>CM060903.1:1116698109-1126698109 GCA_030737815.1 Allium fistulosum | reverse complement strand
ACTTCAGGCCCAGATGTGAATTGGAATCTGAGATGTTGGCAAACTTATCGATAAGACCGACTCTTGTGGAAAGAATTGGCGAGAGCCAGAAGCGAGACGTTAAGCTTGTCAAGATTATCCGTGATTTGGAATTTGGATTGGACCCAGAAAAGGATAAAGGATTCGAGGTCGATCGAGAGGGTTGGCTTTGGAAGCAAGGACGACTAGTTGTTCCCGATATAGATGAATTGAGAAATGAAGTTCTGAAGGAAAGTCATCACTCGAAGTTGACAATTCATCCAGGTGGAAATAAGATGTATCGGGATATGAAGAGAACCTATTACTGGGAAGGTATGAAGAAGGATGTTGGAAATTTTACTTCCAAGTGCATGAACTGCCAATTGGTAAAAGCCAAACAAAAGAAGCCAAGTGGATTGCTTCAGCCATTAGAAGTTCCTACATGGAAGTGGGAGCAAATATCGATGGATTTTATTGATGGGCTACCTAGAACAAGAACGGGAAATGAAGGGATTTGGGTCATTGTAGATCGTTTGACTAAGAGTGCAAGATTCATTCCTGTTCGATCAACTAGGACTGCATCAAAGTTGGCTGAGCTGTATGTTAAGTGGATAGTCTGATTCCATGGTATTCCGAAGAGTATAGTAAGCGATCGAGACCCATTGTTCACTAGTGGATTTTGGAAGAGCTTTCAGGAAGTTTTGGGAACCGAGTTGTGTTTGAGTACAGCTTATCACCCTCAAACAGATGGTCAGACCGAGAGAGTCAATCGAGTTTTGGAAGATCTCCTTAGAACTTGTGTTTTGGATTTCGGATGATCATGGGAAGATCACCTTCATTTGGTAGAATTTTCGTATAATAACAATTACCAGTCAAGCATTGGTATGGCACCGTATGAAGCATTGTATGGAAGACCGTGTAACTCTCCGACATGTTGGTTAGAAACAAGGGAAAAGCTGATACTTGGGCCAGAAATGATTCGACAGACTACGGATTGCATAGAAATCATTCGGCAACGAATGAAGGCAGCCCAAGACCGTCAGAAAAGTTATGCTAATAAGTGTCGTAAGGATTTGGAATTCGACGTAGGTGATATGGTTTTTGTGAAGATTTCTCCACTGAAGAATGTTATTCGATTTGGGAAGAAAGGAAAATTGACTCCGAGATTTGTTGGACCATTCTCGATCATCGAGCGAATTGGAAAGCTTGCCTATAAATTGGAGTTACCAGAAAAGATGTCGGGTGTGCACAATGTTTTTCATGTATCGTATCTACGGAAGTATGTGCATGACTCGAATACAGTGTTGTGGAAACTGACACGAAATAGCTTAGGAGGAAGGTAGTTAGGTTGCTCAAGATACAATGGAGTGATGATGTTAACGACTGTACATGGGAGGTGGAAGAGAGGATGAAGGCAGCTCATCCTGAGCTCTTCAAAGTATGGCCATGAGGTGTCGTGTCATCTCACGACATTGTAACTTGTTCTAGTTTTAGAAATCTGCATGCTAGGCTAGAATTGGACGCATGGTTTGCTGATTGCTATGGATGGTAGGCATGCGGAATAGTTCTGATTGCTCTTGTTTGTTTGGAATTTCGGGGGCGAAATTCCTAAGGGGGAGAGAATGTAACGACCCGTATTTTTACGGATCGAATGTTTGTAACCGGTTGTCATTAGATTGTTAGTGTGTTAAGTCGTTCAGAGTTTAGGTCGACTAGAGCTTAAGTCGTGTAGAAGTTAGGTCGTCTAGAAGTTAAGTCGTGTAGGTAGCTTAGGTCGTGGGGTAGGTTAGGTCGAGCAAACGACCTAAGAGATTGGAATGACCTAAGGAGTAGACGACTTAGGGGTTTAGACGACCTATAAGAAAGTTGGCGACTTAAGGAATAGGCGACTTAAGAAAGACAGCGACTTAAGGGTTAGCGGCATAGGGATAGCGACCTAGGAAACTGGGCGAGTTAGCGACTTAAGGAGGATAGGTCGGCAACGACCTAAAGAAGTTGGTGGTAGCAGTTAGCGACCTAGGGGTTGAGTGAGTTAACGACTTAAGGAAGATAAGTCGTGGACGAGTTAAGATAAGTCGTTGAGTCGCTATGGTATGTTTAGTTAGGTCGTAGACGACCTATGATAGTATGCTGGGTGTAGTTAGGTCGTGAGGTGTTAAGTCGTAACCCAGCTAAGTCGCGCAAGGTTAAGTCGTAGGATTTGTTGAGTCGTTGAGTCCTGGTTCGCACGCGCGTGTGTTATGGCTTAAGTCGTAGGACCTGATAAGTCGTAGGTCGAAGGGGATGGATAAGTCGTAAGGTTTGCTAGACCGTGTGTGTGTTAGGTCGCGACTTTTGTTAAGTCGCTAAGCTGCATATCAGTTAAGTCGTGGGGTTTTAGGTCGTAAGTTTTATGAGTCGTAGGTCGTGGGATTTCTTTAGTCGTGGACGACTTAAGGAGGCGAATGACTTAGGGATTTCAGCCTATAAATACACGTCCATTTCCTCACTTTTTGGGATCCGGATTTTGAAGCGACGAAGTGCTTCTATTTTGAGAGCTTGAGTTCTACACTTCTTCACTTCTTTTCTCCACTTTAATCTTGTGATTCCTTCCATCCAAATCGAAGATCAAATCGAAGATCCAAGAGCTTAGATTGAAGATTTTCATTCTTCGAAGAGAGATTTCATCGTTTGAAGCGGAATTTTGATAGATCGAGTTAGATCCTTCGCTGTCCAGATCTGAAGTGTGTTTCTTTTGAGGTGTTTAGGTGATTTGGTGAGTGGTGGTTATCTCTCACACGGATCCAAAGGAGTATATCGGATTGTTGGCTTGATTTGGTGTTAAAATAGTGATTTCCATGCATTTTCAAAAACTTAAGTGTAGATCTATTGTTCATGATGATTTGACATCCATTTTACTACATGTTAACATATGTAAGTTCATTCATCAAGTTGTAGAAATATTGCTCATAATTCATGCTTGTTAGATTTGGACTCTTTATTTACAAGATTGCTATTATTGTTATAATTGTTTATTAGACCGTGTTTGAATGCTTGATTACTTGGATTAATGATTGACTTGATTGATTGTTATAAATTAGTTGATTGATGATTTGATTTGGACAAGATGGTCGAAGATGATTCAAAAGCTAAGGGAAAGGCTCTTGAATTGGAAAAGCTGCTCGTGGCATATGTGGCGGATGATGAAGCTCATATGGATAGATTTGATGATGTTGATGTTGAGATGAGGCTTTGCTATGATGAGATGAAGTGAGGCATGGTATGAGATAGCCTTGGTTTAATCCAGATGGGATCATTCCAAGCATGTTGATAACTCGGTGAAATGGTTCGAGTTTGAGGATAATGGTTTGCTCGAGATGCGCTTTAGCTAGTATGAGAATAGTCGTCGAGGAGGATGACTAGAAGGCTGAGATTTCATCGTTGTTGAAGGTTCTAGCAGGCTCAAAGCAAGAGTACGTTGGGCAGATTCGATAGTCCCTAAAGACTATGATTGTAGTCGAGTGCTCTGGGCAGATTCGATAGTCCTAGGCACGGGCTGCGAGGACGTGCGGAGTTCTGTCTAGAACCGGGGTAGCCATTAACCCTTGACGGACGGCTGAAAGAATGTGCCGATTATTCAATTAACGGTGGTATCGAAGCAAAGATAACAGTGATAGCCAGAGTCATGGATGTTTGGTTGTATCGTCATCCGGTCTCAAGAGCAATGTTTTCTGGGTGCTTATCTGATCTTGGTTTAGGCCTTGGGGATTTGTACTTGGAAAATGTTGACCTTGACTCGAGTGATAATTGCTTTACTTTAAATGTCTGCTTTGCTATGTTTACTTCTGCTTAGTGTGTCTGGGGGCTATCACTGTAGAAAGAGGTGGAGTGGGAGGGTTGGATTCCTATTCCTTTTTCCTTTATGCTCTTTTGGTATGTTGTTAGTTAATTTACCGCTCACTAAGACTGTTGTCTGACTCAAGGCTTTATGTTTAACTCTTATTGCCTTGGGCTGTTCATCCGCTTTGGGATGGGCAGACTAGGTAGCAGGTGACATGTGTTGTTCTTAGTTTCCGACGATGCTGATGATGAAGACGAGCTGGAAGCTTGCATATTATTTTCTTACTATATGTACTGGATGTTCCGCTGCTTTGTATAATTCTCTGAGTGATATGTAGTGAGGCTTGATGTATTGACTATTCAGATGTTTATATTCAGCTATTATGAAGCTTAATTGATGAGATTCTATTTTGAGTTGCTTCACTATATACATTCTCTATTGTATTTTATCCATGCGCTGTGAGTAATACGATAGATTCTGCCGTTTTAATTTAACCTTGGCAACCGTTCATGGCTGCCTGACACACTTTACAGCGCACTATCTCTATGTTCAGTGCAGGGGTCATGGGCGGTCGTCACAATAATGTAATATGAGAATGAAATTTATTAATCATTATTCTTTATGGGACAAAAAAAAATTTGTAGACAAAGATAAAAGAGTATAAAAACACTGATCAGAGTTCTCAAGGAACAGTATCGCTGAAGGAAGATAGAGTGTCGAAGGTTTTTGGTCATGAACATAGAGGTAGAATAAGGGGACTAGGTTTTGGAGTTACACCAACACAGTTTGCAGTTCACACGAGTAGTTCAAAAAAAGTACATGCATTGGAAAATGAAATTACTACCTTGCAGGCCCAAATGAAAGAGCTCTCTGATTTTTTTATGGCTGTTAGTTATTTTGATTCACTATGTTAGAGTAATTGATATGCCCTTAAAAATTTATTAATGCAAGTAACAATTTTTTAAACAGAACATCAATGGTAAACAAAATGTAGCGGAAGAACCAGTGACTCCTCATGGCAATACGCCTCAGGTATTTTTTTATAAATTGAGTATAAAAGTATTATTTGAAATCATCAACTAGCATGTTAATCTTTTATTACGTTCAGTTATCACCATGCTAATGTCCATCGACACACCCTAGTGCCATTTACAATTGGAATGTCACAATTCAGAAATCATAATTCCGCGATTGATTCATAGGTTTAGGATTTTGCGTTTTCTGTTGTTCGTGTGTCAGTGACTGGTAGAACTGATTGGATTTCAGTTGGTTATTCGGTGGTAAGAGGAGGAGATACTACTGTGGGATGAAGGAGCAGGGAGTTGGTTGCCGAGTTAGGTGAACTTGGGAGGGGAATTTAGTTGAGAGGATTGGTATGGGTAATGTTTTGGCTTCTAGTTAGTGATTGGATAGTGGAGAAGTTGAGGCAGTTGAGAGGATTGGTTTGGGTGTTTTGTAGTTTTGTGTTCAGGTGAGGTTGCAGTGATTGGATTGGAATCTGGATATGAAGGGGTGGGAAGGATATTGAATAAAGAGCAATTGCATGCGTATGGAGATATCAGACACTGTGGATATTGAATGCTTGGCCTAAACTCTTTGAATATGATATTGCATGCTTAATTCAACATTTCAGATTTCCTACTTATCAAAAGTGCCTGCAGATTTTAAAAATACATTCCTCGGTATCAACTTCCCAATGTGTTAAAGCGGCGAAATAGTGTTTAGATTGTTAAATTGTAAAGCCGGTTCGAGAATAAATATACGCGAGCAAAAATGGCAATATTGGCTTCTATCGAAAATCAAACGGGCAGTATAAACCTGCTATCGATTGCGATTAGGATCTCTAGGCAATCTTAAGGCACCAAAGCAAAGGATCCGTGTTCGTTCTAATAAATTAATTGAAGAGGATCCGTGTTTTTCAAGCAAAAGGATTTGCATAAAATTCAATTGCTGATATTCATATCTGTCACCAAAAGCACTGGGCTGAAGGCATTTCTCACTTCCTAAGGCAACACAGTGACACCAAAAAAACTAATCTAACGCCCAAATTATAGATTAATGGTAAGAATTTTGGTATTACGTGAACCTTTATAGTTCCAAAATTATGACTGTCATCAAGTATGCAATCTCTGGCATGTTAATTGGCTTAGTTAGTTATTTGAATCTCTTTCCAAGTTTGGGTAGTGTGTTGGTTTTAACTCCAGCGAATGGTGTTTGGTTAGTGCTGATGTTGGTTTGAGATTTCTTTACGAACAAGTTTGTTAGAAGTTGAGAAGAATATGAGGCAATGTTTTAATGGAGACAACGGTATATAGATCCTATTGTAGTATAGTGACGAATTCCTTTTTCAAAAAAGTTGGAAAATGCGAAGACTTGAAATGAACAAGTAAATCTTTGTTTCAGTAATTTAGGTAAGAATAGAAGGAAGTAATTCAGGAAATTAACGCTGAAATGTTATAATCCTAATTAATATGATAAATTGGACTATTCTAAAGAAGAACAATCGAGAGATATGATCTGATCATCAAACTTGCTACTATAATCTGAGAGATCTGATCATCCAGGGTAAATCCACATCCTAGTTTCTCAGTTTCTTCATTTAGAATTTTAGAACTTGCATTTAATTTTAGTTTAAGTCTCATCAAAGTTTAAATATATGAGCTATAAGAGCATTGGAATAATAAATGCTCTTTATTCCTTCCTTTTTATTACTTAAGTTATCTTCAACTAGCTCAACAATATGTCAATAAGCAATTGTATACAACATCGGATTTTATGATTTTGTTTGCAGTCACATCGGATTTTTCAATTTGGTTTACACTTTGAACTTATAAATTAAATGTTAATGATTTTTGTTTGCAGTCACATCGGAGTAGCAACAACGTTTCAAATGGTGGTAATATACAAGTTCAGAATCAGTCTAGAAAGTGCAAATTATTGGGTTGGCAAAGAAATGTTGTCGTAGAAGCAACAATTTCATCTACTGATCCTATAGTTTTAGTGCATCATGTACCACTTGGAGCAGATGCTTGGAAGGTTTGGATTGATTCAGTGGTGGAGCCCAAAGCTATTTTATATAGGCCTACTTCAGATATCTATACTATTGGACAAGCGGTTGGGACGACTGTTGCTTGGCATAGGGAATTTATCTCTTTTAATTAGTATGTATATGTACTCTTACTGAAATATGTTATGGATTTAGTTGTGTTTTGTATTGAATTTGTGAATTCATAAATGGTGTAAACTCGAATTGTTTTCGATTTTCTTGAATGCAAATGGTTTGTGTTGTTTTAAGTAATTTTCATGATTGTGTATAATATTAACGAAATATTGGTTTTAGTTATGATATTAAGAAATTTATAGCAGCTGTGAAAACTTGATTATAGTTGTTTGTAGCAGTTGTAAAAATATATGTTGCAACTGTCATTGTTAGTTGTATTTCATCCTTCTACAACTGCAAGCGGTAGTTGTAAAAAGCCTTTTACAAGTGCTAAAAGCAGTTGTAACTAGTCATTTACAACTTGCATGTTGCAGTTGTAAATGGTTTTCCGCAGTGTAAATAAGTTTTTTACAACTAGCAGTGGTAGTTGTAAAAGACCTTTTGCAAGTGCTAAAAGCAGTTGTAACTAGTCATTTACAACTAACATGTGGCAGTTGTAAAATAAGTTTCTACAACTGCTTCTGCAACTGTTTTGGCCAGTTGTAAAATAATTCGGATCTATTACAACTGCGGGTATAACGACTGGCGGGTGCTAGTTGTAATAGACATATTACGACTGTTTTTGGCAGTTGCGAAAAGGTATTTTTGTTGTAGTGGTAGATTGTCAGCCTATAGCAATTTGTGGTTTGGAAAATTGACATTATTGGGGTGCTACTAATGTCCAAAGGCAAAGCAAAATATGCAATAGGGGCTTTGGACTACTTCACAAAATGGGTTGAAGCGAAATCGCTTACAATGATTGATTCAGTGAAAGTGATCAACTTTGTAGTAAAGAACATTTTGTGCAGATTTGGAGTTCTAAAAAAAAATCACTAACAATGGTACTTAATTCGAAAGTGCCGAATTTAAAGAATTCTATACTAAATTTTGGACTGAGAAGAGCTTTGCATTTGTAGCACATCCACAGGCAAAAGGAAAAATGGAGGTGAGGAACAAGATCATCAAATCCATCATCATGAAGAGATTGAAAAGTGATAAGGGCTACTGGGTGGATGAATTACCCCTAGCATTATGGGCTTATCAAACTACCCAAAAGTCTGCAACTATCATACTTTATTTGCCTTGGCTTATAAAACCGAGGCCATGACTCTTATTGAAGCTAAAGCCCCTTGTCATAGAAGACTGCACTATGATTCCATGATGAACATGGAACTCTTGTTTGAATCCCTCAACTTTGAGAAGAGGTCGATTTAAGGGTAGTTGCTCACTAGTGAAGCGTAGCGAAGCATTTCAATCCCAGGTTCAGAAACTACACCTTTGAGATACATGACCTTAGCTTTAAACGAGTCTTTCTAGGTGAAGGGGCACTTCGTCTTAATTTCGAAGGTTCCTATGTAATTGCACAGAAGCTTAGAGATAGAACATTCAGGATGTCAATGGTAGATTGGATCCCAATTCCGTAGGGGTAGAATACCGACCATCTATAATGTTATTTCTATTGATTCCCTCTTTTGTAAATAAGACAAACTGTTCATTAATATTCAATGTGATAAGGCGATGATTGGCATTCTTTCGTTCATAAATCAAATTGACTTTTTGAACTTATGGAACCGTATTGTTAAAGGATGACTTTGTGTAGGTACCACAACCAGACGTTCTATGCTTTGAAAACCGTATCTTTAGGTATCTTGAGGTAGGTACCACCGAATTTCTTCGGTCCATGGTCGGGTTGTTGGAGTATACTCGAACTAGAGTCGGTCGGACTATTCTCCCTCGTACATCTCACCCTTGACCAATGCCCAAAGATAGGCAAAGTCAAAGGTGGATGCTTGAAGGTAAGCATCCAACACACCAGCTCTTGGATGTAGGAACCAGTGTAGAACTGAATCTTTTTACCGCTACGTTATTGGTTTATATGTATGGTCGTGTTGACATAAGTAGATAAGCCGTATAATTTCGGCCCAATGAGATATGTTCAATCGAGCATAAATAATGTTCATTGAAGACATATAGTTTTATTTAGTTAAGCAAGGAATGTGTAATCGATGATAAACAAAGCTATACACCGAGAAATTGCAGAAATTTATTTATATATATTGAATTGCAGTAAATACTAGCATTGCAAAGATCATGTAGGCGATTACATAGGAAAGAAAGAATAAAGTGCGACAAAATTATTTGAGACAGAGTTGAACAAAAACAAGTTTCATTACTTAAACATTTTTGTATGCAAAGAACAAGGTTCATAGTACAATGACCTATGTACATAGTGTCAAAAAGTAAAAAGACTTAAAGCACTGGTCATCCATTCCTTCCTCTTTTCCACCCTTGGTCACCTTCTTGGTGTGATGTTTGTTTTGGACCTAATCCTTCTCTGAGGTGCTTTATTCAAAATGGGAAGTTTCCTCTTCGATGGACCAATAGAGAGGGTCCTTCAGATCGGCATGAACACCTGGAGGCGTATAAGAATCATTGGCAATAGAAGTAGAAGGTGGCTTCATAGGAGCTGGATGAGTAGGTAAAGTTGTCAATAATGGAGGGGGATATTCTCTAAACCCAGTTCCTTCTTTATGTTCTTCAAAGTGGAAATGTCTATGACCTTCTTATTCGCCATAGATGGTCCTAGTCCAGGTCCTTTAATGTAGGTAAAAGCACGTCTTTGTCACCCACTAATAGTTTGGGCTCATCCATGCCTTCCTTGTTAAGAGCGATAATCCTCTATACATTGGGTCCCGGAGCGAACACAATAAAGAAGGCCGAAATGAGAGGTGTTGTCCAGACGATGATGGTTGTGGTAATAGAAAGAGTAGATCATACATTGGAGAGAAACTATAGGAGACTGACCTAAAATTTGACATAGAGGTAAGAAATGATTAGAGACATCTTCAAAAGACATATGAAGTTTCTTAAAGACGGGAGAAGTCAAAGATATACCTCCTCGAGTTGTTGTTAGTATGTGAGGGGAAATGAATTGAAGACTAGGGGAATATAATGGCAGAACAAAGCGAAGGTCTTCAGGATTGTATTCCCACAAGATGAAGTAGGGACAATAGTAGTTGGCAAAGGTGGTACTAACGTTGGATTGGTGGTCGACTCAGAGCTCACCTCCATAGATGTAAATATGTCCACCTAGGACTCTTTGGTGATGGGAGTCATGTCATCTACCATGTCTTTTAAACTATATTCGCTAGGAGCCCCCATGGGCCATTGTGTAAGAAATGTGGCCTTAGCGGCCCATAGATCCTGACCCTCAACCAGAGCCTTCTTATCGAATTTGTCAAATAAGCGGGCTTTGATTACATTTTCATCTAATTCTCTTTATATCTCTTTTCATTCTTGCTTCAGAATTTCCTTGTACACATCAGCCAACATCTCTGGATAAACTTCCTCCAACCATTTAATATTGCTAGACCAGACAACGATCACGTAGAAGCATAGGAAGATGGAGTTAGTCTTTTCAAATTCGGTTTTTTCTTGTTCCACTTGGGTAAGGCGGGCTTCCAGCTTAACAACCTCATCCTTGATTGCCTTCTTTACTTCTAGCAGATTGTATATTTTTTCAGAGTTGGTCAGGCAGTGTTGAGTGCCTTGTTCTTTTCATCCTTCTCATTCTTGAGATCTAGCTTAAGCTTCTTAATTTCGATGCGCATTTTGATTTGCAGCAAGTCTCATTTTTTGGTTACATTGCTTGTCCGGATGTGGACTGGCTGGATTTACTCATTCATAAATTTCTTCTTAGCTTCCATAGCCCAAAAATTAGCCTTGAGCTTGTCTTCGGCCTCCTGGCTGCTTTGTCCTTGGAAGTTAGCTCCATTTGTTTAGAAATGTTCTTCTTGATTTTTTCATCCCCTTCACTCTACCTCTCCTTTGTCATAGTTATATAGTGATTCTTTTTGTTTAAATCAACCAAGACCATGGGTAGCTTCCTCCATAGATTAAACTGCTCCACTAGCTCTTTGTGAAGTGATAATCTAGTCTTCCAGCCTTAGGCGGGATGTTCTTTACATTATATATGAACTGGAGCCCGGTAAGGTCCATCCCAAGATGTATGACTTCATGTTCTGTCAGTATTTTCAAAGGCATTGTACCTAAAATTGGAGGCGAAATGCTAGTGGCAACGGTGATTTGTTCTTTTTTCGACCGATGTTCTAGGAGTGAAGAGGATGAATGTGTTGTTTGGACTTATGTTGGGTCGGATCCAAGGCATGAGAAAGAGGACGTGGAATTGATGTTTATCCCTTTAGAGAGCTGGGTCTGTTAGCATATGGGTCTTGGTCCATTGGAAGTGGAGATCGTCCCTGGTGTAGTGAATTAGAAATTCTCTTGAACCCAAAGCAGTCCTTAGACCTATTATGCGCGGAGCGATGCCTTCTTCTTTCTTCCTCCTCTCTCTCCATGTTTGCCTTGTCCCTTTGTTTTCTCTTATTTCTTTCGCACTCAAATTCCTAATGAAGATCTTGATAAGATTATGGATCAGTTCGACGTAGAATTGGGCAGTTGTTGCTTGATTTCTTATCTAGAGTCTCGAACCAGTATCTACCCATTGTAATACGAAAGAGAAAATAACTGAGTTAGAACTTGAAGTTGGAAAATGAAACATGCATAGTAAGTGTGTTATGATCTTAGGTGTAGTGTAGAGCGTCGGTGTGTCCTATTGATTTTACGGACCAAGCTCATCGGGTTTGAAGGTTAGAGTAATTTTCCCTATAGAAATAAACGACGTGTTAACATGACGTGGGAAGTTGGGGGTTGAGAAGTTATGTAAGGTGAATTCTGGACTAGTGAGATTGGGGACATTATCAAGATTTGGATAGATCATCGAAGATCTCCTCAGCGGCTATGTTGGAGAATATTCATCTGATAAGACTCTGTCGGTATCTAGAAACCAATCTTGTTTTTTCATATTTAGAGGCCCAGGAGCAGGCGGAGTTGTTACTTCCCCTAGTGTGGTCACGTATCCAAGAGTTGTCACTTTAGTTGATTCTTCCTTATTTTCTTCTTCATCGTCATCTTCCTCCTCTTACCGATCTCCATTGTCTTCTTCTTCTACTCCATCTCCTTTAATTTCTCCTCCTTTTACGTTTCTCTCACCCCTCCACGCTAGACCTTTGGTCGTCCTTCGGCGCATTTGGGTCATCTTGATGTATGCTAATTATAGGGTCGACTTTGGCATCTTAAGAAGCCTTGGATGCAGTGGGCAGAAGACTGAATCCCTCGCCGTTAATTAATAGTTTGAAGTGGTGAGTAAGCAAGTTCTTTCTCTTTCTAGATTCCTTTAGAATCCCTTTTGAGAAATATCTATAAAAGGAGAAGCAAGGGAAGATTAATAACGTGAGTGTAGTAAACTCGATTGAGGAGGGTTGAAAGGAGTTGGAGCTTACATCCATACAACCATTTTTCGAAGAGGTTGTCTGGGCATCTGACTAAGACGTATTCATCTTTGAAGTTATCGAGTTTATTTTACAGACCGATGACTAGTTGAAAGTAAAGGTACGATTCCATGAATGTAAGAGATGGGTTATTGTACCTCCTTTTGTGTTGTTAATGTATTAGATCTCCTTGAAGGTTGGTACTCTGCCTAGGTGTCAGATGTATGTCATATATGTGTAGTTCAAAGCTTTGTTCCATTCGGGTGCAGTTGAGTCAGAGCTAGCTTGAAGATTTGGAGCGTCAATTTCTCGAAATGGTTAAATGGTAGAACTACTCCGGAGAGGCACATATATCTATTGCATACTATATAGCCCTTCGGGGGTCATGTTCCCATTGAGTTAGTAGAGGAACCAGAGTGTCGCCCAAGGGAATATCACGACGATCATAGATTATTTTTATACCCTCGGCCTTTAATCTTTAGGTCGGTGAGTGCAGGGGGTTGTCGAGGGTCATAACATCTATGAAGGTTCCATCTAGCGTAATTTCATACCTATGGTGCACATAAGGAGCCAGAGGTAGTGATTGTTGAGGTTGGCACCCAGGTTGCCTGCCTTAGATGGGACAGGGGCAGAAGCTAGCGTAGAAGAAAATCCCATGGTCGGAGGCGTGGACAGGCCCATTGTAGTTAAAATATTTTCCTAATGTAAGAGGTTCCATCTTATAATTAATGCTTGAGATACAATCATGGTTAGGGATGATTTAAGTTACGTATTAACTTTAATTAAATTTCGCGTAGCTGATGTAGAGAATCTAATGGATGTCGACGTGTGTTAACCAATCGGGTTCTATACATTGATCATAGCAGAGATATATGACTCGGTTTATATAGTGTATGTGTTATATCCTTGGCACGATAAAAAAATGCTCTGTGTGTAAATGACCCTCTCGTGCTGGAAATCTAGCTCTGACATGTGAGGAACTGTGTGTCAAATGTTACTCATTAACAAAAAGTCTACATTAATGAAACTGTTATCCAAAGCGATATGAAGCCTCTCTTTGTAGGACTATAGACATGTGATATTTGATTCTATGCATCGGTATGACGAAGATCCCAAAATTCCACTTAAAATTGTTGAGTGTCGGAATGCTCTCGACGAGCGAACTACATGAATTAACTCAACCAAACACTCAATGATGACCCATCTCCACTACGATTCCAAGATAAGGCTTTTCCCTTCTCTCCACTGTCTCCTTCCCTTAGTTTTTCTCTATTCATGAAACTGGAGGTAAGGACAGTAACGATGTGAGAAGGGCGTGAGTGTGGGGGTAGGTGGGTGGTAAGCGGGTGAGGCAACGGCGAAGGTAAAGTCAAGATGAAGCCAATATCACAGTAGTTCCCACCTAAGTCGATGAAGAAACCTAGATCTAAAAACGAAGGGTGTGACAGCATCAAGGATTTGAAGATAACTCAAAACTAGGTTGCTACTATTTTGGGTAAGCTATGTTGGAGTAGGTGAGATTTCATAATGGCGTGCTTGATGAAGTAGCAGTGAAATTGAAGTCAAGGTCATGGAGGTAATGGAGTTTGCGAAGGTAAAGTAAGACGAAGACAATAACGTGGAAAATGAAGATATGAAATTCTTTTTCTAAGTATTTTGAATTTGTACATAAAATTTCATATGGAATAGTACTTATCCATATGGGTCGGTACCAACCTATATTGGCTTTTCTAAAAAAAAATTGAAAATGAACTGGTAGACGAATGAATGGAATGACAATGAGATGGAAATCTACCTAGCTAAGGAATGAAGTAGCTTTCAGGAAATCTCAGAGTCGAATGGAGAATTCAAGTAGATGAGTCAACTTGTATATCTACGGAAGAGGTATAGTTCTATAGCTATTTTAAGTAGTGTGCCAATATTCTCAAGAGAGATTCATCATTTCATGAAAATGGTTAGGATGATATATGCATATCTACAGATTTAGGTTTAGATTCAATCGCTTGTCTTGATCCAAAGCATGTATTTTTGTTCATAAAAGCATACTTTTGGAGGCAAGTGTTGTTTGACATTTGGAACAAGCGACATTTCTATGGATCTAAACTTCAAAATGATAATGAAATGAACCAAGATGCTTAGAAGACAACTAGAGTGCCAAGATAAAAGACTCATGAAGTTAGAGCCAAATCACAAGTCATATGGGTCGGTAGTGAACCATATGGAGTTAAAGAGGGAACCCACTCTACTTGATGCAAGAACTAATACTTATTGATGGAACCATGATGAAGTGTCATGGGTCGGTATCAACCCATAGTGGTTCCAAGATTTTGAGCAAGATAAGATTTGAATACATGTGTTTTCCAAAGAAAAGTCAAATATGGAGTCAACACTATCTGTTGGTACCGACCCATATGGATTGGCATTGGCCCGTATTGATTGTTGGGATTTGCTTTTTTTTGAAACTGGTACTTTATTTACTAAAAAAATTAAAGATTACAATTTCATATCAGTGAGGGAACAAATGATGGTAGAAGCGATTAACACTTTGATCTTACTCAAAAACCATTATACGTTCCCTACATGCTACCGCTACCAAATGAACTCAAAATGCAACCAATATAAGGAAATAGAAACATTTAATACATAGAAGTACCACTATCTTTTATTTCACTCTAGATCAACAATCCAATAGTCGAGATATTTCTAAAACTTAACTTTAACTAATGAAAGCTTCAGTTCAGAGATACTCAAGGTGACCAAGCTCAAATCACTACTAAAATCATTTAAATCATTGCTACTCCTTCGTCTCCAAGTAAATCTGGAGATGCACCATCTTCCTTTACAACAATATTATCTAATTTTATGGGAAGTTGGTTGTTGGAATTCCATAGATTATCCTAGTTTGGTTGATGCTGCCTAACTACAATGTGAGCGATGGGGTTCGAAATCGAGCTACTTAAAGGTAAGCTCCTTACATTTTGTTTCATTGATGCCTACATATTTTAGTACTTGTTTGCAGCCAGAAAGAATTAGTTGTAATTTAATATTTGGAGGAACTTCAATCTTTTGAAAATTTCTTGTGTTTCATTCCTTCCACCCAAGCTAAATTAAAGTAGTGATTTCTATGTCAGTTAACTTTCAGGTTGATTTGTTGCCACTATTTTTACAAAGGACCCGTGGAAATTTTTTTTTGATATTATTATTGACGTTACTTGGAAGTTGTAGCTTGTTTTTGATGTTCTACCAAATTAAGATGGAATAAGAATATTGAAAATATAGATGATTTCATGATTCACCCCTTTGCTTGCAAAATTTACACATTATTTCAATTACTATATTTCGTCTTTAGATTTTGTCTATGGTGTTAAATCTGTCAAACTTTGCTACTAAGGCATATGGATACATTATAGGTGAACAAATATTGTTCCAAATGTGATTACACCATTCTTATTCATTAATTTTCTCCCCGACCTGATTCCAAGCCGAAAAGAAAGAAAATTCATTATTCTTTTGCAAAATCCATACCAATAGACTTCAGTATGCATATGGTTCAAAGGAACCCTAAGAATTTATTGCGTCAAATGAGGAGGCATACATGGGTTATCATCTCTCAAATTTCCATTGGAAATGAGATAAAATATCTTCCTGTTTGGGCCTTCGATGATTGAAACTGCATGTCGTCCTAACAAATCCTTATTGACCCATTCTTGACTTATTAACCCATTCTTCATTCTAGAACATTAGATCTGAGGGTTTAATCATTCAAATACATAATAGTGACGTTGGTGGAGGTTTTCAACTACAAATACACCTCATATAGCTATAAAGAAGGGACTCTGGGATCTTTCATCGAATTAATGTAAATTTTCATTGTCAAATAGTTTGTAAAACTAAACTGGTTATAAAAGTTGTTGCAATTGCAAGAATAATCTAGTAAAATTGATAGTGGATGTAGACATGAGATTCCATCCAAACCAATTTTCAACCTTATGCCTTTTTGTTCATTCTTTGAATACTTTGCTTTGAATTTTTGTTTTTAATTGATTAAGGTGTTTACCAATTTTTGTTGCAAAAAATTATTATATTCAAATTTAACATAAATAAATTTATTTATTTTCATAAAATAATTTTTCATTTTTGTAATTATATAATTTTATGTATACATAAATTAAATAATTACGTGTATATATAAATCCTTTTTTAAATAATATATTTTCAACTGAATATAAATTAATTAATAATGAGTTATATATAAACCTAAATGTTTTAAATTAATTTACCCTATATGAAATTATCAATCAATTAAACATTTATTGTAAGTTATTATCTCCTTCGAGAACTCATTCTCCATTCTCCTAGTTTCGCTCGCAAGGCCGACCTATTGACTTCAACTTGGTCTCTAATTAAGGCTAGGGTTTCATTATAGAATAAGGTCAAAAGAATGATATAATATGGTGATATTTATAGCCTTAAAGTAGCTATAAAATATCTAAAATATTTCTACCTTTTACATTACCTTTTACTTCTTAAAAAACTATTTACAACTTATTCTTTTTCAATTGAAACAAAAATCCTCCTACACTATATTATAATTTATCATATATTATAAAAACATGTTTTTTAATTTCAAGCCTAATTAATAACCATCATTAGTTATATGAATATTTATTACAGTCCATTTAATTAGTTAAATAAAAATAAAACATTTATATACCATTTTAATTAATTTTAAAGCTTTAAATAAATAAATAAGAACCACAAATAAAATTAATATAACATTTATATTAATTTCCTTATTTTAATTTATAACAAATGTGAATTAGTTTTATTAAGCGAAACTTGGAAATATGCGGACAAATAATATTGTGTAACTCGTTGGGATGAACTCAACCCTTAGTAATTTTTGGGTAATTAAAATACTAAAGTCTGTACCGACTTTGCTAAAGCATATTAGTGGACACGAGTTCAGTTTCTAACTTATTATCTAGTGTATATCGTATTTTTAATCATTTGAGTTATACCCTAAGCAATGATGTTTGTAATGTTTTCTTTTCATCATCATTATTACTTAAATATCTAATGTAGCTTGGTTAATGGCCACTACCATAATAACATATGTTGTTAATTGCAAATTCCAATATTAAAGTTCATGGTTTAATCCGATAACATTTATCAATTAACCGATATGTTTTAGCCAAAAATATTGTGTACCCACCCGTAAATTTGAGAATTTTATTTTTAAATTAATTAAAAATGGATTTTTTATTAGTTTATTATTTACGGTATCAAATTTATAACCGTTGCATAGATTATTTCCAAGCTGATCAGATTCAACCATAAATTTTTAATAGAGTTATGGTTTGGGAGATAGTATTTTTACCAGTTAGAAATGATGTACATAACTATTTTGGATCAAACTGGATAGACTTGTAATCCAGATAAATGGCTATTAAAATGAAGCCATAGAACCCCAACCGTCAGCTCCATCTTTATTTTTTAGTAGTAATCCCCTAACTCCCTAATCACCTGCGAATGGTAGTTGATTATCAATAATACAAATTTGTTTTAAATTCAAAGTGTCCAATATCCATCAAATTATATATCAGAACCATCGTTTGGACGAGCTGAATCAACCATAAGTGATCCTTCATCGTAAGAGCACACAACCTAACCATAAATCGGTCAATGAATGATTCGGCAAAACCCTAATTTCCAATTTAGGGTTCTTCAAATCTAGGAGAATTGGGTAACTATACTAGTGGCATTTGGTTAGCCTTAGGGAACGGGGATGACTTGTGGTGGTTGCCTTAATAAATTTTGCTTGAGGTAGTGGGATATCTGAATTAGGGTTCAAAAACTAAAATTTACAGGCGACGATGGTAAATTGTGGGGATCAGAGGGGTCGACATGGTGACAGCTAGGTAGGGGATGTCAGCATCTTTCGGATGGAGGCGACGGCATGTCATCTGGTGGCTTGAGGCAACACAATTGCTGGGTTAAAATCATGGCACGGGTGGGTTCTAAGGACGGTTGATGAGGGAATGTTTTGCAATCTAGACCCTCAAGTTTATTATTTACAAATTAAACACTAGAACTTATAATCCCCATACCTTTTGCATATGTGCTCCGATTCATGCGCGGTTGTCCAGTTTAACTCGTGGCAATTCCAGACGCATTGGCATGTGGTTTGCTAATTTTTAGAGATGTTTTCAAAAGGGGTTTGTATGGTTAAACAATTTTAATTATTTGTATTTTCAAAATACTCACTGATGGAAATTTACATTTTTTGATTTATATTATGTTTTATTGATGATTTTTTTGTTGTTGGGATTTTTTGATATGCCGTATCTTTATTTAATTGATTATTGTTAATTATTGTACTATTGGGTGATGGATGTCCAATTATAATTGATTTTTGATTTGAAGTGGAAATTAATTAATTAAAATAAAATAGGTAAAATTGTGTGATTTTGGGAAAGATAAATGAATAAAGAGTGATAATTTTATTTATATATTTTGAGTGATATTTGTAGATAACAACGATTTAAAAAATTATACTAAAGTCAATGTGAGAAATTTAATAAGGTCGGGAAAATCTTTTTATTCTGAGTGATATTTGTAAATAACAACGATTTACATATTTTGAGCGCTACTTTTCTTCCATTGTCTGTTCTTATTTTGCTTCCTTTTCTTCCCTTTTTTATTGTTCTTTTCGTACTTAGTTTCTTTTCAAAAATTATTTGGAAAATCTTTTAAAATATTACAGATGTTTCTTCCATTTAAAATTCTAGGTTTGCCTCCACTCTCCACTGCATTATCAAACCAAACATTTTTGTTTCCTTATTGGTTTTAAGGATGTAGAAATCTTCTATGACACATGCAAACAGTCTTCCGACAATGATTCAACCATCGATGATGAGTATTTACATCATATGATGGACATTTTTTTACGCTTTATCTAACATCCGGCGAGATTTACATAAGTCGAAAAGTCATTTGTCATCCATAACAGAACTGCATCCGGATTAAAAACTATTTTAGTAAATGCATCATAAACTTCAACTCCATTATTCCATAAATGATGCAAGTCTTCTATCAATGGCGCCAAATAAACATCAATAGCATTCCCCGGTTGCTTAAGACTAGGAATTTTTAATGCTAACATAATATTATTCTTCTTCATGCACAACATAGGCGAGAGATTATACGTCACATGCATTATTGGCCAACAACTATATTTAGAATTTAACATGGAAAATGGATTGAGACCATCAATAGTAAGACCAAGTCTAAGATAGCATGGATAATTTGAAAATGAGTCCCATTCTTCATTCACTATATTCCATGTTATAGAATCCACTGAATGATGGATTTTCCGTCATTACTTTTGTTACTAAAATGACATTTTAAATATTTTGCTATTCTTTGAGATCTAAATATTCTTCTAAATCTTGGAACTATTGGAAATATTACAAACTTATGCTAGGGTCCCTTGCATAATCTCTTTTGTATGTGGATTAATCTTCCATATTTTCTCACATGCATGAATTTTCTCAAAACCAATATTAAAAGCTTTTAAGAAATTTCTTCACTTCATATAAATTTTAGGAAGTACATTATTCTTTGATAACAACAAATGTTGCACATTTAAAAGCTTATCAAAACCATAATCAGACAACCCAGTCTCATATTTAAGGTTATAAAAGGCAATGGTGGTAGATAACTTTGTTATCTGGAAAATCGAGATATAATAGGGTTTCCACATATTCTTTTTTTTTTACAAAAATCGTCTTCTCATCTCAGCACATCATCCTTATCTTTATCATTGGTGAAAAAAAGAATGATTGATGAAATCTTCTTATTTATAGTGAATCTCATTGAATAAGTCATATGTACCATCCGACTTAATTTTTTTGCCTTTGTCTATTTGCTCGCCATGATCATACCATCTACCGCTTTTTTATTTATGCTCCATTCCCCTTATAATCAAATGCCCAACAATGGTGTTTCCAAATTGGTGAATATGGTTTCGACAAACTAAGTAAGAGCATAAGTATTTTTCCACATTTCCTAACCATCTCTCTATGGCATTAACAAAATTCCTAGCCCTTTCTAGTACTCATTAGTGGTTCTGTAATTAAAAATATATATAAAAAATAAATATTGACTCTCAAAATCAAAAAATATATTTGCTCCCAGTTACTAGTAGTCACCTATGTATATGCACCCAATATTTATCCATATTGGGATACGATACTAGTTAAGCAATCAAATTTCTAAAATTTAAAGTAATATTTAGTTAGTGAGTAAAAGGAAAGTAGCAACTATTTTCCTTTGCTTTATATGGAATAGTAGCCAGCTCAAATTGGAACAATAGCTAAACTGGCTAAGTTTAACTAATATAACTGTAATAGATTAACAATTATTAAAAAAAATTCCCACATTAATGTAGGAAACTACATGAAAAACTAAATTATAGATACACACATTCATAAGGTTATTAGCAAGCAACCATGTAAGAAGTTAAATCTTCATAATCAAAATACCTGACATTGCATGTATATTACCACAATCAATATTAGATTTAGATATATCAAGCAACAGAATTTAAATATTGTCCATCGTATGAAGAGAAACAAGTGAAAAATAATAAACCATAGGACATTATTTGCAATAACCACAGTATAATATTTAGTAATATTTCATATTTGGATTCCATAACAGAGGAGAAAAATAGTCTTACTGAGATGAAATAACACCTCATAGACTGGAACAATGTATGAATAATATATACGTTTATTTTATGGTTAAAGGTCAATTAGAAAGAACAATGTTTTGATTGCACATAAAAATTTCTATGAGTAATACAGATAATTTGAGTTCATTTTTGGACATAATAACATGCCTGAATTCGACAATGTATAAGTTTTGACTTTAGACTAAATATAAATTACTGACAATAAGTGTAGATTTTAAGACATGTATGCTAGTAGAAATTTTAGACCGTCACTATAAGCTTTTATTTGACATTGAAATTCATCTTGCTTTGGTATTGACAGTGTAATATCTACATTATGATTTAGATTACTACTTTTTCATAAAAATGAATAAAGTAGAGAAACAGCATACTATATGAATGATTACATGGTATTACAAATTGGATGGTTTAAATAAGTTTCACTCTTTATGTTTCTAGACCCGATGAAAAGTTAAAAAATTACATATACCAAACTCTAAAAAATGAAATACATTTCAAGATCGATGATTCATGTTTTTTAATAACGCCAAAGTGGTTTGAAATAAATACATACCTAATAATAAAATTGTATTATGAGAATTACCAACTATAGATTTATACACTATTAGAACACTATTATCAAGGTAGGAAGTCCAAAGAGATAGCCTGAGAGTCCAGAAACCAAGCATGAACAAAGTTACAAGGCTAGTGCCAGGACAACCCAAGCCAAGACAACCAACAATCCACCCAAGTTATGGGTCGGGTATCGACCCCACCCTATGGGTCTATACCGACCCTTATTTTCTTCCCCAATTATGGTGAACTTCTGCCTACTAGTCCCACTTTAGGCCAAAAGCCTATTCCCAATGTCATTTTGTTGATCTAATGCAATTATCCATCAATCTCCACAGCACTTGAAGCTGCAACTCTGTTTTTCCACATCTCCTTCATTCGGACTCAGAGATTAGCTAATATTAGCGCAAACAACTATAGAATCATGAAGTTAACCATAAGACGAGCCAAGATGAAGAGTTGAATGAAGCTATATTGGCCATCTTATGGGTCGGTACCAACCCTTACCCTTGGAGTTGTACCGACCGATACAACTGATGATTCAGCATCCTGTCTTCATGGAGAACTAGTCTTTTACATCGAGAACGGGCTGAAGATATTTTGAATTATATTTTAGGACCTTACCTCTATAAATAGGAAGGTAGGGCTCATTTATAGGATTTTTGGCTCTTATTCTTCTTTATCTTTAATTCTCATAACCATGTGTCGGAGTTGTACATAAAAACTTCTGCCTCCCAGTTAGAATATAAGCAATAAAATTATAAAATGGATGTAGGCCTTGATTTGCCGAACCACTATAAATTGTTATGTGTTCTTTCTTACTCATTTTTCATTTAATTATTCACGTTTTATTCTCTACTTTAACTTCTGGGTGTTTGTCCCATTTTTGGTTCAAACATTTTGGTGCTTTCACAGAGATTGAACTCACGCTACTTGGATCCATCATCTACTATTGGATTTCTTAATTCCAAGAGATAGATCCAATTCTACTACCTTATTTTCTATTATTCATATTTTCTATAATCTAAGAGAAGCTATTTGCAATGGCCCTATCAAGAAGAGACCATTCTACCAATTACAGAGCTACTACCAAAGCTGAGAATTAGAATTCTTAGGATGGAGATAGAGTTGACCAACCAACTCAACCTAAGATCCCGACTCCAACTGAAGTCGTGACCAGAATGGAGATGGATAGGATGATGAAGCAGATGAAAGATAGATTCCAGGCTACTCAGAATGAGATGAGTCAAACAATGCAGCAGAGCTTGAGATCACTGAGTGAGCCAACTCATAATAGTCGTAGGAAGAGTGGAAGAGATTCTAGTTCAGAGTCAAAAATTCCCCATCATCATCAAAGAAGAGAAGTAGGTTCAAGAAGTAGAAGAGGACTCAAAATGCAACAGGATCATCTCACTAAGGAAGATCAACAAGCCCCAGGCTCAAGTTTTAGGATCGGTACCGACCCAAGGTTAGGGGTCGATGCTGACCCATCTAATGGTGGGCCTAGGGCTTGCCATCTGGAGGGCGGAGTGGATTTGACTTCTGGAAGTGCCATTGATGATCAGAATATGGAGAATCATGCTGCTACTGATGATACAACTTGTTAAAAAGAAATCTTGTCAACATCCCAAAATAGGATTAAGAGTGAGAATAGCCTCTTCGGAACCACCTTCTGAACCCGTTAAGATAATCTAAAACTCCTTCGAAACCACCTTTAGAAATGTTTGAGGTAACTAGAATTCCTTCGAAACCTCCTTTCGATTCAGTTGAGATGACTTAAGATCCCTTGGAAACCTAATTTCGAAATAGTTGCGATGACTTAAGGTTGGAACCTAATGGATCTAAGGGTTTTAATCAAATCATAAGGTCTCTACTCCTTTGAAAGGTAACCTTTCAATTGGAATTGATACATGTAATCCATAACCAGAACCATATATAAGTAGCAGATCAGAATCGATGTATTTGAGAACACCATGCACTTACTTTATTAATAATTTTTATGAATACATGAAGCCTAAGTATTACAAAGAATTAAAATCCCCAATTTGATTTAAGGATTTAGGGTTTACAAACTTAAGAAAAGAACAAGTATCGAATGAATGAATTTGGATCCCCATTTCAATACCCCTTGGGTCTTATTCATAGGCGCAGGTTGGAACCTGTTGCATCGACCCTTTCGACATAGTCGAAAGGAGGTCTCGAAGACCTTTCATCTCTGTTGAATTCAGGACGCCCTTCTAACTTTTCTTCTGAATGGAACTTGGGGGCTTTCGAATCCATCGAAAGGTATAGAAGCAGGCTTCACCTTATTGTTGATGCGCTGTGTAAGTAGGAGAGGGTGTTGGCTTCCGAAGCCGTTGAAAGGTGTATTTTTGGGGCTTTGAATGACTTGAAGCATAGTATAAGGCTTAGTCACAGAAGGTAGCCCTAGACAGCATTCCCATCGATTAATGCGAAACCTCCATCTTCTGATGTTTGAGGAAGCAATATTGATCATACATAAGATCTCCTTCACATTTGTAGAAGGTTTCAACCAATTCGAAAGGCTGATCTCTGCTTTCGTAGGGGTTGCTTTGGCAAGATATTCTTCTGTGGAAAGTAAATAGTGGCAAAACCAACTACTTCAAAATGTTTGGAAATTATGCAGATGATTGCTATCTTATACCTTCAAAAAATGCCTTTAACTCATACGAAACCCATTTATGCATGCGGAACCAACTATTTCGAAAGAGGTTAACTGAAGCGAAGGGTTGCCCCATTCCCTTCGAAAGTCCTTTGCTCATCCAATAGTTTGCAAAAGCATCCCTTCGACTCCTTCAAAAGCTCTTGCTGCTGCTATCTTTCTTTGTGGATCCCTCTTTTGTATTCTTCGTGGTTTCGACAAATTTGAAATGGCTTTTGGTGATAACATTTGCCCCTCTAGTGAAGGAATGCTCTTGACATTTCAAGTCAACCCCTTTGATATTGCCATTATTTCGGCACGAAGTTTCCCGCCTTTTGATTTTCCTGAATGAATCTTAACCATTTATTATAATCTGATTGAATGACTTTCCTCGTATTTGCCTTCCTTATAAATTACGCTTCCTTCTTTCCTCTTCTCATTTACCTGTAATTAAAAACCTTTGTGCAATAATCAAATATTTAATTTTCTCAATAAATTCATAATTTTGGGTGTCGCAAGTTCGAGTTTAAGGTGAGTATTCATCGTCCAATATTAAAAATCAATTTTCCATGTTTAATTTTGATTTCAAATTTTTTAGGGTTCGAGTTCATGTTATCATTTTGAATTTTGAATTCGATTCAAGCTTGTCGTTCATGAAAGATGATTCTAAACTCACAATTATGGTTCAAGCTTGAATTTTCCAAATTTGGGGTTTTCGCTGCTTTTAGATGCGAATTAAAGCTCAAATCAATATAATTGTTAACATCTAAAAAGAGTTGGGTTGAAAGTGAATCAGAAAGAACTTCCTTTTTGGCGACTTTGAAGGGAAGGTTGAGTTGTGTAAATCAACAAAAACCAATATTGCAACTTAATTTTCCAACCCTTTCGAAGGTGTTGGAAGGAAATCAAGTATAAATGAATCCTCTCGAAGGGGTTGATGTTGCTGTCATGAGATAGACCTCTTCGAAAGAAAAAGTATGTCCCAACGCATTCTAACACCTTTCGAAGAAGTCCTCTTGAAGGGTTCGATTCAATGACTACACAGTATATCTCTTCAAAGGCCCAATTCTCTTCGAAAGGATTCAGAACTTAATACATGTAAAAAGTGAATTTGATATGCTGTGGAACTTCACTTCGGATAAACAATGACCAATTTTAATTTACTTTGGAAGGTATTAAAAGTTAGAAATTCACGTCTCCTACTATTAATTGGATTGAGAATAATACATTTTTTTATTGTCGGAAAACTTATCTAGCCTTCCAACTTGACCGAATCCCCAAAAATTGAGACAAGCCTAGCTGTTTGCATGTTTTCGAAATTCCATCTTGCCTTTTCGACTTGTTCGAAACCCATAATAGTAAATAGGAATATTACTATCATTTTTACAACATAAACATTGTCGAAACGTCTTAAAGCCCTTTCGTTTGTATTAAAATTACTTTGCTCCAAGTCTTTTGATTTAACGAGAGTTTGGCATTTCGGCAATGTTCATATTTTTGAGTAGAATAAAATCCATGGGTTTCGACGTTGTCAAAAGTTATATTTGACTTGATTGGGGAATATTGTTAATGGTTTCGTAAATGTATATATTCAAATTAGTATTGTGAGGATAGTTGCACCTATTAATAGTAAAAAAAAATTGTGTGCTTTTGACATTGTTGAAGGGTGTGTTTAGGTTTCTATATTCCATATTCCCTTTAGTCACTGTCGAAAGCTCGTTGAATCTCATGATTCTCGATAACTTTAACACCCTTTCAAAGGTATGGAACTATATGCCTTGGTGGATATTTGAATCATTGCAATAGGCTTTCGACACATTCGAAAGGTGTTAATAGTGAAATGAACTATAACTTTAATAAAACTATTTCACCTAGTAGGATCATGGGTTTAAAAAGAGATTCCAAGAAATCAAAAAAGGATATAGCTTTAGAACCAGAATCTTCCCCAAAAAAGATTAAAGCAGTTTCAAGAAATTCCCATATATCTTCTCAAGACGAAGTCGATGTAGTCGTTACCGACTTTGGAACTACAAGAGTAGAAGATATTCCTCCTAGCGACAATGAAAGTATAAAAAATTCTATCGAGGGATATTACGCTTATACTGCCATCCACATTTGGCATGGAGGTTTCATTATGTTTCCTGGAGATTTGACCAGGCAACTAGTGCTCGGCATACTACGAGAACTCGGCACAAGTAGTACTCGGCATCCAGTGGAACTCGGCAATAGGAGTACTCGGCATCAAGTAGTACTCGGCATCCAGTGGAACTCGGCAACAGGAGTACTCGGCATCCAGAAGCACTCGGCATCCTGAAGTACTCGGCGTAACACTCGGCATCTAGGAGTACTCGACATTAGAAGGCATTCGGCATATATGACTACTCGACATCGCAGTATCGTTCGTCCAAAGGGATCGTTCGGCCAAAGGGATCGTTCGGCCAGAAGGCACGTTAGGCCAAGGAGGATCGTTCGGCCAAAGAGATCATTCGGCCAGAATGCATCGTTCGGCCAGAGAGCATTGTTTGGCCAAGGAGGATCGTTCGGCCAAAGGGATCGTTCGGCCAGAATGCATCGTTCGGCCAGAGAGCATTGTTCGGTCAAGCGCTTCGTTCGGACAGAGGCGCGTTCGGCTTCGACTAACAACCATTCCACACTTCCCACACATCAAACATACCGTTCGGCATAGAAAGGGTGGTTCGGCATCATTGTGTTCGGCCTACTTGGTTCGGCATACAGCGACCACTATACTTGGGCTAGAGTGTTCGGCTACCGAGCCCACCTGGGAAGTCCAGCCCATCTTTGTCTATAAATAGAGGGGCAGGGTCACAGTGAAAAGGGACCTTTTTTGGAGAACACTGGGGAGACTCTGCCATTTTTCAGACTCATCTTCTTTACTTAACAACTTCATTCAAGCATTTGATCTACGAATTGTATTTGTAATCAATCATTAAGAAGATCAATAAAGTTTAACCTCAAAGTGGACGTAGGCAATTACGCTGAACCACTATAAATTTGGTGTTCTTACTTTCTGCGTTTAAATTAGCATTGTCTTTTCTGTTTAATTTACCTTCATCACTTATTTCTCTACATAATCTTCTCTACGAGGTTAGTGACCAATTTTGGTGCTAACACTTTGGTGCTTTCACTGAGAATTGAATTCTCAGACCTCAAGGATCTGCTTTGAAGCTAATGGATTGAACAAATCTCCCAAAGAAGATCCGACTCATTGATAGGACATCCGTTGATTCCACTCAGAGTTCCAACCAATAACTCTACAATGGCGAGACCACGTACCAGGTCAGCTTCTCATAATGCGGATGCCCATGAAACTGCTAGCATACAACAAGCAGGACCTAGCAATCAACCAACGATTCCGGGTGTAGGAATTGCCACCCAAGACCAAACTCCAGTTGTCACCAGAATAGAGTTCAACGACTTGATGAGAGAACTCAAGGAAAGCAGGAGACAACTAGGAGAGCAGATGCAAGCTAACGCCAACCTGATGGCACAACTCACTCAACAGCAGCAACAGAATGTTGGGGGCAATCCCGCTCCCTATTCCTCATCCGACAGCTCAACTTCTTCTGATGAACCTCCCAGGCGCAGACGCCGTAAGACTGAAGCTGCGCGGACGGGTGTTGCTGCTCAAACAGCTGGAAACCGTGACCAAGTCGGAGCTGGAAACGTAGGAACTGGAGTACAGATGGTGGCTGGAGGCCCAGACCATCAAAACGCTAATGATGTCGAACCTCAAGACGAACGATTGGCAGATCGCCAGGAGAGGAGGCATCAACATGGGCAGTCACGTTGAACGGACTCTAACCTTCCACCTTCCATACAGACACCAGACCTGACAGCCATGGTCAGGCAATTGATGAAAGAAAATCAGGGCTTGTCGAATGACGATTGGGGAGTATCAAGGAGTCACACTCCGTTCACAGATGTTGTGTTATAGGCGGCGTACCCCAGAAAGTTTAGTATGCCAACTATCCCTGCGTACGAGGGAAAGACTGACCCCAGACAGCATGTCATGAGGTACGAATGGATGATGGATTTAGCTAGAGCAAATGATGCCACCAAGTGTTAATGCTTTCCAATTACTCTATCTGGGATCGCTACTATGTGGTTTACCCGACTTCCTCCGCGGTCTGTATCCAATTTCGAGGAGTTGGCAAAGAAGTTTATTGAGCAGTTCAGGATACACACTACTCGTCCAAAGGACGTAATGTCTCTGTCAAGTGTAACCCAAAGTCCCGGGGAGTCATTGAAGGAATATTTACAAAGGTTCCATGTTGCGGCAACTAAAGTTAGTAATCCCAACGATCATGCAATCCTAATGGCTGTGATGAGAGGTGTGGATCCGGATTCTGAGTTTGGAGACTGGTTGGCAGGAAAACCTCCGACTACGCTAGAGCGTTTCTACTCAAAGGCACACCAGTTCATAAGGAGAGAGGAAGCTAGGTGGGTAAGAAAAGATAAGACACCAGGACCTGTCCAAGAGTCCATGAAAAGCAACGTTGCTGTGAAACAGTCCGGGGACAACTCGGGAAAGGTCCAAGTCAATGTCCAAAATAAGTCCGGGCAGCCTAAGGAGTCCGGAGGAAGAAATCAAGGGAAGAAGAGAGAAGCGGGGAAGTGGAAATCGAGAATTCCAAGCTACAACGAGTATACCCCGCTGAATGCGTCTCTTGAGAACATTTACCTATCAACCTGCAATGCCTTTCAGTACAGAAAGCCACGTCCAAAAGAATCAACCGAGGAACAAAAACGGATCGGGAAATATTGCCGCTTCCACGAGACTTATGGGCACAATACGGAAGAGTGCAGACACCTGCACGACGCTATCGAGAAGTTGATTAGGCAAAAGAAGTTGCAAGAATTTGTGAAGGATCCACAGGAAGGAGGACAGGGAACGTCCAACCCAGGTCGTGCACCGGCTCCGTGTCATCCCGAGGAGCCTGCCCGAACTGTGGGTAGGCTAGTCATAAACATGATCATCGGCGGGCCTCACCCCGCGGATAAGAATTGGCAGGAGATGGAGCGGTATGCTAGTGCCCTGAAGCATGCAGATTTCGAATGTTGTTCGAACACGGAGGATGGGACCCCTGCTAAGCAACAACGCGTAATGACAGACGATATAGTGTTCAGAAACATAGATGCTGACCAAGTGGAGGCTCCAACCATCGACCTGATGGTCATAACTGCAACAATCGGACCGGCATATGTGAAAAGAATTTTGATTGATTGTGGAAGTTCGGTCAACATCATCTTCAAGAAGGCTTATGACCAGATGAAAATGGAAACAAAGGACTTGAAATCGTCCAAAGCTCGCATACACGGCTTTAATGGCGCAACGACCGATGCAGTGGGCTATGTTAAGTTATCAGTTGAACTGGGACAAGGCGAACGTCGGAGGGTGCGAATCCTAACCTTCGTAGTTTTGGATGTGGATTCTCCGTATAATGTTTTCTTGGGCCGACCGGCCCTGGCTGAGTTTAGGGCAGCATTAGCCCCGTGGTGCTTAACTTTGAAGTTCCCAACTGACAAAGGGGTAGGTATTGTTCATGGCTACCAAGCAGCTGGTCGTTCTTGTTATGTGGCTGAGCTCCGGGAGGCCCATCGAAGGGAGATAGGAAAGGTTGCGGACAATCCCGTCCGCATCCTTAACATGGATAATTGACAAGTAGTGCCCGAGCCCTGGCTCGGGCATAATTCTCGGATCTTCAGAGACATAGATCCGAGAGACGACGATGAGAAAGCCAGGGAAGAAAAGGCAGCGCCGGCTGAACTAACGGTTGACATTTCAGTTAGCCGAAACGACCCTTCGCGGATACTGAAGATCAGATCACAGCTTGGCCCCGCAATGACCGAAGACCTTAGTGACTTCCTCCGGGCGAATCTTGATGTTTTCGCCTGGACACATTCTTATATGTGTGGGATTTCTCCCGCCATCACGAGTCATATGTTGAACATAGACCCGAAATACGTCCCGGTTAAACAAAAGAGGAGAGGAATGGACCCAGAGAGGTCCGCAGCTCTCAGAGAGGAGGTAGACAAGCTCAAAGCCAATGGGTTCGTTCGCGACGCCCTCTATCCTGAATGGGTATCGAACCCCGTACTGGTGAAAAAGGCAAATGGGAAATGGAGAACTTGCGTAGACTACTCCGATTTGAACAAAGCGTGCCCCAAGGACAGTTTCCCGTTACCAAGGATCGATCAGTTGGTCGACTCCACCGCAGGACATGAGCTGTTATCATTCATGGATGCATACTCGGGATACAACCAAATCCCGATGCATATTCCGGACCAAGAACACACCAGCTTCGTTACGGATGTCGGGCTATATTGCTATGTAGTAATGCCCTTCGGACTGAAGAACGAAGGAGCGACTTATCAGCGTTTGGTGAATCGAATGTTCAAGGACCAGCTTGGTAGGACGATGGAAGTCTATGTGGATGACATGCTCGTGAAGTCATGACAGTCAAACGACCACATTCGAGACTTGGCTGAAATGTTCGACATACTCAGGTATTACGGGATGAAGATCAACCCTCTGAAGTGTTCCTTCGGCGTTGCGTCGGGGAAGTTTTTGGGATTCATCGTCAATGCTAGGGGAATTGAAGCTAACCCCGAAAAGATCCAAGTTATTCGAGATGTGCAAGTACCCAGGACTATAAAGCAGGTACAGAGCTTGAATGGAAAAGTAGCTACGCTAAGTCGATTCATATCCAGGGCAACTGACAAGTGCATCCCTTTCTTTGATATAATAAAGAAAGGGAAGAGGAACTTCGAATGGACGTCTAGTTGTGAGGAAGCATTCCGGGATCTGGTGAGGCATCTGGAGAGTCCACCAGTGCTATCAAAACCAGTAGACCACGAGATGTTGTACGTATACTTGGCTGTATCCCCACATGCGATAAGTGCGGCTTTAGTTCGCGAGGAGGACCGAATCCAGAAGCCGGTGTATTATGTTAGCAATCGTTTAACGAGGGCAGAAAGAAATTACCCTAAAATCGAGAAATTGGCCTATTGCTTGGTGATTGTATCACATAAGCTACGCCCATATTTTCAAGCACACTCAATCAGTGTTTATACCGATCAACCCCTGCGGCAGGTACTCCAACGACCAGAAACTTCCGGAAGATTGCTAAAATGGAACATCGAGTTGAGCCAGTTCGATATCGCCTACTTGCCACGGAGGGCCATACAAGGGTAAGCATTAGCAGATTTCATCGCTGAGATTACCATACCCATAGAACCAGATAATCATGACGTCATTCCCCCCGTTCGTTGGAAATTATACACTGATGGGGCATCAAATGACCGTTGCTCCAGCGCGGGTGTAGTTCTTATAACTCCGGAAAATCGATCAATCTGTTATGCTTTGAAGCTTGATTTCCCAGCTACAAATAACGAAGCAGAATATGAAGCACTGATCGCTGGCTTGAAGCTTATCGGAGAACTCGGGATCAAATCAGTTGAAATCTTTTGTGACTCACAGTTGGTGGTTTACCAAGTGAGGGGAGATTACCAAGCAAAGGGACAGAAGCTGGCTCCGTACCTTGTTCAGGTCCAAGAACTACTGTCAAATCTTGAGCGTTATGACATTTCACATGTCCCGCGCGAACAGAATAAAGAAGCTGACTTGTTGGCTAAGTTTGCAAGCACATGCGACGCGCAGCAATTGGGATTGTATCCCGTTGAGGCCTTGCATGCCCCGAGCATAGACGGGATGAAAGTTGACCGTGTGTTGGAAAACAGAAATCGAAGAGGAGTCGTGGATGACCCCGTTCAGACTGTACCTGACAACCACGGCTTTACCAGAAAAAAGGAGCGAAAGACGACAGGTCCTTCGAAAGGCCGCGCGATACGTGATGCATGATGGATTAATGTATCGAAAAGGGTTCTCAGTCCCCTTATTACGGTGCATCGCTCATGACGAGACAAAGCGGATCTTGAAAGAGGTTCACGAAGGGGAATGTGGCGACCATACCGGGGGGCAAACGCTAGCAAAAAAGATCCTCCGCTATGGATACTACTGGCCGACCGTGAATCGGGACGCTGCAGACTACGCAAGGAAATGTGACAAGTGTCAAAGATATGCGAAAATCCCGAGGACTCCATCAACGGAACTCACACAAATGGTTAGTCCCTGGCCATTTGCATTCCGGGTAATCGACATAATCGGCTCTTTGCCTATATCCAAAGGTGGTGCGAAATACGCAATAGTTGCAGTCGACTATTTCACAAAATGGGCTGAGGCAGAACCCTTGGCCACAATCACCTCTAAGAAGGTCATTAACTTCGTTGTACGAAGCATTATATGCCGCTTTGGCCTTCCTCGCTCCATCATTACGGACAACGGGACGCAATTTGAAAGCAGAGAGTTCAAAGAGTTCTGTTTAAAGTATGGCATCGAGAAGAAGTTCGCCGCCGTTGGACACCCAAAAGCTAACGGACAAGTCGAGGCCGTTAATAAAATAATCAAGTCAATACTGAAGAAGCGTCTGGAGAAAGTCGGAGGCAAGTGGGTAGATGAACTCCCGACAGCATTATGGGCTTATAGAACTACCCACAAGTCCGCGACCGGCCACACTCCATTTGCCTTGGCCTACGGCTCTGAAGCCGTTATACCCGTGGAACTTGAAGTTCCATCGCACCGGGTGACATATTATGATCCCAAGATGAATCAGGACCTCTTGTTGGAATCACTGGATTGTATCGATGAAAAACGTGAAGAAGCCGAATTAAGGGCGGCAGCACATAGGCACCGAGTCAAGCGTTACTACGACGGTAGAGTCCGCCCAAGGATATTTGATGTGGGTGATCTCGTTTTGAAACGAGTTTTCCCAGTACCTTCGCATATGAATCCCAGCTGGGAAGGTCCGTACGTCATTGAACGGAAGCTTGGAGAGGGAACATTCAAGCTAGCGACCGTTGATGGCGTGACACTCCCCCGGGCGTGGAACAGTGAGCATTTGCGACATTATTACATTTAGTATGTTTCTTTCCTAGTTTAGGCATAGTTATTTCCTGTATGTTTTCATTCAGTCGCAACTTAGTTTCCTTTTAACTATGTAACCAAGCAGTTTAGTTGTTTTTCATTAATAAAGGCTTGAAGCCGTATTTTCCACGAATTACTAATGTTTCTATATCTCATAGTCGGGTGATGAATTACTAGAACTACATTATCCTGTACGATGCACGAACTCGTATAAACGATTTCAAATCTCTAAATCCCCAGAGCGCGGATCAGAGTACTCTAAGTACACAGAGCGCGGACTAGAGTATAAACGATTTCAAATCTCCGAATCCCCAGAGCGCGGATCGAAGTACTCTAAGTCCCCAGAGCGTGGACTAGAGTATAAACGATTTCAAATCTCCGAATCCCCAGAGCGTGGATCAGAGTACTCTAAGTCCCCAGAGCGCGGACTAGAGTATAAACGATTTCAAATCTCCGAATCCCCAGAGCGCGGATCGGAGTACTCTAAGTCCCCAGAGCGCGGACTAGAGTATAAACGATTTCAAATCTCCGAATCCCCAGAGCGCGGATCGGAGTACTCTAAGTCCCTAGAGCGCGAACTAGAGTATAAACGATTTCAAATCTCCGAATCCCCAGAGCGCGGATTGGAGTACTCTAAGTCCCCAGAGCACGGACTAGAGTATAAACGATTTCAAATCTCTGAATCCCCAGAGCGTGGATCGAAGTACTCTAAGTCCCTAGAGTGCGAACCAGAGTATAAACAATTTCAAATCTTTGAATCCCCAGAGCGCGGATCGGAGTACTCTAAGTCCCCAGAGCGCGGATCGGAGTACTCTAAGTCCCCGGAGCAAGGACTAGAGTATAAACGTTACGAACCTCCGAATCCCTTGAACGCGGATCAACTTACTCTAAATCCCTGGAGCACGGATTTAGAAAAAAGTCCAAGTACTCAAGAAATGTGGGACAAGAAGTATGCCACATTTGGAAATGTTCGAACAACACGAGAATGGACTGGGAAATAATGCAACTCCTAAAAACTTGAGTTATGACCACGGTCAGTCAGCAAACCGAAGAAAAGCAAGAGAATTATTCAAACGAAAAAGAAACTAAAACTTCATTCAATAGTTCAAAATGGGGTTACACAGTTATCCCTCCGAAGCTTGGAGTCAAGGACCTATCTATACAAACTACAGAGACAAAAGATAAAAGTAATTACAAGACTTAAACAAGGAACTCGTTGAACGAGTGTAGCAATTATTTCTTCGGTTTCTTCTTCTTGTCTTCTTTTGTATTTTCCGACGACTCCTCTCCCTCACGCTTTTTCTTGGATTTCTTGCTCACTAAAGAAGCAGAGTCAGGAGTAGGAGACGGAACATCCAGTGGTTTAAACCTGCCCGGGATAATGATTTTCAGAGGTCTGTTCCGCTGGTCGGTAAGTTCGAGTATGTCAGGTTCGACTTTGACCTCGACCTTTTTCTTCTCCTCTTCGGCGAGGCGTTCCTTCATGCTCATCTTTGAGGTATGCTCAGAGGCGCCAGTGATCTCGATTTCATCACTCCCATCGGCAGGAGACGAAGTGTCAAGCTTGTCATCATCTAGCGCCCCGATCACTTGAGCATCAGGGCCAGGAGTTACTCCCGCGTGAGCAACATCGCTTGTTTTCTCTGCCTCCTCCTTGGCGTGATTGCTCCTCGGAGTTGGCTCGGGATCAGAGCAACCTGCATAAAAACATAAAGAATGAACATTAGAATGAATAACCAATGCTGGAAAATAACAAGATCTTTCGACTTCTAGAAAAGAAGAGTTTCCTACCGGGTTCTGGTTGGCTATCGGTTGCGCGTGGGGTTTCACCCTCCAGAATAGGAGATAGCACGTGAACGCCAAGCCCGGGATCTTCAGGATCATAGCCGGCATGCTGCTTGAACTGGTCAAGTGTCGGCCGACCGGCCGGCTAAGCAGCAGGAGGAGCAGCAATATGAGGAGCCGTAGTCTCAGCCCCAGACGGGCCAGCTTCATCACTTTTCTCTTTTGGAAGGGGGGAGCCTTTGTTATAAAGCGCCAAAGCTGCGGATAAATCCGCTGGCTTATTCCCCTTAAGAAACTCCTTCACCAAGGCTTCCTCATCGACCTCTTCAGAGCCCGACTCGATTTTCCTAATCTTCACTAAGGTTTCCCAGGCCTCAGCTAGGGATTGGAGATAGCCCTCGCCCAAGAATGTTAAGTCACGATGCATAAGGACGCGGGCTCCATACTCAGCAATCAACGGGTCAAACATGCATTTGACCTCTTCCCTGCCGGCTTCTGCGGCCGCCTCGAGGCAAGAGTCCATCTCCTCCGTAGCTTTTCTTTTGCCCTCCTCACGAGCTTCGTCCTTCATTTTTTCAACCCCAGCAAGTTCGTCATCGAGCTTCGTTTTCAGGAGCCGAGTAGCAACGATTTCATCACAGTATCGTTGTGACTCTTCTTGAGCAGCTACTTTGTCCTCTTTCTCCTTGGAAAGTAATTCCTTCAACTCTTTGACTTGTATAGCGAGCGCGTCCATTTCTTTTTGGATGGAATCTTTTTCTAGGGCAAGGGCACCACTACGCTGGACTGCTTCATCAAGTTCCTTCTTGTGAGCCACCTCTAACAAGCGACTGCCTCAGCAGTATCTTTTGCGCTTTGCTCAGCGGCTTCCAGCTTCGACTTGTACGAAGCGAGCTCCTCGTCTTGGTGCTTGATGATGTTCTTGTCACAGCCGACCTCCAGTTTCAGACGATCAATCTCATATTGTCGCTCAACAGACACCTCCGAGATCTTTTCAACCAAGTGAACAAATGTGTCATGTTGAACATAGACGTCGTTGTTACAGGCAATGGCACTCTGCTTCACGTGCCCAGGAATATGATGGATAGCTGGGAGGAATTTAAGACCATCCAAGCAAATTTTTGGAAATTTGGCCTTAAGATCGACCATCTTTTCTGCTACAGTTGGGTCAACCACGGGAGTAGGGGAGGAGGCCTTGGAAGTTCTGCTCTTTTTCGTTGCTCCCGAATTTGCCTCGTACTCGACGAACCAGAGTGATGTTCTCGAGGAGCATCGGGTTGGGACCCCTTCTGTAAAGACTTCTCTCTATCCGGCTCAGTTGGAGGTAGAGGATCACGGGACTGTGTAGATTGGGAATATGCCTTCTTACGATGAGACGAATCGCGGGGACGGTTGTCTCTATCTTCATAATCATCTCTGTCCCTGCGTCTGCTCGAACCTGAATCCCGTCCGGAATGATGAAATATGGAAGAGCCGTGAAGGCGATCAAATCCGTGAGAGCGCCCTATGTCACCTACAAAGAATAGAGATAACAACGAGTTAAGAAAGATCCGGGAAACAAGAAAAAACTTGAAGTGTATGATGGAATGCGTATGTGCGTGTGTGTCCTAGTGTTCCCCCCGACGGACCAGTTCGTTTGTCTTTACTAATCGGAGTATTGTCTCCCTGGACTGGGAGTTGAACTCCCGCATTGCCTCTAGCGGGCGAAGAAAACCTGAGGGCTTCAGGATCGTCAAACCCGTAATTAAGTATATCGTCGGGGATAGAGAGATTCGACAAACCCCTTAGAGAACTCTCCAGGTGCTGTAAGGAAGCCTCTTTCTCTGGCGGGATAGGCATAACTTTTGAAGTGCCGCCAACTTTCTCCTTCCGAACCTTGTATTTTAACCTCTTCTTTCCCTTTGAAGGGGAGGATGACGTTTCAATGTCATGAACTTCGACCGCCGGATTCCAAGCGGGACCCACATTCTCGCCTTGAGTCTCAGGAGCTTCATCCTTTTTGTGCTCACCTTCTTCGTGCGTATCGGGAGTGCGGAGTGATGACGATCCGACCTGTTTTTTCCCTTTACCGGATGCTGGCTTGGGAATGGAGACGCCCTCCGGGAGGCTAATCCGACGACCTGGGGCTAGCAAGCCGATCCTTGACAATGATTCATTCGAAATGATGGTTCGGATGTCTCGTTCCTCGGCAGGAAGAGCTCTAATGGCCTCAACGGCCTCAGAATATCTTCGGCCCTCCGGACACGGGTTAATACCTGAAAAGATGAAACGGGGAGTTAGAAAAAGCATGACTCCAATTAAAGGCGAATGATGACTCAGCGAAGAGACTTACTGCCTTCAACCCATCTCCTCGCAAAACCAGGAGGGCAACGCACGTAGAACCATTCCTGTTTGTACAGGGCAAATTTACTGCATGCTCCTGTCAAGATTTGGCATTTGTGGTACGGCTCGAGGAACATGAACGATGGGCTATCTTTCCGTTTCTTGATCATATATATGTATCTGATGTCGCCAGAGGTTGGAGGTCTAGAGAAGACAGCCATGAAGAGTAGATAGGTCCCATATAGAAACACGTGACCGTTCGGATGCAGCTGCGACGGAGCAATGTCGATGTACTGCAACACGTCCCGGAGGAATAAATTAAACGGAGGCACGCTGCCCATCCAACACATGAACTTGTTGCAGGTGGTATATTCGACTAGGGGCAGGTGAGGACGATCGTGTCATGAAGGGACTAACACATCGGCGAAAGGAATCCCGTGAATGGATCTTCGAAGCTTGTGAATCGATCGGGTTGTCTAAAAGAATTGTTGCCTCCAGGGCATCGGGTGCTAAGTTATGTGCAGGGGACGTCGACGGATTTGAAGTATCAGCGGCTTCTTGCCTTGATGACGGCCCAGGCCTGTCAGATATGGTGGCGGAGCTAGACTTCATAGATATCCCCAATAAATAATGAATTTGTTTAAGTGCCTGCGAAAACTATACTTGAAAAAACGTTGAACATTAGAGTTAACAACATGAATATCCCCCCCCCCCCCCCCGTGTGGTGTGTGATCTGGTGCAGGAAATCGTGTAAAAGCGTTGGAAGTTTGAAGGTCGCAAAGTTGTTGCTATAAAACTGAGCATCAAGTCATCGCCCTCAGAGACCGTCATCGCTGACCGTCCCCAGAAGCCTGCCTTTAGGCGATTGCAATTCCAGATCCAGAATACGTATGATAATCTTAGTTCAGATTTACGTTTACTGAAGCTAAGAAGTTAGTGATCCGGTTCAGCTTCACGTATGCTAGAATGCTTGGGCCCTGTTTCTTGTTTTGCTATACGAGTAGATATAGTTAAAGAGTGTTCAGCATTTGTGACTATTCGGCTAAGTCATGGTTCGGCTAAGACATTGTTCGGCTATGTCATTGTTCCGCTAAGTCATGGTTCGGCTAAGACATTGTTCGGCTAAGACATTGTTCGGCTATGTCATTGTTCGGCTAAGTCCTGGTTCAGCTAAGACATGGTTCAGCTATGTCATTGTTCGGCTAAGTCATTGTTCGGCTAAGTCATTGTTCGGCTATGTCATTGTTTGGCTATGTCATTGTTCGGCTAAGTCATGGTTCGGCTAAGACATTGTTCGGCTATGTCATTGTTCGGCTAAGTCAGTGTTCGGCTAAGTCTTTGTTCGGCTAAGTCATTGTTCGGCTAAACCTGTGTTCGGCTAAATTTTGGTTCGGCCAAGTCATTATTCGGTGTGTAAGTCGTGTTCGGCCTTGTTTTGTTCGGCATGTTTTAGCCTGAGTCTGGTACGGTGTTTATGACTGTTCGGCTGAGATGACAATCGGCACGCTGTCCTTAACATTGGCCTCATATCTTCCTCCATCCACACTGAACCACGAGGGCAAATCGTTCGGCAAGTTGCGCCAGTCCATACCGCTCGATGCCCTTGATCATCTCCTATCTCCTCCATGTTTCTCCTTCCACCAATCTGGTCCGGCATACAATACTTATGCCGAACCATGGTGTGACTACCAATGATTTCCTACCACCCTCGTCGCCTGACTCGACACTTTAGTCAAGGCTCGATTTATCCCATCAATTAAGGGAGTTCGAGTGTAAAGGCTGCAGTTAGGTGAGAGGATCAGTACCTAGTGGGTAAGGTAAAGACTTGGGAAGGATCGGCTGGTTGTATGTTGGCTGGTACCTTCGGCAGGTGCAAGGCAGAGGTTAGAAGTGTGAAAAGAGAAAGAAGGGTAGAGGTGTTGGCTTTTATAGGGAAAACAGAAGAAGTCGAAAAGGCTACATCCGGTGGAACCGGTCAAAGTCATAACGTTCGGCTTCGGCGTATAATGATGTCCGGCACTAAAGTTTCATTCGGCCAGAAAGCATCGTTCGGTTACGAATGTGTCATTCAGCATTTAGAACACGTTCGGCACACACCTAAACCACTGGAATTCTCAAAAAGGCATCTCCGCTCAAGGTTAGTCAAGGATTTAAAACGAAATGAAAAGGTTACATGACACAAAGCATACCACGTTCTGTCACGTGATACACTTTGGGGGGCAAGTGTTTCCTGGAGATTTGACCAGGCAACTAGTGCTCGGCATACTACGAGAACTCGGCACAAGTAGTACTCGGCATCCAGTGGAACTCGGCAACAGGAGTACTCTACATCAAGTAGTACTCGGCATCCAGTGGAACTCGGCAACAGGAGTACTCGGCATCCAGAAGCACTCGGCATCCAGAAGTACTCAGCGTAGCACTCGGCTTCCAGGAGTACTCGGCATTAGAAGGCGTTCGGCGTATATGACTACTCGACATGGCAGTATCGTTCGGCCAAAGGGATCGTTCGGCCAAAGGGATCGTTCGGCTAGAAAAAATCGTTCGTCCAGAAGGCACGTTAGGCCAAGGAGGATCGTTCGGCCAAAGAGATCATTCGGCCAGAATGCATCGTTCGGCCAGAGAGCATTGTTTGGCCAAGGAGGATCGTTCGGCCAAAGGGATCGTTCAGCCAGAATGCATCGTTCGGCCAGAGAGCATTGTTCGGTCAAGCGCTTCGTTCGGACAGAGGCACGTTCGGCTTCAATTAATAACCATTCCACACTTCCCACACATCAAACATACCGTTCAGCATAGAAAGGGTGGTTCGGCATCATTGTGTTCGGCCTACTTGGTTCGGCATACAGCGACCACTATACTTGGGCTAGAGTGTTCGGCTACCGAGCCCACCTGGGAAGTCCAGCCCATCTTTGTCTATAAATAGAGGGGCAGGGTCACAGTGAAAAGGGACCTTTTTTGGAGAACACTGGGGAGACTCTGCCATTTTTCAGACTCATCTTCTTTACTTAACAACTTCATTCAAGCATTTGATCTAAGAATTGTATTTGTAATCAATCATTAAGAAGATCAATAAAGTTTAACCTCAAAGTGGACGTAGGCAATTACGCTGAACCACTATAAATTTGGTGTTCTTACTTTCTACGTTTAAATTAGCATTGTCTTTTCTGTTTAATTTACCTTCATCACTTATTTCTCAACATAATCTTCTCTACGAGGTTAGTCACCAATTTTGGTGCTAACACATTCCATTTCCTGAGTTTTTGTGAAGAATGTCGAGTCACCTAGCATAGCACCTATTCAATGATCGCCAAATGTATATACATATCTCATCTTCTTAGAGCTAATGGTCTTAGAATCGGGTATTACCTCTCTATCGGGCATTCTCAATTACTTGGTGCGTCTGGTCAAGTCTAGCAATCTAAACAGCCAAAATTTCAGGGCTAACCCACACAAGAAGCTAATTTCATAGGGAAACAAGTTCAAAGAATGAGAGACGCAACTCTTTTATATCAAATGTTTTCCAAATATTAGTGGAGCTTTCTCTTCTCCTCGTAAGAAGATCTTTGCCATTTTTTCTTATTAAATTATTTTCCTTTGCTAAATTATGTTTCCTTATTAAGCCATGCCCCCAAGGATCTTGATGATAATGGTAAGAGAATTGTGAAACTCTTAACTGACTACCTCAAAAAATATCGGGAATAGACTCACATTGCTAACCCCTAGCAACCTTCAGAAATATTATCTCCTTCCAGAAGGCCGGAGGAATCTCGGACAGCCTCCTCTTGTCCAACATACCTCCAAGAGTAAACGCTTCTTATCCTCGGATAATCCTACAAATTTCCCATCATTGTCTCCGATTCGTCTCGATCAACCTAGTAAACTTAAGCGTACCATTTGTAACTTACCATTGTGTTACTCTTTAAATTGCTTTGCTAATCTATGCTTTTTAATTTTAACAGCCGATCCTTCGTCTGAACTATCCACATGACATCCACTTCATCTACCTTTTGGCTCTAGTGCTTTAGCTTTGACCCAGACCATTGCCAGGTCGAGAATGCTCGCTAAAAGAAAATTGAGCAGAGTAACTGCAGCAGGTCCCTCTTCCAAGAAAATTAAAACTGCTGATATCCAGTCTTCTCTTCCTCAAAAAGAGGGTGAATCAGTTGATGAAGGCAAAACTCTAGAGGGTCCTACTCTTGAAGCTTCTGCTGACCAACCCAGAATAACTCTTTCAAAGGATGACTCATGTCTTACATTGTTGTGTCTGATTATCCCAGCGCCATTGAGGAGATGCAAAAGGATTTGGGCACTTCAAATCCCTCTCAGGAGTTGAACCCCTCTAGACAACCATCACCGGTTTCTCCTAATGACTTTGAGAAATTGTACAATCAATTATTAATTCTCCCTCATTCACCTCTATTCAACCGCCTACCTCTGTATCCGAACCGACAAGCCATTTCCGATCCCTTATTGAACTACAACTTTTGGTATGTCCCATACAACTTGGTTTTCTTATTACCACTTTATATTGAACCTTCACCTACATTTTACTTTTCCTTTTAGATCTCCAAAATTTGGTACCCCCTCCTGAAAAACGTTTCAAAGTCTTCCGCTGAGACATCTAAGCTTAAAGAAGAAGTCTCAACTCGAATTAACCGGATCACTTCCCTCACTGTTGCTAAAGATAACACGGTGAGGGAATAAGAAAGGTTGAGCACTTCCCTTGCTCAAGCGGAATCTGCAATTTCCGAAGAGAGGAAGGTGAAACAAATCTTAGCTGATAAGATTTTGGCTTTGAAAATGACTCTGAAAGAGCCGGAGGATGAAAAGGCCAGGATGAGCGCTAAACATTTTTCTCTCAAGAAGAAATGTACATCTTTCATAAAGAAATTGGAGAAAAAGTAGAATTCCTTAGCCATGGCCATCAAGATCATTTCCGACGCTAAGCGGAAAGTGTCTCAATTTCTGAGCACTTATCTAAATGATATCATTGTAAATTGTTACGAGGATGCACTCATGCTGGCTTACTCTAATAATATAGAGAAGTACCCTAACTTAAGCTTTGCCTCACTCGATTCTGTATTGGTCAAAATATTCAAGGACAAAATTAAAGAAATGGAGTAAGGGATCAAGGTCCCTGAGAGAGAAGAAATTGGTGCCTCAACGCTCCTGCCTTTCAAAGTCCCTCCTCTAGAAAGAGATTCTAATTCTGACGAGGAGGAGGACGATGATGATGAATAAGACGTTGCTGAAGAAGGCGGCAAAGACGATGACAATGACGATGATGACCCTGATAATGATGATAGAAGTCAAGGTTCTGGTGGTAATGGGGGTGATCATGATGGTCATCAAGAAGGAGGTGACGATGATGCTTCTAGGGCTTCAGAAAAGTCATCCCTGATCTGAATGCCCGTGAAGCAAGTCAAACTGAACTTCCTATACCCTCTAAACTCCATGAAAAAGACGTCAACATTGATGTTAGAGAACAGGAGGGGAAAAAGCAAACCCTACAAACTTCAATCCCTATTTCTCCGCTATGGAATTCTTTATCTAAATGGCTTTCACTTCCAAGATAACAATAGATGAAATTTTCCCATTTTAGATAAAAAAGAAATCCATTCGTCTTTATAAAACAAAGTTTGAAAGAAAACTAGTGGAAATAAATAGCTTTTATATGGAGTTAGATAAACAATTAAAAGATCATAATGCACTCTCTAACAAGTATTATAAGTTTAATAAAAGCGCCGTAGTGTTAGCATCTTTTAAAGACCAGGAAGCAGACCCTCGACTGAAAAGGGTGCGCTTTGTTATGACAAGCTTCTAGAAAAGAACACGGAATTGATAACACTTTTTTGGATCTTGATTGAGGACAAAGATATCCTGGTAAACTTCCTATATAAAGCTTATTGCAGCCATCCTACTGTTGATTTTTCATACTTGGGTGATTTAAGTGAGGGTCTACTTAGATATCTACATAGGAGGTACTTAGATGAATTTGGATATGGTCCTTATCTACGGGCTTGTTGGAATTTACCACGAGTTAATTCAATCCCTCGTGAATTGCCTCCAAAAAAACTTAATATTAAAAGGATGTATTCATTTTCGAGTTATTCAAAAATTCAGTTCCGTACGAACCAGATGAAATTTATAATCATGTAATATTATTGAATTATGAATTTTCTGTATTAGTTTTCTTTTATACGTAGTTGTATGTTATTACATTATTACAGAATAAATGTCTCTCAAGCGGCCTTGTTTCTAGAGATTACTTAGACAAATAAGTCAAATTAATAAGAGATTACTAAGAAAAGGCCTCGCTTTTGAAATCCTCAAGATTGGCTAGAAATTGCTTTCTTACGGATCTACAGAAGCTTTATATGCAACATCCCCACCTTCGCTTTGATTTTCTAGGCAAAGAAAAGGAGAAGCTCCTTAAGGAAATTCCTACGTATCATACAAAATTGATTTGTGGTCGTGATAATCCTCTAGCCGGAGAATGGGATTATAGCAAATGTCCCTTAGTTATTACCCTAGAGGGATTTAATACCACTTTTGACTCGACTATCTCCCTTTTGGCTAACTCTTTGGATAAAGTTAAAACACTATTTATAGACTTTAAGTGTGATTGGGCAAAGTATGTATTTGATTATAACATTGATACTATACACTTTGTTTTTTTTGAGTTATAACTTCTACTATTGTAATAAAGAAATTTGTTTTCTGGGTATTAATTTGTCTTTTGTTTATTTGAATAGGAATTACAGTTAGCTATCACACCTCTCTCACTAGATCCGTTATCTCTTTTCACCGGTATAAGAGATAAGTTGGAGGTAGATGTTGAGAAGAGAAGCCTATTTAAAGATCCTTTGTCCACCCGACTTCATGGTAATACTGAGGCGTTGGAATGGCGTACGAAATTTTTACTCCAAAAGGCGATTATTAGGGACCTTAATGATCAAATCAATAGTCTCAAAGCAGATATCAAGAATAAAGATGAAACAGTTTCCCAATTGAAACGCCAAATTAAATCAAACCCTTCGATTGACTTTGATCATGAGATGTCTAAGCTTCTCCAGCGGTTAAGCGACTTGGAGATAAAATTAAAAATGGTCAAGCTTAGTGCAAATCCTTGGAATTTATCATAGGAGGAGACATTCCGAATATTGATTTACCAATTTCTCCAATCACTTCATCTGTTGTGAAATCAACAAGGTCTTCGTTTTTAGCAATTCAGAAATTTCCTGCTACAACTAACCCTCCCCTAGGTTTGGACGAGAAGGGGGCAGGTGAATGGTGTAGAAGGGTTAAGTTTGAAATGATGAGATATTTTGACGATCAACAGAAAATAAGGTACTCGAAACGCATTAATGAATATGCAGCTAAAATCCAAAGGCTTGAACATGAAAAATATCTTCTTCAAAAGCATATTGCCAATTTAGAGCGACAAAACAAGACCCCTAAAGGTGCTAATAGCGCTTTCAATCGTACTTTGAAGACCTGCATTGAACTATTGATAATGCTGATGAAATGAAGAAGAAAGAAAAGAAGCTTAAAGAAATTCTTTGCATAGCGATTTGCCATATTGTTGATCCTTTGATTGCAAAAAACTTAGATAAGGTCGTCCAAGATCTTTAATGTATACATTAATGTCATATAATATTCTTGTAAACAATTTTGTAAATTATGTAAATATCACCTGGTTTGTTGTCCTTTCATCTCTGTTGAATTCAAGATGCCCTTCTAACTTTGCTTTTAAATGGAACTTGGGGGCTTTTGACTCCATCGAAAGGTATAAAGCTGCCTTCACCTTGTTGTTGATGCGCTATGTAAGTAGGAGAGGGTGTTGGCTTTCGACGCTGTTGAAAGGTGTATTTTTGGGGCTTCGAATGACTTGAAGCATAGTAGAAGGCTTAGGCGCGGAAGGTAGCTCTCGACAGCATTCCCATTGATTAATGCGGAACCTCCATCTTCCGATGTTTGAGGAAGCAATATTGGTCATATATAAGATCTACTTCACATTCGTAGAAGGTTTCAACCAATTCGAAAGGCTGATCTATGCTTTCAATGGGGTTGCTTTGGCCAGATATTCTTCTACGAGAAGTAAACAATAGCGAAACCAACTACTTCGAAAAGTTTGGAATGTATGCAGAAGCTTGCTATCTTATACCTTCAAAAGATGCCTTTAACTCATACGAAACCCCTTTATGCATGTGGAACCAAATGTTTCGAAAGTGGTTAACTGAAGCGAAAGGGTTGCTGCTGCTATCCAATAGTTTGCCAAAGCATCCCTTCGACTCCTTCGAAAGGTCTTGCTGCTGCTGTCAATCTTTGTGAATCCCACTTTTGTATTCTTCCTGGTTTAAAAAAAGTTGAAATGGCTTTTGGTGATAGCACAACTCATGGAAGTCAAAAAAGGAAGACTGTTGGATAAATGGATCTCTTGGAGTTTGAAGAACCTAGGTATTAAGAGCGAAACCAAGAGCATTCGCAGGCCGAACACTCGAGGCGGAGCCTGAATTACTGTCGTTTCATCGAACCTGCTGACCTAAACTACTAGGAGGATATGGTTAGGAGACTTGTTAGCAAGAATCGTTTTAGAAGCAACGATGAATGGGGTGTTTCTCCCAGTCGGAATCAGTTTACAATGAATAGTCTATGTGGGAGATAACCCCAGAGATTCACAAAGCCAACTATATTATTGTACGGAGGAACGACGGATCCTTAACAGCACATAATGAGATATGAATGGTATATGGATTCCGTTAAATCTTCCAACGCCGTGAAATAACGTTGTTTCCCAATTTTTCTAAAAAGAGTAGCTACGATGTGGTTCACTCGACTTTTGTTGAGGTCTGTATCGTCTTTCGCTGAGTTATCCAAGCTAATGGAGAGTCGCTGAATGATTTCTTGAATCAATTCCACATACCATGAAGAAATTTACAGATCCCAAGGATGACACAGTATTGATAACGTTGATTAGGGTGATTCATCCCATTACGAAGTTCGGGGAATGGATGGAAATGAAGCCACTATCTACAATGATGCTTTTTATAGAAAAGCTAACAAGTACTTACGCTTGGAGGAAGAGCGCAAGCATCTAAGAAGGATTGGTGCTGGGAATTCAGACGAAGTGATACAAAGCAGTATTACAGTAAAGCAGTCTGTAGGAAGCTCTGAAAATCTAGATGTGAACGTTGGTAACCAAAACAATAATCAGAAATGAAATGATGAAAGGGCTAAAAAGAAGAAGCTAGATAACAGGAGTCGTATTAGGACTCCTAAGTACGATAGCTATACCGAACTAAACAACTCGATAGAGAATATCTATTTGGCAACCTAAAACATTGAGCTATACAGAAAGCCGGCTCAAAGAGAGTCGATTAAGAAGGAGAGAAAGTTAGGTAAGATCTCCAAATTCCATGAAACTTATAGTCACAATACCAACGCGTGGAGACACCTGCGGGATATGATCGATGAGTAGATTTGCAAGAAAAAGTTACCGCAATAAGTGAAAGCCCTATAGGATGATGGGCAAGGAAACTCTAATGCTTCTGGGCCATCTTCCTAAGGGTGAAGGGTGTAATATGAGCCTTGTGCCGATGCATTCAGGCGGACAGAAAAATAATTAGTTATTATCGTTGGGCGACACCCAACCGATAAGAGTCTAGCTGAGATGGACAGAATGTTGCTGCAATAAAGCATGCGAAGAATGAAAGTTGCTTCGATATTGAAGATGGGACTCCAGCAAAACAATGTAGATTGATGACTGACGATATTGTTTTCCAGAATAGAGATACCGATGGGGTGGAAGCTCCAACGATTGACCCGCTCATGATCACAGCCACAATTGGTCCTGCTATTGTGTAGAATGTGCTGGCTGATTGTGGGAGTTCAGTCAATATCTTGTTTAAGAAGGCTTATGATCAAATGTTGTTGGAGGAGAAGGATTTAAACCTTGTAAATCTCAAATACCGGGGTTCAACGGGATGGCTATTGAGCCAATTGGATTGTAGAATTATCGGTGGTACTTGGCAAGAGAGACCGTAAGTGAGTCATGCCTTTTTTGGTATTGGATATTTACGCAGCTTATAATGCATTTCTAGACCGACCGGCCTTGGCTGAGTTCAGAGCGGCCTCCGAAAATACAGGATGAAGCTCAATCCCTTGAAATACTCTTTTGGCATTGCGTTAGAGAAATTCTTGGGCTTCATATTGAACTCCCATGGGGTTGAAGCCAATACTGAAAAGATCGAGGCATTGAGAGAGATTGAGGCTCCAAAGATGTTCAAGGAAGTCCAAAGCTTGAATGGGAACATCGCCCTGAGTCGGTTCATCTCTAGAGCCACGGATAAATGTATTCCTTTCTTTGACATCATTAAGAAAGGAAAAAGGAATTTTAAGTAGAATCATGAATGTGATTTCCAAGCAGTGGTGGATCATTTGGAGAGACCCTCCATCCTCTCAAAGCCGTTGGATAACGAAGACCTGTTTATACTCCTGGCAGTGCCGGTGCATGCTTTGGAGCCGCAATTGTACGGGAGGAATTCCGCATCCAGCGACCGGTCTATTATATATGCAAGTGATTGATGGGAGCAGAGAGAAATTACCCTAGGCTAGAGAAGCTCGCATACTGCCTATTGATTGCTTAGAGAAAGCTCACCCCTTACTTTTAGGCTCTTCCGATCATAGTTCTCACTGACCGGCCTTTGCGACAAGTCTTGCAGTGAGCTGAGAGTTTTGGAAGGCTGTTGAAATGGAACATTGAATTAAGCTAATATGACAGCCTATCACCCTCGAAGAGCAATCCAAGGTCAGGCTTTGGCGGATTTCATAGCTGAATTCACTATGCGAGATGATCCTCTAGAGAGCAGTGGTGAGAAAGACACTAGGTGGAAGATGTACACGGATGTTGCATTTAATGAATAGCGTTCCGGTGCTGGAGTTGTACTTGTCACTCTAGAAGAACACTCGATCTGTTATGCCTTGAAGCTCGACTTTCCAGCAACAAACAATGAAGCTGAATATGAAGCCTTGATTGCAGGACTCAAGATTGCCAAAGAGATGGGATTAAAAGATTTACACATTTTCTGCGACTCCCAACTGGTGGTTTGCCAAGTTTAGAAATAGTTTCAAGCAAAATGAGAAAGGGTTACTCCTTATCTAAACCGGGTCCTTAAGCTGCTCGGTGACAGCAAATATTATAGGATCGCTCATATTCCCTGGGGGAAAATGATAAGGCCGACTCACTGGCTAAGTTGGCTAGTTCGGAGATGCACAGCTCATGGGCCTGGTCCACGTGGAAGTACTATCAACTCCGAGCATCGACCAGATAGATGTCGATTGGATCTTGGACGTTGAACTCGAAAAGGAGTCATGGATGACTCGATTAAGAGACTATTTGCAGAGAGGAATCCTTCCGGTGAGAGGGAATGAACGATGAAAGCTCCTTCGATAAGCTTTGAAATATATCATACAGGAGGGATTACTTTGCAGGAAAGGTTTCTTTGTCCCTATGCTTTGCTACGTTCCCCGCGACGTGGCCAAGCAAGTTCTAAAAGAAATTTATGAAGGGGCCTGTGGTGACCACAATGGGAGGTAAATCCTAGTGAAGAAGATCCTCCGCTACGGATACTCTTGGCCAACTGTCAACGAAGACGTAGCTGATTACACCCGAAAGTGCAACAAGTGCCAAAGTTTTGCCAAAGTACGAGAGCCTCACCAACGAAGATTACTCAAATGGTCAGTCCTTGGTTGTTTGCAGTTTGGGCAATTGATATTATCTGTGTGTTGTCGATATCTAAACGTGGAGTGAAGTATGCTATCGTCGCAGTTGACTACTTCACCAAATGGGCTAAGCCAGAGCTGTTGGCTATGATCACCATAAAGAAAGTAATCGACTTTGTTGTTTGAAATATCATCTATTGTTTTCGAGTTGCACAGGCAATCGTTACCGATAACGGAACCCAATTCGACAGTATCTTGTTTAAAGATTTCTACCACCGGCATCACATAGAGAACAGATTTACTACGGTTGCACATCCTTGGATGAATGGACAGGTTGAAGCTGTAAATAAGATTATCAAGTCCATTCTTAAGAAGTGATTGGAAAAGGCCAAGGGCAAGTGGGTTCACGAACTTCCATTAGCATAATTGGTTTATCGAACAATTCATAGGTTAGAAACTGTCCATTCTCCATTCGTCCTAGCCTACGGATCAAAGGCTATGATTCTGATTAAACTGGAAGTACCTTCTCATCAAGTGATTCGCTACAATCCATGGACTAATGAGAATCTTTTGCTAGTCACTTGATATGATCGATGAGAGGTGTGGCACAGCTGAGTTGAGGGCAGTTGCACATCGACACCAGGTCGCACGATATTACAGCACTAAGTCAAGAACCAGACCTTCAAAGTTGGCGACATGGTTCTCAAATGAATTTTCCCTAGCACTGGAAACTTGGGCTCGACCAGGGAAGGTCCGTATGCAATAGAGCAGAAGCTTGGATATGGAACATTCAGGCTTGCGATGATAAACATGATTTTGCTCCCGAGGGCGTGGAATACCGAGCACTTACGATGCTATTACACTTAGAAATAAATTCGTAAATAATTGTCTAGAGCCGTGTAATAAGACATATTATGTCATTTCCTATCCTTTATGGGATAAAATGGCTTTTCGAGTCCAAGACTCTGTTTTACCATTACCTAGGAGTTGTGACTTGACGGACTAAAATGAATCTGTATATGAATAATGCACGCGCACAGGTACCCGGAGTTACTTGCCACCAAAACATCTACGGTTCATGATCGAACCCTCGTATTTTTTCCTGGTATCCAAAGATATATACCAGCAAACTCTTGTCCTCGGATTGGGGGCAGGAGTATAAACTCAAACCGAACGTGACATGACTGTCCGTACACTAACACTCACCCTTGATGTAGCCATGTAGGGGTAGGAGTATAAATCAGAACGAACGTGATACGACTGTTCGCTCTCTTTTCCTTTTTCTCCATAGAAGAAGGCACGTTGGGTCCTTTCAGCCGTTTACTCTTCCCTCACTTCCTTTGCCCTTGGATGGAGTGTTTTACGACTATCTAGCAAGCATGCTTTGAGTGTTTCCAAGCGGAGGAAAGGAGGCCAGAATGCTTTACGAAGATCCTACGGGTGTGCTTTAGGCGCCTCAAGCGAAGGAATATGGACAAAAGCGAATATAGTCTGCCTTGGCAAAGCGATCAATAAAGGAGGAGGGATGGCCTCATGCTTCTCATGCTTAATCTCTGTAGTAAGGAGGATGTGTTTCTGAATTTTCTCCAGCTTGACCTCTTTAGCGATGCCAAGTTCCCAATCAAGTTGGCTCATATTGCGACCCGACAGGGACTCAAAAATTTTGGTTATCGCAACATCCTCATCGATCTGTGCTTCCTGAGTCCTAGTAGTGCCCTTATCAAACAAAGCATCAATCATTCGATCATCAAGCCCGGGGGTTTCTTCAACCGGGACAGTTGGAATAGTTGTTGAAGTTGTCATGGTTACTGATTCTGTTGGAAATGCTTGTTGTCCCGCATGAGAGTCCTTATTAGGAAGAGGAGCGATTCGGGGCCGACCTGAAACTTGAAAGATATAAAAAAGATAGATTAGCAACGTCGATTGATGACACATCAACTCTCTTAAATACAGGAAAAGTTAACAAGATACCTTCTTCGATTTTGGATTCTGTGTGGGCTGGAGTGTCTTCAGAATTCCCCTTAGGAATGGGAGAAAGAATAGTGTGTTTGGGCAACTGAGGATGTTCTGGATCATACCCAGGATAGCGATCCATCTAGGACATCTTGGGAACCAAGTGTTTGGCTGGTAGTAGCATGATGTGGCGTCAATTCGGGGCCTTCGCCCAAGTCTTTTTCACCATAAATCTGGGGCAGCTTGGGATCTATGTGTTTGGCTGGGACTAGCTTTGTATGGAGAATCAGCTGACCATCCTTTAACACTTTAGGCTCGTCCCCCACTAGGATTTCTCTATCGAGCTACTCCAAATTCACTTCACCACCCTTCTGATAAGCCTTTTCTTCTTTGACAATTTGCTCCTAGACACGGGCGAGGATTCTGGGATAATCATCTTTAAAGCACTCCATGTTACAGAATTTGAGCACATTAGCGTTGTACTTGATAAGAAGTGGCTCAAAACTTTCCATCACCCGCTCTTCTGCCTGCAGTTCTGCGGCCTCAACATTTCTCTTAACGAGCAGGTCTATGTCTTTTGCACACTCGACCGCTTTATCTCTTTCTTCCCTGGCATCGAACAACACATCGCATTAAGTCTAAGCTTGTTAGAGCTCTTCACCTCTTTCTTTTGTTTCGCGCTCAAGTTTGGTCTATAGCTCGGCCGTAGACCAATTTGCAGCATCTCTCTCCAGTACTAAATCATGGTTTCGGTAGAAGGCCCTCTCCATCTCATCTCGATGCTTGGTCCTCTCCTCTTCGAGTGCCTTAACGGCATCCTCGACATTCTACTCCGCTAAGGCTTGAGATTTCTTTAAGTTTTTTTACTTTGGCATCGAGAGCAGCTATGATCCTCTTGTTGTCGGCTTCGATGGGTTTTTTATTTTCAATTTCTTGTTGCCTTTCCCTCGAGAAATTAGAGATCTTTTAGCTTGTGGATGTCGGTCATGCAAGCAACGGTCATATCTTGGACTTTTGATGGAATTCTTTTTAGGTTGGGCATAAATTTAAGCCCATCAAAGCAGATATTTAGAAATTTCTCCTTCAGTTCAGCCGTTCTAGCGCTAATGGCAAGTTGTTGCTCCATAGCGACGGTCGTAGGTTCAATAATTTCTTTGCCTGATATGTGGTGAGAAGTCTCTAAACCACTCTCTTGGTGCCTGCTTTCAGAAGATCGACTATGATGGGATGAGGTTAATTACCAGGTAGGAACAGAAGCTGGGGTTAGAGCGTGAGAAATACCGCCTGGCAGGATGTCATCGTGACAATCAAAAGCCTATCTGGACCTCTAGAAGGAGGTGATCTAGACCTAGAGCGACGCTTAGAAGCAAAGTCATGTGAGCAGCGGTCTCGATCTAGCTGCTCCTATCTCGATTGTCCCTAGCATGACAAGACCAATAGCCTGGTCCAGAATCTCGGCCACTCCCTGTTTATACAAGCTTGGGCGACGCCTTTGGGTTTGAGATATGTTTTCTTCCAAAGATTGATATATGTATTTCCTCTTCTCCATGGATCTTGCAATTAAAACAAGAAGAAGTAAGGTCCAACAAAATAAGAGGCAAGTCAAGTGTTATGCAGTAGCGTGAAGTGCACGTATGTGTAAGTGTCTTAGCGTCCCCCCGACGAACCGTAAGCTGGAGTTTGCTCATGGGTGTGATCTCTCTTATGCTTGTAGGGATGATAACCTTATTTAAGCGAATAGCGGAGTCGATGCCCTCCAAAGTAATGCTACCGACATTGAAGGACCCAAACTCGACAGGAATTGGTCCTAATCCAGCAAATGTGCCTATTGATGGAATAGAAGGCATCTTCTCTGTAGTTGTGATTGGTGGATGTTGCGTAGAAGCCTGAACCTTGGAAATCTACACTATTAACCTCTTCCTTGGAGCAGACTGTTGACCATCTTTAGATTGCTCGGTCTGAGACTCATGGCCTACGTCAATGTTACCTGGCCAGCTTCACCACTTTCATCAACTATCTCGCCTCCCTCGGCATGTTTTTGTGCTTGCTCAATATTTTCATCAACTCCAGCCTCGGGACCTGGGACTGGGGGTAAATCCGGATCAGCCTCACCTCCACCAGGCAGAATGTTATCATCATATTCATTATCATCGTCAGTGTCGTCGTCATCACTGGCAACCACCGGGACTATACCAGTATTGCGGTCCACTTCGAACAAACTATGGGCAAGAAGATTCTTATTTGACAGAAGAGCTCTGACATCTCGATCTGAAAGTTCCACGCTACTGGTTCTCGTCGAATAATTGGATAATACAACGATATGAGTTAAATCTGTAGACCACTAAACAAATTCGTTTAATGCATTCAGAATAAAACTTACATCCAGATAGCCATCTTCGTGCGAACCCGGGCAAACAACGGACATCGAACCACTCGTTTTTGAAGTAGCTCAACTTATTCCATGTGCCAGAGATTACTCTACAACCCCTGATCGGTTTTATGTAAATCAGAGATGGACTTTACTTTCGACTATTGAAGCTATATATATATATATATATATAATCTACTCGTCTTTCGGCACTCGATTCAAATGCTCAGAGAAAATCATATATGTGCCAAGGAGGAAAGTGTAGTTGTTCGGATGTAGCTGGGTCTGAGCCAATCGCATGAAGTTAAGAACTCATCGTACAAACTGGTAGAATGGTGGGATGCAACCCGCTATGCACATATATCTAATGCAGGCAATGTAATCCTCTAGGGGATTATGAGCTCTGTGATTGCGAGATGGAACTAAGATGTCATCGAGTGAAATTCCATATTTCTTGCATGTTCTTGAAGAGATCCTTCGTCGATTTTGAAGGCAACAGAATTAATAAGATCATTGAAAATTACAGCATCCTCAAGAGTGTCGGGTGCTAGATCTTCTAGATTTTGCTATTCAACCTACAGAATCTCTTGTTGTTATTCCTGCTAAATGGGAGCATGCTCTACCAAAGTTTGTTGGGCATATGGAGTCGTAGTTGAACTTGACGCAACATCGGATTTGACATATCTCGAAGTGGATGTACCGTTGGCCTGAGAAACAAGATGTTTGGAACGCCTCCAATCCACTTCTATAAAAAACGCAACAGATAGTCAACATTAGATTAATTATAAGTTGTGCCCCTGTGCTAAAGTGAATCTTAGTGCGGTTTTTTGCAATATCATTCAGTTCAAATTATCGATATTTCTTAGCAGTTCATTTTTAAAATTCTAGATATCACTCGAAGTGATTATCATCGCCGACTATCCCAACGTGCTCTACGTCAATGGCTATTCGCTGGATATGCATCAAGAGGAGACGTTTGGAAAATGGGAATGCTTGTTAACAAAATCCAAGCACAAGTGGAACTCAAAAACCCAAAAATCTCTCAAGGGTCGGAGTCGTACAAATCCCTAACCCTTGAATAAATTTTTGGCTCCCAAATCTAAGCGTCGTCCACTTGCCTCCATCTCCAGGCCAAGGACGCCAACGTCAGTTCCCATCCATGCCCAACCGCTGTTCATTCATGCCTCACCTAACTAACATGGTTCAAAGTTAGATCTATAGTTAGATTTGGTTGCAAGGTAAGGCCAAGGGTTGGGTTGGTGAGCTAAGTTCGATCTCGATGAGGTGAGCGGCATCAACGGCAAATAGGGGTATGCGGCGGTCCAAGATTTTGATAGAGGTGTGAGTTCAATTTGGAGGTCAACAATATTTTAATGGCAGGAGCTAAGGAGACTTGGGTGTGCAAGGATGAAATGAGCAAGTGAAGAAATGAAGTGAAGAGGATTGGGTTATATAACCTTTACACCGGTATCTCTTCGCAAGAACTAGAAAAAATTCTAAAGACTTTTGTATAACAAGGGGCCAGTATTGAGTCCCATTCCTTTATAATATATAGATGAATATACATAAATATATGTGATCATATATATATATATATATATATATATATATATATATGTATGGATACACTTCTATGTTTATACATGTGATGGACCGTGTATGTGCATTCATTCCTACTAGAGAACATGCTCGTGAATAAGTGTACGTGCTTATATCCGATACCCAACGACCAGAATCAAAGGAAAATCAAATTCAAACATAGAAAATCAATGAAAGGAACCAGTACAAGGTCACAGAGTTTAGAATACAGATCATGAGAATCTATTCATGTTTACGCCAAAATCGGTCATAAACACCCAGTTGTATGTGAAAGCACAAATTTCCAAAAACAATATCCAAATAAAAAGATAAGCACGTAGATCACAGAGTAAATAGTAGAAAAAGTAAAGAAACACATGAGTTTTATAGTGGTTCGGCAAACTCTGGTCTACGTCCACTACAATAATCTTTTATTTATACTGTAAGATTACAAGTATAGATGTTTTTGCTTTAGAAAATTAGTGGAGGAAGAGATAAGAAGTGATGAAGGAGAGCCAGCTGAAAAAAGTCCTTTGCAATGAGTTAGGTCCACTGTATTTATAGGGGAAGATGTGCATGGATCAGGTTGAAAATTCGATAGAAGAACCTTTAAGCCCATATGACCCAACCCACAAAATTAGGGGTCGATCGAACAACAAAAATAATTTAGGCCAATCATTCCATATTAACTCCAATAGGGCCGTGATCGTTTTAATGGGGTCCCTCATGCCTCTAGTCCATGCTCCCAAAGTTTCACGCCATTCCGACTTACCGTTTGTGAGATATCGATTGAGTTTCGTTGTTTTGACTAGAAATTGGATCATAGGAGATCATTCCATGCTTTATCCTTTTGAGCTGTGATCGATCATGTGGGTTCCCAATGATATTAGCTACTTACTCTCCAAATTTCTTGCAATTCCGACATACCATTTTTGAGATAGCGCATTTTCCTTAAAACTATGGATTGTTATGCTGATTTGTACGATCGTTCCAATAACGATCGACCTATTTTCCAAAATTTCATCCTTTTGAGTTGCGATCAATAATGGTGGTGCTCCATGATGTAAGATACTTGCTCTCCAAATTTCGTGCAATTCCGACATAAATTTTGTCAGAAATCGCGTTTTCCGTAAAACTATGGATCGTTATGCTGATTTGTACGATCGTTCCAATAACGATCAGCCTATTTTCCCGATCGATCCATATAAATTCTTCCTTTGCCTATAACCCGAGCATACGAACTCTGATTGACTTGAAATTCGAAATGTAGCCTTACGGGGCCTTCCCTGTCACTTCATAATGATTGCACCTTGATTCCGACCCGGTCCGAATCCGCCCAACTATTGTCTATAGTTCCAAATATAATCGATTTTTGAGCCTGTTAAACGTCTCTCCGGGCGTCCTGCCTTGATAAGCACAGAAGGCATTTACCCAACTTTTATGATATATTTCCTGGTCTAAAAGCGGTATAACATTTTCCCCCCAAAACATGCCTTGCGTTAGGAAGGCGTGTTTTTAATTGCCTTAAGTCCAATGTTCGAAACCCGTTGATTACTTGTGAACAAATCTGTGATCTTGCCTGATTGTTAGTAACGGCCATTGGGACCGTTAATCAAATTCGTAGTTGTCCCAGGCTGATGATGATCACACAGGATCGAGTGTTTGTTCAAAGCGAAATATGATCGTTTGAGATCGAAAGCCTGTTCGAGGCGAAATGCGATCGTTCGAGATCGAGTGCCTGTTCGAGGCGAAATGTGATCGTTCGAGATCCGGTGCCTGTTCGAGGCGTAATGTGATCGTTCGAGCTCGAGTGCCTATTTGTGGCGTAATGTGATCATTCGAGATCGAGTGCCTGTTCGAGACGAAATGTGATCGTTCGAGATCGAGTGCCGTTCGAGGCGAAATGTGACCTTTGAGATCGAGTGCCATTCGAGGCGAAATGTAATTGTCCGAATGAGACTCAAAATTATTAATGTCAAATTTCACGTTCGAGTGAATTTTGTAATCAAAATATTCAACTAATAAAATTAAGTCTAAGTACTAAAACAAAAACAAAAACAAAAACCAAACACTACAATGCATGCCTCTCCGGGTGTTACGGTTCATCATCATCTCAAAGCATGTCTAGGGACCGTTCTCGATCCCGTACATGTGTAAGTGACTTAGCCATTTTATTGTGGAGTTTATTACTTATTCCACGCCATTCTGATTAATGGGTGACAAGTTGATGCCTCGATACAAGGTAGTTCCCATTCGTTGTGGAAGGTGGCTGCTCCTATTTCACCGCCGCTGCTCGAGTTCTTACGTATTGTAACGGCCCGCCATTCCGAAAATGTTCCTTAATCTCATCCTTTAAGTGCCTGCAGTCGTTTGTACTATGCCTATCCAGCTCATGGAACAGACAGTATTTTTCTGATTTCTTTTCATTGTTTGTAGGCTCTCTCCTCATTAGCCTTCGATAAGGGATCTGCCCCCTAGTATCCAAATATGTCTGTTCCAATGTCCCAGTCAATTCCGTGTAAGAGGTGAATCTCGGTTCCCTTCGTGGTCGCTTCGATCTACCAGAGCCATCATCTGCTTTCCATTTTCCTTTATCCTTGTTTGAACCTTCCCCGGGCGGACCTCCAACTGTAACCGCATAAACTTCCACTTCCTCTCTTCCCTCTCTATCAGCTTTCGCATACTCCTATCGTAGAAACCTTTCTACTTCATTGTAAAATTCCCCGAGATCCACTGGTGGATCCCGTTCCAACGATATCTTGAAATTCGAATTATCCGCAGTCCCTAACACTGCTGCCATCAAAACCATCGATTGTTCCGGTCGATCCACCGAGGCTACTGCCGCATTGAACCTGGTTATGAAATTCTTAAGTGATTCTCCTTTCCATTTCTTCATCGATATTAAAGTCATCACACTCTTGGGTCTCGTGATGTGGACCTAAAATTGCCTCATAAACCTTTCGAACAATTCCGCCCATGTGCTAATAGAGTCGTTTTCCAACTGTCTGAACCATAGTGCGGCTATATCCGTTAAATTCAAGGGGAAGCACCGTGCCATGATTTCCTCCGATGCCCCCCAATACTTCCATATTTCTCATGTATCTCGTCAAATGAACGGTGGGATCTGTTTTTCCATTATATGTCTCAAGCGTTGGTAGTTTGAACTCCGGTGGATTCCTAGCTTGCCTGATATTAGGAGCGAAGGGACTCCTGTTTACATCTTCCAGATCCCTACTTACCAATCCTTCTTTCATAGCCCGTTTGATCATTTCCGCCAACCTATTGTTGTCATCCAGTGTTAGTCTTCGATCATTGTCTCCAACCTGCCCTCCAAGTCCACGGGGGAATCCTAAAATCTACTCTTCTAGACGAGCATACACATTCTGATCAACGCCAAACTGCACAGCACAACCCGGTATCCTACCTGGGATCGATCCAATATGACTAGGGGGCATGCCCCCAAGTATGGCTCAATCGACACCGATCGTTCTTAGTTGGTCAGGGGCCGCTCTCGGCTATTCAACTCCATCTTGCATCTTGTTAGCTTCGTTTCTTTGGTCCTAATTCTGCTATTCCTCAGCTCCTACTGCTCCAACTCCATGATCCATATTTACAGTGTTTCCCGCTACTCCATTTCCTTGGTTTTGCACTCCGGCTTGTCCAATCTGTGGGAGTAGATTCTGCATCATCTCCTCCTATCTCTTTAGCATCCTCTCCTACATAACATCCACCATGTTTCCTTTTCATCTCTGGTGATGTAGATAGTTGTCTCATTTTCTCTAGCTCCAGAAGAAGCCTCTTGACTCCCTCAATGATGGCTCCTATCCGCTAATGGTCTCCTTGTTGATTGCCTAGCCATTGCTTTCTAGATCCAAGTATCCAAGCTTCCAAATCCAAGATCCTAGCTTCCAAATCTACGGGTGCAAGTCCCTCTCAATGAAAGCACCAAAATGATTGGCCCAAAATGGTCACAAACACCCAGGTGTATGCGAAATCACAAGTTTCCAAAAAAATATCCAAATAGAATGATAAGCACGTAGATCATAGAATAAATAGCAGAAAAAGTAAAGAAACACACGAGTTTTATAGTGGTTCGTCAAATTCCGGCCTACGTTCACTCCAATATTCTTTTAATTATACTGTAAGATTATAAGTATAGTTGTTTTTGCCTTAGAAAATTAGTCGAGGAAGAGATAAGAAGTGATGAAGGAGAGCCAGCCGAAAAAAGTCCTTGCAATGAGCTAAGTTCGCTGTATTTATAAGGGAAGGCGTGCATGGATCGGGTTGAAAATTCACCATAAGAACCTCCAGGCCCACATGACTCGACAAATGTTATCCTCCTTTTGGCCAGGAATTGTATCGTAAAAGTTGGCTAAATGGCTTCTATGATCATCAAGGCAGGAAGCCCGGAGAGACGGTTATCAAGCTCGAAAATCGATTATATTTGAAAATATGGACAATAGTTAGGCGGATTTAGACCGGATCTAATCAAGGTGCAATCAATATAAAGTGACAAGGAAGGCCCTATGAGGCCATATTTCAAATTTCAAGTCAACCAGAGTTTGTATGCTCGAGTTATGGGCAAAGGAAGAATTTATATGGATCGATCGAGAACGATCCATCAAACAGCGTGAATCGACGAAGATCGATCAATATCTCAAAATCAATAAAGTCGATGCACTTGAAACTTTTATAGCATCACTATATTGAAGAGTGGAGCCCAGGGAAATGATCGCATGACAAAACTCCCAAATCTTGGGAAAAGAGACTGTTATTGAAACGATCGTACAAATCAGCCATAACGATCCATAATTTTACCGAAAATGAGATATTTCACAAACGGTATGTCAGAATTGAACGAAATCTGAAGAGCAAGTATCATACATCATAGAGCACCCCCATGATCAATTGTATTTGGAAATTAGGCTGATCAGTATTGGAACGATCGTACAGATTAGCTTAACGGTCCATAGTTATACGGAAAATGCGATATCTCACAAACGGTATGTCGGAATTGCACGAAATTTGAAGAGCAAGTACCTTACATCATGGAGCACACCATGATCAAACACAGATCAAAAGGATGAAATTTTGGAAAATAGGTCGATCGTTATTAGGACGATCGTACAAATCAGCATAAACATCCATAGTTTTATGGAAAACACGATATCTCACAAATGGTACATCAGAATTACACAAAATTTGAAGACCATGTAGCTAACATTATTGTAACCCGCATGATCAATCACAGCTCAATAGGATAAAGCATGGAATGATTTCCTATGATCCAATTTCTAGTCAAAACAGCGAAGATCAATCGATATCTCACAAACGGTAAGTCGGAATGGCGTGAAACTTTGGGAGCATGGAATAGAGGCATGGGGGACCCAAAAAAATGATTGCAGTCCTATTGGAGTTAGTATGGAACGATCGGCCTAAATTATGTTTGGTGTCCAGTCGATCCCAAATTTTGTGGGTCGGGTCATATGGGCCTATAGGTTCTTCTGCCGAATTTTTAGCCCGATCCATACACGTCTTCCCCTATAAATACAACAGACTTGGCTCATTGCAAAGGACTTTTTTCGGCTGGCTCTCCTTCATCACTTCTTATCTCTTCCTCCACTAATTTTTGAAGGCAAAAACAATGTACTTGTAATCTTACAGTATAATTAATAAAAGATTATTGGGGTGGACATAGGCCGGTGTTTGCCGAACCACTATGAAACTTGTGTGTTTCTTTACTTTTTTGCTATTTATTCTGTGATTTATGTGCTTATATTTATATTTGGTTATTATTTTTTGAAATTGATGCTTTCACATACAACTGGGTGTTTGTGATCATTTTTGGCGCAAACAGTTCCAAATTTATAGTCCCGAATGCTGGTGGAACGTCATGACGAATAGATATGGACATAACTTTTCACATAAATGTTTCGAAGGAAGGATATGACAATTCGAAGCACGAAGTGGAGTCCTTCAAGAAAACTCAAACTTGTCTCGATTCAAAGTACGTCACGTTTGAAATGAGATGTACTTTGTGGTGCAAGTGTTATCCAGCCTTTTGACTAGGCAATATTCAGACATATTGGACGAGTCGAACTTGGAATTATCATGGTATGAAGCCCAGAGAGATATCCCAAGAGTCCAAAAACCAAGCATGAACAAAGTCATAAGGCCAGTGCCAGAACAACCAAACCTAAGACAACCAACAATCTACCTAAGTTATGGGTCGGTATCGAACCCACCCTATGAATAGTACCGACCCCTGTTTTCTTCCCCAATGGTGGTCAACATCTTCCCACTAGTCCCACTTGATGCCAAAAGCCTATTTCCAATGTTGTTTTATTGATCCAATGCAATTTCCCATCAATCTCAACGAGCACTTGAAGCCACAACTCGGTTCTTCTACAACTCCATCATTTGGACTCAGAGACAAGCTAATATTGGTGCAAACAACTATGGAATCACGAAGTTAACCATAAGACAAGCCAAGTTGAAGAGTTGAATGCGGCCATATTGGCCATCTTAAGGGTCGGTACCAATTTACCCATGGAGTTGTGCCGACCCATACAAACTAATAATGTGGCATCCTATCTTCATGAAGAACTAGTCTTTTGCATGGAGAATGGCTTGGAGATATTTTGTATGAGATGTTAGGGCCCTACCTCTATAAATAGGAAGGAAGGGCTCATTTTTTTTAGATTTTTTGGCTCTTGTACTTCTCTATCTTTAATTCTTGTAACCAAGCGTCATAGTTGTACTGACCCATAAGCACTTATGCTCCAAACCAAAATATAAGAAATACAATTATAAAGTGGACGTAGGTCTTGATTTTTTGAACCACTATAAATTGTTGTGTGTTCTTTCTTACTTGTTTTTCATATAGTTCTTTACCTTTTGTTCTCTACTTTAACTTCTGGGTGTTTGTGCCATTTTTGGTTCAAACAAACATATAATCAATATTCATGCGCATCTCTACTGTAAGTATAAAAAATTTGATCGTATATAATTCATCGTCCTTTCAATTGTTAAAGTTACGTAAATGAATTTTCAACTTTTATTACTTAATCATGTTTCTACATCATGTGCATATATGTTATGCACTACTTCAAATAAATATACAAACCATGGATAGTTAAGTTATTTTACTTTCGGTAATCAGAGTAAGCTGCAAAAAATTTATGGCAATTATCTACTAACTATTTAAACTTAACAAAATGGAAAGTAGCATATAAGTGTATAAAGTCGAATCTTTTATTTCATATCTTAATTTTTTAATAAGGTGGGAGTGTATAAAGGGACATGATATGTGAATTGAAACAAGCACAGAAACTCTTTTCACTTTCAGCATTCGTTAATTACAAACCAAACATCGTGAATACTATTTTCAGAATAGAAAATACAACATTTTAATAGGAAATTCAAGTGAAACTTATTTTTTCCAATATATAATTTAGCTTAGTAAGCATCAAAAATTAATCAAGCATAAAATCGCAAGTCATATTACAAAAACCAAAACAAAAAATTTTGGGTTGAATAAACAAATTGACTAAGGGTCCAAGTAAAAAAAATTATGTATTAATAAACAACTCCACTTTTGATTTGAAGGTATCTGGTGTAAATTGGAAATGGCATTGAGTTATGGTTAAGGTTGCTGGAGTGGAATGAAAATCGATTTCTAGATTGATTCATTTTCGAAGTGAATTGAAAATTTTATCATTAGGCAGAATTTAGGTTAAGAAAAATTTGATTGAGATCGAGAGTGAAAGAAAGGGAATTTTTACTTTAGGCAGCCTTTGTTTTTAATTACTTAAAATAGATACTACCTTGATTTCCACTCTCGCATTCTTAAATGGGCTGTGTTAAATATAGCGGATTATTGTTATGCACATTTTATATAGTGTAATTTATGAGTTATTTTTTAATTTAATGGTTTTATATTGCACTTTAATATAATGCTATGACACAATGGTACATAAATGTATATTCTTGTGGTGTAGAGATTTGTTTGTGGAAACGATGAACTCTTTATGAAGGAGTATTCGAACTTAACTTCATAAGTGACATCAAATACAGTAAGTCAATATTAAATTCATGTTTACCTTTAAAAAAGTGGCTTTAAGTTGGAAGTGTTACAAATGACAGGTTGAGGCAGATTCAACAATAAAGGTAAGTACATCATCTTGAATAATGCCATAATGAAATCAGTGTATGTGTGCAAATTTATAAGAAAGCTAGTGACGGTTCCCACCATTTGGAATCCAATAATGTGTTGTGATAGATATGATGCAATATAGGTTGTGATAAGAACCAATATCTTGATAAGAGATCGAGAGATGTTCTCCATAATTAATAAGTGATAAAAGAGTTTATCAATGATTGAGAACTATTGTAAAAAAGTGGATATGAAATTATAATATTATAGATCCTCTAACTAAGGCCCTTTCTCGGTTTTTTCTAGAAAAACTAATCGAGAGTATGGTTATGGGTCATAATAATTGGCCCTAAGTGAAAGTGGAGACTGATAGCGTAAAACGTATGCCCTAGGGAAAATTATGTAATTTGATTTATAATTTAACTCTTCTGATGAATTTTGTTTGAAAAAAAGTAAGTTTTTGGTTTTATTTTGTATTGTGTATATTGTTATTTTGGGATATAAATAATGGTATAAATATACTAAATATATACATGTAGAAAATCATTAGGAAAGATATCCAATCGGTTTCGATTACGAATGTGTTCATAACCATGAGTATTAGCTCGATAAAATAATCTTAAATGTTCATAGTCAAGACGTATTGAGAATGGGGTTTTGGTATATACGTTGAGATTTGTGTACGAACGCTCTCCATATGATGGGCGGTGAATTACTCATGACCGTGAGAGGCACCAAGTGATTACATACATCAGTTTTTTTGAACAATTATAAAATGACTTATCGAGAGTATTCTATATGTTAAAAGTCAAATAGAAGATCTCACATGATGATGTGCAGTAGTCTTTTAACTTGATAATACTATGAATCTTGAGCGTCTAAACTATATCTTGACTATGGACAAACACACTACAACATTGGTCACTTCAATGTCATAGTTGGTATAAGTTGAACCACTTGAAGTGAAACACTATTCAAGGGAGGATTCGTCTCCTCAACTAGAAGGTTAGTATCACCGTAATTGATAGTCAAAGTCATTAGCTGAAGCAAGTCTGTTAGTCAATAATTATCATCGGATTGAACCATGAACCTTATTGTTGGACTTCACAATTAACTACACATACTAATAGAGTTTTGAACATTGATCGAGCATTGAATATCTAAGTGATATAGTGATAACAAAGAGAAAACATGCACAATATATCATTACTTAAGTGTGTTTCTTTGATAGGTAAAAAATTGGAGTTCGCCTTGATAATCTCTAAGAAATTGAACTCATATCAAACTACCGTGTTTCAAGCTTTAATAAAATTTATTAAAATATTACTGATGGTTGAGTTCACACTTGGGAGTCACAAAACTACAATTCTTATTTTTTAACCGAAAATAATATAATGAAATAATTTATAGAAGTTGTAAGTTATTGCATTGAGAAATTAACATAATGTTCATATTAATTAATTTATTATTGATTATTTAATAACTATTAGAGGGTTTTAAATTAATTAATAAAATATATAATTATTACATATTTATTTAATAATTCAAAATTATATATATGTGTGTATGTTTGTATATATTTGTGTTTATATATATATATATATATATATATAATTTTGGTAGCTGAAAATTTTGAAATTGTTTTAAAGTTAAGCAGGCCAATATATATGGGTATGGATTAATTAAGTGAGTTTGACTGATTTGAGATAAGATCTTATTTGTAATGAGTCATACCCTTAATGGTCGATTTGGGTGAAATGTTTATATAGCCCATTAGCATTGTTATAAACAGACCTAGATGCCACCATTCTGAGATACATAAATTCATTTCTTCCTCAATGGAAAAAAATTATATTTTAGTGGTGGATTTTACAATTCTACCCTTGAGTGAGAGACAAGATCACTCAAATGCGAAGCTAATAGTTTAAGGTGTGTTCAATCAGTAAGATCATTGAGAAAATTTTCAAACCGTTTTCATTAAAATCCATTTATAAAATTATATTTAGATCGGTTTATTAAAAAAAATTATAAAAAGGTTTTTTCTTTTATTGTTCTTTATCAAACACCCTACACTTGTCCCAGTATCACCATCTACCATGCTGCAATCCCATCTAGATCAATCATGTTGCAACTTCATAGAGGTCGACGGACGAACAACGACAACATTTGAAATGTAAGGACATCTGTAGATAATTGATGGCTTCAACTCCAATAAAGGCATGATGCCATTGGCAAAGGAGAAGAAGAATATGGAACTAAGCAGATTAGAAAGAGAGAAGGCGACTAATGTTTGTGTTGAAGAGATGAGTTAATATTTAATCTAGTCCCTATAAAATTGTAAATTATATATTTCCCTTATTTATTAATACATGAATAACTCTCACCCATGAACTCCTCTTTATGTGCAACTTGCATACAACACATTGACTTAATTAAACTGTATGTTGTGGATTTGTATATGACGTTAAAATAGAACATAAGTGTATTAAATTATTAGTTAAATAATTAGGTATTGACATCATTAATTAAATTCATATATTATGATATTATTCGTTTGATTTGAGTATATGGTGTTTGGATTAAAATGAATCAAAATCATTAAAGTTTATGAAATATTCAAATTTGAATATGAGTTGTTTGAGTTTATATTTATATTATTTATTAGCTATTATCATTCAGGTATTTAATAAATTAAAATCTTAAATTCATATCATCATATTTGAAAATTATTTTACTATTAAATTTATCATTGAGAAAATATTATTTATGTTAGAACTGGCCCGTTTGGCAGTAGGTGAGATGTAAATTAGAAAAAAAATCTTTTTTGATCTTAATTGTCCTATGTAAATTATTAGTTAGCATTAGATCCAATACACATACTAAAATAAAATCTTATTTTTTTTAAATGTTTATATTCGTATATTTATATTGAGTATATTTTGAACTTTACCACATATTCCTAAGTAACATAATAATATAATAGATATAAGAAGCTGTATAACTATAAATATACACATGTACAAATATTGGGATTTATATCTATGGCATATGCATACATATTATACATACATATGTATGTATGCCTGTATGTATGATAAATTCGTATACATATCAAGGGAATATAAATACCTAAGTATACACATATGTTTATATATACTAAAATATATGTAGATGGTTTGTATACATATATTATTAGTATCGCATATATAAAATTTAAACATATATATGTATATATAATATATTTCCATTTATGTACATGCAAATATATATGTGTGTGTGTATATATATATATATAATAATTGTATATAAATAAAAACTAAATTAAATTTGTTTAAAAATTTATTTGACTAAGTGAAACGTATAAATTTGAATTAAAATCAATATTTTAAATTTTCTAAATTTGAATTCAATTTTGACTAAATCAAAGTATTTTATATTTAAATTTTTAAATCAAATGAGAATATTTCAAAATATTTTTAAAACCAAAACGTTAAAAATATATCAAAAAGTTGACTAACTAGAACAAATATAATATTAATCTCGGCCTAATTAATAATATCTAATATATATATATATATATATTTGTGTGTGTGTGTCTATATATCTATATGTATAAGTGTGTGTATGTGTGTGTATATATTGAATATAAATTTATATACGGTAAACAATATAATTAATTAAAAATTACTTTTTTACATAATTTTTTTATTTCAGAGCCATGGTCAAAATAGAACTTTTTTAAAAAACCAAAAACAAAAACAAAAACATAATATATATATATGTATGTATATATATATATCTGTGTGTGTATGTATGTATATATATGGCCAAAATTTATTTAAATATAATTATGATAATAAATTCTAACTTAAAGTTTATAAATATTTCTTTGTCATATATTAATATTATATATATATATATCTAATTTTGTTCATTTGCAATTTTATCATGTTGTAGTCTTAAAACAAATTAAAAACTTATATTTCAATTTCTAAATTATTAAATAAAATAATATGTATATATATGCACACACATGGCAACTATATATTTATAAACTAGTGTAGGAGACATATGATTTTATATCTAAAAAAATAATTGTTACCTCGTCATAGTTGATTTTGCCAGTTGATGCACCTCGATCTGGAATTGTTCCTAGGATCTAATATCCTTCACCCGAGATTGCAATAATCTAAACTACCATGCTTGAGTTTGTATTTGGATGCTTGGATGCAGAAGAGTTCACCCTAAATGATGATGGGGATGGAAATGACTAGATGATAGCTTGCGCAGCGAAGTTCAAGAGGTAATGAGTTTGGTTCGGATTGGTATTTATATAGGGAGAAAAGGGAGATATATCTACAACCTTTTACTCTTTATCCTATAACAATTCAAACCAAATACAAGATTAATTCCCCCTATGACTGGCCTCGCCATGATCAAATCATGGATCAAAATGTATATAGCCCATTTACCAATTGTTTGTATTTAAAGCCCGTTTAAATATATATCGATATCGTGTATTGATATGTGTACATATAACATTTTTACAAACATCCAAACAATTACTAATGCCACCCAGAAATTTTCTAAGAGCTACTCCATTCACTAAAAACACCCCAAACATCAAATACATTAAAATTTAATATTTTTTAAATATAAATTAATTTATAAAACTTTATAAACTAATTAAATCAAGTGGTATTCCCGAGAATTCACAAATAAGGTTGTGTGACTCGAAGTTATGAATTTAGTCAGTGATTAATATTGATCAATTAAAATATTAATGTCCACTTGTCACTTTAGCTGATGGTGTGGCAATTAAGCTGAATTCATCACATATAGATCTTTTTAGTAAAACCAAATTTTTGATCACCTTAAGTGGTACTGTTATGTGACAATACAGTATACACACGTTCTCCTTGTCAATGCAGTATCATTTTAGGATAAATGGAGTTTGGTATCAGTCAAAACTTCAATATTATCCATATTTAGTTGTTCGGTTCATTTACAAGGTCCTTGGTTCGATAATAACATTTATTATTAACTGTTCTACACTAGCTAGAGATTTTGACTTTTATTTGATCACAGTTGACTGTGATGTTAACCTCTACAAATGAGGATACCAAATCTTTATTAAATAGTGCTTCACTCAACTCAGTACCAACTATAGCTGCTCGATGGTCACCATACCATGATTTAACTATAATAAAAGCAAAGTACCTATGTCAAAATTCCATAAGTCAAGAGAACTATGTAACATCATCATACTGGGATTTTCTATTTGACCTAGTTACTATCAAGCAATAAGAAACTCTCAGTCTTGTCATTTTAAAGTTATCCAATAACTATAAGTACATAATCCCTTGGTGCCTCCAACAGCCTTGACTAATACACTACCCAACATTTGGAGCGTGTTACATACCCTGGTCTCAATGGATATATCGATATCCTATCTTGAAACATCTTCACCAGGAATATTTAAAACAATATGTTATTTTTATGATTAATTACTAACGATTCCAACTATTTGCAACTATAATCACATTACATTTTATCTAAGGATTTTCTTATTTATATACTGGAAATTAATTACACGATTATTTATGTCATAATATAACAAAGTATACAAAAGAAAACAAACACCAAATAACTTTTATTATGAACAAGATCGTTTATAAAGTTAGTTATATAAACACATTTAAGCAATATACCCTAGGGTATACCACTAACTCTCTCAATCTCCAACTTGCACTTGGTGCCACTTAAGGATTCTCAATCCCATTCCTCCGATCTTTTTACTCAGAACTAATCAAGTAAGTACCTACATGAACGGATGTGCTATATTGTTTTTATTATCTACTCTGTCGACCAACACTTCTATGTTTTTGATAAACCTCCTTTATCATGTGGAACTTCCATAATATGTCTCTTGACTTCTTGTAAGTCCTAGGTTACTTCACAATATGTATCATGACATTGTTATCTCAAAAAAATCCATGGGATTCACACACTATGCCATAAATAGCCTTCTGCAACACAAAAAAAATGTTGGATTAGGCCCAAAAAATGTTGCCATAGGTCTATGGCAACACTTTTAGGGTGATGCAATTTTTGCCGTTGCCTTAGACCTTAAAGGCAACATTTTGACTATCTAAGGCAGCATAAGTAATATTGTTGCAATAGAACCCTATTTGTGTCTATAGCAACACCCATAGGTATCTGTAGCAACATTCCAAAATGTTGCTATAGATATTAACTTTCTGAATTTGTGGGGCCCACAATGTAGAGCATATTTGATTTTTTAATAAAAATAAATATTTATTTAATAAAATGCTATTGCACAGAATTTGATATTTAAACAGTAATTTATTTAAATAAATATTTTATTTCAACATTTGAAATAGTACAAATTCCTGACTCCACTATTTTACAACTCAATGATATATAACACTGATATTCACATACAGATATTCCTCACTACATCACTCGGTTCACTCATTACATATGAAGTTTTAATTTATACAGACACCGACACTGACAAATATATGACCAGCCGAGTGCCGAGCCGAAGGCGAGCCGAGTAGCGGGTCCGGGCGCAGCGCCGGCGGGGGTCTGGGGCCCCGCAGTCCCGGCGGGGATCGACCTGATTCATCCGATTTCGGAAGATCGAGCCTTCTTTGAAACGACGTAAAATGATGCACAAATGAAGACTGAACTTAGCAAACCCGCAAACCCCATCTTCAGCAACTTCATCACCCATCGGAACTACTGCCCATCTACCACTTACCTGAAACACGATTGCCTGAAACACTGACCATCTACCAAACACTGACCACACTCCCAACCTCTTTCACAAAACATCCACTCACTGCCTCATCAAATTACATCATCAACAACACCGCCTGGAAGCTGCTTCAATTACATTTCATTATTAGTGGATCTTCCTTAGTCAGTTTCTTTGCCTTTGAAATACAAATGGTAATTGCAAGCACTACAACAATAAATGAGGCAACTGTAATAACTGGACCAACAGCCACCTTCAAACCATCAACAACCCCTGTCGAACACTCACAGCACCACAATAAAACTTCTACCAACAATCACCTCTGCCACTCACAACCTGAACATTGTAATCATCAATTCACCATCAAACAGCAGTACTACATGAAAACGTGCACTAGATTATAAAACTGAACTTGGAGCTCCAAAGTTCAACACTATTTCCCTTAACAACAATTTGAAAATAAAACACTAAAAATTATCTATAAGGAGGATGTATATAAACAAGTCTGTGAGTATTAACTAGTAACCGACATGAAGAAAATGATATAATGTGGATTATATACACATGATACCTACAAAAATATAACTAGAAAATGATATATAGTTGTTTGCAGCTAGATCTATGGAGTTGGCTTGTTAAGACTTAGTTTCAACAAGAATATTACAGCTGCAACTATAATGGAAAAAGACAAATCCAAATAAGCTTCTTTTTGAAAATAATATGAAAACATTATTGAGTGCATAATTAAATTTAATACATAAGTTTTCTCTCATCATAGTCAAGTTCAGTGTAACATTCTTATTTTTTTTAAAGGTAGTTGTGAATCTGTTCAGAACTCAAGAATAAAACCAAAAAGTATATAAATACTGCATTATCATATATCATTGGCAACACTGTTGGTTTGTAAAATTATTATACTTTTATGTGTAAAGGTACCAACCTTTTGAGCCTTTGTGCTTCAGTTTAGAGCATCTCCCTTAACTCCTGGTAAGCTTCCATTTTTTCTTTCACAACAGCCTATGTATCAAAAAAGATAATAATGTTTTTCAGAACTCTATGAGCGATGGATAAAAAGACTTCTCTTTCAACACTTCCCTATTGACAATATCAAGATCATCTGAAGCTTCAATATCACATTCAGGTCCTCTCAAACCTCCTCTCTCAAATCAAAAACTGGAAAATAATCAACAACATGACTAACCTTATCCAAAAACAGTATTAAATCACCAGAACTACTGTTGAAATTACTATCCTTCAATTCAGAATTTGGAGAGCAATCCTCAACCCAACCATAGGGCGTAGGGGGCGCGACGTCGCGATGAAGGGGGGACGAGGGCAGTTTGGGTTTTGGGAGAAATTAAGGCACTAGAAGGGTTTTCAGGTGAAGTAGGCTAAAGGAGAAAGGTTCTGTTGGAGGTGAGAGCTGATGGCGACGACAGCGGTGGCAAAAGGGGTTTGAACGGAAAACTTTGTTTGGCTTCGGGTTTTGGTGTCGTGACGGGGCTCTGGTTGGAGCTAGATGGTCGCGATGGGTCAGGGGGTAGCTGGGGGTGAGGGTGACAATTTGGTGGCGGAGGCGAATGGGAGGAAGCGAATTGAAATGAAAACCAAAAGGGGATCTACTTTGAACTAGTTCAGGCGGGAAAACGAAATTTTGGGGCAAATTGCAATGGTGATCCATTTTAACAACCAGATTAAATATAGATCGTTGGATCGTATTCACGCGGATTGCTAATTTTATTAATTTTTTAATTTGAATACATCTATAGCAACACTATATAAAAATGTTGCATCGTGTTACACTTGTTTAGCTAGAGCAACACATTTTTATGGCTAAGGTAACACCAAAAATACAACGTTGCAGTAGGACTAAAATTTTATAGCTGTCGCAACATTTTAGCTGGCAACACCTTGTAAAAATGTTGCAGAAGGTCATCTATGGCGTAGTGACAACATTCGGACTACCTCTTGCTTAGACATAAATTTGTGCATATATAGACACACACACACATTGCTTATATTGTAGTGTTATTCAAGGCGATGTGCTTAGCCTATTGTTGAACCAGCCACAAAATCTCATTTGGAATATTTCCAACCTAAAGCTCCCTAACTACGGTTGAACATGAATTTAAGATTGACAAACTATATTTGATAGCACTTTTTAAGTTTGAGTCTGAACACTCCTTCATTGTTTCCTTAAAAAATTCTCTAGTATTTCGTTAATATTTAAGAATACACTTAACTAACATTTAATGACCTAAATTCAGGTTTGATATTCGCTTAATGCACCTAGTGCATAAATGAAATACAATAGATATCATAGGGTATATGATAATTCTTATTGCTAATGCATAAGGAATCCATCTCATATGATTCACATTAAACATTTTAATATGGTGTCCATGTGTATCGTTTGGGATGACCTAACATTCTTTTGTACTGATATAAAAGACGTCATTTTCAAATCCAATATCAAGAACTAAACAACCAAACTAAACTAATTCAAAAATGGGTACTTCATTAACAATCAGTAGTATGTTGTTTACTTATAGTTTAAGAGTATTTTAGTACCTCTTAATATTCTTTCTTACAAACGCAAGCTATTTTGCGTTTCGACTAAAAATCAAACTATTTGATGTTTCTATCAAAATAATCATTTAACTCTATTGCATATCAGATGTCATTGTTATATCTGCTCCTGGATCATATCTGAAACATACAAATTATGTTAACGCTCCCGCTGGCTTTGATATAGTTTGGTTGTTATATGTAAACAGACCATTTTAAACATGTATTCAGAAGTTCTGTTTCCTCACCAATGTTCAAAAAGTCAAAATCAAATGATGTAATAATTACATGTAGAATCCATATGGACTTAATCAAGTTAACTTGAAAAATTACTTCACTAATTACAATATTTGAAGTTGATGAAGTTGTTTCCTATCAATACAACTTTATATATGTAACCAAGGTTTTAAATCTCGGATTTCGGTCGCGTTTCGTCTCGGAAATTTTACACACATTATCTCATACCGGACGAGATCTCGGGTGAGATGAGTGTATCTCGGGTGTACATCTCGGATTGACATCTCGGAATTTAAAGTCCATCTCGGGACTATCTCGGAGTAACTTAAGTCTAAATTTGATATTTTTAACATTATTGTAATAACTGTTATCTACATATATAAAAGTTTTTAACATACATAATTTATATAAAATGATAATATTTGTTTTACATTTTAGGTCAGAGTGATAACATGATTGATTTGGTATTAACTAAATAATTCCATAATCATCTGAATATTAAAAGTTAAAAAATAAATAATAAGTTTTTTTGCTCATTCATTAAACGGTAAAAGAAGAATTAGAGTGTAAGTAAAAAGTAATTAGAGTGCAATTTATTGTGCTCTTACATAAGAAGTAAAAAATGTAAATGAAAAAAACATACTTTCTATGGGAGCTTCTATTGAGATCTCACCTCAAATTTCACTATCTTGGATGAGATGAGCGTCAAATAATATATTTTAAAAAAATTAATGTCTCGTTTCGCTAAATCTCATCTCACTTAAGTTCGAAAATGAGATCTCGAGCGAGATCTCGGACGAGATGAACGAGATCTGAAACAGTGTATGTAACAACCCGCATATTTAACGATTGTATATTTAAATATTTTATTTAAATATAGCATCGTTAGTCGGATTATAGTCCGAAAAGCTACTTTTTGCAAACAGCCGAATTAGGACTCGAGACCACTTCCATTGAGTTCAAAATGCCGTTTGCGACCTTTTTGAGTACAAACATCGATATGTTTGGAGTCGAGTAAAAATTGTGACTTTTTCACTTTCGGCTTGGGTTTGGGTTTCAGCCCATCAACCTTCTAATAACCTAACCCTTCATCCAACCCCTCTTCATTCATTCTAATATTTCCTAACACTTCAAGCTTTAGAAATAATGGGGGAAGAGAAGAGGAATTAGAAATTCCTAAGCCCTAGATTCATTTGCAAACTCATGTTCTAGCTCCAACATTCAAGAGAAGCTTAGGTAAGCATCCTCTTCATCTTCTCCATCTCTTCTCCTCTTCAATTTCATAAATTTCCTAAACCCTAACTTAGGAAATCCTTTTCTTTTGAGCTTAGATTGAAGCTCCTTGGGTTAACATTGAAGAGTGATTGTTCTTGCCTTGCTCTATAGCTTCTCTCTTGTGTTTTTGGGTTTAAAGGTGAGTTCTTTAACTCACATCTATGTCTATAGCTATCTTTGTTGTTAGGTATGAATTCCTAACACTTGTGCATATTCATTTTCTTTTGATTTGAATTGATTTGGTGAAAATTTCAATTTTTGGTGTTTTGAAGTCAAAACTTTGAAAATCCTAGCTTTGATTTATGAACATGCATTTGGTGGTGTATCGAAGAGCCTATAGGGCTGGGTTGTCGATTGGCAAAAACCCCTAAAGCCCATTGCTCGTCTGATTGCAAATGGTGAGAGTTTGCTCTTCATTTGATAGGCTGGAAAACAGTTACAGTGCCAGCCAGTCGATTGGCCTCTACAGTCAGTCGACTGACTGCAGGGTCTGAAACTTTCGGGTTTCTGGATTAGTCGACTAACTGCAGAGGCCAGACGACTGACCTGCTTGTTTCAGCCTATTTTTCCTATTTTGCTTGAGGTTCCAATTTTTATCGATTCGTGATTATCCGATTTATTGTTATCATTTATTATTGACTTTGATGACTTCTTTTTCGGGATTTTTGAGAATATCCATTTTGATGGATTCAGTATCAATTTCTTTGGATATGATTCACGTCTTCGTATGTGGATTTTGTTGATTCATTATTTCTACAATAATTTCTATGCTTTGTCACTTTAAAATACAAAGGTTTCTATACTAGTAGTAAATATTCAAACTCTTTTATAAAGATGATTTCAACTCTATTTTTAATACAAAGCTTGTTTATAAAACAGTTTTCTAATCTATTAGTATATACAAACCTTTACCTCATTCGTATGAGAAAATCTAATTCAACGGCTTAGCAAAACAAGTGGTATGAAACGCTTGCATTTACTTCGTCGGTTAAGTTTTGGACTTGTTCGATTGAAATTCTTATGACAATTTTCGAGTGGAAATCTACAATCTGTTCGTAAATATTTGAGTTAAGCAAGTGGTTATGGGACATGAAGCTAAACTCTTATATTTACTAGCTTAGTGTAATCGACACTTCTTGATGATCGATGATGATCATTTTATGGTTTAGACTAGCGATGTGCGATGTCTCTTTGTCCGCGTGGGGGACTATACCCCGTTCTGTTGAGCTTCGTCTTATTTTTATAGGCTAGCGACCTATGTTTTTATTGGAGTTCGGTTCATCGGGCGTTCGCTGTACTACGTCGTTGTTCCGGATTATTTCTGTTTGGTTCATCGGGTGTAACGTTGTACTACGTCGATGTTCTGGATTATTTGAGTTTGGTTCCTCGGGCGTTCGCTGTACTACGTCGTGGCACCAGCTTTATGGTTAGCGACCATGGAATAGCGTTCCGTTTGTGAGACACGTGTTGGTGAGTTTTCATGCTCCCGTTTGTGATAGGTCTTCGACCTTTTTGTGATTTCTGGATTTCTAGATGATGATTTCTAGAATTTATGTTTCACCAATTTCGATGACAGGCATTGATAGGCTTTGTCAATATTTGTGTTCTGGTGAATAATTTAAAGAATGTGATTCTTTTTGGGTATTTGAGATTCGTGAGATATTGTATGATTTTGTTGTTATTTAATGTATACTTGTCATAGTATGGCATTTTTGTTATCATACGATTTTGGTCATATCTCTTATCCTATCTCATTTTATATGATATTTATAGCTAGACTGATCCGTTTATTATTTTCTTCTTAAATAATACTCGGGTCAGACCGAGATATTTAAGGTGCTCCCGCTTGACTTCTTATCAGGGTTCGTCACCTGACTTTTGGGCTAACTACTTTAGTGTAGTAGTTTTGTTAGTATACATTTGAGATAGAGACTCCTTGATGTATACATATTCTTTTGTCTAGCACTTGTATCTATTCTTTTGTGATATTGTCGATCTTGTTTGACCACTACTTTGATTTACACTTTTATGTGTTATATTCATATCTGTTTCCGCCTTTGAGATATGAATATCTGTGACTAATTTGTGTTATTTTTATTTCTATATTTGTTTCCGAGGTCCACTTAGCCACTGTGTGGTAGCTTTAAGTTTGTATTGGTATGTCGGATTTCCTCTTGAAATGAAATGCATGTTATACTATCTGACATATCGGTGCTCGCACAAAGCAATGACACAGATGGTTGCTCCTCAACAGCCTTATTCTTCACGCTAGTTGACGGCATTACTCCGTAGTGTCCTTGGCTAGCGTGAGTATAGAGGTGGGGCGTCACAGCATGGTATCAAAGCCAAACTTCGGAACAATGTAGAATAATATAGCAAGGATCATTCTCCTAAGTCTTTCTAAGGAATCGTGCCATAGGATTTAATTCGAGTCTTCGTACCGTTCTACCCTATTTCTTTTTGTGATGCCTTGTTTTATCAATCAAGTTTGTTTGATATTCATTCTGAGAATAATCTTTTTTCTCTTCTTTCTTCCTTTCTTAGAGAAGAGAAATGGTTAGACCAGGCCGTCCCAGCACCGGTCAATCTAGTGCTACTCCTCGGGATGGAGTATTTATGTCAACTCAACAACTTTTAGATCTTATGAAGAATGCCCAAGCTGCCGGACCCATTCCAGCGCCTACTCACCCTAAATCCGGGTTTGCACGCTTGTGCAGAGATTATAGCACTTTGGGTGGAAGGCCATTCAAGGGATCTGAAAACGTTATAGAAATCCAAGCTTGGCTTAGATCATGCGATCGCATCTTTTCTCGCATGAATCTTATCGATCTTCATCGAGTCCAAGTGGCTTCTAGCATGCTCCAAGAAAGAGCATTAGATTGGTATGAGCTTATGGTTTCTGAGATTATCGAAGCGGATCTTACTTGGGAGCAATTTCGGGAAAGATTTGAATTGAAGTTTGTGCCGGAGGCTGAAAAAGTAACTTTAGCCCGATGCTTTATTGACCTTGTTCAAGGTGAATCTTCTGTGGCAGATTATGTCGCATCTTTTGAATCTCTCTCTAAATATAGGCTCGAATATATTGATACCCCATTGAAGAAAAATAAGAGGTTTGTCTATGGTTTGAATAAGAACCTCATAAAGCCTTTACTTCTGAAACTGGAGGTTTATTTCGATCAGCTTGTAGATATCGTTCTTCGACTTGAAGAGACCGATAGAGAAAGTGATGTTGAAGTTGTGCGTGCCAAACAGAACTTCAACAATAACATGAAGAGGCCTATTAATTTCAAAGGCCCCAATCCCAATAAGAAAGGGAAGCAAGAAACTTCGGTAGCAAAGAATCCTACAACTAGTCGTGGATGATGCTACAATTGTGGTTCTACGGATCACTATGCGAAAGAGTGCCCAAAACCATTTTTTTGTCGTTATTGCAAAAGTTCGGGCCATCTTATATCTACATGTCCCATACTCCAAAGTAGGAGAGAGGGAGAGTTGAATGTCGTGCAGGCTCCTAATGACACTTCTTTTGGTCAAGGTATTTTCTATCCTTGATGGCACTATTTTATTTTGTGATCTTCCTATTTGATTTCTTTTGATACGGGTGCATCCCACTCTTTTATATTAAAAGAACTTGTTGATTATTTTTCTATTATGGGTTTGATGACTTCACTGAGAATTGCGAATCCGGTTGGTGAATCCGCAACACTCAGTTTACTTTATGAAGATGTCGAGATTATTTTATGTGATTATTCTTTCCGAGCCGATTTACTTAGGCTTCGGAATTGATTTATTGAGAAAGGATTGGCTTAATCATTATGAAGACCACATCCTATGTCCTGAGCGGACTATTTATCTTCGACATTCTCAATCTGTTAAGCAGATTTCTATTGTTTTTAAAGATTTTGATTTCCAAATTTGGCGGCAACATTTTATTCTTTAAACCCACTTGATGAGGAAGATGTTATTTCTCTCATTCAAGTAATTTGTGAATTTTCCAGAATATATTTGAGCTTGTCTTAGGATTATCACCTAAGCAATCTATTGAGTGGCGCTAAGGTATTTTCAGCTCGACCTTGCCACCGGTTTTTATCAGCTACGAGATGCGGAGGTTAGTATTCCATTTACTGCATTCCGCACTCATTATGATTCTCGTGAGTGGTTCGTTATGTCATCCGGTTTGACGAACCTTCGACCTTATTTCATCCATCTTATGAATCGAGTATTCTGTGAATATCTCGATGAGACCATCCTTGCATTCATTGATTTTGGATGAAAACAACAACTTAAAAATTTTGCAAATCTTTTTCATAAGATTTATTTATGAGTATAATTGGATTTTTGTTCTTAAAACGAGCAAAGAATATTCATAAAGTTTTTAAGAGATGTTTTTATCATAAAGAAGATGATTTTGTGTTGTTTTGTCCATCGAGTGCTTTAAGAATTCTGGTCGATGCGCTTGATCAACGTTATCGATATGAAGTTCCTAAATGCTATGATGAGACAGACAAACACAGTAAATTGACTTGTAATAAGTAAATTTTTCTAAAAAGATGATTACATAGAGTTAATTATAATTTTGAAAGTTTTAGCTCTTCGGGAAAGAGGATCTTAAAAGAATTCTTTTTCGATACTCCTATTCTTGTGATTCCCGAAGGGAACCAAAACATCACTGTTTGTACCGATGCATGTCGTATTGGTTTGGGTGTCATTCTCTTGTAAAGGGAATGTGTTATCACATATGTTTCTTGACAATTAAAGCTTGCCGAGACTAGATATGCCACTCATGATCTGGTGCTCGCGGCTATTGTTTTCGCTCTTTGAATTTGGTGTCGTTATCTTTTGGGAGAGAAATTTGTTCTCTACACCGATCATAAATCTCTGAAATAGTTATTTTCTCAAAAAGGAACTTAATTTGAGTCAACAACATTGGCTTGAGTTCCTTACATCTTATGATCTTGATATTCTTTGTACTTCGGAAAAGGGTAATCGTGTTGCCGATGCCCTTAGCCGAAAGCAACAAGCAGTTGTTTCAATGATGATATCCAAATGGAATGATCTCGAGAGTTTATCCACTTGTGAGATTTGAGATCGTGAATCCAATTTATGTTCATCTCTTATTTTGTGTAGCCTTGAGGCTTGTCCTTCTCTTTTGGACCATTCCTGTTTTGGCTAGACTCTATGTCAAAGTAATTGTTAAATTACATAGAGTTCCTACTTCTATTGTTAGTGATCGTGATCCATTATTTTACTAGTGGATTTTGGTGAGGTCTTCAAAAGCTTTGGGAACAAAGCTTAATTTTTGCACCGCTTATTGCCCTCAATCCGATGGACAAATAGAGCTGTGAGTCAAATTCTTGAAGATCTTCTTCGTGCAGGTGTTCTTGATTTTGGTGGAAGTTGGGAAGATCATATTATTCTTGTTGAGTTTTCTTCCAATAATAGCTTCCAATCTTGTATTGGTATGGTACCTTTCGAGGCACTCTTCGGAAGGCCGTGCCAATCTCCTTTGTGTTTGCTTGAAGTCGGTGAGAAGCTGGTTTTAGGTCCAGATTTTATTTGTGTTTCACCTATGATGAGTGTTGTGCGTTTCAGTTGATCGGGAAAATTAGCACTTTGATATATGGGTTCATTTCCCATCACGAAATGCATTGGTTCCGTGGCTTATCGCCTTTTATTACCAACTCAATTTTCTGCTATTCATGACGTTTTCCACGTCACTCATCTATGGAAATGCCTTAGGGATTCTGATTTTATTCTTGAGCCTGGTGTTGTTGAAGAAATTGAGGTTTCACTAGATTTGACTTATGAGCAACATCCTATTCGCATCATTGCTTCGGAGGTTGAGCGCCTTCGAAATAAAGATTTCCCGTTTTGTGAAAGTTCAATGGTTCTCAAATCCCAAGGATTGCTCTTGGGAATCCTGAGAATTCATCGAGCGAACATGTTCGGGCTTACTCTTTCGTGCTCTTTATGGTGAACTTCTTATTTCAAAATTTTCTTTTGTGTTGATATGCTTACATGGTTGTTACTCTTTATCTTCTCCTTAAGTATTGCGAGGACGCAATTTCTTTAAGGAGGGGAGTCTGTAACAACCCGCATATTTTACGACTGTGTATTTAAATATATTATTTAAATATAGCATCATTAGTCGGATTATAGTCCGAAAAGCTACTTTTTGCAAACAGACGAATTAGGACTCGAGACCACTTCCATTGAGTGCAAAATGTCGTTTGCGACCTTTTTGAGTATAAACATCGATTTGTTTGGAGTCGAGTAAAAATTGTGACTTTTTCACTTTGGGCTTGGGTTTGGGTTTCAGCCCATCAACCTTCTAATAACCTAACCCTTCTTCCAACCCCTCTTCATTCATTCTAATATTTCCTAACACTTCAAGCTTTAGAAAAAATGGGGGAAGAGAAGAGGAATTAGAAATTCCTAAGCCCTGGATTCATTTGCAAACTCAAGTTCTAGCTCCAACATTCAAGAGAAGCTTAGGTAAGCATCCTCTTCATCTTCTCCATCTCTTCTCCTCTTCAATTTCAGAAATTTCCTAAACCCTAACTTAGGAAATCCTTTTCTTTTGAGCTTAGATTGAAGCTCCTTGGGTTAACATTGAAGAGTGATTGTTCTTGCCTTGCTCTATAGCTTCTCTCTTGTGTTTTTGGGTTTAAAGGTGAGTTCTTTAACTCACATCTATGTTTATAGCTATCTTTGTTGTTAGGTATGAATTCCTAACACTTGTGCATATTCATTTGCTTTTGATTTGAATTGGTTTGGTGAATATTTCAATTTTTCATGTTTTGAAGTCAAAACTTTGAAAATCCTAGCTTTGATTTATGAACATGCTTTTGGTGGTGTATCGAAGAGCCTATAGGGCTGGGTTGTCGAATGGCAAAAACCCCTAAAGCCCATTGCTCGTCCGATTGCAAATGGTGAGAGTTTGCTCTTCATTTGATAGGCTGGAAAACAGTTTCAGTGCCAACCAATCGACTAGCCTCTGCAGTCAGTCGACTGACTGCAGGGTCTGAAACTTTCGGGTTTCTGGATCAGTCGACTGACTGCAGAGGCCAGTCGACTAACCTGCTTGTTTCAGCCTATTTTTCCTATTTTGCTTGAGGTTCCAATTTTTATCGATTTGTGATTATCCGATTTATTGTTATCATTTATTATTGACTTTAATGACTTCTTTTTCAGGATTTTTGAGAATATCCATTTTGATGGATTCGGTATCGATTTCTTTGGATTTGAGTCACGTGGATTTTGGTGATTGATTGTTTCTACAATCATTTCTATGCTTTGTCACTTTAAAATACAAAGGTTTCTATACTAGTAGTAAATATTCAAACTCTTTTACAAAGATGATTTCAACTCTATTTTTAATACAAAGCTCGTTTATAAAACCATTTTCTAATCTATTAGTATATACAAACCTTGACCTCATTCGTATGAGAAAATCTAATTAAACGGCTTAGCAAAACAAGTGGTATGAAACGCTTTCGTTTACTTCATCGGTTAATTTTTGGACTTGTTCGATTGAAATTCTTGTGACAATTTTCGAGTGGAAATCTACAATCTGTTCGTAAATATTTGAGTTAAGCAAGTGGTTATGGAACATGAAGCTAAACTCTTATATTTACTATCTTAGTATAATCGACACTTCTTGATGATCAATGATGATCATTTTATGGTTTAGACTAGCGATATCCGATGTCTCTTTGTCCGCGTGGGGGACTATACCCCGTTCTGTTGAGCTTCGTCTCATTTTTATAGGTTAGCAACCTATGCTTTTATTGGAGTTCGGTTCATCGGGCGTTCGCTGTACTACGTCGTTATTCCAGATTATTTGTGTTTGGTTCATCAGGCGTAACGTTGTACTACGTCGATGTTCTAGATTATTTGAGTTTGGTTCCTAGGGCGTTCGCTGTACTACGTCGTGGCACCGGTTTTATGGTTAGCGACCATGGAATAGCATTCTGTTTGTGATACACGTGTTGGTGAGTTTTCATGCTCCCGTTTGTGATAGGCCTTCGACCTTTTTGTGATTTCTGGATTTCTAGTTGATGATTTCTAGAATTTATGTTTCACCAATTTTGATGACAGGCATTGATAGGCTTTGTCAATATTTGTGTTCTGGTGAATAATTTAAAGAATGTGATTCTTTTTGGGTATTTGAGATTCGTGAGATATTGTATGATTTTGTTGTTGTTTAATGTATACTTGTCATAGTATGGCATTTTTGTTATCATATGATTTTGGTCATATCTCTTATCCTATCTCATTTTATATGATATTTATAGCTAGACTGATCCGTTTATTATTTTCTTCTTAAATAATACTCGGGTCAGACCGAGATATTTAAGGTGCTCCCGCTTGACTTCTTATCAGGGTTCGTCACCTGACTTTTGGGCTAACTACTTGAGTGTAGTAGTTTTGTTAGTATACATTTGAGATAGAGATCCTTGATGTATACATATTCTTTTATCAAGCACTTGTATCTATTCTTTTGTGATATTGTGGATCTTGTTTGACCACTACTCTGATTTACACTTCTATGTGTTATATTCATATATGTTTCCGCCTTTGAGATATGAACATCTGTGACTAATTTGTGTTATTTTTATTTCTATATTTGTTTCCGAGGTCCACTTAGCCACTGTGTGGTAGCTTTGTGATTCTATTGGTATGTCGGATTTCCTCTTGAAATGAAATGCATGTTATACTATCTGACATATCGGTGCTCGCACATAGCAATGACACAGATGGTCACTCCTCAATAGCCTTATTCTTCGTGCTAGTTGACCGCATTACTCTGTAGTGTCCATGGCTAGCGTGAGTATAGAGGTGGGGCGTCACAATATAGTTCCAACTTCCATGTTCCAACTGCATTGATCATCTTGAAGACATAGTTACGGTCGATGGATCATATCCTTTTGGGTACAACTATCAAAATATTATTTTGATAATGTACTTGGAACCCATTCTGGATTTAAAGCATCGTGCCATGTGGAAGAGCCTGTACTCTTCATGCCTCATCGACAACCAAGGAAATTATTATTACTAACAATTCTTTTTCTTGACACTAATAAGAAACGCATCGATTTCTTTAATGTGTAAGAATTCTTATTTGACATTCTAATGAGTTCTATCTGTTTTGTTGTTAGATAATTTTATTTCATCTTATGTCATTAATTTCTGTGTTCAAGCCTTTAGGTCATATCCAAGTGTACTGTACTACCACTAATTTCCAAAAGAAAATTCATTGTCATGAAGGTGTTGTTTCTTGAAACAATTGTTTTTTCTCAATATGACGGAATATGCATTCAGAAGTATATTATGAATTGCCTTTACTTACATAAAACAAGTTAGGTTTTGAAATTGCGAAACTTATTTCATAACATAAATTACTCAACCAAGCATCTTAAACTATTTAAGATCGGGATTTCTTATTAATTCATATCTTGTATGATCTCATAAACTATGCTTTTAGATAAAACTAAATTTAACATACGTATAACTCTTAAGTGCACATCATTAAAGGAAGAAGTTAGCTCAACTTCATTCGCCACCAATCGTACTTTGTCCAACAAAGTCTAATTACTCCTTATATCATTATGTATTATATGGAGGAGTGACTTTGAGATTGAATCATATTCAATTTTGGTATATATGGAACTCTTTCCCAATATACTCACTTATTCAACCAAATCGAATTATTTTATTTCCTTTGCATGTTATGCTTTCTACTTCCATTATATACTATGAACTTATCATAGACATACTACTTGTGTATAAAATACACATGTTCATGTGTATGATAATTCATCGGTGAATTTAAAAAGTAAGCAGATTTGTTTTTGTTTCATTAGACCTTAGACTACATATATCTATACATATCAATTTGAAGAGTTTATTAACTCTTTTCTCACTCCCACTGAATGGGTGTTTTTCCTATAATTGTTTGACATGCAATTCAATGGTACCATATGATTCATAATCGTATGAATAAAAAACTATATTTTGAAAATATGGCTTAGTTTATAATTCCAAAATAATTGTAGAATTTTACATACTTCATTTTCTATAACTAATGCATCACTATTGCTATGAAAAATACAGATATAATAATAAATTTATCTTATTACGAATATTCATAATATTCAAATAAAACTGAAACTATATTTATTTTTAGTCAATGTTGTTTTTTACTATTTCATAAAACATATTAGGTATATATATGAAGATAATATTTCGTAACTAGATGCATCCACTAATAAGTATAATATGGTATGCTTCTACTATATCCGACATTAAAATAATAGTGCAAGAAATATGAAGCTTCAATCAATCACTTATTATATGCAACTTATTTTATCCACTATAACTGGTTTACAATCGAGGGTTTTAGATCAAATATCTTGAACCCAAAAAATAACAATTTTATAGAAAAATAATTCTATTAGAAAAATATTTTCAGAATAGAAATCACATTTCTCATTCTATATTAAGTATCCACTAGTATTTTGTATAATTCTTTTTTCTAATGTCTCTTCATGAAGTAGAGGTTACCATTCACTCTCTTCATCCCATTTATACCTAAGTTACATCAATTCTTGTATATTAGTTTTTCTTTCCAAACGGTCAAACCATTCAAAGAAAACCATTCTATAAGACTGCATCAAACAGTTTACAAAAAATGCATTCAGACATCCTTAATATTTTATGGATATCGAATATGTAGCACTTAAGTAAACTGATAGAAACTAATATTTCAGTGATCCAATCTCCTAGGTCAGTCTTAGTCTTTGGTTTAGTGTTATTTTCAACACGACTGTTGGAACTAGGCCTCCCGGAGCGGAGTTGAAGAGTAAATTTCAAAAATTCTTTATTGGATCTTTAACGAGCATATAAAGTATAAATTCATTTAGAACTTTTCTAAGCTTCTTTTAAATAAAATTAATATTTTATTTAATTTCATAAGTAAAGGCAGTTCTAAATTTAAGTAGAGTTCAAATATATAATAATGAATGTACCGAATACATACATGTGTGTATAGTGCAAGTGAAACATATAAGTAGTTTCCAAAGGTTAGGAATTGCACTTCCATGTCTGGGGACCTGCCTATTACTCCATTAGGCATTGCACCTACTTTAGATGCTGCATCTGTTCCACCTATGACTGTGTCTCGCCCTGGCTCCCATGAGATTTTACCTACTTCAGAAACTTCTGTCGAAGGTAATGTTTCCTTGTGATTCTTCCTTCTATTTCTTTTATTGATCCTAAGCCTTCTAGTGCCTCTCAAGCTAATGTTATTGAGTGGAATACTTCTGAGAAGGCATGGATACATGAGCCATCTGAGATGAGATATGACCCTGTTCAAAATGATTTCCATATGTTCGTTAGTGAAATTGAAGGTGAAACCAAGCGTCTTCATTACTCAATTGATGGGGAAAGTCTTGTTCTTTCAGAGGTCGGTGCCCGTGGTGCTAGGAATAGGGAAATTCTTGATGATGTTAGTTGGGATAGGAAATTTATCTACTACATGGATTACTCTAGTTATATTCCAAATATTTTGACTCTTTTCGCGGATTTTCTACATGTGATAGGCCTTTAGTCTTCGAACGAAGGAAGTGGATCATCCTATTTCGAGGAGGATTAGCTTTAGGTTTTTTATAGTAGTTTAGGCAGCTTTGCCTAACTCTTGTTTTGTATTTTTCTTTTATTAGTAGTTGACGTATGCTGCCTTGCTTATGTATTAACTATTGATTTGTTAGTAATAAAAGTGGACAGCCCACTATAAAACCGGTCGGCCTAGTTAAAAAGCATATAAGTAGTGTACATAGTTAATATGTAGGTATAAAACTGTTGGCATCTACACCGCAATTGACATATTCATCCTTTATATATGCCTTTGTTGTCTATAGTTTATTTTGAAATTATATAAAATAATAACATATGTTAATATATAGTTTACATATATTTACTTATATATAATATGTTAGAAATTTATTTTACCTAATCAAAAGTTTACATACATTCAAAAGGACAATCAATTATGTTAAAGGAAGAAATTAATAAGGAGAAGAGAAGGTGGAGGAGTTATCTCATTTCATTAACTTATCTTTAACACTATTTCAAAACAATTTGAACACTAAAACACATATATGTATGCATATACAAATAACTACAATCTATATTTTAAATTCAAATTATATATATAAACTTTGTAACCTATAACATGCTTTAAAATTAAAGTAACAAATTGAAATCTACTTCAACTTAAGAGGGATTCAAGGGGTTTATAATGTTTTGCACAAAAGTCCACTTATGTTTTCTTAATTAAAACAACTATAAACAAATATCAACAACAAGCAAAATTATATTCAAAATAATAGATATCTGAAACATGTATTCAATCTCCAAAATAATTTTAAATAATTTACATATTAGTTAATTTATGTTTGTGTATATAATGAGGTACAAAATACATCAATTAATTAAATTAGTTTCCAATCCAAAATTGTTTGTTTGTTTATTTGCCTTTTTTGTAAAATAATAATTTTTAAAACAATGACAAAATTAGATAGGACAATTAGGCATATATAAATTTGTTGTAAAATGAACTAGATCTAAACTACACATATAATATGAACATATGACGAAAAGGTTAAAGCATATGTTGGACCTACATATATTATCATGATGAACATATAACCAATCAACATATATCAGATCTGAATTTTGGACCAACATGGTGAACAAATGATGATATTAGAAGTAGCATGTATACAATTTAAATTTCATTAACATGTTGAATATATAATAAGATAAAATCAGAATTATCTAAAGATGAAGCCTAAGATTTGCACCTTGAATAGAGAATAAAACGCCGATTTGATTGAATCAACCTCCAGATTTTGCAAGGATCTAGAGTAAACGCCACCTCGGATGTTATAGATTTTTTATTTGAATTTGATTTAGGGAATGTTTTTTTCATGAAGGTCATTAAAGGAGAGGAGGAGAGCAAGAGAAAGAAAATTAAATGTCTTTGTAAGGAAAAGAATAACGACGGATTGAATAAGAGAGAATATGTTTTAAATAAAATACCGATATCTTTCAATTTTCCATTGAAAACCTCCCAATTTAATTTCTAATTAAATCTAATGAGATTTAAAGAGAAAATCAAATTTTTGGAAGAATAAAATGAATTAAGGAGAAAAGGACAAAAATCATTTTATAAATGAGATTTAAGTGAGTCATAAAGAGGAGTAAAGAACGTAGATTTAATTCCTTCTTTTAATTACTCCTTTGGATTTCCAAATCACATTTGAAAACTTTCCCCTTTTCCACCATGCATGTGGGCCTCAAAAAAAGAAAATTCCCAAAACAACTTAACAATTAATCCATTTCACCTAGTTTAAATATTTTATCGATATCGTATATCATTACACGTAATTATGACATTTATATACACACGTAATTAAATGCCAATGATATTCAAACAAATAAAATAAAGTTTAATAATTAATTTTTCATAAATATTAATTAATTTAATTAATTTACAACAATTAATAAATCAATTAAATCTTGTGGAAATCGTTTTGTTTATTCAGAGTATTCATCATTACGGCTGTGCAACTCAAAAGTGTAAATTCAGTTAGCGATTAATATCGAACAAACTGAAAATTAAAGTTCCCATGTAATCTTAGCTAATGGTGTGACATTTTGGCTAAATGTATCGCTTAAGCATCTTTTTGGTAAAATCCAATTTTACTTATTATAAGCGGTATTTGATAGTGACGATTATTTAGAATCAATTCTCTTCGTCAGAATTATATCACTTTTGACTTATGGAATTTGGTAACGATCAAAATTCCAATATCGTCCATATTCAACTTTATAGTCCATAAAAAATCTTTGTTCAATAATAACAATTATTGTTAACCGAAATGCTCTGGACTTTAACTTTTGAGTTGACTTCAACTGGCCGTGATACTAACCTCATATAACTAAGTAGACAAATCCTTTCTTGAATAGTGTTTCACTTCCAATGCTTCCACTTGACCCAACTATGGTTGTTTGTTGGACAATGTGCCATGATTTGACTATAATCAAAGCGGAGCTTCCACATTGAAAAACAATAGTATTCTCAAGTCAAGAGAACTATGTAAATTAGTCACATCGATATTTTTTTGTTGATCTTAATCATATTAACCAACTGAAAACTATCGAGTGGGTCATTATATAGTTATCCAATAACTATTAGTACATAACCCTTAAAGCCCTCAACAGCCATGAGTAATACACAGCCCAATATTTGGAGAGCATTACGTACTCTAGTCTTAACTGATATATCGGTATCCAGTCTCGATACATCTTGACTAGTAATATTTAAAATGGTATATTTATTTTCATTGTGATAAATTACTTACGGTTACAACACTCTATAGCTATTATCATAAAACATACCATTTATGGATTTTCTATTTATATTTTAAAGTAATTAATTACTGTATAACACATTATGTCAAGTATATAATAAATAGAAAACACCTTTTATTTCGAACAAGATTGCCTATCGACTTAGATATATGTAAAAGTTACATAATTACCCCTAGGGCATATCTTTAACTCTATCAATCTCCAACTTACACTTGGGTCAATTATGGAATCTCATTCCAACATCTCCAATCAGTTTTCTCGAAACCAATGGATCAGTCCCTCGGTGAACGGGTATGCTATTATGTTTCAATTTCCTACTCTATCAATCAAATCTTCGATGTTGATAAACTAAATTTATCATATGGAATAATTCAGAGTATATCTCTTGAGTTCTAGTGAGCTCTAGGTTATGATATGAATCATTTCGAGAAATTGTTATCATATAACAATGTTATGAAATTCTCAACATTTGGAATCACCTTCAGCTTAGATATGAATTTGTGCATTTATATTTATATACTTTGTTTTTATTGTGGCGCTATTCAAGGTGATATACGTAGCATTTTTCATTGAATCACCAACGGTCTTTCATTTGGAATATTTCCAACGTAAGATTCTTAACTTGAATTTGTTGTTGACACATTATACTCGATATCACTTATGAAAATTTGAGTCTAAACACTCATTCATAAGGGGTTTGTTGTTTCTATAAACAATTATCTAGTATTTCATAAATATAGAAGAAAACCTCAAACAAATATTTAGTGATATCAATTTGGTTTGATATTTGCTTCATGTATCAAATACACAAACAAATCACGTTATCGTATAAAACATAACATGTAAGATAATTCACATTACCGATAAATAAGGAATCCTTCTTACATGTTCCATATTAAAGATTTTAATAAGGTATCCTTGCATATTGTTTGGGACATTCTCAATATCTTTCATACTTACTATAAAAGACATCATTTAAAAATCCAACGTCGAATGTTAAAACAACTAAGGCAGATTTTAACATAAATACATTGTTAAAAATCAGCAATGTGTTGTTTATTTATTGTTTAGAAATATCAATGTACCTTTTAATGCTCTTTCTTGTGAACACATACTTCCTCTGCACTTTGATTGATAATCAAACTATTTGATATTGCTATCAAAATACTTGTTAAATTTTGATGCTTTTCTGATTGATATTTTTGTACCCGTTCTCGAATCGTATTCGAAGACTCACAAACTCAATATCGCTCCCACAGACTTCGAGACACTTTGGTTATTATGTGTAAATGGTTTACTCTAAATAATTATTTAGAATTTTCTGTTTCAACGCATACGTACTAAAACATCATGTCATACCATGCGATAATTTTATGAGTAAATCTGAACCTACTTGAGCACGTCGAATGGTGAATTTGTTACTTTATTTTCAACAATTGAAATTTATGGTATTATTTTTATAAATGTGGCTCATTATACTCCAACTGCATTTTCCTTTCTCTTAAAGTCACATTTGCGGCCAATGGATCATTTCTCTTTGGGTACAACTTTCAAAATAATATTTTGATAATGCATTTGGAATCTATTTCGGATTTGTGCATCATACCATATCGTAGAGTCAATACTTTTAATGGTTTAATTGACTACCGAGGATTTTTTATTCTCGACATTGACAAGAAACTCATAGTTTCACTTCAGTGTACAAGAGTACTTATTAGACAATCAAATATTGTAACGACCCAAAATTTCAGTCATTAAAATTTGGAATATTTAATTGATTTTAAATATTGAAAAGTTAATTTTTATAAGTTAAATAACTTGAATTTCAAATATAGCGATTTATTGGGTAATTTAATTGTTAAATTTAATATTTGAATTTTTTTAAATAATTGAATCTTGAATTTAATATGAATGAAAACGATTTCAAAAGTTGAATTAATTTCTATTTGAACAAGAATGAAGATAAGAAACTTTTAAATTGGATTTGAAAGTGATTTTACTGATTTTGAAAATTACTCATTTTAATTAACGTGTAAAAATAGCCTTTTGGGGCACATTCTTGGACTTTGATGAAACCAGATTCATTGGATCCGTAATAGTGAATTATTATATGCCGTCGAATTTCATGATGATTGGATGTATCCTTTGGTCGTGCGAGTTCGAAACGAGTAGAAATTAATTAAAGGAATTTTAATTAGTATAATTCGATTTGAAAAGTTAGCTTCTATATATGATGGAATTGGCTTCTGATATATATTCCATTGTGTTTGAAATAGGGGTATAACATATAAAACGCTAAGCAGCACGCTTCGTTTGGAGTTTGAAATTTTCACAGATGAATAGTGCCGCGAAATTTTCTATATAAGGACTAGAAAACCTTATATTTACAATCCAAACCCTAGTTCTATCAGCCGCCCCCTTTTTAAAATTTAATGGCTGAAAATCGCTGGCCTTCCTCCCTCGATTTCTCTCCATCCACGTGCTTTCAGGCTTCAACTTCAACTGGGAAGATGGAGAGCTCGACAGGCTCTACAAGATTAATGGTGGGATCGATGAATCATCGACGATTGGATGCATAAGGGAGCCACGTTCATGCTGCGTTTCGAGTTGGTTCGATGACAATTTCTACGATTGAGTGCGACGATGCTTGGACGGTAGGCGCGGCAGAGGGTCGGCGTTCGTTTGGTGATGCTCGATCGTCCGCCGACGACGTGTGGGTGACACGGCCAAGCATGTAAGTTTGGCGTCGATGGGTTTTCTATGCCTAGAACATGGTAGAGGGAGGGAGAGGTAGTTAAATATTCAATTAAATTTATTTTAGTTAATTTTAATTTAAACGTTTTAAAAGTTTATTAATCCGTATCAAACTCATACGAGGTCCAAATTGAATGCGACTAGTCGCTTTGCGATTGTATCGATGAAGGCTACACTATGGAATTGGATTAGAAGGATTTGGAGCTAATGAAAATTTAGGGTTAAATTGAATGACTATTCAATTTTAGTTCGAACCGGAACATTGTGGCGACTATTAAAATCAAAGTGAGTTAATCTCACCTTTGTGGTTAACCAGAAATATTTTTAGTCGATAAAAATTATCTATTAGATGTTTGGATATTTATTATTGATCGTTATTGACTGTTTGGATGAATTACTAGTTTATATTGTTGGTTTGGATATATTCCCTCCTATTGGAGAAGATGAGACCCAATTGCGTTCCTGTGTAAGAGCGGATGACCCTTTGTATATGAATCCCACCTCTAAGCGGTTGATTTTTATGTTATTGATTATATACTATATGTGATGCAAGGGGACAAGTTGGATGAATCCAACAAGATTCCTCACACTGTTGATTTTACTTTTCATATATATATATATATATATATAGTGATATATGACTTGTTGAATGCCATATTAATGACATTGATATGATGTGCTTAATTAGTGCTTTAGTAGCACCGGGCCTCATTTTTGGTATTTTAAAATACTTACTATAAAATAGTGATTTGATTTAAAAAGGGATTTCAACGCAATTTTGAAAACTATATATGCTTAAATAATTAGTCTTGAATTATTTGAAGGAGTAATTTATTTTAAAATCAAAGGTATGATTTTTGGACATCATAAGTTAATAGTTTCATAAAATATTATTATATAGAGATTTTTGAGCTGTAAATAAAGATTTTTAAAATCTTGAAATAAGTCTGTTTTTATAATAAAGGGATATATTTGAAGGAAAATAGAAATATTTTGTCATTAATATTTATTAACCATTTTATATGAAGTAATATATATATATATATATATGTATGTATGTATGTATGTATGTATGTATGTATATGTATGTATGTATATATGTACATATATGAAATATTAATTACAAATGTGAGATTTTGTAAATGTGATAATTTATAAAAGTAATAATTTACAAATGAAGTGAAGATTTGTAAAATCGTATTTTGTTAATAAAAGTATGAATTTATAAATAGGGTTTATAAATTAAAGGAAACTATTATCGTTTAATAAATTAGAGAATAAATAAAACAGTGGATTTATTATAAGATACAGACTGATATTTTAGAAATAGTTGACTCTATTTTGGAAATTGAAGGCGAGGGTAATTGGAATGTTAAATGATATTTTATAAATAGAAAGGGATTTATAAAAGGAATTTATCCATATGGAAGTAATGTTAAAACGGTTGGTGATTGACGTTTTAAATGAGATTTATGAATATGTGAGATTCATAAAGAAAATAAAGTTATAATTGGAATTCATAAATAAATGGGTATTATGAAAGGAAGTTCATATAAAATGGGAAGAGATTCTTAAATATAGTTTTGTAAATATGGAAATGACTGAGATGAAGATTTAAGAATGGATTTTTACCAAGGAAATATATTATGTTTTAAAGTTGGTTATTCATGTTAATATTGCTTAAAGTTGTTTATAGATATTTAAATAATTTTGAAAGGTTGATTATTTAAATTATTAATAAGGTTTGAAATTAATAATAATGATTATTTATAATATTTTGGTAATTTATTATTTTTATTTATATGGTAAAGATTAACGATTGTTTTATCCATAATGGTTTGAATTATTAATTATTATTTTTAAGTGGTTAAAAGTTAATAATTATTATTTATTTATGATGTTTTCGAGATTCATAAATAGAGTCTTGTAAACGGACTTGGATTTTTTTTATAAGAGGAACTCATGAAACGGTTTGTAGATTTAAAGGAAAATTATTCACAAGGTAAAGAGGATTATAAAAATATGGGTATTTATAACGGGTTTTAGAAATGGGTTTATAGACTTATAAAAAGGAATTTATAAATAATTGCATGGTTTTTTAAGGGTTTAGAAATGACTTGAGAAATAATTTATAAATGGTTTATAAATTGCTTTAGAAATTTATAATGGACTTTATAAATGATTTTAAAATTTGGTAAAAGAAAGATCTTCCTTAGAGTTTGGTAAATATGCTTATACCAATGAGATAAGTATATGGATATTTTTTGAAAATAGAAGGGTTTGTGAATATATATTTGTAAAAGTATTTTGATACAAGCATTTACAAGATGGTTTTTGTAACGACCCACCTTTTTGGACGGTTTAAATCGACAATAAACCACATATGTCAAACTCAATCCATTCAAAGGGGAGGATTGTTATGGGGTAAATAAGAAAAAGTAGAGAAAGAAAAAAAAACAAACACAGAATCTCACAGCGGAATGACAAAATATAATAATCAAATAAATAGTTCATGAAGCTGTTTACAAATAACATTTGATTAAACTTTTACAATACAGAATTAGATTTACATACAATGGAAATAAATAAATTAATAAATGCAGCGGAACAACATGATGCAGCAGAATAAATAATATACTATATAAATCTTCGTCTTTGTCCACCAGAAAAGCAGTGTAACAACCCGCATATTTTACGATTGAATATTTAAATATTTTATTTAAATATTTCATCGTTAGTCGGATTATAGTCCAAAAAGCTACTTTTTGCAAACAGTCAAATTAGGACTCGAGACCACCCCCATTGAGTTCAAAATGATGTTTGCGACCTTTTTGAGTATAAACATTGATATGTTTGGAGTTAGTGGAATTTTGCTACCTTTTCACATTGGGCTTTGGTTTGGGTTTCAGCCCTATATCCTAACTCAAGCCCTTAGCTCCACCCCCACTTATCTTCATTCACTTCATTTTCCTAACACTTTCAAGCTCTAGATAAATATGGTGGAAGAGAAAAAGAATTAGAATTCCTAAGCCCTAGTTTCCAATTTGCAAATCAAGTTCTAGCTCCAAATTCAAGAAGAAGCATTGGAAAGCCTTCTCTTCTTCTTCCCCAACTCATTCTCCTTTCAAATTCAGAAATTTCCTAAACCTAACTTTGGAAATGTTCTTCTTTTGAGCTTAGATTCAAGCTTCTAGAGTTGAGTTTGAAGAGTGGTTGATCCTCCTTTGTTTCCAAGCTTCTTCTTCATTGTTTTTGGGATTAAAGGTGAGATTTTTATCTCACATCTATGTCTATAACTATCCTTGATTGCTTGGTATGGATTCCTAACACCCTTTCATGTTCATTTGATTTTGATTTGGATTGATTTAGTGAAAATTTCAATTTTTGGTGTTTGAAGTTAAAACTTTGAAAATCCTAGCTTTGATTTATAAACGTGCTTTTGGTGGTGTTTCGGAGAGCTTATAGGGCCGGGTTGTCGCTTGGCATAAATCCTTTGTCACCGTTGCTCATTCAATCGCTCCGAATCCGAGAAGTTGTGTAGGTTTTCCCATTTAAGGGCTTTGAAAATTCTGTCCCTCTACAGGTGACAGATGTCTGTGGCTTCAGGAAAAATATTTCCCGAAAGAGGTGACAGACGTCTGTGGATTTCCCACAGACGTCTATGGTTGTTGATTTCTGGATATTAACCTATTTTTATGTGGATTTCCAAATTTATCGATTTTTGATTATCCATATAGTTATTGTCAATTAATATCAATTTTGATGATTTCTTTTCAAGATTTTTGTTGTTTCTATTTGATCGATTTGATATTGATTTCCATGGTTTGATTCACGTTATCGAAATGTGAATTCTTGTGATTGATTGTTTCTACAATCATTTCTGTGATTTGTCACTTTAAAATATAAAGGCTTTTCTATACTAGTAGTAAATATTCAAAATCTTTTACAAAGATGATTTCAACTCTATTTTTTAACATAAAGCTTGTTTTCAAAACCGTTTTCCAATCTATTAGTATATACAAACCTTTACCTCATTCGTATGAGAAAATATAATTAAACGGCTTAGCAAAACAAGTGGTATGAAACGCTTGCGTTTACTTCGTCGGTTAATTTTTGGACTTGTTAGATTGAAACTCTTGTGACAATTTTCGAGTGGAAATCTACAATTTGTTTGTAAATATTTAAGTTAAGCTAGTGGTTATGGGACATGAAGCTAAACTCATATATTTACTAGCTTAGTGTAATCGACACTTTTTATTGATCAATGATGATCATTTTGTGATTTAGACTAGCGATGTGCGATGTCTATTTGTCTGCGAGGGAGACTAAACCCCGTTTCTGTAGAACTTTGGTTCAATTTAGCGGGGTAGCGACCCGTGGTCTTCGGACCGTTTGTGGAGCTTCGGCTCAATATTTATGGTTAGCGACCATGGAATAGCGTTCCATTTGTGATACACGTGTTGGTGAGTTTTCATGCTCCCGTTTGTGATAGGCCTCTCCCCCTTTGTGATTTCTGGATTTCTAATTGATGATTTCTAGAATTTGTGTTTCACTAACTTTTGTGATTGGCAATGCTATGTTTGTCAATATTTGTAGTTTGGTGAATAAAATAAAGAATATGACATTCTTTTTGATGCTTTGAGATTTCTTGAGATATTGTATGATTTTGTTGTTGTTTAAAACATACTTGTCACAGCTTGACACCATTGTTATCATACGTTCTTATTATATCTCTGCTTATATCTCATTCCTTTATCTGATATCTATAGCTAGACTGATCCGTTTATTATTTTCTTATTAAATAATACACGGGTCAGACCAAGATGTTACAGGTGCTTATACTTGACTCCTCATCTGGGATCATCTTCTGATTTTTGTCTAACTACATTACATTTGTAGTTTTTGTTGTTATACATTTGAGATAGAGACTCCTTGATGTATACATATTCTTTTGTCTAGCACATGTATCTATTCTTTTGTGATATTGTGGATCTTGTTTGACCACTACTCTGATGTACACCTTTTTGTGTTATATATTCATATCTGTTTCCGCCTTTGTGATATGAATGTCTGTGACTAATTTATGTTATGTTTATTTCTATATTTGTTTCTGAGGTCCACTTAGCCACTATGTGGTAGCTTTGAGTTTGCATCGGTATGTCAGATTTCCTCTTGAAACGAAATGCATGTTATACTATCTGACATATCAGTGCTCGCACAAAGCAATTACACGGATGGTCGCTCCTCAACAGCCTTATTCTTCGCGCTAGTTGACTGCATTACTCCGTAGTGTCCTTGGCTAGCGTGAGTATAGAGGTGGGGCGTCACATCATGGTATCAGAGCCAAACTTCGGAACAATGTAGAATAATCTAGCAAGGATCATTGTCCTAAGTCTTTCTTAGGAATCGTGCCATAGGATTTGATTCGGGTCTTCGTACCGTTCTATCCTATTTCATTTTATGATTCCTTGTTTTATCAATCAAGTTTGTTTGATATTCATTCTTAGATTAACCTTTTTCTCTTTTCTTTCTTTCTTAAAGAAAAGAAATGGTTAGACCTGGCCGTCCCAGCGCCGGTCAATCTCGTGCTGCTCCTCAGGATGGAGTATTTATGTCTGCTCAGCAACTTCTAGATCTTGTGAAAAATGCTCAAGCTGTCGGAACTATTCCAGAGCCTACACATCCTAGATCTGGTTTTGCACACCTGTGCAGAGATTATACCGATTTGGGTGGAAGGCCATTCGAGGGGTCCAAAAGTGTTATAGAAATCCAAGCTTGGCTTAGATCATGCGATCGCATCTTTTCTCGCATGAATCTTGTTGATCTCCATCGAGTCCAAGTGTCTTCTAGCTTGCTCCAAGAAATTGCATTAGATTGGTATGAGCTTTTAATTTCTGAAATCGTCGAAGCGGATCTCACTTGGGAGCAATTCCGGGAAAGATTTGAATTGAAGTTTGTGCCGGAGGTTGAAAAAAAGTAACTTTGGCCCGGCGATTTATCGACCTTGTTCAAGGTGAATCTTCTGTGACGGACTACGTCGCATCTTTTGAATCTCTCTCTAAATATGGGGTCAAATATATTAATACCCCATTGAAGAAAAATCAGAGATTTGTTTATGGCTTGAATAAGAATCTTAAAAAGCCTTTACTTTTGAAACTAGAAGTTTCCTTCGATCAACTTGTAGATATCGCTCTTCGACTTGAAGAGGCCGATAGAGAAAGTGATGTTGAAGTTGTGCATGTCAAACAGAATTTCAATAATAACATGAAGAGGCCTATCAAATTCAAAGGCCCCACTCCCAACAAGAAAGGGAGGCAACAAACTCCGGTAGCAAAGACTCCTACCTCTAGTCGTGGACGATGCTACAATTGTGGTCCTACGGACCACTATGCAAATGAGTGCCTAAAACCATTTTTTTGTCAGTATTGCAAAAGTTCAGGCCATCTTATATCTACATGTCCCATACTCTAAAGTAGGAGAGAGGGAGAGCTAAATGTTGTTCAAGTCCCTAGTGACACTTCTCTTGGTCAAGGTAATTCTCCTTCTATCCTTGACGATATTTGTTTTGTGATTATCTTATTCGAGTTCTTTTTGATATGGGTTTCATCTCATTATTTTTATATCAAAAGAACTTGTGATTCTTTTTCTTTAAACATTTCTGGGCTTGATGACTTCTTTAAGGATTGCGAATCTGGATTGGTGGATCCGCAACACTCAATTTGCTTTTTATTGATGTCGAAATTATTTTATGTGATTTTTCTTTCCGAGCCGATTTTTTACTTATGCTTCGGAATTGACTTTTATTAGGATTGGCTTAATTATTATGAAGCCATATCCTTTGTCCCGTGTAGACTATTCATCTTCGACATTTTCAATCTGTTAAGAAGATTTCTATTTTTCCTTTGTGATTTTGATTCCAATTGGATGGCATTATTTTATTCTTTAAGCTCACATGATGAGGAAAGTGTTATTTCTCTCACTCATGTAGTTTGAGAATTTTCCGGTATATTTGAGTTTATCATAGGATTATCGCCTAAGCAATCTTTTAAGTGGTGTTAAGGTCTTTTTAGCTCGACCTTGCCACCGGTTTTCATTTGCTACGAGTTGCGGGAATTAGCATTCCATTTACCGCATTCCACACTCGTTATGAAACTTATGAATGACTTGTTATGTCATTCAGTTTGTCCAGCTTATTTCATCCATTTTATGAATCGAGTATTCTACGATCTCGATGACTACATTCTTGTATTTATTGATTTTGGATGAAAACAACAATTTAAAATTTTGCAAATCTTTTTCGTAAGATTTATTTATAAGTATGATTGGATTTTTGTTCTTAAAACGAGCAAGGAATATTCTTAAAAACTTTAAGAGACGTATTTATCATATAGAAGATGATTTTGTGATTGTATTGCCCATTGAGTGCTTTAAGAATTCTGGTCGATGCGCTTGATCAACGTTATCAATAGGAATCTCCTAAACGCTATGATGAGATGATCAGACACAGTAAATTGACTTGTAAAATGTAAATTTTTCTGAAAAGATTATTACATAAAGATAATTGTAATTTTGAAAGTTTTAGCTTTTCGGGAAAGAAGATTATTTAAAAGAACTGTTTTCTGATACTCTTATTCTTTTGATTCCCGAAGGGAACCAAGACTTTATTGTTTATACCGATGCTAGTCGTATTGGTTTGTGTGCCGTTCTCTTGCGAAAGAGAACGTGCTATCACTTTTACTTCTAAATCAATAAAGCCTATCGAGACTGGATATCCCACTCATGATCTAGTGCTTGCAGCTATTGTTTTCACTTTTAGTGTTTGGCATCATTATTTTGGGGAAGAAATTTGTTCTCCACGCCGATCATAAATCTTTGAAATGTTTATTTTCTCAAAAGGAACATAATTTGCGTCAACAGTATTGGCTCGAGTTCCTTGCATCTTATGATCTTGATATTCTTTATACTCCGGGAAAGGGTGATCGTGTTGCCGATGCCCTTAGCCGAAAGCAACAAGCAGTTGTTTCTATGATGATATTTGAATGGAATGATCTCGAGACTTTAACCACTTGTGAGATTCGAGGTCGTGAATCCAATTCATGTTCATCTCTTGTTTCGTGTAGCCTTGAGACTCGTCCTTCTCTTTTGGACCATACCTCTTTTGGCTAAACTCTATGTCAAACAAAATTGGATAGAGTTCCTACTTCTGTTGTTAGCAATCGTGATCCATTATTTTACCAGTGGATTTTTGTAAGGTCTTCAAAAGCTTTAGGAACAAAGCTTAAAATTTTAGCACCGCTTATCATCTTTGTCCGATGGACAAACCGAGCGTGTGAATCAACTCTTGAAGATCTCTTTCGTTCATGTGTTCTCGATTTTTGTGGAAGTTGGGAAGATCATATTTCTCTTGTTGAGTTTTCTTCCTATAATAGCTTCCAATCTTGTATTGGTATGGTACCTTTCGAGCCACTCTACGGAAGGCCATGCTGATTCTCTTTGTGTTGGCTTGAAGCCGGTGAGAAGTTGGTTTCAGGTCCAGATCTTATTGGTGTTCATTCATGTTTCACCTATGATGGGTGTTATGAGTTTCAGTTGATCGGGAAAGTTAGCACCACGATATTTTGGTCCATTTCCCATCACCGAACGTATTTGTTCCGTGGCTTATCCCTTTTTATTATCGGCTCAATCTTTTGCTATTTATAACGTTTTCCACGTCTCTCTACTACGGAAATACCTTAGGGATTCCGATTTTATTCTTGAGCCTAGTGTTATAGTAGGGATTGAAGTTTCACTAGATTTTGACTTTTGAGCAACATTCTATTTGCATCAGTTCTTCGGGGGTTGAGTGCCTTCGAAATAAAGACGTTATTTTTTGTGAAAGTCCGATGGTTCCCAAATCCTAAGAATTCATCGAGCGAACACGTTCGGGCTAACTCTTTCGTTCTCTTTATGGTGAACTTCTTCTTTCAAAATTTCTTTTGTGTTAATATGCTTCTAAGGTTGTTACTTTTTCTTCAATTATTCCTTAAGATTGCAAGGACGCAATTTCTTTAAGGAGGGGAGTCTGTAACAAACCGCATATTTTACGATTGAATATTTAAATATTTCATCGTTAGTCGGATTATAGTCCAAAACGCTACTTTTTGCAAACAGTCAAATTAGGACTCGAGACCACCCCCATTGAGTTCAAAATGATGTTTGCGACCTTTTTGAGTATAAACATTGATATGTTTGGAGTTAGTGGAATTTTGCTACCTTTTCACTTTGGGCTTTGGTTTGGATTTCAGCCCTATATCCTAACTCAAGACCTTAGCTCCACCCCCACTTATCTTCATTCGCTTCATTTTCCTAACACTTTCAAGCTCTAGATAAAAATGGTGGAAGAGAAAAAGAATTAGAATTCCTAAGCACTAGTTTCCAATTTGCAAATCAAGTTGTAGCTCCAAATTCAAGAAGAAGCTTTGGTAAGCCTTCTCTTCTTCTTCCCCAACTCGTTCTCCTTTCAAATTCAGAAATTTCCTAAACCTAACTTTGGAAATTTTCTTCTTTTGAGCTTAGATTCAAGCTTCTAGAGTTGAGTTTGAAGAGTGGTTGATCCTCCTTTATTTCCATGCTTCTTCTTCATTGTTTTTAGGATTAAAGGTGAGATTTTTATCTCACATCTATGTCTATAACTATCCTTGATTGCTTGGTATGGATTCCTAACACCCTTTCATGTTCATTTGATTTTGATTTGGATTGATTTAGTGAATATTTTAATTTTTGGTGTTTGAAGTTAAAACTTTAAAAATCCTAGCTTTTGATTTATCAACGTGCTTTTGGTGGTGTTTTGGAGAGCTTATAGGGCTGGGTTGTTGCTTGGCATAAATCCTTTGTCGCCGTTGCTCATTCAATCGCTCCGAATCCGAGAAGTTGTGTAGGTTTGCCCATTTAAGGGCTTTGAAAATTCTGTCCCTCCACAGGCGACAGACGTCTGTGGATTATCCATAGACGTCTGTGGCTTCAGCAAAAATATTTCCCGAAATAGGTGACAGACGTCTGTGGATTTCCCACAGACGTCTGTGGCTGTTGATTTCTGGATATTAGCCTATTTTTTATGTGGATTTCCAAATTTATCGATTTTTGATTATCCATATAGTTATTGTCAATTAATATCAACTTTGATGATTTCTTTTCTGGATTTTTGGTGTTTCTATTTGATCGATTTGATATCGATTTCCATGGTTTGATTCACGTTATCGAAATGTGAATTCTTGTGATTGATTGTTTCTACAATCATTTCTGTGATTTGTCACTTTAAAATATAAAGGCTTTTCTATACTAGTAGTAAATATTCAAACTCTTTTACAAAGATGATTTCAACTCTATTTTTAAACATAAAGCTTTTTTTCAAAACCGTTTTCCAATCTATTAGTATATACAAACCTTTACCTCATTCGTATGAGAAAATATAATTAAACGGCTTAGCAAAACTCTTGTGACAATTTTCGAGTGGAAATCTACAATTTGTTCGTAAATATTTAAGTTAAGCTAGTGGTTATGGGACATGAAGCTAAACTCAAATATTTACTAGCTTAGTGTAATCGACACTTTTTATTGATCAATGATGATCATTTTGTGATTTATACTAGCGATGTGCGATGTCTATTTGTCTGCGAGGGAGACTAAACCCCGTTTCAGTGGAACTTCGGTTCAATTTGGCGGGGTAGCGACCCGTGGTCTTCGGACCGTTTGTGGAGCTTCGGCTCAATATTTATGGTTAGCGACCATGGAATAGCGTTCCATTTGTGATACACGTGTTGGTGAGTTTTCATGCTCCCGTTTGTGATAGGCCTCTCCCATTTTGTGATTTCTGGATTTCTAATTGATGATTTCTAGAATTTGTGTTTCACTAACTTTTATGATTGGCAATGCTATGTTTGTCAATATTTACAGTTTGGTGAATAAAATAAAGAATATGACATTCTTTTTTATGCTTTGAGATTTCTTGAGATATTGTATGATTTTGTTGTTGTTTAAAACATACCTGTCACAGCTTGACACCATTGTTATCATACGTTCTTATTATATCTCTGCTTATATCTCATTCCTTTATCTGATATTTATAGCTAGACTGATCCGTTTATTTTTTTCTTTTTAAATAATACTCGGGTTAGACCGAGATGTTACAGGTGCTTATACTTGACTCTTCATCTGGGATCATCTTCTGACTTTTGTCTAACTACATTACATTTGTAGTTTTTGTTGTTATACATTTGAGATAGAGACTCCTTGATGTATACATATTCTTTTGTCTAGCACTTGTATCTATTCTTTTATGATATTGTGGATCTTGTTTGACCACTACTCTGATGTACACCTTTTTGTGTTATATATTCATATCTGTTTCTGCCTTTGTGATATGAATGTCTGTGACTGATTTATGTTACGTTTATTTCTATATTTGTTTCTGAGGTCAACTTAGCCACTGTGTGGTAGCTTTGAGTTTGCATCGGTATGTCGGATTTCCTCTTGAAACGAAATGCATGTTATACTATCTGACATATCAGTGCTCGCACAAAGCAATTACATGGATGGTCGCTCCTCAACAGCCTTATTCTTCGCGCTAGTTGACGGCATTACTCCGTAGTGTCCTTGGCTAGCGTGAGTATAGAGGTGGGGCGTCACAAGCAGTCTTCGATATAATGAAAAGCTCAGACTGACCCGAGCGAGTTGAAAAGACAAGACACTCGAGTCAGAACTAAAAGATCTTATGTAAGTTAAATCAACAGTAAATAAATATGAGTTTAGCAGCGTCGGAGGTGTTTATGGGGTTTGACATCTCCTATCCAGCGTCTAACATGAGTGCAATAACTTAAGAGATGTTCGGGATTCCATCTCCTAAGGATCCGTTAAACTATCTACATACATAGTACAATACGCTATTATAATAATGTCTACAGTAAAGTAAAATATTAAAATAGCATTAAGGCGTTAGCCATATCCCCCTTAACACATCTTATATAATGCCATTGTCTATACAGTACTGTAAACTCCACCGTAAACTGGTGAGCATGTGACAAGGCATGCGAGGCAATGCCCAGGGTAGGATACTACCGTTTTACAGATCCGGACTGGTGGTAACGCATAGCAGCTACTACCGTCCACCTCGGAACACACTCCCATAATCAAATCGAGGGGTGGCCACCAAATTAAATCACAAAGTCATAATATGGCATCGAAGAAATGTGCCCGATAGGGGGAGCGACCTCACTTGGCTCGGCATGGCTCCTGTTTTAGCCACATCAAGATGACTCATGAGAGTCAGGGCTACGTAAATACCTCATATAGAATCGGTCGTCAAACCATCCTACTTTATTCTGGAATCTCCACCACGTACACAGATGTTAACGTGGTTTTCGGTATTGGTAGAGAGTATGACAATATCTGATCCCGGTCTCTTTAACAACCAAATGCTTATTTCACACCGGATGGTTCTTTTAAATATCTAAAACCATTTCATAATTGATATCAAAATATCATATTCAATTCAAACCATATCACTTTCGAAATCATATTCAGTCAAATAAGTTATTTCATAAGAAAATATCATTTCAAATCTCAACTTAAGTTATAACATCATTTAATCATATTTGCTTTTAAATCAAGGATTTAAATATGAACACTTCCACTTTACACAATCTGTAATTTAGAAAATAGTTTAGATAGATATAAATAGTTTAAATAGTTTAAAATAGTTAAAATAGTTTAAAATAGATTTAATAGTTTAAAAAAGATTTAATTAGGTTAAATAGTGTAAAATAGATTAGAATACTTTAAAATAGTTTAAATGGTTGAAAAATAGATTAAAATAGTTTTATTTATTTAAATATTTTAACGTAGATTAAAATAGATTAAATTTAATTTAGCAGTTTTAAATAAGTTGAAATAGGTTAAATTAATTTAAAATAGATTAAATAGCTTAAATAGATTATATTAGTTTATATGGTTTAAAATAGGTAAAGATTGGTTTAACATAGTTTAATAGTTAACATAAAATGGTTTTAAACGATATATATATTAAAATAATTAATTTGAAAGAAATCTCAAATTCAACTATTTCTTCCATTTCAACAAATCTGGACCCTATCCAGCTTTCAAATCAACAAACTCAATTTTGTCTTTCAATTCAGATTCTCATTTAAAACCATTTATTTAATATCGATTTCAAATCCATATTCGAACTATAAATTTAAACTATTTCAAATTTAGTAGATTTCAAAGTTTAATTATTCGAATATTTCAGTAACTCAATTTCGATAAATTTCATCATACTTCAAATCCAACTTTAAAATTTCAATTTAAATCCTCTAAGCAGTTCATTTAAACCAATTCCAATTTCAACGTTTAAAGCTTGGATTTTCGACAATATTTCAGTTTATATAAATCAAATCTTATTTCAAAATATCATTTAACTAGATTCAAAAATTTAAGGTTTTAAATCAGTAAATTTAACCAATCCGGTGTCCGTATATAATTTTCTACCTTATGGTCAAGTGATACGGATATTTATCATTTCAATCCACAATTATTTTACTTTACGAATATATATCATTTCAATCCGCATTCCCGAATAAAATTCAAAATCCATAAAATCGCTCGGGTTTATCATTTCAACCCATAACGATCTTTCCTTAATCTATAGATCATTCGGGTATTTATCATTTCAACCCATAGGAATTTTCTAACAATAAACTAAAAGAACTTGCAGTGTTATAACAATATAAATATAACATCTAGTTATCCAATATCAACAATCAAGCATCCATCACAATCATCATTCAAATCAACCAGTGATAATATCAATTAACTGATTATTAATAACAAGTATTTAACAGGCAATTTAACTTTAATATTAAATTAAATGGCGATTAAATTCAATAAAAGTTAGATTTAACTGGAATAACAATTTAAATATAATCAAACAGCAGTCAATTAACTTCTAATCACATCATAACTTTAATTTAACTAACATAAGATAATTTAGTAGTCGTGAGTGGGTTAAAACACCCACCTTTGATTTTTCGACGATTTAAAATTCCATTAAAGGCCAATTATTCAATGGTCTCAGAATTCGTCCAAACCAGTTCCAAAATGTCTGGAATTTCGAAACGATCGCAATGGAGAAAACCGTATGTGAATCCGAGCTCATATGAAAAAGTTATTCGAGTTGGAACGTTCAAAATTAAAATAAGATTAAAATAAAATAATAAAATAAGATTACACGTCACCTTCTCTTCGCTCACACGTGAATCCATCAAAGCCCATTCGAGTATTGTAGAAACCCTATCGCCGCCATCAAACAATCATGAACGTCGTGCCTTAAGGCCTCAAATCTGACATCGCCACCCTCCTCCGTGCTAGGCGCACGCCTTAGAAGTCGCGCGACCATCAGCGATCAGATCACGATAAGCAATTTCTAGCCGCCGCCGTGATGATGTCGAACCACAATCTAATTTTCCAGGTCAATCGGACCATCATCTCGCCTAACAAATTATACGGATGAACTCCACTCGACGATCTCCACAAACCTATACCATCGATTCGACGATCGGTCGAAGTTGATCACAACGCGACGAACGGGCGAGATTAATTCATTCCTTTATGGACAACGATGATCCGATTTGAAAAACAAATCATTGTATTAGATTGCGCTCATCGAGAGCTTCGAATCGATATATAATATGATATAGTTTGAGGAGTTTTAATTTTTCAATTTAATTTTTGATTTGCAATTGAATTTAGAAATTAGGGTTTCTGCCATTGAAGAAGGAGACAGGCAGATAGAATTGTACGTATAAGAATGAGAAAATGACTACTAGGGTTTTGGGAAACAAGACCATTTATATGAACAGGGCCCATAAGAAAAAAACACATCTCGAATTGGTACGAACGACAATAGCGACCCGAAAAGCCTGTTTCATCTCCGAAACGAAAGTAGGTCATCCCATATATCAAAATAGATGTTTTCAATGTTTTTAAACTCAATGGAAAAGGTTTCAAGTCCTAATTATCGTATGAAGAAGTTAGTCTGAAATCAGCTTATTTCAAATTGATTCCAATTAAATTGATTTCTACGCGTTTCTGGCCCGCACGATCAAACGACAAGTCCAATCACTATGAAACTTGAAATCCTACAATAATTCATCATTACGGATTCGATGAAACTATTTTCGTCGAAATCCGAGACAGTGGCGAAAATGGCTATTTTCACGTTAACTAAATAAATTAATATTAAATTAATTAAATCACTTTTTAGTTCCAAATTTAATAACTAGCAAATTATATCATTTTTTATTTTAGTAATTTATAATCTTTTAAAACAAATTTCCATATCAATTCAATGTTAAATATTACACAAATGACGGTGTTTAATTTTAATAGCAATAAATTCAATTGATTATAATTTAAATCCCAATAAATTGATTTATTTTGGTTTCAATCTTTTTATTTAATCAATCATTACTTTATGGACGTAGTTAACATTGGTTTACCATTTATTACATTAATATTCTACAATCACCATCTTAATTCACATTGACTGCAATATTTAAATGGTTAATTGTAATTGATGTCCAATTAAATTTCAACGGATTAAATAGTGAAATTTAAAATTAACAATTTGTTACAACTTACAATTTCAAACATTTCTATGTTTATTGTTTACAAATCAAGTTAATAAATTCACGTACTGATTAACCACTCTATATTACCAAATTTCAATTAATTACGTATAATTTCTCTTTTTATTACAACATTTGGTTTATTTCCTTATTTACAATTTATAACCAAATTCTATATTTATAATCATTTCAATTAATTGAAATTGCATTAAAGTAGTTATCCATTACCTGACATAAATATTATTACATTTCATTCTAGTAATTTTCTCATTAATAAATATTAATTTTTAATTTTCCATAACATTAAATTCCAAATGTGATGACCCATCTCCTCGACCCTCAGAAATCGACACTAATACATACACGGTATTCACGTGCCGTAAATCCAAGTGCCGGGGAGGCAGATTATTAAGGATGTAAAAGAAAATAAAGATAGAAGATAACACAATAATAGAATCTCGCATCGCATTCAACATTTTAATTATACATAATTGATCAGGGTCAAATACAAATCCAGCGGGATAGTTAAAACTGTCTATCCGTACATATGTTGGGAAATACATACTACATAACACAGCGGAAAATGGGTAGATATCTACATAAGGTACTTCAGATTCATAGCTCCAAAAGACTTCTCCAAAATGCTCCCCAACATGCTCCAAAATGCTCCTAAGGTATCCTGACTACATGGCTGCCCGAAAAATAGGGCACCTAGAGTTTAAAAGGAAAAACAAACTCCGGGCCAGTCATGGGACTGGTGTGAGAACTCCAAGTACGATGTTTTGAAAACAAAAAGGTATCTCATAAGTCCACGCCGCACATAAACACGGAACTGGTTTTTACCTTATAAAAACCAAAACCTTTCATTAAGTAAAGTTTGGGGATATTTATTTTTTGATGACTTTCTTTGAAAACATTTGCAAATAAACTTATTAATCTTAGCCAAAATTGTTACGTTGATTAAATTCCAGCATAATAGGTTTACAATCAATTCCGAAGGTTCTTATTGGAGAATGGATTTCCATACAACTGACCAAGTGAAGGGACTACCTTCCGATCGGTACACCTCTAGATGGATGTCCCGAGGCACAGAAAATCTTCCCTCTACCAACACAAGACCGGCCTACCTCTTTAACTAGGTAGTACTGATTATGTCATCCCTTGGTCGTTACCGACCTTTATCCGAGAGCTCTCTTCGTATACATCCACATTAATTTACATCCCGAACGTCATAGCGGAAAGAAATATATCTAGAAGGGGATAATCATACCCTAATTTGGAATGACCCACTTAGCCTTGCCGCATCTAACCCTGTTTCGGTCATTTCTGGTTGATGAGGCTTGAGGCAATGATTACGTTTTTACATAGCACATCTTCTTTCACTTTGAATGCCACATTGCCATTCCACATTCACATGACTGATTTCTACAAACGTATAACCTCTGAGCTCATGTGTCTCAGAGAAGGGTATTAAGCTAAGAGAAGGTGTCTTCTCCGCCACCAAACAGATACACATTTATAGAGACCAATCATTGTGATTTAGAATGCAATGTCAAAAACTCATCCATACAAGTTTGTTCTGGGAATGAACGAAACCGAAGGTACTTTTCTCGACCATTACTAGGCGAGAAGCTCTTATGGTTTTGAGGTTTTTTTTCATAACAAAGAGACCACTGCTACAATATAGTGAATCGGGAGTTTATCCCCAATTAATCAACAAGTAGTCCCTCGTTATTATTCGTCTCAACATCTCCGTCTTCAAACATCTTTAATCTTCGAACACGTAAAATTGGTTCGAAGTAGTTTTTGGATAGGAATCACCCAAATCCGACCCCGGTTCCTTCGAAATCCAATCATCGATAAAAATGATGTAATTTGGTGATTATTTTTCGATTCATTCATTTTCCTTCACCAAAATATCTTCGAGAGATACATATTTTCAAAAATATTCTTTTAGTGAATACGGAATCATTTAAACCTCTTTTTGTATATTTCTCAAATCATTTTTAAAGAGTATCTTTTAAAAAAATAGGATTATAGAAATCATTCTACTTTTATTCAAAATCAACTTCCGTATTCAACGAGTGCTATGGGCAGAATAACGGTGAGATCATCTTTTAAATTCCACGAATAGGACAAGTTCCCTCTTCGGATTTTAAAACTGAGTATAAGAAGATTATTTCTATAAAATCCGAGTTGAGCATCCGGGCTGTCCTTTCGATATGTTCCACCCCTCGCCTAAAAGAGAAAACGTATGCAAGGTAAGTTTAGGGCACTGGTTGCTCCATCCCTAACATTAGTTACACACCTTGTTTTCACTTTTAGATCTCACAGGCGCGACAAATGTACTAGTCGTTTCCGCATACTCATTTTCCTTTTTTAACTCACATAACTATTTGTTTAACCATCTTCGAAATAATGTTAGATTGTTCAAATGACTTTTGAAATGCTTTATTATTTACTTAAAAACATTTACTAAGGATTTGGGAAAGAATTGTTAAGTTTCAACCTTTATTTAAAAAGTTATTGAAAAGCGTTGCAAAAAGTGTTGCAAATAGTGTTACAAAAAGTGCTTTAAAAGCTATATTCTTCAAAACAACTTTTATCTCATTTAGAAATCCATCTTTCCAACTTAAATCACCTTTAAGACATTTTTAAAAGATTTTTAGAATTTATTTCATATTTTTTTTAAACGATTATTTTATCAATTTCCAACTTTGGTCATTTAGTGCCAAAAAACTAGATTTTTCTTGAAAATTGATTTTGCCATATTTCAAAATATACAAGATGAAATCTTGATTTTCCTTTTTTATATGAAAGATATGGATATAAGGATTCCGAAAATTCTTGCTTCGAAGAATTCCGAACTATATTCCACTTCATATGTTCATTTGAACTTTTGACGCGTAAACACGAACTACCGTTACAAGACGCGTCAAATTTTAGGCGTATTTTGAGATTCATATCCAAACTTTACCGAGACAAGTTTAAACACATAGGAATCATTTTTAAAGCATATTAAAACATTTTAAAAGGTATAAATGATTCCATATCACATTTCATTTTATTTTGGAAAGTGTTTTCCGTGTGAATCAATGGCGTGTATATCGTGACTTGTTTCAATATTTTCATACAATAAACAAAATATGGAAATCAGTATCATAACCAAACATCCAAACAAACATATCACATTATCACAACCAAATATATACATATAAATTAGGAGTTCTCACCTTAGTTGCAAATGAACTAACTTTAAAGTGATTATAACTTTCCTAACTTCAATCGAGTGCTCACGAATGCTTGTTTTAAGGCTTCTATGCGGCTTATCTTGACTTGTGGAGGTTTTTCGAGCTTTAGGCCATGAGTTTCAAGGAGGTTTGGGCTCAGCTTGATGGTGAAGGGGGGCGTGAGCAATAGAAGGGGAGAGGAGGAGTTTTGAAGTGGTTCGGGCGGAGTTTTATTGATATTTTTCTTTGTTTTATTTTTTGAAATATTTTGGCATAAATTTGTTAAGGTCGGAAGCCATTAAAAGAGGTAAGAAGAAGCTTGAAATTTTGAGAAGAAGAAGTGTGGAAGGAAGTGAGAAAGTGGGTGTGTATTTATAGAAAAAAATTTGGATAAAAATATTATATTTGCAAAAGACCAAATTACTCTTTACTTACTTTTAAAGTAATCTTATTTTCCAACACTTAACATCACCTTTCAAATCTTTACTTTATGTCCTTATCACTTAAGCAGTAGGAAAACATAAAGTAATAATGATGTCACTTTTGATTTGACATGTTTTGTTTTTATTAGTTTACCTTTTCTAATTATATTCTAGAATTTCCTAATTGTGTTTTAATAAAAGTAAACCTAATTAGCAACTTAATTAATACTTACTACATTTATATAAATGTACATGAATATTAAAATAAAGGTGCAACAACGTTGCGACAACTTTAAATCGACAAAACGTTGATATTTTGACAAAATGTTTTACGATCATATTTTGACGTTTTAATTAAACCATTTATTTATGTAAACCAAATTTAAAAATAAATTTGTATAATATCATTTAAAAATATAAACACTCATAAATAAATTAAAACAATTTATTAAACCATTTTAACTTACTTTTCTGAAATCAGGATTTTGTCACTTTTGTCGATATAAGCAAATGTTACTATTTTTATGTATATTTCTATTTCCAAATCCTATCTAATATTGTTTGAATCATAAAACTCTTTATATTTTATAATTAAAATCACTTTAAATATTATACTTTGAAGTGGTTAAATTTTGGGTCGTTACACTAAAACTATTTAATTAATAAATTTAATTATCGAAAATTACGGGTCGTTACACTCTCCCCCACTCAAAACTTTTCGTCCTCGAAAAGGGAAGAAGGAATTAAGAAACTAATATATTTAATTCAAAGTATTCAATTTATAAACAATTAATTTACAAAATTAAATAATTTAAATAAAATATATATCAGTTTATAAACAATTAAATCCTTTTATATTCAAGTTCGCTAAATGTTTGAAAACCATTTCACTTCCACCAAAATTTCTAAGTCCAAAATTGACGGAAAATTTCGGCAAAGTCTCCTTTGTACGAAGAGGTCCGGAAGAAATAATAATATCAATAATAACAATATATATCATATTTCAAAATAAAATATCCCAAACCTTGGGAAAAACAATATAATATTGCTAGAAAACCGTAATCCGAAAACGTACCTATTTGTCGGGCAAACAACGCTTACTTTATGAAACCAAAAGCAATAGTTATTGCTTCCATAAACCTGTATTTCACTTATATAATCCAATGAAGTTAACAATTATATAAAAAGAGAAATATTTGGGTTGTTTCAATTAATTAACAAAAACAAATCAACACAACATAACAATAGTCATTTGCAAACAAAACTATACAATCACCACATGCAATCAAAGTAATCAACCATCCATCCATAACAACCAAAAAAAATGGTTTGTTCGGGTTCAGAAACTTTTAATCGTATAAAATGATAAATAAACTACTAAGCATACCATACACTCAACAGTCTTAGATAAAACTCAATAGTTTATTTACACATCTTTATACTGTTAGAAGTATCATTTCCCAATCATCCCATAAGCCAAAACAATTAGTAATCTCAAATGTCATGTAAGTTTTTCTTATTAATCTCCTTTCATATTATTTATTGTTCTTCAGTTTCATTCATTCATACAATGTTTATTTAATTAATTTACATTCATCACTTTCAAAATTCATTTCCCATTCATTTATATAATGCCATTTTCTCTTTTCATTACTTTGTATTCATTGCTTACATAAGTTATTTCCATTTCAATTATTAGATTATCCATTATTATGTAAGTCTCTTTGTAATTTAATTCACCATTAATAGATTATTTCTTTTTCACATTCATTGTTCCATATATAGTACTATTGAATATTAAATCCATTTCTAAATCATTTCAATGTTTTCTGAAGTTATAATCATTCGATTAATATAGTACTCACATTAATTATAAATGGCTTCAACATTAACTTAAGATTATAATTATTTATTTACAGTATTCAACTTTTACTATTCAATCTGATTGTAAATAGCTTAAAATGTTAACTTAAGTTTATAATCGTTTTTCTTACATTATTCACTTTTCTATTACATTTGATTAGTAACTTTTCAAACTATTAACATAAGTTTATAAAAATTTATAATATCAGAATTCTTATTTATAAAAGTAATTCCATCGAACACTTTCATTTACTAAAGTTTACTTGTATAGTATTATATTACATATTCCTATTTAACATTACAACTTTTTACATTTTGGTTTGGTAAGTTATATATATATATATATATATATATATATATCTTTTAGAGTGTAATGGAATGTTACAAAAGTTCATCTTATTCATTTAGTAAATAAAATGTTCAATAGTTATCATTTCTCATTTTCCATGTCATTTTAGTTTACAGTTTACAAAAATCAATTTCTTATATTTTCATTAATCACTTAGCATCTAGTTTCTAATTACACATATTAAAAGTTTCCAATTATTAAAATAGTCAAGATTTCATTTCATTATAATAATTGAAATTTCAAATTTACAGAAACTCAAGAACTAAATGTCGAGTTCCCTTTCAATTATTTTAAAATAATATATATATATATATAATCATATCTTTTATATATATTAAATCATATTTGGAAATTAAAATTAATATTTATTTATCAAAACAAATGTGTAGTAAACTACTACAACGGTTTTCCCACTATGAAACTCGAAAATAAACGTCGATGATGCGTGCACTCATCACCGAAATTATTTTCCAGCGATAGAGAGGGGACTACAGAACTTATTTTCTTCTAAAATTTCTTTAAGCATTTCTTTCAAATCATATTGAAATATTTATATCAGAAAACACTTCAAATAATACTAATATTATATTCCAAAATCTTTTGAAAGAAATTTCCAAAATCCCAGAACTTAAGTTCTCAAATTTCAATTTATATTCATTTTATTTGTAAATCTTATTTCACAACCAACTATTCATGGAATTTCACTTCCTAACAAACAATTATATCACATCTAATTATATTGCATTTAAAATTATTCTTTTATATACAAAATATAATACTAGGCAAAATTATTTCATTTACCCATATTTCAAAACAATATTGTGTCGGTCTGCTATATTAAGTGTTTAGAAATCCCTATCGATGCTATAGCGTCCTATGTACCGACTGGAATTTATAAATACTAAACAGAACAAATTAACACAATACAAAACCTTTTATAACACTAACAAATATGCTCTCTCATATATATATACACTCAGCGACTCATTCTAGGGTATTACTACCCTATTCTCTAATGAGTTAGACCCCACAAATCTATGGTTATCGCTAAACCAAAGCTCTAATACCAAATGTAACGACCTACCTTTTTGGATGGTTTAAATCGATAATAAACCACATATGTCAAACTCAAACCATTCAAAAGGGAGGATTGTTATGGGGTAAATAAGAAAAAGTAGAGAAAGAAAAAAAAAACAAACACAGAATCTCACAGCGGATTGACAAAATATAATAATCAAATAAACAGTTCATGAAGCTGTTTAAAAATAACATTTGATTAAACTTTTACAATACAGAATCAGATTTACATACAACGGAAATAAATAAATAAATGCAGTGGAATAACATGATCCAACAGAATAAATAAAATAAATAATATAGTATACAAATCTTCGTCTTCGTCCTCCAGAAAAGCTGTCTTCGATTCTGAAGAGCTCAGACTGACCCGAGCGAATTGAAAAGACAAAACACTCGAGTCGGAACTAAAAGATCTTATGTAAGTTAAATCAACAGTAAATAAATATGAGTGTAGCGGCGTCGAACGTGTTTACGGGGTTTGACATCTCCTATCTAGTGTCTAACGTGAGTGCAATAACTTAAGAGATGTTCGGGATTCCATCTCCTAAGGATCCGTTAAACTATCTACATACATAGTACAATACGCTATTATAATAGTTTCTACAGTAAAGTAAAGTATTAAAATAGCGCTAAGGCGTTACCCATATCCCGCTTAACACATTTTATATAATGTCGTAGTTTATACAATACTGTAAACTCCACCGTAAACCGGTGGGCTATCAGGGAGCACTCCATAGGTACGACACAAACCAAACTCGTAGAAGGCACGATAAGGCATGTGACAAGGCACGTGAGGCAATGCCTAGGGTAGAATACTACCGTTTTGCGGATCCGGACTGGTGATAACACATAGCAGCTACTACCGCCCACCTCGGAACACACTCCCATAATCAAAATCGAGGGGTGGCCACCAAATCAAATCACAAAGTCATAATATGGTATCGAAGAAATGAGCCCGATAGGAGGAGCGACCTCACTTGGCCTGGCGTGGCTCTTGTTTTAGCCACATCAAGCTGACTCACGGGAGTCGGGGCTACGTAAATACCTCATACAGAATCGTTCGTCAAACCATCCTACTTCATTCTGGAATCTCCACCACGTACACAGTTGTTAAAGTAGTTTTCGGTATTGGCAGAGAGTATGACAATATTCGATCCCGGTCTCTTTAACAACCAAACGCTTATTTCACACCGAATGGTTCTTTTAAATTTCCAAAACCGTATCATAATTGATATATGAAAATATCATATTCAATTCAAACCATATCACTTTCGAAATCATATTCACTCAAATATGTTATTTCACTAGAAAATATCATTTCAAATCTCAACTTAGGTTATAACATCATTTAATCATATTCGCTTTTAAATCAAGGATTTAAATATAAACACTTCCACTTTACATAGTCCGAAATTTAGAAAATAGTTTAGATGGTTATAAATATTTTAAATAGTTTAAAAGAGTTAAAATAGTTTAAAATAGATTTAATAGTTTAAAACAGATTTAATTAGGTTAAATAGTGTAAAATAGATTAGAATACTTTAAAATAGTTTAAATGGTTGAAAAATAGTTTAAAATAGTTTTATTTAGTTAAATAGTTTAAAATAGATTAAAATAGACTAAACAGTTTAAAATAGATTAAATTTAATTTAGTAGTTTTAAATAAGTTGAAATAGGTTAAATTAATTTAAAATAGATTAAATAGCTTATATAGATTACATTAGTTTAAATGGTTTAAAAGAGGTACTGATTGGTTTAACATAAAATGGTTTTAAACGGTATATATATTAAAATAATTAATTTGAAAGAAATCTCAAATTTAACTATTTCTTCCATTTCGACGAATCTAGTCCCTATCCAGCTTTCAAATCAACAAACTCAATTTTGTCTTTCAATTCAGATTCTCATTTAAAACAATTTAATCAATATCGATTTCAAATCCATATTCATACTATAAATTTAAACTATTTCAAATTTAGTAGATTTCAAAGTTTAATTATTCGAATATTTCAGTAACTCAATTTCGATAAATTTCATCATACTTCAAATCCAACTTTAAAATTTCAATTTAAATCCTCTAAGGATTTCATTTAAACCAATTCCAATTTCAACGTTTAAAGCTTGGATTTTCGACAATATTTCAGTTTATATATATCAAATCTTATTTCAAAATATCATTTAACTAGATTCAAAAATTTATGGTTTTAAATCCGTAAATTTAACCAATCCGTTGTCCGTATATAATTTTCTACCCTATGGTCAAGTGATATGGATATTTATAATTTCAATCCGTAATTATTTATTTTTACGGATATATATCATTTCAACCTATAATCCCGAATAAAATTCAAAATCCATAAAATCGCTCAGGTTTTTCATTTCAACCCATAATGATTTTTCCTTAATCTGTAGATCATTCGGGTATTTATCATTTCAACCCATAGGGATTTTCTAACAATAAACTAAGGGAACTTGCATTGTTATAACAATATAAATATAACATCTAGTCATCCAATATCAACAATCAAACATCCATCACAATCATCATTCAAATCAACCAATAAATAATATCAATTAACCGATTATTAATAACAAGTATTTACCAGGCAATTTAACTTCAATATTAAATTAAATGGCGATTAAATTCAATAAAAGTTTGATTTAAGTGGAATAACAGTTCAAATATAATCAAACAGCAATCAATCAACTTCTAATCACATCATAACTTTAATTTAACTAGCATAAGATAATTTTGTAGTCGTGAGTGGGTTAAAACACTCACCTTTGATTTTTCGATGATTTAAAATCCAATTAAAGGCCCAAAATTCAAAAGTCTCAGAATTCATCCAAACTAGTTCCAAAATGCGGAATTTCGATATGATAGCAATGGAGAAAACCGTGCGTGAATCCGAGCTCATATGAAAAATTTATTCGAGTTAGAACGTTCAAAATTAAATTAAGATTAAAATAAAATAATAAAAGAAGATGACATGTTACCTTCTCTTCGCTCACACATGAACCCATCAGAACCCGTTCGAGTATTGCAGAAACCCTACCGCCACCATCAGATAATCACGGACACTGCGCCCTAAGGCCTCAAATCTGACATCGCCACCCTCCTCCGTGCCAGGCGCACGCCTTACAAGCCGCGCGACCATCCGTGATCAGATCGCGATGAGCAATTTCCAGCCGCCGCCGTGATGATGTCAAACTATAATCCAATTTTCTAGGTCAATCGGACCATCATCTCGCCTAACGAACGATACGGATGAACTCCCCTCGACGATCTCCACAAACCCATACCATCGATTCAACGATCGGTCGAAGTTGATCACAATGAGATGAACGGCCAAGATTAATTCATTGATTTCTCGACAAACGATGATCCAATTCGAGAAACAACTCACTGCAATAGATTGCGCTCGTCGAGAGCTTCGAATCGATATATACTATGATATAGTTTGAGGAGTTTTAATATTTCGATTTAATTTTTGATTTGCAATTGAATTTGGAAATTAAGGTTTCTGCCATTGAGGAAGGAGACATGCAGATAGAATTGTACATACAAGAATGAGAAAATGACTACTAGGGTTTTAGGAAACAAGACCATTTATATGAACATGGCCCGATAAGAAAATAAACCCATCTCGAACTGGTACGAACGACAATAGCGACCCGGAAAGCCCGTTTCGTCTCGAAAACAAAAGTAGATCATCCCATATATCAAAATAGATGTTTTCTATATTTTTAAATTCAATGGAAAAGGTTTAAAGTCCTAATTCCATCGTCTGAAGAAGTTAGTTTGAAATCATCTTATTTCAAATTGATTCCAATTAAATTGATTTCTACGTGTTTCGAGCCCGCACAATCAAACGACAAGTCAAATCGCTACGAAACTTGAAATCCTACAATGATTCACTGTTATGGATCCGATGAAACTGGTTTCGTCGAAATCCAGGAGAGTGGCCAAAATGGCTATTTTCACGTTAACTAAATAAATTAATATTAAATTAATTAAATCACTTTTTAATTCCAAATTTAATAACTAGCAAATTTTATCATTTTTGATTACTTAGTAATTTATAATATTTTAAAACAAATTTCCATATCAATTCAATGTTAAATATTACATAAATGACGATGTTCAATTTTAATAGCAATAAATTCAATTGATTATAATTTAAATCCCAATAAATTGATTTATTTTGATTTCAATCTTTTTATTCAATCAATCATTACTTTATGGACATAGTTAACATTGGTTTACCATTTATTACATCAACATTCTACAATCACCATCTTAATTAACATTGACTGCAATATTTAAATAGGTTAATTACAATTGATTACCAATTAAATTTTAACAGATTAAATAGTGAAATTTATAATTAACAATTTGTTACAACTTACACTTTCAAACATTTCTATGTTTATTGTTTACAAATCAAGTTAATAAATTCACATACTGATTAACCACTCTATATTACCCAATTTCAACTAATTACGTATAATTTCTCTTTTTATTGCAACATTTGGTTTATTTCCTTATTTACAATTTATAACCAATTTCTATTTTTATAATCATTTTAATTGATTGAAATTGCATTAACGTAGTTATCCATTACCTTACATTAACATTATTACATTTCATTCTAGTTATTTTCTCATTAATAAAAATTAAATTTTTAATTTTCCACAACATTAAAGTCCAAAACTATTTAATTAATAAATTTAATTATCGAAAATTACAGGTCGTTATAGTTTTAATTAATGAAAAGATTAATTAAGGTGGCTTAGTGTTGCTTGGTGCTTAACAAAATGTTGGTTTTTCCTATGGAATTAAATTCTTGATTGAATGTTTGTTATTTGATAGTTAAATAACCGACCATCGGAATTGGAACCCAAAAGTAACTTTAGAAATATCTAGGAGAAACACGTTTGTTATGTGGCACACTCATCTCCGATGATACTATACTGTGCATGTAAATCTCGTTTCGTTCTTCTATGGCAAATGATAAGGAAATCCATCCACTAACGGTTAGGAGGTGATCTCCATTCTTATCTTTGACTATTTATTTCCTAAAGAATCGGGGTTGAGTTTACCGGAAACTGTTGAATGTTATTTCAAAGAGACCGAGATCAGATATGTTATCCGAAAACCACTTCGATCCAACTCAAGCGTTCGAAGTAAAGACACCTTGAATGTAACGGAATTGGAGATGGAGTTCTTAAGCGTTTTATTCAATCCCAGATTGAACTTGTATGGATGAATGCTTTTTTTGCACTGGTTGCCTGGAGGGCAATATTAGCATTCCAAGATAGTTTGCTAGAAGGAAATGGTAAAAGCATGGCCTCTTCGAGCCTCACACCTGGGTAATGAATAAAGATGGGACAAGCGGTAGGGCTAAGTGGGTTGCACGCAAGTAAGGTATGATCATCAAAAATCTAGAGTGATATTCATGTATGCTTCGGGATTCCATTGTGTGGTTCTTGATTGCAACCAAGGGGTGATCATATTCGGTGCTACTCGAGAAGGGGGTAGTGTCGGTCCTGAGTAGCAGAGGTGCAACATGTCGTAGCCTCCCGTACATTTTATCTAGAGGTGTACGGATTCGGTCGGTAGACCTTTACTCTTTCGTAGTTAGAATCCATTCTCCAATATAAGCCTTCGGTTTTGGTTGTAGAACCTAGTATGTTGGAATTTAATTAATGTAACAATTTCAGCTATGATTAATAAGTACTTGTATATTAGACACTACTATTATATCAGAGAATTTCATATGAAATGTATTGGTTATCGTAAGGTAAAAACACATCAGTGTTTATGTGCATCGTGGTCTCACGAGATACTTTTGATTTTTGAATGGTTTCGATAACTTTAAAAGTTCAGTTGGTTGTATTTTCTCATGCTGGTTTTTCAGGGTGACTTAGATGTTATTTTATTATAATATTCGGGTCAGACGGAGCATATTTACAGATTGCTTTGGATGCATTGGAGCTTATGAGATGAGTTGGAGGTCTTCAAGTCCTTAAAACGTATATGTTTATTTCCGCTACTTTGTTGTCGAAATTATCAGCGATTGTGAGGGCAGTTCGTTATAACTGTCCAGGCTGATAATTGTGATTTTTGTTGTACTCTGATGGATGTATGTATATAGCAGTTTCTCTTTTGTAAAGATCATTGATATTATATTATATGTTCTTCTGCTGCGATTGTGAGATTCTGTGTTGTTTTTAGTTTATTTTCTCTTCTTCTTCTCTTCTCTTCTTCTTTCTTCTTTCTTTCCCTTAACTATTCGTCTTTTCATTTGATTTGGGTTGGACATATGTGGTTTATTGTCAGCTTGAATTGTATGGTAAAGCGGGTTGTAACAACGTGGTATCAGAGCTTAGGTTGAGTGAACACCTAGGCTTGGTGGGAATTTACTCATTTGAGATTGGGTAAGCGAGGCCCGAGGATGAGTTTAAGTGTGTGTGTGTGTGTCTATTTGAGCGCGTATTTTTTAGTGATATAAAAATGTTTTATATCGTGTTAATTTATTTGTTGGGTGACTTAAGAATTCTGGTCGATACGTGGGACCCCACGATATCGGTAGGGTTTTCTAAATGCTTAAACAAGGCAAACCGACACAATATTGTTTTGAAAAACTGGGTAAATGAAATAATTTGACATAAATTATATTTTATATATAAAGGAATAATTTTCAGAAATTATTATAGTTATATATGGTGTGATTGGTTGCTAGTGAAAGATAATATTTGATTATTATCATTTGTTGTTTGTTGTTTTAATAAAAGTTGTTATTATTATAATCTAAACAAAGTTAAACATCTATAAATTGAGTTATATGTGAAAGTGAATTTATAAGTATTAATTATAGAATATAGATTATACCTTAAATAATTAACATTTCTGAAATAAGGTTGCCTAAGAAGTGAGATTTTATAAATATTATTTATAAATGTGATTTATAAATGGAAAGGAAATGGAATTGCCTAAGTATATTTACAAATATGATTTGTTAATAAAATTGGATTTTAAAACCAGAAATTTGAGAATTTAAATTCCAATGATCTGAAAATGGATTTTCAAAGGTTTGGAAAATAATAATAGTATTATTTTGAACATATTTGGCTAGAAATATTTTTAAATGGGTTTAAAGGAGATAGAAAGCATTAAACCCACTTCAGTCGTTGGAAAATAATTTCGATGATGACTGCAGCATCATCGGCATTCATTTTCGAGTTACTAAGTGAGGAATTGCTACCATTGAAGTTTTGTTTTGATAAAACAATTTTTTTTAGATTCCAGAGGTGTAATTTGATATATGATTTCAAAATGATTTGAAAATAGAACCGGGTGTTAAAACCTGAAGTTCTATCTAAATGTTTTGAGAAAATCTAAGATAATAAGTTTTTGAACTTATAATTTGAAAATAGTATAGATAAGAAAAGAAATTTGGAATCGAGTTATGAAATTAAAATCTAACTTAGGTTAAGTTAAATAAATTGAGTAAAGTGTTAAATGGAATTGAAATGGGATAAGATAATGAAATGAATATACACTTAAGTCGTAAAGTGATTATATAACCCTGAATTGTAAATATAGTATGTGAATAAACTAAAGTCAAATAAATTTCATGAAATTTTAAGTAAATAAGTTTGTATAACTTATACATTTGAGGTATATTAAGCTAAAAACAAATTTTAAATTTGTTGAATATGAGTGTTAAGGAATGAAAATCATAAATTGAGATAGGTAATAAAATTTAACATAAGTTAAGTTAAATAAGATGATTTTGAAATGATTTTTGGAAATGGAAATGAACTTGAGTTATAAAATGAAATTCAACTTAAGTTGTAAAATGAATTGAATATGTTTTGGAATGTTGTTTGCTAGAAATAAATCAAATTTATTGTAGTAATGAAATAAATTAGTGAAGTGAACTAGTAAAATGAATTGAATTGAGCTAATGAAATGAATTAGTGAATTGAATATGGTTTACAATGTTGCTTAATAGAATTGAATATGAACTTAAGTTATGAAGTGGAAATAAATATTAGAAGTGTTGTATAAAATGTTTAAAATGAACTTAAGTAGATAATTTTATGGAATGGTTGTTAAGTGTTGTTAGTATTAAAGAAATTATACTAAATAAATTGAATATGGAATGGAATATTGTTAAACATAATGTGAATAATTGGATGGAACCAATAAATGTAAATGGATCGAGCTTAAACAAAGTGAATGTAAATCGATTGAATGGAAGTAAATTGAAATTAATACGAAAGTTGTATGTATATTATTTTATTCACATAACTGTTTGATCCAGATTCGAATATACGATTTCGAGGTGATTTATACCGATCCGAGTTAGGATTTTTTTTACTCGATTTCTTGACGGCGAACCCAGGATATGGATTTTTGATTGATCCGGATATTCTCTATCATAATATATGGCTATGCTAGGAGAATGGTGATTTCTAATCAAGGAACCGAACCTAAGTCCGCACTAGAGTGGTCGTGTGAACGGTACTAGTTCGGAAGTGAAATTGTGTGATCGAGCGAGCGATCAGGTATTGCTTTACGTACGGATGATATATATACATCGTATAGGCTTTAATAAATATAATGTTGACGTTGTAAAATGTAAATTGATATGGTTATGAATTAAATTGAATGGAGATTATTTGTTTTTTGTTTCTTTTATTACATTTACATATAAATATTGTATTAGTATATGTTATATATTGATATTACTTTCCATATACTTGTTCTTATTGGTTGTTGAGTGTTTAGTAGGTGTGGATGGTGTATGCTTCGCATTTGGAGCTCGCTTTCACATTTTGTTGATTGTATATGCTTGTTAATACTAAAATAAAGTACACATCTCGGATTACATACCGTATTGTTATATTTTTTCCCTACGGGATGCCTTATCCTCGAAGATGAGTGTATATTTGTTATTACATATATATATATATATTGTAAAAAAATTACGATCGAGCTGCGCAAAGGAAACGCTGGCGAAATTTTTTGTAAATTTAGGGCGTTAGAAAAATTTTGAGAATTAAAAAAAACAATTGATAACTAAAAATTTTGATTTTGAGTTATTACTTGGAATAAATGGATGGATGGTATTAGTTGGAATCAGTGAATGAAGCTAAGATTTAAAAGAATTTGGGAATTTATTTAAACCAATTGGTTTTTGAAAAGTTAATGGGTTTGGGCATTTTCCTTACTTGGTAATTTCGGGGACGAAATTCTTTTTTTATGGGGGAAGAATGTAACGACCAAGAATTTCAGTCATTCAAATTTGGAATATTTAATTGATTTTAAATATTGATAAGTTAATTTTTATAAGTTAAATAACTTGAATTTTAAATATAGCGATTTATTGGGTAATTAAATTGTTAAATTTAATATTCGAAATTGTTTAAATAATTGAATCTTGAATTTAATATGAATGAAAATGATTTCAAAAGTAGAATTAATTTCTATTTGAACAAGAATGAAGATAGTAAACTTTTAAATTGGATTTAAAAGTGATTTACTAGATTTTAAAAATTACTCGTTTTAATTAACGTGTAAAAATAGCCTTCCGAGGCACAGTCTCGGATTTTGACGAAACAAGTTTCATTGGATCTGTAATAGTGAATTATTGAATGCCGTCGAATTTCGTGATGATTGGACGTATCGTTTGGTCGTGCGAGTTCGAAACGCGTAGAAATTAATTAAAGGAATTTTAACTAATATAATTCGATTTGAAAAGTTAACTTCTGGATATAATGGAATTGGCTTCCGATATATATTCCATTGTGTTCAGAATAGGGGTATAACATATAGAACGCCAGGCGGCATGCTTCGTTTGGAGTTCGAAATTTTCACGGATGAATAGTGCCAAAAAAATTTCTATATAAGGACTTGAAAACCATATTTTTGCAAATCAAACCCTAATTCTATCAGCTGCCCCCTTTTTAAAATTTACTGGCCGAAAATCGCTGGCCTTCCTCCCTCGATTTCTCTCCATCCACGCGCTTTCAGGCTTCGACTTCAACTAGGAAGATGGAGAGCTTGACGAGCTCTACAAGATCAACGGTGGGATCGAAGAATCGTCGACGATTGGACGTGTGTGGGGGCCGCGTTCGTGTTGTGTTTGGAGTTGATTTGGCGGTGATTTCTACGATCGAGTGCGAACGAGGCTTGGGCGGTTGGCGCAGCAAAGGGTCGGTGTTCGTTAGGTGATGCTCAATCGTCCTCCGGCGACGTGTGTGTGGCGCAGCCAAGCATGGAAGTTTGGCGTCGATGGGTTTTCTCGGCCTGGAACGTGATAGAGGGAGGGAGAGGTAGTTAAATATTTAATTAAATTTATTTAAGTTAATTTTAATTTAATTGTTTTAAAACTTCATTAATCCGTATCAAACTCATACAAGGTCCAAATCGAACGCGACGATTCGCGTTGCGATCGTATCGACAAAGGCTACGCTATGGAATTGGATTGGAAGGATTCGGAGCTAGTGAAAATTTCGAGTTGAAATTGAATGACTATTCAATTTTAATTTGAACCGGAACGTTGCGGCGACTATTAAAATCAAAGTGAGTTAACCTCACCTTTTTGGTTAACCAGAAATATTTTTAGTCGATAAATATTATCTACTGGATGTTTGGATATTTATTGATAGTTATTGACTGTTTGGATGAATTACATGTTTATATTATTGGTTTGGATATATTCCCGCCTATTGGAACGGATGAGACCCTATTATGTTCCCATGTAAGAGCGGATGACTCTTTGTATACGAGTCCCGCCTCGAAGCGGTTGATTTTTATATTATTGATTATATACTATATATGATGTAGGGGGACAGGTTGGAGGGATCCAACGGGATTCCTTACACTGTTGATTTTACTTTTTTTATATATAGTGATATATGACTTGTTGAATGCCATATTGATGACATTGATATGATTTGCTTAATTAGTGCTTTAGTAACACCGGGCCTCATTTTTGGTATTTTAAAATACTATAAAATAGTGATTTGATTTGAAAAGGGATTTCAAAGCGATTTTGAAAACTATATATGCTTAAATAATTTGTCTTGAATTATTTAAAGGTGTAATTTATTTTAAAATCAAAGGGATGTTTTTTAGATATCATAAGTTAATAGTTTCATAAAATACTATTAAATAGAGATTTCCGAACTATAAATAAAGATTTTTAAAATATTTTAATAAGTCCGTCTTTTATAATAAAGTGACACGTTTAAAGGAAAATAGAAATATTTTGACATTAATATTTATCAACCATTTTATACAAAGTAATATATATATATATATATATGTACATATATATGAAAGATTAATTACAAATGTGAGATTTCTCAAATGTGATAATTTATAACAGTAATAATTTGCAAATGAAGTGAAGATTTGTAAAATCGTATTTTGTTAATAAAAGTATGAATTTATAAATGGGGTTTATAAATTAAAGGAAACTATTATCGTTTAATAAACTAGAGAATAAATCAAATGGTGGATTTATTATAAGATACGGACTGATATTTTAGAAATAGTTGACTCTATTTTGGAAATTGAAGGCAAGGGTAAATTGGAATGTTAAACGATATTTTATAAATAGAAAGAGATTTATAAAATGAATTTATCCATGTGGAAGTAATGTTAACATGGATGGTGATTGACGTATTAAATGAGATTTGTGAGTAAGTGAGATTCATAAAGAAAATAAAGTTATAAATGTAATTCATAAATAAATGGGTTTTATGAAAGGAAGTTTTTATAAAATGGAAAGAGATTCTTACATATAATTTTATAAATATGGAATGACTGAGTTGAAGATTTAAGAATGGATTTTTACCAAGGAAATATATTATGTTTTAAAGTTGGTTATTTATGTTAATATTGCTTAAAGTTGTTTATAAATATTTAAATAATTTTGAAAGGTTAATTGTTTAAATTATTAATATGGTTTGAAATTAATAATAATGATTATTAATATTATTTTATTAATTTGTTATTATTATTTATATGGTAAAGATTGACAATTGTTTTATCCATAATGGTTTGATTTATTAACTATTATTTTTAAGTGGTTAAAAGTTAATAATTATTATTTATTTATGATGTTTTTCGAGATTCATAAATACAGTTTTGTAAACGGACTTGGATTTTTTTATTAGAGGAGCTCATAAAATGGTTTGAAGATTTAAAAGAAAATTATTTACAAGGTAAAGAGGTTTATAAAAATATGGATATTTATAATGAATTTTAGAAATGGATTTATAGATTTATAAAAAGGAATTTATAAATAATTGCATGGTTTTATAAGGGTTTAGAAATGACTTGATAAATAATTTATAAATGGTTTTAGAAATTTATAATGGAGTTATAAATGATTTTAAAATTAGGTTAAAGAGAGATCTTCCTCAGAGTTTGGTAAATATACTTATACTGATGAGATAAGTATATGGATATTTTCTAGGTATTGAAAATAGAAGGGTTTGTGAATATGACTTTGTAAAAGTATTTTGATACAAGCATTTACAAGATGGTTTTAATTAATGAAAAGATTAATTAAGGAGGCTTAGTGTTGCTTGGTGCTTAACCAAATGTTGGTTTTTCCTATGGAATTAAATGCCTGATTGAACGTTTGTTATTCGATAGTAAAATAACCGACTATCGGAATTTGGATCCAAAAGTAACTTTGGAAATATCTAGGAGAAACACGTGAGTTATGTGGCACAGTCATCTCCGATGATGTTGTACTATGCGTGTAAATCTCATTTCGTTCTTCTAGGACAAATCATAAGGAAATCCGTCCACTAATGGTTATGTGGTGATCTCCGTTCTTATCTTTGACTGTTTATTTCCTAAAGAAACGAGGTTGAGTTTACCAGAAACTGTCGAATGTTGTTTCAAAGAGACTGGGATCGAATATGTTTCCCGAAAACCACTTCGATCCAACTCAAGCATTCGAAGTAAAGAAATCTTGAAGATGATGGAATTGGAGACGGAGTTCTCATGCGTTTCGTTCAGTCCCAGAACGAACTAGTATGGATGAATGCTGGTATTGCATTGGTTGCCTGGAGGACAATATTAGCATTCCAAGATGGTTTTCTAGGAGGAAATGGTAAGAGCATGGCCTCTTCGAGCCTCTCACTCGGGAAATGAATAAAGCAGGGATATGCGGTAGGGCTAAGTTGGTCGCACCCAAGTAGGGTATGATCATCCCAAATCTAAAGCGATATTCATGTATGCTTGGGGATCCCATTGTGTGGTTGCTGATTGCAACCAAGGGGTGATCATATTCGGTGTTACTCGAGAAGGGGTTAGTGCCGGTCCTGAGTAGTAGAGGTGCAACGTGTTGTAGTCTTCCATACATTTTATCTAGAGGTGTACGGATTCAGTGGGTAGACCCTTACCCTTTCATAGTTGGAATCCATTCTCCAATACGAGCCTTTGGTTTTTGGTTGTAGAACCTAGTATGCTAGAATTTAATTAATGTAACAATTTCGGCTATGATTAATAAGTACTTGTATATTAGACACTATTATAATATCAGAGGATTTCATATAAAATGTTTTTGTTATCGCAAGGTAAAAACCCATCCGTGTTTGTGTGAGGCATGGTCTTACAACATACTTTTGATTTTTGAAAGGTTTCGATAACTTTAAAAGTTTAGTTGGGTGTATTTTCTCATGTTGGTTTTCCAGACTGACTCGGGTGTTATTTTTTTATAATGCTCGGGTCAGACCGAGCATATTTACAGATTGCTTTGGATGTATTGGAGCTCAGGAGACGAGTTGGAGGTCTTTAAATCGTATACATGTATATGTTTATTTCCACTGCTTTGTTGTTGAAATTATCAGCAATTGTGAGGACAGATTGTTATAACTGTCCAGGCTGGTAATTCTGATTGTTGTTGTACTCTGATGGATGTATGTATATAACAGTTTATATTTTGTAAAGATCATTGATATTATATTATATGTTCTTTCGCTACGATTGTGAGATTCTGTGTTGTTTTTAGTTTCTTTTCTTTTCTTCTTCTCTTCTCTTCTTCTTTCTTTCCCTCAACTATCCATCTTTCCGTTTGATTTGGGTTGGACATGTGTGGTTTATTGTCAGCTTGAATTGTATGGAAAAGCGGGTTGTTACAAATGTGTTGTGTTCATTTAGATTTGGTAAATTTCATTTCCTCCCCTGCAATCATTTTTATCCTTGGATCGATCCAAATCCATTTTATATCAATAATTTCTTAAAGAAATTCCTTCGCTATGAAGTTGTTATTTCTTGAAACAACGGTTGTTTCTTAGTGCAACAAATTGAGCATTCATTAACATTTTATGAATTGCCATATTTATGTTCACTACATAAATTAGTCATCTAATGATGGTTCATACAAGATCTCTTACGTATAATTTTTACGTGGTCTTTCGAATCGCACAACTTGTCAACTACTTGGCTTAGGAAATGTAGGGTTTCTTATAAATCCGTATCTTGTATGGTTTTTTAAAATATTCTTTGTATGATATTAATTTTATTCTTGCATACAACTCTTTAGTACACTCCTTATAGAAATAATTCAACTCAACTTCACTTTTCATTAATTGGGCTTTGTCCAACAAAGCTCGATTTCTCCTTTGAGACTGTATCTTTATTCATATTAGGTAACATGGAACTCTTTCCAATATACTCACCCATTCGATCAAATCAAATCAGTTCTTCTACATGTTATATTATTTACTTCCATTTTATATTCTATGAGCTTATCATAGACTTATACGTGTGTATCAAATACATATGTTCATGTCTGTGATAACTCATCGGTGAATCTGGAGAATTATATGGAACCGTTTTGGTACCAATAGACTTACGATTGCATACATCTATATGTATTAATCTGAAGAGTTCATTAACTCTTATGATGCTCCCACAAGTGGATGCATAGCCCTTAATTATTTGAGATATGATTAACCAGTATCATATGATTTATAATCATATTGCAAAATTATCTCTTAAAACTACATCTTTGTCTATAATTCTAAAATAATGGTGAACAATATTAAATACTTTTGTATTCTCCATTGCATCACTTTTTTAGAAAACAAATACCACAATATAGTTTTATTCCATAATGAATATTCATAATATTCATATTGAAACACAACTATGTTTATTTTCAGTAGACATTGAAAAATAGCACTATTTTGTAAATAATGTTTGGTATGTTTTACAAAAACAATTTTTGTAACTTGATGCAATCAGTAAGTGTTATATGGCATGCTCCACTATTTCCACAATTACTATAATAGCGTACTAAATTTGGAGGTCCATTATTCAGTTAATATAGATAATTTATTTCATATATTGTAACTAGTTCATAATGGAATGTTCTTTGATCAAATATCTTGAACTTGAAGAAATAAATCTCATAGAAAAAACTTTCTACACGAAAATACATTTTGGAATAGAAATCATATTTCTTATTCCAATGTTAAGTTTTACCCATTATTATTACAATTCTCGTCTTCGATGTTTCTTCCTGAAGCAGAAGCGACCTTTCGCTCTCTTCATCACAACTGTACTTTAAAACACATCTACCCATGTACATTCAATTTTCTTTCTAAATGGTTGAAATATTCAAAAGAATACCCATACTACAATATCATAACGAACTCTTTGCAAAAGTGCACTCGATCATCCTTAACATTTAAGGAAATCGTATATGATACACCTTGCGTAAACTGTTCAAAATGAAAATTCAGTGATCGAGTTCTTTGATCCGTCTTGTAGTTTTGGTCTAGTGTTACATTTAGCACAATGCAATCTTTATTGTAATCAATCAAATTGAATACTGGGTCTCATAGTACGGTTTATTTATTTGCTTTGAATGAACTAATTTCAACGAAGTACAGTACATTACGAACTGAGATTGTTCACCATATAACACTTATATGTGATAGGATATGAATAAAATTTCCATAGTCTTGCATTGCTTTTGAGTTCAGTTCGGAACTCATAGAATGCAATACACAGTCTCGACCAAATAAACAAGTAAGCGACCAAATTATGAACGTATTAAGTAGTTGTAAATTTGGCACTTGCATGGGTGTAGAAAATATTAACATGCAAGAAGTATTTAATAGTAAGTATATATATATATAATATTTCTATTTTTCAATCTTCAATTCATTTCAATTTATATATTTTTATTGATAAACGTTTTGTCAATCATATTAAATGCACAAAATTTTCAATGTAGATTATTATAACATTATCTAGCATATGTTCTTACAATATTAGGAAGGTTAAATGTTATCATTTCATTTTTCTAATAAGGCTCTCACTAGTCTTTTATGTTTCTCCAAAATCTAAGAAGAAACATAGAAGTCTCTCGACTTCACTAGTTAGTGTTAGGGCTCTTTTGTCTTGGGATTCTGACCTGGAGTTTGCTCAACAAATCATAACCCCACAAACGATGAATAACTCATTTTCGGTTGTATCACATACAACTCCTAACCCATGGTTTCTTGTCCTAATCTTATTGTGACCTTGAATTTGCGTAACAAATCGAAAGAGATTATTCACTCGTACCTACCATATCACGATGGCCTAAGTACAGTATATGTACCTTGAGTTTGCTCAACAAATACATATAATTATCTTACCTCATCTATTCAATATATTAATAATACTACACATAACATCCATAGCTTGAGTTTGCTCAACAATTAAGGATCATGCAAGTAATTTATTTATATATATATATATATATATGTGGTAGAGGACAACATTATATTGAAGAGTCATAATCTTCAATATATTATATTGAGTGATATCGACTTATGGAATAATGTATTCCTTATGAAATATCCTCGTGATTTAAGTGTCGGACACTTCAGAAATCATGGTATACATCCATTTATGTATGTATTTATCCCTTAAGTTTGTTTGGGTTTCTTTAGTGTTCCACCTTTAGTTTATACATTAATATCATATAAGTTTTTATTATTATATAACTTTTATATTTCATATTACTTATACAATAGTCTTATGTATAATATTATATTAATTAAATCTTATTTAATTAATTTTAATTGATTTACTCTTTAATTAATTTTTTATTAGTATTCCAATACAACTTTTATATTGGACATGTCTACTATAACCTTTAAAGTATATACAATAACCTTTATAGTAATACTATATATCATATATCCATATACATGTTATAACCTGTATAGTATAATAGATATATCTTATATATGTTTATTTTATTTTAATAAATTAACCTTTAATTAATTTATTTAATTAAACAATTTTAATTAAGTTATATTAATTTCAAAATTTTATCTTATATACATATTCTATAAAATGCTTTTGTTGCCCATAGTTTATTTCGAAATTATATAAATAATAAGATATGCGTGTGTATATAGTTTACAAATATTTACTTATATATAATATGGTAGAAAGTTATTTTACCTAATCGAAAGTTTACATATATTCAAAAGAATTGAGTTAAAGAAAGCAATTAATAAGGAGAAGAAAAGGTAGAGGAATTATCTCATTTCATTACCTTATCTTTAATGTTATTTCAAAACAATTTGAACAATCAAACACATATATGTATGCATATATGAATAACTAAAAACTATGTTTTAAATTAAAATAACATATATATATATATATTGTAATCTATTACATGATTCAAAATTAAAGTAAAAAATTGAAATCAGTTTTAAATTAAGAGGGATACAAAGGGTTTATAATGTTTTGCACAAAATTCCACTTATGTTTTTTTAATTAAAACAACTTTTAAAAAAATATCAACAACAACCAAAATTATATTCAAAACAACAAATATATGAAATATTTATTCATTCTCCAAATTAATTTTAAAAGATTTACATATATAGTAGATTTATGTTTGTGTATATAATGAGGTACAAAATATATTAATTAATCAAATTAGTTTCCAATCCAAAATTGTTTGTTTGTCTATTTGCCATTTTTATAAAACAATAATTTTTTTAAACAATGACAAAATTAGATTGGACAATTTGGCATATATAAAAATTTTGTAAAAAGAATTAGATCTAAACTATACATATAATATGAACATTTGATGAAAAGGTTGTAGCAAACGAAGGATTTATTTATATTATCATGATGAACATATAATCAATTAACATATATCAGATATGAACTTTAGGCAACATAATGAACAAATGATGAGATTAGACGTAGCATGTACAGGGTTTAAACTTCATTAACATGGTGAATATATAATAAGAGAAAATTAGAATTACCTAAAGATGAAGCCTAAGATTTGCAGCTTGAATGAAGAATAAAACTCCAATTCGATTGAATCAACCTTTGGATTTTGCAGGGATCTAGTGGTAAACCCCACCTTGAATGTTATTGATTTTTTATATGAATTTGTTTTAGGTAAATATTTTTTCATGAAGGCCGTTATAGGAGAGGAGGCGAGCAAGAGAAAGAAGATAAAATGTTTTTGTCAGGAAAAGAAAATTGATGGATTGAATAAGAGAGAATATGTTTTAAAGGAAACATTGAAACTATTTAGTTTTCCCTTTTAAAACCTCCCTATTTAATTTCCGATCACATCCAATCAAATCCTTTCCCTCTTTTTCACATTTTCGGCATAAGAAATAGAATTAAAGAGAAAAGGATAAAAATAATTTCATAAATGAGATTTAACTGGGCCATAAAGAGGACTAATGGATGGAGATTTAATTACTTCTTTTAATTGTTTCTTTGGAATTTCAAATCACATTTGAAAACTCTTTCCTTTTCCATAACGCATGTGGGCCTTAGAAAAGGGAAACTTCCCAAAACAACTTAACAAGTAATTTATTTAAACCCAGTTTAAATATTTTATCGATATCGTATATCAATATGCGCATTTATAACTTTTATACACACACTTTGTAACACACTAACAATATTCAAAAAAATCAAATAAAGTTTAATAATTAATATTTCATAAATATTAGTTAGTTTAATTAATTTATAATAATTTATAAATCAAATAAATCTTGTGGTTTATTCAGAGTATTCATCATTATGGTTGTGCAACTCAAAGATATAAATTTAGTCAGCGGTCAATATCAAACAATTCAAAAATTAACGTTCACACGCCACCTTAGCTAGTTGTGTGACATTTTGGCTGAATTTATCACTTATACATCTTTGGTAAAATTCAATTTTACTTATTATAAGCGGTATTTGATAGTGAATTATTTACACCAATTCTCTTCATCAAATTATATTACTTTGGACATATGGAATTTGGTAATGGTCAAAATTCCAGTATCGTTCATATTCAACTTTATAGCCCAAACACAAAATCCTTAGTTCAATAGTAACAATTATTATCAACCAAAATGCTCTAGTCAAAGACTTTGACTTGAACTTGACCGTGATACTAACCTCATATAACTGAATAGACGAATCCTCTCCTGAATAATGTTTCACTTCCAATGCTTCCACTCGACTCAACTATAGTCTTTTAATGGACGTCGTGCCACGATTTAACTATAATCAAAGCAGAGCTTCCACATTGAAGATAAACAGGATTCTCAAGTTGAGAGAACTGTGTAAATTATTCGCATTGATATTTTCTGTTTGACCTTAGTACTATTAACCAACATAAAACTATTAGGTGAGTCCTTCCATTGTTATCCAATAACTATCAGTACATAACCTCTTGGTGCTCCCAGCAGCCATGAGTAAAACACTGCCTAACATTTGAAGAGCGTTACGTACTCTAGTATCAATGGATATATTGATATCCAGTCTCGATACATCTTGACTAGGAATATTTAAAATGGTTTACTTATTTTCATTATGGTAAATTACTCATGGTTACAACACTTTGTAATTATTATCACAAAACATATTATTTATGAATTTTCTATTAAATATACTTTTAATTAAATTAATTAATATATAACATATTATACCAAGTATATAATAGAAATAAAACACCTTTTATTTCAAATAAGATTGGTTATCGAGTTAGATATATGTAACAAATTACATAATTGCCCCTAAGGCACATCCTTTACTCTATCGACAAGATCAGCATTGTATTCAATTGTATTAAACACATAATCTTGCATTATGGTTTACTTATTTATTTTGAATAAAACAATTTCATCGAGATTTCATATTTTGCGATTGTTCACCATAAAACATTTATCAATGTTCGAATATGGATCAAATATTCATAATCTATCATTACTTTAGAGGTCAAAACTCACAAAAAATAATGCACAATCTCGGGTAAATAAATAGTTAAGCGACCAAGCCACAAATGTTTTAATGGTTGTATAACTCGGCTCTTGCATGGGTCTCGAAGTGATAATATAACGACCCAACTTTTCGATCCTCGAATGTAGACACTAATACATCCGTAGTATTTGTGTGTTGAGCATCCATGTGCCGGAAAGACAGATTTTTAGGATACAGTAAAAGGAAAAGGAAATAGAACAAGAAAGAAAGAACACAATATTTGAATCATATAAGTGGAACGATATTATACAATATCCAGAAGGACAGTACAAAGGGTTACTCCAAAATACAGAGTATTTCAGAGTTACAAAACCTAAGTACTATCATTCGCCTAGACAGTTGTTTGCACAAAAAATGGACAAACACCTCAAAGTCGTAGGATTTAATTGATTTTACGTTGTTCTTAGTGATTTGGGTGATTTATGCAAATATATGAAAAGCAGGGACTAAACTGTAAAAGACACGCATATTTATAGTGGTTCAGCTAGAATGTGCCTACGTCCACTTTATATATTATTTCTCTTTTCTTGTTTAGATTACAAGTACAAAGCTTTGATACTAGTATCTGAAGGTTGTTTGAAAGTTCTCTCCATGCTTGAGCTCTCAAACTTGTTCCTCATTGTTGTACCCCTGCCCCTCTATTTATAGAGTGAGGCTGGGGGTAGGGGTCTTGGAGGTATATAGCTGCTGGTGGGCCTGGGCTGATATAATCTGGCCTGGCAAAGTTGGTCCGGAATGCCCTGGTCCGGTGGAACTTGGTCCGGTGAACTTGGTCCGGTGATGTTTTTGATTCGGTGGGACTGGTACTAGTGCATTGGTCCGGTGGTAGGAGTGGTAGAGGCTGGTTCGGTGGTAGGTGGAGTAGGCAGCTGGCCCGGTAGTGAGGTGGAGTAGGAGTTGGTCTGGTAGCACCTGGGAGGCAGCTGGTCCGGTAGTGAGGTGGAGTAGGAGTTGGTCCGGTAGCACCTGGGAGGCAGCTGGTCCGGTAGTGAGATGGAGTGGGAGTTGGTCCGGTAGCACCTGGGAGGCAGCTGGTCCGGTAGTGAGATGGAGTGGGAGTTGGTCCGGTAGCACCTGGGAGGCAGCTGGTCCGGTAGTGAGATGGAGTAGGAGGGTTGGTTCGGGAGCTAGGTTGGTCCGGCAGTGGTAGGGATGCCGAATGAAGCTTTGGCAAGCCTGGACGGACCTGGTGCTTCTTGGTCTTGAGATCTTCTGGGTGAGAACACGCCCAACATTTGCCCCCCAAAGTGGGGCATATGCCGGTATATGCCATGCTTTGTTTTAAAATCAATGACGTTAGCTTGGATGCTCCTGCCGAACCAGCCGGTCTAGTCGTCTATGTTCGCCTATAAGTAAGGCCCTAGGGCTTCCGTTACCTTCTACCGAACGAGACAGCCGAATGAGTTCCTCTTGCCAAATCAGTCATATCGCCGAACCAGACGTGTTGCCGAATCAGGTGATAGCCGGATGGCCTTTTTTTTTTATTTTCTTCGTCTTTGCGAATGAACATAAAGTTTTAATACCGAATGGACCTTATACTGAGGAAGCCGAACGAACCTTTAGTTGGGAATGCCGAATGAATCTTTAGTTGGGAATGCCGAATGAATCTTTAGTTGGGAATGCCGAATTAATCTTTTACCGGATGGACTTTTGTACCTGAATTACCAGTGAAACTCTAGATTACATAGTTTATGTGTCTTAACGATATACTTTCTTGTGTCTGCAGATAAATGTCTCAAAGAGTGGAAACCCGATCAGAGAAGAAGAGATCTCAGGATAGAGAAGAGCCTTCCTCAGTGCCCCCGGCTCAGCCAGGATCTGCCCGTCATGGGCCCACCCCGAGATCATTGGTGGATGGATACGGTCCTCAGGAACTTCTTAACTTGCCTCCTGATTGCTTCCCTAGCTCACTCAAGGGCGAGCAACTTGATGTTATATCTCGCTCTTTCGAGATCGACCGAGCGCGCATGTTATTGTCGGATGCGGGAGTGATGCCGTATGATCCTCCCGAAGGATATTTTGCCTACAGCAGATACCATTGCATGTGTGGTGCCATCCCGCCTCTCAACGCCTGGGTAGTCAGCTTTCTCACATATCTAAAGGTAGCTCCATTCCAGCTTCAGCCCAACTCCTATGCCATTCTGGTGAGTCTCTTCATCATCTTCCAGAGGAGATATGGGCGTCCTCCTTCCAACCGGGAGATCCGATATTTGTACAACTTGAGAGGCTATAAGAAGGGGTCTCCCTACATCAGCTTGGAATCGGTCGTATCCTTTAAGCCGGTCCTGGATTTATACTCCAAGTACAGCATGTTCAAGAAGGAATGGTTTTTTGTCAGGGATGATTCCGTTTCTATTCGGCGCTTCACCTCCGGATGTAAGTCAAAGCTTTCTTTTAATTCCCGTTCTGGTTGCAATGCTCCTTCTTATGTGTTTTTATTTTTTGCTAGCGACAGGTGGTTTTGCGGTCGTGGAGAATGATCGTCTGGTTCAGACGGCAGCAGAAATAGAAGCTATTACTGGAAGAGATAGGTCGGCTGCTTACCTGATCAGGAACGCCACACTTTTGGAGTACAACTTGATCCTTCCACAGCAGTCCGTGGTCAAGCAGAGGGACACGGCTGAAGAGAAGGCTGCCCAAGCTAAAGAAGGGGCCGAGTCGAAGAGCAGCAAAAGGAGGCCCTTTCCGAAACATCCGGTTGCCGGGGGGAAGAAGCTCAAAAAGTTTGACGGTCCCTCTCCCAGCACATGTCCAGATATCCCGGAGGAGGGATATGTGGAGGAGGAGCAAGGCGGAGATGGAGGAGAAGGCGCTGGAGGTGGCGACGGTGTCGGGGCTTTGTCTTCTGGGCAAGTAGGCGAGATGAAAGAGTGGACGGATGACGCTTTCCGCCAGGCCTTCGAAGGTCTGGAGGGGACAGAGAAGTCCAGGAAAGCTGAGAAAGTTGGGACCGGCGTCGACTTATCTTCCGGGAGCGCTTCTACTGAGGCAACCTCTGCGGTTCAAGGTGAATTTCCCTCTGTTCTTTTTTATTCTCGAATGATGGCTCAATGCATACTGGTGACACTTGATTTTTACTCCAGGAGTGGAAAAAACGGCCAAGACCTCAGATCTTCGACACAGGCTTGAACAATACAAACTCCTCAAAGCTTCCGCCAAGCCAAAGCCATCTACTAACCGCCCGAGAGACATAGTCGGCTATCGTCCTCTTCTTGGAGTTATTGAAGAAGATATACAGAAGAGGAAGAGGAGTCGATCTTCGTCTGAACCTCTTCTTGAACCCCCGGCCCCACTCCAGCCTATTCACGACATTACAGAGGAGGATACCGAGCTTATGCCCTCCCCCCATCCATCTGAGAACCCAACTGTCATCCCAATAGATAATCATGGCTTAGTACGCAATCCGTTTGCGGGTCATCCGGACCTGGACCCGGCATCTCATGACATCTCTTTTGATGAGGTTACTGGTGAGCACCTTCTTCCTCGCAATCCTATGGTAAGGGTGCTTGATGAGGCCAAGTCCCTGGACCTTGATTTGCTTACTACTCGGGTTGTCGCTATGGGGGACGAAGCTAAGGCAAATATCGACCGGGTTGCTGAGGAGACCAGGAAGTTGATGGGGCATCATGCCCGACTGGTCAAGGCCGGGGAGGAAATTGGGAGTGCCAACATAAGACTGCGGTTAGTGGTTTCCGACCAGGCCAAGCAACTCGCCGATCAGGCCATCCAGATCTCTCAGCACGAGACCGCCTCCGGACGTCTAAAGAAAACTATGGAAGAGGCCAGCCGGGCCAAACTGCGGAAAATGGAGGCTATTTGCAAGGAACGGATCGATATGGCTATTGCCACGATGGATGAGGTTCGGAAAGCGGATCTTGAGCAGATAGAGGAGTTATCTGGGAGGCTTGAGGCCGCAAGGCTTGCTCAGGCCAAGTTGAAGGAATAGATGGAGGCGACGTGGAAATCCCTTCAGGCTGACTGTTCGAGATACCAATTGGAGAGAGATGCTGCCGTCGTAAGGTTGTCGTCTTCCGAGGCCCGGACGAGGGAGTTTGAGGAGAACGAGGGGATGATGGACGAAATGCTCCAGGATATGTACTTTCGTACTTGGAAGCAGGCCAACCTCTCCTGGATGGATGATTATCCCCAGGTCATGGCTAGGGTTTATCTCCGAGCTCTGGAGGAGGCTAAGGCTGATGCGGATAAAGAGGGTGGTGTGGCCTTCCGAATGGACGTGGTCACAGCTCGGTTTACTGAGGAGGATAAAGTGGCGGTGAAGGAGGGCATGCGGTTACTTGCCGTCGAGGAGGTAGGTGTGGAAGTAGAGGATGATGGTCAAGATGATCAAGGAGCAGATGCTGGTAGGTTTTTCTTTTCAGTCCCCCTGTTAACTTGGTTGCTTATCACTAATGAATTCTTTTCTTGACTGGACAGGTGGGCAACAGGACAAGGATAAGACTCCGACGCAGCCGGCTCCTTGATTAGACCTGGATATTTTTTGTAGACTTGACATTGTTGTATATGTTAGTCTCAGAATAGTAACGTAACTCCTAGGTTGTAATTATACTATGTTTCCTGGAGATTTGACCAGGCAACTAGTACTCGGCACCCAGTGGAACTCGACTTCAGAGAGTGACCGGCATCCAGGAGTGTTCGGCGAAGCGCTTGATATCCAGGAGTACTCGGCGTAGTACTCGACATCTAGGAGTACTCGGCGAAGTACACAGCATCCATAATGCTCGGCAGCAAGGGCGCTCGGCATCAAGACTGCTCGGCATCAAGACTGCTCAACAGCAAGAGCGCTCGGCATCAAGACTGCTCGGCAGCAAGAGCGCTCGGCATCAAGACTGCTCGGCATCAAGACTGCTCGGCAGCAAGAGCGCTCGGCATCAAGACTGCTCGGCATACAAGACTGCTCGGCATCAAGACTGCTCAGCAGCAAGAGCGCTCGGCATCAAGACTGCTCGACAGCAAGAGCGCTCGGCATCAAGACTGCTCGGCATCAAGACTGCTCAGGAGCAAGAGCGCTCGGCATCAAGACTGCTCGGCATACAAGACTGCTCGGCATACAAGAGCACTCGGCATCAAGGAGAATTCGGCATCTAGAAGAGGGCTCGGCTTCTATTGACAAACATCCTGCACTTCCCAAACATCAACCACACCGTTCGGCATAGAAAGGACCGTTCGGCATTAGAGCGTTCGGCATACCTGGTTTGGCATACAGCGACCACTGTACTGGGGCTAGAGCGTTCGGCTATCCAGCCCACTTGGGAAGTCCAGCCCATATTTGCCTATAAATAGAGGGGCAGGGTCACAGTGAAAAGGATCCTTTTTTGGAGAGAGAATACTGGGGAGACTCTGCCATTTTCGAGACTCATCTTCTCTACTTAAACAACTTCATTCAAGCATTTGATTCACGAATTGTATTTGTAATCAACTATAAAGAAGATCAATAAAGTTTAACCTCAAAGTGGACGTAGGCAATTACGCTGAACCACTATAAATTTGGTGTTCTTACTTTCTGTATTTAGATTAGCACTGTCTTCTCTGTTTAATTTGATTTCATCACTTATATCTCTTCACAATCTTCTTCTACAAGGTTAGTGACCAATTTTGGTGCTAACACTTTGGTGCTTTCACTGAGAACTGAATTCTCAGACCTCAAGGATCTGCTTTGAAGCTACTGGATTGAACAAATCCCCCAAGGAAGATCCGACTCACTGATAGGACATCCGTTTATTCTACTCAGAGTTCATACCAATAGCTCTACAATGGCAGGACCACGAACCAGGTCAGCTTCTCATAATGCGGATGCCCGCGAGACTGCTAGCGTGCAACAAGCAGGACCTAGCAATCAACCAGCGATTCCAAGTGCAGGGATTGCTGCTCAAGAACAGACTCCAGTTGTCACCAGAGTAGAGTTCAATTACTTGATGAGAGAACTTAGGGAAAGCAGGAGACAACTAGGAGAACAAAAGCAAGCTAATGCCAACCTGATGGCACAACTCACTCAACAGCAGCAACAGAATGCTGGGGGCAATCCCGCTCCTTACTCTTCATCTGACAGCTCAACTTCCTCTGATGAACCTCCCAGGCGCAGACGACGTAAGACTGAAGCTGCACGAGCAGAAGCTGATGTTCAGACGACTGGAGACCGTAACCAAGCAAAAGCTGGGAACTTCAGGACCGGAGTACAAATGGAGGATGGAGGTCCAGATCATCAAAACGCTAACGATGTCGGACCTCAGGACGAACGATTGGCAGGTCGCCAGGAGAGGAGGCACTGGCATGGTCAGGCACGTAGAACAGACACTAACCTTCCGCCTTCCATACAGACACCAGATCTGACAGCCATGATCAGGCAGTTGATGAAAGAAAATCAGGGGTTATCGAATGATGATTGGGGAGTTTCAAGAAGTCATACTCCATTCACAGATGTTGTGTTGCAAGCGGCGTACCCCAGGAAGTTTAGTATGCCTACTATCCCTGCGTATGAAGGGAAGACTGACCCCAGACAACACGTCATGAGGTATGAATGGATGATGGATTCAGCTAGAGCAAATGATGCCACCAAGTGTAGGTGCTTTCCGATTACTCTATCTGGGATCGCTACTATGTGGTTCACCCGACTTCCTCCACGATCCGTATCAAATTTCGAGGAGTTGGCAAAGAAGTTTATTGAGCAGTTCAGGATACACACTACGCGCCCAAAGGACGTGATGTCTCTGTCAAGTGTAACCCAAAATCCCAGGGAGTCGTTGAAGGAATATTTACAAAGGTTCCACATAGCAGCAACTGAAGTCAGTAATCCCAATGACCATGCAATTCTGATGGCTGTAATGAGAGGTGTCGATCCAGACTCTGAGTTTGGAGACTGGCTAGCAGGAAAACCTCCGGCTACGCTAGAGCGTTTCTACTCTAAGGCACACCAGTTCATAAGAAGAGAGGAAGCTAGGTGGGTACGACGAGATAAGGCGCCAGGGCCTGTCCAGGAGTCAATAAAAAGCAACATTGCTGTGAAGCAGTCTGGAGACAGCTCGGGAAAGGTCCAACTCAATGTCCAGAATAAGCTGGGGCAGTCTACGGAGTCCGGAGGAAGGAGTCAAGGGAAGAAGAGAGAAGCGGGGAAGTGGAAGTCGAGAATTCCAAGCTACAGCGAGTATACTCCGCTGAACGCGCCGCTAGAGAACATCTACCTATCCACCTGTAATACCTTTCAGTACAGAAAACCACGTCCAAAAGAATCAACCGAAGAACAGAAGCGGACCGGGAAATATTGTCGCTTCCATGAGACTTATGGGCACAATACGGAAGAATGTAGACACTTGCATGACGCTATCGAGAAGTTGATCAGGCAGAAGAAATTGCAAGAATTTGTGAAGGATCCACAAGAAGGAGGACAGGGAACGTCCAACCCAGGTCGTGCACCAGCTCCACGTCATCCCGAGGAGCCTGCCCGGACCGTAGGTAGACTAGTCATAAATACAATCATCGGCGGACCTCACCCCGCGGATAAGAATTGGCAAGAGATGGAGCGATATGCAAGTTCCCTGAAGCATGCCGATTTTGAGTGCTGTTCGAACATGGAGGACGGGGCACCTGCTAAGCAGCAGCACGTAATGACCGACGATATTGTGTTCAGAAACAGAGACGCTGATCAGGTAGAGGCTCCGACCATCGACCCCATGGTCATATCTGCAACGATAGGACCAGCATATGTGAAAAGAATTCTGATTGATTGTGGAAGTTCAGTCAACATCATCTTCAAGAAGGCTTACGATCAAATGAAGCTAGAAACAAAGGACTTGAAACCATCCAAAGCCCGTATTCACGGCTTTAACGGCGCTGCGACCGATGCGGTGAGATATGTCGAGTTACCAGTTGAACTGGGACAAGGCAAGCGCCGGAGAGTGCGAATTCTACCCTTTGTAGTTTTGTATGTGGACTCTCCGTATAACGTTTTCTTGGGCCGGCCGGCCCTGGCTGAGTTTAGGGCAGCGTTAGCCCCGTGGTGTTTAACTTTGAAGTTCCCGACTGACAAAGGAATTGGTATTGTTCATGGCGACCAAGCAGCTGGTCGTTCCTGTTATGTGGCTGAGCTCCGAGAGGCCCATCGAAGGGAGAAAGGAAAGGTTGCAGACAATCCCGTCCGCATCCTCAATACGGATAATTGACAAGTAGTGCCCGAGCCTTGGCTCGGGCATAGTTCTCGGATCTTCGGAGATATAGATCCGAGAGACGACGATGAGAAACCCAGGGAAGAGAAGGCACCACCGGCAGAATTAACAATTGACATCTCAGTTAGCCGTGCCGACCCTTCGCGAATTCTGAAAATCGGATCATAGCTTGGTCCCGCGATGACTGAAGACCTTAGCGACTTCCTCCGGGCGAATCTTGATGTTTTCGCCTGGACGCATTCTGATATGTGTGGGATTTCTCCCACCATCACGAGTCATATGTTGAACATAGACCCGAAATACGTCCCAGTTAAACAAAAAAGGAGAGGAATGGATCCGGAGAGATCCGCCGCTCTTGGAGAGGAGGTTGACAAACTCAAAGCAAATGGGTTCGTCCGCGACGCCCTCTACCCTGAGTGGGTATCCAACCCCGTGCTAGTAAAAAAGGCGAATGGGAAATGGAGGACTTGCGTAGATTATTCCGACTTGAACAAAGCGTGCCCTAAGGACAGTTTCCCGTTGCCTAGGATTGATCAATTGGTCGACTCCACCACAGGACACGAGCTGCTGTCATTCATGGATGCGTACTCAGGGTACAACCAAATCCCGATGCATATTCCGGACCAAGAACACACCAGCTTCGTTACAAATGTTGGACCGTATTGCTATGTAGTGATGCCCTTTGGATTGAAGAATGCAGGCGCAACTTACCAGCGCTTAGTGAATCGAATGTTCAAGGACCAGCTGGGTAGAACGATGGAAGTCTATGTGGATGACATGCTCGTGAAGTCACGACGGTCAAACGACCACATTCGAGACTTGGCTGAAATGTTCGACATACTCAGGTTTTATGGGATGAAGATCAACCCTTTGAAGTGTTCCTTCGGCGTTGCATCAGGGAAGTTTTTGGGATTCATCGTCAATGCTAGGGGAATCGAAGCCAACCCAGAAAAAATCCAAGCTATTCGAGATGTGCAAGCGCCCAGGACTATAAAGCAAGTACAGAGCTTGAACGGAAAAGTAGCTGCGCTAAGTCGATTTATATCTAGGGCAACTGACAAGTGCATCCCATTCTTCGATATCATAAAGAAAGGGAAGAGAAATTTTGAATGGACGTCTAGTTGTGAGGAAGCATTTCGAAATCTGGTGGGGCATCTGGAGAGTCCACCAATGCTAGCAAAACCAGTTGACCACGAGATGTTGTACGTATACTTGGCTGTATCCCCGCATGCAATAAGTGCGGCTTTGGTTCTTGAGGAGGATCGAGTCCAGAAGCCGGTGTATTATGTTAGCAAGCGTTTAATAGGGGCAGCGAGGAATTACCCTAAAATCGAGAAATTGGCTTATTGCTTGGTGATTGCATCACGAAAGCTTCGCCCATACTTTCAAGCACACTCAATCGGTGTTTATACCGATCAACCCCTGAGGCGGGTACTCCAACGGCCAGAGACTTCTGGAAGATTGCTAAGATGGAACATCGAGTTGAGCCAATTCGATATCGCGTACTTACCACGGAGAGCCATCTGAAGGCAAGCATTAGCAGATTTCATCGCTGAGTTTACTATACCCATCAAACCGGATGATCACGACATCATTCCCCCTGTTCGATGGAAATTATACACTGACGGTGCATCAAACGACCGTTGCTCCGGCGCGGGCGTAGTTCTTATAACTCCGGTAAACCGATCAATCTGTTATGCCCTGAAGCTCGATTTCCCGGCTACGAATAACGAAGCTGAATATGAAGCACTGATCGCTGGCTTGAAGCTCATCAAAGAACTCGGGATCGAATCAGTCGAAATCTTTTGTGACTCACAGTTGGTGGTTTACCAAGTACGGGGAGATTACCAAGCAAAGGGACGAAAGCTTGCTCCGTACCTCGTTCAGGTCCAAGAACTACTATCAAATCTTGAGCGTTATGACATTTCACATATCCCGCGCGAACAGAACAAAGAAGCGGACTTGTTGGCTAAATTTGCAAGTACCGACGATGCGCAACAAATTGGATTATATCCCGTCGAAGTCTTGCATGCCCCGAGCATAGACGAAATGAAAGTCGATCGCGTGTTGGAAACAGAAATCGAGAAGGAATCGTGGATAACCCCATTCAAACTGTACCTGACGACCGGGGCTTTACCAGGAAAAAGAAGCGAAAGACGGCAGGTCCTTCGAAAGGCCGCGCGATACATAATGCAGGATGGATCAATGTATCGAAAAGGATTCTCAGTCCCGTTATTACGATGCATCGCTCATGATGAAACAAAGCGAGTCTTGAGAGAGGTTCATGAAGGGGAATGTGGCGACCATACTGGGGGGCAAACACTAGCAAAGAAGATCCTCCGCTATGGATATTACTGGCCCACCGTAAACCGGGATGCCGCGGACTACGCAAGAAAATGCGACAAGTGTCAAAGATATGAGAAAATCCTGAGGGCTCCATCAACGGAACTCACACAAATGATCAGTCCCTGGCCATTTGTGATCTGGGGAATCGACATAATCGGCTCTTTGCCTCTATCCAAAGGTGGTGCGAAATACGCAATAGTTGCAGTCGACTATTTCACGAAATGGGCTGAGGCAGAACCTTTGGCCACTATCACCTCTAAGAAGGTCATTAACTTCGTTGTACGATACATTATATGCCGCTTTGGCCTTCCACGCACCATCATTACAGACAACGGAACGCAATTTGAAAGTAGAGAGTTCAAAGAGTTCTTTTTAAAGTACGGCATCGAGAAAAAGTTCGCCGCCGTTGCACACCCAAAAGCTAACGGACAAGTCGAGGCCGTTAACAAAATAATCAAGTCCATACTGAAGAAGCGTCTGGAGAAGGTTGGAGGCAAGTGGGTAGATGAACTCCCGACGGCATTATGGGCGTATAGAACTACCCACAAGTCCACGACCGGCCACACTCCGTTCGCCTTGGCATACGGCTCTGAAGCTGTTATACCCGTGGAACTTGAAGTTCCATCGCACCGAGTGACATAATATGATCCTAAGACGAACCAAAACCTCTTGCTGGAATCACTGGACTGCATCGACGAAAAGCGTGAAGAAGCTGAATTAAGGGCGGCAGCGCACAGACATCGAGTCAAGCGTTACTACGACGGCAGAGTCCGCCCAAGAATCTTTGATGTGGGTGATCTCGTTCTGAAACGAGTCTTCCCGGTACCAACACGCATGAAACCCAGCTGGGAAGGTCCATACGCCATTGAACGGAAGCTTGGAGAAGGAACATTCAAGCTAGCGACCGTTGATGGCGCGACACTCCCCCGAGCATGGAACAGTGAACATTTGCGGCACTATTACATTTAGCATGTTTTTCTTTCTTGTTGTAGGCACTGTTATTTCCTGCATGTTTCCATTCAATAATGACTTAGTTTCTTTTTAAAGTTGTAATCAAGAAATTTAGTTGATTTTCATTAATAAAGGCTTGAAGCCGTATTTTCTATGAAGTTTCTATATCTCTTAATTGGATGATAAATTACATTATCCTGCATGACATACAGACTCGTACGAACGATTCCAAGTCTCCGAATCCCCAGAGCGCGGATCGGAGTACTCTAAGTCCCCAGAGCGCGGACTAGAGTATAAACGATTCCAAATCTCCGAATCCCCAGAGCGCGGATCGGAGTACTCTAAGTCCCCAGAGCGCGGACTAGAGTATAAACGATTCCAAATCTCCGAATCCCCAGAGCGTGGATCGGAGTACTCTAAGTCCCTAGAGCGCGGACTAAAGTATAAACGATTCCAAATCTCCGAATCCCCAGAGCGCGGATCGGAGTACTCTAAGTCCCCAGAGCGCGGACTAGAGTATAAACGATTCCAAATCTCTGAATCCCCAGAGCGCGGATTGGAGTATTCTAAGTCCCCAGAGCGCGGACTAGAGTATAAACGATTCCAAATCTCCGAATCCCCAGAGCACGGATCGGAGTACTCTAAGTCCCCAGAGCGCGGACTAGAGTATAAACGATTCCAAATCTCCGAATCCCCAGAGCGCGGATCGGAGTACTCTAAGTCCCCAGAGCGCGGACTAGAGTATAAACGATTCCAAATCTCCGAATCCCCAGAGCGCGGATCGGAGTACTCTAAGTCCCTGGAGCGTGGACTAGAGTATAAACGATTTCAAATCTCCGAATCTCCGAAGTGCGGAGCGGAGTACTCTAATTCCCCGGAGCGCGGACTAGAGTATAAACTGTTTCAAGCCTCCAAGTCCCCGGAGCACAGAGTCAGTAAGAAGTCCAAGTACTCGAAAGATGTGGGACGAGAGGTACGCCATGTCCAAAAATGTTTGAACAGCACAAGAATGGACCGGGAGATAATGCAACTCATAAGAACTTGAGTTATGGCTACAATTAGTCAGCAAACTAAGGAAAGACAAGAGAATCACTCAAGCGAAAAAGAAGCTAAAAACTTTATTCAATAAGTCCAAAATGGGGATACATGATCACTCCTACAAAATTCAGACCTCTCTATACAAACTACAAGTTGTGGAAGATAAAAGCAATTACAAGACTTAAGCAAAAAACTCGTTGAACGAGTGTATCGATTATTTCTTCGACTTCTTCTTCTTGTCTTCCTTCGTTGTTTCCGACGACTCCTCTCCCTCACGCTTTTTCTTGGACTTTTTGCTTGCTAGAGAAACAGAGTCGGGAGTAGGAGACGGAACATCTAGTGGTTTGGACCTGCCCGGGAGAATGATTTTCAAAGGTCTGTTCCGCGGGTCAGTGAGTTCCAGTACTTCAGACTCAACTTTGACTTTGACTTTTTTCTTCTCCTCGTCGGCGAGACGGTCCTTCATGCTCATCTCTAAAGTATGCTCAGAGGCGCCAGTGATTTCAATTCCATCGCTTCCTTCGGCAGGAGACGAAGTATCAAGCTTGTCATCATCTAGCGCCCCGATCACTTGAGCGTCCGGACCGGGAGTTACTCCCGCATGAGCAACATCACTTGTTTTCTCTGCTTCCTCCTTGGCGTCATCGCTCCTCGGAGTTGGCTCGGCGTCAGAACAACCTACATGAAAATATAAAGAATGGGCGTTAGAACGAATAACCATTGCTGAAAAATGATGGGATCTTTCAACTTCTAGAGAAAGAAGAATTTCCTACCAGGTCCCGGTTGGCTATCGGTGGCGCGTGGGGTTTCACCCTCCAGGATAGGTGATAGCACATGAGCACTGAGCCCGGGGTCTTCGGGGTCATAACCAACATGCTGCTCAAATGGATCAAGTGTTGGCCGACTGGCCGATTGGGCAGCAGATTGAGCAGCAGTATGAAGAGCAGTAATATTAACCCCAGACGGGCCAGCTTCACCATCTTTCTCTTTTGGAAGGGGAGAGCCTTTGCTGTAAAATTCCAGTGCTGCGGATAAGTCCGATGGCTCATTTCCCCTAAGGAACTCCTTCACCAGGGCCTCCTCATCGACCTCTTCAGAGCCTGCCAGTGCTAGGGATTCAAGGTAGCCTTCTCCCAAGAATGTTAAGTCGCGGTGCATAAGGACGCGGGCTCCATATTCAGCAATTAACGGGTCAAACATGTTTTTGATCTCTTCCCTGCCGGCTTCTGCGGCCGCCTCGAGGCGAGAATTAATCTCCTCCGCAACCTCTCTTTTGCCCTCCTCACGGGCCTCATCCTTCATTTTCTCAACCCCAACGAGTTCGTCATCGAGCTTTGTTTTCAGGAGTCGGGTAGCAACGATCTCGTCACAGTATCGTTGTGATTCTTCTTGAGCAGCTACCTTATCCTCCTTCTCCTTGGAGAGTAATTCTTTCAGCTCTTTGACTTGGGTGGCGAGTGCGTCCCTTTCCTTTTGGACAGAGTCTTTTTCTAGGGCGAGGGCACCGCTGCGCTGGACTGCTTCGTCAAGCTCTTTTTTGTGAGCCGCCTCTAAACGAGTAACTGCCTCGGCAGTATTTTTTGCGCTTTGTTCAGCGGCTTCTAGCTTTGACTTATACGAAGCAAGCTCTTCGTCTTGGAGTTTGATGATTTTCTTATCGCTGTCAGCCTCCAGATTCAGACGGTCAATCTCGTGTTGACGCTCAACATATACTTCCGAGACCTTCTCCACCAAGTGCATAAATGCGTCATGTTGAACATAGACGTCGTTATTGCAGGCAATGGCACTCTGCTTCACATGCCCGGGAATATGATGAATGGCCGGGAGGAACTTCAGACCATCGAAGCAAATTTTTGGAAACTTAGCCTTAAGATCGACCATCTTTTCCGCAACAGTTGGGTCCACCGCAGGAGTAGGAGGAGGAGGCTTTGAAAACTCCGTTCTTTTACGTTGCTCTTGAACTTGCCTTGTACTCGATGAACTGGAATGTTGTTCTCGAGGAGAATCAGACTGATAACCCTTCTGTAAGGATTTCTCTCTATCCGGCTCAGTTGGAGGAGGAAGATCACGGGACTGGGAAGATTGAGAATGTGCTTTCTTGCGGTGAGACGACTCACGGGGACGATTGTCCCTATCTTCATAATCGCCTCTGTCCCTGCGTCTGCCTGACCCAGAATCCCGTCCAGATTGATGAAATATGGAAGAACCCTGAAGGCGATCAAGTCCGTGAGAACGCCCCATATCACCTGCAAAGAATGGAGATAACAACAAGTTAAGGGAAATTCACGAGATAAGGAAAAAGACTTGAAGTATATTATGGAATGCGCATGTGCGTGTGTGTCCTAGTGTCCCCCCCCCCCCGACGGACCCGTCCGTTTATCCCTGCTAATCGGAGTATTGTCTCTTTGAGCCGGGAGTTGAACTTCTACGTTGCCTCTCGCGGGCGAAGAAAATTTGAGGGCTTTAGGATCATCAAACCCGTAATTGAGTAAGTCATCGGGAATGGACAGTTTTGACAGACCCCTCAGGGAACTTTCCAGATGCTGCGAAGAAGCCTCTTTCTCAGGCGGGATAAGCGTGACTTTTGAAGTACCACCAACTTTTTCCTTCTGAACTTTATATTTTAACTTCTTCTTTCCCGTCGAAGGGGAGGACGACGTCTCAATGTCATGAACTTCGACTGCCGGATTCTGAGCGGGACCCGCATTCTCGTCTTGAGTTTCAGGAGCATCATCCTCTTTACGCTCGCCTTCCTCGTGCATATCGGGAGTGCGGCGCGACGACAATCCGGCCAGTTTTTTCCCTTTATCGGATGGAGGTTTGGGAATGGTGACACCTTCTGGAAGACTGATCCGACGACCAGGGGCTAGCAAGCCAAACCCCGACAGTGATTCATTCGAAATGATAGTCCGGGTATCTCGTTCCTCGGCAGGAAGAGCTCTAATGGCTTCAACAGCCTCAGAATATCCTCAGCCTTCCGGACGCGGGTTGATACCTGAAAAGATGAAATAAAGAGTTAGGAAAAGCGTGACTCTGATTGAATATGAATAGTGACTCAGCAGAGAGACTTACTGCCTTCAACCCATCTCCTAGCGAAACCAGAAGGGCAGCGCACATAGAACCATTCCTGTTTGTACAGGGTGAATTTGCTACATGCCCCTGTCAAGATCTGGCATTTGTGGTATGGCTCGAGGAACATAAAGGAAGGACTGTCTTTTCGTCTCTTGAACATATAAATATATCTGATATCATCGGCGGTTGGAGGTCTGGAGAAGACGACCATGAAAAGTAGGTAAGTCCCATACAGAAATGCATGGCCGTTCGGGTGCAGCTGCGACGGGGCTATGTCTATGTACTGCAGTACATCCCGGAGAAATAAGTTGAACGGAGGCACGCTGCCCATCCAACACATGAACTTGTTGCAAGTAGTGTACCCGACTGGGAGCAGATGAGGACGATCGTGTCTCGAAGGAACTAACACGTCGGCAAAAGGGATCCCATGAATGGAGCATATCCGTCGCAGAGCAGCTTCGTTGATCTTCGAGGCTTGTGAATCGATCGGATTGTCTAGTAAGATTGTTGCCTCCAGAGCATCAGGTGCCAAGTTATGAGCAGGAGAAGTCGACGGGTTAGAAGAATCAGCGGCTCCTCGCCTCGATGACGACCCAGGCCTGTCGGATATGGTAGCGGAGCTAGATTTTCTCAACATCCCCAATAAATAACGAACCTGGCTAAGTGCTTGAGATAACTATACTTAAAAAACGTTGAACGTTAGAATTAGCAACACGAGTTTTCCCCCCACGTGGTGTGTCAACTAGTGCATGCAGTTGTGTACAAGCAATAAGATTTCAAAGATATAAAAATGAGCTTTGAATCGTTGCCTTCGAAGACCGTCATTGCTGACCGTCTCGAAGAGCCCGCCTGGTGGTGATTACAGTTCCAGATCCAAGAAACATGTAGTTTAAGAAGTAACCGGCTTAAGTGTAGTTTGACATTTATACTGTTCGGCATTTTTAATGTTGTTCGGCAATTGTATTGTTCGGCTAAAGACATTATCCGGCCCAAGGATTGTTCGGCAATTGCTTTGTTCGGCTAAGGTCATGGTTCGACCTAAGGATTGTTCGGCTGAATTCAATGTTCGGCATGTAGCTTTGTTCGGCTAAAGTCAAATGTTCGGCATGTCAATTGTATTGTTCGGCTAAAGTCAATGTTCGGCATGTCAATTGTTTGGCTTGGGTTATCGTTCGGCTAAGTTATTGTTCTACATTTTAGTAATTGTTCGGCATTGATACCGTTCGGCATTCAAGATTGTTCGGCTTGGGTTATCGTTCGGCTAAGTTGTCGTTCGGTCTTAGTTCGGCTAAAGTAGCGCTCCACCCTCGATTTCAACTTCGCCCTACTCCTTCTCCATCTGCGCCGAACGACAGAGACAGATTGCCCGGCGAAGACTACGCCGTTCAACACCCCATCTTTCTTTTTGTCGTTCGGCACGAAGGAGCTAGCCCCAACTAGACAACTCCAAATGTGCGAGCCGTTTCTGCTCGACACATATTATACGATCATAGAAATGTCCCATTTCCCACAAAAACAACCTAAGTCTTGTGTTGAAGTAATCTAATCACAGAAGGAATGATACCTAGTTCGAAAGTCGAAGTTGAGGAAGGATCAATTAGGTCTCAAATCTGGTAGGATGGCGAGAATTGCGAGTCCTTAAGGAAATGACAGAAGAGAAGGCGTAAAAGGAAAATAAAGGAAGGATGCCAGCTTTTATAGGGAAAGCATGGGAAGTCGAAAAGGCCATAACCGGTGGAACCGGTCAAGGTCATAGCGTTCGGCATCGGCGCATACTGGTTCGGCATTGAAGCATCGTTCGGCAAGGAAGCACGTTCGACTACGAATGTCTCGTTCGGCATTTAAAACACGCCCGGCGCACACCTATACCGCTGGAATTCACAAAAAGGGCATCTCCGTTCGAGGTTAGCCATGGGTTTAAGGCGTGACGAAAAGGTTGCATGATTCAAAGCGTACCACGTTCGGCCACGCGATACACTTTGGGGGGCAAGTGTTTCCTGGAGATTTGACCAGGCAACTAGTACTCGGCACCCAGTGGAACTCAGCTTCAGAGAGTGACCGGCATCCAGGAGTGTTCGGCGAAGCGCTTGATATCCAGGAGTATTCGGCGTAGTACTCGGCATCTACGAGTACTCAGTAAAGTACACAGCATCCATAATGCTCGGCAGCAAGGGCGCTCGGCATCAAGACTGCTCGGCATCAAGACTGCTCAGCAGCAAGAGCGCTCGGCATCAAGACTGCTCGGCAGCAAGAGCGCTCGGCATCAAGACTGCTCGGTATCAAGACTGCTCCGCAGCAAGAGCGCACAGCATCAAGACTTCTCGGCATACAAGACTGCTCGGCATCAAGACTGCTCAGCAGCAAGAGCGCTCGGCATCAAGACTGCTCGGCAGCAAGAGCGCTCGGCATCAAGACTGCTCGGCATCAAGACTGCTCCGCAGCAAGAGCGCTCGGCATCAAGACTGCTCGGCATACAAGACTGCTCGGCATACAAGACTGCTCGGCATACAAGAGCACTCGGCATCAAGGAGAATTCGGCATCTAGAAGAGCGCTCGGCTTCTACTGACAAACATCCTGCACTTCCCAAACATCAACCACACCATTCGGCATAGAAAGGACCGTTCGGCATCAGAGCGTTCGGCATACCTGGTTCGGCATACAGCGACCACTGTACTGAGGCTAGAGCGTTCGGCTATCCAGCCCACTTGGGAAGTCCAGCCCATATTTGCCTATAAATAGAGGGGCAGGGTCACAGTGAAAAGGATCCTTTTTTGGAGAGAGAATACTAGGGAGACTCTGCCATTTTCGAGACTCATCTTCTCTACTTAAACAACTTCATTCAAGCATTTGATTCACAAATTGTATTTGTAATCAACTATAAAGAAGATCAATAAAGTTTAACCTCAAAGTGGACGTAGGCAATTACGCTGAACCACTATAAATTTGGTGTTCTTACTTTCTGTATTTAGAATAGCACTGTCTTCTCTGTTTAATTTGATTTCATCACTTATATCTCTTCACAATCTTCTTCTACGAGGTTAGTGACCAATTTTGGTGCTAACATACTACTTGTAATAAACAACACTATTCTTGATGTGTAATTCTTTAACTTAAACTGATTCTGTTGTCTTTTGAATGTTCTTGCTATTTTGACATGTTGTATGAGAAATATAGCTATGCATATTCTTGTAATTAAATTGTGTCTGACGTCAGGTTCTTGTTTAAAACATAATTTCATGACTTGCAATGTTAGCGTGAGGTGTGAATAAATTATAGTCACGTGTTTACACATGAAAGAAGGAAATACCGCCCTTTATATTTTCCTTGTAGATGGCAGCTTTGAATATTCTGTGTGACCGAGTAAGGGATGCAGTCCAGTATCTTGCTGTGAGTATCCGCTTCCATTAGCGAATGTCTCCTGTTCTGTGTCCTGTACTTCAGGGATTGTTACAGAGGATAGGAGAAAAGTTTCTTAAATAAAATTGAAATACGTGAAATAGTAAAACTTCCAATCAAGGAAGGCCTTCGATGTGCTTAAGTTCGTGGCAAACGGGCTTTGTAGTCACTTTCCCTAGTTGTGGGTCTTGGAGACATTTGTCACCCATCTTACGCCTCCGCGGGGAGTTAATTCTTTTTTACCACAGCCGCACTTAAGACACATCGGAGCCGAGATCGTGCACAGTAACTACCCGGGCCATTATGGCCCGTAATCGTGGGTATTATTCGATTTACTGTGGCCGGCTAGCGTGGGTGCCGATCGTCAACCATGAACTGCCCCTGGCTGGCCACACCTTATGTTGGGGCTTATAGTCGGTTCACAGTTGCCGGCGAGCCGAACGCCGTAATGAGCTGCCTCGGCTATAGTCGGCCTTCTCGGTGGCTTATAATCGGCTCATTATAGTTGGCTTTAAGGGCCGTCGCGAGCAATGAGTTAACCCGCAGCAGAGGGATGCCGGAGCAAAAGTGTCTCATTGGCGAGGGCATAGATTCGCATAGTACCTGTTAGGTCTTGTCCAGGTGGAGTTGCGTTGTGGAGTGCTTTGAGTGGAAATGCTATACGCATAGGATTTTGTCCAACAGAAAAGGATAAAGTTAACAAGCAGCCAAGATATAAAGGAACAAGTTAAAAAAGAGACAAGGTTTTTTAAAGTGGTTCGGCATGAAAATGCCTACGTCCACTGATTCTCTTTGTTAATTCACTTCATATAGGTAGTACAAGTTAAGAAAAGTATCGACGGAGGTGTTGGATGTTCCATGCCCTCTGGAACACCTCTCCGTCCACTATTGACAAAATATAAGCTCCATTGTGGAGATCTTTATGAATTACATATGGTCCATCCCAGATTGGATCGAGTGCTCTGGGGCGAGGGAAGATTCGCTTGAGGACAAGATCCCCTTCTCGTAAGGTACGATGCTTGACTTTGGAATTGTATTGTGCTGCCACTTTTTGCTTGTGGGCTGCTGCTTTGAGGACTGCATCATTTCTTCTCTCCTCAATTAGATCCAAAGTCATGTGAAGGAGTTCTTCATTCTCTTCTGGGTTATAGTGGATCCTACGGTGGGAAGGCACGATGGTTTCAACTGGGAGCATAGCCTCCGATCCGTATGCCAAAGAGAAAGGAGTATGCCCTGTTGATGTTCTGAAAGATGTGCGATAGGCCCACAGTGCCGTAGGGAGTTCATCCACCCAAGCGCCCTTTGACTTTTCGAGTTTCTTTTTTATTAGGGTTTTCAGAATTTTGTTGACGGCTTCGACTTGTCCGTTTGCCTGGGGATACGCTACGGATGAGAAGCTTTTGTGAATTCCGTGCTCTCGGCACCAGTTGGCGAATTCCTCGCTGTCAAACTGAAGTCCATTGTCTGATATGATTTTGAATGGGACTCCGTACCTGCACAGAACATTTCTGATCAAGAAGTTAATAACTTTTGCTGAAGATACTTTATTCAGAGGTTCTGCTTCCTCCCAATTGGTGAAATAGTCGACTGCTACTATAGCATACTTGGCCCCGCCTCGGCCCATTGGTAGTTCGCCGATTAAGTCAATTCCCCATACTGCAAAGGGCCAAGGGCTGGTCATTTGAGTAATCTCAGTTGTTGGTAGCCGCGGAATCTTAGCAAACTTCTGGCATCTGTCACATTTTTTGACGAAATCTAAGGCGTCCTTGTTTAAGGTGGGCCAGAAATATCCATATCGGAGTATCTTTTTTGCTAAAGTTTGCCCTCCGGTGTGATCTCCGCAGCTTCCTTGATGAATGTTGGATAAGATTTCCTTGACTTCCCTTCCAGCGACACACCTTAATAAGGGGTTAGAGAATCCGCGCTGATAGAGGATGTCCTCTTGTATTGTGTAGCGGGAAGCTTTCCTCAAGATTTTCTTCACTTCGTTACGCCCGTTGGGTAGTGTGCCGCTTTGTAAGTAGTCTCGGTTGGGAGTCATCCAAGTTGCTTCTTCAGTTGCAGCTATCAGATTCACTTGCTCAAAACTTGGGGTCAGTTGCCTTGAGATGGCTACCGCTCCGGAAATAGTGTCGTCTCTCACGCTTGGTTGCTTCGCCAATTCGTCGGCCTCTCGGTTCTCTTCTCGAGGGATGTGTTTGACTAAGTAGTGGTCCAATCGATTGAGAAGTAACTTGGTCTTCTTTAAATATGCTATGAGTCGTTCTTCTCGAGCCTGGAATTCTCCTAGTATTTGATTAACAATAAGTTGAGAATTGCTATGAAGACACAAAGAATTGGCTCCGATTTCTGAGGCAAGTTCTAATCCAGCTATCACTGCTTCATACTCGGCATCGTTGTTGGTGGCAGCGAACTCCAACCTTATAGCATAGTGCAGCTTATTTCCCCTAGGAGTGACTATTACCACACCTGCCCCCGAACTTGATCGTTTGACGCCCCATCCACGAAGAGATTCCACTTGATGTGTTATGTTATTTCCGATTGCTCCTTACCTTCGTTGGTAGTGAATTCTGCAATGAAATCGGCCATGGCTTGTCCCTTGATGGCGGTGCGAGGGTGATAGGTGATATCATACTGACTCAGTTCAATGCACCATTTAAGTAGTCGCCCAGAAGTGTCGGGACGATGGAGTACCTGCCTCAGTGGTTGATCGATCAGAACTTTGATGGAATGGGACTAGAAGTAGTGACGTTGTTTCCGTGATGTGATCAGTAAACAGTATGCTAGCTTCTCAAGTTTAGGATATCTGACTTCTGCCCCCGTAAACCTCTTACTTACAAAGTATACTGGCCGCTACGTGCGGTTGTCTTCTCTTACCAACGCATCGCTCAGGGCGTGAGATGACACAGCAAGGTATAGGTATAATTCTTTGCCTTCGCTTGGAGTCGAGAGTATCGGTGGTTTCTGGAGGTGTTCGATCAAGTTAAGGAAAGCAGTTAAGCATTCGCCAGTTCATTCGAACTTTCCTTTGTCTTTCTTTAGAGCTTCGAAGAAGGGGACGCACTTGTCCGTTGCTTTGGAGATGAATCGGCTTAGGGCGGCCACTTTCCCATTCAGGCTTTGCATTTCCTTTCGAGTGGAAGGTATTTTAATATCTTTTAGAGCTCGGACTTGTTCAGGGTTTGCTTCAATCCCTCTGGCATGGACGATGAATCCCAAGAACTTTCCTGATGATACTCCGAAGGAGCATTTTAGAGGATTAAGTTTCATTCCATACCGGCGAAGTACTTGAAACATCTCGCCCAGGTGGCTTACGTGATTTTCGGCTTTCCTTGACTTTACCAGCATGTCATCCACATACACTTCCATAGTTTGTCCTATTAGCCCTGTAAACATCTTGTTGACGAGGCGCTGGTAGGTGGCTCCTGCATTTTTAAGTCCGAAAGGCATTACCTTATAGCAGTACAAACCCCGATCAGTGATGAAACTAGTGTGGTCTTGATCGGGGGTATGCATAGGAATTTGGTTATATCCTGAGTATGCGTCCATAAAGGATAAGAGTTCGTGTCCGGCTATGCTGTCTACAAGTTGATCGATTCGTGGAAGTGGGAAGCAATCCTTCGGGCAGGCGTCATTTAAGTTGGAGAAGTCAATGCATGTCCGCCACTTCCCATTGGCCTTCTTTACCAGCACCGGGTTGGCGATCCACTCTGGGTAGATGGCTTCCCGTATAAAGTCATTGGCAAGTAGATTCTTTACTTCTTCATCGAGGACTGCTGATCGTTCTGCCCCCATACTTCTCTTTCTTTGTTTTACGGGCGCCTTGGTAGGATCAATGTTTAGTACGTGGCATGCTGCGTCGGGGGAGATTCCGGTCATGTCAGCGTGTGACCATGCGAATACATCCAAGTTGTGGCGGAGAAAGTCGATGAGTTGCTCCTTCAACTCTGCTTTTAGTTGGGACCCGATTTTCAATAGTCTACTTGAGTCATGCTTGTCTACAGATACAAACTCCATAGCCTCTACAGGCTCGGCGGTGGCCTCCTCCACTTTGTCCCTGGGGTCTAATTCATTGAAAGGGTCGCTGGTATATCAAAGAGGAGGGGCTTTCTTTAGTTGCTATGCTTCTAGACTTTTTGTGCAGAGGGCAACCTCTACACTTTTCCCTTTATCCTTCCTGTGGTTGTTGCGAAGTTCAGTCACATAGCAGTCTCGAGCAATGTCCTGGTCTCCTTCTACTTCCCCTACTCCATTGTCTGTTGGAAATTTCATCTTTAGGCACCATGGGGCTAGGACAATTTGGAAGTCAGACAAGGCTGGCCTTCCTAAGAAGGCATTGTAGGCCGAGTGGTTTTCTATTAGCACAAACGTCTGTTTCCGTACAACGGAGCGGGGATGGCTTCCAATTTCAACAAAGAGGTCCAGTTGCCCGAGGGGCATCTTCGCATCTCCAGTGAAACCGTGTAGTGGTTTATTGCAGGGAGATACATCCTTCATTGATAGTTTCATTTTGTCGAATGCATGTTTGAATAGGATATTTACTGAGCTTCCAGTGTCTACTAGAATTCGGAAAACTTCGGTTGGATCGAGCCGGGCAGAGATAACCATGGGATCCATGTGAGGGTATTGCCTTCCTTCTAGGTCGCGCCTACCGAATGTGATGTCATGATTCTCTTTCCGCTTCGGGTGGCGCTCTTCTATAACAGAATTAACACAGTCTTCATTGTTTCTAAGCGACTTTCCATATCTTTCCATCTCTGCCCATCTTCTGTCGGCGATGTGCGGTCCTCCCGAGATGGTATGGACCACTATCTTCTCTTGACTAGCCGCTAGTGTTGCGGTTTCCTCTGCCGATCTCCGGTGAGGGTAGCCTTGGGTTCTCATTGGCAGGAGCTGGAGTCCTATCCTGACCTTTTACATAGCGTTCCAGTTCTTCCTTCTGATGTGTTCTTCAATCAAGTCCCGAAGATGATGGCACTCATTGGTATCATGCCCATGAGATTCGTGGAAGCGGCAGAACTTTCCAGACTTCTGCGCGTTACCTGATTCCTTCTTGTATGGTGGGCGTTTGTATCTAACTTCGCCTTGGGTGGCAAGGACGATGTTTTCGACGGTTTCGTTCAAAGGAGTGTAAGTGTCGAATCTCGGTCCTGGCCGATATAGGAGCTTTTCTCCCTTCTTGCCCCCAGCATTATCTCTGGAATCATTTCTTCGAACGTCCCTTGCCACAGCAGGCGCGTTGCTGTGAGTTGCCTTATTTTGTTGTCCTGACTGCCCCTCAACGGCAACATCCTCAAGCCTCATATATTTTCCGGCTTCATGGAAGAAATCGGGTAAAGTAGCTGGTTTTTCTTTTGTCAACCTTCTAGCAAATTTAGTATCCGGATGCACACCACCACAGAGGGCCATTAGGATAAGCTTCTCATCGGCATCTTGGACTGCGGACGCTGCGGCATTGAATCGGGTTAGGTATTGCTGCAGTTTCTCTCCAGGTTTTTGTTTGATGCTGGATAAGGAATAAGCGTCCTTGGGTTGTTCCACATGAATGCGGAACTGACTGATAAACTTTTCTTTCAACATTTCCCACGAGCTGATGGATCCCTGGGGTAAATGACAGAACCGGGAGGTAGCGAGATCTGCTAAGAATAGTGGAAAGCATTTGCACAGTACTCCCTCTATTGCTCCACTCATGAGCATATGCTGTGTGTATCTCTGTAACTGTACAATGGGGTCGGAGGTCCCTTTGTAGGGTTCCATTGTTGGCATCTTCCATTCTCGGGGGGTGATAGCAATTTCGATATTGCGGGCGAAAGGGCTGGTTACCCTAGCGCATATCCCTCGATCTCTTTGCTCCCGTTGGACGCACTCTCTGAATAAGCGTGCCATCCTTTCGTCAGAATTTGGAGCAGACAGAAACGAGTTCGGTTCTGTTCTGTGGGATTGATTTCGTCCAGATGACCTGTAGGGATGGTATCGTCTATCATTCCTCATATTTTCCAGTGGCTGTATTTGGTCTTCTGGGGGCATGCTAGGGTCAGCTAAAGTTGGCCCATGCCTTGATCTCCCCCTGCTGGGTTCTGATCTAAGCACTTCCTCGGGTCCAACTTTGGGCTGGACTCTAGCTCGGCCCCTTTCGCTGGCGTTTCCATGGTTAGGCAGTACAACCGGCTCAGCTACAGTTGACCTCCGCCCGGTACCTCCCCCGTTGGGTTCGGTTCCAAGCGTTTCCTCAGGCCTAACTTCGGGCTGTGCTCGATCTCGGCTCCTACCATGGCTGCTTCTTCCGTTAGCTCCTTCGAAGATGGAAGATCTTTGTTGTCTCTGAGATCCTCCAGACTGGGACTCACCCCATGATTCAGTGTTGCGGTTGGACTCTTCAGCATCCCTTAAGCGTGACATGAGATGGTCCACCAAGGCTTCCTGCTGGGACGTGAAGCGGTTAGTCACTTCAACCACAACCCTGTCTAGATCTGCCCTAGTAATTGCTGCAGGCTGTTCTGCGGCAGGAGTGGTCGGATTAGCCTGTCCTTCATTTGGTACTGCTGCTGGAGGAGGACGATTTACTTGATCCGTGACCGCTGGATCTGGAAGACTGTTGGTTGCGATGTTTTTTCCATTGTTAACATCTTTTTTCTGCTTGGGAAGCATGTTTTCCAAGCGATGAACGATGCTGTTAGGAAAAAGGTTAAGTGGAAGAAGCTGAAGCTTCGAGCTTCTAGCTCTCAGTGAAAGCACCAAAAATGTTTGCACAAAAAATGGACAAACACCTCAAAGTCGTAGGATTTAATTGATTTTACGTTTTTCTTAGTGATTTGGGTGATTTATGCAAATATATGAAAAGCAGGGACTAAACTTTAAAAGACACGCAGATTTATAGTGGTTCAGCCAGAATGTGCCTACGTCCACTTTATATATTATTTCTCTTTTCTTGTTTAGATTACAAGTACAAAGCTTTGATACTAGTATCTGAAGGTTGTTTGAAAGTTCTCTCCGTGCTTGAGCTCTCAAACTTGTTCCTCATTGTTGTACCCCTGCCCCTCTATTTATAGAGTGAGGCTGGGGGTAGGGGTCTTGGAGGTATATAGCTGCTGGTGGGCCTGGGCTGATATAATCTGGCCTGGCAAAGTTGGTCTGGAACGCCTTGGTCCGGTGGAACTTGGTCCGGTGATGTTTTTGATTCGGTGGGACTGGTACTAGTGCATTGGTCCGGTGGTAGGAGTGGTAGAGGCTGGTTTGGTGGTAGGTGGAGTAGGCAGCTGGTCTGGTAGTGAGGTGGAGTAGGAGTTGGTTCGGTAGCACCTGGGAGGCAGCTGGTCCGGTAGTGAGGTGGAGTAGGAGTTGGTCCGGTAGCACCTGGGAGGCAGCTGGTCCGGTAGTGAGGTGGAGTAGGAGTTGGTCCGGTAGCACCTGGGAGGCAGCTGGTCCGGTAGTGAGATGGAGTGGGAGTTGGTCCGGTAGCACCTGGGAGGCAGCTGGTCCGGTAGTGAGATGGAGTGGGAGTTGGTCCGGTAGCACCTGGGAGGCAGCTGGTCCGGTAGTGAGATGGAGTAGGAGGGTTGGTCCGGGAGCTAGGTTGGTCCGGCAGTGGTAGGGATGCCGAATGAAGCTTTGGCAAGCCTGGACGAACCTGGTGCTTCTTGGTCTTGAGATCTCCTGGGTGAGAACACGCCCAACAACAGTTATAATTGCCTATCCTCACAATGCTGATACATGCATAGTAACAGTGTAATGGAAATAGAAATAGATAGATAAATGGAAGCCTCCAGATTGTTTCTTGAAGCTCTGAAGCATCCATAGTCAAACCTGTTTAACCCATCCTACTCGAAAGAGTGCACGATGAATTTAGCAAAAATAAAAACCATGTGTTAGACATAAGTCTGCTATGAGAAACTCAAAATACATGCATCCATATAATTGTAACTTTTAAGACTGTACTAATCACCGTAACAGTCTTTTCCTCAAAAGAAACCAAACCATCTAATAAGTAAATATATCGATATAATAGATAGGGTCTAGGGTGTAGAATATAAATCAGAAAATAGCTGTGCAGCTTGCATCTCACAGCACAACAATATTAGAAGTACATCTAAAACCGCTAAGGTACGTTCACATATAGATTTTCCATGGAGGTCCGTTCAGTAAACTGAAGCCAGCCCCCTTCACAAGGGTTAGAAACTACCTTCCGAGCGTTGTATATCTCTAGATAAAATATACCTCAAAGGAGAACATAACTGGTCCACGCCCGAACACGTGATACCGCATATCATTAACTTCAGCTAGCAGCATTGATAAGCATCTGTAGATATGGAATTGATATACACTTGGGTCAACTAAACCCATTATTTATGCACCTACTCTATTTTCTATCATTTCAGATGGAGAAGTCACATTCAGCATCTCTCACACAAGTCTTCATCACTTGAACAGATCACGAATCCCTCCATGGATTCCAGCACAAATCGTCCGACAAATGCTAATGTTGACCTCTCCCTTGGACTTAACCTTAGGATAATAGACAGTTCAACTCAATAGCATTAGTCTGAAATGTTAACGCCAACCTCTCCCTTCGACTTAACCTTAGGATAGATAGTTCAACTCTATAACATTCCACTTCACATTTGCTTCCAAAACGTAGACATGTATACTAGTTTTGAAGTGGTTTTCGTAAGTAATACATAAGTATATTTATCAGTTCCCGGACTCTTCAAAACTAAATCAATGAATTTTCGGTTAACTTAATTCCAGTTCTTTCAGAAGTAAGCGAACAATATAAAAAGGAGTCCTCCTCGTGGGATCTCGCATATATATATATATATATATATATATATATATCTATATATCTGTGTGTGTGTATGTATATATATAAAGCTAGAGACATTTCATACCAATGAGTCCTCCCTAGGGGATGTCAAATAGTATGAAGCCATGAAGCTTTCATATACTTCCTAAGTTAAATGGTTAATTTCGATAGTCGACTAATCGATTATATAGTTTTAAAATGATCGTCTATGGAAATCAGATCTTATATACTTATCACGTTTCCTACCTTTTCAACTTATACTATCCCTCGATCAAGAGTGAAGCTGGTAGGTTAGAGCACTGTTTCTTTTAAACCCTACTCGAACATTATTTTTAACTCTCACAGATAGACAAGTATACTTTGTCGGCTTTTAGTGCTAAGTATAGTACTAATTACTTTCCACAAATAAGCAAACAAATAAAGCACGATTAATCTACTTAAGCAACTCCTAATCCCCTTTTTTTAAAACATTTGTTTATAATCTAAAAGCCTTTAGAATGATATATATAAATATATATAAGTATATGTATATGTATAATAATTTTTTTATAAGCGAAGACATTTAATAAAATTATAAACACAATTTAAAAGATGTTATAGTACATAAGCTTTTTAATACTTTAATAGAATATTTAAGTAATTTTAAAAAAAATCTATGTAAATAAAAATACTTTAAAATAATTATAATTATGGTTTAATCATTTATTTAAAATATTATTTAAAAAAATCTATTTTATAATTTATTTAAAAACTTAAAAAATCACGGTTTTCTTTTATTTAAAAATAAACCTTCTACTTTAATCATTCATATTAATTATTAAAAATATATTGAAATTCCAACCACATTTAGAATACTCCAATATATGTCAGAAAATACTTATAAAATGTAACGACCCGTAAGTTTAGGTCTTTAAATTTGAATATTTAATTTATTTAATATTCGGATTTAAATTAAATTGTAATAAAATATGTATGTCAAATTTAGACCTGATTTTTGATGACATATTTTTAATTTATTTTTAGGAATTTTCCATAATTTTTAATTTGAAAAATAATGATATTTTCGATTGACGCTTTTTGCAGCAAACGTCGGTACTTTTGAAACTTCACAAAATATGCTAACATGTCTATTTTATTACTGTTTTGTGATTGTACCACATTGTTGAGCATGATCATTTTTATTTCTGTCGTTCACGGCTTGTACGCGAATGAAATTTTGAGTAGCAAGGTACCGCAAAATCTTACTTTTTAAAACAAACTTTTCCAATATACACGTTCATGCTTCTTTCCATCTTTTTGCCCATACATTTGCTCATGGACAATCACCATTTCCACTTGTCATTACTAGTACTTCCACATGCTTAGCCTAAAAGTATTTTAGCCTAACCTAGATTTATAGAATGCACGCATGAGATAAGAGAGTAAACATTGTCTAAACACAAATATCTTTCTCTGTATGTTGCATTTCACATCCGCATGTACTTTCACTTGAGTGTTCTTTGTTTTTGCATTAAAGGGTTGGTACTTCATTCCTTAACCCTTAAGTGTTCTTGCATTATGCATAGAAGGCACATATGAAATAAGAGATGAACATATTTCCCATTTCATTTTTACACATGCAACAAACTCTTTCCCATCTCATTTTCCATTCTTTTGTTCATTGCAACATATACATAGCATGCATGAAAGAAATACTCAAAGCACACTTCTCCAATTCTTCTCCTTCTTTCTTTGTTTATACAATATATATGTGGTTCAGTGTGTATGTGAGTGTTTATATATATATATATATATATATATGTATGTATGTATGTATGTATGTAGATATGTATATATGTATGTATGTATGTATGTATGGCTAAGTGTATGTATATATATTAATGGGTATGGTGAGTTTCAAGTGTATAGGCGCGTGAGTGGGAAGGAATAGGGAGGAAGGTGAAGGTGGTTTGGCATGGTTGCATGCGTGTTCAACATGTATAAAATAGTGGTGGAAGAGGAGTGTGTTGGCTTGTTTGGTTGGGTTTTGCTTTAGCTATATATGGGGAGGGGTAGTGTGTAAACATGTGCATGGGAAGATGAAAGAAAATAGAAATAGGAAAAAAATGAGAAGAGAAAGTGATGGATGTAGTGTAGGTGAGATGAAGATTTGGAAATATGGGGGGAGAGGTGCGAGGTGCTGTTCGAATGGAGATGTGTGCATAGGGAGGTAGACATGCATGTGTGTGGACTTGAGAAAGAAGATAGTGGACTGTTGGGCTGTGGGGTGAGGTATAAATTAGTTTAGATTAGTGTAGTTATATTAAATTAGTTAGTTAAAATAGTTAATTAAAATGTTTAACTTAGAAAATGAATAGTTTCCCCATACGAAGTCTGTTTAATCCACGGTCTTCGACACTATATTCGTATTGAATAGTAGAACACACTAGTGTAAAGTATTGACACATTTTACGAAGTATAATTTAGTGATAAATTAATAGTGATATAATTCAATTAGGATTTACATAGTTAAATTGTTATACTTCGTTGGTGACATCTTTGAGTAGAATAAACCCTCGTTCTGTGCTTGCAAAGTAAATTGATTGTTTTGAAGTTAACTAATATGTTGATAAATTATTACTGAATAAATAGATGTCTTCGCTATATATTATTATTGTTGATTGATTGTGTGATTTACGCTCGACCAGTTTATGCGCTACTACCCTTTTCTATTTGCCATGGGTTGGGTAGAAAACATTTGTATGCTAACACCTTGTGATTTATTTCACGATTTGACTGAAAGATTTTTAGCAGAAATATTGGTTCATTTCAATTTAATGAATTGTTTTGAAAGTTGGTTTTCAGAAATGTTATGAAATGTTTTTCTTTAATAGAAGTATTTGGAAATAAATGTTTAAGAAGTGATTTATATAAAAGTGATTTATATAAAGATATTTATAAAAAGTGTTTTATAAATAAAAAGAATTTGGAGAACTTAAAACCCGGTTGTTTTGAAATTGATTTGAAAATATTTTGGAAAAATAAACAATTCTATGATGGAAAGTACTTGTGATTATTAGTGCAAAATGATTTGTCATTTCGGGAAACAAAAATAGATTTGTTGTGTTACCGATGATTCAGGCAACCCATAACTAAAAAGGTGGGCTAGTAAGGTGCAGATGTTATGTAGCCTCTGTATAGTCCGCTTGATGAACAAAGGGATATACATATATATTTTTTTGGGAATGTTGGGACCCAGTTGCCTTGTTATTGGGAGAAACCTCCCGATCCGGTAGCGTATATTTTGATATGCTTTTATACAGAGTATTTGATATCTTTTTTAAAAGTGATTTGATTTAAAATCCTGAAGAAAATCATAATTTGATACAAAAGATGTATATATTATTTCAAAGGTTTTGAAGAAAATTGGGAATTCAAGTTAAGGAAGTTTGCTTAGCGTTTAGACAAGTTCGGTGGAAGTTAGACTTTGTTTTAGTGCGTTTTGGTGAGTGAAGCTTTCGCTTTTGAACCATAAATTTTAAACTATGTTCATACTCGTATTTGTAGCTATTAAATGCTCAATATATAGTTGTGATAATGGTTTGGTTGATGGATTGGTTTGCTGCTTGAAAGTTAGTCGCTTCAGAAAGTTAGTAAGCGAATCTTAAGTTATATGAAAATCTAGTAGTTAAATAATTCCCATTGTAAATAAATGCTTGATATATGTTGTATTATTGTAAATCATCATGTATGTATGCTCATTCCCTTGCTATGAGATGTTTGGTTTTATTGCAAACGACATAAGCTTTGAATTCCGAACTGCCCGTATAGCAATAGTCGTTATATCAGCACTTTCGGAAAATCACCTTTTATCGAAACCGTTTGGTTTCATTATCGTGCTTAGAATTATTTTATAAGTTAAGCAAGTTTTTTTATTAATGATGTTTTCAAAAAAATTATTATTTTAATAATGGTTATTTAATTTAAATCAATTAATTATTTAATTTAAATCAATTAATTATTTAAATTAAATCAATTAATTATTTAATTTAAATCAATTAATTATTTAATTAATAAGGATTAAGGTTAACTAATTAACTTATTAATGATGTGTTTAAAATTTAACTAATTACCAAGTTAATGATGTTTTAAATTTACTGATGTTTTAAATTTAATTAATCATTTTATTATTTTTAAGGCTAATTAATCTTTTGATAATGATGGATTAAGGTTTATTAATTTATTAATTAATGATGTTTTTAAAATTAATTAAACCTTTTTAATTAAGGACCTTTAAAGGTTAATAAATCTTTTTAACCTTAATTAATCTTTCCTTAAATAAAATTTTAAATTAAATAATTATTTTAAATAATGATATTTAATTATTTTTAATTATTTAATTAATTATATTATTAATTAATTGAATTAATGATGTTTTAAAGGAGATTTACTTTTTTAATTAAGGGTTGTTGAAGTTAATTAATTAACTAATTGACAAAGTTTTAAAGTTAGTTAATCAATGTAATAAGGATGTTTTAAGTTGTTAAATCCTTTTTATAATGATGTTTCAAAGTTAGTAAACTCTTTTAACAAAGTGTTTTTAAGCTAATACTTGTAATGTGAAGCCAAGTACGAATTCGAGACTTAAAAGAAAAGTTTGAATTGTTTAGGGAAATGAATAAATTTCCATAAAGCGATTCACTTATATGGAAACGATTTATTTGTATGATTAACACTAAACATCGAAGAAGTAGACTTGTCGCTATTTCGAAAGTTAAGAATAATCGTGAGACATGGCTTTGAGGTAACACTACCTTGACTTGTCCGGTATTATTGTTAACCAAGAAATAGCATAAATTTGAATTCAATGAGTAGTGGTAAGTATTCAAGACTTAATTTCCATATACGACCGTTTTATATCCTCGATAGTTGGTTTCTCAATTATCAGTTACTTTAGCTTCTTTATTATCATCATTCAAAGATGATTTATTGCTTCGTTGAGCATTGATATCCTTTGTCGGAAATGACTAAAACCAAAGCTTGAGGAGGTCAAGCTATGTGTGGTTGCTCCCATTAGGATACTTTCGCATCTCATCTAGATTGGATTCGGCAGCGCTATTAGATGTGAAATATTCGGTATCTCGGTAAGGTTTGGCAAGGTCCAGCTTAGAGGGATCCAAGAAGTTTGACAGAGTAAATGAACTTCTCAGAAGTATATTACTAGAGGTATACTTCAAGGAGGGTGCACCTTCCTAGTCATTTTTTGGAGATTTTCCTTTTTTTATTTGGTTCGAACCTTCAAATTTATTCCCTTATTTGCATTAGGAAGAGTCAACCAGTCTTCGTGGTGTTTAATTATTTATCCATTCTTTACGTTTGGATGTTGATTTATGTGGGAGTAAACCTTTTTTCGTGTTCAACAGCGTGGTCTCACATGTTTGTGTTTAATTTCGAACCCATTGTATTAAAAGTTTTACTCATACCAGACATATCGTCTAACCCGAATTGTTTGTTTTCTTAAACTCTCGGGTACTCATTTATTTGAGTAGTCCGGGAGTAGCAGGTCTTTGTTGGGCTCTTTTGAAGACGGCCTCCGAGCAGGAGGCTTTTATCTACTTAGCAATCTATTCCGCTATTTATCTAGTTTGTGTAAGTTTATTTTATTTTGACATTTGTAAAGGCAGGATGTTATAATTGCCTAAGCCGATTTTTAGTAATTTTTTGTAACTCTAATAACTTACTGTTATGGAGTAACCTAATGTACTGTTGACTGTTATGTTTTGTTCAGCAGTTTCGTTGTGGGGTTTTCTATTCTGTTCTTTATTTCACCCCACGATGATTCATCTTTCCAATGCTTGGGCAACGGCACACAAACACTGAGGATGTGTTAAGTGTCATTCATAGGGTTAGAAAGGTGGGTCGTCACAATTGGTATTAGAGCTTTGGTTTAGTGAACACCTTAGCCTGATCAGGGTACAACTCATTAGAGATAGAGTGAGTAAATCCCTAGAATGAGTTAATCTTGAGAGGGCGTTTCATTTTCTCTCCTAAAAGTCTAATTTTAGATCTCGTGTTGTAGTTTCCCTTTTTCTAATCTTTGACCCTATCTTTGTATTCTAATAATACCTGTCACTTATCTAGGTTATTGAAAATGAGTGCAAGAGGAAGAAGAGGGTGGGGATCTGGAACCAGCACGACTACAAATGGTAGAGCTCCTAGAAATGAGCCAGTTGTAGAGCTAATAGTGGAAGCAGTGATGTAAGTTCAGCCGCCTCAGAACTATACGACCTTGTGCAAGAATTACACTACTTTAGGTAGTAAGCCTTTTTGTGGAACTGAAGATATTTTGGGAGTTCAGACATGGCTCTGCTCTTGTGAAAGGATATTCAGGGATTTTTAGTTGGGAGCTGCTAGAAAGAGATTGTTGGCATCGCATCTGCTTCAAACAGTAGCAATGAATTGGTGGGATTCTGTCAGTATGAATACAACAGAAGAAGATTTCTCTTAGGCATAGTTTAAGGAGGTTTCTGAAGCTTAATTTATCTCAGAGGTGGAAGGACTCAGTTGTTCAGAAGTTTTATGGATTTGAAATAAGGTGAGATGACAGTGGCGTAGTATGAGCATAGGTTTAATGCATTGTCCCGCTTTGAACCAGGATTGATTGATACGCCACTCAAAAAGAATGAAATGTTAGCAAATAGAATGAGACTAGAATTTCATCAGGAAATGACCAATCATCTTAATGGTACCTTTACCAATCTGATCAGTAAGGCATTGAGATTTGAAGCTCTTGATATTGAGCAAGGAGTTCGAAAAGGAGCAGTGCTAGTAGTTAATGCCCAACCTTTATCAGTGATACCAGTTTCTAGTAAGCTGTTTTCAAGTGCAAAGGGAAGAAGAAGTGGTCGGGAAAGAAGCCTGGAGGTGGAGCTCCAGCTTAGAATAAGCAATTAGACTTGACCAAGATCCTTTATTATAAGTGCAACCAAATGGGCCACTTTCCAAATCAGTGGCCGAATCCGGCTAATGGACCACTCTGCTACAATTGCAACATACATGGACGTATGAAGAACCTGTGCCCTTTTCCAAAGAAGTGATCATAGGGACAAGTTTTTACTATTAAGGAAATACCATCTACTTCTACATACCTAAAAGGAAAGCAGGTGTTGGAAGGTACATTATCCATTTCTGATATTCCCATTAGAGTGTTATTTGATACTGGTGCATCTCAAAGTTTCATTTCAGTAAATCTTGTTGACAAACTTAACCTCAAACCCATTCTTTTGAACAATTCTCTTTATGTGTCGAACCCAATTGGGGGTCCGACCAATCTTGACACCATATGTTTGAATGTGCGTATTTCTTATCAAGATTAACCTTTCTTTTCTGACTTATTTGTTCCTGGGTTCACGAGTTTTGGGGTAGTATTGGGTATGGATTGGTTGTCTAAGTTTAGAGCGACCATTAATTGTAATCAAAGGATTTTCAGAATTAGTGATGCTGGAAATGTTGGTATGGATATTTATTGTGGGCAGCCTAATAAGTTGATGAGCAGTTTCCTTTATTGCCTCGAAGCACCCAAAGAGGAGATAAGGAATATAGCAATTGTCCGGGACTTCAAAGATATTTTCGAAGAAGTGGAAGGTTTGCCTCCTCATCGAAAAGTAGAGTTCCGCATTGATTTGATTCCAAGAACCAGACTGATTGTACAAATTTCTCGAAGGTTATCTCTGAAGGAAAGAAGAGAATTAGAGAAGCAGACCTTTGATTTATTGCAGAAGGGTTTGATCAGACATAGCACATCGAGTTGGGGATCGCCAGTAGTTTTCGTTACCAAGGCAGATGGTTCTCTCAGATTATGTGTGGATTACCGAGATTTAAATACGAGGACTATCAAGAATAAGTATCCTTTACCTTGGATTGACGACATGTTTGACCAGCTCCATAGAGCTCGGATATTTTCTCAATTGGATCTTGCTACTAGTTTTCACCAATTAAGGATAGCAGAGGAGAGTGTACCCTTAACAGCTTTTCAAACCCTTGATAGTTTTTACGAGTGGTTAGTCATGCCATTCGGATTGACTAACGCACCCGCTTATTTCGTGGATTTGATGAATAGAGTATTTCGGGATTTTCTTAACAAGTTTGTCCTATTCTTTATAGATGATATTCTCGTTTATTCTAAAACGGAGGAAGAGCATAAGTACCATCTTCATGTTGTTCTAAGTACTTTAAGAAGTCATGTTTTAAAGGAAAAACTTTCTAAGTGCCATTTCTGGAAATTCAAAGTTATATTTCTATGGCACGTAGTTTTCGGAGAAGGCATATTAGTGGACCCAGCTAAAGTAGTTGCGGTTCAAGATTGGAAGAAACCCGAAAGTGTGACCGAGGTCAGAAGTTTCTTAGGATTGGAAGGTTTCTATAGAAGATTCATTAAAGATTTCTCGAAGATTGCTTCTTATTTGACAAAGTTGACGAAGAAAGAAGCTAAGTTTATGTGGATGTCCAAGTGCGATCAAGCATTCAATGAGTTAAAGGAGAAATTGACAAGTGCTCCCGTTTAAACCATTCCAGATGGGAGTGAAGGATTAATAGTTTACACTGATGCTTGTAGGACCAGATTGGGAGCAGTTTTGATGAAAAATGGAAAAGTAATAGCGTATGCGAGTCGATAGTTGAAACCTTATGAGAAGAATTACGTTACGCATGATATGGAGCTTTTGGCGGTTGTCTTTGCAATAAAGGTGTGGAGGCATTATCTTTTAGGTGCATAGTTTGAGTTAGTTACAGATCACAAGTCATTAAAGTATCTTTAACCCAAAAGGATTTGAACTTAAGGCGGAAAAGATGTCTGGAATTTCTTGCATCTTATGACCTAGAGATTCTTTATACCTCAGGGAAAGAAAACGTCATTGCGGATGCGTTAAGTAGGAATGTGGCGACGATTCCAAATTTGAAGTTAAGCCGACACTGATGGAGAGAATTGCATGTTTCCAAGAAGAAGTCTGTAACATCCCCCACTTAGAGGCCTTGAACTAAAGGCTACGGATGTTGTAGTCATCCATAGTTATTAATCCTCGGTGACCAAATATGGTAATGTTAGATACATTGATACACAAAAACACATGGATATGTAAAAAAATAAAAATCGACAATTTACTTCCACATTCCATTTAAAAACATTTCAAGTTCATTACATGATCCCAACAATCAATTCACGTTCAAATGAAATATAATTATTACAATATACGCCAAGAGCGACATATGAAGATGCCCCCTTAGATGATCAGAGTATATATAAGCAATTAAACAAATTTTCCTTTACAATACAAACAACATAGCAGAATCAAAAATAGAAAGAACTCTAAGCAGCTATCATGCATCTTGCACATCTCCGGAAGCTTATTCGTCTAAAGAGGTAACTGAAACCCTCAACTCTCAAACTACTCAAAATCAATTGAGCACCCAAGAGTTTAAGGGGAAAACATAAACTTTGAGTCTGACATAAAGCCTGGTATGAATAATAATCTACCATCTCAAACCATTTAGATATCTAGTGAGACAACGCTGCTTAGCGGAACGGGTTTTCCCCTCACTAGTATCCTAAGAACTTTATAAAACCATATACTGTGCTCCTGCATCAACAATCGTTAAAATAATTCAAAATAATATGATGATATACAAACAAGTAAACCAATTCTGGATTTCCCATCCTCATTCATTTTGACTAACTATCTCATTTGTAGTTTCTAGGGTCACTATTAACCTAATAGTTTTCATTGTCTGACTAATAACCTGTTTAACGTTTATGGACTCCCTGTCCGATTTCATAGTTTTCATGGGATCACTAAGAACCCATTGGCCCCTGCCAACGACTTTACTATTTCAGGGGTTCTCTCTGAACCTATTAGTAACTCCAATAACTTCCCTCTTATCCTAATTTTCATGGGTCAACTAGGAACGTATTGATTTCTATCAATAACTTAATCCGGATATAGTTTTCATGGGTTTGCTACAAACCTATTGGCCCCTGCCAATAACTCAATTTAATCGTAGTTTTCTTGAGTTTACTATGAACCTATTGGCCCCTGCCAATAACTTTTCCTAAACATAGTTTTCATGGGTTTACTACGAACCTGTCTCCCCGACAACTTCTTTTAAACAATATTTTAGCACACTCTATTCTGGTCTTCCTGACCTCCTGGATGCAATTCTACTCATTCAGGAGTTAACTTAATTTATATTCACTATTGGGTCAACCTAGCTGGTTATTTTACCCTTCCCCAAAATACAGTTATGGGTCCATTATAATGTGAATATATATATGAAGAAGCAAACATAATAATACCAACACCTATGGTTTTATATCCTTGAAATCATTTATATAAAACATGGTTAATCCCTTTAACCTATTAATCAAGGAAAACTTCTTCAAAAACTCCATACTTAAAATCATTTCAAAACTCTTTATTTAGGGCATGGTTTTCCTGTAAAATGAGATTGGGTTATTTGTTTTGAAAACTAAGGCTTTCGAAACCTTAAAACATCACTTTCGAAACCCCTGGATAACCTCCTTCGAAAGCATTGGAAACTTCTTTACAAAACACTAAATATATACCTTTCGAAGCTCTTTAAATTATCTCTTTCGAAACCAAAATTTACCTTTTGAAAGTATCAAAACATTACTTAATAATCCTTAGAAACATAGCTTCGAAATCAATGAAAGTACCACTTTCGAAACCATTGGGTTTACTAAAAAACATCTTTTGGTCAAAGTGAATATATACGAAAGTATCTCTTTTGAAACCTTTATCCTTATAAAATTGTTTGGGGAAAATTTGATGGCGTCGGAACCATCCTTTCGAAAGCTCAAATCCTTTGAGTAAAACATTGAAGGATAGCATCGAAACCCCAAAGCCATTGCCTTCGAAACCCTTGAACCTCTTTGAAAGCATTTAGGAAGTGGCTTAGTATAAGTTTAAAACAATGGTTACCCTTCGAAAGCATTGATGACTTCAATACACTCGAAAGGCAAAAGAAACGGCAGCAGGGTTTCGACCAGGTCGAGACTACCCCTTTCGAAAGCATTAATTTCAAAACTAAGTAGCTCCTTCGGAAGCTACTACTTAAACAAAAGGCGGAAAACCCTTTCGAAAGCAATTTAAAATGACCCTTTCGAAAGCAATTTAAAACGACCCTTTCGAAAGCATCTGTTTCGACACCTTTGAAAACATTTAATAAAACAGGCAAGTGCATTTCTTTAGAAAACAAAACAAAGGTTTCGACCCCATTGAAAGCAATATTTTCGACACCATGCCTTCCGCCTTTCAACAATCCACTACGCACCAACATTGTGATACCTTGTGTATTGGTTTCGTATTAGTTGGTTTCAACATGGTTGGTGTCGACTTGGTTGAGGCGGAAGCATCAGGTCGAAAGGTACTTCTAAAGGAAGCGGAACCCACTTTTTTGGGTAAAATTGAATTAATGCCAATTAAAGCAAATACTTTCTAACTAACCTGCCTACTTGTAGACATGTGATTGGTTTCCTTAATATTTCAAATTATTTTCCAAATAAAATTGCCGCATAATCTCAGATCTAAACCAAGATTAATTTAACAAATAAGCCTTTCCATGAAGCAAAAAAATTAAATCATTTAGGTCCTCCTTTCAAAATAATTTAATTCTCATAGTAAATCACTTAGGATAACCCCCAAAAATCACAGAATTTCAATTTTAATATGTTATCTAACATATCTAAATTTTAGACCAAAATTCTTAATATGATTTCCAAAATAAATTTCTAAACCCAATTAACCATATTTTCCTTTGAAAATTCATAATAAATTCTCCCTAACTTGGAAAATTATGAAAATTAAAACCCTACTCCAAAATCATGTTTTACATAACTTATAAATTCCTCATGGCATATGAAGATCATTATAATCGGTGTTACCCTAAAAATCGTATGGAATCATATATATATAATTTTTTTTTAAATCAAACATGTTACAATCCAAGCATATCATCATCAAAATAATCATAAAAATGAGTTTAATCTTAAACCCGAAAAACATATGATCATAGAACAAAATAGAGATGTTATAAATTATTATTCACCTTGATTAGGATAAGGAGATTAAATTGAGATTTATTTTCCCTAGCTTGAATCCTAAGCTTTACTTGAATTTTCTTCTTCTTTTCTCCTAGTAATGGCCGGCTATAAGCTCTTCTTTTCTTACTTTTTAAGTTTTGTGAAAATGAGAATCGAATGTGAATGGACGGTAAGCCGTGGATATATATAAGGGTTATGGTAGTGCGGCTCTTTCCTTATATACCCTTATGTAAATTAGTTTGCTTACAAACCATTCTTAAGCCCATTTATTTAATTAAGCTCGACCCATAGTTTTATTTTCAAATCTCAATCCCCTTATCACTCTAATAAGTTCCATTATTCTATTTAATTTATCTAATTAAATCTCTTGAATAATGTTATCAAAAATTAGGAATGTTACAAAGATCCTATTTTAGCTCGGCTTAAGAAGGATGTTGAAGATGGAATTATTTCGAGTTTTCAGCTTGACTCTCGAAGCATTTTAAGAATGAATGGACGGATTTGTGTGCCAAATGTTAATGGAATTTGGCAAGATGTACTGGGAGAATGTCATCAGTCAAGGTTATCTATCCATCCAGTAGTAACTAAAATGTTTTAGAATATGAAGAAGACCTTTTGGTGGAAAGGGATGAAGAGAGACATCTTGATCTTTGTGAGCCGGTATGCAAATTATCAACAGGACAAGAGTGACCAGCACAAGACTGCTAGGTTACTCCACCCATTGGAGATACCGAACTGGAAGTGGGAGCAAGTATCCATGGAATTATCGATGGGTTGCCCAGAACAAGAAGTGGTAATGAAGGCATTTGGGTAATTGTAGATCGATTAACAAAGAGCACCCACTTTATTCCCGTGAAGTCTACAAGAACTGTAGCTTCTATGGCAAGGATTTATTTGAGGGAGATCGTTCGACTGCATGGAATTCTAGTAAGTATAATTAGTGATCGAGATCCCATGTTCACCAATAGATTTTGGGGAGCATTGCAAGCCGCATTAGGGAAGAGTTGAATTTGAGCACAGACTATCACCCGTAGACGGACGGACAAACTGAAAGGGCGAACCGAATTTTGGAGGTTCTTAGGAAGATCATCTACATTTGGTAGAATTCTCTTATAACAATAGTTACCAAGCTAGCATTGGCACAGCACCCTATGAAGCTTTGTATAGACGGCCATGTAAATCACCTTCATGTTGGGTTGAGACTGGAGACCGTTTATTTCTTGGACCATAGATAATTCGAGAAGCATTAGAGAAAGTGGCTATGTTCAAGGAAAGGATAAAAGAAGCCCAGGATCGACAGGAAAGTTATGCTGACCAACAAAGAAGGGACTTAGAGTTTTGCGGTCGAGGATTTGGTATTTGTGAAAGTTTCCCCGATGAAAGGAGTTATAAGATTCAGAATGGCAGGAAAGCTAGCACCTAGATTAATTAGACCATTTAGAATCCTTGAGAGAATTTGACTGTTGGCCTATAGAGTAGATTTTCCTGAGAGATTATCTAAAGTTCATAACATTTTTCATGTATCTCATCTAAGGAAGCATGTTCATGATCCTTCTTTGATTATTGAGACGTCTGTTCAGGAAGACTTAGAGATAGAACCAAATTTGACGATAGTTCGATATCCAATTCATATTGTAGATCGGAATGTATGGAGATTGAGGAATAAGGGGTAAAGCTTGAGAAGGTTCAGTGGAGTGATGAACCTTGAGATTGCACTTGGGAGACTGAGGATCATATTAGGGAAACATACCCTGATGTAATGTCGGGTTAGTTTTTTGTTGTTTGAATGCATTGTGTATGTTCTTATATGACATAGTTGCTTTGCATTGTTCTATAAATTTCTTGATATAATATATGCCTTTTGGAGTCTTTTTGTGTATTAATTTCAGGGACGAAATTCTTCTAAGGGGGAGAGTGTAACGACCCGTAGATTAATCGCTTTATATTTGAATATGTAGATAATTTTTAAAAATTTATATAATGGATTTTAATAACTAAGTAAACACATTCTAAATATTAATAATGATATTAAAATCATTTTCAAATTTTGTTTACCAAAATAATTAGTTCAAATAAAAATAGAAAATGTGATCGAAAAACGTTTTCCGAAATTTCGACTTTTCGGCCTCGGAAAGTCTTCGAAAACGTTGTGCACATTTTTGTATCACTCATATACACATGTACACAGATGTATACATGTCATGTGATAAGATAATCAATGTATTAAAGTTAATAATCAAGCTTAGCTTAAATATAAAACTTGATTTGACATAAAATGCACAAAATTTATTAAATAAACTTAGGAAATTAATTAAATAACTTAACCTTCATCTAAAATACCTAGGATATGACCTAAAGCATGGTATAGGTGGACATAAGTGGGGGTAACATGTTTACTATGGGTGGTGGAGAGGCATGGTTTCCATGTTGCATGATAACATTTATATTATTTAAATGTTTAAGTTAAATTAAATTAAGGGACGGTTTGGCTAAAGTCCCTATTAAGTTCCAAAATACACCAAACATACTTGCCAAAAAAGTATGTAAATTAGGTCCCTAGAATTAAGTTGCTGAATAATTGCATACATTTATGTAATTATTCAGTGAATAATTGCAGACATTTATGCAATTATATCTAAAAATTGCAAACATTTCCGCAATTATTCGCTGGAAAATTGCGGTTTCCGCAATTATTCACAAAAAAATTACGAACATTTCCGTAATTTTTTAAAAAAATTATGGAAATTTCCGCAATTATTCAGTTAATAATTGCAGACATTTATACAATTTTTGGATATAATTGCGTAAGTGTCTGCAATTAGCATAAATACATGCGATTACTCAGTAACTTAATTCTAAGGACCTAATTTACAATCTTTTTTTGGAGAGGAGTTTTCGTGTATTAAGTTTGATTTTAAGGACCTGAGCCTAATATTCACTTAAATTAATACCCCACTTCTTTACTTATAAATACCACCGTAATACACTTTTCTCACTTTGCATATTTATTTCAAAGTTCATTACCATAACTTCGTGTTCATGAAATGATCCATGGCTTCTATACACTCAAAATCCTAAAACAAGCTTGAAAAGCTAGCCCTTCTCCATTTCTAAGTTCACTACATCCACTCCTCTTCAAACAAACACTCCACCAAAACAAAACCCCACATCCCCCTTGACCACTTAGGCCGAGCCCGGTAGGCCCTAGGAAGAACCTAAATTGCACCCCTCAAGCCCACACAAGTGCATAAATTCAAGTTAAAGAAGTTTGCTTAACGTTTAGACAAGTGGAAGTTTGACTTTGTTTTAGTGCGTTTTGGTGAGTGAAACTTCCACATTTGAACCATAAAGTTTAAACTATGTTCAGGCTCATATTTGTAGCTATTTAATGCTTATTGTATAGTTGTGATAATGGTTTGGTTGATGGATTGGTTTGTTGCTTGAAAGTTAGTAGCTTTAGAAAGTTAGTAAGCGAATCTTAAGTTATAAGAAAATCTAGTAGTTAAATCAATCTCGTTGAAAATAAATGCTTGATATATGTTGTATTATTGTAAATCATCATGTATTTATGCTCATTCCTTTGCTATGAGATGTTTGGTTGTATTGCAAACGACATAAGCTTGAATTCTGAACTGTCCGTATAGCGATAGTCGTTATATTGGCACTTTTGGAAAATCACCTTTTATCGAAACCGTTTGGTTTCATTATCGTGCTTGGAATTATTTTATAAGTTAAGCAAGTATTTTGATTAATGATATTTTAAAAAAATAATTAATTATTTTTATAATGATTATTTAATTTAATTAATTATTTAATTAATAAGGATTAAGGTTAACTAATTAACTTATTAATGATGTGTTTTAAAATTTAACTAAATACTTAGTTAATGATGTTTTAAATTTAATTAATCATTTTATTTAATGATGTTTAAGGCTAATTAATCTTTTGATAATTATGGATTAAGATTCATTAATTTATTAATTAATGATTTTTTTTAAATTAATTAACCCTTTTTAATTAAGGACCTTTCAAGGTTAATAAATCTATTTAACCTTAATTAATCTTTCCTTTAAACAAGCAAGAGATCATATCCATACTCTTTGGGACGATCATGGTGTTCACCTTTCTACTGAAGAAGAGATCGACCAACACTTGTTTCAATTTTTCACCAAGCTTTTAGGAAACTCTGACAACTTTGAAACTGACCTTGATAGTCTGAATAACTTACCCCTTCCTATGTTAAACACCTCAATGATAAACATGCTTGTTCAAAAGGTTTCTGATCAAGAAATTAAAGAAGCTCTTTTTGCAATGAATTCTACTTCAAGTGGTGGGCCTGATGGATTTTACATTGTCTTCTTCAAGGCTAGTTGGCATGTTGTAAGTCATGTATTCTTAGCTGCAATTCATAATTTTTTCAATAAATTTAGATTACTGGGTGAAATAAATGCAACCAATCTGGTCCTTATTCCTAAAGTCAGGCCTATCAAAAATGCTTCCTCTTTTCGTCCTATTTCATGTTGTAATGTTGTTTATAAGTGTGTTTCCAAGATTCTAGCCTCTAGACTTGTATTAGTGCTGCCATCCATCTTCTCATCGAACCAGTCTGCTTTTATACCAAAGAGGAATATTCTTGACAACATAATGATGGCACATGAACTAATTAACGGGTATGGTAGATGTTAGATCTCCCCAAGAACTATGCTAAAGCTTGACCTTAGCAAAGCATATGATAGCTTGCACTGGACCTCAATTGTATGTGTTATGTCATTAATGGGTTTTCCAAAGGTTTTTGTAGCGTGACTGTATGTTTGTATTTCAACCCCCTCTTATTCTCTTTGCTATAATGGGAAGACTTTAGGTTTCTTTTAAGGGAAGCAAGAGGTTTGCCAGGGGGATCCCATATCCTCATATATCTTCATTATAGTAATGGAAGCGCTGACTTGTATGTTGTCTAGGAAATTTGAGGATAAGGCTATATCATACCACCCTAAATGTAAACAACTTCAAATTTCCTCGCTTTTATTTGCGGATGACATTATGATCTTCTCTAAGCCTAATGATCAATCCATTGCTGGCATTCTTGAGACTCTCCATACTTTTCATCTTGCAACTGGATTGAAGATCAATCACTCCAAATCACAGATTCTATTCTCTGGAATTGACTCGTCTGCCATGGCTAGGTTGGTTGCTCTATCTGGTCTTCAGCCAATGGAAAGTAAGATGACATATCTCGGCCTCCCTCTTTATACGTCTAGAGTAACCAAGGCTGACTGCATAATCCTTTATGATAAAATCACTTCAACGATGAACTCTTGGACTACCAGAATGCTTTCAATGGCCGGAAAATTGGTGCTAATTAAGTCAGTTTGCTTTTCCATGACTGTGTATTGGGCTAGAACATTCATTCTGCCCACTAAACTACTCACCATGATCAGAGCTGCTATGCTTAGATTTCTTTGGACAGGATCAATACACAATAGGAAACTGATTCCTCTGTCTTTCTCCAGTTTGGAAAAGCCACTAATAAAGGGTGGTCTTGGAATCATCAATATCAGCTTATGGAATAAATCAGCGGTAAGTACCCACTTTGATGCATTATTACTTAAAAAGGACAGCCTATGGATGCAATGGATTTGGAATTATCGAATTAAGAATGGGGATTTTTGGTCTATGAAAGTCTCACAAGGCTCGAGTTGGATATGGTGGAAAATTCTGAGTATGAGAAGTACCTTCCTTCCTTTTGTTAAATATTCTTTTTCCCCTGATAGTCTGGTGAGTTTTTGGAAGGATCCTTGTGTAGGGGATGGCTTGGTGTTGGAAACTTTGCTGAGTGATCAAGAAAGGCTGCAATCATTGATAGGTAATAATGCACGTGCTGTGGACTTCATTGTAAATAGGAAGCTGTAGACTCCATCTTCTAGTAACCAGGTTGTCAACTCTTTATGGTGGAGTTTGTGTGATCATGCGGTGCTTATGAATCATGAGACAGAAGTAAGTTGGAAGGGTAGGCCTCATAGAATTGGTAGGGTGTATGATCTCCTCTTAAATACTGATGCTTTGCCTAACTTTCTATGGGCTAAGGTTTGTTGGACTACTCATTCCTCTGCTAAGGATAACTTGATGTTCTGGAGAATAATAAGCAAAGCTGTTCTAACTAAGGATAAATTGGTGTTTAATGGCATGGTTTTAGATCATCTTTGTGTATTCTGAAATTTATGCCCAGAATCTTTTGATCACCTTTTCTTTGATTATGAATACTTATCCAACTTGATTTGTACCCTGATGAATAAAGTTGGAATTTCGAGTTTTTATGGCAATACAACTTCTGACTAGAATGAGCTGATGAGGGCTACGAGGTGGAGACAAAATAAAAGGGATATTATTTTCTTTGTTCTTAAAATTTACTTCAAATCTGTCTGGTTCGAAAGGAATTCTCGTTGCTTTAGAAATGAGGCCTTAACTCTGCATCAGATTTGGGTTAAAGTCATGACCAAAATAGCTACTGGGATCAGATTTTCCTGGCATGGATTCTCTCCTCATAATCATGCGTTTTGGAAATGATTTTTGGGCTTCTGCTTGCTGGGTTTAGCTGTGTGCATGAGTCTGCTTGTGCACGATTTTGTGCATGTTTGGCTTTCTTGTTTTAGTTGTGCTTGCTTTCCTTTGCCTTTGTTTTTTTTCCTTTCTATGTTTGTCCATTTGTGTGAATCCTGTTGTGTGCATGCATGTCTTGTTCTCATGCATGTCTTTTGTTTTCGTGCTTGCTTGTTGCGTCTGTTCTGTTTTTTTTCTCTTTTTTCACGGCAAAAAGGTTGTTTTTGTCGTGGTTTTCTTTTGTCTTTTTATTATCAATAACACTGGTAGGGGACCAGTCAACCCCGCTTGCCTTTCAAAATTAATCTTTCCTTAAATAAAGTTTTAAATTAAATAATCATTTTAAATATGATATTTAATCTTTATTTAATTTATTTAATTAATTACATTATTAATTAATTAAATTAATGATGTTTTAAAGGAGATTTACTTTTTTAATTAAGGGTTATTGAAGTTAATTAATTAACTAATTAACAAAGTTTTGAAGTTAATTAATCAATGTAATAAGGATGTTTTAAGTTGTTAAATTCTTTTTATAATGATGTGTCAAAGCTAGTAAACTCTTTTAACAAAGTTATTTTTAGCTAATACTTGTAATTTGAAGCCAATTATGAATTCAGGCTTTAAAAGAAAAGGTTTTAACTGTTTATGGAAACGAATTAATTTCTGTAAAGCGGCTCATTTAAATGGAAACGATTTATTTGTATAATTAGCACTAAACATCGAAGAAGTAGACTTGTCGCTATTTCGAAAGTTAAGAATAATCGCGAGACATGACTTTGAGGTAACACTACTGATGCAGCGCACCATGATAAGCGGGTGGAACAAACTCGACATAGCGAGTTATGTCAATCGTATGCCAACCATCCTATAAGTCGCTCATCCTATAAGTCTCTCAGTTATGCCGCATCTTTATAAGTCGTTCACTTATGCCGCATTTCTCTAAGTCAGTCAGCTATGCCGCATTGTTCTCTTATATCGTTGTGCCGCCTCTGCCTTATGTCGCCTCCATTATGCCGCAAGCTTTTATGTCGCTACAAACCATGCTGCTTTGAACTGCTGTGCCGTTTTTCTTAAGCCGTTTGTGTTGTATTTGTTGTGCCGCTTTTCTTAAGTCGTGTCACATGTATGTTGTAATGTGTTGTAATGTCGCATGTTATGTCATGAGTCGTAAGTCATGAGCCAGTTCTGTTATGTCGCATGTGTTGAGTCGCATTTGTTAAGTCGTGTGTGTGTCCTATGTTTTCCTATAAATAAGTGGGTGTGATGTACATTGTAGGGGGATTTTTGAAAATAAATTTGTGTGTGAGCTTTGGCCACCATTGTTGGAAGTTGAGTATGATCTCCTTCTTCTTTCAACCTTCGGGTTATTCATGAGCGAATCAACGAATTTGAAGCCAATTCTCGGTATCACTTACGAGTGATCAACGATCGAATTGTAGATCTTTCAAGATGGTATCTTACGAGATTAACGGGTTGGAGATAACTAGATTCCGGCATCATCACTATCACAGAATTGAGCATTTATCGTTCTATCGGTTTATTTGACACGAAATTATCATTTCTTGAGGAAGATCCTGGATAGGTTGCGACAGTTTGGTATCAAAAATTGTTCAAGCCTAATCAAAGCTGCGTCAATTGGTATTAGAGCCAAATCAGAGACGGAAACGAGATTGTTTTAATGGTCATGCCTCCGATACGTGCTAATCACCATCAAAATGTTGAAGATTTGTATAGAAGACAAGAAGCTGAGCAGATGGAGCAGCGTATCAATGAAAAGTTCAATGAGGGTATTGAAAAATTGGAGAAATTGATAATCGACGTGAATCAAAATCAAAGGAGAACGTCACCAGTTTCGAACCAGGGTGGAAACAGGGTTTCGCCATCGGTTTCGGAAGAAAGGAGGATGTCACCCCAGTCTTATCAAGATAGGAGAGAATCATCAGTTTCAATGATGTGAGACCACCATGGGTACCGAAATGAAGAGGGAAGAACTCAACGTGGTTTCGAAAATGAACCATATCGTGATGCTGAAAGACAGGGTAGAAGGGACATGCGTGGTTGTAGGGATGTAGATGGTCAGGATCGATATCGAAATACATCTGATTTTGATGAAGATGGTGATGGAGGTAGTATTCATTATCGAAATCAAGGCCAAGTGCGAAATCAATATCGGGATTCATAAAATGATCGTAAATGGGAGTCAGGTATGAGGATGGAAATTCCAAAATTCAAAGGTGGTATGCAAGCAGAAGAATTTCTTGATTGGTTGTCGAATGTTGAAGAAATTTTGGAATTCAAGGATGTGCCTGAGAATCGCAGAGTCCAATTAGTTGCTACAAGACTAAGGGGAAGAGCTATGGCTTGGTGGCAACAAACTAAACTAACTCGGGAGAGAATGGGAAAATCAAAAGTTGTCACTTGGGAGAAGATGAGAAAGATGATGAAAGCGACTTTCTTGCCATACAATTATCAATCTCTTATGTATCAACGTTTGCAGAATTTAAGATAAGGGACGAAGACAGTGAATAACTATGCAGATGAATTCTATCAATTGATTGCAAGGAATGATATTATGGAAACCGAGGAACAGCTAATGGCTAGATATATTGGAGGGTTACGAATGCAAATTCAAGACATGGCTAATATGTTTAATCCAATGTCTGTTGCTGAAGCACATCAGAAAGCTCTAGCTTGGGAGAAACTAGGGAGACGGGGAAGTGGTGTGTTTACGAGTTCCAACAACCAGAATAAGGGTGCTAGTAGCAGTGCTAATGTTTCCAAGGCAGTCAATAAACCAATTGTCAATGAAGCCGCTAAAGCAAAGGTCAATAACAGTATCAAGTGCTATAATTGTCCGGAGTTTGGCCATAAAAGTAATGAATGTACAAAGCCAAAGAAGAGAGCATTAGTTGCAGAGGAATGTGAGTATGGGGATGTGGAAGCTGAAATTGATTATTCTCAACCACCGAAGTTTGATGAAGATGAAGAAGTTGTGCCAGGAGACGAAGGGTGTAACTTGATGATGAGGAGGTCTTGTTTAACGCCAAAGCATGAGAATGATTCTAGTTGGCTGAGAAGCAATATCTTTCAGTCTACATGTACTATCTTGGGAAAGGTTTGTCAATTTGTTATTGATGCGGGAAGCTGCGATAACATTATTTCTAAAGAAGCCGTCAAGAAGTTAGGGTTGAAGACTGAAAAACACCCTAGACCTTATAAACTGGCATGGCTAAAGAAAGGTGAAGAAGTGACAGCGGGAAGACGATCATTTGTTACATTTTCTATTGGGAAGAAGTACAAAGAAGATATATGGTGTGATGTTGTCGATATGGATGTGTGTCATCTACTATTGGGAAGACCATGGCAATATGATAGAGCTGTACAACATAATGGTCGCACCAACAGCTACAGTTTCATGTTCAAAGGTACTCAAATCACCTTAGTTCCTAAGAAGCGTGAACAAAGTGAAAGCAAGTCAGAGAAGAAAGTGGAACCAACTAGTCAATTATCTTCGAGAGAATTTGTTAAAGAAGTGGAAGATAGTGCTGAATTGTTTATGTTGATTGGGTATGAAACAAGTAAAGATCTAGAAATTCCTGTGGAGGTTAGACCGGTGTTAAATGAATTTGAAGATGTCTTCCTGCAGAATTACTCAAGGATTTACCGCCACTAAGGGACATACAACATCAAATTGATCTAGTGCCAGGTGCGGTTTTACCGCATAGGCCGCATTATCTTATGAGTCCGAAAGAGCATGAAGAGTTGAGGAGACAGGTTGAGGAGTTGCTTGAGCAAGGGCGTGTTCGAGAAGTCTCAGTCCCTGTGCTGTACCAACTCTGTTGGTACCAAAGAAAGATGATTCGTGGAGAATGTGTACAGATAGCAGGGCACTCAACAAAATAACTGTCAAATACAGATTTCCTATGCCAAGACTTGATGATCTATTGGATCAACTCAGTGGGTCTATAATCTTTTCTAAGATTGACCTTAAGAGTGGTTATCATCAGATTCGCATAAGACCAGGAGATGAATGGAAGACAGCATTCAAGACTCGGGAAGGATTATATGAATGGCTGGTCATGCCATTTGGTCTATCTAATGCACCAAGTACATTTGTGAGGGTGATGAATCAAATTTTCAGACCTTACATCGGGAAGTTTGTTGTAGTCTACTTTGATGATATCTTGATATATAGTGCTAGCACAGAGGAGCACATTCAACACTTGCGAAAGGTGTTAACTATTCTTCGTTAAGAACAGTTCTATGCAGCGACAATGAAATGCATGTTCATGACACCGAGTGTTTTATTTCTGGGTTATGTCGTATCCAAGGAAGGGATACAAGTGGACCAGAGTAAAGTAGCCGCAATCAGAAATTGGCCACAGCCTAAAACTATAACAGAAGTCAGAAGTTTCCATGGGTTAGCTTCATTTTATCGAAGATTTATACCACACTTTAGTAGTGTGATGGCTCTTGTTACTGATTGTATGAAAGGAAAGCAGTTTTCATGGACGAAAGAGGCAGGATCTGCTTTTGAACGGATCAAGGAACTTTTAAAATCAGCACCGATTCTTGTGTTGCCAGATTTTCAGTTACTATTTGAGTTACATGCAGATGCGTCCAAAGTTGGAATTGGAGGAGTGTTGAGTCAGAAGGGTCGTCCAATTGCCTATTTCAGTGAAAAACTTTCTGGAGCAAAGATGAGATACAGTACTTATGATGTGGAGTTTTATGCTATTGTGCAGGCCGTGAAGCATTGGAGACATTACTTGTTCCACAAAGAATTTGTTTTGTATACGGATCATGAAGCATTGAAACATTTACAAGGGAAGAATAAAATTGCAGCTAGGCATGCATCGTGGATTGCTTATTTGCAGCAATTTACATTCGTCGTAAAGCACAAGTCTGGAGTAACTAGTCGTGTCGCCGATGCATTGAGTCGGAGGAATAATTTACTAACAACCATGCGAGTAGAGGTGATGGGTTTTGACTTACTTCCAGATTTGCTTACTTCGGATTCATATTTTTCCAAGATCTAAGACAAAGTCAAGCAGGGAAACATGGATGGATATATGCTGGTTGATGGTTTTCTATTCAAAGGAAATCAGTTGTGTATTCCAGATTGCAGTCTGCGAATGAAAATCATCAAAGAATTACATAAAGAAGGACATATGGGCCGTGACCGTACTATGCAGTTGGTCTCAAAGTCTTATTTTTGGTCGTCAATGAGGAAGGAGGTTGAAAAGTTCGTTCAGAGGTGCCATATTTGTCAAGTTTCAAAGGGGACCGCAACAAATGCAGGTTTATATATGACGTTGCCTATATCTACTAAACCATGGGTGGATGTTAGTATGGACTTTGTATTGGGATTGCCGAGAATGCAACGTGGCAATGATTCTATCTACGTGGTGGTTGATCGGTTTTCAAAAATGGTACATTTTATCGCATGCAAGAAGACGGCAGATGCAGTTAATGTCGCATAGTTATATTTCAGAGAGATCTATCTTCTTCATGGGTTGCCTGAATCTATTGTAGCGGATAGAGTAACTCATTTTCTGAGTCATTTTTGGATGATTCTATGGAGAATGGTCGGGACCAAGCTGAAATTCAGTAGTGCTTATCATCCACAGATGGATGGACAGACAGAAGTTGTGAATAGATCCCTAGGTAATCTATTGAGATGCCTCGTGAATGACAATTTGAAGAGTTGGGATTCCAAGCGGTGTCAAGCTGAGTTTGCACACAACCATGTAGTTAATCGTAACACTGGGTTCAGTCCATTCCAAGTCGTTTACTCAACAATGCCTAAGGGACCATTAGATTTATCTACAGTGCCACAGCAAAAAGGAGTGATCAAACGAGCCAGTGATTTTGTGAATGAATTGCAAGAGTGCCATAAGGTTGTGCAGGAACGATTGCTTAAGGCGAATGAGAAATATAAGCAATCCACGGATATTAAGCGACGAAATGTTGAGTTCAAAGAAGGAGATTTTGTATATGCAGTATTGACTAAGGATCGATTTCCTATTGGTACTTACAACAAACTGGCTGATAGAAAGATTGGCCCTTTGGAAATCGTAAAGAAGATTAATGAGAATGCTTATCAGTTAAGATTGCCGGATCATATCCATACTGCTGATGTTTTCAACGTCAAACACTTGATTCCATATCATGAGAATAAGCATGTTTATAGAAGAGGAAAGTGTGAATTCGAGGTCGAATTCTTTTCAACCAGGGAAGGATGATGCAGCGCACCATGATAAGTGGGCGGAACAAACTCGACATAGCGAGTTATGTCAATCGTATGCCAACCATCTTATGTCGCTCATCCTATAAGTCACTCATCCTATAATTCGCTCAGTTATGCCGCATCTTTATAAGTCGTTCACTTATGCCGCATTTCTCTAAGTCAGTCAGCTATGCCGCATTGTTCTCTTATGTCGCTATGCCGCCTCTGCCTTATGTCGCCTCCATTATGCCGCAAGCTTTTATGTCGCTACAAACCATGCGGCCTTGAACTGCTGTGCCATTTTTCTTAAGCCGTTTGTGTTGTATTTGTTGTGCCGCTTTTCTTAATTCGTGTCGCATGTATGTTGTAACGTGTTGTAATGTCGCATGTTATGTCGTGAGTTGTAAGTCGTGAGCCAGTTCTGTTATGTCGCATGTGTTGAGTCGCATTTGTTAAGTCGTGTGTGTGTCCTATGTTTTCCTATAAATAAGGGGGTGTGATGTACATTGTAGGGGGATTTTTGAAAATAAATTTGTGTGTGAGCTTTGGCCACCATTGTTGGAAGTTGAGTGCGATCTCCTTCTTCTTTCCATCTTCAGGTTATTCGTGAGCGAATCAACGAATTTGAAGCCCATTCTCGGTATCACTTACGAGTGATCAACGATCGAATTGTAGATCTTTCAAGACGGTATCTTACGAGATCAACGGGTTGGAGATAGCTAGATTCCGACATCATCACGATCACGGAATTGAGCATTTATCGTTCTATCAGTTTATTTGACACGAAATCATCATTTCGTGAGGAAGATCTTGGATATGTTGTGACGGTTTGGTATCAAAAACTATTCAAGCCTAATCAAAGCTGCGTCACTACCTTGACTTGTCCGGTATTTTTGTTAACCAAGAAATAGCATAAGTTTGAATTCGATGAGTAGTGGTAAGTATACAAGACTTAATTTCCATATACGATCGTTTTATATCCTCGATAGTTAGTTTCTCAGTTATTGGTTACTTCAGCTTCTTTATTATCGTCATTCTAAGACGATTTATTGCTTCGTTGAGCATTGATATCATTTGATGGAAATGATTAAAACCAAAGTGCGAGAGGAGGCCAAGCTAGGTGGGGTTACTCCCACTAGGATACTTTCACATATCATCTAGATTGGATTCGATAGCGCTATTAGATATGAAATTTTTGGATTCTCTGTAATGTTTGGCGGGTTCCAGCTTGGAGGATTCCAAGAAGTTTACCATAGTAAATGAGCTTCTCAGAAGTATTACTAGAGGTATACTTAAGCGGGGGTGCACCTTCCTAGTCATTTGTTGGAGATTTTCCTTTTCTTATTTGATTCGAACCTTCAAATTTATTCCCTTATTTGGATTAGGGGGAGTCAACCACTCTTCGTGGTCTCACATGTTTGTGTTTAATTTCACACCCATTGTTTTAAAAAATTTAGTAATACCAGATATATCGTCCGACCCGAGTTATTTGTTTTCCTAAACTCTCAAGTACTCATTTATTTGAGTAGTCCAGGAGTAGCTGGTCTTTGTTGGGCTCTTTTGAAAATGGCGTCCGAGCAGGAGGCTTTTATCACTTAGCTACCTATTCCATCTAGTTTGTGTAAGTGTATTTTGCTTTGGCATTTGTAAAGGCAGGATGTTATAACTGCCTAAGCCGATTTGAAGTACTTTTGTGTGACTCTGATAACTCTCTGTTAAGGAATAACCTGGTGTACTATTGACTTTTGTGTTTTATTTAGCAGTTTCATTATGAGGTTTTCTATTCTGTTCTTTATTTCACCCCACGATGATTCATCTTTTCGATGCTTGGGCAATGACACATGAACATCAACGACGTGTTAAGAGTCGTTCCTAGATGTTAGTAAGGTGGGTCGTCATATTAGTTCATAGAGATTATTTACGGAAAAGATTTATTTTTAAAATAATAAAGTTAATTAGAGTTGAAAAATCTGAATGTAAGGATATAGCATAAGTGGGTAGATTTGGAAGCTACATTTGCATGTTATATGCTATGTAGTTTGGGAGTTGCATATTTGTTTGTTGCATTGTAGGCTCCATGAGTGCTTACTATTTTATTCCACATTTGACATGCTTGTTGAGTTACAGAAATAGGATATTGCTGTCTCTCTCATCAAAATTATGCAACGATAGAGTGTTTTTTTATATTTGAGTTTTCTTTGTATTAAAGTACACCCTGTAGATTAAATGATTACTTTGGTAAGTATTATTAAAGTCGTATCCTATACATTTAGTAACATTGAATATTTATCGAATATTGTGCATTAGGTTGGTAGTTTTCATTCGTAGTTTTAGAACGGATGGATTTTTCGGCGATTTTGACTGGTCCGAAAAATCGGGTCGTTGCATAAAAAGATTGAAGAAATTACTTAAACTAAAATTCATTTAAAAAAAATTTAAGTTCAAAACAATATATGTAGCATTTCCAGAATGCTGTAAAAAGGGTTTGGAGCTACCACAGCAGCCGAAATATTCTATCGTTAAATGCTGTAATAGATTACGAACTTGACGGTTTTATACTTATGAAAGTTCTGTTGTTTTTCTATATGATAATGATCCTTTTAACATCCAATTTTTTTGTAGTAAACAATATGATCGGTATACACCACAATCATAGCGAGAAACATGTTGGGATCTCTCTACAAAATATTATAGAAATTACCGAACACAAGACATTTCGAAGTGCTTCTATATAGACTATTTGCTATAAAATCATTTCCTTATTCAAGTCCAATTCAATCACGTCCCAATCAAACCTATGTGCATCATGTCAAGGCTATGCAACAAGTCGTAGAAAGTTGTAGAATTCCAAATACACAAATTTACATATGTCATTTGCTTTCGAAAACAAGAATCACAAAAGTAAAGCAATATATAGTCAAGCAAATTACTATAATTTGAACAACCATATATATACTTCATATACATTTAAATGGTGAGTTTTCTCACACTTCAGCAAGTACAAAACCAAGCTCATGCCTCGACCTTGCTTCTACTTCTATATCAACTTTGCAAGCTCCTAAAATACCTCTCACCTTCACCTTTGCACACGGCCTAAGAAATATTTTCCTTCAAATGCTCACGACCCAAGCTTGAAGGAGGGTGTGCGCACCAAATCTTTAAGCTCCAATTTAATGAAAGGCGTTTTAAAGTTGTTTAAGGCTTATAGCAAGAATTTTGAGAAGGTTTGGTTTGATTTGAATTGAGTTATAGAAAGTTATAAAGAAGAGAATAAAAAATGAAGAACTTTCTTTTTAGTTGCTTAAAAATGTTAAAGGGGTCCAATGTGATGTAAGTGGACTTATATAGGCAACAAGGGTTTACTATAACCTCCCCACCATCATCTCTAGCCGGCCAAAGCCCATTCCCCCATGTGATCAACTTTCCACCTCATGAGCCAATATAAATATCTATATGCAAATATTTTCCACCTTTGACCTTCTGGAAGTTTTCCAAAGTCAATTTAGTAAACCATATTAACACAAATTATTTTTTACTAGCTATTAATGACCTCTTATGTTATTTAGACATGTACACAAAGTGCGAACGGCTTATATTGAATGAAAATCTGTTTATCGATAAAATGATTTCCAGTCACATTATCGATAATTCTTCAAAGTATTTATTTTTGTAAACAAATTTCAAAAACAAGTTTCTATCATTATTTTTTAACTAAAAGGAGTTTAATAAAGTTATAAAAATCATTTTTATAACACTTAACCACATTTCAAAAGTTTAGATATTCAAAGATGAAGTGTTCGAAATTACGAGTCGCTATAGATAACATGCCAAAAGATTTATTTGTATATATATTTTATGCATCTTTGTCAATATTAATTAAGTTCATTTGTGTATATTTTAACTGACAAGCAAATTTATCAATTATAATAGTTCCTAAAATTTATTGAAGTGGATTATTTGAACTTTTAATAGCATTTATTCTTACAATCTTAGAACCGTTATATTTTATCATTATATTTTTCTAATAAGGCTCCCACAAGATTTTTATTTTCCTTAAACCTTATGAAAAATATAGAAACATTTTGATTTATCCAGTGAGTGTTAGGACTCACTTGCGTTGGGATTTTGACCTTGAGTTTGTTCAACAAATCAAACCCCCATAAGTGATGGATAACCCTTTATCGGTTATATCATATATAACTCTAACCATGGTCTTTCTCAAATATCAATCTTGACATTAAGTTTTCTCAACAAACTAAAAGAAATTATTCATTATTACCTATCATTTCTTAACGGCCTAAGTATAAATGCTTATACGTTGAGTTTACTCAACAAATACAAGCATTTATCTTACCTTGTCTAGAAATATATTAATAATACTACACATAACAACTCTAGCTTGAGTTTGCTCAATAGCTGGTGCATTTGTGAGTAATCTATTGACATATAAATGATAGAGGAAAACTATGTTAAAGATTCATAATCTTTAATATTTTTTTAGAGTGATACCAATCAAAGGAATAATGTATTTCCTATGAAATACCATCATGATTAAAGTGTTTGACACATTTGATATCAAAGTATGTGTCATACGTACGTATTTATTCCAAAATCTATTTTTGGGCGTATTTTAGTTCCACTTATATTTAATTTATAAATATAATTATATAAGTTTAGTTTATTTATAACTACTTTAATTTAATTAACTTGTATAATAATTATATGTATCTAATTCATTAGAATATTTTAAATTAATATTAATTCTTAATTTAATTAACTAATTAAATAAATATAATTCAAAATTTCATAATTTTATTTATCTTAAACTATTTAAGCAAAATATTAACTATAATCTTTTATAGTCATATATATATATATCAAATATATATATATATATATCCATTAATTACCTATTTAACTAATTATTTATCCAATTAAATATTTTAATTAATTATTTACTAATTTTGAAAATTTAAATTCTCAAAACAATTTTAAGAAAATTTAGAACTTTTAAATTATTTAACTTTAACCTTTATAGTTATATATATATATATATATATCAATATATACACATTAAGTAATCAACTAATTATTAATTTAAGATTTAATTAAATATTTATTAAATATTGAAAATTTATTTTATTTATCTTAGACAATTTAAGATAAATGTTCAACTATAGCTTTTATAGTTTTTTTTATATACATATGTCACTATATGTGTGTGTCTATATATATATATATACAGTGACTGTATATATATATATATTAATTGACTTTTAGTTAATTAATTATTTAATTAATTATATTAATTAAATATTATATAATTTCAAAAATGATAATTTAATTTTTTAAAACAATTTTTAAAATTTTTAATTTATTTTAAAACATTTATAAAATCCTTTTAAATTTTGAGATTAACTTTTAAATTTCATGTTTGTTTTAGTATTTCAAATATTAAATTTGAAATTAGCCCAAGGCCAAAATAAATCTGGGCCTTACATTTTGGTGAACCTTTTAGACTTACTTCACCCATTGGGTCAGGCTAGGAGCCAGGAAGGGGAGAACACTTTTCATCTAACCACATGCCTAGACACTATAATTCTAGACACATATTAGATAGATAGTTTATTAGATAGCCCTACTGCTGAATAATAAGAGTTCTCATCAGACCTTTTGACACGGTTATATCCAGACTGATCAGACAAATTAGACTTGATGATAGACAATGAAAGCACCCTAGAGAGGTGATCACGGGGTCCAAAAATCAGGCATAGACAATGGTATGAAGCAATGATCAAGCAAGACCAAGAGATATAATCTCCAGATTATTCTAAGTATGGATTAGTGTCTCTCCTATGTAGGGGATCGGTACCTATTCCTTCCCCTAAGTAGGGAATCAAATCGCATCACAATCATTATGAACCACATCAACCAACAGTTCAACTCAACAAGAAACGATCGATGTCTCCAAAAACATGAATACAACTTTGGAAACATGAAGCTAGCATAAAGGGGGACCCATATGACCGATCGTGCGATGCCACATGGCTCCTAGGCCCAATCGGTACTGATCACCCAATATTGGGAATTGGGTCGTGAAACTTTTTGGGTGACCTCGTCTACATCATGAGATTTTGCCGACGAAATTTCAGGAAGAAATTTGGTCGTCTACCCCTATAAATACAGAGTTCATCGTTCATTTTAGGGATCTTTACGCTGCTATTTTACTTATACTCCATTGTAATCAAGGATCAATAAAATCTAACCACCCCTCCCTCGTACTCAGAAAAACAAGTGATTAATAAAGCAATTTCATCAAAGTGGACGTAGGTAATCAACGCCGAACCACTATAAATCTGTGTGTTCTTGTTTTCTACTTATTTCTTCTATTTTAATTTTAGTTCTTCACTTTATTTCTCTACATAAAATCTTTTTGTGCCAACTTTTGGTGTAAACATTTTGATGCTTTTAGTGTGAAAGAATTTCAGCTTGATTGGATCTTATCATCTACTAGTGGATTCTCATATCCACGAGATAGATCCAGATTTCTACCGACAAGTTTATGTTTCTATTCAGATTTGAAGAAGATCTAAAAGGAAGCTATTAGCCATGGCCAGAGGAAAGCCTACTACTTCTCATGCTGTTGAAGGAAATGAAGAGACCAACATTCAACAAGGTGACCAGAACGTACAACCGGCGGTTGCTGATGCCCCCAAATCCAGCTGATAACATCACCAAAGCTGACTTTGAGGTCCAGATAAAGGAACTGTTAGATAGTCGTCAGTAGCACAATCGGCCAATCAAGTCCAATATTGACCTGATGAACCAGTGGAAAGACCAATGTGGGAAGACAAGAAGGAAGCTCTCTCTATACTCTGGATCAGAGAACTCCTCTTCATCTAACGACTATTACAGGAGTAGGTGGTGCAAGATCGATGCATGTGATGCTGGAATGTCATGGGGGAATTACGCGATCGACTACCGTCAAACGATGTGGAACGGTACCAAACCCCCTAAGGGGATCGGCACCGAATCCTCAAAGTTGGAGGGGAGTCTTCAGGTAGGTGGTGGAGCCAACTCCAAACACACCACGATCGACCAAGGTGCTGGAGTTTAAGCAAATGAGGTTGAACCGCAGCTGAGATGATAGAGCTATTGTTTAAGGGGTAAATGAAGATCACGCTGAGCTAAGGCAACATCGTGCTGCCTGAAGGCATAGATTGGGATTTTCACGTTAGGTGGAATACGACCACCACCCGGTACCAGTTCTCCAAACAATGGACCTAACGGCTATGGTGAGACAACTTGTGAAAGAAAGTCAAGGCCTGACCATTGATGATTAGGAACTCTCTACAAGTCATACTCTCTTCACTAACAACATCTTACATGCACAGTATCCGGGGAGGTTTAATATGCCTACAATGCTTGCCAATGTGGGAAATATCAACCCTAGGCAGCATCTCCTAAAGTACGAGTTATCGAGATCAATTTCTTCGTTTGATGAGTTATCGAGGAAGTTCATGGAGCAGTTCCGTTTGCATACAACTAGCCCCATATATGTCATGTCCCTCTCCAACTTGATCCTGGCACCGGGGGAGTCGTTGAAAGACTATCTGGAAATGTTTAATACGGCTATTACAAAAGTCAGGAATCTAAACGATGATGCTATAATGATGACGCTGACTAGGGGAGTCGACCTTGATTTTGAGTTTGGTGATTGGTTAGCGGGAAATCCTCCTTCTATGTTAGATGGTTTCTTCACAAAGGCAGATCGGTACCTAAGGAAGGAGGTGGTGAAAAGGTCCAGGAAGAGAGATATTACAGGTCCATGTGCCAAGGGAGTACAAAGTAATGTGGCAGTGAAACAGCCCGAAGGGAGTTTCGGGAAAGTTGAAATTAATGTTCAGAACAAACCAAATGAGCAGAAGAAAGGCAGTCATAGAAACCACGACCAAAGATGGGATTACGGGAGAGGAAAGCCAAGGATTCCATCGTTTGATACATATACACTATTGCATACGTCATTGGAGAACATCTATTTATCGACTTATAACACTATGCAGTATATGAAACCGCCTTCGAAGGAACCGACGGAAAAGCAAAAGCAAATAGGGAAATACTGTAGATTACATGAAAGTTATGGTCATACCACGGATGAGTGCCAACACCTCCGTGATATCATTGAAAAGTTGTTTCATGAAAGAAAGTTTCAACAGTTTGTTAAAGCCTCGTAGGATGGCGGGAAGGGAACATCCGACCCCAATAGAGTACAAGCTCCCCTAGTGCCAAGGAATCTAGACGAATGAGAGGAAGGTTAGACATTAACATCATTGTTGGAGGACCACATCCAGCTGACAAAAGCTAAACGAAATGAAGCATTATGTGAACGAAATAAAGCATGTTGATATTGAATGTTGCTCAAACACGGAGGATGGTTCTTTGGTAAAGCAGTAGAGGACTATGACAGACAAAATCGTGTTTCAGAGTAGAGATACAGACAAGGTGGAGGCCCTTACGATAGACCCGATGGTGATCTCGACCATGATCAGTCCCGCCTTGGTGAGGATGATTCTAATTGATTGCGAAAGTTCTGTTAATATCATTTTCAAGAAGGCATATGACCAGATGTTACTTGAAGCCAAATATCTGAAACTATGCAAAGCCGGTATTCATGGCTTTAATGGTGTTGCTACTGAAGCGGTAAGATATGTCGAGCTACCGATGGAATTGGGAGATGACAACCGTTGGAGAGTGCGGGTGCCATCGTTTGTTGTGATGGATGTGAACTCTCCGTACAATGCTTTCTTAGGCCGACCGGCTCTCGCTGAATTCAGGGCAGCTATCACCCCTTAGTGTTTAACACTCAAATTCCCGACAAAGAGTGACATGAAAATTATTCTTGGAGACTGAGTTAAGGGATGCTTACCGAAAGGAAAAAGGAAAGGATGTGAAGACATCTCTCTACATCAAAACTAACGAAGCTTAGCAATCAACATCTGATCCTTGGCTAAGGCACCACAGTCGGTTCTATAAAGATATAGACCAAAGAGATGAGGAAGAGGGGGCCCAAAGAACCCAAGGCAGCATCCGCTGAGCTGACGATTGACATCACGGTCAGCCAAGACGACCCATTATGAGACTTGAAGATCGGATCATAGCTTAGCGCAACAATGATGAAAGAATTAGATTGCTTTTTCCGAGCGAATCCTAATGTGTTCGTTTGTACCCATTCCGACATGTGTGGGATCTCACCAACTATTGTAAGCCATGCACTGAATATCGACCTGAGGCATGCCTCGGTGAAACGGAAACGATGCAGCATGGATCCGAAGACATCCACTGCACTTAAGGAGGAGGTGGATAAACTCAAAAACAATAGGATTATCCACAATGCCCTCTACCCAAAATGGGTATCTAACACTGTTCTTATGAGAAAAGCTGATGGATAGTGGCGGATATGCATTGACTACTCAGACTTGAACAAAGCATGCCCAATGGAAAGCTTTCCACTTCCAAGGATTGACCAGCCGGTAGACTCGACCAATGGACATGAGCTGCTTTCATTTATGGACGCGTACTCCGGATACAACCAGATCCCGATGCACATCCTAGACCAAGAACATACCAGCTTCATTACCGATCTAAGGATATACTGCTACATTATGATGCCTTTTGGACTGAAAAATGCTGGTGATACTTATTAAAGACCGATCAATCAGTTGTTCAGCGACCAGATTGAACGACTAATGGAAGTATATATGGATGGTATGCTCGTGAAGTTACGACTATCAAATGCCCACATCGATGATTTGGCGGAGATGTTCAGTGTTCTCGGAAAGTATGGAATGAAACTCAAACCCCTGAAATGCTCTTTTGGCGTTGTGTTAAGGACATTCAAGTGTTTCATTGTTAACTCTTGTAGAATCAAAGCCAATCCCAGGAAAATTCAGGCGACAAGAGATATCCAAGCATCGAAGATGATTAAGCAGGTGCAAAGATTAAATGGAAAGGTCGCCTCCCTGAGTCAGTTCATCTCCAGAGCCACAGATAAGTGCATTCTTTTTTTGACTTGATTAAAAGAGCGAAAAGGAATTTCGCATGGATGTAGGATTGAATTGATGCATTCCAAGATCTGGTACACCATGTAGGGAGACCCTCATCTTGTCTAAGCCACTAGATCATGAAGACTTGTATATCTACTTAGCAGTGTTGGTGCATGCTATAAGTGCTACACTGTTGCGCAAAGTGAATCAGAGCCAGAGGCCGGTATACTATGTTAGCAAGTGGTTGACATGTGCTAAAAGAACTATCCTAAACTAGAGAAGCTCACATACTTCCTGTTGATTGCATCAAGGAAGCTCCGACCTTATTTCCAGGCTCACCTCATCAATGCCTTTACCAACCAACCATTACGACAGGTCCTATAGCGACCTGAGATGTCTGGAAGGTTACTAAAATGGAACATTGATTTAAGCTAGTTCGATATCACTTATCTTCCTCGGAGAGCTATCCAGGGAGAAGCGCTGGCGGATTTCATAGCTGAATTCACTATGCAAGATGACTCTTCAGAGAGCAATGGAGAACCTACCATCCAATGGAAGATGTACAAGGATGGAACATCCAACGATTGGTGTTCTAGCATTAGAGTCGTGCTAGTGACTCCTGAGGAACGCTCGATCTACTATGCCTAGAAACTCGACTTTTCTGCAATGAATAATGAAGCTGAAAATGAAGCCTTGATCGCCAGGCTCAAACTTGCTAATGAACTGGGAGTAAAAGCTTTACAAATTTTCTGATTCCCAGTTATTAGTGTGCCAAGTCAAGGGAGAAATCAAGCCAAAGGAGCGTGACTTGCTCCTTGCCTCAATCTAGTCCAAGAACTACTAAACGACCTTGAGCATTACCAAATTACACACAACCCTAGAGAACAGAATGAGAAAGTCGACTATTTGGCCAAGCTGGCCAGTTCCAGGGATGAATAGCAAATAGGCTTGGTCCTAGTTGAAATATGTAACATTCCGAGTATTGACCAGATGGAGACCGATTGGGTCTTAGAGACGGAGCCCGAGAAGGAGTCATGGATGACTCCGATAAAAGAATATTTGCAAAGGGAATCCCTCTCGAACGAAGAAATGAGAAACGACAGGTTCTTCATAAAGCTTCTTGATACATCCTTCAAGAAGGAGTCATGTACAGGAAGGGTTTTTCCGTTCCCCTACTTCAATGTATCGCCAATAATGAAATCAAGCAAATATTTAGAGAAATCCATGATGTAGAATGCGGCAATCACAACGAAGGGCAAACCTTGGCGAAGAAGATACTTCGCTATGGTTATTACCGGCTAACTATCAATCGAGATGCAACCGATTATGCTAGACGATGCGACAAGTGCCAGATATACGCATAGACTCTGAGAGCCCTACTAACGGAGATTACTCAAATGGTCAGTCCATGATCGTTTGCTACATGGGGTATTGACATCATCGGCACCTTACAAATTTCCGAAGGTGGCGCAAAGTATGCCATTGTAGCTATCGATTACTTTACTAAAAGAGCTGAAGCTGAGCCGTTGGCAGCAATCACCACAAAAAAGTAATCAACTTTGTTATTCGAAACATTATGTCATTTTGGTCTCCCCAGACCAATTCGACATAATTGAATTCAAAGATTTCTACCACCGCCATCGTATTGAGAAAAGATTTGTGGCAGTTGCTTACCCTCAGGCTAATGGATGTGTCGAAAATATTAATAAAATCATAAATTCCATTTTGAAGAAGCATTTGGAAAAGGTTAAAGGCAAGTAGGTTGATGAACTCCCATTAGATCTGTGGGCACACAAAACCGCCCAAAAGTTCGTGATAGGCCACACTCCATTCGCCCTTACCTACGACCCTAAAGTTGTGATTCCTGTAGAACTTGAAGTACCTTCTCATCGAGTTACTTACTATGACCCCAGAACAAACACAGATCTCCTTTTGGAATCTCTAGACATGGTCGATGAGAAGCATAAAGAAGCTGACTTGAGGGCAGTTGCACAGCAACACCGAGTCGCCCGGTACTACAACGTTAAAGTCTGAGTTAGAACCTTTGAAATTGGCAATCTCATCCTAAAATAGAACTTTCCTAGCCTTGTCAACTGGGTCCAAGATGGGAAGGACCGTATGTCATCGATCAGAAGCTTGGAGATGAAACTTTCAAGCTAACGACTGTTGATGGCATTACACTCTCTAGAGCATGGAATAGCGAGCATTTACAATGCTATTTCACTTAATTTTTTTTCATTCATTTGTATTTCATTTAGAATGTGTTTTTACAATTTAGATCCATGTAATAAGACAGACCTTGTCGCTTTCTCTTTCAGTTAGCAATAAAACTTGAAGTTTCTCCTACATTTGTGAATCGTTTGTGTATAGTATAATAGTTGTGACATGCGACTAACTTACATCCACATATGCCTAATATAGACTAGCGGGTACCCTAAGTCTTGTGCCAACCAAGTTTTCGGGTTCGTGATCGAATTAATCAAAGATGATCGTGACTTGACGTTCATTTATTGATTCTCGCCTACAATCCGATGGGCCGGGTATAAAACATAAAGCGGATGTGACTCAACCATCTGTTAGCTAATTTCCATCCCGCAATTTGATGGGAGAAATATAAGGTAAAAGTGGACGCGATACGATTGACCACTCTTTGACTTTTGCTCCTGACTTGGGAGCAAAGGAATTAACCAAGTAAAATGTGGTTCGACCCTTTACCAGAGCAACTCCAGTCTCTAAACTGTGGAATCGAGTACAAATATCCAACGGGTGCGGTGAACCTCCCATCAACTAACACTAGTCCCTAGAGTGCAGATAAGAGTATAAACAAACGAATGAGTGCGACTTGACCATTCATTTGCCAACTATGACCTGAGCCCGACAGGATGAGTACATACTCATAATAGATGGATTCTGACCATCCATGAGCTAACTCTGCCAACCCGAGACTGGGAGCAGGAATAAAATCACTTAACCACCGAATACGACAGCGTAACATTGTGGCTCGCGCCTTGTGTTTGATACGACTTAAGGCCACGACCGAAAGGAGTCCTTGAGATGAAATTATCGGATTGATGCCTGGAGAAACGTGCGATCGAATGTCATTACAACTTAAACGACGAGCGACAAATTACAAGTACATTGAATGGAAAACGTAATAGCTATAACACTAAAACAATTTCACACAAAAGTTAAATTAAAACAAAAGAAGTTTTATTCACAAGCAAAAAAATGGAAAGCTAAGTACAAGTTTATTTCTAGAAGTAGAAACTAAAAGCGGAGACCGTACCCGCACAATCACGGCCAACAAAAAGAAACTAGCTGCCTAACTATACATAACCAAGGTCGATTCGACGGCTATTTCTTATACCTCTTGGGCTTCTTCGAAGTAGAGTCATTGGAGCTCTCACCCTTGCCTCTCCTCTTCGACCTTCCTCTATCTGTGCCACTCTTAGGTAAAATGCTTTTAGAGATGGAAACGGAAGTGGTCTTACTTTAGGATACGGAAGGGTCAACCTCTTCAAGGATGATACGGCCAGGCAGTATGATTTGGAGTGGAGTGGCATCTTTCTCGCCACGCTCCCTCTTGACTTGCTTATCCAGCTCAACCTTTTCAATATGCTCTATCAAGATGTGTTTGTTTGTATGCTCAAAGGCATGGGTCACCATGACGTCATCTGTCTCATCCTGGCTCTGTTGATCATCGGTCTTTTCTTTATTCAAAGCCCCTATAACTTCAGCATTTGGGCCGGGAGTCTAAGTGGATTGGACAGTTGGAGCCTTTGTGTAGTGGTGACTATTGTAGACTCTATGGTCAGTGCCTGCTGTCCTAAGATAACATCATGACCCGGAGTATGAACAGATGCAGATAAACCTACAATTTCACAAGGTTCAATGGGTAAGCCCATGACTTTCGTGCCCAAGATGTAAACCTTCTCGAACGTTGGGGAGGTAAGAGATATACCTTCATTGGATTGGCCTTCAATCGACGCTAGAGTACCGCCTTCAAGAATCAGAGGTAGCCCAAAAGACTTATGGATTTCAGGATGATCTGGATTGTAGCATATCTCATTTTCAGAGGCATGAGAAGCTGAGGCCCCAGTTGCCTGACTTTGGAGAGGGTCTTGAGAGCCGGATCCGAAGGCTTCGTCGACATCCTTCCTTTCTCGGTGATCGTTGGGTCATGGAGTAAACTAAGTCAAGCGGCCTTGAGTTTATCAGGCTCTTCATCATGTAAGAATTAATGCATAAGCTACTCCTCATCTACCTCGATGCCATGGAGAGACTTCTCCTTCTAGTCTATAATACAGTCCCTAGCTTCAACTAGTAACTTTAGATATCCCTCTCCAAGGAAGAGAAGGTTGCAGTTCATGAGGACATTTTCCTTGTTGTATATCAGTAGAGGATTAAAATTGATCTATATCTCTTTCTAACCAGCCTCCCTAGCTTCTTCTTTGAGGGCCTCTATTTGCTGGAGTTGTTTATCGACAACTATCTCACTCAAGCGGGCCTCGATGGATTCCTTGCAATATCGTTGGGACTCCAGTTGAGCCTCAAGTTTCTCTTGTTTTTCCTTCTCAAGCTCCTCCTCAAGTTGTCGAATATGGAGGGCCAAGGCGTCATTATCTTTTTCCAACGCATCCTTTTCCTTCTGCAAAAAGTCCTTCTCAAGGGCTAAAGTGTTACTGTGGCGAACAGCAGTGTCCATTTCAACTTGATGCACTTTCATCAAACATTCCACTATTTCAGAAGATTCGATAGCTCTTTTCTCAGCATCGGCCATCTTGTATTCAGCTCCTTGACTTCTTCATCCAAGTGTTTGATGATGTCTTTAATATGAATCGCTTCGAGAGTAAAGCGATCGATCTAATGCTTCCTTTCAATTGACACTTCAGAAATCCTCCCAGTCACATGTTGAATCGTGCCATGCTGGATGTAGACATCATTGACATAAGAGGGCATTGTGTCCTTGGCCTCTGGACAAATCGGATGCAAATCGGGAACAAATTTGAACTCATCAAAGCATAACTCAGAAAAGGTGGCCTTAAGCTCGGCCATCTTTTCTACAGCAGTGGAATCGAGAGCGGTTGGGGCTAAGAGGCACCATTTTCTATACCTATGAGAAGAAGTATTAAGACTTCCTATGCTAGTCTAGCATTCAGAAGATCGCCCGGTACTGGAAGAACTCGAATGTTGCTCGGATAGTGTAGCTGAAGTAGAGGCATGAGATAATAACTTGCTACTGCTATAGATTATGTGGTGTGGATCGGCACCCTTATGATGAGAAGACTGGGACTTTGACTTGTGCCTGGATGCCAAATCCTTGGATTGATGACTTCTGTCCCAGTCCTCCCTTCTGTCATGGCCTTCTCTTTTCTGTCTAGGCTATTGACTAGAGTCTGGACCTCGACTGGACCTGAAATAGGATGGCTGAGAGCATGATGACTTCTTCAAGAAATTGTAGTTGTGAGTGCATCCCATGGAACCTATAAATAAAACAAAGATGTATCAGCATAACTTGAATTAAAGATAGATAATTTTTGTGTGGTGCAGTGCACGAGATCGTGAGTGTCCTAATCTCCCCCCGATGGACCAGGTACTAGAGCTTTACTAGTTGGAGTAATCTCTCCCATGCTAATCGGAGGAATGTCAGCATCAATTTGGATAAGACAATCGGACCCCAAAGGCTCATGTTAGCAAAATCATAACTCCCGGCATCCTCTGGTATCGGGGTGTTCGACATTCCTCGAATAAATTTCCTAGAGGCAAAGAAGTAGATTGATCTATGGCAGCAGTGGTTGCCTTGGGTTGCTTGGCGAAATGCCCTCTACGAAGCTTATAAATTAGCCTCTCTCTTTTTCTCATCTCTGAGGCGGGAAGCTGTGTGCCTTAGGAGGATCCGACTGCAGGCTCATGACTTGAACCCACATCGTCACGGCTGGGCTCATTAGCATCACCCCTTACTTCGCCTTCTTCGGTGACATCCTGAGCCTCCACGACTAGGGGCACAATTGGACTAACATCGCCACCTCCTTACCGAGCAGCGCCACTTTTTCCTCTCACATCCTCATCAACATTCCCTGTTAACCGAGAGCTACGCTCTTCTTTTGACAAGGCAAAAGCAAAATGGCGCTCATCGGTGATAACGGACCTAACGTCTCTATCTTCCGAGGGTATATTCTTAAGCTCAACGACTGCCTCAAAATACCTATCACCGATGAGACATGGATAGCTACCTACAAGATTCAAAGAGTAGCTTAGTTCAAGGTACAACTTAGATACAAGCACAAAGGGTTGAGTAAAAAGACACTTACGTCCTTCCATCCATCATTCTTTGAAGCCAGGAGGGCAACGCACATAAAACCACTCATTCTTAAAAGCACTTAGCTTATTCCAAGTACCATCCACAACTTGATAATTACTAATTGACTCAAGAAATGTATAGGAGAGGCTTCCCTTTCATCGCTTAAAATTGAAAATGAACTGAATGTCCTCTGGAGTTGGTTCACGATATAAGAATTCGAGGAATATCGTTTATGTACAATGAAGAAATGCATAGATGTTCGGAGCAACTAGGCCGGAGCCAATCCAAATAATGTAACATCTTTGGATGAATGGAATAAAAGGTGGGACACATCCTGCCCAGCACATATACCTGTTACGGGTAGTAGATCCTTCTGGAGGTGAGTGAGCTCAGTTATTACGAGACGGGACTCGTAGGTCCTCAAACAGAATCCCATGGTTGATGCAAAGTCTGCGGAGAGAAGCCTCATCAACTCTCAAAGCCATGGAATCTTCCGGATATTCTAAAAATATAACATCTCTTAAGGTGTCGGGAGCTGGTTCATCTTCTGCTTCTAAATTCACAGGAATTTCAGGCACTTGATAAGAACTTTTGGGCTTTTTTAATTGATTTCCTGGAGTGTGCCGAGCTATGTTAAGAAAAGCGTGCCTATGCATTGCCTAAGCATTGCTTAAGTGCTAAATGCATGTACAACGCTTAATTTTTAGAAAAGGTAATAGAATTAAGCGATGAGCGCTTAAGCACGCTTAATTAGCGCTTATATGTGCTTTGCTTATATTTAAGAGATGATTAAACTCTATTAAGTAAAAAAAATATTTTAAAATAAGAAGAAATAAGGTATACCATAAGAGCGACACTCCCAAACAAAATTTTCTCATTTTCTATCTTATGGGATGAAGGATGTTGAATAGTTTTTTACATTAAGATATAACTGTTTATTAGACAAATGTGAACTATTTGTACTCAACTCGAGTATGCTTAATTTTGATGAATAACTAAAGTCAAATCCAACTTTTGTAACATATGAATTTATAAGTTAACTTAAAAGTAAAACTTTACTTCTTTTGATTAATTCGTGCATACATTGACAATGATGCACTTATTATAATCACTTTGCATAAATTTTTATCGATACAAATATTGTACGCACAAAAATTAAGTAGCGCTTAGGCGATGCATAAACGGCGCTTAAGTGACATTAAGTGAAGCGAGACTTCTATCGCCTCGCCTCGCCTAATGCTTAATATAACATAGGCGCCAAGGCAGATATTGTTGCGGATCTTTACTCGGCATTAGCATCGTAATGCGAAGAAGTCTGTTCAGTAGCCATAGCAACTAAATGCTCCAAGTATCTGGAACCCATAGCTATCAAACTTAGTAGATAGTCATTATTAGAGAAAGTAACCTGTCCCCTGTTTAAAATGTAAACTAGTGCGGTGTGGTGTGGTGTTGTGCATTGCAATAATAAACAATTCAAATTAAAATGATAGCCGTGACGAGACTCTAGGATTCGACCGGAGTGACCATTATTGCTGACCGTCCCAACTGGTTTTCATGTCGATGGTTGTGGATTCTATCTAGGCTCCGGGATCAATTAACAGCATGTTGAAGTTTGGTATTTGGGTTTGAGTTCATATGAGCATTCGAATCTGTTCAAGGTCCAAGTATTTAAGTTCAAGTCCAACTTTGAATATGCAAGCGTTCATGCCCAAGTTTGTTCTACATGCTCATGCTCCTAAGGTTTGGGTTTGGGTTTATTCATGCAAGTGTTTGGGTTTGAGTGTTCCAAGTTGAAAAAGCCTAAGTCCCCCATAGGCAAGGGATCGCAACCAATCCTTAGCCAAGGCATCATTGACTTAGTCAATTTCGAACTCCAACACGCCTGAACTGAGGCCTATAACAACCAATCCCTCCTTCCTCACAAAACCATCTCAACTCCGCCATATCACCACAGATCCCAATTGCACCGATTGCTCCATGCCAACCCATGAACTGATCCCCTATACTTCAACACTTCACTTCATATCCAATACAATAGTCGATCCTATACTTTGCATCACAACCGATCCCATGCCACACCCGAACCCAACAGTTTCAACTACTCCACTTCATCTCCTCCAAATCATTACCAAGCTCATACGCTATATCGACCAACATGAATAATCTTAACCGTCTCAACACATAACCAAATTGCATATAAACTAAATTGTAAGCCTACATATATATGGAAACCAGGCTTGGTCGAAGGAAAGGAACTCGGCTTTGGTACAAATTAAGGGTTCAGATGCAGGAAATTTCGGGTGAAATCAGTGGAGATGGTTGGGGTTTAGTGAAAGATGAGGCAGAGCGAGGTGTAGAGTGGGGGAGATAGTCGAGCTAGCAATGGACTGTTGAGGAGATTGTTGAATCGCTCAAGCTTAAGTTCGTTAATGGCGAACGCAAGCAAAGGAGAGGGGATCGGTTTGGTTGTAAAACAAATGAAGTAAAGTGGAGATTGTGAAACTGAGTTTTAGTTTATATATGGTAGCGGACCGCTCACATAAAGCCCAATGTGTCTGTGTTTAAAAACAAAGGGGATCGGTTCGTTTACATCGATACACAGCCACAAATTGGCTAAGTCCACATAGGTAGAGGGATCAGATCTGATCCCTCATCTAGGGGATTTATACTGATCCCTTACCAATTATATATATATATATATATATTTGTAATGCAATGGCATTTGAACTACAAAGAATTGGCAATAATGCATAAGTAAACGTGTTCATGAGCCATTAACAAAGTGTGAACACGAACGTGAATGTGTGCATACCTAATATTTGATTTATCAAATCAACAGAAATTGAATTCTTACCTAGATTTCTCAGAAAAGATGTCACTACGGATAGCCGAGACCTACTAACTCAATCAACCAACTCAATGGAACCGAGCATAGACAAAGACTGAGGATTACATCCTGGATTTATACTGACTAATATCGACCAAGCATCGTAACAAATAGGGAGAGATACGACTCTTCGAAAAGACAATTCAACAAAAGGTAACGAATATTCAAAAAACTAAGTGGAATCCTTTCTGGCAACTCTAACTTGCTTCGATTCAAAGCACGTCATGTTTGAAACAAATCGTACTTTAGCATGCAAGTGTTATCTGGTCATTTGACCCAGATATATCCAGACCGATCGAAAAAATTAGACTCGATGATAGACAAGGCAAGCACCCCAGAGAGATGATCATGGAGTCCAGAGATCAGGTATAGACAATGGTATGAACCAATGATCAAGCGAGACCAAGAGACAGACTCTCCGGAATATTATAAGTTTGGATTAGTGCCTTCCGTAGGTAGGGGATTGGTACCTACCCCTTTCCCTAGGTAGGGAATCAGGTCGATATCTTCAAAAACATGAAGAGAACTTTAGAAACATGAAGCTAGCATGGAAGGGGACCCACACGAGCGTCTGTGCGACGTTATGTGGCTCCTAAGATCGATCGGTACCGATCGTCCAATATTGGGAATTAGGTCGCGAAACTTTTTGGGTAACCTCATTTACATCCCGAGATTACGCCGGCGAATTTCAGGAAGATATTCGGTCGTCTACCCCTATAAATATAGAGTTCATTCTTCATTTTAGGGATCTTTACACTGTTGTTTTACTTATACTCCATTGTAATCAAGGAGTAATCTGATCTGATCCCTCTTGTACCAAAAAAAACAAGTGATTAATAAAACAATTACATCAAAGTGGACGTACAAAATAAACGCCGAACCACTATAAATCTGTGTATTCTTGTTTTTTGATTGTTTCTTTTGTTTTAATTTTAGTTCTTCACTTTATTTCACTACATAAAATCTATTGGGTGTTTGTGTCAACTTTTGGTGCAAACAAGACTGCATAGACAAATTCGGTTTAAACACAATTATTGGAGCTGGCCCGTTTGACAACGGGTGAAATGAGTAAATTTCAATTAAAAAAATGCTTATTTGGATCTTAATGGGTCTATGTAAACTACTAGTTAGCATAAGATCCAATCTACGTAATAAAATAAAATCCTATTTTATTTTAAAATGTTTATATTTATTTATATTAAGTATATTTTGAATATAATACATATATTCTAAAGTAAAATAATAACATAATATATATAAGCATGTGTATAACTAAATATATAGGTATATATGTTGGGATTTATATCTATTTTAAATACATATATATTATACATATATATATATATATATATATATTTACGTGTGTGGGAGATAAATTAGTATACATATAGAGGGAATATAAATGCCTAAGTAGATACATAAGTTTAAATATATTATCATATATGTATATGCTTTATATACATACATTATTAGTACCACATATATATAGTTTAGACATATACTTGTATATATTATATATTGCCATATGTATGTATGTATGTATGTATGTATGTATATGCAAAATAATTATGTATAGAAATTAAAATTAAGTTAATTAGAAATTTATTTGACTAAGTAAAACCTATAAATTTGAATTAAAATCAATATTCAAAAATTTATAAATTCGAATTCAATTTAACTAAGTCAAAATATTTTATATTTAAAATTTTGAATCAAATGAGACTATTTTAAAATATTTTGAAAATTAAGATGTTAAAATTAATATCCAAAAGTTGACCGATTCTAATATATTGATTCCTAGTTAATAATAGATAAAAATATTCTTTTAGATATAAAAAATAATACAATTCATTATAAAATTATTTTATCTCAAAGCCGTGATCGAAATAATATTTTTATTATAATCGAAAGCAAAAACATATTATCATCAGAATTGTTACCTCATCGACCTTGCCGTCCTAAACACCTCGATCTGGAATATCTCCTAGGACACCTATCCTCCACTCGTGACTACAATAATAGAATGCTACCATGTTTGAATGTGTATTTGGATGCTTGGATGAAGGGTAGTTCGACCAAGATGATGATAAGGATGACAATGACCAAACGGCAGCTAGGGTAGTGAAGTTCAAGAAGAAATGAGTTTGGTTTGGGTTAGTATTTATAGAGGGAGAATAGGGAGAAATATCTACCACCTTTTGCTTTGTATCCCGTATTAGTTCAAACTAGATCCAAGACCAATTCCCCTCCTACGGCCTGCCTCACCATGATCAAATCATGGGTTAAAATGCATTCGACCCATTTAGCATTTGTTTATATTTAAAGTCTATTTGAATATATATCAATATCATATATCGATATGTGTACATTAAACATTTATATATTCATCCAAAGATTTATTTATGGTACTCAAATAATTTCTAGAAACCAACTCATTTACTAAAACATCCCAAACATCAAGTACATTAATAATTAATATTTCTTAAATGTTAATCTATTTAATCAATATGTAATAATTCATAAACTAATTTAATCTTGTGGTATTTTCAAGAATTCACAAATATGATTTTGTTATTTATAGGTGTGAATTCAGTCAATGGTTAATATTGGACAATTCAAATATTAACCTTCACTTGTTAGTTTTGTTGATGGTGTGATAGTTTGGCTAAATTCGTCGCTTATAGATCTATTCGGTAAAATCAAATTTTAGATCACTTTAACCGATATCGTTATGCGATAATCCTTCTCTTTATTAATGCTATATTACTTGAGGACATATGGAGTTCGGTATTGGTTCAAACGCCAATAGTATCTATATTCAACTGTTCAATCTAATTACAAAGTCCCTGGTTCAATAATAACATTTATTATTAACCTTTCTGCTCTAGCCAGATATTTTGAATTTGTGTTGACTATAGTTGACAGTGATACTAACCTCATACAACCGAGGAGTCAAATAATTTATTGAATAGTGCTTCACTCTCTATGCTTCAACTCAGACCCAACTATAGTCGCTCGGTGGTCGTGATGCCATGATTTAACTATAAACAAAGTGGAGTGTCCACGTCAAAATTCCATGACATTCTCAAGTGAAGAGAACTGTGTAACATCATTACACTGAGGTTTCCTGTTTGACCTAGTTAATATCAACCAAGGTAACTGTTGGTTGAAACATTCTATAGTGATCTAATCATTATAAGTATGTAACCCCTTAGTGCCCCCAACAACCTTGAGTAATACATTGCCCAACATTTTGAGAGCATTACGTACTTTGGTCTCAACGAAGGTACCAATATCCTTTACCAAAATATCTTGACCATGAATATTTAAAACAAAATATTATTTTATATTATGATTAATTACCCAAGGTTGCAACTATTTGCAACTACAATCACATACCATGTTATTTAAGGATTTTCTTATTTATATACTTCAAATTAATTACTAAATTATTTATATCACATTATAACAAAGTATATAAATGTTACCCCACTTTTGAACCAAGCAATAGCTCAATGAATCAGGACCATTGAATGGCCGCAAAGTAAGCATAAAAGTCCATAACACAAGTCTAGTGCTAGAATTCAGGTGAAGTCCTAAGAATCAGCACATAGTCAATCTATAGACAAGTCAAATAGCAAGAAACATAAGATGGAGATACATCTCAACATAAGAACTCGGCATCGAATTGTGTAGCTCAATAATGAGTCAACATAACATGGTTAAGGGATTGAAGACTAAACAAAGCACAAGAAGATAAGAAATTTCTTAACATGGCATCGAATTGTGAGCGCAACTCAATATGAGTTTTCAATGAATGCCGGTTTGGCCATAATCTTCAAACTGGAGCTTCATGTCGGACGTGGAAAACGTGGAGAGCATTTTTCGATGGTCTTCGTCTATAAATAAGAGGAGTAAAAATAAAAGGGAGTCTTTTGAATCTTCTCCTTACTTTCTTTATTGTCAAATTTTACCTCAAAACTTAGTTGGATCCATACCCATGTTGTAGTGCAAGATCATCCTTGTAAAAGAAGAAAGAATCGTTAACAAAGCTGATAGTGGATGTAAGATATTGATTTTGGTCGAACCACTATAAATCTTGCATGTTCTTACTTCATTTTAATTTTTTTATCCCTGTAGTTATCATTAATTAATCAATCGGGAGTTTATCCCACTTTTGGTGTAAATATTTCGGTTCTTTCACTGAGAGGGATTTGAAGTTCTTAGTTGAAGATCTAGCTTGAAATTTTGGATCTAGAAAGTTGTTATTGGAAGATCCTTGATTATTTTGATCTGAAAGAATCCTATCATTGGACCTAGAAGAGTCATAGCACCTAGGAAGGATAAAGAGAAGTAAACCACCTTAGGACCCATCAATAAAGGTGAGAATGAAGACACTCGACATGGAGAAGAAACGAATCAATCCACTCCTGCTGAAATCCTGGATGCATCAAAGGTAGTAATGAGGGTGGGGTTAGATCAGATGATGTCAAAAATGTAGAGAAGGATGTTAGAAAGTCAAAATGCCATTTTGAAAAAAGACGGAGAGAAGTATTGCCATAATGACTCAGCTTCTCTAAAGGCGAAAGAAGATCCCTAGAGAGTCATCATCTTCTAACTCGAAAGAAGAAAGTTTTTCTTCGGATGGGAATCTGAGGAATGGAAAGAAGATAATGAAAATGGAAGAAGCCAGGACAAAAAAGAAAGGACTTGGAATAGCCCTAATTGATAAGTTACAACTCGGTATCGAACCATCATGACTCGGTACCGAGTTGTCAAAGAGAGTTATGATTGACGATTATGATGATGACTTTACGAGGAGGTTGATATTGGTGTGTAGCAAGTTTCTAATGGTCAGAGTGGGGGTGTACATTCGAATCCCACTGAGCCATCAAGGAACGTAGATAATGAAAGACAGGATGAAAGGCTGTCCTAAAGAAATGGAAGCCCAGACTCACGGAAGTAACCAAGAGCATTTGCAGAGTCAAACACTCGAGGATATCCTTGACGATTGCCATCCATGTGATCAGACTAGTCCAAAATATGTAGCTAACATGGTGAGAAGGTTGTTGAATTACAATCAGTAGAGAAATAATGATGATTGGTGTTTGTCACCTAGCAAGACTGCATTCACCGGTGATATATTATAGGAAAGTTATCCTGAGAGATTTTTTATGCCGACGATACCATCTTACTATGGAACAAAAGATCCAATACAACATCTTTTGAAATATGAGTGGCACACGGATGGTGCCACAGCAACTGATGCAGTAAGATATAGATGTTTCCCCATAATCCTTCAAGTAGTGGCCACGACATGGTTCACTCGGCTCGCACCGAGGTTTGTATCATCTTTTGATCAGTTGGCAAAAAATATTTATAGAGCAGTTCGGGCTCCACACTGCCCAGCGAAGGATGTGATGTCCTTGTCGAGCATCCATTAGGGTTTTGGAGTATCTTTGAAAGATTTGTTGAGTTGATTTAAAATTGTTTTAACTGAAGTGAGTAATCCGAAGGAGGATATTGTGTTGATGGCATCGATCCTTGTAATACACCCAAATACAGAGTTTGGTAAATGACCAAAGAGGAATAGCCACCTACGATGGAAGAATTCTATTGGAAGACATCTCGGTTTTGCACTTGGGAGAGGAAGATCTGGCCGACGAACATATTGGTGGTAGATTGTCGGATGAGGATGTTAAGAGCAATACCGCCATTAAACAAAGCGGTGAGAGAATCGAGAACATTGTATTTAATGTTTGAAATAACAATGACAATAAGAAAAGTATGAACTAGGGTGCAGTTGCAAAGAAGCTAGACTTCAAGAAACGTCAAAGATATATGAAACCTGAAGACTATGCCCCTGTTAAATGAATCTATTTAACATATCTACCCTATTACAAGGGCACAATACATGGGCTAAAGATTATTCTTCCATTAATTATAAGAAGCTACCTCAGAGGGAGGATTGAATAGGAATGATACTCAAAGAAGTATTGTTGCTTCCACGAGATACATGGGCACAATACCAATGAGTGCCATCATCTAAGGGATATTATTGAGGAACTGATCAGGAAAAAGAAACTGCAATAGTATGCGAGAGACCTATAGGCTGGCAGGCAGATGGATAGTAAAACCTAAGGGCAGATGGCCCAACAAAATCAGCCTGGACCTAGATGTGATGGACCAAGGTAGTATGAAAATAGAATTATGATAAACACTAGTACTAGAGGACCTCATCCAGCTGAGAAGAGATGGAACAAGATGGAAAGGTATGGTAGTACTTTGAAGCATGTAGTTTAGGAGACTTGCTTCGTTGTGGCAGAAGAAACTCTGGCGAAATAACAAATTATGATGATGATGATATCGTGTTCAGAGGTAAGGATGCTGATGGGATAGAAGCGCCAACACTTGACCCCATGATGATTACGGCTGTTCTTAGGTCGGCAACTGTGCACCGATTCATAATTGACTATGGGAGCTTGCTTAATATTTTGTTTAGTTAGACTTTATGAGTATTAGTGGGCAAGACATGAATCCATGTATGCCTTACTAAAGAGACTAACGAGCTTGTCTGTTGTAATGATTTATCAGTGGAGCTGGGTGATAGAGACGGCAAGATGCTGTAAGTGCAAACATTTATTGTGATTGACACGTAATAAGCTTATTATGGTTTCTTATGCCGACCGACCCTTGCTAGTTTTAGGGTAGCCCTTTCCTCATGATGCTTAATGATGAAATTCCACACCCAGAATGGGGTAGGAGCTATCCAAGGAGATCAGAGTACTGGTCTTGAATGTTATATCGCGAAGCTTAGAGAAGCAAAGCGACATGAGAAAGGAAAGAGTGCAGAGATGACTCTCTACATCAAGGCAGTTAACGCATAGCAACCACCGCCTAAGTCCTAGCTCAGACGCATAGTAAATTTTACAAATCTATCGATCTGTGGAAAGAGCCAGAGGATGCAAGTGCGACAAAGGCGAAGCTAATGATCAATATTCCAGTCGATAAGGATGACCCCACTTAGGTCCAAAAGATCGAGTCTCGGCTTGGTGTAAAGATGAAAAAGGAGTTGGTAGGGTTTCTCCAGGCAAACCTTAATGTGTTTTTCTAGACATATTCTGGTATTTATGGAATATCACTAGAGATAGCATGTCATACATTGAATATGGACCTATGATACCCTCCTATGAATCAAAAGAGGCATTGCCTGGGTCCGAGGCGATCTGCTGCATTGAAGGAAGAATTGGATAAGCTAAAGGCGAATGGCTTTATCTGCGATGCTGAATACCTTAGATGGGTATCGAATCCTTTATTGGTCAAGAATCCTAGGGGAAAGTACCGGACATGGTTTGATTATTTAGATCTTCATAAGACATTCCAATGGACAACTTCCCTCTGCTCAGAATTGACTAGCTCGTTAATGGAATCTCCGGACATGAACTATTATCCTTCATGGATGCATACTCTGTCTGCAATTAAATAGCAACGGATATTCCAGATCAAGAGCACATTAGTTTCATGACTGATTTTGGATCGTATTGTTATCAAGTAATGTGGTTTGGCTTGAAGAACACTGGAGCAACTTACCAACAGTTGGTAAACTCGATTGATGAATCGGATGCATGACCTCTCAGAGATGTTCGATATGCTTTGGAAATGCGGGATGAGGCCTAATCCATTGAAATGATTCATTTGGAGTTACATCAGACAAGTTTTTTGGGTTTCATGGTAAACTCAAGGGTATTAAAGCTAATCTAGAGCAGATAAAAGCATTGAAAGATGTTATTGCATCAAAGACAAGAAGGGAAATGCAGAGCTTGAATGGAAAAGACGCCGCACTGATTTGGTTCATTTCAAAGGCAACAAATAAATGTCTGTAGTTCTTTGATGCCCTCAAGAAAGAAAAAGGGAAGTTTGTTTAGATAGAGGAATGTTAGGAAGCTTTTAATGATCTACTTGATCACACGGAGAGACTGTCGGTCTTGTCAAAGCCTTTGGAAGGAGAGGACCTACTTGTTTACTTGGCAGTATCTGCTCATGCACTAAGTGCGGCTTTGTTACATAAGGAGTCCATAATTTAAAGGCATGTATATGACATCAGCAAGCAATTCACATGAGCAAAAAAGAATTGTCTAAACTAAGAGAAGCTAGTGTACTATTTGTTGATTGCTTCGTGGAAGTTGTGGCCACACTTCTAAGCTCACCCAATAAATGTACTGACTGATCAGCCTTTAAGGAAAGTGATGCATCAATCCGAGACTTTGGATAGATTATTGAAATGAAATATCGAGTTGAGCGAATATGATATAACCTACTATCCTAAGAGGGCGATATGAGGATAGGCATTAGCTGATTTCCTTGCCGAATTCACCGACTGGGACGATAAAGTTGAAAAGGATATGGTCTTGCCTACTCAAAGGAAATTATATACAAAAGGAGCATCTAATGAATATAGTTCTAGGGCAGGAGTAATCTTTATAACCCTAGAAGAGTGGGAATATGCTATGCCTTAAATTTAGATTTCCCCGCAACAAATAATGAAGCTGAATACGAAGTGTTGATCGCAGGATTCAAGATAGCGAACGAATTGGGAGTTAAAGATTTGCATAAATTTAATTGAAGATGGAATTTCAGGCTAAGGGAGATAGACTTGCCCCTTACCTAATGAAGATTCTAAAATTGCTAAACGATATCAAATACTACACGATAACGTACATTCCCAAAGAAGAGAATATGAAAGATAGTTCATTAGCCAAACTGGCCAACTCTAGGGATGCGTAACTCTTGGAACTTGTTCATTGGAGGTTTTATCTACTCTGAGGATCGACTAAATGGATGTTGATTGGATCTTTGAGGCTAAGGTGGAGAAGGAGTCGTGGCTGACTCTAATTAAAGTATATTTGCTAAAGGGAACTCTTCCGAATGGAAGAAACGAACGACGAAAATTCCTGTGCAAAGTACCATTGTTTATCATTCAAGCAGGAGTACTATACATGAGAGGATTCTCTGCTCCTATAGTATGATGTATCACTAAAGATAAAGCTAATAAGATCCTTAATGATATGCATGAAGGAAACTATGTTGAACACACTGGGGCTTGACTTTGGCAAGAAAGGTTCTTTGCTATGGGTACTTTTGGCCAACAATCAACCGAGAGGCGACTGATTACACTAGAAAGTGCAATAGGTGCTGAAGGTTTACGAGGATCCCTAGAGCCCTATCTAATGAACTTACGCAGGTGGTTAGCCCGTGGCCATTTGTAGTTTGGATACTTGATATTATTAAAGTGGTATTAATGTCAAAAGACGGACCATATTATGCCAGCGTAGCTATGGATTATTTCACAAAGTGGCCCAAAGCGGAACTGCTAGCCATGATCACTATGAAGAAAGTGACCGACTTGATGGTGAAAAATGTTATTTGTCGATTTGGAGTCTGATAGAAGATTATTATCGACAATGGAACCCAATTCGAGAGTGTTGAATTCAAGGACTTCTTCAATCAGTATATAATTGGAAAGAAATATATGCGAGTAGCACACCTATAAGCAAATAGATAGGTGGAGGCAGTGAATAAGGTCATCAAATCCATTCTGAAGAAGCGATTGACAAAAGCCAAGGGTAAATCGGTCGATGAATTTCCATTAGCATTATAGGCTTACCGAATGACTCACAAGTCCACGACTACCCATACTCCATTCGCTTTGGCCTATGGATTTGAGGTCATGATAATTGAATTGGAAGTTCCTTCCCATTGAAGAATCGGCTATGATCTCAAGATAAATGAAGAGCTCTTGCTTGAGTCCCTTGACTTGGTCGACGAGAAGCAAGAAGAAGTTGATTCGAGGATAGCTACTCACCAGAAAAGAGTAGCATGATAATTCAATGCCAAGATAAGAAACTGCACCTTTGAGATAAACGGTCTCGTTGTGAAATGGATCTTTCTTGGTCCGATGGAACTTGGCCCAAATTAGGAAGGTCCCTATGCAATAGAACATAAGCTTGGAGATGGAACTTTCCAGCTAGCGACCGTTGATGGGATCTCGGTTTCACGAGCATGTAATAGCAAGAACCCGAGACACTATTTCACTTATATCTATTTCTGTAAATAGTTAATTATACTTTAATGTAATAAGGCAGAGTGCCATTCCTACATTTATAAATAGAATTAGCCTTTAGGGATTGATAGAACTGTATTCTTAAAGCCATATATACCATGTGGATAATGTCAATATTGAACATTATGTGTCTTGAAAACCCAAACATCTAGGTACCCAGAGATAGACATGACCAAACTCCTTTTCTCCATGATTGGATCGCCATATCACACTGTGGCTGATCACATAATTTGCCCGATACATTTGATCTTTGACCAATACTCGGAGATAGGCATGCTCTAAGGTAGAAGCCCAGATATAGGCATTCGAAGCACTGATTCTAGGAGATAGGAACTGGTATGTCCGCTTAGCTGATGATAAGTGGTGGTGGTCAGTGAATATTATGATCAATGCCCGAAGATATGCAAGATCGTAAGTGGATGTCTAGAGATAAACATCTAAACGTTATTTTACAAAGAAAGAAAATAATATCAGGCTAGAAGCTTTTTTGACTACAATCATATATATGGTCAAACGAAATCTAACAGAAGGTAAACGAGATAGGCCATGGAGTTGGCCGAACCATTTTGTTTAAATAGGAAAGAAATACTTTGGCAGCGATGGACATAACAAAATAACTAAATGCCACTGAGCAATTGCACGGACATATTAATACGTACGCAGTTATGGTGAATAATAGCAATGCAAAGATTCAAACATAATCATCATAAAATTAACTAATCCAAGTATATAGGCGTACAGATATAAAGACAGAAAAGTAAAATAAGATGAATATCCAAAAGAAAAACAACTTTATTAACAACTAAAATCTTTTGAAAGTAAAAGCGAGAGCCATACCCGCACAACAACGACCTATATACATGTGCCAAAACAAACAACTGAAACAACAGCTATATAAGAAAAAATCTTCTACTCATACTTCTTCTTCCTACTCCTTTTCTTCCTGCCTTCTGGAAAGGCTAAGCCTGGCCTTTTCTTGGATTCCACTTCCTTCGCCATAGATAGAATGCCCTAAAAATCGTCGTCCCAGTTATAGTTACTCTCCGAATATTTGCGGGTCTCAGCGTGAATACCAACTGCTAAAGGTATAGAGGTTGGAATGATGAATGAGTGAGTCAGCAAAGATATTGAAAGTGCGGGTCAATGCATCAACTTTTTCGCAAAAAAATTTAGCAATCTAGACATTTCAACACTTGTAGATCTTAAAAATAAGATTTAATTTGCGTATTTGTGTTTGGATTTGTGGGTATGGTGGAAAAAATTGGTAAAAATGGGGGTTCAATTTTTCTCGATTGAGGAAAAAATTGAAAGGAATGAGGTGGAAAGGGAAAGAGTGGTGACAGCTAGAGGTGTTATTTTTTATAGTGGTTTTAATTAAAATGGCAAATGGTTTGCTGTTTGAACACTTAATTTTTTTTAACTAGTTATGTGGCTAGTTCGGGGTTATCTGAGTGCATGAGTGGTTAATTCGGTGCAAAATGAAAAGAGAGAGAGGAACTGAACAAGTTCATTGTTGGTAATGGCCTTACTTTGTCTTTTTGCATATAATACTATATTAGTCAAATATATTTTGCACTGATTTTGTGAACATTAATTTTAGAACTAGAGGTTTGCATATGCAGGTTAATGCTAGTGTTATTCTTCTTTATGATAAACTTGTTATTTTATTCTACTTTTTAATGCTATTGTGCAAGCTCGTGTTCAACTCGTTTAATTTTTGTGCCACATAGAAGTTTGACATGGTATAATCTTGGTTAATTTGCTATATATTACCTTTTATATATTACAATTTTAATCTCCTTTCCATTCTTAATCATTTAATTATAGCTTTAATCTTCACCGTCGTGTGTTTTCAGATAATTATTGTATGTGAATTTGTTATGAAACTATTTTCTAATTTTAGGCTAATTATTTGTTACGGGTTTACAATCATTAAATTTCATTTCCAAATAATTATAACTTACCTGTATTAAAAATATTGTCATTTAAATTTAAAATATGAATTAAATCCTTTCCATTTGTAACCTTCGCAAATTAATTATGGTTGTCTTTAGTTTGAATGATCATTTTTTAGACTTAATCTTAATACTGATATTGATCATCTAATAATTGTTATCGATTTACATATGTATTGTATAACCCTTTGGAAAGAGCATTAAACATATATTTTGAATAAAAAAATCCTTAATATGATTGTATATAAACGATATTGAGTTTAGAAAGTTGAACTTATGTTGAAAAGAAGAAGATATAACATTATTGTAAAAACTGTATTATTAATTTTGCAAAAATTAAAAAGTTTGTTATGAAAATAGAAAACTTATTTACAAAACTATTAAATTTATTTGCAATATACATACATAATGTTAGCTCAAAATTGGTTTAACACCCATAATGTCAAGTATGATGAACCAGAACTTGATTTTGGCACACTCGATGATACGACTAAGCATGGCTTAGTTGGTGTTGACCAAATAGTGCTAAAAAATCAAGTATAGGCTTAACCTTAAAGGCCAAGTACAAGATAATATCATTAAGAAATAGATCCATGATGCCAATAGACTTTTGGAATAAGATATTTGAAAGCACATGCCACATGATCAAAGGAGAGAAAGAATAAGTTGTGAATATGTGCAATAGTTCATTAAGCATGTTAATGAACTAGATAAGCAGTCCTCATGGTTCATAGTTCAATGTCCATATGTAGTAGGCAAGATAGTAATTATGCATATAAACACTAGTTTAGACTGAAGCTCGTGTGATTCTATATGAAATAAAATCAAGACAAGCTTTGGGTCCAAAAAGCTTTATTATATGCATATCCATGTTCAATAACGTCCAAAGTGCACAATCAAGGTAATAGGCATGTTCAAATCCTTGTTCATATAGTTCCATAATGATTACAATCAAATCAAGTTTTGCCCCAATTCAATTTAGGGTTACAATTGTTTAATTTTGAGAGGAGAGAAAAGAAATGATCTCCCCTTCTCTTGTGCCCCTAGGTCCGTATTTATAAGAGTTGAGAGGTATGGCATGGCCGCCTCATGTTAGCGGACTTGAAGAGATATGGTATTGCCTGAGAGGCAACATTATTAAGAGCGGCACCAATAAGAGGCAGCATTGGTGATGAGAGGCATAGATAAGAGGCGTCATCAATAAGAGGCGGCATTGGTGATGAACGTCATAGAATAATAGGCGCTATCAATAAGCTGTGACATGGATGATACATCATGCCGCTATAACAATGATGGCTTACGGTTTGATGTCATTCAATTCCACTTCCCTAATGATATACGACATCAATGGTTCATGACATCAATTTCTGCCTTGGTGAAATATAGTATTGGCTTCATATGATATCATCCACTAGTGATATATAGGATGCAGCATTGATGGCATTCGATATCGTTAGTCACTTTGATGACCTGCGACATTACCCACTAGCTTTTGCTAATAGAAAGCGACATTGTAGTCTTCGATATTGGCTTAGATGACATACTGTTTTCGTACTTTCATCATTATTTACTTATGTGAGATGCTTTGATATTCAATGACCTCTTTTCCACGAATATGATATTATCCAATGGCCCTTGTTGAAGAAAGGCGGCATTAATGGTGTGTGACATTAATATCACTGCGCTTTTGGCATTTGATATTCGATATCGCATTGATGACTTCCGTTAGCTGCAAGATTCTTTGATCTCGGCACTCTTACCATCGACATGCCCTCAGAATCAGTAACGGTAGTAACATTCCCCCCCCCCCCCCCCCTCCCTCCAAAGGTATGAAGGAAGTATTTTACACTTTAGTGTAAAACGAAGAATTTCCTGGTCTTTTCAACCCCTTGCGAAATCTTCGTTTTAAACCTCTTTTCTTGTATAACATAAAGTGAACGACAATTTCCATTATTAACTTAAATTCAATTTTAATTTTAAGCAATCCTTTTCGGATTTGATCGAGCTATAAATAGGTATATATTCTTCATACTATCCGTATAAGTCAAGATTATAAATTTTCTTTAAGTGATCAATTAATAACAATAATTTTTCAAACTAAAGTCTAGAAAGTTACCTGGTAGTAAATGGAATCCCAGAAAATCCATTTGGCAATAATAATATTCTGAATAGAAGACCAAAAAATGATCTAGAAATAATAATATTCGGGATATATGCTTTGGTCAGGCCTTTTCAAACGGGACTAAAAGGCTTACTCTGACCTCCTTCTAGGAGGTGCTTTGACCAAACCATCTTGGCGAGGACAAAGGCTTTTCCTTTATTTAAGGAGAGTCTTACTCCTTTTCATGGTTGATCCAAAAGATACTCTTATTTCAACTTCCGTATTCATCCATTATCAAGAAATATGTTCGTAAATGTTCGATATTCCATGTTCTTACTATTACATTGCCGTCAGGCCAGCATAGACTATAGGTTCTAGGTAGGATAACTTTGTGTATGATTGGGGGCCCTTTCCAATTTGGCATGATCTGTCCATCGACTGGATTCTTAGTATTCCTCATAACTCTTCGAAGCACTAAATCTCCCTCTTGAAAAGATCTTTCTTTTACTTTAGAATTGTAATAGTTGGATATTCTTCAATGATACTCAACCGTTCGTATAGCTGCTTCATCTCTTAAGTCTTTGATTAACTCCAGAGATTCTTTCTTTAATTCTTCATTTGGATTAAATGCATATGCAATCCTTTGATGAGAAGATTCTTTGACCTCAATTGCGAGCATGGCTTCACATCCATATATTAAGGAATATGGGGTATGTCCTGTTGCAGTTTTAGTAGAGGTTTTATATGCCCATAATGCAAGAGGTAGTTCTTCTACTATGTTTCCTTTAGCTTCGTCCAATCATTTTTTAGAATGGTCTTAATAATTTTATTGGCAGCTTCAACGGCTCCATTAGCCTTGGGGTTAGCTATAGATGAAAACCTCTCGATGATTCCATTTCTATTAAAAAATCAGGTAAATTCTTCACTTTCAAATTGAGTCCCATTGTTGGATATTATCTTATGTGTTCCAAATCTGGTGACAATATTCTTGATTATAAACTTGAGTATTTTCCTGATGTGATATTTGGTGGTGCTTCCGCTTCTACCCATTTTATGAAATAATCAATGGCCACCACTGCATATTTAGCTCCTCCTTTGGATATAGGTAATGATCTGATTAAGTCGATTCACCATACATTGAACGGCCATGGAATTGAGATTAAAGTCAATTCACATGGTGGCAAGTGTGGGATCTTAAAGAACTTTTGGCATTTACATATTCTATAGCATGGTTAGTCATTTGAGGCCAATAGAAGCCCATAACCTTTTTGGCTAGCTTTATGCTATTAGAATGGTCCCCACAGAATCCTTCATGGGCTTCTCTTAATAGTTTTGCTCCTTTTCCTAGACTAACACATCTTAAGTGCGGGAGAGAATACCCTTTGTTGTAAAGTATTCCGTTTACTATAATATAGGTTGGGGCATGATGTTTTGTTCTTCTTGCTTCCTTTTTATCTATTGGCAACTTCCCTTTCATCAAATATTCGACGATAGATGTCATCCAATTATTCTCGTATTGTTCGTTAGTTTCTGTAGGGAAGTAATTTTCTAGAGGGATTTCACTTCTATTTTCCTTATGCATTAGGGCTTGAGACCTAGTCAATACTAAGGACCCATTCCCTGGCTTGGGCCCTTTTTCCTCAACACTAAGGTTTGATTGGTAACCTACTGGCACAATTCGGGTTTTTAGTGCTCCTGATGAGTTAGTTAACTAAGCCAAGGAATCGGCCTAGGAATTCTTCCCTCTCGGCACTTGGTGTATTAAGAAATCCTCAAATTGGGTCAACATTTTCAACACCTTCTTGACATACAAGACCTACATGGCATCTTTTGTCTTATATGTTTGGTTCAACTGATTTACCATTAATTGGAATCACTGAAAATCTCAATTCTGGGAATTTTCATTTGTAGGGCCAAAGTGGTTCCTGTCACCATTGATTCGTATTCTACTACGTTATTAGTGGCCGGAAATCCCAATTTTATTGCATAATGTAAACGGTGTCCATCGGGGGTAATTATCACATATCCTGCTCCAGCCCCCTGCTCGTTTGAAGCTCCATCTACAAATAGTTGCCATTTAGATTTTAAATCTTTCTCTTTCTTTGATTGCTTTCTAATGAATCCGAACATTCATTAACAAAATCAGCTAGAGCTTGTCATTTAATTACCACTCACGGTAGGAATTCCGTATCATACTGGCTAAGTTCTATTCCCTATTTTACTAATCTTCCCAAAGCTTCGAGTTTATTAAAGACTTGCTTGAGTGGGAAGTTGGTTAGAACCTTAATTAGACGTTCTTGAAAGTGAGCTCTCAATTTTCATGCTATGAGTATCAAACAATATGCCAGTTTTTCTATGATCGGATATCTAGTTTTCGCATTTTTTAAGCCTTCTACTTATATAATATACTGGAACCTGAGTTCCCCTTTCTTCTTTTATTAGAATAGAGCTAACTGCATGTTCTAAAACTGCCATACAGAGATAAAAAAATTCCTCTGTTATAGGGCTGGATAGAATTGGTGGGTTCTCAAGATGATTTTTTAGTTCTTTAAAGGCTTTCTAAAAAATACTCTCCCCATTCGATGTTTTTGTTCTTTTTAATCACATTGAAGAATGGAATGCATTTATCATTGGCCTTGGAAATGAATCTGCTCAATGCTGCTACTCTTCCATTTAAGCTCACTACATCCTTACTTGTTTTTGGCTCTACCGTGTCTTTAATGGCTTGAATCTGATCAGGGTTGGCTTTTATTCCTTGAGCACTAACTATATACCTAAGAATTTTCCGGATTAGATTCTAAAAGAACATTTCTATGGGTTAAGCTCCATCAGATACTTTTGTAATACCTCGAACATCTCTTTAGGATATTTCAGATGGTTGCTTTCCTCTTGAGGTTTAACTAACATATCATCCACATATACTTCCCTGTTTCGGCCAATTTGTTCTCTTAACATTCTATTTACCAATCTCTGGTATGTCCCTCCAGCATTCTTCAATCCTAAAAACATTACTTTGCAACAATATTTTCCCTAATCTGTTATAAAACTGGTGTTCTCCTTATCTGGTTTGAACATTGGAATCCGATTGTATCCAGAATAAGCGTCCATAAAAGATAAGAGTTTGTACCCACTCGTTGCATCAACTGATTAGTCTATTCCAGGAAAGGGGTAGCAATCTTTCGGGCATGCCTTATTCAAATCAGTATAATCGACATATGTCCTCCATTTCCCATTAGGTTTCTTGACTAACACTGGATTGGCTAACCATTTTGGATAAAATGCTTCTTTGATGAACCCATTTTCGATCAGTCTCTTGACTTCTGCTTTCAAAGCATTAGAGTAAATTTTATCAAACGGCCTTTCTTCTTCCAAATAGGTGTGATATTCGAGTTTATATTCAAAGCATGATACACAATGGTCGGATCTATTTCAATTATATCTGAATGGGTCCATACGAATACATCTCTGTTGGATTGAAGAAATTGAACTAGTTCTCCTTTAAGTTTTCTATTCAGTTCCCTTCCAATTTTTACTATTTTTCTTGGTCAACTAGATCCAAGCATATCTCCTCAAGATCTTCTATGGGCTTCATACTTTCTTGTTCATCTCTACAATCTAATTCAGTTACGATCTCCTCACCTTCTATTTTGTCTACTATTAAGTCTGTTTCTTACCTCTTTCTTTTCCTATTACAGAAATCAAATCTTCGTAATGCATGCTTTGTTTTCTCAATAAGCTCTATTTTTGCTTTGGATGATTGGCTTGGAAAACCTTCATCCAAAGGCTTTTTAATATTAACTCTAATTAATTCATTTTTCTCTAAGTCATAGCAAGGAAGATTATCTCGTTTTTATTGCTCAAGAGTGGCAAAGTACGTTTCATGAGAGCTAAATTGCTCTCCCCTTATAATTCCCCATCCTCTCTTGGTTAGGAAGTTTACCATCAAATATTTTGGTGAGAAAAAACCATCAACCTCATCCAAAGCTAGCCTCCCAAAGAAGGCGTTGTAATAAGAAGGCTGATCCATGCTGACAAAGAGAGTCTCAAAGGTCCTGGAATGCGGTGGAATTCCCATCTATACCAAAAGTCTTATTTGCTCAATAGCGGTTGATCCTTTATTACCGAACCCAAAAATGGGCTCAAAGTTCAGCTCTATCTTTTCCTTCGAGATTCGCATTTGTTCAAAGGCTTGTTTATCACATTGACAGCACTTCCAGTATCCACCAGAATTTTAGTAACCACAGAGAGTCTGATTTCTACAGTGATCATAAGCGGATCATTATGCGGATGACGAATTCCTTTTAGCTCTTATGGAGTGATGGTTAAGCTATGCATCTAGATTTGGAACCTAGGATTCTTGAATGGTGGCTCCTCCTGAATAGAGAAAAACCCATATTTTGCTTCTCTAATGTACCGATTTCTAGCTCCTTTGCCGCTTCCAACTAGATGTGGGCCTCCATGGATAACATCAATTCTATTGAGGGGCAGAATGAAATCTGGTTGAATATCACTTTCTACTAAATTCACAAAATTATGTTGGATCCTTTGGTTACCATCCTTAGAATAAGAAACTTTCTTATTATCCTTGATAAACTCTTTCTGGTGTCCAGAATGAATCATGCGTTGAATTATGCCTGCCAATGCTCGACATTCATCTGTTTTATGTCTATGATATGCACAGTAGTCTTCCACGCTTCTTGGTTTAGAGTTTTTTTAGCTTTGTAGGAAACCAAAAGGTTGCCACTTTCTTTCACTATAGCGAATATATAGGATAACGGCTTGTTCAAAGCAAAATAATTGGAATTTGTGTCCTCCTCCCATCTTAGCTTCGTATTGTTGCGGTTATATCTAGCTTTTCCCATTTCGTTCTTTGCCCGAGATTTATTCTTAGCATGGTACATTTCATCTAGACGGATGAATTTATTAGCTTGAATGTAGAAATCTTGCAAATCCCTGCATCCATGAATATAGAGCTCTCGCCAAAAAAGTGTCTACTCGATCAGCTTCGAGCGCACAGCCATTAATTTGTCCCTATCGGTCCTTCCACCTTCAGTGCCTCTGCATTAAACCTTTTAAGATAATCACCTAATAACTCTTTTAGTTTTTGCTTGACATTAGCTAGTATGCTCTAGTCAATTGTGGGATCTTTGCAAATACAAAATTGTTTCGAGATCTTGTAAGAAAATTGTTTCCAAGAGTAGATGGTCTTCTTATGGTAATGTTTGTGCCACTTAGCTGGTCCAGGAAGCTAGTAGGGAAAATTCTGCAACACACTACTCCTGATGTATTGTAAAGGTCCATCCGACTTTCGAATGCCATTAGGTGATCATCTAGATCAGTAGTTCCACTGTATCTTCAGGATAGAATTTTGATGTGGGATGGGATCTTTGAGGGCATGATCTTGTCTGTGAAGGGAGCTTCTCAGTGGTTATTGTTGACTCTATCATTAAGGGTTCTTTTCCCTTAAAGACTAAGCATATCCTTTGCCATTTCTTCGCGATGTCTCTTAGATAAGCCTCATCGTTGTGGTATTTGCTCATATCAGGTTTGTACTCTTTGGATGTTGAACTTCCAGATTGCTCATTGGACTTCTCCACTATTCTTCCTCGATAATTAGCTTTAGCCTTATTGGCTGCCATCAATTTAGAGGAGAACTATGTTGCTCCAGCTTCTTGATCTCCTTTCTTCCTTTGTGGAGTCATAGTGATTTTGCCTTTGCCTCTACTCCTAAGCAAAGAAGCATCTAGATTTCTTCTTAGATATTCAACTTCCTCCACTTTAGTGAACTTGAAAGTTTTGAAAGATTTTTGTGCAAAGATCTTCTCCAATTGCTCTTGCATCATCACTACCTGTTGTGTTAGATCTTTAATCTTAGCTTCGCCACTAGTAGGCTTTGCTAGCTTTGACGGCTGTTTAGGTTCAACATTTCCCAAGCTGAAGTTGGGGACAACATTATCTTCCAACGTCGTCACTTATGTGACTTCTTCATTTAGAATATCAATTCGCATTGATCTCATCATTTTCCTAAAAAAACCGTTTAATTAGTTTGAGGAGAGAGTTAAATAGAATCAAAGGTTTGAGCCCGTCTTCAAGTGCCAAAATGTTAGACCAAAAATTGGTTTAACACCCATTATGAGTATGATGAGCCAGAACTTGATTTCGGCACACTTGATGACACGACTAAGCATGGCTTAGTTGATGTTGACCTAATAGTGCTAAGGAATCAAGTATAGGCTTAACATTAATGGCCAAGTATAAGATGTCACATTAAGTAATGGCTCCATGATGCCCATGGACTTTTGGAATAAGATATTCAAAAGCCCATACCACATGATCAAAGGAGAGAAAGATTAAATCACGAATATGTGCAATAGCCCATTAAGCATGTTAATGAACTAGATAAGCAATCCTCATGGTTCATAGTCCAATGTCCATGCGTAGTAGGCAATATAGTGATTATGCACATAAACACTAGTTTAGACCAAAGCTCATGTGATTCTATACGAAATAAAATCACGACAGGCTTTGGATCCAAAGAGCTTTATTATATGCATATCCATGTTCAGTAACGTCCAAAATGCACAATCACGATAATAGGAATGTCTAAATCCTTGTTCATATAGTTCCATAATGATTACAACCAAATCAATTTTTTCCTTAATTCAATTTAGGGTTACAATTTTTTAATTTTGAGAAAAGAGGAAAGAAATGATCGTCCATTCTCTTATGCCCCTAGGTCCGTATTTATAGGGGTTGAGGGGTGCGGCATGGCCGTCTCATGTTACTTTCGACATCAATGTCGCATTGAGGACTTGCGGTATCTTTTAAAGGTTGATGAAGTGCGACATCACTAAGACGCGGCATTAATAATAGATGGACCTGAAGAGATATGGCATTGCCTGAGAGGCTACATTATAAGAAGCAGCATTAATAAGAGATGGCACCAATAAGAGGAGACATTTGTGATAAGCAACATAGAATAAGAGGCGACATTGGTGATGAACAACATAGAATAAGAGGCAACATCAACAAGGTGCGACATTGATGATACATCATGCCGCCATAACATTGATGGTTTACGGTATGATGTCATTCAATTCCACTACACTGATGATGTACGATATCAGTGGTTCACGACATCATTTCCTGCCTTGGTGAAATATAGTATTGGCTTCATATGATGTCATCCACTAGTGATACGTAGGACAGAGCATTAATGGCATTCGATATTGTTAATCACTTTGATGACCTATGACATTACCCATTAGCCTTTGTCGATGAAGAGTCGCATTGCATTCTTTGATATTGGCTTAGATGACATACTATTTTCATACTTTCATCATTATTTACTAAAGCGAAATTCTCTACTGTTCGATATTCTCTTTTTCATAAATGCGATATCATCCAATGGCCCTTGTTGAAAGGAGGCGAAATTAATGTTGTGCGACATTGATGTCGTGTGCATGGTGGCATTCGATATTCCATATCGCATTGATGACTTCCATTGGCTGCAAGATTCTTTGATCTCGGCATACTTGCTATCGACATGCCCTCGTGCCCTCGGAATCAATAACGGTAGTAATATATATATCCATATATATGTACATACATACATACATACATATATATACACACACATATTTGTTTGAAAGAATTGTTTATTATTTTTCAAATTAACACAGAAAACCATTATTTTGAATTTTACCATACCAAGAAAAACATCCATACCGGTCTGTTTTAATATATTAGAATAATTTATAGCAGTATAAATTATTATGTAGGTTGAGGCAAGCATTTGAGTATCCATGTACTTAATTTATATATGTAATTACCAAAGGAGATTTCCCAATTGAAATAACTATTCGTACTTCTGGTTTGTACTTTTAAATATATACTTCATGAAATAATTTTAATGCTCTACTTGTTTTCTATTAGCAGTTTACAATTTTCCATCAAACTTGATGAATATTTATGGGGGAATCAATGAAGATTTTGTAGTACTTGATTATGATAAAGTTGAGCAGGTATGTTATTTTTATCTTGTTCCATTTTAGCAATTGTCAACAAAAATAATCATAAGCAACTTACTGATATTTCACATTTGGTGTCTAATAGAATTAGTCATTGATGCAGCCCAGCCTGAGTTAGGTCGCGAACGACCTAACGATGCAGCGCGTCATGGTTTACAATCACCAAATATACGACGAGAACGACCTAGCGATATTTGTAAGTCGCTCCAACGACCTAGTGATGATGACGAGTTATACTTAAGTCGCTCCAGCGAACTACTAGGTCAAGCAACTACTTGTATCAACCAGTTTACCTTAGGTCGCTCTCACCTGCCGTTTCCTATAGGTCGCAAGAAGTTAGGTCGCTGCAAGTGGATTTTGTAAGTCGCGAGAAGTTAAGTCGCGTCGCCTAGGTCGCTCCTTGCCTTAGGTCGCTCACTGAAGAGATGCTATTTCTTATGTCACTGTGAAGATAGGTTGCTGCCGTGTATAATTAGGTCGCGTGAAGAATCCTGAAGCTGTATTGACTTATGCCGCATTTACTTCTTAGGTCGTAGGTCGTTGAGTCGCTTTGAGGTGTTGTATTTGTATTCTTTTCTTAGGTCGTATGTCATTCTTATATGTTGTTGTAAATATGTGTTGTATCTTGTACTCATGTTGTTATGTCGTTGTGTTGTAAACAAGTGTTAGGTCGTTAACGACCTAAGATAGGTCGCGAGTGTTATGTTGTAGGTCGCGAACGACCTAGTGCTGGGTGTTGTGAACTGCCTATAAATATGGGGGTTGTTTCATTTGTAATAGTTAGTTGATTTTGAATAAACTTTTTTTTGAGAGCTTTGTGCCTCTTCTTAAATTGGTAGTTGAGTGTAATCTCCACCTTCGGCATTCGAGTGCGCTCGAATCAACGATTGCTGAAGCCGATTCACGGAATCTAGTGCGCTAGATCAACGTTCGAAGAATCGTAGATCTTCCTTCACGGCATCGTGCGCGATCAACGTGACGAAGATAGCTAGAATCCGGCATCTTTGAGATCAACGGATTTGGGCGTTTGGTATTTTCAATCCACCGATTGCTACTTTCACCGTTTCATCTATTTCTGTTATCCGCTCCTGCGTCATTTGGTATCAAAGCCAGACTTAGCCAATCATAGCTAAGCCGAGTCTTGGAGCCAATTCTTATTGAAGAGTCAAGGCCGTGCATTTTTTGTTCATTTGTTGTTCAAGGCCGAGAGTTAGAGCCGAGCCGAGTTAAAGTTTGTGAAGATTCAATCATGCCGCCGAGAAGAGCTAATCGCCATCAGAATATTGAAGCGTTGTATAGAAGAGAAGAAGCCGAGCAAATGGAACAACGCATCAATGAAAAGTTTGATGAAGGCATTGGGAAGTTAGAGAAACTGATGAATGATATGAATCAAGGACAAAGGAGAAGGTCGCTAGTCTCGAACCATGGAGGAAACAGAGTTTTGCCATCGGTTACGGAAGCGAGGAGGGTGTCGCCGCAATCTTACTGAGAAAGAAGAGAATCTTCAGTTTCATTGAGAAGAGAACATCATGAGTATAGAGATGAAGAGAGAAGAACTCCACGTGAGTTTGAACATGAACCATACCGTGATGATGAAAGACAAAGTAGAAGAGATATGCATGATCATAGAGATGTGAATGGTCGAGATCGTTATCGAAGTACATCTGTTTTTGATGAAGATGGTGGTAGATGTAGTGTTCATTCTCGAGATCGAGACCAAGTACGAAATGCATATCGGGATGTTGAAGATGATCGTCGATGGGAATCGGGGATGAAAACTGAAATTCCAGAATTCAAGGGTGGAATGGTAGTGGAAGAATTTTTGGATTGGTTGTCTAATGTGGAAGAAATTTTTGACTTCAAAGAATTACCCGAGCATCGAAGAGTGAAGTTGGTTGCTACTCATTTGAAAGGGAGAGCTATGGCATGGTGGCAGCAAACTAAACTTACACGGGAAAGGATGGGAAAGTCAAAGATTGAATCATGGGAGAAGATGAAGAAGTTAATGAAGGCAACATTTTTGCCGTATAATTATCAGTCTCTTATGTATCAACGATTGCAGAATCTTAGACAGGGAACAAAGTCAGTGAATGATTATGCAGATGAATTTTATCAACTTATTGCCAGGAATGATATCATGGAGACAGTAGAACAATTAACCGCGAGATTTGTTGGAGGGTTGAGAATGCAGATTCAAGATATGGTGAATATGTTTGATCCCAAATCTGTTGCTGAAGCACATCAAAAAGCTCTTGCTTGGGAGAGGCAAGGTAGGAGAGGTGGTGGTGTGTTTACAAATTCCAACAATCAAATGAAAGGGGCTAGTAGCAATGCGAATGTTTCCAAGGCTGTTGCAAAACCGGTTGTTAATGAAGTTGCAAAGACCAAGGTCAACAGCAGTATCAAGTGTTTTAATTGTCAAGAGTTTGGCCACAAAAGCAATGAATGTCCGAAGCCAAAGAAGCGAGTGATGGTTGCTGAGGCAGAGGATGAGGATGCAGAAGCTGAATGTTCTAATTCACTACATGATGAGGAGGAAGAAAATGTGTCGGGAGATGAAGGGTATTCATTAATGATGAGGAGAAATTGTTTAACACCAAAGCAAGAGGATGATTCTAGCTGGTTGAGGAGCAACATTTTTCAGTCAACATGCACTATTCTGGGAAGGGTTTGCAAGTTTGTTATTGATGCAGGAAGTTGTGACAATATTATCTCTACAGAAGCTGTGAAGAAATTGGAATTAAAGACGAAGAAGCATCCGAAACCTTACAAGTTAGCTTGGTTGAGAAAAGGTGGGGAAGTGAAGGTTGGACGAAGAGCTTGTGTTAATTTTTCGATTGGGAAGAAATACAAAGATGAAATTTGGTGTGATGTTGTGGATATGGATGTATGTCATCTGTTGTTGGGGAGACCGTGGCAGTATGATAGAGCGGTGCAACATGATGGTCGTACTAACAGTTACAGTTTCATGTTTGAAGGTACTAAAATCACTTTAGTTCCTAAGAAGCGACAACAAGAAGAAAGCAAGTTGGAGGAGATTGAAGAACTTAAAACTTTGCTATCTTTGAAGGAGTTTGTTAAGGAAGTAGAAGAGGAGCCTGAAGTATTTTTGTTGATTGGACGTGAGAGTAATGAAGTGGTTGAAATTCCTGAAGAAGTAAAGCCAGTGCTGGAAGAATTTGAAGATGTATTTCCTGAAGAGCTGCCAACAGAGTTACCACCGTTGAGGGACATACAACACCAAATAGATCTTGTTCCAGGAGCTGTGTTACTACATAGACCACATTACAGAATGAGTCCAAAGGAACAAGAGGAGTTGAGAAGGCAAGTGGAAGAGTTGCTTGAACAGGGGCATGTACAGGAAAGTTTAAGTCCTTGTGTAGTGCCAGCTTTGTTAGTGCCGAAGAAGGATGGAACGTGGAGGATGTGTACTGATAGTCGAGCACTAAACAAGATTACAATGAGATACAGATTTCCTATGCCTAGATTGGATGACTTGTTGGATCAAATTAGTGGAGCTGCTATCTTTTCGAAGATCGACTTGAAGAGTGGTTATCATCAAATTCGAATTCGACCAGGGGATGAATGGAAAACAGCGTTCAAGACACGGGAGGGGTTGTACGAATGGCTGGTTATGCCGTTTGGTCTTTCGAATGCACCGAGTACATTTATGCGGGTGATGAATCAGATCTTTTGACCATTTATTGGGAAGTTCGTGGTGGTGTATTTTGATGATATATTGATATATAGTAGAAGCACAGAAGAACACTTGCAACATCTGAGAGAAGTGTTGATGATACTGCGACAGGAACAATTTTATGCTGCAACGAAGAAATGCGTATTCATGACGCACAGTGTTTTATTTTTGGGATATGTTATTTCAGAAGGAGGTATACAGGTGGATCAGAATAAAGTTGAAGCAATCAGAAATTGGCCACAACCCAGGACGATAACAGAAGTTAGAAGTTTTCATGGTTTAGCATCATTCTACCGAAGGTTTATTCCACACTTCAGTAGCGTGATGGCACCAGTTACTGATTGTATGAAGGGGAAGCAATTTTCATGGTCAGAGGAAGCAGGACTTTCTTTTGAGCAGATCAAAGAACTCTTGACGACAACACCAATTCTAGTATTTCCGGATTTTCAGTTGTTGTTTGAGTTACATACTGATGCATCTAAAGTTGGGATTGGAGGGGTGTTAAGTCAGAAAGGAAGACCAATTGCATATTTCAGTGAGAAGCTTTCGGGAGCAAAGATGAGATATAATACATATGATGTAGAGTTTTATGCTATTGTGCAAGCCATAAAACATTGGAGACATTACTTGTTTCACAAGGAGTTTGTACTATACACTGATCATGAAGCGTTGAAGCATTTACAGGGACAAGATAAAATTACAGCCAGGCATGCTTCGTGGATTGCATACTTGCAACAGTTTACATTTGTGGTGAAGCATAAGTCGGGAATTACGAATAGAGTGGCAAATGCACTGAGTCGAAGGAATCATTTGTTGATCACAATGAAAGTTGAGGTGACAGGGTTTGATGTATTGCCAGAATTTTTTGTTGATGATCCTTACTTTGCGAGGTTTATAGATGAAGTCAAGGAAGGAAAGACGGATGAGTTTGTATTGGTGGATGGTTTTCTTTTTAAAGGGAATCGATTATGTATACCAGAGTGCAGCTTACGAATGAAGATTGTGAAGGAGTTGCATGAAGGACATGTGGGAAGAGACCGTACATTGCAATTGATTTCGCAATCATATTTTTGGCCTTCAATGAAGAAAGAGGTTGGAAGATTTGTGGAAAGATGTCATATATGTAAAGTTTCCAAAGGGACAGCGACGAATGCGAGATTGTATATGCCATTACCCATGCCTACTAGACCATGGGTTGATATCAGCATGGATTTTGTTTTGGGGTTACCAAGAACTCAGCGTGGGAATGATTCCATATATGTGGTGGTAGATAGATTTTCCAAAATGACACATTTCATAGCTTGTAAGAAGACAACTGATGTCGTCCGTGTTGCTCAGTTGTTCTTCAAAGAGGTGTATTGATTACATGGGCTACCTGAATCTATTGTTTATGATCGGGATACTAGATTTCTAAGCCATTTTTGGTTAAGTTTGTGGAAGATGGTTGGAACGAAGCTGAATTTTAGTAGCGCTTATCATCCGCAAACAGATGGGTAAACGGAAGTGGTGAATAGATCATTGGGAAATTTATTGAGATGTCTTGTGAAAGATAATTTGAAGAGTTGGGATATGAAGTTGTGTCAGGCGGAATTTGCACATAATCATGCTATTAATCGTAGTACGGGTTTCAGTCCATTTCAGATTATATATTCGAGCTTGCCAGGGGCCGTTGGATTTGACGATAGTGCCACAACCGAAGGGAACAGTTAAGCGGGCTGTTGATTTTGTTGACGGATTGACAGAATACCATAAAATCGTTCAGGAACGATTGGAGAAGGTGAATGAAAAGTATAAACGATCTGCGGATCTGAAGCGAAGAAGTGTTGAATTTAATGAAGGTGATTTAGTATATGCTGTACTAACGAAGGATCGTTTTCCAGTGGGAGCATACAATAAACTTAAAGCTCGAAAGATTGGTCCTGTAAAGATTGTGAAACAGATCAATGAAAACGCTTATAGGTTGAAGCTGCCGGAGGATGTGTACACTTCTGAAGTGTTTAATGTTAAACATCTTATTCCTTATTATGGAGATGAACAATCCGATGGGGAAGAACTTTTAAATTCGAGGACGAATTTTTCTCAACCTGGGGAGGATGATGCAGCCCAGCCTGAGTTAGGTCGCGAACGACCTAACGATGCAGCGCGTCATGGTTTACAATCACCAAATATACGACGCGAACGACCTAGCGATATCTGTAAGTCGCTCCAGCGACCTAGTGATGGTGACGAGTTATACTTAGGTAGCTCCAGCGAACTACCGGGTCAAGCAACTACTTGTATCAACCAGTTTACCTTAGGTCGCTCTCACCTGCCGTTTCCTATAGGTCGCAAGAAGTTAGGTCGCTGCAAGTGGATTTTGTAAGTCGCGAGAAGTTAAGTCGTGTCGCCTAGGTCGCTCCTTGCCTTAGGTCGCTCACTGAAGAGATGTTATTTCTTATGTGATAGGTCGCTGCCGTGTATAATTAGGTCGCGTGAAGAATCCTGAAGCTGTATTGACTTATGCCGCATTTACTTCTTAGGTCGTAGGTCGTTGAGTCGCTTTGAGGTGTTGTATTTGTATTATTTTCTTAGGTCGTATGTCGTTCTTGTATGTTGTTGTAAATATGTGTTGTATCCTGTACTCATGTTGTTATGTCGCTGTGTTGTAAACAAGTGTTAGGTCGTTAACGACCTAAGATAGGTCGCGAGTGTTATGTTGTAGGTCGCGAACGACCTAGTGCTGGGTGTTGTGAACTGCCTATAAATATGGGGGTTGTGTCATTTGTAATAGTTAGTTGATTTTGAATAAACTTTTGTTTGAGAGCTTTGTGCCTCTTCTTAAATTGGTAGTTGAGTGTAATCTCCTATCTCCACCTTCGGCATTCGAGTGCGCTCGAATCAACGATTGCTGAAGCCGATTCACGAAATCTAGTGCGCTAGATCAATGTTCGAAGAATCGTAGATCTTCCTTCACGGCATCGTGCGCGATCAACGTGACGAAGATAGCAAGAATCCGGCATCTTTGAGATCAACGGATTTGGGCGTTTGGTATTTTCAATCCACCGATTGCTACTTTCACCGTTTCATCTATTTCTGTTATCCGCTGCTGCGTCAGTCACAATATTCATCTCATTGTCAGTTGCATATTTTGATATTTTCCATAATATATGGCTTTAAATTTTAGGTTAGGCATCTTCGATGCTATGGCAGAGACTGGATTGACCTTGGCAACGATGAAACTTTTTTCATGGTATTAACAATGACTGGGGCTATACATATCTCCATATACTTGCTTGGATATCCTAATAGGTACTGTCCAAGGTTGTAAAAATTTCTAGGCGGACTCTAGGCGGTTAGTACGGACTAGAGGTTAATTATTTAGGCAAGGATAAATCGAGGATTAATCAGACCTAAGAATTTTTGATAACTCGGTGTATGTTGGATAAAATTTTAGTGTTTTATGTAGTGTCAATTAATATAAATTGAAATTTTAGGATTTTGAATGTGCTTAGGAATAGCCAAGAAAGCAAGATTGCCTAAAACTAGCACATTGATGCTTATATATGGCATTAAACCTTATATAATGCCTAAGTGGTGCCAATAAACTTGTTTTAATTCTTATATGGGGCGGTAAACCTTATCTAGGCGAGTCTAGGAAAATCTTAGGTTGTAACCTCATCTTGCGCCTAGGCAGGACCTAGGGCGAAGGCCTAGAAGGATTTTTACAACAATGTTAATGTTTTATACTGTTTTCTTATTTGTTTAGTAATTGTGTGCTACACTTAATTGAGTGCATGGCCTTGGTTGTTGCCACTCATTGAAGCAAGTATTTATGCTCTTTGAATTAAGAATGTATGCATGCCTCTCTCTCTTAGGATTAAGAGTCCTCAATGTAGTTAGTTTGTTATTTAGTCTACAGTAAATAATGCTTTAGCAGAAAAGTGTAATTCATCCCATATGGTATTAATGATAAGAACCAAATTGGACTGGTTGGTTTTGAAACTAATTTGGTTTCCATTGAATAAAGAAATATATTAGGTGAGTCTTTACAGTTTGTATAGTCTATTATTAAAAAAGTTTAATTATAAACTGATTTTTATTTTTGAGTCAAAAGTGGATAAGTTTGGGAATATAGATAAAATTACTAGTGACATATCCATGGGCCATAGCAGGTTTCACCAATTATTTCATCGTCATATGTATATAAACAATGTAATTCTTCTTAAGAGTTACAATTTAAGTGTATTATTTAAATATTAACAAATTATGGAATTGAATAGAGCGTATCTATGAACCTATTTACCTTTATGTTTGCCTCTAGTAAATCCTCTATATTCTTAATCTTTTCCATTTTGTATAAGAGATATATACACAATGTAATTCTCCTTAAGAATTACAATTTAAATGTATTATTTTTGTATCAGCGAATTATGGAATTAAGAAAGCATGTCTATGAACTTGTTTACCTTTATGTTTGCCTCTATTAAGTCCTCTGTCTTCTTAGTCTATTCCATTTTATACAAGAGATGTTTGATTTATGTTTATTTCTTTGAGGATGAATTATTTGTACTATATCAAATTACTCATTAATTCATAAAGAAATAGATAAATCTAAAATATGTGCATACCCTATCCAAGTTTCATGATTAATAGTTCATATGCACCAACTTGTTAGTTAGAGTTGAACATTAAATTTTTACTATTTACACATATGACATTGTTCTATGCCTATGTATATATTTAGCTTTGTCACGGTCGAGTAAAGTGAGTTCTATTTTTGTCCTTCGATTTGACTTATATTTTTCTCATTCATTATAAAGACATTTTATTCCTTAGAACACTGCTTGAGTACTAAATATATCGTTAAAAATAGTTTACATTTGAATACAATTTGTTTTAGTTTTCTGATAATCAGTAATTATTTACATAATTCCAATGCTATAGATAATTTTTTCACTTTCAAATTTACATGTGTTAGTGCTAGATTACTGGCATGAAAAGATTAACATTTATATTATTCAACATAAATTGGATATATGTATTGAAATGTATTTTTTTGTAGACTATTTATTTTAGAAGTTTATTTGGCATTGGTTGGATCAATATTATGCTTTATATATTCAATTTGGAAAGATGGACTTCACCACATTGGCCAGCAGTGGCACTAAGTTAATATTTGGATTTCTCTATTTACATTGATTGAGATCTAGCAATTGAAAGCTTATTATAATAAAGATGATAGATTGCGTATTATATGTATTAATTTTGAATTTATTTTGTTACAAATATCATGATTATATTGGTATAAAAGCTTGACTGTTGATTACTATAAATGGACTGAACTTTGTTATATTCCTATATTGGTTGTTCTTATAACTTTACATTGATTAATATTTTCATTACCACCTTCATTCTTTATACTCAGAACTCAAACACATATATACACTATCTTTAGCTTTTGCGATGTATATCTTCAATGCATATTGTAAGAACATTTAGGTTTAGAACTTATTTATGATGTTTTAAAGTGATGTTGTATAACAATACTAGCGACACGCAAAAGGGTCAATAATAATGTACCTCTTTAATGATAGAAAATGTGTTGTAAATGAGATTATGTATTTGCATCGGAAAAATGTGTAGCTAAAGAGTGAGTTATTTGTGACACATAAGATTGTTATTAATAACTATGAATTTTCCAACACAAAGCAGATGTCATAGTTGAAAGTCAATAGCAACACGTATCGATGAGGCTGGTATTATTGAAAATAAAAATCTAGCGATGGAAAACATTATGTGATGCTTTTTAATCATTTTCGGCGCATACTTTTGTCGTAAGTACCAAAACATTTATGACATTTGTAAATGTAGAAAAGTATTTGTTGTGTCTCCATCATTTACGATGCATATGCGATGGAAAATTAAATGTCACAATTGATCTTTTGCGACATATATAGTTCTACTTGCAATGTGTAGTAGCATCGCAAAAAACCTTTTTTATCAGTCTTCTTGTATCTTAAATTATCCTTGAAGGTTTTTCTCTTGTCCAATAACTTTTCTCCACCGCCTCGAGGGTCACCCTGGTGTCCTCTAAACATTTATCATAATTAGCTATGATACGATCGTTATCCTTTTCTCGATCTACTTCTCCTAAAGAAGTAATTGATTAGCCATGTTAACGTCGGACAAAGCTTGAGCAAACTTCCTCTATATATAGTGCTAATCATAGGCATCGTTCACACACTCTTTGACATTTTTAGCAATGTAAAGAGGAATGTCCTTCAGGGGATATGCAAACATAACCCCCTAAAAACCAAATGTGGGGAAAGCTTCCTGGTTATAGGTAGATTCTATGACTGCTATAGAAACATTAGCAGAAGTGTGCTCTTTACCAGGCCTCTGTTTGATAGTCTCAGAGGTCACAAAACTAGATGGCCCAATAACTTGTTTGGATTTATAAGAGGATACCAAGGATTGCATAGAAGGCACCATCATAGTAGGGATAGTTGGAGCTTTAGAAGAGGGGGCTGGATCAGGTCTGGGAGAGTATGGATCTTGATTTTCGGGGAGGAGAACATGCACGATGTTAAGAGTGAGATATCCTACCTGATCCAGAGCGATCGCGATAATCCTCCTTGTGATCATCACAATGCCTACGTAACTCATTATTTTTTCTTTCTTGCTCTTTCCACTGACACCTCGCTGAGTCAGATCAATAAGACGATTCACAAATCCAGCATGAAGATGTGTGCCTGCGATAAACGGTAGATTGACCATGCATATTGTCATAAATATTAGGGCGTCCTATTGTATCTAAAAAGGAAATACGACTAATTTAAGATTTGGTGGTCAAGGAATAATGCATGCAGTGTCAACACGTTATGACTTTGAATGTTGTGTGGTGTGTTAACATGCGTAATTGACCATACAGACCATGCTCATGTATTTGACTGAGTGGAGTTATCTCTTTCACGGTGGTTGAAGGTCTGTTTGCAGCCATATGGATAGGAAAACCAAGGTCCTGGAGGCTGAGATTAGCAAAATCATACGAACGAATATGGTCAGGCATACTTCCAAGAGAACTATAGAGATCATTAATTCGAGGAGTCGATGTTCACTCCCCGATGAGAGTATATTGTTGTTGCTAAACTGGACATGGCGATATTATCTTTATTCTTGGACGACAAGGGAGAGGCGATGCTTGCTCATTTCCACCTATTTCTCCCATAGACCCATATCAAAGATTAACATCATTATCATTGACTCTATCCTCCCCATCATCATCTTTATTATCTTCATTGTCGTCACTGCCTTCAATTTTCCTTTGATCGATGAGAGGATTTTATGCTACAAGAGGGACCTCCTGATCCTCGGCAACTAGTAGTATAGCTTCAACCTCTGGAGCAGGCCAGGCATCCCCATGAGTAACAAGAATAATACCAAGACCGTGATCATTATGTAAAAGGTGGAATTATCGCATCTTAGAGTCTATTAAAAGAATTTTCATTTTCCATTCCTGGATGGGAATATTTTTGTAATGCTTGAGGTGTGTGCACCAGAGCTACGCTGCCAGGTCTTTTTGGAATATCTATGGATTTGAGAAACGACAAAGTCAATGATTTGAATGGAATGAACTCTACCGAGTTAATAAATAATGATAGAACTTACATCCTAATAGCCACTTTTGAGTGAAGCCAGTTGGAGAACACAAAATGAAGTATTCATCTTTAAAGTGGCTAGGCTTATTTCGAAGACCAATAATAATACGATAGCCTTTGGATGATTTTAGATAAATCAAAGATGGACTATCTTGCTGCATCTTGAAACTAAATAAATATCTAATCTCCTCTATTGTGGGCACCCTGCTAAAATAGTAAAGGCAAACCATATAGATGCAATTTATTGAAAAATGGTCTAATGAAATGACTGAATGGAGGGACACGCTCAGATAGGGACATATAATGGTTATAGGCTGTATCGCTCTTGGGTGGATCATGGGCCCATTGAAAGGGCGCTGGAGTGAAAATATCTTCAAAAGGAATTCCATCGCGATCGTAGATTCTCCTAACATCTGCCTCAGTCAAAGAAGATTCCAAAGAATTTAAAGGGTTATAAAGAATCATAGTATCCTCGAGATTGATGACTAGAGCTACCCCTACCTCAGATTCATCTTTCATTACAAAGGGAACTATTTGTAGAAACTGTCTAGTCTGATGAAGGGATGGTCGAGGCTGAGGCCGAGGAGATGATGAAGTAGATGTTAAGGTAGAAGTCGAAGGTATTATTGGAGGAATGAACTCTGAAGTGGATGGACTTGCACCCATGGTAGAGAGACGCGATGAGTATCTATGGCTCGTAACTACTAAAAAACTCGACAAATGAGCAAGGTCGAGAAAGATTTAACTCTTATCTTCATGCTGTAAATAAGCTTTATATAGCCGATGTATATGATCCAATGGATGTCAATGTGTATTAAACGACTGGATCTCATACATTAACGGGGGCAATGATATGCAATCTAGAATATGAAGTGTGTGTCTTGTATCTAGAGCATGGTGAACGTGAATAGTCTGTGTAGATAGCTCACTCGTGCTGGTAAACGAGTTCCATCATACAATGGAACTGTGTGTTACCCGTTATCGTACGATGTACGATAAAAGAACCATCGTCCGAAGCGACATGGAACTTTCCTTTGCAGGGACACAGAGGTGAAGTGTTTGACCCAAAGTAGTAATGCATGCCTCCATTGAACACCGAAGCATGTTCAATGTGACTGTTTTATGAAACTGTCTTACCAAAACTAATTCATCGATCCATACTCGACCGTTTGTTTATAGAGGTTAATAATATTCCTCCTCGCACTTGAAAAAACATAGCCAAAGTTTTGAAAATTCACAAACTTGGAGTAGAGCTAGAGAAAACTCGAAGCTGACCCTAAGCACATGAAAGGGAGGAAAAAACCTGAGTCATGCATTGGAAATTTATGAAAAAACTCAGGTCAGTCATGAGTATTCAAGGCCCCTCAAACTCGGATTCTTTGCAAGCCATGGCTGAGCGTAAGAAGGAAGAAGAAGAAAGGAACAAGGTTGAGCATGGATCGAATGCCATCACCAGCCATAAACGATGATGAAACAACGGCCGTGTACCTATGACTCGAGGAGAGACAAAGGGTGGCGTCAAAGTGAAAAATTGAGCCGAGATTTGATTCGATCGGCGGCAAGTTCGATTGAGTTAGGAGTGCTGAACCACCCAAATCAAGTTTCTCGATGGCTAAGGATGGTCGACGGTGGAGGATGAATTGGTTGTGTCTTGAATCGCAAGTTGAAGGAAGATGTGTGTCAAATTCCCAAAAGAAGTCAATGAAAAGTTAAAGTGAGAAAAAAAACTAAGTGTTACTTAAACGTAGCACTTGCAAAAAATCGGGTACCGAGTCATAGCTCTTAACCCCAGACTTAGTTATAAAAAATAAGAAAAGGAGAAAGAAAGAAGACAAAAACAAGGATAGCATTAAAAATAGATATAAAAAATGAACAAAGTGGGAAGACGAAATCTTCCTAGCCAGATAAAGGTAAAAACTTCCAAATTTTCCAGAATTGAGTGACAAGCCTAAATAGGATACTTCAACTCTTATATCATCCAAAGGATGTGAATTCGATCCTATTCAAAGCAACATATTGAACCAAAAATGAAGCATTATTTTATGAATATAGTTCAGAGGATGAATACATCTCTTCAGATTAAAGTTTGAAGTCAACAGATTATCTTGATCAAAAGCATGCCTTGTTAACACAAGATAAACTTTGAGGGGCGAGTGTTATCTCACATTTGAACTAAGCAATATCTCGATGAATCAAGACCATTGAATGGTCGTAAAATAGGATGAGAAATCTAAAAGAAGATTATGGTTCCAAAATTCAAGTGAAGTCCCAAGAATCGGCATTGAAACCTGCTACCCACGAGAAAGTACATAGCCAATCTTCAGACAAGTCAAGTAGCAAGAAGCAAAAGATGGAGATACAGCTCAACATCACAACTCGGCACCGAGTTGTGTAGCCTAATAATGAGTCAGTAATACATGTTCAATAAATTGAAGACAAAAAAGCGCATGAAGGCAAGAAAATTCATAACTGGGCACCAAGTTATGAGCACAATTCGATATCGAGTTGTCAATGAATGCTGATTTGGCCACGGTCTTCACCTGGAGCTTCATGTCATATGTAGAGAATGTGGAGAGAATATTTTGGAGCTTATTTTGATGGTCTTCATCTATAAATAGGAGAAGGAATACAAATGAAATGAGATATTTTGAATCTTCTCCTTACTTTCTTTATTATATGATTTTACCTCGAAACTCAGTTGGATCCATACCGAAGTTGGAGGCAACCGAGCTGTAAGATCATCCTTGTAAAGGAAAGAAAGAATCATTTACAAAGTTGATAGTAGACGTAGGCTATTTATTTTGGCTGAACCACTATAAATCTTGTGTGTTCTTAACTTATTTTAATTTCTTTATTTCCATAGTTATCACTTATTAATTGATTGGGTGTTTGTCCCACTTGTGGTGCAAACAATAAAAGAAAACAAACATCAAATAACTATTATTATGGACAAGATCGTTTATAGAATTAGTTATGTTACACTCATACTTTCCAAACATCATCAAAAGAGAAGTGATGCAAGCACCGAGCCAAAAGAACTGCTCCTATAACACAAGTCGGACTATGAAAAGGAAACGAAATCAAGGTTCAAATAGTACTAAGCCAGATAGCCCAACCCCAAATACCCTTAACATTGTGCTTTGTTTCTATTTTGGTAAACAGCAAAGTATAGCTTCAAAAATGTCAACGTAGTTCAGATGTAGTATAATATTATGACCCAGCATAATCATGGAGGCTCGGTTCTCAATGACGCTTCCACTATGGTGAAGTCCTAGAGTTCTTAGAACTATGAAACTTTCCTACAAGTGGAACATTTTCTCATCGCGTTTCACCTACACATACGGACAGTCCATTGACTTGTTTCATGAAGCCATTATGTCATGGTCTATTCAAAATTAGGATTTCCCACTTCAATTTCAAGCTTCCCGCCCAAATTTAAAATTCACCAATGCAAATTGTAATTTCCCACCGAGGACCACGTTGGCAATCCATATATAGTAAATTAACAAGATGAATGATCTACACGTGGCCTAAACCAAAGGCATGAATCAAAAGAGCGGAAGAACGATGTTGGCAATCCATGTGAATCTCTATATACTACAAATAAATGGGTATTGTAGCAGAAAGGAGGAGGGGTTGATAGAATTTACTCTTTTTAGAAACACTGAAATAAAAAACTGCACTCTCTACCATTGTTTATTTGTACTAAGAACAAAAGAGGAAGGAAATGACATTTTCCCATGGACGTAGGGTTCATCAACATCCGAACCACATAAATTTTCTTTGTCATTTTATCGCTTTCATTACTTTATTCTACTTTTTCTATTTTTAGTGTTGAGTATATTTCTTAACGAATTTGATAAGGATTTGTTATAAATTTTTGGATATTTCCCTCGTAATTATGTAAGCATTATTGCACATAATTACTTCCTTTAAAGGAAATCTTAGCATTACATTATTTTGTTGATTCCTAATCATATAAGCTTTCAGTGTCGTGATTACTTCAGAAAATACTTGATTTTCTAAGATGAAAAATCTCATCAACATTTTTGGTGCTAAAAGTAGGTCGATTTCCCTTTCCAGCAAAATTTACTTACATCTCCTTTAGATAGCACCATAACACCATGAATCCCACATATTCCTACCCTTGTCTTAACTAAGGACAATTTAACTAGGCCTTAAAAGTGCCAAAAAAAGTAATTCCTCGCCTCCATAACCCAAACTGAGGTAGGCGCCTCTTCAAAGCCTTCCTCAGATCCTATCCTAGCTACTCTTCAAGCCTTCACAAACCAATTGAACCAACGCATGGATGGAATAAAGGGATCCTTAGCCCAATATCCTACCGCTAAGCCAATATCTCCTCAATCTTCTGCATCTCACTTCCATTATTCACTGACTACACTGACTATGCAATGTGTGAGTGATAATGGCAATCTCAGAAATGAGAACATTGATGTTGGTCAAAAGACAGCCACCAAAATCTAAGGAAAATTCAAATCAATCCCCATATCAGATCAGAGGCTGTGGACATTAACCCATTACTGCTAACGAAGCAAGCAACTGTGCTTGGTAATGATGACATTACTTCAATCTGTAAAGATGGCTCATGCTAAATATATGCCAAGGAGAATGAGATCTGTCAACTGAAAGCTCACGTAGTGCAGTTGGCAAGACTTTGCCGAAAAAATAACAAAGAGGAAGTAAGGGAAGAGGACTCTTCCATTATTAGTGGAACTATTATAGAAGCAGACTCCCCCGACAACTTCAAAGCCCCATCAGTTGATAAATTCAACGAGACCACTAACTCATATGATCATATTTGCACCTTTGAGTGCTACATGGACATTCTATAGGTGGGGAGGATGGCTAGATGCAATCTTTTCCCACTGTACCTAGCAAGGGCAGCTTCCAGATGGTTCTGGAGGTATGGAGCATGAGAGGTTCGTTCCTGGCCCCAGTTAACTATATTTTTTTCAAAACAGTTTAACTCGGGGAGAAAGGCTTTCTCGGATGTGAATACCGTGTCTTGCATGAAGTAGGGCGAAAATGAATTCTTACACAACTTTATAAAACGCTTCAAATATAAGGCACTTCAGATTGGGTGACTTATGAGGAGGCACTGGTAATGACAATGCATGTTGGGACCAGAAGAAACACAGTTATGTGGGACAAGAACAGTAGGAGGCTATCTCATAGCATGAAGGCTTTCTATGAAAGTGCTAGTGGCTACATTAGAATGCAAGAAGCCGAAGCCATAGAATCACATTCATCTAAGAGAGCTTCTACTCCCCATAATGAAAAGGAAAAAGGGGCAGAAGGATACCATCTACATGCAAAGCGGAGGAGAGAATTTAATTTCACAGCAAAGACTCCATTCACCCACACACCTGGTTAGATATACAAAAGGACTAGAACTAAACTGGCCTACAATGTCCCGAACAAGAGGAAAATAGCAAAGCAGAACAGAATGGGAGCATACTGCCGCTTGCATAGGGCTAATCATCACCATACTGATAACTACATACACTTGAGGAATGAGATAAAGATGCTGATTTAGAAGGGATACTTAGGCAGAACAACGAAGATAGGACTTGCAATCTCTCTCCAGACCCGAAGGAAGGCGTAGTAGGAAATCCCTCTAATCTCATAGCCTCGATCCACGGAGGACCACATTTCACCAGAAAACGAAAAAAAAGCATAGGAATGGTATGTACAGGAGGCTAGAGTGGAGCAAAGAACCATATTCCATGTAAAATAGAAACCCGACCAGGACACATTCTTCACTACTGTTGACGTCGTTGGGGTAGTTTTCCCGCATCAACACTCAGTAATAATTACGGTACATATCTGAAATTTCACTATGAAGAAAATCTTTGTAGATTCTAGGAGTTTTGTCAACATCATCTTCAAACTTGCGTTCAACAAGATGAAGCTTCCAGTAGAAATACTGAAGCCGAGCCACAACCAATTAGCAGCTTCAATAATACTATGACGGTCCCTATTGGATCAACGGGTCTTCTTGTTACCGTTAGGATTTCTCCTCTTCATAAATTATTCTATGCAAGCTTCCTAATCATTGATCAATAGTCTTTGAACAATGCTTTTTTAGGAAGGCCTGCACTAACTGACATGGGGGCAGTGATTTCCCAAAAGGATTTACTTATGAAATTTCATACCCTTGTTGGAATATAATCGATTAGAGGAGAAAAATGTTGGTTAGGGAATTATACAATGTAAACCTCAGTTCTAGAAATAAAATTGTTCAAAACTATATTGTTATATCTTCTAATAATTGTGATGATAACAAAGAAAAAGAAGCCAAGCCAGTTCCAGGAACTACATCAGTACAAAGTACCAAGACTGATGCTGAAATGGGTCATTCTTCCACCACAACATCAGTAATGAAGTAAAAGGGGAAGTATATACATATGATCGACACTGATGAGTATAACTCAGTCTATGCATAGTATTTTTCTAAAAAATCTTAGAAACAAGCACTCTCACCGCTTCCCATCCCAAAGATAAATAATAAAGTGAGATAGATCTGAGACTGGGGGAAACAAGGAGAGAGTTGAAGCCAGTAGATAATCTTGAGGATACACAGATGGATCCCAAAGACCCCACGAAGGTTCTCAAGATAGGAAAAAATATCAACGTTGAAGCCAGAATAGAACTGATAGAGTTCCACAAGAAATCAGCAAATGTTTTTGCTTGGGCACACTCGGACATGGTAGGCATAGATCCAGCTATCATCTGCCTTGCACTTAACGTCGATCCCAATGCTCATCTAGTCAGGATAAAATATAGGACTCTAGATCAGGAAAGGTATAATGCTTTGCATGAAGAGGTTAAGAAGCTGAAAGAAAACGGATTCATCAGGGAAGTGTATTACCCAAAGTGGATTGCCAACCCTGTTTATGTAAAGAAATCTAATGGGAAATGAAGAATTTACGTAGACTACACCAACCTCAACAAGGCATGCCCAAAGTACAATTTCTCTCTACCAAGAATTGATCAACTAGTGGATGCGACTGGTGGACATAAACTGCTCTCATTCGTAGATGCATGCTGAGGTTAAAATCAGATAGTTGTCTGAGCCAGATCGGGAACATACTAGTTTTATGGCGGACGAAGGCTTATACTGCTACAAAGTCATGCCGTTTAGACTCAAAAACACTGGAGCGACCTACCGGAGGTTAGTTAATAAGATGTTCTTCGATTAGATCGGTAAAAATGTTAAGGTATATATGGACGACATGCTAGTAAAGTAAAAAGCAGCATTAAGTCATGTGGAAGATTTGGAGGAAACGTTTGCAGTCCTAAGGTAATATAATATGAAATTGAATCCCTTGAAATGTACTTTTGCCATTTAGTCAGGAAAATTCCTAGGGTACATAGTAAGCGCTTGCGGTATCGAAGCAAACCCAGAGCAGATTGAGGCCATAAGTAACATGGGAGTCCCAGAAAAACCAAAAGATATCTTGATCCTAAACAACAGGGTGGCTGCTCTAAGCAGATTCATTCCAGGGCAACTGACAAGTGTTTACCGTTCTTCGACCCAATGAAAAAAGGACGGAATTTCAAATGGACTAAGGAATGCAAGATCGCATTATAGAAATTATAGGACTATCTAATCAGTACCCATATCCTATCAAAACTGGTGATAGGTGAGGACTTATTTATGTATTTTGCTGTAACTGATAAAGCTGTTAGTGTTGTAGTGGTTCGAGAAGATGAAGGGACCTAGAGGCCTATCTACTTCACAAGTAAACGCCTGTCAGGAGCAGAGCTCGACTACTCGGTCATTGAAATGCTAGCTTACAACCTGCTTCTCACAATAAGGAAACTATGGTCGTACTTTTAGGCGCATCCCATCAAGGTCTTCGTAGACAAATCGCTAAAGCAAATATTGTAGAAGCCAACGACATTGGGTCACTTGCTAATATGAGTGATGGAGCTCGGTCAGTATGATATCTTCTACTATCTAAGAAAAGTGATCAAAGGGAAAGCATTAGCAGATTTCATCGTGGAATGCACACTACCTACTAAGCCATAACCTAGGGAGGAAGTGCCCGCTCCATAGTTCTGGGAATTATTTATGGATGGGGCATCAAATGAACAGAGGGCAGGGATCAGATGTGTTCTAATTAGTCCAGATGAACATAAACTATATGGAGTAGTGCAGCTCGGATTCAAAGCTACCAATGATGTGGCAGAATATGAGGCCCTCCTTGTAGGTTTAAAGATGGCTCAAGTAATGAAGGTAACACAAATTAAAGTTCATAATAATGCCCAATTAGTTGTAAATCAAGTGCAAGGGAATTACCAAATGAAGGTGCCAACTTTAGCTAAATACGTGGAACTAGACAAAAATTTACTGGAGCAGTTTGATCAACTTGACATGGAGCAAATCCCACGTGAGAACAATTCTTCCATAGATTCACTGGCTAAACATTCTAGTACTAAAGTAGTGCAGGAAATGAAAGCTATCCTAATAGGACATCAAGTTGAACCAAGCATCACTAAGGCTAAACAATTACTGGTCCTGACTAAGGCACAATGAGTTATGGCCAGAGAAGCTCAAAACCAAGAGATAGTTGAAAATCAAGAGTAGTCTACAACTGCACCTATCCCTTAGGAGGCAGAAGAAGACTCATGGATGACCCTTATCAAACAATTCTTAATAAACAGAATTCTACCTTCAAACAAGAATGAAGTCAATAAAATAAGATACCATGCTCCATATTTTCTTTGTTTGATGGCATATTATACAAGAAAGGGTACTTTACCCCTTATCTTAGATGTGCTTCAAAAGAAGAGGGAGTACAAGTCTTGGGTAAAGTACATGAAGGGCAATGCGGGTTTCACTCCGAAGGAGCCAAATTGGTAAAGAAGATGCTAAGGCTACGGTTACTACTACCCTACCGCACTTCAAGATGCGCAGGAATATGTGAGAAAATGTGATAGATGTTAAAGTTTTGCCAATATTCTAATACTACCTTCCCACAAGCTCATCCCGTTAGCTAGCCCATGGTCATTTGACATATAGGCATAGACTTGGTAGGACCGCTTCCCATGTCAAAAGGAGAGGCAAAGTATGTCATGGTGGAAAGCAGAACACTTAGCTATGATCACTGCAAAGAAGATAGTCACTTTTGTTGTAAGGAACATAATTGCAAGGTTTGTGATTCCCCATAAAATAAGTTTATACAATGGAATCCAGTTTGAAAGTAACGAGTTAACTAAGCTTTATGAAATGAATGGAATAATAAAAAGTCTCTCCTCTTTCGCCCACCCCCACGCAAACGGACAAGTCGAAGCGGCGAACAATACCATTAAGAAACCGCTCAAGAAAAGATTGCAAAAAAGCTAAAGAAAAATAGGCGGAGTAGTTATCTTTAGTACGATGGGCTTACGGAACTTTATTCAGATATCCAACTGGCCACACACCTTTCTCTTTAACCCATGGCTATGAAGCTATGCTTCCAGTCGAAATAAAGGTTTCATCACACAGAAGAATATCGTATGTGGGAGAACAGAACAAAAAGTTAAAAGAGGCTTCCCTCGATCTTATTCAAGAAAGAAGAGACCTGCAGGCTGTAGTTCAATTCGCCGCATACTGATAAAGGATGGAAAAAAATTACAATGCTAGGCTCAATGATAGAAACTTCTGCAAGGGAGACATAGTGCTACAAAGAGTAATGGCTACACCAAGGACAAGCAGATGGATCTTTGGGCCTAAATTAGAAATGTCCTTTACTTGTAGCAGAAGTCTTAGCAAATGGGACATACTGACATTCGAGGTTGGATGGAAATCTAGTTCCGACAACTTGGAATTATGAACATCTTAGGCCTTGTTTTGTATAAGCAATGTTATTTTTATAACAAATATTATAATTATTATGATAAATAGTAGTACAATGGACTGGACGTAGGGATATTAGATGATCCAAACTAGTATAAAAATCTTTCTGTGTTAATTTTAATAACATAGTTAACAACATTAAGTTGTAATTTACACAACACGACTATTTAGCCAGATAATTACACTAGATGTAAGGATATTAGATGGCCTGAACCAGTAAAAAAACCATGTGCATGAGTTAAAAATGTTGTAAATACACAACCTGACTTAACAGTAAAAAAATAGTCCACCTCCAAATAGTGGGGTTGACCGTGCTAAGCACGTGACAAAGTATAAATGCCAAAGACCAAGTTTAGGAAGCATAAATGGCGTGAGAAATTGGTCAAAACCGACGAGAAAAGACAATGCAAGGAATTCTATACAACCTACAAATCAGCTACGATTCTCGAAACTACATAAAGCTTCCCAGGTAAACATTAAAAATTGGGATATACTAATATTTACTAAAATCTACTCATATATGCCATATTCTCCGCATTTATACATACATCACAAGTGAAAATAAAATGATCATTGCATAAAGTTACACCAAAAATTGAACTCAAAACTGCAGACTATAATAAAACAAACTACATCATGATTTTAACTCGCCCTTAGAAGAATCATCAATTATGATTCTTTTGCGACAATCAGATCTGCAAACACTCAAAGCAGGATGCTGAACAGAATCGCCCCTTGCTTGAAAAGCTGGGGATGGGTCACTTAATTCAGCAATAATGACCGATGAGCGGCGAGGGACGACACCACCAAAAGTGACTCTAAGTCCGTAGTTCGCACCCGACCCAACGTTACCAAACTCCTCAGGACTGGAAACAAAATCCTCACAATTATATGAAAAGGATAAGTCAATTTCGGGCCAAAAGTGAGAAAAAATGTCAACTGGATGCTTCGCAATAATATCTGTCATGACCCTCCTAACCTTCTCTTTATGAAGTTGCTCAAGAAAGCCTTATCCAGACTTCTGAAGGAAGCAATAGAAACCCTAAACAATGCAGTAGCGGGAACTTGTCTAGGGGCTTGCAAATGTGATTGAGATTCTAAGGTAGATATTTGTTTTCAAGGGCATTCACACACTCCATAGCCACCCTTCTAACCCATTCGATCTCGTCCAAAAGTTCCTCTTTGTTGCCTTAGAATATGAGCCAAAAAGCTCTTGGGCAGTAGATATAGCATGCGTACAGCTATCCCCAAGGGTCTGCGATTCCTTTTTATAGTAATCCTTCAACTTATGAAATTTAGCCTCATAATAGTTCTTCGAATCCTCCTTCCATTGGAGAATGACATCAAGATCTGCTCTCGAAGGAGGCGCATGAGCTTCACCAGGCCTCGGTACTATGTTGGGAGCCAAGGATGCAATATGATCGTCTTTAGCACTAATTTATTTAACAACTTGTAACAACAATTCATCAATTTTTCCATTCAATATCTTAATCTTGTCTTCATACAAAGCCCTACAAACACCTTCGACATCTTTCAAGAATCCTTCCAGTTTAGTAACTAAAACCAAAGCAGACTTGAGCTTTTCTTCCAAGTCAGTTATCGTCGAACATTACTTAGCGATGCTTAACTGAAAATTGATCAAACTCGGATAAACAAAATTAAAAGAAAATGCGAACAAACTAAATCTCACGAGGCGCTTATACGCATTTACAAGAAGGTTACTTATACGGTGTTCCTATAAACATTTTCTATAACATAATTTTACAAAACCATTCTAAATTGTAAGATCCCAAAAGTACTACCGCGATTACGAAATATCTAGTCTAAGGAGTGCTAGCTAAAGGATAATCCATTATGATAAGAAAAGACTTCCTAGGATCATAGTTATCACATGTCCATGGATCCATCAGATCCTCTACAGTCACTATGAAACCTTCTTTATTGTAGAGAAAGCTCAGATCAAGTGCAGAAATATCTATAGCTCATTGCAAAGAAATTTTCCCTATCTTACGTCTGTTATTCTCCTTCTTAAGCTTCACATCGAGATCAGCAATTCGACCCTACCCTAGCACGTTAACGGGTGCTTCTACGATGCTAGAGGCAGCCTGAGCTTCCCATGGACGTTCTTTGAGCTCGAAGCATGGCAATCTATGTTGTCTGTTCTAAAGTATTTATTAGTTTAACCCTTGTCTTTTTTGAATCCTTTAAAAAAACCACCAAAATACTTAAAAGCATCCACTTTCCACCCTTCCTCTCTGTGTAAGGGAGTACCTTCGACCTTGGCCGCTCTAACTGTTGCTTATAATGGGCTTCCATCTCTTTGAGTTTACCTTGGTAGTGTAATTCCATTTCCCCCTCCATTCATCCACCAACAAGGTTTCTATACTTGTAGAAGGAGTAGGAACTACATCCAAGCTAATCCTCTTTACCACCTCTCCTTCTTCGACACCCTCTTTCCCCTCATATTGATGTGCAGCCTAAAGAGACATGTTCTCTATAGTCTTTTTCAATCCCTTAATCTCCTCTTCATAGACTATCCCATTGAGCACTTCAATTTCCTTCACCATCTGCTATAGTTCGGTCACCTTCGAGGATGCAGCGTCTAGCTTAGTGCATAGTTTGATGTTATATTGGTGTTTGATGCATGTGTGCATCCTTAAGTTCTTTGAATTTAGAAAGATCATCCTTCAAATCACTTTCAAGTCTTTCATTTGTTAGCGCTAGTTGGAGATTCTCTTCCTCTAAGATCGAATTAGGAGTCAAAACCGCAACCTCAAATTCAAGAATGCCTAAATCAGCAGGGCCATAGACAATAGGAACTAAGTGGTCATTGGAAATGTGGACTTTGTAAGACTCAAAGAGATTCTCATAGGGAATAAGAAAGTCAACCTAATTGATAGTAGCTAGAATTTATTTCAAAAAATATCAAACTACACGAGGTTTAGTTTAGAGAAACACATTATATAATACTAGTTTTATATGAAGAATGCAACAAATTCACACACAAAAAATAACAATAATACACAGAGCTTGCTACATATTTTGGCTACCAAGCCTAATCCTAAACCACTCCAAATGGGGACTATCGAGGGGAAGGAACCACTCTCTAAAGTATAGTGCCAACGGCGTAGACCAAAATTGCTGAGTGCCTCCTTTTCTTTAACTACTTGGTCTATTTTGGAAAGAAACCCCTGGGTTTCTTCTTTAAGTTATGTAAATGCCTCATTTGACACCTTTTCTCGCCTACAAATTGCCTTTACACTAAGACCAAGACGATCTACGGTTTGAGTATGAATTTTTTTCATGCTTTCCTTCAGGGGCTTAGAAAAAATTGCTTCCTTATAAGATTACAAATAATAAAGGAGTGAAAACAACATGGTCATTTGTAGTGCAGTAACAAGATAATTATTTTATTACATATTGAGTAAAGTTTGGAAAAACAAAAGAAGTAGCGAAATCATTCACAAAAGTTCAAGTAATTACATGAGCTTGAGAAGTATTGGTAGCCTCAGTCCCCTTAGACCGCACAGCCTCATTATCCTGCTGTAAAAAATTAACGCTTAACTATGGCGTACAACTTGTAAAACACCCAGTAAGTGATCTGCTTAAGCTTGTCTTAGACTCCTTCAACGCCATATCCTTCTCCTCTAATGTTTTATCTTTCTCTACCAACTCTCGATCCTTCGGCTCCAAGGCCTCCTCTATTGCCTTCGCCGCCCCCTCTACCTTTCCTGCTTTCTCTCATTGAGCCCTAAGCTCTTCCTCTAATCTGGTTTTCTCGGAAGTTGCCACAGAAAGGTCTACCTCAAGCATAGCAATACGAGCAGCAGATGAGACCAGCTCATCTTCTGCCTTCTTCCGAGCCTCGACTGCCAAGGCACCTACCTATTACAAATAAAAGATAGATAAGACGAGAATCATTAAAACAACCCACCATTAAATAAAGAAAGAGAAGAAATTATATACATATATAGACCAAAGATCTTTCAAGCTCTAGAGCAAGCTCAGGGAAGGAGAGTGCAGGAAATGGAAGAGCGATGGGATAACACTATTAAGCAGAGGAAATCTAGGATAAGCCGTCCAGAGTGATATGCCCTAACCTCTCAGCAAGATTAGTATTAATACCCTCAAGAAAAGGAAAAAAGAAAATGCTTGGGTCTCAGAAGGACTGAAGAGGTGAGATCGACAGTGCTTTTGAGGAAGGAAGAGAATGATAAGAAGATATGTGTGGTTTCTTGAATAGTTGGTTAGAAGCTTCAGCGTTACCTTTTCTTTCCTTCCTTTTTCTTCTTTAACGTCTCTAATCTCTTAATGGGGAATAATCAAGGAACACATCAGAAAGATCGCAAGCCATTTTACCTATGCAAAAAGGGGTTAGGATCAGCAATTGTCCTTATAAAAAAGGGTGAAGTAAGATTTCACTGTCCATCTTATCGAATTATACCCCAAGATTCATTAGTAACTGAGTAGAATTTAAAGATGGAGCGAGAAAAGTTATGGCTGGTGTGCAAAAAGTCATACTTGTGCAGTAACGAGTCGGTTAAAAATTATTTTGTTTTCCTCTTGTCTTTATCCAAACTCAGGATGTCCTTCCTATGAGATGCGCACGAACTCATGGAACAATCAAAAAAATAGGGTGATTAGGATGTGGTTGGAAGAAAGAAGACAAGTTATCTAAATTCAAAATGAAAAAATAATGTTCATTCCATTTATGGATCTTACGGGGACAAACGTAAGGACCAACTTCTTTACCTGGGTGTAATAAAACCTAAAGTCGCCCCCATAAGTACCCTTATGAATATCAAATAAGAATTGAAGTTCCTCACATGAAGGAGGAGAGCACTTCTCTGCATAAAGAATAAAAGTGGCAATCAGAAGGGAATAAGAAATAGGAGCAAGCTGAATGGGAACGAAACCAGTGGTAGCTAGCCATTTGCGAAGAATTTGGTTAGAAGGAAGGTAAAGTCCACGTCGGATATGCTCGAGAGTAATAGAAATAAAACCATCTAAGGGCATATGGATGCGTTCATGAGGACCTAGAACCCTGTGCACGTAACCCTCAAACCTAAAACGAACTAGAATACCATCAATTTTCCCTAATTTAGTTATTCTAGATGACAAAGACAAAGGAGAGGTAGACATGGATTTAATATACAAAATACCAGGGTGATTATCGACTGCCACTAAGATATTGAAAAAAAAAAGTACAAAAGAAAGAATGACCTTACTATTGATATGAAAAGGAACGACCCCTAGAGAAGACGAGATTGGAAGCTAGGTTTTTTATTCAAAGCATGTAAAGAAACGAAGAAGAAGGGGAAAATAAATATACTTACTTCATGTAACAACCGGCCTTTTCAACCCTCAAAGTAGACGCTAATACATCCACGGTATTCGCATGTCGAACATCTAAGTGTCAGAAAGACAGATTGTGGAGGTGAAAGAAAACAAAAAACATAACATAATCTCATATTATGATGAGTAATATATAATATACAATAGATCTTTACGAAAGAAAAGTTTTATATACGTCAATTAGAATAATTAACTTATCATCAGCCTGGACAGTTATAACAGTCTTTCCTTAAAATTGTTGATAAGTATAATACAAGAGATACAGTGGAAATAAAAGATAGTAAATACGTCTTGGAGGCATATAGTGCGTCTCTTGAAGCCTCAAAGCATCCATAACTAAATCTGGAAATTTGCTCGGGTTGACCCGAGCATTGTAAGAAAATAACGCCCGGATCAATCTGGTAAGCCAACGAGAGAAATACAAATCATATGTATTGTCCATGTTATAAAACCTTTCAAAAATAAAGGTATCCCACAAAACCACACCGCACATAAACGCGGAGGGGTTTTTACGTTACGATAGCCAAACCATTTCTATTAGAAAATCCAGTGATATTATAATAATGTCTATGATGTGATACCTATAATCAAATAGCTATGATGCATGTGAGTGTACATCACAACAATAATAGGTATACAATTAAAACCGTTAAGGCACGTTCGCTAATTATATTGGATTCCATGGAGGTGCCCTCAGTACCTCGAGAACGGTGCTCTTGCACAAGGATCAAAGATAACCTTCTGAAGCGTCGTACATCCCTAGCTGATGTACCATAGGAAATACATAGCTGGCCACCAAGGCCGAGTGCATCGCTCACGCATGCATAACTACAGGAAACTCTAGGGTATAGTCGACTTCACCCTTTAGGCTAGCAAAATCCTTGGTCTATGCATCCTATCTCTGGTTTTAACCATCTCTACTAGTAAGGCTACGTCCGGCATTCCAGCACATGGTTCACAACTCGAATAGATCTCGGAACCACACATGGATTCCCATATCTCAACAGATCTCGGAATCACGCATGGATTATCACATCATGAATAGACCATGAACAACTACATGTGCTCGAGCATCTCAAACAGATCTCGAATCTCCATATAGATTCCAGCATCTCGAATCAATCTCGAACCTCTTCCAAAGCATAAAATACGTATATGGTTTTGGAGTGGTTATGGTTTTGAGTCAACTCATATAAATACACTTCTCTTCTTATTGGGCGCTCCAAAACTAATCGATAGATTCCGGTAAACTCAACTTCGGTTCCTTTGGAAATAAATAGACAATACATAAGAGCAAAGATCACCTCATAACCATTTAAGTGGACGGATTTTCTTATCATTTGTCCTAGAAGAACACGACGAGTTTATACGTACAGTATAATATCATCGAAAGTAACTGTACCAAATAGTTCATGTGTTCTTCTAGAGATTTTAAGAGTTATATTTGGTCAAGATTTGATAGTCGATTAGTAAATTATCAAATAAACAATCAATCAAATCAGAGGTTTAATTTCATAAGAAACCAAGCACGATTAAACACATAAGCAACCACTAATACTCTTAATTAATCCTTTCTTTAATTAAAATCTTCTTTCAAATATTCATATTAAAATATCTTTTACAACAGATATATTATCACAATGGTATAATTATCTCAATGGAATAAATATATTCACAAACTATTTCACTTTCAATACTTAGAAAATATAACTATATACTTATCTCAACGGTATAAGTTTATTAACAAAATCTTAAGAAAGATTTCACTTCCAAAACATACTTATTTGGGTTAAAACAAATGACATTTAAAACATAGATAACAATAAACCCAAAACACTTCCCTTTTGGTGTTAAGTACGAAAAAAATACTTTCCATACCACCATAAGTTGAAATGATCATTTATAGAAATCAAATCTTATTTCTTTTATAAAATTCCTTTTATGAACCCATTCCACATTTATAAGTCCTTTTATAAATCTCCAAATTAATTTATAAAACTTCTTTTATAAATCTCTAAAATTATTTATACAATTCATTTTATAAATCTCTAAAATTATTTATAAAACCCTTTTATAAAGCTCTAAAATTATTTATCTCATATACTTATCACAAATCTTCAATTTCAAGATAGAACCCAAGTTTTCTATAAAACGATCATTTCATATATCACTATAAATTCACAAATGTGATTTATTATTCCAAATTATCAAAATGATTTTATAAAGTAATATTTATAAATATATTATTTTAATTATAAAACACAATTTATAAATCTTTCTTGTCATGCAACATTTAAACAAGGCGTTCTACAAATATTTATTCACAAATATTCCTATCACTTTTAAAAACAGAATCACTTTATTATAAACTCCTTTTTCTTTATAATAAACATTATATTAACTTTTCTAAATACTTCCCAAAAATATTTTTAAAACATTTCCATATATGTTAGAAAAAACTAACAAAAACGTTGAAGCAAAATAGAGATATTCAAAACCATTTCTAAATATAAGGTCACTGAAAATTCCAAAGTCACGTTTAAAATCATCCTCCAAATCAAAACCACTTTTAATTCAAAAACAACAAATAATAGTATTTTAAAATACTACAATGAGGCCTAGGGCTACCATACACTTAACCAATGTTATCACTGTTTCATTCTGAAAAGAATTCAACTTTTGTTGCATATCAAAGTCACACCCAATATGGCCAGGCTACCAAGTTTCTAGCACTCAACAATTTAAACAACAAGTATATAAATGAAATTAAAATCAATAGTGGCGAGGAATCATGTTGGATCCCTCTACAAAATTTTCTTGTACATCATATAAGACCCCTGCAAATCATTTCATATATTATCCACTTTCAAAAGAGGCAATTCATCCAAACTGAACAACCAACAATAAAACATCCAAGCACACAAATAATAATTTATATCAACACTTATATTATATAGTGTTAAACCAAAGGTAAGTTAACTCACATTTGTTCCGGTTATCGCTTACGCATTCTAGTTTGATTTAAAATAGAATAGCATTCGATTTTAACACAATATCCTACTTGCTCCAAACTTGATGAAATTAGCCATAGTACGTAGATAAGACTCATATGAGCATAATGCAAAAGACCGCACACGATTGGACCTATTATGAGTGAGATACGAGTTAATTACTAAACATGAGTTAAAATAACTATTTAAATTAATTAATTAGACAAATTCTCACCCAACTCTCAATAGCCCAAGCCCAAACCCATTATGAACAGTGCTCTTCCTCAAATTTAAATCACGCGCCTTCACCAAGATCGAACCCACCTCGATCTTCTTGTGACCATCGTCGCCACATCCCCTCTTGGCCTACACCACCTCCACCATCAGAACACCAACCCATTGCCTCACCTTCGAGCTCCACCTAAACTAACTCGACACCCCTCATCGTCGCCAAGAAGGCCATATGCAAACTCATAAACCCAACACCAACCAAACCCTAGTTTGAGCTCATCCAGGTGATTCCGACCACCGAAGGACCCAACTTCGGTGCCATTTGCTTCGTCTCATCCCCAAGCTCCTACCTACACTAATTGTTCCTCCCCTAGCCGCCTACATCGCCAACAAACTTAAGATGAACGAAAAATGTTCATCACCCAACCACGGCCAACTCCGGCCACCTGACACCCTACGACCACCACTAAAATTCTTGACTTGCCATCACGAACACGACCCAACTCTCTGATTTCCATTTCGTGTTTGTCGATAAACCGCAAATATTCGACCACCACTTTATCGACCAACTACCGCCACTCCGCTAGACGAAATGACGAACGACTATTTTTAAAAAATACTAGGGACGATACCAAACAACTTTTGTTAGGAGTTTCGATTAAAAGCAAATGGATTGAGAGATAGTGATTATTGAAAGGGGAAGGCGGAGTTGTTTTCATTTACACTAAATGGAAAAAGAAGAAGAGAGGAAGAGAAGTGAAGTGAGTGAAATGAAAAATGAGGTGAGTGAAATGAAATGAACTGAGGTGTGGTATATAAATGAAGCAACACAAAACTTCCAAGCAAAGCAAATTTGGTTAGTTCTGGGTACCCCGTTACATAGTATCTCGTTTGCGTAAGGACCGCGAATGATAGAAATAAAAATACGATCATGCACAACAATCTGACACGATCACAAAACAACACAAAAATACATAGGTTAATTTATTTTGCAAAGTTTCAAAAATACTAACGTTTGCTGTAAAATGCGTCAAACGAAAATTTAAACATTTTTCAAATTAAAAATTATGGAAAAATCCTACATAATCATTCAAAAGTACATCATTAAAAATCAAGTTGTTCTATTAAAAATTGATTTTCTTATTATTTATTACATTTGAATGAAATTCAAATATTTAAATAAATTAAATATTCAAATCTGAAACGTTAAAAATTACGGACCGTTACATTCTTCCCCTTAAAAGAACTGCGTCCCCAAAATTTCATCACCATCAAACGAAGAAAGAAATAAGCCCACATAAATACATAACATTTTCCATAAGCCCATATGATGTATATAGATCATCTGTACGCCATATCCGATTCGATCATTTACTCGAATACATAAACTTCTCTTTCAAACTAGCATCGCTCGCTCGACTTCCATAGTGCAGACTCTAATCGGGCTCCTTGATTACAAACCTCTGCTCTCCTTTCATAGTCAAATACTATAATAGAAACCTCAGTAACATATCAAGAACCCTCACCAAGTGTTCGGCGTCAAGAATCGAGTTATAAATCCTTATTTGGGTCGGTGTAAATCACCTCAAAGTCATGTACTCGAATCTTGGATCAAGAACCGTGCAAGGAAATGATCTACGTACAACTTATGTACTTATTCTTATTGGTTCTTACTTATTCCAATTTCATTTTTCTTCCCCAAATTATTTATGGAAACATATCATAAAAGATCACTAAAGTTTTGAACTAGTATAATTCCCTATTACATCCTTAAAGTATATACACTTATCTGATTTAATCTTATCCTTTTTAAATTCAGATGTAGGCCCGAGATAAATTTGGGTCTTAAAACTGAGGCGACCGTTTCAACCTCTTTACCCATTCGGTCTGGTAAGTAGCTAAGAAGAGTATGATGCTAGTATCCAAACTCAATCCTAGAATCTACTTTTCCTTCGACATCTGTAAGGTAAAGTCGTTTTATTAGTCGGCCCAAAAACATCAAATAGTTATCACAACTTAGATGTTAAAACAAAAGACACAGTTTTAATAAACTATTTTATTAAACCTTCTTATTAAATTTAACCCATTTAAAAACTTAGGTTAAGTTAATTCTTCTCTAACCAAGAGTGATATACACTCATATTAAAAATTTCATTTATCAACACACTCTTTTATCAAAAATATTAATTACAAACTTACTTTGGGTTCGTTCAGATTCGAACTCATTTTGATTGTACAATTACAAAGGTGATAATTTACTAAGTGCCATTCAACATTTTTCTAAGCAAACATCTGATCGTCACTTAAAAGAATATTCAGATTACCGCAAAACTTTCGAGACTCATTCCCCGAACTATCCAAAGAAAATGTACCTTGCTTAAAATTCTATTTGAAATATTTATACTCATAAATTCTTCCAAGTAATACTATTATTAATTTTTCCCAAAAATAATTTGAAACCTTTTTCAAAGACACCGGGATTTAAATTCTCAAAAATCCTTTTCATTTACATAACCAATTTATAAAATCATCTTTATATAAAATCATTCTTTCTTGTATCAAAATAAATATCACTACCAAACACCTTATTGTCAAATCGTGAAACTGAATTCATAAGGTATTCGTATTTAATCTAAACAAAACAATAAATTCTTATAAACTAGCTGAGCATAAATAATTAGTCGGTAAACAATAGTCAATGCTCTAAAATGGAGGAGCATGACTAATCAAACAATAAATGATAATAATTAAATAATATCATTTCCTAACAAACAAACACTTCATAAATAACTATATCAAAATTTTAAAATCATTCTTTTATATATAAAATATAATCCAAGGTAAAATTATTTCATTTACCAAATTTTAAAACAATATTGTATCGGTTTGCCTTGTCCAAGTGTTTAGAAATCCTTATCGATAACGTTGATTAGGCGCATCGATTAAAAATCATAAACACTCAACAGATCAATCAACATAATATAAGACCCTTTTATAGCATTAACAAATACACATTCTTATATATAATACACCAAACTCATTCTACGGTGTTACTAACTCTATCTCTAAAGGGTTTGCCCCACCAATGCCTAGGTGTTTGCTTAACCGAAGCTCTAATACCACATGTATCGACCGGTCTTTTCGACCCTCAAAAGTCGACACTAATACGTCCATGGTATTCATGTGCCAAACATTCAAGTACTGGAAAGGCATATTATGGGGGTGAAAGAAAATAAAAGATAAAACATAATCTCATGTCATGATAAGCAATATATAATATACAATAGATCTTTACAAAAGAAAAGTTTTATATATGTCAATCAAAGTTACTAACCTATCATCGGCCTGGAATGTTATAACATCATGTCCTTACAATTGCTGATAAGTACAATACAAGAGATACAACGGAAATAAAAGATACGTAAATACATCTTGGAGGTATACAGCGCGACTCTTGAAGCCCCAAAGCATCCATAACTAAATCTGGAAATTTGCTCAGGCTGACCCGAGCATTATAAGAAAATAACGTCCAGATCAGTCTGGTAAGCCAACGTGAGAAATAAAAATCATATGGATTGTTCATGTTATAAAACCATTCAAACTAAAGGTATCCCGTAAGACCACGCCGCACATAAAAGTGGACGAGTTTTTACGTTACGATAACCAAATCATTTCTATTAGAAAATCCAGTGATATTATAATAATGTCTACGATGTGATATCAATAATCAAATAGTTGTGATGCATGTGAGTGTACATCACAACAATAATAGGTATACAATTAAAACCGCTAAGGGGCGTTCGCTAATTATATAGGATTCCATGGAGGTGCCCTTAGTACCTCGAGAACGGTGCTCTTGCACAAGGATCAGAGATATTCTTCCGAAGCGTCGTGCATCCCTAGCTGATGTACCATAGGAAATACATAGCTGGCCACCGAGGCCGAGTGCATCGCACACACGTGCATAACTATAGGAAACTCTAGGGTAGATTCGACTACACCCTTTGGGTTAGCTAAACCCTAGCCTATGCATCTTATCTCTGGTTTTAGTCATCCCTACTGGTGAGACTACGTTCGGCATTCCAGCACACGAGTCACAACTCGAACAGATCTCGGAACCACACATGGATTCCCATGTCTCAACAGATCTCTGAATCACACATGGATTCCCACATCCTGAATAGATCATAAATAACTACATGTGTTCGAGCATCTCAAACAGATCTCGAAACTCCATATAGATTCCAGCATCTCGAATCAATCTTGAACCTCTTCCAAAGCATAGAACACGTACATGGTTTTGGATTGGTTACAGTTTTGAGTCATCTCATATAAGTACACTCCCTCGCTTACCAGACACTCCAAAACTAATCGATAGATTCCAGTAAACTCAACTCCGGTTCTTTTGTAAATAAACAGACAATACTTAAGAGTGGAGATCACTTCCTAACCATTTAAGTGGATAGATTTTCTTATCACTTGTCCTAGAAGAACACAATGACTTTATATGTACAGTATAGTATCATCGAAGATAACTGTACCATATAATTATCATGTTTCTTCTAGATATTTCCAGAGTTATATTTGGTCAAGGTTTGATAGTCTGTTATTTAACTATCAAATAAACAATCAATCAAATCAGAGGTTTAATTTCATAAGAAACCAAGCACGATTAAACACATAAGCAACCACTAAGCCTCTTAATTAATCCTTTCATTAATTATAATTTCCTTTCAAATATTCATATTAAAATATCTTTTATAACAGATATATCCACAAACTCACTTTACTCTTTTGAATATTTGAAAAAGTATTTATATACTTATCTCAACGGTATAAGTATACTCAAAACCATTTTACTTTCAATACTTAGAAAATGTAACCATATACTTATCTCAAAGGTAAAAGTATATTCACAAAATCTTAAGAAAGATTTCACTCCCAAAACCATACTTATTTGGATTTAAAAAAATGTCATTTAAAACATAGATAACAATAAACCTAAAACACTTCCCTTTTGGTGTTAAGTATGAAAAGAATACTTTCCATACCACCATAAGTTAAAATGATCGTTTATAGAAATCAAGTCTCATTCCTTTTATAAAATTCCTTTTATAAACCCATTCCATATTTACAAGTCCTTTTATAAATCTTCAAATTAATTTATAAAATTCCTTTTATAAATATCTAAAATTATTTATCTCATACACTTATCACAAATCTTTGGTTTTTTCAGATAGAACCCAATATTTTCCATAAAACGATCATTTCATATATCACTATAAATTCACAAATGTGATTTATTATTTCGAATTATCAAAATGATATCATTTCCTTTTGATAAAATAACATTTAAAAATAATTTTTTTTATTTATAAAACACCATTTATAAATCTTTCTTTCCATACAACATTTTAAACAAAGCATTTCATAGATATTTATTCAAAAATATTCCTATCTCCTTTAAAAACAAAATCACTTTATTATAAACTCCTTTTCCTTATAATAAACATTATATTATCTTTTCGAAATACTTCCCAAAAATACATTTGAAATATTTCCATATATGTTAGAAAAAACTGACATAAGGTTGAAGTAAAATAGAGATATTCAAAAACCATTTCTAAATAAAAGGTCAGCGAATATTACAAAGTCACAATTAAAATTATCCTCCAAATCATAACCATTTTCAAATCAAAGATAGCAAATAATAGTATTACAAAATACTATAATAAGGCCTAGGGCTATCATACACTTAACTAATGTTATCACTATTTTCATTCTAAAAAGAATTCAACTTTTGTGACTTATCAAAGTCACACCTAATATGTCTAGACTACCAAGCTTCTGGTATGCAGCAATTTATACAAGTATATAAATGAAATTAAAATTAACAGCGGCGAGGAATCTCGTTGTATCCCTCTACAAAATTTCCCTATACGTTATAGAAGACCCCAACAAATCATTTCATACACTATCCACTTTCAAAAGTGGCAATTCATCCAAATGAAACAACCAATAATAAAACATTCAAGCATACAAATAATAATTTCAACCAACATATATATCATATATTGTTAAACCAAAGATGAGTTAACTCACATTCATTCTAGTTATCGCTTACGTATTCTAGTTTGATCTAAATCGAACAGCATTCAATTTTAGCTCAAAATCCTACTTGTTCCAAACTCAACGAAATTAGCTTTAATGCATAGATAACACTCCTAAGAGCACAACATAAAAGACTATGTCTCGATTGGACCTTGTATGAGTGAGATACGAGTTAATTACTAACCACGAGTAAAAATAAACTAATTAAATTAGTTAATTAGACAAATTCTTACCCAACCCTCAACAGCCCAAGCCCAAAACCGATATAACCAGTGCTCTTCTCCAAATTTAAATCATACGATTGCACCAAAATCAAGCCTGCCTTGATCATCTTTCAACCACTGCCGCCATATCCTCTCTTGGACTACGCCGCCACCACGATCAGAACGCCAACTCACCGCCTCGTCTCCTAGCTCCACCTCAACCAACTCGACACCCCCCATCATCGCTAGTAAAGCCATATGCGAACCCAAAAACCCAACACCAACCAAACCCTAGTTTGAGCTTGTCCAAGCAATTTCGACCACCGGAGGACCCAACTCCGGTGCCATTAGCTTCGTTTCATCCCCAAGCTCCTTCCTACACTTGTCGTTCTTCCCTAGCCGCGTACACCATCGACAAACTTAAGATGGACAGAAAATGTTCATCACCCAACCACAGCCAACTCTGGCCACCTGACACCTTGAGGACCTCACTAAAAATCTCGTCTTGATGCTATGGACACAACTTAATACTCCGATTTTCATTTCGTATTTGTCGAAAAACGACCAATATTTGACCACCACTGTTATCGACCAACTGTCGCCACTTCACTCAATGAAACGACGAGCAACTATTTTTAGAAAATACTAGGGACGATAACGAACAACTTTCATATTGGGAGTTTTTGTTGAAAGTGAATGGATTGAGAGAGTGATTTTCGAAAGGGGAAGATGGAGTTGTTTTCATTTATAGTAAATGGAAAAGGAAGAAGAGATGAAGAGAAGTGAAGTGAGTGAAATGAAAAATGAGGTGACTGAAATGAAATAGTGTGAGTGAAATGGAATGAAGTGAGTGTGGTGTATAAATGAAGCAACAAAGCTTTCAAGCAAAGCAAATTTGGTTAGTTCTGGATACCCCGCTAGGATAGAAATAAAAATATGAAAATGCACAATAATGCGACACGATCATAAAACAACACAAAGATATACAGGTTAACTTATTCTATGAAGTTTCAAAAATACTAACGTTTGCCGTAAAATGCGCCAAACGAAAATATAAATATTTTCCAAATTAAAAAATATGAAAAAATCTTATAAATTCATTTAAAAATACGTCATTAAAAATAAAGTCATTTTACTAAAACTTGATTTTCTTACTATTTATTACATTTGAATCAAATTCAAATATTTAAATAAATTAAATGTTCAAATATGAAATGTTAAAAATTGCGGGTAGTTACACTTCGATTTGAATCTCAGCCACACAATTGCAATGATTAAAGAACTCCAAAATATCAACTGATTAATGACAAGGGTGATTAACGCGATAACCCATACAGATTTTCTTAAGAGTCGAAAAGACTATGTTATAGCTTTTTTAGAAAACCAACCAATACATGAATGACACGTGTACTAGGGCATTAAATGCAAAACGGCAATAAAGAATTTTCTTTTTGGAAGAGAGACAAAAATAAGAAATGACATGTTACAGAAAAATATGGATGTAGAGACTAGTCCACACCAATTTATAATTGCTGCACACTTGGAGGACAAACTTTACACCCACATTTTCCAAACGTCGTCAAAAAAGATGTGATGCAAGCACCGAGCCAAAAGAACTGCTCCTGTAACACAAGTTGGGCTATGAAAAGGAAATGAAAGCAAAGTCTATGGTGGCAAAACGTAAGGACTGCTTCTTCCCATTGAGCATTGCTTTGACATTACAAATACTGCGCTAGTAACCTAAGGCGGTTGCAAAATATAAGGACTGATCTGCAATTCTAACAATCATTTTAACATGCAGAATTACAGCACAGCCCTCAATTACCAAAGATGAAAGTTATGCTATGAATAAAAATACAAACCTCAATAAGTTGGAACTGCGGCATAATCTTTAAATAACGGCAAGATGTAGAGATTAGGCTGCGGCCCCAAAAAGCAATGCAAATAATATAGAAATGTGGTACAAACCTTAAAGCAATTATATACGATAGGGATGCACCGCGATCTTATATTAACATTAAAAGCAATAAGGATGCGCTAACATCTAGATTTGACATTGAAGTCACTGAAAAACATCGCAATTCCAAAGAAGATACTGCCCACAAACACAAAAACTCAAAGGATGAGATTATGAGGAAGACAGCTCTACAACCATAAGCCAAAGTGCGGTCCACAAAAACAAGCCAAGAAGCTATGGTCTTATGCTCAAAATCCAAAAATGTAGCTTAAACACATGAGCGGTGATGTAGTCCTCAGTTGACAAGGACAACTCAAAAAGGGATCGGGAGATATGACTTCCCATCTGAATGGCGGCGCAGTTCTATTTACCGAGCCATATAGCTCAACCCCAAATTCCCCTAACATTGTGCTTTGTTTCTATTTTTGATAAACAATGTAGTATAGCTTCAAGAATGTCGACGCGGTTCAGATGCTGTATGATATTGTCACCCAGCATAGTCACGGAAGCTCAATTCTCAATGACCATCCACTATGGTGAATCCTACAATGCTTAGAACTATGAAACTTTCCTGCAGTTGGATCATTTTCCCATCGCAGTTTCGCTTACACATATGGGCAGTCCATTGACTTGCTATTTTAAGAAGCCATCAGGTCATGGTCTATTCAACATTGGGATTTCCCATTTCAATTTCAAGTTTCCCGTCTAAAATTAAAATTCATCAATTCAAACCACAGTTTTCCGTTTCCCGTCCAAAATTAAAATTCATCAATTCAAATTATAGTTTCCCGCCGGGGACCATGTTGACAATGCATGTACAGTAATGTCAGTAAATAAGTAAGTTGGATGATCGACACGTAGTGTGGTCCAAAAGAAGGAATCAAAAGTGCAGAAGAATGACATTGACAATCTATGTGAATCTATGTGTATTATAAATAAATGGAGGTACTGTAGCGGAAAAGAGGAGGGACTTTTAGACTTTACACTTTTTAGAAACACTAAAATAAAAAACTATATTCTTTGCCATTGTTTGATTGTACTAAGAACAAAAGAGGAAGAAAATGATATTTTTCTATGGACATAGGATTCATTAAAATCCGGACCACGTAAATTCTCTATATCATTTTATTACTTTCAGTATTTTATTCTACATTTTTGTTTTTAGTTCTAAAGTCAGAATATATTACTTAACAAGTTGGATAAGGACTTGTTATAAATTTTTGGATATTTCCCTCGTAATTATGTAAGCATTATTGCACATAATTGCTTCCATTAAAGGCAATCTTAATATCACTTAATTTTGTTGATTCTTAATCACGTATGCATTTAGATCTTAATTACTTCAAAAAATACTTGGTTTTTTTGAGACGAAAAATCTCATTAACAAGTTATATAAACACATTTACATAAATGCTCCTAGGGCATACCACAAACTATCTCTATTTAATTTAATAATAAATTATCTCATCAAATATTTTAAATAAATAATAACATTTTTAAGTCAAATAAATATTGTTAATGTAATGATAATATAATATCGCATAAAATTCAAATCAAACCATTTAGTAGAACATTAAATATGATTTATTATCAACAACAATACCCACGATAACACTATAAAAGATGTAATGCATTTGAATTAAAAGAGAATTTTTTTTTTAATTTGCTCATTTTAACTTGCTGTGCAATGCATCTGATCCAATAAGACTTAGGTTAGAATTGACCTAAATTTTTCATGGGTAATTTCCTTATATAGGAAACTAGGATATAAATAACGGATAGGGTTGATCGGTATGAGCACGTACTTGTTAGTGATAATTATTTAATATCATTATTTTTAACTTACCTTAAATTAAAATAAATAAATAAATTATACTTATTTTTCCAAATGAAAATATTGTTGAGATTTTTTTTCAACCACCCTTCAAAAGTTTTAAAATTCACTTCCGTTCCTAACTTCCATAATATTATTTTTGGTTCTAATACATATACACGAACAAGAGAATGTAGAATACATGCATATTATTTTTGATCAACCAAATAACGCGTATATTATATATTATTAGATCATACGTTATACCTTCTCAATTTAGTTTATTGTACGAGAGTTCACGGCGAATGCGGGTGTTATAGTCGGCTACCTCAACCGACTGTGTTACCCATGTAGAGTTTAACAACGGATATGATAATATTTGATATTCGTCCACTATCTGCGAATATGATTATCCAGTAGTCGGAAATCATTTCGTATATGAATACAGAAATGACAAGATCCATCTGAAAGTATCCACCGTTGGATCAAATCATTGATCCGCAAAAGTTCTCTTTCAAAGTGTGAGGCTAAAAATTTATATCAAACATAATACTCAGCTAAACCATCATTGGATTATGTTAATCCAAAGCAGTTCTACAGAAATAATGAATCCATATTTAGGAGCACTTTTCGCCTCAGTACGCAAACCGTCCCAAGCAAAGCACATGTAATTTGTACTAGAAATGGAAAAACTTATTTTAACGTAAGTAGGACATATGAAATGACCGTAATTAAAAGGACCCTCCTTCTAAACACTGTCATATGACCCCTCTTCTATTTGAAGAGCCACAGCGAGTCATGTGCAAAAGAAAGCAATTAATATTTTAGACGTCCAAATATGGAAAATGTAAATGCTTCCAGCAATGGCTGATTATTGTATCCTTATTTTTCTTGTTAGGCAGATGGAGTGAATATAATACGTAGACTTGGAACTTGGTATCCTCTCGTATTAGTATAAAATAAGTGATCTTCCATACTTTAATAGTTTATTATAGTAGTATTATATTTGTTGAAGTTGATTGGATCAGATATGGTAGGATTGAATTTTGATACGCGGCGTAGGACAGCGAGGCAGAGTGGCATGAGAAATGTCATGACTTCATTTTTATGCCATTCGAATAGACATCTGCTTTTTTTATTTGTAAACTTTTCAAAAAACACCCTTCTAAGTTTTAAAGTACACAGTAAACGCTCCTAAAATATACGACATATATTTTAAAAGGGGAAATTAATTTAAAGGATAAAAATTTATATATGTGGAAATTAGGGAGGCATCCCTATCATACTTTTATATTGTAAAGCGGGTCCCTGTCAAAGTTTCATTGTAAAGCGGGTCCCTGTTTTCTGGAAACGAAGAAAAATTATTGCTGAAATGTCAGCAACTTTTATAAATAAGTGCTGATATTTCAGCAACTATCTGTGTCAAAGTTTTATTGTAAAAACAAAAAAAAATTATTGCTGAAATGTCAGCAACTTTTATAAATAAGTGCTGATATTTCAGCAACTTTCATAAACTGTGTTCACAGTGTACATAAATGTTGCTGAAATATCAGCAACTTTTATAAATAAGTGTTGATATTTCAGCAACTTTTATAAATAAGTGTTGATATTTCAGCAACTTTCATATACTATGTTCACAGTGTACAGAAATGTTGCGGAAATGTCAGCAACTTTTATGAAATGTTGCATCATGCTCTGCAATAATCGTGAATAAAAAACAGGGACCTAATTTACACTGAAATTTAGTGAAGGACTTTTCGTAAATTTTGAAACTTAATAAGGACTTGTGCCAAAAATACTCTTTATATATTTTTAGCCTCAAGGACACGACCTCAATATTTTATCCACAAGGACAAACATTCTCTTAAAAATTATTCATAAGGACAAACATTCTTTCAAAATTATTCATAAGGACAAATATTTTTCCAAAACTGCTACCGAACTAAAAACTGATACCTAAAAACTGCTACCGATAACTACAAACTGATACCTAAAAACTGATACCTAAAGAAAGTTGTCCTTCAGGCTAAATTACTGAAGGTCTGTCCTTGAGGTTAAAATCCTGAGAAATTTTGTCCTTGACAGTAATTTCCTGTATTTTAAAATTTCAGAATATTTGCGAAAAAATTTATATTTTTTGATTGCAACTAGTTATAAAGAAATATGTTTTCTACATGTATTTGCCGAGAAATCCTTAATTAGTATTTTATTTTGATCATAGAAACATGATATAAATGTTCAGATTTGTGTGTTGTTTGTCGGTCTGTGTTGTCCCCTAGCTGCCGAGGAGATGGAGCCTGCTGACTGTGCGGTTGTGCCTACCGAGATGGAGCCTGCTGACTGTGCGGTTGTGCCTACCGAGATGGAGCCTGCTGCCTAGAGGAGATGGAGAGACTCTCTCACCGCCTAAATGGAGTCCAATCGTAGTCGCCGTGGGTCGCCGGTTCGTCACATTCGTGAATCGCGATTCATAATTTAGGTTTTTTTTGGGGTCCTGTATCATGTGAATTTGGTGCTCTACGTATTTTGTGGCCCTAAGCGGATGCTTCTATCGCTTTGGTAAAGGGCCGAGTCTGATCTCCGTTATGACTTTTTGCACATCCGCCGCATTGAATCTGTCGAACGCTTTAATTGCACAGGCTTGATTAAAGTATTACTCTTGTCACTAAAGAAATTAGCGTAGTAAACAATTTTATAGGAAGTGTTTTCAGGGATCAAATCTGAAAATTAGGGATGAAACCTAATTTCCATTTATTTTGAAAAGTAGTGTTTTGTTTTGAAATTAATGGTGTATTCTATGAGGTTAATCCCAAGGAATCTAATTTTTACGTATGCATAAGAAAAATCCGTGTAACAATATTAGTTCATTTGTGTTTTTTCGCAAATTAATTTGTTTTCTAAAGTATTTTTTGAAAGAAAAAAAATCATATTTAATTAGTGGTAAAGGATTAAATTGCTCATTAAGTATATTTTTTTATCAAATAATATCATTTTTTTACATTAACAAATTTTGAAAGTTTTATGAAAAGCATTTAACAAAAAAGTCCAAATTATACTGAAATTTTTTTATATTTCTGAACTAGGAAAAAGGTTTACGCATTCACTGTTACATGAATTTTTTTCACAATATGTTTATGCTATTAAAAAAGAAAAAACTTAGGAAAACATATACGTTTTAGTTTTAGGACATTTGCGTAGAACTCTGCCGTTGTTTAAAAAGAAATTTATAAATATGTAGTTTCTGAATTCCAACCCCGCAAATATTTGCGTTTTTTTCAAAAAATATATTTTAATCATAAAAATATGTGATTAATATTCATATTTACTTTAAAAAAACGATATCTTTCTTTTACTGAAATGATAAATAAAGGTGTAACTTAAAACATATTTATTGAAAAGAATTTTCACACATCAAATCTGAAAATAAAAGGTGAAACGAAATCCCTACTCCCTTTTTAACATGGTTCATTAACCACAACAAATGTTGATCTATAATATTAAACTCGTCATATTTAAGTTTATAATTTGAATTAACAACCAACTGAACTAAACCCCCGGTTCAACTTTTCATTTTTTCTCAAATCAAACGGTCAATTATTTTGAAAAGTAGTGATTTATTTTGAAATTAAATATAGTCTCCGTGTTTGATCCAAGGGACCTGTTTTGATGTATGTATAAGGGCAATTCATGCAACAATATAAGTTCATATGTGTTTCGCTGCAAATCAATTTGATTTTCAAAACTTTTTCCTAAAAATCAAAAATCATACTTAATGTGCAAGTCAATTTGATTTTTCAAAACCTTTTTCTGAAAATCAGAAAATTATACTTAATGATTAAACTGTTATTTAAGTATGTTTTTTGTCAAGCAATATAATTTTTTTAACATTAAAAAAATTGAAAAGATTTTTAAGAAACTTAGAAAAAAGCACTAATTATATTTAATTTTTTACGAACCAATTTACATGTCCGCTGTTTTCTTGTAAAGACACCAAAAGTGATGTGTAATTTTTGTTTTTGTTTTTTTTCATTTTTTCTCACTATGTTTAGAATTTTTGCCCATATTATTTTTGCATTTAAAAATAAATAAAATGTGATGCTATTTAGAACTTGAAGCATTTAATTCGGCAGTTTTCTATTTGCCTTAAAAATAGCTTTGTTTTACAAATATCTCCTCCTAGACATGTTGACATTTACATACAATGACAGTTCACGTGCGAACAAGAAGATGCTTGAATTAACCACTAACAAACAAAAGCAAAAATAAATTCATGTATAACTTGTCAGACAAAAAAATCGAGTTAATAAATGGGTCATGGTGGGTTATCTTGATACGTATTATTTATTTATTTGACCTGCTTTCGTTTCTCGACACTTGCTTTACAAATCAGTGAAACGGATATGCTTCGGTTAATTAAATATGATGATATATAATTGCTCCTTGTCAATATTTACTTTGTCTATTCTCCCCTTTTCCCGTTTCGTCAACCACGTGCATTGTTTGATTTCTTTCGTGCTTTTAGCCAAATCCCAATTTCACGAGTCCCGTGGTCTTGTCCCACTAATATTTTGATAAGAAAAGGAAGTGCAACGTGTCAGTCGCAATGTGGACGTCTGTCTACCCATTTTCCGTCTACTTTTGTATTTATTTCACATAACATCAATATACTAGCATGTAACTCATGGGTTGCACACGGTATATTGTAAAAAAATAATATTATAATTTTTCTAAAGAATATAATTTATCATACAATATCCTATGAATTTTGGTAGGATAAATGACGTGCAAATTTAGATTACTATATTTATAACTGTGTAATTTTGTTATGAGATTTGTATATTTTTATATTTGAATAAAAATTAAATTATCATTTTTGTTGATAAAAATGAGTTATATATCGATTTATTATGTTTTAGGATTCATTACTTATCAATCAAATAAATAAAAATAAGTATTCTTGGTACATTTTGAAATTAATATATTTATAAAATTTCATAAATAAACATTCATGTACATATATTTTAAAATTGACATTTAGGTTTTGATACATTTGGCTAAAAGATAAATGATGTATACATTAAACTTCAAATATTACTTGAGAGAATAACGACAAATACATAAAAATATAAGTGTAATATCAAAAGACTCAATGTATTTGTATGCATTTATAGTTCTTGCAGTACTTATTTATCAAAATAATTATATGATATTATCAAGGTGATAAAAAATATTTATTTAACTACTAAAAGAAATATTAAGTGAAAATAAAGCCTAAAATGTTACAAATTATTGTCATTTTAATTATGTAAAAAAATAATTTTTAATCTACTGTTTCATACCTTACTATTTTTATTTTAAAATAGAACTTCTCAAAAAATATTTAACATTTATGTAAAAAAGATGATAAATATGAAAGAAAAATATTTCTAATCAAAATATGGTATAATTTTTTGTCCATTGATTGACTCAGATTAAGAATATAAATAATTAAAATGTAACTTTTTGTACAAAAACATACTAATTGAAAATATTTATTTTTTTTCAATGTTACAGAATACAAACATACATCACTTATCAATAATTGTAATGTTATTTTTCACAAAGTATAATTTAATAGTGACAAAAAGTCCATTTGACATACCAAGTTTATGAAGGAAAAATGTCGTATATGTTTGTAATGACGATTTTGAAAAAAAAAATTTGTATATATTTGTTTGTAATGAAATACCAACTTTAGAAAGAAAAAATTATATATATATTTCTTTGTATTAAATAACTAATTTTAGAAAGAAAGAAATTTTATGAACTTAAATGTAGAAAAATGTAAAAGTATCAAAGATAATTTTGTATATAATTGTGAAAATATTAAATTATATAGACTTGAATGAAAATATAGTTTTAGCATTTATGTTAGTATAAAGGCGGTATGCACACTAAATTATCATTTTTTATGATTTATTATATTAATACATAAATATTTGTTAATTGGAATTAGTTAAAAAAAAATTAAGATCAATTAATAAATTCAAATATATGGACTTGAATGCAAAATAATATAAGAAAACTTAGGAGAAATCCGTAAATAATTATAAAAATTATTGAATGTTGGTATTTAAATCCAAAATGATAAAAGAGAATATCAGTAGAATATTGTAATAGTTTGTATATAATTGCATAAATTTAAAACTATCTAGACTTGAATGATAAATTAGTTTTACCATTTTTGTCAATATGAATGCGATGCATATATTGAATTGTTATAATTAAACATTTATTATATCAATTAATGAATATGCGTTAATTGTATTTATTTAAAAAGCTTAAATTCAGGATCACCTAACTAAATTTAATATATATAGACTTAAATGTAAAATAACAGTAAAAACTTGGAAGAAATCTGTACATAATTGTAAAAATCAGTATTAAATTCTAACGATAGAAGAGAGAACCGATAGAAACATTGAAATATTTATAATAACAATAAACCGTGAGATGTGAATATAAAATATCCAGAGAGAATTAAGTAAAGAGGAAGAAATTCCTAATAATTATAATAACAATAAACTATGAAATGTGAATATAAAATATCTAGAGAGAATTAAGGAAAGAGGAGGAAATTCCTAGAATTAATAAGGGAGCTTTAAATTCTTCTGCTTTACTATTATTTAATAGATAACTATTCTAGAAATATTTTAGAGTAATTCCGTGTCATCACCAGTAAAAATTAAGGTACCGATCGCCCTATTGTTTACCACGTTTCTATTTCCCACGCGTCGAACGCATCTACCATTAGGCTAACATTTATGACTTTACTTAGAACTTCATGTCTATCGTACACTCGTTCTTCTATTATGAATCATTCTTACTTACTCTGTATGGGAGACGAGATTATATCTTGATAGGAGTCAAGAGAATAGTCGATTCTCATATCTTTTATTATATTGATAGACAACCTATCTTAACCTATATGTTGATGGTGATGCTTTTATTATTGAGATTAAGCAATATATTTGGACAATGTTGTGTGCTAGCCTAACTATTCTTGGGGATGTCTCATTTATAGATGATTTCTGGATGATGATTTCGGGTTATGGGTGATTCTTCCATTTTATGTTGATTACATGGTTTCTGATTTGATGTGCTTCTATACAAGTGAGGACATCTTTATATATTTTTTTTTTTTATATTTGACGTTATCTGATGCATTAGTGATTGTCTATGGTATTATAATTATATACCATGCATACATATACATACATATACATATACATATACATACATATACATATATACATACACACACACACAAATATATATATATATATATATATATATATATGTCTTGAGTAATCCTAATGATGTTATCATATTATATACCATGCACATATTGAGTTTCATATGCATATTATCCTTTGATTTGGACATAGTCTGACACGTGTGTTATTTACGTAATACTCGGGTTAGTTTGATACATTTTAGGCACAGCAACGAAAAGATTAGCTTGCATTTTATGGGCATAGCAGAGACTTGATATAAGGATTGTTGATGTTATTAGTGTGATATAAATTCATTGTATCCATGTCACAGTGTTCTATATGGGATGTACATTGTATACAATCCGAGTTAGTGAACTTTTGAGATGTTTTGTACCCATTGACTCTTATGTGTATATTTTTCGTATCACACCTTATCACTGCATTATTGAATCCGTGTTCTCGGTTATTTACTTTATAATATGTACTGTTCTATCCTAGAAGCATACGTGTTTATTGTTTTGTGCCGATGTTGTTTACATATAGATGAGTTATTTATTTGATGGTAAATACGTACCAACGTTAGCCTAAGGGAATATTCACGTGTAAATCCGAAAAATGTGTTTCGATGGCATTTTCTATTTTTCATCGAACTGCTTATTTTAGTAAACAAAATTCAAAAAAATTGAATTTTCTATTAGTTATAAATTAAAAATGGGTAATTTAATTATTAAAACCGTAATTGAATATTAAAAATTAATTAAATATTCACAAATCAAAGTAAAAAAAATCCGGGCCATTACACATAACATATTGTTAACAACCATTACATCAATTTGTTTAAAAGTACATTTTACGGGTACAATAGAAAATTACATGAAAAGGTAGATAATAATTTCCACAAGCTTCACTCTAGTCATTTTCAAGCATCATCAACCCCTTCTTTAACATGTGTTGTAATGAGGAGGGAGTCAGAACAACAAGTATTTGGTGAATAAAAACCTCGAGCCTTACTATTTCAGTACTTGGACAACATATTTCAAAATAAGAATATGCCTTACGTATTTTGAAACCATTTAATACTTTATATAACGAAAGGATGTTGGCTTCAAACGACCAATTAATACTAGGGGTGGACGCGGGTCAGTTTGATGTGGTTTGGCGCCCAAACCGCTTTCTCAGTGCATCTAACGGTTAATAAAAAATACAAAGTATTATACCAATCTTTTAAACAGTTCGGTTTCGATTCGGTTTGATGTAATACGGTTCAGTTTTGGTTCGGTCCAGTCTGAACTCATATTAAATATTAAATAAGAGAATTACTTCTATCAACAATCAATTTACAAAGGCAAATGTATAAAGCTTTTACACTTAAAGATTAAAATAGGGGGCATTTCACAAGAAGGACAAACTTTGCAGTCCAATTAGTTTCTAGGACACACGTCCACATAAATTAATTCCAAGGCCAAAGTTAGCAGAATAATTACTTTTAAGGACAAAGTCAGCAGTCCAATTATTTTCAAGGACATAATTTCATAGGTTTTTAGGCCTTAGAAACTAATTATTTTGCATTTTGTCCTTAAAAGTAATTATTTCAATTGTGTGTCCTAGAAACTAATTGCACTTGCTAAAAAGGCCATTGTGGCTAATTTCCACTTAAAATAGACTATGTTATACTGAAATGAATTAGTTATTAATTGTATGAATATTTCAATTTGACATTTAGCTACAAATGAATTTATTTTCAGTACATTAACCAAACATCAACGTTAATCAATGCATGATCATTAACTAAAATGACTAAAATAAGATTATAATTAGCATTTATCCAAAAAAAGAAAAATATTATACTAAAACTATAACTTTTTCCTTTATGACAACGATTATTATTAATATAACAACAACATACGCTGAAAATAGAATATACATCATTAGAATCTAAAATGAGATAGGAGTTGCTAAAATTTTTATCATAAGGTTAGTGGTGTAAATTTTATGTTCGGTCCAGTTTAATATGCTCAGTTCAATTGTCCAAATCGCAACTGAATCGTATCGATGCAAGTCGGTTCGGTTTGGGGTATTTGCCTTGGTTAGAAGATTCAGTGGGGGTTTCCGTACCGTTTTTGCGGTCTGGCATGGGGATTTCCATATAACGATGCGGTTTATGCCTACCCCTACTTAATACTTCCCATTTTTGAAGCAAGTTTCTCAATCCTATAATCCATAACCAACGTCATAAATGTCTAATAATGCGAGAGATAGTACCTAAGTCACTTAATATCCTTACTGGAAATAGGCAGACTTTGATCATTTAAGACCTCAATTGAGGTAGGCCCCCATCATTTAATACCTATTCACAAAGCGGACTCCTCATAGGTATCTAACTAACATTGCATGGAATCTCTTCGAGCCACTTAATACTTCTTTTATGGAAAGGCGGATCCTACACAACCACTTAATATCATATCCCCAAGTAGACTTTTTCCGAGATACTGCCTACCATGGCTAACCACCAACCCTTGATCATTTAATACTTCATCTAGGGGAAAGAGGAAGACGCTCAAACAACCACTTAATACCTCTGAAGCAGGTCCCCCGTCACATGACCCTTACCCATGGAGACATCTCACATTAGTCCGACTCTTCGTAGGTACTGGTAGTCAGATTAGCTGGGAAGATTTACCGTATAGAATTGAAAGTAACCTCGCGTCATCCGTAGTTAATTATCATAGGCAAAGTCCTTATGACTTAGTCATATTTACGACACTATATATGCGTGTGTGTGTATATATATATATATTATTGCACATCCCACAATGTTTATTATTTAGGCCGTGTAAGAATTGTTAGTTCCTGAGATGATGGTTTTGATGACAACAACCTTAGGACTTGTTATAAAGTATAAATACTAATATTCTTGTCTAGATATATATGTATATGCAGGATATATATGCAGGTACTGAAGAATAAAGACTGTACAGTATAAAGATTCAAGGCTGAGTATAGAGATTCAAGACTGATGAATTCATGATTGAAGAAATCAAGACTGAAGACTCATGAGTATCAAGATTTCAAGAGTTCAAGATATCAAAATAAGTAATAGTGTCTAGATTTATGTTAAAACTTCATAATAGCACTAAAATCTTTATTCAGATTTTAATTGTGGAATGGAATCCGCCTTCTCGCTTTAATAGTGGGATGGAACCCACGACCTCTTTATTGGGAAGAAACCCACGACCTTCTCTAGTGGAATGGAATCCACGAAATTTTCAAAATGATTTATTTTAAATATTTTTCCCAAAACTTTTTAAAAGTCATCTCTTTTAGTTTAAATATTTTAGCCTTAAACTATTTTTATTATCTTTTATATTTTGATTTCAAAATCATCTCTTGTTTTTTAAACTATCTCCTGGTTTTAATATTATAAGCTTTAAATCTCAAAAATATATTCTATACTTAGTTTTTAATATTACTATTATATTATAGGTTATATATTTTTAAGATTATTTTTTAAATCTCTTTTATAAGTTTAAACTGTATTCAAAATGGTTTAAAAACTTCAGAAATTGTTTTGACAAGTTTTAGAAAGAAAATATCTTTAAAAACAAAATTCAATTTTCAAAATTCATTAGGGCATGTCGACATACCCCATCCCCCCATGTCGATATGGTAGCCGTAGAAATTCAAATTTCAAATTTTCAAATGAAGTGTTTTTTCGTCATAACCTTTCACGAATGGACATGACTGTTGTTCTACTATAAATACCAGTTGTTTTCAACGAATTTTAAGTCAGTTTTTCTTCATTTCTTCACTCCTTCTTCTCCACTCAAATATTCTCTTATATTTTAACAAAACTCTACCGAAATCCTAAGTGAATCAAACTTGATCATATCTAGTTTGATTCTCTGTCATTCTCTCTCAAAGATCTCAGTGCTATTCAGAGTTATAGGATCATTTTAATCAAAGAAGTGTATTGAGTCTCTCTATCTATCAAAGTGATATTGGAAACGGTGTGATTGTGGCCCGTAAATCAATTGGGTGTGATTGTAGCCCGTAAATAAATTAGGTGATCTTGTAGCCTGGTCAAATCAAGAGAGTTTGCCCTGGACTCGAAGACAGGAGAGTGTATCTCATGGCCTTGAAATCAGGGTTGTAATATCGACATTATATTTGAAAAGAAATCTGCACAAGAAATTGTGTGGGACTGGATGTAGGGTAACTCCGATGCCAAATCGTTTATTTCTGTTCATTAGCTTTAAAATATCTATAGAATGCTTGCTTTTATATTATATAAGTTTATATATATAGACTTGTACATAATATAAAGAAACAAAGCATATTACCAAAATCAACAGGGGCATGTCAACACCCACCTACCCCCCATGTCGACATGTAACGGCCAGAAAGTAATTTTTGTTTTGAATTTGAAATTGACATAACTATCTTGTGTCTTTTCATTTCAAACAACTTTCTAACCCTATAAATACCTATTTCCTCCAGAAAAATGCATACTTTCAATTCTCCTTATTTTCTATTGAATTTCTTCATATTTGATCAAAAACGGCCTCTCATATTCATAGTCTAAGTGAGAATCTTGAAGAAACTCTCAATTCCTTCAAGAACTGACTTACTTTTATCCTTCGCAATCAATGTCACTTAGAATTAAGCCAAACGCAGATGATAAAGGAACAAGAAAGGCACTTCGATGTCATTCGATGGATGATTTCAGCCCTCAGCAAAGAAGAACTCGAAGTGAATCCAGAAGGAACTCTGAACAAGGATAATGAAGAATGAGATGCTATAAAGTCAGATCCTATCTTCGGTGAAGAAGGATGAGTTAAAGTTCCAAGAAATGTTTGATTTGACTTGTATGGTTTGATTTACTTTGATTTAGTTTGGTTGATGTGGTTTGAATTGTTTGGTTTGATTTAACTTGATTTGAATTGTTTGAATTGATTTGAATTGTTTGAATTGATTTGAACATGGTATGTGATATATGATTGAAATGGTGTGGTTTGATAAATATACTGATTGATTATGTTTGAAATTTTCATATCTCTCACATTTACCTTACTATATTTTACTCATATTATTATCTGTCTCATTTATATTCTACTATACTGTATTATTATCCTATATAGTGCTATAGTATTAGTTTAAGGGGGAGTTATGTAGTTTAGGATTAGTGTTTGTTGATGACAAAGGGGGAGAATTATAAAATAGGTTAGATAGGCTTAGATTAAGAGGGGGTTATTAGATTAAAGGGGAGTTATTGGAATAAGGGGGAGTTATAGTAGAATCAGAGTTTTACGGAGTAGACTTTATAAACAAAGGTTGTTATCATCAAAAAGGGGGAGATTGTTAGTTCCTGAGATGATGGTTTTGATGACAACAACCTTAGGACTTGTTATAAAATATAAATACTAATATTCTTGTCTAGATATCTATGTATATGTAGGATATATATGCAAGTACTGAAGAATGAAGACTGTACAGTATAAAGATTCAAGACTAAGTATAGAGATTCAAGACTGACGAATTCAAGATTAAAGAAATCAAGATTGAAGACTCATGAGTACCAAGAGTTCAAGATTTGAAAAGTTCAAAAGTTCAAGATATCAGGATAAGTAATAGTGTCTAGATTTATGTTAAAACTTCATAATAGCACTAAAATCTTTATTCGAATTTTAATTGTGGAATGGAATCCACTTTCTCGCTTTAATAGTGGGATGGAATCCACGACCTCTTTAGTGTGATGGAACCCACGACCTTCTCTAGTGGAATGGAATCCACGAAATTTTCAAAATGATTTATTTTAATTATTTTTCCAAAAACTTTTTAAAAGTAATCTCTATTAGTTTAAATATTTTAGCCTTAAACTATTTTTATTATCTTTTATATTTTGATTTCAAAATCATCTCTTGTTTTTTAAACTATCTCCTGGTTTTAATATTATAAGCTTTAAATCTCAAAAATATATTCTATACTTAGTTTTTAGTATTACTTTTATATTATAGATTATATATTTTTTAGATTACATTTTAAATCTCTTTTATAAGTTTAAACTATATTCAAAGTGGTTTAAAAACTTCAGAAATTGTTTTGACAAGTTTTAGAAAGAAAATATCTTTAAAAACAAATTCAATTTTCAAAATTCACTAGGGCATGTCGACATACCCTATCCCCCATGTCAACATGGTCGCCGTAGAAATTCAAATTTCAAATTTTCAAATGAAGTGTCTATCCGTCATAACCTTTCACGAATGGACACAACTGTTGTTATAAATACCAGTTGTTTTCAATGAATTTTAAGTTAGTTTTTCTTCATTTCTTCACTTCTTCTTCTCCACTCAAATATTCTCTTGTATATTAACAAAACTCTACCGAAATCCTAAGTGAATCAAACTTGATCATCTCTAGTTTGATTCTCTGCCACTCTCTCTCAAAGATCTCAGTGCTATTCGGAGTTATAGGATCATTTGTAATCAAAGAAGTGTATTGAGTCTCTCTATCTATCAAAGTGATATTGTAAACGGTGTGATTGTGGCCCGTAAATCAATTGGGTGTGATTGTAGCCCGTAAATCAATTAGGTGACCTTGTAGCCTGATTAAATCAAGAGAGTTTTCCCTGGACTCGAAGACAAAGGGATGTATCTCGTGGCTTTAAAATCGAGGTTGTAATATCGACATTATGTTTGAAAAGAAATCTGCACAAGAAATTGTATGTGACTGAATGTAGGGTAACTCCGAACCAGTATAAATTCCGGTGTGTTCTTTCCTTTACTGCTTTTATTTACTACTTGCATCTGTGTCTGATTCTGTAATTGTCTCTGTGTTTGTGAATTGCATCTTTCTGTGTTTAATTTCAAAAGATATCAAAAATTCCATAAAATCCATTAAACACTATTCACCCCCCCTGTGTTAATCCAGCTTTAAGATCCGTAATCCGCATTTTCAACAAGAATTCCTTTTTATTTTGCCTGAACAATCATTTACTTTCATAAAGAGGATTTAACGACAATTATTACCTAATTAACTATGCAATTATACGTTATAATTATACATCTATTATGCTAATTAATATATAAATAAATACGCACTTATTATTTTCTATGTGTGCGGAGATTACGCCCTAGTTAACGTTAAATGTCAATTCCTTTTTAACCACAATAATACAAGTCATTTTTCCATATTATCAATGATGCCAAAATTCCAATATCCATACCAAAGGATTTTAATATCCAAAGGATTCAATATTCATATCCAAAACCGCAATATAAATAAACTTGTATATAAAAATCTAAACTAAACCTAGTACATCAAACCAATGGAATAATCTTAATAATAGAAATTGCGATTTTAATTTCATCTTCTATTCAACTCCTCTTTTACAAAGAAATAAACAAGGGAACTTCTAATTAATTTTTATGGAATAAGTGGTGCAAACTACAAATAAGATTCATACTTTGCACCCTTATTTTATCATCAAAATTTCATACTCAAATCAAAAATTGCGAAGGAGTGGAATAGACTTGGAAATTATCAAAAACTACAAAAACTATATAATTCCATCAATTCAACATAAACAATTGAAAATTTCCATCTATAATTGACATTTCGAATTAAAGGAATTTTGAGAGGTTTTATAATGTTTTGTTTTTGCAATCCCAAAACCTCTAAAGCACATCTAAATCCATCATATGCTAATCAATTACTAAAATAGAAAAACTAAGGGTCCGTTTGGTTTCATTTTGTATTTTGAGTTTTGTGTTTTCAACCTGTACTAAGAAATAGCAAGAAACAAGAGAAGAAAATTTATAATTCTTAGTCATTGCGACGACCAACGGACAACGAAGAAGTTGGATCGTTCTTCGTGCTTTTGTTATCCCTCGAAACACGAAAAACAAAATAAACTTATTTTCTATTTTACATGTTAATTTCATTTTTCAAAATTGTTTGTTTTTCAACAATACGTACAATGGACGCGCTTTTGTATAGACGAAAACACAAAACTAAAAACGACAAGCCAAACGGGGCATAAGATTTTCAATCACAGTTGGTCCTTAGCTTTGCTTCTCTCTATAATTTCCTTTAGATCTCTTCTTTTTTATATATACAACAAGAGATTTGTATATACATTAGATTCAGAAATGTTAAAGGAGAAGAAATTTAGAAATTAAATAATAAACAAAGATATCTTCGCTGATGTTACCAAAACATTTGTGAATAAATATGAGGGGTCTAGAGTCTTCTTTATAGGATTGAAATGTACCAAAACTATAGAATGAAAGTAGGTTAAAAATAGATAAATCTATAACGTTTATTTTCCAAAAACCTAGCTATCGCCAAAAGCAGCGGTCGACCGTCCTATATACACCGGTCGACCGGTTGGTTCTATAGATCGACAGGTATGGATTGGCTCTATAGGTCAACGGTGGATATTCGATCTCTCGAGACTCTCATGGGTGGTAGCCTGTTAACTCAGCAAAACGTACTGCCCAAGTGTAGTCTATCAGTGGAAGGCTGAAAATTTACACCAAAAATATTGCTCCGATAAGCTATCATTGGATTAGGTCAATACAGAGCAGTTGTCTAGAACGAACGAATCCAAATTTAGGATCCCTTTTCGCTTCAGTACGCAAACCGCAACAAATGAACAAAATAAACTTAAGCAGCTAACATAATTGCTAACTGTCCGAAACAAAGCACGTGTAATTAGTACTAAAAATGAAGTAATTTATTTAAACATAAGTAGGACATATAGCCCTTGACGTTTAAAAGGACCCTCTTTCTAAACACTATATCATATGACCCCTCTTTGATTTGAAGAGGCAAAACCTAATCACAGCGAGTCATGTGCAGTATAAAAGCAATTAATATTTTATTTTAGATATCCAAATATGGAAAATGTAAATGCTTCCAGTAATAGCCGATTATTGTATCATTATTTTTCTTGTTAGGCAGATGCAGTGAATATAATACGTAGACTTGGAACTTGGTATCATCTGGTATTGGTATAAAATAAGTGATCTTCCATACTTTAATAATTTATTATAGTAGTATTATATTCGTTGAAGTTGGTTGGATTAGATATGATAGGATTGAATTTGGATACGCGGCCCAAGACACCGAGACGGGGTGGCATGAGAAATGTCATTGCTATGACTTCAATTTCCTTAAAATACACATTTTGCGTTTTCATTTGGAAACTTCCTAACAACCTTATGTTCTAAGTTTTAAAATACGCAGTGCTCCCCTTTCTAAAACAGTTATTTCTTTTTAAAAAACCACAACTTTTATGTTTTAATATATTTGTGAAAAACTCTGCAAATATCTACGAACAAATCTGCAAGTACTTGATAATTTTGAATTGAAAATATTTTAGAGAAATTCGTCTTTTGCAAATATTTACAAAAAAAATCTATTAACAAATATTTACAAAGAAACATACAATTATTAATTTGTTTTGATCATAAAAACATACTTTTAATGTTCAGATTTAATTTACAAAAAAATACCATTTTTACGAAAATTAAAAATAGCAATCTAATATAAAACATTTTGATCGGATGATTTTTTTTTACACTTATCGAATTTGAAATAAGAATGAAATATCACCGCAAACAATTATTCTCTATCAGCAAAACTTTTTATTTTTCCTTATTCGCTTTCGATATATTTGTGCTATTTAGAATTTTTGACCATGTTATGTTTGCATTTATAAATAAATAAAGTGTATTGCTAAGGGCACCTCAATTTCGTCTTTCTAATATCATTGCTAAAAAATAACATAAAATTTTACATTATGCTTTTTTTAATACCGGACCATTTAAGGGGCTACCAAATGCATCATATTCGACTCTTTTTTGCACGAATGACAACTATCAACCAACACCATTTGTCACGAAGATCAACCGTCGAACAACGGTAGTTCGATGGTTGATGACCGTGGAAAACGGTGTTGGTCGACGGTTGTTCGCCGTGCAAAACGACTTTATGCGGTGCTTAATTGCTGTGTGAAGCATTCTGGAAATGAATTTACCACTAAATTAGCTTGGAATGAGGTAAGACATAAAGATAATAAAGTAGAATGGAGCAAAATCATCTGCAATCGTGTCAATAGTCCTAAAATGGCTTTTACTGCGTATAAAGCGGTACTCAAAAGACTACCCACAAAGGATAGACTTTCAAACAGGGGGATTATAACAGATAAGATATGTGTGTTATGTAATCAAGAAGAAGAAACTCATGAACATCTCTTTTTTTCCTGCAATTTTTCGATAGAGGTGTGGAATCTGTGTAAAACCTCAAAAACTTCATCGCCTCAAACTCACTTATTAGCAGATGAAATAAATTACCTGATTCAAAAAAGGAACGACGAAGACATGGAAACCAAATTGAGCAGCATTGCTATTACTGTAACAGTTTGGAGTGTGTGGAAGGAGAGAAATCGCCGATTATTTCAGAACAAACAAAGAAATTATACCGAAGTCAGTAAGCTTGCTTTAAGCAACATGCAATTGGTGCAACGAAGAATCAAAAACTGGAATCTTACCTCACGGGAACGAGACGGAGCACAAATCAGAGAATGGGATCTAAGCTATCTCCATTGGCAAATAACCCAAGTACAAGCTATCTTTGCTCACCTCCGGCCGCCATGAAATATGAAGAAGAAGGAGCAGAAGATCGGTTTTACTTTTCATTTTTAGGAAAGGTCGAGAGTTATGTTGCTTTTAACAAATATAAATGGTTTGTATGTATGACTTGGGCCAGTGATTTTGGGTCTCATTCTTGGACTGAAATGCCTTAATAAAGCTCTTACCTATTTTCAAAAAAAAATCGAATCTATAATCATATACCTATATAATATATATCAAGTTATACTTAAGAATTTCAAGTCAAATTCATTTTCCCAAAACAAATGTAGCAAAGCTACAATGTGATCTCTCCACTCTGAAACTCAAAAATGAATGTCGATGATGCTGCAATTATCACCGAAATTATTTTCCAGCGACAAAAGAGGAGAGTACGGAAAAACTTTTAAAATTCTTTGAAAACGGTTTCTATGTGAAAATACTTTAAATAATATACACTTTAAAAATTTAAAACCAGAGTTTGAAATCACCAGAAATTTAATTCTCAAATTCTTAATTTAAATTCTTTTCAATTTCCAAATCAATTTATAAACCATGTTTATAAATTCATTTAGAACAATAAATCTTCTGAAGACGAGCAGGTGGCCGACGGATAGCTAATTAGGAGTTATAGTTTATTTTTGCTTTAATTCTGCTGTGTATATTAAGTCAGATATGACTATATTGACTCTGATCAACAAATGGGGCATCGTCATATGTCGCTCTTGGTGTATTTTGTAATTAATATATTTGATCACTATCTAGGAAACGTTAAGGGATTATGTAACTTGAATATGAATTATTGTTTTGAAATGTAATTAGTAAAATGTTATTTTTGAAATCTGTGATTTTGTTCATATTCAAGTACTTCTGATATTATGGATACCATTAGCACTACTGTATTTTGTCATCGGAAGTTAATACTATAAATGACTGCAGCATCTGTAGCGCTTAGCTTTTGGCCTATAGATACGAGATGTTACATGTCTGTTCACTATAGAAGAAAGTTGAATGACTCAAGAATATGTTGATTCGTCGCTTCCCAGTTAACGATATTGATGACGACGACGAGGAAGAACAAGACGAAGATGGAGTAGAGGAAGCGAGGAATGAGTATATTGGTATGTAATGTAGTATATTGATGGGTAGATATGGAATGTAGCATATAGATGGTGGTGGATGACAATCGATGTATTATTTGGATTTAGAGGATGTATTAAGATTTGGATGTTGTAGTATTTGAATTTTATATTGTTTGGATAATTTATTTAATGGTTGTTTTATTTATTACATTGTTGTGTTATATTGGTATGTTGGTGTTATTGGTATAATGGTATGTTGGCATATATGTGTGATTGTGGGAAAGAAAAGTAGTGGAAATAGTGCATAAATATTTCAGCAATTGCGTCGGCATGCGTCGGTAAATCCGTTTCTGGCATTTTTAAACAACATCGGCATAGCATCGCCCCGATGTCGATAAACATGTTTTTGACGTTTTGACATGGCATCGGCAAGTCATTGGCATAACATTGGTAAATATATTTTTTAAGGCATCGACGTCACCATATCGTCGGAATAGCGTCAGTAAATTGGCGACGATAATATGGCGCCAGTTTGACGTCGGCATAGTGCTTTACAAAAGTCGTTATGTTATTTCTCCATCGAAGATTTTACTGACTTCGTCTATGACATCGAAGCGGCATCGGTAATAGGAATACCAACTTCGACACCATATTTGCGTAGGTGAGTCTGTTTTTGTTGTAGCACGGGGAATCATATTTTGCTGGTTAATTTTGAGAAAGAGTGCATGCACCCCCAACCCATCTTCACATGAATAATGTAACAATCGATATTAGAACTCTTAGAGAATCTCACCAGTGATAGGCTGCTCCCTCAATGGACTGTACTACTCATATGCAGTCTATTATAAGATAAGGTAACATCTGACATTCATCCACCAATTCGGTCATTCTGCATATGCATCTACATATGAGAATATCTTGATTCTTAGACTATCCATCGTTGGTTTTAATCACTGTTCAACAAAAGTTCTCTGGCTGAAAATTTATATCGAACATATTACTCCGATTAGCAGTTGTCTAGCACGAACAAATCCAAATTTAGGATACCTTTTCGCCTCAGTACGCAAACCAAGAAAATGAATAAAATCAATGAAAGCTGCAAATACAATCGCCAACTGTCCCTAATTAAAAGGACCCTCCTTCTAAACACTATAGCATCTGACCTAGTGCAGTTTTGTTCACACTATGTGAACAAAACAGCGCTTTTCATTGGTTGAAATCAGTGGGCTCTATGTGGAGCCCGCTGATTTCAACCAATGAGGAGTCGTGTTTTGTTCACACCGGTGTGAACAAAACCGCACTCGCATCTGAACCCTCTTCTATTTGAAGAGCCACAGCCTAATCACAGCGAGTCATGTGCAAGGAATGACACATTAAATTTTAAACTTCTACACTTTAAAAGGACGAATCGCTAGGTTGAGATAGCTTGTACGGTACAGATACAAACATAAATTTTAAACTTCTACACTTTAAAATCTCACGATGGAAGAAATAAAACATATATAACTGAAATAAACCAAATATCTATGCTTAAACAAATAGTGACCAAATACATGAAACAAACTAGGGGAAATTCCAAATAAACAACTGAAAAGACAATGTTAGGCCAAAATTTTATCCTAACTTATATACTTAGTTAACAAAGTTATTGGTACTTGGGCAAGAAATTGGACTCTTGGGCAAGCATACTAGTCATTATGTCCTCAAATAGTCAAGTATGCAAATAGGAAATTGTACAAGTACTTGGTCACAAAGTCCGAATTTGGATTTGGCATAATCGGCCATTAAAGTCCCAAAATCAAGTTCTTTATTTATGATTAGGAAAAACAAAAATAAGGAAGAAGTACAATTCAGAATTCGTTCCCTATTAGTATGGGGTATATGCTATTTATAGAGAATTTGAGCTCTTAGATCTTCAACAAGTGGCGCTCATAGGAAATGGACGGTTGGGATTTTGCAGACATGACACATTGCCGATTTAACATTTTGTGTAACTTATTCTTCAACCTCTTCATGATGACACATTTGGACTAATCTAGAAATGCCATGTGTCCGAGAGAGAGTTGTTTTTCTAGCAAATTTATTCAATATGTGATGGTACCTTCATCAACTTGCGGTAGCCATGGGGTTCTTAGTATGAGATGGGTTACTCTTCTCAATCTATGATGGCCTAGTTATTTCAACTTGTGTGGGCTTTGACATTGTCAACATACGATGGATTAATTGCTTCAACTTGCGATGGCTTTGATGTTGTCAACTTGCAATGGCTTAATTGCTTTCACATGCGATGACTCTATTGTCGTCATCTTGCGATGGCTTAATTGCTTCGATTTGAAATTGCTTTGATGCTGTCAATTTAGCCAGCTTCTATGCCATTAATATGCGATAGCTATAATATCATCAACTTGTGATGGCTCCAGTCCCATCGACATGCAATGGCTTTAACCTCAACATGCGATGGCTCTAGTCTTACCAACATGTGATAGCTTCAATTCTCAAACAAGATAGCTGGATGTATTAGCTTACGATGGTTTATATCTCTGCTTGATGGATATCGCAAGTTAAGATATCAAGTCCATCGCATGTTGAGAATTGAAGCCATCACACGTTAGTAAGATTAGAGATATTGCATGTTGAGGTTAATGCCATAATATGTTGATGGGATTGAAGCCAACGCAAGCTAATGGTATTAAAGCTATCACATATTGATGGCATAGAAGCCATCATAAGTTGACAACATCAAAGCCATTACATGTCGAAGCAATTAGGCCATTGCAAGATGACAACATCAGAGCCATTGTAGGTTGAAGCAATTAAGCCATTACAAGTTGACAACGTCAAAGCCATCGCAAATTGAAGCAATTAAGCCATTGCAAGTTGACAACGTCAAAGCTCTCATAAGTTGAAATAACTAGGCCATTGTTGGTTGAGAAGAATGAACCATCACATACTGAGGACCCTATGGCTATCGCAAGTTGAAGAAGGTACTATCACATGTTGAATAAATTTTCCAAAAAACAACTTTCCCTAGGACACATGGAATTTCCTTATTGGTCCAGATGTGCCCAGTCAACATGAAAAGGTTAAATAATAAATTATGCCACATGTCAAATAGACAATGTGCCATGTCAGCAAAATCTAAACCATCCATTTCCTTTGAGCGACTTGTCGAAGATATAAGAGCTTAAATTCTCTATAAATAGGTATACACCCCTTACCAAGAGGGGAAGAATTCAAATTGTACTTCTTCCTAATTTTTATTTTTCTCAAGCATAAGTAAAGAACTTGACCTTAGGACTTTAATGGTCGATTATGTCAAATAAAAATTGGGACATTTTGACTAAGTAATGATACAATTACCTATTTGCATACTTGACTATTTAAGGACATAATGAATAGCATGCTTGCCTAAGACTCCAATCTTTTGCCCAAGTATATTTACTTTATAAACTATGTATATAATTTAGGACCAAATTTGGCCGAACGGACAAATAAACATCCATCTAACTAGTATAACAAGATATAAATAGAATGACTGTAAATAAAACAACTCCACCATTCATGATCACCTTCTCCATGTATCTTACTTTAGTCACTCTATCCTACTGCCCTGTCAACCTATAAAGTAGGTATAAAGAGGGATAGAAAGAGGGGGTCATACATAGTTTGGTGAGTAACATATATCACTACTAGCATGGTGCTTCTAGTCAGGTAAATTAACATTTATAATCTACATAATCTAGTCATATATACTTGAACCTGTACACCTACATCCAACAAGTTCTCTAACTTATATAATGCAGGTTGACAACCTATAATACGCTTACAATATGATAATAGCCCATATGTATTCCACCTCAAAGTTAGACATCCCAAATTGGGTAAACCGAACAATATGTCGAGCATACACTCTCAATAGTAAATTGTGTATACAACCACATTATTGTAATACATCGACTATACACTTCCAATGGTAAACCGCCTATATAATTACACTATCGTGATACATCGAGTATACAATCTTGATAGTAAACTACCTATACAACTACACCGTCGTAATACATTGAGTATGCCATCTCATGGTAAATGCATATACAACTACACTATTAGAATACATCGAGTATATAGTTCCGATGGTAAACCTACAATTACACTATCATGTACTACACTCTCTATTGTCCAACCAATAGCATACAGGGATCGAACAACCACTACACCAGAAAAGGGCTATGGTAGCGTCCAGAAAACACTACCAAAGCCCGTAGTAGCATTTTAGGAAATTTGTTATCGAAGATGCCCCCATTATGGGCATCCATTATAGTAAACATCATTTTAGTAAACGCTACGAGAACAGAGCTTGAGGCCTAAAACCAATTTTTGGCCTCATACATAAGGCATAGGTCAATACTCAAACCATCAATGAGTCAAGCCGGGCAAGATGATTAGACGATCATATTTTGTGATAATAGTAAAATTGGATCTTGACAAAAAGATGTGTAAGCGACAAATTCAACTAAAATGTAACACCAGTAGCTTATGTGACATGGAATGTTAATATTCGAATTGTTTGATTTTAATCACCGATTGAATTTACATCTTGAAGTCGTACAACCATAATGATGAATACTGCAAAAAAACACATGATTTAATTAATTTATAATCATTGTAAATTAATCAAATTAATTAATATTGATGATGTATTAATTATTATATTTTAATTTGATGTTTGAATGCCATTAGTATCTAATGAAGTGCACATATATAAAAGTTACATATGCGCATATGGACATACGATAAAATATTTGAATTTGATTTCATCAATTAAATACCAAATGGATATGAGAGTTGTTAAAGGCTCATGATGCCTCCATTATAGGCGTGAAAGTGGAAGAAAGAGAGAATTTCAAATGTAATTTGAAAATGCAAAGAAGCAATAAAAGGAAGGAATTAAATCTTCATCCTTCGCTATTCTTTATGACTCACTTAAAACATATTTATAATATGTTTTTCTAGCCTTTTTCTTCATTATATTTTCTTTTGAAAATATGAAAGGGAGGGGGTGATTTTATTGAGACTTAATAAAGAATTAAAGTGGGAAGGTTTCAAGAAAAAGAATGTAAAGGTTTCAATTATTTTAAAATAAAAATTTCATTCTTTCATTCATTCTCCTAATGATTCATTTTTCTTTTGCTCTCCTCCCTCTTCCCTTCATTGGCTGAAAATCCACGTCTTCATAGAAGAAAAGATTCCCCAAATAAATTCAAACAAAACCAAAATAAATAAATACAAAAGTAATGCTTTTAATCGTTCCAATTTCTGGATATGACTCAATTGGATATAGGAGTTTTATTCTTTATTCAAGTTGTGATTTTTTGCTTCATCTTTAAGTGCTTTTCTAATTTTATTTGATTATGAGATACACTGTGATGCAATTTAGATACTCATACGCTACTTCTTTTGATTTCATGCTCATCTTGTATGTATTGTTTTTTTTAAATGTTACTTTATATACAACAAATCACATATCACATGTCAATATATGTTCGAATCACGCTACGCAAGTTTCGAACTTGTAACCTCTCGCACCAGAGTCGAAGCACTTAACCACTGGGATAATGGTGCTTGCTTATATGTATTGTTTAGATCCCAAATATTATACAACGAGTTTATATATACCTGGATTGTTCGGTTTGATTTTACTATTGATTTCGATATTAATGTTAATTTTTTTTGATTTGGAAACTGATTTTAGTTAATTGATATAAGTTTGTAACTTATTATATACACAAACATAAGTTAGCCACTTGTGTTGATTACTTGAAATCATTTTGTAAACTGAATTCATGTTTTGTAAATTTGTTGGTTTTGTATGTAAATTCTTTTGGTTGTTATTTGCATATTTTAAAAGTTGTTTTCAATCCAAGCCCATAATGGACTTTTGTGCAAAAATCATAAACCTAGTCTGACTACTCCATAAGTTGGTTATATTTCTATCTGCTAATTTTAAGTTTTGAAACATACAAAAGTACAAACCTTATAAATTGATGTTGTTTTCAAATGAAATTGTTTGTAATTGTTTATACATGTATGTATGTTATTTCAATTTAAAGTTTATAAAAGGAACTTTTGTGTAAAATCATAATTTTAATCTTCAATCCTTCCTATGTTAAAACTAGATTTAAAATTGCTAATTTTAGAATTCAAAACATTAAAAATAGTCAAAACATTAAAATAGTCACATTAACCAAATATGCTTCATATTTGTTGCACGCACACTATATGAATGTAAGTGTATTTTATACACTTATAAATTAAAACTCATATAATTAAATAAAACCTTTTATAAACAAATTAAATAAAATAAAAATTTTACTTAAAATATTTTAGGTTGGATCTAAAATCAATTTGGATTTTATAGGCCCAACAAAGATATGAAAATGATTTTTTTTTTTAAATTCGCTCATTTAACCCGCTTTTGATTGGCTCAGTTCCTTCACAGCAATGAGGATTACCGTCGGAATTCGAACTCGTGTTAAACAGTTTCTTTATAGATGTCTTATCCATTGGGAAAAACTTTGGGGAGTTATTTAAAGTGGAATATTATTTTACGAGATCGATTCAATACTCATGAATACGACCTATTCGTACCTGCAATTGATATATTATTCTACTTAGGGATTCTAAGTTTATTAACGTCAAATATTCGTAATCGTTAATTATATAAAATATAACAGACACGCAAGTAGAAGAAAAAAAATACTTTTTTCGAACAAGATTTACTACAAAGTTAAGCTTATATAAAAAATTACATAATTGTACCCAAGGCACACCCCTCCATGCTCTAGCACTTCACTATTTTCTCTCTGCTCCTAATATGGATATAAATGCATATTTCCAATTTTACACAATGCTCTAGATTGCTATAAATAATTCAAACTTTGAAGAAAAGCCTGATCTTTTCTCGACTCCACAAACTTGGAGCAACCATTGAAATCCTAAAAGGCGCCAAAGTTATTTTCTATCTACACCAACATACATCTATCTTCTCCATAAAACACTTGTACAAGAATATGAAAAAGACGAAGAAGATTATTTGTAACAAAGCTTATACTAAGAGGAAAATGGCAAAAAAAATCTCTTTTATTTTCTTACACTTGTACTTATTTTTCGTTTTATTTTTATTTTTATTCCACCTCTCTCTATTTTAGTTCTTTTTTCTTAGATTTAATTTTCTTTTGTTTGTTCGATAACGTCGACCAAGGTATGCACCGCCATTCACCAACCCCACCCTCCCCCCTCCCAAAACCAATAGAAAACCTCGAATTTTGTTGCAAACACGGCCTCAAACAAGTATTATCTACAACTCGGATAACTAACAATTCACAAGGTTCTTTTTAGAGAAGTAACAAAATATATTATGAAATGAATTATTTTCCAGTTTATGTAGATCAGACATTAAATTATTAAAAACGTGAATCCTTTAAAGCTACTTTAAATTCTCAACAAAAAGAGTATAACATGGTATTGAATATTAATTTGGATATCTTTTCTAAAATGTATTAATTAAAAGTAGGTCTAGTTTTAGTGCTAGGGAACGCTAAACAGTTAAATAAGGCAATTAATTCCTCAAAGTAGCCATCATTGTCATAAGTCAATGTGATGGTGGATAAAAAAATATTTTTAGATTAAATGTATGTTGTAGGTTTTAAAATTGCAGATTGGTTGGGGTATTGCGTGTAGATCGTAACTTCAATGCTCAACGATGACGAAGTTCTCACTCATTTTTTTTCTTAATTACTTAGTTTTCTACCATTATTTCTCTATTTCTGTTTCATCTATACTGTCAATCTCCTTTTCTTGTTTAATCTTTATTAATATTTGCTTCAACTGTAAAAATGATATTTATCATGTTTATACGCAAAAAACATTATGGATTAATATTCTATAAAAAATCTTAGATTTGATGTGAAAATTAAAATAAAGGGGAAAAAAAAATCTTCCCCACTAGCTATATTTTAGGATCAGAACCAACCTTCATTAGAAGAAATTGAGCTGATTTACATCTACATGAGTAAGAATTTAAATAAAAATAAATATCTGTTGTATTTAATAAAACAAATGAAGCAAAAAACCTTTCTTGTTAAGTTAATCATCACGGTAAAATCTTATTTCCTACAAAGATAAATAAAAAATAAATAAACCAATAATCACTCAATGATACAAAGCGGTCCGGCCGATTAAACCCATCTCAAAGCCGAGCGCTTTACACTTAACCTCCACCAACCCACTCCTCACAGCACTCGCCGCCACGCCATTAACAGTCCGTCTATAGTCCCCAAACCACTTCGCCATCAGATACCTCCTCTTCCTCCATGGCGACACGCTCAATCCCTTCTTCTTCAACGACCTCCTCCCCGCCTCCGCCATTATCCTCACCACCTGCTTCAACTCCTCCCCTCTACCCACTACAATCTTCGGCACCACCGAAACCAACCTCTCGTACTCCTCCGTTGCCCTCGCCACCTCGAACTGCGACTTGAAATCCAGATCCACGATGTATCTCACGTTCGATTTCGAAAACGTCACGTCGATGTACTCATAGCTCCCTCCGGTGAGGTTACCACTGCTTTCCCATTTCGATTTACAGATCCCGGCATTGTACCCCATTTCCCTCAACCGGGTCATCACGGCCCGTTTATATCCCAACCCGGCCGATTCCTTCAGCCCGGACAACTTTAAAACCTGTGCGTGTAAATGCAACCGGATTTGGCTGTCGGGTTTTTTGTACGGGTTCAGCAAATCGCACAACGTGTCCAAAGTGCGGCAACCGTCATCTTCTTCATCGCTGACGTGGCTGCATCCGTCGCAGTTGGTGTCTGTATGTACTTCTAGAAATCCGTAGATTAGATCGGAAAGAGTATCGGGGTCGGCATTGTGTTCACTACCGCTGCTTGTGCAGGAAAAATGACCGAACTGGGAGTTTAGGTGGTAGTCATCTGATGGGTCTGAAACCCGTTTACCCGTTATGGAGATGGCCATTTGGTTTCTTCGAATGAATGGGGGCTAGGTGGTGTAAAAGAAATGAGGAGGAAATGGGGATATATATAGGGGGTAGAAGACAAAGGGCATATGCTATTTTTGTAAACAATAACATATGATAATGAAAATTATCAGTATAGAATCCTAAGGACGAAGTTAGAAAAATGTTGGATAAATAAAAAAAGATTATCAAGAAGGGAGCAAGGATTAAAGTGAAGGAATATGCCAGGAGATACCAGTCCACGTATAACGAGCATATGCTTCAGCATCGACCTTGGGGCCTGGGCCATCATTTCTTATTTTCAAATAGAAGAATTTGGCTAACCAACTTCATTGCCATCTGGTAAGCGCTTCTTGAACTTCTGGTTTATAGTAACAAGCTACTACTGTGCTGTAATTGTACATCTAAAATTTTAATTTTATTTACAAGATATAATCTTTTGTAAATATATTCATAGTGTAATAGCTTTAAAAACTTCCTTTGAAAAAAGATTCAGTGAGTATCTTACTTGAGAAATGTTGACAAATTATAGTACTTAAAAACAACTAATACTTGGTACAATTTTGTTCATACACTATAGTATCAACAAAACACTTGTTTTTACTACTTAAATGAGTGAAATCACATGAAACAACTAATTCCTGTTCGTAAATAGTATATTAGAGTGTGTTTCAGAAAATCTGGAAAGGCACTGTCTAAAAGTTGTGTAAACTTAACTTTCCATGTAAATGATATATACAGTAACCGTCAAAAACTAGCAGAGGAATGATAAATATCTCATCATGGTTTGATCAAAATATCTTGAAATAAAATCCTATAAACATATGGAGAAATAAAGCTACATCTATCATTTTAAAAAAAATTACTGCAACAAAATATTGTCTTGATGTCTTGCATTTTCAACTATTTTTACAATAATTAAAAGTTAAAAGAAAAATGAATGATCAACATTTTATCATCGATGATAGATCATTCTCAACGGTTGTTTTGTTCACTTCGTATGTTTTATATTGAAAAAATTAAACTAAACAATGCATATCACACTAACCAAACATAGAACCAGTTTTTGAAATAATTCAACCTGCTTTAAAATGACAATCCTTTTCTGTTTTAATAGCCAGTCCTATGGAATGGTTCAACCCGTGAAAATATGGTATCAAAATTTTGATGCAGCTGGATTTAACTTGTGCCATACATGACAAAATTTTGTATACATTTTAATTTTCGACACACACATACACACACATAATCTTTTGTCATGTAACACATGTCAGATATAGCTGCAGTACCAAAACTTCGATAGAAACTTCTCAATATGGATGAGAGAACGACTGGTAAAAAAATAAAAATAAATAAATGAAAACTGTGGTCTGAACTGTACAATGGGATAAGGCCCAAACTTATGACAACTGCAGTTTTACTTATTCGAAATGTAAATGGCACACGTATACATGGAAATTGACAAACGAGTACCACTACTGGAAGAAAATAGTACATGTGAACAGAAGATATGCATAGACTATAGTACAGCTAGCATTGTGCTGGTTTGGTTTGAGTTGGCTCTTGAATTAGGAGAGGGGTCAAGTGATTAATACATAGTACTGCTGATTAAGTACCTTTTATAACCATGAAAAGGACATGATATGCATCTAGAATTTGCCATTTGCTTGATTAATTCCTGTTTTATGTTTTGATATATATTAGTATGTGTGTGTGAAACATGGCAGACCAACCCTAATCCAATTCATTCATTATATTTATTTGATTTTAGGTCTAAACGTAACATCATTAATTGAGCAAAGACATGATGTCTGTTTTGTATCTGTTTTGAATTGATATGACAGCTATATCGCTCATTAAGTTTAACCTTTTGAAGTACTCGAAAATTCTTGGAAATTCTGCGCATCCAGTTGATAAATTAACCCAAACCCTAACATTTGTAATCAATGAACAATTGTTCTACGTTAGGATGAATATTAGAACCAAAGTAGGATCCTCTTTGCTTTTAGACCAATGAAGCAAATGTTTAGGGATTTAAATCTGGAGGGTTCCATAATTTTCTTAGCATACACTTACAATACTGTATTTTTTAAATGAAATAAGAACAATTTTCAGAATCTTATCAATGGTTTGATGTCAAATTTTAAAGCAAATTAACCAATGAAATGTTATTTATCAAATAGCTGAATTTTGTCATTTTAATTGAATCAATTCATTTTGTTACCATTGTTATGTTGATTGTCCAATTTTAATCAACTGATATCACTGGGATGTGCCTAATGTTTATACGCACACATGAAAATATATATAGAGCAAAGTTAATAGCACCATTGTTTTAGCACCTTAGATGCTGCTTAACTTCCATACATAGTTTTGGAAATCAAACCATGGACCACGGTTGGAGGCTCTGATGATTTGATTGGTCAGACCATGTTAATTGATGTTTGTGATCAAATGCAAAATTTTAATAAAATGTGGAGCATTACGCCAAAAGAAGTAAGAAACAATGAGGATATATGTACAAAACCGTTTTATCATTATTCGTCACCTCCTTCTTCCTCCTGCTTTCATTCTTCACTAAATCCAAACCTTATTTTCAAATCCCTATACAAAACATGTGTTGAAATCAACCGTTAGAACCGCGGTTTTGTGAGGCTCTTTGTGGTTTAACTGGGGTTAGATGTACAATAGGGTTTTGTGACCTTTGAATCATCATGGTCCATGGCCAACGGTTTTGATGGTTGGATTGGAGGTCCGGTCCAATCTTCAAAACACGGCTTCAACTATTGTATTCATCAAATCAATGAATGAATTTAAATACATACAAAATTAATTAAAGATAAAAATTTCTCTCTTTTGCAACTGATATTTTTCATTTTCTCTCATCCATTGATTTGATGAACCCAATGGTGGAAGTTAAAGGGCATTTATGTTGCTAAAAATAGGGGTGCCATCGAACTTTGCTCGTGTGTGTGTCTAGGGTGCTAAAAATAGAGGTGCTATTAAACCTTACTCATATATACATATACATATTCATACATACATACATACACTTTGTTTGGCCCATGAATCTAATTGGTTTTATATCTGATCTAAAATATGTCTTAAATAAAAGCTTATTTAATTTATTTAAAAAGGAGTTTTAATTTAAATTAAATTAAATATGTTATAATGAGCAAATCAAATAGTCTCATATGTGTATAGTGCAAGTGCGACCGAATCGTATCCTCTCTAGACTTGACCGCGTTTTCGGTTCGGAGGATTGGTTTCGTCTTCCCTTTTCCTTCTCTATCGCCCATCTCCATCGTTCCTTTTCGGACCATGCCCCCTTGATTGTTCGCTGCTTTCCTCTGTCGTTGTCTGGGCCCTCCTCCTTTCGATTTCAGAGCATGTGGAAATCGCACCACTCCTTCCTTCAGGTGGTAGCTGACTCTTGGAGTGTCCCTATTTCTGCATCCCCCTGTGCTGTTTTCGGGAGAAAGCTCTTGCGTCTTAAGGCTTGCCTTAAGGTTTGGAATGTTGAAGTTTTCAAGAACATCTTCGATCGCGTTCGTAGGGCAGAGGAGGCGCTTATCGTCGCCGAATCCTTGCTTGACGAGCATCCTTCGGCTGACAACAAGGAGGCGTGGGTTATTGCCCAAACTGCCTTCTCTTCGGAATTGCGTGTTGAGAATGACTACCTCCGTCAAAAGGCGAGGGTCAAATGGGTAGTTGTCGGAGATGCGAACTCCAAATTCTTCCACTCTTCTATTCGAAAGAAGAATAATCTTCTAGCTATTCGCGAGATTTTGAGGCCCGATCGCACTTCGGCTTCATCGCCTGAGGAAGTCAAAGACATTATTCTCTCTCATTTCCAATCTTTTCTGGGCACTCCCTCGGTCTCGGTGTCCGATCCGGCCCTTTTAGCTTTCATCCCACCTGTGGTCCTCCCTTCGGAAGGTACCATGATTGTGGATATCCCATCCACGGAGGAGATCCGCGCTAGTGTCTTCGCTCTTAGCAAGGATAGTGCCAGTGGCCCTGACGGCTTCAACGGTGTCTTTTATAGGTGTTCTTGGCCTATTATCCAGGCTGATTTTTGTCTTGCCATCCAATCCTTCTTCGCCGGGGGAAATCTTCCTGCTGGATGGACTTCCACCAACCTTATTCTTATTCCGAAGTGTGATAGTCCGAAGACTTGTGCAGATTTTCGGCCTATTAGTCTGTGCAACTTCTCTAATAAGGTTATTTCTAAAATCCTGACATCTCGCTTGGCTCCTTTCCTTGAACGCATCATTTCTCCTTCTCAAGCTGGGTTTGTTAAAGGGCGTCTTATCTTTGACAATGTCCTTCTCACCCAGGAACTAATCTCCCAAATTGATCGGAAAGTTTGGGGCTCTAATGTTGTCTTCAAACTGGACATGGCTAAGGCCTACGACCGCATGTCCTGGTTCTTCGTTATCAAGGTGTTGAGAACTTTCGGTTTTCCAGAGACACTTATTGATCTGGTATGGAGGCTCATCTCTAACTGCTGGTTCTCTGTCCTCATTAACGGCTCGGCCCATGCGTATTTCAAGGCTGGGAGGGGCTTACGTCAGGGCGACCCTCTTTCGCCTTCTCTTTTTGTTATTGCAGCCGAGTCCTTTATTCGCGGTCTCCAATCCTTAACCGTTTACGGTCAAATCCAACGATTCGGGATCCCTAGGGGTTGTCCCCTCATTTCCTCTTTATCATTTGCAGACGACATAGTCATTTTCTCCAATGGCAGCCGTTCCTCTGTTAGGAGGCTTCTCAGGTTCCTCCATCAATACGAGAGGTCTTCGGGCCAACTCGTTAATCCCTCCAAGTGCTGCTTTGTCCACTCGAAGGACATGTCTCATTCTCGTGCCTGCTGGATCGAGACTACCTCCGGGTTCAAGAGAACTTCCCTTCCTCTTCCCTATCTTGGGATTATCCTGTTCCGGGGAAGGAAACTTAACGCAGTTTTCGACCCCTTGACAGACAAAATTCGGGGGAAGATTTTAAGATAGAACTCGTCTATTCTTTCCCAAACCGGCAGACTTGTTCTTATCAAATCCGTATTAGATTCAATGGGAACTCATATATTCGCGACTATGACCCCTACCTCTTCTTTTTTCAGATCTTATCGGTCTTTGGCCTCGTCTTTTTTCTGGGGAAACAAGGACAATGGCCGTCGTCACCACTGGGTTTCTTGGGATTCGATTTGTCGGCCCAAAACTGAAGGCGGCTTGGGTCTTCGCAATCCCAGAGACCTTTGTGCGGCTTTTGCTTGTAAGTTGTGGAACAGGTTCGGCGCCAACAACTCCTTATGGGCGTCTTTCCTCCACGCTAAGTACCACAGACTTGCGAGCTCGAATTTTTCGGGCACTCCCTCTTATGCTAGCGAGACCTGAAAGCACATGCAGTCTGTGAAGCTTTTAGCTGATTCTCATGGTGGGTTCTCAGGATGGGATGGCGCTTCGTTTTCCATTCAGAAAGCCTGGTCCTCCATCAGAACTCCTTTTCCCATTCGCAATGAATTCTCCTTCATTTGGGATTCTCGCATTCCTCCCAAGGTTTCCCTATTTATGTGGCGCTTGCTACATGATGGGTTACCATTGGACGAGAATCTGCAGAAGATCGGCATCCCTTCTGTTTCCCGCTGTAGATGCTGCGGAAACGGGGATTCGGAATCTTTGACCCACTTGTTTTTTGCCGGTTTCACTGCCAGAGCTTGCTGGAATTATTTTGGCAACCTTGTCGGTGTTCGCTGTCCCGCCATTTCTCCTCTTCAAATCCTCTATTCGTGGTGGAATGGGAACACTGGGAAATCCCTTCGGTCTATTGTTTTCCGGTTAATTCCTAGTCTCATCTGCTGGCACGTCTGGTGTGCGCGGAATAAGGCTACTTTCGACAGCATTTCGATGGATCCTCAGTCTATTATCCTTCGGGTGAGGAATGACGTTTTCCTGGCTTTCCGGGGTAGACCTTTCAGGGGCCCTATAAGCCATCGTTCTAGGCGGCTAGTTGGAATTCTGTCGATTTCTTGCTCTCCTACTGCCACTAGACTAGGCGTTGGTTAGGCCTCTGTCTTGGGGAGGTGCCATCCCCTCTCCGCTCCCATCCCATCCCCCCTTTTTATGTTTAATTCGGCTGCTTGTTTTTAGTTTCAGGTGCTTCTACTGTCTCCCAGTTGCGTTTTTTCTTAGGACGGATTCGCTTCTGAGTTCTGGTTTCTTCTGGCTAGAGCGCTTGGCTCTCCTTCGTCGGCTATTGCGACTTCGGTGATCTCCTATCACTTTTTTCTGTCTACACCTTCGGGCGGTGGCCTTGCTGGAGCTCGATGGTGTGGACAGGAGGGCGGATGTCTAGGATCTGTCTTTCTTTGTTTTGCGGTTTCCGCCTGGCAGCACATTGGGCTTGTTGGATGGTGGTGGTTTGTTGGGTGGACTGGACTTCACCTTCTGGGTGAGGCGGGAGAGTGGGTGAGCGGGTTTCGGCCCTTTTTCTGCTCTATGGACTTCGTCTTAGCATCTTGGCTGCCCGGTGGCTTTGAGTTGTATTTTTTATTCGACTACTTTCTTTTCTCTGGTTTTTCTAGGGAGGTTTTGTGTTCCACAAACTTCGCCTACTGCTGTGAGCCTCTGGAGGAAGGCTTTCTCCTCCTTTTGTTATTTATATATTTCTTTCTTAAAAAAAAAAGTGCGACATATAAATAGTGTATACATTTAATTTGTACGTTTATAGATGTTGAGATTTATACCGCAACAGACACATTTGCATCGTATATATGACTTTGTTGTTCATAATTTTAGTTTGAAATCATATAAATAAAAGTAATACACATGTATATACATAGTTTACTATATATATACATATACAAATATATTTGACTAATTGACATTAGTTTACTTATTTTTATAATATTACAATTAATGAGTTTAAGTAGGTGTTCAAGAAGAGGAAAATGTGGAGGACTTTTCTCTTTCCTTTACTTATTCATTCAGTGCAATTTTAAATCTACATTTGAGTACTTAAACCCCTGTACATATTAAAATTAATTACGAATAATTGTATCCATTTTGAAATTTAAAACTAACAACCTAAAATCTAACTTTGACTTAAGATGAATTCTAAATTAGATCTATGTTTTTAAAACAAAATCCAATTTAAATTTGAATTAGAACAGTGGTTTAAAAAATTGTTTGAACTTTATATAACTTGTAAAATTTAACTTTCAACCTTTAACCTCGGTAGCCATTGTTTTAAATGAATACTTTTAAACAAATTCAGTTGGTATTATAATGATGTTTTCATAAATCTATATTTAAATTTGAATCATAACACTTATTTAAGGAAATTATTTAAACTTTGTATAACTTGTTGATAAACTAAACCTTAAAACTTCAACTTTTATAACCATTGTTTTAAATAAGTATCTTTAAAAAAATTCAATTAGTATTAAAGGTATTAAAAAAGATCGTTTTCATGCTTTAAATCACTAAAACAAATGTAATTGGTATTACAAAAATTGGTTTCATATTATTTTCTTTAATTTAAACAATTTGAATATACAAATTGAATCAAACAGCACAGGCATATATAAATTCATTATGACACATATAAAATCTAATCTACATAATCAAATGATGTAAATAATAATTAGAACAAAATTAAAAGATTATCTAAAGAGATAGCCTACAACGATTTCTCCTCAAATCTCCAAGATCCACACCCAATCTTTGCAAGAGATGAATAAATCATTTATGTTTCATTTTATTTGATGTTTACATTTGATTTGGAGTAGACTAAATTTTAGAAATCTTCATTTTGTTTTTCGGTCATGGAAGGTTCGGAGGAGAGAAGATAAAAAAGAATGAAAAATGAATGTCTACATGAAATGAATTAGGGGATTTGTTTAATTGAAAGAATGAAACCTTTTCCATTCTTTTAATTAACACTTCTAACCAATTCCCTTAATTTTTCTTCTCTCTCTCTCCACATGTTACGGCCAAAATTAATTTCCATCAAACGGCACAAAATTTCCACAAATCTCTTTATTCAATTATCTTTTACTTAAACCCCAAAAATACACCAATATCATCTATCGATGCGCGTAAATATAACTTTTATATATGCATTCAAATAATCACAAACAACTCCCAAACATCAGATAAAGTAATTATTAATAAATAATATTTCTCAATATTAATTAATTTAATTAGTTCATAACATTTTATAAATTAATTAAATCGTGTGGTTTTTTGAAATTTTTTACGGTTGTATAACTCAAATGTGTAAAGACAAACACCGATTAATATCAAAGAATTCCAATATTAAGGTTGATATATTACCTTAGCTAGTGGCGTGACATTTTGGTCGAATTTATCGCTTATACATCTTTTCGGTAAAATCCAATTTTACTATTATAAGCGGTACCTGGTAATAATGATTATTAACACCAATTTTCTTCGTCAAAACAATATCACTTTAGGACTTATGAAATTTGATGGTCAAAATTGCAATATTGCCTATATTCAGCTGGGTTAGGCCAAATACAAAGTCCTTGGCTCAATTATAATTAATCGTACTACTCTAGCCAAGGGACTTTGACTTTGATACAATTGACCTTCGTACTAACCTCATATAACTAATAAGAGAGATTTTCTATTGAATAGTGTTTCACTTCTAATACCTCAACTCAGACCCAAGTTCAAATTTTAGTCGTTGGATGAACGTCGTGCCACAAATTAATTATAATCAAAGTGGAGTGGTCACATTGAGGTTCAACAGTATTCTCAAGTCTAGAGAGCCGTGTAATATCGTCAATTCGAGATTCTCTATTTGACCATAGTTATATTAACTAATAGAAAACTCTCGAGTGAGTCATTTCATAGCTATCCAATAACTATCAGTATGTGACCCATTAGTGCCCCCAACAACATGAGTAATACATTCCCCTACATTTGAAAAGAGTTACATACTTTAGCCTCAACGGATGAATCGATATCCTTTCTCGAAACATCTTAACTATGAATATTCAAAATAATATGTTATTTTAATATGATAAATTTCTCCTAATTACAACACATTGCAATTACTATCACATAACATATCATTCAACGACTTTCTATTTATATACTTTAAATTAGTTACTTAATTACGTATATCACTATATAACAAAGCATATAATTGAAATCAAATACCTTATTGTGAGCAAGATTGGTCATAAAGTTAGATATATGTAAAAAATCACATAATTTCTCCTAAGGCATAACCCTGACTCTATCTATATCTTACTTGCACTTGGGGTCAATTATGGAATCTTATTCCCATTCCTCCAATCAGTTTTCTCAAAACCGATCGACCTAGTCCATTAGTGGATGGATATCCACATTGTTTTAGTTATCTTCTTTGTCAATTAGCCCTCTCCAATGTCGATAAACTGCCTGGGTATGCTTCTTGATTTCCAATGAGCTATAGTTTCTTTCACGATGTATTGCGGCATTATTATCATACGACTATCATGGGATTCTCAACTGTTGGCTTGGTTTTTCTGCAGGCAGAGAGGGGAAAGTAAGGAAGCAGGGTTGGGATATGACGTAGAAGGCAGAACTGCCGGACCTAATATTTGGTCCGGCATTCACTAAAATGCCGGACCAGATATTTGGTCCGGCACACTCCGGCATGCCGGACCAGATATTTGGTCCGGCACTCTCCGGAATGCCGGACCAAATGTTTGGTCCGGCTTGACATATCAAGCACCAGACCAAATGTTTGGACCGGAGAATGAGAAGCTCCTTGACCAAACGCCGAACTGGACCTTCCTACCCAAAAAGCCGAGCCAGATTCAGAGAGTTATATCTCCACCTCCACACTTCACAACTCCACTCTATAAATACCAGAGCTTCTCAACAACAATGGGGACCAATTTTGGGAAAAAAGAAAGAGAGAAAACTCTGCTGAAAATCCACCACTTCTGCTACTTGATGTTTTACTCTTATCGCATATATCTTGTACTTGTAATTAAATCAAAGATAGAATAATAAGATGGAAAGTGGATGTAGGCACATTCGGGCTGAACCACTACAAAAACTCTATGTTATTTGCTTTCCTTATCCGCTTTTCAAACTATGCACTTGTGAACTGTCTCTGCACTTTTTGAAATTCATTCCGTGCATGCTGGAACATAAAAACCCCACGTCAATTAAATCAAATGAAACTTAACTAAAAATAAAAGGGAAAATCAAATTTAGAGGTGTTTGTCCAACTTTTGAGCAAACATTTTTGGTGCTTTCACTGAGAACAAGCGACGACGGGCGAGCATAGGAAGCCAAACTCTCCCGTCCAATACTCTTCCAACCTTAGCACATCATTAGAGCATGGCTCCCTCTAAGCTAAATGCTGACAAGGGTAAAAATGTAGTTACTGCAAATACACTCAACCCCATCCAAGAAGATCAAGAAAACCCAATTGCTTGCTCCCTACCTCTAGACTCAGTTGTCACCCAAGAAGACTTAGAAAGGGTTGTGAATGAGATGACTGACCGCTTCGCTACCAAACAAGAAGCTTTGGTGGACCAACTCATGACACGCTTAAGGAGCACGGAGGAATCCACTCATAATACCTGATCCCAAGGTGAATCCCAGTTTAGAGAGTCACGTAGAAGGAACAGATCTCTCGCCAATGACGAGTTCGATCAGGAGGATCCAAGGGCTCGAAGCCGAGCCAGGACCCAACTCGAAGACGGTCCAACAAGGTTGTCAAGAGCTGGACCCAGTCAAGGGGGCCCCAGACATGGACCGCCTGTGGTTGATCCTGTCACGCTTCGAACCAATCATTGCCAGTCTGGCATCAATCAAGGCACCATGCACCATCACTATTAACGAGAGGGCCCCTCTTCTCCCAGGGCCGCCCCCGAGTCCGAAGAAAGAATGACGCGTCTCTTTAGGGAGTACCTTAGGCGCGAACAACTTGAAAGGGGGATAGGCGCCAGAGTATCCAGCCCTTTCACTAGGGAAATAGAGGCAACGGCCATGCCTTGAGAATGGAAGATGCCCACCATGGATCCGTATAAGGGCACCTCTGATCCAATTGTCCACCTACAACGATACTCTCAGCACTTGCTCATGAATGGAGCAACTGAAGGTGTATTATGTAAATGTTTTTCGCTATTTTTGTCAGATTTAGCAACCACATGGTTCTGTCGCCTACCTCACAGATTCATCAGTTCTTGGGAAATGTTGAAGGAGAAGTTCATAAGCCAGTTCCGAATTCGTGTGGAACAGCTTAGGGACGCGTATTCCTTGTCCGACATAAAACAGAAATCAGGGGAACCTCTACAACAATACCTTACCCGTTTAAATGCGGCTGTAGCAGCGGTGAAAAATGCGGATGGAAGACTTACACTATTGGCACTATGCGGAGGCATCCATCCGGACTCGAAACTTGCAAGAAGAATGATGAAGTAGAAGCCTCTAACTCTTCAGGAATTCTACCATGAAGCAGGAAAATATATGAGATTGGAAGATGCAGCGGCTATCCGGCATGGCGAGCAGCCTGTAGAGGGTTCCAGCTCCCATGGAAACATAAGAGTCCCGCCTCGAGGAGAAGGGAGCAAACCAAACAATGACGATAAAGGTAACCATCAGGGTAACCCCGGAACTAAAAAAGCAATAAACGACAATAAAGACCAGGACCGAGATTTGATTCCTACACTCCTCTGAATGACACTGTGGAAAACATTTACTTGGCCACTCAACACGAATTAAAGTACAAACGCCCTCCAAATAAGAAGGAATCAGAAGCTGTGGTTAGGACGGGAAAGTACTGTCGCTTCCACGAGTCTCACGGACATAACACAGAAGAATGTCAACATTTGCGGGACCTCATTGAAGAATACATCTGGAAAAAGAAATTGGAATGATACGTACAACAAAAGCATAACTCCCCCGCTCCGACCCACGAAGGACCAGGGCCGCTCCGACGCGGAAATAACAAAGAAGAAGCAAGTGCGAGCCGCGCCAATCAAGAGAAAATAATTGTTCATACTATATCAGGGGGCCCGCATTTAGCCGGCGGAAGTTGAGTCGAGATGGAGAGGTACGGAAGGTCTTTGAAGGAGGGAGAAGGGTATGTTCTTTCCATTACAGAAGGACGCCTCGCCAAACGAAGAGAAATGACCAATATAACCTTCAGCGATGAGGATCTGTTTGGAAGGCAGTACCCATATACCGATCCCATGGTCATTTCCACCTGGATTGGCCCGACAGAGGTGTTCCGCATTCTGATCGATACGGGAAGCTCGTTGAATGTATTATTCAAACATGCCTTCAATAAAATGAAGTTATCAATGAGAGACGTATCGCCATGCAATAAGCCCCTACACGGATTCACTGGAGAAGCCACAATTCCGCTGGGGCAGTTGGACTTGTTTGTTGAGCTAGGAAATCACCCTCGATCCGTTATCCGAAAGCAAACATATGTGCTGGTAGACAGACATTCTGCTTATAATGCATTTCTGGGCAGACATGCCTTATCAGATTTCCATATAATCTTAGCCCCTTGGTGCTTGAAAATGAAGTTCCCTACCGATGGGGGAATAGGAGAAGTAGAAGGCGACCAAGACGCAACCCGCGATTGTTATGTGACAGAACTCCGCCAGAACAAAAGGAAAAGGGCAAAAATGTAGAGGCCGCCCTCTGCGCCAAAATTGTGGAAGCATAGCAATTAAAGAAGGCCCCTCCTCTTGAGTATACTAATGACCTATTTAATGAACTAGACCCGAAGAACAGAGAGGAGGAGGCCAACGCTGAGCCCATGGAGGCCATAGAACATGTTGCAGCAGATGATCGCAACGGAACAAGGATTTTCAAGATAGGGTCGCAGCTAGACAAAATCTAAAAATCCAATTAGTAGGGTTCCTGCGCAGAAATTTAGATGTGTTCGCTTGGACCCACGAAGACATAGTGGGAATATCCCCCGAAACGGCACGTCACCACCTAAATATAGACCTAACCAAGACCACGGTCAAGCAGAAGAAAAGGACCATAGGAATGGAACGCTCAACTGCCCTCAACGAGGAGGTAAAAAACCTACCCGCCAGCGGTTTTATTCATGAGGCTGTCTACTCCAAATGGATCTCCAACCTGGTTCTGGTGAAAAAATCCCATGGAAAATGGCAAACCTACATCGATTTCTCCAATCTCAATGACGCTTGCCCCAAGGATTGTTTTCCCTTGCCTCGAATCGACCAACTGGTGGACGGAACAGCATGGCATAAATTGTTATCATTTATGGACGCATACTCGAGATATAACCAGATTCCCATGCATGTACCAGATCAAGAACATACTATCTTTATCACAGATTTAGGCCTATATTGCTACAAGGTCATGCCCTTCGGGATTAAGAATGCTAGTGCGACCTATCAACGCTTGGTTAATAAGATGTTTGAGCAGCAGATTGGTCACTCTATGGAAGTTTATGTCGACGACATGCTTGTCAATAAAAGGAAGGGAATAGATCATTTACACCACCTAAACGAGATGTTTCAGGTATTACGCAAATACCAAATGAAGCTGAATCCATTAAAATGCTCCTTTAGAGTATCCACGGGAAAAATTTTGGGTTTCATTGTGCACGCCAGAGGAATTGAAGCTAATCCCGAAAAGGTCCAATCCCTGAAGGGCATCAAAATACCAACCACACGAAGGGAAATGAAGAGTCTAAACGGGAAGGGAGCTGCTCTAAGTAGATTTATATCTAAGGCCACAGACAAGTGTGTCCCATTCTTCGAAGCCCTGAAAAAGGACAAGGGAAAGTTTGAATGGACCAGCGAGTGCCACTCGGCCTTCCAAAGCCTGCTGGAACACATGCAGAAACCGCCAGTGCTTTCTACCCCGGTAGATGGAGAAAGCCTCTACTTGTACCTAGTTGCATCCCCTCATGCATTAAGCCTTGCCTTGGTACGGGAAGATGACCATGCCCAAAAACCAGTGTATTTCATCAGCAAAAGGTTTACCGGGGCAGAGGCTAGATATCCGAAGATCAAAAAATTGACCTACTATTTGCTCATAACGTCTAGGAAATTGCGGCATTATTTCCAATCTCACTCCATAAGGGTCTTAACAAATCAACCATTGCGCCAGGTCCTACATAAATGGATAAATCGGGACGTCTGCTAAAATGGTGCATCGATCTAAGCTAGTATGGTATCACCAACCATCCATGCACCGCAATCAAAGGGCAGGCCCTGGCTGATTTCATAGCTGAATTCACCATTCAGGACAAGGATACGACCATCAGAACAGAGGAAACAACCGAGTGGGATATGTTTGTGGATGGAGCATCCAACGAGCTCGGCTCAGGGGCATGAATAGTAATCATCACACCTCGAGGAAGAAAGTTAAGTTATGCGCCGAGGGTAGAATTCGCCGCAACTAATAACGATGCTGAATACGAAGCGGTAATAGCTGGTTTGGAGATCACTAAGGAAATATGGATCAAATCAATATGAATACACAGTGACTCGCAGCTAATCGTAAACCAAATCCTGGGGGAATTCCAGACTTGCGGGCAAAGACTTGCCTCTTACCTCTACAGGGCTAAAACCCTCCTGAACGAGCTAGACTACTATGTAATCAAACATATCGCACGGGAGGAGAATCGAGAAGCGGATGCCTTTGCCAAAGAAGCTAGCGTGAGAAACAAGCCGATGCTGGGGGCAACCCCCGTCATGATGCAAGCTACACCAAGCTTCGAGTGTCTTCAGATCACACCCATCAGTAGTAACGAAGAAACATGGATGACCCCCATCGTCAAATACCTACAAGAGGGGATCTTGCCGGCAAATCACAATGAAATTAGAAAAATTCTAAGGAGGCATCCTGCTACACCATCCAGGAGGGTATCCTGTACCGTCGTGGGTTTTCCAATCCCCTACTAAGGTGTGTCGCAGGAAACGAAGCAAAAGATATTCTCAACAAACACCAATGGAGTTGCGGTGACCACATCGACGGTCAAACTCTAGCCAGAAAGATCTTGCGCTATGGGTACTTTTGGCCTACACTGAACAAAGATGCAACCGAGTTTTCTAGAAGATGCGACAAGTGCTAGAAATTTGCCAAAATCCCTAGACTGCCACCTACTGGTCTGACCTAGATGGTTAGTCCTTGGCCCTTCACCGTTTGGGGGATCGACCTAATCGGGGAACTCCCCATGGGGCGAGGAGGAGGAAAATACGCTATAGTGGCAATGGATTACTTCACCAAATGGGTGGAAGCGGAACCTTTAAATAAGATTTCATTTACCAAAGTAATAAATTTTCTAATACGTAACATTCTGTGCAGGTATAGGGTACCACAGAAAATCATATCGGACAACGGACTACAATTCGACAGCGAGGAATTCGCCAATTGGTGCCACGAGCATGGGATTTCCCGAAGCTTTTCAGCTGTGGCGCATCCACAGGCAAACGGACAAGTCGAAGCAGTGAACAAGGTGGTGAAAATGCTGATCTAGAAGAAACTAGAAAAATCCAGGGGGGCATGGGTCAACGAATTGCCTATGGCTTTGTGGGCCTACCGAACCTCTTATAAAACCGCAACATGACACACTCCATTCGCACTGGCGTACGGAGCCGAAGCCATGCTCCCCGTTGAAACAATTGTCCCCTCACACCGAATAATACACTATAATCCGGAAGAAAATGAGGAGCTATTAAACGTATCACTCGACCTGATCGAGGAGAAGAGAAATGATGCCGCCCTAAAAGTAGCCGCTCATAGACAAAAGGTGGAAAGGCAAAACAATTCCAAGGTGAGGCCTTAAACACTACAAGAAGGAGACTTGGTTCTCAAACGAGTCTTCCCACGACCTGGGGCGTTAGATCAAATTTGGGAAGGACTGTTCGTTGTATATAAAGACCTCCACAATGGAGCTTACATCTTGTCAACGGTAGATGGAGAGGTGTTTGGGAAATCATGGAATCTCCAACATCTCCGCCGCTACTTCTCTTGAGTTGTAAAGAAGCATGTACTAAAGCAATAAAAGAAAGACAGTGGACGTAGGCATATTTTGGCCGAACCATTATAAAATATGGTGTCTCGTATTACTTATCTAATTTAATTGTTCTTTCGTTTAATTATTTTATCTGATGATCATTCCTACTATGAACAATCGCAAACTCTCGCCGGCAGCAGTGAAAATAAGATAACCACGATAAAGGGCACGAAACAAGCTTGGGAAATTCACTGCTGACGATTGGCACCCCCAAGCCGGCAATGATGAACCGATCATAAGCCACAAATTAGGCACAAATTATAGCCAAGGCAGTTCATCATTGGAGTTCGGCTTGCCGGCAATTGCTAACCGAATATAAACCCCACGATTAAGGCGTGGCCGTAGCCAGGGGTAATTCGCACTTGATGATCGGCACTACACACGCTGGGAACAATAAATTTAATAATACTCACGACACGGGCGTTAGCCCGAGTAGTTACCGTTCGCAATCGGCCTTGAATATAAAAAAACTTCTACGTTTCTCTGTATCTCTAAACACTATAACGATTAACTAAGTCGTAAATAGTTCACAAATAGACAGAGCAGACTATAAAAAAATACGCATCACAAAAGTCATCCCAGATAAGCATATATATATATATATATATGTATGTATAAACCAGAAGTTGAACAGTACAGTGTTAAATTTCTCTCGTACAAAGCTTATCGCTTATATTTATGTACATATGCAGAACGTCCATACATCCTTCGAAAATGCATGCAGGAAAGGGAAAAAGAAATCCCTTAGCTAAGAAGGAGGGACGTCCTTGTCGCTCGGCCTGCTCCCTCCAGCCATGTCCTTCGAGGGCTCTGATTGCCCGAGAAGCTCGCCTTCCTTTCGCAAAGACCCAACTTGCCCCGGAGGCACCCCTGCACAAGGCAAATAAAAATAATTGTAATTTTTGCAATCCAAAATAGGTAATGACAGAGCTAGAGTAAAAAGGCAAGATACCTACGGCAATGTGACTTGGATCACCAAGCCCCTCGAGATCCGATCCGCCCTCATCATCATCGTCCTCAGGCAGCAACTCATACCCCTTGGCTATAGCCTTGGTCTCCTCCACTGTGAACTGGCTGTTCACCATCCCAACGTCATACACAGCCCCTTCTTCCTGCGCGACTACAGCCTTAGAATCCTCGATAAGTCAAGCATGGATCCTGGCCATCACCTGAGGGTAGTCATCCATCCACTGAAGGTTCCTATGTTTTCAGAACATGAAATAAGTATCCTTTAGCATCTTGTTGACCGTGTCGCAAAAGTCGCTGGATTTATAGACTTCGGTCTGGAGGGCCACCACCTTATTCATGTACTGCTCCTTATCTCTCCTCAACTGAGCATGCTCCACCTTCAACCTGTCGACCTCAGCTTGATATGAGTCTTTCTCCTTTTGCCACTTACCCCGAGACTCCCTCAGCTCGGCTAAAGCCTCTTCTGATTTCTTCACCTTGCCTTTGAGGGAGCGATTCGCTCCAGATTCTTCTGCCGAGCCTCATCCACTGAATTGATGGCCATGTAAATCTGCGTCTTACATAGGTCAGTAGCCTCTTTTCTTGCCTCCTCCTTGGCCTTCGTTATCTCGGAGGCGTGGGATGCTTCGACTTCCTTTAACTTAGACTCTTTCTCCTTGAGCGCCTTGCGAAGGTCCTCCATCTCTAGACGCAACTGCACATTGACACTCCCTACTTCTTCACTAGCTTTGGCCAAACGGGACTGATAGTCAACTATGTTTCTGGTCTCATCTGTAATCTGATCAATCCACGTTGTCAAGTGAGCAAAATCAAGAGTCTTCACCTCATCCAGGATCCGGACCAAGGGATTTCGAGGTAAAAGGAACTCGGTGTCAAGATCCATCGCGCAACGACCCGCGTAGTCGGGATTTACATCAAGATGACCCTCAAAGGGATTCCGCGTCGGCTGTTGATAATCCGAGAAAAAAGAATCAATATTCCCTCTCCCAACTCATCCGGCACTTCGTGCACTTCGGAACCCATCATATAGTGACGGCGACGACGGGAGGAAGTTTGGGAACCGAGGGAGGTTGCTTCCTTACCCGGGGACCTCACATGTTTTTGAGAGGACTCATGGCTCTCTCCCTTATCCAGGCCTGACGGGCTCTCCCTAATATTCTCTTGCATAGTTCTTTCCCCTTGGAAAGTCGCCTTGGAAGAAACAGAAGTCATTTTCATTCGTTTGAATTGTTCAAGCCGCCTGGCGACTTCATTCGGCTTAGGGTTTCTCCTTTTCCCTGGAATACATGCAACAACATTAGATCTAAGAAAGCGAGAAAGCATAAAAAATGTGTAACACTCAAGTCACTAAGACACAGTAAGCTACCACAAACCCTTGGGGTAGACTGGATCATATGGCCGAGGCGGGGTCTCACTCAAATAAGGAACACCTAGGGATGGGACTCCACTCGAAGGAAGGAGAACACATGGCGACCGGACTTCATTGGATTGAGGAGCAGGAGGAGGCTGGGACTCGTCGAAAAACAAAAAGTTTTCAAGAAGTGTCTCAAAGTTCGTATAGTAATCAAAAGTACCTGGATAAAGCCCAAACGCCTTGCCGATTCCCACTCCACCTTATGCTGGAAGAGGCGGTATTTCACCCGGATCACCTGAACCCATGTTCTCCCAGGAAAGATCGGCAGCAGAAGACGGCTTTGGGGCCAGCTCGGATTGTTCCAACTGCTCAGGCCACTCTCGCACGACCTCTGCATTCTTGAAAGAATCCACGCATAATCCCTCACTGCTTTTGATATCCACGTCTGGAGATACGTGAACATCCCCTTCCGTTGCTTCAGAATTACTCTCCGATCCTTCCTCCTCTTCACTTTCTGCTCCCAAATGAGAACCTCCCTCATCACCAAGGTAGAGAGCATCTCAAATACGCAGAGATTTCCCCGAGCGGGGAGGACGAACTACACTCTTCTTATGTCTCAGTTTCTTTGGGGCTTCTGCCACACTACTTCCTTCATCTGGGCCTTTGACTTTGTCTTCGTCACCCCCGTCGCCTCCGACTCCCGCTGCTCTCTCAGCAGAACTTGGCCTAATCTTGTAAACAGACTGTCTGGGGCCAATCAAGTTGTAGAATCGGAGGGCTTCATCACGGAGTAGGAATGAGGCTTCTCGCTCGGCCTCCGGGATAGCCAATATTTCCTTGGCCATCCTTTTCAAGCCATCATCCTCCCCCGCCTTCACACAACTTGAAATTTATAGAGCTATAAGAGGCCAGGCCAACAAAAGCTTTAGAAAAAGATAATACAATAACTTATAGCAGAAGTAAAAGTGTGTTGGGCTACTGTATCATCACGTATAAAGAAATATTCTTTCTTGAACATGCTAAAATTAGAATATAAATCCAAGACGGGTTTGAATTTGTGGGCGGACTCTAAACTAATAAAAGGACTCCCCTTCTGATAACTCCTCACGTTATACAGATGTCTAATCTCTCTATGAGTGGGGGTCTCCGATACCGCTTCATGAATATCAGGTATATACACGTCAGGATAACATAAGAGTTCGCCTGAAGTTGCATAGGAGCAACCTTCAAATAAATCACGAAGTTAGCAATCCAATTGGTAAGCGGAGGAATTGCGCCGCACAGACAATGATACTTGCTATATGCCATATACCCGCTCTGGGGAAAGCACACTTTATCGTCCGGATCAGGTAGTATCATGTCCCGACGGTCTATCCCAAACGTAGTAGCTATCTCTGTCATCAACACACTAGGATAACACTCCAAAGGCCTAACCAGCATTTGATTAGGAGCATAAACTTCCACCAAAGAGTAAGCAGAAATGGGTTGCCTGGGAGGATTGGCTGGAGCGTCAGAAGAAGAAGGACCAGCCCCAGCAGGCTGAGAAGCCGCAAACTTGGAACGAAGTTCACGACCAAAAGACATGTTCCCTTCGCAAGAAAGTGAAGATCAAGCGAAGTTCAAAAAGAAGTTAAAAACACTCACGGGGAACCTCCTATCGTCTAACCCAGTTGAAACCATACTCCTAGCCTAACCATCTCAAGCTCGGCAAACCTATGGACCCTGTGCTCGGGCTATTTGGTCTAGCATTATCCTATCCCAGAGACCGAACGACATCACGATGCCGAACCAAACCCACCAAATGATGCCTATGTTGGCTCGAAGCTCGCCCTCCTGTAAGAAAGCTACGCGCACAACCACACCGCATAGAAACACGTTTCATGCCCTAGCCTAGCCGAACTTGGCAACGTGAACTTGTGACCAAGTGGAGCATCAATATGATGATTTACCAAATCCATTATGGGAACAAAGTAAAATACTGCCTCCTATACTATAGCCAGGATAGTCAGACCTTACAGCCCAACCGCACAGGCCACTCAACCACTTGGATCAGGCAGACCAACTAATTGCACAATGTACCCAACTCCAATAACACGAACCAACATTCCATCAGGAATCGGTAACCCAACAGGAAAACCCTTTTCACCCTCCATAGTCACGACCACCTCACCTTCACCAAGCATGAGTTTCTCCTTCATCGAATCACTCTCGAATCCCCTCGCTCACTTCCTTTCCTCGATTCGGAGCAAAAGCTAATCATGCTTACAACATGTACCAAACTTCCCCAAAATCTAAACCCTGAAACCATAGAACAAAAATCGAATTTAGAAAACTTTACCTCGAGTAATGAAGATGCGGAAATATCAAGAGTTCGGGCAATGAGAACTAGCCAAATTCGAAGTTTAATCGATTTGAAGTAAATTGAAGGAATTTAGAAAAAGAAAAAATAGAAGAGGGGAGCGGTATTTAAAGGGGATAAGGAAGGGAAGACAAACGATCTCGAGTTTTCAACCGGTTGTAGAAGCTTAGTGCCGAACCAAACAAAGCCCGTTGTGTGACTACACAACATACTTTGGGGGCAAGTGTTGGCTCGGTTTTTCAGCAGGCAGAGAGGAGAAAGTAAGGAAGAAGGTTTGGGATATGACGTAGAAGGCAGAACTGCCGGACCAAATATTTGGTCCGATATTCACTAAAATGCCGGACCAAACATTTGGACCAGCATGCCGGACCAGATATTTAGTCCGACACTCTCCGGCATGCCGGACCAGATATTTGGTCTGGCACTCTCCGGAATGCCGGACCAGATGTTTGGTCCGACTTGACATATCAAGCACCGGACCAAATGTTTGGACCGACGAATGAGAAGCTCCTTGACCAAACGCCGAACTGGACGTTCCTGCCCAAAATGCCAAGCCAGATTCAGAGAGTTATATCTCCACCTCCACACTTCACAACTCCACTCTATAAATACTAGAGCTTCTCAACAACAATGGGGACAGATTTTGGGAAAAAAGAAAGAGAGAAAACTCTGCTGAAAATCCACCACTTCGGCTACTTGAAGTTTTACTCTTTTCGCTTATATCTTGTACTTGTAATCAAATCAAAGATAGAATAATAAGATGGAAAGTGGATGTAGGCACATTTGGGCTGAACCACTATAAAAACTCTTTGTTATTTGCTTTCCTTATCCGCTTTCCAAACTTTGCACTTGTGAACTGTTTCTGCGCTTCCTGAAATTCATTCCATACATGCTGGAATATAAAAACCCCACGTCAATCAAATCAAACAAAACTAAACTAAAAAAAGAAAAAAAGAAAAGGGAAAATCTGATTTAGAGGTGTTTGTCCAACTTTTGAGCAAACATCAACATTTATAATAACTCGGTTATACAATTTATGCACTTATTTAAAGGACCATTAGCTCAATTAGTTAGTGGTATGATACTCTAGACACATGTTATAGAGGTAATGGGTTCATACCCCTGGGACATCAAAATGAGCGCTCTGTTTGAATAAAGTACCACTCTTATTATTTAAATTTTGTGTGCATACATACACATATACATATGTACAAACATTGCTTTTATTGTGACTCTATTTAAGATTATGTACTTAGACTTTTAATTGAATCAGCTGCAACCTCTTCATTTGGAACATTTCCAACTTAAAGATTCTTAACTAGTTTTGAACATGAATTGTGATTGACATACTATTTTCGATATTACTTATGAATTTTGAGTTTGAAAACTCCTTTATAAGGAGTTCGTTATTTCTATAAACAATTTTCTAGTATTTTGCAAATACGCGAAAATACTCTAAACCATCATTTAGCGATCTTAATTCGGATTTGATACTTGCTTTATACGTCAAAAATACAAGCAAAATGTAACATCCCTCATTCTGAGGCTTGAAAATAAGCGCTATTGATGCTGCGGTCATCAATAGTATTATTCTCCGGTGACAAAATGGTATTAGTTAATAGTATCATGAACATCAGAAGCACATGAATATGTATTTTTTTTCAAAACACAGATTCATTAATTAATTTCCATATTCATTACATAATCTCAAACGTTGCTCAGGTTCAGATAAAATATAATTATTATAAAATATGCCAAGAGCAACATATGAAGATGTCCCTTTGGTTGATCAGAGTTACTACTAGACAGATACAACTTTTGCCATTACATACATTCAGACAATAATAACACAACGCACATAAGTAAACTCCTATATAACTAACCCTGCTTCCTGCATGTCTTTAGAAGCTTTATTCGTCAAACCTAAAACCTGGAAACCTTACTCTTGAACTACTCAATTGTGCACCCGAGAGTTAAAAGTAAAAAACAAAAAACTTTGAGTTGGACAAAAGTCCGGTGTGAATAATAATATGCCATCTCGATAATAGATATCCAATGAGACCAGACCTCTGAGCGGAACGGGTTTCCCCCTCACTAGTATCCTCTGATAATATGTCTATCACAACCATGATCTTGCAATCACAATGGTTACATAAACACAAGATAATTAAATGCATGCTACATGAGTAATCCTGACTAATCTGTCTCAATTGACTGACTGTCTGTCTCTATTTCATAGTTTCCGTAGGGTGTCTCCAAACCTATATGGCTGACTCGGGCATACTAGATATACCAAAATTCTTTAACTTACCGTTAGGATTAAATTGGACTGTCCGTCCAAACATAATCGTCTGAGAGTTACCTGATCTGTCAATCTCATAGTTTTGCTAGAGTCACTATGAACCTAATGGTTTTATAGACCAACCAATAATCTATCTAAGTTATATTCCTTTCTGTGCGTAAATCTACTTTTGGTTTTACTCTTAATAAAGCTCCACGCACTGGAATTTTGGACTAATATCAATTAAAGGCTAAAAGTTGAATTATAGGGCGCTACCCTAAACCAGTCCCATTATCTGGATCTCTATTCTTTAATCATAAAAGTCAGTTTATCTGACCATAATTTATATTTAATAGTGATAACAATAATCTCTCTAGTAAAATCCTAGGCTAATTACTCATTTATTTCCTTGAAAACATAAACCTTTATAATTAATTTAACCCTTGAAATCATACTCAAAAACAAGGAAAATATAGCCCTTTATTTTATCTAAATATTATGCCAAGTTATATATGCTTTTATAAAATAACATTGTTGAACTTCAAAATCATTCAGAGGTTGTCGCACCTTAAAACCTTATGCTATGAAGCTATATATAATAAAACCATTTGAATTGATAAATTATGAATTTAATATCGCCGGCATGGGTTATCGCACTCCTTCTACATCGAAATCATGTTAAAACATCTGATTTAATAAAGCATAAGGCCATAAGGCCGAATTCATTTATGTCGCATAACAGAAATATATAGACTGTCGAATATAAGTGGCATAGTCTTTGGTTTGCACAGTATAAAGCTTTAAAACTTGAACTTATGGGAATGCCGACATTGACGACTTTCAACATCAATATCATAGAGTCATTAATACTGTTTATATCGATATAGAAAATAGGTGGCATGATTGCCATTTATATTGATGTCGAAAGTAAGGTTTATATGCGGCATTGATTAATAACGACATGACAATCTCGTAATTACCATAACAATTGTTTTGTTTCTTTAAAAACAATTTCTTTTCACCTACCCCAATACTTTGTCAAAATGCTATTGGATAATAAACTTATTTATCAAATCCTTTTCAGAAAACTGCTATAGATCAGAATTATCATTCCCAAAATAATTTGCAAACCACTAATTTTATTTTATCATTTTAATATATTTATTAAGCTTTTCTAGCCTAATAAATTCATAATAATTCATGAACACATGGGAAAAATCCTCAAAAATCACAATAAATCAGAATTTATATATTCTTTAACATATAAAAATTTCGAGATCAAAAGCATTATTTAATTATTTTTAATAATTAAAACCCAAAATAAATCGTTTTCCTCACTTAGGAAATTCATAAATTATTCATACTTGCTTGGAAAATTATGAAATTAAAAACCTACTTTTAAAATAATGTTTCTAACATCATATCCAAATTTCTGGTCAAATAGATGTCATAAACTAGGTTTTTACTCTTAAAACTTATTAAATAACTCCATAATAAATCCAATAATTCATTATTCAAGCGTATAATCAACATTCATTCACAACATGGCATAATAACAATCATAAGATTTGGGTTTAATCATAAAACCAAAAATAAACAAGAATACTTGAGATGGGTAATCATTATTCACCTTGATTTGGTAAAGAGATGTGAGATTTGAATGTTGATTTGATTTCCCTAAGTTTCCCTTTGGTTTCCTAGCCTTTTCTCCCCTTAAATCTCCTAGCAATAGCCAGCCTTGGTTTCTTTAGTTTTTATGAAGTGAATGTGAATTAGGAAGTGAGAATGGAAGGATTTAGGTTTAGGAAATAAAGCCTTTTCCTATTTTGCCCCTTACATTATTCCTCCTTCTTATTTAAGTTATAATCAATCCTATTAACTTATTAATTAAGGCACAACCATTTTAATTGTCAAATCATAGTCTCGTTATCATCATACATTATTTTATTTTATTTATCTAATTAAACATGCTAAATAATGTTAATCAAAATTATGGGTGTTACAGACTCCCCCTTAAAGAATTTCTTCCTTGAAATTACGATAAGGTACATAACATCAAACATAACCATAGACATAAAACATACCATCAAAACAAATCAGGATAAGTGTCTCTAATCTTGCCATCTGTCTCCCAAGTACAATATCTCTCGCCATCACACCATTGGACCTTCATTAGTCTGACTGTCTTGTTTCTTAACTTCTTCTCATCCCTAGCCACAGTACGAATTGGTTGCCTAACAATAGTCATGTCCGGCTCCACCATTAAGTGTTCCAATGCAGTCAGAACAATAACAGTCTCTGGATCACGAACAAACTTCCTAAGATGAGAAGCATGAAAAACAATGTGGACTCCTACCAAACTGCTTGGTAACTCCACTTGATAAGTGATTTTTCTGATCCTTTCTGTAACAGGAAATGGTCCAACATATCTCGGCGCCAATTTCCCTTACTTTCCAAATCGTAGCACACCAATCACCGGTGATATTTTAACAAAAAACATGATCTCTAATCGTGAATTCCAAATCCTTATGTCTCTTGTCTGCATAACTCTTCTACCTGGACCGAGCTTCCTTCATTCTCGCTTAGATCATCTCAATCTTTTCTGTGGCTTCTCTCACCAACTCTAGACCAAGAATCAATCTATCTCCAGTCTCTAAGCAATATACATGTTATTTGCATGGCCTTCCATACAAAGTTTCAAATGGTGACATACCTATACTAGTTTGACAACATTGTTATAGAAAAATTCGACCAAGTGTAGATGGTCTTCCCACGATCCTCCAAAATCTAACAACAAGCTCTTAAAAAATCTTCCAAGATTTTGTTAACTCTTTCTATTTGCCTATCTGTCTGTGGATGGTAAGCGGTACTCATCTTGATCTTGGTGCCCAAAACCTCTTGTAGACTCTTTCAGAATTCGCTAGTGAATAAAGTATCTCTATTACTGACTATACTACTAGGAATCCCTGCAGTCTGACAATATTCTTCATAAATAACTTGGCAAAAATAGGTGATGTCCTTGTCGACTTAATGGAAATGAAATGTGCACTCTTAGTCAGTTTATCCAATATAACCCAAATACTCTCAGTTCCCCTATTCGACCTTGGCAACCCGTCAATTAAATCCATCGATATAGAATCTCATTTCCATACTGGTATATCTAAAGGCTAAAGCAACCCACTTCGCTTCTGATGCTCAGCTTTCACTTGTTGGCAATTTAAACATTACTTTACCCATAAGCCTACATCCCTTTTCATTCCTTCCTAGAAGAAACTTCACTTCATGTCCTGATACATCTTAGTTCCTCTAAGATGAATAGCAAACTTTGATCGATGACATTACCTAAGAACTTTCTTCCTTAGGTCCCCCACATCTGGAACACACCATCGTCCAACCATCCATTTTTGGTCAAAACAAAAATCTTTCAAATCATCAATCTCTATTACAGTTTCCAATCTTCTAATTCGTTCGGCTACTACTAGATCATCTCTTTTCTTAGAAGCGATCCTTTCGATCAATTATGATCGAACTCCAAGCAAGATAACATGGCAGTATTCTGAATAGAACTAGTTGTCGATCTTATCTGCACACTACAAGTAGTCAATGCCTCTAAATCTTTCTATTCTGCCAACATAACTAAAACCACATTCTGATTTTTTATGCTAAGTGCATCGACAACTTTATTTTCCTTCCCTGGCGTATACTCAATACCGAAATCATAACGTGCTAAAAACTCCAGCCATCTCTGCTATCTCATATTCAACTCCTTTTGAGAAAATAAATACCTCTAAAACTTTTGATCAATATACAACTCAAATCTTTCACCCAAAAGATAGCGTCTCCATAACTTCAAAGCAATGATTATCGCTGCCAACTCCAAAACGTGAGTTGGATACCTAACTTCATGTGGTCTGAGCTGTCGAGAAGCGTAGGCCATCACTTTACTCCTTTGCATCAACACAACTCCTAATCCTATTCCACACGCATCGCTATACACCACCAAATCCAGATTACCATCTGTCATAATTAACACGGACGCATTGGTCAACAAATGCTTTAACTTAAGGAACGCTTTCTCACATTTATCAGACCAAACAAACTTTACGTCCTTCCTAATTAGTTTAGTCATTGGTGCTGCTATACAGGAGAAATCCTTGATGAATCTCTGATAATTTCCAGGTAATCCAAGAAAACTCTTTATCTCGGTCACCATCTCGGGTCTCTTCCAATCAACCACAATCTTAGCTGGATCTACTGACAATCATTTTTCTAAAACTACATGACTAAGGAACTTCACTTCTTTCTTCCAAAAATAACATTTTGAAAACTTTTCTTTTAATTAATGTTGCCTCAACGTCTAAAGAACCATTCTAAGGTAAGTCTCATGATCTTGCTTATTCCTAGAATATATCAGGATGTAATCTATAAATACTAACACGAATCTATCCAAATGTTCTCAGAAGATTCGGTTCATCAAATCTACAAAGAAAGCAGGCGCTTTAGTCAACCCCAATGGCATTACTAACCACTCGTAGGAACCATATCTTGTTCCAAAAGTCGTCAAAGGAATACTGTCCTCCGCCACCCTCAATTGATGGAATCCTGTCACCAAATCCAACTAGGAAAATATTTTGGCTCCACTTAGTTGATCAAATAAATCATCTATTTTTAGCAAGGGATATCTATTCTTTATCGTATTCTCATTCAAGTTATGATAGTGAATACACAATCCTAACGACCCGTCCAGTTTCTTTACGAACACCACAACCACTCCCCAAGGCGAACTGCTTGGTCTAATGAAATTATTTCCTTCTACATCCACTAACTGCATCTTTAACTCCTTCATCTTAGTAGATGTCATTCTGCTAGATGGTCTACTTATGGGTTCAGCTCAAAGTATAAGATCTATTCGAAACTCAATAGCTCGTTTCGATGGTAGTCTTGTAACAGGCTCAAAAACACCTGCAAATTCTCTAACGAAAAAAACTAGATTCAACTCGTCTTCCTCCTCCATTGCACCCAATAAAATAAAATATCAAAATTTGAATTCTCTGCCGAGTATATAATTCGATTTCTACTATTAGGGTGTCTTAGTGATGTTTCCCTATCTTGAAAAAATAACCTAGCATCATATTTGCTTAACCAATCCATACCCATTATAATTCCAAAGACCATAAAATCAAATACATACAAACTACAGACAAATATATAACCTAATAACTCAAACTCTAAATAGTCACATCTCATCCCAAGAGTTGCATACCCTCCTATCGAATTCGCAACCCTTAAGGAAGTAACAAGGTATAATGGTTCCAAACTAAGTTTATCTACTAAACAATGGAAGATAAAAGAATGTGATGCACTAGTATCACATAATACTCTAATAGGTATGCCATGAATCAAAAGCGCACCTCCCATCACAGACATTCCTTTCTCCTCTACTATTGGTCTCGAGGCAGATGATTCCAAAGCAAGCACTTTTCCTATCTGAACCTTAGCTATTTCTCTACACTGATTCTTGTAATGCCCTATCTAGTCATAGTTGAAACACTTGATGTTCTTCTTTCCAATGACCTTCTTTCCATCCCCGGAACAACACTCATTGGCAAAGTGCCTTTCTTGTCACACTTGTAGCAAACAACATTAGCTTTTCCCTTCTTGGAAGCCCCACCCTTCTGAGCTCCCCTTTTCTGAAAGAACTTCCTTTTTTGACTTGGACCACCCTAAGCCTCTGCTGGCTTGTTATCACTAAACAACCCTAGCATCTCTTCGTTCCTTAGTGCCATCTCCACTACTATTATCACAAGGGTCTCTAAGATGCTGCATTATTGCTCTAGCAAGCTCTGGTTTCATTACTCCGATGAACTTCTCATTCCTCTTGATCAAAGTATCCACAGTTTCATATCCATATCTGGACAGCTCCTCAAACCCAGTCGCATACTCAAGCACAGACATATCACCTTGTTCCAACTCTGCGAACTTTCTAAGCAAAGTCGACTTGGCTATCTCGAACATGAATCTCTCCTCGAATCTCCTTCTGAACTTCGCCCAATTCAAATTCTCTTTCGGTACTCCCACAGTTACACTTTTCCACCTGTACAATGCAGCTTCTTGCACTTACCTAGAAGCTAATCTCCTTTTCTGCTTGTCATTTAGACCTAAATCGGCAAAAATCCTTTCACAATGAAGCAGCCAATTCTCTACTTCGCTAGCATCCTCCGCTCCAATAAATTGCTTTCCTCCGAGTCTGGAATAATCCAAACTCAACACAGCTTAGTTGTTGACAACCGGATCTTCAGGATTTGCTCCTCCAGCATTACCGCCAACTAATCTAACTACATCTCTAGTTTGCATAATCTTGATAAAGAACTGATACATAGCTCCCATGTCTACCGGTGGTGTTCCAGTACCCACATTAGCAGTTGTTTGTCAACCCAGATTCCTTTTAGTTTTAGGCCAGACATTTCCATTAGTTATGGTGCTTCCTCCATCGAGATTCACTCTTTCGTTTCCTGCCTACATATCTTACTTTCCTTAAATCTGTATTCGAACCTTAGTAAGATACAGAAGAGCGGTCTAAAAGAGAGGGAAGAATAGAGATATGATATATATTTATGTATAGCAAATACAACTACGTTACTATAACATTATCCCATAACCCAATCTCATTCTTTGATACATTTGAATTATGTTTTTAAAACTCTTTTAAATTCAAAATTCTTTTAGTTTTACATAAAACTTTGCACTGATAACAAGTTGTAACATCCCTCATTTCGAGGTCCGAAAATAAGTGCTACCAATGCTGTAGTCACCAATATTAGTATTCTATGGTGACAAAATGAGATCAGTTAATAGTATCATTAACATCAAAAGCACGAGAATATGAAGTTTTTTACAAAACAAAGGTTTCATTAATTAATTTCCATATTACATAATTTCAAACATTGCCCAGGTTCAGATAAAATATAATTATTACAAAATACGCCAAGAGCGACATATGAAAATGCCTCCTTGGTTGATCAGAGTTTACTACTAAACAGATACAACTTCCGCCATTACATACATTCAAACAAAATGATAACATAACAGACATAAATAAACTCCTATTTAGCTTACTCTACCTCCTACATGTCTTCAGAAGCTTTATTCGTCAAACCTAAAACCTGGAAACCTTACCCTTGAACTACTCAATTGAGTACCCGAGAGTTAAAGGAGAAAAAAAACTTCAGGTCAGACAAAAAGTTTAGTGAAAATAATATTATGCCATCTCGATAATAGATATCTAGTGAGAGCATGCCGCTGAGCGGAACAGTTTTCCCCTCACTAGTATTCTCTGATAATATGTCTATCACAACCATGCTAATTGTTCTAACTTGGAAATATGGGAATTCTAACATTGATGACCTTTGGCATCAATATCGTAGAGTCATTAATATAATTTATGTCGATATAGAAAATAGGCGGTGTTAGCACCAAAATTGGTCACTAACCTCATAGAGAAAGATTGTGTAGAGAAACAAGTGATGAAGGTAAATTAAACAAGGAAGACAATGCTAATTTAAATGCAGAAAGTAAGAACACCAAATTTATAGTGGTTCAGCGTAATTGCCTACGTCCACTTTGAGGTTAAACTTTATTGATCTTCTTAATAGTCGATTACAAATATAATTCGTGAATCAATTGCTTGAATGAAGTTTCTAAGTAGAGAAGATGAGTCTCAAAAATGGCAGAGTCTCCCCAGTGTTCTCTTCCCCCCAAAAGATCCCTTTTCACTGTGACCCTGCCCCTCTATTTATAGACAAATGTGGGCTGGACTTCCCTAGCGGGCTTGATGGCCGAACACTCTAGCCCAAGTATAGTGGTCGCTGCATGCCGAACCAGGTATGCCGAACAACATAATGCCGAATGATCCTTTCTATGTCGAACGGTATGTTTGATGTGTGGGAAGTGCAGGATGGTTGTCAGTCGAAGCCGAACGTGCCCCTGTCCGAAGCTCTTAACCGAATAACGCTTTCTGACCGAACGATGCATTCTGGTCGAACGATAGTGTCATGTTGAATAGTTATGTACATCGAACGTCTTCTGGATGCCGAATACTCCTGTTGCCGAGTACTCCTGTCGGATGCCGAGTACTCCTGTTGCCGAGTACTCCTGTCGCCGAGTTCTACTGATGCCGAGCACTAGCTGTTGCCGAGCACTAGATGATGCCGAGCACTAGTTGACGCCGAGTGCTACTTGATGCCGAGCACTAGTTGACGCCGGGTACTAGTTGACGCCGAGTGCTACTTGATGCCGAGTTCCACTGGATGCCGGGTACTTCGCCGAGTACTCCTAGACGCCGAACACTCCCTGATGCCGAGTTCTACTGGATGCCGAGTACTTCGCCGAGTACTCCTAGATGCCGAACACTCCCTGATGCCGAGTTCTAGTTGCCTGGTCTAATCTCCAGGAAACACTTGCCCCCCAAAGTGTATCGCGTGGCCGAACGTGGTACGCTTTGAATCATGCAACCTTTTCGTCACGTCTTAGACCCTTGGCTAACCTCGAACGAAGATGCTCCTTTTGTGAATTCCAACGATTCAGGTGTGTGTCGGGCGTGTTTCGAATGCCGAACGAGACATTCGTAACCGGACGATGCTTCCTTGCCGAACGATACTTCCGTGCCGAACGATAGGACCCTGACCGATTCCACCGGATATGGCCTTTTCGACTTCTCCTTCTGTCCTATAAAAGTCGATACCTTCTTCCTCCTTCTCTTTCCACGTTCACTTCTCCTATCTTGCCTTCGAGAACCTCGCTTGTTATCAACCTTCAAAGACTTAACAATTTTTCCTAACCTATTCGGCGCTAATCGAAACCGCGGTCTCAACTCTAAATTTCTCCAAGTCGTGATCTACTAACTAGGTAACAATCCCTCTAACTAAATCCACAAAGGGGTTTCAACATGAAGCTCGAGTTCGTAAATTGATAGGTGTTGCGTGGATTTTTAGGGCCAGACGATGTGGAGGAAGGTAGGAGTTGATTAGAATGCCGAACAGGATGGTGCGGTGCGACTTACCGAACGATTCGTCCTCGTGGTTCGGTGTGGATGGAGGAAGAAGAGGGGGAATGAGGTCGCTGTAGAGGATGGTGTGTCGAGCGTTGGCGCTCGGCGTGACCTTGGCTCGGCACGATTCGTCATATGTCGAATGATGTTTTTTCGAACAGTCACATATGCCGAATCATCATGGGTGCCGAACAGTATAAATGCCTAACAATATAAATGCCGAACAATACAAACGCCGACCATCATAACTGCCGAACAATACAAACGCCGAACACCGTAAATGCCGAACAATATGACTGTCGACCATCATAACTGCCGAACAATACAAACGTCGAACACCATAAATGCCGAACAATATGACTGCCGACTAACACAAACGCCGAACACCATACACGCCGAACGATATATTGCCGAACCACATGAATGCCGAACGCTTGTGAATGCTGAAACCTGTTCTTTCCGGACAAAACTTAACCGAACATGCCGAACAATACCTTTAGCCGAGCAGGGACTAGGCCGAACACTTATTAACCTTGCCTATTCATATAGCAAAGCGAAGACTTGGACCTAAGCACACTTTCTCATGAAACTGACCCGGACCATTAACTCCCTAGCTTTAGTAGACATAGATCTGGACTTAGATTAACATTCGTTTTCTGAATTTGAAACTGTAATCACCACAAGGCGGGCTTTTTGAGACGGTCAGCGATGACGGTCTTCGAAGGCGATGATTCGAAGCTCATTTTTATGTCTTTGAAATCTCTAGATTCTTATTTCTTATACACGATTGCTTGCACTAGTTCACACATCACGTGGGGGGAAAATTCGTGTTGTTAATTCTAACGTTCAACGTTTTTCAAGTATAGTTTTCTCAGGCACTTAGCCAGGTTCGTTATTTATTGGGGATGTCAAGAAAATCTAGCTCCGCCACTATATCTGACAGGCCTGGGCCGTCATCAAGGCAAGAAGCCGCTGATACTTCTAATCCGTCGACTTCCCCTGCTCATAACTTAGCACCCGATGTCCTGGAAGCAACAATTCTACTGGACAATCCGATCGATTCACAAGCTTCAAAGATCAATGAAGCCGCACTCCGATGGATATGTTCCATCCACGGGATTCCTTTCGCCGATGTGTTAGTCCCTTCGCGACACGATCGTCCTCACCTGCCCCCAGTCGGATATACCACTTGCAACAAATTCATGTGTTGGATGGGCAGCGTGCCTCCGTTTAACTTGTTCCTTCGGGATGTGTTGCAGTACATCGACATTGCTCCGTCGCAGCTACATCCGAACGGTCATGCGTTTCTATATGGGACCTTTCTACTCTTTATGGCCGTCTTCTCTAGACCTCCAACCTCTGGGGACATCAGATATATCTATATGATCAAGAAATGGAAGGACAGCCCTTCCTTCATGTTCCTCGAGCCGTACCACAAATGCCAAATCTTGACAGGAGCATGTAGTAAATTCGCCCTGTACAAACAGGAATGGTTCTATGTGCGTTGCCCCCCTGGTTTTGCGAGGAGATGGGTTGAAGGCAGTAAGTCTCTTCGCTGAGTCATCATTCGCGGTTAAGCGAAGTCATGCTTTTTCTAACTCCTCGTTTCATCTTTTTTAGGTATCAACCCACGTCCGGAGGGCCGAGGATATTCTGAGGCCGTTGAGGCCATTAGAGCTCTCCCTGCCGAGGAACGAGACATTCGGACCATCATTTCAAACGAGTCATTGTCGAGGTTTGGCTTGCTTTCCCCTGGTCGCCGGATTAGCCTTTCGGAGGGCGTTTCTATTCCCAAGCCAGCATCCGGTAAAGGGAAAAACAGGCCGGATCGTCATCACGCCGCACTCCCGATGCACACGAAGAAGGCGAGCACAAAGAGGATGAAGCCCCTGAGACCCAAGGCGAGAATGTGGGTCCTGCTTGGAATCCGGCTGTCGAAGTTCACGACATTGAAACGTCGTCCTCCCCTTCGAAGGGAAAGAAGAGGTTAAAATACAAAATTCGGAAAGAGAAAGTTGGTAGCACTTCAAAAGTTATGCCTATCCCGTCCGAGAAAGAGGCTTCCTCACAGCACCTGGAGAGTTCTCTAAGGGTTTTGTCGAATCTCACTATCCCCGATGATATACTTAATTACGGGTTTGACGATCTTGAAGCCCTTAAGCTTTCTTCGCCCGCTAGAGGCAATGCGGGAGTTCAACTCCCGATCCAAGGAGACAATACTCCGATTAGTAAAGATAAAAGAACTGGTCCGTAGGGGGGAACACTAGGACACACACGCACATACGCATTCCATCATACACTTCAAGTTTTTCCTTATTTCCCGGATTTTTCTTAACCCGTTGTTATCTCCATTCTTTGCAGGTGACATGGGACGCTCTCACGGATTCGATCACCTTCATGGCTCTTCCATATTTCATCATTCCGGACGGGACTCAGGTTCGGGCAGATGCAGGGACAGAGATGATTATGAAGATAGAGACAATCGTCCCCGCGAGTCGTCTCACCGTAAGAAGGCATATTCTCAATCTTCACAGTCCCGTGATCCTCTTCCTCCAACTGAGCCGGATAAAGAGAAGTCTTCACAGAAGGGTTACCAATCTGATGCTCCTCGAGAACAACACTCCGGTTCATCGAGTACAAGGCAAGTTCGGGAGCAACGAAAAAGAGCGGAACTTTCAAAGCCTCCTCCCCCTGCTCCCGCGGTTGATCCAACTGTAGCGGAAAAGATGGTCGATCTTAAGGCCAAGTTTCCAAAAATTTTCTTTGACGGTCTGAAGTTCCTCCCGGCTATTCACCATATTCCCGGGCACGTGAAACAGAGTGCCATTGCCTGCAATAACAACGTCTATGTTCAACATGACGCGTTTTTACACTTGGTTGAAAAGATCTCGGAGGTGTCCGTTGAGCGTCAATATAAGATTGACGCCTGAAATTGGAGGCTGGCTGCGACAAGAACATCATCAAGCACCAAGACGAAGAGCTCGCTTCGTACAAGTCGAAGCTGGAAGCCGCTGAACAAAGCGCAAAAGACACTGCTGAGGCAGTTACTCGTTTAGAGATGGCTCACAAGAAGGAGCTTGATGAAGCAGTCCAGCGCAGCGGTGCCCTCGCCCTAGAAAAAGATTCAGTTCAAAAAGAAAGGGACGCGCTCGCCATACAAGTCAGGGAGCTGAAAGAGTTACTCTCCAAGGAGAAAGAGGACAAAGTAGCTGCTCAAGAAGAATCACAACGATATTGTGATGAAATCGTCGCTACTCGGCTTCTGAAAACAAAGCTTGATGACGAACTTGCTGGGGTCAAGAAACTGAAGGACGAAGCCCGTGAGGAGGGCAAAAGAGAAGCTGCGGAAGAGATTGACTCTCGCCTCGAGGCGGCCGCAGAAGCCCGCAGGGAAGAGGTCAAATGCATGTTTGACCCGTTGATTGCTGAGTATGGAGCCCGCGTCCTTATGCATCGTGACTTAACATTCTTGGGCGATGGCTATCTCGAATCCCTAGCTGAGGCCTGGGAAACCTTAGTAAAGATCAGGAAAATCGAGTCGGGCTCTGATGAGGTCGATGAGGATGCCTTGGTGAAGGAGTTTCTTAGGGGGAATGAGCCAGCGGATCTATCCGCAGCTTTGGCGCTTTATAACAAAGGCTCCCCCCTTCCAAAAGAGAAAAGTGACGAAGTTGGCCCATCTGGGGCTGAGACTACGGCTCCTCATATTGCTGCTCCTCCTGCTGCTCAACCGGCTGGTCGGTCGACACTTGACCCGTTCGAGCACCATGCCGGCTATGATCTTGAAGATCCCGGGCTTGGCGTTCACGTGCTATCTCCTATTCTGGAGGGTGAAACCCCACGCGCAACCGATAGCCAACCAGAACCCGGTAGGAAACTCTTCTTTTCTAGAAGTCAGAAGATCTTGTTATTTTCCAACATTTATTCGTTCTAATGTTCATTATTTATGTTTCCATGCAGGCTGCTCTAACCCCGAGCCAACTCCGAGGAGCGATGACGCCAAGGAGGAGGCGGAGAAAGCAAGCGACGCTGTTCATGCGGGAGTAATTCCTGGTCCCGATGCTCAAGTGATTGGGGCGCTAGATGATGATAAGCTTGACACTTCATCTCCTACCGAAGGGAGTGATGAAATCGAAATCACTGGCGCCTCTGAGCATACTTCAAAGATGAGCATGAAGGACCGCCTCGCCGAAGAGGAGAAGAAAAAGGTCGAGGTCAAAGTTGAACCTGAAATACTGGAACTTACCGACCCGCGGAACAGACCTTTGAAAATCATTCTCCCGGGCAGGTCCAAACCACTAGATGTTCCGTCTCCTACTCCTGACTCCGCTTCTTTAGCAAGCAAGAAATCCAAGAAAAAGCGTGAAGGAGAGGAGTCGTCGGAAAAAAACAATGGAAGACAAGAAGAAGAAACCGAAGAAATAATCGATACACTCGTTCAACGAGCTTCTTGCTTAAGTCTTGTACTTGCTTTTATCTTTTGTAGCTTGTAGTTTGTATAGATAGGTTCTTAACTCTGAGTTTTGTAGGAGTAACTGTGTAACCCCATTTTGAACTATTGAATGAAGTTTAGTTTCTTTTTCGTTTGAATGATTCTCTTGTTTTTCTTTGGTTTGCCGACTAACTGTAGTCATAACTCAAGTCCTTATGAGTTGCGTTACCTCCTAGTCCATTCTCGTATTGTTCAAACATTTCCAGACGTGGCATACTTCTTGTTCCACATTTCTCGAGTACTTGGATTTTTTTTTAAATCTGCGCTCCGGGGATTTAGAGTAAGTTGATCCACGTTCGGGGGATTCCGAGGTTCGCATCGTTTATACTCTAGTCTGCATTCCGGGGACTTAGAGTACTCCGATCCGCGCTATGGGGATTTGGAGATTTGAAACCGTTTATACTCTAGTCCGCACTCTGGGGACTTAGAATACTCTGATCCGTGCTCTGGGGATTCGGAGATTTGAAATCGTTTATACTCCAGTCCGCACTCTGGGGACTTAGAGTACTCCGATCCGCGCTCTGGGGATTCGGAAATTTGAAATCGTTTATACTCTAGTTCGCACTCTGGGGGCTTAGAGTACTCCGATCCGCACTCTGGGGATTCGGAGATTTGAAATCGTTTATACTCTAGTCTGCACTCTGGAGGCTTAGAGTACTCCGATCCGGGCTCTGGGGATTCGGAGATTTGAAATCGTTTATACTCTAGTCCGCACTTTGGGGACTTAGAGTACTCCGATCCGCGCTCTGGGGATTCAGAGATTTGAAATCGTTTATACTCTAGTCCGCACTATGGGGACTTAGAGTACTCTGATCCGCGCTCTGGGGATTCGGAGATTTGAAATCGTTTATACTCCAGTCCGCACTCTGGGGACTTAGAGTACTCCGATCCGCGCTCTGGGGATTCGGAGATTTGAAATCGTTTATACTCTAGTCCGTACTCTGGGGACTTAGAGTACTCCGATCCGTGCTCTGGGGATTCCGAGATTTGAAATCGTTTATACTCTAGTCCACACTCTGGGGACTTAGAGTACTCCGATCCGTGCTCTAGGGATTCGGAGATTTGAAATCGTTTATACTCCAGTCCACACTCTGGGGACTTAGAGTACTCCGATCCGCGCTCTGGGGATTCGGAGATTTGAAACCGTTTATACTCCAGTCCGTACTCTGGGGACTTAGAGTACTCCGATCCGCGCTCTGGGGATTCAGAGATTTGGAATCGTTTATATGAGTCTGTAAATCGTACAGGATAATGTAGTTCGTCATCTGATCATGAGATATAGGAACATTAGTGACTTGTGGAAAATACAGCTTTAAGCCTTTATTAATGAAAAACAACTAAACTGCTTGATTACATAGTTAAAAAGAAACTAGGTTGCGACTGAACGAAAACACATAGGAAATAACAGTGCCTAAAACAAGAAAGGGAAACATGCTAAATGTAATAATGCCGCAAATGCTCACTGTTCCATGCTCGGGGGAGTGTCGTGCCATCAACGGTCGCTAGCTTAAATGTTCCTTCTCCAAGCTTTCGTTTAATGACGTATGGACCTTCCCAGCTGGGATTCATATGCGATGGTACCGGGAAAACTCGTTTCAGAACGAGATCACCTACATCAAAAGTTCTTGGGCGGACTCTGCCGTCGTAGTAACGCTTGACTCGGTGTCTATGCACTGCCGCCCTTAATTCGGCCTCTTCATGCTTTTCATCGATGCAGTCCAGTGATTCCAATAAGAGGTCCTGGTTCGTCTTGGGATCATAGTATGTCACTCGGTGTGATGGAACTTCAAGTTCCACGGGTATAACGGCTTCCGAGCCGTATGCCAAGGCGAATGGAGTGTGGCCGGTCGTGGACTTGTGGGTAGTTCTATAAGCCCATAGTGCTATTGGGTGCTCATCTACCCACTTGCCTCCAACCTTCTCCAGACGCTTCTTTAGTATGGACTTGATTATTTTGTTAACGGCCTCGACTTGTCCGTTAGCTTTTGGGTGTGCAACGGCGGCGAACTTCTTCTCGATGCCATACTTTACACAGAACTCTTTGAACTCTCTGCTTTCAAATTGCGTCCCGTTGTCTGTAATGATGGTGCGAGGAAGGCCAAAGTGGCATATAATGTTTCGTACAACGAAGTTAATGACCTTCTTAGAGGTGATTGTGGCCAAAGGCTCTGCCTCAGCCCATTTTGTGAAATAGTCGACTTCAACTATCGCGTATTTCACACCACCTTTGGATATAGGCAAAGAGCCGATTATGTCGATTCCCCAGATTGCAAATGGCCAGGGACTAACCATTTGCGTGAGTTCCGTTGATGGAGTCCTCGGGATTTTCACATATCTTTGACACTTGTCACATTTTCTTGCGTAGTCCGCAGCGTCCCGGTTTACGGTCGGCTAGTAATATCCGTAGCGGAGGACCTTCTTTGCTAGCGTTTGCCCCCCAGTATGGTCGCCACATTCCCCTTCGTGAACCTCTCTTAAGACCCGCTTTGTCTCGTCATGAGCGATGCACCATAATAATGGGACTGAGAATCCTTTTCGATACATTAATCCATCCTGCATCACGTATCGCGCGGCCTTTCGAAGGACCTGCCGTCTTTCGCCCCTTTTTTCTGGTAAATCCCAGGTTGTCAGGTACAGTTTGAATGGGGTCATCAACGATTTCTTCTCGATTTCCGTTTCCAACACGCGATCGACTTTCATCTCGTCTATGCTCGGGGCATGCAAGGCTTCAACGGGATACAATCCCATTTGCTGCGCATCGCCGGCACTCACAAACTTAGCCAACAAGTTGGCTTCTTTGTTCTGTTCGCGTGGGACATGTGAAATGTCATAACGCTCAAGATATGATAGTAGTTCTTGGACCTGAACAAGGTACGGAGCAAGCCTTCGTCCCTTTGCTTGGTAGTCTCCCCGCACTTGGTAAACCACCAACTGTGAGTCACAAAAGATTTCAACTGATTTGATCCGAGTTCTCCGATAAGCTTCAAGCCAGCAATCAATGCTTCATATTCTGCTTCGTTATTTGTAGCTGGGAAATCAAGCTTCAAAGCATAACAGATTGATCGATTTTCCGGAGTTATAAGAACTACACCTGCGCCGGAGCAACGGTCGTTGGATGCCCCATTAGTGTATAATTTCCATCGAATGGGGGGAATGGCGTCATGATCATCTGGTTCTATGGGCATGGTAAACTCAGCGATAAAATCTGCTAATGCTTGCCCTTGTATAGCTCTCCGTGTCAAGTAGGCGATATCGAACTGGCTCAACTCGATGTTCCATTTTAGCAATCTTCCAGAAGTTTCTGGTCGTTGGAGTACCTGCCGCAGGGGTTGATCGGTATAAACACTTATTGAGTGTGCTTGAAAATATGGGCGTAGCTTACGTGATGCAATCACCAAGCAATAGGCCAATTTCTCGATTTTAGGGTAATTTCTTTCTGCCCCCGTTAAACGCTTGCTAACATAATACACCGGCTTTTGGATTCGGTCCTCCTCGCGAACTAAAGCCGCACTTATTGCATGTGGGGATACAGCCAAGTATACGTACAGCATCTCGTGGTCTACTGGTTTTGACAGCACTGGTGGACTCTCCAGATGCCTCACCAGATCCCGGAATGCTTCCTGACAACTAAACGTCCATTCGAAGTTCCTTTTCCCTTTCTTTATTATATCAAAGAAAGGGATGCACTTGTCAGTAGCCCTGGATATGAATCGACTTAGCGCAGCTACTTTTCCATTCAAGCTCTGTACCTATTTTATAGTCCTGGGTACTTGCACATCTCGAATAGCTTGGATCTTTTCGGGGTTAGCTTCAATTCCCCTAGCATTGACGATGAATCCCAAAAACTTCCCCGACGCAACGCCGAAGGAACACTTCAGAGGGTTGATCTTCATCCCGTAATACCTGAGTATGTCGAACATTTCAGCCAAGTCTCGAATGTGGTCGTTTGACTGTCGTGACTTCACAAGCATGTCATTCTCATAGACTTCCATCGTCCTACCAAGCTGGACCTTGAACATTCGATTCACCAAACGCTGATAAGTCGCTCCTGCGTTCTTCAGTCCGAAGGGCATTACTACATAGCAATATAGCCCGACATCTGTAACGAAGCTGGTGTGTTCTTGGTCCGGAATATGCATCGGGATTTGGTTGTACCCCGAGTATGCATCCATGAATGATAACAGCTCATGTCCTGCGGTGGAGTCGACCAACTGGTCGATCCTTGGTAACGGGAAACTTTCCTTGGGGCACGCTTTGTTCAAATCGGAATAGTCTACGCAAGTTCTCCATTTCCCATTTGCCTTTTTCACCAGTACGGGGTTCGATACCCATTCAGGATAGAGGGCGTCGCGGACGAACCCATTGGCTTTGAGTTTGTCCACCTCCTCTCTGAGAGCAGCGGACCTCTCCGGGTCCATTCCTCTCCTCTTTTGTTTAACTGGGACGTATTTCGGGTCTATGTTCAACATATGACTCGTGATGGTGGGAGAAATCCCACACATATCAGAATGCATCCAGGCGAAAACGTCAAGATTCGCCCGGAGGAAGTCGCTAAGGTCTTCAGTCATCGTGGGGCCAAGCTATGATCCGATCTTCAGTATTCGCGAAGGGTCGTCACGACTAACTGAAATGTCAATCGTTAATTCAGCTGGCGCTGCCTTCTCTTCACTGGGTTTCGCATCGTCGTCTCTCGGATCTATGTCTCTGAAGATCCGAGAATTATGCTCGAGCCAGGGCTCGGGCACTATTTTTCAATTATCCGTATTAAGGATGCGGACAGGATTGTCCGCAACCTTCCCTTTCTCCCTCCGATGGGCCTCTCGGAGCTCAGCCACATAACAGGAACGACCAGCTGCTTGGTCGCCATGAACAATACCTACTCCTTTGTCAGTTGGGAACTTTAAAGTTAAACACCACGGGGCTAATGCTGCCCTAAACTCAGCCAGGGCCGGCCGGCCCAAGAAAACATTATATGGAGAATCCACATCCAAAACTACGTAGGGTAGAATTCGCACCCTCCGACGCTCGCCTTGTCCCAGTTCAACTGGTAACTCAACATACCCCACTGCATCGGTCGCTGCGCCGTTAAAGCCGTGTATACGAGCCTTGGACGGTTTCAAGTCCTTCGTTTCCATTTTCATTTGGTCATAAGCCTTCTTGAAGATTATGTTGATAGAACTCCCGCAATCAATCAGAATTCTTTTCACATATGCCGGTCCGATCGTCGTAGATATGACCATCGGGTCGATGGTTGGAGCCTCTACTTGATCAGCATCTCTGTTTCTGAACACTATATCGTTTGTCATTACGTGCTGCTGCTTAGCAGGGGTCCCATCCTCCATGTTCGAACAGCACTAGAAATCTGCATGCTTCAGGGAACTTGCATACCGCTCCATCTCTTGCCAATTCTTATCCGCGGGGTGAGGTCCGTCGATAATAGTATTTATGACTAGTCTATCCACAGTTCGGGCAGGCTCCTCGGGATGACGCGGAGCTGGTGCGCGACCTGGGTTCGACGTTCCCTGTCCTCCTTCCTATGGATCCTTCACAAATTCTTGCAACTTCTTTTGCCTGATCAACTTCTCGATAGCGTCGTGCAAGTGTCTGCACTCTTCCGTATTGTGCCCATAAGTCTCATGGAAGCGACAATATTTCTTAGTTCGCTTCTGCTCCTCAGTTGATTCTTTCGGACGTGGCTTTATGTACTGAAAAGTATTGCAGGTAGATAGGTAAATGTTCTCAAGAGGCGCATTCAGCGGAGTATACTTGTTGTAGCTTGGAATTCTCGACTTCAACTTCCCCGCTTCTCTCTTCTTCCCTTGATTTCTTCCTCCGGACTCCTTAGGTTGCCCAGGCTTGTTCTGGACACTGACTTGGACCTTTCCCGAGTTGTCTCCGGACTGCTTCACGGAAACGTTGCTTTTCATAGACTCTTGGACAGGTCCTGGTGCCTTGTCTCGTCTTACCCACCTAGTTTCCTCTCTCCTTATGAACTGGTGTGCCTTTGAGTAGAAACGCTCTAGCGTAGTCGGAGGTTTTCCTGCCAACCAGTCTCCAAACTCAGAATCTGGATCCACACCTCTCATTACAGCCATTAGAATCGCATGATCATTGGGATTACTGACTTCAGTCGCTGCAACATGGAATCTTTGTAAATATTCCTTCAATGACTCCCCAGGATTTTGGATTACACTTGACAGAGACATTACGTCCTTTGGACGAGTAGTGTGTATCCTGAACTGCTCAATAAACTTTTTTGCTAACTCCTCGAAATTTGATACGGACCGCGGAGGAAGTCGGGTGAACCACATAGTAGCGATCCCAGGCAGAGTAATTGGAAAGCATCTACACTTGGTGGCATCATTTTCTCTAGCTGAATCCATCATCCATTCGTACCTCATGACATGCTATCTGGGGTCAGTCTTTCCCTCATATGCAGGGATAGTAGGCATACTGAACTTCCTGGGGTACGCCGCCTACAACACAACATCTATGAATGGAGTATGACTTCTTGATACTCCCCAATCATCATTTGATAAGCCCTGATTCTCTCTCATCAATTGCCTGACCATGGCTGTCAGATCTGGTGTCTGTATGGAAGGCGGAAGGTTAGGGTCTGTTCTACGCGACTGTCCATGTTGATGCCTCCTCTCCTGGCGATCTGCCAATCGTGCCTCTTGAGGTTCGACATTGTTAGCGTTTTGATGGTCTGGGCCTCCATCCTCCATTTGCACTCCGGTCCTGAAATTTCCAGCTCTTGCTTGGTCACGGTCTCCAGCTGCTTGAACAGCAGCATCTGCTCGCGCAGCTTCAGTCTTACGACGTCTGCGCTTGGGAGGTTCATCAGAGGAAGTAGAGCTGTCAGATGAGGAATAAGGAGCGGGATTGCCCCCAGCATTCTGTTGCTGCTGTTGAGTGAGTTGTGCCATCAGGTTGGCGTTAGCTTGCATCTGCTCTCCTAGTGGTCTCCTGCTTTCTCTGAGTTCTCTCATCAAGTCGTTGAACTCTATTCTGGTGACAACCGGAGCCTGGTCCTAAGCGGCAATTCCTACATCCGGAATTGTTGGTTGATTGGTAGGTCCTGCTTGTTGCACGCTAGCAGTCTCGTGGGCATCCGCATTATGAGAAGCTGACCTGGTACGTGGTCTTGCCATTCTAGAGTTATTGGTATGAACTCTGAGTAGAATCAACGGATGTCCTATCAGTGAGTCGGATCTTCTTTGGGGGATTTGTTCAATCCAGAAGCTTCAAAGCAGATCCTTGAGGTCTGAGAATTCAATTCTCGGTGAAAGCACCAAAGTGTTAGCACCAAAATTGGTCACTAACCTCTTAGAGAAAGATTGTGTAGAGAAACAAGTGATGAAGGTAAATTAAACAGGGAAGACAATGCTAATTTAAATGCAGAAAGTAAGAACACCAAATTTATAGTGGTTCAGCGTAATTGCCTACGTCCACTTTAAGGTTAAACTTTATTGATCTTCTTAATAGTCGATTACAAATACAATTCGTAAATCAATTGCTCGAATGAAGTTGCTAAGTAGAGAAGATGAGCCTCAAAAATGGCAGAGTCTCTCCAGTGTTCTCTTCCCCCCAAAAGATCCCTTTTCACTGTGACCCTGCCCCTCTATTTATAGACAAATGTGGGCTGGACTTCCCAAGCGGGCTTGATAGCCGAACACTCTAGCCCAAGTATAGTGGTCGCTGCATGCCGAACTAGGTATGCCGAACACCATAATGACGAACGATCCTTTCTTTGCCGAACGATATGTTTGATGTGTGGGAAGTGCAGGATGGTTGTCAGTCGAAGCCGAACGTGCCCCTGTCCGAAGCTCTTGACCGAATAATGCTTTCTGACCGAACGATGCATTCTGGCCGAACGATAGTGTCATGTTGAATAGTTATGTACACCGAACGTCTTCTGGATGCCGAATACTCTTGTTGCCGAGTACTCCTGTCTGATGCCGAGTACTCCTGTTGCCGAGTACTCCTATCGCCGAGTTCTACTGATGCCGAGCACTAGCTGATGCCGAGAACTAGCTGATGCCGAGCACTAGTTGACGCCGAGTGCTACTTGATGCCGAGCACTAGTTGACGCCGAGTACTAGTTGACGCCGAGTGCTACTTGAGCCGAGTTCCACTGGATGCCGGGTACTTCACCGAGTACTCCTAGACGCCGAACACTCCCTGATGCCGAGTTCTACTGGATGCCGAGTACTTCGCCGAGTACTCCTAGATGTCGAACACTCCCTGATGCCGAGTTCTAGTTGCCTGGTCAAATCTCCAGGAAACAGGCGGCATCATTGCCATTTATACTAATGTCAAAAGTAAGGTTTATATGCGACATTGCTGCTTAAAGTAATTAATGTTGGAACTACTACGTGTGTCATTGCTGCCTTAAGCTATGGCGTCAAATAGGAAGCATGTGACATTATTTAAAACCATAGTGAAAACTTGCGGCATTACTATAGCCGATATAAAATATGCATTATTGTTGCCATAATACCTTTATCTTTAAATCATTACTAGCATCATTACTATAGCCGATATAAAATATGTGGCATTGATAGCTGAAGCATAGATGGATGTCGGCATTGATTAATAATGACATGGCTATCTCACAATTAACATAAAAACTGTTTTATTTCTTTAAAAAACAATTTCTTTTCACCAACTTCAATCCTTTGTCAAATTCCTATTGGATATTAAACTTCTTTATTAAATCCTTTTCAGGAAACTACTGTAGATCAGAATTATCATTCCCAAAATAATTTGCGAACCACTAATTTTATATTATTATTTTAATATATTTATTAAGCTTTTCTAGCCAAATAAATTAATAATAATTCATAGACATTTGGGAAAAATCCCCAAAAATTACAAATTAGAATTTATATATTCTTCAACATTAAAAATTTTAAGACAAAAAACATTGTTTAATTATTATTAATAACTAAAACCCGAAATAAATCGTTTTTCTCTTAGAAAATTCATAAAATATTCGTATTGACTTGGAAAAATATGAAAATAAAAATCCACCTCTAGAAAAATGTTTCTAAAATCATATCTAAATTTCAGGTCGAATGGATGTCATAAACTAGGTTTCCACTCTTAAAACCTATTAAATAATTCCATAATAAGTTCAACAATTAATCATTCAGGCATATAATCAACATTCATTCAAAACATGGCATAATGAAAATAATAAGATTTGGGTTAAATCATAAAACCGAAAATAAAAAAGCATACTTGAGATGGTTAATCGTTATTCACTTTGATTTGATAAAGAGATGTGATATTTGATTGTCGATTTGATTTCCCAAAGCTTCCCTTCGGTTTCCTAGCATTTTTTCTCCATAAATCTCCTAGCAACAGTCGGCCTTGGTTTTCTTTAGTTTGTATCAAGTGATTGTGAATGAGTGAGAGTGGAAGGGTTTAGGTTTAGAAAATAAAGCCTTTTTCTATTTTCCCCTCATATTTTCCTCATTCTTAATTATGCTATAATCAATCATATTAACTTATTAATTAAGGCACAACCCATTTTAGTTGTCAAATCTCATTCTTCTTATCACCATACATTATTTTGTTTCATTTATCTAATTAAATGTCCTAAATAATGTTAAACAAAATTAAATATGTTATATGAAATGTGACATTATAGACAATACATCATGTATGATAATTTCTATTTCAATTGCATTAGGAATCCATCTTACATGCTCTATATTAAATTCTTTAATACGGTGTCTGTGTATATCATTTGGGACATTCCCAAAATCCTTTTATATTGCATTGGTCTTCTTCTTATAGATACTTTTTAGGTTAATGGATCATATCCCTTCGAGTACAACTATTAAAATCATATTTTCATAAAATACATGGAATCCATTCTGGATTAGTGCATCATGTCATATGATAGAGCCAATACTCTTAACGGCTTAAATAAAACTGAGGAAATTCTTTTCTAGACATCGATTATAAAATCATTTTTTAACGTGCGAGAGTTCTTATTTGGTATTCTAATTCTTTGTGTCTGTTTAGGCTCGATCAATATAATTTCATCCACTATAACCAGTTTTATTTTCATAACATATCCAATTCCATTTCACTATCAATAATTTTTGAAAGAAATTCCTTCATCATGAAGTTGTCGTCTCTTGAAATAACAATTGTTTCTTAGTGCAACGGAATAGATATTTATAACATTTCATAAATTGTGTGTGTGTGTGTGTGTCTATATATATATATATAAGTGCGTGTGTATCTGTGTGTGTGTTTGTGAAACTGCTTCAATGTTTACGTTCACAAAACTAATATTCATAACATAAATTAGTCAATCAATACTGATCAGTCCCAAACTTGTTTGGAGTGGTCCACAAAAAATCCCTCACTAACAAGTATTACATGCAGTCTCTCGACTCACACAATTTTTTAACTCTTTGACATAAGACATGTAGAGGTTGTTCCACCAACTCTTATCTTTTATGATTTTGTAGGCTTTGTTTTACATGAAATTAAATTTAACCTTATGTACTTACTCTTAAGTACACGTCCTTACAGAATGAAGTTTACTCAACTTTACTCATAATCAACCGTACTTTGTTCAACAAAGTCTGATTACTTCTTATCGGTATATCATTGTATATCATAGGGAGGAGTGACTTTTGGGATTGAATCTTATTCGGTTTTAGGTACATTTGGAACTTCTTTCAAGTAAACTCACATATTCGATCAAATTAAATTGTTTTATATTTATTTTCATGTCATGTTATTTATTTCCATTTTATTTTATGAACTTATCATAAACATACGCCATATGTATCAAACACATATGTTCATATTTGCGATAATTGGTTGGTGAATTTGACGAAGTATGTGGAACCATTTTAGTATCATTAGACCTACGATTGCATATATCTATATGTTTCAATCCTAAGAATGCGCCAACACTTATGTCTCTCCCATTGAATGGGTGTTTTTCCCTCAATCGTTTGAAATACAAGTCACTAGTGTCATAGGATGTAAAGAATTATTCCTCTAGGATATGGCTTAGTCCATACTCCCGAAAATAATGGTTGAAATTTTAGATACTTCTGTGTTATGTAACTAATGCTACAAATACAGTTATTATAATAGATTTATAATAAATATTCAAAATATTTTATTCAATACTATAAACAGTTATTAATTCATAAATAATAATTGGTATATTTATGAAAACGATTTTTCGTATCATAATGCATCCACTAATAAGTATTATATGACATGCTTCCACTATTTCTGTCATTACTAGTATAGCATATGAAACATGAAGCTCCATTTAGCAACTTATCAAAGGTTATTTATTTCTTTTACTATTATGGATGAATTTTTCGCAGCTTTCGAACACACTCAAGCAATCATATCGGATGTGAAAACGATGACAAATAAACTTAGGGAATATTGAGTGAAGGCATGATAATGGAAGTAGAAAGAAATGAGAGGGAAGAAAGTTCAAGTTCACAACTTTACCTTGATAGGTCTGCACTGAGTCACAACTGGGGGAAAATGAGCAAAAACGACTGTTAAGCCCAAAGTAGTTGAAGGACTAGATAGCAGCTCGAAGCACAACAACACAAAGCAGAGCTCGAAGAAAGACAAGCCAAGAATAAAATCGGACTCTAAACCAGTCTGGCATTGATCCATTGGCCGTGGTTCATCGTCCAACCATACTGATTGGGTTGGGGGTCGATCGAGCAACTTGTGTGGAAGAATGTGCATGACATGGTGAATTTGTGGAATAGTTTTTGGAGATTATCTCAGAGGCCTCTGTCTATAAATAGAGGTGAAGAGTGCTTGAGAAAGGGACTTTTTTCTTCATACTGATTCTGAACTTCTAACAATGATGAGTTGTAAAATGATAATACAATAAATTAATGGTTGGATTCCTACCGAGTTGTAAAAACATAATCATTAAAAATCGGCTAAGTGGACATAGGCAAAGTATTCATGAAACCAGTATAAAAATCTTAAGTTCTTTTCTTGCTTTTACTCTTTTTTTCTTCTAATTTCATTAGGTGTTTGTGTTAATTTTGGCCTAAATATTTTGGTGCTTTCACTAAGAAAACTCAGATTTAACAACTTGAAACTTGGATCCAAACATGATGAAGAGGTATAACACTAGATCTATTGTTGGAGGAAGCTAATAAGAATAAGGGGGAAGCCAGGAGGTTTCCTTAGAATCAAACACCTCATCCATCTATGCTATGGATAAAATGATGAGAGTTTGGATGATAGCTCCCCAAGAAGAGATGTTAAACAGATTCGTCAAAAGAATGGAACAATAGGATATAGCTAGAGTCACTAGATTCTGGAACCAGAGACCGAAAGGCGGAACGAGCGCGCGTGGTGATGGAGCAGAACAGAGTGGAGCCATCCCATTAGAGGCCCCGCAACTTGGTGTTGAACCAATTATACATGTTGGTGTAGAATTGATTAGGCAAGAGCATGGTTGGAGTTGACTTGAGACAGGATGGAACATGCTTAAGGAATGATGTTGAGCCACCGAATATGAATCATAATGCAAACATACAACTGAAGGAATATGTGCTAGAATTTTCCCATAGGAGTGAGAGGTTGAATGAAAATATTAAACAGAGACTTTCATTAGATGACAATGATAAAATCGCTGAAATAGTTACAGGGGCATTGAGAAGTGGACCATTAGACCAGAATCTGGAGGACATGAATAGAAACCTGTTCACCCCTAACATCTAGTACGTGGAAAATCCCCCTGATTTCAAGCTATCGACGCAAGAAATGTACAACAAGGGGACAGATCCGATTGTTTATCTGACGAGGTACATTCAACATATGAAGATGTTAGGTGAATCTCAAGAAGTGATGGGATGATGTTTCCTATTGTACTTCACTGAGTTAGCCGTGATATGGTTTAGTCAGTTAGAGAAAGGGTCCATAAGTACATGGGAAGAATTGGTGGATAGATTTATGAGGCAGTTCAGAGTTCATATCTCTTGACCAAAAATGTGATAATGCTTTCAGAGTGATACAGAGGGTCCGGAAAGACCTTAAGGAGTTATCTAACTACATTGAACGCAGCAGCCGTTGCAGTTCAAAAGCCAGATCCATCCATATTTCTGATGGCAGTAGTCTCGAGAGTTTCTAGCAAAACATATTTTAAAATTGTTTTGAAAAGGGTTCCACCAATGGATCTCTCGTAGATTTACCATGAGACTGAGAGATACTTGCGTCAGGAGGATGCTGAAGTTGAAAATGCCAAGGTTAATGCCATGGATAACAGAGGACCGTCCGGAGCATGATAGGGAAGAGACAAAGGAAAATGGAAGGCCAACGATAGCTTTAGAGGACTGAATGTGTGAAGAGGATGCCGAAGTTCTCTTCTTATATAGAACTGACTGAAATCCCAGAGAGGATTTACTTAGATACCGGGGCAAATTCCCTATCGAAAACCAGCGAAAAGAGTGCCTACGGATCGAAGAAAATGTCTTGAAATTTTTTCCCATTCCATGAGCTGTATGGGCACGAGGCAAATGCGTGCAGCACTTACGGGATCTAATTGAAGTGCAGGTTCAGAATAACCGGCTACAACAATATGTGAGGAACCAAACCACCATGCTGCATCAGGAGCAGCCACCCTCTACAGCGAATATGTCTGGAAACGGCCTTGGATCTAGGCAAATAATTGTTATCCCATGATTGGGACGGAAGAGTCTCAGGTTCGTTTCTCACACTTCACTTTTGTTTACAAATACATGATGCAGTATTACAATCTGGCGGCTTATTCGTGTATGAGACCTTGATCAATCTCTAAACACGCTCTGTGTTGGATGTCTGGCTGTTTTGCTTGATAGGATGGATGTTGTGATATTTTTTTTGATGTTTGAATTTGTATTCTATGAATGAACGTGTGATTTTGATAATCACTCGAAAGTAATGGTCAATATCGATTTCGAAACATCAATGAAGATTGATTACCGCTTAGTATTGATTTGTGAACTAAATGAATACAGTTCTTCCAACTTGGAGAGACGGGGAAATGAAACGTAAGAGGTAAGTCTCTTTAATAGAGAGCCAGAGGGTGAATTTAATTGGTCGTTAGGTGCCTTATCAAAGAGCGAGAAGAATGGGCTCAACGTTGACTAATGATCTGGAGAGATCGAGGATAAATCCACCGACCCGGAGAGATCGAAGATTAAACTAATGATCTGGAGAGATCATGAATTGGATTGATCATTAATTACATGATTCAAAGATATAGGAAGTTAACATGGATACCGATAATACGATTCGAAGAAATAAAAAACTAGACTTTGGGTTTGAACACACTTGAATTCGAAACGATTTGATAGGTGTCGGTGTTGGCTTTGGGTCAAAAGTCAATAGGTCCTGGCATTAACTCTCCACCGAAAGTTAATAGGTCACAGCATTAACTCCCCTGAAAGTCAATAGGTCTTGGCATTAACTTTCGATTGAAAGTTAATAAGTCTCAGCAAATCATTACCCTCGGGTCTGTATTAGGAAAGCCTTGTTTTACATGTTCTCCTTATAAGCATTTGGGAGGTCGGGTCGTTTTTTCTCGATAAACACCAATGGCAATCACCTTTGCTTTTGGCAATCTCCTTCACCTTTGACAATCTCCTCTGCCTTCGGCAGTCACCTTCGCCTTATAGTATTTCCATAGTTCATTTTATTTAGAACTTTACTTAGTCTTTTCTCAGTTCATTTTATGTTATGTGTAATACGCCTTTGGTACAACACCTACGGGTCAAAGCTTCAACAATTACACTCGTGCTTTGCTACCTTAGCTCTTGTAAAGCACTAAAGCCTGTCCACCTATATGCGCCTGCTTCTCTCTTTCCACGTGTTGCCTTCGTATTCGTTCTGTTTTACCCTTTTCCAGTCGGCTACTATACTTTATATTACTCTACATCCCTTATTTTGGATATTGTCCCTTAATTACTCATCATATATTTTATATCTCTAAAACAAACTTCAGTATTCGTATTTAAATTTCGATAAATATAATTTATGCTTTCGCAATAATGTTTTAGTGTTGGAATAACATATTTGAAATCAGGGAATTACTTACAAAAATTTAACACGGTCCTAGAAAAATCTTAAAAATATTTTCAAGTGTATTTTGAACAAAACTTCTTCATTTTTGATATTATCTCTTATTTTCCAAAACATATGGATCCTTTAAAATTCACACTAATTATCTAAAAATGGAAAATTCTCAAAATTAAAATCCATCTCTAAAAATACATTTAGAACTTCATATAAATTTTTACATCATTTCAAAGTCATTAGAGTAGGCAGTCATAGCTAAACATCCTTTACTAAAGACATTTCAACCAAAAACATTCATTACAACATTTTTCTACCATTTATAAATGCTTAGCACATATGAACACTATCGTATTAATCATGGTCATATTCAACATATAGGAAAACAGTAAAACAGGAGTGGTATTACTCATCTAAACCTTTTAGTTAAGTTGATCTTTAACAGCTTTGAGTTTCCTTAGCTTTTATGTTCTCTTCTTTTTTATTCTCTTGGTTTTCACCATTAATAAGTTTTAAAGCCATTTGTTTTGTTTTGTGAGTGAATGAAATAAAAAGAACGTTGCTATTTAATTTCTTTATCCCGTAATGAGTTGGCCATTGGTCCTTTGGGCCTCCTTCTTATTTACTTCACTCTCAAGTTAATTTAAAGTGCAACATAATAAGAAAATGTACATTAAATACTTATCATGATAAATTATTTCTTATTTTAGTCTAAATGACAACAAGCAAATAAATTACCTCATATATTTATATTGTCATCATATATTTTACTTCACACGTTTTATCATATAATTTCATAATTAAATTATTAAATCTTTAATATCATAATTAATACTTAATTAATTATCTATTAAAATATGGGGTGTTGAATCATGCCTCTATATACTCTTTAACACAATGGTGTTTCAAAGAGGAGTCCAACTCTGTTAGTAATGGTTAAATCGTTGATGGGTGGCTTTAAGTTACCTCTTTTTTTTAGGATATTCACTCGACACTATAGTGCATATGCTAAATATGATAGCATCTAAATCTATGCCTAAGACACCATATAGCTATGGACTGGGAAGAAAGCCATCTTAAATTTCTGATGGTATGGGGTTGCCCGACCTACATAAGAACATAAATCCCATTAACCTTAAGGTAAGATCAGTTTTGTGTAATTTATATGGTATCCCAAGAATGCTCTAGAACTATTATTCTATCATACCGAGTAACAAAAGTTTATCGTTTTAAGACACAATATCTTTTATGGAGAAAGAGTTTCTTTCTAAGGATATTAATGATGTCATCACGATAAACTAGGATGAGATCCAAGATGCTAACATGGAAATTGACAACGTAAATGACCCAAATTGAACCATGCATGAAAACACACCACTTATTAGAAGGTTTTGGAGGGTGTGATGCCCCACCTCTAAAATCACACTAGCCAAGGACACTATGAGTTAATGTCGTCGACTAGCACGAAGAATAAGGCTGTTGAGGAGCGACCATCTGTGTAATTGCTTTGTGCAAGTACCGATATGTCAGATAATATGACTTGTATTTCATTTCAAGAGGAAATCCGACATATCAAATACAAACTCAAAGCTACTACACAATGGCTATGAGGGCTTCGGAAACAAATATAGAAATAAGCATAACACAAATCAGTCACAGATATTCATATCACAAAGGCAGAAACAGATATGAACATAACACATAAAAGTGTATATCGAAATAGTGGTCATACAGGATCCACTACATCACAAAAGAATAGGTACAAGTGCTAAGCAAAAGAATATCTATACATCAAGGAGTCTCTATCTCAAATGTATAAAAGCAAAAACTACTAAGCTAAAGTAGTTAGCCAAAAGTCAGAAGCTAGCCCCTGCTAAGAAGTCAAGTGGAAGCACCTGTGACACCTCGGTCTGACCCGAGTATTATTTAAGAAGAAAGATAATAAACGGATCAGTCTAACTAAAAATATCATATAAGATGAGATAGGATAAGAGATACAACAAAAACGTATGATAACAGTAATGCCATGTTTTGACAAGCATACATTTGATAACAGCAAAAATCATACAATATCTCAAATCATCTCAAATATCCAAAAAGAATAGAATATCACATTCTTAGCTTATTCACCAAACCCCAAATATTGACAAAACAATCAATGCCAATCGCAAAAATCGGTGAAACACAAATTCCATAAATAAATAATTAGAAATCCAGAAAACACAAAGAAGGGGCAGGCCTAACATAAACGGGATGTTATCCCATGGGTCGCTAACCCATAAAATGAGCCGAACATCGATGCACCTAAAAAGATACGCCCATCCACAGTCGAACATCGACACACCTAAAAAGATATGCCCCATGCACAGTCGAACATCGACGCACCTAAAAAGATACGCCCATGCATAAACGAACATCGGCACACCTAAAAATACACGCCCCATGCATAAACGAACATCGACACACCTAAAAAGATACGCCCCATGCACAGTCGAACATCGACGCACCTAAAAGATACGCACCATGCACCGACTTATCGAGCCGATTGCTCCATGAACGGTCAAAAGACCCTGGGTTGTTAGCCCATAAAATGAGACGAAGCTCCAAAAAACGGGGTATAGTCCCCCACACGGACAAAGAGTCATCGCATATCGCTAGTCTAAACCATAAAATGATCATCATTGATCAACAAGAAGTGTGAATTACACTAAGCTAGTAAATAAACGAGTTTAGCTTCATGTCCCATAACCACTGGCTTAACTTGAATATTTACGAACAAATTGTAGATTTCCACTCGAAAATTGTCACAAGATTTCAATCGAACAAGTCCAAAAATTAAAAGACGAAGTAAACGCAAGCGTTGCATACCACTTGTTTTGCTAAGTCGTTTAATTAGATTTTTCATACGAATGAGGTAAAGGTTTGTATATACTAATAGATTGGAAAACGGTTTTAAAAAGGAGGTTTGTATTGAAAATAATTGTTGAAATCATTTTTGCGAAAGAATTTGAGTATTTACTACTAGTATAGAAAACCTTTATATTTTAAAGTGATAAATCACAGAAATGATTGTAAAAACAATCAATCACCAAAAATTCACATACGACGACGTGAATCAAAACCATAGAAATCGATATCAAATCCATCAAATGGATATTCCCAAAAATCCAGAAAAGAAGTCATCAAAGTCGATAAAAGTGATAACAACTAATCGGATCAACCAAAAATCGATTAAAACGGAAATCCACATAGAAAAAGGCAATTTCCGTGAATTAAACTGTGTTAGACGTCTGGTGGTTTCCCCAAACGTCTGAGCTGAAGGTCTGGAATTTTCTTCCAGATCGCCCAGACGTGCGGGGAACAAACTCAGACGTCTGAGCTGAAAGACTGGAATTTTTATTCCGTAGCATCAGACGTCTGAGCTGAAGCTCAGGGCAATATTTTGCCTAGGCCAATGATAGCCAAATCATATCGGAAGCGATCGGACGAGCGACGATGGCTAGGGATTTACGCCAAGCGACTACCCAGCCCTATAGGCTCACCAATACACACCGAACAACATGTCCAAATATCCATATTAGGATTTTCATAGATTTTAACTTCAAAATACCAAAAATTGAAAAATTCGCCAAACCAATTCCATTCGAAAGCAAATGAACATGAAATAGATGTTAGGAATTCATACCTAACAACTATCAAACGTATAGACATAGATGTGAGTTCAAAAACTCACCTTTAAACCCAAAAACAACAAGTGCGAAGCTTTTAAACAAAGGAAAGATCAACCACTCTTCAACTTCAACTCAAGAATATCCAATCTAAGCTCATAAGCAAATATTTCCTAAGTTAGGGTTTAGGAAATTCTGAAAATTGGAGAGGAATTGAGATGGAGAAGATGAAGAGGATGCTTACCTAAGCTTCTCTTTGATTTTAGAGTTTGAATTTGAATTTCCTAGTAAACTAGGGCTTAGGAATTTTGATTTCTTTTGCCCTCCCCCATTTTTCTTTTAGTTTGAAAGTGTTAGGAAATGAAAATGAATGAAGAGGAGTTGGAGGAGGAGTTAGGGTATTATGTTGGGTTAGTGGGCTGAAACCCAAACCCAAAGCCCAAAATAGAAAAATAGAAAAATTCTACTCAACTCCAAACATATCGATGTTTATACTCAAAAAAGTTGTAAACGTCGTTTTGAACTTAATGGAAGTGGTCTCGAGTCCGGATTCGGCTGTTTACAAAAAGTGACATTTCGGACTTTAAATTCAACAAACGATTCTTTATTTAAACAAGACATTTAAATATACAATCGTAAAATATGCGGGTTGTTACAGACTCCCCTCCTTAAAGAAATTGCATACTTTCAATACTTAAGAAGAAAATAAAAAGGAACAACCATACTAAGGCATAACAACACGATTTCCTTTTCCGAAAGTATAGAGAATATCAAGATCATAAGATGCTAGGAATTCAAGCCAACGTTGTTAATGCAAATTAAGTTCCTTTTGAGAAAATTAACACTTCAAAGATTTATGATCGATGTAGAAAACAATTTTCTCTCCCAAAAGATAATGACGCCAAATTCTAAGAGCGAAAACAATGGCCGCGAGCACCAGATCATGAATGGCATATCTGGTCTCGACAAGCTTTAATTGTCTAGAAGTTTAAGTGATAACACGTTCCCTCTTGCATGAGAACGACACCAAAACCAATACGACTAGTATTGGTATAAACAATCCAGTCTTGGTTCCCTATGGGAATCGCAAGAATAAAAGCATCGAAAAAGAGTTCTTTTAATTTCTGAAAAGCAGCTTCTATGCTAAATTATTTATTTCATGATCCTCTTTCCCGAAAAGCTATGACATTCAAAATTATAATTAACTTCATGTAATCATCTTTTTAGAAAATTTTACTTATTACAAGTCAATTTATTATGTCTGACTGTCTCATCATAGCGTTTAGGAGATTCCTATCGATAACATTGATCAGGCGCATCGACTAGAATTCTTAAAGCACTCAATGGGCAATACAACACAAAATCATCTTCTATTTGATAAATATGTCTCTTAATATTTTACGAATATTCTTTGCTCCTATTAAGAACAAAATCCAATTATACATATAAATATATCTTATTAGAAAGATTTGCAATTTAAATTGACGTTTTCACCCATAATCAATGAATACAAGGATGGACTCATCGAGATATTCGTAGAATACTCGATTCATAAGATTGATGAATAAAGCTAGAGGGTTCGTCAACCGAATGACATAACGAGCGATTCATCAGATCTGTAACGAGTACGGAATGATGTCAAAGGAATGTTATCCTTTGCAGTACGAAGTTGATGAAAACCGGTGGTAAGGTCGAGCTGAAAAGAACTTAGCACCACTCAATAGATCGCTTAGGTGGTAATCCTAAGGCAAGCTCAAAGATACCGGGAAATTCACGAACTACTTGAGTGAGGGAAATAACATATTCCTCATCAAGTGGGTTTAGGTAAAATGATGCCACCGAATTGGAATCAAAATCATTAAGAACAATAGAAATCTGCTTAACAGATTGAGAATGTCAAAGATGGATAGTCCTCATGGGACATAGGATGTGGACTTAATATCGACTAAGCCAATCCGTTGCTAAAATCATTTCCGAAACCTAAGTAGCGCATAACATGCAAATCGGCTCGGAAAGCATAACCACATAAAATAATCTTCACATTTTTACAAAGTAAACTGAGTGTTGCAGATCCACCAACCGGATTCGCAATTCTCAATGAAGTCATCAAGCCCATAATATTTAAATAAAAGAATCAACAAGTTCTTTTGATATAAAATAATGAGACGAACCCGTATCAAAAAGAAATCGAATAGGATAATCACAAAACATATTAATGCCATCAAGGGCTGAATGAGAAATACCTTGACCAAGAGAAGTGTCACTAGGAGCTTGCACAACATTTAGCTTTCCCTCCTTCTTGCTTTGAAGTATGGGACACGCAGATATATGATGACTCAAATTTCGCAATAGCGACAATAAAGTGGTTTCAGACACTCATTTGCATAGTGGTCCATAGAACGACAATTGTAGCATTGTCCACGACTAGATGTAGGAGTCTTTGCTACCAAAGTTTCTTGCTTCCCTTTCTTGTTGGGATTGGGGCCTTTGAACTTAATAGGTCTCTTCATGTTATTGTTGAAGTTCTGTTTGGCACCTACAACTTCAACATCACTTTCTTTATCGGCCTCTTCAAGTCGAAGAGCGATATCTACAAGCTGATCGAAAGAAACTTCTAGTTTCAGAAGTAAAGGCCTTTTGAGGTTCTTATTCAACCCATAGACAAACCTCTGATTTTTCTTCAATGGGGTATTAATATACTCGACCCCATATTTAGAGAGAGATTCAAAAGATGCGACGTAATCAGTCACAGAAGATTCACCTTGAACAAGGTCAATAAAGCGTCGAGCTAAAGTTACTTTTTCCGCTTCCGGCATAAACTTCAACACGAACCTTTCTCGGAATTGCTCACAAGTAAGATCCGCTTCAACAATTTCTGAGATCAAAAGCTCATACCAATCTAATGCTCTCTCCTGGAGCATGCTAGAAGCCACTTGTACACGATGTAGATCCACAAGATTCATGCGAGAAAAGATGCGATCGCATGATCTAAGCCAAGCTTGGATTTCTATAACGCTTTCGAAACCCTTGAATGGCCTTCCACCCAAATCGGTATAATCTCTGCACAAGCGTGCAAACCCGGATTTAGGATGAGTAGGCTCTGGAATATGTCCGGCAGCTTGAGCATTCTATACAAGATCAAAGCTGTTGGGCAGCCATGAATACGTCATCCAGATGAGTTGCACTGGATTGACCGGCACTGGGACGGCCAGGTCTAACCATTTCTCCTCTTTAAGAAAGAAAGAATGAAGAGAAAAAAGGTTATTCTCAGAATGAATATCAAACATGCTTTATTAGTAAAACAAAGCATCATAAAAGAAAATAGGATATAACGGGTCCTAAGACTCGGATTAAATCCTAAGGCACAATTCCTAAGAGAGACTTAGGACAATGATCCTTGCTAGATTTTTCTACATTGTTCCGAAGTTTGGTTCTTATACCAAGCTGTGATGCCCCACCTCTATACTCACACTAGCCTAGGATATTACAGGGTAATGTCATCGACTAGCACGAAGAATAAGGCTGTTGAGGAGCGACCATCTGTGTAATTGCTTTGTGCGAGTACCGATATGTTAGATAATATGACTTGCATTTCATTTCAAGAGGAAATCCGACATATCAAATACAAACTCAGAGTTACTACACAGTGGCTATGAGGGCTTCGAAAACAAATATAAAAATAAGCATAACACAAATCAGTCATAGATATTCATATCACAAAGGCGGAAACAGATATGAATATAACACATAAAAGTGTACATTAAAATAGTGGTCATACAAGATCCATTACATCACAAAAGAATAGGTACAAGTGCTTAGCAAAAGAATATGTATACATCAAGGAGTCTCTATCTCGAATGTATAAAAGCAAAAACTACTAAGCTGAAGTAGTTAGCCAAAAGTCAGAAGCTAGCCCCTGCTAAGAAGTCAAGTGGAAGCACTTGTAACACCTCGGTCTGACCCGAGTATTATTTAAGAAGAAAAATAATAAACGGATCAGTCTAACTATAAATATCATATAAGATGAGATAGGATAAGAGATACAACAAAAACGTATGATAACAATAACGCCATGCTTTGATAAGCATACATTTAATAACAACAAAAATCATACAATATCTCATATCATCTCAAATATCCAAAAAGAATAGAATATCACATTCTTAGCTTAATCAGCAAACCTCGAATATTGTCAAAACATATCAATGCCAATTGCAAAAATCGGTGAAACACAAATTCCAAAAATCAATAATTAGAAATCCAGAAAACACAAAGAAGAGGTAGGCCTAACATAAACAGGATGTTATCCCATGGGTCGCTAACCCATAAAATGAGCTGAAAATCGACGCACCTAAAAAGATACGCCCCATACACAGTCGAACATCGACGCACCTAAAAAGATATGCCACATGCATAAACGAATATCGACGCACCTAAAAAGATACGCCCCATGTATAAACGAACATCGACGCACCTAAAAACATACGTCCCATGCATAAACGAACATCGACGCACCTAAAAAGATACGTCCCATGCATAAACGAACATCGACGCACCTAAAAAGATACGCCCCATGCATAAATGAACATCGACGCACCTAAAAAAATACGTCCCATGCATAAACGAACATCGACGCACCTAAAAAGATACGCCCCATGCATAAACAAACATCGACGCACCTAAAAAGATACGCCCCATGCACAGTCGAACATCGACGCACCTAAAAGATTCGCCCTATGCACCGACTTATCGAGCCGATTGCTCCACGAACGGTCAAAAGACCTTGGGTTGTTAGCCCATAAAATGAGACGAAGCTCCACAAAACGGGGTATAGTCCCCCACGCGGACAAAGAGACATCGCATATCGCTAGTCTAAACCATAAAATGATCATCATTGATCAACAAGAAGTGTGAATTACACTAAGTTAGTAAATAAATGAGTTTAGCTTCATGTCCCATAACCACTGGCTTAACTTAAATATTTACGAACAAATTGTCACAAGATTTCAATCGAACAAGTCCAAGAATTAACCGACGAAGTAAACGAAAGCGTTTCATACCACTTGTTTTGCTAAGTCATTTAATTAGATTTCTCATATGAATGAGGTAAAGGTTTGTATATACTAATAGATTGTAAAACGGTTTTAAAAACAATGTTTGTATTGAAAAAATTTGTGGAAATCATTTTTGCGAAAGAATTTGAGTATTTACTACTAGTATAGAAAACGTTTATATTTTAAAGTGACAAATCACGGAAATGATTGTATAAGCAGTCAATCACCAAAAATTCACATACGATGATGTGAATCAAAATAATAGAAATCGATATCAAATCCATCAAATAGATATTCTCAAAAATCCAGAAAAGAAGTCATCAAAGTCGATAAAAGTGATAACAACTAATCGGATCAACCAAAAATCGATTAAAATGGAAATCCACATAGAAAAAGGAAATTTACCTGAATTTAACTGTGCCAGACGTCTGGTGGTTTCCCCAGACGTTTGAGCTGAAGGTCTGGAATTTTCTTCCAGATCGCCCAGACGTCTAGGGAACAAACTCAAACTTCTGAGCTGAAAGACTGGAATTTTTATTCCATAGCATCAGACGTCTGAGCTTAATACCAGACGTCTGAGCTGAAGCTCAGGGCAATATTTTACCTAGGCCAATGATGGCCAAATCATATCGGAAGCGATCGGACGAGCGACGATGGCTAGGGATTTACACCAAGCGACTACCCAGCCCTATAGGCTCACCAATACACTCCGAACAACATGTCCAAACATCCATATTAGGATTTTCATAGATTTTGACTTCAAAATACCAAAAATTGGAAAATTCGCCAAACCAATTCATTCGAAAGAAAATGAACATGAAATAGATGTTAGGAATTCATACCTAACAACTATCAAAGGTATAGACATAGATGTGAGTTCAAAAACTAAACTTTAAACCCAAAAACAACAAGTGAGAAGCTTTTAAACAAAGGAAAGGTCAACCACTAATCTAAGCTCATTAGCAAATATTTCCTAAGTTAGGGTTTAGGAATTTCTGAAAATTGGAGAGGAATTGAGATGGAGAAGATGAAGAGGATGCTTACCTAAGCTTCTTTTTGATTTCTAGAGCTTGAATTTGAATTTCCTAGTAAATTAAGGCATAGGAATTTTGATTTCTTTTCTCCTCCCCCATTTTTCTTTTTGCTAGAAAGTGTTAGGAAATGAAAATGAATGAAGAGGAGTTGGAGGAGGAGTTAGGGTATTATGTTGGGTTAGTGGGCTGAAACCCGAACCCAAGCCCAAAATAGAAAAATAGAAAAATTCTACTCAACTCCAAACATATCGATGTTTATACTCAAAAAGTTGTAAACATCGTTTTGAACTCAATGGCAGTGGTCTCGAGTCCGGATTCGACTGTTTACAAAAAGTGACATTTTGGACTTTAAATTCAACAAATGATTCTATATTTAAACAAAACATTTAAATATACAATCGTAAAATATGCGGGTTGTTACAGAGGGAGTACCACATACCATAGCAATACTTATGGTTATCCATTGATGGCAAGACTAAGGATTGTGTCATATCGGATGACATCCCCTCACTTATCAACAAGCTCTATAGAGCAATGACTCTGCTACGTAGCTAGATGCGATGAAATCTGATGGATTCCATGTAATTCAATGAATTTATGGACTTTGGAGGATGTGTTTGAAGTGGTCAAACCCATCAAGTACAAATGAATTTTTAAGAAAAAAGAGAAATGCATATAGGATGGTATAGACCAATATGGCAAGGTTGATCACAAAAGATTTCCATCAGAATCAAAATATTAATTATGATGAAATGTTTTCACTAGTCACCATGTTGAAATCCATTCGAATATTACTTTTTGCTACTGCTCATTATGACTAAAAATATGGAAGATGGACGTGAAAGCAACTTTAATAAGTGGTGGTTTGGAAGAACGCGTTATGCCCGATTGTAACAACCCGCATATTTTACGATTGTATATTTAAATGTGTTGTTTAAATATAGAATCGTTTGTTGAATTTAAAGTCCGAAATGTTACTTTTTGTAAACAGTCGAATCCGGACTCGAGACCACTTCCATTGAGTTCAAAACGACGTTTACAACTTTTTTGAGTATAAACGTCGATATGTTTGGAGTTGAGTAGAATTTTGCTATTTTTCTATTGGGCTTTGGGTTTGGGTTTCAGCCCACCAACTCATCTAATACCCTAACTCCTCCAACTCTTCTTCATTCATTCTATTATTTCTTAATACTCAAGCTAAAGGAAAGAATAGGGGAAAAGATGGTAAATTAAAATTCCTAAGTACTAGTTTTCTTAGGAAATTCAAATTCAAGTTCTAGAAATCAAAGAGAAGCTTAGGTAAGCATCCTCTTCATCTTCATCTTCTCCATCTCAATCTCTCTTCAATTTTCAGAAATTCCTAAACCCTAACTTAGAAAATATTTGCTTATGAGCTTAGATTGGAGCATCTTGAGTTGAAGTTGAAGAGTGGTTGATCTTGCCTTGTTTTAAAGCTTCTCATTCGTTGTTTTTGTGTTTAAAGGTGAGTTCTGTAACTCACATCTATGTCTATAGCTTTCATTATTGTTAGGTATGAATTCCTTACATTCATTTCATGTTCATTTGCTTTTGATTTGAATTGATTTGGTTGATTTTCCAAATTTTGGTGTTTTGAAGTCAAAATCTTTAAAGATCTTATCTTGGACGTTTGGACATGTTGTTTGAGGTGTATCGAAGAGCCTATAAGGCTGAGTTGTCGCTTGGCCTAATTCCCTAGCCTCCATCGCTCAATCGATCGCCTCCGGTTTGGATTTTTGCCCTTTTTGGGCTAGGCTGATTTTTGCCTAGCAGGAAAATCCAAATGACTGGTTGAAAAATCCAGACGTCTGGATTTGGTCTCTGGAAAAAGAAAAACGGCAGAGACAAAATCCAGACGTCAGGAAGGAAATCCAGACATCTTGTTCTGTGCAGGTTTGCCTATTTTGGCTTTTTTGAGTGGATTTCCAATTTTTATCAATTTTTGTTGATCTGGTTAGTTGTTGTCAATTATTATCGACTTTGATGACTTCATTTATGGATTTTTGGGAATATCCATTTGATTGGGATTTGATATCGAGTTTTATGGTTTGAATTCATGTCGTCGAATGTGGATTTTTGGTGATAGATTGTTTTTACAATCATTTCTGTGATTTGTCACTTTTAAATACAAATGTTTCTATACTAGTAGTAAATACTCAAACTCTTTCACAAAAATGATTTCAACGTTATTTTTAATACAAAGCTTGTTTTTAAAATCGTTTTCCAATCTATTAGTATATACAAACCTTTACCTCATTCGTATGAGAAATCTAATTAAATGGCTTAGCAAAACAAGTGGTATGAAACGCTTGAATTTACTTTGTCGGTTAATTCTTGGACTTGTTCGATTGAACTCTTGTGACGATTTTCGAGTAGAAATCTACAATCTGTTCGTAAATATTTAAGTTAAGCCAGTGGTTATGGGACATGAAGCTAAACTCATTTATTTACTAGCTTAGTGTAATTTACACTTCTTATTGATCAATGATGATCATTTTGTATTTTAGAGTGGAAATCTACAATTTGTTCGTAAATATTTAAGTTAAGCCAATGGTTATGGGACATGAAGCTAAACTCATTTATTTACTAGCTTGGTGTAATTTACACTTATTTTATGGAGCTTCGGCTCAATTTGGTGGGGTAGCGATCCATGGACTTTTGACCGTTCGAGGAGCATTCGGCTCATTCGTCCGCATGGGGGACTGTACCACGACGGAGTTTGTGCATGAGGCGTATCTTTTAGGGTGCGTCGATGTTTGGCTCATTCGTCCGCATGGGGGACTGTACCACGAACGAGTTTGTGCATGAGGCATATCATTTAGGGTGCGTCGATGTTTGGCTCATTCGTCCACGTAGGGGATTGTACCAGGACCGAGTCTATGCATGAGGCATATCTTTTTGGGTGCGTCGATGTTTGGCTCATTCGTCCGTGTGGGGGACTGTACCACGACCGAGTCTGTGCATGAGGGGTATCTTTTAGGGTGCATCGATGTTCGGCTCATTCGTCTGCGTGGGGGACTGTACCACGACCGAGTCTATGCATGAGGCGTATCTTTTATGGTGCGTCGATGTTCGGCTCATTCGTCCGCGTGGGGGACTGTACCCCGTATTTTTATTGGATAGCATCTCAATTGTGATACATGTGTTGGTGAGTTTTCATGCTCCCGTTTGTGATAGGCCTCCCCCTTTGTGTTTTCTGGATTTTTAATTATTGATTTTTGGAATTTGTGTTTCACCCATTTTTACGATTTGCATTGATATGTTTTGTCAACATTTGAGGTTTGGTGAATAAGCTAAAGCATATGACATTCTTTTTGGTGTTTTGAGAAGATTTGAGATATTGTATGATTTTCATTGTTATCATATATTTCTGTTATATCTCTTATCCTATCTCATCTTATATGATATTTATAGCTAGACTAATCCGTTTATTATTTTTCTTCTTAAATAATACTCGGGTCAGACCGAGGTGTTTCAGGTGCTTCCACTTGACTTATTATCCGGGACTAGCTTCTGACTTTTGGCTAACTACTTTAGCTTATACATTCGAGATAAAGACTCCTTGATATATACATATTCTTTTTTCTTGCACTTGTACCTATTCTTTTGTGATGTAGTGGATCTTATATGACTACTACTTTGATGTACACTTCTATGTGTTATATTCATATCTGTTCCATCTTGGTGATATGAATATCTGTGATTGATTTGTGTTATGCTTATTTCTATATTGGTTTCCAAAGGCCACATAGCCACTGTGTGGTAGCTTTTAGTTTGTATTTGATATGTCGGATTTCCTTTTGAAATGAAATGCATGTTGTACTATCTGACATATCGGTACTCGCACAAAGAAATTACATAGATGGTCGCTCCTCAACAGCCTTATTCTTCGCGCTAGTCGACGGCATTACCTCGTAGTGTCCTTGGATAGTGTGAGTATAGAGGTGGGGCGTCACACCAATGGTTTTGAAGTTGGTAGGAGAAGTGGAAAAGCTTGTCGATTTTAAGACTAATATATTTACTTAATCAAGCATCATGTAGTTGGAATAAATGTTTTGACAAAGTTATCAAAAAGTTCAATTTTAGTCAAAACTTGGAGGACATATGTTTGCATAGGGAAGAAGAAAAAGATTCCAAGGCATTCCTAATATTATACGTTAATGATATACTATTGGTTAGTAATGATGTACCATTGTTACAATAAGTGAAAGCATGTGTAACGACCAGCAAATTCATCACTTTAGAAAATTTTAAAATATTCAAATATAAGATTTTTAAACATAAATGATAATGTTTTGAACAATAACTAAAATTGGTAATCTTATTTTGAATAAATATTTAAAAAAATACATACTTGGGAAGATATATATCGATAAAATTACCGAAAACCGTTTTATCAATAAACAACTATTAAACCATCCGACTTCATGCATGGAGTTGGATACATACACTCATTTACATATATGAGTGATATGAAATAAAATTATTTATTTTATTTTTAAAAATAAAATCTCTTTATGACATCATCAATGATATCACTATTTAAGAACAAATGATTTTTGAATTTAAATTGAGTTTAAATGATTTAATAATTATTTTTATTATTAAATAAGCCCTTCTAATTATTATATAATGAAAGAAATATTATTTTCAAACTTTGCTTAGATATATATATATATATTAAATAAGAAGTGAAAATATGATTGGAAATCGAAATCAGAATCCGTAACGATTCAACGTAGAAAAGTTGTGCAACGTTGTGAATCATTTGAGATATACATAGGCACACATACATGTACATGTACATGAACATATTCACATGCACATGAACATATATACATATAAAAATATAATTATACATTTAAATATATATATATATATATATTACAAAATATCAAGATATTTTTCATATACTTCAGCAAAACCAAAGTTAACACCTTACACATCAAGTACAAGCACATCGCCATGCACATGGGGGGGGCATGTTCGGCCGAACATGATGAGAGGAGGGGGAAGTGGTGGAGATGAAATGGTGATGCATTTGTGTATAAATATCATGATATTTCCATTCTCATTTTTACCTATAAGTAGCACCCATCTCTCTTCATTTCATTCACACCTTTCTTCATAAATGCCTAAGCTATTTCATCTTCTTCTTTTCTACATTAATGCTTCCATAGCCTAAGAAAGAAAAAATTACAAAATCAAAACAAAGTTATGCCAAAACCAATCAAAATTTATACCACTTCATACAAAGTTCAAGCTAGTGATCTCTTCTTTCTCCTCCACCAAGGCCATGTGCAACCAAGCTCTCTACCACAATTTTCCAAGCAAGGCTAAGCCTTCCAAGCCTCCAAGACCAAGGCCGAACCCCCAGGAGCAATTGAGCTAGCAATCATGAGCTTTGATTTTGTGATAGAGGAGCTATAGTCGTTTAAAATTAGCCTATCAAAAATCAAGTGAGAAACTTTATATTTACATATGTATGATGATGATGTGATATGATTGCTGTGGATGTTTACTATGCTTTAATCATCAAGCTTGGTGGTTTTAAATATAGTTGTTTAATTGTGTAAACAAGTCACGTTAAATACACGTCGATATTGGACAAGGAAACCACTTTTTGAATCAAGTTATAAAAGCAATATGGATTTATTACTTCCCTTTGAAATGATTTAAAATGGTTTATAAATATTTTATAAACACTAGAATTCAGTTTAGTGAAGTTTTGATAAGTTATGAAAATTGAGTCAAAAATAGGCGCGTCGCGTGATGGTAGTACGCGATTTCCCAAGTGTAGAAGTTAAATCCATTTATATGAATGACAAGGATTTATAATTATTTGTAACAAGAATTTTCTAAATGCTTATAATCATAGTTTTCAAATAAAAGAAAAGGATCGAGATTTTGTTTTGTAGATTTTGAAATATGAGCAAATCAAGTTTTCCAAATAAGCGTGCTTTGGCAGTTCGGAAACCAAAGCGATAAAATCTTTAACTGTAATATTTTTAATTCTTAAATTCTATAAATATTTCAAAATGTTTTAAAAGAGATTTGAGTTATAAAAAAGGATTTCTAAATAATAGAAAAGCTGCTTTGATTAAATAAGCTTAAAAGCACTATTCATAGCAATATTCGCAGCACTTTTTGCAGTACTTTTAATAACTTTTGAGATATGATTTTAAACTTAAGTTTTCTTTCCCAAATCTTTTATAAATGTTTTCAAATAAATAATTAAGTATTTCAAAGATGATTTTAAGGTTTTATAATTTATCTTGAAAAGCTTAAATAAATGTAAAGAGAAGCTGATATAATTAAGTGATTTAATCTTGGCTCTAAAAGCCGATGAGTAGACTGGATTTTTCTATTCGTGAGATCCGGATGTAAGGTGCTTAAACTAAAGAGATGTTCAGGAGCAACCATTTCCCTAGCACACCTGACCTATTTCCTGGACGAGGAATATATAAGGTCGAAATGTCGGAAACGAGGTAAGTATAAAAGATTTCATTTTTTTCAGTTTAATACAACTTGGATTGTATAGAAATAATATTCTTATACTTGGTATTAAGTTCCAAGGAGGGAACCGTACTATCTGTGTGAATTTAAAAGGTGATTTCACCTCTATTCGACATAAAGTAAAGGTTGAATACGGAAATTGATGTTAAGTAGAATTAGTATAATTCATATCGATCCTTTTTAACTCAATAATGTTTTCAAATATGAATTATGAAAATGATTTGATATTTCCAAAGTTAAAGAAAGGTTTAATGATTCCGTATATACCAGAAAGAAATGTTTTAAAGATATATATCTCTAGAAGATATTTTTGATAAACAGAAAAGCAATCAATCAAATGATAAGCATCTATTTACTTAATCATCTTTTATCGATGATTGGTTCAAACGAACTAGGGTCGGATTTGAGTGATTCTTATCTGAAAACCACTTCGAACCAATTTACGAGTTTGAAAGTGAAGACATGTATAAGACAATGAAGTTGAAGGCAAGGATCTTCATAACAGAAGGATTGCTTGTTGATAATTTTGGAGTAGCTCCCGAGAAAAATAAATAGCAGTGGTCCCCAAGTTCTGGGATCTTCGTATGTAAGGACTACCCGCTACTAATCCTAAAAGTAATTCCTGACGTAATGTGTTAGGAGTGTGCCTTCAGTTTGTCCCGTTCCTAGACAACTTGTATGGATGAATGTCTAACATTACATTTCTAAGATCACAGTGCATTGATCTCTACAAATGTACATCTGTTTAATGGTGTAGGAGGTAAACCCTCTTATTCCTAACATCGTTCTCTAAGACATACGAGCTCAGAGGTTGTACTTTTGTGGAAATCAATAGTGTGTTGTTGGATATGGCAATGCGACATTATAAGTGGAAATGTTCTAAGAAAGGTAAACGTTACCTCGAGCCTCAAACCCGGGGAATTTTGAAATAGGGGTTGCTTTAGGGCTAAGTGGTTCGCTGCCATTTGGTTATGGTATCACCTTTCTAGATTTATTTATTTCTACCCGCTATGACATCGGGTTTAAATTATGTGGTGTATGCTATAGGATCCCAGATAGGTCGGTAATGGCCAGGGTGTTATCATATTTGGTTCTATCTGCCACTAGTTGGGTCATGGGTAGGCCGATCTTAATTCGTAGTGGTTTCAAAGATGTCGATCCTTGGTGCATTTTTCCAGAGATGTACTGTATGTGAGGTATTCCCTTACCTCGCTATTCATTAGAAATCCAATTCTCCAGTAAGTGCTTTATTTTTTAGTTGTAAACCTATTATGTTGGAATTTGATAATGTAACAATTTCGGCTAAGATTATGTATATTTACTTGAAAAGTGTTTTCAAAGAATGTCATTAAAAATAATATCACTGAATTTTACGTAGAAATGATTTGGTTATCATATGTTAAAAAACCTATTTCATGTTTATGTGTGGCGTGGTCTTATGAGACACCCTTTTGTTTTCCAAATACTCGTATTTTGAGTTTCTCACACCAGTCCCATGACTGGCCCGGAGTTTATTTTCCTTTTTCCTTAAACTCTGGGTGCCCTATTTTCTCGGGCATCCAAGTAGTCCGGTAACTTGGAGCATTGTGGAAGGAGCATGGGGCATATAGACTGGAGGGTCCTTTTGCCAATAGTGATCCATTTCAAATTTCCACTATATCATGTAGTTTGTATTTAGTATCTACCTACCTCTGTAAGGATAGGTAGTTACAACTATCCCTGGTTGGGTTAGTACTTTTTGTAACTCTGATGAATCAGTTGGAGTGATTGTATGTACTTTCCATATGTATAATTAATGCGAATGTGAACTTTTGTTGTTATTCTATCTTTTATCTCTTGTTCTTTTAAAAACCCTTGATTGTCTGCCTTTCCAGCACTTGAATTTGCGACATGTGAATACCGAGGATGTATTAGTGTCAATCTTCGAGGGTCGAAAGGGTCGGTCGTCACTGTTGGTATCAGAGCTTAGGTTGAGCGAACGCCTAAACCTTAATGGCGTCGACTCATTAGAGATTAAGTTAGTAATACCCTCGAATGGGTTTAGTCAATGAGAGAGCGTATTCATAATTTCATCTAAATAAATCCATCCATGCCATTTTATGCTTAATACCCATTCCCTAAGATAATTTCTTATATAATTCTAAAGATGTTTCCTTAGTATATGCATATAGTACTAGATGAGTAATATAAGAGGATGAAGGGGAGGTAGCAACACTATGACCACCAATGGTCGATCAAATGCTACCGTAATTGAGGAAGCGGTAATTCTTGTGCAACCTCAAATCAAATTTGCAACTCTTTGCAAGAATTACACTAGCTCGGGAGGGAAACCATTCCAAGGAACCGAGTCCATTATTGAATTGCAAGCATGTCTCCACTCGTGTGAATGAATATTCAAAGGATTGAACATAGAGGATGATCAAAAGAGGTTCTTAGCTTCCTGGAAATTGCAAGAAGGAGCTCTAGCATTGTGGAAATTGATTGCTTTAAATGATTTTGAAGACAATTTCTCATGGACCAGATTTAAAGAAGTATTCGAAGAGTAGTATATACATGTGGCCAGAAAATCTCACCTTTATAGAAATTTTATGGGCTTGAAACAAGAAGGTATGTCTGTAGAGGAATACTAAAATAAGTTTACCGAGTTATCTTATTTTGTGCCATAACTAATAAACATGCCCTTAAAGAAGAATGAGATGTTTATTTCGAGAATAAAAGAGCAATATCAGGACCGGATGAACGCACACATAAAGGAAACTTTTATGGACCTATTAGATATGGGTTTCCGATATGAAGTATTGAATAAAAGTAATTTGGTTGTAGCCCAAGGAAATAGCAACAACAAGACCAAGAGAAAGATACCGTGGCAGGGAAAGAATGGTGGTGGATCTCATGAGAACCGTTATAAGGATATTGTTTGTTATAATTGCCAGAAGAGAGGCCATTTTGCAAAAAACCGTAGGAGTCCTAAGGTGCATAAGAAGTAGCAATGAACCGTCTCTCATATTGTTTAGAAGAGTATTTGTTACAATTACCATCAGCTGGGACACTGGTAAAACAAGTGGCCGTTAATAAAGAGTGGAGAACAGATCAAGGTTTATGCTAAAGAATGAGGCTTCAACCTTTGAAGATTTGAAGGTTAAGGGAGTCTTAGAAGGTAATTTATATGTTAATGCTGTTTCAGTTAGAGTATTTGATACTGGGCTTCCCATTGTTTTATCACTAAGAAATTGGTTGAAAAGTTAACCTTACCCCAGAAATAGTAGAAACCCCTATCCGCGTATCTAATCCCATAGGTGATACAACCAATCTTCGTATGATCTGTGTAAATGTAAAAGTTACCTACCAAACCCACAAATTCTTATGCGACCTATTAATCCTTGATTTTATTGGGTTTGGCATTTTACTCGGAATGGATTGGCTATCCAATCATAGAGCTATTGTAGACTGCAACAATCGAAGGATTATATTAAAAGCCGTGACCGAAAGGGTGTTAGACTGAATAATATGTGAAAGACCTAGTCCAGTAAGGGACTGCTTCATGTTTGCATTATATTCATCTCAAATGAACTTAGAAAGAATATCCATTGTTAAAGAATTTCAAGTTATTTTCATGGAAGTTAAAAGTTTGCCCTCGCATAAGGAAATTGAATTCTGTATTGACTTAATCTTGATGCCAGACCCATTATTCATCTTATTCGTAGGATGGCTCCTAAAGGAAAGATTGAGTTGGAAAAAAAATTGATGAATTATTAAAAAAGGGCTAATTAGAGAAAGTCGCTCAAGTTGGGGCGCAGCTGTGGTTTTTATGGCAAAGTCCGATGGCTCCCTTAGACTGTGTGTTGACTACGAGACCTAAATAATCAAATAATTAAAAAAAATATCCTCTACCCCACATAGACGACTTTTTTGATCAATTAGATGGTGCCCAGGTATTCTCAAAATTGGATCTAGCTACTAGATTCCATCAGCAGAGAATAATAGAAGATTGCATTCCCTTGACTGCATTCCAAGGGTTGGATAGTTTCTATGAATGGTTGGTTATGCCATTTGGGCTAACCAATGCACTAGCCTATTTCATAGACCTTATGAATAGAGTATTAAGACACGTACTCAACAAATTCATGTTTGTCTTTGTTGATGATATTCTCATATAATCGAAGACTGAAGAGGGGCGCAAAAGGCATTTGGAGATTGTGTTGGAGATATCGAGAAGGAATGTGCTGAAAGCAAAATTTTCAAAATTCCATTTCTAGGAGAAAGAAGTAAGATTCCTAGGACATATTGTGTCAGGGGAAGGATTTCAGTAGACCCAGGAAAATCTCAGCTATAGAAGACTGGAGACAACCACAGACTCCGAAGGGCATCCATTACTTCTTTGGATTAGTCGGATATTACCGGAGGTTTATTCAAGACTTCTCTATAATTCCCTCCCATTTAACCAAGCTGACAATGAAGGATGCTAAGTTTCAGTGGAGGAAGAAATGTGAAGCATTTCAGGAACTCAAGAAGAGGTTAACTACTGCTTCCATATTAGCTATTGCTGATGAAAGCGGCTTTTTAACCATGTATACTGATGCTTATAGGGGAGGAGAAGGTGCTGTTCTGATGCAGGATGGAAAGGTCATCGCATATGCGGGCAGACAACTGAAGATCCATTAAAGGAATTATGCAACACACGACTTGGAGCTAATAGCCGTGGTGTTTGCATCAAAAATATGGAGACATTATTTGCTGGGTAATAATTCTTTAGGGTTTATTTTAATAAACTTTAATTTACCATGGTAAATAATATTCCTTCTTTAAAATAGGTGCAATTTTTTTATCTCTTTACGGACCTAAAATCTTTGAAATATCATTTCACTCAGAAGGACTTGAATATTGTTGATAAGAAAACTTGTCAACACCTCAAATTAGAAGTTGAAGTAGAAATGATGCTTTTGAAACTTCCTTCAGAATAGGTGAAGTTTGATAGGGTGTTTCAGATGGGTAGAAATGATTAAAACTTATCTTTAGGACCTTTCGACGTAGTTGAAAGGGTTGACTCTCTTCCAATTAGTCCTTTCGAATGAGTTAACTGGGAATACTGTCCAAAGTAACTTTCAACATGGATAAGGACTCTTGGGTTAAGAACTTAATGATTTCAGGAAGTGGCTGAGTTAGGAAAGTATCTTCTCTGCCGAAAGAGGTAGTCAAGTACTTGGGTTGTGTCTTTTGAATCAAAGAAGGACGGTTAAGTTGTGGTTTTCGACTTAGTCTAAAGGTAAGCAGTGGTAATGGCGATTGGAAGCTAAGAGTTCGTGTATGATGAAAAAGTGTGGGGTATCGACTTAGTCGAGGGAGCACCTTTCGATCAATTTGACTGTTGGATGATGTACTTATAAAAATAACCAAATTTGTGCCGATAAGTAGACACAATTATCATAATCTTATTTTTATTGAACACAATTGTACAAGTTGACCAAATTCCCAATTTGATTTGAGAATTACGGTTTACAAGTTTTGAGAAAGATACATGTGAAGAGGGGAAGAAATCAGATCCCCAAAACATGACCCCTTGGGTCTTATTTATAGATGCAGGCAGACCCCCTTCCATGCCTTTTCTTTCGACAACTTTGAAAGGTCCTCCTTTTATATGCTGTTCTGAACCTTTCGACCTGGTCAAAAGGTATGCCTCCTTTTGACATTGTCGAAAGGTGTTCCTTTATATGCTGTTATGTACCTTTCGATCTGGTCGAAAGCTATGCTTCCTTTCGAAAACGTCCTTGTTCTTCTTGTCATATTCTAGCGATTCCTTCATTCTCTCTTAACCTTTCGACCTGATCGAAAGCCATGCCTCCTTTCGACGTTGTCGAAAGGTCCTTTATCATTCTTTCGCCTTTGTTGATTTTTGAGTATTGCTTTCTTCACAGCACCTTTCGACATTGTCGAAAGGTGTCCTGGATGGATTGCCGTTAGTGGAAGGAAGCTAGGAGCTTTCGATCCTAAGCTTTCGACGCGGTCAGAAGCTCAACCCTTCCGCTTTTATGAAGGTCCGCTGCGTTATACCTTTCAAACTGGTCGAAAGGGATTTATTCTTCTATTGCTTGGAGGCAGGGCTTCACTTCCTTGCTTTGTTTCCTTTCGACTTCGTTGAAAGGAGTTGCTTGATATCCTTTCGACATTGTCGAAAGGCCTACTGGTGCGCTTTTGTTTTGAATGTTGATGTGCCAAGATAATTAACCAAGGTGCTAGCCTTTGACATTGTCGGAACATGCCTTCTTTTTGGCTACGAGTGAGTCGAAACCTCTAAAGGGTTTTTGTTTTTCATGGACTCTTTCGAAAGCCTCTACCCCATCTAACTTGGAACTTTATGCTTCATAGTAATGGACGTGTAGTTCTTCTTTCTCAGGTGAAAGTAGCCCTAACCATTTTGAAAGGTTGTATATGCTTTCGAAAGGATCAAATTGGTTGAATACTCCTCTGGTGGAAGTGGATGAAGGCGAAACCAAGATGTTTCGAATGGCTTGGCGCAAAATGTAGAGTGTCTTTTATCCATTGTCTTCGAAAGGGAGCCTTCGACCTTGTCGAAAGCTCTCTTCTTATTGACTTCAGATGATAACCTTCGACCTCGTCGAAAGCTCTCTGCTTATTCTGTCGAAACGTCCTGTTGACTCCTCGAAAGGTGCTGTTGACGCTTCCATCTGTTTGTCGAAGGCTCTCTCTTATGTGGTGATGTACCATCCTAACGTCTTCTAATCTCCATCAATTTTCTTGCTCCTTCTTTCATACTTTATTCCTGAGAACATTTTATGGATAACAAATATGAGACAACAATGTTGGCTAGAATTCCACGCATCGTATGACTTGGATACTCTATATACCCCAGGAAAAGCTAATGTTGCGGCAGATGCGCTAAGCAGAAAGCATGTCAATATAACTAATTTATTGGTGCGTCCAGCATTGATTTGTCATATAAAGGAGAATCATCTCAAGGATCCAATTATTTCAAGGATAGATAGGGAAGTAGAGGAGAATGTGGTACCTGGAAGATGGATAGGATTCAAAGTAGATAAGCAAAGAATTCTAAGAATGAATGGAAGGATATGTGTTCCTAGTGTTGATGGGATTAGACAGGAGCTTTAACCGAATTTCACAATTCTTTACTCACAATACATCCCGGAGTGACCAAGATGTATAAAGATATGAAAAAGACTTTCTGGTGGGATGGTATAAAGAGAGGCATTTCCATCCACATGAGTAGATGCGTAAATTGTCAGCAGATCAAGAGTGATCAACAAAAGGTTGTCGGACTACTCCAACCACTCGAGATTCCAAAGTGGAAATGGGACCAAATATTCGTGGAATTCATCGATGGCTTGCCTCGGTCAAGGAAAGGGAATGACGGCTTATGGGTTATCATTGATAGATTGACTAAAAGCACACACTTCGTACCAGTAAAGCCTATAAGAACAACCTTAAGCTTAGCTGGGATATATAAGGGGGAGATAGTTCGACTACATGTAGTTCCAACCAGCATTGTAAGCGATCGAGATCCAATCTTCACCAGTCAATTCTGGGAAGCCTTACAGATAGCTTTAGGACCTAAGCTGGATATAAGCACAACATATCATCCCCAGATCGATGGAAAAACCAAAAGAGTAAACAGGGTATTGGAGGATCTTCCGAGAGCTTGTGTATTAGACTTTGGAGGTTCGTGCGAAGGCTACCTTCATTTAGTAGAGTTCTCTTATAATAACAGCTATCGGTCCAGTATTGATATAGCACCTTATGAAGCCTTGTATGGTCGCCCGTGTAGATTCTCAATATGTTGCATCGAAACCGGAGATCGGTTGGTCCTGATATGATCTGAGAAGCTTCAGAGAAAGTGGACATGATCAGAAAGAAACTGAAGGAAGCACAAAGTAGACGGAAGAGTTATGCCGATCGAGGGCGTAGAAATTTAGAATTCTCAATTTGAGACAAGGTATTTCTAAAGATCTCTCCGATGAGGGGAGTCGTGAGGTTCGGAAGAACTGGCACGCTAGCTCCTCGATATATTAGACCTTTTCCCATTCTAGAGCGGATTGGCCTATTAGCCTATCAAATAGTACTACCAGAGAGCTTGTCGGGTGTACATAATGTGTTTCATGTATCTCATTTACGTAAGTATGTATATGGTCCGGAACAAATCATAGAAACAACCGCCCAAGAGGATTTAGAAGTGGAGCCCAATTTAACAGTTATCAAACAACCTTACAAAATCGTTGATCGTGATGAGAAGCGATTAAGGAGAAAGGTTGTGTAATTAGTTAAAGTTCAATGGAGTGGTGATGCTAATGATTGTACATGGGAAACAGAGAATAGGATAAAGAAGGCGTATCTAGAGTGTACGATGGATGTATGAATTGTATATATTATATCGAGATAGTACACTCACTACCTATGGTGTAGTCACTTTTCATAGCTCTGGATATATTTCATCCTATATGATATATTCCTTTTGAGTTACCTTCTTCTCATCTTTAATTTCGAGGACAAAATTCTTTTAAGCAAGGAAGTCTGTAACGGTCTGCAAATTCATTACTTTGGAAAAAATTTAAAATACTCAAATATATGATTTTTGAACATAAGTGATAATATTTTGAACAATAAATAAAATCGGTAATCTTATTTGTATAAATATTTACAAAAATATATACTTTGGAAGATATATTAATAAATTACCAAAAACCATTTTATCAATAAACAGCTCTTAAACCACCCGACATCGTACATGGAGCTAAATCCATACACTCATTTACATATACAAGTGAGAATATGAAATATAATTATTTAATTTATTTTGAAAATAAAATCTCTTTATAACATCATCAATGATATAGCTATTTTGGAACAAATGATTTTTTAAATTTAAATTGAGTTTAAATGATTTAATAATTATTTTTATTATTAAATATAAGCCCATTAAATTATTATATAATGATAGAAATATTATTTTCAAAATTTTTCTACAAATATATATATATATATATATTAAATAAGAAGTGAAAATATGACCGGAATTCGAAATCGAAATCCGTAACGATTCAACGTTGAAAAGTTGTGCAACATTGTGAATAATTTGGGATATCCATATGCACACATACATGTACATATATATGAACACATTCACATGCACATGAACATATGTACACATACAAATATACTTATACATTTATATATATATATATATAAAGATATTTTCCATATACTTCACCCTTAAGCAAAAGCAAAGTCAACATCTTACACACCAAGTACAAGAACATGGCCATGCCCATGGGGAGGGGGCATGTTCGGCCGAATATGATGAGAGGAGGGGAGCAAGTGGTGGTGATGAAATGGTGATGCATTTGTATATAAATATCATGATATTTCCATTCTCATTTTTGCCTATAAATAGCACCCACCTGTCTTCATTTTATTCACACTTCTCTTCATAAATTCATAAGCTATTTCATCTTCTTCTTCTCTACATTAATGTCTTCCATAGACTAAGAAAGAAAATATTTGAAAATAAAAACAAAGTTATGCCAAAATCAATCGAAATATATACCACTTCAAACCAAAGTTCAAGCTAGCAATCTCTTCTTTCTCCCCCACCAAGGCCATGTGCATCCAAGCTCTCCACCACCATTTTCCAAGCATGGCCGAGCCTTCCAAGCCTCCAATACCAAGGCCGAACCCCCTAGGAGCAAATGAACTAGTAGTCGTGAGCTTCGATTTCGAGATTGCGGAGCTATAGCCATTTTAAAATTAACCTAATCGAAACTCAAGTGAGAAACTATATATATACATAATGTGATATGATTGGTATGGATTTTTACTATATTTCGATCATCAAGTTTGGTTGTTTTAAATTTAATTGTTTAATTGTGTAAACAAGCCACGTTAAATACATGTCGATATTACACAAGAAAATCACTTTACGAATCAAGTTATAAAATTAATATGGAATAATTAAACCCCTTTGAAATGATTTAAACTGGTTTATAAATGTTTTAGAAACACTAAAATCCAATTTGGTGAAGTTTTGATAAGTTATGAAAATTGAGTCACAAATAGGCACGTCACACAACGGTAGTTCGCGATTTCACGCCGTAGAAAGTTAAATCCATTTACATGATGGATTCAGATTCAAAATTCTTTGCAATAAGAATTTTTTGTTTTTTATAATCATAGTTTTCAAACAAAAGAAAACAATCACGATTTCGTTAAGTAGATTTCGAAATATGAGCAAATCAAGTTTTCAAAATAGTCGCGCTTCGGCAGTTTGGAAACCAAAGCGATAAAATCATTAAAAGTAATGTTTTTAATTTTTTAAAAATATGGTATAAATTCTATAAATAATTTAAAATGTTTTAAAAGAGATTTGACATATAAAAATGGATTTCTAAACGATAGAAAAGTTTTTTTGATCAAATAAGCTTAAAAGCACTATCCGTTCGCAACACTTTTAATAACTTTAGAAATATGATTTTAAACTTAAGAATTATTTCCCAAATCTTTTATGAATGTTTTCAAATAAATAATTAAGTAATTTAAAGATGACTTTAAGGTTTTATAATTTATTTTAAAAAGTTTAAATAAATGTTTTAAAGAAAAGCGGTTTTAATTAAGTGATTTAATCTTCGCTCTAAAAGCCGATGAATAGACTGGATTTTTCTATTTGTAAGATCTGGATGTGAGGCGCTTAAATTAAGTATATTTTAAGGTGCAAACAGTGCCCTGGCTCACCTGGCCTTTTTCCTAGGGGAGGAACATATAAGGTCGAAATGTCGGAAACGAGGCAAGTATAAAAGATTTAATTTTTTTAAAGTTAATACAGCTTAGATTGAACAGAAATAATCTTCTTATACTTGGTATTAAATTCCTTGGAGGTAACCCATACCATCTGTGTGAATTTGAAAGGTGATTTCATCGCTATTCGATGGATAATAAAGGTTGAATACAGAAATTGATGTTGGGTTGAATTAGTATTATTCTTATATACTCTTTTAACTAAATAATGTTTTCAAATTTGAGTTATGAAATTTATTTGATATTTCCTAAGTTAAAGAGAGGTTTAATGATTCCGTATATACCAGGAAGAAATGTTTTAAAGATATATATCTCTAGAAGATATTTTTGATAAAGTGAAAAATAATCAATCAAATGATCAGAACCTATTTACTTAAACATCTTTTACCGATGATTGGTTCGAAGGAACCGGTATTGGATTTGAGTATTCAAAAACCAATTCGAACCAATTTACGAGTTCGAAAGTGAAGACATGTTACAAATAATGAAGTTGAAGGCGAAGATCTTCATAACGGAAGGATTATTTATTGATAATTTTGGAGTAGCTCTAAATAGCTGTGGTTCCCTCGTTCTGGGATCTTCGTACATAAGGACTACTCGCTACTAATCCTAGGAGTAATTTCGAACAGGATGTGGTAGGAGAGTGCCTTCGATTTGTTCCATTCTTGGACAACTTGTATGGATGAATGTCGTACATTGCATCTCTATGATCATAGTGCATTGATCTCTACAAATGTACATCTGTTTGGTGGTGTAGGAGGTAATCCCTCTTATACTTAACATCCTTCTCTAAGACGTACGTGATCAGAGGTTGTACTTTTATGGAAATCAATAGTGTTGTTGGAAATAGCAATATGGAATTTTAAGTTGAAATGTTCTAAGAAAGGTTAATGTTACCTTGAGCCTCACCCCTCGGGAATTGTGAAACAAGAATTCCTTTAGGGCTAAGTGGTTCACTACCATTAGTGTATGATATCACCTTTCTAGACTTATTTATTTTGACGCTATTAACCCAAAAAATGGATCAATACCCTGGATCAAGTATGAAAGCACAACCTTATTTATCAAGGCAAATAAAGTAGAAAAAACAATAGTAAATTGCAGAGAAAGTAAATGAACAAGAGATTTTTATAGTGGTTTGGCTGTTAACAAAGCCCACGTCCACTTCATAACTTTTCTTATCGATTGACTGCAATTAGAAGTTGAATATGATTACAATGGGATTGAATCCTGTAGGTTAGATCAAGTCACTAGTGTTAGAATTCACTGGAGAATCACACTGAACACTTTAGATGACTATTGTGTGGGAGGAGAAGAGTAGTTTCTGTAGAGTTTTAGCAGCCTGTCCGAAAGTTCCCGTTTATGTTGCAGGTAGGATCGTATTTATAGGGTTTGGAGAGCTATTGGGCTAGGCCGCCTTGCCAAAAGCTCGCATTTGGAAATACGAAGATGCTCTAAAAATTTCTCAACGATTTGAGCCAATCTAATGGATCGCTAGCAATCCATAGTTTCTGGGTTGCTAACGATCCATTTACTTGGGATACTCTCCTTCATCCTTTCCTTGAATTTCAAGGCAATCTAACACGATCTTATGGATCGCCAGCTATCCAATACTTAGTGTATTTTTGGACTCCGTCTTTTGGATTGAACTTGTTGTCTCATGTAGGTGTTCTCCATGAAGTTTCGTAGCTTGTCACCTTATTATGATGATGATCCATACACTGGTTGCATTGGACTGCTGATTGAATCAGATGAATGCTCACTTCTCGGTCTAACTAGCTTGGAATTCCATCAAACTTAGCAATCATTCCTAGAATACCTATTGGATCATGAAGCAAGAGGATTGGAAGACCTATGAGCGATCCTTATGGATCACTAGTGATCCATAGGAGATGGATTGCTAGCGATCCATCACCTTAGCATATTTTTGCATTCTTTTTCTCCAACCTTTCTTGGTCAATCTTTCTAGTCCTTTTGGTTAGATCTTGAGTTGTTTTGAATCGACATAACCATTCCGACTTCCTTTGAATTCTGGATCGCTAACGACCTAACGACTTAGCGTATTTTTTGGTTCTCTTTCACTATTTAATCCAATTGAGCCGATCCTTTTTCCCTTCTATATTTCTATCGCGACTTGAGCTTCCTGCTTCATGACCCGGTCCAAATTCGTCTAAACCCTAAATCCATTCATTCCGTCACCGTCGTCGACAATCCACCACAGATTCCTCTTTCCGTTGACCATTCTAAAGTTCGTCGTTGCGTTAGGCTAGCCATCATCACCTGAGACTCCGTCGATTTGGATAACTATCGACCTGCTTTCCTTGGATCACGGCTATCACATACTTGAATCGTCCTTGACCTTTGATTTTTGACTAGAGGTGGGTGGTTTGAAATTTGGCATTCGTTTAGCAATTTGGTGACGGGGTTGTATTGGTGATGATTCTCGTGGAAAATTCGAGTTGATTATTATTTTGTGGAAGAAGATAGTAAATCGAGTCTTGAGTTCTTCACGGAACGACGCTCGAGCTTAACCCTGGTGTTTGATATGTTTTGCTATCTTCGTCCACGGAATTAGAATTGACTTGCACTAAGTTACATTGTTGATCCAACATGACTTCGCACGAATTAGTTTTAGTTCTTTCGGAGGGAGTTCGGATTGGTTCCGTTATTGCACGCTCAGTGTACCTGAAATGGGAATAGCTTTCTGCATCACTTCGGGCAATGGATCCGTTATCGGTCGTTGATCAATAACGGTAAGCGTAGGAAAAATAACTTCAATAAATGACACGAGAAGCCCTTTCCATTCTTCACTGCGAGCGAAGTATCAACACAGGATAGGGTGTTTGTAGTGTTCAGGACATCAATCTCACCCTACATAGTTAACACATTGCACTTGCCCCACCCTATACTTGAAATCCAATGTGTCGATGTAAACCGACATTCCTTCGGAATGAAAGTGTTGTAGGTGAATTTTTAGTTAAAGATAGAATTACATGACCGTGTTAGATGCAAGTTCTGTTGTATAGAATGAAGCATCCGTCCTCTTGCCCTAAGTCCAGTGGAGGAAGTCCAGTACTTTTAGAAGCTGAGTCGTCATCCATTGTGCCTCCCTTTTGAGTTCCATGAGCTGAATACGCTCAACTAGTTCCGGCTAGCCCAGTTGTAGACTGGACTCCTCCGAATTTCAAAGTTTTGCTTAATCCCCCGAAGAGAGCTTCCTTTGTAACTCTGCTAAGGTTCTATATAACATCTTCTTACAACACGATATTCTGGAGGACGAGGTGTGCCTTCCGAAGAAGAATGAGTTTGCCCATATGCAGCCTTCGGGATACACCGCTTGCCACCGGTATACGTGCTTAAATGGAGCAGTGCCCTCCTTCAATAACTTCTTGAAAGAAACTCTTCTGAACCTAGGAATCGCTCCATTCCAAATTCATCCTAATTGATATGCAATCTTGACTTGCCTTCACATCCTATTTATGCGGACATTTAATCGTGCCCCGAGCTTCGATGAGTTGAGATATTTTCTCTTGTTTAAGAAGAGAGACAAATTCCCATCCCTTGTCGTCATCGAGGCCCAAAGGAATTGCAAGGTCATGCTACAGCTTCAAAGAAATCTGTCCCAACTCAAGACTCAGTACTTCTTTATTAGGTTTCCCAAAGGATTTAACTGTCTTTGGACGATCGCGGGTAAGTTCTTTCCTTTACTTATTGAGTTTCGATACGTTGCTATGAGATTTTTGATAGATCAAATACTTCTTGTAGTTATCTCGGGTCGAATAAAGACCCAACACTCGATTAGACTTTTCATACTCTGAAGGACATAGATGCCAAGGAGAGATTGGTTAAATTTTTGCTAACGGACGAGAATTTGCTCCGGTACGGGCAGTTGCATCCTGGGAGATCCGCCATGGCTGTTGAAGTCCCGTCTCCTTCCTGTTCCGGAGTACAAACATGCTCCACTTCTTCATCACATGGCTCCTAAGAGGGGGGTTTCCTAGAAAAAGAAGGCCCGTCTAGCGAGCAAACCGAAGAAACTCATGAAGGAAGGGGTGTCACGACTGAAGCCAGCTATCCGGCCAAAATGTCCTCGATTCTGAAGGAAGGGGAAGAAGAATCCAAGTAGTGTGAGGGTAAAGTTGCAGTGGAAATAGAAAAGGAGGAGGGTGAATTTGAGGGCAGCAGTAGTTATGATTCCTCATCTAGTGATGATGATTTCGATGCAGGCTCTGACGGCGGAGACACTGAATCGTGTGATGAGACTCTAGGAATGAGTCCTACTCTCCCGGATTAACCTCCTTGAGAGATTCACAATAAAGATGCTCCCCCAATAGCCGAGTGACATCAGGGTTCCCTGATTAAAGATACCAACATAGACTTTAGGGATTTGAGCAATGTTTACATGGATATCGATGAACTTATGGGGGAGGATTTCGAATTCGAGGGAATGTCTCCTCACCTTGGTCATTTCATGTCTAGAGTTAGCCCGATTTCTACCACGGTGGCTTCCCGATCTGGTTTGTGACGTCCTTTTAGAACCCCTAAGACAAATTACACATTTCACTAGGGTCACATTCACTTACACATGCATTATTTAGGCCTATTTCTCATTGCTAAAGCTTTTTATTTATTCTTCATGTTAGGTACCATGAGCGGCCGTGGAATATACGATGATCTTGAACAATTCACTAATTCACAACGTCTGTCAAGATGATCTTTAAGCTGCCAGCAGCCCCGTGAAACTGAGGAAGAGTGGAGAAGGAGGAAAGACTCGGAAGCCAAGGCTCGTCGCCAAGATGATAGAGAATGGGGTCGGATGTATAAGAGTGGTCACGACAAGAGAAAAATCCCAAACGACTGAGAGGAACCGTCCAAGAAGTCGAAGGTTGATCGCAGTTATCATCCTTCTTAGCATCAGGCTTTTGCCCTGGCCCTTATTTCTATCGGTCTTGAAGTTCTAGTTTCTTCCGTTCAGGCTCCATTTTCATCTCAAGCCCCACCGACACACGTGGTGCCCGCTCCTAGTTCCTCGCATCCTCATAGGACGCCAGCTTACATTCTTTTGTCCAGTCCTCCTTGACTCGAAGCTGCGCTCCTTGGGTGATTTTTAAAGGGAGTTAAGTTTGACCGTGACCTTTGTCCAGTCCGCAAAGTTTCCTATATGCCCCACCTTTAGGCGATTCAATGTGATTTAGATCAAGCTGAGTGATGGGAAAAGTTATGCAAGCAGCTGGCCGACATGAACCGCAATAATTATCGAAAGATCCTCTCCTTTGAATCGGACAAAGACGATTTCGAGAGGGCGTTAGCAGAACGTGACGCCAGAATTGAGCGACTAATACAAGAGAGGGACGTGACACTCCGGGAGAGTAAGAACAACGCCAACTTGCTAATGGAGCTGAAAGAGGCCCATGCAAAAATTGAGATCGTGTTTCGAGATGAAATTAAAAAGGCCAATGCGGATGAAGTTAAGTTCAAAGTGGAGCTCGAAGCCCGTGACATGATTATTAAAGCTCAAAAGAAGACTATTGCTGATCATAACAAAATTGTTGAAGGGCACAACAAAACAGTTGATGAATAATTGGGAATTGTGGAATCTCGTGAAAAGACCATTTCTGATCAAGCCCAGACGATTGCTTTGCTCCAAGGAAGAGTGGCACAGCTTAGCGCCAAGAAAACTCGAGTTGAAGTTGAAACGGCCACCATAATAGCGGATTACTTAGAGTTGCCAGGCACCTTCGAAAGAAAGATGGAGAAGACGGACGATACCATCTTAAATTTCTATGTTAATTCTTTGTTACATCAAGGCAGCCTCAGTTATTTGGTCCCTAAATTTTCACGTACTCTTGCTGAGTTTTAGGAAAAATCTTGGTCCATTTTCGAGAAATTTGGGATGTATATACCGAGCAAGAGTTGGAGGATTCCCATCTCAATGAGGAATCGAAGAAAGCACCGATAGAGGGTCGAGAGGTCCTTCAAATTGAGAAGGAGCAGGAGGCTGCAGATGCTGCTATGACTGCAACTACCAAAACATTGCCGGAGCCTTTCATTTCTATGCCTAACGGACCATCAAGACAGCCTCGCGATCAGTTGGCGAGCTCTACCGGTGCTGCTTTGTTTTCTGTTCCTTCGGCAGCTGTCTTTGAAACTTTAGGTGGCCCAAGAACTTCTCCGAAGATCGTGCAACCATCAAAAGAAGGAAAAGGTGGGGAATAAGAGATTGACATTCTCGGCCATTCCTCTGATGTAGGTAACCTTCTTGTTTCCCTCGAGTTTGAGAATTTTCAGCTCACGCCGCAAGAACAAGAAAAACTTAATGCTTTCATTTTTGATTTTATAGGTCCATCCTATTTACCTGATGTCCCGCTGGTTTCCTCGATGCCTGGGCTTACCACTATTTCAACTGCATCGATGCTTATCTCCGTAGCCGCTCTGATTGCTGCGCCTGCGACTAGCTTGCAGCCAGGGCCAGAATCTGAGAAGATTGCTGCTTGCATGGTCTAGACGACCCTTCTGTATCTTTGGAGGGCAACTTCATGGCAGCTAATGCTCGAGAGCAGGAGGACAGACTAGTCAGCTGCATAAATCTGAACAACAAATGGTACCCGTTAAGAAGAAAAAGGTTGAAGCGACAAAATCTTCGAGGAGCTCCTGCAAATCCCTGAAGCGAAAGGCCAAACGGGAGTTTTCCGAGAAGGTCAAAGAGCAAAGAAGAAATGTCGGCGCCGAGGAGATAGTTCATATTATACGCAGCAGGACTACCCCTGGTCGGGATTCTGAGGGGAAGCAGAAACTTCCAACGAAAGGTGGGAAAAGGAGCGGGGGAAACATGCATTGACAGGTCCGGACAGTAGTGGAGCCAGTTTTTTGGGACATTTTGTTTTGTTTGATACGTGTTTTTTTCAAGTGCAGAGTATGCACTTACTACTTTGATTGTTGTAGCATCTGTATTTTTCTTTTTGTTGGTCGATATTGTGTGGGTACGGCCCCCACATTTTTGACTTTGTATAGAAAATGCTATAAGTGATACAATGTTGACATTTTGATTGTAACTTTACATGTCTGCTTATCTACGTTTTAAGCACTTATTTTAATTTTATTTACCGCTATTTTATCTAGTCTTGTAATTTCCGTCAAAATTCCTTGTTTGAAGTAACAGAACAGTGAAGTACTTGTTTTTTTGTTTTTGAGCATATTTTTTTATTTTGAGTATCGTTGTGTCCACTAGTTCATGGGGCTACTTATTTCGAACACATGACAAATGGCAAGTTGATCCGAGTGATTTTTTGGATGTCTGTAATCGGGGGTTTGACATCTCCTATCCAGTGCCAACGTGAGTGCAATATCTTAAGAGATGTTCGGGATTACCATCTCCTAAGGATCCGTTAAACTATCTACTATGTAGTGCAATACGCTATTATAATAGTGTCTACAGTAAAGTAAAGTATTAAAATAGCGTTAAGGCGTTATCCATATCCCCCTTAACACATTTTATATATTCCCATAGTCTATACAGTACCGTACGCTCCTCCGTGAGGTTTACCCAGAGGGAACTCCATAGGTATGGTACAAAACAAACTCGTAGAAGGCGCGATAGGGCATGCGACACAGCACTCGAAGCACTGCCAAGGTAGATATACCAATTGCGGATCCACATTAGTGGTAACGCATTGCAGCTACTATCGCCAACCTCGGAACACACTCCCAAATCAGATCAAGGGGTGGCCACCGAATCAATCACAAAGTAATAGAATGGTATCGAAGAAATGTGTCCCATAGGAGGAATGACCTCACTTGGCCTGGCTTGGCTCCTGTTTTAGCCACATCAAGCTGACTCATGGGAGTCAGGGTCACGTAAATACCTCATTCAGAATCATTCGCCAAACCATCCTACTTCATTTCTGGAATCCCCACCACGTACACAGTTGTTAAAGTGGTCTTCGTTATTGGCAGAGAGTATGACAATATCTGATCCCGGTCTCTTTAACAACCAAACGCTTATTTCACACCGGATGGTTCTTTTACATTTCCAAACCAATTCATAATTGATATCAAAATATCATATTCTCAAAATCATATCATTTCGAATTCATATTTACTTTTGAAATCATATCACTTCCGAATTCACATTTCTAAAATAGGTTAAATTCTCATTTCAAAATCATCATATTTACTAAAATATGCCATTTCACAAAAAGATATCAATTTCAAATCCTAACTTAGATTATATCATTATCAAGGATTTAAATATAAATACTTCAACTTTACAAAGTCTAAAGTTTTAGAAAATAGTTTAGATAGTCAAAAATAGTTTTAATAGTTTTTAGAAATGGTATAAAATGGATTTAAAATAGTTTAAATAGTAAAAATAGTTTAAATAGATTTAAATTTGATTTAATTTGATTTAAAATGATTTAAATTGATTTAAAATAAGTTAAATAGATTTTATATTATGTTAAATAGATTTTAAAATAGATTTAAAATATATTAAATATATTTAAATTAGATTAAGTAGATTTAAAATAGATTAAATAGATTTATAATAGATTAAATAGATTTAAATTATATTAAATAGATTAAATTGAAATTATATTAAATAGATTTAAAATAGATTAAATAAATTTAATTAGTTTAAAATAGGTAAAATAAATTAAATTGGATTAAATAGGTTATAATAGATTAAAATAAATTAAAATAGTTTTAAATTGATTAAAATAGTTAATTTAATTAAAATAGTTAATTTAATTAAGATAGTTTAAATTAGTTTAAAATAGATTTCAAAGTTATATCCAACATTTCAATAACTCAATTCCGGTAAATTCATTTATATTTGACACCTCAACTTTGAAATTCAAATTTAAATCCTTTGAACAATTCATTAAATCAATTCCAATTTCAACATTTACGCTTGTACTTTAGAAAATAATTCAATTTATAAAAATCAAATTTCTATTTCAAAATACTAGTTAACTGAATTCAAAATTTATAGATTCAAAAATCATTTAATTTAACCAATCCTGTGTCCGTATATAATTTTCTACCCTAGGGTTAAGTGATACAGATATTTATCATTTCAATCCAGAATTTAACTTTTTACGGTTATATATCATTTCAAACCGCAATCCCGAATTAAATAAAATCCATAAAATCGCTTGAGTTTATCATTTCAACACATAACGATTTTTCTCTAATCTATAGATCGTTCGGGTATGTATCATTTCAACCCATAGGGAACTTGCAGTGTTATAACCATATAAAATACAACATCCAGTCATCCAATATCAACAATCAAACATCCATTACGACCATCATTCAAATCAACCAATAACATCAATAGATAACTGATTATCATTAACAGGTATTAAGTTGACAATTTAATTCAATATTAAATTAAACGATGATTAAATGCAATAAAAGTCAAATTTAACTAGAACGACAATTTAAACATACCAAAGATCAATCAATTAATTTCTAGTCACATCATAAATTTAATTTAACTAACATAAGAAAATTTAGTAGTTGTGAGTGGTTTAAAACTCTCACCTTTGATTTGAAATCGGTTTGAAATCCAAAATAAGGTCTAAAATTCAACGGTCCCAGAATTCATCCAAACTAGTTCCATAATGTCCGGAATTTAAATACGATCCCAACGGAGCAAACTGCGCGTAAATCTAAGCTCGTATGAACAAGTTATTGAAGTTAGAATGATTTAAGATTTAAATTTAAACAAATAAAATAATAATAATAATAATACACGTATCTTACCACGTCACCATCGCTCAAACCCCGTATCACGAATCACGCACGCGGCCAGTATCTCGTTCGAGCCAATGGTTAGCCGCCGCCATCAATCGCCTACCACGGGCACTACAGCCACCTTCACCCAGATCAACTACCACCACTCGCCTACCCTCGCCGAGCCGTACGCCCTGGCCAAGAGCGGCCGTCCCAGGCGCCACCAAACTCACCACGCCGCCGCCACCTTCAGCGTCAAATTAAGGTGACATCCAACCACCTGGGATGAACGAATGCCACCGCCCAGACCTGCTCGACCTCCACTTCCCAATGCCGCCTCCATATCGTTGATCGGACGACGATCCACCGTTGGATCGTCAAAACCCTAAAATGGATGGTCGAGGTTCAACCTCGATTTCTGGACAAACGGTGCTTCTATTGAAAAACGAATTACACCAGTAAATTACGCTATTTGAGAGCTTCGAATTGATATATAATTTGATAGGGTTTGAGGAATTTGAATTTTCGATTTGATTTTGAATTGCAATTAGGGTTTGAGAATTTGAATATGTTCTGCCATTGAAAAGAAGGAGATAGACAGGAAATGTACGTACTGAATAATGGAATAAGAAATAGCTAGGGTTTATAACAGGCTATATATAGGCAGATCAGAAATAGAAATGAATAAACTAGATTGATTTGGATTGAAACGATAACTGCGACCCAAAAGCCCGTTTCGTTCCCGAGACGAAAATGGGTCATCCCATATATCAAAATAGATGTTTTCGATATTTTTTTAACTCAATGGAACAGGTTTCAAGTCCTAATTCCATCGTATGAAAAAGTTAACTTAAAACCAGCTTATTTCAAATTGATTTCAATTGACTTAAATTAGATTGATTTCTACACGTTTCGAGTCCGTACGATCAAACGACAAGTCCGATCGCTACGAAACTTGAAACCTTATAATAATTTACCGTTACGGATCCGATGAAACTAGTTTTGTCAAAATCCAAGACAGGGACCACAATGGCTATTTTCGCATTAATTAAATAAATTAATATTAAATTAATTAATTCAGCTTTTCCATTCAAATTTGATACTTAACAAGTTTCATCATTTTTGATCACTTAGACATTTACAAAAATTTGAAAACAAATTTACATGTCAATTCAATGTTAATTATTTCCCTAAATACACTGTTCAGTTTCAACTGCAATTAATCCAACTAATTATAATTTAATTCCAATAAATTGATATAATTTGATTTCAATCTTTTTATTTAATCAATCATTATTCTATAGACATAGTTAACATTGTTTTATATTTTATTACATTAATATTCTCCAATTTTCACCTTTTATTTGTATTAGCTACTATATTTCCAGTATATTGAATTTTTGTCAATTTTGTTATAATTTAGAATCTCAAAAAATTAATTTATCTTTGTTTCACTCTTTATATTACATAAATTATTGTCTTGTAAATATAATTAACATTTCCATACATTTTTTTACATTCAAAATTTGCAGTTATCGTCTTAACTCAGTTTACGTAGCATTTAATTTCATTTAATTATAATTGATTAAATAAATTGGTAACTAATAACAATTGTCACCATTTCTACATTTAACCACATTTGTATGTTTGTTATCTACACACAAATGTCATAGTTATTTACACAACACTAATTTAATTCAGTTACAATTTATTACTTACTATTTCATTAATTAATACAACATTTAATTTTTCAATAACTCTTTAAATCTAATTATCAATTAATACACACATTATTACAATAAATTTACAATCTATAACCAATTATAACTCTTTAATCATTTTAAATTTATTGGAATTACATTTAAAGCAGTTATCAATTTCCTTAAATTAATACTATTTCATTTTATTCCAGTTATATTCTTATTATTAAATCATAAATTTTTATTCCTTTCAACATTAAATCGTAAAACTTTATTAAATTAACAAATTTTAATTATCGAAAATTTTGGGTCGTTACACTCTCCCCCACTTAAAACTTTTCGTCCTCGAAATGGAAAAGAAGGGAAAAGAAGGAATTAATATATCTTATTCAAAATATTAAATCTATAAACAATCAATTTACATAATCAAATAATTTAAATAAAATATATCAATTTACAACAATTAAATCCTTTATATTCAAGTTAACAAAAGTTTGAAAAACATTTCATAAAATTTTCTAAGTACAAAATTTTCGGTAAATTTCGGTAGAGTCTCCTTTGTACGGAGAGGTCTGGGAGAAATAATAATATCAATAATAACAACATATATCATATTTTTCAAAATAATATATCCCAAACCACGGGAAAATAACATAATATCGCGTAATCTGAGAACGTACCTATTTGTCGGGCAAATAACACTTAATTTACGAAACCTAAAGCAGTAGCTATTGCTTCCATAAACCTGTATTTCACTTATATAATCCAAAGAAGTTAATAATTATATAAAAGGAAAATATTTAAGTTGTTTCAATAAATAACAAACAAATCATCATAATATAACAATAGTCATTTGCAAACAACAGTACAAACATCATTTTCAACAAAGAGAGCAATCATCCATCCATAGCAACAAAAAACAAATGGTTTGTTCAGGTTCAGAACTTCTAATCATATAAAATGATAAATAACTATGAAGTAAACCATACACTCAACAGTCGTAGATAACTTTATAGATTATTTATACATCTCTAGATAAAATAGAAGTATCATATCCCAACTAATCCATAAGCCCAACAAACAAAGAATTCTACAAATTTTTAAGTTTACTCTATTTATCCTTTCCACGTCATTTATTGTTCATTTTTTTCATACAACGATTTTCTTTAATTCACGTTCATTACTTACAAAATTTTAATTTCCATACATTCAAGTAAGGCTCATTTCATTAATTTACATTCTTTACTTACATAAGTTATATCCATTTCAATTTATTTAGATCATAAATGTATCCATTATTGAAGTATTGTATATCTATTTCAGTTTACTTCACATTTACTATTTAGTTTGATTTCCCTTTTTCATCATCCTTTACCTTTCTTTCTCATTCATATAATGTTTATTTTCATTAATTCACATTCGTTATTACTTACAAAAGTTCATTTCTTCTTTATTCATATAATGCCATTTCTTTCATTTTATTACCTTACATTCATTGCTTAAATAAGTTATTTTTTCTTTTCAATTATTGGATTATACATTATTAGGTAAGTTTCTTTACAATTCAATTCACCATTTAGAGATTATTTCTTTTTCACATTCATTCTTCCATATATAGTATTATTGAATATTAATTCCATTTCTAAATCATTTCAATGGTTTCTGAAGTTATAACCATCTAATTTATATAGTACTCATTTTAATTATAAATGGCTTCAACATTAATTTAAGTTTATAATTATTTACTTACAATATTCACCTTTTACTATTCAATCCGATTATAAATTGCTTAAATGTCAACTTAAGCTTATAATCATTTTTCTAACATTATTCACTTTTATTACATTTATTTAGTATCATTTCAGACTATTAACTTTAGTTTATAACAATTCATAACATTAGAATTCTTATTTATAGAAGTAATTCCATTGAATACTTTCATTTTTCCAAGTTTTACTTGTATAATATTCTATTACATATTCTTTTTAACATTTCAACTTTTAATAATTTGGTAAGTTGTATATATATGTCTTTTAGAATGCAATTGAATACTACCCAAGTTTCTCTTATTTATTTAGTTAACAAAATGTTCAATAGTTACCATTTCTTATTTCCATTTCCACTTTATTTACAGTTTACAAATTTTCAATTTCTTATTTTTATTTTAAAAGTTTCCAATTACTAATATAGTCAAGATTCCATTCATTTCTATTATTTCAATTTCTAATTTACACAAACTTAAGAACTAAACAACCGGGTTTCATTTCAATTATTTTAAAATAATATATATAATCATATCTTTTATATATATCAAATCATATATGGAATTCAATATTAATTTATCAAAATAATTGTGAAGTAAAATTAGTACAATGGTCTTCACACTTTGGAACTCGAAAATGAACGTCGATGATGCATGCACTCATCACCGAAATTATTTTCCAACGATAGAAAGGGGAGTATAGAACTTATTTCCCTCCAAATTTCTTTTAAAACATTCCTTCCAAATCATTTTGAAATATTTATGTCAGAAAATACTTCTAAATACTAATAGTATTATAATTCCAAACCTTTCGAAAGAAATTTTCAAAATCCCGGAACTTCAGTTCTTAAATTTCAATTTATATTCATTTTATCCGTAAATCTTATTTTTCAATCAATATTTATAAAAAAATTCTACCTAATAAACAACATATTACATCCAACTATACCATTTATAAAATTTATTATTTTATATACAAAATATATATAATAGGTAAAATATTTCATTTACCTATATTTCAAGACAATATTGTGTCGGTTTGTCCTATTAAGTATTTAGAAATCCCTATCGATGTCATAGCGTCCTATGGACCGACCAGAATTTATAAATACAAAGCGGAACAAATTAACACAATACAAAAACCTTTACAACACTAACAAATACGCTCTCTCGTATATATATACACACTCAGCGACTCATTCTAGGGTATTACTACCCTATTTCAAAAGAGCCAGATCCCACAAAGCTAAGGTTATCGCTAAACCAAAGCTTTGACACCAACTGTAATGACCCGCCTTTTTGGACGTTTAAGCAGACACACATGTCATCTCAAATATTAAAAAGGGCAGATTGTTATGGGGTAAATAAGAAAAAGTAAAGAAAGAAAGAAAACAAATACAGAATCTCGTAGTGGAATGACAAAATATAATAATCAAATAAACAGTTCATGAAGCTGTTTACAATTAACATTGATTAAACTTTTATAATACAGATCAGAGTTACATACAACAAGAATAAATAATAAATAAATGTAGCAGAACAACATAATGCAGTGGAATAAATATAATACATAATAATAGTAAAAAATCTTCGTCTTCGTACTCCAGAAAGAAGTCTTCGATAAACTGAAAAGCTCTAGCTGACCTGAGTGAATTAAAAAGACAAAACTCTCGAGTCAGAACTAAAAGATCTTATGTAAGTTAGACCAATGGTAAATAAATATGAGTGTAATGGCGTCAGAGATGTTTACGGGGTTTGACATCTCCTATCCAATGTCAACGTGAGTGCAATAACATAAGAGATGTTTGGGATTACCATCTTCTAAGGTTCCGTTAAACTATCTACTATGTAGTACAATACGCTATTATAATAGTGTCTATAGTAAAGTAAAGTATTAAAATAGCGTTAAGGCGTTACCCATATCCCCCTTAACACATTTTATATATTCCCATAGTTTATACAGTATTGTAAGCTCCTCTGTGAGGTTTACCTAGAGGGCACTCCATAGGTATGGTACAAAACAAACTCGTAGAAGGCGCGATAGGCATGCGACATGGCACTCGAGGCAATGCCAGGGTAGATATACCAATTGCGGATCCGGACTAGTGGTAACGCATAGCAGCTACTACCACCCACCTCGGAACGCACTCCCAAATCTAATCAAGGGGTGGCCACCAAATCAATCACAAAGTAATAGAACGATTTCGAAGAAATGTGCCCGATGGGAGGATTGACCTCACTTGGCCTGGCATGGCTCCTGTTTTAGCCACATCAAGTTGACTCACGGGAGTCTGGGTCATGTAAATACCTCATTCAAAATCGTTCGCCAAACCATCCTACTTCATTTCTGGAATCCCCACCACATACATAGTTGTTAAAGTGGTTTTCGGTATTGGCAGAGAGTATGACAATATCCGATCTAGGTCTCTTTAACAACCAAACGCTTATTTCACACCGGATGGTTCTTTTACATTTCCAAACCAATTCACAATTGATATCAAAATATCATATTCTCAAAATCATAACATTTCGAATTCATATTTACTTTTGAAATTACATCACATTTGAAATCATATCACTTCCGAATTAATATTTCCAAAATAGGTTAAATTATCATTTCAAAATCATCGTATTTACTAAACTATGCCATTTCACAAAAAGATATCAATTTCAAATCCTAACTTAGATTGTATCATTATAAAGGATTTAAATATAAATACTTCAACTTTACACAGTCTGAAGTTTTAGAAAATAGTTTCGATAGTCATAAATAGTTTTAATAGTTTTTAGAAATAGTATAAAATGGATTTAAAATAGTTTAAATAGTAAAAATAGTTTAAATAGATTTAAATTTGATTTAATTAGATTTAAAATGATTTAAATAGATTTCAAATAGATTAAATAGTTTTTAAATTATGTTAAATAGATTTTAAAATAGATTTAAAATAGATTAAATAGATTTAAATTATATTAAATAGATTTAAAATAGATTAAATAGATTTAAATTATATTAAATTGATTTAAAATAGATTAAATAAATTTAATTATTTTAAAATAGGTAAAATAGATTAAATTGGATTAAATAGGTTATAATAGATTAAAATAAATTAAAATAATTATAAATTGATTAAAATAGTTAAATTAATTAAAATAGTTTAAATTAGTTAAAAATAGATTTCAAATTTATATCTAACATTTCAGTAACTCAATTCCGATAAATTCATTTATATTTGACACCTCAACTTTGAAATTCAAATTTAAATACTTTGAACAATTCATTAAATCAATTCCAATTTCAACATTTACGCTTGGACTTTCAAAAATAATTCAGTTTATATAAATCAAATTTCTATTTCAAAATACCAGTTAACTGAATTCAAAATTTAAAGATTCAAAAATAATTTAATTTAACCAATTCGGTGTTCGTATATAATTTTCTACCATAGGGTCAAGTGATACAGATATTTATCATTTCAATCCGCAATTTAAATTTTTACGGTTATATATCATTTCAAACCATAATCCCAAATTAAATAAAATCCATAAATTCATTTGAGTTTATCATTTTAACCCATAATGATTTTTCCCTAATCTAGAGATCGTTCGGGTATGTATCATTTCAACCCATAGGGAACTTGCAGTGTTATAACCATATAAAATACAACATCTAGTCATCCAATATCAACAATCAAACATCCATCACGACCATCATCCAAATCAACCAATAACCATCAATAGATAATTGAGTATCATTAACAGGTACTAAATTGACAATTTAATTCAATATTAAATTATACGATGATTAAATGCAATAAAAGCCAAATTTAACTAGAATGACAATTTAAACATACCAAACATCCATCAATTAATTTCTAGTCACATCATAAATTTAATTTAACCAACATAAGAAAATTTAGTAGTTGTGAGTGGGTTAAAACACTCACCTTTGAATTCAAATCGATTTAAAACCAAAAATAAGGCCCAAAAATCAACGGTCTCAGAATTCATCCAAACTAGTATCTTAATGTCTGGAATTTAAATATGATCCCAATGGAGCAAACCGCGCGTAATTCCGAGCTCGTATGAACAAGTTATTGAAGTTAGAATGATTTACGATTTAAATTTAAACAAATATAATAATAATAATAATAATAATAATAATAATAATAATAATAATAATAATACACGTAACTTACCACGTCACCATCGCTCGAACCCCGTATCACGAATCGCGCATGCGGCCAGTATCTCGTTCGAGCCTAGGGTTAGCCGCCACCATCAATCGCCTATCGCCGCCACTACGGCCACCTTCACCCAGATCAACTGCCACCACTCGCCTACCCTCGCCGAGCCGCACCACTAGCCAAGAGCGGCCGTCCCAGGTGCCACCAAACTCACTGTGCCGCCTTCAACGTCGAATTTAGGCGAACTCCAACCACCTAGGGATGAACGAACGCCACCGCCCAAACCTGCTCAACCTCCTCTTCCTAATGCCACCTCCTGATCGTCGATCGGACCACGATCCACCGTTGGATCGTCAAAACCATAAAATGGACGGTCGAGGTTCAACCTCGATTTCTGGACAAATGGTGCTTCGATTGCAAAAACGAATTACACCAGTAAATTATGCTCATCGAGAGCTTTGAATTGATATATAATTTGATAGGGTTTGAGGAATTTGAATTTTTGATTTGATTTGATTTGCAATTAGGGTTTGGGAATTTGAATATGTTCTGCCATTGAAAAGAAGGAGATAGACAGGAATGTACGTACTGAATAATGGAATAAGAAATAGCTAGGGTTCATAATATGCTATATATAGGCAGATCAGAAATAGAAATGAATGGACTAGATTGATTTGGATTGAAACGATAACTACGACCCAAAAGCCCGTTCATTCCCGAGACGAAAATGGGTCATCTCATATATCAAAATATATGTTTTCAATATTTTTCAACTTAATGGAACAGGTTTCAAGTCCTAATTCCATCGTATGAAGAAGTTAGCTTAAAACCAGCTTAGTTCAAATTTATTTCAATTGACTTAAATTAGATTGATTTCTACACGTTTCGAGTCCATACGAGCAAACGACAAGTTTTTATTAAATCATATTGATTTCTTAAATTAATACTATTTCATTTTATTCCAGTTATATTCTTATTATTAAATCACAAATTTTTATTGCTTTCAACAATAAATCACAAAACTTTATTAAATTAACAAATTTTAATTATCGAAAATTACGGGTCGTTACAAAGTATGAATTGTATTTATTGTATCGAGATAGTGTACTCACCGCCTGTGGTGTAATCACTTATCATAAATCTGTATATTTCATCCTATATGATATATTCCTTTTGAGTTATCATGTTCTCATCTTTGATTTCGAGGACAAAATTCTTTTAAAGAGGAAAGTCTACAGCGACACACAAATTCATCACTTCAAAAAAAAAATAAAATATTCGAATATAAGATTTTTAAACATAAATGATAATGTTTCGAACAATAAATAAAATTGGTAATCTTATTTTGAATAAATATTTACAAAAATATATACTTTGGAAGATATGTCGATAAAATTACCGAAAACCATTTTATCAACAAACAGCTCTTAAACCATCCGACATCGTGCATGGGGCTGGATACATACACTCATTTACATAATGAAGGAGAATATGGAATAAATTTTTTTATTTTACTTTTGAAAATAAAATCTCTTTATGACATCATCAATGATATCGCTATTTTAAAACAAATGATTTTTGAAGTTAAATTGAGTTTAAATGATTTGAGAATTATTTTATTAAATAAGCCCTTTTAATTATTATATATATTGATAGAAATATTATTTTCAAACTTTGTGTACAAATATATATATATATATATATATATATTAAATAAGAAGTGAAAATATGACCGGAAATCAAAATCGGAATCGGTAATGATTCAACGTTGAAAAGTTATGCAACATTGTGAATCATTTGAGATATACATATGCAGACATACATGTACATATACATAAACACATTCACATGCACATGAACATATATACACATATACTTATACATTTATATATATATATATATTACAAAATATCAAGATATTTTCCATATACTTTAACCTTAAGAAAAACCAAAGTCAACACCTTACACACCAAGTACAAGCACATGGCCATGCACAGGAGGGAGCATGTTCGGCTGAACATGATGAGGAGAGGAGGGAAGTGGTGGTGATGAATTGGTGATGCATTTGTGTATAAATATCATGGTATTTCCATTCTCATTTTTGCCTATAAATAGCGCACACCTTTCTTCATTTCATGCACACTTTTCTTCTCAAATCCTAAGCTATTTCATCTTCTTTTTCTTCTCTACATTAATGGCTTTCATAGCTTATGAAAGAAAATATTACAAAATCAAAACAAAGTTATTCCAAAATAAATCGAATCTGTACTACTTCAAACCAAAGTTCAAGCTAGTAATCTCTTCTTTCTCCACCACTAAGGCCGTGTGCAACCAAGCTCTCCACCACCATTTTCCAAGCAAGGCCTACCCTTCCAAGCCTCGAAGACCAAGGATGAACCTCCAAGGAGCAATTGAGCTAGTAGTCGTGAGATCCGATTTCGAGATAGCGGAGCTATAGCCGTTTTAAAATTAGCCCGATCGAAAATCAAGTGACAAACTTTATATATATATATGATGTGATATGATTTCTATGGATGTTTACTATGCTTTGATCATCAAGTTTTGTTGTTCTAAATATAGTTGTTTAATTGTGTAAACCACGTTAAATACACTTTGATGTTACATAGGGAAATCACTTTTCAAATCAAGTTATAAACGTAATATGGAATCATTAAACTCCTTTGGAATGATTTAAAATGGTTTATAATTTTTTTATAAATGCTAAAATCCAATTTGTTAAAGTTTTGATAAGTTATGAAAATTGAGTCAAAATTAAGTGCGTCGCGTAACGACAGTTGGCGATTTCGTGCCGTCGAAAGTAAATACATTTATACGATGGATTCAAAATTCTTTATAATAAAAATTTTCTGAGCTCTTATAATCATAGTTATCAAACAAAAGAAAATGATCGAGATTTCATTTAGTAGATTTTGAAATATGAGTAAATCAAGTTTTCAAAATAGTCGCACTTTGGTAGTTCGAAAACCGAAGCGATAAGATCTTTAAAAGTAATATTTTTAATTCTTTAAAAATATGGGATAAATTCTATAAATATTTTAATATGTTTTAAAAGAGACTAGAGTTATAAAAATGGATTTATAAATGATAGAAAAGTTGTTTCGATCAAATAAGCTTAAAAGCACTATTCGCAACACTTTTCGCAGCACTTTGAATAACTTTTGTTATATGATTTTAAACTTATGTATCCTTTCCCAAATCATTTATAAATGTTTTCAAATAAAAAATTATTTTAAAGAAGATTTGAAGGTTTTATAATTTATTTTAAAAACTTAAAATAAATGTTTTAAAGAAAAGCTGTTATAATTAAGTGATTTAATCTTGGCTCTAAAAGCCGATGAGTAGATTGGATTTTTCTATTCGTTAGAGCCGGATGTGAGATGCTTAAACTAAGGAGATGTTCAGGAGCAGCCGGTGCGTTGGCTTACTTGGACTTTTTCCTGGGCGCGGAATAGATATGGTCGAAATGTTAGAAACGAGGCAAGTATAATTTTTTTTTTCAAATTTAATACAACTTGGATCGTATAGAAATAATCTTCTTATACTTGGTATTAAATTTCGAGGAGGGAACTAGTACTATCCTTGTGAATTTAAAATGTGATTTCACTGCTTTCGATGGATAGTAAAGGTTGAATATTGAAATTGATGTTGATTAGAATTAATATAATTCATATCGACCATTTTTTAACTCAATAATGTTTTCAAATATGAATTATGAAAATGATTTGATATTTCCAAAGTTAAAGAGAGGTTTAATGATTCCGTATACACCAAAAAGAAATGTTTTAGAAATATATATCTCTAGAAGATATTTTTGATAAAGTGAAAAGTAATCAACAAAATGATATGCACCTATTACTTAAACATCTTTTATCCAAGATTGGCTCAAAGGAACCAGGGTCAGATTTGAGTGATTCTTATCCGAAAACCCCTTTGAAATTTACAAGTTCGAAAGTGAAGACATGTATACGACAATGAAGTTGAAGGCGGGGATCTTCATAACGGAAGGATTGCTTGTTGATAATTTTGGAGTAGCTCCCGAGATAAATAAATAGCAGTGGTCCCCTCGTTCTGGGATATTCGTTTGCAAGGACTACTCACTAATAATCCTAGGAGTAATCCCCAACAGGATGTGTTAGGAGAGTGCCTTCGATTTGTTCCATTCTTGGACAACTGGTATGGATGAATGTCTGATATTGCATTTCTAAGATCAAAGTGCATTGATATCTACAAATGTACATCTGTTTGGTGATGTAGGAGGTAACCCCTCTTATTCCTAACATCCTTCTCTGAGACATACAAGCTCAGAGGTTGTACTTTTGTGGACATCAATAGTGTGTTGTTGGAAATGGCAATGTGTCATTATAAGAGAAAATGTTCGAAGAAAGGTAAATGTTACCTCGAGGCTCACACCCAGGGAATTATGAAACAGATCTTCATAATGGAAGGATTGCTTATTGATAATTTCAGAGTAGCTCCCGAGATAAATAAATAGCAGTGGTCCCCATATTCTGGGATCTTTGTATGTAAGGACCACTTGCTACTAATCCTATGGGTAATTCCTAACAGGATGTGGTAGGAGAGTTCCTTCGGTTTGTCTTAATCCTGGACAACTTATATGGATCAATGTCTGACATTACATTTCTAAGATCACAGTGCATTGATCTTTACAAATGTACATCTATTTGGTGGTGTAGGAGGTAGCCCCTCATATACTTAACACCCTTCTCTGAGACGTACGACCATAGAGTTTGTACTTTCATGGAAATTAGTAGTGTTATGTCGAAAATGGCAATGTCGCATTTTAAGTGGAAATTTTCTAAGAAAGGTAAACGTTACCTCGAACCTCACACCTGGGGAATTGTGAAACATGGATTGCTTTAGGGCCAAGTGGTTCACTACCATTAGGTTATGATATCACCTTTCTAGATTTATTTCTTTCTACCCGCTATGATATTGGGTTTTAATTATGTGGTGTATGCTATGGGATCTTAGATAGGTCGGTAACGGTCGGGTTGAAATCATATTCGGTTCTATCCGCCACCAGATGGGTCTGCGAGTGCCGGTCTTAATTCATAGAGGTTTTGAAGATGTTAATCCTTGGTGCATTCCTCAAGAGATGTACTGTACGGGAGGTAGTCCATTACCTCGCTATTCACTGGAAATCTAATTCTCCAATAAGTGACTTCGGTTTTAGTTGTAAACCTATTATGCTTGAATTTAATTGTAACAACCGGCATATTTTACGATTATATATTTAAATGTTTTATTTAAATATAGAATCATTAGTTGAATTAAATTCCGAAATGTGACTTTTTGTAAACCGTCAAATTCGGATTCGAGACCACTTTCATTGAGTTCGAAATGACGTTTTCAACTTGTTTAAGTATAAACATCAATATGTTTGGAGTTGATTAGGATTTTGGTATTTTCATTTGGCTTTTGGTTGGGTTCTAGCCCATTAACCCAATAAGCTAACCCAAACTCTTCTACCAAATACCTCAACTTCTCTCCCCTTCATTCATTATACTCATAACAATTCCTAACACTCAAGCTAAAGGAAAAATGGGGGAAAGAGAGGAGATCAGAAATTCCTAAGCCTAGTTCTTTTAGGAAATTCAAATTCAAGTTCCAAAATCAAGGAGTAGCTTATGTAAGCATCCTCTCCATCTCAATCCCTCTCTAATTTTCATAATTTCCTATAACCTAACTTAGGAAATATTTGCATATGATCATAGATTGGAGCTTCTAGAATTGTGATTGAAGTGGAGTTGATCTTTCCTTGTTTTAGAGCTTCTCAATTGTTGTTTTTTGAGTTTAAAGGTGAGTACTTGAACTCACATCTATGTTTATAGCTTTTATTGTTTTTAGGTATGAATTCCTAACATCTATTTCATGTTCAATTGCTTTTGATTTGAATTGATTTGGTGAATTTTCCAATTTTGATTTTGAAGTCAAAATTTATGAAAATCCTACTATGGATGTTTGGACATGTTATTTGGGGTGTATCGAAGAGCCTATCAGGTTGGGTTGTCATTTGGCATAAATCCATAGCCTCCATCGCTCGTCCGATCGCATCCGAATTGATTTGGCCATCATTGGCCTAGGCAAATTCTGCCTAGGCCCAGGCAACCAGACGTCTGGTTGAAAATTCCAAACGTCTGGTAGGGGCTTCTGGAAAAATTATAAATAACAAAAAACAAAATAAAAATGGCAAAGCCTAGGTTCAAACGTCTTGTCAAACCAACCAGATGTCTAGTCCCGTTAAATTTTGCCTATTTTGCCTGTTTTTGAGTGGATTTCCATTTTTATCGATTTATGACGATCTGATTAGTTATTGTCATTCATTATTGACTTTGATGATTTCTTTTCTGGATTTTTGGGAATATCCATTTGATGGATTTGATATCGATTTCATGGTTTTAATTCACACAGTTGAATGTGGATTTTTGGTGATAGATTGTTTTTACAATCATTTCTGTGATTTGTCATTTTAAAATACAAAGGTTTTTATACTAGTAGTAAATATTCAAACTCTTTCACAAAAATAATTTCAATATTACTTTTAATACAAAGCTTGTTTTTAAAACCATTTTCCAATCTATTAGTATATACAAACCTTTACCTCATTCGTATGAGAAATCCAATTAAACGATTTAGCAAAACAAGTGGAATGAAACACTTTCGTTTACTTCGTCGGTTAATTCTTGGACTTGTTCGATTGAAATCTTGTGACAATTTTCGAGTGGAAATCTACAATTTGTTCATAAATATTTAAGTTAAGCTAGTGGTTATGGGACATGAAGCTAAACTCATTTATTTACTAGCTTGATGTAATTTACACTTATTGATCTATGATGATCATTTTGAGGTTTAGACTAGCGATATGTGATGTCTTTTTGTCCGCGTGGGGGACTGTACCCCGTTTTGTTGCACTTCGTCTCATTTTTATGGGCTAGCGACCTATGGGTTTTTTAACCATTTTATGGAGTTCGGATCATTGGGTGTATCGTTGTACTACGTCGTTATTCCGGCTTATTTGAGTTTCAGGTTGCTCGGGCATACCATTGTATACGTCGTTGCACCGGCTCTATGGGTTAGCGACCCAAGGGATAGCATCCTGTTTTTGATACACGTGGTGGTGAGTTTTCGTGCTCTCGTTTATGATAGGCCTTCCCCCTTTTATGTTTTCTGGAATTTCAATTATGGCTTTCTGGAATTTATGTTTCACCAATTTTTTGCTATTTGCATTGATATGTTTTGTCAATATTTGAGGTTTGGTGAATAAGCTAAAGAATATGATATTCTTTTTGGGTATTTGAGGAGACTTGAGATATTGTATGATTTTCATTGTTATCAAAATTTATACTTGTCACAGTATGGCATTATTGTTATCATATATTTTTGTCGTATCTCTTACCCTTTCTCATCTCATATGATATTTATAGCTAGACTGATCCATTTATTATTTTTCTTCTTAAATAATACTCTGGTCAGACCGAGGTGTTTCAGGTACTTCCACTTGACTTCTTAGAAGGGACTAGCTTCTGACTATTGGCTAACTACTTTAGCTTAGTAGTTTTTGTTTTTATACATTCGAGATAGAGACTCCTTGATGTATACATATTCTTTTGTCTAGCACTTGGACCTATTCTTTTGTGATGTAGTGGATCTTGTATGACCACTACTTTGATGTTCACTTTTATGTGTTATATTCATATCTGTTTTTGCCTTAGTGATATGAATATCTATGACTGATTTTGTGTTGTGCTTATTTTATATTGATTCCGAAGGCCACTTAGCCACTGTGTAGTAGATTTGAGTTTGGATTGGATATGTTGGATTTCCTCTTAGAATGAAATGCATGATATACTATCTGACATATTGATTCTCGCTCAAATCAATTATACAGTTGGTCGCTCCTCAATAGCCTTATTCTTCGTACTAATTGACGACATTACCCAATAGTGTCCTTGGTTAGTGTGAGTATAGAGGTGGGGCATCATATTAATAATGTAACAATTTCAGCTAAGATTATCTATATTTACATGAAGTGTTTTCAAAGAATGTCATTAAAAATAATATCACTGAATTTTACGTAGAAATAATTTGGTTATCATAACGTAAAATCCCATTCTGTGTTTATATGCGACGTGGTCTTATGAGATACCCTTTTGTTTTCCAAATACTCCTATTTTGAGTTTCTTACACAAGTCCCATGACTGACCCAGAGTTTATTTTCCTTTTCGTTTAAACTCCGAGTGCTCTATTTTCTTGGGCATCCAAGTAGTTAGGTAATTTGGAGCATTTTGGAAGGAGCATGGAGCATGAAGACTGGAGGGTCCTTTTGTCAATAGTGATCAATTTCAAATTTCCACTTATCCACCAGCCTCTGTAAGGATAGGCATTTATAACAATCCTTGGCTGGGTTAGTACTTATCATAACTCTGATGAATTACTTAGAGTGATTGTATATACTTTCCATATGCATAATGAATGCGAATTTGAGATTCTATTGTTATTCTACCTTCTATCTTTATTTCTTTTAAAAACCATGATTATCTGCCTCTTCGACAATTGAATTTGTGGCACGTGAATACCGAGGATTTATTAGTGTTGATCTTCGAGGGTCGAAAAGGCGGGTCGTCACAGCGTTGCTTCTTTTCGATCAAGCATTTGGATGAGGTAGCCAATATTATAGGCATAAATATCTATATAGAGATGGAAAAGACTTTTGGGATTATCTCAATCAATGTACCTAGATACTGATAGAATTATGGGTATGCCCTAAAATTTATTATGTAATTTATTGTATAACTTAACCCTTATAAATAATCATGTCGAAATAAAGTATGCATCTCGTCTTTTCTATTGTATATGTTGTTGTATTATGATATAAGTAATGATCTAAATACATTAAATATATGTAAGTAGATTTTTTTAGAAAAAGTATTTAATTGATTGTGGTTGCGAATGTGTTCATAACCATGAGTTAAATCAAATACTAAAATACTTATCCTTAAATTTGTGATGACCCACCACCTTGACCCTCAGAAATCTACACTAATACATTCTCTGTATTCACATGCCACAAATCCAAGTGCCGAAGAGGCAGATTATCATAAGTAAAAGAAAATAAGGACATAATAGAATCTTACATGAATGGAATAACATATGTTATTTCAATATATATATTTACAGTGGAAAATTTAAATATATTTATCAAAGTCTATCCTATAAATCAGCCTAGACAGTTATAAATCTCTATCCTCATAAATGATGAGTACAACCAGTAAACTAATGCAACAGAAATGGAAATGGAGAACTATCAACATAAACATCTTCAACTCCAGACTTCAATCTCCATCATAATGCTCCAAGTTAAACCTCAGTACTTGGTCGGCCGGAAAAAAATAGGGCTCCCAGAGTTAAAGCGAAAAGGAAAATAAACTCCGGGTCAGTCATGGGACTGGTGTGAGAAACTCAAAATACAAATATTTGAAAACAAATGTATCTCATAAGACCACGCTGCATATAAACACGGAACGGGCTTTTTCCTTATGATAACCAAAACATTTGCTACACAAAATTAGAGGTATTATCTTTAATGACATTCTTTTCGAAATGCTTTTCAAGTAAACTTATATAATCTTAGCCGAAACTGTTACATTGATTAAATTCCAACATAATAGGTTCTACAATCAAGTCCGAAGGCACTTATTGGAGAATGGATTTCCGTACAATGGCAGGTAAGGAACTACCTTCATTACAGCACATCTCTAGAGGGAAGTACTGAGGATCAAAGCCTTTGAAACCTTTTCACCTGGCAAGACTGGCCTACCTACAAATCCATCTTTTGGCGGATATAACCGAATATGACATCACCCTGGTCTTTCCCGGCCTAAACGAGAGCTCTCTTAGCATACACAACATACTTGATTTATAAAAGGGTAATCTAGAAAGGTGATGACCATACCCTAATGGTTGCGAACCACATAGCCTTACGGCATGCCCTGTTTAAGCCATTTCCATGTGATGAGGCCTAAGGTAACGATCACCTTTCAGATAGCACATTTCACTTTGAATGCCATATTTCCAATTCCATCATACACTATTGGTTTCCATAAATGTAAAATATTTGAGCTCGTACGTCTCGGAGAAGAGTGTTAAGTATAGGAGAGTTACCTCCTACACCAATAAACAAATGTACGTTTGTAAAAATCAACGCACGTGCATTTTAGAAATGCAATGTCAAACATTCATCCACACAAGTTGTCTAGGAACATGACAAACCAAAAGAACTCACCTACTACATACTATAGGGATTCATCCCTAGGATTAGTAGCGAGAAGCCCTTGCATCGAAGATCAAATGAAGATACTACTGCCACATACATATGATATGGAAAATTTCCTCGAGGGTTAGTGACTAGTAGCCCTTCATTCCATTTATTATCATTCCATGTCTTCACCTTCGAATGCGAAAATTGGTTCGAAGTGCTTTGCGAATAGGAATCAACAAAATCCGATCTTGATTCATTTAAACGAATCATCGATAAAAAGATGTTAAGTAAACAGGTGCTCATCATTTGATAAATTACTTTCTCCTTATCAAAAATATATTCTAGAGATATATATCTTTAAAACATTTCTTTCAAGTATATATAGAATCATTAAACCTCTCTTTAACTATGAAAACACCAAATCATTTTCATAAGTCTTATTGGAAAACATTATTGAGTTAAAAAGTATCGATAGAAATTATACTAATTCTACTCAACATCAATTTCCATATTCAAACTTTACTATCCATCGAATAACGGTGCAATCACCTTTTAAATTCACATGGATAGTATGGGTTCCCTCCTCGCAATTTAACACCAAGTACAAGAATATTATTTCTATACAATAGTTTAAGCATTAGTTTAAGCACCCCACATTCGGATCTCATGAATAGAAAAATCCAGTCTACTCATCAGCTCTTAGAACCAAGATTAAATCACTTAATTGTAACAGATTTTCTATAAATCATTTATTTAAACTCTTTAAAATAAATTATATACTTATATAATTTATTTTCATTTTTGCTAATTTTTCTTCATAATTTTCCTAAGTAGAGAAGCCATTAAAGAGGAGTATAAAGATTTGAAGAAGCTTAGGAATTTATGAACAAATGAAGTGAAGATGGAGGGATGTATTTATAGGCAAAAATGTGAACTAAAATACCATGATATTTATGTGAATACACATCACCATTTCATCACCACCTCACCCTCCTCCTCCATCACCATGCACAGCCGAAGTACCACCGCATGTGTGTAGCCATGTGTGTGAGTTGATGTGTGTAAGGGTGAAGCGAAGTTTGCTTTTTAAGTGTGTAAATATCTTAGATATTTTTTGTGATATGTGTGTGTTTCTATATATATAGTATATATGTATTAATGCATATTTTAGGGTGTGCATGTGTATGTTATGTATGTGCACAAGACATATAAACAAGGTTGCAACAACTTTGAATAACTTCCGTTTTAAACCGTTGGAAATCGGGAAGTCGATTCCCGGTCATGTTTTCACTTATAAATTAATTTACATATAAATATAAATAAAATTTTAAACTAATTTCTTATCATTTTTAACTAATTAAAATGATCATATTTGATTTATAAAGCCATATAAATTAATATTAACCAATTGTTTACAAAACGTGTTATTATATTGATAAAGCGGTACAAATTTTCTTATAATTTTAAATCAATTATATATCTTTATAAAATTATTATAAATCATTTATTATCACTTCATAACTAATTAAAATGAATTATTATCAATTACAAACAATTATTTGAATAATTATAATAATTATTAAATCATTAAATCTCACTTTAAATTCATATATCAATTCTTAAATATGATGCCATTATCAATGATGCCATACATACATTTTATTTTCCAAAAACAAAATAAATAATTTAATTTCATATTCTTGTTTAAACGGACAAATAAGCATATGTATCCAGCTTCGTGCACGACTTTTGATAATTATAGTGTTGTTTATTAATAAAACGATTTCCGACCATTTTATCGATATTTTTCTAAAGGATATATTTTTGTAAATACTTTTCAAAAATAAGATTACCATCATTCTTGTTCAAAACATCATAATCTGTGTTTTTAATAAGCCTATATTTGAATATTTAAAAATAAATATAATTTATCAAATTGATAAATTTGCAGATCGTTACATACTTCCCCCCTTAAAGAAATTTTGTCCTCGAAAACTCAAAGATGTTTGCCCTAAATATGTAATTTTAAACTTATATCCATATGATGTATATAGATCATCCGTATGCAATATCTGATTTGATTTACTATTTGAATCCACAACTTTACTTTCGAACTAGTATTGATCCCCCAATCCTCTAATGCAGACTCTGATCAGGCTTTCCGATCAGAATTTTAGCTTTCCTTGCATAGCTCTAAACTATGATAGAATACTCAAGTATCCAACCACAAACTCTCATCAATGTTCCTCATCAAGAATCAGGTGATAAATCCTTTTTCGGAATGGTGTAACCACCTCAAAGTTCTGCACTCGAATCTTAGATCAGAACCGTGCAACGAAATAATCCATGTATCTCATACGTACTTATTAACCTTCCCAAAACAATTTTATAAAATCTTAACTTTGATTCAAACTCTTTTATGAAGATAGTTCTTTATATATAAATTTATTTTCTTAAAGGAAAATATCTCATTCTAGAAGATAAATACCTTTTCCATTAAACTTTATAATAACCATATATTATTATAATTCATTGATAATCAGTTCAAAATATTTGCCCTAAAATATTTCTATCTCCCTTTCAAATGAAATCAATTATCCTTTACTTGGAATAATACCATTATAATTTTATTTCAAACTTCTTTTGAAATTCCTTTATCAATAAATTCCATTTTAATTTCCAAAATTTATTTTATAAATTTTATCTTACAAAGAAATTATCCTTTTAAGCTTTGTTTCCTTTATCAAGAATTCTTATAAATTTTCTTAAGTGACTTGTATAATCGCAAATAAATAAAGTTAAAATGAAAGATCATAGTTATATTATACATCTTTATATCTTAAATTCATCCTTTCTACCACACTTGGTCATCCTAAAGTTATCCCAATCCTACTTGGGTACATACTAAAAGTTCATAATACAAATGCAAATATATGGCCAACCACACATCACCCTATCACAAGTCATACTTATAAGCTACTGCTAAATACTTAATATTAGAGAGATATAACTAGTCTTCAGTCACACTCTCAATCATCATTCCGAATATGTTGCTGATGGTACACTCCAATATCCAAACTCCAATGAAATTTACCCCACATCCTCATCATCACTCTCTTGTTTGTTGTCAGCTTCATTCCCGTCTTCATTTTCCCCATGCTGGAACATGTCTCCTTCCTCCAATTCCTCCAATCCTTTTATTCCCATCTCCCCGGGATTCTCAAATTCCTCCTCGGCTTCCACTTCATCATCTTCTATATTATCCCACTGAATGTATGAACTTGATGACTCCTTGCTCCAAATAACATGATCCCCATCCATCTCCCATATGATATTGCTCCCCTCACTGCCGTGGTTTAATTCATTTGGCATTATATCATTCAGGTCCTCCTCTGGTTCAAACTCTTCCTCAATGGGTTCTTCTTCAGGTTCGACTTTCGAACTGGCGGGGTCAGTGATCCCCTTTTTTTCGAAGGCTGGAGCGGCCTCAGCGTTACTAGATATTATGACTAGTTTTGGAGTTAGGGGAGATATAAGCATTCTTGCTATCAGGTAACCATCTCTGTCTCTACGAGTATACGGACCATACCCCTCTTATATGGGCTCTTCCTCTTCACTTGAAAGAATGATTAGATCATCTTTCTCATCCCAATTTTCTCTTGAGGTCTCTCCTTTTGAGTACTTCCCTCCATATGGATTTTACAAACATAAACACAAATATTTAGAAGCAGACACCAAGTATTTATCCTAACTTAACAAGTATACCACTTTTCAAATCAAGGTTGGATCAATACTTGGGAAGCAAATTGAGATATTTATCAAAATGTTTTATCGCTTTCCAAAAATCATTTCGATTCTTTTAAAATGTTTTCCAAACATTATTATCATCAATTTTCAAAATCCTTTCTAAAAAGAACCTTTTGGATAAAAGTACTCGTTATCCAAATCTTAGGTTTTCCTCCCTATTCTTAATCCTCTCAATACCATTATTAAACATCTTATAGTCAAACAATGAAATTCTAATCACATGATGTTTATTCTTGATTTAGCTAACTTTTTTTAAAACTAATTATCCAGTTTATGACTTTAATATCATAACTTACTATATTTTCCAAAATATATTCTTTATATTTAAAATATGACCTTAGGTAAAATTATCTCATTTACCAATTTTCAAAACAAATCATTTTTATATATCATTAACAAATACACAATCATATATAATACACTCAACTCATTTTAGGTTGTTACTAACCCTATCTCTAATGATTTACTCATCCTAGGGAATTACTATCCCTATCTCTGATGAGACTTTACCCCCTATTAGGCTCAGGTGGTCGCTTAAGCTAAGCTCTGATACAAATGTGACGACCAACCTACTCGACCCTTAGAAATCGACATTAATACATTCTCGGTATTCACGTGCTCCAAATCCAAGTGTCGAAGTGGTAGATTATCATGAGTAAAAGAAAATAAAGACATAACAAAATCTTACTTGAATGGAATAACATATATTATTTCAATATATATATATCTTTACAGTGGAAAAATTAAATACATTTATCAGGGTCTATCCTATAAATCAGTCTGAACAGTTATAAATTCTATCCTTATAAATGCTTAATACAATCAGTAAATTAATGTTGTAGAAATGGAAATGGAGAACTATCAACATGAACATCTTCAGCTCTAGACTTCAAGCTCCATCATAATGCTCCAAGTTAAACCTGCCTACATGGCTGCTTGGAAAAAAAATAAGGCACTCAAAGTTTAAGGGAAAAGGAAAATAAACTCCGGGTTATTCATGGGACCAGTGTGAGAAACTCAAAATACAGATATTTGAAAACAAAGGTATCTCATATGACCACGACGCATATTAATACGAAACGGGTTTTCACCTTCTAATAATCAAAACATTTGCTACCCAAAATTAGAGGTATTATCTTTAATGACATTCTTTCGAGAACACTTTTCAAGTAAACTTATATAATCTTAGCCGAAATTTTTACATTCATTAAAATCCAGCATAATAGGTTCTATAATCACGTCCGAAGGCACTTATTAGAGAACGAATTTCCATATAATACCAGGTAAGGAACTACCTTCCGCATAGTACATCTCTGAAGGGATGTACCAAGGACCAACACCTTTGAAACCTCTGCACCTGGAAAGACCGGCCTACTTGTAGACCTATTTGGAGGTGGATAGAACCGAATATGACCTCACCCCGGTCGTTTCTAACCTATCCATGAGCTCTCTTAGCATACATAACATACCCGATATATATAGGGTAATCTAGAAAGGTAATAACTATACCCTAAGGGTTGCGAAGCACATAGGCTTACGACATGCCCTGTTTAACCCATTTTAGGGCGATGAGGCCCGACTTAACAATTACCTTTCATATAGCACATTTACTTTAAATGCCACATTGCCAATTCCACCACACACTATTGATTTCCACAAATGTAGAACTACTAAGCTTGTATGTCTCGAAGAAGGGTGTTAAGTATCAAAGAGTTACCTCCTACACCACCAAACAGATGTACGTTTGTAAAAATCAATGTACGTGCATTTTAGAAATGCAATGTTAGTCATTCGTCCTTACAAGTTGTCCAGGAACAAGACAAACAGAAGAAACTCTCCTACTACATCTGTCGAGAATCACCCTTGGGATTAGTAGTGAGCAGCCCTTGCATCGAAGATCAAATGAAGGTACTACTGCCGCATACATATGATATGGGAAATTTTCCCCAAGGGTCAGTGACAAGCAGCCCTACATTCCATTTATTATCATTCCATGTCTTCACCTTCGAACATGTAAATTGGTTTGAAGTGGTTTTCAGATAGGAATCACCCAAATCCGATCCCCGTTCCTTCGATCCACTCATTGATTAAAAGATGTTAAGTAAATATGTGCTCATCTTTTGATTAATTACTTTCTCTTTATTAAAAAAATCTTCTAGAGATATATATCTTTGAAACATTTCTTTTCGGTATATACGGAATCATTAAACCTCTCTTTAACTTTGAAAACACCAAATCATTTTCATAAGTCATATTGGAAAACATTATTGAGTTAAAAATGATTAATATAAATTATACTAATTCTACTCAACATCAATTTCTGCATTCAACCTTTATTATCCATTGAATAGTAGTGAAATCAACTTTTAAATTTAGACGGATAGTACAGGTTCCCTCCATAGAATTTAATACCAAATTAGAGGATTATTTCTATATGATCCAAGTTGTATTAAATTTGGAAAAAATTAAATCTATTATACTTGCCTCTTTTTCGACATTTCGACCTTATCTATTCCTCGCCCAGGAAAGAGGCCAGGTGAGCCAGGGCACTGGTTGCTCCTGAACATCTCCTTAGTTTAAGCACCTCACATTCGGATCTTATGAATTAAACCTACAAATTATCTTTAAAGTACATAATTATTTATTTGAAAACATTTATAAAATATTTGTGAAAGAATACTTAAATTTAAAGCCATATTCAAAAGTTATTAGAAACTACTTCAAAAAGTGCTGCGAATAGTGCTTTTAAGGCTAATTGATCAAAACTACTTTCCTATCATTTAAAAATCCATTTTTATAACTCAAATCTCTTTTAAGACATTTTAAAATATTTATATAATTTATTCCATATTTTTAAACAATTAAAAATATCACTTTTAAAGAATTTACCGCTTTGGTTTTCGAACTACCAAACCACGATTATTTTGAAAACTTGGTTTGCTCATATTTCAAAATCTACTAAATGAAATCTCGATAATTTTATTTTGCTTTAAAACTATGATTATAAGAGTTTGGAAAATTCTTATTCAATGAATTCCGACTCCGATTCCATTGTATAAATGGATTTAAACTTTTATGGCGCAAAATCGCGAACTGCCATTACGCGACGCGCCTATTTTTGACATGATTTTCATAACTTGTTAAAACTTCACCAAACTGGGTTTTAGTGTTTATAAAACATTTACAAACCATTTTAAAGAGATTTAACATTCTCATATACATCATTTCATTTACTAAAGGAAAGTCGTTTCCTTTGTGATTTCCGACCTGTATTAAACGTGAATCATTTAAACATCTAAACAAACATATTATCATATCCAATCATGGTTCACAATTATCACAACCAAGCATAGCCAAACATACATATATATATATATATATATATGTGTGTGTGTGTGTGTGTGTACACACCATCCAACATATCATAATATAAATAAAGTTTCTAACCTTCATTGGTTTCTAACTTTACGAAAATTCGCTATAGCTTCGCTATGATCGAATCAAAGCCTACGGAATCGAGCCTTGGAACTCTAAATGGGCTCAGCCTAAGCTTACAGGTGGAGATGGGCTCAACCTTGGAGGTAGGAGGTGGTGGCCGTGGGTTTAGATAGAGGAGAGGAGAGGTTTGAGCTTCTTTTGAAATGGATTGCTAATGTATATATACTTAAATAAATTTATTTATTTTTTTGCTAATTTTTCTTCCTAATTTTCCTAAATAGAGAATTCATTAAAGAGGAGTATAAAGAGGTGAAGAAGCCTAGGAATTTATGAACAAATAAAGTGAAGACGGAGGGCGGTATTTATAGGTAAAAATGTGAACTAAAATATCATGATATTTATGTGCATACACATCACCATTTCATCACCACCACACCCTCCTCCTCCATTACCATGCATGGTCGAAGTCCCCCCCATGTGTGTAGCCATGTGTATATGTTGATGTGTGTAAGGTGAAGTGAAGTTTGCTTTTTAAGTGTGTAAATATCTTAGATATTTTTTGATATATATATATATAAGTGTATATGTATATTTGTATGTATATATGTGTTTGTGAATATGTTAGGGTGTGCATGTGTATGTTATATATGTGCACAAGACATATAAACAAGGTTGCAACAACTTTGAACAACTTTTGTTTGTTAAACCGTTGAAAATCAGAAAGCCGTTTCGCGGTCACATTTTCACTTATAAATTACATTACATATAAATGTAAACAAAATTTGAAAACTAATTTCTTGTCATTTTTAACTAATTGAAATGATCACATTTGATTTATAAAACCATATAAATTAGTGTTAAACAATCGTTTACAAAAAGTGATGTTATATCGATAAAGCGACACAAATTTTCTTATAATTTTAAATCAAGTATAAATCTTTAGAAAACTATTATAAATGATTTATTATCCATTCATAACTAATGAAAATGAATTATTATCATTTAAAACCAATTATTTGAATTATTATAATAATCATTAAATCATTAGATCTCACTTTAAATTCATAAATCAATTCTTATATATGATGCTATTATCGATGATGTCATAAATACATTTTATTTCCCAAAAATAAAATAAATAATTTATTTCATTTACTTATTTAAATGGATAAATAAGTGTATGTATCCAGCTCCATGTGCGACTTTTGATAATTGTACAGCTATTTATTGATAAAACGATTTCCGACCATCTTATCGATATTTTTCCAAAGTATATATTTTTGTAAATACTTACTCAAAAATAAGATTACCATCATTCTTGTTCAAAACATCATAATCTATGTTTTTAAAAAGTTTGTATATGAATATTTAAAAATAAATAAAATTTATCAAATTGATAAATTTGTGGGTCATTACAAAATTATTCTTAGTCAATGTATTGAGAAAAAATATTAACACATCCATTGAGACTAGTGTACGTAATGCTCTCAATATGATGTCCTTCGGGGATGATGATGGATTATGTGCTTGTGGTAGTTTGAAATAACCATAGAACTGCTCAATGAGAGTTTTCTATGGGTTGGTAGAAGTACATTAAAATAGAAGTTCTCATATAATAATTTGCAGTAATCTGCGGACTTGAGAGTACTGTTGGTCTTAAGTATCCAAACTATAATTAGATTATGGTCAGTCACATGACATCATGGTCATGTAACGACCATAGTTAGGTTGACGTTGAACTACTTGAAGTGAAACACTACTCAATAGAGGATTCAACACGTTCATTATAGAAGGCTATTATCACCATAATTGGCAGTCAAATTCTCTGGCTAGAGTAAATTATTCATCGATAAATGCTATCAGGTTGAAATAAGGGCTTTAAAGTGGCACTATGCAATTAACTACATATATTACTAGATTTTTTGACCAATGATAAAAATTTATATATCTTGGTGGTACCTTGATGTTAAAAAGAAAACACATAAAATATCACTACTTAGGACCGAGCTTAATAAAAATAGAAATTTTATTTTGCCCAAACAACCTATAACAACTGAACTAATACCTGATACTGTACTTTAACAAAGTCTGTACATGCTTTAATATTTAAATTTTTTAAACATTACCGATGGTCGACTTCACACTAGGGAGTCAGCACCACTATGTTGTTCGTGTTGAATATTTTTTTAGGAGAAAGTGGGAGAGAATATAAGAAAGAGGAGTTTTTTTTATTTTATTATAGAAAACTTTTCTTTATTGATGATTTATTTCTTGCTTGATACAAAATGACGGGAGAGCTCCTCTATATACGACTCAATAGAACATTCTAGATACAGAATACTCTAGAAACATGACTCATTTGACAACTCTAGAAATGACTCTTTAGGCAACTCTAGAAACATAACTATTATTAATTCTTATTTCTAGCAACTAATATAAAATTATAGAGCTCTCACCAAATTCTATCAAATACAAGAAGACTCTAGAAACATTAATAATAAGAAACTCATAGAAATTAACAAATCAAGTTTAATATTTCAACACCCCCTTTTAAACTTGATTTGTGACTCCAAGCAGATTTCTCAACCGGACAAAATCTTCATGCTTGAGAGGCTTGGTGAAGATATCAGCTACTTGATCATGTGTCTTCACATATTCTAGTTGCACATCCTTTTTGGAGACACACTCTCTAATATACTGATAGCGTGTATCAATATGCTTGCTTCGATCATGGAAAACTAGATTCTTAGCCAAAGCGATTGCTGATTTGTTGTCCACGAAAATCTTGGTCGGCTTCTCTTGTGGCAGTTTCAACTCCTTTAGTAGATTTCGTAACCAAATTGCATGGCAAACACATGAAGTAGCAGCTACATACTCTGCTTCGCATGTGGAAAGAGTGACAATCGACTGTTTTTTCGACATCCATGTGAAGGTTGTATCTCCCATGTAGAACACGAAGCCACTTGTGCTTTTTCGGTCATCCATATCTCCACTCCAATCACTATCACTATATCCAACAAGCTCGTAATTATCAGAAATAGAGTAGTACAATCCAAAGTTTGTTGTGCCTTTAACATAGCGAAGAATCCTCTTTGCTGCCTTCAAATGAGTTATTGATGGATTCTCTATGTATCGACTCACAACTCCTACCGCATATAGAATGTCAGGTCTTGTACACATTAAATATCGCAAGCTTCCAACCAAGCTTTTGTAGAGTGTTGAGTCCGTTTTTTCTCCTTCCTCATGCCTTGACAACTTGGTTCCACATTCCATTGGTGTGCAAACTAGATTAGAGTCTTCCATCTTGAACTTCCTCAATACTTCCTTAGCATAGCCTTCTTAAGTGATTAGAATGCCTTTATCTTCTTGTTTTACTTCAATGCCGAGGTAATAAGACATGAGCCCAATATCAGTCATCTCAAACTCTTTCGTTATCTCTTTCTTAAACTCTTGAAACATGCTTGGATTGCTACCTGTGAAGATCAAGTCATTTACATACAAGCATATAATCAATGTATCACCATTATGGATTCTAATATAGAGTGCATGATCATATGGACATTTGATGAAGTTTCTCTCTTGGAGGTACTTATCAATTCGTGCATTCCAAGCTCTTGGAGCTTGTTTCAACCCGTAAAGTGCCTTCTTTAGCTTCAAAACCTTGTCTTCTTCTCTTTTGACTTCATAGCCTTGTGGTTGATCGATATAAACTTCTTCTTCAAGAACTCCATTTAAGAAAGCAGATTTCACATCCATTTGATGTATCTTCCAACTATTTTGAGCTGCTAAAGAGATTATTAGTCTAATAGTTTCTAATCGAGCAACTGGAGCGAATATCTCATCTAGTCAATGCCGGCTCTTTGACTATAGCCTTTTGCCACCAATCTCGCTTTGTATCTTTTAACTTCTACTTTGGCATTTTTCTTTGCTTTGTATACCCACTTCACACCAATCGCCTTGTGTCCTTTTGGAAGTGAAGCTAACTCCCATGTGTCATTCTTCATGATGGCCTTGATTTCTTCGTCCATAGCATTTTTCCAACTCTTCTTTTGCAAAGCTTCTTGGAAGTTCATAGGCTCACAATCCGCAAATAAACAAAAGAGAGTAAGATTGTCTTGATTTTCTATTACCTCATAAATTTCTTGAAGGCTTTTAAAGCATGGAGCCCTTTCACTTGAGTTCTCATCTTCTTGACAACTTGTGGTAGGAGAAACTAGTGGGGAAGTAGGCTCCTCCCTTAATTGCTCGATCCTTGGTTGTGGTATTTCATCTTCTTCAAAGTATGGAAAGAAGTTGTAATTTTCATTATGTGATCTCCAATCCCATTCTCCTTCTTCATCAAACACAACATCTCGACTAATTATTATCTTCCTCGTATCAGGATTGTAAAGCTTATTTCCTTAAGAGTTGGTGTCATAACCGATGAAAATATACTTCTCACTTTTGTCATCCAATTTGCTTCGCTTCTCGTCTGGTACATGTACATGAGGTATGCTTCCAAACACTCTTAGATGGGAAATACCAGGCTTCCTTCCACTCCATGCTTCTTGTGGTGTCTTTCCCCACACACTTCTTGTTGGAGATCAGTTTGATAGATAAACCGCACATGCCACAGCTTCCGCCCAAAATTCCTTTGGCAACCTCTTACTTTTGAGCACGCTCCTTGCCATTTCAAGAATTGTCCTATTCTTCCTTTCTGCTACTCCACTTTGCTGGGGGGATCTAGGCACTGTCAGTTGTCGTCTGATTCCATTATTTTCACAATACTTTTGGAATTCTTTTGATGTGAACTCTCCTCCACGGTCAGATCTCATGGCTTTAATCATAAGGCCACTTTCCTTATCAACATGGGCCTTGAACTTCTTGAAGTTCTCAAAAACCTCTGATTTCTCTTTTAAAAAATACACCCATGTTTTTCTTGAAAAGTCATCGATGAAAAGAAGAAAATAGTTACTCTTACCAAGTGAACTTGGCTTGATCGGACCACACACATCCGTATGTATGAGTTCCAACGGTTTTTTAGCACTTGAGTGTGACTCCTTTGGAAAGCCCATTTTAAATTGCTTTTCAAGTAAACATCATTCACACACTTGATTTGGATGGCTTATGCATGGTAATCCTCTTACCATTTCCTTTTTGGATAGCAACTCTAGTCCTCCGAAGTTAAGATGTCCAAAACGAAGATGCCAAAGCCAAGCAGTATCTTTATAGCACACCTTAAGGGATTGTGCGACATCACTTTGAATGTTGAGCATAAACATTCTATTTCTTGACATTGGTACCTTTGCAATGAAGTTACTTGCACCATCTCTTATAAAAAGATTATTATCTTTTAATCTAATATCATAACCTTTCTCTAAGAGTTGTCCTAAGCTCAAAATGTTGCACTTCATGTTTGGCACATAGTAAACATTGGAAATGAATTGGTGCTCTCCATTCTTCAATCAGATAAGAACCTTTCCTTTACCTTTCACTGCTATCTTTGATTCATCTCCAAATGCCACATTGCCCTTCACTGATTCATCAAGCTCCACAAACATATTTTTTCTTCCACACATATGGTTGCTTGCACCACTTTCTAGGTGCCATTGGTTTTCCTCTCTTTTTTCATTTTCTTTGTAAGCCAATAATAATGTATCATCCTCTTGGCTTTTTTCTTCAACGTAATTGGTCTTCTCTTCAACTTTATTATGCTTTGAAGCTCTACATTCAGAAGCATAATGTCCAAATTTCTCACAATTGTAGCATTTAGCACATGACTTGTCATACCTTGAATTTCCTCTCCCACGACCTCCTGTTGAGCTTTCTCCTCTTTTATTGTTGTTGCTGTTGTTGTTTTCATAGTTGGGCCTCCAACCTCGTCCATGTCCATATGCACGACCTCTTCCTCTTTCTTGGCCACCACCCAGCTTTGTTGGCTTCGATTACTTTCTTCCTTTTTTGAATCAATCCGTGTCTTAAGGACTTGCTCCACTGTCTCTTCCTTCTTCGTTTTCTTTTTCTTCATAAGCTTGCAATGAGCCTAGAAGTTCCTTCATTGACATGGTCTCCAAGTTTTTTGTTTCTTCAATGATGGCGACAATATGTTCGAACTTTGGATCTAATGATCTAAGAATCTTCTCCATAATTCTTACATCATCTAACTTCTAACCATTTCTTTTAAGATTATTACTAACCACTAGAACTCTTGAGAAGTAATCAGAAACAAGCTCACCTTCTTTCATATGCAAAGTTTCAAACTCTCCTCTTAAAGTTTGAAGACGTACATTTTTGACTTGATCAACTCCCTTTTAAGACGTTCGAAGCTTCTCCCATGCTTCTTTGGCCGTCTTTGATCCAGAATTTTTTTCAAAGGTATCATCATCCAATGCTTGATAAATTAGACAAAGAGCCTTCTTGTCCCTTGTCCTTGATTTTCTCAAACCATCTCTTTGAATTTGAGATAAACCATCTTCATTCTCATGTTCAGTATAGCCATTTCAACTATCTCCCACACTTCGTGTGCTCCAAGTAGAGCCATCATCCTTAAACTCCAATTATCATAATTGTTCTTGGTAAGCATTGAAACTTGTAGGGGAACGCCATTATTCGTCATCTCTATCCTTTTTTTATAAAAAACCTCGCTCTGATACCACTTTGTTGAATATATTTTTTGGAGAAAGAGGGAGAGAATATAAGAAAGAGGAGTTTTTTTTATTTTATTATAGAAACTTTTCTTTATTGATGATTTGTTTCTTGCTTGATACAAAATGAGAGTAGAGCTCCTCTATTTATATGACTCAATAGAACATTCTAGATATAGAATACTCTAGAAACATGACTCATTTGACAACTCTAGAAATGACTCTTTAGGCAACTCTAGAAACATAACTATTATATAATTCTTATTTCTAGCAACTAATATAAAATTCTAGAGCTCTCACCAAATTCTATCAAATACAAGAAGACTCTAGAAACTTTAATAATAAGAAACTTCTAGAAATTAACAAATCAAGTTTAATATTTCAACAGTTCGCCATTTACGAATTTAAATTATTTAAATTGATTTCTAAATATTATAAATTAATAGTAAAAATTAAGACAAATGTTGGGTAAAATTATATAGCTTTTAATTATTTATATAGGGCCTTAAATTTAACTGAAATAATATATAATTGCTATACATTAGTTTAATTAAATACTTAGGCTGAAATGAATATTTAATTAAATAATATATGATGTTAGTTAGGCCAAACATCATTGAGAGTCCATGCATGGGTCCGACCATAGTTTGGGATAGAGGAGGTTTTGGCTGTAGTAGATATAGTGTGTATGATTTCAGGAAAATATGACCGTGAAATTACAAAGATATGTACATGTCCATGTGATGAAACATACTTATGATATAATGAATTAGATGAGGGCATGTTTCTTATATGAAAAATACTTCTGTAGTAACAAATCCAAAAAATTATTTTACTAACAACAAACCAAAGAATTGAAGAATTGTAACTATCGAAAATTGTGAATAAAATAAATAAAACAATAATTGGGAGAGACAAAATGCAGGATTAAGTCATCAAACCCAACTTTTTTTTATACTAAGGTTGACCAGAAGTTATATACAAAATCTGGATCTGAAACTTGGACCGGAGAAAAACTACCGCCATACCAAATAAAAGTAGCAAGTTCCATAAATGCTAAAAGAATGAAAGGTTTGTTTAATGTAAATTGATATATATTTAGATGGCAGATGCATAACATGGAAAATCAAATTGATATTCATAACAAAGTTGAACAGAAAAGGTAGAACTTTTTTTTTAATATGGATAAGATAGTAATGTCCAAATCATCAATTTTAATTTCCTTTCAAATTATAGAAACTATCATGCAAGGCAAAAATATATGTGTAATGTAATGTAACGCTTATGAGGAAAGTAAGTTGTGACATGATGATTGATGACTTTTGAAGTTTTGTCCAATGCACTAATGTAGTCGTATAATTTTTTCTTTACTATATAGTTTTTTTACAATCAAACAATTTTTATTTCATGGAAGAATAAAACACAAAGAAGGTTGTTAAGTAAATGCATTATTGTTTTCTTATTATTATACCACAATGAAGTCGGTTTTTTGATCTAAAGTGCAAGAAGTTAACCTATTTTTGATTGTCCTGTTTCTAGTGTTAACATAGTGTAACCCACTTGGAAGGTTGTTATTAATACAATAATTTTGGAAAATACAGAAGCTAGTATATATTAAAAGAAACCATAACAGTAGTATTCGTTGATGCGCTTTTGAAAGAATATTTTGTTCTTGTGAAAGATAAAAATGCAACAATAGAAGCGCTACCTTATATCACTGACCCTATTAGTATTTACCAAGGAAGTAATTACTAAATAACTAACATAATATGTCTTTTCTCATAGGATATTGCATGTCCACCACTACTATTTGGGTCTGAATTTGTGACATCTTGTCACCGACTCTTCTTTACGTAACAAGTGTCATAGCTCCACAACATATGTATATTATTTTTATACAATTAGACTGGAAATTTAAAGTAAACATACTGAATATATATAGGTACTTACACGGTGTTCTTGAGCACAGTATATGTTACAAATAATTTGAAATAAAATGAGACAACAAACAAGGCTTCGACGGATGAACATACGCTGTTGTAGTTAACATATATTATATGGAAAAAAATGGCGCCATAAGTGCATTGTATAGGTTAGTTGAACAACAACCATGTGAATGCCCATGGATACAAAGTGGAAAGTGATCTGTTGCAACAGGTCGACTAAGGAAAAATAAGTAAACCTTTGAGTTACTATTAGCCATGGGATGTAAAATATGAGAAAATGAAGAATCCATTTCCTTCTACTAACAATGGTGGCAATGAAAAAATAATTATACCTCATTGGTTTCTCAAAAAGTTTTGAATTTTAGCATTGATGTTAAATATTTTTCCAAGAAATGTTACAAAGAAGAATATGTCTTAAATAATTAACTGAAACTTCCTATCAAGTTGAAGGTGTACATCATTTAGTAATGTTAAACTAAGTACCCAGTATTTTGGTTTTTGATGTTTATAGATATTCCATGTGTATGGGCACATAAATTTTATTTTAGATTTATAACAGTGATATGAAATTGAATTATAGAATAGTCAGAAGCACATTTGAGTCTTTATTGAATGAAGGATAACAAGCTACCAAATTTAAGGAAGCCACAATGACCATACTGATTAAATATGTCAAATTGAAAGAAACAAAATGTTATTGATGACATTTGGTAAAAAAATATACAATATCATGCATAATAATATATACAAACTTGTACGAAGGTAAAATAATTAGATAAAAGTATATAATCTCTTTACCCATAGCATATATCAGCCTTCCCACAACCAAACTAACTTGATAACAATACTGATCTTTTTATATTTTTTCCCGAAAACATGATAATATCGCAACTTTAGTCTGAAAGAGGGAAGAATCAATACCCAAAATCAACGAATCAAAATCACAAGATGTACCCCATAACACAAATTTGTTTGTCTAAAATTTAATATGTAATTGTCAAACAGTTATTGGCAAACAAACAATGTTTACAGAAGAAATACCTAAAGAAAAAATGAACCGATTTCATTTGATATTAATAATTTAGCGAAAACGACGTACAATTCAAGCAGAATTTCTTGATCCGACAGATAATGGAGCTCCACAGTCGGTGCTATATGTGATTCAAATTTGACGAAGTATTGAAATAAATTAGAATATCCTAAGCTATTCATTTGGTTACATACTGAAGTGGCACTATTTCAATTTGCAAAGGTGATAAAACTGAAATTGGTAACCTAAGGAGAAGAGTTTGAAATTTAAGAAATGGAATTAGGGTGTAAGGATGTATAGAAGAATTTAGTTGAGGGGAAAAGAAAGAAAAACAAAAGATGGAGAGTAGGAAGAAATCGCTAAGAGAAATTTCTGTTCCGATCTATTACTTTTTATATTAAAGCAAGAACTTCCCCATTCCCCACGCTGACGTGGACTACTATGTCTTTCTCATTTTAAAATAACACATCCTTGTTGATGCAGCGCATACTTCGCGAATGAGCTTCCTATGTCGCGAAACCCTAGGTCGCTCCAGCCTAGGTCGCGAACGACATAAGTTAGATCGCTTCCAGCCTAAGTCGTGAGCTCCAGAAATCCTAGGTCGCGAGGTCGAAGCCGCTCCAGAAATCGCGAAGCCTAGGTCGCTCCTCCTCCGCCTTAAGTCGAGGCGAACCATAGGTCGCTCTAGATCCTTATGCCGCTCCAGAAATCCTAAGTCGCTCAGCCGGAGTCGTTTCTTTCTTAGGTCGCGTACGACATTCCGAATGTCGCGAAGCCTTAGGTCGCGAACGAATAGGGTTCCTATGTCGCGAAGCCTTAGGTCGCGAGCAGATTTTCCGTAGGTCGCGAGCAGAGCAGATCTTCCAGAATTGCTATGTCGCGAGTTTCCTTAAGTCGCTGATTGTTATGTCGCGAGCTTCGTTAGGTCGCGAGCTTCGCTTATGTCGTTCCTGAAGCTATGCTATTTTCTTATGTCGCTAAAGTTTGTTAAGTCGTCTGTATTTCTTAAGTCGCTGTGTCATTGAATGTTTGTATGTTTCTTAAGTCGTATGAAGTGTTGTAACGTGTGTTGAGTTGTACTTTCCTAATAAATAGGGGTGTGTTGTCATTTGTAAAAGGGGTTGAATATTGAATAAAAATTGGTTTGTGCTTTGTGCCACCATTAAAATTGGAAGTTGAGTGTTATCTCCTTTCTCCATCTTCGGATATTCGAGTGCGCTCGAATCAACGAACTTGAAGCCGATTCACGGAATCTCATGCGCGAGATCAACGTCGAAGAATCGCAGATCTTCTAACGCGGTATCGTGCGCGATCAACGTGTTGAAGATAGCTAGAATCCGGTATCTCGAGAGATCAATGGATTTGGGCACTTGTGTATCTTCAATTCATCGATTCATTTTTTTTCATCGATTCATTTTCCATGAATTCATCAATTCGTGAACTGTGTGATCCTGTAGGCTGCGTCATTTGGTATCAGAGCAAGGAGACGAACTTTTCCAAGTTCGTTGGGTGTGAAGTTTCGAGATTTGAAGTTTGTGTGGATTTGTTGAAGATTTGACAATGCCTCCAAGAAGAGTTAATCGTCATCAGAATGTTGAAAATGTGTATCGAAGAGAAGATGCTGAACAAATAGAGCGACAAATTAGTGATAAATTCAATGAGAAGTTTGATGAGGGAATTGGTAGATTGGAAAGGCTCATGATGGATATGAATCAAACTCGACAAAGGACATCGCCTGGTTCAAATCAAGGTGGACATAGAATTTCGCCGTCAAATTCCGAGAGGAGAAGAATGACACCACCATCGATTTCGGGAGAAAGAGAAGTGCATGGTAGCAGAAATATTGATGGTCAGAATCGACATCGGCATACGTCAGATTTGGAGGAATCCAGTGATGATGGTAGTAGCTCTTATCGAAACCGTGGCCAAGGGCGAAATCGAAATAGAGATTCCGAAGATGATCGTCGATGGGAGTCGGGGATGAAAACAGAGATTCCAGAATTCAAAGGGGGAATGCTAGCGGAAGAGTTTCTGGATTGGTTATCAAATGTTGAAGAAATTTTTGACTTCAAGGAAGTACCCGAGCATCGTAGAGTTAAGTTGGTTGCTACACGATTGAGGGGAAGAGCTATGGCATGGTGGCAACAAACTAAACTTACACGGGAAAGAATGGGAAAGTCGAAGATTGTTTCATGGGAAAAGATGAAGAAGTTGATGAAGGCTACTTTCTTGCCTTATAATTATCAGTCTCTTATGTATCAACGCTTACAGAATTTGAGACAAGGGAGAAAGTCGGTGAATGATTATGTAGATGAGTTTTATCAACTGATTGCTAGAAACGATATCATGGAAACGGAGGAATAGTTGACATCCAGATTTGTTGGAGGATTGAGAATGCAAATTCAGGATATGGTAAATATGTTTGATCCGAGATCCATTGCTGAAGCACACCAGAAGGCTCTAGCTTGGGAGAAGCAAGGTAGAAGAGGAGGTGGTGCGTTTACAAGTTCGAGCAATCAGGTGAAGGGGGCTAGTAGCAATACTAATGTTTCCAAGGCTGTTAGTAAACCGGTTGTCAATGAAGCTGCTAAGACCAAGGTCAACAACAATTTCAAGTGTTACAACTGTCAATGAATGCCCGAAGCCTAAGAAGCGAGCGATGGTTGCTGAGGTTGATGATGAGGATGCAGAAGTAGAATGTTCCAATTCACCACAGGTTGAGGAGGAAGAACAATTATTGATGGGAGATGAGGGATATTCTTTAATGATGAGGAGATCTTGCTTGACGCCAAAGCAGGAAGAGGAGACTAGTTGGTTGAGGAGTAATATTTTTCAGTCGACATGCATTATTTTGGGAAAAGTTTGTAAGTTTGCTATCAATGCAGGGAGTTGTGATAACATCATCTCTATAGAAGCCGTAAAGAAGTTGGCGTTAAAGACAGAGAAGCATCACAAACCCTACAAATTGGCTTGGCTGAGGAAAGGTGGGGAAGTGAAGGTTGGTCGAAGAGCTTGTGTAACTTATTCCATCGGAAAGAAGTATAAAGATGAAATTTGGTGTGACGTGGTGGATATGGATGTATGTCATTTATTGTTGGGAAGTCCGTGGCAGTTCGATAGAGCCGTGCAACACGATGGTAGGACTAACTGCTATAGTTTCATGTTCGATGGCACTAGAATCACTTTAGTTCCTAAAAGGCGACAACAAAGTGAAAGCAAGTTGGAGGAAATCGAGGAACTAAAGACTCTGTTATCTTTGAAGGAATTTGTCAAAGAAGTAGAGGATAGCCCTGAAGTATTTCTATTGATTGGACGTGAAAGTAGTGAAGCGGTTGAAATTCATGAGGAAGTTAAGCCAGTGTTGAAGGAATTTTAAGATGTGTTTCCTGAAGAATTACCAAAAGAGTTACCATCGTTGAGAGACATACAACAACAGATTGATCTTGTTCCGGGAAGTGTGTTACCACATAGACCACATTATAGAATGAGTCCAAAGGAGTACGAAGAGTTAAGAAGGCAGGTGGAAGAGTTACTTGAACAAGGGCGCGTACAAGAAAGTTTAAGTCCTTGTGCAGTACCAGCCTTGTTAGTGCCAAAGAAGGATGGAACTTGGAGAATGTGTATAGATAGTCGAGCACTAAACAAGATTACGGTGAGGTACAGATTCCCGATGCCAAGACTGGACGACTTGTTAGATCAGTTGAGTGGAGCTGCTATCTTTTCAAAGATTGATCTGAAGAGTGGGTATCATCAGATTCGAATTTGACCAGGGGATGAATGGAAGATAGCCTTCAAGACACGGGAGGGGTTGTATGAATGGCTGGTCATGCCATTTGGTCTTTCGAATGCACCTAGTACTTTTATGCGAGTGATGAATTAGATCTTTCGACCATTTATTGGAAAGTTTGTGGTGGTATACTTTGATGATATATTGATATACAGTGGAAGCACAAAAGAGCATCTACAACACTTGCGGGAAGTGTTGATGATACTTCGTCAGGAGCAATTTTACGCGGCAACAAAGAAGTGCATGTTCATGATGCACAATGTTTTGTTCTTGGGGTATGTATTGTCCAAGGAAGGTATCCAGGTGGATCAAAGTAAAGTTGAAGCAATCAAGGATTGGCCACAACCCAGGACTATAACTGAAGTGAGAAGTTTCCATGGTTTAACATCATTCTACCGAAGGTTTAATCCACATTTTAGTAGCGTGATGGCACCAGTGACAGATTGTATGAAAGGAAAGCAGTTTGTGTGGACTGAAGAGGCCGATTCTGCTTTCCAACAGATCAAGACACTCTTGACTACAACACCGATTCTTAGATACCCGGACTTTCAGTTGCTCTTTGAACTAGATACTGATGCATCTAAAGTTGGAATTGGTGGAGTGTTAAGTCAAAAGGATCGTCCAATTGCTTACTTTAGCGAGAAACTTTCTGGAGCCAAGACAAGATACAGTACCTATGACTTGGAGTTCTATGTTATTGTCCAAGCCATAAATCATTGGAGACACTATTTGTTTCATAAAGAGTTTGTGTTGTATACTGACCATGAAGCATTGAAACATTTGCAGGGACAGGATAAGATTGCAGCCAGGCATGCTTCATGGATCGCATATTTGCAACAGTTTACATTTGTTGTAAAACATAAGTCGGGAGTTACAAATCATGTGGCAGACACATTGAGTAGAAGAAATCATTTGTTGACTACGTTGAGAGTTGAAGTGACGGGGTTTGATGTATTTCCAGATTTGTTTGTTGAGGATCCATACTTTGCCAAGATTGTAGATGAAGTCGAGAAAGGGAGGATGGATGAGTATGTGTTGGTAGAAGGTTTTCTATTTAAGGGAAATTAGTTGTGTATACCAGAGTGCAGTTTGCGAATGAAGATTGTGAAGGAATTGCATGAAGAAGTTCATGTGGGAAGAGATCGTACCTCGCAGTTGATTTCTCAATCATATTTTTGGCCTTCCATGAGGAAAGAAGTTGAAAGATTTGTGCAGAGATGTCACATATGTCAAGTTCCAAAGGGACAGCTACGAATGCATGATTGTATATGCCATTGCCTGTGCCTACTAGACCATGGGTTGATGTTAGCATGGATTTCATTTTGGGTTTGCCAAGAAATCAACGAGGGAATGATTCTATATATGTTGTGGTGGATAGATTTTCGAAGATGGCGCATTTCATAGCTTGTAAGAAGACCGCCGATGCAGTCCGTGTTGCTCAATTGTTCTTTAAAGAGGTTTATCGACTACATGGGCTACCTGAGTCTATTGTTTCTGACCGGGATACTCGATTTCTAAGTCATCTTTGGGAAACTTGTTGATATGTCTTGTGAAGGATAATTTGAAGAGCTGGGATTTGAAATTGTGTCAGGCAGAATTCGCACATAATCATGCCATTAATCGAAGTACTGGATTCAGTCCATTTCAAGTGGTATATTCGGCAATTCCGAAGGGACCGTTGGATTTGTCGACAGTTCCACTTCAGAAAGGGGTGGTTAAACGAGCTTGTGATTTCGTGAATGAGTTGCAGGAGTGTCACAGGATTGTTCATGAATGATTATTAAGTCAAATGAGAAGTATAAGCAATTGGCAGATAAGAAGCGAAGGAGTGTGGACTTCAAAGAGGGTGATTTTGTTTACGCAGTATTGACGAAAGATCGTTTTCCAGTTGGAACTTACAACAAGTTGAAAGCTCGAAAGATTGGTCCAGTAGAAATCTTGAAGAAGATCAATGATAATGCGTATCAGTTAAGGTTGTTGGAAAATGTTCATACTTCTGATGTTTTCAATGTCAAACACTTAATTCCGTATTATGGGGAGAAGCTTGTCGAAGAAGAGGAAAGTGTGAATTCGGGGTCGAATTCTTTTCAACCAAGGGAGGATGATGCAGCGCATACCTCGCGAACGAGCTTCCTATGTCGCTAAACCCTAGGTCGCGAACGACATAAGTTAGATCGCTTCCAGCCTAAGTCGTGAGCTCCAGAAACACTAGGTCGCGAGGTCGAAGCCGCTCCAGAAATCGCGAAGCCTAGGTCGCTCCTCCTCCGCCTTAAGTCGCGGCGAACCATAGGTCGCTCCAGATCCTTATGCCGCTCCAGAAATCCTAAGTTGCTCAGCCGGAGTCGTTTCTTCCTTAGGTCGCGTACGACATTCCTTATGTCGCGAAGCCTTAGGTCACGAACAAACAGGGTTCCTATGTCGTGAAGCCTTAGGTCGCGAGCAGATTTTCCGTAGGTCGCGAGCAGAGCAGATTTTCCAGAATTGCTATGTCGCGAGTTTCCTTAAGTCGTTGATTGCTATGTCGCGAGCTTCGTTAGGTCGCGAGCTTCGCTTATCTCGTTCCTGAAGCTATGCTATTTTCTTATGTCGCTAAAGTTTGTTAAGTCGTCTGTATTTCTTAAGTCGCCGTGTCATTGAATGTTTGTATGTTTCTTAAGTCATGTGAAGTGTTGTAACGTGTGTTGAGTTGTACTTTCCCTATAAATAGGGGTGTGTTGTCATTTGTAAAAGGGGTTGAATGCTTTGTGCCACCATTAAAATTGGAAGTTGAGTGTTATCTGTTTTCTCCATCTTCAGATATTCTAGTGCGCTCGAATCAACGAACTTGAAGCCGATTCATGGAATCTCGTGCGCGAGATCAACGTCGAAGAATCGTAGATCTTCTAACGCGGTATCATGCGCGATCAACGTGTTGAAGATAGCTAGAATCCGGTATCTCGAGAGATCAACGGATTTGGGCACTTGGGTATCTTCAATTCATCGATTCATTTTGTTTCATCGATTCATTTTCCGCGAATTCATCAATTCGTGAGTTGGGTTATCCAGTAGCTGCGTCACTTGTCCACTTTCGCGTTTTTTTTATCTCATCTTCCTTCTCTTTCCCAACGCTGTTGCCCACCCAACTTCTCTCTTTCCCGTTCAACAATTGCTCCCAATTACCTTCTGTTACTGCAATTCCATCACTCTGTGCCTCCTCACTCTTCCGCTCCATCACTTCTTCCCCTCCCTCACTGTATCTCCTCTCTACCAAATATTTCCCACTGTACATCCCCTTTCCCAAAAAAACTGATTGAACTATTATTTCTAATCTCGCAAATAACGGTTCACTTAATTGTATCATTGCTCATTTCACTACATTTCGCCCCGAAATCGCTCAAAAAAACCTAACCGCTTTTCATGCCGCCCCTCGATACATTTAAACTTCTGCAATTCATAGTGCCATCATCTTCTACTCAAAATCGCATCTTTTACCAAGTTCTTCATGGTTGTTGTACTCTCCAAAACAATACTTCTGCTCAAACGAATGGTAATACAGTTATATGTAAATGATTTTATACAAATTCAATGGTAGATCTTTGTTTCCACGTGGATTTTGTTCCATACCACTTCTAAGGATTTTTCAACCGCTAACAATTGTGTTGCAGAAATAAAGTGTGGTCGAAAATCTTTAACTACGATGTCAAAAACCTAGAAAATTAATAACTAGTCAAAATATAGGCACTACGGTTGTTCGCTATAGTCTTCTCTCTGGTAATTCCTGAAACCCTAAAGATCAATACGATTTGAACGTCGACAATTTTCCTGAATACTAATTTGTTTTTTCTTCCTTGACACTGGCAATTCCAATGAATTTAGGTTTTTTCAAAGCGCACTCAATTGAGTTAACTGAAATTAACATATTATATTTACTGGTTTTACATTTTGAAGGAATATTTGATTTTTGCTGGTGTTGTGGATACATCATTGAATAAAAAGTTATGGAACATCGAATTGAAAGGTGCAAATTTCCATCATCTATCACAGTCATCTAGCATCATCCTGTCCTTGGTTCCGATACCGCTCATGCTTCTTCGTCCTCTACAAATTCTGATATCACCAAAATATTGATAGGTAATTTATTTTAGCTTTTTCCGTTCTCTTTCTTACTCTTACTATAGAATTGCTTTTTTATTTTTTTCCTGGGAACGACCAGAATCTAGAGATACTAAAGAATGATAATTGTGTCGAAGTCATATTTCTATAGGCGTTTATGTTAGTATGTTTTAAAAGATGTTTTATACATTGAAATAGCTACTTCCATATTGATATACTTTGGGTACAAATGATTATTTTGTTAAATGTTTGATTTTGACTAGATCGATAAAGGAGTTGAGGGGTAACAATGTTTTTGTTACTAATCAAATTAAATTTTGAGTGAAGATTTGATGGTTGCTTTTGAATTGATTTTGTTTTGTAGTCTGTTGCATGTACGTATAGCCGCACTAAATATAACAATCAACTGCAATTTTCGCCCTGTACTCACAACCAACTGATTTCTTACCTTAAAAATTATTCAACCAAGGCAGTAAATCAGCATACCGAACTGTCGGATAGGAAGAAGTCTATCAATTGGTATTCAGTTTTATTTCAAAAGATGTTATAAACATTTAATGTCTTTACTCTTCCATGCATATACATTAGTTACCATGGTTAATGTTCTTTGCCTAACCACTTTACTCTGTACAAAAAATGAAATATGCAACAGTGTATGAGAAAAGATCATATGACAATCTAAATATATCTTGGAACTTAGATAAAAAATAGTATGACCTCTATTCTGTATGTGCATGTTATATATTAACTAAGCATATAATATGTATGTCCTATTTTGTTTTTTCCATTTAAATTGTTGTACGTTACATTTCATCGGTCCAAAATCTCACATGAATACCATTCTTTCTAAATAATAATGCATATGTTTGATTAAGTGTCATATACAATTTTCCTATGCATTATACCATTTTACCAGCATGCACCCATCATTGACTACAAGGTTCCATATTCATTGACTTAAGAATTTTGCACAAACGTTGAAAAAAAATGGTTGGCTACCATTTAAAAAAAGGGCATGATGTAGTTTGTGCTCCAATTGTTAAAAATCTAAATGAGCGATATTGTTAGTTAATTTCATTTAGATGACAAAGTACTTGAGAGTTGCATGCCCTGATTGTTGAAAAGCGTGTTAATTGTTAATGGTACATCGCTGATATTATCATATATTTAAAGTTTGCATCCCTATGAACATTTGATTCTACAACAGATTTGCTATTCTATGTTAATTGAACATCATCAAAATATGATTTTTAATTAACTACACATTAGATTACATGATGTTAATAAAATAGAATTTCTTCAGGCTTTATTGACTTATATTTGGCTCACAATAGCATGCAATATATCGGTTCATTAGATAGGATTTCTGATTCCATGTTTTATAGCCCATTATAGTCATAGGCTTACTATACTACATTTTCGTATACTATCACCTTAGCTGTTGATATTTAGGCAATATTTGAAAGAAGATTGAAAATTCAAAGTTTTGATGTTCTCCTGATATTCTTGAACCTTATGATTCCACTGGTTACATCAAGGAAACATGTTGATGTGGTGTGGTGGTTGAGTGAGAAACACAGTAAGTTCTCAACCTGAATATGATTTCTAAAGAAAATGAATATACTATATACTTTCAACAATAATTGTAGTGTACCAGGAAAAATATGATTTCTAAAGAAAATGATGATTCATACATCAAGCTATTTTGATTTCATATGCATGTTGGTTTACAAATAATTTTTGTTGGTTCAAGTTATATGTTTGTGTGAATATTGAAAATTTATCAGTACTAAAAAGTTCATCATAACCTTTGTTCTATTATTATTTTTGCCACATATTTAGATTTTCGATTTATTTTATACCCATGTCTACTAATAATTGGAACTCTCCATACAAATCTGGCTCATCATAACCTTGGTTCTATTATTATTTTTTCCACATATTTCGATTTTCGATTTCATTTATACACCTCTCTACTAATAAGTGGAACCTCCATACAAATCTGGTACCCGTATTATTTCAAAATTAATGGTTTTTAAGTCAGTAATATACAACTCAGAAGATATATTCCATTCGTAAAATGAGCAAACTCTTGAAGGGTTCTATTAGATTTACAGTACATTCTCCTTTTGGATTCTAACTATAATTAGTGTAAGAGTAGTGTTTTCTTCTTATTCAAGCTTACACTAAACAAATGATATAATCTTCAAATTATTACCATTGTATTCATCTTAGTTTTTAAAAAATCTACTAAATAAAGTGACTTACACTCAGACATTGTATTTCCAATATTCAACTTTGATATCAGTATGAATCGACGTGTCACAAAAGTTAACAAAGAGATTCAAACAAAGTATGAGCTTGAGATTGTAATGTTTACAACAGGATTTTCATTCAATATGCATGTTGTGTAAAATAACTACTTATGACCTTTTTTAATTATAATTGAAAGTAAAGAAGGATTCTGCCATGTTACTTAGCTTTTCCTAATTCATTCTCTTACTTAATTATACTCTGGACTAGATTGGAATTTGTTTCTTAAATGAACAGTTAAGATTTGTTGTTCATAACTTCTTTTATAACTATACTTCTTCATTGGTCCAATATTTTCTCTCTTGATCGACCAATTTTTCCAATATCTTAAGCTCTTTTCCTCATCATTTGTAAAATAATTTAATATATCTAATTATCATTTCAAATGTCTTTGACATCTTGCTAAATTCGCTTTTTTTCTCTTTGCTCCTCTCTATGTTTTTCCTCGGCTGTTAACTCAGTAGACAATGAATGCCACACACATATTCTGTTAAAATATAAAATTTAGATCAACCGTTTTGTATTGTTTTCTCAGCAATGCCTAAAACTTATATGTTCTTGAGTATATTTTTTAAGTAAAAGCAGTGTCAAATAATAGGAACTATTCAGATGACTATCATCAACAGGTGAAGCCCTTACTGTTAATTATAACCAAGAAAGAAAGGTAGACGCCTAAAACTATGATTTGATTGTTAATGTGTTTCAAGATTGTGATTGAAAAATAAAGATGAATTAAAGCATAGTTACCTCTATTTGTTGGATTTCAAGTGATTTTATCATGATGGCTTTTTAACTATACTTTGCATAATTTAAATCTAAAAAACATGAAATTTTGCAAATAAGTATGTATGTGAATGTTTAAAACTATGTTTGTCAACGGAAAATATTGTATGAATATGTTTATTGCTGACAAGTTCGTTTACTTTAGTTTTTAAAAGAAATAAGTTTGATATTATATACTACTATGTGCATTGCTGACAATTAAAGTTGCAAAAAGTTGCAAACGTTTTATGTTTTAGACATATTAAAACAAATAATTAACATCATAGATGTTGTTTATATCCATTTATATGATTTTTCTTAATCACTTATATCTTTGTACATGTAAATTATAATGTATGGGAAAATTGGTAAATTAAAGATGGAAATGATGTGTGAAAGACATGTGGTGAACACTATTAAATTAACGGAAGACGCATACTTAAATGATGGTTGCTTAATGAATTTGTGAGTAAATTAACATATAAAGTGTAGTATGTCTTACTAACCTGCCATGGTTTAGTTTGCGAATAGACAACGTGGACAATCTGTGCAATTTTGATATAGCTAAGATCCAAGATTTCATAGAATCAAATGTAAGCTTATGCTGATGTGGGTAAGATTTGTTAATTTGATGTTGGCTTCTAATTAACATGAAGATAAAGATGGTTGCTCCAACTGAGCGCAAGAACAATGTCTGGATTGGTGTTCTAATCTTGCTTCATTGAGTACAATTCAATAGAAGTGGATATCCAATGGGGAATACAATGAATCAGATCGATCCAGTGTCTGCCATAAATGCTTTTAACAGGGAAACTTCACTCACCTCTTCTACGTCAGTCTTTGAGGTTATTTTAACAGCTACGATAGGTCTAGGGAGTTGTTTCTGTTGTGAACTTAATTAGTTTTGTGTGTTTTTGTTACGACTTATTTTCTGTGTTGTCTATGGAAGGAACTGCTATTATGTGGTCAGTACTCTATTTGTAGAGATGTTATACGATGTATGCTTGATTTGATCGTGTCCAATTCAATAGTTATGTCAATCATTATGCAGACCACTTAATGCTTATATATATATATATATCCAACAAAATTTTAGTACCTGTTAACAAGCGTTCTCTTCTGTTTGCCGTTATTAAACTGAAGTTTTTATATTACTATCTGGCTTTAACAAGGTATATATGTATAGTTAATGCTAAACGAGATGTCTTTATTATAGATTAGTCGGCTTTTATATGTACGTTTACCTGTCTATTTATATGTACATATATAGATTAATATTTCCCTTCAATAAATTAGTTGACTTGACTGCAGTTTTAGTTTAATATCTGTGAAATAGGTGGTGTTTTGGAAAAACACTATTTTGATGTATGACAGTAATCAAAGTGTAATATATATGGAACATGGTAATTACCATTTTTTATAAAATAAATTACTGCACAAAAAGATGTACATGGTTGGCATATATGTTTGCAGGAATATCATCCTAATTTTTTTTGCTTCTACATCAGTTTTCCCTAAACATTTTGTCTGTATTTTTATGCTTTATTAAAACATCTAAGCTACATCCATGCCTTTGTAGAAGAGTCGTGTATCAACAAACTTTTCTTCCCTTTAATTGCTATGATATCAGGCTAAAAGTGTTCACATTAACCTACGACGTCAACAAGTATTACCTCTCAACAACATTGAACTATATTTATATTCTAACTTATATTAATTTAACAACCTTCACGTCACAAATGATAGCGCAATAATGATTACTAACTTGAATCGATACAGTAAAACTATAGGTTGCACATCAAACAAATAATGCAACTACACTATTATAATTAACTCGTAATTCTGGCATTTGCGTTTTTATGTCTGTGGCTACTAATTTTGTGTATGATTTTCACGTCTTCCATTTTTTTATTCTGTTGCCTCATTTTGCACTTTTTTTTACAAGATTGTACGTCAGGATGTATGATGGTTGAATTAGTTTGCTTTTGCCTACGTTATACATGTGCAATTTTTTTAAATCGCAACTCCAGCTTTGAACTATCATTTCTGTTTGTCATGATCAATTGCACTAACGCTTTACCTACATACCATGTCCATGTTGACAAATGTGTCCGTTGTACATTGTGCATGAATATGCGTACGGACGATATGGTCACTCTTCTTCCCTTACATCGTCTTTTACGTGTTGCAATTAAACTTTACGAAGTATAACAATGCCCGTGTGCGTAGCACGGGCTACTCACTAGTTTGTATTTGAAAATAAGGAGATACAAAGTCAAGAGTCTCAAAAGCACTAAATTATGAGACGCTGGAAACCTAAAGTGCTACATAAGAGGTTGGTAGGTCCTGTAGAAATTATTCATCAATACTTAAATAAACTAATTACTCTAACAAACGACCAAATGGAAATTTTTTCTAGAAAAGAGTTGACATGAAAAGATAGGATTCTTTCCTTCCCTTTTCAAGTACTCTCAACTGGATCGTTCTTCCAGCCTCAACTTATCGACTTTACAACTGGCATATAAACCCAATCCAAATTAATAAAAAATATACGCGCACATGTAAACCTCTACAATCCATGTTATAAATCCAGATAATCTGATGCCGACATGCACCATATGGAAACTTGAGTACAAGTATGATCAGAAAATATCGCCTCATGCAACCCACAATCGATACACTCAATGCTTTAAATCATTCCAATAGTAAACTGATCAATTCGTCTTCTAGATACCACGGTAAGACAACACAATAATGGACAGTGTCGCTCCTAGCATCTAATAAATTGAATCCATCATTATTCTTCGTTTTTATTTAAGAACATGAAAATCTAGTTATCTCTTAACTGGTGACAATAGCATAACTTCTCTCCTTATTTTGATTTAGCTTAAGATGTATCATTTCACTTATGACATCGTTTCTCCAATCTTCCAACAATCGTAACACCAAGGTACCATGTTTATAGTCTCTTGGAATTTTAATCCTAAGTTCTACATCATACAAGCAAGTAAACATTCAAGCATTCAAGTAAAGTAATCCTAATAATTAATCTATCCAAATGTACTAACAAAACTCCCAAATCTAATTAAGTGAAGTCCTAAATTTAAGTGAAATCCAAACCTAAAATTGTTTTAACATTAAAGGTAGTCGACTAGGTGATACATTATTCACGTGCAACTATGGTGCAACACGAACTATGCACCCTTAAGTTAATACTTCATGATAGCTTTGTTAAATAAATAGTCTCCTTCCAATCTAAAGGATGATTGAGAAAAACTCTATCATCCTCTTCCCCAAATTTTATCGGAATCTCTAAACATCATTTTCCATGAAAATTGCCTCCGTGTTCTCAATGCGTGCAAATTATGATATATATTTTCTTAATTCTCTAAATTCAATGCTTCAACCAATCCTTCATGCAATCCAATTAATGAGGTCTTTTACAAAAATACTTCTCTCCTTTTAATTTCAACCATTTTATGGCTGAGGCAACTCAAGATGAAATGACGTCTTGCTAGATTAGCCCAATAAGCGTAATATTCAATTTTTAAATAGCGTCATACCCAAAAACTCATCTAGGGACATTTAAAACAGATGATGATATAGTCTAGTGAACATTGTATGGAAGTCATGTCACCAAAGCCCCAAACAATGTACTTGTAGTTGCTTGACAACTTAAGTATCAATACTCAATAAATATCATCATAGAACATATACAGTAAGATGACAACCTACCAGCCCGATTACCTATAACTTCCCAAGCCAAAAGCAACATGTGTGGTGTAACATTACCCGAAATGTTGGATCAATGACATCCATTCACAAAAAAATTCAAATCGTGTACCTTTTCCAGCAATGTTAAAGCAACAAACACTTTAGGGACACAAGATTTATAAACAACTCAATTCACCTTTGAGACTTGAGACCAAAACAATAGCTATCATCTAAAGATCATCGGTTGGATAATTCTTCTCGTGTACTTTCAACTATCAACTAGTATAACAAATAATTATACTCTCTTGCATTAAAACAATGCCCCATCCTATATCATAAGCATCGGTATATATAGAAAATATCTTTGAACCATCAGGGAGTACTAAAATTTTTGCATTGGTCAGGAATTCCTTCAACTTAATAAAAGCATGCTCACGTTCCAAACTCCACAAAAAAACTAAAATTTTCTTAGTAAGGCGTTTCAATGCCAGAGAATTTTTTGCGAAGTATTTAACAAATTTTCTATAATAGCTTGCCAAACCATGAAAACTCCTTACCTCTGTAGCATTTTTCGGTACACATCAATCTTGTACTACAACAACTTTACTTAAAATTAAATAATCCTTAGCTAAATCACATCTTCTAAACCTTCTTGTGCAAAGATTAGGCAACTCAAACCATATTTGGGTAGAAAAACACAAATTGGTGCTCACTCTTTATTATTACAGAAAATTCAATTTGGTACTTTACCTTTCCCAATCAAACCTCATTTGAAACTGCCACTAAATCCTATTTTAATTTCTTTCTTTACCCCAAATCTTCCAATGCTTCATAATTCAATAATGTTCAATGCTAGCAAGTCCTCAGTATATTGGCATGTTGACTATTCTAGCTGGTTTACCATAATCAATTTAATTTTTGTAAATTTCACAATTCAATTTATCCAACTCCAATCCAATTTTTTTAGTTTAAGCGATAATATAATAACCTTTTCAATGTAGATTTTAAATCTAAATCTTTGATTTCCAATCTTATTTTGCACAAAAACTAGCAATCTTCGAAAATCATAAATTTTTTTGGCTAATTTTAACAAACGTTTCCTTCTGACTAGCACCATTGTCCCAATGGTTAGATATTTCGACTTTGGTATAAGAGGTCACCATTTTAAATTTGTGTAGCATGATTTGAACATATATTAACATGTAGTATGTTGTATACTATCCAAGACTTGTAGTACTAATACTACTACCATGTAAGTGCCCAATTTCAAAAAAAATCATCACACTTTATTTTCCAATTTAAATATTTATCCTAAATGGTTAAACTTAATTTAAAAACTTGGACATGTAAAATATCTTTCTAAATTTTCTTTTTATAAATATGAAATTTTCACGAAAGTGTAATTTAAAAGAAAATGTGATATTTTAATTTTTTTTCCAAAGTGTGACAGAAATATTTATTAAATAGATTATATTCCAAAGATGCTTTTACATTCTTATCAATTTACCTTTTAAAAGTTTCACCGTCAAAAGCAAAGTGCACATCAAAAGATAAATGCAACGATGTACCTTACACCAAACTTTTTACAAAATTACTTTTAACTAAATTTTCCAATGTTTGAAGCATAAAATGAGGGTTTACTAGTTCAAGCTTCAATCTTAATACTTTTTACAAATATCTCAAACATTAAGGTTTCTACCTTTTTAGATTAAATTTTTTTTGTAACAAGAGTGATAGTTCATTCAAGCAGAGCACACATTGTAATAATGTCCTAGGGGGTTGGAACCCATGACCTCTAGAACCATTGTCTAAAGTGTCATACCTCTAACCACTTGAGCTAGAGGTCCTTGACTTTTAGAAAAACATTTCAAATAGTTTATCACTTTAATTGGAGTATATAAAAATTACATACCTACAAAAGCTTAACTACTTCGTACAACAGTGCTACAAGTGCATAGGGTTATAGCTACTCTACTTCTAAGGTTGGCCATCTTAAGCCTCCCTTTCAATTTAATATCCAACTCTAATCTATCATCACTTCAACAACATAACTCTAATTTTGAGGCAACTTTCCCTATGCCTCCATTATGCTTTGTCAGCATTAATTTTTTTTGGACTCAAGGGTAATACTATTCCTTTTCACACTTGCTAGGTTGTATAGGGAACCTCTATCAGCATTCCCTTATGGAGTAAATTACAATAACTGTGGTGGATTTATTTTCGCCCTAAACTGATATAACCTTAACAGTTATTTTTACTCATAGTTGGTTTCTTATGTATGGGAAAAGCCTACAACTACCTCTACCAGTAAAAATATACAGGGTGCGATGTGTGTGTGTATCCACACGCACACACATATACGTATAGAAAATTAAAAATCGTTCTCTCTTACACCCTAATTTTGCAGGAACCGCTTAATCTAAACCTTGATACCCAATTTAATAACCTACATCTCCAAACACACAGATCCAAAGCCAAAAATGGCATTCAAACTTATGTCGTGCTAAGAAGTATAAATTGTTAGGTTTTTATAGTTTGCATAATACAGAGGCAAATATAGTTTAAAATATTCTACACTTTCAGATCTCGGAAGAGAAAGAATAAACTACAAATACTGAAAATATTCTAAATTCATTACTATTTCAAATAACAATGGTCTAAATAAGGAATGTCCAAATAGTGTCTCTAAATATAAATAAACATAAGTCTAAAGTGAGATAAGATACCTAGAGAAGGCCTATAATAATTATAGCTCCAAGGAACATGGTCACCTCCTCCAGACATCTTATTCTCGCTATACCATATAATTTCCTATTATTTGTGATAGGTGTTATCCAGCCTTTTGACCAGGCCATATTCGAACAAATTGAATCAATCAACCAGAATCCAGAACGATAACATCTAAACTTGAATGCCAAATAGAGTCAGAGACAAGGTTGCCAACATGCAAACAACCTCCTAAAGTGGTCCACACGTCACACAGCTTCAAGTACCAAGACCGAAGTCCAACTTTCGAACACATGCCTATGGATCAGCACCAATCCCTACAACTCCATCCAAAATACCTCAAACTCACTCTGCTTAAAAACATTGATGATTGTAGCCCATTCTAAGCTTCTTTGGATCGATTGCATGTCATTTACCTTTAAATTTCTTGAGCGCTTAAAGCTAGAGCTTCCTTCCACCACCGATCCAACTTATTAACCTAGAAACAAGGTTTTTGCCAAGCAATCAAGATGGAAAACATGAAGACACTAACAAATCGTATCTACATAAAGCCATGGAAAAGGTCCATAATGCAATCTTATGGATCGATACCGTTCCATGCCTATGAATTGATATCGATCCATGAACTTCGATGACGTGGCTACAATCCTATTTTAGTTAGCACTCCCTAAAAGTGGAGAACGTGGAAGAGATCATGGGTAAGAGATTTCCAATGACCCTTAGTTATAAATAGACGAGGAAAGGCATCATTTTAGGGATCTTTTGGCTCTCTTAACATTTTTCTCTATATTCCCTTGTAATCCCGAGGATCTATACCAATCCACAAGAATAGCAGTTGTAAATAACAACCAAATCAACAAAGTTAAGTAGACATAGGCAACGATTAGCCAAACTATTATAAAACTTTTGTGTCTTGATATTTCTTATTTTTGTTTACTTTTTTCACTCTTTTCTCTGCTTTACTCATTTGGGTGTTTGTGTCATTTTCAATGCAAATATTTTGGCGTTTTCGCTAAGAAATACTTGAATTCAGCGACTTGAAAAGTTTAAAATGACAAAACTATCAACTAGGAAAACCGTTGCTAGAGGAAATCAACAAGGGGCAACCCAGAAGCATCCTCAGGATCTAAGCTCTCAACTATCTACATAACTATGAATGAGATGGAGACTGTGATGATGGAAATGCAGGAAAGCATGATAGCCCGCTAGGAAGACATGATGGAAGGATTTTTTAGGAGAATTGAACCAATAGGAACAAACTAGAATCAAAGGCCCGAAGCTGAAGCAAATGCACCTGAGAGCAGAGTGGAGCAAATTGGAACGACCCCAAAGGAGTTGTACATATTGGTATCTATCCCCCATCGATCGATACTGATCTCCAAGAACATGGGGGCATGGCCAATATTAGCTTGGGTAGATACGTAGCACATCCAGGGAACAATACTGAGCATCTGAACGTATATCAGAATATAAATGCATGATCGGAGGAGTATGTGCCAGAATACCCTCATGGGAATGAGGGTCAAGCAAAAAATGCAAACTTGAGAGTTTCTTTTGATGACAATGACAGACTTGCTGAGATGGTAAGACAACTAATGAGGGGTGGACTACCTAACCAGAGCCTGGAGGATGTGAACAAGAGTCCATTTGCTCTCAACATTCAGTACGCTAGGTATCTGCCTGATTTCGAGCTACCTACATTGGAGATGTATGATGGAATGATAGATCCAATGTTAATTTAATGAGGTATATCCAGCACATGGAAGTGTTGGTTGCATTTGAAAAAGTGATGAGACTGTGCTTTCCTTTTTATCTGACAAATTTGGCAGCGTCATGGTTTAGACAGTTGGAAATGGTTCCATCCGCACAAGGGCATAAATGGTGGACAAATTCATGAAATAGTTCCGGGTCCATATTTCACGGTCCAAGAATGTAATGACATGTCAAGTGTGAGGGCCGGAGAGACCCTTAGTAGATTTTTAGTGAGATTCTATGCGGTACCTACCATGGTTGATAGGCCAGATCTTTCAGTGGTTCTGGTGGTGGCAGTTTCAGGAGTGGCCAGTAAAACAGGTTTTAAGGTTGCTTTGGAGCGGGATCCACCATTGGATCTCACTGAATTTTATCGTGAGGTCGAAAGATACTTACGTCAGGAGGATGCTTGTAACGACCCAGAATTTTAGTCATTCAGAATTTAGATATTTAATTGATTTTAAATATTCACAAGTTAATTTTATACGTTGAATAACTTATATTTAAAATATAAGGATTTAATTGGATAATTAAATTGTTAATTTAATATTTGAAATTGCAGAAATAATTTGATTTTGAATTTAATGTGAATGAAAATGATTTATAAAGTTGAATTAAAGTCCATTTGAATTAGAATGATGTTAGTAAACTTTTGAAATTAAATTAATAGTAAATTTATAGGAATTGGATATTTTAATATTTAATTAACGTGTAAAAATAGTCATTTTTGATACAGTCTCGGATTTCGACAAAACAAGTTTCATTAGATCTGTAATGTTATATTATTGTAAGATTTCAAATTTAGTGTCAGTCAGATTTATGATTTGTCCGTACCATGCTAAAACACGTAGAAATTTGTTTAAGTGAATTTTTATATTTAAATAAGTCGATTCGAAAACCTATCTTCCAAATACGATGGAATTGGCTCCCGATATATATTCCATTGTGTTTGGAATAGGGGTAAAACATTTTATACGCCAGGCGGCATGCTTCGTTTGGAGTTTTGAAAATTTTCGAGTGAATAATGTCGCGAAATTTTCTATAAAAGGCCACATATTTTTATAATTTGCACAAAATCCTAATGCAGCTAAGGCTAACCGCCACCTTCTATTTCAATGGCCGACAACTTCCAAAATTCTTCCCTCTTTTTCTTCCAATCCATCCACTTTTACGAAAAGTCTTCAACTACAAAGTTGAAGAGCATCACGAGATCTTCAACTTCAACGGTGGTGATCGTCTGATTCGCGACATGGAGAGAGCTAAGGGCCCGCGTTCGTTTGGTCTTTGGGCGCATTTATCTATGCATGGAGGAGGCCGAGCTCCATGGTGTTTTGGCCGAAGGAGGTGCTCGCATAGGGCTTCGAAATGGCAGCGTCTGATCGTCGTCTCGATCAAGGAAGTGGCCGCGGCAATTAGGGTTTGTAGGCGGCTATGGGTTCGATTATCACTGGGTTGTTCACAAGTGGCAGAAGGAGCAAAGCACGGCCAGATATGATCAAGCGAAAATCAACGGCTCTGATGTAAAGAATGTTAAAAAATTTAAAAGAAAATTGTGTAAATTATATTACAATAATTCGTATAAACTTTAAAACGTCATAAGTTCTTCATACGAGATCCGTTTTTGACGAAACAAGTTGCGTTGGGTCCACATTAATGAGCACTACATTTTAGAGCTGGTTGGGAGTTGATTGGAGCTAGTGAAAATTTTGGGTAAAATTAAACGCCTGTTTAATTTTATTCAGAATAAAACACTTCAACTGCTATTGGAACCAAAGTGAGTACAACTCACTCTTTCTGCCTCACTGATATTTTTATATAAGTGAGAATAAATTTTATTTATGATGTTTGAAGATTGTTTGAATGATATATGATATATGATATATTATATATATATATATATATTGGTATTTGGATATATTCCTGCCTATTGGAGCAGATGAGACCCTATACGTTCCCGTGTATGAGCGGATGACCTTTTGTACATGCGTCTGCCTCGAAGCGGACATTGTACATATTTTCTAATATGTATATTTGTTGAAGGTGACAGGTTGGAGGGATCCAACTGGATTCCTCACCAGTATTGGTTTTATTTACAAATATTGTGATATATGCTGTTAACATGTGATATATGATGATTTGGATGCTCTGATTGATGCATTTAGTGCTATTGCAGCATTGGGCCTATTTTGATAATTCTAAAATGTTAAAGTGATGAATCCAAATTTAATATGGATTTCAAAGTGATTTTAAAAATATATATTTTAGAATTGTTAAGGAATGAATTTATTTTAAATAAATGTTATAATTTTTATGTTATAAAAATTATGGTTTTGTGAAATGGAATCAAAATGTGATTTTTGAAATGTGAAGTTGATTATTTTGTAAAATAGTTAAATTGAGATTTTTGACTTATTATAAACGGTTTATATATAAGATTTATAAAATTTGATATTTTATAAATAAAAATGTTGGAATTATAAAGGAGTTTTTATAACTGTTAAAATGAATTTATAAATGAATTTTATAAGTGAATAAGATTTACAATTGATGAAGTTATAAAAAAGAATGATTTTGTAAATAAGAGATTTATAAGTAATTAATTTATAAATTGGATTTTGGCATATAAATGAGATATAAATGAGGTTTGTTAATAAAAGAATTTTATAAATGGAAGATTTTATAAAATAGAAATGTGAATTTATAAACATTATTTTATAAATCCGAAATCAATTGAATTTGATAAGTTAAATATATAAGCTTATTAAAGGTATTATATTCAAGATTTTGGACAATGAATTATCCTTTAAATTAAATGTGCAATAATAATAAATTTGGTTAGAGAATTATATTCACGATTTTGGACAGTGAATAATCTTTAAAATTAAAAGACATGTTTTGAAAAGTGATATTTAAATGGAGTTAAAATGGTTTGAAGATGTTTTAAAATGTGTTAAGTATCGAATACATAGATTTCAACATTCGTTGTTGAAATAGATGTTTTCGAGAAGTAAAGGAAATGATAGACTATAACACTGTTGTTATAGTAAATGATTTTCGAAAGAAGATATTTTGTATAGTATATGGGATTTATATATCTATCTAATTATCGAATCCCTATACTAGTGATTTTGGGTTGTCGTAACGATGTTTTACATTACATTCGTTTTGACCCAAATAAATATGTTTAAGAGAATGTTTTCTTAAAAATAGTATATATACTTAATCATTATTTAAGTATATGTAATATTTTCTAAGTGTTGAAAATAAAGATAATTGTGAATTACTTATTTTTAAATAAGTATATGGAAATGTTTTCCAATATTGAAATATCGAAATGGTTTTGAGAATATATCTTTTTTAAAGATAATTTGAAGTGAATATTTGGCAAGTGATTTAATTAATAAAAGATTAATTAAAGGGCCTAGTGATTGCTTATGGTGCTAGATATTTGTTTGTTGCTTTGATAGTTAAATAATCGACTATCAAATTTGGCCAAATTTTAGTTCCTTGACTTGATGTGGGAACTATTTAGTCATACACTTAGTACGTAGCCACCTGTGTTGGCTTGATTGTCATTTGTGTTGAGGATGTTGATTCGTGTAGTGCGGAGTATTACTCCAATCTATCGAGCTTCCTTCTTGGCCGAAGGATAGCAAGTTGAAAGTTGGAGACGTGATAAGTCTATGAGACTTAGTTTCTATATGAGGTTGAGAAACGCTTTTGCGTTGTTGGTGCGAAGAGACCGGGATCAGATTTATTTGAAAACCACTTCGGACCAACGTATATGCATTCGATTGTGCAGATTGTGATGATATTTATATTCAGGATTTTCATAGTGGAGGACTGCTTGTTGATCGTTTGGGGTTAAAATCCCAATATACATCCAATAGCAGTGGTCTCTTTATTATGAAATATCCAATGCAAGGACTCTTCGCTACTAATCCTTGGGATTTCCCGACAGGATGTGGTAGGAAAGTACCTTCGGTTTGTCCTTTTCCTGGACAACTTATATGGACGTTTGTCTGATATTGCATTTCTAAGATTACGTACATTGGTTTTTACAAACGTACATCAGTAGGTGGCGGAGAAGGAAACTTCTCTTAGCTTAACACCCTCCTTGAGACGTACGAGCTCAATGGTTGTATTTTTGTGGAAGGAAATTAGTAGTCAACGGAAATGGCCGTATGGCATTCTAAGTGATGTGCTATGTGATATGTGAAAGGTAATCGTTACCTCAGGCCTCATCAACCGGAAATGACGAAAACAGGGTTAGATGCAGAAAGGCTAAGTGGGTCGCTCCCAAGTAGGATTTGATCATCCTCTTCTAGATATATCTTTACATGCTATGACGTCGTGTATCTGATTATTACGGTTTGTATGCTATGAGGGCCCTCGGAAAGGTCGGTAATGACCGGGGGATGATATATTCGGTGCTATCTAGTTATAGAGATAGGCCGGTCTTGCGTTGGTAGAGGATCCTTTGTGATGGTCCTCGGTACATTCCTCTAGAGATGTACTGTCGGAAGGTAGTCCCTTCACCTGGTCATTTGTATGGAAATCCAAACTCCACTACGTACCTGCCATTTTATTTGTAGAGCCTAGTATGCTATAATTTAATAATGGTAACAATTTCGACTATTTTAATATTATTTGTACATACTAGACACTAGTATAATATCAAAGAATTTGATATGAAATGTTTTAGTTATCGTAAGGTAAAAACATGTCTGTGTTTATGTGTGGGTGTGTCTTACGAGATACTTTTGTTTTGAAAAGGAAAAGTTTGTAATTTAATAAATTCAGTTGAGTGTATTTCTCACGCTGGTTTACCAGACTGATCCGGACGTTCTTCCCTTTCAATGCTCGGGTCAGACCGAGTATATTTACAGTTTTAGATTTGGTGCTTTTGGAGCTTCAGCAGGAGAGCTGGAGATCTTCATTTCGTATACACGTATCTGTTTTGATTACCCGCTTTGCGCATTGTTGTTGTTGTATATTGTCAGCAATTGTAAGGACATGTTATTATAACTGTCCAGGCTGATGATTAGTGATTGATTGTTGAACTCTGGTCGATGTATGTATATACAGTTTCTGTTTTGTAAAGATCATTGATATGATATTATATGTTTTCCATTGCGATGTGAGATTCTATATTGTTCTGTTTTGTTTTCTCTTCTCTCTTTCTTCTCTTCTTCTCTCTTCTTTTCTTTCTCTTGACTTTCCATCAGTCTGTGCTTTGTGGGTCGGACATGTGTGGTTTATTATCGATTCAAAGGGTACAGATTTGCAGGTCGTCACATTGCTGAAGCTAAAAAGAAAGAAATTAATGCCGTGGATGGCAGAGAACTGTTCGGAGCAGGATCTAGTAAAGATAAAGGAAATGGAAGATGGATAATCGCTTTGTAAGATCAAAGCGACAAAGAAGGGAGCCGAAATTCTCTTCTTATGTGGAATTGAACGAGACCCTGAAGCGGATTTGTCTTGATACTAGATGATAGATCCCCTATCGGAAACCAACAAGGAGAGAGCCCACTGACCATGAGAGGAGGTCAAGAAAGTCTTGTTTGTTCCATGAGTTGGACGAGCATAACATAAATGATTGATGGCACTTGCATGATCTGATTGAGGAATAGGTAAGAAACAACCAGTTATAGTAGTATGTGAAAAATCGAGCTGCGATGGTGGAACATGAGCAGCCATCATCTGCAATAAATGGAAATGGCCTTGGATATGGGTCAAGGATAGTCATCTTGTGATTGGGATGGTGGGAAGCCAGGTTCGATTTTATTCTCATGTTCAATAAATGATGCAATATTGCAATCGAGCCACTTACTTATGTATAGGACCTCGTCCGGTCTCCAAGAATGCTCAAATTAAATGCAAGACTGAAACGCCCGGTGAGGTGGTTATCATGATATTTAGCTTAATGTTTGTATTTGAACCCTATAAATCAATGCTTTATTTTTGAAATCCACTTGAATGTGATGATATATATTGATTATGGTAATCCCGTACGGAGAGACGGGGCGATGACCACAATGTACAAGTCCCCTTGCCGGAGAGCAAGTGGATTGGACTTTCATGAAAAGTAAGTCACCTCATCAGAATGTGAGTGAATAGGCTTGCTTAGTCATTGAGCCCCCTTGTTAAAGGGAAAGTGGATTGGACTCAACAAGGAACTAGAGAAATCGATCCGTAGTTTGGATGCTTAACGATCTGGAGAGATCGTGGACTTAACTATCAGCCTGGAACGACCATATATTTAATTAACATCTGGAGAGAACATGGATTTAATTATCGGCCTGATAAGGCTATGGATTCCACTAACAACCTGGAGAGATCGAGTTTTCAACTAACAATCCGAAGAAATCTAGATTTCAACTAGCGATCCGAAGAGATCGAGCTTTAGACTAACGATCTAGAGTGATTAGGAATTGAATCAGTCATCAAATACATAACCGAGAGAAATTAAGATTTAGACTACAACTTTGAACACCATTTGACCTTGAAACTATTCGTTAGCAATTATCAAATCAAGCCATTGATTTCAACATGTGATTGCTAACTCCTGGATGAACACATGATGATCCTTATTCATGACACGGTCCAAAACTTACCGATTCCAAGAGAATAAAAATGATTGTTTGTGACTGAAACTTAAGAAAGTACTCGAGTCCTCAACTATCATAGTCTAGAACGATTTTTGGTTTATAGGTGAATCCAATGGAACATGATGATTCGCCATAGCCTGATCAGTTGATAGCCAAAGAATTCAAATACTAATGTTGCATCAACTTAGATATCTGTACTTGAGCAAAGCACACCTTCCATTCGTAAGGCGTGCTTTGGAGGGAAAGTATTATCTAGCCTTTTGGCCAAGCCATATTCAAACAAATTGAATCAATCAAGCAAGAATCTAGAGTAATAACTACTAAACTTGAATGCCAAACAGAGTCAAGAGACAAGATTGCCAACATGCAAACAACCTCCCAAAGTGGTCCATACATCACATAGCTTCAAGTACCAGGACCGAAGTCCAAATTTCAAACAAAGGTATGGATTGGTAGCGATCCATGCCTATGGATCGACACCAATCCATACAACTCCATCCAAAACATCTCAAACTCCCTCTACATTCAAACTTTGGTGATTATAGCACATTCTAGGTTTCTTTGGATCGATCACATGTTGTTTCCCTTCAAACTTCTCAAGCGCTTAAAGCCAGAGACTGCATTCCATAACCGATCCAAATTATTGACCCAGAAACAAGCTTATAGTTAAGAAATCAAGATGGAAAACATGAAGATACTAACAAATCACATCCATACAAAGCCATGGAAAAGGTCCATAATGCAATCTTATGGATTGGTACCGATCAATAAACTTTGGTGACGTGGCCATGATCCTTTTTTTGTTAGCACTCCCTAGAAGTGGAGAATGTGGGAGAGATAATGGGTGAGAGATTTTCGGTAATCGCCGGCTATAAATAGGTGATGAGGGGTATCATTTCAAGGATCTTTTGTCTCTCCTAACAATTTTCTCTATATTCCCTTGTAGTCCCAAGGATCCATACTAATCCATAAGAAAAGCAGTTGCAAACAACAACCGAATCAGCAACAAAGTTAAGTGGACATAGGCAACAATTAGCCGAACCACTATAAAACTTTTATATCTTGATATCTCTTGTTTTTATTTACATTCTTCACTCTTTTCTCTACTATACTCATTTGGGTGTTTATGGCATTTTTGAACCAAGCGGTGTAAAGATGAAAAAATAGAGCGGATCAGATAAGGTATGGTGAGAGAGTTATATAAGTAGTGGTATGGTATTAACCGGTAGTTAAATCATCATTCATAATCTACACCACCTAAGGGTATTCATTTGCATGCATGTACTACGTATTTGGAATTAGTCAGTTTACACACAATTGGGTAACAATTCTTAATACGCATAAGTCCAATAATGTAGGAAGATTTCCAACCATAGTTTAGACATCCAAAACCAAGTAAACCAAGGATCACATCAAGTATTCAATCTCAATAGTAAACTTCATAACTATATATTGAGTTAATATTTTCAATGGTAATCCACTTAATTATATACTGAGTTAACATTCTCAATAGTAAACCACTTAGCTGTACACTAAGTTAACATTCTCAATGACAAACTGCTTAAGTTGCACCAAACTGAGCATACATCGCAATGATTAAGCCTACACATAGAGTTTACAGTCCCGATGATAACTTGCTACCTAAGCATTGAATAACCTTCTTGTTACCCATGTCTTTTCCCCTATATCATTCAACCTATAATAAAAAGGTTCGAATGACTTATTCGACTTCCTCATTGGAGCTACCGCTTATCGGCACGTCCATTCCGACTATTGACAAATGTCTTCTCTCCTCTCCTCTCCTCTGTAGTTAGTAAACATGTGACTAGAGCTAGCTATGCAACAATAAGAGCATCTAATTGTGATATAATTGCACGCCACGGTGAGTGCCACTTTTGATAGCATCATGAAGTGTGAACCTAGGTATGTCACTAAGTGCGAAACAAATACATCTTATTACACGACTCCATCAGTTACGTGAACTTCCAAAAGTCAAGGAAGTGGAAAGAAGTTGCCCCATCATACTAGGCCTACACCAGTTCTAGGTCTAGGTTAGGCTTGCATCGACTATTCAGACGTTTGTGTCCAGTATTCAGACATGTGATTCCCTGCACTGAATCTACTATAAGCATTCAGACATTTGGACTTACCTTCAGACGTTTGATTTAGATTTCAGATGTTTGAATGAGAAGTTCATATGTTTGAACTTAGTCAGATTTCAATGTTTTGCGTTTTGTTTTGATTTTTCTTAATTTCAAAAAATATTCGGACATCTAGGTTATATTTTTAGATGTCTAACCTAGTGAATTTTCTACTGTTCACCTTATAATTTGCTTATCTTTATTCCGAGCATAATATAGCCTTATAATTCATCCTTAACAAAAACTTGCATACAATTTCAACCTTAATCATTTCAAAACTTTTAGTTCATTCCAATAATTATACAGAACTATTCAATGATTTATCCAAGTTTATTAAAAGTTGATAGAATAAGATTTTTGTGATTTTAGGAGACTTATATATAAATTCACTTCTGTCAATTTAAGTATATTATGTAAACATATTTATATGCTTTAAAGGTGAATTCTAACCAATTTACCCTCTCTCTCACCCATGTTTAAAATATTACATGATTCGATCATTGCTTAGGGTTTTTGAATTGTCTCAGTTCATATTGATCTCCAACTAAAATTATGAATTCAATTTAAAAATCATATTCTTAATCCTAAATAGATGTATAAAAAAAATTTAAGTACTTGTCTACATTATAGTCATGTCATAAATAAATCCATTCACCTTATATGTTGTTTGAAGAAATTTCCATATAATCCAATTAGATTTGGTATTCCTCCTCCTTTGCTTAGCTTGCAATTGTTTTGATTTTATTTCTCTCTTCTCTTCAATTTGATTCTCTACTATTATTTGGAATTTTGATTTATTATTTATTTTGAAGAGATTTGTGGAGATAGAATTAGAGAGATAGATTTAGATCTATTTTTGTTAGTCGAGTGGAGATTAGGATTTTTAGAATAAAAAGGAGCGGCGCATGGCTATGTATTTATAAGTAGAAATTCGGTGAAGTCTAAGCTTGGGAAACTTATAATTTTGCCCATATCCTTTATCCTTACATATATGCAAAATTCCATACCTTATATGTCATTAAATAAAATAACATCTATTCTATCTCTATCAATGTCGTTAATTATTATTCATATCAAAATTATTAATTGATATTATATATATATTATTAACCATTGTACAGAATCATGGATAAATATTCAAACACACATACATGCAAATATTGGTATTAATTAGGAACCTTACTCTTTATTAGGTATTGTAATACAGTTATAATTAATTGGTATTTACCTTTTCAAATTCTAAAATCTAGTTTATACTTATTCTTTAAAAATAAAGAGATAGCATACCTTTCCCTTAAAAAATGCATTCCCTTTATAAGTATATCATTATCTACTTTTTAAAATATGTAATATTTTCTTTCATTAATTATAAAAATTACTTTTATTATCATGGTAATTAATACTTTCCATCTCAACCCGTTTAAGTGTGTAAATGTAAGCATCTCTCACCATTTCTTTTAATGCACATAGAACAATTGTACTCATTCAAAGTAATTCAGGCATATTCATAAAATTATTGTATGCAAAAAAGAGTTAAAAATCACTTAGTAAATATATTTTTAATTATTCATGTAATCTATCCTTCAACTTAAATTTTAAAATAGGTATAGAACCCAAAATGCACGCTACAGTAAACGATCCATTATCTGTTTCCGATGTTATATATATATGAATCTAGCCAAGAAAAATCTAATTGACCCAATGGAAAAATCATATTTCACAAATTCCATTAATGCAAAATTTTAGTTTTTCATATTTACAATTATTATTTGACCAATGATATAAACATTAATATTTCTATTAATAATATGTGTCATTATTATTTTTTACAATTGATACCTGTAACATCCCTAATTTTTTTATAACATTGTTCAGGAAGTTTAATTAGATAAATAAAATAGAATAATGATGATAAGCGGATTGAGATTTAAATAAACCATATATAGGGCCGTGCTTATTAATAAAATAAATGGGCTTAATTGGATTAGTAAACTAATTAAATTACACATGGGCATATTAGTAAAATAACATTTTCATTTTACACGGTTATGACCTTTTGTAATTGTTCATTCACGTTCATTTTTTCTCAAATAAAAAACAAAAGCAAAAAACCCTAAGTGCCGACCATTAACAAGGTGGAAAAGAGGAAGATTATAATCTAAAGCTAAGGATCAAAGCTAGGAAGGATTAATTAACAACAAATCTCAAATTCCTTATCATATCTAAGGTGAATAATAATTTTTATACCATCTCTATTTTATTCTATGATTATATATGTTTTCGGATTTATGATTAAATTCGTTTTTAAGATGATATGGATGATGATATGCTTGAACTATATTATAGTTGATTTATTTTAATTCATTTTCTTATGAATTAGTACGGTTTTATGGTAAAACTGAGAGTAAGTGGTTTTATAATGCCATGGAAATTTTTAATGTTAAGCACGACATGATTTTAGAGATGGGTCTTGATTTCAGAATTTTTCGAGCTATAGAAAATTTATTATGAATTTCTAAAGGAAACTATGATATAATTGGGTTTAAAATTTATTTCGAGTATTTCAAGAAGAAATTGGTTCTGAAATTTTAACACGTTTGATTACATGATAAAATTGATTTTCTGTGATATTTGGGGATTTTTCCCAGTTGTTTTATTAGAGACAACAAATTATTGTTAAAGAGGGACTTTTCTGCAAATGTTGGTTTTGTTATATGAAAGAGCTTAAAAGTTATATTTCTTTGATTTGGATCTAAATTAATGTGGCGGTATAATGATAAAGTATTTGAAAAGTTTTAAAGTATCCAATCAAGAAATTGCAACGGGCAAGTTAGTTATAAAGTAATTGCCATACTTAGCTACAAATAAATATTTCAGAAAAAAGGTTGTTCCGCCTAATTCAGAGGCACCTTTCGATACCTTTACCTGCACATCAACCCAATCGAAACTATTAGAGTCAAAACCAGTGCACATGGTATCAATGAAATTGGTACGAAGTGAATTGGTAAGTAGCGGAAGGTGGCGGTGTCGAAAGCATTGCTTTCGTCAGGATCGAAACCATGGTTCACTTTTAAAAGATAAGCGCATGCCTAGTTTTTGCGGGGCTTTCGACTGAGTCGATACCCTATATAGTCGAAATCTTTGTTTGTTTTCTAAAGTTAAACTCCTGCCTGGTTTTACATAAAGCTTTCAACATAGTTGAAAGCTATGCTTTCGAAAGGGACTTTATAAAATAAACTTTCGAAGGGGTACTTTTTCCTTAAATAAGAGCTTCTGAAAGGATTGGTTTCGACCAAGTCGAGACCAAACTGCCAATTTATCTTTCGACTGTATTGAAGCCATCTATGTTGTCGAAGGGATTATCTCTGTTTTAACTTAAACTAAGCTTTTCTCCTGAATGCTTTCGAAAGGGGTTGAAGGTTTCGAAGGCAATGGAGTCGGATGGGGGTTTCGACTCTATTCTTCCAAGTTTTAATTTAAAGGATTATGCTTTTGACTAGATGGTTTCGACACCATTAACTTTTTCCCCAAAACAATTTCATAAGTGGTTTTGTAACAACCCATGATTGCAATTACCAAATAATAAATTAAAATTGTGATTTTAATTTAATTGGAGCTATTAATGAATTTTTAATGTGGCTAATTTGTTCAAAATTTAGCTATTTTGAATAAATTAATATTTTTAGGCTTAAGTGTAAAATGGAGCATTTTATGGAAATTAATTAGGGAAATTTGTAATTTATAATATTGCAAAATTTTATGTGTAAAATAGTGCAATATTTGATTTGGGAATTTAATTTGCAATTTATTTACAAAATGGTGATTTTTGGCTAATATTAACTATAAACGGTGTTTTGGGGAAATTAGGGGTTAAAATGTAAAATATTGTTGATATAGGATTTTATGAAATGGTTAAAAATAATTGTTAACATCTTTTCATAATTTTCTATGGTTTGAAATGTATTTAGTAATTTGTATGTAGGTTGTACTTAGAGAAAATTGCCTATCTATATACACATGAATAATACAAAGTCCTAATGGGTATTAGACCCAATAACCCTAACCATTAGCCTATAAAGTATCTTTTACTCTCCCATTTCAGCCAACATTCATTTCATAACCACTAAACCCTAATTAGAAAGCTCCTAAACCTAGCCATGGCCTCCTAAGCAAAACTCCAATATACACCAAGTCAAAGAGAGTTAATCCAAACTATTAAAAGAGGTAATAACAATCACAAAACCCACCTCTAATTCATTCTTTGATTTATGAAATAAATTAGTAATCATTGTTTTATGCATTTTCATTGACTCAAGCTCATTGATCTTCATCTTCTTGCTTGGGGATTGCTAATCTTTGTGGTTGATCATTCTCTTGCTTGGTGAAAGGAAATAAATGCTAGCTAGAAACCCCTATTTTCTGGTTTGACAGTCCAACTTCGCGACCTTGCTGCGAGCAGGTCTGATGTCGGATTTCATCGATTTCGGTCTCGTTGGAAAGATGAAGTCGAGTTCTTCAACCCTGAAAAATTTGTTTAAGATCTGGGTGCGTTTGATACTTCATTTTTATCACCAAAGTAGCATCTAGAAACTGTTTGAGAAAAAAAAATAGTGATCAATTTTAGTTTGACAGTCCAACTTCGCGACCTTGCTGCGAGCAGGTCCAATGTCGGATTTCATCGGTTTTGGTCTCGTTGGAAAGATGAGGTCGAGATCTTCAACCATGTAAAATTTGGTTAAGATCTAGGTGGGTTTGATACTTCATTTTTATCACCAAAGTAGCACCCAGAAACTGTTTGAGAAAAAAAACAGCGATCAATTTTAGTTTGACAGTCCAACTTTGTGACCTTGCTGCGAGCAGGTCCGATGTCGGATTTCATCGATTTTGGTCTCATTAGAAAGATGAGGTCGAGGTCTTCAACCCTGCAAAATTTGGTTAAGATCTGGGTGTGTTTGTTACTTTGTTTTTATTACCGAAGTAGCACCTAGAAACTGTTTTACAATAGTGATCATTTTCAGTATCGTCGGTCCAACTTTGAGACGTTGCCATTTCTTCTTTTCAAGTCGGAACCGAACGTCTCTTGTTTCATATCAAAGTAGGAATATTGTACTATACTCCTTCAAATTTTCATAGAGATCTGGGTTCATATTACCCTTCGACCATGTCGTCGAAGTTGGACCTTTGCACTGTTTTGACACAACAGAGTTTTGTGATTTTTGTCCGACTTTGAGACGACGCAGTTTCTTCATTTCGAGTCGGATTTGCCCGATTCTTTATGCAATTTGGAGCAGGTATGTTGGTATACATGTATGCCAATTTTCATGCCATTTGGACTTGGTTTGCAGGTTCAAATATGTCGTCGAACTAGTGACTTCGACTTGTTTTCAGCGATTTTATACTCGGTATAATTACGATTATTTTTCTGAGTTTTTCCGATTTCTTTGAGATTTGTCTCTAGATTTCATGCACAGATTTTATAAATAATTTTAAAGTGATTTTCCATCAAATTGGATTTTGAAACTATTATTTAGTATTATTTTAAATATTAAATTAATTACTCCATAATAGGAGATTTTCAAAGACTATTTCTAAAGTGGTTTTCAAACGATTAAAAAATCCTCTTTCTCCATCTATTTTCTAAGTAAAATATACACTTTTCTGCCCTTCGAGCGAAGTGGAAAGGTGATTAAATGGTTAGGTAAAACACGGACCATGAATCCGCGCGTTTATCTTTCCAATTAATCCCAGATCTAATCGATTGATCGTTTTGGCCTTTTGGCCTAGTTTACCGATGACATGAGGTGAACTTTTTACTGCTTTGAGTGTGGAAGCTTACGATGGTTAGTAAACCGTTTAGTGCGAACATTGGGGTATGGGACCCACGTTACTACTTTACGGGTTCCTTGCTAAGAGTTCGTGACACATTCCTACCGTTAGTGGTAAATGAGTACTGGGCCTACAAGCCTTTACCACTACGGCATGTTTCTTGAGTGATACCTTTGGGATAGTGTCTTTGGACTATCTCCCTTGGGTTTATTTGCCTTTGGGATAGTGTCTTCGGACTGTCTCCTTCTAGCTCATCACCTTCTGGATAGTGTCTTCGGACTTTCTCCTTTAGGTGTTGCCCCTTAGCTAAAGTGATGGGTGTGTCACTGGGGTATATTTCCTCTGTGATTGAGTACAGTACTAGCACGCTGATGCAGCTCAGGACAGAGGTAAAGGACTAAGTCGCACACGACTTATGGAAGAAGTTATAGGTCGTCCTCGACCTAAGGAGTCACGAGAGGGGGAGCTGCGACTTAACTGGAAACCAGGGGAAGAAGTTGTCTCGAGTTTGCGACCTAAGGAAGTGATAGGTCGCGAACGACCTAAATTGGCAGTGCAACATGGAGACAGTTTAAGTCGCAAACGACCTAACTTGTTTTTAGGTCGCATACGACCTAACGTGGTAAGGCATAGGTCGTGGGAACGACCTAAAAAATCACCAGGAAAAGAGCTACGACCTAACGGGTTTGAGAATGGCGAGCTAAAGCAAAGAGATAGGTCGCTGGAACGACCTAACATGTTTTTAGGTCGTGTACGACCTAACGAGATAAGAAAGAGATTGCTGGAACGAGCTAACGGGGTGCTACGACCTAACAAGTCACAACCTATGTTAGGTCGCAAGAAACAGTCACGACCTATGATAGGTCGCAGGAAACAGGAACGACTTAAGATAGGTCGCTGGGTGATTTGGGAAGATAAGTCGCGAAGTCTTAAGTCGCAAGGCTTAGGTCGCGCAGTTCTATGAAGTGCCTTTTAAGTCGCCGAAGCTTGATGCTGTTGATTCTTATGCCGCGTTAATCTCTGCCGTTGATTCTTTAAGTCGCAAAGTCTTTTTGAAGCCACTTCTGTTAGGTCGCTAATGAAGGGATGCCGTTCATTCTTAGGTCGCGGAGCTACATATGCCGTTCATTTGTTGAGCCGTTTAGCTGTTGTAACTGTTAGTTTAAGTCGGAGGTCTTGATAGGTCGTGTACGACCTAAGTGTTGTAAAGTTGTTATGTTTTGTAATATGGTTGTGTTGTAATGAAGCCTGTTAGGTCATTTACGACCTATACTAAGTCGCTGGGATTTAGGTCGTAGGTCGTTCACGACCTAAGAGTTGTGTTGAAATCTTGATTCTGTTTGGCGTGTGAGTTGTAGCCTATAAATAGGCATGTGTGGTCATTTGTAAAAGTTTAGTTGATTGTTGAATAAAATTCGCTTTTTTTAGCTTTGTGCTTTCAATTAAAATCGGTAGTTGAGTGTATCTCCTATCTCCACCTTCGACATTCGAGTGCGCTCGAATCTTCGATCGTTGAAGCCAATTCGCGGAATCAAGTGCGCTTGATCAACGCTCGAAGAATTATAGATCTCTCCACACGGTATCGTGCGCGATCAACGTGTCAGAGATAGGTTGAATTCGGTATCTTCAGATCAACGAATTGGGCATTTCACTATTTCTCAATCCACCGATTGCTACTTTTCATCGTATCATCAAAAATTATATTCCGCCGCTGCGTCATTTGATATCAGAGCTTGTTCTAGCCAATCATAGCTAGATCGAGACTTGGAGCCTAATCATTTTGGAGTTTTGAAGAGATCAAGATCGGCCGAGACACATCCTTGAAGCCATTTGAAATTTGAAGTGTTTGGAGAACGGATCTATATCATTTGGAGAATTTTGTTCATCGTGTTCATCGCGATTTGCAACAAAAGTGGAAGTTTCGATCCATTTCATTTTGGATCAAAGTTCGAATTGTGTTTGAATTTGAAGAGTTTGCGAATTTTTCAAGTATGCCACCAAGGAGAGCTAATCGACATCAAAACGTTGAACTTTGTATCGAAGAGAAGAAGCTGATGAGATGGAGCAAAGAATCAATGAAAATTTTAGTGAAAAGCTTAACGAAGGAATTGGTCGGTTAGAGAAGATGATGTTAGAGATGAATCAAAATCGGAGAAGGGTTTCACCTGAATCTAACCATGGGGGAAGTAGAGTCTCACCACAATCCAATCGAGAAAGAAGTGTTGACAATGATCAAAGGCGTGGGAGGAACGTGGATGATCGTGAATGGAGGAATGTAGAAAGAAGGGATGTTGGTGGTAGACGTGAAGGTAGTAGAGATGTGGGTGGACGAGATAGACAACGATATACATCTGATTTTGAAGAGGAGTATGATGGTGGTAGTGTTCGAGGACAAGGACGAGGACAAGAAAGAAATTACTCTGAGTATGATCACAAGTGGGAGTCGGGAATGAAGACTGAAATTCCTGAATTCAAAGGTGGTATGCAAGCGGAGGAGTTTCTAGATTGGGTGGCTAATGTTGAAGAGATTTTTGACTTCAAGGAAGTTCCAGAGCATCGAAGAGTGAAGTTGGTTGCTACAAGGTTGAGGGGTAGAGCTTTGGCGTGGTGGCAGCAAACCAAACTTACACGCGAACGGATGGAGAAGTCAAAGGTTGAATCATGGGAAAAGATGAGGAAAATGATGAAGGCCACATTCTTACCTTATAACTATCAGTCGCTTATGTATCAGAGATTGCAAAACTTGAGACAAGGGACGAAATCTGTGAATGACTATGCTGACGAATTTTATCAACTGATTGCCAGGAATGATATTATGGAGACAGAAGAACAATTGACAGTTAGATTTGTTGGGGGGTTGCGAATGCAGATTCAGGATATGGTTAACATGTTTGATCCTAAATCTGTAGCGGAAGCACACCAGAAAGCGTTGGCTTGGGAGAAACAGGGACGACGAGGAGGTGGTGTGTTTACAAATTCCAATAGTCAAGTGAAGGGTGTTAGTGGAAGTTCTAATGTTTCAAAAGTTGTTGCTAAACCAGTTGTGAATGAGGTTGGGAAGGCAAAAGTCAATCATGGTTTCAAGTGTTATAATTGCCAAGAAATGGGCCACAAAAGTAACGAATGTTCGAAGCCGAAGAAGAGAGCTATGATAGCGGAGGTTGAGGATGAGAATGAAGAAGCTGAATGTTCCAATTCACCACCTGATGAGGAGGAAGAAGAAGTGTCGGGAGACGAAGGTTATAATCTAATGATGAAGAGGTCCTGTTTAACACCAAAGCAAGAGGAGGATTGTAGTTGGTTAAGGAGCAATATTTTTCAGTCAACATGTACCATTCTGGGGAAGGTTTTCAAATTCGTTATTGATGCTGGAAGCTGTGATAATATAATTTCTTCAGAAGCTGTGAGGAAGTTGGCGTTGAAGACTGAGAAACATCCGAAACCGTACAAGCTAGCTTGGTTGAGGAAAGGCGGGGAGGTGAAGGTTGGACGAAGGGCTTGTGTGAAATTTTCAATTGGAAAGAAATACAAGGATGAAATCTGGTGCGATGTGGTAGATATGGATGTCTGTCATTTGTTGCTGGGGAGACCGTGGCAGTATGATAGGGCGGTGCAACATGATGGGCGTACCAACCGTTACAGTTTCATGTTTGAAGGCACAAAGATCACTCTAGTTCCAAAGAAGCGACAACAGGAGGAAAACAAGTTGGAGGAGATTGAAGAGCTTAAAACTTTGTTATCTTTGAAAGAGTTTGTGAAGGAAATAGAGGAGGAGCCTGAAGTGTTTCTGTTGATTGGGCGAGAAAGCAGTGAGGAGGTTGAAATTCCGAAAGAAGCAAAGGCAGTTTTGAAAGAATTTGACGATGTATTTCCAGAGGAGTTACCAACGGAGTTGCCACCGTTGAGGGATATACAACATCAGATAGATCTTGTTCCAAGTGCTGTGCTACCACACAGACCACATTATCGAATGAGTCTAAAGGAACATGAAGAATTGAGGAGGCAGGTAGAGGAATTGATTGAACAGGGGCGTGTGCAGGAGAGTTTAAGTCCTTGTGCTGTACCAGCTTTATTGGTACCCAAAAAGGATGGAACGTGGAGGATGTGCACAGACAGTCGAGCATTGAATAAGATCATAATCGGATACAGATTTCCGATGCCGAGGCTTGATGATCTATTGGATCAAATTAGTGGGTCTGTAATCTTTTCTAAGATTGACTTGAAGAGCGGTTATCATCAGAATCGCATTAGACCAAGGGACGAATGGAAGATAGCATTCAAGACGAGGGAAGGATTGTATGAATGGCTGGTAATGCCGTTTGGTCTATCAAATGCACCAAGTACATTCATGAGGGTGATGGACCAAATTTTCAGGCCATACATTGGGAAATTTGTAGTGGTTTACTTTGATGATATTCTGATTTACAGTGCTAGTAAAGAAGAGCATGTTCAGCATTTGAAGAAAGTGTTAATTATTCTTCGTGAAGAACAATTCTATGCTGCTACAAAGAAGTGTGTTTTTATGGCGAGGAGTGTTTTATTTCTGGGTTATGTTGTGTCGGAAGAAGGAATACAGGTTGACCAATGTAAAGTTGAAGCTATCAGAGATTAGCCGCAACCCAAGACGATAACGGAAGTTCGTAGTTTTCATGGGTTGGCTTCATTTTATCGAATGTTTATTCCACACTTTAGTAGTGTGATGGCACCTGTGACTGATTGTATGAAGGGTAAACAGTTTGCATGGACAAAGGAAGCAGGGGATGCTTTTGGGAAAATCAAAGAACTCTTGACGTCAGTGCCAATTCTAGTGCTACCAGATTTTCAGTTGTTGTTTGAGCTACACACTGATGTGTCAAAGGTTGGGATTGGAGGAGTGTTGAGTCAAAGGGGGCGTCCTATTGCATATTTTAGTGAGAAGTTGTCAGGAGCAAAGATGAGATACATCACATATAATGTAGAATTCTATGCTGTGGTGCAAGCTATTAAACACTAGAGACACTATCTATTTCAGAAAGAGTTTGTTCTTTACACCGATCATGAGGCATTGAAGCATTTACAAGGGCAAGACAAGATTTCAGCGAGACATGCATCATGGATTGCATATCTGCAACAATTTACTTTTGTTGTTAAACACAAATTGGGAGTAAAGAATCGTGTGGCTGATGCTTTGAGTAGGAGGAGTCATTTGTTGACTACACTGAAAGTTGAGGTGACAGGGTTTGATGTGTTACCGGAATTATTTGTCGATGATCCTTACTTTGCGAAGTTTGTTGATAAAGTCAAGGAGGGAAAGACGGATGAGTTCGTGATGGTGGATGGTTTTCTGTTCAAAGGAAATCGATTGTGCATACCTGATTGTAGTTTGAGAATGAAGATTGTAAAAGAACTACATGAAGAAGGACATGTTGGGAGAGACCGTACATTACAGTTAATTTCACAGTCTTACTTTTGGCCATCGATGAGGAAAAAGGTGGAGAGGTTTGTGGAACGATGTCATATCTGTCAGGTTTCGAAAGGAACTGCAACTAATGCTGGTTTATATATGCCGTTACCTGTACCAACTAAACCATGGGTTGATGTGAGTATGGACTTTGTGTTGGGATTGCCGAGAACACAGTGTGGTAACGATTCCATTTATGTGGTAGTTGACCGATTTTCGAAAATGGCACATTTTATTGCTTGTAAAAAGACGGCGGATGCTGTTCATGTTGCTCAGTTGTTTTTCAAAGAGATATATCGACTTCATGGATTGCCAGAATCGATTGTGTCGGATAGGGATACTCATTTTCTAAGTCATTTTTGGCTAAGTTTGTGGAAGATGGTGGGAACGAAGTTGAACTTTAGCAGCGCTTATCATCCGCAAACGGATGGACAGACCGAGGTTGTGAACAGATCATTGGGAAACTTGTTGAGATGTCTTGTGCAAGACAATCTGAAGAGTTGGGATGTGAAGTTATGCCAGGCAGAGTTTGCTCATAATCATGCTGTAAATCGAAGTACTGGGTTCAGTCCATTCCAGATTGTTTATTCAAACTTACCAAAGGGGCTGTTGGATTTAACGGTAATACCACACTCGAAGGGGACAATTAAGAAAGCTGCTGATTTTGTTGAGGGGTTGGCGGAATGTCATAAAATCGTTCAGGAACGATTGGAGAAAGCGAATGAGAAATATAAATGTTCTGCAGACTTGAAGCGAAGAAATGTTGAATTTAATGAAGGTGATTGGGTTTATGCAGTGTTATCAAAGGATCGTTTTCCAGTAGGCACTTATAATAAATTGAAAGCCAGGAAAATTAGTCCTATAGAAGTCGTGAAACGAATTAATGAAAATGCTTACAAGTTGAAGCTGCCGGAGGATGTGTATACTTCGGATGTGTTCAATGTTAAACATCTCGTACCATATCATGGGGATGAACGAGCTGATGTGGAAGAATTTACAAATTCGAGGTCGAATTTTTCTCAACCTGGGGAGGATGATGCAGCTCAAGACAGAGGTGAAGGACTAAGTCGCGCACGACTTACGGAAGAAGTTATAGGTCGTCCTCGACCTAAGGAGTCACGAGAGGGGGAGCTACGACTTAACTGGAAACCAGGGGAAGAAGTTGTCTCGAGTTTGTGACCTAAGGAAGTGATAGGTTGCGAACGACCTAACTTGGCAGTGCAACATGGAGACAGTTTAAGTCGCAAACGACCTAACTTGTTTTTAGGTCGCATACGACCTAACGAGGTAAGGCATAGGTCGTGGTAACGACCTAACAAATCACCAGGAAAAGAGCTACGACCTAACGGGTTTGAGAATGGCGAGCTAAAGCAAAGAGATAGGTCGCTGGAACGACCTAACATGTTTTTAGGTCGTGTACGACCTAACGAGATAAGAAAGAGATTGCTGGAACGAGCTAACGGGGTGCTACGACCTAACAAGTCACAACCTATGTTAGGTCGCAAGAAACAGTCATGACCTATGATAGGTCGCAGGAAACAGGAACGACTTAAGATAGGTCGCTGGGTGATTTGGGAAGATAAGTCGCGAAGTCTTAAGTCGCAAGGCTTAGGTCGCGCAGTTCTATGAAGTGCCTTTTAAGTCGCCGAAGCTTGATGCTGTTGATTCTTATGCCGCGTTAATCTATGCCGTTGATTCTTTAAGTCGCGAAGTCTTTTTGAAGCCACTTCTGTTAGGTCGCTAATGAAGGGATGCCGTTCATTCTTAGGTCGCGGAGCTACAGATGCCGTTCATTTGTTGAGTCGTTTAGCTGTTGTAACTTTTAGTTTAAGTCGGAGGTCTTGATAGGTCGTGTACGACCTAAGTGTTGTAAAGTTGTTATGTTTTGTAATATGGTTGTGTTGTAATGAAGCCTGTTAGGTCGTTGACGACCTATACTAAGTCGCTGGGATTTAGGTCGTAGGTCGTTCACGACCTAAGAGTTGTGTTAAAATCTTGATTCTGTTTGGCGTGTGAGTTGTAGCCTCTAAATATGCATGTGTGGTCATTTGTAAAAGTTTAGTTGATTGTTGAATAAAATTCTCTTTTGTTAGCTTTGTGCTTTCAATTAAAATCGGTAGTTGAGTGTATCTCCTATCTCCACCTTCGACATTCGAGTGCGCTCGAATCTTCGATCGTTGAAGCCAATTCGCGGAATCAAGTGCGCTTGATCAACGCTCGAAGAATTGTAGATCTCTCCACACGGTATCGTGCGCGATCAACGTGTCAGAGATAGCTTGAATTCGGTATCTTCGGATCAACGAATTGGGCATTTCAGTATTTCTCAATCCACCGATTGCTACTTTTCATCGTATCATCAAAAATTGTATTCCGCCGCTGCGTCACGCGCTAATGTTTTCCTGTGTGATTTATATTCCCTCGTGTAGCGCTATTCGGTGATGGTTTTATGCAACCACACGATATAAGCGCGACTACCTTGTAGAACTCGTTTTATGCCTACACTGGCACTTGTGCTTATGTTATGCCGATGATATGAGGCTTGTTATACATCTCTACTTAGATGTTTGTTTCTTCTCTATGTGAGAAATTTTGGTCTTTATTACCATGATATATGTTTCTCTTTTGGAGATTATTATGTTATATGTTGCCTCATTATCTTATCATGATTATTGTTCAGTTTATCTAACTGATTTGTTTAGCTAGCCTGACCTGAGTATTTTATGCTTGGGTCAGACCGAGTTGTTTCAGGTTAGGTCGCTTTGGACTTAGCTTGCTTCGGTGCTTCCGCTTTGGATATATTCGCTATACTATAGATAGCTTTACTTGTTATCCATCTTTATGATACTCTGATATTATGACTGTCTTGTGTATATTCTTTTGACTCACGGATGTGTGAGTAGTTGCTTTGTACCCACTTTTATATTTGGATATGTACTTGATGTTATATTGTGCTGAGACTATTTGCTTATTATCTGATCTTGTTCTGTGATGATGTTCATTTTGCTATTATACTTTGTTCTGATAGATCTTTTATCCATTGTAGTTTTGCTTTAAGTATTTATTGAATATGTCGAACCACATGAGATGAAAAAAAATATAGGTTCCACTTTTCGACGTGTTCAGTAGATAGTTAAAGTAAGATTACACATGGTCGCTTCCATTATACTCTATTGTCCGCATTAGCAGACGGTATTAACCATATAATACTCTTTGTTAATGAGGCTCTCGGAGTGGGACGTTACAGGTTTCAAAATAAATGCTTTCGTATATAATCATTTTGACCCAAAGGATATTTTGAAAGAGTAAACCTACTGCTTTCAATAGAGTGCTTTTATTTGTTTCGAAGCTATGCTTTAAAGAATATTTTGATACTATTGAAAGGTACCATTGGTTTCGAAAGTGAACATTTAACAAGTGCTTTGAAAGGTATGTTTATTATGTTTTGAAAAGAATCTTATGCTTTCGAAGGAGGTCATCCAGAGGTTTCGAAGGTGGTGTTTTAAAGTTTCAAAACAAATAACCCACTCTCACTTTTAAAAAGGAAATACCATGGCATAACTAAAGATTTTAGAAGTTTTACTTCTTTATATACTTATCCACAATGTAATTAACCCATAACAGTACTTAGGGAAAAGGCAAAATAACTAGTTAGGTTGACCCAGTAGTGAATATAACTTGAGAAATGTAAAATATTAATTAAAGATATTAGTAGGGGCCAATAGGTTTGCAATAAGCCCATGAAAACTGCGCATAACAAAAGATATTGGCAGGGCCCAATAGGTTCATAGTCAGTCTATGAAAACTATGATTTGATACTGGCATGGGCCAGTAGGTTTGAAGTTAGCCATGAAAACTATATCCGGATTAAGATATTGACAGTTAGTGAATGGGTTCCTAGTTAGCCCCTGAAAACTAGGATAAGAGATAAGATATTGGAGTTACCAATAGGTTCTTAGTGATTCCATAAAAACTATGATATTGGACAGATAGTCCATAAACTTTTAACAAGTTAATAGTAATCCTAGAAACAATAATCGAGATAGATAGTCGGAATGAATGGGGATGGATAATCTAGAATTGATTTACTTGTTTTGCATATCATCATAATGTTTTTGAAATACTAGGCTCTATGTTTGACTAAATGGTTTGAGATGGTAAATTATTATTCATATTAGGCTTTTTGTCTGACTCGAAATTTTTGTTTTCACCTTAAACTCTTGTGTTCTCAATTGATTTTGAGTATGTTGAGAGTTAAGGTTTCCAGGTGTTCTTTTATACGAATAAAGTTTTCGAGGACGTGCAGGAGGCAAGCTTGTTATTATAGTTCTTTTATTTCCACTGTGTGTTTTATTTGTAAATGAAAATTTGTTTTCTTGCCTATTTATATATTTTGATCAACCAAGCGGGCATCTTCATATGTCGCTCTTGGCGTATTTTGTAATAATTATATATTGTTTTAACGTCGTCTGCGAATTGGGATTATGTAATATATTTGGAATCTTTTGAAATGGAATGTGGAATTTGTTTGCTGTTTTTTTCCATATAGTTGTGTTTCTGTGTATCAATAGATCTAATATCGCCGTATTTGGTTGTCGAGGATTAATAACCATGGATGACTATAACATCCATAGCCGTTAGTTTTGGGCCTCCAAGTAGGGGGATGTTACAAGTTGGTACCAGAGCATAGGCTTATGAAAATTTAGAAGAAACTTAAATCTAAAAGGATTTTCCAAACACAATCCAATAAATCAGATAATAACACTACAAGAAAATGTTCTATTAATATCAAGCAATGATTGCATGAAAACTCAACTTGCTATGGTTAGATAGTTAATGGTGATTTAGGTTAAAAAGATAGCTTTTGTTCATGCCATCGTTAAACCAAAAGAAAATTTGGCCTCCAATATTACATTTCCCTCCTCCTTTTTCCTTTGCCGCCAGACATTCCCTCTTTTCCTTCAATTCCAAATCCAAAATCACGAGACTCCTTTGCTCATGAACCCTCTCTTCACTCACAAATCCCTCTTCAACCACGAATCCTTTCTTACTCCTAAAGCTCGATTTTGCAACCGCTCGATTCCTCAGAGCTCGATTTCACGTGATTCCTTAAAGCAGTCAATTCCTTCGCAAAGCTGAAGCGTGAATCCTCAACGAAGCTAAATTGAGATTCTTTAAAGAAGGGAAGCTGAATCGTACTTCATGTCATGGTTATTAGCATGTCGCCCTCCAAAGAAGGGAAGCCTGTGAGCATTTAGGTTGACGATTTCCTTGTCGGTTCCAATTCTCAACATATGAAGGTAGTTCCTAATACTATGTTTTGGATTTTACTCAATTATTTTTTGTATTAGTGACCAAACATTCAGATTGTAATTTACAAAACTAATGAATACAGCTAATACATTTGAAGTCGACTGGGAAGATACTACTGAAGAAGTGGTTCGACGTATCCTGATGAGGGTTCCTAATGCAAAGCCAAGGAAGTGGTTCGCTGTAGATTTGGCACTTAGTTGATGTGGAACTGGTACCAGATCTGAAGCATAGCATAAACATATTAAGGTTATGTAAATTTCAGTTTGACAATGCATAAACATACTTATATATTGAAATCTATTATCATTTAGGATGTGTATGTTGGAGATGGAAACAATATTGTGCACTCATGGCTTCTGCTTGCATCTGTTTCCCCCTTTCACTTACCATGTGCTTGTCCAAAAAGGCTTTGAAATAGATGCAAAAACTATTGAACTAGCCAAGATTGCTGGAATCAACAAAATAGAAATTGAAAATGATCCCAAAGAAGCAGTGAAGGGAGCAGGCATAGTGTATTCAGATGTCTGGGCTAGTACGGGGCAGAAAGAAGAGGCAGAATTTAGGAAGCAGCAATTTCAAGAGTTTCAGGTATTTGCTTTTCTTTTACTTATGTACGTGAATTCTTTTTCCTTATTTGTTATTGTACAAACATTACATAGGCATTGATAATCAATAGTTTAATCTGTTGATATTATGTGTACTTTTGATCGGGTTACCCACGTTTGATGTCTCTCTCTGCTTTATTTAATACTTAATCCATCCCTTTTGTCAAGAATTATACTTTTGCAAGAATGTACAGTAAATAATAACAATTCAATAGTTCAGATTAATTATAATTTTGTCAAGAATTGTACTGTTCAAATTGGGTTATGTCGTTCCTTTTTATACTATAATAATAGTCGTACATTATCTCTTTTGAATGCACAAGAGCATGAGATATAGACTGTTTGTCTGCTTTTAAGAATACTGTTAAATCAAAATCAAATCATCTTAAGCTGGTTCTGTTAAGAAAAATATATAATCACTGATGGATATATGACTTAACATAAGAGGGGATACATAAGTTAAATTTTGTTATTATGAGAATTTACTGGGAATCAGTCGAGGTACTTACAGAGATCACCTTTTTGATCAGGCGGCATAACAAGGGTATCATAGTAATTATGATTTTCCAGCATTCATAAGTATTGAAAGTAACCAACAACCCAGAGTGCATATGAAAGCATTGTAATAGCCTACTCTTATAATCTATACTGTGATACATTGATGGTTCCATATCCTTAAATCATTGTTTACTCATCGAGTGGATTAGATTTTTTAAGTTAATGCTCGATAATTGTGTGAATAAAACTATGTTCAATGCAATTTGTTTTCTCACTATTACTATGCCTAAATTCTATAGTTCATCACTGCGACTGGCATCGTTGTTTTTTCTTTTTCTTTTGGTTCTTGTGTTTATCATTTATTACCATTTATACGTATTCTTACAAATAACTTTTTTATATAATGCAGCTAATAGGCTTGATTAAAGAGTGCTTCTATACGTATTCTTACCAATAACTTTCTTAAGCAGTGGAAAATTCGTTAGTGGTTCTGTAGGAATATCAAAATTGTGTCAGAAAACTTGTAAAAATTAACTAAGTTAACTAAAAGTTTTATAAAAATTAACTTTATAAAAGTTAACTAAATTAAGAAGAATAATTAATATAATGATATAATAATAATAGTAGTAATAAAATAATAATAATAATAAATTAACTAAGTTTAAAATAATTAACTAAGTTAAGTAAGTTTTATAATAGTTGAATAAGCCAACTGTTTAAAAGGAAGTACGCTGACTATTAGAATCTACATTTTATGGTTGTGGTGCTGCATGACCTCTATTTACATTTTATATGATCATAGGAAGAATTTGAATAAATAGCAACAATGACCTTAATGTGTTATTTTTTTTAGCTCATCAAATTTTATTCTGCTTAGAGCAAATCAAGTCAAGTGTTAAATAAATAATTATTTGCAACGTTCAATAATAATTCTATTATTGTACTGCATTAAAAATTTGAGAGATATAACCACGACAAGAACACCGACCATCCTTGAAATGATGGTGGCCAGAAGGGTGTCCAGGCCAATGGCCTGGCGCTTGAAGGTAGCAGCATGTACTGCTTCTATTTACAGCAACAAATTGCTGCTGTGTTGGCAGCAGTTCACTGCTTCCATGCGACAATAAGGGCTGCTGCCACACAATTGTGGTCGGAACTTGCAATGACGTAGCTTATCACCTCTTCAGTCTCTCTTTTTGCAAATTTACTTCATACAACATTTATGACTCGTGAACCGTCATGAACCATTGAAGGAAAGTGCTTTGTAGTTCATACCCTTTTCAGCTCAAGCTGAATTAAATACATATTTGGGTCTTGAATTTTGTAGGTCTCAGTTGTTGTCTAATTGGTTTAACTATTCCAGTATATTATAATAAAAAGAACGTTTAAATTTACAAATAATAGATAGTAATATATGTACCTACAATCGTTGAAGTTTGTTACTGTTGTTTAAATGTTGTATTGTGTTAGCACATATGTACATTAAAAGAAATATATAGTCAGAATGTTAAGAAGAAGAGATTTAACTCATAGTTATGCCATTTTATTATTGGACATATACTGAATATTGACCTAATGGATATACACTGCAAATTGAAAGTAAATTGTTGGTTGGTACTTAATTATATTCTTGTATTTTATCACATTCATACCGGTGGTATTCAATTTTTTCTTTTCATTGTCATCATTTACAACTCAAAAGAGTTATATATAAATATGAAGCATTAACGTCTGAGATATACACAATTCGGTACTGATCCATTAATAAAAGAGAAAAAAAGGAAATTTTAACATATGCATAAGTTTTTATAAAATATATGTAATAATACAACTTTTGCTTTAGCAAAAATATTACCAAAATATCCATAAAACTAGAAACATGCTTGTTCTGAATCTCCTTGAAAGTGTTCTGTATACTAAATTTAACTAGAGTGAGCAGAAATACTTGTTGTTGCTTGAGAGCAACTGAGCTGCTACTTTCTTTGTCATTGGATAGGGTATTAGTAGCAAGGCCCACTCTTAGATTTATGTAGAAGTTTAAAATTTGGATTCAACATATCTTGCAGCAAGTGTAGGCAACTGCACATGTATGCTGATTGTGATTGGAAGACCTCTTGAGTGAGTAGTAAAACATAGAAGTGTTTGGATAAGTAAATTGTGCTAAAATTCAGTTTTAAAATTTTGGAATAGGTCAGGACTAAGTAATTGTTTCTAACATATTGACTTATATGCTGCTTTTAGTGCAACAGATTAAGTTGTTGCCAAGCACTTTATAAGTGTTGCAGTGGTTACTTAAAATTATAACATTAATCGTTATTTCTTGCAGAATGCAACTCGTTTAGACTGTGAGATAATTTATGATAAGGACTTCGATTATGACTATTTTGGTTTCAAGACACTGGAGAGATCTTACCTCTTGAAAGTATGTGGTGTAGTTGTAGAAAGACCTCAACACATGCTTACGAGAGTTGCTATTGGGATTCACAAACATGATCTTGAGTCTTCCATCAAAACCTACCATTTAATGTCTGAAAGATGGTTCACACATGCTTCTCCCACTTTATTCAATGCCGGTACACCTCGCCCTCAGGTATGTTGACATTATAAGACAAACGATGTCTAATTTTTACTCTTATGGGAAGTACGATTGTATTCTTCACACAAAATTTCTCCAAATAGTGATCTGAAACAGTTTATGTTATCATAGCAAAATTTGAGCAGTTTTTTGTGTATATTGTAAAATTAGGCTTTTAAACTCAGCAATTGAACTTATACCAATTACGTGAACTATGTCTAACATATGAATCGGTTTGGAGCAAAGCATATCAGGAAAATAACTTGGATTATACCAACTATGCTGCTTAAAATGGTTATCTGAATATATGTTTTAAATTTAGCATCCATCAATGTATATTTTCTCTACTTGATTGATTCTTTTGCTTTGATATGGTTTAAACAGAATTTGCAAAATATTCAATTTGAAAAGTTGAGTCCTCACCATTGATATAGTTTAAAAAGAATTTGTGAAATATTCAAAATATAATTTAAACAGATAGCATCATTTGCAAGCTATTATGTAGTTATATTCTCTAAAAGAATTTGTCAAGGGATTTTTTTGTTACTCTTTGCATATGCTTGGTTAAAGTTAATAGTTTCTATTGCTTTGGTAATAACTTGATGAGGATTTAGAATTGCTAATGCTGCATAACAAGTTTTTGCACTTGTGTTGTGTAGTTTACTTGTTGCTTCCACCATTGTCATTACTCATTACCTGCAAAATTTAAAATATGTTAGTTTCTCATAACAATACACCTTTATTATGCTAGGAATTCTCTAATTTTTCTTTTAAATGGTTATATCTATGTCAGGTACGTTCAAACTGAAACTTCAGTTTACTGAGGATTATCCAAACATGTCACCAACAATGCGCTTTGTTTCTCAAATGTTCCATCCAAATAGTAAGTTGTTAACATCTATTTATTTAAATAATTTATATGTTCTTTATATTAATTTTTATTATATTCAGACACTGTAATCTTGTGAAACGTAAATGCTACTACTTCCCATGATAAGTACATGAGAAAGATAATAATATGTTTCATGTTATCTCAAGTTTAACTCAATTCGATCTTCACTACTTGGGAATCAATGTTTGGTTAAGGTAATTTGGCAATCAAATTCGATTCTTGCTAGTGAATTAGCAGACACACGACCCAATCTGAGAACCTCTCATATATTTAGTTACCAATAAAAATTTGTTCAGTTAAACGGAGTTAGAAATACACTCCACTTCACTGTCTTGCATGTCTTCACCATGCCTTCTCATCTCAATGCATGTCTTCCCCATGCCTTCTACATGTTCTTCATTCTCCAACTTATACATACTTGTATATATTGACTAACATATGTATGTTTGTGTTTCTTCTTCACAGGTGTTGTATGATGCTTTTGAGGTTGATACATGATGTCGCACTCTTTCTCCTTTAAATCGGTCATGCTTATCGACGGTCATTAAAATAATTTTAGTATGTATCGTTTTTGGTATGCTACACTCAATTTGTGTACTTATGTTTAATTTTTATCACAAATATTTATGTTTAATTCTTTATGTATGAAATATTATGGATATATATATATTTTGTGATTTGGCTTATGACTCAATTTGTGTACTTATGTTAATGTGATGAATGTAGTTTTTTGAGTTATAATATATAAGTAGAATTGAAAATTGTAAGCTTTGAATGTTATGGCAACAAAAAATTTGCAATAGAAATTTTTTATAGTGTTCTAACTATGCAATAAGACGGTGCTATAATAGATAGTAATGAATTTTCTATAGCATTTCAATGTGTCATAAAAGGTTGACACGATGATTCCATAGCGAGTTCAAATGCTATAATAATATTGCATGTCGACATATTTATAGCAACTAAAATGCGTCATAAAATGTTCTATAGCACGTTTCATAATGCTATAGAAAAGCAGTTGCACCAATATGGCCTATTTTAGATGGAAAGAAAAATACGTTTTCCATTGCAAGTATGACACGGTATAGTATCTACCAGACTTTTTACAACATGTTGATCTATGGCGATTATAGAATCGCTATAGAAAGTTTTTATGGCGGTTTTTACACGCTATAAAAATCCTTTTTGTTATAGTGTAAGATTGGGGTTTGGGTTAATGCTATAGTAATGTACTTGTATTTGCTATATATAGTTATATATATAAGTACGTATTCCCCACTCTCTTAGACCATTCTTCTGTATCTTACTAAGGCTCGTATGCAGATTTACGATAAATGAGATATGGAAGCAGGAAATGGAAGAGGAAATCTCGATGGAGGAAGCATCACATCTATTAGAAATTCTCGACCCACTACTAGGAGGAACCCGGGTCAATAGGCTAATGCTAGTAATCAAAATGCTGATGCCAATATGAGTGCTAGAAATCCACCAGTAGATATGGGGGCGATGCATTAGTTCTTTGTTAGTTTGATGCAAGCAGGAGCTGCTGCTAGTGTTGCCGGAAATGTAAGAGGAGCTAATCTTGTGGCTCCAGTTGGGAATAATTATGCTTTGTTGAGTAGAGATTACACCAGTTTTGGTGGGAAGCCATTCTTGGGGATAGAGAGTACCATAGACGTTCATAATTGGCTGTTGCAATGTGAGCATAGATTTACTGATTTAGGCCTGAATGATGGGCAAAAGAGAAGATTGGCCACTAGACAGTTGCAGGGATCAGCAGTACATTGATGGAATAGTGACACTTTTGGAGTTCCGGAAGAGCAGTTAATTTATGCTGATTTTAAAACAAGATTTTAGCAGAAGTTTGTATCTGAGTTTGCTAAGTGTGAGCTGATGAGGAAGTTTATGGATTTAGTGCAAGGAGAGATATCAGTAGTCGAGCATGCTACTAAATTTGAAGAGCTGTCTCGATATGGATATGCTGTTATAATTATTGACATCAAAAGGAATGAGAGGTTCATTTGGGGATTAAGGCCCGAGCTTTCTCGAATGACCAAGACACATATCCGTGATCCTTGTAATATAGTAGTGGAGATGGCCATTCACCATGAGGAGTTACTTGCTGATTTAGATAAAGAGAAGTAAGTGGAAACTCAGGGTTCTCAGGGGAAGAAGAGGATATTATTTAAAAAGAAAGGAGCCTGGAAGGGAGATACTGCAAAGAAGTCAAATACTAAGGTTGTATGCTATAAGTGTGACAAGAAGGGTCATTTTGCTAATGAATGCCGGTCTGGAAATGGGAAGAAAGCTGCAAGTAAGAAGAATGTGAAATTCTTCAACTATGATCGAGCTGGGCATTACAAGAATCATTGTCCAGAGCTAGTTAGGGAGGACAAAGGATAAGTTTTTGCTATAGGACTAGCTAGGCCTACCGCAACTGATAAAGGAAAGACTGTGATGGAAGATATGCTTTTGATTTGGAGTATTCCAGTTATAGTACTTTTTGATACCAGTGCATCACATTCATTTATATCTCAGTGTTTGGTTGATAGATTATGTTTAGAACCCACCTACCTTGTTACTTCCTTAAGGGTAGAGAATCCAATAGGAGGGTATGCAACTCTAGGGTTAAGATGTGACCAGTTAGAACTTGACTGGTTAGGTCATAAATTTACCAGCGATTTGTATGTTATTGATTTCGTAGATATCAGAATCATTTTGGGTATGGATTGGTTGAGTAGGTATGAGGCTAGCATATTTTGCCAGGCTAGGGAAATAACACTGAGGCACCCTGATGTCATGATCGAGTGATATTCTCAGTAGAGAATACTGACCGAAGTGTTAGTGCTTTACTTAATGCTGTGGAGGTAGGAAATGAGTTAAGTCAGGTTCGAGCAGCAAGAGAATTTGCAGATGTCTTTGAGCCAGTCAGTGGACTTCCCCCGAAAAGAGATATTGAGTTTAGAATAGATCTTGTGCCAGGAGCTGAACCTGTAAGTAGACCACCTAGTAGGATGACACCAACTGAGATCAAGGAATTGAAGGTGCAGCTATTGGATCTAGAAGGTAGGAGTTTTATTAGACCAAGCAGTTCACCTTGGGGAGCGGTCACGGTGTTTGTAAAGAAACAGGATGGGTCCTTAAGGATGTGCATTGACTATCGTAAGTTAAATGAAAGGACAATTAAGAATGAGTATCCTTTGCCAAGAAAAGATGATCTATTTGATCAGTTGAGTGGAGCCAGAGTGTTTTCCAAGTTGGACTTAGCGACAGGTTTCCATCAGTTAAGAGTTGTGGAGGACAGCATTTCGAACTAGGTATGGTTCGTATGAGTGGTTGGTGATGCCATTTGGATTAACGAATGCACCTGCTTTCTTTGTAGATTTAATGAACCGAGTTTTCCGAGAGTATTTGCATAGGTTGTGTTGGTGTTTATAGATGACGTTCTAGTCTGCTCTAGGGATGAGAGAGAGCATGAATTTCATCTTAGAGTAGTACTTGAGACGTTGAGGCAGAATCAGCTAAAGGCGAAGTTTACCAGGTGTCATTTCTGGAACAAAGAGGTAAAATTTCTTGGTCACATGGTTTCAGAGAAAGGATTGTCTGTCGATGCAGATAAGATCGAAGCCGTGAATAATTGGAAGAGACCAGAGACGGTGACTGAGATTAGGAGTTTTCTTGGACTTGCCGGCTACTACCGGAGATTCATTAAGGATTTCTCACAGATAGTAGCACCCTTAACTAAGAAAACCAGGAAGGAAGTGAGATTTGTTTGGTCCGACAAATGTGGGGAAGCATTGCTTAAGTTAAAGCATTTGTTAACCAATGCACCCATATTAGTAGTTCTAGACGGAAATCAAGGATTGGTGGTGTACATTGATGCATGTGGAACTGGATTAGGAGCAGTGTTGATGCAGAATGGTAAATTCATTGCCTACGCATCTAGGCAGCTTAGACCGCATGAAGTTAGATATCCTACTCATGATTTGGAATTGGCAGCTGTGATCTTCGCATTGAAGATTTAGAGACATTGTCTCCAAGGGAAGAGATTTGAGCTTTATACCGATCATAAGTCTACATGGTATTTATTCTCTCAAAAGGAGTGGAATATGAGGCAACAGAGGTGGCTGGAGCTTTTAGCTTCATATGATTTTTGTATAGAGTATACACCAGGAAAAGGTAATAAGGTGGCAGATGCTCTTAGCAGAAAACATCAGAATGTGGTGTTAGCTATGTTGGCGAAGTGGAAAGATTTAGAAGCTTTAGTCAGTTGTGATGTGTAGTTAAGATCGACTACTGGTTCTAGTCAAAGTTCCTCTAGGTTTTCTTGTTTAGAAGTTCAACCAGCATTGATTTGGAAAATTTCTTTTAAGTAAAAGGAGGATCTAGTGTTGGCTGAGAGAATTAGTAGGCTTAAGGTTGGAATTGAGATCGACGATCTAAAGAATTTTAGCCTTGACCAGAGAGGATGGTTGAGAAAGAAGGGACAGTTGTGTGTTCCGAATGTGGAGGACTTGAGGAAAGAAGTTCTTGGAGAATGTCATTGGTCCAAGTTTATGATTCATCTTGGAGGGACCAAGATGTATCAAGATATGAAGAGTAGCTTCTATTGGGAAGGTAAGAAGAGGGAATTTGGCTTGTGGGTTAATCAGTGTGCAAACTGTCAAAAAGTGAAAGCTGAACATCAGAAACCGAGTGGGTTGCTTCAGCCTTTAGAGATTCTAGTTTGGAAATGAGTATCAATATCTATGGATTTTATAGAAGGGGTACCAGGGTCAAGTAGAGGTAATGAAATTATATGGGTTATAGTGGATAGATTGACCAAGAGTGCTCATTTCATTTCAGTTACGTCAACCAGAATGGCACATGTTTTAGCAAAGTTGTTCCTGAAGAACGTAGTTAGACTACATGGAGTTCCTAGTAGTATAGTCAGTGACAGAGATGCTTTGATCACTAGTGAATTTTGGAAGAGTCTATAGGAAGTGATGGGTACCAAGCTTAATATGATTACCGCATATCACCCTCAGATGGATGGTTAGACAGAGAGAATCAACAAAGTACTCGAGGATCTACTAAGAGCTTGTGTATTGGACTTTGGTGGATCTTGGGAGGATCAACTACATTTGATTGAGTTTTTCTATAATAATAGTTATTTGACTAGTATAAGAATGGAGCCTTTTGAGGCTTTGTATGGAATACCATGCAAATCACCAACATGTTGGTTGTAGAATGGAGACAGACTAGTCTTAGGTCCAGATTTGGTCAGATTGGCATTAGAGAAGATTGAGTTAATTCGAGGAAGGAAAAAGGAAGCGCAATCAAGGCAGAAGAGTTACACAGACATGAGGCGTAAGGACTTAGAGTTCTCAGTTGGAGAAAAGGTTTTCATTAAGGTATCACCAATGAAGGGTGTGATACGATTTGGAAAGTCAGGAAAGTTGGCCCTATGATATGTAGGTCCATTCCAGATTATAGAGAGGATTGAAAAGCTCGCATACAGAGTAGAGTTTCCGAGCAGTTTGGTAGGTGTCCATAATGTATTTCATGTGTCTCATCTTTTCAAGTATGTGCATAATCCAGAGACTACTATTTCTCCAACAGGGTTTGATGACTTAGTGGTAGAGCCTAATTCAAAGAAAGGATTGTCAGTCAATCCAAATAAGACCGAAGCTGTAAATAATTGGAAGAGACCAGAGACAGTGACTGAGATCAAGATTTTTCTTGGACTTGTTGGCTACTACCGGAGATTCATTAAAAATTTCTCGCGGATAGCAGCACCTTTAACTGAGCTGACCAGGAAGGATGTGAGATTTGTTTGGTCCGACAAATGTGAGGAGGCATTCCTTAAGTTAAAGCATTTGTTTACTAATGCACCAGTGCTAGTAGTTGCAGATGTAAACCAAGGTTTGGTGGTGTATATGGATGCATGTTGAACTAGACTAGGAGCGGTGTTGATGCAGAGTGGTAAAGTCATTGCCTATGCATCTAGGCAGCTTAGATCGCATGAGGTTAGATATCATATTCATGATTTGGAGTCGGAAGCTGTGATCTTTGCATTGAAGATTTGGAGAAATTATCTCTTAGGTGAGAGATTGGAGTTATATACCAATCATAAGTCTTTATAGTATTTATACTCTCAGAAGGAGTTGAATATGAGACAGCAGAGGTGGCTTGAGTTTTTGGCTGCTTATGATTTTGGTACGGAGTATACACCCGGGAAAGTTAACAAGGTGGCAGATGCCCTGAACAGGAGACATCAGAATGTGGTGTTAGCTATGTTGGTAGAATGAAGAGAATTAGAAGCTTTAGTCAGTTGTGATGTGCAGTTAAGATCGACTGCTAGTTCTAGCCGGAGTACCGCCAGGTTGTCTTGTTTAGAAGTTCGACCAGTATTGATTGAAAAATTTCTTCTAAACAGATTGAGGATCCAGTATTAGCTGAGAGGATCAAAAAACTTGGGGTTAGAACAGAGATAAATGATTTAAAGGATTTTAACCTTGACCAGAGAGGATGGCTAAGAAAGAAGGGACTGTTGTGTGTTTCGAATACGGAGGACTTAAGGAAAGAAGTTCTCGGAGAATGTCATCGATCCAAGTTTATGTTTCATCCGGGAGGAACCAAGATGTATCATGATACGAAGAGGAGCTTCTATTGGGAGGGAAAGAAGAGGGATGTTAGCTTGTGGGTTAGATAGTGTGCAAACTGTTAATAAGTAAAAGCTGAACATCAGAAGCCCAGTGGATTGCATCAATCTTTAGAGATTCCAGTTTGGAAATGGGATTCGATATCCATGGATTTTATAGATGGGTTGCCAAGGTTAAATAGAGGTAATGAGAGTATATGGGTTACAGTGGACAGATTGACCAAGAGTGCCCATTTCATTCCATTTAAGTCAACCAGAATGGCACCTGTTTTAGCAACGTTGTTCTTGAAGAACATAGTTAGACTGCATGGAGTTCCTAGTAGTATAGTCAGTGATAGAGATGCATTGTTCACTAGTAAATTATGGAAGAGTCTATAGGAAGTGATGGGTACCAAGATTAATATGAGTACTGCATATCACAATTAGACAGATGGGCAAACAGAGAGAGTCAACAAGGTACTCAAAGATTTATTGAGAGCTTGTGAATTAGACTTTGGTGGATCTTGGGAGGATCACCTACCCTTGGTTGAGTTTTCCTATAATAATAGTTATCAAACTAGTATAGGATTGGCACAGTTTGAAGTTTTATATGGCAGGCCAAGCAAATCACCAGCATGTTGGTTGGAGACTGGACACAGATTAGTCTTAGGTCCAGATTTGGTTAGAGAGGCGTCAGAGAAAATTGAGTTAATCCGAGGTAGGATAAAGGAAGCTTAGTCCAGATAGAAGAGTTACGCAGATAAGAGGCGTGAGGACTTGGAATTCTCAATTGGAGATAAGGTTTTCATTAAGGTATCACCTATGAAGGGTGTGGTACGATTTGAAAAGTCGGGAAAGTTAGCCCTAAGATATGTAGGCACTACAAGGAAAAACACTTTTGACAGCAGCTATTCTCAGCGTTTCTCCCTTAAATGCGGTCGACCAAAATCTGGAGGGAATTTTTTTACGTGTGAACGCTGAGAAAACCTAAATAATATAACTTTGCCGCCTCATTTTTCACTTCGCCTAATTACTTTTCTCAGCCTTTCATCTTGTTAACACCTCCATCACCTAAAAAAGAATTAAACCACTCTTCCAGTCACTGAAATTCGTCTTCGTCACTGCCGCTTCATCGTTCAAACATCTCCATTCACCATCCTTTCAATTTTGAATCCAAATCATCGCCGCTAACTTCTCTTTCTACAGGTACTTATTTCAACTATTCGTCGATTTTATTTAGGTTTAAAACGGGTTCTTCAATTAGTTTAATCATTCATCAATTTCGATTTTGTTATTTCAGTACTGTTTCTTCGATTGCTAAATCAAAATTTGTTGGATCGATTTTGTTAGTAAATTGATGTTAATGGGTTTATTAAGATTGTTGTATGTTAATAAGTATACTAAGATTGTTGCATGCTTCTGCCTAATTTTCATTTTTGTGCATATGCATGATTTAGTGTTTACACTTAATTTATCCTTCTGTGTTGTTTTCATTTTATATTTTCTTCTAATTTCTATTAGGAGACTGAGAATATCTGCAGTTGTTCAAATTCAAACAAGTTAAAATATTGTAATTTTAAGGCTGATTTTTCTTTTTCAATATTTGAAAGTATGCATTTAGAAAGAAAATGAGAATCATATTTGATTAGTATCAGTCAAGCTTAATTTAAACTAAGGTCACATTAACATTTATCTCCATTTTGATTTATCAAAACACTAATATATATAACATATTTCTTAACAGATTTAAAGCGATTAGATAAAGTTCCAACCAATGGGCAAAGCAACAAGATGGTTAAAAAGCCTCCTTCCTAGCAAAAAAGAAGAGGGAGAATCCCCTAAATGCACTGAAAAGAAGAGATGGAGTTTTAAATCAACCGGAAATTCGACTGAGAAAGGCAGTATTGTAAATGCGAGCAATGCAGCATGGAATGAATCTTCTGAAAGCGATAATGAACAGAGAAAACATGCTATTGCAGTTGCAGTAGCAACTGCAGCAGCTGCAGGCTGCTGCTGTTACAGCTGCTCAGGCTGCTGCTGCTGTTCTTAGATTGACCAGCCATGGTAGATCTTCTTCTTACAGCAAAGGGAGCCTGAGTCATTTCGCTGCTCTCAAAATTCAGACTGCTTTTCGAGCTTTTCTGGTAAGCCTATCTTCTAATAGCTGTTATTTTGCTCATTTGTAAAATCAGACCATGGCAATTGTTCAATATTTGCAATTTCAATTGGAAGATCATGTATGTTTGTGTTCATATCACATATGTTCATTTTTAATGTACTGTGCATAATGCATACACCCAATTTGTCAGGCATTAATCATACTGATGTAGAAAATGATACTTATACAAGAATGGGAAACAAATGGTGCTGGCACCATTTGTACATGTAAAGATCACTGTAGGATTTGCTGCCTTTGATATATTGATGTTCAAATTGTTTGTATTTTCTTTTGTCTCGTCATATGCATTTATTACTCACATATGCAGTCAGGTACAATCATTGTACTAGTATACTAGTATTCTAGAACTGTAATTTTTTGCTGGACAAAATATATGTATTTTTTCTAACATCTTTTTTCCTTGATTCTTTTTTATTTCTTTTTTGTCCTTTTTTTGTTGTTCATGGATGTCTAAATATTATAAAAGCACTTAGTGAAATGAATTGAAATGTACCAGGACCACATTATTTCAAATTGAGAATCAGTATGGATATTTTTAGGAAATACTTGAGACCATGGTTTCAAAGACCTGCTTATTTTGATTGCACTGTAGAACATTTTTAGGAAATCTTGCAGAAGAATACTCTTTTTAATTTTTAGTTTTATAAGATGCGTATGGTAGAAATGATACTGATTGTTCTGAACTAGTCATAAAGTAGAGTTCTAATCGCAGGAATGTTTAGCCAAACATTTTTTGCCACAGGAAAAGCTGATGCCAATATTTGGTGTTTATATTACCAATTACTGTAATAAGTATTTTTTTTGTAAAATATTCAGTATCTGTTATAAATTAAGAAAGAAATTGATAATAAAGTTTACTGAAAAAATTAATAACTAAAGGTTGTTTTTAGCTTTATCCAAAGTGACTTGAAACCAAAGTATAATGATACTTCAAATTGATAATGAAATCCAAGGAGATCATGTAATGTAGTTAGTACCGAAGATGAATTGCATTAGCTTTTGGAATGGGGGAATTATTTTACATATAAAAAAGATTAGATAAGATAATTTCAACACAAAAAAGATCAAACCAGAAATAAAAGCTGATGGTTTAAGCTGAAAATCAAGAAATTCAAATGGCAGTAACAATCTACAATGAATCCTAAAATTATTTCTCTAACCTGCAATATTATTCAATTCTAAGTTACTCAGCCAAAATTGGAAACCTACATTAGTGCCATTATTCTTTTCTGAACCAATATGAACTTTACGGATCCATTTTTCTTGAATTTTTGTATTATTAGACAAGATAGTGTTTTCTAAAAAAAGAGAGTCAAAATAGTTAAATTACTTATCTATATTCCATAAATTATACATGTACATGTTACTGTTAAATGAGGGATGCAAGTATCTACATTATATTGCTTATAATATGCATCTATAACATCATAATTGAATCAACATGCAGTCTGATTTAATTGGTCCTGGAGTCGATATATTGGCAGCATGGTCACCTGCGGCACCTCTTTCAACATGGTCAAAATGCTCTCATTTACAGGTTGGTTTTATAAAATTCTGCAATACCACTAAAGTATTGGAATATTATGTTTTACTATGTTTCTTTCGTGTTAATTAACTTCTGTCTTTTTCTTAATGAGATCGGTAACAAATTCTTATCTCCGATGAAATAATTCATGCAAGTCTAAATCATAACATTCATAGAAATATATTGATTGGGATTTTGTTAAAAGCCTATAGCCTTACCATGCGATGAGCTAATAGTGACATGTCAACACTATCAAAAATGTATCCTCCATTACACTTTATCACTTGCAAGCTAGTTTTGATTTATACGACATATGTTTTGGATTAGTCTAAACTGTTTTTTTAATCTAATTGTCTCCATCTCTTAAGATGGTAATATGCAAGCAACATTTGATTGCTAGTAGCTGGGTAGTAAATGGAATGAGCAATTAAATTAGAGGAGCAGCACTAGCACTAGCAGGTTTTGATTTGACCGGTGGTCCGAATGGTTTTTGATTCAGACTTAGATCTCAGGTATGGTAAGTCGAACTGCTTTTTATATACACTTTTGTTAGGTTCTGTGTTGATGTTGAATGAAGCCTAGTTCTTCATAAAATCCATGCCTAGTTCCTCATAAAATTCATGTTTCTTGGAGTTTGGTTATTTATTCATTCAAAATGTAATAAACCAGCTAATTACTTATCAGGTAAACTTTGAGCTTTTATTTGTTCGTAAATATGAAAAAACGCACATGATATAAGTTGCTGCTTTGTTCTAAACATATCATTTTTAGTTTAGAACTTGTAGTTTTGCACATAAGGTTGGTGAATGTGTATGCCCCAGTTTATAATTTTTAATCTAGCGACAAAATTTATTTCTAATTTTAGCATTTAGTGTCAAAATTTTAATTTGATTTTTGTAGACCCAAGTCGTACATTCTCGGCCATTCAAATAATTTGATCAAATTTCCTCTAGTAATATAATTATACATATGACCAGTTGCAGTCTCGTCAGCCTTAAAAGATTTTTATCATATAAGTTAATGGTTAATACTATTTATTTTTGCTATTGAAGGAAAGAACCTTTTATTACTATAGACAATCGTTGGTTAAAGAAAAATAGAAACATTTAATTTTGTATAACAGTCATATAGCCGGATGCAAGTATATATGATAATAGATACAAACTTTGTGTATTCGGTTATATAGAGTATAGATGAAGAAAATAAAAAGACAAAACTGAGTTTTTCTTTAGTGAAGATTTAAGCTTTAATTGACATCAGATGTTTTGTACTTGGATGCACTAAAACATTAAACAAGTTTATAAAAATTAACTACGTTTTATAAAATTTTAACTAAGTTAAATTTAATAAAATATAATTAAGTTTATAAAAATTAATATAATTTTATAAAAATTTAACTAAGTCGACTACGTTTGTAAAGTAACTATACGGACCATGTAAACATCTCACATCTTTGTGCTATTATCTTTTACTGTCCTTTTTTACGCTTGTGTTTGAGTATGCACTCAAAGTGTTTGTTAAAGTGTTTTTTGTGTTTTCCATTTTATGGTCATTATTCCATTCCACCTTCCATGTTTAATTTATGTAATTCATCTGTAAAATGTATTATTAATAATAAGACATATACACTAGCCTTCCAAAGGGGACAATAAAATGAAATTAGAGGTGTAATATTACCAAGTCTCTGTCAAAATAGTCCTTGATAAAAAGGCCAAGGATCTCCCCTATAGCCATTTAAAGATGCACAAAGTATCCAGTTGATTGTCTGTAACAAAGATCATCCTATATGTTGGTGGTAATTTTGTTAGAGAAGTCCCTCTAACCAAGAAAATACTTGTCGGTTGACGACTAGTAACTGCGAATATTAATTAAATTTTGTGTGTTTTCATATTTACTTAGTTTTGTTTTATATCTTGAATTACTCAATGATTTTGTTCTTTTGTACAAATAGGTGCAATTGGGATTACTGTTGCAAACCCAACTGATTTAGTTGAAGTATGACTTCAAGCTGAAGGGAAGCTTCCTCTGGTGTTCGAAAACGTTATTCAGGATCACTTAATGCTTACTTTACCATAATCAAACAGGTTCTACTTTAAAGTCAACTAGTTGTTACCACTTTGCAATTTTGAATTTATTCTGAACATACTATTTACTACATAGGAAGGAGTACGTGCTTGTTGTTGTTTATTTTTATTTTGCATTTACATTTCTATAAAAAAACAGAAAAAAAAGTATACACAATTTCAACAACCAAAATATTTTTTTATTGCAATTTTTTTCTTTTCTTTTTTACATTCATAATTTTCTACCACATTACAACCATCACCCTACAAACTGCTCTTCCCCTTCCAGTTCACTGTCTAGCCTTACCACTCTGCACAAACATCCCAAACCACAACTACATCACCACTACTACTAATTTATTACACATTTCTAGCTATGTTAGTATTATTATTTTTAATAACATTTGGTGGGTGAAATCGAGTTTAAAGTTTGACAAATGATTATTGAAAATTTAACAATGTTGATTTGCTTTGTATTGAATTGGTTGACACATGATAAAATGTTGAATGCAGTAAGACTATAGAAACAAGACTTTTATTAGATGACTATAATTTTTTTCTTTGATAGAGCAAAACCAATAGCACAGAAAACAAATGCAAGTTGTTCGATTGGGGTGGAACTGAAGTATTGGTTGCCGAAGGACGTGTGCACTCGAGTGATTCAAATCAGATTATTAATGGTGTTCCTCTTGGACCAGAAGCCGCAATAGTTTGGTTGGACAATCCGATAAAAGAAGATGCCTTTTTGTGGAGGCCCATAGCAGGTGTGACATGTATCGGAGAAGCCATCGGTAAGACAATAGCATGGCCATCATCAAAATTGGTTTTTGAAAACACAATACCATCCACTCCTATGAGAAACGTTCCAACATCTCGTACGGTAATATATTATATTGCTAATATTTATATATATGATTTGTTGATAACGTATCAATACTTTTTTAACATCATAGAGTGCAATACGCGATGTATCAGTAGAGTGCGGTGGTTAAAAACGTTGTTTTTTATTCCCAACTGGATATTTTCCTTTTTCAATGCCATCCTGCATCATCAAAAATTTTTATTCTGACCATACTTGTATTTCTTTATAATTTAATAAATGACTATAATTCCTCTCTGTGTGCAGAGGAAGCTTTATTAGATAATATGGTATCATATGAAAATTTGTTGGCTAGAAGGCAATTGGCCATGTTATGTCTTCATTCCCATTTCAGATTTTAAAATATATACTACTAACTGTTCAGTTCAATGTAAATTTCTTACTTTAGCATCCGAGACTTTTTTGGAACGAATTATATGCAGGTAGGTTGTATTTTGCCACTTTTTCAATCCTAACTTTAATACAGCCTATCATTATTGTACTTATCTCATTATGGATCATGTCCTATTTTATGATATTTTTTTTTTGGATTTACAGCCGAAGCTATGGTGGTTAAACGCAGTTTGGCGCTAGCTGGCTAACAACTTGAAAAGATCTGCTCGATTGGCTTTGTTTGATTCGTCCACTAGCTCGATAAGCCAGTTTGTTTTCTTCCCTATCGTTTAATAGTAAACCATTTATTCCTATGGTTGTTCTCCATTCATTCAACACTTGGTATAGTCATTAGTATGTGAACCATGAAATGCTGCGTAGGGTCTGCTCATGTCATACCGATTCCCAATTTTAACTCTAACCACCCATGTCATACTTTTAAAAAAAAACCATGTTTGCAATGCACTACTTCCGTCATCCAAGTTTTATATGAGAAAGCATACATGCATTCGACAATAGTTATTCATTTACGTCAGCCGGCAGCCATATTGACAATTGCTGTAAGCAGATAACAATCTTCAAACAGTAGAAACTGCTATCATAGCTGATGATTATGACCTCTGAGTACATTTATGCGCACTTATTATCTATAACTATATACACATGTGCAGTTCAGCTGAACAGTTCAGATTTAGACAAATCGTCCACTGACATCTAAATTTACATGCCAAGTACGGTCTTTGTTTATTTTGATTGAGTTTCATATCAATGAAACATCATCTAATCAGCTATGTCCATGATCAAAGAAGCTACACGGTACACATATACTTCGTTTCTGTTAATCAATGCATTTGTATTATATTTACATTTGGCTTCAATCTAATTATTATACCTACACACACTTTATTTGCTTACTAAAAAAGAGACAAATACTTATTTTCATATTTAGGTTTCTCTAACACATTTTTTTCCACTGGAAATTGTACTCTTTATATTTAACTAACAGTTATACGTCTAAAGCTTACTGTAATTACTACTCACAGGATGTTGACAAAGCCATGGTTAGTGATAGCTCAACAACAAAAAGTCAAGAAAAAAAGACGGAAGGAGGAATCTTGCCGAGTTCAGACTGCCCTGTTGGCAACAATTCAGTAAACCAATGTCTAACTATCTTCGTACTGCCACTTTTCATTTTCAACCTGTATTTGAACTACTTTTATGCACGTTTTGTCGATAATATTAGATGCAAACTTGCTTTCTAGATATTGTGCATTTGTCTAATTTTGTATGCAGTTGGTTTATAAATTTTATCTCTCTTTACGGGTTTATGTAAACTTTGTTCATGGATATTGTGTTCAACTTATTTTATGGAAGTGATTAATAGTTATGCTTTTATTTTACAATTTTTAGTTTGATTTGTTTATGTTATGTACATTAACTGATTAAAATATAATTAAATGTAGTTTATATTAATGATATGTGTGAATATTGCAATGGCACAACATTGCTGTCAATTCTTTGGAAAAAAAATGCATATCCCTATGACAGCGTTTATACATTGCTGTCAATTCATTGGAAAAAAATGCATATCCCTACGACAACGTTTATACATTGTTGTCAATTCATTGGGAAAAAAATGCATATCCCTACGACAGCGTTTATACCTTGCAGTAGAAAACTATTAACAGCGTTTATACCTTGTAGTAGAAAAATTATTAACAGCGTTTAAAAAACGCTGTAGAAAGTGGGTTTTTGACAGCGTTTATATTTTGCAGTTAAAAATTTAGGGTCAACGACCGCATGTCGTTATACAATGTTTTTAAAAACGTTGTGAAAACTTTTAACAGCGTTTTTCAAACGCTGTGAAAAGTCTTTTTTGTTGTAGTGAGGTCCATTCCAAATTATAGAGAGGATTGGAAAGCTCGCATACAGAATAAAGTTATCGAGCAATTTGGCAGGTGTCAATAATGTATTTCATGTGTCTCATCTTCGCAATTATGTGCATGATCCAAAGACTACTATTCCTCCGACAGGGTTTGATGACTTAGTGGTAGAGCCTAATTTGACATTTGTTAGACAACCAGTTCGGGTTATAACTAGAGATGAGAAAAGATTAAGGAATAAGACAGTCAGGTTGGTGAAAGTTCAGTGGAGCGACAATGAGAAGGACTTTACTTGGAAGACAGAGGACATGATTAGAGATACTTATCCTGATCTGCTTTGATGGTATGCCTACATTAGATTTATATAGATAGTTGCTAGTCAGTTAGACTAGTATGGTTGTTAGGAGTTGTTACGGATGATTGCTATGTTTAGTATTTATTCCTTACTGAATTTCGAGGATGAAGTTTGTAACGACCCGTAAATTTCAAACTATTTTAATAACGTAATTAGTTGAAATTTTTTGAAATTTTAAACGATAAAATTTTGAAATAAAAATTTTATATTTGGAATACGTCTAGTTAAACATAGCAACTGGTAAATTTTCGTCCGAAAATACGAAAATTTATTTCGCGCGTAAATTCACTTCAATTTAATCAGTTAAAAAGCAATGAAAATAAAATGTTTCCGAAACCTAAATATTTTCACATAGAAAAATTCTAAACCATCTTCTGAGCAAGATGTCAGTTTGTCGTTTTTCCAAATTCGGACATCTCTGGCTCCGTCGATCTTATTTTTCAGCGTTTTTCTTGCATTTTCCGTCAGTAGAAAAATTTGAATTTTTATAATTCAATCATACCACTGATATCTGTATACTGTTTTGATCGTCTCGTCGTGCTGATCTCTACGGTATATTCAATTTTGTGTTTCGAAGCCCGGAAGACAACGGAATCCGCGTAACGATTATTCGTATCGGTTCAGTATGTGGACTTTTGAACTTACTTTGTCTCTTCGTTATCTGCCGTGAAAATGGCTAGCCACCAACCTTACACATTCCTTGAATTCAGCTATTGAATTTTATTGTTCCAACCTGTACACTCATTATGAAATCAAAATAATAAATATAAGTCATATTTTAGGCTTGTTCATTCTCTTCGTAACCTGTTCATTTCATTTTTGCTACCAAAGCCTGTGACATCAATCATCTTCTCCTCCTTTCATTTTTCTTTTTCACCTGTAGCATAACCATTCTTTCCCAAAACCCATGCACCCTTTCCATACAAGCATAGCCGCATCCTCTAGCCCGCGCCCACGCAAGTCTATCTTCCCGACTACCACAGCATGGCCGAGCAAACCACCCTCCTTTCTGCTCGTCCACCACCTCGCAGTGTACCGCAACAGCCCATGCAAACCAAGGAAACTCCATCGTGACAACCATCCCGCCTTCAACCCACTCCACGTCCAACCCCAGACAATGCCACCGTCCCACCACCTGCTCCACCACCCACGTCAGCAAACACCCGGCCACAGCAAAGCACGCGTTGGCCGCACCATCCCCTTTCTTTTCTCCTCCCCACCGTGCACTCGCCTCCTCTCTCTCTCACGCCATGCTAGCTTCCACCATCGCCTTGCCCATCCCGATCTCCGCCAGCAACCCACTCCTCTTCCACTCCTCTTTGTTGACGTGAAGTACTCAAGGTAGCTAGGTAATTGTTTTTTTTTGTTAAATTATATAATGTGTTAAGAAATATTTTTAAAATCTGTTAGTGTTCAAAAGATTTTTATATGTACAGTTTGTAATATTCTGTTGTAGCCGAAATCATATATGCATGATGTAGTCCAGGTCAGTGTTTTAAATCTCGGATTTTGGCCAATATCTCGGGAAAATATCTCGGCTATCTCGGGCGATATTTAAAACACTTATAACTAAATAGGCTGCCAAATCTCGGATTTTGGCTGATATCTCGGATTTTTCATCCCGGCCATCTCGGGGAGATTTAAAAGCCTGGTCCAGGTTTATACAAATATACCTTGCTTGGTTGAAGTTATACATTGGTTAGTTATATATATAAGCATATAGAATTTCGAAATTATATATAGATAGGTGTTGTGTTTGGTAATGTATACACTTGTCAGTTTCTTTTATAAGTGTTATTATAAAGATTTTTCTCCTATACTTATATATATATTAGTTCTGTTTATGTAAAGTATACACACAAGATCTGTATATATATTATATGAATGTTGCAAGATAATATATTGTTTATATAACATTGATGTTTAAAACGTATTTGTATATATAGGTGCTATATTATATTTCGTAAAAGGCTATTTCATAATGAGTTACAGTTCTTTATTTAAGTGACAGGGTTATATCATATTCTGTCTACAGTATGGTATGTTGATAAATAGAGTCTACACATTTTACTGTTATAGTCTACTTTGTATAAGTTACAGTAAATATATTTATAAGATTTTGAATAAGTCTACTATTTATATATATAGTCTGTAAAGGTTTGAATATGATATGAATCAGTACTTTGATTTTTATGAGTTGTTTATATATATAGTTCTTTCAATAGTTTGTCGTTGGTTGTGACAAGTTATATTAATATAAAATGTTAATTGTATATCAGTCTTATATTTGTATAGTAGTAATACATGCAGATGATTATATAAGGGTTTGTATCAGAAGATGTGTTTACTTAAATTTGTTTAAATAGATATAGGTCTGCATATTTGTCAAGTGTTCACATACACATTTTTGCCTGCATACATTTTTCTTTCTATCTGCATTGTTGTTTATATCTATATACATTTATAGTATGAACAGTATGAAAGAAATGTATGTTTAATATATATTGTATTATAAGGTAGTGTTATATATATACACACACATAATTGATATTCGCTATACAGGGCATAGTTGAGTTCCTGGAATTGTTAAATATATAAAAATTTAGTATAAAGTTTTGTCTGCATACTATTTTGTGTTTAATATACATGTTTACATAGGTTCATATATGTGTCGATTTTATATGTACAGTTAATCTACAGGACGATTTATAGATAGTTTAAGACGTTTATGTATATATGTGTTAAATAAATATCGATTTGAAAATGTATGATAGGAATATTTATTTAATATGCGTTTATTTAAAATATTGATTTTAAACATGTGTAAAGATTTATTTTAGGGTAAGACTGTAAAAGTTTATACTTATATTTATACAGAAATTTATATTCAAGTACATATATATGTGACGACCCGGAATTTTTGAGCATTTGAAATTGGAATATTTAATCAATTTTAAATATTCAGATATTAATTATTAACTTAAATTTCAAATATCACTGTTTATTGGGTGATTTAATTATTAAATTAAATTATTTGAAGTTGGATAAAATAGTAAATCTGCCATTCTAAGCTAATTAAAAATATTTTGAAAGCTCGTAAAATTCATATTAATAATACTGAAGATAATAGAACTTTTAAAATTTGAATTCGAAAGTAATTTGTTCAGTTTTAAAAAAATATATCGTTGAAATTGAATTTAAAAATAGCCTTCCGAGGCATAGTCTCGGAATTCGATGAAACCAGTTTCATTGGAACCGTAATATTGTATTATTACCGGATTATAAATTTCGTAGCATTCGGAGTCATCGTGTGATCGTACGGTATATAAACGCCTAGAATAATTAATCGTTTTAATTCAAAATATCGTACATCTTTTCACCTGTCAAAAATCTTTCATCACAGCTGTATTATTATTTTTTTTTTCCTCTCAACTTCTCCAACACGCTTCACTCTCCATCAGTTAAATCCTTGTCTCTCCGTTCCCCTTTCTTCCGTTTCAACTAGGGCAGAGTTTTCTCGTTCCAACAGTAAAAAAAATAAAATTAAAAAAAAAAGGAGAAAGCGAATGCCTGTACTCCCCTCTCTCTCAACAAACCCTATTCCAATTCGTCTAAACGAATTGCCTTCGATCGAATTCGCGCAAGAAAGAAGAGAATCATCTTCCACTTCGTATCGTGAGCGAGCATTTAGGAGGGGGTCGACGATTCCATTTTCGGCATGGGGAAGATGCACGCCTTTTCGCGTACATTTAGGGAAGGACCGGCGATGGAGGATGGTGACAGGATGGGTCGTGGAGGAGGCTTCGATCGAGGGTTTCGCGTTTGGCCGATTGGGGTTTACTTAAATTTGTTTAAATAGATATAGGTCTGCATATTTGTCAAGTGTTCACATACACATTTTTGCCTGCATACATTTTTCTTTCTATCTGCATTGTTGTTTATATCTATATACATTTATAGTATGAACAGTATGAAAGAAATGTATGTTTAATATATATTGTATTATAAGGTAGTGTTATATATATACACACACATAATTGATATTCGCTATACAGGGCATAGTTGAGTTCCTGGAATTGTTAAATATATAAAAATTTAGTATAAAGTTTTGTCTGCATACTATTTTGTGTTTAATATACATGTTTACATAGGTTCATATATGTGTCGATTTTATATGTACAGTTAATCTACAGGACGATTTATAGATAGTTTAAGACGTTTATGTATATATGTGTTAAATAAATATCGATTTGAAAATGTATGATAGGAATATTTATTTAATATGCGTTTATTTAAAATATTGATTTTAAACATGTGTAAAGATTTATTTTAGGGTAAGACTGTAAAAGTTTATACTTATATTTATACAGAAATTTATATTCAAGTACATATATATATATATATATATATTCCGTTTATATCAAAACTGATTCGATTGTTTTTTTCGATTCCGTTATCAGCATTGTTCGTCAGTTTCGTGCCAATCTTGTTGCCTTGAAATTCGTGCTTGGATCTGTAACTCATTCCATCGTCGAATATCTTTAGCCTCGAAAGGTGAGCAATCACTCACGATTAATGTTCTTTTATTTATTAAATTTGATTTCAATTGAAACGACAATTGAAATATGCTGCTGTTAGATATTTACACTGTTATTACCTGTATCAGTTCACCTGTGACATCTGACACCATTATCTGTTATATATATGAAATGATAATCCAGTTTGGTTGTTAATTGATTGATTGTTGATTATATTGGACGTTAAATTGTTAATGTTAAAATGATAAACAGTATGAAATTGAACTTGATATAGGATAATTAAATGTTAAATTTGATTAACTGACATTTGTATAATATGACCCCTTTAACTGTTAAATTTATTGACACGTAGGATTGTTAACTACACCTTGAACCATCAATTGTATGTTGTTTAAACTGATGATGTATGAAATTGTAAATAGATGACAAGTGGAAACCGTAATGTAATAATCTTTAATCTACATGAAATGATAGTGTAGATTCTAGAAATAATTATATTAATTCGTACAAATAACAATGCGAATTAATACGGTTATTTCGGGATTATTTGAATTGATTATTGGATTGTTATTGTTCGTTGTTATTGCTTGTTTATTTACTTTGACACCATCCCAGTTATCACACTGCAAGTTCCCTTTGTTATACTTTGATTTTGAATTGAATTGGAATCGGGTTGAAATGATAAATACCCAAATTTAACTTTGACCTTGGATATAGAAAATTAAATAAAAACCCGATTGGTCAATAATTTGATTTAAAAATAAAACGAAGATTTTATTTGAATAAATAATATTGTTTTGAAATGAAGTTGAAATTGGAATTTTTATGAAAAAAAATGTTAATATATAAAAATCTGAAACAAAATATCAACAATGTAATTGATGAAAGAATGTTGTTTAATTTGAGAAATTATTGAATTAAGTTTGAAATTATAACTAAGTTTGAAATTATTAAACTTTGAAATGATTTAATAATCAAGTTTGGAATTATAATTAAGTTTGAAATTATTAAACTTTGAGATTATTTAATAATTAAGTTTTGAATTATTTAATAATTAAATAAGATTGAATTATTTAATGATTAAATTAATTTGAATTCTTTAATAAGTAAAATTAAAATTTGAATAAGTGAATTTACTTCGTAAATAATTGAAATTGAGTTTCTTAATTAATTTAGTTTTGGAAAATTATTTAAGTAAGTAAATAAGTGAAATGGAATTTCTTTAACAAGAAATGAAAATGTGATTTTTGGAATTAATGTAAGACTTGTAATTGGAAGAATTGATTTGACGAATTTAAATTAATTCGAAATTGTAAGTTTTGATTTAATGAAGTTGAACTTAAGAATTGATTTAATGAATTGGAAATTTAATAGAAATTGTTTTGAATGATAAAGTAACTTAACGAATATTGAATAAAATCGATAAATGAGTTTAAATTGATTTGAATGTTAAATTAAATTAATGTAAATGATTTCAAAATGAAACTTATATACGAACTTGAATCAATATTTGAATGGTTTTAAATAAAGATTTGAATTGAATTATAAGGTTTTGAAATGATAATTTGGAAGTTTTGAAACGTAAATTATTGGAAATTTGTTTTGAAAGACAAATGAATGTTGACTTACGAATTGAAATTGAAATTGAAATTGATTTGGTTTTGAAATAAATAAACGACCAATCGGTGTAATAATTACGAAAGTTATTAAAGAGACCGGGATCGGCAATGGATATACTCTCTATCTGAACCGAAACCACTTTAATAACTATGCGCGGAGTGATGATCCAGAATGAAGTGGTTGGAATGATGTACGTGATGACTGAAGAAAGAGAACGATAATGGATAGCCTTGACACTTGTGTCAAATTTGAAATGACTAAAACAGGAGCTGTGCCGGGCCAATGGAGGATTGATACCTCAAGTGGACACACTTCTTCGAACTACTTATACTTGTTGTCGATTGGTGCACCCTTGATTTTGGGAGTGTTGTCTCACGGTGTTGCGGGCGCTGCGGCGTTGCGTTCTCACCAGTCCGGATCAGGCGAACGGTAGTATCACTACCTTGGGTATAGCCTCATGTGCCTTGTCATACTTGTATTCCATTTATGCGCGACCACTACGAATTTGTTTTGTACCTTGAGTATATGGATTGCCCTCTGGTGACTTCCGGTTTTGGGGAAACTACGGTCTTGTATATGCTTGTGGGAATAAAAATGTGTTAAGGGTGGAATGGGCCATGACTTAACGCTATTTTGATATCTTTTTATATTACTGATAGACATTATCTACTTATCGTACATTACTACATAGTAGATAGTTTGACGGATCCTTAAAGGATGGCTATTCCAACATCCTTTGAGTTACTTGTATTTCAATTGCTATTTCACTTGAGTTGGATTTATTAATATAAGAATGTTAATCCTGACTCGAGTGTCTTGTGTTTTTGCTTTACGCTCGGGTCAGACTGAGTGTACCAGTATTCGAGACTCATCTTTTGAAGTTGGAGCTTTGCTTGAAGATCCAGCCATCTATTCTGCTTCAGTATTCGATGATTCCGGCGATGTATTCGGTTTTGTATCTGATGTATCATATTACTCTTCCGTTGTATCTGGTTTAACTCTGATGTATCGTATTACTCTTCTGCTGTAAACTCTGATGTATTTTATATATTCATATAGTAGCTTCATGAACTACTATCTCTTTTATTTCCGCTGCACTTATTACTCTGTGTCTGTGATCTGTGATTATTTATTTACCGTATATGTTCAGTTTTGCCAAATTTAAATTAACAACGCAGTATTTTGAGCAATTCAACTCCGGCATGAGTGTCTACCTATACACTTATAATGGATGCGAATGGTCCAAAATGGCGGGTCGTTACAAAGTTCTTTAGGGGGGAGCCTGTAACATCCCTAATTTTTGGTAACATTATTCAGGAAGTTTAATTAGATAAATTAAATAGAATAATGATGATAAGGGGATTGAGATTTGAATAAACCATATATAGGGCCGTGCTTATTAACAAAGTAAATGGGTTTAATTGGGTTAGTAAACTAATTAAATTACACATGGGCATATTAGTAAAATAACCTTTTCATTTTACACGGCCATGACCTTTTGTAATTGTCCTTTCACGTTCAATTTTTCTCGAATAAAAAACAAACGTAAAAAACCCTAAGAGCCGACCATTAACAAGGAGGAAAAGAGGAAGATTATAATCTAAAGTTAAGGATCAAAGCTAGGAAGGATTAATCAACAACAAATCTCAAATCCCTTATCATATCTAAGGTGAATAATAAGTTTTATACCATCTCTATTTTATCCTATGATTATATGTTTTCGATTTTATGATTAAATTTGTTTGTAAGATGATATGGATGATGATATGCTTGAACTATATAATGGTTGATTTATTTTTATTCATTTTCCTATGAATTAGTATGGTTTAGGGTAAAACCGAGAGTAAATGATTTTATAATGACATGGAAATTTTTTATGGTAAGCAAAACATGATTTTAGAGATGGGTTTTGATTTTCAGAATTTTCCGAGCTATAGAAAATTTATTATGAATTTCTAAAGGAAAATATGATATAATTTGGTTTAAAATTTATTCCGAGTATTTCAAGAAGAAATTGGGTTTGAAGTTTTAATATGTTTGATTACATAATAAAATTGATTTTCTGTGATTTTTGATGATTTTTCCCAGTTGATTTATTAGGGAAAATAAATTATTGTTAAAGAGGGACTTTTCTACAAATGTTGGTTTTGTTATATGGAAGGGCTTAAATGTTATATTTCTTTGATTTGGATCTAAATTAATGCGGCGGTATAATAATAAAGTATTTGAAAAGTTTTAAAGTAACAAATTAAGGAATTACAACAGACAGGTTAGTTATAAAGTAATTTCCATACTTAGCTACAAACCAGTGTTTCAGGAAAAAAGATTGTTCCGCCTAATTCGGAGGCACCTTTCGACTCCTTTAGCTCTGCATCAACCCATTCTTAACCATCATAGTCAAAACCAATACACATGGTATCAATGAAATTAGTACGAAGTGAATTGGTAAGTAGCAGAAGGTAGGGTGTCGAAAGCAATGCTTTCGTCAGTGTCGAAACCATGGTTTAATTTTAAAAGATAAGCGCCTACCTAGATTTTGAAGGGTTTTCGACTGAGTCGATACCCTATAAAGTAGAAACCTTAGTTTGTTTTCTGAATTTAAATTCATACCTTGTTTTACTTAAAGCTTTCAAAATAGTCGAAAGCTATGCTTTCGAAATGGACTTTATAAAATAAGCTTTTAAAGGGATAGTTTTTCCTTAAATAAGAGCTTTCGAAAGGATTGGTTTCGACCAAGTCGACACCAAATCGCCAATTTACCATTCGACTATATTAAAGCCATCTATGCTGTCGAAGGGATATCTCTATTTTAAACTAAGCCTTTTTCCTAAATGCTTTCAAAAGGGGTTGAGGGTTTCGAAGGCAATGGAGTCGGAAGGGGGTTTCGACTATATCCTTCCAAGTTTTATTTTAAAGGGTTACGCTTTCGACTAGATGGTTTCTACACCATCAACTTTTTCCCCAAAACAATTTTATAAGTGGTTTCAAAAGAGATGCTTTCGTATATAATCATTTTGACCCAAAGGATATTTTTAAAGAATAAACAATGTTTTCGATAGAGTACTTTTATTTGTTTCAAAGCTATGTTTTAAAGAGTATTTTGATACCGTCGAAAGGTACCATTGGTTTCGAAAGTGAACATTTAACAAGTACTTCGAAAGGTATGTTTATTATGTTTTGAAAAGAATATTACACTTTCGAAGGAGGTCATCAAGAGGTTTCGAAGGTGATGTTTTAAAGTTTCAAAACAGATAACCCAATCTAACTTTTGAAAAGGAAATACTATGGCATAACTAAAGATTTTAGAAGTTTTGCTTCTTCATAAACTTATTCACATTGTAATTAACCAATAATGGTACTTTTGGAAAGGGCAGAATAACTAGTTAGGTTGACCCAGTAGTGAATATAACTTAAGAAATGTAAAATCATAATTAAAGATATTGGTAGGGGCCAATAGGTTTGCAGTAAGCCCATGAAAAATGTGTATAACAAAAGATATTGGCATGGGCCAATAGGTTCACAGTCAGCCCAAGAAAACTATGATTTGATACTAGCAGGGGCTAGTTGGTTTGAAGTTAGCCCATGAAAACTATATCCGGATTAAGATATTGACAGTCAGTGAATAGGTTCCTAGTTAGCCCATGAAAACTAGGATAAGAGATAAGATATTGGAGTTACCAATAGGTTCTTAGTGATTCCATAAAAACTATGATATTGGACAGATAGTCCATAAACCTTTAACATGTTAATAGTAATCCTAGAAACAATAATCGAAACAGATAGTCAGAATGAATGGGGATGGGTAATCCAGAATTGATTTACTTGTTTTCAATATCATCATAATGTTTTTGAAATACTACGTTTTAACCATTGTGGATGCAGGAGCACAGTATATGGTTTTATAAAATGTTTTAGGTAACTAGTGAGGGGAAAAATCGTTCCGCTTAGCAACGTGGTCTTACTAGATATCTAAATGGTTTGAGATGGTAAATTATTTTTCATACCTGGCTTTATGTCTGACTCGAAGTTTTTGTTTTCCACTTAATCTCTCTGGTACTCAATTGATTTTGAGTAGGTTGAGAGTTAAGATTTCCAAGTGTTCTTTTAGACGAATAAAGCTTCCAAGGACGTGTAGGAGGCAAGCTTGTTATTAGAGTTCTTTATTTCCGTTGTTTGTTTTGTTAGTAAAGGAAATTTTGTTTTCTTACCTATTGATATACTCTGATCAACCAAAGGAGTATCTTTATATGTCTCTCTTAGCGTATTTTGTAATAATTATATGTTATCTGAACATAGTCTGCGAACTGGGATTATGTAATCAATTTGGAATATTTTGAAATGGAATGTGGAATTTGTTTGTTGTTAATTTTTTTCCATATTCTTGTGTTTCTGTGTATCAATGGATCTAATATCGCTGTATTTGGTCGCTGAGGATTAATAACTATGAATGACTGCAGCATCCATAGCTGTCAGTTTTGGGCCTTCAAGTAGGGGGATGTTACAATACCATTCATTAATTCTAAGTAAAACGACAATGAAAAGATTGCACCTTTTATTAATAAACGACTATCCTACTTTGTTTTGAAATTTTGTGAATCATTTAGGTTAAAATGATCTACGAGATGTAAATATTATTCTTTCTAAAAACTTATTCAATATCGGCATGAATAAACCAAAGTCTTTGTCAGATAAATATTATTTTTGTTTTAGCAAAAAAAAGAAAATTAAATATGAGATAAGGTCAAACATCTATGGAGAATTTATTGTAGAATGTTGTAGATATGTCACTCCATGGCATGGTTGAATCCCCTCTTTCAAGAATGTTTTCCCCTTTCTCGTATCATAGAGTGTTTGTCAAAAAACGTTCATTCTTGATATAGTGGAATGAGTTTGTGCAAGTTTTGATCACTAGCACAAATTAGAAGAAAAATCAAAATGGATTGATGATGCTTATATTAATTTTTGATTCAGGAAAGCATAGAAGAAGTTATGCTGCGATGATGATGTAGTGTCATGTGTATAAGGAAGGGGGCTTCTATTGGTGGTGATTTTTGAAATAAACAACACCTTTTGGTTCCAACGGTCATAACTATTTACTATTTGAATTCCAATTCAAACCAAAATGAGATATATCATTTTTCACATGGGGCATTGCCCTGCACCTTGCTATGGGCTATCAGTGAGGGCATTGCCCTTGCACCCCCACCTAGTGGGTTTCCACCCTTGGACCCCACTTTCATACTGACAATCAATTTAGAAAATTATACGAAAAACTTCTAACACGCCCAACCATTTTCTAAAAATTTAGAAAAGTTATTTTGAGTAATTTAAATTGGTATCATTACCAAAGTGATTCCCTATGTACCATTTTATGATCGCACTATCGTAACTCGAGTAAATAAAATTCAAATATTATTTGCGTATCATCGTTGAAAATAGTACATAGATGAAAGTAGCTTGCAGCTTTGAACTTCCACTTAGAGTAGATGACCCAAAGTTTTGTCAAGGTGCTATAGTGAATAGGTCTTGGACCAAGGACCTTGTGAATGACCAACTAAAGTTATCATATATACTAATTTCATTAATAGAGTCCTATTCTTTGTTCCTATGCATTAATGGCCATGCTCCCGATTTCATAAATGCTTTAGAGATGGTCTAATCTCATAGAAAGAGGCCACACTTTCTCACTTATATAGGCGAGTTATACCTAGTTATTCTACAAGTTACTCTACACTATTGAACACGTTAAGAATTTACTTCATCCTGTATCATGCAGAAAATGTATACTAGAAATTTATTTGAAATGGGATCTTATATTATATTTTGTTATACCTACTTAATCATTTTTCCACTTGTTCATACCCTTTTAATTTTTTTTCTATTAAAAACATAAGTAGGGTTCGTACAAAAAAATAATCTCACACTAACCTTAATCTTATTCCTACATTTGTTATCTCAATCATATCTCCAGTCAATCCTTATATCAAAGGATCCGCTAGGTTGTTCTTTGATTCTACAAAGTCAACTGTAATTACTTCCTTTTTGAGTAATCCTTTAAGGAACTGATGCCCAAGGCTGAGTTGTCTTTGTTTTCCATTGTAAGTCTTTTGAGATACTGCTTACAAGATGGGTTGGCCATCACAATGTACCATAATTGCAAGAGAAAGTTTCACCTAAATCGGTATATCTACTAATATCTCTTAACCATTTAGCCTCTTTACATGCATCTGTAAGTGCTATATATTCTGCCAACGTAGTTGAACCAAAGATACATGTTTGTTTTTTAAAACTCCATGATATGGCAGCATCACCCATTATGAAAGTCTATCCAGAAGTGGGTTTAGATTTAGAATCAATGTTATTCCAAATTGCATCGTTGTAACCTTCAAGCACTACCGGATCTCCTTGGAAATGCAAACCATAATTCATGATCTACTTCAATTATTTGAAAACCCTTTATATTGAATTCAATTATTCTCTTTCTAATTACTTGTGAATCAACATAGCATCCCTATAGCATATGCTATGCCTCGTCTTATGCAATGCTTGCCATACGAAAGACTACCAATCACACTAGCATATTTTAACTGGTCAAAACATATACCAATATTTTTCATTAGCTTGATGCTTGGAACTACATGAGTTCTCGCAATCATATGATTTAAGTCATCATATCTTTTAAGAATGTTTTCAATATAGTAAGACTAAATTAATAAACTAATCTCTCTTTTCTCAAGATTTTGGTCTCCAAAATCACATTTGCTTCTCCTAAACCTTTCATATAAAAATTGGATTCAAGAAACTTCTTGGTTTCTTCATTACACTCAACATTTGAACATAATATTAGCATATTGTCAGCATATAAATAAATAAGAACTCTTAATTTTTGTATGTAGAGTATATATATTTATCTGCTCCATTCACCTTTAACCCATTTGTCAAAATAGCTTTGTTAATCTTGTCATGCCATTACATTGGAGCTTGTTTTAGCCCATAAAGAGTGATGCAGCCTAGAATGATGCCCAGATTGATGAAGTCTTAGGTCGCTCACGACCTAGTAACAATTTAGGTCGCTCACGACCTAGTAAGGATGATACATACAAAGTCTTAGGTCGCTCACGACCTAAGGAAGATCGCTCACGAGTTAATGGGGTACCGGAGCAAGGCGGTGAAGCGATTTATGCGGAAGAAGGGAACCAACGACCTATGATAGGTCGCGTACGATCTAACAAAGGATGCACGCGGAGTTGTTCAAAGGAAGGAGTTTTAGGTCGCCCATGACCTAAGTTAGGTCGCTCTACGACCTACGACCTAGTTAGGTCGCGTGAAATCCTTAGGTCGTGAACTTTGCTAAGTCACTGAAGAAGTTAGGTCGTTGCCGACTTATGAGTTAGGTCGCTACTTTGTTGAGTCGCTATGTTCTTTTATGTCGCTGATATTTTAGGTCGTTGGAATATTGTATATGTTGAGTCGTTGTATGATGTTGTAACGTGTTTGCTTAAGTCGCTTGTACATGAGTCTTAAGTCGCATTTGTTAAGTCGACTAAGGCGGGTTGTGTGTTGTAAATATCTGTTAGGTCGTTAAAGACCTTGTTTAGGTCGTAGGTCGCATGTGTTGTTGTAGATCGTAAGTCGCTGGTTTGTTGGGTCGGAAACGATCTAAGTGTTGTACAGTTTTGAGTCGCGTGTGTTGTAAAGCTCTATAAATAGCAGGGTGACCTCATTTGTAACAGTTTAGTTGATTTGAATAAAAACTTTTGTTTGTTAGCTTTGTGCTTTCATTAAATCGGTAGTTGAGTGTGATCTCCTATCTCCACTTTCGGAATTCAAGTGCGCTTGAATCAACGATCGCTGAAGCCGATTCACAGAATCTAGTGCGCTAGATCAACGTATGAAGAATCATAGATCTTGAAACACGGTATCATGCGCGATCAACGTGTTAGAGATTGCTAGAATCCGGTATCTTCGGATCAACGGATTTGGGCCATTCAGTATCTTCTACTCCATCGATCGCTACTCGCATCGTATCATCAGTTTTGTTATTCCGCTGCTGCATCATTTGGTATCAGAGCTAGACTTAGCCAATCATAGCTAAGCCGAGTCTTGGAGCTAATATTCTATCAAAGAAGTTTGAGGAGTTAATTGAAGCCGTACATCATTTAGAGAAGTTGGTTGTTCATCGCGTTCATCACAAAATCGCAACAAGAGCGAAGATCTTGATCCATATCATTTTGGATCGAAAGAAGAAAGGTGTTTGAATTTGGCCGTGGAAGTTTGCGCGCCAAGGTTTGAAATTTTGAAGTGTTGAAGAGCTTTGGCCGAGCTAAGAATTGAAGCAAGCCGAGCTAAGAGAAGCTACGTGAGCTAAGCCAGTTGCGAGCTAGTGAAGTGTGAGAGCCGAGATATTGAAGTTGAAGGCCGTGTCTCATTTGGTATCGTTTTAAAAGTTTAAACCGAGTTTTGAAGAGTTTGTGAATATTCAATCATGCCGCTGAGAAGAGCTAACCGTCATCAAAATGTGGAAGATTTGTATAGGCGATAAGATGCTGAACAAATGGAACAACGCATTAGTGACAAATTCAATAAGAAATTGGATGAAGGTATTGGAAGGTTAGAGAAGCTCATGATGGATATGAACCAACCCCGAAGAAGAACATCGCCAATTTCAAACCAAGGTAGAAACAGGGTTTCGCCATCGGTTTCGTGATCAAGGAAGAATAAGTCATCGAGAATTTGAAAATGACACATATCGAGATGATGAAAGGCGAAGTAGAAGGGATATGCATGATCATCGAGAAGTGGATGGACGGGATCGTTATCGAAGCACATCTGTTGTTGATGAAGATGGTGATAGAGGAAGTTTTCATTATCGAGATCAAGGCCAAGGACGGAATCGAGATCGAGAATTTGAGGATGATCGTCGATGGGAGTCGGGGATGAAAACTGAAATTCCAGAATTCAAGGGTGGAATGATGGCTGAAGAGTTTTTGGATTGGTTGTCTAATGTTGAGGAGATTTTTGACTTTAAGGAAGTTCCCGAGCATCGAAGAGTGAAGTTGGTTGCTACTCGTTTAAAAGGAAGAGCTATGGCATGGTGGCAGCAAACTAAACTAACACGGGAGAGGATGGGAAAGTCAAAGATTGAGTCATGGGATAAGATGAAGAAATTGATGAAAGTTGCATTCTTACCGTATAACTATCAGTCTCTTATGTATCAACGTTTGCAGAACTTGAGGCAGGGAACCAAGTCTGTAAATGATTATGCGGATGAGTTCCATCAGCTAATTGCAAGGAATGACATCATGGAGACGGAGGAGCAGCTGACAGCTAGATTTGTAGGAGGGTTGAGAATGCAGATACAAGACATGGTGAATATGTTTGATCCCAGATCTGTAGCTGAAGCACATCAAAAAGCTCTAGCTTGGGAGAAGCAAGGAAGGAGAGGGGGTGGTGTGTTTACAAATTCCAACAATTCAATGAAAGGGGCTAGTAGCAATGTGAATGTTTCGAAGGCTGTCGCAAAACCAGTTGTTAATGAAGTTGCTAAGACAAGAATCAATAGTGGTATCAAATGTTTCAATTGTCAGGAGATGGGTCACAAGAGCAATGAATGTATGAAGCCGAAGAAACGAACGATGATTGTTGAGGCTGAGGAAGATGAGGTAGAAGCCGACTGTTCTAATTCATTACATGATGAGGAGGAAGAGAATGTGTCAGGAGATGAAGGATATTCATTGATGATGAAGAGGTCGTGTTTAACACCAAAACAGGAGGAGGAAACTAGCTGGTTAAGAAGTAACATCTTTCAATCAACATGCACTATCTTGAGAAGGGTCTGCAAGTTTGTCATCGATGCGGGAAGCTGTGATAATATTATCTCTACAGAAGCTGTGAAGAAGTTATCATTGAAGATAGAGAAGCATCCGAAACCATACAAGTTAGCTTGGTTGAGGAAAGGTGGGGAGGTGAAAGTTGGACGACGAGCTTGTGTTAATTTTTCAATTGGGAAGAAATACAAAGATGAAATTTGGTGTGACGTTGTAGACATGGATGTGTGTCATCTGTTGCTAGGGAGACCGTGGCAGTATGATAGGGCTGTGCAACATGATGGGCGTACTAACAGTTACAGTTTCATGTTTGAAGGTACAAAGATTACTTTAATTCCTAAGAAGCGACAACACGAAGAAAGCAAGTTGGAGGAAATTGAAGAGCTTTAAACTTTTCTATCTTTGAAGGAGTTTGTTAAGGAGGTTGAAGAGGAGCCTGAAGTATTCTTGTTGATTGGACGAGAGAGTCATGAAGTGGTTGAGATTCCCGAAAAGTTAAAGCCAGTGCTGGGAGAGTTTGACGATGTATTTCCTGAAGAGTTACCAACGGAGTTGCTGCCGTTGAGAGACATTCAACATCAAATTGATCTTGTTCCAAGAGCTGTGTTACCGCATAGACCACACTACAGAATGAGTCCAAAAGAACATGAAGAATTGAAAAGGCAAGTGGAAGAATTACTTGAACATGGGCATGTGTATGAAAGTTTAAGCCCATGCGCTGTGCCAGCATTGTTAATACCGAAGAAGGATGGGACGTGGAGGATGTGCACTAACAGTCGGGCATTGAACAAGATTACAGTGAGATAAAGATTTCCGATGCCGAGACTTGATGATTTGTTAGATCAGTTGAGCGGGGCTACTATCTTTTCGAAAATTGATTTGAAGAGTGGTTATCATCAAATTCAAATCAGACCAGGGGATGAATGGAAAACAGCATTCAAGACACGTGAAGGGTTGTATGAATGGCTGGTGATGCCATTTGGTCTTTCGAATGCACCAAGTACATTCATGCGGGTGATGAACCAGATATTTAGACCATTCATTGGGAAGTTTGTGGTGGTGTATTTTGATGATATACTGATATATAGTGGAAGTCCAGAAGAACACTTGCAACATCTGAGAGAAGTGTTGATGGTACTGCGACAGGAACAATTTTATGCTGCAACGAAGAAATGCATGTTCATGACGCATAGTGTTTTATTCTTGGGATATGTTATATCGGATGGAGGTATACGGGTGGATCAGAATAAAGTTGAAGCAATCAAAAATTGGCCACAACCCAGGACGATAACAGAAGTTAGAAGTTTTCATGGTTTGGCATCATTCTACCGAAGGTTCATTCCACATTTTAGTAGTGTGATGGCACCAGTTACTGATTGTATGACGGGGAAACAATTTTCATGGTCGGAGGAAGCAGGATTTGCTTTTGAGAGAATCAAAGAACTTTTGAGGATAGCACCAATTCTAGTGTTGCCGGATTTTCAGTTGTTGTTTGAATTGCATACTGATGCATCGAAGGTTAGAATTGGAGGGGTGTTAAGTCAGAAGGGACGTCCTATTGCATATTTCAGTGAAAAGTTATCAGGAGCAAATATGAGATATAATACTTACGATGTGGAATTCTATGTTGTTGTGCAAGCTGTGTAACATTGGAGGCATTATTTGTTTCATAAAGAATTTGTTTTATATACTGATCATGAGCCGTTGAAGCATATGCAGGGACAGGATAAGATTGCGGCAAGGCATGCTTCTTGGATTGCATACTTACAACAATTTACATTTGTGGTGAAACATAAATCGGGAATTACAAATAGAGTGGCAGATGCATTAAGTCGAAGGAATCATTTGTTGACTACAATGAAGGTGGAAGTAACAGGGTTCGATGTGTTACCAGAAAGGTTTGTAGATGATCCTTACTTTGCGAAGTGTGTAGATAAAGTCTAAGAGGGAAAAACAGATGAGTTTGTATTGGTGGATGGTTTTCTTTTTAAAGGAAATCGATTGTGCATACCAGAGTGCAGCTTACGTATGAAGATTGTAAAGGAGTTGCATGAGGAAGGTCAAGTGGGCCGAGATCGTACTTTGCAATTGATTTCTCAATCTTATTATTGGCCTACGTTGAAATGGGAAGTTGGGAGGTTTGTGGAGAGATGTCATATTTTCCAAATTTCCAAAGGGACAGCGACGAATGCGGGATTGTATAAGCCGTTACCCGTGCCAGTTAGACCATGGGTTGATATCAGTATGGATTTTGTTTTGGGATTACCGAGAACTCAAAGAGGGAATGATTCGATATATGTTGTAGTGGACAGGTTTTCAAAGATGGCACATTTTATCGCTTGTAAGAAGACAGCCGATGTCGTCCGTGTTGCTGAATTATTCTTTAAAGAGGTGTATCGTTTACATGGTTTACCGTAATCCATTGTTTTTGATCGGGATACCAGATTTCTGAGTCATTTTTAGCTAAGTTTGTGGAAGATGGTGGGAACAAAGCTAAATTTCAGTAGTGCTTACCATCCGCAGTCCGATGGTCAGACTAAAGTTGTTAATAGATCTTTGGGAAATTTGTTGCGGTGCCTTGTGAAGGATAATCTGAAGAGTTGGGATGTGAAGTTATATCAAGCAGAGTTTGCTCATAATCATGCTATAAACCGTAGTACGGGTTTCAGTCCATTCCAGATAGTATATTCAAGTTTACCAAAGGGACCGTTGGATTTGACGATAGTACCACAACTAAAGGGAACCGTTAAACGGGCTGTTGATTTTGTTGATGGATTGGTAGAATGTCATCAAATCGTTCAAGAACAATTGGAGAAAGCGAATGAAAAGTATAAGCGATCTGCGGATTTGAAGCGAAAAAGCGTTGAATTCAATGAAGGAGATTTAGTATATGCTGTACTAATGAAAGATCGTTTTCCAGTGGGAGCATACAATAAGCTTAAAGCTCAAAAAATTGGTCCTGTAACGATTGTGAAACGAATCAATGAAAACGCTTATAAGTTGAAGCTGCCGGAGGATGTGTATACTTCTGATGTGTTTAATGTTAAACATCTTATACCGTATCATGGGAATGAGTTTGTTGTGGGAGAAGAGGGCGCAAATTCAAGGATGAATTTTTCTCAACCAGGAGAGGATGATGCAGCCTAGAATGTTGCCCAGATTGATGAAGTCTTAGGTCGCTCACGACCTAGTAACAATTTAGGTCGCTCACGACCTAGTAAGGATGATACAGACCAAGTCTTAGGTCGCTCACGACCTAAGGAAGATCGCTCACGAGTTAATGGGGTACCGGAGCAAGGCGGTGAAGCGAGTTATGCGGAAGAAGGGAACCAACGACCTATGATAGGTCGTGTACGATCTAACAAAGGATGCACGCGGAGTTGTTCAAAGGAAGGAGTTTTAGGTCGCCCACGACCTAAGTTAGGTCACTCTACGACCTACGACTTAGTTAGGTCGCGTGAAATCCTTAGGTCGTGAACTTTGCTAAGTCGCTGAAGAAGTTAGGTCATTGCCGACTTATGAGTTTGGTCGCTACTTTGTTGAGTCGCTATGTTCTTTTATGTCGCTGATATTTTAGGTCGTTGGAATATTGTATATGTTGAGTCGTTGTATGATGTTGTAACGTGTTTGCTTAAGTCACTTGTACATAAGTCGTAAGTCGCATTTGTTAAGTCGACTGAGGCGGGTTGTGTGTTGTAAATATCTGTTAGGTCGTTAACGACCTTGTTTAGGTCGTAGGTCGCATGTGTTGTTGTAGATCGTAAGTCGCAGGTTTGTTAGGTCGGAAACGACCTAAGTGTTGTACAGTTTTGGGTCGCGTGTGTTGTAAAGCTCTATAACTAGTAGGGTGGCCTCATTTGTAACAGTTTAGTTGATTTGAATAAAAACTTTTGTTTGTTAGCTTTGTGCTTTCATTAAATCGGTAGTTGAGTGTGATCTCCTATCTCCACTTTCGGAATTCAAGTGCACTTGAATCAACGATCTCTGAAGCCGATTCACGGAATCTAGTGCGCTAGATCAACATACGAAGAATCGTAGATCTTGAAACACAGTATCGTGCGCGATCAACGTGTTAGAGATTGCTAGAATCCGGTATCTTCGGATCAACGGATTTGGGCCATTCGGTATCTTCTACTCCATCGATTGCTACTCTCATCGTATCATCAGTTTTGTTATTCCGCTGCTGCATCAAAGAGATTTGATAGGTTTACAAATTTTCTTCTCTTGTCTGGGAAAAACAAATCCTTTGGGTTATTCCATATAAATATCCTCTTCTATATCACCATTTAGAAATGCTATTTTTGCATCCATTTGATGGAGGGCTAAATTTTAAATTGAAGCAAGTGATAACAATAATGTATTGAAGATATTAATCAATAGCATGATGTTACTTATAACCTTCAACAACTAATCTTGCTTTGTATTTGTTAACAGAGCCATCAACATTTTGTTTCTTTTAAAGATTCATTTGCTACTTATTACTTTTGAGCCTAAGAGTAAATATACCGACGTCCAAGTCTGATTTGATATGATAGAGTTTATCTCATTGTTAATTGCATCTTTTTAAAAGATCACATTGTAGCAACTGGGCTAGCCCGCAGAATGAGTAATTAGGTAAATTTCAATTCTTTTAACCTTTTGGATCTTAACTGGGCCTAAACATTCTAAATCCATTTAAATTTTTTCTAAATTTCTTTTAATAAAATCAAAATTTTATTTAACTATACAAATAAAGATTATTTATTATTAGGTTTGTATTATATTATATGATACATGTATCATATACACAAATGTGTGTACATGCACGTGCAACATAATAAGGTGTACATGGTTTGATATGCCCATAAATAGATGTTGGGATTTACACTGCAATGGAAATGTTAGCCCTAATGTATACACGAGAGATATCAATATATATATATATATATGTATGTGTGTGTGTATGTATATATATATATAGAGTTATAATTTAATACAAAGAACTATAGTTTCAAATTGAAATTTAAAATTTAAACTTTATGTTTAGATTTAGGTCTGGATCTATAAAATGGTATACTTGATATTTTCAAATTCAAAAGAACACACACATATATATATATATATATTAATTTAGAAAATACATAATATATTTCGAAATATGTTAAGTAATATATAATAATTTGTTTTTATTTATTAAATGATATTTAGATATTTTATATTTGTAAATTTATACAAATAAAATTTATATAAGTATATATAATAAAGTATCAATTAAATACACACACATATACACTAATAGAATTGCATTAGGCTAAATAAATACTTTTTTTATTAACTTATTTAGTTTTCAAACTAAAATAAAAAATATGTTTAAAAAATCAAAAACTATTTTAAAATCATTTGATATAATATTCCATATTTTGTAAATATTTTATATAATTTTGCAATATATATTTTATATAATAATTAATTTTAAATCAAGATCTATTTATATATATATATATGAATTTAATATATCTACATATATATAATTAATTAATTTTTTTATTTAAACTATATATACAAAAATAAAATAATGAAATAAATTACATATATTATATATTCACATATAAAGTTATTTCAATTTTTACATTAAATCATTTTAAATAATATTATTTAATTTGAAAAAATTGTTTTTTATTTTATTTTAGCCATGAGCAATTTATTATATATATATATATATTTACATTCATATATATAATCCATCTCATGGTAAGAGCAATGATATATATAGAATCATAATATTCAACTACAGCCTAACATATGATGGGATAACTAATTAGAATTAAATATATTAATAGACCAGAAGTGTACATCTCACCATGACCTAGAGCTTGCACTTTGAAATGAACTCTTGAATCCGATTCCAAATCCAGAAATTGCTAGCTTTCGAACAGCTTTACCACCAACGATCGAATCGTACATTGTTTGATGTTTTAGTATTTAGTTTTTGAAGGGATAAGAGGGGATTTTCGGCCAGCAATACGTTGAAAGAGAAAGCTCAAGGTCAAAAATAAAGTAAGGATTTATAGATGCTTAAATAAAGGAGATGCCAAGGAGAAAACTATGGATCTAGATCCTTATTTCTCTCTAACCTTTCCTCTTCCTTTTTAATTCAAATCCTACCTCTCCTTGATCATCACTATGGCCGACCTACCCTTGCACACTCTAGCCAAAAATTCAAGCCCACTTATGGGCCTCTAAATCATTTCAAGCTTGATCAGTATTTATCGTATTTAATTCTAATTTAAATGTGCACCGATATCGTATATCGATTGGTATATTTATAACAGTTGTAAACACACTGTTCAAAATTGTTTAACAAACATCAAATAGAATTTTATAATTAGTATTTCACAAATATTAATTGATTTAATTACTTTATAACAATTACAAATTAATTAAGTCGGGTGGTAAAAGGAGCATTCGACATGTTTTGTGTCTCCTAGGTGTAAATTTGATCAGATTAATATCGAGCAATTCGAATATCTAATGCTCGCACGTCACTTAGCAGGCGGTGTGACATTTTGACAAATTTATTGCTTACTTGGTTTTGGTAGAATCAAATTTTACTTTTTTAAGCATTACCCGATAGTAAAAAATATTTACAACAATTCTCTTCATCGAAACTATATGACATTGGACTAATGGAATCGGTAGCAATCATATTCAATATCACCCATATTTAACTATGTAGTCTAAACATAAAGTCTTTGGTTTAATAATAACAATTAATTTTAAATGAACTGCTCTGATCAAAGACTTTGACTTTAAATTGAATTTAATTGATCCTGATACCGACCCTCATATAACCGAGGAGACAAATTCTCTCTTGAATAGTGTTTCGCTATCAACGCTTCCACTCGACTCAACTATAGTCATCTGTTGGAGGATGTGCCACGATTTAACTATATTTAAAACGTTGTTTCCATATTGATGATCAATAGTACTCTCAAGTTGAGAGAAGTGTTTAAATTTGTCACACCAAAATTTTATGTTGGATCTTAGTTATATTAACCAACTGAAAACTATTGAGTGAGTCATTCCATAGTTATCCTATAGCTATCAGCACGTAACCCCTTAGTGCCCCCAGTAGTCATGAGTAATACACTACCCAAATTTAGAGAGTATTACGTACTTTAGTCTCAATGGATGTATCGATAACCAATCTTGATACATTTTGACTAGGAATATTTAAAACGTTAGGTTTATTTTCATTGTAATAAATTACTCATGGTTAAAACACATTGTAACCATAATGACAAAACATACCATTTATGGATTTTCTATCAAATTTACTTCTAATTAAATTAATTAATATAACGCATTATATCAAGTATATAAAAAAATGAAAATACCTTTATTTCGAACAAGATTGGTTATCGAGTTAGATATATGTAACAACCACATAATTGCCCTTATGGCATACCCTTAACTATATCAGTCTCCCACTTGCACTTGGGGTTAATTCTGGAATCTATATCCAATTTCTTCGATCAGTTTGATAAGAACTGATCAATTAGACCCTTCGTGAATGGATCTGCTGTGTTGTTCAATCATCTACTCCGTCAGTTAACTCTCTCTAATGCTAATAAACTGCCTTTATCATGTAGAACTATTCATAGTATGTTTTTTGACTTCTAGTGAGCTCTTATTATTACATTGTTATCATATAACAATTATATAGTATTCTCAATACTTGGAATCACCCTTAGCTTAATTATAATTTTTTGCATTTTATTTAAACATTGCTTTTGTTATGGCGCTATTCAAAGCGAAGTACTTAGCCTTCCGTTGAATCATCCACAACCTTTCGTTTGGAACATTTCCAACTTAAAGATTATTGGTTAAGGTTTGAATGTGAATTTAGTATTAACATATAATACGCGATAGCACTTATTAAGTTCGAGTATTAACAAACCTTTATAAGGAGTTCTTTGTTTCTGTAATCAATTCTCTAGTGTTTCGTAAATACTCGAGAACACTCTAAACTACTATTTAGTGACCTTAATTTGAATTTTATATTAGCTTTATACATCAAATACATTAGCATAATATGATATTATAGACAGTACTATATGTATGATAATTCCCATTGTATATACATAAGAAATTCATCTTACATATTCCATATTAAACATTTTAATAGGGTGTCTTCGCATATCGTTTGCGACATTTCCAACATCCTTTATACTTACAGAAAAAGATATGGTTTACAAATCCAATATCGAGTATTAAATAACCAAAGCATTACTGATTTTAACAAAAGTATGTTAACAATCAATAGTATGTTATTTACTTATAGGCTAGAAATATCTATATTCCTTTTAGTAGTTCTTTCTTATGGACACACGCTTCCTCTACATTTTGACTGAAAATAAAAATATTTTATATTTCTATCAAAATACATACTCAATTTTGATGCTTATAGAATGATACATTCGTATTGTTTCTTGGATCATTTCCAAAAACCCACAAACTCAATATTGATCCTACTGACTTCGATACACTCTGGTTGTTATATGTAAACAATCTATTCTAAATCATTATTTAGAATTTTCCATTTCATCACATGTGTACCAAAACAAAAAGTCACATTAGGCGATAATTTTGTGAGTAAATCCGAATCGACTTGAGCATATGGAATAATGAATATATTAAGCTAATTACAATAATTGAAATTTATGATTATATTCTTAACAATGTTGCTCATTTTATTCCAACTATATTAGTATTACTCTTGAAGACCCATTCATGATCGATGTACTTAGAATCCATTTTAGATTTGCGGATCATACCATAACGTAGAGTCAATACTCTTAAATAGTTTAATTAACAACTAAGGATTATTTATTCTTGACATTGATAATATACCCATAGTTTCTCTTCAATGTGCCTGTATGCTTATTAGACATTCTAATGGATTGTATTCATTTAGATTTGGTTAATTAATTTCACTCCATCCTTCGAAATCAGTTTTATCCTTGTATCATATGCAAATCCATTTTTCTACCAAAATTCCTTAAAGAAATTCTTTCGCTACAAAGTTTGAATTTCTTGAAACAACGGTTGTTTCTAAGTGTAATGGAACATGTATTCATAAACACTTTATGAATTGCCCCTTATATATAAAGCCGATTTGATTTTAGTTTATTATACTTATATTCAAAACATAAATTAGTCATTCAATGACTATCGTTTCCAAAAATCATTTAGGGTGATTCATACAAGATTCGTTATGTACAATTATTACATGCAGTCTTTCAACTCGCACATCCTGTCAACTCCTTGCCCTAGGATATTTTGGGCTTTCTTATAACCTTTATCTTCAATGATTTTGCAAACTACTCCTTAGATGAGAGTAATTTTAACCTTATGTACAACTCTTGAGTATACAATCTCATAAAAAGAAGTTAATTCAACTTCACTCACCATTAATAATACTTTGTTCAAAAAAGTTTGATTACTCCTTATCGATACATCATTTTTATATCATAAGGAGGAGAGACGATTGAGATTGAATCTTTATTCATGTTTAGGGATGTTCGTTACTCTTTCTAATATGCTCACATATTCGACCAAATCGAATCATTTTTTTTCCATTGCGTCTTATTTTATTTACATCCATTTTTACTTTATGAGCTTATCATAGATATACAACATTTGTATCAAATACACATGTTTATGTCGGCGATAACCCGTCGGTGAATGTAATGAAATGCATCGAATCATTTTGGAATTAATAGACTTTCTATTGCATAAATATGTATGTATCAATTTGTAGAGTTCTTCAATTCTTATGATGCTCCCACTAAATAGGATCTTTGCTGTAAATTGTCCATGATATAATTTACTAGTACCATATGATTCATAATCATATTATAAAAAAATATTTCTTAAAAATGTGGCTTAGTCCATAATTTCAAAATAATCACAAATAAATTTAGATACTTCTATATTTTTCAATGCATTACAAATACCAGTACTATAGTTTTTATTATAACGAATATTCATACTCAAATAACACTATGTCTATTTTTTAGTATACACTGAAAAATAGTTATTATTTCATAAGTAATGTTTAGTATGTTTTACGAAAACAATTTTCGTAACGTGATGCGACTAATAAGTGCTATACGGCAGGCTCCTACTATTTCCTCCATTACTATAATAGCGTATGAAATTTGAAGCTCCATTCAACCATTTAATATACGCTATTTGTTTCATTTACTGTAACATGTTTATAGTCAAGAATTTTTAGATCAAATATCTTAAATTCAAAGAAATATATATCAAAGAAAACAATTTCCTTTGAAAATAGTTTTGGAATAGATATCATATTTCTTATTCCTTGTTAAGTTTCTAGTATTATTTAACGATACTTGTAACGACCCGTAAATTTGAGATAATTTTATTTGTTTATTTATATATTTAATTGAATTTTTGTGAAATTTTAAATAATAGAATTTTGAAATAAAAATTTAATATTTGGAATACGTTAATTTAAACATAGCAACTGGTAAATTTTCAGCTGATAATATTGAAGTTTATTTTCTAGTATAATTTTTTTCCAATTTACATCAGTTAAAAATTGATGATAATAAAATGTTTTCCAAACCTGAATATTTTTCTATAGAAAATTTGTAAATCATCTTCTGAGTGAGACGTCATAATTCGTTTCTTCAAATTTGGACTTCTATTGCTCTGTTTATCTCATTTCTGACAAATTAGCAGTATTTTCGGTACCGAATATCGACTTTTGATAGTTCGGTCGTATCACTGATATCTGTATACCGTTTTGATCGTCTCGTCGTGCTGATCTCCATAGTATATTCATTCCGGTATGTCGGAATCCGGCACGCGATGGAATTCGCGAACGGTTATCTATATCGGTTCCATACTTCAGTCTTTTGGAGTTTCCTATGTCATTTCATATATCTTCAGATCCAAAGCAATGGCCAGCTGCATTATTTATTTTCGAAATCAATGTGTCCAACCGGCCCTTTATTTTTCTTGGGTCTCTGTTTTTGTTATTTCATATAATAATATACACGTCACCTTTATATTCCCTGGTTCGAATGTATACTGTTTTGTTTTATTTCATTCCAACTTCCAAGCTTGAAAACTGATTCATCATATATTAATATATATATTTACAAAGTTATGAAAAACAATATTTATGTAACCTTTCCCCTTCTTCTATTTGTTTCCTAAGATCTGCATTTGTCCTCCTTCTAACCCGCGGCCTCCCCTTCATCTTTACCCTTCCTCCTTCCTACCCAGTCTCGGCCACTCCAATAGCAGCCATCGACATCATCACCACCGAGACATCAATCTCTCCCAGCCACGCAACCCAAAGCCATTGCCAAAACCCCCATCTCGTTCTCCTCCTCATCATGCAAACCGCCTTGCCGAGCTTTTCTTTTTTTTCAGGTTAGTTATATATGTAATGTTTATATATATTAACCTATGTTATAGTTTATGGTTTTGAGATTTTAGTTATGCAATAATATCTTAAGATTTTATATTTGTTATATATATTTAGATCTGTTGTTTATATACAATTTATATAAGTTCTGTTTATTCAATATAATACATCGTTTGTCAAAGAAGTTTATATGTTCATATATGGAATCTATTGGGTGTATAACATATGTTTATACAGATTGTTTTGATTTTGTAACGACCCGCTATTTTGGACCATTCAAATCGACAATAAATCCACACATGTCTGACTTGAATAATTCAAAATATCAGATTTTTAATTTAAATTTGGCAAAACTCAGCATATGCAGTAAATAAATCAATCACAGAATCACAGACACAGAGTAATACAATAATATGCAGCGGAATGGATAAAATAGTAGTTCATGAAGCTACTATATAAACATCAGAGTTAGAAATAAAATACAACAGAATATCTCAATTGCAGTGAAGTCCCCAGTACAATAGATGACTTCTTTGAACAAATCAACTAGAAGAGCTGAAAGCTGAGGCGATAGTTGGATCTCCAAGGGAAGCTCCAAACTCCAAAGGTGAGTCTCAAATGCTGTATCACTCGGTCTGACTCGAGCGTAAAGCAAAACACAAAACACTCGAGTCAGGATTAACATTCTTATATCAATAAATCCAACTCAAGTGAAATATCAACTGAAATACAAGTAACTTAAAAGATGTTTGGGATAACCATCCTCTAAGGATCTGTAGAACTATCTACAAGGTGGGAATATACACTATGACACCGTGGCCATTTTAAATTTATTTACTTCAAAACCCAAATATCATTTCATTTCAAATATATCTATTTTCCAAAATAGTATATATATATATATATTAAATGATTTAAAAAGTAAAGTATTTAATTTCCTCAAGTTTAGCAAATCGATTCAAATCAACTTCAAATTCCAAATTCAAATTTATTCAAAGTTCAATTCATCAATTTAATTCATTTCTAAACAGATCATTTAAATTTTCAATATATTTCAAAGCTTTAATATTCAACATTTTCAAAGTTAAATTTAACAGTTTCATATAGCTCTTGATTTAACTTCATTATTATTTAATCAGGGAATTATCACTTAATAAATTCAATACCATTTAACTAGCCTTAAATTTCATTTTTACTAAATATTTCCTTAAACTTTATTTTAAACAAGAAATATTCATTAGATTACTTATGAATCAAACTCAAGTTATAAATCATATCTTACATCTAAATTTCAATAAGTTTCAAATCGGTTTAATTAAATAAAATTCTTTATTGAATACAATTTCAACTAAATTCAAATTATCTTTCTAACCTTAACTTATTCAAATTATTACAAAAATCTATTTTGAAATATATTTTAAATACTCAACATATTATATGTATTTAAATCAATCATTCCCATTTATATATAATAATTTAAGGCTCAACATTTATTAAAACCATATATTTCTTTCCAAAACCATAGAATTCATTTTAAAAATATTTATATATATGGACCAACGTTGTCTGTATATATATTTATCATATGGTTAAGTGATACGAATATTTATCATTTCAATCCGAAATTTAAATATATACGGGTAGATATCATTTCGACCCGTAATCCCAATTTCAATTCAAATGAAAATCGCTTGGGTTTATCATTTCAACCCATAACGAAATTCTCCTATTCTAAAGTCCGTTCGGGTATGTATCATTTCAACCCATAGTGAATTCTATACTAACAGGGAACTTGCAGAGTGATAACAGATAATATAAAATATAACAACAGGCATATATCATCAATATAAATAACAGATACTGGTGTCAGATGTCACAGGTGAACATATACAGATAATAGCATATATAACAATTTAAATAACTACAGCATCATATTTAAATTGTCGTTTCAATTGAAATCAATTTAATGAATACAAGAATGTTAATCGTGAGTGATTGCTCACCTTTCGAGGCTAGGGAGATAGACAAAGAAGTGAGTTACGAAATCTAGGTCCAACTTCCAAAACAAAGCTAGATGGACACAATTCGATGATCAAAGCTGATAATAGGAATAGACGAATTCAAATTAGGATTGGATCGATGAGAATAAATAGTATAAATAGTATAAGTGAACTTATGTATATAACTATATATATAACTATTTATATAAAGTTATATTCTAAATTTCAAATACATATTAAATTAAATATATGTGTATTTTAAAATTATTATTTTAAATTGAAACACAAATATTAAACTCAATATATATACATAATATATTTAAAATCAATATTTATCCCATATTCATTTCAACCTAGACTCATGCATATACTTGAAACATGCTATACTCAACACATATAATACTATACATTGTCTATGCAAACAGACTATATATAATGCCAACAGACTATACATTGTCTATACTCAATACATTATTACTTATTTCATATGAATATATAATGCCAACAGACTATACATACATACTTGGTTACTAGAATCATTTATAAAAGAAGTTATAACTGCTTTGAAACAAGTTTGAAATCTATAGTATACGGGAAATTCTATTTTATACATAGCTTGTTAAAATTTACATATATATGGATATTAACAACAATAACATATGTAGACAATTATGCAAAGGATTTCGAAACCTGGCATTTTATTAGAGCATATAAAGATTTCGAAACTCTATATATTTACTGCTGTAAACTTTGCAACTTTTGTTTTAAAACTAGTACTATAATTATATACATGCTGTACCTACTCCAGACTAAGGAATAGACACACTAGTACACATGCAAAGTCAAGGCTTCTAGTTCTTAGAAAACAAAAATGTGACAGGTCCTATTTAAAACATGTGCTATGTCAAACAATTATATATATACTAAGCATATAAATTTATCTAAGAAAAATGCACGCAAGAAAGTGGAAATAAGGAGAGAAAAAAATGCACGAGACTGGAATAGTGAAGAAGAGTAGCAAAGTATGGAAAGGGTAGCCATGAATTAAACAACAGGAACATATGTAATTATAATAACAAGAAAATGTACAATAGGCATGGGTGAGTTCAAATCAAATAGCAGCCAATACACAAGAGAGCATGGACATACATATAAAAGCAAGAAAGTAGTGCATGCGGGTCCCATTCATGACAATTGCAAGGTGTATGCGTACAAACCAAATAAGTAGCAGATGCTACTATTCATGTAAACTCACGCAACTCAATACTTATAAAATAAATAAAAAAAATCAATATATATAAACTTACGTGACAAAAATATGGTTTATAAAATAGTCAGATGATATATACTTATACCTTAATATATTTCTTTGACAAAGGATGTACACAAAACTAACTGTAGGTTTTAAAATTTTATAATACTCGTAAAATCTGGAAACAAATATATATTGCAGTGCCCAAAAAAATCAAGATCTTTAATGTCAAATAATATACATTACATATAAAACAAACACACTAGAATTCCCAAATCAAGATTATAACTCACGCATGCAAACATATGCAGATTTGAATAACGTATATTCTAATTGGTAAATACTAATATATATAAAGTAAAACACACTATAATATATAAACTATAAATATAGACAATTAACAACACAATATACCTAGGCTGCAAGTGAAATTATACAAGCAAAATGAAGAGTCCAGGGGGGAGAACCGGAGAGGCAACGGTGACGGGTTGCTTTGGTAGGGGGTCACCGGTTAAGGAGAGGGATGGAAACTGGGCAAGGGGAAGATCGATGGTGGTGAGAAGGGGAGGAGGCGGAGGGGAGAGCGGGTTGGAGTTGTGATACAGATGGGTGGTTTGCAGAGAAACCTGCTGGTGAAATGGGAGGCGAGCTCTCGACAGTTGGAGGAAGGGAGGAGGAAGGTGGCGGATTTGGGTTGGGAAGTGATGACGAAGCCGTGAAGGGTGGAGCGTGGGGTTGAGGCGAGTTGAACGGATGGTGGTTTGCTCGGTGACGTGCGGCTATGATATTTCGCGGAGGAGGGAGGAGAACAGAGAACAGCCCCAAGCAAAAAAAGTAAAAGGTTATAAATGAATTGTTTGCATTGTAAACAAGTAACGCAGAAACAAAAGGACACAAATTATAATTGAATTGACAGAGTAATTTATCAAAATGGAAAAGGAAAGGTTATGCGTGATTTAGGGAATTATTAAAGTAAAGGCTATCGGTTATAGAAGTAAAAGTGGAAACGAATGGTTAAAAGAAAAGGGAAAGGAAACAGTGAATGGTACGAAAGGAAAGGTCAGAAAATAGAAATCGTCACTCTTAAATTCAAAAATATAGAAGTAACGGGCTACACACTGATTAAGGAGCTATTAAAGCAATTTTATTTGAAACGTTTCGAATTTCGAAACGGAAGGAAATTAACGGTCATAATTAAAGGTATCGTTACAACAATTATTTTACTGGTCCCTTCGCGTATCAGACCTCAAAAGAACAGAAATAAATATACCGCAGAGATCAGCATGACGAGACGATCAAAATGGTATACCGATACTGGTGGTACAACCATCCGATCAAAAGTCGATAATCGGTGCAAGAAATGCTGCTATTTTGCCAGAATTAAGATAAACGGAGCAGTAGCAGTCCAAATTTGGAAAACGAATTCCGCAGTCTGATTCAGAATGATCTGAATAAATTTTCTCCTGTTGACATATTTTGGTTTCGGAAAACTTTTAAATTCACTGTTATTAACCGGTTTGATTTGAAATAAATTTCACAGGAAAATAAACTTCAATATTATCAGATGAAAATTTACCAGTTGCTATATTAAAATAGACGTATTCCAAATAATAATTTTTTTTTATTTCCAAATTTTATTGTTTAAAATTTTACAAATTTCCAGTTAAAATACTTTTAAAACCATTAAATTTTACGGGTCGTTACACTCTCCCCCACTCAAAACTTTTCGTCCCCGAAAAGGAATGAGGTAGAAGAATAGAAACAACAAGACAGAAAAGATAGATTGAAAGTCAAGATTAAACAATTAATTTAAACTATATAAATTTTACTTAAAATTTGAAACTTCATTTGCAATTCAATTATCTTATATACTTTAAAACCTTTCAAAAATCCATTTGTAAAATTTCTTGCTTCTTTTATAAATACCACTTATATGTTTAAATGACACCTTTATAAATGTATGAAAATTATTACTTATATTTACAAAGAAACTATTGAAAAAATTTAAATCCATAATTCATAAATTTATTAATTTATCTCAAGATACTTTCAAATATTATTAATAAACAAATAATCATTTACTTTAAATATGTATTATTAAATAAATAACTTCTAAAATATTTAACACTAAAATTTTCTATTTATAACACTATTTTTTTTATATATATTAAACCATATAGTATATAATAAACCATACTTGAAAAGGATATAGTCAACAAGGAGAAGAAGGAGGATTTGGAAAAGCAGAATATAGATGAATAAATAAAGCCGAGCAGATAAGGTAGATTCAAGGAATAATATCGGGCACGAATAATCAATTCAAACCATAAGAATTTCAATTTCAAATATTAATATAGAATTTCTTTTGTTGAAATACTTTTGTAATAAATTGCCTTTATAACGAAACAAATTTACTTTCGAAAATACTTTTATAACTCGATGTTTTAACAAGTTTATCCTTGTTCCTGTAGACTCTGGTAGTGCGTTGATCAGGCGCAAAACTAGAATTCTCCAGGTACTTAGTAGACCTGTTTTAACACCCAGTGAAACTACTGGAAAACTTTTAAAAACAGATATGGAAAGTACAATTTAAACAAAACAAAACGAATCAAATCATGGATCGCAGATACACAATGGTTACGCCTGGGTCCCCCAGGAAACATCCGTACCTTTTAAGCATTCACTGCCTTGCGAATTTCGCCATGCAACAAAACTGTGGACCGCAGGATACATAAAAATGGTTACGCCTGGATCCCCCAGGAAACATCCATACCCCGTAAGCAATCTCTGCCTTGCGGATTACGCCACTAACACGACCATAGATCGCAGATACACAATGGTTACGCCTGGATCCCCCAGGAAACATCCGTACCTTTTAAGCAATCACTGCCTTACGAATTACGCTATGCAGTCGAGTTCGTAAGACCATGGGTAACGCCATGGAATTCGAAGGACACTCGAGTATCATATCCGGAAAACCAAACTCAGAGAGAATAATATCGATAGAATGAATCCAAGATGTGGCCACAAATCGGATATCAAGCAGAAGGCACTTTCCATATCTTTACTTCGAAAATATGTATCATATAGTACCTTTTCAAATCACTTTCAAATATCGTACTTATATAAAATCCATTATATATAAGATTTAATTTTAAAATCACATACTTTCCAAAATAAATAGTATATCAAATCATACTTATATAGACTTCAATTATATAAGATTTCACTTTCAAATTGAGTACCTTTTCAAATCTATAGTTTTCGAATCAATTTCATACTCATACAAATCAATTTTATATAAGTTCGACAACTCCCAAATCAAGTGTTTAGTAACATAAGGTTCTCAAATTTTAATTTGTTTCAATATCAGTTCAATTTCAAAATCATATACCATTTCACCAAATTATTTCTTCTCAAATTAATTATCCTTTAGTTTCAAAGTTTCCAAAATAATAGATTTAGAAAATAAATCCAAATTTCCAAACCAATAATTTAAGTCAACCAATCCATTTCCAAAATTAAATATTTTCAAAATCATCTTATACTTATGTAAGGTCTATCTTATATAAGGATCAATTTTTTTCAAAATAAATTTCGCTGTATGAAGAGCCATATGGGATTGAATATCATTGCTTTTATGGGTTATATATCTTTGTAATTTAAATTGGAGATTTTCTTTTAGTAAGCAAAGATATTCTAACATGACAGCTTTCAATTTCAGCATCAAAATATATCAATGATATTAGAATATAAGATGTACATACGTCATCATTTCGCAGAATCACATTTGATCGCTCGCTCGATCACACAAGTTCGCTTTCGGACTAGTATTGTCCATTCACTTCCCTAATGCAGATTTCGATATGGTTTCTCGACTAGAAGCCATCAGTCTCCTTGCATAGCCATATACTATGATAGAGAATTCTAGAATTTAGCCCAAAATCCATATCAAATATTCGCCATCAAGAATCGAATGAAAAATCCTAACACGAAATGGTGTAATTCACCTCGAACTTGTGTACTCAAACTTGGATCAATTTAATTATGTGAATAAAACAGCATACGTACAACTTATATATTTATTCCAACTTGTTAAATATATAGTTTCATAAAGGTGTTACTAAGTTAAAACATATAATTAAACTTTATTCAAAATATTTTGAAGACCAAATTCTTTTCAAAACATTTCAAATCTAAATTTCATATTAGAAAATTTTAAAATTTGCCTTATTCATTTACTTAACAAAACAGTTTCAACTTATTTAAATCATATTACTTCATACTTAAACATTCAAAACAAATTTATATACTTATCAAATAATTCATACCTTTCAAAAATTTTAGCTTTGAAAAGTTAACCTTGATTTGGAGGTGCTTGAACCTTCAAAATAGTCGAAGAAATCATATTTCAATCCAAGAGTTGGAAATCAATAACAAATCAGTAAATTAATTTTAATAGAAGGGTTATATCAAATCCGAAACTCGAGGACTGAACACCGGTTCATACATTTACATATATCTTTCGAATATCAAATCATACTTCAAAATTTTGAAATCAAAATTGGTTTCACAAAATCACTCGCATAGCAAAGCTATTAAAGTGGCCTATCCCTTACTTTGAAACTCGAAAATCAATGTCGATGATGCGTGCACTCATCACCGAAATTATTTTCCAGCGACATAAGTGAGTTCTGGACTTCTATTTTCTCAAAAATTCTTTTGAAATTTCTTCGAAACTCATTAAAATCATTTGAAACATTTCTTATTCGGAAAATATTTTTAAATCATATTATTATTATTATATATTTCAAAATCTTAAAACCAATTCCAAATACCGGAGTTCAATTCTCGAATTTCAAATTTAAAATCCTTTAGTCATAAATCATTTTTTTTAGATGAATCAAATTTGTTATATAATTTTTCAAAATTACAAATCCTTTCGAAACCTCAAATTCTCATTTTAAAAAGGGTTTATAATCTTTATTGAAAACATTTCACTTTTATATATAGAATATAATAATTTCGATATATAAAATAATTTCTAAATACGAATAAACCCGATTTTTCAAAAGGATGATTCAAAATGGATTTCAAAACAAAGATAGAGATTCAAATTAGAGGAACTCTTAATCCAATAGAATTATGATTCAAAGATAAGCTCGAACGAAGATGAGATAATTAAATTTCAAAATAGAAGATGAATATACTGATATAAATCGCGGATGACCCAAGGGTCAACCATGACTTCAGGAACAAGATCGATGCAGAATTCCAAGAAAAATCAACATTCGATCGCAAGAGATAGCGGCATCTAAACCAAAGATATAGAAACCTCCGGTGAATCAATGCCAATTGTAAGGAGTTTCACCCCTTTACAAATCATTCAAAGATTGGTGGGATCCTATTCTTATAGAGATCATTCGAAGTGGAGTTATGGAATACTCCAGAATTAAAAGAATACAAATAGAGAGAGACAAGAATAAATTTTGGAACCGCAAGAAACGTTCCAAAGTTCAAAGGAAATCGAGTCAAAAGGAAGAGATTAAACTCAAACGAAAGTGATTCTATAAATAAATTTACGATATATGCTAAGTTTCGCCTAGAGCCAAAGCTCTGATACCAACTGTAACGACCCGCTATTTTGGACCATTCAAATCGACAATAAATCCACACATGTCTGACTTGAATAATTCAAAATATCAGATTTTTAATTTAAATTTGGCAAAACTCAGCATATGCAGTAAATAAATCAATCACAGAATCACAGACACAGAGTAATACAATAATATGCAGCGGAATGGATAAAATAGTAGTTCATGAAGCTACTATATAAACATCAGAGTTAGAAATAAAATACAACAGAATATCTCAATTGCAGTGAAGTCCTCAGTACAATAGATGACTTCTTTGAACAAATCAACTAGAAGAGCTGAAAGCTGAGGCGATAGTTGGATCTCCAAGGGAAGCTCCAAACTCCAAAGGTGAGTCTCAAATGCTGTATCACTCGGTCTGACCCGAGCGTAAAGCAAAACACAAAACACTCGAGTCAGGATTAACATTCTTATATCAATAAATCCAACTCAAGTGAAATATCAACTGAAATACAAGTAACTTAAAAGATGTTTGGGATAACCATCCTCTAAGGATCTGTAGAACTATCTACAAGGTGGGAATATACACTATGACACCGTGGCCATTTTAAATTTATTTACTTCAAAACCTGTAATATCCCGGAAATTTGGGACAATATCAATTTAATAATCTGTTTAAATAATTAAATTGATTGATAATTTTTAATAATAAATATTTAAATTGATTAAATAATCTAATTAAATGAATATTTAATTAGTGAATTTATCCTTTAAAAAAATTAATAAGATTATTTCTATTTATAATGTATATACAATTGTATATATTGTAAATGGATAAGCTTGGATTTGGAATTTAAATAATAAATAAAATCTTGTTTTAAATTTCTAATATATATATATATTGATAGTTTGGAGATTTGGATTTATTTAATATTAGCTTTTCAAAGTTATTTAAAATAAATATCTATATGGTTTTAAATAAGATTTATAATAAGGTTTAATTTATTTTCTTTTTAAATATTGTTAATAAATATGATTTAAGAGTATATATAAGTTTAAAATACCATTTATATATGATATGTTAATTCATTTAATAAATAGTAGTAATTTATAATCTCTTTTATAAATTATTTTATAATTGATTAATGAGTTATTTTCAAACAATATTAATAGTATATTGTTTTTAAATAAATAGACCTTAATAAAATAAGGTTGTTATTTTCAAATTGAATGTGTTGTTTTAAATTGACTTTAAATTGGATTTTAAATATAATTTGAATTTGAATTTAGATTTAATTTTGAATTCAAAAAGAGGTAATATTCAAATAGTTTGGATTTCAAAATATATGTAAACTTTTATTTATAATAATTAGTTTTATTTCTTTATAATTAATATATATAGATATGTATTTAATAAGTTAAGAAAAAGGTTTTTATATTTAAAATATATAAAAATAATAAATTAAAGGGACATGTGTTAGTTCCTAAGACTTTAATATAATAGGTGTTATAAGATTAGGATATGAGAAGGACAAATGTCAAGTTTTTAAAATTTTTAGTGTTCTTTTATTTTTTTTACTTATATAAACATACACCTCCCCTCTCTTCTATTTTCTTCCCTTATCTTCTCATTTTCAAAATCTTCAGCCGGAGACAAATTTTCAAACAATCTGTAACTCAAAAACTTCCAAACCATAAATTTATCAAATCTGTAATCAAACCCCTCAAATCAAATACCCTGTAACTCATTTTTCCAAATCAAAGTTTAAGCCTGCAATTTCTTATTCAAGTCTGGAATCAAGTAAACCTGTTCTAAAGCACCATCTCAACAAACAAGTTAGCATGAAATTTTAAATCAAAACAAAGAGGAAATTCAAGTTTTAAATCAAAGTCCAGAAGCTAAGGCATTCCAGTTTAAAAGATTCAAAAGCTTTTCAAATTTAAGCTGGAAGCTCTGTTTACTTTTAAAATGGTGAGTAACACTTTTCTAAAAGCTTAAGTATTTTTATCTGGTTGCATGTTGAAATTATGGGAATAAATATGTTATATGTGATTGTATATAAGTAGACTTATCTGTATATATGGATGTATATATATATGTTGGTGTGCATGTCTGTTATTAGCTCTGTTCCCAGTTTCAAGTTCAAAGTTTGATAAAAAAATTCTGTATCTCACGACCTAGTTAATATTATGATTTAAGTTATAAACAATAGTTGTTTGTTTTGTCATGGATTAGAGTTTAGAATTTAATTTAAGTTAAAACAAACTTGAATGGCCATGGAAAAATCAAAACAACAGTGCAGGTCAAATATAAGTGGAAAATTAAATTTCTAAATTTATTTATTCAGACTTATGATCTGAATCTTTGTTTGAAAACATGATTTTTAAGATTCGAATCATGATTTTTAGAAGTAGGATGAGAGAGCAGATCGGGGTTGAATAGATTTTACATCTTGGGAGTTTTCTGGTGATCTACTTGCCTGGGAAGGTTGGGGTTCTATCTGGTGGTAGTCTGATGATCAGAGGCTAGGGGAAAAATGTCAGGTTGATGATCGAAGCATGGTGGCGACGGCAGGAGGTTGATGTTGTTTTTAAACCTAGTTTATGGGTTGGTCGGAAATTTGATCTTCGCGGCTACCCTAGTGGATCGAGTTCCACTATATTCTCGAAGATGGAAGAGGAGATGTTGGTGAGGTCGTGGAAGGAGGCGCTGATGCTCCAGTGATCGGAGGAGTGAATTCGAGATGTTTCCAGGTCGAAGTCTGTTCCAGGTGATGTTCGATTAGCTCGTTTTCGATTTTCCGGCGAGTACGTGGTGTTGGGTGGTCGGAATGTATGAGGAAGTGATAGTCGACTTGCGAGCATTACGGTGAGGTGTTGGAGGCGATCGAGTCGCCTGTGCACGTGCACAAAGTAGTAGTAATGTCTGGGTTTGAGATTGGGGAAGAAGCAGATGTTCTCGAGTAGGTTGATGAGTTAGCTCGAAGTCATGCTCGTGATTGTTTGGTTCTGGCTCGAGTCGTTTACAGGGGTGACTCGTGTAGTTATCACTGTGTATAAAAAAAAACTAAGTATAACAAAGTTTAAAATAACAGGGGAAGGGAAACTCGAAGGGGAACTCGGGGGTTTCCAGTTTTTACTCGGGTAATTTTGAGGTGGGCTCGGTAGACTTCTTGTTTCAGTTTAAAAAAAAAAGAGGGTTTGAATTTAAAGGAAATAGTTTAAATCTTGTAAATTTCTTTTATAAATGTTAAGTGTTCTTTAACATTTGGTTTTAAGAAGGGTTTAATAATTTGATTTAAATTTAGTTAAAGTTAAATTTGAAATCTATTTTAAATCTTTAATTTAAAAATGAATTAAAAGAAAGATTTAGAAGTAAATGTTTTAAAGTCTTTTGTTAATAATAATTTAAGTGGTTATAAAGGATTAATACTTAAATTTAGAAAGTAATTAATGTTTAATGATTTAAGATTCAATTAAATTAATAAGGTAATTAAAGAATAATTTATTAATTTAATTTATTAATTAATTTAGTGTTAATTAATTAAATGATAAGTAAATTAATCAAGTGATTAAGAGATTAATTAGGTAATTAATTTAGTAATTAGGAATTAATTAAATGGTAATTAAGAATTAATTAATTTGTAATTAATAATGTTGATTTAAGTTTAATTACTTAAATAATGAATTGTTAAAAAATTAATGAGAGATCATTAATTAGAGAATATTAAATAAGTAACTAATAATGTTTAAATTTGATAATCAACTAGATTAATTAGTTAATTATAAATTGGTTAAGTAAATTACTTAATAAAGTAATTAAAGTAATTAATTACTTAAGGTAATAAATCAAATAAATTTGATAAATTTAAATTAATTTGTTTAATTAATTTAAGATTATCACTGGGTGATTTGATAATTACTTAAAGGTAATTAGTGGAAGTATAAATTACTTAGAAAAGTAATTAAAGTTAATTAGTGGATGTAATTAACTAAGGATGGTTTAATAAAAGTAATTTGAGTTTAATTACTTTTGAATAATTAATCAAGGGATTAATTAAAGGATAATTAATTAAGGAGTAATTAATTATGAAGTAGAGTAATTAAGAATAGTTAATTACTAAATGAGATTAATCAAAGGTGATTAATAAATGTGACTAAGTAATTATTAAATGTAATTAATTTAAATAAGATAATTAATTAAGAGTAATTAAGGATCATTAATTAATATAATTAATAATGTAATTAAGGATTGATTAATTAAGACTAATAAATCAATAATAAGTGATTAAGGTAATTAATTGTAATTAATTAAGGATTAATGTAATTAAGTATGGTTAATTAATTATGAAGTAATTAAAGATTAATTACTGAAATGGTTTAAGATAATTAATTTGTGAAATTAATTAAGGATTAATTACTTAAAGTAATTAAAGGATTATTAATCAGAAATGATTAATTAAGATGATACTTAGAGTATGATTAATTAATTGGTTTAATTAATAATTAAGTAAGAAGGATTTATAAAATGAAGTAATTAATTTAATTTACTTTAAATTAATCAGAGATGATATAAATCATTACTTAGGGATGGTTGAATGATATGGAAATGCTTTGCATTGTTGATATCTCTGATAAGAGATGTGCTGATCTATAATATGGATGTTTGGTTGGATTGAAATGATAATATGAATTATCTGTTTGGATGATAATGTAAATTATCTATTGAATTATCTATCTTTGTGTATATAGATAAAGAATTGAATTGTTTTAACCTTAAAACAACTTGACCCTTAAAATACGTTTTGGATTTCGATGAGACCGGGATCGGGTTTCCGTATACCGGAATTCCAGGTCTGGAGACCCGAATACCACATCGATCCAAATTAACGATAGGTCGTGAATCTCAAGTGAAGATGAAGATTCAGAGTGCAAGGGTTATTGTCGTTAACTCTGAGGGTGATTCCAATACGAGTGTAACGAGATAATGCCTTCGGTTTCGTTCGAACCCGGAACGAACTTGTATGGATTGAATGCTTTCAACACATCGTCAGGAGGGCGATGAGCATTCTAAGTGATGTGTTCTGATTTAAAGGTAAATCGTAGCCTCAAGCCTCATCAACCGGGAATGGCTAAAACAGGGGAGGTGCAGCAAGGCTTCGTGGGTAGCACCCACTGAGAGTAAGGTCATCCCTGTCTAGAGAGTTCCTTCTTTTATTTCGGCTTAGTGGTGCAGTTGGCGACGGCCATCTGTGGGGTGATTTTATTCGGAATTATCCAGTAAGGGATGGTTCCGGCTTTGTGTTGCAGGGGATTGGGAGTGATCCTCGGTACGGTGATCTAGGCCCCGTACTGTGATGAGCGGTACCCCGGTAGCTCTGCCATTGTATGGAAATCCAAATTCCAATAAGTGATAACGGACTTGATTGTATACTTATGTATGCTGGAATTTAATAATGTAACAATTTCGGCTATTTCATATTTATTTGAAAACCCTAGACACTATTATAATACAATCGAATTTCCTATCAAATGTTTTGGTTATCGTAAGGTAAAAACTTTTCCGTGTTTATGTGCGGGAAGTCTTACGAGATACCTTTTCTTTCCAAATGGTTTTCAAAGTTAAACAAGTTTAACCTGTTACTCACACCAGACCCATGTCTGACCCAAGTTGTTTATTTCTGTTTTATAAACTCTTGGGTACTCAAATTTTTACGAGTAGCCAAGGGATTCAGGTTTAGCTTTGACGAATTGTGGAGGAGCAATGGAGCAGGAGGCTTCGGCGTTCGTAGATATAGTATTCCGCTGTGTTGATATCTGTGTTAGAGTCTTGTATTGTATTTGAGTTGTAATATCTAGACAGATGTTTATAACTGTCTAGTATGTGTTGTATAGTTGTGTAAACTCTGATAAGTGTTGTATACTATGTAATAGTTTCTTTATGTTATTAATATAATTTATTCGTTCCGCTGTGAGATCGTTGTTGTTGTTTCTTCTTTCTTCTCTTCTTTTCTATTTTCTACCTCTTTCTTTCTTATTAATGACGCGTCATTCTGTGGAATGAATGGCGGGTCGTTACAGTGGTATCAGAGCTTAGGTTGAGCGAATACCTAAGCTTTTGGTTAAGTGAATATCAGAGCGCTAGGTTGAGTGAATACCTAGGTTCGGAAGGGTTGTTCATTAGAAATAGGATCTGTAGCCACCTATTTTAGTCTGAGTGTATATATATATATACGAGAGCGCGTATTTGTTAGTTATGTAAAATGGTTTTATATTGTGTTAATTGATCGGTTGGGTGGTATATGGATTCTGGTCAATACGAGTAGCTACCGTTATTGATAGGGATCTCTAAACACTTGGACCAGGCCAACGGACACAATATTGTTTTAAAAGGGAAGGTGAAATAATTTTAACCAGATATATTTTCTATATATAAAAAGTATCATTTTAAATGTATATGGTATTTGTAATGATTGGTTGAGATGATAATAATTTATCATCTAGGATTAGGAGTCTGAGTGTTGAGGTTGAAAGTGTATTTGTCGAGACTGTAGATCGAATACCGTCTCGAATAAGTTTTGTTGTGGTGTAAGGACTTCACCAATCTCTGAAGGAAACCTGTTAAGGTTCGGAGTTTATCTTTGTAGTTTGGATGAGTAGAGTTGGATATGTCGGTTGGACAGAAGCGAGGGATGGTATCTTGATACTCCTGGAAGAAGTAGCTGCGTGATGAGATGCAGTGACTATAGATGTTCCCAAAGATATTTTCTTTGGAACAAGTTAATGAAGTGTGTCTGTTTCGATGTTATGGCTGAGTCCAGCGTGGTGTCTCTGTTTGGTTTGGGTTCGAGTTTCTCAAAGAGCTTTGGATTGAGAAGTCTTTGGCATCTGTGGCAGCAGTGCAGCTCGGAGTGTTCTGTTTTCGACAGAAGTTTTTCTGGCTGAATAGTTTTTCTGAAGGAGAAGTTCAGAAGCAGCAGAGAGGATCCATTTATTCGATGGATTGGATAGTCAAGTGTGAACTGTTCTGATTGGTAAAGAGAGAACAGTTTTATTTGGATTTTGGCTGGGTGGATCGCAAAGGTGACTTGCGATAGTTTGAGTATTCTTTTGGGTTATCTGAAATTTTCTGGGATGTGCTATCCAGTCTGTGCTTGTGTTCTTCATCAGCATTTTCATTCTACTCTAGATCAGAGTGGTGCAGCGGGAGCAGTTTGGCGAGTGCTCCTGTTTGTCTTTTCCAGATAGGAGAAGTTAGTTTGGAATCTTCGGATATTGGTGAAATAGAGTTTGGTTTTGGATTGGGTAGATCTTGAGAGGATCATTGGTTGAGTTATCTTTGGTCCGGTTTGTTTCTAGAAGCATCGGCGAAGGTTGAGTTGATCAGGAAGGATTTTGTGGATAAGAGACGGAGGAACTTTAAATTCGAAGTTGGAGACTTCGTTGTTGTGAAGTTTTTTTTTCTGGTTAAAGGGAGCTATAAGATTGGGTAAGTCTGGGAAGTAGCTCCGAGTTATTTTGGATCTTTTCTGTGATCTAATTTGGATAAGAGTTTGATCTACTGGATTGAATTGTTAGTTTGGATAACTGGAATTCAATGTATTTTACGTATCTCTGAGAGAGTACGTGTTTGATCTATCTCTGGTTGTGGAACCAGCAGTTTTGGAGGATTTAGTTGTTGAGTCAGACTCGTCTGTAGTCTGATATCTTGTTTAGTTCTGTAGATCTAGATGAGTAGAAGCTCTATAGCTTAGTAGTATTGATTGTTTGGATTCTGTAGAGCGAGTATCCCGGTATATATATACTTGGGGAAACTCGAGGAAATTATATCCAGAATTTTGTCTGGATAATTAGAATTGTTTGATTGGATAAATTGGTTGCTATGGTTGTTAGCATATAAATGATAATATATGCTTGTGATTTAAATAGATTATTAAATTACCTTTGTTTTAAATTTCGGGGACGAAATTATTTTAAGGGGGAAGGAATGTAATATCCCGGAAATTTGGGACAATATCAATTTAATAATCTGTTTAAATAATTAAATTGATTGATAATTTTTAATAATAAATATTTAAATTGATTAAATAATCTAATTAAATGAATATTTAATTAGTGAATTTATCCTTTAAAAAAATTAATAAGATTATTTCTATTTATAATGTATATACAATTGTATATATTGTAAATGGATAAGCTTGGATTTGGAATTTAAATAATAAATAAAATCTTGTTTTAAAATTCTAATATATATATATATTGATAGTTTGGAGATTTGGATTTATTTAATATTAGCTTTTCAAAGTTATTTAAAATAAATATCTATATGGTTTTAAATAAGATTTATAATAAGGTTTAATTTATTTTCTTTTTAAATATTGTTAATAAATATGATTTAAGAGTATATATAAGTTTAAAATACCATTTATATATGATATGTTAATTCATTTAATAAATAGTAGTAATTTATAATCTCTTTTATAAATTATTTTATAATTGATTAATGAGTTATTTTCAAACAATATTAATAGTATATTGTTTTTAAATAAATAGACCTTAATAAAACAAGGTTGTTATTTTCAAATTGAATGTGTTGTTTTAAATTGACTTTAAATTGGATTTTAAATATAATTTGAATTTGAATTTAGATTTAATTTTGAATTCAAAAAGAGGTAATATTCAAATAGTTTGGATTTCAAAATATATGTAAACTTTTATTTATAATAATTAGTTTTATTTCTTTATAATTAATATATATAGATATGTATTTAATAAGTTAAGAAAAAGGTTTTTATATTTAAAATAAATAAAAATAATAAATTAAAGGGACATGTGTTAGTTCCTAAGACTTTAATATAATAGGTGTTATAAGATTAGGATATGAGAAGGACAAATGTCAAGTTTTTAAAATTTTTAGTTTTCTTTTATTTTTTTTACTTATATAAACATACACCTCCCCTCTCTTCTATTTTCTTCCCTTATCTTCTCATTTTCAAAATCTTCAGCCGGAGACAAATTTTCAAACAATCTGTAACTCAAAAACTTCCAAACCATAAATTTATCAAATCTGTAATCAAACCCCTCAAATCAAATACCCTGTAACTCATTTTTCCAAATCAAAGTTTAAGCCTGCAATTTCTTATTCAAGTCTGGAAGCAAGTAAACCTGTTCTAAAGCACCATCTCAACAAACAAGTTAGCATGAAATTTTAAATCAAAACAAAGAGGCAATTCAAGTTTTAAATCAAAGTCCAGAAGCTAAGGCATTCCAGTTTAAAAGATTCAAAAGCTTTTCAAATTTAAGCTGGAAGCTCTGTTTACTTTTAAAATGGTGAGTAACACTTTTCTAAAAGCTTAAGTATTTTTATCTGGTTGCATGTTGAAATTATGGGAATAAATATGTTATATGTGATTGTATATAAGTAGACTTATCTGTATATATGGATGTATATATATATGTTGGTGTGCATGTCTGTTATTAGCTCTGTTCCCAGTTTCAAGTTCAAAGTTTGATAAAAAAATTCTGTATCTCACGACCTAGTTAATATTATGATTTAAGTTATAAACAATAGTTGTTTGTTTTGTCATAGATTAGAGTTTAGAATTTAATTTAAGTTAAAACAAACTTGAATGGCCATGGAAAAATCAAAACAACAGTGCAGGTCAAATATAAGTGGAAAATTAAATTTCTAAATTTATTTATTCAGACTTATGATCTGAATCTTTGTTTGAAAACATGATTTTTAAGATTCGAATCATGATTTTTAGAAGTAGGATGAGAGAGCAGATCGGGGTTGAATAGATTTTACATCTTGGGAGTTTTCTGGTGATCTACTTGCCTGGGAAGGTTGGGGTTCTATCTGGTGGTAGTCTGATGATCAGAGGCTAGGGGAAAAATGTCAGGTTGATGATCGAAGCATGGTGGCGACGGCAGGAGGTTGATGTTGTTTTTAAACCTAGTTTCTGGGTTGGTCGGAAATTTGATCTTCGCGGCTACCCTAGTGGATCGAGTTCCACTATATTCTCGAAGATGGAAGAGGAGATGTTGGTGAGGTCGTGGAAGGAGGCGCTGATGCTCCAGTGATCGGAGGAGTGAATTCGAGATGTTTCCAGGTCGAAGTCTGTTCCAGGTGATGTTCGATTAGCTCGTTTTCGATTTTCCGGCGAGTACGTGGTGTTGGGTGGTCGGAATGTATGAGGAAGTGATAGTCGACTTGCGAGCATTACGGTGAGGTGTTGGAGGCGATCTAGTCGCCTGTGCACGTGCACAAAGTAGCAGTAATGTCTGGGTTTGAGATTGGGGAAGAAGCAGATGTTCTCGAGTAGGTTGATGAGTTAGCTCGAAGTCATGCTCGTGATTGTTTGGTTCTGGCTCGAGTCGTTTACAGGGGTGACTCGTGTAGTTATCACTGTGTATAAAAAAAAAACTAAGTATAACAAAGTTTAAAATAACAGGGGAAGGGAAACTCGAAGGGGAACTCGGGGGTTTCCAGTTTTTACTCGGGTAATTTTGAGGTGGGCTCGGTAGACTTCTTGTTTCAGTTTAAAAAAAAAAAGAGGGTTTGAATTTAAAGGAAATAGTTTAAATCTTGTAAATTTCTTTTATAAATGTTAAGTGTTCTTTAACATTTGGTTTTAAGAAGGGTTTAATAATTTGATTTAAATTTAGTTAAAGTTAAATTTGAAATCTATTTTAAATCTTTAATTTAAAAATGAATTAAAAGAAAGATTTAGAAGTAAATGTTTTAAAGTCTTTTGTTAATAATAATTTAAGTAGTTATAAAGGATTAATACTTAAATTTAGAAAGTAATTAATGTTTAATGATTTAAGATTCAATTAAATTAATAAGGTAATTAAAGAATAATTTATTAATTTAATTTATTAATTAATTTAGTGTTAATTAATTAAATGATAAGTAAATTAATCAAGTGATTAAGAGATTAATTAGGTAATTAATTTAGTAATTAGGAATTAATTAAATGGTAATTAAGAATTAATTAATTTGTAATTAATAATGTTGATTTAAGTTTGATTACTTAAATAATGAATTGTTAAAAAATTAATGAGAGATCATTAATTAGAGAATATTAAATAAGTAACTAATAATGTTTAAATTTGATAATCAACTAGATTAATTAGTTAATTATAAATTGGTTAAGTAAATTACTTAATAAAGTAATTAAAGTAATTAATTACTTAAGGTAATAAATCAAATAAATTTGATAAATTTAAATTAATTTGTTTAATTAATTTAAGATAATCACTGGGTGATTTGATAATTACTTAAAGGTAATTAGTGGAAGTATAAATTACTTAGAAAAGTAATTAAAGTTAATTAGTGGATGTAATTAACTAAGGATGGTTTAATAAAAGTAATTTGAGTTTAATTACTTTTGAATAATTAATCAAGGGATTAATTAAAGGATAATTAATTAAGGAGTAATTAATTATGAAGTAGAGTAATTAAGAATAGTTAATTACTAAATGAGATTAATCAAAGGTGATTAATAAATGTGACTAAGTAATTATTAAATGTAATTAATTTAAATAAGATAATTAATTAAGAGTAATTAAGGATCATTAATTAATATAATTAATAATGTAATTAAGGATTGATTAATTAAGACTAATAAATCAATAATAAGTGATTAAGGTAATTAATTGTAATTAATTAAGGATTAATGTAATTAAGTATGGTTAATTAATTATGAAGTAATTAAAGATTAATTACTGAAATGGTTTAAGATAATTAATTTGTGAAATTAATTAAGGATTAATTACTTAAAGTAATTAAAGGATTATTAATCAGAAATGATTAATTAAGATGATACTTAGAGTATGATTAATTAATTGGTTTAATTAATAATTAAGTAAGAAGGATTTATAAAATGAAGTAATTAATTTAATTTACTTTAAATTAATCAGAGATGATATAAATCATTACTTAGGGATGGTTGAATGATATGGAAATGCTTTGCATTGTTGATATCTCTGATAAGAGATGTGCTGATCTATAATATGGATGTTTGGTTGGATTGAAATGATAATATGAATTATCTGTTTGGATGATAATGTAAATTATCTATTGAATTATCTATCTTTGTGTATATAGATAAAGAATTGAATTGTTTTAACCTTAAAACAACTTGACCCTTAAAATACGTTTTGGATTTCGATGAGACCGGGATCGGGTTTCCGTATACCGGAATTCCAGGTCTGGAGACCCGAATACCACATCGATCCAAATTAACGATAGGTCGTGAATCTCAAGTGAAGATGAAGATTCAGAGTGCAAGGGTTATTGTCGTTAACTCTGAGGGTGATTCCAATACGAGTGTAACGAGATAATGCCTTCGGTTTCGTTCGAACCCGGAACGAACTTGTATGGATTGAATGCTTTCAACACATCGTCAGGAGGGCGATGAGCATTCTAAGTGATGTGTTCTGATTTAAAGGTAAATCGTAGCCTCAAGCCTCATCAACCGGGAATGGCTAAAACAGGGGAGGTGCAGCAAGGCTTCGTGGGTAGCACCCACTGAGAGTAAGGTCATCCCTGTCTAGAGAGTTCCTTCTTTTATTTCGGCTTAGTGGTGCAGTTGGCGACGGCCATCTGTGGGGTGATTTTATTCGGAATTATCCAGTAAGGGATGGTTCCGGCTTTGTGTTGCAGGGGATTGGGAGTGATCCTCGGTACGGTGATCTAGGCCCCGTACTGTGATGAGCGGTACCCCGGTAGCTCTGCCATTGTATGGAAATCCAAATTCCAATAAGTGATAACGGACTTGATTGTATACTTATGTATGCTGGAATTTAATAATGTAACAATTTCGGCTATTTCATATTTATTTGAAAACCCTAGACCCTATTATAATACAATCGAATTTCCTATCAAATGTTTTGGTTATCGTAAGGTAAAAACTTTTCCGTGTTTATGTGCGGGAAGTCTTACGAGATACCTTTTCTTTCCAAATGGTTTTCAAAGTTAAACAAGTTTAACCTGTTACTCACACCAGACCCATGTCTGACCCAAGTTGTTTATTTCTGTTTTATAAACTCTTGGGTACTCAAATTTTTACGAGTAGCCAAGGGATTCAGGTTTAGCTTTGACGAATTGTGGAGGAGCAATGGAGCAGGAGGCTTCGGCGTTCGTAGATATAGTATTCCGCTGTGTTGATATCTGTGTTAGAGTCTTGTATTGTATTTGAGTTGTAATATCTAGACAGATGTTTATAACTGTCTAGTATGTGTTGTATAGTTGGGTAAACTCTGATAAGTGTTGTATACTATGTAATAGTTTCTTTATGTTATTAATATAATTTATTCGTTCCGCTGTGAGATCGTTGTTGTTGTTTCTTCTTTCTTCTCTTCTTTTCTATTTTCTACCTCTTTCTTTCTTATTAATGACGCGTCATTCTGTGGAATGAATGGCGGGTCGTTACAAAACCCAAATATCATTTCATTTCAAATATATCTATTTTCCAAAATAGTATATATATATATATATATATATATATTAAATGATTTAAAAAGTAAAGTATTTAATTTCCTCAAGTCTAGCAAATCGATTCAAATCAACTTCAAATTCCAAATTCAAATTTATTCAAAGTTCAATTCATCAATTTAATTCATTTCTAAACAGATCATTTAAATTTTCAATATATTTCAAAGCTTTAATATTCAACATTTTCAAAGTTAAATTTAACAGTTTCATATAGCTCTTGATTTAACTTCATTATTATTTAATCAGGGAATTATCACTTAATAAATTCAATACCATTTAACTAGCCTTAAATTTCATTTTTACTAAATATTTCCTTAAACTTTATTTTAAACAAGAAATATTCATTAGATTACTTATGAATCAAACTCAAGTTATAAATCATATCTTACATCTAAATTTCAATAAGTTTCAAATCGGTTTAATTAAATAAAATTCTTTATTGAATACAATTTCAACTAAATTCAAATTATCTTTCTAACCTTAACTTATTCAAATTATTACAAAAATCTATTTTGAAATATATTTTAAATACTCAACATATTATATGTATTTAAATCAATCATTCCCATTTATATATAATAATTTAAGGCTCAACATTTATTAAAACCATATATTTCTTTCCAAAACCATAGAATTCATTTTAAAAATATTTATATATATGGACCAACGTTGTCTGTATATATATTTATCATATGGTTAAGTGATACGAATATTTATCATTTCAATCCGAAATTTAAATATATACGGGTAGATATCATTTCGACCCGTAATCCCAATTTCAATTCAAATGAAAATCGCTTGGGTTTATCATTTCAACCCATAACGAAATTCTCCTATTCTAAAGTCCGTTCGGGTATGTATCATTTCAACCCATAGTGAATTCTATACTAACAGGGAACTTGCAGAGTGATAACAGATAATATAAAATATAACAACAGGCATATATCATCAATATAAATAACAGATACTGGTGTCAGATGTCACAGGTGAACATATACAGATAATAGCATATATAACAATTTAAATAACTACAACATCATATTTAAATTGTCGTTTCAATTGAAATCAATTTAATGAATACAAGAATGTTAATCGTGAGTGATTGCTCACCTTTCGAGGCTAGGGAGATAGACAAAGAAGTGAGTTACGAAATCTAGGTCCAACTTCCAAAACAAAGCTAGATGGACACAATTCGATGATCAAAGCTGATAATAGGAATAGACGAATTCAAATTAGGATTGGATCGATGAGAATAAATAGTATAAATAGTATAAGTGAACTTATGTATATAACTATATATATAACTATTTATATAAAGTTATATTCTAAATTTCAAATACATATTAAATTAAATATATGTGTATTTTAAAATTATTATTTTAAATTGAAACACAAATATTAAACTCAATATATATACATAATATATTTAAAATCAATATTTATCCCATATTCATTTCAACCTAGACTCATGCATATACTTGAAACATGTTATACTCAACACATATAATACTATACATTGTCTATGCAAACAGACTATATATAATGCCAACAGACTATACATTGTCTATACTCAATACATTATTACTTATTTCATATGAATATATAATGCCAACAGACTATACATACATACTTGGTTACTAGAATCATTTATAAAAGAAGTTATAACTGCTTTGAAACAAGTTTGAAATCTATAATATACGGGAAATTCTATTTTATACATAGCTTGTTAAAATTTACATATATATGGATATTAACAACAATAACATATGTAGACAATTATGCAAAGGATTTCGAAACCTGGCATTTTATTAGAGCATATAAAGATTTCGAAACTCTATATATTTACTGTTGTAAACTTTGCAACTTTTGTTTTAAAACTAGTACTATAATTATATACATGCTGTACCTACTCCAGACTAAGGAATAGACACACTAGTACACATGCAAAGTCAAGGCTTCTAGTTCTTAGAAAACAAAAATGTGACAGGTCCTATTTAAAACATGTGCTATGTCAAACAATTATATATATACTAAGCATATAAATTTATCTAAGAAAAATGCACGCAAGAAAGTGGAAATAAGGAGAGAAAAAAATGCACGAGACTGGAATAGTGAAGAAGAGTAGCAAAGTATGGAAAGGGTAGCCATGAATTAAACAACAGGAACATATGTAATTATAATAACAAGAAAATGTACAATAGGCATGGGTGAGTTCAAATCAAATAGCAGCCAATACACAAGAGAGCATGGACATACATATAAAAGCAAGAAAGTAGTGCATGCGGGTCCCATTCATGACAATTGCAAGGTGTATGCGTACAAACCAAATAAGTAGCAGATGCTACTATTCATGTATACTCACGCAACTCAATACTTATAAAATAAATAAAAAAAAATCAATATATATAAACTTACGTGACAAAAATATGGTTTATAAAATAGTCAGATGATATATACTTATACCTTAATATATTTCTTTGACAAAGGATGTACACAAAACTAACTGTAGGTTTTAAAATTTTATAATACTCGTAAAATCTGGAAACAAATATATATTGCAGTGCCCAAAAAAATCAAGATCTTTAATGTCAAATAATATACATTACATATAAAACAAACACACTAGAATTCCCAAATCAAGATTATAACTCACGCATGCAAACATATGCAGATTTGAATAACGTATATTCTAATTGGTAAATACTAATATATATAAAGTAAAACACACTATAATATATAAACTATAAATATAGACAATTAACAACACAATATACCTAGGCTGCAAGTGAAATTATACAAGCAAAATGAAGAGTCCAGGGGGGAGAACCGGAGAGGCAACGGTGACGGGTTGCTTTGGTAGGGGGTCACCGGTTAAGGAGAGGGATGGAAACTGGGCAAGGGGAAGATCGGTGGTGGTGAGAAGGGGAGGAGGCGGAGGGGAGAGCGGGTTGGAGTTGTGATACAGATGGGTGGTTTGCAGAGAAACCTACTGGTGAAATGGGAGGCGAGCTCTCGACAGTTGGAGGAAGGGAGGAGGAAGGTGGCGGATTTGGGTTGGGAAGTGATGACGAAGCCGTGAAGGGTGGAGCGTGGGGTTGAGGCGAGTTGAACGGATGGTGGTTTGCTCGGTGACGTGCGGCTATGATATTTCGCGGAGGAGGGATGAGAACAGAGAACAGCCCCAAGCAAAAAAAGCAAAAGGTTATAAATGAATTGTTTGCATTGTAAACAAGTAACGCAGAAACAAAAGGACACAAATTATAATTGAATTGACAGAGTAATTTATCAAAATGGAAAAGGAAAGGTTATGCGTGATTTAGGGAATTATTAAAGTAAAGGCTATCGGTTATAGAAGTAAAAGTGGAAACGAATGGTTAAAAGAAAAGGGAAAGGAAACAGTGAATGGTACGAAAGGAAAGGTCAGAAAATAGAAATCGTCACCCTTAAATTCAAAAATATAGAAGTAACGGGCTACACACTGATTAAGGAGCTATTAAAGCAATTTTATTTGAAACGTTTCGAATTTCGAAACGGAAGGAAATTAACGGTCATAATTAAAGGTATCGTTACAACAATTAGTTTACTGGTCCCTTCGCGTATCAGACCTCAAAAGAACAGAAATAAATATACCGCAGAGATCAGCATGACGAGACGATCAAAATGGTATACCGATACTGGTGGTACAACCATCCGATCAAAAGTCGATAATCGGTGCAAGAAATGCTGCTATTTTGCCAGAATTAAGATAAACGGAGCAGTAGCAGTCCAAATTTGGAAAACAAATTCCGCAGTCTGATTCAGAATGATCTGAATAAATTTTCTCCTGTTGACATATTTTGGTTTCGGAAAACTTTTAAATTCACTGTTATTAACCGGTTTGATTTGAAATAAATTTCACAGGAAAATAAACTTCAATATTATCAGATGAAAATTTACCAGTTGTTATATTAAAATAGACGTATTCCAAATAATAATTTTTTTTATTTCCAAATTTTATTGTTTAAAATTTTACAAATTTCCAGTTAAAATACTTTTAAAACCATTAAATTTTACGGGTCGTTACAGATTTGTTTATAGAGTAGATATTATAGTATAGTAAGTTGGTACTACTTATAATAATTATATTGGTTATATACTAGTCTATATAAGTATATATTAGTTGATATCCAAGCATATGTGAGCATTTTATATACAAATATTTTAAGACCGGTTTGTATAAAGTTATATAGTCTATCTATAGTCAGTATATAAGTTGAATTTTTCTAGTCTCTGTATTGTTTAGAGGCTTATGTAAGCACCGTTAGCCTATATATATAGTAGTAGTATACATATATATGTTCACAAAGGTAAGTTCATGTTTATAGCATGTTATTGATTTCATATAAAAGCATAAAGGTTGACTTGCTTTTGGAAATTTGTCAAAAGAGTATTTAGTCGATATGTGTTTCATTTTATAAAGATGTGATGCTGTGAAGAAAAAAAATTAATGCGTCAAATTATATATATATATATTGTTTGTAAGCCGTGTATATATATACGTGCCTGTTCATGTATATCGTCAAGTATGTGAGTTTGAAGAATATTTTTATACGTGCATAACATAGGAATATTATATTTAGTTGTCTGAGTTTAAAAAAAATTTAAGCTTTGTTTATATATATTTGGTTTTACTTTCCTGTTACATTATATATACGTTTGGTATATAAACATATATAGAGTCGCAGAAAATGTTATTTTATAAGTTTATTTTTGTGATGTCAGGTGGTGTGCATGATATGTATAATTCATGTAGAATATATGCCTTGATTCTGTATTAATATGAATATGATATTTATATATAATAATTTTGATTTCTATTTTACCAAGGTCATAAGGCTTATCAAGTCTTGACTTTATATAACATATATATATATTATGTGTGGTTAACTGAATAATGATTTCGAAAATTTTATACTATTTTAATATTTGTTTTAAATTGAAATATTGAAAAATATACATAATATAATAATAATGTATATATTTTCAGTTTATATCAAAACTGACTCGATTTGTTTCACCGATTCGTGTTATCGGCTTTGTCGTCAATTTCGTGCCAACCTTGTTTGTTTTGGATTCATGCCTGGATTTCGTAACTCAATTTCGTTGTCTATCTCTCTAGCCTCGAAAGGTGAGCAATCACTCATGAATGTTGTTATATTTATTAAATTTGATTTCAATTGAAACGTCAATTGAAATATGCTGCTGTTAGTTATTTACATTGTTATGTATGCTATTATCTGTATCTGTTCACCTATGACATCTGACACCATTATCTGTTATTTATACTGATGATATATGCCTGTTATTGTTGTTATATTATTTTCATATCTGTTATCACTCTGCAAGTTCCTTGTTAGTATAGAATTCACTATGAGTTGAAATGATACATACCCGAACGATCTTGTAGAATAGGAGAAAATCGTTATGGGTTGAAATGATAAACCCAAGCGATTTTCAATTAATTGAATTTGGGATTGCGGGTTGAAAAGATATATACCCGTATATATTTAAATTGCGGATTGAAATGATAAATATCCGTACCACTTGACCATAGGGTAGAAAATTATATACAGACACCATTGGTCTATATATAAATATTTTGAAAATGATTTCTATGGTTTTGAAAAGAAATATATGGTTTTGATAAATATTGATTTTTAAAGATTCATTAAAGTTGATTTAATAAAGTTGATAAATAATATGTTTAAATTTTTATTTAATATCTATATTTTCAAATATAGAGTTTATAATGATTTGAAATTGATTTGAAATTATATTTATTTAAGAATTATACTTAAATAAGTTTGATTTGAAATGTATTGAATTTGAAATTTAAAGAAGTGTTTTACAACTTGAAATTTGATTAAAGGTGACTTAAATGGGTATTTCAAACTTATATATATTTAAATGGGATATTTTGTTTATTTAAAATTTGTAAATTGAAGTTGTATTTAGATGTTATTGAAATGATTAAGTAAATGCTTAAAAATTAAATAATAGTTAAGTGAATTTGATATATATATATATATATAAGTATCGAATTTAGTTTTGAAATGTTGAATATTTAAAGCTTTGAAATATATTGAAATTGAAATGGCTTATTTTATGGTGCAGATATGTAGTTGAAATCGATAATTTGAAATGGTTTATTGAGAAGCTGAATCGAGTTGAAATTGATGATTTGAGATTTGATTAAATTAAAATTTTGGAATTCGAGTTGATTTGAATTGATTTGTGAAATTTGAGGAAACTATGTTATTTTATAAAGTAATTTTAAATTATATTTAAAACTATTGATATTTTACTTTATAAACTATTTTAATATAAACTATTTTAATATAAATCATTTTTAATATAAATTATTTTATTTTAAACTATTTTAACTTATAACTATTTATATAAACTATTTTATTTATAAACTATTTTATTATTTATACAAATTTTAATATCTAAACTGTTTAAAAGGAAAGTGTTATGATTTCCAAAATGCTATAATTTCAAAGTGTTATGATTTCCAAAATGTTATGATTTCAAAGCTATGATTTCCAAAGTGTTTTGATTTTTAAAAGACTATGATTTCGAAAGCGTTATAACTTTGGAAAGTGATATGATTTTGAAAATGGATATATTTGAATTGAAATGATATCGTATTAATTTGGTTTTTGAAATGAAAATGATATTTTGGTTTTGATGTATAAACTATTTTGAAATGACCGCGGTGTTATAATAACGTTTGGTTGTTAAAGAGACCGGGATCGGATATGGGCATACTCTCTGTCGATACCGTAAACCACTTTAACAACTGTGTACACGGTGGAGTTTCCAGAATAAAGTAGGATGGTGGCGACGATCCTAAAGGTATATACGTGGACCTAACTCCCATGAGTTGGCATAAAGTGGCTAAAACATGAGCGATTGACGGGCCAATGAGGTAGCACCTCTGATCGGACACACTTCTTCGATACCATTCTATTACTTTGTGATTGATATGGTGCACCCCTTGATTTGGGAGTGTTGTTCGAGGTGGGTGGTTGTGGCTGCTATGCATCACCACCAGCCCGGATGCGTAATTGGTACATTTACCCTGGCATTGCCTAGTTTTGCCGTGTCACTTACCATAGCGAGCTTTACTACGAGTTGTGATTTCTCCCATAGCCTGTGGAGTATCGAGGGTAGCCCCCATTTTAGGAGTATGCTAATACTGGATAGACTACTGGGACTATTATGTATTAAGGGGAATATTGGGTCACTCCATAATGCTATTTAAAAATATGTTTATTTTATATTAGTCATTATTATAATAGCGAATATTACTACATAGTAGATAGTTTAACGTATCCTTAGAGGATGGTTATCCCAAACATCCTTTGAGTTACTTGTATTTCAGTTGATATTTCACTTTATTTGGATTTATTGATATAAGAATGTTAATCCTGACTCGAGTGTTTTGTGTTTTGCTTTACGCTCGGGTCAAATTGAGCGATACAACATTTGAGACTCACCTTTGGAGTTGGAGCTTCGCTTGGAGATCCAGCTATCTATTGATTCTGCTATCGGTTATTCAGTTGATTCCAGTGATGTATTCAGATCTTGTATTTGACTATTTTATTGAGACATCTATATATTCGAGTCTTCTGTTGTATCTTGTTTAACTCTGTTATATATATATAGTAGCTTTATGAACTACTATTCTTTTGTTTCCGCTGCATTATTGTTATATTACTCTGTGACTGTGATCTGTGATTATTTTATTTACTGTATATGCTGAGTTTGCCAAATTTTATTTACAGTCAATTGTTTTGAATTATTCAAGTCCGGCATGTGTGGATTTATTGTCGATTTGAATGGTCCAAAATACTGGGTCGTTACAATTCTCGTTTATGATTCTCGTTTCTAATATCTCTTTATGAAGTAGGATTGACTATTCACTCTCTTTATCCCAACCATGCCTTAAGTTACAACCACTCTCGTACATTCAATTTCCTTTGTAAATGGTCAAACCATTCAAAGAAAATCCTTACTATAATGTCATAATGAACTCTTTACAAAAGTGCATTTGGGTAACAACCTTCTTCGGGAACAAGCCTAATTTTCAACCCAATAAAAGCCCATCAAACCTTAGGTTCATTCCAAAGCTGGCTATTGGTTGGTAAAATGACTAAATAAACAATATACAGAGCTATCTATTTATGCTTTCAGAATCTCATAGCGAAAGGAAGAAAATATAAAAATAAAGCAAGTACCCATTTCACACATTTCCCAACCTTAGAAAAATAATTTTTTCAAATATCAATAAAATAATGTCACAAAATGGAACATCAATAAGTCTAAAGTCTGGGTACATCAAAATAAACCATAATCAATAATAAATAGCTATATTACCACCAGCCTTCACCACCTCCTTTATGCTTCATCTTCGGCTTTGTTTCCCCTAAACCTATAGGTTGTAATGAGGAGGGAATCAGAACAACAATGTCTGGTGAATAAAAATCTTAAGTCTTACCATAATAGTATTTGGGCAGCATCATTTAAATGAGAAATATGTTTTATTAAAATTTCTAAATTTACCTCTTCGAGTATATCTCTAACTGTAACCTAATAGCTCTTCCAGTCTAGCTCCCTAGCGTACCTTTAACTATATGCCAATGGTCCTTTGCAGTCTAACTTCATAACTATAATGCGAATGCAATACAACTGTGGAATATATATTGGGTCCCACAACCCATCTCCGTCAATCACATCCTAACGATGCCGGAGAAAGTACCTAAGTCACTTAAGATCTTTCTAATGGGAAATGGGCAGTCTCCGGCCATTCAATACCTACACCTTAGGAAGATCACATCATTTAATACCTAGACCCCAGGTGAACCCCTCTATGGTACTTCCTAGCTAACATCGTAAGAAATCTTATATGGCCACTAAATACTTCATAAATGGGAAAGAGGCAGACCCTTTAATACCTATTTAATACCTCAATCCCAAAGCGGACCCCTCTTGAGATTTCCACTATCGCACCTAAAAGATAATTCCAACCATTTAATAATTCTTGAATAGGAAGGAGGCAGACCCTATAATATTCATTTAACACCTCCAACTCCGAAGTAAAGCCCATCATGGAATATCTGTTCTATGATCTATAACCCAAACTGTGAATTCTCTCATTAGTTCGACTATTCATAGGCATTAGTAGCTAGATTAGCTGGACTGGCCTATCCTACAGAATTGAGACTAACCTCGCATCCACTATGTGTACTTATTATAGGAGATGTCTTACACTAATTCCAAAGTCATAATATTGGTAGCCAGATTTGCTGGGAAGACTTCTGTGTACTTTAACTATCTCGCATCCATATAACTTAGTAATATTTTTGCTCTCCAACCATACAAAATTATACTGGCATATATGTATAATATATAAACATACACAACATACCTCACCCGCATTTAGGCATTAAGGCCATATGAAGAAACCACTTATTTCATCTTTTAATTGTGGATTAATTTCCGTAATTACTCTTAACTTCATTTTTATATGGTTTTTTGTTATTTATTAACCTATTTATTTTATACATTATGACTTATACATTATTATTATATCTATACTATACATAGTTTTTGGCTAATTAGTTTTTATTGATATTCCTAGGCGTGCATAAAAGGATTTCTGTACTAAGATTTTTGTTTTCTATTAGGGTTGTTAAGATAATTTAAATGTCATAGTTTCCATACCCATGTAAGTCTGCAGTCCAATACAGCGGTTTTACAATAGTTAATATCACAATTTAAATTAGCTTAACAAATTAGACTTGCATATATATATATATATATATATATTCATAAAAATGGAATCAAAACATACAACTTGTTTTACATTAACATAGTAGAATTAATGCCTTTATTTCAAGGGAGTAAAACTTTATAATTTAAATTATTTTTATTCTATTTGACTTTTAAATGGATAAGGTTGAAACGAAAAGGATTCAAATTTATTTTCATTACGAAAGTAGGCAGTGCAAACCATAGATGGGATTAAAATCCATGCTTTACATATCCTTTCCTGATTCTTTTTAGAATCCCCCGTCATTACAAACGAAAATTGTAAATTGGAAGTTGAATAGAGCATAAATTATTCATACTGCAAGTAATAATGTACTAAATTCTACCATATTAATATAAAACAAATAAAATTCCAACCAATTCTAGAATTAACATTTTAAAGGGGAATTCGGGGTTTCAGATTTAAAGTTTTCACGTACAAAATTTCCCAAGGCATAAAACAAATCCAAATATTAACTACGCGAACTACTAAAAAGAGGAAAACTAATATTTCCACTTATAAATTGCTTTTTCTGAATTCCTTTGTATTTGATTACATACCTTCGCCTATTTCTTCCTTCAATTATCTTGTTTTTCAATGTGTAACTATTTAATTTATATGTCTTAAATTTCAAAATCATGGGTTAGAGAAGGATAGAATAGATACATACATATAATTATATTCAAGATTCGTTACCCCTTTTCCTTAAGCTTGCTTACTTTAATCCCTTCTCTAATTCTTGAATCTTCAACGCATATACTTTGAATTTAATTTTACAAGTTTTTCGAGGAAGAAGAAAAATGGTAGTGTTTCGTCGGGATGTTTAATTTTTTCTGAATAAAAGTGATGGCGATGGCCTCTTATTTATAATGGTTAGTGTAACGACCTGGAATTTTTAATGTTTCCAATGGGAATATTTAAATTATTTAAAAATTCAAATTTTATTCAAATTTAATAAATAATAAAAATCAATTATTAATGTGACGACTCGATTTTTAATGATGTATTTTTATTTTTATTTATTTGATTTTTTAATAATTTTTAGTTTGGAAAATATTTGAATTATTGTTTGACGATTTTTCGACAAACGATGGTATTTCATGATTTTGCAGAACAAGGTAACTTGTGTATATTATTATTTTTTTGGGATCATCTCGCATTTTTATGCACGATCATATTTTTGTTTTATCGTTTGTGGTTCGTATGCAAGCAAAATTCTTTCGACAAAGTGCTGGAAATATATAAATAAATAAGAACTCAATACCTAGACAAATCAACAACTTAACCTTTCTTTTCCCTTCTTTCTTTTCTTCTATGTGTTTTAGTAAACAAACATATAAAGAAAAAACAAATAAACTTCATCTTCAAAAATTAAAATCTCAAGATCTACTTAATTAAAAATTCCAAAATAAGGATCTTTGAGTTCCTCTTGAAGAGATCGATATATCTAGGGGTGTTTGTGGGGGTACGATAATGTTTTTGTTGTTCGACAATTTTGGGTAGAGAGTAGGTTAGAACTAAGGTTAAGGTCTTCGAGTGACATTGGCTTCGATATCCAAAACGGAGGATAGATTTGTGTTCGTGAGGTGGAGGAGCATCGGTGGCTAAAAAATGGTATGGTGCGGTTCATATTTGTGGTTCGTGACATATTCAAGCTGAGAGAGGTAAGGGACATGACGCGATTTGGTTGAGGGGGTGCGAGCTTGGGTTAGTCGGGTCAAGGAGAGAGCTTGCGTGAAGTGAAAAATGTCAGTGAAGTTGGAAGTTTATTTCGTAGAGAGACAAGCAAGATAGGAGGAGATATGAGTAGGGAATGTGCATGGCATTTGCATATCGCATATAAGCAGTGAATGGAGTAGGCGAGAAGAAGGATTTAGGTGCGATTAGTTTAATTAAGTATGTAATTAAGTACTTAATAATGCTTTTAAAATCAAAATTTTATAAATTCAATAACTTGTGCATACGAGGTCCAATCGAGACACCGTCTTCGCTAGCACACTCTTATCAGAATTTTATGTTGTGTGAGTTGATTACGTCAAGTTTGGAGCTAGTTCAAAATTTGAACTAAAATCGAATGCCGTTCGATTTAGTTCAAACCGAAATGCGCGAGTGTCCGTTGGAATTTCAGTGAGTTAAACTCACCTTTTCAGATAAGAGTATGATATATTGTAGATTAAATTTACTATTTGTTTTTGGATGATTTGTTAGCTTGGTATGGTTAAATATTCGATACTAAAAAGCGAATGTCATTTAAATTGAATATATGGATTTTTGTAGAGAAATCCGGATTTCTCGTCGTTGTGATTTTTAATTCCAGCTCTATACCCATAAGTTTTATTTTTAGTTGTGTACCTATTATACAGTCTATTAAATGTCAAAATTTGATTGTTTGACTATATTGGATGTAACATCGACATATGATAAATGTTGAACCTTTTTAAAGAAAAAGGTACTAATAGTATTGATTAAGTGCTATAGTAACTATTTGCCTTGCTATAAATATTTTGGAAAATACTATGAATTTCTATTTGATCTGGAAATGGTATGAATTTGAAAAATTGATTTATAATTTGACCTTTTGGATTTTTTATGATATTTTATTCAAAAATAGTTTTTATACTTCTCCGTTTTACTTCAATTTCTTTTATTATTATTTTCTTATATATGTATATATGTTAATGTTTTAAGACTTTTTTAGGAAGTATCCATTTTAATAGAAAAGTTATTATAATAATGGATGTTTATTTTAAAAGAAATGAAAGGGGATATCTTTTATTTTAAAGAGATTTTGTGTTTAGAAGAAGGTAGGAACATTTTGGGAATAAATATTTGTGAAACATTTTTTATAAAAATATTATAATAAAATAACAGATTTTTGAATGGTATTTATATATTGAAAAGAGATTTGTAAAGGTTATTTTATAGGTAAAAGAATAGGTTTATAAATGGTATTTTATAAAAGGGAATATTATAATTTTGATAAGTTGGAGTAATAAATCAAAGCTTTAAATTTATTGCAACAAATAGAATGATCATTTCATGGAAAGTATATGAGTTTTATAATTATAATTGGAGTTTTATATTTTGAGTTTTGTTTTATGAAAGGAAATTTGTAATTATATTTAGAAATTTATAAAAGGAGTTTTTATAAATGGAATTGGGGTTTTATAAAAAGAGTTGCAAATAAATTTGGGGATTTATAAAATGAGTCTTATAAATAATATTTTATAAAGAAATTTTTTTAAAACAGTTTATAAATAGTATAAAGGATGTTTATAATGGTGTTTATTAAATAAATTTAGAGATTTATATAAGGAGGTTTATAATTATGTTTAGATATTTATAAAGGGAAATTTTACAATTTATAAATATTACTTTATAAAAGGAGTTTGTATATTTTAGGAGTTTTATAAAGTCATTTTAAAAAAAAGGAAAAAAAAAAGAAATTATGACCCGATTTCATAAATGATCATTTTAAGTTACGATGATGTGTCAAGTATTCTTTTCATACTTAATGCCAAATTCCGAGGTATAGAAACTCATCTCTACCTTGAGAATGAAGAACATGTATCGAGGCAAAGATAGTTTTCTAACTTTTTTGCTTTCGTTGTTAATTAAGGGATAATACTGTTCGATAATGAAAACTGGTGTTAAGTATATTTGGTCTAGTTTCTATATGATTTATTTACTTACACCAAAAATGAAAGTGTTTGGGTTAATTGTTATCAATGTTTTAAATGGCATTTGTTTTCACCCTATTGGAAATGAAATCTTTCTTAAGATCTATGGATATATTTATACCATTGAAATAAGTATATGAGTATATTTTCTATGTATTGAAAATGTGGTGTTTTGTGAATATACCTATACTGTTGATATAAGCACATGGGAAAGTATTTCTAAGTTTTTAAAGTAAAATGTTCTATGAGTATACTTATATAGTTGACATAAGTATATCAATATTTTTCAAGTATTGAAAAGAGTAGAGAAGGGTTTGTGAATAAATCTTTGCAAAAGTATTTTAGTACAAGAATTTATGAAGTGATTTTAATTAATGAAGGGATTAATTAAAGAGGCTTAGTGGGTGCTTATGTGCTTAACTAGTGTTATTCTCCTTGTAGAATTAAATCTCTGGTTGAATTGTTTGTTATTTGAAAGTTAAATAAACGACTATCAAATCTTGGCCAGATTTAAAACTATCATTGTTGGCTCGGAGAGCCTGGGATCGGATATATTATCTGAAAACTACTTCGAACCGGCATAAGTGTTTGAATTGAAGACATTCTGAAGATGATGGAATCAAAGACAGAGTTCTTTGGACTGCAAGGGCTACTTGCTACTAATCCTGAGGGTGATTCCAAATAGGATGTAGTAGAAGTAGCGCCTTTGGTTTATTCATATCATGAACAACTTATATGGATGAATGCTGGCATTGCATTGTTGCTTGGAGGGCAGTGTTAGCATTCCATGTGGGATTTGCTAAAAAAAAGTAAAAGGTAGCCACTAGCCTCAACAACCGGGAATGACTAAAACATGGGAGATGCTACAGGGCTCTGTGGTTTGCTACCATTAGGGTAATGTCATCAGTTTTTTAGATCACAATTTATGGATTTGGTATGTGCAAGAGAGTTCTCAAGGAAAGGTTGGAAAGCAATCGAGGTGATGTAATATTTGGTTACTATCCTAAAAGGGGTAGTCCAGTCTTGATTTGTAAAGGGTCAATGTGTGGCCCTATCTAGAGGTGTATTATGGTAGGTTGTACTGCCTTGTTATTGTGTGGAATTCTTTCTTCAATACATGCCTTTACGGACTTAGTTGTATACATATTATGCTGGAATTTAATTAATGTAACAATTTTGGTCATGATACAATATTTATTTTAAACTATAGACATTATTATAATATTAGATGATTTTCTATGAAATGGTTTGGTTATCATGGGGTAAAAACCCGTCTGTGTTTATGTACAGTGTGGTCTTACGAGACACTTTTATTTGAAATGTTTTCAAAACATTAAAAATCCATTTGCGATGTGTTTCTCACTATGGCTTACGAGAATGATCCGAGCGTTATTTTCTTATAATGCTCGGGTCGGGCCGAGCATGTTTTCAAAATTTAGTATGGATGCTTTAGAGCTTTAAGGGACGAGTTGGATACCCCCAAGACGTATTCACGTATATTCTATTTCTGGTGCATTAGTTGTTTTATATTTATTAGCAATTATGAGGGTAGGTTGTTATAACTGTCCAAGATGATGATTAGTTAGTTGACTTTGATTGATGCATGTATATTACGGTTTTCCCCTATAAAGATCTGTTGTATATTATATATTACTTGTCACAATATGAAATTCTATGTTGTCTTTTTCATTCCTTTCCTCCAACAATCTTTCTTTCTAGGACTTGGATGTTCGACATTATGATACCATGGATGTATTAGTTTCGACTTCTGAGGATCGAAAAGGCGTGTCATTACAAGTGGTATCATAGCTTAGGTTGAGCGAACACCTAGGCTTTGGTGGGGTAGTCTCATTAGATATAAGGTTAATAACACCCTCTAATAAGTTTGAGTGTATATATGTGTGGGCACGTATTTGTCATTGCTATAAAAATATTTTATATTATGTTGATTTATCAATTGAGTATTTTATGAATGGTCGATTCAGAATGTGCAACTATATCGATCGGGGTTTCTAAACACTTGAACTAGGCAAATCAATATGTTATTGTTTTGCAATCTGTAAATAAAAATATTTTACCTAGATTTTATACGCTATATATAAAAGGATAATTTTCAAAAATTGATATAGTTGTTTACGATGTGTTTGTTTGTTAGAAAATGATAATATTTAGTTGTTATCATTTACTGCTTGATTAGTCGTGTTCGTCTAGTTTAGGAGCATTGTCTATTGTTGTTGATTGGTTGTTTGTGTTGGGTCTTTTTATTAGCATTTACTGTAGGATTAAATTAAATACGAACCCTTTTTTAATTCAGTTTCACATTTTGACTATAGAGCATTCGATGATTATGTTAAGACCAAAATTTAATTTTAATAAAATTCATCTATTATAAATGAACCAAGATATACATTTGTGGAGTGAAATTATATAAGTATGGTTTGTAAATATGGTTTATAAATAAAAAGTATTTAAACTGCCAATTTACATCCTAGTGATATTGGAAATTGTTGTTCAAAGTTTTTAGGAAAATAATAATAGTATTATTTTGGAAGAATTGATGGATAGAAATATTTTAAAATGGATTTTAAAGGAGTAGAAAGCATTGAACTCAGTTATGTCGCTGGAAAACAATTCTGATGATGACTGCAACATCATCGGCATTCATTTTCAAGTTTCTAAAAGGGAAATGCTACCATAGTAATTTGTTATAGAGTTGTTTTGGGAAAACCAATTTTGTTTTAAAATACCAAAAGTATGATTTGATATATAAAAGAGATATACATATTATTTTAATTTCAAATTTAGTTGAAATAAAACCGACGTTAAATTCTGAAGTTTTCAGTTAAGTGATATTATAGACTCATGTATCCTATCCATTAGGATAGTTGGCTTGTGCATCTTGTTTTGAGAAGTTGTTCAGTAATTTTCATTTATTCAAATGAAAATGGAATTTTCGACGATTTAGGATAATCAAAACTTCCTTGTTAGTTGAGAACTAGAATCTAAGTATTTTGTGAAAATATAAGAGAAAATTAAGTTTTTGTAACTTATAAATTTATGGAGATAGTAAGTTAAAACTAATTTTAAAATTTGTTGAACATCTTGGTTATGTAAAATAAAAATGAATTTGTATATATACACTTAGGATATAGAAGAGTGTTATACAAATATGAACTTAAGTTTAAAAGTCTTGATAAACATAAGTGTGTGTTATAAGATTTTTAAAAGCTTAAGAAAAGTTTGTAGAAATGGTTCGTAACTAATTTTAGTATTAAAGGAAACATACTAGAAGTGGAAATGAATGTGAATAAAAAATAATTAGTATATTTAAGAAACCAATGGAATTAGTACGTAAGTTGTAAGTAGATCATTTTATTCGCATAACTGTTCTTGATCTTGATTTGAGTACATGATTTTGAGGTGATTTACACTGAACTGAACAAGGATTTTTCACTTGATTCTTGACGACGAATGCTTCATCCAAATTTTTGATTGGATTCTAAAGTTTTCTATCATAGTGTATGGCCATGCAAGGATAAGGAAGGTTTCTAACCAAGGAACCTGATCGAAGCTTGCACTAGAGAAGTCGAGTGAGCGATACTAGTTTGGAAGTGGAAATAGTGTGATCAAGCGAGTAATCATATTTGATATTGCATATAAATGGTATATGTACATCATACGGGCTTTAATAAATTGTATGCTTTTGACATTAGATAATGTAAGTTTTTTGGTTAGATATCATTTGTAAGTGAGATACAAGTAAAAGGAATTAAAGGCTTGATAATTACTTTTGGTTTCATGAGAAAGTTTGATTGCTCGACTAATAGGTACATGTTTATATTATTATTGATGATTTTATGCCATAGATATGGGAGGTCACTTTTGGGCTTTTGTTTTGTTAGATGGTTTGAACAAGTTGTGGTGAGTTTTAGTTTTCTGGATCGAGCCACGCAAAGGAGATACCGCCGAAATATTTTGGAACATATGAGATTTTAAAAGATTTAATAACTCATTTTAAGTATAAGAGTTTTATAGGATTAAGGGTTCGAAGACCCTTTTCTTCATTTGGGAATTTCGTGGACGAAATTCTTTTAAGGGGGAGAATGTAGGGATCCGGAAATTTTAACGTTTCGAATGAGAATATTTAATTTATTTAAATATTCAAATTTGATTCAAACTTAATAAATAATAAAAATATCAATTATTAATGTAAAGACTCGATTTTTAATGATGTATTTTCCTTATTTGACTTTTCCATTATTTTTAATTTGAAAAATATGTATATTATCGTTTAACTATTTTCCAGCAAACGATGGTATTTTGTGATTTTACAGAACAAGGTAACCTGAAAAATATTTAAATTGTCGCATTTTCATGTGCGATCGTATTTTTGTTTGTCATTCACGATTCATACACGAACGAAGTTCTATACGGTGAAGTGCTAGAAATATATAAATAAACAAGAACTCAACACTTAGACAAATCAATAGTTAACCTTTCTTTTCCCTCCCTCCTTTTCTTTTGCGTGTTCCAGTAAACAACAAGATAGAGAGAGAAAAAAACAAACAAACTTCATCTTCAAAAACTAAATCTCAAGATTTACTCAATTAAAATTTTTGAAACAACGATGTTTGAGTTTCTCTCGAAGAGATATACATTTCTAGGGGCGTTTAGAGGGGTGTTATGAAGTTTTGGTTGTTCGATAGTTTTGGATCGAGAGTATGTTAGAACTAGGGTTAAGGTATTCGAGTGACGTGGGCTTTGATTTGCAAAACAGAGGTTAGATTTGTATTCGTGGGGTGGAGGAGCATCGATGATCAAGAAATGGTAGGGTACAATTCATATTTGGGGGTCACGACATGTTCAGGTCAAGGGAGGTAGCAAACATGATGCGATTTGGTAGAGGGGTGCAAGCTTGGGTTCATCGTGTCGGGGTGGGAGCTTGCGCGAAGAAACATGTCGGTGAAGTCAGAAGTTGATTTTGTGGAGAGATGAGCAAGAGAGGAGGGAAAGTGCACGGCATGTGCATATCTTGTACATGCAGTCAATGAGGTAGGGGAGAAGAAGGATTTAGGTGTGATTAGCATAATTAAGTGTGTAATTAAGTATTTAATTAATGTTTTTAAAATCGAAATCTTATAAATTCAGTAACTTGTGCATACGAGGTCCAATCGAGACACCATCTTCGCCATTGCACTCGATTTAGAATTTTTTATTACCTGAGTTGAATTCATCAAGTTTGGAGCTAGTTGGAAATTTGGGCTAAAATCAAATGTTGTTCGAATTTAGTTCAAACCAGAATGCGCAAGCGTCCATTAGAATTTTGGTGAGTTAAACTCACCTTTTTGGATAATTAGTATGATATATAGTTGATAAAATTAACTATTTGTGTTTGGATTATTTATTGGCTTAGTTTGGATACGTATTCGCTTTTGAAAAGTGAATGTCATTTAAATTAAAATAGAGCGAATTTTGTAGAGAAATCTGGAATTTCCATCATTGTGATTTTTAATTCCAGTAATATATTAGCTGATTTTATTTATAGTTATATACCTGTTATCAAGGGCGGAACCAGTGGTGTGCTCAGCTGGGCTGCAGCCCACCCCAAAACCTAAGATTATAATTTATACGTGATTTCAAATTAAATAAGAGGAAATGAAGAAAGAATTAATTTTGGATTACTGAAAGGGGCGAACAAGGAAAGAAAGATGGAAGAAAATGTAATGTTACTGTGTTTTGATTTATTTGCGGGACCTCCGCTTTAATTCACATGTCATTTGGTTACGCTACAAAATTAATGTTATACTTGTATTCATTTCAATCTGACAAATCCAATATACTATTATTCTAGTTTCCATTTGGCAACTAAGTGGAAAATTCATAACATGGCTATTATAAAGCTTTAAAAGATATTATTTAAGATAATAACATCCAAGGTTTTGTATGAAGATAAAAATACTAACAAATTTTATTTCTCATATTTGGTGGTAACAAACTTTACTGATTTCAAGATATATCATATGCAAATTGAATGAAAAACACTAAACTAAAAGCAGCCCAGCCAGCCACTGACTCCTGCTTCCGCCCTTGCCTGTTATATAGATTGTTAAATGTCAAAATTTGATAGTTTGGCCATATTGGATGTGACACCGACATATGCTAAAAGGTGAATCTTTTTAGAGAAAAAAGTAGTACTAAAATTGTTTAAGTGCTATAGTAACTAATGGCCTCGTTATAGTATTTTGGAAAATACAATTAATTGCTGTTTGAACTGGAAACGGTTTCGATTTGAAAAAATGATTTTTAATCCGACTTTTGGATTTACTGTGATATTTTATTCAAAAATATTTTTTGCACATCTCTATTTTACTTCAGTTTCTTTAATTATTCTTTTCTAATATATGTATATATGTAAATATTTTAAGACTTTTTTTGGGAAGTATCTATTTTCATAGAAAAGTTATTATAATAATGGATGTTTATATTAAAGGAAATAAATGTGGTTATCTTTTATTTTAAAGAGATTTTGGGAATAAATATTTGTGCAACATTTTATATCAAATGTTGTAATAAAAGAACAGATTTATGAATGGTATTTTATAAATTGAAGAGAGATTTTTAAAGGTTATTTTATAGATAAAAGAATAGGTTTATAAATGGTATTTTATAAAAGGGAATATTACCATTTTGATGAATTGGATTAATAAATCGCCGTTGTGAATTTATTGTAGTATATGGAATGATCGTGTCATGGAAAGTATACGAAATTTATAAAAAGAGTTTTTATAAATGGAATTGGGGTTTTATAAAAAGGAGTTGGAAATAAATTAGTGGATTTATAAATAAAGTTTTGTAAATGATATTTCATAAAGAAAATTTTGTAAAAGAATTTATAAATAACATAGAGGATGTTTTGAATGTTTTTGAAGGCGCGTACTAAATAAATTTGGAGATTTATATTAGGAGATTTATAATTATGTTTAGATATTTATAAAGAGAATCTTATAATTTATAAATAATGCTTTATAAAAGGAGTTTGTAAATATAAGGAGTTTTATGAAGGCATTTTATAAAAAAAGAAAAAAAAGCGGTTGAGACTCGATTTCCATAAATGAACATTTTAAATTACGGTGGTATGGAAAGTATTCTTCTCATATATAACTCAAAATTTCGAGGTATGGAAACTCGTATGTATCTTAAGAATTAATAATATGTATCGAGGCAATGATAGTTTTCTAACTGGATCGATTTCATTGTTAATTAAGGGATAGTGCTGTTTGAAAATGGAAAGTGATGCTAAGTATATTTGATCTAGTTTATACACGATCTATTTACTTACACCAAAAAGGAAAGTATTTTGGTTTAAAAAAATTAATGTTTTAGATGACATTTGTTTTAACTCGATTAAGTATGATTTTGGAAATAAAATCTTTCTTAAGATTTGTGGATATACTTATACCGTTGAGATAAGTGTATGAGCATATACTGTAAGTATTGAAAATGTGTTGTTTTGTGAATATACTTATACTGTTGATATATGCATATGGGAAATGCTTTCCTAAGTTTTGAAAGTAAAATGTTTTGTGATTATACTTATACGGTTAAGATAAATATGTCAATATGTTTCAAATATTGAAAAGATTATAGAAGGGTTCATAAATATATCTTTGTAAAAGTATTTTAATATAAGAATTTATAAAGTAGTTTTATGTAACGACCCAGAATTTCAATCATTCAAATTTGAAATTTAATTGATTTTAAATATTGAAGATTTAATTTTATAAGTTAAATAAATTGAATTTCAAATGTAATGGTTATTTGAATATTTGGAATTATTTAAATTATTGGATCTTGAATTTAATATGAATAATAATGACTTCGAAAGTCGATTTAAATTCTATTTACATAATAATGAAGACAGTAAAACTTTTGAATTGGAATCAAAAGTGATATAACTAGTTTTTATGATAATCGTTTTAATTAACGTGTGAAAATATCCTTACGGGGCACTGTCTTGGATTTCGACAAAAAAAGTCTCATTGGATCCGTAATAGTGAATTATTGTATGCCATCGAGTTTCATGGCGATTGGACGTATCATTTCGTCGTGCGAACTCAAAACGTTTAGAAATTAATTACAGGGAATTAACATAATATAATTGGATTTTGAAAGCTAACTTCTGTATATGATGGAATTGGATTTTGATACTAGTTCCATTATGTTCAGAATAGGGGTATTACATATAGAACACCAGATGGCACGCTTCGATTGGAGTTCGGAAATTTAAAGCATGAATAGTGTTGTATAAAAAAATTATATGAAAGACCTAAAATCTTTAAATTTGCAAAAACCCTAAAGATAAAACAACAACCGCCATTAACCAAACCCTCCATCCAACGGCTCCAGTTTATCGCGGCCACCACAACCAATTTCAGGCCTCGACTTCAGTAGCAAAGATGAAGAGCATGACGAGACAAGCGAGATTAATGGTGTAGACGTGCTATGACGGCCCACTACAGCTGCTATTCTCATGTGAAGTCGCGATTGTTCTTGGTCGAATACTAATGATGGAGGTGACTTTAGGCAGCATTGTGGGGGTCCTGGGACTTAGCAAAGGAGGGATGACGTCAAGCGAACTCACGATGTGCTGCGGTGAACTACGACTGCGATGAACGAGGCGAAGTCACGATGATATGTAATTAATAAATTATTTAAAATCGAAGGTTTATAATTGTATATAGTTTTCATACGAGGTCCAAATTGAACACAACAAGTTGTGTTGCGATCATATCAGTGAAATCTAAGTTGTGAAGTTGGATTGGATGGATTTGGAGGTTGCGGGAATTTGAGTTCAAATTGAACGCCGATTCAATTTCAATTCAAACTGGAGCACTTTGGTGATTACTGAAATTTCGGCGAGTTAAACTCACCTCTCTGGCCCACTTATATTTTTATATAAGTGTGGATATTTTTATTGATGTCTATTTGTTGCTTGTTTGGATGATTTACTGTTTTACCAGTTGGTTTGGATTCATTCCCGGCCCTGAAGCGGATGAGACCATGCATACGTTCCCGTGTAAGAGCAGATGGCCCTTTGTATACAATCCCACCTCGAAGCAGTTGATTTATATTTAATGATTATATACAGTATGTGATACAAGAGGATAGGTTGGAGGGATCTAATAGGTTTACTCATCAGTGTTGATTTTACTTCTCATATATTGCGTTACACGATCTGTTGGAAATTATATTGTGAATGGTTGAAGTGATACAATCGTTATAAATGTGCTTGGAAACCCCTGATATTAAACATGCATTTAAATTGGATAAATATATATATTAGGTTGTTAACACACGTTTTAGTGTGTTGGACATAAATGGATAGCATGGGAAGTTATTACCATTAGATAACAAGTGGTGTTGGAAATATTTGGTTAATTGAAGTAAAAATGACTTTTACTTTATATATATGCTTTAAAAATATTTTAAAATAATTTTGTAAATATTTGTTTAAAGAAATTAATCAAAGAAATTTTGAAGTTTAAATTTTTTTTATAATTATTTCTGAATTTCAAACGTAATGGGTATTCATATTAAATATGTTTTATGGATTTTAAATTAGTATATTTAAGAGATATTTAATATAAATGTTTTAAATAATAATATAATAGTTTTTAAAGTATTTTAAGTATATATATAGTTTTTAGTTAACAAGTTATATATTTTATTTAAAGTAAATTATATTTAAAGTATATTATATTTTCTTTTTAAATATTTCTTAATATTAAATATTTTACCTTATAAATAAACCAGCATGTGTATGTGTCTATATATATATATATCAAAATAGTATTTTAAGTAGTTTTAACATATTAGTAAGTATTTTAAAGTATTTATATATAGATACATACATACATACATACATAGATATATATATATACTAGTTTTAGGTATTAAATTAAAATTCCATCAATATAAGGATTTGGGTTCTAACACATAAGTTAAATAAATGGTTTGGGAATATTTAGCTAAATATGTATTATCTAAATTTATAAAATTTTAGATATGCCTGATCATTAAATAAATGTTTAAAAATTTACGATAAGAATAAGTAAGAGTTTTGGGTTGTTGTAAACGATGTTTTAGCAACACTTGTTTTTAACCCTTAATACTAATTATACTTGTAAATATAATTAGATATTTACAAATTTATATTTGATAAATAAATACAGGTAAATGGTTTTGGGTTTGTCATGACGATTGTTATAAACAACACTTGTCTTTAACCCTTAAATGTATTTGAACTTTAAAATAGAGTTTTAAAGATATTGGTTAATGTGAAGTGTTTTGGGATGTTGTAAACAGTGTTTTTAGTTGCATTTGTTTTTAAACCCTTAATTTATATTTTAAATAGAGAAATGCTATAAGTATAATTGGAGTTTTAAATAAGGAAATTTTAAAGAAAATAATAAATATTTGAATCTTTTATAAAAAGATAGAAAATGTTTTAAGATAAATTTATAAAAGAAAAGGAGTTTATTATAATAATGTTTTGGTAGAAATTGTTTTAACCACTTTAGTTATATTTTAAAATAAGTAAAATTTGTTAAGTGGATGGTCAATATACTTATACCGTTGGAATAAGTATATGAGTACTTTTTATTGTGTTAAACAAGGTACAAATGAATAATCCAATATATATATATATATTCAAGTACATATCTTTTAAAAGAGAACTTAAAAATATTTATATATACAAATATATAAATAAGTTTCATTAATAAAGAAATATAAATTTATAAAGGAAGCCTTGATTTATAAAAGGAGTTTCATTTGTTAAAGAGATGCGATTTACAAAATGTATGGGTTTTAAATCAATAAAGGATAAATTTATAATGGATTAAAAGTTCGTTTATGCGGATTGTTCATGCCTAGTATTAAATGATAGTGCAGGTATGATTACTTGCTATGGAAAGGATATGGGAATTAGTTCCCTTATGTGATCATTCACTGTACCGTTGAATATGACCAAATTCATCGACCGAGTCTTGAGAAGACTGAGATCAGTAAGTGTTCTACTTATCTACAACAACTTCAAGGCTGAGATATGGGTTTTATCTTTTGGAAGTGGAATAATGAAATCCATATGTGGTTCCGAAATCTGTTGAGAAGATGTCATCCATATGGGATTCATTATGTGATCGAGTTTGTTGAAAACTCGTGTGAAGATGCCGGATGTGACCACGATATTGGAAATGGCTAAAAACAGAGTAGGACCATAACTAACGGGGTTTAGCTAACCTCAGAGGGTACTGATCAACTCTATTATCTAGAGTATGCTTATTGATTGTTGCTAGGAGGTTGATCATATTCGGGACAAGTTTTCTGAATGAAGCAGCTATGACTTCCTTATTTTGTATATTTTATTAAAGATACACGACACTCGAAAAGGTACTTTCCAACCCTTGCCTAGAGACTTGCCTTAACGTACCGAGGACCCTCCAATGCAAAATCCATATATGAACGTGCCTTAGCAGTTTTAGATGTACTCAACTATGTTGTAATGTGAGATGCAAGCATTTCAGCTATGATTTATATTTATTTGAAACCCTAGACATTGTTATAATAATATCAATTGAATTTTGGAATAGAAATAGTTTGTTTATCGTAAGGCAAAAACAATGTCTATGTTTATGTGCGGTGAGATATCTTTATTTCAAAAGGTTTTATTACATTAAATAATTCATATGACTTAAGTTCTCTCACGCTGGTTTACCGGGCTGATCTGGATGTTATTTTTCTTATAATGCTTGGGTTAACCCCATGTTTATTTCTAGGTTTCGTTGATGATCATTAGAGCTCTTGGAGAGGAGCTGGATGATTTCCTACCGTAGGTTTTATTTCCGTTACATTTTTTGTTTATATTTATCAACAATTGTAAGGACAAGTTGTTATAACTGTCCAGGCTAATGATAGGTTAGTTTTTCTCCGATTGTTGTATGTCTATTAAAATATTCTTTTTGTAAAAGTATCATTCTGATATTATATGTTATCGTTCCGCTGTGAGATTTCGATACTATGTTCTCTTCTTTCTTGTTCCTTTTCTTTTCTTCCTTTTATTTTACCCTAACGTTCTATCTTTCCAGCACTTGGGTGCTCGGCACGTGAATACCATGGATGTATTAGTGTTGATATTCGAGGGTTGAAATGGCGATCGTTATATTTTGGTATAAAAGCATAGGTTGTGCAAACACCTAGGCTTTGGTGGGGTACTCATTATAGATACGGTTACAAATACCCTAGAATGAGTTTGAGTGTATATGCATATGAGCACGTATTTTAGTGATATAAAAATGTTTTATATTGTGTTGATTTATCTGTTGAGTGGTTTATGGGTTCTGATCAATACGTGTAATTAACGTTATTGATAGGGATCTCTAAACACTTGAACATGTCCATTCGACATAGTATTGTTTTAATATTGGGTAAATGAAATAATTTTACCTTAATTATATTTTTATATAACATAATAATTTTACGGAAATTATTATAGTCATATATAGTGTGTTTGGTTGTTAGAAAATGATAATATTCAAGTATTAAAGTTTAAGTTTAATAAACTGGTTCATTTTAATCTAAACTAAGTTGTCCAACTGTAAAATGAGTTATATAAGAAAGTGAACTTATAAATGTGGAATATAAAGTAATGATTATTACTAAAATGATCAACATTTGTGAAATGATTTTATCTAGATAAGAGAAATTAGGAAAATATGACTTATAAATGTGATTTACAAACAAAAAGGAAATGAAATTGTATAAGTATGATTTATAAAGATGATTAATAAATAAATGGATTTAAAGTAAGAATTTAGTTGTAACGACCTGTAAATTAATCACTTCGTATTTGAATATTCAAATCTTTTTTCAATATTGAAATAATGGATTTTTAATAACCAAATAAACATCTTTTAGATAATAATTAATGATTTCAAAATCATTTTCAAAATACATTTACTAAAATAGTTAGTTTAAATAAAAACAGAAAATGTGATCGAAAATTGTTTCTCGAAATTACGACTTTTCGGCATCGAAAAGTCATCGGAAAACGTTGTGCGCATTTGTGTACATATACACACATATATGCACATGCCATGATAAGATAATTAATGTTTTAGTGCTAAATAATCATGCTTAGTTTAAATTAATACTTGATGCGACCATCTATGCATTAGTTTATAAGAATGTGTGTCTATATATATACATACAAATATATAAATCTTATCATATCCCATGCCGTACCTCAAAACCATACACGTGTACACACATCATGGAGCTAGCATGCTTTAGGGGTATGGGAAGGAGTGACCAACATGTGCAAGGTGAGGGAAGGGAGAAATGCGGTTCATTTTGAGGTGAAGGTTTTGTCCTTTGGGGTATTTTGGTAATTTTGCACTTTCTATGCCTATATATACTCCAACCTCTTCATATTTCCTACTTTACATTGTAACTCCTTCATTTCCACTTCTAAAATTTCTAACACTCTTCATATAATCATCCATACTTCCATGGCCACTAAAAACAATTCCAAAGACAAAAACCAGTTTATACAATATAAAAACCAAGTTTAAACACTCTACATCACTCCACTTACCAAAACAACATCTTAACTCCCCATTTCAATGATGGCCGACCTCATAGCAGACCATGGTTGAATCCACACTGCCCTTTTAAGGGTCTAAAAGTCCGAGCTTGTGTAGAGTGAACTATAGTTCGTGTGCGGCAAGTTGTTATAGGAGTTTGGCTTTGTTTGGTTGCATTTTTGTGGGTAAAACTTCACCCTCAAAACCAAAGTTTTAAAACTATATTCATGTTTATATTAGTAACTAATTAATGCTTGTAGTTTGTATTGGATGATTTATTGGTTGTTGTTTGGTTTATGCTTTGAAAAGTGGTTGTGTTTGAACGTTAGTAAGCATGTTGTTAGCTATATGAAATGTTAGTAGTTAAAGTTAATATAATTTTTAGTAAATACTCATAACAAGTTGTTTCATAGTAAATTACCATGTAAATATGCTTATATCTTGGCTATGTAATGTTTGATTGTAATGATAATGCCCTAAACTTGTTTGCCGAACTGCTTGTATAATGATTGTCACTATATCGACACTTTCGGAAAATCACTTTTTATTGAAGCCGTTTGGTTTCATCTTCGTTCTTGGAATTGTTTTACAAGTTAAAACATGTCTTTGAATTTTAATGATTTCAAAAAATTAATTATTTATATTAATAATGATTTTTAATGTTAATTAATTATTTAATTAATAAGGATTAGGGTTAACTTATTTACTTATTAATAATGTGTTTAAGTTTAACTGACTACTTAGTCAATGATGTTTAAGATTAATTAATAATTTTATTGAATGGTGTTTAAGGCTAATTAATCTTTTAATAATGATGGATTAAAGTAAATTAATCAATTAATTAATGTTGTTTTTAAATCAATTAATCTATTTAAGTAATGACTTTTAAAGGTTAACCAACCCGTTTAACCTTAATTATTCTTTTCCTTAATAAAGTTTTAAATTAATTAATTATTTTAAATTTTATTATATTTAATTATTAATTAATTAATTTAATTAATAATATTTAAATTTATTAATCAATTGAATTAATGATGTTTAACGGGTATTTACCCTTTTCAATTAAATGCATTTGAAGTTAATTTATCAACTTAATTTATGAAGTTTCAAAGTGAATTTACCAAAGTAACAAGGATGTTTTGAATTTGTTATTCTAAATAATGATAATTATTTGTTTATTTGTTTTATTTAATTAATTAATTTAATGATGTTTAAATGTGATTAACTTCTTTTGAATTAAGGACCATGGAACTCAATCAACTGAATTAATGAAGTTTTAATGTTAATTAATTAATGTAATAAGGATGTTTTAAGTTATTAAATCCTTTTAATAATGATATTTAATGTTAATGAACTCTTTTAGCAAAGTGTTTTAAAGTTGATACTTGTAGTGTGAAGCCAAGCATGAATTCGGGGTTTTAAAAGATAAAGTTTGATTTGTTTATGGAAATGATTTAATTTCCATAAAGCAATTTACTTAAATGGAAATGATTTATTTGTATAATCAGCACTAAAAGTTGAAGAATTAGACACTTCGATATTTCAAAAGTTAAGAACAAATGTGAGACATGACTTTGAGATAACACTACCTTGACTTGTCGGTATTATTATTATCCAAGAAATAGTACAAGTTTGAATTCGATAAGTGGTGTTAAGTATATAAGAATTAATTTCCATATATGATCGTTTTATATCCTTGATAGTTGGTTTCTTGGCTATCGGTTACTTCAACTTCTCTATTATCGTCATTCTAAGATGATTTATTTCTCCGTTGAGCATTGTTATCCTTTTTCAGAAATGACTAAACCCAAAGCGCGAGAGGAAGCCAAGCTATGTTGGGTTACTCCCATTAAAAGTGTATTTTCACATCTCGTCTAGTTTGGATTAAGTTGTGCACTTAGATGTGGAAATATTCGGATACTTGGTAAGGATTGGCGAGGTCCGGCTTGGTATTGTCCAAGAAGTGTTATAGAGTAAACGAGCTTCTCAGAAGTATATTACTAGAGGTATACTTCAAAGGGGTGCACCTTCCTAGTCATTTGTTGGAAAATTTTCTTTCCTTATTTGATTCAAATCTTCGAGTTGTTTTTCTGTAATTGCAACGAGAAGAGTCAAACACTCTTCACGATGTTTAATTATACGTTTTGTCCATTCTATCAAGTTTGGACTGTTATCTTGTTTTATCCGTTCTATCCAGTTTTGATTTTGTTCAGACTATTTCCATTCTTTAAAGTCTGGATCTTTATACTATTTTTTCCCATCATCTATATTTGTATTTGCTTCTTATTTGTTATTTTCCAGTCTTATGTTTGGTTTTTTTTATGTGGGAGAAAACCCATTCCGCGTTAGCGGCATGGTCGCACATATTATTGTTAAATACATTCACTTTTGTTTAAGATTTTTTCTCATACCGGACAAATTGTTTGACCTGAGTTGTTATTTTTCCTAAACTCGTGGGTACTTAATTATATTTGAGTAGTCCGAGAATAGCAGGTTTCTCTTTAGAGCTCTTGGAAGACGTTGATCGAGCATGCGGCTCCTTAGTTATCTAGTTATTTATTTTCGCCGTATGATTATGAAGATGTATTTTGTATCGAAAACTGACTAGTTGGAATGTATAGCTACAAATCTGTTAGATGTAGTACTTTTGTTTAACTTAGATAAGTCCATGTAGGAGTAACCTTTTGTACTATATCATTTTGTATTATATGTAACAATTCCTTTGTGAGGTTTTTTATTCTGCCTTATTTTGTTCCTTATTTTACCCCATGATGATTCATCTTTCCGATGCTTGGTCAATGGCACATGAACAACGAGGATGTGTTAAGTATCATTTCTAGGGGTAAGAAAGGTGGGTCGTTACATAGATAATTTAAATCCCGGTGATTTTCAAAATATTTTTCAAAGTGTTTTGAAAAATAATAATAGTATTATTTTCGAAGTACTTTTGACTAAAAATATTATAAAAGGACTTTAAAAAGAGGTTAGAAAGCACTGAACTCACTTTGGTCGCTGGAAAATAATTTCGGTGATGACTACCGCATCATCGGCATTCATTTTTGGGTTTCTAAGTAAGGGATTGCTACCATAGTGATTTGCTATAAAAGCATTGTTTTGGCAAAGAAAGATTGTTTTAGATTTTGAAAGTATGATTTAGTATACAAAGGAGTTATGTGTATATATATATATATGATTTCAAAATGATTTGAAATAAGAACCGGGTGTTTAAATTTTGAAACTTGTATCTAAGTGTTTTCTGAAAATATAAGAAAATAAGTTTTTGTAACATATAAGTTGAAAAAATAGTAAGTTAAAATAAATTTTAAAATTTTAAAATATTCTGGTTAAGTAAAGTAAACTGGAAATTTTATATGCTCATAAGATATAGAAAGGTGTGAAATGGATATAAACTTAGGTTGTAAAGTGATTATATAACCATAAGTTGTAATTATAAAATGGGAATGACCTTAAATGAGGATTTATGAAATTGTGAGTGGATACGATTGTATAACTTATAAATTAGGGAAAATGAAAAGTAAACCAAATTTTAAGAATGGCTAAATATCATTTGTTAAGCAAAACAAATTTTGAAATTGAGCTAGGAAATGAAAGTTAACTTCAGTAAAATTAAGTGAAATAAATTAATGAATATGGACCTAAGTTTTGAAGTGATAATAAACATAAGTAGTGTTGTATAAAATGTTTATAATAAACCTAAGTAATGGTTTTATGGAATGGTTCCCAAGTGGTATTAGTATTAAATGAAGTATACTAAGTCAAATAAATATTAATCAAATGAATGAGAATAAATGAATATGAATAATGAATGAGAATATGAATATGAATAATGAATGAGAATAAAATAAATATGAATAAAAAGAATTTGGTATAGTTAAGAAATCAATTGAAATAAATATGCAAGTTGTACGTAGAATATCTTATTCGCATATCTGTTTGATCCACTTGTGAGTATACGATTTTGAGGTGATTTACACTAATCCGAGTTAGGATTTTTCGCTCGATCCTTGACGACGAACACATGATGCGGATTTTTGATTTGAGTCTGGAATTCTCTATCATTATATATGATTATGTAAGGAGAATGACGGTTTCTAGTCAAGGAACCAGATTCGAGTCCGCACTAGAGTGGTCGATTGAACGATACTAGTTCCGAAGTGAAATTGTGTGATCGAGCGAGCGATCGGATTTGATATGGTGAAATAGATGGCATATGTGTTAGAACCTTGTATTTTGATGTTTTGATCATGACAACTATATAAGTAAATATTATGTTAACTAACCATATTTGTAGAAGAAGATACTATTCTACTCGACAATAGATTGCAGACTAAATTCAGATAGAAGCTCCAATATTATCTATGGTTTGTCTATGGTGTAGGCCTTGTAGTTAATTTTTGTTAAAATCTCTCCAAAATTGTATATGCACGCACTCACACAATTCCAAAGCTTCAAAATCATACTTCATATATCAAAGTTGACATTACACTTGTTCACACAAAAATATTTTTGAAAAATAGTGAATATGGTAAACAAAAACTTGAAATTCAGCTGACTGAAATGCCCAGTTCGGTCGACTGAATATCTGTGCACATGGACAATTTGATATGGATATTCAGCCGACTGAAGTACCTATTTCAGTTGACTGGACAACATGTTTTTTTAACTAATTCCTCTGTGATTCGAATTTTTAATATTTCAGCTGGCTGAATTCTTCTGCTTAGTCGACTGAAATTCCATAACGGTTATATTTCTTAAAAGACAGTTCAGTTCATCGAACAGAAACAACCCTTGATTCAAGAGTTGTTTCGATATCTTTTGATCCTCTCTTTTCACGATAAGTTGCAACACTTAAACACTATATACAGCCTTCAAATTCACTTGTTTTGATCACCTAATTTTTCCGATTCTATATCATATTCTTATTGTCTAAACTCTTTGCATTCAAACTATTGTTCAAATCACTTGCACATTCAAGAGCAATTTCATTTGTGATTAAATTAACTTCCAATCTTCACAAACTATACTATATACCACAAAGAAGAAGATTATAGGAAGGGTGTACATTATTGACTTATCAGTGCTATTCAAGATCATACTCAGTCAAAAGCAATTTTTACTGTTTGTATTAAAATTCCTGTTCGGTTGCAAAGGTGGTTGAATTCCTATTCTTTTGCTTAGGCGGTTGAAGTCCTATACGGTTGCTCAAACGGTGTAATACCCGTTCCTTTGGGTTAAGAGAGGGTTGATTGTTAAATTCCAGAATGAGTCTGAGACTGGAAGTAGAACAGAAAGTTCGAACTAGTATAAAAATCCATCATTCACTTTATTATTTACTTTTTATATTTATATTCCGCACTAGTAGATAACTTAGATAATATTCCATATTACGATCCTTGTTCACTTTCGTTTAGTATCGGAGGTTTACTAAGATAATATTCCATATCAATACACTCTTCCCAATGCAACTTTTCACCCAACCACTACTTAACTCATCTCCTCTCTTCATTTCCCATTACCTAAACCTTTCTACTTCAACATAAAACCTAGCCTCTATTACAAAAATTCAAATTTTTTTCAAAACCTACTCAAATCAATGGCACCTAGAACAAAACATGCTTGTAAATCTACTGTTGGTCATTTCGAAAGCCAAATCCGTTCATGGCTTTACAACGAAACAGCAGTGACTCGGTTTAATTCAATGAAAAATTCTTGGATTTTTGAAGGAGCCTTCATCAAGTTTGCTAATTTTAATGGATATGCTATCTGAGAGCTTGCCAATGCTTGTGGTATCGATCACCTTATTGGATATGACTCAAATAATTTCAAAATTTATCCTCTCTTGATTAAGTTGTTTTTCACCAGTATGAACCTAAATCACCAAGATCCATGCAATAAGGATTATTGTATTTGGACTTTGGTCTGTGGAGTTAAAATTTATCTTCCTCTACAACAACTTGTCCACATTTTGTGATGTCCATCCGAAGGATTGGATATCGATAATGTCGAAGTAGACATGTATAACCGAGACAAAGTTTCTCATCGATTTCGATCGGATGATTTGATGATCTTGAAATCCAGTGCCTTACGTCCAAAGGCACGTATTCTTCACCGAGCTGTCATTCGATCACTACAACCTCGTACCGGTAGCTATGAGAAAGTATACAAGAGGGATTTCCAAGCCCTCTATGCCATTTACTCACCCAAAAGAGTAGATTGGGCAAATATCATTTTAGAATATTTTCTCACTTTTAACCACAAAAGAAAGTACAAAACCATCCACTACGGAGTCTACATCATGTAGATTCTTCAAAACTTCGGAGTTCCTTTACTCGATGCGGATTACATGACCATTGGAGAACTCAACTCGAAGACTCTACGTCTTGTGGGTCTTCCAAAACGCCCAAAATTTCAACAAATAATAAGCTTCCAACATTGGGCGACAAATCGCGATCAAGGTATTCCTCAACTAAGGGATACTAATATCGCATCTTCATCCTCGCAACCTCCCCACCAAGAAGAAGAAGAAGACGATGATGAGATTCATGAGCTCCATAGCGACATTACTCCAAAGAAAGCTCTTGTTACTCTCTTTCACAATCAAAGTAAGCTTGGACGTCGATTGGCTATCATCGAGAAAAATGTCATATAAACAAATAAGAAGCTTAATTCCATAAAAGGTTTCTTAAACAAAATTTGGGAGAAAATATCATGTACCAGCTCTACCTCTACCGGTATTGTCGAAAATCTCGCACCTTTTACATGGTCGACCTCCGAAGATGAAGAGGAAGAAGAAGCTTTGGATAGTGAGGAAGTCTAGTCTTTATACATCTTATCATGTTATCTAAGACATTATTTTATGTATGCTTGTTATGTTTTAATATTGTTGTGTGACATTGTTATTTGAATTCCATGCTGATGTTTATTTATCTATGATGCTAAGTTCATTTACTTTCCCTATGATATATGTTTATTTCTATGCTTATATGTCTATATTTCTCATATTATATGTTTATTCCTTTTTGTCGATGACAAAGGGGGAGAAATTGTTTGACGGGGGAATATTCATTTAGGGGGAGTAAATTGCTTTTATAAATTTTCAAACTTACATAGTTGTCATCATCAAAAAGGGGGAGAATGTTAGAACCTTGTATTTTGATGTTTTGATCATGACAACTATATAAGTAAATATTATGTGAACTAACCATATTTGCAGGAGAAGATACTATTCTACTCAGCAATAGATTGCAGACCAGAATTCAAATAGAAGCTTCAATATTATCTATGGTTTGTCTATGGTCCAGGCCTTGTAGTTAATTTTTGTTAAAATCTCTCTAAAGTGGTATATGCATGCACGCATACTTAAAAATATTTTCAAATCATGTTTCATATGCCAAGATTTTTACTACATAAGTTTACACACAATGGAATTTTTGAAAACACTTCAATATGGCAAAAAACATAATATTCAGCCGGCTGAAATAGGTAGTTCAGTCGACTGAATATCTGTGCACATGCACAATTTAATATGAATATTCAACCGACTGAATTACACATTTCAGTCGACTGAATAACATGTTTTTTAACTAATTCATCTCTGATTCGATTTTTTAATATTTCCACTGGCTGAGTTCTTTTGCTCAATCGACTAAAATTGCATAACAACTATATTTCTGAAAAGACACTTCACTTCTTCGAACAGAAACAACCCTTGATTCAAGAGTTTTTTTCATATCTTTTGATCATATCTTTTCACGATAAGTTGCAACACTTAAACACTGTATATAGCCTTCAAATTCACTTGTTTTAATCACCTAATTTTTCTAGTTCTATCTCATATTCTTATAGCTAAACTCTTTGCATTCAAACTCTTGTTCAAATCACTTGCACATTCAAGAGCAATTTCATTTATGATTAAATTAACTTCCTATCTTCACAAACTACACTATATACCACAAAGGAGAAGATTATAGAAAGGGTGTATGTTATTGACTTATCAGTGCTATTCAAGAGCATTCTTAGTCAGAAGCAATTTTTGCTGTTTGTATTAGAAGTCTTGTTCGGTTGCTCAGGCAGTTGAAGTCCTATTCTGTTGCTTAGGCGGTTGAAGTCCTGTTTGGTTGCTCAGCAGGTGTAATACATGTTACTCCAGGTTAAGAGAGGGTTGATAGTTAAATTCCAGAAGGAGTCTGGAACTAGATGTAGAATGGGAAGTTCGAACCAGTATAAAAATCTCCGGTGTCATTCACTTTACTATTTACTTTTTATATCTATATTACGCACTAGTAGATTACTTAGATAATATTCTATATTATGATCCTTGTTCACTTTCAATATGTACATCGTACGAGCCATAGATAAATTATACGATGTTGCCTTTTGTATAATGCAAAATAATATGGTTATGAATTATATGGTTGGATAGTATTTTTAAGTAAGGATCTTTGATGGTTTTTTTGTTGCATATGGTTGTTATATTAGTCTATGCTATATGGTGATTTTATTTTCCATATACTTGTTCTCATTAGTTGTTGATTATTTAGTAGGTGCCGACGGTGTATGCTTCGCATTTCGAACTCGCTTTCGCCTTATATTGATTGTATATGCTTGCTAATATTAATAAAAGGTACACATCTTGGATTACACATCGTATTTTTATGTTTTTCCCTACGAGATGCCTCATCCTCGAAGATGAGATGTATATTTGTGAATATATATATTGTAAAAAATTTCGATTGAACCACGCAAAGGGGAAACTAGCGAATTTTTTCATAAAGTTAAGGTGTTAGAAAATTTTTTATAACTAAAATGTGATGTTGAGTTATAACTTGAAATGAATAAATGGATGGTATTAGTTGGTATCTGCGAATGAATTTAAAAGACTTAGAAATTTTATAATCCATTTCAACTAATTGATTTTGAAAAGTTAATGGGATTATGGCATTTCTCTTACTTTGGAAATTTCGAGGACGAAATTCTTTAAGAGGGAGAATGTAACGACCTAGAATTTCAGTCGTTCAAATTTGAAATATTGAAAAGTTAATTTTATAAGTCAAATAACTTGAATTTCAAATATAATGGTTATCAAATATTTGGAATTATTTAAATTATTATATCTTGAATTTAATATGAATAAAAATGATTTTGAAAGTTGATTTAAATTCTATTTACATAAGAATGAAGATAGTAAAACTTTTGAATTGGAATTAAAAGTGATTTAACTAGTTTTAATAATAATCGTTTTATGTAACATGTGAAAATACCCTTCTAGAGCACAGTCTCAGATTTTGACGAAACTAGTTTTATTGGGTCCATAATAGTGATTTATTGTATGCCATTGAATTTTGTGGTGATTGGTTGTATCGTTTGGTCGTGCGAGCTCGAAACGCTTAGAAATTAATTACACAGAATTAATATAATATAATTTGATTACGAAAGTTAACTTCTGAATATGATGGAATTGGCTTCCGATACTAGTTCCGTTATGTTTGGAATAGGGGTATTACATATAGAATGCCAGGCGGCGCGCTTCGATCGGAGTTCGGAAATTTAAAGCGTGAGTAGTGTTTTATAAAAAAATTCTATAAAAGGACCTAAAATCTTTACATTTGCAAAAATCCTAAAACTAAAACAACAACCACCATTAACCAAACCCTCCATCCAACGGCTCCAGTTCGTCATGACCACCACGGCCACTTTCAAGCCTCGACTTAAACAGTGAAGATCAAGAGCATGACGAGACAAGCGAGATCACGGGTGGAGATGTGCTACAATGGCCCATTGCAATGATGATTCTCATGTGAAGTTGTGGCTGTTCTTGGTCGAATTTTGATGATGGAGACGACTTTAGGTGGCGCTATGGAGGCGTAGACTCGGCACAGGAGGGGCGACGTCAAACGAACTCGAGGCGTGCTTCGGTGAACCACATCGGTGATGTACGAGGTGAGCCCGCGATTTTTAAACGAAGGCGTGCTAGGTGTGTTAACCTGGAATAATGAAGGATTGGGCGGATTTATAAATTTAGTATAGTGATTAAGATTGTTAATGATATGTAATTAATTAAATTATTTAAAATCGAATGTTTATAATTGTATAACTTTTTCATACTAGGTCCAATTGTATGCGAGAAGTTGCATTGGGATCGTATCAGCGAAATCTATGTTATAAAATTGGACTGGGTGAATTTGGAGCTTTTAGGAATTTGGATTAAAATCAAATGTCTATACAATTTTAATTCAAGCTAGAGCGCTTTGGCGATTACTGGAATTTTGTTGAGTTAAACTCACCTGTCTGGCCTACTTATATTTTATATAAGTGTTGTTTACACATGTTTTAGTGTGTTGGACATAAATGGATAGCTTGGGAAGTTATTGCCACTAGATAACAAGTGGTTATGGAAATATTTGGTTTAATAAAGTAAAAATGACTTTTACTTTATATATCCATTTAAAAAAAAATTAAAATAATTTTGTAAATATTTGTTTAAAGAAATTACTTCAAGAAGTATTGAAGTTTAAAAATGTTTTAGATTATTTCTGAATTTCAAACGTAAATGAGTTTTCATATTGAATATGTTTTATGGATTTTAAATAAGTATTTTTAAGAGATATTTAACATAAATGCTTTAAATAATAATATAATAGTTTTAAAGTATTTTAAGTGTATATCTTATACTATAATAAAAAAACCTTCGGTCAAATGGTCAAACTGAAGCCTTTTTGGAACTTCCCGTTTTGTCCACCGTTCAGCAAAACAAGGCATCCGTGTAAAGGTCAATTAAGTCTTTTTTTCACTACATCCCACGTTGCCGACAGTAAAACTCCCACGTCTCCTTTCCACCCTCTTTCTTTTCCTCCCTGTCTTCCACTTTCCCCTGAACCCACCACCCCTTCCCTGTAAAAAATGGCTGCCCCCCTCCTTCAACTGCCCACCCGCCCCTCCTTCACCAACCTATCATTCCATCGAACTGTCCTTTCCCTCCCACTCTGCTACTACATACGCTGCCGCCGCCAGTACTCTTCAGCTTGCACGAAGATCGACTGCCTCCATAATCGCCATTCAACAATGAAGATGTTCGCGGCCCTAATTCACTCAGACTTTGAACGCCTTTCAACGACTTCGAGAAAGCCATCATCGTTAGAAGGTACACAACAATCACTCAGAAATGGTACGATTTTAGACTTTCGTTTTCGATGTTGTTTGATTTCTGTACATCTTGGTTTCAGGTGTAATCGCATCAAATTCCACCGGATGGAACCCTAATTCCATCATGATTTCCGTGCTCCTCCAGATCTAGATTCGCAATTTAAAGGTTAGCAGCTTAATTTAATTTAATTTGTTGTTTTCTTTAGTTTTTCTGCTTGATTCCTTTTAGGTTTGCAAAATGATTTATTTGCTTCAATGTTGTTTGATTTGTGTACATCTTGGTTTCAGTCGTAATCCCATCAAATTCCACCGGATGGAACCCTAATTCCATCACGATTTCCATGCTTCTCCAGACCTAGATTCGTAATTTAAAGGTTAGCAGCTTAATTTAATTTAATTTGTTGTTTTCTTTAGTTTTTCTGCTTGATTCCTTTTAGGTTTGCAAAATGATTTATTTGCTTTTTTTCCAAAGGTTTTAGATATAAAATCGTGGTCGCCTTCCACCGCCTGCGGAGAGGACCACTACTGCGGCGATATAAAGGTATTGTGCTCATTTTCTTACTACGATAATCATTTTTACAATTTACTTATTTTACAAAACCTAATTTGAGCTACACTAATTCTGCAGGATTTGTGACATTTGACAACACCATGGAGGCTGCTACCCTTCGGATTTCTAAGTCCAATTTGCGAACAAAATGGAGGGGAACAACCCATCACAAGAGGTATATCGACCAAATTGAATTATGTTCAATCTGCAGTTCCATCTTATTGTACTACATGCTTAGTTCATGCTTGATTAGTTTAGGTTTGCAAACTGATTTAATTTAAATTCAGTACAAAAAAATAAAGCAGGAACTATGACAACAATTGGTTTTTCTTTCTTATAGATTTGGTATGATTTCTATGTATACCATTCATGAATAAACTATTTGTCTGCTTCAAATACTACACTGATATGATCCTCTTTTATTTACATAATTTTGGCAGTCAAATGTACTTCGGGTCTACTTAAAATTGTTTTTCATTTGTGGTTTCACCAATTAATTTTGCCAGTTTTCGGACTTCATAAACTCCTGCCTAATTATTTTTGAATACATAAATGCACAATTTCAACTGTAAAAATTAATAGATGATTATTATTTTTATACACGAATCCATTTTCAGACATATTAATGTGCCAAATTTGTATTCACTATTAGTTTCCAGAAGCATACGGCTTTACGACTGTATGATAACTTTTAAAGTCCTAAATTTCAAGTGCGCCTCAGTGCTAGGTTTTAGACCATATTAGATTTTGTGTTCATCGTACTGTGCAACTTTTACTAAGCATTTTTCTATTTAAATGCTGAAACTTAGAAATTAAGTTGTTGCTTCAAATGCATTTTTTTGTTAACCAACAGCGTTATGGTTGTATTTACAGCATTATGGCTGTATTATGGCCAAACTTACTCTATTCAAAATACATGTTTTTGAAAAAAAAACCAACCACTAATAGTTAGTATGGTTAGCATCAACTATTACTGTAACACAAAACTCCATCGGTACAAGAACCCTTTCAGATTCCTCTACAACAGTTAATTTATATATGCTCTGCCTGTACGATAGAACCAATTCTTATTTCATTGACAATAACTGACCTATACCTCACTTACATTAATTCAGTTGCATTATCTACAACAGTCGTTACATTTTCAACTACTAATCTTACTTTGACCTGCTACACACTAGCCCTTAACCCCATTATCTCAGCCATATTGTCCTGCTGTTTATACGAATGAGCAAGTTCTGAACATAATTTTTTTTATCTTTTTTTACCCAGTTATACAATATCCGATTCACAATATCACAGAACCAAATCATCATTTTCCTAAAATCACTATTTTCTTATTACTCTACGTCCTTTTCAACTATGCATCAACAAATGCGAACTACCCTTTCACTTCATACTCATTTTGATAATACGATAATTATTTTTATAATTTAATTATTTTAGAAAACATAATTTGAACTATACTAATTTTGCAGGAATCGTGACATTTGACAGCACCATGGAGACTGATACCCTTCGGATTTCTTACTCCAATTTGTGAAGAAAATGGAGGGGAAAAACCCATCACAAGAGGTATATCGAGTAAATTGAATTACGTTCACTCTCAAGTTCCATCTTATTTTACTACATGCTTAGTTCATGCTTGATTCCTTTTAGGTTTGCAAAATGATTTATTTGCTTTTTTTCCAAAGGTTTTAGATATAAAATCATGGTCGCCTTTCGCCGCCTGCGGACAGGACCACTGCTGCGGCGATATAAAGGTATTGTGCTCATTTTCTTACTACGATAATCATTTTTACAATTTACTTATTTTACAAAACCTAATTTGAGCTACACTAATTCTGCAGGATTTGTGACATTTCACAACACCATGGAGGCTGCTACCCTTCGGATTTCTAAGTCCAATTTGCGAACAAAATGGAGGGGAACAACCCATCACAAGAGGTATATCGACCAAATTGAATTATGTTCAATCTGCAGTTCCATCTTATTGTACTACATGCTTAGTTCATGCTTGATTAATTTTAGGTTTACAAAATGATTTAATTTAAATTCAGTACAAAAAAATAAAGCAGGAACTATGATAACAATTGGTTTTTCTTTCTTATAGATTTGGTATGATTTCTATGTATCCCATTCATGAATAAACTATTTGTCTGCTTCAAATACTACACTGATACGATCCTCTCTTATTTACATAATTTTGGCAGTTAAATCTACTTCGGGTCTACTTAAAATTGTTTTCCATTTGTGGTTTCACCAATTAATTTTGCCAGTTTTCGGACTTCATATACTCCTGCCTAATTATTTTTCAATACATAAATGCACAATTTCAACTGTAAAGATTAATAGAAGATTATTATTTTTATATACGAATCCATTTTCAGACATATTAATGTGCCAAATTTGTATTCACTATTAGTTTCCAGAAGCATACGGCTTTACGAATGTATGATAACTTTTAAAGTCCTAAATTTCAAGTGCGCCTCAGTGCTAGGTTTTAGACCATATTAGTTTTTGTGTTCATCGTACTGTGCAACTTTTACTAAGCATTTCTATATTTAAATGCTGAAACTTAGAAATTAAGTTGTAGCTTCAAATGCCTTTTTTGGTTAACCAACAGCGTTATGGTTGTATTTACAGCATTATGGCTGTATTATGGCCAAACTTACTCTATTCAAAATACATGTTTTTGGAAAAAAAAAAACCAACCATTAATAGTTAGTATGGTTAGCATCAAATATTAATGTAACACAAAACTCCATCGGTACAAGAACCCTTTCAGATTCCTCTACAACAGTTAATTTATATATGCTCTGCCTGTACGATAGAACCAATTCTTATTCCATTGACAATAACTGACCTATACCTCACTTACATTAATTCAGTTGCATTATCTACAACAGTCGTTACATTTTCAAATACTAATCTTACTTTGACCTGCTACACACTAGCCGTTAACCCCATTATCTCAGCCATAATTACAGCACTATGACTCCTTCAAAATCTTCCACTTAATAATATGTCAGTTGCAAAATATCTACTCCTTTCCTATAAGTATGCATTTTCCACTATCCATTCACCCCACTTTTCACCTTTACTACTACGTACTCTTCCCCTTTCATTTTTTTAGCAATATTTTGGCATATGAATTCAACTGCCCCACCTTATTCACACTGTTCTTCCACCTAACTTCTTTTTTTCCACAACTTTATGGACCATCAACAACGGGAAAGACGACGTGTTACGATCATCTTTAGATAATTCAGAATCTCGAATTTTTCTTCTCGAAAACGAGAATTGTACGATAAAAAGGGAAAATTATGATTTAAACAAACAAATTGATATTTTGAATAACAGTAATATTTCTTTTGAAAATAATAATTTTGACTTCAAAGCTAAATTGATAAACTTAACACTGAAGTCACAAAATTTAAAAAAGGTCAAAACGATTTAAAAATGATTTTATCTAGTTCTAGACCTTTACATGAAAAAAGTGGTTTAGGATATAATAAAACTGATCATAGAAATAACAGTAGATACACTTTCATGTATAGAAAAAATGTTAGTGCTAGTACTAAATTTCGAGTAATGTCAAGATCAAATTCTTATAGAAATTCAAATACTGCTATGGTCAATAATGTTTATAATTTCTCTAGATGTACAAAATCATTGGACGGAAATATGAATAAAAATTATCTTAGTATTTGGGTTCCTGTTAATTGGAAAAATAGAGGAAAATACATTGATGATTATTTTGATATGGTAGTTAATAATGAAAATTAAATTTATAAAGGTTCAACCACACCCAAATGGGTATGGTTTCCAAAGACCTAACCCCCCGGACCCTAACATAGTAAGTGGGTACCAAAAATGATTTTTATTAATTATAGGTACTCGGAGAAACAAAAGGAAAGATTTTGGAATTTGCAAATATGATTCCCTCATACTTTTTTGATAATGACAAAGGGGGAGAAATAATGGAAAGCACATATTCAGGGGGAGATTTATAAAAATTATATATAAGTACATTGTATAGTTGTCATCATCAAAAAGGAGGAGATTGTTAGGAAATCAAATCCATGGTTTTAATGACAACAACTATACAATGAAAATCAAATGTACATCTATATGTATATATATAGGAACTTGCCAGAACAACATCACTAGAAAGACAAGAACAAGGTGCAAAGAACAATACAAGAGACTACAAGTCGATAAGATCAAAGAAGCAACAAGAAACATGCACAAAAAGGACATGCACAGTTTTCAGACGTCTAAGTGCACAAGTTAGACGTCTGAAAATATCCTCTGGAATAACAAAACAGACAAGACCAGACGTTTGGTAGATGCACCCAGACGTTTGGAAATCTACACTGTACAAAAATTATATACTACCAGATGTCTGATACAAATACCAGACGTCTAATTTCAAACTCGGGGACAAAAATTATACAGGCTCAAACGTCTGATACAAACATCCACACATCTGAATTCAAACTCGGGATTGAAATTTAAACTTCAACTACCAGATTTGAATAGACGTCTTCGCTTCTCTTCGCTGCAACTCTTCATCGTCAACAGAAGCGACTATAGAGCACTCATTAATGGATGCAACTACTCAACATACCTATCTACAACTATATATAGCATCAAGAATCAAGAGAAAGAACACACCTGACTACCTTACAACTCGACTCTCTATCTTGATCATCTCTTGTTCTAATCATCTACTTGCTATCCAATCTGAAAATCTGAGATCATACACTTCTATATTCACTCGAACAATATTGTATTCAATCATCCAAGAGATATCGGAAATTCAATTGTACAATATAGTCAAAATCCATGTAATAGAGAGCACATAGTTGACAAAGAAACTCTACTATTGTAAACATGTTCCTCCGGGTGAAGTGAGAGTTATTTGTTGAAAGAAAATTCCAAAGAGGAGCTTTGGGACTGGACGTAGGACGGGAGGTCCGAACCAGTATAAAATCCTGGTGTGATTATTCTTATTAACATTCTATACTATCGTTACACTATAGTTTAATTTGTTATATACTTGTCATTTGTACAATCGATCCACCATACTGTAGACTTTCAAAAACTCGTGCGAAGATGTCGGATGTGACCTCGATATCAGAAATGGCTAAAAATAGAGTAGGACCATAACTAACGGGATTTAGCTAACCTCAAAGGGTACTGATCAACTCTATGATCTAGAGTACGCTTATTGATTGTTGCTAGCGTGTGTAACAACCCAATATTTTGGAAATTATTTTTAATTTGAATTTATTTCATTTTAAAATATTTTTATAGTGAAGTAGAAATTTTTCTAGAATTAATGGTATTTTGTTGTAATTTTCATGTTCTGTTTCCTATTTTTAAACAATTTCTTCAGTTCTTTTGCTATTTTCTCTGAATTTAATTATTTATTTCACTTTGAACATGTTTTAAAAATCATTTTATTTCAAATTTTGTTTTAGGATATTTTTAAAATGAAGTAAATAATTTTCCAAAGTCAATTGTGATTTATTTGTAATTTCTGGACACTGTTTGCATTTTTAAGCTATTTTCTTAATTTAAATTCTATTTAATTAAAATTTAATTATTTATTTTTCTTATTTACTTTATTTCTGAGATTATTTATCTTTATTATCAGCCTTTTTAATATATATATATAAGTTAAAAAGAAATAAAAAGAAATTTGAAAGGTTTTAAACTCTTGAAATTCCAAAGTCTTTTTATCTCCCGACCTTTCATTTTCTCAACCTCCTCTTCAATGCTTTGGCCGTGCATTACCTCCATTCTTTCAGCCGACACCTTCTCACTTTTTCACGCAACAAATATTCTTTCTCAAACAAAAACCCATGGCCATCTCCATTGTTGAAAGTTTGGTAAAAATCTTCTCTTCTCTCTTGTTTTTTTTTATGTTTTCCTTTGAAATTTTGTACTTGTTTTATACTTCATGGCTCCACTTCTCCTCCTACAGGTCTAGGCCGACCTCCACCACCTTGTATTCTGATCAACCACTCCTCTAGTACCCTACCATGGCAGGCCGAGACATCTAGGCTAGAGATCACCACCAAAAATCCAATAAAACCATCACAACCTATGCAAACCAAGCCTAGAATTGCAACATCACCTTCTACCACCTTTAGCCGCCACTACCTCCACCACCACCACCTCTGACCTGACCTCCACCCTCTGCCACATCATCCACCACCACCTGGAGCCACTATCCGTGCCCCATAGCTTCTGGCCGAGCCAATATTTTTCCTAGAAATGATGTTGTTGCCTTGTGTGTAGTAGTTTATGCATCTAGATCTTCACCACCTTGTTAACCCATGTAGGCCGACCCATATGGAACCCAAACCAGACCCTTTTTCCACCCCTAAGCCGAGCTTAATCACTGTCTAACTGAAGGACATGAAGTTGAGAACAAGTACAATGCAAATGGATATTGTTTTGGGTATTGTTTCTAATGTTAATTGATGTTTAAATCGTGTTGAACTTATGTATACTTGTATTGTTTTGTGTAATGTTTTCAAGGGGTATAGCTTTGACTCTCCCAATCTCAAATCATATTCGTGTTGTCGTGCTTTCAAAGTTCGTTGTTGTGTATTTTTGATCTATCATCTCCAGCTTAAACAAGTGAGTAATTCTCACCAGACGATTTGTACTTATATAACTAGTGAACTGACACCTCTTGAATCTGTAAATTTATATCATCCTGTTATAACTGTTATATTATGATTATATGATGTTCACCCCTGTTTATACACATGTTATATCACCTGTTATTGTTATATGTTGCTGATTGTTCATTTTTATCAGTTTATCACACTGCAAGTTCCCTGTAGATTAGGTTCACTATGGGTTGAAATGATACATACCCGAACGGACTTTAGAATAGGGAAAGATCGTTATGGGCTGAAATGATAAGCCTGAGCGACTTTTTAATAAATTTTATTTACTTGGGATTGCGGGTTTGAAATGATAAAACCCGGATTTTCTTTGTAAACTACGGATTGAAATGATATATTATCTGTATCACTTGGCTTAGGCTAGAAAATATTATACAGACCCGTAGTTATTTATATATTTTTCTGGAAATTTATAAGTATTTTTAAAATGTAAAAATATGATCAATTGATTTAAATTGAATTTTTAAAAGATTTATTAAAATGGATTTTTATGTGTTAAATGTAAAATAAATGGATAGAAAATGGTGATTTTAAAGTGTAACTTAAATTGGAAATTTGACTGATTTTTAAAATGGAAATTTAAGTTAATTAAATTTAAAATGAAAATTAAGTTTAAATGGTGAAAATGGAGATTTAAATTTAAGTGTTGAAATAAATTGTTAAATATAAAAAAATGGGAATTGACACACTTGAAATAAATAAGTGAACTTTGGAAATTTTGATTTTTATTTGAAAGATTTTTCTTTATAAAAACCATAAGTTAAAGGATTTAAATGAACATTTTTAAGGTGGAAAAATATGATTTTTATAAGTTTAAATGGTTTAAATTGAAGTTTATTTATGGCTAGAATTGTATTTAAAACCTGGAAATCCAATTTATAGCACTTCTGAAATGCTATCATTTCTGGAAATGAACTAATTCTGAACTAAGTAGAATCTGCAGCACTTTGTAAGTGTTGTGGTTGCATAAATGAACTAAGACAATGACAGCACTTGGTAAGTGCTGTAGTGGCAGGAACTAAATTTAAAAATAAACTAATGAAAAGGCTATTGTAGCACTTGTTAAGTGCTGCAATAGGCTGAAATGTGATTTTTGTATATAACTGAACTACTGCACCAGTTTTTAAACGCTGTCTTTGCTGCATTGAATTAAAACCCTTAATTTAAACCTTGAACTATTACAGCAGTTCTGTAAATGATGTCTTTTCTGAATTAAACTATTTTTCCTTTAAAACTGAACTGTTACAGCAGTTTATAAATGCTATCTTTGCTGAATTGAATTGTTTTCAAATATAACTTACCGCAACACTTTTTAAATGCTGTGAAAGCTGGAATTTTAATGTTTTATTGTTTTTAAGTGAATAAATGAACTCAGAAAAGGGTAACATTTTTGGGAATCGAATATTTGATTTAAAAGAATAATGACTTTGTTTTTAAATGGTTTAATTGAAGTGTTCTGATTCGGAATATAAACTGTTTTAAATTTATAACCATGGGTTATAATAAGGATTGGTTGTTAAAGAGACCAGGATCGGATATGGACATACTCTCTGTCGATACTGAAAACCACTTTGACAACTATGTACGCGGTGGAGTTTCCATAGTGAAGTAGGATGGTGGCGACGATCCTAAGGTATATACGTGGACCCAACTCCCGTGAGTTGGCATAAGGTGGCTAAAATATGAGCGATTTACGGACAAAGGAGGTAGCACCTCTGATTGGACACACTTCTTCGATATCATTCTATTACTTGTGATTGATTTGGTGCGCACCCTTAATTTGGGAGTGTTGTTCGAGGTGGGCAGTAGTGGCTGCTATGCGTCACCACCAGTCCAGATGCGTAATTGGTATATCTACCCTGGCATTGCCTAGTTATGCCATGTCACCTACCATATCGAGCTTTACTACGATTTGTGATTTCTCCCGTAGCCTATGGAGTATCGAGGGTAGCCCCCATTTTGGGAGTATGCTAATACTGGATAGACTACTGGGACTATTATGTGTTAAGGTGGAAAATGTAAAGCCTTAATGCTATTTAAAAGTATGTTTATTTTATATTAGACATTGTTATAATAGCGAATATTACTATATAGTAGATAGTTTAACAGATCCTTAAAGAATGGGCGATCCCAAGCATTCTTTAAGTTATTGTACTCTTTATTACAGTTCATTTGAGTTGGTTTACATTGTATAAGTATGTATGTCCTAACTCGAGTGTTTGTGTTTTATTTATGCTCGGGTCAGCCTGAGTATTCACATCTTTGGATTTCACTTTTCTGGAGCTAGGAAGCGCTAGAGTTTCTGCTTATCTAGTTATCTATCTATTTCAGTTTCAGTTGTTCTATTTTCAGCTTTTGTATTAGAGACTTATGTGTTTGGGATTTTCTATTTCACTTGTTTCAGAACTGTATTGGTTTTCAAACTATGTATTTTGTATCTGCTTTTGAGACTCTGTATTGTAGTGGCTTCATGAACCACAATTTATTTATTTCCGCTGTGAGGTATTCTGATATTTCGGTGTCTGTGATCTGTGAATGATTTTATTTGCTCCTAATTTTATTACAATCTGTTATTTTGCATTATTCAACTTTGACATGTGTGGATTATTGTCGATTTGAATGGTCCAAAATAGTGGGTTGTTACAGCGTGAGTTGATCATATCCAGGACACGTTTTCTAGCCTAAAGCAGCTATGACTTACTTATTTTGTATATTTTATCTTAAGATATACGACACTTGAAAAGGTACTTTCTGACCCTTGACTAGAAACCTGCCATAAGGTACCGAGGACCCTCCACTGGAATATCCATATACGAACGTGCCTTAGCGGTTTTAGTTGTTCTCAATTATCTTGTAATGTGAGATGCAAGAATTTCAACTATGATTCATATTTGTTTGAAACCCTAGACATTGTTATAATATAATATCAATTGAATTTTCGAATAGAAACTGTTTGTTTATCGTGAAGTAAAAACAACGTCTGTGTTTATATGCGGTGTGGTCCTTTGAGATATCTTTATTTCAAAAGGTTTTATAACATTAAATAATTCACTTGACTTGAGTTTTCTCATGTTAGTCTACCGGACTGATATGGATGTTATTTTTATTATAATGCTTGGGTTAGCACCAAGTATATTTCCAAGTTTCATTGATGATCATTAGAGCTCTTGGAGAGAGGAGCTGGATGATTTCCTACCGTGGGTTTTATTTCTACTGCATTGTTTTGTTTATATTTATCAGCAATTGCAAGGACAGGTTGTTATGACTGTCCAGGCTAATGATATGTTAGTTTTTCTTTGATTGTTGTATGTCTATTAAAATGTTCTTTTTGTAAAAGTACCATACTGATATTATATGTTATCGTTCCACTATGAGATTTCGATATCGTGTTCTCTTCTTTCTTGTTCCTTTTCTTTTCTTCCTTTTATTTTGCCCTAATGTTCTGTCATTCCAACACTTGAGTGCTCGGCACGTGAATACCATGGATGTATTAGTGTCGATATTTGAGGGTTGGAATGGCGATCGTTACATTTCGTTATCAGAGCTTAGGTTGTGCGAACACATAGGCTTTGGTGGGGTACTCATTATAGATAGGGTTACAAATACCGTAGAATGTGTTTGAGTGTTTATGCATATTGTAACATCCCCACGCTTGGAGGACCAAAACTAACGGCTATAGATGTTATAGTCATCCATAGTTATTAATCCCCGGTGACCAAACATGGCAATATTAGATACATTGATACACAAAAACACAAGAATATGAAAAAAAAAATTAAATAACAAAACAAATTTCACATTCCATCTCAAAATATTCCAAATTGATTACGTAATCCCGATTCGCGGACCTCGTTCAAATAACAATAATTATTAAAAAATACGCGTAGAGCGACATATGAAGATGCCCCCTTTGTAGATCAGAGTATATAGATAGGAAAAAAAACAATTTTCCTTGACAAACAAAACACACAGTGGAAATAAAAAAAATCTAATAACAAGTTTGCCTCCTGCACATCCTCAGAAGCTTTATTCGTCTAAATTTCACCTGGAAACCTTAACTCTCAAACTACTCAAAATCAATCGAGTAGCCGAGAGTTTAAGGGGAAATCAAAAACTTCGAGTCAGACATAAAGCCTAGTATGAATAATAATTTTCCATCTCAAACCATATGGATATCCAGTGAGACCACCCCGCTTAGCCGAACGGGTTTTCCCCCACTAGTATTCTAAAACATTTATAAAACACTATACTGTGGTCCTGCATCCGCAATGGTTAAAACATAGTATTTCAAAACATTACGATGATATGCAAAACAATTAAATCAATTCAGGATTACCCATCCCTATTCATTCTGACTATCTATCTCGATTATAGTTCTAGGGTTACTATTAACCTGTTAAATGTTAAGGACTATCTGTCCAATTACTTAGTTTTCATAGGATCACTAAGAACCAATTGGTAACTCCAAAATCTTATTTCCTATCCTAGTTTTCATGGGCTAACTAGGAACCTATTGGCTAATTGCTAATATCTTAATCCGGATATAGTTTTCATGTGCTAACTACAAACCTACTGGCTCCTGCCAGTATCAAATCATAGTCTTCATGGGCTGACTATAAACCTATTGGCTCCTACAAATATCATACAGTTTTCATGGGCTTACTGCAAACCTATTGGCCCCTGCCAATATCTTTTATTAAAATTTTAACATCTGTTAAGTTATATTCACTACTGGGTCAACCTAACTGGTTATTCTGCCCTTTTCCCAAAAATACAGTTATGGGTTAATAACAATGTGAATAACATTTCAAAATCTTTATTTATGCCATGGTTATTACTTTAAACTGAGATTGGGTTTGTGTTTTGAAACCATAAAAACATCTCTTTCGAAACCTCTGGATAGCCTCCTTCAAAAACAAAGACTTCTTTTCAAAGCATTATATACATACCTTTCGAAGCCATTAGAAAACATTCTCTTTCAAAACCTATTATACATGTCGATGGTATCAAAACATCTTTTTAAAACATAAAGCTTCGAAACAAATGATAGTACCCCTTTCGAAAACATTGGGTTTAAATCATTAAAAACATCATTTGGGTCAAGATGGTTGTATACGAAAGTATCTCTTTCAAAACCAACAAAGACAAGAATTGGGGAAAAGTTAACAGTGTCGAAGCTATCTAGTTCGAAAGCAAAAGACTTTAAAAATCAAAACTTCGAAGGTCTGGGTCGAAACCCCCTTTCGACTCCATCTCCTTCGAAAGGTTAACCGCTTTCGAAAACAATAAGGAAAAAGGCTTGGTTTTAGGTAAAACAAGAGCAACCCCTTCGAAAGCATTATTGGGCAATATGGTTAAAAGTTAGAGTAGCACCTACGCTTGGACTAGGTGGAAACCAACCCATTTCAAAAACTTTTATTTAAAAGAAAACGATCTCTTTTGAAAATTAGTGCTTTCAGTATATCATGGCAACCTTCTTTGAAAGCTAAACATACAGCCTTTCGAAAACCATAAGTTCGACTAAGTCTAAAACTTTGAGCAAAACATGGCAGGGACTTTAACTTAACTTAACTTATAAAACAAAGTAGGGTTTCAAACCCATCGAAGGCCTACCCTTCAACATGAAAGCTTCCGCCCATCGTCCAATCCACTACGTACCTTCCAAGAGATACCATGTGTATTGGCTTAGCTTATGAAGGTTTCGACTTTGATGGTTTCGATTACAATGGGGCAGAACCAATGGTGTCGGAAGGTACCTTCCATTAAAGGCGAAACACCTATTTTCTGATTTAAAGGCTGAATCATAGCAACTTTAAGTAATTTCTTTTTAACAACTTGCCTGTTTGGAAAAGACTGATTAGCTGCCATAAAAATTTTCAACTACTTTACTTTCGAAACTACTGCATTTATTTAGATCCTTAATTAAAGGATTTAAACGTTAAAACCTTTATGAATAAACTAAATTTGACATTTGCAAAACGCCCCTCTATCAAAATAACTTATTTCCCCCCGTAAATCAATTTGAAAAAATCCCCGAAAATCACGAAAATTCGAATTAGTCATGTAATCAAACATATTAAAAATTTAGACCTAATTTCTTCCTGAAATTCACAAAATAAATATTTAACCCAATCATATCATATTTTCCATCAAAAATTCATAATAAAATTTCCATAGCTAGGAAAATTTTGAAAATTGAAACCCATCTCCAAAATTATGTTTTACTTAACATAAAATTTTTCCATGGCATTTCAAAATCAATATCTCACGGTTTTGCCCTTAAAACAATACGAATTATATGTATAAGGCAATTGATTAAATCAAACAGTTCATTATTTAAGCATATCATCATCCAAAATTTCATAGAAATGAAATAAAACATAAATCCAAAATCATACGATTATATAAACCAAAAAGAGATGGAAAAAATTATTATTCACCTTAGATTTGATAAGGAACTTAAGATTTGTTGCTGATAAATCCTTCCTAGCTAGATCTTTGGCTTTAGATTAAAAATTCCTTCTTTTCCTCTTTGGTAATAGCTGGCTTTGATTTAGGTTTTAAATTTTATGTCCGTGAGAAAAATGAAACATGAATGGATATAGAGGAGAAGTAATAGCTATGTAAAATAATAAGGAGGCTATTTTACTAATATGCCCATATGTAACTAAATTAGCCCTTAAACCAAATTAAAGCCCATTTATTCAATTATTAAGCACGGCCATATATTAATTTAATCAAATCTCAATCTCCTTATCATCATTATTATATTTAATTTATCTAACTAAATCTTTTGAATAATGCCATCAAAATTAAGGATTTTACAGGCTTAACCCCTTAAAAAATTTCGTGCTCAAAATTCAGTAAGGACTAAATGCTAAACATAGCAATCATTTGTAACAACTCCTAACAACCATACTAGTCTAACTTACTAGCAACTATCAATATAAATCTAATATAGACATACCCTCAAAGCAAGTCAAGATAAGTATCTCTATTCTTGTCCTCTGTTTCCCAAGTATAGTCCTTCTCGTTGTCGCTCCACTGAACTTTACCAACCTGACTGTCTTGTTCCTTAATCTTTTCTCATCTCTAGCTATAACCCGAACTGGTTGTCTAACAAATGTCAAATTAGGCTCTACCACTAAGTCAACAAACCCTATCGGAGGAATAGTAGTCTCTGGATCATGCACATACTTGCGAAGATGAGACACATGAAATACATTATTGACACCTACCAAATTGCTCGGCAACTCTATTCTGTATGCGAGCTTTCCAGTCCTCTCTATAAACTGGAATGGACCTACATATCTTAGGGCTAACTTTCCCGACTTTCCAAATCATACCACACCCTTCATAGGCGATACCTTAATGAAAACCTTATCTCCAACTGAGAATTCCAATTCCTCACGCCTCTTATCTGTGTAACTCTTCTATCTGGACTAAGCTTCCTTCATCGTACCTCGGATTAACTCAATTTTCTCTGGCGCCTCTCTAACCAAATCTGGACCTAAGACTAATCTGTGTCCAGTCTCCAACCAACATGCTGGTGATTTGCATGGCCTTCCATACAAAGCTTCAAATGGTGCCAATCCTATACTAGTCTGATAACTATTATTATAGGAAAACTCAACCAAGGGTAGGTGATCCTCCCAAGATCCACCAAAGTCTAATACACAAGCTCTCAATAAATCTTCGAGTACCTTATTGACTCTCTTTGTCTGCCCATCTGTCTGAGGGTGATATGCAATACTCATATTAAGCTTGGTACCCATCACTTCCTATAGACTCTTCCATAATTTACTAGTGAACAATGCATCTTTATCACTGACTATACTACTAGGAACTCCATGCAGTCTAACTATGTTCTTCAAGAACAACTTTGCTAAAACAGATGCCTTTCTGGTTGACTTAAATGGAATGATATGGGCACTCCTGGTCAATCTGTCCACTGTAACCCATATACTTTCATTACCTCTGTTTAACCTTGGCAACCCATCTAGAAAATCCATGGATATCAAATCCCATTTCCAAACTGGAATCTCTAAAGATTGAAGCAATCCACTAGGCTTCTGATGTTCAGCTTTTACTTGTTGACAGTTGGCACACTGTCTAACCCACAAGTTAACATCCCTCTTCATTCCTTCCCAATATAAGCTCCTCTTCGTATCATGATACATCTTGGTTCCTCCAGGATGAATCATAAACTTAGATCGATGACATTCTCCGAGAACTTCTTTCCTTAAGTCCTCCATATTCGAAACACACAACAGTCCCTTCTTTCTTAGCCATCCTCTTTGGTCAAGGCTAAAATCCTTTAAATCATTGTTCTCTATTCCAACCCCAAGTTTTCTGATCCTCTCAGCTAATACTTGATCCTCAATCTGTTTAGAAGTAATTTTTTCAATCAATACTGGTCGAACTTCTAAACAAGACAACCTGGCGGTACTCTGGCTAGAACTAGCCGTCGATCTTAACTGCACATCATAACTGACTAAAGCTTCTAAATCTCTTCATTCTGCCAACATAGCTAACATCACATTCTGATGTCTCCTGTTAAGGGCATCTGCCACCTTGTTACCTTTCCCTGGTGTATACTCCATACCAAAATCATAAGCAGCCAAAAACTCAAGCCACCTCTGCTGTCTTATATTCAACTCCTTTTGAGAGAATAAATACTGTAAAGACTTATGATTGGTATATAACTCAAATCTTTCACCTAAGAGATGATATCTCCAAATCTTCAATGCGAAGATCTCAGTTGCCGACTCCAAATCATGAGTAAGATATCTAACCTCATGTGATCTAAGCTGCCTAGATGCATAGGCAATGACTTTACCACTCTACAACAACACCGCTCCTAATCTAGTTCCACATGCATCTGTATACACCACCAAACCTTGGTTTCCGTTTGCAACTACTATTACTGGTGCATTGGTCAACAAATGCTTTAACTTAAGGAATGCCTCCTCACATTTGTTGGACCAAACAAATCTCACATCCTTCCTGGCCAGCTTTGTTAAAGGTGCTGCTATCCACGAGAAATCTTTAATGAATCTCCGGTAATAGCAAACAAGTCAAAGAAAACTCCTAATCTCAGTCACTGTCTCTGGTCTCTTCCAATTATTTACATCTTCGGTCTTATCTGGATCGACTGACATTCCTTTCTCTGAAACCATATGACCAAGAAACTTTACCTCTTTCTTTCAGAAATGATACTTGGTAAATTTCGGCTTTAGCTGATTCTGCCTCAGCGTCTCAAGCACCACTCTAATATGAACTTCATGCTCTCTCTCATCCTTAGAGTATACTAGAATATCATCTATAAATACTAGTACAAACCTATCCAAGTACTCTCGGAAAAATCAGTTCATCAAATCTACGAATAAAGCAGGTGCATTCGTCAATCCAAATGGCATTACCAACCACTCATATGAACCATATCTAGTCCGAAATGCTGTCAAAGGAATACTGTCCTCCGCCACACTTAACTGATGGAATCTTATTGCCAAATCCAACAGGGAAAATACTTTAGCTCCACTCAACTGATCAAACGGATCATCAATTATTGGCAAAGGATATTTATTCTTAATTGTCCTTTTGTTTAACTTACGATTGTCAATACACATCCTTAACGACCCATCTAGTTTCTTCACGAACACCGCGGCCGCTCCCTAAGGTGAACTGCTTGGTCTAATAAAACTCCTTCCTTCTAGATCCACTAGCTGCACCTTCAATTCCTTTATCTTAGTTGGTGTCATTCTGCTAGGTGGTCTACTTACCAGTTTAGTTCCTGGCACAAGATCTATTCTAAACTCAACACGCTTTTTGGGGGTAGTCCAGTGACTGGCTCAAAAACATCTGTAAATTCTCTTGCTACCTGAACCAGACTTAACACATTTCCTACCTCCATGGCATTAAGCATAGCACTAACACTTCGGTCAGTATTCTTTACTGAGAATATCACTTGGTTATGACTATCAGGGTGTCTCGGTGATATCTCTCTATCTTGGCAAAATATTCTAGCCTCATACCTACCCAATCAATCTATTCCTAAAATGATCCCGAAATCTATGAAATCAATAACATACAAACTTCATGCAAACTTATGACCTAACAAATCAAGTTCTTACTAGTCACATCTTAACCCTAGAGTTGCATACCCTTCTATTGGATTCGCAGCCCTTAAGGAAGTAACCAGATAAGTGGGTTCTAGACATAATCTATCAACCAAACACCGAGATGTAAATGAATGTGATGCATCGATATCAAAATGCACTCTAACTGAAATACTCTGAATCAAAAGCGTACCTTCCATCACAATCTTTCCCTTATCTGCTGTAGTAGGCCTAGCTAGTCCTATAGCAAAAACCTTTCCATTGTCCTCCCTAACTGGCTCTGGATACTGATTCTTATAATGCCCAACTTGATCACAATTGAAGCATTTCACATTCCTCTTAACTGCAACTTTCTTTCCATTTCCTGACCGGCATTCATTAGCAAAGTGACCATTCTTGTCACACTTATAGCAAACAACCTCAACCTTTGACTTCTTAGCAGAATCTCCCTTCTGGGTCCCCTTCTTTTTAAATAATTTCCTCTTCTTCCCATGAGAACCCTGAGTTTCCACTAACTTCTCTTTTTCCAAATCAGCAAGTAACTCCTCATGGAGAATGGCCATTTCCACCACTATATTGTAAGATCACGGACATGTGTCATGGTCATCCTAGCAAGCTCGGACCGTAGTCCCCGTATGAACTTCTCATTCCTTTTGATGTTAGTATCTATAATAGCACATCCACATATAGACAGCTCTTCAAACTTAGTAGCATACTCCACTACTGATATCTCTCCTTGTACTAAATCCATAAACTTCTTTATCAGCTTAGACTTAGCAAACTCAGACACAAACTTCTGCTCAAATCTCATCTTAAAATCATTCCAAGTTAACTGCTCTTTTGGCACTCTGGCGGTGACACTATTCCACTAATGCAGTGATGAGCCCTACAACTGTCTAGAGGCCAACATTCTCTTTTGGCCATCATTCGGACCCAAATCAGTAAATATACGCTACCAATGCAACAACCAATTTTGAACTTCTACGACACTCTCTGTTCCCAAGAATGGCTTCCTACCTAAACAGGTGTAATCTCTACTCAGCAAAGCAATATTCCCTACTGGAGCCACAGGATTAGCTCCTCCTCCATTTCCAGTAGCAGCTCCAGTTTGCATCAAACCGTCTAAGAACTGATACATCGCCCCCTATCTACTGGTGGATTTCCAACACCCACATTGGCTTCAGTATTTTGGTTACTAGCATTAGCTGGTCGACTCGGGTCTCTCCTGGTAGTGGGTCGAGCATTTCTATTAAGTGTGGTGCTTCCTCCACCGAGATTTCTTCTTCTATTTCCTACTTCCACATCTCATTTCTTGTAAATCTGCATAGGAGCCTTAGTAAGATACAAAAGAACGGTCTAAGAGAGCGGGGGATGCATACTTATATACAAATAAATATATATAGCAATTACAAGTATGTTACTATAGCGTTAACCCAAACCCCAATTTTATTATCTGATTCATTGGATTATGTTTGGAAAATCTTTTAGGTTTAAGTTTTTTTAAAGTTTCATAAACCTATGCTCTGATACCAACTTGTAACATCCCCTGCTTGGAGGCCCAAAACTAACAGCTACGGATGCTGCAGCCATCCGTAGTTATTAATCCTCGGCGACCAAACACGGTAATATTAAATACATTGATACATAGAAACACAAGAATATGGAAAAAATTTAAACAACAAAACAAATTCCATATTCCATTTTAAAATATTCCAAATTGCTTACATAATCCCGATTCGTAGACCTCGTTCAGATTACATATAATTATTACAAAATACGCCAAGAGTGGCATATGAAGATGCCCCCATGGTAGATCAGAGTATATAGATAGGCAAGAAAACAATTTGCATTTACAAAAAAAACACACAATGAGAATAAAAAGAACTCTAATAATAAGTTTTCCTCCTGCATGTCCTCGGAAGCTTTATTCGTCTAAAGGTTACCTGGAAACCTTAACTCTCAACCTACTCAAAATCAATTGAGTACACGAGAGTTTAAGAGGAAAACAAAAACTTCAAGTTAGACATAAAGCCTGACATGAATAATAATTTACCGTCTCAAACCATATGGATATCTGGTGAGACCACACCGCTTAGCGGAACGGGTTTCCCCCTCCTAGTATCCTAAAAAAATTATATAACCATATACCGTGCTCCTCATCCACAATGGTTAAAACATAGTATTTCAAAACATTACGATGATATGCAAAACAATTAAATCTATTCAGGATTACGCATCCCCATTCATTCCAACTACCTGTCTCAATTATAGTTTCTAGGGTTACTGTTAACCTGTTAAATGTTAAGGACTATCTGTCCAATTAACTAGTTTTCATGGGATCACTAAGAACCTATTGATAACTCTAATATCTTATTTCTTATCCTAGTTTTAATGGACTAACTAGGAACCTATTAGCAGGCTGCCAATATCTTAATCCGGATATAGTTTCATGGGCTAACTACAAACCTACTGGCTCCTGCTAGTATCAAATCATAGTTTTCATGGGCTGACTATGAACCTATTGGACTTTGCCAATATCATACAGTTTTCATGGGCTTACTGCAAACCTATTGGGCCTTACCAATATCTTTAATTAAATTTTTAACATCTGTTAAGTTATATTCACTACCGGGTCAACCTAACTGGTTATTCTGCCCTTTCCCCCAAAATACAGTTATGGGTTAATAACAATATGAATAACATTTCAAAATCTTTATTTATGCCATGGTTATTACTTTAAACTGAGATTGGGTATATGTTTTGAAACCATAAAAACATCTCTTTCAAAACCTCTGGATAGCCTCCTTCGAAAGCAAACACTTCTTTTCAAAACATTATATACATGCCTTTCGAAGTGTTAGAGAACATTCTCTTTTGAAACCTATTATACCTTTCGATGGTATCAAATCATCTTTATAAAACATAAAGCTTCGAAACAAATGAAAGTACCTCTTTCGAAAACGTTGGGTTTAATTCTTTAAAAGCCTCACCTATCAAGATGGTTGTATATTAAAGTATCTCTTTCAAAACCAACAAAAACAAGGATTGGGGAAAAGTTAATGGTGTCGGAGCCATCTATTTCGAAAGCAGAAGACTTTAAAAATCAAAACTTCGAAGGTCTGGGTCGAAACCCCCTTTCGACTCCATCACCTTTGAAAGCTTAACCCCTTTCGAAAAAAATAAGGAAAAAAGGCTTGGTTTAAGGTAAAACAAGAGCAACCCCTTCAAAAGCATTATTGGGCAACATGGTTGAAAGGTAGAGTAGCGGCTAGGCTTCAACTAGGTGGAAACCAACCCCTTTCGAAAGCTTTTAATTAAAAGAAAACGACCTCCTTCAAAAATTAGTGCTATCAGTATATCATGGCAACCTTCTTCGAAAGCTATACATACACCTTTTCGAAACTATAAGTTTCGACTAAGTCGAAAGCTTTGAGAAAAACAAGGCAAGGACTTTAACTTAACTTAACTTATAAAACAAAGTAGGGTTTTGACCCCATCAGAGGCTTACCCTTTGACAACAAAGCTTCCGCCCATCTTCCAGTCCACTACGTACCTTCCATGAGATACCATGTGTATTGGCTTTGCTTGTGAATGTTTCTACTTTGATGGTTCGATTATAATGAGGCGGAACCAAAGGTGTCGGAAGGTATCTTCCATTAAAGGCGAAACACCTTTTTTCTTATTTAAAGGCTGAATCACACCAACTTTAAGTAATTTCTTTTTAACAACTTGCCGGTTTGGAAAACACTGATTAGCTGCCATAAAACTTTTCAAGTACATTACTTCTAAAACTTCTACATTTATTTAGATCCTTAATTAAATGATTTAAAAGTTAAAACCTTTCCGAATAACCTAAATTCGACATTTGCAGAAAAGCCCCTCTTTCGAAATAATTTATTTCCCCTAGTAAATCAATTGGGAAAAATCTCCAAAAATCATAGAATTTCGAATTAATCATGCAATCAAACATATTAAAATTTTAGACCCAATTTCTTTTGAAATTCACAAAATAAATATTCAACCCAATCGTATCAAATTTTCCATCAAAAATTCATAATAAAATTTCCATAGCTTGGAAAATTCTGAAAATTAAAACCCATCTCCAAAATTATGTTTTACTTAACTTAAAAAAATTTCATGGCATTTCAAAATTAATATCTCATGGTTTTACCCTTAAAACCATATGAATTATATATATAAGGTAATTGTTTAAATCGAACAGTTCATTATTTAAGCATATCATCATCCAAAATTTCATAGAAATGCAATACAACATAAATTTGAAATCATACGATTATATAAACCAAAAAGAGATGGAATAAATTATTATTCACCATAGATTTGATAAGGAACTTGAGATTTGTTGTTGATTAATCCTTCCTAGCTTGATCTTTGGCTTTAGATTAAAAATTCCTTCTTTGGTAATGACCAACTTTAATTTAGGTTTTAGATTTTGTGATCGTGAGAAAAATGAAACGTGATTGGACAAAAAGGAGAAGTAATAGCCGTGTAAAATAATAAAGAGGCTATTTTACTCTTATGCCCATGTGTAACTAAATTAGCTCTTAAACCAAATTAAAGCCCATTTATTTAGCTAGTAAGCAAGGCCATATATTAATTTAATCTAATCTAAATCTCCTTATCACCATTATTCTATTTAATTTATCTAAATAAATCTTTTGAATAATGCAATCAAAATTTGGGATGTTACACATACGAGTGTGTATTTGTTAGTGATGTAAAAAGTTTTATATTGTGTTGATTTATTTGTTGAGTGGTTTAAGGATTCTGGTCAATACGAGTAATTAACGTTATTGATAGGGATATCTAAACACTTGAACATGGCAATTCGACATAGTATTATTTTAAAATTGGGTAAATGAAATAATTTTACTTTAATTATATTTTTATATAAAAGAATAATTTTACAGAAATTATTTTAGTCATATATGGTGTGTTTGGTTGTTAGAAAATGATAATATTCAAGTATTAATGTTTAAGTTTAATAAATTTGTTTATTTGAATCTAAACTAAGTTATCCAACTGTAAAATGAGTTATATAAGAAAGTGAACTTATAAATGTGATTTATAATGTAATGATTATATCTAAAATGATCAACATTTGTGAAATGATTTTATCTACATAAGAGAAATTAGGAAAATATGACTTATAAATGTGATTTATAAACAAAAAGGAAATGAAATTGTATAAGTATGATTTATAAAGATGATTAATAAAAAAATGGATTTAAACTAGGAATTTGGTTGTAACAACCCGTAAATCAATCACTTCGTATTTGAATATTCAAATCTTTTTTCAATATTGAAATAATGGATTTTTAATAACCAAATAAACAACTTTTAGATATTAATTAATGATGTCAAAATCATTTTCAAAATACGTTTACAAAAATTGTTAGTTTAAATAAAAACAGAAAATGTGATCGAAAATTGTTTCTCGAAATTACGACTTTTCAGTATCGAAAAGTCATCGGAAAATGTTGTGCGCATTTGTGTACATATACACACATATATGCACATGCCATGATAAGATAATTAATGTGTTAGTGCTAAATAATCATGCTTAGTTTAAAATAAAACTTGATGTGACCATTTATGCATTAGTTTATAAGAATGTATATTTATATATATATATATATAAATCATATCATATCTCATGATATACCTCAAAACCTTACCTATGTACACACATCATGGAGCTAGCATGTTTTAGGGCATGGGATGGGGTGACAAACATGTGCAAGGTGGGGGGCATGTGGCGCATTTTGAGTGGAGGTTATGTCCTTTGGAGTATTTTGGTAATTTTGCACTTTCTATGCCTATATATACTCCAACCTCTTCATGTTTCCTACTTTACATTCAAACCCCTTCATTTCCACTTCTAAAATTTCTAACACTCCTCATATACTCATCCATACTTCCATGGCCACTTAAAACAATTCCTAAGAAAAAAACTAGTTTATACATTCCAAAAAACTAGTTTGTACATTCCAAAAACCAAGTTTAAACACTCTACGTCACTCTACTTACCAAAACAACATCTTAACTCCCCATTTCAACCATGGGCGACCCCATAGCAGCCCATGGCTGAATCCAAATATGTAACAGCCCGATATTTTAAAACGAAATTTTAATTAAAAACAAAACATTTCGAAATATTAATTTAAATATAAAGTGTAGTAATTTGTATAAAACGAAAATTTAAAGCGTTACATTTCGTTACGTTTGTCCGTTCTTAACTTTATATTAGAATTTTTTTTATGATGATAATAGCTATTTTAATTTGGTTTAAAAAGATACGTTATATTTTAAGAAACTGTTAACATTTTTAAATTTATTAAATAAAAGAAACGGGTAACAAATTGTACGTTACTTCGGGCGTTACACTGTACGTGCATTGTTCCATTGTCCATTTATTTCTGTTGTATATTTCAGTTTGAAATTGTCAAATCTTGCATTGAATTGCACGTGAGAAATAGTCCACTTACCCCTTTATCTCCCTTACGTTTCGTTCAACATTTATTTTGCCTAAATTCCTCTAACTGATCAAAACCTTTCGTTGCCTTCTTTTCTACAAAAGATATTGGCAGCTGTTCATTTTTGTTTCGTTCAAAAAGCTCCATTCACAAAAGTTTCCCTGCATTTTTCGTTTTAAAAATCTCGTGAGCATCTCTCTCTGGAAGGTACAGGCAACATCTTTCTTCCACTTTTTGTTCACTTTATATTTTTATTTTGCTGTCCCCTGTTTGTTGTTTTATCCATTTCCAGCTTTATGCTTTGTTTCATTCTGTCACCACCTCCTAACTTATATTCCCACCACGTCTGAAGCCTACCAAACACCCAGGTTCCAACCCCGTTCGCCATCTTTCCCAAATGAGACCAACCGCCTCCAATACCAGATCGAGACCAGTCAGCCCTACCACCATACGAGACCCAACCCCACCGAGAACCCCCTGAACTCCATGCGGGACCACCTATCTCCAACTTCACCACCCTGGCCAACCACCCGAACGAACCCCAGCCTGCCCTCTTCCACAAACCCACGCCCAGACTCGCGCCAGTCCTCAACCACGAGACCGAGACCAACTCCAGGTCGAGACCACCCATCCCGTGCTCCACCACACTCCTACCCAGTCCCCTGACCCTACACCACCACGGCACCACCACGACCCATTCGCCACCAGATCACCATGCCACCAGTCCATCCTCCACGTCGCCACAAACACATGCCGAGACCAACCAGGTCGGACCGAGCCTTGCATATGAGAGAAATGATGAACTGTTTCGTCCCTTTTATTTTTGTTTTTGTGTTGTTTTCCCTGAACTCGTTTGAAAAATAAAAAGAGAAGTACCTGTCACCTTGTACTTTGTGGTAGTTCTATTGAGTTGTTAGAAAAAAGAAAGTTGCTTTTGTCACGTGTTTTTGGTATCCTAGTTTAGCTTGTTTCCACTAAACAAATATATGCTTTTGTCACTTTATTTTTTTTAGACCGAGCTTTGTATTGAGAGGTGAACAATGTTTTGTTATATGGCCTCTGCCTTGTTGAAAAAAAAAAATTTTGTTGTTTTGTTCCTTTGTAACTTTTGAAGTTATATATTTTTCTTCTTTCTTCCGAAACTTTGTTTAAAAAAAAAAGAAATGAACACTTTGTTTGGTCGAGCATTTGTTTCGAAGTTATAATCTAAATTTTTAAAAGTGATCGGGCTATTTCTGTCGATTTTCAAACGTATTTCTTTTTCGGTTGTTTGCTTCATTTGAAGTTCGTTATTCGTGCAATTTTAGATTTGATTTCTTATTGTGCTTTTGGTTTGAATCTAGTTGGCGCATCCGCTGACAACTGATCGTGCTATCCACGTGCTTCCGTTAGGCATCGTATTTCTTTTCCAAATCTCCAGCTCTGTAGAGGTGAGTAAATCTCACACGAATATCCATACTTATATGATTGTGAAACGACCGCAACTGAATGTGTAGAAATAAATAAACAAACAAATGATGTTATAACTACCTGTGATTTATTTATAGTTGATGTTAATTGTTGAAACTGCATATCGTATCATCTGTTATGTTCTGTTCTTATTTTACTGTTATTCTATTCTGTTAAATCACACTGCAAGTTCCCTGTAGAATAGAATCACTATGGGTTAAAATGATACATACCCGAACGGACTTTAGAATAAGGGAAGGTCGTTATGGGCTGAAATGATAGGCCTGAGCGATTTTCAATTAAATTTTATTTACTTGGGATTGCGGGTTTGAAATGATAAAACTCGGATTTTTCTTTGTAAATTACGGGTTGAAATGATATAGTATCCGTATCACTTGAATTAGGCTAGAGAATATTATACAGACCCGTGGTTATTTTTCTGTATTTTCTGAAAATTTTTAAAATATTTTAAAAATTGTAATAATTTTTAAATTGATTTAAACCGAAATTTTAAGTGATTTATTTAAAATAGAAATGATTTTCTATGTTATAAATATAAATAAATGGAGGAATATGATTTTAAAACAAAACTTAAATTTGAAATTTTGATAAAAAGAAAGATGGAAACTTAAGTGATTAAATTGAAATGAAATTTAGTTTTTAAAATTGGAGTTAAATTTTAAATGTTGAAATGAATGTAAGAAGCAAATTTATAAGTTTTGGTTTTTAACCTGTGAAATTTCTCTTTTTAATGAATTAGTTAAAGGATTGAAAATGAACATTTTTAATGTATGATTTTATAAGTTTTAACTAGGTAGAATCCGTAGCACTTGTTAAGTGTTGTGGATTGTATAAGTGAACCAAAAGACTAAAATGAACTAAGGCTATGATAGTACTTGGTAAGTGCTGTTGTAGCAGAAACTAAAATTGAACCTGAACTAATAAAAGGGCTACTGTAGCACTTGTTAAGGACTGCAGTAGGATGAAATATGATTTTGTTTAAAACTGAATTGTTATAGCAGTTATAAATGTTGTTTTGTTGAATAAAAATTGTTTTCAAATATAACTTACCGCCGCATTTTTTTTAAATGCCGTGAAAGCTGAAATTTTAACGTTATTGTTTTTACGTAAATAAGTGAACTCCGAAAAGGTTAGATTTTAGAAATTTAATATTTAATTTTTAAAAAGAATAATGTCTTTGTTTTTAAATGATTTAATTCGAAGTATATTTGATAAATTGTTTTAAATCTATAACCACGGGTTATAATAACGATTGGTTGGCAAAGAGACCGGGATCGGATATGGACATACTCTCTGTCGATACCGAAAACCACTTTGACAACCGTGTACGCGGTGGAGATTCCAGAATGAAGTAGGATGGTGGCGACATCCTTAAGGTATATTACGTGGACCCAACTCCCGTGAGTTGGCATAAGGTGGCTAAAACAGGAGCGATCTCGGACCAGTGAGGTAGCACCTCTTCTCGGACACATTTCTTCGAAATTATACTCTTACTTGTGATTTGACTAGATGGCCATCCTCCGATTTGGGAATGTTGTTCGAGGTGGAACGGTAGTGGCTGCTATGCGTATCCATCAGTCCGTGTGCGTAATTGGTATATCTACCCTGGCATTGCCTAGTTGTGCCGTGTCACCTACCATATCAAGCTTTACTACGATTATGATTTTTAGATCCGACCGCGTTAAGGTTCTCCATCCCCTTAACGCTATTTTCCGATATGATTATACTTTACTTATGTAGACACTATTATAATAGCGAATATTACAACATCATAGATAGTTTAACGGATCCTTAGAGGATGGGCGGTCCCAAGCATCTTCTAAGTTACTTGTACCTTTACTACAGTTCATTTGAGTTGGTTTACATTGCATAAGTATGTATATCCTGACTCGAGTGTTATGTTTTATTTTACGCTCGGGTCAGCCTGAGTATTCACAGCTTTGGATTCACCTTTCTGGAGCTTGGAATCACTGGAGATTCTACTTATCTAGTTATCTTCCTATTTCAGTTTCAGTTGTCTTATTTCAGCTTTTGTTTGGAGACTTGTGTATTTGAGATTTCTATTGTACTTGTTTCAGAACTGTATTGGGTTTCAGACTATGTATTTTGTATTTGTTTTGAGACTATGTATTTTAGTGGCTTCATGAACCACTATGGTTATTTTTTTTTAAATTCCGCTGCGAGTTATTCTGATATTTCTGTGTCTGTGATTCTATGAATGATTTTATTTGCTCCAAATTTTATTACAATCTGTTATTTTGCATTATTCAAGTCTGACATGTGTGGATTATTGTCGATTTGAATGGTCCAAAATAGTGGGCCGTTACATTTGGTATCAGAGCTTTGGTTCTATGGAGAAAAACCTCATTAGAGATAGGGTAGAAATACCTTAGAATGAGTGAAATCAAACTCAGAATCATTTCCTTGTGAGTGAACGTATTTTCAAAGTATAAAATGATTTTAAATGATTTTTCAAATGATTTTTCAAAGATTATTTTGATATAAAGTTTTCTTGTTTTAAGAAGAAATTTTCTAAACTTCCTTCTTTCTGTATCTACCTTGTTAGGAATTTTTGTTATTAGGATATTCACCCAAGTGACCTTATCGTATTTTATCTTAACTTATCTTTGACTTCTCTGTACCTTGTCCTAAATTATTCTTGATATTTCCAGGATGAATCGTGGAAATGCTAGAGGTAGGGGTCGTGGTATTGCCCCAGTTCCTCCACCTGTTGCACCCGTTAAGTTCACAGTTCTTTGCAAAGAATTCTCTCAGCTCGGTGGCACTAAGTTCACCGGTTCAGAAAGTATCATCGAAGCCCAGCAATGGCTAAGAAGTTTGGAAAGAATCTTTACTGGTTTAGAGATCACTGATGCCCAGAAGCGTCAGTTAGCAGCATGGCAGCTGCAAGAGTCAGCCCTAGATTGGTGGGAGTCTGTTACGACTCGCACTAACGAAGGTGATCTTTCGTGGGAGCAGTTCAGGTATCCTTTGTGTTAACTTGAATTTTCCCCATTTCCTTTCTTTTCGAATCTATCTTAAGTTCGATTTGTATCTTCTTTCAGGGAGGCTTTTGTGGCAAAATGGATGCCCGAAGCCGGGAAATCTCAGCTTTACCGTGAATTCATGGACCTCAAGCAGGGTACCATGTCCTTCTCAGAGTATGAACGGAAGTTCAATGAACTTTCAAAATTCGGTCATGGTCTTATCGACACTCAGCTAAAAAAGAATGAGAAGTTCATTTCTGGAGCTCGCCCAGAGTTCTACGATCGCCTTATTTCCCATGTTCATGGCACATTTACTGAGCTCATGGATATGGCTATTCGCTATGAGAACCCTACCTCCAAGGGTCCTGCTGCTTCTGGTACTCATGTCTCACAATCTTCCTCTGCAAATTCCAAGAAGAGAAAGCCCAACTTCCACCAGCATAAGAAAAATTGGATCAAACATGCGGGCTTGGGATCTTCAGCATCTGCTCCTTCTCAGAGACACCCTATTGATCTTTCCTCCATTACTTGCTTCAAATGTGACCAGAAGGGACACTATGCCAATAGTTGCCCTAATCCGTCTGTTGTTGCTGTTCCTCCACCCCAGGTTACCAAGAACGTTCTTTCTCATGTTTGTCTTCAGCCGGGTCATTTTAAGAAGGACTGTCCTTTATATCAGAAGGGAAAGCCATCTGGCGTATTTGTTGTCACATCTGCTTCATCACCTGCTCCTGCACCTGCTCCTGCTCCTAGCGATGGTCAAGGTACTCTTCAAAGCACCTTTACTTTATTTCATCATCCAGTTCGTGTTTTATTTGATACTGGGGCTTCGCATAGTTTTATTTCTGATGACCTGTGTAATAAGTTTGAACATCTCCTTTCTCCTGAGTATGCTTCTGTTCCTCTATGTGTTTCTAATCCTATTGGTGGTCCCGCAAATCTTAATAAGATTTGTAAACATGTGAAACTCCTCTATTCCGATCATAGTTTTAGTGGCGATTTCTATATCCTTGGTTTCGATGCTTTTGATTTGTTGCTTGGAAGTGATTGGCTTGATGGACACGATGCCCGTATCTCGTGTAAATCCTGAATTGTTTCTCTTAAGGATGATCGAGGAAATTCTTTGGTTATTCAGGGCCGTATGCCTCATGATTATGCTGGTAGCTTTATCTTTTCTCTAGATGCTTCTATTGATGATCTTCAGTCGACCCGTGTAGTTAATCACTACCCGGATGTATTTGGTGAAGTTACTGCTTTACCTCCCAAGCGGGAAATTGATTTCCGCATTGATCTCATTCCTGGAGCTCGACCTATAGTTCTTCCTCCTAGAAGAATGGCACCCCGCGAGAAGGTTGAGTTAAGGAAACAAATTGAAGACCTATCGTCCAAGGGTCTGATCAGACCTAGTTTTTCTGAATGGGGAGCCGCTGTGGTTTTCGTCACCAAGTCCGATGGTTCTCTTCGGATGTGTGTTGATTATAGGGAGTTGAACAAACTCACTATGAAAAATAGTTATCCAATGCCTCGCATCAATGACATGTTTGATCAGCTTTATGGTGCTACTGTTTTCTCTCAGCTTGATCTTGCCACAGGTTTTCACCAACTTAGAGTTGCCGAGGAAAGTATTCCTAAGACTGCTTTCCGTACTGAGAATGGATTCTTCGAATGGTTAGTCATGCCTTTTGGTTTGACTAATGCTCCCGCTTTCTTTGTTGACTTGATGAATCGTGTTTTCCATGATGTGCTTAATAAATTTGTTCTAGTCTTTGTGGATGATATCCTCATTTTCTCCAAGTCTGAAGAAGAACATAAGTCACATTTGAAATCTGTTCTTGAGACTCTTCGAAAGCATCAGTTAAAAGCTAAATTTTCCAAATGCCATTTCTGGAAGGATGAAGTCCGATTTCTTGGGCATATTGTTTCTAGTAATGGAGTTTCAGTTGATCCAGTCAAGATCGCTGCGATCAATGTAAGTTCCTCTCTCTTTCTCTTTCCTTGTTTCGTTCAATTTACTCTATCTTTCCTATTATCCTTCTTTTTTCCCTATTCTGTGCGGGATTGGGAAACTCCTAAGACTCCTACTGATATCCGTAGTTTTCTGGGCCTCGCCGGTTATTACCGGAGATTCATTGAGAATTTTGCTCGGATTGCTGCACCTCTCACTGCTTTAACTCGGAAGAATGCTAAGTTTATTTGGAGTAATAAGTGTGAAGCCGCGTTCAATGAGTTAAAAGACAAGCTTACTTCCGCACCTGTTCTTACCGTTCCAAATGGAGATGAGGGATTAACGGTATACACTGATGCTTGTCGAGAAGGTTTGGGAGCTGTTCTGATGTAGGATGGTAGAGTGATTGCTTATGCTAGTAGACAGTTGAAGACCCATGAAGTAAATTATGCTGCCCATGATCTAGAGTTGCTTGCAGTTGTTTTCGCTTTGAAACTTTGGAGACATCATCTGTTGGGTACCAAGTTCGAGCTTTTCACGGATCATCAGTCTTTGAGGTATATTTTCTCTCAGAAGGATTTGAATCAGAGACAAGTTAGGTGGTTAGAGTTCCTTGCTTCTTATGACCTCGACATCAACTATACACCGGGAAAGGCTAATGTAGTGGCGGATGCTTTGAGTAGGAAGAAAGCTTTGTTGTGTCAGATTGTTGTTTCTTCACCTCTTGTGGATCGTATTATGGCTAGACAGGATGAAGATCAGATGCTTAGATTGATTAAGGAGAATGTTCGAAGTAGAGTGGGAGGTAGTAGTCTTGATGGTAATGGAGCTCAGATTGACGATAAGGGTGTATTGAGGATCAATAATAGGATTTGTGTCCCGAATGTTGATGGATTGAGACAGGAGTTACTTCGGGAGAATCATCAGTCCAGACTTTCTATTCATCCAGGCGTAACCAAGATGTATCAGGATATGAAGAAGTTATATTGGTGGAAAGGTATGAAGCGAGATATTTCCATTTTCGTCAATAGGTGTGCGACTTGTCAGCAAGTCAAGGCAGATCATCAGAAGGCTCCTGGTTTATTGCAGCCTCTTGAGATTCCCAATTGGAAGTGGGAACAAGTTTCTATGGATTTCATTGATGGTTTACCGAGGACTAGGAAGGGTAACGAGAGTATCTGGGTTATTGTGGATAGATTGACCAAATCAGCTCATTTCATTCCAGTCAAGTCTACCCGTTCAGCTTCTAGTTTATCTGAGATTTACATGAGGGAGATTGTTCGTCTCCATGGTGTTCCTCTCAGTATCGTTTGTGATCGAGATCCTATCTTTACTAGTAGGTTTTGGAAAGCCTTTCAGGATTCTTTGGGTACTCATCTTAATCTGAGCACTGCTTACCATCCACAGACCGACGGTCAAACGGAAAGGGTGAATCAGATTTTAGGAGATCTTCTTCGTGCTTGTGTGCTTGATTATGGAGGATCTTGGGAAGATCATCTCCATCTTGTCGAATTCACTTATAACAATAGTTATCAGGCCAGTATTGAGACTTCTCCATTTTCTGCTCTTTACGGACGACCTTGTAGATCTCCTTCTTGTTGGATTGAATCCGGTAATCGTTTGGTTCTTGGTCCTGAGATGGTTTTGGAAGCTTCAGAGAGAGTTGAAGAGATTAAGAGGAAGATGAGGATTGCTCAGGATAGACAGAAGAAGTACGCCGATCGTCGAAGACGGAGTTTAGAGTTTGCTGTTGGTGATTTGGTTTTCCTCAAGGTCTCTCTCTTAAGGAATGTTATTCGTTTTGGACGTAGAGGAAAGCTATCTCCTAGATTCGTTGGTCCTTTCCGCATTTTGGAAAGAATTGGCTCTCTTGCTTATCGTCTGGATTTACCCGAGAAATTTTCTGGAATACACAACGTCTTTCATGTATCTCATCTTCGTCGCTATCTGCATGATCCATCTCTTATTATTCAGCCTTCTTCTCTTGATAGTTTGGATATCGAGCCAAATCTGACTGTTGAGAGGAAGCCACTTCGTATCGTCGATCGAGGTACGAAGCAGCTAAGAAGGAAATCTGTCAACCTGGTCAAAGTGCAGTGGAGCACTGATGAGCGGGATTGCACCTGGGAGACGGAGGAGAGCATTCGTGCTTCGAATCCGGAATTGTTTATTTCAGGTACTTTTGCTATTCTGTATTATCTTTCTTTGTTTTCCTTCTTCGTTCCTTTTCGAGGACGAAAAGCTTTGAGTGGGGGAGAGTGTAATAGCCCGATATTTTAAAACGAAATTTTAATTAAAAACAAAACATTTCGAAATATTAATTTAAATATAAAGTGTAGTAATTTGTATAAAACGAAAATTTAAAGCGTTACATTTCGTTACGTTTGTCCGTTCTTAACTTTATATTAGAAATTTTTTTTTATGATGATAATAGCTATTTTAATTTTGTTTAAAAAGATACGTTATATTTTAAGAAACCGTTAACATTTTTAAATTTATTAAATAAAAGAAACGGGTAACAAATTGTACGTTACTTCGGGCGTTACACTGTACGTGCATTGTTCCATTGTCCATTTATTTCTGCTGTATATTTCAGTTTGAAATTGTCAAATCTTGCATTGAATTGCACGTGAGAAATAGTCCACTTACCCCTTTATCTCCCTTACGTTTCGTTCAACATTTATTTTGCCTAAATTCCTCTAACTGATCAAAACCTTTCGTTGCCTTCTTTTCTACAAAAGATATTGGCAGCTGTTCATTTTTGTTTCGTTCAAAAAGCTCCATTCACAAAAGTTTCCCTGCATTTTTCGTTTTAAAAATCTCGTGAGCATCTCTCTCTGGAAGGTACAGGCAACATCTTTCTTCCACTTTTTGTTCACTTTATATTTTTATTTTGCTGTCCCCTGTTTGTTGTTTTATCCATTTCCAGCTTTATGCTTTGTTTCATTCTGTCACCACCTCCTAACTTATATTCCCACCACGTCTGAAGCCTACCAAACACCCAGGTTCCAACCCCGTTCGCCATCTTTCCCAAATGAGACCAACCGCCTCCAATACCAGATCGAGACCAGTCAGCCCTACCACCATACGAGACCCAACCCCACCGAGAACCCCCTGAACTCCATGCGGGACCACCTATCTCCAACTTCACCACCCTGGCCAACCACCCGAACGAACCCCAGCCTGCCCTCTTCCACAAACCCATGCCCAGACTCGCGCCAGTCCTCAACCACGAGACCGAGACCAACTCCAGGTCGAGACCACCCATCCCGTGCTCCGCCACACTCCTACCCAGTCCCCTGACCCTACACCACCACGACCCATTCGCCACCAGATCACCACGCCACCAGTCCATCCTCCACGTCGCCACAAACACATGCCGAGACCTACCAGGTCGGACCGAGCCTTGCATATGAGAGAAATGATGAACTGTTTGGTCCCTTTTATTTTTGTTTTTGTGTTGTTTCCCCTGAACTCGTTTGAAAAATAAAAAGAGAAGTACCTGTCACCTTGTACTTTGTGGTAGTTCTATTGAGTTGTTAGAAAAAAGAAAGTTGCTTTTGTCACGTGTTTTTGGTATCCTAGTTTAGCTTGTTTCCACTAAACAAATATATGCTTTTGTCACTTTATTTTTTTTTAGACCGAGCTTTGTATTGAGAGGTGAACAATGTTTTGTTGTATGGCCTCTGCCTTGTTGAAAAAAAAATTTTTTTTTGTTGTTTTGTTCCTTTGTAACTTTTGAAGTTATATATTTTTCTTCTTTCTTCCGAAACTTTGTTTAAAAAAAAAGAAAAAAGAAATGAACACTTTGTTTGGTCGAGCATTTGTTTCGAAGTTATAATCTAAATTTTTAAAAGTGATCGGGCTATTTCTTTCGATTTTCAAACGTATTTCTTTTTCGGTTGTTTGCTTCATTTGAAGTTCGTTATTCGTGCAATTTTAGATTTGATTTCTTATTGTGCTTTTGGTTTGAATCTAGTTGGCGCATCCGCTGACAACTGATCGTGCTATCCTCGTGCTTCCGTTAGGCATCGTATTTCTTTTCCGAATCTCCAGCTCTGTAGAGGTGAGTAAATCTCACACGAATATCCATACTTATATGATTGTGAAACGACCGCAACTGAATGTGTAGAAATAAATAAACAAATAAATGATGTTATAACTACCTGTGATTTATTTATAGTTGATGTTAATTATTGAAACTGCATATCGTATCATCTGTTATGTTCTGTTCTTATTTTACTGTTATTCTATTCTGTTAAATCACACTGCAAGTTCCCTGTAGAATAGAATCACTATGGGTTGAAATGATACATACCCGAACGGACTTTAGAATAAGGGAAGGTTGTTATGGGCTGAAATGATAGGCCTGAGCGATTTTCAATTAAATTTTATTTACTTGGGATTGCGGGTTTGAAATGATAAAACCCGGATTTTTCTTTGTAAATTACGGGTTGAAATGATATAGTATCCGTATCACTTGAATTAGGCTAGAGAATATTATACGGACCCGTGGTTATTTTTTTGTATTTTCTGAAAATTTTTAAAATATTTTAAAAATTGTAATAATTTTTAAATTGATTTAAACCAAAATTTTAAGTGATTTATTTAAAATAGAAATGATTTTCTATGTGATAAATATAAATAAATGGAGGAATATTGATTTTAAAACAAAACTTAAATTTGAAATTTTGATAAAAAGAAAGATGGAAACTTAAGTGATTAAATTGAAATGAAATTTAGTTTTTAAAATTGGAGTTAAATTTTAAATGTTGAAATGAATGTAAGAAGCAAATTTATAAGTTTTGGTTTTTAACCTGTGAAATTTCTCTTTTTAATGAATTAGTTAAAGGATTGAAAATGAACATTTTTAATGTATGATTTTATAAGTTTTAACTAGGTAGAATCCGTAGCACTTGTTAAGTGTTGTGGATTGTATAAGTGAACCAAAAGACTAAAATGAACTAAGGCTATGATAGTACTTGGTAAGTGCTGTTGTAGCAGAAACTAAAATTGAACCTGAACTAATAAAAGGGCTACTGTAGCACTTGTTAAGGACTGCAGTAGGCTGAAATATGATTTTGTTTAAAACTGAATTGTTATAGCAGTTATAAATGTTGTTTTGTTGAATAAAAATTGTTTTCAAATATAACTTACCGCCGCATTTTTTTAATGCCGTGAAAGCTGAAATTTTAACGTTATTGTTTTTACGTAAATAAGTGAACTCCGAAAAGGTTAGATTTTAGAAATTTAATATTTAATTTTTAAAAAGAATAATGTCTTTGTTTTTAAATGATTTAATTCGAAGTATATTTGATAAATTGTTTTAAATCTATAACCACGGGTTATAATAACGATTGGTTGGCAAAGAGACCGGGATCGGATATGGACATACTCTCTGTCGATACCGAAAACCACTTTGACAACCGTGTACGCGGTGGAGATTCCAGAATGAAGTAGGATGGTGGCGACGTCCTTAAGGTATATTACGTGGACCCAACTCCCGTGAGTTGGCATAAGGTGGCTAAAACAGGAGCGATCTCGGACCAGTGAGGTAGCACCTCTTCTCGGACACATTTCTTCGAAATTATACTCTTACTTGTGATTTGACTAGATGGCCATCCTCCGATTTGGGAATGTTGTTCGAGGTGGAACGGTAGTGGCTGCTATGCGTATCCATCAGTCCGTGTGCGTAATTGGTATATCTACCCTGGCATTGCCTAGTTGTGCCGTGTCACCTACCATATCAAGCTTTACTACGATTATGATTTTTAGATCCGACCGCGTTAAGGTTCTCCATCCCCTTAACGCTATTTTCCGATATGATTATACTTTACTTATGTAGACACTATTATAATAGCGAATATTACAACATCGTAGATAGTTTAACGGATCCTTAGAGGATGGGCGGTCCCAAGCATCTTCTAAGTTACTTGTACCTTTACTACAGTTCATTTGAGTTGGTTTACATTGCATAAGTATGTATATCCTGACTCGAGTGTTATGTTTTATTTTACGCTCGGGTCAGCCTGAGTATTCACAGCTTTGGATTCACCTTTCTGGAGCTTGGAATCACTGGAGATTCTACTTATCTAGTTATCTTCCTATTTCAGTTTCAGTTGTCTTATTTCAGCTTTTGTTTGGAGACTTGTGTATTTGAGATTTCTATTGTACTTGTTTCAGAACTGTATTGGGTTTCAGACTATGTATTTTGTATTTGTTTTGAGACTATGTATTTTAGTGGCTTCATGAACCACTATGGTTATTTTTTTTTAAATTCCGCTGCGAGTTATTCTGATATTTCTGTGTCTGTGATTCTGTGAATGATTTTATTTGCTCCAAATTTTATTACAATCTGTTATTTTGCATTATTCAAGTCTGACATGTGTGGATTATTGTCGATTTGAATGGTCCAAAATAGTGGGCCGTTACAAAATAGCCCATTTAAGGATCCAAAAGTCTGAGCCTCTGTAGAGCGAAGTATAGTTCGTGTGCGGCAAGTTGTTATAGGAGTTTGGCTTAGTTCGGTTGCATTTTTGTGAGTAAAACTTCACCCTCAAAACCAAAGTTTTAAAACAATATTCATGTTTATGTTATTAGCTAATTAAGGCTTGTAGTATGTATTGGATGATGTAATGGTTGTTGTTTAGTTTATGCTTTGAAAAGTTGTCATGTTTGAAAGTTAGTAAGCATGTTGTTAGCCGTATGAAAAGTTAGCTGCTAAAGTTAATATAATTATTAGTAAATAATCATTACATGTTGTTTAATAGTAAATTACCATGTATATATGCTTATATCTTGGCTATGTAATGTTTGATTTTAATGATAATGCCATAAACTTGTTTGCCGAACTGCCCGTATAATGATAGTCATTACATCGACACTTTCCGAATATCACTTTTTATCGAAGCCGTTTGGTTTTGTCTTCGTGCTTGGAATTGTTTTACAAGTTATAACATGTCTTTGAATGTTAATGATTTCAAAAAATTAATTAATTATATTAATAATGATTTTTAATTAATTATTTAATTAATAAGGATTAAGTTTAACTTATTTACTTATTAATGATGTGTTTAAGTTTAAGTAACCACTTAGCTAATGATGTTTAAAATTAATTAATCATTTTATTGAATGGTGTTTAAGGATAATTAATATTTTAATAATGATGAATTAAGTTAATCAGTCAATTAGATAATGATGTTCTTAAATCAATTAATCTATTTAAGTAACGACTTTTAAAGGTTAATCAATTTGTTTAACCTTAATTAATATTTTCCTTAATAAAGTTTTAAATTAATTAATCATTTTAAAATTTTTGATATCTAATTATTTGTTAATTAATTTAATTAATAATGTTTCAATTTATTAATCAATTGAATTAATGATGTTTAAAGGTGATTTACCCTTTTCAATTAAAGGCATTTGAAGTTAATTTATCAACCTAAGTAATGAAGTTTCAAAGTGAATTTACTAAAGTAACAAGGATGTTTTGAGTTTGTTATTCTATATAATGATAATTGTTTATTTATTTATTTTATTTAGTTAATTAAATTAATGATGTTTAAATGTGATTAACTTCTTTTGAATTAAGGACCATGGAAGTCAATCAATCAACTGAATTAATGAAGTTTTAATGTTAATTAATCAATGTAATACGGATGTTTTAAGTTATTAAATCCTTTTAATAATAATATTTAATGTTAATGAACTCTTTTAACAAAGTGTTTTAAAGCTAATACTTGTAATGTGAATCCAAGCACGAATTCGGGTTTTAAAAAGAAAAAGTTTGATTCGTTTATGGAAATGATTAAATTTCCATAAAGCAATTCACTTAAATGTAAACGATTTATTTGTATAATCAGCACTAAAAATTGAAGAAGTAGACTTGTCGCTATTCCAAAAGTTAAGAATAAATGTGAGACATGACTTTAAGGTAACAACACCATGACTTGTCCGGTATTATTGTTAACCAAGAAATATACAAGTTTGAATTCGATGAGTGGTGCTAAGTATACAAGACTTAATTTCCATATATGATCGTTTTATACCCTTGATAATTGGTTTCTCAGCAATCGGTTACATCGGCTTCTTTATTATCATTATTCCAAGTGTAGCGACCCGCCTTTCTCGACTCTCGAAAATCGACACAAAATACACCACTGTATAATATGTCGACGATCGAGTGCCGGAAAAGACAGATTGTTGAGGAAAAAGAAAGAAGATAGAAGAAAGAAGGAACTAAACAACATCAGAATCTCACAATCGCAGCGGAACAAAATATATTAAATAATAACAGATCTTTAAACAAAATGAAACCATATCTGTTATATACAATACATCATCAGAGTATATCACAAGTATACAACAATTACCAGCCTGGTATTTATATCAGCCTGCCTCACAACTGCTGGCAATTTCAAACAACCATAGAAGCGGAATAAACAAGTATGAATAATACGTCTCGAACTCCAGCTCCTCTCCTGAGCTCCAAAGTGTCTAATCCTGAACCTGAAATACTCGGTCTGACCCGAGCATTATAATGAAATAACACCCTAGTCAGTCTGGAATACCAGTGTCTGAAAAATACATCCAAACTGATTCTTAAAGTTTCAAAAATCCTTTGAAATCAAAAGCATCTCGTAAGACCATGCCACAAATAAACATGTCGGGTTTTTACCTTACGATAGCCAAAACACTTTTTATCAACTCCGTCTGATATTATAATAGTGTCTATATATAAATACTTATTCAAATAGCTGAAATTGTTACATGATTAAATTCCAGCATACTAGCCACAAAGTGGGTAATACAAACAAAAACCGCAAAGGCACGTAGGGAGAATGGATTTCCAACTAATGACTAGGCACTAGGGTACCACCTGTCACAGTACCTAGTCTAGATCAGCGTACCGAGGACCACGCCCGACCCCCCGCAACACAAGACCAGAACTACCCCTTATTGGCAAATTCCGAGTAAGATCACCCCACGGTTGGGATCAACAACCGCACCACTAAGCCGAAATAAAAATAGACATCTAGACAGGTATGACCTTACCCTAATGGGTGCGATCCACATAGCCTTACTGCATAACCCCTGATTTTCAGTCATTCCCGGTTGATGAGGCTTGAGGCTAAGCATTACCTTTTTAGAACATATCCCTTAGAATGCCCATCGTCCACTTGACGATGTTCCAAAAGCATTCATCCATACAAGTCCGTTCCGGGTTCGAACGGAACCGAAGGCACTACTCCTACTACATCCATTTTGGAATCACCCTCAGGATTAGTAGCGACTAGCCCTTGCACTTCATTGCTCCATCTTCGATTCCAAACTCATTTTTCCACGAAAACGTACAAACCGAATCGAAGTGGTTTTCGAGAAATTAATCTCGATCCCGGTCTCTTCGAAACGATCAGCGCATTGGCCAATATTGATAGTCGGTTATTTAACTATAAAAAACATTCACAAACATCCACCAAACATAAATAATTCATCAAATTTATGTTTTCCTCAAAATATCTTCGCAAGATATATTTCTATTTTTTACCCTTTGAAAACAGTTTAAACCCACTTCCTTTTACGGAAAAAAATTTCCCAACATTTACTATTTCCACTGAAATCACCAAGTACAAACACTTAAGATTTAAAATAATTTAAATCACTTTATCCAAAATATATTTTAAGAATATTTAAGGTAAAACTATTTTTATAAAATATAAAACTAATTTTAAAATAAAAGTTAAGTCGAACTAAATTTTAAAATAATAGTTACAAACTTCCATTTAAGTTTCAAATAAAACTTTAACTAAACTATCTTTAAATAAATCCATTTTATAAAATATCAATATTAATAATATTCTTTTTAATACATAATACCAATTAACCCTTTTTAAAATAGTTACTATTATAACTAATTTAGTAAATACTTACTTTTAAAATTTTCACAACTCAAATAATTTCCTAAAACATCCTTTTAAAACAATTTCAAAACTTCTAACTTCTGCTCAAAATCTGCTTTAAAAACGTACATGGCTTTTCAGGGAAATTCACTTCCATTTGAGAATAAACCAAAGAATTCTCCTTATAAATCCTGCTTGATTTATCTCAATTCAAATTTACGTTTCAATCCCATAAATTTCTTCCAACACTTTAAAAATAAACCCCTTTATTTATTTTTAATCACATTCCCATTTCCTGGAAATCACTTTCAAAATATATGCTTAAATTGTTTAAAACAAGTTACCAAATCCTTTACTTCAAATAACACCCTTGAAAATTCCATAAAGTTTCCTCGAGTAACTTAAATCAAAATTTCTTTTAATATAATGTTATTATATCAAATATCTATGTTAAAGTTCCTTTAGAAACATAATACAAATTTATCCTTTAGAAATTTAAATACCATAATTACTTAAATAAATGTTTACTTGTACTTAAAAATGATTAATATTTTCTCTCCAAAATATTCTCAAACACATTTTAATCTGCCAATTTATATTTTGAAAGCTCTTCTTTGAAACATACTAAATTTCCAGGAAAGATACACTTCCCATCCTTTAAAAATAATCTCACTATTATTTTTAATCCATTTCACTTCTTATAGAAATTCCCATTAGAAATCTATACTTCAAATTTATTTCCCAATAAAATCCCATTCCATTTATAAACCAAGTTTATAAATTTCCATTTCTCATTTCCTTTTTAATCACAGTTTCCAATAACACTTCAATTTCCAATCCAATTTCTGAGATTTAATTTCCTTAAATTCATTACTCCAAAATTTCCTTTCAATTCCCTTTTTGATTTCCAATTTATTTTATTGATATTTAAAATACCAAATTTTATTTATCCAACATAACACAGCATAACAAAAATTCCCAAATCAATCTATCACAGGATATCAATGAAATATATCACCGATCATAAATAAATTTCTATTTGTGAGGAATTCAGTTGGATCCCTACAACCTGTTTCCCTGCATCCACAGATGTTAGCACAACAACAAATATCAATTCAATCTGATAACCATTTTCATAATCAACCAATCAATCATCATTTAAATATTAACTATTTAAATCAGCTGAAATTCCAGATGTGAGTGAGATTAACTCACCTTGAATTTCGAAACGCCGAGCGTTTAAATTCTAAATTAAATCGAGTCTGTTCGATTTAATCCAAAATTTCCGCTAACTCTAATCGTCTCCAAACTTGTACTGCAGCGTAGATCGCGTCGCTGCGATTTCGGTGCTACCAAATTCGTCAGATTCTGATAATGTATGCAGAAGATAAGTTATTTCAAAGTTCGTATATACATTATACAAAAAAATTTTATTCTTATTTTATTTTTATTTATAAAACTACCCTCAGATCTGCCGTTAATTTTCGTTTCAAATCCAAGCCGCCGAAAAAGTAATCTCTTCTTCCACGCGATAACATCGTATGCTCGAACCCATATGCCTCTTTAGGGTTTCGACGCCGCACCCCCATTGCTTGCCGATAAGTCGATCAAAGGCCGCCACTACGAAGCCCACTGCGGCACGCTTCCCTGGCCAGAGCGAGGCGAAGCTCGGTTCATCCATGGAATAGCAAAACGAGTGCAAACGGCGGCGCTACCGGTCGCGATATCTCCTTCGACGTCACTCAGAACACGATCACCACCGTTGGTATCGTAGAGCTCAGAGTGCTCTACAATTCCTTAGTTAGGAGTTTTCGAATTAAACGAATGGATCGATAGATAATCGATGAGGAACGTGGGATGATTTCATCCATTAAAAAATATAGAGCGACGGCTGTGAAAGCCCTAGGGTTTCTACTGATCTGAGCGTATATATATACGTATAAGTGAATTAATTTAATATTATATCCACGAATTACTTGATTTTCGGACAAACTCCAAACCAGACGTGCCGCCTGGCGTTTATAAGGTTTTACCCGCATTCCAAAAACAATGAAATGTGTTTCGAAGGCTAATTCGATCATATACGCGAGTTTCGGAAATAAACGATCAATTTTAAATTAAATTGATTAAAACAATTTCCATGCGTTTTGAGCTGCCACGACCAAACGTCAACTCCGATTGCTACGAAAATTGAAATCCGATAATAACTAACTATTACGGATCCAATGGAACTGGTTTCGTTGAATTCCGAGACTACGCCCCGGAAGGCTATTTTAACTCGTCGATAAATTCGAGCGATTATCAAAATCGTCGAAATCACTTAAAATTTCACTTTTAAAATTTTACTAACTTAAATATAAACCGTATGGAATTTATATTCACATTAGAAATCATTCGGATTCATTTCGAATCAAAATCTGATTATTTGCATTATTATATTATTAAATTCCATTATTAAATTAATATAAAATTCCAAATTTAACTTATCGACTTTTGATTCCATCCAAAAGTCCAACAACATTATTTAAATCCAAATAGACTTAAAATAAATTTTAGAAACTATTTTCATACTCATTTACATCTAGAATCACCACTTATCCAAATTCCCAACATTAAATTATTATTATTCAAATCAAATTGAATTTCCATCTTTGAAGTTTTAACTAATCTTATTGATCTAACCAAAATCTTCTTATTTCAAACTCAAATAATAATTTACATTTAACATTTAAAATGAATTAAATGTTCAAAATCTAACGACCAAAATTCTGGGTCGTTACATTCCTCCCCCCTTATAAAAATTTCGTCTCCGAAATTTGCTAAGGTAGGAAAATGCTACTAAACTCCATAACTTATCCAAAACCCACTCAATTATAACTTACATTCATATTCACTTCAATATGATTAACGTATGCCTTGCTTACATCAATTTACTTCAATTCAATCCCAAATTGATTCACAATCAAATTTATTTGAAATTTGATTCATTTGCATCTCTTTTATGATTTACTTGCATTTATATATAAATCCCCTAAATAAGATTTCAATTCATTCCAAATGATTCAAAAACCAATTTCATTTACTTCTTTTAATTCATTCACTTTCGTTTACGTGAAAACGACTAATTTCTATGCAAGTTCGTTGTTATTCAAACAAATAACAATTACTTAAGTTTATAACCATTTAAAATTAATTCCAACTCAAATTATATTAATTTTACTCTATTCGGAATTATTCACAACCCAAACATCCTCATTTTTTTTCCATTATTAAATTAAATTCCTACTCTCGCTTCAAGTTCATCATCCAACTTAAGTTTATATTAATATCATTCCATCCTGGATTATTTACAACTCATACATTCTTATTCCATTTCAATTTTTGAATTAAATTCCTATTCTTACATTTTAATTTCATTATCCAAACCGGTTTCATTCAAAACCATTATATACAACTCAATAACAAACATTTCATAATTTACTTAAGTTATTTCAACTCCACAATAACTCCATTTCTTCTTACATCAATTCTATTTTCATTTAAATTTGATTCTCATCCAATCAAATTCTACTCCATTACAAATTTTAATCCAATTTTAAATGATTTCGACGATTTTGGAAATCGCTAGAATTTATCGATGAGTTAAAATAGCCTTCCGGGGCATAGTCTTGGAATTCGACGAAGCTAGTTCCATTGGATCCATAATAGTGTATTATTATCGAATTTCAAATTTCATAGTGTTTGGAGTTACCGTTTGTTCGTACGGGCGAGAAACGCGTTGAAATTTAAATCGAAAATTTAATATTTTAAATCGATTCGAAAGGCTATCTTCCACATACGATCAAATTGGCTTCTGAAACTCATTCCATTGTGTTCGTAACGTGGGTAAAACATTATAATCGCCTGTCGGCACGCGTTGTTTGGAGTTCATTCGAATTAGTAGTTGAAATTGAGAATATTAATAAAATAATATTTATCAAACGTATATATACGTTTAAGGGGCCGAAACCCTAGCTATTTTCTTTGGCCGCAACAAAACAATTCAATGGCCGAGAAACACCTTCGTTTCCCCTCAAATATCTCGAGATCCATCGACTTTTACGCGAAATCTTCAACTGCATATTCGAAGAGCTCGCCAAGCTTCATACATCCAACGGTTGTGATTGGAATCAGCGTGGTAAATCGCTTCGATTTTTGGGCCGTTAGTCACGCGTTCGAGCGCGTTTTCGGGTGCAACAACGAGGCCGAGCTTGCTCGTTTTCTGGCCATGGGTGCGCGCCGTTTGGAGCTGTGGCGTGGAAGGTTTGGATCGTCCTCGACGTTATCGTGGTGGTCTCGATTTTTGGTCAACGAACGGCAGTGATGTGTTCGGTTTGATCGCGTGATGGAAGAAAGGGCTAGGGCGGCTTCGATTTTCTAAATGTAATCTAACGGCTGAAATGAATTTTGGGTATTTAAATAAACGAAAATAAATTTAATTGTATTAATTTATACTCTAACATTTAAAAATCTATAACGTTTGCATACGTTGTCAGAATTCGATGAAACTGGCGACGCCGGAATAGTAGGGACGAGCTCTACGTAGTGGAGTAGATCTGGGAACGATTAAAGCTTGTGAAAATTTTAGATTAAATCGAAGGCGCTCGATTTAATTAGAAATTGTAACACTCGGTGTTTTAAATGTAAGGTGAGTTAATCTCACTCACATCTGGGATTTCAGCTGATTTAAATAGTTAATATTTAAATAATTGTGTGATTGGTTGAATATGAGTATTAATATCAGTTTGGATTGATATTTGTTGTTGTGCTAACATCTATGGATGTAGGAAAATAGGTTGGAGGGATCCAACTGGATTCCTCGCAATATAGAAATTATATTCATAATCTGTGATATATTTCATTTATATCCTATGATAGACTGATTTGGAATTTTGTTATGCCGTGATTATAATCTAGTATTCTAAAATATCCATAAAATGAATTAGTATTAAAAGGGAAATGAAAGGAATTTTTAAGTAATGAATTTAAGGAGATTATATTCGGGAAATTGGTTTGAAATTTGTAAGAGTTTTTGAAACTGTGGTTTAAAGAGGGAAAATAAGAAATGAGAATTTATAAATCGGATTTATAAATGAATTGGGATATTTATCGAAGGATAAATTTAAAAGTATAGATTTTCCGGTGGGATTTTCTATAAGAAGTGCAAATTGTCTTAAAAGAAATAGTGGAATCACTTTTAAGGTGGAAAGTGTATTTTCTGTCCTTGAAAAATGTAGTAAGTTTTCAAAGGAAAGCTATCAAAGTGTAAAATAGAAGTTTTAAAAATGTGTTTTGGAATGTTTTAGATAAATAATTATTTTAATTATTTTTCATAGAAAGGTAAATATTTATTTAAGTAATTATGGTATTAAATTATTTTAAAGGTAAATTAGTATTATGCTTCTAAAGATAACTTTAACCTAGATGTTTGATATAGTAACTTTATATTAAAGGGAGCTTTTTGATTTAAGCTACTCAGGAAACTTTTATAGATTTTCAAAAGTATATTTTGAAAGTGATTTCCAGGAAATGGGATGTGTGCTTAAAAATAAAAGGGGATTTTAATTTTTAAAGTGTTGGAAGAAATTTATGGGTTGAGACGTAAATTTGAATTGAGATAAATCTAGTGAGATTTATAAAAGAATTCTTTGGTTTATTTTGAAATGGAAGTGTATTTCCTTGAAAAGCAAAGTACGTTTTTAAAGCAGATTTTTAAATAAAAGTTAAAAGCTTTAAATTTGTTTTTAAAAAGGATGTTTTCAAGAAATCATTATTTAAGTTGTAAGAATTTTAAATTAAATATTTACAAAATTAGTTATAGTAGTAACTATTTTAAAAGGATTAATTGGTATTATGTTTTAAAGAAATATTATTAATATTGATATTTTATAAAATGGATTTATTTAAAGATAGTTTGGTTTAAAGTTTTATTTGAAACTTATGTAGAAGTTGTAACTCTTATTTTAAAATTTAGTTCGACTTGACTTTTATTTTAAAGCTAGTTTTATATTTTATAAAAATGGTTTTACCTTAAATATTCTTAAATATATTTTGGATAAAGTGATTTAAATTATTTTAAATCTTAAGTGTTTGTACTTGGTGATTTTAGTGGAAATAGAAAATGTTGGGAAATTTATTTCCGTAAAAGGAAGTGGGTTTAAACTATTTTCAAAGGGTTGAATGATTGAATTGAATGGATGTGGTATATTATATAGTAGTATATAGTATATATTGGAGTGATTGATTTCCCGCATTATATAGCGGATGAGACCCTATGCGCCGCATAATAGCGGATGATATTATATAAACCCATATACCACGATATTCCACCTCTAAGTGGAATTGGTATCGTGCTAACATCTGTGGATGCAGGGAAAACAGGATGGAGGGATCCAACTGGATTCCTCAAAATTATTTAGATTATTAATATTCTGTGTTATGAATATTTGATATTCTATGATGAATTTATATTGATAATTGGGATATTGGATTCTATGGTCTGATTGAAATATTTCAGAAACACTGAGTTATAAAATATATAGTTGGATTTTTGAAAGAAATACAAGAGTAAAATTTTAAGTGAAATAACTATAGAGAATTTGAATAAAAAAATGGGAATGAATTGGAAAGAATAAAAGAGATTTTTAAATTCTAGTAAATAAATGCCGAGTATGGAAAGGGAATTTTGAAATAACCGAGAAATAATGAATTTTAAAACTCAAGCATTATTATTTAAAGAAATAAAGAATTTATTTTGAATTCAAGGTTTGAATTTATTTTAAAGGGTTAAGAAAGGTATTTGGAAATCTGAAATTGGTATTCTCAGTTAAAAAGGATTTTTAAATCATAATAAGAAATAAAATCCGAGGTTAATGGATTTGAAAGAAAGGGAGAAAGTAAGGGAATTTATTTCAAAATGAATAAATTGGAAATCAATTTGGAAATTGATTTAAGTGTTTTAAACCCTGGATTTTTAAAAGGGAATTGAGATTTTGAAACTTATAAACTGAGTTTATAAAGGTGAAGTAATATATCAGTGGATCTTTGGATAAATAAATTCATGGTGGGAATTTATTAAAGGAATGGGTAAATTTGTTTAAAAATAAATAGTGATTTACTTTTAAAAAGATGTGAAAGAGAAGCGTATTTCCCTGGATAGCCAAGTACGTTTTCAAAGCAAATTTTTAAATATAAGTTAAAAGTTTTAATGTTGTTTTAAAAAAACATGTTTTAGAAATTTATTATTTCTAAATGTTTAAATTCTTAAGAAAGTATTTTTTTTCAAATCTATTGTAGTTGTAAATATATAAAGGTGACTTGGTATTATGTTTTAAAAAGATAAAAATTTACTTGTATATTTTATAAAGTAGCTTTATTTTAAATATTCTTAAAGTATATACCTTTGAATAAAGTATTAAAGTAGTTTTAATTTAAATGTTTTGTTTAAAGTATATTTTATAATATAGTGTTTTAAATTACTTTAAAAGTCTAAAGTGTTTGTACTTGGAGATTTCAGTGGAAATTAAAATATTTGGGAAATTTATTTCATGAGAGAAGGACGGTTTTTGAAACCGTTTTCAAAGGGTTGAAAATAGAAATATATCTTGCGAAGATATTTTGAGGAAAACATAAATTTGAGGAATTATTTATGTTTGATGGATTTTTGTGAATGTTAATTGATAGTTAAAAAACGACTATCAATATTGGCCGATGCGCTGATCGTTTCGAAGAGACCGAGATCGGGTTAGCTGCATTACAGCATGATAGGGGGTTCTCGCTTCGTGTTTGGTGGTGAACGGGAGACTCTTACCCCTACATGTCCCTTTGAGGTAGTATAAGGCCTTGGGTTGGTTGTGAGTCGAGAGGCTGGCCGTAAAAGCAAATTCGAGGTACCAGTGTGTGCCACGGTGGGTCTGGGATGGTTGCAAAGCCTACCGGTCGCCATTGCCGACGGTTGAAAAGCCTAGGTCGTCTCACTTGGACAGTCACGACCCGCCCTTCTCGACTCTCTAAAATCGAAACAAAATACACCAAAGTGTAATATGCTGACGATCGAGTGCCGGGAAAGAGAGATTGTTGAGGAAAAAGAAAGAAGATAGAAGATAGAAGAAAGAAGGAACTAAACAACATCAGAATCTCACAATCGCAGCGGAACAAATATAATAAATAATAACAGATCTTTACTCAAAATGAAACCATATCTGTTTTATACAATACATCATCAGAGTATATCACAAGTAAACAACAATTACCAACATAGCAGTTATATCAACCTGCCTCACAACTTGCTGGCAATTTCAAACAACCATAGCAGCGGAATTAACAAGTAAGAATAATACGTCTCGAACTCCAGCTCCTCTCCTGAGCTCCAAAGTATCCAATCCTGAACCTGAAATACTCGGTCTGACCCGAGCATTATAATAAAATAACACTCGAGTCGGTCTGGAATACCAGCTTGAGAGAAATACATCCAAACTGATTATTAAAGTTTCAAAAATCCTTTGAAATCAAAAGCATCTCGTAAGACCACGCCACAAATAAACATGTCGGGTTTTTACCTTACGATAGCCAAAACACTTTCTTATCAAATCCTCTGATATTATAATAATGTCTATATACAAATACTTATTCAAATAGCTGAAATTGTTACGTGATTAAATTCCAGCATACTAGCCACAAAGTGGGTAATACAAACGAAACCCGTAAAGGCGCGTAGGGAAAATGGTTTTCCAACTAATAACTAGGCACTGGGGTACCACCTATCGCAGTACCTGGTCTAGATCAGCGTACCGAGGACCACACCCGATCCCCTACAACACAAGTCCGGAACTACCCCTTACTGGGTAATTCCGAGTAAGATCACCCCACGGTTGGGATCAGCAACCGCACCACTAAGCCGAAATAAAAGGGACATCTAGACAGGGATGACCTCACCCTAATGGGTACGACCCACATAGCCTTGCTGCATAACCCCTGATTTTCAGTCATTCCCGGTTGATGAGGCTTAAGGCTAAGCATTACCTTTATAGAACATATCCCTTAGAATGCTCATCGTCCACCTGACGATGTTCCGAAAGCATTCATCCATACAAGTTCGTCCCGGGTTCGAATGGAACCGAAGGCACTACTCCTACTACATTCATTTTGGAATCACCCTCAGGATTAGTAGCGACTAGCCCTTGCACTTCACTGCTCCATCTTCGATTCCAAACTCGTTTTTCCACGAAAACGTACAAACCGAATCGAAGTGTTTTTCGACAAATAAATCCCGATCTCGGTCTCTTCGAAACGATCAGCACATTGGCCAATATTGATAGTCAGTTATTTAACTATCAATTAACATTCACAAACATCCATCAAACATAAATAATTCCTCAAATTTATGTTTTCCTCAAAATATCTTCGCAAGATATATTTCTATTTTCAACCCCTTTGAAAACACTTTAAACCCACTTCCTTTTACGGAAATAAATTTCCCAAACATTTCCTATTTCCACTGAAATCACCAAGTACAAACACTTAAGATTTAAAATAATTTAAATCACTTTATCCAAAATGTATTTTAAGAATATTTAAGGTAAAACTATTTTATAAAATATAAAACTAATTTTAAAATCAAAGTAACTCAAACTAAATTTTAAAATAAGAGTTACAAAATTCTATACAAGTTTCAATAAAACTGTTACCAAACTATCTATAAAATAAATCCATTTTATGAAATATGAATATTAATAATATTCATTCAAAACATAATACCAATTACCCCTTTAAAATAATTATTACTATAACTAATTTATTAAATATTTACTTTTAAAATTTTCACAACTCAAATAATCTTAAAAAATTCCTTTAAAAAAAATTTCAAAACCTCTAACTTCCGCTTAAAAATATGCTTTAAAAACGTACTTGACTTTTCAGGAAAATACACTCCCATTTCAGAATAAACCAAAGAATTCTTTTTATAAATCCTGCTGGATTTATCTCAATTCAAATTTACGTTGAATCCCATAAATTTCTTCCAACGCTTAAAAAATTAAAACTCCCTTTATTTTTAAGCACACTTCCCATTTCCTGGAAATCACTTTCAAAATATAGTTTTGAAAATCTATAAAAGTTTCCTGAGTAGCTTAAATCAAAAAGCTCCCTTTAATATAAAGTTACTATATCAAACATCTAGGTTAAAGTTTCCTTTAGAAGCATACTATTAATTTACCTTTAAAATAATTTAATACAATAATTACTTAAATAAATATTTACCTTTCTCTGAAAAATAATTAAAATAATTATTTATCTAAAATATTCCAAAACACAGTTTTAAACTTCTATTTTACACTTTGAAAGCTTTCCTTTGAAAACTTACTACATTTTCCAAGAAAAGAAAATACACTTTCCACCTTAAAAGTGATTCCACTATTTCTTTTAAGACAATTCGCACTTCTTATAGGAAATCCCACCGGAAAATCTATACTTTTAAATTTATCCTTCGATAAATATCTGTAACGAACCGCAAAATTTAATGGTTTTAAAAGTATATTTAACTGGAAATTTGTGAAATTTTAAACAATACAATTTGAAATTAAAAATTTATTATTTGGAATACGTATATTTTAATATAGCAACTGGAAAATTTTCATCTGATAATATTGAAGTTTATTTTCCTGTAAAATTTCATTTCAAATCAAACCGGTTAATAACAGTGAATTTAAAAGTTTTCCGAAACCAAAATATGTCAACAGGAGAAAATTTATTCTGATCATTCTGAATCAGACTGCGGAATTCGTTTTTCCAAATTTGGACTTCTACTGCCCCGTTTATCTTAATTCTGACAAAATAGCAGCATTTCTGGTACCAATTATCGACTTTTGACCGGATAATCGTACCACTGATATCTGTATACCGTTTTGATCGTCTCGTCGTGCTGGTCTCAACGGTATATTCATTTCTGTATTTTGAGATCCGGTACCTCGACGGAAACAATAAACTGTTCGTCGTAACGCACCTTCAATTGTGACTTTATTTTTCCTTTACGTTTCAAGTTTGAAACGTGCTGTGCAATAAAATCATTTATTTGCCTTAATAATCTTCAACGAATTAAGCGAGTTGACTGTTGCTATTTCTTTATTTTCATCTGACTGTTCATTTTTTGAACGGTTCAAATGTGCTTTAATATTTGCATTTATGAGATTTTTCATTTCGTTTCTTTCCTTACGCAAAGTTCTCCCTTTTATCATTTGTTCTGCACGTTTCACTTGAGCAAACGTATAATATAATGTACGTTTATATTTTCCTTTTGGTTGACAGTTGTTTCTCACTTATTCCTCATATTCACTGATCTTTTTATTCACTAGCAAAGTTAGTTTCAAAAGGGAAAAGGTGACAGCACCCCTCCTTTCATAAAACCCATATCCTCTCCCCTATTTTTCTTCTTCCATTTGTTATGTCTGCTCCTTCACAACCTTCTCTTCCCTTCGACCTCACATTTACCTTGCCAAAACCCATCACCAACCGACCTCCGCATTCTCTCCGCCTTCACTGCTTTTCCACGCACCCTCATCTCTTTCCCTTCACTTGCGCAGCCCATCCTCCCTCTCTCCTCCGACCTCACTTCCACCTTGTCGCCTCACCCAGCAGCACCCTCATCCCGCTAACCCAGGCTGCCTACAATCCACTTTGCTAGCATCGGCCTCACCCACCTCCTACTTGCGCCTACCCCCTCACTTCCATGCGGCCACGAAACCCAAACTATCGAAGCTCTGCATCCATCTCGTTTGTTTTGAAGCCGAGTGTGCTCATTCGTTGAGGTTTAAATTCTGTGATAATGTAAGTATATGTATATACTTTTACAGTCCGATATTTTATATATACATTTTTTTGTAAGCAGGTATTATATTTGGTATATGATATATACATGGTTTTATAGCATTATGTAGGCTACGTATATATGTTTTTTTTTTTGCAAAGAAACATTTGTGCTGTCATGCGTAATTTATTTTGATCTTTGTTTATTTCATTTTTTTATGCATATAATTTACAAACATATTGATTTCGAAATATATATGTGGTTGTACTTATTTTCTCACAGTAGTTTTTTTTCTTTCTTTCGAAAATAGAGGGTACACATATGCATATATATTGTTTAAAAGTGTGTTGTGTATATATATATCAGTTAACTTCATACCTATGAGTTTGGATTTTTTTTAAAGTATTATATATATATTTACATACAGGATAGTTAAAATGTTGGTTTCTAAATATTTATATAAGTCCATAAGTATGTTAAATTGCAATGAGATTTAACTGCATATATATAATCTACCTATATTTATTTGCATACAACTCTGTTTCACCTGCACACATACTCTGTTTTGTTTATGGTTTGCACAGTTGTTAATATATATAACAACTTCATTTATATTCCTAGTATATTCTGTACGTAGGTCTTTATAAGAGTTTTTAGTATATATTGATTTTATTGGTTTAAAAATATAATAAGAACATGAGTTATACATATATGTATATATAGTGGTATATATATATGAGTTTATATGATCTGTTTTGAGCCAAAGTAATTAGTACAGCAAAGTAAGTTATTTTGATTTTTGAATAGATATTGTGTTTTTTTGTATATTATATATATATACTAGTCTGCATCTGTTTTATTGTATTCTGATATATAGATATATGGAAGTTGATTTTTGATACATATATACCTTGCACTATAATTTTTATTATGGGTTGAGTATAACAAGTTTCTGGGTTCATAGATATTAGTGTCCTATGTTTGTTATAGCATGCCTGTTTAAGTAAATGTTTGTTGTATATTTCGGTAAGTTTATATTGGTTTTGCAAAAAAAAAATATTGAAAAATACATAAGTATTGGTCTTTAGTATAATATATATATTTATACCTTTGATTCTTAATATTTGAGTTTTAAGAATAGTGATTTTTTAAAATTTTTTTTTATATATTTGTCTTAAATTAAAATATTGAATTTTTTTTATAATGTTTATATTTTCAGTTTATATCAAAACTGATCTGATCCGTTTTCATCAATTTTCGTTATCAGCTATATGCGTCAAATTCGTGCCAATCTTTCTTTGCGTTGGAAATCATCATTTGGATTTGGTAAATTTTGCAATTCCAAACGTAGATTGTTGTGTTGTCTATTCTCTCTAGCCTCGAAAGGTGAGCAATCACTCACGATTAACATTCTTTTATCTATTAAATTTGATTTCAATTAAAACGACAATTGAAATATTACTGCTGTTAGTTAATTTCATTGTTGTATATATGCTATTTATTTGTATCTGTTCACCTGTGACATCTGACACCCGTATCTAGTATTATATGCCTGTTATTACTATTATTTGTATCTGTTCACCTGTGACATCTGACACCCGTATCTGTTATTTATACTGATGATATATGCCTGTTGTTGTATTTTATATTATCTGTTATCACTCTGCAAGTTCCCTGTTAGTATAGAATTCACTATGGGTTGAAATGATACATACCCTAACGGACTTTAGAATAGGAGAAAATCGTTATGGGTTGAAATGATAAACCCAAGCGATTTTCATCTGAATTAAAATTGGGATTACGGGTTGAACTGATATCTACCCGTATATATTTAAATTTCGGATTGAAATGATAAATATCCATATCACTTTACCATATGCTAGAAATATATACAAACACCGTTGGTCCATATATTTAAATATTTTGAAATTAAAATTCTATGAAGCTGGGAAGAAAAATTTATATTTTTATAGATTTTGGTAATAATTTGAACAAATTAAGGTTGGGAAGATAATTTGAATTTAGTTGAAATGTATTCATTAAAGAATTTTATTTAATTAAAACGATTTGAAACTTATTGAAATTGGAATTTAAGATATGAATTATAACTTGGGTTTGATTTAAGTGACTTAATAAATATTTCTTGTTTAAAATAAAGTTAAAGAAATATTTAGTAAAATGTAATTTAAGGCTAGTTAAATGATATTGAATTTATTAAGTGAATATTCCCTGATTTAATAATAATAAAGTTAAATCAAGAGCTATATGAAACGGTTAAATTTAACTTTGAAATGTTGAGTATTAAAGTTTGAAATATATTGAAAATTTAAATGGTATAATTAGAACTGAATTGAATTGATGAATAGAGCTTGAATAAAATTTAAATTTGGAATTTGAAGTTGATTTGAATCAATTTGCGAGACTTGAGAAAATTAAATGCTTTACTTTATAAATTAATTAATATATATACTATCTTGGAAAATAGTTATATTTGAAATGAAATGATATTTGGGTTTTGAAGTATAAATTAAATTGAAATGACCACGGTGTTATAATGTATATTTCCATCTTGTAGATAGTTCTGCAGATCCTTAGAGGATGGTTATCCCAAACATCCTTTAAGTTACTGGTATTTCAATTGATATTTCACTTGAGTTGGATTTATTAGTATAAGAATGTAAATCCTGACTCGAGTGTTTTGTGTTTTGCTTTACGCTCGGGTCAGACCGAGTGATACAGCAATGGAGACTAACCTTTGGAGTTTGGAGCTTCGTTTGGAGATCCAACCATCGATTCAGCTTTCAGCTTTCCAGTTGATTTGTTCAGAGAGGTCATCTATTCGTACTGAAGACTTCACTGTATTCGAGATATTTTGTTGTATTTTATTTGTAACTCTGATGTTTATATAGTAGCTTCATGAACTACTATTTTATCTATTCCGCTGCGTATTATTGTATTATTCTGTGTCTGTGATTCTGTGATTTATTTATTTACTGTATTTGCTGAGTTTTACCAAATTTTTATTACAATCTGTTATTTTGAATTATTCAAGTCAGGCATGTGTGGATTATTGTCGATTTGAATGGTCCAAAATAGCGGGTCGTTACAGTTGGTATCAGAGCTTTGGCTCTAGGCAAAACTTAGCATATATAGTAAATTTATTTACAGAATCACTTTCGTTCGAGTTTGAATCTCTTCCTTTTGACTTGATTTCCTTTGAACTTTGGAACGTTCCTTGCGGCTCCAAAATTTCATTCTTGCCTCTCCCTATTTGTATTCTTTTGATTCTAGAGTATCTCATAACTCCACTTCGAATGATCTCTATTAGAATAGGCGATCCCGCCAATCTTTGAATGATTGTAAAGGGGTGGAACTCCTTTACAATAGGCATTGATTCACCAGAGATTTATATATCCCTCGGTTTTGATGTTGCCATCTCTTGTTATGTCGAATTCTATCTCTGGCGATCGAATGTCGATTTGCCTTAGATTTCCACATCGATTATATTCTTGAAGTCACGGTTGAGGTCACCCGCGATTTATATAAGTATATCCATCTATTGTTTTGTAATCAATTATCTCATTTTTCATTCGAACCTATCTTCGAATCAGAATCCTATTTGATTAGAGTTCCTCTAAGTTGAATTTCTATCTTTGTTTTGAAATCCATTCTTGAACCATCCTTTGAAAAATCAGGCTTGTTTATATTTTAGAAATTGTTTTATATATCGAAATTATTATATTCTATATATAAAAGTGAAATGTTTTCGATAAAGATTATAAACCCTTTTAAAATAAGAATTTGAGGTTTCGAAAGGATTTGTAATTTTGAAAAAAACTATATAAGAAATTTGATTTATCTAAAAATGATTTATAACTGAAGGATTTTAAATTTGAAATTCGAGAATTGAACTCCGGTATTTTGAAATTGGTTTTAAGATTTTGAAATATATAATAATAATATGATTTAAAAATATTTTCCGAATAAGAAATGTTTCAAATGATTTTAATGAGTTTTGAAGAAATCTCAAAAGAAGTTTGAGAAAATAGAAGTCCAGAACTCACTTATGTCGCTGGAAAATAATTTCGGTGATGAGTGCACGCATCATCGACATTGATTTTCGAGTTTCAGAGTGAGGGATAGGCCACTCTAGTAACATTGCTACGCGAGTGGTTTTGCGAAGCCAATTTTGATTTCAAATTCCGAAGTAAGATTTGATATTCAAAGTATATATGTATATATATTTGAAATGATTTGAAGTAAGCCGGTGTTCAGTCCTTGAGTTTCGGAATTGATATAACCCTATCTATTAAAATTGATTTACTGATTTGTTGCTGATTTCCAACTCTTGAATTTGAAAAAGATTTCTTCAACTATTTCGAAGTTCGAGTACTTCCAAATCAAGGTTAACTTTTCAAAGCCAAGAAATCTTGAAAAGTATAAAATATATAAGTTTGGTATGTATGTTAAAGTATGTAGTAATATGGTTTAAATAAGTTGAAACTGTTTTGTTAAGTAAATGCATAAGGCAAATTTTAAAATTTTCTAATATGAAATTTAGATTTGAAATGTCTTGAAAAGAATTTGATCTTCAAAATATTTTGAATAAAGTTTAGTTAAATGTTTTAACTTAGTAACATCTTTATGAAACTATATATTTAACAAGTTGGAATAAATATATAAGTTGTACGTATGCTGTTTTATTCGCATAATTAATTTGATCCAAGTTTGAGTACACAAGTTCGAGGTGAATTACACCATTTCGTGTTAGGATTTTTCATTCGATTCTTGATGGCGAATATTTGATATGGATTTTGGGCTCGATTCCAGAATTCTCTATCATAGTATATGGCTATGCAAGGAGACTGATGGCTTCTAGTCGAGAAACCATATCGAAGTCCGCATTAGGGAAGTCGAATGGACAATACTAGTTCGAAAGCGAACTTGTGTGATCGAGCGAGCGATCAAATGTGATTCTGCGAAATGATGACGTATGTACATCTTATATTCTAATATCATTGATATATTTTGACGCTGAAATTGAAAGCTGTCGAGTTAGAATATCTTTGCTTACTAAAAGAAAATTTCCAATTTAAATTATAAAGATATATAACCCATAAAACCAAAGATATTCAATCCCACATGGCTCTTCATACAGCAAAATTTATTTTGAAAAATTTGATCCTTATATAAGATAGACCTTACGTAAGTATAAGAAGATTTTGAAAACATTTGATTTTGGAAATGAATTGGTTGACTTAAATTATTGACTTGGAAATTTGGATTTATTTTCTAAATCTATTATTTTGGAAACTTTGAAACTAAAGATAATTAATTTGAGAAGAAATAATTTGGTGAAATTGTATGTGATTTTGAAAATGAACTGATATTGAAACAAATTAAAATTTGAGAACCTTGTGTTACTAAATACTTGATTTGGGGAGTTGTCGAACTTATATAAAATTGATTTGTATGAGTATGAAATTGATTCGAAAACTACGGATTTGAAAAGGGTACTCAATTTGAAAATTGAAATCTTATATAATTAAAGTCTATATAAGTGTGATTTGATATACTTTTGATTTTGGAAAAGTATTTGATTTGAAAATTAAATCTTATATATAATGGATATTATATAAGTACGATATTTGAAAGTGATTTGAAAAGGTACTATATGATACATATTTTCGAAGTAAAGATATGGAAAGTGCCTTCTGCTTGATATCCGATTTGTGGCCACATCTTGGATTCATTCTATCGATATTATTCTCTCTGATTTTTGGTTTTCCGGATATGATACTCGAGTGTCCTTCAAATTCCATGGCGTTACCCATGGTCTTACGATCGCGGATGCATAGCGCAACTGCCTGGCTGAGTCTTGCCTAGGGGTACGGATTGTTTCCTGGGGGATCCAGGCGTAACCATTGTGTATCTTGCAATCTGTGTAGGCCGCGAATAGTAGCGCAAATGCTTGGCTGAGTCTTGCCTGGGGGTACGGATTGTTTCCTGGGGGATCCAGGCGTAACCATTGTGTATCCTGCATTCTACTAGTCATCATGGCGTAACTCGCAGGGCTGAGAAAGCTTACGGATATGGATTGTTTCCTGGGGGAACCAGGCGTAACCATTGTGTATCTGCGAACCATGGTTAGACAAAGGTTTTGTTTGTGTTTTTGATTGGATTGTACTTTCCATATCTGTTTTTAAAAGTTTTTCCAGTATTTTCACTGGGTGTTGAAACAAGTCTACTAAGTACCTGGAGAAGTCTAGTTTTGCGCCTGATCAACGCACTACCAGAGTCTACAGGAACAAGGATAAACTTGTCGAAACATCGAGTTATAAAAGTATTTTCGAAATGAAATTTGTTTCGTTATAAAAATATATTTTATTATAAAAGTATTTCTAACAAAGAAATTCTATATTAATATTTGAAATTAAAACCCTTATGGTTCTAAATTAATTATTCGTGCCCAAAACTATTCTTTTGAATCTATCTTATCTGCTCAGCTTATTTATTCACCTATATTCTGTTTTTCGAATCCTCCTTCTTTTCCTTGTTGACTATATTCTTTTAAGTATTGTTTAATTATAGACTACATGGTTTAATAAAAATTTAGTGTTATAAATATTTTGAGGTTATAAAACATATTTAAAGTAATTGATTATTGATTATTAATAATATTTGAAAGGTATCTTGAGAAAAAAATTTAATGAATTATGAATTATGGATTTAATGTTTTCAAATAGCTTCTTTGTAAATATAAGTAATAATGTAAATAATTGTTTTCAAATAGTTTTCGTATATCTATAAAGTTGTTATTTAAGCATATAAATGGTAATTGTAAAGGAAGCAAGAAATTTTGCAAATGGGTCTTGAAAGTTTTAAAGTATATAAGACAAGTGAATTGCAAATGAAGTTTTCAAATGAATATTTCAAGTAAAATTTATATAGTTTCAAATTAATTGTTTAATCTTGACTTTCAATCTATCTTTTCTGTCTGGTTGTTTCTATTCTTCTACCTCCTTCCTTTTCGGGGATGAAAAGTTTTGAGTGGGGGAGAGTGTAACGACCCGCAAAATTTAATGGTTTTAAAAGTATATTTAACTGGAAATTTGTGAAATTTTAAACAATACAATTTGAAATTAAAAATTTATTATTTGGAATACGTATATTTTAATATAGCAACTGGAAAATTTTCATCTGATAATATTGAAGTTTATTTTCCTGTAAAATTTCATTTCAAATCAAACCGGTTAATAACAGTGAATTTAAAAGTTTTCCGAAACCAAAATATGTCAACAGGAGAAAATTTATTATGATCATTCTGAATCAGACTACGGAATTCGTTTTTCCAAATTTGGACTTCTACTGCTCCGTTTATCTTAATTCTGACAAAATAGCAGCATTTCTGGTACCAATTATCGACTTTTGACCGGATAATCGTACCACTGATATCTGTATACCGTTTTGATCGTCTCGTCATGCTGGTCTCAACGGTATATTCATTTCTGTATTTTGAGATCCGGTACCTCGACGGAAATAATAAATTGTTCGTCGTAACGCACCTTCAATTGTGACTTTATTTTTCCTTTACGTTTCAAGTTTGAAACGTGCTGTGCAATAAAATCATTTATTTGCCTTAATAATCTTCAACGAATTAAGCGAGTTGACTGTTGCTATTTCTTTATTTTCATCTGACTGTTCATTTTTTGAACGGTTCAAATGTGCTTTAATATTTGCATTTATGAGATTTTTCATTTCGTTTCTTTCCTTACGCAAAGTTCTCCCTTTTATCATTTGTTCTGCACGTTTCACTTGAGCAAACGTATAATATAATGTATGTTTATATTTTCCTTTTGGTTGACAGTTGTTTCTCACTTATTCCTCATATTCACTGATCTTTTTATTCACTAGCAAAGTTAGTTTCAAAAGGGAAAAGGTGACAGCACCCCTCCTTTCATAAAACCCATATCCTCTCCCCTATTTTTCTTCTTCCATTTGTTATGTCTGCTCCTTCACAACCTTCTCTTCCCTTCGACCTCACATTTACCTTGCCAAAACCCATCACCAACCGACCTCCGCATTCTCTCCGCCTTCACTGCTTTTCCACGCACCCTCATCTCTTTCCCTTCACTTGCGCAGCCCATCCTCCCTCTCTCCTCCGACCTCACTTCCACCTTGTCGCCTCACCCAGCAGCACCCTCATCCCGCTAACCCAGGCTGCCTACAATCCACTTTGCTAGCATCGGCCTCACCCACCTCCTACTTGCGCCTACCCCCTCACTTCCATGCGGCCACGAAACCCAAACTATCAAAGCTCTGCATCCATCTCGTTTGTTTTGAAGCCGAGTGTGCTCATTCGTTGAGGTTTAAATTCTGTGATAATGTAAGTATATGTATATAATTTTACAGTCCGATATTTTATATATACATTTTTTTGTAAGCAGGTATTATATTTGGTATATGATATATACATGGTTTTATAGCATTATGTAGGCTACGTATATATGTTTTATTTTTATTTTTTTTTATTTTTATTTTTTTTGCAAAGAAACATTTGTGCTGTCATGCGTAATTTATTTTGATCTTTGTTTATTTCATTTTTTATGCATATAATTTACAAACATATTGATTTCGAAATATATATGTGGTTGTACTTATTTTCTCACAGTAGTTTTTTTTCTTTCTTTCGAAAATAGAGGATATACATATGCATATATAATGTTTAAAAGTGTGTTGTGTATATATATATCAGTTAACTTCATACCTATGTGTTTGGATTTTTTTTTCAAGTATTATATATATATTTACATACAGGATAGTTAAAATGTTGGTTTCTAAATATTTATTTAAGTCCATAAGTATGTTAAATTGCAATGAGATTTAACTGCATATATATAATCTACCTATATTTATTTGCATACAACTCTGTTTCACTTGCACACATACTCTGTTTTGTTTATGGTTTGCACAGTTGTTAATATATATAACAACTTCATTTATATTCCTAGTATATTCTGTACGTAGGTCTTTATAAGAGTTTTGAGTATATATTGATTTTATTGGTTTAAAAATATAATAAGAACATGAGTTATACATATATGTATATATAGTGGTATATATATATATGAGTTTATATGATCTGTTTTGAGCCAAAGTAATTAGTACAGCAAAGTAAGTTATTTTGATTTTTGAATAGATATTGTGTTTTTTTGTATATTATATATATATACTAGTCTGCATCTGTTTTATTCTATTCTGATATATAGATATATGGAAGTTGATTTTTGATACATATATACCTTGCACTGTAATTTTTATTATGGGTTGAGTATAACAAGTTTCTGGGTTCATAGATATTAGTGTCCTATGTTTGTTATAGCATGCCTGTTTAAGTAAATGTTTGTTGTATATTTCGGTAAGTTTATATTGGTTTTGCAAAAAAAAAATGAAAAATACATAAGTATTGGTCTTTAGTATAATATATATATTTATACCTTTGATTCTTAATATTTGAGTTTTAAGAATAGTGATTTTTTAAATTTTTTTTTATATATTTGTCTTAAATTAAAATATTGAATTTTTTTTTATAATGTTTATATTTTCAGTTTATATCAAAACTGATCTGATCCGTTTTCATCAATTTTCGTTATCAGCTATATGCGTCAAATTCGTGCCAATCTTTCTTTGCGTTGGAAATCATCATTTGGATTTGGTAAATTTTGCAATTCCAATCGTAGATTGTTGTGTTGTCTATTCTCTCTAGCCTCGAAAGGTGAGCAATCACTCACGATTAACATTCTTTTATCTATTAAATTTGATTTCAATTGAAATGACAATTGAAATATTACTGCTGTTAGTTAATTTCATTGTTGTATATATGCTATTTATTTGTATCTGTTCACCTGTGACATCTGACACCCGTATCTAGTATTATATGCCTGTTATTACTATTATTTGTATCTGTTCACCTATGACATCTGACACCCGTATCTGTTATTTATACTGATGATATATGTCTGTTGTTGTATTTTATATTATCTGTTATCACTCTGCAAGTTCCCTGTTAGTATAGAATTCACTATGGGTTGAAATGATATATACCCGAACGGACTTTAGAATAGGAGAAAATCGTTATGGGTTGAAATGATAAACCCAAGCGATTTTCATCTGAATTAAAATTGGGATTACGGGTTGAACTGATATCTACCCGTATATATTTAAATTTCGGATTGAAATGATAAATATCCGTATCACTTTACCATATGCTAGAAATATATACAAACACCGTTGGTCCATATATTTAAATATTTTGAAATTAAAATTCTATGGAGTTGGGAAGAAAAATTTATATTTTTATAGATTTTGGTAATAATTTGAACAAATTAAGGTTGTGAAGATAATTTGAATTTAGTTGAAATGTATTCATTAAAGAATTTTATTTAATTAAAACGATTTGAAACTTATTGAAATTGGAATTTAAGATATGACTTATAACTTGGGTTTGATTTAAGTGACTTAATAAATATTTCTTGTTTAAAATAAAGTTAAAGAAATATTTAGTAAAATGTAATTTAAGGCTAGTTAAATGATATTGAATTTATTAAGTGAATATTCCCTGATTTAATAATAATAAAGTTAAATCAAGAGCTATATGAAACGGTTAAATTTAACTTTGAAATGTTGAGTATTAAAGTTTGAAATATATTGAAAATTTAAATGGTATAATTAGAACTGAATTGAATTGATGAATAGAGCTTGAATAAAATTTAAATTTGGAATTTGAAGTTGATTTGAATCAATTTGCGAGACTTGAGAAAATTAAATGCTTTACTTTATAAATTAATTAATATATATACTATCTTGGAAAATAGTTATATTTGAAATGAAATGATATTTGGGTTTTGAAGTATAAATTAAATTGAAATGACCACGGTGTTATAATGTATATTTCCATCTTGTAGATAGTTCTGCAGATCCTTAGAGGATGGTTATCCCAAACATCCTTTAAGTTACTGGTATTTCAATTGATATTTCACTTGAGTTGGATTTATTAGTATAAGAATGTAAATCATGACTCGAGTGTTTTGTGTTTTGCTTTACGCTCGGGTCAGACCGAGTGATACAGCAATGGAGACTAACCTTTGGAGTTTGGAGCTTCGTTTGGAGATCCAACCATCGATTCAGCTTTCAGCTTTCCAGTTGATTTGTTCAGAGAGGTCATCTATTCGTACTGAAGACTTCACTGTATTTGAGATATTTTGTTGTATTTTATTTTTAACTCTGATGTTTATATAGTAGCTTCATGAACTACTATTTTATCTATTCCGCTGCGTATTATTGTATTACTCTGTGTCTATGATTCTGTGATTGATTTATTTACTGTATTTGCTGAGTTTTGCCAAATTTTTATTACAATCTGTTATTTTGAATTATTCAAGTCAGGCATGTGTGGATTATTGTCGATTTGAATGGTCCAAAATAGCGGGTCGTTACAATATCCCAATTCATTTATAAATCCGGTTTATAAATTCTCGTTTCTTATTTTCCCTCTTTAAACCACAGTTTCAAAAACTCTTACAAATTTCAAACCAATTTCCCGAATTTAATCTCCTTAAATTCATTTCTTAAAAATTTCTTTCATTTCAATTTTAATCCTAATTCATTTTACTGATATTTTAGGATACCGGATTATAATCACAGCATAACAAAATTCCAAATTAATCTATCACAGGCTATCAATGAAATAAAGCATAGATTATGAATATAATTTCTATATTATGAGGAATCCAATTGGATCCCTCCAACCTGTTTCCCTGCATCCATAGATGTTAGCACAAAAAATAATATCGATCCAATATGATAATAATTATCACATTCAACCAATCAATAAATCAATTAAATATCCTCTATTTAAATAAACTAGTATTCCAGATGTGAGTGAGATTACTCACCTTGAATTCAAAACGCCGAGTGTTTAAATTTTAAATTAAATCGAACAGCGTTCGATTTAACCTAAAATTCTCGCTAACTCCAATTGCTTCCGGATTTGCTACAGCGCATAGATTGCGTCGCTGCGATTTCGGCGCTACCAAATTCGTCGAATTCTGACAACATATGCATCGCCTATGAATTTTTAAAGTTTGAATATGGATTTTATAATATAATTTCTTTTTATATCAAATAATAATATACCCAACAAGATCCGCCCCTTGATCTAGAAAGACAAAATCGAAGCTGCACATAATTCCTTCCCCCCGATGTTCGCTCCTACCAGGCACAACCGTACCCATCGCACGCGACCCACTTCCACTCATCGCTCGTCCATCGATGCCCTGAGACATGATCGAACATCACCTAACGCTGACCCTACCCCTGCCGCACCCATGCCAACCACCATGGCCAACTCGGTCCACCCCTATGCCAACAAAATGCTACCAAACACCTCAAGAACGCGGCCAAAAACAGAGCAATCCACCACATTGCACACGATCCTGACCGTTGGATATGATGACCTCGGAGAGCTCTACGATTCTCTAGTTGGTGAAATTCGACGAAAGTCGATGTTTAACGAGAATTTGAGGGGACAAGTTGAAGAAATTTCGGCCATTGAAATAACATAGAACGGTGGCTCAGAAAGACCTAGGGTTTCTTGCTTAACCGTGTATATATATATGCGTTTATAAATATTATTTTAATATTAAATTCACTTTTAAACAACTTTTCCAAACGATCTCCAAACGAGGCATGCCGATAGGCGATTATAATGTTTTACCCGCATTCCGAACACAATGGAACGTGTTTCGGAGGTTAATTCGGTCAAATGCACGAGTTACGGAAATAAATGATCAATTTTAAATTAGATCGATTAAAATAGTTTCTATGAATTTTGAGCTGCCACGATCAAACGTCAACTCCGATTGCTACAAAAATTGAAATCCGATAATAATTAATTATTACGGATCCAATGGAATTGGTTTCGTCGAATTCAGAGACTGTTCCCCAGAAAGTTGTTTTAACACGTCGATTAATTCGAGCGATTTTCAAAATCGTCGAAATCTTTTAAAATCTCACTTTTAAAACTTTACTAACTCAATTATAAATCATATAGAACTAACATTCACATTAGACATCATTCTGATTCATCCCGAACCAAAATCTGATTATTTGCAATATTATATTATTAAATTCCGTTATTAAATTAATATAAAATTCCAAATTCAACTTATCGAATTTTGATTCCATCCAAAAGTCCAACATTAAAATTCAAAATCAAACTAGACTTAAAAAAAATCTTAGAAACCATTTTCATAATCATTTACATCCAGATTCACAAATTTTCCAAATTTCCAATATTTAATTATTATTACTCAAATCCAAATCGAACTGCCATATTTGAAATTTTAACTAATTCTATTGATTTAACCAAAATTTTCTTGTTTCAAAATCAGATTAAAATTCCCATTCAACATTTAAAATGAATTAAATGTTCAAAATCTAACGACCAAAATTCTGGGTCGTTACAATTTATTTCTCCATTGAGCATTGTTACCCTTTGTCGGAAATAGCTAAACCCAAAGCGCGAGAGGAAGCCAAGCAATGTGGGGTTGCTCCCGTTAAAAGTGTATTTCCACATCTTATCTAGTTTGGATTCAGTTATGCACTTAGATGTGGAAATATTCTGATACTCGGTAAGGATTGGCGAGGTCAGGCTTGGTATTGTCCAAGAAGTGTCACAGAGTAAATGAGCTTCTCAGACGTATATTACTAGAGGTATACTTCAAGGGGGTGCTTCTTCCTAGTCATTTGTTGGAAAATTTCCTTCCCTTATTTGATTTGAACCTTTGAATTGTTTTTCTGTAATTGCAATGAGAAGAGTCAAACACTCTTCACGATGTTTAGTTATAGGTTTTTTCCATCCTATCAAGTTTGGACCGTTATTTTGTTTTATTCGTTCTATCCAGTTTGGATTTTGTTCAGACTATTTCAATTTGTTCAAGTCTGATCTTTATACTATTTTTTCCCATCATCTATGTTTGGATTTGTTTCCTATTTGTTATTTTCCATTATTATGTTTGGTCATTGTTTATATGGGAGAAAACCCATTCCGCGTTAGTGGCGTGGTCCCACATATTATTGTTAAATACATTCCCTTTTGTTTTAGAGTTTTACTCATACCAGACATATTGTCTGACCCTAGTTTATTATTTTTCCTAAATTTTCGGGTACTTAATTACATTTGAATAGTCCGAGAATAGTAGGGTCCTCTTTGGAGCTCTTTGAAGACATTGATCGAGCATGCGACTCCTTAGTTATCTAGATATTTCTTTCTGCTGTATGATTATAAAGATGTATTTTGTATCCAAAAATGACGAGTCAGAATGTGTAGCAGCAAATCTGTTAGATGTAGTACTTTTGTTTAGCTCAGATAGCTCCATGTAAGAAGTAACCTTTTGTACTATATCATTTTGTATTTTATGTAACCATTCCGTTGTGAGCTTTTTCTATTCTACCTTATTAGTTCCTTATTTTACCACATGACGATTTATCTTTCCGATGCTTGGGCAATGGCACATGAACACAGGATGTGTAAAGTGTCGTTACCAGGGGTCAGAAAGGTGGCTAATTACATTGATAATCTAAATCTCGGTGATTTTGAAAATATTTTTCAAAATGTTTTGAAAAATAATAACAGTATTATTTTGGGAGTATTTTTGACTAGAAATATTTTAAAAGAATGTTAAGAAGAGGTTAGAAAGAACTGAACTCACTTTGGTCGCTGGAAAATAATTTCGGTGATTACTGCAGCATCATCGACATTCATTTTCGAGTTTCTAAGTGTGGGATTGCTACCATAGTGATTTGCTATAAAAGCATTGTTTTGGCAAAAAAAGTTTATTTTAGATTTCGAAAGTATGATTTAATATACAAACGAGTGATGTATATATATGATTGCAAAAATAAGAAATGGGTGTTTAAATTTTGAAAACTTGTATCTAAGTGCTTTGTGAAAATATAAGAAAATAAGTTTTTGTAACTTATAAATTGAAAAAAAATATTAAGTTAAAATAAATTTTAAATTTATTAAATATTCTGGTTAAGTAAAGTAAAATGGAAATTTTATATACTTTTAAGATATAGAAAGGTGTGAAATGAATATAAACTTAAGTTGTAAAGTGATTATATAACCATAAGTTGTAATTATAAAATGTGAATGAACTTAAATAAGGATTTATGAAATTGTGAGTGGATAAGTTTGTATAACTTATAAATTAAGAAAAATGGAAAGTAAACCAAATTTTAAGAATGGTTAAATATCTTTGGTTAAGCAAAACAAAATTTGAAATTGAGCTAGGAAATGAAAGTTAAATTCGGTAAAATTATGTTAAATAAATTAATAAATATGTATCTAAGTTTTGAAGTGATAATAAACATAAGTAGTGTTGTATAAAATGTGCAACAACCCGTATTTTGGTGCTTCAAATTTGAATATTCAATTTATTTAAATATTCAGATTTGAATTTAAATTATGATAAATTATCTGTTTCAAACTGAGATTTGATTTCCAATGACGTGTTTTTAATTTAATTTTTAGAATATTTCTATAATTTTAATTTGGAAAATAAACAAATTCTCATTTGATGTATCTTACGACAAACCCTGGCATTTTGAGACTTCACAGGATTTAATAACTTGTCTATTTTATTTTTGTTTTGTGAACGTATAACAATATTATACGCGATTGTAAATTGTTTTCTGTCATTCATAGCTTGGACGCGGATGCGATATGGGGTAGCCGGGCATCGTAATCTATCGAATTTCAAAACAAAAAATATATATTTATACACACATACATACACTGTGCACAGCCTACTATCTTGCTTATCAACATTTCAATGTCCTATGGAATAAACATTGCAGCCACTTTGCCCACCTGCTCCCTTACACCTTAGCCGCCGTTGTCTCCCTTGCTATAGTACTTTGTGTCCCCTTTTGCCTACTGCATCTTCAACTTGCCACTGTTTGAATGTATATATATGCATAGGTGTTCACAGAGTAGTGATCTTCTTCTTTTCTTATTTTGGTTTCCTGAAAATAGAACAACCTTACTCCCTCTCTTTCAAAAATCATAATCTCTAAATCCATCACTTTTAGCCCCGACTTTTAACTAAGAAGTCGATCGCCATCCTCTCTTGTTTTTTTTGAATTGATCACGTTTGAATTCGTCAAGAATCGAGCGAGTAATCATCAAAAATCAGTAAAGGGTTAAAAATGTTTCCAAACTTCAAAAAACAATTTCTCTCAATCCGAGTAGGATGGATCGACGCCGTATGTGTCCTTGGGATCATATGGCAACGTAGAATTTTGGTGAAGTTTCGGAGCAATTCCGTGTCGACAACCGATGTTGAACGGAAACTACGGTTAAGGCTTGCCAGTGATTTAGGCACTAATTCGCGAATTGGAGCTTGTTGTGTTGTCGGGCTTGGAGAGTATTTCATTGTGGCGAATTTTGGTGGAGTTCGAAGCAAGAAAGTGACGAGACTATCTATGGCATATCGTGTTTCTTTTGGTTTGATGGGCTTAGCTTCGTTGGTTGTAAATTGAGGTGTGGGTTCAGAGTGGTGGCGAGGTGGTGCTGATGGATTGCGAGGTTCGACAGTCATGTGGGTGATCTCGGATCATCGAATGGTGGGAGCTAGATTCGTGCACATGCATGAAATCATGCACACAGAGGTGGGTTACTGGAAATGAAAAGAAGAAGTAGAGGAGGAAGAAGGAGCACTATTCATTGTGGGTGCGGTTATGAGGAGATGGGCTCGGCCCGTTTGTGTACATGGTGAGTAATATATATTGTTTTGTTTTAATTATCAATAGTAAACATGTCAACCTTTGAGATTTTATATCTCGTTCATATTAAATCCGTCTGACCCGCAGATTTTGCGTTGGGTTCATATGAATGAGTACAACATCGTAGTGTTATTTGTTGGTTGCTTTAGACAAGTGAAATTTTATGACATATGGAAACAGACAGATATTAAATCACGTTATTTTTAGTAATAACATCATTTAAATTTATATACCTTATTTATTGATGTTTATTTGGCCAGAAAAATTACCGTTGAGTTAAATTGGATCGAATATGGTAATTGGACATCTATTTAGCGGAATAAAACACTGTTCCATTAATTAAATTAAATTGGAAATTAATTAGCAGAATAAATCCTCGTTTTGCTATTCTATAGATTTGGATATTGGATTATATGTCGTAAATTGATATGCCACTCTGGGTAAGTAATATGTTAACCGATGACGGTTAAAAGATAAATTATTTATTTAGTCGATGACTATGTGAATATCAGGTATTAACTTGAAAAGTTAGATCGAATGATATGGTAGCTTGTATAAGTACCAGGGTAATCGTTAAGCCTCCTTCAAAATTTTAAAAGTTAAATTTTAATTTGAAATTTATTTTAAGAATTTTTATTTAGTAATAAGATTTTAAAAAGGGATAATTATTCATTAATAATATTTTAAAGATAATTTATAATTGTTTTAATAATAATTCAATGTTATTTATTTTATTAATGTGGTTCTTAACAGTTATTTCTTAAACGTTATTTAAGAATGTTTAACTATTATTTTAAAGTTATTTAGTTATTTTTTAAAAAACATTTTTAATTTTAATTTAATTACTTTTTTGAAATGATTTAACAATACTTTAATTTCTAATTAAAGTTAATAAATTATATTGAATTAAGTTATTTAATTATATTTAAAAGATAATTAACCATTTTGTAATAATGTTTTGAAGTTAATTAATTATTAACTTAATATTGTTTTAAAGTTAACTTATTAATACATTAACAGTGTTTCATATTTATTTAATATATTATTAATAAGATTTAAATTAAAGGAAAAAGAAGGATGTTTAAATAATAACTTATTATTTTAAGTTATTTTAAATAATGTATAGTTTATCAAGGGAACCTTGTCGAATTAAGGAATTTATTAAAGAGATTTGTTAAAATATGGGGAGTTTATAAATGGTTTGGATATTTATAAAATGATTTATAAATGAGTTTTAATGATCTGGAAAAGAGAAGTTTTGTAAAACGAGGTTTGTAATTTATTAAGAATGTTTTATGATGGGTTCAGAAATTTATACAGAAACTTTATAAACAAATTTGGTAACATTTGTGAATAAAAGGGATTTGGAAAGAAATGGTTGATCTTGATGGTGTAATTCGAGGGGCAGGGATTGCCTAGAGTTTACTATGGATTCACTTGATAGCGACATAGCCATTATGTATGCTGCGATCCATAGTCGATATGGAACGTTACTTTTCATCTTTATTTTCAGAAGTTTTCAAGTTCTAAGTTTGAAGTGAAATGGTTTGTGGATATACTTATCCTATTAAGATAAGTATACGAAAGTGATTTCCAAGTATTTGAGATGTGAATTTAAATAAATGAAAGATTAATTTAAGAGGCTTAGGGATTTCCATGAGAAATATAATCTTTGTTTGGAATGTTTGTTTATTTGATAGTTAAATAACCGACTACCAAATCTTGGCCTTAATATGTAATCCTTCTTAATTTTGGTGGTAGGAAAACATTCCCTACTTAACACCAAAGGATTTTAACTCTAGAAATATCTAGGGAAAACACGAGGATTATATGGTACAGTTACCATCGATGGTGCTATAATCTACATATAAACTCGTTTCGTTCTTCTAGGACAAAAGATAAAGAGATCCATCCACTTCAACGGTTAGGGGGTGATCCCCGCTCTTATGTATTGTTTGATTGGTTCCTAATGAACCGATATTGAGCAGTCTGGAAATAGACGATTGATTTTTTGGAGTACTCGGGGAGCGGAAGTGTGTACTCGTAAGAGATGACCCAGACCTGTGACCACTTCAAAAACCATATATGGTTCTATGGAGGAGATTCGTGATATATTGAGACGTTGGGGTCTATGTGTGATTCCAAAACCCGTTGGGGTATGGGAATCTAGGTATGATTACAAGAATTGAGATGTGGGAATCTATGTGTGATTTCGAGACCCGTTGGGGTATTGGAATCCGTGTGGGATTCTGTGATCTATCTGGTGGCGGTGCGTAAGCTGGAATGCTGGACGTAGCCTCTTCAATGGGAATGACTAAAACCAGAGATAGGAGGCATAACCAATAAGGTTGGAAAACCAATAGGGTGTAGTCGGCTCCACCTAGACGTTATCTACAGTTGTTATGCATGCATGGGGCAATGCAGTCGGTCTTAGTAAGACCAACTATGTTTTTCCTATGGTACATCACTAAGGATGTATGCTGCTTCGGAAGGATATCTCCGATCCTTATGCAGAAGGACCGTTCCTCGAAGTACTAAGTGCACTTCTATGGAAATCCTACACAATTAGTGAACGTGTCTTATCGATTTTCGATTATATACCTAGTATCGTTGTGATGTTCACTCACGAGCATCGCGGCTACTTGATTATTTTTATTTTCGCCTTTAGACATTATTATAATATCATTGGATTTTCTGAGATAAATTTTTTGGTTATCGTAAGGTAAAAACCTGTCCGAGTTTATAAGCGGCATGGTCTTTTGAGATACTTTTGATTTTAAAGGATTTTACAAGTCTAAATAAATAACATTCCTTGTGATTTGAGTTTCTCACGCTGGTTTTACCAAACTGACCCGGGCATTGTTTTCCTATAATGCTCAGGTCAGACCGTGCATACTTATAGGTTTACTTGGATATTTGGAGCTTCAGGAGGTGTGTTGGAGGCCCTGAGACGTATTCTCATAGGTGGTTATTTTTCTTCCACTGCATTCATTGTTGTATATTATTCCGTAATTGCGAGGACAGGTTGTAATAACTGTCTGAGCTGTAATAGGTTAGTATACTTTGATTGATGTCTGTACATACATATATTACAGTTTCGTTTTTGTGTAAAAATTTGTTATCTATTATAGATTATTCGTTCCGCTGTGAGATACTATGTTGTTTAGTTTCTTTTTGTCTTCTTCTTCTTTCTTTTCCTTAACTATCCCCCTTTCCGTTCAATTTGGGCTGGACAGGTATGGTTTATTGTCAGCTTAAACTATATGGAAAAGTTGGTCGTTAGAGTTGGTATAAGAGGTTATGTTGAGCGAATACCTAGGCTTGGTGGGGTTGATTCATTTGAGATAGTGTAAGTGAGATCCTAGGATGAGTTTGAGAGTGTGTATATATATATATATATATAAAAGACTATGTATTTGTTAGTGATATAAAATTGTTTTATATTGTGTCGTTTGATCTGCGTAGTGGCTTAAGAATTCCGGTTGATACGTTTGGCCAACATTATCAATAGGGATTTCTGAAACACTCGAACAAGGCCAATCGACACAATATTGTTTTATATGGGTAAATGAAATAATTTTTCCCAAAATTATATTTTATATGTAAAAGAAGTATCTTTCCCAAAAATTTATTATAGTTATTCTTGGCTGTGCTTGGTTGTCAGGATATAATAATATTCCATCACTATCATTTAGGATTTGACCGGTCATGCTCGCCCATTTTTGAACATTGACAATTATCAATTGACCTATCAAGAATCTTCTTTTTGAAACCTGGGTTCGGTAGATAGGTATTTGGAAATATTGAAACAAATACCTTGTGAATTAAGTTTCACATTTTGAATATAAGGTGGTTGTTGATAACGTTGAGTTAAAATTTGATTTTTAAGGGTTGTTTATTTAAAAGAAATTATGAATATTTCAGAAATGATTTTATATAAAGTATTGATTTGATAAAAAATTAAGTTTTAATAAATGCTAGTTTATTAAAAGGAAATTGGGAATATTTTGAAATAATATTATGGAAATGATCAAATATAAAAGCTGGTTGTAATTAATTGAAGTTTTATAAAAGAAGTTTATTAAGGAAAACTTAAATACTTTCAAAGTAAATACTTGAAAAATGATTTATATCAGAAAGCTAAAATATTTTTAAAATAAATATTTGAGGAATGATTTCCTTTAAAAACGAATATTTATAAATTTGATTTTTAAAAATGTGTGTATTAAATAAAAAGAATTCGAGAGTTAAATCTCTGTGATTTTGGAAAAATGGCTTTCAAGGTTTAAAGGTTAATAGTTGTAATTGAAAATTTACTTGGAATAAAAAAATTTCTAAGTGGCCAATTGCTACCATTAAGATCTCACTATATGATTGTATTGATAAAATAAATTTTGATTTGATTTGAAAAGTGTGATTTTATTTACTATAAAGTAAATATGTATACAATCATTTTAAATGATTTAGAGGAAAAGAAATAATAGTTTTATTTGAGATAGTTTGGAGTATGAATGATTTTGGAAATGGTAATGATAGTTTTCTTAAAGGGATTTTTGGTGTATTAATATTTTAGAAATAGTTGCTTAGAAAATATATTTTAATTATAAATTCTTTTGAAAAAGAGAATTTAAAAGAAATGGGTATTCCTTTAAACTTGGTTTGGGGAACGAGTCCCGATTTGTTTTGCGGTAATCAGAATAATCTTACTATGTGACGATCAGATGATTGCTTAGGCGAACGGTATTGTGCACTTAGTAAATTATTCTTTTTGTCATTGTACAGTCGGAACGAGTTCGAATTTGAGCGAATCCAAAGCAAATTGGAATTGGATATTTTTGTTGAAATATTTCGCTAGAAATATATTTGTGATATAATTTCAAAATGAGTTTGAAAAAAAGAAGCAGTTTCAAGTTAACTAATTTGAGTGGCTCAAAAATATTTAAAAATGGGTAAAAGATACGTTCGGATGGTAAACGTTTCTCTTGAGTATTATCCTTATAGTAAGAAATATATAATACTGTTTGGTAGTGCCCAGTTCCTTAGTATAATTTTGGGGTTACTTGTGCTATATATATATAATATATATAAATATATATTTGTTATGGACTAAAATATATAATATCATTTCAAAGATTTTTAAAATAAATATCCAAGTATTTGACCCTTAAATCTCCAAAATATATGGTATCATTTCAAAAAGTGTTTTGAATTAAAACGCGGGTGTTTAAAAATTTGTTAAGAGATTTAAAAATAAAAGTTTGAATTATAGTTTTGTATACCCATAGGGAATTTTATAACTCAAGCTATGTTTATAACAATGCTTTCATAAATAATTTAGTGGTAATCTAATTGGTGTTAGGAACAACCAATTAAATAAGTGTGAAGATGGACATAGATCATTTCTTTCTTCATATAGTTTTGATCTAGTATTCGAGTAGATGACATAAGGTGTTTCACACCGTTCCAAATAAGGATCCATTACTCGATTTTTGACGGCAAGCACTTGATGAGGATTCTTGATATGGAACCAAGATTTTCTATTGTAGCTACGCTGTGTAAGGAGAGCAGAGGTTTCGAATCAAGGAGCCTGATCAGTGTCCGTAATAGTAAATCGGGTGAGCGATACTGGTTTGGAAGTGGAGTCATGTATCCGAGTAGTGATCGTGTAACGACCCGGATTTTTAGTCGTTTGATTTTGAACATTTAATTTATTTTAAATGTTGTATTTTGAAATGTAAATGGAATTTTAATATGAAGTTTATCAATCAAATAAGTGGAATAAAACTTAAAGTTCCAAATATAGTGATTTATTGAATAAATTTAATTGTTGAATTAATAATTGAAAATCGTTTATATAGTTAAATTGGAGTTGAAAATGAATCGAAACGATTTCTAATGTTGATATAAATTCTATTTGAATTAGAATTGAGATTATAAGCTTTTAAACTTGGAATTTCAAGTGATTTTGTAAATTTTTGAAATCGTCGATTTATCGACGCGTTAAAATAGCGATCCGGGGCACAGACTCGGAATTCGACAAAACCAATTCCATTGGACCCGTCATAGTGTATTATTATTATCAGGTTTCAATTTCTGTAGCATTGAGAGTTACCGTTTTGTCGTACGATCTGAAAACACCTAGAAATAATTTAATTAAATTTAATTTAAATAGTCGATTAAAAAAGCCATCTTCCACATACGATCGAATTAGGCCTCGAGACTTGTTCCATTGGGTTCGAAATAGCGATATAACATTTTGAACGCCAGGCAGCACGACTCAATAGGAGTTTGAAATTTCTCGGTAAGTAATATGAGATAATTTTAATATTAAAATAAATGAAATCAAATCAAAATAGAGCTCCACCCTATTCTTTGATAAGCCATCCTACTTCGTTCGTATAGCTGCCCTTCTCCAGTTTTTAAATCACGTCTCCCTCTTTCTCCTCACATTGATGAAATCTCAATCCACTTTATATAAAAGAAAAGTAAGGAGGGTCGCGAACAATGCCGAAGTCATGATGCCTGAAGGAAATTTCATGGCAAGGCGGAACGAAGCTTGCGTGCATAGAGAGTGATGTCGCAGCGTTCGCGAGGAGAAGTCAAGCGACGCACAGCTAGGGCTTGGGTCGACTTTGATCTGGGTCGCGTTCATGTAGGGTTTCGACGAGGTGGTTATTGGCAGTGAGAGCGGCGAACTCTAGTGAGGCGATGGTGGCTTCGGTGATCTAGGGTGGTGGGGCGAAGGAGCTGAAGGCGGCCGGCGGTGGATTCCATGAACGAATGGGAGAATTGCCACTAATTACTATTAACAAGGTTATTAAAATTTAGTTAATTACCTAATTTATTTATTTAAATTTCAAATGTTTAATAACGCATATCCGTCTCATACGAGGTTCATTTGAAATGAAATAAGTCGAGTTGGTTTGTAGTTGTGGAATCTACACAACAAAATTTGTTTGGAGATTTTTTGGAGCCAAGTGAAATTTTAAATTATATTGAACGGTGTCTAATTTAATTTCAAATAGGAACAGTTTGCAAATAAAAATCAAGGTGAGTAAAATCTCACTCATTTGGATTGCTAGTTTTTAATTTGAAATATTAAAAATTATTTATTGATTGATTGGTTGAATTGATAATTTTTATTATCAGTTAGATGATATATTATATATATATAGTAGTATATATGTTAGTAGTTGGATATATTTCCCGTCCATTGGAGCGGATGAGACCCTATGCACCCGCATAATAGCAGATGACCCTATATTACCGTGATATCCCGCCTTGAAGCGTGGTTGGTATTTTATTATATACAACATCTGTGGATGCAGGGAAAACAGGTTGGAGGGATCCAACTGGATACCTCAAAATATATTGATTGTTTCATATATATTGATTTATGATGTGTGTGAATATCCTATTATGGATTGTGATATGTTTGATTTATTGGATTTTATAGTAGTACTGGCCTTGATTTTGGTATTTTAAATACCCTAAATATTTTTTTTAAATTGAAGGAATTAAAAGGAATTTTGAATATAAAAATATTTATATCGAAATGTGGATTTAGTTTAAAAGAAATTGATTTGGATAAAACGGTGATTTGTTGTGGGGTTGTACTTAACTATTCATAAAATAATTAAAATAAGGATTTAAAATAATAATTTATATAAAGGATTTTTAACAATGGACTTAAGGTGATAATCTTTTGAGATATGGCAAAGAAGTTGAAATAAATATTAAAAATAGATTTGGAAAAATATGGGATTTATAAAGTGATAGATTTATAAATGAAATTTTATAAATAAGATTATTTATTTTGATTAAGTGAAACCCAAATGAGTTTATAAATTTATAAACGACGTTTATAAAATGATATCAGTTGATAAATTGGTAATATAAATTCACAATGTGAATTTATATTGAGATTTGGTAATCAGTTTTGGAAAAAATAGTGGATTCTATTTTTGAAATGTGAGAATGGTTAGGAAATCGGAATGAAATCGATGTGTTCTGAATCGAGAGGTATTTATAAATTGAAATTGGTTATTGGACTTTTAAAAATATTTTTTTATCGAGAAGTTAAGTTTGTTTTAAAAGGAAAATTTAATTTATTCAAACTATGAAATTTAAAACTGTTTACTATTAAAATATTTCGAAAAGTGGATTTTTCAAATATTTAATATTAATTGACATAAATTCTAATTTTTTTATATTAAGCTTCGTAAATCGATTAGTTTTATTTAAAAATGATCCGGAAATGAGTTATCAATGTTTATTTAAAATGTTTTGATATTTTTTAAAAAACTTAAATATGTTTAAAAATAATAATAATAAATTAATATTCTTTAAAGATAATTATTAATATATATATAGAGCTTTGAAATGATTTTAAATCCTTTCGAGATTTGTAAACAGGGTTTATTTATCGGATATGATTTTTGTATAAGAGAAATCTTGTGATGGTATTCTAGAAACTTAAGAAAATTTCCGAATCGTTGAAACAAGAGAACTTCGAAAAATGAATTAGAATTCATAAAAGAAGTTAGAAATGGATATTTGGAATTATAGACAAGTGTAATCGAATTTGGAAATATTAAAGCTATTAATTAATGAATTCCAGAACTTATAGAATTCGTTATAAGTGAGTTAAGGAATTTGCAAATAGATTATAATTTTTTTGAGAAATAGGAATAAATGGAATATTTCCTAAGTATTGGAATAAATGATTTTGGGAAAATATACTTATTAATATTTACTAAGTATTGAATTGGAGGGATTGGAAATATTTTAACAATGAGATTATTATTATAGAAATATTTTTGAAAGTATTGAATTATAAATGGAAATTGAAATATTTCTAAGTATTGTAAAGATTCGGAGATGTCCTGTTATGGATATAAGTATTTGGATTTATTTTCGAATATTGAAATTCTAAGAGATTTGGATATATATATATCTTTGTAAAGGTATTTTAAAATAAATATTTTGGAAAATTTATAATATGGGCCTGGTGACTGCTTACGGATGTTATTTGATAGTTAAATAACCGACTATCAAATCTGGCCAAATTCGTTGATCGTTTCGAAGAGACCGGGATTAGATTTAATTATCCGAAAACCACTTCGATCCGATTTGAGCGTTATGAATTGTGATATCATGAAGATAATGGAGATGGTGATCTTGAAGGAGATTCAATTTGTTCAGACCTAGAATAACTTGTATGGATGAAAGCTATCATTGCATCATTGTTTGGAAGGCAGTGTTAGCATTCCGAGTATGAATGCTATTCTAAAAGTAAAATGTAGCCTTAAACCTCATCAACCAGGAATAACTAAAACAGAGGATATGCAGCAGAGCTAAGTGGATATGTAATAGCCCAAAATTTTTACAGTATTTTATTCATTTATTTAAAGACTTTGGCTTTTAATTTCTTAAAAATCTAATTTTGGAAATTTTCTTGTATTGATTGTTAATCAATTGCCCAAATTTTTATTTAAAAATAAACGTTCTGTAATGTTTATTTCAATTAAAAGTGTAACTTTAATTGAAATTAGAAATTTTAAATTTTAAAATTCTTAACTACCAAATTTTCATCTTGAACTGTATACAATTGTGTAACAATTGTTTCGCTTTTGTTTTGGTCAGATTTGTTGTATACTTTTAAAAGTTGTAATAATTAGTGTGAAACGGGAAATTAAACTTTACATTTCTTTTACGTATATTTACATCTGTTCTTAACTTTATATTAAACAATCAAATGTTATTAATTATGGTATAATAGCTATTTAATTTTTGGTTTAAAATGATACGTTATTTTATTGAAAGAAAACATTAGCATGTTAATTTACTAATTAAGAGAAACAAATAAAATTGTTCGTTACTTTGGGCATTTCATTTTATGCATTAGCATTTCAAGTTCTTCAGCCGTGTAAAATTCAGTTTGGAATTTGAAATCTTACATGAGAGAATTATTTCTTTCCTTGCCTTCCATTCGTTCTTGCCATTCAATAAAATTAAGTGCCTTAAATTCTTTTAATTGCCTCTACCGTTCAAAGCAATAAATATGGCCTTCTCTCCACTAATCAAGTGAGCATTTGTTATATTATATTCCGCGTTCAAACATTTTCCAGACCACAATTTCACTTTTACTTCCATTTGTATTTGCGTGACTTTCTCCTTCAGGTATGGCAGCATGCTTTCTTTTTTTTTTCTCTTGTTTCGTTTGTTCTCCTCTGCCTGGTTTTGTTTTCTATTGCCCATCATGCTCGGCCTATCCACCGAAACCCATGCCCTACTCCATGCTATCCACCATCATGAGAACCCCTGCCACCACCGACCCCATGACAGATCACCACCGACCCCAGGATAGTCCCCACGTCTCCAACCCCATGCCGAGATCCAGACCACCCACGTCACCTCCTATCCCATTCGCCACCAGCCACACCTCCTACCCAGCCTAGAGATCACCACCACCAGCCACGACTCGAACCCCTGCCACCACCGAACCTCATGTTCCCTTCTCCAGACCGAACCCAGGCCAGACCACCCACATCACCAGACCCAGACCGAGACCATCCACAACCACCACCGAACTCCAACCCCTCCGCCAGACCAACCCCATGCCTCTGGCCTTGTATTTGAGAAAAAGGAAATGAGAAAATTTTGTTTTAAATTATTGCCTTTGTCACTTTTGTAAATTTTGAAGTTGTATTTTAACCGAGCCTTTGTTTGAAAAAAAATGATGAACAGAAAGTGCTTTTGTCACCTTGTATTTTGAAGTTATAGTTTTTTCCCACAGAGCCTTTGTTTTGAAGTCACGGCCAAAATGTCCTTCGAGCCATATTTTTGTTTCAATTTGTTACTAGTTGATTTATTCAAAAATGTTGATGTAATTGACGTGCGTTAGCTTATTCAAATATTTGCTTTATTCTTTTTTATTTTAGAGTTGAATCTAGTTGGCGCATCCGCTAACAACTGATCGTGCTTTCCGTGTGCTTTTCGATTGATAACGTATTCTCTTTTTGAATCGAATCTCCAGCTCCGTAGAGGTGAGTAAATCTCACATGAATATTCATACTTATATGATTGTGAAACGACCGCAATTGAATGTGTAGAAAATAAATAAATAAATAAAACGATGTTATAATTACCTGTGATTTATTTATATATGATGTTAAACCTGTTAAAATTGCATAACATATCATCTGTTATATTTTGTTTTATTCTACTGTTATTCTATTCTGTTAAATCACACTGCAAGTTCCATGTAGAATAGAATCACTATGGGTTGAAATGATACATACCCGAACGGACTTTAGAATAAGGGAAGATCGTTATGGGCTGAAATGATAGGCCTGAACGATTTTCAATTAAATTTTATTTACTTGGGATTGCGGGTTTGAAATGATAAAACCCGGATTTTTCTTTGTAAACTACGGATTGAAATGATATATTATCCGTATCACTTGACTTAGGCTAGAAAATATTATACAGACCCGTGGTTATTTTCTGTATTTTTCTGGATATTTTTAAATATTTTAAATATTTGTAATAATTTTAAATTGATTTAAATTGAGTTTTTAAAATGATTTATTTAGAGTAGAAATGATTTTTCTATGTGATAAATGTAAATAAATGAAAAAAAAAATTGACTTTAAAGTGCAACTTAAATTTGAAAATTTGACTAAAAAGAAAAGATGGAAACTTAAGATTTATAAAATTAAAAATGAAAATTTAGTTTTAAAATGGTGGAAAAATGGAGAATTAAATTTAAGTGTTGAAATAAATTGTTTAAAAGAAAAATGGAAATTGACACACTTGAAATTTAATAAGTTAACTTTGTAAATTTTTGATTTTATTTGTAAAACTTCTCTTTAGAAATCATAAGTTAAAGATTTAAATGAACATTTTAATGTGGAAAAATATGATTTTTATAAGTTTAAATGGTTTAAATTGAAGTTTATTTATGGCTGGAATTGCACTTAAAACCTGAAAATTCAATTCATAACACTTCAGAAATGCTACCATCTCTGAAATTAACTAATTCTGAACTAAGTAGAATCTGCAGCACTTGTTAAGTGCTGTGGTTATATAAATGAACCAAAAGACTAAAATGAACTAAGGCTATGATAGCACTTGGTAAGTGCTGTTGTCGCAGGAACTAAAATTGAACCTGAACTAATAAAGGGGCTACTGTAGCACTTGTTAAGAGCTGCAGTAAGCTGAAATATGATTTTGTTTAAAACTGAACTGTTACAGCAGTTTATAACTGCTGTCTTTGCTGAATTAAATTGTTTTCAAATATAACTTACCACAGCACTTTTTAAATGCTGTGAAAGCTGAAATTTTAACGTTTTATTGTTTTTAAGTGAATAAATGAACTCAGAAAAGGCTAAATTTTTGGGAATTTAATATTTGATTTAAAAGAATGATGACTTTGTTTTTAAATGGTTTAATTTGAAGTATTTTGATATAAATTGTTTTAAATTTATAACCACGGGTTATAATAACGTTGGTTTGTTAAAGAGACCGGGATCAGATATGGACATACTCTCTGTCGATATCGAAAACCACTTTGACAACTGTGTACGCGGTGGAGTTTCCAGAATGAAGTAGGATGGTGGCGATGATCCTAAGGTATATACATGGACCAAACTCCCGTGAGTTGGCATAAGGTGGCTAAAACATGAGCGATCTCGGACCAGTGAGGTTGCACCTCGTATCGGACACACTTCTTCGATACCATTCTATTACTTTGTGATTTTTGGTGGCCACCCTTGATTTGGGAGTGTTGTTCGAGGTGGAACGGTAGTGGCTGCTATGCGTATCCATCAGTCCGTGTGCGTAATTGGTATATCTACCCTGGTGTTAACTCCCTTTTAGCAACGACCTACGAGTTAAGAAATGAACGACTCATATTATGCCACGACTTATAAGAAGCCAACGAGTTAAAAAGCCTAAAACCTGTGTACTCAACGACTTATGACTTAGCTGCTGAAAGAGAATCTACGGCTTGAACGACTTACGACCTACCGGGTTAGAGAGTCTACGACCTAACTGCTGAAGGTAACTTCACGACCTAGCAATGTCGCGACCTAAAGACTTTGCGACCTAGCAGTGTTGCGACCTAAAGACTTCGCGACCTAGCAGTATTGCGACCTAAAGACTACGACTTAAGAAGGTTCCGACCTAATGGGTTACAACTTAGCTTAAGTCATTCATGACTTATAGCTCCAGTTCCTAAAGACTTAGGAAGTATACGACTTAACAGTCTACGACTCAACAGGCCACGACTTAACAGTTTACGACTTAGTGGGTGTACGACTTAAGAGCTTTACAGCCTACGACTCATGGTCCTAACGACTCAACGAGTTAAGCTATCTACAACTTAAAGAAAGGGGTTCCGACTTAACGACTCAGCGAGTTAAGGCCTACACGACTCAAGAAGATGTTACGACTTAAGGAACTCATGACTTGGCTTAAGTCGTCCACGACCTAAAAGTTACGAGGTTAAAGTCCAGAGCCCATGCCTATACTAGCTTTGTCTGATAAGTCGGCCACGACTTAACACTTGTCGAAGACAGCCACAGGATGAGCCCAGAACAACCCAATCCCTTAACTCGTCACCGACTTACCCTAAGTCGGCTACGACTTAGGACTTAGGAAAATTTCCAGAGTCCAAATCAGCTCCTATAAATACCCCACCACTTCCAACATAACGAGGACTTTTGGCCATTCATTTCTTCAAGCGCCGTTACGCTGTCGAAGTCTCCTCTCATTCAGCGATCAAAGATCTTCAAGCATTCGAGACGCTACAACAATCTTCGAGAAGAACTCCTTACATCCAACACGGATTCGTCGAGTTTCATCATCAAAGATTGAGCTAGTAGTCAAGAGTGCTTTCGTGATCAAGTTGTATTGTATTTTGAAGGATATTGTATCAAATTGTAACCGAATCAGCAATAAAAGATTATAAAGTGGACGTAGGCTCAATTACGGGCCGAACCACTATAAACCTGTTGTTCATTTACTGCTTTTCTACTATTTTCAGCTTATATTTTGTTCCCGTACCAACGGGTGGTGCTTTCACGATCCTATTACACACACCGGGTGTTAGCGTTCACCTTTTAGCGTTAACATTTTGGTGCTTTCACTGAGAACCCAACTCAGGTGATCATCCACCGTTGCTTCGCAAAGATTCATAAAAAGAACCTCTCTTCAAAACCAGATCCGAAATAATGGCTCCTGGAAGAATAGGTAGACCTATCAGATCCAGAAATGCTCACGAAGGGACTTCCGCTTCCCCAACAACAGACCAAGCGACTCCTACCTTTGGAGTCACCAGGGCTGAATTGGACGACGCAGTTTCTGGATTATTCCAACAAATTGAAACTCAAAACGCTTTGATGATGGATAGATTAACTGCTCTGCTCGGGGCAAATCGTCAACCAGAAAACCATCAAACTACTCTTTCGGAAATGCCACCTTTCCAAGCTGATGGTTCTATGCCGCAACCAACTTGTCATGAACATATGCCCGGGCAAACATCCGAGGGAAGAACTGATGCTTGCCCGGAGATGTCTTTGAACAATAAAGAGTACCTGTCCGAAATGGTCGGCCGCATCATGAAAGAGAGCATGCAAAGGGAAGAGGATGAGGCTGACTGGGGATTCGCGCCAAGCAGAACTCCGTTTACTGAAAGGATCCTGAGAGCGGAGTTTCCAAGGAAATTTGCACCTCCTACTATCCAAGCCTATAGGGGAACTAGTGACCCTAATCATTTCCTATACAAATACGATTGGCATATGACCGGTGCAAGAGCATCAGACGAGATCAAGTGTCGATACTTTCCGGTATACCTGGAAGGTGTGGCTTTACTTTGGTTCACAAAGCTTCCAGTTCGGTCCGTAGATAAGTTCTCCGACTTAACGCAAAAGTTTAAAGAACAGTTCAGATTGTATGCTTCAAAAGCTAAGGATATAATGTCACTGTCTAACCTTGAACAAGCGCCCGGAGAATCAATCAAATCTTTCTTGAGCCGTTTCAATATAGCTTTAGCCGAAGTAGAAAATGCGGAACCACGTATGATCCTGACTTATTTGATGCGAGCCATTGATAAATCGAGTAAATTTGGAATATGGCTAAAGATGAAGGAACCGAACTCACTTGATAAATTTTATAAAAAGGTCGACGAGTTCATTCGCCTTGAAAGCCTTTCTATGACATCGAAAGTGGTTGCTGCCCAAACTAATAATAACAATGTCCCATCTAATAAAAGAGAATCTGAAAGTCAGAAAAGGGAGAATGAAGGAGGAAAGAGCCAGGGAAATGAAAAGAAACCTCGACGCTTTAATCCTTCGGAGTATACTCCTTTAACTGATACACTAAGAAATATCTTTTTTGCAACAAAAGACGTTGTCAGGTATCCTAAGCCACCTGAGATGACGAGAGGTGCAAAGCGTAATGGAAAATTATGCCAATTTCACAATCAACCTGGCCATGACACTGACCAATGTCGCCAATTAAAGAATGTGATTGAAGAATTGCTGGAGCAGGGTAAACTCCAACAATACGTTAAGAGAAGCGGAGTCGCTCCAACCTCATCTACTCGGGATCAACAACATCCTACCCATCAATCCGATTCTCTCAACAACACTGCAGTGCAAGAAACAGAAAAGCTTGTCATTAATGTTGTCACAGGAGGTCCACACCCAGCAGGCAGAAGTTGGGACGACTGCTAATTGTCCACAAAACTGCAACTGGGGCATCTTTCACTTTCTCTGGCATATAAATCCGAAGCTGCAAATCTAGTGCAAATGGAAAATCAGTCCGGAGATTCTGAAACAACAATCACTAGCATCCATTTTTAGCTTAACAGTGTTGCTTAAATTTGTAAAAAATGATGATGAATGTGTAACTTCTGCATTGTAAACCGCTGAGAAATCAGCGTGACTGAATAAAGAAAAACTATGCATTCTGTGTTTTCTATTATAAAATGCCTGTTATATTTCGATGTGTAAATACTCTAAATGTATTGCTAAAATGTCGATCTAATATTGCAGGTCATTAAAGCAAAGCTCACCCATCGCAAAGCTAAGCGAGCCTTACAAATCATTTATTAAAGCAAATACCAAGCAACAGAAAATTCCATATTCAAATCCTATACAAGAAGAACCTCACATAAAAAGTTGGCAACTTCACTGGGGCAAGCCTTCGTTAACCAGTTGTGATTGTCAATATGAACAGACATCCAGCTAGGTAACCCGCGTTTGTCCCATGAAGTTATTCAACAGTGAAGTCCACTTCTTCGGATAAGGCAATTTACTTACAAAAGGAACGAAGATACGCTTGGAAATGATAATAAAAGATCGCTAATGGGCAGATGATGGGAGAACATGGCCAAGCAAGCACAGAAGCAACCAAAAGGAATTTTGCTCCTCAATAAAAGGGCCGGTAGAACCACCAAAGGGACACCTTCCCAAGCAGAAGGAACAGGGCCCTTGCTGACTGATCGTGATGCATCCGATCAGGCAGCTTGCGTCCGTCCTGTGGATCTACTCGCCCCTAAGAAGCAACCTTCCTGGCACACCAACCAACCGATGCTCCTTCCCAAAGGCCAACAAAGCCCTCTAACGAGGCACACCAATAAATGAAAGTGCTTCTCTCAATAACAAGATTGGTGGAACCACCGGAGGGGCACCTTCCCAAGCTGAAGGAACAGGGCCCTTGTTAATTGATTGCGATCGTTTGTGCAAACGAACATCCAATCAAGCAACTTGCTTATGCCCCGTGGATCCACTCAACCATGAGAAAGTAACTTCCAGGCAATTTCAAGACCTCTTCGGAGGCAAAAGCCCTCTTCGGAGGCACATTTCACCCGTGTAGAAGTGCAAAATGCTTCTCTTCGGAGACCCACTTCACCAGTGATGAAATGCTAAAAAGCCCTCTTCGGAGGCAAAAGCCCTCTTCGGAGGCACATTTCACCCGTGTAGAAGTGCAAAATGCTTCTCTTCGGAGACCCACTTCACCAGTGATGAAATGCTAAAAAAAAGCCCTTTTCGGAGGCACATTTCACCCGTGTAGAAGTGCAAAATGCTTCTCTTCGGAGACCCACTTCACCAGTGATGAAATGCTAAAAAGCCCTTTTCGGAGGCACATTTCACCCGTGTAGAAGTGCAAAATGCTTCTCTTTGGAGACCCACTTCACTAGAGCTGAAATGCCAAAATTGCTTCTCTTCGGAGACCAAAATTGCTTCTCTTCGGAGACCAAAATTGCTTCTCTTCGGAGACCAAAATTGCTTCTCTTCGGAGACCAAAATTGCTTCTCTTCGGAGACCAAAATCGCTTCACTTCGGAGACCAAAACCGCTTCTCTTCGGAGACCAAAATCGCTTCTCTTCGGAGACCAAAATCGCTTCTCTTCGGAGACAAAAATTGCTTCTCTTCGGAGACCAAAATTGCTTCTCTTCAGAGACCAAAAGACCTCTGCAGAGGCGTACTTCACCTTGCTTGAAGTACCAAAAATAAACCCTTTACTGGGGCACAAAAATCAAAATCTTCTTCAGAAGCTCATTTCATTGTGCAGGAAAATTCATTTTTAAACAAATAAAAGTGATCATTCCCAAAAGTCGAAGTGTTCTTCTGACAGAAAGAGAAAGTAAAAATTTCTCCAGAAACAAGATATACTCTATTAAAAGCAGAATGATTCCTTCCTCAAAAATGGAATAGTTATTCTCTAATATAAGAGTATCAGTCTTGTAAAAGTGAGAAATATTGCAATGCACTTGTGGTATGGGGGAAACATTATACAATTCAGTTACATTAATAAAAGTAATATACAAGCGACACACCACAAGTTCATTGCTATATCACATAAAGAAGATGTGGAATAAATGCGTTCTTGAAACACAGACAAAAGTTTGTACAAGTAAAAAGAATCGTTTACTCTACACTTCAAATGAAAAACAGATATATTCCTACATACACAAGAATTTGTACAAGTAAAATAGTTATTTTATTCAATACTATGGAAACTTTTTACATTGTGCAGATTACAAAAAGGAGCGGAGACCGGTATCCGCACAATCTCCGGTCAATGCATGCAAAAAGTAGAAAAGACAAAAATCAAACTCATTTCTCCTTCTTCCCACCCTTGGAGCCTTTACCCGGCCTGGTAATTAGTTTCGAAGGCCGTATCGGAGAAGAAGGAGAAAGAGACTCAACCGGATTGACTTCTGCCTCATCTCCAGCAGCAGAAGAACTTTTCTTCCCTTTCTTCGAAACCGCACGTTTCCCCTTCTTCTTGGAAGAAGACTCACTCCCCAGAGCAAGAAATGTAGAAAGCTTTGTGTCGTAGTCAAAAGACCGCTCCGGGGTCTTCTCGCTATCTTCCAGATCTTCTGCTTTCTGTTCCTCGGAAGTAGGTGGTTCGTCCAAACCTTGAAGGGCTGTTATCGGTTCTTCCTGTGAACCTGGTTGAGAAGCTGGAAGAGGAGTAACTTGAGAAGGAGGAGGAACGGCAGCTGAAGAAGGAAGAATGGGTGCAGTTTCCGGCACGTCTGCTGCATAATAAAAGAAATCAAAATCAGTATTCTCCGAGAAAAAAGAAGACTGTGAATCGTCAAAGCTTAAGTGATAAGTAAGAAGTTCGTCGAACTCGGTTAAGTCGAATAAGCGATTCACTGAATTCGTCTCGTCAAAGTTACCTGGAGAAGCCGGTTTAGCGAGATCAATATCAAATTCCCGAGCCTGGAAGTCCTTCATTGCCTCTTCCTCTGTAGGAGTGGTCACAGTTTCTTTGTCAACCTTAGCGGGAGGCGTGGAATGAGAACTAGAGCCAGTAACATCCGCGTAAGCTAAAGCCGAAGTATAAGCAGGAGAAATAGGAGGTATTTCTCTCTCAGGAAGCTTCTCTCCCGTCGCCTTGGCCCGCACTCGGATAAGCTGCTCTTTTCCTTTGGCAAGGGCAACGCGATCGCTCTCACCTAAGTAGGTAGCTTGAAGATCTGTTTCAAAATAACCGGCACCGCCAAACAAGTCGATGATTGCCTCCCATACTTCCGCTAAGGTGACTTCATATTCTGGTCCCAAAACTGAAAGGCTCCCACGCCCCAGGACGCAATGCATATAAAAGTCGAATAAAGTCGCGTCAATGGTGGCTTTGGTTGCCTTTTGGGATTCTTCAGCCGCAGCCTTACCAGAGAGAGCTTCATCACGCTCTCTTTCAGCTTTTAATAACTGGGATTGCAGCCTCGCAATTTCTAAGTCTCGAGAGCTGATTTTCTCCTGAAGTTGAGCAGCGTCATCACGATATTTTCTAGTAACATGCTGTTCTGCTTCAAGTTTTACTTCAGTATCTCGCTGAGCAGCATGGGCGTCTCGAACTTGTTTTTGAAGCATTTCTTCTTTCTGAGAATAAGAAGTGGAAGAAGTGGCAAGCTCATTCTTGAGTCTTTCAACTTCAGCTTCGAGCTTCCCATAACCATCACTAATGCTTTTCATCTCCACATCATGCTGCTTACGCCATTTGTCCCATTCTGATTTATCGTTCTCCATGGTCATCATCGCCTCAAGGTTCAAATGGTTGACCCTTTGAAGTTCATCAACCAGCTTCTGCCATCCAGACATTCTTTCAATGTCAAGCTTGACGGCATCGACATTTCTCAGCATCGCCTGCTTATCAATGGGAACCAAGTCTAAGTCAAAACGGACTCCTCTTAAACACCAATTTGGAAATCGGCTCTGAAGTGTGGGAGGCCCGTCCCCGGCTTGATACTGAGGCCTATTAATAATTGCCTGGATGTCAGACTCTTTAAGGGTAGGAGAACCGGACGATGTATTAGGAGGAATAGAAGCGGTAGTCTTTTCCGAGATGTTAGATGTGTCTTTCTCACCAAGTCTGATCCGTTTGCTGGAATCATCAGAGGTATGACTCTTCCCCTTATCGTCGTAAGATTTCCTCTTGTAAGGATCATTGCTTTTGCGGGAAGAGTCACGTCGCTCGTCTCTACTCCCATAGTGCTCTTCATCTTCTCTCCGCTGACGTTCTTCATGAGGTCGCCTTTCGTGAGCCTTCCTGGCAGCCCTTTCCTCATCAGTTTCCTTCGGGGCGCCGATATACCTCCTGAAATCATAAGCATCGCGGCTTCCGTGATGCTGAAATTTGTCAAAGTAAGAGCCACTTCGCCCCATTGTAGAACCTGAAATTGAAAAAGAAAGGCAAGTCTTAGAAATTTTCAAATCAAAGGAGGTAAGTGCATATAAGTGCCAAAATCCTAAGTGTGTGTGGCGTGTGGGCTATGCACGTCGGACTACAAACCACTTTTTTGTGTGGGAATGGTGACGGCTTGTATAGAAGGCGTTGTGGTTTGTTGCAAGGAAGAAGTTGCTTCAATAACAGGAGAGATCACTTTAGAAACATCATCTTTAAAGAGCTCCTGAGAGGTTATCATAATGTCGCTCAGACTGTCAAAAGTATCATCGCCATGATGCGCGGGAGAATTATCTTTTTCAGCTTCCACCTCAGCCGTCTTTTCGAGAATGTGAAGACTTTCCTCCTCTTCAATAACCGGGGCAAGTGCTAACTTACTGGACGATCCCGCAATGTCGGTAGGAGTAGAACACTTTACCAATGAAGTCTCAACGGTAAGTTCTTTCGGTAAAGGTTCTTTAGCAGGAACAGGGGCATCTGACTCCTCAGCTGGAGAATCAGGGACTTCATGTGGCTGAGTGGAGCGGGAAGGATGTAAGAGTCCAAATTCGTGGAGGAACTCATCTTTCAATAGAAATTGAACACTCCTCTCCTCAACCGGCACAGCCATGAGCCTCTCGAAGGTAGTTTTGTGACGAGGTTCCCTAGAGGGGGGAGGGAGCGCTGAAACAGTAGAAAAAGAAGTTAACACTTGACAATTTGGACTTCGAAGAATTTAGAAAACACAGGGAAAAGATAAATAGTCGTACTTCCCACTCTCCAAATGGCGTAAAATCCCGGGGGACAACGAACAAAGAAAAACTGGCTCAGGAACCCAGGAACGCTTTCGGGAAGACCAATAATCAGTTTACGGTTCCTGGCACTCCTTACAACTGTGATAGAGGGATGGTCTTTGTTCTTTGCAAATGAGCACAGGAAGCAAATTTCTCCAAAACTGGGAAAACGGTCCAGCGTTCTCCTAAAAAGCACACACAGTCCCAGCAGGATGGCGTAGCCATTAGGGTGTAGTTGAAAAGGGGAGATAGATAATCGAAGGAGAAGTTCTCGAAGACAGTCATTAAACGGGGGAATCGCTCCACTCAAGCACATTTGGCGGTTCACTGCGACAAAGCCATGGGGCGGCCTATCAGCAGTGTCATTTACTCCAGGGAGCAAAGCGTCAGATTCAGCAATGCCAAACTGGGTGCATAGTTGACGGAAGACTTTATGACTCAGAGTGGTAGGAGTCCTTTCCGAGGGATCATTCAATGGAGTGGCAATTGGAAAAGTTTCTCCAGCTGGTTCCAAGTCTTCTTGATGAGATGCCATTCTACACAATCAACTGGATGATCAAATATTAAGGTGCACGTTTCCTAAAAGTGTGAAGTGCTGTGCAAAACTAATGAAAACAAGAAAAAGCAAGTATAACTGGAACTAAACTAACTGACAATCAGTCGATTACGAGATTTCAGAACTTGTTAATGCTCAAGTGCAGTGTTAATACAGACAAATCAGTTTTAGTTTACCATTACGATTTTGCTTTAGTACTTCACTTGAATTGGTTATTGTATAGCATTTCACTCATACAGTTCATTTAATTTAATTTTTTCTTTATCAACTAATCTGTCATTCGATGTGGGCGGTCAGTGACAGTATATTCGTCCCAGTATTCTGTGAATGTTGTGTTAAGCAGGTTATTAGCATTAAAATCAAGACAGTGTGAGAGGAAACACAACACAGTTCAAATTCAAGAGTCCAGCCAACTTCTGTGCAAGTTCATCTAAGTCTTAAGTCGTTTAACGATCTATCGTAGGTCAGGGCTTTTAGGTCGTATTGTGCGAGTCAAGATGTTCAAGGCATGTTCTCTTAAGTCAGATCATTCAAGTCCAAGAATTCGAAGTCATGGAGTTTAAGTTATTAAGTCGTTCAGATGAGTTCACGAGTTACGAGTTAAGGGCTATCTCATCCACGACCTAGTCATTCAGATGTGCTCGCAAGTTAAAGGTTTAAGTGCTAACTCGTCAACGATCCAAGAGACTGCAACAAAATAGGTCGTTAACTTTTTAGGCCGTAAGCCACACAAAAGAAAAGTCTTGTCCTAGCTCGGCAACGACCTAAACCTAATGCTGCAGTAAGCAACCAGAAGAGTTAAGTCGCACGCGATCCAAGCTGAGAAAGTGTTAGGTCGTTCTCAGGGGATCTCGAGCCATCTCCCACTCAAACCAAAGCATCAGTTCCTCTCCTCAAATTCTTTCCTCTACTAAGAATCCCATTCCTCATAATTCTCCAACCCGATAATGGCCTCTTCATCCCTTCTAAGATCACGAATCAGCAAACCTAATGCACTGAAACTCTTCCCCTTCTTCTCACAAATCACCGAAAGCCAAATCGAACCATTTCGATTTCCTCGGCGATCAATTGAAACAAAAATCGTGAAGCAAGGCATAAGGAAAGCGAAATTCATAGTTCGGTGATAGCCGAGGATTGATCAGAGAATGGGATCACTTACGCAGTACGAAATTGAAGATGTCTGGCGATCGAGTAATTGAGTTTGTCTGAGAAGAACTTGAATGCTTGCAAATGACAGAATGAAACAGGTGAAGGAGAAGAAGGAACGACCTAAGCTATTTATACCCTGGGACAGTGAAAGGTGAATCGACACATCCGACTTACGACTTATACTAAGTCGTTCGCGACCTACGACTCATTTTAAGTCGGTCGCGATCTAGCGCACTCATCAAGAAGCGAGCTAAGGAAATCGAAGCACACGACTTACGACTTAAGGCGTGTACTTCGAGGGGCAAATGTTAACTCCCTTTTAGCAACGACCTACGAGTTAAGAAATGAACGACTCAGATTATGCCACGACTTATAAGAAGCCAACGAGTTAAAAAGCCTAAAACCTGTGTACTCAACGACTTACGACTTAGCTGCTGAAAGAGAATCTACGGCTTGAACGACTTACGACCTACCGGGTTAGAGAGTCTACGACCTAACTGCTGAAGGTAACTTTGCGACCTAGCAATGTCGCGACCTAAAGACTTTGCGACCTAGCAGTGTTGCGACCTAAAGACTTCGCGACCTAGCAATGTCGCGACCTAAAGACTTTGCGACCTAGCAATGTTGCGACCTAAAGACTTCGCGAATTAGCAGTATTGCGACCTAAAGACTACGACTTAAGAAGGTTCCGACCTAATGGGTTACAACTTAGCTTAAGTCGTTCATGACTTATAGCTCCAGTTCCTAAAGACTTAGGAAGTATACGACTTAACAGTCTACGACTCAACAGGCCACGACTTAACAGTTTACGACTTAGTGGGTGTACGACTTAAGAGCTTTACAGCCTACGACTCATGGTCCTAACGACTCAACGAGTTAAGCTATCTACAACTTAAAGAAAGGGGTTCCGACTTAACGACTCAGCGAGTTAAGGCCTACACGACTCAAGAAGATGTTACGACTTAAGGAACTCATGACTTGGCTTAAGTCGTCCACGACCTAAAAGTTACGAGGTTAAAGTCCAGAGCCCATGCCTATACTAGCTTTGTCTGATAAGTCGGCCACGACTTAACACTTGTCGAAGACAGCCATAGGATGAGCCCAGAACAACCCAATCCCTTAACTCGTCACCGACTTACCCTAAGTCGGCTACGACTTAGGACTTAGGAAAATTTCCAGAGTCCAAATCAGCTCCTATAAATACCCCACCACTTCCAACATAACGAGGACTTTTGGCCATTCATTTCTTCAAGCGCCGTTACGCTGTCGAAGTCTCCTCTCATTCAGCGATCAAAGATCTTCAAGCATTCGAGACGCTACAACAATCTTCGAGAAGAACTCCTTACATCCAACACGGATTCGTCGAGTTTCATCATCAAAGATTGAGCTAGTAGTCAAGAGTGCTTTCGTGATCAAGTTGTATTGTATTTTGAAGGATATTATATCAAATTGTAACCGAATCAGCAATAAAAGATTATAAAGTGGACGTAGGCTCAATTACGGGCCGAACCACTATAAACCTGTTGTTCATTTACTGCTTTTCTGCTATTTTCAGCTTATATTTTGTTCCCGTACCAACGGGTGGTGCTTTCACGATCCTACTACACACACCGGGTGTTAGCGTTCACTTTTTAGCGTTAACACCTGGCATTGCCTTGTGTGCCATGTCACCTACCATTATCGAACCCACTACGATTTTGATTTTTAAGATCCGACCGCGTTAAGGTTCTCCATCCCCTTAACGCTATTTTCTATATGATTATACTCTACTGATTAGACACTACTGTATATAGCGTATATTACTATATAGTAAATAGTTTAACGGATCCTTAAAGAATGGGCGATCCCAAGCATTCTTTAAGTTACTAGTACCCTTATTACAGTTCACTTGAGTTGGTTTACATTGTATAAGTATGTATGTCCTGACTTGAGTGTTTATGTTTTATTTTACGCTCGGGTCAGCCTGAGTATCAGTTGGACTTCATCTACACGGAGCTAGGACTGCTGGAGATCATCTTTATCAAGCTGCTATCTGTTTTGCTATTCAGTCTTTTATTTTAGCTTATGTAATTGAGACAAATGAATTTAGGATTTTCTGTGGTTGTTCAAACTGTATTGGTTTTAGACTATGTAATTTGTACTTGTTTTGAGACTATGTATTTTAGTGGCTTCATGAACCACTATGGTTATTTTTTTAAATTCCGCTGCGAGTTATTCTGATATTTATGTGTTTGTGATTCTGTGAATGATTTTATTTGCTCCAAATTTTATTACAATCTGTTGTTTTGCATTATTCAAATCTGACCTGTGTGGATTATTATCGATTTGAATGGTCCAAAATAGTTGGTCGTTACATTTGTTGCAGGATTGGGAAACTCCTAAGACTCCTACTGATATCCATAGTTTTTTGGGCCTTGCCGGTTATTACCGGAGATTCATAGAGAATTTCGCTCGGATTGCTGCACCTCTCACTGCTTTAACTCGGAAGAATGCTAAGTTTATTTGGAGTAATGAGTGTAAGGCCGCATTCAATGAGTTAAAGGACAAGCTTACTTCCGCACCAGTTCTTACCGTTCCAAATGGAAATGAGGGATTAACGGTATACACTGATGCTTGTCGAGAAGGTTTGGGAGCTGTTCTGATGCAGGATGGTAAAGTGATTGCTTATGCTAGTCGTCAGTTGAAGACCCATGAAGCCAATTATGCTACCCATGATCTAGAGTTGCTTGCTGTTGTTTTTGCTTTGATGCTTTGGAGACATCATCTTTTGGGTACTAAGTTCGAGCTTTTCACAGATCATTTGTCTTTGAAGTATATTTTCTCTCAGAAGGATTTGAATTAGAGACAAGTTAGGTGGTTAGAGTTCATTGCTTCTTATGACCTCGACATCAACTATACACCAGGGAAAGCTAATGTTGTGGCGGATGCTTTGAGTAGGAAGAAAGCTTTGTTGTGTCAGCTTGTTGTTTCTTCACCTCTTGTGGATCGTATTATGGCTAGGCAGGATGAGGATCAGATGCTTAGATTGATTAAGGAGAATGTTCGAAGTAGAGTTGGAGGTAGTAGTCATGATGGCAGTGGTGCTCAAATTAATGATAAGGGTGTGTTGAGGATTAATAATAGGATGTGTGTCCCGAATGTTGATGGATTGAGACAGGAGTTACTTCGGGAGAATCATCAGTCCAGACTTTCTATTCATCCAGGCGTGACCAAGATGTATCAAGACATGAAGATGTTATATTGGTGGAAAGGTATGAAGCAAGATATTTCCATTTTTGTTAATAGGTGTACGACTTGTCAGCAAGTCAAGGCAGATCATCAGAAGACTCCTGGTTTATTGCAGCCTCTTGAGATTCCTAACTGGAAGTGAGAACAAGTTTCTATGGATTTCATTGATGGTTTACCGAGTACTAGGAAGGGTAATGAGAGTATCTGGGTTATTGTGGACAGATTGACCAAATCAGCTCATTTCATTCCGGTCAAGTCTACTCGTTCAGCTTCTAGTTTGTCTGAGATTTACATGTGAGAGATTGTTTGTCTCCATGGTGTTCCTCTCAGTATCGTTTGTGATCGTGATCCTATCTTTACTAGTAGGTTTTGGAAAGCCTTTCAGGATTCTTTGGGTACTCGTCTGAATCTGAGCACTGCTTACCATCCACAGACTGACGGTCAAACGGAAAGGGTGAATCAGATTTTAGAAGATCTTCTTCGTGCTTGTGTGCTTGATCATGGAGGATCGTGGGAAGATCATCTCCATCTTGTCGAATTCACCTATAACAATAGTTATCAGGCTAGTATTGAGACGTCCCCATTTTCTGCTCTTTACGGACGACCTTGTAGATCTCCTTCTTGCTGGATTGAATCCGGTAATCGTTTGGTTCTTGGTCCTGAGATGGTTTTAGAGGCTTCTGAGAGAGTTGAAGAGATTAAGAGGAAGATGAGGATTGCTCAGGATAGACAAAAGAAGTATGCTGATAGGCGTAGGCGGAGTTTAGAGTTTGTTGTTGGTGATTTGGTTTTCCTTAAGGTCTCTCCTTTAAGGAATGTTATTCGTTTTGGTCGTAGAGGAAAGCTTTCTCCTAGGTTCGTCGGTCCTTTCCGCATTTTTGAAAGAATTGGTGCTCTCGCTTATCGTCTGAATTTGCCCGAGAAATTTTCTGGAGTACACAATGTATTTCATGTATCTCATCTTCGTCGTTATCTGCATGATCCATCTCTTATTATCAAGCCTTTTGCTCTTGATAGTTTGGATATTGAGCCAAATATGACTGTTGAGAGGAAGCCACTTCGTATCGTCGATCGAGGTACGAAGCAGCTAAGAAGAAAATCTGTCAACCTGGTCAAAGTGCAGTGGAGCACTGATGAACGGGATTGCACCTGGGAGACGGAGGAGAGCATTCGTGCTTCGAATCCAGAATTGTTTATTTCAGGTACTTTTGCTCTACTGTCTTATATTTCTTTGTTTTCCTTTTTCGTCTCTTTTCGAGGACGAAAAGTTTGGAGTGGGGGAGAGTGTAACAGCCCAAAATTTTTACAGTATTTTATTCATTTATTTAAAGACTTTGGCTTTTAATTTCTTAAAAATCTAATTTTGGAAATTTTCTTGTATTGATTGTTAATCAATTGCCCAAATTTTTATTTAAAAATAAACGTTCTGTAATGTTGATTTGAATTAAAAGTGTAACTTTAATAGAAATTAGAAATTCTAAATTTTAAAATTCTAAACTACCAAATTTTCATCTTGAACTGTATACAATTGTGTAACAATTGTTTCGCTTTTGTTTTGGTCAGATTTGTTGTATACTTTTAAAAGTTGTAATAATTAGTGTGAAACGGGAAATTAAACTTTACATTTCTTTTACGTATATTTACATCCGTTCTTAACTTTATATTAAACAATCAAATGTTATTAATTATGGTATAATAGCTATTTAATTTTTGGTTTAAAATGATACGTTATTGTATTGAAAGAAAACGTTAGCATGTTAATTTACTAATTAAGAGAAACAAATAAAATTGTTCGTTACTTTGGGCATTTCATTTTATGCGTTAGCATTTCAAGTTCTTCAGCCGTGTATAATTCAGTTTGGAATTTGAAATCTTACATGAGAGAATTATTTCTTTCCTTGCCTTCCGATCGTTCTTGCCATTCAATAAAATTAAGTGCCTTAAATTCTTTTAATTGCCTCTACCGTTCAAAGCAATAAATCTGGCCTTCTCTCCACTAATAAAGTGAGCATTTGTTATATTATATTCCGCATTCAAACTTTTTCCAGACCACAATTTCACTTTTTCTTCCATTTGTATTTGCGTGACTTTCTCCTTCAGGTATGGCAGCATGCTTTCTTTTTTTATTTTCTCTTGTTTCGTTTGTTCTCCTTTGCCTGGTTTTGTTTTCTATTGCCCATCATGCTCGGCCTATCCACCGAAACCAATGCCCTACTCCATGCTATCCACCATCGTGAGAACCCCTGCCACCACCGACCCCATGACAGATCACCACCGACCCCAGGCTAGTCCCCACGTCTCCAACCCCATGCCGAGATCCAGACCACCCACGTCACCTCCTACCCTATTCGCCACCAGCCACACCTCCTACCCAGCCTAGAGATCACCACCACCGAACCCCATGTTCCCTTCTCCAGACCGAACCCAGGCCAGACCACCCACGTCACCAGATCCAGACCGAGACCATCCACAACCACCACCGAACTCCAACCCCTCCGCCAGACCAACCCCATGCCTCTGGGCTTGTATTTGAGAAAAAGGAAATGAGAAAATTTTGTTTTAAATTATTGCTTTTGTCACTTTTGTAAATTTTGAAGTTGTATTTTAACCGAGCCTTTGTTTGAAAAAAAAATTGATGAACAGAAAGTGCTTTTGTCACCTTGTATTTTGAAGTTATAGTTTTTTCCCACAGAGCCTTTGTTTTGAAGTCACGGCCAAAATGTCCTTCGAGCTATATTTTTGTTTCAATTTGTTGCTAGTTGATTTATTCAAAAATGTTGATGTAATTGACGTGCGTTAGCTTATTCAAATATTTGCTTTATTCTTTTTGATTTTAGATTTGAGTCTAGTTGGCGCATCCGCTAACAACTAATCGTGCTTTCCGTGTGCTTTTCGATTGATAACGTATTCTCTTTTTGAATCGAATCTCCAACTCCGTAGAGGTGAGTAAATCTCACACGAATATTCATACTTATATGATTGTGAAACGACCGTAATTGAATGTGTAGAAAATAAATAAATAAATAAAACGATGTTATAATTAATTATGATTTATTTATATATGATGTTAAACCTGTTAAAATTGCATAACATATCATCTGTTATATTTTGTTTTATTCTACTGTTATTCTATTCTGTTAAATCACACTACAAGTTCCCTGTTGAATAGAATCACTATGGGTTGAAATGATACATACCCAAACGGACTTTAGAATAAAGGAAGATCGTTATGGGCTGAAATGATAGGCCTGAACGATTTTTAATTAAATTTTATTTACTTGGGATTGCGGGTTTGAAATGATAAAACCCGGATTTTTCATTGTAAACTACGGATTGAAATGATATATTATCCGTATCACTTGACTTAGGCTAGAAAATATTATACAGACCCGTGGTTATTTTCTGTATTTTTCTGGATATTTTTAAATATTTTAAGTATTTGTAATAATATTAAATTGATTTAAATTGAGTTTTTAAAATGATTTATTTAGAGTAGAAATGATTTTTCTATGTGATAAATGTAAATAAATGAAAAAAAAATATTGACTTTAAAGTGTAACTTAAATTTGAAAATTTGACTAAAAAGAAAAGATGGAAACTTAAGATTTATAAAATTAAAAATGAAAATTTAGTTTTAAAATGGTGGAAAAATGGAGAATTAAATTTATGTGTTGAAATAAATTGTTTCAAAGAAAAATGGAAATTGACACACTTGAAATTTAATAAGTGAACTTTGTAAATTTTTGATTTTATTTGTAAAACTTCTCTTTAGAAATCATAAGTTAAAGGTTTTAAATGAACATTTTAATGTGGAAAAATATGATTTTTATAAGTTTAAATGGTTTAATTGAAGTTTATTTATGGCTGGAATTGCACTTAAAACCTGAAAATTCAATTCAATAACACTTCAGAAATGCTACCATCTCTGAAATGAACTAATTCTGAACTAAGTAGAATCTGCAGCACTTGTTAAGTGTTGTGGTTATATAAATGAACCAAAAGACTAAAATGAACTAAGGCTATGATAGCACTTGGTAAGTGCTGTTGTCGCAGGAACTAAAATTGAACCTGAACTAATAAAGGGGCTACTGTAGCACTTGTTAAGAGCTGCAGTAAGCTGAAATATGATTTTGTTTAAAACTGAAATGTTACAGCAGTTTATAAATGCTGTCTTTGCTGAATTAAATTGTTTTCAAATATAACTTACCACAACACTTTTTAAATGCTGTGAAAGCTGAATTTTTAACGTTTTATTGTTTTTATGTGAATAAATGAACTCAGAAAAGGCTAAATTTTTGGGAATTTAATATTTGATTTAAAAGAATGATGACTTTGTTTTTAAATGGTTTAATTTGAAGTATTTTGATATAAATTGTTTTAAATTTATAACCACGGGTTATAATAACGTTGGTTTGTTAAAGAGACCGGGATCGGATATGGACATACTCTCTGTCGATACCGAAAACCACTTTGACAACTGTGTACGCGGTGGAGTTTCCAGAATGAAGTAGGATGGTGGCGACGATCCTAAGGTATATACATGGACCCAACTCCCGTGAGTTGGCATAAGGTGGCTAAAACATGAGCGATCTCAGACCGGTGAGGTAGCACCTCGTATCGGACACACTTCTTCGATACCATTCTATTACTTTGTGATTTTTGGTGGCCACCCTTGATTTGGGAGTGTTGTTCGAGGTGGAACAGTAGTGGCTGCTATGCGTATCCATCAGTCCGTGTGCGTAATTGGTATATCTACCCTGGCATTGCCTTGTGTGCCGTGTCACCTACCATTATCGAACCCACTACGATTTTGATTTTTAAGATCCGACCGCGTTAAGGTTCTCCATCCCCTTAACGCTATTTTCTATATGATTATACTTTACTGATTAGACACTACTGTATATAGCGTATATTACTATATAGTAAATAGTTTAACGGATCCTTAAAGAATGGGCGATCCCAAGCATTCTTTAAGTTACTAGTACCCTTATTACAGTTCACTTGAGTTGGTTTACATTGTATAAGTATGTATGTCCTGACTCGAGTGTTTATGTTTTATTTTACGCTCGGGTCAGCCTGAGTATCAGTTGGACTTCATCTTCACGGAGATAGGACTACTGGAGATCATCTTTATCAAGCTGCTATCTGTTTTGCTATTCAGTCTTTTATTTTAGCTTATGTAATTGAGACAAATGAATTTAGGATTTTCTGTGGTTGTTCAAACTGTATTGGTTTTAGACTATGTAATTTGTACTTGTTTTAAGACTATGTATTTTAGTGGCTTCATGAACCACTATGGTTATTTTTTTAAATTCCGCTGTGAGTTATTCTGATATTTCTGTGTCTGTGATTCTATGAATGATTTTATTTGCTCTAAATTTTATTACAATCTGTTGTTTTGCATTATTCAAATCTGACATGTGTGGATTATTGTCGATTTGAATGGTCCAAAATATTGGGTCGTTACAGGATCACACCTAAGTAGGGTATGTTATCACTTTTCTGGATACCCTCGGATATATTATAATTATGGATATGGTTGTGCATGGAAAGGGGAGCTCTCGATCAGGTGGGAACACCCATGGTGATAACATATTCGGTACTATCCAACAAGGGGTAGGCCGGTCCTGTGTTGGTAGGGACCGTTAGGTACGATCTCGGTACATTTTTCTAGAGGTGTACTATGACGGGCGGTACCCTAGTAGCCTAGTCATTGTACGGAATCGAATATCCACTGCGAGCCTGTATGGTTTTGATTGTGCCCAACTATGCTGAAATGTGAGATGCAAGCATTTCAGCTATTTTCTATGGACACTATTGTGATATCGGATGATTTGATATAAAATTATTTTGGTTATCGTAAGGTAAAAACCCATCGTATTTATGTGTGGCGAGGCCTTACGAGATACCTTTGTTTTTCAAAAGGATTTTTGAAAGTAATTAAATTCAAATTGAGTGTATTTTTTCACGCTGGTTTTCCAGACTGACTCGAGTGTTATTTAATTATAATGCTCGGGTTAGACCAAGTATTACAGATTCAGGTTAGGGTGCTTTGGAGCTCAGGAGACGAGCAAGAGGATTTCAGACGTATATCACGTACTTGATTATATTATGCTGTGTGTGTAGATTGTATAGTCAGCACTGGTGAAGACAAGTTATAATAACTGTCAAGAATTGATTTTTTTATTGTTGTACTCTTATGATTGTATGTAAATTAACATTTACAGATTCTTTTGTATAAAAATCCGTTACTATATATAATTTTTTGTTCCGCTGCGATTGTGAGATTCTATGTATTGTTATTTTTGTTTTCTTCCATCTTTTTCTTCTTCACCCCTAATGATCTGGTATTTCCAACACTCGATTGCTCGGAATGCTATGCAGTAAACGTATTGATGTCGATTTTCAAGGGTCGAAAATCCCGGTTCGCTACATGTGGTATCAGAGGTGAAGGTTAAGCGAGAACCTTGGCTTTGGTAGGGATTATTCATTAGAGATAGGGTCAGAAGAACCCTGGAATGAGTTGAGCGTATTTATAGATATGAGCGCGTATTTGTTAGTGATTATAAATAGTTTTATATTGTGTTAATTTATCTGTTGAGTGGTTTATGAATTCTGGTCGAATAGTGGGACGCCACAAAATCGATATGGATTTTTAAACACTTAAACTAGGAAAATCGACACAATATTGTTTTTGAAGTGGGTGAATGAAATAATTTTACCCAAACTATATTTTGATATGAAGGAAATAATTTCCTAAAATTATTATAGTATATTGGTGTGTTTGGTTGTTATTATTATAATCCAAACCAGATTAAAAAATTTGAAATGGTTACGTATTACCAAATGAAGATTGTATAAGAATGATTTATGCAAATGAATTATAAATAAAAATGGATTCAAACCAGAATTTGGAAATTTAAATCTCGGAAATTTCAGAAATGTTTTCCAAGGTGTTGAGCTTATCCTCCAAAAAGTGCACTTTTCATTCGCTTTCGGACAAAATCAACTATATTGTTCGGGAGGGTCTCCCTAAGGGGGGACCGAGGTTTCGGGATGCGATAATCCCCCTCGTGACCTCGATATGGTTCTATTCTATTTATAGTCTCGGAGGTCAGTCGCTGGAACATAATTCCGATAATGATCGCGATATCATCGGTGTTCATTTTCGAGTTTCTAAGTGAAGAATTGCTAATGAAATAATTTGATAAAGAGATTTTTGTTGAGAAACAAGTGTTGTTTCAGAAATTCCGAAGGAAATTTGTTTGAATGAAACCAAGTTGATTTTGAAAATTCCAAGGAGATGGTTTGTTAAATAAAAGAATTATATATATATATATATATATATATATATATTGTTTTAATATGATTTGAAATAAAAACGTGTGTTTGAATTCTGGAATTTCCATTTAAATGATTAGTGAATCCGAAAGAAGATAAGTTTTTGAACTTATAACTTAGAAATGTAAATTTTGATATGAAATTAAAAATTTAACTAAAGTCAGATAAATGGATTGAGTTGGTAAATGGATGGAATGAATTAAAATTTAACTTAAGCTATGTTAAATAAAATTTGAATGGATTTGAAACCATATCGAATTGAATATAAAATTTGAGTTGTAAAATGATTATATAACTATAAGTTATAATTATTGAATGGAATCAACCCAAGTATAGAATTTATGAAAATGTGAAAAATAAGTTGTGTAACTTATAAATTGGAAAAGTGGAATGGTAAAACCAAAATAGAGGTGGTTTGATATTTTGGTGAAGATATGGAAACCCAAACTTGAATTATAAAATAAAGTTGAACTCAAATCAAACCAATTGAAGTGATTTTTGAAATAAAAATCAGATATTGAATTATAAAATGGAGGTGAACTAATTAGATAAATTAATTAGTTAATTGAATATAGAAATGGAACTTAACTTGGTTAAGTAAAATGGATTGTGGATTGAAATTATAAATCGAATATGGAACTTGAGTTAAAAATGAAATTTGACTTAAATATAAGCGAATTACATATATTTTGAATATTGTCGAATAAAATAGAAATGGATTGAATTGGTAGTGACTTAAGTTTTAAATGAATTCAATTGAAGTGTAAGTAAATTTGAATATGGATTTGGGATATTATTTAAATGAATTCGAGTAAGAAATTAAGTTTTGAAGTGGAAATGAATATATATATATGTGGTATAAAGGATTATAATAAACCTTAATATTAACTTTATGGAATGATTCTCAAGTAATATAGTGTAAATTGAGATATACCAAGTAAATGGAAATGCAAATCAGTCAAAGGTGAATAAATTGAATAACAATCAATTTAAAATGAAGAGGAATTTGATTGCAATGGAAATGAACTTAAGTTATATAGTTTAAATAATTGGAAATAAACGAATTAACTTAAGTTAATATATTTGGATGAAATCTTGGCTCAGGTAAATTTATGAAATGGTTCATAAATAAATTAGCATGGATTGGTTTGTGACTCAATATAAAATTGAGCGAACAAGATTTTGTGAATAAATTGAATGAGAATCAATAAAAATTGACTAATTGATTTAAAATCAATTTAAAATGGTTTATAAGCTTAAGTGGTTATTTTATTAAATGAAACGTGGATTTTGGAATTGAATTTTTACTTGGATAATTTGAAATGGATTGATGGAATGTACTAATTCCATATAGAAAATGGATGTAGAAATTGATTTACAATGACTTAGCATCGAAAATAAAATTTGATTTATATTGGATATGAATTGAATGTTAATTAATAGCTGTGAGCATTTGGAAATTGTATAAATAGCGTATAAACTGAATTGGAAGCAAAGGATTAAGTGTTGGGTTTTTTTAATTGCATATAAATTCTAAATACATTTTATAGCATGCATTACTTATGAAATTCATGTGTTTAACTAGTTAACTGAATGAAATATTAGTAAATTTCATATTTTTGGACTTACGTGTTTAAATTAAGTAAGTACAGATACAAGAAGGCTATTGGGTTAGATTTGGGTTGTGAAATTTGCATATAAATAAGCTCGCTAAATAAAGGTACGTTTTTGGATTAAATACAACGATGATATAAATATTGATATATTTGTGTTTCCGACCATGTGGGTTGATGTATATATTTTTATCATTTTTGTCATATTGCAAAAGGCTCTCCGTACATAGGAGACTCTGCCAAAAATTTTTGGAAAATTAGGGTGTTAGAAAAATTTTGAAAATTTTTGGAAAATTTTGTTAACTAAAATTTGATTTTTGAATCGAACTGAGAAATAAATGGTTTTAATCAATGGTGAAAACTAGTTAGTGAATGTTGGTCTAAAAATTTCGGAAAGTGAATATCGAGTTTTAACTAAGTGGGTTTTGATAAGTTAATGGGTTTGGAGCATTTTTTCGGCCTAAGCAATTTCGGGGATGAAATTCTTTTAAGGGGAGAGGAGTGTAACGACCCGAATTTTTAGTCGTTTGATTTTGAACATTTGATTTATTTTAAGTGTTGAATTTTAATATGAAGTTTATCGATCAAATAGGTGGAATAAAACTTAAGTTCCAATTATAGAGATTTATTGAATAAATTTAATTGTTGAATTAATAATTGAAAATCGTTTAAATAATTGAATTGGAGTTAAAAATAAATTGAAACAATTTCTAAAGTTGATATAAATTCTATTCAAATTAGAATTGACTTAATAAGTTTTCAAAACTAGAATTCAAGTGATTTCGTAAAATTTTGAAATATTCGATAAAAATAGCGATCCGGGGTACAGACTCGAAATTCGATGAAACCAGTTCCTTTAGATCCATAATAGTGTATTATTATCGGATTTCAATTACTGTAGCGTTGGGAGTTACCGTTTGGTCGTACGATCTGAAAACGCCTAGCAATAATTTAATTTAATTTAAATAGTCGATTTAAAAAGTCATCTTCCACATACGATCGAATTAGGCCTCGAGACTTGTTCCATTTGGTTCGGAATAGCGGTATAACATTTTGAACGTCAGGCGGCAGGCCTCAATAGGAGTTCGAAATTTCTCGATATGTAATACGAGATATTTTTAATATTAAAATAAATGAAATCAAATCAAAACAGAGCGCCACCCTATTCTCTGAGAAGCCGTCCTACTTCGTTCGTATAGCCGCCTTTCTTTAGTTTTTAAATCGCGTCTCCTTTTTTCTCCTCACATTCATGAAATCTCGATCCACTTTATATAAAAAAAAGTAAGGAGGGTCGCGAACGATACCGAAGTCGCGATGCCTGGAGGAAATTTCATGGCAAGGCGAAACGAAGCTCGCGTGCATAGGGAGTGATATCTCGGCGTTCGCGAGGAGAAGTCGAGCGACGCACAGCTAGGGTTTGGGTCGACTGCGATCTGGGTCGCGTTCATGTAAGGTTTCAGCGAGGTGGTTGTTGGTAGTGGGAATGGCGAACTCTGGTGAGGCGATGGTGGGTCCGGCGATCTAGGGTGGTGGCGCGAAGGAGTTGAAGGCAGCCTGGGGTGGATTCCGTGAACCATTGGGAGAATTTCCACTAATTGCTATTCACAAGGTTATCAAAATTTAGCTAATTACCTAATTTATTTATTTAAATTTCAAATGTTTAATAACATATATCCTTCTCATACAAGGTTCGTTCACTACAACAAAAATACTCTATTACAACGTCCTTTTTACAATAGGCATTGTTTGCCCATTGTAATAGATGACTATTACAACGGTCCATTTGCGCCTGTTGTAAAAGATGTCATATACAAACCCTTTTTACAACGGTCATTGGTTGCCCGTTGTAATAGAAGGCTATTACAACGGTCAATTCAGGCCCGTTGTAATAGATGCCAACTTTACAACGGTCACATGCCCGTTGTAATGCATGCCCGTTGTAATAGGGCCAACATCAAATAATAAATCACTATCCCTTTTTCTTTTATTTCTTCGGCCGCATCATTGTGAAAAATAATGGCGTTCGTCCTCTTTGCCAAAACTAGGGTTTTTTGAGAATTGAGTTGCCGCTTCAATTTGTTGCTGATGCTTCAACACGCGAAATCATTTCTTCTCCTTGGGCACGTGAAATCATTTCTTCTCCTAGGGAACGCGAAATCAAATCAAGTTTCATGATTTCGATTTCGCTCCGCCTCCTCATTATTCAGGTACGAATCTCCTTTTTGTATAACCCTACTTTCGCCAGTGAAATGATTGAATCGGGTGTGAATAAAGTCAAGCTGGTAGCTACAAATTCGGGAAATCATTGTCTGTAATTTCACCACCATGTATTTCCAAAACCTTTCGGATCCGCAAAAACGTTTTCCAAGAGCTGACTGCGAGGAGGCACTGGGCTTTGATCTGCAAATTCAACTGCATCGTCTACAATGTCATCTATTTTCCTCTGGATATCATTGATGTCAGACTCGGTAGCCAGGTTTTTCTCCACCATGTATTTCTTTAGGGCTGCAAGAGGGTCCCTTGCTGCATAGTAAGCTTTTTCGTCTGCCAATGACAATGAATTAGTTATCTTTACATATTTCTAAAATATATATTTAAGAATACTAGCAATTAAATAATTTTGAATTATGAAACAATAATTTGTTGTTTCTTTTTATTTTTGCAGTTAAGTGTGTTTTGATTTGCTATGATCATTCATGACAAATAAACAGTCAGCTAACCATGGCCAGCTATATGAAAATACGAAACTAGTAAATATAGAAGGCAATTTGTTTTGCATAATTTTGATTTGGTTTGGAATGGACTTATTTTATTTGGAAAAATATAATTGTATTATGAACTTTGAATTGCTGATATATTTTTGAATTCAATAATCAATTTGATTTAATATTTTTGATTGAGTGGATCAAATCAAATACAAACATATCTAAAACTTCATATAAAAAACCAGTCGGGTCCAGCCCTCTAAAGGTAGCCTCTTCATGGCCTATATAGCCAATGTTTGATTTAATTTGTAGTTCAGAGCTGCAAGTTAAGAGTGGATCGCCAAATTTTGCAGGTTACTAAATCCATATGGCTTAGATCATTGTCTATTTAATATGGTTTTCAAGCCCGAATTACCTATTAAATTTCATTGTCTATTTCAAATATGTTTGCATCGGGTGAATTTTTTTAATCAAAGCTAATAAAACCTTATTTTTGAACCACTCTATCGCTGGAAAGACAGAGGATCGACAAGGATTTCAACCGAAAATGAATATATGGGTTATGGATATACGAGGGTGGACATGGTGGATGCCATTTCGAATACGAGGATTCCGACCCGTGGCGAGTGTGGGTCTTTGTGAATGGATGAGACAATCGGTATGTGTTTTTTTTTATGTTTTGTTAAGATTTTGTGTGCTTTTCTTATGGCCTTCATTTGATATTGTGTTGGTGGACAAGGTGTTTATTGTCATTCCCTTGATAAAAATGAAACGATTGACCAAGGTAATTTTCGTAATTGTAGAAAGTATCTGGTAAAAATTTGATTTCTATATAGGAGCGTGTTTCCTTAAAATTTAGTCGATAGGTTCATGTATGTTCATGTATGTTACCATCATCTGATTTCACCTTAAAATTGGAATTCTTAGTGAACTTCTTTATGTTATGTATCTCCTACCTGCTGGTAAATGACATTGCCTAACAGATTATAAGTGCAATTCAAATTATATTCTATAAGAGGCTCCTTTTCACATTTAACCTTTTACTTGGTTGCAGGATTAACCTTTTCTATTGCAACTTTATTCAAGTAAAAAAACCCATGATTTATGGATTTGCTGACAATTTACTCCGACAGACTATCAACTTTTCATTTAGCATTTGAAGACATATTTTAGATAAACAATGTTACTCTATGATAAGCTTAGGGCCCTAGGGAAACCACTCTTCCATTTTATATTTATTTTTGTTCAGCAGTAAATAGAACCATGCTCAACACAGAACATAACTATTCCAAGCTTTTTGCCAAATGATCTAAATAATCTTGTTGATAAACCGTTGAAAATATATTTATATGAACAGTCGATTATATATGCATTTGTCCTCTTCAACGTTTGCGTCCATAGTGGCAGGTTTGCTGATTCAAGCATAGGACCAGCTATATTTTTATAGCTGTGAACCCCCACATTTTCTGTATGTTAGCTAGTAAGCGTTTCTAATCCATTCCCAGTATTAATTTGTAATGAACAATTCGTTGTTATGTTTATTTTTTGGAAGAAATATAACTATTACGAATTATTGGTTTGACTCAAATCTTTGACTGCTTTTATCAAATCAAAAGAATATTTGCAATGCAGGTAAGTCGGTAATGAATGAGTTGCTACATCATGCTATATTTCGAATTATTGGCTCAGATGATAATAACTTGAGGGTAATATTTCGAATTATTGGTTTGATTCAAAGCACAATGATTGATTACAATAATTTGATCAATGTGAAAACTCATTGGATCTCAGCCAATAATCATGACTTAAAAAGTCAACGGTTGACAAATATTTGGCAGGATAAAGAGTTTAGGGATGGAAGATTGAGTTCATCGTGAAAGTCTTCCACAATGGAAATCTCGTTTTACATGTGTTTTTGAAGTTTTATTTGCATCGATTTAGCTCGTTGCTATTGAAAACGCTTTTGCTTTCTACTTTTGTGGCAGTTAATAGATGTTGTATATTGCTAAAATCGCTCAAAGTTCGTACTTTCACACCATGAAGCTAAAGGCACCTGGTTTCTGATGACATGTTATTAGGAAGTGTAAAGTCTAGCATTTTTTAGCAGTACATTAGATTGTTCATTTTGTCTGTTTCTCTCTTGCCGGCCCATGGGTTAGGCAATAGTTGGAAAACCTGGTTGGGGAAACAAGTGAAATTGCTACATGATTACATGTGATGCATAAAATGGAACTGGTTCTTGACATAGAGATTAGTTTTTAGTGCACTGTGATAGAAAGTTAAGAACTTAAGTTAGTTAGTGTAGTGTGATACATCGTTGACTGCTGCTACCAAGGCACCAGTGAGGAGTTATAATGATCTTGAATAGAGATTAGTATTTAGTTCAAATTAATACAGAATATCTGGCAAACTACAATGATAAGCTAACATGTCCCGTGAATTACATTTTTCTTGGATACCATGATAATGAAGCAGAGATGAGAGAGATAAGTCTATTTAGACATAACCAGATGTAGATAAGATAAGGAGGACAGTGGAAGAGTAAACATGCTGATTAATGAGGTTGGTAAATGTCACAAGGAGGAAGTTTATGGATGTGTAAGGAAATAGAGATACATAAAACAAGATGGGAACAAGTAGTATCAAAGAATCTGGTTTCTTATTGTCAAGGAAGGATTTCATCTTGACTATTGTTACACAAACACACATGCTAACCGTATTCCTTCAGCTAAATAAAAGGTTAGTACAGCGTTTTCGCTTAGCACTCAGGGTGATCCAAATGAATTAAGTTTTGAACCGGAATAAAAGTTTGAATGACAACCAAGTAAAACTACGACTAATTCGTTTACATGATGTCTCATTGTAACCACTTGCAGGTATGGCAGATTTAATACTAGTTAATAGTGGGTTTACTTCATCCACTTTTGCCAAGACATTCAAATCACTTCATTCAAGAGGAATCAGACCGGATATTCTTTATCCTGCAGTCAATGTGGACCAGTTTGATAAACCAAGTGCTTACAGGCAACTAATCTGTTTTTGTATTTGACATTAGAGTTCTTAATTTTTTTCGACATTTATTGGTTGTTTTGTTAGGTTGAATTTCTTTTCAATTAATCGGTTTGAACGAAAAAAGAATCTTCAACTAGCAATATCTGCGTTTTCGCTGCTTCGTTCATTGGACAGTACTGGTTTAGACAATAGTTCATTAGGAGCCACTTTGACAATCGCAAGCAAGTCTACTTTTATCTAGAGTTCACATACTTGGTTTATTTGTCTGTTAAATAACTGCTGTTTTCTTTCTTTAGGCAGATATGACAAACGTCTCAAAGAAAATGTTGAGTATCTAGATGAACTTAAACAGCTGGCTGAAAGTGAGGGAGTTTTAAACCGAGTTAAGTTTGTTACTTCGTGCTCGACAGCAGAAAGTTTGTAACTATGTAAAATTTTATGAATGATGTTGTGACGCCCCACCTCTATGCTCATAATAACAAAGAGTATTAAAAGAAATACTGTCTATTATTACGAAGAATAAGGCTGGTTAGGAGCGACCATCCGTAGTTGGCCTTACACTAACATTGGTTATCTCGATAGGAGTGGTATATACTTTTTATTTTTCATCTATTATTTGTTTACTCCCATCGACACACCCAATTCTAGTACAAAACGAACTACGATGGTTCATAATAGTTTAGGACAATGGATATAATAACAACACAGATAATATAAGTGTGGAACACAGATTTAACAAAAAGTCTCATATATATATAACTGATGTCAGTTACAATATAGTTGACACAGTACATATGATACAACTACAACTGTCGACTCTGGAAGTTATATATACAAGTACATTATCAACTAATATACATGAATACATATCGTCCTATACAATGACACGACTTCTACAAACTGACAAAGACAACTTCAGAAGATGTGAAAAGTCTTCATAACCCGAACAGCAACTCAAAGAAAGAAATCTACAACCTGAAATATAACTCGGGTCTGACCCGAGTATTACATTCAACAGAAAATAATACACGGGTCAGTCTAATTCAAACTCAGTTATTAGTGCATAGCAGCGATAATACTCAAATATCAAATAGACAACAGCAGCAGAAATCTCGTATATCCAACTTCTCAATAAGAGAATCGGGTAACGGTAGATATAACACTAAATAGTGTAAATCAACAAATCAGTAATCTCAAAAACGTCAGTCAAATCAAATTTCTGTGTGGCTGCAGTACACGCACGTGTGCACTGCCTCGCCACACAGTACGCAAAATCATCACGACGGTGAAAACTAACAGCAATTAAAACTGTAGAAGTCAACATAAATAAACCAAAACAACATGCACTATCTCAAATCAAGAGGAATGAATCACACACGAATGTACACCGAAAGTCTACATTCGTGTACAGGGTCAAACCCGGGTCTTTGAGACCGGATTCAACTCGCTGTAAAATTTCACAAATCAACTTGAAACAATCAAGAACCAACAAACCAAACTCAACCAGTTCAAGTGAAAAAGGAAACAGTGAACAAGTTCACTATCAAAGAAACAGCCAGAATCACGTACTACAAGTTACCGCATATCAAATATGCAAACCAAAGTTGCAATAGAACAACCAAAGGCTCCAGTCAACATATGTAATCCAAAATACAACAAAATGGAACTGTGACCACAACATAATTACATGGCAGAACTTCACAAAAAGACTCAGCTGCAAGCACAAAACTCTCAATGATCTGAGCATAAACAAGAAGGCTCAAAGCCCTACAGTGGGACTAAAAGCACAAAATAAAACAGAGAAGGCGCAGGGACATACAGGCCAAAAGATGCCATTACAACAGTGTATATAGTGAATATTAAATATGTACACAAATGAATGTACATACCCAACTGCTCATGGCAAAACAACTCAAAAAATCAGTTTCACTTAATTAGGTAGTTCGAACAAAGCCACAAGACAGTGTCGAACCCAAATACACATGACAGCAAGATGGCTAAGTGACGACATGAATGATCCAGACCACAAAGTCAAGCTGTGGACATGAATTAAACAACATGAATGCAACAGTTAACTGACAAAGTGAAACTATACTTATACAAAGACAATGCAATAGTAAACAATACAAGTCTGTAGTTTCATTTTCATAAAACCAGAATACACAGTACCCATCAAGGAGCCAAGGTCAGAAAACAAGGTGAAAGACACAATGTCTGCATACAAAAAGGGAATCGACAATAAATACCTACAAATCAGGTAAGTGCAGACTAACAAAGGAAGACCAGTCTACATCATATGTACAACAACCACAAAACATCCACTTGCACAAGCAAGGCTACATGAACCAGACTCGAGCGAGTGCACATATAAACCATCAAAATGAAATTACCACAAACGAACAGTTCATAAACAACGTCAAACAAAATCAACTGTCGAAGCATAATACCAGAGATGAATTAGAAGATGTGAGTGACGAAATCACTCACCTTTGCTACGAATTGGAGTAGTCGTGTTCGAACTGAAGAGGAGTCGAAGTAAAAGAGAATCGGCCAGATCGAAATCGACGCCGAGCGCTCTCGAGATCGAGCGAAGCAAGGGACGAGTCCACCATTCGATCGAACTACCAATAGTCAGCATCTTCGATTTCTACAAACCCTAGCTTCGAAGATGAATGGGAAGGAGATCGAGCCGCCTTTTTTTTCGATTGGTTTTTTTTTCGTTTTCGAAGTGAGATGGGAATGGGTTGCGAATGAATATCAAGGGAATGAGTATAACCCTAATCTCGACAAAATGAAACGGGCTGAATTAATAGAGAAAAGGCCGTATAATTCTTTAACGAATTCTCAAAAGAATTTCAACTAGATTTAAATCCCAACAGCAATTAGTTATCAGATTAACCGTTTAACGACGATTATAAAATAGTACAAAACCTCGGGTTGTTACAGATGTGAATAGATGAATCTTTTTGTTATTTTGAAATATAAATTTCTTTTGCTATTTTTAGTAAATATGAATAATATGGTTGTCATTAGTATAATAATTTTATTTCAATTCAAATTAGTTTAAAATTTACACGTGCATTGTAGTAGTTTTATTTTTTTTCTCATTTGAATCTTTTTAACAACGGGCAAAAACAGTTGCAATATCATGTATTACAACGGGCATTGCCCATTGTAAAAAGGTGTGTTACAACGGGCATTGCCCGTTGTAAAAAGATTTATTACAACGGGCATTGCCCGTTGTAAAATATGGTCAACCTATTACAACATCGCCTATTACAACGGTCGGCTGCCCGTTGTGGAACACATATTACAATGGGCATTGCCCGTTGTAAAAAGCCTGTTTTGTTGTAGTGGTTCGAAATGAAATAAGTCGAGTTGGTTCGTAGCTGTGGAATCTACACAACAAAATTTGTTTGGAGATTTTTTGGAGGCAAGTGAAATTTTAAATTAAATTGAACGATGTCTAATTTAATTTAAAATTGGAACGGTTTGCAAATAAAAATCAAGGTGAGTAAAATCTCACTCATTTGGATTGCTAATTTTTAATTTGAAATATTAAAAATTATTTATTTATTGATTGGTTCAATTGATAAATTTTATTATCAGTTGGATGATATATTATATATATAGTAGTGTATATATTAGTAATTGGATATATTTCCCGCCTATTATAGCGGATGAGACCCTATGCCCCCGCATAATAGCGGATGACCCTATATTACCGCGATATCCCGCTTGGAAGCGGACTTGTTATTTTATTATATATAACATCTGTGGATGTAGGGAAAACATGTTGGAGGGATCCAATTGGATTCCTCAAAATATATTTATTGTTTCATATATATTGATATATGATGTGTGTGAATATCCTATTATGGATTGTGATATGTTTGATTTATTGGATGCTATAGTAGAACTGGCCTTGATTTTGGTATTCTAAATATCCTAATTTTTTTTAAATTGAAGAAATTAAACAGAATTTTGAATATAAAAATATTTATATTGAAATTTGGATTTAGTTTTAAAGAAATTGATTTGGATAAAATGGTGATTTGTTGTGGGGTGGTACTTAACTATTAATAAAATATTTTAAATAGAGATTTAAAATAATAATTTATATAAAGGATTTTTAACAATGGACTTAAGGTGATATTCTTTTGAGATACGGAAAAGAAGTTGAAATAAATATTAAAAATAGATTTGAAAAAATATGGGATTTATAAAGTGATAGATTTATAAATGAAATTTTATAAATAAGATTATTTATTTTGAACAAGTGAAACCCAAACACTACAACAAAATATGATATTAATAATGCTATTTAATAACGCGTTATTCTGAAGCGTTATTATTGACCCTTAATTATCTAGTTACCGGTTGATTTTTGTTCTCCCTACAGGTGTAACGCGCGCATCTCCCTTCCCCTTCACGTGTAACGCTGCCCCAAAACATCTCCCTCCAACTTCCCAAATTATTTTCCCTCTCCCTCCAAAAGCATTCCGCCTCCCTCCAAAACGCGCGCATCTCCCTCCTCCAAATTACGTTAGCGATTCGAAGACTCCAAAACGCGCACAGTTCCCTCCTCCAAATTACGTTAACGATTCGAAGAAAGCAGAAACCCTCTCAAGTTTTGTCGAAGAAAGCAAACTCCTTCGATTTCGAAGCTAGGGCTTTGCGTGTAGCTTCAATCACTAAAGTTATCCCATGCTAGATGTTAAACCTACTCCATCGACTCGCAGTTTGCAATTGATGGATTGCGTGGACTAGGGTTAGCTTATGCTGCTGAGATTCCTCAACTTCGGTAATCGCTAATCGATTAAGTAGATTTTTCTTCGATAACGAACTTCGAACACATTTTAGGTTTTTTTTTTCTTTCAAAACTATGCGTTGATTTGTTAATGCCATATTCTTTTTTGGTTTTTGTTTCGTCGCTTATTACCATTGCTGTCGATTAGGCTATAACCTAGAGTGTATTTGGTTCTCATTTGACTTTAATCCAACTAGCCTATGCTATTTTAAGTTTGTACAATGGCCTCATTTAATATTTATGTTGTTTTGCCATGTAACACAAGCTATAAATTAGTCTTCTCTAATGTCTGATTGGATTTTTACAAGTTCAGTATTAGTAAAATAGTTTAGTATTTTAGCAAATAGTTTTTTTTCTATAATTTTTTTAACAATTATATTTTTTTACCACGTTAAACATCGTAACAAAAAACATAAAAATCTACTTTGGGTATTGAATCAATTATTGCAATTTGAAAAAAGTTCTACCAAATTAGTTCACCAAGTGGTTTAATTTAAAATTCGCATACGATTTGCATTTTACATGTTGATTCTTGCATTAATTTTCTTACTGCAATTAAAAATAAATTCTACCAAAGGAATTCACTCAGTTGTTGTATTTAAAATTTACATTTTACATGTTGATTCTCACATGGATTTGGTTTCCTCAAAGATAGTCCAGTTCATTAAAAAAATGCACTTTGTTGTTGATTTAACTTTTTTTTCCTTTTTCAACTGTTTATGTTTCCATTGTTAACCATATTTGGTTTTCTATATTTCCAAAAAAATGTATTTTTCAAACTTTGGCTTTCCTATTGATTTTAAATTTTCCATTTTATTGTTGATTTAATAACAAGTTGAATATTTGCATGTTAAAATTTCCAAACTCTGATGTATGGTTGGATTTTTACAAGTTGAATACTTGCAACGTAGTTTGATGCTTTATCAAATAGTTTATTTTTTCTAATGATGATTTAATAACAAAAAAAGGCTTTTCCATTTTACACGTATTTGGTTTGTTTAAAAACATCTACCAAAGGAGTTCACCCGGTGGTTCTATTTAAAATTTGCATATAATTTGCATTTTACATGATGATTCTTACATTAATTTTGAAGGCTTTTTTATCATACATATTGATCCTTTGCAAATTAGTTCTGAAATTAGTATTTTGCATTTAATTACTTTATGCTTTTAGGGCTAATCTATATTTTTTTCAATTTTAAATTATGAAAAAACATTTTTAGTAATTGTCAAGATCAATTTGATTTTAGGATTAAAGCATGTTTGCTACATTGATTTTCATTTCAGTATGTTTAGAAGTTACTATAAATGAAGAGTGTACTTGCTTGCGAAATAGTCTAAACCACCGAGTGTGTGCGCTTTTGGTAAATATAAATGTTAAATTTACCTTCCAGTTCCTATATGCAGGATTCATGATTAAAGTTTTTGTTGTGTGTAGGAATAGATTGCAGATCCACAATATCCTCAAATAAATTCAGCCAGAGTTTAATATAAATGTAAAAACAAATAAAAACAATCAGTTAATGATTGTTTTTCTTTCCCCAATAAAATGGGTAATCGTTTAGCTTATTAGAAAATGCACTTCATATTTGATTTAACTTTTGTTTTTCTTTTTAAACTTTATATTTTTCCAATGCTGACAATATTTGGTTTCCTATATTTCCAAAAAAAAATGTATTTTTCAAACTTTGACTTTCATATCGATTTTAATTTTTTTTAATAAAAAAAGGGCTTTTCCATTTTATAGGTTGTGTCGAAATTTTGAAGGTTTTCTTATTTTACATATCGATCCCTTGCAAAATAGTTATAAAATTTACATTTTGCATTTTGTTAGTTTGTCCTTTAAGGTTAGTCTATATTCTTTTCAATTTTAAATTTTGAACAAATATATTTTTGCTGTTATCTGGATCAATTTGATTTGTTAGATTAAATCATGTTTGCTACATTGATTTTCTTTTACATTAATATGTTTAGAAGGTACTAAACATGAAGAAGTAACATCTTGCAAAATAGTCTAAAACACCGAACGTGTGCGAGTTTGAAAAACATAGCTATTAAATTTACCTACCAGTTCCTATTAATAAGATTTATGATTGAAGTTTTGTTGTGCGCAGGAACAGTTTGCAGATCTAAAACATTCACATATGAAGTTCTACAAAGATCGGTCGGACATAATGCAATAGTTACAGCAGAAACCATAGCAGCAGCATCCACAAGCCTCATCAGCATGTCTCTTGATGCTTCTGCTCTTTCTTTCTACCCTGCAGTATATACCTTAATCTGTATTATAATTTGTATTGTAGGTAACTTATGCTAACTAAATTATGGATATTGACAGCAATATATTTCTTACCATAATGGCAATACGTAATATGTTAAGTCAATTTTGCAATGCCAACAAATGACCATGTTATATATGATAAATTTGATTCTACTTGCATCATCGAGTAAATTTTCATCACTTTAAACTCGCTTAATATGCAACACTGTCACAGGTGATTAATTATACATCTACATCTACTACCACTGATAATTAATAAACATAACCATTGTATAATCCAGAATTCAGGACAAGAGAAGAGTTGCTTTCTTTGTACTTGGTTATTCTTTTTGTTTCTGTACGGTCAAGGCAACTATTCCAACATTTTTACAATATTTCTAAAGGAAATTAAATGAAAATACTATCATTCGATGCCAATGGCCTATAGGAGTCCCATACAAAATATCACATGCATAATTTTGATTGATTGAACTTTATGGAGCTTGCTTTTATTATTAATTTATAATAACTATATTTGTAAAAGCTAAAAAAACTACAAGTTTAAAAAATGAGTGTTATAATTTAATAACACTTGTTTAGGATTAATGTTTTATCATGTGTCCACACAATGGGAAGAAATTCAAATCCCAATGATATTTTTCCTCTAAAATTCTTAGTATAATAAAACCAAAGATAGTTCATATCTATGAAAGAGATAATGATACAAGAAATAGAAAATATTTTCTTCATCATTTACCCATGAAATGAGTCTGTTAAAGAGTCCAATTGTGGTTTTGAGTAGGAGAAATTGAGCTCCAAGTGAAGATTTTGTTAATGCATCAAAAAGTTAGCCTTTGCTATAAAATAGGCAACTCACCACCATGTTTCCCTTTGGAACCAGCAAACCAATAGAATTCAAGTTAATTATCATTGGTTTTATCCCAGAATGGAATACAAGGTTGGAGACTTGGAGCAATGATGAGTAGCCTCTTTATTATCATAAGGAATTGCTGGCGAGTAACAGAGGAAACCATCAAGTTTTAATAGAACCACAGGTGAGCTTAGGTGAGCTTTAGTTCTTAATATATTAATGATTAGTCCAATTGTCGTTTTCATAATATAACATTATGATTCGGTTCCTCTACTTTGCAATCCTTTTGATTTATGTACATGTATACAAGATGTTGCAGTAACTTGATTTTATTGTACGTTACTAGAAAAGTATTAACACATACCAAATGTTTTCTCTCAATTATGCGCCCAGGTTATGGGATTATATTAATAGAACAACCTAAAAGATATCCTTTTTGGATCAGCCACTCAATCTCATTCTTCAAATGGCGGCATATTTGTTGTCCATTCACCCTATGATAGCAACAGTATGCAACACTAGTGTTCTTCCTAGCTTTCTTCCTCCTGTTCGGGATGTTATAGGTTCTCTTAGATTTAGTTATCTCAAAAAAAAAATATTGTCCTATGAGTGAGGGTTGTATATGCTATGAAGTTATTTCCCTTCACCTCTTAGCAAGTTATGTTAAAATTCTACCCCTTTTAAACTCATTTTGGGCAGTGACAGTCTTATCATCCTTTGCATCCCCGGATTTCCTATCCTTCTCCACTTTGACGTAGCCATTGACAGACTCATAAAAAGATTTCATGCTCTTATTGATTTTAGTGTTTTTGGTCCAAAACGCTAATTCCCTCTTGATCCCTGAATGCGCTGCCATCAGCTGGGCTTCAACACTTGCTACTCCTATTCTCAGGGCTTCTTGAATCTATTTATAAAGATGCGTAGACTTTCATTTTGGTTCACTCTAGAAACTATATTTAGGTTTGGTGATGGTTCACTAATAGCATTGAATTGTTTGAGGAAGTCTATTGGCGGCTGGGACCAAGAATAGGTTTCACCATATCTGTATCTCCTAAAGTAACTTGATACTATCCCAGTTAGTTAAACTAGGAATAGTTTACACTTGGAATGCCTCCCAATATTTAGAATATTCATGCGATATTTAAATGTACATTTGCTACTTGGCCAGGATCAACACAATACAGCTATCCTTATTGAACAACTTATTTGATTGTCTAAGGTTATTATAAAGAAGGGTAGTTGTATTTTTATTCCTTCTTCATTATTGATTACCATTATTTATTATCACATGATTTTCCTCCTTTTTATAGATAACGATATATATGTAGTGTATATGTGTGTGTACACACACACTCTATACACACACACACGAGCATTACGGCACGCGCTTCGCGCATGGTGACAACACGTGCTTTTTGCGCGTAAATTGTTTTTCTACAAATTGTATGCATTTAACATATATTTTAGAAAGAAAATTATTTTGCACAGATATTTAGCTGTATTTTTGCATTGAAACCATATATAGTTAGTTTTTATATTATTAAATTAATTAAATAATAAAGAACAAACTTCTAAAGAAAATTTATTTGTTAAATCCTATATTTAAACGGTACTAAGATTCGGTAATATTTGTAGTGCACTTTAAATTGTAAAGGAAGTTTAATTATTATATACTATTTTCAAGCGATATTAAGATTTAATAATATTTATAAACGGACATTTTTGATAGTTCTCGATGACATTTAAAAACCGTGACACTAAATATATTATAACTATTATTAAGCACTTTGAATTCGTAAAGGAAGTTTAATTATTTGATCTTATTTTTAAGTGGTATTAAGATTTAATAATATTCGTAAAGGGGAAATTTTGGTAGTTCACACTAACACAAAAAAAGTGTGATACCAAAGATATTACGACTATTATGAAAGATGTAGGTACCTAGATGTGGATGGTGAAAAATCATGAACTGCAAAGCTTAACTAATCATTTTTTAAACATATATCATACTACATAATTTCATTTCTCATTAGCTTGATTTAATTAGGTATTATTTTGGTCAGAGTTTGGTAATGTCAGGCTGGGTTACCTATACCACGAGCTCAAGCACTGTGGATTTGTATGTCACAAGATGGGCTACCCACCTGCACCATCTAGCTTTGGTGCGTCTACAACTGCAAAAATAAGTGTCGATTCATCTGTCTAGCGATATCATTGGCAAAGGTGGCATGAACACAAAACTGCCTATCCTACCAAATTTGATGATGGACTGATGTGGATTTCAAACTTAGCAGCTTTGACATAAAATATTTTGAATTGTACTGTTAAAATGCAAGTGTTTCATTTCTTATTGACTTCTCCTTTTAATTTCAAAAGCAATTGGGAGAAATTTGAGGAGTCTTATAGAATTATGATGTTTTCAAATGGTGAAAAATGCTGGAATAGCCCTAATCGGAGTTTAAAGGTAAATATGAAATGCTTTCAACTTTAAGATACTGTTTCAAATTTATGCCCAAAAAAATTTCTGTTTTTTTTTTCCTTTTTTTACAGGTTAGACTTCGGTGTGGCTTGAAAAATGAGCTTGCTGATGTTGATGAGCCAAGCATATGCGAGTAAGAAAACATCCATACATTCAGCACGTCTTTTTTGCTTACCTTCTCTCTTTTTATGCAACCATTATATGTGTTACAGATATGCTGGATTGATGTCAACTCCTGATGTATGCATAGAAGACACGTTATAGGTTTTTGCCTTCTGAGGTCGAAGCATGAGAGATGGTGGAAAGTGCATGATAGAATGCCGGAGAATCTGCAGAGTTTTTGCCTTCTGAGGTCGAAGCAGAAGGCACAGCTGGAATGGGACAGAAGGCAAGCAGAGAAAGGCAACTATGTGGATGGGCATTGGAAGAGAAACGTAACTGATCCTAGGATTAGTATTTGTTTTGAAGAGTTCTGTTTTTGGGAAAGCATGTTGTGGCATTGGGGTGACACTAACTGGACCGACGATAGTCCCAATGCTACTGCTATTCTTAACGCAGCTTTGCCTACTTAAAATGTTTTGTTGTTCTAAAGCATATAGATATGGATGGGTTTTATTTATTTATTTTCCTTTTGAAGGTTTTTGCTAGACTTACAAGGTGAGTCTAAAGATTTGTTCATTGTATTGACCTCATAATATATACGTTGATTTTGGGTGTTCAGTTCATATAGAGTTATTGTGTTTTTGTTGTGCACTTTGGACTAATAAAATAAAAAGTTTTCTTACAACGGTATCTGTTTTATAAGGTGTACTTTTGGTTTTTCTCTTCTTTTCTTCTCCTTTAGGTTAAGCTAAACCAAATTTGTTTCAATCAATGGGGCCGATGAGGCATCGTATAATATGGTGTTATAAAGATTTCCAATTCCGTTGAGATTTAGCTGTATTATAGCGGCTATAATGAGCTATTGAATAAATATTTTATAGCGGCAAAATGGTGTTATAAAGATTTCCAGTTCCGTTGAGATTTAGCTGTATTATAGCGGCTATAATGAGCTATTGAATTAACATACCATAGCGGCGAATTTGCGTTATAAAACTAAGCCAACCATAGCGGCATATTTTGTGTTATAAATATTCAACAGTTTTTTATAACATGTCGATATACAGCGCTTATCAAACCGCTATGGTTGTGATTAATAGCGGCTATATGCCGCTATAAAAAACACTTTTTGTTGTAGTGAAATGAGTTTATACATTTATAAACAATGTTTATAAATATGGGAAAAATGATATCGGTTGATAAATGGGGAGTGTGAATTTATATTGAGATATGGAAATCGGTTTTGGGAAAAATAGTGGATTCTATTTTTGAAATGTGAGAATGGTTAGGAAATCGGAATGAAATCGATGTGTTGTGAATCGAGAGGTATTTATAAATTGAAATTGGTTATTGGAATTTTAAAAATATATTTTTATCGAGAAGTTAAGTTTTTTTTAAAAGGTAAATTTAATTTATTCAAACTATGAAATTTAAAGCTATTTAGTATTAAAATATTTCGAAAAGTGGATTTTTCAAATATTTAATATTAATTGACATAAATTCTAATTTTTTTGTAATAAGCTTCGTAAATCGATTAGTTTTATTTAAAAATGATTTGGAAATGAGTTATCAATGTTTATCTAAAATGTTTTGATATTTTTTAAAAAACTTAAATATGTTTAAAAAAATTATTCTTTAAAGATACTTATTAATGTATATAGAGAGTTTTGAAATGATTTTAAAAACTTTCGAGATTTGTAAACATGGTTTATTTATCGGATATGATTTTTGTATAAGAGAAATCCTATGATGGTATCCTAGAAACTTTAGGAAATTTCCGAATTGTTGACATAAGAGAACTTCGAAAAATGAATTAGAATTTATAAAATAAGTTAGAAATGGATATTTGGAATTATAGACAAGTGTAATCAATTTTGGAAATATTAAAGGAATTAATTAATGAATTCTGAAATTTATAGAATTCGTTATAAGTGAGTTAAGGAATTTACAAATAAATTGTAATTTATTTTTGAGAAATAGGAATGAATGGAATACTTCCTAAGTATTGGAATAAATGATTTTGGGAAAATATACTCATTAATATTTACTAAGTATTGAACCGGAGGGATTGGAATATTTTAACAACGAGATTATTATTATAGAAATATTTTTCGAAGTGTTGAATTATAATTGAAAATTGAAATATTTCTAAGTATTGATATGATTCGGAGACATCCTATTATGGATATAGTACTTGGATTTGTTTTCGAATATTGAAATTGGAAGAGATTTGGATATATATCTTTGTAAAGGTATTTTAAAATAAATATTTTGGAAAATTTATAACATGGGCCTAGTGACTACTTATGGATGTTATTTGATAGTTGAATAACCGACTATCAAATCTGGCCAAATTCGTTGATCGTTTCGAAGAGACCGGGATCAAATTTAATTATCTGAAAATCACTTCGATCTGATTTGAGCGTTATGAATTTTGATATCATGAAGATAATGGAGATGGTGATCTTGAAGGAGATTTAGTATGTACAGATCCAGAACAACTTGTATGGATGAATGCTATATATAATTGCATCGTTACCTGGAAGGCAGTGTTAGCATTCCGAGTATGAATGCTATTCTAAAGTTAAAACGTAGCCTCAAGCCTCATCAACCAGGAATGACAAAAACAGGGGAGATGCAGCAGGCTAAGTGGGTCGCACCAAGTAGGGTATGTTATGACTTTTCTATATACCCTCGGATATATTATAATTATGGATATGGTTGTGCATGTAAAGGAGAGCGCTCGATCAGGGTGGGAACAACCAGGGTGATAACATATTCGGTACTATCTGGCAAGGGGTGGGCCGGTCCTGTGTTGGCAGGGATCGCTAGGTACGATCTTGGTACATTTTTCTAGAGGTGTACTGTGACGGGCGGTACCCCAGTAGCCCAGTCATTATATGGAATCCAATATCCACTACGAGCCTGTAGAGTTTTGATTGTGCCCAACTATACTGAAACGTGAGATGCAAGCATTTCAGCTATTTTCTATAGTCACTATTGTAATATCAGATGATTTGATATAAAAAAAATTATCGTAAGGCAAAAACCCGTCGTATTAAGTGTGGCGTGGTCTTATGAAACACCTTTGTTTTTCAAAAGGATTTTTGAAAGTAATTTAATTCAAATTGAGTGTGTTTTTTTACGTTGGTTTTCCAGACTGACTCGGTTGTTATTTAATTATAATGCTCGGGTCAGATCGAGTATTACAGATTCAGGTTAGGGTGCTTTGGAGCTTAGGGGACGAGCTGGAGGATTTCAGACGTATATAACGTACTAGATTATATTCTGCTGTGTAGGTAGACTGCATAGTCAGCACTGGTGAGGACAAGTTATAATAACTGTCCAGAATTGATTTGTTGATTGTTGTACTTTGATGATTGTATGTAAATAAACAGTTACAGATTCTTTTGTATAGAAATCTGTTATTATATATTATATTTTGTACCGCTGCGATTGTGAGATTCTATGTATTATTATTTCTATTTTCTTATATCCTTTTCTTCTTCACCCCTAATGATCTAGTATTTCTGGCACTCGATTGCTCGGCATGCTATACAATGAACGTATTGATGTCAATTTTTAAGGGTCGAAAATCCCGGTTTGCTATAGATCTAATCAGATTCTGTGTATGGTAGATCTATCAACATCATGAGGGCTTATGGATAGTATTGAGTGTCCTTATGAAGGAATTTCGAGGACGAAATTATTTTTAGGGGGGAAAGTGTAACAACTCGTATTTCGAGCGTACAAATTAGAATATTTAATTTATTAAATATCCGGATTCGAATTTAAATTATGATAAATTATCTGTTTCAAACTGAGATTTGATTTACAATGACGTATTATTAATTTAATATTTAGAATTTTTCTATAACTATTAACTTGGAAAATAAATAAGTTCTCGTTTGACGTATTTTACGACAAACGCTGGCATTTTGAGACTTCACAAGATTTAATAACTTATATATTTTATTTTTGTTTTGTGATCGTATAACACTGTTATACACGATTGTACATTGTTTTCTGTCGTTCATAGCTTAGACACGAACGCGATGTTGGTAGCCGAGCACCGTAATCTATCCAATTTCAAAACAAAAAATATATATTTATACACACATACATACATTGTGCATAGCCCACTCTTTCTTGTCAACATTTCATTGTCCCGTGGAATGAACATTACAGCCACTTTGCTCACCTACTCCCCTTCACCTTAGCCGCGGTTGTCTCCCCTGCCATAGTACCTTGTGTCTCCTTTTGCCTACTGCTTCTTCAACTTGCCACTGTATGAATGTATATACATACATAAGTGTTCACAGAGTAGTAATCTTCTTCTTCTCTTATTTTGGTTTCCTATAAATAGAATAACCTTACTCCCTCTCTTTCAAAAATCAAAATCTCCAAATCTATCCACTTTAGCCTCGGCTTTCAACTAAGAAGTCAATCGCCATCCTCTCTATTTTTTTATTAAAATTGATCGCATTCGAATTCATCAAGAATCAGTAAAGGGTTAAAAATGTTTCCAAACTTCAAAAATCAGTTTCTCTCAATCCGTGTAGAATGGATTGACGCCGTATGTCTAATTGGGATCGTATGGCGATGTAGGATTTTTGGTGAAGTTTCGGAGCAATTCCATATCGACAATCGACGTTGTTGGAAACTAGGGTTAAGGTTTGCTGGAGATTTATGCACCAATTCGCGAATTGGAGCTTGCCATGTTGTCAGGCTTGGAGAATGCTTCATTGTGGCGAATTTTAGTTGAGATCAGAGCAAAAAGTGTCACGACCTTCTATGGAATGTCTCATTTCTTTTAGCTTGATGGGCTCAGCTTCGTTTGTCGTAAATTGAGGTGGGGGACCAGAGTGATGGCGAGGCGATGCAGATGGATGGCCAGGTGGCGACGGTCATGTAGGTGATCTCCGATCATCGAATGGTGGGAGCTAGGTTCATGCACGTGAACGAAATCGTGCACACAGTGGTGGGTTAATGGAAATGAAAAAAAGAAGAGGAGGGGGAAAAAGGAGCACTGTTTATTGTGGGTGCAGTTATATGGAGATGGGCTCGGCCTGTTTGTGTATATGGTGAGTAATATATATTGTTTTGTTTAAATTATCTATATTAAACATGTAAACTTTTGAAATTTCATATATCTTTTATATTAAATCTGTTTGACCCGCGGATTTCTGCGATGGGTTCGTATGGACGAGTACAACATCGTGGTGTTATTTGTTGATAGCTTTAGACATGTGAAATTTTATGACATACGGAAACAAACAGGTTTTAAATTACATTATTTTAAATAATAACGTCATTTAAATTTATATACCTTATTTATAGATGTTTATTTGGCCAAATAATTTACAGTTGAGTTAAACTGGATCGAATATAGTAATTAGGCATCTGTTTAGCGGAATAAAACACCGTTCCTTTAATTAAATTAATTTGGCAATTAATTAGCAGAATAAATCCCCGTTCTGGTGTTCTATATATTTGGACATTTGATTATATGTCATAAATTGATAGCCACTCCGGGTAAGTAATATGTTAACCGATGACGGTTAAATGTTAAATTAGTCGTTGATTATGTGAATATCAGTTATTAACTTGAAAAGTTAGACCGAATGATATGGCAGCTTGTATAAGTACCATGGTAATCGTTAAGCCTCCTTCGAAATTTTAAAAATTAAATTTTAATTTGAAATTTATTTTAAGAATTTTTATTTAGTAATAAGATTTTAAAAAGGGATAATTATTCATTAATAATAATTTAAAGGTAATTTGTAATTGTTTTAATAATAATTAAAAGTTATTTATTTTATTAAAATGGTTCTTAAAAGTTATTTCTTAAACCTTATTTAAGAATGTTTAATTATTATTTTAAAGTTATTTAGTTATTGTTTTAAAAATGTTTTTAATTTTAATTAATTACTTTTTTTAAATGATTTAACAATACTTTGTTTTTTAATTAAATTTAATTAATTGTATTGATTTAAGTTATTTAATTATATTTAAAAGATTAATTTTTATATTAATATCAGTTTAAAGATAATTAACTATTGTTTAATAATGTTTTAAAGTTAATTAATTATTAGCTTAATATTGTTTAAAGTTAACTTATTAATACAATAATAGTGTTTAAGATTTATTTAATATATTATTTATAAGATTTAAATTAAAGGAAAAAGAAGGATGTTTAAATAATAACTTGTTATTTTAAGTTATTTTAAATAGTGTATGGTTTATCAAGGGAACCTTGTTGACTTAAGGAATTTGTTAAAGAGGTTTGTTAAAATATGGGAAGAGTTTATAAATGGTTGGATATTTATAAAAGGATTTACAAATGAGTTTTAAAGATCTGGAGAAGAAAAGTTTTGTAAAACGATGTTTGAAATTTATTAAGAATGTTTAATGATGGGATTGGAAATTTATAAAGAAACTTTATAAATAGATCTAACATTTATAAATAAAAGGGATTTGGGAAGAAATGGTTGATCTTCATGGCGTAATTCGAGGGGAAGGGACTGCCAACAGTTTACTATGGATTCGCTGGGATAGCGATGTAACCATTATGTAAGCTGCGATCTATAGTCGATATGGAATGTTACTTTTCATATTTATTTTCAAAAGTTTTCAAGTTCTAAGTTTGAAGTGAAATTGTTTGTGAATATACTTATCCTATTGAGATAAGTATATGGAAGTGATTTTCAAGTATTTGAGATGTGAATTTAAATTAATGAAAGATTAAGTTAAGAGGCTTAGGGATTTCCATGGGAAATATAACCTTTGTTTGGAATGTTTGTTTATTTGATAGTTAAATAACCGACTATTAAATCTTAGCCTTAATATGTAATCCTTTTTATTTAGGTGGTAAGAAAACATTCCCTACTTAACACCAAAGGATTTTAACTCTGGAAATATCTAGGGGAAACACGGGGATTATATGATATAGTTAGCATCAGTGGTGCTATACTGTACATATAAACTCGTTTCATTCTTCTAGGACAAAAGATAAAGAGATCCGTCCACTTAAACGGTTAAGAGGTGTTCCTTGCCCTTATGTATTGTATGATTATTTCCTAAAGAACCAGTATTAAGCATTCTGGAAAACGGTGATTGGTTTTGTGGAGCACCCGAGAAGCGGAAAAGTGTACTCGTAAGAGATGACTCGAACCCGTGACCACTTCGAAAACCATATACGGTTCTATGGAGGAGATTCGTGATATATTGATATGTTGGGCTCCATGTGTGATTCCGAAACCCGCTAGGGTATGGGAATCCGGGTGTGATTCCAAGATCTAATTGAGATGTGAGAATCTATGTGTTATTTCGAGACCTGTTGGGGTATTGGAATCCATATGGGATTCCGTGAGTTATTTGGTGGCGGTGCGTAAGCTAGAATGCCGGACGTTGCCTCATCAACAGGAATGACTAAAACCAAAGATAAGAGGCATGACCAGTAGGGTTGGCAAACCAATAGGGTGTAGTCGGCTCCGCCTAGACGTTACTTACAGTTGTTATGCATGCATGAGGCGATCCACTCGGTCTTAGCTAGCACAGCTATGTTTTATGTATGGCACATCACTAGGGATGTATGCTACTTCGGAAGGATATCTCTGATCCTTGTGCAGAAGGAACATTCCTTGAAGTATTGAGGGCACCTCCATGGAAATCCTACACAATTTGCGAACGTGCCTTATCGTAATTCGAAGTACAAGAATCTTTGTGATGTACACTCACGACTATTGTAGCTTCTTGATTATTATTATTTTCGCCCTTAGATATTATTATATTACTGGATTTTCTGATATAATTTTTTGGGTTATTGTAAGGTAAAAACCCGTCCGTGTTTATGAGCGGCATGGTTTTACGTGATAATTTTGATTTTGAAGGATTTAAAATAAATAACATTCCTTATGATTTTAGTTTCTCACACTAGTTTTACTAGATTGACCCGGGCGTTGTTTTCCTATAATGCTTAGATCAGACCGCGCATATTTCTGGGTTTACTTGGATATTTAGAGCTTCAGAAGGTGAGGTGGAGGGCCTGAGACGTATTCTCGTAGATGGTTATTTTTCTTCCACCGCATTCATTATTGTATATTATTCAGCAATTGTGATGACAGGTTGTTATAACTGTCCGAGCTGTAATTGGTTAGTATACTCAGATTGATGTCTGTATATACATATATTACAGTTTCGTTTTTGTGTAAAGATTTGTTTTCTATTATAGATTATTCGTTCCGCTGTGAGATTTTATGTTGTTTAGTTACTTCTTGTCTTCTTCTTCTTTCTTTTCCCTAACCTTCCCATTCAATTTAGGCTGGAATTGTGTGGTTTATTGTCAGCTTAAACTGTACGAAAATGTTGGTCGTTACAAAATGTTTATAATAAACCTAAGTAATGGTTTTGTTGAATGGTTCCTAAGTGGTATTAGTATTAAAAGAAGTATACCAAATCAAATAAATGTTAATCAAATGAATGAGAACAAATGAATATGAATAATGAATGAAATAAAATGAATACGAATAAAAAGAATTTGGTATAGTTAAGAAATCAATTGAAATAAATATGTAAGTTGTACATAGACCATCTTATTTGCATAACTATTTGATCCACTTTCGAGTATATGATTTTGAGGTGATTTACACCGATCCGAGTTAGGATTTTTCACTCTATTCTTGACGGCGAACACTGGATGCGGACTTTTGATTTGAGTCTAGAATTCTCTATCATAGTACATAACTATGTAAGGAGAATGACGATTTCTAATCAAGGAACTAGATTCGAGTCCGCACTAGAGTGGTCGATTGAACGATACTAGTTCGGAAGTGAAATTGTGTGATCGAGCAAGTGATCGGATTTGATATTGTGAATGGATGGCATATGTGTTAGAACCTTTATTTCGATGTTTTGATCATGACAACTATATAACTAAATATCATGTGAACTAACCATATTTGCAGGAGTAGATACTATTCTACTCGATAATAGATTATAGACCATAATTCAGATAGAAACTTCAATATTATCTATGGTTTGTCTATGGTTTAGGTCTTGTAGTTAATTTTTATTAAAATCTCTCCAAAGTGGTATATGCATGCACTCATGCAATTTCGAAGTTTCAAAATCGTACTTCATGTATCAAAGTTGTTAATATACTTGTTAACACAAAAATATTTTTCTAAAAAATAGTGAATATGGCAATAAAAACCTGAAATTCAGCCGACTGAAAAGCCCAGTTCAGTCGACTGAATATATGTGCACATGCACAATTTGATATATTCAGCCGACTGAAGTACCCATTTCAGTCGACTGAATAACATGTATTTTAACTAATTCCTCTCTGATTTGAATTTTTAAAATTTCAGCTAGCTGAATTCTTTTGCTCAATCGACTGAAATAGCATAACGGCTATATTTCTAAAAAGATACTTCACTTCATCGAATAGAAACAGAAACAACCCTTGATTCAAGAGTTGTTTCCGTATCTTTTGATCATCTCTTTTCACGGTAAGTTGCAACACTTAAACACTATATATAGCCTTTAAATTCACCTTTTTTAATAACCTAATTTTTCTGATTCTATGTCAGTTTCTTATTATCTAAACTCTTTGCATTCAAACTCTTGTTTAAATCACTTGCACATTCAAGAGCAATTTCATTTGTGATTGAATTAACTTCTTATCCTCACAAACTACACTATATACCACAAAGGAGAAGATTATAGGAAGGGTGTACATTATAGACTTATCAGTGCTATTCAAGAGCATACTTAGTCAGAAGCAATTTTTACTGTTTGTATTGAAAGTTCTGTTCGGTTCCCCAAGCGGTTGAATTCCTATTTTGTTGCTTAGGCGGTTGAAGTCCTGTTCAGTTGCTCAGAAGATGTTTTGACTTAAGAGATGTAGCCCTTCATGAAGAAGAGGCACCCTTTCAGAAAGCTAATCTAATACAGATTCAGCCAAGTGAATAGAGTGTGGTAGCTTGCTGAATCGACGATTTTGAAATCAACAAGGAAATAGTTCATTTTAGGCAGTTTTCAGCAGGTTGAATATAGTCACTTAATCAGCTAAATATTCAAAGATATTCATGTGTTAATGCATAGATTCAGTCGGCTGACCTAGGTGGTTCAGCCTGCTGAATTTCAAGTTTTTGTGATGTTTTTTTAAAATTTAAATTTTGAGAAATCGTGTGTGCATGCATACCACATAGAAGAGATTTTAACAACTTTATGCCTCTATGCATAGACACTATGACTGATAGTACTTTGGTAATGACAACTGTATAAGTTCAATTTTAAATTTAGTTATTCTCCCCCTCACTTTATACTTCCCCTATCGATATGGCCTTACTTTATTCTCCTCCTTTATCATCGACAAAAAGGAAATAGATATCAGTAGGAGAAATAAAAAGTTTGTAAAAAAATAAGATTCACATCACAGAACATACAAACATCACATTACATAAAACTTCACAGATAAGTCACGAAAATACCATGTATAATAATATAATAAACATAATATCACAGAAACATAACGATCAAGTCATGACAAACATTACAATAAAATTGTGTTTAAAGAGTTAAACATAGAACATAAATAAGAGTCATAATAAGCTGATAATAGAAACATACCATGATATAGAGAATAATCAAAACTCTTGGCTTTAGAGTTACCTCCTTCGTCTTTGTCTTCCTCTTCAGTAGTTGTCCAAGTGAAAGGAGTCGGAGTTTCAGTAACTCCTATTGATGATGTAAGAGGAATAGCAAATGTGGATAAAGAGCACGAAAGCTTATCCTAAATATTTTTCAAGAAGCCTTTGATGGAATTGAACTTTTTGTTGCTTTTTGACATGTTGTTTTCAGTTTTGGTTAAATGATGATCAAACCTACTTTGGTTTTGGGATCGGGTAACAAAAGCTTGTTTGGAAGGGACATCTGCATTGATTTCTTCAATTTTATTATCATCTCTTTGAGCTTGCAATCCTTGGGAGGAGGAAGAAATTCTAGGGTAATGGGGTTGTGTAATACCTTGGTCATATTTTGCAACCCATTACTAAAAGGTAATTATGTCATCACTTGTAGCACGTTTTGGAAGACCGATGCAACCCATTGCTAGGGTAATGGGGTTGTGTAATACCTTGGTCTTCAATTTTTTTGTAATTTCTTATGTGGTTAAAGGTTTCAAATTTTTATAAAATTATCTGACCCCAATTTACAGGTTGAGATGAGTAAATCACATATAGAGCCTAAAAATCCCTTTAATAAACTTTTTTATTGCTACCGGTTAGAGATTGAATTTGTCGGATAAGAGAACGATGAATAAACCTAGCTTTTGGACGTAGTGCACTAGATGTTAGTTCGGTCATATTGTCGGATAGAAATCTATGTGACACTTCATCTCGTTGAAACATGTCAACTTCAATTTCATTGACATCTAAGCTTTGAGATGGACATCTTAAAACATGTCCTAAATGTTATAGGGGAAGATAAATCTTAACACCACAAGCCATAGTCCAAATACAATCAGTTTTATTTTTTGGATTTTGATGATCTAAGTTCATGTTTGCAAAGAAAATTTTAACTAAAAGAGGGTAAATCTGAACATTCTTAGCATCGTACCTTATAAGAGAATCAAAATTATTTGCCTCCGCGATCTCCTAAATTCCATATCCATTGAAATCAACGAATTTCATAAAAGCTCCTTCAAAGATTTTGAATTCTTCATGCTATTGAATCTTGTAACAGCGGTATCATCATGAAGCCATGCGTTGATTTGGTCTTGAGAAGGGCTAGCAGAAATGGAGGCTTGTCTTGCCCTTTTGGGTCTTGGATCCATTGTCTGATTTAAAGAAAGGTTTGATGGTAAAATATGATTTTTAGATTTAAGGAATAAGGGTTTTTGTTTGCTGTTAATTAAGAGTGGCGAGGAAATAAAGGGTTGAGTAGATATATTGGTTGGTGGAGTATTGAATGGGTGCCTTAAAAGACGTGCCAGTTATATTAAAAAACTAAAATTCGATGCATCAACCGGCTAGTGGGAAGCAATTCAGCCGTCTGAAGGTTTAAAAACAAAACCCGCAAAGAAATAGGCCAAAAATTGGTCGATTCAACCGTCAGGATTTTTTGGATCAACCAGTTGAATTCTAGACAAATTTGATGGGTTTTTGAAGATTTAGCCTTTTGAATTAGGGCGTTCAGCCGGTTGAATCTCCTGCCTTTGCACAAAACAACTTAAATCCAAATATAATCAGATTATTATATAATAGCTTTATTCTTCATATTAAACAATTTTATTTAGTAAATTTTAAGTATAACATGTTGTTTACTATGTGGAAACAATATATATATATATATATATGTATGTATGTATGTATTACGTAGATACTCCAACGTATAGGAACTTATTTGTTTTCAGAAGACTCAGATATTTCTAATGAACAACCTTCGAATGAATCTGGTTCAACTTTTTTCTTCTCCTTCAATGGTTTGAGTAGGGACAAAAAAGTTTTACGAATAGGGGTGAGTTTGGTCGATGAACCTTTTCTTATGAATTGCAAGGAGGTGTTCTGTGCGACGAGGCGATTGTCTCTTTATGCTATTACTCGTAGGAGAATGAGCACAAATCTTAAGAGAAATTTATCAAGGTAACCCAAACGAGCTCCTTGATTTTTCTATCCATAGTACATTTCACGTTGAATACTAATTATTTCTTATTGAAAATGATGTATGTCATCTATTTTATGTTGTATAGAAGGAGAACCAAACTCTATGTTCCTTCTAACTTGTTTTCCATTTGGATTATAGCCAGTGTGATGATTTGGAGAAGGTGTAGTGCCTACAGGAATATATATAAAAGTTGAGTCATTGGATGGTGTGGTAGAGGGTGAGCTAAAATCAATGGATGAATACGTAGAATTCTTGTTAACAAGAAATCTTGCTAACACCTCAAAGAAAAACTTAAAGAATGACCAACCCATTCGAAACCCCTTTCGAATGAGTCGATAAAGACTGCATGCCTTCGAAAGGTGCTCCTTCAAAGATGTTAATTGTTGACAAGCAATCTAGTCAACACTTCAAAGAAAAGTTTAAGAAAGAAACAATTCATTTGAAACCCTTTTTGAATGAGTTGAAAGGGTCGTTACAATTTTAAAAGAGGAACCCTTTTGAAAGCATAAATTCTACTGTAATGGTGAAGGTTCCTTCGAAAGTGGTTATATGTTTCGGAGTATCCAAGCGTCTTTCAAAGGAGTCCTCCAACAAATATAACTTCAATAATCATATAGTGTGTCACTTCGAAACCCCTTTCGAATAAGTCAAGAAGGTCTTTATTCTCTTGAAGGGGCTCGAAGTACAACCTCTATAACAAATAAGATGTAAACTCAATATGAAATTGAATCTCATCTTAGATAAATGATTCAAGTTTAATCGACTTGTCAATATTGGATTATCATCATCACGCCAATTTAATATTGCATAGCATTAAACATGATGAATATGATTCGAAATCAAAATATCCAAGTAGACTCCATAGCATTGCATAAGTCAAATAAGGGTTAAGAAAATAACTGAGTATTGTGTGCAATTGGTCATTAATCGTGCTAATGGCCGAAATGGCCTTCCTCATATTCAAAATCAATATTAGATCCACGCATCCACTCCTTTTTGTTTATCTAAATTGGATTACAAGTAAGAGAATTTTCCCCAAATTGATCTATGGTTATAAGAATTTGATTTTGCAAAGAAGTAAGAAAGAAATTCAAGAATTCAAAATTTGATCCCCAACTTAGACCCCCAGAGTCGTATTTATAGATGCCGATTAACCCCTTCCGCTCCTATCCTTTCGAAGCCGTCGAAAGGTCTTTCTCCCAACCTTTCGCACCCATCTTTTCGCCTTTGTCCTTCCACTTCCATAGCTTCAAAGGCGGATATCTGGTCACTTATTATGCTTGGATTGGTCCTTTCACCTCCATCAAAAGTACACTAACATCGGATATTGTTCCAACATTCCTCAATACTGCTTTCGCGTACTTTTGGAACTTTTCGACACCTTCAAGCTAAAGGGTCAAGATTCCTTATCCTGTTATTTGGATGTAAGCTGAAGCACTCCTAACTCCTTCTTCTCCTTTGAACCCTCTCCTTGGTCGCTTTGGTCTGGTGCTTATGATGAGTAATTATTTGAGTGAGGAAGTGCTTTTGAATGGTTTTGAAAGGACTAGTAGGTGATGCGAGGATTTTTGCGAAAGGACACTTGGTCTCATGTGAAGTTTTCTTTATGCTTGCGGAAGGGTCCAACTATTAGAAAGGATTATCTTTGCTTTCGAAAGGTACAAGTTGGTGAAGTGTCCCTATGTGGAAGATTAACAGTGTTGAAACCTACTATTTTGAAGTGTTTGGTTCTTGTGCATGAGCCTGATACCTTCGAAAGGTGCTCTGAACTCATACAAGAGTCTTTCATGTATGCAGAATCAACTACGTCAAAAGGAGTAACAGAGGTGGAAGGGTAGCCTTGCCTTCCTTTCGACTCCTTTGAAAGCTCTTATTTCACTCAATACTTGTAGGTGCATCAGGTGCTTGTGGTACCAATCTAACCACTACGAAAGCTACTTTAATGCCTCAAAAAAATGCTTTTAAATCATAGTGAAACCCTTCTTTTCAATTAATGTGAAGCTTTTTCAACACTTTTATGGGCCTTCTTTCATGACTTTGTTCTCAAATGAGTTTTATGGTTAACAATACCCCAAAGCGAAATTAGAAGTGTGAATGACCCTTTAAAACCAGCTTTCGAATCGGTTGAAGTACTCGAAGACCCCTTCGAAACAACCTTTCGAATCGATTGAAGTGATCTAAGACCCCTTCAAAACCACCTTTCGAATTGGTTGAGGTAATCTAAGGTTGTGACCTAATTGGATCTAAAAGGTTTTAATTGATTCGGAAGGATCTTACTCCTTTGAAAAGCACCCCTTCGATATGCATTGATACATGTACTCCATTGCCAAAATCATATATAAGCAGTGAATTGGAATCTATGTATTTGAAAGTACCATGTATCAGCTTTATTGATAATTTTCATGGATACAAGGGTTTAAGTATTACAAGAAAGTGAAATCCCCAATTCGATTTAGAAATTAGGGCTTACAAACTCAAGAGAAGAATAAGTATAGAATGAATGATTCCCCACCCCCTCTAAACAATACCCCTTGGGGATTATTTATAGGCGCTGGTTGGACCCTTTAGCATCAGTCCTTTCGACTTAGTCGAAGGGTGCCTCGATGGCCTTTTTTCGCTGTTGAATTCAGAGCGCCTCTTTAAAATTTTGTTCGAATGTGACCTAGGTGCTTTCGACTCCATCGAAAGGTATAGGAGCGACCCTTATCTTGTTATTGAAGTTTTGAATAAGCGGGGAAGGATGTTCAAACGTGTTCGAAAGGTACACATCCAATGCTTGCAAAAGGTGATGATGCTTTCTTTGTTTAAACTTTCGAAACACACAAATCTTCCTTCCATTATTGGGTATTGAATCGGTTTGCACTCCACTTATATGCATTTTGGGTGGCTTTCGAGATTTTCGAAAGAGTATTTCCTTGGTTTCAAGGGTTGCAACATTGTAGAAGGCTTCCTGGACTTCTTCATTGTAGTTAAGATCTGGTGCCAACATGATATGTTGCTACTTGAATTAGTTAGGAAGGGCATTTGGACGGTTTCGAAACAATTTAATGGTGGTAGATGGATCATTGCTAAAGGTCAATTGTAATGGAGGAGGATTCTTGGTGGACAGAAGATGGTTGAAGGTAGCTTTTGAAAGTAATCCCCTTGATTAATGCGGAACCTTTCTTTTGATGCCTTCGAAAGGCATTTTTAACACATGTGAAACGCCCTTATGCATGCAAGATCGACTGTTTTAGAATGGATCTACTTAAGCGGAAGGGTAGCCTTGTCCTCTTTCGATCTCTTTGGAAGCCCATAGTTCATCTAACATTTGTAGAAGCATCCCTTCGACTATTTCGAAAGGTCTTGTTGTCATCATTGTTCTTCAAGAAGCCTTCTTTTGCATTCTTTTAGGCTTCAACAAGGTTGAAGTGATTTTTGATGATAACATTTGGCCCCCCTCCAGCAAAGGGATGCTATGGAAAGTCAACTGTTTTGACACCCATCATTATTTTGGCATAAAGTTTTCCCGCCTTTTGGTATTCCCGAATGATTTTTGGCCGTTTATTTAAATATGATTGAATGGATTTCCTTGCATTTGCTTTACTTATAAATTACATTTCCTTCTTCCCCCCTTTTCACTTACTTGCGATTAAAAATCATGGAGCAAGAATCAGATATTTCAATCTCTTATTAAATTCGTAATTTCAGGAGTAGTAAATTCAAATCTAAGTTGAGTACCCATTGTTTCATATTAAAAATTGATTTTTTATGTTCAATTTTGATTTCAAATTTTTAGGGTTTAATTTCATGTTACTACTTATAATTTTTGAAATTGATTCAAGTTTGTCGTTCATGTAAGATGAATCTAAATTCCATTTCTTTGCTTATTTTTACTAATCTATGGTATCAATTAGAGTTCGAACTTGAATTTGCTAAATTTTAGGGTTATTTGCCACCGTAGTATTCAGATTCAAGCTCGACATCTATTATCCCTAAGTTTACTTTACCTTAGAGAGTATTAAAAGTTAAAAACTAACATCCCATACTGTTAATTAAATTAGGAATAGTACATTTTCGGTTATCGTCGAAACCTTTAATCAACCCTTTGTTTTAATCGAAACTCCAAAATTTACATAATGACATATGTTTCTTATTATTTCAATTTAATGTTGATGCCTCAAAATTCAGTTATGCACTTTCGATTCATTCAAAACCTATAATAGTTAATTGGAATGTAGCTATCATTATTTTTCCAACATAAACATTGTCGAAACGTCTCAATGTCCTTTCGTTAGTGTTAATGCCAGTTTGTTTCAAGTCTTTTGAATTAATTAGGGTATGGCATTTCGACAATGTACATTTCAAATTGATGTTCCGTGGATAGCGGCACTTATTATAATAGAGTAAAATCTATGGGTTTCAATGTTGTCGGAGGGTATGTCTAGGTGCATATATGCCATAAAATGAGTGATGTTGACATTGGTTTCGACACCGTCGAAATCTTACTGATTCATATAATTTTAATTAAATTTGAACCCCTTTTGAAGGCATGGAACCAAATACTACGGCAGGTATTTGAGCCGTTGTAATAGGCTTCCGACACCTTCGGAAGATATAAGTAGTGGAATAAATCATAACTTTGATGAAATTATATCACTTAAGAATCATCGGCATTAAAAGAACTTCTTAGTGATCTGAAAAAGATATAGTCCCGAAATTAGAATCTTCTCTAAAGACGGTTGAAGCAGTTTTAAGGCATTCTCATATAACTTCTCAAGATGAAGAAGACGCAATCTTCAATGACTTTGGGATTACAGTAGTTGAAGCTATTCCTCCTGGCGATAACGAAACCAATTCAAAATCCTCCTAAGGGATATTTTGCTTACACTGCCATCCATATTTGGCATGGGGGCTTAATTCCATTTCCAGAGTTCTTGTTGAGATTTCTTAGTCATCTTGGCATAGCTCATATCCAATTATCACCCAACATATATACATACCTCATCTCCTTGGTGCTCATGGCCTTAGAGTCAGGAATTCCTTATCTAAGTGCTGAAGTTCTTAACTACTTAATACACCTCATCAAACTTAGCAATTTGAATAGCCATATTTTTCGGGCTAACCCTCGCAAAAAGTTAGTTTCAAAGGGAATAAACAAGTTTAAGGATAGGGAAACGCAATTCTTCTATATCAAATGCTTTCCAAGTATTAATGGTGCCTTCTCTTCTCCTCATAAGTAGACCATTACCATTATTTCTATTAACCTTTTTTTTCACTGAATAATGTTTCCTTATTAGGCCATGCTCCTAAGGATCTCGATGAAAAAGGAAAAATAATTGTAAAGTTTCTGACTGCTGCCTCAAACGGCATTGGGAATAGGCTTACATTACTGACTCCCACCAACCTCTAGAAACATTCCCTTCTACCAGAAGGCCAGAGGATTCTTGGACAACCTCCTCTTGTCCAACATACTTCAAAAAGAAAATGCTTCCTACCTTTGGGTGACCCCAAGAATTTTTCACCTTTGTTTCCAATTTGTCCCGATCAACCGGGTAAATTTAAGTATATTATTTATAACTTGTTGTTGTGTTATTCTTTAGATTGTTTCTGCTAATCTATACTTTATGGTTTTAACAGCTTCTCCTTTAACTGAATTAACTACAAGGGGTTCACTCTCTCCATCTTCGGAATCTGACGCTCTAGCTCTGACCCAAACCATTTCTAGGTCTAGAATGATTGTTAAAAGAAAATTAAGCGAATTAATTGTCGTGGGATCTACTCCCGAGAAGGCTAAAATTAATGATGTTCAGTCTTCTCTCCCCCCAAAAGAGGATGAATTTGTTGGTGCATGCAAAGCTTTAGAGGGTCCTACTCTTGATCCCACTTCTTCTGTGGACGATTTACCTTCTTCAATTGTTGATCAAACCAGAATGATTCCTTCAAAGGATCCATGTCCTATATAGCTATATCCAATTCTTCAAGCGTTATCGAGCAAATGCAGAAGGATTTAGGCACTTCAACACCTTCCTAGGAGTTGAATCCTCTAAACCTCCATCACCAATGCCTCCACATGATTTCGAGAATGTTGTATGATCAATTATGAGCTCTCCATCATTTTCTACTATTCAACCACCTACCATTGTACCTGATCCGTCGATTCATTGTGGATCTCTCATTGAACAACAACTTCTAGTATATTCCATACTACTTGATTTTCTTATTACTATTTTTATACTGATTTCTGACTCATGTTTCACTTTTCCTTTCAGAACTCTAAAAGCTAGTACTCACTTCAAGATGATGTTTCTAGGTCCTCTGCTGAGACGTCAAAGTTCAAAGAAGAAGTCTCAACCCTAAATAATCAGATCACTTCCCTTACTACTGCTAAGGATAATGCAGTAAGGGAACAAAAAAAAATTGAGCGCTTCTCTTGTTTAAGCAGAATCTATAATTTCTAAGGAAAGGAAGGCTAGACGGATCTTAGCCAATGAGGTCTTTGCTTTGACAATGACTTTGAAAGAATATGAGGATGAAAAAGACAGGGTTAACGCTAAACAGCTTCTCTTAAGTAGAAGTGTACTTCTTTCTAAGTTAGAGAAGAAAAAGGACTCTCTATCCAAGGCCATCAAAAGCATTTCTGAGAACTTCCCTGAATGGTATCATCGTAAATTCTTATGAGGATGCACTTATGTTAGCTTATTCCGATAATATGGAGAAATGCCTAGATTTAACCTTTTCCTCCCTTGACCATGTGCTGGTTAAAAGATTTACGGCCAAAATCAAGGAAATGGAACAAGGGATTAATGTCCTTGTTAGAGAAGAAATTGATGCCTCCAAGCTACTATCTTTTGAAGTCCCTCCTCTAGAAGAAGATTCTGATTTAGAAGAGAAGGAAGACGAAGAGTGTTACGAAGTTGTTGTTGATGAGAATGACAATGACGATGACATTGATGATGCCAACCCTAACGACAGCGATAAAGGTTAGGGTGCTGGTGGAAACAAGGGTGATCATGATGATTCTCATGGAAGGGGTGATGGTGACACATTTAGGGCGTCATAAAAAGTTATTCCTGATCCTACCGCCCGCGAAGTGGGCCAAACTGAATTCCCTGACTCCTCTGATCCCCAAAGAGACGACGCCGATTTTGATGCTAGGGGAAAAAGGGAAGAACCAGACCCTACAAACTTCAATTCCAATTTCTCAGGTATGGATTCCTTTATCAAAATGCCTCTCACTTCCATGATAACACTGGCTAATATCTTTCCATTTTAGATAAGGAAGAAATCCATACACCTTTATAAAAAATAGCTTGAAAGGAAACATGCGGAAATAAATAGCTTGTATAGGGAGTTAGATAAATAATTAAAAGAACACAATGCAGTCACAAAAGTATTATAAACTTAACAAAAGCGCTGCAGTATTAGTACGTTTTAAAGATCAAGAAGCGGCCCCTCAACTGAAAAAGGCACGTCTGTGTTATGACAAGCTTTTGGAAGAGAATAGAGGATTGATGACACTCTTCTGTATACTAATCGAAGATAGAGATATCCTGGTACACTTTCTATATAAAGCTTATTGCAGACATACGAATGTAGATTTTTCATATTTGGGTGATTTTAGTGGGGGTCTACTTAGATACCTACACAAGAGATACATAGACGAATTCGAGTCTGATCCTTACCTAGGGGCTGGTTGGAACTTACCATAGGTGAACTCAATTCCTCGCACATTGCCTCCAAAAAAACTTAAACATTATAAGGATAAGTTCATTTGAGTTATTTAAGAAATCAATCTTGTATGAACTAGAGGAAAATTTGTAATCGTGTACTTATATTGATTTATGGACTTTCTGTATTAGTTCGTTTATACTTAGTTTTATTTTATTACGTCATTATAGAGTAAATATTTCTCAAGCAGCCCTGTTACTCGGGATTACTTAGGAAAATATGTCAAATTAAGAAGATATTATTTAGAAAAGGCCTTGCTCTTGAAATCCTCACGATTGGCCAGATATTGCTTTCTTAGAGATCTACAAAAGCTTTATATGCAAACTCCCCAACTTCACTTTGATTTTATAGGCGAATAAAAGGGAAAGCTCCTTAAGGATATTCGTACATATCACACAAAATTGATTTGTGGTCGCGATAGTCCTCCAGCCGAAGCATGGGATTATAGCAAATGTCCTCCAGCTATTACCCTAAAAGAATTTAATGCCACTTCTGAATCGACGATTACTCTTTTGGCTAATTAAAAATGTCGTTTCTAGACTTTAAGCATGATAGGGCAAAGCAAATACTTAGTTATAACAATGATATTGCACTCTTTATTTTATTTCCTATTGAGTTGTAACCTTATTATTGTAATAAAAGAAATTTGTCCTTTGGTTATTAATTTGTTTCTTCTTGTTTGTTTGAATAGGAAATGCAATTAGCGACAACGTCTCTCTAATCGGATTCTTTATCTCATTTCACCAGTCTTAGGGATAGATTGATTGGTGATCTTGAAAAGAGAAGCCTATCTGAAGATCCTTTGTCTCCCAAACTGTAACAACCCGCATAGTTATCGAATTTATATTTAAATACTTTATTTAAATATTTTATCGTTAGTCGAATGTTAGTTCGAAAAGCTACTTTTTGCATACGGTCAAATTAGGACTCGACACCACCTTCATTGAGTTCAAAATGACGTTTGCGATCTTTTTGAGTGTAAGCTTCGATATGTTTGGAGATCGTGAAGTTTTCGTCACTTTTTCCCGCCTTTGACTTTGGGTTGACTGCACCCTTCTAACTCAGCCCTAACCCACCCCTCTTCCTCACTTTATCAAATACTTAAAGCTTTATCAAAAATGGTGGTGGGAAGTGGAAATTAAAACTCCAAACTCAAATTCTATAGCAAATCCGAGATTTAACTCCAAATCCAAGTAGAAGAACATAGATTCAAGCTTGTTGTGATTCTTGCTTTGCTCTCAAGCCCCATCTTCATCAATTTCCATGCAAAGGTGAGATTTTTGATCTCACTTCTTGCCTATAGATGTCATTGGGCTGTTGGGAATGATCCCATATTGCATTTGTATGAATATCTGCATTTGGTTTGGATTGGATTGGCGAAAAACTCCAACTTTCAGCGTTTTTGGTGATTTTCTGGCACTAGGTCGTTCTGGAATATTAGCTCGTCTGGCCTTAGGTCGTTTCCGACCTATTATCACCTGGCAAACACTAGGTCGTTCGTCCCAGTTTAGGTCGTAGGTCGTTGGCCCTAGGTCGTTTGCAGTTAGGTCGTTCGACCTTATATACTCACATTAGCTCGTTCGGAGTTAGGTCGCCACTATTAAGTCGTGAGTCCTTAGGTCGCCACTTTTAAGTCGCGAGTCCTTAGGTCGCCAGTTTTAAGTCGCGAGTCCTTAGGTCGCAACTTTTAAGTCGCGAGTCCTTAGGTCGCCAGTTTTAAGTCGCGAGTCCTTAGGTCGCCACTTTTAGGTCGCGAGTCCTTAGGTCGCCACTTTTAGGTCGCGAACAACCTTATGTCGCGAACCTCTTTAGGTCGTATGACCCTAATTTTCTTAGGTCGCTGGACCTTTTTAACTCGTTAGGTCGTAGACTCTTAAACCGTTAGGTCGCATGGCCTATGCTATTTGCTTAGGTCGCTTGCCCCTATTTGCTTAGGTCGTTAGGTCGTATGGCCATCTCCCTTAGGTTGTATGACCTCGATTCTGATAGGTCGCTCGACCTTACCTTCCACTGTTAGCTCGCATACCTTCTTAGGTCGCGCACCCACTTAGGTCGTTAGACCTCATTTTTGCCTTAGGTCGTAGCCCACTTGGCTTCACTTAGGTCGAACCCCGTACACCCCTTCGTAGGCGATCTTATCTGAAAAGCATTCAACAGAACTTCCACTTTGATGCATTTTGAGCTGATTTCCTTGGGTTTTGTTCACGTCTTCGAATGTGAATTTTTGTGATAGATTGTTTCAACAATCGTTTTATGACTTGTCACCTTAAAGATATGAAGGTTTTAATACTAGTAGTAAATATCAAAACTCTTTCATCAAATCGATTTCAACACTATTTTAAATATCAAAAGTTCGTTTTCTCAAACCGATTTCCAATCTACTAATATATACAAGCCTTTACTTCACTCGGATGAGAAATCGACTTAAACGACTAAGTAAAATGAGTGGTATGAAACGCTTGCATTCACTTTGTCGGTTAGCTCTTGGACTTGTTCGATTGAACCCTTTTGTGACAATTTCCTAGTGAAGATCTACAGTTTGTTCGTAAATATTTAAGTTAAGCAAATGGTTATGGGACATGAAGCTAAACTCATATATTTACTAGCTTGGTGTGATTGACACTTCCTGATGATCATGACGATCATTTTTGTGATTTAGACTAGCGATTGAGCGATGTCTCTTTGTCTGCGAGGGAGACTATTCCCCGTTTGTGTGATCTTTCGCCATCACATATGTAGGGTAGCACCCTACTGTCTTCGGGCCATTCCTGTGTGAAAATTTAATGGATAGCTTCCATGAGATAGCTTCTCGTCATGTGTTTTACGCGTAGGTGAGTTTTCATGCTCCCATTCATGTGTTAGGCCTCCCCCCTTCTTATGTGTTTTCTGGATTTCTTGTGATGATTTCTGGAATTTATGCTTCGCCAATTTTCATGATTTTCATTGATATGATATCAGTTTTTGTGCATTGGTGAATTTATGTGTTATTGACTTGTTATGAATACAAGTTTAGGGTATGATACCCTACTTTATCTTTGAGAAGATTCTGGTGATATTGATTAATCGTTTGTTGATTATCATTTACATACTTATAGTAGTATGCCGTTATGGTTGTTACATGTTCATGCCATATTATTTATCCTATACATTATCATCTGATATTTATAGCTAGACTGATCCGTTTATTATTTTCTTATAAATAATACTCGGGTCAGACCGAGATGTTACAGGTGCTTCTGCTTGACTTCTCTTCAGGATTATTCTGACTTTTGGCTAACTACTTAGATTAGTAGTTTTTGATTGTACGCATTTGAGATATAGACTCTACGTTGTGTACTTATTCTTTTGTATAGCACGTGTTGCTATTCTTTTGTATTATCGTGGATCTTTCTGACCACTACTCTGATGTACACTTTCATGTGTTATATATATTTATTCATATCTTCTTCCGCCTTTGTGATATGGATGTCTGTGACTGATTTATGTTATGATTACTTCTATGTTTGTTTTCGAAGATTATATATAGCCACCGTGTGATAGCTTTGTGTTTGTATCGGTATGTCGGATTTCCTCCTTAAACGATATGCATTCTATTCTATCTGACATATCGGTGCTCGCACAAAGAAGTTACATGGATGGTCGCTCCTCCATAGCCTTATTCTTCATGCTAATTGACAGCACTACATCGTAGTGTTCTTGGTTAGCATGGGTATAGAGGTGGGGCGTCACACAAACTTCTAGGTAACACTCAAGCGTTGGAATGGCATAGGATATTTTTGCTCCAAAAGGCAGTCACCAAAGACCTTAATGATCAAATCACTAGTCTCGAAGCGGATATTAAGAAGAAAGATGAAATGGTTTCTCAATTGAAATGTTGAATTAAATCAAATCCTTCGATCAACTTTGATCATGAGATGTCCAAGCTTTTCCAATAGGTAAGTGATTTGGAAATAAAACTAAAGGATAGTCAAGCTTAATGTAAATCTTTGGAGATTATCGTGGGAGGTGATATTCCAAATATTAATTAACTAATTTCCCCAATCGCTCTAACTATTGGAAATCAACAAGGTTTCATTGCTTGGTCGTTCAAAAATTCCCTACTATAACTAACCCCCCTCCGTGTTTGGATGAAAAAGCGGTTGGTGAATGGTGCTGAAAAGTCAAGTTTGAAATGATGAAATATTTTGGCAATCAGCAAAAAGAATGATACTCACAATGCATCAATGAGTACGCAACCAAGATTCAAAAACTCCAATACGAAAGATATCTTCTTTAAAGCGTATTGCTGATCTGGAAAGGCAAAACAATACTCTTAAAGGTGCAAACAAAGCTTTCAATCGTGCTTTAAAAATTTGTATCGAGTCTATTAATGACGTTGACAAAATTAGGAAGAATTAAAAAAAACATCAAGAAATTATTTTTATAGCAATATGCAATATTGTTGATCCTTTAATTGCTAAGAATTTAGATAAGGCTGTACAAGATCTTAAAGACACATGCTTATATTGCATAAAATGTTGTATATAATTTTATAGATTATGTAACTTATGTAGATATCACCTAGCATGTAGCCCTCATATACACTTGTACGGTCATTCTCTGGACCTGCATTTTGATAGCTTTGACAACGGTTTTCTTTTATGTTTGTTGAATCATTTGGTCTTCCTCGTTAGTTACTTGTTTTCCTATAAAGTTTAAAGTAGGAAGTATTTTTATCATTAGTTTGATGTTTATGTAAGAATATGTCCAGTAGTTTACCCATAATATTATTTGTGATAATATAAGATTTTCTGGCAATAGAATTCCAGAATTCTAAATTTGGGAATAATGGAAGTTAATAGATCATTACCTTGAGATAATAAGTGATGGGTAATCCGCAGTTGGGAATGATTTAAGATTGGAAATTCTTGTCCATTAATAATACAGATCCCGATATCCAACTTTGATAATAATGAGAGAAGACCGAAAATTCGACTTTGGTTATATTAATAGAAGACCTGAAATGTAACGACCCGTACTTTTAAATATTTTAAATTATTAAATTTAATAGGATTATTGAATAAAAATGGTTAAAAATAAAAATATAATGAATTATTAGTGTAGTTATTGAATATGAACTTTAATAAAATTTTGAAATAGCAAATTTCGAAGATTTTAACGATAACAAATATTGAAAGGAAATTCTATGTATTGACTGCGTTTATAATCAATAACTAAAGTTGAATAATAAATATTGAATTATTTAGATCAAAATAAAATAATTATTTATAACTATAATTCATTTGAAAATTTTAATGATTATTACCATAATTTATTGCATAATTAAATTGTTTAACCTTAATATTGAAAATTTTGTAAATAATTGAATTCTTAATTTAATATGAAATAAAATGATTCTGGAAGTTGACTTAAATTTTATTTATATAAGAATGAAGATTGTTAACTTCTAAAATTGAATTTAAAGGTGATTAAATTAATTTTGGAAATTACACGTTTTAATTAACGAGTAAAAATAGCCATTTTGACACTGTCTCGGATTTCGACGAAACCAGTTTCATTGGATCTATAATAGTTAGTTATTATAGGATTTCAAATTTCATGTCGATTGGACTTACCGTTTAATCGTGCGAGTTCGAAATGCACAGTAATTGATTTAAGTAATTTAATTAAAATAATTTGATTTTGAAAACCTATCTTCTGTAAATGATGGAATTGGCTCCCAATATATATTCTATTGTGTTCGGAATAGGAATAAAACATTAGGAACGCCAGGCGGCATGCCTCGATTGGATTTCGGAATTATTTGTATTGAATAGTAATTTATATTGCCTATAAATAGAGGACCCTAACTTGCAAAACCCTAGCCCTTCTCTTCTCAGCCGCCGCCATTCAACTCAATGGCCATAAACGCGCCTCATTCTTCCTCAATTATCTCTCAATCCTCAAACATTTAGCTAAAACTTCCAACTAGAAAGTTATAGAGCTCATCGAGTATAATAAATCCAACGGATAAATCGTTGTCTAGTGACCAGGGGTGATCGAATTTGGGCCCCGTTTGGCGGCCTGGTCGAGGCATTTTGCTAGGTTCGGGGGCGATCGGAGTGGACGAGGCTAGGGGTGTAGGTGCATGGGGCCATGGGCTTTCGAATGGCAGTGTCTGATCGTCGAATATACGAGCATAGGATGAACGACGATCGAAGGAAGTGTGCGTGAGTTGGGTTTCGTGGGTTGCCTGGACGTGAACGAAAGGAAGATAGTTATATGGTTATTAATTAATGCTAATTACTGTGATTAATGTTATTAATTATTTTAAAATCATGTAATCTTCTAATTGCCATAACTTTTACATACGAGGTCTGTTTTGGATGAAACAAGTGGCGTTAGAATCGTATCGACGTCATCTACGTCAGGAAGCTAGTTTGGTATTTATTTGAAGCTGAAATGTTTTCAATTTCAACAAAAAGGTGAGTGTTTAATACGCTTATGATTGACTAAAATATTTTTGTGTTAGTTAAATTGAATTTCTGAAGTGATTTAAATTATTGATTGTTGTTTGGTGATAACTGATAAGGAAATCGATATAGAAATTTATGTGTTGGAAATTTTGAATTAACAGTTAAATGGAAATTAGAATTAAACTACTAGTAAAATTTCTGAATATTGATAATTAGTTAATTGATGTGATTTATTGACTGTTTGGATGATTGTTTGTGATGAATGCTAATTGATTGAGATTTTGGATGATTTGGATGTTTATTTATTTTATATATCCTGTTATCTTCCTGTATATTATTTATAGTATATAAAATTGTAAATCGAATTATTTCGAATAAATTAAGAAATAGGTTGCAATGATATGTACCTATGACATTTATTTTGGATTGAAATGATATACATTCGTCCCTGAAATTAAAATCCAAATAATTGATTCACTTGGCCATAGAATAGAAAATTATATATGGACACCCGCTGGTTAAATTAAATGATTTTTAAAATTCTGGGTTTGAAATTATATAAGTGATTTTGATTTAAGAAATAAAAATCGAAATATGTGAATTGAATTATTTTTGAACTCGAGTTTGAAATGTGAAATTAAAAATTGTAAAAGAAATCGTTTAAAGAATTCAATTTGGAATTTAAAGTTATAATTGAATTATGGAAATCAAAAATTGTTTGAAGCTTGAATTTTATTCGAACTACGAAATTTGTATTCAAAAAGAGATTTAAATTGATATTTCAAACTTTGGCTCGAAATCGAATTATTTTTAATGATTTGGCCATTGAATGGAACATCGAAGTTAAATTTGATTCAAGTGATTTAAATCAATACTTTGAAAATCGAACTCTAAATTAATATAAGATGAAATGGTTTGTATTTGGGAAATAGTTGAAATTTAACCATTGAATCAAATATTTGAAGTTGTATTTGAAATTAATTTGGAATTGAAATTGATTTGAATTGAAATTGGAATCGAAGTTAATTCGAATTGAAATCGGAATGGAATGGATTAAATTGAAATGGAAATTGGATTGATTTGAATTTGAAAATTTGGAATTGAATCGGTTTCACTTTGAAACTATTTTCAAATAGATTAGTTTAATATAAACTGTTTAAAACCTATCTTTTAAATATTCAAATTATTTTGTTTTCCAAGCTATTTTATTATATAATCAATTTCTAATACTCAAACTATTTACATTAAACTATTTTAACTTTTTAAATTATTTTAAACTAGTTAAACTATTTTCTAAAAAAATCAAACTGGTCAAGGTTGGAATATTTATATTAAATCGTTGATTTAAATATGAATTGGGTTAAAATGAAGTTATAACCTAAATTGAAATTCGAAACAATTTTAGAAGCGAAATCGAGATAGTAAGACGAAAATGATTTTGAAGTGAAATGGTATATTTTGAGTAAATATGATGATTTTGAAACAAATTTGATTTTGAAGCGAATATGATATTTTGATATCAAGTACGAATTGTTTTCGAAATATAAAAGTAAACCGGTGTGTAAAACGACGTTTGGTTGTTAAAGAGACGGGGGCCTCTTATTGGCATACTCTCTGTCAATGTTGGAACCACTTTAACAACTGTGTACGCGGAGGAGACTCCAGAATGAAGTGGTTGGATTTGGCATCGTTTGCTGGATTTGGAGAAAGAGAAAGATGATGGATACACCCCGACACTTGTGTCAATTTGAAATGACTAAAACATGACGGCTTGACAGGGCCAAGTGGGCTTGCTACCTCTAGCGAACATCCGTTCTTCGATTTTCTTAGACATGGTCCATATTAATACTCTTGTTATTGGTTTCTATTGGTGCACCTTGATTTAGGATAGCCTCCCTTTGACTCGATATAGGATGGATGGATGAGGTGGGTGGTTGTGACTACGATGCATTACCACCAGCCCTGCGACCTGAATTGGTAGTATCCTACCTTGGGCATTACCTCACGTGCCTTGTCATACTTTTATCCCAATACGAGACCACTACGATTTTGGTTTAATGTTGTCATATCATGACGCATCCCTATCCCCCGACGTGCTACTGGGGTGCTATATGCAAACTGTACGACAATATATATTTACTCAAAAACACATTAATGGCGATTTTAGTAAAGTCTTAACGCTAAGAAAAATATTTATTTTACTGATTAGACAATATATATGTAGCGTATTCTACTATATATAAATATTTTGATGGATCCTTAAGAGATGGAAAGTCCCATAACATCACTTGAGTTATTGTACACACATTGTACACTGGATAGGAGATGTGAAATCCTGTAAACATCTCCGATGCAATTACACTCATGTTATGTGATATCAATTTGACTCACATAAGGATATTTTAGTCCGAACTCGAGTGCTTTGTCTTTTCATTACACTCGGGTTAGCCCTGAGTTTTTTAGTGCATTGAAGATCATTTTCTAGAGGATGAAGAGGAAGATTTGGTATATTACAACTATTATTATTCCCTGCATCATGTTGTTCTACTGCATTATTTTATTTGTCCCTGTTATATATATAACTCTGATAAATGTTGTATAAATGATAATCAAATGAATAATATAAACAGCTTCATGAACTGTTTATTTGATTATTATATTTTGCCATTCCGCTGCGGGATTCTGTATTTGTTTTCTTCTCCTTTTCTTATTTTCTTAATTAACCCCATTGATTTTCTATGTTCCGGATTGTTTAAGTTGGACATGTGTGAATTATTGTTGATTTAAAACCACCGAAATGTGGTCGTCATAGTTAGTATCAGAGCTTTGGTTTAGCGATAACCTTAGCTCTATGGGGTTTTGACTCATTAGAGATAGGGTAATAATACCCTAGAATGAGCCTGTTTGAGTGTATATATATGAGAGAGTGTACTTGTTAGTGTTAAAAATTGTTTTATATTGTGTTTGCTTATCCATTGAGTTGTTTATGAATTATGATCGATGTGTGGGACATCGTGTAATCGATAGGGATTTTTAAACACTTAAACGAGGCAAGTCGACATAATATTATTTTAAAGTAGGGTAAATGAAATAATTTTACCTAAATTATATTTTATATATATAAAATGTTAATTATTAATGAATGTTAGTTGTTAGGAGATGATAATATTTAAATATCATCGACTATTGGTTGAATTAAATTTAAAAACGAATACTTTATGAACTTCATGTCACGAAGTGTTGGATAATTAAATTGAATTAAAATCAATTACAATAAGAATTGTTTAAAATAACCAAGCTGTAAATTAATGAAATGTTTTGGTAATAAGGTAATGAAATTATATAAGTATATTTATGATATAGCTTATAAATATAAAGGATTTAAAAACAGAGAATTTTAAATTTTAATTACCGTTTCTTTCAAAAATTTGTTTTCAAAGCATTCAAAATTAATAATAATATTATTTCAAAAAATTTTGACTATAAATATATTTTGAAAAGATTTTCAGGAAAAAAAGCATTGAACTTACTTTAGTCGCTGGGAAATAATTCTGGGGATGACTGCAGCATCTCCAGTATTCATTTCGAGTTTCTGAGTAAATTTCTACCAAATGAAATTTATTTTCGGTTAAAACAGGTTTTTACTGTGAAAAATATTCTAAGTATGATTTGATAGATATATGAAGATAGTTTTGAACTGATAAATTGAAATAGTATAGAAAGAAAATAAGTTTATAACTTATAGATTTGAACAGAAAAGTAAAATTAAATTTTAAAACTGTTGAACATTTTGGTTAAACAAACAAAAGAAAATTTGAAATTGTGATATGAAATAAAAGAATTAAACTGAGAAATGTTAAATAAAATTAGGTTAGCGAAATGAAGTAAACAAAATGAAGTTTGACTCAAGAAAGCTTAAATGAAAATGAATTCTATTTGAAATGAATTAGATAAAATAATAAAATGAAATTTTAAGTGAATTAATTTGTATAACTTATAGATTTGAGAAAAAAAGCAAATTTTAAATCTGTTGAATGTGAATGATAAGAAAGGAAAAAAATGTTTAACTTAAATAATGTTAAATAAACCGTGCAATGGATTAAAATGAAGTGAAGTTTAACTTAACATTAAATATATTGAATTGGATTTGAATGAAACTAGATAAATTAGTAAAGTCAATTAATTCCACTTAAGCTGTAAAATAATTAACAATATGAATACAAACTTGAATTATAAAATAAAATGCAATTTGGGTGTGAAAGAAATTGAATAAAAATAAATGAGTGTAAGAAAAAATTAATATGTGTAATTGAATTTAGTTTAAATTGGATGTAAATAAATTAAATGCAAATGGAACGAGTTTCAATAAAATTGAATGTTAACAAATTTAATATGGAATAAGTTAACAAAATGAATTATAAGATGAAGTTAACTTAATAAGTTGAATGAAATTGATTGTGAGAAAAGAAAATTTATAAATATAAATTTGAATTATAAAATAAAATTTACTTAAGTAAATTATTAATATGAATTTGAATTAATGTAATGAAGTAATTAAGTGAATCAATGAGTTAATAATAACTTAAGATATGAAGTAATAATAATAAACATGAGTTGTGTTGTGTAAAATATTTATAATAAACTTAAATGGTTTATAAATGATGTTAGTATTAAAAGGAGAATATACTAAGTGATAATGAAATTAAATTTAACTTAAATAAGGTTAAATGGCATAATTTTATAAAATGTTTCATAAATGAATTTTATGGGGTATGTTAAATAAAAAGTGAAACAATTGGAATTTAGCAAATTGAATTGAATAAATTGAATGTGAATAAAATAGATGTGAGTAAATTTGAAACAAACAAATTAAATGTTAATGAGAAATGAAGCGTATAATTAAATATTGACATTGGAAATGTAAATTTTGATAATTTGGATTAACTAGATGAATACTAATAATTGTTATATGGTTTCGTTTTTACAAATCATTGTTATAACTATTTGATCACATATGATTGTTGTATATTGTGAATTGGTGCTAATGCTTATGATTAGGATTCAAATTTCATGTTATATGGTCTTCTAAACTCGTTCATGCTTCTATATCTTTGATAAGTAACTAATATTCTAAATTGAGTTAAGATAGGTACATATGAAGACTGTTTGGATGTATATGCGGATTTTATTTTGCTTTTTCTTGCTTAATACGAGCGAACTCGCTTGTATTAATAATAATAAGGTACGTATCTCTGATTACATACCGCACTTTTATATTTTTCCCTACGGGATGCCTCATCATTGAGATGAGATGTATATTTGGTATATTTGATATATATTTGTGTTATATATTCTATTGTAAAAATTTTCCGATTGAGCCGCGCAAAGGAGACTCTACTGAAATTTTCCGTAAATCTGGTCGTTGGAAAATTTTTAAGGTTTTGAAAATTTTAGAACTTGTTTTATATATAAGTTGTAATTTCTGTAAAACCGATATCGAAGTGGCGTAGCGAGAGCATAGTATGGTTTTGAAAATAAGATCCTAATGCTTTGTAAGTTGATAATTTTGAATAAAATATATCAAATATTAAATTCTCTACTTAACCCTTTTTCGAGGACGAAAAATTTTGAGTAGGGGAGAATGTAACGACCCATATTTTGAACTATTTTAAATTATTAAATTTAATATGATTATTGATTAAAAATGGTTAAAAATAAAAAAATCAAATGAATTATTAGTGTAGTTATTGAATATGAACTTTAATAAAAAAATTTAAATAGCAAATTTCGAAGATTTTGGCAATAACAAATATTGAAAGAAAATTATATGTATTGATTGCGTTTATAATGAATAACTGGAGTTAAATAATAAATGTTAAATTATTTAGATGAAAATAAAATAATTATTGGTAACTAAAATTAATTTGAGATTTTTAATGATTATTACCGTAGTTTATTTCACAATTAAATTGTTTAAATTTAATATAGAAAATTTTGTAAATAATTGAATTCTGAATTTAATATGAATGAAAATGATTCCGGAAGTTGATTTAAATTTATTTAAACAAGAATGAAGATTGTTAACTTTTAAAATTGAATTTAAAGGTGATTAAATTAATTTTGGAAATTACTCATTTTAATTAACGAGTAAAAAGAGCCATTTTGACACTGTCTCGGATTTTGACGAAACCAGTTTCATTGGATCTGTAATATTGAGTTATTATAGCATTCCAAATTTCATGTTGATTGGACTTACCGTTTGATCGTGCGAGTTCGAAACGCATAGAAATTGATTTAAGTAATTTAGTTAAAATAATTTTATTTTGAAAACCTATCTTCTGTATATGATAGAATTGGCTCCCGATATATATTCCATTGTTTTTGGAATAGTAGTAAAACGTTAGGAACGCCAGGCAGCACGTATGGATTGGAGTTCAGAATTATTTTGAGTGAATAGTAATTTATATTTCCTATAAATAGAGGACCCTAACTTGCAAAACCCAAGCCCATCTCTTCTCAGCGGCCACCCTTCAATTCAATGGCCAATATCGCGCCCCCGTCTTCCTCAATTATTTCTCAATCCTTAAACATTTAGCTAAAACTTCCAACTAGAAAGTTGTAGAGCTCATCGATACGATAAATCCAATGGGTAAATCGTCGTTTAGTGGCCAGGGGTGGTCGAATTTGGGCCCCGTTTTGCCGGGCTTGGGGGCGACCAAAGTGGACGGGGCCAGGGGCGCAGGTGCATGGGGCCATGGGCTTTCGAATGGCAGTGTCTGATAGTCGAATAGACGAGCGTAGGATGAACGGCGATCGAAGGAAACGTGTGTGAGTTGGGTTTCGTGAGTTGCCTGGACGCGAACGAAAGGAAGATAATTATATGGTGGTTAATTATTGCTAATTACTATGATTATTGTTATTAATTATTTTTAAAATCATGTAATCTTCTAATTGACATAACTTTTGCATAAGAGGTCCATTTTGGACGAAACGAGTGGCATTGGAATTGTATCGATGTCGTCTACATCAAGGAACTAGTTTGGTATTTATTTGAAGCTGAAATGTTTTCAGTTTCAAATAAAAGGTGAGTGTTTTATATGCTCACGATTGACTAAAATATTTTTATGTTAGTTAAATTGAAATTCTGAAGTGATTTAAATTATTGACTGTTGTTTGGTTATAACTGACATGGAAATCGATATAGAAATTTATATGTTGGAAATTTTGAATTAACAACTAAATGGAAATTATAATTAAACTGGTAGTAAAATTTTCGAATATTGATAATTATTTATTGATGTGATTTATTGACTGTTTGGATGATTGTTTGTTATGAATGCTAATTGAATGAGATTTTTTATTTATTTGATATATCCTGCTATCATCTTGTATATTATTTATAGTATATAAAACTGTAAATCGAATTATTTCGAATAAATTAAGAAATAGGTTTAAATTATATATACCTATGACATTTATTTTGGATTGAAATGATATACATTCATCCCTGAAATTAAAATCCAAATAATTGATTCACTTGGCCATTGGATAGAAAATTATATATGGACACCCGATTGGTTAAATTAAATGATTTTTAAAATTCTAGGTTTGAAATTATTTAAGTGATTTAGATTTAAGAAATAAAAATTGAAATATGTGAATTGAATTATTTTCGAACTCGAGTTTGAAATGTGAAATTAAAAATTGTAAAAGAAATCGGTTAAAGAATTCAATTTGGAATTTGTAGTTATAATTGAATTATAAAAATCAGAAATTGTTTGAAGGTTGAATTTTATTCAAACTTTGAAATTTGTATTCGAAAAAGAGATTTAAATTGATATTTCAAATTTTGGCTCGAAATCGAATTATTTTTAAAGATTTGGACATTGAATTGCACATCGAAGTTAAATTTGATTCAAGTGTTTAAATCAACACTTTGAAAATCGAGCTCGAAATTGATATAAGTTGAAATGGTTTGAATTTGAGAATTGAGTTTAAATTTAACCATTGAATAAAATAGTTAAAGTTGAAATTGAAATTAATTTGGAACTGAAATTAATTTGGAATTGAAATTGATTTGAATTGAAATTGGAATCGAAGTTAATTCGAATTGAAATTGGAATGGAATCGATTAAGTTGAATTGGAAATTGAATTGATTTGAATTGTAAAATTTGGAATTGGATCAGTTTGACTTTGAAACTATTCTAAAATAGATTATTTTAATATAGGCTGTTTAAAACCTATCTTTTAAATACTCAAATTATTTTGATTTTCAAGCTATTTTATTATATAAACCATTTTTAATACTCAACCTATTTACATTAATCTATTTTAACTTTTTAAATTATTTTAGACTATTTAAACTATTTTCTAAAAAATTCAAACTGGTCAAGGTTGGAATGTTTATATTTAAATCGTTGATTTAAATACGAATTGGGTTAAAATGAAGTTATAACCTACATTGAAATTCGAAACAATTTAAGAAGCAAAATTGAGATATTAAGGCGAAAATGATTTTGAAGTGAAATGGTATATTTTGAGTAAACATGATGATTTCGAAATGAATTTGATTTTGAAGTAAATATGATATTCTGATATTAAGTACGAATTGTTTTTGAAATATATAAGTACCAACCGGTGTATAAAACAACGTTTGGTTGTTAAAGAGACCAGGGCCTCTTATTGGCATACTCTCTGTCAATATTGGAATCACTTTAACAACTGTGCACGTAGAGGAACCGGTCTGTCAATATTGGCTTCTTCTTGGCGTCGTTTGCTGGATTTGAAGAAAGAGAACGTTGAAGTGGGATGGATGGACGCGGTGGTTGGCCATGGTTATGATATGTTACCACCAGCCCTACGACCCGAACTGGTAGTATCCTACCTTGGGTGTTGCCCCATGAGCCTTGTCATACTTTTATCCCTATACGAGACCACTACGATTTTTGTTTAGTGTTGTCATATCATGACGCATCCCTATCCCTCGGCGTGCTACTGGGGCGATATATGCAAACTGTACGATAATGCTTAAAAACTCGTTAAGGGAGATTAATGTAAAGCCTTAACACTAAGAAAAATATTTATTTTACTGATTAGACATTATATATGTAGCATATTCTACTACATATAAATATTTTGACGGATCCTTAAGAGATGGATAATCCCATAACATCTCTTGTGTTATTGCACGCACGTTATACACTGGATAGGAGATGTGGAATCCCATAAACATCTCTGACGCTATTACACACATGTTATGTGATATCGATTTGACTCACATAAGGATAGTTTAGTCCTGACTCGAGTGTTTTGTCTTTTCATTACGCTCGGGTCAGCCCTGAGTTTTTCAGCGCATTGAAGATCATTTTCTAGAGGACGAATACGTAGGTTTGGTATACTACTACTATAATTATACACTGCATCATGTTGTTCTAATGTATTATTTTATTTGTCCCTGTTGTATATATAACTCTGATAAATGTTGTATAAATGATAATCAAATGTATAATATAAACAGCTTCATGAACTATTTATTTGATTATTACATTTTGTCATTCCGCTGCACGATTCTGTGTTTGTTTTCTTCTCCTTTTCTTATTTTTCTTAATTAGCCCCATTGGTTATCTATGATCTGGATTGTTTAAGTTGGACATGTGTGGATTATTGTTGATTTAAAACTTCCGAAATATGGGTCGTCACATGAAACCCAGATTCGGGTGTTGATTAGTGTTGTCTAAATGTTAATAGTAGAAGACCCGAGATCCAGATTCGAGTATAATTAAGGTAGATCCAGAAACTAGTAGAAGACCAGGAGTCCATAATAAAGGTCTTGGAATTAATAACAGAAGACCTGAAACCAAGACTCGATTGTTAGTGAGTGAAGACCAAAAATCATCTTCTAGAAATTAGCTGAAGGTCATAAATTCGTATGAAAGTAGTCTAGGAGTAATCTTCTGGAAATAATAGAAAACTATAAATCCGTTCCTGGTAATAAGAAAGAAAGTTTAGAAAATATTATTTGAATAATGGTAGTTTAGAAATTCTCATCTGATTCTTTTGTTATGCACTACTCTTTGGACTTTGATTGTTTGAATATTTTTCGTTGTGTCTCCTCTCTGGTTCTTAATTCTTTCGACATGCGCTACCCTTTAGGATTTATTTGTTGTTAATGATTTGTGTACCACTCCTTGTGCTTGGATCTCTTAGTCCTCTGTTGTCAGTGCGCTTGGTTAGCTTATCCAAAAGCAACACCCAAGGACTTACCCGACCTCCCTCTAGAAGGTGCTCCAGCCAGGCCTTTTAGGCAGGATTGAAGGCTTGTTCGGTGCCTTGATTAGGCTATAGCATGGCAGGATCAAGGGTTTACTCCATCCTCCCTCTAGGAGGTGCTCCAGCTAGGCCTTATTGGCGGGACTGAAGGCTTGTTTGGTGCTTTCACCTGGCCATAGCATGGCGCATTCAAGGGCTTACTCTATCACCCCTTTCAGGGGGCGCCTTAATCTGGCCATAGCGTGGCACGATCAAGGACTTGCAGATACATTAACCTATCCATAGTGTGGCATAGATAAAGGATTACTCTGACCTCCCTCTAGGAGGCGCTTTAACCTGGCTGTCTTGGCATGGACAAGGGCTTATGACCGTTTAAGGTAGTTTCCGAATTTAAGGAGAATCTTACTCCCAACCATGTAGACTTTCTTATTTGAATGATTATATATTGAATTCTTAAAAGATTGCTTTATAAATCTTTTGATCTTTCTTTGTCTGAAAAAGTTAATGATCTTCCCTTCAAGAGCTCTACATTGATTGGTTTCATGTCCGTTCATCATATGATAATGGCAGTAAAATCCTCCTAGATTCCTTTCATATTTGGGCATTTTCTTTTTAGATGGCTAGTAGTTGAGTTCCTCCCTTGTTAGTAAGTAGATTTTCTTGATTAATGTAGTTAATTCGCATTCCTTAGGGAGTCTTGATTTGAAGCTTGCCTTTTGAGGCTGGTTTCTAGATCATCGGTTGCTTGATTCAGGGGCTTCACCCTTAATGACCAATTTCCTTTTTAAAATCTTTCGAAGCTCATATGGAGGTAATTGTTCATTTGTTACCCGATGCCATTTCTGATTAAATGTATATTAATCGGCCATTATTCCTTCTTCAAAGATAATGCCTTTAGAATAGAATTGAATAGTCTTACTCATTTGATCAAACAAGTTATCACCTCTACTTTTTGCTCCTCCTAAAGCAAAGATGGTGTAGGGCCAATATGAAAAGGGTTTAAGCTCCAATTGTCCGAATCGTAAGATTCAGTTTCTTCTTTTCCATAATTCTTAAAGCCTCCAACCTTAACATTTGTTCTTCATATAGCACTGGGACTATTATGCTATTATAATAATGTCTAAAGTAAAGTAAACTTACTTAAAAATAGCGTTAAGGCTTTACATTGTCCACCTTAACACATAATAGTCCTAGTAGTCTATCCAGTATCAGTGTAACTCTAGATCGGGAGGCTACCCTAAATACTCCACAGGCTACGGCACAAAACCAAACTCGTAGTAAAGCTCGCTAGGGTAGGTGACACGGCACAACGAGGCAATGCCAGGGTAGATGTACCAATTAAGCATCCGGACTGGTGGTAACGCATAGCAGCCACTACCGCCCACCTAGAGCCACACTCCCAAAATCAAAGGGGTACCCCAATCAATCACAAAGTAATAGAATGGTATCGAAGAAGTGTGTCTGATCAGAGGAGCTACCTCATTGGCCCGTCGATCGCTCATGTTTTAGCCACCTTAAGACAACTCACGGGAGTCGGGTCCACGTATATACCTCAATAGAATCGTCGCCACCATCCTACTTCATTCTGGAATCTCCACCGCGTACACAGTTGTTTAAGTGGTTTTCGGTATCCACAGAGAGTATGTCCATATCCGATCCCGGACTCTTTAACAACCAATCGTTATTATAACCCGTGGTTATAAATTTCAAAAATGGTATATATTCCAAGTCAAAATAATTCATTTAAAACCATTTAGATTCAAGATAAAATAATATTTATTTCAAAGTTGTAGCATTTCCAAGTTCATTCATTCAATCATAAAATTTCCAAAACATTGTAAATTTCAACAACAACAGCAATTATAAAATGTTACAGTAGATATAGTAATATTTCAAAACATTGTCAATTTCGGAAATAGCAACAATTACAAAGTGCTACAGTAGGTATATTAGTTTCAAAACAGTTCAAATTTCAGAAACAGCAGCACTTACAAAGTGCTACAGTAGGTATATTAATTTCAAAACAGTTCAAATTTCAGAAATAGCAGCACTTAAAAAGTGCTACAGTAGGTATAGTATACTCATAACTTAGTTTAATTTCAGAAACAGCAGCACTTACAAAGTGCTACAGTAGGTATTTTAGTATTTCAGAACTTAGTTTTCTTTCAGAAATGATAGCACTTAGCAAATGATGTCTTAGACCACAACATTTTTGGAATGCTACTAATACTATTTCCAGATTTATTATAACATTTCTGAAATATTAAAACTTCAATTTAAACAATTTTTAACTTATGAAATCACATTTTCATGCTTCAAAATATTCATTTGGATATCATTTAACTTATGATTTAAATACAATAAAATTTAATAAATGAATATCCAATTTAAACCATAATTCATCTATTAATTCAAAATACACTATTTTCTTAACTTTTATTTTTACAAATATCAGTACTTAATTTTAATATACCTATTCCGTAAATAAAACTAGATTTCCATTTAAAACTAAATTTCCATTTATCAAAATAAGTCAAAATATAAGGTGCATTTTATCCATTTATTTACTTTACATTTTAACTTACAAAATCACTAAAGCTTTATTTAAATCACTTAAATCCAAATTTAAGTTAAAATATCATATTTTTTTACATTTGAAAATACTTAATAATTTTCAGAAAATATATAAAATAATCACGGGTCTGTATAATATTTTCTAACCTAGGTCAAGTGATACGGATAATATATCATTTCAATCCGTAAATTAAAAAGAGAAATCTAGGTTTTATCATTTCAAACCCGCAATCCCAAGTCAAACAAAATAGATAAAAATCACTTGAGCCTATCATTTCAGCTCATAACGATTTTCCCTTATTCTAATGTCCATTCGGGTATGTATCATTTCAACCCATAGTGATTCTATTCTACAGGGAACTTGCAGTGTGAGAAACAGAAAATAAAATAAAAATATAGCATATAATATCATATCAGGTGAGGTATCATGCATATAATCTGGTTATACATCATATAATTATATCATAGGCATATATGAACATAGCATATTAATATTACACATTCACTTGTCATCATTTCACAATTATATAGGTACGAATGTCGAGAGTGATAAACTCACCTTTTAAAGCTAGAGATTACGAAGTAGAGACACACAACAAACAAAGAAAGGCACGACAAAGCACGAACTAGATTCGAGGAGAAGTAGCACCCAAATCCAAATCTTGTAAACAAATAAATAAACAAATATAAACATATGATTCAACACAAACAAATTAATTAAAATTGAAACAAAGTGAAGTAAACATTGGTTTAGTCAACAAGTGGGCTCGGCCACTATGCAATTGGGCTCAACCACATCAATACATGGCTCGGCCATGATGGTTAGAAGCATGCTAGGCTCGGTCATGAGGTCACAAGGCACGGCTATGGTTTTGAATATGAAGAGATGGCAAGGCAATTGAATGTAGAAGGCAAAAAGGCAAAGGAAAGAGGAGTTTGGGTTTACATAGGCTCGGCCATAGTCTAGCATGGTTCGGCCAAGTTTGTTTTGGTCAAGACAACATCTCAATTCACGGCTTGGGGATGAAGTATGGTCGGCAAGGCAATATATGGTGGAGGAATAAGGATGGCCGAGGCTACTAAAGGAGGAAGTGGTGAAATAAGGTGGTCGGTTAGGGTTTAAATCATTGGATTGGTGCTGTTTTGGATCTAGGGTTCACGGCTAGGACTTGGTGTTGATGAAGAGGGGTGGAGGCCAATCATGGTGGTGGTGGTAAGGAGTTGTGGTCGGCAATAGCATGGTGTGGCCGAGCATAAGAGGAAGAAAACAAAATAAAACAAAAATGAAAAAGAGGAAGAAGAGGAAGCCATGGAGAAAACTTACTGTAATATTTCTTTTCAGGAACAAATGAGAAAGAGATGGGAATAAGAAACTTTTGTACGTGAATTACAAAATAAAGTGGCGGCTAGGGCAAAAGAAGTGAATGACTAAGAGATGTGGAAAATGAATGGCTAGGCAAATGAAGAGGCTTTACTTGATTTCCAAGAAAAGAAACTGAAGACTCCTTGAATTTCCAAGCCCAAAAATCCAAATAAAAATCAAATAGAAAAGAGAATGGAAAAATAAAATAAAATAGAAAGTAGAAAAATATAGATAAGGTTGAAAAATAAAAATATAAAACATACAATATTTACTGAAAATAATCGCGTGTAAAACACTGAAAGTTATCAAATGCAAAAGTATAAAACGAAATTTTACGAAACGAAAAGCAGCACGAACATCAGAATCAAATATAGTTTCAAAGAAAAAGATTAGAAATTAAAGATTCAAATTTAAAAATTTCAACTGAAAGTCAAAATTTGACCATAGTTGACCAAAATATAAAATTTTCAGAAAATATTTATTTTATTACATTTGGAAAATGAATTATAACCAAAAACCAAAATTACATTGGAAATTTCCAATATTTTAAATTTTAAATGATTAAAAATCAAAGTTTTAGATAAATTCCATTTTAAAAATAATGGTTAAATATGGGTTGTTACAGTTTGTAGCCATAAAGCATACATTGGCTTGTTTTGAGTCAGTCACTGTCTAATGAGGAAGAGGAATCTGAATCATCCCATGTAACTGAAAAAGCTTTTTTCTTCTTATATCTATCGCTCTTCCTTTTGTAGTTATTTCTATCTTTCTTGCGATCTAGACAATCTTTCTTTATATGCCCCTTTTTATGGCATTCATAGCATTCAAGAGTTGAGGATGATGATTTGTTTCTATTATTCCCAAACTTTTCGTTCTTTCTGAATTTCGGAAACATTTTGAAATTCTTTGATATAAATGCCATAACATCTTTGTTTGCGCCAAAAATGGTCACAAACACCCAAATATAGATGAAAGCACCAAATCATAGTCACAGATCACAGATAGATTGTATGATATAATTAAATATGAAGAACACTCAAAAAATTAAAAGGAAAGCAGTAGAAAGACAAGATTTATAGTGGTTCGGGGTTGTAGCCTACATCCACTTTGAAGAGTTGTTGTTTTATTGATGATTCTCTATTGATCTACAAGAGTCTAATTGATAGTATCTGAGTTACAATGGAGTTCAGCAGATTAACGACGTAGAAGAACCAAAAGATCCCTTTTCTGAAGCTCTTGGACTACTATTTATAGGTGTAGGCTGGAAATATCTGTCTCAAACTTTGGAAGACTCCTTCCATCAGGTGGGTGGGCCCACGTGATCGATCCCTGGTCATTTCGACTCAATCCTTGATCGATACGAATGAGATTCGTATCGATCCAAATTTTGCCCAATCGAACCGAGATCGATCATGAACATTCCTGAGGTCATACGCAAGCTCTTGTGGTAGCATTTGGACTTGTAGATTTTGAGTTATGATCGATGCTAGTTCAAGTTTGTTGAAGGCTGCTGAGTTCGTATCGCTTCCGTTCGTATCGATCTGTTCGCATCGCTTCCAGGCACATGCTTGCTACATGACGTGGCGCTAACTTAGGATCGATCCACTTTTCATGCTGAGTGATTGAGTCATCCACTTGACTATGCCTTCTTCCTATCGATTATGTGAAGCTCTGTTCGTATCGATCATTCACGCAACCTTCACATCGATGACTTATGGGCCGTTTCGTATCGCTCATTGTATACATTCTTCGTATCGACTATCTAGCGATATGTTTCGTGTCGATGGAAGGGAATCGATATGAGATTACTGGGTGGCAACCGATACAAAATGAATGGAGGGTGATCTATACAAAATGGATGTTTGTCAAGGAATGATGGATACGAAGGGGAGTGATATTTGATGGATACGAATTGAGGCTTGTGGATCGATGGATACGAAATGGATCGATGCGAAATAGATGGGTACGAAATGGATCGATGCGAAATGGATGGATGCGAACAGAATGTTCTTTCTACAGAATTTGATCGATCCATAACTTGAGCATATGAACTCCGATCGACTTGAAATTTGGAACATTGGCTTTCATAGCTTTGATTGTCATGTCATGCTAATTGTAGCTCGACCCGGACTCGGATAAAATTTACCAGCATCCATAGTGAAATTTGTAGTTAATCGGTCGACGGGACTGATTATCTTCCGTTTTCAGTTAATTCTTTAGTGTCACGGCCTTGCCAAAAGGTGGGATAACAATCTTCATCTTCGTCGGATTCTTCTTTTTCAACTGAAATGCTATTGTTTTCCTGTCTTGAGCTTGAACTTTTTTCGTGCAAATTAACTTCATATGACATAAGATTTCCTATTAACTCTTCCAATTTTATGGTAGAAGTGTTGTTAGCTTATTCAGTTGCTAAGAATTTTCGTTCCCACTCATCAGATGAAGAGTTTAGGATTTTTGAAACAATATCAAAATCAGTATATTTTTCTCCTAATGCTAGAGGTGAGTGATATATATCTTAAAATCTGGAATACATCTCATTTATGGTTTCATCTTGCTTCATTCTAAAATTTTGAAATTTATTCTTAAGCATTGATATCTTGTTATGTTTAAGCTTATTAGTACATTCATGAGTATCTTTAAGAATCCGCCAAATTTCATATGCTGAAGCACACATACTAACCCTATTAATATCATTTTTATCTAAGGAACGAAACAACATATTCGTAGCTTTACCATATGTAGTAGCATCTAATTTCTGTGTATTTGACCATTGTGCATAAGGAGTGGCATGTACAAAATATTCTTGTTGAGTGGTATTCCAAGTGTTGTATCCATTTGCTTGCATGTAAATTCTCATCCTAGTTGACCAATAATTATATTTCAATCCATTAAAGAGTGGTGGTCGTGCAGTGGATTGACCTTCAACAAAACTTGATGATGTGTTATTTTCCATATTACTTGAAATCAAAAACTTTGTTACGGTTATATCATGACCTGCTATGATACCTAATGAAAGTGACTACGGATCTTGTAATATGAAATATTAACTAAACTATTTACTTGTGCGGAATATAAATATAAAAGTAAAAGTAATAAATTAAATGACACCAATGTATTTATACCGATTCGAACTTCCCATTCCACATCCAGTCCAAGACTCCTTCTGGATTTAATCGATACCCTCACTTAACTCGAAGGAACATGTATTGCACTGCCTGAGCAACTGAATAGAACTTCAACTGCCTAGACAACCGAATAGGACTTCAACCGCTTGAGGATAATACAATGGGACTTCAACTATAAATATCAGAAATGTATTCGACTGAGTATGCTCTTGAATGGCACTAATAAGTCAACAATGTACGCCCTTTTTATAATCTTCTCCTTTCTGGTATATCATGTAGTTTGTAAGGAAAGGAAGTAATTTTGATCACGAGAAAATATTTGAATGATCGTGTGATCAAAAAATATAAAGCAGTTTGGAATTGAACGCTTGAGAGTTCAATAGTAAAGGATGGAAAAATTGCAAAATGGAATTGGTCATGAAAAGAATGAAATAATTTGCTTTATATAGAGTTTGATATTTGCAATCCTTCGTGAAAAGAAACAATGAAAAGTTTGGACTGCAACTTTTGATTTATGAGCTGCAACCCTTCATTAAGAAGAGGTACCCTTTAAGAAAACAAGCCATTATACAGATTCAACCGGCTGAATAGAGTGTGGTAGCCAGCTGAATCGATGATTTTGAAATCAACAAGGAAATAGTTCATTTTAGGAAGTTTACAACCGGATGAATATAATCACTCAATCGGCTGACTATTCAAAGATATTCATTTGTCCGTGGATAGATTCAATCGGCTGACCTGGGTGGTTCAACTGGCTGAATTTCAAGTTTTTGCGATGTTTTTTGAAATTCACATCCTGAGAAATTGTGAGTGTGTATATAGCACATAGAAGAGATTTTAATAGTTTTATACCTTCGTTCATAGACACTATGACTGGTAGTACTTGGTAGAGTCAATTTTGTCTTTATTTTGATATAGTTGTCTCTTTGTAAAGTCGATATTTCTTGTAAAAGTGGTTAGTATATACAATATATACTTATATAGTTGTCACTATCAAAACATCAAAATATAAAGTTATAACATAGATATGCTTGATCTTTAAATAAATGTTTAAAGATTTATGATAAGAATAAGTAAGGGTTTTGGGTTGTTGCAAACGGCGTTTTAGCGACACTTGTTTTTAACTCTTAATACTAATTATACTTGGAAATATAATTAGATAATGAATTTTTGGTAAATAAATACAAGTAAATGGTTTTGGGTTTGTCGTGCTGATTGTTTTAAACAACACTTGTCTTTAACCCTTAAATGTATTTGAACTTTAAAATAGAGTTTTAAAGGTATTGGTTAACGTGAAGTGTTTTGGATTGTTGTAAATAGTGTTTTTAGTGACATTCGTTTTTAAACCCTTAATTTATATAAATAGAGAAATGCTATAAGTATAATTAGAGTTTTAAATAAGGAAGTTATAAAGAAAACAAGAAGTATTGATATCTTTTATAAAAAGATAAAAGATGTTATACGATAAATTTATAAAAGAAAAGGAGTTTATTATAACAATGTTTTGGTAGAAATTGTTTTAACCTCTTTAGTTATATTCTAAAATAAGTAAAATTTATTAAGTGGTTGGTGAATATACTTATACCGTTGGAACAAGTATATGGATACTTTTTAAAGTAATGAAAAGGTACAATTGAATAATAAAATATATATTCAAGTACATATCTTTTAAAAGAGAAGTTAAATATATTTATATATACAAATATATAAAGAAGTTTCATTAATAATGAAAAACTAATTTATAAAGGAAGCCTTGATTTATAAAAGGAGTTTCATTTGATAAAGAGATGTGTTTTACTAAATGAATGGGTTTTAAATTGATAAAGGATAAATTAATAAGGGATTAAAAGTTCATTTATACGACTTGTACATGCCTAGCATGAATTGATAGTGCAGGTATGATTACTTGCTATGGTAAGTATATGGGAATTAGTTCCCATATGTGATCATTCACTGTATTGTTGAATATGACCAATTTTATCGACCCAGTCTTATGAACATCGGGATCGGTAAGTGTTGTACTTATCGAAAACCACTTCAAGGTTGAGATACAGGTTCTATCTTTTTCAAATTTAATGATGGAATCCATGTTTGGTTATGAAATCGGTTGAGATGATGGAATCCATGTAGGATTCATTATGTGATCGAGTTTGTTATAAACTCATGTGAAGATGTCGGACGTGACCTCGACATCGAAGATGGCTAAAAACAGAGTAGGACCATAGCTAATGGTGTTTCGCTAACCTCAAAGGGAACTGATCAATTCTATTATCTAGAGTATGCTTACCGATTGTTGCTAGAAGGATTTGATCATATTCGGGACACGTTTTCTACGTGCTATGACATCCTTATTTTTTATATTTTATCCAAAGATATACGGCGCTCGGATATGTACTTTCTGGCCCTTTCCACGAGACTTGCCTCGAGGTACCGAGGACCATCCAATGGAGAATCCATATACGAACATGCCTTAGATGCTTTAGATGTACTCAATTATGCTGTAATGTGAGATGGAAGCATTTCAGCTATGATTCATATTTATTTGAAACCCTAGACATTGTTATAATGTAACATCAATTGAATTTTCGAATAAAAATGGTTTGGTTATCGTAAGGTAAAAACCCATCCATGTTTATATGCGACGTAATCTTACAAGATACCTTTATTTCAGAATGTTTTATAATATTAAATAATTCACGGGACTTGAGTTTTCTCATGCTGGTTTACCAGACTGATTCGAGTGCTATTTTTCATATAATGCTAGGGTTTGCCCCTATGCATATTTTCAGGTTTCATTGATGATCATTGGAGCTCTTAGAGAGAAGAGATGGACGATTTCCTACCGTAGATTTTATTTCCACTACATTGTTTTGTTTATATTTATCAGCAACTGTAAGACAGGTTGTTATAACTGTCAAGGCTAATGATATGTTAGTTTTTCTTTGATTGTTTTATGTGTATTAAAATGTTCTTTTTATGAAAGTATCTTTCTGATATTATATGTCACATTCTATTGTGAGATTTTGATACTGTGTTCTCTTCTTTCTTGTTCCTTTTCTTTTCTTCTTTTTATTATACCCTAACGTTATGTCTTTCCGCAACTTGGGTGTTCAACATCTGAACCATGGATGTGTTAGTGTTAACATTCGAGGATCGAAACGGCAATCATTACATTTTAATTAATGAAGGATTAATTAAAGAAGCTTAGTGAGTTCTTATGTGCTTAACTAGTGTTGTTCTCCTTATGGAATTAAATCTCTGATTGAATTGTTTGTTATTTGATAGTTAAATAACCGACAATCAAATCTACTCCAGTTTTAAAACTATTGTTGTTGTTTCGGAGAGACCGGGATCGGATATATTATCCGAAAAACAACTTCGAACCAGCATAAATGTTCGAACCAAAAAAATCTTGAAGATGATGGAATCGAAGACGAAGTTCTTTGTAGTGCAAGGGCTACATGCTACTAATTCTGAGGGTGATTCGAAAAAGGATTAGTAAAAGTAGTGCACTCGATTTGTTCATATCCTGAACAACTTGTATGGATGATTGCCGGCATTGCATTGTTGCCTGGAGGGTAGTTTTTGCATTTCAAGTAGGATTTGCTAAAAAAGGAAAACATAGCCTCTCCCTTAACAACTGGGAATGACTAAAATAGGGAAGATGTCGTAGGGCTATGTGGTTTGCTACCATTAGGGTATGGTCATAACCTTTCTAGATTAGAATTTCTGGATATATGGATTTGGTATGTGCAAAAGGGCTCTCGAGGAAAGGTTGGAAAGAAACTAGGGTGTTATCATATTCGATTACTATCTAGTAAGGGGTAGCTCGATCCTAATTCACAAGGGTCCATGTGTGGCCTTCAGTGCATTTTATCCAAAGGTGTACTGTGGTGGTACCCCAGTGCCTTGTCATTGTATGGAATCCATTCTCCAATATGTGCCTTTACGGACTTAGTTGTATAACTATTATGTCGGAATTTAATATTTAAACCCTAGACATTATTATAGTATTAGAAGATTTCCTATAAAATGGTTTGGTTGTCGCAAGTCAAAGACCCTTTTGTGTTTATGTGCGACATGGTCTTATGAGATACCTTTATTTTAAAGGTTTTCATAACATTAAAAATCGGTGTGTCTCACACTGATTTACTAGACTGATCCGGGCATTATTTTATTATAATACTCATGCCAACCTGGGCATGTTTTCTAGATATAGTAAGGATGCTTTAGAGTTTCAAGGGACGAGCTAGATACCTCCAAGACATATTCACGTATATTCTATTACTTCTACATAGGTTGTTTTATATTTATCCGCATTTGTGAGGACAGTTTGTTATAAGTTCCAGGCTGATGATTTCTTAGTTGACTCTGATTATATTATAGTTTTCCTTTGTAAATATCTATTGTATATTATATATTACTCGTAACGACGTGAGATTCTGTTCTGTCTTTTTCTTTCTATTCCTCCAACAATCTGTCTTTTTGGCACTTGGATGTTTGGCACGTCAATATCGTTGACGTATTAGTGTAAACTTTTGAGGATTGAAAAGGTGGTCATTATAGTTAGGATGCTTTTGGACCGTAGGATCAAAGTCGGTTCAAAATAATAGAATTGGGATCATTCAGGTCTTAAAACCCTAGCCCTAACAAACCAAGACCAGTCGACCAACCCTAATGAAGGTGTCGACCAATGGTCCTGGCTTCCATATATATTGTTAATGTTATTTTTTTATATGCTATTTTATTATTAGATTGTTAACATTAGCTGTTTCTAAACGTTAATTTTAACGTTAAATTTTAAAATATTTATTTTGAATTATTTTCTATTCGAAATTTTAAAACGTCGAGAACTTATTCATTTGAACTTCGAACGTGAAAGTTTATTTATGAAAGTTGCTCAGAAAATCACTATGAACACAATGGTGCAAGTTTTTGGTCAAATCTCGATGTTTGCTGAATTCCCATTTTGCCTTACTACTAATTTCAATCATTTTCTTAAGTATATTTCCTGTTTATTTTACTAGGCGTTAAAATCCGGTCATCTTAACTTTTAAGGATATCAAATAAATTACACTATATGTAAATTGATCAAAATAACATTACAATTATCGAATTCATAAATCAATCTCGTAGCCTTTGGTCCAGTATTATATTTAGCTCAACAAGGTCATTATTGTAATCAATCATATTGAACACGCGACCTTACACTACATTTTACTTTTTTATTTCAATGAATTAATTTCAATGTGGTTTCTTACACTGCAAATTATGACCATTCAACATATAACATTTATATGTGATCGCATATTTATTAAATATCCATATTCTTGTGTTGCTTTTACAGTTCAGAACTCATTAATGACTATACACAGTCTTGAGCAAGTAAATACCTAAGTGACCAAGTTATGAACGTGTTAGTGGTTTTTTAATTATGTTCTAGAATATGTCAACATGCAAAAATTTATTGGTGAATTATATTTTATATTTATATTTTCAATATTAAATCAATTCTTCTATATATTTTATTTAATAAACATTTTATCAATTATATTAATTGCATATATTTGTCAATGTAGATTATTATTACTTTGTATAGCAAATGTTCTTACAATATTAAAAGGTTAAATCTTACCATTCATTTTTTTAATAAGGCTTCCACTACTCTTTTATGTTTCTCCAAACTCGAAAATGAAACATAGAAGTCTTTTGACTTCACTAGTGGGTGTTAGGACTCGTCTGCCTTGGATTCCGACTTTGAGTTTTTTCAATAAGTCATAGCCTCACAAATAATGGATAACACCTTATCGGTTGTGTCATATAGAACTCCTAACCCATGGTTCCTTGTCCTATCTCTTTTGGACCTTGAGTTCAGTCCACAAATTGAAAGAAATTATTCATTCGTACATATCATTTCGCGACGACCTAAGTATAGTATGTACTTTGAGTTTTCTCAACAAATACATATAGTTATCTTGCCATGTCCAGTCAATTTATTAATAGTGCTACACATAACATCTTTAGCTTTTGTTTGCTCAAAACTAGAGAGTAATCAAGTAATATATATATATATATATATATATATGATAGAGAACAACACTTGTATTAAAGATTCATAACCTTCAATATATTTAACCGAGTGATATTGGCTTATGAAATAATGTATTTCTTCTAAAGTAGAATCGTGATTCAAGTGTCGGACACATCAAAAATCACGGTTTATGTAATTTTACATATCTATTTATTCCTTAAGTCTATTTAGGGTTTCTTTAATGTTACACCATTTGTTTATACATTTAGATTAAAAATGTTTTATTGTTATATAACTTTTATACTTTATTTAACTTATGTAATATTTTATGTGTAACACTATACTAATTAAATCTTAGTTAATTAATTTTGATTAATCAACATTTTAGTTAATTATTATATTATCCAATTATAACATATTATATTGAATATATATATTATAACCTTTATAGTAATACATATGTTCTCATACATATGTATTTTATTTGTTAATTAATTTTTATTAACTTATTTAATTAAATAATTTTAATCAAATTTTATTAATTTCAAAAATTCTTTTATACACACATGTATACTCATATTTTCTTAAATAATTAGAGTCAACATAACATATATCATTATACATATTATACGTGTGTATATATTTAGTTAACTAACTTATTTAATTAATTCCTTTATTTTATTAAGCTTATTGATAAATAGTATTATCGAAACTAATTTTATAACAACTTCAAACATTTTGAAAAATTATAATAACATTTATATTCGTTTTATTTCAAATTTAACTTTTAAATCTAAAACTTTTATTTTAATTTTCAAAACAACTTTAGTTTTAACTTTTAAATTTAAAATCTTTGGTTTTTTAATTTTCATACAATTTTGAAAATTAGCTGAAGGCCCAATTTTAATTGGGCCTTTTCTACTAGGGGCAACCTTTGGGTTCACATATCTGTTCGGGTAATGCTGGAAGCCAGGTAGGGTGGAGTGCTTGATTACCTAAACCCAATCCTTCGACACTACATTTCAAGACACCATGCTATCTGGACCGTGAGCTTAATTAATTAGCCCTAACATGACTAATTTCGACTGCATAGGTTATTGTGCTCTAATACCATTGTATGAACTGGGTCAACCCATAGTTGAGTAATTAGGTAAAAAAAATTATCTTTTGAATCTTTATTGGGCTAGTGTGATCTAAATCCATTTAGAACTTTTCAAAATTTATTTTAGTAAAATCAATATTTTATTTAAATTTATAGATAAAGCTTGTTTATTATTAGGATTGTATTATATTGCATGATATGTGTATCATATACACATATGTATGTACATATAAGTGCAACATAATAAGGTTTACATGGTTTGACATGCCTACATGTAGATGGTGAGATTTACACCACGGGGGACATATTAGCCCCCTATATACATTAGTGATGTCAATATATATGTGTATATATGAATATATATATATATATATATATATTTATATGTTTATATGTATATTATAATTTTATAAAGATTTCTAATTTAATATAAAGAACTATGAGTTTCAAAATTCAAATTTAAAATTCAAAATTTAATTTTGGATCTAGGTTTAGGTCTATAAAATAATAATACTTGATATTTTCAAATTCAAAACAATTTATATATATATATATATATTAATTAGAAAATACATAGTATATATCGAAATATGTTAAGTAATATGTGATGATTAATTCATTCTTATTTATTACATAATTTTTAAATATTCTATATTAATTTATACAAATAAACTATATATAAGTATAGATAATAAAGTATCAATAATATATATATATATATATATGTGTGTGTGTGTGTGTGTATGTATGTATGTATGTATGTATAGATATTAATATAATTGCATCGGTTAAAAAAATTAAAATTAATTTATTTATTTTTCAAACTGAAATAAATAAAAGAAATATAAAAATATATTTAAAAAAAGAAAACAATTTTGAAATTATTTAATATTATATTCTAGATTTTATAGATATTTTATATATTTCTCAAGTATTTATTTTATATACTTAATTTAATTTTAAATCGAGATCTTGTTATATATATACATATATATGAATTTATATATATATATATATATAATTATTATTTTTATTTTTGAAAACTATATAAATATGTGTGTGTATAATAATGAAATAAAATACATATATTATATATGTACAAAGAATGTTATTTCAACTTTTACATTAATTCCTTTTAAGTAATATTATTTAATTCCAAAAAATGTTTTTATTTTATTTTATTTTAGTTGCGATAAATTTGTCTTGTATATATAAATATTTTTATTTTACATTCATATATATAACTCATCTCATGGTAAGAGCATTGATATATACAGATTCGTAATATTCAACTATAGTCTAACATACAATGGAATAATCAATTAATAAATATATTAATAGATCAGAACTGTACTTCTCCCTAAGGCCTAGAGCTTGCACTTTGAAATGATAAAATGAACTACTTGGATCCAACTCCAAATCCGGAAGTTACTCGCTCCCGAATAGCTTTACTGCCAACGATCGATTCAAACTTTGTTTGATGTTTTAGTGTTTAGTTTTTGAGGGGAGAATGAGGGGATTTTCGGCCAAGAACATGTAGAAAGAGGAGGCCCAAGATCAAAAATGAAAGTGAGGGTTTACAGATGCATAATTAGAGGAGTAACCAAAGAGAAAAATGTAGATCCAGATCACTATTTCTCTCTTACCTTTCTTCTCCTTTTTAATTCAAATCCAACTTCTCCTTAGCCATCATTATGATCGGCCTACCCTTGAACATCCCGGTCAAAAATTCAAGCCCTCTTACGGTTCTCAAAATCATTTCAAGCCCAAACAATATTCGCCGTATTTAAATACAATTTAAACATGTATTATAATCGATCAATATATTTATAACTATTATAAACATATTGTTCAATATTGCTCACCAGACATCAAATAAAATTTTATAATTAATATTTTATAAATGTTAGTTAATTTATAACAATTAAAAACTAATTAAATCGGGTGGTAAAATGAGTATTCAATGTTTCAGTTATGTGACTCTTAGGTGTAAATTTGGTCAGCGGTTAATATCGAACAATTCAAATATTAATGTTCACACATCACTTAGCTGGTGGTGGGACATTTTGGCCAAATTTATCGCTTACTTGGTTTCGTTAAAAATATAATTAGACCTTTTAAGCATTGCTTGGTAGTGACAATTATACACCAACGCTCTTTGTCAAAGCTATATCGCTTTGTACTTGTGGAATTTGGTAATAGTCGAAATTCCAATATCGCTTATATTCAACTTTGTCGTCCAAACAAAAAATCCTTAGTTCAATAATAATAATTATTATTAACCAAAATTTCCTAGCAAAAGGCATTGACTTTGAGTTGACTTCAGTTGAGCATGATGCTAAACTCGTATAACCAAGAAGACGGATTCTCTCTTGAATAGTGTATCATTTTCAATTCTTCCACTCGCCCCAATTGCCATCGTTCGATGGATGCTGTACCACGGTTTAAGTATAGTCAAAGCGGAGTTTTTCATATTGAAGATTAACAATATCTCGAGTTGAGAGAACTATGTAAAATTGTCGCATCGATATTTTTTGTCTTTCATAGTTATATTAACAAATAGAAAACTATCGAGTGAGTCATTCCATTGTTATCCAATAACTATCGGTACCTAAACCCATGGTGCCCCTAGCCGTTATGAGTAATACACTACCAAACATTTGGAGAGCATTATGTATTATAGTCTGAACAGATTTATCGATATCCGGTCTCGTTATATCTTAACTTTGATTATTTAAAATAGTATGTGTATTTCCATTATGATATATTACTCACGGTTTCAACAATTTCTAACTATTATCACAAAACATTCCATTTATGGATTTCTTATTAAATATAATTTAAATTAAATCAATTAATTAATACAACAAATTATATCAAGTATATAATCGAAAGAAAATACCTTTTATTTCGAACAAGATTGGTTATCGAGTTAGATATATGTAACAATTACCTAATTGCCCCCAGGGCATACACTAACTCTATCACACATCACAATCAGTAATTTCTTCCTTATAGGGTATAATCTTTATCACTAAGGTTTAATTTGGTCTAATGTGTTATTTTATTTACATCACCTTCTACCAAGTATGTTTGAAAATGAGGACAAATTTTTTACTCAACTCTTTGTTTCTTACAGGTTCTATAATTAATGTTGGCTCTGTTAATTCTTCACGAACCCTTTTAGAGGCTCATGAATTTTTATATTATCTTTTGAGGAATATTTATACATATACTCAAAAAATTCAGCATCTATTGGTTCAATGATTTCATTCAAATCTAGTCTTAAAAATCTATATATAGTGCTATTCTTAGCATATCTTGTGAATACACCTTTATGTGTTTTACTACCTAACTTAGTCATTTCTTGGTTTGGTTTTCATACGTAATTTAGACAACCTTAAACTTTTAAACGAGTAAAGTTATGTTTTCAATTAAACCATAATTCATAAGGAGTTTTGTTAATCTTTTTAACAGGAACACTGTTTAGGATATAACATGCACTTTATAATGCTTTACGCCACCTACAATTTGATAAGATAGAACACAATAACATACCATTAACCATGTTCATTAAAGTTCTATTTTTTTCTTTCTACAACACCATTTGATTCTGGTGAGTATGGAGTTTTAAATTTAAGGACAATTCATTTTGGTACACTGAATTCTTATAATTATGTTGCTTTATATTTGCTACCTCTATTTGAACATAATACTTAAATTTTATGGTTCACCTGATTTTCAACTTCTGCTTTATATATAAGAAATTTACTAAGAACTTTATCCTTACTTTTTAGTAAGTAGACTTATGCATATTTTGAGTCAATAAATGTTACAAAGTATTTTTTTCCACATCATGAAACTTTACTACGTCAATTTGCAACATCAGAATGCACAATTCCAAGTAATTTAAATGTTATTCTAGTTATAGATTTATGTGATTTGAATGATAATTTCCCTTGAACAAATATTTCACACCTGTTTATATTTTTAGTATCACATTTAGGTATAAGTCCTAAATTACTTATCTTTTAGATATAATTATAATTAATATCCCCTAATCTACCATGCCATAAAGGTAAACATTCAACACTATAAGCAAAAATGGATTTTATTAAATTCATTTTGAACATGTCATTGCATGAATATCCCTTGCCTATGTAAACATTATTCTTAGACATAGTAACGATATATGACTCGATAACTAGTTTGAATCCTCCTTTGTTGAGACGACCTCTAGAGACGATGTTCTTTGTCATTTATGGAACATGAAAAACAACTGGAGTCGGAACTTTGCCCGAAGTAAACTTCAGGTTTATGTTTCTAATTCCAGCAACCTTGGCACAATCATCATTGCCCATTTTGGCTTCCTTTAATGTGGTACATTTTTTATAAGTCTTAAATTATGATTTATCATTGAAGATGTGAACGGTACCGCTTGTGCCTAAACACCATCCTTTTCATCTCCAACAATGTAGGTTTCCTCCACAATGAAAATCATGAGTAGATTTTCAAATTTAGCAGCAACATCGGTATCATTTTTCTTTCCTTTTTTCTTTTATACTGTCTCTACATTCTTGGGCATAATGACTAGGTTTCTTACAGTAATAGCAACCACCTTTTGGTTTTTTGAATCTTTTGGTTTGGAATTAAAATTTCTTTTCTTCCCAGTCTTTTAATTCATGGAGGATTCGCCTTGAATTTTATTTTCTTTCTTTGTCTTATGATTATCTTTCTTTTCATGCTTACGAGAATCTTCCTTGATATGCACATAACGTATGAGGGATTCCAGGGTGTGAGTCTTCTCATCATTCATTAGTTTCTTATTGTACCTGTAACGACCCCGGATTTTATATATATTTAAATTGATAATTAATTTAGTTTTTGAATAAAAAAATTGTGAAATTAATTGATAAATTGATTCGAGTTTCCCCAATTCAAATAGAATATATATTAAACCATATGAATTTAAAAATTATATATATATGTGTGAATATATATATATATGGGCATCTATGAGTAGAAATTGAATTTATATTTATATGTATACATATATATACATATTGAATTAAATCTTAAAGGGATGGTTTTAAAATTAATATAAACATATAAACCTATGACATAAGAAAGAAAATAAATAAATTGATTTAAATTTAGAATTGATAGAAGTAGAATAAAGACAAATATATAGATAAATACAAGATAATGAATACTAAAGTAAAATAATAGTAATAAATTAAGCTAGAAATAGAAATACAAATATATATGATAAATTATAAAAAGTTAAATTATAATACAAATATAAAGTAAACAAATAATTGCTAAAATTTTAACAACAAATTAGAATCTAGAAATTCCTCTATATTACAAAAAATAAATATATATAGTTTTGTACAATATAAAGTAAAATATAAATCTTAATCTCATGTTAATAAATCAATACAAAATAATACAAATAGGATAGATACAAAAATAATAAAAGAAAAATAAAATAAAATAAAAGTTCATTTACATTATAAAGTAATGAAACAAGTAAACATTAGCTAAATCTTAACAACACATTAAAATAGAAATTTATTTATAAAGTAATATTATAAAGACAAGTTAAAAAAGAAAACAAAAGAAAATAAAATACATTCAATATGAACAAATAAATATAAGTATGTACACTTGTAAAAGAAACAAAATATATATATATGTATTAGCTTGTATAAGAAGAGCAAATATGGATAAGTATGACAATTAATATCTCTAGTACAATATGGATCATTTCAGCCCACCAAAGTAAGAAAATCTCTGACCAAATACAAAGTATCTTGTACTAGATTATATATCACCTGTACAAGAATTTTCTTTTATCAGCCTTCTCATTTCATTCTCGTCCATTCCAAACTGAGAAAACTAAAGTATATCATCTCAAACTTAAACCAAGCTTCAACTAAAACAACAACAACTTAAATAAATTCAACCAGAGATCAAAAGAGGAGCTTCAGCAAGTAAAGAAAATTTTCACAGCCTGTTTCAAAATAGAAGAAGCTCAGTTCTTTCTTTTGGAAATCAATGTGAGTAACTTATTTTCTTAAATTTAAAAATATAAATTTGTTTTTTATTTTTATATCTGTGAATATGTTGTCTATATCTATGGATTCTCTGAATGTTTGAAACTGGAAGTGTTGTATTTAGTCTATTGTTGCTCATAACCCCTGTTCTTAAAATTCTCAGTCCAAATTTTTATTCAAAAATCATTTCTTCAAAATCTACTCAATGTTAGGACTTAGGATTAAAACAAAAGATGTTTGTTTGATCCTAAACTAAGTTCTAAAAATCAATTTAAGTTAAAACAACATATAAATATCTCTAAAAAATCAAAGAACTGAGCAAAGTTAATTTTAGTAAAATTTTGAACATCTTAAATCATGAATTCAGGTATGCAGACTGAATTCTCATACTTTAACTTGATTTTTAAAGTAAAAATCACGATTTTTAGATGCGGGGATCGAGAGTAGTTCTTAGTTGAACGGAAATTGCTTTTAACCAATTTCCGGTGATCTCGTCGATGGGGGAGGTCGTGGTTCTCTGGGGTGGTAGCGGAGTGAATGTAGTGTCGAGGAAAAATAGTAGGATGGTAGTCAGATGGTTGTGGTGGAGACGGCGAACGTGAGAAGTTCGTAAACCTAGCTTTTGGTTGAAGCTATATGGTTGATTCTTTTGCTCTCTATAGTTGATCGAGTGGCACATGGCTTTGGGGTATGATGGCTGGGTGAAGGACGAGGTCATGACTGGAGTTTCGTGACCTCTGGTGGCCTGAGGTGGCGAGACGAGAAGGTTTTCCGATGGTCAAGTCTACTGTCAGTTGGGGGTAAATTGCTCGATCGCGATATGGTCAATATTTTGGACATCTGGGTTTTTGTTGGATTCGTGGAGATCATCGTTGATACGTCGATGATAGTAGCTTCGATCGGAATTGGTTGGAAGAGCTGTGCATGTGCACGATGTTGATGGGTATCAGGAAATTGGGTTGGGGGAAGAAGCATCGTGACTCGAAGTTGCATTCGTAAGGTTCGCATACTAGCTCGAGTCCTAACTCGAAGCGAATTCTCGTGTGTGCAAGGGGTTAAATACTTAAACAAATTTAAGTTGGAAAAAAAAAATTCACACGGGTAAGTTTTGGGAAAACTCGAAGTAGATGGTGGAATGGATCGGGTAACACTCAGGTTTGACTCGCAGAGGTTTAAAAACAGTTTTCAAGTTTTAAAATAAATTCAAGTTTTAAACATGTTTTAAATTATTCTTTTAAAAATAATTGTTTTATTTGAAAATGAGATTAGCAATGGTTTAAGTTAATTATTTTGAAAATAATTAAGTTTCAATTTAATTAATTTATGACATTATTTATTAATTAATTATTTTAAATAAATAATGAAATTAATTAAGATAAATTGATATTTTGACTAACCTTACTTTCTTGAATAAATTAATGTGTTAATAATGATAAATTGTAAGGTTATTAATTAAAGATTTTGATATTAATGAAGATAATTAAGAATAATCACTTATTGTAATCAATTAAAGGTAATTAATTAAGGTAATTAATTTGAGAATAATTAGTTAAGTAAAGGTTAATTTATTAATGAAAGTGATTAAGGGATGATTATAAATTGAGGATTAATTAATTATTGTAATTAATTGAGGATAATTAATCAAAGGATTAATTATTAATTTAAGGTTATTTAATATAAATGGTTTGCAATTAATAATTAATTAACCAGGATTAGTGTTTGTTCATAGGTAATAAATATGATTTAAATTAATCAGATAATTAATTAATCTTACTCATGGATGTTTGGATTCTATTGAATGTTGAATTATTTGATATCCCTGATTTGTGATGCTTTGTGATATATCCTGATTTGTGTTGTGATCTGTAATGTAATTTATTTATCTGGGATGAATGTAATTAATTATCTATAATATATATATCTGTGAATCTGTGAATGAACGATAAGCGTTATAGTTTATACCGCTTATCAACTATATTTCTGTGTTTGAATCTGTGATGATTGAATGATGTTGCACTACTGTGTGAAACCCTTGGACTACACCATACACACACAAATATGGATTTCACGAGGAAATCGGTTAAGTCACAGATGATTTAAATTTATTGTTTTTGAAATTTTAATTTCAATTGATTTTGGAAATGGATCTGGGTTAAATGTTAAAGCTTTTGAAAAGGAGTTTTTAAGATAAAAGTTATTTTGAATAACTTGGTAAAGTTTCCAATTTAAATAATTTGGAATTGAATTCCATGTTTGGAAATTATGGTTAAAGATGTTATAAATGTGTTTATATGAATTTAAACCATTTTAAAAGTATGGTTTTGAGAATTTGAATTTAACCCAAGGACTTTAACTCGTATAAATGAATCAGATTTTCCGAAAGGAAAACTGTTTGTTTTCATATAATTGAAGCTTTCATATAAGGAATGAATTTCCAATTGGTGTCAAAAGAATTTCAAGTTTGAAAGGAAAATGGTTTTCCGAATTATGAATAAACCTTTGTGAAAGATTGTTGAACTTTGTTTTGAAATTGGAAAGGTGTACCTTTTGTATAAAAGGTCGAGATGGAATTGTTTTGAAAGCTATCAGTTAAATCTTTGTTTTAAAGATTTAATGAGTTAATCCAACTGAAATGGAAATTGATTTGGAAAATCTATGAATAGATCTTTGTGAAACTGGGTGAACTTTGTGAAATAAATCTTTTTATTTAAAAAGATTTTAAATGGTAATGTGTTTAAACCATTTGAAGAAAAGTTTTGGGTAATAAGTTGTGACTTAACTGAAATCCCATTGTCCATATGTTTTTAAATATTGCGCTCATTATTCAGTTTAGCCGGGAGAGGACTTTGTGTCATATAACCCATTCCGAATAATGATACGACGTGAATGGATAGCATTTGAAGACCGGTGGTGAAGACCAGATAGTTTTGAAAACAAAAGGATTACCATCGATTGTCTCTGCATCGGCTGGTCCCCAGTATAGAGATTTTATCACCCTTTGTGATGGGAAGTCCGGATGTGATTAGAAATTATCCGGATTTGCAAGGGCTTCTTTCGAAGTGCCTTCGGTTCTGTTCAAACCCGGAACAGACTTGTATGGTTGTATGTCTGACACTACACTTTAAGATATAAAGCTGATTTCTTTCAAATACATTTCTGTTTGGTGGCGGAGATTTATTCTCTTAGCTTAACACCCTTCTCTGAGACGTACGAGCTCAGAGGTTAAGTAGTTGAAGGTTATCAGTGATATACTCCCAATTTGGTAGTGTGGCATACTAAGTGTTGCTGTGTGTTGCTGATCATTTGTTGATCATTTGTTGATCAAAGCTTGGCTTTCGTGTAAAGCATAGCTTTTTGGACGAGACTGCATCGAGCCTCACAAACCGAAAATGGTCGAACGGGAAAGATGCGGCAAGGTTATGAGGGTCGCTCCCTTTAGGGTATGTCATTTCCTTCTGGAAAAAGGTGATATTATGGTATGAAGCCCAGATATTTACCTGTGTGGTTGCTCCAATCTCATTTACTGTGTGATTGTTGTTGTGTGATCGAGGCCTCGGATAAAGGTCCCAAAGGACCAGGGGGTGGCATACTCGAGTAGTAGTTACCTTGTTACAGAGGTAACCTGACCTTGTGTTGGCAGAGATCCGGGTAGGTTCTCGGGACGTCCCTCCAGAGGCGTACCCATGTGGCAGTAGGAAGTTCCTTAGCCTGACCATTTGTTGGAAATCCAAAGAAACAATACGAGCCATGTACGGTTTTAGTTGTATAACCTGCCATGCAGCGTGGCGGTAACCTGCCACAAAACATGGTAGCTATAGTAGGCATACGACAAAATGTGGTATGCTGGCTAAGATTAATATTATACTTTCGAAATGTTTCCTACACTATGCACTAGTAATAATATCAAAAGAGTTTTTTTGCGTAGTAAGCATGTTTGACTATCATAAGAAGAAATCTCCTCTAAGTCTGCGATTGCATTGTGTGTGTGGTGGAAGGTCTTATGGTAGTTTCATTTTCCAAAAAGCATTGCGGATTTCAATGTTTAAAATTCTTTTGTTGTTTGTTTTAAAGATAAACTGTTTTTGTTACTCACACCAGTCCCATGACTGACTCGGAGTTTATTGTTCCCTTCCTAAACTCTGGGTGCCCACAATTTTCCACACGGGCAGACTAGAGTTGGGGTTTTCAGATAGTCAGGTTTAGTAGATTATCGGAAGCTAGTTCAAAGTTTGGAGGTCACGGACGACCGACATTGCTTATCGTTGTGGTTCGAGCTTGATGTTGAAGTTGTTGGTCTCCTTCTCTTTTGCAGATTATTTAGAGTCATCACTTCTGTTGTTTCCGCTGTATCGTTATTATTTGCCTCTGATGTTGTTGTATCATATTGATATCATTGTCGTATATTATTCCAGATATTGTATTCATTGGAGTTGTATATGATATCATCTATTTCTTTATTCCGCTGTGTCGTTATACTTACTATGTCATAAGCTCCAGCACGAGTCTAATTTCAATGATTGAATCTGCGGCATTCGAGTACAAGTAAAGTACGGGTGCCGATTTTCGAACGCTGGAATTTGGATCGTGACAGTACCCATTCCAAGAGTTATGAAACTTTACAATTACAATACCAACTAGAAATGGCTTAGGAAGTCCTATTTTAGCATCTTTAATTTTGCTAGCAACGAGATTCAGTTTATGGGCTTGCGATACAATCAATTTATTATCATTCAACTTATAATCAATATAATTAAATATTGGAAACTTCTAATTACTTGCCTCTTCGATGCGATATTTGACATCCAGAGCCACTTATAAAGCCTTCACACCATTGAATGTCCTATATGCATTGTATGTTGAGTTTGAGAGAGCATTAAGTATGTGGCCTATGCAAAGAAAGTCTTCATTCTTTTGCTTTTGTCTTAATTCTTTCAACTCTTTCTTTTGAACATCTGAATCATTAGCACTATCTTCAAGAATTGGTTCTAGATCATCATTAATGATATGGTTAAGACCAGCAGTAGTAAGAAAGAACATGACTGTTTATTGCTAATGAGTAAAGTTATTTCCATCGAAACATTCAAGACGAGTGTGATTCTGATAAAATACTTGAAGTGACTATGCCATTGCTCTTGTGGGCGATAAATCTTGAATGAAAAAAATTCTTAAAACCATTCTAAAATGGTGTAGATATATCGCACCAAGGCATGACTGAATTACTCTCTTTCAGGAATGTTTTCCCCTATCTTGGAACATAGAGGGTTGTTAGAAAATGTTTATCAAGATATAGTGGAGTGAGTTTGTGTAAGTTGTGATCACTTTTAAAAATCAGTAGAACCCTTGAAATAGACAAAGGTTGTTTGTAATAATTGATGACTCAGAAAAGCAAAAAAGACATTATGTTGTAGTGGCAAAATATTATCGTGTATATATTAGGAGGATACTTCTATTGGTGGTGACTATTGAAATGGACATACACCTTTTGGTCCCAATGGTCATCATCGTTTATTATTTGAATTCAAATTTAAATACAAATAAGATAAAACTTTTTTGCACAGGGCACTTCCCCGCACCCAGCTATAGGCCATCAATGGGGGTGTTGCCTTCACATTTCCTTCTGGGGCGTTGTGACCCCATCTTCATAGTGGCAACCAATTTAGACAACTTTATGAAAAACTTTCAACATTTCCCACCATTTTTCAAAAAAAAGTTAAAATAGAAAAGTTATTTTGAGTAATTTAAATTAGTTATATCACCAAAGTGATTGTCAACATGCCTTTTCAGGATCAAGCTGTCACAGTTCAAGTAAATAAAATTCGAATATTATCTATGCATCATTATCGAAATTAGTACATATATGATAGTAGCTTGTGGCTATGAACTTCTACTTGGTGTAGCTGATCCAAAGTTTTTTCAAGGTGCTATGATGAGAAGGTCTTGAACCAAGGACCATGTGAATGACCAACCGATGTTATCACACATAATAAATTTCGTTAATAGAGTGTTGTTCTTTTTTCCTACTCATTATGGCCATACGTTATATCTTGATTTCATGTGGGCTTTAGAGACGGTCTAATCTCATAGAAAGCGACCGCACTTCCTCACTTATATATGTGAGTTATTTTAATGACATTGCGAGTCATTCTACATTATTGAACTCATTAAGAATTTATTCATCCTATATCATGTAGAAAACGTATACTAGCGATTATTTAAATTGAGTTTTATATTATATTCTACTTTTCGACTTCTTTTTAAACCAGTAGAGCTTTAAGGATACCAAGACTGGATCAGCCCATCAAGAAAGGAAAAGGTTAAAGCCGGAAGAAGTGTTTCAAAAAGATAGGAGAATTCTCCAAATATCGAGATCAATATGGTATTCTTCATCTTTGAAGGGCGATACGTACATATGTTTGGTCAAACGATCTTACATAACATGCATATCTCCTGAAATACAGAAGCAGAGTAAGATATTTATAAAAATGAGAGACTTAATAAATCATTTAAGAAATTCAGTCAATCTCCCTTTCTATATGAAGTTTGCCATGGCCAGAGGTAGTCTTCGACATCTGTCTATCTCATGCCCATTCACTTAATGGTAGATATAGTAGTTATTTCCTTTTGGATCTTCCTTGGTGAGTGAAGGATAGTTTGGATAATGGAGCTCACCACGAGTTTCTGGAAAGATACGACACAGACTTTGGTTTAGTCGAGTAAGGATTTGGTCCCGTTTGACTTTCTTCCGTGATTAATAAGCATAGATAGCCAGGAAAGCTTTTTTAATAGGACGAGATAAATATTTACTTGTCTTTATTATGATACTGAAGTCCTTGATTTTTTTGGCCATAGCCTTTACCATCTCCCAAAGTTGAACAGACTCTTGGACAGGCTCATAAGATATTCAGAAAGTTGTTTGATCTAGAGAGCTTGAATTTCGTAGAAAGGGTTCCTGGGCACGATCTTTTAATGAGATGAAGGTAGCTAGACACTCATCGTTTTCTTCTTTAATGACCAAGATGCAGAGGTTAAGGGGTAACTTTGGGGTCATTTCTTCATTTTCAAAGTTAGTCATAGTTGAAAAGGTGATGTTGCTGGATTTTCTAAAAAGAATAAATGACGGAGGTTCGTGGCCCTCATTCTAGTGCCAAAAATGGTAGTGCAAATTTTCGTCCACACTTACACCCCAGATCCGAAGGTATAACCCCGAAAGCTGGTTGGAATATTGAACTTGATGAAGAGATTAATGAGATGAGATTTAATCAAGCTTAAGTCACAAGAAGCTAGACCGTAAGGTCTCAATAGCAAATGCAGAGATGGTAAAGTGCATAAAGTAGATAACGTTGAGACTTTTATAGTGTTTCGGGCTGAAAGTACCTACTTCCACTGTCTTTTCCTTATTTAATCACTCTAATCTGGCCGAGAGTCTTATTACATTAAGTTTTGGAATTTCCGCCCTCAACAAGTTTATAATTAGAGCTCTAGTATAGGAAAGTAAAATATTATTTTATGTCGCAATTCTTCGTTGTGCCATAAGATCCTTGCGCCTTGGGATTGCCTCCTATTTATAGCTAGAATGCCATAACGTCATTTGTGGATAGCTTCCCCTTGGGTTGATAAATTGGATTGCTAAGTGTGGCTTAGATTTGAATGCCAGTCACCACCTAGTTGAGTGCATTTTAATCTGGATTGCTGACGTGATGCTTTTCTATATATTGCTTCTTGGATATCTTTCTTTTATCTTAACTGTTGGTTTCGGCCTAAGCTATCCAAGTTGTTGATTGTTGATACTTGCCGAAACGCTTTTGTTTTCGGCAACTGTTGCCCTCGGTCAAGCATCTTGTCTTGGCTAGATAATGATATTTGACCTCGGTGGACACCTTGATTCATGCTCTTAGATCACATGCCCTCGGATATTTAGTTCAGTACTTATGCTCTTGTTGGAAACCAAACAATGGGTCTTGAAACTACAAGCTAGTGAACTTTCCTTTCAATGTTCATTATTTGTGCTTTGTAGAAATTATGGGGTAATGCATGCCCCCAAAGTTCTTCTTATATGATTGATATGAGGTGGACTTTGGAAAAATTAGTGTCATATCATGATTTAGTACTTAGCTTGTTTGTTCCATTCCCATTGTGAAGTTGATCCTGAGCTTTCGGGCAAAGTATTGTCCTTAGGACTCTCAAAAGCATTGCTTTACTATGACCACTTATAAAGATCTAACCTTCTTGAAAGGGTTTTGAAAATGATTCGAAATCTAACCTCATCTTGAGGGTTTTAGAAAGTGAAATTAGTGCCCAGAGGCGAGAATACTTCGGTACCATGCTCCAGTCATCTAGATTTGGTCTTACATATGTATCGGTTTTGAGAATTATTAGTGGCTATATAATGCCTATATTTGCACATTATTAAAAGAAATTGGGATATCTTGCTTGAAATTAAACTTTAATTTTAAGCCAGAATGCTTGGTTTTAACCGGACTGTGAGGTCCTTTTTTTGAAATCGTGCTTATCACTTGAAGTCATCTAAGCTAAGTGATAAGAAAAATTGTTTCGGTGCCGAAAGGAAAAATCTAGTATGGGATAGTGAGGTTAATACTTTTTTGAAAATCATGCTTTTCACTTGACGCTACTTGGCTAAGTGATAAGCGAAATTGTTTTGGTTTCAAAAAGCAAAGGTTAAACTGGACCATAAGGCTTGGGAGATACTTGTGTTGCAAGACCTATAAAAAGGGAAGCCAAGATCTGTTTCTCAAAGGACAGATCCTGATCTTTCATTAAGTTCTTATGACAATTGTCACGATTCTACTATTCTTTTTGAAAAAGTGTCCTCCTTTTCTCTATCCTAGGACCATTCTTATTTTGATACTGCCACACTTATTCTACGTTTACGATTTAACTGACTAGGTAATCTTCATCATTGATTTTGGGAATTAAATAAACCTTTTTCTTTTCTTCTTCTTTCTTATTCATATTAGCAATAATTGTGTTTAGCATTAAAGCATAAAAACCTTCACAAATCACGATAGATTCTTGCTTCAAATAGTAAGTCTTTGATCCTTTCTATGATTTTATCATTTTTCTTTCCTAACATCAATATTTGTGAGCATTTCTTTTTTTGAATTTGTAAAAAAATCGATTGTGATTACTACTGTTATACTAGTGTTGGGTTTTGATTTGAGATATCATTCGATTGGCTAAACCATGATGCATGTCATCTGTATATTGAACTCTATCCCCAAATCAAATTTTTCATCAAATTAGGTCGAAAATTGATTATTTGAGGGAATTTTGAATTTTGGCTAAAAGACCTTATTTTTGGCCCAACCGTCCTTTTGAACTTTAAGACTTTGAGCCTTGCTGGTAGAGGTTTCGGAATTCTTATTGAGTTATTAGCTTATCATTGGCCTTTTCTAGACCCTTCGATGGATAGACCAAAGACTGAGCAAAAGGAGCTAGAGAATAGGACTGAAAGTGATGGAATTGAGGGTCGAGGTAAGGGCTTTTGGTTTAGATGACGATTGGAGTGAACCCTTGAAAGGTTCTTCACTTGGACACTGGAGCATCTAGCAAATGGAATATTGCTTCTCCTTGCCCCTTTATTTGTCGACATTCTTGAATTTTATGGACTTAATTCAATTCAACTTGGAGTTGTCTCATATGGTACATTATCAGCTTTAGCAATCTTATATTGGAAGAAAGAGTACCAAAACAGGACCACATCCGAAATTCATTATTTGTACAATTTGCAAGTCACCCGGTAATTCACTGGTTCCTCTGTATTTCTTCGATTTTGGAAGAAAATGCCCTTAATCGAACCACTTAGCAAAGTGAAGGTTATCCCTTGGTTTTATATAAGGACAGATGATCCCCGAATCGTTATGGAGTTGCCGTAGACTTGAAAGTTTTCATACCCTTCCTATCTAAAATGCTTTTGCTTTTGCTTTTGAACTTTAATCGTGCCATTCTTTTATATCTTTTCCATTTTGAATCCCTTAGCTAAACTTGGAAGGGATAAGATCCTAAACCTCAAGGATATTTATGATGCTAGGTACAGAAAGGGAAAGACTTAAACACACAGTCCTCACCGAAGCCAATTTCAAGCTTTGAGGGCCATTGTCATCTTCTACTAAGTTCGTTGAATATGATACTTCTTCGTCCAAAACTATATCCTCAAAGATAGCTGATTTATGTGATTTTAAGGAGCTCACCTGCCCTGATCCAAAAAATATTAAGGTCAAAAGACCAGATGTCGTTTTTGAGGGTGGATCTCAGTTTTAGATATTCGTATTTAAGAGGTAAATTTTATGGAATATAAACTTGATCATCTAACCCATTTTCTCTTTTTATGTGGCAGTTTCTTCTGATGATTTGCTTGAAATAAGCGAATTGCTACTGAATAAACCATCCTCCTCCATTCCTACTTAGCCGAAAACAGCCTTAATGGACACATCCAAAGTTAAGAAGTCGAGGAAACACAAGACTATCCTTCCTGCCAAGAGCACACCTACCCTAGACGCTCTTGCTTTAGCTTGTTATTCGAGGAACCAGGTGGACTAGGTGGTTAAGGTGACTCATTCTGCTATTGATGCCCACTTATCCAAGGTTGTGGGAACACCCGGGTGGAGTTAGCTGACGAAAGGGCAGCTTCAAGAGGATAACAAGCATGGGGATGGACGATCATCTTAGGGTACAAGTTTTCTTTTTACTTATGAAATACTATCCCTTTAGATTTCATGCGCACCTCCTGTCTTTTGGTTTTAGCTAACTTCTCGGTTTTGTACCAAAGGTTCTAAAAGCTAAGTGGAGAATTCAAAAGGGCTGGGACTATTGAAAAATTTGTTGAATTCAAAGTGAAGGCTGAAAAGGCTGAGATGGCTGAGAAGGATGCTTAGGCCAAGAGGTCATCTGAAACGAAAGGCATCTAAGAATAGAATTACTTATTTGGAGAGAGCTTAAAAAGATCAAGAGACCAAGCCCTAAGAGACTAAGGACAAACTGGTTGAAGCACGGGCTTAGATCACGGGCCTTGTTACCAAGGAAGTGGCTGAAAATATTACTACCACCGAAGCCTTCAAAATTCTTTACAATGCATACGAATATAACTGAGACAAAGGTGTGACACTTTCTATAGGTTTAATCCTAACGACAAGAATATTGAGGAGAGCTTTTTTCAAAATATGAGAAAGTGCGAGCTTCAACAGTTGTCGGGTCACGCCAATATTCTGATCCTTAGAAATCATCTACTCATAATGTTTAAACTCTTGATTTGTAATAATTCTTATACATCTTCTTTATACTTTTTCTTGCGATGGTTGATGCTGTGGTAGTACTTTTTGTTTGAATTTATGATGGATCATTTCCTTACTGCTTCTGTTGTGTCGGTTCTAAAGTACTTTACTATTTAACCATGTTTAAATAGAGAAATTCGAATTTCACTTCTCCCTATGAAGTATTATGGAATAGGAGCCAAACCAGAAACTTGAGATTTCTAGCAACCATATGCACCCTTAAAGCCCAACAAAAATTTAGCAGATTAAGAAATGTTGACTTGTGCAATAAGATTGAGGAGGTATAGGAAACACATAACCAATTTGTGCCAAATTACTGAAGTCCCTCAGGCTTAGGGTTTCTAAGTTAACTAACAAAATCTTCGAACATAGGGGTCAATTGAAGCTTGCATTAGATGATCGATACAAGGTCTTTTAAGAGTTTGCCCAACACTCTAAACTGCATTCGGGAGACCCCAATCGAAGCAAAAAATATTATTTTTCCTCGGAAGATTCTATGATCCAAATCTAACTATAATTCTGGAGGCTCTTCTTGGTTACCAAAGTGTAACACATCTCCCTTAGTTATTGCCGAGGGGAAGACTTATGAAAGTGAGCCTGTTTCGGAATATGTTCCCCAATGTATCCCGAAAGCTGACCTTAGATTACCCTTAGTAGATTCTTCTCCTTTGGAACTTTCTGTACCGAAGTGTGGTTTAGGTAAAGACATCTCTTTCTCCAATATGGCTAGACACTTGGGTCCCTTACTAATACTAGAAGTAAAGGGCTTAAGATTATTTTAGCTACTAAGGAATAATCTGCTCATCTTAGAGGGCCATGAATACTATACCTTTTATTCTTCACCATCTGTATTAATTTCCTATAGAATGAAATAGGATTGTATTTATGATGATATGTCTTTTCTAATTTTAATATGAATCTCTTTTTACGGGCAATCATTTCCCAACATTTTAAGAATAGAAAGAGATATGCCTCTGTGAAACAGAATCTTGATGATAAGATAACTGAACTGACGAAATGTAATCCTGATCTCAATACTAACATCCATGCCATCTTGGAAGACAATGAGTCCTTGAAATGAACTGGTGAGCTATCCAAGAAAATGTCTGCCATCCCGGAAGTGGTGTTGATTACTAGTCCCGCTTCAAAGTCAGTTATTTTGGGATTGTAAGAGTCAATGTCTACTCCTAGACAACAATTGGATGAAGCTCATCAAGAGCTTTCAGCAATCAAACTGCAAGAACTAGAGATTGAAAACAAATATACAACCAAAGTTACGGTTGCAGCCCCTTTGGCACATGAAAGAGGTAGAGGTAGAGGTTATGCTACTATGAGACTCCTTCTTCTCATAGGAATACAGTCATCTCTACTAGGTCACATTCTCGTCCCCCTCATTCTAAGTGGAGTTCTTCCTTGGCTCCAGCGCTAACGCATCAAACATCCCCGTTTGTACTAGGGACGATCGAAGAATCTCATTTAGGAAATTTAAGAAGGAATGGATATATGGACATATGATAGAATAGAGGACCGTTTCAAATCTCTCCTAGAGGATGTCGTTAAGGAAGTCGAAACTAGGGTTAGAAATATGTATGGAAGCATATGAGTTATCGCCCTTTTGTATACTCCAATGTACCAACGATCACTTGAATAATCTCTCTATAATATTGAGGTCCTTTTGTCCTTTCGATTGACTCATTCTTTCAACTCAAGCCATCTTACTTGCTCTTTTAATTCTTTCTCGGGGTACTTCTTGCTCATTGGTGCCTTGTTGTATTGATGTCTTTACTGTCTATACTTGATGCCATCCTTATGGCCCTGATTTGGATTCTTACCCAATGCTCATTCTAACTTAGGAACTCTTTTCTTAAGACTCTCATCTTATTGCGAATCTTTCCAATTCTGAACTTATGCTTGAAATTTCTTGATCGTGGTTCACAATTATTGGGAATCAATCGAATAGTCTAATTTAACTAAGAATCTACCTTAAGGCATGGTACTTCTTGACCATGCCCCATTATTATTAGGAATCTACCTAAAAATCGAATCTAATTGGGAATCTACACAATGCTTAATACTTCTTGACCATGGCTCGTTATTATTAGGAATCTGCAGAATACTCTAATCTAATTAGGAATCTACCTATTTTGTAGTACTTCTTAACCATGGCTTGCTATTATTGAGAATCCACCCAATAGTCTAATCAAATTGGGAATCTATCCAATGCCTGGTACTACTTGACCATGGGTCACTATTATTGGGAATCTACCTACTACTCTAATATAATTGAGAACCCACCCAATACATGGTATTACTTGACCATGGTTCACTATCAGCATGCATTATACTTTTCGACGTCTTTTTAAACCCAAGTGATATGGCTTTACACTTTGTGGCACATACCTATAGGGGTGCTCTTATGGCAAGGTTTACCAACTTATCGTTGGGTCCAAATCTACAACCACTTTTGACAGGGCGTCGATCATCTACAACCACTTTTGGAGGATGTGGGTCATCTACAACCACTGTTGGCAGGTGTTGGCCATCTACAACATCTTCTGGTAGGTGTCGGCCGTCTAAAACCACTTTAAGCTAATAAACATACGGGACGTTAGTTGTAACTTTGTTAAGGAAATATGATTTTTCCGAAAAGTGTGCTTTTGTACCATTTCATAAAAGATTTTAGAAATCACATAGTTGGTAAACTTTATTGTCCAATAGAAAACTTGTTTGATTCAAGCTTGAGAAAGAGAGTTGTTAAGAGGACTAATATTTTTAGAAAAAGTGAAACTCTTTATTGACTTCCTCGGATCAATTGATGAGTTTTGGCCCTAGGACTTTAAGTGGACATAATAAATGAAAGTAATTAAAAGAGAGGCATACTAGATAGAGCTTTATGGGTACTGAGACTGGATTATCCCATCGAGAAAGGAAAGAGCTAAACCTCGAAGAAGTGTTTCAAAAAGTTAGGAGAATTCTTCAAATATCGATATCCATATAGTATTATTATCTCTGAAGGGGGTATATACATATGACTGGTCAAACGATCTTACATAGCATGAATTTCTCTTGAAATACAGAAGCGGAGTTAGAAATTTAACAAAATGAGGTATTGAACTAATCATTTAAGAAATTCAGTCAATCTCCCTTTATGTATGAAGTTTTATACGGCCTAAGAAAGTCTTCGACATCCGTCTATCCAATGTCCAATCCTTCGATGGTTGATACAGTAGTTCTTTACTTTCGGACCTTCCTTGGTAGGTGCGGAATAGTTTGGATAGTGGAGCTCTCCACGAGTTTCCAAAAAGATATGAGACAAACTTTGGTTGAGTGGAGTAAGGATTTGGTCTCGTTTAGCCTTCTTCCAAGATTGACGGGCATAGATAGCTAGGAAAGTTCTTTTAATAGGATGAGATAAATCTTTACTTGTCATTACTATGATACTCAAGTCCTTGGTTTTTTTTGCCATAGACTTTACCATCTCTTGGAGTTGAGAAAACTCTTGGAGAGGCTCAGGCTCCTAAAGATATTTAGAAAGGTGCTTGATCTAGAGAGGTTGAAGTTCATAGACAGGGTTATACTCCTGGCCTCATTCTTTTTCCAAGATGAAGGTAGCTAGACGCTCGTCACTGTCTAATTTAATTAGCTGGATGTGGGGATTGAGGGGTAACTCCAAGGTTCGTTCTTCATTTTCAAATTTAGTCATAGTTGGAAAGGTGACGTCGCTGGATTTTCCAAAAAAGAACGGATGACGGAGGTTCGTGGCCCTCTTTATAGTACTAAAAATGTTAGTGCAAGTTTTCGTCCACACTAACACCCCGTGGTCCAAGGGTATAGCTTTGGAAGCTAGTTGGAATATATAACCCGATAAAGAGATAACCGAGATGTGATTTAATAAAGCTTAAGTTACAAAAGGCTGGACTGTATGGTTAAATAGAAAATGTAGAGAAGGTAAAATGCAGAAAGTAAATAACCGAGAATTTTATAGTAGCTCGGGCCGAAAGCCCCTACATCCACCGTCCTTTCCTTATTTAGTCACTCTAATCTGGATGAGAGGCTTATTACATTGAGTTTAGACGTTTTGGCCAATAATGAATTTATAAATAGAGCTCTGATGTAGGAAAGTACAATGTTATTTTTTGTCTCAATTCTTTATTGCGCTAGAAGATCCTTGCGCCTTGGGGATTGCTGCCTATTTATAGTCAATTTGCTATAACGCCATTGATGGATAGCCTTCCCCCAGGATTGATGACTTGGCTTGTTAAGTATGGCTTAGAATTAAATGCTTATCACCATCTGGTTAAGTGCATTTTGAAAGAGTGTATCGATCGTGTATTTATATCTAATATGCAAGTGTAATAAAAAGCTATCCTATAACTAACCGAGTAAAGTAATAAATAAATAAAAAACAATCACACCAGAGTTTTTATACTGGTTCGGACCTCCCTTCCTACATCCAGTCCCGAAGCTCCTCTTCGACTTTAACTAGTAAACAACTCTTGCTTTGCCCGGAGGAATAGGCTTGATACATAAGTTCTTTCTAAGACAAGTATGTGTTCTAGGAAACACCGATTTTGACTTCACAGTACAAGACTTCCTATAATCTCCTTTGAGTAGTATGTGTACCTGATGTTCTGCTTTTAGGAAGTGATAAAGACTGATATTGTTTGCATTTAGAAATCGGAATATGCAAAGAATACATATATGAGATATAGAAAATTCAAGTCAGTTGATTTGTAAAATCCTTACGTATATATAGATGATGAAGAGTTTTTTTGAAGAGTAATATCCATTAGAGTTTTCTGTTTCAATCTAAAGGTTGTAATTATTAAGAAGGAAGAGATGCGGTAAAGAGTTATGGAAGCAACCGTGAAAATGAAGCAGGTGATTTTTCATTGTATATGGTCGTTGCTCACCTCAGACATCTATCCATACATTCAGACGTTTAACCGTTCATATATATTTTTTAATAATGGCCAGATTAAGATGTCTGAGCATTTTTGACAAACGTCTGATGTATATGCTTGATTTAAAATCAGAGGCTATGTTCGGACATCTGATATATAACAGCAAAAGTTTGACATATGCTATTTTGCATTTCAGTTTGTGTGCTATATGAAGATTAAAAAACTTTGGTTATGCAATGTTTGCGTTAAAATCTACTAAAGGAGATTTTACAAGCTATGTATATATGACATTAACACATTACATTACCTTTTCTAATACTAATGATTCTTCTCCTTTGTTAGTCGTCTTCAAATTGACTTCTACAAGATTTTTCCTATAAGTAGATGGAATATATATTTTATGTGTATGATTGTATAGTTGTTGTCATTGACATCAAGGAATAGTAGTTCTAACATTCTCCACCTTTTTGATGATGACAACTATACAATCACTTTATAAACGTATAACTTCCCATGAATGTGATTCCTCCCCTTATATACATGTAATATGATATTTCTCCCCATTTGGCATTATCAATAAAAATATTAATGGAGGAGAATATGAAAAAAAACTCAAAAAATATAAGTCCACAGACAATCAAAGAAAAGTTTCATCAGTTATACAGGCACACAATTTTTAAACAAAAAATAAAGAAACATAAAAATACAACCGGACTTAAGAAAATCTTACTGATAGTTATAATATCCCTAGAAGCTTGACGATTCTTCATTATATGTACCTTATTTCCATTGAGACTGGTCAGCATACGCCTTATCTTCTTGAATAGAGAGACCTTGGAATGACGTGTAGTAGTTATAGTCCTGGGGGTTGTGTGAAGCTTGAGGATCATCTGAAGGAAACTATAAACCTTCACTCTCTTTGATATTAATACAATTAGGCACTATACCAGGATGAGAGTGCTGTGGAGGTTCCTGTGAAGGCCCAGCGCCTGAAGATGGACCTGAGTGAAAAACTGGTGGTGGTGGTGCTGTAGGGGACGGAGAAGACGACAAGCGAGAGGAAGAACGATTGCAAACTTTTTGGAGAACCTTTCCCAAAGTTGAAACGACCTTATCTAATTTCTTTTCTACTTTGGTCATACGAGTAGAAAACGACCGTTCCAATCGTGACATCTTTTTGTCTAGCACCTGTCGGTTTAAGGAGAGAAGACACTGGTTTAGTGCAATATATCGATAGTTCTCTCCTTGACCCGCTAATATCCTGGCTTCCTGTATTTCAGAATCATAGTAATACTCGGTTGATGCTGAATCTCTAAGAGGTTGGGAAGGTCGAGTTGTAGGTGCTTGTTGATGTTGTTGAGGAGGTTGATACTAGGAAAAGGGAATTATGTTTGGCAGTGTTTCTGGGAGATGCATTAAGAAGATAAATCTAATGCCACTATCTTCGACAAATATTTCTTCATATTGGAAGAGATATGACGGAATTCCTAATGACCGTAGAATTCTCATGATGTAGGGAGCATAAACAATGCTACGACGGGTTGGAGTTCGAAATCTTTTAGTTTGGTCAAAAATGTATTGTGCCCAATTTACTTTAATTTGACCAAAAATAGTATATAATGCATTATGATCGCCATCGTAGACTTGTTCGTGACTTCCTAATCTGGGGATGCAGTGTTTATAAGCATTGGGTTAAGAAGTCGTGCTCATGGATGGAAATTAGATGGTTTTAATTTCCAGAAGTCGTCATCCCAGATAAGATGAGTAACAACATCTCTAGGGGCATAGCATTTATAAGGAACTTGTTGTAACAGAATTCCATCATAAGAGTAATTAAGGATTTGTCCAATCATTTCAACATTGAGTTTTATCAAATGACTATAAACACTAGTCCAGATCCAGTTATCCTCATTAGAGGGATTCCAAAGAGTTAATGAAGAAAGATTAATTAAGAATAGAAATACCTCAAGTTAGTCAATTTTTCCAGCATTGTCATCGTAATTGACCAAGTGGTAGATCTGAGCATCGTCAAGCAAATCCATCGCATCATAGTGGATGAAATGGTGAATCAGATAGAATGGTGCAGTGTGGAAGGGTTTATTCTCTAACTCTTGTAGCCTTTGTTTTCCATGCTCTTTCTCTATAATCCACTCCTCTATATGGTGGTCGGCGACAAATTGTTGAGAGGGTGGTTATGAGATTTGTCCTATGGAAGCTTTGCGAAGTTTTGGAACCGGATTCTTAGGCTTATGGGCCATTGAATTGGTAATTTGAGAAAGTAAATTGAATGCGGGTTTTGTGGTTTGCTGAGGGTTTTGAAAAATGAACGATGAAAAAGAAAGGAACTGTAAAAGATAATTTATAGGTGGGTGAAACTGTGGGGTAGAAGTTGCGTTCAGACATCTGGTATAGGGGTATCAGACATCTAAGCGTGGAAATGTTTATAGCCAGAGAAGATATTTAGACATTTGAGAAGAAGTAATGATATCTGTATTCGAAAATGGTATGCTTCCAGTGCGTTGAGACAAACGTCTGACTATTATTTCAGACGTCTGTGCTGAAGCAGAGTGGTTTTTTCTTTAGCAGAGGGTCTGAACAGACGTCTGACCTTCTGTTCAGACGTCTGTGCTGAAAGAAAAATATTGATTTTATTTTTTTCGACATATGAAATTATGGTAGACGTCTAAGCTCAAGAAAATAAATTCACGTGCATATGTTCAAACATCTGACATTTCTTTTCAGATGTCTGATTAGAAGAAAATTCTATTTTTGCTTCTGTGAATTTTTGTATATTAATATTTATTGAAAAAGAAGGAAATATAAATGATTGTTAGCATATTAATATAATACATATGTATATATTAAATATTTGATGTGTACGAAAATTCTTCTTCAGTTGTTAGCTGGAGAGTCAAGAGAATAATTATTTTGTTTCTCCTAAGAATTTGGTTCAACTTTGGTGTGCTCGTTTGACGGCCGAATTGGTGACCAGTAAGAACGTATAGGACTATGTTCTGTATTAGATGTCCCTTCTCCCAATACCCTTCGTGGAGTGATCTTGTTAGCTTTTGAAGGAGTATCTCGTGCATGAGGTGACCGCTGATGTAAACAATCTTTCGTAGGTGAATGACCACAAATAGAAAGGATACATTTTTCAAGAAATTTAAGATGAGCACCTTGACGGCGTTGTTCATAATACATCTCTTTCTAAACTCCTATCATTTCCTATTGATAATGATGGATATCATCAACTAGAGAGAGGCTGATTGAAAGTCAACTCCATGTTTGGATTTTTTTTCCTTTTGGAGAAAAGCCAATATGGTAAGTTGGCGACAGAATGATGTTAAGGGATGGAGATGATTTAGGCGTGACTTTAGATGGAGAGGTATAAGTGATTCCGGAAGAGGGTGAGGCATAGTCGATTGCGGAATATACAGAATCATGATCCAAAGACATTTTTGATATACTAGTTTCTTTGGTTATGTAAAAGTTTGGATAGAATTCAGATAAGATTCTCATATATATATATATATATGAAATTTTATACTATTTTAAGAGGAGTAAGTTCCGTTTATTAGTTGGTAAATAATGTCAGCCATAAGACATTGGTTGTTAAAAAATAAGTGGTTAAAAAATAGTTAAAATTTCAGCCAGTGGAAGAAATTTTAGTTGTTATTTTTTTAAATATATATAACTGCCAGAAGAAAACAAAGTATGTCTTATTATAGATCGTGTAAGGATACAATACCTAGTTTACTTCTTAACTTAATAAAATTTTGTTTGCTTGGAGGTTTTGTAAAAATATTAGCTATTTGATTTTCGGTATTTACAAATTCTAGAGTTATTATTTATTTTTCCACATTATCTCTTAAAAAATGATGACGAGTATCTATATGTTTCGTTTGAGAATGATTTATTGGGTTTTTAGACATGTTTATTGCACTAATGTTGTCATAAAAAAATTGGAGATTTGTTTATAATTTTTCCAAAAACTTTAAGGGTTTGTTGCATATATATTACTTGTGTGCAAACTAAAGCGGCATCAATATATTCAGCTTCACAAGTTGAAAGTGATACACAATTCTGTTTTTTACTAAACCACGAAACTAGGGACTGACCTATAAAGTGACATGTACCACTTGTACTTTTCCTATCGGTTTTGCAACCACCAAAATCTGCATCGCTATAGGATACAAGTTCAAAGGAGCTGTCTTTAGGATAGAAAAGGCCATAATTCGTAGTCCCGGTTAAGTAATGCAATATACGTTTAACTACCTGATAGTTTGAATCTTTAGGCTGTGCTTGAAATCTTGCACATAGACACAAACTCATCATAATATCGAGTCTACTAGCCGTTAAGTATAATAGTGATCCTATTATACTTCGATATAATTTTGATCAAAATCCTTTCCGTTTTCATCTTTATCTAAATGGGTACTTGTGCTCATTGGGGTTGGTTCACTAGATCTTTATTCCATTCCCAAACGTTTTAAAAAATTGTGACAATATTTTTCTTAATTTATAAAAATACAATTTTCTAATTGTTCAATCTGTAATCCTAAGAAATAATTTAATTTTCTTATATGTGACATTTCAAATTCATTTTTCATAATACCTACAAATTAGTTACATAGATTTTCATTAGTTGATCCAAAAATTATGTTATCAATATATATTTGAACAAGTAAAATATCATTATAATTTCTTTTTATAAATAAGGTTGTGTCTATTTTTCCAACATGAAAAACAAAATTTATTAAATTAGTTTTTAGTCTATTATACCAAGCACGAGGTGCTTGTTTTAAACCATATAAAGCCTTTTTTAGTTTATACACATGTTAAGGGAATTTTTCAAGTATGAACAATGGGGGTAGCTCAACATAAACTTGTTCTTTTATAAAACCATTTAAAAAGGCACTTTTTACGTCCATTTGAAAATGTTTAAAGTTATGATGACATGCATCAGTAAGTAACGTTCGGATGGCTTCTAGACATGCGACTAGAGCAAATGTTTCTTCATAGTCAATGTCTTCCTCTTGATTATACCCTTGTGCTACTAACCTTGCTTTATTACGAACAATGCTTCCATTTTCGTCAATTTTATTGTTATATACCCATTTTGTTCCGATTACGGATATATCAGTAGGTCTCGGTACAAGTTCCCATATTTATTTCTTTCGAATTGAATGAGTTCTTCTTACATTGCGATAATCCATGATTCGTCGTTTCAGCTTCTTTATAGTTCTTAGGTTCAAAATTTGAAATAAATGCAACGTGACTCATTTGATTTAATTGATGTCTGGTAGAAGCTTTTGTATTTAAATCACCAATTATATTGTTAACTGGATGGTTTTTCAAAATACGACGTGGTGATCTTAATGCATTATAATTGTTAACGATATTCTCATTGTTCTGTATAATTGTGTTATTTTCAGATGGTTTTATTAAAATTTCATCATTATCACTGTTTTTATTAATGGAAAAGTTTTCGTCAAAGGAAACATGTAGAGTTTCTACTATATTACTAGTATGTTTACTAAATATTCTAAAAGCTTTGCTACGATCAAGTATCCAATAAAGATTCATTAGTCTGCTTTTGAATCAAATTTTCCAAGATTACTTTTAGTATTTAGTATAAAACATTTTAAACCAAATATTCGAAAATATGATACTTTGGGTTTTTTACAAAAATACATTTCATAACAAGTATTCTTAGTTAAAAGATATAACGTGACACGATTTAATACATAATAAGCAGTAGCTACACCTTCTGCCCAAAAGTTTATTGGTAGATTATTATTGTTAAGCATAGTTCGTGCACATTCTTGGAGTGTACGATTTTTTCTTTCCACAAAGCCGTTTTGTTGTGGTGTTCGTGGAAATGTGAAATTATGTGTAATTCCTTTTTTGTTACAAAAATTTTCAAGAATTTCGTTTTTAAATTCTCCTTCGTGATCACTTCTTATACTTTTTATTTTAAGATTCATTAAATTTTTAATTCTTTTACCAAAAATTTTAAACATTTCAAAAGTATCGCTTTTATGTTTTAGGAATACTGTCCGTGCATATCATGAAAAATCATCTACAATAACAAATACATACTTGTTATGATTTATTGGTCGTATTTGAGTAGGTCCACATAAATCAAGATGTAATAATTCTAAGGGTTGTTTGGTAGAAATTTTCTCTTTGGATTTAAAATAACTCTTTTTTAATCTGCTATATTGACATGCATCACATAAATTTTTAACTTTATAATTTATTTTAGGAAGTCCTCTAATCAAAATATGTTTAGCTAATTTGTTTGAAGACTTAAAGTTTATGTGACATAATCGTTTGTGTCATATCCAAGAGTCATTAAAATCTGCGGCTAGGCATAAACCACTTGAGTTATTAAATTTCATATTTAAGACATAGATGTTCCTTTTCCTTTATCCTTCGAAAATCAAATTTTTATCTTGATCAAATATGTTGCATTTATTATTTTCAAAATCAATTTTAAATCCTTTGTCACAAAGTTGACTAATGCGTAAAAGGTTATGTTTTAAATTTTTAACTAAAAGAACATTTGTAATAACAAGTGAAGTAGACATACCAACATTGATGACATCTCCAATTCTAATGACAAATCCTTTTGAATTATCCCTGAAAGTTACAATACCACCATCTTTTTATGTTATATTTGATAACACTTGGGCATTTCCAGTCACATGTTTTGGAGCATTCGTTATCAGGTATCCATTTCTCCTTGTTATTTGATTTTCTTTTGGGTACCTGCAAGATAAAAACAGTTTAATTGGTACCCACTTCCTTTGTTAGGGTCCTAAGTGTAAGAAAGAGAAGGTTGCCATACCCAAGAGGGTTTGGGACCTTTAAAAAAATAATTTTTATTATGAACAACATTTTTCAGATAGTCATCTATGTGTTTTTATCTAATTAGTTTGTAATTGGATTTCGAAATCCATATTTTAATTATTTTGGTGTTAGACATCTTTTCCATAGTATTTGACTTCTTGAACCTATTATATTGTGAGCTATATTTTTTATGTTTTGAAGATTCCTTAAATCCTAATCCATTGCGATTTCCAGATAGTTTAGAAATTTTGATCTATTTATCCAAGTTCTGCTTCCTTTATTGAGTTTCGAAACATTTTTTGTAATCTTGTCTAACTTATTGTTTAGATTGGAAATTTCTGATTTTAATGCTTCTAGATTGTTTTTTAATTCAAAGTTCTCTTTTCTAATTTCATCATTTTCTAGTTTAAGTTTTCCTATTTCACATAATAAAGAGTCATTTTGAATAGATAGATTCTTATATTTCTCTTGTGAGGTTTCTAATTCTTCTTCTAAAATGGTTTTCTCATCTTTTAATAATCCTATTTCAAGTTCCATTCAATTAATTTTAGCAACATATTCTTTATTTAATTTTTTAGTTTCTCTATTTTTGTCATCTAATTCCATGCCGAGTTATGAAATTTCATTATAAGTATGATCAAGACATACCTCCTCGGTATTTTCCATGAAGCATACATTAGCCTGCTCAGTATCACTATTGTTGTCACTTTCTGATGATGAAGACGAATCTGAGTCATCCTAAGTTACTTGAAATGCTCGTTTTCTTTACTTGAATTTCTCAAACTTGCCTTTCTTTTTGTCATTATTGAGTTATGATCATTGTTTCTTCATGTGTTCAAACTTGTCACACCCAAAGCATTTGATCGAAGTTTGGTTAGATGAATTTGAATTTCCTCCGTTTTGGGATCACGTCATCCTTTTGAATTTCTTCAATTTGATGTAATTTTTGGCAATAAATATGATCTCATCTTCCTTTAAGTCTGAATTATTATCATTGGCCTAAAAGGCTTTATTTTTCTTTTCATTGATTTGTTCTTTTCTTGCCTGCAAATTTGCTTCGTACGACATCAAATTTCCTATCAATTCTTCAACTTTTAGTTGAGATAAGTCATTTGCTTCTTCGATGGCCAACACTTTTCGTTCCCATTCATTTGTTAAGGAATTTAAAATGCATGTAACTAAATCAAAATCTGTGAATTTGACTACAAGGGTCATGAGAACATGTTGTATAGTTTGAAATCTAGCATACATATCACCAATAGATTCATTTGCTTTCATTTTAAGTGAAGAAAAATGATTTTGTAAAATGGAAATCTTTGTCTGTTTGACTTTGTTAGTGCCTTCATGAGTGATTTGTAGTGTAAGTCATATATTATATGCAGTAGTGTACAATATGACATGTGAGAATTCATTTTTGTCAATTGAACAAAATAAAACATTCATAGCTTTGGCATTGTTTGTTGTTGTGTTCTTTTGAGCATTTGTCCAAGTGCTTATATTTGTTTCTGGTGCTACATATTTAACTTGTGTTGCTTGCCAAATTTTTAAACCATTAGCTTCCATAAAAAATAAGCATACGTGTAGACCAGTAATCATAATTTGATCCAGTAAACAGTGGTGGACGTGCAATTGATTGTCCTTCTTGAAATGTACTTGCCATATTTTATATACTTCAATTACATGTTACTGTGAATTGAGATAACCTTGCTCTAATACTAAATGAAAGAGTGTACAAATCGTGTATTTATATCTAATATGCAAGTGTAATAAAAAGCTATATATAACTAACTGAGTAAAGTAAATAATAGTAAAAAACCAATCACACCAGAGCTTTTATACTGGTCTGGACCTCCCATCCTACATCCAATCCCTCTTTGGCTTTAACTAGTAAACAACTCTCAATTTTACCGGAGGAATAGGCTTGATACAAAAGTTCTTTCTAAGACAAGTATGTGTTCTAGGAAACACTGACTTTGACTGCACAGCACAAGTCTTCCTATAATCTCCTTTGAGTAGTATGTCTACGTGAAGTTCAGCTTTTAGGAAGTGATAAAGACTGATATTGTTTGCTTTTAGAAATCAGAATATGCAAAGAATACAGATATGTGATATAGAAAATTCAAGTGAGTTGATTCTTAAAATCTTTACATATATATAGGTGATGAAGAGTTTTTGTGAAGAGTAATATCCATTAGAATTTTCTATATCAATCTAAAGGTTACAATTATTGAGAAGGAAGAGATGCGGTGAAGAGTTATGGTAGCAACCGTTAGAATGAAGCAGGTGACTTTTCATTGTATATGGTCATTTCTCAGCTCAAACATCTGTCCATACATTCAGAAGTCTAACCATTTATATATTTTTTTAACAGTGGCCAGAGTTAGACATCTGAGCGTTTTTTATAGACGTCTGATGTATATGCTTGATTTAAATTTAGAGGCTATGTTCAGACGTCTGATATATAATGTCAGACGTCTGACATATGCTATTTTGTATTTTAGTTTGTGTGCTATATGAAGATTAAGAAACTTTGGTCGTGCAATGTTTATGTTGAAATCTACTAAAGGAGATTTTACAAGCATATATCTATGACACTAACATATTATATTAGATTTTCTAATATTGATGATTCTTCTCCTTTTTTATCGTCTTCAAGTTGACTTCTAAAAGCTTTTTCCTACTAGTAGATGGAATGTATATTATATGTGTATGATTGTACAGTTGTTGTCATCGAAATCATGGAATAGTGGTTCTAACACATTTTAACATGGATTGCTGACGTGATGCTTTTATATATATATATATATATTCTTGGATATCTTTCATTTATCTTAACCATTGGTATCGGCCTGGGCTATTTGAGCTGTTGATTGTTGATACTTGCTGAAATGCTTTTGTTTTTGGCAACTACTACCCTCAGACAATCTTCATGTCTTGGTTGGACAATGATCTTAACCTCGGTCGACGCCTTGATTCATGCTCTCGGATCACATGCTCTTTGATACTGAGTTCGGTACTTATGCTCTCATTGAAAACCAAATAATGGATCTTGGAACTACAAGCCAAGGAACTTTCCTTTCAAATATTCGTCAGTTGTGCTTTGTAGAAACTATGGTGTACCAATAACGCATGTCATCATGTTTTGTTCTGAAGAATTTTGACATTCCTTTGAGTGTTGATAGCTTTCGGCATCATCTCGGGAAGTAAAGGCACATAAGGCTGATAGCTTACGATATCCCTTATTGAATTGGCGACATGTGAAAAGTCTTTGTGTGTTGTCGAAACGCGGCAACCTCCTCTTGATGACTTTCTATATCACTCTATAGATATCTATATGATATGCGACACCCGCCTTGTATATTGCTTTCGGAAGTTTATGGCCCGTCCATATGTTAACATTTGGGATCTATCTTTATTGATGAAAAACGACATTGATTACTTATGATATCTCCAACCACGCTGATGACCTGTGGCATGCTTCCACGTGCTATTGATATGCGGTATCCTCCTTTACCTATTTTGATAGGATGAAACTTCTTTTATTATATTGATGAAGTGCAGAGTCGATGGTATGCAACTTTATCACTAGTTGTAAGCTTTCAAGATCCTTTCAAAGCACCTTGAGAAGCGTCATCATTTGTTGTATAATCCTTTGCTTTATCTTCGACATCATGGACTCGACATGTTGTATTTATGCTTTCGATATTAGCTATCTCCTCTTGTATGTTTCTTGCCTCTTTTTTGACTTCCTTATTATCGACATGTTTTCATATCTTTGGAATCATAGTTTGTAGTAACAGGACATGTTACATCGACATCATATTCCCTTGCTTTTATGTTTGCTTCCCTTACAAAATATGTTGATAACAATTTCCCCCTCCTTGTACAAATAAGCTTTGTACACTCTAGAGTAAAATGAAAAATTCTCTCTCCTTCATAATTTTTTTGCAATGTCTTCTTTTTAACCCTATTTTCCGGTAAAACAAAAAAGTAAGTTTGGTAAACCCTCTCGAATTTGGTAAAGTCATGAATTAGCTTATCCTCCTTTTCCTATAAAAGAGGTTTTCATTCTTCAAAGTCAAATTTGACTAAGAAGATTGGAAAACTATTCAATAGAATATCTATAAATTAAATCTAGCAATATTATCATAACTTTATTTGAATGGGAGACCAGAAATTCTTTAGTTATAATAATCTTAGTAGAATATGGAAATCCATAATAATATTCTGAATAAAAGAACCAAAATCCATAATAATATCCTAAAAAAAGTCCAAAAATCCATAATACTATCATTAATAGAAGACCAGAAATACCATCTAGTAATAATATCACTTGAATACTAGGAAACCATCTGGCATTAATAGTTTCTTGAATAAGAGAAGTCCAGAAAATTATCTGGCAATAATAATCAAAGAGGATTAGAAAACCATCTGATGTTAATAATTTCTTGAAGAGAAGATCAAAAATCCATTCTGATAATAATGATCTGAATAGAAGACTAGAAACCCTTCTGGTAATAATAGTGGAAGACCAGAAATCCTACGGTAATAATACCACAAATTTAAGATTGAAGACCATAAATCCATTCGATAATAATAATCTGAATAGAAGACCAGAAGATCATTTTAGTACTAATAAATCTATGTACAAGAAGACCAGAAATCCATATGACTGTAATGGAGATTCTAGTTATTTGACAATTCAAATTCCAACCTAGAAATGAAGGATTGAGAAATAACTCAATATTTCGAAGAACAGAGTTTCTGGGTCCAGATGATAAACTGGAATTTTTCAGACATTCTTGTCTAGTATTAAAATTTCGGATCTAGGTAATAGATAACTCTTGACCCTTCCTCTAAGGATTTCACTTGATTTAATCTTGATGCATAACTGAATTCATTTGATTATTCTTCCTCTAGAAGGTTGCTTTTTGTCCATTCTTTAGGATAAAGCTAGATTTGCTTCTGCATTTTATTGATCTTCCTCTAGAAGATTACCCCAATCCAACTTTTAGATCGAGTTTGATTTGCTTTGGAATTTGATCTTCCTCTAGAAGATTGTCCCTTACTACTCTTTAGGTAGTGAATTAGCCTTTCATTGATTTCTTTGTTACCATTTTTAGGTAATGATCTCAACTTGGATCGACCCCCTTATTACTCTCTTAGGTGATGATTTAGTTCTTTTGTCTGTTACGATTGGTTAGCTATCTTAAGTAGAACCAAAGTCTTACCCGACCTCCATCTAGGAGGTGCTTCGGCTGGCCTTATAGATGGAACATAAGGCTTGTTTAGTGCTCTGGCTAGGCCATCTTAAGCGGGACCAAAGACTTACTCTATTCTCCCTCTAGGAGGTGCTCCAGATAGGCCTTATAGGCAGGACTGATGGCTGGTCGATGCTCTGGCAAGGCCATTTTATGGGGGACCAAAGGCTTATTTTATCCTTCCTTTAGGAGGTGCTTCGGTCAGGCCACGTAGACGGGACCGAAGGCTTACAGTGCTCTGGCCAGACCTTATAGGTAGGACCGGAGGCTTACTCTGACCTCCCTCTAGGAGGTGTTTTGATGAGGCCATTATGGCAGGATCAAAGGCTTTCTTCGCCCCTTATTACTTTATAGGTAATGATTTATGCTTTTCCGTTTAATTCTTTCCTTTCATTGGACTGTCGATTCTGTAGACATATATGTCTTAATTTTTTTATTCATCCATTGTAGGAAAATATGGCCTTAGATGTTCGGCATTTCAAGTTCTTGCTATGGCGTTACCATTTGTTTGGCATAGTCGATAAGTCCCTATTGGGATTACTTCGTGGATGATGAGGGGTCATTCCTAATTGGCCCAAGCAACCCACCTATTGGATTTTTAGTATTTGCCATGACTTTTCAGAGTACCAAATCTCCGTTTTGAAATGGTCTTTTCTTAACTTTGGAATTGTAGTATTTGGTTATTCCTCGCTGATATTCAGCTGTTCGTATGGACGCTTCATCTCTTAGCTCATTACTCAGGTCCAAAGATTCCTTTTTTAGTTTTTGATTAGGATTGAAAGCATAAGCAACTCTTTGATGGGATGGTACTTCAACCTTAATTGGAAGCATAGCTTCACATCCATGTGCTGAGGAAAATAGGGTATGTCGTGTTGCTATTTTCGCAGAAGTTCTATATGCCCATAGTACAAGAGATAATTCTTCTACCCAATTTTCCTTTGCTTTATCTAGTCATTTCTTAAGAATAGTGTTAATAATTTTGTTGGCAGCTTCAATGGCTCCACTAGCCTTTGGATGAGCTACAAATGAAAAGATTTTGATAATTTCATTTTTATTGCAGAATTTGGAGAATTCTTTACTTTCAAATTAGGTTCCATTATTGAATATAATCTTGTATAGTATTCCAAATCTGGTAACTATATTCTTGAGCACACACTTTAACTCCATTCCATACATTGTGTTTGGCAATGGTTCTACCTCTACCCGTTTAGTACAGTAGTCAATAGCTACTACTGCATATTTAGCTCCTCCTTTAGATATAGGTAATGGTTCGATCAAATCGATCCCCCACATGTCAAAAGGCCATGGGCTTGAGATTGAGGTCAACTTGCTTTGCTGTAGATGTGGTATTCTTGAGAATTTTGGGCATTTTTTGCATCTTTTTACATAATCCATAGCATGGTTAGTCATTTGGGGCCAATAAATGCCTTTTCTCACAAGCTTTTTGGCTAATTTTACGCTATTTGAATGGTCTCCACAAAATCCTTCGTGGGCTTCTTATAAAGTATTCCATTCATAATAATAAAGGTTGGAGCTTGGTGTTTAGTACTTTTCAAGTTTAACATTAGTCTTTCCTATTTTGCATTCTTCCTATTCGATTCCATTGGCATATCTATGTAGTTCAATCCCTATGCAGAAATATAGTTTTTTCCCAACTAAAATAAAATCTCTAATTGCTTTCTTCCATACTTTCATTTATTTCCTACTTTAATCTTGAGCTTCACATGGAATCGAAATGGCTTCATAAGTTCTAAAGTGTAAATATATCTTATATATAAAGCAAATACTTGGTCAAGTCGGTCAAAGTGAAGCCTTTTTAGCATTTCCGAAAATATCCCCTTTCATTTTACATTCCCGAGCACGTAGAAGGTTGTTTTAGAAATTTGAACAAATAGTGGAGGTCGGTTATTACACGTTCTCGCCCATTATCACTGCATCCCTCTACATCCTTATCTCCTTTCTTCCATTCAACCCTACCCCACTTATTTCTAAATACCATTCATAAATCGTAAACTGAAAAAAGGGGAAAAGACACATCACACAACCCGATGAGAACAAAAAATAGGACAACATCTGACAGCTTCGAGAAGAGGGCGACATAGGGCACTGGTGGTTGGAAGGTATGTGTGTGGTGTTAGGCCTTGACTGTTCATGCAGATGGAGGAGACGGAACTGGCAAAGGAGATGTCGTTCTGGGTTGCATCCGACTGATGAAAATAGGACATCTGGTGATGGAAAACCCTAAAAAGAAAAATCCTACAAAATCGCAGATTTGTAATGCCTTACTCAGATCTGCGATGTAAATGAGTTGCTATGTAAATCCTGAAATCAATCGTAGATCTGTTGAAGGCAAACCCTGAAAAGAAAAATCCTACAAAAGAACTAACAATTGCGGATCTGGGCCGTTTCCAATTCGGTATGTATTGATCTTTCAGTTGCTATATAAATGAGTTGTTTCAATTTTTTGCATTGTTAGTTCTTTGAAGCTTTATTGCAGAATCAAACTCTAAAGTATAAGATTTTCATATGCATGAATATATGAAGTTTACTACTCCAGATATATTTAGTTTCATATGCATATATCTTCGACTATAAATTTGACCTCATAACTTCATATCCAAGTAATTTTAAATTAAACTTTGTGCATTAAATTTTTTTAATTACTGTTACAACATACATTGTTTGCGGATAAGAGACACGTTTCTTCTATCTGTAAATTTTCTAATTAAAATTCTTACTTTATCCTATTATGTGATTTTTTTTTCTTCTGTGAATAGGTTGGAATTTTAGTTGTGACTTATTTCAGATAAAGAGATCCCTGAAAGGCTTATCATCACTTCAGATATTGGTAAGTAAATTCAAAATTCATTTCTAAGATTATCGTTTTTCATTATATGATATTTATAATTATGCAGTAAAGTGAATGAACAAAGGGGTGTTATAAGAACCACTTTAAAGTAAAAAATACACCTGTTGTAACTATTGAGGTAAGAAAATTACATCAATTTTTTCCAAACAACAGCTTTAGGTTAATCGTTTAACTTATACACATGAATAGCAGCACATGACATTGATTAATGAAAAATATCAACTCCGTACACTATTCCCTTGAAGCCTTAATGAAAATTTTGAATAAAATAGTGGTTTTTACTTTTATTTTTAGAGAGAGGTAAGTACCTCCTTGGTTCAATGATAAGGAATTCTTAATTACTTCACCTCCGCTATGATATTATTTATCAATGCCTTTTACGCCTTCATAAGTTGTATTTATATATACAGAAATTATCCACCGTTACACACACACAAATGGTATAGAAGTCTTACGTAAATGATTATTTTGCATGTTGATGTTAAGAATTCACAAAAAAAACATTTATATTCTTACTTTTAAGCCTTATTGATGATATATCACATGGATTACATTTTTCCATTTTATTTGACTAAATTTATTTCAACCTTAATTTCCTCTACTTCTGTAAATAGTTACTTCTGTTGTACTCTTTATTTTGTGAAATGTTAATAGTAATTATCCCTAATTGTGCTAAATTTTGTAAACTCATAATCTAAAACAATATTGGCATCTTAAAAGAATACAACTATGATTATTATGATTAAGCAAAAATCTCATATCCACTATTAAGAAAATAATTTTTTTAACACTATTTCGCTGATATAGCTTTTTGCTACATATGTGCGCTGAAGTACCTTTTTCCTGTTATGTATTATGATGTATGATGTATATATTTATGGCTACCATTTATCTATATAACCTAGAAGCACGTTATATTAAACATGAAATAGGAATATAAGGACATCGAGTCGGCAATTCACCCTCTTTCTACTTCTTTTACTCCTTTCTGTCAAAAAGTAAAATTTGTGAAGAAATAATGACTGTTATCATTCTTACTTTTTGTATTACAATATCATTTTTGGATTTTATTTATGGTAAATCAATATGTGCTATCTTACGTATCATTCTAAAGCCTTTTTGCATTTTCAGTGTAGCTTCATCTCAAGGTTAAGGTGAATTCCATCTCCCTTATTTACAATTTAAATTTCTAGCAACATTTAACTAAAATATAGTTTTGGTTTTATCTCCGTTTGATAGTACTCCTTATTTTTGTGCTGATTTAACTAACCTTTTCTGTGCATGATATTTTATTTTAGTTATGAGACTAACTAAAAAATGGTATAATTAGTTTGATTTTCTATATGTGAATGGAAGTTTTTATGAGTACATAATACTTGATATGGAGCATTATTGTTTTACCTAAACTTCTGGGTTTACTGTCTTGTAAATATGTTTGTATTTGTGATGTTAGTAAAAAAAAATATTTTGGCTGACGTAACTATATATGACATGATGGGTAATATTTGTAAGTAGCTTTTCAAAACTACAAATTTGAATATTTATTTATTAGAATGTTTTTCTTTCATGTTTCTAGAAAGGGTAAACTATAATATTTATTGTTTTAACAGACTTGGAAACCGAAGTATCAAAAGAGTACGATCAAAGGTTGATGCCGGCAGTGGATATGATGAAGATAAATGACAAAAAGGACAAAGGGATGGTTATAGTGAGGATACTGTACCACTATTGAACAAAGAAGAGCTAGAAGTAGCTTTCGAGGAAGAGAAGAAAGCATAGAGAGAAGGAGACGGGTGAAGGAGTTGGGGGTATGATAGGCAACACAGTTGACATGGTGGGTGGTGAGGCATCTTTGGTAGCTATGCTCCATTTGTGGGTGTCCTTGCAAGATTTGCATGAGTTAATGATTTCGTTGTTACTGACTTTAAGATTGTTTATGAATTGCTAGGATGATATAAGATTGGTAGCAAGAAAATATTTATTATTATCTTCGTTTGTAAGACTGTGATGTAACTTTTCCAAATAGGATGAAACATCTTTCTTTGTTCACCTATTTTTAACAAAGCATAGTATCTTGTACAATAAAAGTTTGGTCTACAATGCAAATTATCTACAGTATCTCAACAAATTATCGTCAAAAGCAAGTGAGAGCCTACGACTTTTGACTTTGGTTTATAAGAAGAGTTAGAGAATACACTTATTATAGTATAATTAGTTAACCAGCAAAAAAATAAAATATATAACTAAGAACAAAAGGAGGTCTAAAAGTGTCAAGGTAAAAATATCATTTTATCCTGCAACCAAATAAACAAAGATGTACAATATTAGAACTTAAACATAAAGTTAACCACTGATGGGCATTTTCGTAGATGTAGAAATCACTAATGGAAATTTCCATTGTACAAGTGTATTAATCCTACTTATACCACTTAAGCCATCTAAGAATATTAAACATGCAAGCCTTTCAACCTAATACGTAAACAATTTCCTGTTAAATTAGTTTTTTCCTTAACAATTAATAAATCATAAGGACAAACCATCCCTCCAGGATGGTATTTATTTTCCCGAAATATGTTTTCAATCATGGTCAACTATATATTGCTGTCTAGAGGAGTTGCATGAAAAATATCAAAAGTTTTTGTGAAAAATGGAAAGTCTCGAAATAGATGGTATGCATAGAAATGTGGTATATAAGGCCGTAACATGTAATCATTAACTTATTTAAATATACTTTGTTTTTCCACTTCACATGCAATACTTTTACAATAAACATTATTCTTCAACATGTATACACATATGTTCTTCACAACTGTTGTATCACTCCATTTAAATATGGAATTTTTATATGATCATAACGAGTAATAATTGCACTTAAAACCATTTTCTCCATTTTACTGTTTTTTCCTTTATATTTTCAAGTACTACTTCTATCAATTACACCTTTGGGTTAATTTTTTATATATGTACAAAAGAAAATTTCCTACTTTATTAAGAATACAATTGTAGTTAACATAACAAATCCCTTATAAAACATTTTTAACTCCGCCAATCAACTTATTATTGATGCCGGTCTCAAGCTCGGAACAAGAAGAGAAAACGATTACTAGAATATCTTTCAAACAGTGTTTTTTAATAACAATTCCTCCTGTGCACGTGCATCGCGCGTGTCAAAGTACTCGTATATATATATATTAAAGTCGGATCATTCTCAAATCTCTAATATATTTGTCTCCATCTTTCGTTTTATTTTCTCTTTAGTATCAAATCTACAAGAACTCAAAAAACTACACACACACACAAATATAATAAAGTTAGATCTGTCCTAATCCTTTTATAATTTTTTCATAGCTTTAGAATTAATATCCTTATTTTTCCTCAATTCATAAGTATATATTCATGTTTCTTAGCATGTCAATATGACATCCCTTTTTTATTAGTTTTACTCATTTTATTCAATTCTATAATCTTTTTCTATAAAGTTCAAATGCTAAGCAAAATATTTTTTCTCATCAAAAGCAAAATCTTTTTTCACTTTATTTCTTTCTTCCATCGTGTTTCTCTTTAATCTAGGACATCATAAAAACTCAAAATCCATATCATAATTTCATTTTCATAATTCAATGAAATTGCCGCAGGATATAATGATAAGGTTTAAACTTCGGTGATATTCAAAACTTTTTCTCACTGAACTCATTAGATTTTTCTTACTCCATGTATATTTCAATTTTTTTATATTTCATATGTGTAAAGACTTTGCTTTAAATCATCATGATCTTCACTTTTTATTGAAATTACATTTATTATCTCAAAAGGTTAGATTGTACAATATTTTAGAACCGTAAGGTACAAGATACTTAGACTTTATTTACTTCTTCCTTTTCTCCAGAGTTAAATGAGAATTATTTTGTATAATATATTTTTATATTTTTTTTTATAAATTAAATTAAGTTCAAATCATTATGTTTTTCCTAATTTTTTTATTTATTCCCTTCTTCCATTTCCCCATAGAACCAAATGATATTCAACTTTCATTCCCATTTAATACACTATATTTTTTCCTACTCTATGAATAATCCAATTTTTAATATATCATATCTATAAACAATTTGATTTATATGAAAATATATTTTTATTATAGATTACATACTTTCAGTATGTGCGAGAATATAAGAATATTCGTCTATGTTTGTGAAATTCCAATACGAATATGGTTTGATGATAGTTATTCATCATATCACATATAAAGTGGTGAAAAGCTATAGTGAGATGTCAAGCTAAAATAATCACACATACTACATAATTTGAATAATAGCTAGAAATGTCGTAGGTTTCTTTAAATTATAGCTATATGTTACTATTTAAGTTTACAAATCCAATAACATATTTTAATCAGGTTGATGAGTAGACTAATGTATTGTAAAAAAAACTTAGTATCCTAATGCTGCTAACATGATTTTGAATGTAATTTAGCCGTTTACCATGTTTCACACTCTTAATTGTAATATTAGGTTATTCCAGATAATTTACAATTGGGATATGAAAGGCAGGCCAGGCCCTTCCCCAAAGCGGAGGAAGCGACCGCTTAGGGCACCATTTTATCTAGGGCACAAAAATTTTTCCGATTAGCATACAAATTAAAAAAAAATTGAAATCGCGATTCGCGACTCAGGCGTTCCCGTTCATCTCGTCGGCTAGTCCTCTCCATCCTCCAGGGCACAAAAATATCTAGGCACAGCAATCTCCGCTCCATCCACCAAGCTCCAGCGGACCAGCTCCTTCATCTCGTCGCCCGGCTAGTCCTCTCGAGTCATAAGTTGATCCAGCCTCCAGCCGTAGCCAGCGATTCAAATTCAAAGAATTAGGGTATAGCTGCATAAGCAAACTGCAAACGCGATCTCATCTGACATACATCTCGATTTGAATTTTGAAGCTTGAAGGTTAGAAGAATTTTTTTTCTTTAACTAGACCACGTCACGGTGTCGAATTGCCTCGCCGGGCGAAGTCCTTGTTTACCATTACAACTTTGAAATTCATAGTATACAAATTCAATTTAGTAATGTTAATTTGATAATTGTTTTTTTTGTCTTGTATGTAGTAATCAGTATGATAGTATCACAGTAGATTCTGATAATTAATAATTTGATAATTGTTTGATAATTTGATAATTCAATTTAATAATTTACGGTACAAATTCAATTTAATTTACAGTACCATAATTCAATTTAATAATTTGATAATTCAATTTAATTTGATAATTCAATTTAATTTGATAATTGTTTGATAATTCGATAATTCAATTTAATAATTTTACAGTATAATTCAATTTAATTTAATTTATTAATTGAATTTACAACATGGTCTTGAAGGCTGAAATGATGAGAATTTTTTTTTTGGAAAAAGGTACTTTATTAACAACAGAGAATAAAGCATATATTTCCATGATATGCCTCATTAAAACCTTGTAATCCCCTTAACCTAGACGGGTGCCTTACAAGGAAAAAGAGTACATATCACTTCCATATATTAACATTACAACATCATGTCTATAGGAAACAAGGAGTTGAAAAGATGGAGGAGTAAACTAACACACAACGCACTCAAAAACACCCTTAAATGCCCCTTGATCTATAGACACAGAGAAACAACAAAGAAAAAACAACAAAAAACCATCCAAAGTAAAACGTCGAGAGGCCTACACGTGGCTTAGCACAGCTACTCCAACAAAACGAAGCCCACAAAAAATATCTTTGGGAAGAATAAACGTCCAAGACAAAAGATAAACAACAGCTTTATCAGGAAAACCAAATGAAACTAATGGCGATCCAAAAGCAACCAACAGATCTCGGAACTAAAATCATCGAAGGAGAGCAAAGTCAGGAGATCTGGAATCTACAGTCAGGCAAAAACTAGAGGAGGACGAGAGATGTTCACGGCGGTCGTTGATGAATGTCGAAGCTCAGATTAGCTAAGATAAGCCTCGTCTCTAAATTCGTAACTTGATTTTGCACTATATACTTTAAAAGTATTTTAATATCTTGCAACAATAGATTAAATCTGATAGATTCCGGCATCTCGATTCCTTTAAAGATTCTGTTATTTCTTTCGCACCATATATTCCAAATAAGGGAAGTGAGAGTTAAATTGGTGATTTGTCTGAGAGTAATGTCTTTCCCCTGTCTTTGTCTAATGCATTCCAGAACTTGAATAATGTTGCAATTAGTATTACAATCAATTTTGATTTTTTGCATGATATTGATCAGCAATCTTCTCGAGTAAGGACAGTTAAAAAAAAGGTGATCCCTGTCTTCCACATGATTAGAACAAAGTGTACATTGAAGATCGATATTAGAATTCCATCTGCTAACTCTCTCTTTAGTATTTAATTTGTTTTGAATGGCCATTAGCGAGCAGATAGACATTTTAGGTGCACACCCTTTATCCCATATAATTTTGGACCAGAAGTGTTCTATGTGCTTGTTTCTGACATTGTTCCATGCTGATTTCATGGTGCATTTATCATTGCTGTTTGGAGTCCATACCCAGTAGTCCTTTTCCTTTTGAGTTTGAATATTAATATTGTGAATGATATTTTGAAGTTGAGAAGGAATATTGTCCATGCTTTGTTTCCAGTTGTTATTAGAAATTAGCACAGACACAGTAGTGTTCTGCCCATTTGCCACATCAATGGCATCTCTACCCACTGCGTTACATAATGATGTTCCATTGATCCAGGGATCGTACCAAAGATTTGTGGTTTCACCATTAACTATATTCCTATTTATAAGACCAATGCACCACTGTCTAGCACGAAGTAATGTTTTCCAGATGTAGGAAGAATTTGGATTCAAAGTAGCAGACCAAAAATTATCTTTTTTATTGTATCTATTATTAGTCCATTTAGCCCATAACGATTCACCATTAATAAATTTCCACAGAAGGTTAACAGCCACTGCTTTAGATAAGTCTTCAATTTTTCTTATACCAAAGCCTCCTTCGTCTTTAGTTTTACACACATCCTCCCAGCTCATTTTGTGATTTTTTGAGTTCCACAAAAAGTTAGCACATAATGAGTTAATTCTTTGAACAACAGTAACTGGAAATTGTGAAAACTGCAGCCAAAATTGTATCATAGGATGAATAACAGTTTTAATTAATTCAGCTCTACCACTTATATTTAGCATTTTACTATGCCAATGGCTGAATTTTTTATTTACTTTGTCTATCAGTAATCCAAAATCCCTTGCTCTTAATTTATTATGTGATAAAGGGATGCCCAGATAAGTTATTGGCAAACTGCCAATACACAGGTTTAAAATGTTAGCAATTTGATTCTTGTTTATGGCTCCTTTACTAAGGAATAGCACAGATTTGTTGCTATTTAATTCCAAGCCTGCAATACAATTCAAGTCTTGAAATATATGTTTAATACTCTCGGCATTGTGAATAGAAGCTTTGGTAATGACCAGAATGTCATCTGCATATATCAAGTGAGTAATCATCGGTTTTGTTGGGTATATGGGTTTAAGGTTACCTTTTAGGAATTCCATGTCGAATTTTATAGTCATAAGTTCCATAGCAATGGCAAAAAGATACGGTGAAAGGGGGTCACCTTGCCGTAGGCCTCTCGAGCTGTTAATGAAACCATAAGGTGTGCCTTCAACTAAAACCGAGAATGTTGGAGTAGAAACACATTCATAGATTAGATCCACAAATTGAGTGGGAAAATTCATCGATATCAGCATATGATGAATAAATTCTCTGTTGATTTTATCGTACGCCTTATGCAAATCAATTTTCAGACATAAATTGTTAGAGTTTTTCCTGTTAAAACTTCTAATCATTTCATAAGCCATAAGGGAGTTTTCTGTGATAACTCTTCCAGGAATAAAGGCATTCTGGTTATAAGATATAAGAGAGTCCAAATAACTTTTCATACGATTACATAGAAGGTTTGCAAGAATTTTGTACAATACATTGCATAAAGATATCGGTCTAAAGTCATTCATATTTGTAGCATTTGGTTTTTTTGGGATGAGGCATATAAAAGTATGGTTTATTTCTTTAATAATCTTCCCAGTGTTAAGAATACCATTCATAGCATTGCATATATCATATTTGATTTGATCCCAGTGAAGTTTGTAGAATTTTGAATTGATGCCATCAGGTCCAGGTGAACTATTGTCATTAATTTGAAATATAGCAATTTTCACTTCTTCAAGAATAAAGGGTCTGCATAGGTTTCTTTTTGCATTATCTGACAACACTTTCTTGCAAGTTATGTCTGGAAATTGGCTAGAAATATTCGGCGTAGAAAAAAGATCTGAAAAATAATTTATGGCTGAAAGAGCAATATTTTCTGATGCTGATGACCACTGTCCATTGTCATTTAGAATAAGATTATTTCTCCTGCTAGGTTTCTTAGAGTTGATATAGGAGAAAAAAAATTCAGTAGGTTTATCTCCTTTCGTCAACCAGTTTATCTTCATTCTCTGTTCATTTTCAGTAGCGATGCATCTCATAATATCATGAATCTGATAGTTCTTCTCACTATACTCATCTGATAGGTTGGTATTAAGAGGGTCTCGCACAAGTTGATTATATGTATTATTAGCATCCTCTTTTAACTTATTCAGTTGAATATATATGCTGGGTTTAGATGTGGACCATCTTCTCAGAGCATTTTTTACATTTTTAATTTTACAGAGAAGAATGAAGAGAAAGTTACCTGAGAATTCCTGCCCCATTGCCAGCTGAACAATGTTTTGGTAGCCTTGTTGAAGATGCCACGCATTGTTATATTTGAAAGGTATGCAAGCTCTACTGTTTTTATGCTCCACAATTTTAATCATGGAAGGGGTGTGGTCACTTATGGAAAAATTACCAAAATTTATACCAAAACTGTTGAACTTATCAGTCCAGAGCTTATTAACAAAGACTCTGTCAATTTTACTGTGTATAGAGAAGTTAATACCCCCTCGCCAGGTGTAAGTATTACCTGAGAAATCTGGCTCAATGAGGTTAGATATATTTATACAGTCAATGAAATCTTGATCACCCCTATCATTGTGAATACCGTTGTTAAGTCTATCAGTAGGAGTTAAAATAGCATTAAAATCGCCTGCCACTAACCAGGGAAGGTTAATATTCTTAGATTGATCACTGATATAGTTCCAAAGCTCTTTTCTCCTCGTTTCCTCATTAAATGCGTAAACAGCGGTACAAATCAAGCTAAGGCCATTAGCATTATGAAGAATACAGGTGATGTATTGATTATTCATGTGACAAATAATGTTAGACCACTGAGTAGAGTCCCAGAAAATAAGAATGCGACTTTTTTGATCATCCATAATGTTATGAGACAATTTCCACTTAGGTTGAATTTTATTCGCAAATTTATTAATACTATCTAAGGACAGTTTATTCTCTAGTATGCTAATAAACGAAAATCTGTTACTGTTTAAGAGCCAAACAACTTCCAACTGTTTGGCAGGGGCATTCATTCCCCTAATGTTCCAGAAGAGGAACTCCATTAATTAATGATTTTAGTTTTGCTACTGTTTTCTGGGGGAGTAGCATTCCCCAATAGCTTAGCTTTCTTCGAGTTTTTATTTTTACCTTTTAGCTGACTAACAATGGATATCCATGCAGGATTATCTATCACGTCAAGTTGTGGAGTAGCTTTAAATTCAAATGGGGCTTCGTCTGATCTAACTTTCCGCGTGTTACAGAGTTTTGAGTTGCTTAGGGATGTGGAACTTTTGTCAAGAGACTCAGTCCTCGTATCCACATTAAGACATTCTACATTAGTGTTATCAGAGACTCCATTATTATTTTCTGCAATTGTGTGCTTTTTCTGTATCAATTTAAGTTTTCCTATGTTCAGTTCTGTTGGATTGTCATTTGAAATAACATTTGAACTGTCTGCACTTGTTTGGAATGCTTGTCGATTTATAGTAATGTTCTGAGATGTTTTATTTTTATCTGTCTGACAAAGTTGCTGTTCAATAACTTGATCAAGATTTGATTCATCTGTTGTCATATTATTAGAGGGTTGAGGGTCTTGTAGAGCTTGCTTGTTGCTATCTTCATTTGCCACATAAATCCCATCAGAGTCAATAATCATGTCAGCATTTCCTTCGGGTGTGGATTTATCATGTATTTTTGGTTTCCAAACTTTGGTAAATTGACAGTTGATCTCAGCATGACCAAAACTTGAGCAATTTGTGCAAATCGATGGTTTCCATTCATAGGTCACGTCTTGCCAAATCATTTTGTCATTTTCAGTTATTATAGGGATTTTACTCGGGAAATTGAATGAATTGTTAATTTCAATTAGCACTCTAGCATAAGAAATTTTGATGATACCTTCAGTGTATTTATCCAGTCTAATTGGGGATCCCAGCACCGATGCAATCCGACTAATCCCTTCTTCTGTCCAATAGTCTAGTGGAAGATTAGGAAGACGAATCCAAATAGGAATTGAGTGAAGAAGCTCTTTGTTGAGTTGCATTCCCAGAGACCACCTTTTCATCATCATCAATTTTTTGTTGTAGTAGTATGGACCTCCTTCCAGAATTTTATCACAGTCTTGTTTTTTGTTGAATTTTATTACGTAGAATCCGTTTTCTTTCGAGTAAATCGAGAACTCATCTTCTGGTTTCCAGACTCTAATAATATAGTCTTTGAAATATGGATAATATGGTTTAGGACCCACAACGTATACAACTATTGCATTGTCCCATTGTTTTTTCGCTTTAACAACCACCTCATCCGACATTTTAGCACAATGAACGGAATTGATTTCGCGTGGTTGGTAGAACTTTAATGGAATAGAAGTAGGTATGTTATTGCCTTTAACCACTTCACTCCACGCTCGACTAGTTGAGGTAGAGAAATTCCATCTATTAGGAACAGTTTTGGTACGGTTTTGTGAAGTGTTTTTGTTGGTAGAAATCGGGGAATTTGGAATGCAAATATTTTGTCTATCAGGGTTGATTACTTTCTTCTGGGGGGTTCCACTATTCTTAGATCCAGGTTTTGCTTGAAGGGAATTAGAGTTAACACGTTTCCATTTTCGAGATACCACTGTAGTGAATCCTTCATCATCAAATTGAGATGGATCTGTTGGGGAAATAGGGGAAAAGCCAGGCGGCGGAGCCATGCTAGGGGGCGGCGGATCAGGAGGACGACTAGACTGAGGATCGTTCGAGGCGGGAGGGGACATCTGCAACGGAGGAAGAAAAACGAGGCGGCGGAAACCCTAGGCGGCGGAAACCCTAGGCGGCGGAAACCCTAGGCGGTCATGCTACCATAATAATGTCAATATTTCCATGATTCTAAGGCCTGAATTGCTCATTTGTATTGTCATATTTGAATAGGTGTTACGAATGAAGTTAATTTTTTTCCTCCTCTCATTATTTATAAACAATATAAATTATCTCGATGATTTAATTAACAAATATAGTATTACTTTTGTATTGGAGCCTTGTTTTCATAATTCGCTTTAGGTACCAAAACCCCTAGGACCGGCCCTGATGAAAGGAAACATATCCACTTCATAAAGTATCAAATTCGAAAGTTCTTTATACTTATCTATAGTGGAAGAACTATGGACTCTTTATATTCAAATAGTAGTTAAAAACCTTCTCAAAAATACGTTTAATCCAAAAGTAACAGAGATGCTAGAGTTTTTACGATGGTATTTGAAGTTCAATAAATGGAATGTGGAGAGTAATTTACACATTATAACGTGTTACAAACACTTGGTTTTACAAGACTGGATTTTTCTATGATAGTTCATTAAAGTTATTGATATGGTGTTCAAAATATATTTTATTTTATCAATGTTATTCTATTTTTGTTCAATTTTTATTTCGTTTTATTCATTATGGTGTAATAGGAGTTTTGTGGATGAATTTCGACTAGAAACAAGTATGTTTTACGTAATGTTTGGTCCAAACAAATTTAATATAAATAATATGCTCTACCTAACTATATCATTGTTAATTTCAGAACTTAAATACTTAGCTCAACTTGATTTCGTGTACTTTCAAGAAGGTCGCAAGTTCGAATCTCACAAACCGCACTTATGTCAAATGTATATTAGAATAAATTCACTTTTTTTGATTTACTTTGTTCGTAAACTTCCAAGTTCAAATCCTATTTACCTCATTTTACATAAAATATTTTAGAACCACTTAGTTCTCGTAAAAACATTTATTTTTTACCACTAAATTTCATTTTACTTACAAACTTCAACCAAAATCAAACCTTTATCCTATAATCCTATATTTTGTAGCTATTTTCACTAAATAAGCATGATCTTTGTTCGAAATTCATTGATTTTATTCTATGAAATATAAACTCAATCAAAAATATAACATATTACAAATGCTTATGATAATAATAGTGAGAATTTTTGTTTACTTAAAATGAGTAGTATAAATAAAAGAAAAGCATAATGGCCAAGCGTTGTGTGTGTATGTATATGCATATGCGTATGTGTATATGGATTGAGTGCTATAGTTTATCTTAAGCTCTATTTTTAAATAAACTAACAAGCTCATGTAATACGTAAGACATAAAATAGACTGTCTTATATTTTTCAAATTCAACCACGCCTTAGTCAAAGTAGTTATTTTAAGTAATAAAGCATGATCTACGTTTGAATATCATTGATTATATGTAAATTTGTATAAAAACTAATAAATATTAATTAAAATAATGATCGTTTATTATGAATATTAACTTGGCATGCTGCAGTAATTCTCATTTTAACCTCTTTTCATCTTTCACACTTCTAAAAAATAAAACATACAAATTCAACTCCCATTGTCAATTTTTTATTGTATAATAGATAAGATATAATATGTAAAGAGCACTCACTCAAATAATCCTATGAACTTTAAGTTTCATTTAAAATTATCAAATACGAAATGTATAAAGTTGAACGAACTAATATAATTCTATATATTGTATGAATTTTGATTTAGCTTAATTTACTTCTCTTACAAATTAAAAGAAAATCCAAACTTAACGCAAACATTATGAATTTGTTTCTCTTGGAAAAATAATTTATTTTTTTGGTATCTTTTTTATTTCCACTAAAATCTTATTTTTTCAATTTCCATTCTTCATGTTCGTTGTTTCGTTCATCCTCGTTTTTAGGAAAAATGAAAGGTAACTTGAATATAAATATTCTAAACAAAATAAATGCTTAATTTTTTCTGTAGAACAAGTACTGATCTATAATCACACTTTTCTGTAAGAAATTGTTGTTCTTCTTTTACCATCACTACCATTGAAAATTTTAATTTTCCTCAACAGTTTAAACGAACAACTCCTTTTTGGAAAGTGATCGCATCTCAAATTATTAATATTTGAATATAATTTAATGCTATATTTTCAATATCAAATCCACTATATGTTATTATTATTTTCTTTTTAAGTATTTGAAATTAAAATTGCAAATTAAATATCACATTAATTAACTAATTTTTTTATTAATTTTATTTTTATCATGCCGTGTGCGAAGCACGAGTTTACAGTAGTATAAGTAATTTATACACAAGTTATACTAATTATAAAACAATATTTACATTGTACATATATAACACACTCAACCTAATTATTTGATCAGTTTTTTCAAATTGTTTCTATTTGGAAAATAAATAGATCACAAATCTTCAACTTATCTATTAAATAATAGTAAAGCGGAAGAATTTAAAGCTCTCTTATTAATTCTAGAAATTCCCCCCCCCCCCTCTCCTTAATTCTCTTCGGATAAATTTTTTTTGCATCCTCACAATTTATTGTTATTATAATTATTATAATGTTTTTATTGGTTCTCTCTTCTACCATTAAAATTTAATACTAATTTTTACAATTACTTACATATTTCTTTCAAATTTTTTCTATTATTTTTACATTTAAGTTCATATATATTAAATTTAGTTTGATGATCATAAATTTAAGCTTTTTAAATAAATACAATTAACGTATATTCATTAATTGATCTAATAAATTTTGAAAAATAGCAATTCAACATGCGTACTGCATTCATATTGACAAAAATGGTAAAACTAATTTTTTATTCAAGTCCACATAGTTTTCATTTTCCACAATTATATATAAATTATACAATATTCTACTAATATTCTCTCGTATCATTTTGCATCTAAATGCCAACATTCAATCATTTTTACAATTATTTACGGATTTCTTCTAAATTCTCCTATATTATTTTACATTCAAGTCCATATATTTGAATTTATTAATTGATCTTGAATTATATATAACTCATTTTTATCAACAAAAATGATAATTCAATTTTATGCAAATATAAAAATATACGAATCTCATAAAAAAAATACACACTTATAATATAGTAATTTCAATTTATAATTCATTTATTTTAACAAAATCACCAGACAATGCATAATAAATAATATTCTTCAAAAATCAAAAATAGTTATAATATTATTTTTCTACATCATACCGTATGCAACGCACGGGTTACACACTTAAATAATATATATAATCTTATTCCTCTCCTTTTAATATGTGTATCATGCATTACATTGTAAAACCCTTTTTTAACATCAAAAACCTACATTTTGAATTTATCCAGTTAGTTAAAAAACACTTCACAATATCACCTACCATTGTATGTTGAAGTCGATATTTTCAAATTAATTACGTGATCTTGAATTTAAATTATTTAAATAAATTCAATTAATAAATTTTTGTTGATTCATCTAATAAATGCTAAGATATAACGGTTTCAATATGTTTACCATATTCATATCAGGCGCAAAGGTAATAAAATTAGTTTTTCATTTAAATACAAAGATATATAAGTCACCTAACATAAATAATATGCATAAGAAATATTTCCAAATTTAATATATTATTCATATATCTAAATTTATTTATATTGTATTACATTGAAAAATTCTGTTTTTAGCTTCAAATGCGTACATTTTAACATTTTTACTATTATTTCCTAAACCGCCCTCAATTATTTCCTATTATTTTATATTTAAATCCATGTATTTAAACTACTTACGAAATCTCAAATTTAAATAATTTCAATGAATATTTAGTCTATTCTTCTAATAAATCATAAAAATATATGTCAATTTTAACACACTCACATTATGGAAAATTGTAAGACTATTATTTTATTCAACTATAATTTTTTTTTTAAAAAAAAAACCAAGAATCTATAAACAAAAAGGAGAATAAAAGCCATTCTCCGGTGGCTCACAGAACATGGGACTAGCATATGAAAGACACATGCCACCCAAAGACCAAAATTTGTAGCTACAAAAGCAGAAACCAGAAAGACAAAGACAAAAACGACAGCTCCACGCCACTCTACAAAGAAACAGAAAAGAGAAAGAGAAACCACAAGCAAACACCCCCCGTCTTTACCAAAAGTAAAGACCAGACCTCCACGCAAAACCACAAAAAACAGAACTAAAGACATCCAAAGCAGGGAAGCCAGAGAAATCAAACTCCTAGGGAAGGAGCCTAAAACCTTCCGGAAAGAGAAGCCAGCACGGAATACCCCTGACCAATGTAGATGGCTACGGAACCACTGACAGAGCACAGAGATGTGGAATCAAGCCTAAGGTCTACCAACGAAAACCAGCGTAAGAGCACAAGGAGAGTAACCACAGCGGACCATCAGCAGAAAAGAAAGACCCGGTCAATCATCCCTAGGAGAAACCAGAAATAACCCGCCTAATAAGCACAAGTGATAGCCAAGCCATGAATAGACCGCAACTACCTGAACAGAAGACTAGCAAACACATTAAAATAAAAGAGGGGGGGGGGGAAGGGGGATAAGGCGGTGTGTGAATGGCACCACCTTTCAACGAAGGCTCAACCGACTCCTAGTCTGGCGGCCGATTGAGCGCAGGAGATCGATAGGAGTCCCACTAACCGCCGGGACCGCTGGCTCAAGGTTCCCTTGAAAGGTCTTCCCCGAAAGGCCAGGAACACATCATTCCTCACGCGTTGAATAATGGACTTCGGATCCATAAGAATGGTGTCGAAGATGGCCTTATTCCTTGCGCACCAGACGTGCCAGCAAATAAGGCACGGGATTAATCTGAACACGATAGCACGTAGAGATTTTCCCGAGTTCCCAGCCCACCAGGAAAAGGGAGTATCAGAAGGGATTCTAGCATTACTCCGAACACCAACCAAGTTTCCGAAGTAATTCCAGCATGCTCTGGCAGTGAAGCCGCCGAAAAACAAATGGTTCAAAGATTCCCTTTCCCCGTTGCCGCAGCAAAGACAACGGGAGACCAAAGGGATTCCGATCATACATTATATTATTCAACTATAATGATATATAAATCACATAACATAAATTACGTACATAAGCATCATAACAAATTAATTTGTAAATAAGTTATAATTCTTTCATATTAAGAATTTATCATACATTATATTACAAAATTATGTTTTAGCTTCAATATATCCACATCAAAATTATATGATTTTTTACAAAATTCCTCTCGATTCTTTCTATCGTTTATTTTCAAGTCCATGTATGTAAACTAATTACATAATTTTATATTTGACTTATTTAAAAAAAATTCGTTAAATAATAATTTTCAGTTCATCTAATAAATTACTAACATACGTCAGTTTCAACATGTATGTTATATCCATATTAACAAAATTGAATAAATTACTTTATTATTATTATATATGTGTGCGCGCGCGCTGTACAACATAAATTATACACAAACATAAAGCCAGTGTTAATTTATAGTTCATTTATTTCACTAAATTTATCATACATTATATACAAAGTTCTCATATTAGCATTAAAGATATAATATTATATTTTACAATATTACCGTGTTCAACACACGGGTTACACACTAGTTAAAATAAAATTCAAGTACTAATTGATAATGATCATCTCCTACGTGCAATGCCCAAGGTTAATGTTCTTTTTGGAAACAAAATCCATATACACAACCCTCAAACTCAAAAGTTGCACATTATAAAACTTTAATTTGCAGACATGTTTACATTGTATGTATAACCCTCAACAAAGACTCATCACTCATGTACGCACCAACCCATCTGTTCTGACAAAAAAACCAACTGTTCTACATCCACTACACTGATTAACCTCCACCCTTATAACGTCAGCCATAGCCATACCATTAACAGTGCGTTTATAGTCACCAAACCATTTATTCATCAAATACCTCCTCTTCCTCCATGGCGCAAAGCTCAGACCTCCACTCTCCACCATCCTTTTACTCACCTCCGCCATCATCCTCACCACTCTTTTCACCTCCTCCACCTTCCCCACCATTATTCCAGGCATCTCCTCCACCAATTTTTCATATTCTTCACTCGCCCTTGCCACCTTGAACTGCTCATTAAACTCCAAATCAACAATGTACCTTTCTTTATCAATCACAATGTCTATATATTCATGGCTGCCACCCATCAGTCCTCCACTCTTTTCCCATTTGGATTTGCAAATGCCCGCGTTGTACCCGGTTTCTCTCAGTCGTGCCATTACTGCTCTTCTGTAGGTAGACCCATTACCTTCTTTCAGACTCGATAATGAGATTGCGGTTTTGGTTACATATGAATGCAGTTCTGGGCATTTTAAGCAAGGTCTGGAGTCTTGAACTGATGCCAGCGCAGTTTCAATGTAGGTGCTCATGTCGTCCGAGTTGTATTTATTGTGAATTTCGTCATCTGATTTGTATTCATTTAGAGATGGTTCGTCAAAGTTGAAAAATGCATCGATAAGGCCAGAGAGAGACGAGCTATCACTGAGATTATGATCTCCTTCATGCTCGCTTCCACTGCTTACATAATTGCTGGCGTTGTCGTTGAGCAATTGGGCTTTGACCCGTTCGTCTAGTGGATCCGAAATCCGCTTTGACCTTATGAACAACGACATATTTGTGTATTGCACTTAAATGAATGTGTAAGTGAGACTGGGCAAGAAGTTGGCGGTGGAGTATCCAGCCTTTATATAAAGCATGAAGCGGAAGAGTTTGAAACTTTATAAATGGTGTCTTGGTTCTTTGAATGTTTGGAAATATGTCTTTGTTCAATGTATTTAGGGTTGAATATTTGTATTGGGATGTGACGTAAATCATGCTGAATGAAGATATGCTAACTAAATAACCTGGTCATGGTGTAATACATTCAACTGTAATTACTAAATTCTATCTGTAAAGTGAATAGTATATGTGATTTTTTTTTTTTTCAAAATTCAGTGAGTAATAAATGAGGTACAGTAATCATACATATGTTTTGAGTCCAATTCTGTTAACGCCGAATTAAATGATGTTTGAGAGCATTTAAGAAAACTGTAAAATGTGCTGTTAAATTTTGACATATGATCTATGTCAAATCGGAGGTTCTCAAAAGTGTAATAGATAAAAGAGCATGTTATTTGGAGTTGCTAGGAAGCAGTAACGAAGTGCTGAAGAATAATAAGCAAGAATGAGTTAGGGGCGAGCAAAATTCAGTTCGAACTAAATTAACCAATCAAACCGGTTTTTATTTCGATCGGTTCGGTTATAAAATTGTAACGATTTGAATTCAGTTTGTAAACTATTTTTATTTTAATTATCAATTTAACCGAATTAACAGAACTTTTATAAAATTATCCAAATTCATGGCATGATAATACTCTTTAATAATTTGTTTAGTAATAAAAAACCAAACATTGTATATTGAAAATACATTAATTTTTCTTATAAACTTAAAAAAGTATTCAAAATAGTTTTTCTAAACATAAATTTATGTTTTTCTTTAAGTAAATCGATCATTTGAACAATAACTAAGGTTATTTATCTTATTTATCTTTTTAGTTCGGTTAAATCGGTTACCGATCGAATAAACGGAAATTAATTTGGTTCGGTTCGATTCGGTTTTGATTTTTTTTTTCAGTTCAGTTTGACATTTTGTACCTCAAAACCAACCGAACCGACCGAACGATCATCCCTAAAATGAGTAGCTCAAGCATTTCAGCAAACTGCTCAATTATTGCTTGCAGTCTAACTGAGTTGAGTTTGAGAGGCGAGGCTTGAATTTTTAAACATGGAGAGGCAAAGCAAAACTAGACCATTTAATACCTGGTTCAATTGATGGGGTTAAGCCAATCGGGCGAACTTATCTAGCAGAAAGCACATTGCTTTCTGCCTAAACAGCGGCCATTTTGGAAAGACGACTCGGTCCAATCATTGCTCAGTGCAAAAAGCTTAGTCAAAGCTTATCCATTTCTAAAGGCTCCAGTGTCTCCGACAGTGGAGTAAAAGATGTAAATTTCAACAGAAGTCTTTTGATTTAATTTAATTTGACTTATTCAAATAAAAAAAATTATAGAAACAAATTAAGTAGACACCAATTTTTTTTTATTTAGATTGAAAGTATAATTTAAAGGTATAGATACATTATTATTATAATTCGAATACACATACACATGCATGCATGTATGTATGTATATACTAATTTTTTATTATAATTCAGGAAAACGAAACATAGCATACACCAAAAAATAATTTTTTTTTTATTTAGATTGAAAGTATAATTTAAATGTATAATTATGTTAATATAATAATCCGAATACACACACAAGTATATGTGTATGTGTGTGTATAGACACACACAAATATATATATATATATATATATATATATATATATATATATATATATATATGAGCCCTAAGCACGTTTTTTAATTTAATTATATCAAATTAAAACAATATGTGTATTTATATTATATTCGAGCTATGATCAATTGCCTCATTTATTTAGCACCATTTTTAGCCCTTTGATATTAACCACAAGTTTATATTTAAATATTTGGTTCATGTGACAAAAGAGAAAAAGAACAAATATTTAAGTAGACATTTATGGTTGAAATCAAGAGGCTACAAAATGATACTAAATAAAAGATACCATTGATCGCATCTCATTATTCACACACACATACATATATACACACACACACACATATATACATATATATATATATATACATATATACATACATACATATTTATATACAATATATATATATACATACATGCATATATATATATATATACATACATACATATATATATATACATACATATATATATATTGAAAATGGGTAAAATTTTATTAGGGAATTTTCGGCCCAATTGTTGATTGGCCTATATAGCCTCATACAAAACATAACAGTACAAATAGAAACTTTATACATATAAACACACATATATATATTGAAAATTGGTAAAAAATTATTAGGGCATTTTAGGCCCAATTGTTGATTGGCCTATACAGCCTCATACAAAACATAACAGTACAAACAGAAACTTTACATAAACTCAAAACTTTCCTTTCTTTTGCATTCTCTCTCTTCTACTTTACAGATCTAAATATCTATCCTCGGAAATTCCTTCGTTCTTTCTTGCCATGGCGGTTGAGAATTCGAACTTGTACTTGGGTTTCCTGCTTTTTCCTACTACCGATCCACTTCTGCAAATAAGACTCATACTCGTGCCCGTGCTCTTGGTAAGACCTTCTGACTAATTCGCTTAGAACAATCTGCATGTCAATTATTGCAAGTTTACTAACTTCGTTTATGCTCCGAACCTTCTTCTGAAACAACCTCATGTTGCATTTCATTTACACGCTCCAAATAGCAACTGTCAAAGTGATTGGTTCATTTTGGCTTCCATGTTTTCGTGTTGCCCAACTCCTATTAGGTAAGAAACAATTTGATTTAAATCTATAGCAGTTGACAAAACGATAACTTGCTTGCAATCCCCCAAAATTGCTTTTGAAATCGCAGCTGAAGAAAAGATGCTTGTGATTTTACTCATGTTTTCCACACAAAAGACATAATTTTCAATCAAGTATACCCCATTTAAATAATCTTTCTCCAGTCAACAACCTACCCATCACTGCTTTGTACGTTGTCAATGCCATTTTCAGGCTATTAACCCTATCCCAAATGATTTTTCTCCAGTTGACTTTGCATTGCTTTAACTCTAATCTCCTTCCTAGTTATTTGGTAGAGAATTCATTGCCAGTATGCTTCCATGTCCATGCATTGTCTTCTTTGCCCAAAAACAAAGCCAAATACTCAATTTGATTTCCTTGTTCAGTGCTTCAAGGGATTGAGTCACACTTCTATCTGCCTTCTTGTATAATTGAGTTAACCGTTTTGATTGGACAACCATAAGCTGAATAAGTCCCAGCCAAAGCTATCTATCAGCAATTTTCCTTCAATCAAGGGGTCTTTCTAGAGTTCAGTCTGTTTACATTGAGTGATTTCTCTATTGCAGTTCCCTACCAACTTGTCTCTGATCCTCATAATAGCTTTCAATGTAGGCGACGCGTTATTATCCATAGCCATTTGCCAAAAGCCGTCATTTATGTATCTTTGTCTCATTCATCTCGCCCATGGACCTTTTGCATTGATTATTTTCCAGTCTTGCTTAAGTGTAAAAACATCTCTCATGTCTTTTAAGTGCCTAAGCTCAACACCCCTTCTTCCTTTAGCCTACATAAATCTTGGTATTTAATTTTGTGATGTCCCCATTTTCAGATAAATTTAGCACACACCTTTTTTATTTTTTTCTAATGAAGTAGCTGGCAATTGGAATGTTTGCAATCAAAAATTAACTTTATGCTGGATAACTATATAAACCAATTATATTCTACCTGCAAATGACAGTGGTCTAGAATTCCAACCTTACAACTTGTCTTTGATTTTTGTTATCAATTTAGCACACTCTTTATCAGTTATTTTGTATGATGATAAAGGTACTCCCAATTATTTTGCTTGGAGCTCCCCCTCTCTTACTTTTAAGATAACCAACACCTCATGTTTATTCTTGCAAAATTTGTTAAAATAACACTTAGTTTTTAGTCATTCAACTTGAGTCCTACTTTCCCTTCTAAACTTTGAAATATATCTCTAATAGCTTTAGCTGCTTCACATCTTGATTTTATGCAAATGATCAAGTCGGCAGCATATAGCAAGTGGCTCATTCTATATTGGAGACTATGTATTATCTGGAATTGATTTTCATGACTAGTCAATTCCATTTAGAGGTTAAAATATTTCATGGCTGCTGCAAACCGGTAAGGAGATGATCTCCCTACCTTATCCCATGACTACTACTAATAAATCCTTTGGGAATCTCATTCAAAAGAATAGAAAGTTAGGCGTGGTAATACATTCACTAGTCAATTCCACAAACTTTTCTAGGAACCCCGTACATCTAAGCATGCGAAGGATAAAAATTCGATTTATTTCATCATATGCCTTGTAGAGGTCAACTTTTAGACAAAGTTTATTAGTACATTTTTTTGTTGAAGTTTCCAATTAATTCATGTGCCATAAGTGAGTTTCTAGATATGCTTTTGCTTTTAATAAATGCACTTTGGCATTTAGCTATAAAATTGGGTATAATTTTTTTCATTCTATAACAAGCAACCTTACTCAAGATTTTATATACCACGTTGCAATATGCTATTGGCTTATAATCTTCAATTCTGGCAGGTTTGTTAGACTTATGGAATTAAACAAATAAAAGTATGATTTATTTCTTTTAAATTTTACCTTCCTCGAACGATTCTTGTATAACTGACACAATCATGTTTTTTGCGTCTTACCAATGGTTTTTGTAGAAAGTAGACCCATCCTGTTTGGACTGGGATTGGAGTCAATATGAATGGACTATAGAGCTTTACATGCTTCGGTTTCAGTAACATTCTTGCTCAACAGCCATCTTCCTATAGGATTCGCCAACCTTCTAGTTTGAATGAAGGGTAAGTTTAATTCGTGCTGGCCAATATACAAGCTAGAAAAGTATCTTATGGCTTCTTCTGTTGGAACTGGACCAGCCCGCAACAGAAGTTATGAGTGAATTTCAGATATTTTTACCATATTGAATCTTTATTGAGCCTATAAAATCTAATTCATTTAAAAACATTTCTAAATTTTATTTAAATAAAATCTCTTATTTTATTTAAATTTATAAATTACATAGTGTTTTATTTAATTTATATTTTATATGTATAAATGTACATATATGTATCGTATACATATATGTATGTGTGTACATGTGTAACATGCACTACAAAAAAATGCTGAAAATTCGACGACAAATTGTCATCGCAAAGTCGTGGGAAACTATGTTTCCGCCGACATAGCGATGATGGTTTGCCGTCTCAAAAATGCCCGTGGCAGAAAGATATTCCAACGACATTGCAACGACTTTGGTAAAGGAGTTTCCGACAACATTATATTTTCGACGACATAACGAGAACATACCATATTGATGGTTTTCCAACGACTTAGGAACAACCAATCCATTGCGACATTTTGCGACGACGTCCTGACGACTTCGTAATGTTGACCAATTTGTGATGACTTAGCTAAGACATTTGGTAAAGTGTACTTTTTTTATTTTCCTACGACTTAATGGAGACATTTGTGCAGTTTTTTACAATATTTTCGCTACTTTTTCATTCAACCATAAATCGCAATAAAACATATATTTCAACAATGTCAAACATGCAATTATAACAACATATATCAAATTCAAACATAATTTCACATTTAAACCTAATACATATTAAAAAGTATACTAACAATAATTAAAATTTTCATTGTCACATAATATTGTATTGGTCAATCACTATACAAACAATATCTTAATACTACATCTACATCATACATGTCTATTTCAATATTTTATGGATATAGTGCATACAAATAAAATGCATCAACCATCCTGATGTTGACCTGAAACATCTCTTGAAACTGATTCTATAACACCCTGTATTTTGTAATTATTTTAAATTGAATTTCCTGATTTAAAAAATTTATTTTATTTAAATTAGATAATTTTGTTATTTTAAATATAACGTGTGTCTTGAATGTGAATTACAATTTCAAACATGAATAAATAAGATATTTTCCAGAAATGTAAAATTTGGTCAACTTTGACTTTTAATTTAAAAATTTTAAAAGTTTAAATTTTTGAATTTTATCTTTTATTATGAAAGTAAATAAAATTTAAAGAATACTGCCTTTTATTTCATTGAAATTTGATTTATAATGTGAAAGTTATGCCCTTTTAAATATTGTGTGTAATTTGCTGTATTTAACAAAAATTGTTTATTTTAAATTATATAAATAATATTTTATTTGGTCATGTAATATTCTAATTTATGTTTATATGGGTAAAATAACTTGTTATGTATATATTTTGGTTTTAAAATATTGTTCAAAGTGTAATTGACATTTTCCAATGTCAGTTGTATTCTGTTTATAATTTCTAATTTTCAGTTTCAATTAATTAAAAAATTTCTTTATTTATTTCTCTATTTCCTTAAGACCTTATTTTATTTAATCTCCACTTTATTTTGTTCATCATTTATTTTACTTATTTGACTTTTTATTTGTTTTAAAGTGAAATAGAAATTTTATAAAGCTAGTGATTTTTATTTGTAATTTTAAGCCTTGTTTAAATTAAATAAACTATTTCTTTATTCTTTTTCTATTTTCTATAAATTTAATTATTTATTTCACTTTAGAATTGATAAATGAATTATTTATTTCAAAGTTTTTTTTTAGAATATTTTTAAAAATGAAGTAAATAATTTTCCAAAGTCAATGGTGATTTATTTGTAATTTCTGCACAATGTTTTCAATTTTTAAGCAATTTCTTATATTCTTTTTCCATTTTCTTTAAATTTAGGTATTTACTTTTATTTTATATTACTTTGTTTCGGTTCTAAAGTCAAATTAATGATTTTATTTTGTTTTATTTGAATTAAAGAAGAAGGAAATATGAAAGAGTTTAAAATGCTTTAGAAACTGAAGTCTTTTCATCTCCTATGTCCTTTCAATTGCCACAACTCATCATTTACTTCTTTTGGCTGTGTATTACTTTGTTTGGTCGTGTATTACAGTGCCCATTCCTACAAAAAAACATTTGTTCCTCATTCTATTCATGGCTTGCAAAAAAATTTGGTAATGGCTATCTTTTCCTTCTTCTTCTTCTTCTCATTTTTCATGGTTTTTGCCTTGTTTCTTGGATTCTTTTGCACTTCCTCCTCCTCATATCCACGACCACCACCTCCTACACCTCTTCCCTACCATCATCACCAACTATACTCCAGGCCATGACCATGGCCGAACACACCATGGTGATCAAACCCCTCAAAAATGCAACCTAGGCCTTTAAAAAAACAACGTTGTGACCACTATTTGCATCACCACCACCTTTGGCCGCCGCCACCACCACCTCTGACCAGACCACCACACACCCCTCTAGCCTCTGACTTGACCCACACCCCACTGGCCGAGCCCAAATCCTCCATGGCCGAGCCATTTGGTTGAGCCAAAACTACACTATTGCACAAACCCTTCATATTCCTATGTTATAACTTCCTCCACATGATTTGCCTTGTAGCCGTGCACTATTGAACCCAAACCCATGCCTAATCATGTCCAAACCAGAGCTAAACCATCCCCTAGGCCATGCAAAAGAATAGAGAAAGCAAGGCAAAAGTCGTGTTCATATTTGTTTTTATTTCAAAGTTATATCAATTTAATGTTGTGTTGGATTATAAATTTATTTTGGTTTTGTTATGGGTTATGACAAGATCATTTGCTTGATTCTCATCCACTTGAATCTATTGTTGTGTCATCGTGCCTTTGGGAATCCGTTTGTGTCATTTGTATTGCAATCTTCAGCACAAAAAGGTTAGTAAATCTCACTTGACATTTATACTTATGCAAATGTGAATTGACAACAATTGAATGTGTAGAATATTATGTTATGTTATACCTACTTATGTTATATATTATATGATGTTAAACCTGTTTATTTATTTGTCATATCATCTGTTACTGAAATATGTTGTTAACTGTTCATTTATATCTGTTTATCACACTGTAAGTTCCCTGTTAGTATATAAATCACTATGGGTTGAAATGATACATACCCGAATGGACTTTAGAATAGGGAAAGATCATTATGAGCTGAAATGATAAGCCTGAGCGATTTTTATTTACTTTATTTTAACTTGGGATTGCGGGTTTGAAATGATAGAACCTGGATTTTTTCTTTTTAAACTACGGATTGAAATGATACATATCTGTATCACTTGACCTAGGTTAGAAAACTATATACAGGCCCGTGGTTATTTTTATAAAGTATTTTGAATATTTTAAATATTTTTAAAAAGTGAAATTATGAAAATTTGATTTAAATTGGATTTTTAATGTTTAAATAAAGAAATTTGGATTTTTCTAGAAGTTAAAAATGTAATTTAAATGAATGGTAAAAGTGAATTTTTGAAATATAACTTAAGTTTGGAAATTTGGAATTTTGGTTTTAAAGTGATATTTAAGTTATATAAATAAAAATGGAAATTTAATTATATTTGGAAAATGCTAAATATGATAGTTTGTTTTAAATTTGAATTTAAATGATTTAATAAAGTATTATTGATTTTTCTATGAACTAAAATGGTTAAATGAATGAATGCTTAAATTTGAAATTTTAAAATATAACTTGACTTGGAAATGGGAAGTTTGGTTTTAATTAAAGGTTTAAATTAATTAAACAAATTGGAAATTTAGTTTAATTTATGAAATGGTAATTTGAAAATGTAAGTGTTAACAAATTGTAAAAGGTAAAAATGGAAAAATTGTACATTTGAATTTGTTAAGTAAAATTATTGGAAAATTGGGTTTTATTGTAAAGTTTACTTTATAAAAATCATAAGTAAAAAGATACTTAAATGAACATTTTCTTTGAATGTTAAAATATGATTTTTTATAATGTTAAAAGGGTTTAAAATGAAGTTTATTATTTGCTGGAAATACACTAAAATCTGGAAATTACTTTTTATAGCATTCAGAAATGTTATGATTTCTATAAATGAACTAAAACTTATATAAGAGGCTATTACAGCAGTTCTCTAATGCTGTAGTTGCTGAAGTAAATTAAAAGGCTAAAAACTTAATAAAGGCCTATTACAGCAGTTCTGTAAATGCTATAGTGGTATGTTGTCTATGCTGAATTTAATTAAAACCTTTAATTTGAAACCTGAGCTATTACAGCATTTCTGGAAATGCTGTCTTTTCTGTTTTAAAGTAAATTTCAAATAAAACAGAGATTTAACAGCATTTTTAAATGTTGTCTTTGCTGAATTAAAATGTTTTCAAGTATAACTTATAACAGCTTTTTCTGAATGCTGTGAAAGGCTGAAATTTTCAATGTTTATGGTTTTTAACTTAGTAAATGAACTCAGAATAGTTTAAAACTTTGAAATTGAATACTTGATTTGGAAGTATAATAATTACACTTTTAAATGGTTTAGATAAATTATTTTGATTGAAAAATAAACTATTTAAAAGGTGACTTGAAATGATAATAAATGAATGATATCTTTGAATTTAAAAGGTATTTAAAGTTGAATATTTGGATTTGAACTCAAATGATGATTTGATAATGAAGTTTTGAAAAGATATGATATTTTGATATATTAAATGATTTGAAATAAAGTTTTTGAAAGGATATCATATTTTGATATATTAAATGATTTGAAATGAAGTTTTTGAAAGGATATGATATTTTGGTATATTAAAATGATTTGAAATGATGTTTTGAAATGATATGATGTTTTGATATATTAAAATGATTTGAAATGAAGTTTTGGAAAGATATGATATTTGATATAATTGAAATAATTTGAAATGAAGTTTTGAAATGATATGATATTTTTTAAATATATTGAAATGGTTTGGAATTTGATTAAATCTTTATTTTGATAAAGATTTGGATTTGAAATGATATTCTATTTTGAAGTATAAAATATTATTTTAAAATTAGAACCACATGTTATAATAAAGATTGGTTGTTAAAGAGACCGAGATCGGATATGGACATACTCTCTATCGATACCGAAAACCACTTTAACAACTTTGTACGTGGGGGAGTTTCCAGAATGAAGTAGGATGGTGGCGACGATCCTAAGGTATATACGTGGACCCAACTCCCCGTGAGTTGGCATAAGGTGGCTAAAACAGGAGCGATCTCGGGCCAATGAGGTAGCACCTCTTATCTGACGCACTTCTTCGATACCATTCTATTACTTTGTGATCGATTGGGTGCACCCCTCGATTTGGGAGTGTTGTTCGAGGTTGAGCGGTAGTGGCTGCTATGTGTTTCCATTAGTCCGTGTGCGTAATTGGTATATCTACCCTGGCATTGCCTTGTGTGCCGTGTCACCTACCATACCGAGCTTTACTACGAGTTGTGATTTCTCCCGTAGCCTGTGGAGTATCGAGGGTAGCCCCCATTTTAGGAGTATGCTAATACTGAATAGACTACTGGGACTATTATGTGTTAAGGGGAATATTGGGTCACTCCTTAATGCTATTTAAAAGTATGTTTATTTTATATTAGACATTATTATAATAGCGAATATTACTACATAGTAGATAGTTTAACGGATCCTTAAAGAATGGGCGATCCCAAGCATTCTTTAAGTTACTTGTTACTTTATTACAGTTCACTTGAGTTGGTTTACATTGTATAAGTATGTATGTCCTGACTTGAGTGTTTTGTGTTTTGCTTTACGCTCGGGTCAGACTGATTAATACAGCATTAAAGACTCACCTTTGGAGCCGGAGTTTTGCTTTGAAGATCCAGATATCTATTCATTTTGTTATCCAGTTGATTCCAGTTGTATTCTGAGTTGTACCTGATTATCATACTGTTACTTCTGTTGTATCTTGGTATTCCTATTGTATCTTACTTAACTCTAATGTATTTATATAGTAGCTTCATGATCTACTATTTCTTTGTTTCTGTTGCATTATATTACTTTGTGTCTGTGATCTGTGATTATTTATTTACTGTATATGATGAGTTTGCCAAATTTTTATTTACAACGCGATACTTTGAGCAATTCAAGTCCGACATGTGCGGATGCGAATGGTTGAAAATATCGGGCCGTTACATGTGGTATCAGAGCTCTGGTTTTAGGCAAACTCAGCATTTAGGGTAAATTTAATTACAGAATCACTTTCGTTCGAACTTGAATTCCTTCTTCTTCGATTCGGTTTCCTTCGAATTTTGGAACGTTCCCTTCGGTTCCGAAGTCCATTCTAGTCCTTCCCTATTCGTGTCTTCTTGATTCTAGAGTGTCTCATAACTCCACTTCGAATAATCTTTCTAATAAATAGGCGGTCCCGCCAATATTCTAATGACTTGTAAAGGGTGAAACTTCTTTACAAAAAAGCATTGATTCGCTGAATATTTTTATATCCTCGGTTTAGATGCTAGTATCTCTTATTATTCCGAATTCTGGCTCTTGAGATCGAATGTAGATTAACCCCAGAAAATCCACATCGCTCTTATTCGTTAAGTCACGGTTGACCTGGTTAAGATTGCCCGTGATTTATATAGGCTTATCCATACTCCCTATTCTGTTGTTTAATCATCTTATCTTTTGTCTCCAATTTATATTTAAATCAGAGTTCTCTTTGATTTGAGTCCATCAAATTTGAACCCCTATCCTTATTTTGAAAATTAATCTTGTATTTGTATTTTTTTTAATTTTATTTTATTTTAAAGATGTTTTATATATTGTGTTGTTTGAGTTGTTGATGTTGATTTGGGTTTCCGATCGGTTCGTCTGATCAACGCTATCGATAGGATCTCCAAAACACTTGAACAGAGCAAATTGACACAGTATGAGTTTAAATTTAGTAGATGTATAAATTTTGTATAATTATAATATGTATAAGGTTAATTTTCTAAATTTTTGATAATTAATGGAATTGGGTGTTAAGAAATAATATTTAACTTTGCATGTATTTTATAATCATTGGCTTTAGTTTCATATCTAAATAATTAAACCTGGTTATAAATTAATTTGAAAATTTAAATGGATTTAAATCAAGAATGTGAGAATTTAATTTTCGATGATTTCGAACCTTGTTTTGAAAGTTTTAAAAGGATATATTATTTAAAAGTATTTCTAGTAGAAATTGTTTCAAAGTATTTTTAATTTGTAAATCAGTGCTCTTTTCTTTGTCGCTGGAAAATTATTTCGGTGATGACTGCAGCATCATCGACATTCATTTTCGGGTTTCGAAGTAAAGAAACCATTTTGTAGCTTTGCTACAGTTTTGCTTTGGAAAATTAAATATGGATTTCTAAATATGACTTGACTTATAATATATAGATATATGATTTAAAATTGATTTGATATATTGTGTATGTATATATATATTTATTTCTAAATAGTTTGAAGTTAATTGGAAATTTAATTCTTAAATTTTATCTTAAAGGATAATTTCAATTATAAAAGGAAATCAAGGTTTGAATAAATATGTAAACTTGAATAATTGAAATTGGAGAATTTATCTGTATAATATTCTATTACATTCCAATATAACTTACCTTAATTATTTAGAAGTTAACAATGTAATTGGATAATATACAATATAAAAAGATTTTATAAATAGAATTTGAGTGGTTATAATAAATGTTATACACTTAAATTTTAGTTATAAAGGATCAATAGAGGTAAATAGAGAAAAAGGGTTAATTGAATAATTTACAATATAATGATATTTAAAGGAAATTATAAATAAATTGAAATAGTTAAAAAGTGAAATACACTTAATATATATAGGATTTGATATATTAAGTGGAATAAAGAAGAATGAAATTTAATGAATAAAGATGAAATATAATAAATGATTGTTCAAATTCATGACTTTATAAATTGTTGATCTAATGATGAGATAATGAGATTTACAATAATTAAGATTTATTTAACTTAAGTGAAATCAAATGGATGAAATTAATTATTAATGTAAGTTGAAATTTTCATGATTTTAAAATTTATTATCTTGTTCTGTTTTCCAATCTATTTTCTTTCTGGTTGTTTCCATTCTCCTACCTTCTAAGTAGGAAATCAAATTTCAAATTGGTTAGCCATGGAGCTACAGTTCTCTTTCAGCTTGATCTTGCCTCTGATTTTCACCAGCTCAGAGTTGCTGAGGAAAGTATTCCCAAGACTGTTTTCCGTACTGAGAATGGATTCTTTGAATGGTTAGTCATGCCTTTTGGTTTGACTAATGCTCATGCTCTCTTTGTTGATTTGATGAATCGTGTTTTTCGTATTGTGCTTAATAAGTTTGTTCTAGTCTTTCTTTCTCTTTTCCTTCATCATTTAACATTTCTATCTCTTCTGTGGTTCTTACTTCTCCCTATTCTGAATCAGAGCACTGCTTACCATCCACAGACCGATGGTCAAACGGAAAGGGTGAATCAGATTCTTGATGATCTTTTTCATGCTTGTGTTCTTGATTCTGGAAAATCTTGGGAAGATCATCTCCACCTTGTTAAACTTACCTATAACAACAGTTATCAGGCATAATTTCAATCTTCTTGTCATCTTGTCTTAATCCTATTTCATTCTATCTTTTTCTGTGTTTTCCCGTAACTCATTCCTTTTCGGGGACGAAAAGTTTTGAGTGAGGGAGAGTGTAACAACCCTGTATTTTGTAATTATTTTAAATTGAATTTCCTGATTTAAAAAATTTATTTTATTTAAATTAGATAATTTTGTTATTTTAAATATAAATTGTGTCTTGAATGTGTATTATAATTTCAAACATGAATAAATAAGATATTTTCCAGAAATGTGAAATTTGGTCAATTTGGTCAACTTTACTTTTAATTTAAAAATTGTAAAAGTTTAAATTTTTTAATTTTATATTTTATTATGAAAGTAAATAAAATTTCAAGAATACTGCTTTTTGTTTCATTGATATCTGATTTATAATGTGAAAGTTATGCCCTTTTAAATATTGTGTGTAATTTGCTATATTTAACAAAAATTGTTTATTTTAAATTATATCAATAATATTTTATTCGGTCATGTAATATTCTAATTTATGTTTATATGGATAAAATAACTTGTTATTTATATATTTTGGTTTTAAAACATTGTTCAAAGTGTAATTGACATTTTCAAATGTCAGTTGTATTCTGTTTATAATTTCTAATTTCCAGTTTCAATTAATTAAAGAAATTCTTTATTTATTTCTCTATTTCCTTAAGACCTTATTTTATTTAATCTCCACATTATTTTGTTCATCATTTATTTTACTTATTTGACTTTATATTTGTTTTAAAGTGAAATAGAAATTTTATAAAGCTAGTGATGTTTTATTTGTAATTTTAAGCCTTGTTTAAATTAAATAAACTATTTCTTTATTCTTTTTCTATTTTCTCTAAATTTAATTATTTATTTCACTTTAGAAATGATAAATGAATTATTTATTTCAAAGTTTTGTTTTAGAATATTTTTAAAATGAAGTAAATAATTTTCCAAAGTCAATGGTGATTTATTTGTAATTTTTGGACACTGTTTTCAATTTTTAAACAATTTCTTATATTCTTTTTCCATTTTCTTTAAAATTAAGTATTTATTTTTATTTTATATTACTTTGTTTCAGTTCTAAAGTCAAATTACTGATTTTATTTTGTTTTATTTGAATTAAAGAAGAAGGAAATATGAAAGAGTTTAAAATGCTTTAGAAACCGAAGTTTTTCATCTCCTATGTCCTTTCAATTGCCACAGCTCCTCATTTACTTCTTTTGGCTGTGTATTACTTTGTTTGGCCGTGTATTCCAGTGCCCATTCCTGCAAAAAAACATTTGTTCCTCATTCTATTCATGGCTTGCAAAAAAATTTGTAATGGAAACTTTTTCCTTCTTCTTCTTCTTCTCATTTTTCATGGTTTTTGCCTTGTTTCTTGGATTCTTTTGCACTTCCTCCTCCTCATATCCATGGCCACCACCTCCTACATCTCTTCCCTACCATCATCACCAACTATACTCCAGGTCATGACTATGGCCGAACCCATCATGGTGATCAAACCCCTCAAAAATTCAACCTAGGCCTTTAAAAAAACAATGTTGTGACCACTATTTGCATCACCACTTCATTTTCCACCACCACCTTTGGCCGCCACCTTAACCTCTGACCAGACCACCACACACCCCTCTAGCCTCTGACGTGACCCACACCCCACTGGCCGAGCCCAAACCCTCCATGGCCGAACCATTTGGTTGAGCCAATACTACACTATTGCACAAACCCTTCATATTCCTATGTTATAACTTCCTCCACATGATTTGCCTTGTAGCCGTGCACTATTGAACCCAAACCCATGCCTAATCATGTCCAAACCAGAGCTAAACAATCCCCTAGGCCATGCAAAAGAATAGAGAAAGCAAGGCAAAAGTCGTTGTATTCATATTTGTTTTTATTTCAAAGTTATATCAATTTAATGTTGTATTGGATTATAACTTTATTTTGGTTTTGTTATGGGTTGTGACAAGATCATTTGCTTGATTCTCATCCACTTGAATCTATTGTTGTGTCATCATGCCTTTGGGAATTCGTTTTTGTCATTTGTATGGCAATCTTCAGCACAAAAAGGTGAGTAAATCTCACCTGACATTTATACTTATGCAAATGTGAATTGACAACAATTGATTGTGTAGAATGTTATGTTATACCTGCTTATGTTATATATTATATGATGTTAAACCTGCTTATTTATCTGTCATATCATCTGTTACTGATATATGTTGTTAACTGTTCATTTATATCTGTTTATCACACTGCAAGTTCCCTGTTAGTATATAAATCACTATGGGTTGAAATGATACATATCCGAACGAACTTTAGAATAAGGAAAGATCGTTATGGGCTGAAATGATAAGCCTGAGCGATTTTTATTTATTTTATTTTAACTTGGGATTTCAGGTTTGAAATGATAGAACCCGGATTTTTGCTTTTTAAACTGTGTGACGACCCGCCCTTCACGACCATCGAAAATCGACACAAAACACTCAACAGTATAATATGCCGACGATCGAATGCCGGAAAAGACAGATTGTAGAAGAATAAGAAAGTAGATAGAAGAAGAAAGAACTAACAAAATCAGAACCTCACAGTCGCAGCGGATAAAATATAATATATAGAACAGATCTTTACACAAAATGAAAACTATATCTGTTTATATACAATACATCATCATCAGAGTATGTCATAATACAATCATCAATAACCAGTCAATCAGTCAATACAACAATCACATCAGCGGAATAATACAAGTACGAGAAATACGTCTCGGACTCCAGCTCCTCTCCTGAGCTCCATAGCAACCTATCCTGAAAATATACTCGGTCTGACCCGAGCATTATAATAAAATAACACCCGAGTCAGTCTGGAATACCAGCGCATCATAAATACATCCAAACTGATTATTAAAGTTCAAAAATCCTTTGAAAACAAAAGCATCTCGTAAGACCACGCCACAAATAAACATGTCGGGTTTTTACCTTACGATAGCTAAAACACTTTTATATTAAAATCCTCTGATATTATAATAGTGTCTATAGAAAGTAAAATAGAATCTAGCTGAAATGCTTGCATCTCACATTTCAACAATAGTTGGGCACAATCAAAACCGTACAGGCTCGTAGGGAGAATGGATTTCCAACGAATGACTAGGCACTGGGGTACCACCTATCACAGTACGTGGCCTAGATCACAGTACCGAGGAGTACGCCCGCTCCCCTGCAACACAAGACCGGAATCATCCCTTACTGGATAATTCCAAGTAAAATCACCCCACGGTTGTGATCAGCAACCGCACCACTAAGCCGAAATAAAAAGGGACATCTAGACAGGGATGACCTTACTCTCAAGTGGGGGCTACCCACGAAGCCTTGCTGCATAACCCCTGATTTTCAGTCATTCCCGGTTGATGAGGCTTGAGGCTAAACGATACCTTTATAGCACATATCCCTTAGAATGCCCATCGTCCACCTGACGATGTCACGAAAGCATTCGTCCATATAAGTCCGTCCCGGGTCCGAACGGAACCGAAGGCACTATTCCTACTACATCCATTTTGGAAATATCCTCAGGATTAGTAGCGACTAGCCCTTGCACTTCACTGCTCCATCTTCGACTCCGAAATCGTTTTCGCGAAACGTACAAACTGGATCGAAGTGGTATTCGAGTCTCCAGACCTAGAATCCCGGTATACGGAAACTCGATCCCGGTCTCTTCGAAACGATCAGCGCATTTGGCCAATATTGATAGTCGGTGATTTAACTATCAATTAATGTTCACAAACATCCTTACACATCCATCACACAATAAATAATCTCCATATTATTTATTTGCCTCTAATATCTTTCAAAGATATATATTTTTCACATTTTCAAAACTCATTTGAAAACAATTTTCCAAACTCTTCCTTTACAAGGTAAATCCTTTACCCTTTATTCCCATCGGGAATAACCAAGTATAAAACAATTTGCATTTAAAACAGTTAAAAATACTTATACTGAAATATACTTTAAAATATGAAAATTACTTCTATTTATTTACTCAAAATATAAATTTAAAATATGTGAAGAAAACTAGTTATTAACACATAAACTTTGAATTAAAGATAAGGGTTTAGTTTAACTAAATTCAAAATAGCGTTATAAGAAGAAAAATGCTAATTTTAACAACTTAAGCTAAAACCAACTTTTAAATAAATCCATTCGTAAAAATATTTACTAATATATTCTCAAATTATTACGGTATTAAAAATTATTAATTTATTTCTTTAAAAATAACGATTTCTTAAAAATACTTTTTAAACGATTTAAAACTTAACCTTAGTTAAATAAAATCTTTTTATAAACATTTACTTGGTTTTCCCAGGGAAACACTTTCCCGTTTCAAAACATTTCCAAGTACTCTTTCATATAAATCCACTGATTTATTTCAAGTCAATTTACGATTTCAACATAAATTTCCAATTTCATACTTAACTATAACTTCCTCCGAAGTTAAATCACAATTTTTCATTTCCGAAAATTCATTTTTAAATATAGTTTAAACATTTTGGTGAATTTCCAATGGAAGCCAAATTTCCAATTCACTTAATTAAATTCCAATGAAATACGGCATTTCAAACATTCTATTTTTCATTTGAGCTTGTTAATTTATAATCGGAAACTCCATTTTACATATTTTTTTTATTTCCGGATAACATTAGTCGTTATTAAAATAAACACCGTTATTTTAAACAATTTATAATTTCATAAATTTAATCTCCAGAAAACTATACTTTCCATTTACTCATTTCATAAACTTTCCATTATATTCAAAATCCCAATTTGGCCCAATTTACATTTTTCCCTTCAAATCCGATTTCAAATTTTATTCTTTGAAATTCTAAATTTAACAATTCATTTTATTTCGTAAAAATACAATTTATCCATTTAATTTAATTCTGTGATTACAATTTATACCACAATGTCACAGAACAACTAAATTTCCAGATTTATCAATCACATCATATAAACAGGTATCACTATCAATTATAAAATAATTGCTACATTGTGAGGAATCCAGTTGGATCCCTCCAACCTGTTTCTCCCTGCATCACAGATATTAGCACATCGCAATATAAATATCAACCAGACTGATAATCACAGATAATAATCAACCATTCACATAGATATTTAAATATCAACTATTTATAATGTCTAGCATCCAGATGTGAGTGAGAATAACTCACATTGAGTTTCGGCGAGCGTTCGAAATTTAAATTAAACCGGACAGTGTCCGATTTAACCCAAATTTCTACATGCCCGGAATGCTTCCGGAACTGCTCCACTTCGTAGTGCTCGTTTCTGCGATTCCGGCGTCGCAAATTTCGTCGAATTCTGATATAGTATGAATTAGTTATGATTTTATAAAATTCGAACAACAATTTAAAAAACAAATTTTCTTTTAAATTTTAATTTATATACCCAACAAAATCTGGCCGCACATCTAACATTCGAAAATAGGCCCGCTATGCTTCTTCTCCATCTTCGTACGCACCCCAAACACGAAAACAAACCCATACGCGAAAACTAGGGTTGCCAACCGCCTCCACCTCGCTTCACACTAACCCGATCAGACCCCGCAGTCGAAACCGCCTCCATCCCCTCAACCTTCGGCCCAGACGCGGCGAAACCCGGTCGACAATATTGCACGTGAAAACGAACGAACGACAGCACTTCACGATCCCATTCCGGCTCCATATGGCGACGATAGGCAACATCTACCGTTGGATGGGTAGATATCGAGGTGATCTACAACATTCCAGTTGGGAGTTTCCCCTAAAAGTCGATAGATCGAGCAGAAAATGGATGGAAATGAAAGCAAGTTTCGGCCATTGAAAAGAGAACTGGCGGCCGGTAGAATATGGCTAGGGTTTAAAGAAATTTGAATATATATATATAAATTTTTATATTATTTAATTAATAAAATTTCTCAAATCAACAGTTAATGCAAACGACCTCCAATTCTCACGTTCCGACAGGCTATCCTGGGGTTTTCCTGCGTTCCGGACACAATTAAACAAGTTTCGTAAGCTAATTTGATCGTATGCGCGAGATACGAAATTAAACGATCAAGTTAAAATTAAATCGGTTAAATCGATTTCGATGCGTTTCGAGCTGCCACGGTCAAACGACAACTCCGATAGCTACGAAAATTGAAATCCGATAATAATTAACTATTACGGATCCAATGGAACTGGTTTCGTCGAATTCCGAGACTGCGCCCCGGAAGGCTATTTTAACTTGTCTATTAAATCAGGCGATTTTCAAAATTTACGAAAACGCTTTAAAATTTCACCTTTAAAATTTTAATAATTTAACAATAAATCATATAAAATTTATAAACACATTAGAAATCATTCTGGCTCATTCCGGACTAAAATCTGATTATTTGCATTTTAATAATATTAAATTCATTTTTAATTAATATAAAATCCCAAATAATAATTTATTCACTTTAAAATTCATCTAAAATTCCAACAATATTATTTATAACCAATTGAACTTAAAATACATTTAAACACCATTTTTATCACTATTTACATTCAGATTTACCCTTATCTCAATTCCGAATATTTAATTTATTATTTTCCCATTATTCAAATTCAACCAGGATTGCTATAATTAAAAATTACAGCTTATTTCATTGATTGAATCTGAATCTATTCATTTTAAAATCAATTAAGAATCCACATTAACATTTAAAATGAATTAAATGTTCAAATTCAATGGCTTAAAAATACGGGATGTTACATTCCTCCCCCCTTATAAAAATTTCGTCCCCGAAATTTGCTAAGGTAAAAATATACTCTCAAGCTCATTTACTTATCCAATTTGCTCAGTTAAAAGCTTATATTCACTTTCCCAAAAAGTTTCAGCTCCATTTCAAAACCCTTTGCTTTCTTTACTCTAAAGCCTTCATTTTAATATTCGCTTCCAAAATAACTTTACTAGTTATTAAAAATTTTCCCAAAACCCAAAAATTTTCTAACTCCCAAAATTTCTGAAAATTTTTGGCGGAGTCTCCTTTGTACGGAGGAGCTTCTGCGATATCGCAGGATACACAAATATATATACATCGGCTCACATGGCCGGAAACCAAAATATATCACAATATATATCGATATATATATCATTTTCCAATTATTTTTGCGTAGGCGTACCTTTTAAGCAAATTTTAAATAGCGAGCGGCTAATATAACGCATATACGCGCTCCAACTCTCTCGAACGCCTCCCGTACCTGTACTTACTCAACAAACTCATCAGTTTTCAAAGATATGAGCATTTTCATAACATTTCCATGTAAATGCAAGCCAAACCTAACCATTTCATAACCAAACCAAGCATAGTTCATAATTTAACAATGTTAACCATAATTTATCAACAATTCAAAAGTTTCAATCACTTTTTAAATTTCTTATTCAAATCCAAACTTCATTTTTATTTCGCTTGAATGCCTTAAATTCAAGTTCGCTACATACAATCCATATTAATTATAACCAATTCATTTCTATCTCAATATGATTAACATATGCCTTTCTTACATTTTTAATTTTAACTTTCATTCCAAATTTGATTTACAATCAAATTTCATTTTAAACTTGAAACATTTGCATTTCAATTATAATCCATTTTCATTCATATGCAAACATTACTTATTTAACGACAATTTATTCCAATTGATCCAAAATCAATTCCATTTGCTATTCTTAACCAATTCACTTGAATTCATATACTAATTCTTTGAATTAGATTCCAATCCATATTAATTTATTCAAAGGTCAACTTCAATTGCTTTTTTTAAACAACTCAATTCTGAATACATGCAAATTTCCATGTCATTCAAGCAAAACAATTGCCACTTAAGCTTATAACCATTTAAAATTAATTTCAACTTGGATTCATATAAATTTTATTCCATTACAAGGTTCACAAACCAAATATTTTCTCTTTCCAAATGCAATTGTTAAATTCAATATTTCCTTTACATTTTAATCTCATTAACCAATTCAAATTTACATTAATATCATTCATTCCTGAGTTATTTACAACTCTTATATTTTTAACTCATCACATTAATTGATTTAAAACTCACTTCACTTGCATTTCAGTTTATTTCCTAACAAATTTCATTCAAGATTACTCAATAAAGCTTATACTTAATCATTTGTTTTAGTTCTCTCAAGTATCCACACATTTCCATTTCTTCTTGAATCAATTTTATTTTATTTTCATTTGATTCTCCTTCAAATCAAATTTCAATTCATTTATAAATCTAAATGCTCTTTGTTTATTTATCCAATCCATGTACACATTTATTTTATTAACAAAGAGACCATTTAAATTATTTCTCTCATTTGAATTTTATTTACAATTCAAACCATCACTATTATAAGCTAATTACATTATTCATTCTCACTTCCAACATTTATTACCAAACTTAAATTTCATCCCAAAACTGGATTTTATTTACCTTTCAAACTTTGACCAACTATCAAAATCCTATTTATTTCAATACAAATTCCATTTAATTTAGCTTACACAAGATTTATTTCCAAACAATCATTTTGGATTTAGTTGAGTAAACATTTATTTCATTCAACATCACTTCAACTAAATTAAATTTCCATTAAACTCAATTCTTATCCCATTTTAATTCAAGGTTAACTAAATTATATATGCATTTTCAATTTAATTCCTTTCCAGAATTAATTCAAATTCATCTAAATTTTATTTAGCCCACCTGAATTTAAACCATTTCCTTTACTACTTTAAATAAGAATTTAATTACATTCATTCTTATTCATAACACAACAAAAATTTTAATATTCAGCTTAATTCCATCTTAGTCGAAGTTAAACCCGATTTATCTTACTTGAATGATTTACATTCAAATTCTCTATATAGATGTTCAAACTTATTTACTAACTTCAGTTCACTTACATCCTTTATATTTTATAATTGTTTCACCTTACTTTGCATTCCATTTAAAATTAAGTTCGAATTCACCATTCCACTTATTATTTCCATTTGTGATTATAATTCCATTTTACTTGAGTTAAAATCAAATCTTCCATTCTCAAGTTCTCCAACTTATTTACTTGTAAGTTTATATTGCTCATTTCAAACCAATCCACATTTTTATAATCACAATGTCAAATTTTAACACTTAATAGCTTAAGAATATGAATTCATTTGCACAATCATAAGCATTTACATTTCACCTTTATATCAACTTCCATTTAATTTCAATTCATTTAGATTTAATTCAATTTCAAATTCTCAATTCTATTTAACTTATCATAAGTTAAATCCAGATGTATTCCATTCACCCTCATTTATTCAAAGTAAATTTACATTCCATATATACTCAATTCTTCTTTAAATCAACTTTCCTTTATAAGTTATATAGTTGAATCATTTCAACTTTCACATTTTTATTTAAAATAGAATTCCCAGAATTCAATTTACCCGGATTTATTTCAAAACCAATTTGAAATAAAAATCAACACCTTTCACTTTTGATATTCAAATCAAATACCAAATTCCAAAACAATCAGGTTTTACCAAACAAATTTCCTTTGAAAATTCCAAAATCACTTGTTTCCCAAACAAGTCTAAACAACGTCATAACCAACTATTTTGGTAGCAATCCATCACTTTAGAAACTCGAAAATGAATTCTAATGATGTGGCCAGCATCATCAGGATTATTTTCCAGCGACTGAAGTGAGTTCAATGCTTTCCACTTTCAAAATTCACCTCAAATCAAATTCCATTCAAAAATATTTTCCAAAATATACTCCATTCCTTCAAATGCTTTTGAAAACATTTCTAACATTTCCACAAAGTCAAATTCCCAAAACTTTGTTTAATTCCATTTGAAATCCCTTCCAAAATTTCCGGGGTCAAAATTCTAGTTTAAATCAAATTTTAATTTTTTTTTTACTTTTCTTATTTAAAACATATCCAGTCAATTCCATTTGGTTATAAACCATTTTAAGATTTTAACTTCTTATTTTCTTATATATATCATTTCAAATTTTAAATCATATTTTAATTTCTTATTTGATTATAGAAGAAACAACCAAACAAGTATCCAATACATATAATAATTTAGAAAACTATTTCTTTATATCAAAATATAATTTTGGGTAAAATTATTTCATTTACCCACTTTAAAAACAATACTATGTCGGTTTATCTTGTTTAAGAGTTTAGAAACCCCTATCGATACGGTTGTACTTCCCGCACCGACCAGAATTCATAAACACTCAACCGATAAGTCAACACAGTACAAAAATAATTTTTATATCCACTAACAAGTACGCTCTCATAGCTATTATTACACTCAACTCATAATAGAGTACTATTGACTCTATTTAAAATGAGTAAATTTACCCACCAAAGCCTAGGTTGTCGCCAATCTAAGCTCTGATACCAACTATCACGACCATCGAAAATCGACACAAAACACTCAACAGTATAATATGCCGACGATCGAATGCCGGAAAAGACAGATTGTAGAAGAATAAGAAAGTAGATAGAAGAAGAAAGAACTAACAAAATCAGAACCTCACAGTCGCAGCGGATAAAATATAATATATAGAACAGATCTTTACACAAAATGAAAACTATATCTGTTTATATACAATACATCATCATCAGAGTATGTCATAATACAATCATCAATAACCAGTCAATCAGTCAATACAACAATCACATCAGCGGAATAATACAAGTACGAGAAATACGTCTCGGACTCCAGCTCCTCTCCTGAGCTCCATAGCAACCTATCCTGAAAATATACTCGGTCTGACCCGAGCATTATAATAAAATAACACCCGAGTCAGTCTGGAATACCAGCGCATCATAAATACATCCAAACTGATTATTAAAGTTCAAAAATCCTTTGAAAACAAAAGCATCTCGTAAGACCACGCCACAAATAAATATGTCGGGTTTTTACCTTACGATAGCTAAAACACTTTTATATTAAAATCCTCTGATATTATAATAGTGTCTATAGAAAGTAAAATAGAATCTAGCTGAAATGCTTGCATCTCACATTTCAACAATAGTTGGGCACAATCAAAACCGTACAGGCTCGTAGGGAGAATGGATTTCCAACGAATGACTAGGCACTGGGGTACCACCTGTCACAGTACGTGGCCTAGATCACAGTACCGAGGAGTACGCCCGCTCCCCTGCAACACAAGACCGGAACCATCCCTTACTGGATAATTCCAAGTAAAATCACCCCACGGTTGTGATCAGCAACCGCACCACTAAGCCGAAATAAAAAGGGACATCTAGACAGGGATGACCTTACTCTCAAGTGGGGGCTACCCACGAAGCCTTGCTGCATAACCCCTGATTTTCAGTCATTCCCGGTTGATGAGGCTTGAGGCTAAACGATACCTTTATAGCACATATCCCTTAGAATGCCCATCGTCCACCTGACGATGTCACGAAAGCATTCGTCCATATAAGTCCGTCCCGGGTCCGAACGGAACCGAAGGCACTATTCCTACTACATCCATTTTGGAAATATCCTCAGGATTAGTAGCGACTAGCCCTTGCACTTCACTGCTCCATCTTCGACTCCGAAATCGTTTTCGCGAAACGTACAAACCGGATCGAAGTGGTATTCGAGTCTCCAGACCTAGAATCCCGGTATACGGAAACTCGATCCCGGTCTCTTCGAAACGATCAGCGCATTTGGCCAATATTGATAGTCGGTGATTTAACTATCAATTAATGTTCACAAACATCCTTACACATCCATCACACAATAAATAATCTCCATATTATTTATTTGCCTCTAATATCTTTCAAAGATATATATTTTTCACATTTTCAAAACTCATTTGAAAACAATTTTCCAAACTCTTCCTTTACAAGGTAAATCCTTTACCCTTTATTCCCATCGGGAATAACCAAGTATAAAACAATTTGCATTTAAAACAGTTAAAAATACTTATACTGAAATATACTTTAAAATATGAAAATTACTTCTATTTATTTACTCAAAATATAAATTTAAAATATGTGAAGAAAACTAGTTATTAACACATAAACTTTGAATTAAAGATAAGGGTTTAGTTTAACTAAATTCAAAATAGCGTTATAAGAAGAAAAATGCTAATTTTAACAACTTAAGCTAAAACCAACTTTTAAATAAATCCATTCGTAAAAATATTTACTAATATATTCTCAAATTATTACGGTATTAAAAATTATTAATTTATTTCTTTAAAAATAACGATTTCTTAAAAATACTTTTTAAACGATTTAAAACTTAACCTTAGTTAAATAAAATCTTTTTATAAACATTTACTTGGTTTTCCCAGGGAAACACTTTCCCGTTTCAAAACATTTCCAAGTACTCTTTCATATAAATCCACTGATTTATTTCAAGTCAATTTACGATTTCAACATAAATTTCCAATTTCATACTTAACTATAACTTCCTCCGAAGTTAAATCACAATTTTTCATTTCCGAAAATTCATTTTTAAATATAGTTTAAACATTTTGGTGAATTTCCAATGGAAGCCAAATTTCCAATTCACTTAATTAAATTCCAATGAAATACGGCATTTCAAACATTCTATTTTTCATTTGAGCTTGTTAATTTATAATCGGAAACTCCATTTTACATATTTTTTTTATTTCCGGATAACATTAGTCGTTATTAAAATAAACACCGTTATTTTAAACAATTTATAATTTCATAAATTTAATCTCCAGAAAACTATACTTTCCATTTACTCATTTCATAAACTTTCCATTATATTCAAAATCCCAATTTGGCCCAATTTACATTTTTCCCTTCAAATCCGATTTCAAATTTTATTCTTTGAAATTCTAAATTTAACAATTCATTTTATTTCGTAAAAATACAATTTATCCATTTAATTTAATTCTGTGATTACAATTTATACCACAATGTCACAGAACAACTAAATTTCCAGATTTATCAATCACATCATATAAACAGGTATCACTATCAATTATAAAATAATTGCTACATTGTGAGGAATCCAGTTGGATCCCTCCAACCTGTTTCTCCCTGCATCACAGATATTAGCACATCGCAATATAAATATCAACCAGACTGATAATCACAGATAATAATCAACCATTCACATAGATATTTAAATATCAACTATTTATAATGTCTAGCATCCAGATGTGAGTGAGAATAACTCACATTGAGTTTCGGCGAGCGTTCGAAATTTAAATTAAACCGGACAGTGTCCGATTTAACCCAAATTTCTACATGCCCGGAATGCTTCCGGAACTGCTCCACTTCGTAGTGCTCGTTTCTGCGATTCCGGCGTCGCAAATTTCGTCGAATTCTGATATAGTATGAATTAGTTATGATTTTATAAAATTCGAACAACAATTTAAAAAACAAATTTTCTTTTAAATTTTAATTTATATACCCAACAAAATCTGGCCGCACATCTAACATTCGAAAATAGGCCCGCTATGCTTCTTCTCCATCTTCGTACGCACCCCAAACACGAAAACAAACCCATACGCGAAAACTAGGGTTGCCAACCGCCTCCACCTCGCTTCACACTAACCCGATCAGACCCCGCAGTCGAAACCGCCTCCATCCCCTCAACCTCCGGCCCAGACGCGGCGAAACCCGGTCGACAATATTGCACGTGAAAACGAACGAACGACAGCACTTCACGATCCCATTCCGGCTCCATATGGCGACGATAGGCAACATCTATCGTTGGATGGGTAGATATCGAGGTGATCTACAACATTCCAGTTGGGAGTTTCCCCTAAAAGTCGATAGATCGAGCAGAAAATGGATGGAAATGAAAGCAAGTTTCGGCCATTGAAAAGAGAACTGGCGGCCGGTAGAATATGGCTAGGGTTTAAAGAAATTTGAATATATATATATAAATTTTTATATTATTTAATTAATAAAATTTCTCAAATCAACAGTTAATGCAAACGACCTCCAATTCTCACGTTCCGACAGGCTATCCTGGGGTTTTCCTGCGTTCCGGACACAATTAAACAAGTTTCGTAAGCTAATTTGATCATATGCGCGAGATACGAAATTAAACGATCAAGTTAAAATTAAATCGGTTAAATCGATTTCGATGCGTTTCGAGCTGCCACGGTCAAACGACAACTCCGATAGCTACGAAAATTGAAATCCGATAATAATTAACTATTACGGATCCAATGGAACTGGTTTCGTCGAATTCCGATACTGCGCCCCGGAAGGCTATTTTAACTTGTCTATTAAATCAGGCGATTTTCAAAATTTACGAAAACGCTTTAAAATTTCACCTTTAAAATTTTAATAATTTAACAATAAATCATATAAAATTTATAAACACATTAGAAATCATTCTGGCTCATTCCGGACTAAAATCTGATTATTTGCATTTTAATAATATTAAATTCATTTTTAATTAATATAAAATCCCAAATAATAATTTATTCACTTTAAAATTCATCTAAAATTCCAACAATATTATTTATAACCAATTGAACTTAAAATACATTTAAACACCATTTTTATCACTATTTACATTCAGATTTACCCTTATCTCAATTCCGAATATTTAATTTATTATTTTCCCATTATTCAAATTCAACCAGGATTGCTATAATTAAAAATTACAGCTTATTTCATTGATTGAATCTGAATCTATTCATTTTAAAATCAATTAAGAATCCACATTAACATTTAAAATGAATTAAATGTTCAAATTCAATGGCTTAAAAATACGGGATGTTACAAACTGCATATCGAACTGATACATATCTGTATCACTTGACCTAGGTTAGAAGACTATATACATGCCCGTGGTTATTTTTATAAAGTATTTTGAATATTTTAAATATTTTTAAAAAGTGTAAAATTATGAAAATTTGATTTAAATTGGATTTTTAATGTTTAAATAAAGAAATTTGGTTTTTTCTAGAAGTTAAAAATGTAATTTAAATGAATGGTAAAAGTGAATTTTTGAAATATAACTTAAGTAAAATTATTGGAAAATTGGGTTTTATTGTAAAGTTTACTTTATAAAAATCATAAGTAAAAAGATACTTAAATGATTCTTTGAATGTTAAAATATGATTTTTTATAGTGTTAAAAGGGTTTAAAATGAAGTTTATTATTTGCTGGAAATACACTAAAATCTGGAAATTACTTTTTATAGCATTCAGAAATGTTATGATTTCTGTAAAAGAACTAAAACTTAAATAAGAGGCTATTACAGCAGTTCTCTAATGCTGTAGTTGCTGAAGTAAATTAAAAGGCTAAAAACTTAATAAAGGCCTATTACAGCAGTTCTGTAAATGCTGTAGTAGTCTGCTGTCTTTGCTGAATTTAATTAAAACATTTAATTTGAAACCTAAGCTATTACAACATTTCTGGAAATGATGTCTTTGCTGTTTTAAACTAAATTTCAACTAAAACTGAGATTTAATTGCATTTTTAAATGTTGTTTGCTGAATTAAAATGTTTTCAAGTATAACTTATAACAGCTTTTTCTGAATGCTGTGAAAGGCTGAAATTTTCAATGTTTATGGTTTTTAACTTAGTAAATAAACTCAGAATAGTTTAAAATTTTGGAAATTGAATACATGATTTGGAAGTATAATAATTACACTTTTAAATGGTTTAGATGATATTTAAAAGGTGACTTGAAATGATAATAAATGAATGATATCTTTGAATTTAAAAGGTATTTAAAGTTGAATATTTGGATTTGAACTCAAATGATGATTTGATAATTAAGTTTTGAAAAAATATGATATTTTGATATATTAAATGATTTGAAATGAAGTTTTTGAAAGGATATGATATTTTGATATATTAAATGATTTGAAATGAAGTTTTTGAAAGGATATGATATTTTGATATATTAAAATGATTTGAAATGAAGTTTTGAAATGATATGATGTTTTGATATATTAAAATGATTTGAAATGTATTTTTGGAAAGATATGATATTTGATATAATCGAAATAATTTGAAATGAAGTTTTGAAATGATATGATATTTTTTAAATATATTGAAATGGTTTGGAATTTGATTAAATCTTTATTTTGATAAAGATTTGGATTTGAAATGATATTCTAATTTGAAGTATAAAATATTATTTTAAAATTAGAACCACGGGTTATAATAATGATTGATTGTTAAAGAGACCGGGATCGGATATGGAGATACTCTCTATCGATACCGAAAACCACTTTAACAACTGTGTACGCGGTGGAGTTTCCAGAATGAAGTAGGATGGTGCCGACGATCCTAAGGTATATACGTGGACCCAACTCCCGTGAGTTGGCATAAGGTGGCTAAAACAGGAGCGATCTCGGGCCAATGAGGTAGCACCTCTTATCGGACGCACTTCTTCGATACCATTCTATTACTTTGTGATCGATTCGGTGCACCCCTCGATTTGGGAGTGTTGTTCGAGGTTGAGCGGTAGTGGCTGCTATGCGTTTCCATCAGTCCGTGTGCGTAATTGGTATATCTACCCTAGCATTGCCTTGTGTACTGTGTCACCTACCATACCGAGCTTTACTACGAGTTGTGATTTCTCCCATAGCCTGTGGAGTATCGAGGGTAGCCCTCATTTTGGGAGTATGCTAATACTGGATAGACTACTGGGACTATTACGTGTTAAAGGGAATATTGGGTCACTCCTTAATGCTATTTGAAAGTATGTTTATTTTATATTAGACATTATTATAATAGCGAATATTACTACATAGTAGATAGTTTAATGGATCCTTAAAGAATGGGCGATCCCAAACATTCTTTAAGTTACTTGTTCCTTTATTACAGTTCACTTGAGTTGGTTTACATTGTATAAGTATGTATGTCCTAACTTGAGTGTTTTGTGTTTTGTGTTTTGCTTTACGCTCGGGTCAGACTGATTAATACAGCATTAAAGACTCACCTTTGGAGTTGGAGTTTTGCTTTGAAGATCCATATATCTATTCATTTTTTTATCCAGTTGATTCAAGTTGTATTCTGAGTTGTACCTGATTATCATACTGTTACTCATGTTGTATCTTGGTATTCCTATTGTATCTTACTTAACTCTGATGTATTTATATAGTAACTTCATGAACTACTATTTCTTTGTTTCCGCTGCATTATATTACTCTGTGTCTGTCATCTGTGATTATTTATTTACTTTATATGATGAGTTTGCCAAATTTTTATTTACAACGTGATATTTTGAGCAATTTAAGTCCGACATGTGCGGATGCGAATGGTTGAAAATATCGGGTCATTACAGATTCACCATTGAACTACCGATGAAACATCTCTTGAAACTTATGAGATTGCCTCTAAAGCGACGTGACCTGATCCCGCGACTTAACGATTCCATGTGCCTCATTGGTGTTGTAGCTTACGCCTCTATCTCAGTGTCGTTTCTGAAATTTTTAATGAAATATAGTGTATATCTAACGATATAATTTGATTTGGGAAATGTTCAAATTAAATGAATTAACAAATCAGTACCTTTTATCTATAATACACGAAATGCAAAATAAATACGAACAAATTGTTGCACAAGCAAGATTTTTTCATTAAGAATACATCATCAACCCATTACTTTTATCATTTTCCATTGCGAATTGAAATATTGAATTTTTATATCCATCGCATTTCCGAATAAAGCATGAAAGATTTATTTGGCTTTAAGTAAATAAGTAGTAAATCAGTTTATTCTTCAATATCAACATATACCCTAAGTGTCTCTTTTTATTGGCTTTAACTATAATTGGTTATATTTCATATCTTCAAAATGCTGGATTCAACTTGATTTACTATTTGAACCCTTTCTTTAAATCACCGTTTCAATATAAGCTCTATCACAAAAATCACAAAATGTTAACGCATATTTGAAGAGGTGACATTACTATTATGTATTGCCTAATTTTAATGATTCATTGATCTATTGTTTGATAAGTTTCCTACTTTATAGTATAAAATATTACTATGCATCTTAAATGTTTAGACACATTGCCCCAAATGACCTACTATGAAAGAGTTGATGTATTTCTGCAAATCTAATCTAGTTGGAAATCTATTGACTGTTACTATGAATATGGAACTATATTTTCTTATTTGATATATAATTTTGGATAACTTATTATGTACATGACAGATATTAGCTTAATATGAGGTTGTTTACATTTTATTTTTTTTATTTTAAAACCATATCATCTTTTATCCTATACATTATAGCTCTCGCACATAGGGACACCATAGTGTATCAAGATACTTATCCTATTGAACGATTTTTTAATTGTGTATTCACTTGTTTAGCACACAAAATATGAAGAATACAAAAACTACCGACTAAAATTAGAAGAAAGAAGTGGAGTGTAGCAAGCTTGATGGTCCAAGTCGACTGGAAGGAATTTGAATCACTCATGTGCCTCAAATCACCACGTGACCAATTTGTAATGCCTTACAAGTTTGCAATAATAATGGCACATGTACATATAATACAATAGAGAGTTTACAAAATTTTGAATAGTAGTTGGAAAATGAAATTAACAAATGGCTGAATATGTGTTATATATATAACATAGGTTATTATATATCAATTCACCAAACTTCCATACTTTTGACCTTTTAATTTAATTAATACAAACATGTACGACCCATATCCAGATAAATCTTCTAAAATAAATTAAACATTCTTATTTATATAATATATACCTCGTATTGGTCCACCATAGAAGTAGCTTGCTTCCCTTGTATTGCATGCTGAAATGATAGTCCTATTTCTCCCTTTGCTCCATGTTCTTATTCTTCTTTTTAAACAAAGTACTTCTCTAAACTGAAAATAAAAAAAGATGTAGCAATGGAAATTAAGTTGTTAATAATATTTATAATAGTGAATACTTGAGTGTTTGATTTGTTAAACCTTGTTTAACTACTTCAAGTTCATTAATATTGCAAGATTCTTTTAGTATGAAAGTTTCATTTTCCTAATAATTGAATAAAACATATTTCATATATAGTACTTAATTCATCTCATAGATGTACAACTAAAAGGTGAAAAGATATACATAATTTAGGATGGTTTAGTTAACAACTTTCTAAACAAAAAATTTGATGGCATAATTGAGATGGCCAAATTGTGCAATGGTTTCTTTTCTAACTTTTATATGTAGTTTTTGCAAAGTTACCGTAAACATCAAGCCCGTTACATCAAAAAGGAATGTTCATGCCAAGCTTGATTTTGAATGACTAAATGCATTTGAAGTTAACAATGAATAAAACAAAAGGTAAAATTCACCATCTTCTAGAAAATAAAATGATACTTAAGGAAGAAGAAAACTCTTAACTTCAAAGTCAAATAAAAATCAACAAAAGAAACTCGAACTGCAGGCTATCTGCGATGTCCTCTTGTTCTATCGTATTTGTATCCACCAAAAGATGTTTCCCTATAATAAATATAAGTGGAATTTATCAACTAGATAACTAAAAGTAGAGACATGCCTTTTGTGGATTTTTGATGTGAATCATTTCATATTTGAAATTCATACACAAATGCATGAATCCAGGTATTTTATAACTTGAATAAACAAAATTAGGGTTCAAAAATAGGTTAATTAAGAGTATATCAATCACTTAAACAAAATTTCAATAATTGTTTAAAAGATTTAAAAACATTTTTCGGAAAGGTAACTAATCTCAATTTCAAAAGTGGTTTGAATTACAAGTTACTGGTTAAATTTGGTACCATACAGATAGGTACCAATCCACATGCATGATCGGTACCGAACTACAAGAACTCAGAGGCACGGATAATCTTGGATTAGCTGGAAATGATGCACGTCTCAGAGATAAAGCCAAGCGTTTTAATGCGAATCAGAATGTCAAAGAACAATCAGAGGAGTATGTGCCAGAATTCCTTCATGGAAACTAAGGGAAAGCAGGGAATACTAACTTGAGAATTCCTTTGAATGACGATGACAGTCTTGCTGAGATGGTGAGACGAGCTATGAAGGTTCGATTGCCTCACTAGAGCATAGAGGATGTGAATAGGAGTCCATTCACTCTGAATATTCTGTATGCTAGGAATCCGCCTGATTTCAAGTTACCTACGTTGGAGACATATTACGGGATGACGGATCCAAAGGTTAGTTTGATGAGGTGCATCCAGCACATGGAGGTGCCGGCTGAGTCTGAAGAGGTCATAGCATGGTGTTTCCCTTTATATCTGATAGATTTGGTGGCATTATGGTTTAGGCAGTTGGAGAACGGTTCCACTAGCACATGAGTTGAGTTGGTGATCAGATTCATAAAGCAGTTTCGGATCCATATTTCTTGACCCAAGAATGTTATGACATTATATATGAAGTGTGAAGCAAAGGGCCAGTGAGTCCCATAGGAGTTTTTTGATAAGATTTAATATGGTGGCTGCCGTGATAAATAGGTGGACACATACGTGGTCCTGATGGTGGCAGTTTCAGGAGTGGCTAGTAAAACAGATTTTAAGATTGCTTTGGAATGGGATCCACCAATGGATCTCATAGAATTTTATCATGAAGCCGAAAGGTACTTGCATCAGGAGGACGTTGAAGTTGAGCCGAAAGAAATTAATGCTGTGGATGGCGGAGGACCGTCCAAAGAAGGATTTGGAAGGATAAAGGTAAAGGAAAAATGGATAAAGGCTTTGAAGTATCAAAGTGGTAGAGAAGGAAATCGAAATTCTCTTCTTATGTGGATTTGAATGAAACCCCAGAGCGAATTTACCTTAAAACTAGAAGACATATCCCGTATCGAAAACCAACAAGGAGAGAGCCCACAGACCATAAAAGAACGTCCAGAAAATATTGCCTATTCTATGAGCTAGATTGGCATATCACAAATGACTATGGACATTTGTGCAATCTTATAGAGGAACAGGTCGAAAACAACCAATTACAGCAGTATGTGAAAAGCCAATCTACGGTAGTAGAATAAGAGCAGCCATCATCTGTAGAGAATGGAAACGGCCTTGGATCGAAGTCGAGGATAGTCATCTCTTGATTGGGATGGTAGGGAATCAGATTTGGTTCTTACATTCTATGTTCACTTTCAATAAACAGTGCAATGCTATAGTCGAACCACTTACTCGTTTATGGAATCTCGTTCGGTCCCTAGGCACGCTCTGAGTTGGATTCTAGGCCGTGACGCCTAAAGAGGTGATTATTATGATGTTTGGCTCTGTGTTTGTTAATATTTGAATTCAGATCCAGTAGATGGATCCATGCTTATTGATGTCCGCTTGAAAGTGATGGAAAATATTAATCGAAGTAGTCCGGATTGGAGAGATAGGGCGATGACCACAAGGTGCAAGTTCCCTTGTCGAAGAGCATGTGGATGGACTTATACGATATTGATTACATTAGATACCAACCGAAGAGTCACGACCGGAGTGCAAGGTGCAACTTTCCTTGTCGGAGAGCAAGTGGATGGACTTGTACGATATTGATCATGTTAAGTCCCGACTAAAGAGTCGGGGCTGAAGTGCAGGAAGTAAGTCCCATCACCAAAGAGTGAGTGGATAGGCTTACTTTTCGTTGAGTTCCCTCATCGGAGAGTGACCAGATCAGGCTCAACAAGGGTTCGGAGAGACCATGGATTTGATTATCGACTCCGAATGCCATGGATTCGACTAACGGTTTGGAGAGACCATGAAGTTGATTATCGGCCTCGAATGTCCATGGATTCGATTAACGGTCCAAAGAGACCATGGATTGGATTATTGACCCCGAATGGCCATGAATTTGATTAACGATCCGGGAAGATTGTAGACTTAACTATTGACTTGGAACAACCACATATTCCACTAATGATCTAGAGAGATCGAAATTTCCACTAATAATTCGGAGAGATCAAGCTTTCAACTAATGATCCCGAGTGATAAGGAATTGAGTCGGTCATCGAATGCATGACCTGGAGACATCAAAATCCAGACTTTGGCTTCGAACGACATTTGACCTTGAAGCGGTTCCTTAACAAATATCGAATCGAGCCATTTATTTCAACACGTGACTACTAACCCTTAGATGAACACAGGATGATCTCGATTCGTGGTACAACCTACGGCTTACTAATTCCGAGAGAACACTGGAACATTTTTTATGACTGACACCTAAGTAAGGACTAGAATCTATAGCTATCACTATCTAGAACGACCTTTGATTTACAGGTGAATCCAAATTTTGGTAACATTATTCAGGAGATTTAATTAGATAAATTAAATAGAATAACGTAAATGTTAAGTGATAAGGGGATTGAGACTTGAATTAGTTCATTAAGGGCCGAGCCTAATAATTAACTAATGGTCTTAAGAGTGGTTTTAGGTTAAAACAAATTACATAAGGGTATCATTGGAAATTGCCGCCCAATGACCCTTACCCATATATATAGTTTTGTTCCTACCATTTCTACCCATTCACGTCATTTTAAAACGCAAATCAAAAGAGAAGAAACGGCCGGCCATTAAGAAGAAGAAGAAATCAAATTAGAGCTAGAAAATCAAGCTTAGGGGAAATCAATCTCAATCCAATCTCCTTATTTGGATCAAGGTGAATAATAATTCCATCTCTATTTTGGTTTTAAATCATATGTTTTCAAATTTAAGGGTAAATTCGTTTTTATGATATGTTGGATGATGATATGCTTGATTCATGATTTATTTGATTTAAACAAGGTTGTTCAAAAGGAGTTTTATACAGTTTTAGGTCAAAACCGAGATTAAATGATGTTTAAATGCCATGGGAAAATTTTATGTTTTGAGAAACATGATTTTGGAGTTGGGTTTCAATTTTGGGAGTTTTCCAAACTATGGAAAGATTAATATGAATTTTCAAAGGAAAATATGGTCATTTTGTTTTATAATTTAATTTGGAAAATATATTGAGAATTTGGGTCTGGAATTTTGATATGTTAGATAATATGATTAAAGTGAATTTTTGGAATTTTTGAGGATTTTTCCAATGTGATTTGCTATGCAACATAAATTATTTTAGAAGAGGGACTTCTTTGTAAAATTTGGAAAGGCTTAATTGATTAACTTAACCATGGTTTAGATCTAGATTAGCGAAAGTTATGTTCGAAAAAGAATTCGAAATAGTTAAGGCAACCAATCTAGTGTTGACACGTGGCAAGTTAGTTAGAGAAAAGTTTACTTAAATAGGAATTAAACCTTGTTTGCTCAGAAAAGTGGTTCCGCCTACTTAGGAAAGCGCCTTTCGACATAGTAGCTTCCGCCTTCATTCTTGTCGAAACCAACTATGCCGAAACCAATACACAAGGTATCACTATGATGGTATGAAGTGGATTGGAGATAGGTGAAAGGTTAAGTGTCGAAAGCATAGCTTCTGAAGGGGTCGAAACCTTGGTCTGTTTTAAAAGAAAAGCGCATGCCTATGTTTTGTTTTAAGCCTTCAATAGAGTCGAAGCATAAAGTTTCGAAAGAGGTTTTAAAAGCTTTCGAAAGGGTTGCCATTAACTTATAATTGCTTTCGACTAGGTTTCTTACTTATAACAGAATATTTTAAAAGAAGGGGTTCCGACCTAGTTGATACCCTGCTGCCATTTTATAACCTTCCCATTATATTGAAGATATCAATGTTGTCGAAAGGTGTTTTGTTTTATAATTTCAATCCACATCATATTGGTTTCGAAAAGGGTTAGGGGTTCGAAGGTGATGGTTTTGAAAGGGGTTTCGACGACAAGCTTCCAATGTTTTACCCAAATGTTTTATGCTTTTAAAAGAGATGGTGCCGACACCATCAAGTTTTCCCCAATATTTTTAAATTATATAAGATGGTTTCGAAACAGATGCTTTTGACTATATTCACTTTTACCTAAATATAGTTTTAAGTATAAAACCAATGCTTTCGAAAGTGTTACTTTCAATGATTTCGGAAGGGTTACTCCCAATAGTGTCGAAAGGGGTACTTTCAACTGGTTTTGAAGCTAAGCTTATAAAGTAAAATGCTAATACTATAGTCTGTTCGAAAGGTTTTGAAAGGTAGATTTTAAAGTACTAAATGGCAGGAGCCTAATGATTTGAAGATATATTTTTAAGGCTTTCGAAGGAGGCTATCCTATGAATTCAAAAGCTAGGTTTTGAAGGTATCGAAAGTTTTTATGACCCAAACTCTATTTTTAAAGGAAAAACCCATGACTATATTAAAGGAGTTTTTATAATGTTTTTAAGAAGAAGCTATCTTTGATGAATTAAACCCATAGGAGTGGTATTGCTATGTTGTTAAGTTGTTTCTTCTAAAATGAATATATGCACTTTATAATGAACACATAACTGTATTTTGGGGATAAATGGTAGGAGAACCAATTAGGTTAACCCAGTAGTGAATATAAACTTAATAAACTCCTGAATGAGTAGAATTGCATCCAGGAGGTCACGAAGACTAGAATATAGGATACTAATGTATAAAGGAAATATATTGACAGCGGCCAATAGGTTTGTGGTAAGCATGTTAAAACTGTATGATATTGGCAGGGGCCGATAGGTTCATAGTTAGCCCATGAAAACTATGTGTAAAGGAAGATGTCAGATAGACAGGTTCATAGTAAACCCATGAATGATTGTTACTGGCAGGGCCAGTAGGTTTGTAATTAGCTCATGAAAACTATATTCTGTTGAAATATTGACAGATGTCAATAGGTTTCTAGTCAACCCATGAAAACTAGTGTAAGAGAAATGTATTGGGGTTACCGATAGATTCCTATTCAACCCATGAAAACTAGGATAAGAGTAAGATATTGGAATTACCAATTGGTTCATAGTAATCCCATGAAAACAATACAATTAGGCAGGGAGTCCTTAAATTTTAAAAGGTTATTAGTCAGCCCTTGAAAATAATTAAGCTAATAGTAATCCTAGAAACTATAATTGAGACAGATAGTCTAAAATGAATGGGGACGGGTAATCCAGAATTGATTCATTTGTTTTGCATATCATAATATTATGCTATTTTGAATTATTTTAACCATTGTGGATGTTGAAGCCCAGTATATGGTTTTATAAAGGTTTTGAGATACTAGTGAGGGGAAACACATTCCGCTAAGCGGCGTGGTCTCACTAGAGATCTAAATGATTGAGATGGTAGATTATTATTCATATTAGGCTTTATGTCTGACTCAAAGTTATTGTTTTCACCTTAAACTCTCGGGTACTCAATTGATTTTGAGTAGTTTGGGAGTTGAGGTTTTCAGGTACCTCTTAAAACAAATAAGCTTCTGGAGACGTGTATGAGGCATGTTAGCTAATTAGAATTCTTTCCTTTTGATTCCGTTGTGTTGTTTGTAATGGCAAAGTTTTTATATTGCCTGTATATACTCTGATCATCCCAGGGGGCATCTTCATATGTCGCTCTGGGCGTATGTTGTAATAAATATATTTTCTATAAATGTGGTTTGCTAATATTTGGACTATGTAATGAATTAGAAATATTTTGATCTGGAATGTGATTTTAGTTGAAGTTTAAATTTTTTCCATATCCATGTGTTTCTATGTATTAATGAATCTAACACCACCGTATTTGGTCACCGAGGATTAATATCTATGGATGACTACAGTATCTGTAGCCGTTAGTTTTAGGCCTCCAAGTAAGGGGACGTTACAAGTTGATATCAGAGCATAGGTTTATGGAAATTTTAAAGAAAGTTAAACCTAAAAGATTTTCAAACATAATCCAATGAATTTGAAAATATGATCGGGGTTTGGGTTAACGCTATAGTAACATAGTTGTATTTGATATATATATATATATATGTATGTATGTATGTATGTATGTATGTATGTATGTATGTATGTATAAGTACGTGTTCCCCTCTCTCTTTGACCATTTTTCTATATCTTACTAAGGCTCGTATGTAGATTTATGAGAAAGAAGATATGGAAGCAGGAAACGGAAGAGGAAATCTAGGTGGAGGAAGAACCACAACTAACGAAAATGCTCGACCCAATACCAGGAGGAACAAAGTTGACATGCTAATGCTAATCCAAATGCTAAAGCTAATGTAGGTGCCGGAAATCCGCCAGTAAATGCGGAGATGGTATATCAGTTGTTGGCCAATCTTATGCAAGTTGGAGTTGCCGGTAATGTTGGAGGAGCAAATCCTCTGGCTCCAATTGGGAATAACTATGCTAAGCTATGTAGAGACTACACCAGTTTCAGTGGAAAGCCATTTGTTGGAACGGAGGATGCTGTTGAAGTTGATAATTGGCTACTGAGTTGTAAAAGGATCTATACTAATCTAGGCTTGGATGATGGGAAAAGGAGAAGGCTAGCCTTAGACAGTTGCAAGGGGCAGCACTTCATTGGTGGAATAGTTTTACTGCCAGGGTACCGAAAGAAGAGCTGACATGAGCAGATTTCAAAAGAATGTTTGAGCAGTGGTTTCTGTCTGTGGTTGCTAAATTGGCATTGATGAGGAAGTTCATGGATCTGGTTCAAGGAGAGATGTAAGTGGTCGAGTATGCTGCTAAGTTTGATGAGCTATCTCGATATGGATATACTTTAGTTGACACTCATGTCAGAAGGAAGGAAAGGTTCATTCGAGGACTGAGACCTGAGCTTGCCAGAATGACCATGATCCATATCCGAGAACCTAGTAATGTGGTCGTGGAGATGGTCATTCTCCATGAAGAGATGCTTGCTATTTTTGCTAGGGAGAAGCCAGTTGAATCCCAGAGTCCTTAGGGAAAGAAGAGGAAATTCTTCAAGAAGAAGGGAGCCCAGAAATGGGATGCTACCAAGAAGGTAAAGGCTGATTTAGTGTGCTACAAATGTGGCAAAAAGGGTCATTATGGGAATGAGTGTCGGTCAGGTAAGGGAAAGAAGGCCGCAAACAAGGAGAATGTGAAATGCTTTAACTGTGATCAAGTTGGGCATTACAAGAACCAGTGTCCAGAGCCAGTCAGGGCGAACGAAGGGAAAGTTTTTGTTGTTGGAACATCAGCTAACCTTACTGTAGCTGATAAAGGGAAAACTGCGATGGAAAGTATGTTTTTGATTCAGAGTACACCAGTTAAGTTACTTTTTGATACTGGTGCATCACATTCATTTATATCCCTGTGTTTGGTTGATAGGTTATGTTTAGAACCCACATACTTTGTTACTTCCTTAAGGGTTGCAAATCCAATAGGACGGTATGCAACTCTGGGGATAAGATGTGACCAGTTAGAACTTGATTTGTTAGGTCATTAGTTTGCATACAGTTGGTATGTTTACGATTTCGTAGATTTCAGAATCATTTTGGGTATGGATATGCTGAGAAGGTATGAGGCCAGGATATTCTGGCAGGATGGGGAGATATCTTTGACACACCATGTTAGTCATAACCGAGTTATATTCTTAGTAGAGAATTTTGATCGAAGTTGTTGTGCTTTGTTAAGTGCAATGGAAGTGGGTAAAGAGTTAAGTCAGGCTTCAATTGCAAGAGAGTTTGCAGATGTCTTTGAGCCAGTCACAGGACTATCACTGAAACGAGCTGTTGAGTTTTGGATAGATCTTATGCCAGGAGCAGAACCTAGGAGTAGACCACCTAGCAGGATGATACCGACAGAGATGAAGGAACTGAAGGTGCAGCTAGTGGATCTAGCAGTTCACCTTCGGAAGCGGCTATGGTATTTGTGAAGAAATCAGATGGGTCGTTGAGGTGTGTATCGACTACAATAAGTTGAACAAAAGGACGATAAAGAATAAGTATCCTTTGCCGAGAATTGATGATCTGTTTGATCAGTTGAGTGGAGCCAAAGTGTTTTCACAGTTGGATTTGGCGACGGGGTTCCATCAGTTGAGAATGGCAGAGGACAATATTCCTTTGACTGCATTTCAGACTAGATATGGTTCGTATGAGTGGTTGGTGATGTCATTCGGATTGAAGAATGCACCTCCTTTCTTTGTGAATTTGATGAACCGAGTCTTCTGAGAGTATTTGGATAGATTCATGTTGGTGTTCATAGGTGACATTTTGTTATACTCTAAGGATGAGGGAGAGCATGAAGATCATCTTAGAGTTGTGCTAGAGACGCTAAGGTAGAATCAACTAAAGGCGAAGTTTTCCAAGTGTCATTTTTGAAAGAAAGAGGTTAAATTTCTTGGTCATGTGGTTTCAGAGAAGGGATTGTCGGTTCGATCCAGATAAGATTGCAGCTATGAACAATTGGAAAAGACCAGAGACGGTGACAGAGATCAGAAGTTTTCTTGGACTTGCCAACTATTACCGGAGATTCATCAAGGATTTCTCGCGGATAGCGGCGCCTTTGACTAAGTTTACTAGGAAGGAAGTGAAGTTTGTTTGGTCCGACAAATGTGAGGAAGCATTCCTCAAGTTAAAGCAATTATTGACCAATGCTCCAGTGTTAGTAGTTCCCGATGGTAAGCAAGGATTGGTAGTATACACTAATGCATGTGGGACTGGACTAGGAGCAGTGTTGATGCAGAGGGCAAAGTCATTGCTTACGCATCTAGGCAGCTTAGACCACATGAAGTAAGATACCCTACTCATGACTTGGAGTTGGCTGCGGTGATTTTTGCCTTAAAGACATGAAGGCATTATCTTTTGGGGAAGAGATTTGAGTTGTATACCGATCATAAGTCTTTAAGATATCTATTCTCTCAGAAGGAGTTGAATATGCGACAGCAGAGGTGGCTAGTGTTTTTGGCTGCTTATGACTTTGATATAGAGTATAACCCGGGGAAAGGTAATAATGTAGCAGATGCTCTCAACAGAAGACATCAGAATATGGTGTTGGCTATGTTGGCAGAGTGGAAAGATCTAGAAGCTTTGGCCAGTTGTGGTGTGCAGTTAAGATTGACTGCTAGTTCTTGTCAGAGTACTGCAAAAGATGTCTTATTTAGAAGTTCGTCCAATGTTGATCGAGAGAATTGCTTCTAAACAGAAGGAGGATCCATTATTCGCTGAGAGGATCAAAAGGCTTGAGGTTGAAAACGAGGTCGATAATTTGAAAGATTATTGTCTTGACCAGAGAGGATGGTTGTGAAAGAAGGGTCGGTTATGTGTTCCAGATGTCGAGAACTTGAGAAGAGAAGTTCTTGAGAAATGTCATCTATCCAAGTTTACGATTCATCCTGGAGGGACCAAGATGTATCAAGATATGAAGAGGAGCTTCTACTGGGAATGCATGAAGAGGGATGTTGGCTTGTGGGTTAGGTGATGTGTAAACTGTCAACATGTGAAAGTCGAACATCAGAAGCCAAGTGGGTTACTTCAACCTTTAGATACTCCAGTATGAAAATGGGATTCGATATCCATAGATTTTTGTGATAGGTTACCATGGTCAAGGAGAGGAAATGAGAGTATATGGGTTATGCGGACAGACTGACCAAAAGTGCCCATTCCATTCCAGTAAAGTCGACCAGAATAACACCATTTTTAGCGAAGTTGTTCATGAAGAACATAGTTAGACTTCATGGAGTTCCTAGTAGCATAGTCAGCGACAGAGATTCTTTATTCACTAGTGAATTCTAAAAGAGTCCACAGGCTATGTTAGGCGACTAAGCTCAAGATGAGTACAACACATCACCTACAGACGGATGGACATACAAAGAGAGTCAATAAGGTGCTCGAGAATTTGTTGAAAGGTTGTGTGTTGGACTTTGGTGGATCTTGGGAGGATCACCTACATTTGGTTGAGTTTTCCTATAATAATGGTTACCAGACTAGTATAGGAATGACGCCTTTTGAAGCTTTGTATGGAAGGCCATGTAAATCCCCTGCATGTTGGTTAGACACTGGAGACAGATTGATCTTAGGTCCAGATTTGGTAAGGGAGGCGTTAGAGAAGATTGAGTTGATCCCAGAACGGATGAAGGAAGCTCAATCCAAACAGAAGAGTTACGCAGATAAAAGGTGTAAAGACCTAGAGTTCTCTGTGGGAGACAGGGTTTTCATTAAGGTATCTCCGATGAAGGGTGTGGTACGATTTGGGAAGTCAGGAAAGTTGGTCCCGAGATATGTTGGTCCATTCTAGATAATAGGGGAGATTGGAATGCTCACATACAGAGTTGAGTTGCCGAGCAATATGGCAGGTGTCTATAGGGTATTTCATGTGTCTCATCTTCATAAGTATGTGCATGATCCAAAGGATACCATTCCTCAGACAGAGCTAGAGGACTTGGTAGTAGAGCCTGATTTGACTTTTGTAAGACAACTAATTCGGGTTGTTGCAAGAGATAAGAAAAGATCGAGGAACATGACAGTCGAGTTGGTGAAAGTTCAATGGAGCAACAATGAGAAGGACTGTACTTAGGAGACAGAGGACATGATTCGAGATACGTATCCTGATCTGCTTTGATGATATGTTTATATTAGATTTCATAGATAATTCCTAGTCAGGTAGACTAGTATGGTTGTTAGGAGTCATTACTGATGATTGCTATGGTTAGTATTTAGTCCTTACTAAATTTCGAGGATGAAATTCTTTAAGGAGGGGAGCCTGTAACACTCTTAATTTTGCTAACATTATTCAGGAGATTTAATTAGATAAATTAAATAGAATAATGTAAATGTTAAGTGATAAGGGGATTGAGACTTGAATTAATTAATTAAGACCCGAGCCTAATATATTAACTAATGGGCTTAAGAATGGTTTTAGGTTAAAACAAATTACATAAGGATATAATTGGAAATTGCTGCCCAATGATCCTTACCCATATATATATTTTCATTCCTACCATTTCTTCACATTCACGTAATTTTTAAACGCAAATCAAAAGAGAAGAAACGACTGGCCATTAAGAGGAAGAAGAGAAAATCAAAGTGAAGCTAGAAAATCAAGCTTAGGGGAAATCAATCTCAATCCAATCTCCTTATCTAGATCAAGGTGAATAATAATTCCATCTCTATTTTGGTTTTAAATCATATTTTCGAATTTAAGGGTAAATTCGTTTTTATGATATATTGGATGATAATATGCTTGATTCATGGTATATTTGATTTAAAAAGGTTGTTTAAAAGGAGTTTTATACGGTTTTAGGTCAAAACCGAGATTAAATGATGCTTAAATGCCGTGGGAAAATTTTATGTTATGAGAAACATGATTTTGGAGTTGGGTTTCAATTTTGGGAATTTTCCAAGATATGGAAAGATTGTTATGAATTTTAAAAGAAAAATATTGTCATTTGGGTTTATAGTTTAATTTGGAAAATATATTGAGATTTGGGTCTGGAATTTTGATATGTTAGATAAAATGATTAAAGTGAATTTATGGAATTTTTGGGGATTTTTCCATAGTGATTTGCTATGCACAATAAATTATTTTAGAAGAGGGATTCTTTGCAAAAATTGGAAGGGCTTAATTGATTAACTTAACCATTGTTTAGATCTGGATTAGCGGTAGTAATGTTCAAGAAAGAATTTGAAAAAGTTAAGGCAAACAATCAAGTGTTGACACGTGGCATGTTAGTTAGAGAAAAGTTTACTTAAACAGGAGTTAAACCAGGTTTGCTCAGAAAAGTGGTTCCGCCTACTTAGGAAAGCACCATTCGACACAGTAGCTTCCGCCTTCATCCTTGTTGAAATAAACTATGCCAAAACCAATACACAAGGTATCACTATGATGGTACGCAGTGGATTGGAGATAGGCGAAAGGTTAAGTGTCGAAAGCATTGCTTCCGAAGGGGTCGAAACCTTGGTTTGTTTTAAAAGAAAAGCGCCTGCCTATGTTTTGTTTTAAGCCATTGACAGAGTCGAAGCATAAAGTTTTGAAAGAGGTTTTAAAAGGTTTCAAAAGGGTTGCCATTAACTTATAATTTCTATCGACTGGGTTCCTTACTAATAATAAAATGTTTTGAAAGAAGGGGTTCCGGCCTAGTCGATACCCTGCTGCCATTTTATAACCTTCCGATGGTATTGAAGATATCAATGCTGTCGAAAGGTGTTTTATTTTATAAGTTCAAGCCACTTCCTATAGATTTCGTAAGGGGTTAGGGTTTCGATGCCGATGGTTTCGAAAGGGGTTTCGACGCCAACCTTCCATGTTTTATGTTTTTGAAAGAGATGGTGCCGACGCCATCAAGTTTTCCCCAATATTTTTATATGATAAAGGATGGTTTTGAAACAGATGCTTTCGACTATATTCACTTTGACCCAAATAATGTTTTAAGTATAAAGCCAACGCTTTCGAAAGGGGTACTTTCAATGAATTTGGAAGGGTTACTTCCAATAGTGTTGAAAGGTGTACTTTCAACTGGTTTCGAAGCTAAGCTTTTAAAGTTAAATGCTAATACATTAATATATTTGAAAGGTTTTGAAAGGTAGATTTTAAAGTAATAAAAGGCGGGAGCCTAGTGATTTGAAGATATATTTTTAAGGCTTTTGAAGGAGGCTATCCTATGTAGTGGAAAGCTTGGTTTCGAAGGTATTGAAAGGTTTTATGACCCAAACTCTATTTTTCAAGGAAAAACTCATGGCTATATTGAAGTAGTTTTTATAATGGTTTTAAGAAGAAGCTATCTTTGATGAACTAAACCCATAGGAGTGGTATTGCTATGTTGTTATGTTGCTTCTTCTAATATGAATATATTCACATTATAATGAACCCATAATTAACTGCATTTTGGGGATAAAGGGTAGGAGAACCAGTTAGGTTAACCTAGTAGTGAATATAAATTTAATAAACTCCTGAATGAGTAGAATTGGAACCAGGATGTCAGGAAGACCATACTATGGGATGCTAAAATATAAAGGAACGTTATTGGAAGGGGCTAATAGGTTTACAGTAAGCCATTGAAACCTGTATGATATTGGCAGGGGCCGATAGGTTCATAGTTAGCCCTTGAAAACTATGTGTAAAGGAAGATGTCAGATAGACAGGTTCATAGTAAGCCCATGAAAACTATGATTGGACATTGGCAAGGCCAGTAGGTTTGTAGTTAGCCCATGAAAACAATATCCGGTTGTAATATTGACAGATGTCAATAGGTCCCAATTCAACCCATGAAAACTAGGGTAAGAGAAAGGATATTGGGTTACCAATAGGTTCCTAGTCTACCCTTGAAAACTAGGATAAAAGTAAGATATTGGTGTTACCAATAGGTTCATAATAATCCCATGAAAACTATGTAATTGGGCAGGGAGTCCTTAATTGTTTAACCAGTTATTAGTCAGCCCATGAAAACTACTAGGTTAATAGTAATCCTAGAAACTATAATTGAGATAGATAGTCTAAAATGAATGGGATGGGTAATTCAGAATTGACTCATTTGTTTTTTACATATCATCGTATTATACTATTTTGAATTGTTTTAACCATTGTGGATATAGGAGCACGATATATGGTTTTATAAAGGTTTAGAGATACTAGTTGGGGGAAACCCATTCCGCTAAGCGGCATGGTCTCACTAGATATCTAAATGATTAAGATGGTAGATTATTATATACCAGGCTTTATGGCTGACTCGAAGTTATTGTTTTCCCCTTAAACTCTCGGGTACTAAATTAATTTTGAGTAGTTTGAGAGTGGAGGTTTTCAAGTACCTCTTAAGATGAAAAACTTCCAAAGACGTGCAGGAGGCATGATAGCTAATTAGAGTTCTCTTTTCTTTTGATTCCGCTGTGTTGCTTGTAATGGCAAAGTTGTTATATTGCCTGTATATACTCTGATCATCCCAGTGGGCATCTTCATATGTCGCTTTGGGCGTATGTCGTAATAAATATGTTTTCTGTGAACATGGTTTGCGAATATTGGGATTATGTAATGAACTGAAAATATTTTGTTATGGAATATGATTTTGGTTGAAGTTTAAAAAAACTTCGTATCCATGTGTTTCTGTGTATCAATGAATCTAACACCGCCGTATTTGGTCGTCGAGGATTAATAACTATAGATGGCTGCAGCATCCATAGACATTAGTTTTGGGCCTCCAAGTAGGGGCATGTTACACCCAATTTATCTCAAACTTTCCATGCCCATCAATCATGATGCCAATAACCCTCTTCCAGCTTTGGACCATCAATCTCTTGCGATTTGCGATCGATCTCCTCAAGCACATGAAATCAACAACTTCATTCCACCACCTATCCATCATTTGACCTAGAAACAAGCTCTAAGCACTACAAACAAGATGAGAAACATGATGAAAACAACAAGTCACTTCATCACAAAGAGTTCAAACCAATCTAAAAGACAATCTTATGGATCAGTACCGATACATACATACATACATATACATATATATATATATATACATACATATATATATATATGGATTGTTATTGATCCATGACAAATTATGATTTAGCCGTGTTTGTTAGTGTGGAGTTATTGCTAGAACGTGGGAGAGGTGATGGATGTCATGGAGGAGCATATCTCGGTGGTCTATTACTATAAATAGAGGGATACTTGCTCATTTTAGGATCATTTTTCTTCCTTGCAATCATTACATATTGTAGGATCTAGATTAACCCTAGAGGGGGGGGTGAATAGGGTTATCGCAATTTTCTCGAATTAAACGCGAAATCAAACTGCAGATAAATAAATATGCAAAAAAGTAAATCACACACAAAATTTACCCAGCTTCGGCAACCCCTGCCTACTGCTGCATTCCCAGATTTCTATTAGGATTAAACAGTATCCCGCTTACAAACACTCCTACAGACTCGCACACCCTGCTCCGCCTATAGAGCTTTGTAAACACGCACACCCTGCTCACTGAACTAACCCTAACCAGACAATCAAACACTACCTAAACCCTAGGTGGTGATTTCCCTGCCTTGATTTGAAAAGTACAAACTGAAAAATAAAATACATATTAAACCCAGGGCAAAATTTAAATTGAAAATTTAAATATATTTTGCCCTAAAATAAACTAGGCCCAAAACTAAATCATTAAAACCAGGCCCAATAAGATAATTTAAACCTAGAACTTAAAACCCTAATATGTATATAGGCCGGCCCGCTATTTTATCTTGATCCCCTTTGTTTTTCTCTGGCCCGATCTCCTGAGAAATAAAAATGGCGATGGCTTCGGCGATGTGATGATTCTCTGGCGAATCTGGTTCGATCTTCTTCACTGCTTGCTCGATTGAATTAGGGCTTTGCCCTTGTTCGTTTCACTGGCAAATTTGAGCTTCGGCTTCGTCGACTTTTGTAGCAACTCTGGAATTAGGGTTCTTCCCTGTTGTCTTGCTGGTGAATTGAAGCTTCGGCTTCGTCGATTCTGGAATTCTTAGCTGTTGCAATTTAGAGCTTCGGCTCTTCTCTGGAATTTGTAAGTGATATCCCTGTTCTGTTTTTCTTGATTGTTTTTGCTTGATAACTTGTCAGTGATGATTTGTTGGGTTTCTATTCTGTTGCTCTGAATCACCACACAGTCGATGATGATTTTGGGTCTCTTTATATATGCTTCTGGTTTGATTGTCTTGATCACCACGTTGTTTATACTTGCCGTTTTTACATCTCGATATTTTGGGAAAGATCTTTGTATGCACGGCTTTGATTCTTGAACGTTCGATCTTTTGATTCAGAACCTTTCCTATTATAATTCTTTGACTATTTCCATATTTTTAAAACTTGATTTACGTCTCTGACTTTTTACTTGTTCTGGTCATCTCATCTTCGATTTTGTGATTTCCTGGCCTTGTCTTGATCACTGTTGATCACGGCTTTCACTTGTTCACTGTTGATGATCACCTGACTTTGGCTTCTTGTCTTTGACCATCTTTTCTGACCTGTACGTCTCTGTTGTACTGCACTGCTTCATTGTTCATTTCTTGTGTTCGTTTACTTCACTGATCTTGCACATGCTCTGTTGCACTGTTTCATTTGTACTCTGATGTTCCACTATCTGGTCTGTCATTCAGTTTTGATGCACTTGATCATGGTTGCAGTTGTAACTCGACTTTGAACTTGTTACCATTCATGTAGATATCCAATGTTACTGTTGTGCACTAGTGTACTTGAGTCAGTTGAAATAGTGCTTCATCACTTTAACTTGATCTTCACTGCTATTGATGTTTGCACTCACTTCTGTTTCACCTATGTTGCATGCTTTTGTTATTGTTTTCATGCTGATGGTCTCAGTAGTCTGGCCTTTGATCATGCCCGGTTTACATTTATGCTGTAGCCTATTCACTTGAATTACATTCATGGTTGCAGTTGTATTCCTTTTGAACTAATTCATGTAGACAGTTGTCATTGTGTCTTGATTGAGACTGCTGTGTTCATGTGCTCACTTGTGCATGCATTTGCCACTGATTGTTCTGTGTAGCTTGTTGTACTTCTGTAGTATAACCTGATGTTGTAGTCTTGATGAACATATCTGGTCTGGTCATCATGTATGTTGTCACTGCTCTTTACTTTGTAGCTTTGTTGCTCTTGTCTTTAACTTGTGATGATCATCTGCACACTTGATCTTGCAGTCTGGTCTCCATAGCCTTTGCCTCATCATAGTTTAGTTCCTGAACCATTTACTTGACATACTTTAGTTGTATTGCTTGAAGTCTTCATATATGCTTGCTTATAGCTACACATGTATTGTCATTTAGTTGTACTGAGCCTTGGACAGTTTCATTTGCATGCTGATGATCTGATACTTTAACTTGTTTGATTTTGACCCATGTCGTTGTGCATTGTAGTTTCCAGATGCATTTGTTTGACTTCTCTGTGTACATGCATAGTTCATTGTTGCAGTGATCATTGATGTTGTATATCTGTGTACGTGTACAGTTTTATTGTTGCAGTGATATTTTGAATTTTGGTCGAGCCCATTTGCACTTGTGTTGAATCTGATTTTGATTTGACCTTGTGCACTCGAGTTGGCGAGGCAGTGCACTCGTGCATACGTGTGTACTGCAGCCACTCGTAATTACCTATCCCTGATATGAATACTGATATGCACAGATATTACACAGTCAAAGATGATGACGTTTAACCCATATATCTGAGACAGCTTTAAAAACAAATTTTATATTTTTGCAAATTAAATTCGTTTCTTTTCATATTACTGCTGTAGTTTTTAATTATACAGGTACACAGGAGACAAGACAAATACTGGAGCTGGACAATGCAGATGCAGAAGACTGAGTGTATGAATGATGTAGTGAGGACAGAAATGTAATAATAAATTGTATGAATGAGAGTGTACTGTAAATATGAAATCAGTGTACTGTACGAAATCAGTGTATGAACTGAAAACATTGTACTGAATAAAATATTATATTGAATAAAAATACTGTTTGAATTTGTTAAATTCTGTGCAATAGTATTATTACTTCAACACGAATATTTATTCCTGTATTTGTAAAATCTGCAAACACATCTATAATTCGATATATATTTTGTTATCATCAAACACTAAACACACATCAAACAATCTCCCCCTTTTGATGATGACAAACATATATTAAAGATTTTGAAATTCTAGTAAATGTGTTTAATCATGAAAAAATTTAGCTCCCCCTACATGAATACTCCCCCTACAACTGAGACTACTCCCTTAGAAGATTTAGTAAATTACAGACGAATAAAAGAACTATAGAAAGATAGCTAACAACATTTAACAAATTTAGTAAAATATTCCAGAAATACTTATTTCCTTATCAAAATCTCGTTCTTCTCCCCCTTTTGTTATCATCAAAAGACTGACAAAAATAATGAAACGGTAGGGGAAAACAAATGGAAAAAACAAGGAAAAACCATAATATATCATAACAAGATAACAATTTCCACATTTTAGAGAATGGATCGATGATTTGGTTTTTATATAATGAGAAGAGGGATGTTTTATTTTATTTATTAAGATTTTAACAAAGATTTGACATTTAAGCACAAAAGAAATAAGCACTTACTAACCACGCATAACCATAAGGACTTTTAAATGGGATTAGCAGTTACTCATTAGCTATCACGCTCCATCCATACATAACCATAAGGACTTTTAAATGAGAATGGAGTGATGATAACTTCTCATGATCCATCCATGCATAACCATAAGGACTTTTAAATGAGAATGGATGCATGAGAAAAAATCTTAAATTTTTTCTTTATTTTCCTTTTTAATTTAAAAAGTAATTCACTCTTCTCATTTTTCAAAACCATTATGAATGATAGAAAGATGGTAGAAATAGAAATGGTCATGGAATAAGTTACCAAATTAATCATATTATGAAATTTCATAAACCAAACGTTTTTCCACTACCGAATACCATATTCGAATCAATCTTTGAATGATATCCAAAACAGGTTTGAATTCTAGAAAATGAAGTTGAGAATAAATATTCAAGAATATTTCAACCAAAAATTGAAAAATGATTAGTCAATTTCCATAATCCCCAAATCCAAACGTAATCTTGAAAATCTGTCTTCGGGGAGGGGTTTTGTGAAAATATCAGCAAGTTGATTCTCAGTTGAAATGAATTCAATGCAAATGTTTTCCCTAGCAATGTGATCTCTAAGAAAGTCGTGTCTCACATCAATGTGTTTCGTACGTGAATGATGAACATGATTATTAGACAAGTCTATTGCACTTTTATTATCACATTTTAATGGAACTAGTTTAAAAATTAAGCCAAAATCAGAAAGAGTTTTCGACTTGACTATGACACTAAAGAATGTCCTAGCATGAAACATGTCCCACTAGTACTTTTCCTGTCAACCAATGAACCCGCATAATCAGCATCAGAAAAACCAACTAAATCAAAATTTTCTCAAGAAGGATACCATAGTCCAAATTTGTGTGTGTGTGTGAAAGATATCTTAAAATTCGTTTAGTGGCTTTCAAATGTGATTCTTTAGGGTTAGATTGAAAACGTGTACACAAACACACAGAAAACATAATATCAGGTCTAGAAGCAGTAAGATAGAGAAGTGAACCGATTATCCCTTGATATTTCTTCTTTCAAATTAATTAAGTTCAATTTTGCATCTCTCAAATCCAACTTTCATTATTAAGAATCATTTCAACAAAATCAGATTCAATTTCAGAAATAAACTACTGTGACAACGAAACGCACACAAACTTTTATCAAATGAAGAGCGAGTGTGTATACCTTTCATAGGATCACAGTTAAAATATCATGATTATCTCAAAAGCAATTTGAAGTGTTCACCAGTGAAGTTTCATTAATTTCAACAGTTTCTAAAAACACTTTTATAGCATGAGTACTCAATAATCAATCAACATCATAATTTGACCAAACAGATTAAGTTCAAGAAAAATGGTTGATCAATTTTTAAGCACAAGTCAAAGTCATAGATAAGACTAAATCATGTAAGATCATAGTAAGTTAGAATCTGTCAACAATCATAATTATCTTGAGTAATTCTATTAAAAGATGATTGGTTAAAAGAAATCAGAATTAACACCATCAATCATAATTGGCTGATTTAATTCAGATTATGATGCAGATTCTTACCGGTTATCTGTCGTTTGGAAGTAAATACAACTACCTGTTTTACCTGTACGATAATCTTTAGTTGTTTGCCCATAGTGAATCTGTCACCTTTATACTAGGCTAAGGAACGTTGATTTGTCACCCGTTGTGTATCTGGAACAGCCAGAATCTAGATAACACTAATGTTGTTCCTTAGCCTGCCACCACACCTACACGGTTAAAGATTTATGTGACCTATTTGTTTTTATAGGTCCATGGTTGTTAGTGGCAGAATAATTATGAATAAACAATCCCTTTGGAACCCAAACTTGTTTTGTCTTTTCATTTTTGTTCCAATAGACATGAAATTTGTTTGTAGAATTTTTAGGAACCCAAACTTTTATACATTTCGTGTTCTTGTTCCTATGACTACAATTTTCAACATGATGTCCAATTATTTCATATTCAGTAAAGATACCCTTACCTTTTGCACTATTATCAACTTGTGTTTTCCCAAAACCTAGTCCTTTTCTATTGTTAGCAAACAATTGATTTCCCAACAACATATTGAATGATTTTTCTCCTCTAGAAAAGTTATTCAGTGATTTCTCAAGATCTTGGACTTTGGTTTTCAGTGTTGAGTTTTCAGACACAAGTGAGGTACATCTATTTATAAAATCCGTTTTCCTAGTCTCAATGGCTTCCTTTAGATTCAAGTTTTCTTTCTCAAGATCCTCAAAATTATTCTTCAATTTTGATAATTCTGAATCTAAATTTTTACAGTTTTTACATTCTAGGTTTTGAATTTTTTCAAGTTCAGATTCTAACCTAAAATTTTCACGGGCAAGTTCTCTCCTATCAGATTTCAGTTTATCAATTTTAGAATCAAGAGCATTAACTGTTTTAGTAAGATCGAGGTACAAATAAACAAGTTCTTTATAAGAATAGTTCTTTACCTCATTAGATTCCTCTGAGCTTGCTTCTGGATCTGATTTTGATTCCTCCGAGCTTGCTTCTGAATCTGATCTTGCCGTAAGACACAAGTTAGCCTCCTCTGAGCTATCAGTTGAAACTTCCTCTCCTTCCTCATCATCCCAAGTCGTTGCGAAGGCCTTTTTCTTTCCCTTGTTGTTTTTGAGAAGTGGACAATTTTGTTTGAAGTGACCAGGCTTGTTGCAGTCATAGCAGGTTAATTCATTTTCAGAGTTGTCAGAATCTTTTGACCTATTACCACTGGTTTTCTTTTTGCGTGGCTTGAATCTTCTTCTAAGATTATTGACAGCCATTGCAAGCACTTCAATTGGATCTTCTTCTTCTTCGGTTTGGAATTGATGCGTTCCTCCTTGGCTTTTAACTCAAGCTCATACGTCATCAGATTTCCGATCAAATCCTCTATGCTCAGTTTACTTAAATCTTTTGATTCTTGTATTGCCGTGACTTTTGCCTCAAAGTTCATCGGTAAGACTCGTAGAATCTTCCTCACTAGCTCTCCCTCAGAGAATACCTTTCCAAGCGCTCTAGCATTGTACATCAAGGTTGAGAAGCGTCCAAACATATCCTTTATGCTCTCGCCTTTGTCCATCACAAAGTTCTTGTATTCATTGCTGAACAGGGCTAGACGAGACTCTTTGACTTGAGAAGTTCCTTCGTGTGTCACCTCCAAAGTATGCCAAATTTCCTGTGTTGTTTTACAATGAGAAATTCTATTAAATTCTGTTTTATCAAGAGCACAGATCAGAGCATTCATGGTTTTAGCATTAGTAGTTTTTAATTTCTTATCATTAGCATCCCACCTATCCTTTGGTTTAGGGATCTCAGTATCACCAACAGTTATAGTGGGAGTTTTATAGCCGGATTCAATAATATCCCAAACATCATAATCAACAAAACTAAGATAGATATTCATCCTAACTTTCCAGTAAGCATAATCATTACCATTAAACATTGGTGGCCTAGCAATAGATTGCCCCTCAGAAAAAGCATTATTTGATAGATTCATGACTCTAGAGTTAAAGAAAAAATTTACCTCGCTCCGATACCACTTGTAGGATCTAGATTAACCCTAGAGGGGGGGGGGTGAATAGGGTTATCGCAATTTTCTCGAATTAAACGCGAAATCAAACTGCAGATAAATAAATATGCAGAAAAGTAAATCACACACAAAATTTACCCAGCTTCGGCAACCCCTGCCTACTGCTGCATTCCCAGATTTCTATTAGGATTAAACAGTATCCCGCTTACAAACACTCCTACAGACTCGCACACACTGCTCCGCCTATAGAGCTTTGTAAACTCGCACACCCTGCTCACTGAACTAACCCTAACTAGACAATCTGACACTACCTAAACCCTAGGTGGTGATTTACCCTGCCTTGATTTGAAAAGTACAAACTGAAAAATAAAATACATATTAAACCCAGGGCAAAATTTAAATTGAAAATTTAAATCGATTTTGCCCTCAAATAAACTAGGCCCAAAACTAAATCATTAAAACCAGGCCCAATAAGATAATTTAAACCTAGAACTTAAAACCCTAATATGTATATAGGCCGGCCCGCTATTTTATCTTGATCCCCTTTGTTTTTCTCTGGCCCGATCTCTTGAGAAATAAAAATGGCGATGGCTTCGGCGATGTGATGATTCTCTGGTGAATCTGGTTCGATCTTCTTCACTGCTTGCTCGATTGAATTAGGGCTTTGCCCTTGTTCATTTCACTGGCAAATTTGAGCTTCGGCTTCGTCGACTTTTGTAGCAACTCTGGAATTAGGGTTCTTCCCTGTTGTCTTGCTGGTGAATTGAAGCTTCGGCTTCGTCGATTCTGGAATTCTTAGCTGTTGCAATTTAGAGCTTCGGCTCTTCTCTGGAATTTGTAAGTGATATCCCTGTTCTGTTTTTCTTGATTATTTTTGCTTGATAACTTGTCAGTGATGATTTGTTGGGTTTCTATTCTGTTGCTCTGAATCACCACACAGTCGATGATGATTTTGGGTCTCTTTATATATGCTTCTGGTTTGATTGTCTTGATCACCACGTTGTTTATACTTGCCGTTTTTACATCTCGATATTTTGGGAAAGATCTTTGTATGCACGGCTTTGATTCTTGAACGTTCGATCTTTTGATTCAGAACCTTTCCTATTATAATTCTTTGACTATTTCCATATTTTTAAAACTTGATTTACGTCTCTGACTTTTTACTTGTTCTGGTCATCTCGTCTTCGATTTTGTGATTTCCTGGCCTTGTCTTGATCACTGTTGATCACGGCTTTCACTTGTTCACTGTTGATGATCACCTGACTTTGGCTTCTTGTCTTTGACCATCTTTTCTGACCTGTACGTCTCTGTTGTACTGCACTGCTTCATTGTTCATTTCTTGTGTTCGTTTACTTCACTGATCTTGCACATGCTCTGTTGCACTGTTTCATTTGTACTCTGATGTTCCACTATCTGGTCTGTCATTCAGTTTTGATGCACTTGATCATGGTTGCAGTTGTAACTCGACTTTGAACTTGTTACCATTCATGTAGATATCCAATGTTACTGTTGTGCACTAGTGTACTTGAGTCAGTTGAAATAGTGCTTCATCACTTTAACTTGATCTTCACTGCTATTGATGTTTGCACTCACTTCTGTTTCACCTATGTTGCATGCTTTTGTTATTGTTTTCATGCTGATGGTCTCAGTAGTCTGGCCTTTGATCATGCCCGGTTTAAATTTATGATGTAGCCTGTTCACTTGAATTACATTCATGGTTGCAGTTGTATTCCTTTTGAACTAATTCATGTAGACAGTTGTCATTGTGTCTTGATTGAGACTGCTATGTTCATGTGCTCACTTGTACATGCATTTTCCACTGATTGTTCTATGTAGCTTGTTGTACTTCTGTAGTATAACCTGATGTTGTAGTCTTGATGAACATATCTGGTCTGGTCATCATGTATGTTGTCACTGCTCTTTACTTTGTAGCTTTGTTGCTCTTGTCTTTAACTTGTGATGATCATCTGCACACTTGATCTTGTAGTCTGGTCTCCATAGCCTTTGCCTGATCATAGTTTAGTTCCTGAACCATTTACTTGACATACTTTAGTTGTATTGCTTGAAGTCTTCATATATGCTTGCTTATAGCTACACATGTATTGTCATTTAGTTGTACTGAGCCTTGGACAGTTTCATTTGCATGCTGATGATCTGATACTTTAACTTGTTTGATTCTGACCCATGTCGTTGTGCATTGTAGTTTCCAAATGCATTTGTTTGACTTCTCTGTGTACATGCACAGTTCATTGTTGCAGTGATCATTGATGTTGTATACCTGTGTACATGTACAGTTTTATTGTTGTAGTGATATTTTGAATTTTGGTCGAGCCCATTTGCACTTGTGTTGAATCTGATTTTGATTTGACCTTGTGCACTCGAGTTGGCGAGGCAGTGCACACGTGCATACGTGTGTACTGCAGCCACTCGTAATTACCTGTCCCTGATATGAATACTGATATGCACAGATATTACACAATCAAAGATGATGACGTTTAACCCATATATCTGAGACAGCTTTAAAAACAAATTTTATATTTTTGCAAATTAAATTCATTTCTTTTCAGATTACTGCTGTAGTTTTTAATTATACAGGTACACAGGAGACAAGAAAAATACTGGAGCTGGACAATGCAGATGCAGAAGACTGAGTGTATGAATGATGTAGTGAGGAAAGAAATGTAACAATAAATTGTATGAATGAGAGTGTACTGTAAATACGAAATCAGTGTACTGTACAAAATCAGTGTATGAACTGAAAACATTGTACTGAATAAAATATTATATTGAATAAAAATACTGTTTGAATTTGTTAAATTCTGTGCAATAGTATTATTACTTCAACACGAATATTTATTCCTGTATTTGTAAAATCTGCAAACACATCTATAATTCGATATATATTTTGTTATCATCAAACACTAAACACACATCAAACACATATTTCTTTATAATCACCCATGGAGTGGTACCGATCCATAAAAACTATACGTGTAAAACAATAGTATAATCAAAAGAAACATTAAGCGGATGTAAGCATCGATCGGCCGAAGCACTATAAACCTTGTATGTATTGCTTTTACTCGTTCTCATTTACTTTTCTTTAATTTTTCCTCTCTTCTAAAATATGTTGGTGTTGGTGCCATTTATGGTTCAAATAAATAATAACAATTATTATTAACCAAAATGCTCTGACTAAAGACTTTGACTTTGAGTTGACTTGAGTTGACCATGATACCAGCCCCATATAACTGAAGAGACGAACCCTTTCTTGAATAGTGCTTCACTCCCAATACTTCCACTCAATCTAACTATAGTCACTCGTTGGACATCGTGCCATAATTTAACAACAATCGGTGAGGGGCTTTCATATTGAAGATCCACCATATTCTCAAGTCAAGAGAACTGTGTAAATCAGTCATATCAATATTTTCTGTTTGACCTTCGTTAAACTAAAAACTATCGAGTGAGTCATTCTACAATAATCCAATAACTATCGGTACATAACCCCTATGTGCACTCAGCAGTAATGAATAATACATTGCCCAACATTTAGACAGTGTTGCATACTCTAGTCTCATCGGATACATTGATATTCAGTCTCAATGAATCTTGACTAGGAACATTTAAAATGGTAAATTTGTTTTAATTTTGCTAAATTACTCCCAGTTACAACACTTTGTGACTACTATCACAAAACATACGGTTTATGGATTTTCTATTAGATATACTTTTGATAACACGTTATACCAAGTATATAATAGAAAGAAAACACCTTTGTTTTGAACATGATTGGTCATCTATTTGGATATATGTAACAAATTATATAATTTCCCCTAATGCATACCCATAACTCTATCATCTTCTTCAATTTTCCCAAAGTTGTAGCAATCCAATCCTAATAAAATGATTATAAATTGTAGTTTACATTGTTCCTTAAAGACATCTTTGGGTAAAAGAATTTTGAGAATTCATCCCCTTTTGTGAGCCACTTTTTCTTTGTCATTTGCTTCAACTCTATTTCCTTTGTTTTCATGGTTTCATTTAACATATTCTACATCTCATAGTACTACTTCCAGGCATCATCATTAGGAGGACTAGAGTTAATTAGTTTTAGTAATTCTTCACTTTGCTTCTCCAAATTTTTAACTCTATCATGATCCTTGGGTTTGCATTTGTTCCATTCCTTCAATCTTTGTTTGGCACTTTTAAGAATTTGGACAAGGTAATAAAGATGAGTCCTCTCAGCCTGTTCATATGCATTAATGTTTAATGCCTCATTATAACCTTTAATGTATTGCCAATCATTTCCATGTCTAAATTGTTTGCCTTATTCCTGACTGGATTTCTCATGTAGATTGATATGGATAGGGCTTTGATAATTAGTCAAATTTGGAAGGATGCAAACTTTTATGTCAGCAAACTTATTTATACATCTTGAGTTTACCATTACTCTATCTAACATATAGTACTTCTTTTACACTCACCTCTTCACCACGTCAATTGCAGGCCGATGTGGACTGGTTCAACCAATTCTGTAGCAACAACACAATTATTGAACTCTTCCAACTATGATACTTTTAATGTAAGTCCCTCTAAATTGAAGTCTCCTATTACATTAAAGTCTCTTGTTACATTAAAGTCTCCCAAATACATGTACGATATTTTTTTACACTCACCACTGCATTGAAGTCTCTCATTACAATCCAGGAATATCATATTTTTTGGCCAAATCTTTAATTTTCCTCCATAAGTTAGTTCTTTGCCTTGCCAAATTACTAGCATATATAGAAGAAACATAAATAATCAAACCATCAACATTTGTAGCTATGATACTAATCTATTGTTCATCCTTATCCACTAGTTAAACTTGCTACATGTTTTTATTCCACATTAGTAGAATCCTACCTTTTTCACCTAAATCATTTTTATACATAAATTCCCATTCAATTCCCATAGATTTAGTAAAGAAAGTAAGATTTTGATCATTAAATTTATTCTCTATAATACCCAAAATAAAAGGTAACACCTCATAACATTGTAGAGGTCTAATTGACATGTATCGTTATTTATACCTTTGATATTCCAGCTTATTAAGGACATTTAGGTTTGAGTGGTCTGCTCCTTAATTTTTTAAGAGATTCCTCTCGCAAACTAGTTGCCTTGTCTTTAGCATCTTTGGTTACAAATTGCTCCTCATAATTTTGGTTAAATTTGGTATACGCACCGTGGCTTTGGATTACTTGCTCCATGCGGTTTTCCCTTGGTGTTTCATGATAGCTTGTCCACACTTTCCTTAAGCACGATAGAGGGACCCCACCCACCTCCTTTCTCGTAGGAGCCTGAACATTAGCGTTGCGATGTATATTAATGTAGTATAATTTTTCGGTGAATCCCACACTTTATTCATAGGCTCTTTTGTCCAACTGTGGCTCGTGATTTTGATCTGACCGGTTTGATATGTACATTTGTTATTAACTATGCTACTTTCACCTTTCTTTTGCCATACTTACTTTACTTGGATTATGACTATAGCGCATTGTGCATCACTTGACTGAAACATTTGCATTGCTTATAAATAGGGGGAACATATTCATACTCAATGTCTTTCACATAAACATTACCCTTGCTATCTTTAGCCCTTACTTGTTTTCTCAGTTCATCACTAGCCTTCATATCAATCAAAACCCAAGCATACTTAAGTTGTTTGACATTTCTGGTGCTTTCGTCCATTGCTAGAGGAGTACCTATAATACTAGCAAGCTTGTTGATTCCCCTGGCATTAAGTAATGCTAAGTAAAGATTCATCATTTTAACCTAAATAGGATGGGTTTCTAGAAACATACAGATTTAATTGTTTAAAAATATATATAGATATTTTTATATATATAGCCGAATATAAAGTGTGGATTATACATATGAACACATAAACATACATACACACACACTTATATATATGAATTAATTAAAAATGTAAATTTCTTATTGAGATACTATCGATTTTCGGCACCTAGGTTGTTAATGATTTCTTCACCGAACCTAGAGGTTCTTGTCCTTGACCATGGGATGCAGCTTTATCTACAAGGCATCATCGATTTTCTATTAATGTAGGATAGGATTTGCTAATATATGGAGGACATGAAGGATGTGACTATCTGTAGCTAATAGGATCATAGATATCTTGCACACTTTCCTCCAAATCTAAAGACAAAGTCCCAACTCCCTCCACTCCTTTGTTTTGGCGACCCCGCTCCCTAGTCTTGGCTTTTTAAATTTAGGGCCTCATTAACTTAACAATTAGATTAATCACTTAATTAATTTATTAACTCTGTATCTTAATTAAATCAATAGATGACAATTATACATCGTTTTAATTAACTTCAAGGCTTTAAATAAAAGTTAACTATATGTCATTAAATACAGTACAAATTTATAAAATTTATAAGTTAATTTTAAATTGGTCGAACTTGGAAATTAACTAACATGGTTGTGTTGACACTTTGGTGTGAACTTGGTCTTTGGTCAATTTATAAACAGTTTAAATATTAAAGCTTGTATAGACATTGCCGAAGTATGGTAGCGAGCACATGTTCAGTTGCTTATACATCATTTAGGCAAAATCAATTTCTAATACTTTTCAAGTTGCACCTTGTAATGATATTTTGTGCATATTGTCTTTTCATCGTCATTGTGCCACTTAAATATCTAGAGTTTGTTCATTGGTAAAATACTATATTAATTAATATCAATATAAATTAATTACCTAGACCACTCTAGAGTCTTTAGTTCAATTTGATAACATTTATTGATTAACCTATTTACTCTGGTTAGAGATTTTGAGTTTAAATTGACAACAATTACGATGATGCTGACATTCTATAACAAAGAAGAAGAATCATCTCTTAAGAGGATTTTGAGTAGTGTTTCACTTCATGTAGTTCATCGGCTACCCACCTAAGGCCATAACATGATTGCTATGTCATGTGATGGATCATAATCAAAGTACAACCTAGCAACTTAATATCGAAAGTACCCTCAAGCCTAAACACTACTATACGTTGTTAAAATGAGATTTTCTATTTTGAAAAAGTTTTATAAACCTATAAAAGACTCTCGTTGAGTTGTTCTATGATTTTTTCAAACAACGACAAATACATAACACTTTAGTGTCCCCAATAGTCATGTGTAATTCACCGCTTATTGTATGGAGAGAGTTGCGCACACTAATCTTAAAGACATATCAATATCATTTTTTCAGTATGTATTGACTAGAACCATTTATGGAGTAAGTTTTAAGTATCAATTTAGTACTCATGATTACAAATATATTCGAAACTACAACTAGTAAAATACCTTTTCTTAGTATTTTCTACTTATATATGTTTATTGTGTTAATATCATTACTTGTATCTCTATTGTGTTTCCATTACTTGTATCTCTATTGAACAACACATATGAAACTAAACAAAACTTAAAGCATATATTTTTTCTAAAATATTATTTATACAAGTTAAGTTACACAACTATTTACATCAAAAAGCATTCCCAAAATAATTGAAATAAATGTTCCACCTTCATTTACAAACCATCACTTATTCCTTTCATTTGATTTCTTCCTTTAACTTTATTTCACACAATTCACCCCCTTAGTAGTATCTTTTGTCCTTTGTGTCCTTTTCTTTGACTTACCTAGGAGAATCTTCACATCTTCCACTATTAATTTCCAAACATCATATTTATTTCTTTTAGAATGGTTAAAGGTCCATTTATTCCTTTCCTTTCATATATGGTTTTATTTTTTATTTTTTACTTTCATATATTGCTATGTAGTTGAAAATTTTAATTTTATTTGTTTTTATTAAATTTCATGAATTACATAGCTAAAATGATATGTTGTATCTTGATAAATGGTAATAAATTATTACATGTTAATTTAAGTAGTGGCTATCGTTGTACCCATCATTCCTAAAATGCAAACTACCATAATTTTTTATTTAATAATTGACATGTTTTATATAAACTATCAAGTTTAGATTCATGCCAGTTTGTCTGTATTTGCTTTTTTTCCTTTTGTATCCTACATTTTAAACAATAAAATGCAGCGTGACATGTTATGATCATTGTTGTTCATCTTGATTTGATGGATTTTGATTTAGAGAAATTTTCATTATGTTTTTATTATTTATCATAATTTTAGGATTAAATCTATTATTTATTTTATTAATTATGACTTAAATTAATTTGGAAAATAGGGAGGAGGAAATATTTGAGCGATATTTTTGAATGAGGAAAGCAGTTTGTAAAATTAGGCTAATGGAAGAAATTGAGACATGCAATCGTGCGGCAAGGCAAGCACAGACGACAATAGAGCAGGTGAAGAAGGGTGTATGCAGGCAAAGGCGGATGCATGTCGGTGGATAATGGTGGACTACATGCGATGAGGGTGACTTTGATGGCGACTTCGATGACTTTGGTGTACAAAGACTTCGAAGATGGCTTTAGGAGTGGAATGCTGGTGAGGGCAGTGGCGTGGAAGTGAAGGTGACTAGTGGTGGTGAAGATGGCGACGACGATCAACATTGTTGAAATGAACTATGAAAACAAATAAACATAGCATTAAATATGTATAATAATATGCGAACTCTTTTTTGCATCTTTTCTACCAGGCTTATTTTCTTTTTAATGTCTCCCTCTCCCACTCTTCCACCCCCTCCCTCCTCGTTTCACCTACCTGACTCTTCCATCCCCTCTTCCATAGCTTCCCCTTCGCCTAACCCTCTTTCTTCCTCCTCTCCATTCCTTCCTCCTCATGTCCCTCCTCCCCTACTTTTGTCTCCTCTGGTTCCTCCTTGGAATTCCCTTTTCAAGTCCAAAGCAAGTAACGCTGGCACTTTCACACCTGTGGACATACCTTTTGTATATGAAGGCTCCTCCCTTATTCCTCCTAAGGATGTCATCCAAGCTGGTAATGATAGATGGGGTGAGTACTTGGTAGGATTTTTTCTCAACAAACCACTGTCTTATACGATAGTTATTCAACATCTCAAGAGGAGTGGAAACTCAAAGGAGCCATTTCTATCAAATCAGATGGAACCTTATTCCTATTTCATCAGTCCTGTGAGGAGGACAGAAGGAAAATATTACTTTAAACCCTATCATTCTCAGGAACAAGCCTTTCATTATTAAGCCTTAGGACCCCACCATTGGCAACAATTGCAGTACTATTAGGTCTGTACCAGTATGTTAGAAATTATCTAACATACCTCTATATGCATGGTCACACCTAGGCATTAACTGGCTTGCCTCTAGAATAGGTGAATTACTGTGTATGGATGAGTCTACTAAAAAGATGGAGAGAATAGGTTATGCAAAATGCATGGTAGAAGTATCACCGGTGTGTGAGCTGCTTGATGAGTTTCCAGTTAAGCTACTTGATGGGTCAGACCAAATAGTGAAAGTTTCCTATTTGTGGAAGCCTGAAATATGTTTGAATTATGAAATGTTTGGCCACTTTACTATTTGTTGTATGAAAGTGAAATCAACCAAGGAGGTTGTAAATATGTGTGATGCCTTAGTAGTAGTAAAGCAGCCTATCCCCATGAGTGACAATAATCAACTTAAGCCTACAGCAAGGAAGAAACAAGTTTGGAGAAAGGTGCATGGTAAAAGCTAATGTTGATGGTAGTTTGGAAACAAGTTTGGAGCAAGGAAGAAACAAGTGTGAAAATAGCTACAGCTAGTAATGTAGAATTGGAGCACAGCCTTGTAAGCTTGCCCGTAAGTGATGGTGCACCAGCTAATGTTGTGCTATCTACTAGCAATAAATTTGATGCTCTGAGTAATGATTGTGTTGTTTTGGATGATGTAGATAATGGTGCCAGTGAAATACAGTTGGAGGAAGGTAAAATCACTGATGTCAATATCACTTCAAAACCTGATTCTGTAAATGAAGTGTGCTTCTATGCTGATGAAGGCAACAATGACCAAAATGCTTTATATGTGCATGTGCATGCTGTGAATTTAATGCATGTGGGTGTTCCATTGGTCAAACCCCAAGCAGATGCTTCTTTTCATAGGGCAAACTCCAACAAGGATTTCCATGATGCCATAAACGCCACAGATCAAACTATTACTAGTCCCCAAACAAATACAGTTTTTATCAACCGAAACTCGAAGTATGATGTGCAGGAATACAAAAAATACTTCTGATCAGCCCACGGTAATGCCCAAAGTAGATGCTGATTTTCTAAGTAAAAACTCCAAGCATGGTCCACAGCAAATAACAATGGAGAAATTTCATAATGGCCTTCCTACAGATCTTCCTGTCCACGTGCACATGCCCATTATTGTGCATGACAATGATTTGCATGCAACACACCACTCATTTTTCTCATTCAAACATCTCATCCCTTGTTGAGTCCTCTCTACCATGTCTTGCCAACCCTGAATCTCATCAAACCGAAGCTTTATTTTGTTCTGACCTTTAGAATCAAATTATTCATCTTTTTCATTCCATGCACAAATCATCTCCCCCCTCCAAAAAATCACCCGATATCTTCCTCCCCACTAATCTCTCCATCTCCTTGCTCCTATTTAGGATCTATCCCTAGCTAGTCTTCCCCTCCTCCTTCACCTAAGTCTCCATCAGCTTCTCCATCTCATTCTAAGCTCATCAAGGCTGGCAAGCTTAAGAAAACTCAACTTCAAGGAACTGTTTCTTCACTACTGGGTTCTCCTTCTACTAGGAGCAAGAAAAATATGGTCCACCAATCCCTATAGTTTAACTAATGTCACACCATTTTGCTGCTTGAAATATTAGAGGAGCTCGTAACTTCTCCATGCTAGATCAGGTCAAGTATCTCATTAGCCAACACAACCTCTCACTCTTTGCAATCCTTGAAACAAAGCTCAATCTCTCCCTTACTTGTTCTGCTGCATTACACATCAATCCATCCTGGTCTCTAAATCACAATCTAAGTGAAGCCTCTTTTGGAAGAATCATGGTGTTACATGATCCACTGGTCCTCAATCTATCTCGCTTGCTATGAACATCTCAACTCATTCACTTCCATGCCTCCCTTCTCTATCCTCCCTGCTCCTTTTATTTATCCATTGTCTATGATCATAATTCTCCCCCCTCTAGACAGTCTCTCCTCAATCTTCTGCTAGCATTTTGGCAAAAAACCCTTCCATGGCTTGTCATGGGAGATTTTAATTATTGCCTCTCCCTCAACGACAGACATGGTGGTCTTCCTCTTCTGCCTAAAGATATCCTCCCATTAAACACTACTATCAATGACTCATGTCTCCTCTCCATAGCCAGATCTGGTGCTATGTACTCTTGGAATAATAGGAGTAGAAGTGGCAGAAGGACTTTTTCCACAATTGATCACTCTTTCTCTAACTATCAAGCTTTATCCCATTTGCCTGCTCTCTCTACTTTCCTTCCCCAACCTGTCATGACTGATCATTCTCCCTTCATCATTTCAACTGGGCAGAAGGCTATTAATAAAAAAAGAACCTTCAGATTTTATAACATTTGGGTTCATGAACCTGAGTATATTAATATAGTTAAAAATGCTTGGTCTAAACATTTCTTTGTAAATCCAATGTATATTTTTTGTAGGAAATTAAGGACTGCAAAAATTGCTCTTAGGGCTTGGGGAAGAAGCAAATTTGGTGATGGCTCTCTCTCCTCAACAAAATTAAGGGTGCAACTGAATGATGCTCAGGAGCTAATGATGTCTACTCCTAATGATCCTATAGCTGCTGAGGCTGAGAGTAGGATCTTTGTTAACCTCAATGAAACTCTAATTATGGAAGGTGAAATGAAAAAGCAACAGTTAAGGATAAAATGGGCTTCAGAAGGGGATAACAACACAGCTTTTTTCCATGCTTCCCTTAAAATTAAGCAGTCTAAGGATAATATTACCTCTATTGTTGATGAGCATGGCGTTCTTCACTCTAATCCAAATGAGGTGGATGCTGCTCTTCTACACTTCTATTCTGCCTTGCTTGGTAATTGTTCCAGACCTTGACAGCATTTCCCTTTTACAGCTGCCAAAAGTTCTTCCTGATGAAGCAGTAATGCTTGTACTGAAAATCACGAATGATGAAATCAAGGATACTCTCTTTTCTATGAATAAGAAGTCTTGTGGTGGACCTGATGGGTTCAATCTCTTTTTCTTTACTCACAGATGGGAGATCATAGCTGACACTTTTTGCAAAGCAGTTCACAATTTTTTAAAAATTTAAAATGCTCGGTGTTGTCAATGCTACAAATCTTGTGCTTATTCCCAAATCTAGACCAGCAACTTCTGTCTCATCCTTTAGACCACTCTCCTGCTGTAATGTCATGTACAAATGTATATCAAAAATTCTAGCCACTAGGCTTGTTAAGGTTCTGACTAGAATTATCTCTAAGAACCAGGCAGCTTTTCTTCCCAAAAGAAATATTCTTGATAATGTTCTATTGGCACATGAGCTTCTGAAGGGGTATGGTAGAGTTTAGTCTACTCCTGGAGCTATTCTCAAACTTGATCTCATGAAAGCTTTTGACAGCATCCATTGGTCTTCAATTGTTAGAATCATGGCCATGCTGAGATTCCCTAAAGTTTTTGTTACCTGGATTCATGTCTGTACATCATCTCCCACTTTCTCTCTACAATATAATGGGTCATCTTCTGGCTTCTTTGCCAGCAAGCAAGGTATCAAGTAGGGAGACCCCCTACCAGCTTACATTTTCATTATTGTGATGGAAACTTTCAATTCCTTAATTAAACCCAAATATCTAACCAAACAAATTCTGTTTCATCCTAACTGTAAATCTCCCCATGTTTCCACTCTTTTATTTGCTAATGATATACTAATCTTTATTAAACCTGACTTTGAATCCATATCCACCATAAAGGAAACCCTTCATATCTTCTTCTTGACGACTGGGCTCAAACTAAATTGCAACAAATCACACATTCTCTGGCATGCAACCAAATGCAGGATGACATACCTTACCTTGGTCTACCACCATGCTCCTTTAGAATTAGCTTGGCCATCTGCCTTCCCCTTTTTGACAGAATAACTTCATCTCTTCACTATTGGGCCAATAGAATGCTTTCTCAGGCAGGAAGACTAGTTCTAATTAAAGAAGCAAGCTTCACCATGATGGTGTACTTGGCTAGAACCTTCATCCTCCCATCCAAGCTCTTAAAAATGGTGAGATGTGCCATGATGAGGTTTTTTTAGATTGGGTCCATTCACACTAAATGAATTGTGCCTTCTGCCTTGTACCTTTTCCAAATTTGAGATGCCTAAGATTAAGGGAGGCCTTAGTATTTTCAACATTATAGCATGGAATATTGCTGCCTATAGTTTTCTTTTCAATGCATTACTGAGCAAACTGATAGAGTTAGGGGTATACCCTAGGAGCAATTATGTAATTTGTTACATATATCTAACTCATTGACCAATCTTGTTTGAAATAAATGGTATTTTATTCCTATTATATACTTGATATAATGTGATTATATTAATTAATTTACTTAATTAAAATTATATTTAATAGAAAAATCCATAAATGTCATATTTGGTGATAGTAGTTACAAAGTGTTTTAACTGTGAGTAATTTATCATAACAAAACAAATATACCATTTTAAATGTTCCTAGTCAAGATGCATCGAGACTGGATATCGATGTATCCGTTGAGACTGGAGTACGTAACGCTCTCCAAATGTGGGGCAATGTATTACTCATGACTGCTGAGGGAACCTAGGGGTTACGTACTAATAGTTATTGGATAACTATGGAATAACTCACTCGATAGTTTTCTGTTGGTTATTATAACTAAGGTCAAATAGAAAATATTGATGTGATGGATTTACATAGTTCTCTCGACTTGAGAATACTGTGGATCTTCAATATGAAAGCTCCGCTTTGATTATAGCTAAATCATGGCATGGCGTCCATCAAGTGACTATAGTTGGGTCGAGTGGAAGTATGGAAGTGAAGCACTATTCTAGAGAGGATTCGTCTACTCAGTTATATGCGGTTAGTATCACAGTCAACTCAAGTCAACTCAAAGTCAAAGTCTCTGGCTAGAGCATTTCGGTTAATAATAATTGTTATTATTAAACCAAGGACTTTGTATTTAGACTATAAAGTTAAATGTGGATGAGGTTGGAATTTTGACCATTACCAAATTCCATAAGTCCAAAGTGATATAGTTTTGAAAAAGAGAATTGGTGTAAACAAATGTCACAATCGAGTAACGCTTAAACTAGAATTGGATTTTACCAAAATTGGGTAAGCGATAAATTTGGCCATAATGCCACAACACCTGCTAAGTGGCATGTGATCGTTAACTTTAGAATAGTTCGATGTTAGTTGCTGACCAAATTTACACCCAAGAGTTACAAAGCCGAAATGATGAATTCCCTTAAGACCGAACGATTTAATTAGTTTATAATTGTTATAAGTTAATTAAATTAATTAATATTTATAAAAATTTAATTATAAAATTTTAATATGATTTGAGAAATAAATAATGTTATATATATTTATAACGGCTATAAATATATCGATCGATATACAATATCGACAAGCGATTAAATTAGATTTAATTGCATAGTATTTTGGCTTGGGCTTAGATGGGTTTAAGGCCCATCATTAGGGCTGCAAAATTTTGGTTTTAGGAAGGAATATAAAACATAGGGAATTGGCTTGGAGATAATGGGTTGAGATAAAGTGAGAATAGGTAAAATGGCTTTCCTCGTTTCTCTCTAATACAACCCTATATGTATGTATGTATGTATGTATGTATATGTATATGTATATATATATATGTATATATATGTATATGTATATGTATGTATCTCTAAAAACAATGACTAACCTTTTTGGCCGCCATTACATTCTACATTACTGGTTAAAACATAGCTCTTAATCCCCTCCAAAATTCTCAAATATATTTCAAATTAAAATAATACTATTCGATAGTTAGAGGTCGGTGATTACAGACTTGCAATCTGATGAATCAAGAATAGTAAAAGGAAGGGAAGTCATTGCTTCAACATGGATTCTAAGGCATCATTAAATTGGTAATTTTAATTCATATACAGTAATTAAATTATATTCTATGATCCTATAATAAGCAATTTCATATCAGTTTAAATATATTGCTACTATATGTTTAGTTAGTTGAGATTTTGTAAGTAGATGTGGTTGTCACAAATCAGTTTGGTTATGTACATAATTTGTTTATTATACTATTTGATTTATGTATAAACAAATGTTGTTTACTATACAAAATCAATTTTTATCATTAGTAATTGTTTTTATATATTTATTAATAAATTCATATATATATATATATATATATTATTGTATATTTCTCTCTCATAATAGCATACATGCATATATAAGATATATATATATATAATTTAAAAATTTTATTACACTTATTTATATATAATTTGAATTTACAAATTCTAAAATTAATTACCATAAATATATTCATATTTTTAAATTAACATTTATTGAATTTTTTTTAATTGTTTATTATATATAAAATAATTATTACGTTAAAAATTCAATTATATATTTAAAAAAATATTATATCATTTCAAAAACACATAAAAAATTTAGGTATTTTTCAATAATTTCTTTTTAATAATTAATATTATTTTGGAACAACAGTTTATGATTTATTAAAAATAATAATTTAATTGAAAAGTTATTCAAATTTTTTTGTAACGTTTCATTCGTGATCCTAGAATTTCTAAAATTTTAAATTTTGAATTTTTAATAATATATTATTTTATATTAAATAATTATTGTCGAAATTAATGTATTTGTTTTTAAAATTAATAATTTAACTTTGAAAAATCTCTAGGTTTTTCCTAAGCTCTATTTTATGATCCTAGATTTTTGAAAATTTTAAAATTCGAATTTTCATCAATAGATTATTTTATGTTAATTATTTATGGATGAAAACATTATTTTATTCATAATATGTACAAATTAAAATACTAAAATTATTATGTTTGTAAAACTAAGTTAATTTTGAATTATAAGTAGTTTTTAATAATTGTTCTCTCTCTTTCTATATATATTTATCTATATATAAATGTTTTATGTTCATATATTATATATAATATATTTATACATACATATGTGTATATACATACATACATACATACATACATACATATATATATATATATATAAACACATATACATGCACATATTTGGATAACATACATGACATAGAAATTAAGCTAATATGTCTGTTGCATTGTAAATCCCAACATCTACATATGGACATATTATATCTTTCACGGATTATTATGTTACACATGCACTCACACATATATGTATATGATACATTTATGTATAAAATAAATCAAACAAAATTAATTTCACATCTTAATATATTTGAATTTAAATAAAATAAATTTATTTAAATGAAATTTAGATGTGTTCTAATTCAGTTAGACATCATAGGCTTAGTAAAAGATCCAATAGGGTAAAATTTTGAAATTCACCTATAACTTCCTCTACGGGCTAGTCCAGTTCAAACAATGTATTAGAGCCCAATAGCCTATGCGGTCTAAATTAGTCATATTAAGGCTAACTAATTAGGCTTGCCCACTTAGTACGGTATCTAGAAAGGTAATGTCTAGGATTGGAATTGGGTAATCAACCAGCTTGTCCTACCTGGTTACCGGCCTGACCCGAAAGGTGAAGTGAGCCCAAAGGTTGCTCCTAATAGAAAAGGTCCAACTTAATTTGGGCCTTGGGCTAATTTTCAAAGTCGTTTTGAAAATTAATGTTAAAGATTTTAAATTTAATAGTTAAATTTAAAATAAAACATGCTTATTATAAAAATTATAATAATACATAAGTTTTCAAAATGTTTGAAAGGATAATGATATTTTCAAAATGTTTGAAAATATTTATATAATAATTTCAATTTTTAAATTTATTAATAAGATTAATAAAATAAATTAATTAAATATGTTAATTAATTAATGCATATATGCATGTATTACATATGTTAATATATGTTATGTTATTTTAAAATGTTTAAGATAACGTAAGTATACGTGTATGTATAAAAGAAAATTTTTGAAATTAATAAATTTTATTAAAAATTGTTTAATTGAATAAATTAATTAAAGGTTAATTAATTAAATAAAATACACATATGTATTATATATGTGTGTTCCACTATAAAGGTTATAGTATACACTATAAATGTTATAGTAGATATGTACTATGTAAAAGTTATATTGGAATACTAATTTAAAATTAATTAAAGATTTAATTGATTAAAATTAATTAGATAAGATTTAATTAATGATATATTATACGTAAGACTATCATATAAGTAATATAAAATATAAAAGTTATATAACAATAAAACTTATATGATATATGTATAAACTAAATGTGGAACATTAAAGAAACCCAAATAGATTTGAGATACAAATACATATGTAAATGTATATATACCGTGATTTCTGATGTGTCTGACACTTGAATCGCTGCGGTATTTCATAAGAAATATATTATTCTATAAGTCGATATCACTCAATATATATATTGAAGATTATGAATCTTCAATATAATGTTGTTCTCTACCATATATATTAATAAATTAGTTACATACTCCTTAGTTATTGAGCAAACTCAAGCTAGGGATGTTATGCGTAGTATTATTAATATATTTAACAGATGAGGTAAGATAACCATATGTATTTGTTGAGCAAACTCAAGGTACATATATTATACTTAGGCCATCACAATATGGTAGGTATGAGTGAATAATCTCTTTTGATTTGTTGAGCAAACTCAAGGTCGAAATGAGATTAGAACAAGGAAAAATGGGTTAGGAGTTGTATATGATACAACCGATAAGGAGTTGTCCATCGTTTGTGGGGCTATGATTTGTTGAGCAAACTCAAGGTCAGAATACCAAAACAAACGAGTCCTAACACCCACTAGTGTAGTTGTAGGACTTCTATGTTTCATCTTAAGGTTTGGATAGTGAGAGCCTTATTACAAAAATGAAATGGTAACATTTAACCTTTTTAATATTGTAAGAACATATGCTATATAATGTTATAATTATCTACAATAATAAATTTGTGCATTTAATATGATTGAAAAAACATTTTTTAATTAACATATATAAACAAACTGAATTGAAAGTTGACAAATAGAAATATAATATATACTTACTAATAATTCTAATTGCATGTTATATAATGTTTCTATACCCATGCAAGTGCCCAATTTCAACTACTTAATACATTCGTAAGTTGGTCACTTATATATTTATTTGGTTTAGACCATGTATTTCAGTTTTTGAGTTTTTAAACTATAAATGCAATTCAAGACTTTGGATATTTGATCCATGTACTTTCACATATAAATGTTATATGGTGAACATTCATAGTTTGTGGGGTACAATATTTCGATGAAGTTAGTTCATTCGAAGTAAGCCAATAAACAGTATTTTAAGATCATGCATTCAACTTGAATGATTTCAAAAGGATCATATTGTGTTAATGTAACACAAGACCATAAACTATACATCTAAGAACTAGACCGTTGAAATGTCATCTTGATCAGTTTACATAAGGTGCAACATATTTGATGTCTTAAATGTTAAGAATAATCGAATGCACTTTTGTAAAAGGTTTGTTATGATATTGTAGTGTTTTTTCTTTTGAATAGTTTGAGCATTTGAAAGAAAAACGAACGTATAAGAATATATGTAATTTAAGGTAAAGTTGGAATGAAGAGAATGAATAGTCACTTCTACTTCATAGAGAAACATTGGAAACAAGAATTGTAATAATAACTGATACTTAATATTGGAATATGAAATATGATTTTTATTTCGAAATGTATTTGCATACAGAAATTTTTTTTCTATAACATTTATTTCTTTGAGTTCAAGATATTTGATCAAAGAACTCTCCTCTGTAAATTAGTTGCAGCATATGAAATAAGTAAATAATATTAACAAAGTGAATGGTGGACCTCTAAATTTAGTACGCTACTATAGTAATGGCAGAAATTGTGGGAGCATGCCATATAGCACCTAATGATTGCATCAAATTACGAAAAATGTTTTCGAAAAATGTACCGAACATTATTTATTCAATAATGTTTATTTTTTGGTATTGACTGAAAAATAGATATAACTATATTTCAATACGAGTATTATGAATATTCATTATGAAATAGAACTATATTATGGAGTTTGTTTTCATAGTAAAAGTGATGCAACAAAAATACATATGTATCTAATATTATTAACAGTTGTTTTGGAATTATAGACTAAGCCGTAGTTTTGAGAAATAATTTTACTATATAATTATAAATCATATGATACAGGTTAATTACATCTCAAACAATTAATGGCTATGCACCCATTCAGTGGGAGCATCATAAGAGTTGATGAACTCTTTGAATTAATACATATTGATGTATGCAATCACTAGTCTATTAATACCAAAAGGGTTCCACATACTTTGTTATATTCATTGATGATTAATTACCAACATGAACATGTGTATTAGATACACATGTAGTAAGTTTATGATAAAATCATAGAATATAAAACAAAAGTAAATAAAATAACATGCAATAGAATAAAATGATTTGATTTGGTCGAATAAGTGAGTATATTGGAAAGAGTTCCAAATGTACCTACAAATGAATATAGATTCAATATCAAAACCACTCCTCCATGTGATAAATAATGATGCACCGATAAGGAGTAATCAGACATTGTTAGACAATTTACGATTAATTGTGAGTGAAGTTGTGTTAGTTTCTTTCTATAAGGTCATGTACTTAAAATTAATACACAAGGTTGATATTATTTCATCTAAACAACATTTTACAAAATCATACAAGATAAGGGTTTGTAAGAAATCCTAACATATCCTAGGCCAAGGAGTTGGCAGGTTGTGCGGGTCAAAATATTGCACGTAATAATTGTTCATGAGGAATCTTGTATGAATCTCCAGAAGGTTTTTTGGAAAGGTCTGTCATCAAATGACATATTTATGTTTTGAACATAATTTTTGTAAACTAAAATCAGTTTTATAAATAAAAATGTTCATAAAGCGTTTATGAATCACTAATCTATTTGCACTAAGTAACAATTTTTGTTTCAACATATATCAACTTCATTATGAAGGAATTTCTTTGAGAAATTTTTTGTAGTTAAATGAAATTGGATCCGATCCATAGATTGAACTGATTATACGAGATGAAGTGAAATTAACCGACCTAAATGAACACATAGCATTAGAATGTCTAACAAGTATTCTCGTACATCGAAGAGAAACTATGAGTTTCTTATTTTTATCGAAAATATACATTACCCTCGGTTGTTCAATTAAACCATTAAGTTTGTTGACTCTATATGGTATGATGCGAAGATCTGAAAGAATTCCAAGTACGCTATCAAAATATGATTTTGGTGGTCGTAACCAAAGAGATGTGATGCATCGGTCGAGATTGTGTCTTTATTGGAAAGACTGATGTGGTTAGAATTAAATAAGCAATGTTGATAAGAATAATATCGCAAATTTCAATTGTTGAAATTAGCATAAAAGATTCGGTATTCAACATGATTAAGTTAATTTAGACTTACTTGTAAAATTATTGCTCGATAAGACTTAGTGTTTGGTACTTATGTATTAAAACAGAAAATTCTACATAATGATTTAGAGTAAGCCATTTACACATATTAACCAAAAATGCCTCGAAGTCAGTGGAAGCGAAATTGGGTTTGTGAGTCTTTGGATATGATCCAAGAAATGATACGAATGTATCATTTTATAAGCATCAAGATTTAATAAGTATTTTGATAGAAATATAAAATAGTTTGAGTTTTGTAGCAACCCTGGTTTTGGAGATTACCTGTCTATATTAAATTATAACGGTAGTTATAATTTAATATTGTGAATTAAAATAAATTGGAGTTTTATATTGTTTATTTGAAATAAACAATGAATTTGGGATTAAAATTGTGAAAATAAAGTTTAGAACTTTATTTTATTTAGTTTGGATTGATAATAAATCTAAAATGGTTTTTATTTTGGGGAAATGAAATAATTATATTAATTATTGCCCATTTACTTCTTTTAATATTTTTAAAAGAAGCACTTGATTTTAAAAAGGTGGTTTATTTGAAATAAAAGATGGAATTTGGTTTAAAAATAAGTTTTGATTATAAAAATGATGTTAGGATGATTTATTGCATTTTTCTATGCAAGAAATAATTTTATAAATTTACTGGAGCTAAAAATGGTGATTTAAGCATTTAAATGTGTAAAATTGGTTATTTGTTTAAAATAAGGGGTTTTAGTAATAAAATGTTTTTAAAACTAAAGATTATCTTTTTATATGATGTAAAATATTTTATTTAACATATAATTGAATTTACATGAATCATTTGTAGAGAAAACATGTAGAAAATGTGTTGTTTACTTTAATTACATAATATTTAGACTTGTTTAGTGCTAAATAACTTCTCATGGGCTAATTAATTAAATAACTTTGGTTCCAAAGCTCACTTAGCCTAAACCAAAAATAAGAAAAGAAGCTTTCTTCTTCCTGACTGTACATAACACATTTTTACAGTAAAACAGAAAAGAAGAAACCCAACTCCTCTTCATATTCAAAAACCAAAATCCCCTAGTTTAGTTCAAATTCTTGCTGTAACAATCAAAATAAAGCCATTTAATTCAGGTAATCTACTCCTAATCAGGGAATAATTCATCAAATTCTAATTTTTGCTTTAGGTTGTCTGTAAATTACTTTCTTTCATGTTGTGTGTTTCTGCCTTGAGTTCTAACAGGTTAGGGAAGCTCCTTCTCCCCAAAAGCAAGCTACTTTCCTCCGATTCTTATTGTTTTCTCTCTAAATAGCAAAGGTGACCTTGTTAACTCACAGCTCTAGCCGAATCTTGCCTGCTAATACAAAGATCAGAAAGAAAATAGCTTCTGTATAAGTAGATTTCCCTGTTGCTTGTTTATTTAAGTTTCTTATTTCAAGTTGCCACTTTGAATGGGCATAACTCCTTGCTTTTCACTCGAATTGTTGTCGTATCTTTTTTGGAGTGTAGTTTAGTTGTTAATCTTATTGCATGTCAATTTTCATCTCAAAATATTGATGTTTGCTATATCAAATTGATGTTGGAAAATCAGTTCGTGCAGAGAAAAACCGCTGAAACAAAATCCTTGACCTAGGTCGACCAGGAGGTCGACCCAGTGCCTCACCAGGTCGATCGGCCTGTCGACTTGGTCCCCCAAGGGGTCGACCTGGCGGTCGACCTGATGGGGTGAAGGGTCGACCCATTCTTGAATGTGTGGCCTTGTTATTTAGAGCTTTTCGCAGCCTGTAGCACTCTTATGCTATGGTTTTGGACATCATTTCTTTAGTAATCTTGTGATGTTTTTCAGAAATGTTGAGAGCTATGATGTCCATCAATGGACTAGCCAAGTTTTGGTGAGTTTGTAATTCATATTTGAGTTGAATTCGACTTGAGTTTTGATTGAATTCTTACTGATATTGAGTTAATTTGGGTTACCGATTTTGCGTAATTCTTTGGTTTTTCTTTGAATTTGAGCACGGTTTTCTCTAAATGGTTTTGAAATAATTTTCAAAAAATAATTGGCTTTTAAAATTATTACTATAAAACATTTTTTTATTTTTAATTTATAAATCTATTTATTCTATATAATAAGGGAATTTCAAATATTGTTTTAAATAGTCATTTTCGGAAAATAGTTTTGAAAACTAGTTTTCTCTAATAAATTATTTTAAATATAAAATACACTTTTTTGCACTATTCGAACGTATGAGAAAGAGAATTAAATGATTTAGTAAAACACGTGGTTTGGGACACGCGTGTTTACTGTTTCGATTAATTCTGGACTTGTACGATCGAAGCTATTAGAGGTTACCGATTCTGAGTTGTTTTCCCATTTTATGGCGTATTATGAGATTTATAATTCCTATTTATAGGAATATCTAAGATGGTCAATATTTGGTGAGTTTTATGGTATGACATCTCCTATTCTAGGAGTATGGTCGATGAGGACCATCGCGATGTATTTTTATACTTGCCGATGAAATGAGGCAAGTTTAGAGATTGAGATTTCCTTTTGGGAATTGTGGTTTATGAAAAACCATCACGATGTTTGTAATTGTTGATGAGATGAGACAAGTTATGATGTCTTTTGATACTTGCCAATAAGATGAGGCAAGTTATGATTTTATGAGATTTATGATTTGATGATGTTTTCTAGTATGGCATCGACTAGCAGTTAGTAAACCATTTAGTGAGAACGTGTGGTATGGGACGCACATTACCACTTTTCGGGTTCCTACCTATGAGTTTGTGACACATTCATGATGTATGCCAGTACTATAGACCTTTGGGTCATCACGATGTTCTACGACTTCGGTCGTCACGATGTTTTACGACTTCGGCCGTCACGATGTATTATGACTACAGTCGTCACGATGTTTATGTGACTTCGGTCACTAAGAAAGAGGTACCTACTCTACAGTACTGGAAAGAGGTGGAACGTGCGACATCGTCATACCACTTTAGTGTATCATTTGCATTGTATGGATGTCTTTCTACAGTACTGGAAAGGGCTTCCGCATGGATGTCTTTCTATTGTCTTTTACTGTTATGGTGTTTTAGAGTTGTATCATCATATGTATTCTTATTTTACTTGTTTATATAGAGTGGTCATCATACCACTTTAGTGTATCATTTGTATTGTATTGAGATGTATCATTGTATATGTGTGTATGTATATCTGTTGCTTTTCTGTGATGCGATGTTCATTTGGTTATTGTGTTTTGTTCTGATAGATCCATTAGCCACTTATAGTTTTGTATTAAGTATTTATTGGATATGTCGATCTACTTGAGTTAGGAAAAAATATATAGCAATTGTCGACATATTCAATAGATATTTAAGACAAGGCTATAGATGGTCGCTCTTAACCAGCCATATTCTCTGCATTAGCGGACAGAATTACTAATTAATTCTCTTTGTTAATGTGGGTCTCGGAGTGGAGCGTCACAATTTTCAATCAAAGTGCAGAGGAAGTGTGTGTTCATAAGAAAGAACGTCAAAAGGTACATTGATATTTCTAAACTATAAGTAAACAACACGTTGTTGATTTTAACAATATGCTTGTATTAAAATCAACTTTAGTTGTTTTAATACTCAATTTTGGATGGTAAATGATGTCTTTTATGGTGAGTATAAAAGATATAGGGATATTTCCAAAATGATATACAAGAGCACCATATTAAAAGGAGAACATGTAAGTTGGATTCCTTATGCATTAGCAATAGGAAGTATCATACAGGTTATGTTGTGTATGATATTGTGTTTTGTTTATGTATTTGATATATGGAGCAAATATAAAATCCAAATTGATATCACTAAATTGTTGTTTGAGGTGTTCTCGCATATTTATGAAATACTAGAGAATTGTTTATAGAAACAACGAACTCGTTATGATGGAACGTTTGAACACAAACTTTTATAAGTGATATTGAGTATAACATGTCGATGATAAAATTCAAGTTAAAGTCTTTAATTTGAAAATGTTTCAAAATAAAAGTGATTATGGTCGATTCAATGAAATGTTGAGAACATTAACTTGAATAGCGCTACAATAAACCAATGTATATAGATATAAATGCACAAATTTATAATTGAGCCAAAGGTGATTCCAAATGTAGAGAATCCCATAATATTGTTATAAGATAACAATGTCATGAAATTGGTCATGATAGAACTTAAAGCTCACTAGAAGTTGAAAGACATACTTTGAATCGTTCAACATGATAAAGGCAGTTTATTAGTGTTAGAGAGAGTTAATCGACAAAGTAGATAATTAAAACAAAATAGCATACCCATTCACTAAGGGACTGACCTAATTGGTTTTGAGAAAATTGATTAGAGAAGTTGGAATTGGATTCCATAATTGACCCCAAGTGCAAGTGGGAGATTGATACAGTTAGGGGTATGCCCTAGGGGCAATTATGTAATTTGTTACATATATCTAACTCGTTGGCCAACCTTGTTCGAAATAAAAGGTATTTTCTTCCTATTATATACTTGATATAATGTGATTACATTAATTAATTAACTTAATTAAAAGTATATTTAATAGAAAAATCCATAAATGGTATATTTTGTGATAGTAGTTACAAAGTGTTGTAACCGTGAGTAATTTATCACAACGAAACAAATATACCATTTTAAATGTTCCTTGTAGAAATGCATCGAGACTGGATATCGATGTATCCGTTGAGACTGGAGTACGTAACGCTCTCCAAATGTTGGCAGTGTATTACTCATGACTGCTGGGGGCACCTAGGGGTTACGTACTAATAGTTATTAGATAACTATGTAATGACTCACTCGATAGTTTTCTGTTGGTAAATATAACTAAGGTCAAACAAAAAATATCGATGTGACTGATTTACACAGTTCTCTCGACTTGAGAATACTGTGGATCTTCAATATGAAATCTCCGCTTTGATTATAGCCAAATCATGACATGACGTCCATCGAGTGACTATAGTTGGGTCGAGTGGAAGTATTGGAAGTGAATCACAATTCAAGAGAGGATCCGTCTCCTCAGTTTTAGGCGGTTAGTATCATAGTCAACTCAAGTCAACTCAAAGTCAAAGTCTCTAGCCAGAGCATTTCGATTAATAATAATTGTTATTATTAAACCAAGGACTTTGTATTTATACTATAAAGTGGAATGTAGATGAGGTTGGAATTTTGACCATTACCAAATTCCATAAGTCCAAAGTGATATAGTTTTGACGAAGAGAATTGGTGTAAACAAATGTCACAACCGGGTAACGCTTAAACTAAAATTCGATTTTACCGAAAATGAGTAAGCGATAAATTTGGCCATAATGTCACACCACCTGCTATGTGACGTGTGAAACTTAACATTAGAATAGTTCGATGTTAATCGCCGACCAAATTTACACCCAAGAGTTACACAGCCGAAATAATGAATTCCCTTAAGACCAAATGATTTAATTAGTTTATAATTGTTATAAATTAATTAATATTTATGTAATATTAATTTTAAAATTTGAATATGATTTTAGAAATAAATAACGTTATACATATTTATAACAGTTATAAATATATCGATCGATATACAATATCGACAAACGATTAAATTAGATTTAATTCAATAGTATTTTGGCTTGGGCTTAGATGAGTTTAAGGCCCATCATTAGGGCTGCAAAATTTCAGTTTTGGGATGGTCTAGGTGTGGCTAAAACACAGGGAATTGGCTTGGAGATAATGGGTTGAGATAAAGTGAGAATGGGTAAAATGGTTTTCCTCGTTTCTCTCTAATACAACCCTATATGTATGTATGTATGTATGTATGTATGTATGTATCTCTAAAAACAATGACTAACCTTTTGTCCGCCATTACCTTCTACATTGCTGGTTAAAACATAGCTCTCTATCCACTTCAAAATTCTCAAATATATTTAAAATTAAAATAATACTATTTGTTAATTAGTGGTCGGTGATTCCGGACTTGCAATCTGACGAATCAAGAACAGTAAAAGGAAGGGAAGTTATTGCTTCAATGTGGATGCAAAGGCATCATTAAATTTGGAATTTTAATTCATATTACAATAATTAAAGTATATTTATGATCCTATAATGAGCAATTTCATATCTGTTTAAATATATTGCTACTATATGTTTAGTTAGGTGAGATTTTTTAAGTAGATGTGGTTGTCAGAAATCAGTTTGGTTATGTGCATAATTTGTTTATAATACTATTTGATTTATGTATAGACAAATGTTATTTACTATAAAAAATCAATTTTTGCCATTAATAATTGTTTTATATATATTTATCAATAAATTCATACATATAAACACACACACACACGTATATATATATTAATGTATATTTTCCCTCTCATAATAGCATATATGCATATATAATATATATATATATATATATATGATTTAAACTTTTTAGTACACTAATTTATATATAATATGAATTTACAAATTCGAAAATTAATTATCATACATATATTCATTTTTTTAAATTAACATTTATTGAATTTTGAACTGTTTATTATATATAAAATAATTATTACAATAAAAATTCAATTTTATATTAAAAAAAATTATACCATTTCTGAAACATATAGAAAAAATTTAGGAATTTTTCAATAAAGTTTATTATTTTCAATAATTAATATTATTTTGGAAAAACTGTTTATGATTTATTAAAAATAATCATTTAATCGAAAAATTCTTCAAATTTTTTCGTATCCTTACATTCATGATTCTAGAATTTATGAAGTTTTAAAATTTGAATTTTTAATAACATATTATTTTATATTAAATAATTATTGTCGAAATCAATGTATTTGTTTTTAAAAATAATAATTCAACTTTGAAAAATCACTAGATTTTTCCTAAGCTCTATTTTATGATCCTAGATTTTAGAAAATTGTAAAATTTGAATTTTCATCAATAGATTACTATGTTAATTATTTATGGATGAAAACATTATTTTATTCATAATATATGCAAATTAAAATACTAAAATTATTATGTTTGCAAAACTAAGTTAATTTTGAATTATAAATAATTTTTAATAATTGTTCTCTCTCTTTCTATGTATATATTTATCTATATATAAATGTATTATGTTCATATATTATATATAATATTTATACATACATATGTGTGTGTGTACACACACACACATATATATATGTATGTATATATATATGTTTTGTAACACATACATGCACATATTTGGACAACATACATGACATACAAAATGAGCTAGTATGTCCGATGTATATGCCAACATCTACACATGGGCATATTATACCTTTTACGGATTATTATGTTACACATGCACTCACACATATATGTATATGATACATTTATGTACAAACTAAATCAAATAAAACTAATTTCATATCTTAATATATTTGAATTTAAATAAATTAAATGATTTTATTTAAATGAAATTTAGAAATATTCTAATTGAGTTATACTTCGCAGGCCTAATAAAAGATCCAATAGAGTAAAATTTTGAAATCCACCCATAACTTCCGCTGCGGACTAGTCGAGTTCCAACACAGACATGATAGCATTTGGGTGGAGTGGATTGGCAGGCACAACATCGGGTCTAAACTGTTCTGGACCATGGAGCCTCCCCAGTCTTGTAGCTCGGTTTGGAGGAAACTGCTCAATTTAAGAAGCTCTTCCATCCCTCATATCAAAATATCCTTTGGTGACAACAGCTCATGTAAGTTCTTGGATGATCCTTGGATTGATCAAGGCTTGGTTCTCTCTAAAATATTCTCTACCTAGCAAATTTTACAAACAGGTATCAATAGAAATGTTATGGCAGTGGACTTCATCTCGGATGGGAAGCTCATGGTCCCCTACCCAAGCAACCAATCTGTTAGAGCATTCTAGAACAGTTATGAAACTATGTTATTCCCCTCCAGCTCTGATACTATCGATCCTTTGGATTGGAAAGCCTCACTCCATCTCCTTAGTCTATGAAAGTCTATCTAATATTCATGATGCTCCTGTCAGTATGTGGAACAAAGTAATGTGGTCGCAAAACTCTACCAGTATTGACAATTTGATGATGTGGAAGGTCATTATGAATGCTCTAATGACCAAGGTCAAAATGGTTGCTTATGGCATGCATGTGGATCCTTTATGTGCCTTTTGCTTGCTTCAAACTGAGAGTGTAAATCGCCTCATTTTCGAGTGTATTATCTGCTACCTCTCTGGGTAATGATCATGGGGAAACTGGGAAGGCACAATGTGTCTTCAATCTCTGTGATTGAATGGGACATAATAAACAAGGCAACTAAATGGAAGAGGGAAGATAGGAGCTTGTTGTTCTTCACCTTAAAGAAATATATCAGAGCCGTTTGGCTTGAGAGTAACCATCGATGTTTTGATAAGAAATCGAGAAATTAGGTAGTTTTATGGTCTGTTATTTCCAGGGAAATCATGTCTGGTTCAAGGCTCAGCAAGTTTGCTTTCTCTGAGCAGCAGATATCCGTTTGGCAGTCTTAACTGTTGTGTTTTTCTAAGTTCTTTTTTGTGTGTTCTTTGTCTTAGCCTTCCTCGTGTGTTGTCGTATATGTTTGTCTTTTTTCTTTGAGTTTGTTATAAGTCTTTTTTCTTGTTTTTTTTTAATAAAATCCTGGTAGGGGCCCAGTCAACCCCGTTTGCTTTACAAAAAAAACATGCGAACTTAACATTATATATGTGTAATGTTATATTAACTAAACATTATATATGCGTATGCTATATTAACTTAGCATTATATATATGTGTATGCTATATACACTTAACATTCAGTTGACCTTCATATGAAATTTTAGAACTCTTGTACTTCAGCCTAAAATTAGTCTATTAATTAGTTTCTTTCACCGAAAAAGGTTACCAGAGCATTTTTGTTTCCAGTTTCCACATAAAATGTTAAACCATTATTCGTTTGTTTTTTTTACCTAAATTATCCCCAAAACAATTGTAGTATGGTACGGTAAAAAAAATTATTTGGAGAATAAATATCTTGTAAACCCCAAGAAAAATAAATTGAACCCATAAGACCTTCTACTCAGGAACCCTACCAAATTTGTTTGCTTTATTCTTTCAACGTTTTCCCATTTGGAAAGTAAATAAATAGATTATAAATAAAAGATCACAAATTTTACCTTATCAATTATCATCATAAAATTCAAGTATTATACCAATCATCCTTATATGTGCAAAGCCCTAGTCCAAAATTCTTTCTGAAAACAAAATCCTTATGCACACCTCTTAAACTCAAATCGCGCACAATAAAATGTTATTTTGCAGATATATTTCATGTACGAACCAAACCTTCTGCTCTGGCAAAAAATCCAACTGCTCTATATCTACTGCACTGAACGACCTCCACTCTTACAACGTCAGCCATGGCCATACCATTAACTGTGCGTTTATAATCACCAAACCATTTATTCATCAAATACCTCCTCTTCCTCCATGGCGCAAAGCTCAGACCTCTACTCTCCACCATCCTTTTACTCACCTCCGCCATCATTCTCACCACTCTTTTCACCTCCTCCACCTTCCCCACCATTATTCTAGGTATCTCCTCCACCAATTTTATATACTCTTCACTCGCCCTTGCCACCTTGAACTGCTCGTTGAACTCCAAATCCACGATGTACCTTTCTTTGTCAATCACAATGTCTATATATTCATGAGTACCACCTATCAGTCCTCCACTCTTTTGCCATTTGGATTTGCAAATGGCCGCATTGTACCCGGTTTCTCTCAGTCGTGCCATTACTGCTCTTCTGTAGGTAGACCCGTTTCCTTCTTTCAGACTCGATAATGAGATTGCGGTTTTGGTTACATATGAATGCAGTTCTGGGCATTTTAAGCAAGGTCTGGAGTCTTGAACTGATGCCAGTGCAGTTTCAATGTAGGTGCTCATGTCGTCTGAGTTGTATTTATTGTGTATTTCGTCATCTGATTTGTATTCATTTAGAGATGGTTCGTCAAAGTTGAAAAATGCATCGATAAGGCCAGAGAGAGACGAGCTATCACTGAGATTATGATCTCCTTCATGCTCACTTCCACTGCTTACGTAATTGCTGGTATCGAGCAGTTGGGCTTTGAGCCATTTGTTTAGTGGATCCGAGACCCGCTTGGACCTTATGAACATTGACATATTTGTATATTGCACTTAACTGAAGGTGTAAGTGGGACTGGGCAACAAGTTGACGGCGGTGTGTCCAGCGTTTATATAATTAAAGCACGAAGCGGAAGAGTTTAGAAACTTTAAATGGTGGCTAGGTGCTTTGAATGTTTGGAAATGCGTCTTTGTTCAATGTATTTAGGGTTGAATATATGTACTGGGATGTGACGTAAATCACGCAGAATGAATATACTATCAAAATAGCCCATAGTTATCAAACTAGACCGAACCGGTGACCCATGATCTAAGGTTTTGAAGATCGGTTAGATTGCAAAAACCAATGTTTTGAGAACCGAACCGCTAGTCGGACCGTGACGTCTCAAGGTTCGAGGTTCTGAAGGTCGAACCGGTTGTACCGTCGAAACCGTGCATTTTTTTATAACAATTCGTACATATAAAATGTAAAATATAGACTAAGTTGCTTAATGTATGATATTAACTCATGTTATTTTTCATGTATAGCATATCTCATATATATATATATATATAACATCATCTTAAACACATACAAATTGATAACGATTCACATATAAAATAGTTGAAAACTACATATAAATACCAAAATAACATAAACTCAAACATTGCAATTTTTTTTAAACTCAAACGTACACATTGACGCATACTGTAAGTAGCAAATATACTACAACCATGAATCAAACTGAAGATGCTAAACATAATGAACCAGCACCTTTTACTTATGCAATTTGGATTTGGATTTTGTTAGACAGTTATAATAGGTCGATTGTTCCTTTTCCCTACGGTCCTCTAGCAGCATGCTTCTTGATTACTTGCTTTAAAAGTTTAAATATAGCATAAGCTTGCGCTTGCAGCAGCTTGGGTTTGTTAGTTTCAACAAATAATTGTACAAAAAATATAGCATACAACTAAAAGGAAATAAAAGTAAAAATTAAATTTACCTGCAAAGCTTCCAATAACAAGAAAGCTCGATTTAGCATTTAGATCTGGAGGAAAGTTTCGTGAGAATGCAGCGATGGAGATGTCGGTTGCGGTGGCAGCAGCATGGTTTTAGGGTTTCTCGATTTGGGGGCAAAATAACGAGAGCACTCGGCACGGTTTCAAGATTCAGCCAACGGTTTCAAGGTTCAGCCGGCGGTTTCTGCACGAAGGCGGTCTGATTCAGCTCCCGACCGGTGACGACCGGTGAGGTCCACGGTCGACGGCTTCTCACGGTTGAACAACGGTCGGGTCCGGTTTTCAAAACTATGGCAAAAACCTTACAGATTTTCAATTTTTTATAATTATAGTAAAAAAATATTGACTTTTCATTTGTTACATGCTATGATTAGATGGAAAAAATGTTTTGAAAAGCATGTTTGAACCGGAAATACCAGCACAACATTTGATTATCTCAAAGTTTTAAGTCACAGTGAAAAGCAAAATTATTCAGCACAAACTAACTACTGGGTTGTAAGTCCCACATCCTCAAACAAACAAAACAGAAATTGGTTTCAATGTTATAAATACGTGCTCCCCCTTGAACATGTGATTATCGTCAGCATTGTGCTAAATCAGACGGTTTGTTAGGCTTTTGGCTGGACTTGCCAATGGTTCATGGTTTTCCCCATCGAACCAATCCGTCCAGTTTGGTTTTATTCACTAGAAAATAGCAAATGTCTTTGTGTCAGACTATTACAAACAATTTGATTTGTTTATTTCATTTGCTCTTCTGCTTTTCAATTGAATGAACGGGCTGCATGTTCAGACAATCGCGAAGCTATCTATGGACCGAACCTATCCACCGACCAGGATAAAATAATTGGTATGATTTATAATGGCGAATTTTAGACCGTGATAGACTTATAACGGCGAAGTCTTTATTGTTATAAACTATGTTCTAAATCCTTCCAACCGTCGTCGAAAAATCATTTTCTCTTCTTCTTCATTATTCCAACCCGTAGCTCAAATCTCCACTTCCTTTTCACCAATTTACACTTCCAAATTCGTGCATCCATACACAAATTAAAGTCTGTTTTTGCGATCGACACCTATAGAAATGTCTAGATCACTAGACAATTTCGCGAAAAAGTTCATGTATGGAAAAAGCAGCAGTACCGATGATGGCGGCAGAGGCCGCGACGGTGAAGATCGGATTATTGTGCAGTATAGTCATGAGAATGGAATAGAAGATCTGCTCAAGGCCGTCGAAAATCTCGAGAATCAGGGAGGAGTCGAAGGCTAAGGCGATCGTTGGGGTTGCGGAGGCCTCAGCGGTGGTCGAGCAGGCAGGACGTGTTGGGGAGTGAGGCAGACTTCCGTCAGAGTTGCCGAGGTTAATGGTTTTCAGGATCCGAACTTTAGCGTAGCAAAGTTGCCTAAGCTTACTAACTTTTGGACACTTCCTAAAGGGGAAGTACATGTCAGCACACATACGAGCTTGGTTGTAAGTATTTTTTTGAATTTAAAATAGTTAAATTAAATTATCACTTTAAATTTATAATTACGAATTCGTTTAACTTCGACAGTCACGAAATATCCGTTCACGGGATTCTTTAGTGAACACCTTAAAATATTTTCATAAGAATTTGGCAAACATTCCTAGAGTCAAAATATTTCTACACGAGCTTGGATTCTATCATTTCTTAGTTAATCTAATGAACCGTTTAAGTTAAAAACCCCGTTAATTTATTTTAGCTCGCTTTAACTTGTTCTGTAATTAACAATTCTAGGCATAAGTAACGTTATTAGAGGTGATGTGAGTTATGCGCTGTTATTGCTTTACGGTGGTATAAAATCACTCATACATTTTATTTTCCTTGCGGGGACCTAGGAATTTGTAACATCCCCTATCTAGAGGCCTAAAGCTAAGCGATACAGATGCTGTAGTCATCCATAGTATTAACTTCAGGCGACTAAATACGGCCATGTTAATAGTATCTATAATATCAGAAACACTTGAATATGAAACAAAAGCACAGATTATAAAAAACGACATTCTTTCTGATTACCTTTCCAAAACATGTTCCATATTCAAATTACATTATCCTATAATCGTTTTTCAGGTTCAGATAAAATGTAGTTATTACATAAATACGCCAAAAGCGACATATGACGATGCCCCCTTGGTTGACCAGAGTACTATATATACAATACAGCGGAATCAATTCAAAATATAACAACAACTCCTAATTAGCTATCCGTCAACCACTTGCTCGTCTCCGGAATCTTTATTCGCCAACATACTAAAACCTGTAAACCTCAACCCTCAGCCTACTCAAATCAATTTTGAGCACCCGAGAGTTTAAGAATGATAAACTTCGAGTCAGACATAAAACCTGGTGTGAATAATAATATACATCTCGGTTATACGATATTAAGTGAGACCACACCGCTTAGCAGAACGGGTTTTCCCTCACTAATATCCTTATTAGAAGATATCTTTTGCAAATAATAATCCTACGACCAAGACTGGTTAAATCTGTAAAGCAATATCATGTATATGTACAAATCAGTTATCATATGGACTATCTGTCCATACACTGTAGTATTGTTTGGCTAACTACTAACCTTGGTTGATCAGGCCTACCAGAAAACATAAAAATCTAACATCTGTTAGATACTCCCCTTTTGGACGGTTTGTCCTTACTTACTTCTCCAGGTCTAACTGATCCTAATGGTTTTGCGGGCTTACCAACAACCTGCATTTCCTTTTTAGATTTCTTTCTGTGTGTAACAAAATTTTATTCGTGCTTGTGACAAAGCCCTACACACTGGAATTTTGGACTAAATTAGTCAGGGGCTAATAGCTAATGGGTATAGGGCGCGACCCTACACCAGTCCCATCCGGTCTTCTAATCTGATTCATTTTCTTATGGTTGACTACCCTTTAAATTTTACCTTGAAAACCTTTTCAAAATTATTTAAACCTTTAAATCATACATATACAAGGAAAATATACTCTTTGATTTACTCTTAAGCTATTTTCCATGTTATATATACTTTACACAAAGTAATGTTGATGAAATTATTAAGGATTTCCCATCCCACCAAAATAAGTTAAAACCCTTTTTAACTTAAAAACACTTAGGTTATATTGCCAAAAGCAACTCATTCGAAACCTTTGTTTAAAATCTTTAAACAGCCCTTTCGAAACCATCAAAAGTACACCTTTTGAAGCCTTTGAAAGTATCCCTTTCAATACAAGTAAAATCTTAGGCCGAAGGCCAAAACATACCTTTTGAAATCATTCATCTTTATCCTTTCGAAAGTATTGAAAAACATCTCCTTCGAAAGCTTTAAAACCTTAGACATCCTCTTTAAAACACTTAAACATTGCCTTTCGAAACCATTAGAAAACCTTTCCTTTAGACCTTTCAAAACCATTGGGGAACCACCTCTTAGAAACCTTTTTTTAAAACTTTTCGAAAGCATCAAGCTTTTCGAAAGCATTTGGGTTCAATTTATAACCTGTGGAAACACCTTTCGAAACCATTAAAACCATCTCTTTCGAAATCATTTGGGTTCTACCTTTAATAGAGCAAAAGGGTCATTAAAACATATAAGTCGAAAGCATCTCTTTCGAAAGCATTTCCTAAGCAAGAAGTGATGGTGTCGAAACCACCCCTTCGAAAGCATTGAGAAGCGACTTGGTTTTAAAAATAAGGTAACCCTTTTGAAACCAATCTGGGTTGAAAGGTAAAAAGTGCCAGTCAGGGGCTTCGACCTAGTTGAAAGCGGTTATTTAATAACAAAGGCGCAACCTCTTAAAACCATTCTTTTTAAAGTCATTGACCTAGTCAAAAGTAGACCAAGTCGAAAGCTATTCAGTCGAAAGCAAAGCAGGCGCATCTATAATATTATATTATTACTGAGTTGCATTTCAAAGGCGCACAAGCCCTTTGAGTATTTTGTGAAATAAACAGTCTTCTGTACTATAATATTAAAATTGAATTCCTCTAAAAGCTCTTTAATCGTTTTGACCTTTCATTTTCACTTTTATAGTCTTCCGTCTAGTATCAAGCAATTATATTTAATGATTCAATGAAATGTTCCTCTCTCTCACCACTCCTATGGACTTTTTCCTCCCCCTCTTTTATGTTTTCAACGCATCTTTCTCATTCTTTGTATGCATCGTAATTTCATCTTCCAGCTTTCCCTAATCTTCTGAAATTCCAAATTTCCATACATTAGCAAAAAACTATTCCCTCAAACTTTTCATGTTTATATCTGCCTCTCGTTTTTGCTCCTCTAATTTTGGAATGAATTATTTGCATAGTTGCATGTTTTGTTACACCTCAATCTTAATTACCCTAATGTTAAACAATGGTCGTTTAGAAAATGAATCATCTCTCCTACAACATTATGGCATAGTCAACGAATTAGCATGGGTTAATATTCTTGTGGTATATTTCTTCTCTTCTCTAAACAGGTATGCAATAACCCTAATTTTGCCATTTCGGTTGTTTGTTTCACATTGTTTTTTTGGTTTTTACTCTGTTCAATCGTTTTCAGGAACTTCCCCATCGACTGGATCCATTTCTGAGATTCTATTTGTCGAGCATAACCCTGAGATCGGTATGTCTGTTATTAGTTTCAGTTTCTTATTTTACTATTTATTTTGCTTTATTTTAGTTGCTTCTTCGATTTGGTCCATGCTTAACTTTCTTCCTGTTAGTATGTATTTCATACTTTTGCTTGGATTAATATAGTCAGCATGTATTATTTTCTAATTGCCTATTTTATTAGGCCTATTTGTATTCATTTCAAATTATAATGTTTAGTTACCGACACCATTGGTGAGTGAAAATATAAAATTAGTATTCAACATCGTTTAGTTGTCAATATAATCTCCTGTTTTTACCATTATGAAGCTTTGATTTTGTTGTTCTTTCGGTTATTGGCTTCTCTTTTTTTGGATTCAAGAGCAAACTATTATATTGATGCTAATTAATAACACCTTTGTTATTTTAGTTGAGCAAATTTGTTTACATATAAGGTTGTCTAGAATCGTATTGTTGTAGTTATGAATAAGTATTTTCGCTATCTCCTCAACTTATTTAAGTTGAGGGATTCATTAGGGTATTTTTCTTCTTATTAGCAATGTGCAAGTGGTCTTATAAATGTAAATTTGTTTCATAAGAATACCAAAGTTATACATCATTTACTTCCAAATTATGATAATTTAGATCACGTAAGGAGTGAAAGGTATCTGCAGCTATAAGTTCTTTATAGCAAGTACTTAAAAGAAGTGTTTTAAAGACCCGATCCAACCACGGTTTGTCCATGGTTACTCTTCCACCTTGGAGCATTACAGTTTTGAAAATCAAATAATGTTGAACCGATGGGCTAATCTCAAAACCTTGAAAAATCTGTGGACCAACCTCTTTGAACGACACAGTTATTCAAATTTAAGACAAAAACTATTGCTTCATTCTTTATTTTTCCACATAATCAATTAAACAAATAATTTCATAATCTTAACCATTAATTTATTGAGTAAACTTATCAATTTATGTACAGTTTCAGAATTTTTGTTGAACCGCTCTTTTATATCAGAAGAAGGATAATTTACACTTTTGTACTAAAAGATTTTTTATATAATTTTTTAATTAATATTGATTTCAAATGTTCAATTTTTTTTTAGAAATCAATATTTCAAATTCACCATGTTATATTTATGAATGAACCCTTTTTATTATGGCTTTCTGATTCTTACAAACATGACTTTTCAAAAAAACTCGGTTTGTAACATAACTACTCACTGTATGCAGTTTAATTCGAAATAAGCGTAAAAACTATCTGGCTTTGGGAATTAATAGGAATGAAAATCGTATATGGACATTGAAATTTTGTTGTTGTTCAGCAGATATTATTTTGAACAACTTCCACAATTCAAATGCACTAATTTCAACATGCGAAAGGCTACCATCATGTACGTTATCTCTGAAAAACTCTACAAATTGATGTATTTTAGTTTTCTACTATTTTCGAACCTCCGTTATCTCCATCTAGGAATTTAAGATTTAAATATTCAACTATAAGCTTAGATTTTACTATTTATTATTTGAATAGGAAGAACCAACAGAAGAATCATGAAGGCATAGACCTGTACAAGTCATTGGAACAATGTCGAAGGTTGCATATTCGTTCGTTATAGGTGATAAGCGATGGAAGTTGATGCATGTTAGTTTTCTACTATCAATAATCCTCTTTGTTTCCTTCTAGGCATTTCTAATTTCTACATAATCTTTTCTACATAATTATTTATTGCTCACACCTAGCTATTTGTATGAAATCTAGAAAGATTTTCACCAGATGAGTTGATTTAAATTGGTATTCATTATCTTCTGCTCTTTGCGCCTAGGGACTTTATACTTTGACCATAATTTTGACTTATTCAATTATTTCTCACATCTAGCAATTTGTTTGATCTTTTCTTGCATGTTCCAAGATATATATATATATATATATATATATATATATATATATATATAGTATAATGTATCTTATCCTCTTCAACAAACTTCTACAAATCTTCCATTATTATTAATAAGCACCCAAGTTGATGTGTTAATACCGTGTTTAGTTTGAACCTTGACTCATGCTTACTATAAATAGACATAGTAATATACAGTTACCATTGAGCATGTATGTGTAGTTTATTTTGCACCTTGACTTATGCCTTTTATAATTAGATATGGTAATGGACAAATGGTAATTACTGTAAATATATACCTACAATAGGCATATACATCAGCATGTTGTGTCCAGTCTTTGATGTATTAGTAAATGTGAATTTAGCATAAGTTTATTGATATTACACACGACTTAAGTACCCACATTCAAATGGTATTGTGATATTTGGTAATATTTATAGGTTTTTATCATACCTATATGCGCTACTATATTAGTAAAATAAATTGTAACTATAATTATACCTTTTTAGTGCATAAATTATCTCTGTTAACAAAGCAATTCGTTTACTTGGCTACATATTCATTTGTTTCCTAAACTATTCATGATCTTATTAATATAGAAAATAACTAAATGAAAGATGTATTTGGATACTTAATGCTTTTTTTCCCTTTAAGTTGTCTTCTTGGTAAACATATCTATTATAGTATTAAGTGGTGCTATATTTAGTTCAGAGAACTAATTTTGAATTAGAAAATATACTGCCAAGAACTTGACCTTAATAAAGCATCATTTATACATAAGGTATGCCATGTTTTATTATGACTTTAATTTTGATATTCTCAATTATTTAGATTTATTAATTTCTATACATGGATATTGCAAATTTATTACTGCATATAACTACATTAAATATATTATTTAGTTTCATTTCAGAAAGATTGTGTTACCATACTGTTGATGTGGATTTATTTGTTTATTTATTGATATCATAGACTTTTCCTTGGAATCTAACCATGTATACTAACAATTTTTTCTAGCTCATTTCTTTTAGTTGTTTCACCTGCCAATTGAAGAGACTGATACAAAACCATATAATTAATTGATGACGAGGAAAGTAACTTCTATGCATCAAGTGAAGAAAAGGGTATGAAACGATGCCACTAATTGATGATGGGAATGGAACTTCTACGCATCAAGGGAAGAGATGGCTACTATTAGGTAAACCAATTTTTAAGTTACTTTTTAGTTGCAATATTAGGTCATATCAGCTGAAGCGTGACTTTCTCCTTATGCTCATTAAATTTGCATATTTATTGCTTCCGATTTTCATGGTACTTAAAGCATCTGTAATGTGTCAGCAATATTCATTCATTATCAATATAACCTGTCTTTAATAATACATTATATTTTACTTTTGGGAGTATTAGCATATAAAATATCAATTGTAAAGCAGTTACTAAATGTAGTTACCAATACTTTTAGATTTTGACTAACAGTATTGGTAACTACATTTCTTTCAATAAATCACAAATATGTATATATGTAGCTAGCCTCATATTTAATGGAATGAAGTAACCAAAAAAAGAAAGAAAGATTGAATGATAAACTTTATTTATTGAATGATGTATATCAGTTGATTTTGTTCCCGTTCAGACTACCATTGTTTTTGGAATTAGTATCACCTCAATTCTTTAATTTAATTGCAGCTAGCCATTGGAACTTTTGTTGTACCGACTACATCAAATTATACTTGAAGCATACAAAATTTCAGTTGGTAATTTCTACCCACGTTTTAACACTAACTTGAGGCAGATATTGCAACTGATGTGGAAAACTCATATGAAAATTAAAACACTGAATTCATTGAAACTAAAGGGGGTACATATTCGATGTTAACTCCATGATAATAGTAGAGAATGGTAGACAAGTCAAATAATAGCCAAGTTGAATGAGTAAGGTAGCATTACTCCATTCATAATTAGTTTGTCTTTGCTCGACATGATCAACACTGACAGAAACAAGGAGGTAGATAGTAATGTGGAGGATTCCATTACCATGGATGCATAAAAGCAACATAAGGTTTTCATTATCTTCAGTGCGTGGATTTTAATGATGTATAGGTAGAGCTACATGGATGCAACAACTTATACAGTCAGTAAACTATGATAACACTATTATAAAATTCATATTGAAGTCCGTGGTATTTTTAAAAGAATTAAAGGATGTGCATCCATGTATATTTTATAGTAACAATGAATTCTCAATAATTTTGATCAATTGTAATTTAGTATAGTTTTCACACATATTTACAAAGCATCCAAATTGTTAATGTTGTGGCCTACCTTAAAAATATATGGATGGTTTTATTTTTTTCCCATTGTGTTTGTTACTATTTCAATCGAATGCATCCATGTGTAAGCCCATTCTATCCAAAATCAATATTTGTTTTGTAACAGAAGGAATATGATCATTATTTTCTTAGCACAAATAAAGCTTACATGGTAGCATTAAGTATTCACAAGCATGTATATTGTTTTCCATAATGTGGGTAATGTGAGACAACACTGAGGAGTTGATTTTCATTTCAATTTTATTCGATCATCTTTTGTTCAATTTTTTGAGTACTGATGAACTAATTAAAAAAGGGATAGCTTTCTTTTGAGCTTGGTTTTTAGCATTTATTTTAAAAAAAATTATACTAGCTCTATAGTGGGAGGTTAGATTTTCTTTACTGCCTGTTGATGGTTCTAGATGTGTTTCAATTTTTATTTGTTTCTTTATTGATCTTAGATATTTATTCTTATTGAGTTTATTGTGCCTTTAATATTTCCTTATAATCAATTAACTTCTAATCGCTATAAATTTGCACTACGGCTAAATATACCAGTCAATTATTAATTCGGACAAGTTTAAAGATGCAACAATGAGTGAACTATCATTTGACTACTAATTGCTTTTTGATTCATGTTACAAATAGATTACCTTTTATTTTTGAATTTTAAATGAAAACCATGTGCGAAGCATGGGTTCACACTAGTTTTCATTTAAAAGCAAAGTAGCACTTCAACCCTTTTGGAACTCCTTCTTTCGACCCAAAAATTTTCACCTTTGTCCAATTCACTACGTATTAGATATCTAATACCATGTGCATTGGTTTTGATGGAGTCGGAGGCGGAGGTAAGGAGTCGAAAGCCTGGTGCCAAAAGCATTGGAATAGGAAAATGAAAGTGACTGTGCTATAGGATCGTGTAATATGGAGTATAATAAATAAATAGTGCGGAAAATAACTGTAAAATAATAATAGAAATAAAATGACACCTGAGATTTTTATACTGGTTCGAACTCCCATTCTATGTCCAGTTCCATACTCCTTCTGGAATTATAGCTAGTAACCCTCACTTAACCCGAAAGAACAGGTATTACACCACCTGAGCAATCGAATGGGACTTTGGCCGCCTAAGCAACATAACATGACTTGACCGATTAAGCAACCGAACAGGACTTTCTTACAAACTGGATTTAACTTGACTTTGTTTATTCTGAATAACACGAATTTGTCACTTGTAGTACACCCTTCCTATAATCTTTTCCTCAAGATAGATGTGTATATTTATGTGTGTATGAAGAATAGGAAGATCAATATTGCTTGAAAAATATGGAAGTGGATATAAAAGCAATGATTGTATGAAAGCTTGTAGATAATGAAAACAAGAATGCTAAGTGCTATAGATCAAAGAAATTAGAGAATTAAGGTGTTTTGATCTATAAATCTTGAGTGTATATTAGTGTGTGATGAGATATGCCTTCTGGAAATAGGTATCTCTCAGAATCCAAGAGTTGTAACCATCTAGGAAGAACATATCTATTGATGAAGAGAAGTGACTATTGGAAAATATGACAGTTGCAGTTTTCAGTCGACTGAACTTGCTTGGGCAGTCGACTAAATTCAAACGTGCACAAAAAGTTGCACAGAATCAGTCGACTGACCTAGGCAGTTCAATCGACTGGCGGCCTTATTTTAAAAAATAATATATGCAGCATCAGTCGACTGACTTAGGGTATTCAGTCGACTGAATACTGCTTATTCAGTGCATTTAAACTTTTGTGTGTGGATGAGAATTTATAAAACAAATTCTAATTTGTAAACGAATTTGTGAGTGATGAACCTTGAGGATAGATTTTAACAAATCACTATACTAGACTCTATATACTTATTGACTCTAGTTAACACCAATATTAATACGAACCATATTTGAGTCGTTGAGTCTAGATTTGTCGTAGTCGTGGATTCGTGAACTTTGGTATCTTGTAAGCATTCAAAATCTTGTGATCCAACATTCTCCCCCTTTTTGATGATGATAACTCCATTTGTAATGAGCGAATCTTCGACAAGCTTTATATTATCTCTCCCCTGAGTATGTTCCTGCAACTTTGATATTGTTTTCTCCCCCTGAATTTATGCTATATGTCCTGGTAATAATTTAGGTTTTTCTCCCCTTTGTCATCGACAAAAAGGAGAGCACTCAAAGTATAGATCATTTAAAATACGAGTAATATGACATAGGAACACTTATATATATAAACAAAGATGTAGCATATAACATAGAGACAGAAGAATCACATCATCGTAGAACGATAGTGTACATCACAACATACATAGAGATATAGAATTAAACAATTACACATAACCACAACAAACAAAATACCAAATAGTCTGAAAGCAAGATAATAGTTATAATAGCATCACAGAAGTTTCAAAAATATCAAGACTAATTGAAAAGAGATTCTTACTCATCACCTTGGTTGCCTCCATGTGAGCTTCCTTCAGTCTCTTCGTCATCAGATTCACCCCCTACTTCTTCACCTTCCTCCTCTTGTTCTTCATTGGAGGTTGACCAAGTGAAATGCTCTGCCGGTCGCTTCCCACAAGAGGTAGGCACTTGAATGGAGGTTGAAGATGGTTGTGAACATGTGATTGCTTCCCAGATGTTATTAAGACAAGACTTAATATGATTCAACTTTTTGTTGACTTTTGTGATGCTTTTGTCAACTCTAGAAACAGACGATTCCACCCGAGATATTTGTTGATTGAGAAGTCTTTGGTTACGAGATATAATGGATACGACTTCTTGGGGCCGAGCATGAGAATCCACTTCTTGAATATCATAGACTTCCCTTTCGGGTTGAGGAGGTTGGGATGATGATGAAGCTTGCATATGAGAAGTTTGTTGATGAGTTTGTTGACGAGCAAATGGTTGTGCTTGACCGGAGGCTTGGTTTTCAAGCCAATGTTCATAGGTGATGATTGTGTAGTCAAGGTATTGCCTTGGTAAATTCATGAGGCTAAGAGTCTTGGAATTCAAAGAGCCTATGGTTGAGCACTCGGAATCGGTAAACGGAACGTTGAAATGCTTGAGAATGCCAGTAATGTAAGCGCCATAGTAGATCATTTGCATCCGACCTTGGTTAAAAGTTTGGAATTCATCCAAGATTACATTGCCCCAATTCACTCGTCTATTTCCCCAAATTGCATACAAGGACGGAAAATTTCTTCGATAGACCTTCTCATAGCTTCCCGTGCGAGGATTGATTTTGTGGGTAAGGGCTCGATGCATTATGCGAGCTTTTGGCCTTGGAGCTACGGCCTTTAACTCCGTCAATTCATCGGAGAGAAACAAATGGCTAACACGGTCTCGAGTGTCCATGTTAACGGCTATCTCCGAAACTCATCGCCTTCATCTGGGCATTGTAGAATTCATGCTAGGCATTGGAGTGGAAGGAAAATGCGTATGCCACACACTACAGTCCATATAATGTCATCGGGATTTGAGATGACGTGGTGGTCGAGGTTTAAGTTAGCATAGAAAAGCTTGATGAGAAGGTGATTAATCTTGGAATTGTTAGCCGCATAGTCAATGAGATGCTCCAACCCACTTCTACCAGCCAAGTCTTGAATGGCATATGAAGAGAATTCTGGGAATTTATCAAAAGAACCTTCAAAAATTCTGGAGCTTTGCATCTTTTCAAAGCATTGCACCGCCTTGTCGTTGTGTAGCTGTGCTTTTATTTGAGAATCGGAAGTACTTGTTGAGGCTTGAGATTGTCTAGATCTTTTGTGAGCCATTTGGAGAACTAGGGCTTGGTGATGAAGTAGAAGATTGTAGATTGGAAGAGGGTGAAGTGAAAATTCAAAAATTTAAAGTATTTTTGAACGAAATTGAAGTAGAGACTATTTCTTATGCTAACTTGTGCTTGATATGGAAGATTGTCTTCTGTTGTGCTTTGGCCTCTTACACATACTTCTCTCGGGCCTCCTTCTAGATTTCAGCGAGGTGTGGTCCACCATAAATTGAGGTTATGAGGTTTGAGCAATTTCCTGGCTGGTTTTCATTCGGGTCAGGAGTGAGGTCTCTGACCTTGATCTTGTTGTTGGTTTTTTGAAAGTTGTATAGGTATCCTTTTTGGATCGGTCTTTTTATCTCCTTTTTTAAATGTCTGCAGTTGTCAATATGGTGGTCATTGGCACTATGGAAGCGACAATACACTCCACCATTATTCTATTCTGCTTTCTTCCCCTTGTTTGGTATGTTGTATGCAAGATCATTCCTAGTCATCTCATATATCTGCACAAGAGTGTGAGTAAGGGGATATTTTGTTGTGAGGTTCAATTCCTTTTGTCATTTCATAGGCGGATGATACCCTTCCGGCCCTTTTTCTTGTCATAACTGAGGTTAGATGTTCTCTGAGGTTACATCGCATATCCGACCTCTTCCATTCTAATATAGTCAGTTGCTCTTTCGTAGAAGGCCTTCATGATGTGACATAACATTCTATTATTTTTATCCCTTATAACAGTTCCTCTTCTTATCCCAGCATGTGCCGCCATAAGTAATGCTTCTTCTCTAGTCACTCCGATCCGGAGTGCCTCGGCTTCGAAGCGTTTAATGAAGTTGAGCAGGCTTTCATTTTCATCTCGCTTTATTCACGACATAGTATTTACGTCCGAGGAAGCTTCTCTTCTCGAGTTAAATTTTTTAGAACCTCAAATTTTGATGTTTTGATTGTGAAAACTATATAATTAAATATTATATAAACTAACCAAGTTTGCAGGAGAAGATAATCACAAAAATATGAGGACCAGATATTGTTGCCACAACATATTGTTAAGTATAGTTTCTAAGTCTAGATGTAAAAATATGTTAAAATCCCTCTAAAATGGTGTACACATAAATACGTAACAAAAGCATCGGAAAAATAAAGGAACTACACAAAATCTTTATATTCAACCGGTTGAAAGGTCCCTCTAGGCCGTTTAATGTTGTGCGTGCATAAAATTATTAAGAACATTCAACCGACTGGTCTATAATGTTCATACGGCTGAATTCTGTCCGTTTTGCACCAATTTCTTGTTGTTTCAAATTTTACTCGATTCAGCTGGCTGGAATATTTAATTCAGACAACTAAAGCTTCATAACGACTGGTTTTTTAAAAGGTGCTTCTCTTCCATGAACAGAAACAACTCTTGATTCAAAAGATACTTCCACATCTCTTCAAGGCTGCTCTTCATGAACGTATACAACCTTTTAATTTCTATAAATAGAAAACAAATCCAACATCTTATTAATTAATTAATTTTCTTATTCTTAATTCTACCAATTCTCGTTATTTTAACTCTAAAGCATTCTATATTTTGATCACTTGTATTTTCAAGTTTACTACTCTTGTGATCAAATAAATTTCCTTTCTTCACGAACTACACAATATATACCACAAAGGAGTAGATTATAGGAAGGGTGTACTTTATCGACTTATCAGTGCTATTCAAGAGCATACCCAGTCAGAAACATTTCAACTATTTGGTATTGGAAGTCCTGTTGTAGCATCCTCAGGTAGTTTAAGTCCTATTCGATTGTCTACGCAGTTGAAGTCCTGTTCAGTTGCTCAGGCGGTGTAATACCTAGTCCTCTAGATTAAATGAGGGTTTCGATTAAATCCCGAAGGAGTCTGAGACTGGACGTAGAATGGGAAGTTCGAATTTGAATAAAAATCCTTGGTGTCATTTACTTTACTGATTTTACTTTTATATTTATATTCCGCACAAGTAAATAATTTAGTTAATATCCATATTACACGATCCTTAGTCACTTTGATTTGGTACCGAGTAAGTCATCATATAAGCATAACACAAATGTTTGATATTCAAATAATATGGATAATAACACTAGCACAAATTTTACTGAAGGTCAATCCACTACACAACCACCACTGCTTAATGGATTAAACTATAATTATTGGTCAACTAGAATGAGAATTTACATGCAAGCAAATGGATATGATACTTGGAGTATCGCTCAAGTTGAATACATTGTACCTACTACACCATATTCACAATGGTCTAACATGAAAAAATTAGATGCTACTGCAAATGCTAAAGTGATGAATATGTTATTTTGTTCACTAGACAAAAATGAGTTTAACAGAGTTTGTATGTGTAATTCTGCATATAAAATTTGGCGTACACTAAAAGTCACACATGAACGTACTAATAAAGTTAAACAAAGCAAGATTTTCATGCTTAAGTATCAGTTCCAGAACTTTAGAATGAAGCAAGATGAAATAATAAATGAAATGTATTTAAGGTTTCAAGATATATATCATTCACTTTTGGCATTAGGAGAAAAATACACAGATTTTGATATCGTTTCAAAAATCCTCAACTGTTTAACAAATGAATAGGAACGGAATGTCTTAGCAATTGAAGAAGCTAATGACATTTCAACTTTAAAACCAGAAGAGTTGAGAGAAAATTTAATGTCATATGAAGTCACTTTCAAGCTAATGACATTTTGATTTTACTTTTATATTTATATTCCGCACAAGTAAATAATTTAGTTAATATCCATATTACACGATCCTTAGTCACTTTCATTTGGTACCGAGTAAGTCATCATATAACCATAACACAAATGTTTGTTATTCAAATAATATGGATAATAACACTAGCACAAATTTTACTGAAGGTCAATCCACTACACATCCACTACTGCTTAATGGATTAAACTATAATTATTGGTCAACTAGAATGAGAATTTACATGCAAGCAAATGGATATGATACTTTGAGTATCACTCAAGTTGAATACATTGTACCTACTACACCATATTCACAATGGTCTAACATGAAAAAATTAGATGCTACTGCAAATGCTAAAGTGATGAATATGTTATTTTGTTCACTAGACAAAAATGAGTTTAACAGAGTTTTTATGTGTAATTCTGCATATAAAATTTGGCGTACACTTAAAGTCACACATGAACTACTAATAAAGTTAAACAAAGCAAAATTCTATGCTTAAGAATCAGTTCCAGAACTTTAGAATGAAGCAAGATGAAACAGTAAATGAAATGTATTCAAGGTTTCAAGATATATATCATTCACTTTTGGCATTAGGGGAAAAATACACAGATTTTGATATCGTTTCAAAAATCCTCAACTGTTTAACAAATGAATAGGAACGAAATGTCTTAGCAATTGAAGAAGCTAATGACATTTCAACTTTAAAACCAGAAGAGTTGATAGGAAATTTAATGTCATATGAAGTTAATTTGCAAGAAAAACGTATTCAGGCACAAGATAGAAAACCGATAGCATTTTAGGCCGAACAAGAAGAATCAGATTCAGATGAAGATGATATGGCGTTTATAGCTAAAAATTTTAATAAGTTTTTGAAATTTAGAAAGAGCAATAAGTTCGGAAATAACAAGAATAACAACTAACCATCAACTTCAACTCTCGAATGTTATGAATGTCACAAAAAGTGTCACATGAAGAAAGATTGTTCTGACTGTAAGAAAGACAAATACAACTACAAGAACAAAAGAGACAAATATAAGAAGAAGCAAGCATTTTCTATTACATGGGATGATTCAAATTCATCTTCCTCATTGGACAGTGAGAATGATAGTGACACTGAACAAGCCAATGTATGCTTTATGGCCACAAATGACAATATAAGTGATATCTCTTTTGATGATTTAGTAGATATAAACTCAGAATTACTAGATAAATTAAAGAATATCAAAAGAAAATATAAAGATTATCTAGAAAAATAAAAAAAACATAAATTGAAGTTAATATGCTAAGAGATGAGAATTTTTTTTAGAAGAACTTGTAAATATACAAGAATCTTATGCCCATATTACTTCTCAGCTTATTATGTTTAGTAGTGAAATAGAAACACAAACAAAAAAGAATGACATTCCATTAACTGAGAATCATGAGTTAAAATCTACTGTTAAAGTTTTAGAATTGGATAACTCTGGTCTTAAAACAAAATTAGAAAATATTAGAAAAAACGTTTCTAATTTTAATGAAGGAATAGAAAATCTTTCTAGAATTATAGGAAATTCACAGGCTATAACAAATAAGAAGTGTCAAAGATACAAGAAAACGTCAAAAACTAATCCTAAACATGTTTCTTTATATACTAACTTTAAAAAGAAAGAAAATACTTTTGTTAAACCAGTTTTAAAAGATATTATGCAACCAAAATTTATTAAAATTTGGGTTCTAAAGACAAACAATCATTTAATTAGAAATAAGTATATATATATTTTTATAATACAGTTCATAAAAATAAAAATTTTACTTATAAAGGGAATTCTAAACCCTCTTGGGTTTGGCTTCCTAAGACCTAACTTTTAGGACCCTAACAAAAAGTGGATACCAACGTCATTTCTATATTTTCTACAAGTACCGATTAAGAAAAAAGGAAAGTGGATACTTGATAGTGGTTGTTCAAAACACAAGACAGGAAACAAAAATATGCTGACTAACATTATCTACTTAGATGGAGGATCTGTCAAATTTGGAGATAACTCCAAGTGTTATATCATCGGCAAAGGCGATGTGAGCAATAACGGTACATCTAACTTACCTCTTATTACAAATGTTTTATTAGTTAAAAATTTAAAACATAATTTTCTTAGTATATGTCTACTTTGCGATAAAGGATTTAATATATCATTTTCAAAAAATAAATGCAATATATTTGAATGAAATAAAAATCTTATTTTTGAAGGGATTAGAAAAAGGAACATATACGTGTTAAATATGAAAATTAATCATCACACAAACATGTATCTAATAGTCAAATAAAATGATCCCTGGTTATGGCATAAGAGATTTTGTCACCTAAATTTCAAAGCTATAAGCAAATTATCGAAAAATAATTTAGTAAAAGGTTTACAAAAGATGAACTTTAAAGTAAATAGTATTTATGATGCTTGTCAGATAGGAAAATAAACTAAACCATCTTTTAATCAAAGAAAATTATTTCTACATTATAGCCACTTGAGTTAATACATTCAGATCTATTTGGACCAACTCAAATTCAATATATAAATCATAATAAATATGTTTTTGTAATTGTAGATGATTTTTAGAGATATACTTGGACAATATTTATGAAAAATAAAAGTGATACTTTTGAAAATTTAAAAACTTTGCTAAAAGAATACAAAATATTAAAAATGTAAATTAATAACATTAGCAGCGATCATGGAGGTGAATTCGATAATGAGATTTTTGAAAAATATTGTAATAAGAAAGGAATTTTTCAAAAAATTTCATTTCCTAGAACTCCGCAACAAAAAGGAGTTGTAAAAAGGAAAAATAAAACACTTCAAGAATGCGCTAGAAACTTATTAAATGGAAGCACTCTACCTAAACATTTCTGGGCAGAAGCTGTAGCAGTTGCTTGTTATGTTTTAAATCGAGTCTCCATTAGACCATTAACAAAACATACTCCATGTGAAATTTTTAATGGAATAAAAACCAACATATCATATTCTAAAATTTTCGGTTCAAAATGTTTCTATTAAGTACAAAATACCAACTTGGTAAATTCGATTCAAAATCCGATGAAGGAATATTCAGTGGATACTCGGAATGAAGTAAGGCATATTGAATTTATAATAAAAGAACTAAATTAATCGAAGGAACACATCATGTGTCATTCGATGAAAATTTCAAGCTTAATAACAAAAATGAAGATGAAGATATAATACCAAAACCAAATATCACAAAAGATGATGATATTGAAAATATTGAGAATAATACTGAAATTGAAAATAACTTAACTAATGAAAATGAAATGCGATCTCCACCTAGATTATTAAGAAATCACCAAATCGAAAATATTATTAGAGAAATAAATTCTAATGTAAGAACAAGAAATCAGTTAAATAAAATGGGTCATGTAGCTTTCCTATCTAATATTGAACCTAAAAATGCTAAAGAAGCCTCAACCGATGACTATTGGATTATAGCTATGCAAGAAGAGCTAAACAAATTTGAATGGAATGAAGTTTGGAACTTAGTTCCTGGACCAAGTGATCAAAGAGTCATTGGTACTAAATGGGTTTACAAGAACAAAGCTGAGAAAGGAAATATCACTCGAAACAAAGCTAGATTAGTCGCTCAAGGCTACAATCAAGAAGAAGGAATTGACTACGAAGAAACGTTTGCTCTTGTAGCCCGACCAGAAGCAATACATATTTTATTAGCTTTCGCATGTTTTCATAACTTTAAACTATATCAAATGGATGTAAGAAGTGCTTTTCTAAATGAATTTATAAAAGAAAATGTGTATGTAGAACAACCACCTCTATTTACACATGAAAAATTTCCACACCATGTCCATAATTTAAAGAAAGCTTTGTACGGTTTAAAACAAGCACCTCGTGCTTAGTATGATCGTCTTAAAAACTATCTTATAAAATTCTGGTTTTAAAATTTGAAAAGTAGATCAAACTCTGTTTATAAAACAAGATAAAATGGATATTTTAATAATACAAGTTTGTGTAGATGACATCAATTCTGGTTCTACGAACGAAAAATTATGTCAAGTATTTTCGAATATTATGACAAGAGAATTTGAAATGTCTCATATGGGAGAACTTTCATATTTTCTTGGATTACAAATCAAACAATTAAATAATGGAATTTTTATTGATCAAGAAATATATTGTAATAATTTAATAAAAAGTTTTGGTATGGAAAATAGTTCTGCTAAACCGACTTCCTATGAGTACCACTGTTCATCTTGATTGAGATGAAGATGGCAAAAGTATTGACCAAAAACATTACAGAGTATGATTGGTTCTTTATTATATTTAACTGCTAGTTGTCCAGATATTATGATGAGTGTTTATTTGTGCACACAATTTCAAGCTAACCCCAAAGAATCACATTTGCAAGTCGTGAAACGGATTTTGCGTTTCTTAAGCAAAACTAAAGACTACAAACTTTTTTACCCAAAAAAATGTCCTTTTGAGTTAGTATCATATAGTAATGCTGACATTGGTGGAAGTCGAACAGATCGAAAGAGTACAAGTGGTACATGTCACTTCGTTGGACAATCTTTAGTATCATGGTTTAGTAAGAAACAAAATTGTGTTTCACTATTAAGTGTGAAGAAGAATACATTTCTCCTGCTTATGTTCTCGAGTAATATATATACAACAAGCACTTCAAGATTTTTGTATAAATTTATCTAATTCAAAAATTTATTGTGATAATACAAGTGCTATAAATTTATCTAAGAATCTAATAAACCACTCAAGAACTAAACATATTGATATTCGACATCATTTTCTACGTGACAACATAGAAAAAGGTGCTATCTCTCTTGAATTTGTATCATTAGAAAATCAAGTTGCAGACATATTCACTAAACCTTTAATTAAAAATATTTTTCTAAAATTAAGGCGTGAACTCGGAATTATGTCTTTACATGATTTATAATTTTATAATAAAGTATATATGAATAAAAGGTTATAAAATGATGATTCATAAAAATATAATAATAAAGTTGAACAAAAATTGGAGCTAATGGCACTCGAACTCTACACTCATGGGAGATAGGCATGTGACTTTCCAATGTTCTATTTTATTCCTTGCATTAGGATTTCTCCTCCTTTCTAATTTATATACGGTAATAATCATTTTGTATTTATCACCTTAGCAACATACTATTTATAACATCGAGATAAATTAAAGATTGGCTAAAGTTTAAAGAATAATGTTAACCAGGAAATTAAAATTCAGAAGTAACTAATGAAATTAATGTATATACATGAAGAAATGTTTTTAAATTCATATAAATCAAACAAACATCCACTTCAATTCTTATAAAATGTCGTCTCAAGAAATTCCGACTACTCGTCAATTGTATATAGCACACCAACTTCGGATTCGTCTCACAAATCTACTCCAATTTATGTCCCTATGAATATTACTCCATCTCCAAATCACCATACCGGATATACACCGAATACAAAAGAACCAGAAGAAACTTAGAATTTGGATCAACCTCTACCAAAGAGAAAATCGATGACATTCATCACGACCAGCGTGAAATTTTAAGTATACAATACGAGATGTATTATGAGCAAAAACACCATGGAAGACGTTTAAATTTTCTCGAACAATTTGCTCTAGAATTCTGTGGAACTACCCTTAAAGAGGGTGTGCACAATCCATCTCCTCAATGACCTCACGTATCTCCAAATTCTTGGGTTTAAGGTGCTAGAAATATGTCTCCTATTCGACGTAATACTTTGTCCCCTATTAATCCATTATAGGAAGACACCAATGTTGAACCAAGCTCGTTTGAAATTTTTTGTTCAGACGAATCCAAGACCTCTGAAAAATAAATTTTATAAAATTATGCTCATAATATTGATATTGTTATTTACATATATAATAAGTCTGCTGAAATAAAATTTTATTTACATATGAGAATAAAGCTCACAATTAAATACATATATGGCGTACATTGTTAACTAAAGTTGAAAATTGCTGAAAATTGGCTGATTTGTAAAAAAATAAACAGATTCAGCTGGCTGAATTTGACAATTCAGATGGCTGAATATTCAAAGTTATTACATTTTCACCCAAAATTCAGCCCGCTGACCACCCACTTTTAGCGGACTGAATCATACCAAAAATAAACTGTTTTCTTGTGGCTTGTAATCATCCGACCGCTCAAAACAATTAAGCCGGCTGCCTGAACGAATTTCTTCTTTTTTAAATAGAATAGCACGATTATCAAGGCACGAATCCAACTTAAATCAATACTTATTATCAAAACTACCCATTCATTCACTAACTACCTCTTCACTCCTCAGAAATAACAAAAGAAAAACCCTAACTCATCCAAATCAAACATCCAATCTCCCTTCTTTCCTTAAAACAAAAATGCCTCTTAGATTAAAACGAACAAGATAATCATCTATCGGTCCATCTCAAATCCAAATTAGAGCACGGCTCCACAACGATATGGCTGTCAAGCGATTTAATAGCATGAAGAATTCCAAGTTTTTGAAGGAGCTTTCATGTAGTTTTTCGGATTTTAATGGATATGCTATTAGATAATTCGCAAAAGCACATGGATTCAACTCTCTTATTGGGTATGATGCAAATAACGTTAAGATTTATCCTCTCTTGATTAAGCTTTTTTATGCAAACACGAATATATACCACCAAAACCCTAAAAACAAAGACGATTGCATTTGGACTTTGGTATGTGGTGTTAAAAATTTATATACCTTTACAAAGATTAGGGCATATTTTAAGATGTTCATCCGAAAGTATAAACATTAAGTTGGTTGTATCCGATGATCTAATCAAACTAAAATCAAGTGTCGAACATCCTAAGGCAAGAATTATTCATCGCGCACACATTCGCTCTCTTCAACCACGAACCAAAAAATATGAAAAGGTTTATAAATGTGACTTCCAAGCCCTATATGCTATTTATTCGTCTCAGCAGGTTAATTGGGGCAAGATCATATTGGATGAATTTCTTATTGTCAATCATAGGAGAAGTTATAAAACCATTCATTATGGAGCTTATATAATGAGGATATTACAAAATTTTGGAGTTACTATAACACCCCATATTTTTAGTAACATTATTTAGGATATTTAATTAGCTAAATTAAATTAAATAATGTGATGATTAGGGGACTCAGATTTGTGATTAATAGGGATAGTCATGCCATGTTAATGAATAAACTAAAATGAGCTAACATGAATTAAAATAGATAAGGGAAATTGGTGGGGGTAAAATAGGAAAAAGAGTATTCTAATACCCTAAACCCTCAGCCGTGCTCACACACACATTCATTTGCAAAAAAATAAATTTACAGTCCGGCCACCATTAGCAAGAACAAGAGGAAGAAAGAGCTAAAGGAAGAAGCTTAATCAACTTAATCCATTCAAATCTCAAACTCCATAATCTCAAAGCTAAGGTGAATAATGACTACATCTCATTTTTCTAATTGTTTTTGGTTTTAAGATGAATCCGAAGTATTTTGCAATGTTATGCCATGATTTTGAAGGATTAAATGTATATATATGATTGTTGATGATTTATGCTTATTCATATAGGTTTTATGATATGTTTTAATGTCAAAACCCTATTTAATGACATCCAAACGCCCTACGATTTTAGATTTAGATCAAAAAAGATACTCTAGAGATGGGTTTCAATTTTCATACTTTCCTGAATTAATGTGGATTTTTTATTAATTTTCTAGTGAAGAAAATGTTTATTTGGGTTTAAAATTAATTACGGCCAAATAATATATGTTTTGGGTCTGAAATTAATATATGTTAGAAAACATATTGAAAATGATTTTCTGGAATTTTTATAGAACTTTCCTAAGTGTTTTGATGAATATATAAAATTATTTAATGTATGGGACTTAAATGTTTTATATATTTATAAAAGTAGAAGGGGTATTTTATAAATAAATTAAATTGTTTATTTCTGAAATATTGGCAGCACTTTTAGAAAAGAGAATTAGAAACCTATAATATTTTGACAAATAAGGCAGGTTAGTTGGAAAGCAATTCTTTTTAAAGCAAAAATCAATTTTTACATGCTTTTTGCATGTTTCACCACTTTTGGCACAATGGTTTCGACCAAGTATCGCCGCCTCCATTGCCATCGACACCAATGCACATTGTATCAATAACTTGGTACAGAGTGAATTAGACTAAGGCGAAAGGTACTGGGTCGAGACCATAGGTTCCGATGGGGTCGAAGTATGACTTTGTTTTAAATTGAAAATATGCCTGCTTTTCTTTCGAAGGATATGCTTTCAACTTGGTTGGCTTTCAGCCGAGTCAATTGTTTTAAAGGAATGGTTACGAATGGGTTACGCGTTTTGCTTTAAGTAAATGCTTTCGAATAAGGTCGAAACCCCTAGCTGCTTCTTTTCTGCCTTTCGAAGTCAATGGTTTCAGAAGGTGTACTTTGTTTTAAAAAAACAAACTTGGCTGCTTCTCCAATGCTTTCGAAAGGTTGGTTTCGACACCATCACTTCTTTACTTAGGAATAGCTTTCGAAAGAGTGTTTTCTACTTAGATATTATATGACCCTTTTGCTCTGTTGAAGGTAGAACCTAAATGGTTTCAAAAGAGATGATTATAATGGTTAGGATAGGTGTTTGAACATGTTATAAATTGAACCCAAAAGCTTTCGAAAGGTTTGATGTTTTAATGGTTTCGAATAGGTGGTTCCCCAATGGTTTCGAAAGGTTTTAAAGGAAAGGTTTTTACAATGTTTCGAAAGGAAATGTTAAGTGTTTTAAAGATAGGAAAATAAACTAAACCATCTTTTAATCAAAGAAAATTATTTCTACATTATAGCCACTTGAGTTAATACATTCAGATCTATTTGGACCAACTCAAATTCAATATATAAATCATAATAAATATGTTTTTGTAATTGTAGATGATTTTTAGAGATATACTTGGACAATATTTATGAAAAATAAAAGTGATACTTTTGAAAATTTAAAAACTTTGCTAAAAGAATACAAAATATTAAAAATGTAAATTAATAACATTAGCAGCGATCATGGAGGTGAATTCGATAATGAGATTTTTGAAAAATATTGTAATAAGAAAGGAATTTTTCAAAAAATTTCATTTCCTAGAACTCCGCAACAAAAAGGAGTTGTAAAAAGGAAAAATAAAACACTTCAAGAATGCGCTAGAAACTTATTAAATGGAAGCACTCTACCTAAACATTTCTGGGCAGAAGCTGTAGCAGTTGCTTGTTATGTTTTAAATCGAGTCTCCATTAGACCATTAACAAAACATACTCCATGTGAAATTTTTAATGGAATAAAAACCAACATATCATATTCTAAAATTTTCGGTTCAAAATGTTTCTATTAAGTACAAAATACCAACTTGGTAAATTCGATTCAAAATCCGATGAAGGAATATTCAGTGGATACTCGGAATGAAGTAAGGCATATTGAATTTATAATAAAAGAACTAAATTAATCGAAGGAACACATCATGTGTCATTCGATGAAAATTTCAAGCTTAATAACAAAAATGAAGATGAAGATATAATACCAAAACCAAATATCACAAAAGATGATGATATTGAAAATATTGAGAATAATACTGAAATTGAAAATAACTTAACTAATGAAAATGAAATGCGATCTCCCCCTAGATTATTAAGAAATCACCAAATCGAAAATATTATTAGAGAAATAAATTCTAATGTAAGAACAAGAAATCAGTTAAATAAAATGGGTCATGTAGCTTTCCTATCTAATATTGAACCTAAAAATGCTAAAGAAGCCTCAACCGATGACTATTGGATTATAGCTATGCAAGAAGAGCTAAACAAATTTGAATGGAATGAAGTTTGGAACTTAGTTCCTGGACCAAGTGATCAAAGAGTCATTGGTACTAAATGGGTTTACAAGAACAAAGCTGAGAAAGGAAATATCACTCGAAACAAAGCTAGATTAGTCGCTCAAGGCTACAATCAAGAAGAAGGAATTGACTACGAAGAAACGTTTGCTCTTGTAGCCCGACCAGAAGCAATACATATTTTATTAGCTTTCGCATGTTTTCATAACTTTAAACTATATCAAATGGATGTAAGAAGTGCTTTTCTAAATGAATTTATAAAAGAAAATGTGTATGTAGAACAACCACCTCTATTTACACATGAAAAATTTCCACACCATGTCCATAATTTAAAGAAAGCTTTGTACGGTTTAAAACAAGCACCTCGTGCTTAGTATGATCGTCTTAAAAACTATCTTATAAAATTCTGGTTTTAAAATTTGAAAAGTAGATCAAACTCTGTTTATAAAACAAGATAAAATGGATATTTTAATAATACAAGTTTGTGTAGATGACATCAATTCTGGTTCTACGAACGAAAAATTATGTCAAGTATTTTCGAATATTATGACAAGAGAATTTGAAATGTCTCATATGGGAGAACTTTCATATTTTCTTGGATTACAAATCAAACAATTAAATAATGGAATTTTTATTGATCAAGAAATATATTGTAATAATTTAATAAAAAGTTTTGGTATGGAAAATAGTTCTGCTAAACCGACTTCCTATGAGTACCACTGTTCATCTTGATTGAGATGAAGATGGCAAAAGTATTGACCAAAAACATTACAGAGTATGATTGGTTCTTTATTATATTTAACTGCTAGTTGTCCAGATATTATGATGAGTGTTTATTTGTGCACACAATTTCAAGCTAACCCCAAAGAATCACATTTGCAAGTCGTGAAACGGATTTTGCGTTTCTTAAGCAAAACTAAAGACTACAAACTTTTTTACCCGAAAAAATGTCCTTTTGAGTTAGTATCATATAGTAATGCTGACATTGGTGGAAGTCGAACAGATCGAAAGAGTACAAGTGGTACATGTCACTTCGTTGGACAATCTTTAGTATCATGGTTTAGTAAGAAACAAAATTGTGTTTCACTATTAAGTGTGAAGAAGAATACATTTCTCCTGCTTATGTTCTCGAGTAATATATATACAACAAGCACTTCAAGATTTTTGTATAAATTTATCTAATTCAAAAATTTATTGTGATAATACAAGTGCTATAAATTTATCTAAGAATCTAATAAACCACTCAAGAACTAAACATATTGATATTCGACATCATTTTCTACGTGACAACATAGAAAAAGGTGCTATCTCTCTTGAATTTGTATCATTAGAAAATCAAGTTGCAGACATATTCACTAAACCTTTAATTAAAAATATTTTTCTAAAATTAAGGCGTGAACTCGGAATTATGTCTTTACATGATTTATAATTTTATAATAAAGTATATATGAATAAAAGGTTATAAAATGATGATTCATAAAAATATAATAATAAAGTTGAACAAAAATTGGAGCTAATGGCACTCGAATTCTACACTCATGGGAGATAGGCATGTGACTTTCCAATGTTCTATTTTATTCCTTGCATTAGGATTTCTCCTCCTTTCTAATTTATATACGGTAATAATCATTTTGTATTTATCACCTTAGCAACATACTATTTATAACATCGAGATAAATTAAAGATTGGCTAAAGTTTAAAGAATAATGTTAACCAGGAAATTAAAATTCAGAAGTAACTAATGAAATTAATGTATATACATGAAGAAAATGTTTTTAAATTCATATAAATCAAACAAACATCCACTTCAATTCTTATAAAATGTCGTCTCAAGAAATTCCGACTACTCGTCAATTGTATATAGCACACCAACTTCGGATTCGTCTCACAAATCTACTCCAATTTATGTCCCTATGAATATTACTCCATCTCCAAATCACCATACCGGATATACACCGAATACAAAAGAACCAGAAGAAACTTAGAATTTGGATCAACCTCTACCAAAGAGAAAATCGATGACATTCATCACGACCAGCGTGAAATTTTAAGTATACAATACGAGATGTATTATGAGCAAAAACACCATGGAAGACGTTTAAATTTTCTCGAATAATTTGCTCTAGAATTCTGTGGAACTACCCTTAAAGAGGGTGTGCACAATCCATCTCCTCAATGACCTCACATATCTCCAAATTCTTGGGTTTAAGGTGCTAGAAATATATCTCCTATTCGACGTAATACTTTGTCCCCTATTAATCCATTATAGGAAGACACCAATGTTGAACCAAGCTCGTTTGAAATTTTTTGTTCAGACGAATCCAAGACCTCTGAAAAATAAATTTTATAAAATTATGCTCATAATATTGATATTGTTATTTACATATATAATAAGTCTGCTGAAATAAAATTTTATTTACATATGAGAATAAAGCTCACAATTAAATACATATATGGCGTACATTGTTAACTAAAGTTGAAAATTGCTGAAAATTGGCTGATTTGTAAAAAAATAAACAGATTCAGCTGGCTGAATTTGACAATTCAGATGGCTGAATATTCAAAGTTATTACATTTTCACCCAAAATTCAGCCCGCTGACCACCCACTTTTAGCGGACTGAATCATACCAAAAATAAACTGTTTTCTTGTGGCTTGTAATCATCCGACCGCTCAAAACAATTAAGCCGGCTGCCTGAACGAATTTCTTCTTTTTTAAATAGAATAGCACGATTATCAAGGCACGAATCCAACTTAAATCAATACTTATTATCAAAACTACCCATTCATTCACTAACTACCTCTTCACTCCTCAGAAATAACAAAAGAAAAACCCTAACTCATCCAAATCAAACATCCAATCTCCCTTCTTTCCTTAAAACAAAAATGCCTCTTAGATTAAAACGAACAAGATAATCATCTATCGGTCCATCTCAAATCCAAATTAGAGCACGGCTCCACAACGATATGGCTGTCAAGCGATTTAATAGCATGAAGAATTCCAAGTTTTTGAAGGAGCTTTCATGTAGTTTTTCGGATTTTAATGGATATGCTATTAGATAATTCGCAAAAGCACATGGATTCAACTCTCTTATTGGGTATGATGCAAATAACGTTAAGATTTATCCTCTCTTGATTAAGCTTTTTTATGCAAACACGAATATATACCACCAAAACCCTAAAAACAAAGACGATTGCATTTGGACTTTGGTATGTGGTGTTAAAAATTTATATACCTTTACAAAGATTAGGGCATATTTTAAGATGTTCATCCGAAAGTATAAACATTAAGTTGGTTGTATCCGATGATCTAATCAAACTAAAATCAAGTGTCGAACATCCTAAGGCAAGAATTATTCATCGCGCACACATTCGCTCTCTTCAACCACGAACCAAAAAATATGAAAAGGTTTATAAATGTGACTTCCAAGCCCTATATGCTATTTATTCGTCTCAGCAGGTTAATTGGGGCAAGATCATATTGGATGAATTTCTTATTGTCAATCATAGGAGAAGTTATAAAACCATTCATTATGGAGCTTATATAATGAGGATATTACAAAATTTTGGAGTTACTATAACACCCCATATTTTTAGTAACATTATTTAGGATATTTAATTAGCTAAATTAAATTAAATAATGTGATGATTAGGGGACTCAGATTTGTGATTAATAGGGATAGTCATGCCATGTTAATGAATAAACTAAAATGAGCTAACATGAATTAAAATAGATAAGGGAAATTGGTGGGGGTAAAATAGGAAAAAGAGTATTCTAATACCCTAAACCCTCAGCCGTGCTCACACACACATTCATTTGCAAAAAAATAAATTTACAGTCCGGCCACCATTAGCAAGAACAAGAGGAAGAAAGAGCTAAAGGAAGAAGCTTAATCAACTTAATCCATTCAAATCTCAAACTCCATAATCTCAAAGCTAAGGTGAATAATGACTACATCTCATTTTTCTAATTGTTTTTGGTTTTAAGATGAATCCGAAGTATTTTGCAATGTTATGCCATGATTTTGAAGGATTAAATGTATATATATGATTGTTGATGATTTATGCTTATTCATATAGGTTTTATGATATGTTTTAATGTCAAAACCCTATTTAATGACATCCAAACGCCCTACGATTTTAGATTTAGATCAAAAAAGATACTCTAGAGATGGGTTTCAATTTTCATACTTTCCTGAATTAATGTGGATTTTTTATTAATTTTCTAGTGAAGAAAATGTTTATTTGGGTTTAAAATTAATTACGGCCAAATAATATATGTTTTGGGTCTGAAATTAATATATGTTAGAAAACATATTGAAAATGATTTTCTGGAATTTTTATAGAACTTTCCTAAGTGTTTTGATGAATATATAAAATTATTTAATGTATGGGACTTAAATGTTTTATATATTTATAAAAGTAGAAGGGGTATTTTATAAATAAATTAAATTGTTTATTTCTGAAATATTGGCAGCACTTTTAGAAAAGAGAATTAGAAACCTATAATATTTTGACAAATAAGGCAGGTTAGTTGGAAAGCAATTCTTTTTAAAGCAAAAATCAATTTTTACATGCTTTTTGCATGTTTCACCACTTTTGGCACAATGGTTTCGACCAAGTATCGCCGCCTCCATTGCCATCGACACCAATGCACATTGTATCAATAACTTGGTACAGAGTGAATTAGACTAAGGCGAAAGGTACTGGGTCGAGACCATAGGTTCCGATGGGGTCGAAGTATGACTTTGTTTTAAATTGAAAATATGCCTGCTTTTCTTTCGAAGGATATGCTTTCAACTTGGTTGGCTTTCAGCCGAGTCAATTGTTTTAAAGGAATGGTTACGAATGGGTTACGCGTTTTGCTTTAAGTAAATGCTTTCGAATAAGGTCGAAACCCCTAGCTGCTTCTTTTCTGCCTTTCGAAGTCAATGGTTTCAGAAGGTGTACTTTGTTTTAAAAAAACAAACTTGGCTGCTTCTCCAATGCTTTCGAAAGGTTGGTTTCGACACCATCACTTCTTTACTTAGGAATAGCTTTCGAAAGAGTGTTTTCTACTTAGATATTATATGACCCTTTTGCTCTGTTGAAGGTAGAACCTAAATGGTTTCAAAAGAGATGATTATAATGGTTAGGATAGGTGTTTGAACATGTTATAAATTGAACCCAAAAGCTTTCGAAAGGTTTGATGTTTTAATGGTTTCGAATGGGTGGTTCCCCAATGGTTTCGAAAGGTTTTAAAGGAAAGGTTTTTACAATGTTTCGAAAGGAAATGTTAAGTGTTTTAAAGATAGGATGTCTAAAGTTTTAATTCTTTCGTAGGAATAGTTTTCAATGGTTTCGAAAGGTTTATATGAATGGTTTCGAAAGGAATGTTTTAGCCTTTCGGCCTAGGTTATAAAGAAGGGTTTTACTTGGTTCCAAAAGGGTACTTTCAATGGATTCGAAAGGGGTACTTTCATGGGTTTAAATGTTTTCATCAACAAAGATTTGACTAAAGTGTATATAACATGGCAAGGTGATTTTGGGTAAACCATAGAGTATATGTATTTTCCTTGTTTAAGTTTGGTTTAAAGGTTTTAAATCAATTTGAGATGAAAAGGTTTTCAAGGCAAATTTAAGGGAAGATTACCCTAAGTAAAATGATTCAGATATTAGAATACCAGATGGGACAGGTATAGGGTCGCGCCATATACATTAGCTATTAGCCCTAACTAATTTACTCCAAAATTATAGTGTGTAGGGCTTTGTTACAGATAAGACTAAAGTTATTATTACAAATAGAAGGGAATATATATTTGTATATAGATAGGTTATTGGTGAGCCTGCAAAATCATTAGGATCAGGTGACCCTGGGAGAAAATAAGTTAGGGATAGAATGTCCAAAAGAGGAGTATCTAACTGGTGTTAGATTATTTTGTTTATATTGTCCTGTAGGTCGAGTCAGCCAAAGGTTAGTAGTTAGCCAAACAAAACTATAGTGTTCGAACAGATAGTTCATTTATTACCTGACATGTAAGTTTACGTGATATTGCTTTACAGTTTTAACCAATTTTGGTTGTAGGATTATGATTTGTAAAGGATATGTCTTAAAAGGATATTAATAAGGGGAAACCCATTTCGCTAAGTGACGTGGTCTCACTTTATATCAAATACCGAGATGTATAGTATTATTCACACCAGGCTTTATGTCTGACTCAAAGTTTATGTTTTCCCCTTAACCTCTCGGGTGCTCAAAATTAATTTGTGTAGGCTGAGGGTTGAGGATTTTCCGATTTTTAGTAGGTTGGCGAATAAAGCTTCCGAAGACGAGCACGTAGCTGATAGATAGCTATGTAGGAGTCGCTGTTTTATTTTGTTTGATTCCAATGTGTGTATTAAGTCATATATGACTATATAATACTCTGGTAAATCAAGCGGGCATCTTCATATGTGGCTCTTGGCATATTTATGTAATAATTAAATTTTATCTGAACTTGGGAAACGATTATGGGATTATGTAATCTGGATATGAAACATGTTTTATGAAATGTAATCAGAAATGTTGTTTTTGTGAAATCTGTTGTTTTGTTTCGTATTCATGTGCTTCTGATATTATGGATACCATTAACATTACCGTATTTTATCACCAGAAGTTAATACTATGGATGACTGTAGCATCTATAGCGCTTAGCTTCGGGCCACCATATAGGGTGATGTTACAACTTAGTATCAGAGCATAGGTTTATGAAAAACTATAACAAAAAATGATTTTTGAAAACATAATCCTAAGGAATTAGAGTAAGATTGGAGTATGGGATACCTCTATAGTAACGTACTTGTATTTGTTATATATATATGTATACGCTATATCTTTATTCTCCTATCTCTCTTAGGCTATTCTTTTGTATCTCACGAGGCTTGAATACAGATATGGACGCTAGAAGTGGAAGAGTGAATCTTGGAGGAAGCACCACCACAAATGGTAATGCTAGACCGAATACGAGAAGGAACCAAGGCCAGGCACAAGCGGGCAGAGACAATGCTAGGCTTGGGGGAAAGCCATTTATTTGAATTGAAGATGTTAAAGAAGCGGAGAACCGGTTGTTGCATTGTGAGAGAATCTTTGCAGACTTGGGGCTCAATGACGAACAGAAGAGAAGGCTTGCTTCGAGATAGCTTTAAGGAGCAGCTTTATTTTGGTGGAATAGTCTGACGGTTGGAGTGAATGAAGAGGAGATGACATGGGCTGAATTTAGGAGAAGGTTCCAAGAGAAGTTCATGTCTGTTATGGCGCGGTCTACCTTGCTCAGAAAGTTTGCTAATTTGAAGTAGTGGGAGATGTTTGTGTTGGAATATTCTAGAAGGTTCGAGGAGTTATCAAGATATGGACATGCCACTATGGATAATGTAACGAAGAGGAATGAGAAGTTTATTATGGAGTTGAAGCCTGAGTTGGCAAGGGCTACGTTACCTCATATTAGGGATCCTAATGATGTAGTAGAGATGGCGTTGAGGCATGAGGAGATACTTGCTTCTCTGGAGAATAATAAGGTAAAGGAGGTCCAGATGGGGCAGAGTCAGAAAAGAAAGTTCTTTCATAAAAAGGGTGCTCAGAAAGGTGGAGTCATGAAGAAAGGAAAGTCTGAGTTTGTTTTCTTCAACTGCGATAAGAAGGGGCATTTGGCTAATGATTGTCGTACTAGAAAGGTGAAGGAAGTGATCGGGAAGAAGAATATTAGGTGCTTCAACTGCGATCAGAGTAGTCATCATAAGAATCAGTGCAAAGAGCCTGCTAAGAACGGAAGGGGCAAAGTATTTACATTGGGACCTGCTACATCAGGACTAATAGCATAGGAGAAAGGGAAGGCAGTGCTGGGTGGTACGCTTCATATTCATGGTATGTCTGTTAGCGTTCTGTTTAGTACTGGTCCATCACATTCTTTTATATCTCATTGTTTAGTAGATAAGCTTAACCTAGAACCCTCATATTTAGTTGCTTCCTTAAGGGTTTCAAATCCAATAGGAGGGTATGTGACACTTGAGATGAAGTGTGGCCACCTAAAGTTTGATTTGTTAGGTTATACCTTTGTTTGCAGTTTGCATGTATTTGACTTTGTAGGGTTCAAAATTATTTTGGGTATGGATTGGTTAAGTAAGTATGATGCGAGGATATTTTTCCATGATAGGAAAATATCATTTAGACACCTTGACTGTAGTGATCAAATTGTATATACCGTAGAAAGCCCTATCCGTGAGGTGAATGCTTTGTTGGGTGTAGTGGAACTGGTAGATGAGATGAATCGCGTTTTCGTAGTTAGAGAATTCGCGGATGTTTTTGAGCCAGTAGTAGGATTTCCACTGAAACGAGCCATTGAATTTCAAATAGATTTGGTGCCTGGAGCAGAACCAATTAGTAGACTACCAAGCAGGATGACACCTACCGAGATGAGAGAGCTAAAGGTGCAGTTGGTAAATTTGGAAAGTAAGAACTTTATTAGACCAAGTAGTCAACCTTGGGGAGCAGTCGTAGTGTTTTCCAAGAAGCTGGATAGATCATTGAGGTTATGTATGATTATCGTAAGTTGAATGAGAAGACAATAAAGAATCAATATCCGTTGCCTAGAATTGAAGATTTGTTCGATCAATTGAGTGGAGCCAAGGTATTTTCTCAATTGGATTTAGCAACAGGTTTCCATCAGCTTAGAGTAGCAGAGGATAGTATTCCTTTGACAACATTTAGAACTAGATACGGTCGTACGAAGGGTTAGTAATGCCGTTCGGACTAACTAATGTGTCGGCATTCTTTGTGGATTTGATGAACCGAATTTTCCGAGAGCACTTGGATAGGTTCGTGTTGGTTTTCATAGATGATATCTTGAATATTGTAGAGATGAAAGGGAACATGAAGTTTATCTTAGGGTTGTGCTCGAGACGCTGAGGCAGAATCAACTGAATGTGAAGTTTTCGAAGTGTCATTTCTGGAAGAAGCAAGTGAAGTTTTTTGGTCACGTGGTTTCAGAGAAGTGGTTGTCGGTCGATCCAAATAAGATCGAAGCTGTTAATAATTGGAAGAGACCAGAGATGGTGACTGAGATAAAGAGTTTTCTTGGATTGGCTGGATATTATCGAAGGTTCATTAAGGATTTTTCATGGATAGCAGCACCGATGACCAAGCTAACGCGAAAGTATGTGAAGTTTGTGTGGACCGATAAGTGTGAGGAAGCATTCCAGAGATTGAAACACTTATTGACCCATGCACCTTTGTTAGTTGTTCCGGAAGGGAATAAGGATTTGTTAATTTATACAGATGCGTGTGGAACTGGATTAGGAGCCGTGTTAATGCAAAGAGGTAAAGTGATTGCCTATGCTTCTCGACGGCTTAGGCCGCATGAGGTTAGATATCCAACGCATGATTTTGAGTTAGTAGCGGTGATATTTGCATTGAAGGTATGGAAACATTACCTTTTGGGAGAGAGGTTTGAGCTTTACACAGATCATAAGTCGTTGAAGTATTTGTTCTCTTAGAAGGAGTTGAACATGAGACCGTAAGGGTGGCTAGAGTTTTTAGCCGCTTATGATTTTGGAATTAAATACACACTAGGGAAATGCAATAAAGTTGCAGACGCACTTAGCAGAAAGCATCAGAATGCAGTGTTGGGAATGATAGTAGAGTGGAAAGACTAGGAAGAGTTGTCGACTTGTACGGTGCAGTGGAGATCTGAAGCTGGGTCTAGTGTAGGAACATTTTATTTGTCTTGTTTAGAAGTTCGGCCAGTTATGATCGAAATGATTGCTTCTAAATAGACGGAGGATCTAGTATTAGTTGAATGGATCAAGGAGTTAAGGGATGGAACGAAGAGCGATGACTTGAAGGATTTTACTCTTGACTAGAATAGGTGGTTGAGAAAGAATGAAAGATTGCGTATTCTGAATGTGGGAGACATTTGGAAGGAAGTTTTGGAGGAATGCCATCGTTCGAAGTTCACTGTTCATCCAAGAGGAATTAAGATGTATCAGGACATGAAGTAGAGTTTCTTCTGGGAAGGTATGAAGAAGGATGTAGGCTTATGGGTAAAGCAGTGTTTGAACTGTCAACAGGAAAAAGCCAAACATCAGAAGCCAAGTGGGTTGCTTCAGCCTTTAGATGTTCCAGTCTGGAAATGGGATTCTATTTCTGGATTTCATAGACGGGTTGCCGAGATCTAATAGAGGAACTGAAAGTATATGGGTCATAGTGGACAGATCAACCAAGAGTGCCCATTTCATTCCAGTAAAGTCAACTAGGACGGCACATGTTTTAGGTAAGTTATTTATGAAGAATATAGTTAGACTTAATGGAATTCCTAGTAGCATAGTAAGTGATAGAGATTCCTTATTCACTAGCGAGTTCTGGAAGAGTCTACAGGAGATTATAGGAACCAAGCTCAAGATGAATACCGCTTACCATCCACAAACCATATGAAAATGGAAAGAGTTAACAAAGTCTTGGAGGATTTGTTACAAGCTCCTCTGTTAGAATTTGGGGGATCATGGGAAGACCATCTATACTTAGTCGAATTTTCGAATAACAACAGTTATCAAACTAGTACAGGGATGACATCGTTTGAAGCTTTGTATGAGAGGCCATGCAAATCCCCACTTTGTTGGTTAGAGAGCAAGGATAGGTTGGTTCTTGGTCCAGATTTGGTGAGAGAAGCCGTAGAAAAGATTGAGTTAATTCGAGCTAGGATGAAGGAAGCTCAGTCTAGGTAAAAGAGTTATACAGACAGAAGATGGAAGACTTAGAGTTCTTTATCGGAGATCCATGTTTTTATTAAGGTATCACCGATGAAGGGTGCGATTAGATTCGGAAAATCAGGGAAGTTGGCACCAAGATTCGTAGGACCATTTCCTATTATAGAGAGGATCAGGAAACTCGCATAAAGAGTAGAGTTACCGAGCAACTTGGTAGGCGTCCACGATGTTTATCATGTTTCTCAGCTAAAGAAGTGTGTTAGAGATCTGGAGTCTACTATAACATCGATTGTGTTTGATTACTTAGTAGTAGAACCAGACTTGACAATAGTTAGAAAGCCAGTTCCGATAGTTGCGAGAGAAGAGATTAAGGAACAAGACAGTCAAATTAGTGAAAGTCCAGTGGAGCGATGATGAGAGAGACTATACTTGGGAGACTGAAAGCAGGATTAGAGATGCTTATCCTGATTTGTTTGATGGTATGTTTTACCTTTTTGATTGATGTGTTGTGTACCTTATTGTAATTTCGAGGACGAAATTCTTTAAGGAGGGGAGATTGTAACACCCCGTATTTTTAGTAACATTATTTTGAATATTTAATTAGCTAAAATAAATAAAATAATATGATGATTAGGGGATTGAGATTTGTGATTAATAGGGGTAGCCTTGCCATGTTAATGAATAAACTAGAATGAGCTAACATGAATTAAAATAGATAAGGGAAATAGGTGGGGGTAAAATAGGAAAAAGAGTATTTTAATACCCTAAACACTTAGCCGTGCTCACACACACATTCATTTGCAAAAAATTAAATTTAGAGGTCGGCCACCACTAGCAAGAACAAGAGGAAGAAAGAGCCAAAGGGAGAAGATTAATAAACTTAATCCATTCAAATCTCAAACTCCATAATCTCAAAGCTAAATTGAATAATGACCACATCTCATTTTTCTAATAGTTTTTGGTTTTAAGATGAATCCGAAGTACTTTGCAATGTTATGCCATGATTTTGAAGGATTAAATGTATATATATGCTTGTTGATGATTTATACTTATTCATATGGGGTTTATGATAAGTTTTAATGTCAAAACCCTATTTAATGACATCTAAACGCCTTACGATTTTAGATTTAGATAAGAAATGATACTCTAGAGATGGGTTTCAATTCTCATACTTTTCTGAATTAATGTGGATTTTTTATTAATTTTCTAGTGAAGAAAATGTTTATTTGGGTTTAAAATTAATTACGGCCAAATAATATATGTTTTGGGTCTGAAATTAATATATGTTAGAAAACATATTGAAAATGATTTTCTGGAAGTTTTATAGAATTTTCCTAAGTGTTTTGATGAATATATAAAATTATTTAATGTATGGGACTTAAATGTTTTATATATTTATAAAAGGGGAAGGGGTATTCTATAAATAAATTAAATTGTTTTTTTCTGAAAAATTGGCAGCACTTTTAGAAAAGAGAATTAGCAACCAATAATATTTTGGAAAACAAAGCAGGTTAGTTGGAAAGAAATTCTTTCTAAAGTTAAATTCAGTTTTTACATGCTTTTAGCAAGTTTCGCCACTTTCGGCACAGGGGTTCCGACCAAGTACTGCCGCCTCCATTGGCATCGAAACCAATGCACATAGTATCAATAACTTGGTACAGAGTGAATTGGACTAAGGCGAAAGGTACTGGGTCGAGACCATAGGATCCGATGGGGTCGAAGTATGACTTTGTTTTAAATTGAAAATGTACTTGCTTTGCTTTAGAAGGATATGCTTTCGACTTGGTTGCCTTTTGACTGAGTCAATTGTTTTAAAGGAATGGTTATGAATGGGTTGCACCTTTTGTTTTAAGTAAATGCTTTTGATTAGGGTCGAAACCCCCAGCTTTCGCTTTTCCACCTTTCAAAGTCAATGGTTTCGGAAGGTATACTTTGTTTAAAAAAAACTTAGCTGCTTCTCCAATGCTTTCAGAAGGTTGGTTTCGACACCATCACTTCTTTACTTTGGAATAGCTTCCGAAAGAGTGCGTTCGACTTAGATGTTATATGACACTTTTGCTTTGTTGAAGGTAGAACCCAAATGGTTCCAAAAGATATGATTTTAATGGTTTCGAAAGGTGTTTCCACATGTTATAAAGTGAACCCAAAAGCTTTCGAAAGGTTTGATGTTTTAATGGTTTCGAAGGGGTGGTTCCCGAATGGTTTCGAAAGGTTTTAAAGGAAAGGTTTTCCCAATGTTGCGAAAGGCAATGTTAAGTGTTTTAAAGATAGGATGTCTAAGGTTTTAATGCTTTCAAAGGAATGGTTTTCAATGGTTTCGAAAGGTTTATATAAATGGTTTCGAAAGGAATTTTTTAGCCTTTCGGCCTAGGTTATAAAGAAGGGTTTTACTTGGTTCCAAAAAGGGTACTTTCAATGGATTCGAAAGGGGTACTTTCATGGGTTTAAATGTTTTCATCAACAAAGATTTGTCTAAAGTGTATATAACATGGAAAGGTGATTTTGGGTAAAGCATAAAGTATATGCATTTTCCTTGTTTAAGTTTGGTTTAAAGGTTTTAAATCAATTTGAGATGAAAAGGTTTTCAAGGCAAATTTAAGGGAAGATTACCCTAAGTAAAATGATTCAGATATTAGAATACCAGATGGGACAGATATAAGGTCGCGCCATATACCTTAGCTATTAGCCCTAGCTAATATAGTCCAAAATTCCAGTGTGTAAGGCTTTATCACAGATAAGACTAAAATTATTATTACACACAAAAGGGAATATATATTTGTATACATATAGGTTATTGGTGAGCCCGCAAAATCAATATGATCAGGTGATCTGGGGAGAAGATAAGTTAGGGACAAACCGTCTAGAAGAGGAGTATCTAATAGATAAGTTAGGGATAGACCGTCCGGAAGAGGAGTATCTAATAGGTGTTAGATTATTTTGTTTGTATTGTCTGATAGGCCTGAGTCAGCCAAAGTTTAGTAGTTAGCCAAACAAAACTATAGTGTTCGCATATATAGTTCATTTATTACCTGACATGTAAGTTTACATGATATTGCTTTACAGTTTTAACCAGTTTTGGTTGCAGGATTATGATTTGTAAAAATATGTTTTAAATGGATATTAGTGAGGGGAAACCAGTTCCGCTAAGTGGCGTGGTCTCACTTAATACAAAATACCGAGATGTATAGTATTATTCACACCAGGCTTTATGTCTGACTCGAAGTTTATGTTTTCCCCCTTGAACTCTCGGGTGCTATAATTTAATTTGAGTAGGCTGAGGGTTGAGGATTTTTAGGTTTTTAGTTGGTTGGCGAATAAAGCTTCTGGAGATGAGCAGGTGGGTGACAGATTGCTATGTAGGAGTTGTTGTTTTATTTATTTGATTCCACTGTGTTGTATTAAGTCAGATACGACTATATAGTACTTTGGTCAGTCAAGGGGGCATCTTCATATGTCGCTCTTGACGTATTTATCTAATAATTATATTTTATCTGAATCTGTGAAACGACTATGGGATTACGTAATCTTGATATGAAACATGTTTTATGAAATGTATTCAGAAATGTAGTTTTTGGGAAATCTGTGATTTTGTTTCATATTCATGTGCTTCGATATTATGGATACCATTAACATTACCGTATTTGATAACCGGAAGTTAATACAATGGATGACTGTAGCATCTTTAGTGCTAGGCTTCGGGCCTCTAGATAAGGGATGTTACATTGCCTGATTCCGACTTCACAACAATAAGTGAACTTAACTCCATAACCCTTACTCTCATAGTTCTTTCGAAGCGTCCCATGAATCAATAGATTATTAGTTTTCAAGAATGGGTCGCCAGTTGCAATCAAGGCACTCCGAAACCTCGAGACACAATATTGCTTCTTCCTTTCAACAACCCCAACAACAAGAAGAAGAAGATGATGAAATCCATGAATTAAATGTTTATGTGACTCCTAAGCAAGCTCTTATCACATTATCCCGAAATCAAAGCAAGCTCAATCGCCGTTTAGCTAACGTTGAGAAAAATGTTTCTAAGACAAACAAAAAGCTATACCCAATAAAAGGTTTTTTGAACAAGATTTTGGAAAATGTATCTTGCTCCGGATCCACATCAACAGGAATTCTTGAAAATCCGACACCGTTCACTTAGACATCTTCGAAGGAAAAGGAAGAGAAAGAAGAGGAGGACGAAGGTAGCGAAGATTGATTTGGTATGTTTTTATAATTATCTAAACATAACTCTATCTTTTATTTCATGACTACTTTGCTTTAAGAAATTTTTTATGTACTATTTGTTGTGATCTTTGGATGTTTTAATTCATGACAATATGTTTTATGGCTATTTTGTGTGGTTAGGAAATGTTTCTGTCCTATTTTCTAACATGACCATTTGCAAATTTGTGATGTTTATGTGTTAGCGTGTTTTGTGAAGTAAATATAGTCAAGTTTTTATCTGCAATGTCTTTGTATATTTATATGCAATGCTTATGTGTGTTTATATAAAATGTCTACATATGTTTATGAGCAATATTTATATGTATTTATGTGTTCTGAAATTTTTGATGTTTATGTTTTAATTCTTACCAATTTATGATATTTCTCCAATCAACTAGTTGTTTCCTTTTTGTCGATGACAAAGGGGGAGAAGAAGGTAATCATATTGATAGGGGGAGTATCGAGTCAGGGGGAGAAAAATTGAATCTCTATATTTAAAACTCACATGGTTGTCATCATCAAAAAGGAGGAGAATGTTAGAACCTCAAATTTTGATTTTTTGATTGTGACAACTATATAAGTAAATATTACATGAACTAACCAAGTTTGCAGGGGAAGATAATCACAAACATATGAAGAATAGATTCTAGATTATTGCTACAACGTATTGTTAAGTATAGAGTCTGAGTCCAGATGTAGAAATATGTTAATATCTCTCCGAAATTGTGTACACATACACACATAACAAATGAATTAGCAATACAAAGAAACTGCACAAAAACCTTACATTCAGCCGGTTGAAAGGTCCCTCTCAGCCGTCTGAATGATGTGCGTGCGCAAAATTATTAAGAACATTCAGTCGGCTGGCCTATAATATTCAGACGACTGAATTCTGTCCGTTTTGCACTAATTTCTTGCTGTTTCAAATTTTACTTGATTCTGCTAGCTGGAATATTTAATTCAGAAGACTGAAGCTTCAAACGGCTAGTTTTCTAAAAGGTGTTTCTCTTCCATGAATAGAAACAACTCTTGATCTAGAAGATACTTCCATACCTCTTCATGGCTGCTCTTCACGAACGTATACAACCTTTTAATTTCTATAAATAGCTAAGAAATCCAACATCTTGTTAATCAACTTTCTTATTCTTAATTCTATACATTCTTGCTATTTTAACTCTAAAGCATTCTATATTTTGATCACTTGTATTTTCAAGTTACCACTCTTGTGGTCAAATAAATTTCCTTTATTCACGAACTACACAATACATACCACAGAGGAGAAGATTATAGGAAGGGTGTACTTTATCGACTTATCAGTGCTATTCAAGAGCATACTCAGTAAGAAAAATTTCTACTATTTGTATTGGAAGTCTTGTCGTAGTATCCTCAGGCAGTTGAAGTTCTATCCGGTTGTCTAGGTAGTTGAAGTCCTGTTCGGTTGCTCTAGTGGTGTAATACCTATTCCTTCGGGTTAAGTGAGGGTTTCGATTAAATCCAGGAGTCTGGCACTGGACGTAGAACGGGAAGTTCAAACCAGTATTAAAATCCCTGGTGTCATTTACTTCACTGCTTTTACTTTTATATTTATATTCCGCACAAGTAAATAATTTAGTTAATATCCATATTAGACGATCCTTAGTCACTTTCAAAATTGCCTTAGGAAATTTGTAAATAGTTGTCTCCAAGATCGGACCTCTCTTGGTCTGTATGTGACAACCCACCTTTCCGACCCCTAAGAACGACACTTAATACGTCCATGGTATTCATGTGTCGTTGCCCAAGTATCCGAAAGACGAGTTTTCATGGGGTAAAATATAAGAACGGAACAATAATCTTCACAACTGAACGGTTAAATATATAACATAAAATAAGACAGTACATAAGGTTACTCCCAACATGGAATTATCAGAGTTACAACAAAAGTATTACTATCAGTATAGGTAGTTATAACAACCTGCCGTTAAATATACATACATAGAGCTAACATCTCATAACAGCGGAAATAAATAACTAGATAGATAAGGAGCCTCCTGCTCGTCCACCATCTTCAAAAGAGCCCAAAGAAACCTGTCATTTTCAGACTACTCAATTATAATCGAGTACCCGAGAGTTTAGGGAAAACAAACAATTTGGGCCAGACAATAAGTCCGATATGAGTAAACTCCAAATAAAAAAATAGAAATAAAAACAGAACACGCAAAATAACCTGTGAGACCACGTCGCAAAAATACAGAACGGGTTTCCCCTCACAAGGACAACATCCAAGCATAAAAGAGTGGACATAGATAATTAAACACCGCGAAGAGCGCAAGACGCTTCCCGATGCAATTAAGAAAGAATCAATCCAAAGATTTGAATCAAAAATAAGGAAAAGGAATTTTTTCCAACAATGACTAGGAGGGTGCGCCCCCCTTATCGAAATTATACCTCTAGAAAATATACTTGAGAACTACGATGGCTCTCGGAAACCTCCAAGCCGGACCCCGCCAACCTTACCGAGTATCCGAGTATTTCACATCTCCATGCGCATACAACCGAAACCAATCTAGAGTAGATGTGAAAATACCCTAATGGGAGAAACCCCACATAGCTTGGCCCCCGCTCGCTCTTTATTTAGTCATTTACGATAAAGGATATCAATGCTCTAAATGAGCAACAAATCGTCTTAGATTGACGAAACAAAAAATAAAAGGAAGAAGGGTATCGAAATTGATAGTCAAGATATCAACTATCGGGGATAACAAAACGATCGTATATGGAAATTAAATATTATACTTTTTCACTGCTTGGAAAATATACATATACTTATCTCATCGGTATAAGTATATTCACAAAACATTTGGGAGGATTTCATATTTCAAAAGCATACTTAGATGGGTCAAAACCAATTGTCTATGAGAAATGCGAATGTTTTCCATTATAATTATAAAGATCATTTATGGAAATCAAATCTCCTACACTTGTCATGTTTCCGATATTCTCGACTTACTCTACCCTTCGCCTAGAAACAAAGCCAGGTAAGTCAGGGCACTGGTTCCTCCTAGCCTTGTCTAGACACTTCGGTTCCGGATCTCACAGACAGAGGATCAATCTACTCATCGGCTTTTAGTGCAAAGTATAGGACTACTTACTTTCCATAAATAACCTATTTAAATCATTATATAAATTTCAAAGCTCCTTTAAAATACTTTAAACCAAGATTTAAAACTTGCATTCGAATCATAACTTAAACCCATCATCTTTAAAGGAGAATACGACCAAGAGGGGTGAAGCTCCCTCTTAATCAAATGAGATAGCTAAAAGGGGTGTTATTTCCTTTTAACCAAAAAGTCACTAAATTTCAATCCTATGTTAAAAGGTGGTGTAAGTTCCCTTTAACTAAACATCAAAGTTATTGCTCATAAACTGGCTGAGCACAAGTCAAACAACTAAACAAGAATAATAATAGACTCATTATTATTAACAATTTACAATCAATAGTTAACACAACATTTATTAAAATGTGAATGAGTAAAAGGAACGAGATTAAGAATACACTCACTGTAAAATAATTAAATAATACTCACAGAATAAGTTATACCCATTAAACTATGAAAACAAGGAATATACTCATAGAATAAGTTATAACCACTAAACTATGAAAACAAGGAATATACTCACTAAACTATGAAAACAAGGAATATACTCACATCCTATTTGCTTTGATGGAGACTTGGAATACTTCACCTTTTATAATGAATTTTAGTTCTTTTCTTTTGTTTGTGAATGAATTAAAATGAGATATGGACTTGGCTATTTATAGGTGAAGAGAAGGGTACTTTAGTCATTTCCTATAGCCTAACCAGATTCGACCAGATTTTGGTCCAATAGAAACCAGCCTTATGGCCTAATTTGATTCGACCATATTTTGGTCCAATAGAAAACATCTTGATGGCTTAATTTGATTCGACCACATTTTGGTCCAATAGAAAACACCTTGATGGCTTAATTTGATTCGACCACATTTTGGTCCAATAGAAAACACCTTGATGGCTTAATTTGATTCGACCACATTTTGGTCCAATAGGAATCCTCCTTATCAACTATGGCATAACATGATTCGACCGGATTTTGGTCCAATGGCAACCATCCACATGGCAGAACCTGATTCGACCAGATTTTGGTCCAATGGTAACCATCCGTAAGGAATATAATAATCATTATGCTATTTTGTTTCATTAGGCAAGTAATTATAATGTTCTGTTTTATTAGGCAAGTAATTATACTATTCTGTTTTATTAGGCAAGGTTAATAATTCTCTCTTGTTTTATTAGGCAAGTAATTATACTATTCTGTTTTATTAGGCAGGGTTAATAATTCTTTCTTGTTTTATTAGGTAAGTAATTATACTATTCTGTTTTATTAGGCAAACTTATTCTTAAATAAATTGGTACCCCTAACCGCCTTATAACTCGAACCATCTTTAAACTAACATTATACATCAGTTTAAAAAAACCATTCGAGATGTTTTATCCAAATTTGTATTCTAGATATAAAATCCATTATTTAATCATTTAAAAACATATTAACTATTCAAGTTCTAAGTGATTAAATTATGGGTCGTTACACTGTACCTCCTGGATGGCTAAATAAATAAGGAAAAGCTAGCATCGGGCCATTCTTCCTACCTTCAGAATGTCCTTGTAATATTTAAAAGTGCAGATGCAATTATCGGGGTTGGTAGTTCCATTGAACTTGTCAATTGAAGGTACTTTAAAGTTGTCAAGGAAGTATGCCTCTATGATGGTTTCACTGAATAGAGAAGAACCAACTTCTCCTACTTTCTCTCCATTGCTTTGCTGGTAGATCTTTGCTAGCTACTCTACATGGATATTTAATCGATGTATTTCATCTTCCTTAAGGCCGATTTAGGATGAATCGCCCCCGTACTATGAAATGGCATCATCATCGAGTGCAGACCATGCCAGTTTTTTAGCAGTAGTGGGTTTATATTGGCAAGCTTTGATTTAATTTAAGGGTTAGATTTGATTTTTCTTTTTAGTTTAAAGTAAGTTTTTTGTCCAGCATCAACGTTCCCATTTGTAGGAGTGCTGTTTTCACTCGCTCGTTGTGTAGTTAGCGTAGTCGACGAATGATAGCAGTGAGCTATGGAAGGTGGAGTGGAGGCTGGTCTGAGAGCAGTATGTTGGGCTACTGTTTTTTCTAGCCTTTCCATTCACTAGATTATTTGGTTTGTAAAGGAATGGAGCAAAGCCAGGATTGGATCCATGAGGGCCTCAATTGAAGCTTCTGCTTCAGTTTGAGGTTTCAACACTATGAGTGGCTTCTTTGAGGTTTTTGAAGCCAAATGTAACTGTTCTTATGCAGGGGGAATGAAGGAATCAATGGGACTCATGGTATATGAATGAAACTATAGTTTAATTTTACTGGAAATTAGAAGCAGAGGTTCATCCCCTCCTTCTAGCGCCAAAAATGTTGATGAGATATTAGGTCTCACAACACCTTGGATGATTATAAAAGTAATTAAGACGTACTTCCATGAGTTAGAATTAACAAACTTAAGTGATATTAAATTTGCCTTTAGGTAGTAATTATGTTGCCAAGAGCTTACACAACCAAGTCATTACACTTTAACTATTTGTAAACTATCAAATTAAATTGATACGTAATTCAGGTAAAAAAGGTAACAAAATAATTAAATGCTGAAATCTTGGTAAGTAAAAATGCAGAAAAAGGCAAAGACATGGAGAATTTTGCGTGGTTTGGATGTTAAAGAACCCTACATCCACGGGTGAAATATCACTTTCTTTCTTTATATTCCTTATATAAGCATTAATTAATGAGAGTACAAAACTTTTCAATTTTTAACCTTAAAAAAACTCAAATTAAAAATTCTCCTAATTGGTATAGTGCCTTTTCCTATTTATAGTATGGAGACACACGTGGATTATCGCCACTCTCCTTCTACTGTTTCAATTCCCATCTTTGGATTCCACCATGCGTCTTCCAACCATCTCGTTTGTTTATTGTGCATGGATTATTGACGTGTCTTCCGCGGAAAACTATAATTTGAGCGGCTGAATTTTAGGCGTTAGCAGGAAGTTTGAAATTGAAGCGGGAACATCTGGAAATAAAGAGGGAAACCCAAATTCAAATGGATCATGCACATCTGATCAAAAGGGCAAATGGCACGTGTACTGCCCCACAAGGGTGTTGAAAGTAATCCCTTTGCTTTGTTGTTGAGGGCGTCGTTGATACATATGGAGTGGAACTGCACTGTTCATTTGATACTGCCCTAGACATGGTTGTAATTGAGTTCTCTTGCCTAGTCTGTAATGTTCATTTGACATTGTGCTGAGGAGAAATGAGTTAAGTTGCTTCGCCCCCAATCTGTGGTGTTAGCTCGTATTTGTATGAATGTGCTCTAAGATGCTCTTGATGTTGATATGCACATGTTTTTTGATAAGGGCTGCTTGTGCCTTAGCTGTTTTCTAACAAGTGAAGAACTACGGAGGAGCGCTGTTTGGGTGACCCCATGTGCAACCCTTGGAATGCTTTGGATTCCTTGTGGTACTGCTTAAAGAATCCTTAGCAAGTGCAGCGCAAATCTGCACTTGAAGGTATTAACAACGCATTAGCTTTTAGGAATAATAGTTCGGTTTATTTGGCCTTTTGATTGTAGCGTGGTTTTCTTATTTTGTTCCTCTCTTTGTGCTCCTGTTGTTACATCTTGATGGCAGTGAATTATTTTATTAGTCTATTCAGATGACGGTGCATTTTTTACCAGCCAAATCTTATGGTGGTGCACTTCTTTATTAGCCTATTCTAATGGTGACACAATTCTTTATCGGCCTTGCTTTTTAGGTAGACCCGTTATTTTGGTACATGGATGTGCAAGTGCAGTGCATCCCCATTTGTATATAGCCTTTCAGAGGATGTGTTGTACTTTGGCATTATTAGTACAACTTTGCTGTGGCAGCGTGGTATCTCCACCTTGTTGTCACTTCTGGTTTGAAATGTAGTTCTTTTTATTGGATCACATATTATGGCCGTTGGTCGGTTCCCATACCTAGTAGCCAATTTTGGCTATAGTGCCAAGACTTTTTTTAAATGATTGGGCATAGTACTCTCCTGACTTTACCTAGTTCTTCGGTTCCCCTTCTTATACCCTAACTTGGTTCTCGTTCCTTTTTCGAACCAACACGGGGTTTTGTACCCATTCTAACTATAAAGCATCACAAATAAAACCATTCGCTTTTACTTTACTCACTTCCTTCTTCAGCACAGTGATCACTCCAGCGTAGACTGCGCCTCTTCTGCTTTATAGGTGGAAACTTTTGGTCCACATTCAGTGCGTGGTACGTTATCTCTAGCGATATCCTACACATATCTTTAGCAATATCCGACACATTCACTGCGTGGTAAGTTATCTCTAACGATATCCTAATATGTCCAAGCAAACACATCTAAGTTTGCTCATGAACAACTAACCAACTCCTTCCTCAATCCTACGCTGAGTTAAGATCAAATCTTAAGAGCCCGAGAAGGATCATTTATATCAATCAGAACATTGACCGTCGGCTCAGCCGGTGCTACCTGCACTTCCTTTGACTTATTATAGGGATGTAGAGACTTATCGAACCTGCTATGGTTCCCGAGCTAAAGCTTAGGCATTAATTGCTATGCTTTCGAATTTTTAATGTAGAGAGACATTTCTACATTCTTGTCTTTCTCTCGTCACTTTGCCCCTCTTAGTGCAGCGACATAATATTGCCGTCGAACACTCTGGTATCCCCTAATTGATTGGACCCTATTCTCTATGGGCTACATCATCATTAAGCATAAATGAGCTAGTGCTATCTTGAAATCAGAAAGGGCCGACAGGCCCAAAAAATGCGTTGTATGCCAAATATTCATCCACTATAACAAACGCCTTAATGTGCACTATCTTATGGATTCACCCAATTCTACGGACAAATCAATTGACCCAACCGGTTATTTCACCTTGTTGGTAAATCCTTGAATTCTGGATTTAAAAGGTTTAACATCCTTCATACTAATTCTCATTTGATCGAACATCCTTTTAAACAAGATATTCGTCGAGCTTCCACTATCCACCATAACCCGATGAATCGTAGCAGGGCCAACAATAGCCGTAATCACCATGTGGTCGAAGGTTGGTACTTTGACTCCATCAGAATCTCTATTCCTGAACACAATATCATCATTTACCATCCTTTGCTCCTTAACCGAAGCGTCGTTCTCGATGGATAAGCAGCTCTCCGTTGGTGAGTACCATATCGAACTCACATACTGCTCCATTTTCTTCCAGCTTTTCTTTGATGGATGAGCTCCTCCAGTTATAGTAATTATGACTATCCTTCCATTAGTACGCCTAGTCCCCTCTCCACTAGGTCAGGTCGGTTTCCTTGGGCATTCGGTCCTTGGGGTCTTGCATTTTGTCTACCATCCTATGGCTCTCTAACATACTGTTGTAATTATTCTCTTATCAACTACTTAATAAAATCCTTAAGATGCCGACACTCGTTCATGTTGTGTCCATTAGTTTCATGGAAATGACAGTACTTGCCTGAGCGCCGCTCTTCCTCAATCGCCTACTTTAGAGGCAATATTTTATACCTTTTTGTGCCTTACGTGGCTATATTTTCCAATGTATTATTTAGTGGTGTATATTCATCCAGTCTTATATTCCTTCGGCATTTCTTGGCTTAATTCCACCTACCTCCAGTGCCTTAATTTCTTTTCTTTTGATTACCAGAATTTTAAACATTTACCACGACATTTCGAGAACTCACACTCTTCTTCTTAATCGCCACATTACTCTGAATTACCTCGTTTGAATGTCCATCACCAGTCTTTCCAACTGCCTGACTTGCTTCTTCCAAATGCAAGAACTAATTAGCTTTTCGGTGAAACTCCTCCATTGTAGATGGCTGCTTCATCCTCAACCATTTTCCAAAGTCCGTGTCCAGATGTATGCCTTAGACCGATGCCATCAATAACATACTTTTATTTAGGTTATTAACCTCCGTAACTACAATATTAAACCTACTCATGAACCACTTCAACGATTCCTAAGGTCCTTGGGAAAGGTTCAACAAGAACATCACGTCCTTAGGCTAAGCGGTGTGGAGCCTAAACTATTCCAAAAACTCTTCGTCAACTCATCAAAAGCTTATATAGACTTTAGCACGAGCCTAGTAAACCACATTGACGCCACACCATCTAGAAAAATAGGAAAACATCTACACTGCACCCACTACACGAAAATAGTCTTTTATAGCGGCATATAGCCGCTATTAAACACAACTATAGTGGTTTGGTAAACATTGTATATCGACATGTTATAAAAAAGAATTGCACATTTATAACACAAAAAACAAAAGAGCATGATTTCATAGCATAAATTAGCCTCTATGTTACATAAAGACGGTAGCTCACTATTGCCGCTATAAAATGTGTAGATACAATAACACCTATTTGCTGCTATCCTTCGACGGTAACCTCATACATTGCATTATCTTTTTATAGCACTTATGTCATATAGTTATAATGTTTTTTAGGAGCTATGCTTTATTTTACTATATATTTGATGCACCCCACTATTACATTTTAATAATAACAATCAAAATGGATCTTCTTTAAATAAATAACAATTCGAACAATGTATGAATGAAAAAATATAATAATCAGCAAATGTAATGCATGTTCATGATAACAAAATAAAGTATCAACTAACAAAAAATAAGTTCAATACATGAGTTACCAAATTCAATACATATTCATGATAACAAAAGACAACATAGTTCAAAGTTAATGTCTACAAGTACCAAATGCATCACTAAGAACTTGAACTGTTCAAAGCCTTTCTTTATGCATGTCTTCGGTCATTGGTAGTACTTCCTGAAAATTCAGAACAATTTGAAAATAATTATATAAAGAAAATTTTAAAATGATTTTAAAGTGCTTAAATCATGTGTATATGTAATACAAATGTGTGTATGAATGTTAAAACATGTTAGGATGGTTTATATGTTCGAATTACCATGATATAATGTTTGTATGTTTTCTTGTATTGTTGTTCGCATGTTTGATGGATGAAACACGCATGTGGATTGGTTGGAATTAAATCATTCTATGAGAGATAATTTCGAATGTTGATATTGTTATCCCGCCTTTTGGCAAAGCCGTGACACTAAGAAATTAACCGGGAACCAAGGATGGTTCGTCCCGATGATCGATTATACACGGGTCCATTATGGGTGCTGGTAAATTTTGTCCGAGTCCAGATCGAGCTACAATCGACATGACATGACAAGCAAAGCTTTGAAAGACAACGTCCCAAATTTTAAGTCAATCAGAGTTCGTATGCTCAAGGTATTGATCGATCAAAATCAAGGAAGATAGCTACAATTTGTATCCATCATAGTGAACAGCGGTTCGTATCCATGACAGAAGCACCACGTTCTTATCCATGGAGGAAGGCCTCATTCGTATCCACCTCGTTTCTTTATTTTGTATCCATCACATGTACCCTGCTTCGTATCCATCAGCTAAAGCCACTATGTATCGATCTCATCTGTATAGTTTGTATCGGTCAACCAACGGTCGATACGAATGGGGCATCCAATAAGCGATACAAGATAACACCTCCTGACGATACGAAATGGGGTTGAGGGAAACGATACAAATGGGACAACTTAGAACGATACGAATAAGGTTGCCTCATATCGATACGAAGAGCAAAGGAGTACCTCGATACGAAGTATATGGATTCGTATCGATACAGAGCAGTAACAGTCCCTCGATACGAACAAGGCACGTTCAAGAGAAAGACTCGGTCATTCGACATGAAAAGTGGATCGATCCGAGAATATAGCGCAGCGTCATCTAGCAATCATGTGCGTCCCATGGATACGAGTAGAAGTGATACGAACGTATCAATACGAGCTCGGCTACACATTGAAAACACAAACTTGCATCGATCATAACTCAAAATCTACAAGTCCAAATGCTACCAAATTATCACAGAAGCTTGCGTACAACCTCAAGAATGTTCATGATCGATCACAACCCAAAAGGAGAAATTTTGGATCGATACGAATTTGGTGCGTATCGATCATGGATCGAGTCCAAATGTCCGGGGATCGATCATGTGGGCCCACCCATGTGAGAGAAGGAGTCTTCAGAGATTGGAGCGAGATATCTGCAGCCTACACCTATAAATAGCTGTCCAAGGCCTTCAAAAAAGGGACTTTTGGACGCTGGAACGCCGATAATCTACCGAAATAATTGTTGTACCTCGGTTGTACTGTTGTAAACATCTATAACCAACGAGTAATATCAATAAACAACAAACTTTCTATAGTGGACGTAGGCTACAACGTCGAACCACTCTAAATCTCTGTGTTTTCATACTTCTGTTTGTCTGTTTTTGGTGTGTTTGTTAGATCTACCTCATTTTCCATTTATATTCTTCACTTTAATCTCTTTAAACATGCCCGAAGAGTGTTGTGCCCAATTTTGACACAAACACTTTGGTGCTTTCACTGAGAATACCCAGCTTTTCTCCTGCTCTTTGGATCTCCTACCAATATCGGATTGCAAGAATCTAAGGAGAAGATCCATATCTCATACTTAGAAGTTCTTCCATCCTATTCAGATTTGTATCAAGTCTAGGAGAGAGCTTTACCCCTCACCATGGTTACTACAAGGACTGCCTCAACCGCTGTGGATCAGGAAGGAAGAGATAGACAGAATCCTACGTAGCTACCCGCTACCAGTCAGAACTCAGTGGGACCTTCAGATCCATAAGGACCTGTCACCAAGGAGGGGTTTCAGACATTGATGCAAGAACTGACCCAAAGTCGCCAGCAGCTTACCCGGCAGATCCATTCCAACACGGAGTTAACCAACTAATTGAATCAGGAAAGACGAAGGAGATCCAGGAGGGATCAAGCTTTCTACTCATCCACTGAGAGCTCAGCTTCCTCTGGTTACCATCACAGATCCACACGTCCACGACTGGATGGAAGCTACGCGCAAGCTCTCGGGCATCAGCGCACTCTGAATCATGGACACGCAGGACCTGGTCCATCTGCTAGTCACCAGGAAGACCCCTCCTCCCAAGGAGGGACAATTCCTTATCACATCATTGATAACTGTGCTACCGCCGCCGCTATCAACATGGAAGCTGACATTTGAGACCAAATAGAACCAAACCTTTGCCAATGCGATCGTACTCCTGAACCCTATGTACCTGAAGACCTAGAGCTAAGGAGGCGAGTTATGGACCATCGACCGTGCCCGGGCCATACTCGCATTGTGGAACTCGACCACACCTTGGCGCAGCATGCCCAGAATGTCCAGATGCCAGACATCCCGACCATGATTCATGAAAGTCAGGGCCTCTCCAATGGCGACTGGGGAATCTCCTAGAATCATACACCCTTTACTAATGACATCCTTTATGCTGAACCGCCTCGTCGATTTAGAATGCCAACTTTACATGTTTACGAAGGGAGTTCAGACCCTAACTAGCGCATTTTGAAGTATGAATGGCTTATGAATGCCGCACGAGCTGATGAAGCGGTCAAATGCAGAAGTTTTCCAATCTCTTTAGGGGTCATCGCGACTATGTGGTTTACTCGCTTGCCACCCGATGCCTATCATGCTTTGATCAATTAGCTACGAAATTCGTCGAACAGTTTTGTATGCACGTTACAAGACCAAAGGATGTGAACACCTTTTCTAACATCACTCAAGCTTCGAGAGAGACGTTCAGACATTATCTGGAAAGGTTCCATGCCGCTTGCGTGGAGATTAGTAACCCTAATGATAATTCCGTATTGATGGCACTGACTAAAGGAATGATCCTGATTTCGAATTTGGCAACTGGTTGGCTGAGAAACCCCCTGCGTCATTGGACCGTTTCTACTCCAAGGCAACCTAGTTCTTGAGGAGGGAAGATGCGAAGTAGTCTAGGAAGAAGGATGATGCAGGACCCAGTGTGGAAGGAATCCAAAGCAATGTCGCGGTGAAACAAACCGGTGAGAGTTCCAGAAAGGTGTAGTTGGATATACAGAATAAGCAGAATCAGCAGAAAGGCGATGGAAGTCAGGGTAAGAAGCGGGATCAAAATCGCGGACTGCGACGTAGAGCTACTACATTTGGCACCTATACTCCTTTGAATACATCCCTGGAGAATGTGTACTTGCAAACCTGTAATACTGTCTAATATAAGAAGCCTGCTCCAAAGCAATCGTCTAAAAAGCAGATTCAATTTGGAAATTCTGCAGATTCCATGATTGCTATGGTCACAATACCAATGAATGTTTCCATTTACAGGATATCATTGAGAAGTTAATCCGAGATAGGAAGTTGGAATAATTTGTTCGGGCGCCGCAGGCTGGAGGTGCGGGCCCATCAAACCAGCATCAAGTACCGAATCAGGCTAGACCAAAAGAACCCGCGCATACTAGCGGGAGGTTAGTAATTAATACAGTTAGTGGTGGTACTCATCCAGCAGATCTGAGCTGGAGAGAAATGGAGTCGTATGCCAGTTCGATTAGGCATGCGGACTTCGAGTGTTGTAGTAATGTTGATAATGGGCCTCCGGCTAAACAACATAATATGTTGACAGACGACATCGTTTTCCGAGACAGAGATGCCGATAGAGTCGAAGCCCCCACCATTGATCCACAAGTCATATTAGCTCAGATAGGTATTGCTTGGATGAAGAGGATCTTAGTGGACAATGGAAGCTCCGTGAATATTCTTTTCAATCGAGCGTATGATCCAATAAAAATGGAAGCGAAGGACTTGAAGCCATGTCAATCCTATATACATGGTTTCAATGGAAGTGTGACTATACCCACCAGAATGGTAGAATTACTAGTGGAGTTGGTAGTTGGAGAACGCTGGAGAGTTCGGAAGTTGTAGTTCATTGTGTTGGATATTAATTCGCCATATAATGCTTTCTTGGGATGGCCGGCCCTGGCTGAATTTAGGGCAGCTATTGCCACTTGGTGTTTAACTTTGAAATTCCCTACTGACAACGGGGTTGGAGTTGTTCAGAGAGATCAGGTGGCTGGACGTGCTTGTTATGTTGCTGAGCTGCGGGAGGAGCAGCGGAAAGAGAAGGGCAAGTACGTAGAGGAACTCTTTGTGTCTGTTTTACCGACAATTGATAGCTAACGTCGGGGCCTAGGCCCGGGCGCCACAACCAATTCCTAAGATCTTAATCAAAGAGACGATGATAATGAAGAGGAAGTTAAAGGCAGTCAGGCTTCCCCGACAGAGTTGACGATCGATGTTCCGATCGATGATGATGATGACTCCAAAATGATAAAGATCGGGTCTCAGCTACGCCAATAGATGAAAGAGGAATTGGTTGAATTTCTCTGGGCAAACCTCGACGTGTTCGCTTGGACACATTCAGACATGTGTGGGATCTCGCCGGACATTGCGAGCCATACATTGAATATTGACCTGCGGCATGTCCCGGTCAAGCAGAAAAGGCGCGGTATGGATCCAGAGAGATCTTTCGCCCTAAAGGAAGAGGTGGATAAACTCAAGACGAACGGGTTTATCCGAGATGCATTATATCCAGAATGGGTACCCAACCCAGTGCTTGTCAGGAAACCAAACGGGATATAGAGAACTTGTGTGGACTACTCAGACCTAAATAAAGCATGCCCTAAAGATAGCTTTCCGCTTCTCAGAATTGATCAGCTTGTAGATTCAACGGTCGGACACGAGCTCTTGTCTTTTATGGATGCGTATTCCAGCTACAATCAGATACCGATGCACCTACCCGATCAAGAGCATACCGGCTTTGTCATCGATCTCGGACTCTATTGTTATAAAGTGATGTCGTTCGGGCTTAAGAACGCTAGGGCGACCTATCAAAGACTTGTCAATCGAATGTTTGCCAGCCAGATCGGGAAAACTATGGAGGTGTACATGGACGATATGCTTGTAAAGTCGCGACTCTCCATCAATCATGCCAAAGACCTTGAAATAATGTTCAACATCCTCCGAGAATACCGAATGAAACTCAACCCATTGAAGTGTCACTTTGGAGTCGCCTCCGGAAAGTTTCTTGGACTCATTGTCAATGCTTTAGGAATTGAAGCTAATCCCGAGAAGATCTGGGCGATTCGGAATCTCGAAACTCCCAGAACTATAAAGCAAGTGCAAAGACTCAACGGGAAGGGAGCAGCATTAAGCAGGATCATCTCCAAATCAACCGACAAATGTATTCCCTTCTTCGATCTGATCAGGAGAGGAAAGTGGAACTTTGAATGGACTTAAGAGTGTGAGTGCGCATTCCGAGCACTGGTTCAACACCTAGCTATGCCTCCTATTATGTCAAAGTAGATTGATCATGAGAGATTATACATCTATCTGGCAGTGTCAGAGAATGCAATCAGCGCTGCATTAATTCATGAGGAGGATCGGATACAACGACCGGTCTATTACATTACCAAACGATTGACCGGAGTAGAGAGAAACTATACGAAGTTGGAAAAGCTAGATTATTGTCTTGTCATTGCCTCGAGAAAGCTCGGCCCCTACTTTCAGGCTCATCCTATCACAGTCTACACCGACTAGCCGTTACAACAGGTCCTTACACGGCCTGAGACGTTTGATAGGTTGCTAAAGTGGAACATCGAGTTGAGTCAGTTTGATATTGCTTTCACACCAAGGCGGGCTATTCAAGGACAAGTTCTGGCGTATTTAATTGCCGAATTCACTATCCCAGAGGACTTGCCCGAGATCAGTGAATCTCCTAGATAAATATGAAAACTCTACACCGATGGTGCATCGAAAGACCGCTGCTCCGGCGTTGGAGTTGTACTTAAAACCCTAGAAGGTCGATCCGTATGTTGTGCTTTGAAATTTGATTTCCATGCAACCAATGACGAGGTCGAATACGAAGCTTTACTTGCTAGACTCAGACTCGCCAGAGACTTGAGAATTATAGCTGTGGAGATTTACTATGATTTGCAATTGGTCGTATGTCAAGTTTGGGGAGAATACCAAGCTAGAGACTGGAGGTTGGCTGCTTATCTTGCTCGGGTCCAGGAAGTATTGAATCAATTCGATTATTATGCCATCTATTGCTTACCCCGAGATCATAACTAGAAGGCCGATTCTTTAGCAAAACTGGCCAGCATTGGTGAAGCACAACAAATGGGACTTGTCCCTATTGAGACACTGACCTCTCTGATTATCGATCAGATGGAGACGGACTGGGTTCATGAAGCCACACCCGAGAAAGAGTCATGGATGACCCCTTTCAGAAACTATCTCGAGCATGAAACTTTGCCCAAGCGCAGAAGTGAGAAAAGACAAGTTCTTCGAAAAGCTTCACGATTCATTATCCAGAATGGAGTCATATATAGAAGAGGATACTCTATTCCTTTACTCCGGTGTATCGCCTACGACAAAATCAAACGAGTATTAAATGATGTGCATGAGGGAGAATGTGGCGATCACACTAGGGGGCAAGCCCTTGCTAAGAAGATACTCCGATATGGGTAGTATTGGACGAATATGAATCGGGACGCATTAGACTATTCCAAGAAGTGTGACAGATGTCAGAAACATGCTCGGATTCCTAGAGCCCCACGTACTGAAATCACTCAAATGGTCAGTCCATGGCCATTCTCTATATGGGGCATCAATATAATAGGATATTTAACCCTGGCTAAAGGTGGTGCGAAATACGCCATCGTTGCAGTTGACTACTTTACCAAATGGGCGGAAGCTGAGCCCCTTGCTACTATCACGACGAAGAAAGAAATCAACTTTGTTATCCGCTACATCATCTTTCGTTTTGGCCTCCCGCATACCATTATCACTGACAATGGAGCCCAATTCGATAGTGCCGAGTTCAAGAACTTCTGTCAACGTTTCCATATTCATAAAAAATTCTCAGCAGTTGCTCACCCTCAGGCGAATGGACAGGTCGAAGCTGTTAACAAAGTTATCAAATCTATTTTAAAAAAGCTACTGGAAAAGGCCGGAGGAAAATGGGTCGATGAGCTTCCCATGGCCTTATAGGCATATCGAACTACCTACAAGTCTGCGACCGGCCACACTCCATTTTCACTTTCTTATGGCTCGGAAGCCGTCATTCCGGTCGAACTGGAAGTACCTCCTCATCGTGTGACTTACTATGATCCAAAGACAAATTCTATATTGCTTGCCGAATATCTGGACTTATTAGAGGAGAAGTGTGAAGAGGCTGATTTGAGGGAAGCCGCGCAACGAAGTCGAGCCGCCCGATTGTACAATGCTAAGGTCCGCCCTCGAACCTTTGAACTTGGCGATCTCGTGCTCCAGAGAATTTATCCGGTCCCTTCGCATATGAAGCCAACATGGAAAGGACCGCATGTTATCAGATAGAGACTTGGAGACCGCACATTCAAATTATCGACCGTCGATGGTCTCACTTTGCCGAGATCTTGGAACAGCGAAAGTCTTCATCGCTACTACACATAACAGGCTTTGTTTATTCATTTATTCTGCTTTTCATTTGCAATTTGTTTATGCATTTCGAAATTTGAACTTGTAATAAGGCAACTAACTTTGCCGTACTTTCTTATTTCTGCAATAAAATGCAGTCTCTTCGAGCCAAAGTAGTTATTTTTTGAAATGCGTTATGCGACCATCACAATGCACGGAGAGCTAAGTTCCATCCCATGGTGGGACTTATTCAAGTAGGGAGTGACTGTGATACAACCAGTCACTCGTTAAGTGAAACCCGAGCCCGTGGGCAAGTTGTCACACTGAAGCCAAAAAGGATTGATACACGACAATCCTCTAACTAACTCCGGCTCCCAGAGTGCGAGCTGGAGTATAACCTTAAAATCCACAAACGTGGGCTCGAGGAGGATGGATCCGTCCACCCACGACTTCACCCGTATATAATCTAAACTCGAGGAGGATGGATCCGTCCATCTTCGACTTCGCTTGTTTATTCAGGATGGATGTGACTCAACCATCCATGATCCTGATCAGTTTATCGTTCCCAAAGTGCGGACGAGATTTCAAAACTCAAAACAGATATGATCGACCGTCTGTTAACTAACTCCAAATTCCCAGAGTGCGACCTGGAGTATAAACATTAATTGGGTGTAACTGACCATCCATAACTAACTCTAAGTCCCAGAGCGCGAACTGGAGTATAAACACAAAATTGGGTGTGGTTGACTGCCCACAAATCAACCTAAGTCCCTAGAGTGCGGACGTAATTCCGATTATTAAAATTGGCGTGTGACTGACTGCCCAAAAAACAACTTAAGTCCCTGGAGCGTGGACGTAACTTTAAACATTAAGCAGGCGTGATCGACCGCCCGCATGCAAGTTCAATCCCAGAGTGTGGAGGTGATTATCAATACATGAATGAGTGTGATCCAACCACTCAAACTACCTCACAACAACTTAGTTCCGGCTAAGTGAAATTAAAAAAAAAGTGTCGAAGGTGAAAAGCAATAATCGTCCGACCACTTCAACTTATCCCAGGACTGGAGGCATGACTCGAGCACCAGCTACCGATTGAGAAAGTACAACATTAGGACTCGACTTAACGTTTGATTACGGCTCGGAACCATTACCCCGAGACTTAACGGCCAAACATGAGTCCTATCCAAAGATTAAAGCTTCACAAGTGTATTGAATAAAAATTCAAGTACTAAAACAATTAGGCAAATAAACTCAGAATTGTGCCAAAAAGTGAAAGGATATTTTATTTCATCTATTCTTTGGGAGCAAAAGTAAGTACAAAAAACTAGCTTATTTCAAAAATTCCTATAAGCAGGGGCCGAACCCGCATCTATACATGACCTGCAAAAAGCAAAATAAAGTCCTATTCTACCTTTCTACCAAAAGAAGGGACAAAAGAGACATGCCTACTCCCTATGTTTCTTTTTCTTCTTCCCCTTCGGCGTTGATCCACTGGAGCTACCGCTGTGGCGCCGTGTAGAACTTTTGCGTTTACCCTACTTGTCCCCAGTCGGGGGAAGAATTGTAATCCCCTCCTCCGAACTCACGAAAATTGGAACACTTTCAGAATGCGTGGTCGAAGGGAAGGGGGCGCTTTCCACATGATGAGAAACGGGGGGTACCCCGATGACAATGATTGTATCACCTGGAGAGACCATGCGTAAAGGAACCAGGCCAGGATCTGCCATACCACCTCCCATACTACCGCCCAGCACGGCACTTGCCATCTCGGTACTGATCTCCGCCATTATCGCCTCATCATAAGCTGCCTGAGTGTCTGGCGGGATGTTGGCAGTTGGGGCCGAAGAGGTGGCTGTGAACATGCTTTCGCCCGTTACAAAAGGCAAATTTGTAAGTGGATCGCTCTGATGACCGAGGAGTTCTTCCATCATCTGTTCGTTGAAGATAAAAGCGCTCACATGAACTTCCTCGGTCGATGCGGTAGCTGCAGTAGTTGTTGCCTCCGTCACGATAGCCTCCTGCTCCTGATGCTGCACTTGGGTTGCATGGGGCACGGCCGGTACAACTCCTATCACTGAATGAAGATAAGAGAAGATATTAGTGACTTCTTCTAATAATACTCCAGAATTAGAATGAATTCGAGAAGTGTTCAGAATACCTTCCTCAGGTTGGCTTGTGAATGGAGCAGGAACTCCTCCGGAGATGTGCTCGCGAGCCTGAGACAATTGCGGTTGATCGGGATTGTAAGAAGGCATAGGTGGAGGATCGACTGCAGGGGTAGATCCAGGCTGGGTTGGCATAGGAATTTCAGAACTTGTATCACGATGCTCAACACCGGAACCATCTCCAACCTCCGGACGTTGAATGGCGAGTCTCTCTTTTTCAAATATGATAGCAGAATCGTGAGAACTCTTCTCTCGTCCTCCGTCAGCACCCGGTTCTCCAATTCGAACTCATCAACGAATTCAGTATGATGCTCTGCCTTCTCATCAGCCATAAAACGGCGCCAGACATTATGTAGGTGAGTCGGGTAATCATTGAGCCAACTCAAGTCACGATATCTCAGGACGTTGACATTATAGGTGATTAAAAGATCTTCCATTTCGCCTTCGAGCTTGGCCTCCGCTGCCCCGACTTCGGCTTCAATCCTTGCCTCGGCCTCCTGAACCTTTAACACCGCCGCATCCCGTTTACTTATGAGCTCCACAGTTTGGTCACATGCTTCCTAAGCGGCCTTGTTTTCCTTATCCTTTTCTTTAACAACTTCGTCATACTTCACCTTAAGCTTTTTAAGCATAGTATCCCTCTCGGCTGTAACGGTGGCGTTCCTGTGCCCCTTATCGTCTACCAGCTTTAAATGCACCTACCTCATCTGCTCCATTTCCTTATTGGCCTCGTCAACTTTCCTCAGAGCCTCTGTTTCAGAATTCCTTAAAGTGTTATTTTCACTAGTAAGTACTGTGACTATTCGATCTTTCTTGGCGATTGTCTTTGCCCGCTCAAATGCCACAACCGGGGCCTTCTCTGCGGTTTTCTTCCACTCACAATATTGGCCAAAGGCATGATAAAAATGGTCGTGCAAATTTTCTCTTCCGTATCTGGAAGCACCCTCAAATTTGGAGGGAAGTGGAAGCCATCGAAACAGATGTTAGGAAACTCTCTTTTCAATTGGGCAATTCGAGCGGCTCCCTCCCCTGTGATCTTTACAGCCATTGAAGTAGTAGCGATAGAAGTATCCGCCCTGGTGGCGTGACAATGTTTGCCAGGCCTTGGAACTTGTGGAGGCACTGGCTGGCGCGAGGATTCAACAGTTTGTGTCCCAAAACTAGAGGGTGGCAATGAAACCCTAGGTGGGGGAGAGCATGATCGGGAGCGGCGCCTATCTCGCCTCTCTCTTTCCCTCTCTCTTTCTCTTTCTCTCTCCCTTTCCCTAGCTCTTTCCCTGTCATAGTAATCCCTGTCTTGGCTGGAATGACGGCGATCATGGTCAGAATCATGCCTATGGGACTCCCTGTATGAACTAGAAGATTGGCGTGTGGCGCGGAGGCTGCCAAGCATAGATGGTTACTTCGACATTGAATCTGTAGAGTTAAAAGAGAAACAAAATTAGTTATCGCCGAAAATTGAACAACTCATAGATTTCAGTTGTGTGATGCCGTGAAGTGTATGCATGCAGGTGTTAACCCCCCAACCAACTGGTTGTTGTAGCCGTGCTTGGAGGAGTTAGCTCTCCTAAATCTAAGTCACTTTGAAGCCCTTCCAACCTGCTGTCTTGTTGAAGAGATACATCATCCGGAATTGGGAGATCAGCAAGTCCTTCGAAAGGGCTCTCCATGTGCGAAGAGGGAGCCTCTGAAATTACAACAGCCTCTGCTGGCAAAGACATTACAACAGACTTGCTTCTCGAAGCTTTATGGATAGCGACCTTGCCTTTCCTTATTCTCTCAGAATGTCGATTATTTTGTGAAGGTCCGGGTGTGGGCTAATCTCCAACAAGCATATTTTCATGTCACCTTGCTCGACGATCATGATTCTAGGAACTCTCCTCCTAACATGCTTCACCGGAACCACCCTAAGAGACCCTTTAAGCCTGATACTTTGATTTCCACCAATCAACCCGATGGCCCTCAAATTCTCGTCCGTTAGAACTTCATCAATTTCTCTATCTATGATGGGCACTCTTTGAAGAACCCTTACTATCTCTTTAAACTGGTCGCCTTCGGGTCGCGGAATCGAAGCTCTAAAAGAAAGAAAGTATTAGATTCGACATCAAATATGATTATCAGTCAATCGACATAAAATTTGAGGTACTTACGCTTAACTAGCCACCGTCTGGCGATACCCGGTGGGCATTGGACGTAGAACCATTCAGTCTTGAAATAACTTAGCCTGGTCCATGCTCCAATCATGACCTGATAGTTCCTAACTGCCTCTAAGAAGCTGAAAGATGTATTATCCCATCGGCTCTTTATATCGAACAGGTGCCAGACTTCCTCTGAAGTTGGGGGTCGAAAAATATTCTCCATGAAGACGATAAATAAGCTGTTCAGCAAAGCATATCTGTTCGGGTGCATCTATGATGGAGCAATCCTTAAGTAGGATAACACTTCCCGGATGTATTGGTTGAATGGAGGGAGTGTCCCAGCTGTGCACGAGAATCTATTAAAAGCGATATACCCTTCCAGGGGAGAGTGGGGTCTATCTTCTGCTCCTGGTAGTAGAAGAACATCCCTCGACAATACGCGCCTTGTGAAAATCCTACCTAGCATTTCCTCAGAGATATTAGATGGAACAGAGTCTTGTGGATTCCCGATGAAGGCTGCTCCTAGTAGCTCATCCGGTGCTGAACTTATAACTTCGGCTACGATAGCCGGCATCTCTATTATGGGAAGAGGCGAACTCTAAGCCTCCTGTTGTTGTGAACTTCCGGATTCCATAACTAGTCAACTCAACAAAAATCATCGTTAGAAGACAATAAACCCGTGTTTCCTCCAGTGTGAAATGCATGAATGTGTTGTGCAGTGCAATGCAATGCTGTATGTTAATTAAGGAATTCTATGAAGATTGAGAAGTTTTTGAACGATGAGACTTTAAAATTCAACCGGAATGACCATCATCGCTGACCGTCACAACCGTGCCATCCAGACTTCGAAGATCGGCCTAAGTTAAAGTTCATTAAATTTCGTCAAGTTACAGTTCCATCGACGAGCTTCAAAATGCAGTCAAATATGCTATGAAATGATTAAGTCTAATTATGCAAGGCAGAAGCTCATCGGAGTCAAGTGTTCAAGTATGCAAGCAATTTCGTATCGATCAAAATTCAACTCGGATCAATCACCAAAACCTTCACTTCGTATCGATTAGAAGACCTTCACCTTGTATTGATCAGGGAACCATCACCTCGTATCGATCCCAGAGTATCGTCTGATATCGATCATCAGAGGCCATTTTGTATCGATGCCATATCCCTTGCTTCATGTCGATTAGTGTTAACACCTTTGTATCGGTCGTCATTTTGTATTAGTCAATCGATACGTAGTTCCATCAGTAATCGATACGAAGCACGAGTTTCCCTCAATACGAAATCACACTGCATCTTGGATTGATACGAGCTTCTTCATTTAACCCATCATTTCCAGATCGATACGAACTCCACTCCCCAGATCGATACGAGCATCCGCTTCGTGTCCTCACACTTCTTCTTTTCCAAATCCACTCAGGCGTCATCTCCTTCTCGAAACCCATTCTGACCATCCACAGCTATCACCTCACCAGAATCGGTTACGGGAACGGCTAGAATGACAAAAGATTTCAGGTCTCATCGATTTTAGTGTAGATTCGTTGATTAATTACCTAGAATTAGTGATTGGTTTGGAGATTTGAAGGCTTGACTCGGTTTGAAGGCGAAAACAATTTCGATTTCCTTTGTTCAGAGCGATACGAAGGCTAGAGAGGAAAGGCAAACAAGTGGAGAAAATTCTAAGTACCAGGATATTTATACTAGGGGAAAGGCCATTCGTCTAGTGGACCTGACCAGTTGAAGCGGCCAATGGCATAAACGATGCGAGTGCCACTTCGTATCCAACGTTTAATCGAGGCAATTTTAACACCATCGATGTGAAGTAATTCGAATCCATACAACAAGCGACACGAAGCAACAAAGACAAAGCTCATGTGAACTGTTCGAAACCATAAAGATGCATCGATACGAAACGTCACGTTCATATCCATCAACCAAAATCTCACCGAGATTCGTATCCATCGATACGAAGTATTTTGAGAACCAACTAATTCGTGTCGATCGCCATCGATACGAAAACAATTTTTCAACTTTTCACATCGATCTAGGAGAGGATCGGTACGAAGTGATACTCTGAAACAACCTTCAAGCGCTGTTATAACTCGAATTTCACATCGATTCAGTAGAGGATCGATACGGAATTCGATACAAAAAAACTGGCAACGACTCGTGAACGTACAAATGTTAACGAGAGTCAGGTTAACATACATTTTATATGCAACGAATTAACAATCAATTTTGAAAATTTGCAGGAATTGAATGCTCACCTAGTGACAATTGCAACGATGAAGAACAAATTTCTGGCACTCAACACTCAGTTACAACAATTGTAACGATCCCGAATTTTAATTCAATTTAAATTGATAATTAAATGAATTTTTGAATTAAAATTGTATAGTTAATTGAAAATTGATTCGAGTTTCCCCGAATTCGAACAAATTATGTATAAATCATTTAAATTAAAATTTTTGTATATATATAATATGTTAATATATATGTATACGGGCATCTATGAAGTAAATTAATAATAATTAATATTTAAACTAGAAATAGAAATTAATATAAGATAAATTTTTATAAAAATAGGAATTTATTTATATTACAAAATAATAAGATTTAAAGGAAATAAAATATACAATTATTTATGAAGTTCACCTATATTACAAGTGATAAAATAAACAAATGAAAGATAAATGAAAACAAAATTACAAATATCTAAGAACAAATAAATTAGATAAATATGTAGGTTGGAAAAAACAAAGAAAAAAATAATAGAACTTCATTAGATTACAAAGTAACAGAACTAAAGATAAGAAGATGATAATATATTTCAGGTATGTAAGCTTGTATAAGAAGACAAAGGAAAACAAATAATATGCATAAGTATGAAAATAATAATAAGTAAATTAAGTATTTGATAGTTTAAGTTAAAATTTTATAACATTGGCTAAAACAACTTTATGCCATAAAGTATGTATTTGTATATAAAGCAAATCAGGCAAAGTAAAATATATAGCCTGTAAGTAGTAATGCTAGACGAGAAAAAAATGAACTCTTGAGTTAATTCTGGAAACACATGTTTACAAAGCATAAGACTGAAGAAAGGAAGAATGTATTCATGTTTGTACAGGCAAATGAGTATGTACACTTGAAAAGAAGAAAAAAAATATACAACCACAAGTACATACGAAATAAAGAAAGATTAGTATATGTAGACATAAGGACAACCAATTTAATGCAGCCACCAAGTGATTGTCTCAGCCTCCAAAATGAGAAAAATATCACTGATAAAATTGTACAAAACATAATATCACCTTGTATAAAAAAATACATATCACCTGTACAAAACTTTATAACCAGTAAACACCTCCCCTCTGTAAACACTATCTCTCTTTATATATACATCTATTTTAGTCTTTGTTCGTGTATAAACAACTAAGTAAAATGGAAGTAAACAACAGCTTGAAAACAACAAACAATAATTCAATCAACTCAAACCAGAAATCAAAAGATTTCAGTTAGCAAAATCAAAAGCCTGTTTTCAAACATCAAGGAACTCTGTTCTTTCTTTTTTCTGGAATCTACGGTGAGCAAAAATTTTCTACCCTGGAATTACTTTTTGTGTTAATGCCTATGAGCAAACCTTCAACTTGAATCTGTTATCTTTGTTTGTGAGTAAACTCATTTTAAACTTGAGTTCAGTTTGAATCATTGAATTGTATGTGCTCATGTTAAAAGTTATATGCTGATATGGTTTTGGGTTAAGCCTGATAATATATGTGTCTGTAAAATTCATCTCTGTCTATTTACAGAAGTTATTTTCTTAAGTTCAGAAATCTTCCAATCTAACTAATATTAGATCTTAGCATATGAATGAAAGTTGTAAATTAATGTTGGATGGTAATTTTAAAAATAGTTTTTGTAAATTTAAATTTACCGATAATTTTTAAAATGAAAGATACAGTGAAATCTTGATTAATGTCAAAAATCAAAAATTTTAATTCTTGCTTTGGATTGTATAGATGGATTTGTAGAAAAAAATTGGATTTTTAACATGCATTTCAAAAAATTTAATTTGTTATTCGATTGGGAATTTTGAGTTGAAGGGTTTCGGCAATTTGATGAATTGCCGATGGTCCACTTAATAATTTGAGTTGAATTCTTGGTCGTAGCTAGCTATGGCATTGTGGATGAAGGGAAAAATGCTGTCGAATTTTTCCTATGGCAGATTTGTGCAGATTCGTTCGATTTAGGGTTTAAACCCATGTATTGGTCGGGGTTGAATATCTGGTTGCTTTAAGCTATGGAAATTGTGAATTGAATCTTTTTGTTTAAAAGATTAAAAGTGTGGAAATTGTTTAAACCATTGAAGGTTTTTGAAATGAATCTTTTTGTTTAAAAGATTGGAAATGGTAATTTGTTTTAACCATTCGAATGAAAAGTTTTGGGCTTTAAGCTATGATTTAACTAAGACCCCAGTATCCATATGATTTTTAATTGCGCTCGCTATTCGGTTTAGCCGGGAGAGGACCTTTGTGTCATATAACCCATTCCGAATAGTGATACGAAGATATGGATAGCATTTGAAGACCGGTGGTGAAGACCGGGTATTTGCGAGAGCGATAGGATGACCTGTCGATTTTCTCTGCATCATGGCTCCGGTATAGAGATTCCCTAAGTGATGGGAAGTCCGATCGAGATTGTGAATACCCGGATTTGCAAGGGCTTCTTTGGAAGTGCCTTCGGTTCTGTTCGAACCCGGAACAGACTTGTATGGATGTGTGTCTGACGTTACACTTTGAGATGTAAAGCTGGTTTCTATCAAATACATTTCTGTTGGTGGCGGAGAATTTATTCTCTTAGCTTAACACCCTTCTCTGAGACGTACGAGCTCAGAGGTTATGTAGTTGATGGTTACTAGTGATACATTCCCAATTTGGTAATGTGGCATACGAAGTGCTGTTGATCATTTGATTGGTCAAAGCATTACTTTGTGGAAAAGCGTTGCTTTGTGGAAAAGCGTTGCTTTGTGAAAAAGCGTGGCTTTGTGGAAAAGCGTGGCTTTGTGAAAAAGCGTTGCTTTGTGGACGAGACTTCGTCGAGCCTCACAACCCGGTAATGGTCGAAACAGGAATGTTGCGGCAAAGGTTTGTAGGGGTAGCACCCCTAGGGTATGTCATTTCCTTCTAGATAAAAGGGTGGTATCATGGTATGGAGCCCAGATACTTACTCATGTGGATACACCTTATTTATTATGTGTGATGTTGGTTACCGAGCGCTCGGATAAAGGTCGGTGACGACCGGGGGATGACATGACTCGTGTGTTAGTTACCTAGTTACAACTGTACAGCGTGAGGTAGAGTCAGTGTGTTAGTTACCTAGTTACAGCTGTACAGCGTGAGGTAGCGTCGGCATTTTGTTTGCAGAGATCCGGTTAGGATCCGGGGCGTCTTTCCAGAGGCGTTTCTATTTCGGTGTAAGGAAGTTCCTTTGCCTGATCATTTGTTGGAAATCCAAAGAAACAATACGAACCCTGTACGGTTTTAGTTGTATTACCTGCTATGGAATGTGGCGGTAACCTGCTATTGAACGTAGTAGCTATAGTAGGCATACAATAATGGTTGTATGCTGGCTAAGATTTATATTATATTTTCAAAATGTTTTCTACACTGCGCACTAGTAATAATATCAAAAGAGTTTTGATTTTGCGTAGTAAGCATGTTTGACTATCATAAGGAGAAATCTCCTCTAATTCTGCGATTGCATTGTGTGTGTGGCGGGAGGCCTTATGGTAGTTTCATTTTCCAAAAGCATTGCAGATTTCAATGTTTAAAAGCCTTTGTTGCTTGTATTAAAGATAAACTGTTTTGTTTGCTCATACAGTCCCATGACTGACCCGGAGTTTATTGTTCCCTTCCTAAACTCTGGGTGCCCACAATTTTTCCACATGGGCAGTCTAGAGTTGGGTTTCTCAGATATTCAGGTCCAGTAGATTATCTAGATCTGGTTCAGTTCTTGGAGTTCATGGACTGACGTTACTTATCTTGGAGCATTCTATTGGAGACATTCTATCCGCTGCTGGTGTTATCTATTTTCTTTCCGCTGCTATTTCTTGCATCATATCTCTGATGTATAATGATATCTATTGTATCATATTGTATCAGATTTTGTATCTTTCATCGTATCAATGTTCTATATATTGATATATTCGTTTTATCCCGCTGTGTTATTTACTTAACTGTGTTATAAGCTCCGGCGAATCGGATTTGAACGGTCGAATCTACGGCATTCAAGTACGATGTAAAGTATGGATGTCGATTTTCGAACGCGAAAAATTCGAATCGTTACAACAATGCACAGTACAATCGTTCGCAGTAAACAATCCAGTATTTATATATTATCGAGAAACAATCAAAGATCACATCTTTTGGAAAAAAGACGACTACTCATCAAATCAGATAGAACATTTTAGGCAGAAGGTTGCAGCTTTTTCAAAGCACGTCATGTTCAAACAAGACATACTTAAGGGGGCAAACATTATCCCGCCTTTGGCAAGGCTGTGACACCAAGAAATTAACTAGGAACCAAGGACGGTTCGTCCCGAAGATCAGTTATACACGAGTCCATTATGGGTGTCGGTAAATTTTGCCTAAGCCCGGATCGAGCTACAATCGATATGACATAACAAGAAAAGCTATGAAAGCCAACGTCACAAATTTTATGTCAATCGGAGTTCGTATGCTCAAGGTATTGATCGATCAAAATCAAGGAAGATAGCTACAATTCGTATCCATCATAGTGAATAGTGGTTCGTGTCCATGACAGAAGCACCATGATCGTATCCATGGAGGAAGGCATCATTCGTATCCACCTCGCTTCTCCATTTTGTATCCATCACATGTACCCTACTTCGTATCCATTAGCTAAAGCCACTACGTATTGATCTCATCTGTATAGTTCGTATCGGTCAACCAACAGTCGATACAAATGGGTCATCCAATAAGTGATACGGGATAACACCTCCTACCGATACGAAATGAGGTTGAAGAAAATGATACAAATGGGACAACTTATAACGATACAGATAAGGTTGCCTCGCGTCGATACGAAGAGAAAATGAGTACCTCGATACGAAGTATATGGATTCGTATCGATACAAAGCAGTTACAGTCCCTCGATACGAACAAGGCATGTTCTAGAGAAAGACTCAGTCATTCGGCATGAAAAGCAGATCGATCCGAGAATATAGCGCCACGTCATCTATCAATCACGTGCGTCCCGTGGATATGAATGGAAGTGATACGAACGTATGGATACAAGCTCGGCTACACATTGAAAACACAAACTTGCATTGATCATAACTCAAAATCTACAAGTCCAAATGCTACCAAATTTTCACAAAAGCTTGCGTACAACCTCAAGAATGTCCATGATCGATCTCAACCCAAAAGGAACAATTTTGGATCGATACGAATTTGGTTCGTATCGATCATGGATCGAGTCCAAATTTTCGGTGATCGAACACCCACCCATGTGAGAGAAGGAGTCTTCCGAGATTGGAGCGAGATATCTGCAGTCTACACCTATAATTAGTAGTCCAAGGCCTTCAGAAAAGGGACTTTTGGACGCTGGAACACCAATGTTTTGCCGAAATCATTGTTGTACCTCAATTCTACTGTTGTAAACATCTGTAACCAGCGTATAATATCAATAAAAAACAAACTTTCTATAGTGGACGTAGACTACAACACTGAACCACTCTAAATCTCTGTGTTTTCATACTTCTGTTTGTCTGTTTTTGGTGTGTTTGTTAGATCTACCTCATTTTCCATTTATATTCTTCACTTTAATCTCTCTAAACACGCCCGAAGAGTGTTGCCTAATTTTGACACAAACAGATATATTAGCTTCCATATTGGTAATGAATTTCAATGAGAATGATAAGGGTATTAGTTTCAACTTGACACAACTTAACTTTCCATTTTTATCAATGTTTACCTACCTATCAAACCGAGTATGAATCTGAATTTCAAATATTTTACAAGTCCTATTATACAAGTTGTAGAAATATTTTACATAACAAATGACTTATAATGTGAATATGAACCTAGATAGATCAGTGGAAACATCTAAGCATATGCAATAACAAAACACAATTCATGCGTCATCATCAGAAAGTTCGGCATTAGGAAAATAAGGATGACAAATCTAAAAGTGGAAAAGAGCTAAATGTGAACAATCATACTCCATACAGTCAGGACTGGTCTGGATGAAACAGCCATGCAGATGATCAAGACATTAATGAAAGTCTATATGAGTGGATCGTATAGGATATATATATATGCAAGTATAAACAACTATATAATATAACTTGATAAATGATAGTAGCAAAGTAAATGAAAATAATCACACCAGGATTTTATACTGGTTCGGACCTCCCGTCCTACGTCCAGTCCCGAAGCTCCTCTTCGGAATTTCCTTTCAACTAACCCTCACTTGACCCGGAGGAACAGGTTTACAATAGCAGAGTTTCTTTGTCAAGAATGTGTTCTATAACACAGATGTTGACTATTGAGTACAAAAGCTTCCAATATATATATCTATCTAGAGAATATTTGAATGAGGAGTTTTGTATATATGGAAGAGTTAAATACATGTAGTTGATTGCTTAGAGATCAGGTATAAGTCAGAGTATAAGAGATAAGAGCGTAACTAAGTAATTGAAATCTTCTCTTGAATTCCTGATGCTATTTATAGTGATGAAGAGTCTTTATGTGTAGTTGCCTTCATTAACAATCGTTGTATAGTTGCTCCTGTTGGTGATGAAGAGTTGCAGTGAAGAGGAGCGGATGTGTCTCTTCGGATGTGACAGTTGGAGTTTGAAATTACACAGTCGAGCCTATTTTCAGACGTCTGGAAAGTGACCTTAGACGTTTGGCCTTCATATATTTTTTGTGTCTGGTAGCATTTCAGACGTCTGAGTTTATAAACCAGACGTCTGGTCTTTACTTCTGTTTTATGTCTGGATGTATGTCAGACGTCTGAGTTCAGGATCAGACGTCTGGTTTCTTCTGAGTTTGTGAACCAGAGAACTTAACCAGACGTCTGGTCTGTGCACTCAGACATCTGGATTAGTGCATGTTGCTTTTCTTGTGTCATTATCACTTCTTTTCCGATTCTCTCGACTTGTAGCCTCTTGATACTTCTTTTGAGTCTTGTTCTTATCTCTTTGGTGATGTTTCTATATCAACTTCCTGTATATGTATATTTGTTTTACATTGCATAGTTGTGATCATCGAAACCAAGGAATTGATTTCCTAACAATCTCCCCCTTTTTGATGATGACAACTATTCAATGTACTTATATATATATTTTAAATCTCCCCCTGAATATGTGCTTAGTTTTGTTGTTAAGATTATATATATATATTTCTCCCCCTTTGACATAATCAAAAAGAATTTTCGTCGAATGAGGCATGTAAGCTCTCTTCTATAGTATTATTCCTTTTATTAAAAATTCTATATGCCTTGCTACGATCCGAATACCCAACAAAGATTCCTTCATCGGCTTTTGGATCAAATTTTCCTAATTTATCTTTTGTATTTAATATAAAACATTTTGAGCCAAAAGTTTTAAAGTATGATACTTTAGGTTTTTTACCAAAAATATTTCAAAACAAGTTTGTTTAGTCATTGGGCGAATAGTTACTCGATTTAATACATAACAAGATGTAGCAATAGCTTCGGCCCAAAAGTGTTTTGGTAATCCGCTACTATTAATAATGTTCGTGCGCATTCTTGTAATGTACGATTTTTTCTTTCTACGACACCATTTTGTTGGGGTGTACGAGGAAAAGAAAAATTATGAGTTATTACTTTTTTATTGCAAAAATTTGAAAAAGATCATTTTCGAATTCTCCTCCATGATCACTTCTAATATTTTTAATTTTCAAATTCATTTGAGTTTTAATTCGTTTTGCAAATATTTTAAACATACCAAAAGTATCGCTTTTATGTTTTAGAAATAAAGTCCATGTATATCTCGAAAAATCATCGACTATTACAAAAACATATTTGTTGTGATTAATAGATCTTATTTGTGTTGGACCAAATAAATCTAAATTTAATAACTCTAATGGTTGTTTTGTAGAAATATTATTTTTAGATTTAAACGAGCTTTTCTTTAGTTTACCAATTTGACAATCGTCACATAAATTTTCTACTTTGTAACTTATTTTAGGTAACCCTCTTACTAACTCATATTTAGCTAACTTATTAATATTCTTAAAATTAATATGACAAAATCGTTTATGCCATAACCATGGATCATCATGTTTGGCGGTTAAGCATAAGTTTGAATTTTTTATTAATATTCATGTTTAATACATAAATATTTTTGTTTCTAAAACCTTCTAAAATGAGTTGTTTGTTATTATCTAAAATATTACACATATCTTTTTCAAAATTTATTTGAAAACTTTATCACATAATTGACTAATGCTTAACAAGTTGTGTTTTAAATTTTCTACTAATAAACCATTTGTAATAATAGGAGAGTTAGATATACCAGAGTTGATGACTTCTCTAATGCCTATGACAAATCCCTTTGAATTGTCTCCAAATGTTACCGTTCCACCATCGATGTATGTTATATTTGATAACATTTTTGAATTTCCGGTCATATGTTTGGAGCAACCGCTATCTAGTATCCATTTCTCCTTATTTTTATTTTGGGTACCTGCAAGATAAAAAATGTTTTAATTGGTACCCATATATTTGATTAGGGTCCTAATTGTTAGAGGAAGGTAGCCACACCCAAGATGGTTTGGTACCTTTATAAATATAGTTTTTATTATAAACTACATTTTCTAAGTAATTACTGATATGCTTTTGTCTAATCAAATTATTATTTGTTTTAGGAACCCAAATTTTCACATTCAATTTTTGTTTAGATAAACTTCTTGTCTTTATATAACTAAAATTTTTAGCATTATTTTCTTTTTGTTTAGAACATTTTTTAAATCCTATTCCAATTCTATTACCTGATGGTTTTGATGTTTTGATAAGATTTTCCAAATCTTGTTTTCCCTTGTTGAATTTTCACACATTATTGGTAATTTTATCTAATTTTTCTTTTAATTCTCTATTTTCTGTTTTCCATAATTCAATACTATTTTTAAAATCAACATTTTCTTTTACTAGAGTAATGTTCTCATTTTCTATCACTTTATTTCTTAATTTTTCTTGAGATATTTCAAGTTCTTCTTCTAAAATAGTTTTTTCATCTTTCAACATTCCTACTTCAAGTTCTAATCTATTTACTTTTACTATATATTCTTTGTTTAATTTTTTAATTTGTCTAAATTTATCATCTAATTCCATGCTAAGTTCAAATAATTCTTCATAGCTAAGTTCCGGACATACCTCATCTTTTTGTGCCATAAAACATACATTAGCTTGCTCTCCGTCACTATCACTATCACTTTCTGAAGATGAAGAATCGGTATCATCCCATGTTACTTTGAAAGCTTTCTTCTTTTTGAATTTTTCAAATTTGCTCTTCTTTTTATCATTATTAAGTTTTGGGCAATCCTTTTTCATGTGTTCGTATTGATCACATTCATAACACTTAATTTGAGACGGATTTGTTGAGTTGGTCTTTCCTTCTTTTTGAAACTTGGTCATCTTTCTAAATTTCTTGAATCTATTATAGTTTTTGGCAATAAATACTATCTCATCTTCATCTAAATCTGAGTCATCATTCTTTATTGATGGAAATGCTATGTTCTTCTTCTCTGAATTTAATTCTTTACGTGCCTGCAAATTAGCTTCATAGGACATCAAATTTCCTATCAACTCTTCAACTTTGAGAGTAGAGAGATCATTAGCTTCTTCAATAGCTAATACCTTTCTTTCCCAATTAGGTGTTAAAGAGTTGAGTATTCGAGAAACTAAATCAAAATCTGTAAACTTAACTCCTAATGCCATAAGATCATGTTGAATAGTTTGAAATCTAGAATACATGTCTACTATAGTTTCATTTTGTTTCATTTTAAATGATGAAAATTGGTTTTGCAAAATTGAAATTTTAGTTTGTTTGACCTTTGTTGTACCTTCATGTGTAATTTGTAAGGTACGCCAAATATCAAATGCAGTTGTACATAACATGACACGTGAAAATTCATTTTTGTCTAGTGAGAAAAATAAAAAATTCATAGCTTTAGCATTATTTGATGCTAAGGTCTTTTGTGCATCGGTCCATGTGTTCATAGCAGTAGTTGGAGCTTCATATTTATCTTGAGTGGCTGACAAAATTTCTAAACCATTAGCTTCCATAAAAATTCTCATACGTGTTGACCAATATGAGTAATTAGAGCCATTAAAAAGTGGAGGTCGTGATGTGGATTGTCCTTCTTGAAAAATACTTGCCATATTAGAATGATTAAAAAACGTGTTACTGTTCTTTTAAACAAACCTTGCTCCGATACCAATTGAAAGTCTATATGAGTGGATCGTATAGGATATATATACGCAAGTATAAACAGCTATATAATATAACTTGATAAATGATAGTAGCAAAGTAAATGAAAATAATCACACCAGGATTTTATACTGGTACGGAACTCCCGTCCTACGTCCAGTCCCGAAGCTCCTCTTCGGAATTTCCTTTTAACTAACCCTCACTTGACCCGGAGGAACAGGTTTACAATAGCAGAGTTTCTTTGTTAAGGATGTGTTCTATAACACGGATGTTGACTATTGAGTACAAAAGCTTCCAATATATATATATATATATATATATATCTAGAGAATATTTGAATGAGGAGTTCTGTATATATGGAAGAGTTAAATACAGGTAGTTGATTGCTTAGAGATCAGGTATAAGTCAGAGTATAAGAGATAAGAGCGTAACTAAGTAATTGAAACCTTCTCTTGAATTCCTGATGCTATTTATAGTGATGAAGAGTCTCTATGTGTAGTTGCCTTCATTAACAATCGTTGTATAGTTGCTCCTGTTGGTGATGAAGAGTTGCAGTGAAGAGGAGCGGATGTGTCTCTTCGGATGTGACAGTTGGGGTTTGAAATTACACAGTCGAGCCTATTTTTAGACGTCTGGAAAGTGACCTCAGACGTCTGGCCTTCATATATTTTTTGTGTCCGGTAGCATTTCAGACGTCTGAGTTTATAAACCAGACGTCTGGTCTTTACTTCTGTTTTATGTCTGGATGTATGTCAGACGTCTGAGTTCATGATTAGATGTCTGGTTTCTTCTGAGTTTGTGAACCAGAGAACTTAACCAGACGTCTGGTCTGTGCACTCAGACGTCTGGATTAGTGCATGTTGCTTTTCTTGTGTCTGTATCACTTCTTTTCTGATTCTCTCTACTCGTAGCCTCTTGATACTTCTTTTGAGTCTTGTTCTTGTCTCCTTGGTGATGTTTCTATATCAACTTCCTGTATATGTATATTTGTTTTCCATTGCATAGTTGTGATCATCAAAACCAAGGAATTGATTTCCTAACAATTAATATGATCGTTGACTATAACACTCAAAGTAATGATAAAGATATGAATTTAAACAATAACACGTTAAAGACACAACAAGCTTCATTAGTAACTCATACTAAAAGAAATAGGAACCCTGAAAGAGGTAGGCAAGACAAAATTCTTTTTGAATTCACACCTTCTCTTTCGGACAATGTTATAAACAATGCTAAATTGAATAATTTAATTCAACAAGTCAAGGCAAAGACACTTGAATTGAAGAGAACAAAAACAACTAGTGTGAATTCTTCCTCCCTAGCAATCTCACCCATTAGTTTCAATTTTCAAATATCATGCACCTTCAGTCTTGATTTCCTATTAGCAACAACACTTCAGGCTTCAAAAACTAACGCATGCAAACGCTGTAGCACACGAAGATCCTATTCTACGCACTTTAATCCATCAAAAACCGTTTTTAGTTAAAAGTCTTATAAAATAACAATAAACATTCACTGCCTATTTGTTTTTCTTTTTGATTCTTTTCTTGTATTTTGATCATCCATGTGATGATCCCTAAGTTCCATTTGTATAATTTGATGTACCATATATATTAATAATATTTATCAATGAGTGCTCTCCCCTTTTTGAGGACCACTCTTTCATATAAAAAATGAAGTTGATATCTAACACTACATAAGTTTTATCACTTATTTTCTTTGAGAAGTGCATATGTCGTGCGCTGATGGTTGTTTATCTCAAATCAAAGACTTGGTTCAGATTTTAAATAAATAAATAAACTTCAATATATATTAGAACCATAAATTTTTATTTTTCTTAACTTGAAGTTTATATGTATGTTATTGCTAATCATCAAAAAGCATTTTCGTAATTTTTGTGTAACTAAGTTCATTTCTATAAACTTAGTTCATTTTTTATTATTTTAAACTTAGTTAATTTTTATAAACTTAGTTAATTTATTATTATTATTATTATTATTACAACACAAACTTAGTTACATTGTATAAAACTTAGTAAACTTGATTCATACCTTGTAATTTGTTACTTTATTATAATGATTATAAACTTAGTAAATTTTCATAAACTTAGTTAATTTATTATTATTATATATAATTTTTTTAGTTACATTTTATAAAACTTAGATAACTTGGTTAATATTTTATAATTTATTATTGTTATTATTATTATAAACTTAGTTAATATTTATTATTATAAACTTGGTTACTATTTTATAATTTACTACTATTATATTATTATTATTATTATAAACTTAGTTAATTATTATGAAACTTAATTAATTTTTGTAAACTTAGTTTATATATTGTTATAATTACTAGTATGACTGTTGTTGTTGTAAAATTAGTTAATTTCATAATTATTGGTTATTGTTATTATATAAATTTAGTTAATTTTTATAAACTTAATTATTTATTACTGTTATTATTATACTATATATTTTGTTAATTTTTATAGTACATAGTTAACTTTTATAATTTATTATTATTATAAATTTAGTTAACTTTCATAAACTTATTTAATTTTTATAAAACTTAACTAACAAAGTTAAATTTTTGTAATCATTGTTGATTTATTTTGACTATTATTATTATTATTATTCTCAACTTATTTTATTATTACGAAACCTAGTTAATTTTTATGAACTTGTTTTATATATTATTATTATTGCTATTATGATTTTGAGGTTCATTCATAAAATAAATTAATGATGATGATGATATTTTTGTATAAACAATGTTTATATTTTTGACATCTTATTTCTATCATCTTTTCGCATAAACATCTAAAGAAAAACCCTTGTAGTAAAATCAATAACTTTATTTAGCTATGTTGAAGTTATAATTATTCCAACAATGAATTACATAGAAGCAACCTCCAAATAAATAGTTGTCATACAAACCACCAACAAGAAACAAAAGCTAAATAACATTTTACACCAAAGTAAATTAAATCTAGCACGTCGATGCTTATTTGTGACATTGAAACTTAAATAATGATTAAGCAACATCTAAATACATGTTTTCATTCTTACATAAAGCAGTAAACCTTGTTTAGGCATGCCTAGGCAAATCTTTAAGCGTTAAGTCTTACCTTGTCCAGCACGACCCGAAGATTACACGGAAATTAGCACGTTAACTCTTCCTGGTTAAGTAAGCGGGTCATTTTTGGGTCAACTTGAATTTGACCCGTTTATAAACGGGTGGGCTCCGGGTTGACCCGTGAACCCGAATTTGACCCGTTTATAACTCGTTTATACTTATATGGGTTGACCACCCGATTATAACCCAACCCGACCTGTGAACCCGATTTGACCCGTTTACAACACTTTTATAGCCCATTTATACCTTATATGGGTTGACCCGACCTGTTTACAACTGAACCTGACCAATTTATAATCGGGTTACACGGGTCGGGTCAACCCGTTTATAATCGGGTCGGGTTTGGGTTGAGCTATTTCTGACCCATTTAATAAACGGGTTGACCCGGCCCATTTAAAATCAACCCGAACCCAACTTGACTTGACCCGAACCCGACCCGACCCATTGACAACCCTAGTTATATGCACATTCACTCCTGATTATGATATAGTATCCAAAAATCTAGGTCCCAAATTCATTCTTCTGAAGCTATGAATTTGGATTAGTATCCAATAATCGAAGTGATGGTTATTGTAAAACATCGTTTCCAACAACACTAAACTAGCATAAATGAACTCTAATACATTTTAGTTATTTTACCATGTTCATCTAGGAAACGATCTTTACCCGAATAATTATTTCCAAAAGACATTCCTTCATAGTAGAACCAACAATTAACTGAAACGCACTAGGTTGCATTAATAAGATACTATTACTATCTCATAGAAATTTGATAGTCCTGAGAAACATTGTGGCATAGATGCTATTGTTATCATTTTAGCCATCTTCACATAATCATCTTTCATCACCTTAAACATTAATACTCACCTAAACCAACAACCACCACTTCTACCAAATCCAAATACTATTCTCACAAGTCCCTAAAATGCAAACTCGTTATTTTCATCCCTATAAAAAAACCTATCTGAGTTATCATCTAGAACCACTCATTTAATACCACATATACAATCAATCCATAAATCTACTATAAATTTCCCTAAGGATATTTCCATGGATGAAATTTGAGCTAAGTCGTACAATAAAGTTTTAATTCTTAACAACTTCTCCGAGAATGATGATGTTTATCTTAGTTATGGCATTGTTAAGAATCCATCCTTTAGCATACTAAACATGTTTATTTTGTTGGTTACTTTGGCCCAATTTCAATTAGGAAGTGGGAACAAAGTGACCACACACGCATCTTGGTGGATTCAGTGGAATGTGCAAAAATATTAAATGAAAGCGATTTGTCATCTTCAACCCGCTGAAACATAGGATGTTATGCTACTTCAAGAAGTTTCAATTATTTGTCATGTAGTCTTTTATTAAAAGTAGTTTCTTTTATTAGTAACTAAATGAATATGCTAGAGTCGGGTAACCATATAAAATATGGTATTGAAGTAATGAAACACAAGCAATGTTTAATGAAACATCTTCTTCCTCTCTGTTTTCTTGCTCTATGTCTCGATTCTTAAACTCATTCTCATTTTATATTCTTCTTCGGCATCTTTATCTCTAACATATTATCTTTATATATAACATAATATCTCAAGTAAAATGCATGTGCATGCAGGGGTGGAGGTACGTTGTTGAGCTACGAGCTAGGACCAAGCCCCACCTTTTTTTTTATACAAGTACCAGCTTACTAGTTTTGGCCCCAGTTGAATTTTAAAAATTGCCCTATGTGAACGAAGTGTGTTGCTATGTTGGCTCATTATATTTTCCTAGTTCTATATCTTAGGCTATCATGGTAGCTTTTTTCCTTACATCTACTCAAAAGTTTAGTGCTACATAGTCTACATAAAAAAGTATCACACTATTAAACTACTATTCTGGGCCATTTCAAAATTTTCAATTTATTACCTACTACATGAAAAATATTTCAGTGATAGTATGTAATCTATTTTATATTTTCATTTCCTGTTGTGCTATGGTTTCAGGTACTTGGTACTGGTAATATGATGCGGCATATTTAAACAATAATGTTGTTTAGAAAACTATTAATTTAACTAAAGTAAAATCCGATTTGTAACATAAGCTAACTCCTTTTTTTTCTTGCAGAATCTCAAATTTACCTAAAAATTTATGTAAATCATGAATAAGTTGTTTTTGGACAAAAATTTTGGTCTGTTTTTTAACAATAATAAAAAAATTCAAGTATTATAAAAAATTAACATATAAAGTTGTTTTTCCAAAGGCATCAAAATTCACAAAAGAAGAAACATTTTTTAAATACAACCTCAGTATTATGGTTTGCAAGTTTTTAATAAATTTTTGTGTGTGATGCTCGCCCCATCTGACTTTCCAGGCTAGCTCTGCCACTGTGTGCATAATGCTGAATGTATTGGTTAAAAACAGACCTAAGGCAAACATAATTAGGCTAGAAGACTAGTTGAATGCCCCTCCATGAGCAGCAAATCAAAAAACTGGAAGGAAATTGCAAATTAATGGGCAATCAAATAAATATAACCACTTGAATCTTCCCATTTTCTTCAAAATTCAAAAGGTGGATGGAAAACATAATAAATGCTCTCTAGGCAAGCGACTTGTTCAACAAAGACTTTAGTGAAGATTGGAGAAATGTCAAAGGAAAATAATTAATTTAGTGGCGTCCTGATCATAAATGCACATCCCTTGGCATGATCATGCTTCATGTAGACAGAAGAAAATAAAGAGAGGAACAAATATCACTAGAGGTAAAGAGTAATCTGACAATGCATAAGGTAAACAAATGACAATCTAAATCAAATCCGAATAAAAGGTTTCTATTCAACCTTTAGTTTTGAAACCCCAGAAATGACAACCTAAACTAGATGGGGGTTTACTTCAATTTTAAACTCCTTTTAACAGTTGTAGCCACTTTTTAACACTCTAAGCACAAGAAAGGAATCTCAAAATATAAGATCACATGACACCCTAATTACTAATTAATTTAACCCACGTATCATCTAAACAATAATGACAATAGAAGATGCATATTATTCATAAGAAAGTTAAGTAAGAAACTGAGTAAAGCATACATGAGTAGCATGAAATTGCAATCGAAAAACAACTTTCACTTTAGCCTTTTCAACTTTCCACTTTGGAATCCTTGACATTGTCCCAAATTAGGTGATCATCAGCTACAAAAGTATCGCTTCCTGAAAACAAAACCAAAGCCAGACACCTCAATATCTTTTGAATAAAACAGGAAATAAATTCCCAGATTCCCAAATCATCAAAAAAAATCAGTACTTCTAAAGGCACCACTGAAAATACAAGTAATACAAGACTCCTTTGCAAAATTTGACGATATATGAAAAAATCAACAATAAAAACATAAAACTAATTTATAATCTAAACTCAGTACTCCTGAAAACTAAATTGAAATTGCTCCCAAATAGGAAATAGCAAATTATATTCACAGAAAAGAATAAATCATAAAAAAGATGTTACCTTTGTAGGAAGCGGGATGAATCCGGCTAATATTGAGGAAGAGTGAAATCGAAGATCAAAGATTGGAGATTAGGGCTCCTGACGCTGTCGACTTCACAACTGTTGAAGAGCGAACCGTGGAAGATCGAAGATGGAGTACAATAGCTAAATTTCGAAGATTGGAGATGGAGTAGAACTTCGATTTGGGTTATTTTGTTTTAGGAGAGAAACGAAAATTGCTAAGTGTTATTTTGGAAGGGAGACGAAATTGGTTGTGTTTTTGGGAGGGGGATGAAAATTTGAGGCCAAAGCATTGCATATGTACATACAAAACAAATTGTGTAAAAAATATATTTAAAGGTAAACAATAACGCTTTAGAATAATGCGTTATTAAATGGTGTTATTAATAATATATTTTCTTGTAGTGACCACATATGTAGCCCTGGCACCATTCATATGCCATTCATACTTAAACAAGCGCTGCCTAGGATCAATAATCCTGTTATGCAATGACATAGTAGGTATCGTAAACTTCCTAGGATACTCCTACCTTGGAATATTCTACCTAAAAGGAGTTCTGATCGACGCAGAACTCCAATCCGCATTCTTTCTCCATCTATTTTCCAACATCAATCGATTGATCATATCTGCTATATGCTCCTCACTAGCATGGTACTACGAAGTTCGACTCTCAAAAGCTAAGCCGAGTGTTTGGCTCTGCAAATGGAGTAGATAGTCATTGACATCTAAGTTCTCCGGTCTCCAGGAGAACCACTCCTTTAGCTCTTTTTTAACGTCTAATTGGCTATGTAGCGGTTATTTATACACCAGCATCTCGAACTTCAATAACCCATTCATAACCGTCACCGTAATGCTATCGATCGTCCTCAGAATAAGATAAGTCAATGGCCTCATCTCACTACCCATCCAAGGGCCTCAGATTCATCTCAATACCGACCTGATTGTGTTCGTTACCAATCTGAATTCCCTCAGAGGGAACCGTCCTACTTCCTCTAGCAACTGTCCAAGCTGCTCTAGTAGTTTCTAATTCTGCTTTGTTTTCCGTCTCTTATATTCTGACCGAATGCATAAGAGTTCTGCTCTTTAGATCCAGTAAGTAAAGTCTTCCCCCTTCTCCTTCTGGTTCTTTGTGACTGCTGGGTCGGCCTAGCTATGCTAGGGTCCATCATTTTCAATAGAACCTTCTTACTATCAGCCATCTTCTATTTCAGCTCTACCATCATCTTATCAAACTCTACTCTCGTAACCATCTCCTAAGGGGCAGATGGTCCTACTAACGCTACTGTCGGTTGGTTGCTAACTTTGGTATGATAAAAAGCTCCTTCATCCGCACCAGCTACCACTTCAGATATGCGTGAATTCCTTGATGGTGCCATTTGTTCCAATATGTAAATCCTTCAAATCCTTTAATGGAAACCTTATGGATTTAACTTCTGGATACTCCAATATACAATAGAATGTTGATACACGCCTGAGAATTGCCTTTTAAAGTGAAAACACCAAAATGTTGAGCCAGGAAATGGCACAACACCCAAAAACAAGTAGAAATATAGCGATCTACAAATAAAATTAAGAACGCCGATAGATTTTTATACTGATTTGGAAAATCTAAGGTCTACATCCATTGTAATGTTATTTCTTATGAATTTTAATCATAAGTACAAAGGTTTGGCCAATCTAAAAGCCTATAACAGCTAGGAGCAACTTCCTTAGTAACTAAGGTTGAGTAAAGATAGAAAATGAAGAAGGTAAGTGACAAAAGTCCTTTTCCAAATGCTTTAAGCATTATATATCCAACATAATCGCTAGATTTCAATATACCAGGTCTAACTTTAGATCCAAGAATGAAGGAGAGGAAGATGGAGTCCTTAACGCTGAAAATTCAATTCTGTATCAACCAAAAAATGGTTGGCACTGATATGATTTTATGGCGAATTTTGATCCATCTTCGTTCCCTTGGTCTTCTATTATTGATCCATCATGCTTCGAGCACTTTTCCTTGGAAATCATGTTGTTTCCGAGAGGTTTTGATATTTCTAGTACTTATCCTTAGAATCCAAACTTTCTTAGAGTTGTTCACCTACTCCTTCAAAAATAGGCCCTAAGATGATCACTCACCAAAGACAATAGCTCTAAAGCCCTAAAAGGGGCCCAAAAAGAGCTCTGTACTGACCTCATTTTCCTTTACCAACTTCGCTCCAACTCCTATAAGTTTCTTCTTTTGCCCTTCCAAGCATGCCCCAGGTCCTTGAGCCCTTCCATCTACATCATGACATCTAGTTTCGATTGAAAGCTGCTTGGTCTAAAAGCCGGATAGCACTTTAAATCCTGTAATCCAATCATCTACTTTCTTTCTATTATCTCTTGTAATTTGATTTATTGCAAGACTAATAAAGCAATAAGAAATTGCTCATGATGGACGTAGATCAACAAAGATCGAATCATTCTAAATCCTATGTTTTCTTTACCTTCCACGTATTTTATTTCCTCATTTTACATTTTAAATCAAGGTATTGGTGAACTACCTTTGTTGATATAGCTCTTAATTATAATTTTGAGGTTGGCTAAATTTTTATTCAACATTTTATCATTAGCATAAGGGCTCCCCTAAAAGCTCTCATTTTTCTTTGGTATCCTTCTCTACAATTTCCTTTTACATTCACACTATGCAAATCCATGGTCAGAATGAAGCTGATAACACAAATGGCCATAACACCAATGGGCCCATAAGGGCTAATGTTGTATGACCCATCCCCAAGTTAAGTAATGACATGTGGCTTAGTATGATCAATGGCTTGACCAAAATAGGAGAACTTTCTCATGACATGAATGACCTTAGGGCTAGAATGGATTACTAGACAACTATAAACATCAGTATGGAAATGGCCCCAGTGACTGACTAGACCTCCATAGCCAGTTATTCTTAGAACATGCAACATAATCCATGCTGCCCGTGTGAATGTCGTGTTTTAGACTTCATTGAAAGTGCTCCTGTCCACCACTAGGACGTGCATGTTACCTATGAGTTAGGGAATGTCTAGAACATCCTAGAGCCTGAATTAGCAATGTACCGAGAAGTCCAAGCAGATCATTGTTCCTTCTCAGTAGAAAGATTGTTTGCATTTCATTGCCTTCCGACAGTAGATGGGGCATGCAACCTACACTTGGACCATCTCCGTAGCGGGCGATGAGTAAGAAATTCAAAACCCAAACAACCATCACTCGACTCCTGACCCCAATGGTAGGTATCATGGCCTTGGTCTCATAAAAGATGGGCTTATCTGCCCAGATCACCCTTAGTCATAAGAAGTAGGTATCTTATATGGATCTGATGCCAACATTCTCCCTCGCCATACAGATTCAACAGATCCCCATTACCCGATAAACGACAAAGGAGCCCCTCCCACTAGGGGCCAACGCCATCTGCAGCATGCAGAGGTTGGTCTACGAGAAGAAATGGCTGACTTTGCGCTAGTAAATACATAGAATTCAAGCTAGGAAAGCTGATAATGTGGGTATGTCAAACGAAGAGAACATAGACACTTTCTTTGAAAAAATTCTGAGCACCTACATCCACCAGAGGTATGCTTTGGCTTCCATAGACTGGTAAGATGGAAGCACTGATCATCCGACCAAATTACTGGTTTCAACTTGAAAACCCCGATAAGCGAGCTCTTCATCCATGCCAAGTGCCTTTTTCTCTATCCACATTAACCGGACTAGCTCCTCGCTGGTTCCTTCATCTCTAAGCCAACGGTGCCCACTCGTGGGACCATTTGTGTTCTCTCTTCAAAGCTTGCTTATTCACGTCAAAGGCCAGAGTCATGATGGAGACTGAGTTAGGCAACATAAGACAAGGACCAGCTAAGTCCCTTTACTCATATGTCAACCACTTCAAAAAAGAATCAACCCGTGTTATGGGAGCATACAAGAGTAACTTGGAAGTCTCTTTGTATTCAAGGGTGAGTTACTGATCTAGGATATGGACGGAACCATAGAAATAACCCGCTTCATCCTTAATCGATTTTCTCTAGAAGGAGAATGACATAATGAGATAACAGAGGTCAACAACTTTGGCGATAATTACGAGAATGAGCATATAACAAAGTTGGCCCAAGGGAAGTCAATCGTTGAAGGATAGTCAACAATAGAACAACAAGAAGCGTACGGAAGACAGTTCGTGTGTTGACCCAAAAAATGGACCAACACCTTGGTTAGAGTTTGAAAGCACCAGCCGTGTTTTGATAGAGCAATATCACAGATCATATATATAAGGAAAGAACAATAAATGAAAGTAGACAGAAATTTTTTATAGTGGTTCAGCTGTTAATGAAGCCTACGTTCACTTTATAGATTTATTCTAGCATGATTGCAGATATAGTAGATGTTCGATTACAAGGCCAAGATCCTCTTTATGTTGCAGGTAGGATGGTATTTATAGAGATCATGGAGCTTCTGGGCCAGGCCATGCCTACATTAGCTCATAGGTAAGTAGTAGACGACCTAGGGAAGTTTGGGCTTGCAAAATGAGTCAATACCATGGGTCGGTGGCGACCCATAGACTCGGCTCGTTTGCGAGCCAATATCTTGCCTCTTTTCTTAGTGTTCCATAATTAGTTTGTTTAATGGTTTGAGCAGTGGCATGGGTTACTGATGAGCTAAGCACTTAGGTTTTTTCTGGAGTCTAGAATTGGAGATGTTTCACTAGCTGTTTACGTTCAGCTACTGATTGGATTAAAGGAATTCTGATCTCTCAGCTTCGTTAATCCTAGTCGTTGTATTTTCTGGTTAAGTCCTGAACTATCCTTTCCCCATAAGGTTGTTCTATTTTCTATTGGCTTCTACTGGGTTATAAACCCGGATAACATTTGCCCACCAGAGTAAGTCTTTGGTGTAAGCAAGGCGTGCTCTGGAAGTTATCGCTTTCAACATCCATTGTTGATTTCCGAGCAATTGCATTACAGCTTTACGAATACGCTATCCCAACATTGTTGGTCGTCTTTCTTTGGCTCTGATTGTTTTTATTTTCCACAACGTATCACATTTCTGCTTGTAGTTTCCCGACATGCTTTGGAATGATGAACAGTTGTTATAGATCAAGTTTGAGATGAATAGATGAAGCTTCCTTTCTTCTTTTCCTTTAAATGTATATATGTATTCTTTATCATCATCATTTCTATTTTTTTGGTGGGTCGCTAGCGATCCACTTGCAATGGGTCGCTAGCGACCTATCTGCATGAGAGATTTTTTCACTACAAAGCTAGGTCGGGTCGTTGGTGACATATGATGGGTCGGGTCGATGGCGACCCAGTTACTAAGCAAAAATTTTACCTTTTCTCCTTGCTTACCTTTACTCGAGCCGACCTCGTTTCCTTCATCCGACCCGAGCTACTCCACTCCCTCAAGAGACCAACTCCTCCGGCGACTCGACCCGAGCTATCTAAACATAAACTCGATCTTCTTTCCTACTTTGTTTGAATCCATTCACCACTGATCCATCCAAGTGCCCACCGAACCCGTGAAGCCCTAGTCATCTCTTCATTTTGCTCGAACTAAAACCCTAGTTTGCCTGCTAACTATAGTCGACCCTATCTTTTCGCCTACCTGAAGTTAGCTCGCCACTGATCCATTCAAAGCTCGTTGAATTCGATCCTTGATTCTTTCAGTGTCTTAGAAATCGTTTTTGAGGTAGGTTTGCCTAAATGGTTTTCGAATTATTGCATCGGTGTTATGACTTGACGACTAGTGTTCAGTTTGCAACGTTGATTATGAGAAGTCCAAGTCGATTACGGTTTGATGGGTCGAGATAGCCAATCGGGTCTTGAGTTTCTTCTTGAAATGACATTCAGGTTGTGGTCCAACAGTTCACGCGTTTTGCTATCTTCGTCCATTAAACCAGAATCGACTTGTGCCCAGCTCCGTAGATGACACCGCACGACATATCACTTATCGATTAAAAAATCTAGAATTATTCTGCTTGATTATTCCACACTCGGTGTTCCTGCAGTGTTACCCTACCTTTTGGACAAGGTCGAGATATCAATAAATTGGCTAAAAAAGAATGGATATCGGGATTGGAGATCGATAGAAACAAGGCTATGATCGATACCGTCAAAATTGTACCAAGCTCCAATGAAGGTGGGATCGTTGGGGAATGATAAACAAGGCTAGGTAAGGCTACGCTTCGAATTTCTGGCAAATCGGAGTTCGTATGCTCAAGTTATGGATGGATCAATATTAATGGAAAATCAATTCGTATCGATACTTTCGTATCGATCGAAGTAGGCTTGGCTATTTGCTTTGGATCGATGGCTTTCGTATCGATGTAATGCACATCGATTGGATGGATACGGAAAGGCATGTTGGCATAAATCATATCAATCAAAGCTTGGATCGATACGAAGGAAGCAGGACTTGGATGGATACAGACTTGATAGATACGAAGTCATATGCCTCGGCAGGACACTCGAGATCGATAGGAAGAAAGGTGCAGGGGATGGATATGAAAAGTATCGGGCGTTCCAGAATCGATACGAAGGAAGGCATGTGTGGATCGATAAGAAGAACAAAGCTCTGGATGGATATGGAAGATTCAGGAGCCATTTTCGTATTGATCGAGTTTGTATCGATCAATACGAAGGAAACAGCCAAGATGGAGCATGAAACATGGATCACAGCATGAGAAGCGGATCGATGCGAAAGCTATGGACATGGGATGATGGACACAAAGACTCGGATCGTGATGGATATGAATCATGAATACGAAATCATCAGCCAACACTAGAAAATTGAAACTTGGATCGAGCGTATCTCATAAACTACACACTGGAGTTTCATGAAATTTGGAGAGCAAGGACTTTGCACTATCATCCTTCACCATGATCGATCTCAGCTCGTTTGGAGTGATTCTTGATCGATACGAAATTGATGCAGCTCAGGCCAGAGATGAAGGTCTAAGTCGCACACGACTTAAGGAAGAAGCTATATGTCGTCCACGACCTAAGGAGTCACGTGAGGGGGAGCTGCGACTTAATTCCAGTTGGTTGCGACTTAACAAAGCTTGGGGAAAAAACTACGACCTAACAGTTTCGATGAAAAGGAGTTACGACATAACGAGAGCTTAAGTCGTTCGGGTTTGATAAGTCGCACACGATCTAACGGCACGGCTATAAGTCGTCCACGACTTAACAAGAAGCAGGAAGGAGAAGCGGGTTACGACTTAGTTGAGTCGTTGAATACTAAGTCGTAAGTCGGGAAGTTGCATTCACTTTAAGTCGTTAGTCTTTCGTTCTTGAGTCGTGAGTCGACTACAACCTAAGTGTTGTAATGAGTCTGTATTTCTTTAAGTCGTTCGTTTCTTGAGTCATGAGTCGTTAGGTCGTCTACGACCTGTGTTGTTGTTGAGTCGTCATGTTGTAAGCCATTGTACATATTGTTAAGTCGCATGTTTTTAGGTCATTCTGTTATAAGTCGTAAGTCGCAGGTTATAAGTCGTACACGACCTAAGAGTTGTAAATTTGTGATGTTGTGTGGGTTGTAATACAAGTGCTGAGTCGTGGGTTGTTGAGTCGCTGCCGACCTAGTTGAGTCGTAAGTCGTATACGACTTAAGGGTCAGGGTGAAAACTGCTATAAATAGGGAGTGTGTTGTACATTTTGAGGTTGTTGACTTTTGAATAAAATTCTTGTTTGTTAGCTTTGTGCTTTCAATTAAAATCGGTAGTTGAGTGTAATCTCCTATCTCCACCCTCGACATTCGAGTGCGCTCGAATCTTCGATCGTTGAAGCCAATTCGTGGAATCAAGTGCGCTTGATCAACGCTCGAAGAATTGTAGATCTCTCTTCATGGTATCGTGCACGATCAACATGTTAGAGATAGCTAGAATTCGGTATCTTCGGATCAACGAATTTGGGCATTTCAGTATTCATAAATCCACCGATTGCTACTTTCATCGATCTACCTTGTTTTTGTTTAATCCGCTGCGTCAGTTTGAGATCAACGTGTCAGAGATAGCTAGAATTTGGTATCTTCGGATCAACGAATTTGGGCATTTCAGTATTCATCAATCCATCGATTGCTACTTTCATCGGTCTACCTTGTTTTTGTTTAATCCGCTGCGTCAGTTTGGTATCAAAGCTTGTTTTAGCCAATCATAGCTAAATCGAGTCTTGGAGCCGAGAATTTGAAGTTTGAAGTGTTGTTTTGTACGATCTTGAGCTAGGCCGTGATCAAGTTGAAGTGTTCATCTTTGTTTGACGTGTTGGAGATCGGATTTGTACCATTCGGAGAAGTTGTTGTTCATCATGTTCATTGCAAATTGCAACAAAGTGGGAGTTTTCGATCCATTTCTTCTTGGATCAAAAGTTGAGAAGTGTTTGAATTTTGGAGGGAAGCTTTGCACGCCAAACGAGCATTTGAATTGTTGAACAAGTTTGTTTGAGCCAAGTTAGGTCGTTCGAGTCGAGCGAGCTAAGTATTGGCCACGTTAATTTGAAATTCTCGAAGTTTGAATTTGTTGAAATATTTGTGAAGATCAATCATACCACCAAGGAGATCTAATCGACATCAAAATATTGAAGCATTATATCGAAGAGAAGAGGCCGATCAAATGGAGCAACGTATGCATGAAAAATTTGATGAAGGTATTGGTAGATTGGAGAGAATGATGCTTGAATTGAATCAAAGTAGAAGAAGAAATTCACCTGAATCAATCCATGGAGGAAGTAGAGTTTCGCCACATTCAGACCGGGAGAGGAGAGAAAATCATGATCATAGAAGTGCTAATAACCGTAGTAGGAATGATGATGATCGTGATAGAAGGAATGTAGATCGGAGGGATGCTGGTGGTAGAAGTGGAAGTGGAAGAGATGTGGGTGGACGGGATAGACAACGATATACATCAGATTTTGAGGAGGAGTTTGACGGTGACAGAGGAAGAGTTCAATTCCGAGATCGAAATCAGGGACGACGTCAGTATCGGGATGTTGAAGATGATCGACATTGGGAGTCAAGGATGAAGATGGAAATACCGGAGTTTAAGGGTGGAGTGGTAGCGGAAGAATTTCTTGATTGGTTATCAAATGTGGAGGAGATTTTTGACTTCAAGGAAATTCCTGAACACCGAAGAGTGAAATTAGTTGCTACAAGGTTGAGGGGTAGAGCTTTGGCATGGTGGCAGCAAACCAAACTTACCCATGAACGGATGGGGAAGTCAAAGATTGAATCTTGGGAGAAGATGAGGAAATTGATGAAAGCCACATTCTTACCTTATAATTATCAATCACTTATGTATCAGAGGCTGCAAAACTTGAGACAGGGGATGAAATCTGTGAATGACTATGCTGACGAATTTTATCAACTGATTGCAAGGAATGATATTATGGAGACGGAGGAACAACTGACAGCCAGATTTGTTGGAGGGTTGCGAATGCAGATACAGGATATGGTTAACATGTTTGATCCCAGATCAGTTGCTGAAGCACACCAGAAGGCGTTGGCTTGGGAGAAACAGGGAAGACGAGGAGGTGGTGTGTTTACAAATTCCAACAATCCAGTGAAGGGTGTTAGTGGAAGTTCTAATGTTTCAAAAGCTGTTGCAAAACCAGTTATGAATGAGGTTGGGAAGGCGAAGGTTAACAATGGTTTCAAATGCTACAATTACTAGGAGATGGGTCATAAAAGCAATGAGTTTCCAAAGCCTAAGAAGCGAGTGATGGTTGCGGAAGCTGAGGATGAGGATGAGGAAGCTGAATGTTCCAATTCACCACCTGATGAGGAGGAAGAAGAAGTGTCAGAAGACGAAGGGTATTCATTGATGATGAGGAGAAGTTGTTTGACCCCAAAGCAAGAGGAGGAAAGTAGTTGGTTGAGGAATAACATTTTTCAGTCTACATGCACTATTCTAGGAAGAGTTTGCAAGTTTGTTATTGATGCTGGAAGTTGTGACAATATTATCTCTACAGAAGCGGTGAAGAAGTTAGAGTTAAAAACTGAGAAACATCCTAAACCGTACAAGTTAGCATGGTTGAGGAAGGGTGGTGAGTTGAAAGTTGGATGAAGGGCTTGTGTTAAATTTTCGATTGGGAAGAAATACAAAGATGAAATTTGGTGCGATGTTGTAGATATGGATGTCTGTCATTTGTTGCTGGGGAGACCGTGGCAATATGATAGGGCGGTGCAACATGATGGGCGAAACAACAGTTATAGTTTCATGTTTGAAGGTACTAAAATCACTTTGGTTCCTAAGAAGCGACAACAAGAAGAAAACAAACTGGAGGAGATTGAAGAGCTGAAAACTTTATTATCTTTGAAGGAGTTTGTTAAGGAGGTTGAGGAAGAGCCGGAAGTATTCTTGTTAATTGGGCGTGAGAGCAGTGAAGAGGTTGAAATTCCAAAAGAAGTGAAACCAGTATTGAAAGAATTTGAGGATGTATTTCCAGAGGAGTTACCAAAGGAGTTACCGCCACTGAGAGACATTCAACATCAAATTGATCTTGTTCCGGGAGCAATATTGCCACATAGACCACATTATCGAATGAGTCCGAAGGAACATGAAGAATTGAGGAGGCAAGTGGAAGAATTGCTTGAACAGGGGCATGTGCAGGAAAGCTTGAGTCCGTGTGCTGTGCCAGCTTTGTTAGTACCGAAGAAGGACGGGACGTGGAGAATGTGCACTGACAGTCGAGCATTGAATAAAATTACTGTGAGATATAGATTTCCAATGCCGAGGTTGGATGACTTGCTAGATCAATTGAGCGGAGCTACTATCTTTTTGAAGATTGATTTGAAGAGCGGATATCATCAAATTCGTATCAGGCCAGGTGATGAGTGGAAGACTGCTTTTAAAACCAGGGAGGGTCTATACGAATGGTTGGTAATGCCATTTGGCTTATCAAATGCGCTAAGTACATTTATCCGGGAGATGAATCAGATTTTTAGACCATTCATTGGGAAGTTCGTAGTGGTGTATTTCGATGATATTCTGATATATAGTGGAAGTCCAGAGGAACATTTGAATCATCTGAGAGAAGTGTTGATGGTACTGCGACAAGAACAATTTTATGCTGCAACGAAGAAATGCGTGTTCATGACGCATAGTGTTTTATTTCTGGGGTATGTTGTATCGGGAGAAGGAATACAGGTGGACCAAAGTAAAATTGAAGCTATCAGAGATTGGCCACAGCCCAAGACGATAACAGAAGTCCGAAGTTTCCACGGGTTGGCTTCATTTTATAGAAGATTTATTCCACACTTTAGTAGTGTGATGGCACCTGTGACTGATTGTATGAAGGGTAAACAGTTTTCATGGTCAAAGGAAGTAAGGGATGCTTTTGGGAAGATCAAGGAGTTGCTGACGTCTGCACCAATTCTAGTGTTACCAGATTTTCAGTTAGTGTTTGAACTTCACACTGATGCATCCAAGGTTGGGATTGGAGGAGTGTTGAGTCAGAGGGGACGTCCTATTGCATATTTTAGTGAGAAGCTATCGGGAGCGAAGATGAGATATAGTACATATGATGTGGAATTCTATGCTGTTGTGCAAGCTATTAAACACTGGAGACACTATCTATTTCAGAAAGAGTTTGTTCTTTACACTGATCATGAGCCGTTGAAACATTTACAAGGGCAAGGCAAAATTTCAGCGAGACATGCATCGTGGATTGCGTACCTACAACAATTTACTTTTGTTGTCAAACACAAGTCAGGAGTGATGAATCGTGTAGCTGATGCCTTGAGTAGGAGGAGTCATTTATTGACAACAATGAAAGTTGGGGTGATAGGATTTGAATTATTGCCAGAGCTGATTGAAGAAGATCCTTACTTTATGAAATTTATTGAGAAAGCTAAGGAGGGGAGTGCGGATGAATTTATGTTGGTGGATGGTTTCTTGTTTAAAGGAAATCGATTATGTATACCAAATAGCAGCTTGAGAATGAAGATTATCAAAGAGTTGCACAAGGAAGGACATGTAGGACGTGATCATACATTATATTTGGTCTCTCAGTCTTACTTTTGGCCATCAATGAGGAAAGAAGTGGAAAGGTTTGTAGAGCGATGTCATATCTGTCAGGTTTCGAAAGGAACTGCGACCAATGCTGGATTATATATGAAGTTACATGTTTTTTGCATAAACAATGGACAAACACCTCAAAGTCGTATGATTTAATTGATTTTATGTTGTTCTTAGTGATTTGGGTGATTTATGCAAATATATGAAAAGCAGAGACTAAACCGTAAAAGACACGTAAATTTATAGTGGTTCAGCCAGAATGTGCCTACGTCCACTTTATATATTATTTCTCTTTTCTTGTTTAGATTACAAGTACAAAGCTCTGATACAAATATCTGAAAGTTGTTTGAAAGTTCTCTCCGTGCTTGAGCTCTCAAACTTCTCTGCCATTGTTGTACTCCTGCCCCTCTATTTATAGAGTGAGGCTGGCGGCAGGGGTCTTGGATGTACATAGCTGCTGGTGGGCCTGGGCTGATGCGATCTGGCCTGGCAGTGTCGATCCGGTACGCCTTGGTCCGGTTGTGAGTAGATGGAGTTTGGTTCGGTAGGCGAACTTGGTTCGGTGAGAACTTGGTTCGGTAGGAAAACTTGGTTCGGTGGGATCTGGTTCGGTAGGTAGGGGAAGGAGTTGGTTTGGTCCGGTAGTTGGTCCGGTGGTAGATGGTTGATGAGATCTGGTCCGGTAGCATGCTTCTGGTTTGGTAGTTCGTTCCTTGCTTCGGTTCGGTACCGAATGGTTCGGTGGCTACTTCCTCGTGTTGGCTCGGTACCGAATGGTCCGGTGTCTACTTCCTCATTCTGATTCGGTGGTGGTATAAACGTACCCAACATTTGCCCCCCCAAAGTAGGGCATATGCTAGCATATGTCGTGCTTTGTTTCAGTTTGGACGACCATATTCGGCCCGAGGACCGAACCGGCTGGTCCGGCTATCCAACCTTCCTCTATAAGTAGGAGCCACATGCCTTCGTCATTCCTTACCGACCGAAATAGTTGAGTTAAATTCTGAACTGCCGAATCAATTATTGTGTCGATCCAATCTTAGCTGCCGGACCAGGTAAGTTCTCTTCTGCTGAACGACTTTTTAAGGTTGAATTTCTTTGTTTTACCGAATGAACCTAAAGATTTTCAATGGCGAATGGACATGAAAACTTTTAATACCGAATGAACTCGATACCGAATGAATCGTGAAAACTTTCAGCACCGAATGAACCTGATACCGAATGAACTTGAAAACTTTCAGTACCGAATGAGTTTATGTTTCGAACTACACGTTAAACTCCAGACATCATACACTTGCTTGTTTTATATTTCTACATCCTTCGTTCTAACAACGTGCTTTTTTGTGTTTGCAGATAAATGTCTCATAAAGTGGAAACCCGATCAGAAAAGAAGAAATCCCATGACAGAGAAGAGCCTTCTACCGTGCCCCCAGTCCAGTCAGGACCGGGACGTTATGGGCCCACTCCGAGATCATTGGTAGATGGATATGGTCCTCAGGAGCTTCTGAACTCGCCTCCTGATTGTTTCCCTAGCTCACTCAAAGGCGAGCAGCTTGGTGTTATTTCTCGCTCTTTTGGGATTGACAAAGCACGCGTGCTATTGCCGGGGGAGGGAGTGATGCCGTATGACCCCCCTGAAAGCTACTTTGCTTACAGCAGGTATCACTGTATGTGTGGTGCCATCCCGCCTCTCAATGCCTGGATAGTCTGCTTGGTCACATATCTGAAGGTGGCTCCATTCCAGCTTCAGCCTAACTCTTACGCCATTCTGGTGAGCCTGTTTGTCATTTTCCAAAGGAGATACGGGCGTCCTCCCTCCAACCGGGAGATCCGGTATTTGTACAATCTGAGAGGCTATAAGAAGGGGTCTCCATACATTAGCTTGGAATCAGCCGTATCTTTCAAGCCAGTCCTGGACTTATATTCGAAGTTTAGCATGTTTAAGAAAGAATGGTTTTTTGTTAAGGATGACTCTGTTTCCATCCGTCGCTTCACCTCAGGCTGTAAGTCGAAGTTTATTCCTTGCTAGCGACAGGTGGCTTTGCAGTCGTGGAGAATGATCGCCTGGTTCAGACGGCAGTGGAAATGGAGGCCATTACGGGAAGGGATAGGTCGGCTTCTTACTTGATCAGGAATGCTACACTTCTGGGGAACAACCTGATCCTTCCACATCAGTCCGTGGTTAAGCAGAGAGACACGGCGGAGGAGAGAGCTGCCATAGCTACAGGAGGGGCCACGGCGAAAAGCAGCAAAAGGAGACCCTTCTCGATGCATCCAGTTGCCGGGGGGAAGAAACTCAAGAAGTCCGATGGACCCTCTCCCAGCACACATCCGGATGTTCAGGAGGAGGAAAAAGTGGAGGGGGAAAGAGGTGAGGACGAAGGAGGTGAGGCGGAGAGCGGAAGTGGTAGTAAGGGTGACGGTGATCGCCATGGTGATGATGGTGGCGAAGGACAGGGTGGTGATGGCACTGGGGCTTTTCCCCCTGGGCAGGTAGGCGTGATTCAAGAGTGGTCAGATGACGCTCTCCGCCAAGCCTTTGAAGAGTTGGAGGAAATGGAGAAGTCCAAGAAAGCTGATAAGGCTGGGACTGGCGTCGATTTATCTTCTAGGAGTGCTTCTACTAAGGCAACTTCTACGGTTCAAGGTGAATTTCTCCTTACTCTTTTTAATTCTTGAATGATGGTTCAATACATGTTGGTGACACTGGGTTTTCATTCCAGGAGCGGGCAAAACGGCCAAGACCTCAGATCTTCGGCACAGGCTTGAACAATACAAACTCCTCAAAGCTTCCGCCAAGCCGAAGCCTCCTACTAACCGTCCTGGAGACGTAGTCGGTTATCGTCCTCTTCTTGGAGTTATTGAAGAAGACATACAAAAGAAGAAGAGGAGTCGGTCTACATTCGAATCTCTTCCTGGTCCTCCGGCCCCACTCCAGCCTATTCATGATATTAAGGAGGACTATTGAAGAGGCTAGTAGGGCGGAGTTGCGGAGGATGGAGGCCGTCTGTAAGGAGCGGATTGACATGGCCATTGCCACGGTGGATGAGGTTCGGCAAGCGGACCTCGAGCGGGCAGAGGAACTATCAGGGAGACTTGAGGCCGCGGAGCTTGCTCAGGCCAAGTCGAAGGAGGAGATGGAGGCGATGAGGAGGTCCCTTCAGGCTGACCGTTTACGGTATCGATCGGAGAGGGATGCTGTTGTTGCAAAGCTGCGGGCTTCTGAGGTCCGAATGAGGGAGTTTGAAGAGAACGAGGGGATAATGGATGGGATGCTCCAGGATATGTATTTCCGTACTTAGAGGCACGGTAACTTGTCCTGGATGGATGATTACCCCCGGGTTATGGCTAGGATCTATCTCAGGGCTCTAGAGGAGGCCAAAGCTGAGGCGGATAAGGAGGGTGGTGTGGCCTTCAGGATGGATGTGGTTACCGCCCAGTTTACCAAGGAGGAGAAGGTGGCGGTGAAGGAGGGCATGTGGTTGCTTGCAGCTGAGGAGGCAGGTGTGCAAGTAGAGGATGATGATCAAGGAGCAGATGCTGGTAAATCTTCCTTTCTAGTCTTTCCGTTAATTTGGTTGCTGATCACTAATGAATTCTTTCTCTGACCGGACAGGTGGGCAACAGGACAAGGAGAAAACTCCGACGCAGCCGGCTCCTTGATTGGACCTGGATATCTTTTTGTGGACTTGACATTGTTGTATATGTTAGTCTCAAAACAGTAACGTAACTCTTAGGTTGTAATTATGCTACTTGTAATAAACAACACTATTCTTGACGTGTAATTCTTTAACTTAAGCTGATTCTGTTGTCTTTTGAATGTTTTTGCTATCTTGACATGTTGTATGAGAAATATAGCTATGCATATTCATGTAATTAAATTGTGTTTGACGTCAAGTTCTTGTTTAAAACATAATTTCATGACTTGCAACGTTAGCGTGAGGTGTGAATAAATTATAGTCACGTGTTTACACATGAAAGAAGGAAATACCGCCCTTTATATTTTGCTTGTAGATGGCAGCTTTGAATGTCTTGTGTGACCGAGTATGGAATGCGGTTCAATATCTTGCTGTGATTATCCGCTTCCATTAGCGAATGTCTCTTGTTCTATGTCCTGTACTTTAGGGATTGTTACAGAGGATAGGAGAAAAGTTTCTTAAATAAAATTGAAATATGTGAAATAGTAAAACTTCCAATCACGGAAGGCCTTCGATGTGCTTAAGTTCGTGGCAAACGGGCTTTGTAGTCACTTTCCCTAGCTGTGGGTCTTGGAGACATTTGTCACCCATCTTACGCCTCCACGGGGAGTTAATTCTTTTTTACCACAGCCGCACTTAAGACACATCGGAGCCGAGATCGCGCACAGTAACTACCCGGGCCATTATGGCCCGTAATCGTGGGTATTATTCGATTTACTATGACCGGCTAGCATGGGTGCCGATCGTCAACCGTGAACTGCCCCTGGCTGGCCACACCTTATGTTGGGGCTTATACTCGGTTCATAGTTGCCGGCGAGCCGAACGCCGTAATGAGCTGCCTCGGCTATAGTCGGCCTTCTCGGTGGCTTATAATCGGCTCATTACAGTTGGCTTTGAGGGCCGTCGCGAGCAATGAGTTAACCCGCAGCAGAGGGATGCCGGAGCAAAAGTGTCTCAGGGCATAGATTCGTATAGTACCTGTTAGGTCTTGTCCAGGAGAAATCGCGCTGTGGAGCGCCTTGAATGGAAATGCTATTTGCACAGGATTTTGTTCAACAGAAAAGGATAAAGTTAACAAGCAGCCAAGATATAAAGGAACAAGTTAAAAAGAGACAAGGTTTTTTAAAGTGGTTCGGCACGAAAATGCCTACGTCCACTAATTCTCTTTATTAATTCGCTTCATATGGGCAGTGCAAGTTAAGTAAAGTATCGACGAAGGTGTTGGATGTTCCATGCCCTCTGGAACACCTCCCCGTCCACTGTTGACAAAATATGAGCTCCATTGTGGAGATCTTTATGAATTACATATGGTCCGTCCCAGATTGGATCTAGCGCTCCGGGGCGCGGGAAGATTCGCTTGAGGACAAGATCTCCTTTTTGTAAGCTACGATGCTTGACTTTGGAGTTGTATTGCGTTGCCACTTTTTGCTTGTGAGCTGTTGCTTTGAGGGCTGTATCATTTCTTCTTTCCTCAATTAGATCCAAAGACATGTGGAGGAGCTCTTCGTTCTCTTCTGGGTTATAGTGGATCCTACGGTGGGAAGGCACTATAGTCTCTACTGGGATCATAGCCTCCGATCCGTATGCCAAAGAGAAAGGATTATGCCCCGTTGATGTTCTGAAAGATGTGCGATAGGCCCACAGTGCCGTAGGAAGTTCATCCACCCAAGCGCCTTTTGACTTTTCGAGTTTCTTTTTTATTAGAGTTTTGAGAATTTTGTTGACGGCTTCGACTTGTCCGTTTGCCTGGGGATAAGCTACAGATGAGAAGCTTTTGTGAATTCCGTGCTCTTGGCACCAGTTGGCGAACTCCTCGCTGTCAAACTGAAGTCCATTGTCTGATATGATTTTGAATGGGACTTCGTACCTGCATAGAACATTTTTGATCAAGAAGTTAATAACTTTTGCTGAAGATTCTTTATTTAGGGGTTCTGCTTCCACCCATTTGGTGAAATAGTCGACTGCCACTACAGCATATTTGGCCCCACGTCGGCCCATTGGCAGTTCGCCAATCAAGTCAATTCCCCATACTGCAAAGGGCCAAGGGTTGGTCATTTGAGTCATCTCAGTTGTTGGTAGCCGCGGAATCTTAGCAAACTTTTGACATCTGTCACATTTTCTGACGAAATCTAAGGCATCCTTGCTTAAGGTGGGCCAAGAAGATGTTTTCGATCGTTTCATTCAACGGGTGTAAGCGTCAAATCTCGGTCCTGGCCGATATAGACGCTTTTCTCCCTTCTTGCCCCCAGCGTTGTCTCTAGAATCATTTCTTCGAACGTCCTTTGCTACAGCGGGCGTGTTGCCATGAGCTGCCTTATTTTGTTGCCATGTCTGCCTCTCAGTGGCAGCATCTTCAAGTCTCATATATTTCCCAGCTTCATGAAAGAAATCGGGTAAAGTAGCTGGTTTTTCTTTGGTCAATCTTCTAGCAAATTTAGTATCCGGATGCACGCCACTACATAGGGCCATTAAGATAAGCTTCTCATCGGCATCTTGGACCGAGACTGCTGCGGCATTGAATCGGGTTAGATATTGCTGCACTTTCTCTCCAGGTTTCTGCTTGATACTAGATAAGGAATAAGCGTCCTTGGGTTGTTCCACATGAATGCGGAATCGGCTGATGAATTTTTCTTTCAACATTTCCCATGAGCTGATGGATCCTTGGGGTAGATGGTAGAACCAGGAGGTAGCTAGATCTGCTAAGAATAGCGAAAAGCATTTGCACAACACTCCTTCTGTTGCTCCACTCATGAGCATATGCTGTGTGTATCTCTGTAAGTGTACAACGGGGTCAGAGGTTCCTTTGTAAGGTTCCATTGTTGGCATTTTCCATTCTCAGGTGGTGATGGCAATTTCGATATTGCGGGCGAAAGGGCTGGATACCCTAGCGCCTATTCCTCGGTCTCTTTGATCCCGTTGGATGCACTATCTGAACAAGCATGCCATCCTTTCATCAGAATTTGGAGCAGATAAAAATGAGTTCGGTTCTTCTCTATGGGATTGATTCCGCCCAGATGACCTGTAGGGACGGTATCGTCTATTATTCCTAATATTTTCCAGTGGCTGTCTTTGGTCTTCTGGGAGCATGCTAGGGTCAGCTACAGTTGATCCTTGCCTTGATCTTCCCCTGCTGGGTTCTGATCTAAGCACTTCCTCATGTCCAACTTCGGGCTGGACTCTAGCTCAGCCCCGTTCATTGGTGTTTCCGTGGTTAGGCAGTACAACCGGCTCAGTTACAGTTGACCTCCGCCCGGTACCTCCCCCGTTGGGTTTGGTTCCAAGCGTTTCCTCAGGCCTAACTTCGGGTTGTGCTCGATCTCGGCTCCTACCATGGCCGCTTCTGTTGTTAGCTCCTTCGAAGAAGGAAGATCTTTGTTGTCTCTGAGATCCTCCAGACTGGGACTCATCCCATGATTCAGTGTTGCAGTTGGACTCTTCAGCATCCCTTAAGCGTGACATGAGATGGTCCACCAAGGCTTCCTGCTAGGAAGTGAAGCGGTTAGTCACTTCAGCCACAACCCTGTCTAGATCTGCCCTAGTAATTGCTGTCGGCTGTTCTACGGTAGGGGTGGTCGGATTTGCCTGACCTTCATTTGGTACTACTACTGGAGGGGGAAGATTTACTTGATTTGTGACCACTGGATCTGGAAGACTGCTGGTTGCGATGTTTTTTCCTTTGTTAACATCTTTCTTCTGCTTGGGAGGCATGTTTTCCAAGTGATGAACGATGCTGTTAGGAAAAAGGTTAAGTGGAAGAAGCTGAAGCTTCGAGCTTCTAGTTCTCAGTGAAAGCACCAAAAATGTTTGCACAAAAAATGGACAAACACCTCAAAGTCGTATGATTTAATTGATTTTATGTTTTTCTTAGTGATTTGGGTGATTTATGCAAATATATGAAAAGCAGGGACTAAACCGTAAAAGACACGCAGATTTATAGTGGTTCAGCCAGAATGTGCCTACGTCCACTTTATATATTATTTCTCTTTTCTTGTTTAGATTACAAGTACAAAGCTCTGATACAAATATCTGAAAGTTGTTTGAAAGTTCTCTCCATGCTTAAGCTCTCAAACTTCTCTGCCATTGTTGTACCCCTGCCCCTCTATTTATAGAGTGAGGCTGGGAGCAGGGGTCTTGGATGTACATAGCTGCTGGTGGGCCTGGGCTGATGCGATCTGGCCTGGCAGTGTCGATCCGGTATGCCTTGGTCCGGTTGTGAGTGGATGGAGTTTGGTTCGGTAGGCGAACTTGGTTCGGTGAGAACTTGGTTCGGTAGGCGAACTTGGTTCGGTAGGCGAACTTGGTTCGGTGGGCGAACTTGGTTCGGTGGGATCTGGTTCGGTAGCATGCTTCTGGTTTGGTAGTTCGTTCCTTGCTTCGGTTCGGTACCGAATGGTTCGGTGGCTACTTCCTCGTATTGGCTCGGTACCGAATGGTTCGGTGTCTACTTCCTCATTCTGATTCGGTGGTGGTATAAACGTACCCAACACCTGTACCAACTAAGCCTTGGGTTGATGTGAGTATGGACTTTGTGTTGGGGTTGCCGAGAACACAGCGTGGTAACGATTCCATTTATGTGGTGGTTGACCGATTTTCGAAAATGGCACATTTTATTGCTTGCAAGAAGACGGCGGATGCTGTTAATGTTGCTCAATTATTTTTCAAAGAAATCTATCGACTTCATGGATTGCCAGAATCTATTGTGTCGGATAGGGATACACGTTTTCTGAGTAATTTTTGGCTAAGTTTGTGGAAGATGGTCGGAACGAAGCTGAAGTTTAGTAGCGCTTACCATCCGCAAACTGATGGGCAAACGGAGGTGGTTAACAGATCGCTGGAAAATTTATTGCGATGTCTGGTGAAAGATAATCTGAAATGCTGGGATATGAATTTATGCCAAGAAGAGTTCGCTCATAATCATGCGGTAAATCGTAGCACAGGTTTCAGTCCATTCCAGATCGTGTATTCAAACTTGCCAAAAGAACCGTTGGACTTAACGGTAGTACCACAACCAAAGGGGACGGTTAAACGAGCTGTTGATTTTGTTGATGGGTTGACTGAATGTCATAAAATCATCCAGGAACGATTGGAGAAGGCGAATGAGAAGTATAAATGCTCTACAGATCTGAAGCGAAGAAGTGTTGAGTTAAATGAAGGAGATTTGGTATATGCTGTGTTAATAAAGGACCGTTTTCCAGTGGGCGCTTATAACAAGTTGAAAGCCATAAAAATTGGTCCTATAGAAGTCGTGAAACGGATTAATGAAAATGCTTATAAGTTGAAGCTGCCGGAGGATGTGTACACTTCTGACGTGTTCAATGTTAAGCATCTCGTACCATATTATGGGGATGAACGAGCCGATGTGGAAGCATTTACAAATTCGAGGACGATTTTTTCTCAACCTGGGGAGGATGATGCAGCTCAGGCCAGAGATGAAGGTCTAAGTCGCACACGACTTAAGGAAGAAGCTATAGGTCGTCCACGACCTAAGGAGTCATGTGAGGGGGAGCTGCGACTTAATTCCAGTTGGTTGCGACTTAACAAAGCTCGGGGAAAAAAACTACAACCTAACAGTTCCGATGAAAAGGAGTTACGGCATAACGAGAGCTTAAGTCATTCGGGTTTGATAAGTCGCACATGATCTAACGGCACGGCTATAAGTCGTCCACGACTTAACAAGAAGCAGGAAGGAGAAGCGGGTTACGACTTAGTTGAGTCGTTGAATGCTAAGTCGTAAGTCAGGAAGTTGCATTCACTTTAAGTCGTTAGTCATTCGTTCTTGAGTCGTGAGTCGACTACGACCTAAGTGTTGTAATGAGTCTGTATTTCTTTAAGTCGTTCGTTTCTTGAGTCATGAGTCGTTAGGTCGTCTACGACCTGTGTTGTTGTTGAGTCGTCATGTTGTAAGCCGTAGTACATATTGTTAAGTCGCATGTTTTTAGATCGTTCTGTTATAAGTCATAAGTCGCAGGTTATAAGTCGTACATGACCTAAGAGTTGTAAATTTGTGATGTTGTGTGGGTTGTAATACAAGTGCTGAGTCGTGGGTTGTTGAGTCGCTGCCGACCTAGTTGAGTCGTAAGTCTTATACGACTTAAGGGTCAGGGTGAAAACTGCTATAAATAGGGAGTGTGTTGTACATTTTGAGGTTATTGACTTTTGAATAAAATTCTTGTTTGTTAGCTTTGTGTTTTCAATTAAAATCGGTAGTTGAGTGTAATCTCCTATCTCCACCCTCGACATTCGAGTGGGCTCGAATCTTCGATCGTTGAAGCCAATTCGTGGAATCAAGTGCGCTTGATCAACGCTCGAAGAATTGTAGATCTCTCTTCACGGTATCGTGCGCGATCAACGTGTCAGAGATAGCTAGAATTCGGTATCTTCGGATCAACGAATTTGGGCATTTCAGTATTCATCAATCCACCGATTGCTACTTTCATCGATCTACCTTGTTTTTGTTTAATCCGCTGCGTCAGAAATCCATATGGATCGATCGGGTATCTATCTCAAATCACTCTAGATTGATCATCTGGGCCCACCTACGCGTGAGAAATGGTCTTCCGAGTTTTGGGGTAGATTTCCAGATCTACTCCTATAAATAGCAACTCTATGGTGGCTATAAGGGGGGCTTCTTCTTCTTTATTGGAAAAAGCTCTGCCATTTTGGTTATTGATATTCAAAGGATTGTAACTGTAATCACGGTATAAAGGAAATAAAAGGATCAATTCAAAGTGGACGTAGACCGGAGACAACCGAACCACTATAAATCTTGTGCCTTCTCTTATTTTCTTTCATTTTAATTTTGTTATTTCTTCATTTTTGCTCTCTACATTATCTGGATCTATAATCTGTGATTGGATATTGAGGATTTGTGTGTAAAAGCTGGTGCTTTCATGACATTCAGGGTTTGTGACCAATTTTGGCGCAAACACTTTGGTGCTTTCACTGAGATGGTTAGCACCCTCTACATCGAATTTGGAGTTCAGATTTGGAAAGCTAAAGGATCGAATCTAGGAGGAACCATGGTTAAGTAATCGACTAGAAGGACATTACCAGAAAGGTGCCATCAAGAGGGAAGTCAAGAGGCATCCTCTGGAGATGGAGCAGATCAGGCATCAATCTACATCACTAGGGATGAGATGCAGACTATGATGGACTCTATGCAGGAGAAGTTGATGAAAAGCCAGGAGGAGATGGTGCAGAACCTTCTCAGACAGTTTGTACAGGTAGGAGCAGCAGGAGCTGCTGGAGAACAGATCCATGGAGCTGGAACAACTATCAATTTGGATGGACCTAGACTCGGGGCCACACCGCCCTGTCATGCTGGACCAAGTCATGGAGGAATACCAAGTGACACTGCACAACATGGTGTCGGTAGGAATACTGGAATGCGTAATGAGGAGTACGTACCAAAATTCCCTCAAGGACTTGGAGGCAGTTAGGAAATGAAGACGGGGGGCAAACCTTGGCGAACAACTCTGGATTGGCTGAAATTATCTGGCGAACTATGAATGGAGGTCTGACAAATAGAGATATGGAAGGAGTAAACAGGAGTCCATTTACCCGTAACATTAGGATTTCTAAGAATCCACCAGAGTTCAAGCTGCCTACTCTGGAAGTATACAAGGGTAGGACAGATCCTACCGTTCATTTGATGAGGTATACAAGACACAGGGAAGTGCTGGGGGCATCGTAGGAGGTTATGTCTCAATGTTCCCACTGTACTTGACGGATATAGCAGCTATGTGGTTCGGGCAGTTGGAAAATGGATCTATTAGGATATGGACAAAATTGGTGGACAGGTTTTTGAAACAGTTTCGGGTTCATATCAAGAGGCCAAAGAATGTGATGACACTGACGTCGATGAAACAGAGGACATGAGAGTTGCTCGGAACTTTCTTAACCCGGTTTAATGTGGCAGTTGCTTCGGTGGATCGGTCAGATCCATCATTGGTTCTATTAGCGACGGTGTCAGGAGTCAGGGACAATTCAGATTTCAGGATATCGTTGATATGCGATCCACCAATAGATCTCGGGGAATTATTTCATGAGGCCGAAAGATTTCTTCGATAAGAGGATGCAAGCTTGGATGTGAAATCAAAGGAAGTAAACGTGGTTGAGGATGGAGAGCCGTCCGGTGAAAGCTCGGGTAAGGATAAGGATAAAAGGAAGAGGAAGTCGAATAACGATTCTGGCAGGGTAAGGAAGCGGTGGGGAGAACCAAAATTCTCCACTTACACAGGACTGAACGAGACACTGGAATGGATATACATGGAAACTCGGGATCTTCTTCCCTACCGAAGGCTGGCAAGGAGGGAGCCCTCGGAACGTGAGAGGGCATCGGGAAGGCACTATCTCTTTCATGACCTGGATGGGCATGATACTAACAGCTGCAAGCATCTAAAGGATATAATCGAGGAGCACGTAAGGAGTGGTCATTTACTGCAATATGTCGGAACTTGGAATGTGACGGTGGAACAAGAGCAGCCACCGTCTACCTCAAACAACCACGGTACGAGGCCCAGGAATGATGGTTGGTTGGTCATCAACTGATCAGGGTAGTATGAAATAAGTAGCAAACTCTAGGCAGAGGGCTAAGTCACTTACTCATGTACGGGGACGGAGATAGCCCCTTAGCATGCTCTGAGACGATGATAAACCGTGATGCTCTAGTCTGAGAAATCTGCTTTTTCTTTCTGGTTTGGATATTTTCTTTTTCTAGTTCGGTTTTGGAGTTTGATTTGGACTCTTGGCTTTGTTGATTTTCTGGTTTGAATTTAGTTTTGGGTGCTTGTTTTTTGGTTTGGACCTTGATCTGGATTTTTGATATGGATTTTTGGTTTTTTGATTTGATCTGGATTTCGAATTGGATTCTGATTGGATTTTTATCTAGTTTTATTGGTAAAAAGGTCGTCGAGTATGGATTGTGCTCGGTAAGGGTCCAAAGTGGCCAAGGTCAGCCTAGGATTTAGGCTATGATTTAATAAACAAGATTTGTTATTTGATATTTTGGGTCATTGAGTATGGACTATGCTCAACAAGGGTCCGAAGAGACTAGGATTCGACCTAGGACTTAGGCCTCATATTATCTATCATTTACTATTTCCGGTCATCGAGTATGGTCTATTCTCGACAAGGGTCCGGGATGACCAGGTTTGGCCTAGGAATTAGGCCAGGATTTATTACGTAGGATTTGACACACGAGTCGTCGAGTATGGACTATGCTTGGCAAGAACCCGGAGAGGTTACAGATTCAGATTTCAGCTTTGAATGTTTAAGGATGGGCTATGAACCTGGAGTGGTCCCGGATTTGGATATTGACCCGGAGAGGTCCTGAATTTGATTATCGGTTGCTGGATATGGATGGATTAGGACTCGAATGTCGGGTTCGGATGGATATGGAATTGGCTAAGAATTCAGTTTCTAGATTCAGAATCGGATATCGACTCAGAGCAGTCGCAGATTTGAATAAGGATATGGCTATGGCACTTGGATAGGATGGCTTGGTAATGGATTAGATTATGGATCGGATGATATGGCTATAGATGGAATATGGACTTTGGATGTCGGATTTAAAGCTATTCAAAACATGCCTTCCTACCACGAGGCATGTTTTGGGGGGCAAATGTTACCCCGCCTTTTGGACAAGGCTGAGATATCAACAAATTGGCTAAAAAAGGATGGATATCGGGATTGGAGTTCGATTAGAAACAAGGCTATGATCGATACCGTCAAAATTGGACCAAGCTCCAATCAAGGTGGGATCGTTGGAGAATGATAAAAAAGGCTAGGTGAGGCTACACTTCGAATTTCAGGCCAATCGGAGTTCGTATGCTCAAGTTATGGATGGATTAATATTCATGGAAAATCAATTCGTATCGATACTTTCATATCGATCGAAGTAGGCTTGGCTATTTACTTTGGATCGATGGGTTTTGTACCGATGCAATGCACATCGATTGGATGGATATGGCAAGGCATGTTGGCCCGCTTCGTATCGATCAAAGCTTGGATCGATACGAAGAAAGCAGGACTTGGATGGATACAGACTTGATAGATACGAAGTCATATGCTTTACCAGGACACTCAGGATCGATACGAAGATAGGTGTAGGGGATGGATATGAAAAGCAGCGAGCATTCAGGGATCGATATGAAGGATGGCATGTGTGGATCAATACGAAGAACGAAGCTCTAGATGGATACAGGAGATTCGGCATCCATTTTCGTATCTATAGAGTTCATATCGATCGATACGAAGGAAACGATCAAGATGGAGCACGAAACATGGATCACAGCGTGAGAAGCGAATCAATGCGAAAGCTATGGATATGGGATGATGGATACGAAGACTCGGATCGAGATGGATACGAATCATGGATAAGAAAACATCAGCCAACACTAGAAAATTGAAACTTGGATCGATCATATCTCATAAACTACACACTAGAATTTCATGAAATTTGGAGAGCAAGGACTTTGCACTATCATCTTTCACCATGATCAATCTCAGCTCATTTGGAGTGATTCTTGATCAATACAAATCCATATGGATCGATCGATCGAGGATCGATCTAGATCGATCATGTGGGCCTACCTACGCATGAGAAAGGGTATTACGAGTTTTGGGGCAGATATTTCCAGATCAACTCCTATAAATAGCAACTCCATGGCGGCTATAAGAGGGGCTTCTTCTTCTTTTTTGGAAAAAACTCTGCCATTTTGGTTATTGGTATTCAAAGGATTGTGACTATAATCATAGTATAAAGGAAATAACAGGATCAATTAAAATTGGACGTAGGCCGGAGACAGTCAAACCACTATAAATCTTGTGTCTTCTCTTATTTTCTTTCATTTTAATTTTATCATTTCTTCATTTTCTCTCTCTACATTATCTGGGTCTATAATTTGTGATTGGATATTGTGGATTTGTGTGTAAACGCTGGTGCTTTCACGACATTCGGGGTTTGTGACCAATTTTGCCGCAAACATGCAGCAAGAAGAGTTCTCCGTGTTGCTTCAGATAATGGATCTGTTATCGATCATTGATCGATAACGGCTAAGTGTACAAGAAGTAAACAAAAAATGAAAAACGAACTAGCATGGGAAGTTCTGTTCATTTTCCACTACGAGCGAACTATCTACACGGGATAGAGCGTTTGCAGTGCATCGAGCATCGAGTTTTCCCATATAGACAGCACACTGCACTTATCCTAGTTCGCCCTTGAAGTCCGACGTGTCGATTACAAGTCAAAGTTTCTTTGGAATTCAAGTGTGATAGGGGAAACTTATGAAATTAGGATAGATTTACCTAACCGTTTTCAGACGCGGGTTCTGTTATATAGAATGAAGCCGCCATACACACATCATAAGTCAAGCGAGCGAAGCCCGACGCTCTCCGAAGCTGAATCATCATCTACCTCGCAAGCCCAGTTTGGTCAATTAGTTCCGGTTGGGCCCATCGAGGACTGCATGCCTCATAACTTTCAAGTCCTGTTTAATCCACACAAAAGGGCATGCATTTGCCGGCGAAAGACGAATTCGCTCATATGCCCCCACCGGGGTACACTACTTGCCATAGATACATGAGTCTGAGCAGAGCCGTGCCTCCCTTCAACGATTTTCTACGTGAGACTATCTTAAATTTGGGAATATCCCCATTCCAGCTTCATTGGAATGGTTACACCATCCTTACTTGCTTGCACATCCTTTTCATGCGGACGTTCAACCGTGCCCCATATTTCGATGAGTTGCAATATTTTTTGGCATTCAAGAGGAGAGACGATTGTCCCTCTTTGTTTATAATCAAGACCCAGAGGAATTAAAAGATCGTCTTATTCTTACAAACCAACTTATCATAGTTCAAGACACATTACTTTTTCGTTAGTTGCCCCGAGGGATTCAACCGTCGATGGACGACAGGGGGTAAGCTTCTCTCTCCCATTCGTCTAGCTCCGAAGCATTGTAATGAAGTTTCTCATTAATTGTGTCCCCTTTGCAGTTATCCCAAGGCTTAACAGAGATGTAACTCTCGATGAAGTTTTCCAAACTTTAAAGGCTATCGAGGTCAAGGAGAGGTGCGTTAAAGTTTTGCTGACCAATGAGTATCTACGCCGATACGCACTGTTGGCTCTGGGTAGATCCATCACTCAGCCTGAAGCTCCCTCTCCCGGTCGAGCCATAGTTCACACAAGATCCTCTTCTCCATCCCACGGTTATAAGGAAGGAAGGAGATAGGTAGCCCGTCCAGTGGATCACTCGATGAGGCCCATGAGGAGGAAGAAGCCGATGCGATTGGTTGAGCGGTTCAGCTAGAATGCCTCCAATTCTGGAGGAGGCGGAAGAAGAGTTTGTGCATAGAGAAGGCAAGGCCGTGGTGGATTCAAAAAAGGAAGAGGGAGAGTTTGAAAGTAGCAGCGATGAAACCACTGCTAGTGATTATTTCTTGTTAGAATCTAAAGGCAAAGACTCAGAGTGTTGCGATGAGACTCCGGGAATGAGTCCCGTTCCCCCGAGTTCGCCCCATCCTGACACGAGTTACAAAAGCAAAGCCCTGGAAACTAGAAATCATCAAGCCTTCCGCAGTAGGGATATCGTGGCGGACTTCAAAGATCTAAGCGATGTTTTTGTTGACTTCGACACGCTTATGAAAGGAGACTTCAAATTCGACACGACGCCCTCCTGTTCGAGCGATATTGCTCCATCAATTAGCTCAGTTCCACTTATAACAACCGAAGTCGGTCCGATTCCACCTTCGACAGCCGTTTGTTCTGGTTTGTGATGACGTTTTAGGCAATATTAGAAATATTCCACGCTACTCTAGGATTAAACTTGTTTCCATTCATTCATTCCTTCATATATTTGCTTAACTTATGTTATGTTTCTAAAACTTTTCATGTATGCCTTCTTCAAGGTATGACAAGAGGATGAGGCTTCTATGACGACTTCGAGGACTATACTGATTCATAGCGGCACCCTAAGCATTCCTACAGCCGCCATCAAGTCCGGGAGACAAAAGAAGAGTACCGGAGGAGGAAAGAACTCGAAGCTGAAACCCGTCGCCAAGAGGAGAGAGATAAAGCTCGTTCACACAAAGGCGGGTATGAGAAAAGAAGATCTCATGAGGAGAGAGATGAACCACCGAAGAAATCAAAGTTTGATCATCGCCCACATCCTTCAGAGCTTGCCTCGAAACATTCTTCCATGGGCCGAGAAGCTCCTATTACTTCTGCTCTGATTCTACCCCCAACTCACATTTTGTCCTCCTCCATCGTCACTGCTGCTCTTGGTGCCTCTCACCCCCACTAGAGATTTGCCTTTGCTCTTCCCTTGGGTCCTTCTAAACTTGAGGCTGTGCTTCCGGGTTGGTTCTTAAAGGGGGTCAAGTTCGACATGGACCTTCATCCCGTTCGCAGGGATTCCTTCATGCCACATCTCCAAGCTATCCAAAGCAACCTAGAATAGGCCGAGAAATGGGAGAAGCTCTGCAAATAGCTAGCTGATACAAATAGGAACAATTACCAAGATATGCTCTCCTTCGAATCCGAAAAAGATGACTTTGAGAGGGCGTTGGCTGATTGGGATGCCAAAATTAAGCAGTTCGAGGAAGAGAAGGAAGCGGCGCTTCATGAAAGTTGGAGAACCATTGGTCTGATGAAGGAGCTGAAGGAGGTGCATGAAAAAGTTGAGATCGTCTGGAGGGACGAGATCAAAAAGACTCATGCAGAGGAGGCGAAGCTAAAAGAATAAGTGGTTGCATGCAATGCTATTATCGAAGCTCAAAGGAAAACAATCACAGACCACGATCAAATTGTCGAAGGGCACAACTAAAACGATATCCGACCAAGCCGAGACCATCGCCAAGTTATGGGCTCAGGTCGTGCAGCTTAGTGCCGACAAGACTGTCGTTGAAGTTGAGAAGGCTGCGGTGCAAGCAGATTACTTGGATCTCCAACATGCCTTCGACAGGAATATGGAGAAGCTGGATGCGACAATTCGGAACTTCTACGTCAACTCTCTATTGCATCAAGGAAGTCTTAGCTATCATAGCCCGAAGTTTTCGCGCACTCTCGCCCTCGTTTGGGAGGAAATCTTATCTCGTTTTGCTGACAAAAGTGACATTTACTCCGATCAAGAGCTGCGAGATGCCTATCTCAATGATGAATCCAAGATAGTGCTATTTGAGGGCTAGGAGATTCTCCAAGTCGAACGAGAGAGGGAGGTCGTCGATGCTGCCTTAATGACCGCCACTGACGTGCTTACAAAACCTTCTACCTCCGATGTGGGCAGACCGTCAGAGAAGCTCCATGACCAGCCGATGAGTTAAGGAGTTGATATGATTCCTCGTGTAGTGGAGCTCTCAAAACAAGGCGATGGCGGTGAGTTCGAAGTCGCTATTCATGATCCTTCCCTTGGTGCAGGTAACATCCCTGCTTCTCTCGAATTTGAGAGTCTCCATCTTACACCACATGAGCAAGAGGAGTTTAATGCTTTCCTTTTTGATCTTATAGGTCCATCCACTTTCCCTATTGACGCACCAACTACTTCAGCACCTGCGCCTGTGCCTGCTGCCATTTTCACATCCTTTGAGATTCTATCCGTTCCTGCTCCAGTTTCCACATCTGCTTCTAGTTAAAAACCGGGACCATAGGCCGAGAAAATAGCGGCGCTCCACGGCTTAAACGATCCTTCAGCGTCTTTGGAAGGTGATATAACTGCAACAGAGGCTAAGGAGCAGGAGACGCAGATGGAGCAGCCGTAGAAGACTCAGCATGATTTGGTTGCCGTCAAGAAGGAAAAGGTGGAGGGAGTCAAAGCTTCGAAGGTCTCACGGAAGTCAAGAAAACGCAAAGGAAAGGGAAGCTCTTCTGAAAAACATTCGGAGGAGGAGGAGGAGGAGATTGCCACTGAAGTGCACGTTGACATTACTGGCAGTGACACATCTCCTAAAAAGAAGCATAAACTACCAACCAGAGGTGGAAAGGGAAGCGGTGGCAAGAAGCGTTGAGCGACTGGCATGAGGATGGACCTGATTTTGGCCAACAACTTGAAAGAAGACTGACTTGTTTTTGTTTCTTTTTGAGTCATTTTGTTCAAGTTCAGAATCTGCACTTTGCATCCTTATAGTAGAAACTGTATTTTCTCTTTGTTGGCAGTTGTGGTGTGGGTACGGCCCCCACATTTTAATCCTGCATACAGAAAATCATAAGCAATACAATGGTATTTTGATTGTACTTTTATCTATCTATTCATATATGTTCAGTGTACTTGTGCTTGTTTCATTTCATACTTTTCTGGTTCTATGATTATAGCCAAAGTCCTTCATTCGAAGTGACATCACTTAGAGATTAACAGAACTTAGAGAATTTTTGTTTAGAAATTCACAAAACTTTTTAAAAAAATTTATAACACTTAGAATTTTTTGTTTAGAATTTTTGTTTGGAAGTTTATAAAACATTGATATAGAACTTGTGGGCTTATTGTTATTTGGAGTGACAGAACTTGTGAACTTATTGCATTCGCATGGTTCTGTCTTGGTACAGGTGTATGCCCCCCAATTCACAGGGTTTTTACTTCAAACAATTTTTTAGTATCCGGTAGCTTAGGGTTTAGATGACCTCTATTGAAAATCTAGCTAAGCCATAACCTGATCCTTCTTTGGAGTTTTACAACCTTAACATGTATTCTCAGTGTCTAGTAGCATTCAGGTAAGTATGCAATTTATGCATGGATATGCATTGTCAATCATTGAGTGCCTTTCTTCTAGTACCAATTATTCCTTAATAAATGTGTGGGGTTTCTCATTTTCCTCAGTGCTGCCCATCTTCGGGTCATGCGGGGGGCTACTATTTTGGGATTTAGAGCCCCACTTGTGTAGTATGGACTGTGAGTTTGGATGCTTTTCAGCATTGTCTATCTCCAAGCAACGCGAGAAGTTGGTTTTAGATGTTCATCGGCGTTGCCTATCTTCGGGCAACGTGAGAAGTTTATTTTGAGCTTCCTCGGTGTAGCCTATCTTCGGGCAACGCGATGAGTGTCAGTTTGAGTGCGCAGCTTACGAGATGCACGGTTTTTGATGTTCCTCGGCATTGCCTATCTCCGGGCAACGTGAGAAGCTTGTTTTCGACATTCATCGGCGTCGTCTATCTCCAGGCAACGCGGGGAGTTTCGCTTTCGATGTTCCTCGGTGTTGCCTATCTCCGGGCAATGCAAGGAGTTTAAATTTGGGTGCGCGGCTTATGAGATGCGCGGCTTTTGATGCTTCTTGGCATTACCTATCTTCGGGCGACGCGAGGAGTTAGTTTTTTAAGTTGCTCCCCGGCGCTGCCTACCTCCGGGCAAAGCAAAGAAGTTAGTTTTTGATGCTCCTCGGTGTTTCCTATCTCCGGGAAACGCGAGGAGTTTGTTTTTGATGCTCCTCGGTGTTGCCTATCTCCGGGCAACGTGAGGAAGTTAGTTTTTTTATATACCTCCCGAGGTTGCGGGACAACATCGGTTTTTTTTCTTTTTCGAGAGGCAAGGATCGAGTTCTGTCGATCCAATGGTTTGAGTCGATTTGCTTCCGTCGACTCAGTGGGTAATTATTATGAACACGGTCTAATTGGTTCAAGAAGCAAACTTTATTAAGGAAATCAAGGAAGATTCTTTGCCTATTTATAATGCCACCGGCATTTTCGGGATGGCTTATTTGCTGAAGAATAGAAAATACATAAAATAGTTTTTTTAGATAAAATAACGGCGGAGCGATTACCTATTTCAGGCTCTGGGAACTGCGACCCCATCAACGGTTGTCAGCTTGAAAGTCTCATCGCTGAGCATTTGATAAACAACATATGGTCCTTCCTAGTTTGGTCCGAAGGCTCCCGGTACAGGGTAAACTCGCTTGAGCACAAGATCTCCAACTTCGAAGGTCTGACTATGAACTTTGGAGTTGAAGTACCGTGCAACCCTTTTTCAGTGGGCGGTTGTTCTCAACTCTGCTTCTTCTCCTTTTTCATCAATCATGTCTAGCGATTCGAGTAGGAGTTGCTCGTTTTGTGCTTGATTAAAATTTTGCCTTCGGTGCAAGGAGACTTCTAATTCAATAGTAATCATTATATCTGAACCATATGCTAATGCAAACGGAGTGTGGCCAATTGGCGCTTTGTTTGTTGTCCTGTATGCCCATAGTGCGGGTGGAAGTACGTCAACTCAATTTCCTTTTTCTTTTGTTAATCATTTTTTGATGGTGGATTTGATGATCTTGTTTATTGCTTCTACTTGCCCGTTTGCTTGTGGATGAGGCACCGTGGAAAAGCTTTTCTCGATTCAGAAGTGCCTGTAGAAGTCTTTGAACTCGACACTTTCGAATTGGGTTCCATTGTTAGTGATGATTTTTTGGGGCACACCAAACATGCAAATGATGTTTTTAGTGACAAAGCTAATAACTTTATTTGTGGTTATGGTGGCCAGCGGTTCCGCTTCGGCCCATTTTGTGAAATAATCTGCGGCTACAATAGCATATTTGGCTCCTCCTTTAGCTATTGGAAGGACATCAATCAGATCGATCGCCCAATCGCAAATGGCCATGGACTGACCATTGGTGTCAGTTCTGTTGAAGGAGTTCTCTTAATTTTGTTGAATCTTTGACAGCGATCGCATCTTCTGGCGTGATCTGCGCGTCGCGATTTATTACTAGCCAAAAGTATCCATATCGGAGTACTTTCTTGGCCATCGTCTACCCCCCTGTGTGGTCTCCGCATTCTCCTTAATGTACTTCCTTCAGGATTTGTCGTGCTTCATCATCGGACATACACCTAAGAAGAGGGGTCGAGAATCCCCTTCAATAGAATATCCCATCCCGTCTCATGAACCTTGGCGGTTTGTGGAGGAGCTTCTTCCCTTGATTTTGGTCTGTTGGTAGGGTTCCTGCAAGTAGATAGTCCTTTATCGGTGTCATCCATGTATCTGGCTCGATGACGGTCTCTAGAATCCAATCCACGTCCATTTCATCTATGCATGGGTTGGTTAGCGTTTCAACCGGAACCAACCCCAATGACTGGGCTTCTCCGGAGCTTGCCAGCTTGGCCAAATAGTCTACTTTGGTGTTTTGCTCTCGTGTGATGTGAGTTATGGTGTAGTGCTCGATATCACTTAACACCTCTTGTACTTTAGACAGGTATGGGGCGAGATTTTCTCCACACGCTTGGTACTCCAGTTTTACTAGACAGACGACTAGCTGGGAGTTGTATATGTGAATAGATTTTATCCCGAGTTCCTTCACAACATTTAGTCCAGCGATCAAGGCTTCATACTCTGCTTCGTTATTTGTTGCTGAGAATTCCAAGCGCAAAGCATTGCTAATGGCTCGCCCCTCGGGGATTTCAAGCACTACCCCTACTCCCGAACAGAGGTTGTTTCACGCAACTTTGACAAAGAGCTTCCATTGCATGCCTGCTTCTGATTGAACTACCTCATCATCGTCTCTTACGGTAAATTCGGCAATGAAGTCGGCTAACGCTTGCCCGTTGATTGCTTTCCTTGGATGGTATGTGATGTCGTATTGGCTCAACTCTATATTCCACTTGAGTAGTCGTCCGGAAGTTTATGGCCGGTATTAAACTTGCTTCAGGTGCTGGTCAGTCAATACTTTAATCGGATGAGCTTGGAAGTACGGTCGTAATTTTCGGGAAGCGATCAAATGGAAATACGCTATCTTTTCCACCTTTGGGTAATTCTTCTCAGCTCCGGTGAATCGTTTGCTGATGTAGTACACATGTCGTTGGATTCTCACTTTTCCTGCATGAGAGCCGCACTCAGTGCGTGTGGGGAGACTGCTAAATAGATGAATATGTATTCTCTATCCATTGGCTTTGATAAAATCAGGGGAGCTTCCATGTGTCGTAGCGGTTCTTCGAAAGCTGTCTGGCAAGCTTCACTCCATTCGAAGTTTTTCCTTCCTTTCTTAAATGCATCGAAGAACGATATGCACTTGTCTGTAGCTTTAGAGATGAACCGACTCAGTGCTCCGACCTTTCCATTCAAGCTTTGAAGTTCTCTCTTATTTTTAGGGGCTTGGAATTCTCGTAATGCTGTTATTTGCTCTGGATTTGCTTCGATGCCCCGGGCACTTACTATGAATCTCAGGAATTTCCCAGAGGCTACTCCGAAGTGACATTTAAGCGGGTTGAGCTTCATTCCGTATTTGCGTAGTATTTCGAACATTCCAGCGAGATTATCTAGAGGGTTAGCATCTACTCGGGATTTGACTAACATATCGTCTACGTAAACTTCCATAGTCTTCCCAATCTGGCGTTTAAACATAGCATTCACTAGCCTTTGGTACGTTGCCCTTGCATTTTTTCAAATCGAATGGCATTACTCTATAGCAGTACAGTCCCAAATCGGTGATGAATCTGGTGTTCTCATGGTCTGGTTCATGCATCCGGATCTGGTTATAGCCCGAGTACGCATCCATAAATGATAGCAGCTCATGTCCCGCTGTTCCATCCACTAGTTGATCAATCCTAGGGAGCAGGAAGCTATCCTTTGGACATGCTTTGTTGAGGTCCGAGAAATCAATACAGGTTCGCTATTTTCCATTGGACTTCTTGACTAGGACCAGGTTCGATACCCATTCGGGGTAGGTCGCATCTAGAATGAAGTCGTTAGCCATCAATTCGTCTACTTCTTCTCTTAATGCCTTGGACCATTCCGGGCCCAAGCTACACCTTTTTTGCTTAACTAGGATGAATTTGGGGTCAATATTAAGGGCACGGCAGGCAATCTCGGGTGATACCCAACACATATCGGAGTGTGTCCAAGCAAATATGTCCAAGTTGGCATGGAGGAATTTGGTTAGTTTTGATCGCATCTTGTTTGCTAGGTGTGACCTAATTTTCAGGACCCGTGTTGGGTCATCCATATAGACTGGGACAGACACTGTCAACTCTGTCGGTGCTGCTCGATCCTCCCCTAATCTCTTCTTCCTAGGGTCCAAAGCCTTGTCAAATCGGCTATGGTCCCAAAGCCTGGAGCGGCTCTGTAGTTGCTATTCGGAGGGCTCACGGATGTGGAGGGCCTTCCCCACATCCTTTCCATTTCCTTTCTTCTTGACTGGTGCAACTCTGTGATGTAGCATCCCTGGGCAATGCTTTGTTCTCCTTTCACTATTCCAGTTCCATGCTCGGTATGGAACTTCATTGTAAGGCACCATTAGGCCAATTCTATTCAGAAGTCGGCTAATGCGGGTCATCCCAAGAATGCATTGTATGCTGACATTTCATCCACGATCACAAAAGTCTGAATGAGGGTGACTTGTCGCTCACCCTCTCCAAGCTCCACAGGTAGGTCGATTGTTCCCACCGGTTGTTTGGGTTCTCTGATAAAACCCTGAATATTAGTCTGGCATGCGGATACGCTTTTCATGCCAATCTTCAGTTGGTCAAAAGTTCGTTTGAAGAGTATGTTAACTGAAATGCTACTATCAACCAGCACTCGTCGGACTATGGCGGGACCGATTCCTACTTTCACCACCATTGGGTCGAGAGCTGGAGCTTCAATCCCTTCGGTGTCCCGATTACGGAACACTATGTCATCGCTCAGAACCTTTTACTGCTTGGCCGGAGTTTCATCATCTACTGCTAAACACGATTCCATTGGAGCATGCTTTAATGAACCCGCATATCACTCCATCTCTCCCCATCTTCTTTGCGCGGGATGTGGTCCCCCAGATATTGTCCCGATAATAAGCCTCTGGTCAATTCGTTTTGACCCTTCTTCGCTGGTCTTAGCTTGATTTCTTTGCTCTCTAGGAGGTTGAGGGACCATAGGATGATTGGGTTTTTGTGGCTTCTTCACATATTGTTGAAGTTTGTTGTCTTGGATTAACCCTTCGATAAGATCATTTAGGCGGCGGCTTTTGTTTGTATTGTGCCCGGGAATCTCGTGGAAGCGGCGTAATTTCCCTGAGCGCTTTTGCTGTTCCGTTGCCTCCTTTCTAAGAGGTTTCTTATACTCTTTAGTTTCTTGTGTTGCGAGATAAATATTCTTCGGAGTGTCATTCAAAGGGGTATAGTCCTCCTGTCTAATCCCTCTAAATCTTTTGTTGCTACCACCATTATTTCTTTTATCGGAGTTCTGGTTTCTTCTCTTTTGATTCCCGCTCTTTTCCGCAATTCCTTAAGTACTTCCAGGACCGTGCGTGTTTTGATTTGCTGCCATGTCACTTTGTCCAGTGTCCATCTGTTGTGTACCGGCATACTTTCTTTCCAATTATTGCGCTTCCTCCTATCTCAAATACTGGCTTGCTTTATGATTGAAGTCTTTCCTGTTGGTAGGTTGCTTCATCTTAATCCATTTCCCGAACTTCGTTTCTGGGTAAATAGCGCAGACTAATGCCATAAAAACCATATCCTCATTGGGATTGCTTACCTCCATTACCGCGGTGTTAAACCTGCTCGTGAATGATTTCAATGACTCGTTGCGCCCTTGGACTAATCCGAATAGGGACATGATGTCCTTCGGTTGTGCGGTATGAAGCCTAAACTGGTCAAGGAATTTCGTTGCAAGTTGGTCAAAAGTAGAAATGGATCTTGTGGGGAGTCTGGTGAACCACATAGACGCGACTCCTTCTATAAAAATAAGGAAACATCGGCAGCGGACGACCTTTGGAGCATTGGCTCCGTCCATGTACCAGCTGTACTTGTACAAATGGGGCTTTGGGTCCTTTGTTCCATCGTAAGAGGGGACAGTTGGCATAGTGAATTTGTCTGGGTATCTTACATTCAAGATCTCGTCGGTAAAAGGGGATCGACTCGGGGCAGTTCCCCATTCATCGTCCTTTCGGTCCTTACTCTCATCCATCAGCCATCTAACCATGTTTGCTATGTATTCCTCTAATGTCTGGTAACCCTGGGGGCGGCAATTAGTCAATGCGCTGAGTGTTTGGTTCTGCAAACGGTCTTGGCGTATGAGATGAAGGCTACGCCCTCCTGTCTTCGGGAGAGCCACTCCAGCGGGACCTCGTTGGCTTGCAGTTGGCCTAACTAGGGCAGTTTGGATGTTTCTAGCATCATCGAATGCATTGACATTCTCTTCCATTTAATTACCTTGTTCTCCATCTTCCGAATTAGAGAGATTGATAGCTATATCTTCCTGTGGGGTTTTGGCCCATTGATTAAAATTCAAGATCGGTTGCCTTGCGCCGGGTGGAGTATTCTCATTCTCCTCCACGCCGCCTCCTGTTGTTACCTTTCTTTGTGGCTGTTTTCCATTCCTTCTATGCAGGCCAGAAACGGAGGAATTCTCTTGTTCTACAGCAGTAACTGGTTCAGGCACAGCCCTTTGAAGAGGGTTTGATTGTAGGGTCAACAAAGCATTGAGCTTCTCCATCAGACCCTTTTGACTATTTTCCATTTTTCGATTGATCTCCTCAGCCATCTTATTCAGCTCGTCCCTGGTGACGACTTCATGTTGACTAGAGGATGCTAGTGCCTGGTTTCCTAAGTTAGCACCATTTACTTTAGTTTGTTGGGGACTAGCTCCTTCTCCAGCTATTACTACCCCTATAGATCTTCCAAAGGCAGTTCTTCTTCTTCCAGGAGCCATTGGTCCTATAGCGAGTTATTCAAGCAAAGATTGGCGATCTAACTTCTGGACCTATAGGATTCAAAGTAGATAACTAGATCTGGATTCTGTGTTCAATTCTCAGTGAAAGCACCAAAATGTTGACCCAAAAATTGGACCAACACCCCGATTAGAGTTAGAAAGCAGCAGCCCTGTTCTGATAGAGCAATATCATAGATCACAGATATAAGGAAAGAACAGTAAAAGAAAGTGGACAAATTTTTTTTATAGTGGTTCAGCTGTTAATGAAGCATATGTCCACTTTATAGTTTTATTATAGAATGATTGCTGTTATAATAAATGTTTGATTACAAGGCCTTGATTATTTTCTAGCTAGATTGAATCTCCAGAGTTGGAATCCACTGGAGAATCACAGTGATTCCTTTGGAGATTGTTCTGTAGGAGGTAGAGAGTGAAGACCATGCCATCATCAACTCGCAGGTAAGTAGTAGACGACCTAGGGAAGTTTGGGATCGCAAAACGAGTAAATACCATGGGTCACTGGCGACCTATGGTCTATGGGTCGCTGGTGACCCATAGACTTGGCTTGTTTGTGAGCCAATATCTTGCTTCTTTTCTTAGTGTTCCATAGTTTGTTTGTTTGATGGTTTGAGCAGTGGCATGGCTCGCTAATGAGCTAAGCACTTAGGATTTTTTTGGAGTTTGGAATTGGAGAATGTTTCACTAGTTATTTACGTTCAGCTACTGATTGGATTAAAGGAATCATGATCTCTCGACTTCGTTGATCCCAGTCGTTGTCTTTTCTGGCTAAGTCCTGAACCATCCTATCCCCACAAGGTTGTTCTATTTTCTATCAGCTTCTACTGGGTTAAAACCCCGGATAACAAAGTTGGCCCAAGGGAAGTCTATCATTGAAGAATAGTCAACAATAGAACAAGAAGAAGCGTACGGAAGACTGTTCGAGCTTTAAGCCTAGGTGCATAAATTATGCAACTCTGAACCATGATATTGAAACAATTTATCTCACCATGCAAGATTGTGTGCCATTCCAATGGCTTGCTCTCTCCTAGTCCGTGCGAAAGGAGGAGCCTAATAGTAATGGAAAATACTATGAATTCCATCCGTTCAACAGCCACTCCACTAATGTGCGGACATGTGAAGGACAAAATAAAGCTGTTAATCCATGAGGGTATATTGGTGCAATATATTTAAGGCAACAAATAGAGCAGCACAAAAACCAATCAAATCCACTTGCCCAACCCAATGCGCGGACAACAACATGACCATAATCAGCACAGAGTTGCTATAAATTAGAGGTGGCCCTAATAGGCGGTGTAGTAGGAGGCTCAAATATGATACCAAAGAGAGCTCGCCTATGATAGCAAAGCATACACAGTCGACCTCAGGCCCAAAGGCACCTTGTGTTGAGGACGAAGCAGCTAATATTACCTTCATTATAGAGTATAAAAGAGGAATTAGATTCCCCCGTTACGACCCCATGGTCATATTAGTCCACGTCAATAGTACAATGGTCATTGGGTCTTCATTGATGGGGGCAGTTTTGTAAATGTGATGTTTAAAGAGGTTTTTGGCAAAATGAAGCTTCCCGCCTCCAGCATCACTCCTTGGGACCTGCCCAACGGGGTGTTGGCAAAGTACCCCTGTGGACTACCTCTCACATAGTCACGTTCGGCTAAGAACTCCTCGCAGCTAAAATTGAGGTAAATTTTTTAATAGTGGATAGCCCATCCACTTATAATATATTGATCGGTAGGCCAGCATTAGTGGATCTAGACACAATCATAGGCTATCAACATCTTATAATAAAGTTCCCAATGAAGGAAGGGGTAGGGTGCATCCAAAGCAATCAACAGGTCTCTAGAGATTGCTACATCTTATTACTCCAGCAAGAAAAAAGGAAGTCCTTGAGTCGTAACAAGATTTAGTGACGCTTAATGGAAGTATGCCTGAGACAATGCAAGAGCCGTGCAACACTCTCATTTGTGTTAGGATCTTTCGAAGCATCATAGTCGAAGCATCCATAAAATCCACCACCACCAAGAGAGCGCACGAGGCACTCAAAGCTCTTGCTTTCACCAGGGGCCAAGATAACATAGTTGATAGGGATCATCTTTCTCATGCTAGCCTGGATAGAATGAAGGAGCTTATGTAAACATGGAACTATTAAGTTCAGCCCCATTGGAAGGCAAGGATAACAGACACCACAAATCATATCTCAGTGATGACCGATCATCTACGAGAGCCAAAGGCAGCCATATCTCCCAATTTCAAGAAAGGACATCCGTCCTGACCAAGGAAGTCTTAGGCCACATGATATATGCATTGGACCAGTGTGATTTGGAGGCAAACACAAAGGAAAATGACGATGACCCACCCGACCCCGGTATGGAAGGCTCAAACCTTAATGGTGGATAGGCAACTCTGCTTGAAGTAATACTGATTAACAACAATGTCCCTTGCATAATCATATAACTAAGAATGGAATTGAGCCTAGAGATAGGAGAAGAGCTAATATGCTTCCTAAACAAAATCAGAGATGTGCTTGCCGAGGGTATGCTGACATGATCGTCATAGACCCTTCAATCATCAGTCAATCCTTTAACATCGATCCAAAACCTCACCCCATTTTAAGAAATAGAAGGCCTCTCGACCTAGAAAGATATAGGGTTCTTAAGGAAGAAGCAAAGAAAATCCTTGTCAACTGGTTCAATCCTAAAGCAAAATACTCGGTCTAGGTGGCAATTTTAGTACCGGTTCGCAAGCAAAGCAAGATCTGGAGAATGTGCATTAATTTCTCAGACCTCAACAATGCTTTCCCAAAAGATTGTTCCCATTGCCTCACATTGATTAACCAGTGGGCATGAACTCCTTAACTTCATATATGCTTATTTTTGATAAAACTAGATTATAGTGCATGATCTTGAATAAGAGAACACCTCTTTCATTATGAATGCAAGGCTTTACTACTATATGTCCATGTCATTTGGGTCTCATAACACATGTGCGACCTACTAATGGCTCGTCAATAGAATGTCTGCCCATCATTACATGGATTGTTTGCCCCAAAATTGGGCACAAACCCCAAATATCGTGAAAGCACCAGTGTATGAACACAAATTAGCAGTATGTAATCACAGATCTCAGATCTAAGTAATGTAAAGGATAAAAAGTGAAGAATAATAAACTTAAAACGGAAAGAAATAGACAGAGACACAGAATTTATAGTGGTTCGGCGATCTTGCTTACATCCACTTTAAAGTTGATGACTTTATTGATGTTCACTTGATGATTTCAATTGATTATAGCAGATTACAGTCGATAATGATGATTTACAACAGTGAAATTCGTTGGTTACAGCAGTAATTGAGTTCAGATCTGGATCCGGCAGAGTCTGTACGTTGGAGATCTCAAAGAGGAAGAAGAACCCCTTTCCTGTTGGCTTTGGGGGTCTATTTATAGGTGTAGGAGGCTGGTATTTCATTTAGATCTCGGGAGACCCTCTCTTGCACGTGACCAGGCCCGCGCGCCCAAGCCCGTGAAGTTTCGGTCCGATCCGTGATCGATACGAACAGATTTCGTATCGATCAAGATTTCATCCAATGGAGTCGAAATTTGGCGTGGACGTTCTTTAGCATGCACGTAGTCATCTGTGAAAATTTCATAGCATTTGGACTTGTAGATTAGGAGATATGATCTATACGAATTGGGATTCTCGGTAGGCTGTTTGGTTCGACTCGCTTCTGTTTCGACTCGCTTTTCATTCGACTTGGTTCTGTTTGACTCGGTGACATGGCGCTAACTTGTATTGACTGCTGTGCTTTGCTCCACATTGATGGACATGAAATAGAAGTCTTTAGATGGATGCGAAGTCGACGAAGTGGAGCGAGTCGAAGAATGGCTCGAGGCGGAGCGAGTCGTAGTGAGCACTGATTGAGCGAGTCGAAGTGTGTGTTGGTCGAGTGAGTCGAAGTGTGCATCTGATGGATGCGAAGCTGGTCGAAGTTGTCGCTTCTGATGGTTCTGAAGCGATTTCGAAGGTGTCGCTTCTGATGGTTGCGAAGCGAGTCGAATCTGAGCGATTCGAAGTTGGCTTCTGATGGTTGTGAACGGAGCGAGTCGAACTGGATGGAGTCGAAATGTGGCTTGAAGCGGAGCGAGTCGAACTGGATGGAGTCGAACTGTGGTTTGAGCGGAGCGAGTCGAAGAAGGTTGTTTCTAACCAACTTTGCATCAGTTGTAACTTGAGCGTACGAACTCGGATTGACTTGAGATTTGGAACGTTGGCTCTGATAGCTTCGCTTGTCGTGTCCAACAAATTTTAGCTCGATTCGGACTTGGAAAAAATTCATCGATATCCATAGTGAGCCTGTGGATAACTGGTCTCTAGGATGGACCGTCATTGGTTACTAGTCAATTCCTTGGTGTCACGGCCTTGCCAAAAGGCGGGATAACATGGATGATATATTATTAAAATCAGAAAAGTCCAAGGGAAATATAAAGAACTTAGCCAAAACTTTCGATATCCTCCACTAATACAACATGAAAATCAAACCCAAGAAGTGTTCCTTCACCATCCAATCTTGATAGTTTCTTGGATTCTTTGCAAGGGCTAAAGGAAAAGAGGATGATCCTTAAAATATTTAGCAACTGGAGATAAGAAAATACATCATAGCCAAATAAGTGCAAAGCTTGAATAAGATGATCATGGCATTGAGCCGATTTATGTCAAAATCAACAAACTCTGTATGTACCCTTATTTGATCTCATCAGAAAGGGAAAATCATTTATCTGGAAGGAGGAATGCATCAAGGCTTTCGAATACCTAAAGAAACATCTTGTCTCACCCTAGTTCCCCCACCAAAAATTCCTAAGCCTATCGATGAGGAAGACCTATATTTGTACCTTGTAGTAATTAACCACACGATCAGTGCTTCCCTGGTTCGGGACGAAGAAAAATTCCAATAGCCAATATACTATGTAAGCAAGAGGTTATTGGTTGCAAAAACAAGATACACCAAATTTGAAATGTTAGCCTTCTGCCTCCTGATGGTGACCCAATAGCTTCGGCCATACTTCCAAACTCACCCAATCAAAGTCCTTACAAATCAACCGCTAAAGCAAGTACTAAGCCGGTCAATACCACGGCCCGACACTAGAAATGGTTTGTGGAGCTTAGACAATGCCATATCATATCCAACCTTGCACCTCTGCTAAGGGCTAAATTTTGGCCAAGTTCATAGTAGAATGCTTGAGCCTAGAAAGTGGCGAAGAGAAAACAGTCACCAACCAAAAAGCATGGCAACATATGGATGGTGCATCGAATGAAAAATACATGGGGCTGACTTGGTCGTAGCCACCCCAAAAGGATTCATCGTTTGCCATAGCTTTAAGGCCACCAAAAATTAGGGAGAGTATGAGGCCACTTTGCCCAATCTCAAGATAGCCAAAGAATTACGAGTTGACTCTTTGCAAGTGTTCAATGATTCCTCGATGGTCGACAAAAAAATTAGCTAGTGGTTCCAAGTAAATGATAAGATATTAGCCCTACATGTTACAGAAGCCAAAAAGCTCATCAACACTTCCTTCAACTTAAAATTACAATAGATTCCAAAAGAGAACAAAGCTAAGGTCGATTAATTGGCTATGGTGGTAAGTGACCTAGATGAAAGCATCCCTCGAATCTCGTTGGATGTCTAAACCACCTCTTACTTTGAATCAGGGCAACCACCCTAGAAATATATGAAGTTCGAGCTAATTCTTGGATGGCCCCTTTGCTCATGGGTGGTGAATTACCTACTGGTAGAAAGGAGGCTACAAAATTCTTTACTGGGTACATCATTACACAATCATGGATGGAAAGCTATATCATCGGGGGTACTCCACCCACCTTCAATGCTGTGTAACCAACAAAGAGGTTGACCAAACATTGGAGGAGCTACACGAAGGCTTATGTGTGGATCATGCAACTCGTCAAGGATACTACCGCTAGATTATGATCAAAGACATGATGGACAGCATCAAAAGTGCGACCGATGCTAGTGGTTTGCCAAAATCTATAGAGCTTCTCAAAATCTTCTAACAACTATGACCTCTCCTTGGCCGTTCGATACCTAGGGCATTGACTTGATCTAAAAGCCCCCTAATACTAATGGGGGATATGATAATGACATCATCTCCATCGACTACTTCGTGAAATGGGTTGATGTAGAGCCCCCCACTAGGGTCATAGCACCCAAAATCCTAAATCTTGTAATCAAGAACAACATCTACCATTTTGGACTATCACTAAAGGTTATCTCAGAAAACGACACACAATTCGAGAGCGGGCTATTCCAAGGTTTTTGCAAAAGAAATAGGATCGAGAAGTATTTCTTCTTAGTATCCCAACCACAAGCAAACGGGAAAGTTGAGGTAGTAAATAAAACCATCAAGTCAACACTAAAGAAGCACCTCACCAAGGTAAAAAATGGAACTAGACTGAAGATCTCCCACTTGTGCTTTGGTCTTACCTTACCTTAAGTCATACCTCAACAGGGCATTCCCCATTTTCTTAGCTATGTGTATAAAATTATGCTCCCCATTGAAGTCGACGCACCATCTCAAATCCACCTCACTCATAACTGCGACCAAAGTAAATAAATACTAAGGCTTAGACTTGATGCCTTAGGTGATGAGTAGAGGTAGAACTCATCACCGAAGCATATAAGAGAAAGGTACTTAAGCGCTACAACGCTAGAGTAAAGCTCTGAAAATTCATCATCGACTTAGTTATGCTAAGGATGCCTGCAAATACCAAAAATCTAACCAAAGGAGCACTGGGGTCGAAGTGGGAAATCCCAAATGTCATCAGCATCGTGCTTGCCAGCAGTGTCTATTTCCTCTCACACTATGATGGCACCCATGTGCCTTGAACATGGAATACGTTGCATCTTCGAGAATATTATGCATCAAATTTTGTAAGCCATAGGCAAAGGATTTTTGAAATGATCAACTTCAATATGAAAGGAAAACAGAGCATTTCTAGACGTTAATTGCACAAGCATCAAAAACAAGGCTATCCGGTATGGACAAGTCAAAAATTGCTCTCTTTCTCATAAGGGAAATGTAACACCACGTAAAATAAACAAGAAATTTAACTAAGAAAATTTATTAATTAATAACAAGGCTAAAAATGACAATTACGCAAACATTGGAATTTAGCTCTGAAAGTTAAACCATTGTGTTTGTGACGATTTTTTGATCAACTTTCATGAATAAAGTTGTGCAATCGGAGCACAAACGGAGAAGTTATTGACATTTGAAATTTCGAATTAAAATAATTCAAACGAATTTAAAGTTTAAATTAATTAAATAACGTTAACGTTAAAAATTAAAAAGGGTAATAAATATTGCAATATCAAGGAAAACTTAACGTTTGAGGAAAACTTTAACATTAGGTAGTAAAATGGGAAAAAAAGTAGAAAATGACGACAAGGAATAATATAGGGCTAATGGCAGGAGGCTGGTCAATGCTTATACTGGGCTGGCCAACCACTAACAGTCAATTATCCAGGGAAGGTCGACCGACCGATTAATGAATATCAGCTAAGGTTTAGGTGCATCCTAACCACTATAAATAAAAGGCTTGCCCCTCACTATTATTCACAAGAAAATAAAATGCTCGTGAAACTCTGTCAGTTCACTTCCATAATTCTTCGTTAAATTTAAAATTCAACTTTTAGGAAAGGAATCAATCAGATTTGAAGTTAATAAGTTTTAGTCATATATACATATAATTAAATCCCTGAATTTTGAATCTAATTTATACACAATATAACAGTTGTATATTCCAAAGGAAGATAATTGAAGGAGGAAATAGGCGAAGACATGAAGTCAAATCCAAAGGAAATCAGCGAAAGCTATCTACTAGTGGAAATTATAGTTTTCCTTTCATAGTAACTCGTGTAGTAAAATTTTGGATTTGTTTTATTCCTTTGGGAATTTTGTATACGAAAACCTTAAATCTAAAATCCCAAAATTCCCTTGATAAAATGTCAATTGTTAGATTAGTGGGAATCTCAATTGTTTTACGTTAACATAGTAGAAATTAATTTGTCGTTTGCAATTTGAATATTTTATTTTATATTCAACTTCCACTTTTAATTTCTGTTGTTGGATGAAGGTTCCTAAATGGAAAAAAATAGGAAATGGTGTGAGAAGTATGAATTCTCCTATTCGTAGTTTGGACCGCCTATTTCTACAATTTAGACAAATATGAATCCTTTTTTCCCCTTTAAGCATGTATATGTAGAAGTTGAATAGAATACAAAGCACTTAAATTGTAAAGTTACGTTTCCTTGAAATAGAGGCTTTGATGCTATTATGTTAATGTAAAATAAATTTGGTATCTTAATTCCATTTTCGAATGTATGCAAACCTTTTTAGTCTAGCTAAGGGTATTAGCTACTTTGTAAATATTGTAAGAAACTAAGATGTAATGACCCGAATTTCCGTACCCTTTGAGCGTATAATAAACCACACATGTCCAACTCAAATTGCACGAATAAGCGGATCTTTAAGGGGTAAAAAAGAAAATAAAGACAAACAAAATCTCACATGAATGGAATAATATATATAATATTGATAAATATGTTTACAGCGGAAATTTTTTAAAAATACATATATCAGAGTCTAACCTAAATTCAACTTGGACAGTTATAAACATATTTCCTTACAAATGCTGACAAACATCAAACAACTGCAGTGGATAATAGAATATGTCCATATGTAGATGAATATCTCCAGCTCCTCTGGAAACTCCAACCGTCTTCACTAAACCTGAAACTACTCGGATCTGACCCGAGTATTGAAAATACCCGGATCAGGCTTGATAAACCAGCGTGAGACACTCAAATATAAATGACAGTGTCACATATCAGCCTTGGAATAAAATCCTTTGAAAAGAAAGAGTATCTCATAAGACCACGCCCACACATAAACACGGACGGGCTTTTACCTTATGATAACTAAAACACTTTTATATATCAAAACATATCTTTGAAAACATTGCAAATGAACCTATTAATCTTAGCCGAAATTGTTACCATTATTAAATTCCGTATACTAAGCTCTACAAACAAATCCGAAGGCACTTATTGGAGAATGGATTCCATACAAATGACAAGGTAAGGTACTACCTTCCGACAGTACACCTCTAGAGGGATGCACATCGGGTCCAGATACTGGGCGCCTAAACCAACACAAGATCGGCCTACCCCTCACGCAGGATAGTACTGAATATGCCATCACCCCAGTTGTTATCGACCTTTAACGGGCAACCGGGTCATACATTCACCACATACTTAGACATGTGTAGAGTAAATCTAGAAGGATGATGACATCTCATAATTGGGAGCGACCCACTTAGCCTTGCTGCTTCTACCCTATTTCTATCATTTTCGAGTGACGAGGCCTGAGGTAAACGATTACCTTTTCACATAACACATCTTCTTCACTTTGAATGCCACATTGTCATTCCACATTCACATTACTGATTTCTACAAATGTATAACTCCTGAGCTCATACGTCTCAGGAAAGGGTGTCAAGCCAAGAGAAGGTGTCTTCTCCGCCACCAAGCTGATATACTTTTATAGAGATCACTCATTGTGATTTGAAATGCAAGGTCAGACATTCATCCATACAAGTTCATTCTGGGATTGAACTAAATCGAAGGTACTTTCCTCGTCCATTACTAGGCGAGAAGTATTTGTTGTTCTGAGATTTTTTTCATAACATAGAAACCACTGCTACAATATAGTGAATCGGGAGTTTATCCCCAATTAATCAACAAGTAGCCCCTCGTTATTATTCGTCTCAATATCTCCATCTTCAAACATCTTCATTCTTCGAACATGTAAACTTGTTCGAAGTGGTTTTCGGGTAGGAGTCAACCAAATCCGACCCCGGTTCCTTCGAAATCTAGTTATCGATAAAAAGAAGTTAAGTTCATAAGTGGATATCAATCATCAATCAATTACTTCATCTTTTATAAATTATCTTTCTTAGATATATTCTTTTCAATTTATTCCATTTTCTTTTCAAGTGTATATAGAATCATTAAGCCTCATTTCATAACTCATTTGGTTTATTTACCTTTCTTTTTATCTTGGAATAATTCCAAATCTATTCATCTTTTACTTAGGAAAACATTTCCAAATCATTTATTAAATCTTAATCAAAGATTTCTTTTTGTTTTAGAGTAATTCTAAGTAAATTAATTCTTTTTCTTTGGATAATATTCAAATTTCCTCACTAAACACTCGATCCAAATCAATCTTAGCAAACTCGTCCAAGTATAAGAAGATTATCTCTATGCAATCAAGTTGTAGTTTATTCATTTTGGAGATTGCTTAAATTTTTGATAATACCAATCTTCTTTTATTTTGAAAAACTTAATATAATATTTTTAGAGCATCTGGGCTTTCCTTTCAATCTGTTCCACCCCTCACCTAAAAAGAGAACACATAGGCCAAGTAAGTTCAGGGCACTGGTTGCTCCATTCCTAACCTTAGTTAAACACCTTGTTTTATCTTCCCAGATCTCACAAGTGGAACAAATGTACTAGTCGTTTCCGCATACTCAGTTATTAGCTTTTATTTTGAAATTGATTATAAAGATTCCAAATTATCTTTTAAACACTTAATTATTCTTTTAAAAACATTCACAATTGATTCTAGGAAAATGGTTAAGTTTAAATCTTCTTTTAAAAAGTCGTAGAAACGGCAACAGGAAAGTGCCACGGAAAGTGCCACGGAAAGTGCCACGGAAAGTGCTTTATAAGCTTATTTGATTTAAACAACTTTTTAATATTTGAAAATTCATATTGTCCATTTGAAATCTCTTCTAAACTATTTACATAGATTTATCAAATTTATTTCATATTTTTAATCATTTAAAAATATCATTTATAAAGACATCATTTTGTGAATTCCGAACTTCAAAACCACGGTGTTTTTAGAAAATTATTTTGGGCATATTTCAAAATATACAAGATGAAATCTTGATTTTCTTTCTTTATTTATTTAAACATATTTAAATGTTTGTAAAAAATTTCTAACTCATTTAAAACTATTTCTAAAAGGTTTAAGCATTTCATATACGTCATTTCGTTTTCAAAAGGAAAGTGATTTCTTTTGTGCTTATCGACGTGTATTAATGTGAATTGGTAAAACAATTTAACAATCATATCAAACAATCAATACTTGATGGTCAAAGCATATATAACCATCCATAGCAATCATAACACAACATCAAACATATGTATATATATATAAATATAGATGTTAAATAGAGTTTCTCACCAAAAACCAAAGCGATAAACTTCCTACCAACATTCTAATCAACCAACACTTCACTAACTACTTCATACTCCATTAGACACTAGCAAACAACACCCTCTTCCTTCCAATAGCTTGGCCAAGGCTTGAGATGGAGGTTGGCCGAAAGGATAGAGAAGAAACGGTAGAGCTTTGAACTTGAATTCCTAAGATTTTGATCCAAAAATTATGTTATCTTGTATCTGATTTTATGCCCTCTAAATCTCAAAATTTAGAAAAGTTTTTAACTATAAAGTTGTTGAAAATTCTTTTTCTCTTGAATTTCAACAAAACAATTATTTGAATCCAATTACTTTTGAGGGAGATATGATAGAATGAAGAAGAGGTATTATCGGATAGACAAAAATGAAGCCCGAAAATGCACTTCAAAGAATTGAAATTCAGGTATAGCAAAACTCAAAACTAGAAAAAGTGATCAACATAAAAGTTGTAGCCACTGGAATTTCATATGATTTAAGGAAAAGAATTTCTTACTTTGGATCAGTTATGAACAAGTTATGATCAAAACAAAATGGGATACTCTCTATCTTAAAAACCGGGCCAGAGAATGCATTGGAAAGAAGTGGATTTTTGACATAGTTAATTTTAGAATGAGAGAAAGTGGTCATCATGAAAGTTGTAGCCACTAGAAATATACATGATTTTAAAAAATAATTTTATATTTTGGTTCGGTTTGAAGAAGTTATGGCCGAGAGAAGAAGAGGTAAAATATGGAGAAAAGAGGAGTTTGATTTGAAGGGAATGAACATTGATTTCTTTTGAATATTTTGTAAATATTTTGACATTATTTCTTTCTAATTTTTTCCTATGGCTTGGAAGCCATTAAAGAGGAGATGAAGAAGATGAAGAAGCTTGAGAAAATAAGAAGAAGAAAAATGTGAATGAAAGTAGGAAGTAGGTGGATATTTATAAAAAAAGTAAGAAGTGGTAAATTTACCAAAATAACCTCTTATCAAATTACCAAACTAACCTTACTTCAACCTAAAGCAATCTCCACTTTTTCAGTACTTAACATCGTATTTCACATCCTTACTTTATGTCTTAGTCACTTAAAGATTAAGTAAAGAAAAGTAATTATTTTGTTGGATTTTGATGTGATTTGGATTTGATGTTTATTTTTGACTTTTCTTAAACTTACTTACTTTTCTTAATGATGTTCTAGAAGTTTCCTAATCATAATTAGTAAAAGTAAACATGTTTAGTTATTAAAATGTGTAATATATATGTTAAAACATGTTAACAAAGGTGCGATAACGTTGCGGCAACTTTTAATCGACAAAACGTTGATTTTCGACAAAACGTTTTCCAGTCACATTTTGACGTTTTTGTTAAACTATTTATTCATGTAAACAAAACTTCAAAATAAATTTGTTATTACCTTTAAATACTTAAAACAAGCATATTTGGCTTAAAAATAATATAAAACAATATCCAAATCTATTTATAAAAATACGACATCAATTTATCATGCGACAAAATTTGTCAAATTTTATAAAACAAGTTTTATATATTTATTGAACCATTATAAATTAAATTAAAATTATTATCAAATGGGTTTGATATCGATTATAAATATTTAAAAGGAATTATTTATCCTTTAAACAAATTTCCCGAATATTTATCCTGCTTTATCGGAATCCGACTTTTGTCAATTTTACAATGGAAATCCAAAATCTTTATTCAATATCAAAAATAAGTTTACCATTCTTATTTATCATATAAAACATGATTAGTTAAGTTTGAAAATACGATATTTGAATATTTAAATAAATAAAATATCCCATTTTCAAAGTGGAAAAATTACGGGTCGTTACATAAGACTTGTATGAATATGGAAGTTTTGACATTTTAGCAGTTAGTATAGGAAGTGAAAACCTTAGTATCAAAATATTATTACGCCCTCCTAGGAATATTTGATAAAAACTAATTAGTCTAATATTTTATGTTAGGTATAAATATATTAGTAATGTAAGTCATAAACATACAAAATAAATAGGTTAGTAGACAGCACTAAATCCTATAGGAAGGAAGTTAAGGATAATTATGGAAATTAATCCATAATTAAAGGTTGTAGGATCGAATTATCCCTAGGGTGTGAATAGGGTTTATAAAAAAAATTCATAGATAAATAAGAATTGTAGCACAGATAATAACAGAGTAATTGTGGAAATAAAAACGACACACAGATTTACCCAGCTTCGGCAAACGTGCCTACTGCTACCCCCAAGGTTTCTACTAGAATTAAATAAACTACTGTTTACTGACCCTATAAACTTGCGATTATTGCTTACTGTTTATTCTAACCCTATGCCAAAAACCTACCACAACTTTGCTACAAAGTTGCGAATTCTCGAACTACCCCCCATAGCTCATAACCTAGTTAACACTAGAGTTTAGCTATTTAAAAATAAAATAACAATAAATAAAATGGAAACCCTAAAAACAATGTAGTCCGAAATAAACTTGGTAAACGCATAAGAATGGCACGGTCCAAATGAATAATAGTGCGGTCCAAATGAATAATAGTACGGTCCAAATGAATAATAGTGTGGTCCAAAAGAGATACTCTTCTCTTTTCAATCCAGCCGATTTCATTTTCTTCGTTCTCCAGAAATTAGGGTTTCCTTCTGATTGAAGCACAAATTGCAATTGATCGATTGAAGTGATGGTTTTTCCTTGGTTTGCTTCATCGATCGATCACCTTGCCTTGATTTCACTCGAGCGCTTAAATGAGTCAACTAATTCTTCGACTGTGGCTTTGTATGATTTTGAATTTTCTAATTTAGATTATTTTGCTTATGACTCGACTGCATTTGTGCCAATGATGATTTGGGTTTATATAGGAATCAATTTCCTATATTTTTGTTTGACATTTGTTTTGAATTTTAATTTGAATTCTTCAACTTCTTCCCTTGGCCGTTCGATTTTTTGATGAATGGTGTTTTGATATATTCATATATATTTTTATACACTATTTTGAATTTTTGATTTCGGCCATATGCATTTCTGACTTGTTCACTGCTATGTTCTTCGATGTTGACATAATTCAAACATTACAGTTACATCGTTGCTCGGTTCATTTGAGTCTGTATGTGATTGATCTATATGAGTGCCTATTCACTACTATGTTGCCTTTTTGATTCACCGTTGTGGGCATGCTCGAATTGGTTTAGCTGTGCTCCTTCGACCAGGCTGATCTGGATGCTTGAACCTGCTTTGATGCATGTTGAAATGCCTAGTTGTGATGCTTTGTTGCTCTTAAGCATGTTGGTGTGCATGTCTTGTTTTTCACTATGTCGCATATGTGCACTGGCCTTATGTATGCGCTGATCCCATACTACATGTGTTCTTGACCCTGGTTATGCCATTTTTGTATGTGTGTTGCTTACACTTTCTTTTGTTTTTGAGCCTGCATATCCATTACTACATTTCCCTTATGTATGTTTTCTTTACATCTTGTACAAATGCACTAATTTTCATGTATATACATATATATATATATATATGTGTATATGTTTGAAATTTATGATGCTTTGTGTTACCCCACCTTTTGATCAAGGCCGGGATATCAATAAATTTGCCAAAAAGAATTGATATCAGGATTAGAGATCGATTGGAAACAAGGCTATGATCGATACCATTAAAATTGGACCAAGCTCCAATCAAGGTGGGATCGTTCGGGAAAGATAAGCAAGGCCCAGTGAGGCTACATTTCGAATTTCAGGTCAATCGGAGTTTGTACGCTCAAGTTATGGATGGATTAATATTAGTGAAAAATGGTTTCGTATCGATCATTATGGCGTTTGGTTCGTATTGATCGATATTCGTAACGATACATCTTGTATCAGTACAATTTGTATCGATCTGGCAACTCCAGGATGGATATGGTTTGGATAATGCACTGCGCTTTTGGTTTGGATCGATCAAATTTCGTCTCGATACATTTTGTATCGATCGAGCAAGCATGGATCGATATGAAGGATACGGCACTGGATGGATTCGGAGGCATATCTCGTATCCATCATCTCTTACTTTCAGGGTTGTACTCCTTTGTTTGTTGCTTCTGTTATACTGCCTTTGCTCTGATCGTTGCTTGAACTTGAGTGTATTGAAGTCTCTTACACTTAAACCCGAATGGCCCTATCTTTTTTGGCTCGCTGGTTTGTACTTGTATATATGCGCTACTTTCCATGTATATACATTCATATATATGTATATATGTGTGATATTTTCTGGCATGTGTGTTGACGTATGTTGCACCATTGTGTTGCACCCAGTTTTTGACTTTGCTGAAACATGTTCATGGTTACTTTCATTAGTTGTACACTTTTCCTACTATCTCTGTTTGCCCATGAACTTTGTGTTCATTTCTTAGTTCATTTGGTTATGTTATGTTGACCTAAACCTGATATACTTGTTTGTGCCTTAGTCATTCCTTGTTCCTGCACTTGTATATTAGTTTTATGATACATGCACCTGAGTTGACCGTGTCTAAAATATAAAGAGAAAACAGACAAATAAACTGAGGCAATGTTAAATCACAATTATAATTTTTGCAATTTAGGTTCGTTTCTTTTTCCAGTTTACTGCGTTGTTTTTTTGACAGGTATAGCAGATGGCTGGACACAAGCTGGAGAAATAAAATCATGATCAACATCAAAAACAGACTCGAGTGAGTGTGAGTGAGTGAGAGTAAGAGAGATGTTGTATACGAATGTGTATAAAAATGCTGTATATATGTGAGGATAGTGAAAGTTGTATTGTATTTGAAAATGTAAATATAGTGGAAGCTAAATGTGTATTAATTGAATTTGAAATAAAATATTGTTCAAATAAAATTCTGGTTCAATTATTTTATTCTACAAATATTTATTTAATTCTGTGAAATAGCAATAGCGCTATAACAAACACATTTAACAAATATATATATGTTTATTATCATCAAATAAAAATCATAAACCATTGTATTCTACAACCTCCCTATAACACCCCAATTATTTTTAGTAACATTATTTAGGGAATTTAATTAGCTAAATTAAATTAAATAATGTAGGTTGATTAATGGATTGAGATTTGTGATTTAATTAAGGGGTAGCCGTGCCACCATGTTAATGAATAAACAAATGATTTAAAGAATGAAGTGTTAAGGAAAATAGAGGAGGGGTAAAATAGGAAATTGAGCATTCTAATACCCTAAAACCTTAGGAATTTACTTCCATACGTTCATTCATACATTCACAACCAAAAATATAAGTTAAAGTCGACCACCATTGGCAAGCTCAAGAGAAGATAAAGCTAGGATTTCAAGGGGAGGAATCAAATCAACTTAATCAATATCAAATCTCAAATCCTTAATCTCAAAAGCTAAGGTGAATAATGATTACATCTCATTTTTCTAATTATTCTCGGTTTTAAGGATAATCCGAAGTATTTGGCATGATTATGCATGTTTTCGAATGATTAATTGTTTATATATGCTTGTTGATGATTTATTTTTAATCATATAGGTTTTATGATATGTTCTGATATGAAAACCCTATTTAATGACAGCCAAATACATTGCTATTTTATATACAGTTCAGAAATGATATTTTAGAGATGGGTTTCAATTTTCATAATTTTATAAGTGAAGAAAATGATTTATTGGGTTATAAATAATTTACGGTTAAACTATAAATAATTTTTGTCTGAAATTTATATATGTTGGAAAACATATTAAAAAGGATTTTCTGGAATATTTGTAGAATTTTCGAAGGTGTTTTGATGAATATATAAAATTATTTAAGGTATGGGACTTAAATGTTTTATATATTTATAAAAAGAGAAAGGGTATTTTGTAAATGATTTAAATTAATTAATTATGAAATTATGGCAGTACATTTAGAAAAGAAAAATTAGCAACCAATAAGATTTTGACAAACAAGGTAGGTTAGTTTAAAAGATTACTAAAAAAGTTAAAAAATTAGTTTTTCATGCCAAATGCATGTATCGCCATTTTCGGCACCCTGCTTCCGATTGGGTAGCTTTCGACTTAGTAGTTCCACCTCTATGCTAACGAAACCAATGCACATAGTACCATTAGCCTGGTACATAGTGAATTGGAGAAAAGCGGAAGGAACTTGGTCGAAACCAGGGGTTCCAAAGTAGGTCGAAGCGTTACTTTGCTTTAAATTGAAAATGCGCTTGCTATGCTTTCGATTATGTTGCTTTCGACTTGGTTTGTTTCTGACTGGGTCAAATGGTTTTAAGAGGTTGTGCCTTTGTTTTTAAATAACCGCTTTCGACTAGGTCGAAGCCTTAGCTGCCACTTTCTACCTTTCGAAGTAATGCCTTATAAAGGGTTGATTTTGTTCTGTAAAAAACCCTACCGCTTCTCCAATGCTTTCAGAACGACGGTTTCAACACCATCACTTCTTTACTTAATGCTTTCAAAAGAGTTACTTTCGACCCTGTTGTTTATGACCCTTAGAGATTTTTAAACATTAACCAAAAGGTTTCGAAAGAGATGGTTTCGAATGGTTTCGAAAGGTGTTTCCACATGTTTTAAAATTGAATCCAAATGCTTTCGAAAGGTTTAAGGTTTTGATGGGTTTGAAAGGTTTTTATGGAAGGTTTCGAATGGGTGGTTCCCCAATGGTTTCGGAAGGTTTAAAGGAAAGGTATTTCAAATAGTTTCGAAGGGCTATGTTTAAAGGGTTTAAAGATAGGATGTCTAAGGTTTTTAGCTTTCGAAGTAAAAGGTATTTCAATGGTTTTGTAAGGTTTATGTAAATGGTTTTAAAAGGAAGGTTTTGGCCTTTCGGCCTAGATGAAAATAAAGGTTTACTTGGTTACAAAAGGGATACTTTCTACGGGATCGAAAGGGGTACTTTCAAAGGTTCAAATGTTTTCATCAACCAAGATTTGATTAAAGTATATATAACATGGCAAGGTGATTTTGAGTAAAGCATAGAGTATATATTTTCCTTGTTTAAATTTGGTTTAAAGGTTTAAATCAATTTGAGATGAAAAGGTTTTCAACGAAAATTTAAGGGAAGATTACCCTAATTAAAACGACTCACATATTAGAATACCGGATGGGACTGGTATAGGGTCGCGCCCTATACATTAGCTATTAATCCCAGCTAATTTAGTCCAAAATTCCAGTGTGTAAGGCTTTGTCATGGGTAAGACTAAAATTATGATTACACACAGAAGGGATTATATATTTGTATACAGATAGGTTATTGGTGAGCCCGCAAAACAATTAGGATCACGTGACCCTGGGAGATGTTAAGTTAGGGACAGACCGTCCAAAAGAGGAGTATTTAACAGATAGTTAGGGAAAGACCGTCCATAAGAGGAGTGTCTAACAGGTATTAGATTATTTTTATTACATTGTTTGGTAGGGCCAAGTCAGCAAAAGGTTAGTAGTTAACCAAACAAAACTATAGTGTTCGGACAGATAGTTCATTTATAACCTGATATGTATGTTTACATAATGATGCTTTACAGTTTTAACCGGTTTTTGTTGCAGGGAAAAAAGGTTTGCAAAAGATATGTTTTAAAATGATATTAGTGAGGGGAAACCCATTCTGCTAAGCGGCGTGGTCTCACTTAATATCAAATAACCGAGATTTATAGTATCATTCACACCAGGCTTTATATCTGACTCGAAGTTTCTGTTTTTCCTCTTAAACTCCCGGGTGCTCAAAATTGATTTGAGTAGGCTGAGGGTTAAGGTTTTACAAGTTTTAGTAGATTGACGAATAAAGCTTCCAGAGATGAGCAAGTTGCTGACGGATAGCTATTTAGGAGTTGCTACTTTGTTTTGTTTTATTCCACTGTGTTGTATCTAAGACAGATATGTCTATGTAGTACTCTGGTCAACCAAGGGGGCATCATCATATGTCGCTACTGGTGTATTTATGTAATAATTGTATCTTATCTGAACATGGGAAACAATTATGGGATTATATAATCCGAATGTGAAACATGTGTTTTGAAATGTAATCAGTAAAATGTTTTTCTTTTTGAAATCTGTGACTTTGTTTCATATTCGAGTGTTTCTGATATTATGGATACCATTAACATAGCCGTATTCAGTCGCAAGAAGTTAATACTATGGATGACTGCAGCATCTGTGGCGCTTAGCTTTGGGTCTCTAGATAAGGGATGTTACAACTTGGTATCAAAACATAGGTTTATGAAAAACTTTAAAATAAAATGATTTTTTTATAACATAACCCTAAGGAATTAGAGTAAGATTGGGGATATGGGATAACGCTATAGTAACATACTTGTATTTTCTATATATAAGTATACGCTATATCTTTAGTTTCCTATCTCCTTAGGCTATTTCCCTATATCTCACGAGGCTTGAATACTGATATGGACCCTAGAAGTGGAAGAGTGAATCTTGGAGGAAGCACCACCATAAGTGGAAATGCCACACCGAATACTAGGAGAAACCAAGGTCAGGCACAAGCAGGGAATGTTGGTGCTGGAGTCCCACAAGTGGATATGGGAGCTATTTATCAATTTTTCATGAATATGATGCAGGCGAGTGTTGTTGCTTGAATGGTTGGAGGAAATGCTGGAGTAGGAGTTCAGGAAGCTCCGTTGGTAAACCATTATGCTACCTTGAGCAGAGATTATGCTGGGCTTGGAGAGAAGCCCTTTAATGGAACTGAGGATACTATATAAGTAGAGAACTAGTTGCTGCATTGTGAGAGGATCTTTATAGACATGAGGCTCAATGACGTGCCGAAGAGGAGACTTGCTTCGAGATAGCTTTAGGGAGCAGCTTTATTTTGGTGGAATAGTGTGACGATTGGAGTAAATGAAGTGGAGATGACATGGGCTGAGTTTAGGAGAAGGTTTCATGAGACGTTCATGTCTATGATGGCATAGTCTGCTTTACTCAGGAAGTTTGTTGAGTTGGAGTAGGGGGAGATGTCTGTTTTGGATTATGCTAGAAGATTTGAGGAGTTGGCTAGGTACTGTGGATACCATGCTGAAGAGGAATGAGAAGTTCATAAGGGGGTTGTAGCCTGAGTTGACAAGGGCTGCATTGCCTCGTATCAGAGACCTTTGTGATGTGGTTTTAGAGATGGCTTTGAGATACGAGGAGATGCTTTCTTGTTTAGAGAAGAGTAAGGCGAAGGAGGTCCAGGTTGGGCAAGGCCAAAAGAGGAAGTTCTTTCATAAGAAGGGTGCTCAGAAAGGTGGAGCAGAAAAGAAGGGAAAGTGAGAGGTTGTGTGCTTCAAGTGCGACGAGAAGGGGCATTTCGCTAATAAGTGCCGTATTGGAAAGGCAAAGGAAGTGATCGGGAAGAAGAACATCGGGTTTTTTAACTACGATCAAATTGGCCACTATAGGAATAATTGCAAAGAGCTTGCTAAGGATGGAATAGGCAAAGTATTTGCATTGGAGCCAGCCACATCAAGACCAACGGCGCTGGAAAAGAAAATGCAGTGTTGGGAGGTACGCTTCAAATTTATGGTATTTCTATTAGCATTCTGTTTGATACTGGTGCATCGCATTCTTTTATATCTCGATGTTTGGTAGATAAGCTTAACCTTGAACCCACATATTTAGTTACTTCCTTAAGAGTTTCTAATCCGATAGGAGGGTATGGGACACTTGGGATGAAGTGTGACCACTTAGAGTTTGACTTGCTAGGTTACACCTTTGGTTCCAATTTGCATATATTTGACTTTGTAGGGTTCGGAATTATATTGGGCATGGATTGGTTAAGAAAGTACAATGCTAGGATATTTTGCCACGATAGGAATATATCACTTAGACACCCTAATTCTAGTGATCAGATTGTATATACCATAGAAAGCCCTAGCTATGAGGTGAATGCTTTGTTGGGTGTTATGGAGTTAGAAGATGAGTTGAATTGAGTTTTCATGGCTAGAGAATTCGCGGATGTCTTCGAGCCGATAGTAGAATTGCTACCGAAACGAGCCATTGAGTTTCGAATAGATTTGGTGTTGGGAGAAAAACTCGTTAGTTGGCCGCCAAGTAGGATGACACCTATAGAGATGAGAGTGCTGAAGGTGCAGTTAGTGGATTTGGAAGGGAAGAATTTTATCAGACCTACTAGTTCACCTTGGGGAGCAGTCGCATTGTTTGCTAAGAAGCTGGATGGATCGTTAAGGTTAAATATCGATTATCGTAAGCTGAATGAGAAGACGATAATGAATCGATATCCATTTCCTAGAATTGACGATTTGTTCGATCAGTTGAGTGGAGCCAAGATATTTTCTCAGTTGGATTTGGCCACAAGTTTCCATCAACATAGAGTAGCAGAGGATAGTATACCTTTGACGGCATTTAGGAATAGATATGGATCGTACGAATGGTTAGTTACGCCATTCGGACTAACTAATGCGTCGGCATTTTTTGTTGTCTTGATGAACTGAATTTTCGAAGAGCACTTGGATAGATTTGTGTTGGTTTTTATAGATGATATTTTGATATAATCTAAGGATGAAAAAAGCATGAAGTTCATTAGAGTGGTTCTCGAGACTTTGAGAGAACATCAGCTAAGGCGAAGTTTTCGAAGTGTCATTTCTGGAAGAAGGAGGTGTAGTTTCTTGGTCATGTAGTTTCAGAAAGAGGATTGGCAGTAGATCCAACTAAGATCGAAGCAATGAATAGTTGGAAGAGACTAGAAACAGTGACTCAAATAAGAAGTTTTCTGGGATTGGCTGGATATTATCGGAGGTTCATAAAGAATTTTCCATGGATAGCAACACCGATAACCAAGCTAACGCGAAATGATGTGAAGTTTGTGTGGACCGATAAGTGTGAGGAAGCATTCCAGAGCTTGAAACACTTATTGACCCATGCACCCATATTAGTTATTCCAGAGGGGAATCAAGATTTGGCAGTTTATACAGATGCGTGTCGAACTGGATTAGGAGCAGTGTTAATGTAGAGAGGTAAAGTGATTGCCTATGCTTCTAGATAGCTTAGACTGCATGAGGTTAGATACTTGACTCGTGACTTGGAGTTAGTTGCAGTTATTTTTACTTTGAAGGTGTGGAGACATTACCTTTTGGGAGAGAGTTTTAATCTTTATACGGATCATATGTCGTTGAAGTGCTTGTTCTCACAAAGGGAGCTGAACATGAGACAACAGAGATGGTTAGAGTTTATTGCTACTTATGATTTTGGAATTGAGTACACACCAGGAAAAGGCAACAAGGTTGCGGATGCTCTTAGTAGGAAGCATTAGAATGCAGTGTTGGCTAGGATAGCAAAATGGAATGACTTGGAAGCGTTGTTGACATGCAGAGTGCAGTGGAGATCCGAGACTGGGCCTAGTAGAGAATCTTCTACGTTATCTTGTTTAGAAGTCTGACCGGTATTGATTGAGAAGATTGCTTCTAAACAGGAAGAGGATCCAATGTTAACTGAAAGGATCAGGAAGGTAAGGGATGGAACAGAGAGCGATGACTTTAAGGATTTCAGTTTTGACCAAAGTGGGTGGTTGAGAAAGAAGGGTAGATTATGTGTTCCAGATGTGGGAGACATAAGGAAGGAACTTTTAGAGGAATGCCATCGTTCAAAGTTCACTATTAATCCAGGAGGAACGAAGATGTATCGGGATATGAAGAGAAGTTTCTCCGAGAAAGGAATGAAGAGGGATGTAGGCTTATGGGTGAAACAGTGTTTGAACTGTCAGTAGGTGAAAGCCGAGCATCAGAAGCCAAGTGGGTTGCTTCAGCCATTGGATATTCCGGTATAGAAGTGGGATTCTATTTCTGTGGATTTCATAGACGGGTTGTCGTGATCTAATATAGGAAATGAAAGTATATGGTTCATAGTGGACAGATTGACCAAGAGTTCCCATTTCATTCACGTTAAGTCAAATAGGACGGCACCTGTACTGGCTAAGTTATTTATGAAGAATGTGGTTAGACTACATGGAATTCCTAGTAGTATTGTTAATGATAGAGATTCCTTATTTACTAGCAAGTTATGGAAGAGTCTACAAGAGAGTTTAGGAACCAAGCTCAAGATGAGTACCGCTTACCATCCGTAGACAGATGGGCAAACGGAAAGAGTTAACAAGATCTTATTAGACTTGTTAAGAGGTAGTGTATTAAACTTTTGGGGATCATAGGAAGACCATCTACACATAGTCGAGTTTTCGTATAATAATAGTTATCAGACTAGTATAGGGATGGCACCGTTTGAAGCTTTGTATGGAAGACCATGCAAATATCCCACATTTTGGTTAGAGATCGGAGATAGATTAGTCCTTGGTCCCGATTTGGTAAGAGAAGCTACAAAGAAGATTGAGTTGATAAGGGAGAGAATGAAGGAAGCTTAGTCTAGGCAAAAGAGCTATGCAAATTGTAACGACCCGGATTTTTCAACGTTGTGTTTGGAATATTTAAATGATTTTAAATATTGAAATTTGATTTATATATTGGTTTTGAATGTGGAAAGCTTGGGTTATTTAAAGGAAATGGTTTCCGAATTTAAATATAGTAGTTTGTAGGATAATTTAATTATTAAAGTAATAATTGAATATTGGGTAAATTGGTGAATCTGAAGTTTTAAGCTTGATAAAAATAATTTAAAGGCATACAAAATTCATATTAATGATACTAAAGACAACATAACTTTTAAAATGAAATTTGGAAGTAATCTATTCAGTTTTAAAAATGTATCGGTTATATTGACGTTTAAAAATTGCCTTCCGAGGCACAGTCTCGGAATTCGAAGAAACCAGTTCCATTGGATACGTAATAGATTATTATTATCGAATTTCAATTTTCGTAGCGGTTGGAGTTGTTGTGTGATTGTACGATATATAAACGCGCTGTAATTTATATCGAAAATTCAATATAATAACTGGATCCAAAACGCTACTTCTCCATACGATCGAGTTAGGACTCGAAACCTTTTCCATTGCGTTCAGAATAGGGGTATAACATTATGAACGCCTAGCGGCACACCTCGATAGGAGGTCAAAATTTCGTGTTGCATTTATCGAGACAATTTGAATTTGAATTTAAATTAATATATACTTATACCCTAAGTCAATACAGCAGTGATTCTCTTCCTTCAACCTGTTTTCTTTCTCTATCACAACTTTTTGTCTCCTTTGTATCAAAGCAATTTATGCACCCTACCCATTATCCTTAATTTGCGCTGCCTCTTTCGTTCGAAGTCAAATCCATCTGCTTTTATAAATCACGACATTTCTTCTTTCGGCCAGAAATCAAAAATCGAGCAGAGGATAAAATTCAATTAATAGCCAAATCAAACCTGATGCCCATCCTTCAATTTGAAATCCCTACTTCTATTTCCCTTTTCCCCAATCAAAATGAAATCGACTCTCAAAAATAAATGGCCAAACCCAAATCAAAAAAAGAAAGAAAAACAATGTCGCAAGCGATTTCTCAAGTTCAAGGCGGCACTGCTCCTTTGTTCGATGTTCGATAGTGGTTTGGGGCCGTGTGGGAAGGTGCGACGGCATTCTCGAGTTCGTGAGGATCGACGACTTCGACGAGGCGGGCATTTACGAATGGAGTCGAGGGCATTCGAGCTCGAAATCGAAGGCGAAGGGGATGGTCGCGACTGCTGGATCAAAGTCGCGTGAAGAGGAGGGCGAAGTCAGCTGTCGATGATGGTGTTCGCCTGCATTGGGCTTCACGCGCGCGTGGATAGAGTAGATGCTCGTGATTTTTGGGTCACCTGTTCGGCAGTGAGGTATACGATTTCAGTTCTCAGATTTATGTTAATATACATATATATATGGATTAAAGAAAAAAAGAAGGAAAAAATATTTTTGTTAAACAGTTTAAACCAGAAAGAAAATATTACGGTAAGATATATATTAACATTAATTTTAGAATGTTTATTTTTGAAAAACACTAAGTTTTAAACTGGCAATTTCAAAACAGTAAATACATATACACAGGACTTTAAAAAGAAAATAAAAATAAATAGTAATTTTAAAAAAAGGAAATTCATGTAAGGCTAGATTCTTGGAAATCTATTATTTCATTTTTATAAGTATATATATAACTTCAAAAGAAAAATAAATATACGTATCTTAAATCTGCTAGGTTTATTTTTAATAATGGAATTGGTGAAAATTTGTTTAACTAACTTATTTTAATTGTTTTAGCTATTAAAATGATTTTTTTTAAAGAATTTTTAGTTTAAAACTAAATCGTTAGTAAATTAAATTTATTAAAAGGAAATAAATTGTTCGATTATTTCGAATATTAACGAACCAAATAAATGTTTATACAAGGTCAAGATTCGTGAATCAAATCAAGATTGAAGTAGATTACCACCAAAAATAAAGGTGAGATTTTCTCACTCATTTGGATGCCATAGATTAAATTTAACTGTTAAATTTAAATCATTGGATGTGTTTGGATGAATTAAATAATTTATCTGCTGGATGATATTATATATATAGTAGTATATATATTGGAGTGATTGATTTTCCCGCATTATATAGCGGATGAGACCCTATGCGCCGCATAATAGCGGATGAGATTATATAAACACATATACCGCGATATTCCACCACGAAGTGGAATTGGTATTTTATATTGTGCTAACATCTGTGGATGCAGGGAAAACAGGTTGGGGGGATCCAACAGGATTCCTCAAAATATTTATTGATCATATATATGTTGTTATATGACAGGATGGATGAATTGATATGGATTTGTATGAGAATTGAATTATCAAGTGTTAGATAACATGGAAGTTGAAATTTGGAATTTTTAAATACCATAAATAATTTAATTGAAGTAAGTTAAAATGATTTATTGAGAATTTGGATCTACTTCTATTTGAGAATTAAGTAAAATAAAAAGTATATTTATTACTTGGGTTATACTTAAATTTGTTAAAGTTGAGATTGAGAAATTTTAAATTATAGACTCGAAGAAATATTGGGATCAATGAGTGGATTTGAAGTAAAACGGAATTTTACTAAGAAATAAAAGGGAATTTTATTAAGGAATGAAATGGGATTTTATTAAGGAACAATATGGAATTTATTTGTGGAATAAAATTATAAAGATGGAATTTTTGAATAAAATTGTTTTTATAAATAAATGGAAGACTCGTGGGAGTTTATAAATTTATAAACGGGGTTTATAAATGAAGTAGAAAGATATCAGTGGATATGTAAAGAGACAGGTCATGGCGAGAACTTATATTAAGTTATGAAAATTTGTTTTGAAAGGAAATAGTAGGATATTTCCGAAGGTGAGAAATGAGAATATGATTGCTGAGATAGGGTTCAAGAGGAATTTAAGGGTGGATATTGGGTTTTCTAAAATATAAATTTATTTTAAAGGGAATATTTTTAAATTACTATACTATATAATTTTTATAAACTATTGTCTGGATTTAGAATATTTTGAATTGATTATTTTGAGGGCTTAGTAATTTATTGTAATAAATTCTAGTTTTCTAAATCAGCTTTGTAAATTTATTAATAACTGCATATGATTTGGTTTTACCTTAAAACCATATTTTGAAAATAAACCATTATTTTTACTTGCACATATATTTTAAACGTTTTGAAAATCCAATTATAAATCCTCTTGAGAAGGAAAGCAAGTGTATTAAATTTGAATAAGATTTTTAAGGAAAGATTCTATTGAGGGTTATGGGAACTTGAATAAAATCCCAAGTATAGGATAAGTGAATTTCGAGGTGAAATAAAATTCCCAAGGAGAGCAGCAGTGAAACCTGAATTTTTAATAAGCTAAATGGCTTTGGAAATATAAACGAGAATTAACTAAGGAATCCTGGGATTTATAGGATTCATGAGAAATAAGTTTGAAAAATTTACAACTGAAATTGTAAATGATTTTTGAGGAAAGAAAGAAACTAATGAAGTGGGAAAATATTATAAGCGATTGGCAAAGACTTAAATGGTTCCATAAATAAAGGAAATTGAATCTAATTTCAAGGTGTTGAAATATGAATGCAATATCTTAAGTAGATATTTTGAGATAGATAATTTGAGGAAAATTATTTAAAACTTAATGGTTGCTTGTGAATGTTATTTGATAGTTAAATAACCGACTATCTATATTGGCCAATGCGTTGATCGTTTCGAAGAGACCGGGATCGAGTTTAATTATCCGAAAACTTGTGTAGTTAATGCCCCGTTATTACCCCGCTATAACCCCGCTATATCTCATAGCGGATTTCCACCGCTACGATATTTCCATATAGCCCCAAAATATAGCCTTTCCGCTTTAAGCCCCGCTATTTCCGATATATCCCGTTATTCCCCCTATATTCCGCTATTTCCGCTATATCTTCTTTAATAAAATGAATTGAAAAATTGCATTTATACACTATAAAAATTATGAAACTTATTTTTTTGATTTAATTTTTAATATATTTTCAAAAATGAAAATACTCTAATATTCTACTAAATTCAATTATGTTATATAACAGTTTTACGTTTATTTAAAGTATATTTGCACATGTTTTTATTTAAAATTATTTATGTATTAATTATAATTCAATTGAATGATAAGTTTTCATTTAATTACCATTTATATATTTGTAAAAACATTAAGTACGAATTTTATATGCTATTTTAGAGCGATCCGCTATATCCCGCTATATCCTCGCTGTATCCCCGCTATGACTTTTTGCACCTCCACCGCTATGAATATGCCGAGCGCTTTAACTGCACAGCCGAAAACCACTTCGATCCGGTTTGAACGATAACGAATGAAGACCGTGAAGATGATGAAGACGGTGATTCGGTTTGTCCAGACCCAGGCAACTTGTATGGACGAATGCTTTTAGAACATCGTCAAGAGGACGATGAGCATTCTAAGTGGGACTTGTTCTAAAAAGGTAACGCATAGCCTCAAGCCTCATCAACTGGGAATGGCTAAAACAGGGGAGGTGCAGCAAGGCTAAGTGGGTAGCACCCAAGTAGGGTAAGATTTCCCCTGTCTAGATGTCCCTTTTTATTTCGGTTGTGTGGCGGTTGGTCGCGCCAACCGTGGGGTGATCTTATTCGGGACTATCCAGTAAGGGATGGTTCCGGCCTTGTGTTGCAGGGGGTCGGGCGTGATCCTCGGTACTCTGATCTAGGCCAGGTACTGTGATGGGCGATACCCCAGTAACCCTGCCATTGTATGGAATCCAAACTCCAATAAGCGCCTGTACGGTTTTGATTGTGCCCAACTATTGCTGGAACGTGAGATGCAAGCATTTCAGCTAGATTCTATTTTACTTTCTATAGACAGTATTATAATATCAGACGGATTTGATAAAAATGTTTTGGTTATCGTAAGGTAAAAACCCGGCGTGTTTATTTGTGGCGTGGTCTTACGAGATACCTTTGTTTCAAAGGATTTTCAAAGAAATATAATCATCCAATTGAATATGGTTTTCTCACGCTGCTTTTCCAGACTGACTCGGGTGTTGTTTTATTATGATGCTCGGGTCAGACCGAGTTATACAGGATCAGGTTAAAAACTAAGGAGCTCAGAAGAGGACCTGGATGACCGAGCGTACTTCCGTATTTGACTATTATTTCCGCTGTGTATGGACAAGTATTAAGATGTTCCAGTAATGATTGATTGATGTACTCTGATAATGGTATGTATATATGACAGTACAGATTCTTTGTATTTAAAGCTGTGTTATATATTGTATTTTGTTCCGCTGCGATTGTGAGACTCTGATGTTGTTTTTCTTCTTCTTCTGCCGCTTTCTTCTTTAACCCGAAGACTCGTACTTTTGTTCCACTTTGAGCTGAATTGTTGTGGAATTTTGCCAGCTTAAAGGGGTACGGATTTGCGAGCCTTTACAGTTGGTATCAGAGCAGAAAGTTTAAGCGAGAACCTTGGCTCTGGTGGGAATTACTCATTAGAGATAGAGTCAGTAGTACTCTAGAATGAGTATGAGTGTAATAATAGATATGAGCGCGTATTTGTTAGTGAATACAAATTGTTTTAATATTGTGTTGGCTTATTGGTTGGGTGAAATATGAGTTCTGATCGAGTAAGTTGGCCGCTAATTCGAGAAGAGTTTATAAACACTTGACACGATAAACTGACACAGTATTGTTTTAAAGGTGGATGAATGAAATAATTTTACCCAAAAATATATTTTGAAATAAAAGAAATATTTTCTGAAATTATTATATGATCGGGTGTTTGGATGATAATTTATAACCAAGGAAAGCATTGGATTTGAATTTTGGAATTAAAATTAAAAAGTGAAAGTTAAAAATGAGAATTTAACTTGGATTAAGATTAAATTTTTGAAATTTAATTAATGATGGGAAGAAATAAATTAGTAAATTTTGAATGTGATTGAAATAGGAAAATAGAAATTAAATTTGGATTGGGAGATAAAATTGAATTGGATTGAAATTAATTTAAGCTAAGTGAATGGAAGTAAGTTGAGTTAAACTGAAAATAAATCCAGTTGTATTTAAATTAAGTTGAAATTGAATTGAAACGAAATGAATTGAGATGTAGATGATATTAAGTGAAAATAAGTCCTTACTTAATTTAAATACAAGTGAATTGGGTGGATTAAAGAGAATAGTATGATTTAACTGAAGTTAAGTTAAATAAAATTGAATTGAAATAAAATTCAGTTGGATTATAGATAATATTGAGTGGAAATAAATTCTTACTTTGAAAGTAAGTTGAATAAGAAATGTATTAGGGTGAATGAATTGAAAATATCCCATAAAGGTTAAAAGCATTGAAATAAAATATATACTTGGTTAAGTAAAAATATCTAATCCCGAATTAAAAGTAGAATGTGAATGGGATTGATTGTAAATGGAAGGAAGTGCGAATATAAATATAGGTGTGACTTATAAATTTAAAAGAGTGAAATTCTAACCCAAAATAGAATTGTTTGATATTTTGGTAAATGAAATATAAAAATACAATCTTGAATTATAAAATAGGAATTCAAGTAAGTAATAAAGTGATTTTTGAATATAAAAATCAAATATTGAATTTTAATTTGGGAAGTGAATTAATTGGATAATTAATTGTTTAATGAATATGGAAATGGAACCTAAATTGGATAAATAAAAGTTGAAATTTGAGTTAATAATGGAATTTGGAAATGAAACTCAAGTTATAAATAGAAATTCAACTTGGAATTGTAAGTGAATTAAACATGAGTTAAAGTTGTTATGGAATTGGATTAAAATAGAGATGAATTGAGTTGCAAATAAGTCCAATTCGAGTGTGAATGAATTAAATATGGCCTTGAATCTTATTTTAACGAATTGAGAATGGAATTAAAAATTCAAATGGATCATGAGAATGACTAATTGAATTAAATGGAATTTGATTAGATGAGAATCAAATTAAAATGGAAATGAACTTAAGTAATGAAGTTGGAATCATTTGAAGTAAATTAACTTGAGGTTAAAGGTTAATAGAAGCATGGCTTATATAAATTTATTAACTTATAAGCATGGAGGTTGTCAAGCTTAATAAAATGGTTTGTATGAAACCAATGTGAATATGAAATAAAATGCAAATATATGGTTTGTAAATGAATTAGAATGGAATGGAATTAAATATAAATTGAGTGGAATCAAGTTTAAAATAGTTACAAAACTAAAGAAATTGTTTGTTGGAATGAATATCGACGAAATTGCATAGAAATTGATTTCAGTGGTCGTAAACGAGATTCAATAAAATTCTATGAATTGATAGAAGTAAATAAAATTGATTTTTGAATCAATTGAAATGAACATGAGTTCGTTTCGTTTGAAAATGAATTGTATGCAAGCAAGTGAGTTGCAAATCACTTAAATTGAATAGAAGGGTTTGAGAATTGATTGGAATTAATTGAAATAAGTGTCGAAACATTACATATGTGCTTATGGAAGTATAACATGTAGTGTTTATAGAATCCATGTTTTAGCTATGCAAATATAATTGAAATGCATGTGTTTAACTATTGAAAGTTAGTGAAATGTTAACAAATTGCATATATTTCGCACTTACATGTTTTAATTGAGTGAGTACAGGTACCGGGAGGCCGTTAGTGGGTTTGTGGTTGCGCAAATTGCTAAATAAATAAGCGGTTTGCTTAAAAACGCTAAATAGAGGTACGCCTATGCAATAAAAGTTAGGAATATGAAATATTGTTTGTTTTTTTTGTTTTCCGACCGTGTGGGTCGATGTATATATATTTATATCTCTTGTCAAATTGCAAAAGCTCCTCTGTACAAAGGAGACTCCGCCAAAAAATTTCGAAAATTTTGGGAGTTAGAAATTTTTTGGAAAACATTTTTATTAACGAAAAGACGATTTCAAATTGGAGTGGAAATAAAAGGATTTTGGAAATGGAATTGAAGACAAATTGTTTTGGTCGAAACTAATTGTTTAGTTGGAGCTAAAGTTTAGAAAAAGTGAATATGAGATTTTCACTAAGTGGGTTTGATTAAGTTAATGGGTTTGGAGCATTCTTCCGCCTTAGTAATTTCGGGGACGAAATTCATTTAAGGGGGGAGGAATGTAACGATCCGGATTTTTCAATGTTGGGTTTGGAATATTTAAATGGTTTTAAATATTGAAATTTGATTTATAAATTGGTTTTGAATGTGGAAAGCTTGGGTTATTTAAGGGAAATGGATTCCGAATTTAAATATAGTAGTTTGTAGGATAATTTAATTATTAAAGTAATAATTGAATATTGGGTAAATTGGTGAATCTAAAGTTTTAAGCTTGATAAAAATAATTTGAAGGCTTAAAAAATTTATATTAATGATACTAAAGACAACGTAACTTTTAAAATGAAATTTGGAAGTAATCTATTTAGTTTTAAAAATGTATCGATTATATTGACGTTTAAAAATTGCCTTCCGAGGCACACTCTCGGAATTCGACGAAACCAGTTCCATTGGATCCGTAATAGATTATTATTATCGGATTTCAATTTTCGTAGCGGTTGGAGTTGTCATGTGATTGTACGATATATAAACGCGCTGGAATTTATATCAAAAATTCAATATAATAACTGGATCCAAAACGCTACTTCTCCATACAATCGAGTTAGGACTCGAAACCTTTTCCATTGCGTTCAGAATAGGGGTATAACATTATGAACGCCTAGAGGCATGCCTCGATAGGAGGTCAAAATTTCGTGTTGCATTTATCGAGACAATTTGAATTTGAATTTAAATTAATATACACTTATACCCTAAGTCAATACAGCAGTGATTCTCTTTCTTCAGCCTGTTTTCTTTCTCTATCACAACTTTTTGTCTCCTTTGTATCAAAGCAATTTCTGCACGCTACCCATTATCCTTAATTTGCGTTGCCTCTTTCGTTCGAAGTCAAATCCATCTGCTTTTATAAATCACGACATTTCTTCTTTCGGCCAGAAATCAAAAATCAAGAAGAGGATAAAATTTAATTAATAGCCGAATCAAACCTGATGCCCATCCTTCAATTCAAAATCCCTACTTCTATTTCCCTTTTCCCCAATCAAAACAAAATCGACTCTCAAAAATAAATGGTCGAACCCAAATCGAAAAAAGAAAGAAAAACAATGTCGCAAGCGATTTCTCAAGTTCAAGGCGGCACTGCTCCTTTGTTCGATGTTCGATAGTGGTTTGGGGCTGCGTGGGAACGTGCGACGGCATTCTCGAGTTCATGAGGATCGACGACAATGGCGAGGCGGGCATTTACGAATGGAGTCGAGGGCATTCGAGCTCGAAATCGAAGGCGAAGGGGATGGTCGCGACTGCTGGATCAAAGTCGCATGAAGAGGAGGGCGAAGTCAGCTATCGATGATGGTGTTCACCTATGTTGGGCTTCGCGCACGCATGGATAGAGCAGATGCTCGTGATTTTTGGGTCGCCTGTTCGGTAGTGAGGTATACGATTTCAGTTCTCAGATTTATGTTAATATACATATATATACGGATTAAAGAAAAAAAGAAAGAAAGAATATTTTTGTTAAACTGTTTAAACCAGAAAGAAAATATTACAGTAAGTTATATATTAACATTAACTTTAGAATGTTGATTTTTGAAAAACAGTAAGTTTTAAACTGGCAATTTCAAAACAGTAAATACTGATACACAGGACTTTGAATAGAAAATAAAAATAAATAGGAATTTAAAAAAAAAAGGAAATTTATGTAAGGCTAGATTCTTGGAAATCTATTATTTCATTTTTATAAGTATATATATAACTTCAAAAGAAAAATAAATATACGTATTTTAAATCTGCTAGGTATATTTTTAATAATGGATTTGGTGAAAATTTGTCTAACTAACTTATTTTAATTGTTTTAGCCATTAAAAAGATTTTTTTTAAAAGAATTTTTAGTTTAAAACTAAATCATTAGTAAATTAAATTTATTAAAAGGAAATAAGTTGTTCGATTATTTCGAATATTAACGAACCATATAAATGTTTATACAAGGTCAAGAGTCGTGAATCAAATCAGGATTGAAGTGGATTGCTACCAAAAATAAAGGTGAGATTTTCTCACTCATTTGGATACCATAGATTAAATTTAAATGTTAAATTTAAATCATTGGATGTGTTTGGATGAATTAAATAATTTATCTGCTGGATGATATTATATATATAGTAGTATATATATTGGAGTGATTTATATTCCCGCATTATATAGCGGATGAGAACCTATGCGCTGCATAATAGCGGATGAGATTATATAAACACATATACCGCGATATTCCACCACGAAGTGGAATTGGTATTTTATATTGTGCTAACATCTATGGATGCAGGGAAAACAGGTTGGGGGATCCAATAGGATTCCTCAAAATATTTATTGATCATATATATGTTGTTATATGACAGGATGGATGAATTGATATGGATTTGTATGAGAATTGAATTATCAAGTGTTAAATAACATGGAAGTTGAAATTTGGAATTTTTAAATACCATAAATAATTTAATTGAAGGAAGTTAAAATGATTTATTGAGAATTTGGATCTACTTTTATTTGAGAATTAAGTAAAATAAAAATTATATTTATTACTTGGGTTATACTTAAATTTGTTAAAGTTGAGATTTGGGAAATTTTAAATTATAGACTCGAAGAAATATTAGGATCGATGAGTGGATTTGAAGTAAAGCAGAATTTTACTGAGAAATAAAAGTGAATTTTATTAAGGAATGAAATGGGATTTTATTAAGGAACATTATGGAATTTATTTGAGGAATAAAATTATAAAGATGGAATTTTTGAATAAAATTGTTTTTATAAATAAATGGAAGACTCATCGGAGTTTATAAATTTATAAACAAGGTTTATAAATGAAATAGAAAGATATCAGTGGATATGTAAAGAGATAGGTCATGGCGAGAACTTATATTGAGTTATTAAAATTTGTTTTGAAAGGAAATAGTAGGATATATCCGAAGGTGAGAAATGAGAATATGATTGCTGAGATAGGGATCAAGAGGAATTTAAGGGTGGATATTGGGTTTTCTAAAAATATAAATTTATTTTAAAGGGAATATTTTTAAATTACTATACTATATAATTTTTATAAACTATTGTCCGGATTTAGAATATTTTGAATAGGTTATTTTGAGGGCTTAGTAATTTATTGTAATAAATTCTAGGTTTCTAAATCAGCTTTGTAAATTTATTAATAACTGGATATGATTTGGTTTTACCTTAAAACCATATTTTGAAAATAAACCATTATTTTTACTTGCACATATATTTTAAACGTTTTGAAAATCCAATTATAAATCCTCTTTAGAAGGAAAGCAAGTGTATTAATTTTGAATACGATTTTTAAGGAAAGATTCTATTAAGGGACATGGGAACTTGAATAAAATCCCAAGTATAAGATAAGTGAATTTCGAGGTGAAATAAAATTCACAAGGAGAGCAGGAGTGAAACCTGAATTTTTAATAAGCTAAATGGCTTTGGAAATATAAACGGGAATTAACTAAGGAATCCTAGGATTTATAGGATTCATGAGAAATAAGTTTGAAAAATTTACAAATGAAATTGTAAATGGTTTTTGAGGAAAGAAATAAGAGATAAAGAAATATTTTCCAAGTTTTGAGAAACTAATGAAGCGGGAAAATATTATAAGTGATTGGCAAAGACTTAAATGGTTCCATGAGAAATAAAGGAAATTGAATCTAATTTCAAGGTGTTGAAATATGAAGATAATATCTTAAGTAGATATTTTGAGATAGATAATTTGAGGAAAATTATTTAAAACTTAATGGTTGCTTGTGAATGTTATTTGATAGTTAAATAACCGACTATCAATATTGGCTAATGCGTTGATCATTTCGAAGAGATCGGGATCAGGTTTAATTATCCGAAAATCACTTTGATCCGGTTTGAACGATAACGAATGAAGACCGTGAAGATGATGAAGACGGTGATTCAGTTTGTCCAGACCCAGGGCAACTTGTATGGACGAATGCTTTCAGAACATCGTCAGGAGGACGATGAGCATTCTAAGTGGGACTTGTTCTAAAAAGGTAACGCATAGCCTCAAGCCTCATCAACCGGGAATGGCTAAAACAGGGGAGGTGCAGCAAGGCTAAGTGTGTAGCACCCAAGTAGGGTAAGATTTCCCCTGTCTAGATGTCCCTTTTTATTTCGGCTGTGTGGCGGTTGGTCGTGCCAACCGTGGGGTGATCTTATTCGGGACTATCCAGTAAGGGATGGTTCCGGCCTTGTGTTGCATGGGGTCGGGCATGATCCTCGGTACTCTGATCTAGGCCAAGCACTATGACGGGCGGTACCCAAGTTGCCCTACCATTGTATGTAATCCAAACTCCAATAAGTGCCTGTATGGTATTGATTGTGCCCAACTATTGCTGGAACGTGAGATGCAAGCATTTCAGTTAGATTCTATTTTACTTTCTATAGACACTATTATAATATCAGACGGATTTGATAAAAATGTTTTGGTTATCGTAAGGTAAAAACCCGGCATGTTTATTTGTGGCGTAGTCTTACGAGATACCTTTGTTTCAAAGGATTTTCAAAGAAAAATAATAATCCAATTGAGTGTGTTTTTATCACGCTGGTTTTCCAGACTGACTCGGGTGTTGTTTATTATGATGCTCGGGTCAGACCGAGTTATACAGGATCAGGTTAAAAACTAAGGAGCTCAGGAGACGAGCTGGATGATAGAGCGTACTTCCGTATTGGACTATTATTTCCGTTTTGTATGGACAAGTATTAAGATGTTCTAGTAATGATTGATTGATGTAATCTGATAATGGTATGTATATATGACAGTACAGATTCTTTGTATTTAAAGTTGTGTTATATATTGTATTTGTTCCCGTACGATTGTGAGACTCTGATGTTGTTTTTCTTCTTCTTCTGCCTCTTTCTTCTTTAACCCGAAGACTCGTACTTTTATTCCACTTTGAGATGAATTATTGTGGAATTTTGCCAGCTTAAAGGGGTACGGATTTGCGGGCCTTTACACAAATAGAAGACGGAAAGATTTAGAGTTCTCTGTTGGAGATTATGTTTTCATTAAAGTATCGTCGATGAAAGGTGTTATCAGGTTCGGGAAGACAGGGAAGTTAGCATCAAGATTCGTAGGACCATTTCCTATTTTAGAGAGGATCGAGAAACTCACATTCAAAGTAGAGTTACCAAGTAGTTTGCCAGTAGTCCATGATGTTTTCCACGCATCTCATCTGAGGAAGTGTGTTGGGGATCAAGACACTACTATAGCACCGACTGTGTTAGAGGATTTAGTAGTGGAACCAGACTTGACTAAAGTTAGGAAGCCAGTGCGGATAGTCGCGAGTGATGAGAAGAAGTTGAGGAACATGACAGTCATATTAGTGAAGATCCAGTGGAGTGATGAAGATAGAGACTGTACTTGGGAGACAGAGAGCAGGATTAGAGACGCTTATCTTGATTTGTTTGATGGTATGTTTTACCTTTGGTTGTTTTAATGTGTACCTTATCGTAATTTCGAGGAAGAAATTCTTAAAGGAGGGGAGCCTATAACACCCCATATTTTTAGTAACGTTATTTAGGGAATTTAATTAGCTAAATTAAATTAAATAATGTAGGTTGACTATTGGATTGAGATTTGTGATTTAATTAAGGGGTAATCATGCCATGTTAATGGATAAACAAATGAACTAAATAATGAAGTGTTAAGGCAAATAGAGGAGGGGTAAAATAGGAAATAGAGCATTCTAATACCTTAAACCCTTAGGAATTTACTTCCATACGTTCATTCGTACATTCACAAGCAAAAATATAAGCTAAGGCCGGCCACCATTAGCAAGTTCAAGAGAAGATAAAGCTGGGATTTCAAGGGGAGGAATCAAATCAAATTAATCAAGATCAAATCTCAAATCCTTAGTCTCAAAACCTAAGGTAAATAATGACTACATCTCATTTTTCTAATTGTTTTCAGTTTTAAGGATAATCCAAAGAACTTTGCATGATTACGCCATGTTTTCGAATGATTAATTGTTTATATATGCTTGTTGATAATTTATGCTTAATCATATAGATTTTATGTTATGTTTTGATGTGAAAACCCTATTTAATGACATCGAAATACCTTGCGATTATAGATGTAGTTCAAAAATGATATTTTAGAGATGGGTTTCAATTTTCATAATTTTCTGAATTAATGTGGATTTTATATTAATTTTCTGGTGAAGAAAATAATTTATTGGGTTATAAATAATTTACGGTTAAATTATAAATAATTTCGGTCTGAAATTTATATATGTAACACCCCACAATTTTAGATAATTAAATAATCAAATAACGATGAACAGTGAAAATAAACATTTTTGGAATTGTCAGAATATGGCTTTGAAACTTATACCATTGTGTTCGTGGCGATTTTCTGAACAATTTCCATATATAACCTTTCGAAATCCAAGTTAATATGAAGAAGTTATGAGAAGAATAAGATATCAAAATGAAATAAAAATATATATATTTAAACGAAAAGAAACGTAGGATCCTACGATCGACCCGCAAATCCCCAGTCGACCCGCATTTCCCTCCTGAACGTAAAAACGCAAGAGCGATCCGATGGATCCAAAGTTGATTTTCGGGCGATCTAAAGCGTTGTTTTTTTGGATCCAACGACTTGTAGCAAGCCTGTGACGTGGTTGCATATCCGATGACCTGAGATTCCCTAACTCCATTATAAATAGAACCCTAGGCCTAGCTATTTTCTCACAATCATATTTTCTCCCAATTGGGTTCATTGCCTAAGGCTGAACCCTAAATAGAAAATATTTCTAGGGAGAATATCTTTTTAATAAAAATATTAGACACCTTAGAAGTGGATCCAGGAAGGCCATGGGTGAAAGCTAAGGACGACAGGTGAGTTGATTTAAATTATGTATCTTTTATGTTGATAATATATAATATCATCAGATTCCCGTTAAATATTTTAATTCAGCATTTAAACTAATTTCAGTAATTAGTTCTACTAGTTAGTTATGTTGAAACTATAAATTTTATAAGAGAAGTGTACTTATATTTAAATGTTATTTATATGGAAAAAAGAAAGGAATCCAATTAAATATAAATAATATTAGGCTTAAAAATTATAGAGAAAGGCATAAGCCTCAAAGTGAGAAATTTACAGTAAATTATGTTAAAACTCGGGGAATGAAATAAAAAGGGGAAATCTAATAACTTAATTTGGAAGTTGGTGATAGATTAGTTGGCTAGTTTAGAAAGGGAATACATTTCCATAGTTTAATATTGTAAGAAAAACGATAAACGTAATTGCAAGAATAAAAGCAAGAAAAATGGAATTAGGGCAAAATAGAGACATTACTGTATTTTGCATTACCCAACAATTAAAGAAACAATAAAAGAAATATCTTGCAGTTACGAGTTATTGTTTATAGCATTATTTAGTATTAAAATATGGAAATCGATTTTTAGCACAGTTTTTGTAACCAACCAAATAGAATAGAACAATTCCCAGAATAAAAGAAAATGACGCGAAGCGTTAAAAAAATTAAAGAAGAAGAAATAATCAAGTTAATTATTTGACAAGACTAGAAACAATAAACAGAAAATGTGACTAGATCTGCATTTATTACGCAGATGTAGAGTACAAAGTAAAGCAGTTATTATGATAAGTAACTTATGACAGTTGGAAGAAGTCCCAAGTTAAGACTGTTATATAATATAAGAGAACTAAAGGAAATTTAGCATCATAATAAAAGAAGACAGACTAGAATAGAAAAGAGACACTTGCAATTACATTTATAACATGTAGGTTATAAAAGAAAGAAAAGGATATAAAAGTGACAATTGCAAGTGTTATTGAAACACGTAGGTTATAATTCAAAAGAATGAAATAGAAGAGGCTTATTTTATCAAACTTAGATCTTGGATTAAGTTAATAAGCAAAAATAATAGAAGTGGCCCTTACCGGGAGCATTCCCTTTCAGGTCTAGGACTGATGGTCTCACACATGGGTGGGACTGGGCATACTGATTAGGGTAAATAAGTAGCCAACAGAATAAGAAAAGTAAACTAATGTATAATAAAAGATTAGACGTAGGGTTTAATAAAATGGTAAGGTGCGTTTGGAGCAGCGCGAAGGGAATCTGGATAAAGAGCCTAACGAACCAGTTCGTCGCAAATTTTTAATATAGAAAGAGCACGTCCAACTTAGTTATTTGGGGTACAAGGAAGTACGAGACTTCAAAGGGACGTGAGGATACTCTAGGATGCCCCTATGGTGTAGACTTAACGAAGCTGCACCCCCGGAGGCAGGTCTGTAGGTGTTCCATTAAGAGAGTAGGCCTTGACTGCTTTTGCATTGCAGGCCTAAAAAAGCGGACCTTTGTAGGCAATCAAAAGATTGATAATGGAGTAGGATATTCGTATGACACCATACTCTAGTTTGCGAGTAGGTTATAGTGGGCAGGACCCATAAGGATAGTCGCATGTGGATATCAGCCATTATCAATCAAAGCGAGTTCAGGAAAGACTAGAGCTAAACCAACAGGTCAATGATTCTTTCACTATCGAGACATTGGATGAGGGGTATAGCTAATTGGATGTTTAGATTGTTTGCAGTAGGGCACAACAACTTAGCTCTTGAAAGGTCTTTCGATTAGTTGAGGGAGGCTGCATGGGGCCATAGTCACGACGAGAAAAGTGACAGACCAAGTAGAATATCTGTATTGTAGGCCTACTGAAGCGGGCATTTACAGATATAGAAAATCCCCGACTGAGTTTCGTACATGATAGACCTTGTTGGCGGAATTCAGGGAGTAGACAAAACGATTACGTGTAGGCCTCAAGGTACGCACTGGGTGGTACATTGTGGATGTCCGAGCACTAGTATAAGCTAGTGCGAATGCAGTTTCACGTTTTCATAGTAGACGACGGAACATCTGTATTGTAGGCCTCACGAAGCTGTCCTTTACAGATGTAGTGACAATACGCTCTAGTAGCGAGACGATGGAGTCCTTTTCGAGGAGGATACGAAAGGTACTATGGGTAGTACCTAGGACGGATGCAGTCTATGGGCATGTAGCTACATATATATTGGTTATTAGGTCTTAATCTACTAGGTAGTAGATGGGTATGATTCACGCGTAGAGGCGAGAGTATTATAAACCCAATAAACCTAATATAGCATAAAATGGAAATAGAAAGGTATATGTAGAATTATGCTTAGAAGTGTACGGAACTTTAGTTCTGACCCCCTCCTCATGTCATCCCACAGGTTAGATAGATGGTAGAGATTTTCCAGCTTTAAGACACTTGTTTAGAAAGTGTTATTACCTTGGTGAGTGTTTGCCTATTACTATATTTTACTCAGTTCCACTGTGAGATATTTATTTGAGCTCTGATATATTTATCTTTGCCTATTTGCAGAATATTAGACACCCAGCTCGGGCTTTAGTGGATTTCGGTTTTTTCATTTTTGGGAAAAATCCGGACCCACTGGAACTCGTGTTGTTACATTTGGTATCAGAGCGAGGTTAGTAGATCCTAAGTAAATATGAGTGAACGTATTTGTATTTTTGAATAAAATATAAATATATTATGTACTAAAATCCAAATAGTCCCCAATTATAAATTTTAACATATGGAAAGTTTTTAGAAGTATATTTGTGCATAGATTGCAAGTTGGGTTTGGGATGACCCAAGGATGTTGAGCCCTATATTATTACCGATTTATAGTGTACAATAGGCTATATTTTGAGAGAAGATTGGTATCCATATGTTATAGGAAGAAGGAAAGTTCCCTAGGGATAGTAGGGAGAGTATTTTTATTTTGGAAGAAATAAGAGATTTTAGTAAGGAAATGAGGTTTCCAAGATTTAGGAAGGGTAATCCTTGGGTAGTAAGAAGAAAATCCACTTTATGTCTAGCCCAATAAAATAAAACTTTTGGAATTGAAAAGTTGAAAAAAAAATAATTGTTAATATGTTTGAGGAAGTAAATATTGGGTTTTTGAAAAAAAAAGTGGTATGAAATTTAAATTGGTTTTTATATGATGTAAATTTTGTTAAAAGTGAAATTCTTTTTGAAGAATTATAGAGCATGTGTAGCTCGGAAGTTTCTTTGTAGGTAAACAAAGGTTTTAAATATAAAAACCTAAAGTGTGTTAAGTATCGAAAACGTAGGTTACAAAATTTATTGTTGTAATAGATGTTTTTGTGAAAAATAAAGGAAGCATAGACTATGACACTATTGTTATAGTAGGTGACTCCCAAAGGAAATGCTTTTACATAGTATATGGGATTTAGTAATAGGGGCATTTCACTAGAAGGACAAACTTTGTAGTACAATTAGTTTCTAGGACACACATCCATAAAAATTAATTTCAAGGCCAAAGTCAGCAGAATAATTACTTTTAAGGACAAAGTCAACAGTCCAATTACTTTCAAGGACATAATGTCATAGGTTTTTAGGCCTTAGAAACTAATTATTTTGCATTTTGTCCTTAAAAGTAATTATTTCAGTTGTGCTCCTAGAAACTAATTGCACTAGCTAAAGAGGCCCTTGTGGCTAATTTCCACTTATTAATATTTATTGAATCCATATACTAGTATTTTTGGGTTGTAGTAACAGTGTTTTACGCAATATCTGTTTTGACCCAAATAAAAATGTGTTTTGAAGATAATTTCTAAGTATAGAAATAAAGTGGTTTCTAAGTACACTTATTATTTAAAAAAGTATATGGAAATGTTTTCTAGTTATGAAAATATTAAAATAGTTTTGAAAATGAGTCCTTTTGGAAAAAAGAAGAAGATGTAAGATAAATATTAGGAAATTAATAAATTTCGTAGGAAATGTCTATTGTAAGTGAATTAGATTAAACATACTTTAATCTATTGGAATGAAATTAATAATGATATAATTTTCTATGTAACCAAATCACAAATAAAGATGTTTTGTGCAAGTTATAAGGAATACGTGAAAGAGATGTACAAGGTATGGAAAGCACCATATTTTGTATAGCCTATTTCGATAAAATATAAAATAAGTTCCTTGTAATTTCACATAAACATGAAATCCTCTTTTAAAGGATTCATAGAAGGTTTTAACGTTAATGGTTTCTCCTAAGAGAAAGTAGTTCCAATACATTAGGGTATAAAACCATTAGGTGTAATAAGAAGTGTAATAATTAGAGACAGTGTTAGTTAGGAGGGTATTATAGAGAGCCTTAGTAGGAAAGCTAAGCAATGGAAATTTCATATTTTTCCATTGATTATGCACACTGGTTGCTTGCTTTTGTAGAAAGTCTCCATTTGTAGTAAGTTAGAAACTCCTCCAAGGTTAGGTAATTGGAAGAGTAGGAAAGTTAAGGGATTTTTGATAAAATATTTGTTCTTATCTACTCCAGTTTTCGTAAATTTGAAAATCTATGAAAAGAAGATTTTTTGAAAACATGTGAGGACATTTTTGGAAGTCAAATAAAATGTTTTATGGACAAGCAAGGCATGTTTTAAAGAAAAATGGTTTGGTGAAAAAGTAAATAAGTTTTTGGAAGAGAAAAACTTAGTAAATAGTTAAATCTAAAAATCCAATTTTTTTATGGAAAGCTATAAAGGTCCTTAAAAGGAAAAGAGGAAAAAGTTTTGAAGTTAGAAATTGTAAGTTTTCCACTCTAGGTTTGGGGAATAATTTAAATTCAAAGAGCTGTAAAGATGCAAGTCTAGAAAGATAAAATGTTAAGTAACCAAGTACCTTTGAATTTAATAAAAACTTCAATGTAACACTTTTAAAGGCAAGAATTTTGGGATTTGATGTTTCAAAATTTTAGAAGATTTAATTTTTGAAATGAAATGATAAATACCAAACCAAACTTTTAAATATGAAGTAGATAGGAATCATTTCCTAGGTGTGACGGGAATAGTGTAAGGCTATGTAGGAGATAGCAGTGATTACTTTTAGTAGTAATAATAAAAGTTCCCGTAAAGTGTGTAGGACACTAGTGAGAACCTAGGAATGTTGCTTCATGTGTGTAGACTATAGAAGAATAGGGAAGTGATATTAGTAAGATAATAAGACACACGTGGTTGGAATATGTAGACCTTAGTTGGGTGAAAATGAAAGGTAAAATGAAAATTTCCCCAAGCTTTGTGGCCTTTTTAGATAGAGACTGCATAGATTGAAATCCTTATTCGTTGCAGTAAATGAGACTTGATTATTCAATTTTGAGTATGGAATGGAAGATATGAGTAGATCTTATTCATCGTGAGTAATACAACATAAGTTAGTAACGAGTAATAGGCGGTAGGAGGAGCATATGAGTTTCTTGGATTCCTAGAGTAGGACCTTTCTGTGTCAGGGTGGACATGGTCCTACGCCTCCTAGCCCGAGATGATAGCTGTGTTTAGCTGCTATATTTACCTATCTAGTATCGCTTTGTAGTAGGACTTGTTTTCTCTTTTAGTTATGAGATTGTACTCCTATGTAAGCATTTAGTTCCAATTGTAGTAAATCAGTGATGATTAGTATGATACATTTTCTCTGTGATTTTATTATGTTCACAAGAAGAGAATAAGGATATAGGATGTAAATAATAAAAGAAAAGTAAAAGCAGATAAAACTAACTAAAAGAAAAATAGTAAAATCTAAAGAAAGCAACAGAAACATCAATAAAAATAAATGAGAATTGCAAAAGAAAATTTTCCTTATGTGAACCGTGCTTGGGAAAGAAAATAGGGATTTATATATAATAGTGTCATAAGTTCCAAGTATGGAGAAAGAAGCGCGCAAAAGTAAAATGGTAAATGTGAGGTTTTCCGTTTTCTACCTTCTTTCTGACATAAGAAATCGAGTTTGGAAAAAATGAGATTTTTCTGAAATTCGAAATTAAAAGTTGTGTTATAGGATTTGGATGTAAAATTCGTTAAACTACACCCCATTCAGTAGGAGTCTGAGAAATATTGAATGAAAAATGTTTTGAGTTTTCAAAAGATTGCATTCATATAAAAATTGCAAGTATATGTAGGATGTGTGCATCATATTTTAAAAAGGAGTTTTTAAAGAAGAAAAGCATTCATATATGAGGTACCGCTTAGAAATTCATGTACATGCATATATTTTATGTTGAATAACACTTTGCACAAGGACACAGATGGTCACAAAATTGGATGTACACAAAATGGATGTGATTGATGCGAGGAATTACATAGTTTTACCCTTATCGAATTTCGGGGACAAAATTTCCTAAAGGGTGGGAGAATGTAACACCCCGCATTTTTAGATAATTAAATAAGCAAATAATAATGAACAATGAAAATAAGCATTTTTGGAATTGTCAGAATACAACCTTCAAACTTATACCGTTGTGTCCGTGGTGATTTTCTGGTCAATTTCCATATATAACTTGTCGAAATACGAGTTAATATGAAGAAGTTACGAGAAGAATAAGATATCATAATAAAATAAATAAATATATATATATATATATTTAAACGAAAAGAAAAACGCAGGACCCTACTATTAGCACCAAAATTGGTCAATAACCTCGTTGAGAAAGTTTGTGTAGAGAGATGAATGAAGAAAGTAAATTTAAACAGAGAACAATATGCTAAATTGAATGCAAAGACGAGAACACCAGATTTATAGTGGTTCGGCGTAATTGCCTACGTCCACTTTGAGGTTAATCTTTTATTGCTTTACTTGATAACTGTTTACAGATACAATTCGTACACCAACTACTCGAATACAGTTGCTAAGTAAAAAGAGCGAGTCTTGAAAGCGGCAGAGTCTCCCTAGTGTTCTCCCAAAAAAGGTCCCTTTCACTGTGCCCCTGCCTCTCTATTTATAGACAAAGATGGGTTGGACTTCCCTGGTGGGCCTGGCAGCTGAATACCTCGGCCCAGAAAGAGTGAGTTCTGTGTGCCGAACCATAGATGCTGAACAAACTGATGCCGAACGATGTCGTCATGCCGAATGAAGTGCTGTGCTGAGTGGAGAGTGCAGGCCGAGCAATAGTTGAAGCCGGTCGAGATTGGATGAATGCTGAACACCTTTGGATGTCAAACATCTCTAGATGTCGAACAACTCTGAATGCCGAACGAGGTGTGGATGCCGAGCAGTATGGAGTGCCAAATGACTCTGCCATGCCGAACGGTCCATGTATGCCGAACGCTCTGCCATGCCGAACGATCCATGTACGCCGAACGCTCTGCCATGCCGAACGATCCATGTATGCCGAACGCTCTACCATGCCGAACGATCCAGGTATGCCGAACGCTCTGCCATGCCGAACGATCCCTGTATGCCGAACGCTCTGCCATGCCGAACGATCCAGGTATGCCGAACGCTCTGCCATGCCGAACGATCCATGTATGCCGAACACTCTAGAATGCCGAACGACTCTTAATGCCGAACGACTCTTAATGCCGAACGGTATGTAAATGCCGAGTGCCTAGTTGGCTGGTCAAACCTTCAGGTAACACTTGCCCCCCAAAGTACATCATGTGGTTAAAAATGGTGTGCTTTGAGTCATGAATCGTGCTTTGCTTCAAGCTGTGGCTTAGTCTTCACGATAGTGTCTTCTCTCGAATTCCAGGTGAGGCGATGTGTGCCAAACGACATGCAAATACTGAACGACACAGCCGAAGCCGAGCACCCTGGATGCCGAACGACATAGCTGATGCCGAACAATGTCATTTTGACCAGTTCTTCCGGTTATAGTCTCTTCGACTTCCTCTCCTCTCCTATAAAAACTGGCATTCTTCTCCTTCTTCTCTTTTTCACTTTTCACCTCCGCGACTCTCCAAGAATACATAACTTACCTCCTTTAACGACCCAGAATTTTGAACAATTTAAATTGAAAATATTTAATTAATTTTAAATATTTGAATGATGGTTTGACTTGAATTTCGAATTATCAGAATAAATTGGCGATTAAATTTTAAAATTTAATCTATTGAAAGTTGAATAAAAATTTGAATCTTCGGTTTTAAGCTGAAGAAAAATATTTCAAAAGCTTTTAAAATTCATAATGATAATACTGAATATAATAGAAGCTTCAGAATCGAATTTGAAATTGAATTGTTCAGTTTTAAATTTTATCGTTTGAATCGATATTTAAAAATAGTCATCCGAGGCACAGTCTCGGAATTCGACGAAACCAGTTCCATTAGATCCGTAATATTGAATTATTACTGGATTTCAAATTTCGTATTGATTGGAGTTGTTATGTGAGCACACGGTGAGTAAACGCGTTGAAATAAAATCAAATTCAATTTAATTTTAAAATTTAAAATTGGTCAATATCAACATCCTAAAATTGCGCCTAAATTCACACAGAGAATCACGAAGAAATCAGGCAAGCACGACCTTTTTCTCTGCAAAATCACGTCGTTCTTCATTTTATAATGGCCGTCCCTCCTCTCTGTTAATCAAAATCGAAAGCAAGAAAAAAAATATGGCCGAGCCCTCCGTTTACAGTTCGAAGAAAATCGCGATTCCTTTCCTCTCTAATTCATTTTGAATTCACATTATAAAAAAAATGAAAATTGCGATTTGCTGTTCGTGGATAAAGGCGATGAGGCGATTGAAGACATCACGCGAGGACTTCGCGTTATCATCATCGAATCCAAACTCAAGGGAAGGGGAGTCACGATCGCTGGTGAGGAGGCGCACGCGTACGAGCTCACGTGCGATGGGCGAGGCGATTCGCGATGGTTTTGCTCGAAGAGCCGGCAAAGCAGGGGAAGACGAAGTCTTCTCGTTCGATTTTTTTTGGGTTCGGCAGTTCAATCTAGGGTTCGTCGAGGTGATTCGACTGCTTGGTGAGGATGGCGATGCTCGACGTTGGGCAGTTCGCTGGCGATTAGGGGAACAGTAAGGTATATTTTTATTTTTCCGATTTATTTTTGTAGATAATATATTCGTATACGTATAAAGGAAAAAAAAATAGAGAATGAATAGATAAATATACATATGTATTTGAATATGGACAGTAAACAATGAAGTATATATTTAATATGCAGTTATGTATTTTAAATGTTGATGATAATAACAGGAAATTTTAAAGGATTGAAGTTATATGAAAATATATTTTTCGATCTATATATATATATATATATATATATTTACAATGAAATAAATTACTGTTTTATTCAAAGTGGTATATATATGTAGATAAACATTTAAAAGAAAGAAATTTATTTTAAAAATAAAAAGGGAAATCTTGTCTTTAATTTATCTATATATGTATAAGGGTAATGTTTTAATTAAGCAGTTTTAAATTTTAATATAAGTATGTATGCAGAAAATAATTTTTTTGCAGTAAAAAGTAATCTGTTAAATAATGCAATATATTCATTTGTTGAATTACTAATTTTATTTAAACAATTCAATATGGGATTAATCTATTAATGAACTTATTAAATAAATCGATAAAGATATTTTTTTTAAAAGTAATTGTTGGATTAAATTTATCAAATAAAAAAATTTAATCATTCGATTATTTCAAATATTTATCAATTACAAAATTGTTTATACAAGGTATAAATCAAGAAAATCGAGTCAAGAATGGAAATGGATTGCAAAATTAAAAGCGAAGGTGAGATTTTCTCACTCGAATGAAAAGTTAATTTTGCAGTTATTGATTGATTGCTACTTGGATGTGATACTATGTATGTATATAGTAGTATATATAGCAATATATATATATTGGCATATGTATATATTGTAGTTGATTGATTTCCCGCATTATATAGCGGATGATACCCTATTGCGCCGCTAGTAAGCGGATGATATATTTATAAATCCCATATACCGCGATATTCCACCTCGAAGTGGAATTGGTATTGTGCTAACATCTGTGGATGCAGGGAAACAGGTTGGAGGGATCCAACTGGACTCCTCAACTGTAATGATTTATTTACAGATATTTGTTGTATATTCTGTTATCATATGATGATATATGATGTTTGTTGTCGTGATTGACTAATTTGTGTGTTGCATCATCGGACCCATTTTTGAAGTTTAAAAATAATGATGTTGATTTTAAAAGAGATTTTTTTTAAAGTGATTTTTGAAAGTATACGTTTTAATTAATTTTTGAATTGATTCATCTTAAATAAATAAACATTTAAACTTTAAAGTTATAAAAATTATAATTTTTGTGAAATATAACCGAAAGGTGATTTTTGAAATAAATAGTTAAAGTAATTTATAAAATGGTTTAAATTTGGATTTTTGAATTATTAAAACGATGTATATAAAAGATGTATAAAATTGATATTTATAAATAAAAAAATATTGGGATTATTAAACGAGTTTATAACTGTTAAAATGAAGTATAAATGGATTTCATAAGTGAACGAAATTTTATATTTATAAATTGTGAAGTTACAAAATGAATAGATTTTGTAAAACAAAAGATTTATAAGTAATTAACTTATAAATCGGATTTCGGCATTTTAATTTGGATTTGTGAATAAGTATGAATGGTTCATAGATGAGATTTATAAAATATACATTTTATAAATCAAAACAATGGAATTATAAAAGTAGTTCGGTTATTGTTGAAAATAAGGTTATAAATGAAATCTTATAAGTAATAAGATTTAAAATTTGTGAAGTTTTAAAGGAACGATTTTGTAAATAAATGAATTATAAGTATTTAACTTATAATATGGACTTTTGGTATATATATTGAGTTATAAATTGAATTGGTCATTAAAGGAGATTTATAAATCGAAGTTGTTATAAAATAGAATTTATAAACGTTGGTTTATAAATCCGAAAATCAATCAAATTTGATGAATTTAATATAGAAGGTTATTATGGGAATTTTATCTATGATTTTGGATAATGGATAAATTCTTGAAATAAAATGTGTAGAAAATATTGAAATTTGGTTAGTGAAGTATATTCACGATTTTGGACAGTGAATATATTATTAAGTAAAATGGATATGTTTTGGAGAAGTGACATAAAAAAATCAAGTTAATTGTTTTAACGATGTTTTAAAACGTGTTAAGTATCGAAAACATAGATTTCAACGTTCATTGTTGAAATAGACGTTTTCGAGAAATAAGGAAATGGTGGACTATAACACTGTTGTTATAGTAAATGGTTTCCGAAAGGAAATTTTTTGTGTAGTATTGGGATTTATATATCTATCTAAATTTCGAATCCCTATACTAGTGATTTTGAGTTGTCGTATCGATGTTTTACGTAACATTCGTTTTGACTCAAATAAAATTTGTGAAAGAGAATATTTTCCTTAAAGAATGAAATATATACTTAATTTTGATTTAAGTATATTGAATATTTTCAAATGTTGAAAATAAAGATATTTGTGAAATACTTATTATTAAATAAGTATGGAAATGTTTTTCCAATATGAAATGAACGTTTTGAGAATTATCTTTCTAAAGATAAATTGAAAGTGAATATTTGAAATCGATTGAAAATCGTATATCAGTAGATATTTGAAATATAAATTCACTATGGAATTTATAAAGGAAATGGAAATTCGTTTTAAAAATAAACGTTGATTTATTTTTAAAGTGTGGAAATTATATATCTAGTAAAGATATTTTGGAAAATAAATAATTTGGAAAGTTATTTGGAATCTGATGATGTTGTGCATCTTTATTGATTGTTAAATAACCGACTATCAATAATTACCTTGAATGGGTATTAGTTGTGAATTGGATGAATTGAATGCCACATTTATTTTTGAATAAGCGCTCACTATTCGGGTTAGCTGGGAAAGGACCTTTGGGTCGTATAACCCATTCCGAATATGTGATACATCGTAATGGATCGCAATTGATGACCGGTGTTGAAGACCGGATATTTTTAAAAACGGAAGGGTTACCGTCGAGTTACTCTGCATCGGCTGATCTCCGATATAGAGGTTTTATCACCCTTAGTGACAGGAAGTCCGGACGTGATTAGAAAATTATCCGGATTTGCAAGGGCTTCGTGAGAAGTGCCTTCGGTTCTGTTCGATCCCGGAACAGACTTGTATGGATTGTATGTCTGACATTACAAATTGAGATATAAAGCTGATCTCTTTCAAATACATTTCTGTTGGTGGCGGAGAATTTATTCTCTTAGCTTAACACCCTTCTCTAAGACGTACGAGCTCAAAGGTTATGTAGTTGAAGGTTACTAGTGATATACTCCCAATTTGGTAACGTGACATGCTGAGTGTTGCTGTGAAATGATCATTGTCTGATCATTTGTGATATGATCATTTGTTTGATCGTTTATCTTTGTGATCATTTCTTTGATCATTTGTTTGACCCGAAGCATGGCTTTGTGACAAAGCGTAGCTTTGTGGACAAGACTTCGTCGGACCTCACACCCCAGAAATGGTCAAAACAAGAAAGATGCGGCAAGGTTATTAGGGGGTAGCGCCCATTTAGTGTATGTCATTCCTTCTGGATAGAGGTGGTATCATGGTATGGAGCCCAGATATTTAACCTATGTTGTTGCTGCAAATTTATTACTTTGTGGTTGTTGGAATCGAGGATCCTCGGATATAGATCGATTACGATTGGGGGATGACATATTCGTGTCAGTAGTTACCCAGTTAGGGGTAACCCGGCCTTGTGTTGGCAGAGATCTAACCGTAATGTTAGGTTATTTCTCGGGACGTCTTTCCAGAGGCGTTTCCATGTGGCAATGGGAAGTTCCTTGGCCTGACCATTTGTTGGAAATCCAAAGAAATAATACGTGACTTGTACGGCTTTAGTTGTATTACCTGCCATGGAATGTGGCGGTAACCTGCTATTGAACATGGTAGCTATAGTAGGCATACGATACTGGTCGTATGTTGGCTAAGATTAATATTATACTTTCGAAATGTTTTCTACACTATGCACTAATAATAATATCAAAAAGGATTTGATTTTGCGTAGTAAGCATCTTTGACTATCATAAGAAGAAATCTCCTCCAATTCTACGTTTGCATTGTGTGTGTGGCGGGAGGTCTTATGGTAGTTTCATTTTCCAAAAGCATTGTGAACCTGTTTTATTATCTTTGTGAAAAATAACTGTTTTACGATCTCACACCAGTCACCATGACTGACTCGGAGTTTATTGTTTCCCTTCTAAACTCTAGGTGCCCATTATTTTCCACACGGGCAGCCTAGAGTTATGTTATCAGGATATTCTGGAGCTTTGGAAGCAAGCTGGATGGCGAAACGTATCATCCTTACTTGTTTATTTATTCCGCTGTGTATTCTGTATGAGGACAAGTTTATATAACTGTCCATTGTTGTATTGAGTTGTATATTGACTCTGATTGATGTATGTATAAACTGATATAGTTCTTTGTTTTAAAAGACTAGTGGTTATCTATTATATATTGTTCCGCTGCGATATGTGAGATTCTGATATTGTTTCTGTTTTCTTATGTTGTTCTGTTGTTCTTCTTTTCCTTTTCTTCTATTTTTTCTTCTACCTCTTCTTTTAAACCCTAAGAATTCGGTTTTCCAGCATTCGATGGCTCGGTAGTCGATACAGTGGACGTATTAATGTCGATTTTCGAAAGTCAAAGAATCGGGTCCTTACACCTCCCTTAAATTTTATTTACCTCCTACGATCTTCCCTTCTTACTTCAAATCCAACAAGCCCTTTCCAAGTTAAGGTCGAACACTCTGTCAATCTTAAGTCCACAGATCCCCAAGCTCCTGCCGTTTCCTTCGGTAAGAAACTATCGATCGTTTTCTCGAATTAGGAAGCTTAACACAAAACTCAAACTCGTAAATACTCCGTAGATTAAAGGAAGTAAGAGGCGTGTGGGTGATGAATTGGAGGTAAGGCCTAGTGAAGTGGATCAGCATAACCGTGGTTTGACACGGCTTGCCGAAGGACTTGGTCATGCTGGTCGGGAGAGATGGAGGATAAGAGGAGAAGTGATGTTAAGGGCAGAAGGCCGAGCGAATCGGTTCGGCATAACTTGCTGCATGCACTCGTTTTCAAGCCGAACAGAAGAGAGGTCGAACAGAATTCTGGCCGGATAGAATTTTGGCCGAACAGAATTTTGGCCGATCTGAACGAAGGCCGAACAGAATTTAAGCCGAACATAATTTAATCCGAACATAATTTAAGCCGAACAGAATCTAAGCCGAACAGAATCAAAGCCGAGCAGAATTTAAGCCGAACTGTAACAACCCTAGATTTCTGCATATATTTAAATTTGACTTTATTTTATTTTAAATTATTTTTAAACTTGTTTTATTTCAAATATTTCATTTCTAAATATAAATTTTTATTGTTGTGTGAATTATAGTTTCAAACTAGTATAAATTGGATATTTCACTGAAAAGTGAATTTCTGTTCAAACTGGTCAAACTTTGACTTTTAAATTTAAATATTCAAATTCTTACATTTTTATCTTTTATTATGAAAATAGATTTAATAACTTGAATACATCTTTTCGTTTCGTTGGAAACAGAGTTAAATTGTGAAAGTTATGTATATTTCAATATTGTGTGTAAACTGATGTATTTAGCAATATTGTCTATTTTAAATTATATTTTATTTGTCATATTTTGTTCTAATATGTGTTAATATTTTATTTTATGTATATTTTTGTCTTGTATTATTTTTTAAAGTGATAATATAATTTGTCCAAAGTTTACTTGAATTTATTTCAATTTATAAAGCCTAGTTTCCATTTTTCTGCTATTTTCTTCACTAAAATTATATTTAATTAAAATTTATTTATTTATTTTGTGAATTCATTTTTATTTTTTGTTCTTATCTTTATTTATAAATACTTTTCAAGTACATAAAATTTTTCCAAAGTTCATTGCATTTTTTTTCATATTTTCAAGACTAGTTGCAAATTGTGCTGTTTTATTTAATTAAATTATATATAATTAATATTTATTTATTTATTTTTGTTTATTTAATAAATTTTCGTATTTTTATCTGAGTTTATATATATATTTCAGTTATTTAAAATTAAAAAGAAATTAGTGGAAATTTGAAAGGTTGTAAACTTTTAAAATTCCAGGGTCTTTTCCTCTTCCGACCTTTCATTTTCTCAACCTCCTTCTTTATGATTTTGGCCGTACCTTTTCTACCTTCTTTCAGCTGCAATTCATTTTGTTTTCATGCACAAAATTTTCCTCCTCAAGCTCCAAAATAGTACGGCCATTTTGATAAGGAATTGGTAAAATTTTGCTCTTCTCTTTTTCTTTGTTTTCTAGCCTTTTCTATTGAAATTTGTCACTTGTTCTCACCTTCATGGCTCCACTCCTCCTCAACCAGATCTGGTCCGACCTCCACCACCCCATTTCTCTGATCATTACCCACCCTACTACACCACCAAGGCAGGCCAAGCACATCCATGGCAAGGAACACCACCAAAATCAACAAAAACCATCACATATTACACTAGCCGAGCCTTGATTGTTAGCACCACCTTCTACCACCTCTAGCCGCCACTTCCACCATCACCACCACCTCCGACCTGACCTCCACCCTCTGCCACATCAGCCACCACAATCTGGACATCAGGCCATGACCATAGGACCTAGGGTCGAACCATTTTGTGGCCTTGAAAGGATGAACTTTGGCTTGTAGTTGCATATGGTTGCACCTAGACCTATTCACCTTGATAACCCATGATGGCCGACCCTTTTGTGACCTAAACCAGACCCAATCACATGCCTTGGCTGAGCTTAACATAGGTCTAACTGAAGCATATGAGGTTGAGAACAAGTGCAAAGAAATTGGCATTGTTTTGGACTTTGAATTCTAATGTTATTTGATGTTTAATTCGAGTTGAAACTTACATATGCTTGTATTGTTTTGTGTAAATATTTGAACAAGTCAAATTGCTTTGGCTCTCCACTCTCAAGTCATATCCATGTCATCGTGCCTTCATTATGTTTGTGTTGTGTGCTTTGGTGGATATCTCCAGCTCTGAACAGGTGAGTAAATCTCACCAGATTAATATGTACTTATATAACTAGTAAACTGACACCATTTGAATCTGTAAAATTATATCATCCTGTTATAACTGTTATATTATGATTATATGATGTTCATCCCTGTTTATACACATGTTATATCATCTGTTACTGTTATATATTGTGTATTGTTCATTTTTATCAGTTCATCACACTACAAGTTCCCTATAGATTAGAAATCACTATGGGTTGAAATGATACATACCCGAACGGACTTTAGAATAGGGAAAATTCGTTATGGGCTGAAATGATAGGCCTAAACGGTTTTTATTTATTTTATTTAACTTGGGATTGTGGGTTTGAAATGATAGAACCCGGTTTTTCTTTGTAAACTGCAGATTGAAATGATACATATCCGTATCACTTGACCTAGGCTAGAAAATTATATACAGACCCGTGGTTTATATATTTTTCTGAAAATTTTAAAATATTTTAAAAATGTAAATATTACGATATTTTGATTTAAATTTTATTAAAATGATTTCTATAAAATATTAGTGATTTTCTACAAATTAAATAAGTTAATTAAGTAAATGGTGAAGTAGAATTTGAAATATAAGTTAATTTTGGAATTTATGATTTTATATATAAATGGAAGTTTTGTAAAGTATGAATATATGATAAATTTGATTTAAAGATGAATTTAATGATCTTTATTAAGTAATAATAATTTTTAAAAGTGTTAATGATTTTGTATAAATTAAATCATGAAATAAATGAATATTTAAGCTGAATTTGGAAATATAACTTAAATTGAATTTTGTGGAATTCGTTTAAAAGTGAAATTTTAATTTAGTAAATAAATGGAAATAAGTTATATATTGGAAATTTAAACTTAGTTGTTAAGTTAAGAATTTAATTAAAGAAATGAAAATCGCGAAACGATGAGCGAAGTTGTGCGAAGCAGAGAGGAAGATAACTGGCATGCATCCTGGCTCCCGAGACTCTTTCATAGAATTCCAACAATTTCTCCCGCTCCTCAAAAGCCCAAAGGAACGGAGTTGCCCCATCCCAGCCAATCCCCCGTTGGATCAAGGCACTAAACAAGGGCTTGTATGGAAATTTGACTTTATAAAATCATAGAAAGAAAAGTATGTAAATGATTGTTTTAAAGGGTGAATATATATGATTTTATAAGTTGAAATGATTTATATTAAAAGTTAATTATGTGTGAAATTGTAAATAAAACTCTGAATTTGATTTGACAGCATTTTTGAAATGTAATATAAAGATATTACAACATTGGTAAATGCTGTAGTTGTTTTAAATGAACCATATAGCAAATTTGAACTAAAGGTTATTATAGCACTTTGTTAGTGCTATAGTTGTCAAATTTAACTAAAATTTCAATTGAAACTAAATTAAGATATTACAGCATTTTTAATGCTGTCTTTTGTTAATGAACTGTTTTAAAACATAACATTTCGTAGCATTTCCTAAGTGCTGCGAAAGTTGAATTTTCATTGTTTTAATAAACTTAAATGAATAAAGATCTTTGAAAAAGAATAAATTTTGGAAATTAAATATTTAATTATTAAATATAATGAATTGACTTTAAATGATTTAAATGGAATAGTTGATTTGGGAAATACAACTATCTTGAAATGTGTTTAAATGGTATTTAAATTTAAATTAAATAAATGATGTTTTGAAATGATATTTTGATATTTTGAAATGAATTTGAAATGATATTAAATCTTGGAATGAATAATTGAAGTTTATATTAGTATGAAAAATATTTGGTTTACTTGTAATTTGAATCTATTTAAAAGATATTGGACTTATGAAATATAGGATAATAAAGCTTTGGAATTTATTTTACAATTTGAATAGTTATTTTATGGATTAAATCTATATTTGAAATTTATAAGATTTGAAATGGTCTATGGAAATTTAATTGAAATAAATGATTGAATTGAATTGAAACTTTGGAAATTTTAATACTTGATTTAAAAGTATAATAATTACACTTTTAAAGGGTTTAAATGAATTATTTTGATTTAAATATAAACTATTCAAAAAGGTGACTTGAAATGATAATAAATGAATGATATCTTTAAATTTAAAAAGTATTTAAAGTTGAATATTTGGATTTGAACTCCAATGATGATTTGAAACGAAGTTTTGAAAGGATATGATATTTTGATATATTAAAATGATTTGAAATGAAGTTTTGAAAAGATATGATATTTTGATATATTAAAATGATTTGAAATAAAGTTTTGAAAGGATATGATATTTTGATATATTAAAATGATTTGAAATGAAGTTTTGAAAGGATATGATATTTTGATATATTAAAATGATTTGAAATAAAGTTTTGAAAGGATATGATATTTTGGTATATTAAAATGATTTGAAATGAAGTTTTGAAATGATATGTTATTTTGGTATATTAAAATGATTTGAAATGAAGTTTTGAAATGATATGTTATTTTAAATATATTGAAATGGTTTGGAATTGATTTAATCTTCATTTTTATAAAGATTTGGATTTGAAATGATATTCTATTTTGAAGTATAAAATATTATTTTAAAATTATAACCACGGGTTATAATAACGATTGTTTGTTAAAGAGACCGGGATCGGATATGGACATACTCTCTGTCGATACCGGAAACCACTTTAACAACTGTGTACGCGGTGGAGTTTCTAGAATGAAGTAGGATGGTGACGACGATCCTAAGGTATATATGTGGACCCAACTCCCGTGAGTTGGCATAAGGTGGCTAAAACAGAAGCGATCTCGGACCAGTGAGGTAGCACCTCTTATCGGACACACTTCTTCGATACCATTCTATTACTTGTGATTGATTTGGTGCGCACTCTTGATTTGGAAGTGTTGTTCGAGGTGGAGCGGTAGTGGCTGCTATGCGTTTCCATCCGTCCGTGTGCGTAATTGGTATATCTACCCTGGCATTGCCTTGTGTGTCGTGTCACCTACCATATCGAGCTTTACTACGAGTTTCTATTTGTGTCGTACCTATGGAGTATCTTCTCATAGCCTTGCGAGGTATGCAGGTACTGTGTAGACTATTGGCATATTACGTGTTAAGGTGGAAAATGTAAAGCCTTAACGCTATTTAAAAGTATGTATATTTTATGATTAGACATTATTATAATAGCGGATATTACTACATAGTAGATAGTTTAACGGATCCTTAAAGAATGGGCGATCCCAAGCATTCTTTAAGTTACTTGTACCTTATTACAGTGCACTTGAGTTGGTTTACATTATGTAAGTATATATTGTCCTGACTCGAGTGTTTTGTGTTTTGCTTTACGCTCGGGTCAGCCTGAGTTATTCACAGATTTGGATTTCCACTCTCTTGGAGATTTGAATCGCTAGAGATTATCTGCTTGTCTTGTCTATCTATTTCAGTTCCGTTGTTCTACTCAGCTTGTACTTGGTTATTTTATTGAGACTTCTGTTGTACTCTATTTCTTCTGTTATATCTTATGTAACTCTGATATATTTATATAGTAGCTTCATGAACTACTATTTCTTTTACTTCCGCTGCATTATTTTACTCTGTGTCTGTGATTTGTGATTATATTTATTTACTGTATATTCTGAGATTTGCCAAATTTTATTTACAACGTGGTATTTTGTGCAATTCAAGTCCGACATGTGCGGATGCGAATGGTTGAAAATATCGGGTCGTTAAAGTTGGTATCAGAGCTTTGACTTTGAGGCAAAACTTAGAATGTATGGTAAATTTAGTTACAGAATCACTTTCATTCGAGCTTGAATCTCTTCATTTTTATTTGATTTCCTTTTGAATTTTGGAACGTTCCCTTCGGTTCCAAAGTCCATTCTTGTCCTCCGCTATTCATGTCTTCTTGATTCTGGAGTGTCCCATAACTCCACTCTGAATAATCTTTCTATGGAATTGGCGGTCTCGCCAATACTCTGATGACTTGTAAAAGGGGGAAAACTCCTTTACAATTAGCATCGATTCACTAAAGATTTATATCTATCCTTGGTTTAGATGCTAATATCTTTTGTTATTCCAAACTCTATCTCTTGAGATGGGATGTAGATTTACCCCAGAAAAAAATTACACATTTGATCTTATTCATTTAGTCACGGTTGACCCGGTTAAGGTTGCCCGCAATTTATCTAAGCTTATCCATCTTCATATTTTGATAATTAATCACCTTGTTTTGTTTCTAAACTATCTCCAACATTTTGAATTGTACTTTTAAATCTATATTTTATTTTATATTATGTTGTTTGAGTTGTTGATGTTGATTTGGGTTTCCGATCGATTCGTCTGATCAACGCTATCGATAGGATTCCTAAAACACTTTGACAGAACAAACTGATACAATATTATTTTAAAATTTGGTTAATGAAATAAATTTTGATATAAGTAAATATTATGGAACTTAATAAATTGATTTAAGTTGATTATTTGAAATGATAATACTTGATTTATCATTTTATAAATGAATTTATAAATAGTTGTTATAAATTTAATTTGGGAACTAAAATGAATTTAAATCAAGAATTTGAGAATTTAATTTTCGATGGTTTCAAACCTTGTGTTTTCAAGTTTTAAAAGGATATATTATTCAAAGTATTTGTGAACAGAAATTTGTTTCCAAAGAATTTTAAAGTTTTAAAATTTTAGTGCTCTTCTCTTTGTCCCTGGAAAATAATTTCGGTTATGACCGCGGCATCATCGACGTTCATTTTCGAGTTTCGAAGTGAAGAAACCATTTTGTAGTCCTGCTACAGTGTTGTTTTGGGAAATTTAATTGATTTGAATTTCTAAAATATGATTTGATCTATAATATATTTAGATATATGATTTAAATTTGATTTGACAAATTATGTACATACATTTATTTATCTCTAAATGATTTGAAAGGAATCGGAAATTTTATTTTTAATTCTATCTTAAATAATAACTTCAAGTATTAAAAGAAAATCAAAATTTTGAATAAATATTCAAGCTTAGAATGATTGAATTAGAATGTTTATATTGTATATTAATTTTAGAAAGTTTTATTTGTATAATTCTCAATTGCATTCTAATATAACTTACCTTAATTTTTAGAAGTTAACAATTTAATTAGATAATATACAATATAAAAAGTTTTTATAAATAAAATTTGAGTGGTTATAATAAATGTTATACACTTAAATTTTAGTTATAAAAGATTGATAGAGGTAAATAGAATAAAAAGGTAATTGAATAACTTACAATACAAAATGATGTTAAAGGAACTAAAAATAAATTAAAACAGTTATAATAAGTGTAAGTATATTTAACATAGATGATAAAATATATTGAGAGGAATAAATTTAACTTTAATTAGGAATAAAGAGGAATTAAATTTATTAAGTACATTATGAGTATAATAAATGATTTTGCAAATCCATGATTTTTGAAATTGTTAGTTTAAGAAAATTTAATGATAAGATAATGAAATTAGAGATAGTAAGATTTATTTAACTTGTGTAAAATTAATTATCAATTTAAGCTGAAATGATGGAAATTTCAAACCTATTATCTTATTTTGTTTTTCAAACTTATTATCTTATTTTGTTTTCAAACTGTCTATTAGCTGTCCTCATTTTTCCTTATCTTGCTACAGACTGGTATAGGCATCTATCTAAAATCTTTCTACTTAGAAATCTTTCTATAATCTTTGATACTCATTTTGAATTTGAGCACTGCTTTCCACCCACAGACTGTCGGTCAAGCGGAAAGAGTAAATCAGATTCTAGAAGATCTTTTCGTACTTGTGTTCCTGATTCTGGAGAATCTTGGGGAGATCATCTCCACCTTATTAAACTTACTTATAACAATAGTTATCAGGTATAATTTCAATCTCCTTGTTATCTAGTCTTAATCTTATTTCACTCCATCTTTTTCCTGTGCTTTCCCATACCTCATTCCTTTTCGGGGATGAAAAGTTTTGAGTGGGGGAGAGTGTAACAACCCTAGATTTCTGCATATATTTAAATTTGACTTTATTTTATTTTAAATTATTTTTAAAATTTTTTTATTCAAATATTTCATTTCTAAATATAAATTTTGATTGTTGTGTGAATTATAGTTTCAAACTAGTATAAATTGGATATTTCACTAAAAAGTGAATTTCTGTTCAAACTGGTCAAACTTTGACTTTTAACTTTTAAATTTAAATATTCAAATTCTTACATTTTTATCTTTTACTATGAAAATAGATTTAATAACTTTAATACAGCTTTTCGTTTCGTTGGAAACGGAGTTAAATTGTGAAGGTTATGTATATTTCAATATTGTGTGTAAACTGATGTATTTAGCAATATTGTCTATTTTAAATTATATTTTATTTGTCATATTTTGTTCTAATATGTGTTAATATTTTATTTTATGTATTTTTTTTGTGTTTTATTATTTTTTAAAGTGATAATATAATTTGTCCAAAGTTTACTTGAATTTATTTCAATTTATAAAGCCTAGTTTCCATTTTTCTGCTATTTTCGTCATTAAAATTATATTTAATTAAAATTTATTTATTTATTTTGTGAATTAATTTTTATTTTTTGTTCTTATCTTTATTTATAAATACTTTTCAAGTACATAAAATTTTTCCAAAGTTCATTGCATTTTTTTTTTCATATTTTCAAGACTAGTTGCAAATTGTGCTGTTTTATTTAATTAAATTATATATAATTAATATTTATTTATTTATTTTTGTTTATTTAATAAATTTTCGTATTTTTATCTGAATTTATATATATATTTCAGTTATTTAGAATTAAAAAGAAATTAGTGGAAATTTGAAAGGTTGTAAACTTTTAAAATTCCAGGGTCTTTTCCTCTTCCGACCTTTCATTTTCTCAACCTCCTTCTTTATGATTTTGGTTGTACCTTTTCTACCTTCTTTCAGCTGCAATTCATTTTTTTTTCATGCACAAAATTTTCCTCCTCAAGCTCCAAAATAGTACGGCCATTTTGATAAGGAATTGGTAAAATTTTCTCTTCTCTCTTTCTTTGTTTTCTAGCTTTTTCTATTGAAATTTGTCACTTGTTCTCGCCTTCATGGCTCCACTCCTCCTCAACCAGATCTGGTCCGACCTCCACCACCCCCTTTCTCTGATCATTACCCACCCTACTACACCACCAAGGCAGGTCAAGCACATCCATGGCAAGGAGCACCACCAAAATCAACAAAAACCATCACATATTACACTAGCCGAGCCTAGATTGTTAGCACCACCTTCTACCTCCTCTAGCCGCCACTTCCACCACCACCACCACCTCTGACCTGACCTCCACCCTCTGACATACCAGCCACCACCATCTGGACATCAGGCCATGACCATAGGACCTAGGGCCGAACCCTTTTGTGGCCTTGAAAGGATGAACTTTGGCTTGTAGTTGCATATGGTTGCACCTAGACCTATTCACCTTGATAACCCATGATGGCCGACCCTTTTGTGACCCAAACCAGACCCAATCACCTACCTTGGCTGAGCTTAACACATGTCTAACTGAAGCATATGAGGTTGAGAACAAGTGCAAAGAAATTGGCATTGTTTTGGGCTTTGAATTCTAACGTTATTTGATGTTTAATTCGAGTTGAAACTTACATATGCTTGTATTGTTTTGTGTAAATATTTGAACAAGTCAAATTGCTTTGGCTTTCCACTCTCAAGTCATATCCATGTCATCGTGCCTTCATTATTTTTGTGTTGTGTGCTTTGGTGGATATCTCCAGCTCTGAAAAAGTGAGTAAATCTCACCAGACTAATATGTACTTATATAACTATTAAATTGACATCATTTAATCTATAAAATTATATCATCCAGTTATAACTGTTATATTATGATTATATGATGTTCATCCCTGTTTATACACATGTTATATCATCTGTTACTGTTATATATTGTGTACTATTCATTTTTATCAGTTTATCACACTACAAGTTCCCTATAGATTAGAAATCACTATGGGTTGAAATGATACATACCCGAACGGACTTTAGAATAGGGAAAAATCGTTATGGACTGAAATGATAGGCCTGAACGGGTTTTATTTAACTTGGGATTGCGGGTTTGAAATGATAGAACCCGGTTTTTCTTTGTAAACCGCGGATTGAAATGATACATATCTGTATCACTTGACCTAGGCTAGAAAATTATATACAGACCCGTGGTTTATATATTTTTCTGAAAATTTTAAAATATTTTAAAAATGTAAATATTATGATATTTTGATTTAAATTTTATTAAAATGATTTCTATAAAATATTAGTGATTTTCTACAAATTAAATAATTGAATTAAGGAAATGATGAAGTAGAATTTGAAATATAAGTTAATTTGGGAATTTATGATTTTGTTTATAAATCGAAGTTTTGTAAAGTATGAATATATGACAAATTTGATCTAAAGATGAATTTAATGATCTTTATTTAAGTAATAATAATTTTTAAAAGTGTTAATGATTATGTATAAATTAAATTATGAAATAAATGAATATTTAATCTGGATTTGGAAATATAACTTAAATTGAATTTTGTGGAATTTGTTTAAAAGTGAAATTTAAATTTAGTAAAATAAATGGAAATTAGTTATATTTTGGAAATTTAAACTTAGTTGTTAAGTTAAGAATTTAATTAAAGAAATGAAAATTTATTTGTTATTTAATTATATTTTTGTATGGAAATTTGACTTTATAAAATCATAGAAAGAAAAGTATGTAAATGATTGTTTTAAAGGGTGAATATATATGATTTTATAAGTTAAAATGATTTCTATTAAAATTTAATTATGTGTGAAATTGTAAATAAAACTCTGAATTTGATTTGACAGCATTTTTGAAATGTAATATAAAGATATTACAGCATTGGTAAATGCTGTAGTTGTTTTAAATGAACCATATAGCAAATTTGAACTAAAGGTTATTATAGCACTTTGTTAGTGCTATAGTTGTTAAATTTAACTAAAATTTCAATTGAAACTAAATTAAGATATTACAGCATTTTTAATGCTGTCTTTTGTTAATGAACTGTTTTAAAACATAACATTTCGTAGCATTTCCTAAGTGCTGCGAAAGTTGAATTTTCATTGTTTTTTTAAACTTAAACGAATAAATGATCTTTGAAAAAGATTAAATTTTGGAAATTAAGTATTTAATTATTAAATATAATGAATTGACTTTAAATGATTTAAATGGAATAGTTGATTTGGGAAATACAACTATCTTGAAATGTGTTTAAATGGTATTTAAATTTAAATTAAATAAATGATGTTTTGAAATGATATTTTGATATTTTGAAATGAATTTGAAATGATATTAAATCTTGGAATGAATAATTGAAGTTTATATTAGTATGAAAAATATTTGGTTTACTTGTAATTTGAATCTATTTAAAAGATATTAGACTTATGAAATATAGGATAATAAAGCTTTGGAATTTATTTTATAATTTGAATAGTTATTTTGTGGATTAAATCTATATTTGAAATTTATAAGATTTGAAATGGTCTATGGAAATTTAATTGAAATAAATGATTGAATTGAATTGAAACTTTGGAAATTTTAATACTTGATTTGAAAGTATAATAATTACACTTTTAGAGGGTTGAAATGAATTATTTTGATTTAAATATAAACTATTTAAAAAGCTGACTTGAAATGATAATAAATGAATGATATCTTTAAATTTAAAAAGTATTTAAAGTTGAATATTTGGATTTGAACTCCAATGATGATTTGAAATGAAGTTTTGAAAGGATATGATATTTTGATATATTAAAATGATTTGAAATGAAGTTTTGAAAGGATATGATATTTTGATATATTAAAATGATTTGAAATGAAGTTTTGAAAGGATACGATATTTTGATATATTAAAATGATTTGAAATAAAGTTTTGAACGGATATGATATTTTGATATATTAAAATGATTTGAAATGAAGTTTTGAAAGGATATGATATTTTGATATCTTAAAATGATTTGAAATAAAGTTTTGAAAGGATATGATATTTTGGTATATTAAAATGATTTGAAATGAAGTTTTGAAATGATATGTTATTTTAAATATATTGAAATGGTTTGGAATTGATTTAATCTTCATTTTTATAAAGATTAGGATTTGAAATGATATTCTATTTTGAAGTATAAAATATTATTTTAAAATTATAACCACGGGTTATAATAACGATTGGTTGTTAAAGAGACCGGGATCGGATATGGACATACTCTCTGTCGATACCGAAAACCACTTTAACAACTGTGTACGCGGTGGAGTTTCCAGAATGAAGTAGGATGGTGACGACGATCCTAAGGTATATACGTGGACCCAACTCCCGTGAGTTGGCATAAGGTGGCTAAAACAGGAGCGATCTCGGACCAGTGAGGTAGCACCTCTTATCGGACACACTTCTTCGATACCATTCTATTACTTGTGATTGATTTGGTGCGCACCCTTGATTTAGGAGTGTTGTTCGAGGTGGAGCGGTAGTGGATGCTATGCGTTTCCATCCGTCCGTGTGCGTAATTTGTATATCTACCCTGGCATTGCCTTGTGTGCCATGTCACCTACCATATCGAGCTTTACTACGAGTTTCTATTTGTGTCATACCTATGGAGTATCTTCTCATAGCCTTGCGAGGTATGCAGGTACTGTGTAGACTATGGGCATATTATGTGTTAAGGTGGAAAATGTAAAGCCTTAACGCTATTTAAAAGTATGTTTATTTTATGATTAGACATTATTATAATAGCGGATATTACTACATAGTAGATAGTTTAACGGATCTTTAAAGAATGGGCGATCCCAAGCATTCTTTAAGTTACTTGTACCTTATTACAATGCACTTGAGTTGGTTTACATTATATAAGTATATATTGTCCTGACTCGAGTGTTTTGTGTTTTGCTTTACGCTCAGGTCAGCCTGAGTTATTCACAGATTTGGATTTCCACTCTCTTGGAGATTTGAATCGCTGGAGATTATCTGCTTGTCTTGTCCTATCTATTTCAGTTCTGTTGTTCTACTCAGCTTGTACTTGGTTATTTTATTGAGACTTCTGTTGTACTCTATTTCTTCTGTTATATCTTATGTAACTCTGATATATTTATATAGTAGCTTAATGAACTACTATTTCTTTTACTTCCGCTACATTATTTTACTCTGTGTCTGTGATCTATGATTATATTTATTTACTGTATATTCTGAGATTTGCCAAATTTTATTTACAACACGGTATTTTGAGCAATTCAAGTCCGATATGTGCGGATGCGAATGGTTGAAAATATCGGGTCGTTACACGAACAAAATCTAAGCCGAACAGAATTTAAGCCGAACAGAATTTAAGCCGAACAGAATCTAAGCCGAACAGAATTTAAGCCGAACAGAATCTAAGCCGAACTCCTATTCACCTTGCCTAATCATATAACAAACACAAGGATAAGGACCTAAGCATACTAGCATATCGAACTAATCTGGACTGATAACTTCCTAGTTTCAATAATCACAAGCCTGAAATTAAACCAATAAAAACATATTAAAGCTTTTAACACGCAGTGCCAATGTCCAAATTCAAAATTGAAAACATTGCAATGCTAGCTTTCGGAGACGGTCAGCGATGACGGTCTTCGAAGACGACAGTTCAAAGCTCAACTTTATACCATCAATTTTGTGACTTGTAATTTCTTAGCGTTTACACCTAAATGATCGCACTAGTTCACACACTACACAGGGGGAATATTCGTATTGTTAAGTCTAACGTCGATTATTTTTTAAATATAGTTCGAACAGGTACTTTGCTAGATTCAATCTTTATCAGCGATGTCTAGGAAATCTAGCTCCGCCACGATTTAAGACAGGCCTGGGCCGTCCTCCCAACAAGAAGTCGCAGATACTTCAAACCCATCAACTTCCCCTGCACATGACTTAGCTCCCGATGCTTTGGAGGCAGCAATTCTCTTGGACAACCCTGTCAATTCACATGCTTCAAAGATCAATGAAAGTACACTCCGTTGGATATGCTCTGTCCACGGAATCCCCTTTGATGACGTGCTAGTTCCATCGGGGCATGATCGTCCACACTTGCCCCCAGCCGAATACACAGTTTGTAATAAATTCATGTGCTGGGTTAGCGGTGTGCCACCGTTCAACTTGTTTCTTCGGGATGTGCTGCAATATATTGACATTGCCCCATCACAACTACACCCGAACGGCCATGCATTCCTCTATGGTACTTGCATCCTCTTCATGAATGTCTTCTCTAGGCTCCCAACTTCGAGCGATATCCGATACATATATTGCATCAAGAAGCGGAAGGATAGCCCATCATTCATGTTTCTCGAGCCGCATAACAAATGTCAAATCTTAGCTGGGGCGTGGACCAAGTTCGCCTTGTATAAATAGGAATGGTTTTATGTGCGTTGTCCTCCCGACTTTGCGAGTAGATGGGTTGAAGGAAGTAAGCCTTTTTCTTGGTCTGTTACTCATGTTTAGTCGAAGCCGTACTTTTTCTAAACTTTACCCATCTTTTCAGGCATTAGCCCACATCCTGACGGCCGCGGATATTCTGATGTCGTCGAAGCCATTCGAGCCCTCCCTATCGATGAACGGGACATTAGAAATCTCATCTCGAATGAGTCACTTACAAGGCTCGGACTGTTGGCAGAAGGCCGTCAGATAAGCCTTCCTCAAGGCGTCACCATTCCCAGGCCTGGCTCTGGTAATAGGAAAAAACAAGCTGAGTCTTCAGCACGCAATGCTCCTGATGCACTAGAAGAGGGGGAAATTAAGGAGACTGAGACGCCCCAAGTACATGGCGAGAATATTAGTCCATCTCGGGGACTGGCGGTTGAAGTTCATGACATAGAAACGTCATCTTCCCCTTCGAAGAGAGAGAAGAAACTGACGTGCAAGCTGAGGAAGAAAACTGTGGGCGGAAGTTACCCTTATGCCGACGAAAAAAGAAACTTCCTCGGAGCACATAGAAAGTTCTCTGAAGGGCCTGTCGAACCTTACCATTCCCGATGATTTACTCAACTACGGTTTCGACGATCTAGAGGCCCTTAAGCTTCATTCGCCCACTAGAGGCAGTACGGGAGTTCAAGCCCAAGTCCAGGGAGATAAAACTCCAATTAGTAAAGAAACTGGTCCGTCGGGGGGCAACACTAGGACACTCACGGACACGCGCAATTCACTTTGCACTTCAATCTTAACCGTCACCCTGATCTTTTCTAACTTGTCGTTATTCTCATTCTATGAAGGTGACATGGGACACTCCCACGAATTTGATCGTCTCCATGGCTCTTCCCTCTTTCACCATTCTGGCCACGATTCGGGCCCAGGTAAACACCGGGACAGGGACGACTACGGAGATCGAGACAACCGTCCCCGAGATTCGTCTTATCGAAAGAAATCACATTCCCAGACTTCATACTCTCACGATCTTCCTCCTCAAACAGAACCAGATAGAGAAAAATCTTCGTAGAAGGGGTCTCAATCCGATGTTTCCCGAGATCAACATTCCGGTTCATCAAGCACACGACAATCTCGGGAACATCGTAAGAGAACTGAACTTTCAAAACCTCCTCCACTTGTTCCTGCGGCAGACCCAACGATATCGGAGAAGCTGGTCGATCTTAAAGCTAAATTTCCCAAAATCTGCTTTGACGGTCTGAAGTTCCTCCCAGCTATTCATCACATTCTGGGGCATGTCAAGCAGAGTGCCATCGCTTGTAACACCGACGTCTATGTTCAACATGACGTGTTTGTTCACTTAGTCGAAAAAGTCTCGGAAATATCCGTTGAGCGTCAACAAGAGATCGACCGCTTGAAGCTTGAAGCTATCTTTGATAAAGACATCATAAAAAATCAAGGCGAAGAGCTCGCTTCATACAAGTCCAAGCTCGAAGCTGCAGAACAGAGTGCTATGGAGACTGCGGAGGCCGTCGCTTGTCTTGAGACGACTCATAAGAAAGAACTTGACGTCGCGGTCCAACGCAGTGGGGCCCTAGCTTTAGAAAAAGATTCTATTCAAAAAGAAAGGGATGCACTCACCCTGTAGGTTAAAGAGTTGAAGGAGCTACTCTCTAAGGAGAGGGAAGAGAAGATAGCGGCTCAAGAGGAGTCTTAACGGTACTGTAATGATATTGTCGATACACGTCTCTTGAAGGCAAAGCTCGACGATGAGCTTTTTAAGGTTGGGACAATGAAGGATGATGTAACGACCCGTAAATTTCAACTGTTTTAATAACGTAATTAGTTAAAATTTTGCAAAATTTTAAACGATAAAATTTTGAAATAAAAAAATTAATATTTGGAATACGTCTAGTTAAACATAGCAACTGGTAAATTTTCGTCTGAAAATACGAAAGTTTATTTCGCGCGTAAATTTACTTCAATTTAATCAGTTAAAAAGCTATGAAAATAAAATGTTTCCGAAACCTAAATATTTTTACATAGAAAAATTCTAAACCATCTTCTGAGCAAGATGTCAGTTTATCATTTTTCCAAATTCGGACATCTTTGGCTCTGTCGTTCTTATTTTCTGCAAAATAGCAGTATTCTGGTACCGATATCGATTTTTATCGGATGATCGTACCACTGGTATCTATATGTCGTTTTGATCCTCTCGTCGTACTGATCTTCGTGATATATTTATTTTTGGGTTTTGAAGCCCGGTTCACAGTAGAATCCACAGAAACGGTTACAATATCGATACCGGTTGCGTACCTTTTGGTTTCTTGTGGCTATTCGAATTTCCACGGTTGAAACTTTCAATGGTCTTTGGCATTTATTTTTCTTGAATTCAGATCCTACCTTTACTACGCCATCCGTTCAAGAAAAGCAAAAAGGAAATAATACTCTGCAATGAAAGTTAATTAGAGTAGCATCGTTTCTTCCTTTCCAAAAACTTGCTCTGTCAAATTATCATCTTCATTCGAGAAAAAAATTGGGTTTGAGTTCCTGTAGCATATATTCAGATCTACCCTTCTTCTTCCAAAGCCTCTTGCCTCTTTGTGCAGCACTCACTACAACATCGATGTCCACAGGTCCTCCAAGCCAACTCACATCACCACATGCCGCTTCAGCATCCCTTCGACCCATCCGTACTTCCACCATCGCCCGCTCCATGACCATCCACCCTCCCGGACTTCGGCCACAACTTTCCCGAACGCCCACACGACCACACTAGCAAGCAACATCCACCCGTTTCCTCTTCTTGCTGTCCCTCTCTCTGGAACGAAGGCGCAGCCCTGTGCCACCACTCTGGTCTCGTCTCCACTGCTCCGCCTTTAACCCAGCCTATCACCGAACTGGCACCACCTTGCTTCCTCCTTCTCTCTGCCTCGACCAGCAAAACATCGACAACAACTTGAGTTTTGTAAGTATATAATACATATACATATATATATATATATATATTTTATAATATAATATATTTAGTATCTGATAACTATATATTTATACAGTGAGCTTTTGTAGATATTGGAAAATGTATAATATGTTTACTGTATGTGATTTATAAGTGAAGTAAGAATATATATAATATGTTATATAAGTATATTATCCAGAACTTTTACCCGTTGAGCTTTAACTTATGGGTATATATATATATATATATCTTAGTTTATATATGTTATTTATATATATGTCGACCGTATATATATACTAGTTATATTAGTTATACTGTTTATATATTGTGTTATGATTTGTGAGTCCTATATATATTAAGTTATACAGGTTTAGCTATTTTACTGTAAACATATATAGTTTATATATATCCATACTTTACAGTTTCGGTATATGAGTTTAAAACGTGTGTTTCATATTTAATTCTCTGGTTCATTTTGCATGTTGTAATATCTTGTTGAATATAAATTTACGTTAGTTATATTTTGAAGATATTTCGGTTGTCATTTTTTTTTATAATGTTTTGACAAGTTATGTATAGATGGTTTTAGTATGGATTTGTTGATATTGGTATAGTATAAATAGTGACGACAGTGTATATACAAGCCTACAACATTTTTCAGTGTATATATATATATAACAGTTGTTCATATTTTAAATATATATAAAAAGTATACGTTTGTTATGATAGATTGAAGTATAATTATAAGTATGTTTAAAGTTTTATATATAGAATGTATACTGACCTTAAAAATGTATGTGTTTTAGGTAAGTTTTGTATAAAACATATAAAGTTTATGTTAGTACTTTGAAGTATATCTATAGTACAGTATAGTGAGGTCTTATGTTGATTTGTAAGCGTATTGGTTTTAAATATTTGTTTTAAAGATATATATAGATATTTTGATTTTATTATATATATATATATAATATAATAATGATGTATATATTCTTAGATTTTATCAAAACTGATTCGATTTGTTTCATCAATCCCTTGTTATCAGCCTTGATCATCGAAATCATTCCAATCTTAGCTTTGCTTTGGAATTCGAGTTTGGATTCGTAACTCATCTCAGTCTCGTTCATCTCTAGCCTCGAAAGGTGAGCACTCACTCACGATTAACGTTCTTTTATTTATTAAATTTGATTTCAATTGAAACGACAATTGAAATATGCTGCTGTTAGTTAATTACACTGTTATATATGCTATTACCTGTATCAGTTCACCTGTGACATCTGACACCATTATCTGTTAATTATTTATGCAATAATAATACAGTTTGGCTGATAATTGATTGATTGTTGATGTTTATATTGGACGTTAAATTGTTAATGTTAAAATGATAAATAGTATGCAATTGAAATTGATGTAGGATAGTTAAATGTTAAATTGGATTAAATGACATTTGTATAATATGACCCATTTAACTGTCAAAATTTATCGATACGTAGGATTTGTTTAATTACATCTTAAACCACTGAATGTATGTGTTAAACTGATGAAGCATGAAATTGTAAATAGATGACATGTGAAAACCGAAATGTAATAATCTTTAATCTACATGAAATGATAGTGTAGATTCTAGAAATAATTATATTAATTCGTACAAATAACAATGCGAATTAATACGGTTATTTCGGGATTATTTGAATTGATTATTGGATTGATATTGATTGTTGTTATTGCTTGTTTATTTACTTTGACACCATCCCAGTTATCACACTGCAAGTTCCCTTTGATATGTTTTGATTTTGAATTGAATTGGAATCGGGTTGAAATGATAAATACCCAAATTGAACTTTGATTAGGATAGAAAATTAAATAAAAACCCGATTGGTCAATAATTTGATTTGAAATTAAACGAAGATTTTATTTGAATAAAGAATATGGTTTTGAAATGAAGTTGAAATTTGAATTTTTGATGAAAGGAAAATGGTAATATTTAATAACCTGAAACAACAGATTAACAATGTAATCTATGAAAGAATGTTGTTTAATTTGAGAAATGATTGAATTAAGTTTGAAATTATAATTAAGTTTGAAATTATTAAACTTTGAAATTATTCAATAATTAAGTTTTGAACTATTTAATAATGAATTATTAAATGATTAAATTAAATTGAAATTCTTTAATAAGAAAAATTGAACTTTTGAATAAGTGAATTTTACTTCGTAAAGAATTGAAATTGAGTTTCTTTATTAATTAAGTTTTGGAAAATTATTTAAGGAAGTAAATAAGTGAAATTGGATTTCTTTAACAAAAATGAAATGTGATATTTTTGGAATTAATGTAAGACTTGTAATTGGAGAATTGATTTGACGAATTTAGTTTAATTCAAAATTTGTAAGTTTTGTTATAATGAAGTTGAACTTAAGAATTGATTAAATGAATTGGAAATTTAATAGAAATTGTTTTGAATGATAAAGTAACTTAACGAATATTGAATGAAATCGATAAATGAGTTTAAATTGTTTTGAATGTTAAATAGAATTTATTTAAATGATTTCGGAATGAAACTTATATACGAACTTGAATCAATATTTGAATTGTTTTAAATAGAAATTGAAATTGAATTATAAGATTTTGGAATGGAAAATTGGAAGTTTTGAAATGAAAATTTGGAAATTGTTTTAGAAAGACAATTGAAATGTTGATTTACGAATTCTATTTGAAATTGAAATTGATTTGGTTTTGAAATATATAAACGACCAATCGGTGTAATAATTACGGAAGTTATTAAAGAGACCGGGATCGGTAATGGATATACTCTCTATCTGAACCGAAACCACTTTAATAACTATACGCGGAGTGTTGATCCAGAACGAAGTGGATGGTTTTGATGAACGCGTTGACTGAAGAAAGAGAACGATTTTGGATGACCCTTGACATGACTAAAACAGGAGCCGCGCCGGGCCATTGAGGATCGCCATCTCTAGCGGACACACTTCTTCGATACCATATCTATTACTTCTGTGATTCGATTTGGGTGCACCCCTTGATTTGGGAGTGTTGTTTCGCGGTGTTGGGATAGTAGCTGCTATGCCCAACATCAGTCCGGATCACGCAACTACTAGTATCCTAGTTGGTATCGCCTCATGTACCTTGTCATACTGATTATCCTATTCGCGACCACTACGATTTTGATTTGTACCTTTAGTATATGGATTGCCCTCTGGTGACTTCCGGTTTTGGGGAAACTACGGTCTTGTATATGCTTTTGGGAATAAAAATGTGTTAAGGGTGGAATGGGCCATTACTTAACGCTATTTTGATATCTTATTATTACTGATAGACATTATCTACTTAGCGTATATTACTACCTAGTAGATAGTTTAACGGATCCTTAAAGGATGGTTATTCCAAACATCCTTTGAGTTACTTGTATTTCAATTGCTATTTCACTTGAGTTGGATTTATTAATATAAGAATGTTAATCCTGACTCGAGTGTCTTGTGTTTTGCTTTACGCTCGGGTCAGACTGAGTGGTTCAGCTTTCGAGACTCACCTTTGGAGTTAGAGCTTTGCTTGAAGATCCAGCCATCTATTCTGCTTCCAGTATTCAATGATTCCAGTGATGTATTCTGATTTAACTCTGATGTATCATATTACTCTTCTGTTGTAAACTCCGATGTATTTTATATATTCATATAGTAGCTTCATGAACTACTATCTCTTTTATTTCCGCTGCATTTATTACTCTATGTCTGTGATCTTTGATTATTTATTTACTGTATATGTTCAGTTTTGCCAAATTTAAATTAACAACGCGGTATTTTGATCAATTCAACTCCGGCATGAGTGTCTACCTATACACTTATAATGGATGCGAATGGTCCAAAATATCGGGTCGTTACAGTTGGTATCAGAGCTTTGGTAGCTCTAGGCAAAACTCAACATATAGAGTAAATGTATTTACAGAATCACTCTCATTCGAGTTTCAATCTCTTCCTTTGACTCAATTCCTTGAATTTTGGAACGTTCTCCTCGGTTTTGAAATTCATTCGTGTCCACCACTATTCGTCTTCTTTCAATTCTGGAGCACCCCATAACTCCATTTTGAATGGTATCTATAATTGATCGGCGGTCTCGCAAATCTTCGAATGATTCATAAAGGAGAAACTCCTTTACAGTAGGCATTGATTTACCGGAGATTTCTGTATCTTCAGTTTACGATGCTATCTATCTCCTGCTATACCTGAATTCCATTTCTTGCGATCGAGTGTTGATTTACCTTGGAATTCAGCATCGATCCTATTCTTGAAGTTACGGACGACCGGTTAAGGTTGCCCGTGAATTTAATAAACTTACCCATCTCCCGATTCTGTTATTGAATCATCTTATCTTTTCTTTCGAATTTGCCTTCGAATCAGAATTCTCTTTGATTTGAGTCCATCAAATTTGAATCCCTATCCTTATTTTGAAAATTCATTCCTGTATCGTCGAGCAAAGAAATGTATTTGTAAATAAATTTTAAAATGTTTTAATATATATTGTGTTGTTTGAGATGTTGATGCTGATTTGGGTTTCCAATCGATTCGTCTGATCAACGCTATCGATAGGATTTCCAAAACACTTGAACAGAGCAAACTGACACAATATTACTTTCAAATTTGGAAAATGAAATAAATTTGTTTGATTATATTGTGAAAATATAAGTAAAATTTTCTAGAATTTAATAGGTTAATTAAATTGTTGTTTGAAATGATAATATTTGATTATCATTTGTTGTTCTAATTTTTTTTTATAAATATGGTTTATAAATTGATTTGGAATTTGAAATGAATTTCATTCAGAAATTTGAGAATTTAGTTTCCGGTGATTTCGAACTTTGGTTTTAAAATTTTAAAGTGTATATTATTGGAATTATTTTCGAATAGAAACTGTTTTCAAAGAATTTTAAATGTTGAAATCAGTGCTCTTCTCTTTGTCGCTGGAAAATAATTTCGGTGATGGCGGCCGCATCATCGACATTCATTTTCGAGTTTCGAAGTGGAGGAACCATTATGTAGCTTTGCTACGGTTTTGGTTTTGAAAAATATTTTGATTTGAATTTCTTCAATATATTTTGATTTACATATATATATATAGGTATCTTATTTTAAAATTTAATTTGATTTGATATAAATATATTATATATATCTCTAAATTATTTAAAGTTAATCGGAAATTAAATTCTTAAATCTTGTTAAAGGATGATTTTAATAAAACAAAAAATTTGGAATAAATATGTAAACTTGAAATAATTGAATTTGAAAATTTTATTTTGTATGGTACTAAATTGCATTTCACTATAACTTACCTAAATCATTCAAAAGTTAGCTATGTAATTGGATAATATATAGGATAAATTGAATTTATAAACAAAAATTGAGTGTTTATAATAAATGTTATACACTAAATTTTGATTATAAAGATGTTAATAGAGTTAGATAGGATAATTAGTAAACTCAGTTAATATGAAATAAATTTGTTTTGAAAGAATTAATAAATTGAATTTGATCAACTTATGAAAACACTTGAATTTAAAAGCAATTAGTAAATATAAATTAACTTAAATCGAAACCTTTATGTTTTAAATTAATTTATATGGGTTAAATATATGTGATTAGATATATTAAGTAGAATAAATTTAACAATAATTTGGAATAAAAGAAGAATTTAAATTGCTGGAAAAATATGATTATAATAAAAGACTATTCAAATTTATGGTTTTAGAAATTGTAAATTGAAGATAATTGGATAATAAGATAATAAATTTAGAAATAGTTGAGATTGATTTTAGTGAAATCAAATGGATTAAATCAATTATTGAATATCAATTAATTTAAAAAAATTGAATTTATATGGTTTAAATTAATTGTTATTTTGTATTTCAAATCTGTTTTTCTTTCTGGTTGTTTCCATTCTCCTACCTCGTTCCTTTTCGGGGACGAAAAGTTTTGAGTGGGGGAGAGTGTAACGGCCCGTAAATTTCAACTGTTTTAATAACGTAATTAGTTAAAATTTTACGAAATTTTAAACGATAAAATTTTGAAATAAAAAAATTAATATTTGGAATACGTCTAGTTAAACATAGCAACTGGTAAATTTTCGTCTGAAAATACGAAAGTTTATTTCGCGCGTAAATTTACTTCAATTTAATCAGTTAAAAAGCAATGAAAATAAAATGTTTCCGAAACCTAAATATTTTTACATAGAAAAATTCTAAACCATCTTCTGAGCAAGATGTCAGTTTATCATTTTTCCAAATTCGGACATCTTTGGCTCTGTCGTTCTTATTTTCTGCAAAATAGCAGTATTCTGGTACCGATATCGATTTTTATCGGATGATCGTACCACTGGTATCTATATGTCGTTTTGATCCTCTCATCGTACTGATCTTCGTGATATATTTATTTTTGGGTTTTGAAGCCCGGTTCACAGTAGAATCCACAGAAACGGTTACTATATCGATACCGGTTGCGTACCTTTTGGTTTCTTGTGGCTATTCGAATTTCCACGGTTGAAACTTTCAATGGTCTTTGGCATTTATTTTTCTTGAATTCAGATCCTACCTTTACTACGCCATCCGTTCAAGAAAAGCAAAAAGGAAATAATACTCTGCAATGAAAGTTAATTAGAGTAGCATCGTTTCTTCCTTTCCAAAAACTTGCTCTGTCAAATTATCATCTTCATTCGAGAAAAAAATTGGGTTTGAGTTCCTGTAGCATATATTCAGATCTACCCTTCTTCTTCCAAAGCCTCCCGCCTCTTCGTGCAGCACTCACTACAACATCGATGTCCACAGGTCCTCCAAGCCAACTCACATCACCACATGCCGCTTCAGCATCCCTTCGACCCATCCGTACTTCCACCATCGCCCGCTCCATGACCATCCACCCTCCTGGACTTCGGCCACAACTTTCCCGAATGCCCACACGACCACACTAGCAAGCAACATCCACCCGTTTCCTCTTCTTGCTGTCCCTCTCTCTCGAACGAAGGCGCATCCTTGTGCCACCACTCTGGTCTCGTCTCCACTGCTCCGCCTTTAACCCAGCCTATCACCGAACTGGCACCACCTTGCTTCCTCCTTCTCTCTGCCTCGACCAGCAAAACATCGACAACAACTTGAGTTTTGTAAGTATATAATACATATACATCTATATATATATTTTATAATATAATATATTTAGTATCTGATAACTATATATTTATACAGTGAGCTTTTGTAGATATTGGAAAATGTATAATATGTTTACTGTATGTGATTTATAAGTGAAGTAAGAATATATATAATATGTTATATAAGTATATTATCCAGAACTTTTACCCGTTGAGCTTTAACTTATGGGTATATATATATATCTTAGTTTATATATGTTATTTATATATATGTCGACCGTATATATATACTAGTTATATTAGTTATACTGTTTATATATTGTGTTATGATTTGTGAGTCCTATATATATTAAGTTATACAGGTTTAGCTATTTTACTGTAAACATATATAGTTTATATATATCCATACTTTACAGTTTCGGTATATGAGTTTAAAACGTGTGTTTCATATTTAATTCTCTGGTTCATTTTGCATGTTGCAATATCTTGTTGAATATAAATTTACGTTAGTTATATTTTGAAGATATTTCGATTGTCATTTTTTTTTATAATGTTTTGACAAGTTATGTATAGATGGTTTTAGTATGGATTTGTTGATATTGGTATAGTATAAATAGTGACGACAGTGTATATATAAGCCTACAACATTTTTCAGTGTATATATATATATAACAGTTGTTCATATTTTAAGTATATATAAAAAGTATACGTTTGTTATGATAGATTGAAGTATAATTATAAGTATGTTTAAAGTTTTATATATAGAATGTATACTGACCTTAAAAATGTATGTGTTTTAGGTAAGTTTTGTATAAAACATATAAAGTTTATGTTAGTACTTTGAAGTATATCTATAGTACAGTATAGTGAGGTCTTATGTTGATTTGTAAGCGTATTGGTTTTAAATATTTGTTTTAAAGATATATATAGATATTTTGATTTTATTATATATATATATATAATATAATAATGATGTATACATTCTTAGATTTTATCAAAACTGATTCGATTTGTTTCATCAATCCCTTGTTATCAGCCTTGATCATCGAAATCATGCCAATCTTAGCTTTGCTTTGGAATTCGAGTTTGGATTCGTAACTCATCTCAGTCTCGTTCATCTCTAGCCTCGAAAGGTGAGCACTCACTCACGATTAACGTTCTTTTATTTATTAAATTTGATTTCAATTGAAACGACAATTGAAATATGCTGCTGTTAGTTAATTACACTGTTATATATGCTATTACCTGTATCAGTTCACCTGTGACATCTGACACCATTATCTGTTAATTATTTATGCAATAATAATACAGTTTGGCTGATAATTGATTGATTGTTGATGTTTATATTGGACGTTAAATTGTTAATGTTAAAATGATAAATAGTATGCAATTGAAATTGATGTAGGATAGTTAAATGTTAAATTGGATTAAATGACATTTGTATAATATGACCCATTTAACTGTCAAAATTTATCGATACGTAGGATTTGTTTAATTACATCTTAAACCACTAAATGTATGTGTTAAACTGATGAAGCATGAAATTGTAAATAGATGACATGTGAAAACCGTAATGTAATAATCTTTAATCTACATGAAATGATAGTGTAGATTCTAGAAATAATTATATTAATTCGTACAAATAACAATGCGAATTAATACGGTTATTTCGGGATTATTTGAATTGATTATTGGATTGATATTGATTGTTGTTATTGCTTGTTTATTTACTTTGACACCATCCCAGTTATCACACTGCAAGTTCCCTTTGATATGTTTTGATTTTGAATTGAATTGGAATCGGGTTGAAATGATAAATACCCAAATTGAACTTTGATTAGGATAGAAAATTAAATAAAAACCCGATTGGTCAATAATTTGATTTGAAATTAAACGAAGATTTTATTTGAATAAAGAATATGGTTTTGAAATGAAGTTGAAATTTGAATTTTTGATGAAAGGAAAATGGTAATATTTAATAATCTGAAACAACAGATTAACAATGTAATCTATGAAAGAATGTTGTTTAATTTGAGAAATGATTGAATTAAGTTTGAAATTATAATTAAGTTTGAAATTATTAAACTTTGAAATTATTTAATAATTAAGTTTTGAACTATTTAATAATGAATTATTAAATGATTAAATTAAATTGAAATTCTTTAATAAGAAAAATTGAACTTTTGAATAAGTGAATTTTACTTCGTAAAGAATTGAAATTGAGTTTCTTTATTAATTAAGTTTTGGAAAATTATTTAAGGAAGTAAATAAGTGAAATTGGATTTCTTTAACAAAAATGAAATGTGATATTTTTGGAATTAATGTAAGACTTGTAATTGGAGAATTGATTTGACGAATTTAGTTTAATTCAAAATTTGTAAGTTTTGTTATAATGAAGTTGAACTTAAGAATTGATTAAATGAATTGGAAATTTAATAGAAATTGTTTTGAATGATAAAGTAACTTAACGAATATTGAATGAAATCGATAAATGAGTTTAAATTGTTTTGAATGTTAAATAGAATTTATTTAAATGATTTCGGAATGAAACTTATATACGAACTTGAATCAATATTTGAATTGTTTTAAATAGAAATTGAAATTGAATTATAAGATTTTGTAACGGAAAATTGGAAGTTTTGAAACGAAAATTTGGAAATTGTTTTAGAAAGACAATTGAAATGTTGATTTACGAATTCTATTTGAAATTGAAATTGATTTGGTTTTGAAATATATAAACGACCAATCGGTGTAATAATTACGGAAGTTATTAAAGAGACCGGGATCGGTAATGGATATACTCTCTATCTGAACCGAAACCACTTTAATAACTATACGCGGAGTGTTGATCCAGAACGAAGTGGATGGTTTTGATGAACGCGTTGACTGAAGAAAGAGAACGATTTTGGATGACCCTTGACATGACTAAAACAGGAGCCGCGCCGGGCCATTGAGGATCGCCATCTCTAGCGGACACACTTCTTCGATACCATATCTATTACTTCTGTGATTCGATTTGGGTGCACCCCTTGATTTGGGAGTGTTGTTTCGTGGTGTTGGGATAGTAGCTGCTATGCCCAACATCAGTCCGGATCACGCAACTACTAGTATCCTAGTTGGTATCGCCTCATGTACCTTGTCATACTGATTATCCTATTCGCGACCACTACGATTTTGATTTGTACCTTTAGTATATGGATTGCCCTCTGGTGACTTCCGGTTTTGGGGAAACTACGGTCTTGTATATGCTTTTGGGAATAAAAATGTGTTAAGGGTGGAATGGGCCATGACTTAACGCTATTTTGATATCTTATTATTACTGATAGACATTATCTACTTAGCGTATATTACTACCTAGTAGATAGTTTAACGGATCCTTAAAGGATGGTTATTCCAAACATCCTTTGAGTTACTTGTATTTCAATTGCTATTTCACTTGAGTTGGATTTATTAATATAAGAATGTTAATCCTGACTCGAGTGTCTTGTGTTTTGCTTTACGCTCGGGTCAGACTGAGTGGTTCAGCTTTCGAGACTCACCTTTGGAGTTGGAGCTTTGCTTGAAGATCAAGCCATTTATTCTGCTTCCAGTATTCAATGATTCCAGTGATGTATTCTGATTTAACTCTGATGTATCATATTACTCTTCTGTTGTAAACTCCGATGTATTTTATATATTCATATAGTAGCTTCATGAACTACTATCTCTTTTATTTCCGCTGCATTTATTACTCTGTGTCTGTGATCTTTGATTATTTATTTACTGTATATGTTCAGTTTTGCCAAATATAAATTAACAACGCGGTATTTTGAGCAATTCAACTCCGGCATGAGTGTCTACCTATACACTTATAATGGATGCGAATGGTCCAAAATATCGGGTCGTTACAGATGAAGCCCGCGAGGAGGGCAAGAGAATAGCTTCCGCGGAGATCGTCTCCCACCTTGGAGCGGCTGCAGAGGCCGGCAGAGAAGAGATCAACTGTATGTTCGACCCATTGATAGCCGAATACAATGCCCATGTCCTCATCCACCGGGACTTGACTTTCTTAGGCGAGGGCTACCTTGAATCTTTGGCCGAGGCTTGGGAGACTTTAATAAAGATTAGAAAGGTGGAGTCGGGCACCGAGGAAGTCGACGGGGAGGCTTTAGTGAAAGAGTTTCTCATGGGGAATGAGGCATCAGACTTGTCTGCAGCGATGGCTCTCTTTGGTAAAGGCTCTCCTCCATCAAAAGAGAAAGATGACAAAGCTGGTCCATCTGGAACCGAGGCTGCAACCCCTCCTTCTACTTAATCGGCCGATCGGCTAGCACTTGACCCATTCGAGAAGCACGCCGGCTATGATCCGAAAGACCCCGGTCTAGGCATTCACGTGCTATCTCCCATTCTAGAGGGTGAAACTCCGCACACAGCTGCAAGCCAGCAAGAAACCGTTATAAAACTCTTCTTCTGGAAGTTCAAAGATCTGTCGCTTTCTGCGAGTGGTTATTGGTTCTAATGTTCGTTCTTTATGTTTTTATGCAGGCCGCTCTGATCCTGAACCGACTTCGAGGATCGATGACGCCAAGGAGGAGACGGGGAAAACAAGCGATGCTACTCACGTGGGAGTAACTCCCGGTCCTGATGCTCAAGTGATCGGGGCGCTAGATGATGATAAGTCTGACACTTCATCTCCCGTTGAAGGGAATTATGAAATTGAAATCACGGGCGCCTCAGAACACACTTCGAAGGTGAGCTTGAAGGAGCGAATCGCGGAAGAGAAGAAGAAGAAGGTTGAGATCAAGGTTAGTCTCAAGTAATAGAACTTAACGACCCGCTGAACAGGCCTCTGAAAGTCATTCTTCCCGGCAAATCCAAACCACTAGATGTCCCTCCTCCCACTCCTGACTCTGCTTCTTTGGCGAGCAAAAAGTCCAAGAGGAAGCATGAGGGAGAGGAGTCATCCGAGAAAGCAAAAGAGGACAAGAAACTAAAGAAGTCGAAGAAGTAGCCACTATACTCGTTCAACGAGGTTTTGCTTAGATCATGTAACTACTTTTACTTTTTCGTTTTCGTTGTTTATGTAGATAGACTTTTGTCTCCGAGTTTTGAAGGAGTGGTTGTATAACCCCATTTTGGATTATTGAATAAAGTTTAGTTTCTTTTTCATTTGAACGATTTCTGCTTTTTAGCTTTTTGTATAACTGTGGTCAAAACTCAAGTTCTTATGAGTTACATAAATTCCCAATCCATTCTTACATTGTTCGGACATTCTTTGAAATTGTACATCTCTTGTTTCACATTTTTGGTACTATGAATATTTTTTAATCCGCGCTCCGGGGACTTAGAGTAATCCGGTCCGCATTCAGGGGACTTGGAGATTCAAGTCGTTTTATACTCTAGTCCATGCCATGGGGACTTAGAGTACTCCGGTCCGGATTCTGGGGACTCAGAAATTCGAGTTGTTTATACTCTAGTCCGCGCTCCGGGGACTTAGAGTACTCCGGTCCACATTCAGGGGACTCTGAGATTCTAGTCGTTTATACTCTAATCCGCGCTCCAGGGACTTAGAGTACTCCAGTCCGCATTCAGGGGACTTGGAGATTCAAGTCATTTATACTCTAATCCGCGCTCCGGGGACTTAGAGTACTCCGGTCCGCATTCAGGGGACTCGAAGATTCAAGTCGTTTATAATCTAATCCTCGCTCCGGGGACTTAGAGTACTCCGGTCCGCATTCAGGGGGCTCTGAGATTCAAGTCGTTTATACTCTAGTCCGCGCTCCAGGGACTTAGAGTACACCGGTCCGCATTCAGGGGACTCAGAGGTTCGAGTCGTTTATACTCTAATCCGCGCTCCGGGGATTTAGAGTACTCCGGTCCGCATTCAGGGGACTCGGAGATTCGAGTCGTTTATACTCTAATCCACGCTCCGGGGACTTAGAGTACTCCGGTCCGCATTTAGGGGACTCGGAGATTCAAGTCGTTTATACTCTAGTCCGCGCTCCGGGGACTTATAGTACTCCGGTCCGCATTAAGGGGACTCGGAGATTCGAGTCGTTTATACTCTAGTCCACGCTCCAGGGACGTAGAGTACTCCGGTCCGCATTCAGGGGACTCGGAGATTCAATTCGTTTATACTCTAGTCCGCGCTCCGGGGACTTAGAGTACTCCGGTCCGCATTCAACGGACTCGGAGATTCAAATCGTTTATACGAGTTCGTACATCAAGTAGAATAGTGCAACTTAAGTTGTTCGTCACCGAACTATAAAGTTCAGAAACATCAATAATTCATAGAAAGGATGGCTTCAAGCCTTTATTAATGAATACAGACTAAATCTTCCGATTACATGCTAAAAAGGAAACTAAGAATTAACGGAATAAAAACATACGGGAAAACAATTGCACCTAAAACAAGAAAGAAACAGGCTAAATATAATAACGTCGCAAATGTTCACTGTTCCACGCTCGGGGGAGTGTCACGCCACCAACGGTCGCTAGCTTCAAAGTTCCCTCTCCAAGCTTGTGTTCAACGACATAAGGACCTTCCCAGTTGGGATTCATACGTGACGGTATCGGGAAAACTCGTTTCAAAACGAGATCACCTACATCAAAGATTCTTGGGCGGACTTTATCGTCGTAATATCGCTTAACTCGGTGCCTATATGCTGCCGCCCTTAAGTCAGCTTCTTCACGTTTTTCATCGATGCAGTCCAGTGATTCCAACAAGAGATCATGATTCGTCTTAGGATCATAATATGTCATTCGATGCAATGGAACTTCAAGCTCCACGGGTATAACAGCTTCTGAGCCGTATGCCAATGTGAATGGAGTGTGGCCAGTCGTGGACTTGTGGGTAGTTCTATAAGCCCATAGCGCTGTCGGGAGTTCATCTACCCACTTGCCTCCAGCCTTTTCCAAATGCTTTTTCAATATGGACTTGATTATTTTGTTCACGGCCTCGACTTGTCCATTAGCCTTCGGATGAGCAACGGCGGCGAACTTTTTCTCAATGCCGTACTTTAAACAGAAATCTTTGAATTCTGTACTTTCAAACTGTGTTCCGTTGTCCGTAATGATGGTTCGCGGGAGGCCAAAGCGGCATATAATGTTTCGTACAATGAAACTAATGACCTTCTTGGAGGTGATTGTGGCCAGAGGCTCTGCCTCGGCCCATTTCGTGAAGTAGTCGACCGCAACTATGGTGTATTTTTCACCCCCTTTGGATATAGGCAAGGAACCGATTATGTAGATTCACCAGATTGCAAACGTCCATGGACTAACCATTTGCGTGAGTTCCGTCGGTGGAGCCCTCGGGATTTTTGCGTATCTTTAACACTTGTCACATTTTCTTACATAGTCTGCAGCATCCCGATTCACAGTCGGCCATTAGTATCCGTAGCGGAGGATCTTTTTTGCTAGTGTCTGCCCCCCAGTATGGTCGCCACATTCTCCTTCGTGAACCTCCTCCAAGACATGCTTTGTCTCATCACGAGCAATGCATCGTAGTAAAGGGACCGAGAATCCTCTCCGATACATTACTCATCCCTGCATCACATATCGCGCGGCTTTGCGAATGACCTGTCGTCTTTCGCTTCTTCTTTCGGGCAAAGTCCCATTTAGCAGGTATTGTTTGAATGGGGTCATCCACGACTCCTCCTCGATTTTCGTTTCCAACGCAAAATCGACTTCCATCACATCTATGCTTGGAGCATGTAAGGTTTCGACAGGAACTAATCCCATTTGCTGCGCATCGCCAGTGCTTGCAAATTTGGCCAACGAGTCGGCTTCCTTGTTCTGTACACGTGGGACATGCGAAATGTCGTAATGTTCGAAGTTCGCCAATAGTTCCTGAACTACAGCAAGGTACGGAGCAAGCTTTTGTCCCCTTGCTTGGTAATCTCCCCGCACTTGGTACACCACCAACTGTGAGTCACAAAATAATTCAACTGACTTTACCCCGAGTTCTCCAATAAGCTTTAAACCAGCAATCAATGCTTCATATTCCGCTTCATTATTCGTAGCCAGGAAATTGAGCTTCAAAGCATAACAAATCGATCGGTTTTCTGGAGTCACGAGAACTACACCAGCTCCAGAAAAACGGTCGTTTGATGCCCCATCGATGTACAATTTCCATCGAATGAGGGGAATGACACTATGACCATCTGGTTCGTCAGATACAGTAAACTCAGCGATGAAATCTGCTAATGCTTGCCCTTGTATGGCTCTTCGTGTCAGGTAGGTAATATCGAGCTGACTCAACTCGATATTCCATTTTAACATCCTTCCAGAAGTTTCTGGTCGTTGGAGTACCTGTCGTAAGGGCTGATCGGTATAGATACTAACTGAGTGTGCATGAAAGTATGGACGCAGCTTACGTGATGCAATCACCAAGCAATAGGCCAATTTCTCAATTTTAGGGTAATTTCTTTCTGCCACTGTTAAACGTTTACTAACGTAATACACCGGCTTTTGGACTTGGTCCTCCTTGCTGACCAAAGCCGCACTTATAGCATGCGGGGATACGGTTAAGTATACGTATAGCATTTCGTGGTATAATGGTTTCGACAGCACTGGAGGACTCTCCAAATGTCTCACCAGATCTAGGAACACTTCCTCACAGTTGGACGTCTATTCTAAATTCCTCTTTCCTTTCTTTATTATATCAAAGAAAGGAATACACTTGTCTATAGCTCTGGATATAAATCGACTAAGCGCAGCCACCTTTCCATTCAAGCTTTGTACCTGTTTTATAGTTCTGGGCACTTGCACATCTCGAATAGCTTGAATCTTTTCCGGGTTAGCTTCAATTCCCCTGGCATTAACAATGAATCCCAAAAACTTCCCCGACGCAACGCCGAAGGAACACTTCAGAGGGTTGATCTTCATCCCATAATATCTGAGTATACCGAACATCTCTGCTAAGTCTCGAATGTGGTCGTTTGACTGTCGTGACTTTACGAGCATGTCATCCACATAGACTTCCATCGTCCTACCAATCTGATCTTTGAACATTCGATTCACCAAATGCTGATAGGTCGCTCCCGCATTTTTCAATCCAAAAGGCATTACTACATAGCAATATAGCCCAACATCTGTGACGAAACTGGTGTGTTCTTGGTCCGGAATATGCATCGGGATCTGATTGTATCCCGAGTACGCATCCATAAATGACAACACCTTGTGTCCTGCAGTGGAGTCGACCAACTGATCAATCCTAGGTAATGGGAAACTGTCCTTGGGGCATGCTTTGTTCAAATCGGAATAATCTACGCAAGTTCTCCATTTCCCGTTCGCCTTTATCACCAGCACGGGGTTTGATACTCGTTCAGGGTAGAGGGCGTCGCGGACGAACCCATTGGCTTTGAGTTTGTCCACTTCCTCTCTAAGAGCAACAGACCTCTCTGGGTCCATTCCTCTCCTCTTTTGCTTACCGTGGACATACTTCGGGTCTATGTTCAACATATGACTCGTAATAGCGGGAGAGATCCCGCACATGTCAGAATGTGTCCAAGCGAAAACATCGGGGTTCGCTCGGAGGAAATCACTAAGGTCTTCAGTCATTGCGGGGCTGAGTTGTGATCCAATCTTCAGTACTCACGATGGATCGTCTCGACTGACTGAAATGTCAATTGTCAGTTCAGCCGGTTCTGCTTTCTCCTCCCTGGGTTCCTCATCGTCGTCTCTCGGATCTATGTCTCTGAAGATCCGAGAATCATGCCCGAGCCAGGGCTCGGGCATTACTTGTCAATTGTCAGTATGCTGGATGCGAACGGGACTGTCCGCAACCTTTCCTTTCTCCCTCCGATGGGCCTCTCGGAGCTCAGCCACATAACATGCATGACCAATCGCCTTGTTGCCATGAACAACACCTACTCCTTTGTCAGTCAGAAATTTTAAAATCAAACACCACGGGGCTAATGCTGCCCTAAACTCAGGCAGGGTCGGTCGGCCCAAAAACACATTGTACAGAGAATCCACATCCAAAACTACGAAAGGTAGGATTCGCACTCTCCTACGCTCACCTTGTCCCAGTTCAACTGGCAACTCAACATATCCCACTGCATCGGTCGCTGCGCCATTAAAGCCATGTATACGAGCTTTAGATGGCTTCAAATCCTTCGTCTCCATCTTCTCTGATCATAAGCCTTCTTGAAGATGATATTGACAGAACTTCCACAATCAATCAAAATTCTCTTTACACAAGCCAGCCCGTTTGTCGCGGATATGACCATCGGGTTGATGGTAGGAGCTTCCACTTGGTCAACATCTCTGCTCCTGAACACTATGTCGTCTGTCATCATTCGCAGCTGTTTAGCAGGGGTCCCATCCTCTATGTTAGAACAACACTCGAAGTCTGCGTGCCTCAGGGAATTTGCATACAGTTCCATCTCTTGCCAGTTCTTATCCGCAGGGTGAGGTCCGCCGATGATCGTGTTTATGACTAGTCTGCCCACGGTCCGAGCAGGCTCCTCGGGATGACGTGGAGCTGGTGCACAACCGGGATTGGATGTTCCTTGTCCACCTTCCTGCGGATTCTTCACAAACTCCTGTAACTTTTTCTGCCTAATCAACTTCTCTATAGCGTCGTGTAGGTGTCTACACTCTTCAGTATTGTTCCCATAAGTCTCATGAAAGTGGCAGTATTTCTCGGTCCGCTTTTGTTCTTCGGTTGACTCCTTTGGACGTGGCTTTCTGTACTGAAAGGTATTGCAGGTTGATAGGTAAATGTTCTCAAGAGACGCATTCAGTGGGGTGTACTCGTTGTAGGTTGGAATTCTCGGCTTCCATTTCCCCGCTTCTCTCTTCTTCCCTTGATTTCTTCCTCCGAATTCCTTAGATTGCCCGGGCTTGTTCTGGACATTGACTTGAACTTTACCCAAGTTGTCTTCGGACTGCTTCACAACAATGTTTCTTTTTACAGACTCCTGAACAGGCCTCGGTGCCTTATCTCGCCTTATCCACCTGGCTTCCTCTCTTCTTATGAACTGATGTGCTTTTGAGTAGAAACGCTCTATCGTAGTTGGAGGTTTTCCTGCCAGCCAATCTCCAAACTCTGAATCCGGATCTACACCTCGCATCACAGCTATAAGAATTTCATGATCATTGGGATTACTGACTTCAGTAGCTGCAACATGGAATCTCTGCAAATAGTCCTTCAATGACTCTCCAGAAGATTGGATTACACTTGATAGAGACATCACGTCCTTTGGACGAGTAGTATGTATCCTGAACTGTTCTATAAATTTCTTCGCCAACTCCTCGAAACTAGATACGGACCGCGGAGGAAGTCGGGTGAACCACATGGTAGCGATCCCTGATAGAGTTATTGGAAAGCACCTGCACTTGGTTGCATCATTCGCTCTAGCTGAATCCATCATCCATTCATACCTCATCACATGCTGCCTAGGATCAGTCTTTCCTTCATAAGCCGGAATAGTTGGCATGCTGAACTTCCTGGGGTACTCCGCCTGTAGATCAACGTCTGTGAATGGAGTATGACTTCTGGACACTCCCCAATCGTCGTTTGATAAGCCTTGATTCTCTTTCATCAACTGTCTGATCATAGCTGTCAAGTTTGGGGTTTTTATGGAAGGTGGAAGGTTGGAGTCTGTCCTACGGGATTGATCAGGCTGATGCCTCCTCTGCTGGTGATCTGCCAAATGCATCTTGAGGTTTGACATCATTAGCATCTTGGTGAGCCGGGCGTCCAGCCTCCACCTACACTCCAGCTCCTAAGTTTCCAGTTCCTGCTTGGTAACGGTCTCCGAGGTGTAAATGGTCCCCAGCTGTTCGGACAACAGCACCTGCCTACGTAGTTTCAGTCTTGCGGCGTCTATGCCTGGGAGGTTCATCGGACGAAGTCGAGCTGTCAGATGAAGAATAAGGAGCTGGACTGCCCCCAGCATTCTGATGCTGTTGTTGAGGGATTTGTGCCATGAGGTTGGCGTTAGCTTGCATCTGCTCTGCGAGTTGTCTCCTGCTTTCCCTGAGCTCTCTCATCAAGTCGTTGAACTCTATTCTGGTGACAACTGGCATTTGGTCATGGGCGGTAGTCCCTGCACCTAGATTTGCTTGCTGATTTCTAGGCCCTGCTTGTTGTACGATAGCAGTCTCATGGGCGTCCACATTATGAGAGGCCGATCTGGTACGTGGTCTTCCCATTGTAGAGTTATTGGTAAGAACTCTGAGTAGAATCAACGGACGTCCTACGAATGACTCGGATCTTCTTTAGGGGATTTATTCAATCCAGTAGCTTCAAAGCAGATCCTTGAGGTCTAAGAATTCGATTCTCAGTGAAAGCACCAAAGAGTTAGCACCAAAATTGGTCACTAACCTCGTTGAGAAAGTTTGTGTAGAGAGATGAATGAAGAAAGTAAATTTAAACAAAGAACAATATGCTAAATTGAGTGCAAAGACGAGAACACCAGATTTATAGTGGTTCGGCGTAATTGCCTACGTCCACTTTGAGGTTAATCTTTTATTGCTTTACTTGATAACTGATTACAGATACAATCCGTACACCAACTACTCGAATACAATTGCTAAGTAAAAAGAGCGAGTCTTGAAAGCGGCAGAGTCTCCCCAGTGTTCTCCTAAAAAAGGTCCCTTTCACTATGCCCCTGCCTCTCTATTTATAGACAAAGATGGGTTGGACTTTCCTGGTGGTCCTGGCAGCTGAATACCTCGGCCCAGAAAGAGTGAGTTATGTGTACCGAACCATAGATGCCGAACAAACTGATGCCGAACGATGTCGTCATGCCGCACAAAGTGCTGTGCTGAGTGGAGAGTGCAGGCCGAGCAATAGTTGAAGCCGGTTGAGATTGGATGAATGCCGAACACCTCTGGATGTCAAACATCTCTAGATGCCGAACAACTCTGAATGCCGAACGAGGTGTGGATGCCGAGCAGTATGGAGCGCCGAATGACTCTGCCATGCCGAATGGTCCATGTATGCCGAACGCTCTGCCATGCCGAACGCTCTGCCATGCCGAACGATCCATGTATGCCGAACACTCTCGATCCATGTATGCCGAACGCTCTGCCATGCCGAACGATCCATGTATGCCGAATGCTCTGCCATGCCGATCGATCCATATATGCCGAACGCTCTCGAATGCCGAACGATCCATGTATGCCGAATGCTCTGCCATGCCGAACGATCCAGGTATGCCGAACGCTCTGCCATGCCGAACGCTCTGCCATGCCGAACGATCCAAGTATGCCGAACGATCCATGTATGCCGAACGCTCTGTCATGCCGAACACTCTAGAATGCCGAACGACTCTTAATGTCGAACGGTATGTAAGTGCCGAGTGCCTAGTTGCCTGGTCAAACCTTCAGGTAACACCTACGGGTCGACCCTTGCCAGGGTCGGGTCGACCTATAGGTCGACCCGCATTTCCCTCCTAGACGTAAAAACGTCCAGGAGCGAGCCGATGGATCCAAAGTTGATTTTCGTGCAATTTGAAGTGATGTTTTCTGGATCCAATTACTCGCAGCGAGCCCGTGATGTGGTTTCACTAGATTTAATCCAAAAATCCGACGGCTTGAGATTCCCAAACTCCACTATAAATAGAGCCCTAGGCCTAACTATTTTCTCACAATAAGATTTTCTCCCAATTGGGTTCATTGCCTGAGGCTGAACCCTAAATAGAAAATATTTCTAGGGAGAATATCTTTTTAATAAAAATAGTAGATGATTTAGAAGTGGATCCGGGAAGGCCATGGATGAAAGTTAAGGATGACATGTGAGTGGATTTAAATTATATATCTTTTATGTTGATAATATATAATATCGTTAGATTCCCGTTAAATATTTTAATTCGACATTTGAACTAATTTCAATAATTAGTTCTACTAGTTAATAATGTTGGAATTGTAAATTTTATAAGAGAAGTGTACTTATATTTAAATGTTATTTATATGGTAAAAAGAAAGGAATCCAATTAAATATAAGTAATATTAGGATTAAAACTTATAGAGAAAGGCACAAGCCTAAAAGTGAGAAATATACAGTAAATTATGTTAAAACTCGGGGAATGAAATAAAAAGGGGAAATCTAATAACTTGATTTTAAAGTTAGTGATAGATTAGTTGGCTAGTTTAGAAAATGGAATACATTTCCATAGTTTAATATTGTAAAAAACGGTAAATGTAATTGCAAGAATAAAAGTAAGAAAAATGGAATTAGTGCAAAGTAGAGACATTACTGTATTTTGCATTACCCAACAATTAAAGAAACAATAAAAGAAATATCTTGCAGTTACGAGTTATTGTTTATAGCATTATTTAGTATTAAAATATTGAAATGGATTTTTAGCACAGTTTTTGTAACCAACCAAATAGAATAGAACTACTTCCCAGAATAATAGAGAATAACACAAATCGTTAAAGAAATTAAAGAAGAAGAAATAATCAAGTTAATTATTTGACAAGACTAGAAACAATAAACAGAAAATGTGACTAGATCTGCATTTATTACGCAGATAGTAGAGTACAAAGTAAAGCAGTTATTATGATAAGTAACTTATGATAGTTAGATGTAGTTCCAAGTTAAGACTGTTATATAATATTAGAGAACTAAAGAAAATTTAGAATCATAATAAAAGAAGACGGACTAGAATAGAAAAGAGACACTTGCAATTACATTTATAACATGTAGGTTATAAAAGAAAGAAAAGAATATAAAAGTGACAATTGCTAGTATAATTGTAACACATAGGTTATAATTAAAAAGAAAGAAATAGAAGAGGCTTATTTTATCAAACTTAGATCTTGGATTAAGTTAATAACCAAGAATAATAGAAGTTGCCCGTACCGGCAGCATTCCCTTTCAGGTTTAGGATTGATGGTCTCACACATGGGTGGGGCTCGGCATGCTGATTAGGGTAAATAAGTAGCCAACAGAATAAGAAAAGTAAACTAAACGCATAATAAAAGATTAAACGTAGGGTCTAATAAAATGGTAAGGTGCGTTTGGAGCAGCCCGAAGGGAATCTAGATAATGAGCCTAACGAAGATGTTCATCGCAGATTTTGAGTACAAAAAGGGCACGTCCAACTTAGTTATTTTGGGCTACAAGGAACCAGTTCGTCGCAAATTTTTAATATAGAAAGAGCACATCCAACTTAGTTATTTGGGGTACAAGGAAGTACGAGACTTCAAAGGGACGTGAGGATACTCTAGGATGCCCCTATGGTGTAGACTTAACGAAGCTGCACCCCCGGAGGCAGGTTTGTAGGTGTTCCATTGAAAGAGTATGCCTTGACTGCTTTTGCATTGCAGCACTAACAAAGCAGACCATTATAGGCAGTCAAAAGGTTGATGATGGAGTAGGATATTCGTATGACACCGTACTCTAGTTTGCGAGTAGGTTATAGTGGGCATGACCCATAAGGATAATCGCATGCGGATATCAGCCATCATCAGTCAAAGCGAGTTTAGGAAAGACTAGAGCTAAAGCAACAAGCCAATGATTCTTTCACTATCGAGACATTGGATGAGGGGCATAGCCAATTGGATGTTTAGATTGTTTGTAGTAGGGCACAGCCACTTAGCTCTTGAAAGGTCTTTCGATTAGTTGAGGGGGGCTGCGTGGGGCCATAGCCACGATGAGAAAAGAGACAGACCAAGTAGAATATCTGTATTGTAGGCCTAACAAAGCGGACCTTTAAAGATATAGAAAATCCCCGACTGAGTTCTGTACAAGGTAGACCTTGTTGGCGGAATTCAGGGAGTAGACAGAACGATTACTTGTAATCCTCAAGGTACACACTGGGTGGTACATTGTGGATGTACGAGCACTAGTATAAGCTAGTGCGAATGCAGTTTCACATTTTCATAGTATACGACGGAAAATCTGTATTGTAGGCCTCACGAAGTTGTTCTTTACAGATGTAGTTACACTACGCTCTAGTAGCAAGACGATGGAGTCCTTTTCGAGGAGGATAGGGAAGGTACTATAGGTAGTAACTAGGACCGATGCGATCTTCGGGCATGTAGCTACATATATATATTGGTTATTAGGTCTTAATCTACTAGAGAGTAGATGGGTACGATTCACACACAGAGGCGAGAGTATTATAAACCCAATAAACCTAATATAACAAAAAATTTAAATAGAATGGTATACGTAGAATTATGCTTAGAAGTGTATAATTTGTCCATTCACCAGAACTTTAGTTCTGACCCCCTCCTCATATCATCCCACAGGTTAGATAGATGATAGAGATATTCCAGCTTTGAGACACTTGTTTAGAAAGTGTTTTACCTTGGTGAGTATTTACATATTACTATATTTTACTCAGTTCTGCTTTGAGATATTTATTTGAGGTCTAGTATATTTATCTTTGCTTATTTGCAGGATACCAGACACCCAACTCGGGCTTCAGTGGATTTGGGTTTTATCATTTTTTCGAAAAGTCCGGACTCACTGGAACTCGGGTTGTTACAATATATGTTAGAAAACATATTAAAAAGGATTTTTTTTTGAATTTTTGTAGGATTTTCCAAGGTGTTTTGATGAATATATAAAATATTTTAAGGTATGGGACTTAAATGTTTTACATATTTATAATAAGAGAAAGGGTAAATGATTTAAATTAATTAATTCTGAAATTAAGGCAGTAATTTTAGAAAAGAAAAATTAGCAACCAATAAGATTTTGAAAAACATGGCAAGTTAGTTAAAAAGATTATTTAAAAAGGTTAAAAATCGATTTTTCAAGCCAAATGCAAGTTTCGCCATTTTCGGCATCCTGCTTTCGATTGGGTAGCTTTTGACTTAGTAGTTCTGCCTCTTTTCCATCGAAGTTAATGCACATAGTATCATTACCCTGGTACATAGTGAATTGGAGAAAAGTGGAAGGAATTGGGTCGAAACCAGAGGTTCTGAAGGAGGTCAAAGCGTTACTTTGCTTTAAATTGAAAATGAGCATGCTTTGCTTTCGATTATATTGCTTTCGACTTGGTTGGTTTCCGACTTTGTCAAATGGTTTAAGTAAATGGTTTTAAGAGGTTGTGTCTTTGTTTTTAACTAACCGCTTTCGACTATGTCGAAGCCTTAGCTGCCGCTTTCTACCTTTCGAAGCAATGCCTTCGAAAGGGTTGATTGTGTTTTGTAAAAATCCCTGCAACTTCTCTAATGCTTTCGGAAGGATGGTTTCAACGCCATCACTTCTTTACTTAGGTTTTGGCTTTCGAAAGAGTTGCTTTCGACCGTTGTTTGTGACCCTTAGAGATTTTTAAAGATTTACACAAAGGTTTCGAAAGAGATGGTTTTTAATGGTTTCAAAAGGTGTTTCCATATGTTTTAAAATTTAATCCAAATGCTTTGGAAAGGTTTAAGGTTTTGATGCTTTTGAAAGATTTTTAAGAAAGGTTTCAAAGGGGTGGTTCCCCAGTGGTTTCGGAAGGTTTAAAGGAAAGGTTTTTCCAATGGTTTCGAAGGGCTATGTTTAAAGGTTTAAAGGTAGGATGTCTAAGGTTTTTAGCTTTCGAAGGAAAAGGTATTTCAATGGTTTCGAAAGGTTTATGTAAATGGTTTCGAAAGGAAGGTTTTGGTCTTTCGGCCTAGATAAAAAAGGCTTTATTTGGTAACGAAAGGGATACTTTCAATGGTATCAAAAGGGGTACTTTCGAAGGTTTAAATGTTTTCATCAACCAAGATTTGAGTAAAGAATATATAACATGGAAAGGTGATTTTGAGTAAAGCATAGAGTATATATTTTCCTTGTTTAAGTTTGGTTTAAAGGTTTAAATCAATTTGAGATGAAAAGGTTTTCAAGGAAAATTCAAGGGAAGATTATCCTAACTAAAATGACTCGGATATTAGAATACCGGATGGGACTAGTATAAGGTCGTGCCCTATACATTAGCTATTAGCCCCAGCTAATTTAGTCCAAAATTACAGTGTGTAGGGCTTTGTCACTGGTAAGACTAAAATTATGATTACACATAGAAGGAAATATATATTTTTATACAGATAGTTATTGGTGAGCCCGTAAACCCATTAGGATCAGGTGACCTTGGGAGATGTTAAGTTAGGGATAAACCGTCCAAAATATGAGTATTTAATAGATAGACAGGGATAGACCGTCCAAAAGATGAGTGTCTAACAGGTGTTAGATTATTTTTATTACATTGTCTGGTGGGCCCGAGTCAGCCAAAGGTTAGCAATTAGCCAAACAAAACTATAGTGTTCGGACAGATAGTTCATTTGATACCTGATATGTATGTTTACACAATGATGCTTTATAGTTTTAAGCAGTTTTGGTTGCTGGAAAAAAAGGTTTGCAAAAGATATGTTTTAAGTAGATATTAGTAAGGGGATTCCCGTTCCGCTAAGCGGCGTGGTCTCACTTAATATCAAATAACTGAGATGTATAGTATTATTCACACCAGGCTTTATGTCTGACTTGAAGTTTATGTTTTTCCCCTTAAACTCTCGGGTGCTCAAAATGGATCTGAGTAGACTGAGGGTTGAGGTTTTACAGGTTTTAGTAGATTGATGATTAAAGCTTCCAAAGACGAGATGGTGGCTGACAGATAGCTAATTAGGAGTTGATGTTTTGTTTTGTTTTATTCCACTGTGTTGTATTTAAGACAGTTATGTATGTATAGTACTCTGGTCAACTAAGGGGGCATCATCATATGTCGCTCTTGGCGTATTTATGTAATAGTTATATTTTATGAACCTGGGAAACGATTATGAGATTATATAATCCGAATGTGAAACATGTGTTTTGAAATGTAATCAGTAAAATGTTGTCCTTTTGAAATCTGTGACTTTGTTTCATATTCAAGTGCTTTTGATATTATGGATACCATTAACATAGCCGTATTTAGTCACCGGAAGTTAATACTATGGATGACCGCAACATCTGTAGCGCTTACCTTTGGTCCTCTAGATAAGTGGATATTACACTCCCCCTTTTGTTGATAACAAACATATAATAAGATTTTGAATTAAATAAATGTGATTTTGTGTGATGTTTTCAAGCTCCCCCTATTTAGATGATCCCCTTACAACTAAACTCCACCTACACAGATGCGTGCATCTGAAAATGAAGGATTGATTCTTCAAAAATTATTTCCAAACAACTCTTGAATAATAAAAACACTCTCGAATATCAGTAAGGTTATTACTCGGCCAACAAAACTTTAACCTCTCTCCCTCTTTTGTTACCATCAAAATAAATAATAGTAATTGAAAAAGTAATGAATTTTGATTAAAATTGTAAAATCAAATCAAGAGGAGAATATATATCGCAAATTACAATTAATCAAACAAAAATCATAATATTTTATTTATTAGAAACAAATTCCACTTTAGGGAAATGATAGGATTATGGTTTAGGGAAAATTTTATACAGTGACATCAGTTTGGTATTTTCAATAAAAGAGTGATTTGTGAATCTTCCTTTTAAATATTATACAAAAAATTTAAGCACTTGTAACCATGCATAACCGTTAGGACTTTTAAATGAGGTTAATAGTTACTTAAAAATGAATGTCGTATTTTCTAACCATGCATAACCGTGAGGACTTTTAAATGAGATTAGAATCTACTTGAATATTTATCTCTCTCTTATTTGAGTCCCATCCATGCATAACCCCAAGGACATTTAAATGAGAATGGAAGCACATATTTAAAGATTTAAGTAATTCACTCATGCATAGCCGCGAGGACTTTTAAATGAGATGAATGCTTTGGGATATAATTATGTACAAATAGAAATGTTTCCTTGTTTTGAAATACCAACTTCTGCACATTATATTAAACTGTAGTGTATGGATTGAAAGAAAGGCGATAGTGATAGAAATGACCATGGATTAAGTACTAATTTAAAATATTATATAATTTGTTTAATTTTCATGAAATTTTAAATTATACTTTCTTTTGTTATGAAATATAATTTAATCACTACCCATCACTTTCTCAAACGCTATTAATAATTTTGATAAGTTTCAAAAAGGTTCAATTAGTCAATGATTTTCTACAGGGGCTTTTGTGAAAATGTCTACTATTTGAAAATTAGTTGAAATAATTAATCAAATGCAAATATGATTTCAACAGGATGTTTGATACCACTTGTACTCGGACTACCTAAGGTGACATATAGGAGAAATAAGCAAACCGTGTACCCTTCAAACTCACTCGAATTGTTTTACAAAATTTTCATCGCATACATTTATATCAAGCAAAGGTAAAAGCACTTTTATTAAAGCAAACATAAATATTTCTTCAACCATTACTTTGTTAGTCGTGAAAAAGGATGTGAAACATAACAATTCTACCAAAGCAATTGAAAATTCCTTTTTTTGAAAGTCAGTTCATTTGAAACTACTATTTGAAAGCTTTAAGTCTGTAATTTGATTTAGAACAAAACATGAAAATTTTAGATATTCAAAACTTCCACTTATCAAAATTGGTTTCAAGTCAAAACACTAAGTCGATCAAAAGTTATGACTGAAATACTATAACCTGCTTAAGTAAATCAGAAATATCTTTCAAGTAGTGTGCTAGAATGACTATGGTTTTTCAATATTTTTAAGAATGAATTAGCAAAAATTCAAACTAGTAAAGTTGTAGTATTATCAGTTATCTTTGCAGAACTTCAGAAAATAAAAAATCGAACTAAAGATGAGCAAGCTACGATTGAATTACTAATGCTGTTTCAAGAACTTCTGAAACTGTTTTCAAGCAGTACTCCAAATGATTTGCAGTTTTCACTAGTTTAAGTTCAGATTCTGGAGATACATAAAAAATAAACTTATAGAGACTTCAATCTATTTTTCCGAACATCTTGACTTTTACAAATCGGAGTTAAGAAGCTCAAGATATTGCAAATATACTAAAGCAGTTTCAATAAAAAAAAATTAACAAAAGGATAACAAAATAGAGTTTAGAGATCATACCTCACGTACCTTCGATGTCATGATATCCAATATATCTAGATCTCCATATCACTTTTCTAGGCTAAGGAACATTGGAATTATAGCTTTTCAACCATATATAACAACCTGAAATATTCCTCTAATGAAGTTGTTGCTTAGCTTGCTTTTGTATCTAAATTTTGGAAGAAGAGAGTGGCCTAATATAGGATGAAGGACCATTTTATTTTTCAATTGAAATCTTTGATACCCAAATTTGGCAAACCATTAATTTTAACAATCGTATTCTTAGGAACCCAAACTTATTTAAATTTAAGAGAATTCATTTTTGTACCTTTTGGAATCCAGATTTGTTTAATGGTCTTGTTTTTATTTTGACAATTATTATTGTTATGTCCAATATTTCCACAATCTACGTATTTGGGTATCACACTTCTCCCCCTAGCAATGTTATTAGTCTTTTGTTTATATATTTACACGTTTCAAATACGAGCCCTATTCCATTATTCGAAAAGAGTTGATTTCCTAACAGCATATTATAAGGTTTTTCACCATTGGAAATTTTTCGAAGAGTCAACTCAAGGTCATTGACTTTGAATTTTACAGTTGAGTGTATTGAAGTCTTTTACACTTAAACCTGAGCAACCCTACGTGTGTTGCACCATTTTGTTACAGCAAGTTTCTGACTTTGCTGAAACATGTTCATGGTTACTTGCATTTGCTGTGCACTTCTCTGACTATCCCTGTTTGCCCATGTCCTTTGTCTCCATTTCTTTGTTCATCTGGTTATGCTATTGTAACGACTCGTATTTTTAATAATTAAAACTACTAAATTTAAACAAGATTTTAAAATTTAATATTGTGAGAAATTAAAATTTATGATTTATTAATAAGAAAAATAATTAGAATATGATTCAATGATGTTGATTTAATGTAATTGACAACTATTTAATGTAATTTCAATCAATTGAAATAAATGTAAAGTTAATTTGGTTAAAATTGTAAATAGGGAGTAAATTAAATGTTGGATTTAATGTTGAAATTATATGTTATAAATTGGAATAGGTTTATTATGGAATATGATTTGGAATATGACAATTGTTTTATTTATCACCTTATTATTTAATCCATTGAAATTAATTTGGAAATCAATGAAATTAGTGTAATTAAATATTGCATTTAATGTGAGTTAAGATGAATACCATAGAATATGAATGTAATAAAATGTAAACTAATGTTAATTATATTCATAAGGTTTTGGTTGATTTAATAATAAGAATGTAAACTAAAATGAAAGAATTGTTGAAATCTAAATTATAATAAAATAGGATTTATTTCCATTGTAATTGAACGTTGAATTTAGTGAAATATTTAAATAATAAATTTAACATGGAAATTTATTTTAATAGATTATTAGTTTCTATGTAATCAAGAATGATAATGTGGTTAACTTTTAAATTTGAATCTAAAAGTGATTAAATTGATTTTTAATTAATAATTTATTTAGTTAACGTGTAAAACTAGCATTTTTGGGCACTGTCTCGAATTTTGACGAAACCAGTTTCATCGGATTCATAACAATTAATTATTATAGGACTTCAAGTTTCATAGCGATCAGACTTATCGTTTGATCGTGCGGGCTCGAAACACGCAGAAATCAATTAAAGAAATTTAAATGAATATAATTTGATTTTGAAAGCTAACTTCTGTATAAAATGAAATTAGGGTTTGAAACTTGTAACATCCCACTATTTTGGACCATTCAAATCGACAATAAATCCATACATGTCGGACTTGAATACTTCAAAACAGTGGATTGTCAAGAAATTTGGAGCAAATAAAATCAAACACAGAATCATAGACACAGAATATTAGAATAACTCGTAGCGGAAATAAAATACCATAGTAGTTCATGAAGCTACTATTAACAAACTCTCAAAACATATACAAAATCTCATAGTCAAAATAAATATAATAGAAGTCAGGATACATAAGTCAATATTAGAGAGACAATACTGAATAGGAAATAACTGGAATAGAAGTCGATGAACCGATAGACAAATAAGCTCCAACAAATCTCTAGCTCCAGAAAGTGAATCCAAAGCTGTGATTCTCAGGCTGACCCGAGCGTAAAGTAAAACACAAAACACACGAGTCAGGACATACATACTTATACAATGTAAACCAACTCAAGTGAACTTAAAAGCAATGCACAATAACTCAAAGGATGCTTGGGATCGCCCATCCTTTAAGGATCCATTAAACAATTAAGCAGAAATAAACGCTATCCGAGAAATGTTCATATTAAAGTAAACAATGCAAATAATAGTGTTAATGTGACTAGGGTAGCATAGAGCTGTAGTAATCGTCCACCTCTAGCCAGACTCTCAAATTAAAGTGTGCATCCAAATAAATCACAAGGAAATAAAATGGCATACAGATAAGTGTACCCGTGGTTATAGATTTCAAAATGGTTTATAATTTCGAATTAAAATTGTTCATTTAAACCATTAAAGGATGAAGTCATTATACCTTCAAATCAAATATTTAATTCCCAAAAATTTAGCCTTTCCTGAGTTCATTTGTTCACTTAAACACATTAAAACATTAAAATTCAAGCTTTCACAGCATTTAGAAAGTGCTGCGGTAAGTTATATTTGGAAACAATTCAATTCAGAAAAGACAACATTTGTAAACTGCTGTAGTAGTTCAGTTTCATTTGAAAACAAGTTAAATTCAGAAATAACAGCATTTATCAAGTGCTACTGGAGCCTTTTTATTATTTTCAGGTTTTAATTTTAATTCAGCAACCACAGCACTTACAAAGTGCTATCATAGCCCTTAGTTAATTTTAGCCTTTAGTTCACTTCTGCAACTACAGCACTTAAAAAGTGCTGTAGATTCTATAAGTTCGGTTTTTAGTTCATTTTCAGAAACGATAGCATTTCTGAAGTGTTACTAAAAGAATTTCCAGATTTTAAATAGAATTCCAACCACAAACAAACTTCAATTTAAACCATTTTAATTCTATAAAAATCATATTTTTCCATTTTAAACTGTCCATTTAAATACCCTTTAACTTATGATTTTTATAAAGTAAATTCCACAAATAAATATCAAAATTTTCATTTCTTCACTTATTAAATTCAAGTGTACAATTTTCCTTTTCATTACATTCACTTAACACTTTAATTTAATTTATCATTTCACAAATAAAACTTAATTTCCATTTTATTTTCTTTTACTTAAACTTCCATTTTTAAAACCAAATCTCACAATTCCAAGTCAAGTTAAATTCCAAATTTCCATTTTAAGCATTTATTTATTTAACATTTTTAACTTATAGAAAAATCACTAACCCTTTATTAAATTATTTTATATTCAATTTAAATCAAATTATCATATTTTTACATTTAAAAATATCTAAAATTTTCCAGAAAAATATATAAAATAACCACGGGTCTGTATAACATTTTTCTAACCTAAGTCAAGTGATACGGATAATATATCATTTCAATCCGTAATTTACAAAGAAAAATCCGGGTTCTATCATTTCAAACCCCCAATCCCAAGTAAATAAAAATAAGTAAAAATCACTCGAGCCTATCATTTCAGCCCATAATGATTTTTCCCTATTCTAAAGTCCGTTCAGGTATGTATCATTTCAACCCATAGTGATTCTATTCTACATGAAACTTGCAGTGTGATTAACAGAAATAAATAAACAGTATAATAAAATATAACATAACAGATGATGTGACAAGTTTATAACAGGGTTTAACATCATATAATTTACATCACAGGCATGTATAACTTGATATAATAGTTTATACACATTCGCTTGTTGTCGTTTCACAATTCTACAAGTATAAATGTCATGTGTGAATACTCACCTCTTTTACGCTGGAGTTAGCAAATCAAACACACAAACAAAAATCCGGAAAGCACGATAGCACGACTAGATTCAAGTGGAAAGAGAGCCAAGATTTACATCTTGTATAAAACAATAAAACAAAGCAAAATATAAATAAAATTTCAACACAAAATTAAATTTAAACAAAGTGGAATTTGAATTGACAAAAGAGACAAATGGCTTAACCTTGCTTTCAAATCACAAATGCTTGATCACGACCCATCATGGGCTCGGCCATACATGTTTTAGAGGTGGAAATGGTTTGAGTTTGGCGCATATAGGCACGGCTACAAAGGGATGTGAAGGGGTAGGAGTTTGCAAGCATGGAAGGTATAAAGGCAAGGCCACTAGGTGGAGTTTTGGTGCATGTAGGCTCGGCCTATGGGTCGATGGGCTCGGCCATGGCTCACTACAGGTCAGGTCAGATCTGAACAAGTCTAGTGGTGATGGTCACGTGCTGGTGGTGGAGCTAGAGGTGGTGGCCAAAGTCAAAAATGAAGGGGATGGTGACAAAGAGGCTCGGCTACACAATTGTTTTGGAGTTTTTGCAATGTTTTTGTGTTGTTGTTCATCCTAGAAGTCACGGCCAGATCTGGACAGCGGGGTAGGTGGTTGGCCATGGCTGATGAGGAGGAGGAGATGGTGGTGGTGGGGGGAGGAGATGGTGGTGGCTATGGCCGGGCAAGGCATGAAGAAGATCAAGGAAAAAATGGAAAAATAAAGAGGAAAAAAGTAGAAGAAGGAGAAGCCATTGCTTATTTTTTTCCAGAAATGTTTGTGGCCGAAATTTTGTGATGGAATGAGAAGTCTTTTACGTGAAAAGAAAATAAATATTAGAGGAGTTTTCTCACGACAATCAAGTGGAAGAAACGGTCAAGCAATCAATGTTTTAAAATAGCAAGAGAAAATGAAGGGATTTAATTCCTATTTAATAAAAAGAATAAATGGAAAATGAGAACTCTTCCTATCTTCACGTGAATTGATAGGCTACATGTCAGGAACAGCTATGGGTTTTGAGGAATAAGTTAAGGTAGGAAATAAATAAATAGGTAAATAAAGAGGTAGGAAAATCAAAAGGTGGGAAATATAAAGGCAAGAAATAAAAATGAAACGTATGCCTATTTTTAAAACAAGTAACGTATCTTAATTGATTTGTTTCCTATATATTAGAGAAAGATATATATACAAAAGAAGCCTTTACCAAAACAAATAAATACAAGAATATTTAATAAATAAGTTTTTAAAAGATATGCCTTTAAGACAAGATAACGTATATCTATTTGAAATTCCTTTCCAAGAAATAAATAAAGGATCTAAACACATAACCATTCAATTTATAAATGAATGTCTAATTAAATAAAATAGAAAGATCAGGTAGAGATAGACATTATGAAAAATAAATAAATAGTTTTAGGAAAAATAGAAAATAAATAAAGAAAATACTTTATTTAATTGAAACTAGAGTTTAAAATTGTAAACAGAATACAACCGACGTTGGAAAATTTCAACTACACTTTTAAAATGTTTCAAAATAATATATATATATACACAACATGTCATGTTACACATGTAAACATAAATTAGAACATGACATGACAAACAAAATATCATTTATGTAAATTAAAATAAACAATTTTGTTAAATAACCAATTTACATACAATAGTGTAAAAAGCATAACTTTCACAATATAAATCAGATTCCAACGAAACGAAAAGCAGTATACTTAAAATTTTATTTACTTTCATAAAATAAAGATAAATTTCAAAAGTTCAAAATTTAAATTTTTTTAAAATTAAAAGTCAAAGTTTGACCACATTGACAAAATTCACATTTCTGGAAAATATTCTATTTATTCATGTTTGGAATTATAATTCTCATAAATCAAAATTTATATTTAAATAACAAAATTTATTCACTATAAAAAAAAGTTTTTTAATCAGGAAATTCAATTTAAAAATAATTACAAATACAGGGTTGTTACGTTCTCCCCCACTCAAAACGTTTCGTCCCCGAAAAGGAAGAAGACAGGAGAATAGGAATAGCCAGCAAGAAAAATAAGAGAAATAGGAATAGCAAGTAGGAAAAATGGTGAATCGGGATAGCTAGGAGGGAAAATAGGTCGAAAGACAAGGATGAGCCATTAATTTAAAACCATATAAATTCAATCAGAATTCTTTAATGTTTAGTAACTTGGTTAAATCCATTTTATTATATCCATAAAAGTCTTTTAAATTCAAATTGTCAGTAAAAAGGTAAGCAATATTTAAAACACTTTAAAATCTTTTAGAAAGGAAAAATAACCGATCAAAATATCCTTTATATAACACTTTATCAAAATACTTTTATAACTCGATGTCTTAACAAGTTTATCCTCGTTCCTGCTGACTCTGGCTGTGCGTTGATCAAGCGCAAAGCTAGAATTCTCCAGGTAATTAGTAGACTTGTTTCAACACCCAGTGAAAATACTGGAAAACTTTTTAAAACAGATATGGAAAGTACAATCCAAAAAAAACAACCAAAACCTTTGTCTAACCATGGATCGCAGATACACAATGGTTACGCCTGGATCACCTAAAAAACAATCCATATCCGTAAGCTTTCTCAGCCCTGCGAATTACGCCATGATGACTAGTAGACCGCAGACACACAATGATTACGCCTGGATCCCCCAGGAAACAATCCTTATCCGTAAGCTATCTCAGCCCTGCGGATTTTGCTACTAAATACGACCTATACATAGATCACAGGATACACAATGATTACGTCTGGATCCCCCAGGAAACAATCCGTACCCCTAGGCCATCCAGCCAGGTGAATTACGCTATACAGTCGCGCTCGTAAGACCATGGGTATCGCCATGGAATTCGATGGACACTCGAGTATCATATCCGAAAAACCAAATCAGAGAATAATATCGATAGAATGAATACACAATGTGGCTACAAAGCAGATATTAAGCAGAAGGCACTTTCCATATCTTTACTTCGAAAATATGTATCATATGGTACCTTTTCAAATCACTTTCAAATATCATACTTATATAAAGTCCATTATATATAAGATTTTATTTTCAAATCAAATACCTTTCCAAAATCGATAGTATATCAAATCACACTTATATAGACTTCAATTATATAAGATTTCACTTTTCAAATTGAGTACCTTTTCAAATCCATAGTTTTCAAATCAACATCATACATATATAAACCAATTTTTATATAAGTTCGATAACTCCCAAATCAAGTATTTAGTAACACAAGGTTCTCAAATTTCAATTTGTTTCAATATCAGTTCAGTTTCAAAATCATATACAATTCCACCAAAATATTTCTTCTCAATTTAAATATCTTCAGTTTCAAAGTTTCCAAAATAATAGGTTTGGAGAATAATCCAAGTTTCTAAATCAATATAATTTAAGTCAAACAATTTATTTCCGAAATCAATGGTTTTCAACATCATCTTATATTTACATAAGGTCCCATCTTATATCAGGGTCAAAATTTTCAAAATAAATTTCGCTGCATGAGGAGCCATATGGGAATGAACATCTTTGCTTTATAAAAGATTTTTAATTTAGAATAGTTTGTATATAAAATAGTTTGTAAAATAGTTTGTATGTAAAATAGAATAAAACAGTTTGTTTAAGAAGAATAAAAGAAAAATAGTTTTGAAAAATGGTTTTAAATTGATAGCAGTTTTTCATAAAAGAAAAATTCCAATTAAATTACAAAGATATCCAACCCAACAACTTCCAAGTTCAGCATCAAGTATATGAATGATATTAGAATATAAGATGTACATATGTCATCATTTCGCAACATTACATTCGATCGCTCGCTCGATCACACAAGTTCGCTTTCGAACTAGTATTGTCCATTCGACTTCCCTAATGCGGACTTCGATATGGTTTCTCGACTAAAAGCCATCAGTCTCCTTGCATAGCCATATACTATGATAGAGAATTCTATAACCAAGCCCAAAATCCATATCAAATATTCGCCATCAAGAATCGAATAAAAAATCCTAACATGAAATGGTGTAATTCACCTCGAACTTGTGTACTCAAACTTGGATCAAAATAATTATGTGAATAAAACAGCATACGTACAACCTATGTATCTATTCCAACATGTTAACTATATAGTTTTATAAAGATGTTACTAAGTTAAAACATTTAAACTAAATTTTATTCAAAATATTTTGAAGACCAAATTCTTCTCAAAACATTTCAAATCTAAATTTCATATTAGAAAAATTCAAAATAGCCTTATTCATTTACTTAACAAAACAGTTTCAACTTATTTAAATCATATTACTACATACTTTAAACATACATACCAAACTTATATACTTTATACTTTTCAAAATTACTTAGCTTCGAAAAGTTAACCTTGATTTGGAAGTGCTCGAACCTTCAAAATAGTCGAAGAAATCATATTTTCAATCCTAGAGTTGGAAATCACCAACAAATCAGTAAATCAATTTCAAAAGATAGGGTTATATCGATCAAATCTGAAACTAAAGGACTGAACACCGGCTCATTTCAAATTGTTCAAATATATATACATATATCTTTCGAATATCACATCACACTTCGAAATTTGAAATCAAAAATTGGTTTCACAAATCAATCGCATAGCAAAGCTACCGAAGTGGCCTCTCCCCCACTCTGAAACTCGAAAATCAATGTCGATGATGCATGCATTCATCATCGAAATTATTTTCCAGCGACATAAGTGGGTTCTGGACTTCTATTTTCTCAAACTTCTTTTGAAATTTCTTCGAAATCATTTGAAACTCATTAAAATCATTTGAAACATTTCATATTCGGAAAATACTTTCAAATCATATTATTTATTATTTCAAAATCTTAAAACCAGTTCCAAAATGCCGGAGTTCAATCACTCAAATTCCAAAATGCCGGAGTTCAATCACTCAAATTCAAATTCAAAACCTTCAGTTATAAATTATTTTATATGAAACCATTTCTTATATAACTTTCAAAATTTCAAATCCTTTCGAACTTCAAATTTTCATTTTAAAAACGTATATAATCCTTATCGAAAAAATTTCACTTTTATATAAAATATGGTCATCCTTATCAAAGTAATAACTTCGATGAATACACAACTTTCAAAAGACAATCAACCACGAATTTTCCAAGGGTTGATTTAAGGATGGATTTCAAAACAAAACAGAGATTCAAATTTAGAGGAACTCTAATCAAATAGAATTCCGATTCAAAGATAAGCTCAAACGAAGATAAGATACTTAAATTACCAAATAGAAGATGGATAAGCCCATATAAATCGCGGGCGACCTTAACAGGGTCAACCGTGACTTCAAGAATATAATTGATGTGAAGATCTAAGGCAAATCGACCTTCGATCGCTAGAGATAGCATCCAAATATAGCAGAAGGTAGATAGCATCGTAAACCAAGGATACAGAAATCTCTGGTGAATCAATGCCAATTGTAAAGGAGTTTCACCCCCTTACAAATCATTCAAAGATTGGCGGAATCGCCGATCTTTCTAGAGGTCATTCAAAGTGGAGTTAAGGAATGCTCCAAAATCAAAGGAATATAAATAGGGAAGACATGAATGGATTTCAGAACAAGTAGGAGCATTCCAAAGTTCAAAGGAATCCTAATCGATAGGAATCCCAACCAAGATTAGAGATATACAACCTATATTAATACAAAAGGATTCCCATTCATAATTTGGAAAACTCAAATTCATATCAATACGAAAACAGAAGCATAAATATCTATAGTTTGACAACTTCAGCTAAGCAAAAGATACAACAGAGTTCACTTAAAGCAACCTTAACATACTACTGATTTTGCCATGCCCAAAATAGATTCCTATCAACAAAGAATCTGGATCAATCAAGATAGAAGTTCAAAATTTAAGAGGATCCTAATCAAAGAAATTACTAACAAGGTGGATACGAAAGGAATGAAGTTTAGAAAAATTTTACTTTCAAAGCAAGAAAATTTATATCAAAATAATCTTTGAAAATTCTTTAAAAATCATTTGAAAATCATTTTATACTTCGAAAATACATTCTCTCACAAAGAAATGATTCCGAGATTGATTTCACTCATTCTAGGGTATTTCTACCCTATCTCTAATGAGTTTTTGCTCCATAGGCTAAGGTTTGCCTGAAACCCCGCTCTGATACCAAATGTAACATCCCACTATTTTGGAACATTCAAATCGACAATAAATCCACACATGTCGGTCTTGAATACTTCAAAACAGTGGATTGTCAAGAAATTTGGAGCAAATAAAATCAAATACAGAATCATAGACATAGAATATCAGAATAACTCACAGCGGAAATAAAATACCATAGTAGTTCATGAAGCTACTATATAAAAACTCTCAAAACATATACAAAATCTCATAGTCAAAATAAATATAATAGAAGTCAGGATACATAAGTCAATATTACAGAGACAATACTGAATAGGAAATAACTGAAATAGAAGTCGATGAACCGATAGACAAATAAGCTCCAACAAATCTCTAGCTCCAGAAAGTGAATCAAAAGCTGTGATTCTCAGGCTGACCCGAGCGTAAAGTAAAACACAAAACACTCGAATCAGGACATACATACTTATACAATGTAAACCAACTCAAGTGAACTGTAAAAGCAATGCACAATAACTCAAAGGATGCTTGGGATCGCCCATCCTTTAAGGATCCATTAAACAATTAAGCAGAAATAAACGCTATCCGAGAAATGTTCATATTAAAGTAAACAATGCAAATAATAGTGTTAATGTGACTAGGGTAGCGCAGAGCTGCAGTAATCGTCCACCTCTAGCCACACTCTCAAATTAAAGTGTGCATCCAAATAAATCACAAGGAAATAAAATGGAATATAGATAAGTGTACCCGTGGTTATAGATTTCAAAATAGTTTATAATTTTGAATTAAAATTGTTCGTTTAAACCATTAAAGGATGAAGTCATTATACCTTCAAATCAAATATTTAATTCCCAAAAATTTAGCCCTTCCTGAGTTCATTTGTTCACTTAAATACATTAAAACATTAAAATTCCAGCTTTCATAGCATTTAGAAAGTGCTACGGTAAGTTATATTTGGAAACAATTCAATTCAAAAAAACAACATTTGTAAACTGCTGTAGTAGTTCAGTTTCATTTGAAAACAAGTTAAATTCAGAAAAGACAGCATTTATCAAGTGCTACTGTAGCCTTTTTATTAGTTTCAAGTTTTAATTTTAATTCAGCAACCACAGCACTTACAAAGTGCTATCATAGCCCTTAGTTAATTTTAGCCTTTAGTTCACTTCTGCAACTACAGCACTTACAAAGTGCTGCAGATTCTATAAGTTCGGTTTTTAGTTCATTTTCAGAAACGATAACATTTCTGAAGTGTTACTAAAAGAATTTCCAGATTTTAAATAGAATTCCAACCACAAACAAACTTCAATTTAAACCATTTTAATTGTATAAAAATCATATTTTTCCATTTTAAACTGGCCATTTAAATACCCTTTTGAAAGTGTGTACGCTTGTGCACACTGATTACGGATCGTGTAATATGGACTAATATATGCGGAATGTTATTTACAATTGCTATACAAGTAAATATTCAATAAACTAACTATATAGCAATTCACAGATATAGAATAGTAAATGCAGTAAACTGTAAAATCACACCAGGGATTTTTATACTGGTTCGGACCTCCCGTCCTACGTCCAGTCCCAGACTCCTATCTGGATTTTCACAACCAACTACCTCGCTTCACCCGGAGGAACAGGTTTACAACACCCGAACAGCCGAACGGGATTTCGTGCCTCTTACAACACCGAGGACTTCAACAAAAACAAATACAATTGTCGTTGACAACTTGTGCTCTTGATAACACTAATTTGTCACTTGTAGTACACCCTTCCTATAATCTTATCCTCAAAGTATGTGAATGATGTTTGTGAAGATTGAAGGAAGTATATTACTTAATTGAATCAAAAGATATGAAATAATTTCAATGATTCAATAAGCAATTGAAATGTTTGAGAGTTCAAGACAGAGATCAATAGAATAGAGATTAGAATAATAGAATTGGTTCTTATGATCTGGAATAATGATTTCATGATGTTTATATAAGAAATAAATAGTTGTAACCCTTTGTGAAAAGATACAAACAAAGGTCATGATCATTGGTGAAGAGAAAGAGAAGCAACCGTTGAAGAAAAGGAAGTGTCTGTACGAAAGGTTGCTTTCTGTTTGAAAACGGTCGACAGGTCAAAATGGACCAGTAGACAGGAATTTGAATATATATACGTTATGTACACTTGTGCACGTTATCTGTGCATTCTGGGCAGAAACGGTCGACCGCCTTGTTTTAAACCGGTCGACCGGTTTAGCCCAGACTGCACAGTTAATGTGCACTCATACATATATACATTTATATTCAAAGATTGAAGGTATGAGATTATTTGAGGATAGATTTTAACATAAATAACACTACTAACATACCAAATAATCAACCTCTAATGTATGGAGCTCTTTGTGTCTCTTTAAAACAATGAATCACTTCTTTTTGTCGATCACGGCTTATCCCTTTGTCAGAAATCAAAACTTTATAAAAATCTTGACTCAACATTCTCCCCCTTTTTGATTGATGACAACATATATCTGAAGTTCTGAATCTCCCCCTGAATATGTGATCTCCCCCTGAGATTTTGTCTGTACTTCTTTATATATATAGATATTCCTGCAAATAATTGTTAGCACTTTCTCCCCCTTTGTCATCGACAAAAAGGAGTAATAGATAATCATAGGAATGTATCAACCAGAATATCCACTTTCCTCTTTTCTTAAGTGGGACCTGCAAAAAATATAATTAAGACCATGGTACCCACTCTTTATGGGGTCCTAAGAGTTAGATCTTAGGAATCCAAACCCATACGGGTCCGGTATCCCCTTTATATACATAATTAGTATTAAAATGCACAGTATTCATGAAATTCTGAATATATTTATTCCTAATCAAATTGTTATTTGTTTTAGGAACCCATATTTTGATAGTCTTGACAACTTTCTTCTAAAATTTCACAACTGATTTTGGTTTGGAATATAATAAACTAAGATTTTTCATAGCTCCAGTATTTTGTACTTTCTTTTTCCTTTCATTACCAAGATGTTTCTTGGTTTCTTGTTTCCTATATCCCAAACCTTGTTTATTTGAAACAGATTGTGAACTTTCAATGATTTTTGTCAAATTTTCTCGACCTTTGTTAAAGTTAGAAACATTTTGAGTTATGTCATCTAACTTAGTTTGTAAGCTCGCCTTTTCTAGGTCCAGATTTTTGACTTTTGCCTTAAGCTCATGATTTTCAATAGTGAGAGCATCATTTTTCTCTTTTTGAGCTTCAATTTCTTGACTCAAAAGAGATAATTGAGAGTCAACATTAGATGATGATTCTTGAAGTTTTTCAAGTTCTTCTTCTAATATTTTCTTCTCGTCTTTTAACATATCTCGTTCAAACTCTGCTTTACTCAAATCTGCTTTGGCTACTTTTAATTGACGTTTTATGTCTTTATATTTGACTATTAATTCAGAATTTATATCAAGTAATTCATCAAATGTAGGAATTTGTACCTCATCTTCTGTTGCCATAAAACAAACATTAGCCTGTTCATTCTCCTGATCACTTTCACTTTCAGATGAGGATGAGTTTGAATCATCCCATGTTACTGAGAAGGCTCGTTTCTTTGACTTGTCCTTCTTATGTTTGAATTTATCATTTTCTGACTTCTTCTTTTGTTCTGGACAATCCTTCTGCATGTGCCCCTTTTTGTGACAGTTGAAACATTCTATAGTTGATGAAGATGGTTTGTTTGATCCAGATTTCCTTTTGTTGTAACGACTGGCTTTTCGATATTTTAGGAATTTTTTGAATCCTTTTGCAATGAATGCCAAATCTTCATCTTCAGAATCTGATTCATTTTCATCTTTCTCAGCATGAAATGCTACATTTTTCTTTTCTTCTTTCTGTTCTTTTCTAGCCTGCAAATTTGCTTCATAGGACATTAAATTTCCTATCAATTCATCTGGCTTCATGATGGAAAGGTCATTAGCTTCTTCAATTGCTAATACTTTTCCTTCCCATTCACTAGTCAGAGAATGTAGGACTGTTGAAACAACATCAAAATCTGAATATTTTGCCCTAATCCGATAAGTGCATGATGAATAGTTTGAAACCTTGAATACATATCATTGATTGTCTCATTCGGTTTCATTTTGAAATTTTGAAACTGACTCTTCAGCATGGCTATTTTGGCTTGTTTAACCTTGTTAGTACCTTCATGAGTGGTTTTCAGCGTTTGCCAAATTTGATATGCAGTAGTGCAGATACTAACACGGTTATATTCATTTTGGTCTAATGCACAAAACAACATATTTATTGCCTTTGCATTTACGGCTGCTGCTGTTTTCTCAGCCGTTGTCCATTCTGAATATTCAGTTGTTGGATTTACTATTTCTTTTTGAGTAGCATTCCAAGCATCATAACTATTTGATTGCATGAAAAATGACATACGTGTAGCCCAATAGCTATAGTTGAGACCATTAAAGAATGGAGGTCTTTGTGTTGATTGACCTTCCGTGTAAGTGCTAGTGCTAGTGCTTGCGTTATTTGCCATATTACAAGAATATATCAAATAACGGTGTTACGGTTATATGATGACCGTGCTCTGATACCAAATGAAAGTGTGTACGCTTGTGCACACTGATTACGGATCGTGTAATATGGACTAATATATGCGGAATGTTATTTACAATTGCTATACAAGTAAATATTCAATAAACTAACTATATAGCAATTCACAGATATAGAATAGTAAATGCAGTAAACTGTAAAATCACACCAGGGATTTTTATACTGGTTCGGACCTCCCGTCCTACGTCCAGTCCCAGACTCCTATCTGGATTTTCACAACCAACTACCTCGCTTCACCCGGAGGAACAGGTTTACAACACCCGAACAGCCGAACGGGATTTCGTGCCTCTTACAACACTGAGGACTTCAACAAAAACAAATACAATTGTCGTTGACAACTTGTGCTCTTGATAACACTAATTTGTCACTTGTAGTACACCCTTCCTATAATCTTATCCTCAAAGTATGTGAATGATGTTTGTGAAGATTGAAGGAAGTATATTACTTAATTGAATCAAAAGATATGAAATAATTTCAATGATTCAATAAGCAATTGAAATGTTTGAGAGTTCAAGACAGAGATCAATAGAATAGAGATTAGAATAATAGAATTGGTTCTTATGATCTGGAATAATGATTTCATGATGTTTATATAAGAAATAAATAGTTGTAACCCTTTGTGAAAAGATACAAACAAAGGTCATGATCATTGGTGAAGAGAAAGAGAAGCAACCGTTGAAGAAAAGGAAGTGTCTGTACGAAAGGTTGCTTTCTGTTTGAAAACGGTCGACAGGTCAAAATGGACCAGTAGACAGGAATTTGAATATATATATACGTTATGTACACTTGTGCACGTTATCTGTGCATTCTGGGCAGAAACGGTCGACCGCCTTGTTTTAAACCGGTCGACCGGTTTAGCCCAGACTGCACAGTTAATGTGCACTCATACATATATACATTTATATTCAAAGATTGAAGGTATGAGATTATTTGAGGATAGATTTTAACATAAATAACACTACTAACATACCAAATAATCAACCTCTAATGTATGGAGCTCTTTGTGTCTCTTTAAAACAATGAATCACTTCTTTTTGTCGATCACGGCTTATCCCTTTGTCAGAAATCAAAACTCTATAAAAATCTTGACTCAACACCTTTAACTTACGATTTTTATAAAGTAAATTCCACAAATAAATATCAAAATTTTCATTTCTTCACTTATTAAATTCAAGTGTACAATTTTCCTTTTCATTACATTCACTTAACACTTTAATTTAATTTATCATTTCACAAATAAAACTTAATTTCCATTTTATTTTCTTTTACTTAAACTTCCATTTTTAAAACCAAATCTCAGAATTCCAAGTCAAGTTAAATTCCAAATTTCCATTTTAAGCATTTATTTATTTAACATTTTTAACTTATAGAAAAATCACTAACCCTTTATTAAATTATTTTATATTCAATTTAAATCAAATTATCATATTTTTACATTTAAAAATATCTAAAATTTTCCAGAAAAATATATAAAATAACCACGGGTCTGTATAACATTTTTCTAACCTAAGTCAAGTGATACGGATAATATATCATTTCAATCCGTAATTTACAAAGAAAAATCCGAGTTCTATCATTTCAAACCCCCAATCCCAAGTAAATAAAAATAATTAAAAATCACTCGAGCCTATCATTTCAGCCCATAATGATTTTTCCCTATTCTAAAGTCCGTTTGGGTATGTATCATTTCAACCCATAGTGAATCTATTCTACAAGGAACTTGCAGTGTGATTAACAGAAATAAATAAACAGTATAATAAAATATAACATAACAGATGATGTGACAAGTTTATAATAGGGTTTAACATCATATAATTTACATCACAGGCAGGTATAACATGATATAATAGTTTATACACATTCACTTGTTGTTGTTTCACAATTCTACAAGTATAAATGTCATGTGTGAATACTCACCTCTTTTACGTAGGAGTTAGCAACTCAAACACACAAACAAAAATCCGGAAAGCACTATAGCACAACTAGATTCAAGTGGAAAGAGAGCCAAGATTTAAATCTTGTATACAACAATAAAACAAAGCAAAATATAAATAAAATTTCAACACAAAAATAAATTGAAACAAAGTGGAATTTAAATTGACAAAAGAGACAAATGGCTTAACCTTGCTTTCAAATCACAAATGCTTGATCACGACCCATCATGGGCTCAGCCATACATGTTTTAGAGGTGGAAATGGTTTGGGTTTGGCACATACAGGCATGGCTACAAAGGGATGTGAAGGGGTAGGAGTTTGCAAGCATGGAAGGTATAAAGGCAAGGCCACTAGGTGGAGTTTTGGTGCATGTAGGCTCGGCCTATGGGTCGATGGGCTCGGCCATGGCTCACTACAGGTCAGGTCAAATCTGAACAAGTCTAGTGGTGATGGTCACGTGCTGGTGGTGGAGCTAGAGGTGGTGGCCAAAGTCAAAAATGAAGGGGATGGTGACAAAGAGGCTCGGCTACACAATTGTTTTGGAGTTTTTGCAATGTTTTTGTGTTGTTGTTCATCCTAGAAGTCACGGCCAGATCTGGACAGCGGGGTAGGTGGTTGGCCATGGCTGATGAGGAGGAGGAGATTGTGGTGGTGGGGGGAGGAGATGGTGGTGGCTATGGCCGGGCAAGGCATGAAGAAGATCAAGGCAAAAATGGAAAAATAAAGAGGAAAAAAGTAGAAGAAGGAGAAGCCATTGCTTATTTTTTTCAGAAATGTTTGTGGTCGAAATTTTGTGATGGAATGAGAAGTCTTTTACGTGAAAAGAAAATAAATATTAGAGGAGTTTTCTCACGACAATCAAGTGGAAGAAACGGTCAAGCAATCAATGTTTTAAAACAGCAAGAGAAAATGAAGGGATTTAATTCCTATTTAATAAAAAGAATAAATGGAAAATGAGAACTCTTCCTATCTTCACGTGAATTGATAGGCTACATGTCAGGAACAGCTATGGGTTTTGAGGAATAAGTTAAGGTAGGAAATAAATAAATAGGTAAATAAAGAGGTAGGAAAATCAAAAGGTGGGAAATATAAAGGCAAGAAATAAAAATGAAACGTATGCCTATTTTTAAAACAAGTAACGTATCTTAATTGATTTGTTTCCTATATATTAAAGAAAGATATATATACAAAAGAAGCCTTTCCCAAAACAAATAAATACAAGAATATTTAATAAATAAGTTTTTAAAAGATATGCCTTTAAGGTGCTGCTTCAATGGCTCCATTAGCCTTTGGATGTGCCATGGAAGAAAAAAATTTGATAATCCCGTTCTTATGGAAAAATTGAGAAAACTCTTCACTTCTAATTATGTTCCATTATCTGATATAATCTTATAAGGGATCTCGAATATGTTAATAATATTTTTAATGATGAATCTAAGCACTTTCCTAGAAGTGATTTTAGGGAGTGGTTCTGCTTCTACCCACTTAGTAAAGTAGTCAATAGCAACTACAGCATATTTTGCTCCTATTTTGGAAATTGGCAATGGCCCAATTAAATCGATTCCCCCTATATAGAAGGGCCATGGACTAGAGATTGGGGTTAATTGACTTGGTGGTAAACAAGGAATTTTGAGTATTTCTGGCATCTTTCACATTTCTTGACATACTCAATTGCTTGACTTGCCATTCAAGGCCAATAGAAACTTTGTCTCATTATTTTCTTTGCCAACATTGCCCCGTTGGAATGGTCTTCGTAAAATCCTTCATGTGCTTCCACCAACAATTTCATCCCATCCTTCAAACATGCACATCTTAAGTAAGGTAAGGCATATCCTTTCTTGTAAAGAACTCCATCCATCATAGTGAAAGTCAGAGCCTGTCACCTGATTTTCCTAGCTTTTATTTTGTCAGATGGTAATATCCCTTGGAAAGATATTCAACAATAGGTGACATCCAAGTGTCACTTTAACGGTCATCTACCCTTGGATGATTAAACCCCTCATTTAGGATTTCTTCATCAATTTCGCTTTCTTCTCTTTCTTGTGCCATGGCTTGGGATCTAGTTAGAACCAACAATTCATTCCCTTGTTCGGGTATTCCCTCTTCGATACTAGGATTTTCTGGGTATCCTACTGGTATGGTACGGGTCTCTAGGGCTCCTCTTGAACTACCCAACTTTGCTAATGAATCCACCTGAGTGTTTTCTCTCCTTGAAACTTAGTGTATAGAAAAATCTTCAAATAAGGCGAGCATTTTTAACACTTTCTTTACATACAAGGACAGTTTGAAATCCTTAGTCTGGTATATTTGTTTTATCTGATTTACCATTAGTTAAGAATCACTAAAGACTTGAATTCATAGGATCTTGAGCTCTAAGGCTAGAGTCAATCCTGCCACCATTGATTCATATTCGGCTACATTATTTGTTGCGGGGAACCCTAACTTCATTGCGTAGTGTAGGTCGTGCCCTTCTAGTGTTATTATAACATTTCCTGCCCCGGCACCCTGCTCATTTGATGCACCATCCACAAATAACTACCATATGCGTTTTTGATCCTTTTCTTTCCCCGATTGCCCTTTAACAAAGTTTGCACACTCGTTAATAAAGTCTGCTAATGCTTGCCCTATGATTGCCGCTCATGGCTGAAATTCAATGTCATACAAGTTAAGCTCAATTCCGCACTTTACCAGCCTACCCGAAGTTTTAGGCTTACTGAAGACTTGTTTGAGTGGAAAGTTACTTAATACTTTGATTGGATGCGCTTGAAAGTATGCTCTAAGTTTTCATGCTATAAGTATCAAGCAGTAAGAAAATTTTTCTATTACAGGGTATCGAACATTTGCATCTTTTAACCGTATGCTCACATAATAAATAGTAAGTTAAGCCTCATTTTCCTCCCTAATCAATACTGAACTAACTGCAAGCTCCGAAACTGCCATGTATAAGTACAAGACTTCTCTGTTCTCGGGGTTAGATAATATTGGTGGATTTTCCAAATGATTTTTTAATTCTTGGAAGGCTTTCTTACAATCTTCTCCCCATTCAAAGTTTTTCCTCTTCTTTATCACATTTAAAAAGGGAATGCACTTATCAGTTGCCGTAGAGATGAACCTGCTTAGGGCAGCAAGCCTACCATTCTAACTCATTACATCTTTATTGGTTTTGGGCTAGCCATGTCTTTGATTGCTTGGATCTGGTCTTGGCTGGCTTCAATTCCTTGAGCGCTTACAATATAGCCTAAAAACTTCCTAGAATTAACCCCGAAAAAGCATTTTTGGGGATTCAATTTAACTCAATACTTCTGTAATACTTCGAACATCTCTTTCAGGTCTTCAAGGAGACTCCCAACTTCAGATGATTTTACTAGCATATCGTCAACATAAACTTCCATATTTCGACCAATCTGTTCTTTGAACATTTTGTTAACTAAACTTTGATAGGTGGCTCTTGCATTCTTTAACCCGAAAGGCATTGCTTTATAGCAGAAAATTCCCTAGTCGGTTTTGTGGGCATTTCCACCCACTACATGGTGAATATGAAGAGTCAGGGGTAAAATTTTCATTGTCTTGGAATGGACCTAAACTAGTTTAGAAGTATTCTCGAGATCATGGTATGAGCCTAGGTCAAAACCGCGTCTCAATTCGAGTAGTTGTAGGGGCTAGTTTGGTTTTTTGTCTTTACTTCGTGTAGTGTGTAAGCACCCTCGGGTCGATCAGCACATGCAACGGATTTACGAATCCTTCCTTTACCTTTTTCCCAGGATGGAGATCCAAGAGTAGATGGTAGAGCCCTACAATAGCTTAAGATTGATTAGAATGAAAGAAAAGTAATTATAAAGTACCTTCATTGTGCCCCCCGCTTATCAGCAAGTGTGGAGATCTTGGCAAGTGTCTAAGGGGCCGGGTTAGCTCCTTATAAAGGTTTGTAGTGGGCACTCAAATGATTTTGTTTTCCTGGAGGGTGGACTAGTAACTCATGGTCTTATCTTATTCTCTATTCATATTTGTTGAACATATCCCTAGGTAAGGAGAGCTATATTATTTGGGTCATGTCTAGTACGTGTTGGATTGGTGATGCCTTCGGGCATTATAAGAGTGATGAAGTGTCGAGCTTGTCATATCTAGACTTTGAGAATCAATCACCATGACTTCGGTCTTTGAGTTGTGATATTTCAATCCATGGATGGGATCCCGATTGCAGTATTTTGATTAGATGCCGGATGGATGAGGGCTGTGCTTGGGGTTCATATGGTTAGGAAGAATGCCCCATGTGTTCCCCAGACTGGGGCTTCCCTTGTATTACAATGTTAAGGTTGTATACTTCCATCTGTCTTAAGAAGGTCAAGAGTTTATCCACCAAAGCTTTATGTTAAGCAGCAAAGTGTTTACTGATTTAAACCACAACTATTTCGAAGTTACGTCTGGTAATTTTTAGCACGGGGAGGTTGTTAGACTAATCTTCCATCTTTTCACATCTGGATTGGGTGTACTAACAGCAATTGTATTCTTTGTAGAAGAGTTCCTTCGCTTAGGAGGCATGTTGGAAAGTTGTTCTCCTACGCTTTCCTGAAGAGCTTGTAATTTTTAAGGGACAATATTTGTCCCTTGAAACTTGAATTATTGTCCCATGAAACTTGAATTATTGTCCCTTGAAAATTACAAGCTCTTCAGGAAAGTGCAGAAGAACAACTTTCCAACATGCCTCCTAAGCGAAGGAACTCTGCTACAAAGAATACAACTGTTGTTAGTACACCCAATCCAGATGTGGAAAGATGGAAGATTGGTCTAACAACTCCCCGTGCTAAAAATTACCGAACATAACTTCGAAATAGTTGTGGTTTAAATCAGTTTACACTTTGCTGCTTAATATAAAGCTTTGGTGGATAAACTCTTGCCATGCTTAAGACAGATGAAAGTATACAACCTTAACATTGTAATACAAGGGAAGCCCCAGTCTAGGGAACACAGGTGGCCTTCCGGCTAACCATATGAACCCCAAGCACAACCTTCATCCATCCAGCATCTAATCAAAATACTGCAATCGGCATCCAGTCATGGATCGAAATATCACAACTCGAAGACCGATGTCATGGTGATTGATACTCAAAGTCTAGATATGACAAGCTCGACACTTCATCACTCTTATAATGCCCGAAGGCACCACCAATCAAACGCGTACTAGACAGGACCCAAATAATATAGCTCCCCTTACCTAGGGATATGTTCAATAAATATGAACAGAGAAGGAGATAAGACCAAGAGTTACTAGTCCACCCTCCAAGAAAACAAAAACTTTTGAGTGCCCACTACAAACCTTTATAAGGGGCTAACCCGACCCCCTATACGCTTGCCAAGATCTCCACACTTGCTGATAAGCGGAGGGCACAAAGGAGGTAATATATAATTACTTTTCTTTCATTCTAATCAATCTTAAGCTATGGTAGGGCTATACAATCTACTCTTGGATCTCCGTCCTTGGAAAAAGGTAAAGGAAGGATTCGTAAATCCGTTGCATGTGCTGATCGACCCGAGGGTGCTTACACACTACATGAAGTAAAGACAAAAAATCAAACTAGCCCCTACAACTATGCATGACCTTTTCTTTTGTTTTTTATCTAACTTGGTTGTTGTCATTTCAGGACAAAGCCATCGGCTCCTAGGTTCCATAGAGCCTTAAAAAAATTCCAAGTGAGAATTCCTATCCAAGAGAACATCTTAAACCAGGCATACTACACAACCTGGTACTTTGTGCTTCTTTCGAAGCGACAGGTTTGGTCTAAACTACTCTTTCCCTTTTGACTGAGACAAGACACTAATGCATTCACATGACACATATGCAGTTATATTCACTTAACACATATGCAGTTATATTCACTTAACACCTATGTTGTTATAACCACTACTTATTTTGTAATTAGCAATCCAGATCACAAGCATGTGTTGGCAGCAGTTAAAATAAGATAGCCATGACTAAGAGCACTAGCATGGGTAGTTCACTGCTGACGACCGCCTCTTTCCCTGGCAACGACATACCATTCGGGCATCCAGGCACAAATCTAGCTTGAGTAACTCAAAGAATAAATGCATTTGAAGCATAGCGTGGATTGACTCATAACAGGAGATGCCCTAATCCAACGAGCAGGTTGATGTTGTTAACAAAGTCTTGAAAACGCACTAAGAAAAAACTAGATGAATCCAAAGGAGTGTGGGTTGACGAACTACCCACGGCACTGAGGGCTTACCAAGCCTCCTACAAAACAGCAAAAGGACATACTCTATTTTCTCTAAGCATACGGGGCCAGATATGTTGAGGAGAGAAGGAATCAGACCACTCTCAAGACCACCGCACACAGACGGGAAGTGGCAAAACAATACAAATCTAAGGTGAAGCCCCAAGGGTTACAAGAGGGAGATATTGTTCTCAAGCAAGTCTTTCACCATCCAGGCGCACTAGATCTAGTTTGGGAAGGACCATTTGTTGTTCATATGGACCTCTACAGTGGAGATTACATTCCATCGACAATTGACGAAAAAGGTGTTTGGGAAAGGAAGGGATCTCTAGCATCTCCTCCATTACTTCTCTCGGCTTGTAAAAAGCATGTATCACATGAAACAATAAAAGAAAGACAATGGACGTAGGAATATTCTGGCTAAACCATTGTAAAAATTAATGTTTTGCTCGATTGTTTGTCTTATATTTTTCCTATTACGATCAATCAAAAGCTCTCATCGGCAGCAGTGAAAGCTAGATAACCATGACTAAGGGCACGAAAATAGCCTGGGTAGTCCACTGTTGACAATCGGCTCCCCAGCTAGCAATGATAAACCAACTATAAGCCAAGGAATGGGCACGATTATAGCCTAGGCAGTTTATCATTGGCATTCAGCTCGCCGGCAACTACGAACCGATAAGAAATCCCACGATTAAGGCTTGGCTGTAGCCAGGGATAGTTCGAAGTTGACGATCGGCACCCATGCTAGCCGAGCCACAGTATATCAAATAATACTTATGGTACAGGCCATAATGGCCCGGGTAGTCACTGTGTGCGATTCTCGGTTCTAAATCTTAAGTACACAGTCGTAAAAGTAACACTCCTTTAGAACATAGGTTGGGCTGACAAACCATATGACACCAAAATCCACAATTAGGGCAAGTTACTTATGTGCCACGAATCTTAAGTTTAGAAGGACTCTCTTGATGGAGAATATAGTTCATTGTACGTAAACTAGAAGCTTCTAACAATTTCTTTTAGTCTTGTGGCATTACATACAGATAGTAGGAATATGAATTCCACTATGCCAACCACAGCAGGATATTCCTTCGCTTCCACTCCACCAGAGGAAATGGGGCATCGACTCAGCTTCGTCAAAGATAGTGGAACATAAATCCAACATTGCCACAAGAATTGGAATATCCCTTCCAGCCAACTTCACTCAAGAAACTGTAAGGATTCTCCCAAAGCTGAGCACACTTATGGAACTGAGAAAAACTCAATGCAAAGGTATGACTAACTTTTGTAATATAAGCTAAATTCGATAAAAAATACTTGGGGGCATAGCACTACCTCACCCCTTGATTATACACATACACTACCACTCAGCTTGGTAATAGTACATTGGAATCATGACCTCAAGTCCGCAAGTTTAAAACCTATTCATGATACAAGGCAACATGTTGTTGGAATCAACCAAGTGCACTATACTGGGGGCAAACCAAGACAAATAATGAGCGCTCCCAACCGACTTTTGACAACGTCGTTAGAGGGTGCTTTGGAGGATTTGATGAGTATTTATGGACTGCCACGTCCCCTAAATTACTCTCTAAACCTAAGTAATAGGGAATCACTTCGAATGATAAGGACCTCTCTAAACAGAAGTGATTCGATCTCTAACCTTCCGAATGTAATTAATTCATTTCAAGGTCTATTATAACACAAACAGCTTGGTACCTTTACCTAATAAATCAATCCCGAGGACATGCAGGATGACTCTAACACATATCTATGGTAAAATTCCAAATCAAAATGTATTTATAGTCTGTAACTAATTCTAAGGCAAGGATGAAAGTATGTGACCACACTAGGCCCGAAAGGACCCTAAACTTGTAGGTAAAGTCAATAGAATAGGACGATCCTCAACCGCTAAAGCCAATGAGACATTTGAGTTGAAAGGTTGATTCTACCTGACCAATGTAGAGATAGCAAGCCGACGTCTCTAATAATCACCCAACGCTGAAGGCATCTGACTACGATAATCGGCATAAACCGGATCAACAATAGGACTCCTAATTCACAATGCCCACAAATTTCCTTGAGCTTCGCTCAAAAGAGCCAGGACCACTCACTCAGACCCGACATCTACCCTATTATCGTTTGCCAGTAGTAGACTCCAAACAAATGCATGAGATATCAGTAGGCAAACTACCAAGGAAATTGGCTAAGCTAATCTTGTACAAATGTGCCTGGGGGCAAGTCCTGGAAAAGCTAACAGAAGAATAAGGAATTGCTCCAAACATCATCACCTTACCAGAATAGATGCGACACAAACCTATTGCAATTAGTTAAGCCTAACTAGATATAATGACCCCAATTAAAGCTCTTACAAAATGTACATGTCTTTGTACAAACGTCCATACAGAAGATACAAAGCATAGGCTACAGAAGAAACTGTTAGCCTGCACTCAAAGGCACCACATTACATATCCTACATACGAGTGCCCTTCAATGGAGATTCTTACTCTACCAAATCCATTAATAACTAATCCCATACGTGCATGCGCGGAAGTGGAGAAAAGTTCACTAAGAAATATACAAATTCGGCAATCGCATGGAATGGATAGGTCGTGATCACTAGACTTACCCATACAATGAACATAAATAGAATGCCACGTCAATAGACTCGAGAACAATACCATAAAGTATACATCGATCGGTTCACACACTATAGAACCTCAAAGTAGGAAGTAAGAAGACCAAGACTGGGAAAACAGAATCCCACCAAGTGAAGACTAATCAAAGACGGCTAGAGGCAGTCACCACACCATCCTTAAGCATAGTCGAGCCTCACATTGAACTAGCAAAGGAAAACTCTTTAGGGAAACAAAAATAATATATGGATAGTTAGACATCAAGATGATGGCTGCAAGACAAGCAAGGCAACCCCTGATCAGACAAAGCACACTTTGCATTCACGAGAGTATGTTTTGGGGGGCAAACGTTATGGGCATTTCCGCCCACTACATGGTGAATATGAAGAGTTAGGGGTAAAATTTTCATTTTCTTGGAATGGACCTAAACTAGTTTAGAAGTATTCTCAAGATCAAGATATGAACCTAGGTTGAAACCGCATCTCAATCTGAGTAACGGTTTAAAAGATATGAACATCTTAACATTAGCCCATTGTCTAAGTTATATGGGTCCCACTTTGGAGAACTACTATTTTTCTCTCTCACATGGAACATTTAGGGGCGTTGGGAAACTCTACTAAGCGATACACAACTACCGGTTCAAGTCTTATTCAATTCTGACTTGGATTGAAGGGGTTATGGCATAATAACATGTGTAGCACAATGGTAAAGACTTGCGCCTTTTAGACAATTCACCCGGGTTCAAGTCCTGGCAAGCACTTATTTTCATGAAGCATGAGTAATGGTCCAATAGGGAATCAAACTACTTAATATCTAACCATTTCCAACGGAAGGAAGGTTGAACCAAATCCCAGAGAAAGGAAGGTCGAACCAAATCGCAGGGGAAGGAAGGTTGAACCAAATCTCACATGAAGGAAGGTTGAACCAAATCCCAGACCAAATCCTAGAGGAAAGACGGTTGAACCAAATCTCAGAGGCTATGTACTCAGCTGCCACTCCTATCATAACCTCACTCTATAAATACCAGGCACATAGCACTATATAAAAGGAGGTGGGAAAAGATTGAAGCTCTCATCAATAATGGTAGACAACTTCTAGAGGGAAAACTCTTAGTTCAAATAGCATGTTTACTCATATTCAAAACTTGTACTTGTAATCAGAAATGAAAGAGATAATAAAAGAGGAATAGTGGACATAACCACAGTCATGCCGAACCACTATAAAATCTATGTCTTTTACATTTAAGTCCTTTACTTATTCTTTATTGCACATTCTTGATTTTCTATCTCAATCATCCGCAACTAAAATTCACCAAACAATAGCTCTATACTGAAAACGGTATTCACAACTCTACTATTATGACTTGGAGGTGTTTGCCCATTTTTTGTGTAAATAGTATGTAATGAAACTTGTATGTTCTTCATTCGATTTAAACATGGGTATTTGATTGTATCCCGATTAAGCATCCATAAAGGATAATAACTTGTTTCTACAAGTTTCATCAACCAATTGTTCTATCCGGGATAACGGGTAACAATCTTTTGGACATGCTTTGTTTAAATCAGTATAACCAATGGAAGTCCACCATTTCCCGTTCGACTTCTTTACCAATACTGGGTTTGCTAGCCACATTGGGTAAAAGACTTCCCGAATCAATCCATTTTAGAGTTGCCTTTTAACTTCTTCTTTTAAGACGTCGAATCTCACTTTATCAAATTGTCTCTTCTTTTGTCGGATGAAGGTTACTTCTGGATTAATATTTACTGCATAGCACATAACCGATTGACCAATCTCAACCATACCTGAATAATACCATGCAAACACATCTTTGTTAGACTTAACAAATTGATTTAAGTCTGCCTTCAAGCTGCTTTCCAACTCCTTTCGCACTTTGACTGTTTTGGTTGAATCATTTGGATCTATACATGTTTCCTCAAGGTGCTTTATAGGTTTTATCCTTTCCACTTCCCCACAGCAATCCAATTCTATGATGATTTCACCTTCTTCTATAGAATTACCATCCGTCCTCTTTCTCTTGCTTCCACGGGAGATGTACCTTTCAAACATACGTTTATTGGTCTTACTGGATCTTATTTTTGCTTCAAATGTTGGATGTAAAATTCCATCATCCAAAGGCTGAAAAAAGTAGAAGAATCATAGTAAGAAGAATACTCCCTCTTATATTGATCAAGTGTTGCAAAGTACATCTCGTGGGAACTGGACTATTCTCCGCTGAAAGTGCCCCAACCCCTCTTAGTTAAGAATTTTACCATTAGATATTTTGGCGAAACAAAAGTGTCCACCGTATCAAGCGCGAGTCGGCCAAAGAAAGCATTGTAGTATGACGTACGATTGATGATTACGAAGAGAGTATCAAAAGTCCTTCAGCATGATGGTACTCCCATCGGCACTAGCAACTTCACTTCTCCTATTGGAGTTGATCCCTTGTTATTGAACCCAAAGGTAGGCTCAAGGTTAGGCTCTAGCTTATCTTCTGGGATGCCCATTTGATCAAAGGAATGTTTGGAAATGACATTGATTGCGATCCTAGTGTCTACAAGAATTTTGGACACTATAAAAAGTCTAATTTGGGTCGTGATCATGAGGGAGTCATTATGAGGGTGATGGATCCCTTTCTTCAGCTCTTGGGGAGTAATAACAAGATTTGGCATTGGCACATTGAGTCGTGGACTTTTAAGTGGGGGCTCTTCTTGAATGGAGAACACTCCTTCTCTAGCTTCTTTAATGTATCTGCTTTTGGCTCCCTTGCTAGTCCCTACTGGGTGTGGCCCCTCATGGATTACATCAATCTTATTCAATGGCAGACTGAAGCTTAATGGATCTTCTTCTTCTAAGATGTTGATAGCATTATTAAGAAATTTTGGCAGATCATCAACAGTCCGAGGTGCCTTATTCTTGTCTTGGATGAATTCCTTTAAATGCCCTTCATTGATTAGGTTTTGAATGATTCCAGCTGTGATGCCCTACCCCGAAACCCACATTAACAAAGAGTTACTGGGTAATATCGTCTGCTAATGTAGAGAATAGGGTTGGTTAGGAGCGACCATCTATAGCCTTCTCTTAATTATCTACTGAATGCGTCGACAAATGCTATCTTTTTTATTTCTAACTCAAGTGGACCGACATATCCAATAAATACTTAATACAAAGCCATAGATGGCTATAGGATCAATCAGAGCAAAATACAACAACTCAAATGAAAAACACATCACATAACAGAAAATGATCACACACACACACACATATATATATACATATATACATATACAAATACATCACAGAGTACACAAAATGATACATGTCAAGTGCTATAGCGACCACAATATACAAGCGAGTCAAAAGAGTATAAATATCAGAGTAGCAACAAAAAGGACTACACAAAAGCTACAACAAAAAGAGCTAGCAGAAAAGTCCATGCGGAGCAGAATAGGCTAAGTCCAAATGTACCTAACCTGAAACACCTCGGTCTAACCCGAGTATAAATACACGGGTCAGTCTACCTAACAAATCAGTTTATAAGGATAAGCGGTAATATGAGCATAATGATAATATGATAATATTCTCAAGTGAGAAGGGACAATAAAAGTGTATGGTTACATCAGGTGATAATATGGTATCACTACACAACATACAATCTCACAAGAGTTAAAATAATTCATAAAACGCTAAATATAGCAAGCCTCATATCATCGGCATATCACAAATCTTCAATAATGGTTTAGGGAAAATTTTAGTTCCGAAAAAGGAGAAATCCTAAACCCGCCATCACGACAATCAAATGAAACTCAAAGAAATCACCATCTCCAAATACACCACAAGGCAAATATACACCATATAGGAAATCACAATAAAATGCCAGTGTAGGAAACTCAAATCTCAAAGATAAAACTCACAAGAGTTCAAATTCCCATAAGGTAATCGCCGTATATATATAATATTTCAAATGGCTCGAATGGTCAATAATAAAAAGGCGATACACTTGGGAAATCAACATCAATGAAATCATCTCAAAAATATAACACGTGCTTATGGCCGAAGCCCGCTAAGTATTGTTCTCCCAAAATAAGGCGCCACGTCTCTTGGACAAATGTCCCAAAGGACAAATAAATACGTCTCTTTGACCAACATCCCGACGGACAACTTCCCGAAGGACAAATACGTCGCAATGAATAACGTCTCTTAGACAAACATCCCGAAGGACAAATGACCCGAAGGTCCAGTACTAGCAAATACTTCTCTTAGACAAATGGGTCACAAACTTTCGGATACGAACCCGAATAGTGTTAATATGTGTCCCATACCACACGCTCGCACTAAATGATTTACTAACCGCTAGTAAATTTCACACTCAAATCAGTAAAAAGTTTACCTCATCTCATAGGTAAACTCAAGGTCAAAACGATCAAACGGACAAGTCGAGAATTAACCGATAAGATAAACGCACGTGTCTCATACCACGTGTTTTACGAAACCGTTTAATTCTCCTTCTCATTCGCTCGAAATGTGCAAAAACGTGTAATTTATATATAAAATAATTTACTTTGGAAAACAAGCTTTGAAAACCAATTCTCGGAATAAATTTGAAAACCCTATTTGAAAATTTCCCTTATTACAGAGAATCAATAGATTTTACACTTGAAAATACTAGAAAATATTGTATAATAATTATTTTGAAATGCCCATTAATTTTAAAAATCATTTCAAAAAGATTTGGAGAAAACCGTTCTCGAAAACGAATCAAGAAAAACACTCAAACCGATATTCAAATTCAAATTATAATTAAATTCAAAATAATTCTAAATTTGAATTTCAAAATCTCCAAAATTAGGCTAGTCTATTAATAGACATCATGGCCTATAATCATCATCAATATCATCGCAAAATTTGCATCAAAACGATTGACAAACGGTCGCAATTCCAAGGCAAAAGTTGCGAAATATGCTACGAAAGTACATGAACACAAGGTCACAACGCACGCACCAGGGCCAACAAGTGGGTCGACCTAGACTAGTGGCTTGGTCGACCACCTGGTCGACCTGGAGGGTGTTGGGTCGACCAGCCTGTCGACCTCGGCTACGGACTCTTCTCCAGGTTATTTTCCAGCCTTGTATTAATTTTCCAAGGACATTTTGACATAGCCAACGACCATAATTTTCAACAAAAATTTACAAAGATGAAGTTCAACATGCAAGCTACCGAATGCAAGAAATTTGGTAGCATTTTGTTGCTGGAATCACAAGATATAAGGTTTCAAAGATACAACAGAAACTGATTATAAATAAGGCAAAAACTAGCTACATAAAACTACAGACAGAAGTAAATTCTTTACAGATTCAAGCACTGACACTTTTGTTTTGGCTAGTTTGTGAGTTTATACAACTCATCTTGCTGATTTGTTGCAAAAGCTAGGATTTTTTATGCAAAGAGGAAGCTTTGCTTGAGATTACAAGCCTTTAGAAACTGTAGAAAGCAAATACAGAACATGCAAACAAATATATAGTAAAAATTAGAAAACCATTTACTATAAAAGAATTTGGTGATGAAATTTAGTAGTTTGGAGGGGATTACCTTAGATTTATCACTAGCTTGCAAAAAGATTTGAGTTTGGTGAGTTTTAACTGAGAAATTTGCTTGAATTTTGAGAAATTGGTAAAGTGTTTACTGACTTTGTTTTTAGGCTGAAGGAGGAAGAAGATAATATGAAATGAGCATACAGCTAATCACTATTTCTCATTTCTCACTTGGTTAAAGGTTAATGGGCCTAATTGGGTTCAAAAATTAAAAGAAATAAATGGCTTAAGGTTTAAATTAACACTTAACAAATTAATGTGTACATATCACATATACACATAAATAAAAATGCATTTCTCTCAAGTTTCACACAGGAAAAATGTCAAAACTTGTATACATATAAAATAAATTTTTTTTCTATCATTTAAAAAGATTAATTTATATTTTTAAAACATTTTTATTATTAAAATCCTTAATTTAACAAAAATACACCATTTACTCAAATAAATGAATAAAACATTGTTTTTAACTTCTAAAATTCCATAAAATTTATTTTCTCACTTAGAAAAATATTTCAAACCATTTCCAAACATAATTTATAGCCAAAACTGATTTTTAAACCAATTTCCACCTTTTATTTCAATAAACCACTATTAAAAATTACATACTTCTTTTAAAAATTATTAAAAGAAGCAAATGGGAAATAATTAATATAATTATTGCATTTTCTCTAAAATGAAATCATTTTCATTATTTCAAGCCTATATTCCATTTATTATCACTCCAAACAAAATAAAATAAAGCTTGGAATTTCATTTTATCCTTTTAAATTCCAAAATTCATTGTTTATTCCAAATAAACAATTTAATTTCTCCAATTTTAATTTAACTTACAATATTAAATTATAATTATCATTATAATTCGATATTGAAAGGTAATCTCCAATCCAGGGTTGTTATAGACTCCCCCTTAACAAAATTGCGTTCTCACAATTTCTAGAGAAGGATTTGTACTCAACTTATTAATTTCATCAATCAAAGGAAAAAGAAATAAGCTTAAGATAAAAATATATTCTCACCATCGCTATGTGAAGATAGAAAACTGGGATAGGATTGCTCGATAAAATCTCTGGTTTCCCAAGTGCAGTCTTTAGGATTAGCGGACCATTGAACTTTAACGAGCGGCACATCCTTATTTCGAAGGCATCTCACCTCCGAAGCAAGTACGCCAATAGGCTGCTGCACAACAGATAGGTCTGGTGAGATCTCAAGCTCTTGCAAATAAGGAGAATCGATAACACAATCCGACTCTCGAAGACACTTTCGAAGCTGAGAGACAGGAAACACGTCATGAATGCCAGATAGATGAGCTGGAAGCGAAACTCTATATGCCACAGGGCCAATACGTTCAGTAATAGGAAATGGTCTTATAAAGCAAGGAGCCAATTTCCCAGTCATACTGAAGTGCATAACCCCTTTCAGAGGAGAGATACTAATGAAGACGAGATCACCAATAGAGAACTCGAGAGGCTTCCTACGGTTGTCCATGTAGGATTTCTGCCGTCTTTGTGCCTCTTTCATTCTCTACCGAATAAGAATAATCTTTTCAGAAGAATCACAAATAGAATCTTGGCCAAAAATAAGCTTCTCTCTAGATTCCAACCAACACGAAGGTGATCGACATGGCCTTCCATATAAGGCTTCGAAAGGAGCCATACTGATACCGGACTGGAAACTATTATTGTAGGAGAATTCCACAAGAGGTAGGTGATCCTCCCAACTACCAACGAAATCTAGAATTCAAGCACGAAGAAGATCTTCAAGAATGCGATTCACCCATTCAATCTGTCAATTAGACCGTGGATGATAAGTTGTGCTGAAATTAAGCTTTATTCCAAAAGCTTGTTGAAGACTCTGCCAGAAATGACTCGTGAAAAGCGGATCACGGTCATAAACAATCGAACTAGGAACACCGTGAAGTCTCATGATTTCCTTGATATATAACTTGGCCAAATTAGAAGCACTCCTATTAGACTTAATAGGAACCAAATGAGCAGAATTGGTGAGGTGATCAACAATAACCCAAATGCCAGAATGGCCCGATCTCGAACGAGGTAGGCCGTTAATAAAATCCATGGAAATCTGATCCCATTTCCACAACAGGAACTTTGGAGGCTGAAGGAGACCGGAACGATGCTAATGCTCGGCTTTGATAAGTTGACAAGTCATGCAATTACTCACATAACTCACCACATCGCACTTCTTGCCTTGCCAATAATAAAGGCGATGCATATCGGCATATATCTTGCTACTGCTGGGATGAATGGTATACTTAGAACGATGACAGTCATCGAGAATGTCATGCCTAAGCGCAGAATCAAAAGGCACAACAAGACAGTTCTTCTTACGAAGGCACCTATGAGAATCAATACTGAAATCTTGCAACTCCTCATCATGGGACTCAGACTCACAAATCTGGATAAGGTGCACAAGATCTGGATCACGTCGCTGAGCATTGGCAATACGATCCAATAACCTGGGTCGAGCTTCCAGACTGAATAATAAAATAGGAGAATCAGAAGATGGAGCTCGATCACAAATATCACAAAGGGATAAGGTTTCTAGAACATCCCACTTGGCTAGCATCATAGAAACAACAGCCGAATGTTTGCGACTAAGGGCATCAGCAACACGATTACCCTTCCTAGGGGTATATTGGATATCGAAGTCATAGGAGGCAAGGAACTCGAGCCAACGTTGTTGCCTCATATTGAGCTCCTTTTGAGTGAACAGATATTTTAAGGATTTGTGATCGGTATATAGAATGAAGCGCTCGCCTAATAGATGATGTCACAAAATCTTCAAGGCGAAGACAATGGCGGCTAACTCGAGGTCATGAGTGGCATAGCAAACTTCATTCGGTCACAGTTGCCTAGAAGCATAAGCAACTACCCGATCCTTCTGCATAAGCACGGCACCGAGGCCATAATGACTAGCATCGGTGTAGACAATAAGATCTTGATTCCCTTCAGGAACCACTAGGATAGGAGCATTAGTGAGAAGCTCCTTCAACTGCTGAAAAGAAGCTTCACACATGTCGAACCAAATAAATTGAATGCCTTTCCGAGTAAGGCTGGTGAGTGGAAGCACAAAGCGGGAAAAATCCTTAATGAATCGGTGGTAGTGACCCGCCAATCCAAGGAAGCTGCGAATCTCATGAACATTCTCAAGCCTCTTCCAATTCTGGATGGCTTCAATCTTCGAAGGATCGATCGAAATGCCCTCGGAATAAATAACGTGGCCTAAGAACTTAACCTTATTCTCCCAGAAGTGGCACTTGGAGAATTTGGCTTTAAGCTGATGATGACGAAGAGTACTCAAGTGATTAGCATGCTCGACTTCAAACTTCAAATAAACAAGAATGTCGTCGATGAACACAAGGACAAACTTATCGAGATATTCCAGGAATACACGATTCATAAGATCGACAAAGAAAGCAGGAGCGTTCATCAAACCGAACGGCATAACGAGCCACTTGTAAGATCCATATTGAGTGCGGAAAGCTGTAAGAGGTATGCTATCTTCCGCAACTCATAGCTGATGAAAACCAGTGGAAAGGTCGAGCTGAGAGAAGACCTTAGCGCCACTCAATTAATCGAACATATCGTCGATCCTAGGCAACGGATACCAATTCTTGATGGTCAACTCGTTAAGCTTGCAATAGTCGATGCAAAGCCTAAGAGTTCCATCATACTTCTTCACGAAGACGACCGCGGCACCTCACGGTGAAAAACTAGACTGAATCAACTACTTGACACAAGCTCTAAAAGCTTTTTCTTGAGTTCCTCATTTTCCTTTGTAGACATCCTCATGGGAGGACGACTAACTGGCTATGCGCCTGGAATGAGATCAATGTGGAACTCAATCGCCCGCTTGGGTAGCAAACTCGAAACAGGCTAAAATACATCGGAGAAATCACAAACAACAGGTATACAAGATATATGATCATCATCTCGTGAGTCGAGAGAAAATAAAGATGCTTCGAAATTATCCACATTTTGAAGAACAAGTGATAGCTGAGCAGATGAATCTGGATGTCGAAGATATAAAACTTTTTTAGAACAAATAATCATGGCATCGTATCGCACTAGCCAGTCCATATCCAAAATCATATCAAAACCCAAATAAGAAATAACGTGCAGATTCGCATGGAAAGAAAAGCCATATAAAACAATCTCAACACCCTCACAAAGCATGCTAAGGGTTGCATATCCCCCGATAGGATTCGCAATCCTCAATGAAGTAACAAGGCATGAAACATCCAAAGAAATAGCATCAATGAGCTCTTTTGATACGAATGAATGTGACGCACCCGTATTGAAGAGAACTCGAATAGAACGATCATGGAATAAAATAGACCCTTCAAGGATAGAAGGAGATGTACCTCTGCGTTGAGAAGACCCTCCAGAAGCATCCACTACATTCAGCTTGCCAGATTGGGAATTTTTTGGAGCAATAGGACAAGTGGCAACTCGATTTCCCTCCTTCTTGCAATAGCAGCAAATAATAGGCTTAGGGCAGTCATGGATCATATGGTCAGATGAGCCACAGTTGAAACACCCCTTCCGAGTAGGAGGTGCTCCACTAGGCTGAGAACTAGGACCAACAAACTTCATCTTCTTTTGAGGAAAAGACTTCGGCTTATGAAATGGAAACTTCTTCTTATTGGGGTTCTTGCGAACCTCAGTCTCATCACCACTATCACACTCCTACTCGACGGCTTCGAGATGAAGAGCCAAGTCAACCAACTCCTCGAAAGAAAGCTTGAGCTGTAGCATCGAAGACTTCTTGAGATACTTCTTAAGACCAGAGACAAACTTCAGATCCTTCTTATAGGAAGTGCTAATGTATTCAAGACCATACTTAGGTAAGGCCTCGAATAATGAAACATAATCAGAGACGGAGGACTTTCCTTGCTTCAACTCGAGGAAGCGATGGGCCAATAAAGCTTTCTTAGATTCAGGAACGAACTTGAGCTCGAATCTTTCCCGAAACTGAGTCCAACAAAGAGTAGACTCATCGAGCTCGGCTATTAGAAGCTCGTACCAGTCGATGGAATGCTCTTGCAACATGCTAGATGCCATAAGAACTATATGATGGTTAAAAAGATCCATGCAAGAGATGATGCGATCGCACGTGCAAATCCAAGCTTAGACCTCTAGAACGGACTTGGAGCCTTTGAACGGCTTTCCTCCGAGATGGGAGAAATCATTGCACATGCGCGCAAAGACAGACTTGCGCAGAGGAGACGATGGAGTAGGAGCTAGAGGCTGAATGCTCCTAAATAACTCCATGAACTGATCGGAGACATATAAACGTCGTCCGGATGTGAGCCGCTGGACTGCCCATCATTCGAGCATCGTCCTCTGCCTCTTCCAGCCATTAGCTGAATGTTAAGATAAATAAAGATTATTCACTGGGTAAATTTCATAAATTCAATAAGGAATACTACGGAAATAAAATGCATTCCTAGACGTATTCCCAAACTTCTATCTACCCCAAAGGATAAGAAAAGGACAAAGGCACGATGATTTAGGGATTTGTAACACTTGTATTACACTTAGATGAATCGCAATATGTGTTTCTGTTCTGTGTTTATCATATTTTGTTCTAAACTCAGATTTGATACCAAGCTGTGATGCCCCTCCCCGAGACCCACATTAACAAAGAGTATTACTGGGTAATACCATCTCCTAATGCGGAGAATAGGGCTGGTTAGGAGCGACCATCCATAGCCTTGTCTTAAATATCTATTAACTACGTCAACAAATGCTATCTATTTTTTTTTTCTAACTCAAGTGGATCGGCATATCCAATAAATACTTAATACAAAGCCATAGGTGGCTATAAGATCTATCAGCACAAAATACAAAACTCAAATGCAAAACACATCACAAAACAGTAGATCATCATATATATATACATATACAGATACATCACAGATTATACAAAATGAAACATGTCAAGTGGTATAGTGACCACAATATACAAGCAAGTCAAAAGAATATACATATCAGAGTAGCAACAAAAAGGACTACACAAAAGCTAGAACAAAAAGAGCTAGCAGAAAAGTCCATGCAGAGAAGAATAGGCTAAGTCCAAATGTACCTAACCTGAAACACATCGGTCTGACCCGAGTATAAATACACGGGTCGGTCTAGCTAAACAAATCAATTTATAAGGTTAAGCGATAGTATGAGCATAAGGATAATATGATAATATTCTCAAGTGAGAAGGGACAATAAAAGTGTATGGTTACATCAAGTGATAATATGGTATCACTACACAACATACAATCTCACAAGAGATAAAAAAATTCATAAAACGCTAAATATAGCAAGCCTCATATCATCGGCATATCACAAATCATCAATAATGGTTTAAGGAAAATGTTAGTTCCTAAAAAATAGAAATCCCAAACCCGCCATCACGGCAATCAAAAGAAACTCAAAGAAATCACCATCTCCAAATGCACCACAAGGCAAATATATCTCCAAATAGGAAATTAAAGTCTCAAATATACACCATATAGGAAATCACAATAAAACGCCAGTGTAGGCAACTCAAATCTCAAAGATAAAACTCGCAAGAGTTCAAATTCCCATAAGGTAATCGCCGTATATATATAATGTTTCAAATGGCTCGAATGGCCAACAATAAAAAGGCGATACACTTGGGAAATCACAAACATCAATGAAATCATCTCAAAGATATAGCACGTGCTTATGGCCGAAGCCCGCCAAGTACTGTTCTCCTAAAATAAGGCGCCACTTCCCTTAGACAAACGTCCCAAAGGACAAATAAATACGTCTCTTAGACAAACATCCCGAAGGACAAATACGTCGCAATGACAAACGTCTCTTAGACAAACATCCCAAAGGGCAAATGACCCGAAGGTCCAGTACTGGCAAATACATCTCTTAGACAAATGTGTCACAAACTTTCGGATAGGAACCCGAACAGTGTTAACGAGTGTCCCATCCACACGTTCGCGCTAAACGGTTTACTAACCTCTAGTAAATTTCACACTCAAATCAGTAAAAAGTTTACCTCATCTCATCGGTAAACTCGACCCGAAGGTCAAAACGATCAAAAGGACAAGTCGGGAATTAACCGATAAGATAAATGCATGTGTCCTATACCACGTGTTTTACCAAACCGTTTAATTCTCCTTCTCATTTGCTCGAAATGTGCAAAAACATGTAATTTATATATAAAATAATTTACTTTGGAAAATAAGCTTTGAAAACCAATTCTCGAAATCAATTTGAAAACCCTATTTGAAAATTTCCCTTGTTATAGAGAATCAATAGATTTTACACTTGAAAATACTTTAAAATTTTATATAATAATTATTTTGAAATGCCCATTAATTTTAAAAATCATTTCAAAATAATTTGGAGAAAACCATGCTCGAAAACGAATTAAAACGAAGAAAAACACTCAAACCGATATTCAAATTCAAATTCAAATTAAATTCAAAATAATTCTAGTCTATTAATAGACATCATGGCCTATAATCATCATCAAAATCATCTCGAAATTTGCATCAAAACGATTGACAAAATGGTCGCAATTCCAAGGCAAAAGTTGCGAAATATGCTACCAAAGTACACGAACACAAGGCCACAATGCACGCATCTGGGCCAACAAGGGGGTCGACCCAGACCTGCATGTCGACCCAGGCTACGGACACTTCTCCAGGTTGTTTTCCAGCCTTCTATTGATTTTCCAGGGAGATTTTGACATAGCAAATGACCATAATTTTCAACAAAAATTTATAGAGATGAAGTTCAACATGCAAGCTACCAAATTCAAGAAATCCAGCAGCTTTTCGTTGTTGGAATCACAAGATATAAGAGTTCAAACATACAATAGAAACTAATTATAAACAAGGCAAAAACTAGCCACAGAAAACTACAGACAGAAGCAAATTCTTTACAGATTCAAGCACTGCCACTATTTTTTGGCTAGTTTGTGAGTTTATACAACTCACCTTGCTAATTTGTTGCAAAAGCTCGGATTTTTGATGCAAAGAGGAAGGTTTGCTTGAGATTACAAGCCTTAAGAACCTGTAGAAAGCAAATACAGAACATGCAAACAAATATATACAGTAAAAATTAGAAAACCATTTACTATAAAAGAATTTGGTGATGAAATTTAGTAGTTTGGAGGGGATTGCCTTAGATTTATCATTAGCTTGCAAAAAGATTTGAATATGGTGAGTTTGAATTGAGAAATTTGCTTGAATTTTGAGAAATTGGTAAAGGTTTACTGACTTTGTTTTTAGGATGAAGGAGGAAGAAGATAATATGAAATGAACTTACAGCTAATCACTATTTCTCATTTCTCAACTAGTTAAAGGTTAATGGGCCTAATTGGGTTTAAAAATTAAACGAAATAAGTGGCTTAAGGTTTAAATCAACACTTAACAAATTAATGTGTACATATCACATATACACATAAATTAAAATGCATTTCTTTCAAGTTTCACACAAGAAAAATGTGAAAACTTGTATACATATAAAATAAAACATTTTCTATCATTTAAAAAGATTAATTTATATTTTTAAAACATTTTTATTATTAAAATCATTAATTTAACAAAAATACACCATTTGCTCAAATAAATGAATAAAACATTGTTTTTAACTTCTAAAATTCCACAAAATTTATTTTCTCACTTAGAAAAATATTTCAAACCATTTCCAAACATAATTTATAGCCAAAACTTATTTTTAAACAAATTTCCACCTTTTATTTCAATAAACCACGTTTAGAAATTACATACTTCTTTGAAAAATATTAAAAGAAGCAAATGGGCAATAATTAATATAATTATTGCATTTTCTCTAAAATGAAATCATTTTCATTATTTGAAGCCCATATTCCATTTATTATCATTCCAAACAAAATAAAATAAAGCTTGGAATTTCATTTTCTCCTTTTAAATTCCAAATTCATTGTTTATTCCAAATAAATAATTTAATTTCTCCAATTTTAATTTAACTTACAATATTAAATTATAATTATCAATATAATTCAATATTGAAAGATGGTCTCCAAACTAGTGTTGTTACACTAGCCAACACTTGACATTCATTAGTTTTATGGCCATTCACTTAATGATAACCGCAGTAGTCGTCCCTCTTTCTCTATTCAGGATAATTTCTAGCCTTGAACGAAGTCGGGAAGTTAACCTTCTCTTTGGTCCTAGCATATATATAAGACAATGGTTTGTTTAAAGTGATTGAATTAGTATTGGCCTCCTCCCACCTTGTTCTTTTGTGTCCTCGATCTGATCCAATCTTCTACCATCCTACCTAGGATTAGCTTTCTTTTTAGCATAATATAATTCATACATTCGAATGAATTTATCAGCTTGGAAGTTGAAGTCTTGTAAATTCTTACACACATGCACGAAGAGTTCCTTCCAAAATGGTGCTTCTCTATCAGCCCAGAATGCACTGCTTTGAACTTATCCCTATCTTTCATATCTTTGGCTTTCAGTGCTTCTGTACTAAATCTTCTGAGGTAATCACCTAGTGATTCCCCCACCTTTGCTTATTGGTTGCTAGAACAGTGTAATCGATAGTTGGATCCTTGCATATATAGATTTGGGCAGGTAATTCATAAGAAAACTGCTTCCACGAGTAGATAGTCTTCTCACGATATTGACAGTACCACTTTGCAGCTGCCCCTAGGAGCGTTACCGGGAATAATCTGCACCGAACTCACCCAGAGGCATTATACAAATTCATTTGGCTATCGAAAGACATCAAGTGATCGTCAGGATCTTTAGTACCATGATATTTCTTAGTTGGGATCTTGACATGAGATGGGATAACCACTGAAATGATCTCGTCTGTGAACGGAGCTACTCGTTCATTTTCATTTGCTTGCTCATCCAAAGTTCTCTTACCTTTTTCATTTAGCATATCTTTGACTGCCTTTTCTGCTACATCTTTCAAATAAGCTTCAGTGTCGTAATAAATGTATCGGCTTGGGGAGTAACAACAAAATTCGGCATTGGTACATTGAGTCGTGGACCTTTAAGTGGGGGCTCTTCTTGGATGGAGAACACACTCTCTAACTTCTTTAATGTATCTGTTTCTGGCTCCCTTGCTTGCCCCCGTTGGGTGTGGTCCTCTGTGGATTACATCAATCCTATTCAAAGGCGGACTCAAGCTTAATGGATCTTCTTCTTCTAAGATTTCGACAGCATTATTAGGAAATTTTTGCAGACTATCACAAGTCTGAGGTGCCTTTTGCTTACCTTGGATGAATTCTTTCAAATGAACTTCACGGATTAGTTTTTGAATGATTCCAGCCAGCACTCGACATTCATCATTTTTATGGCCAACCGCTTTGTGATAAGCGTAGTAGTCGTCCCCTTTTCTCTGTTCAGGGTAGTTTCTAGCCTTGAACAATGTCGGGAAGTTAACCTTCTCTTTAGTCGTAGCCTATGTATAAGACAATGGCTTGTTTAAAGCGGTTGAATTAGTATTGAACTCCTCCCACTTTGTACTTTTTGTGTCCCCGATCTGATCCATATCTTCCACTCTCCTTCATAGGATTAGCTTTCCTTTTAGCATAATATAATTCATCCATTCGAATGAATTTATTAGCTTGGAAGTGGAAGTCTTGTAAATACCTACACCCGTGCACGAAGAGTACCTTCCAAAATGGTGTATTCTCAATCAACCCAAAATGCACTGCAATAAGCTAATCCCTGCCATTCATATCTTTGGCATTCGATGCTTCCATATTGAATCTCCTAAGATAATCGCCTAGTGGTTCTCCTGCCTTTGCTTAATGTTTGCTAGAACAGTGTAATCGATGGTCGTATCCTTGCATATGCAGATTTGGGTGGAGAATTTATAAGAAAATTGCTTCCACGAGTAGATAGTCTTCTCACAATATTGATGGTACCACTTTGTGGCTGCCCCTTGAAGTGTTACTGGGAGTAATCTGCATCGAACTTCCCTAGAGGCATTATATATATCCATTAGGCTATCAAAAGCCATCAACTGATCATTAGGATCGGTAGTACCATGATACTTCATGGTTGGGATCTTGACATGAGATGCAATGACCGTTGTCATGATTTCATCCTTGAATGGATCTACTCGTTCATTGTCATTTCTCACTCATCCAGAGTTCTTTTCCTTTTTCCATTTAGCATATCTTTGATTGCCTTTTCTGCCACATCTTTCAAATAAGCTTCAGTGTCATATTGGCTTTTTCGATTTGGGATGTATATCTTTGAGGTCGAAATTCTAGATTGCTCGAGAGATTTATCCAGTATCCTTTCTTGATGATCAACTTTAATCGGATGACGTTCTTTTTTCTTTGACGATGTCAGATCTATCTTGCTCTTGCCCTCATTAGTATAATCTTTTCAGTTTCTTCTTGGGGAGATCACCTCACCCCCAGTTGTTAGTTTTGCGGATTTGGAAGACTTCCGAGATAGAGCTGCTTTGAGGAGCTCTAGCATTTCCAGCAATTGTTGCTCCAAAAGCTTAATCTTGATTGCATTTTCGTCTGGTTGAGCTGGGGTTGACAGCTGTCCTTGCACAACTCCCTCCAAGTTGAAAGTTGGAGCAATATTTTCCCCCAAAGTTGTGGTGTGTATTGCTTCTTTGTCCATTCGACTAAACCTTTTAGATTTCATTTTCCTACATCAAGTTAAACAGTCCATAATTAGTCTATAAGGGAACTATAAAGTTGAAGGTTCGAGCCCTCCTTCTAGCGCCAAAAATGTTAACAAGAAATCTTGTCGACATCCCAAAGCAAAGTTATTAACAAGAAATCTTGCTAACACTTCAAAGCAAAGTTTTAGAAGTGAACAATCCCTTCGAAACCCCTTTCGAATGAGTTGATGGGGACAGAATGTCTTTGATAGATGGCCTTGTGAATTTCTTAATTGTTGATGAAAGGACAAATCAACACTTTAAGACAAGAATTGGGAAGAGAATAACTCATTCACAACCCCTTTCGAGTGGGTCGAAAGGGTCATTCGCATCCCCTTTCGAGTGGTTCGAAAGGATCATTCATATCTCCTTTCGAATGAGTCGAAAGGGTCATTCTGCCTTAAAAAGGGGAATCCTCTTTCAAAAGTATAGTTTCTACTGCCATGATAGGAATATCCTTCGAGAGGGGTTATATGTTTAGGAATAAACAAGAACCTTTCAATGACGTCCATCCATCATACATAACTTAATATTTATACATCAGGCCCTTTCGAACCCCCTTCCGATCAAGTCGAAAGAGTCCTTATTCTTTTGAGGGGACTCAATATACAATATATAATATTTAAATTCAATATGCAATGGAATTAAATCTTGGATAAATGGTATAAGTTCAATGAACTTATTAATATCAAATTATCATCACCACGTCAATTTATTAATATTATGAAACATGATGATAATATAATTTGAAATCACAATGTCTAAGTTGATTCCATTACATTGCATAAGCCAGATAGGGGTTAAAAAAATAAGTGAGCATCATGTGCAATTGGTCATTAGTCAAGATAATGGCCAAAATGATCTTCCTCATATTCAAAATTGGTATTGGATCCATGCATCCACTCTTTTGCATTCATTGAAATAGGATTACCAGAAAGAGAATTTTCCCCAAATTTATTTTGGGTTACGAAAGTTTGGTTTTGCTATGAAGTAAGAAAGAGAATACAAAATTCAAAACCGGTCCCCAAACTTAGACCTCTAGGGTCATATTAATAGATGCTGGTTGACCCCCTTTCGCATCCATCCTTTCAAAGCGGTCGAAAGGTCTTCCTCCTAGCCTTTCGCACTCATCCTTTCACTTCCATAGCTTTGAGGGCGGCTACTTAGGTCTCTTATTATGCTTAGGTTAACCCCTATGCCTTTATCAATAGTGTACTAGCAGTGGATTATTGTTCTAAAATTCCCCCATATTTCTTTTGCGTTCCTCTAAAACCTTTCGATGCCTTCGAAAGGTATGTAGCGAAAGGATAAAGGTTTCCTATCATATTGTTTTGATGTAAGTAGAAGCACTCCCAACTCCTTCTTCTCCTTCGAAACCTCCCTTGGTTGCTTATGAGTGATTATTTGAGTGGGTAAGGAGTGCTTTCGTGTATTTTCAAAAGGATTAGTAGGTGACGACCGGATCATTGCGAAAGTTCACTTGGCTTCATATGGAGTATTATTTATGCTTACAGAAGGTTCAAACTATTTCAAAAAGCTTGTTCTTGCTTTCGGAAAGTGCGCATTGGTAAAATGTCTTTAAGTGGAAGATTGACAATGGAGAAACCAACTATTTCAAAGGGTTTGGTTCTTGTGTGCAAGCCTATTGTCCAATACCTTCGAAAGGTGTTTAAAACTCATATTGGGCTCTCTCACAAATGTGGATTCAACTGCGTCGAAAGGTCTAGCTGAGGCGGAAGGGTAAGTTTGCTTCCTTTTAGTTTCATCATGCGTCTCGACCACCTCCCATTCCAACTTGGATTATGGCTACGTAGTCTTGATCTCATTGAACACAACATTAGTAGCCGGGGAAGGTGCGTCTTTCACCTCTTTTACCTTTCTAGTTGTTTGACTAACTGAAACTCATTAATCTTGTTTTCTACTCTTTCAAAAGCTCTTGTTTAACTTGACACTTGTAGGTACATCAGGTGCTTGTGACTCCATCCTAATCTCTTCAAAAGCTATCTCAATGCCTTTGAATCACTATTTTTGAATTTTGGTGAAACCCTTGTCTTCAATTTTTGTGGAGCTTAACATTTTTTATGAGCCTTCTTTCATGCCTTTATTCTTAGGTGAATTTTATGGTTAACAACATACGTCTGTCAAGCGCCTTAATCAACGGCCCAAAGTGATTTTTGGGCTTTTGTAGCACCATCTAATCCATTCAACACAGATTCCAACAACTATAAGTATATTAAGGCACACATTTGTACAAGTTTGAACAACAAAACGTCTTGAGTATTTTCTTTCTTGTTATTATCTCTTATAATCCCAGCTATTCTAAGAGTAACAAAGTAATAAGAAATTCCTCATTATGGACGTAAATCAACTTAGATCGAACCCCTCTAAGTATTGTGTTTTATTTACTTTTCATGTATTTCACTTCCTCATTTTATATTTTAAAACAAAGTATTAGTGAATTACCTTTGGTAGAAATTCAAGGTTAGCTAATTTTTTAGTCAATGCTTAGGTATGGCATCGCTAAATGCGAGAGTAGGCATGGCATCACAAAAAAGTTAACATATATGAAATGGTGCAAGCGTATATTCTCTACCTTAGAGAATGTAATGACTTGGATTTTTGGAAAAGTGCAATGAATTGTTTTGAATCATTTTAATGAAGTAAAATGTGGTTAAAATGGATAAGAGTGATTTTGAACGTAAAACACGAATTTTCGAAGATGATGGAATTAGGACTCAAAACTAGTTCCATTACTTTTGAAATGTCCTTTATGTTTAAAAATAATATAAAATTTGAAAGAATCGAAGAATCAAAGAAATAGAGATGGATCGAGATAGAGAGTGACAAACTTGTAAATAAGTTGTGAAAGTGCCTTTAAGAGAACGAATTCTTAAATGTGCTCCTCATTTTCTCCTTACTTTTCTTTGTCTTCCTCTTCCTCCATCTTCTTTCCAAGCCCTAACTCCACTTCCTATGCTCATGGCTCTTCATCCCTTTACCTAAAATCACGCAAAAGTACTCTAGACTCAAGAGTATCCTGTATAGTACTTCTAAGCTAGAATTCACTATAAGTGAAGAGTAGGTCTCAAAAATTTTGAAATATGGATTTCAAGAGTTGATTGCAATCTAATTTAAGGGATTTCGACTAGTTGTGTGAGTGAGCATGATTCTCTACTTGATATAATTTTCTTTATGTCTTTATGCATGTTAATTGATATGTTGGGTTAGGGCTTAGCTATGAGTGTTTTGCCACTTGTTGAATGGTTGAGTATTGGGTTGTTATACTGAAAGTATACTTGAGTGAGTGGATGAATGCTAAAGTAAAATGATAAACTTGAACCATTGAAATTAATTAAATGAGTTAAGTTAAATGAGATCAACGGATAAAGTATTGCTTGGAAGTGATTATTATTGGTTTATGGTTGTATCATACAGATTAATCACTTTATGCTCGTATGGTTTGTAAAGCGTTCAAGTTCCAAGATGGTTCATCTTATTGCTTTCAAGTTGTATTTGTCCCATGTAGGATCATTGATAGTGAGAACACGAGTGCGAGATGTAGTTGGGGGTGCAAGTTTCCAATCCTATGGGGCATGACGTCGGGACATGGGAAGATGGCAAGACGATCGAGTGGAGCTTGAATGGCAGGATAAATATCTTTAGGGAAATTTACCTCACCCAAGTTTAGATCGAAAATTTTGTAGGCGAATAGTGTCCAGGGTTTTGCGACTGAAAGGAAAACGAGATTTCGACCTTAAACAGTCGACTGGTCAGGTTCAACCAATCGATTGCTGAAGAGGTCGTTCGATTGGTATAACCCGACTAGTCAACTATTTCGCTATAGTCATTTCTAACAATAGTGGATCGATTGACTAACCCAGTTCGATCAGTCAACTGATTAGATGTGGATTAGAGATCTAGGGTTTCCTTTGTGATTTTTGGCATTCGATGGGATTTCGAGGTTCGAACAAGGCTCGTAGGGATCAGTTTGACTACAAAACGATGATCTGTAGCTCTTTAGTGTTGGAGCACTCATGGCTCAAAGTTTAAATTTTGTTAGCACGTATTACGATGTACATTGACTATGTGGTGATTGAAAGTATGATTAGGAAGTGAGTCATGGGTCAGGATGCTCAAACGACATATGGGGGAGACTAGGTTGTTATGCTTGACATGACTTCTACGCAGTTTCAGTGTTAGGTATGACGTTGAAGTTTAGTCATTAAGATATCGAAGGTACGCGGATCGGGGTTAGATACAATACGACCTTAACCACACCTGAGACCTATAGATGAGCTTTATTATTTTCCTTCAAGGCCACTGGGGATCAACCATGACTTTCGCCAAATGTGACGGTCGAAAAGAGATGGGGATGCTCATCTAAATTGGTAACCATTTGAACATGGTGGTGGCCATTTGGTTTACTCCAACTTATAGTGGTTCATTGAAAAGGCGTTATGAATCATTAGTATCATTTTTGGATACGTTTTGGATACAATACGGCATTTTCTTAGAGTTATGGTTATGGGTAAGATACGACAATACCTTGGAGCTTTAGTTCGTTATTATATGAAGTAGCCTTACATATGTCTTTGTATGATTTTCAAGGTAATTAAGGCCGTGCTCGAAAGAATATATTTTCTTAAGCATGGGCTTTTTGGTTAAAACGCATCTTGTCTTTATCACGAGTTATTTCCCTTGGTTAACAATACTTGTAGTTTTGCCAATATTCGCGGGTTCCTCAATTTTATTTCTCCCTCATAAAGCAAGAATTCTCACTATTTCTTAGATTCGTGGATCAAATTCGATTCAGTGGGATCTTTCACTCACATTTTTTTCCACCAAGAATATTTTATGAAACTCTCTCACCCCCAAATTTGGAGTATCCTACTTTCACGTGATTCACAAGGTTCAACAAGCAATGGATATTTCACGATCAATTAGCATCATTGTTCATTGTTCTAACTTGTTGGACACATGAGAAGAGCAAGACTTGGTATGATATGATATTACTCTAGAGTTCTTGCTCATTTATTGCATATACCTTAGTTTACATATGTTGTTTATTCCAATGTACCATATAATATATTATTTGTGCATATTAGTGTATTAGATACCGTGTTTAGTATTGATGTTTTCTTCTCACCGAAATTTATGTTTAACCCTCTTTATTTTTTCAATTTTATATATTCCTTGAGTAGGTAGGGAACAAAGATCGAGAAGGCATTGCAAGTTAGAGTAGGTTATAGGGCCATAGCTTTCTATTACTATGACTATCTATCCAATATTTTTGTATACGGGCATGTCAGACTTTATCTCGTGTATGAGACATATTATTTTAGGATAACATATCATTTGAACTCCATATGTTTGAAGTGTTATGTATTATGATAATGGAACATATTATCTTCATATTGTTATGATATTGATAGTCCTGCACAAGTATATGTTATTATTATATTTTATCTTTCCGCTGTGATTTCTGTATGAACATATGATAGATATATTGTATTTATTTTCTTTTTACTAGCCACAAGAGTCATCGTTTTGGTACTTAGGTCTCAGGAGCCATTGTGTAAGAATTTTTAGCACTACGAATGGCAAGTCTTTGTAGAGAAGGATGAAGAATTGCTGCAGAGATGATGTTAACCTGTTGAAGCGTGAAGTTCAACTTTGATTTGCCATTAAAGAGTAGTTAAATTAGTTGTAGATCTAAAAAAGGAAACAATAATTTTTTATCTTAAAAAGTAATGTTTTGTTACAATCTATATTGTTGTTGGGTTGCATTTAGCTAATTGGGCCATGGGATGCTTATAATTCAACAAACGTAATATGGTAAAATATTAATCAAATTTAGAACTAATTACACACACACAAACGTATGAATGTGCGCGCGTGTGTGTATACGCATAATACTTTTGTGCGCACATATATATAACATATACATACACACACATATGTATATATATACCTATAGTACTTCTGTACGCACATATATAACACACAGACACACACAATCCAATGATAATTGACTAAAATTGGATAATATAAGATTGTAACGAAATGAATTGATTCACTTAAACAAATAAAATTCAACTATCCAAATTACATAAAAAAAAATAAAAAAAAACTATCCAAATTACATTTCACTATTTGATTTTTTTTACATTTGATACCAAACAATTGATAAGGTTTCGAAATTGTGCTTATTTCATTTAAAAATTACAATATTTTAAGCATACTAAGAAATTTAAGGATACGTGAAGTATCAGCAAACTTTAGAATCAATTTACACACATACATATATGGATAAGGACTCACTACAGCTCACTTTCAATGCACCCCATTCTATACCTCTATAGTTGTAGATGCTACATTTTGAGAATGCATAATCTATACTATGAACATCATGTCCATAAAAAATAGATCATTCCAAAACTCCTGATATGTTCAAAATGTTAAGCCGAATATCAATCGCTAAAACACTTATTTTAACCATTGATTTGAAGCATGTTTTTTAACATATTCAGATTACTTAGTGGATGAATTTAAATAAAAAAGTGAATAAGGAGAAAATTTCTCCCTCTTTTTCATGTGATATTTTTCATTTTCTTATATCCATTGATTTGATGAATAGCGATGGTGGAAGTTACGGCGCATTTAGGGTGCTAAAACAGAGGCGTTAACCTTGCATCGTATATTTGTATGTAAATATTAGGAACGACACAATGATATAAATTGGTTAAATATGGACAACTACATAACAATCGTAAGAAAATGAATTGATTCGCTAAAATTGACAAAATTCAACGACAAATAACATTTCAATGGTTAATTTGCTTTAAAATGTGATATCAAACTTTTATAAGATTTTGAGAACTGTGCTTGTTTCATTTAAAAATTACAGTACTGGCAGTAAGTGTTCGGAACTATATAATAGTTTTAAAGCTTCTTGTGCAATCAAAAAACTAAAAAATAATGCATATTTTTGTCGCATAATCATGTATATTTGATATACTTAGGATTCACATCAATGGCGACTAACCCTAATTCTAATCTCAGTTCTAGTCCTAATCTCAATTCTTTCAATCTCGACCCCAATTCTTCCACATTTAGTCCAAATAACGCTATATATAAACATACTAATATTTATACTCTAGCCGAAGAGGAGGAAGGTTGGGAGGCTGTGTGGAGGAGGAGAAATAAAAGCGGATCTGACTTGGGGGTATCGATGGCAGGCACTTATCGGGCTAGATTTGATAAAGTTTCTCAGGGAAGAGCCTATAAAGAAGGTAGTTCTGGAGTACAACATCAACTGACTCTTAGACGGGGAGATAAATACGTAGGTTGAGGGCAGTTCATACAAAGGAGAATGGGTTTTACTTAGTTCAATTTGAGAGGAGGATGACTGTAATCGTGTTTCGGAGGTGATCCGTATCTGATGGATGGTAAAGTAATCATTATGCGCAATTGAACAGGCAAATTAAATATGATAAAGATCTACTAACTACCATCGCAGTTAGGGTGAAATTGCCAAGTTTAAACTTTACTTACTGGAATTCTAAATCATTAAGTAAAATTGCAAGTGTTATTGGGAAACCAAATGCATGGATGAGTACATGAAGAATCGCAAAATGCTTTCATACGCAAGGATTCTAATTGAAGTTGATGCAGACTATGAATTTGATGGGGAGATTCAAATTCAAAATTGTAACATCCCAGAATTTATCGCTTTGAATTTGAATATTTAGTTAATATTAAATATTTAAATAATTGGTTTTAAAAAATAAATAACTTACATTCAAATATAAGGATTATTTAAATATTTTAATTGTGAATTAAATATTAATTAAATGGATTTCATAAACTTATTTTACTCCTTTTAATTAATAAATAATAATGGTGGACACATATTTGTAAATTTATTTACAATAATAAGTAGTTCGAATAAATAATAATAAAACCCGTTGTTAATAGAATGAATTTATATTTAATGACGTATTTTAAATGAATTCATATAATTTGTCCATAATTTTTAATTTTGAAAATATTTAAATTGTCGTTCGATGCATTTTTCAGCAAACGATGGTATTTTTGAAATTTTGCAAAAAAAGGTAACCTATGTATTTTATTATTCTTCTATGATCGTATCGCATTCTAAGCGCGATTGTATTTTTGATGTCGTTTGCGGTTCGTACATGAATGAAATGCTGTGTAGCGAGATGGTGGAAATATTTGATAAATCAAACCCACACTTGGAGTGTTCAACACACTTTTACTTTTCTTCTTTCCCCCTATCTCTCATTTGCATCTTCCAGTAAATAAAAAATTAAAATGGTCGTTCCTTATAAAATCAAAATCAAATCAAATGCTTAACGAAAAAATATAAAGTTAGCTTCTTTGAGTTAGAATCGATGAGATATACAAATCCATAAGGGTACTGCTAAGTGCGGTCGAGATTTGTGGTTATTGACGTTTCGGCGGCATAGCTAGGATTTAACTTAGGTTGAGCTAAATAGGGAGCTAAGCGATTTGGGGTGTACCGTTGGGTTTCTTGTGTGTTGTAGCACCTTGCCGCCAAGTATGAGTTAGTGCGATCGACAATGGAGTGATGTGACATATGCTAGGTCACAACAAAACACCCAAGCTTTTTCTTGTAGGCCATCAAGTTAAACAAGGTGATGTTGGGGAGGTAGAGCATGCGAGGTGGAGTTGAACAAAACAAGCGACGTCGATTTCGTCTAGTTGAGGAGGAGAATTCGAGGAGAGAGTTCAGCGAATTTGGGTTTTCTTGTACATGAGTTACACATGTATGTGTAGGCACAGATTTTGTATTAGGGAAGAAGGATGTTTATCGGGTAATTAATATTTAATTAAGTGTTAAAGTATTTAATTAATCGAATTCTTATAAATTCAATAACTATTGCATACTTAGTCAGATTTGGGAGCGATCTTTTACGTCAGATTCATATCGATATTATCTACGTGTTGGAGTTGGATCATTGAATTTGGAGATAGTAAAATTTTGAACTAAAATCGAATGGCTGTTCGATTTTAGATTAGACCGGAACGCGAAAGCATCAATTAGAATTTCAGTGAGTTTACTCGCCTCTAAATAAACTATATAATATCTGTGTTGCTATAAATTATTATTGAATGCTTGGATGATGGTTGATAGTTGTTAATGATAAAAAGTGAACGCTAACACCCGGTGTGTGTAATAGAATCGTGAAAGCACCACCCGTGTGACGGGAACAGAATTTAAGCAGTAAACTGGCAGAAAAGCAGTAAAAGACAGCAATTTATAGTGGTTCGGCCTGAGATTAAGCCTACGTCCACTTTGAATCTCTTTATTACTGAATTCGGTTACAAATTGATACAAATCTCTTATCAAAACAGTACTACTTGATCAAAAGAAACAATCTTGACTACTAGCTCAATCTTCGTTGATAAAATTCGATGAATTCATGTTGGATGTAAGGAATTATCTCTTGAAGATTGTTGTAGCGTCTTGAATGTTCGAGGATCTTTGGTTGATGGATGAATGGAGACTTCGAGAGAGTAACGGCGCTTGAAGAAATGAATGGCCAAAAGTCCCCGTGATGTTGGAAGTGGTGGGGTATTTATAGGAGCTGATTTGGATTCTGGAAATTTTTCTAAGGTCTTAGGTCGCGCACGACCTAAGTTAGGTCGTAGGTCGCGAGCGACCTAAGATAGGTCGCAGTCCATATGCGACTTAGGGAAGGCAGCCTGATTGAGTTGCTTTTGTTTCCATTTGAGCAAGTAGAAGGTCGTGAACGACCTATAGTAGGTCGCATTCCTTTCTCTGCTTTTAGCTCGTTAGGCTGTTAAGTTGCTAGATCACTTCAGGCTTTAGGTCGCAAGCATCTTCAGTAGTTAGGTCGCAAGCTCCTTTAGTAGTTAGGTCGCAAGCTCCTTTAGTAGTTAGGTCACAAGCTCCTTTAGTAGTTAGGTCGCAAGCTCCTTTAGTAGTTAGGTCGCAAGCTCCTTTAGTAGTTAGGTCGCAAGCTCCTTTAGTAGTTAGGTCGCAAACTTCTCCCAAGTCCTTAGGTCGCGAACTTCTCCCAAGTCCTTAGGTCGCGAAGTCTTCTGCTGTTAGGTCGCAAACCTTTCTTAAGTCCTTAGGTCGCAAAATTCTCCCAAGTCCTTAGGTCGCGAAGCTTCCTGCTTTTAGGTCGCAAAGCTCTCTGCTGTTAGGTCACAAGGCTTCCTGTTCTTAGGTCGCGATGTCCTCTTAGGTCGCTAACCCATTTTAGGCCGCTAAATTCTAGGTCGCTGAGATAATGGAATTAACATTTGCCCCTCGAGGCATATGAGTATGCCATAGGTCGTATGCTTCGACTCAACCTTGCTAAGTCGCGAACGACCTAGAACTTGCACGCCTGTTCGCCTCCCATTCTCAGTTTCATATAAATTGGTTAGGTCGCAACTTCTTCCTCACCTTACTGTTTTGAACCTCCGTCGCCATTAACGATTGTTCGAGCTTCCAAAGACAAATTCGACTCATCCAATTGACGATTCTTTCTCACCAATCATAATCCGTAAGTGGATCGACCTTTATTCGTCCATAGTCACTGCTTTGATCACGAATCGTTGTTACTTGTCCCAAGCTTAATTTCATACATCATGCTTTCTGAACGGTAGTTTCAATTGACTTTCATTTGTCATTTGACGTGTCGTGGTGATTTGCGATCATACGAAAGCTTTTACTACGGATCTGTGGGGTTTGCAATTGATTTGCCAGTTAATTGGTGGTATGTTGAGGTAGGATGAAGGGGAAGATGAACTCTTTTTGAACTGGCGGTATTGGGTTATTGGACCCAATATGATGTTGCTTGGAGAGGAAGTCAACAACCTATCAGATTTGAACGACCTAAGAGTTAGGTCGCGTGGGAACGCTTAGCGACTTAAGCCTTTGCGATCTGACAACATTTGCGACCTAGAGAATCTCCAACCTAAAAACAATTGTGCACGACCTAGGACTTAAAGAAAATTGCCTCATCTTAATCCATTCAACTGCAACGTGCGACTTACAGAAATATTGACCCATAATAGGTCGTTGAACGACCTAATACTTAGACAATTTTTCACAGCCCTGAACTCTTAACCTGAACAACACAGCATAAGAACGCTGCAACCTGTGTTAGGTCGTAAGCGACCTAACACTTAGAATTTTTGAGCAGAATTTGACTGATTTTCTGAATTTGAATTGTTTTGGACTTTGTACTTCTTTTCAGATTGCCTCAACTTTAATGCTGATAACCTGTTTAGAAGTAACATTCACAGAAAAATGGGACGACTATACTGCCATTGATTGCCCACATCAAACGACAGATTAGTTGACAAAGAATATCAAACTTAAACGAACTTCGTGAATGAAATGCTGTGAACTAACAAATCTAAGTGAAGTATTAAAGCAAAATTGAAATGATCAACTAAAGCTGATTTATTTGCATCAACACAACACTGTTTTTGGACTTAAAATATCAAGCCCTGAAACTTTATAACTGACAAGTATCAATTAGTTTTAGTTTCATTTACATTTGCTTGTTATTGCATTAGTTTTGCACAACACTTCACTCTTTTTTAGGAAACGTGCACCTTAATATTTGATCGTCCAGTTCCTTGTGTAGAATGGCATCTCAACAAGAAGACTTGGAAATAGCTGGAGAAACTTTTCCAATTGCTACTCCACTAAACGACCCTCCGGAAAGGACTCCTACCACTCTGAGTCATAAAGTCTTCCGTCAATTATGCATCCAATTTGGCATTGCCGAAACTGACGCTTTGTTCCCTGGGATAAATGACACTGCTGATAGGCCGCCCCGTGGCTTTGTCGCAGTTAACCGTCAGATGTGTTCGAGCGGAGCCATTCCCCCATTTAACGACTGTCTTCGAGAACTTCTCCTTCGGCTATCTATTTCTCCCTTTCAACTACACCCTAATGGATACTCCATCCTGCTGGGATTGTGTGTGGTTTTCAGGAGAACGTTGGACCGTTTTCCCACTTTTGCCGAAATTCGCTTCTTGTGTACATTTGCAAAGAACAAAGACCATCCCTCTATCATACTTGTAAGGAGTGCCAGGAACCGTAAACTAATTCTGGACTTGCCCGAAAGTGCCCATGGATTCTTGACTCAATTCTTTTACGTTCGCTGTCCTCCGGGATTTTATGCCATCTGGAGAGTCGGAAGTAAGATTGCCTTTCACCAATTCGTTTTCTAGATTTTTTCAGAATTCGAACTGTCAAATGCTTAATTCCATTCTTTCTTTTTGCAGCACTTCCTTCTCTTCTTCGAGATACCAGCCACAAGTCGATTTTAGATACTTTGAGTGCCGTTGATGCCGAAGAGAGAAGTGCCAGATTCTTGCTGAAAGATGAATTTCTGCACCAGTTTGGTCTTTTACATCCTTCTAGATCGACTCAGATTCATGAAATTTCTAGTTCTGATGCAGAAACGTTAGTTGCTTCGGGCTCTCAAGCAGAGGCCTCGAATGCCCCATCTTCTGTAGAAGAAATTGCATCAAAAGCACCCGTTGTAGAGGCTGCTTTGATAAAATGTTCCGCATCCATCGATGTTGTAGGGTCAGCCAGCAAGTCGGCACTTGCCCCAATTATTGAGGAGGAAGAGAATCCTCGAGTTTCTGAGAAATCAATTGATACGGAAGTTGAAAAGGAGAAGTCTGCTGAGCTCCAGGGTGATGACACTTTTGATGGCTTGAGCGATATCATGATAACTTCTCAAGAGCTTTCCGGGGATAATAATCCAAAAGTGACTTCTCCCGTTGTTGAAGCGACTTCCACCCTAAAGCAAACCCTGACGCCTACTACGCTAGTCGTCTCTGTTTCCACACTAAAGCGTGGTCTGTAGTTTAACGCATGTAGCTTGCACGCCGCACACACTTAGGATTTTTCAGCACTTATAAGCATTTATCCTCTTTTTCTGGAAATCTCTAAACTTTACTTCTTTTCCGTTTTTCAAATTCTCCGATGGGACGTACCGGCTCATACTACGACAACTTTCGGCGCTACGGAGGGCGTGATTCTTACGATTATGGACGTTATCTTCCCTCCCGCAAAGAATCTAACGAAGAGCGTGCAGCTAGAAAAGCTCAAGAAAGGCGTGCTTACGAGGAGAAGCAAAGAAGGAGAGACGATGACTCTCATAAAAGAAAATATCATGATGACAAAGGGAAGAAGCATGCTTCCGATGACCCAAGTAAACGGGTTAAACTTGATGAGAAGAACGCGTCTGAAATTTCTGAAAAAGCTGACGCTCCTATCCCTTCTGATACTCCGGCCGGCTCTCCTCCTCTAAAGAAGTCTGATATTCAAACAATCATTAACAGGCCACAATATCAAGTTAAAGACGGCCCTCCAACACTTCAGAGCCGATTTCCAAATTGGTGCCTAAAAGGAGTGCGCTTTGATTTGGATTTGGTTCCAATTGATAAGCAAGACATGCTTAAAAGTCTTGACGCGGTCAGACTTAATATCGAGAGGATGTCGCAATGGCAGAAACTTGTCGACGAACTCCAAAGGGTTAACCACATAAATCTTGAGGCGATGATGACCATGGAGAATGATAAATCAGAATGGGACAAATGGTGCAAGCAACATGATGCGGAAATGACAAGCATTGTAGATGACAACGCAAATCTTGCATCTGAAGTCAAGCGACTAAAGGAAGATCTGGCCTCATCTTCTCCATCGCACACTCAAAAGGAAGAAGTCTTTCAGAAGCAAGTGCGGGACGCACATGCTGCACAAAGAGATGTCGAAATGAAGCTTGCAGCTGAGCAGCATATTACTGAGAAATATCGCACAGAAAATACTGAGCTGCGGGGAACAATTGTGTCCCAAAATGCAGAGATTGAGATGTTGAAAGCTAAGCTTCTTAAAGTTGAGAAGGAGCGTGATGACGCGGTCGCTGGACAAGTTGCGGCCGAAGAGTCTCGCGACGCCACTAAAGCTAGCATCGATTCTACTCTATTTGACTTCTATATGCACAGCGTTTTGGGCCGCGGCAGCCTTTCATTCTTGGGTCCCAAATATGAGATTACACTTGCTGAAGTTTGGGAGACCATACTTGATACATTTGCCGGTTATGCGGAAGCAGACCTTGTAGCGCTTTATCTAGACGATGAAGCACGTGATGCGCTCATTAGAGGCAAAGAGCAACTTGCCGAAGCTAGAGCCGGGACAGTGGTAGAGGAACATCCAGAAAAGACAACATCACTACCTGCCCCTGTCAATACTTCAACTTTGACTGATGTTGATATCATCGGTTCTAGCTCTCAATCTCCACTTGCTGCAAAAGATGCTGAAGCTAAACTCGATACTTCCGAGACTCCTCTTTCCCAAATTGAAGAGAAGAGCCAGGAAGAAACTGAGGCTGATAAATATGAAATTGAACTTGCGAAGCCAACTCCTCCAGGTAACTTTGGCAAAGTTCCGGGTCTAATGAACCAGTTATTTGATTTAACCGAGTTTGATGACCTTCTTACTTGTTACTTGAACTTTGGTGAACCGATACCTTCTCTATTTTCGGAAGATGTTGATTTTAACTTCTTTTCTTCTACAGCGGAGGCACCAAACACTGCACGAGTTTCCACTCCTTCAGTTGCCGTCCCTCCATCTTTACAGGTTACTCCTCCTTTTGCTTCCCAGCCAGGATCACAGGCAGAGAAAATCGAAGCCCTTCAAGGCCTGGATGATCCGGCAGCTTCGCAGGAACAGAAGGCGAAGGACCTTGAAGACGTCGAGAAGACCCCGGAGCAGTCCCTTGATGATGACACGAAGCTTTCAACACTGCTTGCTACTCCGGGGAGCGAATCTTCTTCAAAGAGGAAGGGGAAGCATGGCATAAGGAAGAAGAAGAGAAGTGCTTCAACTGGGGACGAAGCAGAAGTTGATCCAGCCGCGCCTTTTCCTCCTTCTGCCCCGACCCGTCCACAACGGCTCCAAAAACTAATCATTAGGCCGGGGAAAGGCTCCAAAGGTGGCGAGAAGAAGGAATAACAAGCTAGATTTTCTACTCCTTACTTTTGCTTTTTGCATGTATCGACCGGGGATTGTGCGGGTACCAGTCCCTGCTTTTACTTTTTGAGATATCTGCATATGTAAAGAATTTTCATAGTACTAAATAAAACAATTATTTTACTTGTACAAACTCTTGTGTATGTGAGAATGCATCTGTTTTTTATTTTTGGTGTGGAACAAACGATTCTTTTTACATATGCAAACTTTTTGTCGGCGTTTGAGAATGCATTTATTCCACATCATCAATTTTTCATGATATTGTGATGAACTCGCGGTATGTTGCTTGTATATTACTTTGTTCATGTAACTGAATCGTATAGTATTGCCCCCATACCGCAGGTGCATTGCAATATTCCTAGATTTTTCAAGACTGATACTCTTATTCCAGAGAATAACTATTCCACTTTTAAGGGAAGAATTATTCTGCTTTTAATAAAGTATATCTCGTCTTTCGAGAAGTTTTTACTTTCTCTTTCCTTCTGAAGAACACTTCAACTTTTGGGGATGATCACTTTTATTTGTTAAAAGTGAATTTTCCTACGCAGTGAAATGAGATTCCGAAGAAGGTTTTGATTTTGTGCCCCAGTAAGGGGCTTATTTTTGGTACTTCAAGCAAGGTGAAGTGCGCCTCTGAAGAGGTTTTTGAAGAGAAGCGATTTTGGTCTCTGAAGAGAAGCAATTTTGGTCTCCGAAGAGAAGCAATTTTGGTCTCTGAAGAGAAGCAATTTTGGTCTCCGAAGAGAAGCAATTTTGATATTTCAACTCTGGTGAAGTGGGTCTCCGAAGAGAAGCATTTTTCACTTCTACCCTGGTGAAATGTGCCTCCGAAGAGGGCTTTTTATTTTATGCTTCAAGCATGGTGAAGCGTGCCTCCGAAGATGGCTTGTGCCTCCGAAGAGGGCTTGTGCCTCCGAAAAGGGCTTTTGATTTTGTGCTTCAAGCATGGTGAAGCGTGCCTCCAAAGATGGCTTGTGCCTCCGAAGAGGGCTTGTGCCTCCGAAAAGGGCTTTTGATTGCCTGGAAGTTACTTTCTCATGGTCGGCGGGGTCCACGGGGCGAATGCAAGTTGCTTGATTGGATGTTTGTTTGCACAAACGATCGCAATTAACTAAGAAAGTGCCCCTTTGGTAGTCCCACCGATCTTTTTGATTGAGGAAAGCTCTCCCATTTATTGGCGTGCCTCGTTAGAGCGCTTTGGTTGGTTGGTGTGCCAGGTAGGTTGCGTCTCAGGGGCGAGTGGATCCACGGGACGGACGTAAGCTATCTGATCGGATGCATCACGACCAGTTAGCGAGGGTCCTGTTCCTTCCGCTTGGGAAGGCGTCCCTTTAGTGGATCTTCCGGCCTTCCTGTTGAGAGGCATACCTCCCTTTGTCTGCTTCTTTGTTTGCTTGGCAACTTTCTTTCATCATCTGCCCATTAGCGATTTCTCATTATCGTTCCCAAGCACATCTTCTTTCCTTTTACAAGTAAATTGCTTCATCCGAAGGAGTGGACTTCACTGTTGAATGACTTCACGAGACAAACGCGAGTTATCTAGTTGGATGTCTATTCATAACGACAATCTCAACTAGTGAACAAAGGTTTGTCATGGTGGAGTTGCCAACTTTTTATGTGAAGTTTTCCTTGCATAGGATTTGAGTTTGGAATTTTTGTCGCTTGGTTTTCGTGTAATAGCTGATTTATAGAGGTCGCTTAGCTTTGTGACGAGTAAGCATTGTTTTGATGTCCTGCAATTTTGAATCGACATTTTAGCAATACATTTAAAGTATTTATATATCGAAATAAAACAGGCATTATGAAATAGTAAAGAACACAAGATTTATAGTGGTTCGGCCAAGAATCGGGCCTACATCCACTTTATAGCTTTCATTCATTCACACTGATTTACAATATTTTACAATACAACTGATACATTCATCATTATTTTACAATTCTGAACCAAGCTTTTTCTTTCGAGTAAAATAAGGACGTAAGTGGTTGCTGTTCCAGGCTCTTGGAATTGGATCTCCTTCAACAGTTATGAGTTTGAATGTGCCATCAAGAAGTTTAGTGCCTATGACATATGGTCCTTCCCAGTTTGGCCCAAACACACCAGTTGCTGTCATGATCCTTTTCAAAACCAAGTCTCCGATCTCAAAGCTGCGTTGGCGGACCTTAGAGTTGAAATGCCTGGCAATTCTCTGCTGATGAGCTGAAACTCTGAGCCTAGCTTCTTCTCTTTGCTCATCAAGAAAATCAAGTGCTTCAAGTTGTAGTTTCTCGTTTTCAGCTTCGTTGAAATGAACTCTTCTATGTGAAGAAACTTCTACTTCCACTGGAATCATTGCCTCTGATCCGTATGCCAGTGAAAATGGAGTGTGCCCAGTCGCAGTTTTGTGAGTAGTTCTGTACGCCCATAGTGCTAATGGAAGCTTATCAACCCAACCACCTTTTGCTTTTTCGAGTTGCTTTTTGATAGTTGACTTGATGAACTTATTAACTGCTTCCACTTGCCCATTTGCCTGCGGATGAGCCACTGCTGAGAAGCTTTTCCGAATTCTGAATCGTTTGCAAAAATCCTGGAATTCTTCAGTTTCAAACTGTGTACCGTTGTCTGTGATTATCTTCTGTGGCACACCATATCTGCAAATGATATTTTTCGTTACAAAATTTATCATCTTTTTAGAAGTGATGGTGGCCAAAGGTTCGGCTTCAGCCCATTTGGTGAAATAATCAATGGCAACAATAGCATATTTAATCCCTGATTTAGCGGTCGGTAATGGTCCAATTAGGTCTATTCCCCAAATGGCGAATGGCCATGGGCTGACCATCTGTGTGAGCTCGGTGGAAGGCGCTCTTGGGATTTTTGCAAATCTTTGGCATTTGTCGCACTTCCTGGAATAAGCTGCAGCATCTCGATTAATATCCGGCCAGAAATACCCATATCGGAGAATTTTCTTTGCAAGTGTTTGACCACCTGAATGATCTCCACATTCTCCTCCGTGTACCTCGGCTAGAATTGTCTTGGCTTCTTCCTTAGTTACACATCGGAGCAAAGGCATTGAAAATCCCCGTCTGTATAATCGGCCATCTTGAAGTATATATCTCGACGCTTTTCTCAATAATTTTCGACGTTCCTTGGAACTTTCTGGCAGGGAACCACTGAGTAAGTATTCTTTGATTGGAGTCATCCATGATTCATGCTCTTGAGACGTAGCCATAATCCAATCAATATCCATTTCATCAATGCTTGGAGCTGACAGAACTTCTACAGGAACTAATCCCAGTAATTGAGCTTCTCCGGAACTTGAGTACTTTGCTAAAGAATCTGCCTTCATATTTTCCTCTCGGGGTATGTGGCTTATTGAGTAGTGATCGAAATCATTGAGGAGTTCGGAAGTTTTTGTCAAATATGCAGGCAAATTTCCTCCTTTGGCTTGAAATTCTTTCTTCACCTGGCAAACAATAAGCTGAGAATCGCTGAAAATCTATAACACTTTGATGTTTAGTTCCTTGGCGATTTTTAAACCGGCAATAAGGGCTTCATATTCTGCCTCATTGTTTGTCGAAGGGAATTCTAGTCTCAATGCATAACATAGTGATCGTCCTTCGGGAGTTTCAAGCACAACTCCTGCCCCAGAACAATAATCATTTCTCGAGCCATCAACATACAACTTCCACTGTATTGGAATGCAGTCAGTTGTTTGTTCCTTGATGTCATCTTTGTCAGTGGACTCTGCAATGAAATCTGCTAAAGCTTGTCCGTTAATTGCTCTTCAAGGATGGTAAGTGATGTCATATTGGCTGAGTTCTATGTTCCACTTCAAGAGACGACCCGAAGTTTCAAGACGATACAGGACTTGCTTTAGAGGTTGATCAGTCAGGACCTTGATAGGATGAGATTGAAAATAGGGCCTCAACTTCCTGGAAGCGATTAACAAACAATAAGCAAGCTTTTCTATCATTGAATAATTCATCTCTGCCCCAGTGAATCGTTTACCGATGTAATAGACTGGACGCTGTATTTTCATATCTTCCCGTACAAGTGCTGCGCTGAGGGCGTGAGATGAAATTGCTAAGTAGATGAAAAGATCTTCACCGTCAGTAGGCTTGGAAAGAACTGGAGGTGTTTCCATGTGATGAATTAGTTCATCGAAAGCATTCTGGCATTCGGGAGTCCATTCAAAAATTTTCTTTCCTTTCTTTAAAGCATCAAAGAAGGGAATGCATTTGTCTGTGGCCTTGGAGATGAAGTGACTAAGAGCGGCAACTTTTCCATTGAGACTTTGCAGTTCTCTCTTTGTTCTAGGGGGTTTAACTTCTCTTAGAGCTGTGATTTGAGCAGGATTGGCCTCAATACCCTTAGCGCTTACGATGTAACCCAGGAATTTCCCAGACTCTACCCCGAATGAACATTTCAATGGATTGAGCTTCATTCCGTACTTTCGAAGAATTGCAAACATTTCCTCCAAGTGTCCCATGTGATCTACAGCTTTCGTTGATTTTACCAACATATCGTCGACATAAACTTCCATGGTTCTACCAATCTGAGGCTTGAACATTGCATTGACGAGTCTTTGGTAGGTTGCCCCAGCATTTTTCAATCCGAAAGGCATAACTTTGTAGCAGTAGAGACCCACATCTGTGATAAAGCTTGTGTCTTCCTGATCTGGTTCATTCATCATAATCTGATTGTATCCGGAGTAGGCATCCATAAAAGACAACAACTCATGTCCAGCCGTCCCATCTACCAGTTGATCGATTCTAGGCAACGGGAAGCAGTCTTTGGGGCAGGCTCTGTTTAGATCTGAGAAATCAATGCATACTCTCCACTTTCCATTTGCCTTCTTAACCAGTACTGGATTTGAAACCCAATTTGGATAAGTGGATTCTTTGATGAAATTATTCTCCATGAGACGATCTACTTCTTCCTTTAAAGCTGCTGACCTTTCTGGACCTTGAGTTCTTCGTTTCTGTTTTACTGGTGTGAATTTCGGATCGACATTCAGAGTGTGAACAGCAATTGTTGGAGAGATTCCACACATATCAGCATGACACCAAGCGAACACGTCCAGATTTGCTTTTAGAAATGATATCAGTGTGTTTTGAACTGTTGTACTTAGTTGCGAACCCACATTAAGTACTTTGTTTGGGTCTTTGGAGTCGACAGGTATTGGTACCGTAACTTCCACGGGCACCACTCTATTCTCCTCTGCACTGGATTTTCTGGGGTCCATTTCTCGCCTTGCACCACTATGCTCACCAGTGCAGGGACCACCCTGTATTTGCTATAAGGTTGGGTTTTTGATGCGGAGGGGAGCTGCCGCATTTTTACCCATTTCTCTCTTCCTGGCTTCTCGAAGCTCTATAAGATAACATTCGCGTCCAGCATTTTGGTCTCCCTTGATGACACCAACACCATTTTCTGTAGGAAACTTCATAGTTAGGCACCACGGGGCCAAAATGGCCTTGAATGCAGCTAGAGTTGGCCTGCCTAAGAAAGCATTGTAGGCAGAAAATCCATCGACAATTACAAAGGTTTGCTTGCGAACTACCCTTTTCTGCCCTTCCCCAAGTTCCACGAACAATTCGACAGTTCCGATTGGCGGCTGTGGTTCCCCAGTGAAACCAACGATCTTTTGTGACGAAGCTTGAACGTCGGTCATTGGGATCTTCATCTGGTCAAATGTTTTCTTGGAGAGTATATTGCAGGAAGCACCGCAATCAATGAGCACTCGTCTTACTATTGCCGGTCCAATTCCTGCAGAGATAACCAAAGGATCTATGGTGGGAGCTTCAATACCAATAGAATCCCTAGCTTTGAACATAATATCATCATCTGAAATCTTTGCTGTTTCAGGGGTGCAACATTTTCTACAGCAAAAACATCTTCCTCTGCTGGAATGTATTTCAAAGCATGAGCATATCGTTCCATTTCCCCCCAGCTTCTGCCCGCTGGGTGTGGGCCCCCCGTAATCACATTGATAATGGGCCTCTCAGATTCTTGTGCCGCAGTATCTTTACCTGAACCTGATGGCTGAGTAGGGAGTTGCTGCCTCTGAGTTGACAAAGATGGGTCACTTCTGTTCTTCTTGACATACTGTTGCAGCTTGTTTTCCCTCAACAATTCTTTAATTAAGCTATTTAAGTGACAACAGTCATTGGTATCATGACCGGGTTGGTTGTGAAAACGGCAGAACTTTCCATTTCTCATAGCGCCCTTTCCCGGTTTTATCTCAGCCGGTTTGGGATAATCTACAGCATCTTTGGTGGCGAAGAAGATATTTTCCAGAGTGTCGGTCAATGGAGTGAAATCTGAGGGTTTGAAGAAGCGAGGTTTCTTTGTATCCTTTTGTTTCTTCCCCTCGTGATTTTCCCTTTTCTGACCTCTGGAATCTTTCTTTACCGGAGCGGCAGTATTATTTTCCACCTTTGCTGCCACCACCTTCATCGATGCCGGAAGGTTTTCCAAGCGTATGAATTCATCAGCTTTCTTGTAGAATTTCTCGAGAGAATTTGGCTCTTTCATCTTCAGCCATTTTCCAAATTCGCTCGATTTGTCGATAGCACGCATCAAATAGATCAAGATCATTCGTGGCTCTGCGTTATCAACTTCTGCCAGAGCTATATTGAAACGGTTCAGGAATGATTTAATAGGTTCTCCCGGATTCTATTCAAGACTGGACAATGACATTATGTCTTTTGCCTTTGAAGCATATAGCCTGAATTGCTCTTTGAACTTTCGGGTCAGATCGGAAAACTGATTTACTGATCGGACAGGAAGCTTGGTAAACCAGAGAAGTGCCACTCCTTCCAAATATACTGGGAAATACCGGCACTTAATTTCATCAGTTGCTCTTGCGCCGGTCATGTGCCAGTCGTATTTATACAAGAACTGATTTGGATCACTTGTTCCCCGATAAGCAGGAATGGTGGGGGGAACAAACTTTCTAGGAAATTCAGCCTTTAGAATCTTCTCGGTAAACGGAGTTCTACTTGGTGCGAATCCCCATTCGCTCTCATCTTCATCCCTCTGCATGCTATCCTTCATTATTTGCTTGATCATGCCAGAAAGATATTCCTCGTTGTTCAAAGATTTGGCGGAATAGACTTCGGCTATTTTCTCAGAAGTTTGTCCGGGCAGATGTTCGCGGAAAATTGGCGATGGCCTAGATCCTTCAGCTTGGAGGGGTGCCCATTCAGAAGCACCTGATCCCCCTTGAGGAATATTTTTTCCTTCGGAATTGCGAAGAGCATCAGCGATGTTTTCTTCATTACCCACTGGTCTTTGATTGGCGCCGAGCAGAGCGTTCAGTTTTTCCATCATCAGATTGTTTTGAGTTTCAATCTTTTGGTATAGCCCAGACACAGCAGCGTCTAGCTCCTCTCGCGTCACCCCGACGCTTGGAGCCGCTTGACTCGGTGAAATAGAAGTGGCGGTATTATCTTGAACATTTTCAGATCTGACAGCCTTTCGTTTCCTTCCAGGAGCCATTATGTCTGATAGACTTCTGGTTTTGTAGGAAAATTTTTCAACAAACTTGTGTGAAGCAATGGTGAATGGTATCCTGAGTTCAATTCTCAGTGAAAGCACCAAAATGTTAACGATAAAAAGTGAACGCTAACACCCGGTGTGTGTAATAGAATCGTGAAAGCACCACCCGTGTGACGGGAACAGAATTTAAGTAGTAAACTGGCAGAAAAGCAGTAAAAGACAGCAATTTATAGTGGTTCGGCCTGAGATTAAGCCTACGTCCACTTTGAATCTCTTTATTACTGAATTCGGTTACAAATTGATACAAATCTCTTATCAAAACAGTACTACTTGATCAAAAGAAACAATCTTGACTACTAGCTCAATCTTCGTTGATAAAATTCGATGAATCCATGTTGGATGTAAGGAATTATCTCTTGAAGATTGTTGTAGCGTCTTGAATGTTCGAGGATCTTTGGTTGATGGATGAATGGAGACTTCGACAGAGTAACGGCGCTTGAAGAAATGAATGGCCAAAAGTCCCCGTGATGTTGGAAGTGGTGGGGTATTTATAGGAGCTGATTTGGATTCTGGAAATTTTTCTAAGGTCTTAGGTCGCGCACGACCTTAGTTAGGTCGTAGGTCGCGAGCGACCTAAGATAGGTCGCAGTCCATATGCGACTTAGGGAAGGCAGCCTGATTGAGTTGCTTTTGTTTCCATCTGAGCAAGTAGAAGGTCGTGAACGACCTATAGTAGGTCGCATTCCTTTCTCTGCTTTTAGCTCGTTAGGCTGTTAAGTTGCTAGATCACTTCAGGCTTTAGGTCGCAAGCATCTTCAGTAGTTAGGTCGCAAGCTCCTTTAGTAGTTAGGTCGCAAGCTCCTTTAGTAGTTAGGTCGCAAGCTCCTTTAGTAGTTAGGTCGCAAGCTCCTTTAGTAGTTAGGTCGCAAGCTCCTTTAGTAGTTAGGTCGCAAGCTCCTTTAGTAGTTAGGTCGCAAGCTCCTTTAGTAGTTAGGTCGCAAGCTCCTTTAGTAGTTAGGTCGCAAACTTCTCCCAAGTCCTTAGGTCGCGAACTTCTCCCAAGTCCTTAGGTCGCGAAGTCTTCTGCTGTTAGGTCGCAAACCTTTCTTAAGTCCTTAGGTCGCAAACTTCTCCCAAGTCCTTAGGTCGCGAAGCTTCCTGCTTTTAGGTCGCAAAGCTCTCTGCTGTTAGGTCGCAAGGCTTCCTGTTCTTAGGTCGCGATGTCCTCTTAGGTCGCTAACCCCTTTTAGGCCGCTAAATTCTAGGTCGCTGAGATAATGGAATTAACAATAGTTTTAATAAAGTATAAATTAATGATAAAATTATAATGATTTAATTTAATTATGTTTATCATAGTTAAATTAGTTATATTCATTTGCGATATCTATTTAGCAGAATAAAATGACATTCTGCTGTAATTAAATTGAATAGATTATTTCGGACATCTATCAAGAAAAATATATCGCCATTTTGAGCTTGCAAATTAAAAAGATTAGTTTTGAAACTAATTAATATGTGGATTAATTAATAAATGATGTGTTAGCTATTGATAGCAAATTTTTGATAATAATATGTTTGTTATTACTGTTTGATTGTTTGTTTGGATTTGAATTCCCGCTTATAACGCAGATTACATAAATAACCAATGTTTTGCAAGGGACTTTTGTAGAGAGACCCTAAGAGGTTTCTCATCATTATTAAATTATTGTTTTATGCATCTTACTTATATTCTTATGTTGCTTATATTGATATTTGGTCGAAGTATTTATGACCTACTGTTTGATTTGGGTATGTGTCGTTATAACGATTATCGCTATACCATCACTTATCAAATATCATCTCCTTAAACTTTTGTGTGTATTGAACTTATGCTTGTATTTTTACAAAATAAATGTTTGGTTGCGTTTTTGCATTTTGAAAGTTTTTAAAACAATATTTTCAGGTATTATTGAGAATTTTGAAATAAAGGATGAGTGTTGATTAAAATTTATAAAAGGAGTTATGAATTTGATTAATCGTTGTTCAGGATAATCAATGTGTTGTAAATTTATGAAAAGGGTATATATGTGATTAAGTTTCTTTCGGGAAGATCAATGTTATTCTAAATTTATAAAAGATTATAAATTTGATTAATTATCTTTCGGGATAATTAATGTTGTTTTAACTTTATAAAATGGTTATGAGTTTGATTAATTATCTTTTAGGATAATTAATGTGCTTTAAATTTATAAAAAAAGCTTATAAATTTGATTAATCTTTTGGAATAATTTATGTTATTTTGGAATATATAAAATGATTATAAATTTGACCGATCATCTTTCGAGACAATTTATGTTGTTTTAAATTTGTAAAAAGATTATAAATTTAATTATTTTTCTTTCGGGATAATTAATGTTGTTTTAATTTTATAAAAGAATTATAAAAGTATTTTATGGTTGTTTTAAATTAAATTCCTTTTGAGATTAACATTGTTTTAAATTTATAAAAGTATTTTAAATTGATTTATTATCTTCTAGGATAATAAATGTTGTTTCAAAGCTTTAAATGATAGTTTATAAATGAGAAAATATTTAGAAAGGAATGTTTAAAAATAAAGCTAAGTGTAAATTATTTTGGGTTTGTAGTAAATTATGTTTTGATTACATTTGATTTGACCCTTCTTTCTAATACATTATAAATATAATTTTCTTTTAAAAAGAATATTTTAAAGAGTGTTTTTCTAAAGTGTTTTTACAAATATTTGTGATGTGACAATCAAGCACAAGTGTTATTCAAATGTTTTGAGAGATTTAATTTTCATATACGACCATTTTGTTATTCTCAATAGTTGATTTATTGACTATCGTTCATGTTATCTTCTTTGTGTTCGTCAATTCAAGGCGATTTTGTTGCTCATTTGGGGCATTTAAACTCTTGCTATTTTTAAATTTAAGAATGCTATTGAGTCAAAATAGGAAGCAACAGTGCCCTATCTTCTTTGGCTTTACTGTTTTCCCGAGAGTAGTACTAGTTTGTATCTGATAGTTGATTCCTCGAATATCGATCTGATATCCTTTTTTGTAAATGACTAAAACTAAAGAGCAAGTGGGTACCAAGCTAAGTGGGGTTGCTTCCATTAGGGTATTGTCACGTCTACTCCAGATTGGTTTCGGTTGTATGCATGTGGAGATATGAAATACTTGAACTCTCGGTAAGGTTGGTAGGGTCTGGCTTGGAGGTTTCGAAGAGCCATCATAGTTCTCAAGTATATTGTCTAGAAGTATACTTTCGGTAGGGGGCGCACCCTCCTAGTCATTATTGGAAAATTCCTTTTCCTTATTTGATTCAAATCTTTGAATCGTTTACTTATTTGAATGGAGAAGTGCCTAGAGCTCTTCTCGATATTTAAATATATTTTTTCATTCTTTCAATCTGATTTTGTTTCGACTTGATTCCATTCTTTTTCTATGGATGTTGTTCTTGGGAGGTAAAACCCATTTCGTGTTTATCGGCGCGGTCTTACAGAATTATTATATGTTCACCATATTTCTTGAGTTTTCTCAAGCTGGTTTTCCAGACTGATCCGGATGTTACTTTATTATAATGCTCAGGTCAAACCGTGTTTTTCCATGTTATCGTTGGTGGGACTTGGAGCTCATGGAGTAGAGTTGGATGTTCTCTTACCGTAGTATTTTTATTTTATGCTCTATTATTATATATACCCATCAGCAACTGTAAGGTCAGGAAGTTACAACTGTCCAGGCTAATGAGTTTTGTTTTTAACTCTAATATACCATGTATTTTAGCGTGACAATTTTTACCATCTTTGTTATATTATATATTATCATTCTGCTATGAGACTCCTTTTCCCACTATTCTTTTTATTTTTATTTTACCCTATCATTCTGCCTTTCCGACACTTGGATGCTCGGCATTCTAATACCGTGGATGTATTGAGTGCCGACTTTCGAACGTCAAAAAGGTGGGTCATCACAAAAATCTAGGTGAAGAGCCTTTTACGCAGAAATTGGAATATGAGTTCAAACCCCCAGCATGCAAAAACCTTATCTGTTTTGGTCATACTATAGAACAACGTCCCATTAAATTTGAAGGTAAGTGGGTTCCTAAAGGAAGGCAAGATGCACAAAATACTAAAACTATTATTGGTATTAATGAAGGCGATGTAGAGGCACAAGCAAAGGAGAATTTAAATATGAAGAAAGGTGCAATGGATATTAACACAATAGAGGAGGCACTATTCAACATTGGAAGTAAGCATGAAGGAATTCGCATTAATGAAGATATATAAATAAGTGACACAATGAATTCAAAAAGTTCTGATATAGAGGCATTGGATACACTAATGGAGGAGAGCCATAAAAACTCAGAGCAACATATGCAAAACAACATAGAAATACATGTAAATAACAGATTGTAGAATAATAGTCCACAGTCCAATTATACAAATTAGTTATGGAAATAAATAATAACTCTAACTAAGACTGAAAAATTCTATATACGTGTAACAACCAGCCTTTCATAATACAAAAAATCGGCGCCTTACATCATCACACGACATTCGAATACCAAAAAGGATGAATCGTCGGGACAAAATTAGAAAAAAACACTAAACCAAGACATAGATAAGATCTCACAATGAAATGACAACATACAATATACTGAATATACACGAATAGAATATAATAATAATATATAAGAGACCTGTAACGACCCGTAAATTCTAACCGTTTTAATAATATGATTAATTGAATTTTCGTGAAATTGCAAACAATAAAATTTTGAAATAAAATTTAATGTTTGAAATGCGTCTAGTTAATCATAACAACTGGTAAATTTTCATCCAAAAATATGAAAGTTTATTTTCGTGTGTAATTTTATTTAAATTTAATCAGTTAGTAATAAATGAAAATAGAACATTTTCGAAACCTAAATATTTTTACATAGAAAAATTCTAAACCGTCTTCTAAGCAAGACATCATTTTTCGTTTTTCAAAATTCGGACTTCTTTAGCTCCGTCGATCTTATTTTTCTGCGTTTTTCTTGCATTTTTCGATAGTAGAAAATTCGAATTTTTATAATTCAATCATAACACAGATATCTGTATACCATTTTGATCGTCTCGTTGTGCTGATCTATACGGTATATTCAATTGTCAACTTTGGAGTTCGATGTGCGGTACAATCTGCAAAACGACTCTTTATCGGTATCCGTCTAACTTCTGACTTCCGTGACCATTCATATTTCCAACGGTTGAAAAGTCAACAGACAATTGCTTTTATTACTCCCTTAATCCTTATGCCCTGACTCTCGCTATTCCCTATTGTACATTTACTTCCATGGTTTCGTTTCCTAAACTGGTTCGTTCTGTCTTCTTCTTCCAAATTTCAAAACCTGTTCATGATTCACTGTTTATTTGGTTTTCGTGAAAAAAAGAAAAGAAAAGTTAATGCCTCATTTAGCGCAGCGATTGGCCTCCCTCTCTCCTGCCCTTCTCTCTCACTGCATGCTCTGTCATGCACGAACTTGATAGCACTCGACCCAAAGCATTCTCCCCCTTTACATTTCGCCTTGCCGAGCACGGCAAACACCAATAAATTCGAGCTCCTCCATCCTGCAACCTCACACACGCCTCATCTTCCTCCATCGACTGACCACCCATCACTGCCACGCCACTACGACTCCAGCCCTGCCAAGCACCACACGTCCTCCTACACCGCTAGCCTTCCCCTCCACCATCGGCCTCCTTTTCCCTCTCCAGCAACCGACCGAACACTTCATCTCCCACCGTTTATTTTTCCAGGCCGAAGTTATGCATTCCACTTCCCTTCCTCTCTTACCAGATCTCCACCTACTTTAAAAAAAAATTAAAAAAAAGTCACAGAGCCTTTACTTGTGTCTGCTTCTTCCCTCTCCGTGCGCTGCCTTTATCCCACCTTCCTCTCCGCCGTGACAAGTTTGCTCCTTCGCCTCTCCCCTCTTGCCTGCATCTATTGTCGAAAACTCACCCAGCTCCAAGGCCGCAAGCTCGGCCACTTTCAAGTCGCCGTGCCTTCCCACTTTGCTTCGGCCAACAACCCCGACTTATAGCCTTTTGTTGTTTTGAGGTATGTATATTAAATAAGGATTACAATAATATATATAAGTATTACATATGCAGCTGTTAGTACTTCAAGTATATATATAAGTTATTTTATATTTCAGTGTGTATATATAGTTAATAGAGTTATGATAATATAAAGTAGATGCTAGTGTGGGTGTGTGTATAAAGTTGCTTAGGATAAGTTATATAATGGTTTAGTTTATAAGCGTGTTATGTATATATGAGTCTGTATAAAATATTTCCTGCTAGTTATATGTATATCGTACTTATATATTTTTATTTTGGTTAGTTTGTTTATACATATAGCTATTTATATAAGTACTTTTCGGCTACAGTTTATATATGTATGATATGAAAGCTTTGATACTTTTTGCAAGATATTTTACATATAAAGTGCACGTGCATTCCACTTTAAGATATATATTGCATATATTTTGATTCTAAATCTTCGTACAAATTGTTAGGCTATATAATTAAGTTATGTTAATATTTGGAATAGCTCAATAATAGTTTAATATAGAAGTATATCTTTGGTCTGCACATATATATTAGTATACGTATGGTTATATAAGATATTTTATTGGATACGTATAAACTATATACATTTTGTCTACATGCATTTTTCAGTTGTATGCATACGGTGTTCTTGTTTTGTGGTCTGGATAGTTGATTAGAATATATATATAATGTATATAATATTTTAATGCATACCTATTGTGTGCATAGTTTGCAATCCGTTGTTTGTTCATTTATAATTTTATGTATAATCGAGATGTACTTGTGCTTTTATGGGACCATTTTTCAATTTACTTAATAAGTATGGCATATTATGCTGATATTTTAAGTGGATTGAAATATTGTATATAAGTATTCAGCATTTTTAACATGTATTGTATATAAGTATTGATTTTTAATATGTAATAGTACCCAGGGCATTCTATGCTCTGCAGATCTAAAATATGTTGATATTTTGATTTATCCTGGATATTGGTTTAAATATAGATATTTTGATTTTGGTTGAATACTGGTTTTAAAGATATAGGTATATATTTATCTTATTTTGATAGACATTTAGTTGAAAAATTGAATTTATGAAGATTTATCATATTATACGTTTATTTAGTTCCAGTTATATTTGTGTCCACTTATACCAATTATCTTCATCGATCCGGTTCTAATTAGATTTCGTCTTTTCTTTTATCAGCTCTATTCGTCAAATTCATGCCCATTTTGTTTCTCTTTGGAATTCGTGTTTGGATCCATAATTTGCTTCCGTTCCCAGTGTCTATCTTCTCTAACCTCGAAAGGTGAGCACTCACTCACGATTAACGTTCTTTTATTTATTAAATTCGATTTCAATTGAAACGACAATTGAAATATGCTGCTGTTAGTTAATTACACTGTTATATACGCTATTACCTGTATCAGTTCACCTATGACATCTGACACCATTATCTGTTATATATACAATGATAATCCAGTTTGGTTGTTAAATGGTTGATTGTTTGATTGTTTACATTGGACGATAAATTGTTAATGTTGTAAGTGATAAATAATTTGAAATTGAAATTCGCGTAGGATTGTTAGATTTGATACATGTTAAATTTGATTAGATGACATTTGCATAATATGACCCTTTAAATGTTGAATTAATTGACACGTAGAAATTTGGTAAAATACACCTTGAACCATTTAAATGTATGTTGTTTAAATCGTTGTGGTATGAAATTTGATAGTAGATATCAAGTGAAGAACCGTATTAATATTAGTGTAATAATCTCAAATCTACATGAAATGATAGTGTAGATTCTAGAAATAATTATATTAATTTACACAAATAACAATGTGAATTAATACGATTATTTCGGGATTATTTGAATTGATTATTGGATTGATATTGATTGTTGTTATTGCTTGTTTATTTACTTTGACACCATCCCAGTTATCACACTACAAGTTCCCTTTGCTATGCTTTGATTTTGAATTGAATTGGAATCGGGTTGAAATGATAAATACCCAAATTAAACTTCGACCTAGGATAGAGAATTAGATAAAAACCGATTGGTCAATAATTTGATTTAAAAATAAAATGAAGATTTTATTTGAATAAATAATATGGTTTTGAAATGAAGTTGAAATTTGAATTTTTAATGAAAGGAAAATGTTAATATTTAATAATCTGAAACAAAATATTGACAATGTAATTGATGAAAGAATGTTGTTTAATTTGAGAAATTATTGAATTAAGTTTTGAAATTATTTAATAATTAAGTTTTGAAATTATTTAATAATTAAATAAAATTGAATTATTTAATAGTTAAATAAAATTGAACCTCTTGAATTAGTGAAATTAAGTTCTTTATTAATTGAGTTTTAAATTGTAACCGAGTAAATAAATAAGTGAAATTGGATTTCTTTAACAAGAAATAGAAATGCGATTTATTGAAATTAATGTAAGACTTGTAATTTAAAGAATTGATTTGACGAATCTGATTCAATTAAATGTGAAGCTTTGATATAATGAAGTTGAACTTAAGTAATTGATTTAATAAATTGGAAATTAAATAGAAATTGTTTTGAATGATAAATTATCTTAACGAATATTGAATGAAATCGATTAATGAATTTAAATTGATTTGAATATAGATTAAATTAATTTAAATGATTTCAGAATGAAACTTATATACGAACTTAAATCAATATTTGAATTGTTTTACATAAAAATTGAAATTGTATGATAAGATTTTGAAATGGTAATTTGGAAGTTTTGAAACGTAAATTTTGGAAATTGATCTAGAAAGGCAAATGAAATGTTGATTTATAAATTCTAATTGAAATTGTAATTGATTTGGTTTTTGAAATATATAAGCGACCAATCGGTGTAATAATTACCAAAGTTATTAAAGAGAATGGAATCGGTTAGGGACATACTCACTGTCTAAACCGAAAACCACTTTAATAACTACATGCGGAGTGTGATCTAGAATGAATTGGTTGGAATGATGTACGTGATGACTGAAGAAAGAGAACGATAATGGATAGCCTTGACACTTGTGTCAAATTGGAAATGACTAAAACATGAGCCGTGCCGGGCCAAATGGGGGTTAGCTACCTCGAGCGAACACACTTCTTCAAAACTACTCATTACTTGTTGTCGATTGGTGCACCCTTGATTTTGGGAGTGTTGTTTCGCGGTGTTGCGATCGCAGCGGCGATGCGTTCTCACCAGTCCGGATCAGGCAAACGGTAGTTTCACTACCTTGGGTATTGCCTCATGTGCCTTGTCATACTTGTATCCCTATATACGCGACCACTACGATTTGTTTTGTGTTATACCTATGGAGTACTCTCTGATATCCCACTAGTTTACGGTGGAGTTATAGTGCTGTATAGACTATAATGCTTATATAAAATGTGTTAAGGGGGATAATGGTAAAGCCTTAACACTATTTTGATATTTTATATTACTGATAGGCATTATCTACTTATCGTACACTACTACATAGTAGATAGTTTAACGGATCCTTAAAGGATGGTTATTCCAAACATCCTTTGAGTTATTTGTATTTCAGTTGCTATTTCACTTGAGTTGGATTTATTAATATAAGAATGTTAATCCTGACTCGAGTGTTTTGTGTTTTGCTTTACGCTCGGGTCAGACCGAGTGTACCAGTATTTGAGATTCACCTTTGGAGTTGGAGCTTCGCTTGGAGATCCAGCTATCTATCCAGCTTTCAGATATCCAGTTGATTCCAGTGATTGTATTCTGATTCTTGTATTTGACTATTGTATTCGAGACTTCTGCTGTAACTTATTTAACTCTGATATGTATATAGTAGCTTCATGAACTACTATCTTTTGTTTCCGTTGCATTTATTACTCTGTGTCTGTGATCTGTGATTATTTTATTTACTGTATATGTTCAGTTTTTCCAAATTTAAATTAACAATTCGGTATTTTGAATTATTCAAGTCCGACATGTGTGGATGAGAATAGTCCAAAATAGCGGGTCGTTACAGTTGGTATCAGAGCTTTGGTAGCTCTAGGAAAAACTTAGTATATATGGTAAATGTATTTACAGAATCACTCTCATTCGAGTTTCAATCTCTTCTTTTTGACTCGATTCCTTTGAATTTTGGAACGTTCCCTGCGGTTCCAAAAAAATTCATTCGTGTCCCTCACTATTCGTCTTCTTTCAATTCTGGAGCATTACATAACTCCACTTCAAATGATCTTTATAATGAGTTGGCGGTCCTGCCAATCTCTGATTTGTAAAGGGGTCAAACTCTTTTATGATAGCATCGATTCACCGGAGATTTATATATCCTCGGTTTAGATGCTGACATCTTTGGTTATGCCGAATTCTGTCTCTTGAGATCAAGGTCGATTTGCCTCGGAATTCTACATTGATCTTATTTTTGAAGTCACGGTTGACCCGGTTAAGGTTGCCCGCGATTTATATAAATTTATCAATCTTCTTACTTTGTTATTAATCATCATTTCTTTGTTTCGAACTTATCTACAAATCAAATTTCTCTTTGATTTGAGTCCATCAAATTTGAAACCCTATCCTTATTTGAAGATTCATTCCTGTATCGTCGAGCAAAGAAATGTACTTATAAACTAATATGTATAAATGTTTTAATATATGCTGTGTTGTTTGAGTTGTTGATGTTGATTTGGGTTTCCGATCGATTCGTCTGATCAACGCTATCGATAGGATTTCCAAAACACTTGAGCAGAGCAAACTGACACACTATCGTTTTTCAAATTTGGTAAATAAAATAAAAGTTTTGTATGATTATATTATATATAAATATTAGTTTTCTGAAATTAAATTGTTAATGAATTTGTTGTCAATATTTGATTTTCATTTATTGTTTTGTAAACCATTAATTATTGCATAATATAAATAAATGAATTTATGAAACTTGGTTATAATTTGATTTGGGATTTGAAAGGAATTTAAATAAATAATTTGAGAATTTAATTTCTGGTGATTTAAAACTTTGATTTGAAAGTTTTAAAGTGTAGAGTATTTAAAATATTTCGAATATAAATCATTTTCAAAGAATTTTAAAATGTTGAAACCAGTGCTCTTCTCTTTGTCGCTGGAAAATAATTTCGGTGATGGCGGCCGCATTATCAACATTCATTTTCGAGTTTCGAAGTGGAGAGACAATTCTGTAGCTTTGCTACGGTTTTGTTTTGAAAGAAAATATTTTGATTTGAATTTCTTCAGTATGATTTGATTTATATATATATAGGTATCTTATTTTAAAAATTTAATTTGATTTGATATAAATATATAGATATATCTCCAAATTGTTTGAAGTAAATCGTAGATTTAAATTCTTAAATTTTAGGTTAAAGATGATTTCAATTATAAACTAAAGCCAAAATTCTTGGATAAATATTTAACTTGAAATAACTGGATTGTAAAAAAATTTATTTGTATAATACCCAATTTCATTTCAATATAACTTACCTAAATTATTCAGAAGTTAAGATGTAATTGGATAATGTACAATAAAAAAATGTCTTTATAAATAAAATTTGAGTGTTTATAAAAAATGTTATACACTAAATTTTGATTATAAAGATGTTAATAGAGTTAGATAGGATAATAAGTAATTGAATAATAGATGAGACAGATAAATTTGTTTTGAAAGAATTAATAAATTGAAATTTGATCAATTTATGAAAATACCTTGAATTTAAAAGCAATGAGCGAATATAAATTAATTTAAATTGAAACTTTTATGGTTTAAATTAATTTATATGGGTTAAATATATGTAATAAGGTATATTAAGTGAAATAAACTTAACAATAATTTGGAATAAAGAAGAATTTAAATTGTTGAAAAAATATGATTATAATAAAAAGACTATTCAAATTTATGGTTTTAGAAATTGTAAATTGAAGATAATTGGATAATAAGTTAATGAATTTAGAAATAGTTGAGATTGATGTTAGTGAAATCAAATGGATTAAATCAATTATTGAATATCAATTAATTTAAATTTGAATTTATACGGCTTAAATTAATTGTTTTATTTTGTAATTCAATTCTATTTTGTTTTGATTGTTTTATTCTTCTACCTCCTTCCTTTTCGGGGACGAAAAGTTTTGAGTGGGGGAGAGTGTAACGACCCGTAAATTCTAACCGTTTTAATAATATGATTAATTGAATTTTTGTGAAATTGCAAACAATAAAATTTTGAAATAAAATTTAAAGTTTGAAATGCGTCTAGTTAATTATAGCAACTGGTAAATTTTCATCCAAAAATATGAAAGTTTATTTTCGTGTGTAATTTTATTTAAATTTAATCAGTTAGTAATAGATGAAAATAGAACATTTTCGAAACCTAAATATTTTTACATAGAAAAATTCTAAACCGTCTTCTGAGCAAGACATCATTTTTCGTTTTTCAAAATCCGGACTTCTTTAGCTCCGTCGATCTTATTTTTCTGCGTTTTTCTTGCATTTTTCGATAGTAGAAAATTCGAATTTTTATAATTCAATCATAACACTGATATCTGTATACCGTTTTGACCGTCTCGTTGTGCTGATCTATACGGTATATTCAATTGTCAACTTTAGAGTTCGGTGTGCGGTACAATCTGCAAAACGACTCTTTATCGGTATCCGTCTAACTTCTGACTTCCATGACCATTCATATTTCCAACGGTTGAAAAGTCAACAAACAATTGCTTTTATTACTCCCTTAATCCTTGTGCCCTGACTCTCGCTATTCCCTATTTTACATTTACTTCTATGGTTTCGTTTCCTAAACTGGTTCGTTCTGTCTTCTTCTTCCAAATTTCAAAACCTGTTCATGATTCACTGTTTATTTGGTTTTCGTGAAAAAAAGAAAAGAAAAGAAAAGTTAATGCCTCATTTAGCGCAGCGATTGGCCTCCCTCTCTCCTTCCCTTCCCTCTCACTGCATGCTTTGTCATGCACGAACTTGATAGCACTCGACCCAAAGCCATCTCCGCCTTTACCTTTCGCCTTGCCGAGCACGGCAAACACCAACAAATTCAAGCTCCTCCATCCTGCAACCTCACACATGCCTCATCCTCCTCCATCGACTGACCACCCATCGCTGCCACGCCACCGCGACTCCAGCCCTGCCATGCACCACATGTCCTCCTGCACCGCTAGCCTTCCCCTCCACCACCGGCCTCCTTTTCCCTCTCCAGCAACCGACCGAACACTTCATCTCCCACCGTTTATTTTTCCAGGCCGAAGTTATGCATTCCACTTCCCTTCCTCTCTTACCAGATCTCCGCCTACTTAAAAAAAATTCACAGAGCCTTCACTTGTGCCTGCTTCTTCCCTCTCCGTGCGCTGCCTTTAGCCCACCTTCCTCTCCGCCGTGACAAGTTTGCTCCTTCGCCTCTCCCCACTTGCCTGCATCTATTGTCGAAAATTCACCCAGCTCCAAGGCCGCAAGCTCGGCCACTTTCAAGTCGCCGTGCCTTCCCACTTTGCTTCGGCCAACAACCCCGACCTATAGCCTTTTGTTGTTTTGACGTATGTATATTAAATAAGGATTACAGTAATATATATAAGTATTACATATGCAGCTGTTAGTACTTCAAGTATATATATAAGTTATTTTATATGTCAGTGTGTATATATAGTTAATAGAGTTATGATAATATAAAGTAGATGCTAGTGTGGGTGTGTGTATAAAGTTGCTTAGGATAAGTTATATAATGGTTTAGTTTATAAGCGTGTTATGTATATATGAGTTTGTATAAAATATTTCCTGCTACAGTTTATATATGTATGATATGAAAGCTTTGATACTTTTTGCAAGATATTTTACATATAAAGTGCACGTGCATTCCACTTTAAGATATATATTGCATATATTTTGATTCTAAATCTTCGTACAAATTGTTAGGCTATATAATTAAGTTATGTTAATATCTGGAATAGCTCAATAATAGTTTAATATAGAAGTATATCTTTGGTCTGCACATATATATTAGTATACGTATGGTTATATAAGATATTTTATTGGATACGTATAAACTACATACATTTAGTCTATATGCATTTTTCAGTTGTATGCATACGGTGTTCTTGTTTTGTAGTCTGGATAGTTGATTAGAATATATATATATATAATGTATATAATATTTTAATGCATACCTATTGTGTGCATAGTTTGCAATCCGTTGTTTGTTCATTTATACTTTTATGTATAATCGAGCTGTACATGTGCTTTTATGGGACCATTTTTCAATTTACTTAATAAGTATGGCATATTATGCTGATATTTTAAATGGACTGAAATATTGTATATAAGTATTCAGCATTTTTAACATGTATTATATATAAGTATTGATTTTTAATATGTAATAGTACCCAGGGCATTCTATGCTCTGCAGATCTAAAATATGTTGATATTTTGATTTATCCTGGATATTGGTTTAAATATAGATATTTTGATTTTGGTTGAATACTGGTTTTAAAGATATAGGTATATATTTATCTTATTTTGATAGACATTTAGTTGAAAAATTGAATTTATGAAGATTTATCATATTATACGTTTATTTAGTTCGAGTTATATTTGTGTCCACTTATACCAATTATCTTCATCGATCCGGTTCTAATTAGATTTCGCCTTTTCTTTTATCAGCTCTATTCGTCAAATTCATGCCCAATTTTGTTTCTCTTTGGAATTCGTGTTTGGATCCACAATTCGCTTCCGTTCCCAGTGTCTATCTTCTCTAACCTCGAAAGGTGAGCACTCACTCACGATTAACGTTCTTTTATTTATTAAATTCGATTTCAATTGAAACGACAATTGAAATATGCTGCTATTAGTTAATTACACTGTTATATACGCTATTACCTGTATCAGTTCACCTGTGACATCTGACACCATTATCTGTTATATATACAATGATAATCCAGTTTGGTTGTTAAATGTTTGATTGTTTGATTGTTTACATTGGACGATAAATTGTTAATGTTGTAAGTGATAAATAATTTGAAATTGAAATTCGCGTAGGATAGTTAGATTTGATACATGTTAAATTTGATTAGATGACATTTGCATAATATGACCCTTTAAATGTTGAATTAATTGACACGTAGAAATTTGGTAAAATACACCTTGAACCATTTAAATGTATGTTGTTTAAATCGTTGTGGTATGAAATTTGATAGTAGATATCAAGTGAAGAACCGTATTAATATTAGTGTAATAATCTTAAATCTACATGAAATGATAGTGTAGATTCTAGAAATAATTATATTAATTTACACAAATAACAATGTGAATTAATACGATTATTTCGGGATTATTTGAATTAATTATTGGATTGATATTGATTGTTGTTATTGCTTGTTTATTTACTTTGACACCATCCCAGTTATCACACTACAAGTTCCCTTTGCTATGCTTTGATTTTGAATTGAATTGGAATCGGGTTGAAATGATAAATACCCAAATTAAACTTTGACCTAGGATAGAGAATTAGATAAAAACCGATTGGTCAATAATTTGATTTAAAAATAAAATGAAGATTTTATTTGAATAAATAATATGGTTTTGAAATGAAGTTGAAATTTGAATTTTTAATGAAAGGAAAATGTTAATATTTAATAATCTGAAACAAAATATTGACAATGTAATTGATGAAAGAATGTTGTTTAATTTGAGAAATGATTGAATTAAGTTATGAAATTATTTAATAATTAAGTTTTGAAATTATTGAATAATTAAATAAAATTGAATTATTTAATAGTTAAATAAAATTGAACCTCTTGAATTAGTGAAATTAAGTTCTTTATTAATTGAGTTTTAAATTGTAACCGAGTAAATAAATAAGTGAAATTGGATTTCTTTAACAAGAAATAGAAATGCGATTTATTGAAATTAATGTAAGACTTGTAATTTAAAGAATTGATTTGACGAATCTGATTCAATTAAATGTGAAGTTTTGATATAATGAAGTTGAATTTAAGTAATTGATTTAATAAATTGGAAATTAGATAGAAATTGTTTTGAATGATAAATTATCTTAACGAATATTGAATGAAATCGATTAATGAATTTAAATTGATTTGAATATAGATTAAATTAATTTAAATGATTTCAGAATGAAACTTTTATACGAACTTAAATCAATATTTGAATTGTTTTACATAAAAATTGAAATTGTATGATAAGATTTTGAAATGGTAATTTGGAAGTTTTGAAACGTAAATTTTGGAAATTGATCTAGAAGGGCAAATGAAATGTTGATTTATAAATTCTAATTGAAATTGTAATTGATTTGGTTTTTGAAATATATAAGCGACCAATCGGTGTAATAATTACCAAAGTTATTAAAGAGGCCGGAATCGGTTAGGGACATACTCACTGTCTAAACCGAAAACCACTTTAATAACTACACGCGGAGTGTGATCCAGAATGAAGTGGTTGGAATGATGTACGTGATGACTGAAGAAAGAGAACGATAATGGATAGCCTTGACACTTGTGTCAAATTGGAAATGACTAAAACATGAGCCGTGCCGGGCCAAATGGGGGTTAGCTACCTCGAGCGAACACACTTCTTCAAAACTACTCATTACTTGTTGTCGATTGGTGCACCCTTGATTTTGGGAGTGTTGTTTCGCGGTGTTGCGATCGCAGCGGCGATGCATTCTCACCAGTCCGGATCAGGCAAACGGTAGTTTCACTACCTTGGGTATTGCCTCATGTGCCTTGTCATACTTGTATCCCTATATACGCGACCACTACGATTTGTTTTGTTTTATACCTATGGAGTACTCCCTGATATCCCACTAGTTTACGGTGGAGTTATAGTGCTATATAGACTATAACGCTTATATAAAATGTGTTAAGGGGGATAATGGTAACGCCTTAACACTATTTTGATATTTTATATTACTGATAGGCATTATCTACTTATCGTACACTACTACATAGTAGATAGTTTAACGGATCCTTAAAGAATGGTTATTCCAAACATCCTTTGAGTTATTTGTATTTCAGTTGCTATTTCACTTGAGTTGGATTTATTAATATAAGAATGTTAATCCTGACTCGAGTTTTTTGTGTTTTGCTTTACGCTCGGGTCAGACCGAGTGTACCAGTATTTGAGATTCACCTTTGGAGTTGGAGCTTCGCTTGGAGATCCAGCTATCTATCCTTCTTTCAGATATCCAGTTGATTCCAGTGATTGTATTCTGATTCTTGTATTTGACAATTGTATTCGAGACTTCTGCTGTAACTTATTTAACTCTGATATGTATATAGTAGCTTCATGAACTACAATCTTTTGTTTCCGCTGCATTTATTACTCTGTGTCTGTGATCTGTGATTATTTTATTTACTGTATATGTTCAGTTTTGCCAAATTTAAATTAACAATTCGGTATTTTGAATTATTCAAGTCCGACATGTGCGGATGCGAATAGTCCAAAATAGCGGGTCGTTACAGTTGGTATCAGAGCTTTGGTAGCTCTAGGAAAAACTTAGTATATATGGTAAATGTATTTACAGAATCACTCTCATTCGAGTTTCAATCTCTTCCTTTTGACTCGATTCCTTTGAATTTTGGAACGTTCCCTGCGGTTCCTAAAAAATTCATTCGTGTCCCTCACTATTCGTCTTCTTTCAATTCTGGAGCATTACATAACTCCACTTCGAATGATCTTTATAATGAGTTGGCGGTCCCACCAATCTCTAATTTGTAAAGGGGTAAAACTATTTTACGATAGCATCGATTCACCGGAGATTTATATATCCTCGGTTTAGATGTTGACATCTTTGGTTATGCCGAATTCTATCTCTTGAGATCAAGGTCAATTTGCCTCGGAATTCTACATTGATCTTATTTTTGAAGTCACGGTTGACCCGGTTAAGGTTGCCCGCGATTTATATAAATTTACCAATCTTCTTACTTTTTTATTAATCATCATATCTTTGTTTCGAACTTATCTACAAATCAAATTTCTCTTTGATTTGAGTCCATCAAATTTGAAACCCTATCCTTATTTGAAGATTCATTCCTGTATCGTCGAGCAAAGAAATGTACTTATAAACTAATATGTATAAATGTTTTAATATATGCTGTGTTGTTTGAGTTGTTGATGTTGATTTGGGTTTTCGATCGATTCGTCTGATCAACGCTATCGATAGGATTTCCAAAACACTTGAGCAGAGCAAACTGACACAATATCATTTTTCAAATTTGGTAAATAAAATAAAAGTTTTGTATGATTATATTATATATAAATATTAGTTTTCTAAAATTAAATTGTTAATGAATTTGTTGTCAATATTTGATTTTCATTTATTGTTTTGTAAACCATTAATTATTGCATAATATAAATAAATGAATTTATGAAACTTGGTTATAATTTGATTTGGGATTTGAAAGGAATTTAAATAAAGAATTTGTGAATTTAATTTCTGGTGATTTAAAACTTTGATTTGAAAGTTTTAAAGTGTAGAGTATTTAAAATATTTCGAATATAAATCGTTTTCAAAGAATTTTAAAATATTGAAACCAGTGCTCTTCTCTTTGTCGCTGGAAAATAATTTCGATGATGGCGGCTGCATTATCAATATTCATTTTTGAGTTTCGAAGTGGAGAGACAATTCTGTAGCTTTGCTACGGTTTTGTTTTGAAAGAAAATATTTTGATTTGAATTTCTTCAGTATGATTTGATTTATATATATATATATAGGTATCTTATTTTAAAAATTTAATTTGATTTGATATAAATATATAGATATATCTCCAAATTGTTTGAAGTAAATCGGAGATTTAAATTCTTAAATTTTAGGTTAAAGATGATTTCAATTATAAACTGAAGCCAAAATTCTTGGATAAATATTTAACTTGAAATAACTGGATTGTAAAAAAATTTATTTGTATAATACCCAATTTAATTTCAATATAACTTACCTAAATTATTCAGAAGTTAAGATGTAATTGGATAATGTACAATAAAAAATGTCTTTATAAATAAAATTTGAGTGTTTATAATAAATGTTATACACTAAATTTTGATTATAAAGATGTTAATAGAGTTAGATAGGATAATAAGTAATTGAATAATGGATGAGACAAATAAATTTGTTTTGAAAGAATTAATAAATTGAAATTTGATCAACTTATGAAAATACCTTGAATTTAAAAGCAATGAGCGAATATAAATTAATTTAAATTGAAACTTTTATGGTTTAAATTAATTTATATGGAATATATATATGTAATAAGATATATTAAGTGAAATAAACTTAACAATAATTTGGAATAAAGAAGAATTTAAATTGTTGAAAAAAATATGATTATAATAAAAAGACTATTCAAATTTATGGTTTTAGAAATTGTAAATTGAAGATAATTGGATAATAAGTTAATGAATTTAGAAATAGTTGAGATTGGTGTTAGTGAAATCAAATGGATTAAATCAATTATTGAATATCAATTAATTTAAATTTGAATTTATATGGTTTAAATTAATTGTTTTATTTTGTAATTCAATTCTATTTTGTTCTGATTGTTTTATTCTTCTACCTCCTTCCTTTTCGGGGACGAAAAGTTTTGAGTGGGGGAGAGTGTAACGACCCGTAAATTCTAACCGTTTTAATAATATGATTAATTGAATTTTCGTGAAATTGCAAACAATAAAATTTTGAAATAAAATTTAATGTCTGAAATGCGTCTAGTTAATCATAGCAACTGGTAAATTTTCATCCAAAAATATGAAAGTTTATTTTCGTGTGTAATTTTATTTAAATTTAATCAGTTAGTAATAGATGAAAATAGAACATTTTCGAAACCTAAATATTTTTACATAGAAAAATTCTAAATCGTCTTCTGAGCAAGACATCATTTTTCGTTTTTCAAAATCCGGACTTCTTTAGCTCCGTCGATCTTATTTTTCTGCGTTTTTCTTGCATTTTTCGATAGTAGAAAATTCAAATTTTTATAATTCAATCATAACACAGATATCTGTATACCATTTTGACCGTCTCGTTGTGCTGATCTATACGGTATATTCAATTGTCAACTTTAGAGTTCGGTGTCCGGTACAATCTGCAAAACGACTCTTTACCGGTATCCGTCTAACTTCTGACTTTCGTGACCATTCATATTTCCAACGGTTGAAAAGTCAACAGACAATTGCTTTTATTACTCCCTTAATCCTTGTGCCCTGACTCTCGCTATTCCCTATTTTACATTTACTTCCATGGTTTCATTTCCTAAACTGGTTCGTTCTGTCTTCTTCTTCCAAATTACAAAACCTATTCATGATTCACTGTTTATTTGGTTTTCGTGAAAAAAAGAAAAGAAAAGTTAATGCCTCATTTAGTGCAGCTATTGGCCTCCCTCTCTCCTGCCCTTCTCTCTCACTGCATGCTCTGTCATGCACGAACTTGATAGCACTCGACCCAAAGCCATCTCCGCCTTTACCTTTCGCCTTGCCGAGCACGGCAAACACCAACAAATTCGAGCTCCTCCATCCTGCAACCTCTCACACGCCTCATCTTCCTCCATCGACTGACCACCCATCGCTACCACGCCACCGTGACTCCAGCCCTGCCATGCACCACATGTCCTCCTGCATCGCTAGACTTCCCCTCCACCACCGGCCTCCTTTTCCCTCTCCAGCAACCGACCGAACACTTCATCTCCCACCATTTATTTTTCCAGGCCGAAGTTATGCATTCCACTTCCCGTCCTCTCTTACCAGATCTCCGCCTACTTAAAAAAAAATCACAGAGCCTTCACTTGTGCCTGCTTCTTCCCTCTCCGTGCGCTGCCTTTAGCCCACCTTCCTCTCCGCCGTGACAAGTTTGCTCCTTCGCCTCTCCCCTCTTGCCTGCATCTATTGTCGAAAACTCACCTAGCTCCAAGGCCGCAAGCTCGGCCACTTTCAAGTCGCCGTGCCTTCCCACTTTGCTTCGGCCAACAACCCCGACCTATAGCCTTTTGTTGTTTTGAGGTATGTATATTAAATAAGGATTACAGTAATATATATAAGTATTACATATGCAGCTGTTAGTACTTCAAGTATATATATAAGTTATTTTATATGTCAGTGTGTGTATATAGTTAATAGAGTTATGATAATATAAAGTAGATGCTAGTGTGGGTGTGTGTATAAAGTTGCTTAGGATAAGTTATATAATGGTTTAGTTTATAAGCGTGTTATGTATATATGAGTTTGTATAAAATATTTCCTGCTAGTTATATGTATATCGTACTTATATATTTTTATTTTGGTTAGTTTGTTTATACATATAGCTATTTATATAAGTACTTTTCGGCTACAGTTTATATATGTATGATATGAAAGCTTTGATACTTTTTGCAAGATATTTTACATATAAAGTGCACGTGCATTCGACTTTAAGATATATATTGCATATATTTTGATTCTAAATCTTCGTACAAATTGTTAGGCTATATAATTAAGTTATGTTAATATCTGGAATAGCTCAATAATAGTTTAATATAGAAGTATATCTTTGGTCTGCACATATATATTAGTATACGTATGGTTATATAAGATATTTTATTGGATACATATAAACTACATACATTTAGTCTACATGCATTTTTCAGTTGTATGCATACGGTGTTCTTGTTTTGTGGTCTAGATAGTTGATTAGAATATATATATATATATATAATGTATATAATATTTTAATGCATACCTATTGTGTGCATAGTTTGCAATCCGTTGTTTGTTCATTTATACTTTTATGTATAATCGAGCTGTACATGTGCTTTTATGGGACCATTTTTCAATTTACTTAATAAGTATGGCATATTATGCTGATATTTTAAATGGACTGAAATATTGTATATAAGTATTGAGCATTTTTAACATGTATTGTATATAAGTATTGATTTTTAATATGTAATAGTACCCAGGGCATTCTATGCTCTGCAGATCTAAAATATGTTGATATTTTGATTTATCCTGGATATTGGTTTAAATATAGATATTTTGATTTTGGTTGAATACTGGTTTTAAAGATATAGGTATATATTTATCTTATTTTGATAGACATTTAGTTGAAAAATTGAATTTATGAAGATTTATCATATTATACGTTTATTTAGTTCGAGTTATATTTGTGTCCACTTATACCAATTATCTTCATCGATCCGGTTCTAATTAGATTTCGTCTTTTCTTTTATCAGCTCTATTCGTTAAATTCATGCCCATTTTGTTTCTCTTTGGAATTCGTGTTTGGATCCACAATTCGCTTCCGTTCCCAGTGTCTATCTTCTCTAACCTCGAAAGGTGAGCACTCACTCACGATTAACGTTCTTTTATTTACTAAATTTGATTTCAATTGAAACGACAATTGAAATATGCTGCTGTTAGTTAATTACACTGTTATATACGCTATTACCTGTATCAGTTCACCTGTGACATCTGACACTATTATCTGTTATATATACAATGATAATCCAGTTTGGTTGTTAAATGGTTGATTGTTTGATTGTTTACATTGGACGATAAATTGTTAATGTTGTAAGTGATAAATAATTTGAAATTGAAATTCGCGTAGGATAGTTAGATTTGATACATGTTAAATTTGATTAGATGACATTTGCATAATATGACCCTTTAAATGTTGAATTAATTGACACGTAGAAATTTGGTAAAATACACCTTGAACCATTTAAATGTATGTTGTTTAAATCGTTGTGGTATGAAATTTGATAGTAGATATCAAGTGATGAACCGTATTAATATTAGTGTAATAATCTTAAATCTACATGAAATGATAGTGTAGATTCTAGAAATACTTATATTAATTTACACAAATAACAATGTGAATTAATACGATTGTTTCGGGATTATTTGAATTAATTATTGGATTGATATTGTTTGTTGTTATTGCTTGTTTATTTACTTTGACACCATCCCAGTTATCACACTGCAAGTTCCCTTTGCTATGCTTTGATTTTGAATTGAATTGGAATCGGGTTGAAATGATAAATACCCAAATTAAACTTTGACCTAGGATAGAGAATTAGATAAAAACCGGTTGGTCAATAATTTGATTTAAAAATAAAATGAAGATTTTATTTGAATAAATAATATGGTTTTGAAATGAAGTTGAAATTCAAATTTTTAATGAAAGGAAAATGTTAATATTTAATAACCTGAAACAAAATATTGACAATGTAATTGATGAAAGAATGTTGTTTAATTTGAGAAATGATTGAATTAAGTTTTTAAATTATTTAATAATTAAGTTTGAAATTATTTAATAATTAAATAAAATTGAATTATTTAATAGTTAAATAAAATTGAACCTCTTGAATTAGTGAAATTAAGTTCTTTATTAATTGAGTTTGAAATTGTAACCGAGCAAATAAATAAGTGAAATTGGATTTCTTTAACAAGAAATAGAAATGCGATTTATTGAAATTAATGTAAGACTTGTAATTTAAAGAAATGATTTGACGAATCTGATTCAATTAAATGTGAAGTTTTGATATAATGAAGTTGAACTTAAGTAATTGATTTAATAAATTGGAAATTAAATAGAAATTATTTTGAATGATAAATTATCTTAACGAATATTGAATGAAATCGATTAATGAATTTAAATTGATTTGAATATAGATTAAATTAATTTAAATGATTTTAGAATGAAACTTATATACGAACTTAAATCAATATTTGAATTGTTTTACATAAAAATTGAAATTGTATGATAAGATTTTGAAATGGTAATTTGGAAGTTTTGAAACGTAAATTTTGAAAATTGATCTAGAAAGGCAAATGAAATGTTGATTTATAAATTCTAATTGAAATTGTAATTGATTTGGTTTTTGAAATATATAAGCGACCAATCAGTGTAATAATTATGAAAGTTATTAAAGAGACCAGAATCGGTTAGGGACATGCTCACTGTCTAAACCGAAAACCACTTTAATAACTACACGCGGAGTGTGATCCAGAATGAAGTGGTTGGAATGATGTACGTGATGACTGAAGAAAGAGAACGATAATGGATAGCCTTGACACTTGTGTCAAATTGGAAATGACTAAAACAGGAGCCGTGCCGGGCCAAATGGGGGTTAGCTACCTCGAGCGAACACACTTCTTCGAAACTACTCATTACTTGTTGTCGATTGGTGCACCCTTGATTTTGGGAGTGTTGTTTCGTGGTGTTGCGATCGCTGCGGCGATGCGTTCTCACCAGTCCGGATCAGGCAAACGGTAGTTTCACTACCTTGGGTATTGCCTCATGTGCCTTGTCATACTTGTATCCCTATATACGTGACCACTACGATTTGTTTTGTGTTATACCTATGGAGTACTCCCTGATATCCCACTAGTTTACGGTGGAGTTTACGGTGCTGTATAGACTATAACGCTTATATAAAATGTGTTAAGGGGGATAATGGTAACGCCTTAACACTATTTTGATATTTTATATTACTGATAGGCATTATCTACTTATCGTACACTACTACATAGTAGATAGTTTAACGGATCCTTAAAGGATGGTTATTCCAAACATCCTTTGAGTTATTTGTATTTCAGTTGCTATTTCACTTGAGTTGGATTTATTAATATAAGAATGTTAATCCTGACTCGGGTGTTTTGTGTTTTGCTTTACGCTCGGGTCAGACCGAGTGTACCAGTATTTGAGATTCACCTTTGGAGTTGGAGCTTCGCTTGGAGATCCAGCTATCTATCCAGCTTTCAGATATCGAGTTGATTCCAGTGATTGTATTCTAATTCTTGTATTTGACTATTGTATTCGAGACTTCTGCTGTAACTTATTTAACTCTGATATGTATATAGTAGCTTCATGAACTACTATCTTTTGTTTCCGCTGCATTTATTACTCTGTGTATGTGTTCTGTGATTATTTTATTTACTGTATATGTTCAGTTTTGCCAAATTTAAATTAACAATTCGGTATTTTGAATTATTCAAGTCTGACACGTGCGGATGCGAATAGTCCAAAATAGCGGGTCGTTACAAGACCGCACTAGCAGAAACAATTGACAAATAAATATCAGTACAGAATAGTCAGAATACATCAACTCTAAAGGAACATGGAGTTTTGAATAAATATCTAATACAACAGTCTCGTATATAAATAACATATCTTCCATGTATAAATGAAATAATAAGTAAACATATCTCAAACATCGATGTCATGCCTCCAAAATGCTCCAGCTGCGCACTCTATTAGTGCATCCCAAAAAGCACCTGACTCTCGAATAACTCAATCGAGTACCCGAGAGTTGTCATGGCATAAGTTGACAAGACAAAGTGCGGGTTAGACATAAATTCTAGTGTAAGGGGAATTATCTCAAAATAATGTATATCAAAACTATGCACAAATAGTCAGGAATAACAAAATCACAGCTGTCCCTCTCTACAAACATGGCTCGGGGTTAATCCGAACTGCATTTCAACAAGTATAGTAAACTGATCTCCAAAGTATGGGAACATACCATAACATGCTCTTTTCCTATAACAACAAGTTAGCATAATATCTTCCATTGCACTAGACTAACCCAAAACTACTGATAATATAATGCAAATATACTATGACCAAACGGTGATCCCAAACAACGTTCACTACTGATAAGATAGATAAGATATGCCCCAACGCATTTGGTCACTACTACTAAGACTGAATAGGTACACCACAATGCGTATGGTCACTACTGCTAAGACCGAATAGGTACACCGCACGCGTATGGTCACTACTGTTAGGATCGAATAGATATGCCACAACGTGTATGGTCATGACTATAAGACCAAACGTTCATAAGATTACGAACATAGGACCCAAAAATGTCCAAGCGATCACAATCAAGATAAAGTAATTCACTGTCCCTCTAAGACTGTTTTGAGTGTGTCATGGCCATCAATAATAGTCTAGGTACACCACAACAAGGTCGATACCTAGGTAGGTCACCTAAGTCCATACCCTTGGTAGGTCACATAAGTCCATACCCTTAGTGTGTCACAAGTCAATACCAAACAAATCGTATATTACTCTAAGGTCGAAACCTTATAGTACGTACTCACTCATTGGTGTGTCACAACAAGTCAACACCAAATAAATTGTATGTTACTCTAAGGTCAAAATCTTAGAGTATGAACTCACTCCATATATAACGTATGGAACAACCACGCACAGCTCCAATCACCACGGCCTAAAAACCCATCCAACAACTCTAACAAAACCCCATACTAACTCGAATCGCATTCCAAATGGAACGCCTGACCTCAATGTCATAATATTCTTCCGGTATACCCTCAGGGTCCACCTCAAAATCAATGATTTTGGAATATGTGCCACGGTGGGTCCCACGTGGGCCTCAAAATTAAGCATCCAAAACCTACAAAAACTATACAGGTTGTAGCCCTTTAAAAATGGTGAATAATGGTCCAAACCTTACCTCAATCCGATTTCATATGCGAAAGTTATCGCGTTTTGAAGTTGCACAATACACAACAAGTCAGTCGACTAAAGGGTTCCATTCAGTTGACTGAACTAGGTTAGGGATGAATTGTTTCCTCTTGACCAGTCCATTGAATAGACCTATTCAGTCACTAAACTTCCAAGTTCTAGGAAATGAGTCTAGGCAATGGCAACCTGGCTAAACGATCGCTAATTAGCGCGTTGTTTCCACCAACGCTTCATCCGATGAGTCGCCTTTACTACTAGAGCCTTCCTCCATCCCATCAGACATCTACTGGAGTTCATTTATTGACATTTTGGAAGTGACTTTTTAGGTATATGAAAACCCATTTCGATACCAAAATCCACTCTTTACACGAGTGGAGTTTAATGGGCAATTACAGCGATCCAGCTTCCTCTAACGCGCGAAAACGACATATCCAGTCTCAACGCCTTATGCGTAGCCTGTACATGTGTTGATACACTCATTCGTGCATGCGTATACACACAACTCTCATGCAATGCACAACCATTACACAAATCACATTATAGACTTCACTGGGACGATTGCTCGATCCGACATACTCTAATGCAACTTAGCGAATGTGATAGTCGCTATGGCTATGTCAAATGCATGCAACGGTCTTGTAATCAGTTATATTTCTATATAATCAAACAACCACAAATCTATATAAAAAAATCACATAACAATTCTAACTACAATACTATCTTCATTTTAATTGTCGCTTATCCTTAAATGCACGTATACGTATACCTACTCGTGCACGTATACTTACACATATATTCAAATAAGTCGTCCAATTATTACATAAATCAAAACATACTTTTATTTACTTAATCTTTTCAATAGAAGCTAAACATCTCCTTATATCATTTTACAAAATCTCATACTTTCTTATAAATCACTTTATAAAATACAATAGCGGCTTGTAAATTGATTTAGCCCTTAAAAATACTTATTTTGCTTCATTGAAAATCAAGTATTCATCATTTTACAATTTTATAAAATCTCATATTTATTCTATAAAATATTTTTTCATTTATAAAATCATGAAACCATTTTATAAATACTAATTAAGCTTTATTAGCCTCTAATCACTTTAATAATAAGTGTAGAGTTCATAAATCACTTAAATTAGCGTACTAACATTTTTCAAATCAATTCAAATGGATTAATTAATATTTTCTAATGAGGTTTGCATCATTACACTACTTAATTAATCTCAAATCAAACAGTAACATGATAACAAATCACCCAATTAGCCCAAATCAAATCTAGAGCTTACTAATTATTTTCAAAACATAGGATTAGGGTCTTAAATAATTAATTAGCTAAGAGAAACATGTTTATAACATGAATACAAGTCTAAACCCTAGCATAGAAATCTCGGGACCATTCCATAATACTTAATAATTATATATGAATTAATGAAGTAAAATACACAAATTTAATAGGAGAATCATCCCACTCACCTGAATTAAACCCAAGCTAAGCTCTAATCACAAAAAACTCAAATCTTGCTTAATTTAAATTTTGAAATCAACATCTACATCCCGGTTCACACTAATTCCTTTGCTTGTTTGGTAGAGGATAAGTAGAGAGGAATTATGCTGACTTTATTTGATTTTAGAAAATATATTTAGTGGGTATAGAGCTTGGTAAGGTGATTAAGGGGGAGTCAAGTTTATACTCATTTTACTCGTGTCGAAAAAGCGAACACAACCATAGTTGTATCGAGTTCTAATTCGATCGTTTATAAAAATCAAGTATAAGAGGTGTTCCATCGCTTAACTATTAAATATTTAAATTAATCATTTAAATGTTCGGCCGTTAAAATTACGGGGTGTTACAATAAACAAGATAGGTACCTACAGCAAAAGCAGATACAAATGCTGATGAAGATGCAACAACTAATTCTGAAGTATTCTCAGCAAGTAGTCGTGATGTGTCGGGTCATCAAACGACAAGTAAAGCCTCGCCCTAGTACTTGACTGCTTCACTCAGGGACAACCTAATCTTTGAAAGTTTTAAAGAGCCTTCACATGATTCAATCTTCTCATCATAAATACTTTAGATGTTAATAAAACTGCAGACTTATCCAATTCCTTATCTAATTTTCATGTCTCTAATTTGCAGGCTTCTAAAACGAACAAAGGTGTAGAAATAGTGAGCCAACAAGTCACTGAAAGTACACTGAATATTGAACCTCTTCCATCCCTCCAAAGATTCTAACCAGAAAAAACTCTAAATGGGATGTTTTAGTATACAAAAAGTCCAAAAATGCCATGTTAAATAAAGGTGAAAAGGACAAAGTAAAACTTAAAAAATCCAAAAAAGGCAACTTCTTTGGCTATGAATACAAAAGGCAGGCTTCATAACAAGAAATGATAATTAATTGGAATGTGAACGGTCTAAATAACATTGAAAGACGGTAGGGTGTGTTAAATGTCATTGACAAACACAGTCTATATGTAGTAGCTTTATTAGAAAATAAAACCAAAAAGTAAAATATGTCAAGCATCATAAGGAGATTTCATAGTAACTGGAAATGGTATGATAATTTAGCATTTTGTTATAAATGTGGAATTGCCATAGTGGTTGACACTGAATTTTGGCAAAGTCCAGAAATTTCTCAAAGTGCTCAGCACATTACAAATTTGCTGAATAATAGAGGGGGTGCGCAATTTTCCAATACTTTTGTTTATGCTTTCAAGTTGGAAATATATAAAAAACAATTGTAGAAACGATTAAAAATGGAAGCTAGTGATTTCAATAATCCATGGTACATAGCTGCAGATTTTAACTGTGTTGGATTAATATTAGAAAAATCAAGTGGTAACACATTAAGCTCTATGCAAATTAATCATGGGACTAAATGATTTTATTATAAGCACCGGCGTGATGACCCGCCTTTCTAAACCTTGGAAACGACACTTAATACATCAATGGTATTCGTATGCCATTACCCAAGCACCTGAAAGACAAGTTGTCATGGGGAAAAATCAAAGAACGGACAGAAATCTCCCAATAGAACGGGTTAAATATAATATAACACTAAGATAGTATATAAGGTTACCCCTTAACATGGAGTTATCAGAACAAGTTATCAAAGTTACCGATACAAAATATACATACCTAAATAAACATAGCAGCGGAAATAGATAGCTAGGTAGATTAGGAGCCTCCTACTCGACCACCATCTTCAAAAGAGCCCAAAGAAACCTGCTACTCTCGGACTACTCAAATATAAATGAGTACCCGAGAGTTTAGGGAAGACAAAGAATTTGGGTCAGATAATAAGTCTGGTATGAGTTAAACTCTAAACTAATGGTGGAAATAAACCACAATATGTGAGACCACACCACCAAATGCGGAACGCGTTTCCCCTTACAGGAACAACATCCAACCACAAGTAATGGATATAAATAACTAAACATCGCGAAGAACACTAGACTCTTCCCGATGCAATTAAGGAAATGATTCAAAGATTTGAATCAAACGAGGAGAATGAAAATTTTCTCACAATGACTAAGAGGGTACACCACCTTACCGAAAGTATACCCCTAGAAAGTTATACTTCGAAACTACAATGGCTCTCAAAAAATGTACAAGCCGGACCTCGCCGACCTTACTGAGTATCCAAGTATTTCACATCTCCATGCATAAACAACTGAATCCAATCTAGAATAGATGTGAACATACCCTAATGGGAGCAACTATACATAGCTTGACGTCCACTCCCTCTTTGGATTTAATCATTTCCGACAAAGGAGATCAATGCTTAGATAAGCAACAAATCGTCTTAGATTAACAAATCTCAAAGAAGAAAGTAGAATCGATAGTCAATAAATCAACTATCGGGAATAATCAAAATTATCGTATATAGAAATTAAATCTCATGCCCTTACCACTACTCGTCAATTCAAACTTGAACTATCCCTCAGTTGAAAATGAAGCCGGGAAAGTTAAGGTAGTGTTACATCTAAGCCTTGCCTTGATGACATTTTTAACCTTGGAGATAGAAATGAGTTTCCATACCTCGATGTTTAGTGCTAAGAATATGACTAAATCCTTCCCATATAAGTGATATCATTTGCAGAAATTAAATTTCTTATTCTTTCCATAACCAAATTAAACTTTTAAACTTTTAAAACTGAACTTGTACTTGGATTTCATATCACAAATATTAACTTTAAAGGCTTTATTTAAAATGATTAATTAACTTTAAACGTCATTATTAAAATGATTAATTAACCATAAACATCATTATTAAAATGGTTAATTAACGTTAATCCTCATTATTAAATAAGTTACTTAACTTTAAACATCATTATTAAAATAATTAATTAACTTTAAACTTCATTATTCAAAAAATTAATTGCTTTAAACATCTTTATTAAAATAAGTAATTAATTTAAACATCATTAATAAAATAATTAAGTAACTTTAAACATCGTTATTAAAATAATTAGTTAACTTTAAACATCATTATTAAAATAATTATTTAAACAATTTACTGTAATACCAAATATCTCCGAACTACATCCATAGAGTATTTCTATATGTTCCATAACTTCTAAACTTGATCTGTAAAGTCCAAAGCATGAGATCAATAAACAGATTTTCAGAAGGGATGATATTTCAAAGTGTCGACATAGCGATAATCGCTATACAGACACTTCCATAAAAAAATTTATATGTCATATATATTCATCCAAACATTTCATAATCATAAGCATATACATTCACAAATGTAAATAACATTCGCAAGGTAAGGTAAAATTTGTCACTTTATAACTTATGTTCTTCGAGGTGTATCGTAGCGATTGATTCGCTACGAACACTTTGACTTTATTTCAAGTCCTATGCAAACATCTTATGTGTTATCCGCTTTCAAGCTTGAACCAAACCAAATGATAATCATTTCATATACATAGAAACACAAGCAAATAACAAAGATTATTATACAAATAAAGAAGTTTAAAAATTTATTTTTAAAGTAAGCTTTACTCACCAAAATCAACATGAATCGAACCAAACTACTTCAACTTTTCCACCGACACCCGGATCTAACTTTATCCTTCAAAGACATGATTTTTTAGGCCCTATAGGAGCTAAATGAGCTCTGCCTAGGTTGACATGGGCTTGTCCATGGTTGAGGAAGGGAGTTTTGGGCTTTTTTTTAAAAGTTAAGAGAAGTAGAGAGGAAAAGGGCTGTTTCTAACTAAGTTTTTAGAATTAAAAAGTGAAAAAAATGAGATTTTTAACTTGAGAAATTTGAAGAAGCCATACCATGGAGAACGAAGCTTAGAAAAAGATGATAATGTTTTGAAAATGGAAAAAGTGAAATATAATGAGAAATGAAAAAAAAATGAATTACTTTTATATAAATTGAATGAGTGAATGACTAAAATGCCCTTGATAATTACAAGGTACCATACCCTCCACATATTGATGCCACATCAGCACCTCTTACCTCCCTTGCATATGCCCCCTATCGCATCCCCGTCTCATCACATCACTTCATCACTTTCAACATAACATGATGATACCTTTTACATTTTATAAAAGAAAAGTCAAACTTACTTTATTTACATGTATATTTTTAAACCAAAATATAATCAGATAACTTCATAAATAAAATTATGTTATTTATATAGATGTGTATGTATATATACACACTCTAGTGTACATAATATGTTCCGACAACTTTTAGACGATGAAAAGTCAAAAATCCAAAAAATGAATTTTGGTCACATTTTCGATTTTTCTCTAAACTACTTATTTTTGTAAACCAAATTTTAAAAAAACTTTAGCATCATTAGTGGTTACTAAAAAGAGGCTCATTTAAGTTATAAAATCTATTATTTAAATATTTAAAATATATTAAATATTCAATTTCAAAATGATTGAATTATGGGTTGTTATATCCTCTCTTCCTTATAGGAAATTTTGTCCCCAAAATTAATCACACACAAAAAAGGATATCAAAAGAAACTCAAATGATATCGTTCAACAAATAGGTATAAAGAAAGTTACTCCGCCACAACGGGTGAGAGCACTAAAAAGATATAACAAAATATAAACAACTAAGATAACAACCCTGGATAAGAATCCCTAATATAGCCCTCGGTTTCTCAAGTACAATCTCTATCATCTCCACTCCACTGAACACTAACAAGATTCACAACCTTCATCCTCATTTGCTTTCTTTCTCGAGTGATGATATGAATAGGTCGTCTAAGAATTGTTAGGTTAGACTGAACTTCCAAATCAACTTATTGTGCCGGTTCCACTATCATGGAAGGGTAGTGTACGTGCTTACGTAAATGAGATACATGAAATACGTTATGCATATCTAATTGTTTATCTGATAAATCCGCTTTATATACAGTTCTACAAATCCAGTCTAGGATGGGAAAGGGCCAATATACCGAGGGGCTAGCTTCCCTTATTTCCCAAACCTCACAATACTTCTTAACGGAGGGACTTTCACAAACATCAAATCTCCAACTGTAAACTCTAGATCCCTACGCTTACGATCTACATAACACTTCTGCAGATCCTGTGCTTTCTTCATTTTCCTTCTAATTTCAGCTACCTTCTCACTGGCTTCTAAGATCATGTCAGGCCTAAGAACAATTCTATCACCAGACTCAACTCAACACAAAGGAGAACGACATGGATGACCATATAAAGCTTTGAATGGGGCTATGCCAATGCTTGCCTGATAGTTGTTATTGTAAGTGAATTCGGTTAAGGGTAAATGATCTTCCTAAGAAGCCCGAAGTCGAGAATGCATGCTCGCTATAAATCTTCAAAGACCTGGTTCACTCTCTATGTATACCCATCTATCTAGGGATGGTAAGCAGTACCCAGACTTTGCTCGGTCCCTAAACAGTTTCTAGTCCCTACTAGAACCTGCTAGTGAATATCGAATCTTGATCACTTACAGTACTACAAGGAATACCATGGAGTCTCACAATCTCTTTCATATACAAGCTCGCCAGACTTGTAGTAGTCCTAGTCAGCTTAACAGGAATGAAACATGCAAATTTGGTCAGTCGATCAACTATAACCCAAAAGCCTTCATTCCTTCTTCTTGACCTAGGAAGCCTATCAAAAAAGGCCATAGAGATCTACTCCTACTTTCACTTCAGGAACTTAAGTGGTTGATGCAGTTCAGTTATATTTTGTTGGTCACTTTTAATCTACTGGCAGTTTGCACACTGACTCACAAAGATTGAAATATCTTACTTCATCCCCTTCTACCAGAATACCCACTTCATATCTTTAAACATCTTAGTCGCTCCTAGATGGATAGATAACTTTGAATGGTGGCATTCGGCTAACACTTCTTGCCTAAGTCCATTAACATTTGAAACACATATGCGCCTGTTCATTTTCAATAAACCCCGAGGATCAATCTTAAAGCTAAAAGCAACTCCTTCTTGAACATCCTTCTTAAGTCGAGCCAAAATAGGATCTGCCTCCTAACTACATGAAATCCTCTCCATTAACACTGGCTGAACTTCTAAGTTAGCAACCACGACTACATTCCTACTCAACGCATCCGCAACAACATTTTGCTTTCCCAGGGGTATAAAGAATCTTAAGATCATAAGAAGTGAGAAACTCCAGCCATCTCTACTGCCTTAGATTCAAATCCTTCTAAGTAAAGAGGTATTTTAAGGATTTGTGATCCATGTATAACTTGAACCTTTCTCCCAGAAGATAATGCCTCAACATCTTTAGTGCGAAGACAATAGCTAAAAGCTCTAAATCGTGCGTAGCATAGTTTTTCTCATGTTGCACTAGCTATTGACTCTCATAGGCAATAACTTTTCATGCTGCGTTAGAACTGCTCCTAATACAATTCTACAAGCATCCATATATCATTTAAACCTTCGCTCCCATATAGAATGGTCAAAACAGGAGTGCTCGACAACTTTTCCTTCAATTCATTAAATTCTTGATCACACTTAGGCGTCCACATGAACTTAACATCTATCCTTATTAACCTCGTCAGATAAGAAGCAATCTTCAAGAAGTATTTGATGAACCAATTGTAATAACAAACCAACCCCAAGAAACTTCTAACTTCCATCGCACTTTCGGGCTTCTTCCAGTCTTTAACTACAACAACTTTAGTTGGTTCAACTGATATGCCTTCTCCCAAAACAACACCCCAGAAACTTAACTTTGGATTTCCATGGCACTTAGAAAATTTAGCCTTCAACACATGGTTTCTTAAGGTATTGAGTATGACACGAGGATGATATTTGTGCTCACCCTCCATTTTTGAATAAACAAGAATGTCATCAATTAAGATTAGGACAAATTTATTATGACCATCTAAAAATACTCGATTCATAAAGTCCAAAAAATAAGCCGGTGCACTAGTCAGCTCAAGCGGCATAACTAATCACTCGTAAAAATTATCTGCAGTCCAAAAAGCTATTAAGGGCACACTCTCCTCCGGTACCATTAATTGGTGGAAACCGGTGGCAAGATCCAATTGAGAAACTATCCGAGCATCGTGGAGTTGGTCGAACATATTGTCGATTCTTGGTAAAGGATATTTATCCTTTATAGTCTTCTTATTCAATTCCTGGCAGTCTATACATAACCTTAGAGAACCATCTGCCTTTATGACAAAGATGACTAGTGATCTCCAACTTGAGGTACTGCATTACATCAAACCCTTCTGCAACAAGTCAAATGTCTACCATTCCAACTCCTTTTTCTCCTTTGGAGCCAATCTCCGCGGGGGTTGTACAATAGGTCTAGTTCCTGAAATCAAATCAATACGGAACTCCACATCACAACGAGGAGGTAACCCTTGCACTTCTTCAAAAATATCAGTGAAATCCCGAATAATTGGTATATCTCCTAGCTCCTCTTTAGCCACTTCGAGCGAATAAAGAAAACTGCTCATTAACATGTTAAGCTCTCACAACATATATCAATGTTTCTTCCTACCGCATCTTTTTCATGACTCATCTTCTACCACAATCCAAGACAGCCTTAAACTTAGATAACCAATCCATTCCCAACAACACTCCAAAACACATGAACCCAAGGACAAATAACTCTTAGAGAAAGAGATGATTTTGAAAAGAAATAAGCACATTCAAGCACATGGTGTCAAGGTTTATCAAACCCCTAATTGGGTCTGACACACAAAGAGGATTACTTAGAATAAGATATTTAAGGTTTAGCTTATTCATTAGGTCATATGAAATAAAATATGGGAAGCTCTAGTATCTAGGAATATCATAGATGAATAATGTACCTTGCAACACCTACATCCCCTTCTGTCCTGAAGAAGTGGATGGTATCTCTTCTATGGAAAAAGCCTATCCTTAAGACCCTTTTTTTGGAAAAGTGCACTCATTCTTCATGTGTCCTTGCTGGCCATAGTTGAAACAGGTAGTAATCGGGCAATGGTTTGCAAAGTGGCTTATCTTGTTGCATTTGAAACAAAAAATATTAGCCAAGTCATGCTACTTCTTCTGTGCTAGTGCTCTATTTTTGGATTTCTTTCTTTCCCACTACTTCTTTCCTTTAACTTACGCTTGAAGTTTAGCTTGTCTCCAACTGGTATAACTGATAAAGGCATAGCACCGACTGCTAGCACTACACCCTTTAGGACTCCCTCCTTAATATTGAGGGCTTCAAACCTCAAAGACATGTTGATAAGGTTTGTGGATATACCCATAAGATGATTGTTCATTTCACGCTGGAATTCTAGTCGCATTCCATTTAAAAACATTTTATTCTTTTTGAGCGGTGTGTCTATCAATCCCGATCCGAAGCGGGACAATGCATTATATTTATGCTTATACTACCCACTGTCAGATCACCTTGCTTTAAATCCATGAAACTCCTAAACAAATAGGTTCTCCCAACCTCTGGAATAAACTGCACTTAGAAAACCTCCTTGAATTGGGCTCAAGAAAACTCCTCCCCGTGAGTATTAGCTGTTACTAAATCCTACTAGTCCATCGTCTGCTTTTGAAGTTGTCGCCGTGCTAATAGCCATTTCTCTGCATCTTCCAACCAAATATCTCCAAATATTCTTTCACAAGATTGGAGTCACATCTAAACTCCAAGAATTAATTTAGTTCAATAGAATGGTTTCCCACCTAAAGTGGTAAAATTCTAACATAAAGTCGCAAAGTTCATGAGAGGCTGAACTTGCACTACCACTTCTTCTACCAGATTTGCAACTGGCATAGTAGCATTTCCGTGTATTCTACTAATAGTAGCCATGCTAGTTTAAGATCCTCTCCTTACTCCTCTTCTTGTATCCATCTTCTATTACATGAACAAATAACATGTATCTTTAGAATACAAGAATAAGATTAAAATGGTTTAAGAAAACAACACCCGAGGATCTAAAACGAGACTCTAGAGGATAGATATTTATTATAAAAATTACAAATAGTTCCCTTAATATTGACTCATTCTAGGTATCGCTTACCCTATCTCTAATGTGTTGTACCGCAATCATGCTAAGGTGTTCGCTCAACCAATACTCTAATACCATTTGTGACGATCCACCTTTCTTACCCTTGGGAACGACATTTAATACATCCACGGTATTCGTGTGCCATTACCCAAGCATTCGACAAATAAGATGTCATCGGGGATAATCAATGAAAAGAAAACAAATCTCACAATAGAACATCTAAATATAATATAACACTAAGATAGTATATAAGGTCACTCCTTAACATGGAGTTATAAGGGTTACAACAAAAGTACTAACATCAGCCTAGGTAGTTATAACAACATGTCTTTACACTTGCTAATACAAAATATACATAAATAAATAAACATAATAGCGGAAATAGATAGCTAGGTAGATAAGCAACCTCCTACTTGACCACTATCGTCAAAAGAGCCCAAAGAAACCCTGCTACTCTAGGACTACTCAAATGTAAATAAGCACTAGAGATTCTAGGGAAGTCAAATAACTCGGGTCAGACAATTAGTCTAGTATGAGTAAAACTCTAAACAATGGGTGAAAATAAACCACAATATGTGAGACCACGCCGCCAAATGTGGAACAAGTTTTCCTCTTACAAGAACAACATCTAACCACAAGTAATGGATATAAGTAATTAAACATCACGAATGGCACTAGACTCTTCCCGATGTAATTAAGGAAATAATTCGAAGATTTGAATAAAACGAGGAGAATGAAAACTTTCCAACAACTAGGAGGGTGCACCTCCCTATTGAAAGTATGCCCATAGAAAATATACTTGAGAACTACGATGGCAATCAGAAAATATACAAGCTGAACCCTATCAACCTGACCGAGTATCTGAGTATTTCACATCCTTTTGCACATACAACCAAATCCAATCTATAGTAGATGTGAAGATACCCTTATGGGAGCAACCCAACATAGCCTAACGACACTCGCTCTTTGGTTTTAGTCATTTCTGACAAAGGATATCAATGCTCAAATGAGCAATAATTCGTCTTAAGTTGATGAATTTCAAAGAGAAAAGCGGAATCGATAGTCAATAAATCAACTATCGGGAATAATCAAAATGATCGTATTTGGAAACTAATTCTCATCCCTTACCACTACTCATCGATTTCAAACCTTTACTATCCCTCGGTTGAAAAAGAAGCTGGGAATGTTAAGGTAGTGTTACCTCTAAACCTTGCCTTAGTGACATTTTTATCCTTCGAGATAGAAATGAGTTTCCATACCTCAACGTTTGGTGCTAAGCATATTACTAAATCCTTTCCATATAAGCGATATTGTTTACGAAACTTTAATTTCTTAATCTTTCCATAACAGAATCAAACTGTTAAACTTAACTTGTCCTTGAATTTCTTGTCACAAATATTAACTTTGTACAGCTTTATTTAAAATGATTAATTAATTTTTAATGTCAATATTAAAATGATTAGTTAACCTTAAACATAATTATTAAAATGATTAATTAACTTTGAACATCATTATTAAAATAGTTAATTAACTTTAAACATCATTATTAAAATAATTAATTACTTTAAACCTCATTATTAAAATAATTAATTAACTTTAAACATCATTATTAAAAAATTATTTGAACAATTTATAGTATCTCAAAAACAGCCTTTTGCTTTAAGATATCAAATATCTCTGAACTACATCCATAGTGACTATCGCTATATGGACCATAACTTGTTTTGTAAAAACCCAAGCACGAGATCAACAAAAAGATTTTCAAAAGAGATGATATTTCCAAAGTGTCGATTTAGCGATAGTCGCTATACAGATACTTCCATAAAACATTTTATATGTCATATATATTCATCCAAACATCTCATAATCATAAGCATATACATTCACAAATGTAAATAACATTCACAATGTAAGTTATAATTTGTCACTTTATAACGTATGCCTTTTGAGGTGTTTCATAGTGACCTATCCACTACGAACACTTCGACTTCATTTCAAGTCCTCTATGAACATCTTATGTGTCATCCGTTTTCAAGCGGAAACCAAACCAAACAATAATAATTCCATATACTTATTAAACATAAGCGAACAAAAAAACATTATTATACAAATAATGAATTTTAAAACTTGATTTTTAAAGTAAGCTTTACTCACCAAAATCAACAAGAATCGAACCAAAGTACTTCAACTTTTCATCGACACCTAGATCTAACTTTTTCCTTCAAAGACATGATTTTTGAGGCCTTGTGGGAGCTAAATGGGCTTGGCCTAGGTTGACCTGGGCTTGACTGTATTTGAGGAAGGGAATTTTGGGCTTTATTTTGAAAGTTAAGGAAAGTAGAGAAAAAGGGAGTGTTTTTAACTAAGTTTTGAGAATTAAAAAGTGAAGAAAAAAAGAGATTTTTATCTTTAGAATTTTGAAGAAGCTATGGGCATGGAGAAGGAAGCTTAGAAAAAAGAAGATGAGGGTGTGAAGATGGAGAAAGTGAAATAAAATGAGAAATAAAAAAATGAATTACTTTTATATAAATTGAATAAGTGAAATGACTAAAATGCCCTTGATAATTACAAGGTACCATACCCTCTAGATTTTAATGCCACATCACCACCTCTTACACCCCTTGCACACGCCACCTATCACCCTCACCATCTCATTAAATCACTTCATTGCTTCAACATGACATGATGTTACCTTCTACATGTGACATCCCGGAATTTTTGGCAATATCAATTTAATAATCTGTGTTGAAATTTAAATTGATTTAATAATCTTCTTTTAATAAATATTTAATTGGTGATTTTATCTTTTTAAAAGGCTAATAAATTGCTTTCTATTTATAATAGGTATATATTTGTATATATTATAAATAGAAATCTTTGGTTTGAATTTAATAAATAAATAAATCTTGTTTTCAAATTCTAATATATTTTGGTAATTTGGAAATTATGATTTAATTTAAATTATATTGTTTTAAAATATTTAAGATAAATGTTAATTGATTTAATTATATCTTAGCTTAAGTTTAAGATTAGTTAAAAGGTTTGTTTTAAAATATTGTTTAATTAATATGAGATAATAATTCATTTAATAAAAATAGGAAGTTATAATATCTTTTATAAATTATATAAATTTGACAAATTATTATTTTCTAATAACATTATTAATGTATTGTTTTATATATAAATATAAATAGATTTTAAAATAAAAGTGTTATTTTCAAATTTAATATGTTGTTATATATGTATATATATAACTTGATTTTAAAATTGGATTTTTGAATTTATTTTGAATTCAAAAGCCTTGAAATTAAAAGGAGTAAATATTTAAAATGCTTGGATTTTAAAGATACTGTATAAGCTTTTATTTTTATATATATACACACATAGCTTTATTTTATTTTCTCTAAAGAGTAATTCATAAAAATAAACAATAAATAAAAATAAGAAGTTAAGTTAGAAATAGAAATATATATATAAGGTAAAATATATGGTTATGTAAAATATAAAGTAAAATACATTACATAAAATTCTAACAATATAGTCTATAGGAATACTTATGTTTGCAAGGCTGTAAGACTTAAGGGAAAGAATATCTTCATGTTTGTACAGATATAAATATTTATGAACATAGAGATTTGTATAGGATGAGTATGTACACTTGAAAGGAAAGAAAAATATATATATGCAATCATAAGTACATACGAAATATAAGATAAGTATATGTAGACATGGAGGACAACTTCATTTAATGCCCATATCTATAGCACACCCTAATATATCTATCAGCCATCAAACAAAATCTGCTTAATCAAAGAAAAGAAAATATCTTTGTCCTCTGTTGTACTAAAAAGATTATAATCACCCTGTATTTGTACAAAATGATATCCCTGTAAACACATTTCTTATATATCAAGCTTCTTCTCAGTTCGTCCATCAGAACTGAGTACATTTGAAGCAAATACCCTCTCACAACTTAAACAAAATGCTAGCTTAAACAAACAACGATCTAGCTCAATACAAACAAGGGACCAAGGAAGATTTTTGCTAACAATTCAAGCCTGGTTCTATATAAGCAAGCTCTGTTCATTTCTAAAATCAAGTGAGTAAACATTTTTCTTAAAACTTAAATATGGTTGTAAGTTTTACTGCATGTGATGAATGTTTGAAGTGAATGATGTTTGCATATAAGAATATATGTTGATATCTGTGAAATGGCTGGGTATATATATATATATATATATATATATACATATACATATACATTCCTCTGTTCTCTGTTATTTATCAAGTGAGTAACTTCACTTTTAAAAATTTAACAGGTAAATTTGGTTGGACGCTATTTAATTTGAAATGAATATATTATGAAATCTGTTGTGAATATATATATGAATATATATGTGTGCATGCTTGTTTACCTGTAGCATTTCTGTTTCTTTGATTTCAAGCTTCTGTTTGATTTAAAAACCCATTATCTCTTGATTTAATCTTGGTTTGGATTTAAGACTTAAACAAAATATGTTTGTTTCATCATAGACTATAGTTTAAAAAATTTACTTAAGTTAAAATAACTCTGTATCATCTTTGGAAATTATTAACATATGAATCAACTTTGAAATAGGGAAAATTTAAACTTCATAAATTTTTGTTTCAAGGTTAGGATCTAAAACAACATTTAAAAACATGAATTTTAAAACTAAAATCAAAATTTTTAGAAATAGGGGTAGGGTGCAGTTCTGAAATGAACTGGAAATGAAATTTGGGGATTTTTGGGTGATTTCTGCTATTTGGGTGGTCGGGATCTTTGGCATTGATGGAGGAGTGATCAGGGATGATGGGAAAATTATCTGATGATGGTGCATTTCAGTGTGGAGGTGGTGGTTGTTGTTTGAAGTCTTGAACCCTAGTTTAACTAGGCTAGGTAAAATCGATCACCTAGGCTTGTAGGAGTGATCGAGTTCAACGAGGTTTTGGGTGATGATAGCAGGGTAGTTGGCGAAGGTGTGGCCGGAGGTTGTGAAGCTCTGGTGGTCGAGGGCGTGGTTGCGAGATGTTTCTTTCCGGCGATGTTGAACTCCAGTTTCGAGCTGAAGGCTCGTTTTCGATTTGGGTTAGATGCTTTCGTTTGGATGTTCGTACTCGAGTGTCGTGATGGTTTATGACCTGCCGAAGGTAGTAGAGTTCGTCGAAGGGTCGTCGAGGTACTGTGCACGTGCACGTTTGGGTTGTTGGTTTTTGGCTGTGGGTTGTGTCTTTGGGGAAGAAGAAGGGAGCTCGGGCCGTTGCTCGAGTTTTCGCGTGAGTGACTCGAAGGAGCTGGGTTCGTGAGGGCTTGTGAGTGACTCGAGTGATAGGTCGAGTTGCCTGAGGGTTAGGCTCGGGTAAGTGAGTTGAGTTGTCTGGTTTTAAAAAGGGAAAACCTATACCAGTTTTAATTCAAAGGAATTCATGTTTTAAAGCAAGTAAAACCAAGTTTTAAAGTATTTAAATAATTTGTTTCCAAAGGGAAAACATTTAAACAAGTTTAAATGTGTATTTAAAGTAATCTAGTTTTAACAATTAATGTTTAAATTGTTTTGCTTTGTAGAAAATTATATATTTTCAATTATATTATTGATTTGCAAAATGTTTTCAAATGAAAGTATAATGATATAATTAAGTATACAATAGAGATAAATAATTTATTTTTTAAATTATTTAAGTTATGATTAATTAAGGGTAATTAATTAGTAAAATTAATTAAGAGTTAATCACTTAATAAAAATTAATTGGTGTAATTAATTAATGTTAATAATCAAAGGGTAATTACTGAAGGTAATTTAATTAAGAACAATTAATTAATGAAAGTAATTAGAGATTTATTAATTAATTAATGAAAGTAATTAGTGGTTGATTAATAGAAGAAATTTGAGGGTAATTACTTAATGAAAGTGATTTGAAGTTAATTAATGGAAGTAATTAAGGAGTAATTAATTTATTTAAAGAAGTAATTAAGGGTAGTTAATTACTAAATGGGATTTAATCAAGGGTGATTAATAATTATGGTTTAATTAAAGATTAATTACTTAATGTAATTTATTTAAATGTAATAATAAATTAAAATGTAATTAAGGATCATTAAATTATATAATTAATGATGAAATTAAGGGTTGATTAATTAAGATTAATTAATCAAAAATAAGGGATTTTGAGTAATTAATTAATGTAATTAATTAAGGATTAATGTAATTAATTATATTTAATTAATTAATAGAGTAATTAAAGATTAATTACTGTATTTGGGTAAGGATAATTAATTTGTGAAATTAATTAAAGGATAATTACTTGAGTGTAATTAAAGGTTAGTTAATCAAAGATGATTAATTAAGATGGAAATGAGAGAATGATTAATTAATTGGTTTGTAATTAATTAATGGTTATGTAAGCAAGATTTATAATGATGAAGTAATTAATTTAATTTACTTTAAATTAATTAGAGATAAGTAATTAATTTAATTCATTTTAAATTAATTATAAATGGTGTGATTATTAATCCTTGTTTATATATAGATGAATGATATTGATTTCCTTGAATGGTTTGAAATCTCAGATATGAGATAAGTAATGCTGTGTGATATGAATTATCTATTTATGATGATATTGTGAATTATCTATCTGTGATATTGTGAATTATCTGTGTGTATATGGATAATGAAATGAATTGTTTTAACTTTAAAACAACTTGGCCTTAAAGGAAACGGTTTGGATTTTGATGAGACCGGGATCGGGTTTCCAGATTTGGATATCCGAAAACCACATCAATCCAAATTAACGATAGGTCGTGAATCTCAGGTGAAGATGAAGATTCAGAGTGCAAGGGTTATTGTCGTTAACTCCGAGGATGATTCCAAAATGAGTGTAACGAGATAATGCCTTCGATTTTGTTCGAACCCGGAACGAACTTGTATAGATTGAATGCTTTCAGAACATTGTCAGGTGGACGATGAGCATTCTAAGTGATGTGTTCTAATGAGGTAATCGTAGCCTCAAGCCTCATCAACCGGGAATGGCTAAAACAGGGGAGGTGCAGCAAGGCTTCGTGGGTAGCCCCCACTGAGAGTAAGGTCATCCTTGTCTAGAAGTCCCTTTTTATTTCGGCTTAGTGGTGCGGTTGCTAATCACAACCGTGGGGTGATTTTATTCGGCATTATCCAGTAAGGGATGGTTCCGGCTTTGTGTTGCAGGGGAGCAGGCATACTCCTCGGTACGCTGATCTAGGCCAGGTACTGTGACGGGCGGTACCCCAGTAGCCCTGCCATTGTATGGAATCCAATCTCCGATAAGTGATCTCGGATTTGATTGTATTACCCACATGTTGGCTAGTATGCCGGAATTTAATAGATATAACTATTTTGGCTATGATTATATTTACTTGAAAACCCTAGACCTGTTATAATATCATAGAATTTCCTATCAAAGTTTGGTTAGCGTAAGGTAAAAACTTACCCATGTTTATGTGTGGGAAGTCTTACGTGATACCTTTTGTTTTCAAAGGCTTTCCAAAGTTAAGCAACTTTAACCTGTTACTCACACCAGACCCATGTCTGACCCGGAGTTTATTTATGTTTTTCCTAAACTCTTGGGTACTCAAATTTTTACGAGTAGCCAAGGGATTCAGGTTAGCTTTGACAAATTGTGGAGGAGCAATGGAGCAGGAGGCTTCAGCGTTAGATATATAGTTTTCCGCTGTGTTGGTATCTCTGTGTTGTATTTGAGTTGTATCGAGTTGTATTAACTAGACGGGTGTTTATAACTGTCTAGTATGTGATGTATTATCTGTGTAACTCTGATTGATGTTGTATATTATGTAATATTTATGTGATTAATATAATTTATTCGTTCCGCTGTTGAGATTCTGATGTTGTTTCTTCTTTCTTCTCTATCTTTTCTCTTTTCTGTCCCTTTCTTTCTTAAAGATGATGCGACTTTCTGGTGATAGAAAGTTGGGTCGTTACATTCTACATTTTTAAAAAGAAAAGTCAAACTTACTTTATTTACTTAAGCATATTTTCAAACCAAAATATAATCAAATAACTTCATTAATAAAACCATATGCTATTTATGTAAATGTGCAACTATATATACTCTAGTGTACGTAACATGTTCCGACAGCTTTTCGACGATGAAAAGTCGAAAATCCGAAAAACGATTTTTAGTCACATTTCCGATTTTTCTCTAAACTACTAATGTTTGTAAACCAAATTTTAAATCAACCGTACCATCATTAGTTATAATAAAAAGAGGTCAATTTGAGTTAAAAAACATTATTTAAATATGTAAAAATATATTAAATATTCAAATTCAAAGTGATTAAACTACGAGTTGTTACAACTGGACTCTCTGAAATTCTATATTAGGTCTAAAACATTCTTGGAGATCTGGCCTAATGGAAAATATTGCCACTAAAATTGAAAAAAAAAATTCATTAACACTGCGTGGTTTCAAATTATAATGAACAAACAAGCAATGTATCTACCATCAGGCACTAGTAATCATAAACCTTTCTTTTAAACTTGAAAGAGAATATGAGATGTTCTTACCCCAAACCATTCAAGTTTAGAAATCATTGCATATACGATCAGGAATATAAAAACATATTAAAACCCATTTTACAATTATCTTAGAACCTGTATAGTATGCACAATCTGTTAAAAGTGCAAAAGGATCTCAAACATATTTCAAAGCAACGGGAAGCAAGCTAGAAAAATCGGAAAATCAATGTGAAAAAATGCAGGGAGAAATGCCATAATTTGTTGCTGAAATATGATGAGGATCACATTTTAGTAAATGCAAATGGATACTATAATCCATAAAAAGAATTAGATGAGCGATTGAAAAAACATGTTGTTGATATAGAACAAAAAGAAAAATGCAGCTGGCTCAAATATAAGGATGAAAATACTAAATTCTTTCATGCAAGGTTGAAACTGAGAAAATTTAAGAGCAGTATGCAAAACTTGATATCTGAAAATGGCATAGCAATTAAAACAACAAAGGAAGTAGCTATTGAATCTTTGAAATATTTCAAAGAAATCTATAATGGGGAAAATCAAGTAGAAAATTTTCCACATACCACAGTGAAAAATTAAATTTCAGAACCGGGAAAGAACTATCTCGATGAGAGTAGTTCAGCAAAAGAAATCAAACATAACATATTCAATATGAAAAATGAATATGCTCCAAGACCAGATGGTTTTAATGCCTGTTATTTTTAAATACCATTGGGAAGAGTTAAAAGAATACACTATTGACGCCGTCCAGAATATTTTTGAGATAGGAAAAATTACAAGAGAATGCAATCATACATTTTTGACAATGATTCCTAAAAACAAAAATCTTGTCTTCATTGCACAGTATAGGACTATTGCATGTTCTAATATGTTGTACAAGATTATCGCAAAAGTTGTAACCTCTATATTGAAATATGTTCTTATGGAACTTATATCATGTAGTCAGACGACTTTAAATCCTAAAAGGAATATTTCTGAGGGAACTATGCTTGCACATGGAAACATCAGAAATTTCAATCTTAGAGGCAATAATAGAATGTGCATTAAAGTGGACTTAAAGAAAGCATATGATAGTATGAACATGAAACTTTTGCTACATATGATGAGAAAAATGAGTTTTACAGAGAAATGGATAAGAGTTATTGAAACTCTTATAATAACCCCAACATTCTCTTTTATGATACAAGGTAGTACTTTTGGTTTTTTTTCAAACAGAGGCTTAAGGTGGGGAGATCCACTTTCTTCCAATCTGTTTACAATCATAATGGAGTATTTCACTATCTTAGTGGACTTAAAGGAACACACATGCAAGATTCAACCGACAACAAAGAACAAACCATCTATCACTCATGTCATTTATGTCGATGACTTGCTCATTTTTATACAAGCTACAAGGAATGGTGCTAATGTAACAAAGAACATTTTTAGGAAATAAGAACAATTCTTTGGACTTCTATTTAATGGTGAGAAACTCAAGTCTTTTTCAATAAAATCTGCAATAATAAAAATGAAATGCTCGATATTTTAAATTTAAAGAAAGGATTGCTACCAATTAAATACTTGGGTATTTCACTTTCAGTTACACATATTAGAAGAAACAATTTCAAAATCTTAATTAATAAGATTTTGGAAAATTTTTAATGATGGGAAAGTAAAGTACTAAGTATCTTAGGAACATTGGTTGTAAACAAAGCAGTCATATATCCCACTATTGCCTTTTGGCTGCAATGCTTTAAAATTCCAGTATATGTGACAGATTCCATTAACCAAATTTGCAATAAATTCTTATAGGGTGAGAAAAGAAGTAAAGTCCATTGGGAAATTGTCACATCACCCAAGGAAGAAGGTGGTCTAGGATTACATAAATTGGCAAACATGAATGAGGCTTATTGTGTGAAAATGTTGTGAAAATTACTTTCTCAAAAATCTTTATGGTCTAAATGGCTTATTAACAAGTATATTTTTCCAAACAGCATAGGAATTACACATTGACAATCAAATTTCCAGGACCATTAAAAATATGTTTAGAAGTAGACAAATAACACTTAGTTTTTTTGACAAGAGAATTGTGAATGGTAATGATACTAGCTTATGGTATGATCCTTGATTAAGCGATTTTAGACTGATTAACAAATTAGGATATAATGCATTATCATGCATGGGTGGAGAACATCTTACAGTCAGTAATATTATTAAGAATGGAACATGGAAACCTTTAGTGTTGTAGCAAACAAGAGGCATCAGTCATGGCAAATTTGTTTTTAAAGAAATGTGAGAAGCCATTAGGGTACATACTAACAAATTAGTTGAATGGTATAGCTTTATTTGGGATAGCAAAGCTATGCTAAAATGAAACTATATGCATACAGAGTCATCACTAATCAACTTCCATTCAAGAATATTCAATCATTACAAAGTATGCAAATTTCAACTCAATGTGTTATATGTGATGGTCATGAGGAATACAGAGACCATTTATTCCTTCAATGTAGTTTCAGTAAATACATTTGGCACTAAATTATGCTTTAATTAAAACATCAAATAATTCGGACAAATGATACTCTCTGACTTGATAATGAAATTCAAGAATTAAGTCAGAAATTTCACAAAAATTCGAGAGTTTATGAACTTGCAAAAATTGCTATTGCATGCTCTATTTGGTTGATTTGGGGTGAAAAAAATAACAGAATTTTCAACCTGGTTTACTCAAACAAAACGGAAGTATGTGAAATAAGAAAAGGCTTATCCAGAAATCTCATGCAAAAAGTGAAACAAAAAGGAAATGAAAACGAAAGCGAAAGAGAAATTCTAGATCTCTGGAATATACCGAACCATAACCTAAATTCCACCTTTTATCCTCCCTGAGTTTGCTTTTTTTAGAGTACTAAAGTACTTGTAGCTATTAATCCAAAAATTGGTTCAACACCCGAGATGTTGCGTAAGATAGTATTATTCGAAATGGTCCCAATAACACCCATCGGCTTTAATATAGCAATGGGACTATTCAAAAGTTTTTGTCATATATTCAAGAGTAGAATGGCAAGTCGCATAATTGTGCAATAGTCCATAATTTTTTTAATGGACCAATTAGGCAATTTTCATATAGTACTATATCTTTGTTCATATGTCAATAGGCATAATAGTCATTATGCAAAGTTATCTTTAATTTAGGCAAGGGCATAAATGGCCTTGTTCAAATACTCAATGCGCAAGTCTAAATCCGAATCGAAGTCCAAAGATAAGTTATATGCACGTCCATTCTAATAATAGTCAAAGATACAAATATCGAAAGTGTAATGCTATGCAAAGTTTATTATCCAAGTGCTTATGTGTATAAAGTTAAAATTGTATAAAAAAATACCTTAATCAATTTAGGATTTACAAATTTGTAATTTAAGAAGTCGGGAAAGAGATGATTCACCCCTACCCTCCCCCCAATGTAACTATGGGGTCTGTATTTATAAAGGTGGCAGTAGATGGTATGGTTGCCATGTGTCCTTCAATATGTTATGTGAATTGGTGATATTCGATATCCTTTTGTATTTTTAAATATTCGACGTCCTTTGTTGTACTGATGACATTCGGCATCCTTCTTCATATTGATGACATTCGACATCCCTCTTCATATTGATGACATTCGACATAGGAGTCCTTCTTTGTATGGTGATTTGTGGCATCCTTCTTCATGATGATTACATTCGACGTCCCTCTTCATATTGATGAAATTCGAAATCGGCATCCTTCTTTGTAGTGATGATATGCAGCATCCTTTATAACTATAGACATTCAATATTCTTTGTGTCCTTTGAAGTTCGACATCCTTTGCTACTTGTAAAGATCGAGACTACTTGCCATTTGTGGATGCTTTACAGCATTCATAGTTGTACAGGTTCAATATCTATGTATTCGATATCTCTTAATGATAAGGCACCCCTCTTTATTCTTTATTCTACTAGCACTTTTTTGTTGTAGTGGTTCAGCAACTCCCTCTAATTGTCTTCAGGTTCAATATCCTTTGTAACATAGTATTTTGGTATTTGTTGATATTCGACACCACTTTGGACTTGTTATATGCTCGATGTCTTTAGAAATTGGTTGGGATGCGATATCTCTTTCTCTTTACATGCTCAACAACTTCTCTAGCTATTGAAGCTCGACACCCCCATTTCTATCATTCAAGCTCGATGACACATATAGCTCAACATCCTTAGAGAATCGATACCTTAATGTGGTATCTTTTCGATTGTTAAAGTTTGATAACCTTCTTGCTATGCTCATGTTCGATACCTTCTAGGTTTGCTAACTGCATGGAATTTGGTACCTTTAAAGGCTTGCCATCTCTCCTTAAACATTCGACATCTTTTATTATAGAGGTTCGACATCTCCCTAAGGTTGCTTGAAGTTCAATACCCTTACTAAATGCTTGATTGCTTTTCTTTCTTTACACTCGACATCTTGAATTACGATGTGTTCTTCCTTGGCGTCCGACACCTTTATTTGTAGTAACAATGTCAAAGCTTGATATTTCCCTTGGTTTATGTGTTCGGCATCCCCTATGGCTTGGTGACTATATGTTAGATGCTTGCTTTATTATTGACTTGGAAGTTTAATATATGATCATAAATTTATCAACTCGTCATGCATTTATAATTTCAATATACTTTTTCTAGATGCTTGATATATGTATTTGTTGTAACACTACCTTCCATTGTTTCCATAATAGTCAGAAAATATGTGAATTGCATTGTTCCTCCTCCTTGTATAAAAGAAGCTTTTTAAACTTTTGTGTAAAACCAAGTATCTTCTCACTGTTCCTGCTCTCTATTTCTATAAGATTTTTCCTTTAAACCCTGTTCTCCTGAAAAAAGTAGAGTAAATGATGGTAACTTGCATGATTTTTTCCCAAATTGATTATTTTACTTTGCAAATGCCATAGAAATTTGTGAAAAGATTTCTTATTGATTTTCCGAAACTTTGAAAACTTGGATTTTGAAATGTATTTTCTTTTTGGAACCAATAGATTTTTAGACAAGTCCTTTCAAATTTGTAAAGATATAAATCACTTTGCCTTCTTCGTTTGTGTAAAAGCAGCCCTCTACACTTTAGTGTAGAGCCAAGTTCTAATTAATAAGACCAGAAATCTGCTCGATAAGAAGACCATAAATTTAATTAGCAAGAAGATCGAAAATTCATCTGATAAGAATCCCATAGATTCGTTTAATAAGATGTCCAGAAATTCAATTAATAAGAAGACCAGAAACCCATCTGGTCAGAAATTCATAAACTTATCTGATAAGAAATCCATAAATTCCCTTTTAATAAGAAGGTAAGTAATCCATTGGCAAGAGTACCATAGTTTAATTTGAATAGAAAACCAAAAATCTATCTGGTAATAATATCAAAATTTTATTTGAATAGAAGACCGAAAATCCATCTGGTAATAATATCATAATTTCATTTGAATAGAAGACCGAAAATCCATCTGTTAATAATACCATAATTTCATTTGAATAGAAGACTGGAAATCCATCTTGTAATAATACCATAATTTTATCTGAATAGAAGACCAGAAATTCATCAAGTAATAATACCATAATTTTATCTGAATAGAAGACCGAAAATTCATCTAGTAATAGTACTATAATTTTATTTGAATAGAAGAGCAGATATCCATCTAGTAATAATACCATAATTTTATTTGAATCAATGACCAAAAATCCATCTTGTAATAATATCATAATTTTATCTGAATAGAAGATTAGAAATCCATCTGGTAATAATATCATAATTTCATTTGAATAAAAGACCGGAAATCCATCTGGTAATATTACCGTTATTTTATCTAAGTTGAAGGCCAGAAATCCATCTAGTAAAAATACTATAATTTTATTTGAAAATAAGACTAGCAATCCGTCTAGTAATAATGTCATAATTTCTTTTGAATAGAAGACTAGAAGTCCATCTGGTTATAATATCATAATTTCATTTGAATAAAAGACCAGAAATCCATTTCGTAATAATAAGTCCCAACCAATATGAGACTAGAAATTTAAGCTATAACGGAGATTCTTGTTATTTACTAGAGTATTTCTGACTAAGAGATTTACAACTTCTCATATGTCCATATTTGATGCTAAGATCCCTAGTTCTGAGTAATAGATAGTTCTTGTTCCTTCCTTTGAATGTTTCCCTATTCTTAGCTTAGTGTCAGATCAGTCGTGTTTCATTACACTTCCTTTTAGGAGATTGCCTTGATCCACTCTTAGGATGAAGTCATAATTGCTTGATTGATTTCCTTTCCCCTTATAACTCTTTGGGGTGATGATTTAGGTTTTGATTCCTTTTTCCCCTTATCACTCTTTGGGTGATGATTTAGGCTTTGATTGAGCCCCTTATTACCTTATAGGTAAAGATTTAGGCTAGCCGGTGCATTTGGTTAGCCATCTTAGGCAAAACCAAAATCTTACCCGTCCTCCCTTTAGGAGGCGCTCTGGTCAAGACTTATAAATGGAACCGAGGGTTGGTTCAGTGCTTTGGTTAGGCCATCTTAGTCAGAAGAAAAGGCTTACTCTGTCCTCCCTCTAGGAGGCACTCCGACCAAGCCACGTAGTTGGGACCGAAGGCTTGTAGTGCTTTGGCCTCCCTCTAGGAGGTGCAATAACTAGACCCTTGTGGCGTGATCTAAGGCTTTTCCTTTGCCCCTTATTACCTTATAGGTAATTATATATGCCTTTCCTTATAGTTACTTTCCTTCATTTAATTGTCGACTCTGTAGATATACTTGTCTTAATCTCTTTATTCATCTATTGTAGGAAAGTATGGTCTCAAATGTTTGGCATTTCACGTTCTTGTTATTACATTTCCATCAGTTCGACATAGTCGGTAGGTCCCTAGCGGGATTACTTTATGGATAACGATGGGTCCTTCCCAGTTTGGTCCAAGCGGCTCGTCCATTGAATTTTAGGTATTTTCCATGAACTTTCGGAGTACCAAGTCTCCATTTTGGAATGATATTTCCTTAATCTTGGAATTATAGTATTTCGTTATCCTTTGCTAATATTTGGTCGTCCGTATGGCTGCTTCATCCTTCAATTCATAAATTAAGTCTAAGGATTCTTTTCTTGGCTCTTGATTAGAGTAAAATTCATATATGGTTCTCCGATGAGATGGTATCTCAATTCTAATTGGAAGCATTGTCTCACATCCATATATCAAAGAGAATGGAGTATGTCATGTTGTAGTTTTTGCAGAATTTCGGTGTGCCCAATGCACAAGTGGTTATTCTTCTACCCACTTTCCTTTTGCTTTATGTAGTCGCTTTTTAAGGATAATATTAATAGTTTTGTTGGCAGCTTTAATGGCTCCATTAACCTTAAGATGAGCTACAAACGAAACACTTTTGATTATTTCATTCTTATTGAAAAATTTGGTGAACTTCTCACTTTCAAACTGAGTTCCATTATCGGATATTATCTTATACGGTATTCCAAACCAGATGACTATGTTTTTAATCATAAATTTTAGCACTTTGCCTAATGTTATGTTTGGTAATGGCTCTGCTCTTACCCATTTGGTAAAGTAAAGGATGGCTATTACCGCATATTAGCTCCACCTTTAGATATATGTAATGGTCTAATTAATTCGATTCCCCAAACATTGAAGGGTCGTGCGCTTGAGACTGGGATTAATTCACTTGGTGGCCTATATGGAATTGTCAGAAATCTTTAACATTTCTCACTTTTTTTTACATAATTCATTGTATTATTGGTCATATAGGCCAATAAAAACCTTGTCTCATTACCTTTTTGCCAATTTTATACCATTTGAATGGTCTCCACATAATCCTTCATTGAATTCTCTCAACAACTTTGTGTCATTTTCTAAACTAACACATCTCAAGTATGGAAGTGGGTATCCTTTCTTGTAAAGTGTCCCCTCCATCATAATACAAATTGGAGATTGGTGTCTTATCTTTCTACCTTCCTTTTTATCTATTGGTAGTTTCCCTTTTACAAAGTATTTAACAATGGACGTTATCCAATTCTTTTTATGTTGATTATTTATTTTTGTATGAATGGTTCCTTTTAGGTTTTCACCATTATTACACCTTGGTTCATTTTTCTTCATTTCGATAATTAATAGGTATATATGTGATTCTTTGATAAGCTCATCATATCAGAGGTAATTCTTCCACCCGATTCCTTTTCCAACGTTACAGATAATTCGTTCAAACATATTCCATGACTTTATCGATAAAGATAGGTCTATCAATATCTTGGAACTTACATACCGTTGATGTTAATCTTTTCTAAAATCTTATAGTTATTTAGGACATTCCATATTGGTCCTACCGCTTTGTTACTATTTGAGATTTCAGAGATAAAAGTATGGCTATTTCAGTTTCATATCATCTTTCTGAGTTTAGTCTGAATTCCATGGCCAAAAACATTCTTATGTATAAGTCAGCGTAGTGTTTAAAGATTACTATGCTGGATGACGATTAATGTCCATTTGGTTGGATGAATAATTGGTTGTAACTAAAAAATTCTTCCTTATGGCTTGGGGCGATCCATATAAAAATCTTTTTGAATTTCTCCTCATAGCTCCACTCATTTCTCTTGAGATGCAAGATTAGTCTCGATCGTGGTATGGTAATATACACATATCATTTTAATTTTTCCAATGTTTCTTGATCTTAGGTTGGCGCTTATTTACTCAATTGCTACTACTGCTTTATTTCTCATATATTGATGATGGTGGCTACTTACTCTTTCTTGAATCTTGCCTTGTTTAAAGTATAAGTATCGCCTTTAAACATTTGCATGCCAAAACTATGAGGTGGTTAATTAAGGGCATTGAATTTTCCTTTCTCTATGTATGAGGATTTACTATCGATATTCGAGATTTGAAGACAAAGATTTTTCTTTTAACATATGATAGGACCAAACATTACCAACAAATATCAGCTCGACTGATTCGTCCTTTTGAATGATCAAAACCATGGTTCTTAATGAGGACTCTTCTGTCTTTCAACTTTTCAAAAGCTATTTGAACAATTAAAGAAACCAAATGCCTCAAGTAAGAGATTTTGTATCTATTGTTCGAAATCTGAATCCTGGTCTTGAAATCCTATACGTTATTTTTATGACTAGCTACTCTTTTTAGTCAATATTGGTAATCTGCAACTTTTTTTTAGAAAATTTAAAGATGACCTCATCAAAACATCTTTTGGGTTAAAATTGTGGTCATCACGATAAAAACTAAATAATACTTTGCAAATTACTTTTGAAATAGTAATGTGTAAATTTTCTTGGATTAATGCAATATTCAATAGTAATTAAACTCCCTAAATTCTTTCTTTTGGAAAAATAGGGTTTAAAAATGAAAATATTTTATCAAAATAAAGGGTGGTTTGTATTATCCCACCTTATTTGGTTGGATAATAGATTTAAGAAAATCATGGAACTTTGAAGAGTGGTTTATCAAAAAGCCAGAGGGCTACAAAAATAAACCTTTTGGGAATTGATCCAATAGGTGGATCCGAGGATATCTTCAGCTTGAGAAGTCGTATCAATTTCCATTTTTGGAATGGTAAGCTTGGACCATAGGAGTCAATCTGCTTAAAACCGTCGTTCTTCCATCTAGTCCTATTACGATCTTTACTTGTTTTTGGCTTTGCCTTGCCCTTAATCGTCTTTATTTCGTCAGGATTGGCTTCAATTCTTCGAGCATTGGCATATATCCTTTTATATGTAACCCCCGCACTCATCAGCTCAAAGGGCATGACCTTGTAATAGTAAGTTCTCTGGTCTGTTAAAAAACCTATTATTTCTTCATCTGATTTGAACATGGGAATTTGATTATATTTTGAGCATGCATCCATAAAAGATTACAACTTATGCCTACTTATGGCATCAATCAATTGACCTACTCTAGGTAAAGGATAGCAATCTTTGGGCATGACTTATCCAGATTGGTATAATCGACACATATTCCCCTTTTTCCTTTAGATTCTTTAACTAGTACAGGATTAGCCGACCATTTGGGGCAAAAGGCTTTTATAATGAATCCATTCTCCAGTAACCTCCCACTTATTCCTTATTAGCCCGAATTTGGCAAAATGTCGAATAAGGATGATATTTGGATCTATATTTAGAGCGTAGCTCATAATTACTGGATCTATTCTGACCATTTCTGAGTGAGTTCCGAAAAACACATCTTTGCTATATTAGAAGAGTCGGGTATGCTCCCTTCTAAGACTGTCGCCTAGTTCTTTTCTGATTTTACTATTTTGGTTGAATCTAGCAAATCTAAGCTTCACTCTTCTAGACCTTTAGAAGATTTCATTCTTTTTTGCTTACTTCTGCAATCTAAGCCATTTACCTAAAAGATCTCACAATATAGAATTCCACACAAATTACACACTTCAATTTTTTATCGATTCATAAAGGTTTTGTAATAAAATCTCCATTTTCAAAACCTTTTATTTAATTTCAAAAGAAAATTATTAATTTCCAAAGAGGTCTTAAATAATAAAATCTTATTTCTTTCTAAAATCTTTATTTAAAACCCTCTTGTATAATTACCAAAAAATCTATATTTTAAGCATTTATTCAATTTCAAATTCCTTAAATTCCTTTCAAAACAATTCATAAACTTCGAAACTCTTCTTAATAGTTTCAAATTGTAATACCAAAGAAGTCTTTACAATTTATAATTTCCTTTAAACAACAAATCTAAATAATCTTACTTTCCTATAAGGATTTTCAACCTATCATATTTCCCAAAGCCATCACTTGAGTTCCAAAACCAATACTTTAAAACTCTTATTCGCATTCAATTTTTTCTTTTAAAACTTTACTATCGAGAAATGATTAATCAATCCAAAGTTCTCTTCTATAATAATCTTCGAATATTATAAAATATCGATTTGCTAAATTCATAACAAAATTTCCCTCCATGGTATGTCTATAATAATCTCTATATTTTTCCAAATTGAAGTTCTAAGTGACATTATCCTCCATGGATGTCTATTGTACAATTCTTTATTTAGAACGTTAACTTTCTTGGTCTTCATTATTTTTCTGAAACAAAATATCACTTTGTTAGCTTTCAAAGTAAGGAAAGGATGACACAGAGGTTCTAGCCCTCTTTTTAGCACTAAAATGTTAAACCAAAAATTAGCTTAACACCCGAGATGTTGCATAAGATAATATTATTCAAAATGGTCTCAATAACGCCTATGGGATTTACTATAGCCATGGGACTATTCAAAAGTTCATGTCATATGTTTAAGAGTAAAATGGGCAAGTCATACTATTATGCAATAGTCCATAATTTGTTTAATGGACCAAATAGGCAATTCTCATATAGTAAAATTATGTGTTCATATGTCAATGGGCATAATAATCATTATGCAAAGTAATCTTTAATTTAGGCAAGGGCTTAAATGGCCTGGTTCAAATAGTTAATGCGCAAGTCCAAATCCAAATCCATGTCCAAAGATAAGTTATATGCACGTTCATTCTAATAATAGCCAAAGGTACAAATGTTGAAGGCGTGTAATGTTATGAAAAGTTTATTATCCAAGTCCTTATATGAAAAAAGTTACAATTGTATCAAGAAATCGCCATATCAATTTAGGGTTACAACTTTGTAATTTAAGAAGTCGAAAATGAAATGATTCGTCCCTCCTCCCCACTATGTAGGCATGGAGTCTGTATTTATAAGGGTGGCAGCAGGCAGTATGGTTTCCACATGTCCTTCGATATGTTGTGTGAATTGCTGACATTCGATATCCTTTTGTATTACTATTATTCAACATCCTTTGTTGTATTGACGACATTCGGCATCCTTCTTCATATTGATGACATTCGACACCCCTCTTCATATTGATGACATTCAACATTGAAATCCTTCTTTGTACTGATGATATATGGCATCCTTCTTCATATTGATGACATTAGACATCCTTCTTCATATTGATGACATTCGACATCCTTCTTCATATTGATGACATTCGACATCGGCATCCATCTTTGTACTTGTTACTACCATTCATGATTTCGAAGCCATGAAGGATTGTTGATAAGAAGAATACCGAAATCAAAGGATCTCGTACCAATACAAGAACGATCAATGTCAAAACTATCGCAAGCAATGCTATGCCTTAAGGGATATCGCATGTCATCAATGCGATATGGAATATCGGACATCAAAAAATATCGAATGCCATCAATACACGTGGCATTAATATCACATGTCATCAATAATGAAGAGGAGGATATCAGAAGCTTACAACGATGTTGCATACCATTGATGTCACCATTTATCAATAAAGGCAAATGGATAATGCTGTAAGTCCTCAGAGTGACAGAGAATATCATTTGTCATTGATGTCACATACCATCTACTCCGCATTTCACTAATGTAATAAAGAATACTACATCCCGTCTATATCGCCAGCGTTATACTTCGTTAAAGCAAGATTGATGTTAAAGTAATAGAATGTCGTAAGCCATCAATGTGATAAAGGCATGATAAATTATCAATACCGCATCTTTTGATGTTGCATGTCATCAGTAACCGATATCGGGTGATAGTAAATTGAAGGATTTTGGGCCTTAAGAAACCTATGTATAAGGTTGTCGCCTACTAACAATGTACAAAAAGCATCCCGCAATGCCGCATCTCTTCAATGTTGTCCACCACTGATGTCACACTTCATCAACCAAGCCTTTAGAGGATGTCGAAGGCCATTATCTTTTGAGGCGATAACAAGAGATATCAAGATAGAAATGAATGTTAGGTATTAAAGGCAAATGCCGAAGATCGTCAAAATATATGATAATGGAGCTATTTTGCCTTGGAAAGATGTCATTGATCTTCAACCAATATCGCAACTTAGCAATACGACAAAGCACGATGTTGTGTGTTATCAACACTTAAAGGGATGTCGAAAATCTTCAATGCGAAGCATAACACCTAGCGCCATCGAGATGTTGATGATGCCAAAAGCCAAGCAAGCCGAAGGTGACATAGGACAGTCATGCCGCTCCTCCCAACCCCTATAAATACGGACCTATGGGCATGGAGGAGGAGGTGATTCATTCTTTTCTCATTCTTACATTTTTAAAGTTTGTAACCCTAAAACAATTTACGGATTTTAGTGTCGATTGTAATCATGCGACCTTTGTTGCAAATATAGGCTTGTACTTTTACAACCGCATTGCATATGAATACAGAGACATTAATTATTACTTATGATTCTCATGATTTCGACATGACCTTGACTTTGCCATTGTATGTGCATACTACCAACAAGCTGACATTGGATTTCTTGAGTCATGACTTATTTTCAAATTCTAAAGCGGTTTTGATATCGATCATAACTTGTTTTGAATTGCCCAAACACTCACGTCTTCGAGACTAACATGGATTCAACATGGAGCATGTGCCTTCCTAGCAAGCTAACACAGAATTATCAAAGTCTCTATTTAACCAAGTATCATTTTCCTCGCACATTTTAGGGTTAATGAAGAAATTTGTTAACATTTTGGTGGTATAAGGAGTGCTTGAACCTTTGTCTCTGTTTAACCCATAGGTGGAACTACCCTTAACCTACATATATAGGGCTTAAAGGATTTATCCCTACCGAGCATATCCCATTAAGGAACTAATCCAAATATCATCTAACCTTATTTGGATAATGACTATCTCCGAACAAGGATCTTCCAAGCCTCGAGTAGCTAGGCCAAACTACCAAATCACTAGTGATCCTCGACTTCATGAAGAGCAAGTATTAAGATTCTTAGCACTACAAATCATGGAAGATAAGAGAAGGCAAGTAATTCCTTATGATTCATATAAATGGAGCTTAAACCTATTTCACATAGGGCATACACCAATCTTTGCTTTGGGAAAGAAAGATAACATCTTCATAGAAATGAGAAAGAGAATTCAAGTCCAAGCAAGGGGACCCATCTTTGAACGAGAAATAACAAAAGATTTTGATCAGTTCACCAAGAAGTGGAAAATGTGCTTAATCGTTCCCATAAATTGAACGAGACTCAAAGCTCTTTAAAGAGAATTTTCACGGAGGCTAAAGAGTGCGTCGCATATAATAAAAGAGCTAAGTTGAAATCAAGGGAATCATCCTCCAAAAGGTCACGGCTTTCTAACAACTATTCTCTTACCGCTTCTTATGAGGATATTTACCTCCTAACCAAGGAAAACCTAAACTATTGGCCTTCTCAAAAGAAATGACCAAAGAATGAACAAAATCTAAGAGGACAATATTGTCCTTATCACCACTTAAATGGCCACGACACTAATCAATGTCAAACTTAGAAGGGATAATCGCCAGTTTCCTAGGATAAGGGAAACTTAAAGAGTTTGTAAAAAGATATTAAAGAAGTCAACAATAAAGGAAGATTCCTTAAAACAAGTGTTTCTACTAGATTAATCATAGAATGGAATAAGAATCTCCTGAAAACAAAGGAAAAGCATAAATCATTACCTATAAGGTAATAAGGGGCGAATAAAGCCTTTGATCCCACTACAAGGGCCTGGTCAAAGCACCATCTAGAGGGAGGTCAGAGTAAGCTTTTGGTCCCGCCTGAAAACAACATTTCCAAAGCATTTGCAAGCCTTCGGTCATGCCTACATGGCCTGGCCGAAGTGCCTCCTAGAGGGAGGATAGAATAAGCCTTTGGTCCTACCTAAGATGGATAGGTCAAAGCATCAAACCAGCCTTCTGTACTGCCTATAAGACCCGACTGAAGCGCCTTCTAAAGGGAGGTTAGGTAAGTATTTGGTTTTTCTTGAGATAGCTAAGTAAACACATCGGATGAAAGACCTAAATCATTACCTAAGATGGTGATAAGGGGTTTGATCCAAGTTGAGATCATCACTTAAGATGGTGCCAAAAAAATCAATCAAAACGTTACTTATTTTCCTAATTAGAGATTCAATCAAATTTGTTACCTATTATGGCAATAAAATGCAAATCAAGATCCATTACCTGTCAAAGATCCAATCAAAACCAACACCTAAGATGGTGACAAAGAAAACAATTGACCAAATCAAACTCGATCCAAAATAGAGATCGAGGCAGTCTTCTAGAGGAAGATCAAATACAAAATCAAATCAAACTCGATCCAAAGGAGACACTACACCAGAAAAGACTTTTGGTAGCGTTGAAAAAACGCTATCATAACTTATGGTAGCGTTTTAGAGAACGCTATTATACGACATACAACTAAAAGTCTAAAACTTTTTGTTGCGTTGTAGTAAACGCTACCAAAAGTCACTTTTAAATGCAACTATAGGTATTTTCTGTAGGATTTAAAAAACGCTACCAAAAGTCACTTTTAAATGCAGCTATAGGTTTTTTCTGTAGGGTTAAAAAACGCTACCATAAGTCTTCATTTTTTGGTTGCATTTTTTGTTTATATGCTTTTTTTATTTTTAGTAGCGTTTTTAAAATGCAACTGTATAATTTTTATATTAGTTTACATTTGTTTCTGTAGCATTTCTGAAATGCTACTAAAAGTTATTGGTTGTTTGGTAGCATATTTTAAATGCTACTATTTACGGTTGATGGTTTATACCATTTCCAGCAATTGCTTATATACTATTCATATTAAAACGAACGATCAATCGCATAATTTTCATATATTCAAACAAACAATTAAATCACATAATTAGCATATACAAACAATCAATCATATGATCATCATATTCAAATAATTGCAAAAACATGCTAATCTTAGAATCAAATATAATATCCATAATCAATTCGATAGTAGTTTTTCAACAAAATAAGTCACATACTACAAGCATTCACAGACAAGTTTCCACAAATGGTACTAACAAAATACGACAACATATATAACAATTAAATTCATGTTCGTTGCTTGATTACCAATAGTTCTTTGTTGTCGACAGTCTTCGCTTCGAAATAGCTAATTACCTGCAAACGAGTTTAACAATCAACAATATATATATATATCTGTATATATATATATCTGTATATATATGTGTTTATATATATATCTGTATATATATGTATATATATATGTATATATGAAAATCATGTAATCTATAACTCGATATTCTATATTAACACATATTAACAAAAATTGTTCTATTTTTATATGCATCCTATATAGTTCCCCAACGAATACACAATTTTCAATTTACACAGATATTCAGATCAAAACTAGGTTAGAAGTCTGACTGGATTTCATTCTATGTGCAGATTGTGTATTCAGTACTATGGGCAGATTGTGTATTCAGTACTATGGTCAAGTTAAATCTTATAAAATATGAAAAAGTATCTGGAACATCCGTAATCCATCGATGATGCATCCATCCACTAATTGAAATGTACAATTTTCTTTACCCTTGTCGTTTTCTATCAATTGGGTTCTCTAAAACAAAAATATTCCCTAAATTCACATTGCCGTAACTGTATTAGGCAACAACTGTAGTGTCAGTTACTTCCATTTATTTGTGTTAGCCCTCTTGTATAACTACATTTGTGTAATACATGTGCAATGACATAACGATTAATCTGAGTAGACAGTTTTAGGAAAAATGGTTTATTTAAGTTTTAGTTTCAAGTGTATCAATTGTTGTGGCTCTGTAGATAAACACGTTTACCATAGAGGATATGTACTGAAATGTTGTGGCTTTGAAGATAAAAACTTAAATGTTGTGATACAGATTTTTTTTTAATACCCGAATAAACAGAACTAAAACTTAATGTTGAGATATGATGTACTGAAAAATAATACTTACTGAAACTTGATTCTCCAATGACATATGCTGCTGGCCAAGCTATCGTAGTACCAAAGGCATCTTCCATGTACGTACACTCAGATGTAGGTCGCCATAGCAATGCGTCATTAACTCTCACAAAGTTTACCCAAACTTTTACCGCATCTTTTCCCAGCGGAACACAATGAACCATCGTTGTTGGATCAGTTGAAGCGATAGTTCCTTCAGCCATGCTTGTCCCGTTTCACCCACATCAATCAGCTTACATCTACTATTTGGTACCAGATTTGCACCCTGTTGGATATGCAAATAAATAAATAATCATCAAATATGTCGTAATCATCAAATAAATAAGCAAAAGGATTAACCGTTTGAAAAAAAGGATTAACATGTTATCATTGCAATCACAGCTAACTAGTAATCAAATAATCATCAAATATTTGGTACCAGATTAACGTCAGTAGCATACAGTCAGTATGAAAATAATCCACAATAGTAAACTCTCCCCTTGACACGGTTACTAACTAATTTAGTAGTGACATAAGAATTCTAGAATACTGACCAAAAGTAGTGACATACCTAACTAATTTAGACCTTTTACCTCCACCATTGATTATAATACAGGTTAAAAACGCTAGCTTGAAAGACATGACATTTAAAAATATGACTGTGAGACATGTTACAAAATTTTAAAGTGAAATTAGGATTTAAAATGTGAACATAAAAGAAAAGACAAAGGAATAATATAATGAAGACCACATATAAAGTAGGATTTCAGATGTATATAAATGATTGAATGCTTTAACCAAATAATGTAAAAGAAGAGTCGGATTTCACATGTAGTCGTGTGCTTTAGGATTCAGTTCCATTAGACTAAGAAGCAGGTCATAAACTAACCACATGTACAAACATATGTGCTTTGATCATTACAAAATCACTCGCTAACTAACCACAGGCACATGACTTTTGGATTGAAGGTTCTCAATTGTAGCTATCATATTATTATTTTTATTGTCAATTTACAAAACCATCACAAAATTCCCACGACCAAAAACAACATCTCCTTCCCTTCAACCTCTAGCATATCCCACTACACCTCGCAACTGCCACAAACCACCCACCAATCCACCCTTCAACAACTCTGTTAAATTCACCGAACAACCACACATATTCAACCACAAACTTGCCATCCATATCCACCCTCCATGGCATCAGAAGCTAACCTAACCTCATCAACTTCATTTGCAGCATTCATTGTGCATCCCTATGCACTTCAGTATAAACTCCTGCAACCCACTGTTTCTAACTTCACTTCATAGCTACCCCATCTTCAAAAGTTCTCCTCCCCAAAACATCAATCTGAAACCAGCACTGTCGAACCAAACTACTTTGCAACATCATCAACAGCCTGAACCATCCATCAACCTCCTCCATAACCACTGTCTCTCTGCTACACCAAACACTCACCAAAAATCACTCTCAACACAACCAGCCTCTGCCATATACCCAAACTTCTCCTCGGCCTTGAAATTACTCACACCAACCTTCTAACCCTACAACCACAAACAAAGTCCAAACCCCTCTGCCTTCATCACACAATTCACCCCCAACAACCTCTACATCACCTTAAACCTGCTTCTCCAACCGGAACCCACTCCGGCCTCCATTAACAACTAACTACCCCAACTATTTATCCTCATTCAATCCACCCTGCATCAACCACTCTTTCATTTTCATTTCAAACCACCGACTTCAGCCTCTATAATCCACAACTACTCCATAACAGCCTACAAAACACCAAGCTTCACAACAAACCAACCTTCCCCTATTCTTTCAACAGCAATTCCCCCTTACCATCCAAAACTTCTTCTATTCGTCATCCACCAGACTCTATCAAACTCCAACAGACCTCTCCCACTCCTCCCCTCATATCACAACTCCTTCCGTTGCCTCGACCATCTTCAACACAACACACCTTTCATTCCATTCCTTTCACTACCAAATACTACAATCACCTTAACAGCCAACATTCACCAGAAAAAAAAAACGAAAAAAAAACTATTGCCCTTAAACTCATTGCCTCTACCACACCCAGCTACAACCTTTGCTTCAGTACAACCCTGCACTCCCCTCTGCCTTGTGCAGCTACTCCTTTTACTTATGAAAATGATTTCTAATTTTTCATGATTTTGTGTGACCTTTTTTTTCCTGCATACTCAATCTCGTCCCTTAAGACTACCCTTTACTTAGTTCCTTAGTTTCTCACTTCATAACAACCTCTTCCTCCAAACTCATGAAAATTATTAAGGAATCTCAAATCTCACCAAACTCACAATTTACATAAGTAAAAGGAGTAGCAGGTAGGCTAAATTATTAAGGAAATTCGTATGTTGTGTACAATAGCATGTGTTGTTGTATACAATAGCAGCAGCACATGGCTGCTCCATAGTGTAGGGGAAATGCCACCTTTACTGCATAGTGGAGTGTACGTTTAGAGTGCTTTCATGTCAGGCTAAAACAAACAAATAGTTACCTGAGGAGTTACTTTAGCCTTGCAAGGAGAAGTCGAAATGTTTGCTCTAGCCTTGCAAGAATAAGTCGAAACACTTGTTTTTTCAGCTAATACCGAAACATCCCTATTTAACCGTTAATGGAAAGTTTAATTATCAATAAAATTACAGAATGGCCAAATTCTCCAATATAGTTTTGTCAAACGCTAGCCTGCCAACTTTATGATAAAATTACAGAATTGTCAAATATAGTTTGGCCAATCGTGAATAGGAGTGATTAGAGTGGACATGTATCGTTTTGCACACAACCATTATATTTCTGGAAAATTATACGTTGCTTTTACTAAAAGTCTAAAAGATGTTGATCTTGTACCCATTATTCAACCAGTGACCGTTGGTAGGCTAAGACTTTTGTGAAAATTATAAATTGTTTATATCCCAAAATATTGGAATAACAAACATTATCCTAATTTTCAACTTAGAAGCCTAATTAATCTACTACCAAAATAAAATATTTAGTAAATCTCATAATTTTGATGAAATCACCATATTTGGAAGGTTGTCCAAATTCTATTTACAAGTATACATAGAAGTTAAACTATCTTTAAAGCACAATATTCGGAAATCTTTTATAAATCCAAGCCACCGTGCACTTTTGAATAACTGCAAGTTATGTAGAAGTACTTTAGATTAGCTAAAATGCAACGACGATACTAAATAAAATTGTCATCCAAAAAGACAATATGTAAAGCTCAAACCACAAATGATTCAAAACATGAATTACTCAAAAAGAAAAAAAAGAAAAAAAAGAAGAACGAAATGACAATCCCTAAAGTTGAAAGCTAAGTGGAAAGATAATATCTTACAGACTAGTTTGCATTAAAAAAGAAAGACCATAAATTTTTGTAGAGAGACTCTAAAAATTCCATAGGCAAATGGAATTGATATCATCCAGAAATATACAATTATGAAAAGCACAAACATTTTACAGTTCAACTATTAAACAAAATCACATAGAAACAATGATAATTGCATCCAAAGAATATGCCTAATCGACTTTTTGCTTTGAAATGCAAATTTGACCTGAAAAAAATTCATATTAAATTTCTATACTTCATAGCTAGAGAGAAAACAAAATTGATGTTCATAAAAAGAAGAAAAAATATGAAACCGGTTTGCTTTTTAAAAAATAAGCAAGTTAAACAATTTTCATCATTAAAAGTCACAAATTTTAAATGACAAAGTAATTGCATATTAAAAAAAATATGGAACATGCAAACTGATTTTCACTATTGGAAAATCCACATTGGAATGATTTGGTCATAACTAATAGATGATGGGTTAAATATGTATTTTGGAAAGAAATCTATAGCAGATGACAAATATAATTGAAATGTACAGTGAAATTAGGAATTGAAAGAAAACAATTGGTAGGACGATATCACATTGTACTTATAGTATATCATAAAGTATATCATAAAGAAAACAATTAGGAATTGAAATATAGCTTTATATTTATGGTATTCCATAAAGTATATCTCTGGGATTTGAAACAAGATAATATATGTTTGGAAGTATTAGTATAGATACTACGTGTATTGTACAACAGCGCTAGCAGTGTGGAAAGACAAGGACAAAATAGAAGCCTAAACTATTTGCAATCTCCTATGGCCTATGAGAATGACTAGGGAACAGTACAGAAATATAGATTAAGCATACATCTGCCTGCCAGTAATACCAAAACATCCCTATTTAACCGTTAATGGAAAGTTTAATTATCAATAAAATTACAGAATGGCCAAATTCTCCAATATAGTTTTGTCAAACGCTAGCCTGCCAACTTTATGATAAAATTACAGAATTGTCAAATATAGTTTGGCCAATCGTGAATAGGAGTGATTAGAGTGGACATGTATCATTTTGCACACAACCAGTATATTTCTGGAAAATTATACGTTGCTTTTACTAAAAGTCTAAAAGATGCTGATCTTGTACCCATTATTCAACCAGTGACCGTTGGTAGGCTAAGAATTTTGTGAAAATTATAGATTTGTTTACCAGTTATTCAAAAAACAAATGAACCGGTCCTTAAAAATTAGGATAATGTTTGTTATTCCAATATTTTCAGATATCAAACTGCAGTTGCTTTGAAATTTCCAATTTTTGTATCCCAAGTTTGTCTTTTTTTTGTTTATTAATTCTATTTATGTACTTATCTGTTGTTAAATAAGAATTTATTTGTATGTCTATTTGTATGTCTATTTGTATCATTGTATGTCAAGCAACATTCAATTCATTTCACCCATAATTTCATTTTCACCGATTAAAAAAAAGAGAAAAAAAAAGAACTTCTTGGCATTGTCACAATATATGCATAATGAATTCCATACTTGCAGTATGTTGTGCAAATCCTTCAAAATACGTGGTTACTGGTTTGAGTTCATTTGACAACTTTATCTCTATTATTGTTTACAGTATAACATGTACATATACATGTTATACATGAAAAAAAAGTGTTGTATAAAGCTTTGAAATATTAAGTATTTTATATTGATTCTTTTATTTTCCCTATACTAACTAGAAAATGTTTAATTGAAAACCTAACATAGCAAAAGTGTACTGTATGAAAATTAACTACTTCAACCAATCCTATAAAATATGAACTGCTGAAAAGTAAAGAAATTTTCAATAAATTTATAAACTGCATCATTTACAATATGGAAGAAAGAAACATACAAATAAATAACTCAGGGTGAATTAAGTACTCAACCTAAAACATAAATAAGAACAAATGGATCAAGTACAGCCAATAACCAATGAATGCGAAATCAGGACATAATCAAAGAAGTTTATGCCCAATAACTAAACTGTAATTTCTACAAGATATTCAATGGTGGAGACAACTTACTTTGTTAAATACGAAGCAAGAGGAGTTGAACTGCAAACAACAAATACTTGTATTTGTAGAGTCGGGCCTTGTGAACAAAGCGAAGAGGAGATTCCACCGAGGAGATGCTGATGATCAGCAGCAATAGATTCGACCGAGGCGATCTATAACGACGAAGAGCAGATTCAACCAGCAGAATCAATCGATGCTCTAGTGGTTGATTTTGGGGATCTCTATTGACCAGCGGAGGGAGTTTCGATCGATATTCAAACAGCGGAGGGGAGATTTGATCGATATTCAAACCAGCGGAGGGGAGATTGACCGAGGCGATCTCTGAACTTCTAGAGGGAAATTTTGAGGGAAAGAGGGAAAAAGTGAAAAGTTAGAGGAAAAAAGGAAACACGGGAGGGAAACATTCCTAAAAAACGTGACAAGAGCCAAACCATAAAATTACACCGCAAAACATTAAAAAAAATACATATATAGTATTGGTAGCACTTACACTACCAACGCTACCAATAATTGCAACCAAAAGTAGGTTTTCTTGTAGTGAGAGATCGAGGAAATCTTCTAGGGGAAGATCAATCAAAATTAAAAGCAAATCTAACTTTATCCTAAAGAATGGATTAAAGGCAATCTTTTGGAGGACTTTCAATCAAAAATTAGTCATTTGTGCTCCAAAGCGAAATCAAGCAATCTTCTAGAGGAAGATCTATTAAATATGAGTTGTTGTACTCCACAACAAAGATAAAACAATCTTTAATTACCAGATGGTTTGCTGATCCTCTATTTCAGCAATTATTATTGCCAGAATGGTTTATAAGTAATATATTCATATTATTGCCAAATGGATTTTTTGGTCTTCTATTCAAATTATTATTACCAGATAATTTTCTGATATTATAATAAGGCATTATTAGTGCCAGACGGTTTCTTAGCCTTTATTCATCCAATTGTCGGATGATTCTCGGTCTTCTAAAAGATATTATTACACTAGATGGTTCTCTGGACTTCCATTAATAAGTCGACCAACATTAATTACCACAAGAAGGGTTTTGATATTCAATAATGGGCTTCATCAAATCGACTCTCAATCTTTTAAATTTGATTGGAACACAACTTTTTCATTAAAGTAATGGGAATCTCTGTTACTAAACAAGCTACTGGATATCTATTAATGAAGAGGCAGACTCATACATCAAGATCAAAAGTTATGGTCTTCATACCAACTAAATTCTGAATGCTCAATTAACAAGGCTTCTATTTCACTTAACAAGCATATTATTGGCATATATGTTAAGGGCTCAAAATGCAAAAAGGCAGATTATACTCAAAACAACAACTATAAAGCATCAAACTGGAACCGGGAAACTAATTACAAATCTAAGACAAAAGCAAAAAATTGAATATCGATCATTCAGGTACAAGTTTATTTATCATTTAATACATTGTACAAGAATTGCAGGAGCAAAAGATTGGATAATAAAATAATCCAATTTAAAAGTTTACAAATAATTCTTTGCTAAGGATCAAACTCTTGAGCCATCCTCTTTAGATCTTCAGCAACTGAAGAAGAATCGGTTATATGACGAATTGCCACATCTAGAAGTTGTTTAAGTTTCTTCACTTTCTTTCAAATGGCATGTGCATCATCTATCGAATCAATTTGAATTTCTAATGCACCATCGAGCATTTTATTGGCTCCCTTTAAAAGCCGAATCTTACTCTCAATCTCCTATGTAAAAGCATGTTTCTCGCACTCAGGTCTCATAACCTTAGCTTCATAAGTATTAAGATGAGTAGAAACCTTATCACTCCACTTGTTGTTCAAAAATTGGGTACATTCAAATCTAACTCTTTGGCACCAACTGACGGTCTCACCATCATCTAAATTCTTAGGAGGGTTTAATATGGTAGAAAATTGTTCTTGCCCAACTAATGAAGTAGCAGTAGAAAGGCTAGAATCACCTCCACTTGCAATAAGTTCCAAAGATTTGCAGTTTGCTTGGCTTTTTAATAGTTCAACCACAAGATTCATCACCTTTTGATGCAATCGAGCAATCTCAGTATCGCACTCAATGTTCTGAGAAGAAAGCCTAGATTGGCCAATAACATCTATTTTTCCTTTCAACTCTTGAATTCTCGCGTCCCTCTCTTTAATCTGCTTCTCTAAATCAGAATTCATCTCTTTAAAACTACAAATTGTAGATCTTAATTTGTAATATTTTTCATGCCATTCTTGGGCATTCGGATTATTCGAAAATCGCAAAGCCAAAGTGCCTCTAGAAGTGAGTTTCTTCTTGCGTTTTGCCCTAAGCCTATCTTTAATAGAATCAAGTCGAGCAAGGATATCCGAGCCACTAGACGCGAGTGTTAACTGTTTTTTCTAGAAAGAAAAGAAATCAATACATAGAAAGTATTTTCTTTACTAAACAACAAAGGTCTACAACTAAAGAGAATTCGAAATTACGTCAATACTGTATACAACTACTTCTTGGAGTTTTGAAGTAGCAACGTTGGTCTTCTTAAGTGACCCAAAAGACAAGGTAAGAGTAGAATCAAAAGAAGCCTCAATCCCTTTCGTGGTATCTGCCGGAGGGAATTGATATTAGTCCCACTTTCCGACTGACAAACTGGATTGACCATATAGCAATTAGCGTGATTAGTTCGAATTTCATTAAGCTGCTTAACCTTTACATCGCCTAAGAATTCAAAACGAAAGTGAGGGAATCGTGTATAAACCTCCTGTAGATCTCTAAGAAAGCAGTGTTTTGCTAACTGAGATGTTCTGAGAGTTAAGAACTTCTCTTTAAAACCCCTCTTTAATTTGATAAATTTACTCAAGGATTCCTTGGGAATAGGACTACTTGAGGATTCCTTAATCTGTATAATATATAAAAATAAATTAAGAGTAAAGAAAAAAGTGATAAAGTTTATAAACTATTTGAATTACACACTACAATCATACAATCATTTAGGTTTGTATAATGTTGATCCCTTATAAAATTCAAAAATAAATCTCTCCTTACTATACTTAATTTTCTCGAGAAGGTATTAGGAGAAAGAGGAACACTACAAATCCCAGGATGGTTCCAACAAGCCCCAAGATGAGGGTCGCTATGATGATCGTCCAAATTTCTTTTATGGAGACGTCTAATCAAGCTCCCACTTCTTTCCCTTGAGAAATAAAAGTTGGTGAGGATATTGCTAGAATAAATTTTATTGAGAAACACTTAGGGCCTCCATATCATCAATAAGCATCCAAAAGTGGGTCATTAGTTCTACATCCTCTCTCATAATTCTGTCCTAATGATGGTGAACTCTTTTCTAGAGAGGGGCAGCCTACTTTTCCTTAAAGAACTTTAACCGTGCGCCACTAGCAGAGAGGCGCTTTTATTTATTAGATTGTTTATTAAGTTCGTTAATTATTCTATCAACTTCTCTATGCGATCAACACACCTCCCTCTGACTCTTTTCATATAAAGTTTCGTGATAGTATTTCTTCTTTTTCCTTAACTAAAGTAATATGCTTATTAACTAAAAGCTTTTTGGTAATTTTATGCATTTAAATAAAGGACTCCATACATGAGTAGACGAAAGTTGAAAAGTTGGAGTTTGAGTCTTTTCTTTTTGATGATGGCTGGAGGAAGCACTACCTTTTGGATAAGTATCCTTCCTTGTAGCATCTTAAGGATCAGGATGTTCAGTAAAGTCTACATCATGGTCAGTTGGGTCTATGTTAAGACCTTTTAATCCATCTCCCCCATCTTTTGGTTCTTCAGGACCCTTGTCATTACCATCACCTTCATCATGGTACCATCATTATCATTGTTATCATCTTCTTCCTCATCATAATCTGTCTCCTCTTTAGGTAAGTGGTCATCAAAAAATAATAGCTTTCTAGCATCAACCTTTTCTTTGGCAAGAAACACTTCTTGAAATAACCCCTGAGCTATTCTCGTCATGAGGCTAAACTTTCTATTGAATTTTTCATTCCAATCCGGGAGGGAAGGAAAATTTAAATCTAGACATTTTTGAATATTTTCGCCACTTTCTTCTTGGCATCCCTGATAATGTTGTTTGAGTAAGTCATGATATCACATTTCCTTCTTAACTTGTCCTTCAAAGATTTATTCTCAACAACTAGCTTGGCCTTCTCTTTGTTGGCCTTCTCAAAATCTGCTTTCAGTACTTTCACTTCTTCCATCAATAATTGTTTAATTTTCTTTTTCTTATCAAGAGAGGAAGTGAATTTATCTTTTTTAGAAATGGCTTCATCCCTTGCTGTAGTAATATCGATTATACTATTGTTAAACGAAGAGATTTGTTCCTTGAGCTCAGCCACTTCATTAGAAGGCCCTTGAGAAGCCTTTGGGAGGAAGAACATATGCTTGGCTGCTTGAAATATGTAGCTAACACAAGTCAGAATAGGATATACAGAGCTAAAACCCAGTTTAACCAAACAAAAGGAAATTAATACTGACATGAGTTAGTTAATAATAATGAAAAGATGATCCTTAGAATAAATTGGAGGTTGTAGTGGACTGAGAGAAACCAAAGAAGGAGATTGGGCAATGAGATCACCAAAACTCATCACAGGAGTTTGAGCCAGAGCCTCCAATGGAAGAAAATCATTTGGAGAAGGAAATAGTCTGAGCTTATCGCATATATGGCAAAGGGCATTGGAGAATCAGGAAGAGAAATGTTAAGAAGCGGATTTGAAGGGTGTTTTACCTCAGTTGATTTTTGAACTATATGCCCAGGAGAATCCAGATTTGCAACATCAGGGCTTGAGTCAATAGTCACATGTGCCTCCTCAGTCACAACAATAAGGGTATAATCACCTACAAGCTTAGCCTTTTTACTAAAGGAAGGAGGTGAAATATCAGCGAGAGCGCCAGTGCTTGCTTTCCTTTTAAGCGCCTCTACCGCCTTGGCAACAAAATCCTCAATAAGAGTAGGTTTACTCGATTTTGCTAAGAGGAGCGCAACATCTTTGGCCTCCACTTAGGAAGCAGTAATGAGAGCAGATGATCCTAAATTAATGATAGAAGTTTACAAGACAATAACATCAAAGATTCCATACAAGTTGTAATAAAAAACTTACTAGAAGATTCAAATTGAACAGGAGAGGAAACAGAGAAAGCATTTCGATTACTGATAACCAATGATCATTTCATTTGAGCATTCCCCTTTATCATCGAAAGTTCTCCAAGTATTATATGGTTGTCCAAAATTAGAAAATATTTATTAGGATTCCTTTCTGTCAAAAGTGTGAGCCTATCATGCATGCTCTTGGATGCCAGAGTCATGGATTTGATAGTGTCGTCGATAGAGGACCTTGGTCGTTTATAAGCAATCTAAGAGGAAACATTCATAATAAGAGAATGACAGATATAATATAAATGATAGAAAATAGAAACTTGCTAAAAATAAAGAAAGTTCCCTTAATCTCAGAGGAATAACATCTAATGTAGAAGAATTGGTTCTCCCACTCCTTCGTTTTATTAATGGTATTGGTGATTAGGCTCTTAGAGAACGGTCAAATATGATATAGTGGGTTATCTAGCTGCACACTTAACTAATAGGGCTAGCTAAGATACGGAGAACTTCAGCACTCAAAGAGGGAAATTTGGCCCGCAACTCAAATATGTGTATGATTTGGGAGTTAATTGAATCAGAGCAATATTTAGGTGTTCTAGGAAGCGCAAAAGAAAATCGAAAAAAGTTAGGTATCCTTAGTGCTAGATATGGATTTGTGTAAAGGAAAAAAACCCTTCTAGAGGGTTGTCAATTCTGCCAGAAGGATCGACGGGAATAGCTTATATGTTTATAATCCTCAATTGCTTGAGGATAGTGTCCACTTCTCCTTGAGTGGTAATATATGATTAGTTGAGATGATATTCCCCTTTCTTAATGGAGGAAGAAGGTTTACAGCTCTTACTGGCTTTCTTGCCTTCCATTTGTTTATCAGGTGATAATACTTCAAATCAGGGAAGTATATATTAAGTATTTTGCGAAATTTTAGAATGCTTATGATATAAAATAGACAAATATATGCTAAAATAGAAAGATAGCAAGTTAATCAAAAATTACCCAAACATTAATAGAGAAGTGTTGAAGTACAGTTAACTATTATACTTACAACAACATTTTGACCGTCAAACAATCCATGCCGAATTTATGAAGTGCTTAAGTTTTTAGTCAATCAAAAATATGTACACAGTTGTTAGGTACATGTGGAAGGGTAAATTTACTGTTACATAAAAGAATCTAATTGAATGTCAAAACCATTAAAATCATTAAAATGATATCGTAATAACGATGTTGTAATAATGACCCAATGTTGAAATGACAAGTAACCAACATCATTGAATGATGCCAAAATGGTCTAAAAATATTTTTATAAAAATATTAAGTATATGAGTAGTTCATGAATTTTCCATGCGATAATTATGATACAAATTAGTGATGTCGTATAAAATTTAAACCACAACATTGTAAGTAATTGTCACAAAAGAATAATGACATGGTATGTAAGGTTATCGGCTTCATACGGTAACCCCTTAAATTGATGTCTCATTCATGAATATGATTGCCGCACCTTTTTTTAGTTACTAACATTATAAGGATCTCGCATTATAAATTTTTTTAAATTTCGAATTGGTTGTCCAAACATAATAAAAAATGGGGAAAACTATTTGATGACAAACATCACGTGGATGTCGTAGGGCAACGACTTCAGAATCAAATAAGTTAATAATGGGTTCCAGGTTCAAATAAACTATTCATTTTACAATGGAAATAAAAATTCCTAGGCTACTAAATTAGTATCGTTTAACTTCAATTGGTCAATCAATCCCCCAATGACATAATAATTTGAAATTAAATATATTCATAAGCGCAAAAAATTAATAATCTGAAGATTAATAACGAAAATCTAATTGATAAATCGCAAATATCGATTCGAAATCAAAAAACCCAAATTAAAACCCTAATAGCTATTCGAATGTAAATTTAGCTGATCGACTTAATAAATGAAAATCATACCTTGATTTAAGCTTAGATGCTAAAAGATTGAAAGTGATTAAGTAGTTTCGAAGATTTTAAAAAAAAATTGCTTGAGCTTTGAGTTGTAGGTAAAAGAAGAAATGATGAAGAAGCTTGAATATTTACAGGGAAGAAGAAAAGGTACAGTAACCATTAGTTCAGATTTAAATATAGGGTTAGATCTAGAAAAGAATACCAATAAGCGGCAAATGCCAATATCAAGGCAATGGCTTGAAAAGTAAATGTTACCTTCATACTAGAGAGCAAATGCTGCTACCATTCATGATCGAAGGCATGAAGGAGTGCCGAAAACAAGAATACCAAAATCAAAGGATCTTGTACCAATACAAGAACGATCGATGTCAAACCTATCGCAAGCAATGCTATGTCATAAGGGATATCATATGTCATCAATCCGATATGAAATATCGAACATCAAACAATATCGAATGACATCAATACATGCGACATCAATATCGCATGTCATCAACAATGAAGAGGAGGATATTGGAAGCCTACAATGATGTTGCAAACCATTGATGCCACCCTTTATCAACAAAGGAAAATGGATAATATTATAAGTCATCAAAGTGACTGAGAATATCATATGCCATTGATGCTGCATACCATCTACTCCGCACTTCACCAATGTAATAAAGAATACCGCATCTCGTCCATATCGCATATAGCCAGTGAACGATGCCGTATAAAGCTAGAGTTATACTTCGTTAAAGTAAAGATTGATGTCGAAGTGATAGAATGTCGTAAGGCATCAATGTGATGGAGGCATGTTATATCATCAATACTGCATCTCATTGATGCCGCATGTCGTTAGTAACCAATGTCGGGTAATAGTAAATTGAAGGATTTTAGATCTTTAGAAATCTATGTATAAGGTTGCCGCCTACTAACAATGTACAAAAAGCATGCCGCATTTCTTCAATGTTGTCTATCACTGAGGTCGCGTCTTACTGATGTCGCACATCATCAACCAAGCCTTTAGAGGATGTCGAAGGCCATTACCTTTTGAGGCGATAACGAGAGATATCATGATGGATTTGAATGTTGAGTGTTAAAGCCTAATGCCGAAGATCATCAACATATGCGATAATGCCGGAGCTATTCGGCTTTAGAAAGATGTCATAAATCTTCAGTCAATATCGCAACTTAGCAATACGGAAAAGCATGATGTCATGTGTTATAAACACTTAAAGGGATGCTGAAAATCTTCAATACGAAGCATAACACCTGGCGTCGTCGAGATGTTGATGATCCCGAAAGCCAAGCATGCCAGAGGTAACACGTGGCACCCATGCCGCTCCTCCCAACCCCTATAAATATGGACCTAAGGGCATGCATGAGGAGGTGATTCATTCTTTTCTTATTGTTACTTTTTTTTACGTTTGTAACTAAAAATCAATTTGGAGATTTTAGTGCCAATTGTAATCTTGTGACCCTTATTGCAAATAAGGGTTTGTACTTTTACAATCACATTGCATATGAATAAAGAGACATGAATTATTACTTATAATTCTCATGATTTCGAAATGACCATGACTTCGCCATTATATGTGCATACTACCAACAAATTGACATATGATTTATTGAATCGTGACTTGTTTTCGAATTCTCAAGCACTTGTGATTTCGATCATAACTTGTTTTGAATTTTCAAAACACTCATGACTTCGAGACTAACATGGATTCAACATGGAGCATATGCCTTTCTAGCAAGCTAACCTAAGATTATTAAAGTCTCTTTTCAACCAAGTATCACTTTCCTCACACTTTTTGGGTTAACGTAGAAATTTGTTAACAATACTGATGATATGCGGCATCCTTCATAACTGTAGACATTCAACATTCATTATGTGTTCTGAAGTTCAACATCTTTTGCTGCTTGTAAAGCTCGAGACCACTTGCCGCTTGTGGACGCTTTACAACAGCCATAGTTGTAAAGGCTCAATATCTATATATTCATATCTCCTAGTGATGCGACACCCCTCTTTATTCTTCATTTTATTAGCACTTGATGTTGTAGTGGTTCAGCAACTCCCTTTGATTGTCTTCAAATTTGATATCCTTTGTACCATAATATCTTGTTATCTGTTAATATTCGATGCCATTTTTGATATTTGATACCAATTTGGGTTTGTTATATGCTTGGTATCTTTAGAAATTGTTTGGGACACGATATGACTTCCTCCTTACATGCTCGACAACTTCTATAGCTGTTGAAGCTCGATACCTCCTCTTCCTTCATTCAAGCTCGATAACACTTGTAGCTCAACGTTCTTAGAGATTCGATACCTTAATGTGATATCTTTTCGATTGTTAAGGTTCGATAACTTTCTTTCTATGCTCATGTTCGATACCTTCAGAGACTTGCCATCTCCCCTTAAATATTCGACACCTTTGCTTATAGAGGTTTGACATCCCCCGAGGTTGCTTGAAGTTCGATACTCCTTACTGAATGCTTGATTGCTTTTCTTTCTTCACACTCGTCTTCCTGAATTTCGATGTATTCTTCCTTGGTATTCGACACCTTTATTTGTAGTAACAATGTCGAAGCTTGATATTCCTTTGCTTTATGTGTTCGGCATCCCCTGTGGCTTGAGGACTACGTGTTAGATGCTTGCTTTGTTATTGACTTGGAAGTTCAATATATGATCATAAATCTATCAACTCGTCGTGCATTTATCATCTATATACTTTCTCTAGATGGTTGATATACATATTTGTAGTAACACTGTCTTCAATTATTACCATAATAGTCAGAAAATATGTGGATAGCAGTAGTCATTTCTACGTGCAAAGTTCGCGCCAGAGGCTAAGAAGATGAACAACAAAAGATGATAAAGGCGTCATTATGAGAAGATAGGGTTTTCATTTCTGAAGTGTTATTTCCTTTATTGTAAAGTAGAACGCGACTTTTGTATTGGGTTGTTAGGCAACGCTTGTAGCTTTATATTTAAAGTTAATAAAAATATATAATTCCAATAAATAAATAAATAAATAAAATTACAGTATCTTTAGTATACCAAGAAAACAAGGGAACCCTCCAGATTTAAATCCCTGAACATTTGCTTCATTGGTCTAAAAGCAAAGAGGATCCTAAGTTTGGTTACACATTCATCCAAACTTAATATACAACTGTTCATTGATGACAAATATTAGGGTTGATGAAATCTTAGGTTAATCCATCAACAGGATGAGCAGAATTTACAAGAATTTTCGATTACTTTAACATCAATTCAAAACAGATTTAAAAGAGATCATATCTTTTGCTTAATTAATGATGTTACATTTCGAGTAAAAATCAAATAATATAATGAATGAATTGGATTAGGGTTGATGTGCCATGTTCCTCGCGCACACACTAATATATATCAAAAATTAAACAGGAATTAATCAGGCAAATGGCGAATTCTAGATGCATATCATGTCCTTTTCATGGTCATAAAAGGTACTTAATCAGTAGCACTATGTATTTAACACTTGACCCTTCTCATAATTCAAGAGCCAAGCAAAACCTAAGCACAGAGCTAGCTGTACCATAGTCTATACATGTCTTCTGTTCGCATGATCTATTTTCTTTAATAGTTGTACTCGTTTGTCAAATTTCCATGTACACGTGTGTCATTTACATTTAAAATCATTAAAACTCTAGTTTAGACCTCAGTTTTCATTTATTTATTTTTGTACTCGCCGTTCTCATCCATATTGAGAAGTTTCTATCAAAGTTTTGGTGCAACATCCATATCTGACATGTCTTACATGACAAAAGTGTGTATATATATTATATATGTGTACGTGTACGTGTATGTGTGTATATCAAAAATTAAAATGTATACAAAATTTTGTCACGTATGCACAAGTTAAATCAAACTGCATCAAAATTTTGATACAGCATTTCCACGGGTTGAACCATTCCACAGAACTCGCTATTAAAACAGAAAATGATTGTCATTTTTAAGTAGCAGTTTTTTCATTACAAACGTAGAAAGTGAACAAAACAAACGTTGAGAATGATTTACGGCTAATGATTAAATATTGATCATTATTCTTTTTTTAACAATATTTTATTTTAAAAATAGTTTGAAATGCAAGACATAAAGACAATATTTAATTACGAGTAATTTTTTTAAAATTATAAATGTAGCTTTATTTCTCCATATGTTTATAGGATTTTATTTCAAGATATTTAGCTCAAATCTTGATGAGATATTTACCATTTCTCCGGTAGTTTTTGACAGTGACAGTTAATGTACATGTCATTTACATGGAAAGTTCCAGATTTTCTGAAACACGCTCTAAGAGCATCTCCAACCCATAAACTATTTTGATGTAATGTTAATTACACATTATCAACATTTAATTTAGTTCAAATTTTCATCTTCAATGTCAATGTTAATGACAATGTTATGATGACTTGGCAACAAAATTATTAGACATTGTCTAGTTTTAGACATTGCACTTCACAATGTGAAGTAATAAAATATTCATAATGGAGTAATTTTTTATCTATTATTTTTATTTATTTAAATTTTGATTGGAACACATAGTCAATTTTTTCTCAATAAATACATTTGCATTGGAGTAGTTTTCTTGTTTTTAATGTAATGTTTAATTTTTAGAAATTACATTGAGTTAACATTGTGATCTATATCTTGACACATAGGATTTAATTAACATTACATCCTATTTGCATTAAAGATGCTCTAATGATACTGTTTACAAACAAGAATTTGTTGTTTTATGTGATTTCACTCATTTAAGTAGTAAAAGCAAGTGCTTTGTTGATACTATAGTGTGTAAACAAAATTGTACCAAGTATTAGTTGTTTTAAGTACTAATATTTTGTTACTATTCCTCAAGTGGAAGTCTTATTTGATGACTGTTAACTAAATCTTTTTTCAAAGGAAGTTTTTAAAGCTATTACACTAAGAATGTATTTACAGAAAAAAAGATTATATCTTGTCAATAAAATTAAATTTTTAAATGTAAATTTACAGAACAGTAGTGGTAGCTAGTTACAATAAACCAGAATTTCAGGAAGCACTTACCAAATGGCAATGAAGTTGGTTAGCCAAATTCTTCTATTTGAAAATAAGAAATGATGGCCCAGGCCCCAAGGTTGATGCTGAAGCATATGCTCCTTATGCGTGGTCTAGCATCTGATGGCATATTCGTGCACTTTAATCCTTGTTCCCTTTTTGATAATCTTTTTTTACTTATCCAACATTTATCTAACTTCAGTCTTAGGATTATATACTATTAATTTTCTCTATCATATCTTATTGTTTACTTACTTACATGCCCTTTGTCTTCTACCCTCTATATATATATATCCCCATTTCCTCCTCATTTCTTTTACACCACCTACCCCCCATTCATTCAAAGAAACTAAATGGCCATCTCCATAACGGGTAAACGGGTTTCAGACCCATCAGATGACTACCACCTACACTCCCAGTTCGGTCATTTTTCCTGCACAAGCAGCGGTAGCGAACACAACGCGGAACCCGATACTCTTTCCGATCTGATCTACGGATTTCTAGAAGAACAAACAAACACCAACTGCGAAGAATGTAGCCACGTCAGCGATGAAGAAGATTACGGTTGCCGAACTTTGGAGACCTTATGCGATTTGCTGAACCCGTACAAAAAACCCGACTGCCAAATCCGGTTGCATTTATACGCACAGGTTTTGAGGTTGTCCGGGCTGAAGGATTCACTGGGGTTGGGATATAAACGGGCCGTGATGACCCGGTTGAGGGAAATGGGGTACAATGCCGGGATTTGTAAATCCAAATGGGAAAGCAGCGGTAACCTCACTGGAGGGAGCTATGAGTACATCGACGTGACGTTTTCGAAATTGAACGTGAGATACATCGTGGATCTGGATTTCAAGTCGCAGTTCGAGGTGGCGAGGGCGACGGAGGAGTACGAGAGGTTGATTTCGGTGGTGCCGAAGATTGTAGTGGTTAGAGGGGAGGAGTTGAAGCAGGTGGTGAGGATAATGGCGGAGGCGGGGAGGAGATCGTTGAAGAAGAAGGGATTGAGCGTGTCGCCATGGAGGAAGATGAGGTATTTGATGGCGAAGTGGTTTGGGGACTATAGACGGACTGTTAATGGCGTGGCGGCGAGTGCTGTGAGGAGTGGGTTGGCGGAGGTTAAGTGTAAAGCGGTCGGATTTGAGATAGGTTTAATCGGCCGGACCGCTTTGTATCATTGAGTGATTATTGGTTTATTTAGTTTTTATTTATCTTTGTAGGAAATAAGATTTTACTTTGATGATTAACTTAACAAGAGATCAGCTGAATTTCTTATAACGAAGGTTGGTTTTTGATTCTAAAATATAGCTAGGGAGAGAAGAATTCTTATTTTTTTTTTCTTTTTTTTTTTCCCTTTATTTCAATTTTCGCACTAAATCTAACAATTTTTTATACAATATTAATCTACAATGTTTTTAATATAAACATGATAAATAGCATTTTTACAACTGAAGCAAATATTAATAAAGATTAAATGAGAAAAGGAGATTGACAGCACAGTTGAAATAGAACAGATAGAAAATGGTGGGAAAATTAAATAATTAAGAGAAAAATACGAGTGAGAACTTCGTCTTTTGTTGAGTATTGAAGTTAGGATCTACACGCAATACCCCAACCAATCTGCAATTTTAAAATCTACATATATTTAATTTGTTTTTATATTAATTATTATTCGTTACGTTGACTTACGAAGCGTTCCCTAGCACTAAAAATTTAATTAATACTTTTAATTAATACATTTAAGAAAAGATATCCAAATTAATATTCAATAACCTAGAGTAACATCTTGTATAGTGCTCTTTTTGTTGAGAATTTGAAGTAGCTTTAAGGGATTTACATATTTAATAATTTAATGGGTAATCTAATTAAACTGAAAAATAGTTCATTTCATAATTATTTTGTTACTTCTCTAGAAAGCGAACAAAGAACCTTGTGGATAGTTAGTTGCATAGGTTGTGGATTAACATATATTTGTTTAAAACGGTGTTTGCATCAAAAATGGTGGGGGTGTGTGTACTTCGATCTACGTTTTTGAGCAAATAAAATCAAATCAAATCTAAGAAAACAAAATTAAAATAGTGAGAGGTGAACTAGAATTCAAATATGGAAAAAATGGAAAGTGCGGAAAAATAAAAGAGAAACTTTAAAAAAAAAAGTTGTACGGCTGTTCATAAAGCCTACATCAACTTTTTCCTCTTAATGCACGCTTCATTACAAATAATCTTCTTCGCCTTCTTCATATTCTCGTACAAGTATTTTATGGAGAAGATAGTTATATATTGGTGTGAATAGAAAATAACTTTGGTGCTCTTTGGGATTTTAATGGTTGCTCCAAGTTTGTGGAGTGGAGAAAAGATCCAGCTTTTCTTCAAAGTCTGAATTGTTTATAGGTATCCAGATCATTGTGTAAAATTGGAAATATGGATTTATATCCATGTTATAAGGGTAGAGCTCAAACTGAAGTGCTAGAGCATGGAGAGGTCTTATTCGAGTGGTATGGGGTGCAGAGTTTGAGTTGGAAGCACTAGATAATAGAGTTAAGGTTGTGTCCTATGGACAATTTTGTAATATTAAATATAAGCTAACTGGTCTGTAGTAAATCTTGTTCGAAAAAAGTTCTTTTTTTTGCTTGAGTGTTTGTCATATTTGATACAAACATTTGACGTTAATAAATTTAAAATCCCTCAGCAGAATATTATATTGATTGCAATTATGAATAGGTCGTATTCATGAGTATTGAATCGATCTAGTAAAATAATATTCTATTTTAAATAACTCCTGAATGATAGCCCAGTGGATAAGGCATTAATAAAAAACCGTTTAACACAAGTTTGAATACCCACGGTGTAATCCTCATTATTGTGAAAGAATCGGGTCGGTCAAAAGCGGATTGAATAGGTGAATTTCAAAAAAAAATTCATTTTAGATCTTTATTGGGTTTATGAAATCTAAATAGACTCTAGATCCGATCTCAAATACTTTAAATAAAATCTTTATTTTATTTAATTTGTTTATAAAAGGTTTTATTTAATTATATGAGTTTTAATTTATAGGTGTATCAAATACACTTATATGTATATAGTGCACGTGCAACAAATATGAAATGTACGTGGTTAATATGACTGTATACAAGTGTTGGGATTTTCACTACAACGGACACATCTATACCTTTATATATGCCTTTGTTGATCAAAGTATTATTTTAATTACATAAAATAAAAATAAATATGTATAATAACAAATTTATACACGCACACACATATACATACATATACATACATACATACATACATATATAGATGTGTGTGTGTGTGCGCACCGCTAAATATTGTTTTGATTCAATATTTTGAATTTTGAATTCTAGAATTAACAATTTAAAATCAAGTTTTAACTTAGGAAGGATTTAAAAGTATACTTATGATTCTACACAAAAGATAATTTATAAACTTTAAATTGAGATTACATACATACATGTTTACCTGTATAAATAATTATAAACAATGTTTTAAATTTAAAACAACGTAAATTTATAAATTTGTAAGATTTGTAATTTTTTATGTATCAAAATTTAAAATTGGCAAATTGAAAGCTAGCTTAACTTATAATGGACTCAAAGTAGGTTTAAGATTTTTGCCAAAAGTCCATACGTAGATAACAACCAAAACAATTTACATACAAAACCAACAAATTTACAAAACTTGTTTTCACTTTTCAAATGATTTCAAGTAATCAACACATATAGCTAACTTATGTTTGTATATATAATAAGTTGCAAAACTATATCAATTAATTAAAAAAAAATTTCAAATCAAAATGTTTTTTAGCATTAATATCCAAATCAATAACAAAAGTAAATCGAATAACCAAGGCATTTATAAATTCATTTTATAATGTTTGATATCTAAACAATACATACAAGATGAGCAAGAAATCAAAAGAAGTAGCATATGAGTATCTAAATTGCGTCAACAACATGTGCTCCATAATCAAATAAAATTATAATATCACGTAAAGGTAAAGCCAAAAATCACACCTTGAATGGAGAATATAACTCATAGATCCAATTGAATCATATCTTGGAATTTGAACGATCTGCAGCACTTTTGCATTTATTTATTTTTATTTTTATTTCAATTTGTTTAGGAATTTTTTTTCCCATAAAGACGTGGATTTTTCGACCATGAAGGGAAGAGAGAGGAGAGCAGGAGAAAAAAAATTGTTAGGAGAATGAATGAAATTTTTATTTTAAAAGAAACAATTGAAACTTTCTAATTCTTGCCTTAAAACATTCCCGCTTTAATTCTTCATTAAATCTCAATAAAATCCTCCTCTTCATATTTTCGATAGCAAATATAATTAGGTAAAGTGGTAAAAAAAAGCATTTTATAAATGTGTTTTAAGTGAGTTGTAAAGAAGAGTAAATGATGGAGATTTAATTCCTTCCTTTAGTTTCTCCTTTGCCATTTTCAAATTAAATTTGAAACTTCTCCCCTCCTTTCCTCTATTGCCGGCCATAATGTAGACATCTTGGGCATTCAACAACTCCCATATCCACTTAGTATTTAATTGATTAAATCAAATTTAAATATTTTATCGACATCGTATATCCTTACATATGTGAGGCCTAAAATTAGTTTTAGGCCTCAGGCTCTAATCAAATATTCGTATTTGAAATTATATAATATTTTAAGTCTGAAAATTCTTAAATTTAAATATTAAAATTTGAATTTGAATAGGTTTCAATTTTGAAATTTTAATTTCGAATTTGAATTATTGAATTTGAATTTGAAATTGAATTTGAAATTAAAAGTTGTTGAGTTTAAATTGAATATTTATAAATGTTATAAATAATAATATTTTAAATATTTTAAATTAAAATAATTACAATAATAACTAAAATTGTTTGAATAATTGTTAAAAGGCTAATAATTAATTAAAATTTAATTAATGAAAATACATATAATATATAAAAGAATTAATTAAATTATAAAAGTTATAAAGAAATTAAAACTTACATATATAATATATATATGTAAATAAACTCAAAACCCAATTAGTGAGTTAAAAATAATTACATGTACATATATAATAGAAACATATGTATAATGATAAATATCATGTAGGTTTTAATATAATGTTTGAATGACTTTCTTAGATACCACTCATACAAGTTATTTTGAAATTATGAGCTTCACAATATTAGTTGCCCTCCATTATTTACTTTTTAAGGATACTTGCATATGTATAGTTGTTGGTACACCCAGAGCTTCATAATATGCATAGCGATGTCTTAAAATGTTGACTAGACTGGTAAGTATGTTATGTTCCTTTGCTGGTATTTTATACGGTGTAAACGATGTACTGCATGACTATTGGTACTCCTCAAGGTCGTGTAGGGGTCAATGGCAAAGATAACAGTTAGGAATTATATACGATAAAATCTTGTAGGAGCCTTGTTAGAAAAAAGAAATGAAAAATATATTTTCTAATAAGTATAACAACATATGTGATATTATAAAATCCACTTTAATTTGAACAACTCAATTAATAAAAAATGTTATCGATTGAAATATACGAAATGAATTGAATTAAAAAATTTAACTAAGAAATTTAAGAACTGACATACCAATAAATCTTTTAGCACGTTGTCGCTTCAACACCTATGGAAGAGCCAAATAATATTACTATTAAAACATTCGTGTCTTGGTCACTTAAGCATGAACTTGTCGGAGACTTTATATTGTCTTCTGTGAGATTTGAACTCCAAAGCAATACAAGTTTACGGTTATTTGATCCAAATTCGATCACATATAAAATTTATATACTGAACTGTCCTGTTTGTATCATACAAAATCTAAATGAAAATATTTCATTCAAAATGAGAAAATATAACATAGTGTGAGACCATGTATTCAATAAGATTAAATATAATAAGAATCTTGTTATGTTAGAATCAACACTTTACCAAGGACTATAGACAAACCTCAGAATTAATTTGATCCCTAAAACGTCAATTTTGATTTGTTTACTTTAGTACAACTTATTTAATATACTTGAAATGTTATAGATGATCGAATGAAATTTTGTGAAGAATTTGGTGCAGTCTTATAGTAAAAGGTTTCCACTTGATCGGTTTGACCTTTTAAAGGATAAACAAACGTTTGGAGAAGATAATAATATCAAAACAGTTGGGATGAAGTAAGGGAATGGTCACCTCTACTTCATAAAGAAACATCATAAATAGAATTGTTTAAAATATTTATAATTGACAAATAAGAAAAGACCAGTTGTAGAAAAGGAATGGTACATTGCTCCAATTGTCATTTATATGACCGCATTTTGTTAGTAATGTAAACTTGTATCTATGAATGTTCAAGGATTTTATGTGAACTTGCATATTCCGTCTATAGATTTTTGTATCAGAATGGTTATGGATATTGTTGGATTGATTTTTTATCTGGCTAACACTCCAAAGCTTCGAAAGCTAATTCCGGAAAGATGTAAAAGAAATTGAAAGATTACCGAGAATAGATAGGAAATAGATGCCGAAAGGTAAAAGCTACACAGGATTTATAATGGTCCGGGATTAAGATCCCTCCATCCACTCTGAAAGTTCTGCACTTTGCTTTATTGCTCAATTTGATTTACAAGTATATTCGTGACAAATTCCACTATTAATGATCTTTTGAGCTAAGCTTTTTCTAAAAGGGGTAAGAAGTATTGAATGACAATGGAAGGTCAGAGATTTTATTTTTCAACCCCTTTATTGTAACAGATATTCCTTTATTTATAGCAAATTTAAGGTTCTCCCATTGGTGTAGGTGTTTTATCTCGGATTGATGACCTGGCTTGTTATATGCGGCTTAGATTTGAATGCTTGTCATCATCTGGTTGAGTGCGTTTTGATGTGGATTACTGACTTGAGGCTTTTTTATATATGGCTTCTGGGTTATCTTCCGTCTATTCCGACCGTTGGCCTTGGCCTAGGCTATCTGTGCCCTAATTTTTAAAACTTGCTGAAATGCTTTTGACTCCGGCAACCGTTGTCGTTGGTTAGGCTTCTTGTCTTAGCTGGACAATGTTCTTGATCTCGATCGGCACTGAATCGTGCTCTTTTAGATTCTAAGTCTGGTGCTTAAGCTCTCGTCCAAAACAAAACAATAGGCCTTGGAACTACAAGCCAAAGAATTTTCCTCTTGAATATTCGTAATTTGCTCTTTGTAGAAATTATAGTGTAACACATGCCCCCCCCCCCAAAGTTCATCTCATATGGTTGATATGGGTAGGATTTTGGAAAGAATATTGTCACATCATGCTTGAATACTAGCTTTGTTTGTTCCATTCTCATAGGTTAATCCTTAGCTTTTTGGGCAAGGTAGTATTATGAGAGCTTTCAAAAGCATTGCTTTACTAAGGCAACTTATAAAGATCTAATCTTGTCTAGAGGGTTTTAAAAATTGAAATTAGTGTCTAAAGGCAAAAATATCTTGATACTATGCTCCAGTCGTCTAGATCTGGTCTGATATAGGTACCGGTTTTGAAAACTTTTAGTGGTGGTATAACGCCTATATTTTGCATGTTACTATAGGAACGTGGCTCACTATACAGCACTGTGCATTGTACTATTCGACCATTGCTCACTCTTTGCATGATATGGTTTGGCTATGGCTCACTCTTTTGTGCAACACTCTGGATGTGGCTCACTAGGTGTGTTCGGCATGGTCATCTTTTCCCCAACTCACTCTTTGCATGACACTATCAGCTATGGCTTGCTATTATTGGGAATCTATCCAATGCATGGTACTACTTGACCATGGCTCACTATTATTGAGAATCTACCCAACTTTCTAACCTTATTGGGAATTTACCCAATGCATGACACTACTTGACCATGGCTCACTATTATTGGAAACCTACCCAACTTTCTAATCTTATTGGTAATCTACCCAATGCATGGTGCTATATGGTCATGGCTCACAACTATGCTTCTTAGCTTAAACTAAAAAGATTAGTAAGGGTTTATTTCCTGCGTGACACTACAAGGCCACGACTAAAAAATTGTAAATTCTTATCTTCGATACATTGCCTGGAGACGGAACTAAGTTCTTGCCGAGAGGCAAAATCATTTACTTACCTGAAGGTGAAAGTTTGGCTTTGAAATTCGTATGATACTACTTGATCAGGGAAGTATCATGGCTACAAAATTTTGATGCGCTTTTAAAAGTTGCATGGTATTATTTGATCATGGCAATTATCACTACTAAAACATTTGATGAAATGTTTGAAATGCTTAAAACTTTAAAGACTGTAGTTTTGCACGACATACCTGAACCATGGCTAAGAGGTTAATTATCCATTTTGAACTTCTGATAAATCTTTTATTCGTAGCAGCCTTATGCTTTGGTAATGTTTCAGATGCTCGGCATTCCAAGTCCGAAATATTACATTGCCATTTGGCTTCTTTAATCTATATGTTCTCGAGGGAATGACATCATGAATTATTAGGGGTCCTTCCCAGTTCGGGCCGAAAGGTCCATCAGTCAGATCCTTTGTATTTGACATTATCTTTCAAAGAACAAGGTCTCCTTTCTAAAACTATCTAGGTCGAACCCTCCGGTTGTAATATCGGATCATCTTTTGAATATACTCTACGGTTCTCAAAGCGGCTTGGTCCCGGAGTTCGGGCAACATATCCAATGACACCTCATGGAGCTCTACATTCTGTTGTGTATTATAATAATGCCTTAGGTGTGAGGCAATTTCTAACTCGACAAGGAGCATGGCCTTTGAGCCGCAGTCTAGAGAGAAAGGAGTATGTCTTATTTAGGTCTTTGAGCCTGTTCTATAAGCCCACAAAATGAAAGGCAATTCATCTTCTCGGTTGCCTTTTTCCTTGTTCAATCTTTTTTTAAAGAAGCCTTGATAGTTTTGTTTGCTGCCTACATGACCCTATTTGCTTGTGGATGGGTTATTGAAAAAAAATCTTGATGATACCATGATCTTGGCAATACTTTGCAAAGTCTCGGCTCTCAAACCAAGTGCCATGATCTGTAGTGATCTTATGTGGAAGTCTGAATCTAGATATAATGTTCTTTATCAAAAAATTTGTCGCTTGATTGGGTTTTATGGTAGCTAAGGGTTCAGCCTCAACCCATTTCGTAAAGTAATCAATTTCCACTACGACATATCTTGCCCCTCCTTTAGTAGTCGGAATAGGACTGATAAGATTGATGCCCTAGATATCAAAGGGCCAGGGACTCATCATTTGGGCGAGCTTGCTAGGAGCAGCTCTTGGTACTTTTGCGTAAAATTAGCACTAACCAAATTTTCTTCCATAGTCCAATGCGTCTTGATTTAGCATCGGCCAATTGAAGCCTTTCTTGAGAATTTTCCTTGCCAACTTTTGGTCACCATAATGGTCTCCACAATTCCATCGTGGGCTTCTTTCAACAATTGTTGACCTTCCGTGGTCATTACACACCGAGAGTATGTAGTTGAGAATTCCATCCTATAAAGTACTCCACCTATAATGCTGAACCTTGGAGCATTATATTTCATCCGTCTTGCTTCGGCAATATCCGAAGGTAGAATATTCTTAGTTAGATATCGAATATATGGTGACATCAAATTTTCTTCGGTTACTACTGGTGTTGTAGATTCACCTCAGGCAGCTTGAGCCCGTGTTATAGCTAACAATTTCACCGGTACCTGTATGCTAGATTTCTCTAAGATCTCAACTGGGATGAAATTAAAGTCTCTTACATCCCTTGAGCTTGCATATTTTGCCAAGGCATCGGCCCTAGTATTTCGATCTATAGGGATGCTTTCTTTGTGATAACTCTCAAAAGATCCAAGTAGCTTATTTACTTGCTTAACATAGATGCTAACCTCAGGTCTCTAGTCTGATAGTGACCGAGAACTTGATTGACCACTATTTGGGAGTCACTCTATATTCGAATCTCCATGACCATGAAGGAAATTGCCATTCTTAATCCAGCGATTAGGGATTCATACTCGGCTGCATTATTGGTAGCTGAGAAGGCAAGCTTGATTGCGTAGTAAATTTGATGGTTGTCCGGAGTTACCAAGATATAGCTGGCACCTGCCCTTTGTTCATTTGAGGCTCCATCGACATAAAGTTGCTAAGAAATTTTTTTAGTGTTGATGTCTCCTTTTTTAGATTCGATTTCAAAACCAGTACGTTCAGGATGAAGTCAGCCAGTGCCTGACCTTTGATTGTTGTCCTTGGCTCATTCGATATTTCATACTGGCTGAGCTCTATAGCCTACTTGATTAACCTCCCCACGGTCTCGGGTTTAATAAAAATTTGTCAAAGCGGCTAATCCGTAAGGACTTTAATAGGATGGCCCGGAAGTACAGTCGAAGCTTTCTTGTTGTGAATATCAAGCTATAGGCGAACTTTTCATTTATAAGGTAGTGCTTCTCGGCTAGACCTAGCATTTTACTTACATAATATAGGGTTTCTAGATTCCATTATCATCTCTCACTAAGGCTAATCTTATGGCCTAATCAGAGGCAGCTAAATAAAGGAACCAGGTTTCCCCATCTATCGGTTTGGACAACACCAGAGGAGAATTTAGATGCTTTTACATGTCTTCGAATGCTTTCTCGCATTCGTCCATCTATTTGAAAGTAACATGCTTCCTTAAGAGGTTGAATAAGGGAATACACTTGTCGGTCGATCGACTTATAAACCTGTTCAGAGCAGCAATCTTTCCATTAAAACTCATTAATTCTTTGCCATTAGTTAGAGCTTTCATATCGATTATAGATTTTATTTGATTCGGGTTTATCCTTTTACCACTAGCACTTACTATAAAACCTAGGAATTTTTTGGATTGTATAACAAAAGTACACTTCTGAGGGTTTAGCTTCATCTGATACTTCTAAAGTACATCGAACGTCTCGGCTAGATCCAAAACATGACTTTCTGACTGCTTAGATTTGACTAACATGTCATCAACATACATCTCCGTATTTCAACCTATTTGTTTGGTAAATATTCAGTTGACTAACCTTTGATATGTTTCCCCAGCATTCTTAAGACCGAAGGGCATTACCTTGTAGAAGAACAAACTCATGTTGGTGACCAAACCTATATGCTCCTTATCAAGCTTAAACATTGGGATCTGATTGTACCCAAAATATTCATCCATAAACGAAAGCAATTGATGCCCATTGGTAGCATCTACTAATTGATAGATTCTCGGTAAAGGGAAGCAATCATTTTGGCAAGCTTTCATTTAAATCTACAAAGTCAATGCAAGTCCTCCACTTCCTGTTTGACTTTTTTTTATACTAATATCGAATTAGCGATCCACTTCGGAGAGTAGACATCTCAGATGAAATTACTCTTCAATAACCTCTCGACTTCATCTTGTAGAGCCACATATTGGTCCTAGTTTAAAGGCCTCCTCTTTTGCCTTACGGGAGTAAACTTCAGATCTATATATAAACAATAGCAAATGACCGAGGGGTCCATTTCTACCATGTCATCGTGAGTCCAAGAAAATACATCTTGATTATGCTTGAGGAAGGAAATTAGTTCTTCTTAGATAAAAGGATGGAAATAATTTCCTATCTTAACTTTCTTAGACTTGTCATTTACGTCGAGGCACAGTTCTTCTAAAGTCTCAACTGTTGATTCTGTCTCGATCTCTTGTCTCGGATCAAGATTAAGCTCAATTTCTATTTCCACGGACTTCTTATGCAGTGTGAACAATCTTCCTTTTTCTCCCAAAAGACTCACTACTCTACCCCCATTGTATCTCATTATATTCCCTTTGATAGCTTAATATGTAAATTAATTCTTCGCCAATGGAGTCTTTTTACATTGGGAGAATTCTTAAGTGTTTCTTATAACTTCCCATAGATTTAGAAATCATGGTATTAAATGTTTCCTTAACTTCAAGAGGAGTGGGTTGATTAACTTTGACATTATTCTCATAAGATGAAGATTTCCCTTTATTGACCATGTCCAGACTTGCGTAATGCAGCTGCCTTGACATCCACTTATCCCCTCTTACGAGCCCTTCACCTTTGTCGGTGTGAACTTTTAAAAGTAGATACTTAGTAGATACATAACCATCTATGGCATCAAGAGATGGCCTCCTGAAGAAGGAGTTGTACACTCAGGGGACGTCCGTGATGACAAAAGTGGTTTCGAAGACCTTACAGTGAGGGTCACTTCCAACTTTGACCATCAGATTGCATTTTCCGAGAGGAATGGCTCCATCATCATTGAACCAATATATTGGAGCTTGACTAGACTTGATTGTGCTTTCAGGTAACCCCTTCTTATTGAAAGTATGCTTGAAGGTTATGTTAACATCGACTTTAGTATCTATCATTATCTTTGCAACATCTGAAAGTCCAATTTGAGCCGTAAAGTATAAGTGGGTCATTGTGGGGGTGGCAGACACCCAGTTTATCAAAATCGCCAAATGTGACTTTCGGCCCAACCTTCTACTTTTTCTCAAACCTTTTCATCTCATACACCGAGGTGCTTCCATTTTTGACTTCATCAACCTATCTTTTCCAGCTGCTATTACTTGCCTCGGCAATGTGGGGTGCCCCCAGGATGATACCAACTAAATTCCAAGGGGCTGATAAAGACCTCGTAACTGGTGCCTGAGGCTGTGCATTTTCGTTTCCTATTGGAGTGGCGACTCCCTAGGTATTAACAATTTTTAGGAACTCGCTTAGCTTTCCTTCTCTGACCAGCCTGTTGATGAAAGACTTCAAAAACCAACACTCTTCAGTGTTATAACCATTTTGCCTATGGTAGTCGTAATACTTTCCTCCTCGATTAACTTCCGGGTCCTTCCCTCTTCTCGAAGGGTACAGGATTCGATCTTGAGTCATAACATAAACTTGAGCATAGGAATGAGTCAAGGAATAGGCTTGTGCCATCTGAAATTCTCTCTTAAACCTTTTGGCTGGGGTAATCTTCTTATTATCAACATTCCATTCTGGGTTCTTTCTGACAGCTCCCATAGATTCTTTAATTCGGATTTCCCCTCGAGCTTGGAAAAAGAACTCATTTAAGGATTTGCATTCCTGCCTTAGTAGATCATCCCAAAATGGGGCATTCCTTCATAACCTTGAAGTGATAGCAACTAGCTTGGTCTCGTTCGTCATGCCCTTGCATCAGGCAGCCACGTCATTAAGTATTTTACAATAGTCCTTCAGAGATTCTCCTCTCCATTGTCTAAAGTTAGCGAGCAAACTCAGTCCTATTCTGGTATCTTTTGAGATGATGAATTATGTCAAGAACTTCGTAGTAAGCTGTTCTCAGAAGCTAATAGAATTTGGTGGATAGCTTTGGAACCATTTCAAGGTGGGCTTATTAAAAGTTATGGATAATAATCAACATTTAATCTCATCTGAATTCTGGATAGCTTGCATCTGGATCACATATAAAGCAATGTGATCCTCGGGGTCAGTTGATCTATCATAAGAAAATTTTAGGATTCTGAATCCCAGAGACATAAGGGTCTCATAATTTCTTGGGAGAAAGGTTAAACATTTCGGAGCTTCATCTCGACACTAAGGCTTGATCGATCCTCTTGTGGCTTCTGTACTTGCTCTGATAATTTTATTAATAAGGCTTCCATTCCTCTATCCTTGTCGATTCATAGGGTTTCAGCTTCAACATTTTAAATCTTTGGTCAATTTTGTTGCCTTCCTCCGGGGTTTCCCCTTTTGGGACTTAGAGTTAAGGTCCTCGCAGAAGGACCTACACTTGCTGCTCTTGCAGTGTCAGCTTTCTTAGCTGTTTCTCTTGCCATTATGAACCCAGCTTCTAGGGTTTTTATTAGCCATCGGCAATTTCCCAGGGTTTCGACTAGAGGTCAAGGGATTCTCGTCCTGTTCAAGTATAGCTGAAACATTCTTATCTAATTCAGTGAAAGTGCTTTTAATTTATTTTTGATAATTATCCAACCATTGTGCCATGTCGAAAACAAATTTACGCATCATTTTCCAAAATTTTCCACTAGTAAGGACTGGAGCAGCAGCTTCTTCAATAACAGTTTAGTTTACTTGGTTTGCCTGATTTCCATCAATTACAGGCACTTCTTTGGCTCCTTTATCTTAGATAGGAGAGCGTGGGGTATTTCGAGAGGATGCTTTTGACGTAATGCTTGATTGATAGTTTTCAATTACTGAATTTGTTAGATCGGGAGAAAGCAGTGGTTGACCCTCCTTCTAGTGCTAAAAAATGTTAGACAGATTTTCTGTTTGGCTAACACTCCAAAGCTTCAGAATCTAATTCCGAAAATACGTAAAAGAAATTGAAAGATTACCGAGACTAGACAGGAAGTAAATGCCGAAAGGAAAAGGCTACATAAGATTTATAATAGTTTGGGATTAGGATCCTTACATCCACTCTGAAAGTTTCGCTCTTGGATTTATTGCTCAATTTGATTTACAAATATATTCGTGACAAATTCCACCATTAACGATCTTTGGAGCTAAGCTTTTCTAAAAAGGGTAAACAATACTGAATGACAATGGAATGCCAAGGATTTTTTTTTCAACCTCTTTATTGTAACATGTGGTCCTCAATTTTTAGCAAATTTAAAGTTCTTCCATTGGTGTAAGTGTTTTCTCTTGGATTGATGACCTGGCTTGTTATGTGTGACTTAGATATAAATGGTTATCATCATCATATTGAGTGTGTTTTGATGTGGATTGCTTACGTGAGGCTTTTATATATGTGGCTTCTTAGTTATCTTCCGTCTATTCTGACTGTTTGCCTCGGCCTTGGCTATTTGTGCCGTTGATTGTTAAAACTTGCTAAAATGCTTTCAGTTCCGGCAACTGCCATCCTTGGTTAGGCTTCTTTTCATAGCTGGACAATGTTCTTGATCTCGATCGACACTATGACTCATGCTCTTGGACTACATGCATTCAGATACTAAGTTTGGTGCTTAAGCTCTCGTCCAATACCAAACAATGGGTCTCGGAACTACAAGCCAAGGAATTTTCCTCACGAATATTCATAATTTTTACTTTATAGAAATTATAGTGCAACAGATATTATGTTTTGTTATGTGATTAACGTGTTTTGTCAGTTGTTTGAGTATTATGATTAATCGATTGATATTTTTTTTGCACCAAAAACTATTAATTACTATATATAATATATGCAATGAGCAAAATGCAGTAGAAAGTGAATGTAACGACCTGACTTTTCAACCATCAAAAGTAGGCACCAAATACATCTGCGGTATTCCATTACCGAACATCAAATTTGTAACGATCGCCTTTTCAACCCCCAAATGTCGACACCGATACATCTACCGTATTCACATAACAAGTAGCCAAGTGTCGAAAAGGCAGAATCTTAGGGTAAAATAAGAGAAGAAAAGAAAAGGAACAAGAAAGAAGAGAAAAAAATATCAGAATCTCACAACGGAATGATAACATATATCAAAATGATACTTTTACAAAGCGAAACTGTATAGATACAATAATTAGAGCAAACTAACCTATCATTAGCCTGGACAGTTATAACAACCCGTCCTCACAATTGCTGATATAAAAATAAACAAAGTAGTGCAGTGGAAATATAATCTATGATAGGTAATCATCCAGCTCCTCTCTCCAAGAGCTCCAACGATCATCAAGGAAATCAGGAAATATACAAGGGGATGACCTGAGCATTATAAGAAGAATACCACCCGGATCAGTCTGGTAAACTAGCGTGTGAAAACTCAAGTAATTTTAATTACTATATTTATAGAACCCTTTAAAGAATAAAGGTATCCTGTAAGACCATGCCGCAAATAAACACAGACGGTTGTTATCTTACAATAACTGAACCATTTTATAGTAAAATTTAGTGATATTATAATAATGTCTAGGGTGTTCAATATAAATATAAATCATAGCCGAAATGGTTACATTGGTTACATTTGACAACATATTTAGGTATACAAACATAATCGCTAAGGTACGTTCGTATAAATGGATTTTCCACGGAGACCTCCTTAATGAGACTTATCACCTATGACAATGTAACATCCCCCTACTTGGAGGCCCAAAACTAATGGCTACGGATGCTGCAGTCATCCATAGTTATTAATCCTCGGCGACTAAATACGGCGGTGTTAGATACATTGATACACAGATCACAAGAATATGGAAAAAAATTTAACAAATTAAAAACACATTTCCATTCAAAACATTTCATATTCATTACATAATCCCACAAACGTTAACCCCGTTCAAAAAAAATATAATTATTACACATACGCCAAGAGCAACATATGAAGATGCCCCCTTGGTTGATCAAAGTATATAGTAAGGCTAATAAATCTACCTTTACATCCAAATACACAGCGGAAAAAGAAAACTCTAACTAAATAATTGCCTCTTGCACGCCTTCGGAAGCTTTATTCGTCTATGAAGAGAACCTGAAAACCTTAAATCTCAAACTACTCAAAATCAATTAAGTACCCGAGAGTTTAAGAGGAAAACAAAAACTTTGAGTCAGACATAAAGCCTGGTATGAATAATAATCTAACATCTCAATTCTTTTAGATATCTTGTGATACCACGCCGCTTAGCGGAATGGGTTCCCCCCCACTAGTATCCTAAAACCTTTATAAAACCATATATTGTGCTCCTGCATCCACAATGGTTAAAAAATACTTTTCAAAATATTATGATGATATGCATAAATAAAACATTTTGGATTTCCCGTCCCCGGTTTAAATTGACACCCTGTCACAAATTATAGTTTTTAGGGTCACTATTAACCTAGTAGTTTCATGGGTTTACTAATAACCTTTTTATAATTTGTGGGCACCCTGTCCTATTTCATAGTTTTCATGGGATCACTAAGAACCTATAGGCTCCTACCAATTAACTTAGTTAACTCATGGGTCCCCCTGAAACTATTAGCCATTCCAATAACTAATCCCTTATCCTAGTTTTCATGGGTTGACTAGGAACCTATGGGTTTATCCAGTAACTCCCTTCTTATCCTAGTTTTCATGGGTTGACTAGGAACCTACTGATGCTTCCATTAACTTCTTTCTTATCCTAGTTTTCTTGGGTTGACTAGGAACCTATTGACTTATTTCAATTCTTAATCCGGATATAGTTTTCACGGGTTCACTACAAACCAATTAGCCCCTGCCACCTACCTTAATACATAGTTTTCATGGGTTTACTATGAACTGTTGATTCATGAGTTTTGATTCATGACACAAGCTTCAGAGATCATACGACGAGAATACTATACGAAAGCGACAAAAAGGAGAATAACCGTATATTGCACACTACAAAGGAGACAAAGACTACAATCCAGATATTAGTATGAATATTTTATTTTATTGTGTCTTAGAATATTGTTAAAATCATTCCTCAAGTAGTCACATATACACACAAATTGATTTATACAAAAATAAGTGTGCACTGTGCAAATAACAACAGGTCGGCCGACCGACCAGAAACTTCGGCCGACCGACTCTGTGTCCAGTGCACAGATATGCACCGTTTTATTCACGTCTGTAAACTCAGCTGACCGGCCCAGGTTTCTCGGTCAACCGACCAGAACATAACGGCTAGTTTTATGAAGAGGTGCAATTGTTCATGAAGAGGAATGTCCTTTAATCCAACAGATATGGACACAACTCTTGATTGAAACTCTTCATGAAAGATTGTAACTATTCTACAACTATATAAACATGTTCAATTCACTTCTACAAAAGTCGATTCTTGTTTATAATTCTGAAATCTATTCTCTATTTATTTCTGCAAATAAAAACATTCATTCTTATTTACTATCACTAGAATCCTTGATTTAATTCATATACTTCGATTCTACGTGATTATCTTCCTTCTAAATCTTCACACACATATATACTCTTGAGGATTTGATTATAGGAAAGTTGTACTATCAAAAGACAATCAGTGTTATTCAGAACACATTCGTCAACAAGCTATTTGTATTAAGTTGAAGTCCTCTTCGGCTGTTGAGGCGGAAAAATTCCTGTTCGGCTGCTCAGGTGTCGTATACCTATTCCTCCGGGCTAAGTGAGGGGTTTAGTTTAAATCCAGAGGGTATTCTGGGACTGGATGTAGAACGGGAAGTTCGAACCAGTATAAAAATTCCTAGTGTGTTGACTTTAATTTTTATTTTACTGCTATTATTAGTTTCCGCATTTATATATCATATTACACGATCCTTAGTACTGCATGTACACTTTCATTTGGTATCAGAGCAAGGAAATCCTATAACCGTCACAAAGTTATTTGATATCTATTTCTAGTAATATGGCAACAACACATACTAACGATTTTGACACTAACACTAATACTAGTTTCACAGAGGGTCAATCAACTTCACGACCTCCACTTTTTAATGGTATAAATTATAATTATTGGTCAACTAGAATGAGAATCTATATGCAATCTAGTGGATTTGATATCTGGAATGTTATACAAAGTGAGTACACAACTCCTACTGGAGAATACTCAACTTGGAGTAACACACAAAAACTAGATGCTACATCAAATGCAAAGGCTATGAATATTTTATTTTGTGCATTAGATAGAAATGAATTCAATAGAGTTAGCATGTGCACTACTGGTTATGAAATTTGGAGAACACTTAAGATAACACATGAAGGAACGAACAAAGTTAAATTAAGCAAAATTTCTATGTTGAAAAATCAATTTGAAAATTTCAAAATGAGGCCAAATGAATCTATAAATGACATGTACTCTAGATTTCAGGATATTTATCATGCTTTACTATCACTAGAACAAAAGTTTACTGATTTTGATGTTGTTACAAAAATCTTAAATTCTTTAACGGACGAATGGGAAAGAAAAGTTCTAGCCATTGAAGAAGCAAGCGATTTGTCAACATTAAAACCAGAAGAATTGATAGGTAATTTAATGTCCTACGAAGTAAATTTGCAGGAAAAAAGAAATGGAGCACAAGAAAAGAAAAATGTGGCATTTCAAGTAGAAAAAGATGACTCCGACTCGGATAATGAAGATATGGCAATGATCGCTAAAAATTTCAAAAAGTTTTTGAAATTCAACAAAAACAAATTCAAGGGGAACAAAAATAATTTCAACAACAATTCCAATAGTAGCAAACCATCATCTTCGGCAATGGAATGTTATGAATGTCATAAGAAAGGACACATGAAGAAGGATTGTCCAGAGCGTAAAAAGAATAATTTCAAGAAGGACAAAACCAAACGGAAAGCTTTTTCTATCACTTGGGACGACACTGACTCATCATCCTCATTAGAGAGTGAAAGTGATAATGAACAAGCAAATGTGTGCTTCATGGCTTCGTCAAACGATGTACCACATAAGAAGAGAGGAAAATGGATTTTAGATAGCGGTTGCTCAAAACACATGACTGGAAACAAAGAAATGTTGTCAAACATTATATACTCAAATGGAGGAGCAGTCACCTTTGGAGATAACTCAAAAGGATATATCATCGGCAAAGGCGATGTCAATAGCAACGGTACCTCTAATTTACCTCTTATTACTGATGTTTTATTAGTTAAAAATTTAAAACACAATTTATTAAGTATTAGTCAGCTATGCGATAAAGGTTTTAATATAACTTTTTCAGAAAATAAATGTAATATTTTTGATAAAAATCATAACACTATTTTCGAAGGAAAACGAGATAGAAACATTTATATCTTAAATATGAATGTTAATAATGATTCAAATTTGTGTCTAGTAGCTAAAGAAAACGATTCTTGTCTTTGGCACAAAAGATTTTGTCACATCAATTTTGATACTATCAACAAATTAGTTAAAGGATTACCTAATATAAAATTCAAAACTAATATATTTTGTGATGCATGTAAATTAGGAAAACTAACAAAATCCACTTTTAAATCAAAGAAAGTAATATCTACAGAAAAATCACTTGAACTGTTACACATGGATCTCTTTGGTCCAACTCAAGTGCAGTCTATTAATCATAATACATATGTATTTGTTATTGTAGATGATTTTTCTAGATATACTTGGATTTTCATTTTGAAAAATAAAAGTGATACTTTTGATAATTTTAAAGTTTTTGTTAAAAGAATTCAAAATATTAAAAGTTTGAAAATTAAAAATATAAGAAGTGATCCTGGAGGAGAATTTGAAAATGAAGCTTTTGAACAATTTTGTAACAAGAAAGGTATTAACCATAATTTGTTCGTTTCCTAGAACACCACAACAAAATGGAGTTGTAGAAAGGAAAAATAGAACGTTACAAGAATGTGCAAGAACTTTATTAAATGGAACCACTTTATCGAAACACTTTTGGGCAGAAGCTGTAGCTACTGCTTGTTATGTATTGAATCGTGTTTCTATTCGACCATTAACTAAGAATACTCCATATGAACTTCTAAATGGAAGAAAACCAAATATTTCATATCTTAAAGTTTTTGGTTCTAAATGTTTTATTTTGAATACTAAAGATCAGCTAGGAAAATTCGATCCAAAATCCGATGAAGGAATATTCGTTGGATATTTAGAACGAAGCAAGGCTTATCGAATTTATAATAAACGAACTCAAATTATTGAAGAAAGCTTACATGTTTCATTTGACGAAAATTTTAAAAATATAAATCCAATTGTTACTATTGATTCTGATGATGAAACTACTCAGAATGAAAATAGTAATACAAATGAAAATTTTGATATTCATGAAACCAATGAAAATACAAACATTACTCCTAATATAATAAAATATCCACCTAGAATTTTACGAGATCATCCTATGCAAAATATAATTGGAGAAGTTAATATGAATGTTAAAACCAGACATCAATTAAATCAAGTTGGTCATATAGCTTTTCTCTCTAACATAGAACCTAAGAATATAAAAGAAGCATCAACTGATGACTACTGGATTCTTGCCATGCAAGAAGAACTAAATCAATTCGAACGAAATGAAGTTTGGGAACTCGTTCCTAGACCTAGTGATCAATCAGTCATCGATACTAAATGAGTTTTCAAAAATAAAGCAGATGAACTAGGAAATATAACCAAGAATAAAGCTAGATTAGTTGCACAAGGATATAATCAAGAAGAAGGAATTGATTACGAAGAAACGTTTGCTCCAATCGCTCGACTTGAAGCAATACGAATCTTATTAGCTTTCGCGTGCTTTCATAATTTTAAACTTTATCAAATGGTTGTTAAAAGTGCATTTTTAAATGGATACATAAAAGAAAATGTTTTTGTTGAACAACCACCTCTTTTTAATCATGAAAAATTTCTGGATCATGTTTATAAACTCAAAAAGGTGTTATACGTTTTAAAACAAGCACCGCGTGCTTGGTATGATCGTCTTAAAAGCTATTTATTAGAATCTGGTTTTGAAATTGGTATAGTAGATCAAACGCTTTTTATTAAGAAAACTAATAAAGATATTTTAATAATTCAAATATATGTTGATGATATCATTTTTGGCTCGACAAATGAAAAACTATGTCAGGAATTTTCGACTATAATGACAAATGAATTTGAAATGTCTCATATGGGAGAATTGTCATATTTTCTTGGATTGCAAATTAAACAAATTGAAAATGGAATTTTTATTAATCAAGAAAAATATTGTTATAATTTAATTAAACGATTTGGTCTGGAAAACACTTCTGCCAAGCCAACTCCAATGAGCACAACTACTCATCTTGATAGAGACGAGGAGGGAAAAAGTGTTGATCAGAAGCCATATCGTAGTATGATTGGATCTTTACTTTATTTAACAGCAAGTCGACCCGATATAATGATGAGTGTTTGTTTATGTGCTCGATTTCAAGCAAATCCCAAAGAGTCACATATGAGAGCAGTTAAACGCATTATTCGTTATCTAACTAAAACCAAAGATTTTGGACTATTTTATTTGAAAGAATGTCCTTTCGAATTAGTTTCCTATAGCGATGTTGATTTTGGAGGAAGTCGGACGGATCGAAAAAGTACGAGCGGAACGGTCATTTCATTGGACGTTCCTTAGTCTCTTGGTTTAGTAAGAAACAAAACTGTGTTTCTTTATCGACGTGTGAAGCAGAATATATATCTGCTGCTTTGGCATGTGCACAAGTCGTATATATGCAACAAACACTACAAGATTTTAATTGTCATCTTGAAAAATCTATAATTTATTGTGATAATACTAGTGCAATAAATCTTTCTAAAAATTCGGTCAATCACTCACGAACAAAACACATCGATATTCATCATCACTTTCTTCGTGATTATTTGGAAAAAGGATTAATAAATTTAGAATTTATCAATACTGAAAATCAAATTGATGACATCTTTACTAAACCGCTAAATGAAAATATTTTTATAAAACTTAGACGTGATTTAGGTATAATGTCGTTTAAAGATTTATGAATAAAAATATGCAAAAATATCGAAAAACAAAAATTGTTTTATTTCTGACCAAAGCGGAACTCGAACTCATGACCTCTGACTTGCTTGTCAGATGTTGTGTTATAGCTACTTGAGCTATGGGTGTTTCTTGTTTTAGTTCTCTTTAAAGTTTGTTTTATCTGTTTTGTTTTCAGAAAAACTATATTTAGTTCTAATCTTATAAATCATACATTTACAAACAATTTTATTCTTAAAACTTCTGTGATAACCGAGCCCATAAGCCATCTATTTTTCAAAGATGATGCAACGGATTTTAGACAAACATCATCACTTAGACCAAAAGCTCGACTCCTTCATCGATTCATGATGAAATCTTTAGTTCCTAAAGGTGGTTCTTATCATCTTGTATATCCCGAAAATTTTAATGCATTGTATGCTATCTGTAGGAAAATACGAGTTAATTGGTCACAACTTCTTATGGATGAATTTCTCTCTTTTAACCAAGGAAAGATGCTCCATATTTATTATGGAGAATACATAATGAGATTGATCAATAGCTTCGTCATCAATGCTCCGGAATCCGAAACCTCCAAAGTCCGTATTTTTGATTCACGGACCATAAAGTTAATGAAATTGCCTAATGCTCCACCTCGATTTATAAGATTTGAGCAATGGAGTGATACTCCGAGAGAACAACTACGTCGTAGCTATTCTACACCTCAACCATCTACTCATGCTACGGAACGTATAACCCGCCAATCCTCAATTCAACGACCAACTCCCGGAATGAGTACGGAAGTGGCCATTGATATTTTGGCACAAAATCAACTAGCCTTGGATGCCCGGCTACGAAAAATTGATGGTCGTTTCAAGAAAATCAAGGGCTTCTTCGTAAATTTATGGGATGCCTTATCATGTACTTCCGAAGCCGGTGCCTCTTTTGTTGCTCCCGGAAAAAGACCTGCACCAAATTTCTCTTGGTCTACTTCAGATAACACAAGTTCCGGTACATCGGGAACTCACGCTCCTCACACTCAAAGACGTGGTAAGGAACATGTTCCTCCGGAAGAAAATATTCGTCCAGAATTTTGGGATTCCGATGATGATGAGGATCGTATTGTTTTACAATTTAATTTCAAGAATTTCTTTATGAACAATATGTTTTTTATTAAATGTTGTGTATTAAGCAAACATCTTTAAATATTCCTATTTTGGTTTGAATATGTAATATTTAAAACTCAATGATTCGCATTTCTTTTACATATTACATCTAATAAGCATTCCTTTTTGTCGATGACAATGGGGGAGAAATGTATGAAAGCTAACAAATATTTTGCAGAAAAGTCGCTATATATTCAGGGGGAGAATTATAATATAGATAAATACTACTTCGTCACATAAGTATTGTCATCAATCAAAAAGGGGGAGAATGTTGATTCATGAGTTTTGATTCATGACACAAGCTTCAGAGATCATACGACAAGAATACTATACGAAAGCGACAAAAAGGAGAATAACCGTATATTTCACACTACAAAGGAGACAAGACTACAATCCAGATATTAGTATTGATATTTTATTTTATTGAGTCTTAGAATATTGTTAAAATCGTTCCTCAAGTAGTCACACATACACACAAATTGATTTATACAAAAATAAGTGTGCACTGTGCAAATAACAGCAGGTCGGCTGACCGACCAGAAACTTCGGCCGACCGACTCTGTGTCCAGTGCACAGATATGCACTGTTTTATTCACGTCTGTAAACTCAGCTGACCGGCCCAGGTTTCTCGGTCAACCGACAAGAACATAACGGCTAGTTTTCTGAAGAGGTGCAATTGTTCATGAAGAGGAATGTCCTTTAATCCAACAGATATGGACACAACTCTTGATTGAAACTCTTCATGAAAGATTGTAACTATTCTACAACTATATAAACATGTTCAATTCACTTCTACAATAACCGATTCTTGTTTATAATTCTGAAATCTATTCTCTATTTATTTCTGCAAATAAAAACATTCATTCTTATTTAATATCACTAGAATCCTTGATTTAATTCATATACTTCGATTCTACGTGATTATCTTCCTTCTAAATCTTCACACACATATATACTCTTGAGGATTTGATTATAGGAAAGTTGTACTATCAAAAGACAATCAGTGTTATTCAGAACACATTCATCAACAAGCTATTTGTATTAAGTTGAAGTCCTCTTCGGCTGTTGAGGCGGAAAAATTCCTGTTCGGCTGCTCATGTGTCGTATACCTATTCCTCTGGGTTAAGTGAGGGGTTTAGTTTAAATCCAGAGGGTATTCTGGGACTGGATGTAGAACGGGAAGTTCGAACCAGTATAAAAATTCCTGGTGTGCTTACTTTAATTTTTATTTTACTGCTATTATTAGTTTCTGCATTTATATATCATATTACACGATCCTTAGTACTGCACGTACACTTTCATGAACCTGTTGGTTACTCCCAATAACTACATAATCATAGTTTTCATGGGTTTACTATGAACCTATCTCCCGGACAACTTCAAAGTTTAGGCATCCTATCCTTTGGTCTCCTTGACTCCCTGGATGCAATTCTACTTATTTAGGAGTTTAATCAACTTACATTCACTACTGGGTTAACCTAGCTGGTTCTTCTACCCCTTTATCCCCAAAATACAGTTATGGGTTCTTTATCATGTGAATATATTCATATTTGAAGAACCAAACATAACAATTTCACAATACCACTCCTTTGGGTTTAAGGTCATTGAAATACAATTCATATAAAACATAGATAATTCCTTTAACCTATATTTTTATCAAGGCAATACTTCTTCAAATTTATATACTTAAAGTCATTTCAAAACTCCTTTATTTAAGCCATGGGTTTTTCCTTTAAAATTTGAGTTTGGGTTTTAAAACCTTTCGACACCTTCGAAACCTTGCTTTCGACCTCATAGAATGACTTCTTCGAAAGAATTAAAAGCCAACTTTAAAATATTAGGCTCCAGCGTTTCGAATACTTTAAAACAACTCTTTCGAAACCTTTCGACCTTGCTAAAGTATTATCACTTAAGTATTAAAGTATAGCTTCGAAACCATTTGAAAGTACGCTTTCGAAACCAATGAAAGTCCCTCTTTCGAAAGCATTGGGTTTATACTTAAAAATATTATTTTGGGTCAAAGTGAACTTAAGCGAAAGCATCTCCTTTGAAACCATTCTTTAATTCAAAAAGTATTGGGGAAGTTTGATGGCGTCGAAACCATCCTTTCGAAAGCATTGAAACATCTGGGTAAAACAATTGAAGGTTAGCTTCGAAAGCCCTTCCGAAACCATTGCCTTCGAAACCCCTAACACCTTTCGTTAGCATGAGGAAGTGGCTTTTATTTGTAAAAACAACAGCACCTTTCGACAGCATTGATGTCTTTAATACAATCGAAAGGTCATCAATTCATAGAAGGGTTTCGACTTGGTCGAAACTACCCGTTCTGAAAGCTTTAAACAAAATCTAAGTAACTCCTTCGGAAGCTACTTCTTTAAAACACAAGCAGCGACTCTCTTTTGAAAGCCTCTTTTGGAAATACCTTTCAGAACCATATGTTTCGACTAAGTCAAAACCCCTTTATAAATAGGCAAGCGCTTTTTATTTCAAAACCACATAAAACAAAAGAACCAACTCCTTCGAAAGCTACGTTTCGACAATCTACCTTCCGCCTTCCTCCAATCCACTACGCACCATCTAGATGATACCATGTGTATTGGTTTCGACTAAGTCAAAGGCGAAAGCTCTGGGTCGAAAGGTCCTTCCAAAGAAGGTGGAACCTCTCTTTCTGAACCATAAGGCTATTTTTACCAAATAAAGTAAACTTTTTGTAACTAACTTGCCTACTTGTAAACATTTGATTGGCTATTTTAAACTTTCAAATAATTTCACTAAATTTATGCCGCATTCTCTCAGATCTAAAAATGGATAACTATTAACAATTAAGCCCTTCCTATTAACAAAATAATTAAATCATTTAGGTCCTCCTTTCGAAATAATTTAATTTCCATACTAAATCACTTAGTAAAAATCCCCAAGAATTCCAGAAATTCATTTTAATCATGTTATCTAACATATCAAAATTCCAAACCCAAAATCTTAATATATTTCCCAAATTAAATTTATAAACCCAAATAACCATATTTTCCTTTGAAAATTCATAACTAATTCTCCACGGCTTGGAAAATCATAAAAATTGAAACCTAACTCCAAAATCTTGTTTTCTACAACATATAATTTTTCCATGGCTTTTAAAAATCATTTAACCTCGGTTTTTCCCTAAAACTGTGCATATCTCCTTTAAAACAATATTGTTTAATCTAAACAAATTATAAATCAAGCATATCATCATCCAATATATCATAAAAACGAATTTACCCTTAAATCCGAAATCATATAATTATAAAACCAAAAATAGAGATGTAATGATTGTTATTCACCTTAGATTGGATAAGCAAATTGAAGGCTGATTGAGATTGATTTCTTCTAGCTTGAATCCTAAGCTTCACTTGAATTTCTTCTTCTCTTCTTTCTTCCTAATGTCTGGCCTTGTTATTCTTCTTATGTTTTAAATTTTCCTTGTGGTAAAATGAACGTGTATGGCTAAGGGATAATAGAATAAGGGTGGGAAATATGGGCGGCTATTTACCTTAATGCCCTTATGTTTAATTACATAATACTTGACCATTTATAAGTTCATTAAATTTAAATTAGCACAGCCACTACATTTTTATTAATCAACCTCAATCTCCTTATCTACATTATTCTATTTAATTTATTTTAATTAAATCTCCTGAATAATGTAAATAAAATTAGGGGTGTTACAAACAAGGATAAAAAATTTCCTTCCACGCGTAGTATATCTCTAGATAAAATATATCATAAGGTAAACACAACTGGGCCATCATCTGAACACTCGCGCGAACAATGTGTACCAAGTATCAACAACTCCCCGCTAGCAACATCTATAAGCATACTCTAGATATGAGTTGTCGTACCCCACATGGGTCAACTAAACCCCAGGATCGTGCATCCTACTCTGTCTTTAGTCATTTTCCTGATGTCGAGGCTACATTCGGCATCTTTTCACAAGTCTCCAATACTTGATCAAATCATGAATCCCACATAGCTTCATTATCTCAACAGATTTCAAAACACACATGATTTCTATCATTCACTTCTAAAACATAGAACCCGTATAACAGTTTTGAAGTGGTATTCGGCAAGTAAAACACTTACCGATCCCGGACTCTTCGAAACCAATCGATAAATTTCAAGTTAACTCAATTTCGGTTCTTTTAGAAGAAATTGAAAGCTAGAGGCATTTCGTACCAATACTCTTCCCCGAGGGTTCTTATTGGTATAAATCCATAAAGCATCCCATGTACTTCCTAAGTTAAGTTTCATCAAGATCGATAGTCGACCAATCGATTATCGAGTCTTGAATGCTTGATTATGGGAAACAAGGTTCCACAGTTTACATGTTTCCGACCTTTCTGCTTAACTATTCCTCGGCCTAGAAGAATGTCTATAGGTTAGAGCTCTATTGCTCTGTCCCTATCTATAACATCAGTCTTGACTCTCACAAATAGAGAAGCTTACTCGTTCGGCTTTTAGTGTTAAGCATTTTAGTACTAACATCCCATAAACAATCAAACTAAGGTCATTATATATTTGTTACTTATCATCCAAGTATAATTAAGTCACATAAACGACTTTTAATCCCTTTATAATTAATTTATCCTTTATTAATTAAAACACTTTTATTAGTAAAACATCTTTTTATCTAATAAAACTTCTTTTATAAATCAATACTTCCTTTATTAATTAATACTCTTTTATTAATTAATACTTCCTTTACTTGTATAAATATATTGGATTTCTCTATATAAAAGATATACACTTGCCTTTACAAATTTAACTATTCATTTATTCTTTTAATACTTAATTTAATATTTATAACTTATATATATATACATATATTTAAAATAATAATTAATATGTTAAAACACTTTTAAAACTACTTAAAATATATGATAAATACTGGTATAGAATATTATGTAAAAATAAGGAATTTTGAAATAAATAAAAAAACAAGTTTTAATTTTAAAAGCTACTTAGTTTAGAAATTCATAATTAATTGTTAACGATATATTTAAACTTGAAACCTATTTAAAAACACTCTTTTATAATTTAGAAAGCAACCCTAAAAATATTAGAGAAAATACATATTTTAGATATCATTTTTAAACCATTTTCATCTTTAATTTGGAATGGTAGCACTTCTAGAAGTGCTGCCTAAAGTTCTGTTACTAGTTTTATCACATTTTTGCTACAACTTTGAGTCTAGTTCTCAATAACTTAACAAATGATTTTAGATTGATTCTTTTTATATTAGCTAGTATACTTTGGATACTTAATAACCTTGAAGAAAAATCCCAAAGAATATGTTTTAATTATTTTAGAGAATTTCCCGAAAATAGGGTATTTTATCGAACTGCACTTATAGCTTCTATTTCGCTATACTTTTTCCATTTCGTTCAACTAGCTATCAAATGAACTAGGATTCAATACTTTCTCAATAAGAATAGTATATTATTTACTTGATTAATTGGTTAAGGAACCCCTAAGAAAGTTTCCACAAAAATAAGCGTTATTTTCAGAAATAGGTTATTTAAACTGTTGCTATAGCGACCTTTTTACTTTTATCTTTTGTTTCTTTGATTTAATTCTTCTAAAACTTTTCAAAACATATTCTTTGCTTTTAAAACAGTTATATAAGTGTAGATAATAACCAAACAATTTATTATTAAGATATGTTATTAAATCACCATTTTCACAAGTTATTGTTTAAGAGATTCAAAGTGCGTTTATAGCGACTATTGTTATACAGACAATTCCGTATTCAATCCAATATTCGATGTCATGTTCTTTTATACACATATATGATTCCAAGTTCCAACCATACTACTACTAAACATGTATTAACATGTATACAAATCAATATATCCATTTTAAATGTTCAAATGAACTTATCACTATTCAATTGTTTAGTAAGCAACTACTTTAACAATTTATATACCTTTTAAAGTATATAATCCAGGTTTTAACTTTAATTAGTTAATGTCTATTATTATTAATATAGAGCAATCATATTAACATGTGATTTAATAACAATTATAAAGAGATTAAGTAAGCAAATATCAAGCAATATATCAAGTTAACTTGTAAACGATTTATAATGTAATCCAAGTGAGATTAACTTACTTTTATCAATCCATATCTCTTCCTACCAACATCCATTTATAACCACACTTCTTCTAACTTTTTTATCTTCAACCTAAACATCACTTAAGCCTTTATTAACACTTCTATTACTCACGCACATCCTTTCCCATCATGGTGCTCACGGCCATCCTCCCATCTACACATGCTCCAGGCCCAAGGCCCTCCCCCACCGTGTTGCTCACGGCTTAAGGTCTTCCCCCACTTTTTTCATATGTCCATCACCCTATTCCATCCACTAGACCCACGGCCTAAGGCCAAATTATCTCTATGACTCACGCATAAAGAAAGAAGGAGGAGAGAAGAGAAAGAAGTAAAGAAGAAGAGGCTTTGATTTGTGAAAATGAAGTGAATGTGTGAGTGTATTTATAGGCTTAAGAAACGAGAAGATAAATTGACTAAACAACTTCCTTAGCCATGAAGTTAAGCATGTAATACCATACTCTTACACAAGCATGCTTTCCTTAAATCAAGGAGTGATTTAAGGGTTATTTTGTCCTTAATGTTTCTTTAATCCTACATGCTTACTTTAATTAATTTGATTAGGAAATGAGATGTTTTAATTCTTAGTTCATGTGTTCATATGATAACTATTCAAGTTGCAATATTTTCGCACTTGTATTGTATAAAAAAGTTGATTTTTAATAAAATGTTTTCCAGTCACATTTTCAGTATTTATCCAAACTGTATATTTTTGTAAAAACATTCAAAAATAATTTTTCTAACATTAGTTATTAACTAAAAACTGTTTAATAAGGTTATAAAATGATATTTAGTTACACTAAATCTTGTATTCAAATATTTAAATAATTTAGATATTTAAATACAAAGTGTCCGAAATTCCGGGTCGTTACATTCTTCCCCCCTTAGAATATTTCATTCTCGAAATTTCAACATAAACAATCCAAGAAACAACCATACAATAATATTTAACAATATTACTTTTATTAACAAACAACATTGACGGTTTTCCCAGGCTAAAATTCGTCTCATCGCATAAGGATGATAAATAAACTAAGCGTACCTTTCACTCAATAGCGTCAGGTTATTACTTAGTCGATTATTTATATTACCTTAAACAATCCGAAGAGTCATATCCCGAACCCACCACAAGCCAAACAACATAGTATATAATTATACTTAAGCTCGTATGATATATATATATATATATTATCTCTATGAAATATTGATTTGACCACTTGCTCGATCCTATAGATTTCACTTCCGAACTAGTATAACTAACTTGACTTCTTTAGTGCGGACTCCGATCTGGTTTCTTGATTGGACACCTCCATTCTCCATACGTAGCAATAAACTACGATAGTAAACTTAGGGATCATCTCAAGAATATGTATCAGGTGTTCGCCGTCAAAAAGTCTAGTAAAAATCCTTTTTCAGACTGGTTTATACCACTTTGAAATCATGTACTCGAATCCTAGACCAAAAACTGTAATGTGAATAAAATAATCTACGTACAACTTACGTACTTAATTTAGTTGGTTTCTTAACTACACCAATTACTTTCCAATTCCTACAAAATTATTTCTTATATAATATTAAATTATTTATGCAACAATCCTTAAAATATTACTTAATTTTAAAAACATTTCATAAAGACTTAACTTTATAAAATATTACTTAATTACGTAATCATTCCAAAAACCATAACTTTGTTAATAAATATTCATAAAATGTTAACAATATTTTATAAACATTTTTATAGCAACTTAACTTTATTAAAAAATATATTTCTCAAAACATATTTTTATTTTAAAACATTTCAAAACTTAGGTTCATTATTTGTATAATACTCAACTATACCTTATGAGTACATACAAAACATTTTTTCACATTTTGCTTCCTAAAATTTTGATGAAGACCAAAAATAAATTTGGATCTTATAATCGAGTCAACCATCTACACTTCTTTATCCATTGGGTTGGGCAAGTAGCTAGGTAGAGTAGGACTCTAGTATCCAAACTCAAGATTAGAGTCTACTTTCCTTAGAAGACCCTAAAGTAAAGACGTTTATTAGTTGGCCTAATAACATTGAGTGCCCCATTTAACAAAGATGCTAAACAATTTTTTAAACTTGTTTTCAACTTACTATCCTTTTAATTTAAGAGTTATAAAAATTCTACTTATGTATTTCAACAAAAGGACTTAGCTTTAATTCCTGTATCAATTCGGAGGTTCTTGACTGTCCAAAATTGCCAAAAATTCTATTTTATTTTAATAATTGAAAACTAACAAACAATATATCATAATAAGATGCACAACCAAAAAACCCTAATGCAAAGGATACATGCAACCATAATATAATTCAATAGGAAACTTAAGAACTAAATTCCGGGTTTTATTTCAAATTATTTGAAGTACACACACACACACACATATATCTTTTAGATGTCAAATTATACTTTTTGGGATTAAACCAAAATCATTTTCAAAATCAATTTCCAAAATATTTTGTTTAAAATCCATGGAAAATATTCATATAGATTGAGTAATAGCAAAGCTATACAAGGAACTGGGTCCCACCAAGAAGTATCATATAACCCTTTTATAAAGAAGGGTAATACTTAAGAGAAGTGCTTTCCAACCGAACGCATCTCCTGCCCAATTTTAGTCACTTTCGAGCCACTTGAACTTGCTAATATAAAAATAGTTTGTTTCCCGAATCGAGTTGTTATTTCCGAGAGTAATCTCGAACTCGAACAGAAAATAAAGCTCTTTTAATAACATTAGTCCTTTAGAATAGTTTCAAATCATACTATTACTGTTTTCTCAAAAACCCTAAAACATTTTCAAAAACATCGAGATTTAAGTACTCAAATTCTCAATTTAAATCAGTTTTTAAAATCATATTTATACAAACCATATTGATATATGTCATATTTATATAAACCATATTTATATAAGTTATATTTATACCAATTTACTTTCTTATATTAAATCATTTCATAAGTATTTGTCTTTTAAATGTCTTTTCCTTCTTTTAGATTATGCTAAGAGCCTTTTATTAAGTTAACCTTTTTAACCCAACATTTTCATAAAACACCTTACAATCAAATTGTGAAACTTAATCCACAAGGTGTTCGTTTCAATGTTACTATAAATTACTATCTACCCAACTTATGTTGTGAAAAGGTAATTTACTTACAATTCAATAAACAATAGTTAATGCCTATAAACTAGCCAAGCATGACTAATCGAACTCTAAACTATAATAATTAAATATTATCATTTCCTAACTAACAATTACATTATAAATAACTATGTTAATTATCTGAAAATTATTCTTTTATATAAAATATAATCCTAGGTAAAATTATTTCATTTACCAAGTTTGAAAATAATACCGTGTCCATTTGTTATGTTTATGTGCTTAGGAATCCCTATCGATAACGCTGATCAGACGCATCAACTAGAATCCATAAGCACCCAGCAGACCAATCAATACAGTACAAAATATTGTTATAGTACTAATAAATATGCTCTCATATGTGTAATACACTCAAACTCATAATAAGGTATTCCATTACCCTATCTCTTAATGAGTTTTATCCAACCAAAACCAAGGTTCTCGCTTAACCTTCAGCTCTAATACCATGATGTAACGATCGCCTTTTCGATCCCCAAATGTCGACACCAATACATCCACGGTATTCATGTGATGAGCACCCAAGTGCCGGAAAGGTAGAGCGATATGGTAAAAAAAGAAAAAGAAAAGAAAACGAACAAGAAAGAAGAGAACACAATATCATAATCTCACAATGGAACGATAACCTATAATATCAAAATGATACTTTTACAAAGGAAAACTGTATAGATACAATAATCAAAGCAAACTAACTTATCATCGTCATGGACAGTTATAACAATCTATCCTCACAATTGCTGATATAAAAATAAACAAAGTAATGCAATGGAAATATAATCTACGACATGTAATCATCCGCTCCTCTCTCCAAGAGCTCCAATGATCATCAATGAATCTGGAAATATACATGGGGCTTACCTGAGCATTATAAGAAGAATAACACCCAGATCAGTCTAGTAAACTAGGGTGAGAAAAATCAAGTAATTTGAATTACTATATTTGTAAAACCCCTTAAAGAATAAAGGTATCCTGTAAGACCACGCCGCAGATAAACACGGACGGGTTTATAGCTTACAATAATTGAACCACTTTATAGGAAAATTTAGTGATATTATAATAATGTCTAGGGTATTCAATATAAATATAAATCATAGCTAAAATGGTTACATTGGTTACATTTGACAGCATATTTAGGTATACAAACAAAATCACTAAGGTAGTTCGTATAAATGGATTTTCCACAAAGACCTCCTCAATGAGACCGATCACCTATAACAAGGATCAGAAAATACCTTCCGAGCGCCGTATATCTCTAGATAAAATAAACCATAAGGTAAACACAACTGGGCCATCATCCGAGCACTCGCGTGAACAAAGTGTACCAAGTATCAACAACTCCCTGCTAGCAACATCTATAATCATACTCTAGATATGGAGTTGTCGTACCCCCTATGGGTCAGCTAAACCCCAGGATCGTGCGACCTACTCTGTCTTTAGTCATCTTCCCGACGTCGAGGCTACGTTCGACGTCTTCACACGAGTCTCCAATACTTGATCAAATCATGAATCCCAAATAGATTCCATTTTCTCAGTAGATTTTGGAACACACATGGTTTCCATCATTCACTTACAAAACATAGAACCCATATAATAGTTTTGAAGTGGTATTCGGTAAGTAAAACACTTATCGATCCCGGACTCCCCAAAACCAATCAATGAATTTTCGGTTAACTCAATTCCGGTTCTTTTAGAAGTAATCGAAAGCTAGAGGTGTTTCGTATCAATACTTCTTCCAGGGGGTTCTTATTGGTATAAATTCACGAAGCATCCCGTATACTTCATAAGTTAAGTTTGATCAAGATCGGTAGTCAAGTAATCGAATATTGAGTCTTGAACGCTTGCTTATGGGAATCAAGGTTCCACACTTTACGCATTTCCGACCAATTTGCTAGTCTATTCCTTGGCCTAGAAGAATGCCGATAAGTTAGAGCTCTATTGCTCCGTCCCTACCTAAACATTAGTCTTGACTCTCATATATAGAGAAGCTTACTCGTTCAGCTTTTAGTGTTAAGCATATTAGTACTACCATCCCATAAACAATCAAACTAAGGTCATTACATAGTTCTTACTTATCATCCAAGTATAATCAAGTCACATAAACGACTTCTAATCCCTTTATATTTAATTTATCCTTTATTAATTAAAACCCTTTTTATTATTAAAACATCTTTTTATCTAATAAAACTTCTTTTATAAATCAAGACTTCCTCTATTAATTAATACTCTTTTATTAATTAAAATTTCCTTTACATGCTTGTATAAACACATTGGATTACTCTTTATAAAAGTTGTACACTTGTCTTTATAAATTTAACTATTCATTTATCCTTTTAATACTTAGTTTAATATTTATAACTCATATATATAGCAATATCTTTAAAATACTAATTAACATGTTAAAACACTTTTAAAACTACTCAAAATATATGATAATTACTTATATAGAATATTATATAAAAATAAGGAATTTTGAAATAAATAGAAAAACAAGTTTTAATTTAAAAAGCTACTTAGTTAGAAATTTATAATTAATTTATTAATATATATTTAAACTTGAAACCAATTTTAAAACACTCTTTATAAGTTAGAAAACAACCCTAAAAAGAATATAGAAAATACATATTTTAAATATCATTTTTAAACAACTTACATCTACAATTTACAATGGTAGCGCTTCTAGAAGTGCTCCCTAAAGTTATGTTACTAGTTTTATAACATTTTTGCTACAAATTTGAGTCTTGTTTTCAATACCTTAACTAATGATTTTAGATCCATTCTTTTTACATTAGTTAGTATACTTTGGGTACTTGAAAACTACTTGAAAACCATGAAGAAAAATCCCAAAGAATATCTTTTAATTATTTTAGAGAATTTCTCGAAAATAGGGTATTTTATCGAACTACACTTATAACCACTATTTCGCTGTAAAATTTTCCATTACGCTCAATTAGCTATCAAATGAATTAGGCTTCAATAATTTCTGAATAAGAATAGTATATTATTTACTTGATTAATTGGTAAAGAAATACCTAAGAAAGTTTACACAAAAATAAGCGTTATTTTCAAAACGTTTTCCAAGAACATTTTCAGTATTTATTCAAAGTGCATATTTTTGTAAATACATTCAAAAATAATTTTTCTAACATTAGTTAATAATTAAAAAGTTTTTAATAAGGTTATAAATCATATTTAGTCACATTAAATCTTGGATTCAAATAATTAAATAATTCAGATATTTAAATACGAAGCGTTTGAATTTCCGAATCGTTACACAATTGCTGTAAAGGTAGGTTGTTAGAGTGAAATAAAAAGAACAAAAGAAAAAGAGCAGGGAAAATAGAATCTCACAGCGGAATGATATCATATAATATAACAAATACGTTAAATTGTCACTAGAAAATACAGTGTTTCAGAGTTAAAAACAAACCTCATCAGCCTGGATAGTTATAACTTACCAACCTTGCAATTGCTGATGGGTATATATAATAATACTATGGAAAATAAATATACTACGGTAGGTGAACATCTAGCTCTACTCCATGAGCTCTATATCCCACCAACGACAACCTGGAAAAACGCTCGATCCGACCCGAGAATTATAACAAAATAACCCCCCAGATCGGTCTAGAAAACTAGCATGAGAAAGTCAAGTAATATGATGGGCATATAATAATTTTGTGAGACCACGCCGCAAACCATGGAATGGATTTTTCTACATAAGAACAACTTCCACACATGAATGAGTGGAAATAAATCAAACAAAACCCAGCTTGAAAGAATGGACATAAACAAGATCAAAATTCCAATTTTAAAGAATGGGCACAAATAATTAAACATCAAGAAGAGCTCTTGTCACTTCTTGAAGAGCTCTAGTCACATCTCGATGCAATTAAGAAAACAATTCAAAGATTTGAATTAACAACAAGGAAAGGAATTTTACAAGAATGACTAGAAGGGTGCACCACCCTCAGCGAAAGTATACCACAATGAAATATACTTGAGAACTCTGATGGCTCTCAGACACGTCCAAGCCGGACCCTACCAACCATACCAAGAATCCGAGTATTTCACATTTTCACATGCATACCACCGAATCTGTAACGACCCGTATTTTTACAGATCGAAAGATCGTAAAACTGTTGTCTTTAAGATTGTTAGTGTTGTTAAGTCGACTAGGGCTTAAGTCGTGTAGAAGTTAGGTCGTTTGGAGATAAGCCGTGCTATAGCTTAGGTCGTCTGGGAGTTGGGTCGTGTGGTAGCTTAGGTCGTGGGGTAGGTTAGGTCGGGTGAACGACCTAGGAGATTGGAGTAACCTACAGGATTTGACCGACTTAAGGAAGTAAGCGACTTAAGGGATAGACGACTTAAGAAAAGTTGGCGACATATAGGAGTTGGCGACTTATAGGAGTTGGCGACTTATAGGAGTTGGCGACTTAAGAAAGTTAGCGGCTTAAGGATTAACAGCTTAGGGGAGTTAACGACCTAGGGGGTTAAGCGAGTTAACGACCTAAGGGAGTTAAGTCATGGACGAGATAAGGCTTAAGCAGTTAAGTCGATAAGTCGCGAGGGTGTTGAGTCGTAAGTCGCGAGGGTGTTGAGCAGTAAAGAACAATAGATTTATAGTGGTTCGGCTAACTCCGGCCTACGTCCACTCTAGTAGTTTTCTTTAATTGATATGAGAATCAATTACGGTTACAATCCGGAGATTTCAAAACAGTTATGGTAGAGTAGCCTTAATGAGGAAGAAGAAGGGTGTAATACCCCAAGATTTTGAGGAAAATTCTTTTAAATAAATGATTAAAATTCTGGGGGAAAATCAGAATTATTATATAGGTGGGATTTTCAGTGGTGCAAGGTTGTGTGCATGTGTGCACGTACACACTAGTTATGGCACTAAGAGAAAATCCAGAATTCCTGAATAATAAAACAAGGAAGGAAAACATTTAGATAAAATGTTTAAATAAAGAAAATATAGACCTAGACATGAGTATTAAAAATTCCTGAGGATGTGTGTATATATATATACATATATATCTATATATATGCCTATGTATGACTTGTCTGAAAATTAAGACAGAAGAGAACATTGATTTATAATGAATAAGTGAAATTTTGTTTGAATAATAGGTGTAGAAATGCACATAAGTATGCACATGTTTTCTGCAAATAAAAGGTTAAAGTTAAATTAACACCTATAGTTGTATGAATGTATATATATATATATATCCAGATATTGTTTGAGCAGAAAATTAATAAAGGAATCACTAAAACAGTAAGAACCAAAGTGCAAGAAAGCAAATGTACATAGGCAGAAAAATAGAAAGTCACACCATTATCATGTTTGAGGTAAATATAATAAAAATACTTAAAGTTATCACTTTCTGAAAAGAAAGGAAAATAGGCACAATTTAGTCTTGTTTTAAAATATTGGCCGGGACATTAAGGGTTAGGAGGGAAGGAATATGCAATGCCAAATGCATGATTCTGGTCTGGGCTAAAATAGGGATTTTGCATCACCCAAAACCCTAGACAGAACCCTTATTTAAACCAAGAGCCCAATCAGAAAACTGCCCTCTCACTAATTAATTAACCTAAGGAAGAAGAGGAAGATAAGGCTAAAGATTTGAAGGGTTTTCTGGTTTAAGCTTGTGTAAGCATTTAGGTGAGTATCCTCACTCATATACATGGCATTAAGACCTGGGATTAGGCAGCCAAGCTTTTATATGTTATATTTTGCATGTTTTGATTTACAAACTATGTTGGTTGCTGATGGTTTCATGAATGTTTGATGAGATATGATCTGCTATGCTGGATGTATAACTTTGTTGTTCTATTTTCATCTCTGTATATTATACCAAAACCTTAAGGAACATATATCAGAGTATTTGTAACTAGTTTGAATAATGGCTTAAGACAAAGAATGAAAATATAAAGAAAACTATGAGCTGCATATACATTGGTATGGTGCTGAGGCTTGAAATAATTGGTTAAGGGTGCAATGGAGTCTTTATCTATAAGTGCTGAGCCCTAAACTAAACAGAAATTTACAAGCCTAAAAACTATGTTTAAACAAGATTAAAAATCTGGCTAAATATAGTTGCTTGCAAAATCAAAATAAACTCAATAGAGCCATGCATTTATTCTCAGTTGCAAACATTCTGGTATATGCTTGAATAGGGTGTTTATATGCTAAATAATGTGAGATGGAATGACTGGGGTGTTATACCTCTAGAAAGTAACCTTTAACTTGCTTGCAATATTATGTCTGCAAGGTAACTAGTATGCTTCATGAGTACAGGTGGTATGTGCACCTAGCTATCATTGATAGAATGAACATAAATACACTTAGTGATATAACTAAGGATTTTGTGCCAAGAAGGCTGCTGGAATGCTTGTCCTATTTGAAGTAGACAAGTTGGCACATGGCTTGTTTAAGTCCTGAGATCTTTGTGCCATAATGTTAATTAGTTCATGGCAATGTGTCCCTTTGATTCCTTATAGCAGATGAGGCCAGGAATTTATAAGAAAAAGAAAAGGCAACCTTAGCAGTTCCAGATAGAAGTTGTTTTGTTGCATATGTTTGCTCTTATGTATTGTACATGATAATACCTGTCAAGTATGCAAAGTATAATTATGCTGTATCCTTAGCTTAATATCATGGATATGATAGAAATGCTCACACCAGATCATAAATCTGACCCTTATTGCTCATGGCACATGGGGGTGTCTCATTTATAATGAGGCAGCCACTAATGCTTTTGCAGGTTATGATGGAGCTAAGTAAGCAAGATTAAAAAGATATGGAATAGAGGATGCTAAGATAATTAGAAATAAAAGCTAGAATGTGTTAATTCATGCATGTATTCCCTGATTAATATGGCTATCTAAATGTATTAAGTAGGAAGAACTTGTAAGAGACATGTGCTATGATTATTTCTGATTTGGTATGTACTAAGGATATTGATGTTAAACTGATTTGAAAACCTATTTGCTAAAGTTGTTTTGATTTAGAGGAAAAACCTGGATTTTATAAGCATAATCATTTTATGATGATTTCAGTCAATCCTGAGTTCTTTCAAAAAGAATATAGATATACAGAAAATAATATTGGGAAAACCCAGAAAAGAATTAAACTGCTACATCTTCAATCTATGATATTGACATAAGTCCAGATGCAAGAAAAGTGTTTATATCCTGAAGATGTATTTTTAAAAGAGAAGTATGATTAGGAAGAATGATATATATCTGATCACAAAATGTCTGATTCATACAAATATATATACAAGCTTTTGGAAAGGAAAGGTATCAATGCTTTGTGTATAATCTGGATTGTAAAAATGCAAACAAAAGAATGGCCAGAGAAACCACATGGTTAGGCCATAGGCCAGGCCTAATGTTTCACTTCAGATCAATGAAGCAAGGGAACATTTGAGCTCAGTTTTCTGGAAAATGAACAAAGACACTAACATGTACATGTATATCTGTGTACATGTTGATATTGGGCAAAAATATAGATGTAAATTCTTAAAACAGTTGAAAGAATGGGTTTTAAAAATAGTTATGCAAGAAGAATTGTTTTGTATGTTAGGTTATAAGCAAAAATTAAATATATATGTACAATTATAGGTAGGTATCAGATTTTCAGCCATACAGGAGAAAATAAAAAGAAAAACAAAAATTGTGTTTGAACCGACCAGCATAGTACTCGAACTAGTGACCTTGCATGAATAAGTTAGGCGCGTTTCCATTACGCCTAGATGTTGCTTGTGTTCACTTAGGATCCACTTTCTTTTAACCTGAGTTTGATAATATTCAGACTTTAAGACAATCATCTATATTATAAGCTTGCTTTCCACTTATTATTGCTTGGTTATTTCTTAATTATAATAACAGTCTAAGGTACATATTCCCAGTGGACACTATAGTCAAAAATCAGGATACATTAAGTTTTAATTTAAAAGGGAATTTATCACATTTTTGCAAATTTAAAAAGGATTTCTACTTATTATCATGCTCTGATTCAAGTAGAATATAACATAGATATCTTCATATATGTATGTTAAAAATGATTTAGAATTAAAACAATATTTCTATATTGTGAAAGATCCTGGATATATTTTTGTTTATTAGAGAAAGGAAAATGACCCTGGGAAATATAATTGTAATAGATGATATATCTATATATCACCTCTAAAAAAAAAAATCACCAATAAAATTAGTGAGTAAATAGGAGGGTCATTTCATTTGGTATCAGAGCTTTGTTTTAATTAACATAGCAAAATGTTTGTATGCTTATGTTTATACTAGGTTGTTTGTATATTTGACTGTTTATAAGTATTCCCTGAATGTATGTATGTGTGTGCATGTGACATACACAATGATTAAATAGGAAAGATACAATCAATTTAAAATAAAAGCTAAGTGTTATAAACTAATAAGATGAAATACATATACTTTTAGAAATATGGTAGGAAGAGGGTCTCATCATCAAGGAGGATCTAGCACACCACAAATGCTTGACATGCAGGAATTTGTGAGAGTTTTGAGAGATGGAATTGGGCACAGACCTGAGAACCCACATGAGGAGCTCTCCAAGTTAGTGAAGACTTATACCAACTTGGGAGGCAAGAGCTTTGAAGGAACTGAAAGTGTAATGGAGATTCAAGCATGGCTGAGGACATTAGAGAGGATCTTCACTGATATGCAACTAGATGACCAAAGGAAGAGGCAAGTGGCCTCAAGGCAATTAAAAGGTGCAGCTTTGAGTTGGTGGGAGGTGATCATAGCTGGCCGGAATGAAAATGATATTAATTGGAATCAATTTAAGGAGATGTTAGAGGCAAGGTTTGTTCCAGCCTCAGCAAAAACCACTTTACTTGAGGAGTTCATCAAACTTAGACAGGGGACAATGAATGTCACAGAATACACCCAGAAGTTTGAGGGATTGTCTACCTATGGGGCAATGTTAGTGGCTGATGAAGCATCCAAAAATGATAGATACATCAAGGGATTGAACCCAGGACTTAGCAGGGCTATACTACCTTATGCTGACAGAACTTTTGATCAAGTGATAGATTTGGCTCTGAAGATTGAGCAGCATGACAAGGAAAGAGATAAGTTCAGGAACTTCAAAAACAATAGTAACAAGAAGAACAAAGGGAAGTACCATCCTTATGATAAGAAGAAAGGAGAGGCAGATGGTAAGAAGACAGTAGATGCAAAGCCCAATGAAGCCAAAAGAAAAATAGTTTGCAACCATTGTGGGAAAGAAGGCCATATTAATCCAAGATGCCCAGAGCTTAAAGGGGGAGCTTTCAAATGCTATCTATGTGGGAAGGAAGGGCATATGAAAAGAAATTGCCCAGAATACAAGCAACAAGGGAAAGTGGCAAACCTGGAAGGTAGGGGCAAGGCCATAATTGAGGCTAATGCTGAAAACCATGGTCAAGTGGAAGGTACACTATTTATTTGTACCATACCTTTAGCTGTAATATATGATACCGGGGCAACCCACTCACTCATTTCCCATGAAATAGTTAAAAGGTTGAAAATGAACTGCAATTTGGCTGAAGTACCTCTGTTAATACAAAGCCCTTTAGGAAGTTCTATTGTATTAGATATGATTTGTGTGGATGTGAATTTGAACATAGGGGGAAACACATTTGTTTCCAATTTATATGTTCTAAATTTCCCAAATATAGGAGTTATATTAGGGGCAGATTGGCTAAGACAATTCAAAGCCATAATTGACCTAGATGCATCCACCATTTCACTACAAAATTCTAAAGGCCAAAGGGTTACAATTCTATGTGAACCTATCAAAGAAAACAGTCTAAATCATTTAATTGAATTAGAAAATAATCCCAAGGAAATAGCTATTAATGAAATCCCCATAGTTAAAGAATACTTGGATGTATTTGGGGAAGTAAAAGGTGTCTCACACCATAGACCTGTTGAATTCCAGATTAACCTTATGCCTGGGGCTAGCCCAGTTATCAAAAAGCCTACAAGGATGGGGCCAAGTGAATTAAAAGAGCTAAAGAACCAGCTGGAAGAATTAGAAGCCAAGGGGTTTATAAGGCCAAGTAATTCATGCTGGGGTGCTCCTGTAGTATTTGTTAAAAAGCATGATGGTACTTTAAGAATGTGTATAGATTACAGAGAATTAAACAAAGTAACCATCAAAAACAAATACCCACTACCCAGGATAGATGATCTCTTTGATCAACTCAGTGGAGCTAAAGTGTTTTCTAGGCTAGACTTGGCATCTGGGTTTCATCAGATGAAGGTTGAGGAATCAAGTATTAAATATACAGCATTTAACACAAGATATGGTTTGTATGAGTTTCTGGTTATGCCATTTGGGCTAACAAATGCCCCTTCTTACTTTGTAGACCTAATGAATAGGATATTCAGAGATTACTTAGACAAGTTTGTTCTGATTTTTATAGATGATATTCTAATCTACTCTAAAACAATAGAGGAACATGAGAACCACTTACATTTGGTCTTATCTAGATTAAGAGAAAAAGATTTGAAAGCAAAGTTCTCTAAGTGTGTGTTCTGGCAAGAGGAAGTACACTTTCTTGGACATGTTGTCTCTGCTAGAGGAATTTCTGTAAACCCCAATAAGATAGTAGCAATCCAAGCATGGAAGAAGCCTAACAATGTTAGTGAAGTTAGGTCATTCATGGGGATGGCAGGATACTATAGGAGGTTCATACAAGGATTTTCTAAAATAGCAATGCCACTCACTAACCTGACTAGGAAGAACCAAAAGTTTATATGGACTGATAAGTGTGAACAAGCTTTCACCCAGATCAAGGAGGCTTTGGTAAAATCACCAGTGTTGAGAGTACCAGAAGGCAATGAGGGATTGGTTGTATATACAGATGCATGTGGGTCAGGGCTAGGGGCTGTGTTGATGCAGCAAGATCAGGTCATAGCCGATGCATCTAGACAACTAAAACCCCATGAAACTAGATATGCAACTCATGATCTTGAGTTGGCAGCAGTAGTTTATGCCTTGAAGCTTTGGAGGCATTACTTATTAGGTGCAAAGTTCATTTTATACACTGATCACAAGGCCTTAAAATATCTCTTTTCACAGAAAGATTTAAATATGAGACAACACAGATGGGTTGAATTTCTTGCTGCTTATGACTTAGATATACTTTATACACCAGGCAAGGCTAATAAAGTGGCAGATGCATTGAGTAGGCAGCATGCAAAAATGGCCATGTTAATGATGGAGGAGTTTAGAGATTTGACCATGCTCACTGATTTGGAAATAGATGAGAATAGTGGGATAAGTATGGAGATAATTGAGGAAGAAAAGAGTAAAGGAAGGTTAAGTTTAATTACTTTACAATCAAATTTGGCCTTGAAGGTGGCAAAAATGCAAGAAGAAGATCAAGACTTAGCAGAAAAGAGGTCTCTCCTATTAAAGAAGGAAGAAGTGAAGGATTATCTCATAGATGTAAAAGGATACTTAAGGTACAAGGGAAGGATATGTGTCCCAAACATCATAGAATTGAAAGAAGAAATCCTTAATGAGTACCATAGGAGCAAATATTCCATACATCCAGGCAGCACCAAGATGTACCAAAACTTAAAAAGGGACTATTGGTGGAAGGGAATGAAGTCTGATGTAGCCAGATATGTTGCTAAGTGCATGGTTTGTCAACAAATAAAAGCTGAGACCCAAAGACCTTCAGGGTTGTTGCAGCCACTTAGCATACCACAGTGGAAGTGGGAAGACATATCTATGGATTTCATAGATGGCCTTCCTAGATCCAAGAGGGGAAATACAAGTATTTGGGTGATTGTAGATAGGCTGACTAAAGTAGCCCACTTCATACCAGTAAAAGCAGACAGAAATGCACCTAGGTTAGCCCAAACTTTTATGAGAGAAGTGGTAAAACTGCATGGTGTTCCTAAAACTATAGTGAGTGATAGGGATACAATCTTCACTTCAAGATTCTGGAAGAGCTTCCAAGAAGCTATGGGGAGTGAATTGTGCCTAAGCACTGCTTATCACCCCCAATCAGATGGGCAAACAGAAGTGGTAAACAAGATTTTAGAGGATTTGCTTAGAGCATGTGTGTTAGACTTTGGAGGAAATTGGGAGGACCACCTCCATTTGGCTGAGTTCACATACAATAATAGCCACCAAGGTACAATTGGAATGGCACCCTTTGAAGCCCTATATGGGAAACCATGTCTATCACCTATGTGTTGGGCTGAGGCAGGAGAGAAAACTATCCTAGGGCCAGAATATGTCAAAGACATCACAGAGAAAATAGGACTGGTGAGAAAGAGGATGGCAGTAGCTCAAGATAGGCAAAAGAAGTATGCTGATGCAAAGAGGAAGTCAGTGGAATTCAAAGTAGGTGATTATGTCTTCATTAAGGTTTCACCAATGAAGAAAGTCTTGAGATTTGGCAAGCAGGGGAAACTCAGACCCAGATATGTTGGACCATACAAGATTTCGGAAAGGATAGGCTCACTAGCCTATAAGCTGGAGCTTCCAGAGAAGATGAGTGCAATGCACAATGTGTTTCATGTGTCACAACTAAGGAGATGGGTACATGACAAGGAGGAAATCTTAGAAAAGCCTACTGAAGTTCAGATTAATCCAGATCTAATCTATGAAAAAGAGCCAGTGGGAATTGTGGCAAGGGAAGAAAAGAAATTAAGAAACAAGACATTGAAGCTTGTAAAGATTCAATGGAGTATAGATCCTAGTGATTGTACTTGGGAGCTAGAGGATAAAATCAGGATGGATTACCCTAGGCTCTTTGCAAATTTAAAAGGTAAATTCTTAGATTACTAAGAAAGTTTGATATGTATGATAGACAGTGACTATTTGAATTGCTCATGCATATTTGAATAATTTTCCTAAGAAAGTTTGATATGTATGATAGACAGTGACTATTTGAATTGCTCATGCATATTTGAATAATTTTCCTAAGAAAGTAGGAGTACTCAAAGAATATGTTGTAAATTGTGAGGGCACAATTCCTAAAAGAAGGGGTGATTGTAATACCCCAAGATTTTGAGGAAAATTCTTTTAAATAAATGATTAAAATTCTGGGGGAAAATCAGAATTATTATATAGGTGGGATTTTCAGTGGTGCAAGGTTGTGTGCATGTGTGCACGTACACACTAGTTATGGCACTAAGAGAAAATCCAGAATTCCTGAATAATAAAACAAGGAAGGAAAACATTTAGATAAAATGTTTAAATAAAGAAAATATAGACCTAGACATGAGTATTAAAAATTCCTGAGGATGTGTGTATATATATATACATATATATCTATATATATGCCTATGTATGACTTGTCTGAAAATTAAGACAGAAGAGAACATTGATTTATAATGAATAAGTGAAATTTTGTTTGAATAATAGGTGTAGAAATGCACATAAGTATGCACATGTTTTCTGCAAATAAAAGGTTAAAGTTAAATTAACACCTATAGTTGTATGAATATATATATATATATATCCAGATATTGTTTGAGCAGAAAATTAATAAAGGAATCACTAAAACAGTAAGAACCAAAGTGCAAGAAAGCAAATGTACATAGGCAGAAAAATAGAAAGTCACACCATTATCATGTTTGAGGTAAATATAATAAAAATACTTAAAGTTATCACTTTCTGAAAAGAAAGGAAAATAGGCACAATTTAGTCTTGTTTTAAAATATTGGCCGGGACATTAAGGGTTAGGAGGGAAGGAATATGCAATGCCAAATGCATGATTCTGGTCTGGGCTAAAATAGGGATTTTGCATCACCCAAAACCCTAGACAGAACCCTTATTTAAACCAAGAGCCCAATCAGAAAACTGCCCTCTCACTAATTAATTAACCTAAGGAAGAAGAGGAAGATAAGGCTAAAGATTTGAAGGGTTTTCTGGTTTAAGCTTGTGTAAGCATTTAGGTGAGTATCCTCACTCATATACATGGCATTAAGACCTGGGATTAGGCAGCCAAGCTTTTATATGTTATATTTTGCATGTTTTGATTTACAAACTATGTTGGCTGCTGATGGTTTCATGAATGTTTGATGAGATATGATCTGCTATGCTGGATGTATAACTTTGTTGTTCTATTTTCATCTCTGTATATTATACCAAAACCTTAAGGAACATATATCAGAGTATTTGTAACTAGTTTGAATAATGGCTTAAGACAAAGAATGAAAAGATAAAGAAAACTATGAGCTGCATATACATTGGTATGGTGCTGAGGCTTGAAATAATTGGTTAAGGGTGCAATGGAGTCTTTCTCTATAAGTGCTGAGCCCTAAACTAAACAGAAATTTACAAGCCTAAAAACTATGTTTAAACAAGATTAAAAATCTGGCTAAATATAGTTGCTTGCAAAATCAAAATAAACTCAATAGAGCCATGCATTTATTCTCAGTTGCAAACATTCTGGTATATGCTTGAATAGGGTGTTTATATGCTAAATAATGTGAGATGGAATGACTGGGGTGTTATACCTCTAGAAAGTAACCTTTAACTTGCTTGCAATATTATGTCTGCAAGGTAACTAGTATGCTTCATGAGTACAGGTGGTATGTGCACCTAGCTATCATTGATAGAATGAACATAAATACACTTAGTGATATAACTAAGGATTTTGTGCCAAGAAGGCTGCTGGAATGCTTGTCCTATTTGAAGTAGACAAGTTGGCACATGGCTTGTTTAAGTCCTGAGATCTTTGTGCCATAATGTTAATTAGTTCATGGCAATGTGTCCCTTTGATTCCTTATAGCAGATGAGGCCAGGAATTTATAAGAAAAAGAAAAGGCAACCTTAGCAGTTCCAGATAGAAGTTGTTTTGTTGCATATGTTTGCTCTTATGTATTGTACATGATAATACCTGTCAAGTATGCAAAGTATAATTATGCTGTATCCTTAGCTTAATATCATGGATATGATAGAAATGCTCACACCAGATCATAAATCTGACCCTTATTGCTCATGGCACATGGGGGTGTCTCATTTATAATGAGGCAGCCACTAATGCTTTTGCAGGTTATGATGGAGCTAAGTAAGCAAGATTAAAAAGATATGGAATAGAGGATGCTAAGATAATTAGAAATAAAAGCTAGAATGTGTTAATTCATGCATGTATTCCCTGATTAATATGGCTATCTAAATGTATTAAGTAGGAAGAACTTGTAAGAGACATGTGCTATGATTATTTCTGATTTGGTATGTACTAAGGATATTGATGTTAAACTGATTTGAAAACCTATTTGCTAAAGTTGTTTTGATTTAGAGGAAAAACCTGGATTTTATAAGCATAATCATTTTATGATGATTTCAGTCAATCCTGAGTTCTTTCAAAAAGAATATAGATATACAGAAAATAATATTGGGAAAATCCAGAAAAGAATTAAACTGCTACATCTTCAATCTATGATATTGACATAAGTCCAGATGCAAGAAAAGTGTTTATATCCTGAAGATGTATTTTTAAAAGAGAAGTATGATTAGGAAGAATGATATATATCTGATCACAAAATGTCTGATTCATACAAATATATATACAAGCTTTTGGAAAGGAAAGGTATCAATGCTTTGTGTATAATATGGATTGTAAAAATGCAAACAAAAGAATGGCCAGAGAAACCACATGGTTAGGCCATAGGCCAGGCCTAATGTTTCACTTCAGATCAATGAAGCAAGGGAACATTTGAGCTCAGTTTTCTGGAAAATGAACAAAGACACTAACATGTACATGTATATCTGTGTACATGTTGATATTGGGCAAAAATATAGATGTAAATTCTTAAAACAGTTGAAAGAATGGGTTTTAAAAATAGTTATGCAAGAAGAATTGTTTTGTATGTTAGGTTATAAGCAAAAATTAAATATATATGTACAATTATAGGTAGGTATCAGATTTTCAGCCATACAGGAGAAAATAAAAAGAAAAACAAAAATTGTGTTTGAACCGACCAGCATAGTACTCGAACTAGTGACCTTGCATAAATAAGTTAGGCGCGTTTCCATTACGCCTAGATGTTGCTTGTGTTCACTTAGGATCCACTTTCTTTTAACCTGAGTTTGATAATATTCAGACTTTAAGACAATCATCTATATTATAAGCTTGCTTTCCACTTATTATTGCTTGGTTATTTCTTAATTATAATAACAGTCTAAGGTACATATTCCCAGTGGACACTATAGTCAAAAATCAGGATACATTAAGTTTTAATTTAAAAGGGAATTTATCACATTTTTGCAAATTTAAAAAGGATTTCTACTTATTATCATGCTCTGATTCAAGTAGAATATAACATAGATATCTTCATATATGTATGTTAAAAATGATTTAGAATTAAAACAATATTTCTATATTGTGAAAGATCCTGGATATATTTTTGTTTATTAGAGAAAGGAAAATGACCCTGGGAAATATAATTGTAATAGATGATATATCTATATATCACCTCTAAAAAAAAAAAATCACCAATAAAATTAGTGAGTAAATAGGAGGGTCATTTCAAAGGGAAACAGAAGGAAGATCCCTTTTCTGAAGCCCCACATGCTGTATTTATAGGCAAATCTCGAGTTACTGGGCTTCCTTAGCAGTCCGGGCCCATTGGGACCATAGCCGAGCCAACATCCTTCACCATGGTATGAGCGACTTTCTGTAGCGACTTCTTGTAGCGACTTCCTGTAGCGACTTCCTGTGCCGAGCGACTTCCTGTGTCGAGCGACTTCCTGTGCCGAGCGACTTCCATGCCGAGCGGCTTCCAAGCCGAACGGCTTCCATGCCGAACGACTTCCATGCCGAGCGACTTCCATGCCGAACGACACATTCCTCCCTCGAGACTCCAACATCCCGACTCCCTCGAGACTCCAACATCCCGACTCACTCGAGACTCCCTCGAGACTCCGACATCCCGACTCCCTCGAGACTCTGACATCCCGACTCCCTCGAGACTCCAACATCCCGACTCACTCGAGACTCCCTCGAGACTCCAACATCCCGACTCACTCGAGACTCCCTCGAGACTCCAACATCCTAACTCCCTCGAGACTCCCTCGAGACTCTAACATCCCGACTCCGTCGAGACTCTAACATCCGGACTCACTCGAGACTCCCTCGAGACTCCAACATCCCGACTCCCTCGAGACTCCCTCGAGACTCCGATATCCCGACTCCCTCGAGACTTCGACATCCCGACTCCCTCGAGACCCCGACATCACGACTGCTTTGAGACTCCGACATGCCGACTAACTCGAGACTCCGACATCGAGCCACTAGCCTATGCATATCCACTTCATCCAATCCAATATCCATCCTCCAAGCGCACTACATCATCTATTCGTCTAGTCGACTTAAACCTATCATATTCCTGTCTCGACAAACGAGTAGTCGATTTTGTTAAAACCATTGGTCAGCGGCCTTGCCAAAAGGCGGGTTAACACTTGCCCCCCCAAAACATGCCTTCCGATAGGAATGCGTGTTTTGAATAGCCTTCAATCCATCGTCCACATTATATCCATGGCCATATAATCCGATCTGCAATCTAATCCGTTTTATCCTAGTTCCATTGCCGTATCCTTATTCGAATCCGCAACAGCGCCGAGTTGATATCCGATTCCGAATCCAATAACCAAACCTTGAGCCAATTCCTTAGCCATCTAAACCTATCAACCAAGTTTTAATCAATTCAAATCCAATAACCAATAACCAAATCCATGACCACTCCAGGCCGATATCCTATTCCGACCCCGACTCTCCGATCAAGGGCTTTTATGTTCTTCGACCTCGGCTCTCCGGCCAAGTACTTTTAGATTCTCTAACCTCGGCTCTCCGGCCAAGTACTTTTTATATTCTTCGGCCAAGGACTTTTACATTCTCCGGTCTCGGCTCTCCAGCCAAGGACTTTTATATTCTCCGGCCTCGGCTCTCTGGCCAAGGACTTTTATATTCACCGGCCTCAGCTCTTCGGCCAAGGACTTTCATATTCTCCGGCCTCGGCTTTCCAGCCAAGGACTTTGATATTCACCGGCCTTGGCTCTTCGGCCAAGGACTTTCATATTCTCCGGCCTCGGCTCTCCGGCCAAGGACTTTGATATTCTCTCCGAGTCCATTCCATCGCTCTCCGGTGAAGGGACTCGTAACATGCGATCACTGCCTCGTCTCACCGGTCAGGACCGTGACCGCGAGACCTGTATTACTGATCCAAATCCAATTGTTACAAAATTCAGTAATCAAAGCAGAAGTTCGTACAACAGAAGGAATTAAATGTCCAAAGTGCCAAAGAAGAAACCAGAGTTTGTAGAAAAATATAAAGAAAATAGGATTTCATAGACTCAAGTAGTACTGTTTTTTGTCATCTCAAAGCACGCCTAGGGACCGTCCTCGATCCCGTACGTGTGTAAGTGACCCAGCCGTATTTCTTTGAGTTATATTACTTATTCAAAACCATAAATCTGTTTAGTTGATAATGAGCTGACGTTGCCTAGGCCCAGTGCCATCTTCGTTCGAGGTAGGCGGTGGTCGCTCCTGTCCCACTGCCATAGCTCGATTCCTTACATACTGATGTAGATGACCATTCCTTACATGCTCCTCAATGATATCTTTCAGATGCCTGCAGTCGTTTGTGTTGTGCCCATCCAGCTCATGGAATAGGCAATGCTTTCCCGATGCCCGCTCGTATTCAGAAGGCTCTCTCTTTGCCGACCTTCGATATTGGAGGCGCCCTCGAGTATCCAAGTAAATCCTTTCTAGAGTCTCAGTTAAATCTGGTAAGAAGAAAACTTTGACACCCTTTGAGGCCTCTTCGAAGTGCCACTGTTGCCATTTGTTTTCATTTTTCCTTTATCGTCTTTACTTGGATCCTCCCTGGGTGGACCTCCACCCCTCACTGCATAAGCTTCATCCTCTCTTCCTACTCTCTCAGGCTGTGCATCTTCCTGCCTTAGGAACCTTTTTGCCTCATGGTAGAAATCTTCGAGATCCCTCGGTGGGTCCCGATCCAACGATATCTTGAGATCCGAATTATCTGCAATTCCTGAAACTACTGCCATCAAAACCATCGACGGATCAAGTCGATCCACTGAATCTACCGCTGCATTGAATCTGGTTAAGAAATCCCTGAGCGACTCTCCCTTCCATTGTTTCATCGATGTCAAGGTCATTACGTTCTTGGGTCTGACTATATGGACCCGAAATTGCCTCATAAACCTCTCTATCAGCTCTGTCCAAGTGTCAATAGAACCACTCTCCAGCTGTCTGAACCACATAGCTGCGATATCCGTCAAATACAAAAGGAAACATCAAGCCATGACCTCATCCGATGCCCCTAGTACCTCCATATGCCTCATGTACCTTGTCAGGTGAACGGCGGGATCCGTTCTCCCATCATACATCTCCAACGTTGATAGCTTAAAATCCGAAGGGTTCCTAGCTTGCCTGATAGTAGGAGTAAAGGGACTCCTATTCACAGCCTCCATGTCTTTATTTACCAATCCACCTCTCACAGCCCGTATGCCCATCTCCGCTAATCTGTCATTGTCGCCAAACTGTAATCCTTGTCCGCTACCTCTGATCTGTCCCCGAGTTCACGAGGGAATCCTGGCACATACTCCTCATCACATACTCCTGCACTCCTGTTGGTGTCGGGTTGCACAGCGTCATCTGGTATCCCTCCATGGATTGGTCCAGCATTTCCTGGTGGTGTGCCCCTGAGTCTAGGTCCATCCAGATTGATAGTCGTCTGCTGATTGGGGGCTGCCCCCAACTGAGCCACTCCCTCTGCTTCCTGGTTGAGCGCTTCTGATCCAGCTCCACGGATCTGAGCTCCTGCATTTCCTGCTTGAGAAAATTGTCTGAGAAGAGCCTGCATCATCCCCTCTTGTTTTTTCAGCATCGCTTCCATCTCATCTCTGGTGATGTAGATGGATGCTTGACCTGCTCCAGCTCCAGAGGAAGCCCCTTGACTTCCCTCTTGATTGCTCCTTTCTGTCACTTGCTTCCTTGTTGGTGGCCTAGCCATTACTTCCTAGGATCCAAGTTCCTAAGCTTTTGAATCCAAAATCCTAGCTCCGAAATCCCCGAGTGCTTGCTTCTCAGTGAAGGCGCCAAAATGTTAGCGCCAAAATTGGTCACTAACACCCAAATGTAAAGGAAAGCACCAACTAACAGTCACCAATAACAAATAGAATGTATGTAGAGAGCAATAATATGAAGAACGGTCAAAATTAAAATGAAAGCAGTAAAGAACAACAGATTTTATAGTGGTTCGGCTAACTCCGGCCTACGTCCACTCCAGAAGTTTTCTTTTTATTGATATGAGAATCAATTACGGTTACAATCCGGAGATTTCAAAACAATTATGGTAGAGTAGCCTTAATGAGCAAGAAGAAGGGAAATAGAAGGAAGATCCTTTTTCTGAACCCCTACATGCTGTATTTATAGGCAAATCTCGAGTTACTGGGCTTCCTTAGTAGTCCGGGCCCATTAGGACCATAGTCGGGCCAACATCCTTCACCATGGTATGAGCGACTTCTGTAGCGACTTCCTATAGCGATTTCCTGTAGCGACTTCCTATGCCGAGCGACTTCCTGTGCTGAGCGACTTCCTATGCCGAACGACTTCCTATGCCGAGCGACTTCATGTGCCGAGCGACTTCCTGTGCCGTGCTTCCTGTGCCGTGCTTCCTGTGCCGTGCGACTTCCTATGCCGAGCGACTTCCTATGCCGAGCCGACTTCCTATGCCGAACGACTTCCATGGAGAGCGACTTCCATGCCGAGCGACTTCCATGCCGAGCGCCTTCCATGACGAGCGGGTTCCATGCCGAGCAGGTTCCATGCCGAGCGGCTTCCATGTCGAGCGGCTTCCATGCCGAACGACTTTCATGCCGAGCGACTTCCATGCCGAACGACCCATTCCTCCCTCGAGACTCCAACATCCTGACTCCCTCGAGACTCCAACATCCCGACTCACTCGAGACTCCCTCGAGACTCCGACATCCCGACTCCCTTGAGACACCAACATCCCGACTCCCTGGACACTCCAACATCCCGACTCACTCGAGACTCCCTCGAGACTCCAACATCTCGACTCACTCGAGACTCCAACATCTTGACTCCCTCGAGACTCCAACATCCTGACTCCCTCGAGACTCCCTCGCGACTCTAACATCCCGACTCCCTCAAGACTCCAACATCCCGACTCACTCGAGACTCCCTCGAGACTCCAACATCTCGACTCCCTCGAGACTCCATCGAGACTCCGACATCCCGACTCCCTCGAGACTCCGACATCCCGACTCCCTCGAGACTCCAACATGCCGACTCACTCGAGACTCCAACATCGAGCCACTAGCCTATGCAGATCCACTTCATCCAATCCAATATCCTTCTTCCAAGCGCACTACATCATCTATCCATCCAGTCGACTTAAACCTGTCGTTTTCCAGCCTCGACAAAAGAGTAGTCGATTTAGTTAAAACCGCCGGTCTGCGGCCTTGCCAAAAGGCGGGTTAACAGTTTGGATCCAAAAATTTTATATGTTGAAAAGAACGTATCAATTATTTTTTTGCAACTTTTCCAGAATTTTCTAAGATGATTTAATAGTTATATAAAATTATTTAAGGTACAAGACTTAAATGTTTTATATAAATATAAGAGAGAAAGGGGCTTTTTCAAAAATGATTTAAATTTCCAAATAAGGAAAGTCGGTAGCGTTTTTTAATATAAAAATCTGGCAACCAATCAGATTTAGACAAATAAGGCAGGTTGGGTACAAAAGAACTATTTTAAAGTACAAATAAATAGTTTTTCTACTATTTCAACTCTTTCGGCAAGAGGTTCTGCCTGCATTCCAAACCTTCCGACAAAGTCGAAAGGTATCAAACCTTTCGACTAGGTCAAATAACCAATGCATATGGTATCAGGCAACTTGTACGTAGTGAATTGGAAGGAGTCGAATGGCTTAGGGATGAAAGGTAAGAGCTTTTGAAGGATATGAAACTTTGTTTTGGTTTAAAGGAAAATACACCTGCTAGCTTTCGACAAAGAGCTTTCGACAATGTCAAATGGTTTAAAAGAAAAAGGTTTCGATTGGTTTGCTTTCTTGTTTTAATTGAAACCTTTCAACAAAGTCGAAAGGTATAGCTTTCGACAAGGCCGAAAGCATAGTTGCCACTTCCAAACCATTCAACCCAAATGGAGTCGAAGGTAATATTTTGTTTTCTAAAATTGCCGCCTCTCCATTGATTTCGAAGGGTTGGTTCCAACACAAACACTTCATTGCTTTTGAATGGTTTCGAAAGGTTTTGTAAAGGTTTCGAAGCAGTTGCTTTCGAATCCAATGTAATTCTGATCCTTTTGCTCTACTTGAAGGCATAATCCAAATGTTTTAAGCTGAAACATTTTAAAGGTTTCGAAGTAGTCAACTTCGAATGGTTTCGAAAGGTTTCCACCCATTTTTAAATTGAACCCAATGACTTCGAAAGGTTTTAATTTTGAATGCTTTCGAAAGGTTTTCAATGATTTCAAAGGGGCGGTCCCCCAGACCTTCCGACAAGGTCGGAAAGAAACCTTCCGACAAGGTCGAAAGGTATGGTTTTTTCAATGTTTTTCGAAGGCAAAGGCTAAAGGGATTTAAAGGTGGATGGCATAGGTTTAAAGCTTATAAAAGAAAGGCTTTTTATTGGTTTGAAGGAGTTACCTTCAATGACTTCGAAAGGTTTTTTTAATGGTTTTGAAGGGGTTACCTTCCTTGTTTTCGAAAGGTTGTTTAGATGTTTTAAACAAAGGATTCGAATAATATGATTAGGCAGATAGCCTAAGTGGTTTAAGTTATAAAGGAATTTAACTTATTTTAAAAGGATAGGTAATACTTATTGAACATCATCAACATTATTTTGAGTTAAGTATATATTACATGGCAAAATAGCTTAGAGTAAAGCTAAAGATATATTTTCCTTGTATATATATGATTTGACGGACTAAATCATTTTGAAAAGGTTTTCAAGGAAAATTTAAAAATGGTAGTTAACCCAAAGAAAATTCGGGCAGTCAGCTCATTTAAATTCGGACAGTCAGTCCATTTTAAGGGCAGTCAACCCAAAGGACAGTTAGTACAAATAAGGGCAGTTAGCCCATATATGAACAGTTAGTTCATTTGTTAGCATAAAAGACCTTGCTACTTCTTAAGGACAGTTAGTCCACCCTTTTTAACCTGTTTTATGGACAGATAGTCCATTATTTAGCATAAATTATATTGCTATTTTGGTATAATCAGATTTTGGACAATTAGTCCAGAAAGGAGCAGTTAGCTCAGATTTAGGACAAATAGTCCATTTATTTCCTGTTTTAGCATAATGGATATTGCTATATTATTATTATTATTATTATAATAAGTTGATTAACCAGTTTGGTTGCAGGAAAGGGTTTGCAAAATATATGTTTTAAAAAGAGATATTAGTGAGCGGAAACCCATTCTGCTTAGCGACGTGCTCTCACTATATATCATTAAACAGAAACTATTCATACCAGGCTTTATGTCTGACTCTATGTTTTTGTTTCCCCTTAAACTCTCAGGTGCTCAAAATTGATTTGAGTATGCTGACGGTTTAGGTTTTCAGGTTTTAGCAGATTTTGGTGAATAAGCTTCCGAAGACGATAAAGTGGCTGACGGATAGCTATATTTAGGAATTCTGTTTTAAATTTGTTTCCTCTATGTATTAAGACATTTATGTCTATATTACTTTGATCATTCAAGGGGGCATCTTCATATGTCGCTCTTGGCATATTGTTGTAATTATATTTGATCATTACCTGGGAATACGTTGGGATTTTTGTAACTTGGGTATGATTTGTTTGAAATGTAATAACTATAATTATTGTATTTGGAAATTTGTGATTTCGTTCATATTCAAGTGCTTCTGATATTATGGATACCATTAACATCACCGTATTTCGTCACCAGATGTTAATACTATGGATGACTACAACATCCATAGCGCTTAGCTTTTAGCCTCTAGATACGCGATGTTACAACTTGGTATCGGAGCATAGGTTTATGAAATTTTTTAATTAAAAATGTTTTGAAAAAAAAATCCAATGGAATTAGTGTAAGATTGGGGTTGGGATAACGCTATACTAACATACTTTTATTTGCTATATATAAGTATGTGCTTTTTCTCCATTCATCTGTCTTTGATTAGGTTATCTTTCTGTATCTTATGAGGTTTGAATACCGATATGGATGGTAGAAGAAGCAGAGTTAACCTAGGAAGAGGAAGCACCGAAAGTAATGCCGGACCCAATGTTGGGAGAAACCAAGGTCAAGTAGAGAATGTGGGTGCTGAGGTCACGCAAGTCAGAATGGAAGCCATGTATCAGTTTTTTAGGAATATGATGCGGGCAGGAGTTGCAGTCGGAGTGTTAGGAGGAGATGCTGTAGGAGCAGGGGTTCCGGAAGTTCCAGTGGTTGATCATTTCGCAAAGATGAGTGGTAATTTTGTGAAGCTAGGAGGGAAGCCATTTTTGGGAGTGGAAGATAACATTGATGTTGAGAACTGGTTGTTGCACTGCGAGAGGATTTTTGCAGATCTAGGGTTCAAAGACGAGCAGAAGAGGAGACTAGTGTCCAGGAAGCTTCAGGGAGCCGCATTGTTTTGGTGGAATAGTGTTACACCGTCAGTTGATGAGGAGATAGTAACCTGGGAGGATTTCAAGAGGAGATTCCAGAAGAGGTTTATGTCTGTGATGGCACAGTCAGCTTTGATCAGGCAGTTTGCTGAGCTGGTGCAGGGTGAGATGTCGGTTGTTGAGTATGCCAGGAAGTTTGAAGAGTTGGTACGGTATGGGTATGCTTCTGTAGATACAGTGTTGAAGCGGAATGAGAAGTTCATCAGAGGGTTGAAGCCAGAATTGGCTAGCACTACTTTGTCCCATCTTAGAGATCCTTCTAATATTGTTGTGGAGATGGCTTTGAGGTAGGAAGAAGTCCTTGAGTCTCTGGAGAAGAGCATTGAAAAAGGGGTCCAGGTTGGGCAGGGCCAGAAGAGGAAGTTCTTTCCTAAGAAAGGTGCTTAGAAGGGTGGAGGAGCCAAGAAAGCGAAGTCTGAAGTTGTCTGCTATAAATGCGACAAGAAAGGACACTTTGCTAATGAGTGCCGCTCAGGGAAGACAAAGGATTTGGCTAAGGGGAAGAATGTCAGGTGTTTCAACTGTGACCAGATAAGCCATTATAAGAACCAGTGCAAGGAGCCCATTAGAGATGGTAAGGGCAAGATGTATGCATTGGAGCCTGCTGCTTCTAAGCCAACAGCTCAAGAGAAGGGAAAGGCGGTTCTCGGAGGAACGCTTTAGATTCATGGTATGTCTGTTAGCGTTTTATTTGACACTGGTGCATCGCATTCTTTTATATCTAGATGTTTGATAGATAAGCTTAACCTTGAACCCACATATTAAGTTACTTCCTTACGGGTTGCGAACCCAATAGGAGGGTATGCGATTCTAGGGTTGAGGTTTGACTAGTTTAAGTTTGACCTGTTAGGTCATACTTTTGAGTGCAGTTTGCATGTGTTTGATTTTGTGGGGTTCGGGATTATCCTTGGTATGGATTGTTTGATTGAGTACGATGCTAAGATATTTTGCCAGGGTAGGAAGATATCTCTTAGACAACCGGATAGCAGCGATCGGATTATTTTAACCATAGGAAGTAATAGCGATGAGGTGTTTGCTTTATTGGGTGCTTTGGATTCAGACGATGAGTTGAACCGAGTTTTCATGGTTAGATAATTCGCAGTTGTGTTTGAGCATGTAGTTGGATTGCTGCCAAAGCGGGCCATTTAGTTTCAGATAGATTTGGTTCCGGGAGCAGAACCAGTGAGTAGGCCGCCAAGTAGGATGACCCCTTCAGAAATGAGGGAGTTGAAGGTGTAGTTGGTGGATCTGGAAGGCAAGAGTTTTAACAGGCCAAGGAGTTCACCGTGGGATGCATCAATAGTGTCCACTAAGAAACCGGATGGATCATTGAGGCTATGTATCGATTATCAAAAGTTGAATGAGAGGACGATAAAGAATCAATATCCATTGCCCAGGATTGACAATTTATTCGACCAACTAAGTAGAGCAAAGGTATTTTCTCAGTTAGATTTGGCAACAGGTTTCCATCAGCTCAGGGTAGCAGAGGATAGTATACCTTTGACGGAGTTCAGGACAAGGTATGGGTCGTACAAATGGTTAGTCATGCCGTTCGGACTAACGAATGCTCCAACTTTCTTTGTGGATTTGATGAACCGGATTTTTCGAGAGCACTTGGATAGGTTCGTGCTAGTTTTCATAGATGATATCTTGATTTACTCTAAGAATGAAAGAGAGCATGAAGTTCATTTTAGAGTGGTACATGAGATGCTGAGGCAATATTAGCTGAAAGCGAAGTCTTCGAAGCGTCACTTTTGGAAGAAGGAGGTGAGATTTCTTGGTCATGTGGTCTCCAAAGAAGGATTGTCAGTGGATCCGACAAAGATCGAGGCAGTGAATAGTTGGAAGAGACTTGAGATAGTAACCCAAAATAAGAGTTTCCTTGGGTTGGCTGGTTATTATCGGAGGTTCATTAAGGATTTCTCGCGGATAGCAGCACTGATGACCAGGATGACGAGGAAGGATGTGAAATTTGTGTAGACCGATAAGTGTGAGGAAGCATTCCAGAGTTTGAAACACTTATTGACCCATGCACCGGTGTTGGTTGTTCCAGAAGGGAATTAGGATTTGGTAGTCTATACCAATGCGTGTGGAACGGGATTAGGAGCTGTGCTAATGCAGAGAGGTAAAGTGATTGCCTATGCTTCTAGGCAGCTTAGACCGCATGAGGTCAGTTATCCGACGCATGATTTACATTTGGCTATGGTAATCTTTGCTTTGAAAGTATGGAGACATTACCTTTTGGGAGAAAGGTTTGAGCTATATACAGATCATAAGTCACTGAAGTATTTTTCCTCTCAGAAGGAGCTAAACATGAGGTAGCAGAGGTGGTTAGAGTTCTTAGCCGCTTATGATTTTGAGATTGAGTACACATGTAATAGCCCGTTTTCCATACCTTTTGAATCGATAATAAACCACACCTGTCCAACTCAAATTGCACGAATAAGCGAATCATTAAGGTAGAAAGAAAATAAAGACAGAATAGAATCTTGCACGAATGGAATAATATATAATATTGAACAATATCTTTACAGCAGAATTTTTTTTAAAGATACATATATCAGAGTCAAACCTAAATTCAACTTGGACAGTTATAAACATCTGTCCTTAAAAATGCTGTCAAACATCAAACAACTACAGCGGATAATAGAATACATCTATACATAGAAGAATATCTCCAGCTCTTCTTTGGAAACTCCAACCGTCTTCACTAAACCTGAAACTACTCGGATCTGACCGGAGTATTGAAAATACCCAGATCGGGCTTGATAAACCAGCGTGAGAAAAACACAATAATAATTGATAGTGCCATATATCAGCCTTTGAGTAAAATCCTTTGAAATGAAAGAGTATCTCATAAGACTATGCCCACACATAAACACGGACGAGTTTTTACCTTATGATAACTAAAACACTTTTATATAAATAAAAACATTTGATATTATTTCTAATGACATATCTTTGAAAACATTTGCAAATAAACTTATTAATCTTTGTCGAAATGGTTACCCATATAGCATTTCGAGGCAATTCATTATGCCAATACAAACAAAGCCGCAGGTTCTTATTGGAGAATGGATTGCCATACAAATGACAAGGTAAGGGACTACCTTTCGACAATACAGCTCTAGAGGGATGCACCTAGGGAGCGGATACTGTCCGCCTAAACCAACATAGAACCGGCCTACCTCTTCGCTGGATAGTACCGAATATGTCATCACCCCGGTCGTCACCGACCTGTAACGGGTACCTAAGTCATACATTCACCACATACTTAGACATGTGTAGAATAAATCTAGAAGGATGATGACATCTTCTGATGGAAGCGATCCACTTAGCCCTGCTGCTTCTACCCTGTTTCTGTCATTTTCGGGTGATGAGGACTGAGGTAAACGATTACCTTTTCACATAGTACATCTTCTTCACTTTGAATGCCACATTGCCATTTCTTTGATAACACTATTGACTTTCACGAACATACAACCTCTGAGCTTGTACGTCTCAGAGAAGGGTGTTAAGCTAAGAGAAGTTGCGTTCTCTGCCACCAAGCAGATGTACATTTGTAAAAGTCAACGTTATGATCTTAGAAATGCAATGTCAGACACTCGTCCATACAAGTTCGTTATGGGACTGAACGAAACCGAAGGCACTTCCTCGGCCATTACTAGGCGAGAAGTCCTTGTGGTTCTGAGATTTTTTCATAACAAAGAGACCACTGCTACAATATAGTGAATCAGGAGTTTATCCCCAATAAATTAATAGGTAGCCCTTCGTTTTTATATGTCTCAATATCTCCGTCTTCTAACATCTTCATTTTTCGAACACGTAAACTGATTCGAAGTGGTTTTCGGATAGGAATCGACCAAATCCAACACCGGTTCCTTCGAAATTCAATTATCGATAAAAAGTGAATATGAGTATACAGGATTTATAAAGTCTCTTTTCACTTTAATTCTTTTTGGATGATTTCGAAATCTCTTCCATTTGTCTTAGAGTAATTCTAAGTTAATTCATTTTTTTTCTTTGGATAATATTTCAAATTTCCTCACTTAAAACTCGATCCAAAATTTCATAACTTTTAGGCGGGTCAAAAATAATGTTATTTAAGACACTGTTTACTGTAAACCCTAAAATCAATCTTAGCAAACATTACTGAGTAAATAGGATCATAGAAATCATTCTAATTTTACTCAATATCAATTTCCGGATTCAACAAGTGCTATGCGCGGAATAACGGTGAGATCATCTTTTAAGTTCCACGAATAGAACGAGTTCCCTCTTCGGATTTTAATACCAAATATAAGAAGATTATCTCTATGCAATCCAAGCTGTAGTTTATTCATTTTGGAGATTGCTTAAATTTTTGGATAATACTAATCTCCTTTTATTTTGGAAAACTTAATATAATCTTTTTAGAGCATCCAGGCTTTCCTTTCGATCTCTTCCACCCCTCGCCTAAAAAGAGAAAACATAGGCCAGGTAAGTTCAGGGCACCGGTTGCTCCATCCCCAACCTTAGTTAAACACCTTGTTTTATCTTTCCAGATCTCATAGGCATGACAAATGTACTAGTCGTTTCCACATACTCAAATACTAGCTTTTATTTTGGGAATTGATTATAAAGATTCCAAATTATCTTTTAAATGACTTAATTATTCTTTTAAAATCATTCACAAAATATTTAGGAAAGAATTTTTAAGTTTAAAACTACGTTTCAAAAGTTATTAAAAACTGCTGCGAAAAGCGTTGCGAAAAGTGTTGCAAATAGTGTTTTAAAAGCTATATTCTTCAAAATGACTTTTACATCATTTAGAAATCCATCTTTTCAACTTAAATCTCTTTTAAGACATTTTAAAGGATTTTTATGATTTATTTCATATATTTAAAACATTTAAAATATCAATTTTAAATTTTTGTCACTACTACAATAACGCGATTTTTCTGGAAAATTGTTTTGGACATATTTTAAAATATACAAGATGAAATCTTGATTTTCTTTCTTTATTTATTTAAACATATTTAAATGTTTATAAAAAAATTGTAACTCATTTTAAAACTATTTCCCAAAGGTTTAAGCATTCCATATACACCATTTCATTTTCAAAAGGAAAGTAAAAGGAGTGCTTATCAACGTGTATTAAAGTGACTTGGTAAAACAATTTAATAATCATATCAAACAATCAATACTTGATGATCAAAGCATATATTAGCATCCATAGCAAACATAACACAACATCAAACATGTATATATAAAATATAAATGTTAAATAGAGTTTCCCACCAGAAACCAAAGCGATTAACTTCCTACCAACATTCTAATCAACCAACACTTCACTAACTACTTCCTGCTCCATTAAACACTAGAAAAAAACACCCTCTTCCTTCCAATAGCTCAGCCGAGGCTTTAGATGGAGGTTTCCCAAAAGTATAGAGAAGAAGACTTGGAGCTTTGACTTGAATTCTTAAAATTAGATTCAAAAATGGGCTATTTTGTATCTGATTTTAGGCCCTCTAGTTCTCCAAATTTGGAAAAGTTATTAACTGGAAAGTTATTGAAAATTCTTGTCCCTTGAATTTGAAAAAAAGAATCAATTGAATCCAAGTAGTTTGAGGGAAATATGACAGAATGAAGAAGATATATTGTCGAATTGACAAAAACGAAGCTCGAAAATGCACTTCAAATAATTGAGTTTCAGGTATAGCAAACTTCAAAACTGGAAAAAGTGATCAACATAAAAGTTGTAGCCACTAAAATTAAATATGATTTAAAAAAAAATCATTCTTAATTTGGGTCAGTTATGATCAAGTTATGATCAAAACAAAATGGGTTATTCTCTATCTTAAAAACTGGGCCACAGAATACTGGAAAGAAGTGGATTTTTGACATGGTTAAGTTTAGAATGAGACAAAGTGGTCAAAATGAAAGTTGTAGCCACTGGAAAATTACATGTGCTAAAAAATTAATTTTGCATTTTTGTTCTGTTTTGAAGAATTTATGGCCGAGAGAAGAAGAGGTAAAATATGGAGAAAATATGAGTTTGATTTAAAGAGAATGGACATTGATTTCTTTTGAACATTTTGTAAATATTTTGACATTATTTATTTTTAATTTTTTCCTATAGCTTGGAAGCCATTAGAGAAAAGAGGAAGAAGGTGAAAAATCTTGAGAAAAGAATAAAAAGAAGTGTGAATGTAAGTGAAGAAGGAGGTGGGTATTTATAGAAAAAGAAAGAAGTGGTAAATTTACTAAAATAACCTCTTACCAAATTACCAAACTAACCCTAGTTCAACCTAAAGAAACCTCCACATTTTCAATACTTAATATCATCCTTTCACTTCTTACTTTATATCTTAGTCACTTAAAGATTAAATAAAGAATATCATAATTATATTGGCTTTGATTTGATGTGATTTGATGTTCACTTTTCTTACTTTTGTTCCTTACTTAATTTTCCATAATGGCATTCTAGAATTTCCTAATTTATTTAGTAAAAGTAAACTTGATTAGCATTAAAATGTGTACATTTATATGTTTCAAACATGTTAACCAAGGTGCAACGACGTTGCGACAACTTATTTTGAACAAAATGTTGATTTTCGACAAAACGTTTTACGGTCACATTTTGACGTTTTAGTTAAACTATTTATTCATGTGAACCAAACTTTAAAATAAATTTCTTATTATCTTTAAATAATTAAAACAAGGATATTTGACTTATAAAATAATATAAAACAATATCCAAATCTATTTGTAAAAATATGACATCGATTTATCGATATGCGACAAAATTTATCAACTTTTATGGAACAAGTTTTATATATTTATCGAACCATTATAAATTAAATTACTATTATTGTCAAATGAGTTTGATATGGATTATATATATTTAAAAAATAATTATTTATCCTTTAAAACAAATTTCTCGAATATGTATCCTACTTTATCAGAATCCGACTTTTGTCAATTTTACAATGCAAATCCAAAACCTTTATTCAATATCAAAAATAAGTTTACCATTCTTATTTATCATATAAAACATGATTGTTTACGTTTGAAATTTCTTCATTTGAATATTTAAATAAATTAAATATTTCATTTTCAAAGTGGTAAAATTACGGGTCGTTACAACACACCAAGGAAAGGCAACAAGGTTGTAGACGCACTTAGCAGGAAGCATCAAAATGAGTGTTGGCAATGATAGCAGAGTGGAAAGACTTGGAAGTGTTGGCAGATTGTAGAGTGTAGTGGAGATCCGAGGCTGGGTCTAGTGGTAATACAGTTGTATTGTCTTGTTTGGAAGTTCGACCAATGTTGAACGAACGGATTGCTTCTAAGAAGATAGAGGATCCAACGTTAGCTGAGCGGATCAGAAAGCTAAAGAAAGGAACCAAGAGTGATGACTTGAAATATTTCAGTCTTGACCAGAATGGATGGTTAAGAAAGAAAGAAAGATTATGTGTTCCAAGTGTAGGGAACATAAGGAAGGAAGTCTTAGAGGAATGGCATCGTTAGAAGTTTACTATACATCCCGGAGGTACTAAGATGTATCAGGATAAAAAGAGGAGTTTCTTCTGGGAAGGAATGAAACGGGATATTGGTTTGTGTGCAAGGCAGTGCTTGAGTTTCCAGTAGGCAAAGGTCAAACACCAAAAGCCAAGTGGTTTGCTTCAGCCGTTGGACGTTCCAGTGTGGAAGTGGGATCATGGGAAGACCATCTGCATCTAGTCGAGTTTTCGTATAACAACAGTTATCAGACTAGTATTGGGATATCACTGTTTGAAGATTTGTATGGAAAGCCAAGCAAATCTCCCTTTTGTTGGTTGGAGACCGGGGATAGGTTGATTCTTAGTCCAGATCTGGTTAGAGAAGGTGCAGAAAAGATTGAGGCCATTCGGGTTAGAATGAAGGAGGCTCAGTCTAGGTAAAAGAGTCATGCAGATAAGAGATGAAATGATTTGGAGTTCTCAGTTGGGGACCTAGTTTTCGTCAAAGTATCACCGATGAAGGGTGTGCTTAGATTTGGGAAGTCGGGGAAGTTATCTCCTAGGTTCACTGGACCTTTTCCTATTCTTGAGAGGATCGGGAAACTCACTTATAGACTTGAGTTACCGAGCAGTTTGGCAGGTGTCCACGATGTTTTTCATGTTTCTCATCTCAGAAGGTCCGTTAGAGACCCGGAGACTGCTATTGCACCGACAGTGCAAGACGACTTAGTGGTAGAACCAGATTTGACCATAGTGAGAAAGACAGTTCGCATTGTTGCGAGAGATGAGAAGAGGCTTAGAACCAAGACGGTCAGATTAGTCAAAGTCCAGTGGAGTGACGATGACAGAGACTGTACTTGTGAGGTTGAGAGCAGGATTAGAGATACTTATCCTGATATGTTTGATGGTTTGTTTTACAATCTTGTTTTTTTGTGTACCTTATTGTAATTTCAAGGACGAAATTCTTTAAGGAGGGGAGTCCGTATCACCCCGGATTTTTGATAACATTATTTAGGAGATTTAGTTAGTTAAACTAAATAAAATAATGTGTTGATTAGGAGATTGAGATTTGATTTTAATTAAGGCAGCCATGCCTTTTTAAACAAATAAATTAAAAGAAGGGTTTAAAATGAATTAGAGGAGGGGTATTATTTGAAAGAGACCATTCCTATATCTCCTTCCTTAGGCCGTGTATTATGTACACATTCATTCCATTTCATAATTTTCAAAATCAAGGCCGGCCACCATTAACAAGGAAAGAAGAAGAGGAAACTAAGGAAAAGCTTAGGAAAAAGAAAATTCAAATCAAAACTCATTCAAATTTCAAGCTCCTTAATCTTTAAAGCAAAGGTGAATAATGTTTACATCTCCAAATTTTATGGTTTCGGTTTAAAATTAAATCCGAATGATTTTTCAAAGATTTTCCATGTTTTTGAATGATAAAATGACTATATATACATGTTGATGATTTATGAATGTTCTTATAGATTTTTATGACATGTTTTAAGATGAAAACCTTATTAAATGATATCTGTTAGCCTTGCAAAATTTTAAGGCGATCTAAAATGATATTTTAGAGATGGATTTCAATTTTCAGATTTTCCTAAATTTTGTTGAATTATTATGAATTTTCTAAGGAAGAAAATGGTATTTTGAATTATAAAATTATTTACAAGAAAAATAATTATTATTTGGAACCGAAAATTTTATATGTTGAAAAGAAAGTATCAATTATTTTTTTGGAATTTTTCCAGAATTTTCTAAGATGATTTAATAGTTATATAAAATTATTTAAGGTATGAGACTTAAATGTTTTATATAAATATAAGAGAGAAAGGGAATTTTTCAAAAATGATTTAAATTTCCAAATAAGGAAAGTCGGTAGCGTTTTTTAATATAAAAATCTAGCAACCAATCGGATTTAGACAAATAAGGTAGGTTGGGTACAAAAGAACTATTTTAAAGTACAAATAAATAGTTTTTCTACTATTTTAACTCTTTCGGCAAGAGGTTCTGCCTCCATTCCAAACCTTCTGACAAAGTCGGAAGGTATCAAACCTTTCGACTAGGTCAAATAACCAATGCACATGGTATCAGGCAACTAGTACGTAGTGAGTTGGAAGGAGTCGAAAGTTTTAGGGATGAAAGGTAAGAGCTTTTGAAGGATATGAAACTTTGTTTTGGTTTAAAGGAAAATACACCTGCTAGCTTTCGACAAAGAGCTTTCGACAATGTCAAATGGTTTAAAAGAAAAAGGTTTCTAAGTAGTCAACTTCGAATGGTTTTAAAGGTTTCGAAGTAGTCAACTTCGAATGGTTTTGAAAGGTTTTCACTCATTTTTAAATTGAACCCAATGGGCAATGACTTCGAAAGGTTTTAAGTTTCAATGCTTTCGAAAGGTTTCCAATGATTTTAGAGGGGCATCCCCTAGATCTTCCGAAAAGGTTGGAAAGAAACCTTCCGACAAGGTCTGGAAGAAACCTTCCAACATGGTCGAAAGGTGAAACCTTCCGACAAGGTCGAAAGGTATGGTTTTTTCAATGTTTTTCGAAGGCAAAGGCTAAAGGGTTTTAAAGGTGGATGTTATATGTTTTGAAGCTTATAAAAGAAAGGCTTTTTTATTGGTTTGAAGGAGTTACCTTCAATGACTTCGAAAGGTTTTATTAATGGTTTTGAAGGGGTTACCTTCGTTGTTTTCGAAAGGTTGTTTAGACGTTTTAAACAAAGGATTCGAATAATATGATTAGGCAGATAGCCTAAGTGTTTTAAGGTATAAAGGACTTTAACTTATTTTAAAAGGATAGGTAATCCTTATTGAACATCATCAACATTATTTTGAGTAAAATACATATAACATGGCAAAATAGCTTAGGGTAAAGCTAAAGATTTATTTTCCTTGTATATATATGATTTGATAGACTAAATCATTTTGAAAAGGTTTTCAAGGAAAATTTAAAAAGGGTAGTTAACCCAAAGAAAATTCGGGCAGTCATCGCATTTAAGTTCGGACAGTCGGTCCATTTTGAGGGCAGTCAACCCAGAGGACAGTTAGCCCAAATATGGGCAGTTAGCCCGGATACGAATAGTTAGTTCATTTGTTAGCATAATGGACCTTGCTACTTCTTAAGGATAGTTAGTCCACCCTTTTTAACCAGTTATTTGGATAGATAGTCCATTATTTAGCATAAAGGATATTGCTATTTTGGTATAATCAGATTTAGGACAGTTAGTCCAGAAAGGAGCGGTTAGCTCAAATTTAGGACATATAGTCCATTTATTTCCTATTTTAGCATAATGGATCTTGCTATATTATTATTATTATTATAATCAGTTGATTAAACAGTTTGGTTGCAGGAAAGGATTTGCAATATGTTTTAAAAAGAGATATTAGTGAGGGGAAACCCGTTCTGCTAAGTGGCGTAGTCTCACTATGTATCAGTAAATAGAAATTATTCATACCAGACTTTATGTCTGACTCGAAATTTTTGTTTCCTCTTAAACTCCTGGGTGATCAAAATCGATTTGAGTAGGCTGAGGGTTTAGGTTTTCAGGTTTTAGTAGATTTTGGCGAATAAGCTTCCGAAGACGAGCAGGTGGCTGACGAATAGTTATATTTAGGAATTCTGTTTTAAATTTGTTTCCATTGTGTATTAAGACATTAATGTCTATATTGCTTTGATCATCCAAGGGGGCATCTTCATATGTCGCTCTTGGCGTATTGTTGTAGTTATATTTGATCATTGCCTGGGAATACGTTGGGATTTTTATAACTTGGATATGATTTGTTTGAAATGTATCACTGTAATAATTGTTTTTGGAAATTTGTGATTTTGTTCATATTCAAGTGCTTCTTATATTATGGATACCATTAACATTACCGTATTTCGTCACCAGAAGTTAATACCGTGGATGACCGCAGCATCCATAGCGCTTAGATTTTAGCCTCCAGATACGGGATGTTACAAACTATTTGTTATAGCAAATAAATTTACAAAATGAATTTACCATTATTATTTATTAATTAAAAGGAGTTAAATAAGGTTATTAAATCCATTTAATTAATATTTAATTCACAATTCAAATTTTTAAATACCTACAATTGAATATAGGTTATTTAGATTTTCAAACACCAATTATCTAAATATTTAAAATTAATTAAATATTCAAAATTTAAAAGATAAAATTCTGGGATGTTACTTTCTCCCCCTTAAAAGAATTTCGTCCTTGAAATTCCCAAAGGAAGAAAATGTCTCCAACCCTTATATTTAAAAACTATTAAATAAAATCAGTTATTAAACCTTAAAACCTTATATTACGAAATTTTTTGGCAACACCTCCTTCGCTTGGCTAGCTTCGAAAAACTATAACTAGCCACAACTAACCCAATCAATAAAGAAAGTAAAAGCCAAGTTGTTAACAAGAAAACTTGTCAACACCTTAAAGTAGAATTTTGGATATAGATGTTCCAATTAAACCACCTTTCGATTAGATAAGAATAGTTTGCACCTTTTTATTTCTTTTGGTCTACCTTTCGAATGGGTTGTAATGGTTGGAATTTCTTAATTGTGACCTTTCGACTTGGTCGAAACTCTTAAATCCTTTTTTCAACACCTTTTGAGGTAGGTGAACTTATTTAGGGTCCTACTTAAACCTCCCTTCGAAAATAGCCGTGGTAACTCAAAGTTAACTCTAGTGTTTAAGGATGTAGGCTAAATGGACGGGTTTCGACTTTGTCGAAAGCTTACTTCTTTAATAACTTTGGCTTGGATTGTTAAGCCTGGGGATTTTGGCCAAGTTATGGTTTCGACTCACTAGAAAGATAATCTTTTGGAGATTTGTGGTTTGGAGCTAGAACTTAAGTGTTTTGGGCTAAATAAGGGGTTTCGACTCAGATGGAGGGTAACTTTTCGACGTAGTCGGCACAGGCAGAACATAATCAAATCCAATAGAAATCTCTAAACTGTAGCATAATCAAAAACATAAGAATCTCTATACTTTAACTAATGATGTACACAATGATCAATTTTCCCAATTCAATTCCCAAATTAGGGTTACAAATTTACAATTGTAAAAGGTATAAGATTAGAGTGAATGAAATTCGGATACCCTAAACCAGACCCCTAGGGTTTTATTTATAGATGCGGGTTATCACCTTTCGACTTAGAGCTTTCGACCTAGTCGAAAGGTGGCTTTATATACCTTCTATCTCTTTTGACACTTGCGTATCCCTTGGCAATGCTTTTGATTGGGTTTGAATGCTTACGTCTTCGTCGAAAGGGGTAGACACACCCTTTCCTTTGTATTGCTTTGTTGTTGCAAGTGTATAGGAGCAAGGGCTTTCAACTATGTTGACAAGTTGTTCTATGGAGTTTCGAAGGTGTTGATGGTTTCGACGTAGTGGGTAGCTTTCGAATGCATGCTTGCGACTTGATACAAAACTTTCACTGGATGTTAAAGGCTTCGAGTGGTTCGAAAGGCTTGATTATGCTTTCGAAAGGGTTGTTCTGATCAAGGCGTCTTTCTGAGTAGTTTGAATGAAGGCGAAACCTTAGGTTTTGAATTGTCTGGCACGCATGTTGCCTTCGAAAGGTACTCTTCCTCTTATTAGAAACATCTTCATGTAGGTGAGAGCATCTGTTTCGAAAGGTAGACATTGATGCGAAAAGGAGCTTTCGACCACATTGACCCCTTCGTAAGCTTGTAACACGTATAGCTTTTGGCTATAGCATCCCTTCAACTCCTTTGAAAGGTTTTGTTGGTGCTGTCATCTCTTGTTACTTTTTCCTTTTAACTATTTTGGTTTCGACAAGGTTGAAGTAGGAATTTGTGGTGACATTTTCCCCCTCCCCTTGCGAAGGGATGCTCTTGACTTTCCAAGTTAACTCTTTTGAAACCTATTACACTTCCCCATTTTTCGTATTCATGCGCAAATCCTGGCCGTTCATTTAAATTCAATCGTACGGTTTTCCATCCATGCTGACTTTTCTTATAAGTAAGTTCTCTTCTTCCCCTCTTTTACTTATCTGACATTAAAGAAATTTACAACAAGAATCAAAGTTTTCAAATTCTCAAATAATTCCTATTTCCAACACCAGAAATTAAAATCCAAAGTAAGTTTAATTCTCTTGCTTTTTGAAATTACTTTTCATAGCGAATTTCGATTTCTAAAATCCATCGTGTTTGGATCGGAACTACTGCTCGGATTTAATAAAAATCATCTAAGTTTTTATTCGCCTGAAAGCATTCTATAATTTATCTTCACGACTTGCTTCGATCTATTTCTCGTTAATCTTCATTCAAAGCTTATCTGATTTGGATTTTATTATTATTATCATTTTTAAAGAGTTCGGATTTTTTATCTCAAAGACTCTACAATTTTGAATGGTAAATTCGCGCTTAAATCCATCTTGTTATTGACATTTTATTGATTTTTTAAAAATTGAATTTGGTGAAGAAGGGGATTTCCAATTACTTCGCAGAGAAGTTTTGAGTTGTAAGAATCATAATTAGTGCTACAGTTTTACCTTTCTACCCCTTCTAAAGGGATTAAGGAGGCAACTTTTGTTTCGCTTTTTCAACCTCTTTCGATGGGGTCAAAAGTTAGTCTAATGCCTCATTCAATTGACCTCATCGAAAGGTTGTGTAGTTAATAGGAAGTGGACCTCTTTGAAAGCAGAATTGTACTTTAGCATATTATGATACCTTTCGAAGAAGTTGGCTAATGTGTCTTACTTTGTAATTATCTAATACACACCTTTGAAAGCATAGTCTTTGTTTTATAGGTTTCGAAACCTTTAGTACAAACTTACTTTCAACCAATTTTAGGAAACTTGTGAAGTTAGAGATACATATATTTTATAAATTGGATTGAAGAAAGCATACTTTGTATAAGCTATAAATCAAATCAAATGTTTCGACTTAGTCGAAACCTACTGTATTAGTTCGAATTTTATTGTTGATATGCTTTCAAAACCATGTACCCCTTTTCCACTCTGTCGAAACCTTTTGTAACTAATTGAGATTCGATCATCATCTTTTACCAACATCGCCGAAACATCCTAAGTCTTTTATTTTTATCAATATGATTTAAACTCAAAGCCTTTCGACTTAATTGGCATATAAGGTTTCGATAGCATTCATATTCCCTTAGAAAAATTAAGTTCATGGCTTTCGACACTGTCGAAAGGTTCTCTTGCTTTGTTTATTGAATGTTGGTAGCTTATATTTTATTAAAAATTGTTGGGTAGGTTTCAACTACTTCTTTTAATGAAAAATTTTTCCTTGAGCTTTAGACATTGTTGAAGGGAACTTGTTGGGAGTTAACTTCTATTTTCCCTTTCGACTCTGTTGAAAGCTCAATAAATTTCATTTTTCTAACTTTAACATTTTTTCAAAAATATGTAATTTCATGCTTTTGTTTGATATTCTAATTGTTGTAATAGGTTTCCAAAATCTTTGAAAGAATGTTAATTTCACAACAAACTATAATTTCTAACAGAAACGATTTCACCTGGCAGAATCATAGTTTCACCCAACAAGATTGAAGCCACCTCCAAACATTCCTTATTATAAACCCAGTATGAGGTGGATGCGATTCTCAACGACTTTAGCATTACTGGGGTGGAAGTCATTCCCCTACTGATAACGACACCATTCACAACCCTCCAGAAGGGTACTTTCCCTACACAGCAATTCATATTTGGCATGGAGGATTCCTTCCCTTCCTGGACTTCTTACCTAAGTTCCTGACCTATTTGGTAGTAGCTCCTATACAACTATCACCCAATGTGTATACCAATCTTCAATCCCTGGAGCTCATGGCATTGGAGTCCGGCATTCCCTCTCTTAATGCTGAAGTGTTAAATTATCTTGTTCGATGGTTTAAGCTTAGCAGCTTGAACAACTAAATCATCAGAGCCAATTGTTTGCGCCAAAATTGGTCACAAACCCCAAATGTCGTGAAAGCACCAGTGTATGAATACAAATCAACAAATATTCAAACACAAATCTCAGATTCAAGCAAACAGAATATCACAATTCAGAAATAGTGAACAGAAACACGAGATTTATAGTGGTTCGGCTATCTCTGGCCTACGTCCACTTCAAAAGTTTTCTTTTATTGATGTTCTTCGTTGATTACAGTTGATTACATTGGATTACAATGGATTATATCTCTGTTCTTTGAGTACAATGGTAGTAGTGAAGTGCAAAGTAGAGTCTGGTAGAGTCTGGGCGCTTCAGAATCAAGATCCCCTTTTCTGAATGACCTGGGGCTCTATTTATAGGTGTTGGAGGCTGATATTTCGCCTATATTTCGGGAGACTACTTCTGGCACGTGAGGGGGCCCACATGCCCGGCCTCTGGAAATTGGGGCCCATTCCGGGATCGATTCGTACTCCATTCGAATCGATCAAGAACTCATCCGATGGAGCTGAAATTTGGTGAGAACACTTATCAACATGTATGTAAGCTCTTGTGAAAATTTTATTAAATTTGGACTTGTAGATCTCAAGTTATGATCGATTCAAGATGATGATCTTCGTCAGGCTGCTTCATTCGAATCGATCCATTCGCATCGATTGCTTCGAATCGATGGTGTCGCATGTGATCAGGTTGACGTGGTGCGCGCTCTTCGCATCGATCCGTCTTTTTCGCCAAGTTGATCGAGTCACTCCGGAGATTTCTCCACGTTCGCATCCAAGATTTAACGCGTCATCTCTGACTCGTTTGACTCGAAAGTATAGACATACATGGATTCGAACATTGGGTCTCGATCGTATCGATGGTAATGTACTCCGGTCGATCGATACGAAAGTGTCATAGCAAGATCGATTCAAAGCAGCATCCCTTGATGGATACGAATGACGATGGTACAATCGATACGAAGACTGGCTGACTGATGGATGCGGGTTGAGGTAATTCGATGGATTCGGTCAAGTCCCTTCAACTGATGGATACGAGGTCGTGCGTGACGATGGATACGAACATATGCTTGACAACGGATGCGAAGTTGATGATGGCTGATCGATGTGAATCGAGGCCAACTACTGATGGATTCGAACAGGGAGACACTGATGGATTCGAACAGAGGTGTTGCCTATGGATTCTAATAAGGATATTCTCCTTCATTTTGCATCGATCATAACTCGAGCACACGAACTTGGATTGACTTGAAATCTGGAGTGCTTGTTTTCATGACTTTACTTGCCGTGCCCTATCAATTGTAGCCTGATCCGAGCTCGGACAAAATTCATCGATATCCATGGTGAACCTGTGGTGTAGCTGATTTCCAGGATGGATTGTCATTGATTTCTAGTTAGTTTCTTGGTATCACGGCCTTGCCAAAAGGCGAGATAACATTTGCCCCTAAAAACATGCCTTGCGATTGGAAGGTGTGTTTTATAATGTCATAAACCGGATGTTCATATCCTGTTGATGACCTGCAAAGAAATTGATAGTTTTATCTGACCACGAATGACGATCGTTCGGGATCGTATGTCATTTGAGATAAAATGTGTCCGTTCGCGGTCGAATGCCGTTCGTGGCAAATGGTGGAATGGGACCATTCGCGGTCAGGTGCCGTTCACGACAAATAAAGAAATTGGACCGTTCGCGGTCGGATGCCGTTCGCGGCAAATAAAGAAATGGGACCGTTCGCGGTTGGGTGTCGTTCTAGACGAATAAAGAAATTGGACCGTTCGTGGTCGGATGCCGTTCGCGGCAAATAAAGAAATGGGACCGTTCGCGGTCGGGTGTCGTTCTAGACGAATTATGATGGATTGTGACCGTTCGTGATCATATGGTGCACGAGATAAAATGTGATCGTTCGCGATCGGATGCCGCACGAGGCAGAATATGATCGTTCGCGATCGAATGTTATACTAGATGAAGTGTGACCGTTCGCGGTCGGGTGCCGTTCAAGGCTAATGGTGACTGTTCGAGGTCGGGTGCCGTTCGAGGCTAATGAGTGTGCCCGGGGGGGACTTATTATTATCAATGTCAGGTTCACGTTCGGGTGAATTTCTGAATCAGCGATCGTGGCGGTTCATCGCCATACAAGGTGTGCTTGTGGACCGTTCGCGATCCAAAGCATACGCGAGTAACTTCTTCTACAGAATTGCAAGTATCAAATTAACGTTCACACGAATTTCATGACAAAAATGTCCAAACAAGCAAAGTCTAAATGTCCAAATTAACTTGAAACAAAAACAAAGCAAGGATGTCAAAGTGTAAATTCTCACTACGAGACGGTCAACAATCATTCAGAGCATGCGTGTGGATCGTTCGCGATCTCATACATGTGTAAATGGTGTGATGGTGTTAGTGAGAAATTTACAACTTGTTCATCGTTATTTAAATCAATTGATAACCATACGGTGCCCCGGCTCGGGGTTACCCCTAGCTGATGTAGATGGTGGCCGCTCTGGTTCCACCGTTGGAGCTCGCCTTCTCACATACTGAAGTAGCCTACCGTTCCTGATATGCCCTTCTACCTCATCCTTCAGGTGTCTATAGTCATTTGTGCTATGTCCGTTCAGCTCGTGGAATAAGCAATATTTGTCTGACTTTCTCTCGTCGGTAGTTGGATCCCGTCACATTGGTCTATGATAGGCAACTTGCTCTCGTGTGTCTTGGTAGGTTCGCTCCAAACCCTCATTCAGTTCTGAATAGGTGGTAAATCGCGGCTCCCTCCGTTGTCGCTTTGACCTGTCATCATTTTCTTCAGCCTTTCGCTTCTCTTTACCAGTCTCTGCACCTTTTCCAGGTGAATTACCGCCTCTAACTGCGTAAACATCGATTTCTTCTTCTCTCTCCGTACGAGCATCCTCTAATCACAAAAACTTTTCGGCTTCATGATAAAACTCTCCCAGGTCCGTAGGTGGACCCTTAGTTAGTGAATTCTTGAACTCCGTGCCATCAGATATTCCAGATACAGCTGCCATCATGACCATAGATGGATCTGGTCGATCCACTGATGCTGCTGCCGCATTAAATCGCGTCAGAAAACTCCTCAAAGATTCTCCGGCCTTTTGATTTAGAGTCGCCAAACTCATCACGTTCTTGGGTCTCGAAATATGAACCCTGAATTGTCTCATAAACCTTTCTGTCAAATCTGTCCAAGTCCCAATGGAGCCACTCTCCAGTTGTCTAAACCATAGCGCTGCAATGTCCGTAAAATACAATGGAAAGCACCGGGCCATGACTTCCTGTGATTCCCCCAACACTTCCATGTGCCTCATATACTTCGTTAGATGGACCGCTGGATCCGTCCGCCCATCATACATTTCCAACGATGGTAGCTTGAAGTTTGGTGGATTCCTGGCCTTCCTGATTGTATGAGTAAAGGGACTCCTATGTACATCCTCCAGATCTTTATTGACTAGTCCACCTCTCATGGCCCGTCTGACCATCTCTGCCAACCTGTCGTTGTCGTCAGGTTGTGATCTTTGAGTGTCACCTTCGTTTTGCCCCCCTGGCTGAGCGTTCATCCCTCTATTGCCACCAGGTTGCTCGGATGTCCCTGAATCTCTTCCCGGGATTGGATCAACATGCTCTAAGTGCGTGCCCCCCCAGCTCCGGTGCTGCGCCAGATGGTCCTGCTCCTTGATTTTGTGCTCCAAGTTGTCCAATCTATTGAAGCAAATTCTAAATCATTTCCTCCTGTCTCTTCATCATTGTCTCCATCTCATCCTTGGTGATGAAGATCGATGCTTGGTTTGCCCCAGAGGAAGCCTCTTGACTCCCTTCATGCTGACTTTGCTCTGGTCTCTGCCTTCTACTTGTTTGTCTTGTCATGATTCTTCGGATCTAAATCTCTTAGCCTTCTGATTCGACTTTCAAATGATAGAACTCCTGAATTAGCGTTTTCAGTGGAAGCATCAAAGTGCTTGCACCAAAATTGGTCACAAACCCCAAATGTCGTGAAAGCACCAGTGTATGAATACAAATCAACAAAAATTCAAACACAAATCTCAGATTCAAGCAAACAGAATATCACAATTCAGAAATAGTGAACAGAAACACGAGATTTATAGTGGTTCGGCTATCTTCGGCTTACGTCCACTTCAAAGGTTTTCTTTTATTGATGTTCTTCGCTGATTACAGTTGATTACAGCGGATTACAATGGATTATATCTCTGTTCTTTGAGTACAATGGTAGTAGTGAAGTGCAAAGTAGAGTCTGGTAGAGTCTGGGTGCTTCAAAATCAAGATCCCCTTTTCTGAATGACCTAGGGCTCTATTTATAGGTGTTGGAGGCTGATATTTCACCTATATTTCGGGAGACTACTTCTGGCACGTGAGGGGGCCCACATGCCCGGCCTTTGGAAATTGGGGCCCATTCCGGGATCGATTCGTACTCCATTCGAATCGATCAATAACTCATCCGATGGAGCTGAAATTTGGTGAGAACACTTATCAACATGTATGTAAGCTCTTTTGAAAATTTTATTACATTTGGACTTGTAGATCTTAAGTTATGATCGATTCAAGATGATGATCTTCGTCAGGCTGCTTCGTTCGAATCGATCCATTCGCATCGATTGCTTCGAATCGATGGTGTCGCATGTGATCAGGTTGACGTGGTGCGCGCTCTTCGCATCGATCCGTCTTTTTCGCCAAGTTGATCGAGTCGCTCCGGAGATTTCGCCGCGTTCGCATCCAATATTTAACACGTCATCTCTGGCTCGTTTGACTCGAAAGTATAGACATACATGGATTCAAACATTGGGTCTCGATCATATCGATGGTAATGTACTCCGGTCGATCGATACGAAAGTGTTATAGCAAGATCGATTCGAAGCAGCATCCCTTGATGGATACGAATGACGATGGTCCAATCGATACGAAGACTGGCTGACTGATGGATGCGGGTTGAGGTAATTCGATGTATTCGGTCAAGTCCCTTCAACTGATGGGTACGAGGTCGTGCGTGACGATGGATACGAACATATGCTTGTCGACGGATGCAAAGTTGATGATGGCTGATCGATGCGAATCGAGGCCAACTACTGATGGATTCGAACAGGGAGATGCTGATGGATTCGAACAGAGGTGTTGCCTATGGATTCGAATAAGGATATTCTCCTTCAATTTGCATCGATCATAACTCGAGAACACCAACTCCGATTGACTTGAAATCTGGAATGCTAGTTTTCATGACTTTACTTGTCGTGCCCTATCAATTGTAGCCTGATCCGGGCTCGGACAAAATTCATCAATATCCATGGTAAACCTGCGGTGTAGCTGATTTCCAGGATGGATTGTCATTCATTTCTAGTCAGTTTCTTGGTATCACGGCCTTGCCAAAAGGCAGGATAACATTTGCCCCCCAAAACATGCCTTGCGATTTGAAGGTGTGTTTTGTAATGCCATAAACCGGATGTTCATATCCTGTTGATGACATGCAAAGAAATTAATAGTTTTATCTGACCACGAATGACGATCATTCGGGATCGTATGTCATTTAAGATAAAATGTGTCCGTTCGCGGTCGAGTGCCGTTCGTGGCAAATGGTGGAATGGGACCATTCGCGGTCAGGTGCCGTTCGCGACAAATAAAGAAATTGGACCGTTCGCGGTCGGATGCCATTCGCGGCAAATAAAGAAATGGGACCGTTCGTGGTCGGGTGTCGTTCTAGACGAATAAAGAAATTGGACCGTTCGCGGTCGGATACCGTTCGCGGCAAATAAAGAAATGGGACCGTTCGCGGTCGGGTGTCGTTCTAGACGAATTATGATGGATTGTGACCGTTCGTGATCGTATGGTGCACGAGATAAAATGTGATCGTTCGCGATCGGATGCCGCACGAGGCAGAATGTGATCGTTCGCGATCGAATGTTATACTAGATGAAGTGTGACCGTTCGCGGTCGGGTGCCGTTCAAGGCTAATGGTGACCGTTCGAGGTCAGGTGCCGTTCGAGGCTAATGAGTGTGCCCGGGGGGACTTATTATTATCAATGTCAGGTTCACGTTCGGGTGAACTAAGGAATTAAAGCAAGGAATTAAAGCAAGGAAGATTAATCTCAATCAAATCTCAAAGTCCTTATCCTAATCAAGGTGAATAATAATCTAAATCATCTTTATTTTTTTATGATCATTTGATTTTTTGGTTTAAGATTAAATCCATTATAATGATGATTTTGATGATGATATGCTTGGATTTTATAACATGTTCGATTTAAACTAGATTGTTTGAATATAGTCTTATACGGTTTTAAGGGTAAAACCGAATATAATATATTCCGAATCCCATGAGGAAATTATATGTTATGTAAAACATGATTTTAGTAGATGGGTTTTAATTTTTATAATTTTCCAAGCTATGGAAAATTTATTATGATTTTTAAAATGAAAATATGTATAATTGGGTTTAGAAATTAATTTCGGTAATTTTATGAAGAATTTGGGTCTAAAATTTTTATACGTTAGATAACATATTGAAATAGAATTTCTGTAATTTTTGGGGATTTTTCCTAAGTGATTTACTATGGAAATAAAATTATTTTAGATGAAGGACTTAATTTTTTTATTGGTTTTGCTTAATGGAAGGGCTTATTTGTTAAATTAATCCTTGTTTAGATCTGAAATTATGCGTCGGTTATTTTGTAAAAAATTTGAAAAGTTTATGGCAACCAATTAAATGTTTACAAATAGGCAGGTTAGTTATAAAGTAATTGCTTTAAATGGCATTAAATCAATCTTTACCCAGAAAAGTGGGTTCCGCCTCTTTTAGAAGCCATCATTCGACCATTTGCTTCTGCCTTCGACCAAGTCGAAACCTTCCAGGTCAAAACCAACTAAGCCGAAACCAATACACAAGCTATCAAACATTGGTACGTAGTGGATTGGAGAAAGGCAGAATGCATGGTGTCGAAACATAGCTTTCGATGGGTCGAAACATTTGTTTTAGTTTGAAAAGAAATGCGCTTGCCTGTTTTACTATATGCTTTCGAAGGAGTCGAAACCAATGCCTTCAAAGGGGTCTTTATAAATTTCTTTCGAAGGAGTTGCCGCTTCTTGTTTAAAATTGTAGCTTTCGAATGAGTTACTTAGTTTTAAAAATCAATGCTTTCGAAAAGGGTAGTTTCGACCATGTCAAAACCCTTCCGTCGTTCCTAAGCCTTTCGAAGCGATTGAAGTCTTCAATGCTTTCGAAAGGTAGCTTTGTTTTATACTTGTACTAAGCTAGTACCTAAAGCTTTCAAAAAGATTCAACGAAGTTATCCTTCAAATGTTTACTTAAATGGTTTTTGAAAGGATGGTACTGAAGTCATCCGTTTTTCCCTTAACTCTTTTTTATGGTTTCGAAAGGGGTACTTTCGCTTGAATTCACTTTGACCCAATAAGATATGTTTTAAATTACACCCAATGGTTTTGAAAGGGGTGCTTTAAAATGGTTTCAAAGATATGCTTCTATAATTGAATGGTATTACTTTAGTACATTCGAAAGATTCCGAAAGAAGATTTCCTTGATAGAAAAATAGGTTAAAGGGATTAACAATGTTTTATATGAAAATAATTTCAAGGGCATTAAACCACAGATGTTGGTGGTTATTATGTTATTATGTTTTGGTTCTTTGAATATAAATATTCACTTTAATATGGACCCATAACTGTATTTTGAAGAAAAAAGGGCAGAATAACCAGCTAGGTTGACCCAGTAGTGAATATAAATTAAGCTAACTCTTGAATGAGTAGAATTGCATCCAGGAGGTCAGATAGACTAGAATGTATAATGCCTAAATATTGAAGTTGTCAGATAGACAGGTTCATAGTAAACCCATGAAAACTATGTTTAGGAAAAGTTAGTGGCAGGTGCTAATAGTTTCATAGTAAATCCATGAAAACTATGTTTAGAAAGAGTTATTGGCAGGGGCCAATAGGTTTGTATTGAACCCATGAAAACTATATCCGGATTAATTTATTGGCAGAAGTCAATAGGTTCCCAGTTAACCCATAAAAACTAGGATAAGAGGGAAGCTATTAGAGACACCAATAGGTACAGGGAGAACCCATGAAATAATGAAGTTATTGGCAGGGGCCAATAGGTTCTTAGTGATCCCATGAAAACTATAAAACTGGACAGGGAGTCCATAAGTATTAATCAGGTTATTAGTCTGCCCATGAAAACTATTAGGTTAATAGTGACTTTAGAAACAATAACTGAGACAGATAGTCAAAAATGAATGGGGATGGGTAATACATAACTGATTTATTTGTTTACATATCCTCATAATATTCTAAATTACTATGTTTTAACCATTGTGGATGCAGGAGCACAGTATATGGTTTTATAAAGTTTTGAATAAGATACTAGTGAGGGGAGAACCCGTTGCACTAAGCGGCAAGGTCTCACTAGATATCTAAATGGTTTGAGGTGGTAGATTGTTATTCATACCAGGCTTTATATCCGACTCGAAGTTTATGTTTTCCCCTTAAACTCTCGGGTGCTCAATTGATTTTTAGTAGTTTGAGAGTTGAGGTTTTCAGTGCGAAGATCACTGCAGCTAACTCCAAATCTTGAGTAGGATATCTTACTTCATGCGGTCTAAGCTGTCATGAAGCATAGGCAATAACTTTACCCTTCTGGATCAACACAGCTCCTAATCCAGTCCCACATGCATCGGTATACACCACCAAACCTTGGTTTCCATCTGGCACTACTAACACATGTGCGTTGGTCAACAAATGCTTAAACTTAAGGAATGCTTCCTCACATTTGTCGGACCAGACAGACTTCACATCTTTCTTGGTTAACTTAGTTAAAAGAACTGCTATCCGTGAGAAATACTTGATGAATCTCCGGTAATAGCCAGCCAATCCAAGAAAACTTCTTATCTCAGTCATCGTCTCTGGTCTCTTCCAATTATTAACAGCTTCGATCTTATCTGGATCGATTGACAAGCCTTTCTCTGAAACCACGTGACGAAGAATCTTAACCTCTTTCTTCCAAAAATGACACTTGCAAAACTTAGCTTTTAGCTGATGCTGCCTCAGCGTCTCAACCACTACTCTAAGATGATCTTCATACTCCCTTTCATCAATAGAGTACGCTAAAATGTCATCTATAAATACCAACACAAACCTATCCAGGCAGGGCCGGTCCTAGGAGTTTTGATACCTAAAGCCAAAAGCGAAAACTAGACCCTTATACAGAAACTAATATACTATCATTAATTAAATCATCAAAGTAATTTATATTGTTTATAAATAATGAGACGAGAAAAAAAGAAATAACTTCATTCGTAACAATAATTATTCAAATAACAAAAACATTTTAAATTATGGGTGTTTAATCTACTAGTTATAATTTAAAAAAATTCCAATGATAAATTAAAGTAAAAAATACCGTTTACCTAATCGATTTGACTAAAAAAATTAACTATACATCCTGCGAAAACATAGTTACTTATCGATAAATTTTTCATTAACTATCCGCTAAAAATCCATCATTATTACCAAATAAATCATTATTGTACAATTGTCTCAAATAACAATTTGAATATTCCAATTTAGATTTAATCCTTGTTGATTAATATACAGATCAATCCTTATATTATTATTTATTAACTAACCTAAAATTAGAAGATACGACCAAAATTGAATCGGTGAATAATGGAGCATAAATGTTGGCGCTGGTTAGAAACAAATTACAGGACAATAACAATAAATGCATATAATGGTCAGAAAATCAAAATCAATACCTTTGCAATACCAATACCCTTTCAAATACTACATACAATAACAATTTGAATTCTCTGAAATTTTCCGATTAAAACAACTTGTTTCAAATTAAAACATTGAGTTACCCTAACTGAGTAACTTGTTTCAATTTGATCATTGATTTGCCCTAATTGAGTAAATTTCAAAGAATCGGAAAGTTAAAACTTATTTCAATTTTGAAATACCAATACCTTTTCAAATACTACAGACAATAACTATAGCAACTTGTTTCAAATTAAAACATTTATGAACCGATACCTTTTCAACTTTCAGAGAATCGGAATCAATAGAAAATAGCAACTTGCCCTGAGTGACGGTGTTGAATTTGTGCCCTAGATCAGCCTTTGCTTCTGCTGCCATGTCGATTGATTTGGAATTGGAGGAGATGATGCCGAGTGGGAGTCGTTGCTGCCACCTCGCCTCGCCAGACGCCAGCCGTCGCCTCGCTAGACGCCAGCCATCGCCTCGCCAGTTGCGATTCTTTTCCGTTGTGTCGCGTTTTTTCTTTCCTTTTTTCCTTGCACGCGGTGTTTGAGAAGATGGTGCCCTTATTTTTCTAAGGCCCTAAGCGAACGCTTTACTTGCTTTGGGGAAGGGCCAGGCCTGTATCTAAGTACTCATGGAAAACTCGGTTCATCAAATCCATAAAGAAAGCAGGTGCGTTTGTTAAGCCGAATGGCGTTACTAACCACTCGTACAACCCATACCTAGTCCGAAATGCTGTCAATGGAATACTGTCCTCTACCACTCTTAACTGATGGAAACCTATCACCAAATCCAATAGGGAAAATACTCTGGCTCCACACAATTGATCAAATAGATCATCAGCAAAGGATACTTATTCGCAATCGTCCTCTCGTTCAGCTTACGATAGTCGATACACATCCTCAATGACCCATCCGGTTTCTTCACGAAAACCGCGGCCACTCCCCAAGATGAACTACTTGGTCTAATAAAATTCCTTCCTTCTAGATCAACTAGCTGCACTTTCAATTCCTTCATCTCAGTCGGTGTTGTTACCTATAAAACATTCTCAGGAATAAAAGTATGAAAGAAGGAACAAGAGAGCATTGATATAGATCAGAAAGTACCAAGATGATCTAGTTAAACATAGCTTCCGACAAGGAGGCGACAACGCTAGCAATACCTTTCGAGAAGGCCAGAAGGACGTCTCGACTATGTCAACAGAGAGCTTTCGACAAGGTCAGAGGCTACCATTCAAAGGCAATATCAAACATGTTAACAACATCTAAAGTACTCAAAAAGACACCTCTCGAAGGAAATGAAAACAAACACTCTACATTTTGCGCCAACCCATTCGAAACGTCTTGGTTTCGCCCACATTCACTTCCGCCAAAGAAGTATTCAACCAATTCAACCCTTTCGAAAGCATATATAGCCTTTCGAAATGGTTAAGGCCACTCTCACCTAAGAAAGAAGAATTACACGTTCATTACCATAAAGGTAGGGGTTGTTGAATTAGATGGGGTAGAGGCTTTCGAAAGAGTTCATGTACAACAAAACCTTTTTGGTGTTTTGACTCACTCGAAGCCAAAAATAAAGCATGTTTCGACAGTGTCGAAGACTAACACCCAGGATAATTATTTCGACACCTCAGCATATAAGTCAAAAGCGCATCAAAAGACCTTTCGACAAGGTCGAAAGGCTATTAGGAAACACCTTTCAACTAAGTCGAAAGGAAGTGAAACACCCCTAATTTTTTATAACATTATTCAGGAGATTTAATTAGATAAATTAAATAGAATAATGTAAATGTTAAGTGATAAGGGGATTGAGACTTGAATTAATTTATTAAGGCCATGCCTAGTGAACTAATTAATGGGCTTAAGAATGGGTTTAGGTTAATTAAGTCACATAAGGGTATATTGGGAGTTGTCGCCCTTGCTTCCACCCTTATATATATTTTGTTCCCACCTTTTTACTTCCCATTCACGTCATTTTAAAACGCAAAAAAATATAGAGAACGGTCAGCCAGTAAGAGGAAGAGAAAATTCAAATTAAAAGCTAGAGATTTAATCTTAGGGGAAATCAATCTCAATCCAATCCCATTATCTAGAGCAAGGTGAATAATAATTTCATCTCTATTTTGTTTTAAATCATATATTTTTGGATTTAAGGGATAAATTCGTTTTTATGATATATTGGATGATGATATGCTTGATTCATGATTTATTTGATTTAAACAAGATTGTTTAAAAGAGATTTAGCACAGTTTTAGATCAAAACCGAGATTTAAAGAATTATAAATACCAAGGGAAAATTTTATGTTATGAGAAACATGATTTTGGAGTTGGGTTTCAATTTTGAGAATTTTCCAGTATATGGAAAGATTATTATGAATTTTCAAAGGAAAATATGGTTATTTGTGTTTATAATTTATTTTGGAAAATATATTAAGAATTTGAGTATGGAATTTTGATATGTTAGATAACATGATTAAAGTGAATTTTTGGAATTTTTGGGGATTTTTCCAAAGAGATTTGCTATGCAAAATAAATTGTTTTAGAAGAGGGACTTCTTTGCAAAAATTGGAAGGCCTTAATTGATTAACTTAACCATGGTTTAGATCTGGATTAGCGGCATTATTTTTGAAAAACAATTTGAAAAGTTAAGGCAACCAATCTGGTGTTGACACATGGCAGGTTAGTTAGAGAAAAGTTTACTTAAACAAAAATTAAACCTGGTTTGCTCAGAAAAGTGGTTCCGCCTACTTAGGAAAACGCCTTTCGACACAATTGCTTCCCCATTCATCCTTGTCGAAACCAACTACGCCAAAACCAATATACAAGGTATTACTATGATGGTACGAAGTGGATTGGAGACAGGCGAAAGGTTAAGTGTCGAAAGCATAGCTTCCGAAGGGGTTGAAACCTTGGTTTGTTTTTAAAAGAAATGCGCCTGCCTATGTTTTGTTTTAAGCCTTCGACAGAGTCAAAGCATAAGGTTTCGAAAGAGGTTTTAAAGGGTTTCAAAAGGGTTGCCATTAACTTAAAGTTTTCTTTCGACTGGGTTCTTTGATGTTTTTAAAGAAGGGGTTCCAACCTAGTCGAGACCCTGCTGCCGTTTTATAGCCTTCCGATGGTGTTGAAAATATCAACGTTGTCGGAAGGTACTTTGTTTTATAAAGTTTAAGCCACTTCCTAAAACTTTCGAAAGGGTTTAGGGGTTTCGAAGGTAATGGTTTCGAAAGGGGTTTCGACTCCAACCTTCCAATGTTTTACCCAGATGTTTTATGCTTTCGAAAGAGGTGGTGCCGACACCATCATGGTTCCCTAATGTTTTATAAACAATAAAGGATGTATTCGGAACAGATGCTTTCGCCTATATTCACTTTGACCGAAATAATGTTTTAAGTATAAACCCAATGCTTTCGAAAGGGATACTTTCAATGGTTTCGGAAGGGTTACTTCCATAAGTGTCGAAAGGGGTACTTTCAACTGGTTTCGAAGCTAAGCTTCTAATGTTAAATGCTAATACTTTAATATATTTGAAAGGTTTCGAAAGGTAGCATTTAAAGTATTATATGGCAGGAGCCTAATGTTTTGAAGATAGATTTTAAGGCTTTCGAAGGAGGCTATCCTATGAAGTCGAAAGCTAGGCTTCGAAGGTATCGAAAGGTTTTATGACCCAAACTTTATTTTTAAAAGAAAAACCCATGGCAATATTAAAGTAGTTTTTATAATGGTTTAAGAAGAAGCTATCTTTGATAAAGTAAGAGGTTAAAGAGATTAACCATGTTTTATATTAAACCCACAGAAGTGGTATTGCTATATTGTTATCTTGCTTCTTCTAATATGAATATATTCACTCTATAATGGACCTATAACTGCATTTTAGGGATAAAGGGTAGGAGAACCAGTAAGGTTAACCTAGTAGTGAATGTAAATTGAATAAACTCCTAAAAGAGTAGAATTGCATTCAGGAGGCCAGGAAGACTAGAATATGGGATGCTAAATGAGGATGTCAGATAGACAGGTTCATAGTTAGCTCATGAAAACTTTGTGTAAAGGAAGATGTCAGTTAGACAGGTTTATAGTATGCCCATGAAAACTATGATTGGATACTGGCAGGCCCGGTAGGTTTGTAGTTAGCCCATGAAAACTATATCCGAATGAAATATTGACGGATGTCAATGGGTTCCTAGTCAACCCATGAGAACTAGGGTAAGAAGAAATGATATTCGGGTTACCAATAGGTTCCTAGTCAACCTACGAAAACTAGGATAGGAGCAATATTGGAGTTACCAATAGGTTCATAGTAATCCCATGAAAACTATGTAATTAGACAAGAAGTCCTTAAATGTTAACCGACTATTAGTCAGCCCATGAGAACTAATAGGTTAACAGTAATCCTAGAAACTATAACTGAGAAAGATAGTCTAAAATGAATGGTGATGGATAATCCAAAATTGATTCATTTGCTTTTGCATATCATCATATTATAATGTTTTGAATTGTTTTAACCATTGTGGATGCAGGAGCACAATATATGGTTTTATAAAGGTTTTGAGATACTAGTGAGGGGAAACCCGTTCCGCCAAACGGAGTGGTCTCACTAGATATATAAGTGACTTGAGATGGTAGATTATTATTCATACCAGGCTTTATGTCTGACTCAGAGTTTATGTTTTCCTCTTAAACTCTCGGGTACTCAACTGATTTTGAGTAGTTTGAGAGCTGAGGTTTTCAAGTACCTCTTAAGACGAATAAACTTCCGGAGATGTGCATGAGGCATGATAGCTATTTAGATTTATCTTTCTTTTGATTCCACTGTGTTGATTGTAATGGAAAAGTTGTTATAATGCTTGTATATACTTTGATCATCCTAGGGGCATCTTCGTTTGTCGCTCTAGGCGTATGTTGTAATAAATATATTTTCTCTGAACATGATTTGTGAAAGTGGGATTATGTAATGAATTGGAAATTTTTTGATATGGAAGGTGATTTTGTTAAAGTTCAAATTTTTTCTACATTCATGTGTTTCTGTGTATCATTGAATCTAACACCGCCGTATTTGGTCGCCGAGGATTAATAACTATGGATGACTGCAGCATCAGTAGCTGTTAGTTTTGGCCCTCCAAGTAGTGGGATATTACAGGAAGCAAGGCAAGAGAGAGAAGCACAGCCTCCAGCAGCAACAGAAGGATGAATTAAACCCTTTTGACTAGGTCAAAAGGTATGGTTCAGTGGACATTCACGAGAGCAGAGGGGTTAACCTTTCGACCGCGTCAAAAGCTTGGGGTCGAAAGGTCCTAACCCACACCTATAAATATGACTCAGGGGTCAGTTGTAGGGGAGGGGATTTCTTTCACTTCTTACTTGTATTCTCATAAACTTGTGAACCCTAATTCCAAAATCAAATGAGGAATTTGGTCAATTAATACAATGGAGTTCAATAAAAAGAAGATTATGATAATCGTGTTTATTTAGCAGCACAAATTTCTTTATTTTCCACAAATGTGTCAAACTGCAATCGAGTTGATCGAAAGGAGCCCCTTCGACCAAGTCGAAACCCTCAGTATTCTTATTTCCTAAACGCCTTAGCTCAAGCCCACTAGATTGTAAGAGTTACCCCTTTTGACAGAGTCGAAACCTTTGCAACTCAATTATTTCCAGAGTCTATTAAGTCCTTAACCTAAGGCCCTTCGACCGTGTCGAAAGGAGGTTTCAACAGAGTTCTTAGTCAGCCCATCCGAAAGGATTTTCCAAGATATAAACTACCCTTTCGACTGAGTCGAAAGGTACCAAAGACAAGTTTTTGATTACCTTTTCCTATCTGGAAAGCTTTAGCAATACTCATTCGTTCGTAAGGAGGTTTCAAAAGTTGCCCATATTCCAACTTGAAATTTGAGGTGTTGATAAGTTTTCTTGTCAACATTTTTGACGCTAGAAGGAGGGCTCGAACCTCCGCTCCCTGACAACTTTCATCTCAGATTAATTGCATAAAGTCAGCCATTTAAAAAAAAGAAAAATGGTAAGAGCAAGGAGTAATAACAGCAATCCAAGTGAAGAGGCTGCTTCACAGTCAACTTTAAAAGATCACATAGTCCGAAACTCTAACTTAGGGAATAGGGAAGTTGGACAACCCTCGACCCTAACAAAATTGGAAAACAATGTGAACAAGGCCCAGAATCAACGGCCACAAATGATAGCAATACAAGAATATCCTGAAGGAGCTTCGTCCCGGGAATCAATAAGAATTATGGAAATAGAGGATGAAGCATGACTTCCAAATGAGGTAGAGGATCAAAGGTTAAACCGAGAAAGTCAAGTAAAAAGGTCCCTCGAACAATCAAATAGTCCAGTCCAAGGAAACAACAAAAGTAGCCAAAGAAAGGAAACTGACCAAGAAAACGTCCTATACTAAAAAATGATGAATACGCTTCGAGAAAAGGGAATTTATGATCTAGAAGAATATGTTATCCTGCAAAAGGCTCCCTTTTCAGAAGAAATAATGGCAGCAAATCTTCCCCCACACATCCAAATTCCTTCACTAAAATACGATGGAACAACTAATACAGATGATCATCTTTTAGTCTTTGAAAATTGGATGAACTTATACAATGCTACGGAGGCAGTTTGCTGACTTTTTCCCATTACTTTTCAAAGGAGCAGCTATCAAATGTTATAGGAGTTACCAAATGCAAACTATCTATTCTTGGGAGCAATTTACTTGTGACTTCGTGGCCCAATTTTCTATATTTAGAGATACAACTATGGACTTTAGCTTGTTAGCAACTATTAGGCAAAAACCAGGAGAGCTACTTGGAGAATATTTGAATAGATTCAGCGCAGAAGCATTAAGGGCAGAAAGTACTACTGATAGAGAAAAGCTTATGGCAGTTTGATTAGGGCTAATTGAACAAAATCCTTTCTGGAAAGACCTTTATATTAATGGATGTAAAAATCTACAATACTTCTTTCTTCGGGCGGAGAAGCTTATTCCAATGGAAGAAATGCATCACTCTAAGAAAGAATTTCACCGAGAATCCAAGGAGGAAAAATCTGATTTGAAGCATCTTGACAAGAGACCAAGAGGAAGTGAAAACCCGAAGGGAAGTCAAAGAAAGAATTCCAAAACAAATTATGCGGTCTTAAACAAACCCCTTTACTACATATTCATTAAGATGAAAGGAAATGAGAATTTTACTGCACCTCATAAGGTTCGGAGAGCCCTAGAGCCAAATAAAGGAGGAAGTTACTGCGAGTACCATAAAGCAAATGGACATGAAACTGATGAATGTCGTGTCCTATCAAAGAAAATTCAAGGCATGATCAGGGCATGATTCTTGCAAGGGTTCATCAAAGAAACCAGAAGGAAATCTTATTCAAGCTGAGAGGAAAGCAGCTCATCAAATTCTAAATGCATATTCCTATCAAGTCATGAAGTCTCACAGCATTAGTTTAACTATGAACTATCTTTCTCACTTTTCATATCCTTTTAACTCAATTTGTATTTCCATTCATACTTAGATTTGTGTTGTGCATTAACTATGTACCGAGTAAAGTTCGCTATTACAGGTAAAATAAAATCATATTAAAGCATTCAACACACTCTTAGAGCTCAACAAATTCCTGGTTACTTGAAAAGGACAACTTGATGCCTGATACGAGATAACTATCAATATTCCAGTCAATGCAGTACAAAGGCTTCCCTCCATGAGATATCAGATCGCCACCAAATCCAACATCAGCTTAAGAGAAAGTTTATACATACCAATTCCATTTTAGCCAATGATTTTAAAAGAAATTCTCGAACATATTTTCGTAAGAAAACTATTTTCAATTACCCCGCGGCCTGGGAGAAAACAATTGCCTATTTGTTCTAAAAGCTGGTTTATGCAACCTATTTGAGATATTATATAGCATTAATGAATGCACACAAAAGACTTCAAACTGATCAATTTCAATGTTTTAAAGTTTTCTAAAATTATGGGCAGAGAAAAGACTGTTTATACTTTTTCAAAAATGATTTTGAAATCGTCAAAAGTTTATTGAAACTCAAATTAGAGAATCCTATTCTCAACTAAAAGACTATTGGTTCATGAATCATGACCTCCCAGTCTCCTATTTGAGATCCGTGTCTCTATTATGAGAACAAAAAGAAAGTTCTTGCAAAGACCACATTGAGAAAAAAAATATTTATCAAAAGGATTCATGAGTCCAAACTATTTTTCAAAAGATGACCCCTCAAAATACTAAAAGGGTTTAATTATAAATTTCTTTATCTCAAAGGAGACTCCATTTTAATTAGCCAAAAATTATTTTCATATACAAATACTCAAGCCTATGATGCTATTCCGTAGCACCTCCTAGTGGGAGGGATATAAGCCTACGACGCTATTCCGTAGCACCTCTTAGAGGGAGGGATATAAGCCTACGATGCTATTCCATATCATCTCCTAGAGGGAGAGATAGAACCCCTAACGGCAAAACCACCTCTTAGGAGATGGGTAAGGATAAGCACCCATCAGTAACCTTCTAGAGGATGGTCAGCTTAGAAAGCACAATATCCCTTTGAGACAAGGAAAGCCCAAGAAGAAGCGCATCAAATAATGAACTAAGATGTCCAAGCCCTGGAAGAGGCTCATCAAACAGTGGACTAAGATGTCCAAGCCTAGAGGAGGCACCAAACAAGAGAAGAAAGACAAAGATGTCCACAACTCAAAACAAAAAGTCAAAACCCAAGAGAATAAAGGGTTAAAGGAAGAAATCAATTTACTATTCAAGGCAAAGTCAAAAACCCAAGAGAATAAAGGGTTAAGGGAAAGAATCTATCCATCATCTAAAATGAAGATGAAACCCAAGAGAGGGAAATGAACAAAGGCAAAGGGGATAAAGGTATCCAATGCCCAAAACCTGGAATAACAAATCTAAGAACATCCATTGTTTGAGAAGTAATTTCTACATCAAAGGACTAAGAAACATGCATCCTAAAAGATGACATGAAACAATAGAATGGGTAAAATGGATCCATAACATGATGCCAAAAGCAAGGATGTATACAAGATCTAAAGGAATGGAACAGATTACAAATTTTGCTACAAAGTTAAAAGTGACCTCATTTGAGGGATGGATTGAATACACCATTCTTGAATCCTAAGAAATTAGGAAATCCCATAGGATAGAAGAAACGATATATTAAATGAGGAACCACTATTCCAAATGGTTGCAAGGCTTTACAGATACAACCCAACTCTAATATAGTAAAAACTCTGCTAACCCATATGTCAAGGAATTTGTTGTTTGGATTTCCTGAATTTACTATGGCCAGGCAAATTTCTAATTTCGATATTGAATGAATTTCTAGTAATCTATTTGTCAGATGAGATCCTAATAAGATTTTGGTTAAATTCCTGATACATAGACCTTTAATTCCTTTTCTTGAAAATTCCATTTTGGGTTTAGTCAATCCTAAACTCCTACATTGACTTTATAATGATTAATTGATTTCACCTTCCAAACTCCATCGGTGAATTTCCATAGTGATTTCTTACTAAATTATTGGTTTCGTGAATTTTCAAATTCCTCATTGACCTTTATGACGATTCATGAATTTTACATGTTGCAATTCCCTATTGAATTTTCATGATGATTTCCTATCGATCACTTGTTTTATGAGTTCATGATTTCTTAGCTCCCTTTAGTGAGTTTGCATGATAATTTATGGATTTCCCATTGATTTTCCGATTTTAAGTTAAAATGGAAAGATTTCTAATCACATTTTTGGATTCTTGGATTTTTGAGTTCCCTTTTTATAACAATCTCCCGATTTAATGGAATTCAGGTTTCCTTGCTGATTCTTGTAGTGATTGATAAATTCCACATTTTTGATTTCCTTTTTTGGATTTTTGATGATCCTTTATTGAGCTTTCGAGTTGATGAATTCTGAAATTACATGTTGCTTTTCATGAAGGTTTGTGAATTTCCGCTTTCTTTATTGGGTGTTTAATAATCCCTTATGAGATTTCTGATTTAGTGAATTCCAAATTCCCTTATGGATCTTTATGATGTTTTATGAATTTTGTATTCTTACTTTCCTCAATAGATTTGAGATGATCTCCTATTGGATTTTTGGTATAATGAATTTTAATTTATCTTGTTGGATTTTATAATTATTGATGAATTTTATGTTCCTCATTTCCTTGTTAGGATTTTGGTGGTCTACTTCTTGTTTTATGATTTGATGAACCTTTCACTTCCTTATGGATTTTAATGAAGTTTTATGGTGTTCATATTCCTGACTGCCTTATTAGATCTTTAGATTTTGGTTTTATGAATCATGAATTTCCTATTTCCTTTTCATGACGATTCGTGAATTTCATATTCCTGATTTCCGAATTGAAAATTTTATAGACACTTTTTAAATTTCTGGTTTATCGAGTTTCAAAATTTCCTTTTGAGTTTCAGTGATGATTTATAGATTCCGTGCGCATGATTTCCTTATTGGATTTTGGATGATCTCTTGTTAGTTTCCAAATTTTATGAATCATAAACTTCCTTGTGGATTTTGATAGTAATTTATAGATTTTCTATTTCTGATTTCCTTATGAGACTCTTATTAGACTCCTAACTTTGAGAATCCTATATTCTACTATTGAATTTATGATGATTTGCAAATTCTTCATTGAATTTAAAATTTGGTGTCAATACAAGATATTTATATCGCCAAATGAAATCAAAACTAAGTTACTTGCTACTTTTTCATTAAATGAGAATTTCTAACCAATGGCATAAGGATGAAAGCAAGGTTAACTTAAAGGGATGAGTTAAGGTCACTGAAGGCATAAAATTGATATCTACAGGTTGAAGGACGTTTAACTCAAGGCAGGAATATCTAGAGTACATAGTAGACTTTCTCCAAAGGTTCATTTATTTGAGCCAATGTCGGCACATCATGTGATATTATTCCACGTTCTTAAGGATGTTTAATTATGTACATTTTAGAGTATCTTATCCGAAAATATTATCAAATAACATCTTGAATATTGATTTCATAAGTTTAGGATTACTCATTAAGGTCTCATAACAAGATCACAATCTTAATAGAGGTTATTATTTATTTTACAAGAAATAAAGAAAGAAATTCCTGGGAGTTTTTGTCCTAAAGAACAAAAGCTTCTTTCATACAAGAGGGGTGCTAAATGTTACCCATAAAACATTCTCAGGAATAAAAGTATGAAAGAAGGAACACAAGAGCATTGATATAGATCATAAAGTACCAAGGTGATCTAGTTAAATATAGATTCTGACAAGGAGGCAACAGTGCCAGCAATACCTTTTGAGAAGGTCAGAAGGACGTCTCGACTGTGTCAACAGAGAGCTTTCGACAAGGTCAGAGGCTACCATTCAAAGGCAATAGAAAACATGTTAATAGCATCCAAAGTACTCAAAAAGACACCTCTCAAAGGCAATGGACTGCAGACACTCTACATTTTGCGCCAAACCATTCGAAACGTCTTGGTTTCACCCACATTCACTTTCGCCAGAGAAGTATTCAACCCTTTTGAAAGCATATATAGCCTTTCGAAACGGTTAAGGCCACTCTCACCTAATTAAGAAAAATTACACGTCCATTACATAAAGGCGGGGGTTCTGAATTAGATGGGGTAGAGGCTTTCGAAAGAGTCCATGTACAACAAAACCTTTTAGGTGTTTTGACTCACTCGAAGCCAAAAAGAAAGCATGTTTCAACAGCGTCGAAGGCTAACACCCAGGCTAATTATTCCGACACCCCAACATATAAGTCAAAAGCTCATCAAAAGACATTTTGACAAGGTTGAAAGGCTATTAGGCAACTCCTTTCGAATAAGTCGAAAGGAAGCAAGGCAAGAGAGAGAACCCCAACCTCCAGCGGAAATTGAAGGATGACTTAAAACCTTTCGACTAGGTCGAAAGGTATGGTTCGGTGGACATTCACGAGAGCAGAGGGGTTAACCTTTCGACCACGTTGAAAGCTTAGGGTCGAATGGTCCCAACCCACACTTATAAATATGATCCTAGAGGTTAGTTGTAGGGGAGGGGATTTCTTTCACTTCTTACTTGTATTCTCAAAAACTTGTAAACCCTAATTCCAAAATCAAATGAGAAATTTGGTCAATTAGTACAATGGAGTTCGATAATAAGAAGATTATGATAATTGTGTTTATTTTGCGGCACAAATTTCCTTATTTCCTACAAATGTGTCAAACTGCAATCAAGTTGATCGAAAGGAGACCCTTCGACCAAGTTGGAACCCTCGGTATTCTTATTTCCTAAAAGCCTTAGCTCAAGCCCACTAGATTGTAAGAGTTACCACTTTTGACAAAGTCGAAACCTTTGCAACTCAATTATTTCCAGAGTTTATTAAGTCCCTAACCTAAGCCCCTTCGACCCTGTCGAAAGGAGGTTTCGATAGAGTTGAAAGGTACCAAAGACAAGTTTCTGATCACTTTTTCCTATTTGGAAAGCTTTAGCAATCCTCATTAATTAGAAAGGTGGTTTCGAAAGCGTTGCCCATATTCCAAATTGAAATTTGAGGTGTTGACAAGTTTTCTTGTCAACAGGTGTCATCCTGCTGGGAGGTCTACTCACAGGTTCAGCTTCTGGCACAAGATCTATTCGAAACTCAACAGCTCGTTTCGGTGGTAGTCCCGTAATCGGCTCAAAGACCTCTGCAAATTCTCTTGCTACTCAAACCTGACTTAACTCTTCTCCTACTTCCATAGCATATAACAAAGCACAATTACTTCGGTCAGAATTCTCCACTGAGAATATAATTGGGTAATGACTATCAGGGTATCTTAGTGATATTTCCCTATCCTAGCCTCATACTTACCCAACCAGTCCATAACCGATATGATCCCAAAATCTACGAAATAAAAAACATACAGACTTTCTGTAAACTTATGACCTAACAATTTTATTTCTAACTGGTCACATCTCATCCCTAGAGTTTCATACCCTCCTCGGATTTGCAATCTTAAGGAAGTAACAAGGTATGTGGGTTCTAAACATAACCTATCAACCAAACACTGAGATATAAATGAGTGTGATGCACTAGTATCAAATAGTACCATAACTTGTATACTCTGAATCAAAAGTGTACCTTCCATCATAGTCTTCCCTTTTCCAGCTGTAGTTGGCCTAGTTAATGATGGTCCAACAGCAAAAACCTTTCCCTTGTCTGCCCTAACTAGCTCTGGACATTAGTTCTTATAATGCCCAACCTGATCATAGTTGAAGCACTTCACATTCTTCTTTTCTGCAGCCTTCTTTCATACTTGAAATAGAATAAATCAGCTTCTGCCTTCTTGGTAGCTTCTCCCTTCTAGGCTCCCTTCTACTTAAAGAACTTTCTTTTCTTTCCCTGAGAACTCTAGGTTTCAACTGGCTTATCTCTCGTACAAATAGCAAGCATCTCCTCATGTCGTATTGCCATCTCCACAACTACATTACAAGGATCATGGATATGTGTCAGGGTTGCCCTGGCAATCTCAAGCCTCAATCCTCGAATGAACCTCTCATTCCTTCTGATGACGGTGTTTATAGTAGCATACCCATATGGGGACAATTCATCAAACTTATTAGCATACTTGATTACCGACATCTCTCCCTGCACCAAATCCATAAACTTTCTCATCAACGCTGACTTAGCAACTTCAGATAAAAACCTCCGTTTAAATCTCCTTCTAAAATCTACCCAAGTCAACTCCTCCTCCAGAACCCTGGCAGTAACACTATTCCACCAATGAAGTGCTACCCCTTGCAACTGCCTAGAGGCCAACCTCATCTTATGCTCATCATCCAAACCCAAATCAGTGAAGATTCTCTCACAGTGAAATAGCCAATTTTCCACTTCTGTAGCATCCTCCGTTCCCATAAACGGTTTCCCACAAAGACTGGTGTAGTCTCTACTCAGCTTAGCATAATTGTTCCCAACTAGAGCCGCAAGATTAGCTCCTCCTACATTCCTAGCAACTCCAGCACCAGCTCCTGCTCGCATCAGATTGATGAAGAACCGATACATTGCCCCAGATCCACTAGTGGATTTCCAGCACCCACATTGGAATCTGCATTTTGGTTAGCATTAGCCTGTTGACCCAGGTTCCTCCTGGTGGGTCGAACATTTCCGTTGGTTGTGGTGCTTCCTCCACCGAGATTTCCTCTTCCGTTTCCTGACTTCATATCTTCTTTCTCGTAAATATGCATACAGGCATTAGTAAGATATAGAAGAACGGTCTAAGAGAAAGGGGAATACGTACTTATATATATATATATATATATATATATATCAAATACAAGTACATTACCATAGCGTTATCTGAAACCCTAATCTTATTTTCGGATTCATTGGATTATGTTTTGAAAAATCTTTTAGGTTTAAATTTCATTTAAGTTTTATAAACCTATGCTTTGATACCAACTTGTAACATCCCCCACTTGGAGGCCCAAAACTAACGGCTACGGATGTTGTAGTAATCCATAGTTATTAATCCTCGGCGATCAAATAAGGTAAAGTTAGATACATTGATATAACAAAAACACATGGATATGGAAAAAATTTAAAATCATTAAACAACTTTCACATTCCATTTCAAATCATTTCAACATTCTTTACATAATCCCATATTTGAGAACCACGTTCAGAGAAAATATAATTATTACAACATACGCCAATAACGACATATGAAGATGCCCCCTTGGATGATCAGAGTATAAAACTGGGCAATTAAACAACTTTGCCCTTATAACAAAACACAGCGGAATCAAAAATAGAAAAGAACTATAAATAGCTATCATGCCTCCTGCACGTCTCCGAAAGCTTATTCGTCTAAAGAGGTACCTAAAAACCTCAACTCTCAAACTACTTAAAGTTAATTGAGCACCCGAGAGTTTAAGGGGAAAACATAAACTTTGAGTCAGACATAAAGCCTGGTATGAATAATAATCTACCAACTCAAAACATTTAGATATCTAGTGAGACCATGCCGCATAGCGTAATGGGTTTCCCCTCACTGGTATATTATTCAAAACTTCATAAAAATCATATACTGTGCTCCTGCATCCATAATGGTTAAAACATAACAATTCAAAATATTATGATGATATGCAAACAAGTAAATCAATTTTGAATTACCCATCCCCATTCATTTTGACTATTTGTCTCAGTTATAGTTTCTTGGGTCATTATTAACCTATTAGTTTTCATGGGCTTACCAATAACCTGTTAAAACTTATGGATTCCCGGTCTGATTTCTTAGTTTACATGGGATCACTAAGAACCTATTGGCCCTTGCCAATAACTTCCTTATTCATGGGTTCTCTCTAAACCTATTGGTATCTCCAATAACTTCCCTCTTATCCTATTTTTCATGGGCTAACTAGGAACCTATTAACATCTGTGATGCCCCACCCCGAGACCCACACTAACAAAGAGTATTACTAGGTAATACTGTTTGCTAATGCAGAGAATAAGGCTATTTAGGAGCGACCATCACAGTCTTGTATTAAATAAGTATTAAGTATGTCGATAATGTGCTTAATTTTTTTCATTTTCATTTCATCTTAACTGGTTCGACATGCTTAATTCTCATATAATTCAATACCATGGTGGCTACAGGATCGATTTAGAACAAAACATAATAGAAATAATAAACACAGATCACAGAACAGCTAACACAGTCATATATATACATATACATCAAATAAAATACATAGTGTCATACGTGGTGATACAACCACAATATATACATACATCAAGTCCCCATAAAAGAATAAGTACATAACCTAGTCACACTACAAAATAAGCTACACAAAAACTATGCACATAGTCCAAAAAGTTGGTAGGTGGATCCATAGAGAAAAGCTAAACAAAAGCCAAGAAACCTAACCTACAACTCGGTCTGACCAGAGTAATGAATACACGGGTCAGTCCTACTTGAACAAGATAATTAGCGAATGATAAATAGGATATATATTTTCTCATAAGGGAAATAAACCTTTAATCAAAAAGGAATGTTATGAATATAATTCTACTCAAATTCCAAGTAATGGAACACATAATTTATCTCAAGAAATAACTTATAAATGGCATCAATTCAATATGAAAGTTTCCTTCTTAAAAGCAACTTGAAATATAAATCCCGATAAAATCATATAAAATCTCAAAAGGAAACCACAGAAATCTCAGAATCTCATAACCCGTGGAACTCGGTTAAGAGTTCAAAACTCATAAATGAAATCACCATATGTATGTAAATTCCCATATAGCTCTAGGATATAAATATATATAATAGTCATATCGAAAATGGTGAAATCGTAAATAAACTCAAAACTCAGAAAATTTCCAGATTGGATCCAAATCTCCGATCGCAAGCCGGAGCTATGTTGCACATGCAAAACATCGTGTCCAGTACTAATATATGTATAGGTACCCATCTCGTGATGACCCAAAGGTCATAATTACCTCGTGGTGATCGAAGTCAAAAATACATCGTGGCGACCGAAGTCACAAATACATCGTGATGACCGAAATCATAAATACATCGTGATGACCGAAGTCATAAATACATCATGATGACTCGAAGGTCTAGTACTGGCAATAACATCGTGAATGTGTCACGAACTCTCAAATAGGAACCCGAAAAGTGTTAACAGTGCGTCCCATACCACACGTTCTCACTTAACGGTTTACTAACTATTAGTCAATGCACACTAGAAAACAACATCATCAAAAATCATCTAAATCAAAATAATTGCCTCATACCATCGGCATATACAATAGCTAATTTTAATGGCTTCATCTTCCATAACTCCAAGTAGGAGATCGAAAATCTCAAATAATTATCAAAATAAGGCAATCACAAATAGATCGAAAAAGGAGACTATAAATCTCAAAATATGCCAAAGAAGGGCCATCTCAATCTCATCCTCTTTAAAAGGTGTAAAAACTTGTATTTTATATAGAAAATAATTCACTTTAAGAAAACTAGTTTTTAAAACAACTTTTGAAATTGATTTGAAACTATTTCCTTTTAAATTATCTTTATTATAAAAAATATTTTTTCAATAGCTTTAAAAATAATTTATAAATTTTGTAAAATGTTTATTTCAAAGCCATTTTAATTATAAAAATCATTCAAAATCATTTTAGATAACTCGTGTCTGAAAACAAAAGAAAACATAGAAAACGTTGAAAATCCACACATGAAATCGTCTTGAAAACTCGTCAATTCGTAGTACGGATTAATTAGAATTATTGGCTTACCTATTGATAGGTTAGAGCCCTTCGAAAACATCACAAAGCAGCACAAGAACAAGTAGCAAAAGTCGTCGGATCGATAAGCAAAACACTGCAGAACAAAAAAAACCAGACAGGCAAAACAATGGTGTACATGTCGACCCAAGGTCGACCTTGGTATGGCATAGGTCGACCCTAGGGTCGACCTATGTGGGTGTTGGGTCGACCTGTGTCATGTAAATCCTATAGGTGGTTTTCTGCCTTGTTCGTCTTGATTTAGAGTATTAGTTTCAGGCTTCTACAAGATTAATTTAGCAGTGAATTTTTGCATGCACCAACTACAACACTCAAACTACAATCCGGAGAAAATCCGGCATCATTTCATGACAAAATCAAAGAGTTATAATCACAAAAAGAAGCATTATGGAACAGATTTTCACAGTGAACATTCAAGCAAGAAATTTTGTTACAGTAAAGCAAAATCGATCTGTATAGCAGCATACAGCTTGTTGAAGTTAGAATTTGTGAGTTGTACTCACCTTAGCAAGGATTTTAGGCGATTTATGAGGCAAGTAGCTAGCTTTTTGGTGTAAAAGAGCCTTCAATGACCTGTAGGATCTTAAAATAGAACATGTAGACAGGAGAAAATAGAGTTACTGACAATCTCTCTACTCAATATCATAATTTGTTGAAATAGTTTGTAGTCTTGGTTTGATTACCTATTTTAATCTTTGGTTTGCTAATTTTCTCTTGATTTCAATAAATTAGAAGCAAGATTTTGAAAATTATAAAAAGGCGGCCATTGGTTCGTTCTTTGGTTTTTGTTGAGAGGAAGAAGCATCTGAGAGAAGAAAGAACGTACATTTTTTTTCTTTTTCTCATATGATTCCAGAAATGGGTATTGGGTTTGAACCCAATATTCAATAGCCTATGCAAACACTTGGTCTAAATTTGGCTAAGTATAATCATGTTTTCACCTTTATTCTCATATATTCACATATTTTCACCAAATAAATTTTTAAAACAAATGTTTATGTCAACTAAAATGGTTTACAATATAATAAAAATTATTTTAGCTATAAAAATTAATTTCTATCATTAGAACTATATTTTTACTTAAATACATCAATTTACACCTTTTATTACATAAAGCACCATTTTTAACCTAAAAATTTATACAAAAATTATTTTCTGGTCAAAACAAATTTAGAAAACCCAATTAACTTCATTTTTACATTAAAATATTATTTTTTAAACAAAATTCCACTTTTTCTTTATAAAACACATCATAATAAATACAAATGCTTCATTAAAAATTAAATAAAACAACATTTGGTAATAATTAGCAAAATTATTGCATTATCTCAATTTAAAACCATAAAATGTTCATTTTTCTCCCAAACTAACATATTTCCACTATTAACAATTTGTTCAACTTAATTCCCAACCAAACAAATCTTAAATCCAATTTATTCTCCTAAACCCATTGTTTATTTAAAATAAACAATTTTAACAAATATATACCTCTAATTTATTTTATTTTCCAATATTAAATTATAACCACCGTTATAATTTAATATTATAGGTAATCACCAAAACCAGGGTTGTTACAGACTCCTCCCTATACAAATTGCGTCCTTGTAATTTCTAGAGAAGTGCTGTATTCAACACGATTTATTTCATCAAACAAAGGAAATATATACCTTGAAGTTAAAATTCTCACCTTCGGTGTGAGAAGATAGAAATCCAGAATAAGATCGTTCGATGAATTCTCTGGTTTCTCAAGTGCAGTCGTTGAGATTATCAGACCATTGAATCTTCACGAGCGGCATATTCTTGTTTTGAAGGCGCTTAACCTCCGAAGCAAGAACATGCACAGGGTGTTGCACGAATGATAAGTCGGGAGAGACCTCAAGCTTCTCAAATGCATGAGTATCAATCACAGAATCATAATCTCGTAAACACTTCCTCAACTGAGAGATGTGAAACACGTCATGAACTCTAGAAAACCGATCGGGAAGTGTTACTCTATAAGCAACAAGACCGATACGCTTTGTAATAGGAAATGGCCCCATATATCGTGGTGCCAATTTCCCAGTCTGGGTAAAACGTACCACTCCTTTCAAAGGAGAAGCTCGAATATAGACTAGATCCCCAACAGAAAACTCAAGAGGCTTCCTACGGTTGTCTGCGTAGGATTTATGGCGACTCTGTGCCTCTTTCATCCTTTCTCTAATAAGAACAATCTTCTCGGATGCTTTTCGAATAGATTCGGGGACTAATATAAGCTTTTCCCCGGACTCCAGCAAATAAGAAGGAGAACGACACGGTCTCCCATATAAGGCTTCAAAAGGATCCATGCAGATAGAAAATTGGTAGCTGTTATTATAAGTGAAATCAACCAAAGGAATGTGATCTTCCCAGCTTCCACCAAAATCAAGAATACAAGCCCGAAGTAAATCTTTCAATATACGATTCACCCGCTCAGTCTGTCCATCAGACTGTGGGTGGTAAGTAGTGCTGAGGTTAAGCTTTGTGCCTAAAGCTTGCTAAAGACTCTGCCAAAAGTGACTCGTGAAGAGTGGATCATGATCACACACTATAGAACTAGGAATACCGTTCAACCGTACGATCTCCTTAATATAAAGCTTTAAAAGATAAGATATTATCCTATTAGACTTAGTAGGAATAAAGTGTGCGGACTTAGTAAGACGATCCACAATAATCTATTTGCTGATATGGCCCGACCTCGAACGAGGTAAGCCATTAATAAAATCCATAAAGATTTGGTCCCTCTTCTACATCGGGATCTCCAAAGGCTGTAGGAGACCACTAGATCGCTGATGCTCAGCTTTAATGAGGTTACATGTCATGCAATTACTCGCATAACTTGCCACATCACGCTTTATGCCTTCCCAGTATTATAAGTGATGCATGTCAGCATACATCTTGCTGGTACTTGGATGGATAGTGTACTTAGAACGGTGATACTCAGCTAGAATGACCCGCCTAAGATCTGGAATAGAAGGCACGACTAATCTGTTCTTCTTACGAAGACATCCATGACCGTGGATGCTGAAATCCCTCATCTCAATATCATTGTGGGATTCAGACTTATGCTTTTGAATAAGAGAAGAAATGTCAGAATCTTGCTGCTGAGCCTCAGCAATCTGATCCAATAAGCTAGGACGAGCGTCCATGCTATATAATAAAATAGGAGAGTCTGAAGTAGAAGCACGATCTCGGATATCACAAGTAGATAGAGTCTCTAAAGCTTTCCATTCTGCAAGCATCAAGGAAACAACAATTGATTGCTTTCGACTCAATGCATCAGCAACTCGATTCCCCTTGCCCGGGGTATACTGGATATCGAAGTAATAAGAAGGAAGGAATTCGAGCCAACAATGCTGTCGCATGTTGAGCTCTTTCTGGGTGAACAAATACTTGAGGGACTTATGGTCAGTATAGAGAATGAAGTGTTCACCCAATAAATAATGGCGCCATATCTTCAATGCGAAGACGATGGCAGCAAGGTCTAAATCATGGGTAGCATACCAAACCTCGTTCGGATGTAATTGCCTTGAAGCATAGGCAACTACTTGATCCCTCTGCATAAGAACAGCACCTAGGCCACAATGACTGGCATCGGTATAGATAATAAGACCTTGGTTCGCTTCGGGAACCACAAGAACAGGAGCATTAATGAGAAGTTCTTTCAATTTCTGAAAAGAAGCTTCACACTTATCAGACAAAATGAATCAAACTCCTTTCCTCGTAAGGCTAGTTAGAGGAAGCACGATGCAGGAAAAATCTATGATGAACCGACGGTAATAACCCACCAATCCAAGGAAGCTATGAATCTCAGTGACATTCTCAGGCCTCTTTCGGTTTTGAATGACATCGATCTTAGATGGATCGACCAAAATGCCCTTAGAAGATACTACATGGCCTAAGAACTTGACTTTCTTTTCCCAAAAGTGGCACTTAGAAAATTTTTCTTTGAGTTGATGCTGTTGAAGTGTACTCAAAACCATTCTCATATGATAGGCATGATCGGCTTTAGACTTAGAGTAAACAAGAATATCGTCGATGAATACAAGGACAAACTTATCGAGATATTCCCGGAATACTCTATTCATGAGATCGATGAAGTATGTGGGAGCATTCATCAAACCGAACGGCATGACGAGCCACTCATAAGAACCATATCGAGTGCGGAATGCTGTGAGAGGAATGTTGTCCTCCACAACTCGAAGCTGATGAAATCCCGTGATGAGGTCAAGCTGGGAAAAGACCTTAGCACCACTCAACTGATCGAACATGTCATCGATCCTAGGCAATGGATAGCGGTTCTTGATGGTTAACTTGTTAAGCTTGAGGTAATCAACGCATAGCCTAAGTGTCCCATCAGACTTCTTCACAAACACCATCCGAGTCCCCACAGTGAAGAACTAGACCAAAAAATTACTTTGCTTCAAGTTCTAAAAGCTGCTTCTTGAGTTCCTCATTTTCTTTAGTCGCCATCCTTGTGGGAGGACAACTAACTAGCTGTGCTCCGGGAATGAGGTCAATGCGGAACTAGATAGCCCACTTGGGTGGCAAACCCGAAACAGCCTCAAATATATCATGAAAATCACACAAAATAGGAATCCGAGATATTTCTTCCTCATATCGGAACTCAAGAGCTAATAAAGACGCCTCAGAATTATGATCGACATTCTGAAGAATAAGAGAGAGTTGTGCTAGTGAATCGGGATGTCGAAGATATATAATTCGCTCAGAACAAAGAATCCTGGCCTCATATCGAACTAGCCAGTCCATACCCAAAATCATATTAAAACCAAGGAAATGAGTCAAGTGCAGATTCGTACAGAAAGAAAAACCACAGATAAATAACTGAACATCTTCACATAACATGCTAAGGGTCGCAGATCCCCCGATAGGATTCACGATCCTCAAAGAAGTAACAAGGCAAGAAACATCCAAAGGAATAGTATCAACAAGTTCCTTCGATATGATTGAATGTGACGCACCTGTATCGAATAGAACTCGAATAAAACGGTCATGGAATAAAATAGAACCCTCCAAAATAGAAGAAGATATACCTCGAGGTTGAGATGGACCACCATATGCTTTCGCAACATTAAGATTTCCCGAGCTAGAACCCTTTTCCTTCTTAGGACACGAAGAGATCAAATGTCCTTCTTTCTTACGATAAAGGCACCTCTTGGGATTAGGACAATCTCTAACAAAATGATCGCGAGAGCCACAGTTGTAACATGCCACAACTTTAGCTGAGAGGGGTGCTACATGAGAGTGTGAACTAGAACCACCCTGCTTCTTCTTCTTACTTGGTTGGAATGATTTGGACTTATGAAAGGGAAAATGTTTCTTGTTCGAATTTCACCGAACCTGTCTCAACATCACTATCCTTCTCATTCTCGACTGCTTCGAGATGAAGGGCCGCATCCACATGCTCTTCAAAAGATAACTTAAGCTGAAGCATAAGGATTTCCTCAAATACTTCTTAAGGCCAGAAACAAATTTGAGATTCTTCTTGTATGAAGTGCTAATATGCTCGAGTCCGTATTTAGACAAGGCCTCGAAAGATGCCACATACTCAGAAACAGTCGACTTCCCTTGCTTAAAGTCAAGGAAACGTCGAGCTAGAATATCCTTCTCAAACTTTGGAACGAACTTAAGCTCAAATCTCTCTCTAAATTGCTCCCACTCCAAAGTATACTCATCAAAATCTGCCACGAGCAACTCATACCTATCCAACGCATGCTCTTGCAACATACTATATGAGACAAGGACGCGCTGATGACTAGAAATCTTCGTGCGAGCAAAAAAGCGCTCGCATGTACGGAGCCAAGCCTGAACCTCTTAAACTGACTCCAAACCTTTGAATGGCCTGTCTCCTAAATGGGTGAAGTCACTGTACATGCACGCAAATGTGGATTTGCGCGGAGGAGAAGAACGAGCTGGTGCCGGAGGCTGAGTGCTCCGGATAAGCTATAGAATCTGATCGGTCGACATATACACACCTTCAGGACGTGAGCCACTGGACGGCTCATCCCCCGAAGTGCGACCTCTTCCTCCTCTAGCCATGAGCTAAAAGTTAAGATATGATTGAATTATTCACAGGGGTAGATTTCATCAATTAAATTCATTAAATAAGGAATACTACGGAATTTAAAATACATTCGTAGACGTATTCCAACTTATCTACCCCCAAAGGACTTGAAAAGGCTAAGGACAAGATTAGAAATGACTTCGATTTGGGTCGATGTTTTCACTCATATTATACTTAATGTATAGTAGTATGTATATTGTTCTGTGTTTCTCACACACTACAACAAAACAGTCTTTTTACAACGGGCAATGCCCGTTGTAATATGGTTTTCACAATGGGCATGTGCCCGTTGTAATAGGCCTCGTTGTAAAAGATCCACCACATTTTACAACGGGCAAAGCACGTTGTAAAAACCGTTGCAGTATACCATTTTACAATGGGTTATGACCATTGTAATAGACTATAATACAATGGCCATAACCTGTTCCAATAGACTAACCATACTAATTGCATAGCCTATTTCACAACATGTATTGACCGTTGTAAAATACCTATTTAACAACGTGTGTTGACCCTTGTAAAAATCTTATATAACAACGTGCAATGACCATTGTAAGAAGCTCATATAACAACACACATTGCTCGTTGCAAAATAAATGCAAATTTGAAAAAAAATTACAGCAGCATCCATGCAATACATCAATACTAATACTAAATATTGTCGTAAAATAATTAAAATCACATACGAAAAGACTAAAAGCTAGAGTCATAGAATTCTAACACTCCAAAAAGTTAGATAAGTTTACATGCCAAATACATAAAGCATTAACACATAATAGCCCGCTATAAATATCATGTTCTAAGTACAATCATACTATACCACAGAGATGAAGTCTTTATGCCACGCGACGGTTGATCCAACGGCCTCTTCGATAGTCTGCATCTCTGAATTTGGCCTAAATAAAAAGGCTTCTGGTTCCACCGCTACATTAACCCATACTTTCCAAGCATTTGCTCCAAGCTTTACAAAATGTACCGAAGCATCAGGATCAGTGCTTGCTATCGTCCCCTCTACAACTATGTTCCTCTGCCAACCCAATAGCTTCCACTTTTTTTTCACCAAACCTTCCACGGTAAGCTGATCTTAAACCTGCACATTGTTACTCTCGCGGTATGACTACAAGCAAAAAACCATGGAACAAGGTTATATAGCCAAAACATAAGTCAAAACTGTATCAGGGAAAATCATATAGGTAGAATATTGTGAGTCGCCTAATATTTAATATAGGGTAAAGCTAAACAGTTTTCCTGTAGTTAAACCCAAAAAATTGTTGTACCGACCTACATATTCATGCTGCTACAAATATTGAAAAACACTGCAAAAGCATACAAAACTAATAAAATTGAATCCTCACATACAAGAATGCTGATAACAGAGTAAAACTTGGATATTAGAATGAATGCATAGACCGTTAAAGACCTATTTAGTTCCCTCTGAAAGATACGGATTCCTGTCGGTAATAGGATGTAACACGTGCTTGACATTCGATAATGCATCTGTAGCTACACTACCATTAGACCCATGTTCCGCTCTAGCTACAATAGTAAATGCTATCACTATATTTCAGAAGAATTATAAGATTATTTTTCAGAGATATATTAGTACAATTAAATTAAGCACCATGGCCCTAACATATATAAAAATTGATCCAAAAAAGACTATCTCCTATATTCTTTGGCATATGAAACTTTTACTAGTAGCTTTGATGCTATGGAAAATAAGGATACTGTCACATCTAAAGCCTACCATCTCCAAACAAATGGTATTGGAAATAAGCAGCAGCAGTAGAGCGCGCATACACACACACAAACAAACAAACAAAAAAAAAAGAAGAATATGAAGAAAAGAAGAAAGGATCAGTTGCTTCGATTCCATAGAAGAATCAAGTTTTAAAGTAGAAGTTTCATACATAAATCACAACCCTTGCTAACTACTAGACTTACATGTGCATGGGCATACTCAAGTAAAAGACGATATATTCTATAAAAAGATATACCAAACTTTCGCTAGGTAAATTTATTCTGGTCTTGCTTTTTCCTTGGAAAAAGGTTATAGTTGCGTTATAAGCAAAAAGAAAAGGGACTTCAGTTTATGGTTGTCTATAAGTTTGCATATTCATACAAAGATCAACAAACACAGATACTAAAAACATGTGTACTAACACAAGCACGTTCATGCATTAGTATTGAAGGGAACTACATCAAAATTCTCTAAACAAAGTTGTATATACAGTTTCACCGCTTAACTGAGAACTTCTGTTTGAATGGACATCCTAGCTTCATATGTGCATCATCAGTCATTTGAATCTTATAGGTATCTCATAACTTCTATTTGTATCATCTTTATAATTGAGAACACTCAAGTTCCACTTTCTACCACTTTCCTCCTAATTACTTCTTGTTAATGTCTTCTCTAGTTTACATATTATTTCAGCGTTAATCACATGTATTTTCATGTATTTCACTTCATGCATGCTTTAGAAAATAGAAATAAAAGGTGAGCATGAACATGGTTAACTGAATTCATTTGGACGGGCTTCCAGATAATGCTAAATTCCTTAAAACAAACATCTTTATACATTCATATGACAAAAAGGATCAGCATATTTCAATGCAAGAGGAAGACAAACATTAAGGTAACTACAAAATCGATACTATTATCCTTCTTAACACAAATAAACTCTTTTTCATGAAGCAATTCGTGTATAAAATGCACTGCTTAATTTATATGCCTAAAATACATGAAATTTTACTTTTCAGTTAGCTAAATTAGCCCAAGACTACTCATTTTGACAAAGCATCGAATTAAAATGAAAACGATTCAACTTTATTGATGAATAAAATACAAATCGTTAAATAAGCAATTCAGTATATTTGAATCATGTGCATAAAAAATAACTAGGAATTTCGAAACACGAATTTTGTCTATAAACTTCAATAATAGGCAGATTCCACAAATGGGTCAACTATGTTTCACAAAATAATTAAAGAAGATATACCTATGAGTTGGGTTTTGCAGAAAAGAGTAGAAAAGTTGTCATGTCTCGATTTTCGAACAGAAATTGGAAATCAATTGTTCCTAATTTGTAAGGGCAATTGTGCGGGAAGTAGAAATTGGGAGAAAACCATGGAATTAATTTTGTAAGATAAGAAGGCTGTTTTATCGAAGAGTATAATATTTACTTTGAACCCCAAGTTATTTGAACTCTAAAAAGTTTACATCCCCGTAGGCGGTTGCGTATGAGCATCCAGAATGCGCTTATAAAGTCTACCTGGTTCGGCGTCGCAGGCCAGGAACCAAGCCAAGCACGCAAGTCATTCAAAACTTCTCTGTTGTGATTAAACTCTATTGTGGTGACAATACTGTATCTCAAGATCAAATGAAATTTGTTTTGTTTACTAATGCTCTAAAGATCCAAAATTTGTACTAATCTGAGTCAAGATCGTAAACTCTAGAAGTTTGTCTCCAATATAGATCATTCTTTTGTGTGTATATTACATTACATGACCCCGATGATTTGTCATTCTTAGGTGTGTCTAACTGTCCAAGGTGCATTGCAAATGCAATTAATGTGGTACAACAGTGGTTAAGAAATCACAAATTTTGGAATTTGATTCACCAGAGTTGAGCCAGGGAAGATATGTTATAGTTTACAATTTTAACAGTTCACAATATAAAAGTATAGCAATTGCTACGGTATAGTGGACTTCCCAAGGAAAAGAGACCAGGAAGTCAAGAAATTTATCCTATCAGCTTGAGGACAAAGCATGCTTTCTACATTTTAGAACCCAGCACTACATTGGTGTCAATTTTTCTCATAATTTTTTTTTCAAAATTAGTTGATATTCCATATTTGTTCTAGGAGAAGCATTTGCCCAAATCAAAATATATCCTACTAAAAGTATAGTAAAAATGCAAAATAATGCATAATAATGTTTATTCCTAATACAAAAAAGATGAAAATGAAACAAAAAAATAGAATCAGTACCTCCGCTAAAGAATGAAGACACAAGGGGTAGCATTAGACCTCTTACCACCCACAGTCCTAAAAACGTAAAGCTTCTCAACAGCAAAATCATCATGCAAAGACTCCCACCAATCTTCTGCACTCTCATCCATCACCTCCACATTTAAATTCACCATCTTCCTCGCCAGCTCCCTACACCCACCTAGCTTCAAGTTGCACGAAGGCATCCAAAGGGTCCTCATCTTCTCAAGCTTCTCCTTATTCTCCATACGTGCCTTCTCCTTGAAGGGACAGTTCCTAATCTCCACCTTCTTCAAACTCTTACATTTAGAAAAAATATATCTCATCCCAACATTGTTGTCCCCTACGAATGCCATCAAAAATCACTTTCTGGAGAACTACCACAATCAAAATCTTTTGAACAATCATGATAAAAATGTATAATTGTTCAATATAATCGTAGTACAAAATCAACCACATTTCACACGAATAAAAATGCTTACTGAAAACGAAATGAATTCAGTAAGATTGACAATCACATAATATGTATTACGTTCACCAATCAAAAACAAGGTAGAATTATGAAGGTACTAAAGACAGAATTGAAGAAATCGAGAGAGAAAATTTTACCTACCTTACACGTAAAGAGTTCATTGTTCTTAGGAAAGCTACTGTTGAAATCCAAACTCGTCGGTTCATCACGCGAGCAAATCTTAGCTCGGCTTTGAGGTTTCAGGCGGCGGGAGCTTCCAGTTCATGATGATAGCACAAACTCTTCGATAGCGCATGTAGTGGGTGAAAGGATTTATTTTTGGAGGAAGGGTAGCAGAGGAGGAAGGGTTAAGGAGGACTAATGGTTTACAGATTTAGGGATTTGATATTTTGGTACTGAAATGGTGTTGTGAAGCGGGAGGATAAAAATGAAAGCGGGAAGTTTAATTTGTTGACCGCTTAATGAAAAATAGGAGGCTGTTTTATGTTTTATGTCCTGATAAACCAAGTGATAACTGGGGAGAGAAGTGCCCTAATTTTATAGTCGATCTATTACAACGGGCATTTGCTGAATGTTGTAAAATATACTTCCATTACAACGGGCAGAAGTTGACCGTTGTAATATCTTTCTATTACAACGGCCAAATAATGCAACTTGTAAGAAGGGCGTTGGACAGAGCATCTATTGCAACGGTCCTAAAATGACCGTTGTAATAGCCGTCTATTACAACGGGCAGAATATGCCCGTTGTAAAAAGGACGTTGTAATAGGGTATTTTTGTTGTAGTGACATTTTTTTCTAAATTCAACTCTGATACCAAGTCGTGATGCCCCACCCCGAGATCCACACTAACAAAGAGTATTACCAGGTAATATTGTCTGCTAGTGTAGAGAATAGGGCTGTTTAAGAACGACCATCATAGTCTTGTATTAAATAAGTATTAAGTATGTCGATAATGTGCTCATTTTTTTCATTTACATTTCATCTTAAGTGGTTCGTCATGCTTAATTCTCATCTAATACAATACCATGGTGGCTACTAGATCGATTCAGAACAAAACACAATAGAAATAATAAACACAGATCACAGAACAGCTAACACAGTCATATATATACATATACATCAAATACAATACATAGTGTCATACGTGGTGATACAACCACAATATATACATACATCAAGTCCCCACAAAAGAATAAGTACATAACCGAGTCAATCTAAAAAATAAGCCATATAGTCCAAAAAGTTGGTCGGTGGATCCATAGAGAACAACTAAACAAAAGCCAAGAAACCTAACCTGCAACTCGGTCTGACCGGAGTAATGAATACACGAGTCAGTCTAACTTGAACAAGATAATTAGCGAATGATAAATAGGATATATATTTTCTCATAAGGGAAACATTCTATTAATCAAAAAGGAATGTTATGAATATAATTCTACTCAAATTCCAAGTTATGGAACAAATAAGTTATCTCAAGAAATAACTCATAAATGACATCAATTCAATATGAAAGTTTCCTTCTTAAAAGATACTTGAAATATAAATCCCGATAAAATCATATAAAATCTCAGAAGGAAACCATAGAAATCTCAGAATCTCATAACTCGTGGAACTCGATTAAGAGTTCAAAACTCATAAATGAAATCACCATATGCATGTAAATTCTCATATCGCTCTAGGCTATAAATATATATAACAGTCATCTCGAAAATGGTGAAATGATAAATAAACTCAAAACTCAGAAAATTCCCGGATTGGATCGAAATCCCCGATAGCAAGCCGAAGCTATGCTGCACGTGCAAAACATCATGTCCAGTACTAATATATGTATAGGTATCCATCTCGTGATGACCCAAAGGTCATAAATGCCTCATGGTGACCGAAGTCACAAATGCATCGTGGTGACCGAAGTCATAAATACATCGTGATGACCGAATTCAAAAATACATCGCGATGACCCGAAGCTCTATTACTGGCAATAACATCGTGAATGTGTCATGAACTCTCAAATAGCAACCCGAAAAGTGTTAACAGTGCGTCCCACACCACACGTCCTCACTTAACGGTTTACTAACTATTAGTCAATGACACACTAGAAAACAACATCATCAAAAATCATCTAAATCATAATAATTGCCTCATATCATCAGCATATACAACAGCCAATTTTAATGGCTTCATCTTCCATAACTCCAAGTAGATGATAAAAAACCTAAAATAATTGCCAAAATAAGACAATCACAAATAGCTCCAAAAAGGAGACTATAAATCTCAAAATATGCCAAAGAATGGCCATTTCAATCTCATCCTCTTGAAAAGGTTTAAAAACTTGTATTTTATATATAAAATAATTCACTTTAAGAAAACTAGTTTTTAAAACAACTTTTGAAATCGATTTAAAATCATTTCCTTTTAAATTCTCTTTATTATAAAAAATATATATTTTTAATATCTTTAAAAATAATTTATAAATTTTGTAAAATATTTATTTCAAAGCCATTTTAATTATAAAAATCATTCAAAATCATTTTTGAAAACTCGTGTTCGAAAATAAAAGAAAACATAGAAAACATTGAAAATCAACACATGAAATCGTCTTGAAAACTCATCAATTCGGAGTACGGATCAACTAGAATTATTGGCTTACCTATTGATAGGTTAGAGCCCTATGAAAACATCACAAGAATAAGTAGCAAAGGTCATCAGATCAATAAGCAAAACACTGCAGAACAAAAAAAACAAGGCAGGTAAAATAATGGTGTATAGGTCGACCTTGGTATGGCATATGTCGACCCTAGGGTCGACCTATGTGGGTGTTGGGTCGACCTGTGTCACGCAAATCCTACAGGCAGTTTTCTACCTTGTTCGTCTTGATTTAGAGCATTAGTTTCAGGCTTCTACAAGATGAATTTTGGCATTGAATTTTTGCATGCACCAACTACCACACTCAAACTACAACCGGGAGAAAATCCGAAATGATTTCATGACAAAATCAAAGAGTTATAATCACATAAAGAAGCACTATAGAACAAATTTCATAGTGAACATTCAAGCAAGAAATATAGTTTACAGTAAAGCAAAATCGATCTGTATAGTAGTATACAGCTTGTTGAAGTTATAAATTGTGAGTTGTACTCACCTTAGCAAGGATTTTGAGCAATTTATGAGGTAAGTAGCTAGCTTTTTGGTGCAGAAGAGCCTTCAATGACCTGTAGGAACTGAAAATAGAACATGCAGATAGGAGAAAATAGAGTTACACACAATCTCTCTACTCAAAATCATAATTTGATGAAATAGTTTGTAGTCTTGGTTTTGTTTACCTGTTTTAATCTTTGGTTTGCTAATTTTCTTTTGATTTCACTAAATTAGAAGCAAGATTTTGAAAATTATAATAAGGAGGCCACTATTTCTTTCTCTAGCTGTTGTTGAGAGGAAGAAGCATCTAAGAGAAGAAAGAACGTACATTTTTTTTTCATTTTCTCAGATAATTCCAGAAATGGGTATTGGGTTTGAACCCAATATCCATGCAAACATTTAGTCTAAATTTGGCTAAGTGTAATCATGTTTTCACCTTTATTCTCATATATTCACATATTTTCACCAAATAAATTTTTACAACAAATGTTATGTCAACTAAAATGTTTTGCAACATAATAAAAATTATTTTAGCTATAAAAATTAATTTATATCATTAAAACCATATTTTTACTTAAATACATCAATTTACATCTTTTATTACATAAAACACCATTTTTAACCTAAAAATTTATACAAAAATTATTTTCTTATCAAAACAAATACAAAAAACCCTATTAACTTCATTTTTACATTAAAATATTATTTTTTAAACAAAATTCCACCTTTTTCATTATAAAACAGATCATAATAAATCCAAATGCTTCATTAAAAATTAAATAAAATAACATTTGGTAATAATTTGCAAAATTATTACTTTATCTCAATTTAAAACCATAAAATGTTCATTTTTCTCCCAAACTAACATATTTCCACTATTGACAATTTATTCAACTTATTTCCCAACCAAACAAATGTTAAATCCAATTTATTCTTCAAAACTCATTGTTTATTTAAAATAAACAATTTTTAAAAATATATACCTCCAATTTATTTTATTCTCCAATATTAAATTATAACCACCATTATAATTTATTATTACAAGTAATCACCGAAACTAAGGTTGTTACAACATATATCAATAACTTAATCCAGATATAGTTTTCATGGGTTCAACAAACCTACTGGCCCATACAAGTACTCTTTCTAATCATGGGTTTACTATGAACCTATTGGCCCCTGCCAATACCTTATTCAATGCATAGTTTTCATGGGTTTACTATGAACCTGTCTATATGCCAACTTCTTTACTTAGTATTTAGGCATCCTATATTTTGGTCTTCCTGACCTCTTGGATGCAATTCTACTCATTTAGGAGTTAACTCAATTTATATTAACTACTGGGTCAACCTAGTTGGTTATTCTACCCCATTTCCCCAATTTACAGTTATGGGTCCATATTAAAGTGAATATGTAAACTAGAAGAAGTAAACATATTAGCATAATAATCACCAACATCCGTGGTTTAATATCCTTGAAATCATTTTCATATAAAACATGGTTAATCCCTTTAACCTATTATTTTATCAAGGAAAGCTTCTTCAAAAACTCTAATTTAAATGCATTTAAAAGCTCTTTTATAATGCCATGGTTTTTACCTTTAAAAATTGAGATTGTGTTCTTTTTTTGAAAACTAAGGCTTTCGAAACCTTTAATCTTTACTTTCGAAACCATTAGAAAACTTCCTTTCAAAAGCATTCAAATCTTCTTTTCCAAACGCTAGGCACCTGCCTTTCGAAACACTTTAAAACCTTTCTTTCGGAACCTTTCAAATGTATTAAAGTAATACCATTCAATTATAGAAGCATATCTTCGAAACCATTTGAAAGTACCCCTTTTGAAACCATTGGGTTTAATTTAAAACGTATCTTATTGGGTCTAAGTGAATACAAGTGAAATTACCCTTTTCGAACCATTAAAAAGAGTTTAGGGAAAAATAGATGGCTTTGGCACCATCCTTTCGAAAGCTCAAAACATTTAAGTACAACATTTGAAGGATAGCTTCGAAACCCCTTTCGAAGCCATTGCCTTCAAAACAATTAAACCCTTTCAAAAGCTTTTAGGAAGTGGCTTAGTACATTTATAAAACAAAGCTACCTTTTAATTTAGTTGACGACTGCAATATATTCGGAAGGCTTGAGGACGGCAGCAGGGTTTCGACTGGGTTGAAACAACCCTTTCGAAAGTATTAGTTTAAAATATAGGGAATCATTTGAAAGCTACACTTAAACAAAAAGGTGGCAGCCCCTTCGAAAGCTATTTAGAAGACCCTTTCGAAAGCATTTGTTTCGATTCCTTCGAAAGATTTTAGTAAAAACAGGCAAGCACATTTCTTTAGAAAGTAAAACAAAGGATTCGACCCCATCAAAAGCAAGGGTTTCGACACCATGCCTTCCACCCTTCTCCAATACACTACGTACCAACATTGTGATACCTTGTGTATTGGTTTCGGCTTAGTTGTTTTCGACCTGGTAGGTTTCGACTTGGTTGAAGGCGGAAACATAGGGTCTAAAGGGGACTTCTAGAAGTGGCAAAACATATTTTCTGAATAAAGTCAGATTTAATGCCATTTAAAGTGAATACTTTATAACTAACCTGCCTATTTGTAAACATTTGATTGGTTAACATAACTATTCAAATTCTTTACAAAAATAACTGCGGCATAATTTTAGATCTAAACAGGGATTTATTTAACAAATAAGCTCTTCCATTAAGCAAAACCAATCAAATAATTAAGTCCTTCATCTAAAATAATTTTATTTCCATAGTAAATTACTTAGGAAAAATCCCCAAAAATCATAGATTTTCACTTTTAATATGTTATCTAACATATATAAATTTCAGACCAAACTCTTCATATAATTTTCGATATTAATTTATATACCCAATTGTTCATATTTTCCTTTGAAAATTCATAATAAATTTTCAATAGCTTGGAAAATTACAAGAATTGAAACCCGTCTCCAAAATCATGTTTTACATAATATACAAATTCCTCATGGCATTCGAAATTCAATTTAAACGATTTTACCCTTAAAACGTATATAAAAAATTATCAAACAATCTTGTTTGAATCAAATATATTATAAAATCCTAGCATATCATCATCAGAAATCGTCATAATGGATTTAATCATAAACCCGAAAATCAAATGATCATAAAAATGAAAATAGAGATGGCTTTGATTATTATTCACCTTGATTAGGATAAGGACTTTGAGATTTGATTGAGATTAATTCTCTTTGCTTTGATTCCTTAGCTCTTGATTAATTTTCCCCTTTTCTTCCTAAGTAATGGCCAACTATGCTCGTTCTTTCCTTACGTTAGTTTTTGTTTTGTAGAATGAACGTGAAAATGGAAACGAAACGTGGGTTTAAGGTATTAATGAGTTATGGTGCCCAATTCGTTATATGTCCTTGTGTTAATTAATCTCCTAATTAACACTCAAAACCAATAATAAGCCCAATTTTATTCATTAATTAAGTTCGGCCTCTATTTAAATTTTTTAAATCTCAATCCCCTTGTCACTTTAATTTTTACATTATTCTATTTAATTTATCTAATTAAATCTCTTGAATAATGTTATTGAAAATTAGGGGTGTTACATTTAGAAATCCAACTTTTGGAGATAACAACTAGAAAGTCAATAATGGTTGTGTAATAGAAGTCCATCGACCCAGATTCGAGCATTAACGAATGAAATTAAAAGTTAGAAGATCCAAAACCCAAATTTAGGTATTTTTGGATGATAACACGAAGTCCATAATAATAATCTTTTTAGTTGAGATCTTTAGCCCAGATTTAGGCATTAATGTGTGAAGTCTAGTAAATAGTTATAGCCTCGAGACCTACATTTGGGTATGACGAAGAACCTAAGTCAAAAGACCTGAAACCCAGATTTAGGTATTAATAAGTCAAATGCCGAACTCAATAACGAATGACCCAAAACCCAGATTCGGGCATTAATAAGTGAAGTTTGGAAATTCTTCTTCGATGATTAGTTGGAGAATGTGCATTCTTACTTAAGCCTTGAATGTAATTGCTGTTTGATTAACTACTTCTTGAGCATGGACGTCTTAGTCCATCATTTGATATACCGCTTCTCAGGCTCGAACGTCTTAGTCCGTTGTCGGATACGACGCTTCTTAGGCTTGGACATCTTAGTCCCTAGTTTGATATGCCGCTTCTTGGGGCTTAGACGTCTTAGTCCATTGTTGTCTGGTGCGCTTGGTTAGCTCATCCTCAAGCTAGAATCAAGGACTTGCCCAATCTCCCTCTAGGAGGCGCCTTGACCTGGCTATAGCATGGCGTAGCCAAGGGCGTGTCGATGCTTTAACCTGGTCATAGCATGGTGCGGATAAAGGCTTACTCTAACCTCTCTTGAAGAGGCGCTTTGACCTGCCCATAGCGTGGCACGGCTAAGGGCTTGTCGATGCTTTAACCTGGCTATAGCGTGGCGTGGATAAAGGTTTACACTCCTCCCTCCAAGAGGTGCCTTGACCTGGCCATAGCGTGGCGCGGCCAAGGGCTTATCGATGCTTTATCCTGGCCATAGCGTGGCACAGATAAAGGGTTACACTCCTCCTTCCAGGAGGTACTCTGCCCTGGCCAACTCGGCACGGACAGAATCTTTTACCGTTTAAGGTAATGTCTAAGTAAAAGGAGTATTTCACTTCCAACCATGAGATTCTCTTTAGTAAAGTAGTTCTTTATTGACTTCATTCAGGGTCTCTTTACAAACCCATTAGTTTTTCCTTGTTTTACATAGTTAATTATCATTCCTTCAAGCACTCTGCAGTGATTGGTTTCATGTCCATTCATCATATGGTAGTGGAAATAGGATCCTCCCAAGTTCCTTTCATTTTTAGGATTTTTCTTTTGGGATGGCCAGTAATTGAGTTCATCCTTGGTTAACAAGTAGAAATTCTCAATAGATGTTGTTAAGTTGTATTCATTTGGAAGTCTTGACTTGAAGCTTGTTTCTCGAGGATGGATTCCATGTCTTTTATTACTTGGCTCTGTAATTCCATCTTTGACAACTGGTTTTCTCTTTAAAACTCTTTAGGGCTCCGGTGTAGGTAGTGTCCCACTTGTTACTTGATCCCATTTGTGTGCCAAGGCATTGTAATAAGCTATTATTCCTTCTTCAAAGATTGTGCCTTTGGTATAATTTGAATTGTCTTTCTCATTTGATCAAACAAGTTGTCATTCCCACTTTTCTTTTCTCTTAAGGAAAATATTAGGGTGGGGCAAATATGAAAAGGGTTTAAGCTCCATTTAAGTGGATTATATGCTTAAACTTTCTACTTCCTAATGATCCTTAAAGCCTTCATCCTTAACAGTTGTTCCTCTTGTAGATTCCAATCATTAATTGTTTCATGGGAGAATCCAATCAGATGTGGCTCGGAGGAACCTTGCTCAGATCTTCGGATTTTGCCAATCATAATGAAGTAAAGACTAAAATGAGTAAGCTTGAAATAGAATTGGATTAGAGGAAAATGGTGTGGAAGTTTAACAAGATTAGAGGTTCAAGCCGTCCTTCTAGCGCCAAAATATTAACAAGAAAATTTATCAATGCCTTAAAGTTGAATTTTGGATATAGATGTTCCAATTAAACCACCTTTCGATTAGATAAGAACAGTTTGCACCATTCTATTTCTTTTGGTCTACCTTTCAAATGGGTTGTAATGGTTGGAATTTCTTAATTGTGTCCTTTCGACTTGGTTGAAACTCTTAAATCCTTTTTTCAACACCTTTCGAGGTAGGTGAACTAATTTATGGTCTTATTGAAACCTCCTTTCTAAAATAGCTATGGTAACTCAACGGTTAACTCTAGTGTTTAAGGATGTGGGTTGAATTGATGGGTTTCGACTTTGTCGAAAGCTTACTTCTTTAATAACTTTGTGCTTGGATTGTTAAGCCAGGGGATTTTGGCAAAGTTATGGTTTCCACTCACTAGAAAGACAAGCTTTTGGAGATTTGTGGTTTGGAGGTAGAACTTAAGTGTTTTGGGCTAAATAAGGGGTTTTGACCCAGTCGGAGGGTATCTTTACGATGAAGTCGACACAAGCAGAACATAATCAAATCCAGTAGAAATCTCTAAACTGTAGCATAATAAAAAAACATAAGAATCTCTTTACTTTAACTAATAATGTACACAATGATCAATTTTCCCAATTCAATTCCCAAATTAGGGTTACAAATTTACAATTGTACGAAAGTATAAGAGTAGAGTGAATGAAATTTGGATCCCCTAAACTAGACCCCAAGGGTCTTATTCATAGATGCGGGTTGGCACCTTTCCACTCAGAGCTTTCGACCTGGCCGAAAGGTGGCTTTGTATACTTTCCGTCTCTTTTGACACTTGTGCATCCCTCTACAATGCTTTCGATTGGGTTTAAATGCTTCCGTTTTCGTCGAAAGGGGTAGGCACGCCTTTTCCTTTGTATTGCTTTGTTGTTGCAAGTGTGTTGGAGTAAGGGCTTTCAATTAGGTCGACAGGTTGTTCTCTATAGTTTCAAAGGTGTTGATGGTTTCGACGTAGTGGGCAGCTTCCGAATGCATGCTCATAACTTCATACGGAACCTTCACTGGATGTTAAAGTCTTCGACTGGTTCGAAAGGCTTGATTATGCTTTCGAAAGGGTTGTTCTAATCAAGGCGTCTTTCTGAGTAGTTTGAATGAAGGCGAAGCCTTTGATTTTGAAAGGTCTGGCGTGCATGCTGCCTTCGAAAGGTACTCCTCCTCTTATTCGAAATGTCTTCATGTAGGCGAGAGCATCTATTTCGAAAGGTAGACATTGATGTGAAAGAAATCTTTCGATCACATTGACCCCTCCAAAAGCTTGTAACATATCTTGTTATTGGCTATAGCATCCCTTTAACTCATTTGAAAGGTTTTGTTGGTGCTAACATCTCTTGTTCCTTTTTCCTTTTAACTATTCTTGTTTCGACAAGGTTGAAGCAGGAATTTGTGGTAACACAAGTAGCCTCCTATATGTGGGGCATAAAATCATCAACCAAAATACTGATTTCTAAATCTACTATATACCACTTTTACGTTTTATTTTTATTTATGCAAGCGATTTACTATCTCGATATGAATGCAGGTGCATAAGATATAAAATAGTAATCTCTTGCTTTCCTGTACCTATCATGTATTTACATAATCCAAAAGAGAGTCTGCTGATTCAAGAGAAATACACTTGCTATTTCTATCATAAGCACAAGCAACATCAAAAATATAGCAACCATATGCAACAAAAGTACAGAGAATGCTTTGTAATAAAATACTAAGCATCTAATATTTTCAAAAAGATAAATTTAGAACTAAATGCCAGGGATTTTATATTCAAAATATATTTTTAAAATTCCTCCAAATAGAAATATATCAAACCAAAATCAATTATGACAAGGAGGGGGCTCCTCCTACCAGAGCGTGATATAACTCTAAAATCAAACAGCATGGAGCATCCAGTGGTATTCTGGTCTCTCCTTAAACAACAACTAGAGAAAATAAATATACCTGGAGAGTCTTCCAAATCGTAAAACTCCCAATCACCCAACTTTAGTCATAACAAAACATTTGAAAAATCGTATCACAAAACTCTTTTCAAATATCCTGAAATAATAATACTTCACCAAAGTTTTCAAAATAATAATATTATTATTTCTTTTACAAATTCTTTCGAAATAACTTTTCAAAAGCATTAGGATTTAAGTCCTCATAAACAACAATTTTATAAACCGTAGTCTGTAAAATCACATTATCAATCAAATTAAAATCCACAAAGGGATAATTAACACTTAACATTATTTAAAATGTTAAATGACCATCAGACAAGATTTAGAATTTTTCTAAGTTTCACAACTTTCTTATGTCACACCATGAAGCATATTAATATACTTGTAATGATCCGCCTTTTTGACCCCTAAATGCCGACACTAATACATCCATGGTATTCATGTGCCGAGCATCTAAGTGCCAAAAGGACGAATTGTTAGGGTAAAATAAAAAGAAATAGAAACAAGGAAGAAGAGAACATAATATCAGAATATCACAATAGTACGATAATATATAATATCAAAGGAACATTACAAAGGGTAACTCCGATACAGAAATTTTGGAGTTATTAAAACCTAAGTACTATCATCAGCTTGGACAGTTATAACAACCCGTTGTCACAAATGCTGATATATATAAAGTGTAATGCAGCGGAAATAAGAATACTATGGTAGGTGAAACATCCAGCTCGTCTTCTCGAGCTTCAAAGAACATCAACGAAAACCTGCCTCTCTAAGACTACTCGAAAGAGCACACGAGGAATTTAGGGAAAACAAAAACCAAGCGTCAGACATAAGTCTGGTATGAGAAAATTGAGAAATATGTGTACAACATATGACAGTACTTTTGAGACCACATGGAATGCCATAACGGTTATCCCCTTAAAAGAATCCACATCTAATAGGTACATAAGGTGATATAATAGATAATGTCTAGGGTGTAGAATATAAATATTATAATATAGCTGGAATGGTTACATTGGTTACATTCAACAACATATTAGGAGTACAATCAAAACCCGAAAGGAACATTTGTATATTGGATTTTCCACAGAGATCTCTTTGGAGAAGCTGAATCCAAACTCCATGCACAAGGATCACAAACTACCTTATGAGCATCGTATATTTCTAGATAAATTATATCGTAAGGTAAACACAAGCGGCCCAATACACGAACATAAACATGAACAACGTGAACCAAATATCATTAACTCATGCCGGCCAACAATCGATAAGTATCTCTAGATATGGAGTTTTAACATCCTAACATGGGTCACTAACCATGGTTGTGCATTCTAATCTGTCTTTAGCCATTTCCAATGTTGAGGTTACGTTCGACATCTTTCACACGAGTCTTCATCACTCGAACAAAACATGAATCCCAATTTGGATCCTCACATCTCAAATAGATCACGAAACCACACATGGATTCCCATATCTCAGCAGATCATGGAATCACATATGGATTCCCTCATCCTGAATAGATCACGAAAAACTACATGTGTTCAAGCATCTTAAAATATCTCGAATCTCCACATAGATTCCCATGTCTCGAATAAATCCACTTCGAAGAGATAAAAGACATATCTCAGCCTTGAAGTGGTTTTTGGTAAGTAAAACACTTAGCGATCCCGGTCTTTCAAAGGCTAAATCGACGAATTTGGTCATTAAATGATAATGAGAATGATCGCATATGGAAACTAAGTCTAGTATACTTATCACATTTCCGATATTTTCCTCTCACGCTATCCCTCGATCAAGAGTGAAGCCAGTAGGTTAGAGCTCTATTGCTTATGTCCCTACATGAACATCAATCTTAATTCCAACATACAGACAAGCCTACTTCATCGGCTTTTAGTGCTAAGTATACGAATAAACGTTTTCCATAAACGAGGAAACAAACAAAGCACGTTCAAGTCACACAAAGGACGATCAAGCCACACAAGTAACTTTTAATCCCCTTTCTGTTTAATTAATCTTTTACTAATTAAAACCTCTTTTATTATTAAAACTATTTTTATCTAATAAAACATTGTTTATAAATTTCTACTATTCATTTGTACCCTTTCAATACTTCAAAAAGTATTCATATGCTTACCTCAAATGGTACAAGTATATTCACAAATTATTAACAATATTTCTTACTTAAAACATTTACTCCTTTTATACTTCAAAATATCCATTTTAAGGATCTAAGTACTTTCAAAAATACATTCAAAAGTTTAAGACTAATGTTATTTAAATATTGTCACTACAAAACCAAACCATTTCACTTATGCTTATCTTTAAACATTGTTTTAAAGATCTATTTACATTCATAAGTATAATAAAAAAGGGTTAAAGATGAATGCAGTGGACACAATGTCACAACAAACCCAAACCATTTTCCTTTTGCTTATCTTTAAAACATTATTTTAAAGATCTATTTACATTCATAAGTATAATAAAAAAGGGTTAAAGGCAAATGTGATTGACACATTGTCACAACAAACCCAAAACATTTTCCTACTTGTTGCTATCGTTACAAAATTCTGTTTTAAAGATCTAAGTTCATATTCAGTCAAGTTCAATATGGACTAGTTAACTATCAAGTTCTAAAGACGATTACTTATAAAAATCATGATTCGTACGCTTAACTCGTTTCTGATATTCCAACTCAACTATTCCTCACCCAAGAGTGAAGCCAGATAAGTTTGGACATTGGTTGCTCCAAGCCTTGCCTAGACACTTCAGTCTTGAATCTCACAAATAGATAAATCTTCCTCGTCGGCTTTTAGTATTAAGTATAGTATTAATGATTTCTATAAACAAAAATAAATCAGTATAATTAACATGTTTTTGACATTTTGCACTTACCTATCCCTCGGTTAAGAGGAAAGTCCGGTAGGTAAGAGCTCTATTGTTCTGTCCCTACTCGACATCAATCTTAACTCTCACAAATAGATAAGATTACTTCGTCTGCTTATTAGTGTTAAGCATAGTTAATCACTTTCCTGATAAGTAATAAATAACATCGTTAACTCGTTTTGACATTCCTGACTTAACTATTCCTCACTCAAGAGGGAAGCCCGGTAGGATAGAGCTCTATTGCTCCGTCCCTACTCAATATCAATCCGTAACTCTGAGAAATAGATAAGCCTACTACGTCGGCTTTTAGGGTTAAGCAAAGCTAGTTACCATTCTAGACCAGTAAGTAAACAACAAGACTAACATATTTCTGACATTTCAACTTATGCTATCCTTATTCAAGAGTAAAGCCAGGTAAGTTTGGGCACTGGTTGCTCCAAGCCTTGCCTAGCACCCCATTCTTAAATCTCACAAATAGACAAGTTTACTCGTCAGCTTTTAGTGTTAAGCCTAGTCAATCACCTTTCTCTAAACTTATATATAAAATAGTACTTTAGAAATACTTTTAAATAGGATTTACATATCTACGTAAAATATTACTTGAAAATAACTAATTTAGAAGTTTGATAAAAAAATATGTTTTACATTTTGTAGCACTTTACTTTCAAAATTCGTAAATAATAATTAAGACTATATTTAAACTTCTATTCTTTTTTTCATACTCAAATAAATTTTATAAGAACTTACATAGAAATATTTTATAAAGAAAAGAAATTAGAAACCATTTAAATCATGAAAAACAAACTAAAACATCGCATTTTAAACACTTAAAACAATAAGCGACTTACTACAGCATTTATAAGTGCTGTTAAAAGTCCTTGTTATAACAACATTAAAAAGCAAAATCTTTGAGACTAATTTTATAGTAAGTACTACCATTAGGTTACTTAAAAACCATGGAAATAAATCCCTAAGAATATCTTTCCAGTTATTTATAAAAATTCCCGAAAACAAGAGATTTTGAAGTGCACTTATAACCATTTTTCTTGCTTCAAACACTTTCAAGCTTACTACAATTAACAAACAAGTTAAACAACCATTTAAACATCAAGTCAAGGCAATGCCACATGTTTAAGAGGTTAATGGAAGTGAGGTTATATGATATAAAATTATCATTTTCTTTCGAAAGCAAGGAGGACTAAATTTTATAACTTTACTTAGTTAATGTCACTTTAACTTTATAATTCAAACATAGCATATATATACACAATATATACTTAGGAGATAGTGAGATAACTCACATAGATCCATGCCTAACCCAAGCACAAAGCTAAAAGAACCATGAACTACCTCCTTCAATCAACAAAAACCTAAATGTCCAACCTTTAGCATTTCCAAACCAAAGCCAACACCTTTCTCCTCCTCCTCCATGCTCACGACCCATCCAAGATCCCCCTCTTCATTTCACCTCCTCCCAATTATTACTTGCTAATCATGCTTCCCATGATTTCTTAGGCCCAAAGCCAAATTTTAAAAAAATATTAGAGAAGATTTGGTTAACTTTTGAAAAAGTTAGAGAGTAATTAATGGATTAGTTCTTAAGCACTTCCACCATTTTCAACCCTCCTACTTCACTTTAAGCTTAGGAATTTTTATGATTATTTCCTAAGGGTGTACCCCTCCTTATATAGTGTTAGGAAAGTAAGGGGAAAAGACCAAAATCCCCTCAAAACCCTTATGACAATATTACACTACATAGCTTAAGTGTTAAGAAATTTCCTTATTCGCTCATTTTTGAAATATCTCCTTTTTACCTCATTATCCTCTTCATACCTAAGTAAATAAGCTTAGGAAGCTTCTTATGGTTTTAGTGAAAAATAATTTTATTTCCTTAAATTGATTTCCTAAGCAAACAAGTGTATGTAAAAAAATCTGAACAACTTCTGACGGTTAAAAAGCTGTTTATCGATAAAACGATTTTCGGTCATATTATCTATATTTTTTCAAAGTATTTATTTTTTAACCATTTTTCCAAAATAAGTTTACCATCATTACTTATGATTTAAAAAAGGTTAAAAAGCTTATTTAATCATTTTAAAAACATTTAATCCAAGATTCAAATATTTAAATAATTCAGATATTTAAATACGAAGTGTCCGAAATTTCGGGTTGTTACATTCTCCCCCACTTAGAATATTTCGTCCTTGAAATTCCAACAATAGCAACAAAAGAAACAATCGCATAGCAATACTTAACAGTATTCAATCACTAGAAGACAACACTCATGGTTTGCTCAAGTTCAAAATCCTCTCATCGTAGAAGGATGAGAAACAACCTACTGAGTGTACCGTACACTCAACAGCCTCAGGTAATTACTTAGTAAGCAATTCATGCTACCTTATAACAAATCAAATATTCATAACCTAAACTCTCCATAAGCCAACAAAATAGTATGCAAATATACTAAAGCCCAAACACTGCACATGGACCATCTGTATGCAATATAAATTCTGGTCACTTGCTTAATCATATAAAATTCCCTTCCCAACTAGTATAGATCATGTAACGACCAAGAATTTTAGAAACTTCATATTTAGCTATCTAAATTATTAAAATATTTGAATTTTTTATTAAATGTTATTAAAATGATTTCATAAGCATTTTAACCCCCTTTAAATCATAACTAATGATGGTAAACTTGTTTTGGAAAAATGTTTACAAAAATATATATTTTGGAAAAATATCGATAAAATGACCGAAAATCGTTTTACCAATAAACAACTATTTTCTCAACGAAATTTGTACAAAATTTTACACATGTCTAAATAATCATTATGGAGATAATTAGCAACTAGAAATATTTTCATGTTTATGGCAAACTAAATAGGAAAATGAGCAAATAAGGAAAATGAGCAAAAATGGAAATGCTTACTCTTATGCTAATGATCAAATGAACATATTAGCAACTAATTAAACACTCTTCTCTTCATACAAGATTGGAAGATTCTAGAAGCTTTCTATTGGATAAGAGATATTATGAAAGGGGTATAAGAGTGATTTGCCATAAAGGAGATATGACATAAAGTAGAAAATGAGCAATTGTGACATAAAGTTATCATGTGAGAGGAGGCTCCTTTGTGACCTTCCATGAGAGGCAGAAGGTGGTAATGACCCCTTGCCTAAGCCTATATAAGAGAGGGCACACCTTTAGTTAACATTCACAAAATTCCTAAGCAAATGCAAGCTTTTTTAATGGCATCTTCATCTTCTTCCTCTCTTATGTTGTAAAAAGAAAGAGGCGCAAATCAACTCCAAATCCCTTCAAACTTTGCCACAAGACTTAGTATATTATTAGAAACCCTTCTACCATGTTAGAAGTCAAAGAAGTGGAGCCATGCTCCTCATGGAGGGGATGGCCGTGAGCAATTGTGAGGAAGGGGAGGACTTTGAGCACGTTGAAAGCAAGGAAGAGGAGGAAAGGTGGTTGTGAGGATGTGGCTTGAATTTGATTAGCTTGGATCTTGGTTATTGTTGGATTAAGGGTGAGTTAACACCTCACTTTGGATGAAAAATATAACACATATATGTTGTGTTTGATCGTGTTAACATTGTTTGAATTGTTGTTAACTTATGTTAAATCAATGGTTGTAACTTCTTACTTTAAAAGCAAGTGATATATGTGATCCATGTACATGGACATGGGAGAAGTTGGAATGGATTTGAATGGACTTATATGACATTTTACTAGGCCTTAAACAAAGCACATAGTTTGTAGTTAAACATAGGTTGAGATATGACCTGGATTTAGAAGTGCACTTATAGCGATAGTCGCTATAGACGTAGTTCGGAATTGTCTGGTTTTTGACAATTTTTATTGAACTTTGAGAGAGATCCATAGGAATGTCTCACCATATTTACTATGTTTGTTGCTATTAAAAGTTTGAATAGTAATAAGTCAAGTAATATCTCGAAAACGGCCAAAACATCACTAGTGCAAAACTACCCGTTTAAACTTGATTTTTGGACTTCAATTATTTCAAAATGGATTTTAAGTTTGAGCGATTTGTTTCATTCTTTTGAAAAGTATTAACTAAATATTTTTAGTGTATTTTAAAAGTAGTTTTAGATCATTATGAATTTTTAAGAATTATATGAATTTTTAAAGAAAGAAATTTTAGAGTAAAACATGTTCTTTTTCCAAGTTTTATTCATTTTTCAAACTTGTTATTTTTAAGTAATATTTTGGATAAATATTTTGAAACCTATCATAAGTATTTCCTTGTATTTTAAATGTTTCTAAAAAGTGGTTAGAATTAGCCAAATAGTTGATTGTTTAATTGTTATCAAAAAAGTAATTAACTATGCTTAACACTAATAAGTCGGTGAAGTAATCTTATCTATTTGTGAGAGTTAAGATTGATGTCGTGAGGGGATGGAGTAATAGAGCTCCAACCTACTGTGCTTCCTTCTTAATCGAAGAATAGGTAAGTCTAAAATGTCGGAAACGTGTTGATCGAGTTGATTCCTTATTGTTTATGGAAATCATTAATACTATACTTAACACTAAAAGCCGACGAGGTAGACTTATCTATTTGTGAGATTCAAGACTGAAGTGTCTAGGCAAGACTTGGAGCAACTGATGCCCAAACTTACCTGGGTTCGCTCTTGGGCGAGGAATAGTTAAGTGGAGAATGTCGAAAACGAGTTAAGCATATGAATCGTGATTTGTATAAGCAATCATTCTTAGAACTTGATAGTTAACTAGTCTATATTGAACTTGACCGAATACGAACATAGAACTTTAAAGGGATGATTTAAAGTAAATGGCAAGTATAAAAGCAATTTTGGGTTTATATTATCGATGTTTGTGCAACATCTATTTTAACCCATTTAACTATACTTTTGTAAAGTAATTGGATCTTTAGAATGGAGTTTTTAAAGATAATGGGATAGTAAAGTGATTATGGGTTTATCGTAAACAATGTTTTAGTTACATTTGTTTTTAAACCCTTATATAATATTTTAAAGTGTTAAAATATGGTTAAATGAGTTTGGAAAATAGTTAGATCTTTAAAACAAAGGTTTGTAAGGATAGTAACAAGTAGGGAAATTGTTTTGGGTTTGTAGTTACAATGTTTATGTAACATTCGCCTTAAACTTTTTGAATGAATTTGTGGAAGTACTTAGGTCATTTAAATGGAAATTTTAAAGGAAATAATAAGTAGTGGAATATTTTTGAAAAAAAGATAGAAAAGGTAAAAGTTTATTAGGTAAATGAAGTTTACTAATAAAGGAGTTTTAATTAATAAGAAGGATTACTTAAATGGAAGAGAATAGGAGTTATTTAAGTAACTTAATCATACTTTGTGTGGCTTGATTGTGTTTTGGATGATGATAGTGTTTTTTGTGTTTATTTTATGGAAAGTAAACGAAACTTGGTTTCCATTTTGAAACATCTATATTGTACCAGATAGTCGATTAGTCGTCTATCGAATTGACCAAAATATGACTTAAGAAGTTATTGAAAGGCTTCGTGATTTCATATCAGTAAGAACCCCCGGGAAGGAGTATTGGTATGAAACGTCTCTAGCATTCGCTTACTTCTTAAAGAACCGGAATTGAGTTAACTGTAAAATTCATCAATTGGTTTTGAAGAAACTGAGACCGGTAAGTGTTCTACTTATCGAATATCAGTTCAAAATCATGTACGTGATCTATGTTCTAGAAGCGGTTGTGAAGAGGAATGTTATAGAGTTGAACTGACTATCCTAAGGTTAAGTCCAAGAGAAAGGTCGTTGTTAACATTTCGAATGATGCTATCATGTGAGACTATCTGTCTTGAGGAGTACTCCGAGAGAGAGGACAGCGTTTGCATTCATTAGAGGATTTATGCGGGGAAACTATGTTGAGGTTTGTGATCTGTTCGAGATGCTCGAATCCATGTAGTGATTCATGATCTATCCAAGATGAAGTAATCCATTTGGGGATTCATGTTCTGTTTGAGTGATGAAGACTCATGTGAGAGATGTCGAACATAGCCTCGACATCGAGAAAATGACAGAAAATAGAGAAGGAGAATGGCCAGGGGGTTTAGCAAACTCAAGGTATATCAAACCATCTCTAGAGATGCTTAACGATTGTTGCTAGAGGGAGTTGGTATGGCTTGGATCACACACCAAGGGTAGTCCAGTTATGTTTATCTTAGATTATATACCAACTAGAGATATATGTTGCTTTGAAGGTAGTTTCTAATCCCTGTCAAAGAGTTTGGATTCGGCTAGATCCAAGGAGATCTCCATGGAAAATCAATTTATGCGAACATGCCTTAGTGGTATTGATTGTATACCTATTATTATTGTGGCATTCATACAACAACTATTTGATATGACTTATGTGCTAATGTCTATACATTATCTATCATATCACTATATGTTAAAGTTAATGAATGGTTGGTTTCTTTGAGGGGAAAACTGGTTTGGGAATCCATACGGCTCAATAGTTACATGTTGCATGTTTCATAATTTTTCTCACACTGGTTTACCAGACTCATCCGGGTGTTATTTTCCTATAATGCTCGGGTCAGCCCCGTGTATGTTTCCAGATTTAATTGTGGATGCTTTGGAGATTCCGGGGAAGAGTTGGAGTTCTATCTATTGTAGTATTTATTTCCGCTGCATTACTTTGTGTGTATCATCAGCATTTGTTAGACAGGTTGTTATAACTGTCAGGGATGATTACTGTAACTTCGAAAAACTTTGTATCTTAGGATGACAGTTCATACCATCTTTTGATATTACATATGATCGTTCTTTTGTGAGATTCTGATATGGTGTTCCTTCTTCCTTATTCTATTTCTTTTTCCTTTTATTTTACCCTAACAATTCGTATGTCCGGCACTTGGGTGCTCGGCACGTGAATACTGTGGATGTATTAGCGTCGACATTTAGGGGTCGAAAAGGTGTATCGTTACATGTGGTATCATAGCTGAAGGTTAAGCAAGAACTTTGGATTTGGTGGGCATGCTCATTAAGAGATATGGTAATGGAATGCCCTAGCATGAGTTAAGAGTATTATACATATGAGAGCGTAGTTGTTAGTACTATAAATTTGTATTGTATTCTGTTTGTTGGTCTGATGAGTGGTTTATGAATTCTGGTCGGTACATGAGAAGCCCTGTTATCGATATGGGTTTCTAAACACTTGAACAAGGCAAACCGATACGGTATTGTTTTTGAAATTGGTAAATAAAATAATTTTACCTAGGATTATATTTTATATATAAAAGAATATAGTTTTCACAAATTGATATAGTTATTTATGATATGGTTGTTTGTTAGGAAATGACAATATTATATCTATTATCATTTATTGTTTGATTATTTATGCTCGCCTAGTTTATGAGCATTTACTATAGTATGTTGATTTATAAGAAATTTACCTTCTTACGACAAGGGTTGGGTAGATAGTAATTTATGGGAACATTAGATACGAACACCTTATGAATTCAGTTTCACGGTTTGATTATAAGGCGGACGATGATAATGTCGGATTAAAATTGAATGTTAATAAGAGTTGTTTATTAAAATCTAAACAAAGATATACATATGTGAAATGATTTAGATAAAGAAACAAATTTATATAAGAATGTGATTTTATATAAGTATGGTTTAATAAACATGGTTTATAAACAAAAAGGGATTTAAATAGAGAATTTGAGAACTTAAATCCTATTACCTTTGAAAATGTTTTTCAAGATTTTTGGAGAAAATAATAGTAGTATTATTTGAATGTAAGTATTTGGGAAACTGGTTTATGAAATTGAGATCATGCTACTCAGTAACATTTATGAAGTATTTGATACCGTTTTGAAATGATTTTGGCTAAGTCCGAAAGGCAAAAATTGGATGTACTGAACTCACTTCTGATGCTTGAAATAATTCTGGTGATGACTTCAGCATCATCGACATTCATTTTCGGGTTTCTAAGTGTGGGATGCTACAAAGTTGTTTTGGTAAAAAAGATTTTGATTTAATCTCAAAGTATGACTTGATATATAAAAGGTCTATGTATATATTATTTCAAAACAATTTAAATGAAAATCGGTGTTTAGTTCTAAATTTTTATTGTTTAGTTATCTCATGGATACATGTAGCTTATGTATTAAAAAATTATGGATGTGTATCATGATATGATATGTGGTTGTTAGTTTTCATTTGTTAAAATGAAATAGGATTTTCGATGATTTTGGACAGTCGAAAATTTCCGGATGGTTATAGAGCTTGTAATTAAGTGTTTTAAAGGTATAAAAGTGAAGTTTATGTATAACATTTGAATTAAGATGATAGCAAGTTAAAACAAGTTTAAATTTTTTGAAACATACTTGTTAAGTAATAAAATTTTGATGTTTGTATAAACTCTTAGGATGTAATGGAGTATTATATGAGTATGAACTTAAGTTATTAAACATTTACAAAATTGAAGTTATGATTTATGAAATGATTCATAAATGATCTTAGTACTAATGACATACTATTTGGATAAATGAATGTGATTAAAAGGGAATTGGTGTAGTTAAGAAACCAATAGGATAAATATGAAAGTTGTACGTGGATCGTTTTATTCGCATGACTGTTCTTGATCCAGTATTCGAATACATGATTTCGAGGTGGTTTACACCAGTCCGAACAAGGATTTTTCACTCGATCCTTAACGGTGAACACTTGATACAGATTCTTGATATAATCCTAAAGTTTTCTATTATAGTATATGGCTATACAAGGAGAATAGAGGTTTCTAATTTTTAACCCATAAAATGGATCAACACCCTGGTTTGAGTTTGGAAGCACCAGCCCTGTTCTGACAGAGCAATACCACAAATAACAGGTATAGAATACGACAGTAAAAGAAAGAAGACTGGGAATTTTTATAGTGGTTCGGCTGTTAACACAACCTACGTCCACTTTATAGTTTTATTATAGACTGATTGCTATTACAAGTATTGTTTAATTACAAGGCTTTGATTATCCTTAGGTAGATTGAATCCCCAGAGATAGAATCCACTGGAGAATCACAGTGAATTCCTTTGGAGATTGTTGTGAGGGAGGTAGAGAGTGAAGAATGTTTCCAGCAGAGCTTCAGCAACCAGTCCGGAGAAGATCTAGTTTATGTTGCAGGCAGGACGGTATTTATAGAGATCAGAGAGCTTTTAGGCCAGGCCTATTCACTGATTGTTAGCAGATGGATGCATAACGACCTAGAGGAGCTTAGCTCGCGATCCGAGCAAAAACAATGGACGCCAGCGATCTATGGCCTATGGATCGCTAGCGATCCATAGATTTGGATCGTTCGCGAGCTAATTACTTAGCTGATATCCCTCCATCATTTCAACACACTAGGTCGCCAATAACATTGTTCTATATGGATCGCTAGCGATCCATACACTTAGTATTTTCTATGCTCTGTCCTTTAGGCTCTTTTCCTCCTGTTTATCCCAGGTGGACCATCATGATGCATTGATCGCTGGCGATCCATAGGGTATGGATCGCTTGCGATCCAAGCACTTGGTTGGTTTTTGGAGTTCGACATGCAGAGTGCTTTCTTGGCCTTGTATCAGCGTTGTTCCGTTTTGTTGACGATTTACTAGCTGGATACACTTAGCTGCTGACCCGACTAAACTTACGCTAGCTTCTTGGTTTAGTTGAATTTGGCCGTTGCTTTAGTAATATGATTTGGCTCTCGTTAACTCCTTGCCTTAGCCTTTCTGGTTAAGTTCTAAGCCATTCCAATGTCATGGAATTGTTCTATTTTCTGCTGGATCCAGCTGGGTTAAAAACCCGGATAACATTTCCCCTCCAGAGTACGCCTTCGTTGGAAATAAGGCGTGATCTGGAAGTTATCGCCTTCAACATCTGTTCGTAGAATTCCAAGTAATTTCATTAGAGTTTTACGGATACGTGGCAGATCATGTTGTTGATCAACTAGCTCTGATCTTGACCGCTATTGCTTGTCATAACGGATCAAATTTCTTCTTATAGCTTCTCGGTATGCTTCGAAATGATGAATAGGTGTCGGAGCTCGATTTCGAGAAAAAGTTTCCTCCAACATTATGGGTCGCTAGCGATCCATGTACGATGGATCGCTAGCGACCTAATTACTTAGGAATTTTTTCTTCGAAAAGATGGGTCGCTAGAGATCCATGATGGATCGCACGTGATATAATGACTTAGAAATATTTTGCTTCATTCTTTTATTTGCCTATATACATAACTCGAGCCGAGCTAACCATTCATTCGACCCCGAGCCGTTCCATTCCTTCATGCGTTCTAATCTTCCTGCGACCCGATTTCAAGCGATTCATTAGCTTCCTAGTTCGATTTGATCCATCATTCCTTAGCCACTTCTGCCGTGATTCCTCCTAGTGATTCTCAGTTCACTGAAACCCTAACTTGCCACTGCCCTACGTCGTTGCCGATCAATCCTTTGGCTCGGTGATTCTGCGTCTTTGATCATTTCTATGTTCTAGGGTTCAATCAAAGGTGTGTTTCCTAATTGGTTTGAAAATTACGGTGTTCGCGTAATGACTTGATGGTGAGTTCGCATTTGCAATGTTGGTCGTGAGAAGTTTGAGTTGATTGCGGTTTAATGGAGGAAGATAGGAAATCGAGTCTTGATTTTTCTCCTGGAACGACATTCGGGCTTTGGCCCAATGCTTGACACGTTTTGCTATTTTCGCCCATTAGACCAGAATTGACTTGTGCCCAGTTTCGTAGCTATTACTACATGACACATCACTATTCGATCCCGATTCTTCCATAGAATTTGGACTTATCCTTCTTGCTTGTTGCATGCTCGGCATCCCTGTAGTGAGAAGAGTTTTCTACGTTGCTTCAGACAACGGATCCATTATCGATCAGTGATCGATAACTGGTAAGTGTACAGGAAGTGAAAACAAATGGAAGTGATGTGGGAAATTCTTTTCCATTTCCACTACAGACGGACTATCTACACGGGATAAAGCGTTTGTGGTGTTTTGGATGCTGAGCTCACCCCTTATAGACATCATGCTGCACTTCCCCGGTTCACACTTGAAGTCCATTCCATGGGCACGAATTGATATCTCTTCGGAATTCAAGTGTTGTAGGGGAAAATTATTAATTTAGAATAAAATCACCTGACCGTTTTGAATACGAGTTCCATTGTTTTAGAATGAAGCACCCATCCTCGCGCCGAAAATTGGTTGGAGGAAGTCCAACACTTTCCGCAGTCGAATCATCATCCATCGCTCTTTCTCCTACCACTTCACAAGTGGAATACGGTCAGTTGGTCCTGGTCAGGCCAATCATGGATCGAACGCCTCCCAACTTTAGAGTTCTACTCAATCCGCCTGAGAGGGCTTCTTCGGTGGTTTCTGGTAAAGTTCTTCATAACATTTGTGCACAACACGATATTCCAGAAGAGGATGTGCGTCCGCCAAAGAAGGAAAAGTTCGCTCATATGCCTCCTTCGGTGTACAGCGCTTGCTACCGGTATATGTGTTTGAATAGAGCCATGCCTCCCTTTAATGACTTTCTATGCGAGACTCTTTCGAACTTAGGTATTGCCCCATTCTAGATTCATCCTAACGGCTATGCCATCTTGACTTGCCTACATGTTCTTTTCATGTGGACATTCAACCGCGCTCCAAGCTTCGATGAGTTGCGATACTTTCTGTCATTCAAAAGGAGAGATGATTGTTCCTCATTAATCGCAATTGAAGCCTAAAGAAACCGAAAAATTGTTCTGCATCTGCAGAGCAACTTGTCGCAATTTATGACGCAATATTTCTTCGTTAGAAGTCCAGAGAAGTTCAATCGTCGGTGGACGACAGGGGGTAAGTTCCTTTTCATACTTATCGAGCTTCGACGTGTTGGTATGGAGTTTCTAACGAGCTGTATACTTCTTGTAGTTATTCTAAGGCCAAATAGAGACGTGGCTCTTGATGAAGTTTATCAGACACTAAAGGCTATTGATGCCAAAGAATGGTAAGTTAAAGTTTTGCTGATCGATGAGAACTTGCATCTATATGGGTTACTGTATCCGGTTAGATCCGCCGTTCAAGTTGAAGTCCCCTTCCTGCTCGATCTAAGTTTCGCACAAGATCTACTTCTTCTTCCTATGGTTCTGAAGAAGGCGCCTCTGAAGAGAGAGAGAGAGCCTGTCCTGAGGATCAACCGAGGAGACCGGCGAAGGAGGAGATGCTACTATGACTAGATTTAGCGATCCGGTTAGAATGCCTTCATCTTGGAGGAAGGAGAAGAAGAGTTCAAGCAAAGAGAACGCAAGACCGCATTGGACTTAGAAAAGGAAGAGGGGGAGTTTGGTTGTAGTAGCGACGAGTCTACTTCAAGTGATGACCTTCACGCATAATCTGACTACGTGAACTCGAAATCATGCGAGCAGACCCCGTGCATGAGTCCCGTCCTTTCGAGTTCGCCTCTCCCTGATATAAGCAATAAAGACAAAGCCCCAAAGACCGAAGGGCATCGAGATTCTCTAGATAAAGACGTCGGAGCAGAGTTTGGGGATTTGAGCGACGTTTATGTTGACTTTGACGCACTTATGAGAGAAGATTTTAAATTCGATGAGGTGCCCACCGCTCGAGCGGAAATGCGCCAGAAGTTAGCCCGGTTCCGCCTACGATAGCCAAAGTTAGTCCGATTCCACCTACGACGGCCGTCCGATCCGATTTGTGATGACGTTTTAGGCCTATCCCAGAAACACATTACACATCTCATTAGGATTACACTCACTTCCATTCATTCCTTCAGTTTTGTTGGGTCTATTTTATGGTTCTGAACTCTTTTATTTATGCTTCATGCCAGGTATGATGAGAGGATGCGGCCTTTACGATGACTTCGAAGAATTCACTAACTCGCAGCGGTACTCCAAGCGCACCTCCAGCTGTCATCAATCCTGAGAAACGAAGGAGGAATATAGGAGGAGGAAAGAACCTGAGGCTGAAGTCCGCTGTCAAGAAGAAAGAGATCGAGGCCGATCGCCCAAAGGCGGGTACAAGAAGAAGAGAACTTTTGAGGAAAGGGAGAAGCCATCGAAAAGGTCAAAATTTAAGCATCGTCCCCTTTCTTCAGGGCTTGCCACAACACAATCTTCAGCGGGCCAAGAAATTCCCGTTATTTCTACCCCCATTACGCCTTCAACTCACATCTCGCCATCTTGTATTGTTACTGCCCCCGGTGCTTCACGTCCTCACCAGAGACCTGCCTATATTCTTCCTTCAGGCACCCTAAGCTTGAGGCAGCGCTTCCCGGATGGTTCTTGAAGGGGATTAAATTTGACCATGACTTGCATTCAGTTCTCAAGGATTTGTACATGCCTCATCTTCAAGCTATTTAGAGCGACTTGGATCAGGCCAAAGGATGGGAGAGACTATGTAAACACCTGGCGGACACCAATCACAATAACTACCAAGAGATCCTTACTTACGAGTCGGAGAAAGATGATTTTGAAAGAGCGCTGTTAGAATGTGATGCCAAAATTAAATTGCTGGAGGAAGAAAAGGCAGCGGCACTACAAGAGGAGCGCCGACTTTCTTAAGGAAGTAAAAGAGGCTAATGCCAGGATTGAGATCGTCTATAGAGATGAGATAAAGAAGGTTCACGCCGAAGAGGTGAAATTAAAAGAAGAAGTGGCCACTTGCAACACAACGATTGAGGCTCAAAGGAAAACCATTGCTGATCATGACCTCATCGTCGAAAGACACAATAAGACTATTTTCAACCAAGCCGAGACAATTGCCAGGCTACAGGCTCAGGTCGTGCAGCTCAGTGCCGATAAGTCTGCCATTGAAGTTGAGAAAGCCACCATTAGAGTGGATTACTTGGAGCTCCAAAATACTTTTAAAAGAAAGATGGAAAAGTTAGACGCGACCATTCTGAATTTTTATGTTAACTCCCTGTTGCACCAAGGGAGTCTCAGCTACATGGGTCCGAAGTTCCCGCACACTCTCGCTTTAGTTTGGGAAGAAATCTTATCCCGCTTTTCCAATAGCGGTGATGTCTATACCGAGTGGGAGTTGCAGGACGCCTACCTTAATGAAGAGTCAAAGAAGGTGTTGCTCGAAGGCTGGGAGATTCTTTGAGTCAAAAGAGAGAAAGAGGCTACCGATGCTGCTTTAACGACTGCCGCCAAAGCGCTCACCAAGCCTTTAATTTCTGGCACGGGCAAATCATCGGAGCAGCCCCGCACCTGCCAGCAATTTCAAACCTCGAGACTCTTCCTCAGGTAGTGGAACCGTCGAAAAAAGGCAAAGGTGGTGAATATGAAGTCGACATTCTCGACCATTCCTCCGGTGCAGGTAATGTTCTTGTTTCCTCCGAGTTCAGGAGCTTCCAACTTATGCCGCAAGGGCAGGAAGAATTGAACGCTTTCATTTTTTATCTTATAGGTTCGTCCACCTTTCTTGTTGATGTGCCAGCTTCCTCAGCTCCTAGACCCGCTGCTATTTCTACAGCCTCTGTGGTTGTCTCTGTTCCTATTCCTATTTCTACATCATTGTCCGGCTCGTAGCCGGGGCCAAAGTCTGAAAAGATAGCTGCGTTATATGGCCTGGATGACCCTTCTGTGTCTTTAGAAGGCGATGTAATAGCAGAAGATTTTAAGGAGCAGGAAGTTCAGATAGAGCAGCCTCGCAAGACTCGGCACGAACTGGTCGCTATCAAGAAGGAAAAGGTTGAAGCGATTAAGGCCTCATAGAGCGCTCCCGCAAATCATGGAAACGCAAAGGGAAGGGAGATTCTTCTGAGAAGGCTGCTGAGGAAGAGGAGGACATTGCCATTGAGGTGTTCGTTGACATTACCGGTAGCTACATTACTCCTGAGACGAAGCAGAAGCTACCAACAAAGGGCGAAAAGAGGAGCGGTGGAAGGAAGCGTTGAGGAGCTTGTGTGAAGACTGATTTGATTTTTTGTTTCCTTTTGAGTCATTTTGTTCAAGTGCAGAGTCTGCACTTATTGTTTTTGCTGTGGAGTCAGTATTTTCTTTTTGTTGGCCTGTGTTGTGTGGGTACAACCCTCACATTTTGACCCTGTGTAAAGAAAATTATAAGCAGTATATTGAGATTTTGACTGTATTTACAGCTCATATACGTTATGTGCACTTGTGCTTGTTTTATTTTATACTTATCTAGTTCTGTGATTACTGCTAAAATCCTTCGTTTGAAATAACAGAACTAAAAAATTTATAAGACTTAATAATTCTTTACTTAAAAATTAATAGAACTTAAAAATTATTTACTTAAGATTTAACAGAACTTAAAAATTCTTTGTTTGGAGTGACAGAATTTGTGAACTTATTGTATTCATGTGTTTTTATTCAAGTACCGGTGTATGCCCCTAGTTTACAGGGCTGTTTACTTCAAAAAAATTTCAAATGACCGGTAACTTAGGATTTAGATAATTTTCATATTCAACTTAAAATTTGGCTAAGTCATAGCTTGATTTTCCTTTTTTCAGAAGTTTTGCAATTTTATAATGCAATCCAAGTTTCTTATAATATTCTAGTAAGTATGCAATATATGCGTGTTTGAGAGGTGTACATTGCATGGGTTAATGCAGGGAAGTTTTAATCATTAAGTATCCTTGGTTGAAACTTTTTTGTTGGTTTGTAGCATTCCAATTTTGTTGGAGTTGTGCTCATTATTCATGATTATAGAAGCAGTTAGCGCTGCTTATGGATGCATGCATTTTGGTGCTCCTTGGCACTGCCTATCTTCGGGCAACGCGAAGAGCGTATATTTTAGTGCTCCCCGATGTTGCCTATCTTTGGGCAGGGTAAGGAGTTTAAGTTTTAAGAATTAGCGCACGATTTTTCATGCTTCTCGGAGTTGCTTATCTTCGGGCAACATGGGGAGTTAGTGATTCAGAATTTAATGCGCGGCTTATGGAGTGCGCGGCTTCTCATCCTCCTCGGTGTTGCCTATCTTCGGGCAACGTGAGGAGTGTAAGTTTTAGAAGTTGGTATGCGGCTTATGAAATGCGCGGCTTTTTGTGCTCCTCGGTGTTGCCTATCTTCGGGCAACGTGAGGTGTGTAAGTTTTAGAAGTTGGTGTGCGGCTTACGAAATGCGCGGCTTTTGGTACTCCTCGACGTTGCCTATCTTCAGGCAAAGCGAGGAGCGTATGTTTTGGGCCTTTCCGATGTTGCCGGAGCAACACCGGTTTTTAGAAGGCAAGGATCGTGTTCAGCCGATCCAACGGTTTGAGTCGATTTGCTTCCGTCGACCCGGCGGGTATTTATTATGGAAACAGTATTGTCGGTTAAAAAGAGCGAATCAAAATTTATTAAGGAAAGCAGGGCAGATTCTATGCCTATTTACAATGCCCCCGGCATCCCGAGATGGCTTATTTGCTGGAAAATAAAGAGTACATAAGGTAGCTTAGACAAAGTAACGGTGGAGCGATTCGCTATTCCATGCCCTAGGAACTTGAGTTCCGTCAACGGTTGTTAGCTTAAAAGTCCCATCTCTTAGTTTTTAATTGATGACATACGGTCCATCCCATTTTGGTCCTCTGGTCCTCGGAATGGGGTAAACGCTCTTGAGCACAAGATCTCCCACTTCAAAGGTTTGATTGTGAACTTTGGAGTTGAAGTAGCGTGATACCTTTTCTAGTGGGCGACAGTTCTCAACTCTACTTCTTCTTTTCTTTCGTCAATCATATTTAGTGATTCGAGTAGGAGCTGCTCGTTTTGCTTTTAGTTGAAGTTTTGCCTTTAATGCGAGGGGACTTCCAGTTCAACAGGAATCATTGCTTCTAATCCATATGACAAGGCGAACGTAGTGTGGTTGGTTGTTGCTTTGTGGGTAGTCCTGTATGCCCATAGTGCGAGTGGAAGTTCATCAACCAAATTTCCATTTGCTTTTGTTAGTCGCTTTTTGATAGTTGACTTGATGATCTTGTTTATTGCTTCCACCTGCCCGTTTTCTTGTGGATGAGCCACCACAGAAAAGCTCTTTTCAATATGGAAGCGCTTGCAGAAGTCTTTGAACTAGGCACTTTCGAACTGAGCTCCATTATCCGTGATGACTTTTTGCAGCACACCAACCTGGAAATAATGTTTTTAGTAACGAAGTTAATGACTTTATTTGTGGTTATGGTGTCTGGCGGTTCTGGTTCGGCCCATTTTGTGAAATAATCGACAGCAACTATAGGATATTTGGCCTCTCCTTTTGCTATTGGTAGGGCGCTAATCAAGTCGATTCCCCATATCGCAAATGGTCATGGGCTAACCATCTATGTTAGCTCCATTGAAGGAGTTCTCTTAATATAGCTGAAACATTGACAGCGATCGCATCTTCTGGCATAGTCTATAGTGTCATGGTTTATTATTGGCGAGAAATACCTATACTGAAGGACTTTCTTCGCTAGGGTCTACCCCCCAGTGTGGTTCCCACATTCTCCTTTGTGTACCTCCTTTAGGATTCGTCGTGCTTCATTATCGGTCATGCACCTAAGAAGGGGGGTCGAGAATCCCCTACGATATAGTATTCCATCCTGTGTCATGAACGGTGGTGCCTTTCGGAGAAGCTTTTACTGTTGGTTCTGGTCAGTTGGAAGGGTTCCTAAAAGTAGACAATCCTTTATCGATGTCATCCATGTCTCCGGCTAGACGGTTGCCTCGAGGATCCAATCGATGTTCATTTCGTCTTTGCTCGGAGTGGCTAAAGTTTCGATTGGGATGAGCCCCAATGATTGAGCTTCCACAGAGCTTGCTAGTTTAGCCAAATAGTCTGCCATGGTGTTTTTTTTCGTGGAATGTGGGCTATGGTATAATGCTCGATGTCTCTTAGCAGTTCTTGCACTTTAGACAGGTACGGGGCAAGATTCTATCCTCGAGCCTGGTATTCCCCCTTTACTTGACAAATGACCAACTGGGAGTCGCTGTAGATGTGTATGGATTTTGTCTTAAGTTCTTTCATCATCTTTAATTCTGCAATAAGCACTTCATATTCTGCTTCGTTATTCATCATAGGGAATTCCAAGCGCAAGGCATAGCAAATGGCTTTCCCTTTGGGGATTTCGAGTACTACCCCTGCCCCTGAATAGAGATTGTTAGATGCACCATCTACAAAGAGTTTCCATTGAGTCTCCACCTCCAACGGCACTTCTTCCTCGTCGTCCCTTTTGGTAAACTCGACGATGAAGTCTGCTAATGCTTGCCCATTGATAGCTTTCCTAGGATGGTATGCAATATCATATTGACTTAGCTCTATGTTACATTTGAGGAGTCACCCGGAAGTTTCGGGTCGATACAACACTTGTTTCAAGGGCTGGCCGGTTAATACTTTGATTAGATGCGCCTGAAAGTATGGTCATAACTTCCGGGACGCGATCAAGAGGCAACACACTAGCTTTTCCAGCTTTGGATAATTCTTTTGAGCTCCGATGAATCGTTTGCTAATGTAATACACGGGTTGTTGGATTCTTGCTTCTTCCCGCATGAGAGCGGCGCTCAGTGCATGCGTAAAGACTGCTAAGGAAATGAATAGGTCTTCTCCATCCACCGGCTTTGATATGATTGGTAAAGCTTCCATGTGTCGTAGCAGTTCTTTGAAAGCCGTTTGACAAGCTTCGCTACATTCGAAGTTTTTCTTTCCCTTCTTCAATGCATTAAAGAACGGTATGCACTTGTCTGTAGCTTTTGAGATAAACCAGCTCAGTGCTGCAACTTTTCCATTCAAGCTTTGAAGTTCTTTCTTATTTCTCAGGGCTTGGACTTCTCGTAGCGTTGTTATTTGCTCTGGATTTGCTTCGATGCCTCGGGCACTTACTATGAACCGCAAGAATTTACTAGAGGCTGCTCCGAAGTGACATTTGAGTAGGTTAAGCTTCATTCCATTCGAACATTTCAGCGAGATTTTCTAGATGATTAGCAGCTACTCGAGATTTGACCAACATGTCATCCACATAAACTTCCATTGTTTTTCCGATTTGACGTTTGAACATAATATTTACTAGCATTTGGTATGTTGCCCTAGTTGTTTTTAAACCGAGTGGCATTACTCTGTAGCAGTGCAGCTCTAAATCGGTGATGAAGCTGGCGTTTTCTTGATCTGGCTCATGCATCAGGATCTGGTTGTAGCCCGAGTATGCATCCATAAATGACAGCAATTCATTCCCCGCCATTCCATCCACAAGCTGATGAATTCTGGGGAGTAGGAAGCTATCTTTTGGGCAAGCTTTATTTAGATCCGAGAAGTCAATAAAACTCGCCATTTTCTATTAGATTTCTTGACTAAGACTGGGTTTGATACCCATTCCAGGTAAGTTGCGTCTCGGATGAAGCCGTTAGCCATTAGTTTATTTGCCTCCTCTCTCGGTGCCTTGGACCGTTCAGGGCCTAAGCTGCACCTTTTTGGCTTTACTGGTGCAAATTTGGGGATAATATTGAGCGCGTGGCAGGCAATTTCAGGTGATACCCCACACATATCGTAGTGCATCCAAGCAAATACGTCCAGATTGGCGCGGAGGAATTTAGTTAGTTCTGACCAAATCCCGTTTCCTAGGTGTGATCCAATTTTCAAGACCTGCATTAGGTCATCCATACAAACTGGGACAGACACCGTCAATTCTGCCGGTGCTGCCCGATCCTCTCCTGAACTCTTCTTTCTATGGTCCAAAGGCTTATTGAATCGGCTATGGTCCCCGAGCCAGCGGCGGCTCTGTAATTGCTATTCAGCGGGCTCACGAATGTGGAGAGTTTTCCCCACATCCTTTCCTTTTTCTTTTCTTCTTGACTCCCGTAATTCTGCGATGTAGCATTCTACGGCGGCGCTTTGGTCTCCTTTCACAATTCTGACTCCGTGCTCCATAAGGAACTTCATTGTAGGAAACCATTGGGCTAATGTTATTCTGAAGTCGGCTAGTGCGAGCCGTCCCAAGAAGGCATTGTATGCTAACATTTCATCCACGATCACAAAATTCTGAATGTGGGTGACCCTTCGCTTACCCTCTCCAAGTTCCACAAGTAGGTCAATTGTTCCCATCGGCTGTTTGGGCTCACAGGTAAACCCCTGAATCTTCATTTAGCATGTGGATAAGCTTTTCATGCCAATCTTCATCTGATCGAAAGTACGCTTGAAGAGTATGTTAGCGGAGCTTCCACTATCAACCAACACCCATCGAAGTACAGCTGGTCTTATTCCTACTGTCATCACCATTGGATCGAGAGTTGGAGCTTTGATCCCTTCGGTGTCCCGATTTCGGAACACTATATCGTCATTCAAAACCCTTTGCATCTTAGCCGGAGTTTCATCTTCTAAAGCTAAACATGATTCCTTCGGAGCGTGCTTCAGCGAACTTACATATCGCTCCATTTCCCCCCCAACTTCTTTGTGTGGGCTATGGTACCCCAGATATTGTTTCAATAATAAGCCTTTGGTCAGTTCGTTTTGACCCTTCTTTACTAGTTGCCGCTTGATTCCTTCGGTCTCTAGGATGCTGAGGAGTCACATATTGGTCGAGGTATTGCGGCTGTCTTACGTACTGCTGGAGTTTGTTATTCTGGATCAGCTCCTCGATGAGATTCTTTAGGTGGCGACATTCGTTCATATTGTGGTCGTGTGTTTCATGGAAGCGGCAGAGTTTCCCTAAGCGCTTTTGCTGCTCAGTTGCTTCCTTTTTGGGGGGCTTTTTGTATTCTTGAGTCCCTTGAGTTGCAAGAAAGATGTTTTTTCGGTGTGTCGTTTAGGGGGGTGTAGCCTTCGGGCCTAAATCCTTTGAGCTTTTTATTGTTGCCATTACCATTCTTCTTATTGGAGTTTTGATTTTTTCTCTTTGAATTTTCGTCTTTCCAGTGATTCCTTCAGCAGTCCAAGAAGTGTGGGCATTTTGATTCATTGCTACATCGCTTTGCCCGACGTTCGTCGGTTGCACACTAGTAGACTTCCTTTCCAATTCCTGCGCTTCTTCCAACCTCAGGTACTAACTTTCTTTATGATTGAAATCTTTCCTGGTGGTAGGTTGCTTTTTCTTAATTCACTTTTCGAATTCAGTTTTCGGGTGTATTGCACGGACTAAGGCCATAAAAACCATGTCTTCGTTGGGGTTGCTTATTTCCGTTACTGCGGTGTTAAACCTGTTCATGAAAGATTTTAGTGATTCGTTACGCCCTTGGAACAATCCGGATAGGGACATATGATGTCTTTTGGCTACGTAGTATGGAGTCTGAACTGATCAAGGAACCTTGTCGTCTGTTGGTCAAAAGTGGAAATAGATCATGGTGGAAGCCTAGTGAACCACATTGACGCAACTCCTTCGAGAAAGATAGGAAAGCTTCTGCATCGAACAGCTTTGGAGGCATTATCTCTATACATATCAACTGTATTTGTACAAGTGAGGTTTTGGGTCTTTAGTCCCGTCATAGGAAGGAATAGTTGGCATTGTGAATTTTTTCGGATATTTGTCATTCAAGATTTCATCAATGAAGGGAGTCCGACTTAGTGCAGATCACCATTCATCATCTCTTCTATTTTTACTTTCCTCCATTATTCGTTTAACCATATCCGCTATGTATGCCTTTGATGTCCAGTAGTCTTGAGGACGACAATCAGTCACTGCGCCATGTGTTTGGCTTTCCAAACGGTCTTGGTGAGTGGGCTGAAACCTAGGCTCTCCTGTCTTCAGGAGAGCCACTCCTGCAGGGTCCCGTTGTATTGCGTTGGCCTAACTAGAGCAGTTTGAGTACTCTTAGCATTATCGAATGCATTGGCATTTTCTTCCAATTTGTCGTCTTGCTCTCCGTTCTATGAGTCAGAGAGTTCCATAGCTATGTCTTCCAACGGGGTCTTTGCCCCTTGATTCAAGTTCAGAATAGGTTGCCTCGTGGCCAACGGAGTACTTGCATTTTCGTCCATGTTATCTCCTATTGTCACCCTTTTTTGTGGCTATTTTTCGTTTCTTCTTTGTAGACCAGAAATAGAGGAATTCTCTTATTATATAACATCTGCGGGTTCAGGCATAGTCCTTGGAGCAGGATTTGACTATAGGGTTAAGAGAGCGTTAAGCTTATCCATTAGAGCCTTTTGGCTACTTTCCATTTTTTGGTTGATCTCATCAACCATTTTATTCAACTCATCCCTGAGGACAATTTTGTGCTGACTAGAGGATGCTAGCGCCTGGTTTCCAAAGTTAGCACCATTTACTTCAGTGGGTTGGGGATTAACACCTTCTCCAACTACTACTGCCCCTATGGATCTTCCAGAGGCAGTTCTTCTTCATCCAGGGGCCATTGATTCGAAACAGCGGATTCTTCAAGAAAAGATTGAGGATCTAACTTCTGGACCTATGGGATCCAAAGTAGATAGCTAGATCTGGATCGTGAGTTGAAGTTCTAAATGAAAGCACCAAAATGTTAACCCAAAAAATGGATCAACACCCTGGTTTGAGTTTGAAAGCACCAGCCCTGTTTTGACACAACAATATCACAGATAATAGGTATAGAAAAAGACAATAAAAGAAAGAAGACAGGGAATTTTATAGTGGTTCGGCTGTTAACGAAGCCACGTCCACTTTATAGTTTTATTATAGACTGATTGCTATTACAAGTATTGTTTGATTATAAGGCTTTCATTATCCTTAGGTAGATTGAATCCCCAGAGTTGGAATCCACTATAGAATCACAGTGAATTCCTTTGGAGATTGTTGTGAGGGAGGTAGAGAGTGAAGAATGTTTCCAACAGAGCTTCAACAATCAGTCCGGAGAAGATCCAGTTTATGTTGCAGGTAGGATGGAATTTATAGAGATCGGAGAGCTTCTAGGCTAGGCCTATTCGTTGACTACTAGCAGATGGATTCATAACGACCTAGAGGAGCTTAATTCGCGATCCGAGCCAAAACCATGGATCGCTAGCGATCCATGGCCTATGGATCGCTAGCGATCCATAGATTTGGATCGTTCGCGAGCTAATTACTTAGCTGCTATCCCTCCATCATTTCATTATGTTAGGTCGCCAATAACATTGTTCTATAGCGATCCATCGTGTATGGATCGCTAGCATCCATACACTTAGTATTTTCAATGCTCTATCCTTCAGGATCTTTTCCTCCTGTTTGTCTCAGATGGACCATCATGATGCATGGATCGCTAGCGATCCAAGCACTTGGTTGGTTTTTGGAGTTTGACATGAAGAGTGCTTTCATGGTCTTTTATCAGCGTTGTTCCGTTTTGATGACGATTTACTAGCCGGATACACTTAGCTGCTGACCAGATTGAATTAAGCTATCTTCTTGGTTTAGTTGAATTTGGTCGTTGCTTTAGTAATATGACTTAGCTCTCGTTAACTCCATGCCTTAGCCTTTCTCGTTAAGTTCTAAGTCATTCGGATGTCAAGGAATTGTTCTGTTTTCTGCTAGATCCTGCTGGGTTAAAAACCCAGATAACACTAATCAAGGAACCTGATTGGAGTCCATACTAGAGAGGTCAAGAGATCAATACTAGTTGGGAAGTGAGATCTATGTAATCGAGCAAGTGATCGGAATTTATAATGTGTACGGATGATATATGTGCATCATATGGGCTTCAGTATTTGCATACTATGTTTTGGTTGGTTTGGGAGAGTTTAAGGAATGACTCTTCGATTTGTTCTAGGGTGGCGTGAATATTCATCTAAGTAATAACCTAAGGCAGTTAAGTGTAAGGTACGCTTAGTTGATTGATTATCATCCTTGTACGATAAGAGGGTTTGGACTTGAGCAAACCATGAGCTTTGTTTGCAAGTAATTAGGATGTGTTTAGTATCAAATGTGTGATTGTTATTTGGTTGCTCATGTTGGAATTTCGAGGACGAAATATTCTAACTAGGGGAGAATGTAACGACTCGGAATTTCGGACACTTCATATTTAATTATCCGAATTATTTAAATATTTTAATCTTTGATTAAATATTATTAGAATAATTTCATAATAATTTTAACCCCCTTTTAAATCATAAATAATGATGATAAACTTGTTTTGGAAAAATGTTTACAAAAATATATACTTTGGAAAAATACCGATAAAATGATCGAAAATCGTTTTATCAATAAACAGCTATTTTCTCAACGAAAGTTGTTCAAACTTTTTACATATGTCTAAATAATCATTATGAGCAAATAAGGAAAATGAGCAAAAATGAAAATGTTTACTCTTAAGCTAATGATCTAATGAACACAATAGCAACTAATTAAATATTCTCCTCTTCACACAAGCTTGGAAGGTTTTAGAAGCTTCCTATAGGATAAGAGATATTATGAAAGGGGTATAACAGTGATTAGCCATAAAGGAGATATGACATAAAGTAGAAAAAGAGCATAAATGGAAATTCCTTAACAATTAATGTAACATCCCCTATCTAGAGGCCCAAAACTAAGCGCTACAGATGCTGCGTTCATCTACAGTATTAGCTTCCGGCGACTAAATACGGCTATGTTAATGGTATCAATAATATCAAAAGCACTTGAATATGAAACAAAACACAGATTTCCAAAATCATCGATTACTTAATTACATTTCCATATAAAATTTGTTCCACGTTCATGTCACATAACCCAAAACGTTTTCCCAGGCACAGATTAAATATAATTATTACAAATTACGTCGAGAGCGGTATATGAAGATACCCACTCGATTGATCAGAGTCAAATGGTCATATAAGACCTAATATATCATAACATAGTAGAAAATCATCTAAACATAAATAAAAGCAGCAAATCCTAAATAGCTATCTGTTGCCTCCAGCATCCTCCGGTAGCTTATTCTTCAGCTTTCTAAAAAATGATCCTTAACCTTTCAACCTACTCAAATTAATTTTGAGTACTTGAGAGTTTAAGGGGAAAACCTAAACTTCAAGTCAGATATAAAGCCTGGTATGAATAATACTGTACATCCCTGTTTAATTATGTTAAGTGAGACCGGACTGCTTAACGTAACGGGTTTTCTCTCACTAACATCCTTTTTAAAACATATGTTTGCAAATCCTTTCTTATAACCATACACTATGCACCTGCATCCACAATGGTTAAATTCTACAAAATAAACATTATGTAAACCAACATAAATATCAGGTAATAATGAACTATTTGTTCAAACACAAATAACGTTTAACAATTGGCTGACTCGGGCCTACCACACAACATAATCAGAATTAACCTAACATCTGTTAGATATTCATATTTAGGATTATCTATCCTTATCTATCTATTTAACATTTCCCATCAGGACGGTCTGTCCTAAACTATCCGTTAAATTTCTCACTTCTGTACGGTCTGTCCCTAACTTAATCATCTCCTAGGTCCTCCCAAGCTTAATTGTTTTCCGGGCTAACTAATCACCTATCTGTATACAACATATATTCCTTTCGGTTTGTACTCATAATCAAGGTTTTAAATCTCCCCGAGATCAGCCGAGATGAAAATCCGAGATATTAGCCAAAATCCGAGATTTGGCAGCTTGGTTAGTTATAAGTCTTTTAAATATCGCCCGAGACAGCCGAGATATTTGCCCGAGATATTGGCCAAAATCCGAGATTTGAAACCTTGCTCATAATTTTAGTCTACCCGTAACCAAGTCCTACGCATTGGAATTTTGGACAATAATTAGCTGTGGCTACAAGCTATTGTATAGGGCACGACCCCATACTAGTCCCATCTGGTTTTCTAATATCTGAGCCATTTATACTTAAGGATCCCCTCCCATAATTTTCCTTGAAAACAACTTCAAAATGATTTAAACCTTTAAAGCAAACATCAAACAAGGAAAAGAAATAAGTCTTTATACTTTACTCAAATCATATTACCATGTTAGATATATATCCTTTACTTAAAACATAGTTGATGAAAACACTATACCATTTGAAAGAACCTCTTTCCATACTTTGAAATTATTTCATTCAAAATCAATGTTTAAACCTTTCGAAATCATCTCTAAAACCTTTCGGAAGCTATAGACTTTAGACATCCTTCTTTAAAACCATATTAAATCATTGCCTTAGAAAAACCTTTGGAAAACCTTCCTTCGAAAACCTTTCGAAAACATTTAATAAACCTTTCAAAACAGAACCCTTCAGATACATAAAACCTTTTAAAACAGAAACCTTTCGAAGGTATACTGGGTCCAACTTAAAACAATATGGAAACCTTCTTTTTAAACCTTTTGTCTTTATATAAACAACCTTTCGAAAATATCTAAATAACCTTTCGAAAGCCTTTGGTTATATTTCACAAAACAAGGGTAACCACCTAAGTCGAAAGCTTCCCTCTGAAAGCATTGCAGAAACGGTTAGTTTTAAAAACAGGTAGACCTTTCGATTGGGTCGGAAGGTTCAAAGTAAAACCTTTATAAAAAGCAGTAGAAACGCTTTGGCTATGTTGGAAGGTTTCAAAATAAAGTAATAGCGGTAGCAGCTACAACCTATCGACTACATCAGAAGGTTTTAATGTCTTTTCTTTTAAATAACTTGACCTGGCCGAAAGTGACCAAGTCGAAAGCTCAAATTCGAAAGCAAAGTAGGCGAAAGTTTTTCACTTATAAGACAATTATATTTCAACCTTTTAGGTCATCAACCTTTGGGCTTAAAACCTTTCGGTTATATTCCATTCATTACATACTAATTACTTGATACCTTATGCAATGAACTTTGACCTTATCGAATGCTAACCCTTCGACTGAGACGAAAGGTCTGGGACGGAAGGTATACTACCATATGGGCTGAAACATTGAAAAAGAGTGATTTTTGTTTTTAAACTTAAAAAGGAACCTTTTCAACTAACCTGCCTTTGTTTGTCAAATTTTCGTTGGTCGATAAAATACTTTTCAGAATTTTGCAGCAGCAATTGCCAGAATTTATAAATAATTTTATTCTGCACAATGCCCCTTCTCCTTTATAAATATATAATACATTTAAGTCCCGTACCTAAAATAATTTTAAATATCCCTCAAATGACTTAGGAAAATTCTAGAAAAGTTCTAGAAAATATATTTTAATATATTGCCTAACATATTAAAATCTCAAACCCAAATACTTATTATTTCAGCCAAAATTAATTTAAAACCCAACAAACAATTTCCTTCATTTGAAAATTCATATAAAATCCATAATAAATCGGAAAATTATGAAAATCAAAACCCCCCTCTAAAATATTATTCCAGACCTATATTTAAATTTCCAAGGTATTCGGATGTCACTAAATAGGGTTTTCATGTTAAACATTATCATAAAACATAAATAAACATTTATAATTTCATCAACAACAAACATATATATCTTAAAACATCAAACATGGCAATATTATAGCTAAAGCATTTCGGATCTAAACACAAAACCGAAAACTAAAAGTATTAGGGATGTAATAATTATTCACCTTAGCTTTAGAGATTGTAGATGAGATTTTTTAGTGTTGAATTAGTTGATTTCTTCTTTCCTCTTAAATCTTAGCTTTACTTCTTCTCTTGAGACTAGAAATGGTGGCCGGCCTTAGAAATTTTCGTTTTTAATGAAATGAGAATAATGAACGTGAGTTACCCATTTCCTAAGGGTTTAGGGTCTAGGGTTTAGGTTTTACTATTTCCAAATACCTTTCTCATTTTCTAACACACTACCTAGTTTTATTTCAGTTTAGTTAGCCCCTTTAACATGGCACGGCTACATCTAACTAATCAAATCTCAACCTATTAATCACTACATTCTCTAATTTACTTTAACTAATTAAATATCTTAAATAAGGTAATAAAATATATGGGTTACAGATTCCCCACCTTAAAGAATTTCATCCTCGAAATTACGATAAGGTACACAACAAAACAATCAAAGGTAAAACATACCATAAAATAAATGTAGGTAAGAGTCTCTAATCCTGCTCTCCATTTCCCAAGTACAGTCCCTAGCATCATTACTCCACTAGACCTTTACTAACCTGACTGTCTTGTTCCTCAATTTCTTCTCATCTCTAGCCACAATCTCTATCGGTTTCCTAACTATAGTCAAATCCAGTTCTACTACTGAGTCTTCTAATACTGTAGGTGCTATAGTAGTCTACGGGTCTCTAACACATTTCCTAAGATGAAAAACATGGAAAACATTATGGACTCTAGCCAAACTACTCGGTAACTCCACTTTATAAGCAAGTTTCCCGATTCTCTTAATAATACAAAATGGACCAATGAACCTCGGTGCCAACTTCCTTGACTTCCCAAACCCGATTACACCTTTCATCTGTGAAACCTTAATAAACACATAATCTCCGGTAGAAAATTCCCAATCCTTCCTTCTTTTATCTGCATAACTTTTCTGCCTAGATTGAGCTTCCTTCATCCAAGCTCGAATCAACTCAATCTTCTCCGCAGCTTCCTTAAATTCGGACCAATAACTAATCTATCCCCGGTCTCCTACCAACATACGGGAGATTTGCAAGGTCTTCCATACAATGCTTCAAACGGTGCCATCCTAATACAAGTCTGATAACTATTGTTATACGAGAACTCGACTAGATGAAGATGGTCATTCCATGATCCTCCAAAATCTAATATACAAGCCCTTAACAAATCTTCAAAGATTTGGTTAACTCTTTCCGTTTGCCCATCTGTCTGTGGATGGTAAGCGGTACTCATGTTGAGCTTGGTTCCTAATGCTTCCTGTATACTTTTCCAAAACTCACTAGTAAATAAAGAATCTCTATCACTGGCAATATTACTAGGAATACCGTGCAGTCTAACCTCATTTTTCATAAATAACTTCGTCAAATCAGGTGTCGTCCTAGTTGACTTTACCGGAATAAAACGGGCACACTTAGTCAGTCTATCTACTAGGACCAATATGCTTTCGTTTCCTCTCCCAGATCTCGACAACCCATCAATAAAATCCATAGAGATTGAATCCCATTTCCATAACGGAACCTCTAATGGTTGAAGCAATCCACTTGGCTTCTGGTGTTCACCCTTTGCCTGTTGGCAATTCAAGTACTGCTTAACACACAATCCAATATCCCGCTTCATACCTTCCCAAAAGAAATTTCTCTTCATGTCCTGATACTTCTTCGTTCCTCCTGGGTGGATAGTGAACTTCGAACGATGGCACTCATCCAAAATCTCCTTCCTCATGTTTTCTACATTCGAAACACATAACCTTCCTTTCTTTCTCAACCACCCATTTTGGTCAAGACTGAAATCCTTTAGGTCATCGCTCTCTGTTCCTTCCCTTAATCTTCTGATTCACTCAGCCAATATTGGATCCTCCTCTTGCTTAGAAGCTATCTTCTCAATCATTTCTGGTCGGACTTCTAAACAAGATAATATAGTACTTCCTGCACTCGATCCTACCTCAGACCTAAACCGCACGCTACTAGCCGATAATGCCTCCAAGTCTTTCCACTCAGTGATCTTAGCCAATACTGCATTCTGATGTTTCCGACTGAGTGCATATCCTATCTTATTTCCTTTTCCGGGTGTGTACTCAATTCCAAATCATAGGCAGCAATGAACTCCAACCATCTCTGTTGTCTCATATTCAGCTCCTTCTGAGAGAACAAATACTTCAATGACTTAAGATTAGTATATAGCTCAAATCGCTCTCCTAAAAGATAATGCCTCCACACCTTTAAAGAAAATATAACGACAGCTAACTCCAAGTCATGCGTTGGATACCTAACCTCATGTGGTCTAAGTTGTCTAGAAGCGTAAGCAATTACTTTACCCCTTTGCATCAACACAGCTCCCAATCCAGTTCCACATGCATCTATATAAACAACTAAATCTTGATTCACCTCCGGAGCTACTAACACCGGTGCATGGGTCCATAAGTGTTTCAAGCTCTGGAATGCTTGCTCACGCTTATCAGTCAACACGAACTTCATATCCTTTCGCATAAGCTTAGTCATCAGTGCTGCTATCTACGAAAAAACTTTTATAAATCTCCTATAATACCCCGCCAATCCAAGGAAACTCTTTATCTCGGTCATCGTCTCGGGTCTCTTCTAATTGTTCACTGCTTCAATTTTAGTCGGATCTACAGATAACCCTTTCTCAGAGATGACATGACCAAGGAACTTCACTTCCTTCTTCCAAAAATGACACTTTGTAAACTTAGCCTTCAACTGATGCTCCCTCAACGTCTCAACCACGAATTTGAGATGGACTTCATGCTCCTTTTCGTCCTTAGAGTATATCAAAATGTCATCAATGAAAACCAACACAAACCTATCCAAATGTTCTCGAAAAATCCTATTCATCTGATTTACAAAGAATGCCGGCGCATTAGTTAGTCCGAATGGCATAACTAACCATTCGTACGATCCATGTCTCATTCTAAACGCCGTCAAAGGAATGCTATCCTCTGTCACTCTAAGCTGATGAAATCCTGTCACCAAATCTAGTTGAGAAAATACCTTTGCTCCACTCAACTGATCGAACAAATCGTCAATTCTCGGAAATGGATATCGGTTCTTTACCGTTTTCTCATTCAACTTACGATAATCGATACATAGCCTTAACGATCCGTCCGGCTTCTTAGCAAACACAGCAGTAGCACCCCATGGCGAACTACTCGGCCTAATAAAACTTTTGCCTTCCAGATCTACTAACTGCACCTTCAACTCTTTCATTTATGTAGGTGTCATCCTACTCAGCGGTCTACTCACCGGTTCAGCTCCAAGCTCCAAGCACCAAATCAATCTGAAACTCAATAGCTCGTTTTGTTGGCAGTCCAACGACTGGTTCAAACACATTAGCAAACTCTCTAACTACAAAGACCTGGTGCAACTCATCCCCCAACTCCATAACACCCAGTAAAGCATTCACCTCACAACTAGGGTTCTCTACAGCATAAATTATCCGATCAGTAAAATCTGGATGACTAAGTGATATTTTCCTATCTTGGCAAAATATCCTAGCGCATACCTACTCAACCAATCCATCCCCAGGATAATCTCAAATCCCACAAAGTCAAACACATGCAAACAACAATCAAAGGTATGGCCTAACAAATCAAATTCTAGACGGTCACACCTCATCCTAAGTGTTGCATAACCTCCTATTGGATTAGCAACCCATAAGGAAGTAACTAAGTAAGAGGGTACTAGGTTAAGTCTATCTACCAGACATCGAGAAATAAAAGAATGGGATGCCCCAGTATCAAATAGGATGCTAACAGGCATACCGTCGATCAGTAGTGAGCCTCCTAAAACAGCTTTTCCCTTTTCCCGAGCAACTGATTTTGTGGTTGTGGGCTCCAAGGCATAAACCCGCCCCTTTCCTTCCTTTGGTGGCTCTGGGCACTTGTTCTTGAAATGACCCACTTGACCGTAATTAAAGCATCTGACATTTTTCTTCCCACCGGCCTCCTTTCCTTTTTCCTTGCTGGCTCGACACTCGTTGCCATAGTGTCCTTTCTTGTTGCAGTTGTAACAAACCACTTCAGCTTTACTCTTCTTTTGTGCCCTTTCCTTATGAGCAATCTTCTTCTGGAAAAATTTCCCCTTCTGAGCCTGTCCGGTCTGAGGCTCTTTCACTTTCTTCCTTAGGCAAGCCAATGCTTCTTCTTGCCTTAATGCCATCTCAACAACAACATCACTAGGGTCTCTTAAGTGCGGTAAAGTAGAACTTATCAGTTCTGGCCTTAATCCACTAATGTACTTATCAATTATACTGATAACAGTATCAACCAATGCATACCCGAATTGGGCTAGCTCCTCGAACTTCCTAGTATACTCCAACACACTCATATCTCCTTGCTCTAGTTCTACAAACCTCCTTACCAATGCAGATTGCGCCATAACGGACATGAATCTCTCCGAAAACCTTCTTTTGAATTCCTCCCAAGTAATGGTCTCTTCATCAACTCCGGTAGTGATGGTGTTCCACCAAAACAATGCAGCTCCCTGCAGCTGCCTTGAGGCTAACCTCCTTTTCTACGCATCATTTATCCCTAAATCAGCAAAGATTCTTTCATAATGCAGTAGCAAGTTCTGCACTTTGATTACATCCTTGGTACCAATGAACGGCTTCCCTCCGAGCCTAATGTAATCTCTACTCAAATTGGCATACTGATTGACGCAGGGACTTCTTGAACTCCCCCTCATGCAGCGTTTCCTCCAACAACACATGCTGCTACTCCATCTTGCACCATATTCACAAAGAACTAATACATTGCCCCCATGTCCACTTGGGAAACTCCTGCACCAGCATTTTCAACTTGTGCCTGACTAGGACTTCTCCTTACGTTTGGTCGGGCATTTCCGTTGGTAGTGGTGTTGTCTCCTTCAACATTCACTCTGCCTCTTCTTCCTTCCATATCTATATTCAAACCTCGTGAGATACAAATGAATAGCCTAACTAAGACAGGAGTCTAAAGATAGAGCGTATATTTATATACATAAAAATACAAGTACGTTATTATAGCATTGTTTCCTGGAGATTGGACTAGGCAACTAAGTACTCGGCATCCAGGAGTACTCGGCATCCAGGAGTACTCGGCATCCAGGAATACTCGGCATCCAGGAGTACTTAGCGTCCACGTCGCGCTCGGCATTGGCAAGCGCTCGGCGTCCAAGGAGCGCTCGGCATCCAGGTGTGGTCGGCTTCCAGGTTTGTCCGGCATCCAATGATTGTTCGGCATTCATCTAACCACAGTCAACTTCAATCATTGCTCGGCATACACTCCCCACTCGGCACCTCACTTCTGTTCGGCATAAGAAGATTGTTCGACATTCTTCCCAGCTTGTCCGGCTACAATTATTGCTCGGCCCACTCTTCCCATATAACAAGCATTGTTCGGCATGAGGAAGATGGTTCGGCATCCGACCGTTCGGCCTGTTTGGTTTGGCATTTAGGGACTAGTCTATCTGGACCGTGTTATTCAGCTACTAGGCAAACCAGAGAAGTCCAACCCACCTTTGTCTATAAATAGAGAGGCAGGGCCACAGTGAAATGGACCTTTTTTCGGGAACACTGGGGAGACTCTGCCGCTTTCAAGAATCATCCTCTTTACTTAACAATTGTATTCAAGTGTTTGGTCTACGGATTGTATCTGTAATCAACCATCAAGTAAAGCAATAAAGTTTAACCTCAAAGTGGACGTAGGCAATTACGCTGAACCACTATAAATCCTGTGTTCTTACTTTCTGCATTCAAATTAGCATATTCTTCCTTGTTTAATTTAATTTCATCACTTATATCTCTACACAATCTTCCTCAACGAGGTTAGTGACCAATTTTGGTGCTAACGCTTTGGTGCTTTCACTGAGAATTGAATTCTCAGACCTCAAGGATCTGCTTTGAAGCTACTGGATTGAACAAATCCCCCAAAGAAGATCCGACTTATTGATAGGACATCCATTGGTTCTACTCATAGTTCATACCAATAACTCTACAATGGCAAGACCACGTACCAGGTCAGCTTCTCATAATGCGGACGCCTACGAAACTGCTAGCGTGCAACAAGCAGGACCAAGAAATCAGCAAGCGATTCCAGGTGCAGGGACTACCGCCCAGGACCAAATGCCAGTAGTCACCAGAATAGAGTTCAACGACTTGATGAGAGAACTCAGGGAAAGCAGGAGACAACTCGGAGAGCAGATGCAAGCCAATGCCAACCTCATGGCATAACTCACTCAACAACAGCAACAGAATGCTCGGGGCAATCAAGCTCCTTATTCCTCATCCGACAGCTCAACTTCCTCCGATGAACCTCCCAGGCGTATGCGCCGTAAGACTAAATCTGCGCGGGCAGGTGCTGCTGTTCGAACAGCTGGAGACCGTGACCAAGCCGTAGCTGGAAACTTAGGAGCCGGAGTGCAGGTGGAGGCTGGAGGCCCAGACCATCAAAACGCTAACGATGTCGAACCTCAAGATGCACGTTTGGCAGATCGCTAGCAGAGGAGGCATCAGCATGATCAGTCACGTAGAACAGACTCCAACCTTCCACCTTCCATACAAACACCAGACCTGACAGCCATGATCAGACAATTGATGAAAGAGAATCAAGGCTTGTCGAATGATGATTGGGGAGTGTCGAGAAGTCATACTCCATTCACAGACATTGTTCTATAGTCAACGTACCCCAGAAAGTTTAGTAAGCCAACTATCTCGGCTTATGAAGGAAAGACTGATCCCAGATAGCATGTCATGAGGTACGAGTGGATGATGGATTCAGCTAGAGCAAATGATGCAACCAAGTGTAGATGCTTTCCAATTACTCTATCTAGGATCGCTACTATGTGGTTCACCCGACTTCCTCCGCGGTCCGTATCCAGTTTCGAGGAGTTGGCGAAGAAGTTTATAGAACAGTTCAGGATACACACTACTCGTCCAAAGGACGTAATGTCTCTATCAAGTGTAATCCAGACTCCTGGCGAGTCATTGAGGAGTATTTGCAAAGATTCCATGTTGCGGCGACTGAAGTCAGTAATCCCAATGATCATGCAATTCTAATAGCTGTGATGCGAGGTGTGGATCCGAATTCTGAGTTTGGAGACTGGCTGGCAGGAAAACCTCCGACTACGCTAGATCGTTTTTACTCAAAGGCACACCAATTCATAAGAAGAGAGGAAGCCAGGTGGGTAAGGCGAGATAAGGCACCGGGACCTGTCCAAGAGTCCGTAAAAAGCAACATTGCTATGAAGCAGTATGGAGATAACTCGGGAAAAGTCCAAGTCAATGTCCAGAACAAGCCTGGGCAGCCTAAGGAATTCAGAGGAAGAGGTCAAGGGAAGAAGAGAGAAGCGGGGAAGTGGAAGCCGAGAATTTCAAGCTACAACGAGTATACCTCGCTGAATGTGTCTCTTGAGAACATTTACCTATCAACCTGCAATACCTTTCAATACAGAAAGCCACGCCCAAAGGAGTCAACCGAGGAACAAAAGCGGACTGGGAAATACTGCCGCTTCCATGAGACTTATGGGCATAATACGGAAGAGTGCAGACACCTACACGACGCTATAGAGAAGTTGATCAGGCAGAAAAAGTTATAGGAGTTTGTGAAGGATCCACAGGAAGGAGGACAGGAAACATCCAACCCAGGTCGTGCATCTGCTCCGCGTCATCCCGAGGAGCCTGCCCGGACTGTGGGTAGACTAGTCATAAACACGATCATCGGCGGGCCTCACCCCATGGATAATAATTGGCAAGAGATGGAGCGGTATGCTAGTTCCCTGAAGCACGCAGATTTCGAGTGTTGTTCCAACGTAGAGGATGGGACCCCTGCTAAACAGCTGCGCGTGATGACAAACGATATAGTATTCAGAAACAGAGATGCTGACCAAGTGGAGGCTCCTACCATCGACCCGATGGTCATATCTGCGACAATCGGACCAGCTTATATGAAAAGAATTTTGATTGATTGTGGAAGTTCTGTCAACATCATCTTCAAGAAGGCTTATGACCAGATGAAGATGGAAATGAAGGATTTGAAACCGTCTAAAGCTCGTATACATGGCGTTAATGGCGCAGCGACCGATGCAGTAGGGTATGTTGAGTTGCCAGTTGAACTGGGACAAGGCGAACGTCGGAGGGTGCGAATCCTACCCTTCGTAGTTTTGGATGTGGATTCTCCGTACAATGTGTTCTTGGGCCGACCGGCCCTGGCTGAGTTTAGGGCAGCATTAGCCCCGTGGTGCTTAACTTTGAAGTTCCCAACTGACAAAGGAGTAGGTGTTGTTCATGGCGACCAGGTGGCTGGTCGTGCCTGTTATGTGGCTGAACTCCGAGAGGCCCATCGGAGGGAGAAAGGAAAGGTTGCGGACAATCCCGTCCGCATCCACAATACTGATAATTGACAAGTAGTGCCCGAGCCCTGGCTCGGGCATAATTCTCGGATCTTCAGAGACATAGATCCGAGAGACGACGATGAGAAACCCATGGAAGAAAAGGCAGCGCCGGCTGAATTAACAGTCGACATTTCAGTCAGCCGAGACGATCCATCGCGAGTATTGAAGATCGGATCACAACTCGTCCCCGTAATGACTGAAGACCTTAGTGATTTCCTCCGAGCGAATCTTGATGTTTTCGCCTGGACGCATTCTGATATGTGCGGGATTTCTCCTGCCATTACGAGTCATATGTTGAACATAGACCCGAAATACGTCCCGGTCAAACAAAAGAGGAGAGGAATGTTCCCAGAGAAGTCCGCTGCTCTCAGATAGGAGGTGGACAAACTCAAAGCCAATGGGTTCGTCCGCGACGCCCTCTACCCTGAATGGGTATCGAACCCCGTGCTGGTGAAAAAGGCGAATGGGAAATGGAGAACTTGCGTAGACTATTCCGATTTGAACAAGGCATGCCCCAAGGATAGTTTCCCGTTGCATTGGATTGATCAGTTGGTCGACTCCACTGTAGGACACGAGCTGTTATCATTCATGGATGCATACTCAGGCTACAATCAAATCCCGATGCATATTCCAGACCAAGAACACACCAGTTTCATCACAGACGTCGGGTTATATTGCTATGTAGTAATGCCTTTCGGATTGAAAAACGCAGGAGCGACTTATCAACGTTTGGTGAATAGAATGTTCAAAGACCAGCTTGGTAGAACGATGGAAGTCTATGTGGATGACATGCTCGTGAAGTCACGACAGTCAAACGACCACATTCGAGACTTAGCATAGATGTTCGATATACTCAGATATTATGGGATGAAGATCAACCCTCTGAAGTGTTCCTTCGGCGTTGCGTCGGGGAAGTTTTTGGGATTCATTGTTAACGCAAGGGGAATTGAAGCTAACCCGAAAAAGATTCAAGCTATTCGAGATGTGCAAGCGCCCAGAACTATAAAACAGGTGCAAAGCTTGAATGGAAAGGTGGCTGCGCTGAGTCGATTTATATCTAGAGCCACGGACAAGTGCATTCCTTTCTTCGATATAATAAAGAAGGGGAGGAGAAATTTCGAATGGACATCCAACTGTGAGGAAGCGTTCCAAGATCTGGTGAGGTATTTAGAGAGTCCTCCAGTGCTGTCGAAACTAGTAGACCACGAGATGCTATATGTATACTTGGCTGTATCCCCGCATGGAATAAGCGCGGCTTTGGTCCGCGACGAGGACCAAGTCCAAAAACCGGTGTATTACGTTAGCAAACGTTTAACGGGGGCAGAAAGAAATTACCCTAAAATTGAGAAATTGGCCTATTGCTTGGTGATTGCATCACGTAAGCTGCGTCCATACTTTCAAGCACACTCAGTCAGTGTCTATACCGATCAGCCCTTGCGGCAGGTACTCCAACGACCAAAAACTTCTGGAAGGATGTTAAAATGGAATATCGAGTTGAGTCAGTTCGATATTACCTACCTGCCACGAAGAGCCATACAAGGGCAAGCATTGGCAGATTTCATCGCTGAGTTTACTGTACCTGACGAACCAGATAATCACAGTGTCATTCCCACCATTCGATTGAAATTGTACACCGATGGGGCATCAAACAACCGTTGCTCCGGGGCTGGTGTAGTTCTCATAACTCTAGAAAAACGATCGATTTGTTACGCGTTGAAGCTCAATTTCTCAGCTACGAATAATGAAGCAGAATATGAAGCACTGATTGCTGGCTTAAAACTCATTGGAGAACTCGGGGTTAAATCAGTTGAAAACTTTTGTGACTCGTAATTGGTGGTCTACCAAGTGCGGGGCGATTACCAATCAAAGGGACAGAAGCTTGCTCCATACCTTGTTCTGGTTCAGGAACTACTGTCGAACCTCGAGCGTTATGACATTTTGCATGTCCCACGTGAACAGAACAAAGAAGCCGACTCAATGGCTAAATTCGCAAGCATTGGCGATGCGCAGCAAATGGGATTGTTTCCCGTTGAAGCCTTGCATACTCCAAGCATAGATGCGATGAAAGTTGATTTTGTGTTTGAAACAGGAATCGAGAGAGAATCATGGATAACCCCATTCAAACTATACCTGACGACCGGGACTTTACCGGAAAAAAGGAGCGAAAGACGACAGGTCATTCGGAAAGCCGCGCGATATGTGATGTGTGATGGAATAATGTATCGGAAGGGGTTCTCGGTCCCCTTATTACGATGCATTGCCTATGATGAGACAAAGCGGGTCTTGGAGGAAGTTCATGAAGGAGAATGTGGCGACCATACTGGGGGGCAAACGCTAGCAAAAAAGATTCTCCGTTACGAATACTATTGGCCAACTGTGAATCGGGATGCTGTAGACTACGCAAGAAAATGTGACAAGTGTCAAAGATATGCGAAAATCCCGAGAGCTCCACCAACAGAACTCACACAAATGGTTAGTCCCTGGCCATTTGCAATCTGGGGAATCGACATAATCGGCTCTTTGCCTATATCCAAAGGTGGTGCAAAATACGCGATAGTTGCAGTCGACTATTTCACAAAATGGGCCGAAGCAGAACCTTTAGCCACAATCACCTCTAAGAAGGTCATTAATTTCGTTGTACAAAACATTATATGCCGTTTTGGTCTCCCTCGAACCATCATTACGGACAACGGAACACAGTTTGAAAGTAGAGAATTCAAAGATTTCTATTTAAAGTAAGGCGTTGAGAAGAAGTTCGCCGCTGTTGCGCATCCAAAAGCTAACGGGCAAGTTGAGGCCGTAAACAAAATAATCAAGTCCATACTGAAGAAGCGTTTGGAAAAAGCCGGAGGCAAGTGGGTAGATGAACTCCCGACAGCATTATGGGCTTATAGAACTACCCACAAGTCCGCGACTGGCCACACTCCATTCGCCTTGGCATACGGCTCGGAAGCCGATATACCCGTGGAACTTTAAGTTCCATCGCATCGAGTGACATATTATGATCCCGGGACGAATCAAGACCTCTTGTTGGAATCACTGGACTGCATCGATGAAAAACGTGAAGAGGCTGAATTAAGGGTGGCAGCACATAGGCACCAAGTCAAGCGATATTACAACGGCAGAGTCCGCCCAAGGATTTTTGATGTGGGTGATCTCGTTTTGAAACGAGTTTTCCCGGTACCATCACAATGAATCCCAACTGGGAAGGTCCATACGTCGTTGAACGGAAGCTTGGAGAGGGAACATTCAAGCTAGCGACCGTCGACGGCGTGACACTCCCCTGAGCGTGGAATAGTGAACATCTGCGACATTATTACATTTAGCCTGTTTCTTTCCTGTTTTAGGCACAGTTATTTCCTGTATGTTTTCATTCCGTTATCACTTAGTTTCTTCTTGATCGTGTAATTAGGCAATTTAGTTGGTTTTCATTAATAAAGGCTTGAAGCCGTCATTCCCATAAATTATTAATGTTTCTATATCCCACAGTCTGGTGATGAATTGCTGGAGTTACATTATTCTGTATGATGTACGAACTCGTATAAATGATTTCAATCTCCGAGTCCCCTGAGTGCGGAACGGAGTACTCTAAGTCCCCAGAGCGCGGACTAGAGTATAAACGACTTCAATCTTCGAGTCACCTGAGTGCGGACCGGAGTACTCTAAGTCCCCAGAGCGCGGACTAGAATATAAACGACTTCAATCTCAGAGTCCCCTGAGTGCGGACCGGAGTACTCTAAGTCCACAGAGCGCAGGACTAGAGTATAAACGACTTCAATCTCCGAGTCCCCTGAGTGCGGACCGGAGTACTCTAAGTCCACAGAGCGCAGGACTAGAGTATAAACGACTTCAATCTCCGAGTCCCCTGAGTGCGGACCGGAGTACTCTAAGTCCCCAGAGCGCGGACTAGAGTATAAACGACTTCAATCTCCGAGTCCCTTGAGTGCGGACCGGAGTACTCTAAGTCCCCAGAGCGCGGACTAGAGTATAAACGACTTCAATCTCCGAGTCCCCTGAGTGCGGACCGGAGTACTCTAAGTCCCCAGAGCGCGGACTAGATTATAAACGACTTCAATCTCCGAGTCCCCTGAGTGCGGATCAGAGTACTCTAAGTCCCCAGAGCGCGGACTAGAGTATAAACGACTTCAATCTCCGAGTCCCTTGAGTGCGGACCGGAGTACTCTAAGTCCCCAGAGCGCGGACTAGAGTATAAACGACTTCAATTTCCGAGTCCCCTGAGTGCGGACTGTAGTACTCTAAGTCCACAGAGCGCAGGACTAGAGTATAAACGACTTCAATCTCCGAGTCCCCTGAGTGCGGACCGCAGTACTCTAAGTCCCCAGAGCGCGGACTAGAGTATAAACGACTTCAATCTCCGAGTCCCCTGAGTGCGGACCAGAGTACTCTAAGTCCCCAGAGCGCGGACTAGAGTATAAACGACTTCAATCTCCGAGTCCCCTGAGTGCAGACCGGAGTACTCTAAGTCCCCCGAGCGTGGACTAGAGTATAAACGACTTCAATCTCCGAGTCCCCTGAGTGTGGACTGGAGTACTCTAAGTCCACAGAGCGCAGGACCAGAGTATAAACGGCTTCAATCTCTGAGTCCCCTGAGTGCGGACCGGAGTACTCTAAGTCCGCAGAGCGCGGACTAGAGTATAAACAACTTCGATCTCCAAGTCCCCTGAGTGCGGACTGGAGTACTCTAATTCCCCGGAATGCGGACAGGAGTATAGGCAATTCGAATCTTCGAATCCCTTGAACGCGGATCAAATTAACCTAAATCCCTAGAGCGCGGGTTAAGAAAAAATTCTAAGTACTCAAGAATGTGGAACAAGAAATATGCCACTCCAAAGAATGTTCGAACAATGTAAGAATGGATTGGGAAATTATGCAACTCATAAGAACTTGAGTTTTGACCACAGTTATTCAGAAAACCAAAAAAGCAAAAGAATCGTTCAAGTGACAAAGAAACTAAACTTCGTTTAATAGTCCAAAATGGGGTTACACAATTATTCCTCCAAAACTTGGAGTCAAAAATCTATCTATGCAAACTACGGAAACGAAAAAATAAAAAGTAGTTACAAGACCTAAACAAAATCTCGTTGAACGAGTATAGCGACTATTTCTTCGGTTTTTTCTTCTTGTCTTCCTTCGTTTTCTCAGATGATTCCTCTCCCTCATGCTTCTTCTTAGATTTCTTGCTTGCCAAAGAAGCGGAGTCAGGAGTGGGAGAAGGAACATCCAGCGGTTTGGATTTGCCAGGGAGAATGATCTTCAAAGGTCTATTCCGCGGGTCGGTAAGTTCCAATATTTGAGGCTCGACCTTGATCTCGACCTTCTTTTTCTCTTCTTCAGCGAGATGCTCCTTCATGCTCATCTTCAAAGTATGTTCGGAGGCGCCAGTGATCTCGATTTCATCACTCCCTTCGACGGGAGATGAAGTGTCAAACTTATCATCTTCTAGCTACCCGATCACTTGAGCGTCAGGGCTAGAGTTACTCCCGCATGAGCAACACCGCTTGTTTTCTCTGCCTCCTCCTTGGCGTCGTTGCTCCTCGGAGTTGGTTCAGGATCAGAGCAGCCTGCATAAAAAACATAAAGAACGGGCGTCAGGACAAATGACCGCTACTTGAAAATGACAGATCTTTTAACTTCAAAAGGAAGAGTTTTATACCGGGTTCTGGCTGGCTATCAGTTGCGCGTGGAGTTTCACCCTCTAGAATAGGGGATAGCATATGAATGCCAAGCCCGAGATCTTCTGGATCATAGCCGGCATGCTGCTCAAATGGATCAAGTGTTGGCCGACCGGCCGATTGAGCAGAAGGAGGAGCAGCAGAAGGAGGAACTGCAGCCTTAGCCGCAGACGGACCAGCTTCGTCGTCTTTCTCTTTTGATGAGGGAGAGCCTTTGCTATAAAGAGCTAAAGCCGCAGATAAGTCCGCTGGCTCGTTCCCCCTGAGAAATTTCTTCACTAGAGCATCTTCATCGACTTCCTCAGAGCCCGACTCGATTTTTCTGATTTTATCAAAGTCTCCCAGGCTTCAGCTAGAGATTCAAGATAGCCCTCGCCTAGGAATGTCAAGTCATGGTGCATAAGGATGCGGGCGCCGTACTCGGCGATCAGCGGGTCAAACATGCACTTGACTTCTTCCCTACCGGCCTCTGCAGCTGCTTCGAGGCAAGAGTCAATCTCCTCAGAAGCTTTCCTCTTGCCCTCCTCACGGGCTTTGTCTTTCATTATCTCAACCCAAGCAAGTTCATCATCGAGCTTTGTTTTTAAGAGCCGTGTAGCAACGATTTCATCGCAGTATCGTTGGGACTCTTCTTGAGCGGCAGTTTTCTCCTCTTTCTCCTTAGAGAGTAATTCTTTCAACTCTCTTACTTGCAGGGCGAGTGCGTCCCTTTCTTTCTGGATAGAATCTTTCTCTAAGGCAAGGGCTCCGCTGCGCTGGACTACTTCATCAAGTTCCTTTTTATTGGTCGCCTCTAGATGAGTGACGGCCTCGGCAGTGTCTTTTGCACTTTGCTCTGCAGCTTCAAGTTTCGACTTATACAAGGCAAGCTCTTCATCTTGATTCTTGATGATGTCCTTGTCAAAGCCAGCTTCCAACTTCAAACGGTTAATTTCATGTTGTCGCTCAACAGATACCTCTGAGACTTTTTCGACCAAGTGTACAAACGCGTCATGTTGAACATAGACGTCGTTGTTGCAGGCGATGGCACTCTGCTTGACGTGCCCTGGGATGTGATGAAAAGATGGGAGGAATTTCAAGCCGTCAAAGCAGATTTTTGGGAATTATTCCTTAAGATCGACCATCTTCTCTGCTATCGTTGGGTCAGCCGCAGGAGTAGGGGGAGGAGGCTTTGATAGTTCTGTTCTTTTCCGATGCTCCCGAGTTTGCCTTGTGCTCGACGAACTGGAATGTTGTTCTCATGAGACATCGGGCTGAGACCCCTTCTGCGAGAGTTTTTCTCTATCTGGCTCAGTTTGAGGAGGGGGATCACGAGAATATGAAGACTGAGAATATGTTTTCTTTCGATAAGACGAATCACGAGGTCGGTTGTCTCGATCCTCGTAATCGTCTCTGTCCCTGCGTCTACCCGAGCCTGAATCCCATCCGGGATGGTGAAATATAGAAGAGCCGTGGAGGCGATCGAGTCCGTGGGAGCGCCCCATGTCACCTGCAAAGAATAAAAATAACAAAGAGTTAGGAAAAATCGGGGTAATGGAAAAACTTGAAGTGTATGGTGAAGTGCGTGTGTGTCCTAGTGTTCCCCTTGACGGACCAGTTCCTTTATCTTTACTGATTGGAGTGTTATCTCCCTGGACTGGGGGTTGAACTCCCGCATTGCCTTTAGCGGGCGAATGAAACTTAAGGGCTTCCGGATCGTCAAAACCATAATTGAGTATATCGTCGAGGATGGTAAGGTTCGACAGACCCTTTAAAGAACTTTCCATATTCTGTGAAGAAGCCTCTTTCTCTGACGGGATGAGCGTAACTTTGGAAGCTCCGCCAACTTTCTCCTTCCGTATCTTGTACGTCAATTTATTTTTCCCCTTCGAAGGGGAAGATGACGTTTCAATATCGTGCACTTCGACCGCCGGGTCCCAAGCAGGACCCACATTCTCGCCTTGTGTCTCAGGAGCTTCATCCTCCTTGTGTTCTCCCCCTTCGTGTGCATCGGGGGTATGGCGTGATGATGATCCAGCTTGTTTTTTCCCTTTAACAGGTGCGGATTTGGGAATGGAAACGCCCTTAGGAAGGCTAATCCGACGACCTCCTGCTAACAAATCGAACCTCGACAATGATTCATTTGAAATGATGGTTCGGGTGTCCCGATCCTCGGCAGGAAGATCTCTAATGGCTTCGACGGCCTCAGAATATCCTCGGCCCTTAGGACGCGGGTTAATACCTGAAAAGATGAAACAAGGAGTTAGAAAAAGCATAGCTCCGATTGAGCGCGAATGTTGACTCAGAAAAGAGACTTACTGCCTTCGACCCATCTCCTCACGAAACCAGGAGGGCAACGCACATAGAACCATTCCTGTTTATACAGGGCGAATTTGCTACATGCTCCGGTTAAAATCTGGCATTTATGGTACGGCTCGAGGAACATCAAGGAGGGGCTATATTTCCGCTTATTGATCATATAAATATATCTGATGTCGCCAGAAGTTGGAGGCCTAGAGAAGACGGCCATGAAAAGTAGGTAGGTCCCGTATATGAACGCGTGACCGTTTGGATGCAGCTGTGACGGGGCGATGTCTATGTACTGCAACACGTCCCGAAGAAATAAATTGAATGGAGGCACACTGCCCATCCAGCACATGAACTTGTTACAAGCAGTATATCCGACTGGGGGCAGGTGAGGACGATCATGTCTCGACGGGACCAACACATCGGCAAAATGGATTCTGTGGATGGAGCATATTCGCCGAAGCGCGACTTCGTTAATCTTCGAAGCCTGTGAGTCGATCGGATTGTCCAAGAGAATCGATGCCTCTAGGGCATTAGGAGCTAAGTTATGAGCAGGGGAAGTCGACGGATTTGAAGTGTTTGCGACTTCTTGCCTTGATGACGGCCCAGGCCTATCAGATATAGTGGCGGAGCTAGATATTTTAGACATCCCCAATAAATAGTGAATCTGGCAAAGCGCCTGTGAAAACTATACTTGAAAAATGTTCAACTTTAGAATTAACAACATGAATATTCCCCACACGTGGTGTGTAAACTAGTGCAAGCAATCATGTATAAGCGTTGAGAATTTGCAGGTTACAAAGATATAAAACTGAGCTTCGAATCATCGCCTTCGAAGACCGTCATCGTTGACCGTCTCAAAAAGCCTGCCTTGTGGTGATTACAGTTTCAGATTCAGAAAACGTATGTTAATCTAAGTTCAGATTTATGTCTACTAAAGCTAGGGAGTTAATGATCCGGGTCAGTTTCATATGCTAGTACGCCCGGGTCCTTGTCCTTGTTTTGTTATGTGATTAGGCAAGGCAATTGATGGTTCAACACTTATGATTGTTCGGCATTTGTATTGTTTAGCCTAAGCATCGTTCGTCATTTATGTTGTTCGGCACTTATGATTGTTCGTCATTTGTATTGTTCGTTCTAAGTGTGGCTCGGCAGTTATGTTGTTCGGCACTTATGATTGTTTGGCATTTGTATTGTTCGGCCCAAGTGTGGCTCGGTATTTATGTTGCTCGGCACTTATGATTGTTCGGCATTTGTATTGTTCGGCTTAAGTGTGGTTCGGCATTTATGTTTGTTCGGCACTCATGATGGTTCGGCATAAGTTTTGTTCGGCAAAGCATCGTTCGGCCAAAAATTTTGTTCGGCCGACACAACGTTTGACATCCTATCTGACTCATACTCCCTCTATATCCTTCCATTGCACTGCCCGGCATATGACGAATCATGACGAGCCAAGGTTACGCCGAGCGCCAACGCTCGACACACCATCCTTAACAGCGACCTCATTCCCCTCTTCTTCCTCCTTCCACACCGAACCACGAGGACGAATCGTTCGGCGAGTCATGCCAGACCTTACCATTCGACGCCCCTAACCATCTCCTACTTCTCCTATGTTCTTTCTTCCTCCAATCTCGTTCGGCACAAAAGATTTATGCCGAACCACAACACGTCTCCCAACAGCTTCCTAGAAAGCTCATCTCTACTCACTCTTTCTTCCACCCTCATCGTGTAACTCTAAAAACTCTTAGGATATCTTAGTCAAGGCTCGATTCACCCTATCAATTAAGGAACTCGAGCGTAAAGACCGTTTTAAGCTAAGGGAAAGATTTAGGTGGAAGAATCGGTACCTAGTTGGTAGGTTGAAGACTTGGAAAGGATCGATGAATCGTTGAAGGATGTTAACTGAAAACGTCAGCAGGTGCAAGGCAGAGGTGTTAAAAGTAAGAAAATAGAAGAAGGAAGAAGGTGCCGTCTTTTTTAGGGAAGAAGAAGAAGTCGAAAAGGCTATATCCGGTGGAACCGGTCAAAGCCGCAGCGTTCGGCATTGGCATACAAAGTCGTTCGGCACATGAGGAGCGTTCGGTTTTGACTGCCTCGTTCGGCATTTATACCACGCTCGACACACACCTCCACCACTGATATTCTCAAGAAGGCAACTCCAAGAAGAGTTAACCAAGGTTCAAAGTGAAGTATAGGGGATATGTAGTTCAAAGCATATCACGATTCGGTCACGTAATACACTTTGGGGGGCAAGTGTTTCCTGGAGATTGGACCAGGCAACTAAATACTCGGCATCCAAGAGTACTCGGCATCCAGGGGTACTCGGCATCCAGGGGTACTCGGCATCCAGGAGTACTCGGCATCTTGGAGTACTCAGCATCCACGTCGCGCTCGGCATTGGCAAGCACTCGGCGTCCAAGGAGCACTCGGCATCCAGGAGTGGTCGGCTTCCAAGTTTGTCAGGCATCCAAAGATTGTTCGGCATTCATCTAACCTCAGTCAACTTCAATCATTGCTCGGCATACACTCCCCACTCGGCACCTCACTTCTGTTCGGCATAAGAAGATTGTTCGGCATTCTTCCCAGCTTGTCCGGCTACAATTATTGCTCGGCCCACTCTTCCCACATAACAAGCATTGTTCGGCATGAGGAAGATGGTTCGACATCCGACCGTTCGGCCTGTTTGGTTCGGCATTTAGGGACCAGTTTATCTGGACCGTGTTATTCAGCTACCAGGCCCACTAGAGAAGTACAACCCACCTTTGTCTATAAATAGAGAGGCAGGGGCACAGTGAAATGGACCTTTTTTCGGGAACACTGGGGAGACTCTGCCACTTTCAAGAATCATCCTCTTTACTTAACAATTATATTCAAGTGTTTGGTCTACGATTTGTATCTGTAATCAACCATCAAGTAAAGCAATAAAGTTTAACCTCAAAGTGGACGTAGGCAATTACGCTGAACCACTATAAATCCGGTGTTCTTACTTTCTACATTCAAATTAGCATATTCTTCCTTGTTTAATTTAATTTCATCACTTATATCTCTACACAATCTTTCTCAACGAGGTTAGTGACCAATTTTGGTGCTAACAAGCATTATCCCATACCCCGATCCTAACTCTAATTCTATGGATTATGTTTTCAAAAATCATTTTTAGTTAAAGTATTTCATAAACCATGCTCTAATACCAAGCTGTAACATCCCATATCTAGGGCCCAAAACTAAGCGCTACAGATGGTGCAGTCAACTATTGTATTAGCTTCCGGCGACTTAATATGGCTATGTTAATGGTATCAATAATATCAGAAGCACTTGAATATAAAACAAAACATAGATTTCCAAAATAACCGATTACTTCATTACATTTCCATATAAAATTTGTTCCACATTCGCGTCACATAACCCAAAACGTATTCCCAGGCACAGATTAAATATAGTTAGTACAAATTACGTCGAGAGTGGTATATGAAGATGCCCCCTCGATTGATCAAAGTCAAATGGTCAGATAAGACCTAATACATCATAACACAGCGGAAAATCATCTGAACATAAATAAAAGCAGCAAATCCTAAATAGCTATCTGTTGCCTCCAGCATCCTCCGGTAGCTTATTCGTCAGCTTTCTAAAAACCTAAAAAAGATGCTTAACCTTTCAACCAACTCAAATTAATTTTGAGTACCCGAGAGTTTAAGGGGAAAACATAAACTTCGAGTCAGACGTAAAGCCTGGTATGAATAATACTGTACATCCCGGTTTAATTATGTTAAGTGAGACTGACTCAAAAGGTTCAAAGTAAAACCTTTATAAAAAGCAGTAGAAACCCTTCGGCTATGTCAGAAGGTTTCAAAACAAATTAATGGTGGTAGCAGCTACAACCTATTGACTACATCGGAAGGTTTTAAAGTCTTTTCTTTTAAATAACTTGACCTGGCTGGAAGCGACCAAGTCGAAAGCTCAAATTCGAAAGCAAATCAGGCGAAAGCTTTTCACTTATAAGACAATTATATTTCAACCTTTTAGGCCATCAACCTTTCGGCTTAAAACCTTTCGGCTATATTCAATTCATTACATACCAATTACTTAATACCCTATGCATTGAACTTTGACTTTATCGAAAGCTAACCCTTCAACTGAGACGAAAGGTCTGGGGTAGAAGGTATACTGCCGTATGGGCCGAAACATGGAAAAAGAGTGATTTTTGTTTTTAAACTTAAAAAGGAAACTGTTCAACTAACCTGCCTTTGTTTGTCAAATTTTCATTGGTCAATAAAATACATTTCAGAATTTTTCTACCGCAATCACTAGAATTTATAAATCATTTTATTTTGCAAAATACCCCTTCTCCTTTATAAATATATAAAACATTTAAGTCACATACCTTAAATAATTTTATATATCCCTCAAATTACTTAGGAAAATTCTGGAAAAATTCCAAAAAATATATTTTAATATATTTCCTAACATATTAAAATTTCAAACCCAAATACTTATTATTTTAGCCGAAAATAATTTAAAACCCAATAAATAATTTCATTCATTCGAAAATTCATATAAAATCCATAATAAATCGTAAAATTATGAAAATCAAAACCCATCTCTAAAATATTATTCCAGACCTATATTTAAATTTCCAAGGTATTTAGATGTAATTAAATAGAGTATTCATGTTAAACATTATCATAAAACACGAATAAACATTTATAATTTCATCAGCAACGGACATATATATCTTAAAACATCAAACACGGTAATATTATAGCAAAAGCATTTCGGATCTAAACACAAAACTGAAAACTAAAAGTATTAGGGATGTAGTAATTATTCACCTTAGCTTTAGAGATTATAGATAAGATTTTTAAGTGTTGAATTAGTTGATTTCTTCTTTCCTCTTGAATCTTAGCTTTACTTCTTCTCTTGAGACTGGAAATGGTGGCCGGCCTTAGAAATTTTCATTTTTAATGAAATAAGAATAATGAACGTGAGTAACCCATTTCCTAAGGGTTTAGGGTATAAGGTTTTGTTATTTTCCAAAATACCCTTCTCGTTTCCTAACACACTACCTAGTGTTATTTCATTTTAGTTAACCCCTTTAACATGGCACGGCTACCTCTAACTAATCAAATCTCAACCTATTAATCACCACATTCTCTAATTTAATTTAACCAATTAAATATCTTAAATAAGGTTATAAAATAAATGGGGTGTTACAATTAAGCAATTTTGACATAAAGTTATAATGTGAGAGGAGGCTCCTTTGTGACATTCCATGAGAGGTATAAGGTGGTAATGACACCCTGCCTAAGCCTATAGAGGACACACCATTAGTTAACATTCACAAAATTTCAAAGCAAATGCAAGCTTTTCTAATGGCATCTTCGTCTTCTTCCCCTCTTTTGTTCTAAAAAGAAAGAGTTACAAATCAACTCCCAATCACTATAAACTTTTCCATAAGACTTAGTATAATATTAGAAACCCTTCTACCATGTTAGAAGTCAAAGAATTGGAGCCATGCTCCCCATGGAGGGGATGGCCGTGAGCAATTGTGAGGAAGGGGAGGACTTTGAGCAAGGTCAAGGTAAGGAGGATAAGGAGGAAAGGTGGTTGCAAGGATGTGGCTTGACTTTGGTAAGCTTAGATATTGGTTATTGTTCGATTAAAGGTGAGTTAACACCTCACTTTGGATGAAAAATATAACACACATATATGTTGTGTTTGATCATGTTAATGTTGTTTGAATTGTTGTTAACTTACGTTAAAACAATGGTTGTAACTTCTTACTTTAAAAGTAAGTGACATATGTGATCCATGTACATGGACTTGAACCAACTTGGAATGGATTTAAGTCGACTTATATGACATGTGACTAGGCCTTAAACGAAGCACATAGGTTGTAGTTGGACGTAGGTTGATATATGACTTGGATTTAGAAGTGCAATTACGGCGATAGTCGCTATAGATGCAGTTCAGAATTGTCTGGTTTTTAACAATTGTTATGGAACTTTGTAGAGAGATACATAGGGATTTCTTTCCATATTTACAATGTTTTATGTGTATGTTTGTTGCTATTGAAAGCTTGAATAGTAAAAAGTTAGGTAACATCTCGAAAACGGCCAAAACATCACTAGTGCAAAACTGCCTAGTTTAACCTTGATTTTTGGACTTCAATTATTTCAAAAAGGATTTTAAGTTCGAACGATTTGTTTTATTCTTTTTAAAAGCGTTGCCTAACTATTTTTAGAGTATTTTAAAAGTAGTTTGAGATATTAATTAATTTTTAAGAATTAGTTATGAATTTTTAAAGAAATAAATTATAGAATAAAACATATTCTTTTTCCAACTTTTGTTCATTTTTCAAACTTTTTATTTTTAAGTAATATTTTGGATAAATATTTTAAAACCTATTATAATAATTTCCTAGTATTTTAAATTTTTCAAAAATGGGTTAGAATAGCTTATTGGCCAAATGTTTGATTGTTTAATTGCTTATTAGAAAAGTAATTAACTATGCTTAACACTAATAAGTCGGTGAAGTAATCTTGTATATTTGTGAGAGTTAAGACTAATGTTGAGTAGGGATGGAGCAATTGAGCTCTAAACTACCATGCTTCCCTCTTAACCGAGTGATATGTAAGTGAATTTTTTTGGAAACATGTTAATTGAGTTGATTCCTTATTGTTTATGGAAATCATTAATACTATACTTAACACTAAAAGCCAATGAGGTAGACTTATCTATTTGTGAGATTCAAGACTGAAGTGCCTAGGAAAGACTTGGAGCAACCGGTGCCCAAACTTACCTGGGTTCGCTCTTGGACGAGGAATAGTTAAGTTGAGAATGTCGAAAATGAGTTAAGCGGATGAATCGTCATTTGTATAAGCAATCATTCTTAGAACTTGATAATTAACTAGTCTATATTGAACTTGACCGAATATGAACTTAGAACTTTAAAGGGATGTTTTAAAGTAAATGGCAAGTATAAAAGCAATTTTGGGTTTATAGTATCGATGTTCGTGCAACATCTATTTTAACCCATTTATCTATACCTTTGAAAAGTAATTAGACCTTTAAAATGGAGTTTTTAAAGATAACGGGATAGTAAAGTGATTTTGGGTTTGTCGTAAACAATGTTTTACTAACATTTGTTTTAAAACCCATATATAATATTTTAAAGTGTTAAAATATGGTTAAATGAGTTTGAAAAATACTTAGATCTTTAAAACAAAGGTTTGTAAAGATAGTAACAAGTATGGAAATGGTTTTGGGTTTGTAGTTATAATGTCTAAGTGACATTCGTCTTAAACCTTTTGAATGGATTTCTGAAAGTACTTAAGTCTTTAAAATGGATATTTTGAAGGAAATAATAAATAATGAAATCTTTGGAAAAAATGATAGAAAAGGTAGAAGTTTATTAGGTATATGAAGTTTACTAATACAGGAGTTTTAATTAATAAGAAGGATTAATTTAATGGAAGAGATTAGGAGTTACTTAAGTAACTTAACCATACTTTGTGTGGCTTGATTTTGTTTTGGATGATGATAGTATTTTGTGTGTTTATTTTATGGAAAGTAAATGAAACTTGGTTTCCATTTATAAACATCTATCTTGTACAAGATTGTCGATTATTCGACTATCGAATTGACCAAAATATGACTTAAGAAGTTAGTGAAAGGCTTTGCGATTTCATACCAGTAAGAACCCCTTGGGAGGAGTATTGGTGTGAAACGTCTCTAGCTTTCGCTTACTTCTGAGAGAACCGGAATTGAGTTAACATGAAAATTCATCGATTGGTTTTAAAGAAACCGGGATTGGTTAGTGTTCTACTGATCGAATATCACTTCAAAATCATACACGTAATCTATATTCTAGAAGCGGTTGTGAAGGGGAATGTTATAGACTTGAACTGACTATCCTAAGGATAAGTCCAAGGGAAAGGTCAGCGTTAACATTTCGAATGATGCTATCGTGTAAGACTATCTATCTTGAGGAGTACTCCAAGAGAGAGGATAATGTTAGCATTCGCTTGAGGACTTATGCGGGGAACATATGTGGAGGTTTGAAATATGTTCGAGATGCTCAAATCCATGTAGTGATTCATGATCTGTTCAAGATGAAGGAATCCATTTGAGGATTCGTGTTCTGTTCGCATGATGAAGACTCATGTGAGAGATGTCGAACGTAGCCTCGACAATGGGAAAATGACAGAAAATAGAGAAGGGGCATGGCCACAGGGGTTTAGCAACCTCAAGGTTATATTAACTCCATCTCTAGAGATGCTTATTGATTGTTGCTTGCTGGAGTTGGCATGGCTTGGATCACACACAGAGGGTGGTCCAGTTATGTTTACCTTAGAGTATATCCCATCTAGAGATATATGTTGCTTGGAAGTTAGTTTCTGATCCTTGTCATGGAGTTTGGATTCGGCTAGATCCGAGGAGATCTCCATGGAAAATCCATTTTGCGAACGTGCCTTAGCGTTATAGATTGTATACCTATTATTGTTATGACGTTCACACAACTATTTGATATGACTTATGTGCTACACTCTAGACATTATCTATCATATCACTATATGTTAAACTTAGTGAATGGTTGGATTCTTTGAAGGGAAAATCGGTTCGGGAATCCGTACAGCCTCAATAGTTACATGTTGCATGTTTCATAAGTTTTCATACGCTGGTTTACCAAAATTATCTGAGTGTTATCTTCTTATAATGTTGGGTCAGCCCCGTGTATGTTTCTAGATTAAGTTGTGGATGCTTTGGAGCTTCTATAGAAGAGTTGGAGTTTTATCTATCGTAGTATTTATTTCCACAGCATTACTTTGTGTGTATCATCAGCATTTGCTTGGACAGGTTGTTATAACTGCTAGGCTTGATTACTATAACCCTGAAAAACTTTGTATCTTAGGATGACAGTTAATATTGTCTTTTGATATTATATATGATCATTTTGTTGTGGGATGCTGATATTTTGTTCCTTCTTTCTTGTTCTGTTTCTTTTTCTTTTTATTTTACCCTAACATTTCGTCTTTCGGGCACTTGGATGCTCGGCACGTGAATACCGTGGATGTATTACTGTCGACATTTATGGGTTGAAAAGGCGTATCGTTACAGATCACTTGACCTCTCTAGTGCGGTATCCGATCAGGTTCATTGATTAGAAACCTTCGATCTCCTTACATAGCCATATAATATGATAGAAAACTTTAAGATCTTATCAAGAATCTGTATCAATTGTTCACCGTTAAGACTCTAGTGAAAAATCATTGTTCGGATCGGTGTAAACTACCTCGAAATCATATACTTGAATACTAGACCAGGATCCGTCATGCGAATAAAATGATCTACGTTCAACTTACGTATTTATCCTATTGTTTTCGTAACTACACCAATTCCTTTTTAATTACATGCATTTATCCAAATTGTATGTTATTCAATACTAAAATTATTTATGAACCATTTCATAAAACATAACTTCAAGGTTATAAATTTTTATACAACTTAAGTTCATATTCATATAATACTCCTTGACATCCTAAGAGTATATAAAAAGCATCAAATTCATTTTACTTAACAAGTATATTTTACCAATTAATTTTTTTTAACTTACTAACTTCTCAATTCAAGTGTAATGACCCGCTTTTCCATACAGTTTAAGCGGTTAATAAACCACACATGACCCACTCGAATTGAATGGGAAGGCGGATAGTTAGGGGAAAAGAAAGACGAAAGAAGACAAGAAGAAACTAAACATCATAGAATCTCACAGCGTAAAAAATAATCTATAATATAAAACCAATCTTTACACAAAAACAAACTATAATATAAGTATATACAGACATCAAGCAGAGTATACTAGCCTATTTCAGCATGCACAATTATAACAACCTGTCCTCACAATTGTTGATAGAATCAACAATGAATGCAAAGAAAAGATAATCATGTATGTGAATACGTATCTAGGCCTCCAGCTCGTCTCCTAAAGCTCCAAAACATCCAATAAACCTGGAAATATGCTCAGTCTGGTAAAACCAGCATGAGAAACTCAAATCATAAGAAAATTTATTTATATAGCTTATAAAATCCTTTAAAATCAACCGTATCTCGTAAAACCACGATGCACATAAACACGGAGGGGTTTTCACCTTACAGTAACCAAAACATTTATATACCAGAAAATCCTGTGATATTATAATAATATCTAAATGTGAAAATAATAATAATCAAATAGCTGTGATGCTCATGAGTGTACATTACAACAATACTAGGTATTTAATCAAAAACCAATAAGGCACATTCGCTAATTGTGTTAGACTTCCATGGAGGTGCCCTCAGTACTTCGACAAAGGTCCTCCTACACAAGGATCAAAGATATCCTTCCGAAGCAGCATACATACCTAGTGATGTACCATCGGAAAAACATAGATGGTCTCGCTAAGACCGAGTGTACCATCACATGCATGCATAACAACTGTAAGTAACGTCTAGGTGGAGCCGACTACACCCTATGGATTTGCCAACCCTACTGGCCATGCCTCGTATCTCTGGTTTTAGTCATTACCGCTGATGAGGCTACATCCGGTGTTCCATCATGCACCACCATCAAATAGATCATGGAATCCCACATGGATTCTCATACCAAAATGGGTGTCGGAATCACACATGGATTCTCGCATCTCAAATAGATATTTGAATCACATACGGACTCCCATACCCCAATGGGTTTCGGAACCACACATGGATTCCAACATCTCAATATATCACGAAACTCCTCCTTAGAACCATATATGGTTTCAAAGTGGTTGTGGTTTTGAGTTATCTCTTACGAGTACATTCTTCTATTTCCTTGCCGCTCCAAAACCAATCGTCGATTTTTCGGAATGCTCAACACCGGTTCTTTAGGAAATAATTAGAGGATACATGAGAGCGGGGATCACCACCTATCCGTTTAAGTAGACGGATCTCCTTATCATTTGTCCTAGAAGAAAAAAAACTAGTTTATAAGTACAATATAGCACCACTGACGATAACTGTACCATATAATCCCCGTGTTTCTCCTAAATATTTCTAGAGTTAAAATCCTTCGGTGTTAAGTATGGAATATTTCCGTACCACCAAAAATAAGAAGGATTACATATTTAGGCCAAGATTTGATAGTCAATTATTTAACTATCAATAAACAAACATTCAAAACAAAGATCATGTTTCCCATGGAAATCACTAAGCCTCTTAAATTAATCTTCCATTAACTTAAAATCAACTTTTAAATATTTATTAAAATATTCAAACACTTATCTCACCGGAATAAGTATATTCACAAACCATTTCTTTCAAAGATACTTGAAACATTTAAAAATAGATATGGAAAGCACCATTCTGTATAAAACGTGGATCGTAGTTTACTCAATGGTTACGTCGTTATCCCAGCGAATCCATAGTAAAATGTAGGCAATCCCTGCCCCTCGAATTACGCCATGAAAAATCAACCATTTCTTTCCAAAGCTCTTTATTTTATAAATATCTCCAAATCTATTTATAAATCTCTAATCCATTTATAAAACATTCTTTATAAATCTCAATACCCCATTTATAAATTTCTCCTTTCAGATCTTTAAAACTCATTTATAAAACTCTTTCCATATTTAAACAAACTTATTAAATAAACTCTTTAAGTCAGTAAGGTTCCCTTAATAGTCCATAAATTATTTAAAATAACTTTAGATAACAAGTTATTATTTAAACATCCTCGTATTTCATTTTAATTAAATCTCATTTAAAATAATAACTTTAAGATCTCATTAATAATATATTAAATAAATTTTAAGCACTATTATCGTATAAATAAGTTAACTTCAAAACAATATTAATATAATAATTAATTGACTTTAAGACGTTATTAAAACAATAATCAATTAACTTTAAACTGATATTCATATGAAAATTAATTAACCTATAAATATAATTAAATAACTTAAATCAATATAATTAAATAAATTTAATTAAAAATAAAGTATAGTTAAAGCAATTTAAATAAATAATTAAATGAAAACAATTTAAAGCAATAATTAAATAACTTTAAAATAATAATTAAATAACTTTAAGAAATAGCTTTTAAGAATCATATTAATAAAATAATTAACTTTAAATCATTATTAAAAACAATTATTAATTATCTTTAAAATATTATTAATAATAAGTTATTACCTTTTTAAATCTCATTACTAAATAATAATTATCTTTAAAACCTTATAATAAATAATAATTATTCTCGAAATAACTTTCAAATAAATAATTAACTTTTCAAATTTGAGAGAGGCTTAACGATCACAATTATACTTAAGCAAGCTACCATATTATTTTTACTTTCCAAGTTAATAACAGATACTTACATAATCAACGACTATGCACATAAATTCAATACATAACCGTCATTGGTTAACATATCACTTATTCAAAGAGGCATATCAATTAACAATATATAATCAGATGTCCAAATCTATAAAATAAGAAAATGATGATTTATTCTACTACTTAAATGTCAAATAAATTTAATTAGCAGACCAGTGTTTTATTCCGCTAAACAAGTGTCCAAACTAAATTCTTCAATTTACTTTAATAATACGGTGTCTATTTGGCCAAATATATAACACCTATTACTTATAATTAATTAAACTATGTTATTATCAAAATCAACGTAATTATTATCAGGCATTTCTAATTTAACATTAAATTATACTACACCAAACTAATTAATATGTTATGTCAAAACGTTGTATTCTTTAATACGAACACGATGAAGAAATCTGTGTGCTAAACGAATTTGATACGAGTGGGTTATCACATTTTCAATTTAAACACACTATTTATATAAAACTTAAAAAAAAAGAAAATTGGCAAATTATTTCTCACCCCACTCCTAGCCTAGCCCAAGTGCTTGCAAAGCCCAGACTCAAACTGAAAGTAGCACCTTCCCCTTTTTCCAAGCATGTGCAATTGGCCATACTAAGTAAAACTATTTTGCAAAAGTCATTCCTTATGAATAGCCGCATAAAAATTTTCTCTACTTAGCCACCTATTCATGCATATACTTAAGCACATGTACACATATTCTTATACGTTTCCACTTTTGCAAAGCCTAAGCCCACTAACTAAAAACCCGAACTCCTCCTTGCCTCTCCCCCTTCTTACATTCACCACCACACACCACGCATGCTCCAAGGCCCAAACACCAAAAGCCCACTTCCATATTTACATCTCCCTCTCTTCACAAGCCTTAACACGTCCATGCATGCCTACACATATCACCACCCTTCCCCTGGCCATGCACACACGTCACATGCATGAAACATACATGAACACATACACACACTCAAATGCACACATACAACCATGCCGAGACCACCATAATGTAGCTAAAGGAATTCTCTACAACTTCTGTGTTCAATACTTCGCCTAAAAGCATATAATGAGGGAATTATTTGATTAATGAATTAAGAAGTGAAACGTTTTTGCCCTGTCTTCATTTTTCATGTTGAGCATGTTTTGGAACATGTGTTTATATTTGCATATATAAGAGAGATAGAAAAATGAATGTTTGTTGTGACGTTTGGTCCCTTTATATCAACTTAAAAGCAAAACAAAATGATTGTCTTTACCCAACCATATACCCACCAAACATGGCAATAAATGAGCAAGGGGACAAACAAGGACGTGTGTGTTGTATATTTAATTGGGGTTTTGGACCAAAGGTCCCTATTTTCAAAGCTCATGCACAAAAAGTCCCTGCTCATAAACACATGTAAATTAGGTCCTTATTTTGTTATTTTTTACCAAACTGTTCTCTTTTAGAAAATAGACTTAGCATTCCTTTTAGGGGCAAAAGCGGTATAAATTAGCCAAAATCTAAAAATAGGGACCTAATTTTCATAACTTATTCGGGAGGGACTTTTCTTACATCATCTTTTAATTCCAGGGATTTGACAGCGATTCCTTGTATTTAATATGTTTTGCAAAGTTAGTTTTGGGGTACTCCTCTATGCAATATACCGTCGCGTACAGCCGCGAATGACATAAATAAAAATACGATAGTGTATAACAATGTTACACGATCATGAAATAAAAATAAAATAAACAAGTTATCTTATTCTTTGAAGTGTCAAAAATGCCCACGTATACCGTAAAATACGTCAAGTGCAAATTTATTTATTTTCCAGATTAAAAATTATAGAAAAATTCTATAAATTAAATTAAAAATAAGCCATTGAAAATCAGATCTAAATTAGAAACAGATAATTTATTATAATTTAATTTCAAATTCGAATATATAAATAAATAAAATATTCAAATTTGAGGAATCCAAAAATACAGGTTGTTTCATCAGGTGTTATATAAACCCATCTTTATATTTTCACAAAACACTTAGTTTCATATTCTACAACGATTAAGAAGTTTCCGACTGTCCAAAATCGTCGAAAATCCTGTCTCATTTTAACTAATGAAAACTACCAAATAATGTATTGTAATATGATTGGCATATCATACAATCCTAAATGCATAGGCTACATGCATGCAGGGGCAGCCCAAAGAATCGGTTGCCCAAGCCCAATGTGAATTTTTTTGCCCCTTACTATATAACATGTCAATTTTTTTAAATTTTCTTTTTTATATATAAGCATAAAATCACATATAAAACTATAACATAACAAAGTACCAACTTTTTATACAAAAGTTGCCACATTAAGTGGGCTGCAATACTTATAGTCTCAAATAGTTTACAAAACAGTGTATTTAATTTTTAACTAAATGTATCAAGTTTACAAACTAGTTATCTAGTTAAGTGTACAGGCAAATCATATTGGGTTCTGCCTAAATGTTTGCGGGTAGACATACACACACTGCAGGAAAAATAGGACATCGATGTAAGTATCAGTTCCTAAATAATTATTAGTTTTTTAGCTTCGGCTTTCAAATTTCAATTCCTAAACGATTATTTACAGAAAACTAGTTGTTTATAACTAAATACTAATAAGTTATTAGCATCAGGCGTTTTCAATGTTAATGAAATCTAAAGCAGTAAAAGGGCGACTCAATTTTAGAAAATTAGACAACTCAAAACAAGAAATTGGCATACTTAATTAGCAGTGGCAGTATAAAGAGACTGTAGCAGGACTTCAAATCAGCAGTAGAAAATATCGCGTAGGAGGCAAGGATGAGCCGACGATGGCTGATGGAATAGCCGAGTATGCAGCGATGATTATTTAGAAGGCATTTGATTTTGAAACCCTAGTTTTTTTGGGTTCAAGCATCGCAAACATGGAGATTGCTATTGAGCTGTAACTTTGAAGTAAAACATATGTTTCTGTTGCCCGGCTCAGTGGGCTGCCCCAGCCCAGGGGCTTGGTGGGCTTGCCCCTGGGCCGGCCATGGCTACATGTGTCCATAAAATATTTTAACAAATTTCAACATTTATTATAGGCTATGCCACTACCACTCGGACACCCTTTATATAAAACTTTTCTACGTTAAAAAGTTCATATCAAATTTCTTTCCAAAGAAAAATTTTAGAACTAAACATCCGGATTTTATTTCAAATCATTTTGAAATAACAACATATACATATATCTTTTGTACAACAAATCATACTTTCAAAATTTAAATCGAAATCTATTTTACTAAAACAATCTTGCAGCATCCCCCACATAGAAACCCAAAAATGAACGCCGATGATGTTGAATTCATCACCAGAATTATTTTCAAGCGACATGAGTGACTTCAGTACATCAAATACTTCGTAAATATTACTAAGTACCATGATCTCAATTTCATAAACCAATTTCCCAAAAACATGGTTTTAAATAATGCTACTATTATTTTCTTCAAAATCTTGAAAAACATTTTCAAGGACACCGGGATTGAAGTTCTTAAAATATCAGTTAGATCCTATTTGTTTATAAATCATGCTTTTTAAACCATAATTATATAAAATCTTTTCTTATATAAAATCCTTTCACAAGCATTTATTTACTAAATATCTTATCTTGCTCAGATTAAAATAAACATCTTTTACTAAATTAAACTTTTAACCCAACATCATCACCGAACTCCTTATAGTCACACTGTGAAACAAAATTTACAAGGTATTTGTCTCAATGCACCCACAACACTGTTTATCCAACCCTTGCAGTAAAAAGGTAAAAGTGCGCATAAACTGGTCAAGCACCAACCAACAATCAACAAATGATAGTCAATGCCCATAAACTGTCCAAGCACGACTAAGCTACTACATCTATAAATGATAATAATGCTCATAAACTGGTCGAGCATGTCAAATCATTCTACAAAGGATAGCAATGCTCATAAACTGGTCGACCATGGCTAAACAAATTAATGAGGGGTAACGAATAAACATCATTAATCCCTACTTAATTAAACTATACTTTGGAAATTCACTTATATAATTTACCCAATGATCATTAATTTTCGCAGTTATAATTACCATTAAGCTATACGTTTATAACAATTACAAATACGCTCTTATATGTATAATACACTCAACTCATGATAGGGCATTCCATTACCCTATCTCATAATGAATCATACCCACCAAAGCCAAGATTCTCGCTTAACCTTCAGCTCTGATACCAGCTGTAACGACCTACCATTTCGATCCTCAAATGCTGACACTAATACATCCCCGGTATTTATGTGCTGAGCATCCAAGCGCCGGAAGGAAAAATTGTTAGGGTAAAATAAAAGGAAATAGAAATAGAAAAAGGAATAAGAGAAAACAATATCTGAATCTCATAATTGAATGATAACATATAATACCAAATTAACAATACAAAGGGTTACTCCAATATAGAAATTTCGGAGTTAACAAAACCTAAGTACTATCATCAGCCTGGACAGTTATAACAAGCTATCATCACAAATGCTAATATATAAAATAGTAATGTAGTGGAAATAAGTATATGACGGTAGATGAAACATTCAACTCATCTTCTCGGGCTCCAATAAACATCAATGAATACTTTCCTTTCTCAGACTACTCGAAAGAGCACGCGAGGAGTATAGGAAAAACAAAAACTAAGCGTCAGACATTAATTTGTTATAAGAAACTCAAGAAATATGTGTATAGCATATAACAGTACTTTTGAGACGGCATGGAATGACAAAACGGTTATCTCCTCAAAAGAACCACCATCTAATAGGTACATAAGGTGATATAATAGAAAATTTCTAGGGTGTACAATATAAATATTATATCATATTTGGAATGGTTAGATTGGTTACATTCAATAGCATATCAGGAGTACAATCAAATCTCGATAAGGAACGTTCGTATATTGGATTTTCCATGGAGATCTCTTCGGAGAAACCGAATCCAAACTCCATGCACAGGGATCAGAAACTACCTTCCGAACGTCATATATTTCTAGATAAAATAAATCATAAGGTAAACACAAGCGGCCCATTGTCCGAAAAAAAACATGAACAACATGAACCAATATCATCAACTCCTTCCGACCAACAATCGATAAGTATCTCTAAATATGGATTTGATAACATCCTGACATGGGTCGCTAACCCTGGGTTATGCATCATACTTTGTCTTTAACCATTTCCGATGTCGGGGTTACATTGGGCATCTTTCACATGAGTCTTCAACACTCGAACAAAACACGAATCCCAAATTGGATCCTCGCATCTTGAACATATCATGAAATAACACATGGATTCTCATATCTCAACAAATCTCAGAATCACACATGGATTCCCGCATCCTGAATAGATCATGAACAACTACATGTGTTCGAGCATCTTGTTATCCCGCCTTTTGGCAAGGCCAGGACACCAAGGAGTTAATTGGATTCCAAATATCGCTTGTCATGGATGTCGCTGAATTTTGTCTGAGTCCGGATCAAGCTACAATTGATAGGACATGACTAGGAAAGCGAAGGAAGCCAACATCCCAAGTTTCAAGTCAATCCGAGTTCATATGCTCAAGATGTGATGGATACAATTTGGAGGAAAAAGCATGTTTTCGTATCCATCAGGAGTGTCCATTTCGTATCCATCATGGGACGTCGTTTCATATCGATGGAATTGGCCGCGTTTCGTATCCATCGAGTTCGTATCGATTGGATTCGTGTCCATCGACAAATGAAAGCAACTCGTATCGATTGGCCGAGTATCATATTCGTATCTATCGAGAAGCCTTATTTCGTATCCATCCGACCCATGTCCATCACCCACTTTACATCGGCAAATCCCCGAAACTTCGTAACGATCAGGTTGGAAATGTTCGAACCCATTAAGCTCACATCGATCAGATTCGTGTCCATCGATAGGTAACGCGTCTCGCAACCATCGGTCATTGTCTACTTCGTATCCATTGGACCGGTGCTCTACGTATCCATCAGAGGATCTCACTTCGAATCCATGCCCAGTGACTTATTCGTGCCCAACGAGTCAACCAACTAGGATGACGTGTGATCCATCGAAACAATCAAGGCGAGATCCATGGAATCGAAGCGGTCAATAAGGAGCGAATACCGGATCGAAACGAAGTACACGCGCCACACCATCTCAAGAGCACGTGCAGAGATCGATATGGCGGATCGATTCGAAACCATGGAGACGAGCCAAACAGCCCTCGAGAAATCTCGCTTCGTATCGACCATATCTCGTAATCTACTGATCCAAATCCAATGAAATTTTCAGGGAAGCTTGCATACACACTAAAGAGTATCTCCACCAAATTTCAGCTCAATTGGACGTCATCTTGATCGATACGAAATTGATTCGTATCGATCATGGATCAAGGCGAAACTTCCTGGAAATGGTCGCATGGGTCCCCTCACGTGCCAGGCCAAGTCTCCCGGAGTTTGGGCGAAATCTGAGCCTCCTACGCCTATAAATAGAGCCCCGGAGCCAACAAAAAAAGGATCTTTTTTTTATTCTGAAGCGTCCAGACTCTGCCGGATCAAGACTTGCATCATACCTTTGATGTTAATTTCGAATTCTATTCTGTAATCCGCTGCTGTTTGCTGTAATCACTTGTAACCATTGGAAGAGAATCAATAAAATCATCAAAACTTCATAGTGGACGTAGGCAATACGCCGAACCACTCTAAATTGCTTGTCTGTGCATTTTACATTTCTGTTTGTTGGAGTTTTTGTTAGATAACCTCTGTTTTACATTTATAATCTTCATTTTATCCCTTCAAATAACTCCCGAAGAGTGTTGTGCCCATTTTTGGTACAAACACTTTGGTGCTTTCACTGAGAAAACCGGTTTTTTCTCCTGCTCCTTGGATCTACCGTCGATACCGGATTGCATAAATCCAAGAGGAAGATCCAGATATCTGATCCGGAATCCTACCATTCTATTCAGATTTGCGTAAAATCTAGGAAAGGAATCCATCACTGAAAATGGTTAGCACAAGAACTGCTGCTACCGCCGCTGATCAAGAAGGCCGGGATAGACAGAACCCTACTCAGCAGCCTTCTTCCAATCAAGACAACACTGCTCACTCGGATCCATCCAGACCGGTCACCCGACAAGAGTTCCAAGTGTTGCTCCAAGAACTGACCCAGAGCCGGCAACAGTTGGCTGAACAGTTGCGCGCCAATGTTGAATTGACCAACCAACTAAACCGCCAAAGCCGTAGAAGGTCTAGGAAGGATAATGTTTCCCGTGCATCTACTGAGAGTTCGGCTTCATCTGACTATCACCACAGGTCTACCCGTCCCCGGCTAGAAGGAAGTCACGCTCAAACTACCGGATATCAAGCCGCCTTGACCGTTGGACAGTTAAGGGCAGGACCGTCGACCAGCTTTAAAACAGGGCCCTCAACACGAGGAGGCACTGCTCCATAGTACACCACGGACAACCGCGCTACAACCGCCGCGGCGGAAACAAGGGTTGATACCCGGAATCAGTCAGAGCCGAACAATAAACAGCGCGGACATACTCCTGAACCATATGTCCCAGAAGACGCTGAGCCAAGGAGGCGAAATACGGACCGTCGACAGCGCCCGGTCCAGACTCGCACTGTGGAACCCGACCACACATTAGCTCAGCACACTCAGAATTTTCCGGTGTCAGATATATCAACCATGATACGTCAGATGATACGCGAGAGTCAGGGGCTCACTAATGATGATTGGGGAATCTCTCGTAGTCATACCCCTTTCACATACGAGATATTGCACGCTGAACCCCCTCGGCGATTCAGAATGCCAACTCTCCCAATGTATGAAGGAAATAGTGACCCCAATCAACATATTTTGAAATATGAATGGTCAATGAGTGCTGCAAGGGCTGACGATGCAGTGAAGTGTCGAAATTTCCCCATCTCTCTGGGGGGAATCGTGACAATGTGGTTTACACGCCTACCACCTAGATCCATTTCTTCATTCGATCAACTGGCCAAGAGGTTTGTAGAACAGTTTCGTATGCATATTGCAAGGCCCAAAGACGTTAATACCCTGTCCAGTGTCACTCAAGCTCATGGAGAGACGCTCAGGCGTTATCTAGAGAGGTTCCACGCAGCATGTGTTGAGATCACTAATCCCAACGATAACTCAATCTTGATGGCTTTGACCAAGGGGATTGATCCTGATTCCGAGTTTGGGAATTGGCTAGCTGGAAAACCACCCGCATCGTTGGACCATTTCTACTCCAAAGCCGCTCAGTTCTTACGGCAAGAGGATGCGAAATAGTCTAGGAAGCAGGACGATGTGAGGCCCAATATTGAGGGAATACAGAGTAATGTAGCAGTTAAACATTCAGGTGAGAGTTCCGGGAAAGTTCAACTGAATATACAGAACAAGCAAGCCCAGCCGAGAGGAAACAATGGCCAGGATAAGAAAAGAGATCAGAACCGAGGTCCACGGCGCAGAGCTCAAATGTTTGACAATTACACACCGTTAAATACATCACTGGAAAACGTGTACTTACAGACTTGCAACACTGTGCAGTACAAGAAGCCTGCTCCGAAACCCTCATCGGAGAGGCAGGTTCAGACAGGGAAGTTCTGTAGATTCCATGAAAGCTACGGCCACAATACCAATGAGTGTCGACATATGCAGGACCTCATCGAGAAGTTAATCAGAGAGAGGAAGTTAGATCAGTTTGTACGGGCGCCACAGTATGGTGGAGCGGGCCCTTCGAATCAAAATCGTTCACAAAATCAGGAAAGACAGGAGGAACCCGCCCGTGCGGGCGGGAGGTTGGTTATTAACACAATAAGTGGTGGTCCCCACCCGGCAGACAGAAGCTGGGGGGAAATGGAGTCGTATGCTAGTTCCATCAGACATGCGGACTTCGAGTGTTATAGTAATTGCGAAGACGGGACCCCGGTTAAACAACAAAAGATAATATCTGATGATATCATGTTCAGGAGCCGAGACGCTGATAAGGTCGAAGCCCCTACAATTGACCCACTAGTCATATCTGCCCAGGTAGGTCCTGCTTGGATGAAGAGGATCCTGGTTGACAGTGGAAGCTCTGTGAATATCTTGCTTAAACGGGCTTACGACTTAATGAAAATGGAGGCAAAGGATTTGAAACCTTGCCTGTCCCGAATCCACGGTTTTAACGGGAGTGCCACGATACCCGTTGGAGTGACTGAACTACCAGTTGAGTTGGGGGTTGGAGAATGCCGGAGAGTCCGGATATTACAGTTTGTTGTCTTAGAGATTGATTCACCTTATAATGCGTTTTTGGGCAGACCGGCCCTAGCTGAGTTTAGGGCGGCTATCGCCCCGTGGTGTTTAACACTGAAGTTCCCCACCGACCATGGGATTGGGGTCGTTCAAGGAGATCAGGCCACGGGAAGGGCCTGTTATGTTGCTGAGCTGCGCGGGGCGCAACGTAAAGAGAAGGGAAAGGGCGTAGAGGAATCTCTCTGCGTCCGTTCTATTGATAATTGACAATTGACGCCTGGGCCTCGGCCCGGGCACCACAACCAATTCCTAAAAGACCTTGACCCTAGGGACAATGAGGATAAAGACGAATCTACAGAGAGTCAAGCTTCTCCGGCCGAACTGACTGTAGACGTCCCAATCAGTGAGGATGATGATTCGAAGGTGCTGAAAGTTGGGTCTCAACTGAGCAATCAGACACAGCAGGAATTGGTTGAATTTCTTCGGGCGTATCTCGATGTCTTCGGCTGGACACACTCTGACATGTGCGGAATCTCACCAAATATTGCAAGTCACTCCCTGAACATAGATCCACGATATGTTCCAGTCAAACAGAAAAGGCGCGGTATGGATCCGGAGAGATCTGCCGCCCTTAAGGAGGAAGTTGATAAGTTACGATCGAATGGTTTTATTCGAGATGCCTTGTATCCAGAATGGGTATCCAACCCTGTACTGGTTCGAAAACCAAACAGAAAATGGAGAACTTGCGTCGATTACTCTGACTTAAACAAGACTTGTCCAAAAGATAGCTTCCCGCTTCCTCGAATTGACCAGCTCGTAGATTCGACGGCCGGGCACGAATTATTGTCTTTTATGGATGCTTACTCTGGTTACAATCAAATACCCATGCATTTGCCTGACCAAGAATATACCAGCTTCGTAACCGATCTGGGGCTCTACTGTTACAAGGTCATGCCATTTGGTCTAAAAAACGCCGGAGCAACATATCAATGCTTAGTCAACCGGATGTTCGTTAATCAAATCGGGAAGACCATGGAGGTTTACGTGGATGACATGCCGGTGAAGTCTCGATTCTCCACAGATCACGTCAGAGATCTAAATTCGATGTTCAGCATCCTTCGAGAATACAGAATGAAGCTCAACCCATTGAAGTGCCACTTTGGCGTCGCGTCCGGAAAGTTCCTTGGGTTTATTGTCAATGCTCGAGGGATAGAAGCAAATCCTGAGAAAATCTGGGCAATAAGAAATTTGCAAACCCCTAGAACCATAAAACAAGTCCAGAGTCTCAACGGAAAGGTCGCAGCGTTGAGCAGGTTCATTTCAAAGTCCACTGATAAATGCATTCCTTTCTTTGATCTGATCCAGAAGGGAAAACGAAACTTTGAATGGACCACGGAGTGTGAAGGCGCGTTCCGATCGCTAGTTCAACATCTTTCCACACCTCCGATCTTGTCAAAACCGGTTGACCATGAGCAACTGTACCTTTATCTGGCAGTATCTGAGCACGCGATCAGTGCCGCTTTAGTTCGGGAGGAAGAAAAAGTGCAGAAACCGGTCTACTACGTTAGTAAATGGCTAACAGGAGCTGAGAGAAACTACCCAAGACTGGAGAAACTGGCATATTGCCTGGTCATTGCCTCAAGAAAGCTCCATCCTTACTTCCAAGCTCATCCTCTTACTATTTACACCGACCAGCCGTTACGATAGGTCCTCACGCGGCCTGAAACGTCTGGTAGGTTACTCAAGTGGAACATTGAGCTAAGCCAATTTGATATCGTGTACGCCCCGCGGAGAGCCATTCAAGGACAAGTCCTGGCAGATTTCATAGCTGAATTTACCATTCCAGAAGGTTTGCCTGAAACCAGTGAATCCCCCGAATGCATCTGGAAGATGTATACTGACGGTGCATCAAACGACCAGTGTTCGGGCGCTGGTGTTATGCTTGAAACTCCCGAAGGCCGATCTATATGTTACGCTTTGAAGTTTGATTTTCACGCAACTAATAATGAAGCTGAATATGAAGCACTCTTGATCGGCCTAAAACTTGCCAGAGATCTGAGAATTATCGCTGTGGAGATTTACTGCGATTCACAGTTAGTTGTGTGTCAAGTACGGGGAGAGTATCAAGCAAGGGATCGAAGGCTGGCTGCCTACTTGATCCGAGTTCAGGAAATGCTAAATCAGTTTGATTATTATGCCATTTATTATATCCCCCGGGAACTCAATCAGAGAGCTGATTCATTAGCAAAGTTAGCCAGCACAGGCGACGCACAGCAGATGGGATTTGTCCCCGTCGAAACTCTATCCTTCCCAAGCATCGATCAAATAAAGACGAATTTTGTGTTTGAAGCCGCTCCCGGTAGAGAGTCGTGGATGACTCCGTGTCTAAATTACATTGAGAATGGGACGTTGCCTGAGCATAGAAATGAGAAGAGACAAATTTTACGAAAAGCTTCGCGATTCGTCATCCAGAACGGAGTCATGTACAAGAGAGGTTATTCCGTTCCTTTCCTCCGATGTATCGCCCACGAGGAAATCAAATGAGTGTTACATGACGTGCACGAAGGAGAGTGTGGCGATCATACCGTAGGGCAAGCTCTCGCTAAGAAGATACTCCGATATGGGTATTAATGGCCGACAGTGAACCGAGATGCGGCGAACTATGCCAGAAAGTGCGATAAATGCCAGATACATGCCCGAATTCCAAGAGCCCCGCCTACCGAGATAACCCAAATGGTCAGTCCCTGGCCATTCGCAATGTGGGGTATCGATATCATCGGCGCTCTACCTTTGGCGAAAGGCGGTGCGAAATACGCCATCGTTGCCGTTGACTACTTTACAAAGTGGGCTGAGGCCGAAGCCCTTGCAACCATTACGACAAAGAAAGTGATAAATTTCGTGGTTCGCAACATCATCTGTCGATTTGGACTCCCGCATACCATTATCACTAATAACGAAGCCCAATTCGAGAGTGCGGAATTCAAGAATTTCTGTCAACGGTTTCATATCCGTAAAAAGTTCTCGGCTGTCGCACATCCCCAGGCGAATGGATAGGTTGAAGCTGTCAATAAAGTTATAAAATCCATCCTGAAGAAACGACTGGAAAAGGTCGGGGGAAAATGGGTCGATGAACTTCCTATGGCGTTATGGGCCTATCGAACGACTCACAAAACCGCGACCGGACACACTCCGTTTTCCCTATCTTATGGCTCAGAGGCTGTTATTCCGATCGAGACGGAAGTGTTTTCTCATCGCGTGACTTACTATGATTCGAAAACGAACGCTATACTACTGGCCGAATCTTTGGATCTATTAGATGAAAAACGGGAAGAGGCTGATTTGAGAGCAGCCGCACATCGAAGTCGGGTCGCCCGACTGTACAACACAAAAGTTCGACCTCGAACCTTTGAACTCGGCAACCTCATGCTCAAGAGAATCTACCCAGTTCCTTCACACATGAAGCCAAACTGGGGAGGACCATATGTAATTACACGAAGACTCGGAGATGGCACATTCAAGCTGTCGACCGTTGACGGTCTTGATTTGCCAAGGGTTTGGAACAGCGAGAGTCTTCGTCGCTATTACACATGACAGGCTTTATTTATTTCATTCTATTTAGCAATTTGTTTCTGCATTTCGAAATTTGAATTTTGTAATAAGGCAACTGACTTTGCCGCATTTTCTTATTTCAGCAATAAAATGCCATCTCTTCGAGCCAGAGTTGTGATTCATTAAGTACGATATACGACATCACGATGCACGAAGAGCTAAATCCCATCACGCAATGGGACTTATTCAAATGGAGATTGGCTGTGATACGACCGGCCACTCGCTAAGTGAAGCCCGAGCTCGGGGGCAAGCCATTACACCAATACTGATAGGATTGACACACGACAATCCTGCAATCAACTCCGTATTCCCAGAGTGCGAAGCGGAGTATAAACATTCAACTCGGTATTCCTAGAGTGCGAAGCGGAGTATAATCAATCAACTCCGTATTCCCAGAGTGCGAAGCGGAGTATAAACATTCAACTCTGTATTCCCAGAGTGCGAAGCGGAGTATAATCAATCAACTCCGTATTCCCAGAGTGCGAAGCGGAGTATAAACAATCAACATCGTATTCCCAAAGTGCGAAGCGGAGTATAATCAATCAACTCCGTATTCCCAGAGTGTGAAGCGGAGTATAAACAATCAACTCCGTATTCCCAGAGTGCGAAGCGGAGTATAAACATTCAACTTCGTATTCCCAGAGTGCGAAGCGGAGTATAATCAATCAACTCCGTATTCCCAGAGTGCGAAGCGGAGTATAAACATTCAACTCCGTATTCCCAGAGTGCGAAGCGGAGTATAATCAATCAACTCCGTATTCCCAGAGTGCGAAGCGGAGTATAAACAATCAACTCTGTATTCCCAGAGTACGAAGCGGAGTATAATCAATCAACTCCGTATTCCCAGAGTGCGAAGCGGAGTTTAAAATCAACTCCGTATTCCCAGAGTGCGAAGCGGAGTATAAACAATAAACTCCGTATTCTCAGAGTGCGAAGCGGAGTATAGACAATCAACTCCATATTCCCAGAGTGCGAAACAGAGTATGAACACTAACTCCAAACTCCCAGGATATGGGTTGGAGCACCGACAGCAATCTCAAGTTCCCAGAGTGTGAACAACTGCTTGCGAGATGAAATATATCCCCGGAGCGTGGATGAAACGATTCATAAGAAAACAAGTGTAGTTCGACCGCTCAGTCCTCACTCAGTGCGGTCACAAGCTGATCATCATAACTTAACCCTGGTACTAGGGGCAGGTGCAAGTGTTAATCACTACCCGAAACTGTATGATGTTCAGCTCCGATGCAATCTCCAATCACAACTCAAGTTTAAGGTTTCCGGGCTTGGTAGACAAAACAAGCTACGCTTAAACGCTAAAGTAACATGAGTACATCGGACTGAAGTTCAAACACTGCAACATTTTCAGCATAAAAGGAATTTAAGTTGAAACAAAAAGACAAAATTTTATTTCAACTAATCATAAGAAATGGTTCATACACGAGCCTTTCCAAAAATTCCTACTAGCAGGGGCCGAACCCGCATCTAAACACGGCCTATAAAAAAAAGATAACAAAATTCCTGACTACGAAAGGGAAACACATGCCTAAAGAAGTCTATCTAATCCTTCTTTCTCCTCAGCTTCTTCTTCTTCTTTAAGGAGCTGCTGGAGCCACCTGTGATCTTCCGTTTAGAACTTTTCCCCTCAGGCGGGCTCCCTTCAGACGAAGGCATGATGTCGACATCATCCTCCGAGCTAGAATCTATGGGGATGCTTCCGACCGGAGGAATGGGGGGAACAGAACCAACAGCCGGAGGCGGGACTGACACACTAGTATCAATGAGCGTGCCCTCGGGAGATACAATCATAAGGGGAGTAGGGCACTGCGCTACTACTCCGCCATCCGCGCTGCCACCATGCGCAGCTGCTGCTATCTCACCGTTGATTTCGGCCAACATCCTTGCTTCTCGCTGCGCTCTGGCCTCACTATGTGCTGTAGTAGCCTGAGTTGAAATATCAGAAGTAGACGAGAATCCGCCCAGGCTGAATGGTAGATCTGCAAAGGGACCACTCTGTCGACCGAGGAGCTCATTTATCATTTGTTCGTCTAAGGAAAGTGAGCTCCCCTGATTTACCTCGACCGGCGCAACTGCCACAATAGAAGTTGCCTCAGAAATGATGGCCTCCGGCACTTGGCATGATTCCTGGGCTACGGAAGGTACCGCTGGTGCAACTCCAATCACTGAACAAAGAAAGGAAACGTCTGTTAGTATACACTTCTATACGCATTCTTCTGCCCAAGTTTACAAGGGATTAGTTTAGAGTACCTTCCTCGGTTTGAGTCAGGGTCGTTTGAACGGCTTCAGAGGAATGCTCGCTGATAGGAGACAAGTGTGGTCGGTCTGTATCATAAGCCGGTACAGGATGGGAGACAATCGTTGGAGTTAGCTCAGATTGAGATGACACGACAATCTCGGAACTCGCAATATGGTGCTCAGCACCGGAGCTTTCTCCAACTTCCCGGGACTGGGCGCCACGCCTCTCCTTCTCATGAGAAATCACTGAGCCGTGGAGAACCATCTTTTCGTCATCATTAAGTATGCGGTTCTCCAGCTCGAATTCGTCGATGGCTTCATCAGGGTGCCCAGTTTTTTCCTCCTCAACCAGTTGGTTCCAGGCGTTGTAGAGGTGCGTTGGATAATCATCGAGCCATGTCAAATCTCGATGCCTTAGCACGTTGGCATTATAAGTGACAAGTAGCTCTTCTATCTCAGCCTCAATCCTGGCCTCTGCTTGCCGTATTTTCTCCTCAACCCCAGCTTCAGCTTCACGGACTTTTTCCATGGCCATTTCTTTCTCCTTCCGAAGCACCACCGCCTGATCGTAGGCATCCTACACAGAGACATTAGCTGCATCTTTCTCCTTCGCCATTTCAGAGAACTTTGATTTTAGCTCATTAAGCTCCTTGAGAGCGGCGTCTCTTTCGGCAGTAATGGTGGTGTTCCTGTGACCCATGTCCTCGATTGCGGTATAATGTTCTTGTTTCATCTTGGACATGGCCGAGTTTACCTCATCGACCTTTTTAAGAGCTTCCATTTCAGACTTACGGGAAGACTCGGCCTCAGTGTTGAGCACTTTCATGATTCGGTCTTTGCGACCCAGCTCCTTCTCCAACTTTTCGATGACAACACCCCGATCGAATGCTACTTTGGATGCTTTCCTCGCGGCCCTTGCCCACTCCTTGTACTGAAAGAATATGTCCGCAACATAATCATGAATGGTAGTTTCAGCTGTTGGTGGAATTCTTCTCAAGTGCGGAGGAAAGACGTAGCCGTCAAAGCATATATCAAGGAATTCCTTCCTCATCTGTGCCAGTTTAAGCGCTCCTTCATTGGTCGAATCAGTCGCGACCGGTGTGGAAGTTGAGGAGGTGGTTATTTCGGTCCCGTGAGGAGGATCAAACCTCGGAGCTTGAGAAGGCGGCTTGGGCCGTGACACTTTAGGAGGACGGGCAACTACTGCCGCGGGCGGTACGAAAGTCCTGGGAGGAGGAGAGCGAGATCGGGATCGGTGCACATATCCCTTGTCTTTGTCGGATTTCTCTTGACCATAGTGCCCTGAGTCATAGTCTCTCTCTCCCTCTCTCCTGCGTGGCTCGTAGTAACGGCGTTTGTTACGCAGACTAACCAACACGGTACCTCGTCCAAACATCGTACCTGAAAATTAAAACAAGGAAAGTTAACAACCATTCATGATATGCTGTTTATGGTTAGAAAACTGTGCTGTGCCGTGGAGAGTGTATGGATGTGTAAACCCCCGGACCAACCAGAAGTGTCGGTCGCGCTAGTAGGAAGAGGCTCGCTAACGTCGAATGTATGCTGTAGTCCATCCAATTCAACGTCATGTTGTGCGGACTCGAGGTCCGGAATTGGAAGGTCAGCGAGGCCTTCGAATTGATTTTCGGCTTGCAGGGAGGGTGCCTCCGAGATTCTAACTCCTAAAAGAGGGCGGTGTACATCCACGGACTTCCGCCTCCCGAATTTGGGTTGTTTAAAGGCCACTGCCTTGCCTTTTCTTTTTTCATCGGAATCCGGGGTTGCCCCAGCAGGCTCGACCGGCGGCTCCTCATCAGTATGAGTTCTTTCGAAGTTAGGTTCCTCGATTACTATGACTTTGGGTTCTTGCCGCTTGACTTTCGCTCTGGAGACAGTCTTTAATGCGCCATCAAGCCTTATGCTCTGCCTCCGCCCAATCAACCCAAGAACTCTGAGATTCCGATTCGTCAATAGCAATTCAATATTCCTTTCTTCACTAGGAATTTCTTGAAGGACCCGAACTATATCTTTATAGTAGCCACCTTCAGGTCGCTGGATTATTGCTGAAAGAAAAGGAGTAGAAGATATGAGTTTAATTTCATTCGAAAATTGCCCTGTCAACTACTTGGGAAAAAGACAATGCTCACGTCTGAACAGCCATCTTCTGGCAAACCCCGGAGGACATCGGACATAGAACCACTCCAACTTGAAGTAGCTCAGCCTAGTCCACGACCCCGTGACAACTTGGCAGTTTCTTACAGACTCTAGGAATGTAAAAGATGGGCTATCAGTTCGACTTTTGAAGTTGAATAGGTATCTTATCTCGGTCGGACGGGGAGGTCGGTAGAGGTATTCCATAAATGCGATGAACAAGCCATTGAGTAAAGCATATCCATTCGGATGTAACTGAGACGGAGCATTATCCAGGTAAGCCAACACTTCTCTTATATAATCGTTGAACGAAGGAAGTGTACCGGCTGCGCATGCATGTCGATTAAAAGCAGTATACCCCTCCGGGGGATTATGCGGTCTATCGTCCGGCCCCGGCAACATTACATCATCCAACGACAGGCCATGCCTTAAGCATATTCTCCCTAGCATATCTTCGGAGATATTGGACGGAACAGAATCAGGTGGACTATTGATGAAGGATGCATCAGGCAACTCGTCCGGAGCTGGACCGATAACTTCGGCCTCGATATCCGGAATCTCGAGTCTGGAAGGGGTTGGATTCTGAGTTTCTTGTTGCTGCGAACTTGACGGTTCCATAACTGGCTAACTCACGAGAAACCATTATTAGACGATAAAAAGCCCGTGCATTCCCCAGTGTAAAGTGTATGAATGAGTTTAGCAGTGCAAGTGTTGTGCATGATTTGAGCAAATGCTACAGAGTTAAAGGAAATATGCAAAAAGCAAAACTTTGAAAGTCGGACCGGAAGTGACCGTCATCGCTGACCGTCACAACCGCGCCACCCGGGTATTAACGATCGACTCAAGTTAAAGTTTCTTTATACTGTTTTCGCTAAGTAACAGTTCCATCGGCGAGATTCGAAAGGCAGTCAAGTCGGTTTTGTGATCAAGTTCAGTTGTGCAAGGCGGAAGCTCGTTGGAGTCAAGTGTTTGGATATTCAAAATTTCTTTAAGTTCGTCCAAATTTAGGTTGGAATCGATCACTGCATTTCATTTCGTATCGAGTCATGAGAATCATTCATCGCAACCCGGCAGTGTTCGAATCGATAAATTCGTATCGATTGTCTCAGAATGGGAGATGTGTTCGTATCGATCACACTGGAATAAGGGTACTTCGTATCGATCGAGTTCGACTCGATACCTTCGTATCGGTTAGGCATGGGTGAGAGCGCTTCATATCGATCAGGTTCGAATCGATACGAATCGTGTCGATCGGAGGCAAATCAATTCGAATCGATCGAATTCGCCAATTTCACATCGATCTGAAGACAATGGCTTCGCAACGATTGCCACTCTCGTCTCCCTACCGATACGAACGTATGCTGACTGGATCGATTGGAATAATCCCATTTCAGATCGACACGAGACGAAGGTAAGATGATTTCCTCCATATCTCCTTCTTCCCCAAAGGATCTCGACTCCATGGCCACGAGCCGTCCCCCAATCTCGTTTTCTTTCGCCCAGATCTAAAATTCGTGAAAACTGGATGAAAAAGTAGGAAGGATGAGTGGGATCTCGAGATTCATCATTATTAACATGATTCTATCCGTTCATTACCTGATTTCAGTGATTACACTCAAAGAATCGAGGGTTCGGTTCGACTCGAAAGCAAGCAGTTGTCTCTCAGTTTATCGATACGAAGGTAAAAAAGAGAATAGAGAGCAACAATAAAAATAGAAAGTAAAAAAGTGAAAATGAGACGAGTCCCAGGTATTTATATGAAGCCTCGAGTTGAACTGGGTCGATTCGTCTCCTAGTCGACATGACCGGTCGCAACCAGTCGAACATCGCATCGATACGAACATTCGGTTCGAGACCACCAGCCTTCATCGATGCGGAGCGCACAAGAAAGCCACCTGAAGACACTGGACTCCATCGTTTCGAAGCACCCACGTCATGAGCCATCGATTCACGACAGAGCAGGCCTGTCGATACGAACGCGATTTTCATATCTATCAGAATCCATCGATACGAATAATTATTCGTATCCATCAGTTCAGCATGCATCGATGTGTAAAAGTACTTTCCAACTTCCTTCATCGACTCATGAGAGGATCGATACAAGAGGATAATCAGGAGAGACCACAAAATGCTATTTCAACTCGAATCTCGGATCGATTCAAGAAGAGACCGATGCGAAATTCAATATCCGGCTAAACTGACAACGATCCACGAACTTGTAGTTTTACAAAGCACATCATGTTTTCACAAGACATGCTTTGGGGGGCAAATGTTATCCCGCCTTTTGGCAAGGCCAGGACACCAAGGAGTTGATTGGATTCCAAATATCGCTTGTCATGGATGTTGCTGAATTTTGTCCGAGTTCGAATCAAGCTACAATTGATAGGACATGACTGGGAAAGCGAAGGAAGCCAACGTCCCAAGTTTCAAGTCAATCCGAGTTCATATGCTCAAGATGTGATGGATACAAGTTGGAGGAAAAAGCATGTTTTCGTATCCATCAGGAGTGTCCATTTCGTATCCATCATGGGACGTCGTTTTGTATCGATGGAATTGGCCGCATTTCGTTTCCATCGAGTTCGTATCGATTGGATTCGTGTCCATCGACAAATGAAAGCAACTCGTATCGATTGGCCGAGTATCCTATTCGTATCTATCGAGAAGCCTTATTTCGTGTCCATCCGACCCATGTCCATCACCCACTTTACATAGGCAAATCCCCGAAACTTCGTAACGATCAGGTTGGAAATGTTCGAACCCATTAAGCTCACATCGATCAGATTCGTGTCCATCATTAGCTAACGCGTATCGCAACCATCGGTCATTGTCTACTTCGTATCCATCGGACCGGTGCTCTTCGTATCCATCAGAGGATCTCACTTCGAATCCATGCCCAGTGACTTATTCGTGCCCAACGAGTCAACCAACTAGGATGACGTGTGATCCATCGAAACAATCAAGGCGAGATCCATGGAATCGAAGCGGTCAATAAGGAGCGAATACCGGATCGAAACGAAGTACGCGCGCCACACCATCTCAAGAGCACGTGCAGAGATCGATACGGGGGATAGATTCGAAACCATGGAGACGAGCCAAATAGCCCTCGAGAAATCTCGCTTCGTATCGACCATATCTTGTGATCTACTGATCCAAATCCAATGAAATTTTCAGGGAAGCTTGCATACACACTAAAGAGTATCTCCACCAAATTTCAGCTCAATTGGACGTCATCTTGATCGATACGAAATGGATTCGTATCGATCACGGATCAAGGCGAAACTTCGTGGAAATGGTCGCGTGGGTCCCCTCACATGCCAGGCCAAGTCTCCCGGAGTTTGGGCGAAATCTGAGCCTCCTACGCCTATAAATAGAGCCCCAGAGCCAACAGAAAAAGGATCTTTTTTTTATTCTGAAGCGTCCAGACTCTGCCGGATCAAGACTTGCATCATATCTTTGCTGTTAATTTCTAATTCTATTATGTAATCCGCTGTTGTTTGCTGTAATCACTTGTAACCATTGGAAGAGAATCAATAAAATCATCAAAACTTCATAGTGGACGTAGGCAATACGACGAACCACTCTAAATTGCTTGTCTGTGCATTTTACATTTCTGTTTGTTGGAGTTTTTGTTAGATAACCTCTGTTTTACATTTATAATCTTCATTTTATCTCTTCAAATAACTTCCGAAGAGTGTTATGCCCATTTTTGGTACAAACACATCTTAAACAGATCTTGAATCTCCACATAGATTCCCGCATCTCAAACAAATCCACTTCCAAGAGATAGAACACATATCTTAGCCATGAAGTGGATTTTAGTAAGTAAAACACTTACAGATCCCAGTCTCTCCAAGACTGAATCGACGAATTTGGTCATTCAATGATAATGATAACGATCACACATGGAAACCAAGTCTTGTATTCTTATCACGTTTCCGGTATTTTCCTCTCACACTGTCCCTCGATCAAGAGTGAAGCCGGTAGGTTAAACCTCTACTGCACATATCCCTACGTGAACATCAATCTTAATTCTAACAGATAGACAGGCTTACTTAATCAGCTTTTAGTGCTAAGTATATGAATAAATGTTTTTCATAAATGAGGAAACAAACAAAGCACGATCAAGTCACACAAAAGACTTCAAATCCCCTTTTTGTTTAATTAAACTTTTATTAATTAAAACCTCTTTTATTAGTAAAACTTCTTTATCTAATAAAATTGCTTAAGAATTTTTACTTTTCATTTGTACTCTTTCAATACTTAAAAAAGTATTAATATACTTATCTCAAACGGTATATGTATATTCACAAATTATTAACAAGATTTCTTACTTAAAACTTTTACTCTTTTTATACTTCAAAATATCCCTTTTAAGGATCTAAGTACTTTCAGAAATCCATTCAAAAAGGTTTAAAACTAATGTAATTTAAACAATGTCACTACAAACCCAAAATCATTTCACTTATGTTTATCTTTAAAACATTCTTTTAAAGATCAATTTACATCCATAAGTATAATAAAAAAGGGTTAAAGACGAATGTGGTTAACACATTGTCAAAACAAACCCAAACCATTTACCTTTTTCTTATCTTAAAACATTCTTTTAAAGATCTATTTACATTCATAAGTATAATCAAAAAGTGTTAAAGGTGAATGCAATTAACACATTGTCACAACAAACCCAAACCATTTTCCTACTTTTTACTATCTTTACAAACCTTTGTTTTAAAGATCTAAGTTCATATTCACTCAAGTTCGGTATGGACTTGTTAATTATTTAGTTCTAAAGAATATTTCTTATAAAAATCATAATTCCTACGCTTAACTCATTTTTGAAATTCCAACTCAACTATTCCTCGCCCAAGAGTGAAGCCAGGTAAGTTTGGGCACTGGTTGCTCCAAGCCTTGCCTAGACACTTCAGACTTGAATCTCACAAATAGATAAGTCTACCTTGTCGGCTTTTAGTATTAAGTATAGTATTAATGATTTCCATAGACAATAAGAAATTAATACAATTAACATGTTTCCGACATTTTCCACTTACCTATTCCTCGGTTAAAAGGGAAGCCCGGTAGGTTAGAGCTCTATTGCTCCATCCCTACTCAACATCATTCTTAACTGTCACAAATATATAAGATTACTTCGTCGGCTTATTAGTGTTAAGCATAGTTAATCACTTTCCTAATAAGTAATAAACAACCTTTTTAACCTATTTTGACATTCTCGACTAAAATATTCCTTGCTCAAGAGGGAATCCCGGTAGGTTAAAGCTTTATTGCTCCGTCCCTACTCGACAATAATCTTTAAGTTTCATAAATAGATAATCCTACTTCATCGGCTTTTAGCATTAAGCAAAGTTGGTTACCTTTTTAGGAAAGTAAGTAAAAAACAAGATTAACACATTTCCGACATTTCAACTCATACCGTTCCTCGTTCAAGAGTGAAGCCAGGTAAGTTTGGGTACTGGTTGCTCCAAGCCTTACTTACATGCCTCATTCCTAAATCTCACAAACAGACAAGTTTACTCGTCACCTTTTAGTGTTAAGCCTAGTTAATCTCCTTTCTCGAAACTTATATATATAAAATAATACTTTAGAAATTTTTTTAAATAGGTTTTAAATATCTATGTAAAATATTACTTGAAAATAAGTAATTTAGATGTTTGATTGAAAACATGTTTTACATTTTGCTGCACTTTACTTTCAAAATTCGTAAATAATCATTAAGACTATATTTAAACTTATATCCTTTTTTTCATACTCAAATACATTTTATAAGAACTTCCATAAAAATATTTTATAAAGAGAAGAAATTAGAAACCATTTAAATCATGGAAAATAAGCCAAAACACTACATTATAAACACTTAAAAAATTAAGCGACTTATTACAGTATTTGTAAGTGTTGTTAAAGGTCCTTGTTAAAACAACATTAAAAAGAAAAATCTTCGTGACTAGTTTCAACCACTTAAAAAAATGATTTAAGACTTGAAATTTTTATAGTAAGTACTACCATTATGGTACTTAAAAACCATAGAAAGAAATCCTTAAGAATATATTTTCATATATTTATAAAAATATCTAAAAACAGGAGATTCTGAAATGCACTTATAACAACTATTCTCGCTTCAAACACTTCCAAACTTACTTCAATTTAACATACAAGTTAAACTACCATTTAAACATCAAGTTAGGCCATGCCACATGTTTAAAAGAGTAATAGAAGTGAGGTTATACAATATAAAGTTATCATCTTCTTTTAAAAGCATGAGGGGTCCAAAGTTTAGAACTTTACTTAGTTAGTATCACTTTAACTTCATAATTCAAACACAACATTTATATACACAATATATACTTAAGAGATAGTAAGATAACTCACTTAGATCCATGCCTAACCCAAGCACAAATATACAAGAACCAAACAAACACCTCCTTCCATCAACACAAGCCTAAAGGTCCAACCTTTAGCATTTCCAAATAAAAGCCAACAACTTCCTCCTCCTCCATGCTCACAGCCAATCCAAAATCCCTCTCTTCCTCTCATCTCCTCCCACTTCTTACTTTCTAATCATGCTTCCCATGATGTCTTAGACCCAAATCCAAAGTTTAAAAGAGATAAGAGAAGATTTGGTTAACATAAGAAAAAGTTAGAGTGTAATTAGTGGATTAGTGCTTAAGCACTTCAACCATTTTCAGCCCTCCTACTTCATCTCAAGCTTAGAAATTTTTGTGATTATTCGTAAGGGTGTACGCCTCCTTATATAGCCTTAGGAATGTAATAGGAAATGACCAAACCCCCCCAAACCCTTATGACAACTTTACACCATATAGCTGAAGTGCTAAGGAATTTCCTTATTTGCTCATATTTGAAATATCACCTTTTTACCTCATTATCCTCTTCACACCTAACTAGATAAGCTTAGGAAGCTTCTTATGGTTTTAGTGCAAAATATTTTTATTTCATTAAATTGATTTCCTAAGCAAATAAGTGTATGTAAAAAAAATATGAACAACTTCTAACGGTTAAAAAGTTGTTTATCGATAAAACGACTTCCGATCACATTATCCATATCTTTTCAAAGTATTTTTTATAAACATTTTTCCAAAATAAGTTTATCATCATTATTTATTATTTGAAAGGAGGTTAAAAAGCTTATTAAATCACATTAATAATATTTAGTCCAAGATTAAAATATTTAAATAATTTAGATATTTAAATACGTAGTGTCCCGAATTCCGGGTCATTGCAATACTTATGCCCATATGATGTGCAGAAATCATCCATACATAATATTTGATCTGACAACTTGTTTGGATACATAGACTTCACTTTCGAACCAGTATCGCTCACTCGACCTCCACAGTTCGGACTTTGATCAGGTTCCTTGATTAAAGACGTCAGTTCTCCTTACATAGTCGTGTATTATGATAGAAAACCTCAGTATCATATCAAGAATCCGAATCAAGTGTTCACTGACAAGAAACAAGTGAGAAATCCTTTTTCGGACTAGTGTGAATTACCTGAACTTATGTACTAAAATCCTAGACAAAGAATTATGTGAATAAAATGATCTACATATGACTTACGAACTTATTCTAATCGGTTTCTTAATTACACTAATCTTTTTTTTCTCTAAACCATTTCATTTATAGTATTTCATTCAACACTAAAATTATTTATGAATTATTTCACAAATTTCCACTTAAGTTTATAAACATTTTATAAAGACGCATCTTTATACAACATCAAATTAAGAACGTACATGTAACGCCCCACTCCAAGACCCTCATTAGCAAAGAGAATCACGGAGGTGATTCCGTCTGCTAATGCGGAAAATAGAGTATAATAGGAGCGACCAAATGTAACTATGTTATAACTATCTACCGAATACGTCGAAAGGTGGAATCTATTTAAATTTTTTTTTTCAAATAGGTGGTTCGACATATTCGATATATACTTATAACGAAATTACAAATGGCTAAAGATCTATTAGAACAAAGCATCATAACATAATGAAATAGTATCACAGAACAGTATCATATAACAGCACAGAGTCTCAGAACAATACATCGTCAATACAGATCCAAATATATCATAAAGTGGGTACAAAGCCACCACTCACACAAGTGAGTCAAAAATATGTACATAAGAGACTGAATAATCAGAGTATCAAAATAGTGGACAAATATAAAGAGCTATCTATCAGCAAAGCAGATAATGTCCAAGCGGAAGCACAGAAAGCTAAGTCCAGAGACCTAACCTGAAACAACTCGATCTGACCCGAGCGAAAAACACTCGGGTCAGGCTAACTAAACAATCAGTTAATAAACTGAGATAAACATGATAGATAATGAGGCGATATATAACATAGTATTATAGACCACAAACTCTCACATAGAGAAGAAATAAACATCTAAGTAGAGATGTATAGCAAGCCTTGTATCATGGGCATAACATAGTCACAACTATCAAAATAAAACATCTAAGTAGAGATGTATAATAAGCCTCATATCATCGGAATAACGTAAGCACAAATGCCAAAACAAAAAGATCTAAGGAGAGATGTCAAAAAAACGATACATCTAACTAAAGATGTATAACAGGCCATCTAAGTAGAGATGCCAAAAACGATACATCTATGCAGAGATGTATAACGGCCATCTAAGTAGAGATGCCAAAAACGATACATCTATGTAGAGATGTATAACGGCCATCTAAGTAGAGATGCCAAAACGATACCTCTAAGGGAGACAGTCTGAAGACACTATCCCAAAGGTAATACAAGGAGTGTATCATGAACTTTTAACAAGGAACCCGCAAAGTGTTAATGTGAGTCTCATACCCCACGTTCGCACTAAACGGTTTACTAACCAATCGTAAGCTTCCACACTGAAAACAGTACAAAGTTCACCTCATGTCACCGGTAAACTAGGCCGAAAGGCCAAAACGATCAATCGAATAGGTTAGGGATTAACCAGAAAGGAAATACACACGGTTTCATAGGCCAGAGTTTTTCCCAACCGTTTAAGCACCTTTCCACATCGCTCGAAGTGCTAAAGTATGAGTGTGGGATTTTATTATAGAAAATAATTACGGAAAACAGATTTATAATTGGTTTGAAATCACTTTAAAACGGCCTTTGAAAACTCTCCTATTATGGAGTGATTAATTTAATAATTAAAAATAATATTATATAATAATTTCGAAAGCCATTTCGGAGCGAAAAATCCTTTTAAAACCTGTTTATAAGGCCTGTGTACGAAATCCAGAGACAAATCTCAAAGAAATTGATAAAACTAGAAAATCACTGAAAATATTCTAAGTGTTGGAAAATAGTCCAAAACTGACGCGAACCCAAGTTCGGAAAATTATTCGGACCAGCATACTGAATCCGAATGGCATGAAAATGGGTAGGAACGTAGTCCGACATTCCTACTTGAAACGAAGTCGCAGCGACGCTCCAAAGTCGGACCCGGAAACATGAAATGCACTGTTTTGCACAACGATCTAGGTTCATGTCTTACAGGAAATTCGAAGGGTCTAATGAACTCAGATGATGACCAAACTTTCTAGATATGGAGTTCTTAACTCCATATTTTCAGAAAGTCCAAAATCATTCAATTCTGACTAGCGGCTCAAAAGTTATGACCAAAATAGTTTCAGTTTCATCCACAGAGCTAATATGTGTATCGCTCTCGGTAAGATAGTAGAAAAATCAATTTTTGACCTAGTTAGCCTTCAAATTACAGAAAACTCACTGAACAAAAATTGTAGCATATGTTTCAAGCTTTCTGGAACATCCAAAATTATCTAATTCGGATCAAAAACGAGAGAGATACAGGCAAAACAATATCAGATTGAAACTCAAGATAACTTGTTAAAAACAGAATTGGTCTTCTGTCTTTGAACGCATTTCAAGTCATCTAAATGGCAAAATTACAGAAAACTCACTGAACAAAAATTGTAGCATATGTTTTAAGCTTTCCGGTACATCCAAAATTATCTAATTTGGATCAAAATCGAGAGAGATACAGGCAAAACAATATCAGATTGAAACTCAAGATAACTTGTTAAAGACAGAATTGGTCTTCTGTCTTTGAACGCATTTCAGATCATCTAAATGGCAAAATTACAGAAAACTCACTGAACAAAAATTGTATCATATGTTTTAAGATTTCCGGAACATCCAAAATTATCTAATTCGGATCAAAAACGAGAGAGATACAGGCAAAACAATATCAGATTGAAACTCAGGATAATTTGTTAAAGACGGAATTGGTCTTCTGTTTTTGAACGCATTTCAGTTCATCTAAATTGCAAAATTACAGAAAAATCACTGAAGAGAAAGTGTTCCTTATTGAATATAGTTTGTAGCAAAAAAAACCTGACCAACAATGGATGAGAAATGAAGAAGTTATGCCTGATTTCGTTTCAGCTACAATTCCAAAACGAAAATTACAGAAGCATCAAGTAAAAAAAGGGATTTAGCTAGCAATTTAACTCAACCAATGCAAGAAAAATATGCACAAACACTTGGCGTGCACTCCAAAAGCTAGAGAGAGGAGATCAAGAGGCTTCATAACAAAATAAACCAAAAACCATGTATTAAAAATTAATTTCAGAAATTAGAATGAAGATTAGAGAGTGATTAGAGAAGGATTGCTTTACCTTTTAGCTTGTATTAACCTAGATTAGCTATGTGGAGAGGAAAAATGGATCTTCTACCAAATGTAGGCCATTAATTAGGTTTTTAGGAGGTGTTTTAGGGTTTGAGGAAATTATGAAGAGGAGGGTTAGGGTTTAGGGTGGGTTTAAGATAATATATAGAGGTGGGTAATGAGTTTGGTTTCACTAATTGACCCAATAAGAGAAGTGACATCCTAATGTTCACTAAAACTATTTAATGCTTCATTAGCTAACTAAAACCCACCATTATAAAACCACTCGTTTTTTTTTCAAATAACTTTATTTTAAAGAAATTAGCCTATCCAAAAAAAATCCATTTTTAGCTCCATTTAAATTAAAATCATAATTTTAATTTATTATTCGGTAATTGCAATCCCGGGTTGTTACAGATTGTTACAGTACCCTACTTATTATTTACTTGTATAATACTCCTCTACATCCTAAGAGTATATACAAAATATCAATTTTGTTATTTGTTTATTATTTAATTTTGTTTTTATAATTTTAAAAATTCAAATGGAGGCTCAAAGAAAATACAAGTCCTAAAAATGAGTCGACTACTTCGACCATTTTACCTTAGGGTTTCTAAGGAAAGATGTTTAATTAGTTGGCCCAATAACACCAAATAGTTTACATAAGTTAGATGATTAACAAAAACTATGGTTTTAATAAAACAATGCCTATTAAAATCTTCCTATCCAATTTAACCTATTTGAAAACTTAAGTTAAATTAATTCTTCACTATCCAAGAGTTATAAATTTCATTTATCAAAACATTCTTTTCCATTAAAACACCTTTTTTTAAAATCAATTTCCTTTAAGGAAACTTAAAATCTAAACATCTGTTTTTTATTTCAAAACTATTTTTTGAAATCATACTAACTATATTTCTATACATAAAATAACTTTAACAAATTTTTTTCATCAACACTTTCTTTGATTTCGTTCGGATTAGAACTCATTTCGATCGTACAATGATAAAGATGATAATTTACTAAGTGTAGTGCCGCATTTGCCTAAGCAAACATTCGATTGTCACTTAAAAGATTATTTAGATTACTACAGAACAAATCGAGATGTTTTCCCCGAACTATCCAAAGAAAATGTATTTCACTTAAAATTTCTCTTTCAAAACATTTATACTTCTAAATACTTCCAAGTAATACTGTTGTTGTAACGACACACAAATCCTCACAATTCAAGCTGACAATAAACCACATATGTCCAACCCAAATTGAATGGAAAGACAGATAGTTATGGGAAAGAAAGAAGAAAGAAGAGAAGAGAAGAAGAAGAGAAAAAATAACTAAAACAACTCATAATGTCACAATCGCAGTGGAACATATAATATAAACCAATTATCTTTACAAAAGAGAAACTGTAATACACATATATCAAATCAGAGTGCACGAATAACAAATCATCATCCCAGATAGTTATAACAACATATTCTCACAAATGTCGATAATTTCAACAACAATGCAGCGGAAAATAAACATATACATGAATACGACCTGAAGACCTCCAACTCGTCTGCTGAAGCTTCAAAGCATCCAAATCTAAATCTACAAATATGCTCGGTCTGACCCGAGCATTGAAAGGGAATAACGCCCGGATCAGTCTGCTAAACCAGCGTGAGAAAACACATCTCAATTGAATTTTTAAAGTTATCAAAAACTTTTCTTTTTCAAAACAATAGGTATCTCGTAAGACCATGCCGTACATAAACACAGACGGTTTTTTACCTTAAGATAACCAAAACATTTCATATCAAATTCTGTTATATTATACTAGTGTCTAGTATACAAATAATATTAATCATAGCCTAAATTGTTACATTGATTAAATTCCAGCATACTAGCTTCAAAGTAGGTTCTACAAACAAAATGGCAGGCACATAATAGAGAATGAATTCCATACAATAGCAAGGTAAGATACCGCCTTCCGTATAGTACATCTCTAGAGGAATGTATCAAGGATCGACATCTTCGAAACCTCTATGAATCATAACCGGCCTACCGACAAACCCATCTGGTGACCGAATATGACATCAACTCGGCTGTAACCGACCTATTTGTGGCCACAACATACTCGACATATAGAGAGTAATATAGAAGGGTGATGACCATACCCTTATGGGAGCGACCCACATAGCTCTGAAGCAACCCAGTTTTAACCATTCCCAGTTGATAAGGCCAGATAAGTAACATATTACCTTTTACATAACAACATTCCAATTTGAATGCCATATTGCCATTCCACAATCGCACAATTGATTTTTACAAACGTATAACTACTGAGCTCGTATGTCTCAGGAAATTGTGTTAATGATAAGAAAAGTTGCCTTCTCCGCCACCAAACAGATGGTACGTTTATAGAGTTTAATCAATGTGATCTAGACATGCAACATCAGACATTCATCCATACAAGTTGTCCAAGAACAAGAAAAACCGAAGGTGCTCTCCTACTACATCTTGTCGGGAATAATCCCTAGGATTAGTAGCAAGAAGTCCGTGTATATCGAAAATTTTCATAACGAAGCACTACTGTCACCATATATATAACAGCATCACGGGTCTAGTGGCAAGTAGCCCTGTGTCATGAAGATCACCGTCATAAAAAATCATCATCATAACCCTGCACTTTCAAACGCATACATTGGTCCGAGTGGTTTTCGGATAAATCTGATCCCGGTCTCTCCAGACCAACAACGAAAAGCTTCCTTTAACCTTATACGGAAAACAAGTCTCATGGACTTATCACGTTTCCAATTTTCAACTTGCTATCCTTCAATCAAGAAAGAAGCTCGGTAGATTGGAGTACCATCCGCACAACTCGAATCATCATTCTTTACACCAAACGATAATCAAGCCTACTCAGTTGGCTTCGTGTTAAGTGCACGACTAATCAGTTCCCACATCAAGTCATGGAAACAAAAATGACCAAATTTGATAGTTGGTTATTTGACTACCAAAGCAAAAAATAAAATCTAGCACATAAGCAGTCACTAGGCCCATTTAATTGATCTCTTATTAATTGAATCAATTTCCAAATATTTACTCCAAACTATCTTTAAAAAGATATACTCTCAAAACCACTTTTAAGCTTTCGATATTTGGAAAACATTCCATATAGTTATCTCAACGGAATAAGTATATTTAATAATGCTACAATTTTAGAGATACACTAAATTAATTTCTATAACCGTACAACTCCCGAGTTCATACGCATCGGGACGGGTGTTAAGTATGAGAAGCAATGCTTCTTATCGACCAAGCCTTTAGTATGATCATAAGAACCAATTTGTGTATTTCACAATGGAAGGTCAGAACACATCTTGTTGGGTCAAAAAGAATGTTGCGTAAAACATCGTTACGACAGCCCAAAAACACTAGTATAGGGATTTGACTAATTATATTTAACATTAATCTTCGATGTCGAACTTCAACTATTTATTAGTTAACAATGAAGCCATTCAAGTTGGGATATCATTACCTCTCAGACCTTGATTGAACAACATTCTTAACTTCTAATTAGATAGAAGTTACACACCTCAAATATTAACATCAAATATAGGATAACTATATATAAATCTCATATACTATATAAGACATTTCCTTTCAGAAATCATTTATTATAACAATAGTGTTATAGTCCATGCCTTCCTTACTTTCATTGAAAACATTTATTACAATAATAAATGTTGAGATCTATGTTTTCATCACTTAACACATTTTAAATCGCTTTTAAAATACATTTAAACTCCATTAGGAAATATCAATGTTTGTACCAAAAATGGGCACAACACTCTTCGGAAGTCTTTGAAGAGATAAACGCGAAGAATGAAATTTAACACTGTGGGTTATCTAACAAAAACTCCAAATAGCAGAAAGGTAAAGTGCAAAGACAAGCTATTTAGAGTGGTTCGGCGTTTTAGCCTACGTCCACTATGAAGTTTGATGATTTTATTGCTCGACACTCGAAGATTACAACTTCTTATAACGCAGTACAACTGGTTTTGTGAGCTAAGTCTGAATTTAAGACAACCGTGGTGATTCCGAGTAAATCTGGTAGAGTCTGGGCGCTCTTTAGCTCTTAGAATTCTCCGACCCCTTTTCTGAATGACCAGGGGCACTATTTATAGGTGTAGGAGGCTGATATTTCGCCTAAACTGAGGGGAGACCAGTTCTGGTACGTCAGGGGGCCCACATGCCCGCTTTCTGGAAGTCCGGGCCCACTTTAGGATCGATTCGAAGCTATGTTCGAATCGATCAAGAAATTGTCCAATCGAGCTGAAATTTGGTGTGAACATTCTTCAACATGTGCTCAAGCTTCTGTAAAAATTTCGTAGCATTTGGATGTGTAGATCTCAAGTTATGATCGATTCAAGTTGAATATTTTCGTGTTCTGGAGTCATTCGAATCGATCTGGTTCGAATCGATCGATTCGAATCCGTATGATGGCGCGTGGAGTCGATGACGTGGTGCGCGTGTTCCGGGCCAACCCCTCTTTTTCTCCGAGTATTCCGGGTCAAATCCTCGGTTTCAGCCGCGTTTGCTTGGTGGATTCGAAGTTATCGATCCGAAGAGGTGTTTTATTCGAATCGGTCGAATTCGTGCTCCTTCGTATCGATCGTGGAAGGTCATGGCTGATCGATACGAAGTATCCTCTGTCTTTGGGATTCAAAGACAATTGTGGCATGGAGTCGAAGCTCCCTCAACTGTATGGAATCGAAGGACTCTCGTTCGATGGATTCGAATGTGGAGAAAGCTCCAATGGATTCGAACTTAAGGCACGCGTGTATGGATTCGAAGCACAGCTAACTACGATCGATTCGAACCAATACTATCTCGATGGATTCGAATCAAAGCTTGGTTCTGATGGATTCGAAACAATGCAAAGGGGGATGGATCCGACCCCAGGATGGATTCGAGCCAAGACTATCCTTCCACTTTCTAACGACGATAACTTGAGCATACGAACTCGGATTGCTCCGAAACTTGGAACGTTGGTTTCCACATCTTCACTTGTCGTGTCTTATCAATTGTAGCCCGATCTGGATTCGAAAAGAATTCATCGATATTTGTAGTTGCCCAACAATCATCCAAAGTTGGAGACGTGTGATTCTGTTTCTTTTTCAGTCAGTTCCTTGGTATCTCGGCCTTGCCAAAAGGCGGGATAACATTTGCCCCCCAAAGTACGTCTTGTGTAAACATGACGTGCTTTGTAAAACTGAAGTCTTTCGTGCTGGATATGTCCGTTCAGTTAATTGCTTGACAGTCATCTTCTTTTTTTTGCAATCTTCTATTAGATAAACGTCCAACCGGCGTGCTTTACTTTGATCCTGCCCCTAGTCTTGGGGACAAATGCGGAGTTGATGAATGTTTATACTCCGTCTCGCACTCTAGGAGTACTGAGTTAAGGAATGTTTATACTCCGCCTCGCACTTTGGGAGTATGGAGTTTAAGGAATGTTTATACTCTGCCTCGCACTTTGGGAGTACGGAGTTGATGAATGTTTATACTCCATCTCACACTCTGGGAGTACGGAGTTCAAGAATGTTTATGCTCCGTCTCGCACTTTGGGAGTACGGAGTTGATGAATGTTTATACTCCGCCTCGCACTCTAGGAGTACGGAGTTTAAGGAATGTTTATACTCCGCCTCGCACTCTGGGAGTACGGAGTTAAGGAATGTTTTTACTCCACCTCGCACTCTGGGAGTACGAAGTTAAGGAATGTTTATACTCCGCCTCGCACTCTGGGAGTACGGAGTTAGGTGGAGGGTTGTCGTGTATCAACCCTTTTCCGGCCTGATGTGATGGCTTGCCCCCGAGCTCGGGTTTCACTTAGTGAGTGGCCGGTCGTATCACAGCCACTCCTTTCTTGAATAAATCCCCTTGCGTGATGGAATTTAGCTCTTCGTGCATCATGATGTTGTACATTGTATTTAATGAATCACCGCTCTGGCTCGAAGAGATGGCATTCATTGCTGGAATAAGAAAATACGGCAAAGTCAGTTGCCTTATTACAAATTCTAATTTCGAAATGCAAAAGAAAACTGCTAAATGGAAAAAATATAATGAAATAAATAGAGCCTGTTACGTGTAATAGCGACGAAGACTCTCGCTGTTCCAGGCTCTTGGCAAATCAAGACCGTCAATGGTCGATAGTTTGAATGTGCCATCTCCGAGTCTTCGGGCAATCGTGTATGGTCCTTCCCAACTTGGTCTCATGTGTGAAGGAACCAGATAGATTCTTTTGAGAACAAGATCGCCGATTTCAAAAGTTCGAGGTCGAACTTTGGCATTGTACAGTCGGGCGACTCGACCCCGATGTGCGGCCGCTCTCAAATCGGCCTCTTCCCGCTTCTCATCTAGTAGATCCAAAGATTCAGCAAGCAATATAGCGTTTGTTTTGGATCATAATAAGTCACGCGATGGGAAAAAACTTCTGTCTCGACTGGAATAACGGCTTCTGAGCCATAAGATAAAGAAAACGGGGTGTGTCCGGTTGCGGTCTTGTGAGTCGTTCGATAAGCCCATAATGCCATAGGGAGTTCATCAATCCATTTGCCCCCGGCCTTTTCCAATCGCTTTTTCAGAATGGATTTTATAACTTTATTGACAGCTTCAACCTGTCCGTTTGCCTGAGGATGTGCAACTGCCGAGAGCTTTTTATGAATATGGAACCGTTGACAAAAACTTTTGAACAATGCACTTTCGAATTGGGTTCCATTATCGGTGATGATGGTATGCGGGAGTCCAAATCGACAGATGATATTGCGAACTACGAAATTTATTACTTTCTTTGTCGTAATCGTTGCGAGGGCTTCGGCTTCAGCCCATTTTGTAAAGTAGTCGACGGCGACGATGGCGTACTTCGCACCACCTCTCGCCAGAGGTAAAGCGCCGATAATATCGATGCCCCACATCGCGAATGGCCAGGAACTGACCATTTGAGTTATCTCGGTAGGTGGGGCTCTCGGAATTCGGGCGTGCTTCTGGCACCTATCGCACTTTCTTGCATAGTTTGATGCATCTCGGTTTACTGTCGGCCAGTAATATCCATACCGGAGTATTTTCTTGGCGAGAGCTTGCCCACCGGTGTGATCGCCACACTCTCCTTCGTGTACGTCATGTAACACTCGTTTAATTTCATCGTGCACGATACACCGGAGGAGAGGAACATAATAACCCTTTCTATACATTACTCTGTTTTGAATGACGAATCGTGAAGCTTTTCGTAGAATTTGTCTCTTCTCATTTCTGTGCACAGGCAATGCCCCATTCTCGATGTAGTTTCGATATGGAGTTATCCACGATTCTCTTTCGGGAGCGGTTTCAAATAAAAAACTCGTCTCCATTTCATCAATGCTCGGGAAGGATAAAGTTTCGACGGGAACCAATCCTTCTTGCTGTGTTTCACCTGTGCTAGCTAACTTTGCCAATGAATCGGCTTTTTGATTGCGTTCTCGGGGTATATAATAAATAGCGTAATAATCAAACTGTTCCAGTACTTTCTGAACATGAGCCAAGTAAGCAGCCAGTCTTTGATCTCTCGCTTGATATTCTCCCCGTACTTGACATACCACTAACTGTGAATCACAATAAATTTCCACAATGATAACCCTCAAATCTCTGGCAAGCTTTAGGCCGGTTAAGAGGGCTTCATATTCAGCTTCGTTATTAGTTGCATGAAAATTGAACTTCAAAGCGTAACATATAGATTAGCCTTCAGGCGTCTCAAGTACAACACCAGCACCCGAACATCGGTCGTTCGATGCACCGTCAGTATGTAGCTTCCAGATGTATTCGGGGGATTTACTGGTTTCGGGTAAGTCCTCTAAAATGGTAAATTCAGCTATGAAATCCGCTAGGACTTGTCCTTGAATGGCTCTCCGCGGAGTATAAGTGATATCGAATTGGCTTAATTCAATGTTCCATTTGAGTAACCTACCAGACGTCTCGGGCCGCATGAGGACCTGTCGTAACGGCTGATCGGTATACATAGTAAGAGGGTGATCTTGGAAATAAGGTCGAAGCTTTCTTGAGGCAATGACCAAACAGTAGGCTAGCTTCTCTAATCGGGGGTAATTTCTTTCAGCCCCTGTTAGCCGTTTACTAACATAGTAGACCGGTTTCTGCACTTTGTCTTCCTCCCGAACTAAAGTAGCACTGATCGCATGCTCTGATACCGCCAGGTAGAGGTACAATTGCTCCTGGTCAACAGGTTTTGACAAAATTGGTGGTGTGGAAAGATGTTGAACCAGTGATCGGAATGCGCCTTCACATTCCGTGGTCCATTCAAAGTTTCGCTTTCCCTTCCGGATTAGATCAAAGAAAGGGATGCATTTATCAGTTGACTTCGAAATGAACCTGCTTAGTGCTGCTACCTTTCCATTGAGGCTCTGGACTTGTTTTATGGTTCTTGGAGTTTGTAAGTCCCTTATTGCCCAGAACTTTTCGGGATTTGCTTCTATCCCTCGAGCATTAACGATAAACCCAAGGAATTTTCCAGAGGCGACACCGAAATGACACTTTAATAGGTTGAGCTTCATTCCATATTTTCGGAGAATGCTGAACATTGAATTTAAATTTCTGACATGATCCATGAAGAATCGAGACTTCACTAGCATGTCATCCACGTAAACCTCCATGGTCTTCCCAATCTGATCGGCGAACATCCGGTTGACCAAGCGTTGGTATGTCACTCCGGCATTCTTTAAACCAAAAGGCATGACTCTATAGCAGTAGAGTCCTAAATCGGTCACAAAACTGGTATGTTCTTGATCGGGTAAATGCATAGGTATTTGATTATAGCCAGAGTAAGAATCCATAAAAGATAACAATTCATGGCCAGCTGTTGAATCCACAAGCTGGTCAATTCGAGGAAGTGGAAAACTATCTTTTGGACAAGCTTTGTTTAAGTCAGAATAATCGATGCAAGTTCTCCATTTCCCATTCGGTTTTCGAACCAACACTGAGTTTGATACCCATTCTGGGTATAAAGCATCTCGGATGAAACCATTCGATTGTAACTTGTCAACTTCCTCTTTAAGGGCGGCAGATCTCTCTGGATCCATACCACGCCTTTTTTGTTTGACCGGAACGTGTTGCGGATCAATGTTCAAGGAATGACTTGTGATGTCCGGCAAGATCCCGCACATATCAGAATGTGTCCAGGCGAAAACATCGAGATTTGCCTGGAGAAATTCAACCAATTATTGTTGTATCTGTTTTCCCAGTTGAGATCCGACTTTTAGTACCTTCGAGTCATCATCCTTGCTGACCGGGACGTCCACAGTCAGTTCGGCTGGGGAAGCCTGATTCTCTTTAACTTTGTCTTTATCCTCGTTGTTTCTAGGGTCCAGATCTTTAAGGAATTGGTAGTGGTGCCCGGGCCGGGACCTAGGCGCTAGTTGTCAATTATCAGTAAAACGGACGCAGAGAGATTCCTCCACGCCCTTTCCTTTCTCCTTTTTCTGCACCTCACGCAGTTCAGCAACATAACAGGCTCTTCCTGCTGCCTGATCTCCTTGAATGACTCCAATCCCATGATCAGTCGGGAATTTTAAAGTCAAACACCACGGGGCAATGGCTGCCCTAAATTCAGCGAGGGCCGGTCGGCCCAAGAATGCGTTGTACGGTGAAGCGATGTCTAAAACAACAAATTGCAGCAGCCGGACTCTCCTGCATTCTCCAACCCCCAGTTCCACTGGCAGTTCCACTATTCCAGTGGGTATCGTAGCACTTCCGTTGAAGCCGTGAACTCGAGATTGGCAAGGTTTCAAGTTCTTTGCTTCCATCTTCATTAAATCATAAGCTCGTTTGAATAAAATGTTTACAGAACTCCCACTGTCAACCAGGATTCTCTTCTTCCAAGCGAGACCAACCTGGGCAGATATGACCAGTGGATCGATTGTTGGGGCTTCGATTTTGTCAGCATCTCTGCTTCTAAATATGATATCATCAGACATTGTCTTTTGTTGCTTAGCCGGAGCTCCATCCTCATAATTACTGCAACATTCGAAGTCTGCATGCCTAATCGAACTAGCGTGCGACTCCATTTCCCCCCAGCTTCTGTCTGCTGGGTGGGGACCACCACTTATCATGTTTATAACTAGCCTCCCGCCCGTGCGAGCGGGTTCCTTCTGTCCTTCTTGATTTTGTGCCCGATCCTGATTTGAAGGGCCCGCTCCACCAGACTGCGGTGCCCGCACAAACTTGTCTAGCTTTCTCTCCCTGATCAGCTTTTCAATGAGGTCCTGCAGATGTCGACACTCATTGGTGTTGTGGCCATAACTCTCGTGAAATCTACAGAACTTTCCTGTTTGAATTTGTCTCTCCGACGATTGCTTCGGAGCAGGTTTATCATATCGCACAGTGTTGCAAGTTTGCAGATACACATTTTCCAGCGATGTATTCAGTGGCTTATAATTATCAAACATTGGGGTCCTACGCTGTGGGCCTCGATTCTGATCTCTTCTCCTGTCCTGAACATTGTTGCCTATCGGCTGAGTTTGTTTGTTCTGTATGTTCAACTGAACCTTTCCGGAACTCTCACCGGATTGCTTAACTGCCACATTACTTTCTATTCCTCCAGTTCTAGGTACCGCATCGTCCTGTTTCCTAGACTGTTTTGCGTCCTAATGTCGCAAGAATTGAGCGGCTTTGGAGTAGAAGCGGTCCAATGACGCGGGTGGTTTCCTAGCTAACCAATTTCCAAATTTGGAATCGGGATCGATTTCGTTTCGTTAATGCCATCAAGATTGAGTTATCGTTGGGATTACTAACACTACAAGAAATGTGGTTTTTTGCAGCTCCATGTAACAGCATTTAATTCAAAAAGCTGCGATTGTTCAAATTTACTTTCATATATAATTAAATATAAAAAAGAAAACGCTGCGTAACCACATATGTTTTGGCGGGGAGATGACTCTTTTTGCGTCCTCATTTTTATTCTTTTCGCTTCCAACCAAATAACACTTCATCTCAAATCCGCTCTAACCCTTCATCTCAAATACGCTCCATCTCTGCAAATCTCAAATCCGCTCGGCCTTGACATCGCTAGCTTGACATCGCTCTGCATCTCAAATCCATCGCTGACTAACCAAATCTTCATAACTGGTTCTCGGAAATACCCAATTTTTGGCAGCTCTAAATTTTCTGCAGGTATAATGTTATTTGCTTATTTCGTATGATTGAAGTTTAAAAGGTGAATTTTTTAGTTTTTTTTTTCATGTGAATTTGATTGCTCACTGTAGGTTCTACGGTTCAAAAGTTGAAAATTAAGTGTGCAATGAAATCTTACAAGTTATCTGAGCTGAAAAGCGCTGAAATTGATGGCTTGAAAGCTCGACCTCGAATCGATTTCACTTCAATTTTCAATGTGGTCAGTTTTAATAAATTTTTCATTAAAAAAGTCAATATTCACAACTGAAGTAATTTGCTGTAATTTTTATGATTCAACTAACAAAAGGTGCAACCTATCGTTGATGATGTGCAAAATAGAGGAGATGCTGCTGTTGTAGAGTTGGTCCTTATACATGGAGTCCTGTTTAATTATTATTGTTTTAATTCTGGTAACTTCAAGTTTTCTGATACATTGGTTTATTGACTATATGGCTATTAAATTACAGATATACTTCGAAATTTGATAAAGTTGTATTAAGTAAGGTGGTTGAGGCTGTGTCTGATCTTCCAGAGCCTGAGGTATGTTGAGTTCATATGTGTGTGTGTGTGTTAATTATGCCGTGTATTAATGATGTACAAAAATAACAATATTCCCAGTTTTCTGATAGTATTTAAACAATATATATAGGAATTAAGTACTTATATTATTCTAAATACCATATTTGATGAGTGTACATCCCTTGTTGCTGTTATGTCTACTATATTATTGTATTAGTTTTCTTGATATTCCATTGTTGTGACTTGCTTCATAATTTTATTCCATGGTAGTGTAAATATAACGACACTATGTAGCATAGATGACGAGATTAAGAAAATTGAACTTGGTTGTTGCATATATTACAAGCTGGTACAAGAGAACATTATATTATTTTCTTTGATTTTGTAAAGGAGTCAAAGCGCCATAAATTAGCAAAGGCATTTCTTTCAGGGGAAAACTAAAAACTACAACTTAAACATTGTGATTATCAATAATCTGTCACATGATTAAATTGAGGAATGGTTCCTTAGATGTTACTTACTTAATTAAACGTAGGAAGGATAAGCGTGGTAAGGTGTAAAGAGTTACCGCCTTGACAGGGGTAAATCAGACATGGTAGAGCTACTGTTTATTTTTTGTTTTTGCCATGATAGAATTATTGCATAATTGCAGTTAAACCAATATTTTGTTCTTTGCATGACATCTTATTACCAAAATAATACCACCTCATGTTACATATTTTTTGTTCTTACCAAAATAAACATATAACAATTTCATGTTAAATATGTAACATGTCGTCTTAGATATTACTGCTATAATATATAAATACCACCTCATGTTACATGATTGCAGTTAGATCCAGCTGTGAAGGAAGCATTTGATGTTTCATATGAAAATATATATGCTTTTCATTTCGCTCAAAAGGTTCCTGAAAATAATATTGAGAACATGAGGGTAATTTTAAGTAGCATTGTTTAATTTGTTTTGCACCATTTTCATTAGCAGCACATTTCTTTTAATCATCTTTTAAATCCGAAAAGTACAAATTTATAGGGTGTTAGATGCAAAAGAATAGCAAGGGGAATTCTGCTGTTGGTTTATACGTACTAGGAGGAACTGCTGTTTTACCATCAACTGCTTTGATGCTCTCTTTGGTTTGTATTTCTAGTTAATCCTCTTGAACACCCCGATTCAGGGCCAAAGAATATGATTTTAAGTTATTAATCATACCTTTTTCTTCCTTTTCTTTTTTAACAAATCCAAAATGCTAAGATACATTGTATTCTTACTGTAGCCTGCCCAAATTGCTGGGTGCAAAACTATTGTTCTTGCTACTCCTCCAAGCAGCGATGGAAGTATATGCAAGGTATTTTTTTATAACATAGGAATATTCGCCACTAGCAGTAATAACAATATGTACCAAAAAATGTTTACTGCAGGAAGTACTGTACTGTGCAAAAAAAGCTGGTGTTACTCACATATTAAAAGCCGGAGGAGCACAGGTATTTTTGTGCTTTGTGTAGTGGGAACTAACTTTAATTCTGTTCTTTTTTCTTTTGTTTACTCATTTTGATCTGCAGGCAATCGCTGCTATGGCTTGGGGGACTACATCTTCTCCAAAGGTGATTTCATTATTATTGTTATGACACCGCAACCTTTATTCAAATTTATATATTTTATATTAGCAACAGCCAATGGCTGTCCGTTAATAGTAATATGTACATATTTTATTAATTTGTATAGATAGATGTGCCATTTTCCCGTTGGGAAAAAAATTAAAACAAATAGTTTGTTGGTGGTATTGAACTCCTCGATGCTGATAGTAGCTGTATGCTGAGAACTATATTCATTATCATACCCGTTGATTTGGTTCATTGCCCAGGGTTAGAACCTTGAACTCTTCAAGAGACTCATCTATTATTTTAGGCTCTTCATGATCTGAATTATACAATAAAAGCTTTGCCTTTTATTTTGTTAATGAGATTTTCTATTCGTTTTCACTGACTACAACTGCTGACTGGGCTAGAATACATCATAGAAAATTTCTAAAGTTTTTCAAGAATTTCACGAGAACTTTCATGGTCAAAATTTACCTAACTGCGAGAAATTCAGCTTCAGCGTATCACTCTCTTTCAATCAGAGAAAGTTAGTGTTTCTTTGGACATACCTTGAAGACTTAATTATTAAGGTCCTCTTCTCTGTAAATTGAAAATCATCGACCGCTTCACTTCCGTTAGAAATTGTCATCCAAGAATCACATTTCGAGACCGACTTTCAATAATGTTTTCATCTGCTCACTTCACTATTACCGCATACCATTTGGAATTAGGCGTGGCCACAGTAACATACAGAAAATTGTTTTACCCAAACCATGCCAAGTTTTACTTCTTTCTTTGGCTAATGCCAGTTTGTTGCAGACTTGTAGTGTTAGAAATATAGGTACATTTGTTTATCATTACAGTTACTGAATTTGGTTGTGCCATCATTATGAAGTATTATTTAACATTCATCGAGTCCACGATAACTTGTTACATTAATAATCCTCCCACTTTAGGGTAAGAATAATCATTTGACAACTCAACGACTATTCGAGACCAATATAGAAGTACCCAGCTCTAATCATGTATCAATGAAAAATGTATCCTAAATTCATGAATCAATCAATTTTACTAGCAGCAACTCAACATAGGATTCTATGTCATGCCAATCGTAGTCCATGGTGAAGCATTTCTTTGTTGTCCAATCCTTTTGTGGTCTCTAGGAAAGTAAATTAATTTTACTCGGTTTTCCTATTACAACGAAGGAGAGATTTATAATTGTATTTTATATTCTATTTTCTTAAAATTATATTCTATTTTATATTTTATTGATTACCTAACTCTAGAAGCAGTATAGTAAGCCAAGGTGGTCCGATTATGAAAGAAATTGTTAGCTGGACAATTCAATTGTTAATTTAGCGAAGGCATCGGTATCAATGCTTCTTTCAAGTATACTGGTTTATAAAAATGCTTTTGTTACCTCTATTGTACGCACGAAGAAAGATACACAGGTGACTTAAACATTTTCACTCTTAGTTACGAGTTTATTAACATGTTTTTTAAATGTTTTTTCTTTCAAGAATTACCTATTAACACGTTTTTTCTTACATCTTCGCAGTTTCAAAGTGAGCATGCTTATGTAATTTGACTGACTTAGCTAGTGGAGGTTGAATTGTTGAAGAGGATTAGCTTGGACTCTCACAACTCATATTTTGCTTAATTTAATATGTTATTTATGTAAAACAATGTTACTATCATATTTGCTTACAACATTATGTATGAAATATACGATTATCATTTATTTTGAGTATGGAGTTAGTGCAACTTTATTATGTTTAATATAACATGCGAAGATTATATTTATTTATTGTGTTTTTAATTAACTGATATTATCATATATAAAATTTTATAGCTGGTGGGATGATTGTAAATATAATTTTTTGTGCATGGAATTTTTCATATTTAACAGCGTTTTAAAAACGCTGTAAAAAAGGAAAAACGCTGCAGATGTCAGGCAAAGGGAAAACGCTGTGAAACATCCACCCATATGCAGCGTTTTCTTTATGGTGCTAAATGCTCATTTACAAGCTTTTCAAAACGCTGTAAAAAAGTATTGCAGCGTTTTTAAAATGTTGTCTAAAGGAAGAAGAAACAATGGGTAAGGACATACTACAGCCATCATTAAAACGCTGTAATAAGAAAACGCTGTAATATGTTGCTAATTTTGCAGCGTTTTAGAAACGCTGTGATATGTCTTGACTCTATTACAGCTTGTCGTTAGAGAGCGTTCTTCATAACGCTGCGAAAGGATTTGACAGCGTTTTTAAAACGCTGCGAAAGACCATTTTTCTTGTAGTATAATCTCAACACATGACGCGTGGAACCTTTCCAAATAACGCCTGAGCGTTTCTCCACGTGCTTGGGTAACACTAGACAGGGTGTTAACGTCTTTCGGTCTGGCGACATGCATGCGAAATTGTTCGACAAATTTCTTGGCCAGTTGATCGAACGATGAGATAGATCTTGGTGGCAACCTTGTGAACCACATTGTCGCAATTCCCCCCAGAGAGATGGGGAAACTCCGACACTTCACTGCATCGTCAGCTCTCGCAGCACTCATCGACCATTCATATTTCAAAATATGTTGATTCGGGTCACTATTCCCTTCGTACATTGGGAGAGTTGGCATCCTGAATCGTCGAGGGGGTTTAGTGCGTAATATTTCGTTTGTAAAAGGGGTATGTCCACGGGAGATTCCCCAATCATCATTAGTGAGCCCTTGACTCTCGCGTATCATCTGACGTATTATGGTCGAGATATCTGACACTGGCACATTCTGGGCATGCTGAGCTAAGGTGTGGTTGGGTTCCACAGCGCGAGCCTGGACCGGACGTTGTCGATGGCCCATATCTCGCCTCCTTGGCTCCACATCTTCTAGGACGTATGGTTCGGGAGTACGCCTATGCTGTTGATTATTTGGATCCGACAGGTTTCGGGTATCAACCCTTGTCTCTACCGCGGCTGTTGTAGCGCGATCGCCTGTGGTATGCTGTGGAGCAAAACCACCTCGTGATGAGGGCCCGGCCTGGGAGCTAGTTGACGGTCCGACCCTCAATTGTCCCACAGTCAAGGCGGGTTGATATTCGGTAACTAGCGTATGACCTGCGTCCAACCGGGGATGTGTAGTTCTGCCATGATAGTCAGAGGAAGCAGAACTTTCAGTGGACGAGTGGGAAGCATCACCCCTCCTTGTTTTCCTACGCCTTTGGCGGTTTAATTGATTGGTCAATTCAATGTTGGCATGCAACTGTTCAGCTAACTATTGCCGGCTTTGGGTCAGTTCCTGGAGTAATGTCTGGAACTCTTGTCTGGTTACCGGTCCAGATGGACCGGAGTGAGCAGTGTTGTCTTGGTTGGACTGTAATTGCTGTGTGGGATTCTGTTCATCCCGAGCTCCTTGATTAGCTGCTATAGAAGTAGTCCTTGTGCTAACCATCTTGAACAGTGGATTCCTCTCATAGATTTTATGCAAATCTGAATAGAATGGAAGGATTCCGGAGTAGAGATCTGGATCTTCCTCTTGGATTTTACACAATCCGGTATTGATGGTAGATCCGAAGAGCAGGAGAAAAACTGGTTTTCTCAGTGAAAGCACCAAAGTGTTTGTACCAAAAATGGGCACAACACTCTTCGGAAGTCTTTGAAGAGATAAACGCGAAGAATGAAATTTAACACTGTGGGTTATCTAACAAAATCTCCAAATAACAGAAAGGTAAAGTGCAAAGACAAGCTATTTACAGTGATTCGGCGTTTTAGCCTACGTCCACTATGAAGTTTGATGACTTTATTGCTCGACACTCGAAGATTACAGCTTCTTATAACGCAGTACAACTGGTTTTGTGAGCTAAGTCTGAATTTAAGACAACCGTGGTGATTCTGAGTAAATCTGGCAGAGTCTGGGCGCTCTTTAGCTCTTAGAATTATCCGACCCCTTTTCTGAATGACCAAGGGCTCTATTTATAGGTGTAGGAGGCTGATACTTCGCCTAAACTGAGGGGAGACTAGTTCTGGTACGTCAGGGGGCCCACATGCCCGCTTTCTGGAAGTCCGGGCCCACTTTGGGATCGATTCAAAGCTATGTTCGAATCGATCAAGAAATTGTCCAATCGAGCTGAAATTTGGTGTGAATATTCTTCAATGTGTGCTCAAGCTTCTGTAAAAATTTCGTAGCATTTGGATGTGTAGATATCATGTTATGATCGATTCAAGTTGAAGATTTTCGTGTTCTGGAGTCATTCAAATCGATCTGATTCGAATCGATCGATTCGAATCCGTATGTTGGCGCGTGGAGTCGATGACGTGGTGCACGTGTTCCGGGCCAACCCCTCTTTTTCTCCGAGTATTCCGGGTCAAATCCTCGGTTTCAGCCGCGTTTGCTTGGTGGATTCGAAGTTATCGATCCGAAGAGGTGTTTTATTCGAATCGGTCGAATTCGTGGTCCTTCGTATCGATCGTGGAAGGTCATGGCTGATCGATACGAAGTATCCTCTGTCTTTGGGATTCTAAGACAATTGTGGCACGGAGTCGAAGCTCCCTCAACTGTATGGAATCGAAGGACTCTCGTTCGATGGATTCGAAGGTGGAGAAAGCTCCAATGGATTCGAACTTAAGGCACGCGTGAATGGATTCGAAGCACAGCTAACTACGATCGATTTGAACCAATACTATCTCGATGGATTCGAATCAAAGCTTGGTTCTGATGGATTCGAAACAATGCAAAGGGGGATGGATCCGACCCCAGGATGGAATTGAGCCAAGACTATCCTTTCACTTTCTAACGGCGATAACTTGAGCATACAAACTCGGATTGCTCCGAAACTTGGAACATTGGTTTCCACAGCTTCACTTGTCGTGTCTTATCAATTGTAGCCCGATCTAGATTCGGAAAGAATTCATCGATATTTGTAGTTGCCCAACAATCATCCAAAGTTGGAGGCGTGTGATTCTGTTTCTTTTTCAGTCAGTTCCTTGGTATCTCGGCCTTGCCAAAAGGCGGGATAACAATCACTTTCAAAACAAACTTTTAAAAGATAAACCACTTTAAAATGATTAACTCCATAATTAAACCTCAACATAAATCATTTCTACATTTATAAAACTGTGTTTATAAATCTCATTTCTATTTTATAAAACTTCTTTTATAAAATGTCTTTATTTATAAAATTATATTTATAAATATATTCATTTATAAATCTCATTTATTATAAATAATCCATTTATAAATCCTTTTCTTTATAAATCTAATTTATTTATAAAAACCATTTATAAATCCATTTACAAAATATCGATTACAAATCCATTTAATTAATATTTATAATCTCCATTTTTAAATCTATTTCTTTATTTATAAAATATAACTTTTATAAATCCTTTATATGAACCATTCAACAATCTCTATTTAAAGTATTTCACAATACTATCAATTTTAAAACATCAAAAACCATACCTTTTATTTCTTTTAAATAAATTCCTTCCTTTTCATAATTCGATAATAATTTATTAAAAAATCTATAATTTTAAAATCACTTTAGAATCCTTTTCAATTTGAAATCATTATTTATAGTATTCCAAATAATAAAAATAAGGTCCAGTGCTACTTTAGCACTAAATAAGGGAAATGCATACATGTCATCAAATATGGCATCCAACACATCATATATTGCAATATATGAAAAGTAAAATCAACAGGGTGAGGAATCCATTTGGATCCCTCCAACTGGTCCCCCTACATCACAAATCACATGTAACAATATATATATATATATATATATATAATCAATAGTGGTAAGGAATCTTATTAGATCCCTCCAACCTATTCCCTTACATCACATACAGTAATAATCAAATAATGTAAATCAACCGCTTCAAGGCGGGATTGTATACAAAGGGACATCCGCTCTTACACGGGAACATAATAGGGTCACATCCGCTCCAATGGCAGGAATATATCCAAACCAACAGATAAACAGTAAATCATCCAAACAAGCAACAAATAGCAATAATAAAAATATCCACACTTATATAAAATATAAGTGGGCCAGAGAGGTGAGTTTAACTCACCTTGATTCCAGTTATTGCTGAAGTGTTCTGGTTCGAATTAATACTGAACGGACGTCCAATTTTAACAAAAATTCCTACTTGCTCCAAATCCATCCAATCCAACTCTATAAGGTAGTATTCATTGATATGAGCGCAACGCAACTTGTCGTGTTTAATTTCAACCTCGTATGAAAGAGTTATACAATTTATAATATTTCAATTTAATAATATAATTATTTCCTTAATCCCATAATTAATTTTTAAATACAAACCCTAAAAAAAGAAGTTGGGTCATTGATTCCCTCTTCCATTGCAATTTACACACTTAGGTTGAACTCAAGACAACGACTTCGACAATCAACTCCGCTGCCTTGCTCTGACCTCGTCACACCTCTGCCTCCTAGCCTAGCATCGCCCTGGCCTTCCTCCACCGATCGCTGGAGGTCCGAACCCACATTGCCTCGTCGATCATCATAAAAATGGCAACGTTTGCGCGACTTTGAGCTGCCCTAACCACTGTCACCGACCTTCGATCGACAATCGGTTGGTATGGATGCATTCGTGGAGAAGAGAGCAACAAGTTTCATTTATATTGTTTTGCCTTATTTTGCTTCGATCACAACTTCGATTCGTGGCCATTGGATGATGGAGAGGAGTAATGGCGGCTAGCTATTATTTAGGGTTAGGGTTTCTCTAAAATAAAGGCTGTTAGCTTTTATTTATAGACAAGTATAAAACACCATTCATGCTTGAAATTTCCGAACTCCAATCGAGGCATGCCGCCTAGCGTTCTATATGTAACACCCCTATTCTGAACATAATGGAACTAGTATTGGGAGCCAATCCCATCATATACAGAAGTTAGCTTTTCAAAATCGAATTATATTAATTTAAATTCCTTTAATTAACTTGTACGTGTTTCGAGCTCGCATAACCAATCGATACGTCCGATCGCCATGAAATTCGACGACATATAATTCAATATTACGGATCCAATGGAACTGGTTTCGTCAATTCCGAGACAGTTTCTCGAAAGACTATTTTCATATGTTAATTAAAACGAATCACTATTAAAGCCAGTTTAATCACTTTTAATTATAAATTAAAGTTTACTATCTTCATTCTTATTCAAAGAGAATTTAAATCATCATTCGAAATTAATTTTATTTACATTAAATACAAGATTCAATTATTTAAACAATTCCAATTATTCAAATAACCCTTATTTTTTAAATCTAATCTATTTAACTTATAAAATTAATAATCTATTTAACTTATAAAATTAACTTTTCAGTACTTAAAATTAATTAAATATTTCAAATTCAAATGACTGAAATTCTAGGTTGTTGCATACTTCCCCCCTTAAAAGGACTTCATCTGCGAAATTTCTAAGGTAAGAAAAAAAATGCCACAATCCCATTAACTTTTCAAAACCAATTAGCTGAAATAGATTATAAAATTTTCTAAGTCTTTAAAATTCATTCACGGGTTCCAACTAATACCATTTAAAGTTTTAACATAAAAATCAAATTTTAGTTATCAAATTTTTTTCAGAACTTCTCAAAAAATTTCAAACTTTTTAATTTGTAGAAAATTTCGGCAGCGTCTCCTTTGCAGGGTTCGATCAAAAAAACTTACAATATATATAAACACATAATATACATCTCATCTCAAGGATGAGACATCCCGTAGGAAAAAATATAAAATATGATATGTAATCCAAGATGTGTACCTTTTATTAGTATTAGCAAACATGTACAATCAATATATAACGCGAAAGCGAGCTCCAAATACGAAGCATACACCATCCTTACCTACTTAACACTCAACAACTAATGATAACAAGTATATGGAAGTTAAAATCATTATATAACAATACTAATATAACAACCATATGCAACACTAATAAACAAAGTTAACTGAGCATAGCATGCAATCATACCAAATTCTATTTATTCATATTCATTTATTTATATTCATTTTTAGTTCACATTCATTCCATTTACATTCATTTAATTCATATTCATTTAATTCATATTTAATCAATTTACTATATTTCTTTTAATACTAATATCATTTATAAGCCATCCCATAAAATTTCACTTAAGTTCATAAACATTTTATATAACGCGACATATGTTCATTATCACTTCAATGCTTAAATTCATATTCAATTCTGGCAAACAACATTCCAAACCATATTCAATTTACTAATTCATTTCATTAGTTCACTTCATTTAATTCATTCCATTAATTCATTACAAATCAAATTCCATTACATCTCAATTTTAGAATTTTGGTTTGCTTAGCCAAAATGTTCACCCATTTTAAAATTTGGTTTTACTTTTCATTTTCTCAAATTCTATAAGTTATACAAACTTATGTACTTAAAATTCCATAAATCTTTACTTTGGTTCATTCATATTTTATAAGTATATAATCATTTTACAACCTAAGTTTAAATTCATTTTACACTCTTCTATATCTAAGAGTATATAAATCTCCGATCAATTTATTTTATCAGAATATTTAACAAGTTTAAAATTTGTTTTAACTTACTTTTTTTTTCTAATTATAAGTTACAAAAGCTTGTTTTAGCAAAACAAAAATCCAATAGAAAATCGCTATGGTAGTAATTCTTCACTTAAAAACTCGAAAATGAATACTGATGATGTTGCAGTCATCAACCAAATTATTTCCCAACGACTAAAGTGAGTTTTGTGCTTTCTGTTTCTTTTAAATTTCATTTTAATATATTTCCATTCAAAAATATTTTCCAAATTACTTTATTATTAGTTTTCAAAACTTTGAAACATTTCCAAAATCGCTGGTATTTAAATTCTCCAATTCTTAGTTTAAATCCTTTTTTTATTTATAAGCCATATTTATAAATACACATAAACTTTCACTCTTTATTTTATACAAGATCATTTCACAAATGTTGATCATTTTAATTATAATAAATACTTTATAATTCACATTTACAAGTTCACTTTTTATTATAACTCATTTTACAATTGCTTATCTTTGTTTAGATTATAATAAATGTCAACCCGCCTTTTGGCAAGGCAGTACACATGCGGATTTAATCCAACAGACTTCATGATCATCAAGGGAAAAAGACCGGAGTGATGGTTACCAGGATTGGAGATCGATTATATTTGAAACTATGGACTATAGTAGAATGGATTCGAGTGGAAAGCACTTAAAAAATTGCTATGTATAGAAGTTATACTTCCCTTAGAAGCGGGATCAGAATAAAGGGATCAGATTAAATAACATGCACACTACACAACTTAATGATGATCACTCCATAACTCAACAACCACAAGGTGGATTGAAGTGAAACTTTGGACACATGGAGAGGGGACCATAAGGAGTCTACCCTAGGGATCGCATGGCCTTAGGAGGAGTTTGGAGGGATCGGCCCATATCCCCCTAAAGGGATCGTCCCTCTTCCCTCTTAGGGATCGGCTACACCCAACTTTATTGCAAAGATCGATTAATATCTCAACATCTGCACATCCAATTTACATGAAACTTGGAGAACAAGCTAACTATATATGGAACACCCCATAGGGATCGCACATCATTTAGAGTAAGTTGGAGGGATCAGCTCCTATCCCTACATAGGGATCGGCTATAATCAACCTCCGCAGCATACTACAACAAAATTCGATCTATAACTCGAGTTCTACAAATCCAATTGGCATGAAACTTGGTAGTTATACATAATACAACATTTAGAAGCTCCCCTAGGGATTGCACGTCATTTGGAAGAGTTTGAAGGGATCAGCCCCAATCCCTCCAAAGGGATCGACTGAATTCAGAATGTATGCAACACCACTTCATGGAATACGTGATACTCACAAACCGTAAGTTGAAATGGCATGAAATTTGGAGGGAAAGTAGCTAACATCATGGAGAACCCCCAGAGGGTTCGCACCCCATTTGGACAGAAAAATAGGGATCGGTTCCGATCCCAATTGTGGGCCAAATGTGCCCGAAAATTCTTGTGTGGCTTTGTCTTGGCCTGGAGGTTTCTTGCCGAAATTTCAGACCGATCCGTGCATGTCTTCCCCTATAAATACAGCAGCCATGGCGTTAGAAATGGGGACTACCGGATCTTCTTTGTGCTTCTCTTTATCTTGAAGCTAAGCTACAGTCTGTCTATTTAATTTTTGGATTTCGAATTGTAATTGTAAACAAACTATAGTATAACTAAAAGGATTATTTTGGAGTGGACGTAGGCCGAAGTTAGTCGAACCACTATAATTCTTGTTTCTTTTTACTTGCTTTCATTTTTAATTTATTTGTTCTTCATATTATATTCTCTACATTAGATACCATGTGAAATCTGTAATTGGGTATTGGTGCTTTCATGCAACTGGGTGTTGGTGGCCAATTTTTACGCCAACATTTTGGTGCTTTCACAGAAAAGACTTGCACCCGCGGACTTGGAAGCTAGGATCTTAGATTTGGAAGCTTGGATACATGGATCTAGGAAGCGATGGCTAGGAAATCAACAAGGAGAGTGTTACTGAAAAGGAGCCACCATGGAGGGAGTCAAGAGGCTTCCTCAAGGGCTGAAGCTAATCAAGAATCTATCTACATCATACCGGATATGAAATGGAAACAATGATGGATGTTATGCAGGAGAGATGCTGCAAAGACAAGAGGAGATGATGCAAAATTTAATTCGACAGATTGGACAAGCTAGAGCACAGAATCAAGGGAATAAAGCAGCATGAGCTAATGACAACATTGATAAAGGAGTTGAAGAGGTAGGATTCGATAGAAATCAGAACTGAGAACAAGGAAATGGAGCAAATGGACAAAGGAATGGAATAGAGAAGCCAGGGGCAGTCCTCGACCATCTTAGAGGGATCAGCACCGATCCCTCCAGAAGGATTGGCACCGATCCCCAAAGGCTATGGGGCATGCCCTCGGGTCTTGTTGATCGCCATGATGGAGGACCTGCAATCAATCCTTGGAGCTTGGTGTGAATCAGAATTTGGACGCTCGTTCGAAGGAAAACGTTCCAGAATTCCCTCATAGATTCGAGGGGCAACTTGGACATGATGATATGAGACTACCACTGGAAGACGACAGGTTTGCAGAGTTGATCAAATGAGCTATGCGTGGAGGATTGGTGAACAGGGATTTTGAGGATGTAAATAGAAGTCCATTCGCTCCTAATATCAGGAATGCTAGAATCGACCAGAATTAAAACTACCAACACTGGAAGTTTATATGGCACATAGTAGCACTAGGGGCATTGGAAAAAGTCTTGGCATGATGCTTCTCCCTGTACTTAACGGATGTAACTGCGCTATGGTTCAAACAGTTGAAAAGCTGTTCTATTAGCACATTGGTGGAATTGGTCGAAAGATTTATGAAGCAATTTCGGGTTCACATTACAAGACTCAAGAATGTGATGACATTGACATCGGTATAGCAGTGGGTAGCAGAATCACTCAAGAATTTCTTAACCTGGTTCGTTGTGGCAGTTATTTCCATGGATTGACCAGATCCATCGATGGTTTTGATGGCAACAGTGTCAGAAGTTGCAGATAATTTAGATTTTAAGATATCACTAATATGGGATCCACCCGGTGAATGCGCAGGAAAGGACAAGCGTAAATAGAACATCGACAATAGCTTCAATGGATCGAAGCAGCAGTGGGGAGAACCCAAATTCTCTTCTTAATCGGAATTGAATGAAACCCTAGAATGGATATATCTAGATAGTCGAGGAAGCCTTTCGTATTGAGGGCCTACAAGGAGGGAACCCTCTGAACGTGAACAGAGATCAAGAAAGCGTTGCCTATTCCATGAGCTGGATAGGCACAATACAATTGACTCTAGGCATTTGAAGGATATCAGTGAGGAATAGTCAGTTACTATAATACATAAGGACTCCGGGTGCGGTAGTGGAACAGGAGCAACCACTGTATACCTCAAATGAAAATTGAACCGGATCAAGGCATCATCAACAACTTATCATCAATTGATCGGGATGACATGGAGTAAGTAACAAACTTCGCAGTAGGGCGGCTAAGTGTAACGACCCGTATTTTTACGGATCGAAAACATCGTAAATCAGTTGTCTTTTGGTCGCATTGTTGATAAGTCATCCATAGTCTAAGTCTTAGGTCGTATAGAAGATAGGTCGTATAATGGTTGGGTCGTAGTAGACGACCTAAGGAAGTGGAACGACCTATAGGAAGTTGGCGACCTAAGAAGTGGAGCGACTTAAGGATTGGAATGACCTAAGCAGTTAGGTCGTGTGATAGTTAAGTCGTATGGTGGCTTAGGTCATGGAGTTGGATAGGTCGGAGGAGCGACTTAAGAAGTTGGAGCGACCTAAGAGAGTGAGTGACCCATAGGAGTTAACAACCTATAGGAAGTTGTCGACCTAAGAGTTAGCGACCTATAGGAGTTAGCGACCTATAGAAGTTAGCGACCTATTAGTTAGCGAGTTAGCGACCTAGTGGTTAGCGACCTAAGAGTTAGCGAGTTAGCGTAGTTAGGTCGTAGACGACCTAAGATGTTAAGTCGTATCCTAGCTAAGAGTTAGGTCGTGAGTTCTGTGTTGAGTTAGGTTGTAGGCGACCTAAGATAGTTAGGTCACGTGTGTGTTAGGTCGCAGGTTTGATTAGGTCGTAGGTCGCGTATATGCGCAGATCTGGGTTAAGTCGTAGGTCGTAGAAGCGCATGCGTTAGGTCGTAAGTCGTGGAGTTTCGTTAGGTCGCGGATGCGCGTAGGTCGTTGGATCTGTTAGGTTGTGGATGCGCTTATCTGCTAAGTCGTTAGGTCGTAGGTCGTGGAAGCGCATATGTCGTTAAGTCGCGCGCAGGTGCTAAGTTGTTAAGTCGGAGGTTGATAGGTCGTGGGGTTTTTAGGTCGTGGACGACCTAAGAGCGAACGACCTAAGGGAAAATCAGCTATAAATAGGAGGGTTCTATCTCACTTTTTGGGATCCGGATTTTGAAGCGATGAAGTGCTGCCATTTTGAGAGCTTGACTTCTACACTTCTTCACTTCTTTTCTCCACTTTAATCTTGTGATTCCTTCCATCCAAATCGAAGATCAAATCGAAGATCGAAGAGCTTAGATTGAAGATCTACATTCTTCGAAGAGAGATTTCATCGTTTAAAGCGGATTTGTGATAGATCGAGTTGGATCCTTCGCTGTCCAGATCTGAAGTGTGTTGCTTTTGGGTTGTTTAGGTGATTTGGTGAGTGGTGATTATCTCTCACACGGATCCAAAGGAGTATATCGGATCGTTGGCTTGATTTTGTGTTAAAGTAGTGATTCCCATGCATTTTCCTAATCCTAAGTATAGATCCATATAGATCCATTGTTCATAATGATTTGGCATCCATTTTTCTACATGTTAACCTATGCAAGTTCATTCATCAAGATTATAGAGATATTGCTCATGTTTTCATGCTTGTTAGACTTTTGACTCTTTAATTACGAAATTGCCATTATTGTTGTAATTGTCTATTTAGATCATATTTGAATGCTTGTTTACTTGGATTAATGTTTGATTTGATTGATTTCTATGAATTAGATGATTGATGATTTGATTTAGACAAGATGGTCAAAGATGATTCAAAAGCAAAGGGAAAGGCTCTTGAATTGGAAAAGCTGCTTGTGGCATATGTAGCGGATGATGAAGCTCGTATGGATAGATTTGATGATGATGTTGAGATGAAGCTTTGCTATGATGATGATGAGGCGAAGTATGATATGAGATAGCCTTGGTCTAATCCAGACGGGATCATTCCAAGCAGATTGATAACTCGGTGAAATGGTTCGAGTTTGAGGATAATGGTTTGCTCGAGAGGCGCTTGAGCTAGTATGGAAATAGTCGTCGAGGAGGATGACTAGAAGGCTGAGATCTCATCGTTGTTGAAGGTTCTAGCATGCTCAAAGCAAGAGTACGTTGGGCAGATTCGATAGTCCCTGAAGGCTACTGATTAGTAGTTAAGTACTCTGGGCAGATTTCGATAGTCCTAGGCACGGGTCACGATGACGTGCGGAGTTATGTCTAGAACCGGGGTTTCCATTAGCCCTTGACGGACGGATGAAATAAAGAGCCGGTCATTCAATTAACGATGATATCGAAGCAATGATAACAGTGATAGCCAGAGTCATGGATGTTTGGTTGTATCGTCATTCGGTCTCAAGAGCGGTATTTTTCTGGGTGCTTATCTGATCTTGGTTTAGGCCTTGGGGGTTTGTAATTGGAAAACATTGCCCTTGACTCAAGTGATAATTGCTTTATTTTAAATTGTATGCTTTGCTATGTTTGCTTCTGCTTAGTGTGTGTCTGGGGGCTATCACTGTAGAAAGAGGTGGAATGGGAGGGTTGGATTCCTATTTCTTTTTCCTTTATGCTCTTTTGGTATGTTGTTAGTTAATTTACCGCTCACTAAGACTGTTGTCTGACTCAAGGCTTTATGTTTTAACTCTTATTGCCTTGGGTTGTTCGTCCATTTTGGGACGGGCAGACTAGGTAGCAGGTGACAGGTGCTGTTCTTGCTTTCCACGGTGCTGATATCGAAGACAAGCTAGAGGCTTGCATATTATCTTCTTACTATATGTACTGGGTGTTCCGCTATTTGTATATTCTCTGAGTGTTATGTAGTGAGGCTTGATGTATTGACTATTCAGATGTTTGTATTCAACTATTATGAAGTTTTATTGATGAGATTCTATTCTGTGAAGCTTCACTATGTATATATTCTATTGTATTTTTGTCCATGCGCTGTGAGTAATACGATAGATTCAGCTGTTTTAATTTACCCTGACAATCGTCCATGGCTGCCTGGCACACTTTACAGCGCATTATCTCTAGGTTTAGTGCAGGAGTCATGGCGGTCGTCACATTTGGTATCAGAGCTTTGGTTAATCGATTTTACCCAACGCTCACTGACGTAACTGCGTATGAGAGACGTAATTGTATTTTGATGGATGATTACTATGTATAATATAGTAGTTTAGAATGATTTGAACCCTTTATGCAGTTGTTCTCAAGGTGTATTAATCATTCCTTTTTATAGATATTAAGGATGTGTCGAAGAGGGAGACCAACTTCTAGGGAAGGCCGTGCTGCTGAGGGGACTGCTGATTTTGCAGCTATGTTCGAAGCTATGATGACTTCGATCATGAGAAGGATACCAGTTCCGGGGACAGCAGTTGATGTTGGAGTTCAAGTCCAAACTCCAAAGCCGGTAGATTTTGGTAATTTGTGTAAGGACTACACTGCTCTTGGAGGAAAGGTTTTCTTGGGAACAGAATCAACCATTGAAGTCCAGAGGTGGATAGATGCTTGTAGAAGGATCTTTAGTGATTTGGGAATTGAGGATGCGACTAAGAGGAAGTTAGCATCAAGACAGCTTCAAGGGAGAGCTTCTGATTGGTGGAATTCTTTCACCATTGATACTCCGGAGGAAGGGATTACTTGGGAGCAATTCCAAGTCAGATTTGAAGCTAAGTTCATTTCTACAGCTCAGAAGTCTGTTCTGTTCAATAAGTTTGTGGAGCTCAAGCAGGGAGGAAGACCAGTTCTTGAGTATGTTTCTGAGTTTAAAGCTTTGTCCAAGTATGCTCGGTCGTATATTGAATCTTCGTATCAGAAGAATGAGAAGTTTGTGACAGGCTTGGACAGTTATCTTGGGAGGCAGTTGGTGGATCATTTGGACGATCCATTTGAGAAGCTTGTAGAGAAGGCTCTCAGGCATGAGAATCTGTTTCCTAAAGAGGGATCTGTTGTTGCTGTGACCAAGGAGGAGTCTAGACCACAGCAGGGTGGAAACAAGAAGAGGAAGCAGCAGCAACAAAAGAGTAAGGATGGCCAAAAGAAGCCGAAGGGCGAAGTGACCTACTTCAATTGTCAACAGAAGGGCCATTTCTCTAGAGATTGCAAGAATCCGAAGGTGCTGGTGAAGTGCCACAACTGTGACAAGCTGGGACATGTTAAGAGGAATTGTCCAGAACCGAGGAGGGACAAGCAGATTGTGCAAGCTTATGCTTTGGGAGCTGTTCCGTCATCTTCGAAAGCTCCTACCGCTGAAGAGAAAGGAAAGAGTGTGGTGGTTCAGGGTACTCTCTCCATTTGTGGTGTTCCAGTTAGAGTGTTATTTGATACTGGGGCGTCGCATTCTTTTGTTTGTAGTGAACTTGTAGGCCAGTTGGGTTTAGAACCGGATATTGTTGATAGGCCATTGGTTGTGACTAATCCAGTTGGGGGTTCGTCTTGTTTGTGTATGTTATGCCATGGTCTGATTGTATCGAGTCATGATTGCTCTTTTGTTTGTGATTGTTTTGTTCTGAACTTTGCGGGGTTCGGAATTATTTTGGGTATGGACTGGCTTAGGAAGTATGCAGCAAAGGTTGATTGTGAGAGGTTGGAGGTGACAGTCGAGAATGTGGAGGGGCGAAAGATTGTGATACGATGTAAGCATGAAGAAGGTGTCTTCATGAGCTTCATGTATTCGTTGGTTGTTCCACGGGATGGACTGTCATCGTTGCCAATCGCTAATGGATTTGAGGATGTCTTTGACGAGGTCAAAGGGTTACCGCCGCATAGAGAGATCGAGTTTCGTATAGATCTAGTTGAAGGAGCCAGACCTGTTGTGATGCCTCTTAGGCGGATGGCGCCTAGGGAGCAGCAAGAGTTGAGGGTGCAGGTTGATGACCTTTTACAGAAAGGATTCATTCGGCGTAGTGTGTCCGAATGGGGTGCACCAATTGTGTTCGCAACCAAAGAAGATGGATCGTTGAGGTTGTGTGTGGATTATCGTGAGCTGAATAAGGTGACTAAGAAGAACAAGTATCCATTGCCGAGAATAGATGACTTGTTTGATCAGCTTCACGAAGCTAAGGTGTTTTCTCAGATGGATTTGGCTACGGGATTTCACCAGTTAAGAGTGGCTAAGGATAGTGTGCCAAAGACTGCTTTTAGGACACCATCCGGTTTCTTTGAGTGGCTGGTAATCCCGTTTGGATTGACTAATGCGCCAGCATGTTTTGTGGATCTTATGAATAGAGTGTTCAGAGATCAATTGAGCAAGTTCGTGCTAGTGTTCGTGGATGATATTCTGATTTATTCCAGAACTGAAGAAGAGCACAAGATGCACTTGCGTATTGTTTTGGAAATCTTACGGAAACATCAGCTGAAGGCTAAGTTTTCGAAGTGTCACTTCTGGAAGAGTGAAGTGAGGTTCTTAGGCCATGTTATCTCTGGAAATGGAATAGCGGTTGATCCCGCTAAGGTGGTAGCAATCCAGGATTGGGTTAGACCTAAGAATGCATCTGATGTGAGAAGTTTTCTTGGATTAGCAGGATATTATCGACGGTTTATCAAAGACTTCTCCAAGGTAGCTGCACCATTAACAGGATTGACGAAAAAGAACCAAGTGTTCAAATGGGATGATAAGTGTGAGCAAGCTTTCGGAATCCTGAAAGAGCGACTGACAAGTGCTCCTGTTTTGACTATTCCAAGTGGGAATGATGAGATGGTGGTTTACACCGACGCATGTGGTACTGGACTTGGAGCAGTGCTGATGTAGAGGGATAAAGTTGTTGCGTATGCCAGTCGACAACTGAAGCCGCATGAAAGGAATTACCCGACTCATGATTTGGAATTAGTGGCAATTGTTTTTGCTCTGAAGATGTGGAGACATTATCTATTGGGAGTTCGATTCGAGTTGTTTACAGATCAAAAGTCGTTGAAGTATCTTTTCTCCCAAAAGGATTTGAATCTTCGGTAGCAACGATGGCTAGAGTTTTTAGCATCGTATGATTTTGGTATAGCTTATACTCCGGGAAAAGGTAATGCAGTGGCAGATGCGTTAAGTCGAAGACATGCAGGATTGGGAGCCATGTTTTCAGAATGGAAGAATCTCGAGTATTTAGCTGGATTTGACTTCAGGCTCAGATGCAAATTGGAACCTGAGATGTTGGCAAACTTATCGATAAGACCGACTCTTGTGGAAAGAATTGGCGAGAGCCAAAAGCGAGACGATAAGCTTGTCAAGATTATCCGTGATTTGGAATCTGGATTGGACCCAGAAAAGGATAAAGGATTCGAGGTCGATCGAGAAGGTTGGCTTCGGAAGCAAGGACAACTAGTTGTTCCCGATATAAATGAATTGAGAAGTGAAGTTCTGAAGGAAAGTCATCACTCGAAGCTGACAATTCATCCAGGTGGAAATAAGATGTATCGAGATATGAAGAGAACCTATTACTGGAAAGGCATGAAGAAAGATGTTGGAAATTCTATTTCCAAGTGCATGAACTGCCAGTTGGTAAAAGCCGAACAGAAGAAGCCAAGTGGATTGCTTCAGCCATTAGAAGTTCCTACATGGAAGTGGGAACAAATATCGATGGATTTTATTGATGGGTTACCTAGAACAAGAACGGGAAATGAAGGAATTTGGGTTATTGTAGATCGTTTGACTAAGAGTGCAATATTCATTCCTGTTCGATCGACTAGGACTGCATCAAAGCTGGCTGAGTTGTATGTTAAGTGGATAGTTCGATTCCATGGTATTCCGAAGAGTATAGTGAGCAATCGAGATCCATTGTTCACTAGTGGATTTTGGAAGAGCTTTCAGGAAGTTTTGGGAACCGAGTTGTGTTTGAGTAAAGCCTATCACCCTCAAACAAATGGTCAGACCGAGAGAGTCAACCGAGTTTTGGAAGATCTCCTCAGAGCTTGTGTTTTGGATTTCGGAGGATCATGGGAAGATCACCTTCATTTGGTGGAATTTTCGTATAATAACAGTTACCAGTCAAGCATTGGTATGGCACCGTATGAGGCATTGTATGGAAGACCGTGTAACTCTCCGACATGTTGGTTAAAGACAGGAGAAAAGCAGATGCTTGGGCCAGAGATGATTCGACGGACTTCGGATTGCATAGAGATCATTCGGCAACGAATGAAGGCAGCCCAAGACCGACAGAAAAGTTATGCCGATAAGCGTCGCAAGGATTTGGAATTCGATGTAGGTGATATGGTTTTTGTGAAGATTTCTCCATTGAAGAATGTTATTCGATTTGGGAAGAAAGGAAAATTGATTCCAAGATTTGTTGGACCATTCCCGATTGTCGAGCGAATTGGAAAGCTCGCCTACAGATTGGAGTTACCGGAGAAGATGTCGAGTGTGCACAGTGTTTTTCATGTATCGTATCTACGGAAGTAAGTGCACGACTCGAATACAGTGGTTTCTGCTGATAGCTGTGAAGATTTCGAAGTTGATCCAGTCGATAGGAGACCTCGTAAGCCGCTTCGTGTTGTGGAAACCGACACGAAACAGCTTAGGAGGAAGTTAGTTAAGTTGCTCAAGATACTATGGAGTGATGATGATAACGACTGTACATGGGAGGTGGAAGAGAGGATGAAAATAGCTCATCCTGAACTCTTCAAGGTATGGCCCTAAGGTGTCGTGTCATCTAACGACATTGTAACTTGTTCTAGTTTTAGAATTCTGCATGCTAAGCTAGAATTGGATGCATGGTTTGTTGATTGCTATGGATGGTAGGCATGCTTAATAGTCTTTGATTGCTCTGTTTGTTTGGAATTTCGGGGGCGAAATTTCTAAGGGGGAGAGAATGTAACGACCCGTATTTTTACGGATCGAAAACATCGTAAATCAGTTGTCTTTTGGTCGCATTGTTGATAAGTCATCCATAGTCTAAGTCTTAGGTCGTATAGAAGATAGGTCGTATAATGGTTGGGTCGTAGTAGACGACCTAAGGAAGTGGAACGACCTATAGGAAGTTGGCGACCTAAGAAGTGGAGCGACTTAAGGATTGGAACGACCTAAGCAGTTAGGTCGTGTGATAGTTAAGTCGTATGGTGGCTTAGGTCGTGGAGTTGGATTGGTCGGAGGAGCGACTTAAGAAGTTTGAGCGACCTAAGAGAGTGAGCGACCCATAGGAGTTAACGACCTATAGGAAGTTGCCGACCTAAGAGTTAGCGACCTATAGGAGTTAGCGACCTATAGAAGTTAGCGACCTATTAGTTAGCGAGTTAGCGACCTAGTGGTTAGCGACCTAAGAGTTAGCGAGTTAGCGTAGTTAGGTCGTAGACGACCTAAGATATTAAGTCGTATCCTATCTAAGAGTTAGGTCGTGAGTTCTATGTTGAGTTAGGTCGTAGGCGACCTAAGATAGTTTGGTCGCGTGTGTGTTAGGTCGCAGGTTTGATTAGGTCGTAGGTCGCGTATATGCGCAGATCTGGGTTAAGTCGTAGGTCGTAGAAGCGCATGCGTTAGGTCGTAAGTCGTGGAGTTTTGTTAGGTCGCGGATGCGCGTAGGTCGTTGGATCTGTTAGGTCATGGATGCGCTTATCTGCTAAGTCGTTAGGTCGTAGGTCGCGGAAGCGCATATGTCGTTAAGTCGCGCGCAGGTGCTAAGTTGTTAAGTCGAAGGTTGATAGGTCGTGGGGTTTTAGGTCGTGGACGACCTAAGAGCGAACGACCTAAGGGAAAATCAGCTATAAATAGGAGGGTTCTATCTCACTTTTTGGGATCCGGATTTTGAAGCGACGAAGTGCTGCCATTTTGAGAGCTTGATTTCTACACTTCTTCACTTCTTTTCTCCACTTTAATCTTGTGATTCCTTCCATCCAAATCGAAGATCAAATCGAAGATCGAAGAGCTTAGATTGAAGATCTACATTCTTCGAAGAGAGATTTCATCGTTTAAAGTGGATTTGTGATAGATCGAGTTGGATCCTTCGCTGTCCAGATCTGAAGTGTGTTGCTTTTGGGTTGTTTAGGTGATTTGGTGAGTGGTGATTATCTCTCACACGGATCCAAAGGAGTATATCGGATCATTGGCTTGATTTTGTGTTAAAGTAGTGATTCCCATGCATTTTCCTAATCCTAAGTATAGATCCATATAGATCCATTGTTCATAATGATTTGGCATCCATTTTTCTACATGTTAACCTATGCAAGTTCATTCATCAAGATTATAGAGATATTGCTCATGTTTTCATGCTTGTTAGACTTTTGACTCTTTAATTACGAAATTGCCATTATTGTTATAATTGTCTATTTAGATCATATTTGAATGCTTGTTTACTTGGATTAATGTTTGATTTGATTGATTGCTATGAATTAGATGATTGATGATTTGATTTAGACAAGATGGTCAAAGATGATTCAAAAGCTAAGGGAAAGGCTTTTGAATTGGAAAAGCTGCTCGTGGCTTATGTAGCGGATGATGAAGATCGTATGGATAGATTTGATGATGATGTTGAGATGAAGCTTTGCTATGATGATGATGAGGCGAAGTATGATATGAGATAGCCTTGGTCTAATCCAGACGGGATCATTCCAAGCAGATTGATAACTCGGTGAAATGGTTCGAGTTTGAGGATAATGGTTTGCTCGAGAGGCGCTTGAGCTAGTATGGAAATAGTCGTCGAGGAGGATGACTAGAAGGCTGAGATCTCATCGTTGTTGAAGGTTCTAGCATGCTCAAAGCAAGAGTACATTGGGCAGATTCGATAGTCCCTGAAGGCTACTGATTGGTAGTCAAGTACTCTAGGCAGATTTCGATAGTCCTAGGCACGGGTCACGATGACGTGCGGAGTTATGTCTAGAACCAGGGTTTCCATTAGCCCTTGACGGACGGATGAAATAAAGAGCCGGTCATTCAATTAACGATGATATCGAAGTAATGATAACAGTGATAGCCAGAGTCATGGATGTTTGGTTGTATCGTCATTCGGTCTCAAGAGCGGTATTTTTCTGGGTGCTTATCTGATCTTGGTTTAGGACTTGGGGGTTTGTACTTGGAAAACATCGCCCTTGACTCGAGTGATAATTGCTTTATTTTAAATTGTATGCTTTGCCATGTTTGCTTCTGCTTAGTGTGTGTCTGGGGGCTATCACTGTAGAAAGAGGTGGAATGGGAGGGTTGGATTCCTATTTCTTTTTCCTTTATGCTCTTTTGGTATGTTGTTAGTTAATTTACCGCTCACTAAGACTGTTATCTGACTCAAGGCTTTATGTTTTAACTCTTATTGCCTTGGGTTGTTCGTCCATTTTGGGATGGGCAGACTAGGTAGCAGGTGACAGGTGATGTTCTTGCTTTCCACGGTGCTGATATCGAAGACGAGCTAGAGGCTTGCATATTATCTTCTTACTATATGTACTGGGTGTTCCGCTGTTTGTATATTCTCTGAGTGTTATGTAGTGAGGCTTGATGTATTGACTATTCAGATGTTTGTATTCAACTATTATGAAGTTTTATTGATGAGATTCTATTCTGTGAAGCTTCACTATGTATATATTCTATTGTATTTTTGTCTATGCGCTGTGAGTAATACGATAGATTCGACTGTTTTAATTTACCCTGACAATCGTCCATGGCTGCCTGGCACACTTTACAGCGCATTATCTCTAGGTTCAGTGCAGGAGTCATGGCGGTCGTCACACTAAGTCACTTACACATGTAGGATCGAGCACGGTCCCTAGGCATGCTCTGAGATGATGATAAACCGTAGTGCTAGGGTTTGTGAAAATTGTTTTTTCCTTCTTGTTTGCTTCGAACTCTTGTTTTTCTAATTTTATTTGAACTCTGGTTTATTGGTTTGTGGATTCTTATTTTAAATTTTAGCAAATGAACTTAGGAATGCTTAAATTTGGATTAATGTAATAGATAAAACTGGTCGCAGTTGTGGTCCTGTTTGAAGAGACAGGAAAACAATCGCACGGTACGGGTCTTTTTGTTCAACGAACACGACGAAATGGACCTGTGCATCATGGATTAAGCCCTCAATTGGGTATCAAGGCCAAAGAATAAAACCTAATAGGTCGTCGAGTATGGATTGTGCTTAGAAAGGATCCGGAGAGATCAAGGTCGTCGGGTAGGGACTATGCCTAGCAAGAGGTAGGTCGCTTCACTCGAACGTGATGGATCAACCTACTCAGGTCATCGAGTATAGATTGTGCTCGGTAAGGATCCAGAGATATAAAGGTCTCCAGGTATGGACTATGCCTGACAAAGGGTAGGTTGCTTCGCTCAAACACGATAGATTGGCCTACTCAGGTCATCCAGTACAGATTGTGCTCGGCAAGGATCTAGTGAGATCGAGGATTCGGATTTGGATAACAATCCGAGGAGGTCATGGATTTGGATATCAGTTTCGAATAGCAATGGATTTGGCTTTGGATGGATGCAGATCCGGATAAAATGATCCGGAGAGACCGTGTATTTGGATCGGATTTTGGATTGGAAAATACGGCTATCAATGGATTATGGATTTCAGATTAATGGCAATTCAAAACACACCTTCCTCTCTTAAGGCATGATATGTGGGGCAAAGTATTTACCCGCCTTTTGGCAAAGAGTATATAGGCTGATTTAGTCCAAAAGACTTCATAATCATCAGGGAAGAAAGCCTGGAGAGATGGTTACCTGGATTGGAGATCGATTATATTTGAAACTATGGACTATAGTTGAATGGATTCGGGAGCACATCACTCAAAAAATAGCTAAGTACGAAACTAATACTACCCCTAGAAGAGGTATTGGAATAAAGGGATCGAAATAAAGGGGTCGGATTAAACAGGATGCACACAACACAACTCAACGATGATTGCTCCATAACTCAATAACCACAAGGCATATTAAAGCAAAAATTTAGAAATAGGAAGAGGGAACCCTAAGGAGTCTTCCTTAGGGATCACATGTCCTTTGGAGGATTTTGGAGGGATCGGCCCCTATCCCTCCAAAGTGATCGGCCCTCTTCCATCTCCGGGATTGGCTAAACCCAACTTTATTGCAAAGGTCGATCAATATCTCAGCATCTACTCATCCAATTAACATGGAACTTGGAGCACAAGCTAACTACAACATGTTGAACACCCCATAGGGATTGCACACCATTTGGAGAAAGTTGGAGGGATCGGCCTCTATCCCTCCATAGGGATCGGCTATAATCAGCCTTCGCAGCTTATTGCAACAAAAATCGATCAATAACTCGAGTTCTACTAATCCAATTGGCTTGAAACTTGGAGGCTATACCTAATGTGACATGAAGAAGTTCCCCTATGGATCGCATGTCATTTGGAGGAGTTTAAAGGTATCGGCCTCTATCCCTCCAAAGGGATCGGTTGAAATCAGAATGTATGTAACACCACTTCATGGAAAATGCGATATCTCACAAACCGTAAGTCGGAATGGCATGAAATTTGGAGAGCAAGTAGCTAACATCATGGAGAAACCCCAGAGGAATCACACCCATTTGGACACCGAAATAGGGATCAGTACAAAATAGGGATCGGTACCGATCCCTATTGTGGGCCCCAGTGGGCCTGAAAAATCTTGTGTGGTCTCGTCGTGGCCTGGAAGTTTCTCTGGCGATATTTCAGCCCCATCCATGCACGCCTTCCCCTATAAATACAGCAGGCATGGCGTTAGAAAAGGGGGTTGCTGGATCTTCTTCCTCTTCTCTTTATCTTGAACCTAGGCTACACTCTGTCAATTTTATTCTTGGATTTCGAATTGTACCTGTAACAAACTACAGTATAATAAAAAGGATTATTCTGAAGTGGACGTAGGCCGGAGTTATGAGAAAGAAATATAGTTATGGTAATGAAAGAAGAAAGAAAAAGAGAAAAGGAAACTAAAACAACATAGAATCTCACAATCGCAGCGGAATATATAATATAAACCAATGATCTTTACAAAAGAGAAACTGTAATATTCATACATCAAATCAGAGTACACGAATAATAAATCATCAGCCTAGACATTATAACAACCTGTCCTCGCAAATGCTTATAATTTCATCAACAATGCAGTGGAAAATAAACATATACATGAATACGACCTTAAGATCTCCAGCTCGTCTGTTGACGCTCCAAAGCATCCAAATCTAAATTTGTAAACACGCTCAGTCTGACCCGAGCATTGAAAGGGAATAATGCCCGGATCAGTCTGATAAACCAGCATGAAAAAACACCTCTCAATTGAATTTTTAAAGTTATAAAAAACTTTTCTTTTTCAAAGAAAAAGGTATCTTGTAATACCACGCCGCAAATAAACATGGATGGGTGTTTACCTTATGATAACCAAAACATTTCATATCAAACTCTGTTATATTATACTAGCATTTAGTATACAAATAATATTAATCATAACCGAAATTGTTATATTGATTAAATTACAGTATACTAGCTACAAAGTAGGTTCCACAAACAAAATGGCAGGCATGTATTGGAGAATGGATTCCATAAAATGGAAAGGTAAGGGACTACTTTCCGTAGAGTACATCTCTAGAGGAATGTATCGAGGATCGACATCTTCGAAACCTCTGCAAATCAGAACCGGCCTACCTGCAGACCCATCTGGTGGTGGATAAGACCGAATATGATATCACCCCGGTCGTAACCGACTTATCCATGGCCACAGCATACAAAACATACTCGATAAATAGAGAGTAAGACCATACCCTTATAGGAGCAACCCACATAGCTCTGAAGCTACCCTGTTTTAATCATTCCCGGTTGATGAGGCTAAAGAGGTAACATATTACCTTTTACATAACAAACATTCCACTTTGAATGCCAGATTGCTATTCCACAATCATAGAACTGATTTTTGCAAACATATAACTCCAAAGCTCGTATGTTTTAGGAAAGGGTGTCAAGCTAAGAGAAGTTGTCTTATCCGCCACCAAATAGATGATACGTTTATAGAGGTCAATCAATGTGATCTAGACATGCAACATCAAACATTTTTCCATACAAGTTGTCTAGGAAGAGGAAAACCCAAGGTACTCTCCTACTATATCCTGTCGGGAATCATCCCTAGGATTAGTAGCGAGAAGTCCTTGCATATCAAGGATTTTCATAACGAATCAATACTGCCACCATATATATTATGCATCGCTGGTCTAGTGGTAAGTAGCCCTAGGTCATGAAGATCTCCGTCTTCAAAAATCATCACCATAACCCTGCACTTTCGAACACATACATTGGTCCCAAGTGGTTTTCAGATAAATCTGATCCCGGTCTCTTCGGATCAATAATGAAAAGCGACCCACAACCTCATACGGAAATCAAGTCTCATGGACTTATCACGTTTCCAGTTTTAAACTAGTTATCCTGCGGTCAAGAGGGAAGCTCGGTAGATTGGAGTACTATAGTCACTATGGACTACTCGAATCATCATTCCTAACACCAAATGATAATCAAGCCTACTCAGTTGGCTTCATGCTAAGTGCATGACTAATCAGTTCCAACATCAAGTTAAGGAACCAAAAATGGCTAATTTTATAGTCAGTTATTTAATTATCAAAACAACAAATAAAATCTAGCACATAAGCAGTCAGTGGGCCTATTTAATTAATTTCTTATTAATTAAATCAATTTCCAAATACGTACTCAAAACTATCTTTTAAAAGATATATTCTCAAAACCACTTTTGATCATTCGATATTTGGAAAACATTCCATATACTAATCTTAATGGAATAAGCATATTTAATAAAGCTACCATTTTAGAGACACGCTAAATTAATTTCTATAACCGTACAACTCTCGAGTTCATATGCCTTAGGACGGGTGTTAAGTATAAGAAGCAGTGTTTCCTATACACTAAGCCTTTAGTATGATAATAGAACCAATTCGTGTATTTCACAATGGAAGATCAAATCACATTTTATTGGGTCAAAACAAATGTTGCGTAAAACATCGTTACGACAACCCAAAAACACTAATATAGGGATTTCACTAATTATATTTAACATTAATCTTCGACATCGAATTTCAACTATTTATTAGTTAACAATGAACCATTCGAGTTTGGGCATCATTACCTCTCAGACCTTGATTAAACAACATTCTTCACTTCTAATTAGATCGAAGTTACACACCTCGAATATTAACATCAGATATAGGATATATATATATATAAATCTCATATATTGTATAAAACATTCGGAAATAATTTATTGTAACAATAGTGTTATAGTCCATACCTTCCTTACTTTCATCGAAAATATTTATTACAACAATAAATGTTGAAATCTATGTTTTCATCACTTAACACATTTTAAATCGATTTTAAAAACCATTTAAACTCCATTTGGAAATATCACTTTCAAAACATTCTTTAAAAGATAAACCACTTTTAAAACGATTAACTCCATATTTAAACCTCAACATAAACCATTTCTATATTTATAAAACTATGTTTATAAATCTCGTTTCTATTTTATAAAACTTCTTTTATAAAATCTCTTTATTTATAAATTTCCATTTAAAAATATATTCATTTCTAAATCTCATTTATTACAAACAATCCATTTATAAATCCTTTTCTTTATAAATCTAATTTATTTATAAAAACCATTTATAAATCTATTTACAAAATATCGATTACAAATCCATTTTACAAATATTTATAAACTCCGTTTATAAATCAATTTCTTTATTTATAAAATATCACTTTTATAAATCCTTTATATAAATCTCCATTTAAAGTATTACACAAAACTATCAATTTTAAAACATCAAAAATCATGCCTTTTATTTATTAAAAGTAAATTCCTTCCTTTTAATAATTCAATAATAATTTATCAAAACATCAATAATTTTAAAATCACTTTAAAATCCTTTTCAATTCAAAATTATTATCTATAGTATTTCAAATACTAAAAATAAGGCTCAGTGCTATTATAGCACTAAATAGGGGAAATCATTCATGTCATCAAATATGACATCATCATATATCATAGTATATGAAAAGTAAAATCAGCAGGGTGAGGAATCCATTAGGATCCCTCCAACCTGTCCCCTTACATCACAAATCACATGTTATAGCATATATATAAATATGTATAAATAAAAAAATCAGCAGTGGTGAGGAATCCAGTTGGATCCCTCCAAACTGTTCCCCTGCATCACTTACAGTATATAATCAAATAATAAAATCAACCACTTCGAGGCGGGATCGTATACAAAGGGACATCCGCTCTTACATGAGAACGTAACAGGGTATCATTCGCTCCAATGCGGGAATATATCCAAACCCACTAATAAACAGTAAATCATCCAAACAAGCAACAGATAGCAACAATAAAAATATCCACACTTATATAAATTATAAGTAGGCCAGAGAGGTGAGTTTAACTCACCTTGGTTCCAATTATCGCTGAACCCCCGTTCCCTCATCGATCGTCAGAAAAATGATAGCATTTGCCATGGCTTTGGCTGCCCTAGCCATTGCCACCGACCTCCGATCAACGATCGGTTAGTATGGATGCATTCGTGGAGAGGAGGGTAATAAGTTTCATATATATTGTTTTGGCTAATTTTTCTTCGATCACAACTTCCATTAGTAGTCGTTAGATTATGGAGAGGAGTAATGGCGGCTGGCTATTATTTAGGGTTAGGGTTTTGATAAAATGAGGGGTGTTTGCTTCAATTTATAGGTAATTATAAAATACTATTCACGCTAGAAATTTCTGAACTCCAAGAGGTGTGCCGCTTGGTGTTCTATATGTAATACCCCAATTCCGAACACAATGGAGCTAGTATCGAGAGCCAATTCCATCATATATAGAAGTTTGCTTTTCAAAATCGAATTGTATTAATTTAATTTCCTTTAATTAATTTATACATGTTTCGAGCTCGCATGACCAAACGATACGTCAGATCACCACGAAATTCGACACATATTATAATTCACTATTACGGATCCAATGGAACTAGTTTCGTTTAATTCTGATACTGTGTCCTTGAAGGCTATTTTCATACGTTAATCAAAATGAATTATTATTAAAACCAGTTTAATCACTTTTAATTAAAAATTAAAGTTTACTATCTTCATTCTTATTCAAATAGAATTTTAATCAGCATTTGAAATCATTTTTATTCACATTAAATTCAAGATACAATTATTTAAACAATTCCAATTATTCAAATAACCCTTATATTCGAAATCTAATCTATTTAACTTATAAAATTAACTTTTCAATATATCAAATCAGTTAAATATTTCAAATTCAAATGACTGAAATTCTGGGTCGTTACAACTATTACTTTTCCCAAAAACCCATTTGAAATCAATTCAAGTATTACCGAGATTTAAATTATCAAAAACACTTTTTACTTATAAATACCATGCTCGTATACAATATACTTTTAAAATCATTTTGTGTTATAATAATTCTCCTTTATTATAGTCAAATTTTCTCAATTATTTATCCTCTAAATGTCTTATCTTCCCATTTTAGATTATATTTAACAACTTTTATATTGACAAATTCCTTTTGACTCAACATTATTAAAAGATGACTGTTAACTTAACATTTTCACCGAACACCTTATAGTCGAATTGTGAAACTTAATTCATAAGGGGTTCATTTTGATTTATTCATGATTTTCAAAATAATAAATGCCCATAATCTAGTCTAGCATAAATTAACAATGAAAAAACAATAGTCAATGCTCCTAAACTATCCGAGCACGACAAATCAAACAATAATGATAATAAAGAGATATCATCATTAACAAACAAACGCACCTTGAATAACTATATAAATTTTGAAAATTATTCATTTATATATATAATCTATATACTCCTAGGTAAAATATTTCATTTACCAAATTTTCAATAATCAATATCATGTCTGTTTTCCTTGTTCAAATGTTTAAAAATCCCCATCGACACTATGGCATCCCACGTCTCAACCAAAATTCATAAAAAGCTCAATAGACCAATTAACACAATATGTTTTCATAACAAGAACAAATACGCTCTCGTATTTATATTACTCTCAACTCATTCTAAGATGTCACTTACCCTATCTCTAATGAGTCATAGCCTACCAAACCAAGGTTCTCGCCTAACCTTCAGCTTTGAAATTTGGTGTAACGACAAGCCTTTTTTACCATCAAAAGTCGGCACCAAATACATCCGTGATATTCCAATACCAAAACTCAAATCGTTGGAAAGGCAGATTGTTGGGGCAAAATAAAAAGAACAACTGAAAAAGAACATATAAATCAGAATATCACAGCGGAATGATAACATATAATATAACAAAGACAGTAAACTATCACTCCAAATTACATGGTATATCCGAGTTAAAAACAAACTTCGTTAGTCTGGGCAGTTATAACTTCCTGACCTTGCAATTACTGATGGGTATATATAATAATATAGCAGGATATAAAAATACTGCATCAGGTGAACATCCAGCTCTAATCCATGAGCTCTAAATTTCACCGTCGACAACCTGGAAAAACACTTGGTCTGACCTGAGCATTATAATAAAATAACACTTGGATAAGTCTGGAAAACCAGCATGAGAAACTCAATTAATATGTTGGGCATATAATATTTCTATAAGACCACGCCACAAATCACGGAACGATTTTTCCCTCAAAAGAACAACTTTCACACATGAATGAATGGAAACAAACTAAACAAAACCCAACTTAAAAGAATTGGCATAAACAAGATCAAAATTCCAATCTTAAAGAATGGACACAAATAATAAAACATCGAGAAGAGCTCTAGTCACTTCTCGATACAATTAAGAAAACAATTCAAAGATTTGAATCAATAACAAGGAAAGGAATTTTCCAACAATGACTAGGAAGGTGCACCCTCCTTACCTAAAGTATACCTCTAGAAATATACTTGAGAACTCCGATGGCTCTCAGATACATCCAACCCTGACCCCGCCAACCTAACCGAGAATCCGAGTATTTCACATCTTCGCATGCATACCACTGAATCTAATCTAGAGTATATGTAAAGATGCCCTAACGGAAGAAACCCCACATGGCTTGTCTTCCACTCACTCTTTAGTTTCACTCAATTCCGACAAATGGATATCAACGCTCAACGAGCAACAAATCGTCTTGAATTGGCAATACACAAAGGAGAAAGTAGAATCCATAGTCAATAAATTAACTATTAGGAATAATCAAAATGATCATATATGGAAATTAAATCTCATGCCTTTACCACTACTTATGGATTTCAAACTAGTACTATCTCTCCATTGCAAATGAAGTTGGGAAAATTAAGGTAGTGTTATCCCTAGGCATTGCCTTGACAATAATTTTAACATTTGAGATAAAAACGAGTTTCCATGCCTCGACGTTTAGTGCTAAGAGTATGAATAAATCCTTTCCATATAGCAACACCGTTACGGAAGTAATTTTTTTATCCTTTTCATAACCGAACAGAATTTTAAAAATTTTAAAACTCGAACTTGTGCTTAGTTTTTACATCACGAATGTTTGTAAAACACTTTAAAAATACTCTTTAAAAAATTTCCCTTTTAAAGATTTTCTCATTTATAAACAATCGTTTATAAATTTCAAACAACATCGGTTATCCCAAAAGATAATAAATCAATTAAAATATTTCTATAAACTAAAACACAATAAATTATCCCGAAAGAGAGTTAATCAACTTTATAATTCCTTTAATAAATCATCAATTATCCGCTTTTCAAGTGGGAATTTAAAATCCAAAAAAACAACCAAACAACAATATAAAATATCATTCAAGCATTTAACAATAATTTATAGCAACAAAAATAACGTATAATTTATTTATAAGTGAGTAAACTCACAGAAATTCTAGTTGACACTTTCGCATTTTGGTTTGGTCTAAAATTGAACGATGCTCGATTTTGCCCTAAAATTTCCCTTGCTCTAAATTCGAAGAATCTGGTTCAAACACGTAGCTAATACTCCTACAAGTCCAACGCAACTGACCGCGTCCAAATCCGACTTCGTACGAGCAAGATATTAATTTTATAAGTTTCGGATTAATTAAAATAATTAAAATCTTAATCACTTTAATTTATAATTTAGTAACCCAAATAAAACGCAAATCCTTCCTCTCCAATATTTAAAGAATGCTACCTGATACACACTTGAACATATGGACTCACACCACTGATACAGTGCTACAGACCTTCGATCGACCAATCGACTTCACCATCATGCTTCTGTACGCGAGCCCGACCTCCTGGACCCATTAATTTCAACTCTGACCGAGCCCTCCTCCTCGCGACTTAGACACCATGTGCGACAAATGAAAAGTTGTGTTCATTAACTGGAGCCCAAGCTCCACCAAAATCCACCCAGAGGTGCACCTGGACACAACAAACACCACCATACCATCGAATTCCACCATCGACGCTTATAACTTCATAAATCCCAAACCTTAAGTCGACGGGAAAAAGGCTTACACAAAAAACATGATCAAATGCTTCAAAATTGGTATAGAATCGTAGATCTACTCAACACGAGATCAAAGATTCTTGTTTTATATTTTTTTGTTGAGTAAATCTTTATATTTTGATTTTCGGATATTTATTTTCGTTTACTGTTAATGGAGGAAAAGTGAAAAGTATAGAGGGGTTGAAGAAAAGTGAAAGTGTGTTGGACTATCTAAGTTTTGACCTATAGTTTATTTTGCAATTTCTGGAGCATCGTCGCACAGAATTTCGTTCGCGTACGAACCATGAATTACAAAACAAAAACATGGTTGCGCTCCAAACTGTGACACGATCTCAAAACAATAATAAAATACACTGCTTATTTCATTCTATGAAATCTCTAAAATACCATCGTTTTCCAAAAATCGTCAAACGATAATTTAAATATTTTCCAAATTAAAAGTTATGGAAAAAATCCTATAAATTCAATTAAAAATATTACAATAAAAATTAAGTCGTATTATTAACAATTGATTTTCTCATTATTTATTCGAACTATCTATTATTGCAAATAAATTTACAAAATGAATTTACCATTATTATTTATTAATTTAAAGGAGTTAAATATGGTTATTAAATCCATTTAATTAATACTTAATTCGTAATTCAAATTTTTTAATAACACCTACGTTTGAATATAAGTTATTTAGATGTTCAAACACCAGTTATTTGAATATGTAATATTAGGTAAATATTCAAAAATTTAAAATGATAAAATTCCGGGATGTTACACTAAACAAGCAACCAATAGGAAAATGTAGCATGTAAAAAGCGTAGTAAAATAATAAAAAAAATTAAGTAGCATATACTAAACGCTACAGAAATGATGTAGCAGCAAAAACTGAAAGCTACAAAACATATATTGTAGGAAAAAAAATGCTAACAGATAATGCTGCCGATTTGTAGTAGCATTTGTAGAATGCAACGGAAAATTCTGGATTTTTAGATACACATTCTATAAAGACGTTATAAAAAAGCAATTATAGTCTTTAGTAAGGTTTATTGGACATCACGAAAGAATTTTTCTATCATGCACAACTAACGCTACAATATTGGTTTTAGCGTTTATGGAAACGCAACAGAATGTTTTGAACTTACAGTTGCAGCTTCTAAAACGATGTTTACTAAAATGCAACTATAAGCTTTGGAGCATTTTCTGAATGCTACCAAAACCCTATTCTAGTTTATTTTTTGTTCGATTCATGTATGCTATTAGTTGAACAATAAAGAGTGGACACAATAGTACAATTGTATATGTGGTTTACCATCAGGACTACATGCTTGGTGTATTCCGATAGTATAATTGTATATGTGGTTTACCATGAGAAAATATACTCGATGTATTATGATAGTGTAACTGTATAGGCGGTTTACCATCGGGACTTTATACTCGATCTATTACGATAGTGTAATTGTATAGGCGATTTACCATCGGGACTGTATGTTAATGTATTACGATAGTGTAGTCGTATACATGGTTTACTATGGAGACTATATACTCAATATATTGTTTGGTTTACCCAGTTTTGTAATGTTCAAGTTTGAGGTGGAATCCATGTGAGCCGTTATCATATTGTAGGCATATTATAGGTTTTTATCCTATATTAAATAAGTTGGCTATCTTATTGGATGTTGGTGTGTGAATTTAAATAAACACAACTAGATTATGTAGATTATAAATCACGAAACTATGTATGACCCTCTGTATATCCTTTTGTATACCTACTTTATAGGTTGACGAGTTAATAGGGTAGTGCGGTTAGAGTAAGATATATGGAGAAGGTAACTGTGCACGCTGGATTTATTTATTTTATGTCATTCTATATGTATCTTGTTTTACTAGTCGGACGGATGTTTATTTGTTTGTTAGGCCAAAATTTGGTCATAAATTATATACTTAGTTAACAAAGTTAACAGTACTTAGGTAAGAGATTGGACTCTTGGGAATGCATGTTAGTCATTATGTCCTCAAATAGTCAAGTATGTAAATAGGTGATTGTAGAATTACTTATTCATAATTTCCTAATTTGGATTTGACTTAATCGTCCGTTAAAGTCCCAAGGTCGTGTTCTTTATTTATGCTTGAGAAAAATGAAAATTAGAAAGAAATATGATTCGAAACATTCCCCTCTGAATATGGGTGCATGCCTATTTATAGAGAATTTGAGCTCTTAGATCTTCGATAAGTGACACTCATAGGAAATAGTTGAGATTTTATGGACATGGAACATTGCCGATTTTATATGTGGTATAATCTATTCTTCATCCTCTTCATGATTACTTGGCACATCCGGACCAATAAAGAAATGCCATGTGTACTAGACAGAGTTATTTTTTGGTGAATTTATTCAACATGGTACCTTCGTTAACTTGCGATAGCCATAGGGACCTTAGTATGTGATGTTTCATTCTTCTCAGTCTATGATGGCCTAGTTACTTCAACTTGTGTAAGCTTTGACATTGTTAACTTTCAATGGCTTAATTGCTTCAACTTGTGATGGCTTTGACGTTGTCAACTTGCGATGGCTTAATTGCTTCAACCTGCGATGGCTCTGGTGTTGTCATTTTGCGATGACCTGATTGCTTCGACTTGCGATGGCTCTGATGTTGTCAGCTTACCATGGTTTCCATGCCACCAATATGTGATAACTTTAATATCATCAGCTTGCAATGGCTCCAATACCACCAACATGCGATGGCTTTAACCTTAATATGCGATGACTCCAATCTTACTAACATGTGATGGCTTTAATTCTCAACACACGATGGCCTTGATGTCTTAACTTGCGATAGCCATTTGGTAGACATATTAAACTATTGCAAGTTGAGCTATCGCAAGTTAAGACATTAAGGCCATGTTAGGTTGAGAATTGAAGCCATCGTGTGTTGGTATGATTGGAGCCATTGCATATTAAGGTTAAATCCATCACATGTTGACCAGATTGGAGCCACCGTAAGTTGATGTGTAAAAGCCACGTAACATCCCCTACTTTGAGGTCCAAAGCTAAGCACTACACATGCTGTAGTCATCTATAGTATAAACTATCGGTGACAAAATACGGTAATGTTAATGGTATACATAATATCAGAAGCACATGAATATGAAATAAAACTGTGATTCCCGTTGACCATCCCATTTAGATTGCCTTTTACAATCAAGGCAATACCACCCTCAATACCATATTTGAAGCAGACTACTTTATCCATTGGTGGGATTTATTTATCTATGCATGAATGTATATCCTCCATAGGTCCTATGGTTGGACATGTCTCACATCTATATAGTGTTACACAACTATTGGTAGCCCCTTATGGTAGACAGACTTCTATTGTACAACACTATTGATCTCGCATTCCAACCTACTCTAATGATCAAATGTCATATTATTTATATAATCTACTTTACTATTATAGCTCCACACCATTCATAAAGGCATACTTGATATATCTTATATATATTCATTCATGCTTACTTCATAACCATGCCTCTACGGTTTACTGTTGACCCTAGGTCTTTATTTCATTATGCATTTATCATTTTCTTACTTTAAGTTTATTTACCACTTTCCTCTTTTTAGTTGCTATTACCATAAATTCATACTTCAACCTTGTCGAAACCAAATTAGTTAAAAGGAAAAAGGAACAAGAGATGACAGCACCAAAAAAACCTTTCGAAGGAGTCGAAGGGATGCTACAGCCAAAAGGCAGATGTGTTACAAGATTTCGAAGGGGTAAATGTGGTCAAAATGTCCCTTTCGCATCAATGCCTACCTTTCCAAACAGATGCTTTCGCCTACATGAAGACGTTTCGAATAAGAGGAGTACCTATCGAAGGCAGCATGCGCACCAAACCTTTCGAAACCAAAGTTTTCGCCTTCATTTAAACTACTCAAAAAGATGCCTTGATCAGAACAACCCTTTCAAAAGCATAATCAGGCCTTTCGAATAGGTTGAATCCTGTAACGTCCAGGAAAAGTTCCGTATCAAGTTCTAAGCATGCATTCGGAAGCTGTCTACTGCGTCGAAACCATCAACACCTTCAAAAATCAAGAGAACAACCTGTCGACATAGTCAAAAGCTCTTACTCCTACACACTTGCAACAACAAAGCAACAGAAAGGAAGTGGCCCATCTACCCCTTTCGACGAAGACGGAAGCATTCAAACCCAATCGAAAGTAATGAAGAGGGATGTGCAAGTGTCAATGGAGACCGAAGGTATGCAAAGCCACCTTTCGACCAGGTAGAAAGCTCTAAGTCGAAAGGTGCCAACCTACATCTATATCACACCCTAGGGGTCTGGTTTAGGGGATCCGAATTTCAGTCACTCTACTCTTATACTTTCTTACAATTGTAAACTTGTAACCCTAATTTGGGAATAGACTTGGGAAAATTGATCATTGTGTACATCATTAGTTAAAGGAAAGAGATTCTCATGTTTTGGTTATACTACTATTTAGAAATTTCTATTGGATTTGATTATGTTATGCCTGTGCCGACTTCGATGAAAGATTCCTTCCGACTGATCAAAACCCAATACTTAGCCCAAAACACTTAGGATCTAGCTCGAAACCACAAATCTCCAAAAACTTATCTTCCAAGTGAGTCGAAACCATAAACTTGGCCAAAATCCCCAGGCTTAACAATCCAAGCCATGGTTATCAAAGAAGTAAGCTTTCAATAAGGTCAAAACCCATCCATTCAGCCCATATCCTTAAACGTTAGAGCTAACTTTTAAGTTACCATGACCAGTTCGAAAGGGAGGATTCGATAAGACCCTAAATCAGTTTATCTACTTTGAAAGGTGTCAAAAAGAGGATAGAGGTGTTTCAACCAAGTCAAAAGGTGTCCATTAAGAAATTCCAACTACTACAACCCATTTGGAAGGTAGACCAAAAGAAATAGAATGGCGCAAACTATTCTTATCTAGTCGAAAGGTGGTTTAATTGGAACATCTATATCTAAATACTACTTTGGGGTGTTGGCAAGTTTTCTTGTTAACATTTTGGTGCTATAAGGAGGGCCTGAACTTCTGATCTTTTTAAACATCCACACCATTTCCCTCTAACCCAATTCAATTTCAAGTTTACCCATTTTAGACTTTATTTCATCATGATTGGAAAAATAAAAGATCCGAACAATGTTCCTTGGAGCCACATTTGATTGAATTCCCCCATGAAATAATTAATGAAAGGAATTTACAAGAAGAACAACAGTTAAGAAAGAAGGCTTTAAGGATTATAAGGAAAAAGAAAGTCGAAGTCTATGATGCACTTAAATTGAGTTTAAACTCTTTTCATATTGGCCCTACCCCAATCTTCTCCTTAGGAGAAAAGAAAAATGGAAATGACAACTTGTTTGATCAAATGAGAAAAACAATTCAACATTATACCAAAGGCACAATCTTTGAAGAAGGAATAATGGCTGATTACAATGCCTTTGCACATAAATTGGATCAAGTAACAAGTGGGACACTACCTACATTGGAACTACAAAGAGTTTTAAAGTGAAAACTAGTTGTCAAAAGTGGAACTCCAGAGCCAAGTAGTAAAAGACCTAGAAACCATCCTCGAGAAACAAGCTTCAAATCAATACTTCTTAAAGAATGCAACTTAACAACATCTATAGAGGATGTTTACTTGTTAATCAAGGATGAACTCAATTATTGGCCATCCCAAAAGAAAAAGCCTAAATATGAAAGGAACTTGGGAGGATTCTATTGCCACTACCATATGATGAATGGACATGAAATCAATCACTGCAGAGCGCTTGAAGGAACGATAATTAACTTTTTCAGACAAGGAAAAATTAATGGGTTTATAAAAAGATCCGGTAACATCCCCTAACTAGAGGCCCGAAACTAAGCGCTACAGATGTTGCAGTCATCTACAGTATTAGCTTTCGACGACTAAATACGGCTATGTTAATGGTATCTATAATATCAGAAGCACTTGAATATGAAACAAAGCACATATTTCAAACAAATTTTACTTAATTACATTTAAAACAGATGTTTCATATTCAACTTACATAATCCCAATACGTTCCCAAGCACAGATAAAATATATTTATTACAAAATATGCCAAGAGCGGTGTATGAAGAACCGCCTTGGATGATCATAAGCATAGAGTCATAATAAAATTAATACAAAACACAGCGGAAATACTTCAAAAAAAAAACAAGAACTACAACTCCTAAATAGCTATCTGTTTGCCTCCTGCAAGCCTCTGGTAGCCTTATTCGTCATCCTACTACAACCTGAAAAGACCTTAACCCCTCAGCCTACTAAAATTAATTTTAAGCACCCGAGAGTTTAAGGGGAAAAACATAAACTTCGAGTCAGACATAAAGCCTCGTATGAATAATACTATACATCCCAGAATATATATGTTAAGTTAGACCACGCCGCTTAGCAGAGCGAGTTTCCCCTCACTAACATCCTTTTAAAATATATCTTTGCAAAACTTTTTCCTGCAATCAAAATTGATTAAACACTGTAAAGCATCATTATTTAAACATACATGAACATCAGGTAATAATGAACTATCTGTTCAAACACATAAGTTTTGTTTAGATAACTTTTAACCTTTGTCTGACTCGGGCCTACCAGATAATATAATCAAAATTAATCTATCACTTGTAAGCTATTCTTCTTTTGGATTATCTATCCTTAACTATCTGTTAAATACTTCACTTCTGGACGATCAGTCCTTAACTATCTGTTAAATACTTCTCTTCTGGACGGTCTGTCCCTAACTTAATCATCTACCATGTCTTCCTAATCCTAATGGTTTTTCAGGCTCACCAATAACCTATCTGTATACAACATATATTCCTTTCGGTGCGTAATCATAATTTTAGTCTACCCGTGACAAAGCCCTACACACTAGAATTTTTGACAACAATTAGCTAGGGCTAATAGCTAATGTATAGAGCGCGACTCCATACTAGTCCCATCTGGTATTCTCATATCTGAGTCATTTTTCACTTAAGGATCTTCTCCCATAATTCTCCTTGAAAACATTTTCAAAATGATTTAAAACCTTTAAATCAAACTTAAACAAGGAGAAGTATATAATCTTTATACTTTACTGAAAATCATATCACTATGTCATATATAACCATTACTCAAACTTTAATTGATGAAAACATTTAACCACTTGAAAGAACCTCTTTCTACACTTTTGAAATAATTTCTTTCAAAATCAAACATCAAACCTTTCAAAATCAAACCTTTGTAAACAATAAAACTTAGACATACACGAATACTTTATAGAGAAAGAAACCGAATACGAATACAAATAAACCTTTCGTCTTTGTCGAAAGGTTCAAAAAAAAACATTTATAAAGCGGCTGTAACCCTTCGACCGTGTCGAAAAATTTCAAAACAAAATAGTGATAAAACAACAGTAACCTTTCGATTGTGTCGAAAGGTTTAAAACCTTTATTTTAAATGCTTGACCTGGTTGAATGCAACCAAGTCGAAAGCTCTAATTCGAATGCAATGCAGGTGAAAGCTTTAGTTTATAAAACAAACATACTTCTACCTCTTTGGCAACCAACCTTTCGATTAGGAACCCTTCAACCTTGTTCACTTCATTACATACCAAGATACTTCACACCATATGCATTGAACTTTGACCTTGTCGAAAACTAACCTTTCGACTTTGTCGGAAGGTCAGGGACGGAAGGTTTAATACCAGAATTGGTTGAAACATGCCAAAAGTATGATTTCTTTATTTTTAACTTAAAAGGATAATTTTCAACTAACCTGCCTTTGTTTGTCAAATTCTCATTGGTTAACAAATATTTTTTAGAAAAGTGCTGCCGCTATTTTTCAGAATTAAATAATCATTTTATTTCATAAAATGCACCTTCTCCTTAAAATGTATAAAATATTTAAGTCCTATACCATAAATAATTTTATATATTCATCAAATAACTCAGGAAAAATCCCAAAAACTTTGTCTCAATATTTTTTCCAGCATAAAAAAATTTCAAACCTAAATAATAATTATTTTAGCCGCAAAAAATTAATAACCAAATAAAACATTTTCTTCACTAGAAAATTTATATAAAATCAACATTAATTCAGAAAATTATGAAAATTGAAAACCATCTCTAAAATATCATTTTTGACCTATATATAAATTTTCAAGGCATTTGGACGTCAGTTAATAGGGTTTTCATGTCAAACATATTATAAAAACTAACATGAACGTATATAATTCATTAACAAGCATATGTATAACTTTAGTCATCAATATATGACATATACTTGCAGAAACATTTTGGACCTAATCAAAAACCATACGAAAATGGGATGTAGTAATTATTCACCTTAGCTTTGGGATTATAAGATGTGAGATTTGATGTTGATTAAGTTGATTATCTTCATTCACTTGAATCCTAGCTTTAATCTTCCCTTGAGAACAATAATGGTGGCTGGCCTTGGTATATTTTTAGTTAGAGTAAAAATGAAATGAACGCGAGATTCATTTCTAAGGGTTTAGGGTATAAGCCCTTCCTATTTCCCATATTGCCCTTCTCATATCCTAACACGCTAGCATATGTATTTTCATTTTAGTTTAAACACTAACATGGCATGGATACCCATAGCTAATCAGTTCTCAACTTATTAATCTCTATATTATTTTATTTAATTTTGTTAATTAAACATTCTAAATAATGTTATAAAAATTTGGGGTGTTATAGACTCCCTACTTTAAATAATGTCGTCCCTGAAATTACGACAAGGTACACAATCAAAACAATCTAAGGTAAAACATACCATCTAACTACTCTGGATATGCATCTCTAATCCTACTCTCGGTCTCCCAAGTATAGTCTCTAGCATCGTCACTCCACTGGACCTTTACTAATTTGACTGTATTGTTTCTTAACTTCTTCTCATCTCCGACCACAATCTGAATCGGCTTTCAAAGTATAGTCAAGTCCGGATCTACGACTAAATCCACTAATACTATAGGTGCTATAGTAGTCTCTAGGTTTCTAATGCATTTTTTAAGATAAGCAATATGGAATACATCATGGACTCCAGCCAACCTACTTTGTAACTCTACCCTATGCAAGTTTCTTGATCCTCTCAATAATAAGGAAAGGTCCAACGAATCTAGGTGCTAACATCCCTGACTTTTCTGTCTAGACTAAGCTTCCTTCATCCTAGCTCGGATCAACTCAATCTTCTCTGCAGCTTCTTTCACCAAATTCGGACCAAGAACCAGTCTACCCTCGGTCTCCAACCAACGGACTGGAGATTTGCACGGTCTTCCATACAAAGCTTCAAACGGTGCCATCCCAATACTAGTCTGATAACTATTGTTATACGAGAACTCGACTAAATGGAGATGGTCTTCCCATGATCCCCCGAAATCCAACACACAAGCTCTTAACAGATCCTCCAAGGCTTTGTTAACTCTTTCCGTTTGTCCATCAGTCTGTGGATGGTAAGCGGTGCTCATATTGAGCTTGGTTCCTAATGCTTCCTGTAGACTCTTCCACAACTCACTAGTAAACAATGAATCTCTATGCTTTCATTCTCGGTATGAGTAATATTCTACATCCTGGAATATATATGTTAAGTGAAACCACTCCACTTAGCGGAATAGGTTTCCCCTCACTAACATCCTTTTAAAACATATCTTTGCAAAACTTTTTCCTGCAATTAAAACTGATTAAACACTATAAAGCATCATTATGTAAACAAACATGAATATCCGGTAATAATAAAATATATGTTCAAACACATAAGTTTTGTCTGAATAACTTTCAACCTTTGGCTGACTTGGGCCTACCAGACAATATAATCAAAATTAATCTAATACCTGTTAGCTACTCTTCTTTTGGATTATCTATCCTTAACTATCTGTTAAATACTTCACTCCTGGATGGTCTGTCCTTAACTATATGTTAAATACTTCACTTCTGGATGGTCTGTCCTTAACTATATGTTAAATACTTCTCTTTTGGACGGTCTGTACCTAAATTAATCATCTCCTAAGTCTTCCTGATCCTCATGGTTTTTCGAGTTCACCAATAACCTATATATATACAACATATATTCATTTCGGTGTGTAATCATAATTTTAGTCTCTCAGTGACCAAGCCCTACACACTGGAATTTTAGACAACAATTAGCTAGTGCTAATAGTTAATGTATAGGGCGCGACCCCATAGTAGTCCCATCTGGTATTCTAATATCTGTGTCATTTTTCGCTTAATGATCCACTCCCATAATTTTCCATGAAAACAATTGCAAAATGAATTAAAACATTTAAATCAAACTTAAAAAAGGAGAAGTAAATAATCTTTATACTTTACTCTAAACCATATCACTATGTCATATTTATTCTTTACTCAATCTTTAGTTGACGAAAACATTTAACTATTTGAAAGAACCTCTTTGTACACTTTTGAAATCATCTCTTTCAAAATCAAACATCAAACCTTTCAAAATCAAACCTTTCATAAACAATAAAACTTAGACATCCTTCTTTAAAATCACTTTAAAACATTGCCTTAGAAAAAATTTGGAAAACCTTCCATCGCAAACCTTTCAAATCTATTCAAAATAAACCATTCAAAATCATAGAATTAAAACCTTTCAAAATCATTGAATTCAATCCTTCCGAAACCATTCAAAATAAACCTTTCGAAATCATTAAACTCAAACCTTTCGAAATCACACTTAAACCTTTCGTCATTCAACTAAAACCTCTTTAAACCATTCACTTAAACCTTTCGAAGTCATTCAACTAAAACCTCTTGAAATCATTCACTTTAACCTTTTGAAGTCATTCAACTAAAACCTCTTGAAATCATTCACTTAAATCTTTCGAAGTCATTGAACTAAAACATTTCGAAATCAGTCACTTAGACATCTCGAAGTCATTCAATTTAAACCTTTCAAAGTCATCAAATCTTTTAAAACATAAACCTTTTGAAAACATGCTGTGTTCAATCCAAAAAATTGAAAAACTATCTATTATAACCTTTCGACTCCATTGGAAGCAACCTTTCGACTAAGTCGAAAGCTCTGCTTCGAAAACTTGGTTATACTTCACTTAGAAAACAGGGGTAAATCGCCTAAGTTGAAAGCTTCCTTTCGAAAGCATTGGGAGAAGCGGCTGGTTTTAAAAAAAAGTAAACCTTTCGTCTTTGTTGAAAGGTTCAAAATAAAACATTTATAAAGCGGCAGTAACCCTTCGACTGTGTCGAAAGGTTTCAAAACAAAATAGTGATAAAACAGTAGTAACCTTTCGACTATGTCAAAAGGTTTAAAACCTTTATTTTAAACGTTTGACCTGGTTGAATGCAACTAAGTCGAAAGCTCTAATTTGAAAGCAATGAAGGTGAAAGCTTTAGTTTATAAAAAAACATAATTCAACCTCTTTGGCAACCAACCTTTCGACTAGGAACCCTTTGACCTTGTTCAATTCATTACATACCAAGATACTTGACACCATATGTATTGAACTTTGACCTTGTCGAAAGCTAACCTTTCGACTTTGTCGGAAGGTCTGGGTCGGAAGGTCTAATACCAGAATTGGTTGAAACATGCCAAAAGTATGATTTCTTTGTTTTTAACTTAAAAAGGGTAATTTTCAACTAACCTACCTTTATTTGTCAAATTCCCATTGGTTGACAATTACATTTCAGAAAGTGCTGCCACTATTTTTCAGAATTAAATAATCATTTTGTTTTATAAAATGCCCTATCTCCTTAATTAAATATATAAAACATTTAAGTCCCATACATTAAATGATTATATATATTCATCAAATAACTTAGGAAAATCTGGAAAAATTCTAGAAAATCTGCCTTAATATGTTTTCCAACATATAAAAATTTCAAACCCAAATAATTATTATTTTAGCCATAAATAATTTATAACCTAATAAATTATTTTCTTCACTAGAAAATTTATATAAAATCCACATTAATTTTGAAAATTATGAAAATTGAAACCCATCTCTAAAATATTTTTTATGACCTATATTTAAATTTTCAAGGCATTTGGACATCATCTAATAGGGTTTTCATGTCAAACACATCATAAAAACTAACATGAACATATATAATTCATCAACAAGCATATGTATAACTTTAATCATCAATACATGACATATACTTGCAAAAACATTTCAGATCTAACCAAAAACCAAAAACCAAATGAAAATGGGATGTAGTAATTATTCACCTTAGCTTTGAGATTATAAGATGTGAGATTTGATGTTGATTATTTTGATTATCTTCCTTCACTTGAATCCTAGCATTAATCTTTCCTTGAGAACAATAATGGTGGTCGATCTTGATATATTTTTAGTTAGAGTAAAAATGAAATGAACATGAGTTTCATTTCTAAGGGTTTAGGGTATAAGCCTTTCCTATTTCCTATATTGCCCTTCTCATATCCTAACACATTCGCTTATATTATTTCATTTTAGTTTATACAATAACATGGCACAGCTACCCTTAGCTAATAAATTATCAACTTATTAATCTCTATATTATTTTATTTAATTTTGTTAATTAAACATTCTAAATAATGTTATAAAGATATAGGGTGTTACAGATCCTGAATGAAGTCAATAAAGAACTACTTTACTAAAGAGAATCTACATGGTTAGAAGTGAAATACTCCTTTCACTTGGACATTACCTTAAAGGGGCAAAGCCTCTGTCCGCGTCAAGTTGGCCAGGGCAGAGCACCTCCTGGAAGTAGGAGTGTAAGCCTTTATCCGTGCCACTCTATGGGCAAGATAAAAGCATCGACTACACCTTGATCGTGCCACGCTATGGCTAGGTCAAGGAGCCTCCTGGAGGAAGGGCGGAGTAACTGCTTGGTCCCGCCACGCTATGGCCTGGCCAAGGCACCGAACAAGCCCTTGACCATGCCACGCTATGGCAAGGACAAGGCGCATCCTGGAGGGGGGACGAAGTAAGCCCGCCATGCTATGGTCTGGCCAAGGCACCGAATAATGCCTCGATCGCACCACGCTATAGCCAGGTCAAGGCACCTTCTAGAGGGAGATTGGGTAAGTCCTTGGTTCCAGCTTGAGATTAAGCTAACCAAGTGCACCAGACAATAATGGATTGAGACGTCCAAGCCCAAGAAATGTCTTAACAAACTATGGACTAAGACGTCCAAGTCCAAGAAGCGGCATATCAAACTATGGACTAAGATGTCCAAGTCTGAGAAGCGGAGTATCAGACAACAGACTAAGACGTCCAAGCCTGGGAAGCAGCATATCAAATGATGGACTAAGATGTCCAAGCTCAAGAAGCAGCTGATCAAGTAGCAACTATAAACAAGGCTTAAATAAGAATCTGAAGCATCCAACTAATCATCCAAGAAAAAATTTCCAAACTACACTTATTAATACCCAAATCTGGGTTTCGGGTCTTTCAATTCATGATCTTCATCATACCCGAATCTGGGTTTTGAAACTATAACCATTTATTGGACTTCACTCACTAATGCCTAAATCTGGGCTAAAAATCTCAATTAAGAAGATTATTATTATGGACTTCTTGTTATCATCCACAAATACCCGAATCTGGGTTTTGGATTTTCCAACTTTTAAATTTCATTTGTTAATGCTCGAATCTTGGACGATGGACTTCCTTTATATAGCCATTATTGACTTTCTATTGGACATCTCCAAAAGTTGGATTTCTAAACATCTATAATTAAATCCTTGATTGAATCTATGGTTTTCTACCTTCGAACTTTTGATACTCTCACAATATAATTAATGTTGAATTCTAGATTATCTCTCATCATTACCAAAGATTGGATTCAGGACATTTAGTTATATTCAATTATGGGATTACTTTTCATATGATAACATGATGATTTTGTTAATTTCTACAAATGACATGAATAGACTTCTATACAGATTTCAAGATAATGATAAGAAATATTGTTTATTTGTGCTTTTCAAGGAAAGCAGAAAAGTAAAAAGGATTGAATGATCTAGCAAATATAGAAATCATGGAATGAGTTTTCAAAGAGATGATTCAAAAACTATATGACAAGAAGAGATAAAAAACCATGTGATATTTACAAAATTTTCATAACTTACATAATTCATGAAATTATTTACGAGCGTACAGAAAAAATATATACATTTCATAAATATAAATCATTCACAAATCTTGAACAGCTTTATTTACATTCTCAGCAATTAAAGGATCCATGATTTGATGAATAGCAATGTGAAGAACCTCTTTAAGTTTCTTCTCTTTCTTCATCATCTTGTCTTCATCATTAATAGCCATGATGTTGCTTTTCAAAGCACGATTAAAAGCTTTGTTTGCGCTTTTAAGAGTTTTATTCTCCCTTTCCAAATCACCAATGCACTTCAAGAGGAGATACTTGTCGCATTCAAGCTTTTGAATCCTAGTTGCATATTCATTTGTGTGTTGTGAGTATCTTACTTTTTGCTGTTCATCAAAATACTTCATCATTTCAAATTTAACTTTCCTGCACCACTCTCCCACTACCTTCTCGTCTAAGCCAAGTGGAGGATTAGTTGTAGTTGGGAACTTCTTGATAGCAAGGGAAGTGACCTTATAGATTTTGCGACAGATGAAATAGCGGGAGAAACTAGTAAATCAATGCTTGAGATATTATTCCCAATAATGAATACCAACGATTCGCATTGAGCTTGACTATCCTTTAACTTCATCTCCAAATTGCTTATTTATTAAAAGAGTTCAGACATCTTAATGTCAAAATCGATTGATGGATTTGATTAGATTTGATGCTTTAACGATGAATTCATTTCGTTTTTGCCCTTAACGTCCGCCTCTAAATTGGCACTCTGATCGTTAAGATTTCTAACAATTTTTTTCTGGAGCAAAAATCTCCTGTGCCATTTTAATGCATCAGTATTGCCCCAGAAACGAGCGGATAAAGGATCATCAAGGAGCTTCTCTTTTCAAAATCTACTAGCAATCTATCTTTAATATGGAAAAATCGTGATGCTGAATCTAATGAGAGTGGCATTGCGGATAGTTGTAACTCTTATTTAAACAAACAAAAAAAGAAGAAAATAAAGTCAAGACTTGAGTAGTCCATCTCTTTATTATAACAATAGAAAATTACAACTTAAGTAAAAATGAAACTAAAAGGTACAATTAGACATTTGTTTTATATCTAAAGTTGGGAAACTACTTTTCTAACTTTATTCAATGAATTAGCAGAAAAAATAACTGTTGAGTCAAAAGGAACATTAAGTCCTTCTGGAGTAATAATCGGAGGAATTTGCTATAGTCCCACTCCTCGGCAGGAGGACTGTCACGACCACATATTAATTTGGTATGATATGTCCAGATTTTCTTAAGTAGCTTTTCTTTTTCTTCATCGAGAAAATCGAAATGGAGCCGAGGATGTTCCATATAAAGTCTTTGCAAATCTCTAAGAAGGCAATATCTGGCTAATTTTGAAGATTTCAAAAGTGACGCCTTTTCTCCGAAGATTTGCAAATCTCCGAGAAAGTAATATCTGGTTAAGAAAAGTTATGTCATATCGAAGGTGCGCACTTCTCAGTCGTGAGGTAACTTCTTAGTGTTTGAAGGATGCTAACACTGCCGCACTCCTGTTAAGCCTATGATATTTATCTGAAAGAATGTTGTGTTCCTTTAGCTGTTTATCTAACTCCTTATACAAATTATTTATTTCCACTTGTTTTCTTTGAAGCTTGGTTTTAGAGGAGTGAACGGGTTTCCTCCTTATCTAAACTAAAGGATTTAAACTATTACTATCTTGGAAGTGAAAGCTGTTTAAACAAAGAATCCCATACCCGAGAGACAGGAATTGATGCTTGAGAAACCTGCTCTTTCTCTCTTGATTCTTCTACATTGATGTAAGCATGCTCCTCTTAAGGGTTAGAAGGCGCAGGGGGTTTAGATGGGCTTGCTTCATGGGAAGATGGATCAGGGTTGACTTTTTCTGAAGTCCTTGCGTTATCATCGCCATCTTTTTCAGGAGCATCAGTGTGACCACCCATATCGCCACTTGATCCTTGACCTCCATTTGCGTTGTCATCGTTATTATCATCATCGTCATCATTATCATCATCATCATTACTGCCTTCTTCCTCGGCAACTTCATCTTAGTCATCTTCATCTTTGGAGTCGGAGTCTACTTCGAAGGAAGGGACTTCGAAAAAAATTTAGAGGCGTCGATCTCCTCTCTTTTAGCAACTTTAACCCCTTGCTCTATCTTTTTAATTTTGTCCGTGACCCGATTGACAAGAGCAAGGTCGAGTGCGGGAAAGCTCAATTCAGGGCATTTATCGACATTGTCAGCATAAGCAAGCATCATAGTGTCTTCAAAAGAATTGACAATAATGTCTTCAAGAGAAGTATCGAGGAATCGGGCACCCACTACTTCGCATCAGAAATAGTGTCGATAGCCAATTTTGGAGAATCTTTATTCTTCTTTAACTTTTTCTTTAGAAAAGATTGTTTTACTGCCATCTGTAAGGTCCATTTTCAAGGCCAAATTCTCGTCAGCGAGGATTTGATGAGCTTTGGACTCCTTGGAAATAATGGATTAACTCTATCATAGCCTAATTTTTCTCCGTGGGAAGTTAGGAAACTTGACTGTTTAAATGTGAAATTTCTCTTTGGAGCTTAGACAATTCAGCGGAGGATTTTGTCGCATTTTCATGACTTGAGAGCCAACTCTTGGAAATCTGAAAGAAAACGTACAATATAAGTAAAAAACTTAAGGAAAAACAGTAATAATAAAGTTAAGTAAAGTGAAACGTACCAAAGTTGTTGTTCTATAAGGGATCAGTAATGACCCGCCAGAGCAGAAATAGAGGAAGGCGGGTTAATAGAGGCAAAAGATGAAGAATTCAAGATAGATTGGACTGCCTTTTCAAAATCGCTTAAGGGCGTTAAAGATGTTGGTCTAGAAGGAATAAGCTCAAGGGAAGGGGTCGAAGTCCCCAAATCCTTCTGCATCTGCTCAATCACACTAGGAGAGCTCGAGATGACAAAGCGAGAGAGGGATCAACCCTTGAGGGAGTCTTCTTAGATTGATCAAGAGGAACTTCAATAGTTGGACTTTCCAAAGCTTTATCAATGTCTATAAACTACCCCTCTTCTTGTGGCGGAGAATCAAGAAATTCTAAAACCTTGGCTTTATTGGAGGATGGTTCCGCCATGGCCGCTTTTTCCAATTTTCATTTGGTGTCCATCTTCGACCTAGCAATAGCCTAAGATGAAGATGACACACGAGAAGTAGAAGTAGGGAGAGCCAGATCACTTGTAGGTTATTCAACTTGACGAGCAGCTACAGAGAATTAAAATAAATTATAAGTCAGTAAAGTAATTTAAGAAGTAATGCAGCAATAAACTACAAGTACTACATTCAAGCTTACCAGAGTGATCGGGACAAATTGGTGACATCGGAGAGAAGTTCTTCGGATATCCTAAAGAAAGGAAGTGCTTGCTTCGAGATGTATGTTGAACGAGAGGAGGTTGGCTAAGTATCTTCTGACCAGCTGGCAGAAGGAAATACTTTTGTAAATTGGAAGGGTTCAACAGAGTTAGTCTGTTTCCAATCCTGATTGAAGCAGCGATCAGTGATATTATTGTTTCCCTATTTTCTTCATTTAGCTCTTTAACAAAAGCAGCAAACAAAGAATCATAGATTGGCAAGGAAAAGTAACCAAATGGAAAAATAAAGTCTGAGACAACTTACGGGGAGAAGAGAAAACCCCACTAATTTTGGGATAGCACTTGACAAAGAAGAACCGTGTCTCCCAGTCTCTGAATTTGTTCCCCCCTCGGATATTAGCTTTTTCGATGGATTGGCTTTGAAGATTTGGTTGTTCAAGTTGCTAAGCTTAACCAATCGAACAAGATAATTCAGCACTACAACATTAAGAGAGATAATGCCAGACTCCAATGCCATGAGCTCTAGGGATAGAAGATAGGTATACACATTGGGTGATAGTAGTATAGATGCAACACCCAGATAGGCCAGCAACTTAGATAAGAACTCCAGGAAGGGAAGGAATCCTCTATGCCAAATATGGATTGCTCTGTAGGCAAAGTACCCTTCAGGAGGGCTATGGATGGTGTCATAATCAGTAGGGGGAATGGCTTCCACCCCTGTAATGCCAAAGTCATTGAGAATCGCATCCACCTAATCCTGGGTGGATATTAAGGAATGTTTGGAGGTGGCTTCAATCTTCTTGGGAGAACCCATGATTCTGCTAGGTGAAATCATTTCAGTTAGAAATTATAGTTTGTTATGAAATTAACATTCTTTCTAAGATATTGGAAACCTATTACAACAATTAGAATATCAAACAAAAACATGAAATTACATATTCTTGAAAGAAGGTTAAAGTTAGGAAAATGAAATCTATTGAGCTTTCGATAGAGTCAAAGGGATACATACACTTGAGAGAACGTTAAAGTTAGAAAAATAAAATTTATTGAGCTTTCGACAGAGTCGAAAAGCAATGTAGAAGTTGACTCCAAACAAGTTCCCTGCAACAATGTCGAAGGCTCAAGGAAAATTCTGTTATTAAAAGAAAGTATTTGAAACCTACGCAACAAATTTGAATGAGATATATGCTACCAACATTCAATAAACAAGGCAAAAGAACCTTTCGACATGTCGAAAGCCATGAACTTAATTTTTCTAAGGGAATATGAATAATGTCGAAACCTTACATGCCAATTAAGTCGAAAGGTTTTGAGTTTGAATCATAATTATAAAATAAAGGGCTTGGGATGTTTCGACAATATTAGTAAAAGATAATGATTTCGAAAGCATACCAACAACAAAAATTAAATCAATACAGAAGGTTTCGACTAAGTCGAAATGTTTGGTTTGATTTATAATTTATGCAAAGTATGTTTTCTTCAATCCAATTTGTAAAAATATATGTATCTCTAACTTCACGCGGTTCCTAAAATAGGTTGGAAGTAAGCATGAACTAAAGGTTTTGAAACAAATAAAACAAGGACTATGCTTTCAAAAGTATGTTTTAAATAATTATTTAGTAAGACACATTAGTCAAGTTCTTCGAAAGGTATCGGGATACATTAAAGTACAAGTTCGCTTTCGAAGAGGTCCACTTCATAATAACCTCAACCTTTTGATGAGGTCGCTTAAATGAGGCGATAGGCTACCTTTCGACCCCATCGAAGGAGATTAAAAAAAGCGAAACCAAAGTTGCCACCTTAATCCCTTTCGAAGGGGTAGAATGGTAAAATTGTAGCGCCAAATTTATATTCATATAGCTCAAAACTTCTCTGCAAAGTAGCTAGAAATCTTCTTCTTCCCAAATTCGATTTTTAACCAAGGAATTTAAAAATTCTATAACAAGATGAATTTAAACGTGAATTTACAATTTATAATTGTGAAGTCTTTGAGATGAAAATCTGAATTCTTTAAAAATAATAATAACAATAAAATGCAAATCAAATAAGTTTAGACTGAAGATTAACGGGAAAATACTCAAAGCAAGTCATGAAAATGAATTATAGAATGCTTTCAGACAAACAAGAACCTGGATGATTTTTGTTAAATCAAAGCAGTAATTCAGATCCAAACACGATGGATTTAAAAAAATCATAATTCACCATGAAAAGTAAATTTGAAAAACAAGAAAATAAAAACTTACTTTGGATTTGGATTTCTGCAGTTGGAAATAGGAAATATTTGAGAATTTAGAAACTTTGATTCTTACTGTAAATTTCTTTTAATGGTAGATAAGTGAAAGAGGGGAAGAAAAGAACTTGCTTTATAAGAAAAGTCAGCATGGATGGCGAACCGTATGATCAAATTTAAATGAACGGTCAGGATTTGTGCATGAGTATGAAAAGGCAAGAAGTGTAATAGGTTTCGAAAGAGTTGACTTGGAAAGTCAAGAGCATCCCTTCGCGGGGGGAGGGGAAATGTTACCATAAAGTCCTACTTTAACCTTGTCGAAACCAAAATAGTTAAATAGAAAAATGAACAAGAGATGACAGCACCAACAAAACCTTTCGAAGGAGTCCAAGGGATGCTAGAGCCAAAAGCCAGATGTGTTACAAGCTTTCGAAGGGTTCAATGTGGTCGAAATCTCCCTTTAGCGTCAACGTCTACCTTTCGAAACAAATGCTTTCACCTACATAAAGACATTTGGACTAATAGGAGGAGTACCTTTCAAAGGCAGCATGCGCTCCAAACCTTACGAAACCAAAGTTTTCGCCTTCATTTAAACTATTCAAAAAGTTGCCTTGATCCGAACAACCCTTTCGAAAGCATAATCAAGCCGTTCGAACCGATCCAAGCCTTTAATGTCTAGGAAAAGTTCTGTATCAAGTCACAAGCATACATTCGAAAGCTACTTACTGCATCGATTCCATCAACACCTTCAAAACTCCAAAGAACAACCTATCGATGTTGTCGAAAGCTCTTACTCCTACACACTTGCAACAATAAAGCAACACAAAGGAAGAGGTGCGTGTACCCCTTTTGATGAAAGCGGAAGCATTCAAACCCAATTGAAAGTAATGCATAGGGATGCACAAGTGTTAACAGAAATGGAAGGTATACAAAGCCACCTTTCGACTAGCTCGAAAGCTCTAAGTCGAAAGGTGTGAACCCGCATCTATAAATAAGACCCTAGGGGTCTAGTTTAGGGAATCTGAATTTCATTCACTCTACTCTTATACTTTCTTACAATTGTAAACTTGTAACCTTAATTTGGGAATAGAGTTATGAAAATTGATCATTGTGTACATCATTAGTTAAAGAAAAGAGATTCTCATGTTTTTTGTTATAGTACTGTTTAGAAATTTCTATTAGATTTGATTATGTTATGCTTATGCCAACATAGACGAAGATCCTTTTCGACTGATTCGAAACCCAATACTTAGCCCAAAACATTTAGGATCTAGCTCCAAACCACAAATCTCTAAAAACTTACCTTCCAAGTGAGTCAAAACCATAAACTTGGAAAAAATCCCCAGGCTTAACAATCCAAGCCAAAGTTATCAAAGAAGTAAGGTTTCGATAAGGTCGAAACCCATCCATTCTGCCCATATCCTTAAACATTAGAGCTAACTTTTAAGTTACCATAACTAGTTCGAAAGGGAGGTTTCGATAAGACCATAAATCAGTTTATTTACTTCGAAAGGTGTCAAAAAAGGATTGAGGTGTTTCAACCAAGTCGAAAGGTCACCATTAAGAAATTCCAACTACTACAACCCAATTGGAAGGTAGACCAAAAGAATTTGAAAGGTGCAAACTATTCTTATCTAGCTGAAAGGTGGTTTAATTGGAACATCTATATCTAAATACTACTTTGGGGTGTTGACAATTTTTCTTGTTAACAGGTTCTTAATATCATTTTCCATTCTTTTTATCCCTTTTCCCATTTTCTATCTCTATTCCATTTTATCTTTTTATTTCTTCTTGCTTATCCTTCTGATTTCCTTTTTATTTACTTTCCACTTTTATTGGTATTTTGCATTTTATCTTCTTAGGATATTCATATCGCACTCATATCTTCCTATTTAACTCTTGAGGTTTACTGCATTTTAATGCGTTGAAACTACATTTCTATCATAAAAATGTTAACACCATAAATTTTTGTATCTTATCCCCCTAAAATCCCTAAAAGCTTAATAAAATTTCTTTAATTTACATTCTTATCCTTCGTTCAAACACCAATTATCTTATATCATATCACAAACAAATTTATAGTTTCATATCCTCAATAATGAGTTTCATGAACTGTGAATAACTTAAATAGTTTCCAAGTTCTTATTCATATAACATGTAAGTATTAAAATTATCTGGTACAGAATATGTAGGCAAATTTTCTTATTTAAATTTCATATTTATAAAATTGGCCTACAACTCCAATATAACATCACATGCATATAGGAATAGACTTGCAACGATATAATCTAATATTATAAAAAAGCATATAATATTCTCGCTCGTCTCTTTTTAGCTTCAATTCTCCAAATCTAGATCCTTTCCCTTTTTTTTAACCCCCTCTTACTTTAAATCCAAAATATAAAAAGCGTATACACCTACTAGAATTATAAATCTGGGGAAAGAGTTGAATTACATCTAGATTTGAGTTTAAGATTCATGATTTACCTTTTTTTCTATGTTCTAAAATGACCCTATACTTCTCTTCTCTTATTCTCTTCTATCCTCTACTTATGTATATATAATACAATAATTTTACTATTTTAGAATTGTAGAGATTGTAGAAAAAATCGAAAGGCAGAGCTCCGCTCTATGACGTAGAAAATATGAGAAGAGAAGTGAGAAACTAGGTCTATATTTATATGGTTTGGAGTTAACTGAGAGCATTAGATTTACCTTGTGCAATCATTATTTTAATTAGAGATGCACATCATAAAATTGGCGGTAAAGAAAAATAATTGGGTAAATCAACGCCATTCAATCCCACGTCCCAATTACAAATTTTAGTCATTAGCAATCGACCGCCCAATGCCCATGGTCGAGTGTTGCCGGTCGACCTAGGTACATGTTGGGTCGACCTATGGTGTGTTAATTGCATTAATTAGATAGTGTTAGAGATTTGTTAATTTCATTCCAAATTTAATTGATCGCCGTTATTTGTTACCACTAATTACTTTCTTAACGTCTAAGTTGCTGTTAAACTTAACATTTTGTAATTAAAGTTGGTTAGTCATTATTTGTTTCCTTAATTTTATATAATTATATCTAATTCTAAACTTTTAAACGTTAATAAATTAATTTTTCGGTATCCAATCGGAAAAGTTTATACATGAAAATTGATCAAAAAATTACCATGAACCCAATGGTGCAAGTTTTGTAACCAAATTCTAACATTTATAAAAAAAATCTATTTTTCAACAATTAATATTTATTAATTAATTCATTTTAAAAAAAGTATCGTGAAAATTACGAGCTGTTACATTCTCTCTTCTTAAAAGAATTTCGTCCCCGAAATTCCTTAAGGGTCAATTATGTAAACTAATGTACATCCATTCTAAGCTAACAAATCAATTAGTGCATAAACAATTTTGCAACTAGTCGTGCACAAGTGCGTGGTGTATCACAATACAAATGATATGTATGCAGAATGATTCTAATTGGCACCGCCTGTATGAATGCTTTCTTTTAAATCAATTGCGAAAATATGATGCAAACGTCCTAAATATACCGGCAATTCTACATGTATGCACCTTTTGAAAATCAAAACTTTGTTTTTATATCCGATTTTTCATACACTTCCACGAATAGAAGTATTGTTCAACCAATTTTACATCCAATACCTACCATCCAAAATCCTTGCACACCATTGCTAACATCTAAATTTAGAAAAATCTAGTTTTCTAAACCTAGTTTATTATACTAGGACAGGGTTTAAATGAGAATTTCTATATTTCCATCCTTTTTCTCTTGGCACTCAACTTTCCATTATACTTTGGAACCTTCTCTTTTGCCTCTGATTCTTTTTTAACTTTTTCAGGTACACTTTTCATAGTTAATTTCTTTTTGGGCTTTTAAAACAGGTGTTCGTACCAAAAGTGGCACAAACATCTAAGAAATTGGAGTACAGAATGAAATGAAGAAGTACAAATAGAAAATGATTAAAAACAAGAAATCAAACATTTATAGTGCATTGGCTAATCGTTTCCTATGTCCACTACAAATTTCTACTAATTGTCTTGTTGTTTTACAAGGATAGGTCCTATGGTTCGGTACCACTCCATAGGTAATTACAAAGAAATATGTAAAAATTGCAAGGAAACAAAAAATCCTCGAAAGTGAGTCCCTAGACTCTTATTGCAACTATAGGTCAGCGAGAAATGTTCCACCTTGTCTACCTCCATGATCTCTCTACTATCTAGCACCAGTTCCTCTTAAGAAAATGTGACCTTGTCAGCAAATAGTTATGGATCGATATCAATCTATGGCATGGGTCGGTACCGATCCATCAGATTTACTTATGGGTGAATCTCAATACCTTTTGTTACGTTGACTTGTAAATTGCTTCATGATTTTTACCTTGTTTGTATTGTTATGAGCTTGTTCCTAAACTTATATGACAGATCAGTGGAGAGATGAAGTTGTTGACTTCAAGTGCTTGAAATGTTCGGTAGCAAACAACAGGCGACCGACCAGTAGAGCTAGGGATAAGCTTCTGGCATCGAGACTTGGTAGTAGGAGGAAAATGGGGCATTTTTGGAAAAGTTTTATGGATCGGTACTGATCCATAAGGATGGGTCTATGCTGCTCCATCACTTGGACTGATATTGGTCTGGAATTTTTTTAAGGATAGACATGTCATTATCTCGTTACCTTCGTTATACTTTGTTTCTAGACACTACGGCTATCTCTTTAGTCTTCTTACCTCGATAGCTTTCAAGTACGATTCATCGGGCCTGTCTAGATACTATTTGGTCAAAATGTTGGATAACACTTGCCCCCCAAGTACATCTTGTTTTCAACACGATGTGCTTTGAATTAAGTTAAGTCAGGATTGCCATATCGGATTCCAATTCATGTTTTGAATAGTTGTTATCCTTTTTTTAGACCTTCTTAGTGGATTGTCGTGTCTTATGCTATTCGTTACAACGCTTCACTAGAATCTGGCACAATAAAACTGGAACATGCTCTTATGATCTGTCATTTCAAACTCGATAATTTCGAATTAGTTTCGTTTTTGGGATTTTCAGGTTTGGACTTGCTTTTCCTTGATTCCAGTTGTTGAATGTCAAACATGTACATGTGCACATATAAACATGCACACACATGTGAATTCTGCTGGATATATGCACATGCATATATAAATGATCCTTCTTTTCTTCTCTTTTTTTATATTTTCGTTCGATATCGATCCATGGGCATGGATCGATACCAATCCAATCCTTAGAAGTAGGCGATTTCACAACCGAAAGAGAAGGGTTCGAGGCTACTTAACCTAATCTATCTCCTTTCTTTTCCTCACATTTTTATTGTTATTTGATCTCCAAGCTTTGTTCTGCAATTAGAAAATCTAGCCATCCCATTGAAACTCCGCCATGTGATACCAAGACGACCGTCGCCATCTTCAACATTTGACCAACCACTACACCGAATGAATTAATAGGATCGGATCCGACCCATTTTGCACCAGACCTTCAATTCGTGGTCCAGAACTCAAATCGACCATTCCTTCAAGCTTGAACAATCTTAGGTAGGTAGTGGAGATGGGGATGAACGTTGTTGAACTTCACGTCGATGGCAGTGCTATAGACTAGGGGAGTAGTGTAAAACTCGACCAAAATCTATCCAAGGTGATAGATCGGTATCAATCCAACCCTTGGTGGTTTTATAGCTCTTCACTCGCTCTTGAGCTTTGCATTGTTTAACACATTCAAGTTTTACCAAGCACTATTTTCTAAGTTCCAAGACATATAAAATGTACAGATGTTGACGTAAAGCCCATTAGGATAGTCAATGATGATAGACATTTTGGATAAACTCAAGACTTTTAAATGAGCGATTGTACAACATCAGAAATTGACACTACACAACATTGCACAACATGGCACTAGGCTTTCACTTTAGCATAACGCATAAATTTTAATCAATTTGATAGCAATTGTATGTTAAATTTTTATATTTATAGGCCATAGACGTTCCGAGCATCTCTCCGCTCAAGCTGTAGGCCCATCAGTTTCTAGATATGCTGAATCAGACACTGAGTAAAGCTCGGCTCCAGTCCCATCTACCTGACAAACACTAGTGCAGCCTATACCTCAACCAAAAAATCCACTAGTAGATCAACCCGTTCAGGAAGTTCCAATAGAGCCTATGGAAGGCCCAGTAGTCGAGGAAGCTCCCAACACACTTGACGATGATGTCAGATTAGATGATCCAATAGATTCCATATCGTTGAAAATTTAGGTGGGATCCACGAGAAACATGGTATCCAGTTTAAGGACGTGTTAGTTCCTACACGCCACCAAAGGGCACATCATCCCCTAGATGGGTACACATCATGCTACAAATATATGTGCTTGGCAAGGTGCATCACACAATTTAATTAGTTTATCAAACGAGTTCTACATTTTATAAGGCTCCAGCTCAGCTCCATCAAAACAGATATGCATTGTTTCATAGCTTGTTTATAATCTTTGCTTGCCATTTCAACAAGATCGTAGTAATCAAGAGATTCAATATCTATTCAGATTCGAGCATTGTAAGGGAAATCCTTCCCTCGGTTTTTTAGAGCCATCGAGGAGTTGTCGAATCATGGTCGGTACCAGGAATAAATTTAGTTATTTAAAAGATGAGTTCTTTTTTGTTCATTGTCCTCCTGGGTTTACATAGCAATGGTTGTCTCCCTGTGAGTTCTATTCTTATCTTGTTCAGACAAGTCTAGATTCATAGTTCTATTATTATAGAACATCTTTGTTGCTCTTTGTAGATGTACCGAGCAGGCCTAGCAGTGCTGCTCTAGCAAAAACCCACCAACAACTTCATGAGATTCCGAAGGTAGTGAGAGGCTAAGAAATTTCTTAGTGATGAGAATCAACAAGCCTATAACTTGTTGGATCCAAACCGTGTTGTCATCCTCGCTCTTGAAGTCATTGATAGTGACGAGGACATGTCTTCATATAGAGATAATAGAGATCATTCACCAGTGCCCCCAGTTCAAAGTCCAGCAATCGAGACTGATGACATACAAGAGCACACTGAAGAAGGTGTAGGAGGAGTTAATGAAAGAAAAGAAGGCCAAGCCGGTACTGATGCAAGCCATGATCCATCTATTAATGAAGGGGACGATGATGACCAGTAGCCTCTTCAAAGAAGAAGTCTTAAGTTTAATCTTGCCAATCGGCATACTTCGACTCTACCTCTACCAATCACAACTGCATTTGAAACTCATGTACAAAATTCAGAGGATCCTTATGTAAACTTTAGGACAATCCCAGTCGTAATTGACTCTTTGGGCCTTGGCAATATATGCATTGAGGATGTTCGATCTCCCATTCATTTCTAGGAAGATGTGCCTTCAACTAATGCAGGGGAGATTACTGTTGTTAGCAAAATTCAAATTCACGGTCCATTGGAGGGACACTAGGGTACTTACATGCACAAACAAATGCACTGCATTATGCTCGGCATATATTGTGTTCTTATTGTGTTAAGGCTGATTCATCTATGTTTCATTTGCAGGTTCTATGGAATGACTTGGTTTGTATGAGGATCTAGAAGATTAGATTATGTATTAACCGAGACCCAACCGTGCGACCCCACATATTCATTTATGATTCTGGTTCTAGCCAAGAATTAAGCCATAATCGACGTGGTTGAGAGATGGACCACAAGTCATACGATTCGTCGTTTAGGCCTCGATCCGGGTCAATGTTGCCCCCATCTAGGGGTTCGGTATGGCATTCTAACCATCATGAAGACATTCCTCATGATGACCCTTCTCATACTTCCCTTTTTGCTAAACAAATAGCAATGTCTCATGATTCCCAACATTTTGATCGTCCCTCTAAATTTGCTGCTTTCGACTCCTCTCAGCACAGAGCTGGTAAAGTGCCTATCGAGTAGCTTACTAAATAGCTTGTTATCGAAATAGAGCAGTCGATCACTTCAAATCCTCATATAACTGAATTGCAACATCACTTCCCGAAATTAACTTTAAAGGTTGCATGTTTTTCCCCGATTTGAAAGACATTCCTTATGATATCAAGGGCCAGACTATAGTGTACATTGGTGATCTGTATGATCAATACTTCATTTAGAGGAGGTTGGCCGAGTGAATTTCTGAATATGCTATAGGCTTGGAGAATAAGGTCGTAGGACTACGGCTTGGTGAATCAGAAACAACGAGACTATCGCTCATCTTGATGCAACGGTCGTCGACTAAAGAAGGCAAAAGTAAAAGACGACCAGAAAGTTAAAGACTTAAACATGATGACTGAGCGGGAAAGAAAATAGCACTTAAGTCAAGTTGAATCCATTCATCATAGAAATAATGAGTTGGCAGAAAGGTGAAGGAGCTAAAGGCACAACTTGAAAAAGAAAAGGAGGAGTAAAATGAGTCCCTTCAAACGGCTTAAAAATACTATGAAGAAATGTTCAACACTCATAAATAAAGGAACAATGTGTTGGACAAAGCCAAGAAAGTGGATGAGTTGCTGGCAACTGTGGAGAGTTGGGTTAAATACAAGTTTGAGCCACTCATTGCTAAATATAATGCCAACGTACTTAAGTTTCTAGATTTGGCATGGCTTGATAAGGGTTTTCCCAGAGCACTATCGTTGGCCTAGGAGCAAATTGTATGGGAAGAACAACAACATTCAAAAGGAGGTCAAGTAAATCTAACAGAGCTAGAGAGCAAGATTCTAAGTCCAACAGAAATTGAGGTGCTCTAAGCAGGTAAGCTTATCTTACACCCGGAGTTTGCTACTATAGTTCAAAGAGATCAAGTCAAAGTCTCCAACACTACTCCTTAGGAGCTCGCTACAGGTCTCAATTTAGGGCCTTTATCTGCATCTATTGCTCCGTATGTCCCTTCGTACAACCCGGATAGGCCGCAAAATGCAAAAAAACAAGCATGTTGTCTCCCATTTAAGAAGGAAATTCGGATGGTACACCCGCCCATACAGAGTCTCAACCTGATGAAGGTACATCATCGACCTCACCCATATTTAAGGCGGCACACAGGGCACCGGTCGATGTAGTTAAGTTATCCTTTCATCTTTCTCAAATTTCAGGTCAACCTTCGATTTCTATACTCTTAGAGGAGGGCTCTCGATCGGAAAAATAATCAATAATGACCGATTCAATGGTCAAGACAGTTTTTAGGATGACTCCGAGCATTTCAGTTGGCAACACTCTAGGCCTCGGCGCGCAGATGATCCGTTGTAGCGACCTGAAAATTCGAAAACTTCATCTTCGATACATTTTGAGATATGTTTAAGTGTTATAAATATGATTTCATAACCTTGTTTAACATAATTTAATTAATAAATAACGTTAAGAAATGTTTTTTTGAAAAGTGCTTTCAAAAATATACTCTTCAAAGAAAAATTGATAATGTGACCGAAAATCGGTTTATCGATAAATAGCTTTTCGATCGAAATAAGTTGTTTGAACTATCGTGCACTTAACCAATGATCAAATGAATACATTGGCAACTGATTAACACATTCTCCTCTTCATAAAGCATGGAACATTCTAAAAAGTTCTATTAGGATAAGAGATGATATTATTAGAAGGGTATAAGAGCAATTAGCCATAAAGGAGAAGTGACATAAAGAAGAAGAGACATAAAGGAGAAGTGATGGAAGGTGAGCCTTCCATGGCATGGTGGGCGGAAGGGGGGAATGAAGGCAAGCGCAAAGAGCACCATTCTTTTGCCTATATAAGGAGAGGCATAACTTAGGAAATGTATCACAAATATTCCTAAGTTTGAGTTAAAATTTCTATGGCTTCTCTTCTTCTTCATCTCTAAATTCCTAAAGCAAATTGATTGCAAACCATCTAAAAATCATTCCAAACTTTTCCAAAGGCTTAGAAATATATTATAGAACCTTCTACCAAGTCAAAAGTGGAAGAAGTAAAGCCAAACTCCCCCACTTACCTTGGGTCGTGAGCATATAGAGAGGGAGGAAGGTAAAAAAGACAAGGTAAAGCAAGAAGCGAGGAAGGAAAGGTGGTTGCTAGCTTGGGTTTGACTTTGGTTAGCTTGGATTTGGTTATTATTGGATTAAGGGTGAGTTAACACCTCACTTATGGAAAACATAACATATATATGTTGTATTTGGTTGTGTTAATGTTTTTAAATTGTTAAGTGACATATGTTAAAACATTGATTTGAATTCTTGTTTTGAAAACGAGTGGCACATAGGGTCCATATATGGATTAGAATCAACTTATATGACATGTGACTAGACCTTGAACAAAGCACATAGGTTGTTGTTGAACATAGGTTGAGATATGACCTGGATTTGAAAATGCATTTATAGCGATAGTCGCTATGGATGTAGTTCGGAATTGTCCTGTTTTTGACAATTGTTATAGAACTTTATAGAGAGATCCATAGGGATTTCTCGCCATATTTGCATTTTTTTATTTGTATATTTATTTCTATTAAAATATTGAATAGTAAAATGTTAAGTATCATCTCGAAAACGGCCAGAACATCACCAATGCAAAACTGCCCCGTTTAACCTTTATTTTTGGACTTCAAACATTTCAAAATGGATTATAAGTTTGAGCGATTTGTTTCATTCTTTTTAAAAATATTGCCTAATTATTTTTGGACTATTTTAAAAGTAGTTTGAGTTATTTATGAATTTTTAAGAATTAGTTATGAATTTTTAAAGAAAGGAATTTTAGAATAAAATATGTTCTTTTTCTAAGTTATGTTGATTTTTCAAACTTGTTATTTTTTAGTAGTATTTTGGATAAATGTTTTATAACCTATTATAAGTATTTCCAAGTATTTAAAATGTTTTAAAAAGGTGTTAGAATTGCTAAATGGCCAAATGATTGAACGTTTAATTATCTATTAGAAAAGTAATTAACTATGCTTAATACTAATAAGCTGACGAAGTAATCTTATCTATTTGTGAGAGTTAAGATTGATGTTGAGTAGGGATGGAGCAATAGAGCTCTAGCCTACTGGGCTTCCCTCTTAACCGAGGAATAGGTAAGTGGAAAATGTCAGAAACGTGTTAATCGTCTTGATTTAATATTGTTTAAGGCAATCATTAATACAATATGTTATGCCGCCTTTTGGCAAGGTCGTGACACCAAGGAATTGACTAGTAACCAATGACGGTCCGTCCTAGAGATCAGTCATACACAGGCTCACTATGGATATCAACGAATTTTGTCCGAGTCCGGATCGAGCCAAAATTGGCATGACATGAGAGCTAAGCTATGAGAGTCAACGTTCCAAATCTCAAGTCAATCCGAGTTCATATGCTCAAGTTACGAACGATACAAAATTGGATAAAAACCAACCACCGGTCGACTCGCTCTGTTCAAATCCATCAGGGAAGCCAACTTCGACTCGCTCCCTTCGACTCGCTTCGCAACTATCAGAAGCAGCACCTTCGACTCGCTCCCTTCGACTTGCTTCGCAACCATTAGAAGCGGCACCGTTGACTCGCTCCGCTTCGCTTCCATCAGATGCCTCCTTCGACTCGCTCGATCAATGCACACTTCGACTCGCTCCGCCTCGAGCCATACTTCGACTCGCTCCACTTCGTCGACTTCGCATCCATCCGAAGACTTCTACTTCATGTCCATCGACGGGGAACAAAGCACAGATACAAATTAACGCCACGTCACTGAGTCAAACAGAACCGAGTCGAATGAAAAGCGAGTCGAAACAGAAGCGAGTCGAACCAAAAAGCAGCCGAGAATCTCATTTCGTATCGATCATATCTCCTAATCTACAAGTCCAAATGTTATGAAATTTTTATAGAAGACTACGTACATGCTAAACAATGTTCACGCCAAATTTCGACTCCATTGGATGAAATCTTGATCTATACGAAATATGTTCGTATCGATCACGGATCGGACCGAAACTTCACGGGCTTAGGCGTGCGGTCTTGGTCACGTGCCAGAGAGGGTCTCCTGAGATCTGAGCGAAATATCAGCCTCCTACACCTATAAATAGACCCCCAAAGCCAACAGAAAAGGGGTTCTTCTTCTTCTTTGAGATCTTCAACACCCAGACTCTGCCGGATCCAGATCTGAACTCCATTGCTGCTGCTGCCAACAAATTCCACTGCTGCAAATCATAATTACCTGCTGTAATTCACTGAATTCACTTGTAATCGTCAAAGATAGATCAATAAAGCAAGCTACTTCAAAGTGGACGTAGGCAAGATCGCTGAACCACTATAAACCTTGTGTCTCTGTCTATTTCTTTCCGTTTAAGTTTATTATTCTTCACCTTTTATCCTCTACATTACTTAGATCTGAGATCTGTGATTACATGCTGCTAATTTGTGTTCATACACTGGTGCTTTCACGATATTTGGGGTTTGTGCCCAATTTTGGGGCAAACACTTTGGTGCTTTCACTGAGAAGGCTAATTCAGGATTTTATCATTTGGAAGTTGAATTTGAAAGCTTAAGGATTCAGATCTGAAAAACTATGACAAGGCAATCAAATAGAAGACAAAGGGCGGAGAGAGGTCAGCATGAAGGGAGTCAAAAGGCTTTCTCAGGTGCAAATCAAACATCAATCTTCATCACCAGGGATGAGATAGAGACAATGATGAAAAGACAAGAGGAAATGATTCAGAACTTGCTTCTTCAGATTGGGCAACTTGGAGCGCAAAATCAAGGAGCAACCAGAGTTCATAATGGAGCAGGACCATCTGGCACAGCCCCACAACTAGGGGGCACTTACCCAGAGCATGTTGACCCGATCCCAGGAGTAGTCCCAGGAGGAGCTGCACAGTGCGGCATTGATAGAGAAGCGAATGCTCGTTCAGGAGAGCAGACTCCAGGAATCCCTCGTGAACTCGGGGGGCAAATCGGAAGCAACGGAAAGGGACTACAACTTAGAGATAATGACAGAATGGCAGAGATGGTCAGACGAGCCATGAGAGGCAGACTAGTGAATAGAGATCTGGATGATGTGAATAGGAGTCCCTTAGCTCCTACGATCAGGCAAGCCAGGAACCCACCAGAATTCAACCTACCAACATTAGAGACGTACGATGGAGGGACAGATCCGGCAGTACATCTGACACGATACATGAGGCATATGGAGGTGTTGGGGAGATCGGAGGAGGTCATTGCCCGGTGCTTCCCATTGTATTTGACAAACATCGCAGCACTATTGTTTAGATAACTGGAGAGTGGCTCCATAGGAACATGGACCGATCTGACTGAGAGGTTTATGAGGCAATTCAGAGTTCACATTTCAAGACCCAAGAATGTGATGAGTTTGGCAGCACTGAAGTAAAGAACTGGGGAGTCTTTGAGGAACTTTCTGACACGATTCAATGCAGCGGCCGCATCGTTGGATCGACCCGATCCATCCATGGTTTTGATGGCAGTTGTAACTGGCATAGCTAATGGCATAAAGTTCAAGAATTCGTTAACAAGGGATCCTCTTATGGATCTAGGGGAATTTTATCATGAAGCTGAAGGATTTTTACGATTAGAGGATGTAAATTCTAAGAGAGAAGAAGGAGAAGGAACTGAGGTTTACACAGTCAAGGGTGAAAATCCTCCTAGATCAGATTCAGGGACTGGTAAAGGGGAACGAAAGGCTGAAGATAATAGTGATGAACCAACGCGACCCCAAAAGGAACCAAGATTCACCTCTTACACGGAGTTGAATGAGATTTTGGAGCGAATCTACCAGGATACTAGGGGGCAGATTCCCTATCGAAGGCCGATGAGAAGGGATCCAACCAAAAATGAAAGAAGATCCGGCAAGTATTGCTTATTCCACGAGCTGAACGGTCATAACACGAATGACTGCCGACACTTGAAGGATGAGGTTGAGGGACATATCCGGAATGGTCTGCTATCGCAGTACATAAGAAGGGGGACAACGACGGTGGAACGGGAGCGACCACCACCTGCACCTACTGGGGACGACTCAGGATCGAGACGTTAGCTTGTCATCAATTGATTGGGATAATGACGAATAAGTAGCAAACTCCACGCCAACACGATTAAGTCATTTACACATGTACAGGACCGCGAACGATCCTCAGGCATGCTCTGATATGACTATAAATGGTAACGGTGTAGGTTTTTGCACTTTGATGTCCCTGTTTTACTTTTATTTTCCATTTCTGATGTTTGAATTTGATTTTTGTTGAACAATTCTGGTGAAAAACTCATTTTGAATAAAAGTATGCCATTTGTGATGCCATGACGGCTAAGCCACTTACACATGTAAGGGATCGTGAACGGTCCTCAGGCATGCTATGAGATGGCGATAAACCGCCACCACAAACAGTTCAGAAACTCACTCGAATGTGAAATCTGGCATTGATGATACTAAGTCCCTCCCCGGGCACACTTATTTCGCCTCAAACGGCACCAGACCGCGAACGGTCACAAATCGCCTTGAACGGCACCCGACCGCGAACGGTCACAAATCGCCTCGAACGGCACCCGACCGCGAACGGTCACAAATCGCCTCGAACGGCACCCAACCGCGAACGATCACAAATCGCCTCGAACGGCACCCCGACCGCGAACAGTCACCATTCGCCGCGAACGGCATCGGACCGCGAACGGTCACATATCACCACGAATGACATACGATCGCGAACGATCGTCATTCGTGGCCAGATAAAACAATCAATTTCTTTGCAGGTCATCAACAGGATATGAACATCCAGCACATGGCATTACAAAGCAACAACTTTCATCGAAAAGACGATAACTATTCAGAGTAAAGATTGCAGCATTTCAAAGCACATCATGTTTCCACAAGACGTACTTTGGAGGGCAAATGTTATACCGCCTTTTGGCAAGGCCGTGACACCAAGGAATTGACTAGTAACCAATGACGGTCCGTCCTAGAGATCATTCATACATAGGCTCACTGTGGATATCGACGAATTTTGTCTGAGTCCGGATCGAGCCAAAATTGGCATGACATGACAAGCTAGGCTATGAGAGTCAACGTTCCAATTCTCAAGTCAATTCGAGTTCATATGCTCAAGTTACGAACGATACAAAATTGGATAAAAACCAATCACCGGTCGACTCGCTCAGTTCGAATCCATCAGGGAAGCCAACTTCGACTCGCTCCCTTTGACTCGCTTCGCAACTATCAGAAGCGGCACCTTTGACTCGCTTCGCAACCATCATAAGTGGCACCTTCGACTCGCTCCCTTCGACTCGCTTCGCAACCATCAGAAGCGGCACCTTCGACTCGCTCCGCTTCGCCTCCATCAGATGCCTCCTTCGACTTGCTCGATCAATGCACACTTCGACTCGCTCCGCCTGGAGCCATACTTCGACTCGCTCCACTTCGCCGACTTCACATCCATCCGAAGATTTCTACTTCGTGTCCATCGATGTGGAGAAAAGCACAGATACAAATTAACGCCACATCACCGAGTCAAACAGAACCGAGTCGAATGAAAAGCGAGTCGAACCAAACAGCAGCCGAGAATCTCATTTCGTATCGATCATATCTCCTAATCTACAAGTCCAAATGTTATGAAATTTTCATAGAAGACTACGTGCATGCTAAAGAATGTCCACGCCAAATTTCGACTCCACTGGATGAAATCTTGATCGATACGAAATATGTTCGTATCGATCACGGATCGGACCGAAACTTCACGGGCTTAGGCGTGCGGTCCTGGTCACGTGCCAGAGAGGGTCTCCTGAGATCTGAGCGAAATATCAGCCTCCTACACCTATAAATAGACCCCCAAAGCCAACATAAAAGGGGTTCTTCTTCTTCTTTGAGATCTTCAACACCCAAACTCTGCCTGATCCAGATCTGAACTCCATTGCTGCTGCTGCCAACAAATTCCACTGCTGCAAATCATAATTACCTGCTGTAATTCATTGAATTCACTTGTAATCTTCAAAGATAGATCAATAAAGCAAGCTACTTCAAAGTGGACGTAGGCAAGATCGCCGAACCACTATAAACCTTGTGTCTTTGTCTATTTCTTTCCGTTTAAGTTTATTATTCTTCACCTTTTATCCTCTACATTACTTAGATCTGAGATCTGTGATTACATGCTGCTAATTTGTGTCCATACACTGGTGCTTTCACGATATTTGGGGTTTGTGCCCAATTTTGGGGCAAACACAATACTTAACACTAAAAGCCAACAAGGTAGACGTATTTATTTGAGAGATTCAAGACTGTAATGTCTAGGTAAGGCTTGGAGCAACCAGTGCTCAAACTTACCTAGCTTCGCTCTTGGACGAGGAATAGTTAAGTTGGAATGTCGGAAACGAGTCACATGTACGAATCGTGATTTATATAAGCAATTGTTTCAATAAGATAGTCGATTAGTCGATTATCGAACTTGACCCAATAATAACTTAGGAAGTTATCGAAATGCTTCACGATTTTATACTAATAAGAAACCCCACCCCCTACCACGAGGAGGAGTATTGGTACGAAACATCTCTAGCTTTCGGTTACTTCTGAGAGAACCAGAATTGAGTTAAACGAAAATTCATCGATTGATTTTGGAGAGTCCGGTAAATGGGAAGAGTGTACTTATATAAGATGGCTCGAACATGAAACAACTTCAAAACCATATAGGCGATCTATGTTCCAAAAGCGGTTGAGAAGTGGAATGTTATAGAATTGAACTGTCAATCCTAAGGTTAAGTCCAAAGGAAAGGTCAACGTTAACATTTCGAACGATGCTATCATATGGGACTGTCTATCTTGAGGAGTACTCAAGATAAAGGACAACATTAGCATTAATCAGGGGACTTATGTGGGTAACCTATACGGAGGTTCGAGATCTATTAAAGATGCTCGAATCCATGTAGTTTTTCATCATCTATTCAAGATAGAGAAATCCATTTAGGGATTCATGTTCTTTTCAAGTGATGAAGACTCATGTGAGAGATGTCGAACATAGCTTCGACATTGGGAAAATGATAGAAAACAGATAAGCGACATGGCCAGGGGGTTTAGCGACTTTAAGGGTATATCAACTCCATGTCTAGAGAGGCTTATTGATATGTTGGTACCGGGAGTTGGTATGGCTCAGATCATACACTGAGGGTGGTCCAGTTATGTTTACCTTAGAGTATATCCCATCTAGAGATATACGTTGCTCGAAATGTAGTTTTCGAACCTTGTCATGGAATTTGGATTCAACTAGATCCATGGAGATCTCTATGGGAAAATCCATTATCCAAACGTGCCTTAGCGGTATTGATTGTATACCTATTATTGTTGTGGCATTCACACACCAAGTATTTGATATGATTTATGTGCTATACTCTAGACATTATCTATCATATCACTATACATTAAATTTAACAAATAGTTAATTTCTTTGAGGGGAAACTGTTACGGAAATCTATATGTTCTCAATGGTTATTGTTACTTATCACATATGATTTAAGTTTCTCACACTTGATCCGGGTGTTATTTTTGTATAATGCTCGAGTTAACCCCATGTATGTTTTGAGATTTAGCTATGGACGCTTTGGAGCTTCCGGAGAAGAGTTGGAGTTCTGCCCAACTTAACATTTATTTCCACTGCAAAATTATGTATTGAATAAATCAGCACTGTGAGGACAAGTTGTTATAACTTTCTAGGTTGATGATACTGCTTAGGTTTTAGTAACTCTAACATTTCTGTATTTTGAGCGTCCCTTTGTACTGTTCCTTTGATATTATATATTATCATTTCGTTGAGAGATTTTGATGTTGTGTTCTTCTTTTCATGTTCTATTCATTTTCTTTTCTTTTACCCTATCGATTCGTCTTTACGGCATTTGGGTGCTCGCACTACAACGAAAAGAGGCTATTACAACGTATTTTTTACAACGTTTATTTATAAAACGTTGTAAAAAAATCCTTTTTACACCATTTTTAAAGCAAACGTTAAAAACCCGGGATTTTACAACGTTTTTGTTGCAAACGTTGTGAAAACCTCACTTTTTACAATATTTTTCAGAAAACGTTATAAATACCATGTTTTCTACAACCTTTCCGAAACAATCATTGTGAAAACCCTTACTTTTTACAATGTTCTTTTTACAAATGTTGTAATCATACCTTTTTAACAACTTTTAGTATAAAAACGTTGTGAAAACATTGTTTTTAACAACTTTTTCCCTAAAAGTTGTAGATATTAATTTACTAAAATTAAAGTTGTTTTACTCATAGGTTTGTAAAATATTTGAGAAAATGTTCATTAAAAGAAAATGCGAAATTAACATAAATTTGTTTGAATATATTTATTATTGTTTTAATATTATAATAATTAAAATTAGTAATTTATAGTTAATGACAAATAATAGATACTTACTCAATAATTTATAATTAATAATTATAAATGATAGCATATATGGGTCATTATTTATAATTTATTATAATTAATGATTATTAATAAATAATTTATAATTACTATTTATTATCTGTAATCAATAATTACTTTTATATTTAATAATATATTATAGTTTAATATTTAATATTTAATATTATATAATTAATTATATTTAATTTACTATTTAAAAAATTTTACTACTTAATAATTAATTAACTATTCTTCATAATAATATTGATAAAATTAAAAAATAAAATTTTGAAATATTCTTAATATTCAAAAATAAATATATAAATTTTTAAATAAATTTAAAATTTTCTTAAATATTCAAAATTTCAAAAAATTACAAAATGTTAAAAAATACAAAATTCGGAATATAAAAACATTACGTTGTAGATTATTACTTCCATATACATCTAGCATCCTGTCTAGGAAATGGTATATCTCATTTATATTTGAATTTGAATTCAAATTACAAACAACTATAATAGTTTTACTATGATTTGAATTTTCCCTTAGTTAAACAAAATATTAATTATCAAATAAATAAATAAATAAAAGTTTATAATTAATTTTTGTATTAACAATATTCAATGTTTATTAGGTGACACTAACATGCTATTGGTCCAAAACAACATGGACAGGCCATTAATAATTGTATTTATAATAATTAATATTTATAATAATATTTAATAACTTATCTTTTGAACTTCACAAGGAAACACTAACACGCTAGTGGTCAAAAACAACAATTAGGATTACTAATAGTTGAAGAGTTAATCACCACCGTCAATTATTTCTTTAATCCTATGGGTGACATTAGCGATCCGTGCCTTCACCTAAAAATTCTCCTTCGTCCTTCCTTTTCTTTCCACACCTTTCTCACACCCAAATAAAAGCAGAACCCCTAAATTCAGTTTTAAATCCCAAATTGAAGCAGTGGAGACTGGCGAAAAATTGAAAAAGGGTTCTCTTACCATCAAAGGCCGCTCCTCGACCAAACGAAATTGTGATGCAGCACGATCTGCTAGCAGTTCAGATTTGAGTCGTTCCAGGATTTTAGGTCGTTCACGACCTAGTGAAGTTTTAGGTCGTTCACGACCTAGTGAAGTTGTAGGTCGCTCACGACCTAGTGAAGGTCGCCTCCGAGCTAATGAGATCAGTGTTAAGGAGGGCAAGCAACTAAACGAGCTAAGTGAACAAGCATTAGGTCACTCCGATCTTTCAAGTATGGACTGGAATGAGATACGACCTAAGTTAGGTCGCGGCGAGGGGTTACGACCTAAGTTAGGTCGCGAGGAGAACAAACGACCTAACGAAGCTCTCATTCCTTTAGGTCGCTCCGATATTTCTAGTGATTGTCTCGAGCTACGACCTAAGTTAGGTCGCGTGACGAGTTACGACCTAAGTTAGGTCGCGTGAAGAATCCCAGAAGTTGATTTCTTAAGTCGCTGAATGTTAAGCCGTATCCACCTAAGGTCGCTCGACCTTATGCGCTAAGAAGTTAAGTCGCTGCCTTACATTTTTAGGTCGCTCTTGTATTAGGTCATAAGTCGTGATGATTTGTAATGTGTTGAGATGTAAATATTGTAAGTCATGTGTTGTTCTTATGTTGTACTTCTGTTAAGTCGCTATGTTGTATTTCTGACAAGTGTTAGGTCGTTCACGACCTTAGTGTTGTAATGTTAGGTCGTTACCGACCTATGTATTGTAATATATTGTATTGTTAGGCCATGTCCGTTTTAAGTCGTAGGTCGCTGGGTGTGTTAGGTGGGTGCCGACCTAAGTGTTGTACAGTTTTGTGTTGTGAATTGTAAGCCTATAAATAGGCAGGTGGTCTCATTTGTAAAGGGGGGTTGATTTTGAATAAAAACTTTTGTTTGTTAGCTTTGTGCTTTCATTAAATTGGTAGTTGAGTGTAATCTCCAATCTCCTCTTTCGGCATTCGAGTGCGCTCGGATCAACGATCGTAGAAGCCAATTCACGGTATCAAGTGCGCTTGATCAACGTCTGAAGAATTGCAGATCTTCTTTCACGGTATCGTGCGCGATCAACGTGACGAAGATAGCTAGAATTCGGTATCTTCGGATCAACGAATTTGGGCCATTCGGTATCTTCTACTTCATTGATCGCTACTTTCATCGTATCATCATTTTGTTAATCCGCCGCTGCATCATTTGGTATCAGAGCTAGACTTAGCCAATCATAGCTAAGCCGAGTCTTGGAGCCAATTCTATTGAGGTGTTTGAGCCGTGCATAGTTTGTTCATTTGAAGTGAAGGCCATGCATCATTTGGTGCTCATTGTGTTCATCGCAAAGTTGCAACAAGGTTGAAGATTTCGATCCATCTCATTTTGGATCTAAGAAGGAAAGGTGTTTGAATTTGCGCGGGAAGTTGTTTGCGCGCCAACAGGTATTTTTCATTGTGGGTGCGAGCTATTGAAGGGTTGTGCCGAGCTTGAGTTAGGTCGTTTCTAGGCCAAACCGAGCTAGAATTGAAATTTTTGAAGTTTGTGTGTTGTATTTGTGAAGATTCAATCATGCCGCCAAGAAGAGCTAATCGCCATCAAAACGTTGAAGCATTGTATAGAAGAGAAGAGGCTGACAAGATGGAGCAAAGAATAAACGAAAACTTTAGTGAGAAGCTCAATGAAGGGATTGGTCGATTAGAGAAGATGATGTTAGAGATGAATCAAAATCAGAGAAGGGTTTCACCTGAATCTAACCATGGGAGGAGTAGAGTCTCACCACATTCCAATCGAGAGAGAAGCATTGATAATGGTCATAGAAGTATGAGCCGAGACAGTTATAGAAATGTTGATGATCGAGAGCATGATAGGAATATGAATGATCGTGATCGGAGGAATGTAGGTAGAAGGGATGTTGGTGGAAGGAATGATGGTAGTAGAGATGTTGGTGGTCAGGATCGACATCGATATACATCAGATTATGAAGAGGAGTTTGATGGTGGAAGTGTTCATGGACAAGGACGGGGTCAAGGAAGAAGTCAGTCGGAGTATGATAACAAGTGGGAGTCTGGGATGAAGACTGAAATACCGGAATTCAAGGGAGGTATGCAGGCCGAGGAATTTCTTGATTGGTTAGCTTATGTTGAGGAAATTTATGACTTCAAGGAGGTTCCGGAGAATCGTAAAGTGAAGTTGGTTGCTACTAGGTTGAGGGGGAGAGCTATGACATGGTGGCAGCAAACCAAACTTACTAGAGAGCGGATGGGGAAGACAAAGATTGTTGCTTGGGAAAAGATGAAGAAATTGATGAAGGCTACTTTCTTTCCTTACAATTACCAATCACTAATGTATCATAGATTACAGAACCTGAGGCAAGAAACGAAGACGGTTGCTGATTATGCTGATGAATTCTACCAGTTAATTGCTCGAAATGATATCATGGAGACAGAAGAACAATTGACCGCTAGGTTTGTTGGGGGACTTAGAACACAGATCCAGGATATGGTAAACAAGTTCGACCCTAGATCTGCAGCCGAAGCACATCAAAAGGCGTTGGCTTGGGAGAAACAAGGTAGACGTGGGGGAGGTGTGTTTCCAAGTTCTATGGGACAGAACAAAGGAGCGGGTAGTAGTTCTAATGTTCCTAAAGCATCGAGTAAGCCGGTTGTTCATGAAGTGGCTAAGCCAAAGGTCAACACAAATTTCAAATGCTATAATTGCCAGGAAGTGGGTCACAAGAGCAACGAATGTCCGAAACCGAAAAAGAGAACGATGATTGCTGAGGCAGAGGAAGATGAGGTAGAAGCTGATTGTTCTAATTCACTACATGATGAGGAGGAAGAAAATGTGTCGGGAGATGAAGGGTATTCATTGATGATGAAGAGGTCGTGTTTAACACCAAAACAAGAGGAGGAAACTAGCTGGTTGAGGAGTAACATCTTTCAATCAACATGCACTATCTTGGGAAGGGTTTGCAAGTTTGTCATTGATGCGGGAAGCTGTGATAATATTATCTCTACAGAAGCTGTGAAGAAATTATCATTAAAAATAGAGAAGCATCCGAAACCTTACAAGTTAGCTTGGTTGAGAAAAGGTGGGGAGGTGAAGGTTGGACGAAGAGCTTGTGTTAATTTTTCAATTGGAAAGAAATACAAAGATGAAATTTGGTGTGATGTTGTGGACATGGACGTGTGTCATCTGTTGCTGGGGAGACCGTGGCAGTATGATAGAGCGGTGCAACATGATGGACGAACAAACAGTTATAGTTTCATGTTTGAAGGCACTAAAATCACTTTAATTCCTAAGAAGCGACCGCAAGAAGAAAGCAAGTTGGAGGAGATTGAAGAGCTTAAAACTTTGCTATCTTTGAAGGATTTTGTTAAGGAAGTAGAAGAGGAGCCGGAAGTATGCTTGTTGATTGGATGTGAGAGTCAGGAAGTGGTTGAGATCCTTGAAGAAGTGAAACCAGTGCTGGGAGAGTTTGACGATGTATTTCCTGAGGAGCTACCAACGGAGTTACCGCCGTTGAGAGACATTCAACATCAAATTGATCTTGTTCCAGGAGCTGTGTTACCTCATAGACCACACTACAGAATGAGTCCAAAAGAACATGAGGAGTTGAGAAGGCAAGTGGAAGAATTACTTGAACAGGGGCGGGTACAGGAAAGTTTAAGTCCATGTGCGGTGCCAGCATTGTTAGTACCAAAGAAGGATGGGACATGGAGGATGTGTACCGATAGTCGGGCATTGAACAAGATTACAGTGAGATACAGATTTCTGATGCCGAGACTTGATGATTTGTTAGATCAGTTGAGCGAAGCTACTATCTTTTCGAAAATTGATTTGAAGAGTGGTTATCATCAAATTCGAATCAGACCAGGGGATGAATTGAAAATAGCATTCAAGATACGTGAGGGGTTGTACGAATGGCTGGTGATGCCGTTTGGTCTTTCGAATGCACCAAGTACATTCATGCGGGTGATGAATCAGATTTTTAGACCATTTATTGGGAAGTTTATGGTGGTGTATTTTGATGATATACTGATATATAGTGGAAGTCCAGAAGAACACTTGCAACATCTGAGAGAAGTGTTGATGGTACTACGACAGGAACAATTTTATGCTGCAACGAAGAAATGCGTGTTCATGACGCAGAGTGCTTTATTTTTGGGATATGTTATATCGGGAGGAGGTATACAGGTGGATCAGAATAAAGTTGAAGCAATCAAAAATTGGCCACAACCCAGGACGATAACAGAAGTTAGAAGTTTTCATGGTTTGGCATCGTTCTACCGAAGATTCATTCCATATTTCAGTAGCATGATGGCACCAGTTACTGATTGTATGAAGGGGAAGCAATTTTCATGGACGGAGGAAGCAGGGTTTGCTTTTGAGAAAATCAAGGGACTACTGACGACAGCACCAATTCTAGTGTTGCTGGATTTTTAGTTACTGTTTGAATTACATACTGATGCCTCGAAGGTTGGAATTGGAGGGGTGTTGAGTCAGAAAGGACGTCCTATTGCATATTTCAGTGAGAAGTTATCGGGAGCAAAGATGAGATATAATATTTATGATGTCGAATTTTATGCTATCGTGCAAGCTGTGAAACATTGGAGACATTATTTGTTTCATAAAGAATTTGTTTTATATACTGATCATGAAGCGTTGAAGCATATGCAGGGACATGACAAGATTGCATCTAGACATGCTTCGTGGATTGCTTACTTACAACAATTTACATTTGTGGTGAAGCATAAATCGGGAGTTACGAATCGAGTGGCAGATGCATTAAGTCGAAGGAATCATTTGTTAACTACAATGAAAGTAGAGGTGACAGGGTTTGACATGTTACCAGATTTGTTTGTTGATGATCCTTACTTTGCTAAGATCATGGTTGAAGTCAAAGAAGGAAAGACGGATGAGTATGTGTTAGTGGATGGTTTTCTATTCAAGGGTAACAGGTTATGTATACCAGAAGGCAGTTTACAAATGAAGATTGTGAAAGAGTTGCATGAGGAAGGCCATGTGGGAAGAGACCGTACATTACAGTTGATTTCGCAATCATATTTTTGGCCTACTATAAGAAAGGAAGTTGAACGATTTGTGGAAAGATGTCATATTTGTCAAGTGTCTAAAGGGACAGCGACGAATGCGGGATTGTATATGCCATTACCTGTGCCTATTAAACCGTGGGTTGATATCAGCATGGATTTTGTTTTGGGTTTGCCTAGAACTCAAAGGGGAAATGATTCTATATTCGTTGTGGTGGATAGATTTTCCAAAATGGCACATTTTATCGCTTGTAAGAAGACAGCTGATGCCGTCCGTGTTGCTCAGCTATTTTTTAAAGAGGTGTATCGATTACATGGTCTACCTGAATCTATTGTTTCGGATCGGGATACTAGATTTCTAAACCATTTTTGGTTAAGTTTGTGGAAGATGGTCAGAAAGAAGTTGAATTTTAGTAGCGCCTATCATCCGCAAACAGATGGGCAAACGGAAGTGGTAAACAGATCATTGGGAAATTTGTTGCGATGTCTTGTGCAGGATAACTTGAAGAGTTGGGATATGAAATTATGTCAGGCAGAGTTTGCACATAATCACGCTGTTAACCGTAGTACGGGTTTCAGTCCGTTTCAAGTAGTATACTCAGCAAGTCCGAAGGGTCCATTGGATTTGACAACAGTGCCATATCAGAAGGGAGTTGTTAAGCGGGCTAGTGATTTTGTGACTGAGTTGTAGGAGTGCCATAGGACTGTTCATGAACGATTGCTTACATCAAACGAGAAGTATAAACAACTAGCGGATAAGAAGCGAAGAAATGTGAATTTCAGAGAAGGTGATTTGGTTTACGCCGTATTGACAAAAGATCGTTTTTCAGTGGGAACGTACAATAAGTTGAAAGCTCAAAAATCGGTCTAGTGGAATTGTGAAGAAAATCAATGAGAATGCACATCAGTTGAGATTGCCGGATGATGTTCATACTTCTGATGTTTTCAATGTCAAATATTTGATTCTGTATCATGGAGATAAGATTGTTGTGGAAGAGGAAAGTGCAAATTCGAGGTCGAATTTTTGTCAACAAGGGGGGATGATGCAGCGCGATCTGCTAGCTGTTCAGATTTGAGTCGTTCCAGGATTTTAGGTCGTTCACGACCTAGTGAAGTTTTAGGTCGTTCACGACCTAGTGAAGTTGTAGGTCGCTCACGACCTAGTGAAGGTCGCCTCCGAGCTAATGAGATCAGTGTTAAGGAGGGCAAGCAACTAAACGAGCTAAGTGAACAAGCATTAGGTCGCTCCGATCTTTCAAGTATGGACTGGAACGAGATACGACCTATGTTAGGTCGCGGCGAGGGGTTACGACCTAAGTTAGGTCGCGAGGAGAACGAACGACCTAACGAAGCTCTCATTCTTTTAGGTCGCTCCGATATTTCGAGTGACTGTCTCGGGCTACGACCTAAGTTAGGTCGCGTGACGAGTTACGACCTAAGTTAGGTTGCGTGAAGAATCCTAGAAGCTGATTTCTTAAGTCGCTGAAGGTTAAGCCGTATCCACCTAAGGTCGCTCGACCTTATGCGCTAAGAAGTTAAGTTGCTGCCTTACATTTTTTGGTCGCTCATGTATTAGGTCGTAAGTCGTGATGATTTGTAATGTGTTGAGATGTAAATATTGTAAGTCGTGTGTTGTTCTTATGTTGTACTTCTGTTAAGTCGCTATGTTGTATTTCTGACAAGTGTTAGATCGTTCACGACCTTAGTGTTGTAATGTTAGGTCGTTACCGACCTATGTATTGTAATATGTTGTATTGTTAAGTCGCGTCCGTTTTAAGTCGTAGGTCGCTGGGTGTGTTAGGTGGGTGCCGACCTAAGTGTTGTACAGTTTTGTGTTGTGAATTGTAAGCCTATAAATAGGCAGGTGGTCTCATTTGTAAAGGAGGGTTGATTTTGAATAAAAACTTTTGTTTGTTAGCTTTGTGCTTTCATTAAATTGGTAGTTGAGTGTAATCTCCTATCTCCTCTTTCGGCATTCGAGTGCGCTCGGATCAACGATCGTAGAAGCCAATTCACGGTATCAAGTACGCTTGATCAACGTCTGAAGAATTGCAGATCTTCTTTCACGGTATCGTGTGCGATCAACGTGACGAAGATAGCTAGAATTCGGTATCTTCGGATCAACGAATTTGGGCCATTCGGTATCTTCTACTTCATCGATCGCTACTTTCATCGTATCATCATTTTGTTAATCCGACGCTGCGTCAAATTGGAAACCCTAGTCCACCGCAACCTCAAATCCATAAACATCCTCTTCGATCGCAACTACACTAGCAAAATCCAAGTGTTAAAGACCGACATGTGGAGGAGTGCTTGATGTTCGTGAAGCTGGCGTACTTTGTTGTGTTGTCGATATAGAGATCTAAAACTCTAGGTATAAGGAACTCAACTTCACCTTGACCTACTACTTCGAGTTGGACACTATGTTATGAATTCATGTTTGACAAGGTGAGAACTTTGTTACTTCTGGATAATAAGGTACGTGATACTCTTTTTGACTTAGTTAATGATTTTGCTTAGGAGAAGTTGTTTGGGTGGATGCTGAATGATGATTCTACACCAAATATTCAACAGGTATGGAGAAAGATTCGTTATTATTACTCACATATGTTGGTAACAATGAGTTTTTAAGTGTATAGTAATACCAAATATTGGACAAATTATACCTCTAAAGTGTTTATTATTTGTTGTTCTAACAATTGACTTAAGAGTTTAGTTGAGTTACCTTTCTGGTTACCCTAATGTTGAGTCGATTTGAGTTGTTGAGAAATAGAACTAAGGGCGAGTCCTATTTTGAGTTTATAACCTTTCAGCTAAATATAATTTCATGTTCGAAGCAGCATCGAATTTCTTTTCTTGATAAACATAATCGGTAGAATATAGAGTGACATTATTTATCCGTAATTTCCAAAATTCAATTTAATAGGAAATGAATTTATCATGACAACAGAAGGAATTAGTATGCTTACAATTTTATCAACTAGGAGTGTTAATTAGAATAAATGGCTAAGGTGCTCCATTTGTTAACTTTACTAAGATCTGGACAGTCATTTTCATTTTGAATATGGCTTTGGACACATCTTTACTAAGATCAACTAGTTAGCCTATTTTACACAAAAGCATACTAACATCATCCAAACAGTTTATCCTGCTATAAATAGAAATTGCTAGCAGTTAGATTAAGAATTTTTTTGGTATATCAAGTGTGTTTCACCTTTTTCTTAGTGTACATATATTTCGCTAGTTTGGAATGGTTTTGATTGTTGGCAATTTTTATGAATTGAATCATACATGTTGGAGTCTTCAGTTTACATTAATATCTGAACATGTGACAAAACTTTTGGCAAGCCAAATAATAGACACTGCATGCAAATGTCCATCATTTGATGATGTAAGTATATAATGACAGTAGCCGATATGATATGAAGTTATCATGTTTAGCTTTGTATTGAATGGTGGGCTTGTTTGTTTGATTTTGTGTAGATCAATAAAAGGTTGCATCAGCTAAACTATGAAATTAAACTTTATTATCGTCCTTTCACATACTACTTCAATTGACATTAAACATCTATAAACTATTAATGTTGAGTTAACTTATAAGCTCCGTCTCCATTAAGTTTATCCAAAATATATACGTGTAAAAACTTGATAAAATTACTTATTTACATATTGAATTCAAAGTTTATGCAGAATGAAAAGACAGCGGAGCAAGAGAGAAATGATCTTTTATATTTCTTACTATATGATATATTTACATGTCTGCTGTTTATAAACAGTAGTACACTGTGTAGTAACATAAAATAAGGAGCAATCCGATTGATTTGCTCATCCTTCCTACATGTTTGATTCAAACATGTTGCTTGGTCTTCCTAAATACATGTGATGATATTTTACTTTTACTGTTTCTCAATACCCCCCCTCAAGTTGGAGCGTGCGGAACTTCGGAACGGACGCCCAACTTGCTTGCTAGTCGTCGAAATTGATCTGCCCCCAATGGTTTCGTAAATATATCTGCAAGTTGTTGAGTAGAAGGGATGTAAATGGGTTTGATTAAACCAGAGATAATTTTCTCACGAACGAAGTAACAATCAATTTCAATATGTTTTGTTCGTTCATGAAAAACCGGATTTTCAGCGATGTGAATAGCAGCCTGACTATCACAAAATACAGAAATAGGCTGATGAATATGGACTCCAAGATCCTGAAAAAGATAATGTAACCATTGTAGTTCTGATGTTAATTTTGCAAGAGCTCTATATTCAGCTTCCGCTGAAGATAATGAAACTGTTGGTTGTTTCTTCGATTTCCAGGAAATGGGACTAGAACCGACCATTGTAAAATAACCAGTGGTTGAACGACGGCTGGTAGGACACCCAGCCCAATCAGAATCGGTGTATCCTTGAAGAGTAAGAGTACTTGAGGAGGATAAAAATATACCATGGCTAATAGTACCCTTTAAGTAACGAATAATGCGAGTGGCAGCCTCTAAATGAGATGTCCGTGGACTTTGCATGAACTGACTAAGATAATTGACCGAAAATGTAATATCCGGTCGAGTAATAGTGAGATACAAGAGACGACCGATGAGACGCCGATATTGACTTGGATCAGTTAGAGGAGTACCATCATTGGGAAGAACCTTAAAATGTTGTTCCATAGGAAAGGACGATGGTTTGGCATTAGTGAGTTTGGAATCCTTGAGAATATCAAGGATATACTTGCGTTGACATAAAAATATTCCAGCTGGAGATCTAGAAACTTCAATACCTAGAAAATATTGAAGGCGTCCTAAATTTTTTATAGAAAACTGAGAATCCAGGGATTTTTTGAGTGCTGCAATTTTTGATTCATTATCACCGGTAATAATTATATCATCAACGTAAACTAGTACAAATATTGAAAATTCACTAGTACGAAGAGTGAAGAGAGAGTAATCTGCGTGAGATTGAGTAAAACCCTCGTTAATAAGGCTGGTAGAGAATTTAGCAAACCATTGACGAGAGGCTTGCTTAAGACCATATAATGATTTGTTGAGCTTGCATACACGGGTTTCACCTTTTTTATTAAAACCCGGTGGAATTTGCATGTAAACATCTTCATTTAGATCCCCTTGTAAAAAAGCATTGTTGACATCGAGTTGATGAAGATGCCAACCACGAATTGTTGCAAGGGAAAGTAGAACTCTTACTGTAACTAATTTAGCTACAGGGGCAAAAGTGTCGTGAAAGTCAATGCCTTCTTGTTGTGTGTACCCTTTTGCAACTAAACGCGCCTTGTATCGCTCAATGGATCCATCAGCTCGAAATTTGATCTTATAAACCCATTTAGAGCCAACAATAGATTTACCATCCGGAAGTGGAGTGAGGGTCCAAGTGTTATTGGATTCTAAAGCCTCAATTTCTTTAGACATAGCATCACGCCAATGAGAATGTTTCATTGCTTCCGTAAAGGTTTTAGGTTCCTTTGTGGTGATAACAGTATTTAAAAAGGCGCGGTGCATTGGATTGAACTTTGAAAAAGATAGATGATTAGTGAGTGGATAAGGCGATGATGAAGTACACTCACTAATCAAACAAGTGAAGTCTTTCAAATAATGTGGAGGATGTTTTTCTCGAACGGATCGACGTAGAGGAGGTTGAATCTCCGTAGTAGGATGAAGATCATGAGCCTGAGTGTGTGACTCAGGTTCTAAAATTGGTTGACATTGACTAACTGAATTTGGTGAGGATGTGATAGACGGATTAGAAGTTTGAGTGGTTTGCTTTTCACAAGGATGAGAGCTTGTGAAAGGGATAAAATCATCATAAACAGCTATAGGAGGATTAGGATCCGTAGAAATTAAGAAATCTTCTGTTACCTTTGATGAGTTTTTGAACGGAAAGAGATGCTCATGAAAAACAACATCACGAGACACATATTTTTGTTTTGTTTCTATATCTAAAATGATGTAACCTTTGTGATTGTAAGGATAACCGATGAAGATTCCCGGTCTTGCTCTTGGATCAAATTTATTTTTAATAGATTTGTTGTGAGCATAACATAAACATCCAAAGATACGTAAATGTCGATAGCTAGGAGGAGAACCAATAAGAACTTCATGTGGAGATTTGTTATCAAGTATTGGAGTGGGCAACTTATTTATTAAATAAGCTGCGGTGAGTATACATTCTCCCCAATACTCAAGAGGAATGTTGGCTTGAAAACGAAGAGCACGAGCTACAGAAAGGAGGTGTCGATGTTTACGTTCAACCACTCCATTTTGTTGGGGTGTGAAAACACAACTTCTTTGATGATGAATGCCATTTTCGGAAAACCAATTTTGCATTTCTTGAGAAAGGAATTCCATCCCATTATCCGACCTAAAACGTTGAAGTTTAGGTAGAAATATATTTTGTGCACCAGTTGAAATTGTGGTTATTTTCTTAGAATATTGTGTCATTACATATTGAAAGAAAAATTTGAGGAACTTGAAAGTTTCCGATTTAGTGTGCATGAGATACACCCAAGTGCATCTTGAATAATCATCAACAATTGTTAGAAAATATTTAGCACCAGTCATAGAAGGAGTTTTGAAAGGACCCCATATATCACAATGTAATAATTCAAAGCAAGAAGTAGAAGAAATGCTACTTTTACTAAAAGTTAAACGAGATTGTTTTGCTTGTGGACAAACATCACAAGCGGAAGAAAATTTGGAATGAACATAATCAAATGAACGACAAATAAATTTAAAACGATCTAAATTGGGATGTCCAAGTCTACAATGCCATAAATCGACCGACATCTTATTAAAAAAACACTTATTAAAGGAACTTGATTCTTCTGGAACATGAAGATGATAGAGACCAGCCACTAAGTCTCCTTTACCAATCACTTTGTTCGTTACTTGGTCCTGAAAGAGACAAGAGTTGCGTGTGAATTGTACAGTACAACAAAGAGAACGAATTAATTGACTGACTGAAATCAAGTTAAACTTAAACTTGGGAATATGATATACAGTAGAAAGAATTAGAGACGGTGAGAAAGAAACTTCACCAATATGCTCAACTTTAGCATATGTCCCATCTGGGAGTATAACTGAGATAGGTTTAGAAACCTTTTTAAAAGAAACAAAATGAGAGAGTGATGAACAAACATGATGTGTTGCCCCACTATCAATGAACCAAGGACTTGAATTAGTAGATGAGGAAGATAAGTTTGTACCTGATAAGTTGTTAACATGTGGTTCCATGTTACTGTCTTCACCATCAGTTGCGAGTAATTCTAGGAGACGAGCATATTGTTCAGCTGAGAGAGAAGTCAGTGGTGCTGTAGTAACAGAATCATGAGATGAAGAAGCAACAACCATGTTTGTTTTCGGTGGTGCCTTGTGCGGAAATCCATTAAGACGATAGCAGGTTTGTCGGACATGACCAAGGCGGTTACAATGATCACAAAAAGGGCGTTGACGTTTATTTGTGCTGTTGTAGTTGCCATTGTTGGATCGCGAAGGACGTCCATCATGCTTATTGAAATTGAGGGCTGCTGAGTCAATGGTTGGCTGAATACTTGCATTGATGGATTGTTGTTCTTCTTCTTGTTTAACCAGATTGAATATGCGTTGAGCAGAAGGTATTGGCTCAATCAAGAGGATCTGACTACGAAGACTAGAAAATCTATCATGAAGTCCCTGCAAAAATTCCATTGTACGATCTCTTTCGTGGCTCTCGAGCCACGTCTTTCCAGCACCACATATGCAGGCATTATTAGGGGTAAGAGAATCAATCTCATCCCAAAGCCCCTTAAGTTTAGTGTGATATGCAGTCACTGAAAGAGACTCTTGCTTAAGAGTAGTTATAGCTGTCCGCAATTGATATAGTTTAGGAGCATTTGAATGGGTAAATCGTACCTTGAGATCTTGCCAAATTGTGTAAGAGGAATCAGCATACATACAACTTGCTCGAAGGTCAGGGTGAACTGAGTTCAGAATCCAACTTCCTACAAGATCATCGCAACGTTTCCAGCTTGCATAAAGACTTGGATCAGTTGGTGCTGGCATTGATCCATCAACAAATCCCAACTTGTTCTTTGCATTCAAGGCTTTTGAGATACCACGCACCCATGTTGCATAATTGTCACCTTGAACATGTTTGAATAATTGTCATCACATGTATTTAGTCAATATTACAAGTCAAAACTTCAGAAGTAAACAATAGAGAGATATTCTTTTGTGCATTTGATTAAAGGTGTAAGGATATATGTTAAAAGTACGATTCTTAGCTTAAATATTTTGGCTTAATATTATCACAACGAAACATGTGTTTGTCAATTGATAACTTCTGGCATGAAAATTATAATAGAATATACAAATATATTATTTAAATGAAATAGCGAGGCCTTAACCTTATAAGAAGTGGTGCCGAAATCAATTGATGCAATCCCCATTTGCAGGCTAGTTTCAGGTTGGTCTGGAGTATTGGTGAAGAACAACTGTTGTCTACAATCATAAGCCTAGTTGAAAGCTTTGTTTGATTCTAACCCAAGTAGAAATAAGAAGAATGAAGGTAGGTCTGATTTGACATAGCCTGATGAGTTGCTGCAAGCAGAAATAATCGTTTTGTAATTGTAGGCTTTGAGTTGCAGCATTGAGTTATGGTAATCAGGTCAGAATTGTAGAGGAAAGTTGATGAAGTAAAATGAAAGATTATAGCTTTGAATTGATGCACTGTAAAATGTGTCATATTGAACTCATCAGAAATGTAGACGGGTCCAAATTGTCCAACTGTAGATCAGGCTTTGATGATAGAATTTGATATAAGCTCATTAGGTCATCAGACTGAACATTGAATTACAATCAGGTCTGACAAAAGTAACATGGACTGGTCATGTTGTGTGGTAGTAATGTGGATCTAATAGTGTGGCAATAATTTGATTTTTTCATTGGTGTTGACTAGACCATTGTGCGTTGCCTTTTTGTTTGTATATACATGGTCCAACATGCGTTTGTCTATGTTAGAACCTATGATATTTTGTTTGTGTTGAACACGTGTTAACTTATTTTGAATGAAGTAGTTTGGAAAAATGCTATTTTGGTTATGTTAATAAATTGTTGACTTATTTTGAATAAAAGAAATTTGAATTAGTGTTGCTTATAGTTTGTGTTGTTGAAATTTATTTTTGCATTATTGTATGCGCTGTAATAATAACAATAAAGAGGATATCATTGCAGGTTGGTATACGCAAATTTTTAAAAAAGCTCAACGTTAAAAAATGTTGTAAAAACGTATGCCACAACGTTTAAACAATGTTGTATAAAATTAATACACAACATCTAGAAAGAGTTGTAAAAAGTATACTACAATGTTTAAGAACAGTTGTAGGAAGATCTATTACTACGTTTATGCACAACAGCTATTAAAAGTTGTAAAAAATACTAACCCTATTACAACTTCGCCTAAGATGACGTTTGAAAAATCGTTATGAAATACCTATTACAACCTTTTTTAGATCTTGTAAAATGTCATTTTTGTTGTAGTGTCGGCACACGAATACCATGGATGTATTTTGTGTCAACATTTGAGGGTCAAAAAGTCAGGTCGTTACATTTGGTATCAGAGCCTAGGTTGAGCGAATACCTTGTCTTTGGTTATGTATGGCTCATTAGGTATAGTGTAACCAACACCCTAGAATGGGTCGAGTGTATTATATATATGAGAGCATATTTTTATTTTGAAAACTAGACTTTTAAAATATTCTTTAGGAATATATCTTTCTTCGTAATCCTCTCTTGGAATTCTTTCTTTGAAATAACTTTATCCTTTCGTATCCTAAGAAGTTTTTTCTTTGATTAGGTAGTAAGGACTATGAGTACTAGAGTCGTCAATGCTCGAGGAGGTAGGGGTGGTCGAGGTAGTACCATCACAAGTGGCGAGAATCAGGCACTAGGGAATGTTGCTCAAGATGAGGAACCAAGGATGAAGGTCGTAGAGGAGGTAGTGCAGATCAGACCTTAGATGAGTTTTGCTTCGCTTTGCCATGATTATGAAAGGCTGAGAGGTAAGAGGTTTAGTGGCATGGACACTATTATAGAGGTATAGACTTGGATCAAGTTGTGTGATCGGATATTTGGACATATGGAGCTTGATGATGCAGTAAAGCATAGGTTGGCATCACGCCATTTGATGAATGCAGCCATGGATTCGTGGAGTTCTATCACTGTAGATGTCCAAGTGTACGACTTTTCTTCGGCCCAATTTAAAGATGAGTTTTAGATGAAGTTTGTTTCGGAAGATGGAAAGACTTTGTTATTTATAAGCTTCTTAGATCTGAAGCAGGGGGCCATGACGGTGGTAGAGTATGAGAATCGGTTCATTACATGGTTTCGATTTGGGTTAGGATTGGTTGGTATGCCACTAAAGAAGAATGACATGTTCATTGCGATTATGCGCTCTAAGTTCCAACGGGATATGACTAATCACCTTTTGGAGTCTCTTGTGAATTTGGTGAATATGGGTTTGAGGATCGAGATTTTGACACCAAAGCTTATTGTTTTTGCATCAAAGCATGTTGCTTATATACCAATTGGGATCGATAAGAGGAAATATCAGCAGTAGAAGTTCATGTCTGACATTATTTGTCATAGGTGTGGGTAGAAGGGCCACTTTGCTAAGAAGTGTAAGAAGGGCAGTGGAGGGCAGTTAGTAAAGGCATCAATAGAGGAGGTACCACAGTTTGCACCGAAGGGTTGTTATGGTTGCTACTAGCTAGGTCATTTTGTTAAGGATTGTCCTATGCACAAGAAAGTGGAGTAGCCTAGGGTCTTTGCTATTTCTGCAGATGAGAAGGGGAAGCAAATTCTGGAGGGTATACTGTTATTTATGATTTACCTATTTATGTTTGGTTAGATAGTAGTGCTTCTCATAGTTTAATACCCCATAACCCTAATTGTTTAAGTCATGCTCGGCATGTAGGAACATTGACTATTGTTTGTTGTTGATTTGTGCTCGACCAGTTTATGAGCAGTTTTACCTTTCTACATTGTAGGGTGGGTAGACAGTAATTGTGGGTATATTGAAATAAACACCTTGTAAATTAAGTTTCACGGGTTGACTATAAGTCGTTCGGTGATAATATGGGTTAGAAGTTAAACTTTTAGTAAAAAAGGTTTATTATAATCCAAAAAAATAGAATATTTTGAAAATAAATATTTAGGAAATTGAGTTAGGAAATTAAGATCAAGATACTTAGTATTATTATATGGAGTATTTGATATCGCGTTAAAATTATTTTGGTTAAATGCCAAAAGTATGGTTTAGATGTACTGAACTCACTCATGTCGCTTGAAAATAATTCTGGCGATGATAACATCATTGGCATTTATTTTCGGATTTCTAAGTATGGGATGCTACAAAGTTGATTTGGTAAAATAGATTTTGATTCAAGCCCAAATTAAGATTTTATATACAAAAGTTAGATGTAAATATTATTTTTAAATGATTTGAAATGAAAATCAGTGTTTAGTTCTAACTCTTGTTCAGATATTTCATGGACACGTGTAGCCTATCCATTAGGAAAGTATGGTATGTGCATCATAATATGATATATTGTTTGATAGTTTTCATTATTAAAATGGAATGGAATTTTCTGCGTTTTTGGATAGTCGGGAACTTTAGAGTAGTTATAAAATTATAGTTAAGTGTTTTTGATAATATAAATTTTAGTTTATATACCACTTAAATTGAGAAGATAGCAAGTTAAAACAAGTTTTAAATTTGTTAATCATACTTGCTGCAAATTTGAAGCTTGTATATACTCTTAGGATGTAATGGAGTATTATACAAGTATGAACTTAAGTTATAAGATGATTATAACCTTGAAGTTATGATTTATGAAATTATGCATAAATAATTTTGTATTGAATGACGTACTATTTGTGTAAACGAATATGATTCAAATGAATTCGTGTATTTGAGAAACCAATAGGATAAGCACGTAAGTTGTACATATATCGTTTTATTTGCATGACTATTCTTGATCCAGTATTTGAGTACATGTTCTCAAGGTGGTTTATGCCGGTCCGAACGAGGATTTTTCACTCGATTCTTGACGGCGAACACTTGATACGGGTTCATGGTATGATCCCGATGTTTTATATCATGGTATATGGCTATGCAAGGATAACACAGGTTTCTAATCAAGGAATCGAATCAGAGTCCGCACTAGAGAGGTCAAGTGATCTATACTAGTTGGGAAGTGAAATCTATGTGATCGAAAAGTGATCTGATCAGTTATTGCGTACGGATGGTTCATGTGCATCATACGGACTTTAGTACATTTTTATAATGTATGCTGACTTATGAAGATTTGGGGGAATCACTTTTCGATTGGTTATGAGGAAACATGAATAACCGTTCAAGTAATAACCTAAGGCTGTTGAGTGTAAGGTATGCTTAGTGCATTGTTTATCGTCCTTGGACAATGGGAGAGTTTTGAACCTGAACAAACATAAGCTTTGTTTGCTAGTGATTGTAAATGCAATTTTGAGTATTAGTGTACTTATTCCTTTGTTAAGGTTAGAAGTGCTATGGAGCAAGGATGCCTTGGGTATTACCATGGAAGATAGAGAATGGTTTGAAGGAGTTCTACTAAGAGTGCTTATAGACTAGTTTGGACTGTCTTATTTTAGTATCGTATGTCTTTTGTAGTGTACCCACCGCTTGAGGTGAAGTTACTTAGTATGCATTTTGGGTTTGCAGTTTAGTTTGTATATAGTTTCCATAGTGCTATATATATATATCTTGTTTTTCTATCTTCTTCGATTATCATTCCCGTTTGAATTTCGAGGACAAAATGTTCTAAGTGGGTGAGAATGTAGCAACTTGGAAATTCGAACATTTCGTCTTTGAATATCGATACATTTTTAGATATGTTTAAGTACTATAAATATGATTTTATAACCTTGTTTAACATCGTTTAATTAAAAAATAATGTTAAGAAACGTGTTTTTGAAAAGTGTTTACAAAAATATACTCTTAAAAAAATCGATAATGTGACCGAAAATCGGTTTATCAATAAATAGCTTTTCGATCGATATAAGTTGCTCGAACTATCGTGCACTTAAGCAATGATCAAATGAACACATTATCAACTAATTAACACATTCTCCTCTTCATAAAGCATGGAATGTTCTAGAAAGTTCTATTAGGATAAGAGAAGATATTATGAGAAGGTTATAAGAGTAATTTTCCATAAAGGAGAAGTAACATAAAGAAGAAGAGACATAAAGGAGAAGTGATGGAAGGTGAGCCTTTCATGGCACGGTGGGAGGTGAAGGCAAGCTTAAAGAGCACCATTCTTGTGCCTATATAAGGAGAGGGATACCTTAGGAAATATATCACAAATAATCCTAAGCTTTGAGTTAAAATTTCAATGGCTTCTCTTCTTCTTCATCTCTAAATTCCTAAAGCAAATTAATTGCAAACCATCTCCAAATCACTTCAAAATTTGCCAAATGGCTTAGTGATATATTAGAGAACCTTCTACCAAGTCAAAAGTGGACGAAGCAAAGCCAAACTCCCCCACTTACTTTGGGTCGTGAGCATATAGAAAGGGAGGAAGGCAAAGAAGTCAATGCAAAGGAAGAAGCGAGGAATGAAAGGTGGTTGCTAGTTTGGGTCAGACATTGGTAAGCTTGGATCTTGGTTATTGTTGGATTATGGGTGAGCTAACACCTCATTGTGAATGGAAAATATAACATATATATGTTGTTTTTGATTGAGTTAATGTTGTTTGAATCGTTAAGTGACATATGTTAAACCATCAATTTGAATTCTTGCTTTGTAAACAAGTGGCACATAGGGTCCATATATGGATTTGAATCGACTTATATGACATGTGACCAGACCTTGAACAAGGAACATAGATTGTAGTTGAACATAGGTTGAGATATGACTTGGATTTGAAAGTGCACTTATAACGATAGTCGGTATGGATGCAGTTTGGAATTGTCTTGTTTTTTACAATTGTTATGGAATTTTGTAGAGAGATCCATAGGGATTTCTCACCATATTTCCACTGTTTAATATGTACAAATATTTCTACTAAAATCTTGAATAGTAAAATGTTAAGTAACATCTTGAAAATGACCAAAACATCACTAGTGGAAAACTGCCCCGTTTAACCTTTATTTTTGGACTTCGAACATTTCAAAACGGACTTTAAGTTTGAGCGATTTGTTTCATTCCTTTTAATAGTATTGCCTAATTATTTTTAGAGTATTTTAAAGTAGTTTGAAATATTTATGAATTTTTAAGAATCAGTCATTAATTTTTAAAGAAATGAATTTTATAATAAAACATGTTCTTTTTCCAAGTTTTATTGATTTTTCAAACTTGTTACTTTTAAGTAATATTTTGGATAAATGTTCCATAACCTATTATAAGTATTTACAAGTATTTTAAATGTTTAAAATAGGGGTTAGAATTACTAAATAGCCAAATGATTTATTGTTTAATTACTTTTTAGAAAAGTATTTAACTATGTTTAACACTAATAAGCTGATGAAGTAATCTTATCTATTTGTGAGATATAAGATTGATGTCGAGTAGGGGCGGAGCAATAAAGCTCTAAACTACTGGGCTTCCCTCTTAACCGAGGAATAGGAAAGTGGAAACTATTGGAAACATGCTAATCATGTTGATTTCTTATTCTTTATGGAAATCATTAATACAATACTTAACACTAAAAGCCGACGAGGTAGACTTATCAAATTGTGAGATTCCAGACTAAAGTGTCAAGGCAAGGCTTGGAGAAACCAATGCTGAAATTTAACTTGCTTCGCTCTTGCACAAGGAATAATTAAGTTGGCATGTCGAAAACGAGTTAAGCGTACGAATTGTGATTTGTAAACGCAATTGTTTTGATAAGATAATCGATTAGTCGATTATCGAACTTGACCTAATATTAACTTAGGAAGCTATCAAAATGCTTCTTGATTTCATACCAATAAGAACCCCCGAGGAGGAGTATTGGTATGAACATCTCTAGCTTTCGTTTACTTCTGAGAGAAGAAAAAATGAGTTAATCGAAAATTCGTTGATTGGTTTTGGAGAGTCTAATAAGTGGGAAGAGTGAACTTATATAAGATGTCTCGAACCCGAAACCACTTCAAAACCATATACACGATCTATGTTCAGGAAGCGATTGAGAAGTGGAATGTTATAGACTTGAACTATCAATCCTAAGGTTAAGTCCTAAGGAAAGGTCGGCGTTAAAATTTCAAACGATGCAATCATATGGGGATGTCTATCTTGAGAAGTACTCAAGAGATAGGACAGCATTAGCGTTCGTCAGAGGACTTATGTGGGGAACCTATGTGGAGGTTTGAGATCTGTTCAAGATGCTCGATTCCATGTAGTGATCCGTGATCTATTCGAGATAGAGAAATCCATTTGGGGATTCGTGTTATATTCGAGTGATGAAGACTCATGTGAGAAATGTCGGACGTAGTCTCAACATCATGAAAATGACAGAAAATGGATAAGGGACATGGCTAGGGGGTTTAGCAACCTCAAGGGTATATCAACTCCACTTCTAGAGATGCTTATTGATATGTTAGTACCGAGAGTTAGTATGACTAGGATCATACACCGTGGGTGGTCCAGTTATGTTTACCTTAGAGTATATCCCATTTAGAGATATACGTTGCTCGGAAGGTAGTTTTGATCCTTATCATGGAGTTCGGATTCAGCCAGATTGGAAGAGATCTCTACAGGAAAATCCATTATGCGAACGTGCCTTAGCGGCATTGATTGTATACTTATTATTGTTGTGGCATTCACACAGGAAGTATTTGATATGATTTATCTGCTAATCTCTAGACATTATCTACCATATCACTATATATTAAACTTAATGAATGATTGGTTACTTTGAGGGGAAAACTATTACGGAAATCTATACGTTCTCAATGGTTATTGTTACTTATCACATATGATTTGAGTTTCTCACACTATTTTACAAGACTGAGCCAGGTGTTATTTTCTTATAGTGCTCGGTTCAGCCCCTGTATGTTTCCAGATTTAGCCTCAGACCACCAGGGTATGCAAGCCGACAATGATGTTCAAACCATTGGGTCGATTGAACTTGCTTAAGGGCTTTCAACGAGCAAGCTTTTTGAACAACATCTCAAATCCATTGCAGAGATTAAGCAAGAGTAGGTCGACTTTATTCCTCCTCCTCTATCAATAGCTTGTTCTAGCGAGACCAATTTTGCTTCGGTCATGCTACCTATCACCAGAAGTACATAAGCATATCTACTCCCTGGTTGCTTAGCTCACCTTTGAAGGGCAAAGGAAGTGGAGGAAGAATAAGGAAGAAACCAAAGGGATCTGATCCACCATCTTCTATAGAAGAGAAGAAGAAGAAATCCAAGAAGTGATCATCTATCTCCTTCATTTTTTTAGTTGTATAGCCTTAGGACCTGTTTTGCTTTTGTTTTCAGGCTAGCTTTGTGTAGGTTCGGCCTCTGCTTTGTTTTTCAGTTTAGGTGTTAGTAACACTTGTACTTTTCTTCCAACCCTTATTTCGACTGTGAATAATATAGACTTTTTATTTCACTCAAATCTTGTGTGAATTTGACAAAGCTTTTGAGAAATGTGCTTTATATTCAACATGTTTGTGATACACTTCTCATCGTCGTATTGGAAAAAGTTATTAGTCCATTTCATTGTTTAGGCAGGTAAGGGATGATTATTAGAGCATCTATCCACACATGCTCGCAAATAGACATGTCCAACTCTGGAACTTGGCGAAATTCCGATTACCTAGAGCTATAACTTAAACCTTCCTTTCAAGGATGTTTTGGGTGCAATTGCGCCTAACTCTGGGTGGCAATCGAAATGATTCATTTTTGGATAGCAATTAAGACATCCTACTTTGGGAAGTGTGCCTTGACCATGCTAAACTCCAGGAGTTGGTTGAAAGTTAGTCACTTAAGATAGTTGTTTGGACATCCTAATCCAGGATGTTTACTTGCAATCACGCCTAACTTTAGGTAATCGATCGAAGTTTGTAGGGGATCACAACTAACTCGAGGCGCAGACCTTTCATCTTACCTACTCTGGGCAAGGTATGGAAGCTCTGTCAAACTCTGGGCATGAGCCTTAAAGGCGAACTATCTCTTTTAGCTTTTGATTGTTTATACTCCTACCCCCAAGTGATTGGTTAGAGGAGTATTTGGGTATCTATCTCCGGATACCAAGTGTGGTCGTGCTTTGTGTGTGTAATCATGGACCGTGGAAGCTTTATTGGTAGCTATCTCTGGGTGCCTACACACTTGCATTTTGAACATGCAGGTTCATCTAAATAGAACATTGTTCACAGTGTAAAATCAAATATAAACAGATTTAGGAGCTTCGGAAGTCACTTCTTTCATAAACATTAAAAACCATAGATTCTGTCTGGCTACACAGCTTTGAATAAATATGTACAAATTTACACGTGTCATAAATGCTCGTTATTCCACACCCATGGGAGTGAGATCTCATTCACTGTTGCTAGCTTGAACGTGCCACCTCTAAGCTTTTGCTCAATCACATACGTATCTTCCCAACTCGGACCTAAGTTCCCTGGGCCTGTGAAGGTTTGTTTGAGAATGAGGTTCCAATTTCAAAGGTACGTGCCCTAACCTTGGTGTTGTAGTATCGGTTAAGTCAAATTCGATATGCAGCTACCCTCAAGTCAGCTTCATCACGATTCCCATCGATCATATCGAGGGACTCCAGCTAGTGTTTCTCATTTGTTCATGGATTATAGCGAGTCACTCGATGAGAAGGTACTTCAAGTTTGATTGGAATCATAGCCTCTGGTCCATAAGCTAGGGAAAATGGAGAATGGCCAGTTGTGCACTTGTGAGTCGTTCGGTAAGCACAAAGTGCTAATGGAAGTTTATCGACCTACTTGCCCTTAGCCTTCTCTACCCGCTTCTTAAGAATGGACTTGATAATTTTGTTCACCGCTTTAACATGTACATTCGTCTAAGGGTGTGGCACCGCTGCAAATCTCTTCTCTATGCGGTGTCTATGGAAAATATCCTTGAATTCGATGCAGTAAAATTGGGTTCCATTATCAGAAATAGTCATTTGTGGAACCTCAAAACAACAGATGATGTTTCTAACCTGTAGTTGATTACTTTCTATGTGGTGATTGTGGCTAACGGCTCTGCCTTAGCCTAATTTTTTGAAGTAGTCAACGGCGACAATGGGTTACTTCACACCCCCTTTGGACATTAGCAGCACGCCAATAGTATCGATTCTCTGGACTGCAAATGGCCAGGGATTGACCATTTGAGTAATATTTATTGGCGGGACTCCTAGAATCTTAGTGAATCTCTCGCACTTATCAAACTTTATGGTGTAATAAGCTACGTCTCTGTTGATAGTAGACTAAAAATACCCATAACGGTGGATCTTCTTCGCTATGATTTGCCCCTTGGTTTGGCCTCCATAAGCCCCTTCATGCACTTCCCATAGGACTTGCTTGGCCTCATCGTTAGCAACACAATAAAGCATAGGAATAGAGAATCCCTTCCTCTAAAGTACTTCCCATTGCATGATAATCTTAAAGCTTTACAAAGGAGTTGACATCGCTCGCTTTTTCTATCAAAAAGGAATCCTTTCTACATATAATTCTTTATCGGAGTAATCCATGAACATTCAGCCTCCAAGATCCAATCGAAATCCATCTAGTCGATGCTCGGAGCCAATAGCACTTCCATAGGGACTAGGCTCATAAGCTGCTCATCACTAGAGCTGGCTAACTTACCCAGTAAGTTAGCTTTCGCATTTTCCTCTCTGGGAATATATGTTATGGTGTAACATTCAATATCACTAAGCAACTTAAGGGCTCAGTTGAGATAAGGGGCCAGCCTTGCTCCTTTTCCTGAAACTTTTTTCTCGCTTGATATACCACCAACGGGGAATCATAGAAGATATGCAAAGTTTTAACCCCCAATTCTTTGGCAGTCATGGGTCCTGCGATCAAGGCCTTAAACTCTGCTTCATTGTTCATTGCAGGAAAGTTGAGTTTTAGAGTGTAATAAATCGAACATTACTCGAGAGTCACCAGCACGACTCCAGGACCTGAACAACGTCTGTTGGATGCATCATTTGTATACATTTTCCATCTAGCATTCTACTCTCCACTGCTCTTTGGAGTATCATCTCGTGCAGTGTATTCAACAATGAAATCCGCTAAAGCTTGACACTAGATTGCTCTCTAAGGGTGATAGGTTATGTCGTACTAGCTCAATTCAATGTTTCATTTCAACAGCCTTCTAGAAGTCTCAGGCTGTTGCAGGACCTGTCTCAAAGGCTGGTCGGCTAGAACTTTAATCGAATGAGCCTGAAAGTAGGGCGGATTTTCCTTGAGGCGATTGACAGGCAATATGCGAGCTTTTCCAACTTCGGGTAATTTCTTTCTACTCCTATCAACCGCTTACTGATGTAATATACCGATCTTTGGATTCGAGACTCCTCATGCACGAGTGTGGCGCTCTAAGTGTGCACCGACACTGCTAGATAAATAAACAAGTCTTCATCGTCTAGTGGCTTCGACAGAATGTGGAATCTCTCTAAGTGATCCACTAGAGCTTGAAATATGTTTATACACTCATGTGTCTAAGCGAAATTCCTCTTTCCTTTTTAATCATATCAAAGAAAGTGATGTGTCGATGGCTCTAAAGATTAATCGACTCAGGGCGGTGACCTTCCCATTCAAGGCACGAACAACTTCGATCATTTTCGGTGCTTTTATGTTCCTCAATGCTTTGGTCTTCTCCGAGTTAGCTTCGATTCTACAGGCATTCATGATGAAGCCTAAGAATTTTCCTGATGTAATGCCGAATGAGCATTTCAAAGAATTAAGCTTCATCTCTTATTTTAAGAGAACACTGAACATCTCTACCAAGTAGTCATTGTAGTTCCTTGACTGTTGTGACTTCACGATCATATCGTCCACATAGACCTCCATCAAATGCCCTATCTAATATTTCAACATCTTATTTACCAACCGTGGTTAATTTGGTCGTCTGTTCTTAAATCCAAAGGGAATGATAAGAGAGTAGTACACTCCTAGGTCGGTCATAAAGTGGGTGTGCTACTGGTCTGGGATGTGCATCGGAACAAGGTTGTATCTAGAGTATGCATCAATGAACGATGACAATTCATGTCTGATCGTTGAGTCTACCAGCTGATCAATCCTCAGGAGCGGGAAGCTGTCCTTTGTGCATACCTTATTCAAGTCATAACAGCCGATGCATTTTCTTCACTTCCCATTAGACATTTTCACCAGGACAACATTAGATACCCACTCCGAATATAAGGCACCGTGGATGAAGCTATTGTATTTCAACTTCTCCACTTCTTCTTTGATTGCAGCGGATCACTACTGACCTAGGTTGTGGTGTTTCTACTCTGTAGGATCACATTTAGGATTTACATTTAATGTGTGGCTCACTATCTCTAGCAATGTTCCACAAATGTCTGAGTGTGTCTAAGTAAACCCATCCATGTTCACCCAAAATAAACCAATTAACTCTTTCATCATTTTCATGCTAAACTGTGATCTGACCTTTAGGACCCATGTAGAATCATCCTACATGATCGGGATGTTGATTGTCAACTTTGCTGGAGTTGCCCTTCTATCCTCCGGATCCTTCCGCAGATCCATAAACTTATGGAAACAATTATGCTGTCCGAACCAGGGCTCAGGCGGTGGTTGTTATGCATCTAGAGCATTGATGCAGAGCTTCTTCTCCAAAACCTTTCTTTTCTCTCTTCACCTTGCCACTTTCAGTGCGGTGACATAACATTTACGGCCAAACCTCTAATCTCCTTGAACAATTCCCAAACCATTCTTAGTCGGGAACTTCATCATTAAGCACCATGGAGTGATGGCCGCTCTAAATTTAGCAAGGGTCGGTCAGCCTAAAAAATAATTGTAAGCATAATAAATGTCCAATACAACAAAAGGCACAACCCGCCCTAAGTGTTTAGCCTAGCAAATGCTCTTGGTTTTTTCATAATACCTGGGTTCCCCTGTTTTGGGAGAAACATTCGTTCAGTGGTTCGATGACTTCTCTGAGGCGGGTCCAAAGCAATCGCCTGATTTCCAACATTCTGGCTATCTGTAGCACAACCAAAAGCCAAGCCAATACCGTTAGACCAAAATCGAGCACTAGAGCCAAAGTTGGAAGGTTAGGTACTGATCCCTCTCGGTGGGTTGGTGCCGATCCATAGTCATTTGCCCCGGCTTGGTCCCGGCCTTTGCTTCGATGCTCTAACCTCTTTTTGAGCCATCATCTATTTCATGTTCCTCTGCCTCTGCTCCGACGATGAGGAAGCGTCAGATTCTAAACTAGAAGGTGTCTTGCCCCTCGTGCTTCTCCTAGTTCTTCTGTGGTTGTTTGTTAGTTGATTCAACAAATCCAAGCTCTGCTTCATTTGTTGTTTCAGTTCATTGTAGCTTTACTGGAGCCTGGCTTCCATTTGCTTCATCATACGACCTACCTCAACTCTAATAATCAAATCTGTTGGGTTTTGACTTTTCGTAGCGGTTGGTTGTGCAACCACCTCAACATGTTGGGAACCAGCATTCTTAACATTCTCATCAGCGCGTGAAGTGGTGGATCGATCTCTTCTAGGGTAATGGTAGAAAGCACTTATTTAGATTTTCTAAAAATCATAATAGTTAAATATTCCAAAAACGAAGAAAAATGGATCTATCTCTCATATTTAGGCGATCCAATAATAGATGATGGATCCAAACAGACTGAGAATTAGTTCCCAATGAAAGCACCAAAATGTTAGTACCAAAGTGGCATAAACACCTAGGAAGTTAGAGTAGAGAATGAAATGAAGAAATATAAATGGAAAATGAGTAAAAACAAGACACCAAACATTTATAGTGGTTCAGCTAATCATTACCTATGTCCTTTGATATTTCTATTGATTATCTTACTGTTTACAAATATAGTTCTTATGGTTTGGTACCACTCCATAGGCAAGTACAAAGAAATATGTAAAAATTACAAGAAAGAAAAAGGTCCTCGAAAGTGAGCTACTAGACTCGTATTTATAACTGTAGATCGGTGGGAAATACTCCATCACATCCTCCTCCACGATCTCCGTTATCTAGTAGCTATTCCTCTTGAAAAAACGTGGCTTTGTCAGTAAATAGTCATGAATTGGTACCGATCCATGGGCATGGATCAGTACTGATCGATAAGGTTTACTTAACGGTTGATCTCAATTCCATGTGTGATGTTGACTTGTTAATTGGTTCGTGATTTTCACCTTATTTGCATTGTTATAAGCTTATTTCTGAACTGCTATGATGGATTGGTGGAGAGATGAAGTTGTTGACGTCAAGTGTTTGAGACGTTCGATAGCAAACAACGTGCGCCAGATCAGTGGAGCTAGGGATAAGCTTCTGGCATTGAGACTAGGTAGTATGAGGAATGTGGCGAATTTTTGGAGAAGTTTTATGGATCGGTACCGATCCATGGAGATAGATCGGTACCGATCCATCACTTAGATGGATATTGGTCTAGAATTTTTTAGGATGGATTTGTCTTTATCTCGTGACCTCAATTGTACTTTGTTTTTGGACTCTACGGCTATCTCTCCGAGCTTCTCGCCTCGATAGCTTTCAAGTATGATTTTTCAAGTTTGTCTAGATATTGTCCAATCAAAAGGCTGCGTAACAACAGGGTTTATATCAAAATCCATCTTTTTGTTCGCCTAACGACAAGGTATATAGGAAAAGATTCCTAGCTACACAACTTCTTTGTTTCTTACCATATTTTATTTTCCTGCCACTACTGTTGCATAGTAAAATCTATACTAACTAATTTGTTGACTATCCCCCCTCCCAACTCGAGTATGTGGCATTTCCAAAATTTGAAAATTTGTTCTTTTAAACATATTTTTGTATTACTATTTAAAATATCGGTAAAAACATTTGGCTTTAAATAATTTCATGAACTTTTCACAAAGGCATTTTGTTTTTCAAACCAATAGTTTTGAACAAAAATTCTCCAAAGTGTACAAATTATATATTTACTTCAAAATAATTTGTGCCATATCTCATGAAATTGGAGTTTAATCAACAGCCTAACGTGCATAGTGGACTTCATCTATTTATATGGTAAATTTTTACTTTCAGAATTATTCTTTTATTTATAATAGCAACCCGTACACTAGTTTAATTATAAATTTCGGCCTTTAAGGTGCAGGAACATTGACCTGTGGCTACGTAACATCCTTTCCCTGTCCTTAGCTCACTTTCGCACTAATAGATGATAAACACTATAAAAGGGAACTATTCTATTGTTCATCAATTTATTGATGACCACTGTAAAATCCAGTTATACATGTTTATTTTGAATTGTTCACTAGTTTATTAATGCTTATTGAAAGTTATTTGGAAATGGATATTCATAATTGTCATATTCATTATACATTGTAAAAGGTCAAAGATTTAAGTTGCTTACAATTTGGTAGGATGATGTGGATTCTTCTAGGGGTGAGTATTTGGTTGGATTGGTTTATTCAATGATGAAATTTTTTATACCAAACTAAGACTAATAAAAATGAAAACCAAACCAACCAAATTGTTGGTTTGGTTAGTTATCCAGTTTAACCGAACTAAAAACGATACACATTTTATGTTAAAATATTCATGGTAATTTGAAATAAAACCTAAATATGCGGTTAAAGCATTCTTATTTGGCATTCTTATGCTTCTAATAGTAATTTTGCCATATATATATAATAAATTAAATTTATGTAGATCGCTAAACTAATCTAAAGAAATTATTATAACATTTGTAATTTTGAAAATATAATAAAAGTTAGGTTAATTTGATTAAATCGATAACCAAACTAATTTTCTTTACGGATCAATTATAAATCAATCTAGTTTCAGAACCAAACAAAAACAGTCGAAATGAATTGATTTGGTTGGTTTATTTGGTTTAACCAAAGTTTGCTTGCCCCTAGATTCTTCTACTTCAAGGATGTACTGAAATGGAGAAGCAAGGGTGTGTGTCTACCATGTCTGTGTTATGTTTGTACACGGTTTTTTAGATAATATGATTATTCGTATTGATATACCAATGCAAATTTGTGATGTTTAACTAGATTAATAAAAATTGAGATGATTTCTATGAAGTTTCTCTTTCATTTATATTGCCAATTTTAACTAATTTCAAGAATATTCCATTTTTAATTGTGGATTTGAATTTTACATATATGAATTTATCTGCAAATTAAAATTAATATATATATATATAGTAATTAGTAAGTACAACCCTATATATTTAAACTGATGTGCACGTCGTATATAACAATTGTTACAAATTTATATTCAATAAGCATAACCTTGTGTATATTAATATATGAAAGTAATAAAATGATTCAATGATGGCTGATCTGTTTAAAATGCTCCAAACAAAATTTGCAACGTCAATATATATTATAATGTTGTTGACCAAATTTTCCATTAAATAGCTGTTGTTGAATAGGTCATTCATTTAACATAATTTGCAACGACATCTTTTGTGAATATCTCATATCAAATTATAAATATGGGTAACATTTATTACCTATGTATTAAATTCTGTAACATTCTTCTATATATCAATATGCACCACTAACACTCCAAAAAACATTCATTACCTACTACAATAATTTATTAATTACCACTCGCATTGCATAACTTCGTCCCATTATTCCAACTTCTTAACTGCCATATTTCTTACCTAGATTAAATTCTACTAATATTCAACCAATTTATTTCTTTCCAAAAAATATGCTTCTACAGAAGTTTGCAAATACAAATACTATATAAGCCGAATAGCTAAATTAAAATCATTACTTTGTGAGAAATAACTAACCTTAAATGTGGTACGGATATAAGAAAATTAACCTTTGACACTTACCCAAAAAGGAGAAAATGTTGGTATTCAAATCCCTAAATACATAGATTGAAAATTGAAATAATAGATTTCTTTATAGGGCCAAATTTAAAACACTACAAAACAAGACGGCTTTAGCGACGGCTAAAAGGTGTCACAGGCCGTCGCGGGCCGTCGTTCAAAGCCGTCGCTATTTAAGTCGCCACCACATAGTAATGCGACGGCTTTAGCGACGGCTCCGTCACCAAAATAGCGATGGTTGGCGATGCCTAGGTGGACACGTGGAAAATTAGTTAAAACTGGTATGGCGCCACATGCCGTCGCTAATCTGAAACAATTTAGTTGTCGTCAACCGTCACTAACCTGGGTAAATAAGCCATCATTAGCCGTCGCTAACCTGGAATAAATTTCCAGCTCCAATTCTGCATTTCAGTCAATCTAACCACACAACTAAATTCAAATCACTTTCCAATACATCTACATTCAATTTCACAACCAATACGACTCCATCCATCATATAATCTCACATATCATAAATAATCATATATATACTATCAAAATCCAAATACTATCCATCAAACAACCAATACCAATCAAACGCAACCACCTAAATCCATAAAACAATATAACCATACAACCAAATACTATCCATCCATCACATATATAACAAATGTCCACTAACCCATCAAACACAACAACCAACCAACATGTATCAAATATATACACAAATGTCACTTGACTGGAAACCAACATGCATCTTCCACCATATTTTCTATCGGATTCGTCATAATATTATCATCCTCTAACGCTACAGGATTAAGTGTAGGTTCAACAAGTTCTCCATGACGATCCCAGAAATAATAATTCGGCATGAAACCATATATATTTATACAAATGTACTTCAACTATATCTAGTTTCCAATGCTTCAAATGTTGGCATTACTACACGGGCAACGAATTTCTTCGTTATTTCGATTATTAGATTTAGCGAATCTAATAAATTCGTGTACGCCGTTATAGAAATGTTCCTTTATCGAACCTTTCCTATCTAGTTCTGACTTCATACATCCAAGTATGGTCGAGGAAATAATCGAACATTTTTCCTGATTTGAAAATATATATTAGTAATTTCGATAGCACTTCAGTTCACTTCTCTTATACACATAACTTGCACTCAAATGGTATATTGTTGTTGTATTTTCTAAAATAAAGTAAAGCCATTTAGGAATAAAGGCTTCACACACCACACTTCTGTCTCATTTCGACAGCACTTCACTTCACTTCTCTTTTATGCATAACTTTGAATCCAAGGGGTGAATTTTTGTCGTTGTATTTTCTAAACTAAATTAAAACCTTTTGGGACTAAAGGCTTTAATTTTTTAGCGCAATTATTTGTTGAAATAATATTTAATGCTTATTTTCAAATCAACATTATATTCATTTCAATTTTTTTTTTAAATCGATTTAGGTAAAATATTTATTCTTGCTATATTATTTCTCAATTTTTTGGAAAATCGGTTTTAGCACAATATTTGTTCTTATACTCATTTCGTAATTTCTTTACAAAATCGATTTTAGCAGTATATTTGTTGTTATTATATTCATATTCTAATTTTTTTTAGAAATTCGATTTTAGCGGAATATTTGTTATTGTTATTTTCATTTCTAAATTTCTTTACAATATAATATTTTTTCTTGTTATATTAATTTTTTAACATTTTATAAAATCAATTTTAGAAGAATATTTGTTGTTGTTGTATTCGTTTCTTAATTTTTTTTACAAAATCGATTTCATTAGAATTATTTGTTGTTATATTCATTGCTTAATTTTTTTACGAATCCATTTCACTAGAATATTTGTTGTTGTTATGCTCTTTTCAAAATTTGATAATTCATTCAACTATTTAAACATTTTATTTAATAAATTTGGAAATTTATTTCAACATTCAATTAACAATTTAAAATTTTAACTTAACTATTTTGTAAACTAAAATTTGACTTACTATTTTATACTAACCATTAAAACTTATCATTAACATACACTTATCAAACATTGTACACTTATCAATAAGCATATATATTTAATCAACGATTACAAACTAATTAATTTTTGAGTTTTAAATCAACCATAATTTTTGTTTACAATTTAAATAATCAAACCACTTATTAACTTCCCTACATTAACTAACATACAATTATCATCAACTAATACATAATAATCATCAATTTCAAAACCATAATCAACTAATTTCCTAAATTAGGGTTTTAATTATATACCCAAATCAACTAATGGACTATATTATCATCAACTACTAAGATATAATCATCAATTCTAAATCCCTAAATCAGCCAATTCCAAATCCTTAAATCATCAACTAATTTAGTTTATACCTAAATTAAACATAGATAATGGAGAGGAGGAGATGCCGGCAAGTTTAGAGAACTTGAAATTGGCGATGGAAGGCGGGGACGGCGGGAGGCGGCGGCTGGTGGTGATTTTAGGGGAAAGATGAATGTTTTGAGGGGAGGTGAGAGTGATTGTTTCGATCGTGGGTTTTTGTCTGTATCTTCAGATCGTGCGTCAGCTAGCGACGGCTGGTTTTTTTAGCCGTCCCTAGCCGACGCAAAGGGCTACCGCAATTGGCAGCCGTTCTAGTAGTGAAAGCTACACTAACTTCAATAGGTTTTATACAATTTAAAGTAATGGAGGTTTAGGAGGAAGAGAGTATCATAGGAAGCGTGATCACTACAGAGAAGAAAAAAAACAACCCTTTAGATATTAATTTTTAAAAAGAAAATTTAACTTTTATATTTGTTGCTTTCTTGAGATATTAATGTATTTATTGATTATTTTCTTTTCACTGTTTTATTATTTTCTAAAGGGTAACTTTGCAACGAAGGGAAAACGGAAAATTTGAGCGGAGCTTTTGAGCGAAACATTTGAGCGGGGAAGTTGAGTGAATGGGGTAAAAGTTTGTATTCTACGTATGGAGAATCAGAGCGGAGTATATGAAGAGAGGATGGGAAGGACAAAAGAAATCAACGGCTGGCCATGTCAACTGTTGGGGACGCGTCCGATGCATTGGACGCGAACGTACCTTCCCCTACCATTCTCACAATGAAGCTATGAACTGGGCTAACATCGTTGGGGCGTCCGATGCGTTGGATGCATCCCTAACGGATATTGACCAAAATAGGGCTACGAACCGCACCTAAATTGGCTTAGTCTCAGTCATAGTTCAACGAATAATTGATTTGTGCCTTTATTTACGAAAAAGCATACAACATTACACACTTCAAAGTCCAATTGTAAGATCAATTTTTTTTACAAATGTGTGTGTGTTTTAACTCAAGGTTTATAAAAGTAGACTTTTATGTAAAGTGCTTTGGTAGCGTTTAAACTATCTTTTAATTAAAAACCAAAATTTTTAAATTGCCTACTTTAACTTTAATACACGTTATACAAACATTGTCTATTAAATGCAAACAACTGTACATATATATGTATATGTTTGTGCGCGCACGTCTTATTTTAGAAAAATTATTTTGGACGGAAAAAGCATACATAAGGGGAAAATGTGTCCATTGTAGTGTAAATCTCAACACTTAAACAATATTCATGTTTCAATAACTATGTACATTTTTCTATATGTTGCATATACACTTTTTCACATGGGTGCATTTGATGCGTTCATTTAACAAACATGCAACTTAAAATAAAATTTAAACTAATTTTAATTAAAATAAATAAAATTAAGATTTTATTCAAAAATTTTGAGTAGACCTAATATCAATTTAGGCTTCATAGGCTCAACTAAGACCAAAATAGATTAAAAAAATTTGAAATTCACCCATTGACACGCTTTCGACTGGCCCAGTTTCAACATTGCTTGGCTTTAACCAACTCATCGAAGTGGTCTGTTTCAAAGGTATATTCTAGTGTAAGACTCAAAAGTGTTTTGTGTTTTAGGTTAAATAAAATATGTATATTTTATAATTATCAATTTATATTTAAATTCCTTTGAAATTAAATGAAATATTATAAAATTTTATAAAGGGTAGAAAATGCAAATTTAAAATTGCTTTAAGTTTTATTGTATTTAAATTAATTAGAACGTTTAACTAATATAAGTGTTATATATATATATAAAACACTTATTTATATATAAAGAAAACGAAGATTAAATGAAATAAAATCCATATAGAGTTAAGGTGGTATACATACGATATCATGAGATATTATACCCATCTCACTTAAAATTTCGATAATACTCAATTAATATTATTTCAAACTATGAATTTAAAATAAAGTTACTATCCATTATGTACAGTATAAGTATTGCACTATACGTATTTATGGTTTTCCATCATCCTCAATATTTATATGTCCGAAGATTGGTAAGAATATTTTGTAACATTGTTGACCACTCAAAGGTTATAAAATTACTCTTAGACTGTCGTAAAATGACGAGTCTAGAGTATTTAATGTACTTTATGATTTGTTAAACACCCTCAATGTCATGAATAATATGAGGAACAAATAAATGAATGGTTATGAATTATATACAAGATAAAATTAGTAACATGTTACTTACCGTTTATGAGGAATACAATTTGTTGGACACCCTCAAGGTTGTAATAATATAATAAATGCATCCTATACTCATTAGAAGAATTTTAGAATTACTCGTATCTTTTTTACAATTTTTAATATACAAAATCAGTCTACTAAGTATAAAGAACATGTGCGACATTATCAAATTTATTGTATCATAATATCTCTTTTCATCTCCTTAACACCGTTTTGGGTATATCAATCTACACTTCATGTATATTTCACATGTATAGTGTCACTGATGAGGTTCGAACTCTTGATCTCAACGGTGGAAACCGGCTATATTAACCAACTGTACTGTGTACTACCGATGTGGAGTCATCGTGGAACATATGATATCTGATATCCATTCACTATCCACGAATGTGATCATCGGCTAATTAAAAATGATTTCGTTTAGGAATGCTTATATGATAAGATACATCTGAACGTATCCACCGTTGGATCCAATAATCGTTCCGCAAAAGTTCTCTTTCAAAGTGTAAGGTTAAAAATTTATATCAAACATAATACTCAGCTAAGCCATCACTGGATTATCTTAATTCTAAGCAGTTGTACAGAAAGAATGAATCCATATTTAGGATCAATTTTCACCTCAGTACGCAAACCGAGAGAATGAATAGAATTAATGAAAGCAGGTAATACAATCGCCAACCGTTCCAAACAAAGCACATGTAACCTGTACTAGAAATGGAAAAACTTCTTTTAACGTAAGTAGGACATATAGCCCTTGACATATAAAATGACCTTAATTAATAGGACCCCCTTTCTAAACACTATCATATGACCCCTCTTCTGTTTGAAGAGCCAAAACCTAATCACAGCGAGTCATGTGCAAAGGAAAGCAATTAATATTTTAGATGTACAAATATGGAAAATGTAAATGCTTCCAGAAATAGCCGATTATTGTATCATTATTTTTCTTGTTAGGTGGATGCAGTGAATATAATACGTAGACTTGGAACTTGGTATCATCTGGTATTGGTATAAAATAAGTGATCTTCCATACTTTAATAATTTATTATAGTAGTATTATATTTGTTGAAGTTGATTGGATCAGATATGGTAGGATTCAATTTAGATACGCCGCGTAAGACAGCGAGGCAGAGTGGCATGAGATATGCCATTAATATTTGATATGGCTCCATTTTTATACCCTCAAAATATACATTTGCTTTTTTTATCTGTAAACTCTGGTAAAAACGTACTTTAAGTTTTAAATACATAACCCTCTCATTTATTAAAAACCAGATTTTTAGAAAATCTACATATTTACATTTTAGGAAACCTGAAAATATTTGAAATTTCTGAACTATAAGTATATACGGGGAAATATGCGATATTCGAAAACTTTCTAAATAAATAAATAAATAATTATTTTACAGTTTAAGTACAAACATGTTTTGACTTTAATTTTGATCTTTTTTTTTAAATTATAAATAGAGGTGTACTTTAAAATATGTTTATGAGAATGATTTATAATTACCAAACTAGGGAATAAGCTATAAAACCAATTTTTCACTTTTTCTATAACTAGATTTTCGTCATTTATTTTGAAAGGTAATGATTTATGTTGAAATTAATGATGTATTCTCGGGGTTGATCCAAGATACCTATTTTGATGTGTGTGTGAATTCAGGTAAGAATATAAGTTTATTTGTGTTTTTTTGCTTTTTTTTTAAATCAAAAATTCATATTTAACAACTGGTAAATGATTAAATTGTTATTTAAGCATGTTTCAAGTAACATCATTCTTTTAGCACTAACAAATTGAAAGATTTTTAAACAAATTCAAAAAAAAAAAAACACAGATTATATGAATTTTTTTTTATATTTTTGATGTGGAACTGATTTACACATTGACTGCTCCATGAGGTTTTCTTATAAAATGCTACATGAATTTTCTTGTAAAAACACCAAGAGTGATCTGTAAATTTTTTTCTTTTAAATACGTTTATGCTGTTTAGAATTTTTTATAATGTTATGTTTGCATTTAAAAATAAATAAGATGGGATGATATGCAGCACTTGAACCATTTGGCTTAAAAATGGCTTTCTTTTACAAATATCTTCGTCCATGCATGTTGACATTTGCATGCTATTACAGTTCACGTGCGAACAAGAACATGCTTGAAGTTGAATTAACCACTAACGAACAAAAGCAATAAATTCATGTATAACTTGTCAAACAAAAAATTTGAGTTAATAAATGAGTCATGGTGGGTTATCTTGAAACGTATTATTTATTTGACCTGCTTTCGTTTCGAGACAGTTACCTACAAATCGTGAAGCGGATATGGTTCACTTAATTAAATATGATGATATATAGTTGCTACTTGTCAATTTTTACTTTGTCTATTCTCCCCTTTTCCCATTTCGTCGGCCACATGCATTCTCTGATTTCTTCCATATTTTTCCCACTAATATTTTGATAAGAAAAGGAAGTGCAACGTATCAGTCGTGATGTCGATATCTGTCTCACCATTTTTTGTCTACCTTTGTGTTTATTTCACCTACCATCAATGCATAATGTCTCGTCCATGTTTTATAACATTGCTATTGGATTTTGTAAGGAAGAAATTTAGCACTCTTTTGGTGATTACTTAGCAACGTGTCCGACGCATTGGACGCATCACCTGCATCTTAGACGGGGTCCACGAAAATGATCCGTTGGAAGAACGGTTGAAAATCAACGGTTGACGGTAGATATGTCCAACGTCAACGGCTAATTACTTTCAATCACCCTATAAACTTACTTCCTCCACTCTATTTTCCAACTACCTACATTCCATCATTTTCTCCATCTAAACTGTGCGTATGCACGTTTGATATAATATTTACGTTTGTCAACATAGAGCGGGAAGGAACTGTATACAACGCTAAAGTTTTTCGTATAGTTTTAAACGATTGAAATTTTAATTTTTTTTCATCCACGACTATGACAATATTATTTAGTTGAATCGGGGTATCCATTAATGAATGGATATTTGCCACCTTACTGTAATATTAGATACCATATTCCAGAATTTAAGAAACACGAAACCAACCAAATATCAAAAATGAAATTTTTAACTACTACCATTCGAGTTTACGTATGACAATTGTAAAAAAAAACCTTTGGAATTTGGAAGAAAACAATTTTTAGCCTTACATAACTTGCCGACGTAAAAATATAAAGCTCAAGTAAAGGTTGTTATTGCTACAATGACAATTCACAATTACATACGAAGGTATAACGAAGGAAACCTGAATTTGTGGCATATGACGACAATCCCGATCTAGTTTCGGAAGAATTTCTAGAAGAGTAATATAATATTCGAATGTCCGAAAATAATGATCGTGAACCAATTGAATAAAATGCAACAAATTCCAAGGCAATCGTTCGAGATTACATATGAAATGAACTACTTGTCGCTAGACTACGTGAGGAACTGTTTGCATAAACTGGTACTTTATATTTTGTAACTGTACTTATATCGTTATTATATTTGTAATTAGAAATTGTTGTAGTGGCATAATTCTACTTGTACCATTATCGTAGTTGAATTATCAAATTTTCGGATTTTGTTACATTCTCAAAATACATCTATTTTAAAATAATACAAATATTTTAACAATATAATCAGTCATAACAAAATTTATAATCCACTTATGCCCCTTTCAAATACCTTTTTTCGCAACATAAGAACTGCAACAACACGTAATTGTCGATTACTTTAGTCAATTAATTAAAGAGCGAAGACAAACTAAATGAAAGGAAAAAGTGTAATGAATTAATGTAAAAGTGTATTATGAGGGCCCAAACCCAAAAGTATTATGGGACAATTAACATTACTCTTCCCATTCATTCATTTCATTTTAATAAAAAAAAGAAAGTAAACCCTTGAGGGGAACATTAATGATGGTAGCCTAAGAAGAGCGAATAAAAAGAAGATAAAGAAACACAAGCTAAAAAGGGATTAAGAAGACTAAAGCCAGGTATTTCAAAGATCTAGGTGAGTAATAGTAAATCTATTTTACCGTATCCAATTATTTGGTTTTGGTATGATTATGTACACTTTTATATACGACGGAGTTTCATACAAATTTTTCATTAAACAAGTAAAATGTATAATGAATGTTTTGAGAAAAATAGATGAGCATGATATGTTTAGATATATTTCCCTACTCTAATGATTCCTAAATGCTACGAAAGTTTTATATAAAGTTCTACCCATAAATTTAGAAATGGGTTTTTCATTTGTGAGGTTTCCCATGTTAGAATAAATTATTATGAATTATCGAAAGGGAATACCTAGAAAATAAATAAGGAAAATGTTTGTAAAAATCCAAATAAAGAATAAAGTATATTAGAATAGTTGTCCACAATTTTCTGGTATTTTATTAAGGTTTTCTACGAAAACAATAAGCCAATATAAGGTGGTTACTATGCTGGAGAAGGGAACTGCTCGGTTGTCTAAAATTTAAATTGATATGGAAAAACAAGTTTTAGATAAATAGGAGACAAGATCCATATGAAAGTTGAAAAGAAAAATACACTACAAGGAAAACAGCATTTTTCGACGGTTGAAAACCGTCGGCGGCCGTCGGTAGCCGTCGGAAAATAAGGCGTCGGGGCGCAGTATTTCCGACGGCTTCCGACACAAGGCGCCGAACATTTTTCCGACAGCATCCGACGGATTCCGACACCAGTCGGAAGCCGTCGGAAAAAATCGCCTATAGGCTGTCGGAAGCCGTTGGAAAACAGTTACCTGAAAGCTTTCGGAAGCCGTCGGAAGCCATTGGAAATCTGCTGTATTTTTTTTATTCCTGCCGCAATATAGCCTTCCATCCACATTTCCCATTCAAACACTATTAAACCAATACTACAGAATCCAGTATACAATATTCCAACCAAATATCAAAACCCAAACTACACAAAATTCATCAAACACACAAATACATCAAATTACATCAAAATAAAATACATAATATACATAACCATTCCAACATTCACAACAACCCCAATAACAAGTGTTTTACCATGTCATACATACACAACATAACACAAAATCATCAACATCCACATCATCAGACAACCACATATTCAAGTGTATCAAGCATAATCATACAAAAATCAACAACTACCTCCACTGTCTACCAAATCATATAAAATTAAAAAAAAAATACCTGAAAAAGCAAGCAATCAATCACCCTCCTCCAGATCCAAAGCCAGCAGAGGAAGGGAAGCGGCCACCATACTGCTGCATGTACTCGGCGGTACGCTGGTCTAGCAACTGTGTGGTCTGTATGGCCTGTCGACGGTTCTGCTCCTCCAACTGGGCCACTCTAGCCCGCAAATCTTCGATCTTTGCTAGATCGATCTGAGCTCTAGTCTGCCGACCCCGTCTCTAACTGCTGGCCTACAATAAATATTTAATTTAGCTGTGTGATCTCTGTAAGTGTATTTGCAGGTATGTGAATTTTAACGGTAATTCTAAACACACAATCATATGGCCTATTGATGGGCCATAGTGACATTACGAGAATAACTGTCCTAATGAAAGTCAAATGACTTAAAACTAGTAAATTAAACATTTATTGGGAGAGGCGTAGGGTTTTGGGTACAAGATGCTTGTATAAATCCCTACGATTTAATTATGACTTAAATATAAAATTAGCAGAAAAATAAATTATTTACCACTTGATTGCCAAATCCGTATCGTCTGCCATGCTCTGATGGATCCATAACGGACTTAAAAATAGCATCCTCCTCATCAGTCGTCAGCTGATCTCGACCCGTATCAGCAAGGAGTTTCTGGCGCTGCTCCATAAACTTTTCCTGCATTAACACATTAATAACATCATATCTTATTTCATTATAGTTTAACAAGCAGAACAATTACTAATAATGCATAAAACGAAATATACTTACATGGCTCCTGCTAGATTTATCGTCGTGCCATGTATACGAAACAGTCCCGTCCGGATTTACATGCTCGACAGCATGCGTACGAGTGAACACGTCCATATAGCCCACAGGACCATGCGCCTCAGCTTCCTGAAGTTGGTTTCATAGTCACATCAATTTCATAATACATCAAGAATTCAACATAGTTACATCAATTGCAAATAAATCAGATTCAGATTTATATCAGTCATCATCGTCTTCTGGTTCTGATTCGGTCTCGTTTTCTACGATATTTTCCTCTGCACTGTCAAACGCTTCTACCAAAACATTTGATTCATCGATCAAAGGACCAAAATCTGTATGATCGTCTGTAATTATTATTTCGTTATTTTGCTCAAGATCTGCCTGATAAGCTTGTTCCTCGGGAATATTCTTCCCATCGAATGTGAATCTGGCCTTTGTTTTAAAAACTACAGACCAATCTGCTTTATCTCTTTTTAGAGACGGATAAGGAGCATAATAAACTTGCAATGCTTGTTTGGCTAGTACAAAAGGATCATACTTGTGATAGTGTGATGTATGCTTTATTTCAATAAGATTATAATCCTTGTGCACATTAATTCCAGAACCTGGAACATTGCTAAACCAATTGCATCTAAATAGAAACACCTCCTCCGTGGGTCGTGAGAAATATGTCAGTTGCAAAATTTGTGTTAGAACGCCATAAAAATCGTTTAAGTGATTTTCTAGATCATCACTACCTTTAACAAATACACCAGTATTATTTGTTAATGTTTCTGCACCGTATTCTTTGGTGTTAAATTTATATCCATTGACAAAATATATTGGATATGTCTTGACCACTCTTTTTGGTCCAATCGCAAGATGTTTCAACCCTTCGTCAACAATACAATTTCTCGGCTCATAAACGTAATTTGAAAACCAACCGGAAAATTCTTTACTGAGATCTCCGTTCAGATGTTCACGTTCATAAACACTGTATATAACAAATTATTATATTAGGTTATACACGCGCATGCATTATAGAAAAGAATAAGACATAAATTATTTTTCCAGATTACCTAACAAACGGTGCAACCTCGGCATAATTTAGAAGAATATAAGTGTGTGCTATATGAAGATCTCTATCGTCTAGCCATATTTCTACACATATTCAGAAGGCCGACCATGTTGTCTAAAAATAGATAACATTGCTTGAGAGGACTCTTGTTCGTCGCCTTCGTCATTATGAGGAACACTTTCAAATGAAATATTCACATGGTCACTGAAATAGTGAGAGAAAAAGAACGAAGCTTCTTCTTCGATGTAAGATTTACATATCGAACCTTCAACTCATGCTTTTTGCCTCACTTTTTTCTTCAGATGATTCAAATATCTATGCAAAATTAATTTATATTAACTTCATCTTTCAAATGCAATTAAATTACGTGATAACATATTACATACCTCTCAAATGGATACATCCATCCATATTGGACAGGACCTCAAAGTCGTGCTTCAGATGGGAGATGAACAGGTAAATGTTCCATTACATTAAAAAAACCTGGCGGAAATATTTTCTCTAATTTGCAAAGCAATATAGGAATATCCACTTCAAGTTTACGTAAACGTTGCACTTTTAAAGTAGTCGAACAAAGCTCTTTGTAAAACATACTAAGCTCCGTTACTACCTTCCAAACTTTTAACGGCAGTAGTTCTTTGAACATAACGGGAAATAAATTTTCCATCATTATGTAATAGCCGTGACTTTTCATTCCACTCAATCTACCATTTTTAAAGTCAACACATCTACGAAGATTTGATGATATCCCATCAGGAAATCTTAACCCTTCCACCCATTTTAACACAGCTTTAACTTAATTACTATCTAATTCGTAACATGCTTTGGGTTTTTTTACTGTCATTTGGTTTCATATGAAGCTCAGTGCGTTTGCATAATTCTTCTATATCACGTCTTGATTTCAAATCATCCTTCGTCTTCCCTTTCACATTCAAAATTGTGTTAAAAACATTATCAAATACATTTTTCTCATTGTGCATCACATCTATATTATGATGAAGTAGAAGTTTCCAATATGACAACTCCTAAAAAATAGTTTGTTTGCACCAATTATGAACAACTAATTTGCCTTCAATTTCTGTTTGCTCTCCAGTTTCATATATCTTTGAATAGTCCCTAACAAGTTCATATATGTCTTCGCTTGACCATATCGTCGGTGGTTGTTTGGTTTCTACTCTATTAGCTAAAAAAAATTTCTTGTCTCCTCTGAAGGGATGATTTACATGGAGAAAATATCGATGACAGTCAAACCATGAAATTTTCTTACCATGAGGTAAATAAAACACTCGTGTTTCATCCATGCAATATGGACATGCTAGACGACCATCAGTACTCCATCCTGAAAGCATTGCATAGGCAGGAAAATCACTTATAGTCCACAACAAAGAAGCAAACATACGATAAATTTTCTTCTTCGACACATCGTATGTTTATACTCCTTCGTTCCACGGTATTTTTAACTCCTCAATCAATGGTTGTAAATATACATCAATTCCTTGTGTCGGATCGTCGAGGCCAGGAACGACAACAGTAAGAAACATATATTGCATTTTCTTACACATCCATGGAGGTAAGTTATACGGTGTGATGATAATGGGCCAGGATGAATATTTAGAACCAAATTGAGAAAATGGAGAAAAACCGTCCGTACATAATCCTAATCTAACATTTCGACTCTCCACTGCAAAATTTGGATACGTTTTATCGAAATGCTTCCATGCTTCTCCATCGGCCGGATGTGTCAACGTACCCTCTACCTCCGTTCTCACACTATGCCATCTCATATTAGATGCAGTTACAGAAGATGCATATAATCTTTGAAGCCTTGGAGTTATGGGTAAGTAAAGCATACGCTTGTACGGAACTTCCTTCCCCTTCTTTTTTCTTGGTTTTTATCTCTCCTGATTACAAATTTTACAATTTCTAAGGTTTGCGTCTTCTTTCCAAAACAACATGCAACCTTTTAAACATGTATTTATTTTCTGATAAGGTAAACCAAAAGCCGACATAAGTTTTTTAACTTCATAGTGATTTTCACACATTAGATTATCGGGTGGCATATGTCTTTTTGCAGCTTCAACAACAGCCGTAAACCCAGCTTCAGTGATGTTGTATTTTTACTTCATTGCAATGTATTCTGCGATACTGACAGCTGAGTGCCACTTTTACAACCATCTCAAATAGGTTTCTTAGCCGCATCTAGTAAATCATAATTTTTTTTCTTCAATATTTGGTTCTTCAACATTTCCATCACCGTCGTCAAGTTCAACCATAGGAAATATTGATCGTGCTGCATCTTCGACCATATTTTCTATAAGGGTCATCGTAACTATTTCGTTAACGACACTTTCAGACTCTACAGAAGTATTTGCTACACCTTCTCCATGCTGATCCCAAACATAATACTCGGGTACGAAACCGTTTTGGCACAAATGAACTTTCACAATATCTGGTAACAAATACTTCAAATGTCTACACCTACTACACGGACAAAGAATTTCTGGATCATTTCTGTTATTACTTAAAGCGAATTCAACTAATACGTTTATACCATTATAAAAATCTTCTTTTATTGAGCCCCTTAGTCCTTTTCTTTAGTACATCCATCTCCTCCGACCAACAAAATAATCAATCATTTTTCCTATTTGAGAAAATGAGAAGTTCAAAATTTAATATTTATTTTCAAGAATACAAATTTGAAAAAGATTATTTTCATGGTCGTATAATATTTGAATTTGTAGATCAACTTCACAAATTTAAAAATATTTTCAAATAGGGCACATTTTATTTTTTAACGTATCGATACAAAAAATTGTACAAATTTTTTTTTTCCATGGTCAGGCATCCTATTTCCCATTACAAACACAGTAAGCATTTACATTTCGTATATTACTTCGTCTCAAACGATTCAACAAAATTTCGGCAGCATTTCCCTTTTGTTCCCTGCATTGTACACAATGCGTGTACGTAGGAAATAAAAAAGAAAAGTTAGGCCGAAATTTTATGAACCGTTTGAGACAAAGTAGTATACAAAATGTAAATGCTTACTGTGTTCATAACTTGTCCAATACAGGAACAAATCAAACAAACATTGTACCAGATGAATATAAATGGTCGTTTTTTGAAAGAAACGACTATTTATACAACAATCATGTACAACACTCGTCAGACGGGGCCAAAAACTCTCTAAGGGACATTTGTCAATTAGATGTGCGCATTTTACGAAAAAATACAGTTTTACTAACTGTTCACATTTACAAAAATATATTTTAATTTAACACATTTATTTGACATATTACATCAACTTAAGACTTGTTCGACGCATTTTTGTTGTTGCATAAGTCAATACGTGCACAATATAATATTCCTAACTCGTGCATTCATTTTATCTTATTCCAACTAACACAATACAATGATACCAGCGCTACACACATATACAATCGTAGAATCAAGGCATACACAATGATTTACATATACACGAACAACCACAAATTATACATGTTTTTCACAATTTCACGATAAAATATGAAATAGGAATACCATGGAATGCTAGAAACTATTATAATACTATTGGAAACAATTTCAGTCACCAATTAGCCCTAATTTAACAACTTATGCAAATCTGGATTTAGGGTAAAAATTAGATTTTTGGTGAAAATAAGAGATTATACCTGAGCTAGAGAGCAATAGACGTTGATTACGCAGCCGGGGAGGATCCGAAAGCTCGAAATTGACGATTGGAAGCTTGGGGAAGAGATTTGGGAATTTTGGGTTAAAAATTCTCGTATGAAAATGAGGAAGAAGAAGGCTCGACTGAGCCCTATAAATCGCGGTTTTCCGACGGCCCGTCGGAAGCCGTTGAAATTGGCCGTCGGAAGCCGTACCCCCCCTCGCTATTTAGCCATTTTCTAGTAGTGATAAAGGACAATGTTAATAATAAAAAGTGAAATCATGATGAATTAGGTAGTGACACATGTAAAGCCAGCGACCTAACGCTTTATAAGCAAACTGTGCATACGGGGATTGGGTAGTGATTTGCTGAGGAAATTCAAGGACTTTTGGAGGAAAGAAAATCTGCATCGTAATACATAAAAGACTTACTACGCTGCAAAAATGTAACATTGGAAGGGGCTAAACTGCATCGTAATATGAGTGAGACATACCATGCCGCAATGTGGAAGTGAACACTTAATAAAAAAGTTTACAGTGCACATGGGTTTGGGCAGGGTGTTACTGCGCCAAGGCAAGATGTGAATGAATGAAACCTAACAAAAGATGATTAGGCAGGTCTTGGGTAAGCTCGGAGTTAATAGGGAGGGAGAATTCATGTGCTGGAGTAAGGTCATGGAAGAGCTATTGATGCTAGGTGGGAACGTTAACTCGAATGCACGTTTGGTGAAAGTGAGAAGAGACATTCAACTTCCGATAAAACTACGGGTGGTTGTTTCATAGTAGTTTCAAGTTAAATGAGTAATAAACATGGATTGCGAATAGCTATTTCATAATAGTCCAGAATTGAATAATAAACATGGACTGCGGTTGGTTATTTCACAGTAGTCAAGAGTTGAATAATAAATATGGATAGTGGGTGGTCGTTTAAAAGTAGTCCAAAGCCTCACTAAAGAATACTGCAGAAGGCCGAGTGCATGCAATTTAAATTTAATGAATGAATTTTAAGAATATTGCAAGGGGCTGAGTCCATGCAGTTTTAAATTAATAAATGAATCAGATGGATACTACAAGGGGCTAATTCTAGGTAGTATTAGAATAAAGCTTAATTTAAAATGGAAACTGCGAGTGGACAACCTCGGGGGCGCTATATGTAACATCTCAGAATTTTACCGTTTTGATATTTAAATATTTAATTAATTTTAAATATTTAAATAATCTGTGTTTAAAAATATAAATAACTTATATTTAAATATATGAATTGCGAATTTAATATTGGATAGTGATTTAAATATCTGGATTTTGAATTGAATATTAATTAAATGGATTTAATGTTCTTATTAAACTCCTTTTAATTAATAAATAATAACGGCGAATTCATTTCGTAAATTTATTCGCAATAATAAATGGTTCAATTAAATAATAAGAAAATCAATTTGTTAATATAAAGACTCGGTTGTTACTGTCGTGTTTTTAATTTGATTTTTCCATAACTTTTAATCTGGAAATTATTTAAAATTATCGTTGTTGATTTTTCGACAAATGACGGTACTTTTGTGATTTTACGGAATCAGCTAACTAGTGTATATTATTATTGTTTTGAGACTGCGTCATTTTTTTCAACGTGATCTTATTTTTGTTTGTCGCTCGTGGTTTGTACGCGAACGAAAATCTGTGCGACGAGATGTCAGAATTTGCAAATTAAATATAAGTCAAACACTAAACAAAATCAAACTCCATGTGTTTTATTCTTCACTCTTACTGTTCTATCCCATAAGCTCAAAATCAAAGGAAAATGAAAAATCCCCATCTTTAAAAATCAAAAGTAAGAAAAATACTCGACGAAAAAATATAAAACAAGTATCCTTGCATTCGTATTAACCTAATCTACATTTCTACACCCACTTCGTTGTTCGTGGTTTCATGAGCTCGATAGTAAATGTTGTGAGGGGTATTTTGGCTAAGAATCAATGCGCGATTTTTCGTGCTCTTTGGTGTTGCCTATCTTCGGGCAACATGAGGGGTTAGTGCTTTGGAATTTAATGCGCAGCTTATGGAGTGCGTAGCTTTTCGTGCTCTTCGGTGTTGCCTATCTTCGGGCAATGCGAGGAGCGTATATTGTGGAAGTTAGTGCGTGGCTTACGAAATGCGCGGTGTTTCGTGCTCCTTCGTGTTGCCTATCTTCGGGCAACGTGAGGAGTTAGTATTGTGGTGCTCCTCGACGTTGCCTATCTCCGGGCAACGCGAGTAGTTAGTTTTTTAGTGCTCCTTGGCATTGCCTATCTCCGGACAACGCGAGGAGTTAGGTTTTGGTTCTCCTCGGTGTTGCCTATCTCCGGCCAACGCGAGGAGTTAGTTTTTGGTGCTCCTCTGCATTGCCTATTTCCTGGGCAACGCGAGGAGTTAGTTTTTGGTGCTCCTCGGCGTTGCCTATCTCCGTGCTACGCGAGGAGTTAGTTTTTGGTGCTCCTCGTCGTTGCCTATCTCCACGCAACGCGAGGAGTTAGTTTTTTTCCTTCCCAATGTTGTCGGGAAACATTGGTTTTTAGAAGGCAAGGATCGGGTTCCGCCGATCTAACTGTTTGAGTCGATTCGATTCCGTCGACCCGACGGGTATTTACAATGGACAGAATTTTGTCGTTTCGAAAGAGCGAATCAAATTTTACTAAGGAAAGCAAGGTAGATTCTTTGCCTATTTACAATGCCCTCGGCATTTTCGGGATGGCTTATTGTGATGTAGTTTTCAAATGAAGTAACGGTGGAGTGGTTCGCTATTCCAGGCTTTGGGAATTTGAATTTTGTCGATGGTTGTTAGCTTGAAAAGTCCTATCTCTGAGCTTTTGATTTATGATGTACGGTCCCTCCCAGTTTGGCCCGAAGGTCCTTGGAATGAGGTAAACTCGCTTGAGCACAAGATCTCCCACCTCGAAGGTTTGGTTGTGTACTTTGGAGTTGAAGTACCATGCGACCTTTTTTTGGTGGGCAGTAGTTCTTAGTTCTACTTCTTCTCTTTTTTCATCAATCATATCTAGCGATTCAAGTAGGAGTTGCTCGTTTTGTTTTTGATTGAAATTCTGCCTTCGGTGCAAGGGGACTTCTAATTCAACAGCTATCATTGCTTCTAAACCATATGCCAGAGCGAATGTAGTGTGACAGGTTGCCGCTTTGTAGGCAGTTCGGTAAGCTCATAGTGTGAGTGGAAGCTCATCGACCCGGTTTACTTTTGCTTTAGTTAGTCACTTCTTGATGGTTGATTTGATGATCTTGTTTATTGCTTCCACTTGCCCGTTTGCCTGCGGGTGAGCTACTACTAAGAAGCTCTTTTCAATCCAGAAGCGTTTGCAAAAGCCCTTGAACTCAGCGCTCTCGAATTAGGTTCCATTGTCAGTGATGATTTTTTGTGGCACACCAAACCTGCAAATAATGTTTTTAGTAACAAAACTAATAACTTTCTTTGTGGTTATTGTGGCCAGCGGTTCCGCTTCGGCCCATTTTATGAAATAATCTACAACGACCGTGGCATATTTGGCTCCTCATTTTGCTTCTAAACCATATTTGGCTCCTCATTTGGCTCCTTATATTGTGCCCTAAGGACGTTAACACTCTGTCTAGTGTTACACAAGCTCTCGGAGAAACACTTAGACGTTACTTGGAGTGGTTCCATGCTGCGTGTGTAGAAATAAGCAATCCCAATGATAACTCTATCCTGATGGCATTGACTAAGGGGATTGATGCTGATTCCGAGTTTGGAAATTGGTTAGCTCGAAAACCACCTGCGTCATTGGACCGTTTCTATTCCAAGGCAGCCCAATTCTTGAGAAGGGAGGATGCGAAACAGTCTAGGAAGCAGGATGACGCAGGGCCCAACATTGAAGGTATCCAAAGTAACATCGCTGTTAAACAATCCGGAGATAGTTCTGGAAAAATCCAGTTGAACGTCCAAAATAAACAGAATCAGCAGAGGGACAATAGAAATCAGAGCAAAAAACGCGTTCGGGATCGTGGACCACGGCGTAGAGCTTCCATGTACGATAATTATACTCCGTTGAACACGTCGTTGGAAAATGTGTATTTGCAGACCTGCAATACCATGCAATACAAGAGGCCTGCCCAAAACCGCCAATTGAGAGGCAAATCCAAACAGGAAAATTCTGTAGATTCCATGAGAGTTATGGCCACAACACCAATGAGTGTCGTCACTTACAAGACCTCATTGAAAAACTAATACGTGAGCGGAAGTTGGATCAGTATGTGCGGGCGCCGCAATCCGATGGTGCGGGCCTATCAAATCAGAATCGTGTGCCAGATCAGGAAAGATAGGAGGAACCCGCTCGTACAGGCGGGAGGTTGGTTATCAATACGATAAGTTGTGGTCCTCACCCACCGGATCGAAGCTAGAAGGAAATGGAGTCGTATGCCAGTTATATCAGGCATGCGAACTTCGAGTGTTGTAGTAGTTTTGATGAAGGGGCTCCGGCCAAGCAACAGAAAATGATGGCAGATGACATCGTGTTCAGGAACAGAGATGCTGATAAAGTCGAAGCCCCCACTATCGATCCATTGGTCATCTCAGCGCAAGTTGGTCCCGCTTGGATGAAGAGGATCTTAGTTGACAACGGAAGCTCTGTGAATATTTTGTTCAAGCGAGCTTATGATCAAATGAAAATGGAAGCCACGGACTTGAAGCCTTGTCAATCCCGAGTCCATGGTTTCAACGGAAGTGCCACTATACCCACTGGAATGGTGGAACTGCTAGTAGAGTTGGGAGTTGGAGAACGGCGGAGAGTACGGATGCTACAGTTCATTGTTTTGGACATAGACTCTCCTTACAATGCTTTCTTGGGACGACCAGCCCTCGTTGAATTCTGGGCAGCCATCACCCCATGGTGTTTGACTTTGAAGTTTCCCACTGATCATGGAATAGGAATCATTCAGGGAGATTAGGCTGTTGCCAGAGCCTGCTATGTTGCTGAGCTGCGGGAGGCGCAGCGAAAGGAGAAAGGGAAGGGCGTAGAGGAATCTCTCTGCGTCCGTTTTGCCGATAATTGACAATTAACGCCAGGGCCTAGGCCCGGGCACCCCAGCCAATTCCTCAAGGATCTAGACCGAGAGAAACCGAAGACGAAGGAGAATCTAAAGAAAGTCAAGCATCCCCGGCCGAACTGATGATTGATGTCCCGGTTAACAATAACAATGATTCGAAAATGATAAAGATTGGATCTCAGCTAAGCCAGCAAACTCAAGAGGAATTGGTTGAATTTCTACGGGCAAATCTTGATGTATTTTCCTGGACACATTCCGATATGTGTGGGATCTTGCCGGACATCGCGAGACACACCCTGAACACTGACCCGCGGCATGTCCCGGTCAAACAGAAAAGGCGTGGTATGGATCTAGAGAGATCTGCCGCCCTTAAAGAAGAAGTAGAAAAGCTTAAAGCGAACAGGTTCATTCGGGATGCCCTATGTCCTGAATGGGTGTCGAATCCCGTGCTCGGCTGAAAGCCGAACGGAAAGTGGAGAACTTGTGTCGATTATTCCGATCTGAATAAAGCGTATCCCAAAGACAGTTTCCCGCTTCCCAGAATTGATCAGCTAGTAGATTCGACGTCTGGGCATGAACACTTATCCTTCATGGACGCCTATTCTGGCTACAATCAGATACCGATGCATTTACCCGATCAAGAACATACCAGCTTCGTAACCAATTTGGGACTTTACTGTTACAAGGTTATGCCATTCGGGCTCAAGAACGCCGGGGCTACTTATCAACGATTGGTCAATCAGATGTTTGCCAATCAAATCGGGAAAACAATGGAAGTATATGTAGACGACATGCTTGTGAAGTCACGACTCTCCACCGACCATGTTAAAGACCTGGAAACTATGTTCAACATACTTCGAGAATACAAAATGAAGCTCAACCCGCTGAAATGTCACTTTGGAGTTGCATTTGGAAAGTTCCTTGGGTTCATCGTTAACGCTCGAGGAATCGAAGCTAATCCTGAAAAGATTTGGGTAATCAGAAATCTTGAAACTCCTAAGACTATAAAGCAAGTCCAAAGTCTCAATGGAAAGGTAGCAACATTGAGCAGGTTCATTTCAAAGTCCACTGTCAAATGCGTTCCCTTCTTCGATCTGATCCGAAAAGGAAAACGCAACTTTGAATGGACCACGGAGTGCGAGGGCGCTTTCCAAGCACTAGTTCAACATCTATCCACACCGCCAATACTATCAAAGCCTATTGATCATGAGAAGTTGTATACATACTTGGCGATATCAGAAAATGCTATCAGCGCCGCCTTGGTTCGAGAAGAAGACGGGATACAGAAGCCAGTATACTACGTCAGCAAACGATTGACTAGGGCTGAAAGGAACTATCGAAAGCTAGAAAAGTTGGCCTACTGCCTTGTAATTGCATCAAGAAAACTCCAACCGTATTTCCAGGCACATCCCGTTGTTGTTTACACCGACCAGCCATTACGACAGGTCCTTTCGTGGCCTGATACGTCTGGTAGGTTACTCAAGTGGAACATCGAACTGAGTCAGTTTGATATTGCTTACACTTCAAGACGAGCCATTCAAGGACAAGTCCTAGCCGATTTTATAGCTGAGTTTACCGTTCCGGAGGACTTGCGCGAAACTAGTAAATCCCCCAAATACGTCAGGAAGCTTTATACCGACGGTGCATCAAACGATCGGTGTTCCGGCGCTGGTGTTGTACTTGAAACTCCCGAAGGTCGATCCATCTGCTATGCTTTGAAGTTCGATTTTCATGCGACTAATAACGAAGCTGAATATGAAGCCCTCTTAGCCGGCTTAAAACTTGCTAGAGATTTGAGAATTATCGCAGTGGAAATTTATTGTGACTCACAATTGGTTATGTGTCAAGTACGGGGAGAGTATCAGGCAAGAGATCGAAGGTTGGCTGCTTACTTAGCTCGAGTTCAGGAAGTACTGAATCAGTTCGATTACTATGCCATCTATTGTATACCTCGGGAGCACAACCAAAATGCCGATTCATTGGCAAAGCTAGCCAGCACAGGTGAAGCTCAGCAAATGGGACTCGTTCCCGTTGAAACGCTATCTTCCCCAAGCATTGACCGGACAGAAATAAACTGGGTATGCGAAACCGTTCCCGAAAAGGATTCATGGATGACCCCACTCAGAAATTACATTGAGCATGGAACCCTGCCGGAGCGCAGGAGTGAAAAGAGACAAGTCCTTCGGAAGGCCTCACGATTTACCATCCAGAATGGACTCATGTACAGAAGGGGGTACTCAGTCCCCCTACTCCGGTGTATCGCTCACGATGAAATTAAACAAGCATTGCGCGATGTGCACGAGGGAGAATGTGGCGATCACACAGGGGGGCAAGCACTTGCCAAGAAAATACTTCGCTACGGATATTACTGGCCTACCATGAATCGTGATGCGTTGGACTATGCACAGAAATGTGATAGGTGCCAAAAATATGCCCGAATTCCTAGAGTTCCTCCTACTGAGATAACGCAAAGGGTCAGCCCATGGCCATTCGCAATGTGGGGCATCGACATCATCGGTGCTCTACCTCTGGCAAAAGGTGGTGCGAAGTACACCATCGTCGCAGTTGATTACTTTACAAAGTGGGTGGAAGATGAAGCTCTCGCTACCATTACAACGAAGAAAGTAATCAACTTTGTGGTTCGTAACATCATCTGCCGATTCGGTCTCCCACACACCATTATTACGGACAATGGAACCCAATTCAACAGTGCTGAATTCAAAGATTTATGCAAACGATTTCATATCCAAAAGAAATTCTCTGCAGTTGCACACCCTCAGGCAAACGGACAGGTCGAAGCTGTTAATAAAGTTATAAAATCCATTCTGAAAAAACGACTGGAAAAGGTCGGTGGCAAGTGGGTTGATGAACTTCCTATGGCTTTATGGGCTTACCGAACAACCTATAAGACTGCGACCGGTCAAACTCCATTCTCCCTTTCTTACGATTCAGAAGCCGTTATTTCGGTCGAGCTAGAAGTACCTTCTCATCGTGTGACATACTATAATCCGAAGACAAATGCTATATTACTTGCTGAATCTCTCGATCTACTAGATGAGAAGCGTGAAGAAGCTGATTTGAGAGCAGCTGCGCATCGAAGTCGAGTCGCCCGATTGTACAACGCCAAGGTCCGTCCACGAACCTTAAAACTAGGCGATCTCGTCTTAAAAAGAATCTGTCCGGTTCCTTCGCATATGAAGTCGACATGGGAAGGACTGTATGTTATTGAACGAAGGCTCGGAGATGGCACATTCATGTTATCGACCGTCGACGGTCTTACTCTACCAAGAGCTTGGAATAGCGAAAGCCTTTGCCGCTATTACACCTGACATACTATCTTTATCCATTTAGTTTACTTTCCTTTTCTGCAATTTGTTTTTGCATTTTGAAATTAGAACTTGTAATAAGGCAACTGACTTTGCCATACTTTCTTATTTCAGCAATAAAATGTAATCTCTTCGAGCCAGAGCTGTGATTTACTTGAAATGCTTCATACGACCATCACTATACACGGAGAGCTAAGTTTCACCATACGGTGGAATTTATTCAAATAGAGAGTGACTGCGATGCAACCAATCACTCGCTAAGTGAAACCCGAGCTCAGGGACAAGCAATCACATCAAAGTCAAAAAAGGATTGATACACGACAATCCTTCATCAACTCCGAGTTCCCAGAGTGCGAACCGGAGTATAAACATCAACTCCGTATTGCCAGAGTGCAAAGCGGAGTACAAACATCAACTCCGTATTCCCAGAGTGCGAAGCGGAGTATAAACATCAACTCCGTATTCCCAGAGTGCGAAGCGGAGTATAAACATCAACTCCGAGTTCCCAGAGCGCGAACAGGAGTATAAACATCAAATCCGAACTCCCAGAGCACGAGTCGGAGTATAAAACTCAACTCCGTATTCCCAGAGTGCGAAGTAGAGTATAAACATCAACTCCGAGTTACAGAGCGCGAACCAGAGTATAAACATCAACTCCGTATTCCCAAAGTGCAAAGCGGAGTATAAACATCAACCCCGTATTCCCAGAGTGCGACGCGGAGTATAAACATCAACTCCGAGTTCCCAGAGCACGAACCGGAGTATAAACATCAACTCCGAACTCCCAGAGCACGAGTCAGAGTATAAACCTCAACTTCGTATTCCCAGAGTGCGAAGCGGAGTATAAACATCAACTCCGAGTTCCTAGAGCGCGAACCGGAGTATAAACATCAACTCCGTATTCCCAGAGTGCAAAGCGGAGTATAAACATCAACTCTGTATTCCCAGAGTGCGAAGCAGAGTATAAACATCAACTTCGAGTTCCCAGAGCGCGAACCGGAGTATAAACATCAACTCCGAACTCCTAGAGCACGAGTCGGAGTATAAACCTCAACTCCGTATTCCCAGATTGCGAAGCGGATTATAAACATCAACTCCGTATTCCCAGAGTGCGAAGCAGAGTATAAACATCAACTCCGAGTTCCCAGAGTGCGAACCGGAGTATAAACATCAACTCCGTATTCCCAAAGTGCGAAGTGGAGTATAAACATCAACTCCGTATTCCCGGAGTGCGAAGCGGAGTATAAACATCAACTCCGAGTTCCCAGAGCGAGAACCGGAGTATAAACATCAACTCCGAACTCCCAGAGCACGAGTCAGAGTATAAACCTCAACTCCGTATTCATAGAGTGCGAAGCGGAGTATAAACATCAACTCCGAGTTCCCAGAGTGCGAACCAGAGTATAAACGTCAACTCCGTATTCCCAGAGTGCGAAGCGGAGTATAAACATCAACTCCGTATTCCCAGAGTGCGAATTGGAGTATAGACGACAACTCCGAACTCCCAAAGTGCAAGTCGGAGCATAGACATTGACTCCGGGTTCCCAGAGCGTGAAGCGGAGCGTAGACACCAACTTCAAGTTCCCGAAGCATGAATCAAAGCATAGATATCAACTCCAAACTCCCAGAGCACGAGTCAGAGTATTAACATCAATTCCAAGTCCCCAGATCGCGGGCATATGGTTGAAACTTAAGCCGGCATGACCAACTGCCGATTAAACAAATGGGACTCCCCGGAGTGTGGATATGATCATCGACAATCAAACAAGCATGGATGCATTACTCAATCTCCGCTTGCCTCAGACATCCGCACTGTGGCACTAGACTCAACATGTTATAAGTGAGAAAAGATCGTCAACTGATGATCCACAACACACCCCCAAGACTGGGGGGCAGGACTTAAGCATCGACCATTAACTGAAGCAATGCGATGTAAAAATTCAACTCGCTCCCTGGTCGCAAACCCTGTCCATAGTACCCGAACTCGGCAAACAAAAACAAACTTCATTCGAAAGATAAAACTTCACAAGTGCATGTCAGATATTGAAACACTTAGGCAAATACACAATGACAGAAAGGAAGTCAAAAAAGAGAAGTTTCATTTCGATTGTTTATAAAAGAAGTTCATGTACAAGTTTCCAAAAATTCCTACTAGCAGGGGCCGAACCCGCATTTATACACGGATAAGAAAATGCAAGTCAAAATAAACTGGGAAAGCATGTTTAATCTTTCTTCTTCCTTGGCTTCCTCCTCGGTGTAGACCCGCTGGAGCCACCGCTAATCTTCCTCTTCGAGCCTTTTCTTTTCGGCGGTTGGTCTTCAGGCGAGGGCATTATATCAACATCCTCCTCCAAACTCGAATGGATAGGAATGCTCTCTACAGGCGGAGTCGGAGGAATAGGATCGAGTACAGAAGGTGGAATGGGCACGCTGGTAATGAAAACAGTGCCACTGTGAGATATCATGCTAAGCGGAGTAGGTCCTGGTGCTGCCATCCCACCTCCAAAACTGCCACCATGAGTCGCTGCTGCCATTTCAATGTCGATTTGAGCAAACATCTCCTCTTCAGTTACTGCTCGAGCCCCGCTGGGAGCATCAGCAGTCGGCATCGAAGAACTTGCAGTAGGATCAGTTCCACTCATGACAGATGACAAGTCAGCAAGTGGATTGCCGTAACGACGAAAGAGTTTATCCATCAGCTGCTCGTCAAACATAATCATACCTCCCTGCACATCGTCAAGCGGGGCAGCTGTACTCATGGTGATGGCTTCGGTCACGATAGCCTCCTGCGTTTGATATGGTTCTTGAGTAGCAGCAGGCATGGCCGGTGCAACATCGATCACTGGACAAAGAATGAGAGAACTGTTAGAACTTAACTCGATTGAAGATTTCGACTTAAGAAAGATATGTGGAATGTTCAGAATACCTTCCTCAGTTTGACTCGTAGGCGGCAGAGCGGCATCAGTGACTTGCGCTGTAGCCGAAGACATCTGCGGTTGATCTGGATTATAAGCTGGAATGGCCTGGGGATCTACTGCAGACGAGGATTCGGGCTGGGTTGACGTGGGAAATTCAATACTTGCTTCATGGTGGTAAACTCCAGAACCCTCTCCCACTTCAAAGTGTTGGGCACCAAGTCTTTCCTTCTCACGCAGAATCAACGACTCGTGGAGAATCTTCTTTTCATCCTTAGTCAGAATGCGATTCTCGAGTTCAAATTCATCCACAGACTCGCCTTGATGCGCCTCCTTCTCCTCCTCAACCAGTCGGCTCCAAGCATTATAGAGATGCATCAAAAAATCATCGAGCCTGGCTAGACCCCTATGCCTCAGCACGTTAGCGTTGTAAACAACGAGGAGGTCTTCGATGTCAGCCTCTAGCCTGGACTCGGCCAACTTCACTTTTTCCTCCACCTCAGTCTCCACCTTGTGGACTTTAGCCACGGCCGCATCTCGTTCATCCCTGAGCAGGACAGCTTGTTCGCACACCTCCTGGGCGGCGTTGTTCGCATCATCTTTCTCCTTGGCCATATCAGCAAATTTGGCCTTGAGTTCATTAAGCTCCTTGACCACCGCATCCCGATCGGCGGTGACTTTGGTGTTCCGGTGGCCCATCTCCTCCACCAGGGCAATGTGTGTCTGCCCCAACCTCTCCATTTCCGCCTTCGCTTCATCAGCTTTCTTGGTGGCCTCAATCTCCGATTTTCGAGAAGACTCGGCCTCAGCAGTAAGCACTTATATAATCCGGCCCCTTTGAGCGAGTTCGGTCTCCAGTTTCTCAAGCGCTTTAGCTCGCTCAAAGCCAACCTTAGAAGCTTTCTCCATAGCCTTTACCCACTCTCTGTACTGGGTGTAGATGTCATGAACGTACTCATGCATCGTGTTCTCCACTCCAGACGGAATTCTTTTTAAGTGCGGCGGGAAGACATAGCCATCGAAGCAAATGTTCGGAAAGTCTTCCCTCATCTGAGCCAGCTTAGAGGCCCTTCTCCTGTGGGTTCAGTTGGGACCTGCTCTGTAATCATGGAGGCCGTGGTCTCAACTCTCTAAAGATGAGTCTCAGATCTAGAAGTATGAGAAGATGGCCTGTGACGAGGAGGCTTCGGTGGGTGTGGAACAAAAGTCGGGGGTGGAGACGGAAGTCTAGGAGGAGGAGAGCGTGATCTAGACCGATGTCTGTATTCTCTATCCCTATCACGCCCGTACCTATCTTGATTAGAGTACTCGCGATCGCGATCTCTATCCGAGTCTCTCCTACGGGACTCATAATAAGAAGAAGCCTTTCGGGCCGAAAGGAGATTCCCGAGCATCGATCCTCTTCCAGACATAGTACCTGAAAATGAGAAACGAAGAAAGAGTTAGTAACTTCCTAAGTTGGACGATGTACAGTTGTGAATCATGTAGTGTAGTGAAGTGTATGCATGTGCAACTCCCCGACCAACCGGAAATGTCGGCCGCACTCATAGCATGCGACCCGCTCAGTTCAAGAGCACTATCAAGCTCCTCCATCCCGGCGTCGTGTGGAGACGACACAAAATCCGGAATCGGGATATCGGCAAGCCCTACAAAGGGATTCTCTACTTGCGGGGGTGGAGCCTCCGAAATTATAATCCCCGGAACGGGCAAGGACACAACCACAGATTTAAATCTCTCAGATTTATAGCGTTTGTGAGTAGCAGCCTTGTCTTTTCTTCTTCCTCCCGAATCTTGGACATCGGCAGAAGGCCTAGCCGGGAGCTCGGTATCGGTAGGCGTTCTTTCTGGATCAACTTATTCGGCGATCATGACTGCGGGCGCTTTGCGCTTCACCAGTTTCTTCGGGACCACTCTATGTGTCCCTTCCAGTTATATGCTTTGCCTCCGTTCTATCAGCCCGACCGTCCTTAAATTTCTGTCAGACAGGACCAAGTCGATATGCCTCTCTTCGCACGGGAACGCTTGAAGAATCCAAACAAGCTCTCTAAAGTATGCGCCGTCAGGACGAGAGATTGCAGCTATAAAAAAGGAAAAGTATGTCAGTTTTGGAGTGAGTTACTAATATCTCAATGATTCAAGAGAGAAATGGAAACACTTACGTCTATCCAACCACCGCCTAGCAAATCCAGGGGGGCACCGAACGTAGAACCATTCAGTTTTATAATAACTTAGCCTTCCCCAGGAGACCAGTACAATGTGGCAGATTCTGACCGCTACCAGGAAGGTGGAAGAAGGGCTGTCTCCACGGCTCTTGACGTTGAATAAATATCTGATTTCGATCGGCTTCGGCGGTCGAAAGAGGATCTCCATAAACAGGACAAAGGTGCTGTTCAACAAGGCATACCCGTTGGGATGTAGCTGAGATGGAGCTATGCCAAGAAACGATAACATCTCCCTTATATATTGGTTGAAGGGAGGGAGTGTCCCCGCTGTGCAAGCGTGACGATTGAAAGTAGTAAACCCCTTCGGGGGATCGTGCGGCCTGTCATTAGGCCCAGAAAGTAGCACGTCGTCGAGCGACAAACCGTGCCTTAAGAAAATCCGTCCTAGCATATCTTCGGAGATACCCAACGACACCGAATCTTGCGGATTACAAATAAATCGGACACCCGGACGATCGTCCGTAGCTGGGTCTATAACTTCGGCTTCAATAACCGGTATCTCTATGGTTGAAGGAGTAGAACTCGGGAGTTACTGCTGCTGTGAACTTGAGGGTTCCATGAATAGCTAGCTTATGAAAAATCATTGTTAAACAGACAATAACGCTCGTGCATCCCCCAGTGTAAAGTGTGTGAATGTGATGTGCAGTGCAGTATTGTATATCACTCGAAGAGATCTACGGGATTGAAGAAAACATGAAAACGACGAGACTTCGGAATTCAGTTGGAAGGATCGTCATCCCTGACCATCACAACCGTGCCATCCAGTTGTTAGCTATCAGTCCGAGTTAAATTGTGTTATCATTTTGGTAAGTTCCGGTTCCATCGACGAGCTTCGATAGGCAATCAGATATGCGGTGAAACGATTAAGTCCAGTTATGCATGTCTGAAGCTCGTCGGAGTTAGGTGTTCAAATGCACTGGAGTTTTTGGTATCGTCAAAATTAAGTTCATTGTCAATCATCAAAAGTGCAAGTTCGAATCGCTCGCTAAGGTTCGAGTTCAAATCGATCACTCAGGGACACGTTCGTATCGGTCCCAGGGCTGCACAATTCGACTCGCTTCAGGGCCTCTGCCTCGACTCGATCCAAGGCTGTAGTTCAACTCATTTTGAAGCCTCCGCTTCGACTTGATCCAGGGCTACAGCTTTGACTCGCTTCGAAGCTTCCACTTTGACTCGATCCAGGGCTACAGCTTTGACTCGATCCAAAGCCACACGCTTCGACTCGAACCAAGGCTGCTGCTTCGACTCGATCCAATGCCGTCCACTTCGACTCGGTCGAAGGCCATCATTTCGAATCCATCAGACGCAACCCCTTCGTTTCGATCTACGTATCCAAAGCATTCGATTCGATGCGAAACTCCACCATCGATCAATACGAAGGCCTCTGCCTCATCATCTCGAAACCCCTACTCAGATCGACACGAAGCTGAGGCCATGGAATTTTCGATCGATCACAACTCTGGTTGATTTGGTGTTAAAAACCGAGTCTCATCGTTTACGCGTTGGGTCCGCTTAAAGGATTACCTAAATCTGTCAGTTAGTTCGAAGCGATTGAAGGGATGAATCAGTTCAAAGGCAAGATTGTTTTCTTCTCTCTTCTCGAGTTTATGAACGATACGAAGGTAAGGATGGATAGCGAAAGGTAAAAAGTGAAAAAACGGCTAAGTACAAAGTATTTATATGGACTCGAAAGCAAAGGGAATAAACGTTTCGTATCCTGGTAGATTCGAACATGCGTTTCGACTCCCTCTCCAGTGCGTCGATACGAAGCTCCCCTTCTTATCGCTTGTCTTCGACTCCGTCTCCGATGCAGCAATACAAGCCATTATTTCGACTCGCTCCTCCATCTCATGTGCATTTCAACTCGCTCCTCCATCTCATGTGCATTTCGACTTGTTCCTCCGTCTCCTGTGCATTTCGACTCGCTCCTCCATCTCCTATGCATTTCGACTCCGACTCCTATGCAGTTCGAATCCAAGACCGAGTCGAACAAGCAGTTTGAAACCATCAAATCATGGCTTCCAGAGGCCAACTCCATCGAGTCGAAATACTTACTCCGTATCCAAAAATTTAATAAAAAATCGTCTTTGATATTTCAACCCTTCACATCGATTCAGGAGAGAGTCGTTACGAAGGAACATTCAAAACAACCATCGAGCATTTTTACCATGAATTTCACGTCGGTTCAGGAGAGGATCAATACAAAATTCAATATGAAATAAACTGACAACGACTCGTGAACGTGCGAACGTCAGCAAGAGTCAGGTTAACATATATGCATGTATGACGGACTAATATTCAGTGTGGCAAATTTATAGGAAATGGAAACTCATTTGATAACAATTACAACAACAAACTGCTAACCACTAGCATACAGCAATCAGTCGCAGCGATACAGGGTACAACAGTTGACCGTCAACAGCTTACATTATCAACAACAACAGTCGAAGATTACAGCTTTCATCGAAAAGACGATACCTATTCAGAATGAAGACTGCAGCACTTCAAAGCACATCATGTTTTCACAAGACGTACTTTGGGGGGAAAATGTTATCCCGCCTTTTGGCAAGGCCGTGACACCAAGAAATTGACTAGTAACCAATGACCGCCCATCCTAGAGATCAGCTATACACAGGCCCACTATGGATATCGACGAATTTTGTTCGAGTCCGGGTCGAGCCAAAATTGGTATGACATGACAAGCTAAGCTATGAGAGTCAACGTTCCAAATCTCAAGTCAATCCGAGTTCGTATGCTCAAGTTGTGGACGATACAAAATTGGTTAAGAACAGCCTTCTTCGACTCGCTCTAGTTCGAATCCATTGGAAGTTCACACTTCGACTCGCTCAGCTCGCATCCCTCAGAAAGGCCTCCTTCGACTCGCTTCGCAACCATCAGAAAGGCCTCCTTCGACTCGCTTCGCAACCATCAGAAAGGCCTCCTTCGACCCTATTCGCAACCATCAGAAAGGCCTCCTTCGACTCGCTCAGCTCGCATCCCTCAGAAAGGCCTCCTTTGATTCGCTTCGCAACCATCAGAAAGGCCTCCTTCGATTTGCTTCGCAACAATCAGAAAGGCCTCCTTCAACTCGCTTTGCAACCATCAGAAAGGCCTCCTTCGACTCGCTCCGCAACCATCAGAAGGGGCAACTTCGACTCGCTTCGCAACCATCAGAAGCGACTACTTCGACTCGCTTCGCAACCCTCAGAACGCTCCACTTCGACTCGCTCAATCAATGCACATATTCGACTCGATCAAAATAGCGTCAAGGGTAGAGTGAGATTCAAGCGCCACGTCACTGAGTCGAACGGAAACGCGTCGAACAGAGCGAGTCGAACAAAACAGCCTACCGGGAATCCCACTTCGTATCGATCATATCTCCTAATCTGCAAGTCCAAATGCTATGAAAGTTTCACAGAAGACTACGTGCATGCTAAAGAATGTCCATGCCAAATTTCGACTCCATTGGATGGAATCTTAATCGATACGAAATCTGTTCGTATCGATCACGGATCAGACCGAAACTTCCCGGGCTTGGGCGCGCGGGCCTGGTCACGTGCTAGAGAGGGTCTCCTGAGATCTGAGCGAAATACCAGCCTCCTACACCTATAAATAGACCCCCAAAGCCAACAGAAAAGGGGTTCTTCTTCCTTTTTGAGATCTCCAACGCCCGGACTCCGCCAGATCCAGATCTGAACTCCATTGCTGCTGGTATCAACAAATTTCACTGCTGCAAATCATTGTTATTTGCTGTAATTTTCTGAAATCAATTGTAAACATCAAAGAAAGATCAATAAAGAAAACTACTTCATAGTGGACATAGGCAATACGCCGAACCACTCTAAATTCTTGTGTCTCCCTGCACTTTAATTATTCTCATTTTTGAAATTTGGAGTTTTTGTTAGATAAATCCTCTTTCTACATTTAATTTCTTCACTTTATCTCTTCAAAGACTTCCGAAGAGTGTTGTGCCCATTTTGGTACAAACTAGTTCTCTGACTATAGTCATATCTGATTCCACTACTAGATCATCTAACATAGTCGGTGTAATAGTAGTCTCTGGATCTTGAATACACTTCCTTAGATGAGAAATATGGAAAAAATTATGGACTCCTACCAAACTATTCAGTACCTCTACTCGATACGCAAGTTTCCCGATCCTTTCTATAATAGGAAATGGTCCAACGAATCTTGGTGCCAATTCTTGATTTTCCAAATCTGATGACACCTTTCATCGGTGATACCTTGATGAAAACACGATCTCCAACTGAGAACTCTAATTCTTTTCATCTTCTATCAGCATAACTCTTCCGCCTAGAACGAGCTTCTTTTATTCTAGCCCAAATTAACTCAATCTTTTCTACAGTTCTCTAACCAAATCCGGACCAAAAATCAATCTATCCTCGGTCTCTAACCAACAAATGGGAGATTTGCATAGACTTCCATACAAAGCTTCAAACGGTGCCATCCCTATACTAGTCTGATAACTATTGTTATACGAAAACTCGACTAAGTGTAGATGGTCTTCCCATGATCCTCAAAAATATAGCACACAAGCTCTTAACAAATCCTCTAAGACTTTGTTAACTCTCTGTTTGCCCATTTTTCTGCATATGGTAAGTAGTACTCATCTTAAACTTAGTAACTAAAGTCTCCTGTAGACTCTTTTAGAACTCGCTAGTAAATAAGGAATCACTATCACTTGTTACACAACTAAGAATTCCATGCAGTCTAACTATATTCCTCATGAATAACTTAGCTAAATCTGGTGTTGTCTTGGTCGACTTAACAGGTATAAAGTGTGCACTCTTAGTCAACCTATCCACTATAACCCATGCACTCTCATTTCCTCTATTCGACCTTGGCAACCCATCTATGAAATCCATTGAGATAGAATCCCCTTTCCAGACTGGAACATCTAAAGGCTGAAGTAACCCATTCAGTTTTTGATGTTTGGCTTTTACCTGTTGACAGTTTAAGCACCGCCTAACCCATAAGCCTACATCTCTCTTCATACCTTCCTGGAAGAAACACCTTTTCATATCCTGATACATTTTAGTTCCTCCCGGATGAATGGTAAATCTTGATCGATGACATTCTCTATGGACCTCCTTCCTTAGGTTCTCTACATTTGGGGCACATAGTCGTCCTTTCTTCCTCAACCACCCTCTCTGGTCAAGATTAAAATTCTTCAGATCATCAATCTCGATTCTGATCTCTAGCCTTCTAATTTTCTCAACTTACATTGGATCATCTTTCTGCTTCGATGCAATCCTTTCAATCATCATCGGTCAAACTTCTAAACATGATAACATGGCCGGTTTCACGACTAGAACTAGCCTCAGATCTCCATTGTACTCCGCATGTAGTTAATGCTTCTAAATCTTTCCACTCAGCTATCATTGCCAATACTACATTTTGATATTTTATGCTAACTACATCTGCAACCATATTCCCTTTTCCTGGTGTATACTCAATACCAAAGTCGTATGTAGCTATGAACTCGAACCATCTCTGCTGTCTCATATTCAACTCCTTCTGAGTGAATAAATATCTTAGTGACTTATGATCCGTATACAACTCGAATCTTTCTCCTAAAAGGTAATGTCTTCACACTTTCAATGCAAAAATTACCGCAGCTAATTCCAAATCATGAGTTGGATATCTAACTTCATGCGGTTTGAGCTATCGAGAAGCATAGGCAATTACTTTACCCCTCTACATTAACACAGCTCCTAATCATGTTCCACATTGCATCCGTGTACACTACTAAGTCCCGATTCCCCTTTGGAACTACTAACACAGGTGCAATAGTTAATAAATGTTTCATTTTTTGGAATGCCTACTCACACTTATCAGTTTAGTCAAACTTCACATCCTTCCGAGTTAGCTTAATCATCAGTGCAGCTATCCACGAAAAATCCTTAATGAATCTCTGGTAGTTGCCAGCTAATCAAGGAAAACCCTTTATCTCAGTCACTGTCTCGGGTCTCGTCAAACTATTCATTGCCTCGATCTTAACCGGATCTACTAACAACCTAATCTCTGAGACTACATGACTAAGAAACTTTACTTCCTTCTTCCAAAAGTGACACTTTGAAAACTTTGCCTTCAATTGATGTTGTCTCAGCGTCTCAAGCACCACTCTAAGATGAACTTCATGCTCTCTTTCATCGTTAGAGTATATCAAAATGTCGTCTACGATGAATACTAACACGAATCTATCCAAATGTTCTCGGAAGATTCTGTTCATCAAGTCCACGAAGAATGCTAGTGTATTAGTTAATCTGAACGGCATCACTAACCATTCGTACAATCCATATCTGGTCCTAAATGCCATTAAAGGAATACTATCCTCTGCTACTCTAAGTTGATGGAACCCTATTGCCAAATTCAACTGAGAAAATACTTTGGCTCCACTCAACTGATCAAACAAATCATCAATTCTAGGTAACAAATATCGATTCTTTATCGTCTTCTCATTCAAATTACGATAATCGATACACAACCTTAACGATCCGTTCGGTTGCTTAACAAATACTACGACTGCTCCCGAAGGCGAACTGCTTGGTCTGATAAAATTCTTACCTTCTAAATCCACCAACTACACCTTTATCTCCTTTTCTCGGTAGGTGTCATCCTACTTGGCGGTCTACTTACAGGTTCTGCTCCTGGTACTAAATCTATCTGAAACTCAATGGCTCGTTTCGGTGGTATTCTTATCACGGGCTCAAAGACATCTGCGAATTCTCTAACAACGAAAACTCGATTCAACTCGTCTTCTGTCCCCATAACACCCAACAAAGCATTAACCTTTAAACTAGGGTTTTCTACTGAGTATATAACCCAATCACTGCAACTAGGGTGTCTAAGTGATATTTTCCTATCATGGCAAAATATCCTAACATCTTACATACTTAACCAATCCATACCCAAAATATTTTCGAACCCTATGAAATCAAACACATGCAAACTGAAAGAAAATATAGGACCTAACAATTCAAATTCTAAGTGGTCACATCTCATCTCAAGAGTCGCATACCCTCCTATCGGATTCGTAACCCTTAAGGAAGTAACTAGGTATGAAGGTTCTAGATTAAATTTATTTACCAAATAATGAGATATAAAAGAATGTGATGCACTAGTATCAACTATAACTCTAACTAACACACCATTAATCTGAAGCATACCTCCTAACACAACTTTTCCTTTCTCCTCTATTGTTGGTCTTGAGGTAGCTGGTTCCAAAGCAAACACTTTGCCCTTTCAATCCTTTGCTGGTTGCTTGCACTGGTTCTTATGATGTCCAATCTGATCACAGTTGAAGCATTTGATATTCTTCTTCCCAATCACCTTCTTTCCATCTCCCGAGAGACATTCATTTGCGAAATGCAATTTCTTATCACACTTGTAGCAGATAACTTATGTCTTTCCTTTCTTGGCAACTCCACTCTTTTGGGCTCCCTTCTTATGGAAAAACTTTCTCTTTTGGTTCTACCTACCTTGAGTTTCCACTACTTTACTATTAAAGAAAGCGAGCGTCTCCTTATTCCTTAAAGCCATCTCAACAACTACATCATACGAACCCCTAATATATGGTAAAGCTGCTCTAGCAAGCTCGGGTCTCAATCCACAGATGAATTTCTCATTCCTTTTTATAACAATATCAACCGTTGCATATCCGTACTTGATAATTCCTCAAATCTGGTTTCATTCTCCAGCACTGTCATATCTCCCTGCACCAACTTAGCAAAATTCTTAAGCAGAGTTGACTTGCTAATTTCCAACATGAATCTTTTCTCAAATCTCCTTCTGAATTCTACCCAAGTCATGATCTCATCATTTATTCCCACTACAAAAATCAGGGCTTTTGATAGCGTCAACGCATAGCGTTTCCATTTTTCCTCCTCTCAACGCTATGGAATGAAGAGTATTCAACGCTATGCACTAGTAAATATGAGTATTCAACGCTATCCAACTAAAGGGCGGGAAACAATTATTTTGTGCGGGAAGAAAAAATCACGTCCATCACAACCTCACCCCTTTCCTCTTTCCACTTCGTCGCCTCTAGAAAACAATAGCGAACCAAAATCCCTAAATCATGAAATCCTTAAACCCGAAGCCCTAAATCCCTAAATCCCGAAATCCTAATCATCGTAATCAATAGTAGATCCCAATCCCTAGGTATTGGTGCCGTAATCTCTCTGCTACAGTCGATCGTAACCCCTTAACATGTCGCTACCATTTCAACTACCCAGAACGCTAAAACCATGCCCTCCAATTTGAAATGCCGTGAGAGGTACTGCAACATTTATTATATATTTTTTCACTTCTTATGATTCTTAATCTATTCATTACTATCTCCTGACACATGTTTACAGGTTATTACAACCCTTAATTATGTTATGGTGATACTTTTATCCCTTTTTCAGCCTAACTGAATAGTCATGATTTTGTTTAACCCCATTTTGTTAAAACGAGATGAAATTAGATGAGTATTTGATAGTGATTATGACAAATTTATGTTAATGATATTTATATAGTACATTTTTAATATAAAATGTGCTGCTGAAATAAAACTACAATCCGATCAATTCCCGAATATATATATTTTCATGCCTTTAACCATAAATTTCTTATTAATAATTCAAAGCATAAAACAATTCATTCTGAATCAATTTCAGAAACTGTTTGTTGAATAGATGTCAAAAATTAATCCTTCAATGATTATCAAATCGATTACCAATGTACATTACCCAATAAAAATATAGAGAGAAAGAAAAAGAAACTTGGAGTTGTGTCTACTAGAAATGAAACGTTCTGTTCATTTATTGTTTTCCACACACAAACTAATAAATTTTTATATAGTACAACAAAATAAGTTTGAAGGTTTAATGTATTGATTTTAGTTTTGTTTTCCTTTTTAATATTATTTTCTAGTGGAGAGTATAAATTTGCTCAAATATTATGTTATTTTGCAGATGTGATACATTGATATTTAAAACTGCTACCATTGTTAGCATGTTCATTCAAAGTAGTCCGACAACTGACAACAGTGGCGCTTTGAGTTCTGTTCATTTGAGAGCAACATGAACCGTAAATTATTCAGCATTCTGATTTTGTAGGGGATATAGATGATAAGGTAATGTGTTTGAAATAAGTCTTCGATCTTTACCGCATATATCAATCTAGAATGAAATTTTTGATTCTATTGATAATCTCTTGTTGGCTAAAAGATAAATATCTTTGCACACTGCAAATATTTTTCATCTACTCTTTTACGACTAAGAGATTCGTAATGTTGTTACACATTAAATGTTTCAGTATCCAAACCCTACAACCAGCATTAAAAACATTACTATATTAATGCTGAATGATTTCTGTTTGATTAGCAATGTGATTTTTTCCTCCCACTTGCAGCAATATAATTAGTTATTACGAATAATGAAGGAATCTGTGTGGATATATTGCAGTTTTTGCTACAAACTGTCAGATTACAGACTCAAAGGCAAGACAACTCCATATTGTTAAGCTATTAGGAGCTTGTCATTTGTGGGGGATTGCCCTAGCAATTGGCTTGCTCGCCTTAACCTAGGGATGGCCATGTCCCTCTTAGTCCCTCTCATGTTCATCTTGTTTTTTTCCCAAATGATCGGGGTTTGTCATTTTCCTCGAGTCATATTCTTGATTGGATTTTAATCATGGATCATTTTTAGTACTTTTTCAGTCCCTTCCATGTTGGAAAATTATGCATTAAATCCTTTTCTTCTAATGCAACTCAAAACAAAGACTTTAATTTTTTTTCTCTCTAGTATATCTGATTTGATTTACGCATCACTCATACTCCTTAGACTAAGGCCTCAGAAAGAGGAACTTCTACCTCCAATGTTTCACCCATAAGTCAGCTATATGTGCTCCTTTATTACTATTTGATGGTTTTGTGTGTTCATTCTTTGCTTCTAATGCTAAAAGTAAAATTCTTAGTTTTTTAAAATCTGGTATGTCTGATTTGACATCCAGTCATACTCCTTAGACTAGGCCTCAGCACGCAGAGTTTCTGCCCCAAAGGTTTTACCTGCAACTCATATATACATGTGCTTTTTTATTACTCTTTAATGCATTTTTTGGGGTTAAATTGTTGAGTTCAAATGAATATATTTGCTACTAATGTTTAATGAGAAATGGGAAATGAGAAATTAAAAACTATATGCTCTTATATTTTAAATCATGCCTTTGGGTAGACATATTGAACATGATAGCCTGTTAACTCTTTGGGAATGAACGTACATCTTGCTCATCTAATTTTTGATTGGATAAACCAAGATATGGTTTACAAGAAACAATATTAAAATTTAACCATTAGTCATTAAATGTTGATTAGATAATTCAAATAGATAGCTGAATCAGTCAATAAGATCTGAAATTTAGTTTCTCCACCAGTTCAAAATTGACTAATGTGCATTCAGTTACATTTCCTATAAGATCCGAAATTTAGTAGCTGTTGTTGCTGGGATCTTTGGTTGATTTTGTAGGTATTTTTTCTAAGCCCATTCCTATAAAAGCCTTAGTGCATGCTATGGTAGGTTATAGCAGTGCATGATAACGTTTAAATAGAAAATGCTAATAAGTAATTAGTTTATTAAAAATTAATAAAGTTAAAAACGTGCTTTTAACAAAATTTCATTCCATCCCATGTAATTTAAATGGAAATATTTTATACTAAATAACTTAACAATTAATCTAATAACATATGTATCAATTCTTTTTATTGAGAATAGGACTGTGTAATTTAATTCAATTTTACCATAAATTATGCTTGAACTACTTCGTATTTATTAATGATTGGAAGAGTAACCAATACTTGAAAATCAAAGTGCATATAAAGCTTGGTAGGACCAAAACAATTTCGTACTAGTGGAGTCTTGTTGACCTCATAGATGAAGTACACTTTTATATTTCTGATACTAATCCATTTATCTATCTATCAGTATTATAATTATTTTTGTGTAGCCCTTCGGCCACCTTTCAATGGACAATTATCCAGATAAAGTTTATGAAACTTTCTCTCGATGGAAATATAGTTCCACGCAAAATGTCTATCTAAGGTTAGATTTTAGTTTACTTCAAAAAAAAGTGACGCCATGTCAAGTTTTAACAAATTTTCTTTCAGTGATTTATCATTTACTACAGTATTTGGGGAAGGAATTAAAAATATAAATCAAGTTAAATTGAATAAATATTAGTCGGTTTGACTGTTCTTAATTATTTCCCCAATTTGAAATCATGAAACATCTTTCCAAAAATCAAAGAAAATGAAAAACAGACAAAAGAAGAAAATATTACTCAAGTTTACAAGGGGCCCAAAATTGTAGTTTGTCCATGGCCTAACTTGTACTCTTATTTATGTTACAGGCCATCAAAGTTTTGCTGATGCTTTATTTTGAGTAATGTTATCTATCAAATTCCACATATTAGGTTACGCTCAATAAAAATCTTTGGCTGCATATTCTTGCAATAGAAATGATTAGTGACTTAAAATTCCTTAGCAGCGTATATATATATATTAATTGTCCTTGAACCCATGTAATATTATTTATCTGCCATATAGTGAAAACGAAAGTTTGTATACAAAATCTTTCTTCTTCTTCCGTTCGAATATCCAACATGTATTAGTGTACTCCATGAATTTATATTGAAGTCAATTCTTTCTAAAAGTCTGCAGGTTAATGTTTGTTGCTGTACTGTTAGTAATCATTCATTTATATCATAACATATCCAGTCTTCATTTAGGAAAAACAAAGTACAAGTCTTGTACAATAGTTATTCACTTCAGAAGATATATTTTAACTTGCTAGGCTAGGTAAAAAATTCGGTACAAAGCATCCCAAAATTTGGAGTGTCATGGATAATTGTGGTAGTGGTTGATTCTATAGCATGATTTAAAGTCCACAACCAATTTTTTTCTTCATTTTTTTGTTGGTTTAGTAGTGTTTATTGAAGAGTACTTTGTGAGGCATTTATGTTAGCATACATGTACCAATGTGCACCAATTTAAACAATGAAATGTAATATTGAAATGCACCTCAAGTCTTAATTAACTGTAAGTTGTACAAATTTACATTGTTTCCCAAATAATATATGTACAGATTATTTAACTAATGTATCTAAAGGATCAAAAAGGGTTATCTTGCAAATCAACATCATAGATTGCAGAATTATTTGCAACATTATACAATGAATTATCTTTTCAAAAGGAGAGCAATTCTGCAACTTAAAGAATCTATAAAGAAAAAAATGTAACAGGAATGACTCGTACTATTCTTTTTCTGAAATATAGAACTAAAATAAAAATAAATCAATTTTCTTATTTTTTTCCTAAGATGAAAGTGCATACTCTTCAGGTCGCCATTCTGTTTTTTCAGCACAAAGGATGCCTTCATTATCTTTAGAAAATGTCAATAGAATTTTCCAGTGCAAAGACTTCAACAAATTCCACTTTGCTTACAACTTCAGATTCATCGCGGACTATCAGCTTTCCTCCTGGCCTAACTATTCTATCTACCTCGACTACAGTTGGTAAAGTCTCACACCTGTAAATTTGTTTTTTCAACTTGTCAAAAAACTGTTGGACAAGGCAGAAAATTTCTAACTTCTGTAAACATCAAATTTTACTTTGTTTACCTTTTCTTCAGGTTTGAGAAAAGACAATCAGCATGCAAAAGATCATAAGCCCTTGGATATGTGCTATGAGATTCACACCAGTCATGATACATCCCAAAAAGCCCTCTTTCATAAATAATCGGAAGTGTGTCGGGTGCATCTATGTAAATATGTATGAAATATCATGTATGGATATGGGAAAAGTTGTTTGAACAATGAAATATTATGCTTTAATTTACATATTTTTTGTCTATGAAAATCTGTTATACATATGTGCAAAGAAGAAGTGGGTAAATGGGTATTATAGGTGGAAAAGCTAAAACAACAGCAATATTTTTTGTAAATTGATATTATATTTAATAGCGTTTCATAAACGCTGTCGTATATCAAACGCTTAGAAAGCAACCTCTTACACGCTATAGAAATGTTACATAACAAATGCTATAAAACGCTATAGAAATGTTACATAGCGTTTTATCGTAATAGCATTGCACAAACGCTACAGAAAATTAATTTTTCATAGCGTTTTTGCCTCCGTTATTTAAAGTTTAAGGCCTACCATAGCATGTCGTTCCCTAGCGTTCTCTGAAACGCTATAGTAAGGTAACATAGCGTTTTTCAAACGCTATTGAAGCCCAAGTTTGTTGTAGTGTCCCATAGTAACACTATTCTACCAGTACAATGCTGCTCCTTGTGACTGTATAGATGCCAATCTTCTCATGTGGTCATCGTTGAGTCCCAAATCAGCAAAAATTCTTTCACAATGAAGCAACCAATTCTCCACTTCAAGTGCATCCTCAGTCCCGATAAACAGCTTCTCTCCAAGCCTAGCATAGTCTCTGCTTAGTACTGCATTGTTACTAACCACCGAAGCTTCCCGATTTCCTCCAAATAATCCCGCAGCAACTTCAACTTGCATCATGTTGATGAAGAGCTGATACATAGCTCCCATATCAACCTGCGATACTCCAGCACCCACATTAGCAGTTTGTGCCTGACCCGGATTCCTTCTAGTGTTTGGTCTGGCATTTCCATTAGTTATGGTGCTTCCTCCACCAATGTTAACTCTTCTATTCCTGGCATACATATCTTAGTTCCTTATAATTTGTATTCGAGCCTTTGTAAGATACAGAAGAATAGCCTAAGAGAGATGGGAGAATTAGTGATAAAGTGTAGAATTATATATAGCAAATACAAGTACTACAACGTTATTCCATACCCCAATCTTTTTCTCTAATTCCTTAGGATTATGTTTCCAAAATCATTTTAAGTTTAAAATTTATTTTAAGTTTTCATAAACCTATGTTCTAATACCAAGTTGTAACATCCCATACTTTGAGGCCCGAAGCTAAGCGCTACAGATGCTGCAGTCATTTATATTATTAACTTCCGGTGACAAAATATGGTAATGCTAATGGTATACATAATATCAGAAGTACATGAATATGAAATCAAATCAATACAGATTTCAAAAACACCTTTTTTAATTACATTTCAAATCCATATTTCATATTCAATTACATAATCCCAAAATGATTCCCAGGTTTTTATCAAATATAATTATTACAAATTACGCCAAGAGTGACATATGAAGATGCCCCCTTGGATGATCAGAATACTAAATATATAGACTTATCGGTCATAAATACATCACATTGGAAATAACACTAAATAACTCCTACATAGCTAGCTTTGCCTCCTACATGACTTCAGAAGCGTATTCATCCAACCTACTAAACCTATAAAGTCCTTAACACTCAATCTACTCAATTTTATTTTTGAGCACCTGAGAGTTTAAGGGGAAAACATAAAATTCAAGTGCGACATAAAGCCTGGTGTGAATAATTCTATTACATCTTGGTTTCTAATATTAAGTGAGACCATGCCGCTTAGCGGAATGGATTTTCCCTCACTAATATCCTTTTAAAATCATATCATTTGCAAATCAAAAACCTGAATCTAACTGATTATAATAATAATAGCAATAACATATATGCATATAAATCAAGTAGTCAGTGGACTATCCGTCCGCACAATATAGCTTTATCAGGCTGACCATTAACCGTTGAATAACTCGGGCCTACCAGACATAATAAATATTATAACTTATGTTAGATAAAATATTGGATGGCCTGTCCTTAACCAACTTCTCCTAGGGTCAACTGATCCTAATGGTTTTTGGGGGTTCACCAATAACCTACCTCTACTCTATGTATTCCTTTCTGTATGTAACATCATTTTAGTCTTACCCGTGACAAAGCCCTACACACTAGAGTTTTGAACTTATTTTATTTAAGGGCTAATAGCTAAAGTATAGGGCGCGAATCCATACTGGTCCCTTATGGTCTTCTAATATCTGAGTCATAAACTTACGGTTTACTACCCCATCCAATTTTCCTTGAAAACATTTCTTTCAAAATGATTTAACCCTTTTTAAATCATACTTAAAAAAGGAAATTATGCTTTTTGCTTTATTCAAAATACTTATGCCATGATATATGCTTTACACAAAACAATGTTGATGAAATCTAAATCAAGGGGTTTTCTATCTCACCAAAATAAATTAAAACCCCTCTCTAACTTAGAAAACTTTAGGCCATAAAGCCAAAGCAGCACCTTCGAAACCCTTGTTTATAACCTTAAACAATTCCTTTCAATATAATTGAAAGCATCCCATTCGAAACTATTATATAAAACCTTAAACATCCCCTTTCGAAACCATTTTAAACTTGTCTATCGAAAGCATTGGAAACCTACCTTTCAAAACACTTAAAGCCAACCTTTCGGAATACATAAAATATATTCAAATGCATTGGGTTTAAGTTAGGGTTTGTGGAAACATTGCTTTGAAACCATTTAAGATTATTCCTTTAGAAACCATTGAGTTTAACCTTTAATATAACTAAAAGGTCATAAAGAACAGAGGCGAAAGCATTACTTTCGAAAGCATTAATCCCAAGTAAAAGAGGATAGTTTCGAAACCCACCCTTTTGAAACCATTGTTTACGAAACCATCTGAAAGCGGCTGTATGACACTTTCGAAAGCATTGAGAGGGTAGCTTTAATGTTAATAGGCGAAAGCACCCCTTTCAAATATATTGTTTTAAGGCTATAACGGCCTTAACTAATTCGAAAGGTATGAATGCGGCAGCATGGGTATCGAATAGGTTCAAAAGCAGCTATCCCTTCAAAAGCTTCTTTTAAAACAAAGTAAGTGGCAACTCTTTTGAAAGCTCCTTTCTAAAAACAAAGAAAAGCGGCAACTTGTTTAAATGCCCCTTTTAAAAAAAAGGTAAGTTGATTGATTCGAACTGAATAGAGTGGCTTCAACCCCTTCGGAAGCATGCCTTCGACACCATCATTCCTTCCGCCTTTCTCCAATAAACAACATACCAATTTCTTGATATCATGTGCATTGGTTTCGAATAGGTGCGAAAGGTCTAACTAGGCATGGCAACGGAAGCAAGCTAAGGAAGTGGCGAAGTTGTAATTCGTAACAAAACTGGTTTATTGCCATTCAAAGTAATTCCTTTTTAACTAACTTGTCCAATTTATCAAAATATGATTGGGTGCCCACTCTTTATCAAAATTCTTTTCTAAAAATGCTACCGAGTCCAAAATTTACAATTAAAAACATTTGAAGCAAATAAGCCCTTCTCTTTGATAAACATATAAAACATTTAAGTCCCTTAACATAAATAATTTTATAATCATAGTAAAATAGTTAGGAAGATTCCACAAAAACCAAAATAATTTACTTTTAACATGTTTTCTAACATATATAAATTTCATACCCGAAAACATTTTTAATTCCCTTAATTAATTTAAACCCAATATTAAATATTTTCTCTCATAGAAAATTCATAATAAATCCAAAATTACTTAGAAAATTATGAAACTTGAAACCCTCTTCTAAAATAATGTTTTTGGTCATATATGAAAAACGCAACTCATTTGGATGTCATTTAACAGGTTTTCTAATCTAAACATATCATAAAATCCATATGAAATCATATAAATCACCAACAAGCACATATATCTATTTAAACAAATATAACATGGCATGTTACTTGCAATACAATTCGAACATAAACATGAAACCAAAATCATTATCAAAAGTGAGATGTAAATAAATTATTCACCTTGGCTTGGTGTTAAAGAGGTTGAGATTTGCACTTTGATTAATTTCTTCAAGCTTTCTAATTGATTCCTAGCTTATTTTCTTTTTGATTCCTCTTAATGGTGGCCGGTTGAGCTCAATAGGGTTGTAGTTTTGTTTGTGAATGTTAAAATGAATCAGGAGCTCCATAGGGTTTTTGTTTTGTTTGTGAATTTTAAAATGAACCAGGAATGAGGAATAGAAGGATTTAGGGTATAAGAACAAAGGCTATTCCTATTTTACCCTTACCCTATTTCTTCTACTTACTTATTTTTATTTTCTTTTGCTAATTCATTCATTAAGGCACAGCTCCTTCTAAATTAACAAATCTAAATCCTTTAACATTCTACATTACTTTATTTAATTTACCCAATTAAATATTCTAAATAATATTAGTCAAAGTTAGGCTCATTAAAGATAAGCCTTACTTCATCGGTTTTTAGTGTTAAACATAGTTAATTAAAATGATATATATGCATAGTAATTTGTTTACCAAAACTAGATATATCAATAAATAATTTTAAAAGATATTTTATTCCATCAAGTAAAATAGTCAACATATTTTTTAGAAACTATATATAACTAAAAATGCCTTTAAAATATTTTATACTACTTATAATAGGTTTTAAAACATTTTTTTCAAAATATTACTTGAAAATAACAACTTTATAATTTCCTAAAAAGCTTGAATAAACAAGTTTTTATTATAAAATTTTCTTCTTTATAAATTCACTAATAATTCTTCAAAATTCATAAATATATCAATACAACTTTTTAAATATGCTATAATAAGTTAGTAAATACTTGTAAAAAGAATGAAACAAAATACTTAAATTTAAAATCTTTTCAAACCTTTAAAGTCCAAAAATCAAGTCTAAACGGGGCAGTTTTGCACAAGTGAAGTTTTGGCCACTTTTCAAGATGTCACTTAACTTTTAACTATCCATGCTTTTAATAGCAACAAACATACATATAAACAATTAAAAATATGGCAGGAAACTCCTAATAATCTCTCTACAAAGTTCCAAAGAAATTCCCGAAAACAAGGCAATTCCAAACTACCTCTATAGCTACTATCGCCATAAGTGCACTTTCAAATCCGAGTCCAATCTTAACCAAAGTTCATCTATAACCTATATATTTTGTTACAATGTCTTATCATAAGTCATACAAGTCCATTCCAAGTCCATAGACATGGATCACATATGCCTTTTGTTTTCAAAACAAGAATCAATCCAATGTTTTCAACAATATCAATAACAATTAAACAACTTAACACAATCAAAACACAACATAAATTTGTTATATTTTCCATTCAAAGAGGTGTGTTAATTCACCTTTAACCCAAAAAATAGTCGAGTTCAAGCACCGAAGTCAAAACTCCACCTTGCAACCACCTATCCCTCCTCCTTCTCCTTGCTTTCCACTTCCTTTTGCCCTCCCAAACTACATATTGCTAACGGCATATCCATACGGGGAGTGCATGGCTTCACTTCATTAGGTTTTGACATTATGGTAGGTGTTCTAATATTACCCCAAGGCTATACTCAAAGTTTGAGTTGATTTCGATTTGATTTGCAAATATTTTTCTTTATTAAATGATGAAAAAGAAGAAGAAGCCATGGATTTGCTTACTTTAAGCTTTGTGATTTTGTGAATAATATGCAATGGTGTGCATCTCCTTATATAAGATCAAAATGGAACTCTTTAAGCTTGGTCTCACCTCTCCACCATACCATGGAAGCCTTACATCCCATCACTTCTCCTTTACATCACTTCTCCTTTATCTCACTTCCTTAAGCAAATACCCTTATACCCTAACTTTGCTAAAAATCCCTTATCCTAAAGGAAGCTTCTAGAACCTTCCATGCTTTATGAAGATGAGAGTGTTGATTATTTTATAACATGTTTATTTAATTATTATACAAGTGCACAAGAGTTCGAACAACTTATATCGATCAAAAAGTTGTTTACCGATAAACTGATTTTCGATCGCATTATCGATTTTCCATTGAAGAATATATTTTTGTAAACAAAATTGAAAAAAAAGTTTTTTATCATTTATTCATTAATTAAATGATGTATAACAAGGTTATAAAATCATATTTATAACATTTAACTATATTTCAAAATGTTGCGATTTTCGAAGATGAAGTGTTCGAATTTCAAGGTGGCAACAATAAGGAAATGCAAACTAAAAAGCGATTAAGAAGACTAAAGCTAGATATTTCAAAGATCTAGGTGAGTGATACTAAACCTATTTTAGCGTACCAAATTATTTGGTTTTGGTATGATTTTTTTACTTTTATATACGATGGAGTTTCATATGGAATTTTGACTAAACAAGTAATGTTTAATAAATGTTTTGGAAAAAATAGATGAACCTATGATGTTTAGAAATCTTTCCATACCCGAATGATTTCTAAATGCTATGAAAGTTTTATATGAAGTTCTAGCCATAATTTTAGAAATGAGTTTTTGGTTTGAGAGGTTTCCCATGTCGAATAATTTATTATGAATTATTGATTGAGAATACCTAGAAAATAAATAAGGAAACTACTTGTAAAAATAAATAAAGAATAAAGTATATCATAATAGTTATACACAAATTTTATGGAATTTTATTAAGGTTTCTATGAAGACAATAAGCTAGTATAAGTGGGTACTGCGCTAGAGAGAAGGGAACTGCTCGGTCGCCTAAAATTTAAATTGATACAGTGAAACAAGTTTTAGATAAATAGGAGACAATATCCATATAAAAGCCAAAAAAGGAAAATAAAGGATACTATTAATAGCAGAAAATGAAATCACGAAGAATTAGGCAGTGACACATGTAAAGACGCTGTCAGACGTGTCAGACTTTGTCAAGTATAGAGGTGAGGCGGCTGCCTAATGCTTTATAGGCAAACTATGCATACAGGGGTAGGGTAGTGATTTTCCAGGGAATCAAGGGACTTTCAGGGGAAAGCGGATCTGCACCACAATACGTTGAAGATATACTGCGCCGCGAAAATGTAAAGTTGGAAGGGCTAAACTGCACTGCAATATGAGTAAGACATGCCGCGCCGCAATATGGAGGTGAACACTTAATAAAAAAGTGTACCACACATATAGGTTGGGGTAGGTGTTACTGCGTTAAGGCATGGAGTGAATAAATGAAACCTAACAAGAAACAATTAGGTAGGGCTTAGGGAAGTGCAGTGTTAGTAGCATGGGAGAACTCTTGGATTAGAGTAAGGTCCTAGAAGAGCTATTGACACTGGGTGGGGACGCCCACTTGAATGCAGACATAGGGAAGGTTAATTTAAAATGAAAACTTCGAGTGGACTGTCCCGAGGACGCAATAGTAGATGGGAAATTACATAAGAGCACATAAGGCACAGTAGTAAAAGGGAACCATAAAAGTGCACATGCGTAGTAGTAAATGGGAACTATGTAGGTCATCAACCATGATTGTATCACTTGTGGCATGGTGCACAGTGAGGGGAAAGCCCATTTCGTGTCAAAAGCATGGTCTCACTATATATTTGTTTTGGGTAAATATTATTCATACCAATGTTTATGTCTAACCTATGTATTATTATTGTTTTTCCCATAAACTCATGGGAACTTATTTGAGTTGGCCGAGTTTATGGGTTCGAAAAGGCTTATATTAGGGATCGTAGGACGCAGATCAAAGAAGAAGCATGAGGATTTGTTAGCTAATAAATATGTTTTTTTAGCTATTTAATGATTTCAGGCAGCATCATTGTACGTTGGCCTGGTTCTTTACTATGTTATTTTCTATTCCTATTTGACCCATACATGGGCACGACTTTGGTGTTAACTTTGGTGAAGATTTTTGTAATAAGTACTAAGACGGTTTCTATGCAATAAAAATATTTAACTACTCTATTTTCTTTGTCCGTACTTGAATATACCGAACTCACTTCTGTCGCTATAAGATAATTCTGGTGATGACTACAACGTCATTAGCATTCATTTTCAAGTCTCAAAGTGTGGGAATGTTATAAGAACGCATACTCCTTTCGTGCCCTTATCAAATGCCCCTTTCGTTTAACATAAGAACGCACTCTAAATTGGTCTTAATGTGAATCTATCTACTCTCTAATTTGATAAGGTTTGTTATTTCTTATTATTTCACATATTCTGCCTCAGCAATGTGCTTTTATTATGATTTTGTCTTTGGTCGTTGGGAATTTCAATAGGCGAGGCTTGTTTGTCAAACTTTTCTTTAATAATATTATATAGAAGATGGTAAGAGAACTCCAACTCGGTTTTCTCAGTTAGTGTGTATACACATACATACATGCAAAAAAACAAAAAGGTAACGTTTCTACGCAAAAATGAGCTTTTCTACCTAAGGTAACAGTACAAAGAGCAAAGAGAAATGATAGGTCACTATAACATTCACAATAGAGCATGGCATACTCGCAAAGGGTTTGAAACTAGTTTGGGGCTACTCGATGAACAAAATAACATCGCTTCCTACCACTTTGAGCAATATTAGTGATATAAACATCAATTGGGCCAACTTCTGTGTCCATAGTCTCAATGATAGCTTTTTTCCAACTCTCGGTTCAACTTACACACATTACTGTAATTGCGCATTAGAGGACTATATTTGAAATCCAAAGCTTCTTTATTCTGTTGGAGGTTCGTGTCTTTAGAGCCCTCACTTGACGTAACAAATCCAATATATACCTTGATCCCACCATCAGAAGTTAACGGTGCAGCGTTGTCCATCTGGATTGGTTATAGGACTTCAAAAGTCCACGCATCCATTACTTGTAAAACTAAAATAGCACAAGCATGTGGAGGTTGTGTGTTAATAGTGGTAGAGCACGAGTATCAAAAACATCAAGAGTATCATATGTGGACGGACTAACAACCAGTGGGAATTCACCCCTCCCAGTTTTGGATGTTGTAGGTACTTTGTTTCTTTTAACGATAATTTCTCTTACAAAGTACGAGTAAAATTTTTTCAATCTAAGAGCAAAACTTTCAATGGTTTAAAATGTATTAATCTTGTGTTGAAAAGCAATTAAGAAATTAGAGTTTCATCGTCTAAATAAGGGCAGTGAATTTACATTACATTCATTAACTTTTGTGAGTCAAAGGATATGAAGTGGCTCTATACCACAAAAAATGGCCATCATCATAGTTTTAAATCTCCTTCGTCTCACCTGATATTTTATCTGAGATTCTCTTTTTACACTTAGATGAGATGAGATATCAAGCATGATTTTTAATTTTTTGATGCTCATATTATCCGAGATCTTAAGATTTCGTCCTGAGTTGTCAATACATGATTTCATCTGAAATCCATGATTTGAAAGCTTGACCTTCATCCTAATGGGCTGTCGAAGGATGAATCAAATATTATGTAAAAGAAATAGATGCCTCGAATTGAGTGTTAGATTAAAGAATAGATGTTGGACAGATAAGTTATTTATGACAGCATTCCTCCTCAAGCGCACACTGTCCACAATCATACTTACGAAAATATCTAAAGAAGTAAGGAAAGCAGAGCATGTGAACTATTCATTACTCAGTGTGTTTGGATACATAACTCATGTGCATGGGAGTAAAGGAAACCAAGAATAGAGAGCTCAGAAGTGTATTTTTCTAGGTTATGTGATAAGAGTGAAAGGATATACAATGTGGTATCCTACTTCAAAGAAGATAGTTACTACCCGGCATGTAACCTTCAATGAAAAGGCTTTGTTAAACGTGAGCCCTCGAGAAGGCTTACCTTTGACATGGTCTTTCCATCAACGAAGGTTACATGCTGGCGAGTAATGATCTTCTTCAAAGTTGGATACGCATTTCTCTTTAGTTTAATATACTCTCAATAAAGTTGCAATTTCAAATCCTACTAACAACACTTATATCTAATATATTTTTAGAATAACTCCACTTCACTTGATTCTCAAACATCCAAGTTCGATTCAAGTTATCCTCACTTTGTTTAATATATTACCGAATCACTTAGTTTAAATAAAATATTTATTTATTTTCCTATTAAGTCCCTTTTACTTAAAAATTTCTATCATGATTAAAGCTTTAATCCTATTACCCTATATTTTATAACTATTATAAATATGCAAGCTGACTTTTGTTCGAATTTTTTATCATATTATTCGAAATATAGATATTACTGAAAAACTACATTCAAATACTTAAGATGATATTAATAAGAATAAAAAAATAAAATTAATAAAAAAATAATAAAGTAAACAATAACATATTAAAAAATAAGAACTAAGAAATATAAGGTTAAATTGATATAATTTTATCATAATTTTTTTGGTTGATTGATTTTTTTGTTAATTCAACCATTGATTTCATGGAATATATAAGAAATAAATAGACTTTCTACGTTTGTCCAAACTTAGCCACTAATATGACTATATTTTCAATAGTCATTTCAAATAACTATGCTCTAAATTATAGCATAAAATTAATAAATATTAATACCAAACATAAGAGCATGAAATCTGCATATCAATTTAATGTTGAGTAATTTTTATTTTAATCTCTTTTTTCGTTCAATCTATTTTTAGAATATATATATATATATATATATATTCAACTATAAATGATAATTTTTTGATATATATGATATGAAGTGCACTCAGTTAGTTTATCTCGTGAACTTTTATACTTATTTCCGACTATCAAATATGTAAAATTTAAAGTTGAATGAATTAATATAATACTATATTATATGGATTTGAACCTAGCATCATCAATTTATTTTTCTTATAGATTTCTAAAAAAAGCATGTCTTATAACCCGCCCTTTCAGACACATCGATTCAACACCTAAAAGCAACTTTTAGACTCGTGTCGTGCTAAGAAGGATAGATCATTAGGTTGAGATAGTTTATAGGGTACAGAGACAAGCATAAATATTAAACATCAACAATTCTAAATCGCACAATAGAATAAATAAAGCCTATGTACACAAAATAAACCAAATATCTCTGATCAAACAAATACTAACCAAATACATGAAACAAACTAGAGGAAATTCCTGGTAAAAAACTAAAAAGAAAATGTTAGGCTAAGATTTGGTCCTAACTTATATACGTAGTTAACAAAATAATTGGTATTGGGTAAGAAATTGGACTATGGGCAAGCATGTTAGTCATTATGTCCTTAAATAGTCAAGTATGCAAATAGGGAAACAAGTACTTAGTCACAAAGTCCCAATTTGGATTTAGCCTAACCAGCCATTAAAGTATCAAAGTCAAGTTCTTTATTTATGCTTGAGAAAAATGAAAATGAGAAAGACAAACAATTCAATATCCACCCCTCTTAGTTAGGGGTGTATGCTTATTTATAGAAAATTTGAGCTCTTAGATCTTCGAAAAGTGGCGCTTAGAGGAAATGGATTGTTGAGATTTTGCTGACATGGCACTTTGCCAATATTACATGTGGCACAATTTATTCTTTAACCTCTTCATGATGACGAGGCACATCTGGACCAACCTGGAAATGCCATGTGTCCTAGGGAGAGTTGTTTTTTTTGGCTAATTTACTTAACATGCGATGGTACCTTCATCAACTTACGATAGCTATAGGGTCCCCAGTATGCGATGGTTCATTTTTCTCAACCTACGATGGCCTAGTTATTTCAACTTGCGAGAGATTTGACATCGTTAACATGCGATGACTTAATTGCTTCAACTTGTGGTGGCTTTAATGTTGTCAACCGGCAATGGCTTAATTGTTATAACGTGTAATGACTATTGTGATGTCATCTTACGATGGCTTAATTGCTTCAACTTATGATGGCTCTGATGTTTTCGACTTGGACAAATTTCATGCCATCTACATTGATGGCTTGTAATGATCTAAATTTTGACTAACATTATTTAGAACTTTTAATTAGATAAACTAAATGAAATAATGTAGATAGTTAACGGATTGAGATTTGTTAATTTAGAAGGAGTCGTGCCTTGACGAATGTATAAGAAAAAGAAAATTTAAAATAAGTAAGTAGGAAGACTGTAGTAAGGGTAAAATGGGAATATCCTTCATTCTAATACCCTAAACCCTTCTATTCTTCATTCCTTATTCATTTTAACATTCACAAACAAAACTAAAGCTCTATTTAGCTCAACTGGCCACCATTAAGGAGATTTAAGAAGAAGAAAAGCTAGGATTAAAGTAGAAAGCTTAAGAAAATCAATCAAAGGGCAAATCTCAACCTTCTTAACATAAGGCTAAAGTGAATAATTGATTTACATCTCACTTTTGATAATGCTTTCGGTTCCAAGGTTTGATCCAAACTATTATGCAAGTAATATGCCATGTTATGTTTATTTAAATGGATATATATGTTTGTTGATGATTTATATTATTTCATATAGATTTTATGATAAGTTTAGATTAGAAAACCTATTAAATGACGTCCATATGATTTGCGTTTTTTATATATCATCAACAACATTATTTTAGAAGTGGGTTTCAAGTTTCATAATTTTTTAAGTAATTGTGGATTTATTATGAATTTTCTGTGATCGAAAATAGTTAATATTGGGTTTAAATTATTTAAGGCAATTATATAATGATTTCGGGTCTGAAATTTATATATGTTAGAAAACATATTAAAAGTGAATTAGTATGATTTTTGAGGATTTTTCCTAAGTATTTTACTATGGTTATAAAATTATTTAAGTTATGGGATTTAAATGTTCTATATGTTTTATCAAGGAGAAGAGCTTATTTGCTTAAAATGTTTTAAATTGTTAATTGTGAATTCGACAGCCTTTTTGAAAAGGATTTTGAAAAAGAAATGGCAACCAATCATATTTTGACAAATTAGGCAAGTTAGGTGAAAAGAAATTACTTTGAAAGGCATAAAATCAGTTTGGTTTCAAATTACAACATTGCCACTTCCTTTGCTTGCTTCCGTCATAATTTCAGTTGGACCTTTCGCACCTATTCAAAACCAATGCACAAGATATCAAGCAATTGGTATGTAGTGTAATGGAGAAAGGCAGAAGGAATGATGGTGTCGAAGGAATGCTTTCGAAGGGGTTGAAGCCACTTTTAATTACTTTCGAATCAATCAACTAGCCTTTGTTTTTAGAAAGATGCTTTTGAAAGAGTTGTCGCTTGTTTTTGTTTTAAAAGAATCTTTTGAAAGGATAGTCGCTTTTGAACCTATTCGATACCCATGCTGCTGCATTCATACAGTTCGAATTAGTTAAGGCCGCTTTTCTTTATAGCTTTAAAACAACGTATTTGAAAGGGGTGCTTTCATATTTTAATTTTAAAAGTCACCTTCTCAATGCTTTCGAAAGGTCAGTTTAGCCGCTTTTAAATGGTTTCAGAGGCAAAGGTTTCGAAAGGGTGAATTCCGAAACTATCCCCTTTTTTTACTTGGGATCAATGCTTTCGAAAGTAGCGCTTTCGCCTCTGTTCTTTATGACCCTTTAGTTATATTAAAGGTTAAACCCAATGGTTTCAGAAGAAATAATTTTAAATGGTTTTGAAGCTATGTTTCCACAAATTCTTACTTGAACCCAATGCTTTTGAAAGGTACATTTTAAGTGTTTCAAAGGGAAGGATTTCAATGCTTTCGAAAGGCATACTTTGAGTGTTTCGAAAGGTTTATTTTAATGGTTTCGAAAGAGGATGTGTAAGGTGTAAGTGATGATTTCAAAAGGTCCATTTTCAATAAATTCGAAAGGTATGTTTTGGCTTTTCCGCCTAATTTTTTCAACGTTAAAGTAGTTAACTTATTTTGAAAGGGGTACTTTCAATGACTTCAAAAGGGATTGTTTAAGGTTTTAAACAAAATTTTTGAAGGTATTGTTTTGGCCTTATAGCCTAAAGTTTTCTAGGTTAAAAAAAGAGGCTTTAACTTGTTTAAAGGGATATATAATCCCATTGATTAGATTTCATCAATATTATTTTGTGTAAAACATATATCATGACATACGTGTTTTGAGTAAAGCAAAGAGTATTATTTCCTTGTTTTATAAAGATATGGTTTCAAGGGTAAATCATTTGTAAAGATTGTTTACAGGGAAATGAAATTTGAATAGGGTAGTTAACCCTATGTTTATGACTCAGTTATTAGAAGACCGGATGGGACTGGTATGGAGTCGCGGCATATACTTTAGCTAATAGACCCTAGCTAATATAAGTCCAAAATTCCAGTGTGCAGGGCTTTGTCATAGGTAAGACAAAAATTATGTTACACATAGAAGGGAATATACAAAGTAAAGATAGGTTATTGGTGAGCCCGCAAAACCATTAGGATCAATTGATCCTAGAAGAAGAAAGTTAAGGACAGACAGCCCAGAATTGAGTCTAACATAAGTTACAATGATTATTATGTCTGGTAGGCCCGAGTCAGCCAGTGTTTAATAGTTAGCCAGATAAAACTATAGTGTGGACAGATTATCCATTGATCACCTAATTTGTATGCATATATGTTATTGCTATTATTGTTATAATCAGTTTGATTGCAGGTTTTTGATTTTCAAAAGATACGATCTTAAAAGGATATTAGTGAGCGGAAACCCGTTCCGTTAAGTGGCATGGTCTCACTTAATATCAAAACACCGAGATGTAATAGAATTATTCACACCAGGCTTTAGTTTAACTCGAAGTTTATGTTTTCCTCTTAAACTCTCGGGTGCTCAAAATTAAATTTAAGTAGATTAAGAGTTAAGGACTTTCCATGTTTAGTAGGTTAGACGAATAAGCTTTCGAAGACGTGTAGGAAGCGAAGCTAGCTACGTAGGAGCTATTTAGTATTATTTCTACTGTGATGTATTTATGCTGATATGTCTATCTGGTACTCCGATCATCCAAGGGGGAATCTTCGTATGTCGCTCTGGGCGTAATTTGTAATAATTATATTTGATCAAAACCTAGGAATCGTTTTGGGATTATGTAATTGAGTATGAAATATTGAATTGAAATGTAATAAGAAAATCAGTTTTTGAAAATTGTGTTGGGTTACGTCTAACTGGTCTTTGCCTCCTACCAGGGCCGATCCATTTGGGTTACGCACCACCACAGTTGTTTGCTTTTTTATTTATTAAGGCCACGCTAGTTAACCTAAAGAGAATTCTTTCAAATTGATTGGAGTGGTCCTTGGAACCGAGTCCACAATAGGAAACATACAAAGCAGTAAATCCCCAAAGTGAGATAAAGTACGACATAATATTTTAAAAAGCTGCCATTAGGCACTATGAGAGTCCCTCTAGTTATACGGTGATACGCACATGATACGGTGGGGATGATTGATCCCGACGAAGTGCTGATTTAGATATACTAGTGGGGATAGTATCTAGGTCCATTGGGGGCACTGTGGTACTTATATAAATGTACGTAGCTATGGTTCTATAGAGGGTAGATGGGAAAGGATCATATGCGGACATAGAGTCGAAATGATTAATTAAAGTGTAAACAGACATAACAAGAGATGGAAACAATCGGCATAAATTATGTTATGTAGAAAGTGTATAATTTGTCATTCACCAGATCATTTTTCTGACCCTCCTCATTATAACCCATAAGATATCTTGAAGGACATGTACCAGTACTAGGCATTTTCGATGCTGACAAGGACACTAGTTCTTGGAAGTGTCAAATCTTGATTAGTAGTTATGTGACTTATTATATTTAATTTATTCCACTGTGACTTGTATTGTTAGTGCACTGTTAACGCTAAAAAGTGAACGCTAACACCCGGTGTGTGTAGTAGAATTGTGAAAGCACCACCCGTATGACGGGAATAAGAAGTAAGCAGTAAAATAGCAAAAAGGCGGTAAAAGACAGCAGTTTATAGTGGTTCGGCTTGAGATCGAGCCTACGTCCACTTTGAATCTCTTTATTACTGAATCCGGTTACAAGACGATACAATACACTTATGAAAACAATACAATTTGATCACAAAGACAATCTCGACTACTAGCTCAAACTTCGATGATGAAACTCGATGAATCCATGTTGGATGTAGGAAATTCCTCTCGAAGCTTGTTGTAGTGTCTCGAATGTTTGAAGATCTTCAATTGTTGAATGAGTTGAGAGTTCGGAAGAGTAACGATGCTTCAAGAAATGATCGGCCAAAAGTCCCCTCTTTGTTGGAGTTTGGGGGGTATTTATAGGAATTGAACTCTGGACAAAAGTTTTGCCAAATCTTAGGTCGCGTACGACCTAAGTTAGGTCGTAGGTCGCGAGCGACCTAAGCTAAGTCGCAGTCCACTAACGACTTAAGATGCAGGCTGATGAAGTTGCACTTGGATTCATCTGAAGTGGTAAGTCGCAGGCGAGTTAAGGAAGGTACTAGGTCGTTGGTGACTTATAGGAATGATTCAGTGCGAAACTTAACCCCAAAGTCTTAGGTCGCGTACGACCTAAGTTAGGTCGTACGTCGCGAGCGACTTAGGAAGTTAGCCTGATGTAGTTATCCTCAGTCTTCTCAGGATAAGGTGGCAAGTAGTAGGTCGTGAACGACCTAAGGTAGGTCGTCTCCCTTCCTTTGCCTTTAGCTTGTCAAGCTGCTTTTTGAAGTTAGGTCGTGAAGCCCCCTTAACTTGTTAGGTCGCCTCTGTAGTTAGGTCGTAAACCATTTTAGGTCGTAGAGTCTGCTAACTCGTGAAGCTTTTAGGACGTGGGTTTCCTTAGGTCGTGACGTCCCATAGGTCGTTAGATTCTTTAGGTCGTGACATCCCATAGGTCGTAGCTTCCTTTAGGTCGCAACTTCCCTTAGGTCGCAGCTTCCCTTAGGTCGCAGCTTCCCTTAGGTCGCAGAATATGTTAGGTCGGAGTTTTAGGTCGCCGAAATAAAGGAGTTAACATTTACCCCTCGAAGTACACGCCAATGTCATAGGTCGTGTGCTTCGACTTACTCTTGCTAGATCGTGGACGACCTAAAACTTGCGTGCCTATTCGCCTTCCTCTTTCAGCCTCATATAAACTGTTAGGTCGCCTTCTTCCTCCTTATCCTTCTGCTTTGATTTTCCGTTGCCATTGACGAATCTCTGAGTTTCCAAAGGAGAATTCAACTTGTTTAGTCGACGATTCATCCTTTCTAAAATACTGCGTAAGTGAATTCAATCTCTGCCCCACCATAATCGCTTCCCCATCATGAGTTCAAGTTTTCCGACCCAAGTCCAATTCCATGAGTTCGTGTTTCATTTTTTGAGCGGTTATTACAATCGACTTCCGATCGTCATTCGACATGTTGATGTGATTCATGAATGTACGGTAATGTTTGTAATGGATCGGAAGGATTTGAAGTCGATTTGCTGGACGAATTGGTGGTATGTAGAGATGAATTGAATTCAAGAAAAGGATGATCGTTTTCTTTGTAATGGCAGTATCGGGTTATCAGATCCATTAAGGGATTGCGTGGAGGGGAATTCGGCGACTTAACAGATTTGTACGACCTAAGAGTTTCGTGCTTAGCCCTCTGCGACCTACGACTCACGTCCTAAGATATCTGACCGACCTAAACATCCTTGCGACCTAAGAGTTCTTGCGACTTAGATAAAGCTGAACTTTCCGACCTATACTAGGTCGTGAGCGACCTAGCACTTGAACCTTTGGACTTAACTGATCTTTGAACATAACGACTTAACAATCGAACGACCTAATTTCTGCGACATAAGCTCTAAGTCGCGGCCGAGTTAGGACTTGCCAAATTTACATCGCCTTGACTTTTCCTACTTATGCTGTGCGACCTAAAAAGACTCCGACCTATGCTAGGTCGCTGGACGACCTAGGACTTAGAAGTTTGGCCAGAAGTTGACTGAACTTTCAAATTTGAACTGTGTTGTATTTCTTTTCGGATTGTCTTAACTTTAATGCTAATAACCTGTTTAAATACAACATTTGAATAGAAAACGGGACAAATATACTACCATTGACTGCCCACATTGCATGACAGATTAGTTGACAAAGAACAATTAACTTACATGACTTTTGTGAATGAAATGTTGCGAAACGATAAATTCAAATGAAGTATTAAAGCAAAGCTGAAATAATCAACTTACGCTGATTTGTTTGCATCAACACAACATTATATTTGAACTTAAAATAACAAGTCTCGAAACCTTATAATCGACAAATGTCAACTATTTCAATTTCTGTTATACTTGCTTGTTATCGTTTTAGTTTTGCACAACACTTCACACATTTTAGGAAACGTGCACCTTGATATTTGAACATCCAGTTGATTGTGTAGAATGGCATCTCAACAAGAAGATTCAGGACCATCCGGAGAAGCTTTCCCAATTGACAACCCACTGATCGACCCTCCAGAAAGAACTCCGACCAGCTTGAGCCACAAAATCTTCAGGCAACTGTGCATCCAGTTCGGTATTGCCGAAGCAGATGCTTTATTTCCTTGAGCAAACGACACTACTGACAGGCCACCTCTTGGTTTTGTCGCAGTGAATCGTCAGATGTGCATGAGCGGAGCCATTCCGCCTTTTAGTGATTTCCTTCGACAACTTCTTCTTCGATTAACTATCTCCCCCTTTCAGCTGCACCCTAATGGCCATGCCATTTTAATGGGATTGTGTGTATTGTTCAGGTGGACACTCAATCGTTTTCCGAGCTTTGAAGAGATTTGTTACTTGTGCACTTTTGCTAGAAACAAAGATCACCCTTCTATCACACTTGTGAGAAGTGCTCGGAACCGTAAACTGATTCTGGATTTTCCCGAAAGTGCTCATGGATTCTTAAGTCAATTCTTCTTTGTCTGCTCTCCTCCGGGATTTTATGCCGTCTGGAGAGTCGGAAGTAAGATTGCCTTTCTCCGGTCTCTCCATTTTCTGAACTTCTCGGAATTCGGATTGTCAAATGCTTAACTTCGTTCTTTACTTTTTGCAGCACTTCCTCCTCCACTTCGAGATCCCGGCCTTAGGTTGACTTTAGATACTTTGAGTGTTGTGGATGCTGAAGAAAGGAGTGCCAAATTATTGCTGAAAGATGAGTTTCTGCACCAGTTCGGACTTTTGCACTCTTCCAGATCGACTCAGATTCGTGAAATTTCTAGTTCTGATACAGAAACATTAGCTGCCCTGGGCTCTCGAGCAGAGACATCAAATGCCCCAGCTTCTGCAGAAGAAGTTGCATCGGAAGGACCTATTGTAGAGGCTGCTTTGATAAAATGCTCCGCATCTACTGACGTTGTGGGGTCATCAGGAAAATTGACACTTTCCCCGGTCATCGAAGAAGATGAGGCTTCTCAACATTCCGAAAAGGCAGTCAATGTGGGGATTGAAGGGAAAGGTCCCACCGGATATATTGGTGATGCTATCTTCAAAGGGTTGAGTGATTTGATGGTAACCTCCCAGGAGTTATTTAAGGATGATCCTCCAAAAGCTACTTCCCCTGTTGTCGAGGCGACTTCTTCTTTGAAACAAATTACAACACCTTCAACACAAGCCATTGCCATTCCTACACCATAGAGTGGTTTGTAGTCTGACGCGCGTAGTTTGCACTTCACATAAACTTAGGATTTTTCGGCACTCATATGCACCTAAATTCCTTTTCTTCGATGATATTAATACTTGTCTCTTTTTCTTTTTCAGATTCTTTGATGGGGCGGACTGGCTCATATTACGACAAATTTCAGCACTATGGAGGCCGCGGAGCTTATGACTTTAGGCGCTATCTTCCTTCCCATCAGGAGACCAATAAAGAAAGGGCCTCTAGAAAAGCTCGCGAGAGACGGGATTACGAAGAGCGCCGCAAAAGAGAAGATGAACAGCACTATGGGAGTATGGATGAGCGATACGACTTTTCCCGCAGAAGTGACGATTCTCAAAAAAGGAAATCTTATGTCGACAAGGGGAAGAGTCATATTGCTGATGGTTCTAGCAAGCAGACCAAACTTAGTGAAAAGGACACGTCTGCAATTTCGGAAAAAATCGATGCTCCCATCTCTCCTAATATTCCATCCGGCTCTCCTGCTTTAAAGAAATCTGACATCCAGGCGATCATCAGCAGACCTCAGTATCAGGTCAAAGATGCCCCTCCTATTCTTCAAAGCCGATTCCCGAATTGGTGCTTAAAAGGGGTGCGTTTTGACCTTGATTTGGTTCCGATCGATAAATCGGATATACTGCGTAGCCTTGATGCCATCAAACTTAACATTGAAAGGGTGTCCGGATGGCAAAAGCTTGTTAATGAGCTGCAAAGAGTCAACCGTGCAAATCTTGAGGCCATGCTAACCATGGAGAATGATAAATCTGAGTGGGATAAGATTTGCAAGCAGCACAACGCCAAAATGAAGAGCATCTCCGATGGTTATGAGAAGCTTGAGGCTGAAGTTGAAAGACTCAAGAACGAACTTGCTACTTCTTCCACTTATTTTTCACAAAAGGAAGAGATGCTTCAACAGCAGGTTCGAAATGCTCATGCTGCTCAGCGGGATGCTGAAGTGAAACTAGAAGCAGAGCAGCACGTTACCAGGAGATATCGTGATGACGCAGCTCAACTTCGGGAGAAAGTCAGCTCCCAAGACTTAGAGATTACAAGACTGCAGTCTCAATTAATGAAGGTTAAAAGAGAGCGTGATGAAGCTCTTGCTGGTAAAGCTGCGGCTGAAGAATCCCATAAGGCAACTAGATCCACCATTGATAGGACTTTGTTCGACTTTTATGTCCATTGCATCTTGGGGCGTGGTAGCCTTTCATTTTTGGGACCGGAGTATGAAGTCACATTAGCTGAAGTGTGGGAGTCGATTATTGATATGCTTGGTGGTGCCGGCTATGCCGAAGCAGACCTTCAAGCAACTTATCTAGACGAAGACGCCTGTGCTGCTCTTGCTAAGGGAAAAGAGCAGCTTGCCCGAGTGCGAGCTGAAGCGACAAGGGAGAGGTGTTCCAAAAAAGAAATACTTCTTGCTGCTCCTGTTCATACTTCGGTCTCAGCTGATGTCGATATCATTGGCTCTAGTTCTCACTCTTCACCTCCTGCCAAAGCTGACGAAGATATTATTACCACTCCCACAGAAGAAGAGGCCCTGGAAGACGTTGCGGCTCAGAAATTCGAGACTGATCTCACCAAGCTGACTTCTCCAGGTAACTTTGACGTCGACCCAGCTCCGGTGAACCACCTTAGAAAGTACCGATTTTAACTTCTTTTCTTATGTAGCGGAAGCACCGAAAACTGCGCCAACTTCTCCTTCTTCAGTTACCGTTCCTCCTTCTTCTCAAGTTACACCTCTTCCAGCTTCTCAACTAGGTTCACAGGAAGAACAAATAGCAGCCCTTCAAGGCTTGGATGAACCACCTGTTTCTTAGGAACAGAAAGCGGAAGATCTGGAAGATAGTGAGAAGACTACGGAGCAGTCTTTTGACTATGACACAAAACTTTCTACATTTCTTACTCCGGGGAGTGAGTTCTCTTCCAAGAAGAAGGGGAAACGTGTGGTTTCGAAGAAAGGAAAGAAAGGCTCTTCTGCTGCTGGAGATGAAGCAGAAGTCGATCCGGTTGAGTCTCTTTCTCCTTCTTCTCCGATACGGCCTCCGAAACTAATTACCAGGTCGGGTAAAAGCTCCAAGGGAGGGAAGAAAGAGAAATGAGTTTGATTTTTCCTTTTCTGCTTTTTTGCACGTATTGACCGGAGATTGTGCGGATACCGGTCTCCGCTTTTTTTTTTGAATCCTGCATATGTAAAGAATTTTCATAGTATTGAATAAAATAATCCTTTTACTTGAACGAATTCTTGTTAGCATATGTGAACACATTTATTTCTTGTTTTTGCACAAGTTTCTTTGTACGATATTGCAATGAGCTAGTGGTATGATATTTGAGCGTTATTTTTATCAATATAGTTATATGCCCCTATACCACGGCTTACTGCAATATTTTTGAAAAGACTTGTATTCTTATCCTTAGAGAATAATTCTTCCATTTTGAGGAAATATTATTCTGGTTTTAATAGAATACGCTTTATATTGGAGAAGTTTTTCTGTCTCTCTTTTTGAAGAACACTTCATCTTTCGGGGATGGTCACTTTTACTTGTTGAAAAGTGAATCCCTTACGCAGTGAAGTGAATTTTTGCAGAATGTTTTGATCTACTGGATGTGCCTCGTTAGAGGGCTTTTCTTGATATGCCTTCGGGAAGGGCTTTTTTTTGTGCCTCGGGAGAGGGCTTTGGTTTTGCATTTCAAGCTTGGTGAAGTGTGCCTCTGAAGAGGGCTTGTGCTTCTGAAGCAATTTCTTGCCTACGAAGAAGTCTTGATTTTTGTGCCTCCGAAGCAATTTCTCGCCTACGAAGAGGGCTTTGTGCCTCCGAAGCAATTTCTCGCTTACAAAGAGGGCTTTGCGCCTCCGAAGCAATTTCTTGCTTACGAAGAAGGCTTTGTGCCTCCGAAGCGATTTCTCGCCTACGAAGAGGGCTTTGTGCCTCCGAAGCGATTTCTCGCCTACGAAGAGGGCTTTGTGCCTCCGAAGCGATTTCTCGCCTACGAAGAGGGCTTTGTGCCTCCGTAGCGATTTCTTGCCTACGAAGAAGGCTTTGTGCCTCCGAAGCGATTTCTCGCCTACAAAGAGGGCTTTGTGCTTCCGAAGCGATTTCTCGCCTACGAAGAGGGCTTTGTGCCTCCGAAGCGATTTCTCGCCTACGAAGAGGGCTTTGTGCCTCCGAAGCGATTTCTCGCCTACGAAGAGGGCTTTGTGCTTCCGAAGCAATTTCTTTCCTACGAAGGAGGCTTTGTGCCTCCGAAGCGATTTCTCGCCTACGAAGAGGGCTTTGTGGAGTAGTATGGACTCTGTAGAGTAGCGTCGTTGCTTGTGTCCTTTCACCATTTGCTTCTTAGTGATTCCTTATCGTTGCTTCTAGTACATGCCCCCAGTCTTTTGCAAATCGCTTGCTTTTATGCCAGGGAAATGTACTTCGTTGTTGAGTGATTTATGGGAATCGTTGAGTCTTGTGGTGTGTTGAATAAGTAAGCTTTGCTTTGATAGCCTGCAATATTAAATCGATATTTTAGCAATTATTTTTTAAGATATTTGCATATCGTAATGAAACAGGCATTATCTAGCATTAGGACACAAGATTCATAGTTCTTTATTATTGATTCATACTGGATTTTCAGTAGTTTACAATACAAAAGTTATACATCCGAGACCATTTTTACAAATTTAAGCAATGCTATTTAGTAAAAAATGGAAATTCAATCCGGAGATTCTGGGAGATGCCCCCGCTGCAGTTTTGTGGGTAGTCAGTAGTCGTCCCAATTTCTGCCTGCTGGGTGAGGGCCCCCTGTGACAACATTAATGACAAGCTTTTCGGAATCTTGCACTGCAGTGTTGTTGCCAGAGCCAGATCGATGGATGGGAAGTTGTTGCGCCTGAGTGGATGAGGTCGAGTCGACTCTGTTGTTCTTCACATACTGTTGCAGTTTACCCTGTTTTAGCAACTCTTCAATCACATTCTTTAACTGGCGACATTGGTTAGTGTCATGGCCAGGTTGGTTGTGAAATTGATAGAATTTCCCATTATTTACTGCACCTCCCCTCATCTCAGGTGGTCTAGGGTACTTGACAACATCCTTCGTTGCGAAGAAGATGTTCTCTGGTGTATCATTTAAGGGAGTGAAATCCGAAGGATTAGAGCGCCTCTTCTTATTTCTTTGCTTTGCTCCTTCGTCGTTTTCCTTTTTCTGATTTCCAGACTCTCTTTTATTAGGAGCAACACCGTCATTCTGGACTTCGGCAACAACTACTTTAGCTGGCGCGGAAAGGATATCTAGGCGCATGAATTCGTCGGCTTTGTTATAGAATTTCTCAAGTGAATTTGGTTCTTTCATTTTTAGCCATTTTCCGAATTCACTTGATTTGTTGATGGCTCGCATCAGGTAAGTCAGGATCATACGGGGTTCTGCATTATCTACTTCAGCTAGGGATACATTGAAACGGTTCAAAAAAGACTTGATAGATTCTCCCGGAGCCTATTCCAGGCTGGATAGTGACATTATATCCTTAGCCTTTGAAGCATACAGCCTGAACTGATCCTTGAATTTTCGAGTTAAATCAGAGAATTGATCTACGGACTGAACTGGCAGTTTCGTGAACCATAGTAGAGCTACTCCTTCCAAGTATACTGGAAAGTATCGGCACTTAATCTCATCTGATGCTCTCACGCCAGTCATATGCCAGTCATACTTATATAGGAAATGATTAGGACCACTCGTTCCATTATAAGCCGGGATAGTAGGTGGTACAAATTTTCTTGGAAATTCTGCTTTTAAGATTCTTTCAGTAAATGGCATTCTGCTCGGAGCAAATCCCCAGTCGTTCTCATTTTCTTCCCTTTGCATGCTTTCTTTCATGATGCGGCCAACCATCCCTGATAGATACTCCTCACTGTTTAGTGGCATCATCAGGCAGAAGTCAGCTATCTTCTCGGAAGATTGCCTGGGCAAATTTTCGCGAAAAGTTGGCTGCGGCCTTAGTCCTTCAGCTTGGGAAGGGCGTGTTTCAGCAGTGCCAGTTGCTCCCTGAGGAATATCTTTCTCTTGGGAATTATGGGCATCTTCTGCAAAGGTTGGTTCATTGTTTTCTGATTGTTGGTTTGCCCCAAGCAGGGCGGTTAATCTGTCTATCATCAAAGCATTTTGAGCTTCAATTTGTTGATATAATCCGGACACTGCAGCGTCTAACTCGGCTCTTGTGACCCCAGCACTGGGGTTCGTTTGACCTGGCGAGAGAGAAGTGGTAGTGTTGTCACGAGCATCATCAGATCCGATAGATTTGCGTTTTCTTCCAGGAGCCATTATATCTGACAATCTTCTGGTCTTGTAAGAGACTTTTTCAACGAACTTCCGCGAAGCAATGGTGAATGATCGCCTGAGTTGGGTTCTCAGTGAAAGCACCAAAATGTTAACGCTAAAAAGTGAACGCTAACACCCAGTGTATGTAGTAGAATTGTGAAAGCACCACCCGTGTGACGGGAATAAGAAGTAAGCAGTAAAATAGCAAAAAGGCGGTAAAAGACACCAGTTTATAGTGGTTCGGCTTGAGATCGAGCCTACGTCCACTTTGAATCTCTTTATTACTGAATCCGGTTACAAGACGATACAATACACTTATGAAAACAATACAATTTGATCACAAAGACAATCTCGACTACTAGCTCAAACTTCGATGATGAAACTCGATGAATCCGTGTTGGATGTAGGAAATTCCTCTCGAAGCTTGTTGTTGTGTCTCGAATGTTTGAAGATCTTCAATTGTTGAATGAGTTGAGAGTTCGGCAGAGTAACGATGCTTCAAGAAATGATTGGCCAAAAGTCCCCTCTTTGTTGGAGTTTGGGGGGTATTTATAGGAATTGAACTCTGGACAAAAGTTTTCCCAAGTCTTAGGTCGCGTACGACCTAAGTTAGGTCGTAGGTCGCGAGCGACCTAAGCTAAGTCGCAGTCCACTAACGACTTAAGAAGCAGGCTGATGAAGTTGCACTTGGATTCATCTGAAGTGGTAAGTCGCAGGCGAGTTAAGGAAGGTACTAGGTCGTTGGCGACTTATAGGAATGATTCAGTGCAAAACTTAACCCCAAAGTCTTAGGTCGCGTACGACCTAAGTTAGGTCGTAGGTCGCGAGCGACTTAGGAAGTTAGCCTGATGTAGTTATCCTCGGTCTTCTCAGGATAAGGTGGCAAGTAGTAGGTCGTGAACGACCTAAGGTAGGTCGTCTCCCTTCCTTTGCCTTTAGCTTGTCAAGCTGTTTTATGAAGTTAGGTCGCGAAGCCCCCTTAACTTGTTAGGTCGCCTCTGTAGTTAGGTCGTAAACCATTTTAGGTCGTAGAGTCTGCTAACTCGTGAAGCTTTTAGGACGTGGGTTTGCTTAGGTCGTGACGTCCCATAGGTCGTTAGATTCTTTAGGTCGTGACATCCCATAGGTCGCAGCTTCCTTTAGGTCGCAACTTCCCTTAGGTAGCTTCCCTTAGGTCGCAGCTTCCCTTAGGTCGCAGCTTCCCTTAGGTCGCAGCTTCCCTTAGGTCGCAGAATATGTTAGGTCGGAGTTTTAGGTCGCTGAAATAAAGGAGTTAACATGCACTGATATACATTCATTGGTTTATTTGCGAGATACCAAACAATGATCCATATTTTTGTGGACTTGGATTTTTGATTTAGTGGAAATTATGGCCCACTGGAGTGCCGGTTGTTACATGTCGCGAATATTTGAAGGTGCCATAGTTAGAATGGGTGAAATGGTTGGACTCGTGGTAGCATTAGGAGCGTGATGGTCGTGACCGGAGGTGCTTCGGTCTTCATTGGCATCATACGACATGGTGTGGCTGAAGGAGAGTAGGATGTCGCGATCTCATCTAAGGTTGAGCTTCTCAAATTCAGGATGGTACAGAAGTACACATGAACTGTGGCACGCTGCAACTGATGGTGCATCGATTCATCGAGTAGTTGGTGGGAAATCGAGGAGAGATGGAGGAGAGGATATGGGTTGTGCAAATTTTGTACATAGCTGTGCACAGAGAAGGGAGTTTGGAGGAAGATGGGGATTAGAGATAATGAAGGTAATTAGTGAATTGATTGTGATTAATTAATTCAATTAATTATCATTTCTTATTTAATTCGTATATTTTGCATATGAGGAAAAATCGAAACACGATCTTCGCCATTGCACTCGTAGTGAGGTTATCTACGATATGGTATGGGCTTGGATAGGATTTGGACACTCGAGAATTTATGGTTCAGGTGAGCGTACTTATAACTTCGATTTTTATTTTATTATAAATCCCCGTAACTATATAAATTGAAAAATACTGTCTAGTAAAGGTAGAATAATATATATATATATATATATCCATGTGTGTGTGATTATAGTTGATTAAAATTTCATATACTTGTATTGTGGTCTATTCGTATTGAATAAAGATAGATGAAGTTGATATTAATTTAGGTTATAAATTAATTAAAGTCCAGATTTTAGTTGTGTCGGTGATACTAGTATCATTTTATATTTCATAGTAGATATTCGGGATAACTAATTAAAATCCTATATATATAAATGTTAACAAGATTTCTTGTTAACCCCGAAGTATGCGAAGGCAATTGAGTCTTGGTTAATGATAGGTCTAGTCAACCTCATGCTAGTCATAATGAAGTATGCAAGAAGTATGCATGTATTCCACTTTGATCTATGTGAAGAGAGTTCATGTCGTATAAGTTAATCATGTCGTGAGTCATGTCTCATATATGAGAGTTTAACATAAGTCACAGGTCAAGTCTATTTATTGAATAGGCTATGTGATTGCAATTGTACAAGCCCTTATTTGCAAAAAGATTATAAAATTACAATTGGAACTAAAAATCCATAAATTGATTTAAGGTTACAACTTTAAAAATGTAGGGGAGAGAGAAAAGAATCAATCGACCCCTTTAGAATGCCCTTGGGTCCGAATTTATAGAGTGAAGATGAGCAGCATGGCAGCAACGTGTCACTTTCGAGATGCTTGACATTCAGCTTCATTATTTGCTTCAATGGCTTCTAGCATTCCTTTAAGTATTGATGCCTTGCGGCATCCTTGTGATGGCTGATGATTTATGATATCCCCTCGTATTATTGGCACACGACAACCTTCTGTGTATTGATGATACACGATATCCTTACTGAGCCGATGACATACGATATCCTTTTATATTATTTAACATTCGACAACCTTTCATAACACCGTTGATCTATGATATCAGAGTCATACTACAGCTATTAAATCTCTTTATCATCTTGTTGGCATGCGATGTCTGCTTTTCATTGATGATTTACGACATCTGCCTTTCTTTATTGATATAGCGCGGCATTGCGGCATTGATAACAGATGATGCATATTGGTAATTTGTGATATGCTTTCATTCGACATCATTATTCCCCTAATGACATATGACATCCTATGCTACCTTTACTGGTGCGAGATGCATTTTACTCACAAGTTCGATATCATTTCCTGTAATGAATTCAATTTCACTTCTTTGGGACTGCTTTTAAGTTCAACATCTCCTCTTCAACATGCTTTCATATTTTTGATGTCATGACTGTAGTAACATTCGGCCCCTGGTGTAGAGAAAATATTACTTTTCAAGTCAATTCCTCGATATTAGTGCTTGCCGCCTATTAGTGTTCTTCCTAAATCTAGGCCGTTTATTTTAATTTAGATCAATGGCTTTTGTGCCTTTTCTTCCTCTCTAAATTATCCATCCTTCTTCATCGTTTTCTCTTTTATCTAAATCTCAAACTGCAGATAAATTTTTTAAAGTCTCATATTTCATTCAAGAATTTTTAATCCCTCATCATTTAAGCTTAAATCAAGGTCCGATTTTGTTTTTAATTAATCAGGTCGACAGATAAGATTAAGAAATTTTACGTTCAAATTACAACTACGGTTTAATTTGGGGGTTTTCAATTTCGAATTGATGTTTGAGATTTCAACTGTTAATCTTGAAAATATAGGTTAAATTCTAGATTTGTTATTCTTAAGGGTGAGATTAGCTAAGAATTATCATATCACTAGAGATTTAATTGATTAATTAAGGATATGCAGCATCGATTTAAAAATCTCGGTGCTTTTGGCTTGATTGAAATGGGTTGTTTATGAGGGACTCGAAACCCATTATAGAAATTACTGACTTATTTGATTTCGAAGATATTGCCTTACAAGATTACATATTCAACCTAATATTCGACATCAATTAAGCTTTAACCATTATTTCGACAATTAGCCCAAAACTAAAAAATTATTAAAATACGAGATCAGTATGATGTCGGCATCCAATTCGGAGTGTGATAACCATCCGGGAATTTGACATGTATTTTAAAAGATGATTGCATAGATTCAATAACTCTATAATAAGTTTTCATCCCTTTTTCAACAACTACTTAACGTGTTGACAATTCAATATTCTTGTTTTAATCATATACGACATCATCGATTTGTTTTGTAGTTATCATGTAGCATAATTATAAATTACTTATATACCTGATATCTTTATGAGTTTAACAGTTAGTTAGATTATATAAACTGCTCCAACATTATTCATTAATCTCAACCATCTCTCAATCTGACATTAGGTCATTGTTACGACATCATATTTGGGTTTTCAATATTGAGTGTTAATGTGACGTCCCACGAATTCGACGTCAATTTATTGACACGTCATGTTATTTAAGATGCTATTAGGGTGATATTTCAATTAGATTCCTTTTGACTAACTAGAAATTCATTTTCTTACATTGGATTTAATAGTTGTTTACATATCTTCAATGGCTTATAAACTCAAGCATTTCATAGATTCGACATGGATTATTCAAAAGCTATTGACTTTGTGCAAATGCAATGGCTAAATATTAACTTTAACATTTTAATATTATGGCTTGGGCAATTTTTAATTAATGAACTACCCTTTTTTTAGACATCTAATTATCTATTTTTAACTCACTAGCATTTTAAATTTAGTAAAATATGTAGTACTTTCCCGACTTTGTGTAATATAATCTGGTAGGCAAATGGAAAGTAAGAAACCCGGTAAGAGCTCCAAACCATATCCTTCTGCAAAGAAAGTATATTTCCGGCTCAACTAATCTTATATTACTATTTCGAAAGAAGTGGACGTCGTTCTTTAACAATTCAGGATCATGAACACAGAGGCATGCCTGCCGGTCCCTTTAGCAAGATAAACAGCCCTGAGAGGGGTTCTTTTCCTTTACACCTATTCACATCTTGCACTCGAGGTATCTGCATTTCCCATATTTTCATTTGCAATTCCAAGAGCATTTGAATGTCGCTCCAATTCAGTTGACCCGAACTCAAACACTTGTTTGAGCTACTTAGAAATCCTTGCTAGAGAAGTTAAACTCCCCACTTTGAGTGCGGAGACTCTACATATTTTGGCCAATCCTGTTAGGATAGAGAACCACTAGATAGTCAGCTGTATCGCCTTCGTCCATTCCCAAAGTGCATAATGACCCATTCAATTAATATGATGAAGGAGTGGGAGAATTAATTCTTGTGCATTAGATGTTATTCCTTTAAGATTAAGGGAACCTTCTTCATAATCAAAGTTTATCTTTTCTATAATTTATGCAATATTTGTCTTCCTCTTATGATGAATATTTTCTTTTAAATCCTACTGCTAAGCAGCCAAGACCTTCTACTGATGACACTATCAAGTCTTTGACTAATGCATTCAATATTATGGGTGATTGACTTACACTTTTGATGGAGATAAATCTCCGTAATTATTCTCTTATCTTGAACCACCATAGCATATTAGGAGAACCTTCGATGGTAAAGGGGAACGCTCAGGGAAAACGATCACTAATCGATGGTTATCAGAAGGGTTTCTCTACCAATTCTCCTATTCAGCTTGGATCATTTGGTAAATTTTATAATAAATTAAGTAGTTCCTTATGTTGTTATCTCACAAAACTCCCCTTTTTGATTTAGGCTCATCTACACTTGTTATTGCTTCCCAGGAAGAGGCCAAAGGTTATATTCCTGCTTTAACTAAGCCTACTAAATATGTTCCTATCAAAGCATTTATTGTAGCGACTATTGAAAAATTTAAAAGAAAGGCGAGTACTGATGCTCGAGCCGATATTTTGACTCTTCCTCCAAGCAATAAGCCTAAACTCAGGGATGAACAAACTTCTAATTGTTATTGTTGGTAAGTCAAACATGGATGTTGATTTAGCAATTCAAAACCCTAATGCAATAAACCTGAATTCTCCACGACGAACAGCTCAAAAGCAAACTAAGAAGTTTCATACTGCTGATTCCTTCCTCAACATTACACTTTCTACTTCTCCATCAGGTTTTCATTGTTTGTTAAAGGAGCTTGGTTTGACTCCCTGCCCTAATGAATCCCTCCCTTAAGAGGTTCCTGATCAAACTCCCACTACTAGCTTTGAAGATCTCCTTCGTTGTGTTGCTCGATCTCCAAACTTGGCTTCTCTAATGCCTCTATAGCCTTCAACCTTCTCAAAAGATCACCTTTGCATCATCCTTTAGCAGCTCTTACTTGTATGATTTCTTTTCTATTTGGTATAACTTTATATATTTTAACTTATGTTTATCGTGTGCTTCAAGCGACCAAGCACATGTTTATCCTTCAACGGGCTTCTCAAAAGCCTTCTAATCAAGTTACTGAACTCAAGGAGCATATTTCTTCACTCATAACTCAAATGACTGATATTATTATGGAGAAGGACATGCTATTCTTGAGAAGGGGAGACTCACCTCCTCCCTTGATGAGGACAAGAAAGCTAAGTTGTTGGTTGAAGAGAAGATGAAAACAGAACTTGAGTAAGCCAATAAAGAAAATGCCGAAATGGCTGCCAAGATAAAATCTCTAGAGAACCAGCTAGAAAGTAAAGATATTGCTTTAATTCATGCTAATCATACTATAAAAAATGCTAAGGAAAAGTCACCTCCTTCCTCGATGAAGCTCTCGTTACTCTTATAGAAAAGTGCTATGAAGATGCTCTTCTCGTAACATATGGCAATAACATTGACAAATGCCCGGACTTGGACTTTCCTTCTCCCCCGGAGCTAAATACTAGATTTAGAAGAAATTTTAATCTTATATTGAAGAGAGCTAAAGGATCACTTCAGGATGCATTTCCTGAAGAAGAAGCTGTTAACCCAGAAAAATCACTATCTTTTGGTGACCCCCCACTTTTGGCGTATAAAGATGCTGATGGAGGGGAAGATGGTAGCAGTGATCATGATGACGACGACAATGATGTATATGACATTGATGATGATAGTCATGGTGGAGACACTGCCGACAAGGGTCCGGATAGACCAAGAGATGAGGGTGATGGATCGAGTGGTCATAATTTAGACTCGTTGGCTCCCAAAGCGAATTTTCCTGACTTTTCTGAGCCTTAAGATGCTTCACATGAAACCATTCAATTGAATGACAATACTACTCCTAGTCATCAACCGAAAGAAAAGACTCAAGTTCTAGCTCCTCAAGTTCCAGTTACGCAAGTATTGGATTCATTACTAAGATATTTAAAATTATCTGCTTGCATTTAGTTAATAATTTATTGCTTTAGTTTAAGAAAAAGTTAAAATATTACTATGAGACTCTATACGAAAGAAGTGAGAGGGAGGTGCATTGATTGAACAGAGAACTGGAAAGGGTAATTGAGGAGCACAACAAATTATCTTAAAAGTGTAGGCCCCTTTCTGTTTATGCTAAATGATGAAGGAATTTTAAGAAGAAGAGAGTAGCCCCGTTATTGATGAAGTCTTTCCTTCATCGAGACAGAGTCGGAAAAGAGAAGAAAGAGCTAACTATCCTCTTATAGATGCTTATTGAGGATAAGAATGCTTTAGTAGAGTTCCTCTACAAATTTTAATGTAGAAGCCCTATTGTTGATTTTTCTTTCTTGGGAGAGAAGAGTGGAGGCTTGGTTGGGCATCTCCATAAGAAATATCTAAATGAGTATGGTTCCGACCCATATTATGGGGCATGATGGAATCTTTCCATGATTGTGACTATTCCCCTTACTTCAAACACTCTTCCTTCCGAGAAAGTCAGATTTAACAAAGAGAGATTTATTTTTTAATTTTAGAAAGGATCAATATTGTATGATTTTGAGTGACTTTGTTTGTAATTAAAACATTTTTATGAATTTTAATGCTTCCGCTTCTTATTTCTTTGTAACTTAGTTTATTTTCATAAATCATAGAGATTAAAGAGTCACCGAGTAGTACTGTTCCCATATAACTCTTGAGTAAATTTGTCAAATTAAAGAGGGATTTTAAAGAGAAATCATTACTTCTTCAAACCTCTCGGTTAGCGAAATATTGTTTCCTTAGAGATCTCCAAGATGTTTATACCCGATTTCCACACGTTCGCTTTGATTTCTTGGGTGATGAAAATGATAAATTGCTTGGCTAGATGCATGCCAGCAACGCTAAGTTGTTATGCAATGAAATCAGTCCTCTGATCAGGAAATGAGACTATTATTGATTCTCTCTAGTTAACAATCATCAAGGTTTTATTGTTCCTCTTGATTCTTTCCTCTCCTTACCTGCAGGGTCACTTATAAAGGTCTAAAACTATCCTTTGTAAAATTTGAGTGTTAAAAGTTCGATGTAATTTTAAATTTTCTTACGCTTGTAACTCTTTCTGTTGTTAATAAAGAATGCATTTTCTTATATGTTAACTTCATTTACTATTAATTTTATTAGGAGAATCAACAAGTACTTACACTGAGTAGTCCAAATCTTTCTTCTCGATTGGATGTTATCTTTACTAAGATAAAAGCAGTCATTAAAGAGAAACGTTATTCTCAAGATGCCTCTACTTTATTGTCCCTGACAATCCTGTTGTGCAAAAATGGAATAAAATGTATTATCAATAGAAATATTCATTAAATGGTATGAATGAAATGATTTTAAACCTAGAGGAAAGAATTAAAGAAAAAGATAGAGAACCCCTTAAGCTAAAAGCAAGCATAAGTGTGGTCGATCTGTCTGAACTCTCGGTCCAACAAATTGACGTTGATGCAGAAATTGCTCGTCTCCATCAAAGGATTATGGACCTTGAAAAAGACTTAATGAAAAGTCATGTATTCTGCTAGCCCTTAGAAATTAATGTGAGTGGAGGTGACTCTAGTCTTCCTATTCCTACATCGTTGATTGGCAAAGAATATTTTCTACCTTGTTAAACCCACCTTCAAGCCTAGACAATGATGAGATTGTGCGATGGAGTCAAAAGGTTAGATATGAATGTAAAACAATGGGATGACAAAGTTTCTTCATATCTCAATAATTATCAGGGCCAAGTGGAGAAACTTGGGTATGAACAATACGTTCTTGAACAGGAGGTTAAGAAGTTAAAGAGCGAAATTCAGACTCTTAAAGGAGCTCCTAAGACACGTAATCATGCATTAGAAATCAAAGTTGATTCGATTGATGATGCAAATAACATTTGCAAGAAGGAAAATAAATTTAATAAATTTTTAGATACAACAATTTGTCACATCATTAAACCTTCTTCAGTCATTAAAACTTTAAAAGAGGAGATGTAGAAACCGGACACTTAATGAAAAATTACTTATGAGTTTTCATGCAGACTTCCCATTTGGTTACTTCTAATTTATGTATATAAATGTAAAATAAAGAGATATGGTACCTATATTCTGAATGGACTTCGTATCCTTTTTCTGAATTTATTGAATTGTTGCAGACGCACATTTTTATTTTGATGCTATACGGTGCACATCCTTTGATTAAGCATCAGTTTGTCTTCTCGATAAAGATCTTGTCTTTGAAACTTGTTTTCAAAAAAAAGTTAGTGATTCATTTGATCTTAATTTTGAAGCCCTTCCTTTTAGAAATTCATTTAATAACAAAGATTCTCATTACTGGAACACTTAAACACCATTCCAGGAGAACTTGATTTATCACTTTAAGGAATGAAGCTTCTAATAACTTCGTTTTTAGGCTTTATAACTTAAAACTTTGGAGCTTGATGTTTGAAGCTTTAATCTCCATAGAGTATTTATTAGGAAGTCCGTCCGATAACTGCCTGTATTGAAGATTGGAAATCCTTTAATGATAATAAGATCATGTTAACAAGAAATCTTGTCAACACCCCAAAGTTGAGTTATGAAGAAGGTTTATCCCTTTTTGGATTTCTCTAGTTAGGTTGCAGAAAATGAGATGTGTATTTCCTCCTTGATTACCCTTTCGAATAGATTGCTATGATGTAAACTTGAACAGGTCGACCTTTCGATCCGGTTGAAACGGCTAGTTCCTTTACTTATCAGCCTTTTGACTTTGCTGAGATTGAGTGGTTTTCCCATTGAAAGCTCCCCTTTCGATGCAGTTGATAAACTCAAATGAATTACTTTAGAAAGTTCTGGATAAGGTTTGACTTAATGAGTTTTGATCCAGTCGAAGGCTAAAGTTGTTGAGTGATCTTGGTTTCGATCCAGAATCTAAGTTGGAGGTTTTGACCTTTTCGAAGGCTATAGACTTGATTGTCTCGAGTCTATATTGGACATCTCTAGTTAAAGTGATTTGGAGTTAGGTCTCGACCTTGTCAAAAGCTGGATCCTTTTGCATCTTGAGTTAATCAATGGTTTAAGTAGGTTGACACTCGGTTTCGACCTTTTCGAAAGTGGAAGCCTTGGGGGAGGTAGCTTAGAGTATATAATTAAGGTTACTTGTATATATCAGGGTTTTGATAGGGTCGGAAGGGGCATTTCGATTAGGTCTATACCTGTAACACAAATTTAGATCTGAGAAAGCTTGAGGAACAGTAAAGTAATTGAAAAAAGTGAAGACTTCCCTCTCCTTCTTTAATGTAGACTTTGTTATTCAATAACCCCAATTCAATTTAGAAATTAGGGTTTTACAGCTCTTTGGATTAAGAAAATACAAGCTTAGAATTACAAAAATTTAGATTCCTCAAACCAGACCCCTTGGTTCTTATTTATAGATGCAGGTCAGCACCTTTCGACCCCAATGCTTTTGACCTGGTCGAAAAGTGGCTGTCTTGTTGACACTAGTATCTTCTGTCTTTGTCGAAAGGAATGGTTGCTCTTTTCTTTTCTTTGCTGCCTGGTAAGAGCTTTTGACTCTGTGGTTTCGAAGATGTTGGGATGTTTACGGTGTCGATGCTGTTGGTTGATTTTGAACTATTGTCTATGACTTGAGGCAAAACCTCCCTAGATTACAATGGCTTCGACCAGTATGAAAGGCTTAGTATAGCTTTCGAAGGGGTTGTTCATGCCAATGCATGCTTTCGAGTTGTATGTGTGAAGGCGAAACCTTTAGTTTCGAAAGATTTGGCACGTAGTTGAAGAGTTGTCTCTCATTATCTTCGAAAGGCGTTGCCTTGACTCCTTCGAAAGGTCTTCATGCTTGCGGATTCACCTGCTTCGAAAGGTGGTCGTTGAAGGCAGAAAGGTGGTCATCACAAGATCTTCATGCATATGGATTTTATATTAATTTTGTAGTGAAGGAAATTATTATTGGGTTATAAATTATTTTCGGGCAAAAATAATATTTATTTGGAATTAAAATTTTTATATGTTAGGCAACATATTAAAATAGATTTTCTGGGATTTTTCTAGATTTTTCCTAAGTTATTTGATGAATATATAAAATTATTTAAGGTATGGGACTTAAATATTTTATATATATAATAAGACGAAGGGGCATTTTATGAAATGAAATTATTATTCAATTCTGAAAATAGGGGCAGCATATTCTTGAAAAGAATTTATTAACCAATGAAAATTTGACAAACAAAGGCAGGTTAGTTGAAAAGTTATCTTTTTTAATTTAAAAACAAAGAAAACATACTTTTAGCATGTTTCAGCCTTTACGGCAACAAACCTTCCGACCCAGACCTTCCAACAAGGTCGAGAGGTTCTAAGCTTTCGACAAGGTCAAACCAATGCATATGGTATCAAACTACTTGGTATGTAATGAATTGGACAGGGTCGAAGGGTTCTAAGTCGAAAGGTTGATGGCCAAAGAGGTTGTGGTATGTTTGTTTTATAAACCAAAAGCCTTCACCTGATTTGCTTTCGAATAAGAGCTTTCGACTTGGTTGCTTTCGACCAGGTCAAGATATTTAAAAGAAAGGTTTTAAACCCTTCGACTCAGTCAAAAGGTTACTGCTGCTTTATTACTACTTTTTTTGAAACCTTCCGACATAGTCGAAAGGTTATTGCCGCTTTACAAATGTTTTGTTTTGAACCTTTAGACAAGGATGAAAGGTTTACTCGTTTTAAAAACTAGTTGCTTCTCCATGCTTTCGAAAGGAAGCTTTCAACTTAGGTGATTCACCCTTGTTTTATAAATTGAAGTAAAACCCAAAGCTTTCGAAACAGCTGTTTTAAAGGATATGTTTAAATCTTTCGAAGCAGAACTTTCGACAAAGTCGATAGGTTGCTTCTAATGGTTTCGAAAGGTTTTAGTTGAATGATTTCGAAAGATTTAGTTCAGTGGTTTCGAAAGGTTTTTGTTGAATTATTTTGAAAGTTTTAGTTCATTGGTTTTGAAAGGTTTTAATTGAATGATTTCGAAAGGTTTAGTTCAGTGGTTTCGAAAGGTTTTTGTTGAATGATTTCGAAAGTTTTAGTTCATTGGTTTCGAAAGGTTTTAGTTGAATGATTTCGAAAGGTTTAGTTCAGTGGTTTCGAAAAGTTTTAGTTAAATGATTTCGAAAGGTTTAGTTCAGTGGTTTCGAAAGGTTGCTTCCAATGGTTTCAAAAGGTTTTAGTTGAATTATTTCGAAAGGTTTGATTCAATGGATTCAAAAGGTTTAAATAGAAGGTTTTCCAAGGCTTTCTAAGACGATGTTTTAAAGTGATTTTAAAGAAGGATGTCCAAAGTTTTATAGCTTTCGAAAGGTTTACTTTTCAATGGGTTCGAAAGGTTTGGAGAATGGTTTTGAAAGGTTTGATGTATGATTTCTAAAGGTTTGAGGAATGATTTTGAAAGGTTTGATATTGGTTTTGAAAGAGATGATTTCAAAGGTTTAGAAAGAGATTCATTCAAATGGTTAAATGTTTTCATCAACTAAATTTTGAGTAAAGTATATATATATGACATGGTGATATGATTTTGAGTAAAGTTTAAAGATTATATACTTTTCCTTGTTTAAGTTTTATTTAAAGGTTTTAAATCATTTTGAAAATGTTTTCAAGGAAAATTATGGGAGGGGATCCTTAAGTGAAAATGACTCAGATATTAGAATACTGGATAGGATTAGTATGGGGTTGCGCCCTATACATTAGCTAATAGCCCCAGCTAATTGTTTGTCCAAAATTCCAGTGTGTACGGCTTTGTCACAGTTAGACTAAAATTATGATTATACACCGAAAGGAATATATGTTTGTATACAGATAGGTTATTGGTGGGCCCGAAAAACCATTAGGATCGGGAAGACATGGGAGATGATTAAGTAGGGACAGACCGTCCAGAAGTGAAGTATTTAACAGATAGTTAAGGATAGATAATCCATAAGAAGAATATCTAACAAGTGTTAGGTTAATTTTGAGTGCATTGTCTGGTAGGCCCGATTCAACCAAAGGTTAAAGGTTATCCAAAAAAACTTGTGTATCTGAATAGACAGTTCATTATTACCTGATATTTATGTATGTTTACATAATGATTGCTTTACAGTATTTAACCATTGTGGATGCAGGAGCACAGTATATGGTTTTATAAAAGGTTTTATAAAGATATGTTTTAAAAGGATGTTAGTGAGGGGAAACCCATTCCGCTAAGCGACGTGGTCTCACTTAACATAATTATTCCGGGATGTATATTATTATTCACACCAAGCTTTATGTTCGACTCGAAATTTATGTTTTCCCCTTAAACTCTTGGTTGCTCAAAATTAATTTGAGTAAGCTGAGGGAGTAAGTTTTTTTTCTTCAGGTTTTAGTCGGCTGATGAATAAGCTACCGAAGGCATGCAGGAGGCAACTGGATAGCCATTTAGGAGTTGCAGTCCTTGTTCTGTTTTGATGGATTTTCCACCATGTTGTTTTGTATTAGGTCTATTATGACCATATGACTCTGATCAACCAAGGGGGTATCTTCATATACCACTCTTGGCATATTTTGTAATAATTATATTTGATCTGTGCCTGGGATCGATTTGGGATTATGTGTTGTGAATGTGAAACAATTGGTTTTGAAATGCAATGAAGTAAAGGTTTTTTTGAAACCTTTGTTTTGTTTCATATTCAAGTGCTTCTGATATTATTGGTACCATTAACATAGCCATATTTAGTCGCCGAAAGCTAATAGTATAAATGACTGCAACATCTATAGCTCTTAGTTTCGGGCCTTTGGATAGGGGATGTTACAGCTTGGTATCAGAGCATGGTTTATGAAATACTTTAATTAAATATGATTTTTGATATCATATTCCTTAGAAATTAGAGTTAAGATCGGGTTATGGGATAATGTTATAGTAAATACTTGTATTTGCTATATATATATATATATATATAAGTATACACTATCTCTCGAGACTCCAATCTTAGTTAGGCTATTCATCCGTATCTCACGAAGTTTGAATACAGATATCCATGAAAGAAGAGGTAGATCAAATCTTGGAGGTGATAGCACCACCACTAATGGAAATGCCCGACCAAACACTAGGAGAGGTCCTAGTCAGGCTCAAGCTGAAACTATTAGTGTAGGAGTTCCTTAGATGGACATGGGAGCAATGTATCAGTTCTTTGTAAACATAATGCAAGCTGGAATAGCGGCCGGAGTTGTCGGAGGTAATGTTGCTGGGGGTGGAGCTTAGGAAGTTCCGATGGTCAATCAGTATGCTAACTTAAGTAAGGATTACATCAAGATTGGAGGGACCCGTTTATTGGTACTGAAGATGTGATCGAGGTGGAAAATTGGCTACTGCATTGCGAGAGAATTTTTGCTAACTTAGGATTGAATGATGCATAGAAGTGGAGATTGGCTTTGAGGTAGTTACAAGGAGATGCTCTATTCTGGTGGAATACTATTACTGCTGGAGTTGATGAGGAAACCATAACTTGGGAGGAGTTTTAGAGAAGGTTTTCAGAAAGAATCATGTCTATTATGGCGTAGTCGGCGTTGGTGAGGAAGTTTGTAGAGTTGGAACAATGAGATATGTCCGTCTTGGAGTATGCGAGGAAGTTTGAGGAGTTGGCCAGATACGGGTATGCTTTGGTAGATACCGTGATCAGAAGAAATGAAAAGTTTATAAGGGGCTTGAGGCCAGAGTTGATAAGTGCCACTTTACCACATTTGAGAGATCTCAGTGATGTGGTGGTTGAAATGGCATTAAGACAAGAAGAAGCGTTGGCTTGCTTGAGGAAGAAGATGAAGGAGGCCCGGATAGGATAGGGCCAAAAAAGAAAGTTTTTGCAGAAAAAGAATGCTCGGAACAGAGGAGCACAAAAGAAAGGAAAGGCTGAAGTGGTTTGCTACAAATGCAATAAGAAGGGACACTATGCTAATGAGTGTCGTACTGGGAATGGAAAAGGTAAAGGGAAAGAAGATGTTGGAAAGAAGAATGTCAGATGTTTTAATTGTGATCAGATCGGGCATTATATTTATAAGAAGAAATGCCCTGAGCCTGCTAGAGATGGAAAGGGACAGATGTATTCACTGGGGCCCGCTATTCCAATGCCAGTTGTGTAGGAAAAAGAGAAGGATGTACTAGGAGTCTCGCTGCAGATTCACAGTATGTTTGTTAGCGCTATAGTTGATATTGGAGCATCTCATTCTTTTATTTCTCGATGTTTGTTAGATAGGCTTAACCTAGAACCCTCATACTTAATTACTTCCTTAAGGTTTGCAAATTCGATAGGAGGGTATGCAACGCTTGGGATGAGGTGTGGCCATTTAGAGTTTGATTTGCAAGGCCATACTTTTGATTGCTGTTTTCATGTGTTTGACTTTGTGGGATTTTGGATTATCTTTGGGATGGATTGGTTAAGTAAATATGATGTTAGGATATTTTGCCGTGATAGGAAAATATCACTTAGTCACCCGGATTGTAATGATCGGATAGTTTATATCGTAGAGAACCCTAGTTGTGAAGTGAATGCTTTATTGGGTATTATGGAGTTGGAGGATGAATTGCATCGAGTGTTTGTAGTTAGAGAATTTGTTGATGTATTTGAGCTGGAAGTTGGACTGCCAACGAAGTGAGCCATAGATTTTCGGATTGATTTGGTGCCTGGAGTTGAGCCGGTGAGTAGGCCGCCGAGCAGGATAACACCCACTGAGATGAGAGAGTTGAAGGCACAGTTGGTGGATTTGGAAGGCTAGAGTTTTATCCGACCAAGTAGTTCGCCATGGGGGGCTACCGTACTGTTTGCTAAGAAGCCAAACAGATCGTTGAGGCTGTGTATCTATTATCGTAAGTTGAATGAGAAGACAATAAAGAACCGATATCCATTGCTGAGAATTGATGATTTGTTCAGTCAGTTAAGTGGGGCCAAGGTATTCTCTCAACTAGATTAGGCGACGAGATTTCATCCGCTTAGAGTGGTAGAGGATAACATTCCTTGACGGCGTTTAGGACAAGATATGGATCGTACGAATGATTAGTTATGTCGTTCGGACTAACTAATGCACCGACATTCTTTGTGGATCCAATGAATAGAATTTTCAGAGAGCACTTGGATAGATTTGTGTTGGTCTTCATAGATGAAATTTTGATATACTCTAAGGATGAGAAGGAGCATGAAGTTCATCTTAGATTTGTGCTCGAAATGTTGAGGGAGCATCAGTTGAAGGCTAAGTTTTCAAAGTGTCATTTTTGAAAGAAGAAAGTGAAGTTCCTTGGTTATGTCATCTTAGAGAAAGGATTGTCTGTAGATTCAACTAAGATTGAGGTGGTGAATAATTGAAACAGACCCGAGACGGTGACCGAAATTAAGAGCTTTCTTGGATTGGTTGGATATCATCGAAGGTTTATAAAGGATTTTCATAGATAGCTGCACCGATGACTAAGCTTACGCGAAAGGATGTGAAGTTCGTATGGACTGATAAGTGTGAGGAAGCATTTCAGAACTAGAAACACTTATTGACCCATGCACTGATGTTAGCGATTCAGGAGGGGAATCAAGATTTAGTTGTTTATACCGATGCGTATGGAACTGGATTGGGAGATATGTTGATGCGAAGAGGTAAAGTGATTGCTTATGCTTCTAGACGGTTCAAACCACATGAAGTTAGGTATCCTATGCATGATTTGGAGTTAGCTGCCATTATATTTTCTTTGAAGGTGTGGAGGCATTATCTTTTGGGAGAGCGATTTGAACTTTATACTGATCATAAGTCATTGAAGTACTTGTTCTCTGAGAAGGAGTTGAACATGAGACAGCAGAGGTGGTTGGAGTTTATCGCTTCATACATTTTTTGAATTGAGTACACACCCAAAAAAGGAAACCAGGTGGCGGATGCACTCAGCCGAAAACATCAGAATGCAGTATTGGCTATGGTTGCTGAATGGAAAGATTTGGAAGCATTATCAGATTGTACTATGCAGTTTAGATCCGAGGTAGGTTCAAGTGCAGGGAGTACGATGTTTTCTTGTTAGAAGTTCGACCGATGATGATTGAGAAGATAGCTTCTAAACATGAGGAGGATCCAGTTTTGGCTAAACGGACCAGAAGGTTGAGGAAAGGAACAGAGAGCGATGACCTAAAGGATTTCAGTCTTGACCAAAATGGATGGTTGAGGAAGAAAGGAAGGTTGTGTATTCCAAATGTAGGAGACATGAGGAAGGAAATTTTTTATGAGTGCCATCGTTCGAAGTTCACTATCCATCCAGGAGGAACGAAGATGTATCAGGATATGAAGAGAAGTTTCTTCTGGGAAGGTACGAAATGGGACATTGGTTTGTGTGTTAAGCAGTGCTTGAATTGCCAACAGGCAAAGGCTGAACACCAGAAGCCTAGTGGATTGCTTCAATCGTTAGAAGTTTCGTTATGGAAATGGGATTCCATCTCTATGGATTTTATTTATTGGTTGCCAAGGTCTAGTAGAGGAAATGAAAGCATATGGGTCATAGTAGACAGATTGACTAAGAGTGCCCATTTCATTCCGGTAAAGTCAACTAGGACGGCACCTATTTTGGCGAAGTTATTTATGAAGAATGTAGTTAGACTGCACCGGATTCCTATTAGTGTTGTCAGTGATAGAGATTCATTGTCTACTAGTGAGTTCTGGAAAAGTATACAAGAAGCACTAGGAACCAAGCTCAACATGTGTACCGCTTACCATCCACAGACTGATGGGCAAACAGAAAGAGTTAACAAACTCTTGGAGGATTTGTTAAGAGCTTGTGTATTGGATTTTGGAGGATCATGGGAGTACCATCTTCATCTAGTCGAGTTCTCGTATAGCAATAGTAATCTGACTAGTATTGGGATGACACCGTTTGAAGCTTTGTATGGAAGACCATGTAAGTCTCTCGTATGTTGGTTAGAGACCGGGGATAGATTGGTTCTTGGTCCAGATTTGGTGAAGGAAGCCATGGAGAAGATTGAGTTGATCCCAGTTAGGGTGAAAGAAGCTCAATCTAGGCAGAAAAGTTATGCTGATAGAAGAAGGAAAAATTTGGAATTTTCTATCGGAGACTATGTGTTCATTAAGGTTTCACCGATGAAGGGTGTGATTAGATTTGGAAAGTGAGGAAAGTTAGCACCTACATTCGTTGGACCTTTTCGTATTGTTGAGGGGATCAGAAAACTCGCTCATAGAGTAAAGTTACCGAGTAGTTTGGTTGGAGTCCAAGATGTTTTCGATGTTTCTCATCTTAGAAAATGTGTTAGAGACCCAGAGACTACCATAGCACCTACAGTGTTAGAGGATTTAGTAGCACAACCGGATTTGACCATAGTTAGAAAGCCAATTCAGATTGTGTAGGGATGAGAAGAATTTGAGGAACAAGACAGTCAGATTAGTAAAGGTTCAGTGGAGTGACGATGCTAGAGACTGTACTTGGGAAACAGAGAGTAGGATCAGAGACTCTTACCCTGAGTTGTTTGATGGTATGTTTTACCTTTGGTTGTATTGATTGTGTACCATATCGTAATTTCGAGGACGAAATTCTTTAAGGTGGGGAGTCCGTAACACACCATATTTTTATAACATTATTTAGAATAATTAATTGGGTAAATTAAATAAATAATGTGAAGATTAAAAGTTTGAGATTTGATTAGCAAAGTGTAGCCATGCCATGTTAGTGTGTTAATTAAAATGAAATAACCTAAGTTAATGTGTTAGGATATAAGAAGGGCAATATGGGAAATAGGTAAGGTCTATACCTTAAACCCTTAGGAATGGAACTCCCTTTCATTTTAATTTCATTCAAACTGAAATGTCCTAAGGCCGGCCACCATTATCATTCTCAAGAAGAAGATTAAAGCTAGGATTCAAAAGAAGGAAGAAAACCAACTAAATCAACATCAAATCTCACATCCATAATCTCAAAGCTAAGGTGAGTAATTACTACATCTCAATTTCTTTTAGTTTTCAGTTTTAAGATTTGACCTGAATTGATTTTGCAAGTATATGACATATTTTGATGATTAAAGTTATATATATATATATATATATATATATATATGTTGTTGATGGATTATATATGTTCATGTTTGTTTTTATGAAATGTTTGTCATGAAAGCCCTATTCAATGACATCCAAATGCCTTGAAAATTTAAATATTGGTCGGAAATGATATTTTAAAAATGGGCTTCGATTTTCATAATTTTCTGAATTAATATGGATTTTATATTAATTTTCTAGTGAAGGAAATTGTTATTGGGTTATAAATTATTTTTGGCCAAAATAATAGTTATTTGGAATTAAAACTTTTATATGTTAGGCAACATATTAAAATAGATTTTCTGAGATTTTTCCAGATTTTTCCAAATTTTTCCTAAGTTATTTGATGAATATATAAAATTATTTAAGGTATGGGACTTAAATGTTTTATATATTTAATTAAGGAGAAGGGGCATTTTATATAATTAAATTATTATTAAATTCTGAAAATAGCGACAGCATATTTCTGAAAAGAATTTGTTAACCAATGAAAATTTGACAAACAAAGACAGGTTAGTTGCAAAGTTATATTTTTTAATTTAAAAACAAAGAAAACATACTTTTAGCATGTTTCAGCCTTTACGGCAACAAACCTTCCGACAAGCTTGAGAGGTTCTACGCTTTTGACAAGGTCAAACCAATGCATATTGTATCAAGCTACTTGGTAGATAATGAATTAGACAGAGTCGAAGGGTTCTAAGATGAAAGGTTGATGGCCAAAGAGGTTGTGGTATGTTTGCTTTATAATCTAAAAGCTCTCACCTGCTTTGCTTTCAAATAAGAGCTTTCGACTTTGTTGCTTTCGACCAGGTCAGGATATTTAAAATAAATGTTTTAAACCCTTCGACAAAGTCAAAAGGTTACTGCTGCTTTATTACTACTTTGTTTTGAAACCTTCCGACATAGTCGAAAGGTTACTGCAGCTTTATAAATGTTTTGTTTTGAACCTTTCGACAAAGACGAAAGGTTTACTTATTTTAAAAACTAGCTGCTTCTCCATGCTTTCGAAAGGAAGCTTTCGACTTAAGTGATTCACCCTTGTTTTATAAATTGAAGTAAAACCCAAAGCTTTCAAAAGAGCTGTTTTAACGGATATGTTTAAAGCTTTCGAAGCTGAACTTTCGACAAAGTCGAAAGGTTGCTTTTAATGGTTTCGAAAGGTTTTAGTTGAATGATTTCGAAAGGTTTAGTTCAGTGGTTTTGAAAGGTTTTAGTCGAATGATTTCGAAAGGTTTAGTTCAGTGGTTTCAAAAGGTTGCTTCCAATGGTTTCGAAAGGTTTTAGTTGAATTATTTCGAATGGCTTAATTCAATGGATTCGAAAGGTTTTAGTTGAATTATTTCGAATGGCTTAATTCAATGGATTCGAAAGGTTTAAACGGAAGGTTTTCCGAGGCTTTCTATGGTGATGTTTTAAAGTTATTTTAAAGAAGGATGTCCAAAGTTTATAGCTTTCGAAAGGTTTGCTTTTCAATGGGTTCGAAAGGTTTAGAAAATGGTTTCGAAAGGTTTGAGGAATCATTTCAAAAGGCTTGATATTGGTTTTGAAAGAGATGATTTCAAAGGTTTACAAAGAGGTTCTTTCAAATGATTAAATGTTTTCATCAACTAAATTTTGAGTAGAGTATATATATATGACTTGTTGATATGATTTTGAGTAAAGTATAAAGATTATATACTTTTCCTTATTTAAGTTTGATTTAAAGGTTTTAAATCATTTTGAAAATGTTTTCAAGGAAAATTATGGGAGGGGATCCTTAAGTGAAAATGATTCAGATATTTGAATACCAAATGGGACTAGTACGGGGTCATTCCCTTATACATTAGCTAATAGCCCCAATTAATTGTTTGTCCAAAATTCCAGTGCGTAGGGCTTTGTCATGGGTAGACTAAAGTTATGATTACACACCGAAAGGAATATATGTTTGTATACAGATAGGTTATTATTGAGCCCGAAAAACCATTAGGATCGGGAAGACCTGGGAGATGATTAAGTAGGGACAGACCGTCCAGAAGTGAAGTATTTAACAGATAGTTAAGGATAGATAATCCAGAAGAAGAATATCTAATAGGTGTTAGGTTAATTTTGATTGTATTGTTTGGTAGGCACGAGCCAGCCAAAGGTTAAAAGTTATCCAAACAAAACTTGTGTATTTGAATAGATAGTTCATTATTACTTGATATTTATGTATGTTTACATAATGATTGCTTTACAGTATTCAACTATTGTGGATGCAGGAGCACAGTATATGGTTTTATGAAAGGTTTTATAAAGTTATGTTTTAAAAGGATGTTTGTGAGGGGAAACCCATTTCTCTAAGCGGCGTGGTCTAACTTAACATAATTATTCTGGGATGTATAATATTATTCACACCAGGCTTTATGTCCGACTCGAATTTTATGTTTTCCCTTTAAACTCTCAGGCTCTCAAAATTAATTTGTGTAGGCAGAGGGATTAAGGTCTTTTTCAGGTTTTAGTAGGGCGACGAATAAGCTACCGGAGGCATGTAGGAGGCAAACGGATAGCTATTTAGGAGTTGCTATCCTTGTTATGTTTTGATGGATTTTTCGCCGTGTTGTTTTGTATTAGTTCTATTATGATCAAATGACTTTGATCAACCAAGGGGGTATCTACATGTACCGCTCTTGGCGTATTTTTTAATAATTATATTTGATCTGTGCGAGGGAATGATTTGGGATTATGTGTTGTGAATGTGAAACAATTGGTTTTGAAATGTAATGAAGTAAAGGTTGTTTTTGAAATCTATGTTTTGTTTCATATTCAAGTGCTTCTAATATTATTGGTACCATTAACATAGCCATATTTAGTCGTCGGAAGCAAATACTATAGATGACTGTAGCATCTGTAGCGCTTAGTTTTGGGCCTCTAGATAGGGAATGTTACACCCTTCGACCCTTTCGAAACCTTTTGTGTCTAATAAGTCAAAACTCTCTATAATCACCTTTCTCCAGCTTTGTCGAAACATTCCTAGTTCATATAATTTTAACTTAGGACCTTTCAACCCGATGACTATACACGGTTTCGACAACATTCATTTTTTTCCCTTAGGAAACTTAAGTCATAAGTTTCGACGGTGTCGAAGGGTCATGTTATCTTAGCTATGGAATACTAGTAGCATATATTTATGTTCGTATTCTCAAGTTAGTTTTACCCATTTCCTTTAAACAACTTGGTTCCTATTGAGCTTTCGGCATTGTTGAAAAGTGCCAATTGAACATATACTTTAACTCTTCCTTTTGACCTTGTCGAAAGCTCACTGAATGTTTATATTTAGGTTTTCGACTTTGTCGAAAGATGTTTGTTAAATGTTAACTCTTCCTTCCTTTTTGACTCTATCGAAAGCTCTATATCTATGATTTTTAACCTTAATAATCTTCCAAGAATTTGAAGTTCCATGCTTGGTGTTATGTTTAAGTTGCCTCAATAGGTTTTGAATAATTCTTCAAAGAATGCTAAGTTCATACTAAACTGGAAATTTTAACTGAATTGTTTTCACCTGGCAGAACCATGATCTCTCCAAAGAAGGTCGAAGCCACTTCCAAGCGTTCACTCATATCTATTCAAGACAAAGTAGATGCCATCCTTGGTGGCTACGACATTACTAATGAGGAAGCTATTCCTCCTAGGGAAACAGATACCATCAACAACCCTCCCGAATGGTTCTTTGCTTATACCGCATGGAGGATTTCTCCCTTTCTCAGAATTCTTGTCCAAGTTTCTTTCTTATCTCATGATCGCTCCAACCCAGTTGTTTCCGAACGTTTACACCTACCACCTGTCTTTGGAGATACTGGCATTAGAGTCGAGCCACCCCTCTCTAAATGCTGAAGTGTTGAACCACTTGATCCGGCTGGTCGAGCTTAGCAATCTCAACAGCCAAATTTTAAGAGCCAACCCCCAGAAGAAGCTAATATCAGAGGGGGTTAACAAATTTGGAGACAAGGAGAACCAATTATTTTTTGTCAAGTACTTCCCAAATATCAGTGGGACTTTGTCTACCCCCTATAAGTCCAAATTTTCATTATTTTCCTTCTATTAAGTCGTTTTTCTTGTCTAATCTTTGCTTTTATCAGGTATCTCTGCTAAAGAGCTCAATGAAGAAGATAAGAGAACAGTTGAATCTCTAATCTGGCCTCAAGCCAAATTGGGAGTAGATTGATGCTGTTAACTCCAACAAATTTATGAACGCGCTCTCTTCTATCAACAGGACAAAGGATCCTCGGCAATCCTCCTTTTGTCCAACATTACCTCCTGAAGCAAACGCTTCCTTTCTTTGAGAGACCCATCAAATTTCTCTCCCATGTCACCCATATGTGCTGACCACTCTGGTATGTGATAAACACTGCACTTGTTATGAATTGATGTGTTGTTTTTTTCAAATTATTCCGTTGATTTATAATCTGCTTGAATTCTTTTCAGTTGCTCCTCAAGTTAAAAAGCCTATTAGTGGTCGAGCTCCTCCTCTTACTACCTCTCGTGCATCCTCCATTGCTCAATCTCTTGCCAGAACCAAAATAGCAATCAAGAGGAAGTTGGCGCAATCAACTGAAGTGGAACCACCTTTTAAGATAGCTAAGGTAGTTAGCATTCCTGATTCAGAAGAGGATGAATCGTTATTTCTTGATAAAGCAGCGGAGGGCCCGACTGTTGAATCTATTAAGAATAAATCCGAGCAGACTCCTTCTGCAGTCGATCTTCTTTCACGTATCACAGTTTCGATCTCTCAAGCTGCTCTCGAACAAATGCAACAAGCTTTGGAGGTACCCCCACTCAAAAGCGCATTCCTCTAAAGCCGTCATCTTCCTCTCTCCCATCAATTTTGAAGAGATAGCCTAGTCCATATTGAATTCTGAGTCCTTTTCCTCCGTCCACCCGCCTTCTACCATGTCTGATTTGGCGGGTCATTACTTTTCTCTAATAGAGCAACAATTCTTGGTAAGTTTTTCTTCACTTTGACTTTATCATTACCGTTCTTCTCTAAATTTCTAACTTGTGCTACATTTCTTCTTTCAAATTTCTAAGAGTTGGTTAACTTTACACGAGCAGGTGTCTAAATCTTCTACTGAATCCTCCATGTTCCAGGAGGAGATTTTTGCTCTAAAGAATAAAGTGTCTTTCCTTTCTGTGGCAAAAGACAAGGCAACTCCTGAACTAGAGCGATTGAGAACTTCTCTCGCCGAGTCAGAATTTGCTACTTTAGAGGAAAGAAAGGCACGTCAACTCCTTGCCGATGAGAACTTCGCAATGCAACTAACCTTCAGAGAACTCAACGAGGAGAAGACCCGAATGGCCGCAGAAATGCATCTCTGAAAGAGAAGTTAAGGAGAAAGAAGGCTTCCTAGAAACTCGCTGTTGATACCATTTCAGAGGCCAAATAGCGAGTATCTCAGTTTCTCGACAATTCCCTTAAAAGAGATCATGTTGAGCTCCGTTGAAGATGCTTTGATGATTGCCCATGCAGATAATATCGGTAAATGCCCTGAGCTCATTTTTCCCTAGGTCGACTCCGGCCTCATAGATAAAGTATAGGCAAAATAAACCAGATGAAGCAGGGAACCGAGGCTATTGAAAAGGAAGAAATTGATGCCTCCCAGATTCTTACTTTCGACGTTCCTTCTTTCGAGGTCAATTCTAACTTTAAGGATGAAGGTGACAAGGACGATGTTGTCGAAGAGAAGGACGACAATAATAATGACGACGAAGATGATGACGATGATGATAATAATAATAACGGATGCTAAGGCTTAGGTGGTGATGGAGGAGGTCACACCGAAGCATCAGACAAAGACGGAGATGATAACACAAAAGCTTCTGAATAAGAGCCATCTCCTCACAAAGCTACCCCGCATGAATCTGCTGCCCCCTCTGCTCCTCAAGAGGATCCTGCTTCTATGAATGTCAAAGAGCAAAGAGGAAAAGAGCAGGTTTCTCAGACTTATCTCCTGGTATGTCAGGTATGGGATTCTCCATTTAAACAACTTTTACCTCGAAAACCATAATAGTGTAATTCTTTTATTTAGATAAGGAAGAAATATGTCCTCCCCTATAAAACCAAGCTCGAGAAAACAAACAGAGATAAACGTACTGTATAGGGAGTTAGACAAGCAAATAAGGGAGCACAATGTACTTTCCGACAAGTATCGTAGGCTTGATAGAAGTGCATCTGTGCTGGCATCTTTTAAGCATTAAAAAGCTTCCCCCTTACTAAAGAGGGCACGCCTTTGCTATAACGCACTCTTAAGAGAAAACCAGGAGTTAGCTACCCTATTTTGGATGCTGATTGAGGAGAGGGATATTTTAGTCAACTTCCTATATAAGGCCTACTGTAGACACTCAATTGTTGATTTTTCATATTTAGGAAAATTTACTGAGGGTCTACTTAGGCGCTTTCATAAGATATACTTGGATGAATTCCTATCAGACCCACACCATGGAGCTTATTGGAACTTACCACGGGTCGGATCCATCCCCAAGGTCTCCCTCTCGAAAAATTTAAGCATTATAAAGATAAATTTGTCTCTGAATTATTTTCTAAGTCTATTTTGTATGAAAAAATGAGTAATTGTAAACATGCAATAATATATTGATTCTGTAAACAATAGTTTTATTCTTGCATTTTATGCTTAGCTTCGTTTTATTATATTATCACAGAGTGACTGTTCATCAGGCCAACTTATTTCTTTAGACCATTTAAGCCAATATGTTAAACTATGAAGATTTTATCTTGAAAAGGCGTCAATTATAAAGTTTTCAAAATTAGCAAGGTACTGTTTTCTTAGAGATTTACAAAAACTCTACTTGGAATATCCTCGTCTCATCTTTGATTTCCTTGGTGATGAGAAAGGAAAGCTTCTTAAGGAGTTTAGAACATTTCATACGAAATTAATTTGTGGCCACAATAGTCCTGCAGGTGGAAAGTGGGACTATAGTAAATGTTCACCAGTTATTACTCCCGAAGGAGTCAACATTCCTTTTGATTCGTCACTTACCCTCTTTGCTAATTCATTAAATAAAGTTAGAAATGCAGTTTTCCAACTTTAGATATAAAACAATTGTCTATTGTATCTTTTAGTTTCACTATTATTTTGGTTATATTCTGTTATCATAATAATAAAAAGATTTTTCATTCTGATTTTGACTCCATTTTATTTCTTTTTCTATTTAAATATGACTTACAATTGTTAGCAGCTCCTTTCTCACTTGATTCAACGTCGTGCTTTACTAATCTTAGAGATAGGCTATTGACAGAATTTGAAAAGAGCAAACTATCATTAGCAACCTTATGGTTCAAGTTTCCAATTTGGAGGATGATATCAAAAGCAAAGATGAAATGATTTTTGCACTAAAGCGACAAGAAAATTCGAACCCTTCAATCGACTTTTATCTGAAAATGTTGGAACGCCTTCAACAAATAAGTGATTTAGAAATAAAATTGAGGGATAGTCAAGCCCAATGCGGATCACTGGAATATATCATGGGGGATAATATTCAGAGTATTAATTTACCGGCTCCCCATGCTACTCCTTCTGTGACTAGACCCACAAGGTCTACTTACCTCGCCGTTTAGAAATTCCCCCAAATGACTAATCCTCCTTTTGGCTTAGATGAGAGGATATTGGGTGAATGGTGTAGGAAAGTTAAGTTTGAAGTGGTAAAGTATTTTGATGAATAACAAAGGATTAAATATTCGCAACGTATAAACGAGTATGCTGCCAGAATCCAAGAGCTTGAGTGCGACAACTACTTCCTCCAGAAGCGCGTTGCGGAATTAGAAAGAGAAAATAAACCCCTTAGAGGCACAAACAGAGCTTTCAACCATGCTCTGAAGACTAACATCGGTGCAATAGACGATGCAAATAGGATAATAAAAAGGAAAAGAAACTCAAGGAAGTCCTCTACATCGCAATTCGTCACATAGTCGATCCTTCGATTGTTGAAAATCTAAGAAAAGCTACTCAAGATTTGTGATAGACTCGTATTCATAGAATCTATATACTTATCCTATATATTTGTAAGTAGTTTCATAAGTCGTGTAAATTATATAAAATTTGTAAATATCACCTGATTTGTGATTCCTTCTTGTAATGTCATTTCTGAAATGCCTATTTGATAGCCCATTCCATAATGTCTGTATTTGCTGAATTCTTGTATTCTTCTTTGTTGTTTCGATTTCCCTGAAAAATATTAAGCAAACAATATTTCCAATTGTTAGCTTGAAATTGACTTATAAATCTATGTATACCATTTGTGTAGATTAACAAATCACTATGTTAATTGGATGAAAAGTAGTTTATATCGAATTTCTAAATCCCATCTTTAACCACGATAAGAAATAATTAAGAATTTAACTTTAACCATCTTACTGGAATGTCTGAAATCCGTTGATAGAAAACCCTACCCAGAAGCAGGGATATAATTGTGAGAGAGTCATTCACTAAAGGGCTAAATATAGAAAAATCCAGAAATCATTATTTGAATTATTGTAATATAAATCCCATGACCCGTTCTCAGGTATTTATGAAATTTGGAAACTTAGAAATCCAAAACCCAGTTTTAGGCATTAACAAAAACTTATAATAATGACCTTCTTGAGAATATTCTTTGACCAGGATTCGGGCATTTGTAATAGAAATTCATAGTAGAAATCCATAATTGAAGTTTCAAGCCTAGATTAGGGCATTAATAATTAATAGTCTCGCAACCGAGATTCGGGTATGAATAAGATAGTTGTTGATTGATAAAGACCCGGAACCTAGAATCTGGTATCAGTAAGTGAAGTTTAGAAATAAATGTCCTGAAACCCAGATTTGAGTTTTAATAAATGAAATCCAAAAATGAGAAACACGGAACCCAAATTCGGGTATTTATTAGACGGAGTTCGGCTTTGCTCCTTAGATTATGTCGTCTTTGACAGGCGTAAACCTTCTTTGCTTTGTATATAGTAATAATCTGATTGGCTGCATTTCGAGCTTAGACGTCTTAGTCCAAAATCTGAAGTGCCACTTCTTGGGCCTGGACATCTTAGTCCATTGGAGAAATTCTGCTTCTTAGGTTCGGATATCTTAGTCCATTATTTAATGAGCCTCTTCTTTGGCATGGACATCTTAGTCCATTATTGGATGAGCCTCTACTCGGGCTTGGACATCCTAGTCCACTGTTTGTTGAGCCTCTTCTTAGGTTTGGACATCTTAGTCCATTGTTGTCTGGTTCTCTTGGATAGCTCATCGTAGAGCTTGGAACCAAGGACTTACCTGACCTCCCTCCAGGAGGCATCCTGCCCTGGCCATAATGTGGTGAGGACAGGGCTTGTTCGGTGCTTTAACCTGGCCATAGCGTGGCGCGGATAAAGGCTTACTTCATCCTCCCTCCAGGAGGTGCCTTACCTTGGCCATAGTATGCCGTAGATAGGGGCTTGTTCGGTACTTTACCCTGGCTATAGTATGGCGCAGATAAAGGCTTACTCCATCCTCCCTCTAGGAGGTGCCTTGACCTGACCAGAGGCGCAGCCAAGGGCTTGTTCGGTGCTTTAATCTGGCCATAGAGTGGCACGGTTAAAGGCTTGCTCCGCCCACCCTCCAAGAGGATCTCTGCCTTAGCCAACTCAGTGCAGATAGAGGCTTTCTACCATCTTAGGTAGATACCGTCTTAGGCAGTCTCCAAATTTAAGGAGTATTCCACTCCCAACCATGTAGATCTTTCTTAGAAAAGTAACTCTTTATTGATCATTCTCATGTTCTCTTTACAAATTCATTGATCTATTCCTGATGAAAGAAATTGACATTCATCCCCTCTAGGGCTATTCAATGATTGGTCTCATGTCCGTTCATCATGTGATAATGACAGTACGATCTTCCAGATTCCTTTCATGTTTTGGCTTCTTTTTTTGTGACGGCCAATAGTTAAGCTCATCCTTAGTTAGCAAGTAGATATTCTTAATTGATGTTGTCAAGTTGCATTCTTTAGGGAGTCTAGATTTGAAACTTGATTCTTAAGGATGCCTTTTTGATTTCTTATTTCTTGGCCTTACAGTTTCACATTCCTCGATCGCTTTTCTTTTTGTCGCCTTTTTTAGTTCTTGTGTTGGAAGCGTTCTTGTTGTAGTTGGTCGCCATTTACGTGCAAAGGCATTGTAGTCAGCCATTATTTCTTCTTCAAAGATTGTGCCTTTGGAATAACATTGAATGGTTTTTCTCATTTGGTTGAATAAATTGTCGCTTCCATTTGTCTTTCTTCCTAAGGCAAAGATAGGGGTTGGGCCAATATGAAAGGGGTTTAAGCTCCATTTCTCAAGATCATACGATTCTGCTTTTTTCTTGTTTATGATTCTTAGTGCTTCTAGTCTTAGCCTTTGCTCTTCATTTTGGTTGGAATCCTTGATGGCTTTTGAGGGGAATCCTAGCTCATGTGGTTCAGAGGATCCTTGTTCAGATCTTATGACTCTTCTAGCCCTGATTAAGCAAAGTAGATGAACTTGAGATTGAGTTAAGTGGGGTCAAAGACAAGTAGTGTTGGGAGTTCAACCAAGTCGGAGGTTCAAGCCCTCCTTCTAGCGCCAAAATTTTAACAAGAAATCTTGTCAACACCCCAAAGTTGAGTTATGAAGAAGGTTTATCCCTTTTTGGATTTCTTTAGTTAGATTGCAAATAATGAGATGTGTATTTCCTCCTTGATTACCCTTTCAAATAGATTGCTATGATGTAAACTTGAATAGGTCGACCTTTCGATCTGGTCGAAATGGCTAATTCCTTTAATTATCAGCCTTTCGACTTTGCTGAGATAGAGTGGTTTTCCCTTCGAAAGCTCCCCTTTCGATACAGTTGAAATACTCAAATGAATTACTTTAGAAACTTCTCGATATGGTTGGACTTAATTGGTTTCGATCCAGTTGAAGGCTAAAGTTGTTGACTGATCTTGGTTCCGATCCAGAATCTGAGAGTTTCGACCTTGTCGAAGGCTGTAGACTTGAATGTCTCAAGTTTAGATTGGAAATCTCTAGTTAAAGTGATTTGGAGTTAGGTCTTGACCTTGTCGAAAGCTGGATCGTGTTGCATCATGAGTGAATCAATTGTTTAAGTAGGTTGAGACTTGGTTTTGACCTTGTCGAAAGTGGAAGCCTAGTGGGAGGTAGCTTCGAGTATATAACTGAGGTTACTTGTATATATCAAGGTCTCGATAGGGTCGGAAGGGGCCTTTCGATCAGGTCTATACCTGTAACACAAAGTTAGATCTGAGAAAGCTTGAGAAACAGTACAGTAATTGAAAATAGCGAAGACTTCCCTCTCCTTCCTTAATGAAGACTTTACTAATCAATATCCCCAATTCAATTTAGAAATTTGGGTTTTACAGCTCTTTGGATTAAGAAAATACAAGCTTAGAATTACTAAAATTTAGATCCCTCAAACCAGACCCCTTGGGTCTTATTTATAGATGCGGGTCAGCACCTTTCAACCCCAATGCTTTCGACCTGGTCGAAAGATAGCTGCCGTGTTGACACTAGTATCTTTCGCCATTGTCGAAAAGAATGGTTGCGCTTTTCTTTTCTTTGCTGCCCAGTAAGAGCTTTCGACCCTGTGGTTTCGAAGATGTCGGGATGTTTATGGTGTCGATGCTATTGGTTTCTTTTGAACTCTTGTCTGCGACTTGAGGTGAAACCTCCCTAGATTACAATGGCTTTGACCGGTTTGAAAGGCTTAGTATAGCTTTCGAAAGGGTGGTTCAGGCCAATGCATGCTTTCGAGTGGTATGAGTGGAGGCGAAACCTGTGGTTTCGAAAGGTTTGGCGTGTACTTGAAGAGTTATCTCTCATTATCTTCGAAAGGTGTTTCCTTGACCCTTTCGAAAGGTCTTCATGCATGTGGATTCACCTGCTTCGAAAGGTGGTCATTGAAGGCGAAAGGGTGCATTCGACCCCTTCTACCCCTTCGAAAGGTAATGAATCTTCTGGCCTTTGACTGTAGCGTCCCTTCGACTCTTTCGAAATGTTTAGTTGGAGTCCTTTCCTCTTGTTCTTCTTTATCTTCTACTCAAGAAGGTGTCGACTAATTTGAAAGGAAATTTTGGCAGTAACAGATCATTTGTTAGTTATATTAGAAATCTAGTCAGCAATAATTTTGATAGGAGTCCAGAAATCGTCTAGTTATAATAATCTAAATAGGAGATCGAAAAACTCATCTGGTAATAGTATCACCTGAATAGAAGACCAAAAAATTGCCTGGTAATCATAATTTTTTGAATAGAAGATTAGAAAACTGATTTGGCAGTAATAAATGACTAGATATCCAATCTGAATTTAAATTTTTTGAATAGAAGACTAGAAAACCAATTCTGGTAACAAGAAACCTAATTATAAAAAGCCTGCAAAATCATCTGCCTATTAATGGAGATTCCCATTATTCAATAATTTGAACATTAATGAAGATTCCTGTTATTTGATAATTTGAAAATTAACGAAGATTCCCATTATTTTATAATTTGAATTCTAATCTAGGAATCAAGGGTTGAGAAATAAATAAATATTTTGAAGCATCGGAGCTTTTGAGTCAAAATAATGAACTAGGATTTTTAGACATTCTTATTTGATATCAAAATTTTCTATTCTAGGCAATAGGCAACTCCTGACCCTTTCTTTGAGGGATGCATAAATGAATGTGTTTGACTGTTCTTCCTCTAGGAGATTGCTTTTGATCCATTCTTTAGGATAAAGCTTGGTTTGCTTTTGAATTTGATCGATCTTCCTCTAGAAGACTGCATCGATCTCTCTTTTGTATTGAGTTTGATTTTCTTTTGTATTTGATCTTCCTCTAAAAGATTGGCCTTTACTACTTTTCAGGTAGTGATTTATGCTTTGATTGATTTGTTTGTTACCATCTTTAGGTAATGATCACAACTTGGGTCGAACCCCTTATTACTCTCTTAGGTGATGATTTAGGTCTTTTACCCGGTGTGTTTGGTTACCTATTTAAGCATAACCAAAGCCTTATCCGGCCTCCATCTAAAAGGTTCTTCGGTCAGGCCATATAGATGAGACTGAAGGCTTTTTTGGCCATAACCAGGCCATCTTAGGTGGGACCAATGGCTTACTCCGTCCTCCCTCTAACTGGGGCTCCAAATAGGCCTTTTAGGCAAGAATGAAGGAAAATCGATGCTTCGGCTAGGCCATCTTAGGAGGGTACTCCGTCCTCCCTTTATGAGGCACTCCGGTCAGACCACATAGGCAAAACCAAAAGCTTGCAGTGTTCTGGCCAGGCAATATAAGCGGGACTAGAGACTTATTATGACCTCCCTCAAGAAGGTGGTTTAACTGGGCTCTTGTGTCGGATCAAAGGCTATCTTTGCCCCTTATTACCGTTTAGGTAATGATTTAGGGTTTTCCTTTATTTTATGAATCCTTTCCATCAAGAATTTCACTTTATTGAAGATTTAACTATACTTGTTTGACAAACTCATTGAGTTTTCCCTTTCTAAAGAAATCTCCAATCATTCTCTTTAAGACCTGACATTGATTAGTTTCATGTCCATTTTCTTGATGGTATTGGCAATAAGCACCTCCAAGGTTCCTTTCATTTTTAGGCTGTTTCTTCTTTGTAGGCCAATAATTCAGCTTTCTCTTAGTTAAAAGATAGACACGTTCATAAAATGTAGTGAGAAAATAGATCCAATAATTCTTAGGATATAGCTCCTTTTGCTCCCATTTAGCTTTCTTGTTGCACTGGATTGGCATAATAGGATCATCTCTAATCCTTCTCTTTTGAGCTTTGAGTGGCGTGAGAGGATGGTCTATAACTCTTTTCCATCTCTGGGTAAACTTATCAAAATCGTTATTATGTCTTTTTCAAACGTTGTCCCCTTTGACTGGCATTGTATGTCCCTTCTTATCTTTAAGAAATAACTATCTTTCTTTAATCTTTCTAAAGCAAAGATTGGAGTGGGTCTAACATGGTATGGGTTCATGCTCCATTTATCATAATCATAAGCAGCCACTTATTTATTTTCTCCTATAATTCGCAATGCCAACATCCTTAGCCTTTGTTCCTCATAAAATGCAGGTTGTTACATTTGTGGTAGGTGTATTTTAGTATGCAACATTGTATTTTATTTGTGTGTATATCTACATGACATCGGTGTTCCTTTGTGGTCCCTGTAGCGTATTATACGGGATGACCATTGTTCTCTTTTGTGAGACGTTATAGAATTTATTTATATATCAGTGATGGCTGAGTAGGAGATAATGACAATCATCTACTAGTTTATCATATATCACTTATGCTTACTGAGGGGTATGGTGAGATCCATACAGGTTTCAAGCAAATACAGTAGATCATATATCACTTATGCTCATTAAGGGTTATGGTTAGATCTACACGAGTTCCATCACTATGGATGCGACCTAGGGTCTATGGTGCACTAAGGTACCAACTCTATTTATTTTGGACCCTCAATAAGAATCATTGGATTACAATAATTTGAATTATGGATGAGTGTCCAATGCAGACCTAGGTTTAGGTATCTAGAGTAGATCATATATCACTTATGCTCACTGAGGGGTAAGATGAGATTTACATGGGTTTGATCACACTTGATGTGACTCCATGTATATGGTACAATTAGGTACTGACTAAATTTATCCAGGGAAAGAGTCTACCGTGGACTCCACTTACCAGCAATGATGAGTATTAATTTATAACTTCTGTTTATAACCTATCGTTATATTCAGTACTTTGCATCAATTGACTGATATTATTGCTATTAACTCTAGGGTATGCTTATATTGTGATACTTATATTACTTATGCATTTGTATATTAGGTTACCTTTATCATAGTATATTGTTACATTTCAACCATATATTAGTTGTGATACCCTGCTGATTCCAGGAGAAGAGCATGTTATGGTATGATTCTGAACTTTTGTGATGGGCTTACTTTACATAGTTATGGGCAGCTCGAATTACTCCCGAGCCACGTTTATGGAGAGGACCTGATGTGCCTTAGTAGCTTCCTATTTTATATATGTATATAGTTTTTATATAGAGTATTTTGAGAAGAGCATGTTTTTATATATCTATTTATATCATGATAACTCTCGGGTGCTCGATTAAGTAGTTTGAGAGTCAGTTGCTTTTGGGATACGTTGTTAGAGTGACACAGCTGGTGCTTTAGATGCGAAGATGATACGTTGGATATATACTCATTGTTGTAGTAGTACATGACATATATGTTATCTATACTATACTATTATTAGTGAGTTGAATTTCAAGCTCACATAGGCTCCCTTGAAATTTGGCAACCGAACAGTCACGTTTAAACTTTTTCTTATCTTCTGTTCGTTTCTATCTCTCCCCTTCTTCTCCAAACCATAGTACGTTTTCCTCTTCAACAATCGCGTCTTCCCCCTTCTTCCATTTTCCTCCTCTTCAATATCCTGTAGCCCTAAATTTAATTTTAAACAATGGACCTCAAATTAACACTCTTGAATTGGCCGACGTTTACCCCTACATGCTATCATCTGATTGCTTTTGGATCGTTCTTCCTCGCCCCCATCATCCGCAACAATATCTCTTTCCTTAACGTATGGCGAGTTATCCCTAGGCTGAAAAGCCATCGCTCTCTCCAATCGTCTATATCTTAATCTACTAAGGTATGAATTTGTTGTTATCGACTTTATTCGTTGATTTGTTGAAGTTTGTTCTTCTCTTTTGTTAATTCCAATGTTTGGCTATTCTCTAAGTTTAAGTGTCAGCAAATTTTATTTAGTTATTAATTTGGTTAAATTCAAGCGCTGAAAGCTAACTATGACTTTAGAATTTGTAGCAAATTGGTGGTTTTCATGCTGCTTTGAACTATTTTATTTCTTTGAATATTTTTTACTCCTTTTAAAGTATAGTTTACTCACCCAAAGCTTCTTTAATTGTTTACGGTACATTCACTTTGTCTATTAATAAGTGCAAGGGTCAAAATTTACTGTACATATCACTTCGTCTATCTCTTTGGCATAAACTATTGCTTTTAAATTAGCTACTAAACTACTATATAAAATTTATTTGTTGAAGTTTAGTTTTGTACTGGGATTAAATGTTTTAATTCCTTCTTACTTGACCACTTAGATATCAACTATTTTTATTTCATGAATAGCTGGTAGTTTCAAAACAGAAGCTTTGGAACATTAAACAATAGTCATATTTCTGAATTTAGTTAGAGGACTTATTCTTCACTAAATGTTCTTATTACGATATATATAACACAGAGAATGGATTTAATGAAGAATGAAAACATATACCTTTAATGCTATAAATATGCAATTTACTCTTCTATTTTTTTTCATCCATTGGATTTTATTTTTACGTGCATTAGTGACTAGGATTTGAAAGTGCAAAGAGTCTATCATTTGTGAATTATGTTCACTTAGGCAATGTAATAAGAAACTATACAGATATTCTTTGCTATGCCTAATTTATTTATTTTGAGATGAATAAATGGTTGTGTTTCTTTATAGATATGAGTGCCTAATCACCACAATTTGAAAAGAATACACAAGGATATGGTTTGGAAGCTATGAGATGTTTATTTCAGTTCCTAAAAAAATTTATTTATAGCTTCATGAATGATTGAATAAATGTCTATTTGTATATGAAAGAACAAGCATTCATAGTATATTATTAATACTCAGTATGGCTTCCTTTGCTCTAAAGCCCCTCAGTTTCTCAATGAAATTAAATTTCCTTTTGCTACGTTCATTGGAGTGATCGAACGTCCTGTTTTTTTTTACCAAAGAAAACCTTAATTCACTTCCTTCTCCACCCCTTATCTGTCTAACCCCAATCTTTATATCATCCAATGTCCCCGCCCACGAAGTGTCCTAATTCTCACAAAGTGACTGACAGATAACTTCGTCATGCCATCGCACATCTCTTTTCGAAACATCTTCTTCATCCAATAGGTGGCAAGCACTATGAAAGATAGCTTAACAGTTGTCTATTAAATCACATTCTATTGATTTATCCTGCTGTTGACTTTGGATACCTTCCGCGTACCATTGCACTAATCAAGCCTTCCATCCACTTCAAGGCATTTATTATAATTTAAGGTTTTGTTTGACTGAATATTGTTTTAAGATCTTTGATAAGCTCTGTAAATAGTACAAGTTTTCATAATTAAACTATAGAAATGCAAGATTGGTTTTTTTCATTTTAGTAGGACGCATCCGTGAATTACTGTTTTAATAATCTACTTTTAGGATCAACTACACTATTTTACAACTTTATTTATCTATTTTTGATATAGTATTTTACTGTACGATATATCAGATTGGTATCTATTAATTTGATCAATTTATATTGTCTTAGCATTATGAAAACACTTTTGTTTTGCTTAGCTACCTCTTGCATTAATCATTTAGGAAATCATCTCCTCTATTCTTCTGTTTCTTAAAGACTTTGAATTTTTAGGATGAAGACAAAAATTAATGACGAAGACGGGTATGTACTCTATGTTTCGATCTTTTTTATGCTTATACTTGGATATAATTTAGTTGTTCCTACGGATTCTTATCTACACACAACAATCAGATAATATGCCTGAAAACTTAAGATTATTTTCTCAAACTGGTGAATTTTTTTATTAGATCCAGGGTTTTTTCCACAATCCAAAAACTATATAGCCTTTTGTTATACAACTCCATATTTTCTTCACTATGACTAACTTATTCATATATTCCGTGTAACAAATCAATTTTCTTCTTCATTCTGTCCATTCTTTCTGTAGTGACCACGAATAGCTTTATGTAACTTCGTGTATCTTTTTGTAACTTTGTGTAACTTCATGTAGTGACTACTAATATCTATGGTTATTATTCAATTTAATATACTGTGATGATCCGTCTTCTTTCATGGCATAAAAAATTATTTTCACCTATTTGCTGTCTTCTACGGTGTTGTCTCCCAAAAATTTTCAACATATAACCTAATGTTACTTTTCTCCTTGATATGGTCATATGATTGTTTTGTTTACGTTTATTTTGAAAATGGTTGGATCTTTGGAACAATGTAAATAGTTTTCTTATTATGATTTTTTTTGACAAATTTGGTACGTCAACCACTTTGGTGATTTACTTTTTATTAAAAAAAAATTAGTCCAACTTAGTATAAATGTTTTATTACAGCTTTTATAGAGGGTACCTAATAGTAATGCTTAAAATATACCTGTTTTGTACACGAAATATTAATGACTTTCAAATTTCTAGGATGATAGCGAGTGAAATTATTTATTCTCTCTGAAATCTTTAGAGCTTATGGTAATTTAATAATGGATGATCTTGCTACATGTACAGATGAAGGTTTGCCACTGTCCCATATTATTATCTTATGATTTATGTTTTGAGTATGGTGGACTTTTACTTTACTATTAAGTAGAGAACATTATGAATTGGAGTGTGTAGAATAAAATGAATCGGTTATATTAGATTCTAATAGTTAATCTTATTCAGGCACAAAGAGAGAATAAAGAAAATTCCTATCCTTGATATTGAAGTTACCGACTTCGTATCTAAACACTGATGTTGAACGTGATTAATGTTTATAGGTATATAAACAGATTAACTTTCTGAATTCATACCATGATGTGTCATGATCATAATGATTGTAGCTTATGTGCATGTTTTTTTGTATAAAGTTACTAAATTTGATGTTGGACTTGGTATATTATTTTTGTTCTACAAGCAATGCTGGTAATCTTATGAATCATTTCATTAGGATGTTTTATTCATAGAGTCGTTGATAAAAATAGTAATCTTTTGGTGGTTTATAGTTTTTCCTTAGCTTCATTAGTAATGCAAATATTCATCTAATAAAATGATTTTCTTTAGGTTTAAAGAATCTATGCTTGGCCAAACCACTGCACTATGGCTAATAGGTAGGAAAAAAGTGAAAGGAGCAATCTAAGGTAAGTTTTCTCCTTTTTTATCCTGATAGTTCCATCTACCTGTAATTTTATTGTATATTCTCTACTTCTAGCAAAAAATCTACGTTAACAAATTTGAAAAGAAAAACTATTTTTATTTCAAAGTTTTAGCCGTGTCCCTTATACAGCCAACACCATGTACTATGTCAAATAAGCATGCATGCTATCTAACAAAGTTACCTAAATGCACTGCATTTTGATATATCATAAAAGAAGGGAAGACAATCTATGTTGTAAATGGATAAATATTGAAATAGTAGGTTGATTGAATACAACTCATATTTCTTGGAACTAATCTCAAGTATACTATGTATTAATTTTTTATATTTATAAATTAACAATTGGAATCGAAAGCACAAACTTTTTGGTATACTTATTTTAGAAAATAAATAGTTTTTATAACTACAGTCGTAAATTGTGGGTTGAATGCTACAACCTGAATAGTTATCCATATTCTAAATTAGTTTATCTTTGTGTATCAAAGAAGTTTAGGAATTAAGAAACATGTATCCCAAATTTTGTTAGTCAAAGCTATAAGATTAGAAATTAACCTAAAAATAAAATAAATGATTTATACCTTATATTATAGTAAAATCTAATGAATGAATTTTTGAGATTTTTATCATAAACTATACATTTAAAATCATCTTTGCCGAAACTGGCAACCCTATAACAAGTACCCGAAGTATGTGTTTGGCAGACACATACTTCCCTAGAGTTTACAAGCGAAGCTTGGTTCTCTAGGTAATTAAAAAAATCATCTTTGCCTGTACTCATGTAACTAAGTGAAATACTTGAAATTAATATCTTGGCATCTATAAAATTATAAGCCATTTATATACTAGACCATCATAATGTCTCTACTTTCAAAATATTCACAAATGGAAACCTAATGAAACAATACATTGGATGAAGGCAGGGATCTTCCTTAGCAGCATTTCTCAATGCATAACAATAGAATTTAGACCATGCAATACACTAGATTCTTATAATTTCAATATTATAGTTGTTATTAAGACTAAAAATCAAGTGTGAAGAGCTATGAATACCAGCATGGGAAAATCATTGGAAGAAAGAAATACGAAATGGAGATCAAGAGGATATAATCTTTGCCGTATAAAGCATATAATGAGTATGAGAATAAAACAAGTTATGTATGCAAAAGTACTAAATTCTCATTGTAATTCGTATATAAATAAGCCAATGAATACAGGTACTAAAGTCAAAAATATGATTTAATCAATGAATACGTTAATATTTTTCGAGTTATAGAAAGTAACATAGTTCTAGCTCATTTTATACCTTCACCATATAATCCAACAACATCTTCACTGAAGTTGAACGATTGGGATGAACTAAAATCAGACAGAGGAAGAAGAAGTTGAAAAAATGATTTATTTTTGGAGGATAATTTTTAACCAGGAGGCGACAATATTGTGTGTGATAGTGAGGGATGAAAAATGTGATGATTGTCATATTCTGATTTAAACAAGAATTTTCTTTTGTCATTTTTTAGTACTCTATATTTTACAAAATATTCGGTAAGTCTTTAAATTAAATGGTCTATAAACTGGTACATCAACATTATTATATTTACCTCAAAATAAAAAACAATAAAATTTGGCATTATTTTACTCCCTGCGTCTAAGCATGAGATCAGGTAGTTCTCAACCATTATCAAAGATTATTTGTAATTTCAAAATACGATTTCCAACCATTATAAAAAATTATTTGTTTTAAGAAAGATGGTATTATTACATTGGTTTAATATGTGTACATATGTGATTATATTGCTAGATTCACATTGTTTATATGCAAGCACCTCCGTATTATTTTGAATACGACATCTACAATGTATGCTGATTAGTCACAAATCCATTGACATACGATTTTTGATGTGCTGCAGACCATTATTTCTAACCGTATGTTTTCTGACTATTACTCTGCATTGCATAATTTCAGCTAATGCTGTTGAGGTGCACTACACTGTGTTTGGACTGCTATGGTTAGCTGATACGGACACACTACCAGACAGCTTTTGAGAATTGACATCGCTACTAGCTTCTTCCAATATATTTTTTATTTTAACTATGACTGACATTATAAAGTACTTGATTTTTGGTTGTATGCTAATTGGACGTACTATTTACCTGCAATTATTTTTAACTTCCTTCCAAACTGTTATGTTGGTTGATTATATGTTTATGACTGCGATTATTCAAAAATGTTTTATTCATTTCCCTACTACATTTCCCTTTCACAACAATTATATTGCTTAATTACATGTTAACATGAATGTCATTTTTGAAAATCTATTATATGATTGGTGCTCATGTCTGCATTTCAATTCACTACTTCCAAGGAATCAATATATTATTTAAGCTAAAATGTTAAATACAAGCTATTTGAACTTATCTCTTTCTAGGTTCAAATACAATATTTTGATATATATTTTACATTCTACAGCTAAAGCCATGGTGGTGTATACAAATAGACAGCGGTTTGGCACTAGATTGCAATCAACTTTAAAAAAACTACTTGATTAGCACGCTTTAAATTGTCGGTTGGCCCAATTGGCAGGTTGATTTTTATCACTACTCTTTAGCACTAAACCCTTTTTCCCTTGCTATATTCTCCGTTCATTAAAAGTTTGGTACAGTCATTAGTATGTAAAGCATGAAATGTTGCATAGGATCTGTTCATGTACGTTTTTTTTTGCTATTTTCCACTGATATTATCTGTAAAATTGATGTTCACATCAGTGTTTACTTTGCAAATATGTAATGTTCTTCAGTACATATTTTTATCCACAAACTATAGAAAATGATCAGTCAAATATTGGTCCCATACCTTAACTAGCACAATCAAATTAAGCCTTAATTCAGTTTAACATGTCAGCACGTAATACTAATATCAAGCTCAACGAAATAGTGGTAACAACCATTTTCTCAATCATGAGTTGTACACTTGCACATGTCGTACTGAATCCCATTTTTATATCTAATTGACCATTTAAAACATTTTTTTCAGCAACATGTTTGCAACTTACAACTTACAACTTTGGTGGCAATTCTCCTACAATATTTTGTTTTTCAACAACTGTTTACTTTCATTTATGTGTTAAGGTCAACCTTGGAGTTCAAGAAGGTGTTTATGTAACTTTGATGTTCGAGAATTCAACACATATACTGCTTATATAAAGGTGTAAATTTAATCATTTCAACATTTTATTTGGGGCTACATTCAATTTCTGACTATTAATGCACAGTATACTGCTTCCAGGATTTTTCCACATCATTGTGAGTATCTTACTTAATTTATTCAATCTGATGCTTACACATATATGTTATTTTACTAGGTTCGTCATTATGTTTTGGACAAGCTATTCTAATGTGGACCAAATTAAGCCTACGCTTAACATTCACCTGAAATTTAACAAGCGGCACAATGATCAATATTATATTTTCATCTTTTTTCCATCTTACTTCCACAAAAAAACAGTAAAACAATGTTTTCTGGCCGTTTGTTGTATTTTGTATCATACCCTTCGAATTTACATACTTTATAGATTATATGATAGTCAGAATTTGGTTATTTTCAAGTTAGCTAGACCTGCAAAAATAAAAAATACTGCTTTTGCCTTCAATCCTTTACGTTATCTCTATTTTCCTGTTGATTCTGACTAACCATAAAGTTAGCTCAGAGTTATTCATTTTCTCTTTTTCTAAAATAACTTAACCATTTGAAGAGCATATGATGTTATAACACTTGGAATTAAACATGTCGCAACTGTATATCAGGCATTAACTAACAAACATTTTTCTTCAACCTAAGTTTTGGATTTAGAAATTAGTTATGTTGAATTACTAAATTATTATCTTGGTCATCTCATAATAAAACCCAAAAACAAGCTTATGAGGTCTTACTTTTAATTTCGATGCAGTCCAGCTTTATTTAGGTCAGTTTTGTAATTTTACTCAGTACTATACATGATGTATAATACATCTGTAATGGCCACTACTTTTAGGATGCTTCTGTTAACGAAATTATGTGCTGCTTCTAATTGCATTACACTCTTTTTACAATTGACGCTCATGTACGTTGATATCAAAAGGTGATTTCATTGCACTGGGTGTACCAACATCCGTTTCTTCTATTTTTCCTCAAACTAATATTGATAGTTTAAGATGTACTGATTTAGGTACAATTCTGCTGCCCGATGCTAAATCTTTGTTCAGAATTTAATAATATGCTAAATCCAAATTGTTAAATTAATCCAGTATTTAATTTTATTGTTGAAAGTGATATTACTTTATGTCCTTTGGTTTTTGTTTCTATGTATATTTCATTACGCTTTTCTTCAATATCGTAAATTATAGTTTGATGTTGCCTTACTTACTATAACTTTTGTTCCATTATCTTATTTACTTTATATTCCTTATGCCATCGGTTTTCCTATTTTTCTATTTGTTGTGTAACTACAATATTTTCACCACACCCGTGTGCGAAGCACGGGTTCGCACTAGTTTATATAAGAGACTCATTATATCAAATATTCTATTCTAACTTCCTACATTGAAATTTATTTATCAATTACTCCCTTTAGTGTAGTCTTTTATATATTGTTCAATCTATTCTATTCATCTTTATTTAGTATATTATATGTTATCATTCCACCATGAGATTATATCGTTATGCCTTGGTGTAGTATTTTTTTTACTTTTCTGTCCCTAACAATCTATCTTTTGTTGTATTCAGAAGTCAAACGTTGTCTTTCGATGCTGATTTTAGGGTATTATGAAAGGCTGGTTGTTACAATTGTCTACGCTGGTTGGCCTACTTTTCTATTGCAAGAAATATTAGCAACATTCCCCCTTCCCACGCCCGGGCCTATGCGTAGGCACAGACTTGTCAATCACACATTTAATACCGCATTAAATGCTTCGACATGTGTAACAAAATGATTGGCGGAAATAATCTGTTTTCCCAGACGCGGCAAAGGCCTAACACTTTTTGACATGGTTATTTAACTGATGCATTGATTATACCTAGATGGTTCGTATTTCTCTATCTATTGCAAATATAACGGCCCACGCAGTTCCCCTTCATTTATATATTCCTTTCACCTTATCCATTTCAACTTTTATCGAGCTTTTAAGGATATTCCGCTATTTAAAAACAACCAAAACTTCTTTTTTTTTCAATAGCTCTCTTGATCCTTTTTCCCAAAAATTTTCTATATCATAAATAAGTAATTCTCACTTGACTTTGATTTTGCATTTTCCATATTATAGCTTTTGTTTGTCACTTTTTTCAAAACTTTTTTGAAATAGTGTTAACGATATTTGGCTGTTGATTACTCTTTGATTTGCATACTCTGATAATACATCCTCAGGATTTGTTACCCCTTTCTACAGAAAACCCTTCTCTAATGAACTTCTATGGTGAACTCTTAACATTTATGATGCTTGACAATCGTTGTTGTGCACCCAACGGCGACAATCAAACACCGAATACCATAGAAAAACAGCTTAAGGACTTAAGTATCAATATTGTTGAACTGCCTCCCATTTGATTAGAAGTAGGAAAAAGGTAGTCTTTGACTTGTAGATAGGGCTATTTGGCAGTTGATCAGTTTTCCATGAAGTGTTGTGAAGGGGCTTGCCCTCGGGACAAGTTAGGTTACTTTCTTAAATAGGTTGGGGTTGGTTCAGTAATCTAGGTGACTTGTTATTGATTATAGATGGCTGAAGGTGCTTCTACCAGTGTTTAGTAGCCCTTCCCATCAATGGCCTCTAAAATCGAAGAGGAACAAATCAATCTTGCATGTTCTTTGGAAGATTTCGACTGCGAGATCATTGTCCATCCCAACTCACTGATCCAGACCTAGCCAGCAAACCTCCGACATGCTACTATTCATGGTTTCTTGCTTACATGTAGGCTGGGGCAACTCCCCTTACACCTATTTTTTATTATGTTCCTAAATGCACATTGGTTGATGCCAAGTTAGCCAATTCCAAACCTTTATAAATTTCTGGTCAGGCTAGCTCTTAATAATTTGTATGGATTTGAACATTCCCAATCCCGAAGCTACATTGATCCGATTGGTTTCCAAGCTTTGTTTGTAGGCAAAATATGACCTAAGCGGCCACTACTATCTTCAGAATATGGAGTAATCCCCCTTAGTCTTTGTTCTCCCGAGCAAAGCATTGGCCTACAAATATACCAGTTCTTCTTCGTCCTCGCAACCATTTACCCAAACATTGCCACCAAGGCCTTTGGTATGCCTTGGAAGTTTCCTTTCTTTACTGAAGAGTTCTTTGAAATTGGTTTCCTCTAGTAATCATCCCTTCTTTCCTAGCAGTGACTCCCACTAGGACCGAGGTAGGTTTTATTGTGTATGAAGTCTATGTTCGTCGGATCAAGGCAATAGAGCACAAAGTCGGGACTTGGCGATGATTTTAAGTGATGAGAACCTTCACTAGGTCAGATTATTAGACCCAAGACAAACCATTGTCGGAGGTGCTATCATAGTTAGGACCCAACCATGTGACCAGCAAGGCCTATGGAGGTCATCGTTAAAGAGAACGAAGAGTTGGCGATGGGGAGTGAAGTTGACGACGACGACAAGACCATCAAGTAAGATCCTACCTAGAGTCTAGTAGGCGATCAGGGTGATTAGGAACCATATAACCCGACCCTTTTGGTGGATTTCATGGTCCTTAGTCATGATAATGTAGTTGATTGGTCCTCCAAATATTTTAGTTCACCAGAGATACCCAAAGCAAAGAGTATATGTAACTGGGTGCAAGAATCGAATATGCCCACAAGCTAGGGCTCCTCCTTCAGGTACCCTATCGCTCATGTCTCTTTAGTAAAAGCAACTCATAATGTGCCCTTTAATACAAAAAACCTTGAGGGGATACGGTCTAACAGTAGTAGCACAGGGTCTCCTTGCCCACTTTTAAAAAGGAGGCGGTTAGGGATCGACCAAACGAAGGTAGCTTAGCCTTGTATTGCTTCTTTCTTAACTTCTTTCTTTTTTTATAACACTTTTGTGTTTGCATTTTTTGCAGTGGTCCATTTGAGCCTGGGTGCTGCTCTTGATGCTGCTTCTGTAGGGTAATCCAATCAGGGATTCCCACCTCACAACCCCGCACTAGCACTGCTTCTCAACCATAGCTACCAGACCCCAGCTCCCTGCTACAGATACCAACTAGCTCCTAGCTGCCTCTGTAGAGTGGTCCATTTTTACACTACATGACCTTACTTTATATGATGAGTCGTTGGCCAAAGGGGATCGAAGGCATGAGGAGGCAGAGTAGGAAAGTTTTTCCAAAATTCCTCGAGTTTCCGAGTCGAAGCGCTCTGCGAGTGACCTTACTTACAGATTTTCAGAGGAGGTTGAGGCGGTCAGGCCTCGAATGGGGGAGGCTAAGTTTGAGGTGGAGTGGTCGACCACTTTGAAGGTAGTTGAAGAGGATGACGGCCTATGAATGATGGCATATAAATTAGCCAGAGTACCATTAGAGGCCATGCACTATAGATGTTGGGCGATGCCCAAATGATGGAAGCTTACTTGGTAAGAATCTTTATACTTAGTAATTTTTCTTTCTTTCCATGACTTAAACCTTGAACAACTTATTGAGTTGGCTGCATCGCAAGCTCTTCGAATCAATTTGGGTTTAACCTACCTAATTGGTTCAGCATAGGTGGAGAAGGCTGAAAGCTAGCAAGGGGAGGTGGTGAAGGAGGGGAAGGAGAATAGGGCCCTTAACACCGGGGGAAAGGCCGAAAATTTTGAGAGAAGGGTCCTGTAGGTAGAGGGCGCTCAGCATAGTGGCAAGAGGGCTAAGGATACCGCCACAAATACGCAGGCAAAGGAGAAAGGGAAGTTAGGGGATGAACTTCAGCTTGGGATGGTAAACTTGGAGGCAAGCAATAAGTAGGCGAATGAGCTGAGGAAGAAGCTGAACAACATTTTGACTACATAACCCTGAAGGAGTTCATCAAGGATAAGAGGTTCTTGGATGCCCAATGGGAGGATAAGGAATCAAGTGTTAAAGCTGGTATTTTCAACAAACTACCATCTCCCATTGTCGGTCTCCTTTGTTATTCTAAAACAGTGTGCAGTAATTTACGTCGTGGTTGCGGCGGAGATTGTAATAGCTGGTGTAACAACCCTGCCTGAAATGGACCTAAATTCCGACCCGAAAAAGGCCCATCGAAACTTGAAACCATTTCGAAGCTAGTTGTTGGTTGATAAAATTAACAATACAGAGCTATATATCTAAAAATTTAGATCTCAAGGTGGAAGGATAAAATATAATAACGGCAACAGTACCCATTTTATTCAAATTTCAAAAATGTCATTGAAAACCATAACAAAATAACCATAATCACCGTTAGGTATCCAAGGTACAATATTTCAAAATTACAACATCATTTTTATTTCATGAGGACATCAGAAACTATAGAAAATAATAAGTAAATAAACAGATGATGGCAACAAGTACCATTAACGTCTATGCCTTCAGCATCACCCTTCCTAACCTATGTTGTAAGAAGAAGGGAATCAGAACAACATATGTCTAGTGAATAAAATTCTCGAGCCTTATTATATTATTACTTGGGCAGTATGATTTAAATCGGAATATTTTCTTACGTTTTCAACCTGCATCATAAGTCTTTTCAAATACAAGCCCAAGTGCTTTTCTCAAACTTAAATAAAAGTCTTCCTAAATATAAGACCATAGCAAATTTTCTATCAACCCAATAACCCATATATGTCGTTCATAATGTCCTATCAATATAAGAAATAGTACTCAAGTCAGTTAATACCTTTTAATGGGAATTAGGCAGACTTTGACAATTTAATACCTTATTTGAGGCAGGTCTACATCATTTACTACCTATCCCAAGGCGGACCCAACACTAGTGACTATTTAGCTGACATTGCACGGAATCTCTTCAGTCACTTAATACTTCCTATTAAAGCAGACCATTTCCTGAGATATCCTCTACTACGCCTAACCAATAATCCCGACCATTTACTACTTCCTACATAGAGAAGAGGCGGGCCCTCACACAACCATTTATTACCTTCAATCTCTGAAGCAGGTCATTCGTACTATGACCCGTATCCCACGGTGAAGTCTTACATTAGTCCGACAATTCATAGGTACTAGTAGCAAGATTAGCTGGGTAGATTTACCCAACAGAATTTGGGACTAACCTCACGTCAACGTAGTAACTTATTATAAGCATTGTTTCACATCAACACCAAAGTCACCCAATTGGTAGCCAGATTAGTTGGGCGGACTATCGTGTGCTTTTAACTGACCTTGCATCCCTATAACTTAGTCATAATCTATATCACATTCTACATGTATTATCACACATCTCACCATTTCCATAGTTAAGGCCTTGTAAGAAATCTTCCTTATTTCGCCTGTAACATTAATTAACATCCTGAAGGGGATTTAATAAAATTAATAACCTATTTAACTACCCAATTACATGTTATAATTATACGTTAATTATGCTATTATACATACATACACATAGAAACGTGCCTAGTAATTTCTAAGGGCATAGAATATACGCACTAAACTAGTGTTTAAATATCAACTCTTTCAACAATTATACAAGTCTCATTCCATATTACCAACAACACCAGAGTTCAGCTTTTCCTCCTTTGGATTTGACACGCCTTTAACAATCTCTTTCTGATCTCTTCTTTTTGAAATATACAACAAAAGATATGTATATATATTAGATTAAGTAATTGAGGGGTTGACTTAGATTAGAAATAAAGTAATAAACATCTAGATTTGTTACCTCTCTTTTTGAATCTAAAGAGAGACTGACAGAGCTTCGCTAAGTTCTCAAAATAATTTATGAATAAAAATGAGGGGCTAGGCTCTTATTTATAGTGGTTGAAATTCTCCTCAACTCCTTGATTTAAGTGGGTTTAAAATTATATAATCCAGTACGTTCAAAATACACAAAACCCTAACCATCGTTCAACTTTATTGGTCAACAGTCGCTACCCACTGGTCGACTGCTAGCAATCGACCGGTCTGATGGAAGCGGTCCATCGGTTCTCTTATTTTTGGAACAATTTATTACTTGATGTTGTATATTTATTTTATTCCTTAATTATAGCTTAACGTATCGTTAATTTTAACTAGTTAACCCCTAAGTCTAATTACTGCTAAATTTTAAATTTCAAATTTAAGAATTATTTAATTATTTGAATTTGAATTCTATTTAAATTATTTTGAATCTGAAAACTTTAAACATCCATAACTTTTCCATTTGAGCTCCATTTTCTGTATATTATATATGAAAATTGAACTGACTTTCACCACGAACACAATGGTATTACTTTGGTGCTCAAATTCTAACTTTTGCAAAATTTTCATTTTTAACCTTATCTAATTAATTTATCTTATTTTATTTTATTTACTCCTTATCAATTTTTACGGGGTGTTACATTCTCCCTCTTAGAAGGATTTTGTCCTCGAAATCTTTCCAAGGGGTGAACAGCGTAATTAGCAATAAACATCCATGTTATATAACCAAGTTATCTACACAACCATTTACTCAACCAAAGTGCAATGTGATTATGTGTGCAAGCATACTATAAATGAGCTCAATCCTAGCATGATCATAAGATCATGACATAAAAGTATGTATGGAGGCATACTGAACACGAAAAAGGTGTTCTATATGAGTGCAAAATGATAGTAAAAGTGTAACAACCACATCCTACCATCCAATCTAGTAATCATGATTCAACCAAAACCTAATTTTGGAGAGAAAAGTTTGCCAGTGAAAAGCTTAGGGTGAGAAGTCATCATGCTTTCCACTGGATTCCCTCCCCATTGTACTCGAACTAGTCTAATTTCTTTGTTGCTGAGCTTCCTAGTTACTAACCTAATTTCCTCATTATCTTCCGGTCGTACCTACAGTTTATCGTTAGCTAAATATCCTTATGAAATTTCCATATTTATGTTGCTCCTCAATATATATATATATATATATATATATATATATATATATGTTTGCACCATAAATGGGCACAACACTATTCGGATGTAATTAAAGAGATTAGAATGAAGAAATAAAATGAAAATGAGGCTAATCTAACAATCACACCAAGAAAAATGAACAGTAGTAAATGAAGACAAAAATTTATAATGGTTCGACATTGTAGCCTACATCCACTTTGAAGGATTTGCTGTTTATTGCGGATTATAAACTGAATTACAACAGTACAATGGCTAACACTCAAGTTACAATGGAGTTTCAGCAGAGCGGCATCATTAAAGTCCCAAATCCCCTTTTAGTTGGCGTGGAGGTGCTATTTATTGGAGTGGAGCTGGATATATCTGCCCTATAACTCGGAGTACCCTTTCTCATGCATAGGTGGGCCCACAGGATTGATTTGGAGTTGTTTGGGATCGATCTCGATCGATTCATGTGGAATTCATATCGATCAAGAATGGCTCCATTTTAGTTGCAATCGATCATGGAGGCTCTTGAGGTGATATGCAAGCTCTTGTGAAAATTTCATGGCATTTGGACTTATGGTTTAAGAGATATGATCGATCCAAGGTTGCGCTTGCTAAGTAGGCTGAAGGCTTCGTATCAATACATTCATATCAATCAGCTTCGTATCGATGACGTAGCGCTAGAGACCCATATTTCACGCTGAGAGTCTGTTTCCTCCGAGTTGACCTCTTCCTTTGTATCCACCCTATACATTGTTCCTCGTATCGATGCTATGTCTTTTCCTTTCGTATCGGTGCTTTGCCTCCTTCGTATTGATCGAGTAGTTGATGGATATGAAGTATGCAGCTGTTGAAGGATGATCGATCCAAGGGATGCTGAGGTCCATCGATACATGATACAACTTGATGGATACAAAAGTTAGATGTTGAGTGATGGACTTATGCTTATTTCATATCGATCTGGATGGATACGAAACGATGGATGTGGGTTGATGGATACGAAATGGATGTGTTCCTCATAGATGTTGATCGATCCATAACTTGAGCATATGAACTCCGATTGACTTAAAATTTGGAATGTTGCCTTCCATAGCTTTGCTAGTTATACCAAGCTTGTTGTAGCTCGATCCGGACTTGGACCAAGTTTGCCGGTATCCATTGTGGACCTGTAGATAACCGATCTCCGGGCCGGATTGTCTTCAGTCCCTAGTCAAGTCCTTGGTGTCACGGCCTTGCCAAAAGGCAGGATAACATTTGCCCCCCCAAAGTACGTCCTGTGCGAACATGATGTGCTTTGAAAAGTTGCAATCTTAATTCTGCAAAAATTCAATCCGATTTGCTAAACAATTGTTGTCTTTTCATCAAGAGTTATAACCCCTGATAGGATTTCAGCAATATAAATGTTGAGTTATAGACTGCCAATGATCATGCAGTTTTTTGTTGTAATTGAAGGTCGAGTGCTAGCAATTTGTCGTATATCATTCTGGTTGTCACCAGCCATGCGTTCAATTCATGTTCGAAAATCAAATGTTAGTATGGCATACATGCACATATGTTAACCTGACTCCCATTCTTGTTTGCACGTTCACAGGTCATTGTTAAGTTTTTTTTATTGGATCGAGTTTCATATCCATCCTCTCCTGGATCGATGTGAAATCTGAGTTGCAATAACGATCGATGATTGTTTTGATCCCTTTCTTCGTATCGATCCTCTCCTAGATCGATCAGGGATGCATCATGATGGACTTCATATCGATGTTGACCGATACGAGATGGATATACATAAGGAGCACTTTGTATCGATGGATATGAAAGTGATGGCTTCACATTGATCGATACGAAATGCTCGCTTCGTATCAATAGTCACAAACGATCCAGGAATAATTATGCAGCTCTTTTCGTATCGATGTAGACATTGACCGCTTCAATCGGTTTGGTGACTGGGATACAGAACGGTTTTCTTCAGATACGAAGGCATATAAATAGTTTTTGGACTTAGAAAAATTTCACTTGTATTTGTTATTACTTTGTATCGTTGGGAGAAAAAGAAATACTTGTAGAACTCTCACCTTCAAACAACTAATCCATTAACCCATAACCTAATTCCTTCAATCTAGGTAAATAATTAGTAGATCCATGTTTAAAGTGATAAGACTCGAGTTCCATGCCATTCCGTTCATGGCCACGGCTATGTCCGGCATCGTTATTGCCGGAGCGTGGCCAGGGTGAGGCCGAGGGTGTGTTCAATGGCGATTTGAGGAAGAAGAACGAGGAGGGCACTGGAAGGGTTCGATGGAGTCACTGACTTCAAGTTTTCTCAAATTCATATCGATTGGAAATGGTTGTAGATAGTCCTCATGATCAATATGAGAAACATGGAGCATGTTTCGTATTGATGTAGATGTAGTTTGGAAGAAGCGGTGTTATCGATTTGAAACCAAGGTCTTTGGATCGATATGAAGAGCATCGATACTTTTAGTGATCGATATGAGTGCGTGATCGATATGAATGTGAGATCGATACGAAGGCTATATCGATATGAGAAAGCTATCGATCCAAGTCTTGGATCGATACGAACACAAGTTCAAGAGAATGATCCAAATTGAACCATGATGGATCGAAATCCATTGCCTTTTGCATACTTGAACACTTAACTCCGATAAGCTTTAGCCTTGAATATTTGGACTTGACTGTGAAACTGTATGACTACCCTTCAAAGCTCATCGATCGAACTGTAACCTGATAAACATAACTAATCCTAACTTGGATCGTTCTTTGAAGTCAGGATGGCACGGTTGAGACGGTCAGCGACGACGGTCACTCTAGTCGAATCCCGAAGTCTTGTCGTTTTACCATCTTTCAAACTTGTAGAAATTTAAAGTTTTGCATAGCACCTCACTACACAACACGATCACTCACTTGCACCGGAAGGAACATGGGTTTCTTGCCATCTAATAATGGTTTTTACTGAGTTCAATAACTATGGATCCTGGGAGTTCAGAGCGAGAAGTTCAAAGTCCTCTGTTTCCTAGAATCGAAGTGCCAGACATCATGGTCGATATAGTATACCCTACTCTGGATGAACTATCGGATGCATTATTGGTTGTGAATCCAGAGGACTCTGTCCAGTCCAAGATCCTAAAAGAAATGCTGGGCAGAATTTGTCTTAGGAATGGATTATCTTTGGAAGAAGTTCAATTACCGGGGCCAGAAGATAGAGCGCATAATCCCCCGGAAGGGTTCACTACATGAAATAGATTAATGTGCGTGGCTGGAACATTGCCCTCATTCAATCAGTTCATTCAAGACGTGCTATTATTTCCGAGGATCGCGCCTTCTCAGCTCCACCGCAACGGATAGGCTGCCTATATATCATATTTAAGGAGCATCTCCTTCGACCCCCGTACATCGATGAAATTAGATACTTATTCAATGTCAAGAGTTGGGGAGATAATCCATTGTTCCCTTTCTTGGAAGCGGTCAGAAACTGCCAAGTGGTGGCAGGTGCATGGAGTAAGTTGAGCTACTTCAAGGCAGAGTGGTTCTACGTGAGATGCCCACCGGGGTTCACCAGACGATGGTTGGTCAAATGTAAGTACTTTCACTTGTTCATCAATTATCTGGGTAATATAAATCGATGCTGAATCCATTACTGTATTTCTTTCACAGCTGCTATTCCATGTCCCGAAGGAGCACATTTTAAAGAAATAGTGAGGACACTTCAAGCGGTGCCTACCGAACTAAAGAAAATATACGAAGTCCTTACTGACAACAAATTGATCGCCGTTGGGCTTATGGAGAGAGGTCAGAGCATAGGGCTGACGGGGGTTCCCAGAGTGGTCCAAGTAAGACAAAATGGAAGACGAGCTCCTGCTGTGCCCCCGGTCGAGGGAGCTCAGGCTGCACCCGGCATAATAATCATCGAACCTCGCGATGACGAGGGGACAGAGGCTGGTCATGAGCCCTCAGGCATGCCTCCACATGGCCTTCGACCATCAGAATCAAAGAGAAAAAGCAAAACTATCACCCATAAACCAATGAGGCCGAAGGCTATTGAAGCAGCTCTGCTCATTGCAACTTCCATAGGTCAGGAGACTCCTTCTTCGCAGGTGGAAAGTTTGTTGAAAGGGTTATCGGACATTCCTATCCCGGATGATATATTGTCACTCTCTGATCCTGGGCTAGAGTGGCTTCACTTCCCATCAAGAATTGGTGCAGACCTACATTCAATAGATATAGGGGAGACAATTCCAATCAGCAGAGCTACTACAACCGGTCGGTTGGGGGTTTGCACATGCATACACACACTTCACAGCACCACATGACATCTCATCACATGCTTCTTAATTTTTGGTGATAAATGAAAGTGTACGTGTAGTACTAAGGATCGTGTAATATGGTATATTAATGCGGAAACTGGTAATAACCGTAAAGTAAAAATTAAAGTAAGCACACCAGGAATTTTTATACTGGTTCGAACTTCCCGTTCTACGTCCAGTCCCAGAATACCCTCTGGATTTAAACTAACCCCTCACTTAACCCGGAGGAATAGGTATACGACACTTGAGCAGCCAAACAGGAATTTTTCCGCCTCAACAACCGAAGAGGACTTCAACCTAATACAAATTGTTTGTTGACGAATGTGTTCTAAATAACACTGATAGTCTTTTGATAGTACAACTTTCCTATAATCAAATCCTCAAGAGTATATATGTGTGAGAAGATTTAGAAGGAAGATAATCACGTAGAATCGAAGTATATAAATTAAATCAAGGATTCTAGTGATATTAAATAAGAATGAATGCTTTTATTTGCAGAAATGAATAGAGATTAGATTTCAGAAATATAAACAAGAATCGGTGATTGTAGAAGTGAATTGAATATGTTTATATAGTTGTAGAAGAGTTGTAATCTTTCATGAAGAGTTTTAGTTAACAGTTGTGTCCATACCTCTTGAAATAGAGGACATTCCTCTTTATGAAATGATCGTGTCTCTTCAGAAAACTAGCCGTTTTTTCTCTGGTCGGTCGACCGGAAAACCTGGCCGGTCAACTGAGATTAAAAACGTATTCAAAACAGAAAGTCACTGTGCATATGATACAGGGTCGGTCGACCGAGGATCCTGGTCGGTCGACCGACCTGGTGTTATATGCACAGTGAACACAATTTTGATATAAAATGTTTTGTGTGCGTGTGTTACTATTTGAGGAATGATTTTAACATTATTCTAAGACTCAAATAAAATAAAATATCCATACTAATCTCTGGATTGTAAGATTATCTCCTTTGTAGTGCACGGTATGCACTTATTCTCTTTTTGTCGCTTTCATATAGTATTCTCGTCGTATGATCTCTGAAGCTTGTGTCATGAATCAAAACTCATGAATCAACAATAAATAATTCTACTCCTCTTTTTGTTTTACAGATACGATGGTGAAACAAGCTCCAAGCTCATCAAACTTCGCTCTTCGCGACATTCATCTGAATCGCACTCTGAATCACATCACTATGAAAGTGAAAGAGACTATGGTCATGGATATCAATCTAGCCAAGAGCGCGAGCACCATGATAGAGAAAAAGAAAAATCATATCAAAGCAGGCGTCGTTCTAGGTCGCGATCTCCGCCATAAAAAGAAACTTCAAAACCATCTGGTTTCGGTAGGCCCTCTTCAGAATCTTCACATCAAGTTGCATCATCTCAGGCTCCAAGAACCAGCGATCAGCGCCACAGAACTGAATCAGAAACTCCTGTTGCCGTAGAACAAACTGCCATAGAGCCTACGGGGGAGGGAGCCATCCACATCGCCAAGCTGAAGAAAGATTTTCCGACCATATGTTTCGATGGCTTCCACTTCCCTCCCAACTTGAAAAGAATCCCAAGTGACATAGAGAAATTAGTGCAGGACTATGTGCATGACACGTACAACCAGTATCACGAACGGGTTAAGAAGACGGAACGTGTTTTGGAGATGTCTTTTGAGCGGGCCAAGGCTATCGAGAAACTAGAAGGCGATCTCTCTCAAAAGTGCAGAATAATAACGACACTTACCAATGAGCTCGAGTCTTCAAGGAAAACCAAGATGGAGGCTGGCTAGAGAGCCGAAGAGGCCAAGAAGTCTATGGAAAACATGAGAAAAACTCACATGGACTTAGTGCAGGAGATGGGTCACCATAACACTGTTATTATTCAAGAAAGGGATGTTGCACAAAAAGAGGTCGATGAGCTAAAAGCTAAGCTGACTGAGGCCCTTAAAGAGAAAGATGAAGCTGACAAATTGGCCCAGGAGGCATGTGAGGAGGTGGTTAGACTTAGGGAAGAGAAGGATTCCGCAAACAAAAAGTCCGAAGAAGCCGACGCCAGAGTGGAAAAGGAAATAAAAGCTGTAGAGGCCATGATGGAAAGCGAATTTGAAGATCTTCTAGTCACTTACAACGCTAATGTCTTGAGAAACCACAACCTTAACTGGCTCGACGAAGACTATCCTTTCCAATTATGTAAGGCCAGGAACCGCTTGCTTGAGGACGAAAAGGAGATCCGCAATGTTGCAACCGTCGATGAGTTTGAACTTGAGTCCAGTCTTTAAGTCCTAAAGTCATAACCTCGGGTCCTAATCAAACATTGAGTCGAGTCCCAACGTTGCGCTATCTCGGTTAGCGGCTGGAACTTGAGTTATGCCCCCAATTCTGGGGAGAATTGAAGTAGTCAGTTGGTAGTCGTCCTCCGCCTTTACTGACTTTAATTTAACTTAGTTAGAAAAAAGTTAAAGTGACATGAGTTTGAGCGGTCAGATCATACTCACTCATTTGCTAGTATTCACATCCACACTCTAGGGAATAGACTTGTACGTCGGTAGTCGGTCACGCCTGCTCATTGTTTTAGAATTACATCCACTCCCCGGGGACATAAGTTATTTTACGGTAAATCGGTCATGCCCGTTTAATGTTTACACTCTAATTCACACTCTAGGAATCTAGAGTCAATTGACAGATGGTCAATCACATCTGTTTAAGTATTAGAATCTTACTCGCACTCTGGGAATAAGGAGTTGGTCAAGGTTGTGGATGCTCGGATCACATCCTACTTGATCCGGTAAGTGAAGTCGTAGTTGGACGGATCGATCTTCTTCAAGTTTGAAAAAAGAAGGCGAGGTCGTGGGTGGACGGGTCCACCCTCTTCGGACTTCGGAAATGAGCGAGGTTGTGGATGGACGGATCCATCCTCCTCGTGTTCTGGAAATAAGCGAGGTCGTGGATGGACGGATCCATCCTCCTCGAGCTTTTGGAAATAAGCAAGGTCGTGGATGGAGTGATCCATCCTCCTTGAGTTGGACGGTAGATTCATGGCTTAATTTTGGAGTTTGCACTTCAGCTCGCATTATGGGAGCTGGAGTTGGTTGGAGAATTGTCATGTTTCAATTCTCTTTTGATTGATCATTATTTTCCCCTCGAGCTCGAGATTTCATCTAGCGAGTGACCTGTAGGGTCACAATCACTCTCTATTTGAACGAGTCCCACCGTAAGATGGAACTCAGCTCTTCGTGCATCATGGCGGTAGCATGATGCATCTAGGAATCATTAACTTGGCTTTGTGAGTCTGCGCTTTATTACTGAAATAAGAAATCATGGAAAAATCAATTTCCTTATTACAAATACAAATTATTGAATTGCATAAACAAACTTGAACAGGAAAGCAGACTAAATGAATGAAAGCCAATCATATGTAATAGTGATGGAGACTTTCGTTGTTCCATGCTCTCGGTAGTGTGATACCATCAACGATTGATAACTTGAATGTGCCATCTCCAAGCCTCCATTCTATGACATACAGTCCTTCTCATGTCGGTTTCATGTGCAAAGGGACCGGATAGACCCACTTGAGTACGAGGTCGCCCACTTTAAAGGTTCTAGGTCGGACCTTAGCATTGTTTAATCGGGCGACTTGGTTGCGATGTGCGGCTGCCCTCAAATCAGCCTGCTCACGCTTCTCATCTAACAAATCCATAGATTCTGCAAGCAGGATGGCGTTTGTCTATGGATCATAATAAGTCACACGGTGAGAAGGTACCTCTAGTTCAATTGGAACAACGGCTTCAGAGTCGTAGGAGAGCGCAAACGGAGTATGGCCGGTCGTGGACAAATGGATAGTTCAATAGGCCTATAGGGCCATAGGGAGCTCATCGACCCACTTAACTCCAACCTTCTCCAGTTATGCTTCAAAATGGACATGATAACTTTATTGACAACTTCAACTTGTCCATTCGCTTGGAGGGCTACTGCTGAGAACTTTTTTTGGATGCAGTAGCATTGACAAAAATTCTTGAACTCGGCGCTATCAAATTGGGCCCCGTTGTCTGTTACAATTGCTTGTAGGAAGCCGAAGTGACAGATGATGTCGTGCACAACAAAGTTGATTACATTTTTCATCGTGATAGTAGCAAGGGGCTCAGCTTCCACCGATTTAGTAAAGTAGTCAACCGCAACGATAGCGTACTTCACACCACCCTTAGCTAGAGGCAAGGAACCTATAATATCTGTTTGTACAAAAATTGGGCACAACACTCTTCGAAAGTCTTTGAAGAGATAAAGTGAAGAAATTAAATGGAAAAAGAGGAATTATCTAACAAAAACTCCAAATTTCAGAAATGAGAATAATTAAAGTGCAAGGAGACACAAGAATTTAGAGTGGTTCGGCGTATCGCCTACGTCCACTATGAAGTAGTTTACTTTATTGATCTTTCTTTTGTGTTTACAAGTGAATTCAATGATTTACATCAGGCAATTATGATTTGCAGCAATGAATTTTGTTGGTAGCAGCAGCTATTGATTTCAGATCTGGATCTGGCGGAGTCCGGGCGTTGGAGATCTCAAAGAGGAAGAAGAACCCCTTTTCTGTGGCTTTGGGGGTCTATTTATAGGTGTAGGAGGCTGATATTTCGCTCAGATCTTAGGAGACCATCTCTGGCACGTGACCAGGCCCGCATGCCCAAGGCCGTGAAGTTTTGGTCCGATCCGTGATTGATACGAATAGATTTCGTATCGATCAAGATTTCATCCAATGGAGTTGAAATTTGGCATGGACATTCTTTAGCATGCACGTAGTTTCTGTGAAAATTTCACAGCATTTGGACTTGTAGATTAGGAGATATGATTGATACAAAATGAGGTTTTCGATAGGCTGTTTCCTTCGACTCGCTTCTGTTTCGACTCGCTTCCATTCGACTCGGTGACGTGGCGCTTGAATCTCACTCTGCCCTTGATGTTGTTTCGAGCGAGTCGAAGTGTGCCCAGATCGAGCGAGTCGAAGTATGCACTGGTCGAGCAAGTCGAAATGGTGCGTCCTGAGAGGTTTGAGCAGTGGCTTCGCTAATGGAGTCGAAGTTGATGGAGTCGATCAGTGATTCGAATGGAGCGAGTCGAAGAAGGCATCTGAGCGAAGTGAGTCAAAATAGGTACTTCTGATGGCTGTGAAGCGAGTCGAACCTAAACGACTTGAAGTTGGCCTCTGAGCGAAGCCTGTCGAAGTTGTCACTTCTGAGTGTTGCGAAGCGAGTCGAAGTTGGCATCTGAGGGATGTGGAGCGAGTCGAAGGGAGTGAGTCGACCGGTGATTGGTTTTCATCCAATTTTGTATCGTTCATAACTTGAGCATACGAACTCGGATTGACTTGAGATTTGGAACGTTGACTCTCATGGCTTAGCTTGTCATGTCCTACCAATTTTGACGCGATCTGGACTCAGACAAAATTCATTGATATCCACAGTGAGCCTTTGTATAACTGATCTCTAGGACGGGCCGTCATCGGTTACTAGTCAATTCCTTGGTGTCACGACCTTGCCAAAAGGCGGGATAACATTCGCCCCCCAAAGTACGTCTTGTGAAAACATGATGTGCTATGAAGTGCTGCAATCTTTATTCTGAATAGTCATCATCTTTCGATGAAAGCTGTAATCTTCGACTGTTTTTTCTCGATAATGTAAACTGTTGTCCATCAACCGGTGTACCCTGTATTGTTGCGATTGATTGTTGTATGCCAGTGGTTACCCGTTTGTTGTTGTAATCGTTATTGGATGAGTTTCTGTTTCCTGAAAATCTGGAATATTGAATATTTGTCCGACATTCATGCATATATGTTAACCTGACTCTCATTGACGTTCGTACGCCCATGAGTCGTTGTCAGTTTATTTTACTTTTGAATTACGTATCGATCCTCTCCTGAACCGATGTGAAATTCTCTGCAAAAACGCTCGATGGTTGCCTTTGAATGTTCCTTCATAACGATCCTCTCCTGAATCGATGTGAAGGGTTGAAACAACGAAGATGATTTTCATTGGATTTATGGATGCGAAGTAAGTATGTCGAGTTGATGGAGTTGGCCTCTGGAAGCCATGATTTGATGGATTCGAACTGACTGTTCGTATCGATGCTCTAGGGAAGGAGTTGAAAACTATAGACACGAACATGAATTTTGCATCGATAGACGCAGGGTCCGATGGATACAAAGTGCTTGTTCGACTCGATGATGGACGCGAACTGAACAAGTCGAAGTGGAGCGAGTCGAAGTAAATTTCCCTGATGGTTGTGAACTGAGCGAGTCGAAATGGAGCAATTCGAAGTACACTTCCCTAATTGATTCGAACTGCTTGTTTTGCCGCACCGGAGACGGAATCGAAGTCAAGCGATACGAAGGGAGCTTCGCATCGATGTACTGGAAATGGAGTCGAAACGTGTGTTCGAATCCACCGGGATACGAAACGTTTATTCCCTTTGCTTTCGAGTCCATATAAATACTTCGTACTTAGCCATTTTTTCACTTTTTACTTTTTGTTTTCCTGCCTTGCCTTCATATCGCTCTAAGACTCGAGAAAACAAAGAAGAAAAGCACTCTTGCCTTCGAAATTCTTCATACCTTCGATTATTTGAACCAATTGACAAATTTTAGGTAATCCATTGAACGAAACCGTCACATAAATGAGGAGACTCGATTCCTAACACCACATCGATCAGAGTCGTGATCGATCGAAAAGTCCTCGGCCTCAGCTTCGTGTCGATCCGGAGTAGGGGTTTCGAGATGATGAGGCGGAGGCCTTCGTATCAATCGATGGTGGAGCTTCGCATCGAGTCGAATGCTTTGAATCTGTGGATCGATATGAAGGGGCTGTGTCTAATGGACTCAAAACAATGGCCTTGGATCGAGTCGGAAAGTACGTCTTTTGATCGAGTCGAAATAGTGGCCTTGGAACGGTTCAAAGTGGAGTGCCTTGGGATCTAGTCGAACTGCGTAGTTTGGGATCGAGTCGAAGTAGAGGCTTCGAAGCGAGTCGAAGCGCGTGGCTTTGGACCGAGTCGAAGCAGAGGCTTCGAAGCGAGTCGAAGTGCGTGTCTTTGGACCGAGTCGAAGCAGAGGCTTCGAAGCGAGTCGAAGCGCATGGCTTTGGACCGAGTCGAAGCACGTGGTCATGGATCGAGTCGAACTGCACAACCCCGAACAATTAATTCGAACTCGAGCCTTAGCGAATGATTCGAACTTGAACCAGAGTGATTGTCTTGAACTTGAACTTTTGATGATTGACCATTGATTTAATTTCGACGATACCAAAAATTCTAGTGCCTTTAACCACTTAACTCCGACGAGCTCAAGATTTGCTTAACTGGACTAAATTGTTTCACCGCACACCTGATTTCCTATTGAAGTTTGTCGATGAAACTGGAACTTACTAAAATAATAACACATTTTAACTCGGACTGATAGCTAATAACTAGATGGCACGGTCATGACGGTCAGCGATGATGGTCCTTCCGACTGAATTCCGAAGTCTCGTCGTTTACATGCTTTCCTTAAGCCGGTTGATCTTCTCATATAATATACAGTACTGCACTGCACAACACTCTCACACACTTTACATTGGGGGATGCACGAATGTTATTTGTCAGTTTAACAATGATTTTTTATAAGCTAGCTAGTCATGGACCCTTCAAGTTCTCAGCAGCCGGAACTCCCAAGTTCTATTCCTCCAACCATAGAGATACCGGTTATTGAAGCCGAAGTTATAGAGCCAACTCCGGACGAGCGTCCGGGTGCTCGGTTTATTCTCAATCCAACATATTATGTGCCGTCGGGTATCTCCGAAGATATGCTAGGATGGATTTGCTTAAGGCATGGTTTGTCGCTTGACGACGTGCTACTTCCTGGGCCAACTGACATGCCACACAATCCGCCGGAGGGGTTTACTGCTTTCAACCGTCACGCTTGCACAGCGGGGAAACTTCCTCCCTTCAATGAATATATAAGGGAGATGTTATCGTTTCTTGGCATAGCTCCATCTCAGCTACATCCCAACGGGTATGCCTTGTTGAACAACACCTTTGTCCTGTTTATGGAGATCCTCTTTCGACCGCCGAAGCCGATCGAAATCGGATATTTATTCAATGTCAAGAGCCGTAGAGACAGCCCTTCTTTCACCTTCCTGGAGGCAGTCAGAAGCTGCCACATTGTACTGGGCTCCTGGGGAAGGCTAAGTTACTATACAACTAAATGGTTCTACGTTAGGTGCCCCACTGGATTTGCTGGGCGGTGGTTGGATAGACATAAGTGTTGCCATTTCTCTCTCGAATCATTAAGATACAAGTAACTGACTTCAAAACTGACATACTTTTCCTTTCCTATAGCCGCAATCTCTCTCCTCGATGGCGCATACTTCAGAGAGCTTGTTCGGATTCTTTAAGCATTTCCGAGCGAAGAGAGGCACATAGACTTAGTCCTGACGGACAGAAATTTGAGGACTGTCGGACTGATAGAACGGAGACAGAGCATAGATCTGGAAGGGATACATAGAGTGGTCCCGAAGAAACGGGTGAAGCGCAAAGCGCCCGCAGTCGTGATCGCCGAAGAAGTCGATCTGGAAAGAACGCCCACCGACACCGAGCTCCTAGCTGGGCCTTCCGCCGATGTCCTGGATTCGGGAGGAAGAAGAAAAGGCAAGGCCGCTGCTCACAAACGCCCTAAATCTGAGAGATTTAAAACTGTGGTCGTGTCTTTACCTTTCTAGGGGATTAGAATTTCGGAGGCTCCTCCCCCGCAAGTGGAGAGTACCTTTGCAGGGCTTGCTGATATTCCGATCTCGGATTTTGTGTCGTCTCCACACGACGCCGGGATGGAGGAGCTTGATAGTGCTTTTGAACTGAGCGGGTTGCTTGCTACGAGTGCGGCCGACATTTCCGGTTGGTCGGGGGGTTGCACATGCATACACTTCACTACACTACATGATTCACAAATGTCCTTTGCCTAACTTAGGAAGTTACTAACTCTTTCCTCGTTTCTCACTTTCAGGTACCATGTCTAGACGAGGATCAATCCTCGGGAATCTTCGCTCGGCCCAAAAAACTTCTGGTTACTATGATTCCCGCAGGAGGGATTCAGATAGAGATCGCGATCGCAAATACACTAACCAGGACTGGTACGAGCGTGACAGAGAGTATAGACATCGATCCAGATCACGCTCTCCTCCTCCTAGACTTCCGTCTCCACCCCCTGTTTCTGTCTCACATCCGGTTGAACCTCCTCATCACAGGCAGTCTTCTCATTCTTCCGACCCGAGACTCATCTTCAAAGAATTGAGACTACAACCTCTATGATTACTGAGCAGGTCCCTGCTGAACCCACAGGAGAAGGGGCTCTAAAGTTGGCTCAGATGAGGAAGGATATTCCGAATATCTACTTTGACGGCTATGTCTTCCCACCACACTTAAAGAGAATTCCATCAGGGGTGGAAAACACGGTGCACGATTACGTTCACGACATATACACCCAATACCGAGAGTGGGCAAAGGCTGCCAAAAAAGCTTCCAAAGTGGCCTTTGAGCGAGCCAAAGCGCTAGATAAGATGGAGACCGAGCTCGCAAAAAGGGATCGGATTATTCAGGTACTCTCCACAGAGTCCGAGTCTTCTCGGAAATCTGAGATGGAGGCCGTCAAAAGGGCTGACGAAGCGAAGGCGGAAATTGAGAGGTTAGGGCAGACACATGTTGCCCTGGTGGAGGAGATGGGCCACTGGAACCCCAAAGTCATTGCCGAGCGGGACGCGGCGGTCAAGGAGCTTAATGAACTCAAAGCCAAATTCGCTGATATGGCCAAGGAGAAAGATGACGCGAACAACGCAGCCCAGGAGGCATGCAAACAAGCTGTTCTGCTCAGGGGTGAACGGGATGCAGCTGTGGCTAAGGTCCAGAAGGTGGAGACTGAGGTCGAGGAGAGGGTGAAGTTGGCCGAGTCCAGGCTAGAGGCTGACATCGAAGACCTTCTCGCTGTTTACAATGCTAATGTGCTGAGGCACAGGGGTCAAGCCTGGCTCGATGATTTCTCGACGCAACTCTACAATGCTTGGAGCCGACTAGTTGAGGAAGAGAAGTAGGCGCATCAAGGCGAGTCCGTGGATGAATTCGAACCCGAGAATCGCATTCTGACTGATGATGAAAAGAGGATTCTCCACGAGTCGATGATTTTGCGCGAGAAGGAAAAACTTGGCGCCCAGCACTTTGAAGTGGGAGAGGGTTCTGGAGTTGACCATCATGAAGCAAGTCTTGAAGTTCCAACGTCAACCCAGCCCGAATCCTCATCTGCGGTCGATCCCCAGACTGTTCCTGCTTATAATCCAGATCAGCCGCAGATGTCACCGGCTGCAATGCAACTGATCGACGCCGCTCTGCCGCCTACGAGCCAAACTGAGGAAGGTATTCTGAACATTCCACATACCTTTCTTAAGTCGAAATCTTTGATCGAGTTAAGTCCTAACAGTTTTCTTATTCTTTGACCAGTGATCGATGCTGCACCGGCCATGCCTCCTGCTACTCAAGAACCATATCAAACGCAGGAGGCTATTGTGACTGAAGAAATCACCATGAGTACAGCTGCCCTTCTTGACGATCTGCAGGGAGGTACGATTATGTTTGACGAGCAGCTGATGGATGAACTTTTTCGTCGTCACGGCTATCCTCTTGCTGACCTGTCATCTGTCATGAGTGGAACTGATCCTGCTGCAAGTTCTTCGATGCCGACTGCTGATGCTTCCAGTGAGGCTCGAGCAGTAACTGAAGAGGAGATGTTTGCTCAAATCGATGCTAAAATGGCAGTAGCTACTCATGGTGGCAGTTTTGGAGGTGGGATGGCAGCACCAGGACCTGCTCCGCTTAGCATGATATCTCCCAGTGGCACTGTTTTCATTACTAGAATGCCCATTCCGCCTCATGTGCTCGATCCTGTTCCTCCGACTCCGCCTGCAGAAAGCATTCTTATCCACTCGAGCTCGGAGGAGGATGTTGATATAATGCCACCGCCTGAAGACCAACTGCCGACAAGTAAAGGCTCGAAGAGGAAGATTAGCGGTGGCTCCAGCGGGTCTACACCGAGAAGGAAGCCAAGGAAGAAGAGAGATTAAGCATGTTTTCCTGGTTTGATTTCGACTTGCATTTTGTTAGCCGTGTATAGATGCGGGTTCGGCCTCTACTAGTAGGAATTTTTGGAAACTTGTACACGAACTTCTTTTCTAATCAATAGAAATGAAACTTTTTCTTTTTTTTGACCTCTTTTTTGTCATTGTGTATTTGTCTAAGTGTTTCAGTGTCCAAAATGCACTTGTGAAGTTTCAGTTTCCGAATAAATTTTGTTTCTGTTCACCAAGTTCGGATATTGTGGACATGGTTTGCGACCGGGAAGCGAGTCGAATTTTGACGTCGCATTGCTTCAGTCGATGGTTGATGCTTAAGTCTTGCCCCCAGTCTTGGTGGTATGTTGTAAAACATCAGTCAGCGATCGCCCTTTTCTTATAGCATGCCGAGTCTAATGCCGATGAATGGGTGTTTGAGACAAACGGGGATTGAGCGGTTTATTCATGCTTGTCCGATCGTCGATGATCATATCCATGCTCTGGGGATCCTTATTCGTTTACTGGCATTTGGTCACGCCGGCTTATGTTTCAATCATATGTATGCTATCTGGGGACTTATAATTGGCATTTGTACTCCGACTCGCGATCCGGGAGTTTGGAGTTGATAATTATACTTCGATCCACGCTTCGGGAACTTGAAGTTGGTGTTTACGCTCCGTTTTGCATTTTGGGAATCCGGAGTCGATGTTTATGCTCCGACTTACACTCAGGAAGTTCGGAGTTGTCGTTTATACTCCAATTCGCGCTCTTGGAATTTGGAGTCGATGCTTATACTCCACTTCGCATTCTGGGGATACGGAGTTGATGTTTATACTCCGACTCGCGCTTTGGGAGTTCGGAGTTGATGTTTATACTCTGGTTCGCACTCTGGGAACTTGGAGTTGATGTTTATACTTTGACTCGCGCTCTGGGAGTACAGAGTTGATGTTTATACTCCGTTTCGCACTCTAGGAATACGGAGTTGATGTTTATACTCCGACTCGCGCTCTGGGAGTTCGGAGTTGATGTTTATACTCCGCTTCGCACTTTGGGAATACGGAGTTGATGTTTATACTCCGCTTTGCACTCTGGGAATACAGAGTTGATGTTTATACTCTGACTCGCGCTCTAGGAGTTCGGAGTTGATGTTTATACTCCGACCCGCGCTCTGGGAGTTCGGAGTTGATGTTTATACTACGCTTCGCACTTTGGGAATATCAAGTTGATGTTTATACTCCGACTCGCGCTCTGGGAGTTCGGAATTGATGTTTATACTCCGCTTTGCACTCTGGGAATACGGAGTTGATGTTTATAAACTCCGGTTCGCACTCTGGGAACTTGGAGTTGATGTTTATACTCTGACCCGCACTCTGGGAGTTAGGAGTTGATGTTTATACTCCGCTTCGCACTCTGGGAATACAGAGTTGATGTTTATACTCCCCCTCGCGCTCTGGGAGTTCGGGTTGATGTTTATACTCCGGTTCGCACTTTGGGAACTCGGAGTTGATGTTTATACTCCGAACCATGCTCTGGGTGTTAGGAGTTGATGTTTATACTCTGTTTCGCACTCTGGGAATACGGAGGTGATGAAGGATTGTCGTGTATCAATCCTTTTTTTTACTTTGATGTGATGGCTTGCCCCCAAGCTCGGGTTTCACTTAGCAAGTGATTAGTTGCATTGCAGTCACTCTCTATTTGAATAAATCCCACCGTATGATGAGACTTAGCTCTCTGTGCATAGTGATAGTCATATGAAATATTTCAAGTAAATCACAGCTCTGGCTCGAAGAGGTTGCATTTTATTGCTGAAATAAGAAAGTATGGCAAAGTCAGTTGCCTTATTACAAGTTCTAATTTTGAAATGCATAAACAAATTGCAGAAAAGGAAAGTAAACTATATGGATAAAGATAGCCTGTCAGGTGTAATAGTGGCGAAGGCTCTCGCTATTCCAAGCTCTTGGCAGGGTAAGACCGTCGAAGGTCAATAACTTGAATGTGCCATCTCCGAGCCTGCGTTCAATAACATACGATCCTTCCCATGTCAGCTTCATATGTGAAGGAACCGGATAGATTCTTTTTAAGATGAGATCGCCTAGTTCGAAGGTTTGCGGACGGACCTTGGTGTTTTACAATCGGGCGACTCAACTTCGATGCGCAACTGCCCTCAATTCAGCCTCTTCATGCTTCTCATCCAGTATATCGAGAGATTCAGCAAGTAATATAGCATTTGTCTTTGGATCATAGTATGTCACACGATGAGAAGGTACTTTAGCTCGACTGGAATAACGGCCTCTGAATCGTAAGAAAGAGAGAATGGAGTGTGGCCGGTCGTGGTCTTGTGGGTTGTTCGGTAAGCCCATAGAGCCATAGGAAGTTCATCGACCCACTTGCCCCCGACCTTTTCCAGTCGTTTCTTCAGGATGGACTTTATAAATTTATTAACTGCTTCGACCTGTCCATTTTCCAGAGGGTGTGCAACTGTGGGGAATTTCTTTTGGATGTGAAATCGTTTGCAGAAATCTTTTAATTCAACACTGTCGAATTGGGTTCCATTGTCCGTAATAATGGTGTGTGGGAGACCGAATTGACAGATGATGTTACGAACCACAAAGTTGATTACTTTCTTCGTTGTAATGGTAGCGAGAGCTTCGGCTTCAGCCCACTTTGTAAAGTAATCAACTGCGACGATGGCGTACTTCGCACCACCTTTTGCCAGGGGTAGAGCACCGATGATGTTGATGCCCCACATTGCGAACGGCCATGGGCTAACCATTTGCGTTATCTCAGTAGGAGGAGCTCTAGGGATTCAGGCATATTTCTGGCACCTATCACATTTATTTGCATAGTCCAACGCATCACGATTTATGGTAGGCCAGTTGTTAACGCTAAAAAGTGAACGCTAACACCCGGTGTGTATAGTAGAATTGTGAAAGCACCACCCGTGTGACGGGAATAGAAATTAAGCGGTAAAATAGCAAAAAAGCAGTAAAAGACAGCAGTTTATAGTGGTTCGGCTTGAGATCGAGCATACATCCATTTCGAATCTCTTTATTACTAAATCCGATTACCAATCGATACAATTCACTTATGAAAACAATAAAATTTGATCACAAAGACAATCTCGACTACTAGCTCAAACTTCGATGATGAAACTCGATGAATCCGTGTTGGATGTAGGGAATTCCTCTCGAAGCTTGTTGTAGTGTCTCAAATGTTTGAAGATCTTCAATTGTTGAATGAGTTGAGAGTTCGGCAGAGTAACGACGCTTGAAGAAATGATCGGCCAAAAGTCCCCTACTTGTTGGAGATGATGGTGTATTTATAGGAGCTGAATTCTGGGCAGAAATATTACTTTAAGTCTTAGGTCGTGTTCGACCTAAGCTAGGTCGTAGGTCGCGAACGACCTAAGATAGATTGCGGTCTATACGCGACTTAAGAAGTGCAGTCTGATGGAGTTGTTCGTGGTTTTCTCTAAGTGGTAAGTCGTAAGCGGTTTAAGGAGGGTACTAGGTTGTTGGCGACCTAGTGGGCTGGTGGGTCGCAAGCAACTTACATGAAGCGGCAAGGAATTAGGTCGCGAGCGACCTAAGTTAGGTCGCGTGCCATATTACCTTTATAACCAGTCAGGTTGCTACGTCTCCTGTGATGCAAGGTCGCTGACTCTTAGGTCGTGGAGAAGTTAGGTCGCTAACTTCTTATCTTGGTAGGTCGTGGACTTTCTTAGTTAGGTCGCAGGCTCCCTTTAACAGTTAGGTCGCTATGTCTTTAGGTCGCAAGGTTCTTAAGATAGTTAGGTCGCAGACTTCCTTTAGCAGTTAGGTCGCAGGCTTTCTTAGTTAGGTCTTAGGTCGCGAGCGACCTAAGTTTGGTCGCTAAGTCCTTAGGTCGCGAAGTCCTTAACTCGCAGGCACTTTAGGTCGTAGAGTCTGCTAACCCGTGAAGCTTGTTAGGTCGTTAAGTCATTCTGTTCTTTAAGCCGTTAAGTTCCTTAAGTCGCAGAGTTCCTTAGGTCGTAAGGTTTTTAGGTCGCGAAGCTCTTAAGTCGTATGGTTTTAGGTCGCCAGAAAAATATGAGTTAACATTTGCCCCTCGAAGTGCAGGCTTATGTCATAGGTCGTGCGCTTCGACTTAACTTCGCTAGGTTGTGAGCGACCTAAAACGCTGGCTAACTTTCGCGCCTGTTCGCCTTCCCTTCTCAGTTTCATATAAATTAGTTAGGTCGCTTCCTTCTCCCCACTTTACTGTTCTGAGCTTCCATCGCCATTGACGATTTTCCAAGCTTCCGAAGACAAATTCGATCCATTCAGTTGTCGATTATTCCTTACCAACATAATTCGTAAGTAAATTCGATCTCCATTCCACCCTAATCACTGTTGAATTACGAATCCCTATCTTTCCGACCTTAACCCAATTCCTTGTATCGTGCTACATTTTGAATTGTTGCAATCACCTTTCGATTTCCATTTGAGTAGGCACGGAAATGTATTGAATGTACGATGGATTGGAAATGCTTTGAATCGCTTTTCGAGTGATTCGGTGATGTATGGAGATGATGAACTTCACGAAGAGGTTGATGGACTTCTGTGCAACTGATAGCGAGTTATCAGGTCTGGTGAAGTATTGCGTGGAGAGGAAGTTAGCAACCTAGCGGATTTGAGCATCTTAAGATAATCCGCGATCTAAGGACCTGTGCGACCTAATGAATAGTTTCGACCTACACTAGGTCGCTGAACGACTTAAAACTTGCGCGACCTAAGACTTTGCATGAGCTAAGAGTTACTCGACCTAAAAACTGCACGACCTAACTTTTTTGCGACATAGGCTGTAGGTCGCGGTTGAGCTAACACTTGGACAAATTTGAAATGCCTTATCCTTTACTTTGCACAGCGCGACCTATGAAGGTTCTGACTTATGTTAGGTCGCTGGATGACCTAGGACTTGTGAAATCCTGAGACAACTTTGACTGAACTGCTTGGACTTGAATTTTGTTGTATTTCTTTGCAGATTATCTCTAACGCTAATAACCTGTTAAAAACAATATTTGCAGAAAAATGGGACGAATATACTGCCATTGACTGCCCATATCGAATGATAGATTAGTCGATAAAAAATAATCAACTTAAATGAACTGAATGATTGAAATGCTGTGGAACAACATTTTCAAGTGAAGTATCAAAGCAAAACTACAATAATCAACCAAAGCTGATTTGTTTGCCATAACACTGTACTTGTATTTACAATAACAAACATTGAAACTCAATAATTGACAAGCATTAACTAATTTGTTTATAGTTGTTTGTTATTTTTTATAGTTTCGCACAACACTTCACACTTTTTAGGAAACGCGCACCTTCATATTTAAATATCCAGTTGATTGTGTAGAATGACATCTCAACCAGAAGATTCAGGACCAGTCGAAGAAGCTTTCCCGATAGCCAACCCACTGATTGATCCTCCGGAGAGAACTCCGACTACCCTGAGCCACAAAGTTTTTAGACAACTATGTTCCCAATTCGGTATTGCCGAATCGGATGCTATATTCCCTGGAGCAAGCGACACAGCTGATAGGCCACCCCTCGGTTTTATTGCAGTGAACCGCCAGATGTGTTTGAGCGGAGCTATTCCGCCTTTCAACGAATTTCTTCGTGAACTCTTTCTTCGATTAGCTATCTCGCCCTTCCAGCTACACCCCAACGGTTATGTTGTTCTGATGGGGTTATGTGTTCTGTTTAGGAGGACGCTTGGCCGTCTCCCGAGCTTTGATGAAATTTGCTACTTATGCACTTTCTCAAAGAACAAAGACCATCCTTCAATCGTGCTTGTAAGAGGTGCCAGAAACCGGAAATTGATTTTGGAATTGCCCGAAAGTGCTCATGGATTTCTGAGTCAATTTTTCTTTGTCCGATGTCCTCCAGGATTCTACGCTGTCTGGAGAATCGGAAGTAAGATTATCTTTTTCCGTTCGTCTCATGAGCTTTTTGAAACCCGAATTATCAAATGCTTAACTTCATTCTTTTTCTTTTGCCAGCACTTCCTACCTCGCTTAGAAATCCCAGCCTCAAGTCAACCCTTGAAACCTTAAATGCTGTGGCGGTGGAAGAAAGAAGTGCCAAATTTCTATTGAAAGATGAATTTTTGCATCACTATGGACTTTTACACTCTTCTCGATCTACCCAGCCTTATGAAGTCCCTAATTCTCCAGAAAAAACACCGGATGCCCCAGTCCATGCTGGAGAACTTTCACCGAAAGGACTTACCATTGAGACTTCATTGGTCAAGTGTTCTACTCCCACTGACATTGTGGAGTCGTCCAACAAATTGAAGCTTTCTCCAGTTATTGAAGAGGAGGAAAATCCTCACATTTCTGAAAAGACGGCTGACGTGGACATTGAAAAAGAGAGTTCTGCCGGGCATCACGGCGATGATACCTTTGATGATTTGAGCGATATAATGATAACTTCTCAGGAACTTTTCAAAGATGATATTTCAAAAGCGATCTCTCCCGTTGTTGAAGCGACTTCTTCTTTGAAACAAGCTTTGACACCTTCTACACCACTAGTCGTTTACGTTTCCACATTAAAGCGTGGTTTGTAGTTTGATGCACGTAGTTTGCACGTCGCACACACTTAGGATTTCTCAGCACTTATAAGCACTTATCCTCTTTTTCTGGAAATTTCTAAACTTTACTTCCTTTCTGTTTTCAGATTCTCCGATGGGGCGTACTGGCTCATACTATGACTCATTTCAGCACCGTGGAGGCCGTGGATCTTATGAATTTAGGAAATACCTCGATGCCCCGAGAGAGACAGATGAAGAAAGGGCTCAAAGGAAGGCTCAAGAATGGTGGGATTATGAGCAGTGGCAGAGAAGAGAAGACGCTGAGCGATATGATTCTTCTCACAGAAGTGACGATTCCCATAAGTGAAAGTCTTATGATGACAAGGGGAAGACTCATATCGCTGACGAATCGAGCAAGCGGTCCAAGCCAAGTGACGCGTCTGCAATTTCTGAGAAGACTGATGCTCCCATTTCTCCTGATATTCCATCCGGCTCTCCTTCTTTAAAGAAATCTGACATCCAGGCGATCATCAGCAGACCTCAGTATCAGGTCAAAGATGCCCCTCATATTCTTCAAAGCCGATTTCCGAATTGGTGCTTAAAAGGGGTGCGTTTTGACCTTGATTTGGTTCCGATCGATAAATCGGATATGCTGCATAGCCTTGAGGCCATCAAACTTAACATTGAAAGGGTGTTCGGATGGCAAAAGCTTGTCGATGAGCTGCAAAGAGTCAACCGTGCAAATCTTGAGGCCATGCTAACCATAGAGAAGGATAAATCCGAGTGGGATAAAATTTGCAAACAACATGATGCCGAGATGACGAGCATTGCTGATGATAATGCGAGACTTGAGTCCGAGGTTAATAAACTCAAGGAAGATCTCGCCGCCTCTTCTGGTTCACAATCTCAAAAAAGAAGAAGTGTTTCAGAAACAAGTACGGGATGCGCACGCTGCTCAGAGGGATGCTGAGATGAAATTTGCTGCTGAGCAATTCGTTGTTGAAGAATACCTCAAAAATAACACTCAGTTGCAGGAAACAGTTAATTCCCAGAACGTGGAGATTGAATTGCTAAAGTCCCAACTTGCTAATGCTGAGAAAGAGCGTGATGAGGCTGTTGCTGGTCGAGCTGCAGCTGTCCCCGAAAAAGAGGCGGCCGAGCAATCGCATGAGACAACAAAAGCTAACATCAGCTCCACCTTATTTGACTTTTATCTGCACAGCGTTCTGGGTCATGGGAGCCTCTCTTTTCTGGGTCCTGACTATGAGGTTACCCTGGCTGAAGTATGGGAAGCAGCAGTTGACATGCTTGGCGGGGCCGGTTATGATGAGGCGGAGCTTGGGGCACGCTATCTTGACGAAGAAGCTCGTGATGCTCTTGCCAAGGGAAAAGAGCAACTCGCTGAAGCTAGAGCTGGAATAGTGGCAGAAGAACATCCACAGAAGAAAATATCTTTAACTGCCCCTGTCCACACTTCGACTTCGACCGACGTCGATATCGTTGGTTCCAGCTCTCACCTTTCTTCTCCTGCAAAAAACGTCGAGGCTAAGTCCATCACAACCGAGTCTCTCCTTACTCAAATCGAGGAGCAGAGCCAAGAAGACACTGAGGCTGATAAATTTGAAATTGTCTTGTCAAAACCGACTTCTCCAGGTAATTTTGGCATCGATCGGGGTCCAGTGAATCATTTATTTGATTTAACCAAATTTGATGACCTTCTTACTTATTACTTGAACTTTGGTGAACCGATACCTTCTCTTTTCTCGGAGAATACCAATTTTAACTTCTTTTCTTCTACAGCGGAGGTACCGAATACTGCACAAACTTCCACTCCTTTAGTTGCCGTTCCTCCATCTTCGCAAATTACTCCTCCTTCTGCTTCCCAACCGGGATCACAGGCAGAGAAAATTGAACCTCTTCAGGGCCTGGATGATCCGGCCGCTTCGCAAGAGCAGAAGGCTGAGGATCTTGACGACACTGAGAAGACCCCAGAGCCGTCTCTTGACGAAGACACAAAGCTTTCTACACTGCTTGCTACTCCGGGGAGCGAATCTTCTTCGAAGAGGAAGGGGAAGCGCGCCATAAAGAAGAAGAAGAAGAATATTTCCGCTGGAGAGGAAGTAGAAGTTGATCTATTAAAAGCAGAAGTTGATCTATTAAAAGCAGAAAGAAAGAGAAAGTAATTTCCTGGAGGTTACTTTCTCATGGTTGGATGGATCCACGGGGCGGACGCAAGTTGTTTGATTGGATGCTCGTTTGCACAAACGATCGCAATCAATTAACAAGGGCCCTGTTCCTTCAGCTTGGGAAGGTGCCCCTCCGGTGGTTCCACCAATCTTTTTTTATTGAGAGAAGCACTTCCATTTTTTGGCGTGCCTCGTTAGAGGGCTTTGTTGGCCTTTGAGAAGGAGCATCGGTTGGTTGGTGTGCCAGGAAGGTTGCGTCTCAGGGGCGAGTAGATCCACGGGACGGACGCAAGCTGCTTGATTGGATGCATCACAATCAGTTAGCAAGGGCCCTGTTCCTTCTGTTTGGGAAGGTGTCCCTTCGATGGTTCTACCGACCCTTTTATTGAGAGGCATAATTCCTTTTGGCTGCTTTTGTGTTTGCTTGGCCATGCTCTCTCATCATCTGTTCATTAGCGATCTTTTATTATCATTTCCAAGCGCATCTTCTTTCCTTTTTGCAAGTAAATTGCCTTATCCGAAGAAGTGGACTTCACTGTTGAATAACTTCACGGGACAAACGCGAGTTACCTAGTTGGATGTCTGTTCATATCGACAATCTCAACCAGTTAACGAAGGCTTGCCACAGTGGAGTTGCCAACTTTTTATGTGAAGTTCTTCTTGTATAGGATTTAAATCTGGAATTTTTGGTCCCTTGGAATTTGCTTAATAAATGATTTATAGAGGTCGCTTGGCTTTGTGACGAGCAAGCCTTGTTTTAATGTCCTGCAATTTTGAATCGACATTTTAGCAATACATTTAAAGTATTTATATATCGAAATGAAATAGGCATTATGATATAGTAAAGAACACAAGATTTATAGTGGTTCGGCCAAGAATCGGGCCTACATCCACTTTATAGCTTTCATTCATTTACACTGATTTACAATGTCTTTCAATACAACTAATACATTCATCGCTATTTTACAATTTTGAGCAAAGCCTTTTTTTTAAAGTAAAATAAGGACGTAAGTGGTTGCTGTTCCAGGCTCTTGGAATTGGATCTCCTTCGACAGTTACGAGTTTGAAAGTGCCATCAAGAAGTTTATTGCCTATGACATATGGCCCTTCCCAGTTTAGCCCAAACACCCCAGTTGCTGTCATGACCCTTTTTTCAAAACTAAGTCTCCGACCTCAAAGCTGCGTTGGCGAACTTTAGAGTCAAGTGCCTGGCTATCCTTTGCTGATAAGCTGAAACTCTGAGCCTAGCTTCTTCTCTTTTTTCATCAAGAAAATCAAGTGCTTCAAGTTGCAGCTTTTCGTTTTCGGCTTCATTGAAATGAATTCTCCTGTGTGAAGGAACTTCTACTTCCACTGGAATCATTGCTTCTGATCCGTATGCCAGTGAAAATGGAGTGTGCCCAGTCGTAGTTTTGTGAGTAGTTCTGTATGCCCATAGTGCTAATGGAAGTTTATCGACCCAACCACCTTTTGCTTTTTCAAGTTGCTTTCTGATGGTTGACTTAATAATTTTGTTCACCGCTTCCACTTGCCCATTTGCCTGCGGATGAGCCACTGCTGAGAAGCTTTTTCGAATTCTGAATCGTTTGCAAAAATCATGGAATTCTTCACTTTCAAAATGAGTGCCATTGTCTGTGATTATTTTCTGCGGCACACCATACCTGCAAATGATATTTTTAGTTACGAAATGTATCATCTTTTTAGAGGTAATAGTGGCTAAGGGTTCAGCTTCAGCCCATTTAGTGAAATAATCAACAGCAACAATAGCATATTTGATTCTAGATTTAGCGATCGGTAAAGGTCAAATCAAGTCTATTCCCCAAATGGCGAACGGCCATTGGCTGACCATTTGTGTGAGTGCGGTGGAAGGCGCTTTTGGGATTTTTGCGAATCTTTGGCACTTGTCGCACTTTCTGGAGTAAATAGCAGCATCTCGATTAATATCCGACCAGAAATATCCATATCGGATAACTTTCTTGGCTAGAGTTTGACCGGCTGAATGATCTCAACATTCTCCTCCGTGTATCTCAGCTAGAATTGTCTTGGCTTCTTCCTTGGTTACACATCGGAGCAGTGGCATTGAAAATCCCCGTCTGTATAATCGGCCATCTTGAATTATATATCTTGATGCTTTCCTCAATAGTTTTCGACGTTCCTTAGAACTTTCTGGCAGGGAACCATTGAGTAGGTATTCTTTGATTGGAGTCATCCATGATTCATGCTCTTGAGACGCAGCCATAATCCAATCAACATCCATTTCATCAATGCTTGTGGCTGACAGAACTTCCACAGGAACTAATCCCAGTAATTGAGCTTCTCCAGAACTTGAGTACTTTGCCAGAGAATCCACTTTCATGTTTTCTACCCGAGGAATATGACTTATCGTATAATGATCGAAGTCTTCGAGAAGTTCACATGCCTTTGACAAGTATGTGGGTAGATTTCCACCTTTAGCCTGAAACTCTTTCTTTACCTGGCAAACAATAAGTTGAGAATCGCTGAAGATCTGTAACACTTTGATGTTTAGTTCCTTGGCAATTTTCAAGCCAGCAATAAGAGCCTCATACTCCACTTCATTGTTTGTTGAAGGAAATTCCAGTCTTAATGCATAACACAACGACCGTCCTTCGGGGGTTTCGAGCACAACCCCTGCCCCAGAACAGTAATCATTTCTTGATCCGTCAACATACAACTTCCACTGGATTGGAATGCCATCAGTTATTTCATTCTCACTATCACCTTTGTCAGTAGATTCTGCGATGAAATCTGCTAAAGCTTGTCCGTTGATTGCTCTCCGGGGATGGTAAGTGATATCATATTGGCTGAGTTCAATGTTCCATTTCAAAAGACGGCCCGAAGTTTCAGGACGAAACAGGACTTGCTTTAGAGGTTGATCAGTAAGAACCTTGAGAGGATGAGCTTGAAAGTATGGTCTCAATTTCCTGGAAGCAATCAGCAAACAATAGGCGAGCTTTTCTATCTTCGAATAATTCATCTCTGCCCCAGTGAACCGTTTACTGATGTAATAGACTGGACGCTGTACTTTCATATCTTCCCGTACAAGTGCTGCGCTGAGAGCATGAGATGAAATTGCTAAATAGATGAAAAGATCTTCACCAACACTAGGCTTGGAAAGAACTGGTGGCGTTTCCATATGATGAATTAGTTCATCGAAAGCATTCTTCGGGAGTCCATTCAAAAAATTTCTTTCCTTTCTTTAGAGCGTCAAAGAAGGGGATGCATTTGTCTGTGGCCTTGGAAATGAAGCGACTCAGAGCAGCGACTTTTCCATTGAGACTTTGCATTTCTTTCTTTGTTTTAGGGGCTTTGACCTCCCTTAGAGCTGTGATTTGAGTAGGATTGGCTTCGATGCCCCTGGCGCTCACAATGAAACCCAAGAATTTCCTAGATTCTACTCCGAACGAACATTTCAATGGATTGAGTTTCATCCCGTACTTTCGAAGAACTGCAAACATTTCCTCCAAGTGACCTATGTGGTCTACAGCTTTCTTCGACTTTACCAACATATCGTCAACATAAACTTCCATGGTTCTACCAATCTGAGGTTTGAACATTGCATTGACGAGCCTTTGGTAGGTTGCCCCAGCATTCTTCAATCCGAAAGGCATAACTTTGTAGTAGTAGAGACCCACATCTGTGATAAAGCTTGTGTCTTCCTAATCCGGCTCATGCATCATAATCTGATTGTACCCGGAATAAGCGTCCATAAATGATAACAACTCATGCCCAGCTATTCCATCCACCAATTGATCGATTCTGGGCAGTGGGAAGCAATCTTTGGGGCAAGATTTGTTTAGGTCCGAAAAATCGATGCAAACTCTCCACTTCCCATTTGCCTTCTTAAGCAGTACTGGATTTGAAACCCAATTTGGATAAGTGGAGTTTCTGATGAAGCCGTTTTCCATGAGCCGATCGACTTCTTCCTTTAGTGCTGTCGACCTTTCTGGGCCTTGAGTTCTTCTTTTCTGTTTCACTGGTGTGAATTTTGGATCGATATTCAGAGTATGTACAACAATTTTCGGGGAGATCCCACACATATCAGCATGACACCAAGCGAACACATCCAGATTGGCTTTTAAGAATGATATCAGCGTGTTTTGAACTGCTATGCTCAGTTGTGAACCCACATTGAGTACTTTGTTCGGGTCTTTCGAGTCAACATATATTGGTACCGTTACCTCCACGGGTACCACTCTATTCTCCCCTGTACTGGCTTTCCTGGGATCCATTTCTTTCCTTGCATTGCTGTGTTCGCCAATACAGGGGCCACTCCGTAGTTGCTACAGGGTTGGTTCCTTGATGCGGAGCGGAGCTGCCACATCTTTCCCCATTTCCCTTTTTCTGTCCTCTCAGAGCTCTACAAGATAACATTCTCGCCCCGCGTTTTGATCTCTTTTAATGACAGCAACCCCACTGTCAGTAGGAAATTTCATTGTTAAACACCACGGAGCGAGGACGGCCCTGAAAGCAGCAAGAGTAGGCCGACCCAAGAAAGCATTATAGGCGGAGAATCCATCAACAATTACAAAAGTTTGCTTCTGAACCAACTTCTTATGTCCTTCGCCCATTTCAACAAACAAGTCCACTGTTCCAATTGGCTGTTTCAGCTCTCCTGTAAATCCAGCAATCTTGTGTGAGGAAGCTTGTACGTCTGCCATTGGAATTCTCATTTGGTCAAATGTCTTTTTAAAGAGTATGTTGCACGATGCGCCACTATCAACCAGCACTCTTCTGACAATAGCCGGTCCAATACCGACAGAGACAACTAAAGGGTCCTCAGTAGGAGCTTCCACATCAATAGAATCCCTGGTTCTGAACATAATATCATCACGAAAAGTCTTTTGCTGCTTCAGAGGTGCAGCATCTTCCAAGATTAAGACACTTTCTTCAGTTGGGGCATACTTCAAAGCTCTAGCATACCTTTCCATCTCACCCCAACTCCTGCCAGCCGGGTGAGGTCCCCCTGTTATCACATTGATAACAGGTCTTTCCTTTTCAACAGGCCTCTCTCCTGAACCAGATGAATGAGATGGGGGTAGTTGCCCCTGGTTAGATGAAGACGGGTCTTTTCTATTCCTCTTAACGTACTGCTGCAACTTATTCTCTCTTAACAATTCTTCAATCAGGCTTTTCAAGTGGCGGCACTCGTTGGTATCATGGCCTGGTTGGTTATGAAACTTGCAAAATCTTCCGCTTTGAGCAGCGTTTTTCCCAACTTTTACTACCGGTGGTTTTGGAAATTCAACAGCATCTTTAGTGGCGATGAAAATATTCTCCGATGTATCAGTCGGGGGGTAAAATCCGAAGGTTTGAGGAAGCGGGGCTTTTTGAGATCTTTCTGCTTCTTTCCACCATTACTTTCCCTTTTCTGATTTGCGGGTTCTTTCTTGTTCTGAACTGTAGCATTATTTTCCACCACTGTTGTCACAACTTTAGCTGACGCGGAGAGATTCTCTAGGCGCATGAACTCATCGGCCTTTTTGTAGAATTTTTCGAGCGAATTCAGTTCCTTCATTTTTAACCACTTTCCAAACTTGCTTGACTTGTCAATAGCCCGCATTAAGTAGGTCAAAATCATTCGCGGTTCCGCGTTATCAACTTCTGCTAGGGCTAAATTAAATCGATTCTGTTCAAGACTCGAGAAAGACATTATATCCTTTGCTCTTGAAATGTACAATCTGAATTGTTCCTTGAACTTTCGGGTCAGATCGGAAAACTGGTCAACAGATCGCACAGGAAGCTTGGTAAACCAAAGTAAAGCCACTCCTTCCAAATACACCGGGAAATATCGGCACTTAATCTCATCGGTTGCTCTAGCGCCAGTCATGTGCCAATCATATTTGTATAGGAACTGATTTGGATCACTTGTTCCTCGATAAGAAGGAATGGTAGGAGGAACAAATTTTCTGGGAAACTCTGCTTTTAGGATTCTTTCAGTAAATGGAGTCTTACTCGGAGCGAATCCCCAATCATTCTCATCTTCGTTTCTCTGCATGCTTTCCTTCATTATTTGTCGAACCATGCTAGAGAGATATTCCTCATTATTTAGAGACTTCGTGGAATCGACTTCGGCCATTTTCTCGGAGGTTTGCCCAGGTAAATGTTTGGGGAGAGCTGGCGATGGCCTGGATCCTTCCGCTTGGGGAGGTACCCTTTCAGCGGCACCAGATCTATCCTGAGGAATATTTCTCCCTTCGGAGTTGGGAGCAATATCAGCAAAGTTTTCTTCATTATTTACATGTCTTTAATTAGCTCCGAGCAGAGCATTCAACTTTTCCATCATCAGATTATTCTGAGTTTCAATCTGCTGGTACAGTCCGGACACAGCAGCATCCAACTCTTCCCGCGTCACCCCAACGCTTGGGGCTGACTGACTTGGAGAAAGAGAAGTGGCAGTATTGTCATGGTCATCATCAGATCGGACGGACTTGCGTTTTCTTCCAAGAGCCATTATGTCTGATAGGCTTCTGGTTTTGAAGGAAATTCTTTCAACAAACTTCCGTGAAGCAATGGTGAATGATCGCCTGAGTTGGGTTCTCGGTGAAAGCACCAAAATGTTAACGCTAAAAAGTGAACGCTAACACCCGGTGTGTATAGTAGAATTGTGAAAGCACCACCCGTGTGACGGGAACAGAAATTAAGCGGTAAAATAGCAGAAAAGCAGTAAAAGACAGCAGTTTATAGTGGTTCGGCTTGAGATCGAGCCTACATCCACTTTGAATCTCTTTATTACTGAATCTGGTTACAAATCGATACAATTCACTTATGAAAACAATAAAATTTGATCACAAAGACAATCTTGACTACTAGCTCAAACTTCAATGATGAAACTCGATGAATCCGTGTTGGATGTAGGGAATTCCTCTCGAAGCTTGTTGTAGTGTCTCGAATGTTTGAAGATCTTCAATTGTTGAATGAGTTGAGAGTTCGGCAGAGTAACGACGCTTGAAGAAATGATCGGCCAAAAGTCCCCTACTTGTTGGAGATGATGGTGTATTTATAGGAGCTGAATTCTGGGCAGAAATATTACTTTAAGTCTTAGGTCGTGTTCGACCTAAGCTAGGTCGTAGGTCGCGAACGACCGAAGATAGATCGCGGTCTATACGCGACTTAAGAAGTGCAGTCTGATGGAGTTGTTCGTGGTTTTCTCTAAGTGGTAAGTCGTAAGCGGTTTAAGGAGGGTACTAGGTCGTTGGCGACCTAGTGGGCTGGTGGGTCGCAAGCAACTTATATGAAGCGGCAAGGAATTAGGTCGCGAGCGACCTAAGTTAGGTCGCGTGCCATATTATCTTTATAACCAGTCAGGTTGCTAAGTCTCCTGTGATGCAAGGTCGCTGACTCTTAGGTCGTGGAGAAGTTAGGTCGCTAACTTCTTATCCTGGTAGGTCATAGACTTTCTTAGTTAGGTCATAGGCTCCCTTTAACAGTTAGGTCGCTATGTCTTTAGGTCGCAAGGTTCTTAAGATAGTTAGGTCGCAGACTTCCTTTAGCAGTTAGGTCGCAGGCTTTCTTAGTTAGGTCTAAGGTCGCAAGCGACCTAAGTAAGGTCGCTAAGTCCTTAGGTTGCAAAGTCCTTAACTCGCAGTCACTTTAGGTCGTAGAGTCTGCTAACCCGTGAAGCTTGTTAGGTCGTTAAGTCATTCTGTTCTTTAAGCCATTAAGTTCCTTAAGTCGCAGAGTTCCTTAGGTCGTAAGGTTTTTAGGTCGCGAAGCTCTTAAGTCGTATGGTTTTAGGTCGCCAGAAAAATATGAGTTAACACCAGTAATATCCGTAGCGAAGTATTTTCTTGGCAAGTGCTTGCCCCCCGGTGTGATCGCCACATTCTCCCTCATGCACATCGCGCAACACTTGTTTAATTTCATCGTGAGCGATACATCGGATAGGGGCACTGAGTACCCCCTTCTGTACATGAGTCCATTCTGGATGGTAAATCTTGAGGCCTTTCGAAGAACTTGTCTCTTTTCACTCCTGCGCTCCGACAGGGTTCCGTGCTCAATGTAATTTCTGAGTGGGGTCATCCATGAATCCTTTTCGGGAACGATTTCGTATACCCGGTTTATTTCTGTCCGGTCGATACTTGGGGAAGATAGCGTTTCTACGGGAACGAGTCCCATTTGTTGAGCTTCGCCTGTGCTGGCTAGCTTTGCCAATGAATCGGCCTTTTGGTTGCGCTTCCGAGGTATACAATAGATGGCGTAGTAATCAAACTGATTCAGTACTTCCTGAACTCGAGCTAAGTAAGCAACCAACCTTCGATATCTTGCCTGATACTCTCCCCGTACTTGACACACAACCAACTGTGAATTGCAATAAACTTCCACAGCGATGATTTTTAGATCTCTGCCGAGTTTCAAGCCAACTAAGAGGGCTTCGTATTCAGCTTCATTATTGGTTGCATGAAAGTCAAACTTCAAAGCATAGCATATAGATCGACCTTCGGGGGTTTCGAGTACAACACCAACGCCCCAACACCAGTCGTTTGATGCCCCATCGGTATACAGCTTCCAGACATATTCGGGGCACTTACTGGTTTCGGGCAAGTCCTTTGGAATGGTGAATTCAGCTTTGAAATCAGTGTGGACTTGTCCTTGTATTGCTCGTCTTGGAGTGTAAGTAATATCAAACTGACTCAGTTCGATGTTCCACTTGAGTAGCCTACCAGACGTCTCAGGCCGCGAAAGGACCTGTCGTAACGGCTGGTCGGTGTAGACAACTATGGGAAGTGCTTGGAAATACGGTTGGAGTTTTCTTGATGTGATTACAAGGCAGTAAGCCAACTTCTCCAACTTTGGATAGTTCCTTTCAGCCCCAGTTAATCGTTTGCTGACGTAGTACACTGGCTTCTGTATCCCGTCTTCTTCTCGAACCAAGGCAGTGCTGATAGCATTTTCTGATATCGCCAAGTACGCATACAACTTCTCGTGATCAATAGGCTTTGACAGTATCGGCGGTGTGGACAGATGTTGAACTAGTGCTTGGAAAGCGCCCTCGCACTCTGTGGTCCATTCAAAATTTCATTTCCCTTTTCGAATCAGATCGAAGAAAGGAATGCATTTGTCAGTGGACTTTGAAATGAACCTACTCAATGCTGCTACCTTTCCATTAAGACACTGGACTTTCTTTATAGTCTTGGGAGTTTCAAGATTTCTGATTGCCCAAATCTTTTCAGGATTAGCTTCGATTCCCCGGGCGTTAACGATGAACCCAAGGAACTTTCCAGATGCAACTCCAAAGTGACATTTCAGTGGGTTAAGCTTCATTTTGTATTCTTGAAGTATGTTGAACATAGTTTCCAGGTCTTTAACATGGTCGGTGGAGAGTCGTGACTTCACAAGCATGTCGTCTATATATACTTCCATTGTTTTCCCGATTTGATTGGCAAACATCTGATTGACCAATCGTTGATAAGTAGCTACGGCGTTCTTGAGTCCGAATGGCATAACCTTGTAGCAATAAAGTCCTAGGTTGGTCACGAAGCTGGTATGTTCCTGATCGGGTAAATGTATCGGTATCTGATTGTAACCAGAGTACGCGTCCATGAAGGATAAGAGTTCATGCCCAGCTATCGAATCTACTAGCTGATCATTTCTGGGAAGTGGGAAACTGTCTTTGGGACATGCTTTATTCAGATCGGAATAATCAACACATGTTCTCCACTTTCCATTCGGCTTTCGGACAAGCACGGGATTCGACACCCATTCAGGATATAGTGCATCTCGAATGAATCCGTTCGCTTCAAGCTTTTCTACTTCTTCTTTAAGGGTGGCAGATCTCTCTGGACCCATACCGCGCCTTTTTTGTTTGACCGGGACATGCCGTGGGTTAATGTTCAGAGTGTGGCTCGCGATGTCCGGCCAGGTCCCACACATATCAGAATGTGTCCAGGTAAATACGTCAAGGTTTTCCCGTAGAAATTCAACCAATTCCTCCTGAGCTTGCTGGCTTAGCTGAGATCCAATCTTTATCATTTTCGAATCATCGTCACTGTCAACCTTGGCGTCAATCGTCAGTTCGGCCGGTGATGCTTGATTTTCTTTAGATTCTCCTTTGTCTTCAGTTTCTCTTGGAACAAGGTCCTTGAGGAATTGGTTGGGGTGCCCGGGCCTGAGCCCGGGCGTTAATTGTCAATTATCGGCGAAACGGACGCGGAGAGATTCCTCTATGCCCTTTCCCTTCTCCTTTCACTACGCCTCCCTCAGCTCAGCAACATAACAGGCTCTGGCAGTAGCCTGATCTCCCTGAACGATTCCTATTTCGTGATCAGTGGGGAACTTTAAGGTCAGACACCATGGGGCAATGGCTATCCTGAATTCAGCGAGGGCCGGTCGGCCCAAGAAAGCGTTGTAAGGGGAGTCTATGTCCAAAACAATGAACTGCAACATCCGTACTCTCCGACGTTCTCCAACTCCCAACTCTACTGGCAGTCCTACCATTCTAGTGGGTATTGTGGCACTTCCTTTGAAACCATGGACTCAAGATTGACAAGGCTTCAAGTCTGCGGCTTCCATCTTCATTTGATCATAAGCTCGCTTTAACAAAACATTCACAGAGCTTCCACTGTCAACTAAGATCCTCTTCATCCAAGCGGGACCTACTTGTGATGAGATGACCAGTGGATCGATAGTAGGAGCTTCGACTTTATCTGCATCTCTGCTCCTGAACACGATGTCATCCGTCATCGTTTTCTGTTGCTTGGCCGGAGCCCCCTCATCAAAACTACTGCAACACTCGAAGTCCGCATGCCTGATAGAACTGGCATACGACTCCATTTCCTTCCAGCTTCGATCTGCTGGGTGAGGACCACCACTTATTGTATTGATGACCAACCTCCCATCTGCACGAGCGGGTTCCTCTTGTATTTCCTGATTCGGTGCACGATTCTGATTTGATGGGACCGCACCACCGAATTGCAGCGCCCATACATATTGATCCAACTTCCGCTCACGTATCAGTTTTTCAATGAGGTCTTGTAAGTGACGACACTCATTGGTCTTGTGGCCATAACTCTCATGGAATCTACAGAACTTTCCTGTTTGGATTTGTCTTTCAGTTGGTGGTTTCGGGGCAGGTTTCTTATATTGCATGGTATTAAAGGTCTGCAAATACACATTTTCCAATGACATGTTCAATGGAGTGTAATTATCGTACATGGAAGCTCTACGCCATGGTCCACGATCCTGATCGCGTTTTTTGTTCTGATTTTTATTGTCCCTCTGCTGATTCTGCTTATTTTGGATGTTCAACTAAATTTTTCTAGAACTATGTCCGGACTGTTTAATTGCGACGTTACTTTGGATACCTTCGATGTTGGGCCCTGCATCATCCTGCTTCCTAGACTGTTTCGCATCCTCCCTTCTCAGGAATTGGGCTTCCTTGGAATAGAAACGGTCCAATGATGCAGGTGGTTTCCCAGCTAACCAATTTCCAAACTCGGAATCAGCATCAATCCCCTTAGTCAGTACCATCAGGATAGAGTTATCGTTGGGATTGCTTATTTCTACACACGCAGCATGGACTCGCTCCAAGTAACGTCTAAGTGTTTCTCCGGGAGCTTGCGTAACACTAGACAGAGTGTTAACATCCTTAGGCCTCGCCACGTGCATAAGAAATTGTTCGACAAACTTGGTGGCCATCTGGTCAAAGTTAGAGATGGATCGCGGTGTCAAACGAGTGAACCACATGGTAGCGATGCCCCCTAGGGAAATGGGGAAACTACGGCATTTTACTGCGTCATCAGCTCTAGCAGCATTCATCAGCCATTCGTATTTCAGGACGTGTTGATTGGGATCAAAACTTCCTTCATAAACTGGCAAAGCTGGCATCCTGAAGTGCCAAGGTGGTTCAGCATATAAAACGTCATCGGTGAAAGGGGTATGACTTCGGGAGATTCCCCAGTCGTCATTAGAGAGACCCTGACTTTCACGGATCATTTGGTGGATCATCGCTGGTATATCCGGCGTTCGGATACTTGGAGCATGTTGTGCCAAGGTGTGGTCGGGTTCCACAGCGCGAGTCTGGACCGGACGCGGTCGACGGTCCGTGCCTCGCCTCCTTGGTTCAACATCCTCAGGGACATAAGGCTCAGGAGTCTGCTCTCGTTGGCTACGTTGAGGATCAGCTTAGTTTGTAGCACTGCCTCCTCGTCTAGCAGTGGTGGTAGTAGCAATGTTGCCGGTAAAATGTTAAGGAGCACCTCCTCCTTGAGTTGAAGGTTCTGTACGGAGACTAGCGGATGGTCTAGCTCTAGGTTGCCCAAGGTTCAAAGCAGGTTGGTGTCCCGTGGGTTGGGTGTAGCTTACACCTAGCCGTGGACGTGCGGATCTGGTTTGGCCATCGGAGGAGGCTGAACTTTCTATGGAAGAATAAGGACCTTGGTTTCTTCTGGATCTTCTTCGCCTTTGGCGATTTAGCTGGTTAGTCAACTCCGGGTTGGCATGCAGTTGTTCAGTTAGCTGCTGTCGACTTTGGGTCAATTCTTGAAGCAATGTCTGGAATTCTTGTCTGGTGATTGGACCTGATGGATCTGAAGATCCTGCAGCATTTTGGTTGGAGGGAGGTGGTTGCATGGAATTTTGTCAGTCCCGTGCTCCTTGATCAGCAGTTGTAGAAGTGGTACGTGTGCTCACCATAATGAATTAATGAAGTCCTTTCCTAGATCTTATTGCAAATCTGAATAGAATGGAAGGGCTTCAAAGTTCTAGATCTGGATCTTCTTCTTAAATTTATGCAATACAATATAGATAGGAGATCCCAAGAGCAGGAGAAAAATCGGTTCTCTCAGGGAAAGCACCAAAGTGTTTGTACCAAAATTGGGCACAACACTCTTCGGAAGTCTTTGAAGAGATAAAGTGAAGAAATTAAATGGAAAAAGAGAAATTATCTAACAAAAACTCCAAATTTCAGAAATGAGAATAATTAAAGTGCAAGGAGACACAAGAATTTAGAGTAGTTCGGCATATCGCCTTCGTCCACTATGAAGTAGTTTACTTTATTGATCTTTCTTTTGTGTTTACAAGTGAATTCAATGATTTACAGCAGGCAATTATGATTTGCAGCAATGAATTTTGTTGGTAGCAGCAGCAATTGATTTCAGATCTGGATCTGGCGGAGTGCGGGCGTTGGAGATCTCAAAGAGGAAGAAGAACCCCTTTTCTATTGGCTTTGGGGGTCTATTTATAGGTGTAGGAGGCTGATATTTTGCTCAGATCTCGGGAGACCCTCTCTGGCACGTGACCTGGCCCGCACGCCTAAGCCTGTGAAGTTTTGGTCCGATCCGTGATTGATACGAATATATTTCGTATCGATCAAGATTTCATCCAATGGAGTCGAAATTTGGCGTGGACATTCTTTAGCATGCACGTAGTCTTCTATGAAAATTTCACAGCATTTGGAATTGTAGATTAGGAGATGTGATCGATACGAAATTAGGTTTTTGGTAGGTTGTTTTCTTCGACTCGCTTCTGTTTCGACTCGGTGACGTGGCGCTTGAATCTCACTCTGCCCTTGATGTTGTTTCGAGCGAGTCGAAATGTTCACCGATTGAGCGAGTCGAAGTGTGCCCAGATCGAGCGAGTCGAAGTATGCACTGGTCGAGCGAGTCGAAATGGAGCGTCCTGAGAGGTTTGAGCAGTGGCTTTGCCAATGGAGTCAAAGTTAATGGAGTCGATCGGTGGTTCGAATGGAGCGAGTCGAAGAAGACATCTTAGCGAAGCGAGTTGAAATAGGTACTTCTGATGGCTGTGAAGCGAGTCGAACCTGAACGACTCGAAGTTGGCCTCTGAGCGAAGCGAGTCGAAGTTGTCACTTTTGAGTGTTTCGAAGCGAGTCGAAGTTGGCATCTGAGGGATGTGGAGCGAGTCGAAGGGAGCGAGTCGAAGGGAGCTAGTCGACTAGTGATTGGTTTTCATCCAATTTTGTATCATTCATAACTTGAGCATACGGACTCAGATTGAATTGAGATTTGGAACGTTTACTCTCATGGCTTAGCTTTTCATGTCCTACCAATTTTGGCTCGATCCGGACTCGGACAAAATTCGTTGATATCCATAGTGAGCCTGTGTATAACTGATCTCTAGGACGGGCCGTCGTCGGTTACTAGTCAATTCCTTGGTGTCACGGCCTTGCCAAAAGGCGGGATAACAATATCAATACCCCATGTGGCAAATGGCCATGGACTGAACATTTGAGTAATCTCGGTTGGTGGGGCTCTCGAAATTCTAGCATGTTTCTTGCACCTATCACACCTCTTAGCATAGTCTGATGCATCTCGGTTCACGGTTGGCCTGAAATACCCGTACCTGAGTATCTTCTTCGCAAGGTCTTGCCCCCCAGTGTGATCGTCACACTCTCCATCATGAACCTCCTGCAACACTTGCTTGACTTCATCGTCGGTGATACACCGAAGTAAAGGAATAGAAGACCCATTTCCGTACAAGACTCCTTCTTGGATAACAAACCGTGAAGCCTTTCAGAGAAATTGTCTTTTCTCCACCCTGCATTCAGGTAACATTCCGTGTTCAAGATAATTTTTGACTGGAGTCATCCATGACCCCATCTCGAGTGTTGCCTTATGAACCCAATTTGTCTCCACCTGATCAATACTTGGAGTAGTAAGTGTCTCCACGGGGACGAGTCCCATCTGCTGTGCTTCGCCTGTGCTAGCCAGCTTTGCTAAAGAATCAGCCTTATGATTTTGCTCTCGAGGTATACAGCGGATAGTGTAATAGTCAAACTAGTTCAACCCTTCTTGGACTCGCATAAGGTAGGAAGCCAACCTTTAATCTCTGGCTTGATACTCTCCTTGAACCTGACACACCACTAATTGTGAATCGCAGTAAATTTCCAAAACGATGACCCCCCAAATCCTTGGCAAGCCCAGCAAGTATGGCTTCATACTCGGCTTTGTTGTTAGTTGCATGGAAGTCGAATTTCAAAGCATAGCATACAGATCGCCCTTCTGGGGTTTCGAGCACCACTCCAGCGCTTGAGCACCGGTCGTTTGATGCGCTATCGTTGTATAGCTTCCATATATGGTTGGGAGGTTCACTGGTTTCGGGCAAGTCCTCGGGTATGGTGAACTCAGCTATGATATCCACTAGAACTTGTCCTTGACTAGATCGCCTTAGGGCATAAGTAATATCAAATTGACTCAGCTCAATGTTCCACTTGAGCTACCTACCAGACGTCTCAGGTCGGGTCAGGATCAATCGTAACGGCTGGTCGGTGTAAACAATGATCAGATGAGCTTGGAAATATGGGTGGAGCTTTCTTGAGGCTACAACAAGACAATAAGACAGCTTCTCTATCTTCGGGTAATTCCTTTCTGCCCCCGTCAATCTTTTGCTGACATAATAGACCGATCGTTAGATCCGATCCTTTTCTCAAACTAGCGCGGCACTGATTACGTTTGCCGAAACCGCCAGATAAACATACAACTTCTCGTGATCAACCGGCTTTGACAAGATGGTAGGTGTTTCCAGATGTTGTACTAGTGCCCAAAATGCACCCTCACACTCCTTTGCCACTCAAAATTCCATCTTCCATTTATGACCAGATCGAAGAAGGGAATGCACTTGTCTATGGATCTAGAAATGAACCTGCTCAAAGCTACCACCTTCCCATTAAGACTTTGCACTTGCTTTATGGTTCTAGGAGTTTCGAGATTCCAAATTGCCCAGATCTTTTTAGGATTGGCTTCAATTCCTCTGGCATTGACAATAAACTTAAGGAACTTTCCAGACGCGACTCCAAAATGACACTTTAACGGATTTAGCTTCATTCCGTACTGTCGAAGTATGTCGAACATCACTTCCAAATCACTAATGTGGTCGCTGGATAACCACGGTTTCACGAGCATATCGTCTACGTACACCTCCATAGTCTTTCTGATCTGGTTTGCAAACATCCGATTTACGAGCCTTTGATAGGTTGCTCAAGCATTTTTGAGTCTAAACGGCATCATCTTGTAGCAATAAAGTCCTAGATCAGTGATAAAGCTGGTGTGCTCCTGGTCAGGAAGGTGCATCGAGATTTGATTATAGCTGGAGTATGCGTCCATGAAGGATAAGTGCTCATGTCCAGCTGTTGAATCCTCCAATTGATCGATTCTGGGAAGCATGAAACTGCGTTTAGGACATGCTTTGTTCAGATCTGTGTAGTCTACACATGTCTGCCACTTCCCGCTTGAATTTCTAACAAGCACTGTATTAGATACCCACTCCGGGTATAAAGCATCACGAATAAACCCACTGGCCTTGAGTTTATCCACTTCTTCCCGCAGGGTGGCAGATCTCTCTACATCCATACCGCACCTTTTTTGTTTCACTGGGACGTGTAGCGGGTCGATATTTAATGCATGGCTCGTGATATTCGGTGAGATCCCACACATGTCTGAATGCATCCAGGCAAACACATCGAGGTTTTCCCGAAGAAAATCAACCAGTTCCCGTCCCATCTGAGGGCTAAGTTTCATTCCGATCCTTACCACTCTAGCATCATCATCATCTATTGAGACATCAATTGTTAACTCTACCAGGGAGGCCTGGTATTCTTTGACTTCCCCTTCATCCTCATTGTCTCTAGGATCAAGATCTTTAGGAAACTAGTTCTGGCACCCGAGCCTCGACTCAGGCGTTATTTGTCAATTCTCCATAGAGTGGACGTAGAGAGATTCCTCCATGCCCTTACCTTTCTCTTTTCGATGTGCATCCCACAGCTCTACAACATAACAAGCGCGTCCAACCGCCTGATCACCATGTATTACCCCGACTCCATTATCAGTGGGGAATTTTAGAGTCAAACTCCAAGGGGCAATCGCTTCCCGGAACTCCGCAAGGGTCGGTCGGCCCAGGAAAGCATTTTAAGGAGAATGAATATCTAACACAACAAGCTGCAACATCCGGACTCTCCGACGATCACTAATACCCTACTCAACGGGTAACTCCACCATTCCAGTTGGTATGGTTACACTACCATTGAAACCATGTATACGTGACTGACATGGTTTCAGATCCTTCCCTTCCATCGGCATTTGGTCGTAAGCACGTTTAAAAAGTATGTTCGTAGAACTTCCACTATCGAATAAGATCCTCTTCATACGAGCAGGACATATCTGGGCACAAATAACCAATGGATCAATAGTAAGGGCCTCGACTATATCGGCATCACGGTTTCTAAAAACGATGTCGTCCATCATCATCCTCTGTTGCTTTATCGGGGCTCCTTTATCAGTACCACTACAACATTTGAAGTCCCCATGCCTAATCGAACTAGCATATGACTCCATTTCCTTCCAGCTTCGATCAGCCGGATGAGGACCACCACTCATGGTATTAATCACCAGTCTCCCGCTAGTACATGCGGGTTCTTCAGGCCTAGCATGGCCTTGGCCCTAATTGGGATTAGATGGGCCCGCTTTACGATCTTGCGGAGCCCGAACAAACTGCTACAACTTCCTTTCTTTAATCAACTTTTCAATAATATCGTGCAGACGATGGCACTCATTAGTTTTATGGCCATAACAGTCATGGAATCTACAAAACCTCCCAGTCAGAATCTGCTTCTCCGACGATGGTTTCGTAGCTGGCTTCTTGTACTGCCATGTATTGTATGTTTGAAGATAAATGTTCTCTAGCGACATGTTCAAAGGGGTATGTCGGTCGAACATAGGAGCTCTGGGTCCCCTACGATGAGGGTCTCTCTTCTTGACCTCCATCACCCTTCTGCTAGTTTTGCTTATTCTGAATATTTAATTGTACTTTACCGGAGCTCTCCTCGGTCTGCTTCACTACAACATTACTCTGGATTCCTTCACTACTGGGCCCCATGACATCCTGCTTCCTAGACCATCTAGTGTCTTCCCTCCTCAAATACTATGCTTCCTTTGCATAGAAAGGTCCAACGAAGTGGGGGGTTTTCCAGCCAACCAATCACCAAACTTGGAATCGGGATCGATCCCTTTAGTCAATGCCATCAGGATAGAGTTGTCATTGGGATTACTGACTTCGGCACAAGAAGCGTGGAACCTTTCTAAATAATGCCTTAGAGTCTCTCTTGGGGCTTGAGTAACACTGGATAAGGTATTGACATCCTTCGGTCTTATAGCATGCATACGAAACTGCTCAACAAACATAGTAGCTAACTGACCAAAACATGAAATGGATATGGGCGATAAACGGGTGAACCACATAGTCGCAATGCCTCCCAAGGAGATAGGTAAACGGGTGAACCACATAAGCCATTCATATTTCAAAATATGTTGGTTGGGATCCGAATTTTCTTCATATATAGGCAAGGTCGGCATCTGGAATTGGCGAGGCGGTTCCGCATGTAAGATATCGTTGGTGAACGGGGTGTGACTTCTAGAAATCCCCAGTCATCATTCGTAAGGCCTTGACTTTCTCTTATCATTTGGCATATCATAGTTGGAATATCGGGCATCTGGATATTCGGGGCCAGGGCATGGTCAGGTTCCATGTCGCGAGGATGGTCCGGTCGCTGTCTACAGCCCGTTCCATGCCTCCTTGGCTCCTGGGCCTCAAGGAAGTGAGGATCCTGAGCATGAATGTAGAGACGAGGGGCTGGATCTGGTTGGTTCTAGATCTCAGCATCTAGAGCTATAGCAGCAGCTGTGTGTTCATGGGTAGTGTTGTTAGGAAGTGTCCTTCCTCGGGAGGAGGGTGCAGCTTGATGCCCTATGGATGGACCTATTCCGGCCAGTCCGCAATTCACAGCATACGGGTGCCGGAGACTTCTGCGTAATTCTCATCTAATCGGCGGCATGTGGATCTATGATTGAAGTCAATGACGCCGAGCTTTCAGTCAAAGAATAAGAGGCATGCTCCCTTCTAGATCTCCATCGCCTTTCTTCATTCAGCTGGTTCGTGAGTTCCGTGTTGACACGGATCTGCTGAGTGATCTCTTGACGGCTTTGAGTGAGCTCCTGCATAAGGGTCTAGAATTCCTCTCTAGTTACTGGACCAAGTGGATCTGGAAGACTGTGGTGGTCAGTTGTGTGGGATTTTGCATATCCTTTCCTTCCAGATCAACAGCATTGGAAGTAATTCTGGTATTGCGCACCATGTTGGATGTAGTTCTTCTTAGATCTAGAACAATCTGCATAGGATAGAAATAACCACTAGAAAACAGATCTGGATCTCCTCCTTTGATTTTAGCAATCTGACAACGACAGAGGATCCATAGAGCAGGAGAAAAAGCAGAGTTTATCTCAATGAAAACACCAAAGTGTTTGCACCAAAAATGGGCACAACAGTCTTCGGATGTAATTGAAGAGATTAGAATAAAGAAATAAATTGAAAAACGAGGCTAATCTAACAATCACACCAAGAAAAATGAACAGTAGTAAAAGAAGACAAGAATTTATAGTGGTTTGGCATTGTAGCCTATGTCCACTATGAAGGATTTGCTGTTTGTTACTGATTATAAACTGAATTACAATATTACAATGGCTAGCACTCAAGTTACAATGGAGTTTCAGCAGAGCAGCAGCATAAAAGTCCAAAAAGTCCCCTTTAGCTTGCGTGGAGGCGCTATTTATAGGCGTGAAGCTGGAAATATATGCTCTAAAACTCAGAATACCCTTTCTCATGCATAGGTGGGTCCACAGGATCGATCTGGAGTTGTTTGGGATCGATCCTGATCGATCCATGTGGAAATCGTATCGATCAACAATGGCTCCATCTGAGCTGCGATCGATCATGGAGGCTCTTGAGGTGATATGGAAGCTCCTATGAAAATTTCATGGAATTTGGACTTGTGATTTGAGAGATATGATCGATCCAAGGTTGAGCTTGCTAAGTAGGCTGAAGGTTTCGTATCGATACATTCATATCGATCAGCTTCATATCGATGATGTGGCGCTAGAGACCCATATTTCATGCTGAGAGACTGTTTCCTCCGAGTTGACCTCTTCTTTCATATCCCCCATATACATTGTTCCTCGTATCGATGCTATGTCTTCTCCTTTCGTATCGATGATATGCCTCCTTCTTCGTATCGATCGAGTAGTTGATCGATATGAAGTATGCAGCTGTTGAAGGGTGATCGATCTAAGTGATGCTGAGGTCCATCGATACATGTTTAAACTTGATGGATACGAAAGTTGGATGCTGTTATCCCGCCTTTTGGAAAGGCCGTGACACCAAGGACTTGGCTAGATACCGGTGACAGATCGTCTCGGAAGTCGGTTACGCGTAAGGATCGCTACGGATATCGATGAAATTTGTTCGAGTCCGGATCGGGCTACAACTGATAAGGCACGTCAAGCAAAGCCGTGGGAACCAACATTCCAGATCTCAAGTCAATCCGAGTTCGTACACTCAAGATATCATCGATGCAATTTGGAGTAAATAGTCATAAGTTCGAATCCATAGGCGAAACCTATGTTCGAATCCATCAGGTAGACATTGCCTCGAATCCATGAGGAAAAGGCTGAATCGATCAAAGCAGGATCCATTCGAATCCATCAAGGTCGACTCCATCATCTTCGTATCCATCAGAACAAGTCCCGTTCGAATCCAACGCGTCAAGTTCACGTGATCTACTTCGAATCGATGAATTCTCAGTCGATTCGAGACCATCGAATTCCCCCAGCTTCGAATCCATCGAAACAGGCTACATTCGAGTGCAACGCTTCAGACCCTTCAGGCTTTCATCTGCTTCGACTCCGTGCAATCAGTGCACTTCGACTCCATCACATAGGTCACCTCGAGACTACACTCCGCAGTCAGCTTCGAATCGATCACTATGTTATACCTAGATCGATTCGAACGAACGCGCCTTCGAATCCACTGCCTCGAATCCAAACCATGGATTCGACCCAGTCAAACCAGAGCAAAACACGGATCGATACGAGAAGCGCGCGCCAGGTCACTATGAGCATCGAGTCGACCAAATCGATTCGAACTAAGATCGATTCGAAGTATCCATGTTCTCCAGAAATGCAACATTGAATCGATCATATCTCGAGTTCTACAAGTCCAAATGCCATGAAATTTTCACAGAAGCTTAAACACATGATGAAGAATGTCCACACCAAATTTCAGCTCGATTGGACGATTTCTTGATCGATTCGAACCAAGGGTCGAATCGATCCCAAAGTGGGCCCGGATCTCCAGATTTCGGCCATGTGGGCCCCCTGACGTACCAGAACTGGTCTCCCCTCATTTTAGGCGAAATATCAGCCTCCTACACCTATAAATAGAGCCCCTGGTCATTCAGAAAAGGGGTCGAAGAATTCTAAGTACTGAAAAGCGCCCAGATTCTGCCAGATTTACTACAGAACACCGCCGTTGCTTTAGATTGACACTTAGCATTCACATTCAGTTGTATTACATTTTAAACTACTGTAATCTTCAAGTAATCGAGCAATAAAATCATCAAACTTCATAGTGGACGTAGGCAAAGCGCCGAACCACTCTAAATCGCTTGTCTTTGCAATTTACTTTCTGTTGTTTGGAGTTTTTGTTAGATAATCCACAGTTTTAATTTTCATTCTGCGCGTTTATCTCTTCAAAGACTTCCGAATAGTGTTGTGCCCATTTTTGGTACAAACACTTTGGTGCTTTCACTGAGAAAAAACTAGCTTTTTTCTCCTGCTCCTTGGATCTACCATCGATACCGGATTGCACAAATCCAAGAGGAAGATCCAGATCTTTGATTCACAGTCCTTCCATTCTACTCAGATTTGCATAAAATCTAGGAAAAGGATTCATCATTCAAAATGGTTAGCACGAGAACCACTTCTACAGCTGCTGGACAAGAAGGTAGGGATGGACAAAATCCTACTCAACAGCAGCCATCCAACCAAGACAACACTGCCCACTCAGATCCGTCTGGGGCAGTCACTAGACAAGAATTCCAAGTATTGCTACAAGAGCTGACTCAGAGTCGGCAGCAATTAGCCGAACAGTTGCGTGCCAATATCGAATTGACAAACCAACTGAACCGCCAGGGCCGTAGGAGGTCCAGAAGGGATGATGTTTCCCGCTCATCCACTGAAAGTTCTGCTTCATCAGACTACTATCACCGATCTACCCGTCCTCGATTAGAAGGGAGTCATGCACAAACGACCGGATATCAACCCGCTTTAACTGTTGGACAGTTGAGGGCAGGACCGTCAACCAGCTTTCAGGCCGGGCCCTCCACACAAGGAGGCCCTACTACACAGCATACCGTGGACAATCATGCCGTAGCTGCCACAATAAAAACAAGGGTTGATACCCGAAATCTTTCAGAGCCAAATAATCGGCAACGTGGGCGTACTCCTGAACCGTACGTCCTAGAGGACGCTGAGCCAAGGAGACAAAATTTGGACCGTCGACAGCGCCCGGTCCGAACTCGCGCTGTGGAACCCGACCACACCTTAGCTCGGCAAGCTCAAGATGTAGCAATGCCAGACATCTCGACTATGATACGTCAGATGATCCGCGAAAGCCAAGGCCTTACCAACGATGACTGGGGACTTTCCCGTAGTCATACTCCCTTCACAGATGAGATACTGAATGCTGAACCTCCTCGGCGATTCAGAATGCCAACCCTTCCTATGTACGAAGGAAATTCTGATCCCAATCAACACATCTTGAAATACGAATGGTCGATGAGCGCCGCAAGGGCCGATGACGCAGTAAAATGTCGAAGTTTCCCCATCTCTCTGGGTGGAATTGCAACGATGTGGTTCACGAGATTGCCACCTAGGTGTATCTCTTCATTTGATCAACTGGCTAAGAAATTTGTGGAACAATTTCGCATGCATGTCGCTAGACCCAAAGATGTCAACACCTTATCCAGTGTTACCCAAGCTCGAGGGGAAACGCTAAGGCGTTACTTAGAGAGATTCCATGCGGCATGTGTGGAGATTAGTAATCCCAACGACAACTCAATCACAAAGGGGATTGACCCTGATTCTGAATTTGGAAACTGGTTAGCCGGAAAACCACCCACATCGTTGGACCGTTTCTACTCCAAAGCCGCACAATTCTTGCGGCAAGAGGACGCGAAACAGTCTAGGAAGCAGGACGATGAGGAACCGAGGAGCGAAGGAATACAGAGCGATGTAGCAGTAAAACAGTCCGGTGACAATTCCGGAAAAGTTCAGTTGAACATATAGAACAAGCAAACGCAGCCAAGAGGTAACAATGGTCAGAATAAGAAAAGAGATCCAAATCGGGGTCCACGACGTGAGGCTCCAATGTTCGATAATTACACACCATTGAATACATCGTTGGAAAATGTGTACCTACAGACTTGCAATACTATGCAATACAAGAAGCCGGCTCCGAAGCAATCGTCGGAGAGGCAGATTCAAACAGGGAAGTTCTGTAGATTCCACGAAAGTTATGGCCACAACACCAATGAATGTCGGCACTTGCAGGACCTCATTGAGAAGTTGATCAGAGAGAGGAAGTTAGATCAGTTTGTGCGGGCACTGCAGTCTGAAGGGGCGGGCCCCTCAAATCAAAATCATGTACAGAATCCAGAAAGACAGGAAGAACCAGGTCGTGTCGGAGGAAGACTGGTAATTAATGTTGTAAGTGATAGTCCTCGTACAGCGAAGCAAAGCTGGGGAGAAATGAAATCATATAACAACTTGGCTAGACGAACAGACTTCGAGTACGATGATAACTTGGACAATAAACCTTCGACCAAACGAAAAAGGGTGACAATTAACGACATCACTTGCCGAGACAACGATGCTGATTATGTCGGAAGCCCGACTACTGACCCACTCGTGATATCGGCACAAGTAGGTCCAGCTTGGATGAAGAGGATACTAATTGACTGCGGGAGCTCTGTGAATATCCTTTTTATACATGCTTATAATCAAATGAGGATGAATCCCAGGGATTTGGAACCTTGCCAAACTCACCTCCATGGATTCAACGGTAGCTCTACCGTACCTATTGGGGTGGTGAAGTTACCAGTTAGGTTGGGATCTAAGGAACATAGGAGAGTTCGAACATTACAGTTCACTGTGTTGAACATAGTCTCGCCATACAACGCTTTCTTAGGACGACCTGCCCTTACTGAATTCAGAGCCGTAATTGCCCCGTGGTGCTTGACCTTAAATTTCCCTACCGTCAACGGAGTTGGAGTCGTCCAGGGTGATCAGGTTGACTTGAGAACAGTCATACGCCGAAAACGAGTCGCCCGATTACGCAATGCCGAGGACCGACTTAAAACTTTTGAACGCAATGAGATTGTCATTAAAAAAGAATACCCAGCACTACTACACATGAAACCAACATGGAAGGGATCACATGAGATTAAGCAAGAGCTCGGGGATGATATATATGAGTTAACGACCGCTGATGGTCCAGCTTCACCAAAGGCCTTGGATGGCGAAAGTCCTCGTCGCTATTGCACATAACAGGCTATGTTTATCTATTTAGTTTAAATTCTGTTTTAGAATTTGTTTCTGCATTTCGAAATTAGAATTTGTAATAAGGCAACTGACTTTGCCATGTTCTCTTGTTTCAGCAATAAAATGCCATCTCTTTGAGCCAGAGCTGTGATTCATTAAATACAATGTACAACATCATGATGCACGAAGAGTTAAATTCCATCACACAATGGGATTTATTCAAGTAGGGGGTGGCTATGAAGCAATCAACCACTCTCCAAATGGAACCCGAGCTCGGGGGCAAGCCATCACATCAGGCCAGAAATGGGTTGATACACGACAACCTTTTCCTTAACTCCGTACTCCCAAAGTGCGAGGCGGAGTATAAACATTCATTCAACTCCGTACTCCCAGAGTGCGAGGCGGAGTATAAACATTTTCCTAAATCCCAAAGTACTCCGAGAGCGCGAGCTGGGTACAAACTTTTTAACTAACTCCGTACTCCCAAAGTGCGAGGCGGAGTATAAACATTTTCCTAAATCCCAGAGTACTCCGAGAGCGCGAGCTGGGTACAAACTTTTTAACTAACTCCGTACTCCCAGAGTGCGAGGCGGAGTATAAACATTTTCCTAAATCCCAGAGTACTCCGAGAGCGCGAGCTGGGTACAAACTTTTTAACTAACTCCGTACTCCCAGAGTGCGAGGCGGAGTATAAACATTTTCCTAAATCCCAGAGTACTCCGAGAGCACGAGCTGGGTAAAAACTTTTTAACTAACTCCGTACTCCCAGAGTGCGAGGCGGAGTATAAACATTTTCCTAAAACCCCAGAGTACTCCGAGAGCGCGAGCTGGATATAAATACTAACAAACTCCAGCTTCCGAGAGCGCGAACTGGAGTATAAACATTAACAAACTCCAGCTTCCGAGAGCGCGAACTGGAGTATAAACATTAACAAACTCCAGCTTCCGAGAGCGCGAACTGGAGTATAAACATTAACAAACTCCAGCTTCCGAGAGCGCGAACTGGAGTATAAACATTAACAAACTCCAGCTTCCGAGAGCGCGAACTGGAGTATAAACATTAACAAACTCCAGCTTCCGAGAGCGCGAACTGGAGTATAAACATTAACAAAGTCCAGCTTCCGAGAGCGCAAACTGGAGTATAAACATTAACTAACTCCAGCTTCCGAGAGCGCGAACTAGAGTATAAACATTAACTAACTCCGTACTCCCAGTACGCAAGGCGGAGTATAAACATACATCAACTCCACACTAATCCCTAATACTGGGGGCAGAACCATAACACATAACAAGTTGGAGACAAAAGGGAAAACATTCTCATTTCCACTATCAACAAAAAGAATCTGATTACAAAATGGTTCAAGAAATTGCTACTAGTGGGAGCCGAATCCACATCTATACACGGCAATAGAGAAATCAACAAAATGCTACCCTACGCAACAAAGATTTAAAGAAAGAGCTCAATCTTTCTTCTTCCTTATCTTCTTCTTAGGGGTAGCCCCACCAGATCCACTGCCTGATTTTTTCCTCAATCGCTTACTCTTTTCAGGCTTGCCCTCCGGCAGCGATATAATGTCGACGTCTTCCTCAGAGCTCGAGGCGACGGAAGTTCTTCTAGGAGGACGAGCTGGAGGCATAGGAGTAGTAGCAGGAGGAGGGACAGGAGCGGTCTCAATCACTACAGTACCGCCCGGTGAAATCACCATTAACGGGGCAGGCCCGGGCGGATTCACACCAGCATTCCCTGCTGCCATCTCGGCATCAATCTCAGCCATAACGTCGTCCTCACGGGATACTTGGGCCGCATCGGATGTGGCAATAGCTGGCATGGATGAACTAACGGCCGGAGCAGCCCCACTCACAGCATCGGACGGGTTGACAGAGGGATCGATGGGTTCATTGAGAAGCTCCTCAATCATTTGAGCGCTGAAAGAAAACATATTTGCATCTCCCTCTTCGCCGATCAAGGTAGAAGTCGTGATGGCTTCAGTAAAGACAACCCCTTGTGTTTGATGTGGAACTGATAGAGCAAGAGGCGCAGAAACAACGACTTCAGTCACTGAAATGCGACAAAACGAAGATTGTTAGCCAAGTGTGTTGCTTAAAGTTCTCCATAACTAAACTACGAGAAGCGCTCAAATACCTTCCTTAGTCTGGACCGAAACATGGGTGGAATCATCGGCGGAAGATAATAACGGTTGGTCAGGATTATATGCAGGAACAGATTGGGGGTCTACCGCACCAGTGGTTTCGGGCAATGTTGGGATTTCGGCTCCAACACTTGCCTCGTGATGCGCGGTCCCCGAACCTTCGCCTGTCTCTAGAGATTGAACGCCAAGCTTTTCTTTCGCCATAGAGATCACCACCTCATGAAGGGTCTTCCTCTCATCCTCGGTGAGCAAACGCATCTCCAGCTCAAAGTCGTCAAATGTTTCATCTGGATGCACTGCTTTCTTCTCATTCACCAGCCGGGTCCAGGCATTGTACAAAATCATGGAGTCATCTCCCAGCCACGCTAAATTTCTGTGTTCCAGCACATTAGCGTTGTACGTGATAAGGAGATCGTCGAACTCAGCATCCAGCCTGGACCTCTCCTCCAAAATCTTTTCCTGGATTTCTGCTTCCGCAGACTTGGACTTGACCGCCACCGCAGCAAGTTCGGCCCTGAGAGATACTGCTTGGTTGCAAGTCTCTTGAGCAGTGGCGTTCGCATCATCCTTCTCCTTCACCATTTCAGCGAATTTGGCCTGGAGCTCGTTCAGCTCTTTAACGGCTAAGTCTCGCTCAGCTGCAAGGGTGGTGTTGCGGTGGCCCATCTCTTCTACCGTGGCGCAATGTTCCTGTTGCATCCTAGCCATTTTGGCCACGGCGTCCTCGTGTTTCTGGAGAGCTTGAAGTTCAGAATGCCGGGACGTCTCCATTTCAGATTGAAGAACTTCAATGATGCGTTTCTGTTTAGCAATTTCAGCATCGCGTTCAGCAATAATCTTCGCCCTGTCAAAAGCCACTCTAGAAGCCTTCACGGCTGCCTTGTACCACTCCTTGTACTGAGCGTAGAAGTCGTGGATATAACTATGAGCGGTGGTCTCAGCTTCCGGAGGAATTCTTTTAAAGTTAGGAGGGAAGATATAGCCATCCATGCAAATTTCAGGGTAGTCATTTTTCATTTGGGCGAGTTTAGCAGCTCCCTCGCTTGTCAACTCAGCCGGAGCTTGTTCAATTATAGCGGCTGCTGTCGGTTCCATTCTTGGCCGCTGAATATCAGGCCGAGAAGATTGAGAAGGCAACTGTTGCTGATGAGATGGCCCTGGGAGGTCTACTGGAGCCCTAAGAGGCGGAGGAGAGCGAGATCGGGGTCGGTACTGGTATCCCCGGTCTCTGTCAGAGTAATCATAGCCAAAACGGCTACGCGAGTAATCTCTGTCTCTATCATAACGTTCTTGACTCGAATAGCCTCGCCCATGATCCCTATCTGTCTCTCTCGTACGGGAATCGTAAAATGGAGAAGATTAGCGCACATTCCGAAGCCTATCTAGAGTAGAGCCACGTCCTGACATCTCACCTGCGATAAGAAAGAATTACGGATTAAAATCCCATAAAGCAATGTTTACTATGCAAAAGTCATGAAGTGCCGTGGAAGTGTGTGTAAATGTGTAAACCCCCAAAACCGACCGGAAGTGTTGACCGCACTTAAAGGAAAGGGCTCGTTCACGTTTAGAACATCTTGAAATTCCTCCAACCCAGGATTATGAGAAATTGATATATAATCTGGGATAGGAATATCGTCTAGCCCTTTGAAAGAATCTCTCGAATGAGAAGGGGCGGCTTCAGAAATCATGACCCCGGAAGCGGGAAGAAACGCATCTACGGATTTTCCCCCCTTGGACTTAAGTTTTTTGGAAACGGCGGCCTTGCCTTTCCGTTTTTCTCCCGATTCTTCAAAGTTTCCCGAGAGATCAGCCATCGGCTCTGAATCTGTGTGGGTTCTTTCTTCGTCACCCGCCTCAATTATTCTGATTCCGAGTGACTTCTTCACCTTTTTCTTCTTGATTTTCTTCTTGATCTTCTTCTTATCTTCCTTCTTGGAGGCGGACTTTGCAAATCCCTCAACAACTATGCTTTGATTGATGTCGATCAAACCCAGAACTCTTAAGTTGTAATCGTTCAGCACCGAGTCAATATGCCTCAGCTCGCTTGGGACTTCTTGAAGACTCCGGACGGTACCCTTGAAACGCCCTCCATCGGGCCTAGAGATAATAGCTGTAAAAGGAATGAAATGTCAATTTTAACACCGAAGAGCTATTGGTCAAGGAAACAGGTTAAGGCGCTTACGTCTAGACAACCATCGCCTAGCGAAACCCGGAGGGCACCGAACGTAGAACCACTCGTTCTTGAAATAGCTCAGTCGAGTCCAAGCTCCAACTACAACTTGGCAATTTCTAACTGCCTCCAAAAATGTAAAAGACGGGCTATCACCCCTACTCTTGAAGTTAAATATGTGTCTGATCTCGGAAGGCCTCGGCGGGCGAAAGAGACAGTCCATAAATATTACAAAGGCACTGTTCAGCAACGCGTGCCCGTTGGGATGAAGTTGTGAAGGAGCGATTCCTAAATATGATAGCATCCCTCTGATATATTGGTTGAAAGGAGGAAGAGTTCCAGCCGCACAAGCATGACGGTAGAATGCTGTATATCCTTCAGGCGGGTTATGCGGTCTATCAGTGGCGCTGGGCAATAATACGTCACCTAGAGATATGTTATGCTTTAAGCATATTCGTCCCAATAAGGATTCAGAGAGGTTAGACTGAACCGAATCAACAGGGTCCTCAATAAATATCACCTCCGGCAGTTCATCTGGAGCTGGATCGATTACATCGGCAGGGATATCGGGAATCTCAAGAACCGGAGGAGTCAAGCTCTGTACCTCTTATTGTTGGGAACTCGAAGATTCCATAATTAGCTAACTCATCAGAAAGCAACGTTAAGTTCATAATCAGCCCGTGCATGCCCCAGTGTAGTGTGTATGAACGTGTCGTGCAGTGCAAGTGCTGTGCATTACTTAAGCAGATTTAACAGATTGAAGCAAGATGTTCGTACGACATAACTTGGGAATTTGAGAATGAAAATGACCGTCATCGCTGACCGTCACTTCCACACCATCCAAACGCTACGAACCAACTTCAAGTATAAATCAGTTGTATTATTGGTTAAGTCATAGTTCCATCGACGAGCTTCGAAGGAAATTCAAGTTCAAGTCTTTCAGTCAAGTTCGATTATGCAAGGCCGAAGCTCGTTGGAGTCAAGTATGCTAAAATTCATTAAGTTCATCAGAGAATAACTTGAAACTGGTCGTAGTTCATATGATGGAGCAAGTCAAAAAGTAATGGTCTCAACTTCCGAAGACGTTCGAATCCATCAGCACGAATCGATGCAGGTCGAATCGATGAAGTTCGGTTCCAGGTGCTTCGAATCCATATGGTTCGACTCGATGCAACATTAGGATAGAGGAACACTTCGAATCCATGATCTATACATGACTTCGAATCGATCAAAACTGAGATCCTTCGAATCGATCGGAGTATCGCTACCTCGAATCGATTGCCACGAGCCTTCCTTTTCTCTTAAAACCATCGATTCGAAGCTATGCATTCAAAAACGATTCGAATGACTCGTGCCTGGATCGATGCGAAGCAACGGAAGACAACACTTTGACCGATATCACTCGAAAGGTTTCATTCCTCGATTTCATCGAGTCGACCCACTTCGTTCAGATCTCATCACTTCTCAGAATTTTCTAAAGACGAAGATAGTTCTATTTTCCTCATCTCGAATCGTTTCCTTGAATACCTGATTTGATTACGAGTGGAAGCGTGAACGTGTTCGATCGATTTGTGGTAAGCACGTCGGTTATAGCTCTGGGAAGACGATTCGAAGAAACAGCTGAAGCAATGGTAAATAGTAAAAAGTGAGAAGTGAATAGTACCCCGGTATATATAGGAGAAATAAGACGATTCGCCTCCCGGTACAACTGACCGGCTTTAACAGGTAGGGGCATCGACTCGATTCGTTACGGCGACTTCGAATCGATTATAACCCACCACTTCGAATCCATCTCCTGCGAATCTTCTTGCACGATCGAATCCATCTCAACAACATCGATGCGAGACAACATCGACTCAAAGCACGAACCCCACGAACCATCGTTTCGAAAGGACATCGGTTCGAGCATTCACGACTTCGACTCCACCAACTCAGAGAACTTCGAATCCACACAGTATCGATTCGAAGAACCATCGATTCGAAGCAGTCGACAGAAGATGAACCTGGGTCACTATGCCCCATCGATTCGAAGTGTCTACTTCGAAACCATCAACTCGAAGCGATCCAGAAACATTGCATCGCATCCATCAAATACCATCGATCAAATGGACGAATTGTTTCCATATGAAAGATTGCTTGTCCACTCTTGTACCGATTCAGGAGAGGATCAATACGAGAGGATGATCATAGACGATCATAAAAGCAATGTTTTAACTCAAATCTCAAACCGGTTCAGGAGAGGACCGATGCAGATTCCGATAGCAAACCGAACTGACAACAACTTGCGATCACGCAACGTTAACCAAAGTCAAAATAATACACGTATGCACGCATTCCTGACTAATGTTTGATCTTTATCATCAACAGGAATCAAATGTTCATCTCGTCATGACTCAAAAGCCCAAACAGCCAGTCACAATTATACGACAGTCGATTACTACAATACAGAATGCAACTTCCGATAAAGCATGTTGTAGCTATCCAATGAGAGACTGCAGCTTTTCAAAGCACGTCATGTTTACACAAGACGTACTTTGGGGGGCAAATGTTATCCCGCCTTTTGGAAAGGCCGTGACACCAAGGACTTGGCTAGATACCGGTGACAGATCGTCTCGGAAGTCGGTTACGCGTAAGGATCGCTACGGATATCGATGAAATTTGTTCGAGTCCGGATCGGGCTACAACTGATAAGGCACGTCAAGCAAAGCCGTGGGAACCAACGTTCCAGATCTCAAGTCAATCCGAGTTCGTACACTCAAGATATCATCGATGCAATTTGGAGTAAATAGTCATAAGTTCGAATCCATAGGCGAAACCTATGTTCGAATCCATCAGGTAGACATTGCCTCGAATCCATGAGGAAAAGGCTGAATCGATCAAAGCAGGATCCATTCGAATCCATCAAGGTCGACTCCATCATCTTCGTATCCATCAGAACAAGTCCCGTTCGAATCCAACGCGTCAAGTTCACGTGATCTACTTCGAATCGATGAATTCTCAGTCGATTCGAGACCATCGAATTCCCCCAGCTTCGAATCCATCGAAACAGGCTACATTCGAGTGCAACGCTTCAGACCCTTCAGGCTTTCATCTGCTTCGACTCCGTGCAATCAGTGCACTTTGACTCCATCACATAGGTCACCTCGAGACTACACTCCGCAGTCAGCTTCGAATCGATCACTATGTTATACCTAGATCGATTCGAACGAACGCGCCTTCGAATCCACTGCCTCGAATCCAAACCGTGGATTCGACCCAGTCAAACCAGAGCAAAACACGGATCGATGCGAGAAGCGCGCGCCAGGTCACTATGAGCATCGAGTCGACCAAATCGATTCGAACTAAGATCGATTCGAAGTATCCATGTTCTCCAGAAATGCAACATTGAATCGATCATATCTCGAGTTCTACAAGTCCAAATGCCATGAAATTTTCACAGAAGCTTAAACACATGATGAAGAATGTCCACACCAAATTTCAGCTCGATTGGACGATTTCTTGATCGATTCGAACCAAGGGTCGAATCGATCCAAAAGTGGGCCCGGATCTCCAGATTTCGTCCATGTGGGCCCCCTGACGTACCAGAACTGGTCTCCCCTCATTTTAGGCGAAATATCAGCCTCCTACACCTATAAATAGAGCCCCTGGTCATTCAGAAAAGGGGTCGAAGAATTCTAAGTACTGAAAAGCGCCCAGATTCTGCCAGATTTACTCCAGAACACCGCCGTTGCTTTAGATTGACACTTAGCATTCACATTCAGTTGTATTACATTTTAAACTACTGTAATCTTCAAGTAATCGAGCAATAAAATCATCAAACTTCATAGTGGACGTAGGCAAAGCGCCGAACCACTCTAAATCGCTTGTCTTTGCAATACTTTCTGTTGTTTGGAGTTTTTGTTAGATAATCCACAGTTTTAATTTTCATTCTGCGCGTTTATCTCTTCAAAGACTTCCAAAGAGTGTTGTGCCCATTTTTGGTACAAACAGATGCTGAGTGATGGACTTGTGCTCATTTCATATCGATCTGGATGGATATGAAATCATGGATGTGGGTTAATGGATACGAAATGGATGTGTTCCTCATGGATGTTGATCGATCCATAACTTGGGCATACGAACTCCGATTGACATGAAATTTGGAATGTTGCCTTCCAAAGCTTTCGTAGTTATACTATGCTAGTTGTAGCTTGATCCGGACTCGGACCAAGTTTGCATGTATCCATCATGGACCCATAGATAACCGTTCTTCGGGCCGGATTGTCTACAGTCCCTGGTCAAGTCCTTGGTATCACGGCCTTGCGAAAAGGCGGGATAACAATATATGTATATTGTTATCCTGCCGTTTGGCAAGGCTGTGCCACCAAGAACTTAACTAGAAATCAAAGATAGTTCGTCCCGAAAAACGGCTATACACAGATCTACTATGGGTACCGGTGAATTTTGTCCGAGTCTGGATCGAGCTACAATTGATATGACAGGACCAGCAAAGCTATGAAAGCCAACGTTCCAAATTTAAAGTCAATCGGAGTTTGTATGCTCGAGATATGATCGATGCAAACCAAGGAAATAAACTCACACAAATCCATCATTTCGCATCGATCGGGTCACATCCATCATTTCGCATCGATCGGGTCGCATCCATCATTTCACATCCATCTGTTTCGTATCCATCAATCATCCATCTATTCGTATCCATCACGTACACTCAACTTCATGTCCACTTGTCCTAGTTTTACTTCGTATCCATCAAATTGGCTCAACTTTGTATCCATCAATTGGAGTCAATTCGTATTGATTCCAATTGCACAACTCGTATCGATCGATCAACGATCGATACGAATGAAACATCGAATGTAAGATACGAAAATGACCTCCCGCTATCGATACGAAATAGCCCCGCGCCATCGATACGAAGTAACCTATAAGCATCGATACGAACAGAGTCTCAAGTGATCGATACGAAGAGAACGCGTAAAAATGGTTGACTCGGTCACTCCGCATGAAAAGTGGATCGTTCCAAGAATTTAGCACCATGTCAACTTGCAGGCACGTGCTCAGATCGATACGAATAGATCGATACGAACAGGAGCGATGCAAATTCAACGGCCTTTAATAAATCCGAACTTGCATTGATCAAAACTCAAAAGCTAAAAGTCCAAATGACACCAAATTTTCACAGGAGCTTACGTACATCCTCAAGAATGTTCATGATCGATTTCGACTCGATTGGACAAAATTTCGATCGATACGAAATTTGTTTGTATCGATCATGGATGGAGTGCAAATGTCATAGGATCGATCGTGTGGGCCCACCCACGTGCAAGAAGAGGTCTCCCGAGATCTGGGCGAGATATTTGTAACCTACGCCTATAAATAGCAGCCCAGGACCTATAGAAAAAGGACTTTTTGGCTCTTCGACGTCTAGACTCTGCCGAAATCATTGTTGCACTCGAAAATCACTGTTATACACGAAATTTGCTGTTGTAATCCGCTGTAACCAGCAAGGAAAAGTTAATAAAAGTCATTCATTTCATAGTGGACGTAGGCAACACGCCGAACCACTCTAAATCTCTGTGTTCTTTTGCTGTTTTTCTGATTATTGTTTGGAGTGTTTGTTAGATAATCCTCATTTTATATTTACTTTCTTCATTTTATCTCTTCAAACACTTTCGAAGAGTGTTGTGCCCAATTTTGGTACAAACACTTTGGTGCATTCACTGAGGAAAACCCTGCTTTTCTCGTGCTCGTTGGATCTACTATCGATATTGGATTGCATAAATCTAAGAAGAAGATCCAGATTTCGAAGATTTAAGTTCTTCCATCCTATTCAGATTTGCATCAAGTCTAGGAAAGAGCTTCGCTATCCATCATGGTTAACACCAGGACTACCTCAACTGCCGCAGATTCAGAAGGATGGGACAGACAGAACCTCGTACAACTACCTCCTGCCGACCAGAATGCTACCGGACCATTAGATCCGCAAGGCCCCGTCACTAGGGAAGAATTTAAAATGCTAATGCAAGAGCTTACTCAAAGCCATCAACAGCTTACTTAGTAGCTGCGAGCCAACGCAGAATTGACCAACCAACTAAACCGTCAAAGACGAAGGAGATCCAAAAGGGATCGGGCTTCCTATTCATCCACCGAAAGTTCAGCCTCTTCTGACTACCATCATAGATCCAGGCACCCGCGACTGGACGGAAGTTACACATAGGCCACTAGCATCAACATACATTGAATCTTGGGCAACCGAGAGTTGGCCCGTCAACCAGCCATCAGACTGGACCCTCCTCCCGAGGAGGTGCTGCCCCATATTATATTTCTGACAACCGCACTACCACTGCTACTGATTTGGGAGTTGACGCTCGAAACCGAATGAATCTGACCCACCACCAACCCAATCATACTCCTAAGCCTTATCTTCCCGAAGACATAGAACCAAGGAGGCGAGATATGGACCATCGACAGCGATCGGCCCATCCTCGCATTGTGGAACCCGACCACACCATGGCCCAACGTGCTCAAAATGTCAAAATGCCTGACATTCCGACGATGATCCATCAGATGATTCGAGAGAGTCAAGGCCTCACTAATGACGACTGTGGAATCTCCCGGAGTCGTACTCCTTTTACTGATGAGATACTCTATGTTGAACCACTTTGGTGATTCAGGATGCTGACTTTATCAGTTTATGAAGGAACTCTGATCCCAATTAACACGTCTTAAAGTATGAGTGGTTGATGAATGCTGCATGAGCTGATGATGCAATTAAGTGCCGAAGCTTCCCGATCTCCCTAGAGCATAGCAACTATGTGGTTTACCCGTTTACCACCTCGATATATCTCTTGTTTTGACCAGTTGGCGACCAAGTTTATTGAGCAATTTCGCATGCATGTCGAAAGACCGAAGGATGTTAATACTTTGTCTAGTGTCACTCAAGCTCCTGGGGAGACACTCAGACGTTATCTAGAGAGATTTCATGCTGCATGTGCTGAAATTTGTAACCACAATGATAATTCGATTCTGATGGCACTGACTAAGGGGATTAATCTTGATTCTATGTTCGGTAACTGGTTGGCCGGAAAATCTCATGCGTCATTGGACCGTTTCTATTCCAAGCCAGCCTAATTCTTAAGAAGGGAGGATTCGAAACAGTTTAGGAAAAAGGATGATGCAGGGCCTAGTATGGAAGGAATTAAGAGCAATGTTGCTGTTAAACAAACCAGGGTGAGTTTCGGAAAAGTGCAATTGAACATATAAAATAAATAAAATCAGCAAAAAGGCAATGGTAATCAAAATAGGAAACGGGATCAGAATCGTGGTCCACGACGTAGGGCTCCTATGTTTGATAATTATACTCCTTTGAACACGTCACTGGAAAATGTGTATTTACATAACTGCAATACCATTCGGTACAAGAAACCTGCTCCGAAACAGTCATCGGAGAAATAAATTTAGACAGGAAAGTTTTGTAGATTCCACGAAAGCTACGACCATAACACGAATGAGTGCCATCACTTGCAAGATCTCATTGAAAAGTTGATACGAGATAGAAAGCCAGAGCAGTTTGTGCGGGCGCCGCAGTCCGGAGGTGCGGGCCCATCAAATCAGAACCATGTATCGAATCAGGCGAGACGGGAGGAACCGGCTCGTACCGGTGGGAGGTTGGTGATAAATACTGTTAGTGGTGGTCCACATCCAACAGATCGAAGCTGGAGGAAAATGGTGTCGTATGCTAGCTCTATCAAGCATGCAGACTTTGAGTGTTGTAGTAGTTTGGAAGATGGGGCTCCGGCCAAGCAACAGAAGACGATGACTGATGACATCATGTTTCGAGACTGAGATGCCGATAAAGTCGAAGCCCCAACCATTGATCCACTTGTCATTTCAGCCCAAATAGGTCCTGCTTGGATGAAGAGGATCCTGGTGGACAGTGGAAGCTCAGTAAATATATTGTTTAAACGAGCTTACGATCAGATGAAAATGGAAGCGAATGACCTGAGACCGTGTCAGTACCGCATCCATGGCTTTAATGGAAGTGCAACAATACCCACTGGGATGGTGGAGCTACCAGTGGAATTGGGAATCACAGAACGCCGGAGAGTCCGGATACTACAGTTTGTTGTGTTGGATATAGATTCGCCATACAATGCCTTCTTGGGCCAACCGGCCCTAACCGAGTTCAGGGCTGCCATCGCCCCTTGGTGTTTGACTTTAAAATTCCCAACCGACAATGGAGTCGGAGTTGTTCAGGAGACCAGGCTGCTAGACAAGCCTGTTATGTTGCGAAGCTGTGGGAGGCGCAGCGGAATGAAAAAGGGAAGCGCATAGAGGAATCTCTCTACGTCCACTTTGTTGAGAATTGACAATTGACGCTTGGGCCCAGGCCCGGGCACCCCAACCAATTCCCCAGGGATCTTGACCCGAGGGATACTGAAAGTGAAGATGAATGTAAAGATAGTCAAGCTTCCTCGATCGAGCTGACGATCGATGTTCTAATCGACGATAATGACGATTCTAGAATGATAAAGATTGGATCTCAGCTAAGCCAATAGATGCAATAGGAATTTGTTGAATTTCTCCAGGCAAACCTTGACGTGTTTGCATGGACGCACTCTGACATGTGTGGAATCTCCCCGGACGTCGCAAGTCACACACTGAACATTGACCCGCGGCACGTCCCGATCAAACAAAAAAGGCATGGTATGGATCCAGAGAGATCTACCGCCCTTAAGGAAGTAGTAGATAAGCTTAAATCGAATGGATTTATTCGTGATGCATTATACCCGGAGTGGGTATCCAACCCTGTACTTGTCCGAAAGCCAAATGGAAAATGGAGAACGTGTGTTGACTACTCAGACTTGAATAAAGCTTGCCCCAAAGACAGTTTTCTACTTCCTCGAATTGATCATCTCGTAGATTCAACGGTTGGATATGAACTCCTATCATTTATGGACGTGTATTCAGTCTACAACCAAATAACCATACATTTGCCTGACCAAGAGCATACTAGCTTCGTAACCAATATGGGGCTTTATTGCTACAAAGTTATGCCTTTTGGACTCAATAACGCCGGGGCAACTTATCAACGGTTAGTTTATCGAATGTTCGCTAACCAGATTGGGAGAACCATGGAGGTATACATGGACGACATGCTAGTCAAGTCACGATTCTCCACTGATCATATCAGAGACCTGGAGTCAATGTTTAATATACTCCGAGAATACAGAATGAAGCTTAATCCGTTGAAATGACACTTTGGGGTCGCATCAGGAAAATTCCTTAGGTTTATAGTCAACGCTCGAGGAATCGAAGCCAATCCCGAAAAGATCTGGGCGATTAGAAACCTTGAGACTCCAAAAACTATAAAGCAAGTCCAGTGCCTCAACGGGAAAGTAGAAGCACTGAGCAGGTTCATTTCAAAATCCACTGACAAATGCATTCCCTTCTTCGATTTGATCAGAAAAGGGAAGCAGAACTTTGAATAGAATACGGAATTCGAGGGCGCATTCCGAGCGCTAACCTAACACCTCTCCACACCGCCTATTCTATCAAAGCTTATTGATCACAAGAGATTGTACATTTACTTGGTGGTGTCAGAAAACGCAATCAGTGCTTCCCTAAGTCGAGTGGAAGACCGAGTAGAAAAGCCGGTCTACTATATTAGCAAACGACTAACCGGAGCGGAGAGAAATTATTTGAAGCTAGAGAAGTTGGCTTATTGTCTTGTTATTGCCTTAAGGAAGCTCTGTCCGTATTTCTAGGCTCATCCTATCATCGTTTACACCGACCAGCCGTTACGACAGGTCCTTACGAGGCCTGAGATGTCGGGTAGGTTACTCAAATGGAATATCGAGTTAAGTCAGTTTGAAATTACTTACACTCCAAGGCAAGCCATTCAAGGACAAGTCCTAGCAGATTTTATAGCTGAATTTACCATCCCAGAGGACTTTCCCGAAACTAGTGAATCTCCCAAGTATATATGGAAGCTGCATACTGATGGTGCATCAAATGACCGTTTCTCAGGTACAGTGGTTGTACTGGAAACTCCTGAAGGTCGATCTATATGCTATGCTTTAAAGTTTGCTTTTCGTGTGACCAACAACGAAGCCGAGTATAAAGCCCTGCTTGCCGGATTGAGACTTTCCAAAGATTTGAAAATCATTGCTGTGGAGATTTATTGTGATTCACAATTGGTCGTGTGCCAAGTTCGAGCGGAGTACTAGGCCAATGACCGAAGGCTGGCTGCTTATTTAGCTCGAGTCCAGGAGATACTAAATCAGTTCGATTATTATGTCATCTACTGCATACCCCGAGAGCGCAATCAGAAAGCTGATTCATTAGCAAAGTTAGCCAGTACAGGTGAGGCACAACAAATGGGACTCATTCTCGTAGAGACGTTAGCTTCCCCGAGCATAGACCGAATGGACACAGATTGGATATTTGAGGTTATTCACGATAAGGAGTCATGGATGACTCCGTTCAGAAATTATCTCGAGCACGGGAACCTGCCAGAGCGCAGGAGTGAAAACAGACAGACTCTTTGAAAAGCTTCACGGTTCACTGTTTAGAATGGAGTCATGTATATAAGAGGATACTCTGTTCCTTTACTCCGGTGTATCACTCACGATGAAATCAAATGCGTATTGCATGATATGCACGAAGGAGAATATGGCGATCACATCGGGAGGGGAAGCCCTTGCCAAGAAAGTGCTCCGATATGGACACTATTGGCCGACCATAAATTGCGATGCATCAGATTACGCCAGAAAATGCGACAGATGTCAGATGCACGCTCGAATTCCAAGAGCACCACCTACCGAAATAACTCAGATGGTCAGTCCAAGGCCGTTTGCAATATGGGGTATTGACATTATTGGCTCTCTACCTTTAGCCAAAGGTGGTGCGAAGTACGACATCGTAGTAGTTGATTACTTTACCAAGTGGGTAGAAGCTGAACCCCTTGCTACCATCACAAAAAAGAAGGTGATCAACTTTGTACTTCGCAACATCATCTGCCGATTTGGTCTCCTACATACTATCATCACTAATAATGGGACCCAATTCGATAGTGTGAATTTAAGGTTTCTATCAACGATTCCACATTCAAAAGAAATTCTCCGCAGTCGCACACCCTCAAGCAAATGGACAAGTCGAAGCTGTTAATAAAGTTATAAAGTCTATTCTGAAGAAATGACTAGAAAAGGCCGGGAGCAAGTGGGTCGATGAACTTCCTATGGCTTTATGGGCTTACCGGACAACCCACAAGTCCGCAACCGGCCACACTCCGTTTTCTCTTTCTTATGGTTCAGAAGCATTTATTCCAGTCGAATTAGAAGTGCCTTCTCATCGTGTGACATACTATGATCCAAAGACAAATGTTATACTACTTGCCGAACCTTTGGATTTATTTGATGAGAAGCGTGAAGAGGGTGATTTAAGGGCAGCCGCATATCGAAGTCGAGTCACCCGATTATACAATGCCAAGGCTCGACCCTGAACCTTTGAACTCGGCGATCTCGTCCTTAAGAGAATTTACCCGGTCCCTTCGAACATGAAGCCAACATGGGAAGGGCCGTATGTTATTGAACGAAAGCTCGGAGATGGCACATTCAAATTATCGACAATCGACGGTCTCACTCTTCCGAGAGTCTGGAACAGCGAAAGTCTTCGTCGCTACTACACATGACAGGCTCTATTTATTTATTCAGTCTGCTTTTCATTTGCAATTTGTTTCTGCATTTCGAAATTTGAATTTGTAATAAGGCAACTGATTTTGTGGTATTTTCTTATTTCAGCAATAAAATGCAATCTCTTCAAGCCAGAGCTATGATTTATTGAATACTTCATACAACTATCACTATGCACAGAGAGCTAAATTCCACCCGACAGTGGAATTTATTCAAAAATGGAGTGACTGTGATACGACCGGTTACTCGCTAAGTGAAACCCAAGCTCAGGGGCAAGTCATCACACTGAAGTCAAAAAAGGATGGATACACGACAATCCTTTAACCAACTCCAGATTTCCAGAGTGTGAACTAGAGTATTAACTTACAAATACGGTCTCGAAGAGGGTGGATCGGTCCACCTAACGACTTCGCCCGTATCTTGACCAAGTTTGAGGAGGATGGATCCGTCCATCTAACGACCTCGCTTGTTAACTCAGGGTGGATGTGAATGGACCATCCACGATCCTAATAGATTCACTGTTCCCGGAGTGCGAACGAAATCCTAAAGCCTAAACAGATGTGACTGACCATCTGTCAGCCAACTCCAAGTTCCCATAGCGCGAGCTGGAGTATAAACATCAACTCACTCCGGATTCCCAGAGTGCGAAACGGAGTGTCAACATATAAACCAACTCCAAATTCCAAGAGTGCGAATTAGAGTATAAACACCAACTCCAAATTCCCAAAGTGCGAATTGGAGTATAAACGTTAACTCTAAATCCCTGGAGAGTGGATTGGAGTTTAAACACAAACCGGGTGTGAATCGACCACCCATAGAACAACTCCGAATCCTCGGAGCGTGGACTGGAGTGTAAACACAAATCGGGTGTGACCGACCACCCACAAACTAATTTAAGTCCTTAGAGTACGGAGGAAATGCTAAGTATTAAGTGGGTGTGACTGACCACCCATAAAATAACTTAAGTCCCCGGAGCGTGGACATATCCTTGAAACTTAAGCAGGCGTGACCGACCACCTACATACAGATTCAAATCCCTGGAGTGTGGATGCAATCGTCAATAGATGAGTGAGTGTGATTTGACCACTTAAATTTCCTTGTTTTAGCATTCAATTCAATGAGGTTAAGCTCGATGTGTTAAAGGCGACATACAATTGCCACCTGATCTTTACAATTCATCCCTGTAACTGGGGGCAGAACTTAAGTGCCCATCACTGACAGAGATAGTGCAGCATCAGAGTCCGGCTTAACGTTCGGTTATGACTCATAGTTGTGATTTCAGGACTTAACAAATAAACTCAGATCCAATCCAAAGGTCGAAACTTCACTGGCGTACCGGACTGGAGTTAAAATGCTGAAATGCTTAAGCAAATAAACGAAAATTGAGTTGAAGACAAAATGGAATTTCATTTTAACTATTTGTGGAAGAAAATTAAGTACAAGTTTATCCCAAAAAATCCTACTAGCAGGGGCCGTACTTGCATCTATACACGGTCTACAAAAGCTAAAGAAATTCATATCTACTCAAAAATGAGCCAAGGATACGTATCTACTCTTTTTTCTTTTTCGGTTTCCTCTTTGGTGTGGACCCACTGGAGCTGTCGCTTGGTTTTCTCTTTGAGCCCTTGCCTTTCGGCGGCCGATCTCTAGCCGGGGGCATTATATCAACTTCCTCCTCCGAACTCAAATGTATTGGAACGCTTCCTGAAGGCGGAGTCGGAGGGACGGGATCAATAGTAGGAGGCGGGATAGGAACACTTGTCTCAACGACCGTTCCTCCTAGAGATATCATCCGCAAAGGGGCTGGCCCAGGTCCTGCCATTCCACCTCTAAAGCCACCGCCCCACGCGACTGCCTCCATCTTAACATTGATTTCAGCTATAATTTCCTCTTCATGAAGTGTTTTTACATCGCCGAGGACTCCCGTAGTTGGGACCGAAGAACTTGTCATTTGTACAATTCCACCCATAACGAACGGCAAATCGGCAAAAGGGTCACTGTGATGACCGAGAAGTTCCTCCATCATCTTCTCATCAAAAGTAAGTGTGCTTCCCTATACTCCATCAATTGGTGGCGTGGTCGTTGTGGTGGTCACTTCAGTTATGATGGCCTCCGGCACATGATGTGATTCTTGAGTTGCAGGAGGCATGAACGATGTTGCTCCGATCACTGGATAAAAACAAAGGAAGGACTGTTAGTAATTACTTCAAGTGACGCTTCCGATTTTGGATAAGCATAGAAAATGTTTAGAGTACCTTCCTCAGTTTGGCTCGTGGGTGGAGGAATAGCTTCAGAGACTTGCTCATGAGCTGGAGACAACCGCGGTTGATCCGGGTTATAAGCAGGAACGGGCAGAGGATCAACCACAAGTGTGGATTCAGGCTGAGTCAGCACAAGAGTTTCAGAACTTATATCATGATGCTCGACACCAGAGCCTTCTCCAACTTCCGAATGCTGAGCGCCAAGCTTTTTCTTTTCATACGAGATTATTGCATTGTGGAGAACTTTCCGTTCATCTTCGCTCAACACGCGGTTCTCGAGCTCGAACTCATCGATTGGTCAGCTTGATGAGCATCCTTTGCGTCTCCTACCAATCGGCCCCAAGCATTGAATAGATGTGTTGGATAGTTATCAAGCCAGGCCAGGTTTATGTGCTTCAAAACATTGGCACTGTAAGTAATGAGAAGATCTTCAATATTTGCCTCTAGCCTGGCTTCAGCCATTTTAACTTCCTCCTCAACCTTTGCCTCGACCTCCCGAACTTTAAGTACGGCCGCATCCTTTTCATCCGGAGCACCACAGCCTGTTCACACGCCTCCTGGGCTGCTTTATTTGCATCATCCATTTCCTTGATGATTTCGTAAAATTTGGCTTTAAGCTCATTAAGTTCTTTCAGAGTAGCGTCCATTTTGGCTGTGACGGTGGTGTTTCGATGGCCCATCTCCTCCACAAAAGCGAAATGCATTTGTCGCATTCTTTCCATAGATTGAGTTGCCTCATCAGCTTTTTGGGTGGCCTCTATTTCAGATTTCTGAGAGGATTCAGCTTCATCATTGAGCACTTGGATAATACGGTCTTTTTGGGTGAGATTGGTTTCTAACTTCTCAATTATTTTCGCTCGCTCAAAAGCCACCGCTGACGCTTTATCTACGGCTTTCATCCGCTCCTTGTATTAGGTATAAATATCATGGATATAGTCGTGCATCATTTGTTCAGCCTCGGATGAGATTTTCTTTAAGTGAGGAGGGAAGATAAAGCCGTCGAAGAAAATATTGGGAAAGTCTTTCTTCAGCTGGGCGATTTTGATCGCCCCTTCCCCGTAGGCTCGGTAATAGCCTGCTCAGTAACAGTGGGAGCTGTAGCTTCGGTCTTGCGGTGTTGAGACTCATACCTTGGAGTGTAAGAAGAAGGTTTTTGGTGTGGAGGCTCCGGGGAATGTGTGCTGTGAGTAGAAGGTTGTGTAGAGAATCGAGGAGGTGGAGAATGCAATCGGGATTGATATCTATATTCCCTGTCTCTATCTCTATCCCTCTCATAATGCTCTTGGATGGAATAACCGCGATCGCAGTTTCTATCATCCTCCCTCCGGCGGGACTCATAATACGAACTCGATGACTGGCGTGCTGAACGGAGACTTCCAAGCATAGAATCTCGCCTATTCATCGTATATGCAAAGTAAAAGAAAAACGGAGTTAGTAATCTCTTGAAGTAGACAACTTAAGGATGGAAACCGTGTAGTGCCGTGAAGTGTGTATGTGCGTGCTACACTCCGACCAACTGGTAATGTCGGCCGCACTTGTGGGAAGAGACTTGCTTAAATCTAGAGCACTTTGAAGCCCCTCCAATCCGGTGTCATATTAAAGTGACACATGGTCCGAAATTGGAATATCAGCAAGTTCTTCAAAAGGATTATCTACTTGCATGGGAGGAGCCTCCGAAATTCTAACACCGGAGGCTGGCAGGGACAATATTACGGATTTCCGTCTTGAGGATTGGTGACGGTTGTGTGCAACTACCTTGCCTTTTCTCCTTCCCTCTGAACCCTGGAAACTGCCAGAAGGCACGACCATGGGCTCATCGTTCGTAGGTGTGTTTTCTTTATCACCCTCGTCAGCTATTACGACCCCGGGCGCTTTAAGCTTCACCCGCTTCGTCGGGACTGCCCTAAGTGCTCCTTCAAGTCTTATGCTTTTTTTTGTTCGATTAGCCCAACGATCCTCAAGTTTCTGTCTATTAGCACCGAGTCCAAATCTCTCATTTCGCCCGGCACTTCCTGAAGAATTCGCACTATTTCTTTTAAGTGAGCACCTTCGGGTCGCGGAATTGCAGCTGTAAAGAAAAAAAGATATTAGTTTCAACGTCAAATTATGACCATCCCATTAACCACTGGGAAAATTTGCAGCACTTACATCTGGCTAACCATTGACTGGTAAGCCCTGGAGGTCATCGAACATAGAACCACTCAGTTTTGAAATAACTAAGTCTGGTCCAGGATCCAGTCACAACTTGGCAGTTCCTAACCGCCTCTAAGAACGTGAAAGAAGGGCTATCTCCCCGACTCTTAACATTAAAAAGGTATCTGATTTCGAGCGGAGTCGGGGGTCGGAAAAGTTGCTCCATAAATACAATGAATAGACTGTTTAGCGGAGCATATTTGCTTGGATGTAACTGTGATGGGGTGATTCCAAAGAAAGCCAACACTTCTCTAATATATTGATGAACGGAGGAAGCGTCCCAGTTGTACATGAATGCCTGTTGAAGGAGTAAACCCTTCTGGAGGAGCATGTGGTCTATCATTCGGTCCCAGTAATAAGACGTCGTCCAATGACAAAACGTGTCTTAGGCATATCCGTCCTAACATATCTTCGGAGACATTGGACGGCATAGAATCTTGTGGGTTTTCAATAAAGGTTGCTCCCGGAGCTCGTTCGGAGCAAGATCTATTACTTTGGCTGCGATGGACGGGATCTCTATTGTCAAGGAATACGAGCTTTGAGGCTCCTGCTGTTGTGAACTTGTAGGTTCCATAACTAGTCAACTTATCAAAAACCATCATTAGATGATAATAAGCCCGTGTGTTCCCCAGTGGGATGTGCGTGAAAGTGTTGTGCAGTGCAGTGCTATATGTTACCTAAGAAACTTCATGAAAATAAAAGGGAAATGTTCAAATGACAAGACTTCGAGATTCGACCAGAGTGACCGTCATCGCTGACCGTCATAACCGTGCCATCCAGACTTTAGAGGCCAATCCAAGTTATAGTTCATTAAAATTCTGCTAAGTTACGGTTCCATCGACGAGCTTCGAAGTGCGGTCAATTATACAGTTTAAGGGTTAAGTCCAATTATGCAAGGCAGAAGCTCGTCGGGGTCAAGTGTTCGAATTTGCATGAAGTTCGTATCCATCAAAGCCAAAACTCAGATCATTCATTGCAAAGGCCTTAACTTCGTATCGGTCTTAGAAAACTCAGTTCGTATCGATTAGAACCTTAATTTCATAACGGTTCGAAACTCTGGTTTCGTATCGATCAAAGCTCATTAACTTCGTATCGATCGAAACTCAGCGGCTTCGTATCGATCGGTCCACAATTCACTGCCCTTCGTATCGATACCAAATTTTTGGCTTTGTATCGATTGTCGAAGACTGATGCTCTTCGTATCGATTCCAAAATCTGAGATTTCGTATCCATCATCTTAAATCGATAAGAAACTCCCATAATTCTAGATCGATGCTAAACAGCTTCCACCACCTCGTATCGATATGAGTTGGAAGCTAGTGACTCCCACGTCTCCACCGGTTGCCCTTCTTCCCCAAGCAGCCAAGGTGCCATTGGAATACCTCATCGACCTCGAGATGGCACCATTGGAATACCTCATTGGCCGTTACCCTGGACGAGTTGGCACAAGACTCGAGTCTCGTCATTTTTTAAATGGCTTTAATCATTTGTTTACCTAGTTTCGACTGATTGGTTTAAGGATTAAAAGTTGACTATTTTGGAGACGAAGGTTTCTATAGTTCTATTTCTTTTCGAATCGGTGCGAAGTGGAAAGTGAAAACAATGATGAGAGGAAATTTGGCTAAGTCCAAGGCGCTTTTATATGGACTCGAACTCGAGGAAAATAGATGATTCGCCTCCCAGACACTATGACCGGTTGAAACAACTGATCCCCTAATAAGTACGAAGAGAGCCATATGTATCCATTAAACATACGTTTGAGGCAACACTTATTCGTAACCATCAAACTATCGGTACGAAACACAAACGTTGCTATGAAGACTGACTGAACTGTTCGCGTCCATCAAACATCCATCGATACGAAATGAAAACTTCACATCCATCATTTTGAAGACCGTCTGAATTCGTATCCATCGATGCGAAATGATTCATAGAACGAACTGATTCATATCGATTTCCATCGATACGAAGAACGACTTTTTTAACTTTTCACATCGATCCAAGAGATGATCGATACGAAGGGACACTCCAAAACAACCGTCAAGTGTTGTTACAAATTGAATTTCACATTGATTCAGCTGAGGGTCAATACGGAATTTGATACAAAAAGAAAACTGAAAAACTGATAACGACTCGTGAACGTACGAACGTTAACGGGAGTCAGACTAACATACATTCGTGTATAACGGACAAGCATCCAATTTTTAAAATTCACAAGAATTGAATACTCGTCTGGTGACGATTACAACAGCAAACAATAGATCACTATCATACAACACTCAGTTACAACAGTACACGGTACAACAATTGGCAGTCAACAGTTCATGATTTATGTTTATGTGGATCAATCAAAGGTCACAGCTTTCGACGAAAAGATGACAACTATTCAGGATGAAGATTGCAACTTTTCAAACCACGTCATGTACTCACAAGACATACTTTGGGGGGCAAATGTTATCCCGCCTTTTAGAAAGGCCGTGACACCAAGAACTTAACTAGAAATCAAAGACAGTTCATGCGAAAAATGATTATACACAGATCTACTATGGGTACCGGTGAATTTTGTCCAAGTCCGGATCGAGCTACAATTGATATGACAGGACCAGCAAAGCTATGAAAGCCAACATTCCAAATTTCAAGTCAATCGGAGTTCGTATGCTCAAGATATGATCGATGCAAACCAAGGAAATCAACTCAAACAAATCCATCATTTCGCATCGATCGAGTCGCATCCATCATTTCGCATCGATCGGGTCGCATCCTTCATTTCACATCCATCTGTTTGGTATCCATCAAGCATCCATCTATTTGTATCCATCACGTACTATAACGCCCCACCATTAGGCTCATAATAACAAAGAGTATTAAAAGAAATACTGTCTATTATTACGAAGAATAAGGCTGGATAGGAGCGACCGTCCATAGTTAGCCTTACACTATTATTGGTAACCTCGATAGGAGTGGTATATACTTTTTATTTTTCATCTCTTATTTATTTACTCCCATCGACGTACCCAATTCTAGTACAAAACGAACTACGACGGTTCATAATAGTTTAGGACAATGAATATAATAATAACACAGATAATATAAATGCGGAACACAGATTAAACAAAAAGTCTCATATATATAACTGATGTCAGTTACAATATAGTTGACACAATACATATGATACAACTACAACCGTCGATTCTGGAAGTTATATACACAAGTACATTATGAACTAATATACATGAATACATATCATCCTATACAACGACACGACTCTACAAAACGACGAAAATAACTTCAGAAGATATAAAAAGTCTTCATAGTCCAACAACAACTCAAAGTAGGGAATCTACAACCTGAAATAACTCGGGTCTGACCCGAGTATTTTTTTTTTGAAGAAGGGTTCAAACTTTCTATTAATAACCAAGTAAACAAAAGAATATACAAAGAACGACAAAACTCAAAATGCCAACAATACCAGGCCTAATATCTTAAGTAAACAAATACAAGGCCCATAACCTAAATAAACGAAACAAAACAAACACCCAAACCCGCTAGAAGCTTCCAGGCTACTCGGATTAGTAAAAACTGCAAGCTTTCACTTGAGAGACCACTTCATTTACTCCTCTCGAACAAAAAGATAAGGAAACATTAATGGCGGCGAGGAAAAGTAAACAAACTCAAACTCTAATCACCTTCAAAAACTTCAGCTATGCCACGACTAAGCAAGAAGCAAACCAGGGAAACTCTATTCCGTGTATCAGATCCTTCGCGAGAGTAAGCAGCACCAGATAAGTTTCCAAATCCCGTAAAGGTTGTACCTTTTAACTTAGAAAGGATTCTAACAACAGATCTCTAGGTTGTAGGACGCAAGACTGGAAATGGAGGCAAGAAATCATCAGAGTCACTGAAACCTTCGATTTCTAGAAGTCGCTGCCTTTAAATCAAAAGGTCTATGCTCAAGGAGTCACCGTCTTCCAAAAGTTTGAATCTTTGTACTTCAGAAGATAATAACCTCTGAAGAGAAGCCACAGAAAAACCAGACCTCTCAGAACTACTTCACAAGCTAAGTTTTTAACTCTCCTATGTTACAGTTAATTTTGACTTCTGAAAAACTAACTCGAAAAATGTTATAATAGATGGAGACACCAATTAAAGAGATAGCGGATCAGCAAAAGTTCCTGCATTCTTAGGCTTACAGATTAGGTCAAATAGGCTTGATAATAATTAATTAAGATGTAAATTAAAAAGATGTAAGATGAATGTAAAGATAAAACAGGATGCAGAAAACCTGAATCAAGTTACAAGAAGGAAGCAGCAAGGAGAAGCAATACATATGATCAATCCGAAGAAACCCTGACTAGCTTAGCGAGGTAAATCCCCATTTGTTAGCTATTATGTTTGACGTACCTTTCATGTGCTTAAAATGCTTTGATTTAACCATTCTAATATTCACTGTCTGGTAAATTTTTGAGCATAACTGCGAAGTGTCATTAAATTTGTTAAGAAATATCCTGTCATTTCTTTCTTTCCATATGTGCCAAATACAAACTGAGATAGATAATTGGAACAGATCTGAGTTGAGATTTCTTGATTTAGAGATAGATACAATATTATGCAAGTCTTCCCTTAGTGTAAATGAGAACATACTTTTCGGCGAGCTAAAAATTTTTTTACAGCTCCATAACCAGACTTTTCCTGTATAATTACATTGGAAAAAGAGGTGATCTATATTTTCAATGTAATTGTTACAGAAAACACATAAGGGGTCAACGACAATTTGTTTGAATGTTAATCGCTCTTTCGTTAGCAAATAGTCGTTTATGGCTTTAAAGAGGCAAACCGCCATTTTAGGAACGTGAATTTTGTTCCAAACTAAAGACGACCAGGATTTAACTTCAAAACTTGACCTAATAGAGTTCCACACTAGTTTAAACTGATATTGACCGTGTTTGGAACATTTCCAAGCCCAAAAATCCCGCTCTCTGTCTTTATAAATCTTGACACCTTCAATCTCCGAATGAATCTGCCGAAGGAAACTAAACTCGTCCCATTTCCATTCTCCTTGTTTTACAATTCTATCAAGAGTCAAATGTTCTGTTCCAGTTCTAAAAGCCATATCTAAACCAATTCGTTCCAAAATGGAGCTTCCATTCAACCATGGGTCATACCAGAGGGACGTAGTTTTGCCATCACTTATATTAAGAGAAAGGCACTTCAAAGCTACTTGTCTGTTCTTCAAAATATATTTCCACACTCCCGAGTTGTCCAGTCTCGGATTGATATCCCAAAAGCTTTTATTTCCAATATATTTTCGCTTTAAAAAATCTGCCCAAATTCCTTCAACATTGAGTATTTTCCAAATTAATTTAATAAATAACACTTGATTCAGCTCTTCTAAATTCCTCAGACCCATACCTCCTTCTTCTTTTTGTTTGCACAAAATTTCCCAGGGAATCTTACTACTACGGCTTTTCCAAAGGAAATTAAGAATCAAATGCTTTATTTTATGTACCGTGGTTTTTGGGAGACAAAAGCATTGCATCCAAAATTGAATGATAGGGTAAATGGTAGATTTGATAAGTTCTAGTCTCCCAGCTAGACTGAGCATTCTAGTTTCCCAACCTGCCAATCTTGTCTTTATCTTCTCTAACAGTAGATCACAATCCCTATCTTTCAAATTAGAACTAGATAGAGGGATGCCCAAGTACCTTATTGGGAGTACGGATTGTTGAATATTAAGAATAGAACAAATATCAGTACTGTTGGTTACCCCTTTTCCAAAGAAAACATTGGACTTCTCACAGCTTAATTCCAATCCGGTTACTCTCTTCATACTTTGAAAAACATCACTAATGGCTGAAGCATTAAGAACACTTGCTTTAGTGAAAATTATAATATCGTCAGCGTAAATGATGTGAGTTAACTTGTTATTAAAATCTGAAATAGGAGAAATGAGACCTTCCCTGACTTTGCCATCCATCAGTAACGTGAAATATTCCATAACCAAACAAAATAGAATTGGGGAAAGAGGGTCCCCTTGTCTGAGGCCATTTGAACTCTTGAAATAACCATGCGATTCCCCATTAGCAATAATAGAAAACACTGGAGTGGTAATGATATTTCCAATAATTTTCACCCATTTGTCTGGGAAGCCCAAACTTAATAACATGTGTATAACAAAAGCTCGGTTAATCGAATCGTAAGCCTTTTTCAAATCTACCTTGATACACATGTATTTATTATCCTTTCTTCCAAGACCTCTAATAATTTCGTGAGCAAACAAAATTCCATCCCCTATAGATCTCCCTCTTATGAATGCCGTCTGATTAGGGGATACCAACTTATCCAAAAAAGGAGCCAGTCTATTACACAGAATCTTTGTGAAAACTTTATATAATGTGTTGCAACAGGCAATCGGTCTATAATCTTGGATTCTGGAGGCATGATCTTTTTTAGGAATCAAGTGTAAAAAAGTGTGATTCCACTCTTTTAGTATAGAACCATTATGGAAGACGTCATTCAAAGCTTTAAAAATTAACTCTTTCGAAAGAGACCAATGAGTTTTGAAAAACTTTGAATTAAATCCGTCTGGGCCTGGAGAAGTCGAATCTTTAATATTCCACAAAGCAAATTTAATTTCTTCCAAAGAAATACCCTCATTCAGGAAGTTCGTGCCATATTCAGAAATTATCGATTTGCAAATAATTTCTGGAAACTGGTCAGTTAAAGTAAGATTGAAAACTTGTTTATAAAAATTTATGGCCTCATCAACTGAAATGTTAGTCAAACATTTTCTGCTTCTTCTACTAGACATTTTAGCATAAAAGAAAGCGGAAGCCTCGTCACCCTTCAATAACCAATCACATTTCGCCTTTTGTTTGGTGTCCAGGAATTCTTTGTTGAGTGCCATCTCCAATTTGATTCTGGCATTTTGAAATTCCATAACTAAATTGTGATCTTTAGATGTTTCCAGAATCTTTTGAAGTCTAGAACAGTTTTCTCTCTGAACATTAACCTCTTTTTTAGTGTTGCTTTTGCCAGCACTCCAAAGCTTAAGCTCTTTTTTAATATTCTTGAGAATGAACAATATTTGAAAAAGAGGACGATCATTCTGATCAGCTGACCATAATTTCTCAACCAATGGAAAGTAGTGATCACAAAGGGGCCAATGATTCATATATCTAAAAGGTCTATTTTTAACACTCGGCTTGGGGGAAAGAGAGACAAGAATTGCATTATGATCACTCATAGAGGGAGGTAAGAATTCTGCTGATAGATCCTGATACAAATTTATCCAGTCTAGGTTGGCAAACACCCTGTCTATTTTAGAAATTATGTTTCGATTAGGCCCTGACCACCATGAATATTCGTAGCCTTTAATGTTGATCTCTTTAAGGCCTGTGACGTTAGACATGTCATCTAGTTCAAATAGATTTCTAAAAGGCACTGGATTACCTCCCTTTCTCTCTGATGGGCATCGGATACAATTGAAGTCCCCAAGAACCAACCAGGGTCTATAGATATTAATCGCATCTTCTTGTAAATTCTTCCACAATCTTGACCTGAGCTGAACGAAATTTTGAGCATAAACAAAAGTTACATTGCTTTTTAACTTCAATTTGTTGACCAATTCAATAGAAATATGTTGGTCACTCATGCTAATGAAATTGTAATCCCAAGAATTCCCATCCAGTAAAACAAAGATTCTGCATTTATAATAGCATGAGACATTACTGATTACTTTCCATCCATCCAACAAACCTCTTTCCAATTCTAATATATCTGAATACAACAGCTTGTTTTCCAATACACCAAAACAACTAATATTAAATTTATCAATAAGTCTTCTTATTTCTTTCAATCTGTTAGGGTTATGAAACCCTCTGACGTTCCAGCATGCAATTGACATTAAAACGTCTTGTTATTTCGAGTCCTCTGTGACCTGCTGCTAGAGGACTCACCTATATCTTCCGCTGAGATACCTAACATCTGCACCCACTTAGGGTTCTTACGGACTAACTTGTCCTTTTGAATGTTCTCAAATTCTTTAACCTGGGACTTTTGAGTGGCCTGCTCCTCCTGGGTTAGATCGACATTGTCATATGTATTTTGTTCCCCTATCGCTTCTGTCCTTCTTGAATCCAGATTCGAGGCTTCCTGTACCTGCACATCAAAACATAAATCAGTAACTCTCCTTAGATTCACATTATTAATTACACAATCATCAATCCTATTATCATTAGCAAGTAAATTGAAAGGAGTTATTTGTGTGTCCACTGAAGAAGGACGTTTGAAAATTGATTTCTGAGCCGTAGGAGACTTCGAAGGAATAGGGCTCTCTTCTCTGTCTCCCAAAGACGCTTGACTCACAAGAGTGTTGTTCTCCCTATTTCCTGAAGCAGTGAGGACTGCTTGCTCTAACAAGTTAGAAGCAATCTGAATTCCGTTTTGAACACCATCACTGGACAAAACGTCTTCATTCTCTTGAATCTCCCGAGGAAGAACTTCTCCTCCTAAACTCACCCCTTCATTGATCTTAATAATTTCGACTGACTGCAGGCCCTCCTCTGGAATGCTTCCACTGGTCTCTTGATTACTCGAAGTATTATTAGTATCTTCTCCGACTTCCTCACTCTCCGTTTCCAAACAATCAACATGTGTTGGTTCTACCATATTTTCCTTCTCAGCAATATCTTTTTGGGTCTGCTTAGGAACCCATGTCTTTGTCATAGGACATTCTTCAGTGACATGTCCAAAACACACGCACTTACCACAAATAGGAGGAGGATTTTCATATTCCACTGTCTGCACGAAACTTCTCCCATTTTCATCCATACCTTCAATGGTATTCGGCATACCATAGGTAGCATTAACCTCTATCAGAACTCTGGCGTAGGCTAGCCTGGATTTAGATTTCGTAGCCTCATCCATCTTAATAGGCAGGCCTATAGTACTTGTTAGAGCACTAATAGCTTTATTGCCCCATAGTTTAAAACTTAAACCTGGGAGTCTTACCCACATAGGCAAGTGAGAAGATCCCTATCCGTATTCATGTCTGGGGACAGACGTTTCATAATAATCAGGTTCCGATCCATAAACCAAGGACCAGATTTCAAAATCTTATTGCAATCCTCCTCCGATCCAAATCTTACCACGAAAAAACCATTATTCCTCGATTGAACAGAAAACGGCTTCTGAGTAGACCATACTCTATTGGCGTACCCTTCAAAAGTTTTAAGCCACGGTTTATAGCCAACGACATACAATAAAATACATAAGTCCCATCCACCTTCTGCTTCTTTGATAGCTTCAGATGAGAGAGAACCTATCCTTTTGCCGCCAGAAATTTTTGGTTCAATAAATTCTAGATCTAGGTTTCCTAGATCACCTACAGCTCCAATTTTAACTGCTTCACTGTATGAAAAATTTTTCGCGTTCTCTGAAACAGTAAATTTAATTTTCCCATAATTTCTTGCTAGATTAACTTTCTGCGTAGAGGATTTCGAGAATTTCAATGAAGATCGCCCTGGGAAAGCCTCCGAAACATTACCTCCCTGCTTGCGGACCTGACTAGCTTTGACCTGATTCCAATCCGCTCCGGAAGTCTGGCCACCCAGATTTAACCTTGCTTCAGATCCAAACGACATAGGAGCCTTGCCCCTTTTCCTACGCACCTCTTCCCAACCTTCATCATCCCGCAAAGGGCTCATGGCGATAAGAATTTGAAGAGAAAAGATTGAAGACAGAATTTAGGATTGAGGAAGAGAGAAAAAAGAAGAAAGAAGAGAACTAGGGGAAACCCTAGTCTCCAGATCTGGAAGCCATTTTCGAGAAGGAGACTTGTTATCTTTGGTCTGACCCGAGTATTAAATTCAAAAGAAAATAATACACGGGTCATTCTAATTCAAACTCAGTTATTAATGCACAGAAGCAATAATAATCAATCTCAAATAGATGACAGTCACAGAAATCTCGTATATCCAACTCTCGATACGAGAATTGGATAACGGCAGATATAACACTAAACAGTGTTAAACGACAAATCAACAATCCAAATCAGAATACCACTCCAAAGCATTGAATTTAACCAACGAAACAATTCAACAAATCGAAACATCAATTTAAAACTGTCGAATCTGATAGGGATGCAGTACACGCACGCGTGTACTGCCTCTCCACTATCGCATGAGATACACAAAAGCTCAGTGAAAGTCACAAATGATCACAAGGTCAAACCCCGAAATCGGGTTCAACTCAAGTGTGATAACAACACAAATGAAACTGGCTTATACTTGAACCAGAATATAAATCCAGACCAAACAATAAAAAGAAGTACAACTGAAGTGAACATAGCACATGCACCAGATGCAAGTGCACATACACATAAGTACTCAAAACAACTTCACAACCAAACTGAAACCAAGAACCAACTCCAGACTACTGTCCAAAGTATGAAAACAATGAATTAGTTCAATACATCACAGCCCAATATGCTGTGGACAGTGGGAAATACGACACCAAGCTCAATAAATTCAAGAGTAAGCAATGCAATTTCGAACATACATATATACATATCAAATGATGTATATACACATATGAATGCATACATATATATGAAGACTAAAATGCAACTGCATGCAAATAGCCTCAAAAACATATTTGTACAAATTGCAAACATATATAGTACTGTAAAATGGACAGTACTAGCATCAAAACAAGGATTAGGCAAAATGCCAGTTCAACTCACTTGCCGAAGACAAGGTCATCGTCAAGTCAAAAAGGAGCATCATGTAAAACAACAAGTAAAGTACCCAAAGCATGTGTCAGTATCAACAAGGTCAAGCCTGGGCAACATGAATGCGAACCTAATTGTACAAAATGAATGTACATTACAAACTGCACATGAGCAAAATAAACAGAGGTGCAACATGGAAATGCAAACCTATATACCAAACTGATATGAGCACACATATAGGCAGAAAATATGTGAAACTCAAGCTACTAGTACAAACCAACTCGGAATATAAAGGAATATCAACAAGGCAAAAAGGCAAGCCAATGCCATATGTACAAGTGAATGTAACAGTGAGTCAAGTGAAGGCAAGCCAATGATACATGTACAAGTGAATGCTAACAATGTCAAGTGAAGGCAAGTCAATGATACAAATGCTCAAGCAACTGGAAATGACCAGTGCAACCAAAACTGGCAACAGGGAAGTAAAGCAATATCATAGTTGAATGTGCAGACAAATGCAACTACAGGTTAAAGTGAGTCTACAACAGTATTGCATACAGCAGTGAAGATCATCAAAGAAGAAGATCATCAAAGTCAGGTTCAAGTGACTCAAGATCAAAAACCATAGTGCAGACTTATGAATGAACCATGAACCAATATCTAGTGAACATCAAGCAATCACAGTTCGAATACAACAGTTCAACAAGACAAGGCACAAAGTGCACAAGAGATACAAGTGCAGACACAACAGTGCACATATATAAAGCAACTACAAACCGTGGAAACGTGATAGCAGTATACACAGTGAACACAAATGGTCAAGCTACACATGAAGAATGTACACAGTGGCTATAGGGAAATACAGTGGCAACTGCAGATGACCAGACCAGCTACTACAGTGTTGAACAAATGACCAAAGAATGACAACATACATGAATACAATGGAATAATGCAGAAACTACTCCAGACAGGGATGGACAAGGTGATAACACATATGCAAGCAATCAAGTCAGAACTCAAGTCGAAGTCATGAGATAATCGCAGTTCATTAGAGGAAGCAAGGCCGAGGCCAACAAAGCAAATGAAAATCAAAATACAAGTTTAACCACACTCGAGTGGCCGAAGAATGGCCAAAGTCGACAACCCAAAAATCATCAACATCAACTAAATCGAACTGCCGAATAAAAATCATATCAACATCAAACGAAAATAAATGGTCAACCCAATTCAGTAAAACCCCAAGCAAATCAGAAAATCACACGAAGTCGACAAAATCATCTCAACATCTAACGAGTTCAATAAAATACATATGCAACGAAAAAATAAATAAATAAATAAACTCATATGAACGAGAACAAGATCTCGACTCAAAAATAACGTACATTTGAATTAGATGTGAGCGAAATTATCACTCACCTATTATCGACGAACCACTCAAATTTGCTGTCGAGCAACCTTGAAGGGACAACGATCAATCAGAGCAAGAAATCAAACTCGAACGAACATCTGAAATCAGCAACCATGAATTTCACGAAACCCCAATTTTCGATCGAACGAGCGTAGCCATTATCATTTCTTTTTGGTTTTAGGGTTAGCTTTGATTTGGCTTCGAACGAAGAAAAATGAATGAAAGGGGAGCGGTTGTCTCTGATATCATCTCGGCACCAACCTATATGGGCCACGATTTACAATGTAAAGCCCACTCAACACTAAACAATTATTACAAAAGAATTTTACTTGATATACAAACTCCAATAACCATTATATAAAAGAATTTACAACTGATAAAAGCACTTAACAATTTATGCACGAATTTCAACTCGAATAAAATTCCAATTGCAATTGTCTAACAAATTAAATCGTCATTTGACGATAATCAACGGTTATGAAACCCCGGGTTGTTACAGACTCCCTTCCTTATAAAAATTGCGTTCCCGTAATTTTCATAATTAAAGGTGTCAATAACAATTATCTTTCTAACATAAACTGGTTAAGCTAGAAAAAATAAAAGTCAAGAACACAAACACCAAAGAAATCTTTTATCTTTATAAAAGGGATTCACAAATTCTCAATAAGGTCTAATTATCAAATAGATAATCAGAAAACAGCAAAACTGAATAATTGCAATTATCAGCAACATTCCATTACCAATGAGATAATCAGGAATACAGAAATCACAAAACAGCAATATCTAATTATCGATACGATAATTAGAAAACAGGAAAATCTAATTATCAACAAAAGATGATTAGAAAACACAAATCACAAATCATAAAACACGAACTTCATAATCAGCAACTATAACTATCAACAGAAATAGATAGAAAACAGCGATTCAATAAAATCAACATACTCTAGAATCAATTAGGGACTGGAGAATTACATAATCAGCAAAATTAGCAAATATCGAATTATCCAAATGATACTCAGAAAGCAAATCAACAAATATCAAATTATCAAAGACGATAATAAAAAAACATCAAATATCTAATTATCTCAAACGATAATCAGAAAACAAATTAGCACATATCTAATTACCACAAATGGTAATTAAAATTTCAAATCAACAAATATTTAATTACCAAAAACGATAATCAAATTTCAAATCAGCAAATATTCAATTATCAAAAGAGATAATCAAATTTCAAATCAGCAAATATTCAATTATCAAAAACGATAATTAAAATCAACAAATATTTGATTATCAAAACGATAATCAAATCTCAAATCAACAAAATATTTAATTATCAAAAGCGATAATTAAATCCCAAATCAGCAAATATTTAATTATCAAAAGCGATAATTAAATCTCAAATCACCAAATATTTAATTATCAAAAGCGATAATTAAATCTCAAATCAGCAAATATTCAATTATCAAAAACGATAATTAAAATCAACAAATATTCGATTATTAAAACGATAATCAAATCTCAAATCAACAAAATATTTAATTATCAAAAGCGATAATTAAATCTCAAATCAGCAAATATTTAATTATCAAAAGCGATAATTAAATCTCAAATCAGCAAATATTTAATTATCAAAAGTGATAATTAAATCTCAAATCAGCAAATATTTAATTATCAAAAGCGATAATTAAATCTCAAATTAGCAAATATTTAATTATCAAAAGCGATAATTAAATCTCAAATCAGCAAATATTTAATTATCAAAAGCGATAATTAAATCTCAAATCAGCAAATATTTAATTATCAAAAGCGATAATTAAATCTCAAATCAGCAAATATTTAATTAGAAAAAGCGATAATTAAATCTCATGTCAACAAATATTCGATTATCAAAACGATAGTCAAATCTCATATCAACAAATATCTAATTATCACAAGCGATAATTAGAAACAACAAATATCCGATTATCAAAAACGATAATCAGAAACAACAAATATTTAATTACCGATACGATAATTAAATCTCATAACATCAAATATCTAATTACCTGTAGATAATTAGAAACAACAAATATCTAGAAATCAATTAAGAAGACTAGAAAATCAACATAAAAGCTTGGATCGATCCCATCAGATGGCGAGTTTTTAATTCGCCACACGTGCATCAACAAATGGCCGAAGCCTACCAAGTACTCAACATAATTTTGGAGCCCAACAAATGACTCGAAGGTCCAACAAATGACCCGAAGGTCTAGTACTGGTATTTGACCCGAAGGTCCATCATATGACCCGTAGGTCCAACATATGACCCGAAGGTCCATCATAGTGGCTCGAAAGCACACGAAAGCATCAAATATTTCAATTAACGAGTCCGGAATTAACCGAAATAGCAAACGCACATGTCCCATACCACGTGTTTTACTAAATCGTTTGATTCTCTTCATCGTTTCCTTGAAAGTGCAAAATTCATCAAAATCATCAAAACAACAAATATTCAATTAACGAGTCCGGAATGAACCGAAATAGCAAACGCACATGTCCCATACCACGTGTTTTACTAAATCGTTTAATTCTCTTCATCATTTCCTTGAAAGTGCAAAATTGTGTATTTTGTAAAAATACACTTTACATTCTCAAAGGGACAAGTCCGGAATTAAGAGAATCAGTAAAAGAAAGGGGTCATAGTCCTCGATTTTGCTGAAACGTTTAAATCGCTTCCTCATTCTTTTGAAAGCGCAAACTGTAAAATTCCTGAAAACAATTTTGTTTATTTTGTACAAATAACAATTCACATTCTCAACTGGACAAGTCCGGAGTTAAGTGAAACAGTAAAAGAAAGGGGTCATAATCCTCGATTTTGCTGAATCGTTTAAGTCGCTTCCTCATTCTTTTGAAAACGCAAACTGTTAAAAATTTATAAAACAATTTTCATTTTAAAATGATTTTCCAATCACGTGATTACAACAGCATATCAGTAACAATTTCGATAAAGAAATTGTACTTCTCAAAATACCGTAAAATCGTATCTCAAAATCAGCATTGCGGAATAACCGCTTGATAATCCACTTTAAAATTTGACGGTTACTGAAGTCAAATCGACAGTAATTTTTAAACGTCAAAATCTCATCAAAATAGTTTACATCAAAATGTAATATCAGTAAATTTTCATTCATCAGAAATGCCACAAAACACCGTGCTTCAAAAATTTAGCATTGGTGTAAAAATCCCGTTATAAAAATAACGGCAACCAAATACGTTTCATAACCAAGCATCGGTTCAACGTAAAATTAATGCAGTAACATGCAATTCATTTTTGCACGCACTACAAAATGAACAAAGAAGTCATTCGAATGCATCTTCAATGAAGGTAATTCAAAACAGCAAATTCTAATCAATAATGATTAGTATAAAAGAAACCGACAAAAATCTCAACAAAATCACATAACTGCAATCGTTTCGAACCCTCAATTTGGATTCGAAATTCTCAAAGAAACAAAATAAATGAAGCTATGTAAAAAACAATTGAAATCTATTTCAGTTTCATATTTTGATTTTTATAATCAAAAGATTATCAGTCGTACTCATCGAAGACAGTGTCACTGCTTCCGCTGCGCACTCTGATAAATAGTACTCAAATAAACAAATCACAGTTTCACTTTTATTTTTAAATAAAGATATTTAAAAATTTCATCAAAATTTCAAAACTTTAGTTTTGACTCAAAGCACAAATAAAACATCGACCAATAGTTGATGTTCCATCTAAGTTATGTTTTATATTATGTCCATAAACCCCAAGCTCTGATACCAACTGTAACGCCCCACCATTAGGCTCATAATAACAAAGAGTATTAAAAGAAATACTGTCTATTATTACGAAGAATAAGGCTGGATAGGAGCGACCGTCCGTAGTTAGCCTTACACTAATATTGGTTACCTCGATAGGAGTGGTATATACTTTTTATTTTTCATCTCTTATTTATTTACTCCCATCGACGTACCCAATTCTAGTACAAAACGAACTACGACGGTTCATAAAAGTTTAGGACAATGAATATAATAATAACACAGATAATATAAATGCAGAACACAAATTAAACAAAAAGTCTCATATATATAACTGATGTCAGTTACAATATAGTTGACACAATACATATGATACAACTACAACCGTCGACTCTGGAAGTTATATACACAAGTACATTATGAACTAATATAAATGAATACATATCATCCTATACAACGACACGACTCTACAAAACGACGAAAATAACTTCAGAAGATATAAAAAGTCTTCATAGTCCAACAGCAACTCAAAGTAGGGAATCTACAACCTGAAATAACTCAGGTCTGACCCGAGTATTAAATTCAAAAGAAAATAATACACGGGTCAGTCTAATTCAAACTCAGTTATTAATGCACAGAAGCAATAATAATCAATCTCAAATAGATGACAGTCGCAGAAATCTCGTATATCCAACTCTCGATACGAGAATTGGATAACGGCAGATATAACACTAAACAGTGTTAAACGACAAATCAACAATCCAAATCAGAATACCACTCCAAAGCATTGAATTTAACCAACGAAACAATTCAACAAATCGAAACATCAATTTAAAACTGTCGAATCTGATAGGGCTGCAGTACACACACGCGTGTACTGCCTCGCCACTATCGCATGAGATACACAAAAGCTCAGTGAAAGTCACAAATGATCATAAGGTCAAACCCCGAAATCGGGTTCAACTCAAGTGTGATAACAACACAAATGAAACTGGCTTATACTTGAACCAGAATATAAATCCAGACCAAACAATAAAAAGAAGTACAACTGAAGTGAACATAGCACATGCACCAGATGCAAGTGCACATACACATAAGTACTCAAAACAACTTCACAACCAAACTGAAACCAAGAACCAACTCCAGACTATTGTCCAAAGTATGAAAACAATGAATCAGTTCAATACATCACAGCCCAATATGCTGTGGACAGTGGGAAATACGACACCAAGCTCAATAAATTCAAGTGTAAGCAATGCAATTTCGAACATACATATATACATATCAAATGATGTATATACACATATGAATGCATTCATATATATGAAGACTAAAATGCAACTGCATGCAAACAGCCTCAAAAACATATTTGTACAAATTGCAAACATATATAGTACTGTAAACTGGACAGTACTACCATCAAAACCAGGATTAGGCAAAATGCCAGTTCAACTCACTTGCCGAAGACAAGGTCATCGTCAAGTCAAAAAGGAGCATCATGTAAAACAACAAGTAAAGTACCCAAAGCATGTGTCAATATCAACAAGGTCAAGCCTGGGCAACATGAATGCGAATCTAATTGTACAAAATGAATGTACATTACAAAATGCACATGAGCAAAATAAACAGAGGTGCAACATGGAAATGCAAACCTATATACCAAACTGATATGAGCACACATATAGGCAGAAAATATGTGAAACTCAAGCTACTAGTACAAACCAACTCGGAATATAAAGGAATATCAACAAGGCACAAAGGCAAGCCAATTCCACTTGTACAAGTGAATGTAACAGTGGGTCAAGTGAAGGCAAGCCAATGATACATGTACAAGTGAATGCTAACAATGTCAAGTGAAGGCAAGTCAATGATACAAATGCTCAAGCAACTGGAAATGACTAGTGCAACCAAAACTGGCAACAGGGAAGTAAAGCAATATCATAGTTGAATTTGCAGACAAATGCAACTACAGGTTAAAGTGAGTCTACAATAGTATTGCATACAGCAGTGAAGATCATCAAAGAAGAAGATCATCAAAGTCAGGTTCAAGTGACTCAAGATCAAAAACCATAGTGCAGACTTATGAATGAACCATGAACCAATATCTAGTGAACATCAAGCAATCACAGTTCGAATACAATAGTTCAACAAGACAAGGCACAAAGTGCACAAGAGATACAAGTGCAGACACAATGGTGCACATATACAAAGCAACTACAAACAGTGGAAACGTGATAGCAGTATACACAGTGAACACAAATGGTCAAGCTACACGTGAAGAATGTACACAGTGGCTACAGGGAAATACAGTGGCAACTGCAGATGAACAGACCAGCTACTACAGTGTTGAACAAATGACCAAAGAATGACAACATACATGAATACAATGGAACAATGCAGAAACTACTCCAGACAGGGATGGACAAGGTGATAACACATATGCAAGCAATCAAGTCAGAACTCAAGTTGAAGTCATGAGATAATCGCAGTTCATTAGAGGAAGCAAGGCCGAGGCCAACAAAGCAAATGAAAATCAAAATACAAGTTTAACCACACTCGAGTGGCCGAAGAATGGCCAAAGTCGACAACCCAAAAATCATCAACATCAACTAAATCGAACTGCCGAATAAAAATCATATCAACAGCAAACGAAGATAAATGGTCAACCCAATTCAGTAAAACCCCAAGCAAATCAGAAAATCACACGAAGTCGACAAAATCATCTCAACATCTAACGAGTTCAATAAAATACATATGCGACGAAAAAAGAAAAAAAAATAAACTCATATGAACGAGAACAAGATCTCGACTCAGAAATAACATACATTTGAATTAGATGTGAGCAAAATTATCACCCACCTATTATCGACGAACCACTCAAATTTGCTGTCGAGCAACCTCGAAGGGACAACGATCAATTAGAGCAAGAAATCGAACTCGAACGAACATCTGAAATCAGCAACCACGAATTTCACGAAACTCCAATTTTCGATCGAACGAGCGCAGCCATTATCATTTCTTTTTGGATTTAGGGTTAGCTTTGATTTGGCTTCGAATGAAAAAAAATGAATGAAAGGGGAGCGGTTGTCTCTGATATCATCTCGGCACCAACCCATATGGGCCACGATTTACAATGTAAAGCCCACTCAACACTAAACAATTATTACAAAAGAATTATACTTGATATACAAACTCCAATAACCATTATATAAAAGAATTTACAACTGATAAAAGCACTTAACAATTTATGCACGAATTTCAACTCGAATAAAATTCCAATTGCAATTGTTTAACAAATTAAATCGTCAGTTGACGATAATCAACGGTTATGAAACCCCGGGTTGTTACACGTACACTCAACTTTGTGTCCACTTGGCCTGGTTCTACTTCGTATCCATTAAATTGGCTCAACTTCGTATCCATCAATTGGAGTCAATTCGTATCGATTCCAGTTGCACAGCTCGTATCGATCGATCAACGATCGATACGAATGAAACATCGAATGAACGATACGAAAATGACCTCCAGCTATCGATACGAAATGGGCCCAATCCATCAATACGAAGTAACCTATGAGCATCGATAAGAACAGAGTCTCAAGTTATCGATACGAAGAGAACGCGTAAAAATGGTTGACTTGGTCACTCGGCATGAAAAGTGGATAGATCCAAGAATTTAGCGCCACGTCAACTTGCAGGCACGTGCTCGGATCGATACGAATAGATCAATACGAACAGGAACAATGCGATTTCAACAGGCTTTAATAAATCCAAACTTGCATCGATCTTAACTCAAAATCTACAAGTCCAAATGCCACCAAATTTTCACAGGAGCTTACGTACATCCTCAAGAATGTTCATGATCGATCTCGACTCAATTGGATGAAATTTCGATCGATACGAAATTCGTTCGTATCGATCATGTACCGAGTGCAAATGTCATGGGATCGATCTGTGGGCCCACCAACGTGCAAGAAGAGGTCTCCCGAGATTTGAGCAGGATATTTGCAACCTACGCCTATAAATAGCAGCCCAGGACCTACAGAAAAAGGACTTTTTGGCTCTTCGACGTCCAAACTCAGCCGAAATCACTGTTGCACTCGAAAATCACTGTTGTACTCAAAATTTACTATTGTAATCTACTGTAACCAGCAAGCAAAATTTAATAAAAGTCAATCATTTCATAGTGGATGTAGGAAACACGCCGAACCACTCTAAATCTCTGCGTTCTTTTGTTGTTTTTTCGATTAATGTTTGGAGTGTTTGTTAGATAATTCTCTTTCTACATTTACTTTCTTCATTTTATCTCTTCAAACACTTCCGAAGAGTGTTGTGCTATATATGTATATGTATATGCTTTCATCTGGTGGTCTAATCCTATCCATAAATACAACCCAATGATAAAACATGAACATATCTTATACCATACCATACACTTTTCCAATAAGCTAGGGAGAAAACTAGTGATAACAATAAACAAACTGCAAAATAAATTTTGCTGGAAGTTGCCATTTCTCATTAACTGGTGTTAACGATGTTGGGGCCCTAATACTGCTTACTGAATTAAGATAAACATTCTTAGTATGTAATTCCACTTAACTCTCCATCTTCCTTAATCCTCCTTCTTGGTTTCTAATAAATGCGGTCCATCATTACTTCAGTTAATATATCCATAATAATTGGTCACTGATGATAGAGTTGGACCATCTCTAATGAATCCTCATTTAAATCTGTTTAATCTTCTTACTGGTTTCTAATTCTATTTATTATACCCATTCAATTCCTCTATAAATGCCATATTAAATTCCCTAATTAGTCCACATTTAATTCCTTTCATTAATTACACATTTAATGCCCGTTAAATTTGTAATTAATGTCCATAAATTCTAATTCGTTAACTACTAACTAATATGCATATAGTTGTAAATTATGTTATTTATATATTTCTATTTTTATACGCTAAGCGCGGTTATACGTGTGTACACGTTAATTTCTAAACTAGAACATTCCTTTCCATATTTTAATTTATCAAAGCTATCCTTCTAAAAATGATCACCGTTATAATTTTTCACAAATTAACCAAAATGAGATATTTGCTTCATTTGAAACTATAAGGAATTATTTATTTTCTTTTAATGAAATAGACAGTGTACACTACGGAAAAGAAAATTCATATCTTACACATCTCTTCCCTTTTTGATATATCCCCTGCTAATTCAAATGACATGCTTTTATACATAATTTGGAGTTGAATAATTTATGGAATATATGGAACTTACTTCAAATAAATCAAAACATAGAAATTCACAATCCAAGACAACTAAGTCAACCTAACTTACAACCCAATTATAAATCTAAAATATCTACACAACTTGATCGACGTTCTACAATCAAATATTTAGGACCGATTTCAAATTTCTAGATCAGGTTGTACATGTTATTCCTATTTTATTCATATCTTAAAACCTTTACCCTACCTTACCTAGATAGTGATCCTTATCTACTCCAAAAAAAGTTGGTTTACTCCTCACCATTCTTAAAATGAATATTTCACAATTATAAAATACCTTATCTGAAATCTTTATCTTTAAAAGTATAACCTGGAAACCCTTTTCGTCAATTTAAAAAATTGCATAGTTCCCAAAAGGAGCCATGAAAAATTTTCTAACCAACTTTTCTTTTTTAAGGACTTATTACAATATAGATTTGTTTCTTTAAAAGTTAGACTTTTAATTTGAACATTTAAAACTCAATAATTAAACAAAACTATTATTAAATCAAAAATTCAAAATTTACTTAATTCCATAAAGGAGCAAAATAATTTTCCTTTTCAAAAACCTTCTACAACGTACAAAATAATTTTCAATAAATTGTTTTCAACAAATAAACTTATTACATTTTTCGAAATCAACATTTATTATTCAACATGTATTGGCACTTAACTAGATACTTTCTGTTACTTTGTGTAAGTCTTATTTAAACTCCTATAATCTTTTGCAATACTTTTACTTATCAATCCCAATTTATTTATCTTTGATTACCATTTTAAATAATATTTTATTATTATTCAAATAAGTTCTAAATATAAAAATGTATGTATAAAATTCTCATCCTTTTATAAATGCTTTTCTTTATAACATTCGCAAAATTATCTCAACTTATTTATTAATTATCATCATTTAATTCAATCCAATTGCTAAATTTTCTTTCTTTCAAAAACATTATCTATAACATTATACATTGAAAAGTGGAGTAGACAAGGATAAATTTTATCCTATTAATTTCTAGCTAGATTACTGATTTCGTTTTATATGAATTCCTAATTCTATTTTTATCCAAATCTCCTAATATTGCCTCTACTAATTGGCTCTTACTTCAGCTGTTATTCTCCATACTTTCCTTATATTTAAATGGTCCTACTATCCTAGTTATTCTTTTTCTTTTATTCTCTATTCCTTAATTTAATTAAGTTTCATTTCCATTTATTCCCTTTTTAAAAAGATCTTTCTTAAAAAAAGGAACTTCTAAATTTACGAAATAAAAGAAAAATCATCAAGTTCACCTTATGCTCTATTTCACATTTATTTTAAAAACAAAGAATTCCTTTCTCCAAAAACCGTAAACATTTTTACTCAACAAATTTTAAACTAGAATTTCAAAAATGAAAAATTCTTCTTACCAAAAACCTTTTAATCAGAAACTTTTGACTCAACAAAATTTTAAATTATTAGTTTCCAAATTTCCTTACTTTTTCAAAATAACTTCTCAATAAATCCTTTGAAAATTTATTCAAAGCATTTCAAAGGATTTCCCCAAAAACCTTTTTATCAAATTATTTCACATGGGGTTGGATTTAGAAATTGACTTTAATTTTCCTTCCTATTGAACTTTTCTTCTTCCCTACTCAATCTCTATAAAAATCATATTATCTCCTTGTGGTGATTAATCTACACCTTTTTGTGGGAACTTGCTCCACTCCTTCTCATCTTGCTTCATTTCTTACTTCCGGTTGTTTACAACACATAAATCCTTAGGTTTCATCTATTTTTATGTATTGGGCCAAGCCCAATAACCTTCGTCTGTATAATTAAGGCTATCTAATTTACCCAAATGATAATTATATTGCCTTATAATATTAAATTATTACCTAACATGTTTATTCACAATTTCTATAAATGTTAATTGCCCATTATAAATGGTTGTTATTGTAGCGGACAATTTTTAAAGGCATTTATTCATTCATTCTAATTTTTTTCTATTATGCCTTCCTTATCTTTCCATAATTACTTGAAAAATCTCTTTAATTAGCCTAATTATATCCTTATTAAATTCTTGTAACTTCCTATTTATTCCACATTTATTGCCTTATTAATTTTGGAGTTAAAATTTTACAATCCATGTCTCCTAAGGTAGTATTATATGTTGAAGTAAAGATTTGTCTAGTGTTTTTGCGTATGATTAAAATTAGTATACATATCTATATATAGTAGAAGTTTTGAAAAACATTTTCAAAAAAAAGTACGCCACTTATACGTATACCTACCCCGTTGATCGGGTAACCAAAGCTCTGATACCAAATGTAATAGTCATCCTAGAACGGTGGTGGCTACAAATGATATTCCCAAGCATCCATGTTTTACGGCCAGGCTCTCGACTATCCAGGCCATTCGTCACCAACCCACATTGTCGAGACCTATAGGGTTAAAAGACAAAGCTTTGCCATAGTTAACATTGGGAGAACCCCCTATCATACTACATCAACATGCAACTAGGTTTGGTGAATAAAAATCTCAAGCCTTACTATATTAGTACTTGTGCATTATGATTTAAATAGGAATATGTCTTACGTTCTCTACCTACATCATAAGTATTTTCAAATATAAGCCCAAGGGCTTTTATCTAACTTAAATAAAAGGCTTTCCAAATATAAACCCAAAACCAATTTTCTATCAACCCAATAACCCATATATACAGTCCATAGCGTCCTATCAACGTAAGAGATAGTACTCAAGTCATGTGGTACCTTTTAATGGGAATTAGGATGACTCCGACCATTTAATACCTTATTTAAGACAGGTCCACATCATTTACTACCTATCCCAAGGCGGACTCCTTATTAGTAACTGTCTAGCTGACATTTCATGGAATCTATTCAACCAATTAATAATTCCTATTGAAGCAGGCCCTTTCCCGAGATATCCTCTACCATGCCTAACACATAATCCTGACTATTTACTACTTCCTACGTATAGAAGAGGCAAGCCCTCACACAAACACTCATTACCTTCGATCTCCAAAGCTGGTCTTTCGTATTATAACTTATATCTCATAGTGATGTCTCACATTAGTCTGACTATTCATAGGTACTGGTAGCCAGATTAGGTGGGCAGATTTATCTAACAGAATTTGGGACTAACCTCACATCATTGTAGTTACTTATTATAAGCGATATTTCACATTAGCCCTAAAGTCACAGTGCTGGTAGCTAGATTAGTTGGGTAGACTTTCGTGTGCTTTCGACTGACGTCGCATCCCTATAACTTAATCATAATCTATATCACATTCTAAATATATTATCACACATCTCACTATTTCCATAATCAAGGCCTTATATGAAATATTACTTATTTCACCTTTAACATTAATTACCGTCCTAAGTGGGTTTAATAAAATTTATAATTTGTTTAACTATGCAATTATATTGTATAATTATATGTTAATCACATATATATAAATATATACACACACGCACGCACACGTGCCTAGTAATTTTGTAACAACCCGTAAATGATGCTGTTCTGAATAATAAATAATATTGGTGATCTTATTCTAAAGAAATATTTATAAAAGAAATATATATACTTTGGTAAATACCAATAAAATGATCAAAAATCGTTTTATCGATAAACAACTCTTCGGCCATTGGACATCGCATGCCCACCTGGATATATGCACTTATTTGTGTATATGAATGCAAATATGAAATAAAGTATTTTATTTTATTTTGGAAAATTAAATGTATTTATGACATCATTAATGATGTCATCATTTCCAAATAATTGATTTTTTTAATTTAAATTGAGTTTAAATGATTTAATAATTATTTTGATTACTAAATAAGCCATTTTAATAAATATATAATAATAGAAATATTATTATTAAACTTTTTATATATATATATATAAACTGAAAAGTAATAAGATGACCAGATATAGGAATTGGAATTTGTACCGATTCGACATGTAGAAGTTGTGCAACATTATGAATATGTGTGATATCCATATGCAAATATACATGTACATACATGAAGACATATTCATGCATATGAATATACATATATGCACACATATATTGTTTGCACAAAAAATGGGCAAACACCTCCAAGTCGTATGATTTAGTTGATTTTATGTTGTTTTTAGTGATCTGGATGATTTATGCAAATATGCAAAAAGCAAGGACTAAACTGTAAAAGACACACAGATTTATAGTGGTTCAGCCAGAATGTGCCTACGTCCACTTTATATATTATTTCTCCTTTCTTGTTCAGATTACAAGTACAAAGCTTTGATACAAGTATATGAAAGTTGTTTGAAAGTCCTATCCGTGCTTGAGCTCTCAAAATTCTCCCCCATTGTTGTACCCCTGCCCCTCTATTTATAGAGTGAGGTTGGGGGTAGGAGTCTTGGATGCGTGTAGCTATTGGCGGGCCTAGGCCGATATAATCTGGCCTGGTAGCGTTGGTTCGGCAATACCCTGATCCGGTGATGAGAGGGACGTGGATTGGTTCGGTGGTGAGACTATGGGTTTGGTTCGGTGGGCAGTGGAGTGGCTGGTTCGGTGGTGTGGAGCAAAGGTTGGAGTCTGATTCGGTGAAGGCTGGTCCGGTGAGGCCTTAGATCGGTGGAGGTTGGTCCGGCTATGCAGGGGAAGTGGGTTGATTCGGCTATGTATGGAAGTTGCATTGATCCGGTAGTGGGTGGAAATGAGATTGGTTCGGCTGTGTGGGGAAACTGGTTTGGCTCGATGAAGGGTGGAAACATACGGGTGGAAAGACACCCAACATTTGCCCCCCAAAGTGGGGCGTATGCTCGTATATGCCGTGCTTTGTTCATTTGGTCAACCATATTCAGCCCGAGAACCGAACCGGCGAGTCCGGCTATCCAACTTTTCTCTATAAGTAGGAGCCCCATGCCTTCGTCGTTCCTTACCGATCAAAATAGCCGAATCAAATTTTGAACCGCCGAATCAATTGGAGTGCCGAATCAACTATTGTGCCGATCCAATCTTAGCTGCCGGACCAGGTGAGTTCTCTTCTACCGAATGACTTTTTAGGTCGAATTTCTTTGTTTTGTCGAACGAACCGAATGAACTTGAAAACTTTTGGTACCAAATGGCCTTAATACCGAATGAACGTGAAAGCTTTTGGTACCGAATGGACTTAATACCGAATGAACGTGAAAGCTTTTGGTACCGAATGGACTTAATACCGAATGAACGTTAAAGTTTTGATTTTACCGAATGAACTTGAGCGCCGAGTTGTGAGTGAAATTCTTGCTTGTTTTATATCTATACATCCTTACGACGTACTTGTTTGTGTTTTGCAGATAATGTCTCCTAAAGTTGAAACCCGATCAGAAAAGAAGAAATCCCAAGACAGAGAAGATCCTTCCGCAGTGCCTCCCGCTCAGTCAGGACTGGGACGTCATGGGCCCACGCCGAGGTCACTAGTAGATGGGTATGGCCCTCAGCTTCTGAACTCACCTCTTGACTGTTTCCCTAGCTCTCCCAAAGGCGAGTAGCTTGACGTTATTTCTCGCTCCTTTGGGATTGACAGAGCGCGTATGCTATTGCCGAGGAAGGAGTGATGCCATATAATCCCCCCGAAGGATATTTTGCCTATAGCAGGTACCATTGTATGTGTGGGGCCATTCCCCCGATCAATGCTTGGATACTCAGCTTCATCACCTACTTGAAGGTGGCTCCATTTCAGCTTCAGCCTAACTCCTACGCCATTCTGGTGAGCCTGTTTGTCATTTTCGAGAGGAGATACAGGCGTCCTCCCTCCAACCGGGAGATCCGGTATTTGTACAATTTGAGAGGCTGTAAGAAGGGGTCTCCATACATCAGCTTGGAATCAGCCGTATCTTTCAAGCCGGTCCTGGACTTATATTCGAAGTTCAGTATGTTCAAGAAAGAATGGTTTTTCGTCAAGGATGATTCAGTCTCTATTCGTCGCTTCACCTCTAGCTGTAAGTTGAAGCTCATTTATGATTTCCGTTCTGACTGCAATGCTTCTTCTCATGTGATTTTATGTCTTGCTAGCGACAGGTGGTTTTGCGGTCGTGGAGAATGATCGCCTGGTTCAGATGGCTGTGGAAATAGAAGCCTTTACGGGAAGGGATAGGTCGGCTTCTTACCTGATCAGGAACGCTACACTTCTGGGGAACAACCTTATTCTGCCACATCAGTCCGTGGTCAAGCAGAGAGACACGGCGAAGGAGAGGGCTGCCAAAGCTACAGGAGGGGCCACAGCGAAGAGCAGCAAAAGGAGACCCTTCTCGATACATCCAGTCGTCGGGGGGAAGAAACTCAAGAAGTCCGATGGACCCTCTCCCAGCACACATCCAGATGTTCAGGAGGAGGAAAACGTGGAGGGGGAAAAAGGCGAGGATGAAGGAGGTGAGGCAGAGAGTGGAAGTGGTAGAGAAGGTGACCGTGATCGTCATGGCAATGATGGTGCTGAAGGACAGGGCGGTGATGGCACCGGGGCTTTGCCTCCTGGGCAGGCAGGCGTGATCCAAGAGTGGACGGATGATGCTCTCCGCCAAGCCTTTGACGAGTTGGAGAAAGGACCGGCCATGGTGGAGAAACCCAAGAAAGGTGATAAGGCCGGGACCGACGCTGATTTATCCTCCGGGAGTGCTTCTACTGGGACAACTTCTTCGATTCAAGGTGAATTTTTCTTTAATCTTTTTAATTCTTGAATGATGGCTCAATGCATGCTGATGACACTTGATTTTTCATTCCAGGAGCGGGCAAAACAACCAAGACCTCAGATCTTCGGCACAGGCTTGAACAATACAGACTCCTCAAAGCTTCTGCCAAACCGAAGTCTCCTACTAACCGCTCTGGAGACGTAGTCGGCTATCGTCCTCTTCTTGGAGTTATTGAAGAAGATATACAAAAGAGGAAGAGGAGTCGATTGTCGTTTGAATCTCTTCCTGGCCCTCCGGCCCCACTCTAGTCTATTCACGATATTACGGAGGATGATACTGAGTTTATGCCTTCCCCACATCCGTCTGAGAATCCAACCTTCACCCCGATAGATCACCCTGGCTTGGTTCGTAATCCGTTTGCGGGTCATCCAGACCTGGACCCGACCTCTCATGACATCTCCTTCGATGAGGCTACTGGTGAGCACCTTCTCCCTCGCAATCCTATGATACGGGTGCTTGACGAAGCTAAGTCCCTGGACCTTGATTTGCTTACCACCCGTGTTGTAACTCTGGGGATGAAGCTAAGGCGAACATCGACCGAGTTGCCGAGGAGACCAGGAAATTGATGGGGCATCATGCCCGACTAGTTGAGGCCGGGGAGGAAATTGGGAGTGTGAACATTCGGTTACGGTTGATGGTTTTCGACCAGGCTAAGAAACTTGCCGATCAAGCCATTCAAATTTCTCAGCACGAGGCCGCATCCAGGCAACTGAAGAAGACTATGGAAGAGGCCAGCAGGGCAGAGTTGCGAAAAATGGAGGCCGCCTGCAAGGAGTGGATTGACATGGCCATTGCGACGGTGGATGAGGTTCGACAAGCGGACCTCGAGCGGGTACAGGAATTATCGGGGAGACTCTAGGCCGCAGAGCTTGCTCAGTCTAGGTTGAAGGAGGAGATGGAGGTGATGAGGATATCCCTTCAGGCTGACCGCTCACGTTATCGATCGGAGAGGGATGCTGCCGCTGCAAAGCTGCGTGCTTCTGAGGCCCGAATGAGGGAGCTTGAGGAAAACGAGGGGATGATGGATGAGATGTTCCAGGACATGTATTTCCGCACTTGGAAACAGGGTAACTTATCCTGGGTGGATGATTATCCCTGAGTTATAGCCAGGATTTATCTCAGGGCTCTGGAGGAGGCTAGGGCTGATGCAGATAAAGAGGGTGGCGTGGTCTTCAGAATGGATGTGGTCACTGCCCAGTTTACCAAGGAGGAGATAGTGGCGGTGAAGGAGGGTATGCGGCTGCTTTCCGCTGAGGAGGCAGGTGTGCAAGTAGAGGATGATGATCAGGATGGCCAGGAAGCAGGCGCTGGTAAGTCTTCCCTCCTAGTCTTTCCGTTAACTTGGTTGCTTATCACTAATGAATTCTTTCTTTGACCGGACAGGTGGGCAACAGGACATGGGCAAAGCTTCGATGCAGCCGACTCCTTAACTTGACCTGGATATCTTTCTGTGGACTTGACATCGTTGTATATGTTAGTCCCAAAACAGTAATGTAACCTCTAGGTTGTAATTATGCTACTTGTAATAAACAACATTATTCTTGACGTGTAATTTTTAACTTAAGCTGATTCTGTCGTATTTGAATGCTTTTGTTATTTTGACATTTTGTATAAGAAATATAGCTATGCATATGCCCGCAATTCAATTGTGTTTGATGCCAAGTTCTTGCTTAAAGTATAATTTCATATCTTGCAATGTTAATGTGATGAGTGAATAGCTACGTAAAAGAAGAAAGTACCGCCCTTCATTTCTTTTTAGTTGGAGATGGCGACTTTGAATGTCTTGCGTGACCAAGTATGGAACGCTGTCGAGTGTCCAGTTGTGAGTTCCCACTCCCATTAGCGAATGTCTCCTATTCTGTGTCCTGTACTTTAGGGATCGTTATAGAGGATAGGAGGAAAGTTTTTTACATAAAATTAAAATATGAGAACTAGTAAAACTTCCAATCACGGAAGGCCTTCGATGTGCTTAAGTTCGTGGCAAACGGGCTTTGTAGTCACTTTCCCTAGCTGTGGGTCTTGGAGACATTTGTCACCCATCTTACGCCTCCGTGGGGAGTTAATCTTTTTTAACACAGCCATACTTAAGACGCATCGGAGCCGAGATCGCGCACAGTAACTATCCGGGCCATTATGGCCCGTAATCGTGGGTATTATTCAATTGACTGTGGCCGGCTAGCGTGGGTGCCGATCGTCAACCGTGAACTACCCCTGGCTGGCCACACCTTATGTCGGGGCTTAAAGTTGGTTCACAGTTGCCGGCGAGCCGAACGCCGTAATGAGCTGCCTTGGCTATTGTCGGCCTTCTTGGTGGCTTATAATCGGCTCATTACAGTTGGCTTTGAGGGTCGTCGCGCGCAACGAGTTAACCCGCAGCAGAGGGATGCCGGAGCAAAAGTGTCTCATTGGCGAGGGCATAGATTCGTATAGTACCTGTTAGGTCTTGTCCAGAGAAGTCGCGCTGTGGAGCGCCCTGAATGAAAATGCTATTTGCACAGGATTTTGTTCAACAGAAAAGGATGAAGTTAACGAGCAGCCAAGATATAAAGGAACAAGTAAAGAAAAAGAGACAAGGTTTTTAAAGTGGTTCGGCACGAAAATGCCTACGTCCACTGATTCTCTTTGTTAATTCACTTTATATGGGCAGTACAAGTTAAGAAAAGTATCGACGAAGGTGTTGGATGTTCCATGCCCTCTGGAACACCTCCCCGTCCACTGTTGACAAAATATAAGCTCCATTGTGGAGATCTTTATGAATTACATATGGTCCATCCCAGATTGGATCTAGCGCTCTGGGGCGCGGGAAGATTCGCTTGAGGACAAGATCTCCCTTTTGTAAGCTGCGATGCTTGACTTTGGAGTTGTATTGTGCTGCCACTTTTTGCTTGTGAGTTGATGTTTTGAGTGATGCATCGTTTCTTCTCTCTTCAATTAGATCCAAAGACATGTGGAAGAGTTCTTCGTTCTCTTCTGGGTTATAGTGGATCCTACGGTGGGAAGGCACTATAGTTTCAACTGGGAGCATAGCCTCCGATCCGTATGCCAAAGAGAAAGGAGTATGCCCCGTTGATGTTCTGAAGGATGTGCAATAGGCCCATAGTGCCGTAGGAAGTTCATCCACCCAAGCGCCTTTTGACTTTTCGAGTTTCTTTTTTATTGGAGTTTTGAGAATTTTGTTGACGGCTTCGACTTGTCCGTTTGCCTGGGGATAAGCTACGGATGAGAAGCTTTTGTGAATTCCATGCCCTTGGCACCAGTTGGCGAACTCCTTGCTGTCAAACTGAAGTCCACTGTCCGATATGATTTTGAATGGGACTCCGTACCTGCACAGAACATTTTTGATCAAGAAGTTAATAACTTTTGCTGAAGATACTTTATTCAGGGGTTCTGCTTCCACCCATTTGGTGAAATAGTCGACTGCCACTATAGCATATTTGGCCCTGCCTTGGCCCATTGGCAGTTCGCCAATCAAGTAAATTCCCCATACTGCAAAGGGCCAAGGGCTGGTCATTTGAGTAATCTCAGTTGTTGGTAGCCGCGGAATCTTAGCGAACTTCTGACATCTGTCACATTTTCTGACGAAATCTAAAGCGTCCTTGCTCAAGGTGGGCCAGAAATATCCATATCGGATTATCTTTTTTGCCAAAGTCTGCCCTCCAGTGTGATCTCCGCAGCTTCCTTGATGGATGTTGGATAATATTTCCTTGGCTTCTCTTCCAGCGACACACCTTAATAAGGGGTTAGAGAAACCGCGCCGATAGAGGATGTCCTCTTGTGTTGTGTAGCGGGAAGCTTTCCTCAAGATTTTCTTGACTTCGTTACGACCGTTGGGTAGTGTGCCACTTTGTAAGTAGTCTCGGATGGGAGTCATCCAGGTTGCTTCTTCGGTTGCAGCCATCAGATTCACTTGCTCAAAACTTGGGGTCAGTTGCTTTGAGATGGCTCCAGAGATAGCGTTGTTTCTCATGCTAGCTTGCTTCGCTAATTCGTCGACCTCTTGGTTCTCTTCCCGAGGGATGTGTTTGATTAAATAGCGATCCAATCGATTGAGAAGCAACTTGGTCTTCTTTAAATATTCCATGAGTCGTTCTTCTCGAGCTTGGAATTCTCCTAATATTTGATTTACAATAAGTTGAGAATCTCTATGAAGACACAAAGAATTGGCTCCGATTTCTAAGGCAAGTTCTAATCCAGCTATCACTGCTTCATACTCTGCATCGTTGTTGGTGGCAGCGAATTCCAACCTTATATCATAGTGTAGCTTATTTCCCCGGGGAGTGATTATTATCACACCTGCCCCCGAGCCTTGTTCGTTTGACGCACCATCCACAAAGAGATTCCACTTGATGTCTTCTGCTATTTCCGTTTGCTCCTTACCTTCGTTGGTAGTGAATTCGGCAATGAAATTGGCCATGGCTTGTCCCTTGATGGCGGTGCGAGGGTGGTAGGTGATCTCATATTGACTTAGTTCAATGCAACATTTAAGTAGTCGCCTGGAAGTGTCGGGACGATGGAGTACCTGCCTCAGTGGTTGATCGGTCAAAACTCTGATGGAATGGGACTGGAAGTAGTGACGCAGTTTCCGTGATGTGATTAGCAAATAGTACGCTAGTTTCTCAAGTTTAGGATATCTGGCTTCCGCCCCTATAAACCTCTTGCTTACAAAGTATATTGGCCGCTGCGTGCGTTCGTCTTCTCTAACCAATGCGGCGCTTAGAGCATGAGATGACACAACAAGGTATATGTATAGTTCTTCGCCTTTGTTCGGAGTTGAGAGGACTTGTGGTTTCTGGAGGTGTTCGATTAAGTTAAGGAAAGCTGTTAAGCATTCGTCAGTCCATTCGAATTTTCCTTTCTCTTTCTTTAGAGCTTCGAAGAAAGGGATGCATTTGTCCGTTGCTTTGGAGATGAATCTGCTCAGGGCGGCCACCTTCCCATTTAGGCTCTGCATTTCCTTTCGGGTAGAAGGTATCCTGATATCTCTCAGAGCTCAGACTTGTTCAGGGTTTGATTCAATCCCTCTGGCATGGACGATGAATCCTAGAAACTTTCCTGATGATACTCCGAAGGAGCATTTTAGGGGATTCAGCTTCATTCCATATTGGCGAAGTACTTGAAACATTTTATCCAGGTGGCTTACGTGATCGTCGGCTCCCCTTGACTTTACCAGCATGTCATCCACATAAACTTCCATAGTTTGTCCTATTAGCCCTGCAAACATCTTGTTGACGAGGCGCTGATAGGTGGCCCCTGCGTTTTTAAGTCCAAAAGGCATTACCTTGTAGCAGTACAATCCCCGATCAGTAATGAAACTAGTGTGGTCTTGATCGGGAACATGCATAGGAATTTGGTTATATCCTGAGTATGCGTCCATAAAAGATAAGAGTTTGTGCCCGGCTGTGCTGTCCACAAGCTGATCGATTCGGGGAAGTGGGAAGCAATCCTTCGGGCAGGTGTCATTTAAATTGGAGAAATCAATGCACGTTCGCCACTTCCCATTAGCCTTCTTTACCAGCACCGGGTTGGCGATCCACTCTGGGTAGATGGCCTCTCGTATGAAGTCGTTAGCAAGTAGGTTCTTTACTTCTTCATCGAGGGCTGCTGATCATTCTGCCCCCATACTTCTCTTTTTCTGTTTTACTGGCGCCCTGGTAGGATCAATGTTTAGTACGTGGCATGCTATGTTAGGGGAGATTCCGGTCATGTCAACGTGTGACCATGCAAATACATCCAAGTTGTGGCGGAGAAAATCAATGAGTTGTTCCTTCAATTCTACTTTTAGTTGGGACCCAACTTTCAATAGTCTACTAGAGTCATGTCGGTCTACAGATACAAATTCCATAGCCTCTGCAGGCTCGGCGGTGCCCTCCTCCTCTTTGTCCCTGGGGTCTAATTCATTGAAAGGGTCGCTGGTATATCGAAGAGGAGGGGCTTTCTTTAGTTGCTATGCTTCCAAACTTTTTGTGCAGAGGGCAATCTCTACACTCTTCCCATTATCCTTCCTATGGTTGTTGCGAAGTTCAGTTACATAGCAGTCTCGAGCAATGTCCTGGTCTCCCCTTACTTCCCCTAATCCATTGTCCGTTGGAAATTTCATCTTTAGGCACCATGGGGCCAGGACAATTTGGAAGTTAGACAAGGCTGGCCTTCCTAAGAAGGCGTTGTAGGCCGACTGGTTTTTTATCAGCACAAATGTCTGTTTCCGCACCACGGAGCGGGGATGACTTCCCATTTCAACAAAAAGGTCCAGTTGCCCGAGGAGCATCTTCGCATCTCCAGTGAAATCGTGTAGTGGTTTATTGCAGGGAGAAACATCCTTTATTAACAGTTTCATTTTGTCGAATGCGTGCTTGAATAGGATATTTACTGAGCTTCCAGTGTCTACCAGAATCCGGAAAACTTCGGCTGGACCGAGCCGGGCAGAGATAACCATGGGATCCATGTGAGGGTACTGCCTTCCCTCTAGGTCACGCCTACTGAATGTGATGTCATCACTCTCTTTCCGCTTCGGGTGGCGTTCTTCTATAACAGAATTAACGCAGTCTTCATTGTTTTTTAGTGACTTTCCATATCTTTCCATCTCTGCCCAGCTTCGATCGGCGATGTGTGGTCCTTCCGAGATGGTATGGACCACTATCTTCTCTTGACTAGAGCCGCTAGTGTTGCGGTTTCCTATGCCTATCTCTGGGGAGGATAGCCTTGGGTTCTCATTGGCAAGAGCTGGAGTCATGTTCTGACCTTTTACATAGCGTTCTAGTCTCTTCCTTCTGATGTGTTCTTCAATCAAGTCCCGGAGATGATGGCATTCATTGGTATCATGCCCATGAGATTCGTGGAAGCGGCAGAACTTTCCAGATTTAAGTGCGTTATCTGATTCCTTCTTGTATGGTGGGCGTTTGTATCTAACTTCGTCTTGAGTGGCAAGGAAGATGTTTTCGATGGTTTCATTCAAAGGAGTGTAAGTGTCGAATCTCGGTCCTGGCCGATATAGGCGCTTTCCTCCCTTCTTGCCCCCAGCATTGTCTCTAGAATCATTTCTTCGAACGTCCTTTGCTACAGCGGGCATGTTGCCGTGCGCTGCCTTATTTTGTTGCCCTGACTGCCCCTCAATGGCAGCGTCTTCAAGCCTCGTATATTTCCCGGCTTCATGGAAGAAATCGGGTAAAGTAGCTGGTTTTTCTTTTGTCAATCTTCTAGCAAATTTAGTATCCGGATGCACGCCACTACAGAGGGCCATTAAGATAAGCTTCTCATCGGCATCTTGGACTGCGGCCGCTGCGGCATTGAATCGGGTTAGGTATTGCTGCAGCTTCTCTCCAGGTTTCTGTTTGATACTGGATAAGGAATAATCGTCCTTGGGTTGTTCCACATGAATGCGGATTTGGCTGATAAACTTTTCTTTCAGCATCTCCCACGAGCTGATGGATCCTTGGGGTAGATGACAGAACCAGGACGTAGCTAGATCTGCTAAGAATAGTGGAAAGCATTTGCATAGTACTCCCTCTGTTGCTCCACTCATGAGCATATGCTGTGTGTATCTCTGTAAGTGTACAACGGGGTCGGAGGTTCCTTTGTAAGGTTCCATTGTTGGCATTTTCCATTCTCGGGGGGTGATGGCAATTTCGACATTGCGGGCGAAGGGGCTGGTTACCCTAGCGCCTATCCCTCGATCTCTTTGATCCCGTTGGATGCACTCTCTGAACAAGCGTGCCATCCTTTCATCAGAATTTGGAGCAGATAGAAATGAGTTCAGTTCTGCTCTGTGGGACTGATTCCGTCCAGATGACCTGTAGGGATGGTATCGTTTATCATTCCTGATATTTTCCAGTGGCTGTCTTTGATCTTCTGGGAGCATGCTAGGGTCAGCTATAGTTGGCCCTTGCCTTAATCTTCCCCTACTGGGTTCTGATCTAAGCACTTCCTCGGGTCCAACTTCGAGATGGACTCTAGCTCGGCCCCGTTCACTGGTGTTTCCGTGGTTAGGCAGTACGACAGGCTCGGCTACAGTTGACCTCCGCCCGGTACCTCCCCCGTTGGGTTCGGTTCCAAGTGTTTCCTCAGGTCTAACTTCGGGCTGAGCTCGGTCTCGACTCCTACCATGGCCGCTTCTGTCGTTAGCTCCTTCGAAGAAGGAAGATCTTTGTTGTCCCTAAGATCCTCCAGACTAGGACTCACCCCATGATTCAGTGTTGCGGTTGGACTCTTCAGCATCCCTTAAGCGTGACATGAGTTGGTCCACCAAGGCTTCTTGCTGGGATGTGAAGCGGTTAGTCACTTCAGCCACAACCCTGTCTAGATCTGCCCTAGTAATTGCTGTCGGCTGTTCTGTGGCAGGGGTTGTCGGGTTTGCCTGACCTTCATTTGGTACTACTGCTGGAAGGGGATGATTTACTTGATCCGTGACCACTGGATCTGGAAGACTGCTGGTTGCGATGTTTTTTCCTTTGTTAACATCTTTCTTCTGCTTGGGAGGCATGTCTTCCAAGCAATGTGCGACGCTGATAGGAAGAAGGTTAAGTGGGAGAAGCTGAAGTCCGGGGTTCAGCGTTTCTCAGTGAAAGGACCAAAAATGTTTGCACAAAAAATGGGCAAACACCTCCAAGTCATATGATTTAGTTGATTTTATGTTGTTTTTAGTGATCTGGATGATTTATGCAAATATGCAAAAAGCAAGGACTAAACTGTAAAAGACACACAGATTTATAGTGGTTCAGCCAGAATGTGCCTACGTCCACTTTATATATTATTTCTCCTTTCTTGTTCAGATTACAAGTACAAAGCTTTGATACAAGTATATGAAAGTTGTTTGAATGTCCTATCCGTGCTTGAGCTCTCAAAATTCTCCCCCATTGTTGTACCCCTGCCCCTCTATTTATAGAGTGGGGCTGGGGGTAGGGGTCTTGGATGCGTGTAGCTGTTGGCGGGCCTGGGCCGATGTAATCTGGCCTGGTAGCGTTGGTTCGGCAACACCCTGATCCGGTGATGAGAGGGCCGTGGATTGGTTCAGTGGTGAGACTTTGGGTTTGGTTCGGTGGTGAGACTTTGGGTTTGGTTCGGTGGGCAGTGGAGTGGCTGGTTCGGTGGTGTGGAGCAAAGGTTGGAGTCTGATTTGGTGAAGGCTGGTCCGGTGAGGTTGGTCCGGTGTGGCCTTGGATCGGTGGAGGTTGGTCCGGCTATGCAGGGGAAGTGGGTTGATTCGGTTATGTATGGAAGTAGCATTGATCTGGTAGTGGGTGGAAATGAGATTGGTTCGGCTGTGTGGGGAAACTGGTTTGGCTCGGTGAAGGGTGGAAACATACGGGTGGAAAGACACCCAACATATATACATATAAATATATATCCTCAAAATATCCAAGATATTTCTTAACATTCTTAGCACTGAAGTAACCACAAGGTCCACCCTCTTACACATAAGTACATGCATCATGAAAGCACATGGAGGGAGGGGTCAATTCGACCATGTTGGTGAAGGAAATGGAGCATGTGAAAGTGATAAAGAAGATGATGTATATATAGATATTTTTTCTCCTTCTTTCCGTATAAATACCACACCATCTCCATCTCATTTCCTCACTTCTCCTCCTTCATTTCTAACTTCTTCCTCTCTACTTTCATATCTTCCAATCTTAGGAAAAATATGTCAAAATATTTCTCAAAAAGAAATTAAATTATATAGAGTGTATGTGTGTGTGTGTATTAAAACCTTTCAAAACCACCATAATTCTCATTCTTTCCACACTCTTTACCTACGGCCACCCTCACCTGCGCCAAAGGAGGATCCCTTTCTCCTCCCTTAGCATGGCCGTGAGCTCCTCCTTGCATCAAAAGTCTAGGTTGAGCCATTTAAAGGCAATAGAGCTAGTGATCGTGAGCTTAGATTTCGAGTTAGCAAAGCTATAACCAATTTTTAATTAATCGTTTAAACCATGGTGAGAAATTCTAAATTTTATTGCTATATATATGATGAAGATATTATGTTTGTAATGGATTTTTACTATGCTTTAATCATCAATTTTGGTTGCTGGAAATATTGTCGTTTGATGTGTAAAACAAGTCACGGTAAATATACGTCGAAAATCACAAAGGAAATCACTTTCCTTTATTTAATGAAATGGTGAATATGGAATGTTAAACTTCCTTTAAAATTATTTAAAATGAGTTAATAATATTTTATAAACATTTAAAGTGTTTCAACAAAGTTTAATGGAGATACAGAAATTTTGGTTAAAATAGGCGCGTCGCACAATGGTAGTTCGTGATTTCATGCCGTAATAGTTTAAATTCATTTATACGATGGATTCGGAGTCAGATTTCTTTGAAATAAGAATTTTTCAAACTCTTATAATCATAGTTTCAAACAAAAGAAAATGATCGAGATTTGGTTTAGTAAATGTTGAAATATAAGTAATATAAGTTTTTGAAATAATAGTGGTTTTGCAGTTCGAAATCCAAAAGGGAATTCTTTAAAATTTATATTTTTAAATTCTTTAAAAATATGGAAAAATCTTTATAAATATATTAAAATGTTTTAAAAGAGATTTGGGTTATAAATATAGACTTCCAAAAGATATAAAAGTTGTTTTAACCAAATAAGCATTTAAAACACTATTTGCGGCACTTTTTAATTACTTTTGCAAACAATAGTTTTAACTTAATTTTCTTTCATGAATCTTTTGTGAACCTTTTAAAATAAATAACTAAGTAATTAAAAGAAGATTAAGAGTTTTAAAATTGAGTATGTAGAAACGACTAGTACATTTGTTCCATTTGTGAGTGTAATAGAAAATCCAAACGAGGAATAGAGCAGATCGAAGCGAAAACCCGGATGCTCTAAAATAATTAAAAGTAAACTAAGTACGTTAAAAGATTTAGAGTCAATCAAATAACTTGATCACTTTATGTATGCCATAGAGGTAGTCTCTAGGCTTGGGTTTGGGAAAACAGTTGCCTTCCCTCCCTAACTAATCGTACCGGCTTGACGAAGGGATAGTAAATTTGATTTACTCGGATCAAAAAATTTCAAAAGTATAAAAGATATAATTTTCCAAATTCAAACAACTTGGATTGCATAGAAATAATCTTCATATACTTAGTATTAAATTTCAGGACGGAATTCGTACTATCCATGAGAATTTAAAAGGAGATCTCACCTTTATTCGACGGATAATAAAGGTTGAATACGGAAATTAATATTGAGTAGAATCAGTATAATTTCCATGATCCTATTTACTCAATAATGTTTTCTAAAATGATATATGAAAATGATTTGGTAATTCCAAAGTTAAAGAGAGGTTTAATGATTTCGTATATATAGAAAAAATGTTTTAAAGATATATATATCCCTAGAAGGTATTTTGATTAATCAATCAATGAATAATTCCCTATTCACTTAACATCTTTTTGTCGGTGATTAGTTCAAAGGAACCGAAGTCGGATTTGGGTGATTCCTATCCGAAGACCACTTTGAACCAATTTACGTGTACGAAAATAAAAGACATAGGATGATATGATTTGGAAGATAGAATGTAGTATTGCTTGCCATTAACTCTCGGGGAAATTTTCCCATATTATATATATATACACACACACACACAGAGATATATATATACATATGGCAGTAGTTCTTCATTTGATATCTTCGATACAAGGACTTTCGGCTACTAATCCTAGGGGTAATTCCCGATAGGATGTGATACACTACGCCATAAATGGCCTACTGCAACACAAAAAAAATGTTGGCTCAGGCCCAAAAAATGTCGCCATAGGTCTATGGCAACACTTTTAGGGTGATGCAATTTTTGCCGTTGCCTTAGACCTCAAAGGCAACATTTTGACTATCTAAGGCAACATAAGTAATATTGTTGCAATAGAACCCTATTTGGGTCTATGGCAACACCCATAGGTGCCTGTAGCAACATTCAAAAATGTTGCTATAGATATTGATTTTCTGAATTTGTGGGGCCCACAATATAGAGCATATTTGATTTTTTAATAGAAATAAATATTTATTTAATAAAATGCTATTTGCATAGAATTTGATATTCAAACAGTAATTTATTTAAATAAATATTTTATTTCAACATTTGAAATAGTACAAATTCCTGACTCCACTATTTTACAATTCAATGATATATAACACTGATATTCACATATACAGATATTCCTCACTACATCACTCAGTTCACTCATTACATATGCAGTTTCAATTTGTACAGACACCGACACTAGCAAATATATGATGAGCCGAAGGCGAGCCGAGTGGCGAGCCGAAGGCGAGCCGAGAAGCGGGTCCGGGCGCAGCGCCGGCGGGGGTCCGGGGCACCGCAGTCCGATTTCGGAAGATCGAGCCTTCTTTGAAACAAGGTAAAATGATGCACAAATGAACACCTCCTGCGAATTTGAACACCTCCTCGATGATTGACTTTTGCAACTCTTTCATGGCTTCTTCTGAATCATCCGACCTTTTTCCAGCCATCATTCTTAGCTCTGCCTTGGTAAAAGACCTGAAACCATGATAAATAAAAATTGACAATTCATCGAACATGTTGCGTGTTAATAAGTAATACATTACCCTTCATCGAACATGTTTCCTAATCACCTAATCACAATCGCTGACATAACCACCCATTCCTTCCTTCCACAAAACAATAACAGCAACCTACCATTCCACCACCAACTTCCTTTCACCAATCCAAACTGCCTTAACCCAAACTCCTCCCTGCTACATTTCAAGCAACAACAACCTTCTCAAGCAACCACTGCATACTTCATTATCGAAACCCCTACCAGCAAACTGCATTTTCTTCCAAACTACCATCTCACAACCAAAACATCCCAAACGCGCAACAACAAACAAAGCTCTAACCTATCACTTCATATACTTCAACCTCCATCACACCTTCATATCCAACTTCTACAAACTGCGACAACCAGATTCACCATCCAGCTACAATCAGCCACAAACTCCTGCCCCTATCACCTAACGAACTCGAACCATTTCTGCACATAGCACAACAAATCCCTTCCTCTACAATCTGTCACAACCAATTCGCATCTCTTCACTAACCCTATGCCTTCACCATCACAACAACCACCTACATGCCTTCTCCGACAACCCGAACTACCCCTACACCCTAACTTCCTCACCAATCAAACTGAAAACCAACCTGTTAAAAACTCCTCCAAATCGCGAACCCACCAGCGCCTCCCATATCAAATTCACCAACCGCAATTTCAGCAACCCATCGACCAAAACTACCTTAAATCACCATTGGCCTCACCTCCATCGCTTTAAATTTCAATCGCAATCACCCACTGCCATAACCCAGTCCAATCATGACCTAACTCCAACAACAATCGCCGATTCACAAGTCGAACAGACATTTCCAGATCTCGACAACAAAGCAAACGGGGCTCGACATGTAGGCAAACAGCAGCGAAATTGGAGGTGAGAACGAAATGGGGAACGAAGCTTGTCTGAGATCACTACCAACCTTTGAAAAAAGGACGAGATTTTGTTTTTGGAAGAAAAAAAAGAAACGAAAATATTATTTGGAAATTAGGGATTTGGAAATTGGGGGTGAGAACGAAAATGATATGAAAAGTAAAGCGGGAAAACGAAAATTTGGAGCAAATTGTAGCGGTGATCCAGTTTAACAATCGGATTAAATGTAGACCGTTGGATTGTATTCACGCGGATTGCTAATTTTATTAATTTTTTAATCTGAATACATCTATAGCAACACTATATAAAAATGTTGCATCGTGTTAGACTTTTTTAGCTAGAGCAACACATTTTTATGGCTAAGGTAACACCATAAATACAACGTTGCAGTAGGAACAAAATTTTATATCTATCGCAACATTTTAGCTGGCAATACCTTGCAAAAATGTTGCAGAAGGTCATTTATGGCCGTAGTGATAGGAGAGCACTTTCGGTTTATCCTGTTCCTAGATAACTTGCATTGATGAATGTCTGACTTTGCATTTCAAAAAGGCACGTACATTGATTTTTACAAACGTACATCTATTTGGTGGTGGAGAAGGCAACTTCTTTTAGCTTAACACTCTTTTCTAAAACGTACGAGCTCATAGGTTATACATTTATGGAAATCAATAGTGTGTGATGGAATTGGCAAAGTGGCATTCAAAATGGAATGTGCTTGGTGAAATGTAATCATTACCTCAGGCCTCATCACCCGATAATGGCTTAAACAGGGTACGCCGTAAGGCTATGTGGTTTGCAACCATTCGGGTATGATCATCGCCTTTCTACATTACTCTCTATATGTCAAGTAGTTGGTGTATTCTATTGGATCCTAGATAGGCCAGTTACGACTGGCGTGATGACATATTTAGTTTCTATTCAGGCCATTTCTGAGTGCCTAAAAGGGATAGGCCGATCTTGCCAGATGTGGAGGATTGTTTCTGTATTCTCGGTACATCCCTCTAGAGATCAACTATATGGAAGATTGTCCCTTATCTTTCCGTTATATGGAATCCATTCCTCAATAAGTGCATTCAGACTTGTTTGTAGAGCCTAACATATCCGGAATTTAATAATGGTAACAATTTCAGCTAAGATTAATAAGTTTAATTGCAAAGTGTTTTCAAAAGAATTTCATTAAAAATAATATCCCCAGTATTTGCGCAGCAAATGTTTTGGTTATAATAAGGTAAAAACTCATTCCGTGTTTATGTGCGATGTGATCTTATGGGACACCTTTGTTTTCAAAAACGCATAGTTTTAGTTTCTCATGCCAGTCTCATGACTGACCCGGAGTTTACTTTCTTTCCCCTTAAACTCTAGGTGCCCTATTTTTTCGAACAACCTAGTAGTTAGATTTGTTAGAAGAAATCTGGAAGAGCTCGGAGCATGAAGTTGGAAGATTCTTCTTAAGATTTTTATCCATTTCCACTACACTAGTGTAATATTGTATTCCGCATTTGTTAGGACGGATATTTATAACTGTCCATATTGATAACTAGTTAAACTCTAATAAATGCATTTAAAATTTCCGCTGTAAAGATATATATATATATTGAAATAATATATGTTATTCCATTTGTGTAAGAATTTGTTCTATCTTTATTTCTTTCTTACCCTTAAAGAACCGCCTCTCCGGCACTTTGATTTGCAGGATATGAATACCAAGGATGTATTAGTGTCAATTTTCGAAGGTCGAAGGAACGAGACTTCACAAATTTCTAAGTGTGCGGAATATACACCCTAAATTAGCGTTTAAATGCCAACTCTTTCAAAAATTATATAAGACTCATTCTATATTTCCAACAATACCAAAATTCCAATATTCATATTAAAAGTTCCAATCGACAGACTTGTATATAATTAAAATTTAAACCGAACATATTACATCAAAATAGTGGAATATGTTGATAATAAAGACTTATGATTTAAATTTTTACACTCTATTCAACTTCTTTATCACATAAAAATAAACAAAAGAATTTTTATTTAGTTCATGGGAACTACGAATAAAATTTATGCCTTACACACTATTCCTTAATCAAAATCCATTATAAAATTCAAAGGAAAAGACTTATAAGTGGAATAAAAGGTAAGAATATCAAAACTGCAAATCTACACAATTTTCATCATTTTGACATAAATAATTTAGATTACAACATAGAATTGGCATTTCGCATTGAAGGAGCTTTGGGGGTTTATAATATGATGGTTTCGCAAATCAAAACTTTCCAAAGGCATACTCAAATCCAAACTATACTAATTAATTCCTAAAATAGAAAATCTAAGATTTCCACTCAAAGTATTCTTAACTTTGCCTCCTTTGTATTTGACACGCCATTGAAAACCTCTTTCAGATCTCTTCTTTTTAATATATACAGTAATAGACTTGTATATATAGATTGAATTCAGAAATTTGGAGGAGATTAGAAATAAAGCAATAAACCTATAGAATTTGTTACTTAAAACCCTAAAGAACCTCTTTTTGAATCAGAAGAGAGAGACCGATAGAGCTTCGCTAGGTTCTCAAAAAAGTTTATGTATAAAAGTGAGTGGGTTAGGCTCTTCTTTATAGTGGTTGAAATGCACTAGAAACATCAGGTTTAAGTCGATTTAAAATTATATAATTCGATATGTTCAAAATGCATAAAACTCCAACCATCTTTCACCTTCATCGGCAGACCCTCACTACCCATTGGTCGACCTCTAGTGGTCGACAGGTCTTAGGGGAGCGGTTGACTGGTCCTCTTATTTTTGGAACCATTTATTACTTGCTATTATATATTTATTTTATTCCTTATTTATAGTTTAACGTTATCGTTAATTTTAATGTTTATTTAACCCCCAAGTCTAATTACTGTTTACTTCCAATTTTAAAATTTAAGAATAATTTAATTATTTGAATTTGACTTCTATTTAAATTATTTTTAATTCGAAAACTTCAAAAGTCCATAACATTTCAGTTTAAGCTCCGTTTTCATTTGCAAATTGATCAGAATTTCACCACGAACATAATGGCATAACTTTCACGATCAAATTCTTACTTCTGCAAAACTTCCATTTTTAACCTTATTTTATTTAATTAATTCATCTTATTTTATTTTATTTACTTCTTATTAATTTTTAAGGGGTATTAAAACCGGGGTGGTTCCCTCAGTAATCCTGACCCTGGAGCAGATTACCTCCTTGATGGCGAATCAAGTGAGCCCGTAGCTACCAACCTGCCGTAGGTGGACAAAGGATAGTTTATGATGATGAACGCCAAGTCACTGGGTATCTCGTGCCAACGAGAGTGGTTGAGTCAGTCATTTCATTTTCTTCTTTGGATGACATAACGATCGGGTTATGTAACACCCCATATTTTAGGGAGCCCAAAATATAGGAAATTAAATTAAACTAATAATATAAGGACATTGTTATTTAAATTATTAAAGTGATTTAATTAAAAGGATTGCATATAGAAAAATTAAATAATTAAGTGTGGCACACTCTAAAAGTTAATTGGATGGACTAAAAGTAATTGGAGAAATTTTGGTTAGTCTTTATTAATGAATAATAATAATTTAAATTTTCATCGCAATGATTTAAGTAAAAGGAACAAGTTAGTAAGGCTCAAACCCATTAACCTATATTCCTTACCCAACCCCTCATTCCATCTTCATTTCTTTTCATTTCACAAACAAAACTTTCTAAGAACTCTAAGCAATGCCAATATGTTTCTAAAGAAAAAGAAGAGGATTACAAGCTAAAAGGGGTCAAGCTTCCAAATTTAAGAAGGAAAGAAAATTACATAAGGTTTTCTTAAGATAGTTGAGTAAAATCTTTCTCTGAAACCTATCTTAACCTATTGGGTTTGAATTTGATTTTCATATGAATGATTTGATGACCTTAAACATGTTTGGTTGTTTGAATACCATTTTAACTGGTTTAAAACTTAATTATACTAACATGTTTTAGGGAAGAACACCTAATTACATTCAAACGCCATAAAATTTTGATATGATATGCTTAATGAGAAAACAGAGATGGTTTTTAATTTCACAATTTTTGGAAGTAATGGAAATATTTTACGAATTTTCTAAATTGGGAAAAATGGTTAATTTTGAGTTAATTATTTATTAAAAATAATAAAATTAATTATTTTGACTTGAAATTTTTACATGATCAAGGTAAAATATTATAAAATCGAATGTTGATGAATTTTCTAGTTTTTTCACATTAATTTTTTATTTTGTATAAATTATCTAGTGAAGTAAAGTACAAATTAATTAAGGAAAATTAATTAATTAATTTGTACAGCTACATTTTTGAAAGAATTACTACAGTGATAAGAAAATTTACCAATGAGAAACTAACATCAAATTTGGTCCGGAAAAAATATGCTGCTTAAGTGGACGATAAATTAGTTTTTTAATCTAATTACAAAACTGCCATCAAACCATTCTTGATTAGGTAAAATATAATAGCATAGGTTTTACGTTGCATAGAGCGAAGAAAATATATACAAAGAAGCAAGAATAGAAAAGTGGGCACCAAATGGGGACCCAACATTTTATTTCTAAAAAAAAAAGAAATAGCCACCGAAGGCTTAAAACCGAATAGCGAGGGTATGTGTGTGTGTGTATTGTTCGAGATGCCTTACTTTTGTAGGAAATAGTTGTCAAAACAAAAATATAAAGTGGAGTAATGCTCGTAACCCACGCCAGCTCATATACAACACGATACAAATAATATATATCTAAGTAGGGACAATTTATGTATATACACACATACATACATAGATACATACACACACATATTTATACATATACACATATATATGTGTGTGTATGTGTGTGTGTGTGTATATAGACACACACACATAAACTAGCAGCGACAGCGTATAGTAGCGATCACAACTAGAAGCAATGACTTATGAAGTAAAGGAATGTAAACAAAAATGAAAAAAATGAACATATATGTGGGTATATGCATGTTGACAACACAAAAAAGTAGTTCACAAGGCCAGGCAACTTTATAAATGCAAAAACTATTCAGAGATGCAAGCTATATCCATATAAATTAACAAGTGAAGGCCTATATTATTGCGTACTACAATAAGTTAGTATAGGTTGAATTTATCACGATAGCTAATGTATATATATCTCGCGATGAATTACATATATATTGTACGCGAGGGCTACACGCATGCTAATATCTTCATGCATGGAAACATACATATATATAAGTGTATAACTATAAGCGAACAGTATAAGCCAGTAATATTTATAAGTTGACATTAGTATAAGCCAGTAATATGTATGTATGTATGTACATGGGGTGCTCACAAGTGCCACGTAGACATGTGTAGGCAGTATGGACATCCACAAATGCAATAATATATAGATTGCAATGGCTTAAGGTTGTGTAGCATCTAACTCAAAGCGAAGTACACGAAGCCAAGGATGAAAGTGTAGGCATGCGAATAAATATGGGAATATATTTTTATACATGATGGTATGTAAATGATTGAGCGTGCGCGCACGTACACACACACACTTACACACATACACACATATATATACACACACACACATATATATATATACATACATATACATACATACATACATATATATATATATATTAGCACATGAAATATATATAGCCCTAGATATATATTCATATACTGCGAAGGCACCTATACGGGCAACTCACGATAACTTTTGAATTTGAACCTGTTGACCAGGTTGGAATTAAACACGATAGTAGATGTAATGACCCGGAATTTTCGATCTCGAAAATTCCAGATAGTTAGGGAAAAGAAGAAAAGAGGTAGAAGAAGAAGAAGAAATATAAGCACCAAAAACACAGATTCTCACATTCGCAGTGGAAAAATATAATATCAAATAATAACAGTTATACAAAGGAAGCTGTATTTGTCAAATTACACTTTAATACATCAAAGTTACAACATATACACAAATCACTGGACATATACAATTAACATGTCCCAAACAACTACAATATATCACAGCGGAATACACTCCATACGTTCCTGCCATCTATGTCGCCTCCTGAGCTCCAAAACGTCCTTAACTGGAAATCTGTAATACTCGGTCTGACTCGAGCATTACATCAAAGTAACACCCGGGTCAGGCTGGAAACCAGCGTGAGTAAACCCATAATATGAAATACCAAGCTATATAACTTAAGTGAATTACCAGGGTAACTAGTACTTTTCTACGAGTTCTAATCTTATTTAAGTCAATTATTTATCTCAAAACAATATCCAAGAATCGTTATCCAGTTTTAAATATCCATGATACTTAACTTATTTCATTCCAGCCTGTTTGTTTCCAAACTCATATTTATAAAGAATCGAAGTGGTTTTCGGGTAGTTACTGATACCCGACCCCGATCTCTTCGAATTCAATGTCATCTCTAATCCAAGTTGTTAAGTTTAAACAATACAATTCAAATCCAGGATATCATACAACAATTCAACTCAGATAGGTAACCTACATTATCACAGTTTAACCCATTCATACCACAACACATCTCAATTGCCCATCAGAGATAAAATCAATCCAAGTCATCCAATATCATTCAACCATCCATAACAAGATTTATTAGATATATAATTCCTAATTAATTTAATTAATCTTCAATTAAATTAATTACCAACTTTAATCATTTAGATTACCTTAATCCTGCATACTCAACATTTATTAATTACAACCCAATTAATAGATCATTCTTTAATCATCCATTTAATTAATCATCCTTGATTAATTATCCTTTAATTTCATTAAGTAATTTACCCTTAATTACCCCATAGATTAATTAGCCTTAACCATTCACATTAACTTTTAATTAATCTCCTTAATTAATTAATCACATTAATTAATGATTCTCTAATTACTTAATTAAAGTAATTACTTAAGAATTAATCACTTAACCCTGCTTAATCAATCATTAATTAACTACAAACCATTTAATTAATTAATCATTCCTTGATTACCTTACAAATCAATTAATTAATCTTTAATTACCTAATTAATTACCCCTTAATTATTAATTAATAAAACTTAATTTTTAATTAATAAAACTTAATTACAAATTAATTAATTCTTAATACAAGTTAATCAATCCTTAATTACCAATTGATTAACCTCTAATTACTTAATTTAATAATGCTTAATCACAATTTAATTATTTAATTAATTAATCTCTAATCAATTAATTAATAATCTCTAATTATCTAATTAACAACCCTTGATTACAAATTAAATTAATATTTAATTAATTCACTTAAAACTGCTACGTTAAAACACTCACGAACTCGAAATAATACCCAAACCTAACATCATCCCCCCGCCCCCCGCCCCCCGAGTACTCCTTCGAGTCAAACTCACATATTCCCGAGACAAAACCCGGGTACAATTCTTCTTCCCCAAACTCGAAACAACCCAGACACATCACAGTGCACTGTGCACGTGCACGGCGACTCTCGCGACTCCGACCAACATACGCCGGCCTCGACACATTGTCGATGATCCCTACTGACTTTCTGACCACCCAGATCGGCGAATACATGAGCAAAATAAAATCGAACCCATCGTTCCAAAAATCTAGAACGAACCCCATCGGAAATCCACCGATCACTGACGAACTCGTCCCCGCGAACCCACACCGACTTCACCAAAGTTTGCCTCAACCTCCAGTCCTTGATTTCCCCCCATGCGAACAGTCCCAATGCGCCACCGTTGCCACATTCACCTCGTCAACAACGACGAACCTAACCCATCACTAAACTCTAAATCATCGACGTACGACCACCACGACCATCTTAAAATCCTTTCACTATTTTTCCCACGATCGTCAACCTTCACACTACCTCCAGCCATGATCACGACCTCCCTCCTTGCTCCGATCACCAGTAATCACCAAAAACCTAATCCCCGTTCAACTCGAGATTCTTTCTCAAAACAAAGTTAAAAATCTTGATTTCAGTTTTAAAACTCATAGTTTTTGAAAACGAATGAGGTGATGTAGGTGAATCAAGAAATCTTGCTGGTCGAAATTTTGTTAAGTTTTGGGTTTAACTGTATTTCCTGAGTTTTCCATAAAACTCAAAATAATTATACTTAAATATGTTTTTTAAATTTAGATCTTGTTTATTCAAACATATTTTATTTAAATATCAAAGCCTAAAAAGAATTAGGGAATGAGAATTTAAATTTTGAATAAGTTTTAAACCTGTAATCTAGAATAGAGGCATGTTTTGCCTGCACACAGACGTGCATACCAATAACACCATATATATACACATGCAAGCTTATTTACATTCATACAAACATTTTCCACAATTTTACTTCAAGCATTTATCACATAAAAATCAAGATATAACAGGTTTAAGCTTTTTAAAAGGTCAGTTTACTCACCTTGATTTTTGAAAACAGGATGCCTGAAACCTGCTCTGATTCAATCTGGATTTTGAACTGGTACTCGATTTGTTGAATTGAACTTTAATTTGTTGCTTGATTTCAGTTGAATTTGAATTGTGTTGAGCTTCAGGTTTAAGATTGCAAAAGCTTGATGTAGTTTTGATTTTAATTTCTTCTCTGGTTTCAAGTATAAGGGTCTTCTTTTCTTTTGAACAGAATTACTTTTGTTTTGATTCATTTCCAGGTTTTGTCCTTTGAGATGAATGAAAAATTATAGCCTGGTTTTACTTTTAAACCTATTTTACTTAAAATTCAAATTAAAGAAAATGCTAGTTTGCCACTTGTTCACTTGTGAGTCAAATTAAATTACACTTGTAGATCTGTTTATATTTAATATTTTACACATGTATTTTTCATGTCTTTGTATATTTACAAATGTCTTAATTTGTATTATTATTATTTATTTTTTTATATGGTTCTTTATGTTTTTATCTCTAAGTTTATTAATATATATGTAATAAAGCTTTTTATTAAACCTTGTTTTCATAATTATATTTTTAGTTTCAAAATAAAAATTCCAAATCACAATATATATATAAATATATATTATATATATTATATATACTTACTTTATATACTTATATATGTATACTTAAAGTTTTCAACACTATAAAGTTTACATTTTATCTATTTACGGGATTTATTATTACAAAATTTATCATATATATCCATGTTTCAATAGTTAAAATATGATAATTACCAATCATCAGATGCCCAAAAATCCAGGTTATTATAGTATAAGTATGTGTTAGTTTAGGATCTGCACATGATAGTAAACAACATTTTTAATTAAACGTGATGACTATGAGATAACCAATATATATATATATATAATATATTAGCACATGAAATATATATAGCCCTATATATATATTCATATATTGCGAAGGCAACTATACGGACAACTCACGATAACTTTTGAATTTGAACCTGTTGACCAGGTTGGAATTAAACACAATGGTAGAAGGTTGTGTTAGTTTATGATCTACACGGGATCGTAAACAACATTTTTAATTAAACATGATGACTATGGGATAACCAATATACAACAAGTAAGATGCAAGTGGCAATAGTTTTGGAAGCTTTATCTTTCTAAGTAAAACAACAAATACTTAGGGCACTTTAGAAGACAGTTTCCAAGTATTATTGAACTATTTAATATGGATGAAATAAATGGAAGATTTTACAAGTTAAAATTTGGTTAACTTATTTTTTAAATGAAGTAAGTTTAGAGGAGCTAGTAAATGATAGAGTATCACTTAAATAAAAATAAAAATGTTTTATCTAAGAAATATGTAGTGTTCACAGTTAATAAATGAAACCATTTGTAAGAATATAAATTCAAATGGAAGACCTTGTGGTAATAAAATGGGTAAACCGAACTTCTTACTCGATGATGATTGATGTAGGGCCTTTTTGGTAATCACATGTCCAAATTTGACATTATAAATAAGGAAGGGCTGAGCTATAAGCAAACTCCTATATTGCTACTATATAATCGGTATAGTGAAGTCCTGTGTGGCTACCAAATAGTTGGTATCGTTAAGACTGGAATGGCTACCAAATGTCAAACCTATGACATAATAATTGGTATGAAAGGTTTGAGTTGCTATTAATGTCAAACCAATGATATTATAATCGGTACCGTTGATTGAAGTTCTGTGTGGCTTCCAAGTTTCGAAACCACGAAAGTGAAATTGGCATCGTTGATCGAAGGATTATAAAGCATCTAATTGTCAATTTATGACAGTTAAGCAAGTATGTAAAGTAAGGCCTGTGTAGCATCCGATTATCCATACACGATAAACAAATGGGAATAGGGGAGTATGGCTTGAGTAGCATCCAGTGGTCTATCCTTGAGAAAATATGAGAATAATAGTGTGAGGACTGTGTGGAAACCTAATTGTCTATTGATTATAAAATAAAGATAAACACCTATGAATAAACCATAAGCGTAGGAACTAGAAGTTTAGCTAGGATTAGGTGACAACCTAAAATTAAGACAAGTGGTTAGCCCATATACACGATAAACGATATATGACATGGTTCATTAAAGGATAGAGAGTGTAGGGCACATTTATGTATTGAATATATGCACATGGTTGCTTTCCGTGAGATACACACACACATTGTTGTGTTATGTAATTGATGTATATTATGCCGTGAATGAAGTGAGGGGAAAACCCGTTACGCGTTAGCGGCATGGTCTCACTATAGATGCTTAGGGTGAAGATTTTACTCATACCAGACTTATTTTTTGACCCGTGTCTTTATTATTTCCTATAAACTTACGGGCACTCATTCAATTCGGCTAAGTTATGGATTAGACATGTATCTCTTTTGAAGATGAATAAAGATTTCAAAGACAAATCAGGAAGCTTGCTATTTAAATAGTGGAATTTTGAAATTTCCACTGCATACAACAAGGATTTATAACTGGTTAAGTGTGTGTTGGAATCTTCATATGTCGGACACACTACTTTGATTTCTTGTTATATATTTACCCCTGCGCGGAAACGATTTGGTTTAATGATGTAATGAATTATGTAATACAATTTGATGTGATGAAAAATATATTTAGTTGCTCTATCAAATTATATTGTGAAAAAAATATACTGAACTCACTTTGTCATTGGAAACGAATTTCGGTGATGACTACAGCATCATCGGCTTATATTTTGAGTCTCAGAGTGGAGGATTTTATAACTTTGTATCAGAGCTAAGGTTAGGAAAACATATAAGTAAAAGAGAGTTAAGTAGGAATTAAACTAGAAAATGAACACCTTGAGAAGGGTATATGCTATATGTAACGTATTTGTATTTGATATAGATATATATGAGAATATATCTACCCCTTCATGATTAATCACACTCTCTTTACTTTTGTTTCTTACCAGTGATTGGTGATGCAAAAAGCTAAAATGGATATAGGGAGTGGATTTTTAATACTTGGAAGAGGAGGAACAAATAGTAGTGGAGGAATTGTTAGAACCCAAACTAACGGTCGAGAAGGGGAGAAAGTAACAGAAGTTCATGTTGAGACTAACACTGAAGTGCCTACCTTAGGAGATTAGCTATCAATGTGTGAAAGAATTAGTGGGGATCTAGAGCTGACGGAGGCTCCCAAGGTGAAGCTCATGTCTAGACCATACAAGGTGTTGGCAAGTGTTTGGCAGAGGATAGAGAGGGCAGAGATTCCTAAGGAAGATATTACTTGAGATATGTATAAGGCGATGATTGAGGTGCAAAATATATCTGGCACAGAGTTGTTGGCGATGTCCCAAGAATTTGAGGAGTTGCAAATAGAAGATATGACCGTGCTAGAGTATGAGTAGAAGTTCAACACATTGTCTAAGTATGGTGCTGATCTAATAGGGAACCCGAGGAAGAAAAGGAGAAGTTTATTCTAGGCTTTAGGCCAGGATTGAGTAGACAGACAATGGCTCATCCAGCACTTCCATTTGATGGAATGGTACATAAGGAAAGGAGATATGAGTTGATGTATGCTGAAAGATGTAGTGCGAGGAAAAAGTCCCAAGTTGATAAGAAGAAGAGGTTTACTCCTTATTAGAATGGTAAAAAGAACCAACAACAGAAAGGAAAAGCCTTGAGAGGAAGAACCCAAAAGCCAAATAAGGTAGACGTTACTTGTTTCAATTATAGGCAAAAGGGGCACTACTCTACTAAGTGTGCCCATCCAGAGAGCAAGGATATGTCCAAGTGCTTTAATTGCAATAATAGATCCATAAGTAAAAGGATTATCCAGAATTGGGGCAAATAACATGGTATGCTTTGGATGGCCCATCGATTGGACCGACGACTAAAGAAAAAGGAACTAAGGGTAGTGAAGAACATAAAGACATTGTTGATGTGAATTTCTTTAATTGCGGCCAGAAGGAGCATTACTCCACTGAGTGTACCCAGTCGAAGGACAAGGCCAAGTGCATTATCTGTAATAGGCCAGACCATAAGAAAAGGGATTACCCAAAAGCTAAGCAAGCAAAGCTTTATACTTTGGAAGGACCTCCATCTGGACTAAATGCCGAGGGGAAAGAAAAGGGTGTGCTTGAAGGTATGATTTCGATTTCCAGTATATCGGTTAGGGTTTTGTTAGATACTAGTATTATTCACTCTTTCATACCGAAAGACTTAGTTGATAGGTTAGGAATAGAAACTACCTATTTGATTACATCCTTGCGTGTAGTTAATCCTGTTGAGTCACAGATTCTATGAAGTTTTGATTTCTGACAAAGAAATAAAGGCGATCGACAAAACGAAGACATCATGGCTATAAAGATTCCCAAAAGAGCTCATATGGTACTATAGATTATAGATTGATTATTTGATGTTGTAATAGTATTATACTTGTTAAAATCTATCCTCAAATAATCATGCATCTCAATATAATCAATGTATATACATTATAATATGCATTGCACATTCATTGTGCAAGTTATCAGTGACCGGTCGACCGATAAGTTTTTGGGCTGTCGACCGTTCCTATCTAAGTTGCACAATAAACGTGCACACATGCACATAACGTCTATATATTTGAAATCCTGTCTATCGGCCATTTTTGACCTGTCGACCGTTTTTAAACAGAGAGCAACCTTTCCTAAAAGACACTTCTTTCTCCAATGGTTGCGTCTCTTACCTTTCATCAATGATCATATCTATTAATGGCTACTCTTCACAAAGAGTTACAACCATTTTATTCTCTATATAAACACGTCTAAATCATTGATTCAACACCAAGAATTCTTGCTCTAATTTCTGATCTTATATATTCTTGCATTCTAAAAGCTCTCAAATATTTCAATTGCTTAATTGAATCATTGAAATTATTTCATATCTTTTGATTCAATAAGTAATATACTTCCTCCAATCTTCACAAACATCATTCACATATTTTGAGGATAAGATTATAGGAATGGTGTACTACAAGTGACAAATCCGTGTTATCAAGAGCACAAGTTGTCAACAGCAATTGTATTTGTTTTTGTTGAAGTCCTCGGTGTTGTAAGAGGCACGAAATCCCGTTCGGCTGTTCGGGTGTTGTAAACCCGTTCCTCCAGGTGAAGCGAGGTAGTTGGTAGAGAAAATCCAAATAGAAGTCTGGGACTGGACGGGAGGTCCGAACCAGTATAAAAATCTCTAGTGTCATTTTACTATACTGCTTTTATATTCCGCACTATTTACAGTAGTACTATCATCACTATACTCTGTATTGTCATATACACATATTACACGATCCATAGTGCATTTTCAAATCCGATCGGTGGGTATGCCCCTCTTAGGTTAAGGCGCACTAACCTTGAATTTGACTTGTGTTAACTTTTGTCTATTTGTGACCCATGTATGTTAGACCCCGTAAGGTATGGGACAATTTTGGGTATAGATTGGTTAGTGTGAAATGATGCTATTGAAACATTTTATTCACTTTAAATGAAGAGTTTTGGGATGTATCAGTGTATATGTATATATATATATATATATGTCTATTTGCTATTCTGTGATGTGTTGTACATTTCGTTGTTGTATTTTGTTCTGATAGATTCGTTAGCCACTATAGTTTTGTATTAAGCATTTATTGAATATGTCGATCCACTTGAGAAAGAAAAAAAATTAGAGCATTAAATCGACGTATTTAATAGATGTTTAAGACCAAGCTATAGATGGTCGCACCTAACCAGCCCTATTCAGCAGACAGTATTACCTACTAATAATCTTTGTTAATGTGGGTCTAGGGATGGGGCTTCACAATTTGGGGATGTATCGGATTATTGCCTTTTACAGCCCTAGAGGTGGAAAAGAATGCTTCCCAAAAAGAGATGGATGAATTAAAGAAGTAATTGGTGGGACTTGAGCGTAAGAGTTTCATCAGACCGAGTAGTTCACCATGGGGAGCATCCACAGTATTCTTAAAGGAGTCAGATGGAACTTTACGAAAGTGGGTAGTTGAAGGTTTAAAGACATTACTTATTGGAGGAACATTCGAGTTGTATATGGACCACAAATCTGTTAAGCATCAATTCTTGCAGAAGGAGTTGAATATTCAACGACAAAGGTGCTGAGTTCTTGGTGGCATATGATTTTAGGATAGAACATATGCCAAGAATGAGGAATAAGGTTGCAGATGCTTTGAGTAGGAAGCATCAAAATGTATTGTTGGTTATAATTGAGGAATTGAAGATTTAGAAACATTAGCCTCTTATGGAGTGCATTATACGAAGAATATTGGATCGAGTAAAGATCTGTGTGTCTTAGCGAGTTTGGAAGTACATCCAACACTTGTAGAAAGGATAGCTATAAGGCAAAGAGAAGATCCATTGATTACCAAAAGGATTAGGCGTTTGAAGATTGGTGTGGATGTTGAGGATCTGAATGGTTTCGAGATAGACTCAAAGGGATGGCATAGAAAGAAAGGAAAACCGTGTGTTCCAAATATAGGAGATCTTTAGTAGGAAGTCTTAAAAGAAAGTCATCGGTCGTAGTTTAGTATTCATCCGAGTGGTACGAACATGTATCCTGAATGAAGAGAGTTTTCATTTGGGAAGGGATGAAGATAAATATAGGTGAATGCATGAATAAATGTTTCACCTATCAGCAAGTGAAGGTTGAGCACCAGAAGTTGAGCGGCTTACTTCAACCTTTGGAAGTACCGACATGGAAGTGATATTTTATATGTCTATGGATTCGATGGATGGACTGCCTAGGTTGAGAAAGAGAAATGATATCATTTGGGTGATAGTCGATAGACTGACTAAGAATGTCCACTTTATCCACGTAAATTCGACAAGGATTGCAACTAGATTTACAAAGGTATGTAGATTAAAAATGTGGTGAGACTACATGGGATATCAAGTATTATTATTAGTGATAGAGACCCATTGTTCACTAGTGAGTTTTAGAGAAGCATACATAGCACATTGGATATGGGAGATAGACTCATGGTAGGACCTGCTTCGGTAAGAGATGTGTGACAACCTCCCTATACCACCGCAATGCTGCTGTCGTGCCCGGCCTATATAGGATGATCAACAAGGTTGAAATAAATTAATAAAGCATATAACCTATCATATATCATAGTGCATGGATAAAATATAATATCATAGATATAGTAGAAGAAAAAGTTTAACTATGTAAACAAATCATCATTTGAGCAATAGATTCACAAAAGTTGTACATCAGATGTAGTAGATTTTATACAACATAAGTAAACTCAAAAAAATTATCTTAACAAATAGTAATAAGCAAGCACTATCATGGACTCCACAGCGTTGCTTAGCGGAATAAGCGTAGACTCCATATATATATAATGCAATCTTCAAATATATATATATATATATATAATATGAGATAACTCAATCCAGCTCACCCACCGAGCAGCTACTTCATCACCTAAACCTGTTATCTAGTCTACTCATTTAAGTGTACCCAAGATAATAAGAGGCAAAGCATAAAAACTTGGGTTAGACAACAGTCTAGTATGAGCAGTAAATGAGTCTCAAAATACTATACCGGTAAATATGGTAAGGAACAAGAGTCCACAAACCATACCTGACCCTATCCCCGCAACTATAGAGTTAGCATATACCACTATAATATGCTACTCTACAATATCATAAAAGATATATCACAAAAAAAATAAGGATATCAATCTTCTAGGTATTCCTATCTCTAATACCTACTTCCCCTAATACCTACGAGTGATAGCCTACTAAAGAGAGCAACTAAAGCAACCATAGCATCCATCAAACAATCCTAACTATCACTCCTATGCTCCGAATATATGTAACTTGTGTGACCCTCAAGCCAAAGACTACTGGAAATCCCGGTTCTCTGTTGTACTCTGGTATCTCGCAGCCCAAAGTTGATACATGCTTGCAGCCCAAAGCTGGACACAAGATCCAAAGCTACTAGCCCAGGGTATACAGGTCCCTTCATTGACCCATGGGTGTCCCCATTTACAATACCTCTACTTCGAGTACAACTACAAACTATTCAAGTCATCAACGATTCCTTAGCACATACATCCCATTCCACCTTTGCTTCATTTGGACATTGAGCACTCTTTGCTCAATCCAGTTTCCATTATTCACGAGGAACCCTTCTACATTCCTCGATCATACGACCCACCCCCTTTGCGAGCCGCCATCTTTGGAACCTACTATGAACACGAGCCAACATCCAAAGAACATAGCTTTTTGTCATGTTGTTATATCGTCATCCAACCTTATATGAATGAGCCAACACCTCAAGTATGACCTACAGATCTCTACTGCACCTTCTAGAGGTTTCTTCCAATTTGGACCTGACCATAGAATTTGGCATCGAACTTTGAACTCGGCCCCGGCCTCTCCACGTAGCCAACTTACGGCTAAGTTTTCTTCCACTCCTTTCTTGCTTCTAGCAATCCATGCCTAGATGCTTTGATCCTGACTTCTATACACAAATCAAGACATCATAGAATAAGTCCTCTCTTTAAAGCACCCTACTTCATATCCTAGAAATAAGTCATCATAGTCTCCAACATTTAGCCAATCACCTATCCATCACCATAGGCAACCTCTACTACTAACATCGTTGCTCTCCCAAAAGTCGCCAACTTGTTGGACCAACCCATAAAACTCGTTACCGACCTCTCATGTCAGTGTCGACTTCTTTGTTTAAAGAACCTAAATCTGCAACTTAAACCCCAAGCTCCTCTCGTACTCCAAAGCTTCCCCTCCAAGTTTCGTCCTATTTCAACTAACTTTGCCTCCAATTTTCTCTATTCTCCGAACTAACTTTCTATGCAATCACAACACCAGTAAACGACATCAAATCATATCATCCAACATAGAATAACAAGAAATTTCATTAATTCAAACATGCAATCCATCAAAATAAGACAAACAAGTCAATTTCTAACATAGATCTACTTATAGCATGAATATATGAGCATGAGCATGGGTGATTTCTAATCAATCTAAATCTTATACATGGTTTAACATGTAATTAAAGTTGGAAAAGGTTTTATGGACAAAAATCGATTTAAAACATGTTAAATCCTATAATTATACCATATAAACATGCATAGTATAGTAAGATGGCATAAACCACTAACCAATTAACAAATTCAACCAATATGAATGTAGATCCAATCTGAACAACAATGGAATGAACTTCATATTAGGAAAATCAATGGTCTCTATCTTCTGGTTGATGATTTATTATCTAATCCGCAATCTATTTTGATTTGATGATCAATTTGGATGATTTTGGATAAAATTTGGATAGATCTAGGGCTAGTTAGGGTTTAGACCTGATTTAAAATTAGGGGAAAAGTTTTAACATGACTCTTCATCTCTCTATTTGTAGTTTTCTCTAATTAGACTAATGGGCTCGCTAATGGGTTTAATATCATGTTCAACCGCTATAAAAACTTAAAACAAGCATAATTCTCGAACTATTAGTCCTTTTTTCTATTCTGACCACTCTATGGAATGGAAAACCATCATCCTGAAGAAATGGATCTAGTTTGAGACCATAGTTCATCTCCTACCAAAAGTTATAGTCCAAAGAAATTTTCAAAGTCAAAATGGTCAAATAGAAATTCAAAGAAATCATAGATGTATAAAATGTCCCTAGGAGTCATATCCCAAAATTATAGGATCATAATTCTCATATAAATAAAACAAAAAAAATTACGATCTTACAATACCTAAAATACGGGTTGTTACAAGATGATACTGAGAAGGTAGAGTTGATTCATGTTGGAATGAAGGCAGTGCAATCGAGGTAGAGGAGCTATACCGATAAGCAAAGAAAAGAGCTTGAGCTTGCAATAGACGGTGACATACTTGTGAAGATTTCTCTGATGAGAGGAGTTATACACTTTGGGAAAGTGAGGAAGTTGGCACCTTGATATGTAGGACCATTTCCAATGACTGAGAGGATTGGAAAACTTGCATATCGAGTCAAGTAGTTTAGTGGGTATGCACGATCCATAATTGGTAGGGGAATTAAAGATGATAGAGTATTTATCTATAGAACTAGATTTGATGTATGTGAGATGACCGAATGGAATAGTAGGTCGTGATATGTAGAAATTGAGGAACATGAGTATTAGACTTGTTCGCATCCAATGGAATGACGATAAAGATGATCATACCTGGGAGGTAGAAGATTTGATTATAATAACTATCCCGAGTTGTTTTAGACATTCATATAGATAGCAGCATGATTTTTTTTCCTATTGTATAGAGTAACACACCATGTTTTCCGTACCGAAATTTCGGTGATATAATTTTGATATGGAGGGGAGACAGTAACACACCATATTTTAGGGACTCTATAATATGGGAAATTAATTTAAATTAAATTAAATTAATAATACAGAGACATTATTAATTAAATTATAAAGTGATTTAATTGCAAGAATTGTCTAAGGTAAATTTAATTAATTAAGTGTGGGACGGTCTAAAAAGTTAATCGGTTGGACCATAGGTAACTAGAGCAATTTTGATTGGTCTTGATTAATCAAAGAAAACAAATAAAATTTAATTCAAATAATTTAAGTAAGGAGAATAAGTTAGTATGGCCCAAACTCACTAACCCATATTCCTTATCTAACTCCTCATTCCATCTTCATTTCATTTCAACTCACTAAAACAAAACTTCCTAAGAACTCTAAGCAAGGCCAACATTTTTCCAAAGAAAAAGAAGAGGATTTCAAGTTAGAATAGATTAAGCATCCAAATTTGAGAATGATAGAAGATTAAATAAGGTTTTCTTAAGCTAGGTGAGTAAAATCTTTCTATAAAACATATACTAACCTATTGGGTATGGATTTTCATATGAATGTTTTGATGATGCTGAACATATTTAGATGTTTGAATATTATTTTAACTATGTTCTAAAATTTAATTAAAGTGATTTAGTTCAGTTTTATGGAAAAACAATATCTAATTTAATCCAAATTCCTCGAAATTTCGATATGACAAGCTTAAAGAGAAAATAGAGATGGGTTAAATTTCATAATTTTTTGAATTAATGGGAATATTTTAATAATTTCCTAAGTTGGGAAAATGGTTAACTTGAGGTTAATAAATTATTAAAAATGATAAAATTAATTATTTTACAAGAGGTAAATATGATAATGGATATTTTTGGGATTTTTCCTACTAAGTTTCTACTTTATGTAAATTATTTAGTGAAGGAAAGCACTAACTAATTAAGGAAAATTAATTAATTTAGATGGTTAACTTTTTATAAAAGAATATTGTAGCGATAAGAAAATTTACCAATGAGAAATTGACACCAAATTTGGTTAGGTAAAATGATATTGCTTAAGTGGGCAATAAATCAGTTTTTGATCTAATTACATAACTTCCATTGAACCATTTTTGATCAAGTAAAATATAATAGCATATGCTAAACTTTGCATTTAGCCAAGAAAATCTATGCACAGAAGCAGGAATAGAAAAGTAGGCACCATACAAGAACCCAACATTTTTTTTCTAAAATAAAAGAAATACCCAGCGAAGGCTTAAAAACTAATAGTAATGGCTCTATACATACATATGTACATACATATGTATGTATGTATTGTTAACAAAGTTGTAGAGAATGAAAATATATTTTGTTATCTTTCTTTTAATTGAAACTGAGAACCTACATTGGCTTGTACATTATATTTACAGACATATACTTGTATTGGGCTGAGTTATACTTACAAACCCATTACCGTTTGTACAAAATACATTAACATCTTGCTTTGTTTTACATATACCAACATATTTCACTATTACATTTAATACCCCCCTTCAAACCAGACTAGGGTTAGGATTTGAGATTTTTTACCAAGTTTGCTACCGATGCTTTAAATCTTCGAATCCATGCATTAATCTTCAAAATCTTGCTCTAAGCATGGTTTTGTAGATATGCTAGAGTATTAATTGAGCTTCGAATCTGCAAAATCTGGCTTCAGCTTTGGTTTTGTATATGCATCTTCTCCTTGATGAAAATTTGAATCTGGATCTAGGGTTTGCAATCTATCTCTGAATCATTGCTAACTTCGTCAACTACTATGGATCTGGATCTAGGGTTTGTGATCTATCTCTGAATCATTTCTAAGTTTGTCAACTTTCAGTTCATGCTTTAGTTGAATGATGTTCTTCTTTATTAAGGGCTTTGTAAGTATATATGCCTTCTGGTAAGCTGTCGGTACATGATTTACATTAAGATTTTCTTTTAAAACTTGTTCCCTGATGAAGTACATATCCAATGTCATATGCTTTGTTCTTGAGTGTAATACTGGATTTCTTGCAAGTGCAATTGTACTCAGATTGTCACACCAGATTGTAGCTTTGTTGAGTGTTTTAATTCTTAGTTCAATTAGTAGTGACTCGATCCACATAATCTTTGCAGTTGCACTAGCAATACTTCTGTATTATGCTTCTATACTTGATCTAGAAATTGTTGCTTGTTTTTTTTAAGCACCATGAAACTGGATTTTGACCTAGAAATATGCAATAACCTGTTATGGATTGCCTATCTTCCATATCTGTTACCTAGTCTGCATCCGCATAAGCTGTGAAATTAATTGACTTGCAAAATTATAGAGTTAGTCCATGAGTTATTGTTCCTTTTATATATCTCAAAATTCTTTTTACGGCTTTCCAATGTTCATCTAATGGTCTTTGCATGAATTGACTTGCACTATTCACATTGAATGAGATTTCTGGTCTGGTGATAGTTGCATATTTCAGTGCTCCTACTGTACTCCTGTATTGCTTGTCATTTGTGATTGGCTCTCCTTTATTCTTTGATATGCGTAGATTACTCATCATAGGAGTAGGTAGTGTGTTTGCATTATCCATTTTAGCTTTAACGAGAATTTCAGTTATATATTTCCTTTGACTTAGCTGAATCTTTGTATTTGAAATTCTGTTTACTTCAATGCCAAGGAAGTAATTTAAATTGCCAAGATCCTTGATAGAGAACTCTTTATTAAATTGCTTTATGATGCAGTTGATCTCCGAATCACTGTTTCCTATAATTAGAAAATCATCAATATATGTTAGTATATAAGTTGTTGTGTCATTATTAAAATTTCTGAATAAGGATTTCTCTGATTTGGTTGAATTGATCCCCATTTTGATTAAAGGTGACTTCTGTTTATCAAACCAAACTCTTGATGCTTGCTTGAGCCCATATATTGCTTTATTTTGTTTGCATATAAGTTTTTCATTACTGCTTCTTTTGAATCCAATTTGCTGCTCCATGTAAACTTCTTCCTGCAAATCACCATTTAAGAATGCATTATTTACATCAAGTTGCTTGATGCTCCAAATTTTGTGCAAGGCAATTGTAAGAATTATTTTAGTTGATGTTTGTTTCACAACATGGGAGAAAGTTTCATTAAAATCAAATCCAATCTGTTGTGAATATCCTTTTGCTACCAATCTTGCCTTGTACTTAGAAATTGAGCCATCATCATTCATCTTCAATCTATAAGTCCATTTGCATCCTATAATATTTTTATGTTTTGGCAAAAGAACAAGATCCCAAGTTTTGTTCATCATCAGTGCTTCATATTCTTCATTTATGGTTGCTCTCTACTTTTCACTTTCTATTGCTTGATAATAAGAACTTGGCTCATCGCTTTCAAAAATTGTGTTGTATATTTTTGGCTTGAATATCTCCCTATTTGCTCTTGTGATCATATGGTGATCAGTTTTTTTAGGAATAGGTTGTTGTTTAGTGCCACCAGTTGCGGTCTCCTGTCGATCAATAGATGGTTCTGAATCATCTGTTGATTGACTGGATTCAGATTGGTTGCTGCCTTGTTGTGGAACTCTATGCGAACTACCAGAATCTTGTTTTTGTTCATGACCTGGTTCACCTAGTTCAGAATTGAGCATTGTGTGTTGTGGACATGGAATTTCTTGAACTATTTCTGCTGTTGCTTAGTCCATTAAATCAGGTATTGATGGTATGGAGAATCTTGAATTATATATTTTTTGTGAAGTTTTGATTTCTGCTTTACTGAATAGAAATGTCTGCTCATCGAATACTACATGTCTTGATATAAATACTTTTCCATTACTATCTAAACACATATAACCTTTTTTGTTAGCTGCATATCCAAGAAAAGTACATGGAGATAATCTATAATTTAACTTGTGAGTGTTATATGGCCTTCGACAGGGAAAACATAGACACCCAAATACTTTTAAATCATAATAGTCTGGTTTAGTATTAAAAAGGACTTCCATAGGACTTTTAAACTGCAATACTTTTGTTGGTAACCTATTTATTAGATATACAGTGGTAGCAAATGCATCAGGCCAAAAATTTTGTGGTAGTGATGCCTGAGCAAGAAGTGTTAGACCAGACTCAACAATGTGTTTATGTTTCCTTTGTATTTAACCATTTTGCTCAGAAGTATAAGGACACATTATTTTACGAACAACTCGTTTTTTATTAAAATATACTATAAGTGGATAGAACTCAGTTCCACCATCTGTTTGCATAATTTTCACCTAACAATCAGCTTGTCTTTCTGCAAGAGTAATAAATTGAAGTACTTCATTGTAAGTTTTAGATTTTGATTTCAAGAAATAGATCCAAACATATCTAGAAAATGCATCTAAGAATGAAATATAATATTTGAACCATAATCAACATTGATTGGTGTAGTCCTCCATAGATCAGTGGCAACTAATTCTAATAGTTTGCTATATGTAGTCATGGAATCCGGAAAAACAAGTTTACAACCCTTACCCATTTGACAATATGTGCAAACATAAGGAATAGAAATGTTTTTAAAAGAAATATTATTTCTTTTCAATACTTGTCTTACAACACTTATATTTGGATGTCCCAACCTATAATGCCACATATCAGAGGACTTATAGTTACTTGCTTGAGTGATTTTAGAATTGTTACACCATTTATCCTTAAAATCTTGATTTCTTGCACTATCAACATTGAATTTGTATATGCCTCTACACTCCTTACCGTGCAAAAGAACTTCATTAGTCAAAATATCCTTGACTGAGCAATGTTTATGGTAGAATTCGAAATATACATTATTATCTTTTGCAAATTGTGAAAATCAATAAAAAATTCTAATTAGAGGAACTCTTAAAAAATTATTAAGATAAAGTTTTCTTGCACCTTTGGTATATGCATTTCCTGAATAAGTAATATTAATAGGCTTACCATTTCCCATACGAATGCACTAGTTGCCTTTGTACTTCTGATTTCCAAGATTCAAATTGCTTAAATTGTTTGTCACATGATTATTGGCCCCTGAAGCTGGAAACCAACTTTTATCTTGAATATCTTCAGATTTGATAGTATTTTCCTTTCGAGCTCTAGAATCTTTCTGAATATTGATCATATTTGGACTTGGGTAGCTTCTTTGATTGTTGCTCCCTTGTTGTGATGGAGTATAGTTTGTATCAAATCTAAAATAACACTTATTTGCACCATGACCATATTTTTCATAAATTTGATACCTCGGTCTATTATTGTTATCGTACCACCTTCCACCTCTGCCTCTGGATCTGTTTGATTGTCCATCTCTCTGATTTTTGTTACTATAGTTCCTTTCTTTATTCTTTGATATATAGTTAGCAGAAAATTCTTATATCACTGGTTTCTTTTGCACTCTTCTTCCTTCATGAGCAAGTAGAATGGAGTGCATATATTGAATGGATGGTGGTGCTTCTTTAGAAGATATCACTGCTGCAATTGCTTCATATTCATCATCTAAGCCACTTTATATTGACAACACTTGATCAGTGTAAGAAACATTGTGGCCTGCTGCAGCCAGTTGATCATAAAGTGTCTTGACCTTTGTCAGATATTCTCTCATGTTCATACCATCTTTTTTAAATTATGTAATTGTCTTTTGTAGTGCATAACCCTTGTTGCAGACTGTGAGTTGAATACTTGCCCTATTGAATGCCAAATTTCATGTGATGACTTACATCCTATCAATTATGGTAATAAACTTGCACTGACTGATGAAAACAACAAAGAACTAATGAGACTACCTTGTCTTTGATGATTTTTATAATCTTTATTAGTCACCAATTTGCCTTCAATGTCTGTAATGTATCTTGGTGGTGTAACCAATGTTCCTAGAACATATTCTTCAATACAATATCATTTTATAGCAGTTTCTATCTGAAATTTCCAAAGAAAATAGTTTGATTCATCAAACTGAATCATAATTAACTGACCTTGTGGTTTGATTATGACTCTGAGCAGTTCTTTGGTGGTTAATTGCTAAGGAGCAATGGTTCTTGAGTTTTCGGATGTGTGTGATGCATTATCAATATCACCTTCTGCCATATTCAGGATCTTGAATGTGGAGACTGAGATTTGAGAAGATTAGGGAAATTGTGAGATTCAGAATCAGGATCAAATGATGAACTCTGTTCCGAGATCACCGGAATGTGCAGCCAGAGAAGCTGGATGGTGAACTTTGCTTTGACAGCAACTTCTAGGTGAGGCACAACAAGAAATACAAAACGAATTATAGTTCTTTATCAAGAACTGCAGAAAAAAGAAAAGAGGGAAGAAATGTGTATTCGGCTTGAATCAAATGAAGAGAAATGTATTCTTTGATGATAGCCAACAAGGCGCAGCCAACTTCGGACGATGAACTAAACTCTGACGAAGTTCTGGCATGGCACTTAAGAGACAGTTCTGGTTGAAAGACCTGATACCAGGTTAACAAAGTTGAAGAGAATGAAAATATATTTTGTTATCTTTCTTTTTGTTGAAACTGAGAATCTTACATTGGCTTGTACATTGTATTTATAGACATATACTTATATTGGGCTGAGTTATACTTGCAAGCCCATTACCATTTGTACAAAATACATTAACATCTTGCTTTTCTTTTCATATGCCAGCATATTTCATTATTACATCTAACATGTATGTATATTGTTCATGAAGCCTTACTTTTGTAGGAAATAGTTGTCAAAACAAAATATAAAGTGAAGTACATGTTAAATATATTAGCCAACGACGCCACATATTCAAAATGTAAGTGTGCAGGCAAATGTTCATAATTTGTGACGGCTCATATACAGTACAAAACACACAATATATATTTAAGTGACTATAGTGTGTGTGTATAAACTAGAAGCGATAACTCACGAAGTAAAGGAATGTAAACTTAAAATGCAAAAAATGAACATGCAAGCGGGTTTGTGCACGGTGGTAGCACACAACAGTATTTCAGTAAGGCCTGGCAACTTTATAAATGCAAAAACTATTCACAAAGGCAAGCTATTTATATAAATTAACAAGCGAAGGCTTATATATTGCATACTATAATAAGTTAGTATACTGGTTGAATTTATCATGACATCTATAATGTATATATCTTTCGCGATGACTTACATATATATTGCATGCGAAGGCTCCACCCATGCTAATATCTTCATGCATCCAAACATACATACACACATATATACACATATACACACACATATATATAAGTGTATAACTACAAGTGAATATATACATAAGTTGATGTTAAATTGCAGTTTACAAAATGAGATAGTCGGGCTCGAAAAAAAATGTATAATGGGGCGCTTGTGAGTGTGATGGAGACCCGTGTAGGTAGTATGGATATGTTGTAAATTTTCAAATAGCTTTGGGGTTTGGGTTTTTTGTTTGGAAGAGAAGAAGAAAAAAAGAAAGAAGAGATAAGTCCCACATGCTAGAAAATCAAGAACTATATTTGTATAAATATAGTTTTCTCATGTGGATGTTGGTGCCTTGGTGCTGCCACATGTTTACTTTGTTGTGAGGAGAGAAGTCATGCAACACCACACGCGCGCCGCCGCCGTCCGACCAATTTGGGCCGGGTTCCGAAAATATTTTTGGATCATATGTAAATAGTAACGGGTCAGATTTCAGCCCGTTAAGGACCCAAAACCGAAATTTCTAAAGTTGAATTAATGGCGGGAAATTTTTAATGTTTTTTAAACGTTACAAAATAAATAGACGCGACCGTTTGTAATAGTTTTGAACCACTACAAAATGAATAAACACGACCGTTGCAAACGGTTGTGACGCTTGGCGAATAGGCACCTCTCTACCACTATAAATAGTGACGCCCAAAAATCATTGAAAATTATTATCATTCTGATTCTTCTTCTTCTCCACAGAGCAGTTTTGCGATGCCAGAACTCCGTCGCCATTACTCTGTTTTGTGACGCCTCCGAGGTGTTGCAAACTCAGAAAATGTCGCAGAATTGCTCTCTTCTTCCTCTTCTTTCTATTCTATACAAATTGCATCATCAGAAACCATTGCTAAATTGTTCTTGGTCGGATCAAAGGCGTGCAAACTTTGAATCTGATTACGCTGTTATAGGGCTTCCTTGAATCCTGAAAGTCGATAGTTCGATAACCCGTTTGTTCCTGGTGGGTTGAACTATTGTCTGAAAGAATCTATTGCATAGATCCTTGAAGTCAGAAGTACAACATTATCTTCTTCACAATCGCCATCAAATTTGTCTCGAACCGCAAAATCCCCAACAAATTTCAAACAATATCTTTCAACCATGGAAGGTTCGAGCGCTCTACAAGTTATGAATCGGCATCTATCTCGATTAGAGCATTTTGATGGTGACAATTTCACTCGTTGGCAAGAGACGATGAAATTTTCTTGGTCACCGTCAAGTTGTTCTACATTTTGGAAGATGACTTGGAAGAAATCCCGAAGGAAACTGATAAGGATGATGCTACTCTAAAGGGTAAACGTGCAAAGCACAAAGAGGACGATTTTCTATGCAGAGGCCATATTTTGAATGCGCTATCTACCCCAGTCTACAATGCTCATACAACCTTGGAAACAACGAAGGCACTCTAGACTGCACTGGAGAATAAGTACCGCATATCCGAGGAAAGTAATAAAAAGTTTCTTATTTCCAATTTTATGGATTTCAAAATGGTCACCAATAAGTCCATAATTGGACAAGTAAGCGAAATCTTACTGTTGGTGAATCAACTTAAAGATGCTGGAATTGATCTCCCTGAATCTTTTGTTGTTGGAGTTATAATTTCGAGACTTCCGCATAGTGGGAATGATTATAAGAAAAAGATGAAGCATGCGGAAAATGGATTATAATTTAGATAGTTTACAGCGTCATCTCCGTATTGAAGAAGACTCTCGCAAACGTGATCTAGATGATAATCCACAAACTGAGTCCCATTCTAAGGTGTTGAAATTACTGATAAGTTAAAGCCAAAGAATGAGACACGGTTTAAGAAGAAAAATCATTCCAAAACCAACAACAAAAAGAAAGGTGCTTGTTATTTTTGTAACAAGCTAGGCCACTATGCCCGAGACTGCCATCTACGGAAGAAACAACAAAAAGTGAATGTGGTCGAAGACTCGCTTGTGGCTGTAGTGCAAGAGGCAAACTCCATTAGCGGCAATGATAATGATTGGTGGTTCGATACTGGAGCAACCATTCACATTTGCAAAGACCGTAATCTGTTCAAAATTTACGAAGAAAATAAAGGAGTAGCCGACGAAGTTACTGGAGCAAATAAGGTTCCAAGCAAAGTTCTGGGAAAAAGCACTATAGAACTTACTTTCACCTCTGGAAAAGTTCTTACATTAGTAAATGTATTTTATGTACCTGATATGTGTAAGAATTTGGTATCTGGATACCTTCTTAACAAAGGAGGATTCAAGATGGTGTATGAGTCTGATAAGCTAGTGTTGTCTAAGAATGGTAGATTCATTGGACAGGGATACTCTTGTAACGACATGATTAAGTTGAATCTAATAAAGAAATCTTCTGTTTATATTGTTGATTCTATTAATTAATGGCATGGTAGATTAGGACATGTTAATTATAATTCCATTATAAATATACATAAATTAGGATTGATTTCTGATTGTGATTTCGATACCATCTCTAAATGTGAAATATGTGTTCAAGCAAAAATACACCGAAAATCCTTTAAATCCGTAGAAAGGAAAACTGGTTTGCTTGATTTGGTATATAGTGATGTGGGTGACTTAAAAAGTCATATCACCTATGGTGGTAACCAATACTATATAACATTCATTGATGATTATACTAGATATGCATATATATATATATATATATAACTAATGAAAACTAAAGATGAGGCTTTTGATAAATTCAAAATTTACAAAGCAGAGGTCAAAACACAATTAGGAGTTAAATTAAAATATTACATTCAGGTCGTGGTGGTAAATATTTCTCAAATGAATTCACCTTGTTTTGTAAACAACAAGGTATAGTTCACCAATGTACTGCCCTATATACACCACAACAAAATGGTGTTGCTGAAAGGAAGAATAGAACCTTAGTAGAAATGGTTAATGCCATGCTCATAAGTTCTAATTTACCTTATAACCTATGGGGTGATGCTATGTTATCTGCATGTTATATTTTAAATAGAGTACCACTTAAAAAGAATAATATTTCCCCTTATGAATTATGGTTTAATAGGAAACCTAACCTAATTAGACTTAAAGTTTAGGGTTGCTTAGCATATGTTAGAAAACCAGACCCTAAACGACCAAAGTTAGGAAATAGGGCATTTAAATGTGTTTTCATAGGATATTCACTTAATAGTATAACTTACAGATTCCTTATTCTTGACACCCTAGAAGTTATAGAATCTGTAGATGTATAATTTTTTGAAAATCAAACTGTTGAGATCCCATTGAGATCATCTAGTCCAGAACCTAGTATGGCTAATGATATCAATGACGATGATTATGCTCCTGCTCAAAACAGCAAGGAAGTATCAGTACCGGATAATAGTACTGAACAACGGAGAAGTAAAAGAGCAAGAATAGAGAAGGACTATGGTCCTGACTTCATTACATATCTTGTAGAAGGCAGTAAGGACGAAGTCCTTAATGTGACTAAATATTTAATGAACGTCAATGACGATCCCAAAACTTATTCTGAGGCTATGAGTCCCAGAGATTCCAATTTCTGGAAAGAAGTTATCAATGATGAAATGAATTCTATATTGTTACACCAAACTTGGGTTTTAACTGATTTACCTCCTGGTGTTAAACCTATAGGATGTAAATGGATATTCAAGAAAAAGTTGAATACAAATGGATCCATTGATAAGTTTATAGCCAGATTAGTTGCTAAGGGATATAAGCAAAGACATGGAGTAGATTACTTTGATACATATGCTCCAGTTGCTCGCATATCTTCTATACGCTGTTTAATTGCACTTGCATCAATTCATAAACTAGTCATAAATCAAATGGATGTAAAGACTGCTTTTCTAAATGGAGATTTAGAAGAAGAGATATATATAGAACAACCTGAAGGTTTCAAAACCCCAGGCCAAGAGAAGAAAGTTTGCAAATTAGTGAAATCTCTTTATGGCCTGAAGCAAGCTCCCATGCAATGGCATGAGAAATTTGATAAAGTTGCACTGTCATATGGATTCATTGTTAATGATGCTGATAAATGTATTTATAGCAAATCAGATAACAACGGTAGTGTTATAATATGTTTATACGTTGATGACATGCTAATATTTGGTTCCAATATATCATGTGTGAATGAAACTAAAAAGTTTCTGTCTTCTAAATTCGATATGAAAGATCTAGGAGAGGCTGATGTAATTTTGGGAATTAAAATTATTAGGAAAGTGGGGGAGTTATTACTAACTCAATCTCATTACATAGAGAAATTCCTACAAAAGTATGGTCATTACGATGACAAACTAGCACCAACTCCTTTAGATCCTAGTATTAAATTAGAAAAGAACATTGGACGTACTATCTCTAACTAGAGTATTCTAGTGTTATTGGGAGTCTTATTTATGATATGCATTGCACTAGACCAGACATCGCACATGTTATAAGTGTATTATGTCGATTTACGAGCAATCCAGGTTTCGAACATTGAAAAGCTATTTCCAAAGTTTTAGCTTATTTGAAAGGAACCATTGAATATGGTTTATCTTATAAAGGATATCCTGCTGTAATAGAAGGATATAGTGATGCAACCAGGAACAATGTAGAATCCAAATCCAAGTCTACTACTGGATGGATCTTTACATTAGGAGGCGCTGCTGTGTCTTGGGCTTCCAAGAAGCAGACCTGTATTTCTGACTCAACAATGTTGTCAGAATTGATTGCATTAGCAGATGCATGTAAAGAAGCAGAATGGCTTAGGAATTTATTAATGGAAATCCCTTTATGGAAGAAGCCATCTCCAGCAGTCTTGATTAACTGTGATAATCAAGCAACGATATATAATGTGTCTAATAAGACCTATAATGGAAAGTCTAGACATGTGAGTCTAAGACATCAAATGGTGAGACGGTTACTCAAAAGAGGAGTTATAACTGTTGACTACATAGAAACGAAGAAAAACTTGGCTGATCCACTTACAAAGAGTCTTCCAAAGGCAATGGTTTCTATAAAGTCACAAGAAATGGGACTAAGGTCTGTGAATGAAGGTTGATCATCCTTAACAGAAACCCAACTTATGTCTTGAAAAGGATAGACAAAGTTTAATGGGTACCAACAAGTTAAGAGAATGATTATGGAACACTAAATCGATAATCCCATAATATTTAGTGTTGGATTCTGCAAGAACAAAGGATGGATATCCTTAATAAGTCTAGAAACCTTAAAAGGTGAATCGCAGAAACACCTTAAGAGACTTACCTATATGAGTATGGAAATCAGGTCGTTTCCTAGGAAAGTAAGACCGCTTTCTAAGTAGACTCATGAACCAGGATTTAGGCACATGGCCATTAACGTGCTGAGCAATACAGAACACTTTACCTAAGGAAATCAACATGTGTGATTGTTTCGGTTTTATCATTAGGGATACTTGGTTCAAGATTCGTTCACCATAGAATCTCAATAAGGCCTTGAATGATTTACACTAAGTAAAGGTTCAAATCCAAAGGATACCTTTCATTTATGTGTTGGTTTTCATGATGATGCAAAACTTGATCTTAGAACTACATAGGCTTGATCCCACTTGGGTATGTAGGAAGTCACTCTAGTGATACAGCCATCCTAATTATTAATTTTTCTTATATTTTGAAAATTGGGGGAGATTGTTGTAAATATTCAAATAGCTTTGGGGTTTGGGTTTTTTGTTTGGAAGAGAAGAAGAAAAGAAGAAAGAAGTGATAAGTCCCACATGCTAGAAAATCAAGAACTATATTTGTATAAATATAGTTTTCTCATGTGGATGTTGGGGCCTTGGGGTTCCCACATGTTTACTTTGTTGTGAGGAGAGAAGTCATGCAACACCACACGCGCGCCGCTGCCGTCCATCCGACCGAACCGAACCGGGCCGGGTCGGGTTTCGGGTTCGGATCCAAAAATATTTTTGGATCATATTTAAACAGTAACGGGTCGGATTTTAGCCCGTTAAGGACCCAAAACCGAAATTTCTAAAGTTGAATTAATGGCGGGAAATTTGTAATGTTTTTTAAACGTTACAAAATGAATAGACGCGACCGTTTGTAATAGTTTTGAACCATTACAAAATGAATAGACGCGACCGTTGCAAACGGTTGGGACGCTTGGCGAATAGGCACCTCTCTACCACTATAAATAGTGACGCCCAGAAATCATTGAAAATTATTATCATTTTGATTCTTCTTCTTCTTCTTCTTCACAGAGCAGTTTTGTGATGCCAGAACTCTGTCGCCCATTACTCTATTTTGTGACGCCCCCGAGGTGTTGCAAACTCAGAAAACGTTGTAGAATTTCTCTCTTCTTCCTCTTCTTTCTATTCTATACAAATTGCATCATCAGAAACCATTGCTAAAGTGTTCTTGGTCGGATCAAAGGCATGCAAACTTTGAATCCGATTACGCTGTTATAGGGCTTCATTGAATCTTGAAAGTCGATAGTTCGATAATCCATTTGTACCTGGTGGATTGAACTATTGTCTGAAAGAATCTATTCCATAGATCCTTGAAGTCGGAAGTACAGCATTATCTTCTTCACAATCGCCATCAAATTTGTCTCGAACCGCAAAATCCCCAACAGGAAATTTAATAATGCAACAATATATAGATCACAGTGGGTTAAGATTGTATAGCCTCTAACTCAGGACGATAAAATACGAAGCCAAGGGTGGAAGTGTAGGCATGCGAATAAATATGGGAATATATTTTTATACACGATGGTACCTAAATGACTGAATATATATTAGCATATGAAATATATACAGTGGCAGATATATATTTATATAGCTCGAAGGCACCTATGCGGACAACTCATGATGCCTCTATTGATTTTGAATGCGATGACCAGTAAGGAAATTAAATACGACAGTAGAAGTTTGTGTTAGTTTAGGATTTGCATGCGACTGTAAACACATTTTTATTTAAACACGACGGCTATGGTATAGTCAATATGCAACAAGTAAAATGCAACCGGTAATAATTTGACAAAACTATAGTTTTCTAAATAAATAGCAAATACTTAGGGCACTTTGAAAGATAGTTTCCAAATGTAATTGAATTATTTCACATGAATGAAATAAATGGAAGATTTTATAACTTAAAATTGTGTCAACTTATTTTTGAAATAAAGTAAGCTTGGAGAAACTAGTAAATGATAGTGTATCATTTAAATAAAAGATAAAAATGTTTTATCTAAGGAATGTGTAGTGTACACAGTTAATAAATGAAACCATTTGTAAAAATATAAAGGCAAATGGAGGGCATGTGTGATAATAAGAAGGATAAACCCAACTTCTTACTCGATGATTATTGGTGTATGGCCATTGTGGCAATCCCTTGTTCTGAATATGTCATATAAACTAGGAATGGCTTGAGTAGCAAGCAAAATCCTCTGTGGCTACCGAATGATCGGCATCGTTAAGTCCTGCATGGCAACCAAATAATTAGTATCGTTAAGGCCTAAGTGGCTACCAAATTTCAAACCCACAACATTATAATCGGTATTGAAGGCCTGAGTAACTACGAAATGTCAAAACCATAACATTATAATCGGTATCGTTGACTGAATTTCTATGTGGCTTCCTAGTGTAAAAACCACGACATTGAAATTAGCATTGTTGATCAGAGGCTTGTATAGCATCAAATTGTCAATTTTTGATAGTTGAGCGAGTATATGAAGTAAGGCTTGCGTAACATCTGATTGTCCATTCATGGTAAACAAACGAGAACGGGCGTGTAAAGCTTAAGTAGCATCTAATGGTCTATTCTAGATAAAATACGAAAATAATGGTTTGAGACATGTGTGGCCTAATTATCTTTTGATGATAAAGTAAAGATAAACAACTACAAATAAACAATAAGTGTAGGAACCGAAAGTTTAGTTAGGCGTATGTAATAGCCAAAAATTAAGACTACAATGGTTAGTCTCGTATACATGATGAATGATATATGACATGGTTCATTAATGGATAGAGAGTGTAGGTCACACTTATGCATTGAATATATGCACATTTTTTCTTTCTATGATATATATTATTGTGTTATATATATTGATGTATGTTATTTTGTGATAATGAAGTGAGGAGAAAACCCATTCTGCATTAGCGGCGTGGTCTCACTATGGTGGCTTAGGGTAAAGGTTTTACTCATACTAGACTTATTGTCTGACCGATGTTTTTATTATTTCCCATTAGCTCATGGGTACTCATTTAAGTATGATGAGTTTATGGATTATACGAGTATTTATTTTAAAGACGAATAAATATTTCAAAGACGTAGCAAGAGGCTTGCTATTTAAATAAAATAATTTTGAAATTTCCACCGTGTAAAACTAGGTGTTTTAACGGGTTAAGTATGTGTTAGCATCTTTATATGTCGAACATACACTATTCTTATTTTCTTATCATATATTTACACCTATGCGGGAATGATTTGTGTTTAATAATGAAATGAATTATGTAATATAATTTGATGTAATGAAAAAGATATTTAGCTGCTTCGTTTACTTATGTTGTGAAAAAAAATATTGAACTAACTTTGTCATTGGAAAATAATTTTGGTGATGATTACAGCATCACCGGTGTTGGTGCCCAAAATGACCACCAACACCCAGTTATTGAAAGTACTAATATCCAATCCAATCACAGAAATATAAAGAGAAATAAGTGAAGAACAAAAAAACAATATGAAAGCAAGTAAAGCGAGACACGGATTTATAGTTGTTCGGCTAACTCTGGCCTGCGTCCACTCCAAAGATTTTCTTTTTATTCGTTTATGCTGCTGTTATAGTTACAAATCCATGAAATTCCCAAATAAAAATGGCAGAGTATAACCTAGGTAAAGGATAGAATGAAGCAGAAAGAGGATCCCCTTGCTGATGCCATGTCCGATGTATTTATAGGAGAAGACGTGGAAATATCTCGTTCAAATCCTGGATCTGGAACCATGAAGTCAAGACAAGCTTGCCCAAAAAGTTAGGGGCCCACCGGAGCCCTTAATAGGGATCGGTGTCGATCTTTATTTTGGAAGATTTACTGGATATGATCCCTATGATGGGTCCTCCATGTTGTAATGTACTTCCCATCCAAATTTCATGTTGATTGCGTTTGTGGATTTTGAGTCATTGACCGATCATTGCTATGAACTTGAATATGGTCGATCCCTCATAAGCAACAGGGCTGATCCCTCCAAACTCCATTTGATGTGGATCCCTAGAGTAGACTCCCTAGGGTCCCTTCCTTTTGTCCAAATGTTTCATTTCAATCCGCTTTATGGTTGTTGAGTTATGGAGCAATCATCATTGAGTTGTGTTGTGTGCATCCTATTTAATCCGATCTCTTTATTTTGATCCCTCTATTACGATCCCTCTTATAGGGGAAGTATTAGTTCCATATTTAGTCATTTTTTGAGTGCTATCCATCTAAATCCATTCAACTACCATCCGTAGTTCCAAATATAATCGATCTCCAATCTTGGTAACCATCTCTCTGGCTTTCTGCCTTGATGATCAATGTTATCCCGCCTTTTGGCTAGGACGAGATACCACAAATTTGGATAAAATGGATGGATTGGAAATCGATTACAGTTGAAACTCTGGACGATAGTTGAATTGATTCGGATGGACAACACTCAAAAAATGGCTAAGTATGAAATTGTCTCTTCACCTAGGCAACGGATCGGATCCCCAATTTTTGACGCAATCATGAGGCAATTAGTATAGAGTGATGAGGAAGGCCCCATAAGACTACATTTTAAATTTCAAGTCGATTGGAGTTCGTTTGCTCGAGTTATAGGCAAAAGAAGATGGATCGGTGTTGACGGATCGGTGGTAATTTTCTTGGAGTCGAACTGGGAAAATTTGGTACTTGCTTGGAGTCGACACACGGTTCTCTTGGAGTCGTAGAAATTTGAAGTGTTGGATTGTGCTTAGAGTCGGATGCATACTTGCTTGGACATTTCTTTGAGAAAAACGATCGGCACCAATTGTTTTGGAGAAAAACGATTGGCACCGATCGTTTTTCATACTTGGAGTTAAAATCACGTTTTCTTGGAGAAAATTTGGATTTTAACCTAGTCTAACCCTGGAATAGAATTTTCAGCACTTGCCTCGAGTCAGAAAGGTGATTACTTCGGGTCTCGCTTTGGGTCAACCCTGTAGTAGGTTTTTCGATGATCGTGTTGGCGATTTTCGACGATAATCGATCTATAACCCAAAATCTACAAAGGAAATCGATATAAAATTTGTGGAACAACTATAGTACACCATGAAGGACTCACATCGTTGATCCATAGGCCACACGATGAAGTTGTATCGATTGGTATGATCCATATGGATCGTTCCATAAAGCAATTCAAATTAGTGATGATCGATCAGTATCTCACAAACACAAAATCGGAATGACATGAAACTTTGGAAATAGTAAAATATGTTGTAAAGGAACCTACCATATCGATCGCACATCATTTGTAGAAACTTGAATGATCGGCCTACATCGTTCTTGGAAGATTGTATCATTTCAGCCCGAACAATCCCAGCTTCACGGAAAACGCGGTCTCTCACAAACGGTAAGTCGAAATGACACGAAATTTAGAGAGAAAGTAACTAACATCATAGGGAACTCATAGAACGATTGCACCTCAAAAGGATCATGTACGGAATGATCATCCATAATTGATTTCAAGTCAACGCAACTTCATAGAAAACGCGATATATCACAAACAGTAAGTCGGAATGGTACAAAATTTGAAGAGCACGTAGCTAACATCATAGGGAACTCACCAGAACGATTGCACCCAAAAGGAAAAAGTATGGAAAGATCTCCCATGATCCATTTTCTGCTCAAAACAATGAAGATCTATCGATGTCCCATAAATGGTAAGTCAGAATGGAGCGAAACTTTGGAAGCATGACTAGAGGCATGTAGGACCCCATAAAATGATCGCACCCCTGTTAGAGCTAATATGAACGATCAAGACCGATCGTTCATATGGTGTACGATCGATCTAAAAATTGGTGGATTGGGTCATAGGGATCTGGAGGTTCTTCTTGTGAAATTTTAGCCCGATCCATGCACGTCTTCACCTATAAATACAGTAGACTTGGCTCATTGCAAAGGACCTTTTGGCTGGCTCTCCTTCATCACTTCTTATCTCTTCCTCCATTATTTTTCTAAGGAAAAAACAACTATACTTGTAATCTTACAGTATAAATAGAAGATTATTGGAGTGGACCTAGACCATAGTTTTCCGAACCACTATAAAACATGTTTGTTCATTTACTTTTCTACAATCTATTCAATGATCTATGAATCTATACTTCTATATTTGGATTCAAATATTGGATATTGGTGCTTTCACTTGTAATAGAGTGTTTGTGACCAATTTTGGCGCTAGCAATCATGAAGTATGTTAGGTTAAATCCGCTTGTGTACTGCCTTGGGAAAAAGCGAGTTAACACTTTGCCCTCCAAAACATGCCTTCTGATAGGAAGGTGTGTTTTGAATTAGCATGAATCCAAAATTCGAAGTCCACGGTCTACCGATAGCCATATTATCCAATCTGACTCCACAATATCTCTGGATCATTATTGAAATCCTTGACAATTCTGAGTCGATATCCAATTCCATATCTATTGCAAATCTACTATCTCTCCGGATCGTTTTATGCAAATCCTCGACCTCACCGGGTAGTTAACTAAATTCGGGACTACTCCGAGTCCATATCCAAATCCATGACCACTCTGGGTCCATATCCAAATCCATAGCTGTTCGAAGCTGATATCCAAATCTGTGATCACTCTAGTCCTTGTCGAGCACAGTCCATACTCGACGTCTGAGTAAGCCGATCCTATTGCTCTCCAGATAAGCGGCGTTATTTCCTATACTCCGGTTCAATTTCTTTGAACATTAAGTGGCATCTTAGCCTAAGTCCTAGGTCGATAGTGGTCTTTTCGGACCCTTGCCAATCATAATCCATACTCGACGACCTGATTAGGTCGATCATGTCGCTCTTCGACGAAGCGACCTACTCCTTTCCAGGCATAATCCATACCTTACGTCCTTTTGGGTTTTATTCTCCAGCCTCGACTCTCCGATAGAGGACTTAATCCATGTACAAGTCCATTCTGTCACTCTCCGATGAAGAGACTCGTACCTTGCGGTTACCGCCCCATCACTTCGGTTGGGACAATAATTGCATTCTATTTTATTTGTCGCAGTAATGTGGATCATAAATAACCTAATGAATAATAGTTCGTACATCCAGAAACCCAAAAAAACAAAAAAAACCAAAGGGTGCCTCTTCGGGCATGATGGTTCATCATCATCTCAGAGCATGCCTAGGGACCATCCTCGGTCCCTTACATGTGTAAGTGACTTAGCCGCCTTATTATAGAGTTTATTATTATCATAATTATGGCCAGAGTCCAACTCCGGAACTCGGCCCTTACCTTCATGATCAGTTGATGATGATCCATGACACCGATCCAGGGTCGTTCCTATATCCATTTGATGCGGACGGTGGCTGCTCCTGTTCTACCACCATTATCTGATTCCTCACATACCGTGGAAGTCTACCATTCCTGACATGCTCCTCAATCATATCTTTTAAATGGTTGCATTCATCTATTGTGTGTCCATTCAATTCGTAGAACTGGTAGTAATTTCCAGACATACACTTCTGCTTCGAGGGATCCCACCTTTCCGGTTTCCTATAGTGGAGTTGCCACCTAGTTTCCAGATAAATCTGTTATAGGCATTCCATCAAATCCGAATAGGAGGAGAAATTCAGCTCCTACTCTTTCCATCGCCTTTTAATCCCATCATATCCATTATTCGATTTATGTTTACCTTTATCATTCTTTTTAGCATCTCCTGATGATCCTCTGCTTTGCACAACTTTCACCTCTGGTTTGTCGGCTCATGCGTCTTCCTATCGCAAGACCTTTCTGCTTCATGATACAACTACCCGATATCCATTGGTGGACCCGCGCCAATGAATCCTTGAAATTCGTGCCATCGGCAATTCCTGATATAGCTACCATCAAAACCATGGACGGATCTGGTCGATCGACCGATGCTGCCATAGCATTAAATCGTGTTAGAAAATTCCTTTGAGTCTCTTTGATCTTCTGTTGCAGTGTTGCCAGACTCATCACATTTTTGGTCTCGAAATGTGAACGTTGAACTGCCTTATAAATCTTTCGATCAATTCCATTCATGTGCCAATAGAACTGCTCTCCAACTATCTAAACCATAGTGCAACTATATTAGTTAGATATAGGGGAAAGCATCGTTTCATGACTTCCTTTGATGCCTCCAGTACTTCCAGCATTGGTAGTTTAAACTCTGATGGATTCCTAGCATTCCTTGTATTAGGAGTGAACGGACTTCTATTTACATCCTCCAGATCTTTGTTCACCAATCCTCCACGCATTGTTCACTTCATCATCTCTACAAACCTGTCATTATCATCCAAGGTATTCTCCTATCATCATTTACGAACCGCCTCACGAGTCCATGAGGAAATTCTAGGACATATTCCTTCGGACATGCATCCAAATTTCGTTTTGCACCAAACTCTATAGGATCGACCACGGGCCCTCCAGCATTGCAACCGACCCATACCCAGGGGCATGCCCCTAAGTCTTTGGGGATCGAGGCTGATCCCTCTACGATGGACGAGGACTGGCCAGGCTGCTCTTTTCCATTCCTTCGTCCAATAGCTCCATATCCATGTTCCTAATTCTGGTTTCCAGCGATTCCTGCTACTGTAGATCCTTGATCTAAGTTTTTATTCGCTCCTGCTACTATATTCCCTTGGTTCTGCGCTCCAGCTTGTCCAATCTATCGGAGTAAATTCTGCATCATCTCCTTCTGTCTTTTCAGCATCCTTTCCTGCATAGCATCCATCATCGTTTCCATTTCATCCCTGGTGATGTAGATAGATGCTTGATTAGCTCCAGCTCCTAAGGAAGCCTCCTGACTCCCTCCATGGTGGCTCCTTTCTAGTAGCGCTCTCCTTGTTGATTCTCTAACCACTACTCCAAATCTAAGCTATCTTGTTCTATTCCAAACTCTGAATCTGAATTCCCAATCCACAGAGGCTTGCTTTCTCAATGAAAGAACCAAATTGTTGGCGTCAAAAATGGCCACCAACACCTAGTTATGTGAAAGCACCAATATCAAATCCAATTATAGAAATATGATGGGAAATAAATGAAGAACAAAATTAAAACAAGAAGAAAGCAAGTAGAGAGAGACATAGGTTTATAGTGGTTTCAAATATAATTGATCTCCAATCCTGGTAACCATCTCTTTGGGCTTTCTATCTTAATGATCGTGAAATCTGTTGGATTAAATCCACCTGCGTACTGCCTTGACAAAAGGTGGGTTAACAATCGGCGTCTATTTTTGAGTCTCAAAGTGGAGGATGTTACAGGTTATGACCCATTTTTGTATATATTAAACACGATGAACCTTTTCTTTCATGCTGAGAATTTGTCATTGTTGACTAGTTTATCGATTTTGAATTTTATATGCTTGTCTTGTATTTTATTTGCTAACATGATGAATGTTAAAATGCATACTTCCTTATCTCCCATACTTACTTCCTAGGGTTCAAAGCCGAACTGCCCAGTTGCCTCGGTCGTTCTTTAAGTAAAAACATAGACTTTGCTTTTATGCGCAAGATAACATAAATAAATATGACGAAAGAGAAGACTACTCTAACCAAATAAAACTTATCTTTTAATCAAGCTACCAGCCCATAGCTTTATGCTGCAGGTTTAAGCTATTGTTGGGGAACCTTTGGGAGGTTTCCCGATGCTTTTAATAAGGAAGGAAGCATTCATTGGCTTACACATCCTTGCGAAGCAGCACTAAACATGCTTGTTTCAGAGTTACGATGTGGGTCACTGTGCTGCTAGGGCACCAGTTCCCTTTCCTACTAGGGGCAACCAGCATTATAGACGAAAGAATCAGAACCATTACGACGGAGGGTTTGCCACCAGTTCATCGATGCCTCTTGTGAGGAAGGAAGCATTCAGTTGCTTGTGCATCCTCATAAGGAAGTACAACAGATTCTTGGTTTGGAGTTACGAGGTGCACCAGTGTCCCATCCCACTAGTGGGACGAGCATCATGGGTGAACAAATCGGGACCACCAAGGGAGTGGTCCTCCTATTAGTTCATCAATGTCTCTGATAAGGAAGGAAGCGTTGAGTGGTTGTGCATCCTCATGGGGTAGCACTATGAATGCCTAGTAGAGAGTTACAATATGGGTAACTGCACTACCAAGGCACCAGTACCCCGTCGCACTATGGGGATGGGCAGCATCACGTGCAAATGATTCAGGGCTACTACAGTGGGTCTCTCCATTAATCTTTCGATGCCTCCAGTGAGGAATGAAGCATTAAGTGGCTTGCACACCATTATTGACCAGGACTATGGATGCCTGGTTGTGAATTGCGATGTGGGTAATTGTGCCGCCAATGCACCGGTATCCCATCCGATTAGAGGTACATGCAACATCACAAGAGAATGAATTGGGACCAATGGAGGGGTGGTCTCACCATCGGTTCGTCAATGCTTCCAGCAAGGAAGGAAGCATTGAGTGGCTTGTGCATCCTCATGGAACTACATTACGGATGTAGGGTTCGGAGTTACGATGTGGGTAACTACGCCAGTAGGACACCATTACCCTATCCCATTAAAGGGACGGGCAACATCATGGTAGAATGAATCGGGACCACTACAAGGGTGTTCTCACCATCGGTTCATCGATGCCTTGAGTGAGAAAGGAAGCATAGAGTGTCTGGCGCATCCTCATGGAGTAGTTTTTTAGGCTTCCTAAGTTGTAGAGGTGGGTTTTCGGCCTGACTCCCCCAAATAGCTGCAGTTGTAAGGCCCACTAGCAATTGTTAAGCCTTAAATAAGTTAATTCATGTTGATTAGCCCTGGTCTTACTCATATCGAGAATGTTTCAAGGATGTCTTGGTTTACATTCCATATATAAAAAAGAGTTGGCACATATTCCACGGCCTTATAGTTGTAGCGACATTTCATAGCCTTATAAAATATGATAGCACGATTTTCATTCATAATAAGCCTTGGGGCACTTTGGGTCCCAAGTGTGGGACATGTTGGTGCCATCCTAATGTGAAATGCAGTAGGAGCCATTAACGAGTGCGATGCAGATTGCATACGAGCCCTCCCAATTGGGCCGTATGAATCCCTCGGTTGGTTGGTGTTGGCAAAGAAGCAGCGCAACACTAGTCCTAACTTTGAACTAGCAGAGCTTTGTCCTTACATTGTAGTGCTCAACTATTTTCATTTATACGCTTCCATGTGCAATTCAATTTTCGCTCTTTTTTCTTCTAAGCCATTGAGCCCAAGCTCAGGAGGCATACCATTTTGCTTAGGGTCATGAGTGAGATGCCTCAAAGATAGTATGCCGACCTCGACGAGTAGCATAGCTACATACCATAGGTCAAGGAGAAATGGGAGTGCTCAAATGACGTGTGGCAAGTTATGTGGTATAGCAAAAATATGAGTGGTAGGTCCTCATCCATGTTTCCCTTGGCTGGCATTGAAGGGCTTCTTCAATGTTTCCATGATTATTTTGTTTACGACCTCAACCTTCATGTTTTCCTAAGGATGGACGACTGAGAAGAAACATTTCTCTATTCCATTCTGCTCATAAAATCCTTGTAATAGTTCACTCTCAAACTAACTACTGTTATCGCTTATGATCTTCTTTGGGAATCCGAACTGATACACGATGTTCTTGATAACAAATTAAGGACTTTAGGTGCGGTAACCCTAGTGGGAGCATCTGCCCCAACCAACTTTGTAAAATATTCGATAGCAACTATTGCATTGTTGTTTCCACCACTTGCGCATGGAAGCATGCAGATTAAGTCTATTCCCTAAGTGTAAAACGACCAAGGAGACTTCAAAGGCGTCAAGCGATTTAAGGAGGCTCTCAAAATTTCAGCGAAACTTTGGCAATGGTCGGACTTCTTAACATAACTCATAGCGTCCTTGATTATGGTTGACCAATGATATCCTTTGCAAGCAACTACCTCTACTAGGCTTTGCCCCTCTAGCATGAACTCCATAGAAGCTTTCATGCAATTCCTTTAGTATATGGTTGGCAACTTCGTTGGTTATGCACTTTTGGAGGGGAGCTGAGTATCCCCTTCGATACATCTTTTCATCCATGATGGTGTAATGGATTGCCCATTATGAAATTCTTTGGGCCACTTTTCTTTAAGCAGGTAGATTGTCGCTTGTACGATACTTCACCAATGGGTCCATCCTAGAGTCAGTGTGCATTTTGTAACAACCTGCCTTCGTAAAACCAAAAGTCATCGACTCATAAGAAAAACAGACTCCCGAATACCGCAAAGGACAGATCGTTGGGGTAAAATTTAGAACAAAACACTAAGCTAAGGCAAATATGGGATTCATAATAGGATGACAGCATATAATATACTGAATATACATGAATATATTAAAATGACAATATATAAGAGACCGCACTAGAAAAAGCAATTAATAAATAAATATCATTATAGAAAGTCAGAATACATCCACTCCTAACAGCATGGAGTTCTGAAAAAATATATGATACAACAGTCTCATATACAAAATAACAGGTCTGTCACGTACTGCTAAAATGTAAAGTACACATATCCAAAATCGAAGCCACGCCTCTAAAGTGCTCCAGCTGCACATTCAGCTAACAATCCCTAAAAGCACTTGATTTCAAAACTACTCGATCGAGTACCCACATGACGTAAACAGACAAAGACAAAACGTGGGTCAAACTTAAACCCTGGTGTGAGGGGAACTATCTTTAAATATTGTTATCAAAACTATATATCAATAAATAGAAATTAGTTAGGTGCAGTCGGTCCTTTCCACAATCGTGGCTCAGGTTTAATACAGACTGTCCATAAACAAGTAAAGTAAACCTATCTAAAAGATAGGAAATCATATCATGACCTACTCTTCTTCTGTAGTCAACAAGTCAGCACAACTAGTATAATGTGACTGAAATGTAACAATCATACTATGTTAATGGTACCAAACATCCAATAGTAGGCTGATCATAATATAAGCCTATCACCAAATACATAATAGTAGTGAATGTGTCAAAAAAACATCAACCAACTATACATAATAATAATGAATGCGTCAACAACAACATCAACCAACTAACAACGCACACAATATAGAAATGGAAGACAACCAAAGAATATAAATCGGTACCCATCATTACTGGCGGTAAAGTCCACTGCAGACATCTGTCACTATTCATTGATTCCCTTCGAGGGTCTTAATAAATAGAGCAAGTACATAAATGTACCGTAGACCCTAAGCCACATCCTTTATGATAAGTCTCGTGTAGATCTCACTGTACCCTTTGAAGCAAGCGTTGGCGATACATGACCTACTGTATTTACTTGAAATCTATATAAGCTGCACCGTACCCACTGAAGCAAGCTTTGGTAACATCTATCCCACTCATAGATGATGTCATCATATGTGAACCACATCGTACCCTTTGAAGCAGGCTTTGGTGACGTCTAGTCCACTAGTGGATGATCATCATCGTCCTCCCTTTCTAGTAATCATGGATTCCTTAATTAACTTGTGTACGTCTCTTATAAAAAAAAGACAGTTGTGTCTCATGTAATACGCCATTGGGACCATAAAGGGACACCGACGCCATATAAATATATGCACACGTCAAATATTTGTATAGTCAAATATGCCTATCAAGAACGAAGGTCGATATCTCATCATCGTCTATATACATGAATGGTCTCTATTATAAGACCCATAATCGGTACGATCATTAATATAAGACCGATACAATTTACCAAACTATATGTACCCTGGGGTCAACTCCTAATGGTACGAATTTACTCCATTTAATCATATATGCTCATCAAACATGATCATGTAATCAATTGCCATACCAACCCTATGCTCGATCATTGTTGATTCCAAAGGAATCATTTAACATTCGTATCTAAACCTGGAGCTTTGCCTTACATTCCTCTTTCCCAAGTAGCCTAAACAGTCTCCGAAGTCATGTTAAGACCCTATGAAGAACCGCAATTATACAAAGAGAGAAATACCCAAAGTCATTCGTCACCCCAGTATTTGGTCGACTGGGGTATTATTTCAGTCGACTGAGCTTAACTGATTGAGGTTTATCTCCGAGTTTTTGGTTTTGGGGTTTCCCCCCTCGGGACATATTTTTACTCTTATTTAGTTGATGGAAATTCCCAACTAAAATTTTCCAAGTTCATGCAATAAACTTGAAGCAATATGAAAATATCTCGAACGGATGCCAATTCGCATGTCGTTTCTTTCGACCCTTTTCCCAATGAGGGGCCTTGCTTCCAAATCCTGCTTCTATCCTATCAGACTCTTACCGGAGTTCATTGGCTAACATTTTGGAAGTGTTCCTTAAGTGTTCAAAAATCGATTTCGACATGAAATCCACCCTTTTCATATGTAGAGTTCAATAGGCAATTATAGCAACCAGGCTTCATCTAACAATGCCAAAATGCACTCATTTGGCCATCTATCCCATAGGCATATGCACACACATTCACGCAAACACACATTGACCTCAAAAGTCATGTTTCGTACTTCACCGAAGTAATTACTGGACCGATGCACTCTCACGCAACTTTGCGCACCTGGTAGTCGCTATGGCTACGTGAAATGCCCACAATGTACTTGTATTCAATAATACATCTATATAATCAAACAATTGCATACCTATGTAAACAACACGCAGCAACAATTCTAACTACAATTTACACATCTTTTTTATTGTTATATTCTTTAAGTATACGTATACGTATACTTGCCCATACTCATATACATACATGTATATATTAATAAGTAATTCATTTATTACTTAATTAAATCTTACCTTTATTGGCTGAATCTTTTCAAAAAAAGTCTAATATAGTTTCATACTATTTTATAAAATCTTATATTTGTTTTACTAAATATATGGTTAGCTTATAAATCAAATTTATCCTTTAAATACTTAATTGCTTCATTAATATAAAGCATACAACATACTACTATTTTATAAAATATCATTTCTACTTTATAAAATCTATACTTCATTTATAAAAAATCATTTAACTCATTTATTTTTGATAATTGATCTTCATTTGCTATTTTATAAAATCTAATTTCTATTCTAAAAAATATATACTTCATTTATAAAATCATTTAACTATTCTATAAATGATAATTAAGCTTCATTTACTATTTTATAAAATATCATCATTTTATAAAATACCTTCTTTACTTGTAAAAACCTTCCTTTATTTAAAAATTATTTGTAAATACTAGTTAAGCTTTATTAACCCTCTAATCACTTTAATAGTAAGTATAGAGTTCAAAATTTGATTAATTAGCTTGCTAACCTTTCTAAAACCATTTCATTTAATATTATTATCATTAATTAATGGCATGCACTTAGCTGTATTATGCAATTAGTCTATAATCCATCATTACATCACATATAATCTAAAATCAATTTTTTAGGATACTAACTATTTTCAAAACCAGTTACTAAGGTCTTAAACAATTAATGGGTTAACATAAATATGTTTATAGCACAAATATAAGCCCAAATCAATTCAAACAATCTCCAAACAACTTCATATATTTCTTTAATTATCTATAAATGAAAATATGAAGTATAACGTATAAATTAGTAAGGAGAATCTTCCCACTTCCCTTGCTTTTCCCTAAACCAAGCTCTGATCGTCAAACCCAAGCTCAAGCTCTCTTTGAATTTTGAAATTCATACGGATACACCGATTCAAGCTAATGCCTTTATGAGTTTTCTAGAATATTGGAAGAGAGGAATCATGGTGATTTTTATTTAAATTTAGGAATTTTCTTGAGGGGTTTAGGGTTTGGAGATTAGAAGTGGGTTAAGATGTGATTAGGATAAGATTATAGGAAAAGGAGAAGAAAATACGTGGAAGTGAAAAGTGAATGATAATTATGAAGAGGAGTCGGCCACTTATAGGCAACTAATGGGCTTAGCACGAATTCTCTTCATTCGGCGGTATTCATCATCGAAAATCATCGACTTCAAACATAGTCAAGTTTATACTCATCTTACTCGCATCGAAAAAGCAAACTCAACTACGGTTGTATTGAGTCCCAATTCGCTTCTTTGTAAAAGTCGAGTGCAAGAGGCATTCAATTACTTAACGATTAAATACTTAAATTAATCATTTAAAATCTGATCGTTAAAATATGGAGTGTTACAAGCTTCCTCGATTTCCATGGTAGTTGACCATTGTTCAAAGCATGAGGCAAATGACACCTCCAACGGGACCTATGGGATGCTCTCTTAGGACTGCTAGCAGCCTTGACATTTCTCCTGCAAGGGATCTATTCCATTTTGAAATTTGCAAAGGTACAGATGAGTTACTTGGCATCTACAATATAGGGGGTCAACGTCTTCCCTTAACCAGAAAATGCTCTTGAATTTGATTGACAACTAGCAAAGAGTTGTTGAACACATGTAGTGATCCTACTTGCAGCTCTTTTTCCATCATAAGACCGACCGAGATGGCTTTGTGTTCAGCTTCATTGTTCATAGCCTTGAATCTGAGGTGTCCAACAAAGCAAAGTTCTTTTCCATCGGGCGTGAATGAAACCATTCTTGCCTCTATGCCTTTCTCGTTAGACGCACCGATAGAATAGAGTTGCTAAGAAGGCATGTCGGCTATTGCTCCCTCGTTGCCATTGTCTGAGCTTGAACATTCTGTTATAAAATCAGCCACAACTTGACCTTTGATCTATGTGTGAGGTAAGAAGTAGATTTGATATTGTTCGAGCTCTACGAACCACTTCAATAATCAACCACTTGTGCCGGGGTGGCCCAGCACTTGCTTTAATGGTTGATTTTTTAGAACTTTAATAAGATGAGCTTGGAAATATGGCCATGGATGTCGGATGGCCATTAGTCGATAGTAGGCCAGCTTCTCCAATCTGGAGTATCTTGTTTCAGTTCCATTAACCTCTTACTCACATAGTAGACGGGGTAATGGACTATCCCTTCATTGCAAATCAAAGCGGCACTGATTATCTTATCTGTCATGGTAAGATATAAGTACAGGTCCTCCTCGTCAATAAGCTTTGAAAGTATGGGAGGTGTGGTCAAGTGTCTCTTTAATTCCTTAAAAGATTTGGTGCAATCTCCAATCCATCCGATTGATTTCCCCTTTTTGATTAGTTTAAAGAAGGATACATAATGATCCATGGCTTTTGATGCAATGCCGCTGAGTACCGCGATCATTCCATTTAAACTTTGCACTTGTTTGACTATGTGGAGTATCTACATCTCTTAAATTGCCTAATTCTTGTCAGCCTTTGACATAATGCCACTTTCCAACTCGCTCTCTAAAAAAATATTTCCTTGGATTGAGCTTCATGTTGTATCTGCGTAGGATGCCAAAACTTCGGCCAAATACTTCACATGCCCCCTACCTATTTAGATTTGATATGTAGCACTTGCATTCAGACTGAAAGGTAGATTTGCAAAGCAAACCTTTAGCTGATGGGTAATTGATATATAGCACCCACATTGCGAAGGACGAAAGGCATAGCCTAGTAGCCATAAAGTCCAGCATTAATGATGAAAGAAGTATATATGCTTCTGATCTAGGTCGTGCACGGCAATTTGGTTGTACCCGAAGTAGGTACCCGTGAATGTTAGCAGCTCATGCTAGCTGGTTGCATCAACAAGCTGGTCAATGTGGGGTAGAGGAGAAATATTTTTTAGGGCATGCCTTATTAAGATCTGAGAAATCGATGAAACTACTCCGGTACCTAATGTGTTTTTGCACGAGTACTAGGTTGGCTACCGAAATAAGGTATGTTGCTTAGGAAAAAGCCATTTTCTAAAAGTTTATGTACTTCCTCCTTGAGTTCTTTATACGACTCTGGGTTAAGAAGCCGCATCTTTCGCTAGATTAGGTAAGTCATTGGTCAATACTAACGATGAGACATATAATTAAGGGGTCTATGTTGGTCATGTTTGCATGCCCCCTAAGCAAACGCATCTTTTCTCTCATTTAGGAAATAATCAGTTTGTCTCTTATTTCCAGATTCGGCTCTTTTCCCATATGGTCCTTTGCGAGGGTCATCATTGTCAATTGATACTTCCTCCAACGGCGTGGTTTGCCCACCGTCAGAGCTAGAATCTCTAATTCATAGATCGAGCGAATTGTCATCATAATCTCTAATATTCTCTTCAAGTTACAATAGTCCAATGCATAAATCACTTAGTCAATAACATCCTCAGCCGACACGGACGTTTATGCTCGAGACAAGTGTAATTGATTCCATCTATTCTCACATATGAATCCTTTATCATTGAGAGGGAAGGAGCGGTAGTTTCTTTTACTCTCATGTACCAACAGGCATGAACTTATTTATTCCTGGTAGATATAAATTTTCTAGTCTTGCTTGATCTATCAAGGGAAAGGTTATTTCCATTGGTCGTATTATCTTGGCCAAGGGTGGTTATCACTACGGGTGATTTACTTTCAATAACTTACGTGACCTTTGCACGAATGGGACGAATAGCCTGTTGGCATGCTCCCTCGGTCATGTTATTACTGAATGTTGTCGTTTCTTGTAGTAACATGAGTACTTCCTTCTTTGCCTTTTGTAGGGAGATGATGTAACAATCTCTTCAGGCTTGCTAGTTACCATAGATACATCCAATTACTCCCTTGGTTGGGAACTTCATTTTCTAATGTTGGTAGGCCACTATCGTGTCCATGTTTGCCAAAGCAGGCCTGCCTATTGGAATATTATATGCAAACAGATATTCTAACACAATGAACCGGTTCCTCACCAAAAGTGACTATATGAGAGGTAATCCTCGAAGGTTCCATGATAGCATTCCCGAACCCGAAGATAGGTAATGTACAGGGAGCGTGGCTGGAGGTAGGAAGCTTCATTTTGTCAAAAACAACATGAAACATCACATTAACGGAGCTGCCCCCATTAATGAAGACTCTAGGAATCTCGGTACTAACTGTTTTGTTGAGATGACTATAGGGTTGTGATGGGGAAAAACAACTCCTCTATTGTCTTCTATGGTGAATACAAGATCGATGTCCTCCTCCTTGACCAGAGAGACCTTTGAGGTCTCTACATCTACTGAATAAACATGATCGGAGAGCTCTCTCCTATAGTGGGCCTAAACCCCTCGACTGTTTTTGGCTATGTGCAAGCAAGCATAAATTGACATGATTTCGGTATTGATTGTTCTGACATTGTTGTCATCTTCATATTGGGGTTGGGTAGGTGGATTTTGCTGAGCGTTGCGCTGCTCCACTTATTGTTTAACATACTGAACCAATACCCTTTCATGGATTGGACACTCTATCTCATCTTTGAGATGCCGACACTCATTGGTTGAGTGGCCATTAAATTTGTGGAACTCATAGTATTTACCATTGCCCCCGAGCACTTCCCTCCGCCATGTCTGGGAGGGAGATGGCCATTGAAATGGGGCAAGGTCACATTTTGCAAGATAAATAGTTCCTATGTCAGGTTTAGGGTTGCATAATTAGTTTACCTAGATTTAAAGCATGTTCCATCCTTAAAACGCATTTTGTTATTTTCATGTTTACCATTCCATCAACGATTATCTTCTCTTATGCTAGTCTTGTTTCTATAACTATTTTCCTTAATACTATCCAAGAAGGTTGCTCCTCCACTCTCGTAATGTTGTTCGCCATTTGAAGAAAGCCAGTTATTGACGAAGTGGCTTGCTTCTTCAATTCCATCCATAAACGGGACTGGCATTTTGCCCCTAAACAAAGGGTGACCACCAAGTTATTTTTGCTCACTCCACTCGCCCTCATTGACCCTTTGCCGAAATGCTTGATGTATGAGCAGAGGGACTCGGTCAGACCCTGTCTTATGTTGCCTAGCACACTAGCTATCATTATTCATTTCTTTAATGTGAAGAAGCAGGTTTTGAAGTCAGAAAACAATTGGGCCCATGAAAGGACACTGCAAGCTTAGTAAAGATAGAACATGACGGCTTAGTCAGGGTGGATGGAAAGATGAGATATTTTGCATGGTAGGAGATCTGGCCAGCTTGGGTCATTGAGTTGAAGGCAGTAATATCATCGATTGGGTTTGCACTCCCATCATACTTTTCTATAGAAGGCAAGACATACTTAAGGTTGATGTAAGTGCTTACCATTTCTTTGGAAAATGGGTCCCTACGGTTTTCAGTTTGAATCCTGCGCATTTGCTAGTGTAGGGAGGCCATCTCTTTTCGGATACCAGGTTCCGCACGCCAGGGATGATGTTATCTCCTTGCTAGTGAGAATTTTCTTTGCCACCAATCTGGTGTTGTGAACCTACTATGATAATAAGGTGATGGAGAATGGTGACACGAGTAGGAGACATGCTCCTGACAACTGATGGCAATGTAGGCAAAAAAGTATTCCTTTCACTAGATCTGGGCTAGGGAACATCCCTTTGAGAGTAGGAATGAACCAATGATTCTCTAGGCCTTAGGGCCCTGCCTTGTCCTCCAGGACTGAGGCGTTCAAAACAAAGATCGTGGCCTCTATTTGCCATACATAATCCATAGAAAGCGGACTGTCTTTTGGTTGAAGGGGACCGATGACACAATCTTGGTTTTGGATCTAGGAGTTTATGGATGTCCTCTTACATTGGAGCAATGTGAATGTTCGTATGTTAGAAACAGGCCTCCGCAATCAGGGTTTCCAACACTACCCTTTCCAAGGCTTCGATGGCGCTCATGAGGTTGTATACAATTCTACGAGCCAATTGAGGAGTTTGTTCATCCACAATGGGACTGCTAGGGAAAAGTTGACTAATATCTATCCATCTAACCTAGTCCTTAGACTCTTTACTCCATAAGCCAAATTGACCACGTTTGTCAATTGATCCATCATATTGCACCATATATAAACTTTGACCCCAAGGATTTGTCAAGCAACACTGCCGATGATGTTGCCATTAGTTTCACGCTTATTGAAGTTATTACGCTTATGCCTAGAGGCTTGTTCCATACTAACAAACTGGTATTGGTTTTTGAGGAGAAGAAGTAATGAAAGTTGGAAATTTAGTGCAAGACCCTCCTTCTAGGGCCAAACTGTTGAATAGAATTTTAGTCAACCTTGAAAGTGTGTTTGATGGGTGCTATTAGCAAGAGACTGGTTACGAAAATACAAAGATACTTGAAATCCGGTGTTTTTCCAACCCTTTTGAAGTGGAAATGTATGGGATATTTATAGTAGTTGAAACCAATACTTAGACCACTGAGATTGCATCGAACAAGCTAAGGAAACGCTTTGGGCTATTGGTGAAGGTATGTGGTTGATGTGCATGCCATCTAAGCAAGATGGCTTCCATGGTGCAGATAAAGACAGCTAGCGAGTCATGTTGTAGGAATGCTTGAAGCATGGAAGACAGTGTAGGAGTAGGGAGTGGTTGCAACAGAGATACTTGGGTTGTAGCAAAGAACATGGAAGGGTTATTGCACAATGGTGCTCTTTCAAGTGAACAATCCTAGTAGATGCTAGTCCATTTAGAGGATCAGTACACATGAGGCTTCTATTTGGTCATGTTAGTTTGATGCTTGTGTACGTGGTTGAAAGTAGTAAGAGAAACTTATAGTTGAGGGTAGACAAAGATGAATAATAGAGCCATTTCGTGGCCCGCCGATTGAGTATACTGGCTGTTGGTAGGAACTAACCTTTTAGGACAACTTGCCATGGCCTTGCCATAAGTTCATACGGGAGGGGCTTGCTCGCTAAACTTTCCAAAGCAGATTAGGTATACATTAAGAGAGCCTTGCTAGGCCAGGTCGATCGGTGGACCCGCCAGGTGGGCGAGCCACATTCTGGATGGGGGCGGTGTATGGGTCGATCTTTACTACCGGAGTTGGGCTACGTAACGTATTGGTCCATTTTGGTTTGTGAGCAATAAAGGTACAATTGCCTATATAGGTCAGACTACTTCTCTATTATGAGAAATACGAGCAATAGTGTGTGTGTATATATATATGTCTATGATAATTCATTGGTGAATTAAATGAAGTAATTGAGAGAGTTAAGCGTATACCCTAAGGGTAATTCTGTAATTTATTATAAATAATTAACTCAGCAATAAAATCTCATTTGAAATTAAAGGTTTTCGTTTTCTATTTATACTTGATATATTATTATATAGTAATCAAGTAATTAATTTAAGTATATTAAATTAATTAGTCCTTAAATGATATGTTATGTGATAATAATTATAAGGAGTTGTAATCATGCGAGAATTATCAAAATATAAAATAACATATATTAAATATTCCTGGTCAACATGATTCAAGAAAGGGTATTTATAGATTTGTTGAGATCAGAGTGCGTAACGCTCTCCAGTGCTAGGTAGTGCATTAGTCATGGCTGTCGATGGCACCAAGGAGTCAACTACACATAGTTGCTATATAACTGTGGAATGAATCGTCTGACATTTTCCTATTGGTTTACAACAACTAGGTTAAATAGTAAATAACAGGATGATGATGTTACACAATTACCTCAACTTGAGAATACTGTGGAACTTTAATGTGAATACTCCACCTTAATAATCATAGGAGGAAACCAATCGAGCGACTATAGTGGCGACTAAGTTGAAGCATTGGAAGTGAAACACTATTCAATAGAGAATTCATCTTCTTAATTGCATGAGGTTAGTTTAACATCCAACTATAATCAACTCAAAGTCAAATCTCTGGATAGAGTAGTAATATTTATTATAAATTTTATTACCGAACCAAGGACTTCATACGGAATAATTGAGTTAAATAAGGATAATATTGGAATTTCGACCAAAATCAAATTCCATAAACTCTAAATTGATATTATCGACATAGAGAATGTATGTAAATAATCGCTACTAAAAGGTATCGCTTAGGAAGATGTAAAATTGGATTTTACTGAAAAATTTGTTAATGATTCATTTAGCCAAACTATCATACAACTAGCAAAGGTGCAACATTAGTATCTGAATTATTCAAAATTAATCAGACTACATTCACACCTCTGAGCCTCATAGCCATATTTGTGAAATCATCGAAAAACCACATGATTTAATTAGTTTATAAAATAATTAATATTTGTGAAATATTAAGAATTATTAATTTACTTGATGTTTTTGGTGGTTATTTTTAATTATTTGAATGCATATATAACAGTTATATTTGAGTGCATCGGCTATGACATCGATATATTTTTAAACGGTTCCAAGTAAGAGATAATTGCTTGAAAAACTTTTGGAAACTTTGCACTATGCAGGTGGCAAATAATGTTCATTTGTATATGTGGAGAGAGGTACGGAGTGTGAGAAAATTAAGGGATTAATTAGGGAAATTTTAACTAAAAGAATGGGAAAATTTTCGTTCTCTCAATTAAAACAAATCTGCTAGTTTTATTTCCTTCGGATGTTTTCTTTATCTCCTCTTCTCTCTTTTCCATGGCTGAAATTAATCTTCCTCCTCTTCTAAAAAAATCAACTCCTAAACAAATAAAACACCAAATAAATATAATGGTGTAACATCCCCTACTTGGAGTCCCAAAACTAATGGCTACGGATGTTGCAGTCATCCATGGTTATTAATGCTCGACGACCAAATACAGTAATGTTAGATAAATTAATACACGAAAACATATGAATATGAAAATAAATTAAAATATCAAATAAGTTCCACATTCCATTTCAAAACATTTCAAATTCATTACATAATCCCAAGACGAGAACCACGTTCAGAGAAAAATATATTTATTACAACATACGCCAAGAGCGACATATGAAGATGCCCCATTGGATGACTAGAGTATATATATAGGCAATTTAAAAACTTTGCCTTTACAACAACAACACAATGGAATCAAAATAAAATAGAACTCTAAGTAGCTATTATGCCTCTTGCACGTCTCCGGAAGTTTATTCGTCAAAGGTGGTACCTGAAAACCTCAACTCTCAAACTACTCAAAATCAATTGAGTACCCGAGAGTCTAAGGGGAAACAATAAAATTCATGTCAGACATAAAGCCTGGTATGAATAATAATCTACCATCTCAAACTACTAAGATATCTGGTGAGATCACGCCGCTTAGCGGAACGGGTTTTCCCCTCACTAGTATCCTAAAACCTTTATAAAACCCTATATTGTGCTCCTGCATCCACAGTGGTTAAAACATCTCAAAATAATATGATGATATGCAAAACAAGTAAATCAATTATGGATTACCATCCCCATTTATTTTGACTATCTGTCTTAGTTACAGTTTCTAGGATTACTAGTAATCTATTAGTTTTCATGGGCTAACTAATAACCTGCTAAATGTTTTTGGACTCCCTGTCCTATTTCATAGTTTTCATGGGATCACTAAGAACCTATTGGCCCCTGCCAATATCATCATTGTTTCATGGGTTCTCCCTGAACCTATTGGTAACTCCAGTATCTTTCCTCTTATCCTAGTTTTCATGGGTTGACTAGGAACTTATTGACTACTGTCAATATCTTTATCCGGATATATTTTTCATGGGTTCACTACAAACCTATTGGCTTCTGCCAATATCAAAACATAGTTTTCATGGGCTAACTATGAACCTGTCTTCCTGACATCTTTATTTATACATAGTTTTCATGGGCTTACTATGAACCTATTGGCCCCTGCCAATACCTTCTTTTAATACTTTAACATCCTATACTCTGGTCTTCCTAACCTTCTGGATGTGATTCTACTCATTCAGGAGTTAATTTAATTTATATTCACTACTGGATCAACCTAACTGGTTATTCTACCCTTCCCCAAATTACAGTTATGGGTCCATTACAATGTGAATATATTTAAATACATATATGAAGAAGCATACATAATAATACCAACCCCTATGGTTTAATATCCTTGAAATAAATTTATATAAGACTTAGTTAATCCCTTTATCCCATTAATCAAGGAAAACTTCTTCAAAACTCCATCTCAAAACACTTTATTTATGCCATGGTTTTCTTTTAAAATGAGATTGGGCTGTTTGTTTGGAAAACTAAGGCTTTCGAAACCTTAAAACATTACTTTCGAAACCCCTGGATAACCTCCTTCGAAAGCATAGAAAACTTCTTTTCAAAACACAAAATTTATACCTTTCGAAGCTCTTTAAATCTTCTCTTTCGAAACCAAAATATACCTTTCGAAAGTATCAAAATATTACTTAATAGTCCTTATAAACATAGCTTCGAAACTAATGAAAGTACCCCCTTTCGAAACCATTGGGTTTACTAAAAATATCTTTTGGGTCAAAGTGAATATATAAAAAAGTATCTCTTATAAAACCTTAATTCTTCATATAAAATTGTTTGGGGAAAGTTTGATGGCGTCGGCACCATCCTTTCGAATGCTTCAAACATTTAAGCAAAACACTGAAGGATATCATCGAAACCCCCTTTTGAAGTCATTACCTTCGAAACCGATGAACCCTTTCGAAAGCATATAGGAAGTGGCTTAGTACATCTTAAAACAAAAGCTATCCTTTGAAAGCATTGATAACTTCAATAGACTGGAAAGGCAAATAGGACGGCAGAAAGGCTTCGACTAGGTCGGAACTACCATTTTCAAAAGCATCTAAACTATATTATTATTAGTGAGTTGAATTTCAAGCTCACACATGCCCCCTTGAAATTTGGCAACTGAACAGTCTCCGAGTATTATACTATTACTGAGGTACATTTTAAGCCCTAAGAAGCCTCTGCAAGAATTTTGTGAAACAAACAGTCTCGTCTTTTTACTTTCCTCTGTTTGCTTCCCTCTCTACGATTCTTCCTTCTATTCCAGCCCATATTAGGTTTTCCTCTCTAAGATTTCACGGTTTTCACCCAATCGCCTAATTCCTTTTCCCTTTAACCCAATTCACCCAAAACCCTAATTACTCTTATTCAAGTAGTCGTTGAATCGCCTCGGACTGAATTTCCTAATTTAGCAACGATGGATTCCTCACTGGTATAATCCATATTGTATTTTGAGTATATAGTATCCATTGAGCATATTTTGAATATTTTTTGCTTTTATATAGTAAAAGCTTTATCAAAACCTTTGGGTCGGCTCATTGTATAATTTGAATAACTACTAGCGCAATTTGCATAGTTTGGTTTCAATTCCATGGCTTAATTTTATAGATTTACCTTATATGATAGGCTATGGGAGTTTTTTTCTTTTATCCCATTGGAAATTGGATTAAAACTTTTTTTAGTACCATGAAAAATCGATGGATATGTTTATACATGTACAGTCAATGACTTTCATAAACATATCTTAAAGTTTTACAACAAAAGAAAAATTTATGGATATTTTATTAGCATGATTGAAATTTGTAAAAAAAATAATTACATTAGGTTTAGTTGATTTAATATGATTTACCTTTTTTTATAAAAAGAATAATAATTGATTTTTCAGATGGGTAACTGGATCTAGCTTGCTAATTTTCTTCTTATATTTGATATATGTACGTGTCTTTTTTATTGTGTTCTTATCAAAATTTGTAGCTAATTATTGTTGCCAGATTTTATATTTATATATCCAACGACAAATATTGGAATTTACGTTATAAAATAACAAAGAAAATTTACTAGCACATTTGAATAATATAGAGTTACATGAAAACCTTTATATCGAAATTATCTGTATTTTTATTACCCCTAACATGGTTATCTTTTACCTTATTCATACTACATTTACTTCCTCTTTTGATTTCTATTTATTGTAGTTTTATTTACTCAAGCTGCTAACCTTTTCTGATCTTATGTTCCAATGATGTTAGATTTCTATTTTATAGCACTATTTCTATATTTATGAATATTTATATAGATATCATGATTAAACTTTCAGAAATAAACTAATTCACTTTGTTCCATTCGCCTTGTGATCAACTTTTTCCATAAAGAAAACCACATCATTCATGGATGCTTGCCTCGATAGTGCTTTCTTTCTTTTATATTATGTTTAACATACTTACTTTCCCTTTTTACTTCCATTTTCATTATTTGACTTTTAAAAGTATGGGCTATACTATAGATCCTACAATTTTTTATTCCATGGAGAAAAAGAAAATAAGATTTTCATATTTGTATCACTGATAAAAAACCATGGATATTTTTACACATACAACGTGGATCACTAGCACATTTCATATTTGGAAGGCACTCTTTTCTAAGCTTGTGCTTCATGCAATTGGTGATGGCAAGGTTTTTTTTACAGCAGGTAAAGATTTTCTTTCACAAAAATTGAGCCAAGTGTTAAATTTTTAATAAGGACCATGTAGCACAAATTTGGCTTAACATTGCTTAGTTCTCTCGGTTTAAGGCAACACATAAGAAATTATACGTGCAGAAAAAATCTGGCGGTAACTTTAACAAACTAAAGAGAGAATTTTGATAATGATAATGATAATATTTATATTACTTTGATTATGACGATGATGGTGATAAAGAAGGTAAAAGTAAAGAGGAGACTAGAGGTATAAATTGACCGAGGGTGTCTGAATGTGCAAAATGAGGTGTGATTTCTTACTGCCAAATTTATATCAAACCGTTAGTCAATTATACTTCTTACATAATATAATTTCTCTGTACTAAATCTCTTGATTTTTTTTCTTTGCAAATAGTTACTGGGTAAAGGATGAAATAAGAACTGTTAGACAATGACTAATTTTCTTAGCAATAAATAGATTTTGTTTTCTACGGAAATTTGAAATAACTATAAAAAAGTGATCTAAAATCAAGTTTCTTATGCCATGTAAAGCTTTATTTCCAAAATTTAAAGGTTAAATTTTACTTTTTTTTCAAGGTAAACACACTATTTTAAAGGCTTTTGTAATAACTTGCTGGTTCGCATTTAATTGATTTCCATATTTGTTCCAAACTTTTACAGGTAGCTATATCTACTATGCTCTGTTCACTTTATTTCATTATTCAGGAAATCAAATATTGTATTTTATTTATTTTTTTCTTGCTAGTTTAATAGATATGATATTCGGTTTATTTTTATAGCTATTGAAACGAACAATTTTGGTGACATATACCTTCCTTTGGTTTCATATGGTCAAATATTTAGCTCTCATGGTTTTTGATTTTTCAGGTACTTCAAACTACTATGATTTTTGTTTTCGTTTGGCAACACAATTGAACTTGGTATGTATTATTTATATCTGTGTCCTATCACTTCACCGACATGCTTCTTTTAGATTTTTCCTCAAATCGAATTACTACAAAATTCTCTACTTCTTTTAAGAGCACATTTAATGTTGGGTTACATGTATTATACATCTGTCCTAATTTTATGTCTGTATATGTTAAGTTTTAATGTCATATCTATATATTATTAGTGTTCGAATTATATGTATATATGTATGTATATGCGCGCGCGTGCGTGTGTGTATTTATATATGTATTTATATTACATGAAAACCAAGTTGCGACTTTCTGTATTTAATTTTCCCCAAATTCCATATGTCATTCGCTTTTGGTTTTAACTACAAATAACATTCAACATTAGAATTTGAACAGTCTTTGTTTCCGTGCATATCTTGCAATCTTCTTCCCCTTTTTGCACTCCTAATGTGTCTACCTAAACGACTCTTCTAATCTTCCTCTTCTGTTGGGTTCTCATTTGTACATCTGAATGCAATACATCTTTAAGTAAGCTTGGTTTATTTTACCTTGATATTGACCCAAAACATTAGACTGATTACTTCTGCAACTGACTTTAATTAATTGATCATTCATCCATCTAAGCTTCTCGACACAGTGGAAGAATTGGTATCAACATTGTATCCTTGCACGAATCCCATTTGCATGTGAATTTTCATTTATTTTACAACTGTGAATTCATTGATTTTGTTTTTTTAAAATACTCAAATTAGCTGGGATAAAATTTTGAATTTTTGGAACTAACTATTTTTAATTTTTGTAAGGGTGTGTAGGCTATGCTTAGACCTGGATGATAAGTAGTGAATGCCATTGAGAAGAAGGATTGATATCACAATTGAAATAAACTGCATTTGGGAAATGGAATCAGACATAAATAAGGTAATATTTTATTTTAATTATAATATTATTCTTTTACTGAGCCTCTCCTAAATGCAATTGGTGGTAGATACTACAATTTATGCTTGCTAGAGTATACTCCTTTTCTCAATTTCATTTTCATTCGTGTGAAAAAAACTATGCTAGGTGTGCATTTCTACATTTTTTATCTATCACAAAAATTATTTCCTTTTACAAGTTAATCTCCAATAAACTTACAGAAGAGTGCAACCTCTATATGCCCAAAATATTTGGCTTTGCATGCTTTATCTTAAGTAATACAAATAACTCCACTATTACAATATTAAGGTGTTCGTTATCGTTAATGTAGGTGTATTACTGTTATTGAAAAATATTAATGACAGTATCAATATTTTTTGTTTAACAATCTGGATTTTGAGGCAGTAAAAAAAGGTGAATAGAAACCAAACGACCTTCATTTTCATATAAGATGTAGAGTCAATTAATTAACTGTAACTCTCTCATGCTCTAACATTTTGAAAAATAGATTAAGTTCTTTTAAACTAAAAATCTTTAGAGAGAGTATCCACAATAGACATGAAAACTTAATTAACCAAACAATGCATTATATGTAGAAATGAAAAACTTATACAAAGTGATCAAAAAATTTCAAATTTATATCAATTTTCACATTTTTATTATACTTCCATTTAATACCGAATCCATATAAGGACTTAATGGTATAATACCAATTTAAAATAATAAATTTCACCCATTTTTGTTAAACTGCGTATCTACAATGTAACTATTATTTGGATAGAAAATCAAGTGATATTACAAATACATTTTTCAAAGCGAGTATAGTTTCATTCGTATAATATATATAGTATTGTACATATGTTTTAACCATATATATGTGTGTGTGTCTATGTGCGTGTGTGTGTATTAAATGCAAAAAAAACTAGTCGGTATTGATAATTATGGCAAGATCAAAATTATATAAACAACCAATGGTTCTTTTTTGTACTCTCTTATCTATATGTGATATATTAATTTCAGTCCATATGTTGTTTAATAATATTAAACTGAAGTTGACAATTACTAATACAGCTATCGTATTTGTATCATTTATATGCTTATTTGATATTTTATTACAATTTCACCCTTCATATCGAACTAGAAATTAATATTTAGCACGTTTTCAGTTTCAAGCTATAAATATTTGTTTTTAATTGCTTTATAGGATTATTACTTTATTTTGTTCCTATACCCAGTCTTTGCAATGGTTTACACAATGAAAGTTTTGAGTCTTTTGATATCTGAGTACATATGTTTGTGTGTTTGTACTTTGTAGGATATAAAGTATTGGGCTAATCCATCAGTTGCAATCTCTTGATATTGTCCCTTTACGTTGAATAATTTTGTTCGTTTTCAATTATTAGCATCCACTGTGTTCTGTTGTATCTCTCTATGAATTAATTTGATTTTTTTGGAAAAAAAAGTAAGAAAAGTTTCATGTACTTCATAAAAACTAAATACAAGTGAACAGACTTAACAAACTGAAACTCATTTATCTTTTAATTGCATTTATCAAAAAGGCAGAAAAATTGTATAACGTGGTTGAACCTATATTGGATGTGGCTACACAATCTCTGTTAGACCATGAATTTATGTCAAACACGTAATATTTTGAATTGTATTTTATCCATTTTCAACTTTTAAACCATTTGGTGGTCCATACATGAAAATATATGCATATGTTGGTGATTCTATGATCTGAAATTTGCAGTAAAGTAGATGTAATACACACAATCCATTCGTATTTTTCTCAGCCTGAAAAGAATGCCCACATCACTATCTAACCTAACATTCTTATTATAATCTCCGTTCATTTTAAGTTTTATGCAATCATTGTCCATCGCTGTTTACATTATGGATAAACCGGCTGACATTGCAGGCGAGAGTGGGATATTCACCATGAGTCATGCTTCATGCTCTTTTTGTTACCTTTCTAATCATTGTAAAGCACCGCATTGAAATAAACTGTTTTCTACTGAAGTTACCTTGGAGTGGTATATCATTCACATAGATTCATTCTATCTCGCATTTTTGATTACTCATACAGATACATACTACTTTGCTGCATTATTATATCATTTCTCATAAAACAATTATGTCTTTGTCCTATTCATGACAAAGATTATGTTACTTTAGTGTGCACTAATGAGGCTTACCTTATGAAACTATTTAAAAATATAATATCGTTATAAGTAATAATGTGCTAACTATGTAGGGCAATAATATATTGGGTTTAGATGTCTTATCCCTTATCTTTAAACAAAAAATTGTTAAATATTATTAAACGTTAACTTAAGCTAACTTTGGTGTTATCAATTATATAGTGGTACGTGATTTTGTACAATGTCACAAACCATATATGTTTAAAAAAATGAGGTGTATGTTATTGGGAAAGAAATGTAATATGTTATTTATAATAATATTTTTTAAAAGAAATTTTGGACTAATACCCTAATTATCCATTTTCTAGAAAAGTAAATACAAGGTAACACAATAACATAGAAGAGGAAATTAGTACATGTTGTAGTTTTGTTCCGACAGTGTCTACTTACACAACTTGAGTACACTAAACACAATCATTATTATCCGTGAAATCATTTACAAATTTAGTTAATTTTTAACCATAAGTACTTGACTGTTGGTTCAAGAATCTGCTATTTTGATAATGCTTAAGAAATATTATTCAACTTTGGCTGGAAAGTTTTTCCAATACCGAGAATTCACAGGATTGGTTTTTTATTTTATTTTTTATGGTTACTCCATCTGTTAATTTTTTTTACTCTTTGTTTAGGAAACACGAATAAAAAAAATCTCTCCTAACATCGACATCTGAATATTTTACTTTTTTCACAATTACTCAATTTGTGAGTCATTTTTGGTAAAAAAATTAGTTTAGTGTTGAAAAACAATTGTTTTCACTTAGACATTTGTTTCGACCACATAGTATGCTGATTAGTTAACCCAATTTCACTCTATTTTCATTTTAGAAAGCATGTTCTTTAATTCTGATTATCAAGAACATTGTTGCTTCAAAATAATGACAAAACTGAAAGCTAATCATCATATTATTTCAGCCAGACTTCAAGAATCCATTTCTTATAGTTATTTTGCCAATGTTGCCTATATTGATTAGATACGCCATAATCCTATTCGTTTTGATATTGAACAAATGTCATTTTCCTATTATATTATCCTTTAATGTTATTTTCACTCATAGGATAACTAATGTTGTGTAGTGCCTAGGAGTTACATAATTTTCTTTGTTTTTGTTGTCAATACCACCATCATTGATTAGTACGGTTGTTGCAGCATGCATATAATTGGAGTCATACATTTGTTTATTCAAAGAAATGATATTGGAACCACATGTAATTAACTTTTACGAAGCAATGTATTTAATCACTGTTTGTTGATTTTTCTTCTGATTTCAACAATACAACTTTACATTGAAAATATTCAAAATTTCATTGTTTAATGATTATTTGATATATAGGCTTGGTCTTAGGTTTGTTAATTCAATGCAAATATCCATCTATTTTAAAAAAAATTCAATTATTCAGTCCATGTGCAGAGTATAAATGAAGCGGTATAAAAGAAAAGCAAAGATGGTAAACTACAAAGACTATTGTGATGACAGTATAATTGTACTTTTATTTTATTTTTTAATGATTTATTGTAATTTCAACCAAGTTAATATGTTGTACTAAAAAATAAAAATAATATTATAATTTGCATTGTATTCCTAAGAATTATATCTTAATTTCATTGCTCATGTGGTAAACCTCCCCATATATCATTTATTCTTTATTGCGTACAATCCATTGTTCTGGCTTTGTAGTGTAGTTGTTAAAACGAAAATAATACTAGATCTTAAATAATAGTTTTGGCCAAAATATTGAGTAAATTGATCACGTGGATGCTTTAGAACATCTAGCGGATGGTAAGAGCGATATGAATATGTGAATTCATTGCATTTTCCTACTATTATTTAGACTTACAGATTCTGATCTTTTGATTTCTAATTTCTATTACATCACTAACTTGATTGAACCCTCCTACACCGTCACCTTCGTATTAAATTAAAATTTGATATATTTTTGCATTTTCATTTTGTGAACTATATCATTTAGGTGGTTAACTATTAATCAATAATACATTTTTGCATCAGTGACTAGATCTCCAAATTAGCAGCTTCCCACAAGCTATCAAACTATTGCCAAGTATCGGATCTAGGAGCAAATTTTGTTTCCCAAGTCTTAGTTATACAATATCTAATAGTTGACTCATTCTTTTATTCTGTATAGATATGGTTGTGTTTTCTATTTCCTGTAAATGTATACCTAAAATTCAGATGATGCTAATTTCTTGAATTATTTTTAGACATGTACTGTTATGCTTGGAATTCATCATGGTTTCATTCTCTTTAAGTAGGTTTGAAGTTTACTTCCACAAATATTAACATGTAATTCTTTTTTAGATGTATAGACATTGTTATCAGATGAGTTCTACTTTCACAAAAGTAAGTTTCTACACATAACCGATCTTGATTGAAATACCAAAGAATATGATCGTTGAAGCTGTAAAGTATGTATTTTTATTTTTTGTGTATATATTTGCCGGGGTATTAAAGTAAAGATAATCAGATAACGAATTTCGTAGAGCTTGGCCAGGTATCGATTTTTTATAGATATAATGATTGATGCATAGCATTATTGACACATACACCTTTTAATCATAGATAGGCAGTTCCCATGTAAAAAAATCACTATCATAATATCAGCCGTGGATGCAAATACCTAATAAGAGCCGTGTAATATGAAACTATTATGTCTGTATAAAAATGATTAGGTCTAGGACTTGGTTGATATGTCGTACATACAACAAAATGCAGATATGGGTGTTATAAATCTCATATAAAACAAATAATATAACAATTGATACTTCCAATTTTGCAAATAGTTTGGTAGAAAAAAAATCAAACGGTTTATAAGTAAAAACTGATTGTAAGACAATTTTGCCTTTTTATATAAAAAATTTAGGTGTCTGAAATGTTGGCGGAATTGAAATTTCAGATATGTGAATATCAAGTTTTGATCATTTGGAGGAAAAATCAACCAAAAAATATACATCAAGGGTTTGATCATTTGGAAAAAAACTATCAAGTTTTTTTCTAGCCAAGTTGAAGTTATTTATACACTTTCATGTTCATATCACTACATTTAGTAGATATTATGCCTATCAAGGATGAGTGCATGATGCAAGGTATGTAATCGGGAATTCATATGTTCTATCTTTATACTAGAATCCAATTCATACGTTCTACGTTCTATCTTCATTAAATAAAGCAAACAACTTGCTAACAAAAGGTACGCTGCAACCAACACCCCAACTGTGCGTGCGTTGACCATGCATCCACTACAGTACAAACTAACTTACAACATTATGTGATAGGTTCGTAAATACACGTGTTCACAAAGTGCATTGGAAAATAAAATAAACAAGCTTGAAAACTATATTCCATTTCACACTAATCCAACACACAACTACGTCAACAAGGTAATGCAATTAAGAAGCTAACACATACCTTCCAGAGCAATGTAATTAAAAACTGTTTCTTTATCTCTTAACAGGTAACCGCATGGATAAACAACTCAATTGGTGGTGCGAACATTACTAGCAAAGACTTGGTCAATGTCGTGAGCGCACACAACTTCGACAACGAACCTTCCGCCAGCAACCAAAGTACACATGCATCCAATTCCAAACATAGGTACATTTGGTTATCCTATTTACTTTAACAACTATATTGTTAGCATATCTATTTGGCCTGTTTATCTATTTGGCCTGTTTATCTATTTGGCCTTTTTATCTGTTTTCTATCTATATAAACCTATCTCTGTAACCCTAATGTAATCAATCTTCTTGCTCAGCCGTCTTGCTGAATAATATGAATTATCTTCTTCTTCTTCTTCTTACTTGATTTTATAAACGTTTTACAAACGTTAACATGGTATCGGAGCCTGTTCTTCTTCTAACTTGTTTTTGCTTCGTCGCTGCCTCAACCTGAAACCCTAGCCTGCCTCAGTCCGAAACCCTAGCTTTGTTGTTCAGCCCCAGCCTCTGCCGCCGCCGCCCCTGCCTCCCCAGCCTCTGCCGCCGCTGCCCCTGCCTCCCCAGCCCCAGACCGACGCCGCCTTTGCCTCCCCAGCCTCTGCCGCCGCTGCCCCTGCCTCCCCAGCCCCAGACCGACGCCGCCCCTGCCTCCCCAGCCTCTGCCGCCGCTGCCCCTGCCTTCCCAGCCCCAGACTGATCTCCCCAGCCCTAGCTCGACCTCCCCAGCTTCAGCCCCAGGTCCTGCCTCCCTCTTCCCTGCAGCCCGTGTCCCCAACGAAACCCTAGAACACCAAAACCCTAGCCCATTTGATACCAGACTTGACCTGAAACCCTAGCACACTGAAATATGGCAGGAGGTGATGATTCATTACATGCTATTAGTGTTCGTTTAGATGGAAAAAACTATTCTTACTGGAGTTATGTTATGAAAAATTTTCTGAAAGGAAAACAGATGTGGGGATATATTTCTGGTGTTATTGTGGCTCCTGAAACTACTAATGTTGAATCATTGGAGAAATGGGATACCAATAATTCAAAGATCATTACTTGGATTAATAATTCTGTCGAGAATAAAATTGGTATGCAATTGGCTAAGTTTGATACTGCTAAGCAAGTCTGGGACTATTTGGAGCGACTTTTTGTGCGCTCTAACTTTGCCGTTCAATATCAATTAGAGGCTGATATTCGGTCATTATCTCAGAATGATCGAAATATTCAAGATTTTTATTCTGAAATTACTGCTCTTTGGGATCAATTGGCTATGACTGAGGATGCTGAGCTTAGGTCATTTGCTCCATATATCGCTCGTAGGGACGCACAACGTCTTGTTCAATTGTTGATGGCTCTTCGACCAGAGTATGAGCATTGTCGTGCGTCCATCCTACATCGCACTCCTTTACCTTCTGTTGACTCTGTTCTACATGAATTATTAGCTGAAGAAACTCGCTTGAAGTCTCAAACTGAGAAAGTTGCACAGACCTCTTCTGCATCTGTTCTTGCTACAGGGATTTTACCAATCCCATCTCAACGCAACAAAATAAATATCAAGAATGGTCGTGATTGTAATTACTGTAAACAACCAGGCCATTGGAAAAATCAATGTCCTGAATTATTAGCTCGTCAAAAAAATCAAAAGCAAGGTGATAGATCACAACAGCAACAACGTGGTAGCCAACAACAGCCCTTCTCTGCTGCACAAGGATATGGACAGTCACGTGGTAGTTCCAAGACTGCTGCATTGGTACATCCTTCTAGTGAATTAAGTGTGGACTCCTCTATGGACTCTCTTGCAGAACAATTTCAGAAGTTCCTTGCTAGCCAGTCTTTGTCTCAAAACATGACTACTCCTCAGTCTCAGCATTTTGCCATGTCAGCTCCCTCCATATCAGGTTTGAATTCTCCTTTGTGGATTTTGGATTCTGGTGCTTCATATCATATGTCCCATGATTGTTCATCATTTATATCTATATCTTTTGATTCTCGCTCACCTTCTATTTTGACTGCTGATGGCACACCTTTGCCATTAACAGGAATCGGTACAATTCAAACCACACACGTTTCCCTCCCAAATGTTTATTGCATTCCTAAATTAACTATGAATCTTGTGTCGGTCGGACAACTTTGTGATCTTGGATATCTTGTTCATTTTTCTTCTACCACTTGCTCTGTGCAGGATCCCAACTCCAAGAAGGTGATTGGGACAGGCCGTAGGCAGGGCGGTCTCTATGTTTTGGATGACTTACACATTCCAAGTCATGCCGCTGCTGCTAGTATTGATCTTTCTTCTTTTCATTTAACTCCATTGTCCTCTAAGTTTTATTTGTGGCATTCTAGACTTGGTCATATTTCAAGCTCTCGTCTTAAATTTTTATGTAATTCTGGTGTTTTGGGAGACTTACGTTCTCATGATATTTCAGACTGTAGTGGTTGTAAACTTGGAAAATTTTCTGCTTTACCCTTTAATCAAAGTCTTTCTAATTCTACTGCACCTTTTGATTTAGTTCACTCTGATGTTTGGGGTCCAGCACCCATCCCCACAAAAGGTGGGTGCAGATATTATGTCTCTTTTATCGATGACTATACTCGCTATTGTTGGGTTTTTCTGATGAAACGTCGTTCTGAGTTTATTGATATATATACTGCCTTTCAAGCATATGTTAAAACACAACACTCTGCTATTGTTAAATGCTTTCGTTCTGATTTAGGGGGGGAATATACTAAGGGAGACCTTTCTAACATATTCACGGCTGATGGTACTTTGCATCAGTCTTCCTGCACTGATACCCCACAACAAAATGGTGTTGCTGAAAGAAAACATAGACACATTGTTGAAACTGCCCGTTCTATGATTCTTTCAGCTAGTGTTCCAAAAGAATTTTGGGGAGAAGCTGTTCTTACTTCCGTTTATCTTATTAATAAAATCCCAATTTCTCATAATTCTGGTATTTCTCCTCATGCCAAGTTGTTTGGTCAAACCCCCGATTACTCACATCTAAAAGTTTTTGGTTCCACTTGTTTTGTTCTTCGTCCGCACGTAGAGCGTACAAAATTATCTTCGCGTGTTGCTATATGTGTTTTTCTTGGGTATGGTATTGGACAAAAAGGCTATCGTTGTTATGATCCTTCTTCTAATAAACTATATGTTTCCCGTCATGTTTCCTTTATTGAGCATATTCCCTTCTACTCTATTCCAGCTAGTCCTCATAATATGACAAAATCTGATCTCATTCACATTGATCCTTTTCCTGCTGATAACCCTTCTGATTCACCACTCATTACCATTGAAACACCGTCATCCATACCCTCTGTTCCTCCTCCTTCTGCAGGTGACACTTTATCTCCTGCTACTACGACTGTTCAAACACCTCCTGTGATGACAGATCCTGTTCAACCTCGCTATCCCACTCGCACACGTAAATCTACTCAATTATCAGATTTTGCTTACTCTTGTTACTCTCGGGCTTTTGCTTCATTTCTTGTTTCCATTGACACTTTCCATGAGCCTTCTTCTTACTCGAAGGCTGTTCGTTCTCCTGTATGGCAACGCGCTATGTCTGAGGAAATGTCTGCTTTAGACAAAACTGGTACCTGGGATCTTGTATATCTTCCTACTGGGAAGAAAACTATTGGTTGTCGATGGGTATATAAAATTAAAACCAAGTCAGATGGTTCTATTGAGAGATATAAAGCTCGTTTAGTTGCTAAAGGATTTGCCCAAGAGTATGGCATGGATTATGAGGAGACATTTGCTCCTGTGGCTAAGATGACATCTGTACGGGTTCTTATTGCCGTTGCGTCCAGTCGTAAGTGGGACATCTCTCAAATGGATGTTAAAAATGCTTTTCTTAATGGAGATCTTAAGGAAGAAGTTTACATGGTTGCTCCACCTGGCGTTTCTCATGCTCCAGGTCAGGTTTGCAGGCTTAAGAAAGCTCTATATGGTCTTAAGCAAGCACCTCGTGCTTGGTATGAGAGATTTTCGAATGTTGTTACATCACTTGGTTTTACCTCTAGTCCCCATGATTCAGCACTCTTTGTCAGATTAACTTCTGCAGGCCGTATTCTTCTTCTACTATATGTAGATGATATGATCATTACAGGTGATGACAGTAATGGTATTATGAGTATTAAAGCCACATTGTCTCGTTGTTTTGATATGAAGGATTTGGGTCATCTACGTTACTTTTTAGGCATTGAAGTAGCTTCTTCTGAAAAAGGCTATCTTCTTTCCCAATCCAAATACGCCACTGACATTATTCATCGTGCTGGTCTTACTGATACACGACATGTTGATTCACCACTTGAGGTAAATGCCCGATATACTCCGACAGATGGGAGTCCTCTTTCTGATCCCACTTTATACCGTTCTATTGTTGGTTGCCTTGTATATCTGACCATCACTCGTCCAGATATTGCCTATGTTGTTCACATTGTTAGCCAGTTCGTATCTTCTCCTACCTCTGTTCATTGGGCTGCTGTTATGCGCATTCTTCGTTACTTGCAAGGAACACTTTATCAGAGTCTATTGTTTCCATCGACCTCATCTTTGGAGCTTCGTGCTTTCTCTGATGCAGATTGGGCTGGTGATTCAACAGATAGAAAATCCACAACTGGCTTTTGCATTTTCTTAGGTGATTCCCTTATTTCATGGAAGAGCAAGAAACAGGATGTTGTTTCTCGGTCTTCTACTGAGGCAGAGTATCGTGCTATGGCCTCCACTACATCTGAGATCATTTGGTTACGCTGGCTATTGGAAGATATGGGTGTTTCGATTTCTTCTCCCACTCCTATGTATTGTGACAATAAGAGTGCTATTCAAATTGCTCATAATACTGTTTTTCATGAGCGCACCAAACATATTGAGATTGACTGTCATTTCACTCGGTATCACTTGCTGCATGGAACCATTTCTCTGCCTTTTACTTCATCATCGACGCAACTTGCAGATTTCTTCACGAAGGCTCACACTATCGAACGTCATAGATTTTTCATTGGCAAACTCTCGATGCTTCTTACTGTACCATCGCGTGTTTGAGGGGGGATGTTAGCATATCTATTTGGCCTGTTTATCTATTTGGCCTGTTTATCTATTTGGCCTTTTTATCTGTTTTCTATCTATATAAACCTATCTCTGTAACCCTAATGTAATCAATCTTCTTGCTCAGCCGTCTTGCTGAATAATATGAATTATCTTCTTCTTCTTCTTCTTACTTGATTTTATAATAATAATAAAAAAATTCTCTTCGATTACGTAAAATGGCTATACTTTTTTGTCCTGTTAATATTTATTTGAAATGCAAGAACTAAATTCTACTTTATTCCCCTAATTATCCATAGTCCCCATTCAAATTGTAACCATTTGTTTTGGTCTTTTTACTCAACCGTACATGATGTATATTTTTATCCTAAAAGTGGGTAGTCAATATTATCATACATGGGTTGTTTATAGGAAATTTTTTTCCTCAATACATTTATATAATATCATTAATTTTTTATTCGATTCAAAAATTAAGTGTGCTTTGTGACAGTTATATAAATTTTGTTTCCAGATTACGAATTTTCATAAAAAGTGTTGCATAGAAATTCTTTAATGGGAATAAAATACATCAGTGAAAAATTTAATATCATTTACAGTATAAAGGCACCTAATTCGGTCATATTCATATATCTCACTCTTTGGCTTCCTCGACTTCCGTCAAAAATATGTAAAACAATGTACAGTTATTTAATGACTGAATATGTATTCTCAAATATCTCACGCAGAGCTTTAATTTTCATTTATTGCACCAACTACTGTACATCATTACATTGCTTCCTAGTCTCGAAAGAAGCTGTTAAATTTGTGTACGCTATGAACAATATACTATTTCCACACTATACATCAAGGTGCAATATGATGTTCCCTTAATCATAAAGGTAACTATTTTTTGAATAAAACCAATTATTATTGACAAAAAATTTAGAACATCCAAAAGTTTACAGCAATAGAGATGATGTGTAAATAATTTCATCTTTTTTGATACAGCGATAAGTATCTTTTATTTGGTTAGACAATCATGGTCGACATAAAAGATAATTTACTAGAAAGCAAAAACATGTTCCCACTTATTTTCCAATTGTTTCAATTGATATAGCATGCTTGAGTTTGTTGGGGCTCCAGCTTTTATTTCTGAGGTTAACCCATCAAACGCTTAGGAAGCCTGAAGTTTGAATTTTAAAACTGTATATTATGTACTGTCACAAATGTTATGTAGTTTATGGTAAGATCAGTGAAATTTGGCATCCATATATTCTATTTTCTGTTTATCTTACTTTAATTTCTATATGTATGATGGTTTTACGGGTAATTTATGGGTAACTTTAGTACTATACGAAAATATCGACCAGATAGAAGAAAAAATGAATCATGACACTGATCGTGTTTTCTTTATGGTATAATAATGCTTTCCATATAATTTTTTGAAACCTCTGCCTCAGATATTCCACATAGTTAATTTATATATCATTTACATTTCCTTATTATTTTGACCTACTAAGGTTATTAAGGTGGAATGGTAAGCACTTAACAAATTTTCAACAATTGCATGTTCAAACTATCTCCACCGTTTTTTCCCCTATATGCAATAACAAAAATTATTCATTTGCAGGCCATATGGTAAGAAAAAAATCTACAGCAAACCAACTATTAGATTTCACCTATGATAATTTCTCTGCAATGAAACTCATCAACAAGAGACCACTGAAGGCCAGAAGGCACTATTGAAGGCCAGAAGGATGATGTTGCATTATATTCCTGATGAATACAATAATTCAGATTCAATAAAGTGATGTTCATGTCATGTCCTGGGATATAATAAAATTTTCATAGGCTATCTCAGTACTGCATGATTATTTGTTTGCTTTATCAAGTTATTATAATATACCGTTAATGAACCATGAACAAAATATTATTATTTTTTAATCATAATTGTTATTCTCTGTTAAATTACATGCATAGATATACATGTTCACAACTATTATGTAATCGAAATTGATGTCATGCATTGTCATATGAGTGACCATGTTTATTCTTCTATATAGACAAATGATTAGCCATTGAGTATTCAGTTGAGACAAATTGGTAATTTATATATTGTTGTCTAATACTAGGGAAACTCGCTCACACTCAAACTTCACCAATCAGTAATATGACACTTCAGTGTTCCTTCTGTCTTCGTATTAAGTACTGTGATATGAGCACATACCATATAATACCACATAATATTAAAAGCTGTACAAGTAATATAACTTTAGCATGAGATATTATTAAGATTAGATCATCTATACATACTTATTTATCAATACCCGTCAATGTATCTATACTTTTTAGTCTCTTTCATGGCATTTATAAAGACAAATGCATGCTATAATTAACCCTCGATTTTCACATTTACAACAGAAGAACAATGTCAATTAACCCACACAGCACGTCTAATTTGTACGTCACATTAACTCTTACTAATTGAAAAATAAAAAACATTTATTCAATAAAATAAAATATTGATAACTTTATAACTAATTGATTAGTATTATTTTGTGACACTAATATATAAAATCCACAAATGGATAGTATTAGTATTAGTGTCACTAATCAAGTATTGTATGTTCAGTGTTACTAATATATATATATATATATATATATATATATAGTTTTTGATTTAGTGACACTAATATATATAATCCATGAATAGTATTAGTATCCCCAAATATAACCTTTGATGTCACCAAAATATTTTCCTAATTTAATTTATATTAGTTTGTGACAATAAACGTACTAATGCAAATGTTAGAATATTGTTGATTCGAACCCGTATCTAAATGCTATTTCACATTTAACATGGTTTCTTTATTCCATATATGGAATACTATTTGAACTTATTCTCTATATAGGATGAATCCATTTGAACTTATGCATCATTTAACTTAATAAGTATGCTCAATATTGTAATGCTATCAAGTAAGGAATAATTGACATATGATATTAATTTTTTTCTGTAAATCCATTATTCTCTTCAAAAATTGCTATGCCATGTGTGCTTCAAGATCACTTAAGCGTAGTAATTGATAAACATTTTCCATTGGTGTTTAACAAATAGACCAATCAAAATAAATTCAATCTACAAATACAGTTTCATATTCATATGATTAAATTCTAAAAACATAGCACTAAACAAAATTTCGGTAAAGTCAGTGTGCGTAGCACAGGTTCGCACTAGTTGTTTTATAAACAAGGATCTCTTTCGAAAGCTCTATATCTAAACAAAGAAAGGCGGCAAAAGGTTGAAAGCAACAGGGTATCGACTTAGTCGAAAGCAACCTTCAAAAACAAGGCAGGCACATATCTTTTAAAAGTAAACAATGGTTTCGACTCTATCGAAAGCAAGGCTTTCGACACCCTACCTTCCGCCCTTCACAAATCCACTTCATACCAATCTCTTTGATACCATGTTTATTAGTTTCGGCTTTAGTAGGTTTTGGTTAGGTTGGTTTTGAATAAGTCAAATTGGAGGCATTGGAGTCGAAAGACGATTCTAAAAGAGGCGAAACCAGCTTTTCTGGGTAAAAGTGATTTATTGCTAATTAATGCAAATACTTTCTAACTAACCTGCCCACTTGTAAACATGTGATTAGTTGCCTCAACTTTTCAAATTCTTTACAAAATAACTACTGCTTAATTTTAGGTCTAAACCAAGAATAATTTAACAAATAAGCCTTTCCATTAAGTAAAACAATTAAATCATTTAGGTCCTCCTTTCAAACTAATTTAATTCTCATAGCAAATCAATTAAGAAAAATCCTCAAAAATTACCGAAATTAACTTTTAATATGTTATCTAACATATCTAAATTTCAGACCTAATTTTCAATATAATTTCTGAAATAAATTTCTAAACCCAATTAACCATATTTTCCTTTAAAAATTGACAATAATCTTTCCATAACTTGGAAAATTATCAAAATTAAAACCCAACTCCAAAATCATGTTTTACATAACTTATAAATTTTCCATGGCATTCAAAAAATCAATTTCAATCGGTTTGGCCCTAAAACCGCATAAATCCCTATTTAAACAATCTTATTTAAATCAAACAAATTATAATTCAAGCATATCATCATCCAAAACATCATAAAAAAATTAATCTTAAATCCGAAAACATATGATAAAACAAAATAGAGATGGTATAAATTATTATTCTCCTTGATTATGATAAGGAGATTGGATTGAGATTGAGATTTATTTCCCTTGCTTTAAATCCTTAGCTTTAAATTGAATTTTCTCTTCTCCTGGCAATGGCCGACTCTAAACTCATATTTTCTTACGTTTTTAAGTTTTGTGAAAATGAGAAATGAACGTGACTAGATGGCAAGCCATGGATATATAAGGGTTATAGGATTAACGTGCGGCTAATTCCTAATTTTCCCTTGTGTAAATCAATTAGCCTATAACCTATTCTTAAGCCCATTTAATTAATTAATTACGCATGGTCACTAAGTATTTATTCAAATCTCAATCCCCTTATCACTTAATATTTACATTATCCTATTTAATTTATCTAATTAAATCTCTTAAATAATAATACTAAAAAATTAGGGGTGTTACAGGCGTCCCTCCTTAAAGAATTTCGTCCTAGAAATTAGTAAGGACTAAATGCTAAACTTAGACAATCATCTGTAACAGCTCCTAGCTGTTATACTATCCAACCTGACTAGAGACAATCTATATAAAACAAATATAGAACATACCCTTACAGCAGATTAGGAGAAGTATCTCTAATCATGTCTTATGTCTCCTAAGTATAGTCCTTCACATGTCGCTCCACTGAACTTTCACCGACTTGGCTGTCTTGTTCCTTAATCTTTTCTCATCTCTTACTACAAATCGAACTGGTTGTCTGACAAAAGTCAAATTAGGCTCTACTATTAAATCTTCCAACCCTGTTAGAGGAATAGTAGTCTATGGATCATGTATATACTTATCAAGATGAGACATATGAAATACATTATGGACACCTGCCATATTGCTCGGCAACTCTACTGTGTATGCGAGTTTTCAAATCTTTTCTCGGATCAACTCAATCTTCTCTGATGCCACTCTGACCAAATCCGGACCTAAGACTAACCAGTCTCCAACCAACATGCTGGTAATTTGCATGGTCTTCCATATAAAGCTTCAAAAGGCGCAATTCCTATACTAGTCTGATAAGTATTATTATAGGAAAACTCAGCCAAATGTAGGTGATCTTCCCAAGATCCACCAAAGTCCAATACACAAGCTCTCAACAAATCCTCAAGTGCCTTATTGACTCTCTCTCTCTCTGCACATCCGTCTAAGGGTGATACACAGTAGTCATCTTGAGCTTAGCGCCTAACACATCCTGTAGACTCTTCCAGAATTCACTAATAAACAAAGCATCTTTGTCGCTGACTATACTACTAGGAACTCCATGAAGTCTAACTATGTTCTTCATGAACAACTTAGCTAAAACAGGTGTCGTCCTGATTGACTTAACTGGAATGAAATGGGCACTCTTGCTCAACCTATCCACTATGACCCATATACTTTCATTTTCTCTATTTGACTTGGGCAACCTGTCTATAAAATGTATGGATATCGAATCCCATTTCCACACTGGAACCTCTAAAGACTGAAGCAGCCCACTCGGCTTCTAATGTTCGGCCTTCACTTATTGACAATTTGCACACTGCCTAACCCACAACCCAACATCCCTCTTTATACCTTCCCAATAGAATTTACTATTCATATCTTGATACATCTTGGTCCCTCCAGGATGAATCGTAAACTTGGATCGATGGCATTCTCCAAGAACTTCTTTCCTCAAGTCCTCAACATTTGGAACGCACAACCGTCCCTTTTGTCTCAACCATTCTCTCTGGTCAAGGCTAAAATCTTTTAGATCATCGATCTCGGTTCCAACCTCAAGTCTTCTAATCTTCTCGACTAATAATGGATCCTCCTTTTGGTTAGAAGCAATCCTTTCGATCAATACTGGTCGAACTTTTAAACAGCACAACAAGGCAGTACTTTGACTAGAACTAGCTGTTGATCTTAACTTCACACTACAAGTAGTCAAAGCTTCTAAATCTTTCCACTCTACCAACATGGCTAACACCACATTCTGCTGTCTTCTGCTAAGAGCATCTGCCACCTAATTTCCTTTCCCATGAGTATACTCTATATCAAAATCATAAGCAACTAAAAACTTCAGCCACCTCTTCTGTCTCATATTCAGCCCCTTCTGAGAATAAGTACCTTAAAGACTTATGATCCATGTATAGCTCAAATCTCTCCCCTAAGAGATAATGCCTCCAAATCTTCAATGCGAAGATCACCGCAGCCAACTCCAAATCATGAGTAGGATATCTCACTTCATGCGGTTTAAGCTATCGTGAAGTGTAGGCAATCACTTTACAATTCTACATCAACACATCTCCTAATCCAGTCCCACATGCATCAGTATACACCACCAACCCTTGGTTTCCATCTGGAACTACTAACATTGGTGAATTGGTCAACAAATACTTTAACTTAAGGAATGCTTCCTCACATTTGTCGGACCAGACAAACTTCACCTCCTTCCTGGTTAGCTTAGTCAAAGTTGCTACTATCCACGAGATATCCTTGATGAATCTCCGATAATAGCCAACAAGTCCAAGAAAACTTCTATTCTTAATCACCGTCTCTGATTTCTTCCAATTATTAACAGATTCAAACTTATCTGGATCAACTGACAAGCCCTTCTCTAAAACCACGTGACCAAGAAACTTAACCTCTTTCTTCCAAAAAAGTAACTTGGAAAACTTTGCCTTCAGTTGATGTTTCCTCAACATCTCAAGTAAAACTCTTAGATGAACTTTATGCTCCCTTTCATCCTTAGAGTACACCAAAATGTCATCTATAAACACCAACACGAATCTACCCAAATCTCTCGGAAGAATCAATTCATCATATCCACGAAGAAAGCAGGTGCATTTGTTAACCCGAATGGCATTACTAACCACTCATACAAACTATACTTAGTCCAAAATGCTGTCAAAGGAATACCGTCTTCTTCCACTCTTAACTGATGGAAACCTGTCGCCAAATCCAACTGGGAAAACACTTTGGCTCCACAAAACTGATAAAATAGATCATCTATTCTTGGCAAAGAGTACTTATTCTTAGTCGTCCTCTCGTTCAACTTACTATAGTCGATACACATCCTCAACGACCTATCTGGTTTCTTCACGAACACCGCAGCCGCTCCCCAAGGTGAACTACTTGGTCTAATAAAATTCCTTCCTTCTATATCCACTAGCTACACCTTCAATTCCTTTATTTCAGTCGGAATCATCCTTCAAGGTGGTCTACTTATCGTTTCAGTGGTAGTCCTATGACTGGCTCAAAGACATCTGCAACCTTTCTTGCAACTCGAACTTGACTTTACTCTTCTTATACTCCCATAGCACTTAGCAAAGCACTACTACTCCAGTCAGAATTGTCCACTAAGAATATTATTTGATTATGACTATCAGGGTATCTTAGAGATATCTCCCCATCTTGGCAAAATATCCTAGCCCCATACTTACTCAACCAATCCATACCCAAATTGATTCTGATATCTACGAAATCGAAAACATACAAACTACATGAAAACTTATGACCTAATAAGTTATGTTATAACTGGTCACATCTCATCCCCTGAGTTGCATACCCTCCTATTGGATTAGCAACCCTTAAGGAAGTAACAAGGTATGTGGGTTCTAAGCATAACCCATCAACCAAAACTGGGATATAAATGAATGTGATGCACTGGTATCAAATGGTATCCTAACTTGTATACTTTGAATCAAAAAGTACCATCCACCACAATTTTCCATTTATCGACTATAGTTAGCTTAGCGGATGATGGTCCAATAGCAAAAACCTTTCCTTTATCCGCCCTGACCGATTCTGGACACTGATTCTCATAATGCCCAACTTGGTCACAGTTGAAGCACTTCGCACTCATATTATCTGCATCCTTCTTCCCGTTTCCTGACTGTCACTCATTAGAATAATGACCCTTGTTGTCACACTTAAAGCAAACAAAGTCGGCCTTTGCCTTCTTGGCAACATCTCCCTTCTGGGCTCCCTTCTTCTTAAAGAATTTTCTTTTCATTCCCTAGGAACTCTGGATCTCAACTAGTTTCTCTCTAGCACAAATGGAAAGCATCTCTTTATGGCAGATTTCCATTTCCACCAATACATTATAGGGATCACGGATATGTGTCAGGGTCGCCCTAGTAAGCTCAGGTCTCAATTCCTAAATGAACCTCTTATTTCTCCTAATGTCAGTGTCTATAGAAGCATGTCCATATCGGGACAGCTCATCAAACTTAGAAGCATACTCAATTACCGGCATTTCTCCCTACACCAAATCCATAAACTTTCTCAACAATGATGACTCACCAACTTCAGATAAAAACCTCTGGAGGTTCTTATTCATCAATATAAACATTATATTCTTGGAATCTTCGGTCGTTTCTCTTAATCGGTGGTGGTGTTCCTCGTAGACTACTAGGCTGCAACAAGAACCAAAGACCAAGTCATCAACTTTATTGCAAGTTTTTTAAGAAAAGGAAAGAATAGATGGTGTTAAGAAAAAGGCATACCGGGAAAGATGGCAGGAACGTAGAAGAAATGATCTTGATACCCCGATACTTTGCTCACAAGGCCAAAAAAGATAGGGTTTGTTGGCTCCCTAGAGGTGATAACTGTAGTCCACATCAATCTTGGCCTACTTATACAATCCAAAGATCAGCTTGATTAGAATCAGATCGAGCTCAAGGATGCCCATGTCATGACAAACTATGAAGAGCGCTGCCATAAGGCTATAGCTGTTCGGGTACAGTACCCTGGCACTATTTGGTGTTCATTCAGAAATTGGATGAAGAAGGGATAGAGGAGATGAGTCACTCTGCTCTTCATATAACCAAGGGACCATGTAAAGTATCCTGTTGAGAGCTAGTTGGCTTAGTTGGAAACTAGGAGATAGAGAAAATTAATGTCCCTATAACCATATCGAGCTTGGGGAATATCCAGATCAATTCGACCCTCTCGAATCTTAGAAGAGCCTAGACGGAAAGTCACCCACTCGTAAGGACGGCTTCCGCCGTCTACACTCAACTCAGCAACTTAATTACTAAGCTACCCCATTTTACTTAAGGAATTACTAAGCTTGAAAGAAAAGAATTCCCCACTGCAAATACAAGCGTTCCAGAGTCAGTTAACAAGCTCATTAAGTCCAAAATTTAACTCGACTTAGGCTGTGTTACCCACGCCCACCACCAGCCCATTACCTAAACCAAGTTAAGGTCATTTCAGCATGTTTTCTTCCTATTTAAATTGAGGGGAGGGGCAGCTTATTAATATTGGAAACTCATGAAGATTTTTTTCAGATGATTTAGCCATTGTACGATGTCGAAAGATCGTTGTTGGTTCATAATGACGATTCATACGACGTTATGTACGGTGAAATTTCATTAGAGCAATGGTAGTTTTCAGGGAAATAAAACAATAACAAAAGAAAAAGGAAAAAGCGACATCAAAAGTATCAAAATTGCTCAAAAATTAAAACAATTCAAGATTGAATGTAGCTATAAAATGAAATGAAAAATGAAATCCGTATGAAACAAGGAATACTCATTGACTAAGATTGTGATTTGAAATTAAAGGTTTGTAGTTGAAGACGAAAATCTCGGGAGATCAAAGTACTCTTTAATGGCGATAGTATGACTTCTCTGTAGATAGTTAAAGCAGATGAGGTGAGGTAATTATATAGAAAATGGCATTCAATTTAAGCCCTCGAACCAACAAAGCGGGAAGCAATCTGGACCGTCTAGGCATCATCCAAAACTTTGTCAAATTACATGTTAGATGACTGATCTTCTCAGTAGCACCTTAGGAAATAAATAATCATCAACCAATGGTGCATTATTACATATACACAATGTTAAATACGTGAATGACAAGTTCGCCTCTTCATTTAGGCAAGTACTTGGATGGAAAAATGTTGCCTGATTTTCTCGCAAATATAGAATGGATCGGTACGCGTAGTCCTATCGCTCGGCATGATTCAAACAGCCAACATCTTGGCCTGCATCTAAACACATACTTCGGACCATGTACTTCTAAAATCTAGTATCTTCGCCCTCTGTTTCACAAAACCAACAACCGACTTGAGAGGTCGGTTTTTCCATCTAAATGGTATGCCTGACTTCAGTGCCCACAAAGTCAAGCAAATCCATATTGATTATTAGCAATTGACAATAACTGACGGTAGCCTGACATGCAATATGACTTTCATTAGTTAATCTTCTCATTCAACGACCCACTCCTAAGCAGGATCTACCACTCGCCTTCCACCTTAATTGTCCGCAAGTTTTGAAACTCCTTGTCTTGGCATGACAGGCCTTAGCTACAGGCGTCTAACCAGCCCTGCAAAAGAAACTTCACATGCAACGTTCCACTAAAAAAATGGCACGTACAATACTATTTAGCTGATAAAAGTGCCACTGTATAGTAACCACTCCATGTCCTTTGCTGCCACCCTGGAAAAGTGCCATTGCACTACCATTCCCTGATCCCATGCCACCTATGTAACATCACCTATCTAAAGGCCCAAAACTAAGCGCTACAGATGTTGTAGTCATCTATAGTATTAGCTTCCATCGACTAAATACGGCTATGTTAATGGTATCAATAATATCAGAAGCACTTGAATATGAAACAAAACATTGATTAAAAACACAGAGTACTTCATTACATTTCCAAATAATATTTGTTCCATATTCACGTCACATAACCCTATCGTTTTCCTAGGCACTGAATAAATATAGTTATTACAAATTAGGCCGAGAGCGGTATATGAAGATACCCCCTTGATTGATTAGAGTCAAATGGTCATATAAGACCAAATATACCATAACACAGTGGAAATCATCTAAACATAAATAAAAGCAGCAAATTCTAAATAGCTATTCATTGCCTCTAGCATCCTCCGGTAGCTTATTCGTCAAACAACCTAAAAACCTGGAAAGAGCCTTAACCTCTCAATCTACTCAAATTGGTGTTGAGTACCTAAGAGTTTAAGGGAAAACATAAACTTCGGGTCATACATAAAACCTGGTATGAATAATACTATACATCCCGGTTTAATTATGTTAAGTGAGACCACGCCGCTTAGAGGAATGGGTTTACCCTCACTAACATTCTTTTTAAAACTTATCTTTGCAAATCATTTCATATAACCATATACTATGCTCATGCATCCACAATGATTAACCTCAGCAAAATAATCATTATGTAATCGTACATAAATGTCAGGTAATAATGAACTATCTGTTCAAATACAAATAACTTTTAACAATTGGCTGACTCGGGCCTTCCCGACAACATAATCAAAATTAACCTAACATCTGTTAGATATTCATAATTAGGATTATCTATCCTTATCTATCTATTTAACATTTCCCATCATGACGATCTGTCCTAAACTATCTGTTAAATTACTCACTTCTGGACAATCTATCCCTAACTTAATCATCTCCTAGGTTCTCTCGAGCCTAATGGTTTTTCAGGCTTACCAATAACCTATCTCTGTACAACATATATTCCTTTCATTGTGTAATCATAATTTTAGTCTACCAGTGACCAATCACTTCACACTGGAATTTTGGACAACAATTAGCTAGGGCTACAAGCTAGTGTATAGGGCACGACCCCATACTAGTCCCATCTGGTTTTCTAACATCTGAGTCATTTATACTTAAGGATCCCTTCCCATAATTTTCCTTGAAAATAATTACAAAATGATTTAAACTATTAAAAAACTTCAAACAAGGAAAAGAAATGTCTTTATACTATACTCAAATCATATTACCATGATAGATATATATCCTTTACTCAAAACATAGTTGATGAAAACACTTTACCATTTGAAAGGACCTCTTTCCGTACTTTGAAATTATCTCATTCAAACTCAATGTTTAAACCTTTCAAAAATCATCTTTAAAACCTTTCGAATTCATTCAAAGCAAACCTTTCCGATATTATAAACTTTAGACATCCTTCCTTAAAATCACTTTAAGCCATTGCCTTAGAAAAACCTTTAGAAAACCTTCCTTTGAAAACCTTTCGAAAACATCTAATAAACTTTTCGAAACAGATCCAGTAATAAACTCTTCAAATGCTTAAAACCTTTTAAAACATAAACCTTTCGAAGGTATATTAGGTTCAACCTTAAAATAATCTGGAAAACTTCTTTATAAAACCATTCGTCTTTTCACAAAACAAGCTTTCAGAAATATCCAAATATCCTCTCGGAAGCCTTTTGTTATATTTCACAAAACAAGGGTAACCACCTAAGTCGAAAGCTTCCCTCCGAAAGCATTGGAGAAACGACTAGTTTTAAAAACAGGTAAACCTTTTGACTAGGATGGATGGTTCAAAGTAAAACCTTCATAAACAGGGGAAACCATTCGGCTATGCCGAAAGGTTTCAAAATAAAGTAATGGCGGTAGCAGCTACAACCTATCGACTACATCAAAAGGTTTTAAAGTCTTTCTTTAAATAACTTGACTTGGTCGAAAGTGACCAAGTCAAAAGCTCAAGTTCGAAAGCAAAGCAGGTGAAAGCTTATCACTTATAAAACAATTATATTCCAACCCTTTTTGGCCATCAACCTTTCGGCTTAGAACCTTTTGGCTATATTCAATTCATTACGTACCAATTACTTGATACCTTATGCATTGAACTTTGACCTTATCGCAAGCTAACCTTTTGACTGGGACGAAAGGGCTAGGGTGGAAGGTATTTAGCCATATGGATTGAAACATGGAAAAAGTGGGATTTTTGTCTTTAAACTTAAAAAGGAAACTTTTCAACTAACTTGCCTTTGTTTGTCAAATTCTCATTGGTCAATAAAATACTTTTCAGAATTTTGCTGCTGCAATTACCCGAATTTATAAATCATTTTATTTCGCAAAATGCCCCTTCTCCTTTATAAATATATAAAACATTTAAGTCCCATACCTTAAATAATTTTATATATCCCTATAATGACTTAGGAAAATTCTGGAAAAATTCTTGAAAATATATTATAATACATTACCTAACATATTAAAATCTCAAACCAAAACAATTTTTATTTTAGCCGAAAATAATTTAAAACCCAATAAACAATTTTCTTCATTCCAAAATTCATATAAAATCCTTAATAAACCGGAAAATTATGAATATCAAAACCCACCTCTAAAATATTATTCCAAAGTATTCGGATGTAATTAAATAGGGTTTTCGTGCTAAACATCATCATAAACATGAATAAACATTTATAATTTCATCAACAATAAACATATATATCTTAAAACATCAAACAAGGCAATATTATAGAAAAAACATTTCAGAACTGACCATAAAACCGAGAATTAAAATATTAGGGATGTAGTAATCATCACCTTGGCTTTAGAGATTATAGAAGATATTTTTGAGTGTTGATTTAGTTGATTTCTTCTTTCCCCTTGAATCTTAGCTTACTTCTACTCTTGAGATTGGAAATTGTGGGCAGCCTTAGCTATTTTTGTTTTTAGTGGAATGAGAATAATGAACACGAGTTACCCATGTCACAAGGGTTTAGGGTATAAAGTTTTGCCATTTCCCAAAATACCCTTCTCATTTCCTAACACCTTACTTAGTGTTATTCCATTTTAGTTAACCCCTTCAATATGGCACGGCTACCTTTAACTAATTAAATCTCCATCTATTAATCTTCACATTATTTAATTTAATTTAACTAATTAAATGTCTTAAATAAGGTTCTAAAATATATGTGGTGTTACAAACTCCCCACCTTAAAGAATTTCGTCCTCGAAATTACGATAAGTTACATAACACAATAATCATAGTTAAGACATACCATCAAATAAATCTGGGTAAGAGTCTCTAATCCTGCTCTCCACTTCCCAAGTAGAGTCTCTAGTGTTATTGCTCCACTGAACCTTTACTAACTTGACTGTCTTGTTCCTCAATTTCTTCTCATCTCTAGCCATAATCTGAGTCGGCTTTTTAACTATAGTCAAATCCGGTTCCACTACTAAGTCTTCTAATACTGTAGGTGCTATAGTAGTCTCCGGGTCTCTAACATATTTTCTAAGATGAGAAACATGGATAACATTATGGACTCCAGCCAAACTACTCGGTAACTCTACTCTATAAGCGAGTTTCTCGATCCTCTCAATAATACAAAATGGACCAATGAACCTAGGCGCTAACTTCCTTGACTTCCCAAATCTGATTACACCTTTCATCGGTGAAACCTTAACAAATACATAATCTCCGACAGAAAATTTTAAATCCTTTCTTCTTTTATCTGCATAGATTTTCTATCTAGATTGAGCCTCCTTTATCCTAGCTGGAATCAACTCAATCTTCTCTGCAGCTTCCTTTACTAAACCGGACCAAGAACTAATCTATCCCCCGTCTCTAACCAACATATGGGAGATTTGCAAGGTCTTCCATACAATGCTTCAAATGGTGCCATCCCAATACTAGTCTTAAAACTATTGTTATAGGAGAACTCGACTAGATGAAGATGGTCTTCTCATAATCCACCAAAATCTAATATACAAGCTCTTAACAAACCTTCTAAGACTTTGTTAGCTCTTTCCATTTTCCTATCTGTCTATGGATGGTAAGCGGTACTCAAATTGAGCTTGGTTCCTAATGCTTCTTGTAGACTTTTATAGAACTCACTACTAAATAAAGAATCTCTATCATTGACAATACAACTAGGAATCCTGTGCAGCCTAACTACATTCTTCAAGAATAACTTCGCCAAATCAGGTGTCGTTCTAGTTGACTTTACCGGAATAAAATAGGCACTCTAAGTCAGTCTATCTATTATGACCCATATGCTTTCGTTTCCTCTTCTAAATCTCGGCAACCCATCAATAAAGACCATGGAGATTGAATCCTATTTCCACAACGAAATCTCAAACGGTTGAAGCAATCCACTTGGCTTCTAGTGTTCATCCTTTGCCTGCTGGCAATTCAAGCATTGCTTAACACACAATCCAATGTCCCGCTTCATACCTTCCCAGAAGAAATTTCTCTTCATGTCCTAATACATTTTCGTTCCTCCTGGGGGGATAGTGAACTTCGAACAATGGCATTCATCCAAAACCTCCTTCCTCATGTTTCCTACATTTGGAACACATAGTCTTCCTTTCCTTCTCAACCACCCAATTTGGTCAAGATTGAAATCCTTTAGGTCATCGCTCTCCGTTCCTTCCTTCAATATTCTGATTCTTTCAGCCAATACTGGGTCCTCCTCTTGCCTTGAAGCTACCTTCTTAATTATTTCCGGTCGGACTTCTAAACAAGACAATACGGTACTTCCTGCACTCGATCCTACCTCGGACCTAAACCACATACTACAAGCCTATAATGCCTTCAAGTCTTTCCACTCAGAAATCATAGCCAAAACTGCATTCTGATGTTTCTGACTGAGTGCATCCTCTACCTTGTTTCTTTTTCCAGGTGTGTACTCAATTCCAAAATCATAGGCAGCAAAAAACTCTAACCATCTCTGCTATCTCATATTCCGCTCCTTCTAAGATAACAAATACTTCAACGACTTATGATCGGTATATAGCTCAAATCCCTCTCCCAAAAGATAATGCCTCCACACCTTTAAAGCAAATATAACGGCAGCTAACTCCAAATCATGCGATGGAAACCTAACCTCATGTGGTATGAGTTGTCTAGAAGCGTAGGCAATTACTTTACCCCTTTGTACCAACACAACTCCCAATCCAGTTCCACACGCATCTGTATAAACAACTAAATCTTGATTCCCCTCCGAAACTACTAACACCGGTGCATGGGTCAATAAGTGTTTCAAACTCCGGAATGCTTCTTCACACTTATCGGTCCATACAAACTTCACATCTTTTCGTGTAAGCTTAGTCATTGGTGCTGCTATCCATGAAAAATCTTTTATAAATCTCCGATAATACCCCACCAATCCAAGGAAACCCTTTATCTTAGTTACCATCTCAGGTCTCTTCTAATTGTTCACCGCTTCAATCTTAGAGTGATCTACAGATAACCCTTTCTCAGAGACGACATGACCAAGGAACTTCACTTCCTTCTTCCAAAAATGACACTTTGTAAACTTATCCTTCAACTGATGCTCCCTCAACGTCTCAAGCACAACTCTTAGATGGACTTCATGCTCCTTTTCGTCCTTAGAGTATAACAAAATATCATCATTGAAAACCAACACAAACCTATCCAAATGTTCACGAAAAATCCTATTCATCAGATCGTCAAAGAATGCCGGCGCATTAGTTAGTTCGAACGGCATAACTAACCATTCGTACGATCCATACCTCTTTCTAAATGCTGTCAAAGGAATGCTATCCTCTGTAACTCTAAGCTGATGAAATCTCGTCGCCAAATCTAGTTATGAGAATACCTTTGCTCCACTCAACTGATTGAACAAATTGTCAATTCTCGGCAATGGGTATCAGTTTTTTATCGTCTTCTCATTCCACTTACGATAATCGATACATAGCCTTAACGATCCATCCGGTTTTTTAGCAAACACAGCAGCGGCTCCCTATGGCGAACTACTCGGCCTAATAAAACTTTTGCCTTCCAGATCTACTAACTGCACCTTCAACTCTTTCATCTCTGTAGGTGTCATCCTACTTGGCGGTCTACTCACCGGTTCAGCTCCAAGCACTAAATCAATCTGAAACTTAATAGCTCGTTTCGGTGGCAGTCCAACAACTGGTTCGAATACATCAGCAAATTCTCTAACTACAAAAGCTCGATGCAACACATCCTCCAACTCCATAACTCCAGTAAAGAATTCACCTCATAACTATGGTTCTCCACATCATAAATTATCCAATCACAACAATCTGGATGACTAAGTGATATTTTCCTATCTTGGCAAAATATCCTAGCATCATATATACTCAACTAATCCATCCCCAGGATAATCCTAAATCCCACAAAGTCAAATACATGCAGACAACAAGAAAAGGTATGGCCTAACAAATCAAATTCTAGATAGTCACACCTCATCCCAAGTGTTGCATAACCTCCTGTTGGATTAGCAACCCCTAAGGAAGTAACAAAGTAAGAGGGTTCTAGGTTAAGTCTATCTACTAGACATCGAGAAATAAAATAATGGGATGCCCCAGTATCAAATAGGACGCTAACAGACATACAGTGGATCTGTAGTGAGCCTCCTAAAACAGCTTTTCCCTTTTCCTGAGCAACTAATTTTGCAGTTGTGGGCTACAAAGCATAAACTCGCCCCTTTCCTACCTTTGGTGGCTCTGGGCACTTGTTCTTGAAATGAACCACTTGATCATAATTAAAGCATCTTACATTTTTCTTCCCACCAACTTCTTTTTCGTTTCCCTTGCTGGCTCGACACTCGTTGGCATAGTGTCCTTTCTTGATGCAGTTGTAACAAACCACATCAGCTTTATTCTTCTTTTGTGCCTCTTCCTTATGAGCAATCTTCTTCTGAAAAAATTTCCTCTTCTAAGCTTGTTCAGCCTGAGCCTCTTTCACTTTCTTTCTTAGGCAAGCCAATGCTTCTTCTTGCCTTAATGCCATCTCAATAACCACATTGCTAGGATCTCTTAAGTGCGATAAAGTTGCACATATCAGTTCTAGCCTTAGTCCACTGATGTACTTCTCATTTCTACTGATAACAGTATCAACCAATGCATACCCATATTGGGCTAGTTCCTCGAACATTCTGGTATACTCCAACACATCATATCTCCTTGCTCCAGTTCTACATACCTCCTTACTAATGCAGCTTGCGCAATAGCGGACATAAACCTCCCCGAAAACCATCTTCTGAATTCTTCCTAAGTAATGGTCTCTTCATCCACTTTGGCAGTGACAGTATTCCACCAAAAAAACGCAGCTCCCTACAGCTGCCTTAAGGCCAACTTTCTTTTCTGCGCATCATTTAGCCCTAAATTAGTGAAAATCCTTTCACAATGCAGTAGCCAGTTTTCTACTTCAATCACATCCTTAGTACCAATGAACGGCTTTCCTCTAAGCCTAATATAATCTCTGCTCAGGTTGGCGTACTGATTGATCGCAGGAACCTCTTGAGCTCCTCCTCCCGCAGCGTTACCTCCAAATACACCTGCTGCAACTCCAGCTTGCACCATATTCACAAAGAACTAATACATCGCCTCCATATCCACTTGGGGAACTCCTGCACCAACATTTTCAGCTTGTTCCTGACCAGGGTCTCTCCTTGCATTTGGTCGGGCGTTTCCGTTGGTAGTGGGGTTGTCTCCTCCAACATTCACTCTGCTCCTTCTTCCCTCCATATTTGTATTCAAACCTCATGAGATACAGATGAATAACCTAACTAAGACATAAGAGTACATCAAACCCATAGGAAGTCTTACCATGAGCAGATTGTATCCATTGGGTAAATATAGGTTCGATCAAGATTTGTTTTTCCGGAGTACCAAAACCGAGCATGACGTCAATATGAACATAAAGTCCTAAGGCATGGAACCCTAGAAAGTGACTGGCCCAACTTAAATGAGATATGATAGCTTCCTTATGGTCTAACATTCTTGCCAATACATTATCCTCATTCTACTCTGGATTATAATCTCTAATGAAGAATATAGCTCCATTGGCCAGTCTAAAGGTAGAGCGTATACTTATATATATACTTATATATATATATAATACAAGTACGTCATTATAGTGTTATCCTATACCTCGATCTTAACTCTAATTCCTATGGATTATGTTACAAAAATCATTTTTTTAAAAAGAATTTCATAAACCATACTCTGATACCAAGCTGTAACATCCCCTATCTAGAGGCCCAAAACTAAGCGCTATAGATGTTGCAGTCATCTATAGTATTAGCTTTCGGCGACTAAATATGACTATGTTAATGGTATTAATAAAATCAGAAGCACATGAATATGAAACAAAACACAGATTAAAACAAAGATTACTTCATTAAAGTTCCAAATAATATTTGTTCTACATTTATGTCACATAACCCAATCGTTTTCCCAAGCATTGAATAAATATAGTTATTACAAATTATGCCGAGAGCGGTATATGAAGATACCCCCTCGATTGATCAGAGTCAAATGGTCATATAAGACCAAATATATCATAACACAGTGGAAATCATCTAAACATAAATAAAAGCAGCAAATTCTAAATAGCTATTCATTGCCTCTAGCATCCTCCGGTAGCTTATTCGTCAAACAACCTAAAAACCTGAAAAGATCCTTAACCTCTCAATCTACTCAAATTGGTTTTGATACCCAAGAGTTTAAGGGAAAACATAAACTTCGAGTCAGACATAAAGCCCGGTATGAATAATACTATACATCCTGGTTTAATTATGTTAAGTGAGACCACGCCGCTTAAAGGAATGGGTTTACCCTCACTAACATTCTTTTTAAAACTTATCTTTGCAAATCATTTCATATTACCATATACTATGCTTATGAATCCACAATGATTAACCTTAGTAAAATAATCATTATGTAATCGTACATAAATGTTAGGTAATAATGAACTATTTGTTCAAATACAAATAACTTTTAACAATTGGCTGACTCGGGCCTACCACACAACATAATCAAAATTAACCTAACATCTATTAGATATTCATTTTTAGGATTATCTATCCTTATCTATCTATTTAACATTTTCCATCAGGACGGTCTATCCTAAACTATCTGTTAAATTACTCACTTTTGTATTGTGTGTCCCTAACTTAATCATCTCCCAGGTTCTCCCAAGTCTAATGGTTTTCCAGGCTTACCAATAACCTATCTATATACAACATATACTATTTTCGGTGTGTAATCATAATTTTAGTATACCTATGACCAATCCCTACACACTGGAATTTTGGATAACAATTAGCTGGGGCTATAAGCTAATGTATAAGGCGCGACCCCATACTAGTTCCATCTGGTTTTCTAATATCTAAGCCATTTATACTTAAGGATCCCCTCCCATAATTTTCCTTGAAAACAATTTCAAAATGATTTAAACCATTAAATCTAACTTCAAACAAGGAAAAGAAATAAGCCTTTATACTTTACTCAAATCGTATTACCATGTTAGATATATATCCTTTACTTAAAACTTAGTTGATGAAAACACTTTACCATTTGAAATGACCTCTTTCTGTACTTTGAAATTATCTCATTCAAACTCAATGTTTAAACCATTCGAAAATCATCTCTAAAACCTTTCAAATTCATTCAAAGCAAACCTTTCGGAATTATAAACTTTAGACATCCTTCTTTATAATCACTTTAAGCCATTGCCTTAGAAAAACCTTTAGAAAACCTTCCTTTGAAAACATTTCGAAAACATATAATAAACCTTTCGAAACAGATCCAGGAATAAACCCCTCGAATGCTTAAAACCTTTTTAAATATAAACCTTTCGAAGGTATATTGGGTTCAACTTTAAAACAATCTGGAAAACTTCTTTATAAAACCTTTCGTCTTTTAACAAAACAACCTTTCGGTAATATCCAAATATCCACTCGGGAGCATTTTTTATATTTCACAAAACAAGGGTAACCACCTAAGTCAAAAGCTTCCCTCCGAAAGCATTGGAGAAACGGCTAGTTTTAAAAATAGGTAAACCTTTCGACTGGGTCGGAAAGTTCAAAGTAAAACCTTTATAAACAGTGGAAACCCTTCAACTATGTCGGAAGGTTTCAAAATAAAGTAATGGCGGTAGCAGCTACAACCTATTGACTACATCGAAAGGTTTTAAAGTCTTTCTTTAAATAAATTGACTTGGTCGGAAGTGACCAAGCCGAAAACTCAAGTTCGAAAGCAAAGCAGGTGAAAGCTTTTCACTTACAAAATAATTATATTCCAACCCTTTTTGGCCATCAACCTTTCGGCTTGGAACTTTTTGGCTATTCAATTCATTATATACCAATTACTTGATACCTTATGCATTGAACTTTGACCTTATCGCAAGCTAACCTTTCGACAGGGATGAAAGATCTGGGGCGGAAGGTATTTAGCCGTATGGATTAAAACATGGAAAAAGTGTGATTTTTGTCTTTAAACTTAAAAAGAAAACTTTTCAACTAACCTGCCTTTATTTGTTAAATTCTCATTGGTTAATAAAATACTTTTCAGAATTTTGCTACCGCAATTTCCAGAATTTATAAATCATTTTATTTCGCAAAATGCCCCTTCTCCTTTATAAATATATAAAACATTTAATTCCCATACCATAAATAATTTTATATATCCCTCAAACGACTTAGGAGAATTATGGAAAAAATCCAGAAAATATATTTTAATATATTACCTTACATATTAAAATCTCAAACCCAAACAATTTTTATTTCAACCGAAAGTAATTTAAAACCTAATAAACAATTTTCTTCAGTCCAAAATTCATATGAAATCCAAAATAAACAGGAAAATTATGAAAATCAAAACCCACCTCTAAAATATTATTCCAGACCTATATTTAAATTTTGAAAGTATTCGGATGTCATTAAATAGGGTTTTCGTGCTAAACATCATCATAAACACGAATAAACATTTATAATTTCATCAACAATAAACATATATATCTTAAAACATAAACATGACAATATTATAGCAAAAACATTTCAGATCTTAAAATAAAACCAAGAGCTAAAATATTAAGGATGTAGTAATCATTCACCTTGGCTTTAGAGATAATAGACGAGATTTTTGAGTGTTGATTTAGTTGATTTCTTCTTTCCTCTTGAATCTTAGCTTACTTTTACTCTTAAGATTGGAAATGGTGGCCAGCCTTAGCTATTTTCGTTTTTAATGGAATGAGAATAATGAATGTGAGTTACTCATGTTACAAGGGTTTAGGGTATAAGGTTTTGCCATTTCCCAAAATACCCTTCTCATTTCCTAACACCTTACTTAGTGTTATTCCATTTTAGTTAACCACTTTAATATGGCACGGCTACCACTAACAAATTAAATATCCATTTATTAATCTTCACATTATTTAATTTAATTTAACTAATTAAATGTCTTAAATAAGGTTGTAAAATATATGGGGTGTTACAACCTATCCCTGACCAAGTTATGCCAAAGTACGGACCACCAGTTGGCTTCATCTGAATTGCAAGTCTAGCTAACAACCTATCTAGAACACATCAGTTAACTGCCTTAATCAACGAGGCAAAGCGATTTTTGGACTTTTGTAGCGCCGTTTTATCCATTCAACATAGGTTCCAACAACTATAAGTATATCAATGTACATATTTAATGAGTTTGAACAACACAAGGTCTTAAGTATTTACTTTCTTGTTATTGTCACCTGTAATCCAAGCTATTGTAAGGGTAAAAAGTAATAAGAAATTTCTCATTGTGGACGTAAATCAACTTAAATTGAACCGCTCTAAATATTATGTTTACTTTACTTTTCAGGTATTTCAGTTCCTCGTTTTATATTTTAAAACAAAGTGTTAGTGAATTTACTCTACTAGTAATTCCAAGGTTGGCTAATTTTTTAGTCAGCGTGTAGATATGGGATCTCTAAATGCGAAAGTAGGCACGACATCACAAAAAAGTTGGCATATATGAAATGGTGCAAGCCTATGTTCTCTACCTTGGAGAATTTAATGACATAGGTTTTTAGAAAAGTGTAATGAATTGATTTAAATCGTTTCAATGAAGTAAAACGTGGTTAAACTAGATGAGAGTGATTCTGGGCATAAAAGACTAATTTTCGAAGATAATGGAATATATACTCAAAACTAGTTCTATTATTTATAGAATGTTGTTTACGTTTAAAAAATAATAGAATTTGAAAGTATCGAAGAACGGAAGAAATAGAGACAGATCTAGATAGGGAGTGACAAACTTATATATAAGTTGTGAAAGTGCCTTTAAGAAAACAAATTCTTAAATATGCTCCTTACTTCCTCAGTATTTTTCGTTGTCTTCCTCTACCTTCATCTTCCTTCCAAGCCCTAGCTCCACTTCCTCTCTTCATGGCTTCTTCATCCCTTCACTTAAATCACACAAAAGTACTCTAGATTCATGTAAGAGTATCCCCTGCGGTACTTCTAAGCCAGAATTTACTATAGGTGAAGTGTTGGTTTCAAAAAATTTGAAATATGGATTTTAAGAGTTGATTGCAATCTAATTTGGGAGTTACATAAGTGGGAATGATTCTTTATTTAGTATGATTTTCTTTACGTATTTATGCTTGTTAATTGATATGTTGGGTTAGGGATTAGCTATGAGTGTTTTGCCTCTTGTTGAATGCTTGCGTATTGGGTTGTTTTATTGAAATAATACTTGAGTGAGATGGATGAATGTTAAAGTAAAATGATGAACTTGAACCATTAAAATTAATTAAACGAGGTAAGTTGAATGAGATCGATAGATAATAGTATTGCTTGGAAGTGATTATTGTTGATTTATGGTTGTATCGTATGGATTGAGCACCTTACACTCGTATGGTTTGGTAAGCGTTCAAGTCCTGGGATGGTTCATCTCATTGCCTTCAAGTTGTATTCATTCTGCAGAAGATCATTGATAAAAAGAACTCGACTGTGGGATATAGATGGCGGGTGCAAGTTTCGAATCCCATGGGGCATGACGTTGGGACAAGGGAAGATGGTAAGACGGCCGAGTGGATCTTGAATGAAGGGATAAATATTTTTAGGGAAATTCCTCATCTAAATTTAGGCCTAAAATTTTGTAAGCGAACAATGTGCAGGGTTTGGTGACTGAAAAGAAAATGAGAAATTTCGACCTTGAACAGTCGATTGTTCAGATTCAACCAGTCAACTGTTGAAGAGGTCAGTCGTCATTGGTTGAACCTGACTAGTCAACTATTTTGCTATGGCCATTTCTGACAATAGTGGATCAGTTGACTAACCTAGTTCAGCTAGTCAACTGATTAGCTATGGATTGGAGATCTGGGGTTTCCTTCAGGAGTTTTGGCATTCGATGGGATTTCGAGGTTCGAACATGACTCGTAAGGACCGATGTGACAACAGAGTGATGTTTTAGAGCACCTTGGTTTAAAGCACTCATGACTCGGATTTGAGGCTTTGGTCGCACGTATTAGGATATACAATGACATGGAGGTGATCGAATATACGATTGGGAAGTGAGTCATTGGTCGGGATGCTCAAACGACCTATTGGGAAATTAGGTAGTTGTGCTCGACATGACTTCTACAAAGTTTCAGCGTTAGGTACGACCTTGGTATTGAGTCACCAAGACATCGAAGGCACGTGGATCGAGGTTAGATACAATACAATGTTTCCCGCACCTGAGGCCTATAAATGGGGTTTATTATTTTCCATCGAGACCACTAAGGACCCGTCATGGCTTTCACTGAATGTAACAATTGGAGAGGGATGGGGATGCTAATCTAAATTGGTAACCATTTGAACATGGTGGTAGCCATTTGGTTTTCTCCAACATATAGTGGTTCATTGAAAGGGCATTATGACTCGTTAGTATCATATTTAGATACGTTTTGGATAAAATATGGCTTTATCTTAGAGTTATGGTTATGGGTATGATACGGCAATACGTTGGAACTTTAGTTCGTTATCATATGAAGCGGACTTACATATGTCTTTATATGATGTTCATGGTAATTATATTAGCACCATTGTTTATTGTTCTATCTTATTGGATACATAAGAAGAGCAAGACTAGGAACGATATGACATTGCACTAGAGTTCTTGCTCATTTATCGCATGTACCTTAGGTTACATACGTTGTTTATTACGATATGTTATATCATATATTATTCATGTCATATTAGTGTATTAGATACCATATTTAGTAGTGATGTTTCCTTTCACCAAACTTTATCTTTGACCCTCTTTATTTTTTCAATTTTATATATTCTTTGAGTAGGTAGGGACTAGATATCGGGAAGGAATTGTATGTTAGAGCATGTTTTACGGCTATAGCTTTCTATAACTATGATTATCTATCCAGTATTTTTATATACGGACATGTCAGACTTTATCTTGTGTATGAGACATATCATTTTAAGATAACGTATCATTTGAACTCCATATGTTTGAAGTGTTATATATTATAATGGTGGATCATATTGTCTTCATATTGGTATGATATTGATAGTCTTGCACATGTATATGTTATTATTATGCTTTATCCTTCCATTGCGAATTCTATACGAACATATGACAGATATACTATATTTTTTCTTTTTTCTAGCCTTAAGAGTCATCGTTTTTGGTACTTAGGACCTGAGTGCCATTGTGTAAGGATTTTCCGGTACTATAAATGGTGGTTCCTTATAGAGAAGGATAAAGAACCGTTGCAGCATGATTTTAACATTTTGAAGCATGGAGTTTAACTCTGATTCGCCATGAAAGAGTAGTTAAAGTAGTTGTAGATCTGAAAAAGGAAGCAGTAATGATTAATCATAAAAAGTAATGTTTTGTTACAATCTATATTGTTGTTGGGTAGCGTTCAGCTAAATGGGCCATAGGATGCCTATAAATCAACAAATGTAATATGGTAAAATATCAACCAAATTTAGAACTGATTACACACAGAAGTGTGTGAGTGTGTGTATAAACACACACATATACCTATAATACTTTTGTATGCACATATATATAACAAACACACACATGCATATATACCTATAATACTTTTGTATGCACATATTTATAACACACACACACATAAAACCCAATGATAATTGACTAAATTAGATAATATAAGAACGTAACAAAATGAATTGATTCACTTGAACTAACAAAAATTCAACTATTCAAATAACATTTGACTATTTGATTTGCTTTAAAATCAGATACAAAACCATTGATAAGATTTCAAGATTTGTGCTTATTTCATTTAAAAATTAGAATGTTGTAAGTATACTATGAAATTTGTGGATAGTGAAGTATAAACAAAGTTTATAACCAATTTACACACATATATTCACACTTATACATATATGGAAAAGGATCCACTACAGCTCGCTTTCACTACACCTCATTCTATACCTCTACAGCTTTAGATGCCACACTTTACGAATGTATAATCCACACTATGAACATCATGTCCATAAAATAGATCATTTTAAAACGCCTGGTATATTCAAAATGTTAATTCGAATATCAACCGTTAAAACACTTATTTTAACAGTTGATTTGAAGCATATTTTTTAACATGTTTAGATTACTTAGTGGATGAATTTGAATAAAAACAAAACTGAATAAGGAGAAAATTTCTCTTTCTTTTGCGTGCGACATTTTTCATTCTCTTATATCCATTGGTTTGATGAATCGAATGGTGGAAGTTATGGTGCATTTAGCATGCTAAAAATAGGGGTTTTAACCTTGCTTTTTATATTTGTATGTAAATAATAGGAATAGCCCAATGATATAAATTGATTAAAATTGGATAACTAACATAACAATCATAACAAAATGAATTGATTCACTTAAACTGACAAAATTCAATGACAAATAACATTTCATTAGTTAATTTGCTTTAAAATATGATATCAAACCATTAATAAGATGTTGAGAATTGTGATTATTTCATTTAAAAATTATAGCAGTAAGTGTTCTATATAATAGTTTTCCAGAGTTTTTTGCAATCAAAAAAACTAAATTTTAAGGCATACTATAGAACAATGTCCCATTAAATTTTAAGGCAATTAGGCTCCCAAAGGAAGATAAGGTGCATAAAATACTAAAATTATTATTGACATTAATGATGGCGATATAGAGGCACAAGCAAAGAAGAATTCAAATACGAAGAAAGGTGCAACGGATATTAACACAATAGAGGAGGCATTATTCAACATTGGTAGTAAGCTTTAAGGATAATCACATAAATTAAGATACATAAATAAGTGATACAATGAATTTAAAATGTATTGATGCAGAGGCATCGGATACACTAATGGAGGAGCGCAATAAAACTCGGAGCAACATATGCAAAACAATACAGAAATACATATAAATAACATATCACAAAATCATAGTCCACAACCCATTTATACAAATTTGGTTAAGGAAAGAAATAATAGCTCTAAGGAAGACTGCAACAATTCTTCATAAGCAAGAAAGGTACCTATAGAAAAAGCAAATGCAAATGATGATGAAGATGCAACAGCTAATTCTGAAGCATTCTCAGCAAGTAGTCGTGATGTGTCGGGTCATCAAACGACAAGTAAAGCCTCGCTGGAGTACTTGGCTGCTTCACTCAGGGACAACCTAATCTTTGAAAGTTACAAAGAGCCTACACATGATTCAACCATTTCATCATTGAATACTTCAGATGTTAATAAAACTGTAGACTTATCCAATTCCTTGTCTAATTTTGATGTCTTTGATTTGTAGGCTTCTGAAACAAACAAAGCTACGAAAATAGTGAGCGAACAAGTCACTGAAAATACACTGAAAATTGAACCTCTTCCACCATCCCTCCAAGATTCCAACTAGAAAGAACTCTGAATGGGAATGTTCTATTAGAAAAAATATTCAAAAAAAGCCATGTCAAAAATAGGTGAAAAGGACACAGTAAAACTTAGAAATCCAGAAAAAGGCTACTTCTTCAGCTGTGAATACAAGAAGCAGGCTTCATAATAAGAAATGATAATTAGTTGGAATATGAAGGGTTTAAATAATCCTGAAAGACAGTTGGATGTGTTGAATGTCATTGACAAACACAATCTATCTATAATGGCTTTATTAGAAAATAAAACCAAAAGGAAAATATGTCAAACATTACAATGAGATTTCATAGTGGTTGGAAATGGTATGATAATTTAGCCTCTTGTTATAAATGTAGAATTGCTATAATGGTTTACACTAATTTTTGGCAAAGTCGAGAAATTTTTCAAAGTGTTCAGCACATTACAATTTTGCTGAATACTAGAGGTGTGCTCAATTTTTCAATACTTTTGTTTATGCTTTCAACTTAGATGTAGATAGAAAACCATTATGGAAACAGTTAAAAATGGAAGCTAATAATCTCAATATACCGTGGTGCATAGCTAGAGATTTTAACTGTGTTAGATTAATATCAGAAAAATCTAGTGGAAACACATTAAGCTCTATGCAAATCATGAAACTAAATGATTTTATTATAAGCATTGGACTCTTTGAAATTTCTGTTTTGGGTCTAAAATATTCTTGAGGATCAGGCCCAATGAAAAATATTTCCACTAAAGTTGACAAAGTTTTCATTAACACTAAAAGATTTCACACTATAGTGACACACAAGCAATGTATCTACCATCAGGCACTAGTGATCACAGTCGTATTCTTTTAAACTTGAATGGAAATATGAAATGTTCTGACCCCAAACCATTCAACTTGAGAAATCATTGGATATATGATTAGGAATATAAAAACATAGTGGAACCAATTTTAAAATTGTCTCAGAACCAGTATAATATGTATAATCTACTGAAAATGCAAAAGGGTTCCAAACATATTTTAAAGCAATGGGGAGCAAACCCGGAAAATGTAGAAAAATCTGGAAAACGGTATGAAAAATGCAAGGAGAAATGCCATAATTTGATGCTGAAATATAACATGGATCACACTTCAGCAAATGCAAATGAACACTATAATGCACAGAAAGAATTGGATGTGCTTTTGAAAAAACAAGCTGTTGATATTGAACAAAAAGCAAAATGCAACTGGCTCAAATATAGGGAGGAAAATAGTAAATTCTTTCATGCAAGGTTGAAACCGAGGAAATTTAAGAACAATATACAAAACTTCGATGACGATTATGGGTTAACAAGACATAGAATAACTCATAATCATTGCTTAACGGTCAAAAAAATGGTGTCTTTCCAGAGCTAATTCCCCATGCTCCCCTTCTTCTTGCTTGCTCAAATTTCTTCGTTGCCTACTTCTGCGTGCTTACTGCTCGATTGTTCTCTGGTTTTGCCAAGCCCTAATTTCTCTTCGATGACGATTATGGGTGATGGTGAGTTCATACTCACAGGATCATTCTTGAGAGATTGCCCATCGTTCGCCGCAATACCTACTGCCATTCAGGCGGCGGCGGCTAGTTCCATGTCTGTTGTCTTTACTGATTGTTGCTCGGTCGAGATTAGTGTTTTTTCGTTGGCAAGTTTTGTAGATCTCTGTCGTTCGCGTTATTTGTTGGTCGATGGATGCTTTATGGAAATTATCCCCTTTTCCGATCTTGGGTTAATGTCTTATTTCCCCCCTAGTGGGCGAAACACCCAGGTCTCTGCTTCGAAGGTGGTTTCGGCCTCCTCTTGCTTGTCTGCTGTTGACTCGTGGCGGGATTACATCACCCGCTTCGAGCCTGTCTTGGTCTTTGCAGATTCGTGCGAGATTTTGAAATCGGGGGAGTTGCCTTTTTTGTTTGGTTCGGTGTACTGTGGGGGGTTTGATGATTTTGGCTCTGATTTGCTCGACAGCATGACATCTGTTGGGGATTTCATCACCCCAAACAGATCTGGTCATGGTTCTGTCTTTACTATGCGGCTCCAGTCCGCTTCTCAGAGAAGGAGGCGGCGACGTCGCTTTCGACGCTGCGCGTGAGATAGGTTGAGAGAGTCTACTTTGGCCGTTAGGAGCCAATCTACAGCTCTTGCTTCTTGGGATAGTCATTTGCTTGGAGCCGAGCAGGCTCCTTCTGATTTGGCCGTGATCAGATGTATTTTGACTTCTTGCGGCATGTTGCCAGATAGTGATGGTGAGTTTGTTATTCCTTCTTTGTTGGCCGTTTTGGTTAGTGAGCAGCAGTTGAGAGCTCCACTTGATTTAGTCCATCCTCCGGACCAGCTGGTAAGTGCTGCCCCTTGCAGGTAGGTGAGTTTTTCTCCTTTTATCTCCTTATTGGTTGATGATGTTGGGTATACCGTTATTTGCTGGTTGTTGGCTGATGGTGCTGGTTTTCTGTGCATGAGCCCTGACACACCTCGGTGTGTGCTCCCTGACATTGTTTACCCGTCGTTGACTGGTGGCGTGTCAGGTCCCCTTAGCTTAGTGATCTTCGATTCGTCTTATTCTGTCCAATTGTCTTGCTTCTTGCATCAGAGACCTTGTCCTCTGTTTGTTTCGCAGGATATCTTTTGCCGCGTCGGTTGTGTCCATACCAGACTATTCGTATGGGTCATTCTGATGGGGCCCAATTGCTGGATTTTTGTGATGAGTCATTGTGAGCCCTCTTCTGTGTCGTCAATGACTCTTCTTCGTCTCCCTAGATTGTCAGGCTACCATTGGTCTCTTCGGAGGTTACAACGGGCCTGGAGCGTTTGGCTCGGGCGATCTTCCAGCTCTGGTCACATAGTGGTCTCTGATTCGGACCACTATTCGGACAGCCTGGGTTTTTGCCAGCCTTCATTGTTCCGCCCTGTTGTTCCCTCTGATAGGGCCGACCCGCGAACCTTACCTGTCTCGCGAGGCTATCTCTTTAGTGACAGACCGGCTTTGGTAAGGTTCCTACAGCAATGTGGGCTGCGACTTGTCTGCTCCCCAACATTCTTCCGTTTCTCTCCGGCTCTTCCGGATCCCTCAGTCTCCTCCACCTCTCGTTGCTCCTCTTTGCTCTCTTCCCTCTTCCTCCAGCTCTTTATCGATCTCCATCCTGCTGCTTAGCGAGGCGGAAATAACGATCATTAATGATCGTCTAGCTCACCTCACTAAGAACTCGGCATCTTCTAGGCATAGTGTTCCGCAGTCGGGATCGTCTGAGCCGCTTGGGGCCCCTCGGAGTCCTCCCCTCGGTATTCGGCTCCCCGTTCCAGTTCGTCTCATCGCAAACCGAAGGTGCTCCCGCCACCTCTCGCACTATCCGCACAGGCTCTATAGCGGCGTCTGAGCAGACCGACAGGTCTACTCGATATTCATTGTATCTTATCTGAGTTGAGTTAGCTCTCCCTTTTCTTCACTGCTAGCTATCTGTCTCTTTGCTTTTCCCCTCATCATGTCGAACTTCCTTTTCTGGAATATCCGTGGTGTTGGCAATGAAGCGTCTTCAGCTAGGCCGAAGCGCATTGTCCGGAAACATTCTGTCTGTTTGGTTGCTCTTTTGAAACCTTTTATGCGTCCTGGAGAGGTAACCAAAACTGTGTTGTCATTAGGGTTTGGTGGTGGCTTGTCCAATGTTTCGGGTAAGATTTGGATTCTTTGGTCCAAAGGCTTTGTGGTTCGTCTCGTTTTTGACTCGGTCCAGCTTATTTCTGTGGCTTGCTCAGCTACTCACTTCTTTCACCCTTTTCTTTTCTCGGCGGTCTACGCCAAGTGTGATCGGATTGAGAGGTTATCCCTCTGGTCTGATATTCTTTCGCTCTCTGAGCTGGGCTACTCATACTCGGTTGTGGGTGGTGATTTCAATGTAGTCGCTAGCCAGGCTGAAAAACAAGGAGGGGTGGCCGTCAACCGTTCTTCGGTGGCGGACTTCAACTCTTTCATTGTTAGCTTAGGCCTTTCTGAAATCCCTTTCGTTGGCTCTGCTTTTACCTGGTCTAACAACCAAGAGGGCCTGAACCGTATCCTCTCTAGGCTGGACAGAGTTTTTGGGTCGGAAGATTGGCTCAATCTCCCTTTCTCCTTCTCTATCTCGCATCTCCATCGGACATTTTATGACCATGCCCCAATGATTTTGCGTTGTTCCCCCCTTCTCTTTCGGGTCCGTCATCTTTCCGTTTCCAGAGTATGTGGTGATCCCATCATACTTTTCACCAGGTGGTGGAGGAATCATGGAGTTCTCCTATTGCAGCCTCCCCCATAGTGGTTTTCTCCCAAAAGCTTAAACGTCTCAAGGTTTGCTTTAAGGCATGGAACGTTCAAGTTTTCAAAAACATTTTCGATCGTGTGCGGGCGGCAGAGGAGACTCTTATCTTAGCCAAATCTTTGTTCGACGAGGATCCGTCCGCCGCCAACAAGGAGGAGTGGGCATTAGCCCAGATGGCCTTCTCCTCGGAACTTCGTGTCAAGAACACCTATCTTCACCAAAAGGCGAGGGTCAAATGGGTGGTCGAAGAAGATTCGAACTCCAAATTTTTTCATTCTTCTATTTGTAAGAAGAACAACCTTCTCTCTATTCGTGAGATTCTTCGGTCGGATCTCTCTGTGGCTTCTACCCCTGATGAAGTCAAAGAGACCATTATGTCTCACTTCCAATCCTTTCTGGGCACTCCCTCTATTTCGGATTCCGATCCGGCCTTTTTTTCCTTCATCCCCCGAATTGTTTCTCCGGCGGTTAGTGCCGCTTTAGCTGACCCTCCTTCATCGGAAGAGATTCGAGCCTGTGTCTTTGCTCTAAGCAAGGATAGTGCCAGTGGGCCAGATGGCTTCAACGGTGTCTTCTACCGGAGTGTTTGGCCTATCATTCAGTCAGACTTCTGTCTACTATCCAGTACTTCTATTCTGGCGGTTCTCTGCCCATTGGTTGGTCTTCCACCAACTTGGTCCTTATTCCAAAGTGTGATAATCCTCGGTCTTGCGTGGATTTTCCTCCGATCAGCTTGTGTTATTTCTCAAACAAAGTAATCTCCAAGGTGCTAGCCAATCGATTAGCCCCGTACCATGATCGTATCATCTCCCCCTCTCAAGCAGGTTTTGTTAAAGGCCGTTTAATCACAGATAACGTCCTTTTAGCCCAGGAAATGATTTCCCAGCTTGACCGGAAGGTCAGAGGGTCTAATGTTGTTTTCAAACTAGATGGCAAAGGCTTACGATCGTATGTCATGGTTTTTCGTCATCAAGGTTTTGCGAGCCTTTGGGTTTCTGAAAACCCTTATTGATTTGGTTTGGAGGCTCATTTCCAACTGTAGGTTCTCCGTTCTCATTAACGGATCGGCCAATGGATTCTTCAGGGCGGGAAGGGGTTTACATCAAGGAGATCCACTATCGCCTTCTCTATTTGTGATTGTAGCAGAGGCTTTCATTCGCGGGCTTCAAACCCTCTCGATTTATGGTCAGATCCATATATTTGGGCTGCCGAGGGGGTGCCCGCTCGTTTCCTCCTTATCTTTTGCAGATGACATTGTCATTTTCTCCAATGGCAACCGTTCCTCTGTTTGTCGGCTTCTTTGCTTCATTCATCTTTACGAGAGATGCTTAGGCCAGCTCGTTAACTCCTCCAAGAGTTGCTTCGTCCACGCGAAGGACATGTCTCCTTCCAGGGATTCTTGGCTAGAGAACTTTACCGGGTTCAAGGGAGCATCCCTTCCACTACCTTATCTTGGAATAGTCCTCTACAGAGGTAGGAAACTTAACGCTTTTTTCGATCCTTTGACAGACAAAGTTAGGGGAAAGATTATCCGTTGGAATGCGTCTCTTCTTTCCCAAGCAGGTAGACTGGTTCTCATCAAGTCGGTCTTAGGCTCGATGGGCACTCATGTCTTCGCTGCAATGACCCCTACCTCTTCCTTCTTCCGGTCTTTCCAATCTTTGGCCTCGTCTTTCTTTTGGGAGTCGAAGGTTGATGTCCACCGCCATCACTGGGTCTCCTGGGACGTCGTGTGCCATCCCAAAAGCGAGGGCGGTTTAGGCTTGCGCAATCCTAAGGACATCTATGCGGCTTTTGCTTGCAAGTTGTGGTACCGGTTTGGGGCAAACGACTCCTTATGGGCGTCGTTCCTTCATGCTAAGTACTGTAGGCTGGAGAGCTCTGGTTTCACCGGTTCTCCATCTTATGCAAGCGAGACTTGGAAACACATGCAATCGGTGAAATCGTTTTCTGACTCTCATGGCGGTCAATCCGGTTGGGATAGCGGCTTGTTTTCTGTCTTCAAGGCCTGGAGCTCGGCTCGTAACCCAGCTCTGGTTCTCCCTTTGTTCTCTTTCATTTGGGATTCTCGAATCCCACCTAAAGTTTCTCTGTTTATGTGGCGAGCCCTTCATGATGGGTTGCCATTAGACGAGAACCTCCAGAGGATTGGCATTCCTATCGTCTCCCGCTGTAGGTGCTACGGCATCGGGGATACAAAATCCTTGGGTCATTTGCTTTTTTTGGGCTTCACTGCCAGATCCTGCTGGAATTACTTCGGAAATATGGTAGGTATCCGAGGTAACAATAGCTCTCCTGCTGATTTACAGAGAACCTAGTGGTACGGGATCTTTGGTAAATCTCTACGCTCAATCCTTTCCCGTTTGATTCCTTGCCTGATCTGCTGACACCTCTGGTGCGCGCGGAATAAGGCAATTTTTGAGGATTCTCCGATGGATCCCTCTTCCATTATTCGGCGGGTTAGGAATGATGTCTTCCTGGCATTTCGTGGCAGATCTTTTAAGGGTTCAGTTGGCTCCCGCTCTAGATGGCTAGTGGGTCTTTTATCGATTTCCTGTGATCAGGCTTCCTCTAGAGTTGGAATTGGCTGAGGCCTTTTCGAAGGCCGGGATGTTCCGCCCATCCCACCCTCACTCCACCCCCCTTTTCTCTTCTTATGTGGTTGCTGGTTTTTCAGGTTCTGGTTTATCAGGTTTAGTCCGTGGGCTTTTCTCTTTCTTTCTGTTCTATTGGACGTTGTCGTTGTGGCTTCGGAGGTGGGTCTACTGTCGTCTTCTCTCCTTCTGGTATTCGGAGTGGTTTTCTTTGCTAGCGCTGGTGGGCTCGTCTCCTTTTCATCAAGTTGTTTTGCATGGTTTTCAATCGACATCGTCATTGGGCGGTGGCCTTGCCGGAGCTCGATGACGATGTTAGATGGGCGGTGGTTTTTCCGGAGCTCATCCAGATTGATCTGTGCCTATTTCCTGTCCAGCGGTCGTCTTCCACTCATGCGTGCCTGCTTCTGTAGTTTTTTAGGGCGTTTGTTTCTGTTTTGTCGTCTGCTTTTGTTTCGTGGGTTTTTTATTTCTCTTTGTTCTCCCTGGTTACCTGTCAGGCATGTTGATAGCTTTTGGAGTTGGCTTATATATATATATTTGCTTTTCCAAAAAAAAAAGAGTACTTCAGCAAATGAATCAAACATGCCATATTTAGTATAAAATATGAATATGCTTCAAGACCAAATGGTTTTATTGCTTGTTTTTTTTAAATGTCATTAGGAAGACTTAAAAGAATACATTGTTGATGTCATCCAGAATATTTTTGAGATAGGTAAAATTATAAGAGAATGCAATCATACGTTTTTGAAAATGATTCCTAAGAACTAACATCTTGTTTTCATTGCACAATAAAGGCCTATTGCATGTTGCACATGATTATGAAAAACATTTTAACCTCTATATTGAAATATGTTCTTATGAAAATATCGTTTAATCATTCAACTTTTATTCCTGAAAGGAATATTTAAGGGAATTATGCTTGCACATGAAACCATCAGAAATTTCAATCTTAGAGGCAATAATAGAATGTGCATTAAAGTGGACTTGAAGAAAGCTTATGATAGTATGAACAGAAATTTTTTGTTATGTATGATGAGAGAAATGGAATTTCCAAAGAAATGGGTATGAGTTACTGAAACTCTTATAGAAACCCCAACATTTAATGTTATAGTACAAGGTAGTCCTTTTGGTTTTTTTGTTCAAACAAAGGCTTAAGGCAAGGAGATTCACTTTCTCCCTACTGTTCACAATTATTATGGAGTATTTCACTATCTTAATGGACTTGAAGGAAAACTCATGCAAGATTTAACCGGCAACAAAGAACATCCCATCTCATTTATGCTAATGACTTGCTAATTTTTATACAAGCTACAAGGAAAGGTGCTAACACAAATACGAAAATCTTCAGAAAATAAGAACAATTCTCTAGACTTCTACACAATGGTGAGAAAACTCAAGTCTTTTTCAATAAAATTTGCACTAACAAAAACGAAATGCTCAAAATTTTAAATTTGAAGGAAGGATTGTTACCAACTGAATAGTTGGGTATTCCACTTTCAGTTCTACATATTAGAAGAAACAATTACAACAACTTAATTGATAAGATTTTGAAAAAATTTGAAGGGTGGGAAAGCAAAGTACTAAGTATGGTAGGAAAACTTGTGCTAATCAAAGTAGTCATATATCCCACTATTACCTATTGGATGCAGTGCTTTTAAATTTTGGTAAATGTGACAGATTCCATTAACCAAATTTGCAATAAATTCTTATGGAGTGGGAAAAGAAATAAAGTCCATTAGGAAATTGTCGCATCACCCAAGGAAGAAGGTGGTTTAGGGTTACAGAAATAGGAAAACATGAATAAGGCTTACTGTGTGAAAATGTTGTGGAAATTACTTTCTGAAAAATCTTTGTGGTCTAAATGGCTTAGTAACAAGTATATTTTGCCAAACAACTTATAGAAATTACACATTAACAATCAAATGTCTACAACCATTAAGAGAGGAAGAAAACATCACTTAGTTTTTTATAATAGGAGAGTTGTGAATGGTAATGATACTAGCTTGTGGTATGATCCTTTATTAAGTGGTTCTAGGCTGATCAACAAATTAGAATATAACGCATTGGTGTACGTGGGTGGAGAACATCTTACACTCAGTAATATTATACAGAATGGAACATGGCAACCATCAGTATAATAGCAAACAAGAGGCATCGGTCATGATATTAATCAAATCAGAATATATAATGATTATCACGAAGATTACTGGCACTGCAACATTAGCAGTCATGGCAAATTTGTTTCTAAAGAGCTGTGGGAAACCATTAGAGTACAAACTAACAAAGTTGAACGATGTAATTTTATTTGGGATAGCAAAGCTAACCTAAAATGAAATTATGTGCATACAGAGTCATCATTAATCAACTTCCATTCAAGAATATTTTGTCATTAAGTTATGCAAATTTCAACTTAATGTGTTCAATGTGACGACCATGAGGAATACTATAACATCCTGTATTTGAAGGCCAAAAGCCAAGCACTACGGATGCTGCAGTTATCCATAGTATTAACTTCTGGTGACAAAATACAGTAATGCTAATGGTATCCATAATATCAGAAGCACTTGAATATGAACAAATTCATAGATTTCCAAAAACAACATTTTACCGATTATATTCCAAAGCAAATTCATATCAAATTACATAATCCCATATTGTTTCCCAGGTAAAGATTAATCATAATCATTACAAAAATACACCAAGGACGACATATGACAATGCCCAATTGGTTGATCAAAGCAATATGGTCATATCTGACTTAATACACAGTGGAAATAAACAAAATAATCTGTAACTCCTAATTAGCTATCCGCCAGCCACTTACTCGTCTTCGGAAGCTTTATTCGCCAAAATTTCTAAACCTAAAAACATTAACCCTCAGCCTACTCAAATCAATTTTGAGCACCCGAGATTTTAAGGGGAAAAAAACTTTGAGTCAGACTTAAAGCCTGGTGTGAATAATACAGTTACATCTCGGTTTATTGATATTAAGTGAGACCTCGCCGCTTAGCGGAATGGGTTTCCCCTTACTAATATCCTCTTTAAAACATATATTTTGCAAATCCTTTCCTGCAACCAAACGGGTTAATCAAACTAATATAATATTGATAATAATAGCTAAGTCCGTTAAGCTATAATAAGGTAAATAATGGATTATCTGTCCATAAGTAGTAAATGGACTATCTGTTCGAAAACTAGGCCGACTTCCTGCAAATTTGACTAACTGTCCGCAAACTGGGAAAACATCCTAATCAAAATGGACTATCTGTCCGAATCTTTTTCTTAGGGTTAACTACCCTTTACCTTTTTTCTAGAAAATCTTTTCAAAATGATTTAACCTTTTAAATCATACATATACAAGGAAAATATATCCTTAGCTTTACTCTAAACTATTTTTCCATGTTATATATACTTTACTTAAAATAATGTTGATGAATTCTAATGAGGATTAGCTATCCTTCCAAAACAATTTAAACCCTTTTTAACTTGAAAATACTTAGGCTATATTGCCTATTTAATTTATTCGACACCTTTGTTTAAAACCTTTAAACAACCCTTTCGAAACCCTTGAAGTTAATCCTTTCGAAACCAGTAAAAGCGACCCTTTCAAAACCATTAAAAGCCTTTCCTTTGAAATCTTCAAAACATTTAGACATCCCTCTTTAAAACCTTTAATTATTTCCTTTCGAAAACATAGGAAAAACCTTTCCTTTCAACATTTTTGAAACCCTGGGAACCACCCCTTCGAAACCATTCACTAAAACCCTTTCGAAAGAATTAAAATACTAAACCTATCAAAAGCCGTTGGGTTCAATTTAAAACATGTGGAAACCTTTCGAAACAATTTAAAATTTTACCCCTTCGAAACCTTTGAAAACCGTTTCCGTCGAAACCCTTTGTATTATGCCTTCAAGTAGTGCAAAAGGATCAAAAAACCATTAAAGTCGAAAGCATCTGTTTCGAAATTATTTAAAACTATCTCTTTCGAAACCATTTGGGTTTTACTTCGATCATAGAAAAAGGTCTTTAAAACATTTAAGTCGAAAGCATCTGTTCCGAAACTATTTCCTAAGTAAAGAAGTGATGGTGTCAAAACCATACCTTCGAAAGCATTGGAGAAGTGGTCATATTTTAAAAACAAAGAAACCCCTTCGAAACCTTCTAGGTCGAAAGGTAAAAAGGCAGCAGCAAAAGGTTTCGACTTAGTCGAAAGCTGTTGTTTAAAAACAAAGGCGCAGCCCAATTGAAACTATTTCCTTAAATCCATTTGACCTAGTCGAATGCTAACCAAGTCGAAAGCCACTCAGTCGAAAGCCATTTAGTCGAAAGCAAGCAGACGCATTTTTGTTTTAAAAGCAAAGAAATGCCTCAACCCCTTCGGAACCCCTGGTTTTGACCCACTACTTTTCGCCTACATTCAATTCACTATGTACAAGTTCCCTGATACCATGTGCATTTGTTTAGACTGTGTCGAAGGCGAAGGTAAAGAGGCGGAACCTAGTGCCGAAAGTATCGAAACAATGAAAAACCTATTTATTTGTCCTTTTAAACTATTTCTTTTGTACCTAACCTGCCTTGTTTGTCTAAATCTGATTGGTTGCCATTTTACTTTTTCTAAAGTGCTGCCAATTTCCAAAAATAATAAAATAATTTATTTGCAAAGAGCACCTTCTCCTTTTATAAATATATAAAACTTTTAAGTCCTATACCTTAAATAATTTCATATATCCATTAAAACACTTAGGAAAATTCTACAAAAATTCCAGAAAACATTTTTTAATATGTTTCCCAACATATAAAAATTTCAGATCCAAACCTTTTATTATTTAACCGTAAATAATATATAGCCCAAATTAACATTTACTTTACGAGAAAATTCATACAAAATCCACATAAATTCCAAAATTTTTGAAAATTGAAAATCATCTCCAAAATATTATTTCTAGTCTATATAAAAATTTGCAAGGCATTTAGATGTCATTTAATAGGGTTTTCATATCAAAACATGTCATAAAGTCCATATGAACAACCATAAATCATCAATAAGTATATATAATCATTCCATCATTCAAAAATATGGCAAATCATTGCAAATAGGTTCAGATTTCATCCTAAAACCGAAAACAAAAGAAATATGAGATGTAAACATTATTCACCTTAGTTTTAGAGATTAAAGAGATTGAGATGTGAATGGATTGATTTGAATTAGCTTCTTCCTTAGCTTTTCTTAATCTTCTTCCTCTTTCTCTTGTTAATGGCGACCAGCCTTAAAGTTTTAAAATTTTGAGAAAATGAAATGAACGTGTAGTATAATACACGACCAAAACATTGAGTATATAGGAATGACCTCTTTCCTATTTTACCCCTCCTCTATTTCATGTTAACTCTTATTTTAATTCATTGGTTAAATGGCACAGCTACCCTTAATTAAAATCAAATCTCAGTCCCCTAATGAACACATTATTTTATTTTATTTAACTAATTAAATATCCTAAATAATGTTACCAAAAATACGGGGTGTTACAAACTCCCCTCCTTAAAGAATTTCGTCAACACATCAATCAAAGAGGTAAAACATACAATCAAATAAGTCAGGATAAGTATCTCTAATCCTGCTCTCAATCTCCAAAGTATAGTCCATGTCATTGTCGCTCCACTGGACTTTGACTAATATGACCATCTTGGTTCTCTTCTCATCTCTCGCAACAACATGAATCGGCTTTCTCACCTTAGTCAAGTCTAGCTCCACCACTAAGTCATCTGGAACATTCGGTGCAATAGTAGTCTCCGGGTCTCTAACACACTTCCTGAGATGAGAAACATGGAAAACATCATGAACTCCTGCCAAACTGCTCGATAACTCAACTCTATATGCGAGTTTGTTGATCCTCTCAACAATATGAAAAGGTCCGACGAATCTCGGTGTTAACTTTCCTAATTTCCCAAATCTAATCACACCCTTCTCGCTGACACTTTGACAAAAACCTGATCTCCAACTGAGAACTCTAAATCTTTCCTTCTCTTATCCGCATAACTCTTCTGCCTAGACTAAGCCTCCTTCATTCTAGCACGAATGACCTCAATCTTTTTTGCAGCTTCCCTAACTAAATCTAGACCAAGAACCAATCTATCCCCGATCTCTAACCAACAAATGGGAGAATTGCATGGCCTTCCATACAAAACTTCAAACGGTGTCATCCCAATACTATTCTGATATCTGTTGCTATATGAAAACTCGACTAAATGCAGATGGTCTTCCCATGATCCCCCGAAATCTAGAACACAAGCTCTTAAAAAATCTTTTAAGTTTTTGTTTACTCTTTCTGTTTTTCCATCGGTTTGCAGATGGTAAGCGGTGCCTATCTTGAGCTTGGTTTCCAAAACTTCCTGTAGACTTTTCTAGAACTCGGTAGTGAATAAGGAATCTTTGGCGCTAACTATGCTACTAGGAATTTCATGCGGTCGAACCACATTCTTCATAAACAACTTGACCAAAACAGATGTCGTTCTGGTTGACTTAACTGAAATGAAATGGGCACTCTTGGTCAATCTATCCACTATAACCCATATACTTTCATTACCTCTGTTCGACCATGGCAACCCATCAATAAAATCCATGCAAATAGAAACCAACTTCCATACCATAATATCTAATGGCTGAAGCAATCCACTTGGTTTCTGGTGTTCGACCTATGCCTGTTGGCAATTAAAGCACCGCTTTACCCATAAACCAATATCCTGCTTTATACCTTCCTAGAAGAAACTCCTCTTCATATCCCGACACGTCTTACTTCCTCCTAGATGAATAGAGAACTTTGAATGATGGCATTCCTTTAAGACTTCTTTCCTTATGTTTCCTACACTCAGAACACATAATCTCCCTTTCTTTCTCAACCACCCATTCTGGTCAAGACTGAAATCTTTCAAGTCATTGCTCTCGGTTCCATCTCTTAACTTCCTGATCCGTTCAGCTAACATTGGATCCTCTTCCTACTTAGAAGCAATCCTTTCGGTCATCAATGGTCGAACTTCCAATCAAAGATAACACTATGGTTTCTCTGCTAGACCTTGCCTCGGATCTCCACCATACTCTGCAATCTGCCAATGCTACCAAATCTTTCCACTCAGCAATCATCGCCAACACTGCATTTTGATGTTTCCTGCTAAGCGCATCTATAACTTATTTCCTTTCTTGGGTGTGTACTCAGTCCCAAAATCATAAGCAGCAATAAACTCTAACCACCTCTACTGTCTCATGTTCAACTCCTTCTGAGAGAACAAATAATTCAGCGACTTATGATCTGTATATAACTCAAACCCCTCTCTCAAAAGGTAATGTCTCCACACATTCAAAGCAAAAATCACTGCAGCCAATTCCAAATCATGCGCCGGAATCTGACCTCATAAGGTCTAAACTGTCTAGAAGCATAGGCAATCACTTTACCTCTCTACATCAGCATAACTCCTAATCATATTGCACACGCATCTGTATAAACTACAAAATCCTGATTTCCTTCCGGAATAATCAAAACTGGCGCATGGGTCAATAACTGTTCCAAACTCTAGAATGCCTCCTCACACTTATCGGTCCACACAAACTTCACATCCTTTCTCGATAGCATGGTCATCGGTGCTGCTAACCGTGAAAAATCCTTAGTGAACCTCCAATAATAACCAGCTAATCAAAGGAAACTCTTTATCTCCATCACTGTCTTTAGTCTCTTCCAACTATTCACCACTTCAATCTTAGTCGGATCTACTGACAACCCTTTCTTTTAGACTACATGACCCAGAAACTTCACTTCCTTCTTCCAGAAATGACACTTCGAAACTTCGCCTTCAGCTGATGCTACCTCAGTGTCTCAAGCACCACTCTAAGATGAACTTCATGCTCCTTCTCATCCTTAGAGTATATCAAGATATCATCTATAAAAACCAATACGAACCTATCCAAATGCTCTTGGAAAACTCGGTTCATTAAATCCACATAGAAAGGCTGTGCATTAGTCAGTCCGAACGGCATAACTAACCATTCATATGACCCATATCTGGTCCTACACGCCATCAAAGGTATACTATCCTCTTCTACTCTAAGCTGATTGAAACCTGTTGCCAAATCTAACTGAGAAAATACCTTGGCTCCACTTAACAGATCAAACAAATCGTCAATTATAGGCAATGGATATCGATTCTTTATCATCCTCTCATTCAACTTACGATAATCGATACATAGCCTTAACGATCCGTCCGGCTTCTTAGCAAACACTACAGCTGCTCCCCAAGCTGAACTACTCGGCCTGATTAAGCTCTTGCCTTCCAAATCCTACAACTGTACCTTCAACTCCCTCATCTCTGTAGGGGTCATCCTCCTTGGTGGCCTACTCACTAGTTTTGTTCCCGGAACCAAATCAATCTGAAACTCAATGGCTCATTTCGGCGGCAATCCAACTACAGGCTCAAAAACATCTGAAAATTATCTAACCACAAAACTCGATTCATCTCATCCTCTAATTCCATAACACTCAACAAAGCATTCACCTCACCGCTAGAACCTTCTACGGTATAAACAATCTGGTTGCTACAATCAAGGTGTCTAAGCGATATTTTCCTATCCTGGAAAAATATCCTAGCATCGTACTTACTTAACCAATCCATCCCAAGAATAATCCCGAACCCCACAAAATCAAACACATGCAAACTGCAGACCAACGTATGACCTCACAAGTCAAACTCTAACTGGTCACATCTCGACCCTAGAGTAGCATACCCTCCTATTGAATTCGCAACCCGTAAGGAAGTAACTAAATATGTGGGTTCTAGGTTAAGCTTATCTATCAAACACCTAGATATAAAAGAATGCGATGCAGCAGTATCAAATAGAACGCTAACAGACATACCATGAATCTGAAGCGTTCCTCCCAAAATTGCATTTCCCTTCTCTTAGGTTATTGGATTCAAAGTAGCAAGCTCCAATGCATACACTTTGCCCTTTCCATCCTTAGCAGGCTCCTTGCACTGCTTCTTATATTGGCCAATCTGGTCGTAGTTGGAGCACCTGATATTCTTCTTCTCAGTCATTCCTTTGCCTTTCCAGTACGACACTCAGTAGCAAAATGCCCCTTCTTGTCGCACTTAAAGCAAACAATCTCGGACTTCCCTTTCTTAGCAGCTCTACCCTTCTAAGCACCCTTCTTAGGAAAGAACTTCCTCTTCTGATTATGCCCAACTTGTACCTCCTTAGCCTTATTCTTCTCTAGAGAATCAAGAACCTCCTCGTGTCTTAAGGCCATCTCCACTACTAAATCAGAAGGATCTCTAATATAAGGTAATGTAGCCCTTGCTATCTCAGGCTTCAATCCCCTCATAAACTTCTCATTCCTCTTCATTACTATATCAACTGAAGCATAATCATACTTGGCCAACTCCTTGAACTTTCTAGCATACTCCATAACAGACATCTCTCCCTACTCTAATTCGGCAAACTTTCTAATCAGAGCTAACTATGCCATCACAGACATGAACCTCTCCTAGAACCTCCCCTTGAAATCTGCCCATGTCAAAGTTTCCTCATCCACACCAGTCGTCACACTGTTTCACCTAAACAAAGCTGCTCCTTAGATCTGTCTCGAAGCAAGCCTCCTCTTCTACTCATCGTTGAACCCTAATTCTACCAAAATCCTCTCACAGTGCAACAACCAATTTTCCACCTCTATAACATCCTCTGTTCCTAGAAATGGCTTCCCTCCAAGCTTAGCATAATCTCCGCTCAGCTTAGCATAATGGTTAACTACTGAAACCTCAAGGAACTCCTGCTCCTGTAGTGTCTCCTCCTACCACTCCAGCAGCGATTCCAGCTTGCACCATATTCACAAAAAACTGATACATAGCTCTCATGTCCACTTACGGGACTCCAACACCTACATTCTCTGCTTGTGCCTGACCATGGGTCCTCCTTTCATTAGGTTTGGCATTACCCTCGGTACCCTCCCATTCTGGGTTAACTCTTCCTCTTCTACCTTTCATATATGTATTCAAACCCCAGGAGATACAGAAAAATAACTTAACAAAGATAGGAGACTAGAAATAAAGCATATACTTATATAACAAATACAAGTACGTTACTATAGCGTTATCCCATACCCCAATCTTACTCTAATCTTTAGGGTTATGTTTATCAAAAACCATTTTTAGTTTACAGTTTTTCATAAACCAATGCTTTGATACCAAGTTGTAACATCCCGTAGCTAGAGGCCAAAAGCTAAGCGCTACAGATACTACAGTCATCCATAGTATTAACTTCTGATGACAAAATACTGTAATGCTAATGGTGTCCATAATACCAGAAGCACTTGAACATAAATAAATTCACAGATTTTCAAAAACAACATTTTACTTATTATGATTCAAAACAAATTCATATCCAAATTACATGATCTCATATCGTTTCCGAGGTAAAGATTAATTATAATCATTATAAAAATACGCCAAGGGCGACATATGACGATGTCCCCTTGGTTGATCAATGCGATATGGTCATAACTGACTTAATACATAGCGGAAATAAACAAAATAATCTGTAACTCCTAATTAGCTATCCGTCAGTCACCTGCTCATCTCTGGAAGCTTTATTCGCTAAAATTTATAAACCTAAAAACCTTAAGCCTCACCCTACTCAAATCAATTTCGAGCATACGAAAGTTTAAGGGGAAAACAAGATCTTCGAGTCGACTTAAAGCCTGGTGTGAATAATACTGTTACATCTCGGTTTACTGATATTAAATGAGACCACGCCGCTTAGCAGAATGGTTTTACCCTCACTAATATCCTCTTTAAAACATATATTTTGCAAATCCTTTTCTACAACCAAACTGGTCAATCAAACTAATATAATAATGATAATAATAGCTAAGTCCATTAAGCTATAATCAGGTAACTAATGGACTATCTGTCCATAAGTAGTAAATGGACTATCTGTCCAAAAACTGGGCTGACTAGCTGCAAACTAGACTAACTGTCTGCAAACTGGACTAACTGTCCGAATCAAAATGGACTATCTGTCCGAAGCTTTTGCTTAAGGTTAACTACCCTTCATCTTTTTCCTTGAAAATCTTTTCCAAATGATTTAACCTTTTAAATCATACTTATACAAGGAAATATATCCTTAGCTTTTACTCTAAGCTATTTTTCCATGTTATATATACTTTACTTAAAATAATGTTGATGAATTCTAATGAGGATTAGCTATTCTTCCAAAACAAGTAAAATCCTTTTTAACTTGAATATACTTAGGCTATATTGCCTATTTAATTCATTCGACACCTTTGTTTAAAACCTCTAAACAACCCTTTCGAAACCCTTGAAGGTAACCCTTTCAAAACCATTGAAAGTGACCCTTTCAAAACCATTAAAAGCCTTTCCTTCGAAAGCTTCAAAACATTTAGACATCCCTCTTTAAAACCTTCAAATATTGCCTTTCGAAAACATAGGAAAAACTTTTCCTTTCAGCCTTTTCAAAACCCTAGAGAACCACCCCTTCGAAACCATTCACTAAAACCCTTTCGAAAGCATTAAAATACTAAACCTTTCGAAAGCCTTTGGGTTCAATTTAAAACTTGTGGAAATCTTTCGAAACCATTCAAAAATTTACGCCTTCGAAACCTTTGAAATCTATTTTGGTCGAAACCCTTTGGATTATGCCTTTAAGTAGAGCAAAAGGATCAGAAACCCACTAAAGTCAAAAGCATCTGTTTCGAAACCATTTAAAACTATCTCTTTCCAAACCATTTGGGTTTTACTTCGATCATAGAGAAAGGTCATTAAAACATTTAAGTCTAAAGCATCTGTTTTGAAATCATTTCCTTATTACAGAAGTGATGGTGTCGAAATCATCCCTTCGAAAGCATTGGAGAAGTGGCCATATTTTATAAACAAAGCAACCCCTTCAAAACCATCTGGGTCTAAAGGTAAAAAGGCGGCATCAAAAGGTTTCGACTTAGTCGAAAACTATTGTTTAAAAACAAATGCGCAACTTAATCAAAATCATTTCCTTAAATCCATTTGACCTAGTCGAAAGTTAACCAAGTCGAAAGCTACTCAGTTGAAATCTATTAACCATAAAAATTCAAAAGAACGAAGGTATGAAAGAAGGGTCACGGGAGCATGAGGAAAGATCAAAAAGCATCAAGATGTTCTGGTTAATTGTACCTTCCGACAAGGAGCTTTCAGCGAAGTCCAAGGATATCTTTCAAAGTCATAAGGTAGAATGATACTTCAAAAATCCACCTTTTAAAGGAGTCGAAAGGATGCAATCATCAGAATTCATTATCATTAAACTTTTCGAAGGAGTCGAAAGGTTCCATCTCTTAATGTACAAGAATTTCTTATCTTTTAAAAAGAATGAAGAGGTCAAAGTAAGTGTGAGCTACTCCATAATGACCTTTTCGAAAGCAGAGCAAGCCTTTCGAACCGGTTGGAGCACATCCGGAATACCTTTCGACAAGGTCGAAAGGTTTTCATGAAAAAAGCAATACTCAAAAGTCGACAAAGAATGGTAGACAACCTTGTGAAAACATTGAATGGAAGCATAACACTCGACAACAACCAAGTGTGAAGCAACCTTCCGACAAGATCGAAGGATTCGGAACAAACATGTGAAGGGCAACCTTTTGTCAACGTCGAAAGATTCATAGCAATTAGGAGGAGTGCTACCTTCTGACAAGGTCAAAGGGAACACAATAGTAGGAACAAGGCAAGCCTTTTGACAATATCGAAAGGTTCATGAAGACATCAGAAAAGCAACCTTTCATCAAAGCCGAAAGGTTCAAGAAGACCTCGGAAAGAAAAACCTTCCGACAGCGTCGAAAGGTTCATTATGGCATACAAGGAGCAACCCTTTCGACAAAGACGAAAGGTTTGTAGTTGCATATAAAAGGGAAACCTTCAATCCCAATCGAGAACATGGAGTCAAAAGGGGGGCCGCCTGCATCTATAAATAGGACCCAAGGGGTCATGTTTTGGGGATCCGGTTTCTATCATTTTGATCTTGTAACTTCTAAATCAAAGTATTGTTACCCTAATTGAGTATGACTTGGGGAAATTTAATAAAATGAGGTTTTTCTTAGATATAAAGGGAAGTACTTGGCGTTGTTAATTACCTTACCGTTTGCTTAAATCTTTGTTAGTTTAACTCATATTTTCATGTTCAATCCCATCAGATGGTTTTTGTCGACCAGGTCGACATCACTCTTGTGCAAGTAATAACTATAACCTTTCGAAGTCTTAAACCCTTACAATCTAAACCTTTCGATAAGGCCGACACTTTACTTAGATCAGCATCCACTAATACCTTCCGAAACTATTGGCTCAATTGTTTAAGTCTTTCGACAAGGTTGGAATCTACTCAATATGAATGATTAAACCTTTCATCAAGGTCGGAAACTGCTAACTATTCACCAAAGAAGACTTAATCTAATCAAAAGAAGGCCTTTGTGAAGACTTCAAACAAGCTCAACAAAGCCAAAAGGTCACCTAGCCCAAGTTCTAAACCATTCGACGAGAACGAAAGGTCTGATACAGGGCATATCAACCAAATAGGTTAAATTGAAAGTCAATCATAAAAACATGAATCACGTCCTTTGTTCTCCAAAGAAGAAATCCATCCTTCTTTTCATATCTTTGGAGTGTTGACAAGAAATCTTGTTAACATTTTAGCACTAGAAGGAGGGCCTGAACCTCCGATCTCTTATAATTTTCATCTTCGATCAATTGCATAAAGTATGGTAATAGCTAAGAGTGGTAACAACAATCCCAACGAAGAGGCTACATCGCGGTCAACCTTTAAAGGTCACATGGATTTAAATCCTAACTTAGGAAATATAGAAGTAAGGCAACCTTCAACCCTAACAGAATTGGAAAGCAACGTGATTGAGGTTCAAAATCAATGGCCACAAAGGATAGAAGTAAAGGAGTGTTCAGAGAGAGCTTCAACCCGGGAATCAATAAAGATTGTGGTGAGAGAAGATGAAGTGCAACTTCCAAATGAGATAGAGAATTAAGGGTTAAACTGAGATAGTCGGGTAAGTAGATCACTTGAACAATCAGATAGCTTTATCCAAGAAGACAACATGAGTAGTCATAGAAAGGAGACCAACCAAAATAACAATTTAAACCATATGATGGTAAATGCACTTGGAGGAAAAGAAATTTATGACCCTAAAGAATATGTTATCCTGCAAAAAGCCCCCTTTTCTGAAGAAAGAATGGCGACAAATCTTCCTCCACACATTCAAATTCCTTCACTAAAATATGATGGAACAACTGATCTAGATGACCATCTTGTTGTTTTAAAAATTGGATTAACTTATACAACGCTTCAACGGCAGTTCATTGTAAACTTTTTCTCATTACTTTCCATGGAGCAACTATTAAATGGTATAGGAGATACCGAATGGAAACCATCTATTCTTGGTAACAATTTACTTGCGACTTCATGGCCCAATTTGCTATATTCAGAGATACAACTATGGACTTTAGTTTGTTAGAAACCATCAGACAGAAACCAGGGGAGTTACTTGGTGAATTTTTGAACAGATTTAGCATAGAAGCACTAAGAGTAGAAAGTACCACTGATAGGGAAAACACATGGCGATTCGGTTCGGTTCGGTTTATTCGAATAAACTCCTTTTTGGAAAGACCTTTATATAAATGGATGCATATACCTACAATATTTCTTCCTTCGGGCAGAGAAATTTATTCAATTAGATGAGATGCATCATGCTAAGAGAGAATCCCAACGAGAATTCAAAGAAGAGAAATCTGATCTCAAGCGCTTTGACAAGAGGCCAAGGGAAAGTGAAAACCTGAAATGAAGTCGAAGAAAGAAGTATAAAATGAATTGTGTTGTCCTGAGCAAACCTCTCTCCTATATATAAACTAAGATGAAAAGGAATGAGAATTTTATTGCACCTCAAAAAGTTTGGAATGCCCCAGAACCAAATAAAGGAGGAAGTTATTGCGAATACCATAAGGCAAATGGACATGAAACCGATGAATGTCGTGTTCTATATGAGAAAATACAAGGCATGATCAAGGCAGGCTTCTTGCAAGAATTCGTCAAAAGAACCTGAAGGTCATCTTGTTCGAGCTGAGAGGAAAGCAACTCAACAAATTATAAATGCAAATCCCTATCGAGTCATGAGGACTTATGGCATTAACTCAACTACCATTTTTGTTTCTTCCTCTTTTCATATCTTTTAAACTCAATTTCTATTTCCATTCATACTTGAATTTGTATTGATCATGTACTGATTAAAATTTGAGTGCTATTACAGGTAAAAAAATCAAACAAAAGCACTTGACGAACTCTAAGAGCATGACAAACTCCAGAATACTTAAAGAGGGCAACTCAGACGCCTGACGTAAGATAATTATCAACAATTTAGTCAACGCAACACTAAGGCTTTCCTGTAAGAAATGTTGAATCACTGCTAAACTCAATTCCAATTTAGGAGAAAATCCATATATATCTAATCTATTTTTAGCAAATGATTTCAAAAGGAAATTTCTCAAATTATATCCTTTTAAGAAAACTATTTTCAATCACCGAATGGTCTGTGGGGAAACATATACTTATTTATCCCAAAAGCAGATTTATGCAACTAATTTGAGATATTAAATTGCACTAATAAATGGGCACAAAAAAACTTCAAACCGAGTGATTTCAATGTTTCAAAGTTTACTAAAATTGTGCACGGAGATAAGCCTATTCATACTTCTTTTAAGAAAGATTTTGAAAGCACAAAAAGTTATTGAGACTCAAACTAGAGAACCCTGTTCTCGACTAAAAGGCTGTTGGTTCATGAATCATGACCTCCTAGTCTCTTATTTGAGATTCGTGTCTCCATTATGAGAACAGCAAGGAAGTACTTGCAAAAAGATTTTATTAGAAAAAAAAATCTTTCATAAAAAGGATTCATGAGTCCAAACTATTTTTCAAAAGAAACTCTTCAATATAATAGAAGGGTCTAATTACAAAATTCTTTCTCTCAAAAGACTCCATTTTAATTGGCCAAAAAATTATTTTCATATACAAATACTCAAGCCTACGATGTTATTCCGTAGCACTTCCTAGAGGGAGGGACATAAGCCCACGATGTTATTCCATGGCACCTCTTAGAGGAAGGGACATAAGCCTATGTTGTTATACTGTAGCATCTCCTAGAGGGAGAGATAAAACTTCTAACGTCCCAAACCACCCCTTAGGGGACGGGTCAGGGTAGCACCCATCAGCGTCCTTCTTGAGGAAGTTTATCTAAGTATATATCCCTTTACGACAAAGGAAGCCCAAAGAGTGGCTCACCAAAAAATGGACTAAGATGACCAAGCCCAAAGAGTGGCTCACCAAAGAATGGACTAAGATGTCCAAGCCCAAAGTGTGGCTCATCAAAGAATGGACTAGGATGTTCAAGCCCAATAAGGGCTCCAAACAGAAGAATGAGAATAGAGGTATCCAAAACTCAAGACCAAGGGTTAAAATCCCAAAGGATAAAGGGTTACAGAAAGAAATCTATCCATCAACTGGAACAAAATTAAAATCCTAAAGAAGGATACATAAGAGACAATAAGACAAAGATGTCCAACACTACAACTGAAAATAGATAAAGGATCTAGAATTATATTCATAGGAAATAAGATATGAATTAGCGGATCCTATAACATCTATTGCTCAAGAAATAGTTACCATGTCAAAGGACTAAGAAATCTAAATCCTCATAGATGACAGGGAACAAGAAAAAGGATAAAAGAAATCCCCAACATGGAATCAAAGACCAAAATATATACGAAAGCCAAAAGAATGGAATAGACAGCAAAGTATTTCAAATGGTAAAGGAAATTACACACAAGGAATAAGATGAGTAAACCACTACAGAATCCACAGAAATAGAGTAATCCCTTAGAACAAAAGAGGCTCTATATGTATATAAGGATTTAGTATTCCAATTAATCACAAGGTCTTACAGATGCAACTCAACTCCGATATATCAAAACTTTACTAACCCATATGTCCAGGAGAGTATTGTTTGGCCAAATAGATTTCTAATTTGATATCGAATGAATTTCTAATAATATATTTGTTAGTTTGGATCCTGACAAGGTTTTGGTTAGGTTCATGATCCATGGACTTTCAATTCCTTTTTGTGAAGATTTTATTTATGATGATTTATTGACTTCTTGAAAACTTATTAATCTCGTTGGACAATTTTTACAAAGGCTTCATATTGAATTCCTAATTTCAAGGTTTCCTAATTCCTTCATTAACTTTCGAAATGATTTATGAATTTTACACACTTGAATTTTCATGATGATTTTTCATCATTTGTTTGGTTATTGAGTTTCTGAATTTTTAACTCATTTGTGGAGTTTATGATAATTTATGGGTTTCCCAATGATTTCTGCGATGATTTGATAATTTGGCATTCGTGATTTCTTGCTAAATTATTGGTTTAATGAGTTTCCCTACTGATTTCTATGATGATTCAGGAATTTAATGTGTTACAATTTCCTAATTAATTTTCATGACAGTGTCCTATTGATCGTTTGTTTCATGAGTTCATGATTTCTTGGTTCCCTTTATTGATTTTCCATGATAATTTATGAATTTTCCATCAACCTTCTGATTTTGAATAAGAATGAACAGATTTCAGATCACATTTTTGATTCTTGGATTTTCAATTCCCAAATTTAATGGAATTTAAGCTTCCTTATTGATTTTTGTGATGATTGATGAATTTCGTATTTCTAATTTACCTATTGGAAATTTTGGGTGGTTTTATTGGGGTCTTAAATTGATGAATTTTTAAATTACTTGATGATTTTCATGATGATTTCAGATTTCCTTATAGGGTGTTTGATAATCCTTTATAAGATTTCTGATTTTCTTTTAAGAAAGCTTCCTTCTCTTCATCAGGAAAGTCGAAGCAGAGATAAGGGTATTCCAAATATAATTTTTCTAAATTTCGAAGAAAGCAATATCTTGCTAACTTCAAAGTCTTTAGGAGTGGTACATTTTTAGGTTAACATACTGACTTAGATAATCTCCTAGGATGACATGACCTAAAGAACTAATATTCTGAAATAGCACAGTAAAAAGAAACTAAGTTTAAGGAGTAGTCCTCTGATATAAAATACTAGCGAGGAGCATATTAACAATTTAGGGGTTTTGAGTTGATCCATGAATTTGGAATAGTTCGTATAGAAAGCTTGTCTTATGCAGGAAATCATTAGATAATTCCTATTCGCTGGTTATTTTTAGGCTAAACGAAGATTGTAATCATACAAAATGACAAAATAACTCCATTACATTTTTGAGATGAATGAAAGAGAACGCCTAAATTTTCCCACCAAAATATCAATCCGAGCCCGTTCGACTTATTCCCTCTCTTATAAAAATAATAATAATAACATTAAATCATTCATCTCCGCAATAAAATGAGCACTAATGGCGGCCTGTAACGTTCATCAAATTCATCCCGACTTTGTTAATGTAAAGGCACCACATTGTTGCTGCTGTTATGCAATGGGACTTCTAAACAACCTCAAGAGGCGGAGGAAGTGCAAAGTGCTCAGTCCAGCAACGCAATTCATCAACAACCCAATTTTTTCAATCACCACTTAACGGCTACGTGGTCCATGCTTTACGACTTAAACACTGCCATGTGCTGGAAGGATTTGGCTATCTAGGACATCTCTAATGAGAACCCCAGGCTAGCGATGTATTCGCCCTATCAGCCAATATGTGTTGAACCCACCATCATCAACTTAGTTGATTTAACTCTGTACCTTCCTCCTCTCCCAAATGAACTGTAATTAGGGGGTTATTTTATCTTTTTGCTAATCATCCCCGATGTTTAATTTTGAAATAGTGACATCTTTTTGAATATGTATATGCTAACTGATTATTGACAGTATATAAGTTAATATTTTGAGATTCTAATCTAATTAAATTTCTGGAATGATGTTAATGGATTAATTTTTTTGTATTTTGTTGAATAATGTTTGGCCATACAGAAAGAAATTAGGAGGTTTGGGTCACTGAATTTAAAGAAAACTTGGTCTCATCTATCCTTAAACTTGTTGATCTTACCTAACAAAATAGCAAACAAGCTTCCTTAAAAAAGGCCTAAGTACCAAAACACACACAAAGTTTAAGTCAAAAACTTGAACAGTTTAAGCTTTTGGCAAAGTCGAAAGGTTCATAGAGAAAGCTTTCGACAAAGTCGAAAGGTTTATAGTAAAATCTTTTGACAAAGTCGCAAGGTTAATAGGAAGAGCCCCTTTAACCATATCGAAAGCTCGAAAGGCTAGGAACAGGGAAAAATCCCCAATAGCATGAAATTAATTTCCACAGGTTGAAAAGGTCTAACTCAAGAAAGGAATATCAAGAGCATGTAGTAAGTTTTCTCCAAAGGTTAATTTATTTGAACCGATATATGCAAATCAAGTGATATTATTCCATAATCTTAAGAAGTTTGATTATGGTATCTAAAAAATTATTACTTTAATGGCGTCTTAAATATTAGCTTTATAAATTTAAGATGGCTCATTCAGGACTCGTAACAAAGTTACAACCTTAATAGGAGTAATTATCTATTTTACAAGAAGTAATGGAGGGAATCCATTGGAGTTTTGTCCTAAAGAACAAAAGCTTCTTTCATACGGGAGGGGGGTTTAAATGTTAACCATAAAATATTCAGAAGAACGAAGGTATGAAAGAAGGGTCACGGAAGCATGAGGAAAGATTAGAAAGTATCAAGACGTTCTGGTTAATTGTACCTTCCGACAAGGAGCTTTCGACGAAGTCTAAGGATATCTTTCAAAGTCCATAGGTAGAATGATACTAGAAAACCACCTTTCGACTAGGTCGAGAGGACTTTCAACAAAGGCAAAGGAGAAGAAGTTCAAACCAAACCTTTCGAAGGAGTCGAAAGGATGCAATCATTAGAATTCATTAGCATTAAACCTTTCGAAGGAGTCAAAAGGTTTCATCTCTTAATGTACAAGAATTTCTTACCTTTCGAAAAGAATGAAAATGTCAAAGCAAGTGTGAGCTACTCCACAATGACCTTTTCGAAAGCAGAGCAACCCTGTAACGACCCGTAAATTTTAACTGTTTTAATAACGAAATTAGTTAAAACTTTAGTAAATGTTAAACGATAAAATTTTGAAATATAAATTTGATATTTGGAATGCGTCTAGTTAAACATAGCAACTGGTAAATTTTTGTCCGAAAATATGAAAGTTTATTTCGCACGTAAACTTACTTCAATTTAATCAGTTAAAAAGCGATGAAAATAAAATGTTTTTGGAACCTAAATATTTTTACATAGAAAAATTCTAAACCATCTTCTGAGCAGACGTCATTTTCGTTTTTCAAAATTCGGACTTCTTTAGCTCCATCGATCTTATTTTTCTGTGTTTTTCTTGCATTTTTCCATAGTAGAAAAATTCGAATTTTATAATTCAAATCATACCACTGATATCTTTATACCATTGTGACCGTATCGTCGTGCTGATCTCTACGGCATACTCATTTCTATGTTTTGACGTCCGATGCACGACGAAACCGGTGAACAAATTTATCGTATCGGTTCGTTTTGTTTCTCTGTGACCATTCATATCCAACGTTTAAACCCAATGGTCACGGCTATTAATAATCGCTGGAATCCAACTTTAGACCTTTGCTATTACCCATGCTAATTTATTTCATTTATGTTTGCTCTGGGAAATATAAACTTATAAAGTTACAAAATTTATCTGCTGTGTCCATTATTTCCTCTCTGAAGCTAATCCCCGCATCACTATCCTCCACAATCGCAAAGCCCCACGCCGAGCACCATCGACCCATGCTTCACCTCGACCCGCCTCTTTGGCCTCGCCAACATCCCGCAACCGGCATCCGCCTTCAACACCACCGACTCATCATTTTCTCTCCACCTGACCGCAAGCCCACTGCCCCACCAAACAACGCCATGGCCACTCATGCAAACCGAGCTCCAAATGAACAACCACCCTCCCATCACTGCCTAGCAACCGAAACTAAGACCCTCAACCCTCATCTGCGCGAGCCACCAGTCTCCGCTTTCTCCGACCAGTGCCGCCTGAGCTTCCGACCGGCCACAATCCTCTTACCACAACCACCGCTCGGCCTCCCTTCCGCCGCCTTCCCATCACGTCATTCGATCACCTCCCATCATAAACGACCCAAGCACCACCACTATCCCTGCCGACTGTCCTAACATCGCTCTCTGCCTCCGACCCACTGCTCTCCCTACCTCGGCCGACTTGTTCTCCTTGCTTCCACCGTGAAGCCACCCATGCCAACCCTCCATGCAAACTCGAACCCGCCACCTTGCTTGGGTGGCCGAAATTCCATCACAACTTCTTTCATTTTCTAGCCTTGGAGACTTGCCTCGTTCATCACCTCGCCAGCGTCTTCTATTTATATATGTGGTATGTTAATTTTGTAGGAAGTTTGTTATGTAAATTTAAATTTATATAGTAACTGTTGCATAAGTTAGTAGTGTACATACATAACCCACTGTACAAATATTTTTATGTACTTTCTACAGTTTATATAATTTCCATAATTGATTTGAATTATATAAGAATCGATTGTAAATTTATGTATATAAAATGTTAGTTCGTATATCTACATAGGTGGACCTGAGCAACATCTCTCTATTTTTTATTTTATTTTACGAGTATGGTTTTAATATTATTTTAAGTTTTGTTTCAAAAAAAAAAGAATTTATGATAGTTATTATACTAGTTTATATAAGTATTGGTCTGCCAGGTCATATAATTATGTATATATAAGTTAATAAGTTAGTGTATATGTATGTTATATGGCACGTTAGTCTGTGCATTTTATAATAGATAAGGATTGTTTTTTATATATATTTCATGCGTGAGTTTCATCTGGGAAGTTCTGGGTACTATAGCACTTATATATATGATGTTTATATGAAAGTTTATGCCACAGGGAAATTTTAAAATGTTATATAATGCGAGATTTATATATATTAATTTATGCAAACTATTTTGGTATATATATAATATTTTTGATTTATCTTGTATATTTAGTTATATTACATAAGTAAGTTGTATTGAGTAGTGCAGTGCTTATATATATAGTACAAGACAGTAACCTTTTGGAGTTAAAGTATATGTTACAAAGTTTTCTGTATATTCAAATTTATCATTCTGATGCTTACGTGTATATACATACGTATTGATTTGTATATCAGCTTTGAGTGAAAAAGTGAGTACAACTCTTGTTTTATAACTTTTTAGTTTATTTTATGGATATAATAATAATATATCATTTTATTATATATGTATTATGTAAAGGACGGTATGTCTGAATAAGATTTATTTTGATTTGTTTAAAGTATTGATTTTTAAATAAGTGTGTTTGAATTTAAAATATGTTTTGATATATGTATACAGTCATATATATTTGTTCATTTATACCATTGAACTTTATCAATCCAGTTTGATCTGATTTCGTCAATTTTCTTTTATCAGCTTTGTCGTCAAAATTCGCGTTCAATCGTGCTTCGTTTTGGAATTCGTGCTTGGATTCGTAATTCGATTTCATCGTCAAATCCTCTCTAGCCTCGAAAGGTGAGCAATCACTCACGATTAATGTTCTTTTATTTATCAGATTTGATTTCAATTGGAACGACAATTGAAATATGCTGCTGTTGGTTAGCTACACTGTCATATATGCTATTACCTGTATCTGTTCACCTATGACATCTGATACCATTATCTATTAATTATTTATGCGATGATAATACAGTTTGGTTGATAATTGATTGATTGATTGTTGTGTATATGGGATGTTAAATTGAAATGTATAAAGTGATAAATAATTTGAAATTGAAATTGACGTAGGATAGTTAGATTTGATATATGTGTTAATTTGATTGATGACATTTGTGTAATATGACCCCTTAAATGCTTAATCATTTGACATGTAGAAAAATAGTGTTAACTACACCTTGAACTATCAATTGTATGTTGCTTAAACTGAGGATGTATGAAATTGTAAATAGATGACAAGTGAAGAACCGTAATGTAATAATCTTTAATCTACATGAAATGATAGTGTAGATTCTAGAAATAATTATATTAATTTGCACAAACAACAATGTGAATTAATACGATTATTTTGAGATTATTTGAATTAATTATTGGATTGTTATTAATTGTTGTTATTGCTTGTTTATTTACTTTGACACCATCCCAGTTATCACACTGCAAGTTCCCTTTGCTATGCTTTGATTTTCGAATTTAATTGGAATCGGGTTGAAATGATAAATACCCAAATAAACTTTGACCTAGGATAGAAAATTAAATAAAAACCGATTGGTCAAATAATTTGATTTAAAATAAAATAAAGATTTTATTCGAATAAACAATAAGGTTTTGAAATGAAGTTGGAATTTGAATTTTTAATGAAAGGGAAATGTAAATATTTAATAATCTAAAACAAAATATTAACAAAAAATTGATGAAAGAATGTTGTTTGATTTGAGAAATGATTGAATTAAGTTTGAATTATTTAATAATTAAGTTTTGAAATTATTTAATAATTAAATAAAAATTGAATTATTTAATAGTTAAATAAAAATTGAACCTTTTGAATTAGTGAAATTAAGTTCTTTATTAATTGAGTTTTGAAGTTTGTAACTAAGTAAATAAATAAGTGAAATTGAATTTCTTTAACAAGAAATAGAATGTGATTTATTGAAATCAATGTAAGACTTGTAATTGAAAGAATTGATTTGACGAATTTAATTTAATTCAAATTTGTAAGTTTTGATATAATGGAGTTGAACTTAAGTAATTGATTTAATGAATTGGAAACTAAATAGAAATTGTTTTCAAGGATAAATTTACTTAACGAAAATTTAATGAAATCGATCAATGAAGTTAAATTGATTTGAATGTTAAATTAAATTAATTTAAATGATTTCGGAATGAAACTGATATACAAACTTGAATCAATATTTGAAGTGTTTTAAATAAAAATTGAAACTGAATTGTAAGATCTTGAAATGGTAATTTGGAGGTTTTAAACGTAAATGATGGAAATTGATTTAGAAAGACAAATGAAATGTTGATTTACAAATTCTGATTGAAATTGTAATTGATTTGGTTTTGAAATTTATTAAACGACCAATCGGTGAAATAATTACGAAAGTTATTAAAGAGACCGGAATCGGTTATGGACATACTCTCTGTCTAAACCGAAAACCACTTTAATAACTATACGCGGAGTTGTGATCCAGAATGAAGTGGTTAGAATGATGTACGTGATGACTGAAGAAAGAGAACGATAATGGATAGCCTTGACACTTGTGTCAAATTGGAAATGACTAAAACAGGAGCCGTGCCGGGCCAAATGGGGGCTAGCTACCTCGAGCGAACACACTTCTTCGAAACTACTCATTACTTGTTGTCGATTGGTGCACCCTTGATTTTGGGAGTGTTGTTTTGCGGTGTTGCGATCGCTGCGGTGATGCGTTCTCACCTGTCCGGATCAGGAAAACGGTAGTTTCACTACCTTGGGTATTGCCTCATGTGCCTTGTCATACTTGGATCCTGATATACGCGACCACTACGATTTGTTTTGCGTTATACCTATGGAGTACTCCCTAATATCCCACTAGTTTACGGTGGAGTTTATAGTGCTGTATAGACTATAACGCTTATAAAAATGTGTTAAGGGGTATAATGGTAACGCCTTAACACTATTTTGATATCTTTATATTACTGATAGACATTATCTACTTAGCGTACATTACTACCTAGTAGATAGTTTAACGGATCCTTAAAGGATGGTTATTCCAAACATCCTTTGAGTTACTTGAGTTTCAGTTGCTATTTCACTTGAGTTGGATTTACAAATATAAGAATGTTAATCCTGACTCGAGTGTTTTGTGTTTTCTTTACGCTCGGGTCAGACTGAGTGTTCCAGTATTAGAGACTCACCTTTGGAGTTGGAGCTTCGCTTGGAGATCCAGCTATCTATCCAGCTTTCAGATATCCAGTTGATTCCAATGATGTATTCTGATTTGTATCTGATGTATAGAGTTACTCTTCTGTTGTACCTTGTTTAACTCTGATGTATCTTATATATTTATATAGTAGCTTCATGAACTACTATCTCTTTTACTTCTGCTGCATTTATTATTATGTGTCTGTGATCTGTGATTATTTTATTTACTGTATATGCTCAGTTTTGCCAATTTAAATTAACAACGCGGTATTTTGAATTATTCAAGTCCGACATGTGCGGATACGAATGGTCCAAAATAGCGGGTCGTTACAAACCCTTTCGAACCAGTTGGAGCACATCCAGAATACCTTTCGGCAAAGCCGAAAGGTTTTCATGAAAAAAGCAATACTAAAAAGTCAGCAAAGAATGGTAGACAACCTTGCGAAAACATTGAAGGGAAGCACAACACTCGACAACAATCAAGTGAGAAGCAACCTTCTGACAAGTTCGAACAATTCAGAATAAACATGTGAAGAGCAACCTTCTGACAAGGTCGAAAGGTTCATAGCAGTTAGGAGGAGAGCTATCTTCTGACAAGGTCGAAGGGAACACAACAGTAGGAACAAGGCAAGCCTTTCGACAACATCGAAAGGTTCATGAAGACATCAGAAAAGCAACTTTTCATCAAAGACGAAAGGTTCATGAAGGCATCGGAAAGACAAACCTTTCGACAGTGTCGAAAGGTTCATTATGGCATACAAGGGGCAAACCTTTCGACAAAGACGAAAGGTTTGTAGTTTCATATAAAAGGGAAACCTTCCGTCCCAGTCGAGAGCATGGAGTCGAAAGGGGAGCCACATGTGTCTATAAATAGCACCAAAGGGATCATGTTTTGGGGATCCGATTTCTATCATTCTGATCTTGTAACTTCTAAATTAAAGTATTGTTACCCTAATTAAGTATGATTTGGGGAATTTAATAAAATGAGGCTTTTTCTCAGATATAAAGGAAAGTACTTGGCTTTGTTAATTACCTTACTATTTGCGTAAATCTTTGTTAGTTTAATTCATATTTTCAGTTCAATCCAATTGGAAGGTTTTTGTTGACCAGGTAGACAACACTCCTGTGCAAGTAATAACTATAACCTTTTGGAGTCTTAAACCCTACAATCTAAACCTTTCGATAAGACCGTCACTTTACTTAGATCAACATCCATTGATACCTTCTGAAACTATTGGCTCAATTGTTTAAGTCTTTCGACAAGGTTGGAATCTACTCAATATAAGTGATTAAACCTTTCGTCATGGTCGAAAGCCGCTAACTATTCACCAAAGAAGACTTAATCTAATCAAAAGAAGGCCTTTGTGAAGACTTCAAACAAGCTCAACAAAAAAAAACCAGAAGGTCACCTAGCCCAAGTTCTAATCCATTCAACGACAACGAAAGGTCTAATACAGGACATATCAACCAAATAGGTTAAATTGAAAGTCAATCATAAAAAAATGAATCATGTCCTTTGTTCTCCAAAGAAGAATCCATCCTTCTTATCATATTTTTGGGGTGTTGATAAGAAATCTTGTTAACAAAAGCCATTTAGTCGAAAGTAAGCAGGCGCATTTTTATTTTAAAAGCAAAGCAATACCTCAACCCCTTCGGAACCCCTAATTTCGACCCACTACCTTTCGCCTATATTCAATTCACTACGTATCAGTACCCTGATACCATGTGCATTAGTTTCGACTGTGTCGAATGAGAAGTTAAAAAGGCTTAACCTGGTGCCGAAAGTATCGAAACAGTGAAAAACTTATTTATTTGTCCTTTTAAACTATTTCTGTTGTACCTAACTTGCCTTGTTCGTCTAAATCCGATTGGTTGCCATATTACTTTTTCAAAAAGTGCTGCCAATTTCCAGAAGTAACAAATATGAATTATTTGCAAAGAGCCCCTTCTCTTTTTATAAATATATAAAACATTTAAGTCTCATACCTTAAATAATTTTATATATCCATTAAAACAACTAGGAAAATTATACACAAATTCCAGAAAATCTCTTTTAATATCACTACAAGAAAACATGTTATTGGTTGCATTGAAAGGCGGCGTTTCAAAGTTAAGTGTAACTAATGCTTATTTAGAAGAAAATAAATAAATAAACAAACGATGCCAGTCTTTCCCTCATAAATTTTTGGTAAAATTTCTATTCCCCTACTTGGTTTCTTTCTTCAACATAAACATTTGTATTAAAAAAGCCTGATGAAGTCTAATTTTCAACCACCACCCCTCGTATTCTCATTTACCTTCTTCTCCACTCTAACCTTGCCTCTCAACCTTTCCCTCTCGTCCAACCCTCCTCCATCTCATCCGCTCCTTTAATCATTGCTTCCTTTTCAAATTTGCAAACCCTAGATCTGCCTTGCTTATCACAACTCGCATCATGGTCTACTGTTAGCGTCGATGATTTTTGGTTTCCCTCTCTCAGTCTCGGCCTAAGTCTATATAATGAGATAACTGATAGTGGCATGTTGCATCTATGATCTCAACTCTAAACACCTTCTTGGATTCTGAAATCAAAATATTGAGGTGAGATTGAATTTTTCAATTATGATAAATATTTTTAAAATTTGAGGTAGTAACATTAATGTAACAAGTAGCTTACAGTCAATTAACTAGATACTAATTGTTAAATACTTTATATGTTGAATTTGTGAATTGTTTAGTTATTCCGAAAATTGAGTTGTTTAATGCAAACCAATTTGACAAATAAATTATATGATGAATCAAGTGGCTTGATATTGATTTACGTTCATGTAAAGTCTATATCTTTTGAGCCACAACAAGCCTATTCATTTGAGTCTGTGCCAAGTCTATATTAAGATGGGTAAAATTTCTGCTGCTAATGGATTCTTTTGTTGCTGACTAGAACTGTGCTGCTGATGAGTTTATACTCATATGTTATTGCATGCATTAAGATGCTAGATTGTGTTGTTGCTGCCTGTGTTGATCTAGTGAGATCTGTTGTATAAATTATTTACGTTGCTTAGGAGATGGTACATGATATCGAAGGAAAATTGTTCACTTACGTATGTGGCTCGCTGCTTATTTTGCGTAATTTATTCTTTATCATTTGTTTCAATGTACGATAGGAGACTCATATTTTGGGGATGCGATATCTTCATCACGTGCTGGAGCAATGCCTGTACAGTGTTTTGAAAACCCATTGGGGGTACATATTGGTCCTATTATGTGGTATCAACCATCTTTATAGCAATGGGCAGTCACTATATCCTTGCCTTGTTGTCTTTGAATACTTTGAATTGCCATTCTTAGTACAAAACGAAGCTCAGAGTCATCGGACATCATTTCACAATTATCAAAGGTATGTCTATTTCTGCATCATTCTATGTTCTTCATTCAGATAGATGTGTATTTTTCAAAAGTAGATCAGTTGCATATTTTTTGTTGTTTGGATATTTTAGTTTCTAAAACAGCCGAAGGGAAGAAAAGAAACATATTTCCTTGAAAAACAACATGTATGTTGGTTATTACCCTTGGTTGAGCCTAGAAATTTTATGGGCTGTTTCTTGCAGCTTGTTCTTAGAAGATAGGTGTCCTCAAAAGGATGTCTACGGTGGCTTCGTTGTAGAAACTGCGGATGTAATTGTACGATGTACAAGAGTTTTTGATGTGATAGGGTTTTTGCTATAATAAAATTTTGAATTATAGATTTACATCGTTTTGCAACTTGAAACCTGATCTGGCATTGATTGAACCTCCTGTAAAATAAACTAGGATGCTGAGAATTCTACTATATGTATTACTTTTGTCACTAAATTAACAATTTGTGATTCCTGACATCATTAATAAATACTAATTCCAAATGATTGAAGTATAAAAATCTTTGGTTGTATTTAACAAAATGAGCAATAATTCACAAACACATGGCTATATGTGCTTAGTACTTGCGTCATTTTCATTTTCTTTTTTTGTGTATATTTGGCGACGTGATGATTTCTATGGTTTGTTCGGATATTTGATTAATATTCTTGTATATGAATTTGAATGAATATTTAAAAATAAATATGAGTTATGATTTTAAAAGTAAGCTTTTATTTTTTCTAAAAGCAAGGTAATTACATATGAAAATGATAATACTTAATTGCATGGTATAGAGTGGTCTGTCATGAATAAACATGATATTTTTGTGAGTATATTCCAATTTGAGAAAGTCTGCCAACGTTGAACAAAAATACATGTTTATTCATAACTAGTCATTTGCTGCAATCTTGATCGAGATAACTGTTGTTAGAAGCTTGATGATCATTTATGATTTAAGCATCTATTTTAATTTTTTGTAGACATCTGAGTTGGGTATATACCCTGCTGTGGACCCACTTGACTCCACATCTAGAATGCTTTCCCCTCATGTTTTGGGAGAAGATCACTACAACACTGCTCGTGATGTCCAAAAGGTTCTCCAAAACTACAAGAATCTTCAAGATATCATTGCATTTTGGAATGGATGAACCCAGTGAAGATGACAAACTGACTATTGCAATTGCCCAAAAGATTCAGCGTTTCTTCACCAGCCTTTCCATGTTACTGAAGTCTGCACTGGTGCTCTTGGAAAATACGCCGAGTTGAAAGAAAGTGTAAGCAGCTTTCAGGTAAATCACCCTTTGTACCACTGATTATTATTATGCTTGTTAGTTGTTAGTTTGTCAATTGCAACTTCTTTCTGCATTATTTTCAGAAGTCACACCACATTTTAATTTTACTTCTGCCATTTTTCTCTCAAATACTTTTAGTTGTGATATTCCAATTTGGAAATATGTAACAACCTCATTCTCTATTTGTGTTTATAAATCAAATATCAATGTATATTGTTGTTAGAGTTTGTGATTCTTCATATACATGAGACCATAGCAGAACAAAAATTGACTTATACCAATATAATGCATATATAGGGAACATAAAAGAAATCTTTAGCAGTCATATGCTATATTTATAACGATTTTTTAGTCAAAAGAAAATGCATAAATTTTTAGAATAAAAGTAACAGCATATTCCTCTCCTTTTCAATTTCGTCCATATCAAAAGTGGAGAGAATAAAAGAGAAAATAAAGAAGCTTTTGAAGAATAAACCATAGATCACTTTCTTTTCTCCAACAAATATAATGAAAATATATAGTGGGGTACAATGCGGCCCGGAGCATTTCAATTACTTATTAAACATATCGCATACATTAAAAATAAAAATAAAATTCACCTCTATAATAGTTTTTTATATAATTGTCAGAGTGTAAATTGACATAAGAGACATGAAATTGTCGCATGAGAAACTTGTCTTGTTCTTTCAATGCTTCCAATGTATAAGTGCTGCCTACATAGATCTTGATTTTTAAGATCATGGGCATTGAATAGGTCTGAAACGTATTCAATTGCTTCTTGAGAAATGTTTTCTGATGCTGATTGAAGATTTCCATTAGAATCTAAAATGTATTTCCCTGTATTATTTGATTTTGGAATAGACATTTTGCTGTAAAAATTTTTTTAGGTCTTATCACCTTGAGCAAGCCACTTGAGTTTCATTCTTTGAGTATTTTCTATTGCAATTATCCTCATGAGGTTAGATAGATGATCACTTTTTGACCATACAAATAAGCAATATTCTCATCAAGGAATTTGTTAACTAGCTGCTCATAAAGGTCATTTGATTCATTTCTAAGTTATTCATATAATTTTTGATTGCTTCCTATATTTTTCTACCATGACCTTATGGTTAGTTTAGTAGCTTTCAATTTTCTTATGAGCACAAGTAGGGGACTGCCTTGGACATTAGTGTTTAGAGATTATTGGATTATGTCCTTATACTCCTTATCAAACACCATGAATTATTGTACCTGAAGGTGACCCTTGCATTGAGTGAGTGATTATAACTAAATTTAACATTGATAGGAGCGTGATCACTCAGAGAGTGGTTTCCAAAGTGAAACCCAAATTCTAAAAATTTATTATTCAAGCATTCGTTAACAAATACTCTATCAGTTCTACCATAAATTGAAAAAAATTGCTCCACCTCTCCAAGTAAAAAATTGCCTGCAAAATTTGGTTTGATTAATTTTGTTGTCTTTATACACTTTATGAAATTAGTATCACCCAAAGAAGTATGTATGCCTTGATTGATCCTTTCTTGACTAGATAGAATTGTATTGAAGTTGCCAAGTATGATCTAGGGTAGATTGAAGAAATTAGCTTGTGTGGTTAGGTACTACCATAGGTCTGTTCTTTTGACCTGAAAAGTTATAAGCATAAATAATAGTGCATATCATACTTAATCCATTGGCATTGTGAAGGATGCAACTAATATATTGCTTATTAGTATGCATGGTAATGTTGGACCAAACAGTGGAATCCAAAAAATAGTAGAATTCTACTCTTGTTATTTGCATCACTATTGCGAGAACACTTCAACTTATTATTTAATATATACGTAAACTGGTCTATTCTGTGAGCATTTAACTTGTTTTCCAAAAGACCAAAGAAAGAGAAACTGTCACTATTAATCAAATTCAGAATTTCTAGCAGTTTTGGAGAGGAATTAATTCATAAGTTTCATATCTTTATAAATACCAGGGGAATAGATTATAAATGCATGCAGTTAGGTCCAGCCACCATATTGGACTTGGGAAAACAATGATTAATTGAGTTATATCTGACGACTGCTTGAAAGCAAAAACTGTTTTTTTATATAGTTGCAAACACCTAACATATGTGAACTCGAGATTGAAATCTTTGATTAAAGATTAATCAATTTCTCTTGGAATATTGTTTCTTTATTAACTTGCATGCTGAGTTTACATCTGAATTTGTTGTTTTTATAGGTATAATTAAAAATGAGAACCAAGAACCAAGCGAGGCTGAACAAGGGAAAGGTGCGCTTGATTTGTTAATCGAGCCAACATTAAAGGTGAGTTCAGCCTTAATATTGCTAAACCTGTATTTCTGCATCTCCAATGGTTTTAGAGCGCATCTAATCCAAAGCAGAAAACACCAATGGTTTATATTGTTAATATATATTGGCCCACACTAACACAACCTTCATTTACCTTGATTGATGCCTTAATGGGCGAAAGTAAAAAAGGTACATAAACCCATGTAACATAATGTATTAGCTGCCTTATCAAAATAAAATTTATATTATTATAGTCACCATAGATTATGGGTAAATACTGATACGAATACCAAAATAATAACATATATTCCATACAAACCTAGACATATCTAATCCACACAAGCCAATGCATTTTTAAATTCATGCAAACCTGTAGATGCCATCCTTTTCCTTTATTGATATTGACTAAATTGATAGTTCCAATATACTTAATTACTAAAAGAAATTTAAATAATAAAAATATTGGAGAACATTTTCCTCTTAAAGGTAAAGCTGCATGATTCCAAATGAGTACACATATGCAAAAACCAGATTTGGTTGTCGAGGAGGGGTTTTGTTTCCTTTAACTTCTTGAATGAGGTTGTTAGATACTTGAGAAAGCTGATCAAATTTACTATTAATGTAGTGTGATTGATGTTGCAAGGTTTGGGGAGCTCTTGATGGGAAGGTTACGGTTCTGCTTGAGATTCCTGCAACCGCCTCAGCGTTAAAGTGGTTCCATGATTAGTTTGCTCCTGTCTTGCCCATGCATCTACATCTTCATCAAGCCTTGGCAAAGAGAGATGCCTATCATCTTGATCATCGTTTTTGGGATCGTTTGAATGATGAGATGTTTCCTTCTTGTCAGTTTGCTCTAATAACTAGTTTGGACGACAATTTTCTACTTTGTGACCTTTCTGAACCGGCCATGGTGTTATCAAAGTGACTAGGATGTTTGGCTTGGGTCTAAGGTAGAGTTAATGAAATATGGAGGAGAGGTCTGAGTGGATCAGGAGATAGTTTGATTTGAAAAGATGAGTCATGAGTCATGAGTGGAACGGGCTTTAAGGTATGTTTTAGTGTCATTTTGCTTTTATTTTTGACATCCAATAACTGTTTGCCAATTTAATAATGTACTTAAGTTGACTGTTACAATATTTTGAAGGTTATTTTACGAAGTCATGCTTCCTTCTATTTACTTGTATGCTTTCCAATATACTTCAAATGAATTGGAAAAAATATGTTACTCAATATTGGATTTTCAATTTGAATCAAATTAATTTTAGTTAATGCACTCTGTTAGCGCACTTCTCTAGTTTGTCATTTATATCAAATATATATGAGAATGAAATCTTTCAATTTGAATACTAGGCCCTTTGTTAAGTTGATCTAAGCGAGGAGATTAACAATTTTTGAATAACAAGGACTACATTTTTGTTATTTCTTTCATTTTGTATCTATGTAATATAAGGTTGCAATATCTTGATACTGTGCTATTTTTATATCTATCTATTTTTATTAATTTTTTTAGTTTAGTACTATTTGACATCAACTCTTCCTCTTTCTTATTGCTTCATTTGTTCATTCTTTTAACAAATGATGGTATCACTCACTTATATGCAAGATCTGGTGTCACAACCGATATCAAAACTAGCTATGTTGCAAGGATCATGGCTTTATTATCTGGTGCATTTATACCACCTATCCTTCAACATAAAGTACTTATTTTCTACGCACCTATAACGTAGTTTTTTTTCTTTTTTATTTGTCCCGTGATCTGCATTTTCAAAGATGATCTGCATTTTCAAAGACAACTTGTTACTCCCATCAAGTTATTTATTTGAAACAAGTAATAAACCAAGCAGATTCTAACTTCGCTGAAACTTAATATGGGATCCTCTGCAATAGTATGTTATTGGATACTCTTTTTGTGTGTGTACACTCTTCAAGCAACACCTGTTTTAAGGATACTTTCTAAAACTAATAGCAGGATTGAATTATGAGTACATACTTTATTGATCTGGATATTTTTGTACATGAAATTAGTGCTCACAAGTATACCTATTAATTTATCGAACACTATTTAAGTGGATTAAAATCTGGATTTGATACCATATAGTAAAATCATAATCAGAGTTTGGTTCGAGCCTCGGTATTTCAAATTCATTGCCTAAGTAAATCTGCTTGGTAGTATCTGAATACACGTCTGAAAATTTAATATTACATCACTTTAAGTCATAAAACTTAAAAACTATGCATAAACATAGTTTACAAACAAATTGCATAGTGATTAAATTATACAAGTTACCTCCAACACAAATATCTTAGTTTTCAAGTGAATATGGTAATCGGTAGCCTTCCTATCCAACTTTCTTTGGTTTTCCTACATCCTATCATCCATAACTTATCTTATCCTCGATACCATCTGTTAATTTAGTTCAAATTTAAAACCTATTCTTCTTTGGGTGCATTTTTAAGTACAATTTTGAGGCACCTTGTAAGGTGGACAAGAAACGGGACACTTGAGATGCATAGACGCGATGATAGAGCAATATTTTGCTGGTTATATACACATGACATATTTATATTTCATGTATTCATTATCTTTACGCTACTATGATCTACATAATACATTAGATCCTTATTCATGACATGTAACTTTGTTATGTAGGCATGACATGAATACAATAGTATTTGCTTGTCAGCGTTTAAATAACTGTGTGTTTTGAATAGACAGGAATAGTGAAACTATTTATACGTTTTCCTTCCTATAATGTATCTGCATTAGGTGATCTGCCAGCTGTTCCTATGCATTCAGGTTCTATGGATAATTCTACATTTTATCATATTCGAGCATCTACAAAAAATATATTACGGCAAGCCTCTTAAGGAATACTTCAGAGAAAAAATTGAATGAATTAGCATGTATTTCGAATAATCACAGTTCCTATATACCAATATTTGTTTAGTTTTTTTATAAGTTTCCTTGTATTTAATATGAATCATTTATGTATGGATTTTGAACATCCTGATTTTTTAATAGTATCATAGAAAATAACTACTGGAAGATGAGATTATTTGGTATCCAGTCGATTTTGTATAGTACACTTTAGTTTTGGATGCTGACATTACATCACACTGCTTGGAAAAATAAGAATAATGTTTAAACCTGGTTGATTATGCATGTTGTAATTATTTATTTGTCCAATAATCTGTTATAACATCATATTTATTGTCACCTTATTTCTGTTTTAGAGGGGCAAACTGTGGAACTTCAGTGTTTGAAACTATGTCAAGGTTAATAAGTCATTGGCCTCAACAAAATGCAAGACAATTTGAATCCTTTTATCAAACAAAGAATCACTTCTGAAAGGAGTAAATGGTGGAAGCTATTGGTGGCAGTTCTCAGTTCAAGGAATTTTTTTCAAGCAAGTGAATTAGTTTACTAAATTCATCTATTCGATTATTACATGCATGTACAACGTAATTTGAATTAGTTCATTGTTTTCCTTTGCGAACTCAAAGTATCTTCCGCTCATGCTTCTGGCTTGACTCATTTTAGCTCTTTTCTAAAGCTAGTAACAGATCATTGTTTTGCAACAAGCTAATACAGCAGTTGTTCATTTAAACTCTATTTATCAACTGCTTTGTACCGTTATAGTACTCTATCAACTCTTTTTATCAACTACGTTAAACAATTATAGTACTTTATCTGCTGCAGTTCATTCAAAGCTGATTTAATGATTAGATGCTGACTATTTGACTTCTACTTATTATATCCTTGTATGCCTTTATCAATATATTAAGTTATGCTGGAAATTATAGTACTATTTAATTTTGTTATTCAAAATTGTGTAATACCATTGAGAACAGTTGTTTAATACCGACATAAATTATATATTTATATTATAGTATAAACCAATATGTGCACATAATTTGTACAAAAGAGGTAACATTGATTGCTCAAACCTTATAGCGATGATACTAGTACCCTTGTTTTGTGTCATTAAATAAATTTTATGATAAGGACAAGCCAAGTAAAAGAAGTTACACGTAAGTCCTGATAATCAACACATCCAGAGTCTCCAAGTAAGTGTTTCGAGTAAATAACCAACATTATATTTATCTTAATATGATAATGCATGTTTAGTATATAAAGTTACATGGTTTAGGAATACAGAATTAATAGCCAAATTAAATAAAATAATATTTAGATTTTGGGAATATGCATCTAAATGATCTAATTGTAAAGCAATGTTTTTCCAAATTTAATCTTAGCTTCTGCTTTGTCCTTTCATGAGTTTGATAAATGGCTTCACTCAAAGACACTTTACTATCTAACTGAAGTATTGCTGAATTCTTCTTTTCATAGATATTTTCTTGGAACAAAAATATACAAAATTGTTACGTTTGTTGTATGGGGAAATATTAAGATACTAGCTTATCTTATTGTATATTAGATTTCTGTTTTAGTTATTTAGATACTAGCGTAACTTGAACAGCAAATACTGATGCACAAATCAATTCATTAGATTGCACCGGACCAGGGGAATATGCAGTTAAAACCCAAGCATGAGCAGCTGAAGTTGGTGGATCACCATCGTGATTATCCAGAACCTGCAAGATGCATTGCCTCATGGGTCAAATCAGCGTGAGCATTCACCTCAGCCATAGGATCTTGTTCTTATACAAGGATAGTTGCATCATCTTGAACATGCGCAACAGCTAAGCACCATCTTGTGAATGGGGAAAAATGTGTGTTTGATCACGATGATATGCTGACTGTGCATATGCATAACCTATAATAGGAGCTTCAGGAATAGATTTTGAGGTCGAGGCACATGCACACCACATCAATTGTGTTTCAGTAAAAGATTGGTATGCCTAGACTAGATCATGAGCATGAGTAGGCTGAACAATAGCTGAAGCATAACATGACTTGGGGAAACTTATTGGACTGTGCATGTACATAAGATGCACAGACTTATGCATTTGATTGCAGCAAACTTGTTTGTCTAGCCTGAAGACAATTTTGAAGATCCCGAAGACAAACTTATTTGAGGATATCAGATTATGTCTGTCTTACTAGACCCCTAAGAACTGAGGTAATCAATTGATTCAATTCTACTTATGAAGATGTATATTAACCATGAAGTTCAAACCCAAATACAAGTCTATTTGGATAGCGACAACTAATTTTAGTTCATGAAATCAAAATAAACAGCTTATAATTTGAAATCAAATAAAACGACATATGTCATTGGGGAATCAAATTCTAGTAAGTATTTGTAATGGCGGTATTTTTATATTTCCCTATTCTATCTATTTATTAACTGATTCAACTACTGAATCATCTGTCTTTTTGGTTAAGTAATTGTTACCATGCAAAATCACCTATAGTTGTTGATCATGTTCAAGGATTCTATATAATCTGCCCTTAAAAAATCAAAATTAGCAAAATGTGAATTAAAGTGGCAATTGTGACAAATTGCTAATTATATCGACGGTATATATAGTTTACGGTTAAGAAAATGGTTTAAGGTAAATAAATTCAAAACTCAAAAGGAAGAGGGATGGGAAATTTTGAAGTTGTAAAGTTGCCTTTTTTACAGAACAACAAAATTTCACTGTGCCATAGATGACCTTCTGCAACACAAAAAAAATGTTGGCTCAGGCCCGAAAAATGATGCCTTAGGTCTATGGCAACACTTTTAGGGTGATGAAATTTTTGCCGTTGCCTTAGACCTCAAAGGCAACATTTTGACTATCTAAGGCAACATAAGTAATATTGTTGCAATAGAACCCTATTTGGGTCTATGGCAACACCCATAGGTATCTGTAGCAACATTCCAAAATGTTTCTATAAATATTAACTTTCTGAATTTGTGGGGCCCACAATGTAGAGCATATTTGATTTTTTAAAAAAAATAAATTTTTTTTAATAAAATGTTATTGCACAGAATTTGATATTTAAACAGTAATTTATTTAAATAAATATTTTATTTCAACATTTGAAATAGTACAAATTCCTGACTCCGCTATTTTACAATTCAATGATATATAACACTGATATTCACATATAGAGATATTCCTCACTACATCACTCAGTTCACTCATTACATATGCAGTTTCAATTTATATAGACACCGACAATGACAAATATATGACGAGCTGAGTGTCGAGCCGAAGGCGAGCCGAGTGCCGAGCCGAAGGCAAGCCGAGTAGCGGGTCCGGGCGCAGCTCCGGCGGGGGTCCGGGGCACCGCAGTCCCTGCGGGGATCGACCTAACCGCCCGATTCATCCGATTTCGGAAGATCGAGCCTTCTTTGAAACGATGTAAAATGATGCACAAATGAAGAATGAACGTAGCAAACCCGCAAACCCCATCCTCAGCAACTTCATCACCCATTAGAACTACTTCCCATCTACTTGCTTTGCTTTCTACTCCTTTAATTCGTATCCTCCATCTCCTCACCTAAATCTGCTTGAATCCCCTACGGCCAAACACCAAAACTCTACTGCAAACCCTTTTCAATTTCCAATCACCACATTAGCTTCTCTCCTTAACCAATACACATCAGCACTCTACCATTGTCAATACAAACAATCTCCAAAGCCTCACAGTTGCATGCTCCTCCATCCCCCTATTTCACCAACATCACTTCTTCAAACAAGCAAAACAGCAACTCACTATCAAAAAACTACAATTGCAACCACCCTTCACCATATTACAACTTTCCCAAACTGCCCAAATTTCATCAACCTTCAATACTATATAAACACCAGAACACTCACCATCATTCAATCCACACTTCGTCAACATCCCACCAATATCCTAAAACCTACCACCTCTTACAACTTACCTTTAATCCTCCACTATCACACTCTTGCAATATCAAACTCCAAACTCCGTCTACATCTCTCTGCCAACATTCAGGCATCACACTGCCAACTGAAACTCCTCTGCATCACCTACTTCCACCATCACTTCCATAACTTACCAAACCAACCAACCTTCAACCTATACAACTACATCCATATTCAATGGTGAACCAACCAACCTTAATGCTTGGATGAGATCACTCTGCACTCAGTCCGAATTATGAACTTGCGATGGAGGCATAGGGCATCCAGAAGCAGTAGATACCCAGCCAGATTCTGAAACATTAACAAGTTCCAAAGGAGCATTTGCACAAACATATGGGGGCGTACTACCTTATTGAAATTACCAGTACCAAGTGAAGCAACCGCAATCATAGGGGAAAGTACGAAGAGATCAGCCTGGGATGTACCTGATATAGGAGCCGTGGACGGATTAATTGTTGCGAGAATGACAGCTAAATCTCGAGGGCAGTTCGGGTTTTGGGAGAAATAAGGCGCTAGAATGGTTTTCAGGTGAAGTAGGCTAAAGGAGAAAGGTAGAGGGGTTGGTGGCGAGCAAGTCTTCTGTTGGAGGTGAGAGCTGATGGCGACGACAGCGGTGGCAAAAGGGGTTTGAACGGAAAACTTTGTTTGGCTTCGGGTTTTGGTGTCGTGATGGGGCTCTGGTTGGAGCTAGATGGTCGCGATGGGTCAGTGGGGTAGCTGGGGGTGAGGGTGACAATTTGGTGGCGGAGGCGAATGGGAGGAAGCGAATTGAAATGAAAACCAAAAGGGGATCTACTGTGAACTAGTTCAGGCGGGAAAACGAAATTTTGGGGCAAATTGCAGTGGTGATCCATTTTAACAACCAGATTAAATGTAGATCGTTGGATCGTATTCACGCGGATTGCTAATTTTATTAATTTTTTAATTTGAATACATCTATAGCAACACTATATAAAAATGTTGCATCGTGTTACACTTGTTTAGCTAGAGCAACACATTTTTATGGCTAAGGTAACACCAAAAATACAACGTTGCAGTAGGACCAAAATTTTATAGCTGTCGCAACATTTTAGTTGGCAACACCTTGCAAAAATGTTGCAGAAGGTCATCTATGGCGTAGTGTTTGCAGTTACGTTATTTGTTAAAGTACCCTTTTAATTTGCAACAAAGGTTGACAGTTCTTCAACCAGTAACAGTAGTTACATAAAGGTATTGAGAAATGGTAGCCAGCATGAAGATTCGTTGATCATATTAAAAATGGGTAACTTAAACAATGCCAAATGAGCTAGGATTAATTAGTCGATTCAAAATCAATTAATTACACGCTGGTAGAATTAAAGAATGTAACGACCCAGGAATTTGAACAATTTAAATTGAAAATATTTAATTAATTTTAAATATTTGAATGATGGTTTGAATTGAATTTCAAATTATCAGAATGAATTTGGCGATTAAATTATAAAATTTAATCTATTGAAAGTTGAATAAAAATTTGAATCTTCAGTTTTAAGCTGAAGATAAATATTTCAAAAGCTTTTAAAATTCGTAATGATGATACTGAAGATAATGGAAGTGGTAGAAATTTAATTTTTAAGTGTTTGTTCAGTTTTGAAATCATAGCGTTTGAATCAATATTTAAAAATAGCCTTCCGAGGCGCAGCCTCAGAATTCAACGAAACCAGTTCCATTGGGTCCGTAATATTGAATTATTACTGGATTTCAAATTTCGTTTTTTTCGGAGTTGTTACGAGAGCACACGGTAAGTAAACGCGTTGAAAATTAAATCGAATTCAATTTAAATTTTATATTTATATTAGTCAACATCACCACACGTTATCTCCTTTAATCACGCCTAGAATCACGCCTAACATCACGAAATAAATCGTGCAAAGCATCCCTCCTTCAATTTTAAATACCCATCTCGTTCAAAACAAAATCAACTACAGCTTCAACGCAAAGAAAAAAAATGGCGAGCCTCCCTCTCCTCATTCTCGAATCGAATCAACCCTCGTATAAAAAGAACAATCATAGCCGAGCATCTCCAATTGAAAATGGAATCGAAACCGGGTTCGATCGAATCGTTCGCTCGATCTTGTGGTGGCGATATCGTCACGGCTAGCGGCGCGCTCGAGGGAATTCGCGGCGAAGTGGAGCAGGGTCACAGTCGAGTTCAAGATTAGGGTTCGCGCGAGGTGATGGTGGTGTCGGTCTTCGTTCAAGGAGTAGGCATGTGCGAGGTCGCGTTGAAGGGTCGCGATAATCTAGAGCAAATCAATGACATTCGAGTGGCAATGGTCTGGGTTCGCGAATTCTTCCAGTGAGGTATAAAAATTATTTTTGTTTTTAATTTAGTTAATATATATAGGAATTATTAAGAATAAAAATAAATATTTTGTGAAAGGTAATTAGTTCAAACAGATGCAGAAAATATTATTTTACAGTAAGTTAAATATTAAATTTTTAACATCTTGATTTGAAATTAAGAAATTGCAGTAAAAGAATTTAGATGTAGATTTATAGATTTACAGAAAGATAATACGATAGATTTTTAATATATATATATATATGCTACTAAAAGAAAAAAATATATAGTTTAGAAATTTTCAGTTTGTATAAAATTTACAGTAAAATAAATTTTTGTTATAATTCAAAGTGGTATATATATAGATAAACTTTGAAAGATGGAAATTTTTAAATGGGAAAATACATATTTTTATAGATATTTGGAATCTATATAAACTATTTTCATACGAAAATGTGTTTCAAATAAAAATAAAGATAAAAAGAAGTAGTAATAAATTGTTCGATCAATTTAAATAGTTATTAGAAAATTTGTTTAAAATAAATCATTCGATAAAATTTAATTATTAGTTTAAATAAATTAACAGATGGTAATTAATTGTCAATTGATTCGAATATTTATCAATTACAAAATTGTTTATACAAGGTCAAAACCATGAAGAAATGGTGAAAATGGAAAATGGGATTGCAAAATAAAAAGCTAAGGTGAGATCTTCTCACTCAAAATAAATTTGGATTGCAGTTATTGATTGCTGTTTGGTTGTGATATTAGACATAGTAGGATATATCTATGTATATAGCAATATATATATATATATATATTGGCATATGTATATATTGCAGTTGTGATTTCCCACACTATATAGCAGATGAGACCCTATTGCGTCGTTAGTAAGCGGATGATATATTTATAAATCCCATATACCACGATATTCCACCTCGAAGTGGAATTGGTATTGTGCTAACGTCTGTGGATGCAGAAACAGGTTGGAGGGATCCAACTAGATTCCTCACCAGTATTTATTTATTTACAGATATTGTGATGTATTCTGTTATCATATGTTGATATATGATGTTGGATGTTGTGATTGACTAATTGGTGCGTTGCATCATCGGATCCATTTTTGAAGTTTAAAAAAAATAACGACTTTTATTTTAAAGAGATTTTTAAAGTGATTTTTGAAATAAATAGTTGATTGATTTATAAAATGGTTTAAATTGAGATTTTTGAATTTTTGTAAACGGTTTATATAAAAGATTTATAAAATTGATATTTTACAAATTAAGAATACTGGAATTATAAAACGAGTTTTTATAAGTGTTAAAAATGAAATATTTATGGAATTTGTAAGTGAATGAAATTTATAGATTTATAAATTGTGAAGTTATAAAATGAATGAAATTGTAGAATGAAAGATTTATAAGAAATTAACTTATAAATTGGATTTTTGCCTTTAAATGGAATATTGATCGAATTTGTTAATAAAGGAGATTTATAAATCAAAGTTGTTATGAAATATAAAGGTAAATTTATAAACGTTGTTTTATAAATCCGAAATCAATTAAATTTGATAAATTAAACATAGAAGTTAATAAAGGAGAGATATTCGTGATTTTGGACAACGAATTATCCTTTAAGTTAAATGTTGTAATAATAAGAGTTTGATTGGGAATTTTATTCACGATTTTGGATAGTGGATAATTCTTTGTAAAATGTGTAGAAACGTTAAATTTGTTAACGAAGTATATTTACGATTTTGGACAGTGAATATATTATTAAATAAAACGAAGATGTTTTGGGGAAGTGATATTAAAAATGAAGTTAATTGTTTTAAAAGATGTTTAAAACGTGTTAAGTATCGAAAACATAGATTTCAACATTCATTGTTGAAATAGACGTTTCGAGGAAAATAAGGAAATGATGGACTATAACACTGTTATAGTAGATGGTTTCCGAAAGGAAATGTTTTACATAGTATTGGGATTTATATATCTATCTAAATTTCGAATCCCTATACTAGTGATTTTGAGTTGTCGTAACGATGTTTTACGCAACAGTCGTTTTGACTCAAATAAATGTGTTTAAGAAAATGATTCCCTTAAAGAATGAAATATATACTTAATTTTGATTTAAGTATATCGAATATTTTCAAATGTTGAAAATAAATAAGATTTGTGAATTATCATCTTTGACTATCATAAGAAGAAATCTCCTCCAATTCTGCGTTTGCATTTTGTGTGTGGCGGGAGGTCTTATGGTAGTTTCATTTTCCAAAAGCATTGCGAATCTGTTTTATTTTTTTGTGAAAAATAACTGTTTTATGATCTCACACCAGTCATCATGACTGACTCGGAGTTTATTGTTTCCCTTCTAAACTCTGGGTGCCCATTATTTTCCACACGGGCAGCCTAGAGTTATGTTACCAGGATATTCTGGAGCTTTGGGAGCAAGCTGGTTGGCGAAACGTAGTATTTGTATCTGATATTATTTATTCCGCTATGTATTCTGTATGAGGACAAGTTTATATAACTGTCCATTGTTGTATATTGACTCTGATTGATGTATGTGTAAACTGATATAGTTCTTTGTTTTAAAAGACTAGTGATTATCTATTATATATTGTTCCGCTGCGAATGTGAGATTCTGATATTGTTTCTGTTCTGTGTTTTCTGTTGTTGTTCTTCTTTCTTTTTCTTCTATCTTTTCTTCTACCTCTTCTTTCTTAAACCATAACGGTTTGGTTTTTCGGCATTCGATTGGGCGGCATTCGATAAAGTGAGTATCGATGTCGATTTTCGAAAGTCGAAAATTCTTGAACGTTACATTTGGTATCGGAGCATATGGTTAAGTGACAACCCTGCTCTGTTGGGTGTTATTCATTAGAGATAGAGTCAGCAGTACTCTAGAATGAGTGTGAGTATAATAATAGATATGAGCACGTATTTGTTAGTGAATATGAAATTGTTTGTATTGTGTTGACTTATCAGTTGATTGTTTATAGATTCTGGTCGGTGCAGTCTAGCTAACTGAATTGATAAGGGTTTCTAAACTCTTAAACAAGATAAACCGACATAGTATTGTTTTAAAATTTGGTAAATAACCAAAACTATTTTTGTATATAAAAGAAATGATTTTCTGTAAATTATTATAGTATATGGTTGCATGGTTGTTAGGAAGTAATAATATTAAATTATTATCATTGAAATTAAATAAGAAATTGAAATCATAACTCCAAAGTTAAGAAATAAAATCCATGTACAAATAGAATTTAAGAATGTAAATTATAAATGTGACTTATAATTGGAAACGAAATTCCAGAGAAGTATTTGGAAACGTTTTGAAAAGAATTTGAAGATTTTGGAGATTTGGAAAGTTTAAATCCTTTTTGGAGTTGAAAATGAATTTCAAAGGTTTTGAGAAGTATTTTTGAGAGATGAAAGCTCTAAACTCTTTTCGGTCGCTGGAAAATAACTTCGGTAATGACTGCAGCATCACTGGTGTTCATTTTTGGGTTTCCAAAAGAGGAATTGCTGCCAAATTGTTTTAAATGAAAGTTATTTGAAAATTTTGGGTTTGGTTTTTGAAATTCAAAGGATAATTTGAAAAAATTTCAAAAAAATGGTTTTGAAAAAGTTGAAAAGACTCTGGAATCCTATTTAAAAATATTTATGGAATATTATTGAATTGATAACTTATACAATTTGAAAATTGATAGAATAAATTCAATTTAAAGAATGGAGTTAAATTAAAGTAAGTATAAGTGAATAAATTTGAATAAAGTGAATTTGAAGAAATGCCTAAGGAGACAAAGTGAAATGATTACTTAAAGAAAATTTATTAAGTTGAAAATAAATTTAGGGTAATCAAAATAAATTGGAATTGAGTATTGAATTATGGAAGTAAATTGTGAATGACTAAATAAATTTACAATTGCGATTTAATGAAAGTGAAATTGAAAGTGGAGATTCATTTCGAATTTGTAAGCAATAGAATTGAATTGAATAATTATAAATGAAAGATGAATTAAAATTCATATGGAATTAGAAATCCAGTTTAATATAAGGGTTATAAACCAAAATAGTGAATTGAAAATAAATTTTGGGAATGAACAAAAGGATAAAACTGGAATTGAAACTGAATGTTGAAAACAAAATTTGAATAAAATGAATTAGAATTTGTGATGAATTAGTAATTGGAACTAATTTAAAATAGTGCAGTTGTGAATGAAAGTTAATTGATAAAATTCAATATTCAGGAGGTAAATATTCAGGAAGATAAATAGAATCCAAATTAAATTGGAATTGTGAATTAAATTCAAATGGAATTTGAAATGTAAAATTGAATGATAAAGGATATAACTTCAGTAGTAAATTAAAGATGATATAAGAAGTATATATTGAAAATTTTGTAATGGAATTGGCAAAACGGTTTGAATATTGTAACTAGATATTATTACTAGTAGGATATACATGTGTATTAAAGGAAATAGAATTGGAATTTTGATTTTGAAGATGAATTTGAATTGCTCGAAAAAGGTATGTATTTCAAATTTCAATATGAGATTTGCTGATTTCTTGTCTAGCCGCTTGGCTTTTTCTTTTCTTTTTGAAATCTGAGAGTCCGTAGGGACATTTTGTAGTCGTACCGAGTTAGCCGCGCAAAGGAGACGCTGGCGAAATTTTTCGAAAATTTCGAGTGTTAGAAAATTTTTGAGAATATTTTGGAAGTTTAAATTTGAATTTAAATTTAAATTTGAATTGTTAAGGAAACAATATTGTTTTGAAACTTATAATTGAAGTTGAAAAGTTAGTTTAAATGATAATGAATCTCTAATAAAAAGATTTAGCTTAGTAAGTTAATAAAACTATTGGATTGTGAAAAATAGTAGACGAGTTAAGGACCATTTTTCCTAACTTGTAATTTCGGGACGAAATTCTTTTAAGGGGAGAAGATTGTAACGACCCAGAATTTTGAACAATTTAAATTGAAAATATTTAATTAATTTTAAATATTTGAATGATGGTTTGACTTGAATTTCAAATTATCAGAATGAATTTGGCGATTAAATTATAAAATTTAATCTATTGAAAGTTGAATAAAAATTTGAATCTTCAGTTTTAAGCTGAAGATAAATATTTCAAAAGCTTTTAAAATTCGTAATGATGGTACTGAAGATAATGAAAGTGGTAGAAATTTAATTTTTAAGTGTTTGTTCAGTTTTGAAATCATATCGTTTGAATCAATATTTAAAAATAGCCTTCCGAGGCGCAGCCTCGGAATTCGACGAAACCAGTTCCATTGGGTCCGTAATATTGAATTATTACCGGATTTCAAATTTCGTATTTTTCGGAGTTGTTACGAGAGCACACGGTAAGTAAACGCGTTGAAAATTAAATCGAATTCAATTTAAAATTTATATTTATATTAGTCAACATCACCACACGTTATCTCCTTTAATCATGCCTAGAATCACGCCTAACATCACGAAATAAATCGTGCAAAGCATCCCTCCTTCAATTTTAAATACCCATCTCGTTCAAAACAAAATCAACTGCAGCTTCAACGCAAAGAAAAAAATGGTGAGCCTCCCTCTCCTCATTCTCGAATCGAATCAACCCTCGTATAAAAAGAACAATCATAGCCGAGCATCTCCAATTGAAAATGGAATCGAAACCGGGTTTGATCGAATCGATCGCTCGATCTTGGAGTGGCGATATCGTCACGGCTAGCGGTGCGCTCGAGGGAATTCGCGGCGAAGTGGTGTAGGGTCACAGTCGAGTTCAAGATTAGGGTTCGCGTGAGGTGATGGTGGTGTCGGTCTTCGTTCGAGGAGTGGGCGTGTGCGAGGTCGCATTGAAGGGTCGCGATAATCCAGAGTAGATCAATGACATTCGAGTGGCAATGGTCTGGATTCGTGAATTCTTCCAGTGAGGTATAAAAATTATTTTTGTTTTTAATTTAGTTAATATATATATAGGAATTATTAAGAATAAAAATAAATATTTTGTGAAAGGTAATTAGTTCAAACAGATGCAGAGAATATTATTTTACAGTAAGTTAAATATTAAATTTTTAACATCTTGATTTGAAATTAAGAAATTGCAGTAAAAGAATTTAGATGTAGATTTATAGATTTACAGAAAGATAATACGATAGATTTTTAATATATATATATATATGCTACTAAAAGAAAAAAAATATATAGTTTAGAAATTTTCAGTTTGTATAAAATTTACAGTAAAATAAATTTTTGTTATAATTCAAAGTGGTATATATATAGATAAACTTTGAAAGATAGAAATTTTTAAATGGGAAAATACATATTTTTATAGATATTTGGAATCTATATAAACTATTTTCATATGAAAATGTGTTTCAAATAAAAATAAAGATAAAAAGAAGTAGTAATAAATTGTTCGATCAATTTAAATAGTTAATAGAAAATTTGTTTAAAATAAATCATTCAATAAAATTTCATTATTAATTTAATTAAATTAACAGATGGTAATTAATTGTCAATTGATTCGAATATTTATCAATTACAAAATTGTTTATACAAGGTCAAAACCGTGAAGAAATGGTGAAAATGGAAAATGGGATTGCAAAATAAAAAGCTAAGGTGAGATCTTCTCACTCAAAATAAATTTGGATTGCAGTTATTGATTGCTGTTTGGTTGTGATATTAGACATAGTAGGATATATCTATGTATATAGCAATATATATATATATATATATTGGCATATGTATATATTGCAGTTGTGATTTCCCGCACTATATAGCGGATGAGACCCTATTGCGCCTTTAGTAAGCGGATGATATATTTATAAATCCCATATACCGCGATATTCCACCTCGAAGTGGAATTGGTATTGTGCTAACCTCGAAGTGATTTTTGAAATAAATAGTTGATTGATTTATAAAATGGTTTAAATTGATATTTTTGAATTTTTGTAAACGGTTTATATAAAAGATTTATAAAATTGATATTTTATAAATTAAGAATACTGGAATTATAAAACGAGTTTTTATAAGTGTTAAAAATGAAATATTTATGGAATTTGTAAGTGAATGAAATTTATAGATTTATAAATTGTGAAGTTATAAAATGAATGAAATTGTAGAATGAAAGATTTATAAGAAATTAACTTATAAATTGGATTTTTGCCTTTAAATGGAATATTGATCGAATTTGTTAATAAAGGAGATTTATAAATCAAAGTTGTTATGAAATATAAAGGTAAATTTATAAACGTTGTTTTATAAATCCGAAATCAATTAAATTTGATAAATTAAACATAGAAGTTAATAAAGGAGAGATATTCGTGATTTTGGACAGCGAATTATCCTTTAAGTTAAATGTTGTAATAATAAGAGTTTGATTGGGAATTTTATTCACAATTTTGGATAGTGGATAATTCTTTAAGTAAAATGTGTAGAAACGTTAAATTTGTTAACGAAGTATATTTACAATTTTGGACAGTGAATATATTATTAAATAAAACGGAGATGTTTTGGGGAAGTGATATTAAAAATGAAGTTAATTGTTTTAAAAGATGTTTAAAACGTGTTAAGTATCGAAAACATAGATTTCAACATTCATTGTTGAAATAGACGTTTCGAGGAAAATAAGGAAATGATGGACTATAACACTATTATAGTAGATGGTTTCCGAAAGGAAATGTTTTATATAGTATTGGGATTTATATATCTATCTAAATTTCGAATCCCTATACTAGTGATTTTGAGTTGTCGTAACGATGTTTTACGCAACAGTCGTTTTGACTCAAATAAATGTATTTAAGAAAATGATTCCCTTAAAGAATGAAATATATACTTAATTTTGATTTAAGTATATCGAATATTTTCAAATGTTGAAAATAAATAAGATTTGTAAATTACTTATTATTAAATAAGTATGCAAATGTTTTCCAAAATGAAATGAAACGTTTTTGAGAATTTATCTTTGTAAAGATAAATTGAAAGTGAATATTTGAAATCGATTGAAAATCGTATATCAGTAGATATTTGAAATATAAATTCACTATGGAATTTATAAAGGAAATGGAAATTCGTTTTAAAAATAAATATTGATTTTATTTTAGAAGTGTGGAAAAAATATATCTAGTAAAGATATTTTGGGAAATAAATAATTTGGGAAAATTATTTGGAATCTGATGATGTTGCGCATCTTTATTGATAGTTAAATAACCGACTATCAATAATTACCTTGAATGGGTATTTGTTGTGATTTGCTTGAATTTGAATGCCACACTTATTTTTGAATAAGCGGTCACTATTCGGGTTAGCCGGGAAAGGACCTTGGGGTCGTATAACCCATTCCGAATATGTGATACGTCGTAATGGATTGCATTTGATGACCGGTGTTGAAGACCGGATATTTTTGAAAACGGAAGGATTACCGTGGAGGTACTCTACATCGGCTGATCTCTGATATAGAGGTTTTATCACCTTTAGTGACGGGAAGTCCGGACGTGATTAGAAAATTATCCAGATTTGCAAGGGCTTCGTGAGAAGTGCCTTCGGTTCTATTCGATCCCGGAACAGACTTGTATGGTTGTGTGTCTGACGTTACAAATTGAGATATAAAGCTGATTTCTTTCAAATACATTTCTGTTGGTGGCAGAGAATTTATTCTCTTAGCTTAACACCCTTCTCTGAGACGTACGAGCTCAGAGGTTATGTAGTTGAAATTTATCAGCAATATACTCCCAATTTGGTAACGTGGCATGCTGAGTGTTGCTGTGAAATGATCATTGTTTGATCATTTGTGATAGGATCAATTGTTTGATCATTTATCTTTATGATCATTGCTTTGATCATTTGTTTGACCCGAAGCATGGCTTTGTGACAAAGCGTAGTTTTGTGGACGAGACTTCGTCGGACCTCACACCCCGGAAATGGTCGAAACAGGAAGGATGCGGCAAGGTTATTAAGGGGTAGCGCCCCTTTAGTGTATGTCATTCCTTCTGGATAGAGGTGGTATCATGGTATGGAGCCCAGATATTTAACCTATGTGGTTGCTGCAAATTTATTACTTTGTGGTTGTTGGAAATCGAGGATCCTCGGATATAGATCGGTTACGATCGGGGGATGACATATTCGTGTCAGTAGTTACCCAGTTAGAGGTAACCCGACCTTGTGTTGGCAGAGATCTAACCGTAATGTTAGGTTATTTCTCGGGACGTCTTTCCAGAGGCGTTCCTTCATGGCATAGGAAGTTCCTTAGCCTGACCATTTGTTGGAAATCCAAAGAAACAATACGAGCCTTGTACGGTTTTAGTTGTAGAACCTATCATTCACTTATGGTGGCGCCCCACTGTTTGGATGGTAGCTATAGTAGGCATAAGTGTGAAATGCCTATGCTGGCTAATATTTATATTATACTTTCGAAATGTTTTCTACACTATGCACTAATAATAATATCAAAAAGGATTTGATTTTGCGTAGTAAGCATCTTTGACTATCATAAGAAAAAATCTCCTCCAATTTTGCGTTTGCATTTTGTGTGTGGGGGGAGGTCTTATGGTAGTTTCATTTTCCAAAAGCATTGCGAATCTGTTTTATTTTTTGTGTGAAAAATAACTGTTTTACGATCTCACACCAGTCACCATGACTGACTCGGAGTTTATTGTTTCCCTTCTAAACTCTAGGTGCCCATTATTTTCCACACGGGCAGCCTAGAGTTATGTTATCAGGATATTCTGGAGCTTTGGGAGCAAGCTGGTTGGCGAAACGTAGTATTTGTATCTGATATTATTTATTCTGCTGTGTATTCTGTATGAGGACAAGTTTATATAACTGTCCATTGTTGTATATTGACTCTGATTGATGTATGTATAAACTGATATAGTTCTTTGTTTTAAAAGACTAGTGATTATCTATTATATATTGTTCCGCTGCGAATGTGAGATTCTGATATTGTTTCTGTTCTGTGTTTTCTGTTGTTGTTCTTCTTTCTTTTTCTTCTATCTTTTCTTCTACCTCTTCTTTCTTAAACCATAACGGTTGGGTTTTTCGGCATTCGACTGGGCGGCATTCGATAAAGTGAGTATCGATGTCGATTTTCGAAAGTCGAAAATTCTTGAATGTTACAAAAAACTTGTCAATTATAGCCTATATTTAATTACACTTAAATTATACATCTAGCAACAAATTAAAAGTCAAGATTCAAAACATATATCTAATAATAATTCATGTTAAAACTTTTGGTGGTAAAAGAAGCATACTTACATTCCTATTAGGTGGACTGAAATGGATGTTGCCCGTTCAATTTTTTTATATAAAACGGTCATCCCAAACCTTTAATTCATGACCAAGTAAACAACAGAAGTTACACAACTAATATCATGACATGAGCCATGAAATGTTGTGAACTTGATGGCTTGATTGTTTATGTGCATGTTTGAATAATAATCAATTAATATTGTTTGAATGTTACTTGATAATTCATAGCAAATTCTTATTGTTGATTATCAACAATGTTTACAGGTAATTATCTTTTCCGGAGTGAAGACCATCAGCAACAATGGACATGACTTCAATTGTTATATGTATTATGATATTTGTTAGTACTGGTTGTGTAAACTTGTTTGTGGATGCTTGTGGTATGTGAATTTGCTCATTTTGTCAAATAACTATTATCTAAATGGTTATGGATATTACACTTTAACGTGTTCTCGATTATTTGAATCATGATGATTATATGATTGATTGATTGATTGTTGGTTTGAATATGGTAATTATGCGATTGTTGCTGATTTTAATATGACTATTATATAACTGGTTGCTGGAAATATATAAGCCATTAACAGTATATAGAAGCATTTAAAATATGCTACGAAACAATCAATACATTTTAGTAGCCTTTAAAAATTCTACATAAACAAATGTAAAATACACACATGAATTTATAGTGGCATAAAATAAATGCAACGAAAAGTTTTTAGTTGCACAAAATAAACGCCGCAGAAAATCAAAGAATGATCCAAGTACAAATGCAACTAAAAATGTTAGTTTCGGTAGGTTTTTTAAACGCTGCAGAAAACCTTTAGTTGCCTTAAAAAACGCAGTTATACAAAAACATTTTTGTACCGTTTATTAAAACGCAACCAAAAAATCATACATTTAGTTGCGCAACCTGTAGTAGCGTTCTTTAAAACACTCTAAAAGTTTTGGTAGCATTTTTTCAACGCTACTAAAGGTCTTTTCTGGTGTAGTGTATGTTATATAAAAATTTTAGACCCAAACCTTTTATTATTTAACCATAAATAATTTATAACTCAAACTAACATTTTCTTTAATATAAAATTCATATAAAATCCACATAAATTCCAAAAATTCTGAAAATTGAAATCCATCTCCAAAATATTATTTCTGGTCTATATAAAAATTTGCATGGCATTTAAATGTCATTTAATAAGATTTACATATCAAAACATGTCATAATGTCCATATGAACAACCATAAATCATCAACAGGGAATTGGTCTTTTTTTCTCAACGGTCAAAAAAACTTATTAATGGCTGCCTAATTTCGCGATTTCTTCTGTCTCTCTGCCGCTTCTCTCCTGATTCTTCCTCTGTTGATTTCTTCATTTAGCTCGTCTACAAAGCGAGCGCCTCTTGGTGCTTAGGCTCTACTCTCGTTCATAATTGTTCGCTGCTGTTATTTGGGCGTTGTTATGGAATTGGGGGTTTTCTCTTTTAGTGGTGATTTTGTGCGGCTTTGCCCCTCTTTTTCTGCTATCGCCGATGCTTTGCTCGACGTGGTGGAACCACCGTTATCGGTGTGTTTCTCGAGTAACAGTTCGGTTGAGATCTCTATTTTCTCGATTGGGGCTTTCTCCGATTTGGCCCGTTTCAAATTCCTCTTGGTTGATGGTTTGTTTATGGAGTTGTCCCCGTGCTTTGTGGAGTCGACTCGTTGCTCGTTTAGCTCGTCGTCACTGGCGAACCGGGATTTCACTACCCAGTTCGAGCCAAGGCTGGTTTTTGGGGATTCAGCGGGACTCTTGGCTGTTGATTCATCTGATTTTTGCTTTGGTTCTTTGGTTAGTGGTTCTGACAGTTGTCCTACTGATGATATCGCTGTGGTGAGTTGCTCGTTGAGGAAGATGGGAGAGTTAACCACTCCTTTCTTGCCTCGCCTGTCGTTTGTGGGTGATATTGAGTGTGATTGGCCGTTTGTCGATGATCTTTTCTTTGCTTCGGCTGATGGTGTTGCGGGAGATAAAGATTTGACAGCTTTATCTTCTCGCCCGTGCCATACAGTTGTTGATGTTTTGGCTTCGGCTCTATCTGGAGGTTCCTCATTATCGGTGAGTAACGATTGTGGGCTGTCGATGGTTGGCAGAAAGGTTCTGGCTATGGTGATGGGTGAGGGGGATTCGTTGGTTTCGGCCGCTCCTTACCGTTCTGTTTCTAAGGACGTTGGTTGGCAGGTTTGTTTTGAGCTCTGTAGGCAGGTGAACATCTATTTTTATTGTTCTGTTGATATTTGTGGGATACCTATTGGTGTTGGGTGTTCGGTTGAGTTGGTTTGCCACTGTTGTCTGAGCCTTGTCACACTAGCGTGTGAGCTCCCTGACACTGTCGTCTCGTCTGAGACCGGGAGAGTGTCAGGTCCTTTTTTACCTGTTGGTTTGTTTTCGACCATCGGGTCCATGTCATATTCTTGTCTGTCCCAGCCTTCCCGGCCGCAGGTGTGTTTGTGGGCTTTTATCTGTCGATTAGGTGGTATCCATCCCAGGCTCTTTGTCTGGATTGTTACGCTGGCTGATCATTATTGGTTTTCCTTGTTGAGTCTTGACGAGACCGAACCTATGTCGTCAACGACTCTGACTTTCTGGTATAGGATCCCTTTGGCTCGTTTCGATAGGTCTATTCGGAGGTTGATGAGGGATTGGAGCTGTTGGCTCGGGCGCTCTTCTCGCCCTGCTCGTATAGTGGCCATTACTGACCACTATACGGACAGACTGAGGTTTAGCCGTCTCTTATGCTCTTCATTTCCCTCTGATTGGAACGACTTGCGACTCTTACCTGCTACGCGGGGCTGTTTTATTAGTGACAGCCCGGCATCGGTAAGACTCCCACAGCTATATAGGCCGCACTCTGTCTACGCCCTTACACTGACCCGTTTTGGCTCTGCTCTTTCGTTCTCTCCCTTGTCCGATGCTTCGATTCCCTCCTTTTCTTCCTCTACGGCTGAGTATTATTTGTCTCTGTCGGTGTCGCATAGCTCATGCCGATTAGAGTCTTCCAGCTTCTCTGCTTCTCGCCTATCTGATTGGTTGCTACAGAAGTTTGGTATGAGTCTGACTCGTATTCCCTCTTTTTATCGATTTCCACAGGAGCATTCGGATCATTCGGACCTGGAGGGTTCCTCCTCCCTCTACTGCTCCTCAGCTTGCTCCCTGCCTTATTCTCCTTGTTCTCTGTCCATATCCATTCCTCTCATGAGTAAGGCGGAGATTGCGCTCCTTAATGAGCGTCTCGCCTGCCTTTCTAGGAACTCTTCGCATTCACCTTCGCTGCTTGGAGCCACATTGCCATCGGCATTGGGACCGGGTCTTGAAGTGTCCTCGGTTACACCTCATCAGCATTCCGACTCTATCGCCAGGGCGCCTCGACGCCGTTCGCGTAGAGTCCAGTCTACCCCCCGTACCATTCGCACACGCTCTATAGCGGCGTCCGAGCAGATCGATCGATCTACCCGGTTCTCCCTTTACCTCGTCTGAGCCCTCTTCTTCTTATTTGCTGCTCGCGCTTTTAAATGGCGAATTTGCTATTTTGGAATGTCCGTGGTATTGGAAATGTTGCGTCCTTGGCTAGGCTTAAACGCATTGTCAAGAAGCACTCGGTTGGCTTGGTCGCTCTCCTGGAACCCTTCCTGGGTCCGGAAGGCATTTCCAGCGTCGTCTTATCCTTAGGATTTGGCGGTGGCTCTGCCAACGTATCGGGAAAGATTTGGATCTTATGGTCCAAAGCTATGTCGGTCCAGGCCGCTTTTGATTCCTCTCAACTTTTTTCATTGGTCTGTTCGTCCCCTTCGTTTAGCTCTCCTTTTCTCTTCTTGGCGATTTATGCCAAATGTGACCGTTTGGAGAGATTAGCTCTCTGGTCTGACATTTTAGGGCTCGACTCGTTGGGTTTTTCTTCTTCTGTTATAGGCGGCGATTTCAATATCGTCACCTGCCAAGCGGAAAAACGGGGAGGAGCCGCCATCAACCGGGTAGCGATGACGGATTTCAACTCGTTCATTGTCAGCTCTGGGCTAACTGAGCTGCCCTTTGTTGGGTCTGCTTTCACCTGGTCCAACAACCAAGAGGGACCGAACCGTATCCTTTCCCGACTAGATCGTGTTTTCGGGTCGGAGGAGTGGCTTCGTCTTCCTTTTTCTTTTTCGATCGCGCATCTCCATCGGTCGTTCTCTGATCATGCTCCCTTGGTTGTCCGATGCTATCCCCGCTCGTTAACGGGCCCATCTTCCTTTCGTTTCCAGAGCATGTGGATATCTCACCATTCTTTTCTTCAAGTTGTTGCTAATTCTTGGAGCGCTCCTATTGTTGCTTCTCCCTGTGAGCTGTTCGGTCGTAAGCTTAAGCGCTTGAAAGCTTGCCTTAAGGTTTGGAATTTACAGGTCTTTAAGAATATTTTCGATCGCGTTCGCTTGGACGAAGAGTCTCTTATTGCTGCTGAATCCTTTCTCGATGAGGAGCCTAACGAGGCTAACAAGGAGGCTTGGGCTCTTGCTCAAACCAATTTCTCCTCGGAACTTCGTATCGAGAATGAATACCTTCGTCAAAAGGCTAGAATCAAATGGGTAGTTGTCGGTGACTCTAACTCTAAATTCTTCCATTCCTCTATTCGTAAGAAGAATAATCTCCTCACGATCCGTGAGGTTTTGCGCCCGGATCTATCTTCGGCCTCTTCGCCAGAAGATGTTAAAGAGACCATCCTGTCCCATTTTCAATCTTTTTTGGGTTCTCCCTCGGTCTCGGTATCTGATCCATCTCTGCTGGCATTCATTCCTCGTGTTGTTCTATCTCCGGAAAGAGACGTTATCGCAGATCTACCTACCACTGAGGAGATTCGTGCTTCTGTCTTTGCTCTAAGCAAGGATAGTGCCAGTGGTCCGAACGGTTTCAACGGAGTCTTCTTCAGGAGTGCCTGGTCTATTATTCAGGAGGATTTTTGTCTTGCTGTCCAATCCTTTTTTTCTGGGGGGGACCCTTCCTTCGGGATGGACATCTACCAACCTTATCCTTATTCCAAAATGCGAGAACCCTAGGTCGTGTTTGGATTTCTGGCCTATCAGTCTCTGCAACTTTTCGAATAAAGTGATTTCTAAAATCCTGGCTTCTCGTTTGGCACTCTTCCTTGAACGCATTATCTCTCCTTCTCAGGCGGGTTTTGTAAAGGGGCGTTTGATTACTGACAACGTCCTGCTCGCTCAGGAACTTATTTCCCAGATCGACCGGAAGATCAAGGGTTCTAATGTTGCCTTCAAACTGGACATGGCTAAGGCCTAAGATCGCATATCCTGGTTTTTCATCATCAAGGTCTTAAGAGCTTTCGGCTTCCCGGAACCACTTATTGACTTGGTTTGGAGGCTCATCTCCAACTGCTGGTTTTCGGTGCTCATTAATGGTTCGGCTAATGGGTACTTTAAGGCAGCAAGGGGCTTGCGTCAGGGAGACCCTCTGTCGCCATCTCTTTTTGTGATCGCGGCAGAGGCTTTCGTTCGCGGTCTTCAATCCTTAACTATCTACGGCCAGATTCAGCGCTTCGGGATTCCGAGGGGTTGCGCCCTAGTCTCTTCCTTGTCCTTCGCTGATGACGTTGTCATTTTCTCTAATGGCAGCGTCTCGTCTGTCCATCGGCTTCTCAGGTTTCTCCATCAATACGAACGGGCATCGGGCCAGTTAGTCAACCCCGCCAAAAGCTGTTTCGTCCATGCGAAAGATTTGCCCCCCGCTCGTGCTATCTGGATCGAGTCGGTCTCGGGCTTCAAGGAAGCCTCTCTCCCTCTTCCGTACTTGGGTGTTGTCCTGTACCGCGGAAGAAAGCTCAACGCTATTTTCGACCCTTTGACTGATAAAGTAAGGGGTAAGATCTTACGCTGGAATGCTTCTCTAATCTCTCAAGCCGGAAGACTTGTTCTTATCAAGTCCGTTTTGGACTCGATGGGAACTCATGTTTTTGCGGCTATGACCCCTACTTCTTCTTTCTTTCGTTCGTATCGGTCTCTGGCTTCATCTTTTTTCTGGGGCAACAAGGACAGTGTCCGTCGACACCATTGGGTGTCGTGGGACGTGGTCTGTCGACCCAAAAATGAAGGGGGATTTGGTCTGCGCAATCCTAAGGACCTTTGTGCAGCTTTTGCCTGTAAATTATGGCACAGATTTGGTGCTAACAACTCCCTATGGGCTACCTTCCTCCATGCGAAATACCGCAGTCTTGCGGGCGCAAACTACACAGGCTCTCCGTCTTATGCTAGTGAGACCTGGAAGCACATGCAGTCGGTGAAACCGTTTTCCGACACTCATGGTGGATCTTCAGGATGGGATGGCTCTTCTTTTTCCATTCTGAAAGCTTGGTCTTCGATTAGAACCCAAGACCCCATTCGCCCTGCTTTTTCCTTCATTTAGGACTCTCGTATTCCCCCTAAGGTCTCTATTTTGATGTGGCATATTCTCCATGATGGTTTGCCACTTGACGAGAACCTCCAATCAATCGGAATTCCTTTCGTATCTCGTTGTAGATGCTGCGGCAACGGGGACTCCGAATCCCGGAATCACTTGTTCTTTAGTGGTTTTTCGGCCAGATGTTGCTGGAATTACTTCGGAAACCTTCTTGGCATTCGTCGGTTGGCCAGCTCGCCTTCAGATCTCCGTAACTCATGGTGGTCTAGGAATGCTGGTAAGTCTCTTCGTGCTATCATTTTCCGCTTGATTCCCTGCCTCATCTGCTGGCACCTCTGGCGCGCGCGAACAAGGAAACCTTCGAGAATTCTAGTATGGACCCTCCATCTATTATTCGGTGTGTGAGGAACGACGTTTTCCTTGCTTTCCGTGGTAGACCATTCAGGGGTCGTTTGAGCTCCCGAGCGGAGCGTCTTGTTGGTCTTCTCTCTATTTCGTGTGATTTGTCTCACGCACGTTTGGGAGTAGGTTGATCACTGCGATCGAGCGTTGGCCATCACCCGACGCTCTCCCTCCCTCCCCCCTAGTTTTGGTGGTTAATGTGTTTGTTAGTTTTCCAGATTCAGGTATCTTTGGCTTATTCTTTGGCTCGGCCTGTGATATGGTTGTCTAGTTTCGGGGACCGGCTTTCTTTTATTCCCTGGTTCTTTGGTGGTTTTTCTTCGGTAGTATGGCTGGTACAGATGGTCTTCTTATATCTTTTTGCTGCTCATTGTTTGTTGGAGGCGTCTTTGCTGCTCCGATTGTCATCGTCCCCTATCGGCGTCTTCTGTACGTTCTTACTGGGAGTTTTTATTCATAGCTTCTGGCTCCCTTCCTTGAAGTGAGCTTGCCCTGGTCCTGTTGGTATTGCGCCTTACTGTTTGCTCTCTTTATGGATTGGCTTGGTGATCTGGCATTTTCCTCTGGGTCAAGGCGGGTTTGTGAATGTTGGTGGACTGTTTATCCCTGCTCTGCTCTTTCTTCGGGTGGTGTTGTTGTAGACTGCTGTTGTTTTATCTATTGGAGTTATTGGTTTTCTTTTCCGCTGTTTTTTAGCGGTTTTTATTTTTGGGAGTCCTTCGTATTTCCTTGTTTCTTGTTTTCTTGTAAGCCATCGGAGAAAGGCGTTTTTTCTCCTTTTAGTTATATATTGCTTTTCTTAAAAAAAAACCATAAATCATCAACAAGTATATATAATCATTCCATCATTCAAAAAACATGGCAAATCATTGCAAATAGGTTTGGATTTCATCCTAAAACCGAAAACAAAAGATATATGAGATGTAAACATTATTCACCTTAGCTTTAGAGATTAAAGAGATGTGAATGGATTAGATTTGAATTAGCTTCTTCCTTAGCTTTTCTTAATCTTCTTCCTCTTTCTCTTGTTAATGGTGGTCGTTCTTAAGGTTTTAAAAATTTGATAAAATGTAATGAACGTGTAGTATAATACACGGCCAAAATTTTGAGGATATAGGAATGGTCTCTTTCCTATTTTACCCTTCCTCTATTTCATGTTAACTCTTATTTTAATTCATTGGTTAAATGACACGGCAACCCTTAATTAAAATCAAATCTCAATCCCCTAATCAACACATTATTTTATTTAATTTAACTAATTAAATATCCTAAATAATGATACCAATAATATGAGATGTTACAAATACAGAGACCGTTTATATTCTTTTAATGTAGTTTCAGTAAATACATTTGGCACTGAATTAGGCTTAAATTAAAACATCCAATAATTCAATCCAACAATTCAGACAAATTATACTGTGCGACTGGATGATGGAATTCGAGAAATAAGTCAAAAATTCCACTAAAATTTGACAGTATGAACTTGCAAAAATTGCTACTGCATGCTCTATTTAGTTGATCTAGGGTGAAAGAAATAACAGAATTTTCAACCAGATCTATTCAAACAAAAGGGGAGTGTCTGAAACCATAAACGATTTATCCAAAAATCTCATGCAAAAAGTGAAACGAAACAGAAATGAAAATGAAAGCCAAATAGAAATCCTAGATCTCTGGAATATACCGAACCACAACCTCAATTCCACCTTTGATCCTCCCTGAGTTTGTTATTTTTCAGTGTATTGAAGTACTTGTAGCCATTTCTACCTGCGAAGTTCACGCCAGAGGCTAAGAAGAACATCGAAAGATGATAAAGATGGTGGATTTTCTGTAAGTTTTAATCATGAGAAGTTAGGGTTTCCATTTCTGAAGTGTTATTTCCTTTAGTGTAAAGAAGAACGTGAGTTTTGTGTTGGGTTGTTAGGCCAATGCTTGTAGTAAAGTTAATAAAAATATACCAGTTGCAGCAAAAAAATTACAGTACTGTAAGTGTACTAAGAAAACTATGGAACCCTCCAGATTTAAATCCCTAAACATTTGCTTCATTTGTCTAAAATCAAAGAGGACCCTAACTTTGGTTACATATTCATCCAAACTAAATATTAGGGTTGATCAAATCTTAGGTTAATCCATCAACAGGATGGGCAGAATTTACACAAATTTTCAATTACTTTAACATTAATTCAAAACAGATTTAAAAGAGACATCATATCTTTTGCTTAATTAATGATGTTACATTTCGACCTAAAATCAAATAATATAATGAATGAATTGGATTAGGGTTGATCTGTCATGTTTCGCGTGTACACACATTAATATATATCAAAAATAAAACAGGAATTAATCAAGCAAATGGCGAATTCTAGATGCATATCATGTCCTTTTCACGGTCATAAAAGGTCCCTAATTAGTACTATGTATTAATCACTTGACCCCTCTATAATTCAAGAGCCAAACCAAACCAAAGCACAGCGCTATCCGTACTAAAGTCTATACATATCTTCAGTTCACGTGATCTATTTTCTTTCAATAGTTGCACTCGTTTGTCAATTACCATGTACACGTGTGTCATTCACATTTCAAATTAGTGCAATTGTAGTTGTCATAAGTTTGGCCCTTATCTCATTGTACAGTTCAGACCACAGTTTTCAAAAAAAAAACAACTCTTCGTTCTCGGCCATATTGAGAAGGTTCTATCAAAGTGTTGGTGATGCATCCATATGTATTTGACATGTGTACTACATGACAATGTGCGCTTAAGTATGCGTGTACATGAAACAATAAAATGTATACAAAATTTTATCATGTATGGCACAAGTTAAAGAAAACTGCTTCAAAATTTTGATACAACAAGACGTATTAAAGTAATACTCAACTTACATACCCAACATCAATCTTAAAACCAAACATATCATGGTACTCCCAAGAGTCTTTTGTTCAATTGAAAAAACAAACCATGGGCACTTCCGCCGGTTGTTGAACCATTCCATAGGACTGGTTATTAAAACGGTAAAAAGATTTTCGTTTTAAAGCAAATAGATTTATCTAAAAAACTGATTTTATTTTAATTTGTGTGCTATGCACTGTTTAGTTTAGTTTTTTCATTATAAAATAGGAATTGAACAAAATAATTGTTGAGAATGACTTAAGATCAATGATAAAATATTGATCTTTTTTATTTAACTTCGTCTTATTTTAAAAATAGTTGAAAATGCAAGACATCAAGACAATAGTTAATTAATGTAATCTAAAAAAAAATGATAAATGTAGCTTTATTTCTCCATATGTCTATAGGATTTTGTTTTAAGATATTTAACTCAAATTATGATGATGTATTTATCATTAGTGTATTTGTTTTTGACCGTTAATGTATATATCATTTAGGCAGTAGTATGGAGAGTTTACACAACTTTTAGACAGTGCCTTTCCAGATTTTCTAAAACACATTCTAATAATTCTGTTTATAAACAAACACATTTAAGTACTATTGTGTATGAACAAAAACACATTCTAATAGTTAGTTTTTTCATGTGATTTCACTCATTTAAGTAGTAAAACAAACGTTTTGTTGATACTATTGTGTATGAACAAAATTGTACCAAGTGATAGTTGTTTTAAGTACTAAAACTTTGTCGACATTCCTTTAGTGGAAGTCTTATTTGATGACTGTTAATAGAGTATTACACAGTTCAAATAACCACTGATGTCCTTCAGATACCCAGGTAAAATACTCACTAAATCTTTTTTTCAAAGGATATTTAAAGCTATTACACTATGAATATATTTACAAAAAAGATTATATCTTGTCAGTAAAATTTAAAAAAATTGATGTAAATTTACAGCACAGTAGTAGCTTGTTGCAATAAACCAGAAGTTCAAGACGCACTTACAATGAAGTTGGTTAGCCAAATTCTTCTATTTGAAAATAAGAAATGATGTTCCAAGGTTGATGCTGAAGCATATGCTCCTTGTACGTGGACTGGTATCTCCTGGCATATTCCTTCACTTTAATCCTTGCTCCCTTCTTGATAATCTTTTTTTATTTATCCAACATTTTTCTAACTTCAGTCTTAGGATTATATACTAATAATTTACTCTATTCATATCTTATTCTTTACGCAAATAGCATATGCCCTTTGTCTTCTACCCTCTATATATATACCCATTTCCTCCTCGTTTCTTTTACACCAACGATCTATTCCCCATTCACTTGAAGAAACCAAATGGCCATATCGATAACGGGTAAACGGGTTTCAGACCCATCAGATGACTACCACCTAAACTCCCAATTTGGTCATTTTTCCTGCACAAGCAGCGGTAGTGAACACAATGCCGAACCCGATACTCTTTCCGATCTAATCTACGGATTTCTAGAAGAACATACAGACACCAACTGCGACGAATGCAGCCACGTCAGCGATGAAGAAGACGACGGTTCCCGAACTTTGGAGACGTTATGTGATTTGCTGAACCCGTACAAAAAAGCCGACAGCCAAACCCGGTTGCATTTACACGCACAGGTTTTAAAGTTGTCCGGGCTGAAGGATTCGGCCGGGTTGGGATATAAGCGGTCCGTGATGACGCGGTTGAGGGAAATGGGGTACAATGCCGGGATCTGTAAATCGAAATGGGAAAGCAGCGGTAACCTAACAGGAGGGAGCTACGAGTACATCGACGTGACGTTTTCCAAATCGAACGTGAGGTACATCGTGGATCTGGATTTTAAGTCGCAGTTCGAGGTGGCGAGGGCGACGGAGGAGTACGAGAGGTTGGTTTCGGTGGTGCCGAAGACTGTAGTGGGTAGAGGGGAGGAGTTGAAGCAGGTGGTGAGGATAATGGCAGAGGCGGGGAGGAGGTCGTTGAAGAAGAAGGGATTGTGCGTGCCGCCATGGAGGAAAAGGAGGTATTTGATGGTGAAGTGGTTTGGGGATTATAGACGGACTGTTAATGGCGTGGCGGCAAGTGCTTTGAGGAATGGGTTGGTGGAGGTTAAGTGTAAAGCGGTCGGATTTGAGATGGGTTTAGCCAGCCGGCCCGCTTTGTACCATTGACTGATTATTGGTTCTATTTTTTTTTTTTTTTTTAAATATTTGTAGGGAATAAGATGATACTGTGATGCTTAACTTAACAAGATCGTTTTTGCTTCTTTTGTTTTATTAAATACAAACATATACTTGGATATGTATCTTTGTTTAAATTCTTACCCACGTAGATCGGCTGAATTATTCTATTGAAAGTTGGTTCTTGATTTTAAAATATTAAACGAAAATGTTTTTAATGTAAACATGATAAATAGCATTTTTTCCATTAAAACAAATATTAATAAAGATTAAATAAGAAAGGGAGATTGGCAGAATACTACAAAGTAGAATAGAGAAAAATGGTAGGAAAATTGAACAATTTAGAAGAAATAAAAAATGAGCGAAAACTTCTCTTTGTTGAGTATTAAAATTATGATCTACACGCAATACAATGATCAATCTATAATTTTTTATTCTGCAACATACATTTAATCTGAAAATAAATTTTATCTATCGTCACATTACATTGACTTAGGACAATGATTGCTGGTTCGAGGAATTAATTGCCTTATTCAATTACCTAGCGTTCTCTAGCACAAGACCTAGACTTGTTTTTAATTAGTACATATAAGAAAAGATATTCAAATTAAAGTTCAATATAACCTAAAGTAAGAGCTTATATTATATTCTTTTTGTTGAGAATTTATAGTAGCTTAAAGGGATTTGCATTTTTAATAATTCAATAACTGACTAGGTAAACGAAAAAATAATTCATTTCATAATATATTTTGTTACTTCTCCAAAAAGCGAACAAAGAACCTTGTGATTAGTTTGTTACATGTGTTGTGGATTAGTGTATACATGTTTAATGTAGTGTTTGCATCAAAAATGGGTGAGTACTTAGATCGACATTATCGAACAAAAAAGAATAAAATCGGATCTAAGAAAACAAGAATAAAACAGAGGGAGATAGAATAGAAATCGAAAAAAAAGTGTACAAGTACAGAAAAATAAGAGAGGAAAGAAAATTTTAAAGTAGTACGGATGTTAATGAAGCCTACATCAATTTTTTCTTCTTATTATATAAATAATATTCTTCATGTTCTTCTACAAGTGTTTTATGGAGAAGATAGTTGTATGTTGGTGTAGATAGAAAATAACTTTGAAGCTCTCCAAGATTTAATAATTACTTCAAGTTTGTGGAGAGAAGAAAAGATCCATCTTTTCTTCAAAGTCTGGACTATTTATAGTCATCCAGAGCATTGCGTAAAGTTGGAAATATGGATTTATATCCATATAGAAGCGGAGAGCTCAAAGTGAAGTGCTAGAGCATGGAGGGGCCTTAATCGAGCGATACAGGGTGTAGAGCTTGGCATTAGATGATGAAGTTAAGGGTATTCCCTATGGGAATTATGCAGTTTGTATATAAGCTTAACTCTATAGTTAATTTTGTTTGAAATAAAAGTAATCTTTTTTGTTTTGTTTTCTATTTGTGGGCCTGTTATATTTGATATATTAATGATTACGAACATTAGACGTTAATAAATAGAAAATCCCCAAGTAGAATATTATATTGATTGCAGTACGAATTGGTCATAGCCATGAGTATTGAATTGACCTAGTAAACTACCATTTCATTTTAAATGTTCATTGACAAGATACATCGAGAAAGGGATACTAATGCATTTGTGGAGACTAATATACAAAACGCTATCTAAACATTGGACGGTGATTTACTCATAATCAGTGGAGGCACCAAGAGGTTATGTGCTTGTAATTATAAGATAATTACAAAAAGACTCAAATGAGAGTCCTATGTAAGTTAAACATATTAAGTCAAAACATAGGATTTCAGCGTAATGATGTGCATTTTTCTTTAAACGTGAGAATACTATGTATCTTAAACGAAGAGGCGATACTTTGATTTTTGCCAAATCGTGACACTATGACCATGTTACGGCTTCTTTTGGGTATATATGTCAAATCATCTAAAGTGAAACGCTATACATAGAGAATTTATCTCCTCCGATATAGGAGGTTAGTGTCTTCGCAATTTGAAATCAACTCAAATTAAAGATTTTTGGCCAGAATTATACGGTTATTCGATAACTGTAATCGTCTCAACCAAGGATTTTGTGTTGGTCTTCGCAATTAACTACAGATATTAGTAAGGTTTTTGACAAGATCAAACTCTAGATAGCTTAGTGATACAATGATTATCAAGAGAAAATGCACACAAATAGCGTTACTTAAGGGTAAAGCTTAGTTAAGGATTAAAATACGATTTACAAAACTCAATTTAAATTATTTCCAACAAATTATGACTAGAAAATTTTATCATACACACACACCGTTAACAAGAAAACTTGTCAACACCCCAAAGTAGAATTTAAAGTATAGATGACTCCTTTGAGTCCTACTTTCAAAAAAGCGAAAGCGGTTGATATCCCTCAATTAGGTTAAGATAGCCATAATCCTTCTTACTGTCTCCAGTTTTCCTTTCGAATAGGTGATAGTAGTTGTAACTCCTTCTTATCTAACCTTTCGACTAGGACGAAACACTAAAAATTCTTTTTATATTGCCTTTCGAACGAGTTAAACCGGTTTAGTATTCTGTCGAAACCCCCCGTTGAATCAATTGAAGTGACCTTTAGGTTGGTTCTAATGAGCTAAGGACATGGATTGAATGGATTGGTTCCGACCACTTCGGAAGCTAACCTTTCGACAGCTTGAGTATAGGAGCTAATGTTCTAAGGATATTGGTTGAGCTAAGGGTTTTGACTCCTCTAATGGTGACCCTACGATCGAATTGATGCAAGAAGATTATAAACTGAATCTAATAGGGATATCAAATCAGTTGAATATCAAAAAATTCCATAATTTTGCTTTGATTAAGTTCAAGTAGTACAAATTGATCAAATTCCCAATCTAATTTGAAAATTAGGGTTTACAACTTTAAGAAAATGCGAGAATGGAATGAAAGAATTCGGATCCCCTAGACCAGACCCCTAGGGGTCTTATTTATAGGTGTAGGTTAACACCTTTCGAGTCAGTCCTTTCAACTCGGTCGAAAGGCGGCCTTGGAGACCTTTCGTTGCTGTTTACATTTGGGTCTCCTTCTACATTGCTTTTGAATGGACTTGAGCGCTTTCGACTTTATCGAAAAGGGTTGGTGCGCTTCCTTACTTGTGTTGTTGTTGAAGTAAGAAAAGTTACAAGCTTTCAACTCTGTCGACAGATGGATCTTTAGAGCTTCAAAGGAGTCAAGACGTTGAAGGTTTCAAAGCGGAAGGAAGCTTTCGATGGCACATTTGCTGATCGATGCGGAACCCCATCCTCTTGTGTTGGAAATTGCAACATTGAACCCTAGCAAGCTTTTCCTTCTTAATTGTGAATGGTTTCGACTAGTTCAAAAGCGTCATTTATGTTTTTGAAGCGGTTGCTTTGGCAAAACATCCTTATATAGAATGTGAATGGGGGCGAAATCTTTATTTTCGAAAGGTTTAGCGTGCATGTGAGTGGCTGTAATTTATTGCCTTCAAAAGGTGTTCTTCAACTTATTCGAAGCATCTTCATGCATACGGAAGCATCTGTTTCGAAAGGAAGCAATTGAAGCGAAAGGTTGCTTTCAACCCATTCGACCCCTTCGTAAGCTCGTAACACATCTGATTTTGGCTGTAGCATCCTTTCGACTCCTTCGAAAGGCCTTGTTGATGCTATCATCTCTTGTACATCCTTATCTTCTATTCATTTTGGTTTCGACAAGGTTGAAGTGAGAATTGGTGGTAACATTTGCCCCCACCCCCTCACTAACGCTTACCCATTGATGGCCTTCCTTGGGTGGTATGTGATATCATATTGACTCGGTTCTATATTCCACTTGAGAAGTCGTCCAGAAGTTTTAGGCCGATACAACACTTGCTTCAAGGGCTGGTCAAACAATACTTTAATCGGGTGAGCCTGAAAGTATGGTCGTAACTTCCTAGATGCGATCAAGAGGCAATACGCTAGTTTTTCCAGTTTCAGGTAATTTTTCTCGGCTCCAGTGAACCGCTTGCTAATGTAGTACATGGGTCATTGGATTTTCGCTTCTTCACACATAAGAGCGGCGCTCAATGCATGAGGTGAGATCGCTAAGTAAATGAACAGGTCTTCTCCATCCACAGGCTTTGACAGGATTGGCGGAGCTTCCATATGCCGCAGCAATTCTTTGAATGCTGTTTGACAAGCTTCACTCCATTCGAAGTTCTTTTTTTCTTTCTTCAATGCATCAAAGAACGGTATACACTTGTTGGTAGCTTTCAAGATAAATCGACTTAGTGCTGCGACCTTTCCATTCAGGATTTGCAGTTCCTTCTTATTTTTTGGAGCTTGGACTTCTCTTAATGCTTTTATTTGTCCTGGATTTTCTTCAATTCCCCTGGCACTTACGATGAATGCTAAGAATTTTCCAGAAGCTACTACGAAGTGACATTTGAGCGGATTGAGTTTCATCCCGTACTTTCGGAGTATTCTGAACATTTCAGCAAGATTATCCAGGTGGTTGGCGGCTGCTCATGATTTGACCAATATGTTGTCCACGTAAACCTCCATAGTTTTCCCGATTTGGCGCTTGAACATGGCATTTACCAACCTATGATAAGTTGCCTCGGCGTTCTTTAAACCGAATGGCATTACCTTGTAGCAGTACAGGCCCAGGTCGGTGATAAAGCTGGTGTTTTCTTGATCAGGTTCATGCATCAGGATTTGGTTATACCCATAGTATGCGTCCATGAATGATAGCAGCTCATGTCCTGTTGTTCCGTCCACAAGCTGGTCTATTCTGGGGAAAGGGAAGCTATCCTTCAGGCAAGCTTTGTTTAAATCTGAGTGATCGATACAGGTCCGCCATTTCCCATTGGACTTTTTGACTAAGACCGGGTTAGATACCCATTCAGGATAATTTGCATCACGGATAAAACCATTGGCCATTAACTTGTCCACCTCTTCTCTTAACGCCTTGGAGCGTTCAGGACCCAGGCTGCGCCTCTTTTGCTTCACTGGTGTGAACTTGGGGTTAATGTTAAGCGTGTAGCACACATATCGGAATGCGTCCATGCGAACACATCCAAGTTGGCATGAAGAAATTTAGTAAGTTCTAACCGCATCTTGTTTCCAAGGCGCAATCCAATTTTCAAAACTTTAGTTGGGTCGTCCATATCAACCGGGACAGACACCGTCAATTCTGTCGATGCTACCCATTCCTCCCTTGAACTCTTCTTTCTAGGGTCCAAGGCCTTGTCGAATCGACTATGGTCCCCAAGCCAGGGGCGGCTCTATAGTTGCTATTCATAAGGTTCACGGATGTGGAGAGTTCTCCTTGCATCCTTCCCTTTTTCCTTTCTTCTGGATTCACGTAGCTCTGCAATGTATCATTCTCCGACGGCGCACTGATCTCCTTTGACCACTCCGATTCCATTTGCAGTAGGGAACTTCATGGTTAGGCACCATTGGGCTAGAGCTATTCTGAAATCTACTAGCGCAGGCTGTCCCAAGAAGGCATTATATGCGGACATTTCGTCCACGATTACGAAAGTCTGAATGAGGGTGACTCTTCGATCACCCTCTCCAAGTTCCACTGGCAAGTTGATTGTTCCCACAGGTTGCTTGGGTTCGCCAGTGAACCTTGGATCTTCGTTTGGCATGCGAACACACTTATCATTCCGATCTTCATTTGATCAAAAGTACGTTTGAAAAGTATACTAACAGAGCTGCCACTATTGACCAACACTCATCGAACAACAGTGGGACCGATTCGCACTGTTACCACCATTGGATCGAGAGTCGGGGATTCAATCCCTTCAGTGTCCCAATTTCGAAACACTATATCATTACTCAAAACTTTCTACGGCTTGGTTAGAGTTTCATCTTCTATTGCGAGACATGATTCCTTTGGAGCATGCTTCAACGAACTTGCATACCGCTGCATCTCTCCCCAACTTCTTTGCGCGGAGTATGCTCCCATAGATATTGTTCTAACGATGAGTCTCTGCTCAGTTCGCTTTGATCTCTCTTTACTAGTTCCAGCTTGATTCCTTCATTCTCTGGGAGGCTGAGGAGCCACGGTTGATCTAGGTTCTGTGACTTTCTCATATACTGGTGGAGTTTGTGTTTTCGAATCAATTCTTCAATGAGATTCTTCAGATGGCGACATTCATTTGTGTTATGACCATGAATCTCGTGGAAGTGGTAGAACTTTCCTGAGCGCTTTTGGTGCTCAGTTGCTTCCTTCCTAGAGGGTTTTTTGTATTCCTCGGTCCCCTATGTTGCGAGATAAATATTTTCCTTGGTGTCTTTTAGAGGGGTATAGTCTTCGGGCATGAACCCTTTAAGCCTTTTACTATTGCCTTTACCATTTCTTTTATTAGAGTTTTGATTTTTCCTTTTTTGATTTCCATTTTTCCCTGTGATTCCTTCAGCAGTTCCAGAAGCGTGCGCGTTTTGATTTATTGCTACGTCGCTCTGTCTGATATTCGCCGGTTGCACAGTAGTAGACTTCCTTTCCATCTCCTGCGCTTCCTCTAACCTTAAGTATTGACTTGCTTTACGATTAAAGTCTTCCCTTGTGGAAGGTTGCTTCATCTTAATCTACTTTCTGAATTCAGTCTCCGGGTGAATAGCACGGACTAACGACATAAAAACTATGTCCCCGTTGGGGTTGCTTACTTCCGTCACGACAGTATTGAACCGGTTCATGAAAGATTTCAGCGATTTGTTGCATCCCTAGAACAATCCAGATAAGGACATAACATCTTTTGGTTGCGCGGTGTGGAGCCTGAACTGATCGAGGAATCGTGTTGCTAATTTGTCAAAAGTAGAGATAGATCTCGGCGAAAGCCTAGTGAACCACATAAACGGAATTCCTTCAAGAAAGATGGGAAAACATCTACACCGAACAGCTTCAGAGGCATTAGCTCCATCCATGTACCAACTGTACTGTACAAGTGGGGTTTTGAGTCCTTTATTCCGTCGTAGGATGGAATGGTTGGCTATGTGAATTTTTCCGGATCCTTCGCATCTAAGATTTCGTCCGTAAAGGGAGTCAGTCTTGGCGCAGATCCACATTCATCATCTCTTCTATTTTTACTCTCGTCCATTGACCGTTTGACCATATCTGCTATGTATGCCTCTGATGTCTGGTAATCCATGGGGTGATAGTCAGTCACTACACCAAGTGTTTGGCTTCGCAAACGGTCTTGGTGAGTGGGCTGAAGCCTAGACTCTCCTATCTTTGGAAGAGCCACTCTCACTAGATCTTGTTGGCTTGCAGTTGGCCTGATTAGTGCAGTTTGGACGTTCCTAGCATCATCGAATGCGTTGACATTCTCTTCCAACTAGTTTTCTTGCTCTCCATCTTCCGAGTCGGAGAGGTCCATAGCTATGTCTTCTTGCAGGGTCTTTGACCCTTGATTCAAGTTCAAAATTGGTTGCTTTGCGCTAAGCGAGGTACTCATATTTCCTTCCACGTTGAGTCTCATTGTTCTTGTTGTCACCCTATTTTGCGGTTTTTTTTTCGTTTTTTCTGTTTAGACCAGATCGGAAGAATTTTCTTGTTCTACAACACCCGCCAGTTCAGGCAAAGTTCTTGGAGCAGGATTTGTCTGCAAAGTTAAGAGAGCGTTAAGCTTATCCATCAGAGCCTTATGGCTAATTTCCATTTTTTGGTTGATTTCGTAAAAAATCTTATTCAACTCATCCGTATTAACGACTTCGTACTGATTAGAGGATGTTGGCACATGATTTCCTAAGTTAGCACCATTTACTTCAGTTTGTTGAGGGTTAACATCTTCTATAGCTATCACTGCCCATATGGACCTTCCAAAGGCAGTTCTCCTTCTTCCAGGAGCCATTTAGTTCAAGCGGTAGATTCTTCAAGCAAGGATTGAGGATCTAACTTCTAGACCTACGCGATCCAAAGTAGATAGTGGTTCTTAGTGAAAGCACCAAAATGTTAACCCAAAAATTGGATCAACGCTCAAGTTTGAGTGTGAAAGCACCAGCCCTATTCTCATAGAGCAATAATATAGACGATAGTTGTAGAAAAATGCAGTAAGAGAAAGAAGGCAAAAATATTTTTATAGTGGTTCGGCTGTTAACGAACCCTACGTCCACTTTATAGTTTTTATTATAGACTGATTGCTATTACAAGAAGTGTTTGATTACAAAGATCTTGATTGTCCTTAGCCAGATTGAATCTCCAAGGTTGGAATCCACTGGAGAATCATAGTAAACCCCGTTGGAGATTGTTGTGAGGGAGGTAAAGAGTGAAGAAAGCTTCCAGTAGAGTTTCTGCAACCAATCTGGAGAAGATCTCGTTTATGTTGCAGGTAGCATGGTATTTATAGAGATCGAAGAGCTTCTGGGCTAGGCCTGTTCACCAACTATTTACATATGAACTCAAAAGGATCAACTGAAGTTTGCCTCGCGACCCGAGCTAAAAGCATGGATCGCTAGCGATCCATAGAATTTGGCTCGAATGCAAGCCAGTCCCTTAGCCTAGCACCCTGCTTTGTTCTCCATGGAATGCAGCGACCCTATGGTGATGTATGGATCATTGGCGAGCGATCCATACACTTAGCTTTTCTTTGGACTTTGGTCCTTGGATGTACATAGCGGCCCAATGATGTCGTATGGATAGCTGGCGATCCATAGTGTATGGATCGATGGCGATCCATACACTTAGACTATTTTTCGAGTTTGATGTCTAGAATGCTTTTATTTCCTTGTAATGACGTTGTTCATGTAGTCTCGTTGCACGTCGCTTTGTTTCGATAACAATTTACTTACTAGTTGGTTTGCCTGCTGATTGGACAGGGCTGATGCTTATCTCTTGGTTTAGTCAAACTCAGTCGTTGCTTTTGTAATATGACTTGGCTCTCTTTAACTTGTTGCTTTAGCCCGCTTGGTTGAGTTCCGAGCCATTCTGACTTCATCAAGTTGTTCCGTCCTCTCTTGGATCATGTTGGGTTAAAAACTCGGATAAAAACATGTTTTTAATGGTGTTTTAAATAAAGTTTTCAAAACATGTATAAAGTATTTTAAAAGTATATTTTAGTATATATGGTTTTAGAAATTGTTAAAGTTTTTATTTAAGAAATAAAAGGATTTTATATTATGATATTTTACAAATGGTTTATAGTATTTTATTAAATATCTTTGTTTTATAAATAAATTAGTATATGTGTATATATATCTTTTTATAAGTCTTATAGTATATTTAAAAGCTTTAAAAAGGAAGTTTGATATTTTATAACTTAATTTGAAAAGAGTTTAGATTATAACACTTATGTTATAATGGATTGTTTTATAAATTGATTAAAAGGGTATATTACCTTGTTTAATAAATAGGGAAGTATTTAGAGCTTTAAAATGGATATTTCAAAGCTAATGGCAAGTATAAAAGTGATTTGGGTTTATAGTATAGATGTTTATGCAACATCTGTTTTGACCCATTTAACTATACTTTTGAAAAGTAATTGGATCTCTAAAATGGAATTTTAAAGATAATGGAATAGTAAACGGTTTTGGGGTTTTTCGTAAATAAGGTTTTAGTAACATTTGTTTTTAAACGCTTAGATAATATTTTAAAGTGTTAAAATATTGTGAATGAGTTTGGCAAAATACTTATATCTTTAATAATGTAATATTAAAGAGAATAACAAGTATGGATTAATTTTAGGTTTGTTGTGGTAATGTGTTAATAACATTCGCCTTTAACCCTTTTTGGTTATACATGGGAATGTGAATAGACCTTTAAAAGAATGATTTAAAGATAAGCAAAAGCGAAATGGTTTTGGGTTGTAGTGACACGTTTTAAGTGACATTAGTCTTAAACCTTTTGAATGGATTTGTGAAAGTACTTAAGTCCTTAAAATGGATATTTTGGAGGAACTTATAAGTAAAGAATCTTTTGGAAAAAGATAGGAAAGGCAACGGTTTAAAGTAATGAATCTTGTTAATGGTTTGTGAATATACTTATATCATTTGAGATAAGTATATGAATATTTTTGAGAGTATCAAAATATGTTGAAAATAAATAGTGTTGTTTTAATTAAATAGTGAAGTTTAATTAATAAAATGGAGTTTCATTTATAAAGAGCTTATTGAGTAAAATGATTTTTTACGAATAAAAGAGATTTTTAATTCATAAATGAAGATTAATTAAAAAAAGGGATTAGAAGTCGTTTATATGACTTGATCATACTTGTTGTTTCAATCGTGCCTTGTGTGTTACTTGCTTATGGACAGTATACGGGGACTTGGTTTCCCGTATACGATTATTCTCATTATATTAAATTGTTTGTTTATTTGATAGTTATATAACTGACTATCAAATCTTGGTCAAATATACTCTAGAAATATCTAGAAGAAACAGGAGGATTATATGGTACAGTTATCTTTGGTGATACTATATTGTACGTATAAACTCGTTTAGCTCTTCTAGGACAATGGTAAGAAAATCCGTCCGCTTAAACGGTTAGAAGGTGATCTCCGCTCTTATGTATGTCTCTTTATTTCCCACAAAACCGGGGTTGAGATTCTCAAGAAATTGGTCGATTTGTTTTGGAGCACCTGGTAAGCGAGAGAGTGTACTTATATGAGATGACTTGAAACCCTAACCACTCCAAAACCATATACGTGTTCTATGCTTTGGAAGAGGTTCGTGATTGCTTCGTGATGCTAGAATCTATGTGGAGATTCGAGATCTGTTTAAGATGCTCGAACACAGGTAATTGTTCATGATTTATTCTAGATGTGGGGATCCATATGTGATTCCAAGACCTGTGAGGCATATGGATCCATGTGTGATTCCGAGATCTTTTGAGGAGTTCATGTGTGGTTCCAAGATCTGTTGAGATATGGGAATCCATGTGTTGTTCCATGATCTATTCGAGCCGGAGCTCGTGTGGAAGATCTATTTGAGTGGTGACTCATGTGCAGGAATGCCGGACGTAGCCTCATCATCTGTATGGAAAAAACCAAAGATATGAGACATAGCCAGTAGGGTTGGCAAACCCATAGGGTGCATTCAACTCCATTTCTAGATATACTTATTAAGATATGCATGTGGGAGCGATGCATCAGGTCTTAGCAAGACCAGCTATGGTTTTCCTATGGTATATTCACTAGAGTTATACGATGCTTTGGAGGTATATCTCTAATACTTGTGCAGTAGTTCAGATTCGGCTTCCCCGAAGAGATCTACATATACAATTAGTGAACGCGCCTTAGCGGTTGTGATTATATACCTATTATTGTTGTGATGTACACTCAATTGCATCACAGCCATGTGATTATTTATATTTCACACCTTAGACATTATCATATTATCATTGGGTTTTATAATAGAAATGGTTTGATTATCGTAAGGTAAAAACCCGTCCATGTTTATTGGCGGTGTATACTTACGAGATACTATTATTTTAAAAGGTTTTAAGATATAATAAGTCTACATGATTTGAGTTTCTCAAGCTAGTTTATCAGACCGGTCCGGGTGTTACTTTCTTAATGCTCGGGTTAGCTCAAGTATGTTTCCAGATTTAGATGTGGTTCATTTGAGCTCTTGGAGAGGAGCTAGATGATTTCCTACCGTACTTTATTCTACTGCATTACTTCATTTGTATCTTTCAGCATTTGTGAGGACAGCTTGTTATAGCTGTCCAAGCTGATGATCGGTTATTTTTCTCTGATTGATGTATGTATATAAAGGTTTTCTTTTTGGTAAAGACCTTTTGAGATATTATATATTATTGTTCCGCATGTGAGATTCTTATATTGTATTCTCTTCTTTCTTATTCTATTTCTTTTTTTATTTTACCCTAAAAATTCGCCTTTTCGGCTCTTGGGTGCTCGACACGTGAATACCATGGATGTATTAGTGTCGACATTCGGTGGTCGAAAAGTCTGTTCGTTGTAATTAATGGCAATTGTCATTATTGAACCAAGCACTTTATGTTTGGACTTATCAATTTGAATGTGGACGATGCTGGAATTTTGACCAAATCCAGATTCCATTAGTCCTAGTTTGATGTAGTGTTGACGAAGAGAATTGTTGTAAATATCATTACTGAAGGCATCGCTTAAGAAAGTATAAAATATGATTTTTGCTCAAAAGGTATGTAAGCGATGAATTCGGCCAAACTATCACACCACAAGCTAAAGTGACGTGTGAACATTAATTTTTGGAATTGTTCAAAATTAATCGCTGAATAAATTTACACATTTGAGTCACAGAACCATCTTTGTGAATTCTCTGAAAAAGCACACTATTTAATTTATTTATAAAACATTGTAAATTAATTAATATTTGATAAATATTATTTATTATTTTATTAAGTAGATATTCTGAAGTTATAGGTAATTATTTAAGTGCATGTATAAAATTTATATTTGCATACATCGATACACGATATCTGTAAACCTATTAAATGGGGTTTAAATAATATATAAACGAGGAGGATTTTTGGAGATTTCTCCCTTATTAAAGCAAGACAGGGTCGGACACATTTTAAGGGATGAGGGATGGATTAATTGAAATCTTTAAAAGGAGTTGAATAAGGAAGTTTAATGAGGAGAATAGGAAAAGTTCCCATTTTCCCATTAAAAATAAATCTCTTCATTCATTTCTTTTTAAACAATTTTTTTTCCATTCTGTCTTCTTCACCATCCATGATTGAAATTCGTTTAACCCATTTCTGAAAATAAACAACTACAAATTAAATCAAAATATCAAATAAAATAATGAGCTTTGTGGTTCATCCGCCTCCTGCAAAGACTGGGTGTTGTTTTCGGAAATCTAAGGAGAATTCAAAGATCGAGGTGTAATTTATTGGCTAGATTCATGAGGTAAATTATATTTTATATTTATAATTTTTTCTCCTTGTGATGACTTTATGTAAATATTGTTGCTTCACCTAGATCTAAAATTGACACCTTGATTTAAACAACTAATTGGATGACATGGTTTAATTCAATTTATTTGTTCGAGACTGAAAATGTTTATATACGAAAAAATTATAATTTTATCTAAAAATATGTGTGCAAATATATATATATATATATATATTTGTTTTTCAAAATATATATATATATTATATTTTTATATTTGTATATAAAAGGGATTTAGAAAAATATGAATCCTATGTTCATATCAAAACTATTTAATTGAAATTTGTTGAAATCCTTTGTTCATTTCGCAAATATGGTTGAACAAATTTATCTTATTTAAAATATTTACATTTAGAATAAATGAAATTGTTTACAATTTCATAATTATGTACATGCATATTTTTTTAATGTTAGTATGTAATTCATTAAGATGTTTCATTAATCAAATGTAATTTAGATCTTAATTCTGAATAAAACTTGCCAAACCAAACTTAGATTCCTTATTTTGAATTTAGATTTTGATGTTGTACTAATCTATATATGTTATGTTTTGTCTAAAAATCATTGTTATTTATATTTAGATCTTATCATATTTTTCAATCAATTAAACATCTCATAAGATACAACTAAACTGAGGGAATTAATATATGTGTGTGTATGCATTTATTAACTTTGATGTTGCTTGTTATGTTATTTGTGATTCAATTATATCTACACATGTATATCTTATTTGTCATGTTAACCATTTATTATCATATTTTTTTGAATATTGATTAGGCATAATTATGGTTGATATTTAAAAAGATGAAGGTGCAATCAATTATTGATACCACCTTTTCATCTTTCCTTTTAGATCTTAATGTGATTACAATTAGATCTAATACTAATAGTTCCATCCCACTTTTTACACCTTTTAGGAATATGAATATATTTGATATTAATAAACTTAAACTTTATACTTAATAAACATAGATTCAATAAATTAAATAAAACATTTAAATAAAATTAGATTTTATTTAAATCAACTAAAGTGGATCTAATGAAACCCATTAGACTACATAGGCCTACTAAGCTCCAAAATAGGGAAAATTATTGAAATCTACCAATTTCATCCGCTTTCGACTGGCCCGGTTTCTTCATCGATAAGGAGTAATCGGACTCTATTGGATAAAGTACGATTAATAATGAGTGAAGTTGAGTTACTTCTTCCTATAAGGATATGTACTTAAAACTAAGCATATTTGTTAAATTGATTTCATTTAAAGCAAAGATTACGAATTCATATAAGATACGAATTGGGAAGGAACACTAACCATTAATAGTTTAAGATATGGTGTTGTCCATTTTACGTTATAAATGTAAGTTCTGTGAACTCAAAACTAGATCTATTTTATGTAAATCTATAGGCAGTTCATAAAATATTTTGAATACCTATTCCATAGCATTGAGAATCCAATTGATGTTTAAAAAACGCCACATTCTTGTCCACGGAATTTCATTTTAGAGAAATTAGTGGTGGTGCAACGGACCAGAATATGATCTAAGATTCTAACATAAAACTAATTACAGATATGAAGTAAACTTAACCAAGCCTAAGGTAAACGCAGCTCATTAAAAGTCTTATAATAATGCTCCCACATTGAAGAAAAAGTATTAGTTTGTTATTAATATCGAGAAAATGAATTGTTAATATAACAATCTCCTCGGTTATCGTTAGGGCGGGGAGAGTATAGACTCTGCTGCATGGCATGGTTCTTTAAATTGGAAAGGGATTCCAGTACAATGTCAAAATATGATTTTGTTCATTGTACCCGAAAAGATAGGATCCATCGACCTCAAATACGGCTTCGAGAAGAAGATCAACGCACCTAAAATTGTATAAAGCGGGGTTGATAAAAAATGCCTTCATCGATTAATGCTGAAATTAGTGGAGTAATTTCGTCAATCAACATGCTTAAGTCCATTTGAATTCCACACATGGATTATCGCATGATTTAACTATGAATTTTGGTGCAATGCAGTTGAAATAGAGCTTCTAAATAACAATTTAAAGAAACTTTTTGTACACAACAACCCAAATGTCTCGAAGTCAATGGGAGCGATAACCCAGCTTATGGATTTTTTGGTATGATCCAAGAGATGACACCACAATTGTGCCCAACAAGCACCTAGAGGTTGAGCAAGTATTTTGATAGAGAAATCAAATAGTTTGTTTTTAGTCAAAATGTAGAGGAAATGTGCATCTATAAGAAAGAAAATCAAAGGTACCAAATCATTTCTAATACTACAAGCAAACAACGTTCTATTGATTGTTAATGATGCATGTTTAAAATCAGTTAAAGTTTGGTTGTTCAAATTCTCAATGAAGGATTTGAAAGAGACATCATTTATAGCCGGTATAAGAGGATGTTTGGATTTTCCTAATCGATATACATAGACACCATAATAAAATGTTTAATATGGAGCATATGAGATAGATTCCTTTTGCATTGGTAATAGAAACCATCATATATGTTATTTTATGTATTAGATCAGAATTTCTTTGTACACTTAGTTTAGTGAGCAAATGTCAATTCCTAATTAAAATCACTAAATGGTAGTTAAAAGTATTCTTGAGTATTTATCAAATATTAAAGAATTGTTTTTAGAAACAATGAACTTTTATGAAGAAGTGTTCGAACTCAAACTTCATAAGTGATATCAAGTATTGTAAGCCAATCTTCAATTCATGTTCATCCTTGATTAAGGAACTTTAAACTGGAAATGTTCCAAATGAAAGGATGTGGTAGATGCAACAATAAAGTCTAAGTACATCACCTTGAATAGTGTCGCAATGAAAGCAATATATATGGGCAAATATGCAACAAATCTCGAGGACGGTCCTGCCATTGAAAATCCAATAGCATATTATGATAGAAATAATAAATATAGATTGCAATGGGAACCGACAACTTGATAAAGGCCGGGATATGTTCTCCATAATTAACATATGATAAAAGAGTTTATCGGTAACAAGGATGTATAATCGAAAAGTAGACACAAAATAATATTATCGCAGATACATTGACTAAGGCCCATTCGTAGTCTAATTTAGGTGGGCTAGTCAAAGGTATGGGCATGAGACACTATAGTAGATCCGAAGTGCAAGTGGGTGATTGGATAGATTAAAGGAGTGCCCTAGGGGCAATTATGTAATTTGTTATATAAGCTTAACTCTGTAATAAATCTAGTTCGAAATAAAACTATTCTTTTTTGTTTTGTTTTCTATTTGCATGTCAGTTATATTTGATATAATTAATGATTACAAATGTTAGACATAAATAAATAGAAAATACCTAAGTAAATATTATATCGACTGAAGCTACAAATAGGTTGTAACAATGAGTAATGAATCGGTCTAGTAAAATAATACTCCACTTTAAATGTTCCTAGTCAACGATGCTTCAAGAAAGGGATATTGAAGCATTTGTGGAGACTAGAGTTCATAATGCACTCCAAACGTTGGATGTTGATTTACTTGTGAGCGTTGGGAGCACCAAGAGTTTATGCACTTGTAATTATAAACTAATTAGAGAACGAATCAAATGAGAGTCCTATAAAGATTAAATATATCTAAGTCAAAACATAGGATCTTAACATAACAATATGCGGTTTTCTTTAGATTTCAGGATATCTGTGTGGCTTAATGAAGAAGCGGTGCTTTGATTTTAGCTAAATCATGGCATCACAACCATGTTATGGCTTCTTTTGGGTATACATCAAATCGTTTAGAGTGAAACATTTCAATAGAAAATTCATCTCCTCCGATATAAGAGCTTAGTTTCACCATAATTGGAAGTCAACTCAAAGTCAAAATCTTTGGCTTGAGTATTTTTGGTTATTCGATAATTTTATAGGCTAAACCAAGGATTTTGGTATTGGTCTTTGTAATTAAATACATATATTATTAGGGTTTTTAACTAAGACTAAACTCTAGATAGTTTAATGATACGGTGTTGATATGAAAGCATGCACATATATCGTTGCATAAGGGTGAAGCTTAGTTAAAGATTAAAACACGATTTACATAACCCAATTTAAGTTGTTTCCCTTAAATTGTAGATGGAAAATTTTATCATACACACACACATGTGTGTGAATATATGACTCTAGTTATCATCCCTTGTAAAATTAGGCACAAGGACAAACTTTGAAAAAAAAATTAGGTTGAAGGACACCAAGTTTCTATTTTGGGCTGAAGGACAAACTTTGAAAGAAAATTAGTCTGAAGGACAATGCTAGTTATAACTAGCATTATATTCAGTTTTTATAGTATAGAAAATGCTATTATAACTAGCATTATATTCAATTTTACACTGTACAAAATGCTAACTATATTTAGCATTGTCCTTCAACCTAATTTTTTTCAAAGTTTGTCCTTCAGCCTAAAAACGAAACTTGTTGTCCTTCAGCCTAATTTTTTTCAAAGTTTGTCCTTATGCCTATTTTCCACATATATAAATATATGAGGAATGTTTGGCTACACCTCACTTTTTCTACACCTCTAATCCCCCTTAATTTCAACCGCATGTTTCGAGTTAAATAATTATAATTTCTCTCTCTTGTCACCAAGAGAGAGAAAGTATTATTATTTAACTTGGAACACGTGGTTGAAATCAAAGGGGATTTGAGAACATTGCCCTATATGTATGTATGTGTGTGTGTGTGTGTGTGAATATATTAGAACCATTGAATGGTCATGAGATAAACTAGAAATCTAGTATGAAATTCTAGTGCAAGAATTCAAACGATGTCCTAAGAATCGACGCTTCTCCAATCACTTCAAGTGACGAGAAGAAAAAGAGAAATAAAAGTCAGGCTCACAACTTGGTTTCGAATCAAGGCCTCAGCTCAGTAATGAGGCTTATAGCCTAATGATGGGTCAGAAGAACTTGTTCAAGAGCTTGAAAGTTGAAGCAAAGTCAAGGAAAAGTGAAGACAGAGTTATATAACTCGCTGCCGAGGTATCACAACCCAGTACTGAGTTGTCAACTTTGCTGATTTGGCCACGATCTTCACCGGGAGTTTCATGCTGGATGTGGAAAATGCGTGGAGCATGTTTTGGAGCTTATTTCAATGTGTTTCATCTATAAATAGAAGAGGAGGTGTATTGGAGAAGGGACCTTTCTTTTTCATCCTCTAATTAAATCAGAGCTTTGTTATTGTATTCTGCATAATTTATTTCCGAGTTATAAGATACCGAGTTGTAAGAACAACTTTGTAGGAGCAAAGTATTATCAATAGAAAAAGGATTAAGCGGACGTAGGCCAGATAATTCGCCAAACCACTATAAAAGTTTATGTATTCTTTCTCTCTTTGATCTCTTTTCTTTTAGAGAGAAACTTGAGATTTGATTTGAAAATATAAAGAGGCCATCAACATGAAAAGCCATCCCTATAGGAAGCCAACAAGAACACGGGGGTAGTCAGGACCTCGAATTCGAATCCCTCATCAATCTACGTGACTAGAGAAGAAACAGAAAGGATGATGACAGAGATGCAAGATAGACTAGTGGCTCAACAAGAAGAGACAACGAATGGGTTCTTTGGAAGAATGGAGCAGTAATGGACAACCAAAATAGTTGGAAAACAAAATTAGAGATCGTAAGGCAAAATAAGTGCACCGGGAGACTGAGCAGAACAAGTTAGAACAAACCCTCAGAAGCCCCAGAACTGAGTACCGAGTTCTGACAACTCGGTACAGAACCATATGGTCCAGGGGTGTAACTACCCACACCTTAATGGGCCTGAATTTCGACTGAATCGAAATCCAAGTCCATTAGAGTATGGATTGTTAGTTTTTGTAACATGTAATAAACATAGAATATCAGAGAACGATCAATATAATCTCACAGCGAAAAAGAAAAATATAATAGAACATGCATACTGACTAAGACTACTACTTTGGAATCAATATTATTCCTTGGATATCTAGTTGCCTTGTCAGCACCGAGCATAAATAAGAAGACTTCTCCATCTACAGTTCTCATCTTGCTCTAGTAACCTATCCCTCCAAATCAATCATGTGGGTTGTAATGAGGAGGGGGTCAGAACAACGTTCTGGTGATTGGAAAGTTAAATACAGTATGCATAACACTAATTTATGCCGATTGATTCCTATTTAAGTGTTATATCTATTATTCATGGTGAGTCCGTTCAATCGTATGCGCGCGTACGATATGCCTAACCTCCTCTAAGGTATAATTATATATATATATATATATACACTCACACACACACAAACATATATATCTAAACTTATACTACCCAAAAACCCCGGCCACTTAATACTTCTTAAATAGGGAGGAGGCAGACCCAACGACCATTTAATACCTCAACCTGATGCGAGCACTCCGCAACGTAAACGCTAGTCAATCGGTTCTAGCTACAAAGACTGATGACCCTTAGATACAGCTTTATAATATAATTACCATATCACTAAAATATCTCAAAGACTCATCTAAGGGTTGACTAGCCCACCTCCACCAAACAAACAACAAACAAACATCGAAATAAAATTTTGAGGTCTTTGTGTATCCCATACGGATTCTACACTAGTAGGAAGCGAAATCCATTAGAGTATAACCTGAGTCTTTGCTAACGACCGCGCGGGACCGCTAGTGGTCAAAGCCTATATGCTAGCCCTACTACTAACTACCAGTCCAACAACAACACTGACATAACCCTCCAACCTCCCATAGCTTAAATCCCATTTAGACTAACCTAATGTAAGTCAAGGAAAAATACCCATCTTAGTTACTTAATACGTCTTGTTAGAAATGAAGCAGACCCCATTTCGCTATTTGGTATCATCGTAGGTTATTTAAGACTTCTATATATGGACGAGGCAGACCTAACAACCATTTAATGCATCAACCCAGAAGTAAACCCCTTGGCATCCCTAAAAGTATCGAGCCATTTAATTCTTCAAGTCCGAGGTGAACCCTTGGTATATTTTTCCTACTTATACGCAAACGTATATCCCTTCACCACGAGTCCTATGGTTCGAGAGGTCCTACATCAGTAGTAAGTATACAAAACTGCTGGTAGCCACTAGATGAAGGGAAGACTTCTATTATGGAACTCTACCAACCTCGCATCCCAACCCACTAAACCACTCCAATCAGCCTAAGCCTAAATGTTGGGCTAGGCCCACTAAGTCACGTTCTTTCTAAACATATAATTAAGGCTACATAATTTCCTACTATGAAAATTATATTGCCTTTTACATGTATTCACTAGTATTAACACTTACTTGTTTGCTGCATAATTATTCCTAATTTATACGCTTATTCCCTATATTCCTCGTTTCTTTCTTATATGTAATGAATGTCAATTGTCCCTACTAAATGGTCATTAATATCAAAATCGGACAATCTCTAATGACATTTATTTACTCGTTCCAAAATCAACTTATTATGCCTATTCAATTTCCCTATAGATGTCATATTAAATTTTCTGATCGGCCTCCATTAATTCCTTTAACTCCCTATTAACTACAAACTTGTTGCCCATTAAATTTGTATTTAATTGTCCATAAAATTTGGAGTTACCATTCTTTCCTTTTTCAACCTCATAGTCCTATAATTACTATGCTATTAATAACTATTCGTCCTAATTGTAGCCAATATGAATACCTATGCATATTATTAGTTACGCTATGAATATTTACGTTCTAATCAAAAGACGCGGTTCTACGTGTATGTGTGTATTCCTATTCCTAACGCAATAATTCACATACATAGGAATTCCAGAGCACGCATTTGCATGTACATTTTGTGAAGAACATAATTTCCTACATTTTAATTTATTAGAGCTATCCACACAAAAAGAATTATCATTATAACTCTCCATAAATTACCTAAAAATGAGACTGACTCCTTCTGAAATTATAAGGAATTATCTCTTTTCTTTTATCGAAATAGACATTGTAAACTACAGAGAAGAACCCCTGCACTTTACACGTCTCTTTAATTTTTTAGTAATTTTCTTATTATTTCAAACGTGTATTTTTCATAATTTTATGGAATTGGATAATTCATGGAGATTACATGGAAATGGATACAACTGAATCGTACCCCACTCCCAATAAATTTAAACACAAAAATTCACATTCCAAGTCAACTAGGGCAACCTAATTTACAACCCAATTATAAATTTGGTAAAAACTTTACAACTTTACAGACATTCTACAATAATAAATGATAAATATGTGGGATAGATTTCTACATGCTATTCCAATTTCCTAACTTACGGAGTATGTGGCAGGGTTTCCACTAAATACGTTCTTTTAAGCCTACAACTCAATAAATCTAACATAGGCACTATAATTAAAAAAACACAACGATATAAATTTCAATGTTATAAATAAATTATATAATTTCCTACTTATCTTTAAAGCTTTCCAAATCTCCCAAATCTGAATCCATTTCTTTACTTAACTCCTTTTCCTTTCCAATCCAAAAGAATATGTATAACAAGGAATATACATACTATTAGAATTACATATCTGAGAAGAGATTTGGAGTTAAGGGGAGTGTCGATTTATAACTATAGAAATTTACATTTTCCTTTGCAACGTTGATTCACTTCTGCTCTTTTATTTTCCGCCCTTCTTTGAATTGTGTTACTACCAATTCTCACTTCAACCTTGTCGAAACCAAGATCAATAGAAGAGAAGGATGTACAAGAGATGATAGCGTCAACAAAGCCTTTTGAAGGAGTAGAAGGGATGCTACAGCCAAAAGTCAGATGTGTCACAAGCTTCCAAAGGGGTCGAAAGGATCGAAAGCACCCTTTCACTTCAATTGGATTCAATAAAGAACCACTTTACTAAGAAAAATCTACATGGTTGGAGTGAAATTCTCCTTGCACTTGGACATTACCTTAAACGGCCAATGCCTTTGTCCACGCCGAGTTGGCCTGGTCAAAGCGCCTCCTGGAGGGAGGTTAGAGTAAGCCTTATCCGCGCCACGCTATGGCCAGGTTAAAGCATCGAAAAACTCTTGACCGCGCCATGCTATGGCCAAGTCAAGGCGCCTTCTGGAGGGAGGACGGAGTAAGCCCTTGGTCCCACCATGCTATGGCATGTCCAAGGCACCGAGCAAGCCCTTGATCGCGCCACGCTATGGCCAGGTCACGGCACCTCCTGGAGGTAGGATGGAGTAATCCCTTGGTCCCGCCATGCTATGGCCTGGCCAAGGCATCGAATAAGCCTTTGATCGCACGACGCTATAGCTAAGTCAAGGCGCCTCCTGGAGGGAGGTTGGGTAAGTCCTTAGGTCCTGCTTGTGAATAATCTAACCAAGCGCACCAAGCAAAAATGGACTTAGGCGTCCAAGCCCGAGAAGCGGCACATCAAACAACAGACTAAGACGTCCAAGCCCGAGAAGCGGCACATCAAAGAACGGACTAAGACGTCCAAACCCGAGAAGCGGCACATCAAACAATGGACTAAGACGTCCAAGCCCGAGAAGCGGCACATCAAACAATGGACTAAAACGTTTGAGCCCGAGAAGCGGCATGATAAACAATGGACTAAGACGTCCGAGCCCAAGAAGCGGCAAATCAAACGGAAACAACATACAAGGCCTAAAGAGTTAACACATGTCGAAAGAGTCAAAAGCGAAGGAGCGGTACATAACAGAAGGATTAAATAAGAATCTACAGCCTCCAACTAATCATCAAAGAAGAATTTCTGAACTTCACTTATTAATACCCGAATCTGGGTTTCGGGTCTTTCGTTATTAAGTTCGAGACTTCACTTATTAATACCCAAATCAGGGTTTTGGTTCTTTTAATCTATGGTCTTCATCATACCCGAATCTGGGTTTCGAGGCTGTTACTATTAATTACTGAACTTCACTCATTAATGCCTGAATCTGGGCTTAAGATTTCTATTAAGAAGATTATTAATATGGGCTTTTGGTTATCATCCATTAATACATGAATCTGGGTTTCAGATTTTCTAACTTTTAAATTTCATTTATTAATGCCCGAATCTAGGTCATTGGATTTCTGCTACAAACTTTCAGATAATGATTTCTGGACGTCTATTACGATCATTATCGACTTTCTATTAGCTATCTCAAGAAGATGAATTTCTAAACATCTATAATTAAATCCTTAATTGAATTTATGGTTTTCTACCATTGGATTTCTGGTATTCCACCAATATAATTGAAGTTGAATTCCTGGTTCTCTCTCATCATTACCAAAGATGGGTTTCAAGACATTCAGCCGTATTCAATTATAGAATTTTTTTTCACTTACTATCATATGTTAACATAATGATCTGTTATCCTCCGCAAATAATATGGATAAACTTCTATACAGATTTCAAGTTAACGATAAGGAATATTGTTTACTTCATGCTTTTCAGGGAAATGAGATCAGTAAAGAGGATTGAAAGATCCAGCTAATACAAAAATCATAGCACAAGTTATCAGAAAGCTGATTCAAAAACAACATTATAAGAAAGGACTACAAACCAGGTGATATTTATAAAATTTTCATAATTTACATAATTTATGAAATTATTTACAAGTATACAGTACAAATATATATTTCACAAATCTTGAATAGCCTTATCTAGATTCTCAGCAATTAAAGGATCAACGATGTGACGTATTGCAATACGAAGAACTTCCTTAAGCTTTTTCCCTTTTTTCCTTATCTTATCGGCGTCATCAATAGATTTGATATAGGTCTTTAAAGCACGATTAAAGGCTTTGTTTGCACCTTTGAGAGTTTTATTTTCCTTTTCTAAATCAGCAATACGCTTCTGAAGAAGATACTTTTCACGTTCAAGTTTCTAAATCCTAGTTGTATACTTATTTATGCACTGCGAGTACCTCACTTTCTATTGTTCATCAAAATATTTCATAATCTCAAATTTTACTTTCCTGCACCATTCTCCTACTACCTTCTCGTCTAAGCCAGGAGGAGGATTAGTCGTAGTAGGAAACTTTTGGATGGCAAGGGAAGTAGACCTTGTTGATCTTGTGATGGATGAAATAATGGGAGAAGCTAGTAAATCGGTGTTTGAAATGTTATTCCTCATAATGAATTCTAGTGATTCCCACCGAGCTTGACTATCTTTTAACTTAATCTCCAAATCACTTATTTGTTGGAGAAGTTCGGACATCTTATGCTCAAAATCAATTAAAGGTTTTGATTTAATTTGGCGCTTCAATATGGAAAAAATTTCATTCTTACTCTTAATGTCCATTTCAAGATTGGCGGTCCGATCATTGAGATATCTAACGATTGTCTTTTGAAGCAAATATCTTATGTGCCATTCTAGAGCTTTGGCATTGTTTTGAAAGCGAGTAAATAAAGGATCTTTAAGGAGCTTTCTCTTTTCAATGTCTGCTATCAACCTATCTCTGATGCTGATGAAACGAGACGGTGAATCTAATGAGAGTGGCGTGATAGATAAATGTAACTCCTATTTAAACAAACAAAAAAGAAATAAAGTTAAAACTTAAATAACCAATCTCTTTTATTATAACGATACATGTTTACAACTTAAGTAGAAATGAAACAAAAAGTACAATTTCATGGGACACATGTTTTACACTTAAAGTTGATAAATCGCCCTTTTGACTTTATACAAGGAATTAGCCGAAAGAATAACTGTTGAATCAAAAGGGGCATTAAATCCTTCTGGGGTAATAACTGGAGGATATTTTCTATAATCCCATTCCTCGGCAGGAGGACTATCTCGGCTACATATTAATCTAGTGTGATATCTTCGAATTTCCTTAAGAAGTTTTTCTTTGTCTTCACCAAGAAAATCGAAATGAAGGCGAGGATGTTCCATGTAAAGTCTCTGCAAGTCTCTAAGAAAGCAGTATCTGGCTAATTTTGAAGATTTCAAAAGCGAAGCCTTTTCTAGATAATCTCTTCTTAGTTCAACATACTTGCTTAAATAATCTCTAGAAACAAGGCTGCTTGGGAAACATGTATTCTGTGATAACATAATAAAATGCAACTAAGTATAAAAGGAAGCTAGAACAAGAAATTTACAAATTGATATTATTACAAAATTATAAGTGTTCATCCGGTTCATAAAAAATTAACTTTTTGAATAACTCTGAAACAATTTTGTCCTTATAATATTTAAGTTTTTCAGGAGGCAACTCATGGGGAATCGATTTGACTCGTGGTAAATTCCAGAAGGCTCCGGGATGTGGATCAGATCCAAATTCATGCAAATATTGTAGGATCGATTTCACCCTAGAGGGGGTGGATAGGGTGATACTAACAATTATAAAAATTAATGCGGAAATATATAAAATATTTGCCGGATAGATAATAGCAGAATAATAATAGCAGAAATATAACAACACAGATTTACCCAGCCTCGGCAAAACCCTACCTACGTGCTGCCCCCAAGGTTTCTACTAGAAATTAATTAGTCAGACACTTACACACGTAAACTTGCGACACCCGCTATCGACTAACCTAACTATACGCTCAAAACCCTGCCACAACCCAGCCACAGAGTTGCGAATTCTCGAACTACACCACCGTAGTTCGTTCCTAGTCACACGACTGGAAAAACACAGTTTAAAAAGGAAAAATTACAGAATAAATAAAAAACTTTACACAAAACCCTATTTAAATAAATTAAGCCCAAGTTATAATTAAGTATAAACGGCCCACTTAGTTTAATAAACCAGAGAAAAATTCATCTCCCTTTATTTTTCTTTGGTCGTTCCATTATGAAATTGTCTACCTCTTTTCCTATACTCGAAAACGTTCGTTACTCTTTCAAAACAAATTAGGGCTTTGTGAAGCTGAGGCCGCCGCTTAAAATTGATGTTCGAATTGAATTAAACTTTGCTTCTAGTTCCTTCATCAAACTATTCGTTTGCAATGATGCTCTCGGCTTTGAAATGCTTGCGGCTGCTTCAATTATCGAGTTCGAACCTTGAAATTGGTATGTGATTTTTGCTGTTTTAATTTCTCTGTTGATTGCTTTTGTTCGAACTTGATTCGAGTTGTTGATTTGGGATTTTATATTGAAACTTGGCTCTGTGATTTTTCTTAAACTCGAATGCTTTAAATGCCGATAATGACTTGGGTTTTTATAGGGATCGATTCCCTTAATTATCGTTCGTATAAAATTGTTTGAATTCTTCAATGAATTTGCTCGGCCATAAATTTTCGATTTAATGCTGGTGATTACTTTGACTTGTTCATTATTGACTTGCTTGAATATAATTTAGTCGGTTCCGTTTATTTCACCTATAACTTTGGTCATTTGGAAATTGTGATGATCTTAGACTTGTTCGATTCTCTTGACTCTGTTCCAATTTTTGTTGGCTTTGACTTATTCATTCTTTCCTTGTAACTTTTGATTTTGTCCAAAAGCTTGACTCACGGCTTCACAGTTTTTACTGTATATTTGTATGTCACTCCATGTGTATACATACATATATGTATGTATATATGTGTGATGGCTCTGGTATCATTTCTGGTCGTTCATGTATATACATGGTGTACTTGAAACTAAGCTTGTACTTGTGTGCATGTTATGTTGTTATTTAAAATCTGGTTTGAGTAAAACTAAGTTATGATAGTCAGTTTCCAGTGTGTTTATGCTCCATTGGGTTCACCACTATTTGATTTTGATCTGGTTCATCTTGAAGTCTACATGTGAGTACATTTTGATTTGGTGCTGGTTTGACCTGAACTGATTTGTCGTTTTAGTCAAGACTATGTTGCATGCTCATGTTCATTTGTGTTATGGTCCTTATGTATATGATGCATGTTGTGATGCCTGATGTATGTCATCATTCTCTAGAGTCTAGTGTGTATATTTGAACACTTTGAACATGCGATCTGGTTTAGTTCATTATGCCCATCCATGCTTCTGTTTTGTACTAAGCCTTGTTGAACTGGTTCATCATTCTCCACACTTTGGTTGTTCATACCTTGTTTTGATGTGGTCTTGTTCTTTTGAAACTGCCTGCATATCATTGAACTGGTTTATTTGCTCCACTTCATATGTGCACTTGATTTTAGTCTAGATTCAAATGAACCTTTGAGCTTTGTACATGTTGAAAGTAGATTCTGTCTAGTTGCATCCCTTATGTTCATGTTTGAATCATGTTGAGTCTGGTTGCAGTGTTTGAGTTGCCTTCATGCCTTCATTCTGCTTGTTTTATGATGAACTTGTGTTGCTGGCTTCATGTATACATTTTTATATCACCATTTACTATTTCACTGCTTCATTTCTGAACAGTTTGTACCACTTGAATATGTACATGACTTGTCGCATCTGAACTTATGTTGATGCTTCATGTTTTACATTTACTTGTATGCCATCATTGATCTTTCTGTGATCTTCTTGTAATCTGGTTCAAGTGTTCATATGTACATTGATTTGAAAACTTGTATTGTTACCTCTCGTCATTGCACATGAGTTGAATCCAGCCTCGGCTCGGGTTTGACCTTGTGCTCACCCATCCTTGCAATTTTATCAAGTGTATATCGGTGTGCACGGCCTTGTGGCATGTACAGTGATACACTATGCATGTCACAAGTTGTTCGTGTAAGATGAATTCAAAATAAATGATGACGAACAACCTAAATAACTGAGGCAAAAAATATTTTCAAAAACATATTTTATTTTACATTGCACAAATATTTCTTTTTCAATTTTATTGCATCAGTGTTTATTTTGCAGGTAACTCAGATGCGGGATACAAGCTGGAATAGAGTTGAAGATCAAATACGAGTGTTGAGTGAATATGTAGTGAGGAAAGTTATGTAAATTGAAATGTAATTGAAGCTGTGTTGTAATTGAAAATTGTGTATATATAGTTAGAGCTCAAATTTGTACTATTCAAAATTGTAATAAAATATTTGTTTGAATTTTAATTCTGTGTTATTTATTTTACTCAACAAATATTTATTTAATTATGTGAAAATAAAATAATACAATAACAAATACATTTAAATGAATATATATATATATATGTTTATTATCATCAAACAAAAATCATATACTAGCATATTCTACAAATATCTCTTGTGTAAACGCCTAAGTAGACCTCCACTAAAACACCTAAGTATGAAAATCTACAGTTGCGTGTCTACAATAGGCTTTGTATAGGAAGTCTACAAGGATGTTTCTCTCTTCAACCAACATCCAAAAGAGCATAATTAACTCCCAATTCTCTTTCAAAAGGTTATCATATCGAAGGTGTGCCCTCCTCAGTCGTGGGGTAGCTTCTTGATCTTTGAAAGACGTTAACATTGCCGCAGTTCTATTAAGCCTATGATACTTGTCGGAGAGGGTATTGTGTTCTTGTAACTGCTTATCTAACTCTCTATACAAGCTATTTATTTCTGCTTGTTTTCTTTCAAGCTTGGTTTTATAAAGGTGAATGGATTTCCTCCTTATCTAAAATAAAAGATGTAAACTATTATTATCTTGGAAATGAAAGCCATTTAGACAAGGAATCCCATACCTGAGAAATGGGAATTGTAGTTTGAGAGACCTGCTTTTTCTCTCTTATTCTTTAAACGTTATGTTCGCAGTCTCTTCTTGAATGTCAGAAGGCTCTAAGGGTTCAGGTGGGCTTGCTTGATGGATACTTGGATTGGGGTTGACCTTTTTTGAAGCCTCGGTGATGTCATCACCATCTTTTTCATGAATATCGGTGTGACCACCTCTGTCGCCACCAGAACCCTGGCCTCTGTCCTCGTTATCATCATTATTATCGTCATCATTGTCGTTGCCATCATCATCGTCATCGTTGCCGCCTTCTTCAGCGGCGGTTTCATCTTCGTCACCTTCTTCATCAGAATCTGAGTTTATTTCGATAGAAAGGACTTTGAAAGAAAAGACTTTGGAGGCATCATCTCCTCTCTCTCAAGAACTTCAACTCCCTGCTCCATTCTTTTGACTTTGTCCATAAATCTATTGACAAGAGCAGGGTCGAGTGAAGGAAAGCTCAAATTTGGACATTTCTCAATATTGTCGGCATAGGCAAGCATCAGGGCGTCCTCATAAGAGTTTACAATGATGTCATCGAGGGAAGTAGTTAGAAATTGTGACACCCGTTGCTTAGTATCAGAGATAGTATTGACAGCCAACTTTAGAGAATATTTCTTTTTCTCCAACTTTTTCTTGAGAGACGATTGTTTAGCCGCCATTTGAGCTTTTTCATCTTCAGACTCTTTCAGAGCCATTTTCAAGGCCAAATTTTCATCAGCTAGAAGTTGATGTGCTTTTATTTCCTTAGAAATAATAGACTATGATTGAGCAAGAGAGGCTCTGAATCTCTCCAGTTCCATCATAGCTTCATTTTTACCGACGACAAGGAGATGACTTGGCTGTTCAAGTTTGAAATTTCTTCTCGATGCCTAGATGTCTCTACGAAAGATTTTAATGCACTTTCTTGCAGAAAGAGCCAGCTTTTGGAGATCTAAAAGGAAAAGTATGATGCAAATCAGCATTCAGAGAGAAAAAACGATAATAAGGATAAATAATGTGAAACGTACAAGAAGTTGTTGTTCTATTAGAGACCGACAGTGACCTGCCGAGCCAAGAACGGAAGAAGGCGGGTGAATAGAAGCAAAGGATGAAGAGTTCAAGATAGATCGAACTATCTTTTCAAAATTAATTGTAGGCACGGGTGACGTGGGCTAGAAGGGCTCAACTCCTGGGAGGGAGTTGAAGTTCACAAGTCTTTTTGCATCTGCTCAATGGCGTGAGGAGAGCAGGAAACAATGATGAGAGATAAGGGATCGTCCTTTGAGGGAGTCATCTTGGGTCGATCAATAAAAGCTTCAACAATTGGACTCTCTGAAGTTTTTCCCATATCAACAGTCTCACCCTCTTAGTGGTGGAGAATCTGGAACTTCAACAATCTTGGCCTTCTTGAGGGATGGGTCTGCAACAACCACCTTGCCCAATTTTCTTTTAGCAATCATCTTTGACCTAGCAATGGCTTGAGTCAAGGATGACGCATGAGATGAGGAAGTTGAGAGAGCTGGATCACTTGTGATTGGTTCAACCAGAGGAGCAGCTGCTGAAGATTCAAAAAAAATACAAGTTAGTGAAGTAATTTAAGGAGTAACACAAACTGCAAGTACTATGTCTAAGTTTACCAGAGAGATCAGGGCAAATAGGAGACATAGGGTAGAAGTTCTTAGGATCACCCAAGGATAAGAAGCGTTTGCTCCAAGAAGTGTGTTGAACCAGGGAAGGTTGACCAAGGACTCTTTGTCCTGCAGGAAGAAGAGAATGCTTTTGAAGGTTTGAGGGATTCAACATAGTAAGCCTATTCCCAATGCTACTTGAGGCGGCTTTACAGTTTTCTTATCTTCTTCGTTCGGTTCTTTAACAGAAGGACCTGATAAAGAAGCATAGGTTAGCAAAGGAAAGTAATTGAATGAAGAAAAAGAACTTATGAGGAGAAGAAAAGACTCCACTGATGTTGGGAAAGCATTTGACGAAGAAGAATTGCGTAATCTCTAAATTTGTTTATCCACTCGGAAATTAGCTTTTTAGGTGGATTAGCTCTAAAAATTTGGTTGTTTAGGTTGCTGAGTTTGACTAATCGAACTAGATAGTTCAGAACTTCAGCATTTAGTGAGGAATCCCTGACTCCAGAGCCATAAGTTCCAAGGATAGGAGATATGTATATACATTGGGAGATTGTTGGATGGGTGCAATGCCCAGGTAGGTCAAGAATTTGGATAAGAAATCCGCGAAAGGCAGGAAGCCACCATGCCAAATATGGATAGCGGTATAGGCGAAATATCCTTCAAGAGGGCTTTGAATGGTGTTGCTATTACTTAGGGGAATAGCATCCACCCCAGTGACACCAAAGTCATTTAGAATAGCGTCCCCCTCATCCTGGGAGGATATTAAAGAATGTTTGGAAACTGCTTCAATCTTCTTTGGAGAAGATTCTATCACCGGTGCTGTATCTTTTTCTGATTTCTGAGAAGTCTTTTTCACGCCCATGATCCTGCCAGGTGACATCATTTCAGTAAAAAGTTATAATTTGTTATATAATCAGAATTTTTCAAGGATATCGAAAACCTATTACAACAATTCAAATATCAACCAAAATATGAAATTTCATATCCTTGATAGAATGTTAGAGTCATTTTAGGAAAATGAAATTCGTTGACCTTCCAACAGCGTCGAAAGGGGAAATGGAGTTCGAACTCCAACAAACACCCTTCGACAATGTCGAAAGCCCAAGTAAAACTTTATTATTGAAAGCAGTAGTTGAAGCCTGCACAACTAATTTCAATATAAATATACACTAACAGTCAATAAACAAGATAAATAAACCTTTCGACACTGTCGAAACCCATGAACTTTGTTTTACTAAGAGAATATGAATGCTGTCGAAACCCTATATGCCAATTGGGTCGAAAGGTTTGGGTTTGATTAAAATCAATATAAATGAAAGGGCTCTAGGACGTTTCGACAGTGTTTGTATAAAATGATGATCAAGTCTCAATTAAATACAATGGGTTTCAAGTAAGTCGAAAGGGAGGTAAGGCTTTGAAAACATACAAACAATCAAACCTGATTCAGTATAGCAGGTTTCGATCAAGTCAAAATGTTTGGTTTGGTTTTCAACTTAAACAAAATATGTTTCCCTCAATCTAATTTATGAAAAAAAGAATGAATCGCTAACTCCCAACATCTCCTAAAAAAAGTAAAATTAGGCATGTACTAGAGGTTTTGAAACCTATAAAATAATAATTATGCTTTGGAATGTATGTACTATGTAATCGTTTAGTGAAGCACATCGGACAACTTCTTCGAAAGGTATACACTCATGCCGGAATTGAATTGCTCAAAATACCGCGTTGTTAATTTAAATTTGGCAAAACTGAACATATACAGTAAATAAATAATCACAGGTCACAGAGTAATAAGTGCAGCGGAAATAAAATAAATAGTAGTTCATAAAGCTACTATATGAATATATAAAATACATCAGAGTTTACAACAGAAGAGTAATACAATACATCAGAGTTAAACCAGATACAACGGAAGAGTAACACGATACATCAGATACAAATCAGAATGCATCACTGGAATCATCGAATACTGAAAGCCGGATAGATAGCAGGATCTCCAAGCGAAGCTCCAACTCCAAAGGTGAGTCTCGAAAGCTGAACCACTCAGTCTGACCCGAGCATAAAGCAAAATACAAAACACTCGAGTCAGGATTAACATTCTCATATTAATAAATCCAACTCAAGTGAAATAGCAATTGGAATACAAGTAACTTAAAGGATGTTTGGAATAACCATCCTTTAAGGATCCGTTAAACTATCTACTATGTAGTAGTGTACGATAAGTAGATAATGTCTATCAGTAATATAAAGATATCAAAATAGCGTTAAGTCATGGCCCATTCCACCCTTAACACATTTTTATTCCCACAAGCATATACAAGACCGTAGTTTCCCCAAAACCGGAAGTCACCAGAGGGCAATCCATATACTCAAGGTACAAAACAAATTCGTAGTGGTCGCGCATAAATGGAATACAAGTATGACAAGGCACATGAGGCTATACCCAAGGTAGTGATACTACCGTTCGCCTGATCCGGACTGGTGAGAACGCAACGCCGCAGCGCCCGCAACACCGTGAAACAACACTCCCAAAATCAAGGGTGCACCAATCGACAACAAGTATAAGTAGTTCGAAGAAGTGTGTCCACTTGAGGTATCAATCCTCCATTGGCCCGGCACAGCTCCTGTTTTAGTCATTTCCAATTTGACACAAGTGTCAAGGCTATCCATTATCGTTCTCTTTCTTCAGTCATCACGAACACCATTCCAATCACTTCATTCTGGATCATCACTCCGCGTATAGTTATTAAAGTGGTTTTCGGTTTAGATAGAGAGTATATCCATAACCGAATTCCGGTCTCTTTAATAACTTTCGTAATTATTACACCGATTGGTCATTTAATATATTTCAAAACCAAATCAATTTCAATTAAATTAGAATTTGCAAATCAACATTTCATTTGTCTTTCAAAACCAATTTCCATACTTTACGTTTCAAAACTTCCAAATTATCATTTCAAAATCTTATAATTCAATTTCAATCGTTATTTAAAACAATTCAAAATTGATTCAAGTTCGAATACAAGTTTCATTCCGAAATCATTTAAATTAATTTAATTTAACATTCAAATCAATTTAAATTCATTTATCGATTTCATTTAATATCGTTAAATTACTTTATCATTCAAACAATTTCTATTTAATTTCCAAATCATTCAATCAATTTCTTAAGTTCAACTTCATTAAATCAAAACTTACAATTTTGAATTAAATTCAATTCGTCAAATCAATTCTTTCAATTACAAGTCTTACAATAATTCCAAAAATATCACATTTTCATTTCTTGTTAAAGAAATTCTATTTCACTTATTTACTTTCTTAAATAATTTTCCAAAAACTTAATTAATAAAGAAACTCAATTTCAAATTTTTACGAAGTAAATTCACTTATTCAAAAGTTCAATTTCACTTATTAAAGGATTTCAATTCAATTTAATCATTAAATAATTTAATCTTATTTAAGTATTAAATAATTCAAAACTTAATTATTCAATAATTTCAAAGTTTAATAATTTCAAACTTAATTATTAAATCATTTCAAATAATTTCAAACTATATTATTAAATCATTTCAAAATTTAATTCAATCATTTCTCAAATTAAACAACATTCTTTCATTAATTACATTGTTAATCTTTTGTTTTCAGATTATTAAATATTAACATTTTCCTTTCATCAAAAATTCAAATTTCAACTTCATTTCAAAACTATTATTTATTCAAATAAAATCTTCAATTTTATTTTTAAATCAAATTATTGACCAATCGGGTTTTTATTTAATTTTCTATATCCAAGGTCAAAGTTCAAATTTGGGTATTTATCATTTCAACCCGATTCCAATTCAATTCAAAATCAAAACATATCAAAGGGAACTTGCAGTGTGATAACTGGGATGGTGTCAAAGTAAATAAACAAGCAATAACAACAACAATAACAATCCAATAATCAATTCAAATAATCCCGAAATAACCGTATTAATTCGCATTGTTATTTGTACGAACTAATATAATTATCTCTAGAATCTACACTATCATTTCATGTAGATTAAAGATTATTACATTACGGTTTTCACTCGTAATCCAATTACAAATTTATACTACAACAATTAATCCAATATACGTCGACGGTTCAAAGTGTAATTAAACAAATCCTATGTGTCAATAAGTTCAACAGTTAAAGGGATCATGTTATACAAATGTCAGTTAATCAAATTTAACAATTAATTATCCTATATCAACTTCAATTTCACACTATTTAACATTTTAACATTAACAATTTAGCATCCAATATAAACATCAACAATCAATCAATTATCAGCCAAACTGTATTATTATTGCATAAATAATTAACAGATAATGGTGTCAGATGTCACAGGTGAACTGATACAGGCAATAACATATATAACAGTGTAATTAACTAACAGCAGTATATTTCAGTTGTCGTTTCAATTGAAATCAGATTTAATAAATAAAAGAACGTTAATCGTGAGTGAGTGCTCACCTTTCGAGGTTAGAGAGGTAGACAATAAAGCTGAGTTGAGTTACGAATCCAAGCACCAATTCAAAGGAACACGGTTGGCACAAATTTGAACGGACAAAGCTGATAAAAGGGAAAACGACGAGAACTATCTGAATCAGATTAGCTTGATAACAATTAAACGAGATGTATATTATATTATTATCTTTCTTAACTCAATATTCAAATTAAAATACATATATATTTTAAATAAGTCTTAATTTAAATATACATCCATTTACATCAAACATATTAACATATTCATAAATCACTATAGACCTATATACATAAAATTTTATAAAAACCGATACAACACAACCGATCCTATAGAACAACCAACCGAGTTGTACGCACTTTGTAAAATATATTATAACCTACACAAATATATACATACCAATTATAAAAGAAATCTTCAACAAAATTATATAAACTTTATACATATACTAACATCTATAATCCTGAAACAAAATTATTCTTATACATTTACATTTCACCCGGCGTATATATTATAAAATCAACACTGTAGACTTATAAATATACATCGCTTTTATATAAATCAAGTCCAAATATATACACAACAACACATTTCATATAACCCGATATAATACTAACCAACTTAAATACAATCATTAAAATCAATCTTTAATTAACAGTCTTACACATATCTCTTAATATTATTATTTTATAGTTACGAACACATAGGTCAATAATTTAATAAAAATCAATATTTATGGTTCTGTACACTACAATTTGGAAAAGTATATTTAGATCAAAGCTTATATTATTCATTCCATAATATATGTAGGTCAGACATACTTCGTACATGTACTTTGCAACATATCAAATAGCTGTTATATCCAGCAAATATATTGTACTTGATTAGCTGTAAACATATATAGGCTATAGCACTGAGACATATAAACTATATTCATACTTACATGCCTAAAACAGCTTACACGTATAGATATCAAAATACGTTACTTTTATAGTCCTAGACTCTTACAACTCATATTTATATTTAGACCAACTATAATATTGTTTAAAACTTTTGTATGAGTCACAGCTAACCAAGCTCCTAAGTCCTATATATATAATAACATACATGCGAATGCATATACTACCATATAGCAAAAATACTTAGAATTATAACAGAACTGTTTTATATAGATATATTCTTAATGAAACAAGGTTGTTATATCTATCTACTATAATTATAAAATAAGCTATTGTACACACTTACAGTATTATGCATACAACTCGCGTCTGACATTGGTGGGAAGCACGAGAGATAGACTTGGCAAGAGCAGATGGACGAGTGCTCTACAAGGCAAGGTGGCAGGGAGGAGGTCAGGTCTTGTGGGGTTTCGGCGTTGACGTGGATGAAGGCGAGAGAGTGTTTAGGTCGGTGGCTTGGCTGTTATAGGGTGGTCTCGGTCGGTAGGCTGCAAGTGGTGGAGGGTGGATAGAGGGGCGTTGTCTGGTGTTCAGCGGAGGTTGATGGGTTTTGGTTCGCTGGGTTTGAGGATGTGTGATGTGGTCAGAGCCAAGTGGGCGTGGGGTGCTAATGGCGGTCGTTGTCGAAGGGGAGAGGCGGATTGGTTGGCTTCGGATGTTTGCTGAGCGGAGAAGTGGAGACACGTAGAAGCAACTGGGAAGAGACGTGGCTTCATGGCTTCAAGCTGAGGTGGAAGGAAGAAAGCACGAGCAGAAATAAAATGAACAGTTTACATTTTTTTCTTTCACAGCAAGTCAGAACAAAAGGAAGAAATAATGAACGAACGTGAGATGATGAAACCAAAATAGTGAATATAGGAACCGGTGAGAGTATTAAATGTTTGTTATTAATATTTGAGAATATGGAAAAACAAGTGGCTGTTTGAATTCAACGGGTAGGTATATGAAAGGTGGATGGAAACCAAAAGTTTAAACGTGTACCGGTACGATTTATCGTTTCCACAAATTTCATCGCGTACCGAATATTCGAAATACACAAATGAATACACCGTTGAGATCAACACGACGAGGCGATCAAAACAGTATACAGATATCAGTGGTACGATCATCCGATAAAAATCGATATCGGTACCAGAATGCTGCTATTTTGCAGAAAATAAGAACGACGGAGCAATAGATGTCCGAATTTGGATAAATGACGAACTGATATTTTGCTCAGAAGATGGTTTAGAATTTTTCTATGTAAAAATATTTTTGTTTCGAAAATATTTTATTTTCAACGCTTTTTAACTGATTAAATTAAAGTGAATTTACGCGCGAAATAAACTTTCATATTTTCGGACGAAAATTTACCAGTTGCTATGTTTAACTAGACGTATTCCAAATATTAAATTTTTATTTCAAAATTTTATCGTTTAAAATTTCACAAAATTTCAACTAATTACGTTATTAAAACGGTTGAAATTTACGGGTCGTTACACTCTCCCCCACTCAAAACTTTTCGTCCCCGAAAAGGAACGAGGTAGAAGAATAGAAACAACCAGAAAGAAAAACAAATTTGAAATAAAAATAACAATTAATTTAAACCATATAAATTCAAATTTAAATTAATTGATATTCAATAATTGATTTATCCATTTGATTTCACTAAAATCAATCTCAACTATTTCTAAATTTATTATCTTATTATCCAATTTTCTTCAATTTACAATTTCTAAAACTATAAATTTGAATAGTCTTTTATTATAATCATATTTTCTTCAACAATTTTAAATTCTTCTTTATTCCAAATTACCGTTAAATTTATTCTACTTAATATATCTACTCACATATATTTAAACCGTATAAATTAATTTAAACCATAAAAGTTTCGATACATCTATTAATTTCTTTTAAATTCAAGGTATTTTCATAAGTAGATCAAATTTCAATTTTATTAATTCTTCCAAAACAAATTTATTAATTCTTCCAAACAAATTTATTTCATTGTTAACTGAGTTTTACTTATTACCCTATCTAACTCTAATAACATCCTTATAATCAAAATTTAGTGTATAACATTTATTATAAACACTCAAATTTTATTTATAAATTCAATTTATCTTATATATTATCCAATTACATATTCCACTTCTGAATGATTTAGGTAAGTTGTATTAGAATGCAGTTGAACAATATACAAATAAAATTTTCCCAATTCAATTATTCAAGTTTAAATATTTATTCCAAATCTTAGTTTTATTTATAATTAAAATCATTCTTTAACAAAATTTAAGAATTAGATTTCCGATTAACTTTAAACAATTTAGAGATATATAATACATTTATATCAAATCAGATTAAATTTTAAATCAGATACCTATATATATGTAAATCAAAATATACTGAAGAAATTCAAATCAAAATAATTTTTTTTTCAAAACAAAACTGTAGCAAAGCTACAGAATGGTTTCTCCACTTCGAAACTCGAAAATGAATGTCGATGATGCGGCCGCCATCACCGAAATTATTTTCCAGCGACAAAGAGAAGAGCACTGATTTCAACATTTTAAAATTCTTTGAAAACGATTTCTATTTGAAAATATTTTCAATAATATATACTTTAAAAAATTTTAAAAACCCAAGCTTGAAATTTTAGGAAATCAAATACTCCAATTTCTGATTTAAATTCATTTCAAATTCCAAATCAAATTATAACTAACTTTATAAATTCATTTATTTATTATGCAATAGTCAATGGTTTACAAACAATATATGAAAATCAAATATTATTATTTCAGACAACAAATTCATTAACAATTTAATTTCAGAAAACTTATATTTATATATAATATAATCATTCAAAACTATTTTGTTTATCAAATTTGAAAACAACATTGTGTCAGTTTGCTCTGCTCAAGTGTTTTGGAAATCCTATCGATAGCGTTGATCAAACGAATCGATCGGAAACCCAAATCAACATCAACAACTCAAACAACACAATATATAAAACATTTTAAATATTAGTTTACAAATACATTTCTTTGCTCGACGATACAGGAATGAATTTTCAAAATAAGGATAGGGTTTCAAAATTAGATGGACTTAAATCAAAGAGAAATTTGATTCGAAGATAAGTTCAAAACAAGATACGATGATTAAATAACAAAGTAGGAAGATTGATACTTTGTATAAATCGCGGGCAACCTTAACCAGGTCGACCGTGACTTCGAGAATAAGATCGATGTGGAATTCCGAGGCAAATCTACATTTAATCTTAAGAATAGAATTCAAGAATAGTAGGAGATAGATAGCATCGTAAACCGATGATACAGAAATCTCCGGTAAATCAATGCCAATCGTAAAGGAGTTTACTTCTTTACGAATCATTCGAAGATTGGCGAGACCGCCGATCTATTATAGATATCATTCAAAATGGAGTTATGGGGTGCTCCAGAATTGAAAGAAGACGAATAGTGAGGGACACGAATGAATTTTTGAACCGCAGGGAACGTTCCAAAATTCAAAGGAATCGAGTCAAAGGAAGAGATTGAAACTCGAATGAGAGTGATTCTGTAAATACATTTACCCTATATGTTAAGTTTTGCCTAGAGCTACCAAAGCTCTGATACCAACTGTAACGACCCGCCATTTTGGACCATTCGCATCCATTATAAGTGTATAGGTAGACACTCATGCCGGAATTGAATTGCTCAAAATACCGCGTTGTTAATTTAAATTTGGCAAAACTGAACATATACAGTAAATAAATAATCACAGGTCACAGAGTAATAAGTGCAGCGGAAATAAAATAAATAGTAGTTCATAAAGCTACTATATAAATATATAAAATACATCAGAGTTTACAACAGAAGAGTAATACAATACATCAGAGTTAAACCAGATACAACGGAAGAGTAACACGATACATCAGATACAAATCAGAATGCATCACTGGAATCATCGAATACTAAAAGCCGGATAGATAGCAGGATCTCCAAGCGAAGCTCCAACTCCAAAGGTGAGTCTCGAAAGCTGAACCACTCAGTCTGACCCGAGCATAAAGCAAAATACAAAACACTCGAGTCAGGATTAACATTCTCATATTAATAAATCCAACTCAAGTGAAATAGCAATTGGAATACAAGTAACTTAAAGGATGTTTGGAATAACCATCCTTTAAGGATCCGTTAAACTATCTACTATGTAGTAGTGTACGATAAGTAGATAATGTCTATCAGTAATATAAAGATATCAAAATAGCGTTAAGTCATGGCCCATTCCACCCTTAACACATTTTTATTCCCACAAGCATATACAAGACCGTAGTTTCCCCAAAACCGGAAGTCACCAGAGGGCAATCCATATACTCAAGGTACAAAACAAATTCGTAGTGGTCGCGCATAAATGGAATACAAGTATGACAAGGCACATGAGGCTATACCCAAGGTAGTGATACTACCGTTCGCCTGATCCGGACTGGTGAGAACGCAACGCCGCAGCGCCCGCAACACCGTGAAACAACACTCCCAAAATCAAGGGTGCACCAATCGACAACAAGTATAAGTAGTTCGAAGAAGTGTGTCCACTTGAGGTATCAATCCTCCATTGGCCCGGCACAGCTCCTGTTTTAGTCATTTCCAATTTGACACAAGTGTCAAGGCTATCCATTATCGTTCTCTTTCTTCAGTCATCACGAACACCATTCCAATCACTTCATTCTGGATCATCACTCCGCGTATAGTTATTAAAGTGGTTTTCGGTTTAGATAGAGAGTATATCCATAACCGAATTCCGGTCTCTTTAATAACTTTCGTAATTATTACACCGATTGGTCATTTAATATATTTCAAAACCAAATCAATTTCAATTAAATTAGAATTTGCAAATCAACATTTCATTTGTCTTTCAAAACCAATTTCCATACTTTACGTTTCAAAACTTCCAAATTATCATTTCAAAATCTTATAATTCAATTTCAATCGTTATTTAAAACAATTCAAAATTGATTCAAGTTCGAATACAAGTTTCATTCCGAAATCATTTAAATTAATTTAATTTAACATTCAAATCAATTTAAATTCATTTATCGATTTCATTTAATATCGTTAAATTACTTTATCATTCAAACAATTTCTATTTAATTTCCAAATCATTCAATCAATTTCTTAAGTTCAACTTCATTAAATCAAAACTTACAATTTTGAATTAAATTCAATTCGTCAAATCAATTCTTTCAATTACAAGTCTTACAATAATTCCAAAAATATCACATTTTCATTTCTTGTTAAAGAAATTCTATTTCACTTATTTACTTTCTTAAATAATTTTCCAAAAACTTAATTAATAAAGAAACTCAATTTCAAATTTTTACGAAGTAAATTCACTTATTCAAAAGTTCAATTTCACTTATTAAAGGATTTCAATTCAATTTAATCATTAAATAATTTAATCTTATTTAAGTATTAAATAATTCAAAACTTAATTATTCAATAATTTCAAAGTTTAATAATTTCAAACTTAATTATTAAATCATTTCAAATAATTTCAAACTATATTATTAAATCATTTCAAAATTTAATTCAATCATTTCTCAAATTAAACAACATTCTTTCATTAATTACATTGTTAATCTTTTGTTTTCAGATTATTAAATATTAACATTTTCCTTTCATCAAAAATTCAAATTTCAACTTCATTTCAAAACTATTATTTATTCAAATAAAATCTTCAATTTTATTTTTAAATCAAATTATTGACCAATCGGGTTTTTATTTAATTTTCTATATCCAAGGTCAAAGTTCAAATTTGGGTATTTATCATTTCAACCCGATTCCAATTCAATTCAAAATCAAAACATATCAAAGGGAACTTGCAGTGTGATAACTGGGATGGTGTCAAAGTAAATAAACAAGCAATAACAACAACAATAACAATCCAATAATCAATTCAAATAATCCCGAAATAACCGTATTAATTCGCATTGTTATTTGTACGAACTAATATAATTATCTCTAGAATCTACACTATCATTTCATGTAGATTAAAGATTATTACATTACGGTTTTCACTCGTAATCCAATTACAAATTTATACTACAACAATTAATCCAATATACGTCGACGGTTCAAAGTGTAATTAAACAAATCCTATGTGTCAATAAGTTCAACAGTTAAAGGGATCATGTTATACAAATGTCAGTTAATCAAATTTAACAATTAATTATCCTATATCAACTTCAATTTCACACTATTTAACATTTTAACATTAACAATTTAACATCCAATATAAACATCAACAATCAATCAATTATCAGCCAAACTGTATTATTATTGCATAAATAATTAACAGATAATGGTGTCAGATGTCACAGGTGAACTGATACAGGCAATAACATATATAACAGTGTAATTAACTAACAGCAGTATATTTCAGTTGTCGTTTCAATTGAAATCAGATTTAATAAATAAAAGAACGTTAATCGTGAGTGAGTGCTCACCTTTCGAGGTTAGAGAGGTAGACAATAAAGCTGAGTTGAGTTACGAATCCAAGCACCAATTCAAAGGAACACGGTTGGCACAAATTTGAACGGACAAAGCTGATAAAAGGGAAAACGACGAGAACTATCTGAATCAGATTAGCTTGATAACAATTAAACGAGATGTATATTATATTATTATCTTTCTTAACTCAATATTCAAATTAAAATACATATATATTTTAAATAAGTCTTAATTTAAATATACATCCATTTACATCAAACATATTAACATATTCATAAATCACTATAGACCTATATACATAAAATTTTATAAAAACCGATACAACACAACCGATCCTATAGAACAACCAACCGAGTTGTACGCACTTTGTAAAATATATTATAACCTACACAAATATATACATACCAATTATAAAAGAAATCTTCAACAAAATTATATAAACTTTATACATATACTAACATCTATAATCCTGAAACAAAATTATTCTTATACATTTACATTTCACCCGGCGTATATATTATAAAATCAACACTGTAGACTTATAAATATACATCGCTTTTATATAAATCAAGTCCAAATATATACACAACAACACATTTCATATAACCCGATATAATACTAACCAACTTAAATACAATCATTAAAATCAATCTTTAATTAACAGTCTTACACATATCTCTTAATATTATTATTTTATAGTTACGAACACATAGGTCAATAATTTAATAAAAATCAATATTTATGGTTCTGTACACTACAATTTGGAAAAGTATATTTAGATCAAAGCTTATATTATTCATTCCATAATATATGTAGGTCAGACATACTTCGTACATGTACTTTGCAACATATCAAATAGCTGTTATATCCAGCAAATATATTGTACTTGATTAGCTGTAAACATATATAGGCTATAGCACTGAGACATATAAACTATATTCATACTTACATGCCTAAAACAGCTTACACGTATAGATATCAAAATACGTTACTTTTATAGTCCTAGACTCTTACAACTCATATTTATATTTAGACCAACTATAATATTGTTTAAAACTTTTGTATGAGTCACAGCTAACCAAGCTCCTAAGTCCTTTATATATAATAACATACATGCAAATGCATATACTACCATATAGCAAAAATACTTAGAATTATAACAGAACTGTTTTATATAGATATATTCTTAATGAAACAAGGTTGTTATATCTATCTACTATAATTATAAAATAAGCTATTGTACACACTTACAGTATTATGCATACAACTCGCGTCTGACATTGGTGGGAAGCACGAGAGATAGACTTGGCAAGAGCAGATGGACGAGTGCTCTACAAGGCAAGGTGGCAGGGAGGAGGTCAGGTCTTGTGGGGTTTCGGCGTTGACGTGGATGAAGGCGAGAGAGTGTTTAGGTCGGTGGCTTGGCTGTTATAGGGTGGTCTCGGTCGGTAGGCTGCAAGTGGTGGAGGGTGGATAGAGGGGCGTTGTCTGGTGTTCAGCGGAGGTTGATGGGTTTTGGTTCGCTGGGTTTGAGGATGTGTGATGTGGTCAGAGCCAAGTGGGCGTGGGGTGCTAATGGCGGTCGTTGTCGAAGGGGAGAGGCGGATTGGTTGGCTTCGGATGTTTGCTGAGCGGAGAAGTGGAGACACGTAGAAGCAACTGGGAAGAGACGTGGCTTCATGGCTTCAAGCTGAGGTGGAAGGAAGAAAGCACGAGCAGAAATAAAATGAACAGTTTACATTTTTTTCTTTCACAGCAAGTCAGAACAAAAGGAAGAAATAATGAACGAACGTGAGATGATGAAACCAAAATAGTGAATATAGGAACCGGTGAGAGTATTAAATGTTTGTTATTAATATTTGAGAATATGGAAAAACAAGTGGCTGTTTGAATTCAACGGGTAGGTATATGAAAGGTGGATGGAAACCAAAAGTTTAAACGTGTACCGGTACGATTTATCGTTTCCACAAATTTCATCGCGTACCGAATATTCGAAATACACAAATGAATACACCGTTGAGATCAACACGACGAGGCGATCAAAACAGTATACAGATATCAGTGGTACGATCATCCGATAAAAATCGATATCGGTACCAGAATGCTGCTATTTTGCAGAAAATAAGAACGACGGAGCAATAGATGTCCGAATTTGGATAAATGACGAACTGATATTTTGCTCAGAAGATGGTTTAGAATTTTTCTATGTAAAAATATTTTTGTTTCGAAAATATTTTATTTTCAACGCTTTTTAACTGATTAAATTAAAGTGAATTTACGCGCGAAATAAACTTTCATATTTTCGGACGAAAATTTACCAGTTGCTATGTTTAACTAGACGTATTCCAAATATTAAATTTTTATTTCAAAATTTTATCGTTTAAAATTTCACAAAATTTCAACTAATTACGTTATTAAAACGGTTGAAATTTACAGGTCGTTACATATAAGAACTAAATCATACTTATGCTTTCGAAGAATTCCACTTCATATTAACTACATCAACACTTTTGAGGAGATCAATTAAGTGATAGACGCTAGACTTCCTTTCGACCCCATCGAAAGAGGGTGAAGAAGCAAAACAAAGTTAGCCGCCTTAACCTACTCGAAAGTGTTTCCTCTAAATAAAAAGCTCCAATAAGAAGGAGTTTTAACTACAATAACCTATTCACAAGGAAAACCGAAGAGAATAGAATGGATTATAGTCATCTTCACTTGATTGAGAAGTGTCGACTACTTTCATCTCATTAAAAGAAGGTTTCGAAAAAGTCATCTACACTTCAATTTCAACTTTAGGGTGTTGACAAGTTTTCTTGTTAACAAACTGTATACATATAAAATAGTTTATAATTTCTAGAAATAGTAGAGAAGGGAAAATGGAAGAGCTTTGCTGCTTTTGATCAGAAAATATGAGAAAAGAAGTGAAGGGTTAAGTCTGTGTTTATAGGCACTCGACTCAGCTGTATCTGTTAGATTAACATAATTAAATCCGGGCTATTGGGCCAAGGTTCAAACCATAGCCTCCACCATAGGACCGATCGATCGCTCCCCTATAGGCGGTCGAGCCTTAGCATTCGACTGACCCAAGGAGGCAGTCGACCGATGGGGTCCTGCATTTATTATAATTTATCTTCTATTTTCTACTTTAATTATTTTAGTTCCTTAAATTCAAACGTCCATAACTTCTTTGTTTGAACTCCTATCGTAAAACTACAAATATGAACGTTGCTAGAAAATATTCATCGATACAATGGTGCAAGTTTCATGGCTAAATTTTGACGTTTACTCAAATTCCATTTTTGGAGCCTTGTTAATTATTTTTTAATTATCATTGATTTTATGGAGTGTTACATTCTCCTCCCCTTAAAAGAATTTCGTCCCTGAAATTCCTCAAGGTCTGAATCATGTAACATAACATGCAACCATCTAAACTATCCAACTGATACCATTCCTCATGGGAGTATACCCTAGGACTCGCAAAATTTACTTGATATCATTCCTCATTCTTTTGAAGGTTCTTCTTATGGCTTCTACACATCTCTAACAAGATATTCATAGGTTCATACCGATATTCAGTATATTCAATGTGGATTCCTTGTTGCTACCCTATGAGCATCCATAACAATTTTATTCATAGCCTAAACCTTTACCCTGTCTTACCTAGGCAGTCATCTAAATCTACTCCATATAAAAATTTGGTTTGGGTTTCACCACTCATTGTAAAACTAAAACTTCACAATCATAACCAAAACCTTTATCTTTGAAAATACATGCTTAGAAACCTTTTTCCAAAATTATTGGGTTTCCAAAAGGAGCTATGAATTTCTTATTCTAACTAACTTTTCCTTTTCAAAAACTTTCTACTGTAGAAATTTACTTCTTAAACAATGGGACTTTTAACTCAAAACTCAATTATCATACCAAACCATTTTTCCAAAAACATCCTTTACAACTTTAACCAATGAAAACTGGAGTAGACACGGTTAACTTTCATTTATTATTTTCCTACTACTAATGCTATCATTGCTTTTCAACCTTAGCGGAGGTTCTAATAGATGTGAGGTGGACTTCTAAAAGATACGTACAATTGTTGCATCTATCTAAGCACCAATCTAAAATATATGCCCAATTGCTACACATATCTATGGATCCGAGACAAACCCGTGGTATATTTTCCTCTACTCATATGCAAACATATGCAACTTTCCCATGGGTTATGTGGTTAGAGATGTCCCATTTCGGTAGTAAGCATACATAACTGTTGGTAGCCTCTAGACGAAGGTCAGACTTCCATTGTGGAACTCTACCGACCTCGCATCCCAACCCACTAAACCACCCAATCATCCTAAGCCTAAATGTTGGGCTAGGCCCACTTAATTCATGTTCGTTCTAAATATATAATTAAGGCAATATAATTTCCTAATATGAAAATTATTTTGTCTTCTATGTGAATTCATTAGTATAACACTTACTTATTTGCTATATTCCCTATATTCCTCATTTTCATGCTTATTCCCTACATTCCTCATTTCCTTCTTATATCTAATAAATGTCACCTAATAAATGGTCATTAATATCAAAATCGAACAAATTCTAATGATATATTTTACTCGTTTCAAAGTCAACCTATTATGCCTATTCAATTTCTTCATATACGCCATATTAAATTCTCTAATCAGTCTCCATTTAGTTCCTTTAACTCCCTATTTACCACAAACTTATTACCCATTAAATTTGTAGTTAATTATCCATAAAATTTGGAATTACTATTCCTTCCTTTTTCAACATCCTAATCTAATAATTACTATGCTATTAATAACTATTCGTCATAATTGTAACTAATACGAATACATACACATATTATTAATTACGCTATGAAAATTTACATTCTAATCCAAAGATGCAGTTATATGTGTGTGTGTGTGTGTTCCTAATGCAATAATCCCTATACTTACGAATTCCAGAACACACATCTGCGTGTACATTATGTGAAGAACATAAATTCCAACGTTTTAATTTATTAGAATTATCCTCATAGAAAGGATTACCATATAACTCTCCATAAATTTCCCAAAAATGAGACCGACTATGTTTGAAATTATAAGGAATTATCTCTTTCTTTTATTGAAATAAACCATGTAAACTACGGAGAAGAACCTCTGTACTTTACACATCTCTTTCATTTTTAGTATATTCCATATTATTTCAAACGTGTATTTTTCATAAATTTTATGTAATTGGATAATTCACGAAGATTATACGGAAATAGATACAACTGAATTGTACCCTGCTTCCAACAAATTAAAATGCAAAATTTCACATTCCAAGTCAACTAGGCAACCTAATTTACAACCCAATTACAAAAACTGGAAGAAACTTTACAGCTTTACAAACATTCTACAATAGTAAATATGTAGGACTGATTTCAAGTTTCTAGATTAGGTTGTACGTACTATTCCAATTTCTTAACTTACAGAATATGTAAGTGGGGTTTCAACTAAATATGTTCGTTTAAGCCTACAACTCAATAAATCTGACATATGCATAATAATTAGACAAAACTCAATGATATAAATTTCAATATTATAAATGAATTATGTAATTTCTAACTCATCTTTCAAGCTCTCCAAATCTCCCAAATCTAAATCCATTCCTTTACTTGACTCCTTTTCCTTTCCAATCCAAAAGAATATATATAATAAGGTATATACATACGATTAGAATTACAGATCTAAGAAGAGATTTGGGGTTAAGGGAAATATAGATTTATAACTATAGAAGTTTACGTTTTTCTTTTGCAACGTTGATTCATTTCTTCTCTTCTTCTCTTTTTTTTCCACCATTTTCCGATTTGTATACATATAATTTTTTTTATAATTTCTAGATACAGTGGAGAAGTGAAAATGGCAGAGCTTCGCTACTTTTGATCAAAAAATATGAGAAGGAAAGTGAGCAGTGTATTTATATGCGTTCGAATCAACCGTATCCGCTGGATTAAAATAAATAAATTTAGGTCGTTCGGCCAAGGTTCAAACCCTAGCCGTCACCATAGGATCGATCGACCGCTACCCTATAGGCGGCCGACCGCTAGCGGTCGACAGGCCTATGGACGTGGTCGACTAGTGAGGTCCCGCATTTATTATAAATTATTTTTTATTTTTTTATTTTAATTATTTCTGTTTCGAAAACTTCAAACATTGATAACTTCTTTGTTTGAACTCCGATCGCGAAAATCCAATTATGAAAGTTGCTTTGAAAATCGCCATAATCACAATGATGCAAGTTACATGACCAAATTCTAATGTTTGCTCAAATTCCATTTTTGAAGCCTTATTAATTATGCATTAATTATCATTAACTTTAAGGGGTGTTACAAGGGGGCATTTTGAATTTAGGAATCGAACAAGTGCAACATGTCCGAGAAATGATGTTGAGCCATAAAATGGAGATCAAAATGCAAATGTACAATAATAGGAATTAGAACAATGAGGACCCCATGGGAAAGAGGGATATGATGGAGAAATGAATCGATAGCATGTGGAGCCTCAAAGATTTCAACCGAGTTAGGATGATCATCAAGCAGAGTTGGTAAGACAGATACTCCGAGGTGGAGCTCTGGATCAGTGTTTAGAGGATGTGAACAAAAACCATTTCACCCCAAAAATCCAATACACTAGGAATCCACCAAATTTCAAACTGCCTACCTTGGAACTATAGGATGAACGGATCCAATAGTGCATTTGATGGGATATATCCAACATATGGAAGTGTTGGTGCTTCAAAGGAAGTGATGGGGCGGTGTTTCTTATTATACTTACAGGTTTAGCGGTAGTGTGGTTTCATCGGCTTGAGAATGGGTCCATCAGCACATGGAATGGAATAGTGGAGAAGTTTAAGAACCAGTTTAGAGTTTATATAGTATGACCAAGGAATGTAATGATACTTTTGAGTGTGAAGCAAAGAACCAGTGAGAACTAACAGAGTTACTTAACCAGATTCAACATAGTAGCCGCAGTAGTGCAAAAACCACACCCGTAAATTGTCTTAATGGAGGTTATTTTTGGAGTTGCTAGTAAGACTGATTTTAAGATAGATTTAGAAACCTATTTTATACAAACAATTATCGAATTTCATAAATATTTTAAAACAAAGAGTTTATATGTCAAAGAAATTTTTAAGATTTGATTTTTTAATATAAAACGATGTTTTTCTCAAAATTATTTTAAATTTATTTAAAACAATGGGAATTTTTTTGAGAAATTATTTTATAAAATGATGGTGGTATTTTTAGAAAGAAAAGATTTTTGTTTTAAAGGGAGATGGAAGCTTTGAATTGAAAATAAAATGTTTTGATATAAACTCTTCTTGCTAGTTTGTCCCTCTTTGGTATTTTGGATGAGTTATCCTTGCCACCAGAGGAAGAAATCACTATAAGAGAATTTTTGAATCGAATATTTCGATGTGATCAGAAGATCGGAACGAGATGATATTATGACTTAAGATGGATGTATAAAGGTGTTCTGAAGATGACAACTCAATGACGATGGAGTTGTCTTTAGGCAATGACAACTCGATGAGGATGGAGTTGTGTTTGATGATGATGACTCGATGTTGATGGAGTCATGATGACGATCCATAGTGACAAGTTCGATGAGAAATGGAACTTGTGGGTGGAATAGGAGGAATTTGTTCTACTATGGATATGAATGGAAATAGAACAAGGATGTGTTCAACTATGATGACGCGTGCAAAGGGATCGTTGATACTCGGAGTGTTTCGAAGTGTGCTCGTAAAACAATGGTATGTGAGGATGATCACTTGGGTAAGAGGATGTAGTATCCAAGATCTAGGAAGGGATCCATGTACTCTAGATCTTGAGGATATAGGGACCTAGTTTCCTGACCGTCTACGTGCAATGGATTCAAGAACTAAATAACCGATATTTTTCCATTAGTCTCTGACGGAGGGTGGCCATATGAATTATCATATATCCAATGATGTAAGGATTGATGTTGCTACAATGCGAGTGGATGACCAAAATATTTGGATAATGTAGCCATAACAAGGACCGTATATTTTTGAGGATGTTACCATAAGTATGTGCACACGATATTTTGGATAGTATAGTTATGAGATGGTACACTGGTTTGGATAAGACTCTGAGAAAGTCCATCGACAGTTTTGATGATACACATATTACAGTGGATGTCTAGTCAGTATAGGGATTAGCACACCTATATTATTGGTTGGTATGATAATGCGATGTTACCAATTTTGAGTGTGCGTGCTTTATTTTGATAAGCTATACTGATTGTTGATTTATATTCATTTATTTGTACATGCAAGTTTGTGTTAACCTATGTTTTATTGTGGACTTTAGTTATGGTCAATTATGGTTGATTGTTGAGATGCATGACCTGAGTTGACCTATGATTGAGATTGTTTCACCCTTGTTGATGGAGTGTTATTATTTCTACATATTGTAGTTTGGATTGTATGATTAAGGAAGTATGTGTTACTATAGTATGTATATGTTGAAAATTGAATTCAATGTTGTGAATGTACTGTATTTTGTCAGGATTGATGTTGTTGTTATACGCTGCTTTTATAAGTAGCTGAGCCATGATTGATATATTTCCTACATTTTGTTATTAACCCTATGAAGTTCATTTATTGATTTGGTTGAGGGTTGTATTTGGGGAATTGTGAGGTTGCAATTCTTTTAAGGGGATAAGAATGTAAAGACCCACAAATCTGACACGGTAATATTAAATTAGTTAAAAATAAATTTTTAATAAAAGGATAAAGTGGATGAAATGTTAATAACCGTTGCGAAGGTATTTCTCAACTGATCGGTTTGGCATGTATTTTGTTGGGTTTGGAGATACTATTTAAGAAATAGAGGCGTTACAACGTTTGAATAAGGTACACAGCCACTTTTGTGCCAAACGATTACATATAATTGAACCTGCATTGGTAGCTATGTAAATAATGCTTAGAAATCCTAAAACGCCATCGTCACATCAGTCACTCTTCCATAATCTTATTTTAATGGCGGATTATTTTCGTTAATTAAAAATTGTTTCAAAATTTAAAGTGTTTGACACCCATCAGATTATATATATATATCTTTTTGAAGCTCTCGATGAATAGAAGAGAAGACAAAAGGTCATTTGTCGTAAAAGTGCTCGTGTCAATCAGAATTATAGGTCAAAACTCATAAACGTGAAACCCTAGGGCTCAAGTTAGGGGTTCTTGATTCGTGAATCAATTCATGAAATCGAGGGTGCATCGGGTAGAGATCGATCATACGAACCCAAATCTACCTTCAATTTGAAAAATAGTTAACCATAGCTCTAGAAATTGGCAAAATAACAATGGTAACGGTAGTTTAGGGACATTGGATTCCAACGACCATAGGGGGCGGTGATGGCAGCGGTCGACGGCGGAGGAGGTGTGTGGTCGGTTGAGTGTGGTTGTACGCTCTATCATGGCCAAAGGTGGTGTAAATCGACGATCAAAATTGGGCAACAGGGGTTGACTTCGGTGGCGGTTGAATAGGAAAATGGTGATTTGCATTTAAGTCCCCCTACTTTATTTAATTATAAATTTAACCTTAAATCTTCTAAACTCCATATCATTCAAATCCCGATTGATGCGGGTTTCTTCCGCTGGACTCATTGTAAAATTCTAGAGAATTTGGCATTGGTTTGTTGAGTTTTGAGGTTGTTTGCAAAAGCGCGTTGTTATGGTTTGTTTAATTTAATTAATTGAATTTTAAAATCTAAAATACAAATCTGTCGATGAAAAGTTATAATTATTTGTATGTATTGTGTTCTATGGATGAATGTATGTTATTATGATATTTTGGATGTGTTATGCCTTGATTGAATAGTATTGCTGATTGTAGTATTTTTGGGTGTTTAATTATAATTTTTTTATTTGAATTGGAAGATAATTAATTAAAATAAAATGTATAATAATGGGAGAATTAGGTAAATAAATGATAAATATGGATATTTACATATTTTGGATGGTATCTATAAATAACAAAAATTTAACAAATTTTACTAAAATTAAAGTATGAAATTTAATAAGATTATTATTTATGAATTTTAGGGGAAATTCATAAGTAATAACGAGAATTATATTTTAAATTGATAATTAAGAAGTTTGCTATTATTCATAAGATAAAACAAAAATTTAAATAATAACTATATGAATTTTAGTGAAAATAATATTATTTTGTGAAGTGACAAAATAATTGATTTTATGGTATTTATAGTAGGAAAAATATTATTATTTGAATAATAGAATAGAAAGAATTCTTTAAATAATAATAATAGTAAAAATATGTTTCTAAAGTGTTTTGAAGTTAAATGATTACTGTTTTGGTATTTTGAGACAAATAGCAATAAGAAAGGGGTTTTGATATTTATATAGAATATTGTTATTTTTGGAATAAATAGTAATAAATTGATTTTGGGAAGTATTATATATGTTTTAATATATATATTATTATTTTGATGTAAAATAATAATATTGTCGTTTTGAAAAGTAATTTAATGAAGATTACTATCTTTAATTTAAAATATGATCTTTAGAAGTATTTGAGGAAATAGAAGTATATAAATGGTTTTTGAAGTATATTATCATTTTAGAAAGATTATTATTTTTCTATATATGTAAATAAAGGTGATTTGTAATAAACAATAAAAAAATGATTTTATACTTAAGAGAAAAACAATGATCGTAAATATAATGTTTTGGATGGATGTAGTATGTGTTTAATTATTCATTTGAATTATCACATATGTTTGTTTTATGACGATGTAATTGCATTATGATGTGGATGCGATATTTTTCCGTTTTAACTTCCATACGATGAGTAGTTGATTATGGTTATTTGGTGATTGATGCTGTGTTACTAATAATGAGTGTATTAGTACACATTTGATGATTGATGTCGTGTTACTACTGTGAAGTGAGTAGTACACGTTTGATGACATATACTTACATTGATAATGTATTGCTATTGTTGATAATTAAAAATGTATGTTAGTTGATGTTTGGGGTTGGCATTCAGTGTTGTTGATGTTTAATGGCTAAGTGTACTATTATTGTTGTTGCCCCCATATGATGATTTATTGTAAAGGACGAGTAAGAATATTGTTTTCTGCTTGTACTGTTTGCATTAGTTTCATTTGTTGCATTGGTTGCATAGATGCATGGTTGTCATGTGCTAACAAATATTTGGATGCGTGAGAAGATTAGAAATCAAAACTATGTGGGCTTGACCCCATAAAAAGAATACGTAGACAATCTTTTCTTATGCAATAGCTCTCAGTCCTTTGGCCGGAAGGTGCAGTCCAAACATAGTTGACACATTTTCCCTTTATTATATGTATATACATGCGTTTGTAAGTTTGTAGGTGGAAACAAAGTAAGGAACAAAGGATCTGAATGAGTCATATCAATAAGTTGGTTCGGTATATCTCTCTTACATCATAGTTATGTAGTCGATGTTGTAATTTAAATGGTTAATGTATTGAAATATGTATGTTATCTTATGTTTCAAATTTGTGTAATGTTTAATTGTTGAAATGATATTTATGTTTTAATTCCACTACGAGGTTCCCCTTTTTACGTTCATTCTTTTAGACCTATAAATTTTATATACCCACGGTCCACTGTTTTTAATATCTAAATTTAGTTGTAAGCTTATTTTGACGGTGTCTATAATTAATTTTGGATGTTAAAAATAGTGGGTCATCACAAGAAGCATTGGAAGTAAAATACTATCCAATAGAGAATTTTTCTTCTTAGCTGTATTATATTAGTTCACAATCAACGCACGTTTAAAGTCGCTAGCCAGAGCAGTATGATGAGTAATAAATGTTGTTACTGAATGGAATATTCTGTATTTGGACTTATCAAGATTAATGTGGGCAAAATTGGAATTTTAACCAAACCCGAATTCCATAAGTCCTAATATGATATAGTGTTAATGTAATAACCCTGATTTTTCAGTATTGTTTAAATAGAATAAATTTAAATTTAAATTGGAGAAATTTGTATATTAAGTGTTTTAATTGAAATAAAAATTTGAATTGAGGATTTTAAATTGTGTATTTATTAGATAAATAATATTTGGGATTAAACGATGTAAAATTCTTGTTTTGAAACTTATTAAATAATGAGTTAGAATTTTCTAAAAAAATTGGGTAAATTTATTTTGAATAAAAATAGGCTAGTTACGTTTAAATAATATAAAGTGTTAAATTTGGACTATTTGTTAAATTGAAGTATTGTCTTATTTTAAATATTAAAATGAGGATTAGATAATTGTTTGAATTGTAATTCTTTCTTATTAATGAAGAATTAAGAGATTTAAATACACTGTATTGTTTATGTATTAATTGGTAGAGATAAAACCAATTTAAAATATAGGTTTAAAAGTGAGATTATGCGAGAAAATGGTTTATTTCTTTTAATTGATTGGTTTTGGGCTTGAATTCTATTTTCAGCCCATTAGTGCATAAGAGAAGTAAGTCTCCTCTTTTTGTACGTTCATTTCCTCCACTACATAAATATCTGCTTCTCATTTTACAGTAAACAGAAACCATCTCTTCTTCCTAGTTCTAAACCTAGCCTCAAGCAGAATTCAAGTTTTTTAATGGGAAAAAAATCCTAGAAAATATGATAAATCTTAGGTAAGGTTGTTAAGCCCTAATCTATCAGCAAGTTCCCATTTATTTCAGTTTTAGATTGAAATCGAATGATTGTGTTCTTTTATAAAAACCGAGTTCCAAGGTTAGATTGAAGTCTAAGCTTTGTCATTGTAACAAGCTATTGAGGAGAAAAGGTGAGTTGCCACTCACAACTATCTCTACCCACGAATTTATTTATTGAATTTATTGTTAGATGAATTGTTGATGAATTATTTAAGTTTGGTTGTGATAAATTGCATATCTAGTTGCCATGTGAATTGATAATTGAAACCCTATTTTCAGTTTGTTAAAAACCCTTAGTGGATAATCATGAATTGAAATTAATTATGGATGTTTGAGTGTTGCAAGCTGCTATATTCATGTCCCTAGAGTTCTAGTGTAATCTCAATTCGAAAACTGACGAAACAGACCACAAGGGAGGCTGTAGCACTGCTTGGAACACGTTCCAGGCAGCGACATCGGTGGAAATGGTCTGCTTGGACCGATGCACTGGTCATGGCCTGGACTGTGTTACAGGCCATGCTACGTGACTTCCCCGATCACCCGTTCGACTCCCGCTTTGCCTGATGTATTCTTAACATCTTGTGTTGTGTTCTAGTACCTTGATTGTGATGATTTGGACACATATTATGAAGTTTCAAATTGATGAATTCATTTCGATGATTTAATTCCATAGCGATACTACTATGGAAATTTGAAGTTGCAAATGACATTGCATACGAGTTTATTGCATTATTTCAACTTGTGTTTTCAAAAGAAATGTTTTCTATTCCAAATGTTTTCTAAAATATTCTAAGTACTACAAAAGAATATTTGGAATATTTTTTTTAGATATAAAAGATATTTAATTTTAATATCAATGATTTTGAAGTGGTTTATAACAATGTTGTAAAGACTATATTTATAAATATCAATGTATAGAATTGCAAAGGGCTTTTAAATATATATATATAAGTATATTCTCTAGTTTATAAAAGGATAGTTGCAAGAAGGATTTTCGAAGTAAATTGTTTTCATAGAATTGCACGATGTTGAGTGGATGAGGAATCGATTTAAACAATTTAATAAAATGAGTGGTATGAAACGCTCGCGTTTGTTTTACCGATTGTCATGGACTTGTTCAAATGAATATTTTATTGCATGAGTAGAATTTATTAGCTTTTAGTAATCATTTCAGCATCGTCAAGTGATTATGGGACATTAGTCTACACTTTTATGATTACTAATTGAAAGTATATGACACTTATCTATTTTCCGAGTTTTCGGACCCAATCTTGGGTAATCCGTTTAGGCGGATTGGACCCATTTTGTGATACTTGTTTTCTAGCGAGTTATATTTGTGAAGTGCAACCACCTGTAGTAACACGCGAAGTGTGTGTGTGTGTGTATTGTATTGACTTACGAAGTATAAGTTTGTTGCTTGCATTCATGGATGTAATTGCTTATGCTCTCATTGTTGTAGTTGCTTTGACTTTGATGTTTTGTTTGAATGAGCATAATTTAACCTTAAGATATGAAGTTATATATAAAGTATTTGTATATTAGTGAAGTACATTTATTGGCATTATCATTGATGTAATACAAGTTTATTATTATCAGTATCTCACATTTGTGATAATTAGAGATAGTAAGACCCGAATGTTATTTTAATGCTCGGATCAGACCGAGACTTGACAGGTAACAGGGACGTTGTGGCTTGGATGTGAGCTAGCTTAAGAAGTATATTTTGATGTTATTATTATTCATGATGTACCATTTGAGTCTTGTGTGTGTATGCTTGTTCATGTTGTAGACTTTTGTTGTCATATGCATTTGAGAGTTGTCTATGTTATAGATGTATTTGTATTTAAATGCGGGTCTAGTATTTCCTTTTGTAAACCTGTACTTTTAAGAGGTTTTGATGTATATTATTTCCGTTGCAACTTCTTATTTTGTGTTGTATATTATATTGTGTATTGTTCTGAATTAGATTAAACCTTTATATTATTGTTTTGCGTCTAGATGGGATATGTCGAATTACCACTTGTGAGAAAAAAGAAAAATAATCATTTTATTTGACGTACTCGATACTTGCCCAAAGTAATCTTACAGACGGTCGCTCATGTGCAGCCCTATTCTCTGCACTCAGATAGTATTACTCAGTAATACTCTTTGTTAGTATAGATCTCGGGGTAGGGCGTTACAGTTGGTATCAGAGCATATGTTAAGTAATACCCTTTGTTATTGTGAGTCCTGTCCCTTGGATATGTCGGGTAGAGTTTATAGGATTTATTTCCTAATTAAAATAGAAGTATAAATGATTATTAGACATAATCATTATGACGTATTTGAGAAAATTTTAAGTTACTTTATAAATATTTTATATATGGTTTTAAAAGTTAAGTGTTGTGTAGCAGTATCCTGATCCGTTAGTGATTAGAATTGCGCAGCGGAAGCTGATAGACTGTTTCCTCTGAGCCTAGTAGTTAATTTGGTCACTTGAAATCATTTTGAAATCATTTTCATATGCATCGATCGCTTGAAATCATTTTGAAAATTGAATACATGTTTTGCATGTTTGGTTGTTTCGTATGTAAATTAATTCGGTCATTATTTGTATATTTTAAAAGTTGTTTCAATTCAAAATTCATAAGTGGATTTTTTTGCAAATTCAAAAAAGTATTTTGAATTCTTCGTAAGTTAAAGTTAGCTTTTTTATTTGCTAAATTTAAGTTTTAAAACATATAGAATTACAAATTTTATAAATATATGTTGTTTTAAATCTAAAACATTGTTTGCAATTATTTATACATGTATACGTAGGCTTGCTGAACTACATTATGTGAAGCAAAAAAACAAGAAACATGTTTGTAGCATGTCTTCTTAAATCTCTTCAATGTTATTTATTTTATTGTATTCATTAATGTCTACTTTTACCTCTTTATTTTTTCTCTAATTTTTTAAAGCACGTTATCATTTGATGTTTACCAAAAAAAGAAAGAACCAGGCTAAATATTTTATTTTTATTTGTGTAATGTAATAGTTGGTTCTTCAGCGTTATATGGTTGGACTAGTCAGCCGTGACAGCGAATTACTCTAGAATAGTTATATATTGATGGCAAGTGAAATAAATACAAAAAGTAGCAAAAAAAATGGCGAGTCAAATATCCACATCGCGACTAACACGATGCACTTCCTTTTCTTATCAAAATATGACTGGGACAAGCCCATGGGACTCGTGAAATTAGAATTTGGCTAAAAGTACGAAAGAAATCAAACAATGCATGTGGTCGACGAAATCGGAAAAGGGGAGAATAGACAGAGTCAAAATTGACAAGGAGCGATAATAGCATATTATATTAAGTGAAGCATATCCGCTTCACGATTTGCAAAGGTATCGTTCGCAGTTTTTTTGGTCCGTTTCCATTGGTTACGTGTCCGACGTTTAAACTGGTTAGTCTTGTCCCGCTTCGTTTGGTGAATGTTGAAAAAAGATACGTTAACGTCTGACGCGTCGGAAACAGTACCCATCAACAGCTGTTGATTTATGTTCTTCTTTTTATCCTTCCATTTAAATACCAAATGTGCCAAATTCGCATCGTAAATGCATTTTCCGTTCAACCAACTTTTACGATTAAATTTCTCCTTAAAATGTTCTTTCGTTTTCAAAGTACGCAACTTAACCGTCTATAGAAGAAAGAAGGGTCAAATAATACGTTTCAAGATTACCCATCAAGACCCATTTATTAACTCTTTTTATTTTTATTTTGTGTTGTTTGACAAGTTATACATGAATTTATTTTTGCTTTTGTTTGTTAGTGTATATTTCAAGTATTTTCTTGTTTGTACGTGAACTGTCGTAGTATGTAAGTAAATGTCAACATGTCCATGCGAAGATATTTGTAAAAGAAACCTATTTCTAAGGCAAGTAGAAACAGTCGAATTAAATGCTTCAACCGCTAAATCGCATCGAATTTTATTTATTTTTAAATGCAAACATAACATGGTCAAAAATTCTAAATATCATATACAAAACAAACAGAAAAGGATTACAGATCGCTTTTGGTATTTTACAAGAGAACTTCATGTAGCATTTTATATGGAAACTTGAATGTATGAATCCGTTTCCTATTTCCAAAAATTAAAAATATTCATATAACTCGTGCATTTTTTCTAAAGTTTTTAAAAAAATTCAAAATTTGTTAATGTTAAAAGAATGATATTATTTGAAACATACTTAAATAACAATTTAATAATTTACCAGTACTTAAGTATGACTTTCTACTTCAAAAAGTGCAAAAAGACACAACTGAACTTACATTGTTACATAAATCTTTCTTATACATAAGGTAACTTGGGATCAACTCCGATAATACATCAATAATTTCAAAATAAATCACTACTTTTTAAAATAAATAGAAATTTGGTTAAATAAAAAGTGGAAATTTGATTCGTCCCTATTTCCAAACTTGGTACTTTAAACCATTCTTCTAAACATGTTTTAAATTACAACTTTATTTATAGTTTCGAAAAAATATGTTGTTTTTTCCAGAAATTAAATCTGAACATTAATCTCATTTTTGTACGATAAAAGCTTTTTTTTGTAAAATTGAAATCTTACCGGTTTTTCCGTAAGTATTTACAGTTCATTAACTTAACACTACAAGAAAAGGCTCCATTTTGTGTCGGAAGATTGCAACGGCTGGCAACGGCTAAAAAAAGCGGTCATTGCTAGCCGTTGCTAGCCGTTGCATATCGCGACTACAGATCTGCAACCCGCGAACAGTTTCTCATTTCCCACCAAAACAAACTTCATCCCCAAATCCTCCTCCCCGTCGCAATCCGCCGCCTCTCCGACTCCAGCCGTTGCTCATTGCCTCCACGTCGCTCAAACACCTCCAAAACTCGCTGATATATCTTCTAAACTTGATTTGGCTTTGATTTGGCTTTGATTTAGGTTTAATTTAGGATTAATTGGAAAACCCTAATTTCAAAAATAATTGTATTAGTTGATCATAGTGATATTGGGTGATGATTATAGTGATTTATAGTGATATTGGGTGATGATTATAGTGTTTTAAGTTAGGTGGAAGTTAAATTATAGTTTATCATTATGTTGAAAATGATGAATAATGCGACGTATTAGTTATGGTAATATTTGTATTAGTTGATTTTGATTGGTGGTTTGATTTTAAAATTAGTGTATATTATTGATGAACATGCTTGTTGATATTTAAGTTTATGACAATATTTGTTTTTATTTAAAATAATGTGTATAGTTTACGCCAAAGTTAATTGTATAGAAATTAACACATATCATGATAGATTGGTACAGTTAACGATAATTTAATTCAGAAGTGCTAATTATAACTGTTATCGTAGTTTAAAATAAATATAATTCGTTGAATGAATTATAAAATTTTGAAATGAGCGTAATAACAATGAGCTAATTATTCAGTGAAAGTTAAAATATAATGAATTAATTAATTATAAAATATTTTGTAGTTGTTAGAAGAATAATTAGAAAATATGTTTTATTTCTGTAAATCCCTTAGAGATATTTTGGCCCCGTCTGACAAGTGTTGTATATGATCGTTATATGGATATTCGTTTTTTTCAAGAACGGACATTTATATTCATCTGATACAATATTTGTTGGATTTGTCCTAGTATTTGGACAAGTTACAAACACAATAAAGTAATCACATTTTGTAAATCATTTCAGTTTAAATGGTTTACAAAATTTTGGTGGCACTTCCTTTTTGTTCCCTGTGTACACGCATTTTGTGCACGATACAGGGAATAAAGGGAAGTGCTGCCGAAATTTTGTTGAATCGTTTAACCTGAAATGATTTATAAAATGTAATTACGATATTGTGCTTGTAATGGAAAGTAGGATGACCGGCCGTCAATGAATTATATAATGTTTTTCAATTGTTAAATAGTTGATTTAATGACAAATTATAAATCAATCGTAAAATACTGTAATATGAAGTGAAGTGTTTAGTTGAATCTTCTAACATATTTTATCAAATCAGGAAAAATGTTCGATTATTTTCTCGATCGTAGTTGGATGTATGAAGTCCGAACTGGTATGAAAGGATCAATAAAGGAACATTTCTGTAACGGTGTACATGAATTTATTAGATTCGCTAAGTCTAATAATCGGAATAACGATGAAATTCGTTGTCCGTGTAGTAAGTGCAAACATTTAAAGCATTGGAAATCAGATGTAATAGAAGTACATCTGTATAAATTTGATTTTGTGCCGAATTATTACTTATGGGATCGTAATGGTGAACTTGTTGAACGTACACCTAATCCTGTAGTGTTAGAGGACGATAATATTATGACGAATCCAATAGAAAATATGGTGCAATATGCAGCACGGTCGATGTTTCCTACCATTGATCAGGGCGATGATGACAATGATAACGTTGAAGAAGAACCGACCGCGCAAGCTAAATTTTTTTATGATTTATTGGATTCTGCTAAGAGGCCCTTGTGGGATGGTTGTAAAAGCAGGCTGTAATACGTGTCCGCCCGGAAGATAACAATGTCTTCTTCAATCATTGGAATAAGAGGATGCGGAAAAATTACAGGGAAACTCTTACGAAGGCCAAGCTAAGCGGAAAAAAACCCAGTTGGATGGGTAATGATGTTTGGGCTGCATTTGTCACCCACTGGGAAAGTGAAGCTGTCAAAGTAAGTTATATATTGCTGTATTGTTAGTATTATTTATTTAAATTATGTATGTTAGTTTCATTATTAATTTAACTAACCATGTATTTAAATTAACAGGAAATAGCAAAGCGAAATAGTGCGAACAGAAATAAAAATCCAGCGTTACACCGCGGTGGGTCCAAGTCATTCTAACAATGGCGGAGGGAATTGGTAAATTCGTAATTTGAGTTTATAAACTGTAATATTATTTAATTATATTAGTAACGTTTTTTATTCATTTATAATTTCAGCATTCAAGAATCGAACAGGAGCCTACAATGGCCGAGGTTTTTAGAGTCACTCATGCGGTGGAGCAGACCGATGATGATGGGAATGTCACCTATGAGTGGACAGATGCGAAGGCTGAATCTGTTATGGTAAATATGTTTATTCGCAATGACAACGTTTCACATTCCTTTAGTAGTGTATAAGTAAATTGTATAGCTATATATTGAGTCAAATTTGTATTCGTAATTGCAGGGTAGATATGAAGCGGAGCGGGCAGCGATGGCGCAAAGAACTGGACGGGAGGATATTACGCTTCAAGAGTCCAATCAAATATGGGATAGAATTATTGATCCGCCTTCTCGCAATAGGCGTTATGGATACGGCAATCAGGAGGTAAACTGTTGTAATAACTTATATTTGAATTTTATATAGCCGTTGCGAGCGTGAATTAGAACTAGATTGTTTGATCGTTTTACAGGCTCTTAACTTCCAGAGGGCTTACAAGAAATCTATGGCCGAAGAGGAGATAGCCCAGATGCAACGACAGCTGGACGAGATAAATGATTGGCGACAGAGCTTCTTGTCTCAGCAGATAGATGAGCGCATTGCCGCATTCGTTTCAGAGCATGAGACCATGCCAGGGTCAGGTGGTGGTGGTGGTGATGACGATGATGCTGATGATGATGAGTAGGTATGTTTTGTTGATGGTTATTTTTTTTGGGCAAGATTTGTGGTTTTAATGGATATTTGTTGGACTTGTGTACTTATGTTTGTTGATGGACTTGGTAGTTTGTTTGGTGTTTTGTGTACCTATGGTGTTGGTGATGGATATTATGTGTGATGGATTTGAGATGTATTTTGTTTGGTTGATGATGAAATATTTGTGTTAGTTGATTATATAGTTGCGTGATTATTGATGTATATGTGTTTTATTTGATTGTTTGCGATGTATTTGGTTATATTATGGTTGGAATGGAATGTATACGATGGATTGGAAGTGATTGTTGTGATGTGGAATGGTTTGGAGGTTGGAAGAGTGAAAGCTAGCTGCTGGAAAACAGAAAAGTTCCAGGCTTGCAACGGCTAGCAACGGCTATCTGGTTCCAGGCTTGTAACGGCTATCTGGTTCCAGACTTGCAACGGTTCGCGACGCCACGGGACGATAACGGTTGGAACTAACTGTTGCCACGTGGACAACTTGTCGTCGCTAGCCGTTGCTAAATTGGCAACGGAGCCGCTGCTACTGCCGTTGCTGGAACTCGTAGCAACGAGCTTAATTGCAACGGCTTTTAGCAACGGCTAGCAACGGCCGTCAACGGCTATTTGCCGTTGTTATTGCTTTCGTTCTTTGTAGTGTTAGATATTCTTAGATTTGCTGAAAATTAAAAATAGAAATTGAGAGTTTTTAGATAAGAAGCAAGTGTATATTTTAAATGATAAGAGTCACAGATCCCTGTTTTGGATGTTGTTATAGGAAAAGTCCCTGTAGAAATGAATATGTAAATTTGGTCCCTATTTTTGAAAAATAAAAAACGTAAGGTGCCTTGCACTTTTCTGACAGAAAATGAAAGATAACTTGCACTTTTCTGATTTTAGAAATTTTTTTGAAATTTCAAATTTTTTTAAAAATTTTCAAAAGCGCAAGTTAACTTACACTTTTATCAAGAAAACGCAAGCTAGTTTGCATTTTTTGATTTTGAAAATTTTCAAAATTTTGAAATTTTTAAAAAGTGCAAGGTAAATTGCGCTTTCAATCAATAAAGCGCAAGCTAGTTTGCGTTTTCTGATTTTTAAATATTTTTTAAATTTTTTAAATTTTCAAAAAAAAAATTAATGTTTAAAAAGCGCAAGCTAACTTGCGTTTTTTTTATTTAGAAAAAACAGGGACCTAATTTACATACTCATTTCTATAGTGACTTTTTTTATAACAACAACGGAAATATGAACCTTTCGTGCAAAGCTCGTGTATTTTAAGGGCATAAAGATGGAGGCATATTAATGACAATTCTGCTCAAGCGGGATTTGTAAAGGGGCGTTTGATTACTGATAACGTTCTGCTCGCTCAAGAACTTATTTCCCAGATCGACCGGAAGATCATGGGATCTAATATTGTCTTCAAACTGGACATGGCTAAGGCCTACGATCGAATGTCCTGGTTTTTCATCATCAAGGTATTAAGGGCTTTCGGTTTCCCGGAATACCTTATTGACTTGGTGTGGAGGCTCATCTCCAACTGCTGGTTCTCTGTGCTTATTAATGGATCGGCTAATGGTTATTTTAAGGCCGGAAGGGGCTTGCGTCAGGGAGACCCTCTATCGCCAACTCTTTTTGTGATCGCGGCAGAGGCTTTCATTCGCGGTCTCCAATCCTTAACTATCTTCGGCCAGATTCAGCGCTTCGGGATTCCGAGGGGTTGCCCCCTAGTTTCTTCCTTGTCCTTCGCAGATGACGTTGTCATTTTCTCTAATGGCAGCATCCCCTCTGTCCGTCGGCTTCTCAAATTTCTTCATCAATATGAGCGTTCCTCGGGCCAACTTGTTAACCCTGCCAAGAGCTGTTTCGTCCACGCAAAAGACATGCCTCCCTCCCGTGCTTTATGGATCGAGTCGGTCTCTGGCTTCAAGGAAGCCACCCTTCCTCTTCCTTATTTGGGAGTTGTCCTGTATCGCGGTAGAAAGCTCAATGCTCTTTTCAACCCCATAACTGATAAAGTGAGGGGAAAGATTTTACGCTGGAATGCTTCTCTTATTTCTCAGACTGGTCGTCTTGTCCTTATCAAATCCGTTTTAAACTCGATGTGTACTCATGTTTTCGCGGCTATGACCCCTACTTCTTCCTTCTTTCGGTCTTACCGTTCTTTGGCTTCATCTTTCTTCTGGGGCAACAGAGATAGCGCCCGTCGTCACCATTGGGTGTCGTGGGACGTGGTGTGTCGCCCCAAGAATGAAGGCGGTCTGGGTCTGCGAAGACCTGAGGACCTTTGTGCTGCTTTTGCCTGTAAATTATGGCATAGATTTGGCGCTAACAACTCCTTATGGGCTACGTTCCTCCACGCGAAATACCGTAGTCTTAAGGGCTCTAACTTCATAGGTTCTCCGTCTTATGCTAGTGAAACCTGGAAGCACATGCAGTCGGTAAAAGCTTGTTCCGACAGTCATGGTGGTTCTTCAGGATGGGACGGTTCTTCCTTTTCCATTCTGAGAGCTTGGTCTTCGATTAGGGTGCCAAGCCCCATTCGTCCGGTTTTTTCTTTTATCTGGGACTCTCGTATCCCTCCCAAGGTCTCTATTCTGATGTGGCAGATTCTCCATTATGGTTTGCCACTTGACGAGAACCTCCAAAGAATCGGCATCCCTTTCGCTTCTCGTTGTAGATGCTGCGGCAATGGGGAAACCGAATCCCTGAATCATTTGTTCTTTGGTGGCTTTTCAGCCAGATCGTGTTGGAATTACTTCGGAAACCTTATTGGTATGCGTCGGTTGGCGAGTTCTGCCTCTGATCTCCGTAACTTCTGGTGGTCTGGGAATGCTGGTAAGTCTCTTCGTGCGATCGTTTTCCGCTTGATTCCTTGCCTCATCTGCTGGCATCTTTGGTGCGCGCGAAACAAGGCAACGTTCGAAGATGCTCGTATGGACCCACCTTCTATTATTCGGTGTGTGAGGAAAGACGTCTTCATTGCTTTCCGTGGTAGACCTTTCAGGGGTCGCTTAAGCTCCCGTGCGGAGCATCTGGTCAGACTTCTCTCTATTTCATGTGCTTTGTCTCGCGCTAGACTGAGAGTAGGTTGATCATCGCGTGCGAGCGCTGGCCTTCACCCAACGCTCAATTCCCCTCCCCCCTTTTTGTGTTTAATGTGGTTGTTAGTTTTCCAGGTGCTGTATCCAGGGTTTGGTTGTCTTGTTTGTGATGCCCGGCTTTTTTCTTCACTGGTTCTTTGGTGGTTTTACTATGGTAGCTCGGCTGCTTCGGATTGTCTTGGGTTTCCTTTTTGCTGTTGGTTTTGCGTTGGTGGCGTCTTTGTCTCTATACTTGTCATCATCCCAGTTCGGTTTTACGGTGCATCCTGGCTGGTCTATTTCTCCATCGTACCTTGCTCCCTATCTAGGAGTGAGCTGTCCATGGAGTTGCTGGTTTTGCGCCTTTTAGATCGCTTTATTGTTGGTTTGGTTTGGAGGTCTGGCCTTTTCCTACGGGTCAAGGCGGGTTTGTGAAAGCTGGTGGATCGTGTGTCCCTTCTTCTCCACTCACTTCCGGGTGGTTTAGTTTCTGACTGATGTGGTCTTTCCTTCCTTTTGGTTTTTCCTGTACCCCTATTGTTTTGCGGGTTATTTTGTGAGACTTTCGTCTTCTGCTATTTAAAACAGAATTAAAAATTTTAGCGTTGTGTGAAATTTCTTTCCATCATACTATTACAAACGTAAATGTATCAAACGTGCATACGTAAAATGGAGATGGAATGAAGATGGAAAAGATGGTGAAATGGAAATGGAGGGGAAATAGAGTGGAGGAAAGAGGCTTTTGGAACGATTGGCAGTAATTAACCGTTGCGTTGGACGTATCTGACGATAACTGTTAATTTTCAAGGGTTCTTCCAACGGATCATTTTCATGACGTCAGACGCGTTTAATGCGTCGGGGACACGGTGGCGACGTCAACTTAGCGTAGAATTGGTTACCAAGTAATCGCCTAGAGAGTGATAAATTTACTCCTCGCAGAATCCAATAGCAATGTTATAAAACATAGACGAGACATTATATGCATTGATGGTAGGTGAAATAAATACAAAGGGGAATTAATTTAATGGAAAAAAATTTGTATATTTTTAGCATCAAGACACGACCTCAATATTTTAACACAAAGACGAATATTCTTCTAAAAATTAATAATGAAGACAAACATTCTTTCAAGTTTATTCATAAGGACAAACATTTTTCCAAAACCGATACCGAACTAAAAAATGATACCTAAAAACTGCTACCGATAACTACAAACTGATACCTAAAAACTTCTATCAATAACTAAAAACTGATATTTAAAGAAAGTTGTCCTTCAGGCTAAAATATTGAAGGTCTGTTCTTGAGACTAAAACGTTGAGAAATTCTGTGATTGACAATAATTTTCCGTAGATACAAAAGTAGACAAAAAATGGTTAGACAGAAATCCACGTCGTGACTTACACGTTGCAGTTGCTTTTCTTATCAAAATATATATTATTAGCGGGACAGGAGCATAGAACTCGTGAAATTGGGATTGGCTAAAGATATGGAAGAAACCAGACGATGCATGTGGCCGACGAAACGGGAGAAGGGGAGAGTAGACAAAGTAAAAATTGACCATATCATATATTAAATTAAGCGACGCATATCCGCTTCACGATTTGCAAAGTAACTGTCTGGAAACGAAAGCAGGTCAAATAAATAATACGATTCAAGATAACCCACCATAACCAATTTATTAACTCAATTTTTTTGTCTGACAAGTTGTACATGAATTTATTTTTGCTTCTGTTTGTTAGTGGTTAATTCAGGCATTTTCTTGTTCGCACGTGAACTGTCATAGTATGTAAATGTCAACATGTTTGGACGAAGATACTTGCAAAAGCAAGCTGTTTTTAAGGCAAATGGTTCAAGAGGGGTGGGTCAAATGTCCCGGTCTTCCGTGAGTCAAACCAATTAAAACATCGAGATTTATACGAAAAAGTCATTTTACTCTTTTAAAAGGGGTTTTTTCTATAAAATTTTCACAAAAAATCTCGTGTTTTGATTAGGACTGTTATGGTAATGCTTACCGTTACCATACCGTTTTTACTGGTAAACTAAAATTGTTAACCGTTATCATTACCGACTGACTGGTATACCGATGACTGGTATACCGATAAACCGGTAACCGTTACACTTGTAATGGTAAATTACCGTTTGTCTAGAAAAATAATAAGTTGATATGTTTTTACAATGAATGATGATTCATTATATATCTCATTGGATCACTTAATAAATGACATAGAAAAGAAGTATATTTATTATCATTTGAGTTGAATTACGGAAATAAATTGAACCGTTTTCTTACTTCTAAATACCCATAATACAACATCTTACATGAATATCAATGTATTATGAATGGACTGGTAAATTACCGTTACCGTTGGTTTTGAAAAAATATTACCGATGTTTTACCGTAAAAAAGGGTAAATTTACCGTTACCGTATCGATTATGCTGGTATACCCACTTTACTTTAAAATGGTAATCGATTGATTGGTAATGGTATGATAATGGTAAATTTTCCGTTACCATAACAACCCTAGTTTTGATTGTCCGCCTCACGGGATCAGGGGACATTTGGTCCCGACGATCCGCACCCATTTAAATGCAAACATAACACTAGTACAACCAGATAACGATATGAAACCGACCGATAAATTACACAATTTCAAAAAAAAAAACAAATTTAATATATTTTATTTACAGTAATTTTAGTTAAGATCAAATAATAATAACGAGTGTTACGGCACACGATTCGCGCATGACAATAGTACACCCTTCACGGATAAATTAATTTTTTTACAAATTATATATGTTTAACATATTCAACAAAAATGATTTTCATAAATATTTAGCTATGATTTTACGTTGAAATCATGTGTAGTCAGTTTGAATTTTTATTTTTAAGTTGCATCGTTTAATTTTTTCGTTAGTTTGAATTTTTATTTCTAAATTGTATCGTTTAATTTTTTTGTTAGTTTGAATTTTTTTCCCTTATCAATTAATAAAATGCAAAAATGTATAGAAAGTTTATTTTTTAGATCATATTTTTAAGTAATATTAAGTTTGCTAATATACTTAAAAGAGCGTTATGAAATTTTAAAAAAGTATATTTGCTAGATCCTATTTTTAAGTGATATTAACATTTGTTAATATCTATAAAGAGATGTTTTTATAAGTTGGCGTTGATACTAGACAAATATCATGCTTTCACTTAAACTCAGGAACAAAAAATTATTATAATAATAGTTTATTTACTCCATATTTCAATCTGTTTTGGTTCTAACGTATGATAAAAAGTTGAGCTTCTTAACGCTACTCACCATAATATGCAGTTGACAATAATATTACACGTAATAAAAGTGCGGTGCTATATGCATGAGTTTAGGATTAGGTATGTAGATGCTATTTTTTAGGACCAATTAATAGAAGCGCTGAGTTTAAAAATAGATATGCAGATGCTATTTTTTAGGATCAATTAGTGGAGATTTTTTTAAAGAATTGTATATAAAAGACAATTTTGAAACTTCACGGTCGGACCAAAAGATTGTGCTTCCAAATCAACTATTAATAAAGATATGGTGAAAAAAATTAAAAATTTAAGATATTTGAGAAGAAATTTATGAAAAAACAAAGTAAATTGCATTAAAGAAATATTAAAGGCACATTTTTTTTAATATTTTTGGCATCACAGACTTCGAAAACCTATGGTAGAAAAACTTCTTTGGTGGTTGACTGGATGATCAAAAATTCTAAATAGCATAAACATATAGTTAAAAAAAGAAAATTATGGATCACTAGTGTGGCGTTTTTATATGAAAACTTTATGTAGTCTGGCTATATTAGGTGTGACTTTGATATGTCGCAAAAGTTGAATTTTTTTAGAATGAAAATAGTGATAACATTGGTTAAGTGTATGATAGCCCTAGGCCTCATTATAGTATTTTTTTAATACTATTATTTGCTGTCTTTGATTTGAAAATGGTTATGATTTGGAGGATAATTTTAATTGTGATTTTGGAATTTTCGCTGACCTTTTATTTAGAAATGGTTTTTGAATATCTCTATTTTACTTCAACCTTTTTGTCAGTTTTTTTTCTAACATATTTGGAAATATTTCAAATGTATTTTGGGAAGTATTTAGAAAAGTTAATATAATGTTTATTATAAGGAAAAAGGAGTTATAATAAAGTGATTTTTTAAAGGAGATGGAATATTTTTGAATAAATATTTGTGAAATGCTTTGTTTAAAATGTTGTATGGAAAGAAAGATTTATAAATGGTGTTTTATAAATAAAAGAATTTATTTGTAAATGTTATTTTATTAAAAGGAAATGATATCATTTTGATAATTCGAAATAATAAATCATGTTTGTGAATTTATAGTGATATATGAAATGATCGTTTTATGGAAAATATTGGGTTCTATCTAAAAACCGAAGATTTGTGATAAGTGTATGAGATAAATAATTTTAGAGATTTATAAAAGGAATTTTTTAAATAATTTTAGAGATTTATAAAAGGACTTATAAACATGGAATGGGTTTATAAAAGGAATTTTATAAAAGGAACGAGACTTGATTTCTATAAATGATCATTTTAACTTATGGTGGTATGGAAAGTATTCTTTTCATACTTAACACAAAAAGGGAAGTGTTTTAGGTTTATTGTTATTTATGTTTTAAATGACATTTGTTTTAATCCGAATAAGTTTGGATTTGGGAGTGAAATCTTTCTTAAGATTTTGTGAATATACTTATACCTTTGAGATAAGTATATGGTTACATTTTCTAAGTATTGAAAGTAAAATGGTTTATGAGTATACTTATACCGTTGAGATAAGTATATAAATACTTTTTCAAATATTGAAAAGAGTAAAGAGAGTTTGTGGATATCTCTGTTATAAAAGATATTTTAATATGAATATTTGAAAGGAGATTTTAATTAATGAAAGGATTAATTAAGAGGCTTAGTGATTGCTTATGTGTTTAATCGTGCTTGGTTTCTTATGAAATTAAACCTCTCATTTGATTGATTGTTTATTTGATAGTTAAATAATAGACTGTCAAACCTTGACCAAATATAACTCTGAACATATCTAGAAGAAACACGATAATTATATGGTTCGGTTATCTTCGATGAAACTATACAGTACGTATAAAGTCGTTGTGTTCTTCTAGGACAAATGATAATAAAATCTGTCCGCTTAAACGGTTAGGAAGTGATCTCCACTCTTATGTATTGTCTATTTATTTTCAAAAGAACCGGAGTTGAGTTTACCGAAATCTATAAATTAGTTTTGAAGTGCCTAGTAAGCGGGGGAGTGTACTTATATGAGATGACTCAAAACCGTAACCACTCCAAAACCATATACATGTTTTATGATTTGGAAGAGGTTCAAGATTGATTCGAGATGTTGGAATCTATATGGAGTTTCAAGATCTGTTTGAGATGCTCGAACACATGTAGTTTTTTATGATCTATTCAGGATGTGGGAATCCATGTTTGATTCAGAGATCTGTTGAGATATGAGAATCCATGTGTGGTTCCGAGATCTGTTTGAGCCGTGACTCGTGTGCTGGAATGTTGGACGTAGTCTCACCAGCGGAGATGACTAAAACCAGAGATATGATGCATAGACTAGGGGTTTAGCTAACCCAAAGGGTGCAGTCGAATCTACCCTAGAGTTTTCTATAGTATTGCATGCGTGAGCGATGCCCTAGGCCTTGGTGGCCAACTATGTATTTCCTATGGTACATTAGCTAAGGATGCACGACGCTTCTGAAGGATATCTCTGATCCTTGTGCAAGAGCACCGTTCTCGAGGTACTAAGGGCACCTACATGAAATCCTATATAATTAGCAAACGCGCCTTAGCGGTTTTAATTGTATTCCTATTATTGTTGTGATGTACACTCACATGCATCACAGCTATTTGATTATTGATATCACATCGTAGACATTAATTACAATATCACTAGATTTTCTAATAGAAATGGTTTGGTTATCGTAATGTAAAAACTCATCCACGTTTATGTGTGGCGTAGTCTTACGGGATACCTTTAGTTTGATAGGTTTTATAACATGAACAATCCATATGATTTATTTCTTGGTTTAATGGTGATGAAATTTTGGGGACGTAGTTCTTTTAAAGGGAAGAATGTAACAATCCGTAATTTTTAACATTTCGGATTTGAATATTTAATTTATTTAAATATTTGAATTTCATTCAAATGTAATAAATAATAAGAAAATCAATTTTTAATAAAAAAACTTGATTTTTAATGATGTACTTTTGAATTAATTTATAGGATTTTTCCATAATTTTTAATTTGAAAAATGTTTAAATTTTTGTTTGACGCATTTTGCAGCAAATGTTAGTATTTTTGAAACTTCGCAAAATAAATTAACCTATGTATTTTTGTGTTGTTTTGTGATCGTGTCACATTGTTGTGCGCGATCGTATTTTTATTTCTATAGTTCGTCGTCCTTACGCAAACGGATACTATGTAACGGGGTACCCAGAACTAACCAAATTTGCTTTGCTTGGAAGTTTTGTGTTGCTTCATTTATATACCATACCTTAGTTCATTTCATTTCACTCACCTCATTTTTCATTTCACTCACTTCACTTCTCTTCCTCTCTTCTTCTTTTTCCATTTACTGTAAATGAAAAAAACTCCGCCTCCCCTTTCAAAAATCACTATATCTCAATTCATTCACTATCCACCGAAATTCCCAACAAAAGTTGTTTGTTATCGTCCCTAGTATTTTTTAAAAATAGTCGCTCGTTGTTTCGTCTAGCGGAGTGGCAGTAGTTGGTCGAAAAGTGGTGGTCGAATATGGCGGTTTATCGACAAACACGAAATGGAAATCAGAGAGTTGGGTCGTGTTCGTGATGGCAAGTCAAGATTTTTAGTGGTGGTCGAAGGGTGTCAGGTGGTCGGAGTTGGCCGTGGTTGGGTGATGAACATTTTTCGTTCATCTTAAGTTTGTTGGCGATGTAGGCGGCTAGGGGAGGAACAACTAGTGTAGGAAGGAGCTTGGGGATGAGACAAAGCAGATGGCAATGGAGTTGTGTCCTTCGGTGGTCGGAATCTCCTGGATGAGCTCAAACTAGGGTTTGGTTGGTGTTGGGTTTATGAGTTCGCATATGGCCTTCTTGGCGACGATGAGGGGTGCCGAGTTAGTTTAGGTGGAGCTCGAAGGTGAGCCGGCGGGTTGGCATTCTCATGGTGGAGGCGGCGTAGGCCAAGAGGGGATGTGGCGACGGTGGTCGCAAGAAGATCAAGGTGGGTTCGATCTTGGCGAAGGCTTGTGATTTAAATTTGGGGAAGAGCACTGTTCATATCGGGTTTGGGCTTGGGCTGTTGAGAGTTGGGTGAGAATTTGTCTAATTAATTGATTTAAATAGTTTATTTTAACTCATGTTTAGTAATTAACTCGTATCTCACTCATACTAGGTCCAATCGTGATGCGGCCTTTTGCATTATGCTCGTAGGAGTCTTACCTACGTAGTGGAGCTAATTTCGTCAAGTTTGGAGCAATTAGGATATTGAGCTAAAATCGAATGCCGTTCGATTTTAAATCAAACCAGAATGCGTAAGCGATAAGTGGAATAAATGTGAGTTAACTTACCATTTGTTTAACACTATATAATATATGTGTTGATATAAATTATTATTTGTGTGCTTGGATGTTTTATTGTTGGTTGTTCGGTTAGGATGAATTGCCTCTTTTGAAAGTGGATAATATATGAAATTATTTGCAGGGGTCTTATATGACGTACAAGGAATTTTTTTAGAGGGATCCAACAGGATTCCTCACCACTTTTGATTTTAATTTTATTTATATACTTGTTGTATAAATTGTTGAGTGCTAGAAACTTGGTAGCCTGGCCATATTGGGTGTGACTTTGATATGTCGCAAAAGTTGAATTCTTTTTAGAATGAAAACAGTGATAACATCGGTTAAGTGTATGGTAGCCCTAGGCCTCATTGTAGTATTTTAAAATAATATTATTTGTTGTTTTTGATTTGAAAATGGTTTTGATTTGGAGGATGATTTTAAACGTGACTTTGGAATTTTCAGTGACCTTATATTTAGAAATGGTTTTGAATATCTCTATTTTGCTTCAACGTTTTTGTTAGTTTTTTATGACATATATGGAAATGTTTTAAAATTATTTTTGGGAAGTATTTAGAAAAGTTAATATAATGTTTATTATAAAGAAAAAGGAGTTTATAATAAAGTGATTCGGTTTTTAAAGGTGATAGGAATATTTGTGAATAAATATTTGTGGAACGCTTTGTTTAAATGTTGTATGACAAGAAAGATTTATAAATGGCATTTTATAATTAAAAGAACTTATTTATAAATATTATTTTATAAAATCATTTTGATAATTTGGAATAACAAATCACATTTGTGAATTTATAGTGATATATGAAATGATCGTTTTATAGAAAACATTGGGTTCTATCTTGAAATCGAAGATTTGTGATAAGTATATGGGATAAATAATTTTAGAGATTTATAAAAGGGTTTTATAAATAATTTTAGAGATTTATAAAATGAATTGTATAAATAATTTTAGAGATTTATAAAGAAGTTTTATAAAAGGACTTATAAATGTAGAATTAGTTCATAAAAGAATTTTATAAAAGAAATAAGATTTGATTTCTATAAATGATCATTTCAACTTATGGTGGTATGGAAAGTATTCTTTTCATACTTAACACCAAAAGGGAAGTGTTTTGGGTTTATTGTTATCTATGTTTTAAATGACATTTGTTTTAACCCAAATAAGTATGTTTTGGAAGTGAAATCTTTTTTGAGATTTTGTTAATATACTTATACCGTTGAAATAAGTATATAGTTACATTTTCTAAGTATTGCAAGTGAAATGGTTTGTGAATATATTTATGCCATAGAGATAATTATACCATTGAGATAATATATCTGTTGTAAAAGATATTTTAATATGAATATTTGAAAGAAGATTTTAATTAAAGAAAGGATTAATTAAGAGGATTAGTGGTTGCTTATGTGTTCAATCGTGCTTGGTTTCTTATGAAATTAAACCTCTGATTTGATTGATTGTTTATTTGATAGTTTAATAATCGACAATCAAATCTTATCCAAATATAACTCTGAAAATATCTAGAAGAACACGGGAACTATTTGGTACAGTTATCATCGATGATGTTATACTGTACGTATAAACTCGTTGTGTTCTTCTAGGACAAATGATAAGGAAATCCGCCCACTTAAATAGTTATGAGGTGATCTTTGCTCTTATGTATTGTCTATTTATTTCCAAAGGTACCGAAGTTGAGTTTACCGGAATCTATCGATTGGTTTTGGAGTGCCCAATAAGCGAGGGACTGTACTTATATGAGGTGACTCGAAACCATAACCACTCCAAAACCATATACGTGTTCTATGCTTTGGAAGAGGTTTGAGATTGATTCGAGATGTTGGAATCTATATGGAGATTCAAGATCTGTTTGAGATGCTCGAGCACATGTAGTTGTTCGTGATCTATTCATGATGTGAGAATCCATGCGTGATTCCGAGATCTGTTGAGATATGGGAATCCATGTGTGGTTCCGAGATCTATTTGAATTGTGAATTATGTGCTGGAATGTCGGACGTAGCCTTACCAGTGGAGATGGTTAAAACTAGAGATAGGATGCATAAACCAAGGATTTTGCTAACCTAAAGGGTGAAGTCGACTATACCCTAGAGTTTCCTATAGTTATGCATGCATGAGCGATGCACTCGGCCTTGGTGCCTAGCTATATATTTCCTATGGTACATCAGCTAGGGATGTACGACACTTCTGAAGGCTATCTCTGATCCTTGTGCAAGAGCAGTGTTCTCGAGGTACTGTGGGCACCTCCATGGAATCCCATATAATTAGCGAACGCGCCTTAGCGGTTTTAATTGTATACCTATTATTGTTGTGATGTACACTCACATGCATCATAGCTATTTGATTATCGATGTCACATCATAGATATTATTATAATATCACTGGATTTTCTAATAGAAATGGTTTGGCTAACGTAACGTAAAAACCCCTCCGCATTTATGTGCGGTGTGGTTTTGTGGGATACCTTTAGTTTTGAAAGGTTTTATAACATGAACAATACATATGATTTTTATTTCTATCGGTTGCTTACCAGACTGATCCGGGCGTTATTTTCTTATAATGCTCGAGTCAGCCCGAGAAAATTTCCAGATTTAGTTATGGATGCTTTGGGGCTTCAAAAGGTGCGCTATATGCCTCCAAGACGTATTTACTATCTTTTATTTCCGCTGTATCTCTTGTATTATACTTATCAACAATTGTAAGGAAAGACTGTTATAACTGTCCAGGCTGATGATAGGTTAGTTATTCTAATTGACGTATATAAAACTTTTCTTCTGTAAAGATCTATCATATATTATATATTACTCATCACGATGTGAGATTATGTTATGTTTTTTCTTTTCTTTCACCCCCATAATCTGTCTTTCCAGCACTTAGATGTTCGACACGTGAATACCGTGGATGTATTAGTGTCGACTTTGAGGGTCGAATGGGCCGGTTGTTACACGAAGTAAGTATATATATTTTCCCCTTCTTCTTCGTTTCTTTACATGCTTTGAATAAAAAATCTAGCTTCCAATCTCGTCTTATCCAAGGGTCATTCCTTTTCATATCAATAGTAAGGTTATTCTTTCTTTTGTACTTTCTTTTTTCTCAATATCTTAGTGGCAGCCGATAATCACCCTGGTATTTTGGATATTAAATCCATGTCTACCTCTCCTTTGTCTTTGTCATCTAGAATAACTGAATTAGGGGAAATTGATGGTATTCTAGTTCATTTTAAGTTTGAAGGTTACATGGATAGGGTTCTGGGTCCTCATGAACGCATCCATATGCCCCTAGATGGTTTTATTTCTATTACTCCCAAGCATATCCGACGTGGACTTTATCTTCCTTCTAACCAAATTCTTCGCAAATGGCTAGCTACCACTGGTATCGTTACCATTCAGCTTGCTCTTATTTCTTATTCCCTTCTGATTGCCAGTTTTATACTTTATGTAGATAAGTGCTCTTCTCCTTCATGCGAGGAACTTCAATTCTTATTTGATATTCATAAGAATCCTTATGTGGGTGACTTTAGGTTTTATTACGCCTAGGTAAAACAGTTGGTTCTTACGTTTGTCCCCGTAAGATCCATAAATTGAATGAACATTATTTTTTCATTTTGAATTTAGATAACTTTCCTTCTTTCTTCCAACCACATCCTAATCACCCTATTTTTTATCATTCCATGAGTTCGTGCGCATCTCATAGGAAGGACATCTTGAGTTTGGATAAAGACAAGAGGAAAACAAAATAATTTTTTACCGACTCGTTACTGCAAAGTATGACTTTTTGCGCACTAGCCATAACTTTTCTCACTCCATCTTTAAATTCTACCCAGTTAATAATGAATCTACGAGTATAATTCAATAAGATGGACATCTATAAGGACAATTGCAGATCCTAACCCCTTTTTGCATAGGTAAAATAGCCTGTGATCTTTTTGATGTGTTCCTCGATTATTCCCCATCAAAGAGATTAGAGATGTTAATGAAGAAAAAGGAATAAAGAAAAGGTAACGCTGAAGCTTCTGACCAACCATTCAAGAAACCGCATGCATCTTCTTCTTATTCTCTTCCTTCCTCAAAAGCACTGTCGATCTCACCTCTTCAGTCCTTTCGATACCCAAGCATTCGCTTTTTGCCTTTGCCTGAGGGTATTAATACCGATCTTGTTGAGAGGTCAGGGCATATCACTCTAGATGGCTTATCCTAAATTTCCTCTGCTCAGTAGTCTTATCCCATCGCTCTTCAATTTCCTGCACTCTCCTTCCCTGAGCTTGCTCTTGAGCTTGAAAGATCTTTGGTCTATATATGTAAGTACTTTCTTCTCTTTCTTTATTTAATGGTGGTTTGTTTTACCGATTCTCGTCTTATCTATCTTTTATTTGTAACAGGTAGGTGCCTTGGCAGTCGTGGCTCAGAAGAAGGCAGAAGATGAGCTGGTCTCATCCGCTGCTCGTACTGTTACGCTTGAGGTAGACCTTTTTGTGGCAACTTCCGAGAAAACTAGATTAGAGGAAGATCTTAGGGCTCAATGAGAGAAAGCAAAAAAGGTAGAGGGGGCGGTGAAGGCAGTAGAGGAGGACATGGAGTTGAACGATCTGGAGTTGGTAGAGAAAGATAAAACATTAGAGGAGAAGGAGTAAGCGTTGAAGGAGTCTAAGACAAGCTTAAGCAGATCACTTACCGAGTGCTTTACAAGTTGTATGCCATGGTTAAGCGTTAATTTTTTGCAGTAGGATAAAGAGGCTGTGCTGTCTAAAGGGACTGAGGCTACCTTTACTTCTCAAGCTCATGTAATTACTTAAACTTTTGTGAATGATTTCGCTACTTCTTTTGTTTTTCCAAACTTTACTCAATATGTAATAAAATGATTATCTTGTTACTGCACTACAAATGACCATGTTGTTTTCATACCTTTTTTATTTGTAATTTTATAAGGAAGCAATTTTTTCTAAGACCCTGAAGGAAATCATGGAAAAAATTCATACTCAAACCGTAGATCGTCTTGGTCTTAGTGTAATGGAAATTTGTAGGCGAGAAAAGGTGTCAAATGAGGCATTTACATAACTTAAAGAAGAAACCCAGGGGTTTCTTTCTAAAATTGACCAAGCAGTTAAAGAAAAGGAGGCACTCAGCAATGTCGGTCTACGCCATTGGCACTATACTTTGGAGAGAGGTTCCTTCCCCTCGATAGTCCCTATTTGGAGTGGTTTAGGATTAGGCTTGGTAGCCAAAATATGGAGCGAGCGCTGTGTATTATTGTTATTTTTTGTGTGTGAATTTATTGCATTCTTCATATAAAACTAGTCTTATTATAATGTGTTTCTCTAAACTAAACCTCATGTAGTTTGATATTTTTTGAAATAAATTCTAGTTACTATCAATTAGGTTGACTTTCTTCTTCCCTATGAGTATCCCTTTGAGTCTTACAAAGTCCACATTTCCAATGACACTCGGTTCCTATTGTCTATGGCCCTGCCGATTTAGGCATTCCTGAATTTGAGGTTGCGGTTTTGACTCCTAATTCAATCTTAGAGGAAGAGAATCTCCAACCAGTGCTAACCAATGAAAGACTCGAAAGAGATTTGAAGGATGCTCTTTCTAAATTCAAAGAACTTAAGGATGCACACAAGCATCAAACACAAATATAACATCAAACTATGCACTAATCTAGACGCTGCAGACTCGAAGGTGAACGAACTACAACGGATGCTGAAGGAAAGTGGAGTGCTTAATAGGATAGTCTATGAAGAGGAGATTAAGGGATTAAAAAAGACTATAGAGAACATGTCTCTTTAGGCTGCACATCAATATGAGGAGAAAGAGGGTGCCGAAGAAGGAGAGGTGGTAAAGGGGATTAGCTTGGATGTAGTTACTACTCCTTCTACAAGTATAGAAACCTTGTTAGCGGATGAATGGAGGGGAGAAATGTAATTACACTACCAAGGTAAACTTAAAGAGATGGAAGCCCACTATAAGCAACAGTTAGAGCGGCTAGGGCCGAAGGTACTCCCTCACACATAGAGGAAGGGAGGAAAATGGACGCTTTTAAGTATTTTTGTGGTTTTTTAAGGGATTCAAAAAAGACAAGGGTTGAACTAATAAATACTTTAGAACAGACAAGAGAGATTTCCATGCTTATAAGTTACGAGCTCGAAGAACGTCCGTTGGAAGCTCAGGCTGCCTCTAGCATCGCAGAAGCACCCGTTAACATGCTAGAGTAGAGTCGAATTGCTGATCTCGAAGTGAAGCTTAAGAGGGAGAATAACAAACGTAAGATAGGGCAAATTTCTTTATAATGAGCTATAGATATTTCTGCACTTGATCTAAGCTTTCTCTACAATAAAGAAGGTTTCATAGTGACTGTAGAGGATCTGATGGATCCATGGACATGTGATAACTATGATCCTAGGAAGACTTTTCTTATCATAATGGATTATCCTTTAGCTAGCACTCCTTAAACTAGATATTTCATAATCGCGGTAGTACTTTTGGGACCTTACAATTTAGAATTGTTACGTAAAATTATGTTGTAGAAAATGTTTATAGGAACACCCTATAAATAACCTACTTGTAAATTCATATAAGCGCCTCATGAGCTTTAGTTTGTTCGCATTTTCTTTTAATTTCGTTTATCCGAATTTGCTCAATTTTCAGTTATGCATCGCTAAGCAATGTTCGGCGATAACTGACTTGGAAGAAAAGCTCAAGTCTGCTTTGGTTCGAGTTACTGAACTGGAAGGATTCTTGAAAGATGTCAAAGGTGTTTGTAGCGCTTTGTATGAAGACAAGATTAAGATACTGAATGGAAAAATTGATGAATTGTCGTTACAAGTTGCTAAATAAATTAGTGCTAAAGACGATCATATTGCATCCTTGGCTCCCAAAATAGTACCGAGGCCTGGTGAAGCTCCAGCACCTCCTTCGAGAGCATATCTTGATGTTGTTCTCTAGTGGAAGGAGGATTCGAAGAACTATTATGAGGCTAAATTTCATAAGTTAAAGGATTACTATAAAAAGGAATCGCGGACCTCTAGGGATAGTTGTACGCATGCTATATCTACTGTATAAGAGCTTTTTGGCTCATATTCTAGGGCAACAAAGAGGACCAAAGATCAACTTTTGGACAAGATCTAGTCGGTTAGAAGGGTGGCTATGGAGCGTGTGAATGCCTTTGAAAACAAATATCTATCTTAGAATCTCAGTCACATTTTCAAGCCCCTGGACAAGTTCAAGCTGCTGCATCGTTTTGGGTTTCTACTGCTACCTTCAGAAGTCTGGATAAGGCTTCCCCGAGCAACTTCATAAAGAGAAGGTTAGGAAGGTCATGACAAATATTATTGCGAAGCATGTAGTCGACGTTTTTACTCACTTCTGGCCTGAACTTGACTTATCTTTTTCATATAATCGTGAGGATTTTGTTTCCAGTCCCGAGGACTTCGGTAACATTGGGTCGGTGCGAACTACGGACCTAGAGTCACTTTTGGCGGTGTCATCCCTCACCGCTCATCGGTCATTATTGCTGAATTAAATGACCCATCCACGGCTTTTCAAGCAAGGGGTAGTTCTGTTCAGTGTCCTGCTTTGAGTACTTGCAGATCTGATTGTCACAAAAGAATCATAATCGATGATTCTTCTAAGGGCGAGTTAAAATCATGATGTAGTTTTTTTATAATCTGCAGTTTTGAGTTTAATTTTTAGTGTAACTTTATGTAATGATCATTTTATTTTCACTTGTGATGTATGTATAAATGCGGAGAATAGGGAAGATATTAGTAGATCTTAGTAAATATTAGTAGATCCCAATTTTTAATGTTTACCTGGGAAGCTTTATGTAGTTTCTAGAATCGTAGCTGATTTTTAGGTTGTATAGAATTCTTTGCATTGTCTTTTCTCGTCGGTTTTGACCAATTTCTCACGCCGTTCATGCTTCCTAAACTTGGTCTTTGGCATTTACACTTTGTCACGCGCTTAACACGGTCTACCTAACTATTTGGAGGTGGACTTTTTTTTTGCTATGAAGTCAGGTTGTGTATTTACAACATTTTTAACTCATACACATGGTTTTTTGTACTGGTTTAGGCTATCTAATATCCATATGTCTAGTGTAATTATCTGGCTAAATAGTCGTGTTGTGTAAATTACAACTTATTATTGTTAACTATGTTAGTAAAATTGACACAGAAAGATTTTTATACTGGTTTGGGTCATCTATTATCCCTACGTCCAGTCCATTGTACTACTATTTTTCATAATAACTATAATATTTGTTACACAAATAACATTGCTTATACAAAACAAGGCCTGAGATGTTTAGAATTCCAAGTTGTCGAAACTAGATTTCCATCCAACCTCGAGAGTCAGTATGTCCCATTTGCTAAGACTTCTGCTACAACTAAAGGACATTCCTAATTTAGGCCCAAAGTTCCATCTGCTTGTCCTTGGTGTAGCCATTACTCTTTGTAGCACCATGTCTCCCTTGCAGAAGTTTCTATCATTGAGCCTAGCATTGTAATTTTTTTCCTTCCTTTATCAGTATGCGGTGAATTAGACTACAGCCGGAAGGTCTGTTCTTTCTTGAATAAGATCGAGGGCATCCTCTTTTAACTTTTTGTTCTGTTCTACCACATATGATATTCTTCTATGTGATGAAACCTTTGTTTCGACTGGAAGCATAGATTCATAGCTATGGGTTAAGGAGAAAGGTGTGTGGCCAGTTGGAGATCTGGATGAAGTTCCGTAAGATCATTGTACTAAAGATAACTCCTTCGCCCATTTTTCTTTAGCTTTTTTGCAATCTTTTCTTGAGCGGTTTCTTAATGGTATTGTTCACCGCTTTGACTTGTCCATTTGCGTGGGGGCGGGCGAAAGAGGAGAGACTTTTTATTATTCCATTCTTTTCATAAAGCTCAGTAAACTCCTTACTTTCAAATTGGATTCCATTATATAAAATTATTTCATAGGGAATCACAAACCTTGAAATTATGTTTCTCACAACAAAAGTTACTATCTTCTTTGCAGTGATCATAGCTAAGTGTTCTGCTTCTACCCAGTTGGTGAAGTAGTCTATTGCCACAACGACATACTTTGCCCCTCCTTTTGACATGGGAAGCGGTCCTACCAAGTCTATGCCCATATGTCAAACGACCATGGGCTAGCTAACGGGATGAGCTCTGGGAAGGTAGTATCAGAATACTGGCAAAACTTTAACATCTATCACATTTTCTCATATATTCCTGCGCATCTTGAAGTGTGGTAGGGTAGTAGTAACCATAGCCTTAGCACCTTCTTTACCAATTTGGCTCCTCCGGAGTGATACCTGCATTGCCCTTTATGTACTTTACCCAAGACTTGTACTCCATCTTCTATGGAAACACATCTAAGATAAGGGGTAAAGTACCCTTTCTTGTATATTATGCCATCAAAGAAAGAAAAGTATGGATCTTAGTATCTTATTTTATTGACTTCATTCTTGTTTGAAGGTAGAATTTTGTTTATTAAGAATTGTTTGATAAGGGTTATCCATGAGTCTTCTTCTGCCTCTTAAGGGATATGTGCAGTTGTAGACTGCTCTTGATTTTCAACTATCTCTTGGTTTTGAGCTCTCTGGCCATAACTCATTGTGCCTTAGTCAGGACCAGTAATTGTTTAGCCTCAATGATGCTTGGTTCAGTTTGATTTCCTATTAGGATAGCTTTCATTTCCTGCACTACTTTAGTACTAGAATGTTTAGCCAATGAGTCAATGGAAGAATTTTTCTCACATGGGATTTGCTCCATGTCAAATTGATCAAACTGCTCTAGAAAATTTTGTCTAGTTCCACGTATTTAGCTAAAGTTGGCGCCTTCGTTAGGTAATTCCTTTTCACTTGATTTACAACTAATTGGGCATTATTATGAACTTTGATTTGTGTTACCTTCATTACTTGAGCCATCTTTAAACCTGCGAGGAGGGCCTCATATTCTGCCACATCATTGGTAGCATTGAATCCAAGCTGCACTGCTCCATATAGTTTATGTTCATCTGGACTAATTAGAACATATCTGATCCCTGCCCCCTGTTCATTTGATGCCCCATCCATAAATAATTTCCAGAACTGTAGAGCGGGCGCTTCCTCCCCAGGTTATGGCTTAGTAGGTAGCATGCATTCCATGATGAAATATGCTAATGCTTGCCCTTTGATTGGTTTTCTTAGGTAGTAGGAGATATCATACTGACTGAGCTCCATCACTCATATTAGCAAGTGACCTGATGTCGTTGCCTTCTACAATATTTGCGTTAGCGATTTGTCTATGAAAACCTTGATGGGATGCACTTAAAAGTACGACCACGGTTTCCTTACTGTGAGAAGCAGGTTGTAAGCTAGCATTTCAATGACCGAGTAGTAGTGCTCTTCTCCTGACAGGCGTTTATTTGTGAATTAGATAAGCCTCTAAGTCCCTTCATCTTCTCGAACCACTACAACTCTAACAACTTTATCAGTTACAGCAAAATACATATATAAGTCCTCACCTATCACCGATTTTGATAGGATAGAGGTACTGATTAGATAGTCCTACAATTTGTAGAATGTGATCTTGCATTCCTCAGTCCATTTGAAATTCCATCCTTTTTTCATTAGGTCGAAGAACGGTATACACTTGTCAGTTTCTTTGGAATGAATCTCCTTAGAGCAGCCACCCTATTGTTTAGGATCAAGATATCTTTTGGTTTTTCTGGGACTCCCATGTTCCTTATGGCCTCAATCTGCTCTGGGTTTGCTTCGATGCCGCAAGCGCTTTCTATATACCCTAGGAATTTCCCTGACTAAATGGCAAATGTACATTTTAAGGGATTCAATTTCATATTATATTGCCTTAGGACTGTAAACGTTTCCTCTAAATCTTCCACATGACTTAATGCTGCTTTTGACTTTACTAGTATGTTGTCCACATATACCTTAACATTTTTACCAATCTCATCTGAGAACATCTTATTAACTAACCTCTGGTAGGTCACTCCAATGTTTTTGAGTTCGAACAACATGACTTTGTAGCAATATAAGCCTTTGTCCGCCACAAAACTAGTCTGTTCCTGATCTGGCTCAGACATAACTATTTGATTTTAACCTGAGCATGCATCTATGAATGAGATCAGTTTATGTCCACTAGTCGCATCCACTAGTTGATCAATTCTAGGTAGAGGAAAATTGTACTTTGGGCATTCCTTGTTAAGCTTGGTGTAGTCTACGTAAATTCTTCATTTCCTATTAGATTTCTTTACATGAACAGGGTTGGCAATCCACTTTGGGTAATATGCTTCCTTGATGAATCCATTTGCTTTCAACTTCTTAACCTCTTCGTGCAAAACATTATACCTTTCCTGATCTAGAGTCATGTATTTTTTCCTGACTAGACGAGCATTGGTATCGATGTTAAGTGCATGGCAAATGATAGCTGGATCTATGCCTACCATGTCTGAGTGTGCCCAAGCAAAAACATCTGCTTATTTCTTATGGAAGTTTATCAGTTCTATTCTGGCTTCAACGTCGATATTTTTTCCTATCTTGAGAACCTTCATGGGGTCTTTGGGATCAATCTGTATATCCTCAAGAATATCTAATAGCTTCAACTCTCTTCTTGTTTTCCCTAATCTCGGATCTGTCTCACGTTCTAATTTCTCTTTGGGTTGGGAAGCGGTGAGAGTGCTTGTTTCTGAGCTTTTTTAGAAAAATACTATGCATAGACTGAGTTATACTCATCAGTGTTGATCATATGCATATACTTCCCCTTTTACTTCTTTACTGATGTTATGGTGGAAGATTGACCCGTTTCAGCATCAGTCTTGGTACTTTGTACTGATGTAGTTCTTGGAACTGGCTTGGCTACTTTTTCTTTGTTATCATCACAATTATTAGAAAATATAACAGTATAGTTTTGAACAATTTTATTTCTAGAACTAAGGTTTACATTGTATAATTCCCTAACCAACAATTCTTCTCCTCTAATCGATTATATTCCAACAGGGGTATGAAATTTCATAAGTAAATCCTTTTGGGAAATCACTTCCACTATGTCAGTTAGTGTAGGCCTTCCTAAAAAAGCATTGTACGAAGACTGTTGATCAATGATTAGGAAGCTTGCAAAGAATAATTTATGAAGAGGAGAAATCCTAATGGAAGACGTGCTGATCCAATAGGGACCGTCATAGTATTATTGAAGATGTTAATTGGTTTTTGGCTCGACTTCAGTATTTCTACTAGAAGCTTCATATTGTTGAACGCAAGTTTAAAGATAATGTTGACAAAACTCCTAGAATCTACAAAGATTTTCTTCTTAGTGAAATTTGAGATCTGTACCGTAATTATTATTGTGTGTTAATGCGGGAAAACCACCCCAACGGCGCCAGGCCAGCAGTAGTGAAGAATATGTCCTGATCGGGTTTCTATTTTACATGGAATATGGTTCTTTGCTCCACTCTAGCCTCCTGTACATACCATTCCTGTGCTTATTTTTGTTTTCTAGCGAAATGTGCTCTTCCGTGGATCGAGGCTATGAGATTAGAGGGATTTCCTAATGGGCCTTCCTTCGGGTCTGGAGAGAGATTCCAAGTCCTATCTTCATTGTTCTGCCTAAGTATCCCTTCTAAACCAATCTCTCTATCTCATTCCTCAAGTGTATGTAGTTATCGGTATGGTGATGATTAGCCCTATGCAAGCGGCAGTATGCTCCCATTATGTTCTGCTTTGCCTTCTTTCCCTTGTTTGGGACATTGTAGGCCAGTTCAGTTCTAGTCCTTTTGTATATCCAACCAGGTGTGTGGGTGAATGGAGTTTTCGCTATGAAATTAAATTCTCTCCCCCACTTTGCATGTGGATGGTATCCTTCTGCCCCTCTTTCATTTTCATTATGGGGAGTACAAGCTCTCTTAGATGAATGTGATTCTACGGCTTCGGCTTCTTGCATTCTAATGTAGCCACTAGCACTTCCATAGAAAGCCTTCGTGCTATGAGATAGCCTCCTACTGTTCTTGTCCCACATAGTTATGTTTCTTCTGATCTCAGCATGCATTGCCATTACCAGTGCCTCCTCACAAGTCACCCCAATCCAAAGTGCCTTATATTTGAAGCGTTTTATAAAGTTGTGTAAGCATTTATTTTTGCCCTACTTCACGCAAGACATGGTATTCACATCCGGGAAAGCCTCTCTCCCCGAGTTGAACTGTCTTGAAAAAACTATAGTTAACTGGGGCCAGGAACGAACCTCCCCTGCTCCATACCTCCAGAACCATCTGGAAGCTTTGCCTGCTAGGTACATTGGGAAATGCTTGCATCTGGCCATCCTCCCCACCTATAGAATGTCCATGTAGTACTCAAAGGTGCAAATATGGTCATCTGAGTTAGTGGTCCCGTTGAATTTATCGACTGACGGGGCTTTGAAGTAGTCGGGGGAGTCTGCTTCTATAATAGTTTCACTAATAGTGGAAGAGCTGTAACGATCCCGATTTAAAGAAGAATTAAATTTTGTAATTAAATTTAATTTTTGGGTTAAATTGTAGATTTGTTTGATTTTTTCAAAATTTATAAGATGTATTTACTTATTTATTTTATAAGTAAGATTTGAAACTTAAATGTAATTGAATTGGATTAGAAATAAAATTTTGATTTGGAAAGTTAAAATATTTTCAAAATGAATTTTCTTTAAAAAGTTATAAAAATGTTTAAAATAAAACCTACTTATCAATATTGAATATAAGTGTATAGAATAAAATATATGTTACAGATTTAATACTTAAGTTAGAAATATAAATATAAGATATTAAGTAAACATACAAATGAACATCTATGTGATAAAATAATAACAAATGAAATGCAAATAAAACAAAAGGGAAGGATATTATCAGCCGAGTAAAGCATGGTTTAGTTTTCTTTTAGATACCTCAACCTGTACTTGCCTACCTCCCTTACCCTGTACAAAGCCTTCTTTATATACGTACATATCCATGTTAGCATAGTTTGTTCATAAAAAAAAACTTAGCAAAGTCAGGAAAAGAAAGAAAAACATAAGTATCATTTTATTCACAAACTCAACTTCATTCAAGAAGACAAAACAGAAAAGGGAAAAGAGGAAGTTTCAATCTGCAGGTTTTCTAAACATAAGAAAAGTGTTCTCTGTTTCCAAATAATTTCAGGTGAGTAAACAACTTAAAAAGATGATTTTTTAAGAATATTTATTTGTTGTTTGTAAATCTGAAGATTTGAAACTGTTTTATTATGTACATATATGCAAAATTCTTCCCAGTATATAGATATTAGTAGGTGTGAATGTCTGAAACCATCTTTGCCTTTGTGTTTCAGAGCATCAACCCTGTCAAAGAAAAAAAACCCATTACCTTGTCATTCGATCAATGTTAGGCATTGACTTCAAAAGAAAATATGTGTAATTATGATGCAGCGGATATTGCAAAAACAATGTAGATCGTTGAATGTAGCAATCGATGGATTGATGGATACTGAAAAGCCCAAACTCGTTGATCCGAAGATACCGAACTCTAGCTATCTCTGACTCGTTGATCCGAAGATACCGGGAAAGAGATCTACGATTCTTCAACGTTGATCTTGCACACAAGATTCCGTGAATCGGCTTCAGCAAACGATGATTCGAGCGCACTCGAATGACGTAAGTGGAGATAGGAGATACACTCGACTACCAATTGAAATTGGAAGCACAAAGCTAACAAAAGAGAATTTTATTCAATATTCAACAACCTTTACAAAATGAAAGTCTCGGCCTATTTATAGGCATTTTACAATTCACACAAAAAAAACAACAAAAATATTACAAGTACTAAGTCGGTTCCGAGTTATAGCTTCCGACCTACGACCTATCATGACTCGGTAGCGACTTAAGACCACAGTTACAACATTTGCCTTCAGCGACTTAACAAACAGAACGAATCATGACCAAGACGACATACGACTTACAAACATATGTACAGACCGACTTAACAAACAACGGCAGAGATTATCTCGCAGCAGAATCAATGCACCAGGCTTCACGTGACTTAAAAACAGGCGGCATCAATGACTTAAAGAAATCAAAGGCCGAGGTTAACTCGGCAGAGAAAATAACGGCCACAGTGCTTCGCGACTTAAAAACCAACGACTTAAGATATCAACAGCTGAGATTAAGTCGGCAGAGAAGATCCACGCCTCCAGTCTTCACCGATTTATCCCTTGACTCGTTAGGTCGTTCACGACCTAACACTTCACCAGTTTGCTCTGTTTTCTTTCTGCATAACTCGGTAGATAGTTCAGGCGACTTAACTAAGTCGTAACTCGGCAGCGACTCATCCCTTCTCTTAAGTCGTAGACGACTTATCCCTTGTTTGTTCTCAACTTGTGTTGCTCTTCCTAGATCCTTCTTCTTAAGTCGTAGACGACTTATGGCTCTGCCCTCCTTGAGTCGATCACGACTTATGTCCTTAGCATTGATAAGTCGGTCATGACTTATGCCTTGGGCAATTATAGCTTGGCCTACATCATCCTCCCCAGGTTGAAAGAAATTCGACCTCGAATTTGCATCTTCCTCAACATCAGTTCGTTCATCCCCGTGATATGGTACGAGATGTTTAACATTGAACACGTCAGACGTATACACATCATCTGGCAGCTTCAGTTTATAAGCATTTTCATTGATTCGTTTCACAACTTCCACCGGGCCAATTTTTCGTGCTTTCAATTTATTGTACGTTCCCACCGGAAAACGATCTTTTGTTAACACTGCATAAACCAAATCACCTTCATAAAATTCAACACTTCTTCGTTTCAAATCTGCAGATCGTTTATATTTCTCATTTGCTTTCTCCAATCGTTCCTGAACGATTTGATGACATTCTGCTAACCCTTCAACAAAATCAGCAGCTTTCTTAACTGTCTTCTTTGATTGAGGCACTACCGTTAGATCCAACGGTCCCTTCGGCAAACTCGAATATACTATCTGAAATGGACTGAACCCAGTACTTCGATTCATAGCATGATTATGAGCAAATTCTGCCTGGCATAACTTCACATCCCAACTCTTCAGATTATCTTGTATAAGACACCTCAACAAGTTTCCCAAAGATCGATTAACCACCTCCGTTTGTCCATCAGTTTGTGGATGATAAGCACTACTAAATTTCAGCTTCGTTCCCACCATTTTCCACAAACTCAACCAAAAATGACTCAGAAATCGAGTATCTCTATCCGACACAATAGATTCTGGCAATCCATGAAGTCGATAGATCTCCTTGAAAAACAACTGAGCAACATGAACAGCATCTGCCGTCTTCTTACAAGCAATAAAATGTGCCATCTTCGAAAATCTGTCAACCACCACATAAATGGAATCATTACCACGCTGCGTTCTCGGCAATCCCAACACAAAGTCCATACTGATATCCACCCATGGTTTTACCGGCACGGGTAACGGCATATATAAACCCGCATTAGTTGCAGTTCCTTTCGAAACCTGACAAATATGACAACGCTCCACAAACCTCTCTACCTCTTTCCTCATCGATGGCCAAAAGTAGGATTATGAAATCAACTGTAAGGTACGGTCTCTCCCAACATGTCCTTCTTCGTGTAACTCTTTGATAATCTTCATTCTCAGACTACCCTCTGGTAAGCACAATCGATTTCCTTTGAACAGAAAACCATCTACCATCACGAAATCATCCGTCTCTCCCTCCTTGACTTTATCAACAAATTTTGCAAAGTAAGGATCATCAGTAAATAATTCTGGCAGTATTTCAAACCCCGTCACTTCAACCTTCAATGTAGTTAACAAGTGATTTCTTCTACTCAACGCATCCGCAACACGATTCGTCACTCCTGACTTGTGTTTCACAACAAATGTAAATTGTTGCAGATATGCAATCCATGATGCATGTCTCGCTGAAATCTTGTCTTGCCCTTGCAAATGCTTCAATGCTTCATGATCAGTATACAAAACAAACTCCTTCTGAAATAGATAGTGTCTCCAGTGTTTAATAGATTGTACAACAGCATAGAACTCCACATCATATGTACTGTATCGCATCTTCGCTCCTGACAACTTCTCACTGAAATATGCAATAGGACGCCCCTTCTGACTCAACACTCCTCCAATCCCAACCTTGGATGCATCAGTATGTAGTTCAAACACTAACTGAAAATCAGGTAGCACTAGAATTGGTGCAGACGTCAAAAGTTCTTTGATTCGCTCAAAAGCAACCCCGGCTTCCTCCGTCCATGCAAACTGTTTACCTTTCATGCAATCTGTAACAGGTGCCATCACACTACTAAAGTGTGGAATAAACCTTCGATAAAATGAAGTCAACCCGTGAAAACTACGAACTTCCGTTATCGTCTTGGGCTGCGGCCAATCTCTGATCGCCTCAACTTTACTCTGGTCCACCTGTATACCTTCCTTCGAAACAACATACCCTAGAAATAAAACACTATGCGTCATGAACACGCATTTCTTCGTTGCAGCATAGAATTGTTCTTGTCGCAATACCATCAACACTTCTCTAAGATGATTCAAATGTTCTTCTGGACTCCCACTGTAAATCAGAATATCATCGAAATACACCACCACAAATTTCCCAATGAACGGTCGAAAAATCTGATTCATCACCCTCATGAAAGTACTTGGTGCATTGGATAAACCAAATGGCATGACCAACCATTCGTATAGACCCTCCCTGGTTTTAAAAGCAGTTTTCCACTCATCGCCTGGTCTGATACGAATTTGATGATATCCGCTCTTCAAATCAATCTTCGAAAATATAGTAGCTCCGCTTATTTGATCCAACAAGTCATCCAACCTCGGCATTGGAAATCTATATCTCACAGTAATCTTATTTAATGCTCGACTGTCAGTGCACATCCTCCACGTTCCATCCTTTTTGGGTACCAATAAAGCTGGTACAGCACAAGGACTTAAACTCTCCTGCACACGCCCCTGCTCAAGCAATTCCTCTACCTGTCTCCGCAACTCTTCATGTTCCTTCGGACTCATTCTATAATGTGGTCTGTGTGGCAACACAGCACCTGGAACAAGATCTATCTGATGTTGAATATCCCTCAACGGTGGCAATTCCGTTGGTAACTCCTCTGGAAATACATCGTCAAATTCTTTCAAAACTGGTTTAACTTCCTCTGGAATTTCAACCTCTTCACTTCTCTCTCGCCCAATTAACAAAAACACTTCAGGTTCCTCCTCTACTTCCTTCACAAACTCCTTCAACGATAACAAAGTTTTGAGCTCTTCAATCTCCTCCAACTTGTTTTCCTCCTGTTGTCGCTTCTTTGGAACTAGAGTAATCTTTGTGCCTTCAAACATGAAACTGTAACTGTTGGTACGCCCATCATGTTGCACCGCCCTATCATACTGCCACGGTCTCCCCAGCAACAAATGACAAACGTCCATGTCCACGACATCACACCAGATTTCATCTTTGTATTTCTTCCCAATTGAAAACTTCACACAAGCTCTACGCCCAACTTTCACTTCACCACTCTTCCTCAACCAAGCTAACTTATACGGTTTAGGATGTTTCTCAGTTTTCAACTCCAACTTCTTCACCGCTTCTGTAGAGATAATGTTATCACAACTCCCAGCATCAATAGCAAATTTACAAACTCTTCCCAGAATAGTGCATGTAGATTGAAAGATATTGTTCCTCAACCACCTACTTTCCTCCTCTTGCTTCGGTGTTAAACAACTTCTTCTCATCATCAATGCGTACCCGTCATCTCCCGACAGTAAGTCTTCCTCCTCAACTGGTAAAGAATTAGAGCATTCAGCTTCTTCCTCATCTTCCTCCTCAACTTCTGTCACCATGGTTCTCTTCTTCGGCTTCGGACATTCGTTGCTTTTATGACCCATCTCCTGACAATTGTAACATTTGAAACTGTTGTTAGCCTTCGCCTTCTCAACCTCCTTTACAACTGGTTTTGCAACAACTTTTAAAACATTAGAACTTCCATTAACACCCTTCGCTTGATTGTTAGAATTGGTAAACACACCACCACCTCGTCTTCCCTGTTTCTCCCAAGCCAACGCTTTCTGATGTGCTTCCGCTACAGATCTTGGATCGAACATATTAACCATATCCTGGATCTGCATTCTCAATCCCCCAATGAATCTAGATGTCAGTTGCTCTTCTGTTTCCATAATATCATTCCTTGCAATAAGTTGATAGAATTCATCAGCATAGTCATTAACTGTCTTTGTGCCCTGCCTCAAGTTTTGCAAACGTTGATACATCAAAGATTGATAATTGTAAGGTAAGAACGTTGCTTTCATCAATTTCTTCATCTTTTCCCAAGATTCAACTTTTGACTTTCCCATTCGATCACGTGTAAGCTTGGTTTGCTGCCACCATGCTAAAGCTCTACCCCTCAGCCTCGTAGCAACCAACTTCACTCTACGATGTTCTGGAACTTCTTTGAAGTCAAAAATCTCTTCAACATTAGCCATCCAATCTAGGAACTCCTCTGCTTGCATACCACCCTTGAATTCAGGAATTTCTGTCTTCATCCCCGACTCCCACTTGTGATCATACTCAGAGTGATTTCTTCCTTGTCCTCGAACACTACCACCATCATACTCCTCTTCAAAATCAGATGTATATCGTTGTCTATCTCGTCCACCCACATCTCTACTACCATTACGCCTTCCACCTTCATCCCTTCTATCGACATTCCTCCGTTCACGATCATTCACGTTCCTCCCACGCCCTTGATCATTTTCAACACTTTGGTCTCGATTGGACTGTGGCGAGACTCTGCTACCCCCATGGTTAGATTCTGGTGAAACCCTTCTCCAATTTTGATTCATTTCCGTCATAAGCCTCTCTAACCGGCCAATTCCTTCGTTAAGCTTTTCACTAAAATTCTCATTGATTCTTTGCTCCATCTCATCAGCTTCTTCTCTTCGATACAAAGCTTCTACGTTTTGGTGGCGATTAGCTCTTCTTGGCGGCATACTTAAAAATTTCACTACTCTTCAACACTTCAAAATTCAAACACTTTTCGGACTTTGATCCAAAATGAAACGGATCGAAAACTTCCACTTTGTAGCAAATCGCGATGAACACGATGGACAAAGTTTCGGCCTCCAATGCAAATCCGAACTTCAATCTTCAAATCAATGCACGACCCAATTCTTCAAACTCTCGGCCGTGAATAATGAAACTTCAAATCTTCAAAATGGATAGGCTCCAAGTCTCGATCTAACTATGATTGGTTAGAACAAGCTCTGATATCAAAAATGACGCAGCGGATATTGCAAAAACAATGTAGATCGTTGAATGTAGCAATCGATGGATTGATGGATACTGAAAAGCCCGAACTCGTTGATCCGAAGATACCGAACTCTAGCTATCTCTGACTCGTTGATCCGAAGATACCGGGAAAGAGATCTACGATTCTTCAACGTTGATCTTGCGCATAAGATTCCGTGAATCGGCTTCAGCAAACGATGATTCGAGCGCACTCGAATGACGTAAGTGGAGATAGGAGATACACTCGACTACCAATTGAAATTGGAAGCACAAAGCTAACAAAAGAGAATTTTATTCAATATTCAACAACCTTTACAAAATGAAAGTCTCGGCCTATTTATAGGCATTTTACAATTCACACAAAAAAACAACAAAAATATTAATAGTACTAAGTCGGTTCCGAGTTATAGCTTCCGACCTACGACCTATCATGACTCGGTAGCGACTTAAGACCACAGTTACAACATTTGCCTTCAGCGACTTAACAAACAGAACGAATCATGACCAAGACGACATACGACTTACAAACATATGTACAGACCGACTTAACAAACAACGGCAGAGATTATCTTGCAGCAGAATCAACGCACCAGGCTTCACGTGACTTAAAAACAGGCGGCATTAATGACTTAAAGAAATCAAAGGCTGAGGTTAACTCGGCAGAGAAAATAATGGCCACAGTGCTTCGCGACTTAAAAACCAACGACTTAAGATATCAACAGCTGAGATTAAGTCGGCAGAGAAGATCCACGCCTCCAGTCTTCACCGATTTATCCCTTGACTCGTTAGGTCGTTCACGACCTAACACTTCACCAGTTTGCTCTGTTTTCTTTCTGCATAACTCGGTAGATAGTTCAGGCGACTTAACTAAGTCGTAACTCAGCTGCGACTCATCCCTTCTCTTAAGTCGTAGACGACTTATCCCTTGTTTGTTCTCAACTTGTGTTGCTCTTCCTGGATCCTTCTTCTTAAGTCGTAGACGACTTATGGCTCTGCCCTCCTTGAGTCGATCACGACTTATGTCCTTAGCATTGATAAGTCGGTCACGACTTATGCCTTGGGCAATTATTGCTTGGCCTACATCAAATTAAGTATAAAATAAAATTTAAAAATAGTTTCAAACAGGTTAAGTTTATACAATAAAAATCATTGTGTGATTACAGAGTAAGATTCAAATTTGGAAAATTTCGAATATAATGATTTGTTACTTCAATCATATAACATGAATCCTTAATCAAAAATAGGATTTTTAAGATGTAAAGGATGATTTTTTTAAGTGAGTGTTTAATGTGTAGTTCGAAAATCAATCAAATGTGTATTTCTACAAATTTCTGATGATCGAATCGATTATAAATGCTGAAACTTGTTATATAGCAAGATTAATTCTCCACGAACCCAAGAAAAAAGCTAAAGAATTTTTCTAATGCGAGGATTTTGGGGTCGATTCGAAATTAGGGTTTTGGGTTTAGAATTTTTGGTGTTCTGTAAATTGGGTTTTCGTCGCCGTCGCTCGATCGAGTGGCACGTGGATTTGGGTGATGGAAGCTGGGGTGTAGACGAGGCGGTGGCCGGGGTTGCACGAATTCCGGTGGTTGGAGTGGCGCGAACGAAGCGTTGACAGGTTTCGAGTGGAAGTACTGTTACTTGTTTCCAGGTTTCGAGTTTATACTCGAATTCGATTGCACGTGAGTGATGGGGATTTTGGCGATCTAGAGTTGATACGTGGGGGATTGTCGACTTGCTCGTTGATGTGGAGATGATCGGAGGCGATCATCGGTGATGTACACGTGCACGGTGTCAATTTTGTGCACCTGGTTTCTGGTTGGTGAAGAAGAAGTGGCTGGGTTTTCTTCGTGCTTTCACTCGTGTGTTTACTCGAAGTCGATACGTGTTGACCCGAAGCAAGAAAGGGACTGACTCGAGTAGGATACTAGTGACAGGTTTTAACCTGTCCAGTTTTCAAATTTAAAAAGATTGAATGTAAATTTATAGATCAAGGTTTGAATTGAGTTTTAAAATCAAAGTTAAATAATAAATTCAAGTTGTCTGAAACTTAGTTTGTAAATAGCTCAAGTTTTAAAATTTTAAATTGTTTTAAATCAAAGTGTTTAAGAAATTAAAGTATATGTTAAAGAATTTGAATTTAAAATGGAAATGGGAAAATTATAAAGAAATGAATTCTAACAAAGATTTAATCAAAGTTTAAATCTGGATTTAAATCTAAATTTGAATTCAAGATTTTGAATAAAATAAAGTTTTACAACTTTAAATGTTTGAATAAGTTTTAATGTAAAAAGTATACCTTAAACATGTGAATTTTAAGAGAATTGGATTTTAAACTTTGTAAATTTCTTTATAACAAAAGTATTTCTTAACATGTGAATTTTAAGGTTCAAAATTGGATTTAAACTTTATTTAAGATAAATCGGTACTTCATTTTAAAAATCTTAAAATTTAAAATGAAATTTAGAAGTAAATTTGGAAAATGTATGACGATTAAACCATTAATAAGAATGAGTTCTACCTTAAGTAATAATGATGGTAATCCATTGAATTTTACGTTGATTAAAATGGATAAATTATTTATTTAATTAATTAATGATTTGGATTTAATTAAATAAGTAATCAAAGGGTGAATTAATGGGTTTATAGGTTGATTTAAGTAATATGATTAATTAAGGATAATTGAATTAATTAAAGTGTTTGATAAATTAATTTATATCAAATGATTTGTAATTAATAAATCAGGATTGGATAATTAATTCATAAGTAATTAATTTACTTGGAAATAAATTGAATTGTTGATGATTAAACGATTAATTAATCCTGCTTATAAATGATTATTAAATGCTTGACCTTACTTATGAATGATCGTATTATATGTGATGCCTTGAATTGATTGTCCTATCTGATCTATAATATTTTGTTCTGTGGATTGAGTTGTGTGAAATTTATTCATTTATTTGTGATACATTTGTATACTATCTGTGAATCTGTGAATGGACGATAAGCGTTATAGTTTATATCGCTTATCAACTATATTTTTGTGTTTTAATCTGTGATGATTGAATGATGTTGCACTATTGTGTGAAACCCCCTGGACTACACCATACACACACAAATATGGATTTCACGAGGAAATCGGCTAAGTCACAGATGATTTAAATTTAATGTTTTTGAAATTGAAATTTTAATTTCAATTGATTTTGGAAATGAATTTGGGTTAAATGTTAAAACTTTTGAAAAGGAGTTTGTAAGATAAAAGTTATTTTAAATAACTTAATAAAGCTTCCAATTTAAATAGTTCAATTTGAATTTGAATTCAACATTTGGAATCGAATTCAATGATTGGAATTTTGATTAAAGACATTATAAATGTGTTTCATATGAATTTAAACCACTTTTAAAAGCATGGTTTCGAGAATTTAAATTTAACCCAAGGATTTTAATTCGTCTAAAATGAATCAGATTTCCAAAATGAAAATTGTTTGTTTTAAAAGAATAAAAGATTTCAGATAAGAAATGAAATTCCAGTTTAATTAAAGGAATTTCAAGATTGAATTGAAAAATGGTTTTTCCAAGTTATGAATGAATTGTTTTGAAAGCTATGAATTAAACCTGTTTATTTTTAACAGATTTAAAATGATGTTTTGTTTAACCCATTCGAAATGAAATTGTTTTGAAAGCTACGAGTTAAATCTTTGATTTAAAGATTTAACGAATTAATTAAATTCGTAATGGAATTTGTTTTGGAAAATCTGTGAATGAATCTTTGTGAAAACTGAGTGAACCTGGTGAATTAAATCTTTTATTTAAAAGAATAAAATGGTAATGTGTTTAAACCATTTGGAGGAAAGTTTTGGGTAATAAATTGTGACTTAATTGAAATCCCATTATCCATTCGTTTTTGAATATTGCGCTCACTATTCGGTTTTGCCGGGAGAAGACCTTTGTGTCATATAGCCCATTCCGAATATGTGATACGTCGTTATGGATAGCATTTGAAGACCGGTGGTGAAGACCGGATATTTTTGAAAATGAAAGGACAGCCTGTCGAATGTCTCTGCACCGAGTTGCTCTGGTATAGAGATTTATATCACTCTTTTTGTGATGGGAAGTTCGGACGTGATTAGAAAATTATCCGGATTTGCAAGGGCTTCTTCGGAAGTGCCTTCGATTCTGTTCGAACCCGGAACAGACTTGTATGGTTACATGTCTAACATTACACTTTGAGATATAAAGCAGATTTCTTTCAAATACATTTCTGTTGGTGGCAGAGAATTTATTCTCTTAGCTTAACACCCTTCTCTGAGACGTACGAGCTCAGAGGTTATGTAGTTGAAGGTTATTAGCGATATACTCCCAATTTGGTAATGTGACATGCTGAGTGTTGCTGTGTGATGATCATTGTTTAATCATTTGTGATATGATCATTTGTTTGATCATTTATCTTTGTGATCATTACTTTGATCATTTGTTGACCCAAAACATGGCTTTGTGCCAAAGCGTAGCTTTGTGGATGAGACTTCGTCAAACCTCACGACCCAGTATGGTCCAAACAGGAATCGTGGCAGCAAGGTTATTTGAGGGTAGCGCCCTCTGAGGGTATGTCTGTTTTCTTCTGGATTATAAGTGGTATCATGGTATGGAGCCCAGATACTTACTTTGTGGTTGCTGCGAATCTATTACTTTGTGATTGCTTTGTGGTTGTTGGATTAGAGGTACCTCGGATAAAGGTCGCTAACGACCGGGAGGTGGCATACTCGTGTCAATAGTTACCCAGCTAGGGGTAACCCGGCATTGTGTAGCAGAGATCCGGTTAGGATCCGGGAACGTCGCTCCAGAGGCGTTCTATTTTACTTGGGAAGTTCCTTTGCCTGACCATTTGTTGGAAATCCATCTTCCAATACGAACTTTGTACGGTATTAGTTGTAGAACCTGCCATCTACTTATGGTGGTGCCCCACTGTTTGGATGGTAGCTATAGTAGGCATAGTTCGAAATGTCTATGCTGGCTAAGATTGATATTCTACTTTCGAAAATGTTTTCTACACTATGCACTAATAATAATATCAAACCAAATGAGTTGTTATTGCGTATCAAGCATCTTTGACTATCATAAGGAGAAATCTCCTCCGATTCTGCATTTGCATTGTGTGTGTGTGCGGGAGGCCTTATGGTAGTCTCATTTTCCAAAAGCATTGCGAATTGACTTTTAAAATCCTCTGCTATTTGTTTTAAAGATAAACTGTTTTTGTTGCTCACACCAGTCCCATGACTGATCCGGAGTTTATTGTTTCTTTCCTAAACTCTGGGTGCTCAAAATTTTTCTACACGAGCAGTCTAGAGTTGGGTTTTTCAGATATTCAGATTTAGTAGATTATCTGGAGCTAGTTCAGTCTTTGGATTGGACTGCACTTGCTTATCTTTGTGCCTCGTTATTGGGAGTTCGAGCTATTTCTGGATTGGTGCTTTGGAGATGGAGATTATCCGCTGCTGATGTTATCGTTTTCTTTTCCGCTGCTTTTTCTTGTATCATACCTCTGATGTATATTGATATCCATTGTATCACTCTGTTGTATCAGATATTGTATATCAATGTATTATTCTTTTTCTTCCGCTGTGTTATTTACTTAACTGTGTTATAAGCTCCGGCGACTCAGATTTGAACAGTCGAATCTACGGCATTCGAGTACGATGTAAAGTATGGATGTCGATTTTCGAGCGCGAAAAATCCAGATCGTTACAAGAGCCATCTTCCCTTACTTCCTCTTTGTTGTTTTTTCAGCAAAGTCTTGCCAACTGCACTACGCGAGCTTTTAGTTGAAGGATCTCATTCTCCTTGGCATCTATTTAGCATGAGCCATCTTTATAGAGTGAAGTAATGTCATGGTCACCAAGCACAGTTCTTGCTTGTTTCGTTAGCAGTAATGGGTTAATGTCCACAGCCTCTGATTTGGTATGGGGATTGATTTGAATTTTCCTTAGAGTTTAGTGGCTGTCTTTTGACCAACATTAATGTTCTCACTTCTAAGATTACCGTTATCACTCACACATTGCATAGTCAGTGCAGTCGGTTAATAATGGAGATGAGCTACAAAAAAATGAGGGGAGATCAGCTTAGGGGTAGGATATTGGGCTAAGGATCTCTTTGTTCCATCCATGCATTGGTTCAATTGGTTTGTGAAAGCTTGAAGAGTAGCTAGGATAGGATTTAAGGAAGGCTTTGAAGAGGCGCCTACCTTAGTTTGGGTTATGGAGGTGAGGAATTCCTTTTTTGGCACTTTTGAGGCCTGGTTAAGTTGTCCTTAGTTAGGAGGAGCATATGAATCTATGGGATTCATGTTGTTATGGTGCTATCTAAAGGAGATGTAAGTAAATTTTGCTGGAAAGTGAAATCGACCTACTTTTAGCACCAAAATTGTTACGAGATTTTTCATCTCAGAAACAATCAAGTATTTTTTTAAGTAATCACGACACTGAAAGCTTATATGATTAGGAATCAGCAAAATAATGTAATGCTAAGATTGCCTTTAAAGGAAGTAATTATGTGCAATAATGCTTACATAATTATGAGGGAAATATCCAAAAATTTATAACAAATCCTTATTAAATTCGTTAAGAAATATACTCCACACTAAAAATATAAAAATTAGAATAAAGTAATGAAAGCGATAAAATGACAAAGAAAATTTACGTGGTTTGGATGTTAATGAGCCCTACGTCCATGGAAAAATGTCATTTCCTTCCTCTTTTGTCTTAGTATAAACAAACAATAGTAGGGAGTACAGTTTTTTATTTCAATGTTCCTAAAAAGAGTAAATTCTATCAATCCCTCCTCCTTTCTGCTACAGTACCCCATTTATTTGTAGTGTACAGAGATTCACATGGATTGCCAACATTGTTCTTCCACTCTTTTGATTCCTGCCATTGGTTTAGGCCACGTGTCGATTATTCATCTTGTTAAGTTACTGTATATGGATTGCCAACATGGTCCTCGGTAGGAAATTACAATTTGCATTATTGAATTTTAAATTTGGGCGGAAGCTTGAAATTGAAGTGGGAAATCATAATTTTGAATAAACCATGACCTAATGGCTTCATGAAATAGCAAGTCAATGGACTGTCCATATGTGTAGGTGAAACGCGATGAGAAAATGTTCCACTTATAGGAAAGTTTCATAGTTCTATGAACTCTAGGACTTTGCCATAGTGGAAGCGTCATTGAGAACCGAGTCTTCAAGATTATGCTAGGTCATAATATTATACAACATCCGAACTGCATTGACATTATTGAAGCTATACTGCGCTGTTTACCAAAATAGAAACAAAGCACAATGTTAGGGGCATTTGGGGTTGAGCTATCTGGCTTAGTACCATTTGAACTTTGATTTCGTTTCCTTTTAATAGTCCAACTTGTATTACAGGAGCAGTTCTTTTGGCTCGGTGCTTGCATCACTTCTCTTTTGACGATGTTTTGAAAGTATGAGTGTAACATAACTTACTCTGTAAACGATCTTGTCCATAATAATAGTTATTAGATGTTTGTTTTCTTTTATTGTTTGCACCACAAGTGGGACAAACACCTAATCGATTAATAAGTGATAACTATGGAAATAAAGAAATTAAAATGAGGTAAGAACACACAAGATTTATAGTGGTTCGGCTAAAATAAATAGCTTACGTCCATTATCGACTTTGTTAATGATTCTTTCTTTCATTTACAAGGATGATCTTACAGCCCGGCTGCCTCCAGCTCGAGTATGGATCCAACAGAGTTTCGAGGTAAAATCATACGATAAAGAAAGTAAGGAGAAGATTTAAAATATCTCATTTCATTTGTATTCCTTCTCCTATTTATAGATGAAGACCATCAAAATAAGCTCCAAAATATTCTCTCCACATTCTCTACATCTGATATGAAGCTCCAGGTGAAGACCGTGGCCAAATCAGCATTCATTGACAACTCGGTATCTAATTGTGCTCATAACTTGGTGCTAGTTATGAAATTTCTTGCCTTCATGCACTTTTTTGTCTTCAATTTATTGAACATGTATTACTGACTCATTATTAGGCTACACAACTCGGTGCCAATTTGTGATGTTGAGTTGTATCTCCATCTTTTGCTTCTTGCTACTTGACTTGTCTGAAGATTGGCTAGTACTTTCTCGTAGGAGGCAGGGTTCAGTGCGATTCTTGGGACTTCACCTAAATTTTGGAACCAGACTCGTCTTTTAGAATTCTCATCCTATTTTATGACCATTCAATGGTCCTGATTCATCGAGATATTGCTTGGTTCAAAAGTGAGATAACACTCGCCCCTTAGAGTTTATCTTGTGTTAACTAGGCATGCTTTAGATCAAGACAATCTGTTGACTTCAAACTTTGATCTGAAGAGATGTATTCATCCTCTGAAGTATGTTCATAAAATATTGCTTCATTTTTGGTTCAATATGTTGCTTTGAATAGGATAGAATTCACATCCTTTGGATGATATAAGAGTTGAAGTATCCTATTTAGGCTTGTCACTCAATTCTGGAAAATTTGGAAGTTTTTTCTTTTATCTGGTCAGGAAGATTTCATCTTCCCACTTTGTTCTTTTTATTTCTATTTTCAATGCTATCCTTGTTTTTGTCTTCTTTCTTTCTCTTTTTCTTATTTTTTATAACTCAGTCTTGGGTTGAGAGCTATCTCTCGCTACCCAATTTTTTGCAAGTGCTACGTTTAAGTAACACTTAGTTTTTTTTCACTTTAACTTTTCACTGACTTCTTTTGTGAATTTGACACACATCTTCCTTCAACTTGCGATTCAAGGCACAGCCAATTCATCCACCACCATCGACCATCCTTAGCCATCGACAAACTCGATTTAGGTGGTTCAGCGCTCCTAACTCAGTCGAACTTGCCGCCGATCGAATCAAATCTCGGCTCAACTTTTCACTTTGATGCCACCCTTTGTCTCTCCTCCAGTCTTAGGCACACAGCCATTGTTTCATCATCGTTTATTGCTGGTGATGGCATTCGATCCATGCTCAACCTGGTTCCTTTCTTCTTCTTCCTTCTTACGCTCAGCCATGGCTTGCAAAGAATCCGAGCTTGAGGGGCCTTGAATACTCATGACTGACCTGAGTTATTTCACAAATTTCCAATGCATGACTCAGTTTTTTTCCTCTCTTTCATGTGTTTAGGGTCAGCTTCGAGTTTTCTCAAGCTCTACTCCGAGTTTGTGAATTTTCAAAACTTTGGCAAGTGCGAGGAGGAATATTATTAACTTCTACAAACATACGGTCGAGTATGGATTGACGAATTAGTTTTGGTAAGATAGTTTCATAAAACAGTCACATTGAATATGCTTCGGTGTTCAATGGAGTCATGCATTACTACCTTAGGTCAAATACTTCACCTCTATGTCCCTGCAAAGGAAAGTTTCCTGTCGCTTCGGACGATGTTTCTTTTATCGTACATCGTACGATAATGGGTAACACACGGTTCCATAGTATGACAGAACTCGTTTACCAGCACGAATGAGCTATCTACATAGACTATTCACGTTCACCATGCTCTGGATACAAGACACACACTTCATAGTCTGGATTGCATATCACTGTCCCCGTTAATGTATGAGATCCATTCGTTCAATACACATTGACATCCATTGGATCATATACATCGGCTACATAGAGCTTATTCACAACATGAAGATAAGAGTTAAATCTTACCCGACCTTGCTCATTTGTTGAGTTTTTTAGTAGTTATGAGCCATAGATACTACTCGCGTCTCTCTACCATGGGTGCAAGTCCATCCACTTCAGAGTTCACTCCTCCAATAATACCTTCGACTTCTACCTCAATATCTACTTCATCATCTCCTCGGCCTCGGCCTCATCCTCAACCATCTCTTCGTCAGACTAGACAGTTTCTACAAATAGTTTCCTTTGTAAAAAAAGATGAATCTGATATAGGGGTAGCTCTAATCATCAATCTCGAGGGTACTATAATTCTTTATAACCCTTTAAATTCTTTGGAATCTTCTCTGACTGAGGCAGACGTTAGGAGAATCTACGATCGCGATGACATTCCTTTTGAAGATATTTTCACTCTAGCGCCCTTTCAACGGGCCCATGATCCACCCAAGAGCGATACAGCCTATAACTATTATATGTCCCTATCTGAGCGAGTCCCTCCATTCAGTCATTTCATTAGACAATGTTTCAATAAATTGCATCTATATGGTTTGCCTTTACTATTTTAGCAGGGTGCCCACACTGGAGGAGATTAGATATTTATTTAGTTTCAAGATGCAGCAAGATAGTCCATCTTTGATTTATGTAGAATCATCCAAAGGCTATCGTGTTATTATTGGTCTTCGAAATAAGCCTAACCACTTTAAAGATGAACACTTCATTTTGTGTTGTCCAACTGGCTTCACTCAAAAGTGGCTATTAGGATGTAAGTTCTATCATTATTTGTTAACTCGGTAGAGTTCATTGCATTCAAATCATTAACTTAGTCGTTTCTCAAATCCGCAGATATTCCAAAACGACCTAGCAGCATAGCTCTGGTGCATACACCTCAAGCTTTACAAAAATATTCTCATCCAGGAATGGAAAATGAAAATTCTTTTGATAGACTCTAAGATGCGATAATTCTAGCTTTTGCATAACGATCGCGGTCTTGGTATTATTCTTGTTACTCACAGGGATGCCCGGCCTGGTTAAGAGGTTGAAGCTAAACTACTAGTTGCTGAGGATCAAGAGGTCCCTCTTGTAGCATAAAATTCTCCCATCGATCTAAAGGGAATTTGAAGGCGGTGACGACAATGAAGATAATGAAGATGATGATGGGGAGGACAGGGGCAATGATAATGATGTTAATCTTTGATATGGGTCTATGGGAGAAATAGGTGGAAATGTGCAAGCATCGCCTCTCCCTTGTCGTCCAAGAATAAAGATAATATCGCCATGTCCAGTTTAGCAACAATAATATACTCTCATCGGGGAGTGAACAATGACTCCTCGAATTAATGATCTCTATGGTTCTCTTGGGAGTATGCCTGACCATATTCCTTCGTATGATTTTGCTAATCTCAGCCTCCAGGACCTTGGTTCTCCTATCCACATGGCTGCAAACAGACCTTCAACCACCATGAGAGAGATAACTCCACTCAGTCGAATACTTGAGCATGGTCTGTATGGTCAATTAGGCATGTTGACACACCACACAACATTCAAAGTCATAACGAGTTGACACTACATGCATTATTCCTTGACCTCCAAATCTTAAATTAGTCATGTTTCCTTTTTAGATACAATAGGAAGCCCTAATATTTATGACGATCTGCACGGCCAATCTACCTTTTATCGTAGGTACACATCTTCATGCTGAATTCGTGAATCGTCTTATTAATCTGACTCAGCGAGGTGTTGGAGGAAAGAGCAAGAAAGTAAAAATAATGAGTTACATATGCATTGTGATGATCATGAGGAGGATTCTCGCGATCGCTCTGGATCAGGTAGGATATCTCCCTCTCAACATCGTGCATGTTCTCCTTTCCAAAAATCAAGATCCATACTCTCCCAGGCCTGATCCAGTCCCCTCTTCTAAAGCTCCAACTATTCCTACTATAATGGTGCCTTCTATGCAATCCTTGGTATCCACTTATAAATCCAAACAAGTTATTGGGCCATCTAGGTTTGTGACCTCTGATACTATCAAACAGAGGCCTGGTAAAGAGCATACTTTATGCTAATGTTTCTACAGCAGTCATAGAATCTACCTAGAACCAAGAAGCTTTCCCCACATTTGGTTTTTTGGGGGTTATGATTGCATATCCCCTAAAGGACATTCCTCTTGATGTTGCTAAAAATGTCAAAGAGTGTGTGAACGATGCCTATGATTAGCACTATATATAGAGGAAGTTTTCTCAAGCTTTGTCCGACGTTAACAAGGCTAATCAATTACTTCTTTAGGAGAAGTAGATTGAGAAAAGGATAGCAATCGTATCATCGATAATTATGATAAAAGTTTAAAGGACACTAGGATGACCCTCGAGGCGGTGGAGAAAAGTTATTGGACGAGAGAAAAACCATCAAGGATAAATTTAAGATACAAGAAGACTATGATAAAAAAGGTTTTTGCAATGCTACTACACATTGCAAGTATTACTATATACGTCGCAAAAGATCAATTGTGACATTTAATTTTCCCTCGCTTATGCATCACAAAAGATGGAGACAAAACAAATACTTTTCTACATTTACAAATGTCACAAACGTTTTGGTACTTACGACAAAACTATGCGCCGAAAATGATTAAAAAGCATCACATATAGTTTTGCATCGCTAGAATTTTTTCAATAATACTAGCCTCATCGATACATGTTGCTATTAACTTTCTACTATGACATCCGCTTTGCATTGCAAAATTCAATAGTTATTAATAACAATCTTATGTGTCAAAAATAACTCACTCTTTAGTTACACATTTTTCCGATGCAAATACATAATCTCATTTACAACACATTTTCTATCATTAAAGAGGCACATTATTATTGACCTTTTTATGTGTTGCTAGTATTGTTATGCAACATCACTTTAAAACATTGCAAATAGTTTCTAAACCCAAATGGCCTTACAATATGCATTAAAGATATACATTGCAAAAGCTAAAGATAGTGTATATATATGTTTGAGTTCTGAGTATAAAAAATGAAGGTGCTAATGAAAATATTAATCAATGCATTTCATGTTAGTAAAGTTATAAGAACAACCAATATAGGAATATAACAAAATTCAGTCCATTTATAGTAATCAACAATCAAGCTTTTATACCAATATAATGATGATATGTGTAACAAAATAAATTCAAAATTAATACATATAATACACAATCTGTCAACTTTATTATAATAAGCTTTTAATTGCTAGATCTCAATCAATGTAAAAAGAGAAATCCTCATATTAACTTAGTGCCACTGCTGGCCAATGTGGTGAAGTCCATCTTTCCAAATTGAATATATAAAGCATAAATATTGATCCAATCAATGCCAAATAAACTTCTCAAATAAATAATCTACAAAAACAAATACATTTTAATACATATATCAAATTTATATTGAATAATATAAATGTTAATCTTTTCAAGCCAGTAATCTAGTACTAACACATGTAAATTTGAAAGTGAAAAAATTATCTATAACATTGAAATTATGTAAATAATTACCAATTATCAGAAAACTAAAACAAATTGTATTCAAATGTAAACTATTTTTAATGATATATTAAGTACGTAAGCAATGTTCTAAGGAATAAACTGTCTTTATAATGAATGAGAAAAATATAAGTCAAATCGAAGGACAAAAATAGAACTCACTTTACACGACCGTGACAAAGCTAAATATATACATAGGCATAGAACAATGTCATATGTGTAAATAGTGAAAATTTAATGTTCAACTCTAACTAACAAGTTGATGCATATGAACTATGAATCATGAAACTTGGATATGGTATGCACATATTTTAGATTTATCTATTTCTTTATGAATTAATGAGTAATTTGATATAGTACAAACAATTCATCCTCAAAGAAATAAACATAAATCAAACGTCTCTTGTATAAAATGGAATAGATTAAGTAAATGGAGGACTTACTAGAGGCACACATAAAGATAAACAAGTTCATAGACATGCTCTCTTAATTCCATAATTCGCCGATATGCAAATAATACATTTAAATTGTAATTATTTAGGAGAATTACATTGTGTATATATCTCTTGTACAAAATGGAAAAGATTAAGAATACATAGGATTTACTAGAGGCAAACATAATGGAAAATAGGTTCATAGATACGCTTTATTCAATTCCATAATTTGTTAATATTTAAATAGTACACTTAAATTGTAATTCTTAAGAAGAATTACCTTGTTTATATACATATGATGATGAAATAATTGGTGAAACCTGCTATGGCCCATGGATATGTCACTAGTAATTTTATCTATATTTCTAAACTTATCCACTTTTGAGTCAAAAAAAAGTTTATGATTAAACATTTTTTTATAATAGACTAAACAAATTATAAAGACTCGCCTAGTATATTGCTTAATTCAATGGAAAACAAATTAATTTCAAAACCAACCAATCCAATTTGGTTCTTATCATTAATAACATGTGGGGTGAATTACACTTTACTGTTAAAGCATTATTTACTATAGACTAAATAACTTACTAACTACATTGAGGACTCTTAATCCTAAGAGAGAGGCATGCATGCATTCTTAATCCATAGAGCATAAATACTTGCTTCAATGAGTGGCAGCAACCAAGGCCATGCACTCAATCAAGTGTAGCACACAATTACTAAACAAAGAAGAAAATAGTATAAGACATTAACGTTGTTGTAAAAATCCTTCTAGGCCTTCGCCCTAGGTCCTATCTAGGCGCTAGATGAGGCTTATAGCCTAAGACTATCCTAGACTCGCCTAAATAAGGTTTACCACCCCATATAAGAATTAAAACAAGTATTTAGGCACTGCTTAGACATTATTTAAGATTTAATGCCACATATAAGCATCAATGTGCTAGTTTTAGGCAATCTTTCCTTCATGGCTATTCCTAAGCACATTCAAAATCCTAAAATTTCAATTTATATTAATTGACACTACATAAAACACTAAAATTTCATCCAACATACACCGAGAAATCAAAAATTCTTAGGTCTGATTAATCCTCAATTAATCCTTGCCTAAATAATTAACCTCTAGTCTGTACTAACCGCCTAGAGTCCGCCTAGAAATTTTTACAACCTTGGATAATACCTATTAGGATATCCAAGCAAGTATATGGAGATATGTATAGCCCCACTCATTGTTAATACCATGAAACAAGTTTCATCCTTGCCAAGGTCACTCTAATCTCAGCCATAGCATCGAAGATGCCTGACCTAAAATTTAAAGCCATATATCGTGGAAAATATCAAAATATGCAACTAACAATGAGACGAATATTGTGACTAATCCTATTAGACACCAAATGTGAAATTTTAGTAAGTTGCTTATGAATATTTTTGTTGACAATTGCTAAAATAGAACAAGATAAAAATAGCATACCTGCTCAACTTTATCATAATCAAGTACTGCAAAATTTTCATTGATTCCCCCATAAATATTCATCAAGTTTGATGAAAAATTGTAAATCGCTAATATAAAACAAGTAGAGCATTAAAATTATTTCATGAAGTATATATTTAAAAGTACAAACAAGAAGTACGAATAGCTATTTCAATTGGGAAATCTGCTTTGGTAATTACATATATAAATCAAGTACATGGGTACTCAAATGCTTGCCTGAACCCACATAATAATTTATACTGCTCTAAATTATTCTTATATAATTAAAACAGACCGGTATGGATGTTTTTCTTGGTATGGTAAAATTCAAAATAATGGTGTTCTTCGTTAATTTGAAAAATAATAAACAACGCTTTTAAACATATATATGTATATATATATATCTATGTATGTATTCATGCACGTATATGTGGATATATATATATATATATATATATATATATATATATATTACTACCGTTATTGATTCTAAGGCCACGAGGGCATATCGACAGCAAGAGCGCCGAGATCAAAGAATCTTGCAGCCAATGGAAGTCATCAATGCAATATGGAATATCGAATGCCACCAACGCACACGACATCAATGTCGCACAACATTAATGTCGCCTTCCTTCAACAAGGGCCATTGGATGATATCGCATTTATGAAAAAGAGAACATCAAATAGTAAAGCATCCCACTTTAGTAAATAATGATGAAAGTATGAAAATAGTATGTCATCTAAGCCAATATCGAAGAATGCAATGCGACTTTTCATCAACAAAGGCTAATGGGTAATGTCGTAGGTCGTCAAAGTGATTAACAATATCGAATGCCATCAATCCTCCATCCTACATATCACTAGTGGATGACATCATATGAAGCTAATACTATATTTCACCAAGGCAGGAATTGATGTCGTAAACCACTGATATCGTATATCATTGTTGTAGGAATTGAATGACATCATACCGTAAGCCATCAATGTTATAGCAGCATGATGTATCATCCATGTCGCACCTTATTGATGCCACCTCTTATTCTATGTTGTTCATCACCAATGCTGCCTCTTATTCTATGTTTCTCATCACCAATGTCTCCACTTATTGGTGCCATCTCTTATTAATGCTGCTTCTTATTAATGTTGCCTCTCTGGCAATGCCATATCTCTTCAGGTCCATCTATTATTAATGCCGTGCCTTAGTGATGTCGCACTTCATCAACCTTTAAAAGATACCGCAAGTCCTCAATGCGACATTGATGTTGGAAATTACATGAGGTGGCCATGCCGCACTCCTTAACCCCTATAAATACGGACCTAGGGGCACAAGAGAATGGACGATAATTTCTTTTCTCTTCTCTCGAAATTAAACAATTGTAACCCTAAATTGAATTAAGGCAAAAATTGATTTGGTTGTAATCATTATGGAACTATATAAACAAGGATTTGGACATGCCTAGTACCGTGATTGTGCATTTTCGACGTTATTGAACATGGATATGCATATATAACGCTCTTTGGATCCAGATTCTGTCGTGATTTTATTTCATATAGAATCACATGAGCTTCGGTCTAAACTAGTGTTTATGTGCATAATCACTATCTTTCCACTACATATGGACATTGGACTATGAACCATGAGGACTGCTTATCTAGTTCATTAACATGCTTAATAGGCTATTGCACACATTTGTGACTTAATCTTTCTCTCCTTTGATCATATGGCATGGGCTTTCGAATATCTTATTCCAAAAGTCCATGGGTATTATGAAGCCATTACTTAATGTGACATCTTATATTTGGCCTTTAATGTTAAGACTATACTTGATTCCTTAGCACTATTAGGTCAACATCAACAAAGCCATACTTAGTCGTGTCATCAAGTGTGCCGAAATCAAGTTCTGGCTCATCATACTTGGCATCATGGGTGTTAAACCAATATTTGGTCTAACATTTTGGCGCTTGAAGAAGGGCTCAAACCTTCGATTCTATTTAACTCTCTCCTCAAACTAATTAAATGGTTTTTTAGGAAAATGATGAGAGCAATACGAATTGATATTCTAAATGAAGAAGTCACACAAACGACGGCGTTGGAAGATAATGTTGTCCCCAACTTCAGCTTGGGAAATGTTGAACCTGGACAACCGTCAAAACCAGCAAACCCTACTAGTAGCGAAGTTAAGATTAAAGATCTAACACAATAGGTAGCGATGATGCAAGAGTTATTGGAGAAGATCCTTGCACAAAAATATTTCAAAACTTTCAAGTTCACTGATGTGGAGGAAGTTGAATATCTGAGAAGAAATCTAGATGCTTCTTTGCTTAGGAGTAGAGGCAAAGGCAAATTCACTATGAATCCACAAAGGAAGAAAGGAGATCAAGAAGCTAGTGCAATAGAGTTCTCCTCTAAATCGATGGCAGCCAATAAGGCTAAAGCAAATTACCGAGTAAGATTAGTGGAGAAGTCCAATGAGCAATTTGGAAGTTCAACATCCAAAGAGTATAAATCTGATATGATAAAATACCACAGTAATGAGGCTTATCTAAGAGACATAGCGAATAAAATGGCAAAGGATATGCTTAGTCTTAAAGGGAAAAGAATCCTTGATGATAGAGTCAACAATAACCACTGAGAAACTCCCTTCATAGATAAGATCATGCCCACAAAGATCCCGTCCCACTTCAAAATTCTGTCCTTAGGATACAATGGAACTACTAACCTAGATGATCACCTAATGGCATTCGAAAGTCGGATGGACCTTTACAATACATCAGGGGTAGTGCGTCACATACTTTTCCCTACTACCTTCCGGGATGAAGCAATTAAGTGGTACAAACATTACCATAAGAAGACCATCTACTCTTGGAAATAATTTTCTTACAAGATCTCAACACAATTTTGTATTTGCAAAGAACCCACAATTGACTACAGCGCACTAGCTAATGTCAAGCAAAACCCAAAAGAGTTATTGGGTGATTATCTTAAGAGGTTTAATGCAGAGGCACTGAAGGTGGAAGATATGACCGATAGGGACAAATTAATGGCTGTGCGCTCGAAGCTGATCGAGTAGACACTTTTTTGGAGAGAACTCTATATTCATGGATGCAGGGATTTGCAAGATTTCTACATTCAAGCTGATAATTCATCCGTCTGGATGAAATGTACCATGCTAAGAATAAATCTCGGGCAAAGAACGAAATGGGAAAAGCCAACAATACGAAGCTAAGATGGGAGGAGGACACAATTCCAATTATGTTACTTTGAACAAGCCGATATCCTATATATTTGCTATAGTGAAAGAAAGTTGCAACCTTTTGGTTTCCTCCAAAGCTAAAACAAACCTTAGACCAAGAAGAGGGGAAGACTACTGTGCCTATCATAGACATAAAACAGATGAATGTCGAGTGTTGGCGGGCATAATTCAACGCATGATTCGTTCTGGACACCTAAAAGAGTTTATCAAGGATAATAAGAAAGCTTCTCATTCTAAGGATGGTAACCAAAGGATCCAAAATAATGTTGTGAATTTAGTAGAAAGTGATATTCAAACGGATTTCATTCCGCTCCTCAGCAGAATTGATGTTATCCATGGAGGCCCACATCTAGGTGGAAGCAGCAAAGGGGCTATAAATCGGTACATTAGAGAAGGAAAGGATGGGGTTTTCTCTATTCAGGAGGAGCCACTGTTCAAGAATCCTAAGTTCCAAATCTAGATGCATAGCTTAACCATCACTCCATAAGAGCTAAAAGGAATTTGTCATCCGCATAATGATCCACTTATGATCACTGCGCAAATCAGACTCTTTGTGGTTACTAAAATTCTGGTGGATATCGGAAGTGCTGTCAACGTGATAAACAAGCCTTTGAACAAATGGGAATCTCGAAGGAAAAGCTAGAGCCAAACTTTGAGCCAATTTTTTGGGTTTGATAATAAAAGATCAACCCCTATTGAGCAAATAAGACTTTTAGTATATATGGGAATTCCATCGCATTCCAGGACCTTTGAAACTCTCTTTGTCAGCATGGATCAGCCTTCTTATTACAACGCCTTCTTTGGGAGGATAGCTTTGGACAAGGTTGATGCTTTTTTCTCACCAAAATATTTGATGGTAAACTTCCTAACCAAGAGCGGATGGGGAACCATAAGGGGAGAGCAATTTGGCTCTCGTGTAACGTACTTTGCCACTCTTGGGCAATAAAAACGAGATAATCTTCCTTGCTATGACTTGGAGAAAAATAAATTAATTAGAGTTAATATTAAAAAGCCTTTGGATGAAGGTTTTCCAAGCCAATCATCCAAAGCAAAAACAAAGCTTATTGAGAAAACAAAGCATGCATTAAGAAGATTTGATTTCTGTAATAGGAAAAGAAAGAGGAAAGAAACATACTTAATCGAAGACAAAATAGAAGGTGAGGAGATTGTCACTAAATTAGATTGTAGAGAAGAACAAGAAAGTATGAAGCCCAAAGAAGATCTTGAGGAGATATGCTTGGATCTAGTTGATCCAAGTTGGATCTAGTTGATCCAAGAAAAATAGTAAAAATTGGAAGGGAACCGAATAGAAAACTTAAAGGAGAACTAGTTCAATTTCTTCAATCCAACAGAGATGTATTCGTATGGAACCATTCAGATATAATTAGAATAGATTCGACCATTGTGTATCATGCTTTGAATATAAACTTAAATATCACACCTATCTAGATGAAGAAAAGGCAGTTTGATAAAATTTAATCTAATGCTTTGAAAGCAGAAGCCAAGAGATTAATCGAAAATGGGTTCATCAAAGAAGCATTTTGTCCAAAATGGTTAGCCCATCCAGTGTTAATCAAGAAACCTAATGGGAAATGGAGGACATATGTCAATTATAATGATTTGAATCAGGCATGCCTGAAAGATTGCTACCCCTTTCCAAGAATAGACCAATTTGCTGATGCAACGAGTGGGCACAAACTCTTATCTTTTATGGACGCTTATTCTGGATACAATCAGATTCCAATGTTCAAACCAGATAAGGAGAACACCAATTTTATAACAGACTGGGGAAAATATTATTGCAAAGTAATGTTTTTCAGATTGAAGAATGCTGGAGGGACATACCAGAGATTGGTAAATAGAATGTTAAGAGAACAAATTGGCCGAAACGTGGAAGTATATGTGGATGATATGTTAGTTAAATCTCAAGAGGAAAGCAACCATCTGAAATATCCTGAATAGATGTTCGAGGTATTACTAAAGTATCTGATGAAGCTTAACCCCTAGAAATGTTCTTTCGGAATCCAATTTGGAAAATTCTTAGGTATATTGTTATTGCTCGAGGAATAAAATCCAACCCTGATCAGATTCAAGCCATTAAAGACATGGTAGAGCCAAAAACAAGTAAGGATGTAGTGAGCTTAAATGGAAGAGTAGCAGCATTAAACATATTCATTTCCAAAGCCAATGATAAATGAATTCCATTCTTCGATGTGATTAAAAAGAACAAAAACATCGAATGGGGAGTATTTTTAGAAAGGCTTTAAAGAACTAAATAATCATCTTGAGAACCAACCAATTCTATCCAGCCCTATAAAAGGGGACAATTTTTGTCTCTGTACGGCAATTTCAGAACATGTAGTTAGCTCTTTTATAATAAGAGAAGAAAGGGGAACTCAGGTTCCAGTATATTATATAAGTAGAAGGCTTAAAAAATGCAAAAACTAGATATCCGATCATTGAAATTTTTTCATATTGTTTGATACTCATAGCATGAAAATTGAGAGCTTACTTTCAAGAATATCTAATTAAGGTTCTAACCAACTTCCCACTCAAGCAAGTCTTTAATAAACTCGAAGCTTTGGGAAGATTAGTAAAATAGGGAATAGAACTTAGCCAGTATAATATGGAATTCCTACCGTGAGTGGTAATTAAATGACAAGCTCTAGCTGATTTTGTTAATGAATGTCCGAATTCATTAGAAAGAAATCAAAGGAAGATAAAGATTTAAAACCTAAATGGCAACTATTTGTAGATGGAGCTTCAAACGAGCAGGGGGCTGGAACAGGATATGTGGTCATTACCCCGATGGACACAGTTTATATTATGCAATAAAATTGGGATTTCCAGCCACTAATAACGTAGTAGAATACGAATCAATAGTGACAGGACTCACTTTGGCCCTACAAATGAAAATTCCCAGAATTGAGATTTTCAGTGATTCCCAATTAATGGTAAATCAGTTGAACCAAACATATCAAACAAAAGATGCCAAGTTGGTCTTATATGTCAAGAAGGTGTTGAAAATGTTGACCCAATTTGAGGATTTCTCAATACACCAAGTGCCGAGAGGGAAGAATTCCTAGGCCGATTCCTTGGCTAAGTTAGCTAACTCGTAAGGAGCACTAGAAACCCGAATTGTGCCTATAGGTTACCAATCAAACCCTAGTGTTGAGGAAAAAGGGCCCAAGCCAGGGAATGAGTCCTTAGTATTGACTAGGTCTCAAGCCCTAATGCATAAGGAAAATAGAAATGAAATCCTTCAAGAAAAGTCCTTCCCTACAGAAACTAACGAACAATACATAAATAATTGGATGACATCTATCGTCGAATATTTGATCAAAGGGAAGTTGCCAATAGATAAAAAGGAAGCAAGAAGAATAAAACTGTTATCCCAACTTTTAGCAAAGTTGAGATACCCAAAACTGACTGAAAATCAATAATAACTAGTCATGAATATCAACTATGCATTGCAGGATAACCATGGATATCGATGAATTTTGTCCGAGTCCGGATCGGGCTGCAATTGACAAGACATGACAAACAAAGCCATGGAAGCCAGTGTTTCAAGTTTCAGGTTAATTGGAGTTCGTATGGATGAGATATGGTCGATTCAAAAAAAAGGAATATACTGTTCGTATCCATCAAAAAATTAAGGTAATGTCCATTTCGAATCCATCAGGTTCGTATCCATCGAAATGGCATCGCCTCCGTATGTTCCAACCCATCGAGTTTTGTGCAGTTCGAATCCATCAGGTTTGCACCGATCAAAGTAAACATCAGTTTGTATCGAATCGATCAGAAAGAACCCCATCTTGTTCGCATCCTCATGTTCGAATCAATCAAGACCACCTGTTCGTATCGATGACGTGTGAATTTTGTCGCATCGATCCTAGATTCATCCCCACAAATCATAGTTCATCGTTCGTATCGATCAATAGGAACCTTTGGTTCGTATCGATCAGCAGATAAATACGATCAAGGGTAAAACCAATCGATACGAGCAGTGCCCCCTTTAGTGATCGATGCGAAGATGCATTCCAGATATCGATACAGTCATCGATGCAAACAGAGCTTCATCGATACGAAGCGGAGCCCGGTCCATAAGATGCGAACGTGTCGATACAAACGAGGCGAAAACCCAGGGACGACTCGATCAACCCGGCACAAAAGGTGGAGCGATCCAAAAGTCGCGCGCCACATCACCGCATGCCCACGTTCCTAGATCGATTCGAAATATAGTGATGCGGAGGATGGATACGAACACGACAGCATACACGGAACCATAATCTTGTATCGATCGTGTCTCCTAAATTCCTGATCCAAATGCAACGAAATTTTCACAGCAGCTTGCATATAAGGTAAAGGACAATCCTACCAAGTTTCAGCTCGATTGGATCATTTCTTGATGGATACGAAATTGCTTCGTATCGATCTCAGATCGAGTCGAAACTTGGTGGAACCGGTCGCATGGGCCCACTCACGTGCCAGAAGAAGTCTCTCGAAGTTTGAGCGCGATCTCAGCCTCCTACACCTATAAATAGCCCCCTGAAGCATGCAGAAAGGATATCTTTTTGTATCTGCTGTAATCATTTGTAATCAGCAAAGAACATCAATAAAATCATCAAAACGTTGAAGTGGACGTAGGCCGGAGTTAGCCGAACCACTATAAATTGTGTGTCACTGTTCATTATTTCTGGATTGCTGTTTGTTGCTAGCTTAGATCTGAGATTTGTGTTTGAATATTGCTGATTTATATTCATACACTGGTGCTTTCACAATACTTGGGGTTTGTGACCATTTTTGGCGCAAACACTTTGGTGCTTTCACTGAGAAAACTAGCACCTGCTACACCAGATTAAGTTTGAAGGATTCAGATTAACTCAACAATGACTCGGCAAACAAGACAAAGAGCCGAGAGAAGCCAACAAGGAGGTAGCCAAGAGGCATCCTCTGGCGCTGGAGAACGACAAGCTTCGATTTACATCACCAGAGATGAAATGGAAGCTATAGCAAATTCAATGCAAGAGAGGATGATGAAGACTCAACAAGAGATGCTGCAGAATTTCTTCGAACAAATGAGAACCGCAAATATGCATAATCTTGGACCAACTACAGCAACTGCAAGTGCTGAACAAGGAGTTGGGATTGCAGAAGCTAACAAAGATCAAGCTCAAGGTCAGAATGCAGGACCAGAAGGCGATCAACAAGGACTTGGGGGCAGACCCTCTGGATCCGATATTGGAAGACCGATGTTAGGGGCTCAACAGGCTAGGGCCGATGCTAATGACAATGGGCCACACGAAGAGTACGTACCAGAATACCCTTCAAGACCAAGAGGGAAACCCCAGGATGGAGATGAAAAGATGGCTGGATTAGTGTGACGATTCATGAGAGGAGGATTGTCTAGCGGAGGGTTGGAAGAAGTCAGTCGGAGTCCATTCACTCCGAATATCAGGAACGCAAGGAACCCTCCAAAGTTCAAGCTTCCTATGCTAGATCCTTATGACGGGAAGTCAGACCCAACGATGCATATTACTCGGTACATCAGGCACATTGAAGTGTTGGGGGCATCCGAGGAAGTGATGGCTCGATGCTTCCCTCTATACTTGTCAGATTTGGCTGCACTTTGGTTCAGGCAATTAGAAACTGGATCGATCAGAACATGGGGCGAGCTTGTAGATTGCTTCATGAGACAGTTTAGGGTCCACGTGACGCGACCCAAGAGTGTGATGAATTTGGCATCGATAAAACAAAGGACCGAAGAGTCCATAAAAGATTTTCTGCTACGATTTAATGCAACGGTGGCTTCTGTAGATCGCCTGGATCCATCGATGATTTTGATGGCGGCAGTGGCAGGAGTTGGAGAAGGCATCAAATTCAAAGATTCTTTAACGAGAGACCCACCGCAAGATCTTGGAGAATTTTACCATGAAGCTGGAAGATTCATTCGATTAGAAGAATCACGAGCCGAGAGGCAGGAAATAAACGCTGTGCAAGGCGAAGGAACCGCCAGGGAATAGCCCAGGGCGGACAAAGGAAAGAGAAAGCAGGATGACGCACATGATGGTCCTGATAAACGGAAGAAGTTCTGAGAGCCCAGATTCAGGCAATACACAGATTTGGCGGCAAGCCTAGAACGAATTTACACTGAAACTCGGGGGCAACTCCCCTATCGAAAACCACCGAGGAGAGATCCCACAGAGCGGGAGCGTAGAACCGGAAAATATTGCCTATTCCATGAGCTGGATGGGCACACAACCGACGAATGCCGCCACCTAAAGGATGAGGTGGAAGAACATGCCAGGAATGGTAGATTGCCATAATATGTTAGAGAACGGGCAGTGGCGGTAAGGCCTGAACAACTACCGCCTCCACCTAACAGAAACGATCCTGGATCGGGATCACGACTCGTCATCAACTGATTAAGATGGCAAGGGCCAAGTTCAGGATTTGAACTTCGGTCAAATAATTTCATTAGATTTGTTTTCAGAATAAACGGCTACTCCACTTACTCATGTACGGGAACCAGAGAGATCTCTAGGCATGCTCTGAGATGGAGATAGACCGATCTGCCCGGAGAGGCAATGTTTAGTTTTTTCCTGATGTTTGAGATTGAACATCTAGGACCAGAATTTAATAAATAAACTTGAATTTCTTGAAATAGGCCTTTGACCGGAGAGTTAAAGGATGAGTATTAAATACCAATATAAAAATGATCGCTTTATGACCCTACCCGGAGAGACGGGGTCCGGAGTGCAAGAAGTGGGTTGCTTCGCCGGAGAGCGACAGGATCGAATCACTTAACGTCGTTTCCCATTCACCGGAGAGTGATTGGATCGGGATTCGATAAGAGCCCGGAGAGGCTATGATCGGCCCACGATTTAGGCCATGACATCGCTTAATGTTTAGATACACTGAACCGGAGTGCAAGAAGTGAGTCGCTTCGCCGGAGAGCAACAGGATCGACTCACTTAACGCCGTTTCCCCTTCACCGAAGAGTGACAGGATGGGATCCAGCAAGAGCCCGAAGAGGCTACGATCGGTCCAGAACGACCAAGACATCGCTTTACGCCCTAATTGGGGCCGGAGTGCAAGGGGTAGAAAGCAACGCCGGAGTGCAATAGGATCTTTCTATTCAATCGCCAAGTCTGGGATGGGCTTAGCAAGGGTCCGGAGTAACCATTGATTGTCCAAAGAGACTACGGAGTTTCATTCTTAACTTCCATAGGAAGAAGTGGATAATGATTTGGCTTCGAACAGCCATGAACTCGATTGAAAATACTATAAGATTTGAAAAAAACATGAACTCACTGCATTCGATTTGAGACTGATCAAAACACACCTTTTACCAAAAGGCATGTTTTGGGGGGCAAAGTGTTATCCCAACTTTTAGCAAAGTTGAGATACCCAAAACTGACTGAAAATCAATAATAACTAGTCATGAATATCAACTATGCATTGTAGGATAACCATGGATATCGATGAATTTTGTTCGAGTCCGGATCGGGCTGCAATTGGCAAGACATGACAAGCAAAGCCATGGAAGCCAGCGTTTCAAGTTTCAGGTTAATCGGAGTTCGTATGGATGAGATATGGTCGATACAAAATAAAGGAATATACTGTTCGTATCCATCAAAAAATTAAGGTAATGTCCATTTCGAATCCATCAGGTTCGTATCCATCGAAATGGCATCGCATCCGTATGTTCGAACCCATCGAGTTTTGTGCAGTTCGAATCCATCAGGTTTGCACCGATCAAAGTAAACATCGGTTCGTATCGAATCGATCAGAACGAACCCCATCTTGTTCGCATCCTCATGTTCGAATCAATCAAGACCACCTGTTCGTATCGATGACGTGTGAATTTTGTCGCATCAATCCTAGATTCATCCCCATAAATCATAGATCATCGTTCGTATCGATCAATAGGAACCTTTGGTTCGTATCGATCAGCAGATAAACGATCAAGGGTAAAACCAATCGATACGAGCAGTGCCCCCTTTAGTGATCGATGCGAAGATGCATTCCAGATATCGATACAGTCACTGATGCAAACAGAGCTTCATCGATACGAAGCGGAGCCCGGTCCATAAGATGCGAACATGTCGATACAAACGAGGTGAAAACCCAGGGACGACTCGATCAACCCAGCACAAAAGGTGGAGCGATCCAAAAGTCGCGCGCTACATCATCGCATGCCCACGTGCCAAGATCGATTCGAAATGTAGTGATGTGGAGGATGGATACGAACGCGACAGCATACACAGAACCATAATCTTGTATCGATCGTATCTCCTAAATTCCTGATCCAAATGCAACGAAATTTTCACAGCAGCTTGCATATAAGGTAAAGGACAATCCTACCAAGTTTCAGCTCGATTGGATCATTTCTTGATGGATACGAAATTGCTTCGTATCGATGTCAGATCGAGTCGAAAGTTGGTGTAACCGGTCGCGTGGGCCCACTCACGTGCCAGAAGAAGTCTCCCGAAGTTTGAGCGCGATCTCAGCCTCCTACGCCTATAAATAGCCCCCTGAAGCATGCAGAAAGGAGATCTTTTTGGGCCATTCAATTCTACTTCTTTCCGTTGCTGTTATACTTGAATTCATTCATTGTATCTGCTGTAATCATTTGTAATCAGCAAAGAACATCAATAAAATCATCAAAACCTTGAAGTGGACGTAGGCCAGAGTTAGCCGAACCACTATAAATTGTGTGTCACTGTTCATTATTTCTGGATTGCTGTTTGTTGCTAGCTTAGATCTGAGATTTTTGTTTGAATATTGCTGATTTATATTCATACACTAGTGCTTTCACAATACTTGGGGTTTGTGACCATTTTTGGCACAAAAAAAACATCATGCCCCAACCTATATTATAGTAAACGGAATACTTTACAACAAAGGGTATTCTCTCCCATACTTAAGATGTGTTAGTCCGGGAAAAGGAGCAAAACTATTAATAGAAGCCCATGAAGGATTCTATGGGGACCATTCTAATGGCATAAAGCTAGCCAAAAAGGTTATGAGACAAGGCTTCTATTGGCCTCAAATGACTAACCATGCTATAGATTATGTAAATGCAAAAAGGCCAAATATTCTTTTAGATCCCACACTTGCCACCAAGTGAATTGACTTCAATCTCAAGTCCATGGCAGTTCGATGTATGGTGAATCGACTTAATCGGACCACTACTTATATCCAAAGGAGGGGCGAAATATGCAGTGGTGGCCATTGATTATTTCATAAAATGGGTAGAAGCGGAAGCACTACCAATATCACATCAGGAAAATACTCAAGTTTATAATCAAGAATATTGTCACCAGATTTGGAACACATAAGATAGTATCCAACAATGGGACTCAATTTGAAGGTGAAGAATTTAACCGATTTTGTAATAGAAATGGAATCATCGAGTGCTTTTCATCTGTAGCTAATCCTAAGGCTAATGGAGCCGTTGAAGCTGCCAATAAAACCAGTAAGACTATTCTAAAAAACGATTGGACAAAGCTAAAGGAAACATAGTAGAAGAATTACCTCTTGCATTATGGGCATATAGAACCTCTACTAAAACTGCAACAGGACATCCAATATTCCTTAATATATGGATGTGCAGCCATGCTCCCAATTGAGGTCGAAGTACCTTCTCATCAAAGGATTGCATATGCATTTAATCCAAATGAAGAATTAAAGAAATAATCTTTGGAGTTAATCAAAGAGTTAGGAGATGAAGCAGCCATACGAACAGTTGAGTATCAACGAAAAATATCCAACTATTACAATTCTAAAGTAAAAGAAAGATCTTTTCAAGAGGGAGATTTAGTGCTTCGATGAGTTATGGCGAATACTAAGAATCTAGTGGATGGACCGATCAGGCCAAATTGGAAAGGACCCCTAATCATACACAAAGTTATCCTACCTAGGACCTATACACTATGCTGGCTTGATGGCAACGTAATAGCAAGAACATGGAATATCAAACATTTACGACCATATTTCCCGATAATGGATGAATACAGAAGTTGAAATAAGAATATCTATTGGATCAACCATGAAAAGGAGTAAGACTTTCCTTAAATAAAGGAAAAGCCTTTGTCCTCGCCAAGATGGTTTAGTCAAAACATCTCCTTGAGGGAGGTCAGAGTAAGCCTTTTATTGCCGTTTGAAAAGCCCTGACCAAAGCATATATCCCGAATATTATTGTTTCTAGATCATTTTTTGGTCTTCGATTCAGAATATTATTATTGCCAAATGGATTTTTTGAAATTCCATTTACTACCAGATAACTTTCTAGACTTCAGTTTGAAAAATTATTGTTATTAATTGATCTCTTAAAGAAAATTTATAATCTTGACTTATATGGATAGCATGAAGAATATATACCTATTTATAGCTCGATCAAATCCAAAAAGAATTGCTTAAAATTAAAATTGAATTTAAGTTAATAATGGAAATTGTCGTTCACTTTATGTTATACAAGAAAACAGGTTGAAAAAGAAGATCTCGCAAGGGATTGAAAAGACAAGGAAATTCTTCATTTTACACTAAAGTGTAAAATACTTCTTCATACATTGGGGGGGGGATGTTACTACCGTTATTAATACTGAGGGCATGTCGATAGTAAGTGTGCCGAGATCAAAGAATCTTGTAGCTAATGGAAGTCATCAATGAGATATGGAATATCAAATGCCAACAGCGCACTGATACTAATGTCACACACCATTAATGCCGCCTTTCTTCAACAAGGGCCATTGGATAATATCGTATTCATGGAAAAAAGGTTATTGAATAGCAAAGCATCTCACATCAGTAAATATTAATGAAAGTATGAAAATAGTATGTCATCTAAGCCAATATCAAAGACTACAATGCTGCTTTTTATCAACAAAAGCTAGTGGGTAATGTCGCAAGTCATCAAAGTGACTAACGATATTGAATGCCATCAATGTTGCATCCTATATATCACTAATAGATGATATCGTATGAAGCCAATACTATATTTCACTAAGGTAGAAATTGATGTCATGAACCATTGATGTCGTATATCATCAAGGCAGTGGAATTGAATGACATTATACCGTAAGCCATCAATGTTATAGCGGCATGATGTATCATCCATGTCACACCTTATTGATGCCACCTATTATTCTATGACATTCTTCACCAATGCCGCCTTTTATTGATGCTGCCACTTATTCTCTGCCGCTCATCACCTATGCTGCCTCTTATTGTGCCGCCTCTTATTAATGCCGCTCTTAGTAATGTTGCCTCTCAAGCCATGCCATATCTCTTCGAGTCCACCTATTATCAATGCCGCGCCTTATTGATGTCGCACTTCATCAACCTTTAAAAGATGTTGCATGCCCTAAATGTGACATTGATGATGGAAGTAACATGAGGCGGCCATGCCACACCCTTCAACCCTTATAAATACAGACCTAGGGGCACAAGGGAATGGAAGATCATTTCTTTTCTCTCCTCTCAAAATTAAACAATTGTAACCCTAAATTGAATTGGGGCAAAACTTAATTTGATTGTAATCATTATGGAACTATATGAACAAGGATTTGAACATGCCTATTACCTTGATTGTGCACTTTGGACGTTATTGAACATGGATATGCATATACTAAAGCTTTTTGGACCCAAAGCTTGTCATGATTTTATTTCATATAGAATCACACGAGCTTCAGTCTAAACTAGTGTTTATATGCATAATTACTATCTTGCCTACTACATATGGACATTGAACTATGAACCATGAGGAGTGCTTATCTAGTTCATTAACATGCTTAGTGAACTATTGCACATATTCGCGACTTATTCTTTCTCTCCTTTGATCATGTGGCATGTGCTTTCTAATATCTTATTCCAAAAGTCTATGGGCATATAGAGCTATTTCTTAATGATATTATCTTGTACTTGGCCTTTAATGTTAAGCCTATACTTGATTCTTTAGCACTATTTGGTCAACACCAACTAAGCCATACTTAGTCGTATCATAAAGTGTGCCAAAATCAAGTTATGGTTCATCATACTTGGCACTATGGGCGTTAAACCAATTATTGAGCTAAAATTATAAATGTATGTTTGTATGTATATTGCAAATAAATTTAATAGTTTTGTAAATAAGTTTTCTATTTTCATAACAAACTTTTTATTTTTTGCAAAATTAATAATGCAGTTTTTACAATAATGTTACATCTTCTTCTTTTCAATATAAGTTCAATTTTCTAAACTCAATATCGTTTATATACAATCATATTAAGGATTTTTTTATTTAAAATATATGTTTAATGCTCTTTCCAAAGGGTTATACAATACATACGTAAATCGATAATAGTTATTAGATGATCAATATTCAGTATTAAGATTAATTCTAAAGAATGATCATTCAAACTAAAGACAACCATAATTAATCTGCGAAGATTACAAATGGAAAGGATTTAATTCATATTTTAAATTTAAATGATGATATTTTAAATACAGGTAAGTTATAATTTAATTTGGAAATGAAATTTAATGATTTTAAACCCGTAACAAATAATTAGCCTAAAATTAGAAAATAGTTTCATAACAAATTCACATACAATAATTATTTGAAAACATACGACGGTGAAGATTAAAGCTATAATTAAATGATTAAGAATGGAATGGAGATTAAAATTGTAATATATAACATGTAATATATAGCAAATTAACCAGGATTAAACCATGTCAAACTTCTATGTGGCACAAAAATTAAACGAGTTGAACATGAGCTTGCACAATAACATTAAAAAGTAGAATAAAATAGCAAGTATATCATAAAGACGAATAACACTAGCATTAACCTGCATATGCAAACGTCTACTTCTAAAATTAATGTTCATAAAATCAGTGCAAAATATATTTGACTACTATAGCATAATATGCAAAAAAACAAAATAAGGCCATTACCAACAATGAACTTGTTCAGTTCCTCTCTCTCTTTTCATTTTACACTGAACGAACTACTCATGCACTCAGATAACCCCGAACTAGCCATGGAACCAGTTAAAAAATTAAGTGTTCAAAACGCAAACCTTTTACCGTTTTAATTAAAGTCGCTAAAAAAATAACTCCTCTAGCTGTCACCCCTCTCCCTTTCCACCTCTTTCCTTTCAATTTTTTAATCAATCGAGAAAAATTGAACCCCCATTTTCACCAATTTTTTCCACCATACCCACAAATCCAAACACAAATACGCAAATTATATCTTATTTTTAAGATCTACAAGTGTTGAAATGTCTAGATTGCTAAAAATATTTGTGAAAAAGCTCATGCATTGAGAATGTAGTGGCGGTGGCAACAATGACGACGATGGCGGTGGCCGCCGTAGAGAAGATATTTGATTGTGCCATATGGACATGAGCAAGAAATAAGAAGAGCAGCTTGAGGCCGTTGATAATGCTGGCAAGCAGGGTAGAGGCGAAGGTGGTCACAAAGGTTGGTGGGGTCGTGGAGGCCTCAGAAGGAGTCGAGCGGTCATGATTCGTAGGGGAGTGGGGCAGGTTTCAGCTAGCGTTGCCATGCTCAGTAGTTTTGAGGATCCGAACTTGAGTACGGAGAAGGTTCTTACCATTTTCGAGTACTTCCAAAAGGGGAAGTTCACGTCAGCACACAGACCAGCTTAGCTATAAATATTTTTTTCATGGTACAATTAAAGTAAATTATCATTTTAAAGCTTTATTTAAGAATTCATTTAACTTAAACAGTCATGGAATATTCATTCCCAATTTTGTTAGTTAAGACCCTAAAATTTATTCACAAGCATTTGGAAAATATTTCTAGAGTTGTAGCGTTTCTACATGAGATTGGATTTCATCATTTCTTATGTAATTTAATCATTTGTTTAATTTTAAACAAAAATTTAGTCAATTTATTATAGTTTAGTTTAACTTGTTATGTAATTTATAATTCTAGGCACCAATAATGTTATTAAAGGCAATGTCCAATTGTGTGTTGCTATTGCTCTTCGTGATATAAAACCACCCATACATTTCAATTTTCTTGCAGTGAGTAACGGATTACACCGTTACACTTTTTTATGCTCACTGGTATTTGCATAGGAGTGGCTGGTTTTCCATCGATTCCATATGATGATATGTGGCATGATCCCATACTTTTTCAGCATATTTTTTCCATATTTAGATATTTCACCGACCTCTTACCAGACCTTCACTGCTATAAGAGTCGGCTTGATTACAGCTGCCATATGATGATGGCAACATCATCGGTATTCATTTTCGAGTTTCTAAGTGGGGAAATGCTACCATAGCGATTCACTATGGAATTTTTTTAATAAAGCAGATTTTGATTTGTTCCCAAAAGCATGATTTGACTTACAAAAGGAAATATGTATATTATTATTTCAAATGATTTTTGGAAAAAAGGGTAATAATAGTATTACCTGGAAGTTTTTGTAAGTATGAATATTTTGGAAACTAAAATTTTAAAGTAAGGTATATTTTCTTTGGACAGTACGGGGAATGAGTCTTGATTTTTTTTCAGATGATCTGAATAACCTTCTAAGTGACAACTGGATGTTTGGCTAGGAGAACGTTGTAGTGCGCTTAGTAAATTATTCTCTTTATCAATGCATGATTGAAATGAGTTCGAATTCAAACAAACCTAAAGAAAATTGGCCATTGATATTTTGTTAAAACTATTTATATAGAAATATATACTGTATTGTTTCAAAATGGGAATTTTGAAATAGAAGAAATATTTTATGTTAACTAGTTCAAGAAACCCGAAAATAATAAAATAGGAAAGAGATGTGTTCGGATGGTAAAGACTTCTCTTAAGTATTATCCTTTTGGTTAGGGAATGTATGATATTGTTTGATAGTACCCAGTTCCTCGGTATCATTTTAGGATTATTTAGGCTATATATATTTTTTCTATGGGACAAAATATATAGTATCGTTTCAAAAAGGTATTTGATTAAAAAATTGGGTATTTAGTTCTCGAGTTAAATTCAAAATAAAAGGTTTGAACCAGATAATTATATATACCCTTAAGATGTAATGCGGTATTATACAATTTCGTGAACTTAAGTTGGGATTGAATGAAAATGTTTTCATAAGTAGTTATGGGAAGTAAAATGGTTAAATTTTTGTGTTGGCTGGTTTCCTTCTTTGTTTGATTTAGATGAAATTTCGAGTCGAAATTCTTTTAAGGGAGGAAGAATGTAATGACCCAGAATTTTATCGCTTTGATTTATGAATGGTTAATTTATTATAAATATTTAATTAATGGTTTTAATAATTAAATAACCCTCTTTTACTTTATGACTAATGGTATGAAATTAATTTTTGAATTTTGTTTACATAAATAGGTAGTTCGATGGAAAACTGAAAATATGACTGAAACCCGTTTTTTAAATTTTCGACTATTTATCGAACGACAAGTTGTAGTACCTTTGCATACACTATAAAACAACATTTAAATGTTTTGGGAAAACATTTTATTTTCATATGTTAAGATGAATAAATAAAATAATAATAATTAATAATTGCAAAATATATTTATATTTGAATTTGAAGTGATGGATTTGAAATTTTAAGATTCCTTAAGTATTGAAATTAACAAAAGTACATGAACCATTCTAAAATCCATCATATTTTCAAATGGTTAGTACTTTGGTGGCTGGAGATAAGATGGGTGATTTGAGAGAATAAATAAAGGGCATTTTGGTCTTTAGCCTTTTCTATTTTTATTTTTATTTCAGCTAATATATATACATGTTTTATATTTCATTCCATCTTCATACTTCTTAATCTCATTTTTCCATCATCTCTACTTTATTTTAAATTTTGAAAAAAATCATATCTTTTTAACTCAAAATTTCTTACCTCACTAAAAGATTTAAACTTGAAGCATTTCAATCATGTGGAATGTCAGATCTCTATTATTTGTTTAATAGTTTGGTTGGTTTGTTGATATGATGCTCAAGTTTATATGAAGTGTTAAAATCATATTATGTTGGAATTTACTTGAAAATGAATGTTATAAGGGGGGTAGATATGGTTGCTGTAAAATGAATGTACTCGGACACATGAACAGACATAGGATGTCTTCTTCTTCTTCTTTTTTTCCACTCTCTGTAAATAAAACAAACACCCCTCTTTCATATTCATATAATCATTGTCTTCAAAACCATTTAAAATTAGAAAAAATGATCAATTGTAAAGTTGTTCATCTTAGTCTCTAGTTTTTTTAAAATAGTTGTGTGCTGTTTCGTCGAGTAGGGTGTGAGAAATTGGTCGATTGTAGTAAGTGGTCGAGTGTTGACAGTTTTCGGCAAGCTCTAATGGACGAATAGAGTATATGGCTGTGTTCATTTCATTGTGTAGTGATTTTTGGTGGTGCTCATGGCATTTTTAATGGCCTAGGATGGTTGTAGTTGTTAGAGGATCAGATTTTGGTCATTTAGAAAATTCTGCCAATCTAAGGGATTGGAGGTGGATTGGCAGTGCTGGAGGCTGCCTTGGATGACGATGAAGAAGCTGGCGGTGGTCGCGTAGTTGCTAGTGGTCGGAGGGGCTCTGATGAGCTAAGTTTAGGGTTTTAAGGGGGTTTTGTTTTGGGTTCGAAAAAGGGTCCATCGAGCATGGCAAGGCTTAGTTGGAAGGCGAGGTGTTCGATGGAGGTGCTAACAGAGGTGACGCAGTAGTTGGAATTGACTGAGGTGATGGCGTTGAGGTGATTTGCATGCCTGTACGTGACTTTGATTTGGGTCGATCGGTCGAATTTAGATCCGGGGCACTGGAGTGGACAGTGGTGGTTAGGCAAGTCGAGCGTGGCGATTGTAGTTTGTCGGTGGGGTTGGTGAGGTGATCGGTGGTCGAAGGCGGTGTGCAAATGCATGGGTTTTATTTCAAGCAAGAGTGATTTTGGCAAAATTGATTTAGGAATTAGGTTGGGAAGTTGGAGCAGTTGATTTGGGTAGTGGGGAGTTTGGGATGGGTTGGGTGTGTGAAGTGGGAAGATTAATAATAATTTATCTAATTAATTATTATTTTATTTTAAAGGGTTAACTTTGGAAACAAATAGCTCGCCCATTTTAGACCTGTTTATCCCACGCTTCCTTGCACTAGATTCGAATTGATGAGTACAATACTTTGATAAAATTATCGGTAATTCTAGTGATGTATAATTTGATGATAAATTAATATCCGTAGAAAATAATTACATAGTAAGGTAAATTATATTTTTGCACTTTCATTCAGTTAGCAGAATAAAACACCATTCTGTATATTTAAATTGATTAATTTATTTTGGACATCTTTAACAGAATCCACCCCCATTTTGCTATTTTATAAATTTGGCATTTATTTGTATGGAATTAATTAATATTGTAAAAGTGACGTGTTAGCTATTGATTGATAATTATGGATTTTATTTACATATATGTTGTTTATGCAAATACTTGTGTGGGCTTGGCAAGTTAAATTGGGATAAAAGGTAGCTTGTTTAAGTATCATAGTGATCGCTAGGCCTCTTTCTAAATTTGAAAGTTTAAGGGTTTAAACCAATTTAAATTTTATAACAACTTGAGGTTAAGTGTTATATTATTATAAATGATGTTAAAGTTAATTAATTATTTTATTAATGATGTTTAAGTTAAAAAAATTATTTTATTTAATGATGCTTAAGTTAATTAATTATTTTATTAATGACGTTTAAAGTTAGTTAATTATTTTATTAGAGATGTTTAAAATTTAAATATTTATTTATCTATGATGTTTAAAGGTAATCAATTAATAAAGGTGTTTGTAAATAATAAATTGTTTATAAAAGTAAATTTACTTAATATAGGATCTATAAAAATAAGTTTGGATATTTAAAAGGATTTTTATAAAGGATTGTTATGAAGGAGTTTAATACGGGAGATTTATAAAAGAGTTCAATAAATAAAAAGGGGTTTTATAAATAATCTTATAGATTTATAAATCGAGTTTCATAAATAATTTTAGAGATTTTAAAAAGAAGTTTTAGAAATTAATTTATAGAGTTATAAAAGGATTTGTAAATATGGAATGGGTTTATAAAAAGTGAATTTTATAAAAGGAATGAGATTTGATTTTGATAAATAAGCCTTCTTAGTTATGATGGTATGAAAGCATTCTTTCCATACTTAACACCGAAGGACAAGTGGTTTGGGTTTTAGAGTATGTAATGTTTTAAATGATATTTGTTTTGGCCCATTTAAATATGAATTTGGAAAAGTGGAAATCATCCTTAACTTTTGTTAATATACTTATACCATTCATATAAGTATATATATACATATTTTTTCTAAGTATTGAAAATATAATTTTTTGTAATATACTTATAACACTGAGATAAGTATATGGTAATATTTTCTAAGTATTGAAAGTATAATGTTTTGTAATATACTTATGCCAGTGAGATAAGTATATGAATGCTTTCCAAGTATTGAAAGGAATAAAAGAGGTTTGTGAACATATCTTTTGTGAAGATATTTTGAATCAAATAATTGAAAAGAGATTTAATTCATAAAAGATTAATTAATAAAGGCTTAGTGGATCTCATACGGAATTAAATCTAGGTTGATTATTTGTTTATTTGATAGTTAAATAAACGAGTATAAAAATCTTGGCCAAAATATAACCCTGGAAATATCTAGTAGAAACATGGGAGTTATATGTAACAGTCATCTTCGATGATGCTGCACTGTGCGTATAAATCTTGTTTTGTTCTCCTAGGACAAATTATAAGGAAATCCGTTCGCTTTGATAGTTAGGAGGTGATCTCCACTCTTATGTATTGTCTGATTATTTCTAAAAGAACCGGAGTTGAGTTTACCGAAACTATCGATTTGGTTTTGGAGCGACCAGTAAGCGGAGGAGTATATTTATATGAGATGACTCAAAATTGTAACCACTTCAAAACCATATGCACGTTCTATGCTTTGGAAGAGGTTCAAGGCTAGTTTGAGGTGATGGAATCAAGCTACCCTAAGTGCAAGGGCTGCCTGCTACCAATCCTGAGGGTGATTCCAAAATGGATGTAGTAGAATTAGTGCATTCGGTTTGTTCATATATAGAACAACTTGTATGGATGAATACTAGAATTGCATTATTACCTGGAAGGCAGTGTTAGCATTCCAAGTGGGAATTGCAAGGAGGAAAAGGTAAAAGCGTAACCTCACAAGCCTCGTAACCCGATAATGGCTAAAACAAGGGATGCAGAAGAGCTATGTGATTTGAGCTACCATTGGAGCATCATTCCTCGATCTAGATCGAGATTTTTGGATTTAGTGTGTGTACGAGGTGACCGTGGGGCAATGTTGCAGCCTTGGTGCCCGAGGGATGATGTAATCCCGTATATCATATTAAAGGGGTAGCCGGCTCTATGTTGGCGGGGATCCATATGAGAACCTCGGGTACATTTTATCTAGAGATGTACTGTATGAAAGGTAGTCCCTTACCTTAACATGTTGGAATCCATTCTTTAATACGTACCTTACGGACTTAGTTGAGCCTAACTACTGGAATGTGAGATGCAAGCATTTCGGCTATGTTATATATTTAATTTCAACCCCTAGACATTATTATCATATCACTAGTTTTTATAATAAAAGTGCTTTGGCTATCATAAGGTAAAAACTCAGTGTTTATGTGAGGCATGCTCTTACGGGACGCCTTTATTTTTAAAGAGTTTTTAAATATTGAAATCCATATGATTTGATTGAGTTTTCTCATGTTGGTTAACAAGACTGATCCGAGCGTTGTTTTCTTATAATGCTCAGGTCAGCCCGAGCATATTTTTCAAATTTAGTTGGATACTTTGGAGCTTCCAAAGATGAGCTGGATGCTTCAAAGACGTATTCCCATATTTTCTCTTATTTCCACTATACTTCCTTGTTCGTATTTATTAACAATTGTGAGGATAGATTGTTATAATTGTCCAGGCTGATAATAGGTTAATTAATATGATTTATGTATGTACATCAAAGTCTTCTTTTATAAAGATTATTGGTATATTATATATCACCCAGCACATCGTGAGATTCTGTTCTGTCTTTCCTTTCATTCACCCCAATAATCTGTCTTTCCGGCACTTAGATGTTCGGTAGGCGAATACCGCGGATGTATTAGTGTCGCCTTCTGAGGATAGAAAAGGTGGGTTGTTACACTGATAGCATATTCCCTAGAGCATGATTTGGAGTTTGCTCGATTTTTTGTTATGTACCTTATGGCAAACTTGTTTTTTAGTACCTATAGCAGTAGTGTGTAGGTAGCCTATATTGAGGCCGTTGTTGGCTTGGATTTTGACTACACCTTTATGTATGATTGGGTTTCTCCTATACTTGCATACGTATACAAATGTTTGGGTACACAATGTATCATTTCTAATTCATAGTTTTCATTGTTTGGTTTTTAGGAGTTGTTGTAGTATTGGTATTTTGAGTATTCCACGAACTTCCATTTCATGATAGTGACTACATATTTATCTAGTTTATTATTTTGGTGTGGGAACAACATAAGGACTGGGGATGATAAATCCCATCATGTATTTTAGGTTGCCCATAACTAGATTGACTTGAGGATGTACAAAAGGCAGTGGATATGGCATTTATTTTGTACTAGCGACTCGATTGAGCTTGAGTTCGTGCAGTTAACTAGGATGCTCAACGTGCGGAAATTTCCTCTTGTATCATATCCTGTGGTGTTCTATTCTTACTGGTACCTCGGTGAGAGGTGTTGGAGACAATTGTATGACTCTGATGCCATTCCTGATGATCCACACCCTTGTACGTATCGATGTATAATTTATAACTCATATCAGCTTGTTACCGTTAGAGCGGCAGGGTGGGGGCCATTAGAGAGATTTGTTATTATCGGTCCATCATACATTGATTTCTAGCATAGATTTTACGCTGCTTCCGGTGAAACTATTACTCATGCAACATCGATATATTTGGTAGGGCTAGCAACATATGTTAAGGGAAACCATCTCTGGTTGTCAAGGATCTTACCCAGCCTAGTCAAGGGTACTGTGTACCAGATCACGTGCCTGCTGCTAGTTACTTTGGTTGGACCATGGCAGTACCCACATCTTCTAGAGATGACCATAATGTTGACATGTATCAACCTCCTGCACATGAATAGTATTCAAATCCCACCCGGGTATCATACGGTGTTCTATATGACATATAGATAGGACACCACCATACTGGATATGTAGAGCATAGACATAACATTGATTATTACGAGGATACAGTGCGACAACGGGAAGAGTTGATGCACACCTATAGGCTGAGCGGAAGAGATTCGCTAACTTTACGATGTTCTACGATCACTTATATCGTAACGATGACGACAAGACATATAGGCTACGTCTATGCTCACCTATATGACATATAGGCTAAGCGAAAGAGACGCTGCCGTGTTCCCTGTCCACGTATGGATTGATGTTCATAGTTTTTGTACCGACTCTAATTGATATTATATTCAGTGTATTCATTATATATGTACTGTGGCTGATGCCATTTTCGTTATTATTCATGATTTTCGCTCTTCTTCATGTTATATTCATCGATTATGCATTTTGATTCATGCTATATTCTGTGTTATTCATGGTATTATGCACTGTGACTACATATTCGTTATTATTCATGGTTTCCATTCTAATTCATGTTATATTTACTATCTATGCATTTCAAATATTGTTGTATGAGCATATTACTTCATGAGTATATTACTCTGGCAATTTTGGTAGATATCATTCAATGACTTATCTCATCACTACCTAGCCACATTGTGCACCTTTTGTCTATGACTTGTCTTATCATTACTACTGTAGCCATGTTGTTCTTGTGCATATATGCTATTCATTATATATGCTATTCATTTTTCTACATAATCCGCTTCATGATTTATAGTCAATATTACTTTATGAGTATATTACTGTAGCAATTCTGGCAGATATCATTCAGTGGCTTATCTCATCACTACTGTAGCTAAGTTGTGCACCTTTTTCCAATGACTTGTCCTAGTATCACTATTGTAGTCACGTTCTTCTTGTGTATATATGTTATTCATTTTTCTATGCAATCCACTTCATAATTTATCGTCAGCATTACTTTATGAGTAAATTAATGTAGCAATTATGGTAGATATCATTCATGACTTGTCTCATCACTACTATAGCCACGTTGTGCATCTTTCGTCAATGACTTGTCATATTATCGCTACTGTAGTCATGTTGTTCTTGTGTATATATGCTATTTATTTTCCTATGCACCATAGCATTATAAATAAAATCCTCGTATCATTGAGGTATACATAAACTCTTGTTCCAAATTTGGATATAATATATCAACATGGTGGACTACAACCACATTTTTTTGCTTTCTTCATACTCATAGGAAGGTCCTTTAAGTTACAAACTCCCTCCAAATCCTTTTTCTCCTCAATCACTGATGGAGTGGTATGTGGAAAAGTAAGAATGGCACTACAAAGACCTAAGGGAGTATGAGAGAGAGAGAGGAATAAGAGCGTTAAGAGAAGAGAGAAGACTTGGAGATCAGTGTAGAATCCAGTGTAGAAATAGGAAAAGATGACATGAACTTCGTAATCAACAGACTAAAAGAGAATAAGAGGTTGGCTCTCCTATGATCTTTTGTGTTTGTGGAGTTACGGTTACGTATTCCATCGTAAGAAGCAGAAACGACATTGGATGGTGCCACTATAAATGCTCCAACTTTCTTGGCGGTTGTGAGTTTGGGAATGGATTGCTAATCCGTTTCCTCATCAAGCCATAGAATATGCCATTGATCTTGAAGAAGAAATGACTACGCTTTGCAACAGGCTAAGTTCATTAGAATTCAGGGTGGTTGTGGACATAACTGATATCTACAATCTAGCCTTATTGATGTATCTTAATGTTTATTTGTGTTTGTCTACTTATGGTTATGTGTTGTACGTTTTAGTATGTTTATGTTTGTGCTAATGTATGTTTAAATATGTTTAAGTACAAATCTGTTTGATATAACTGTTTACTATAACTAATCCGTAAAACAAATATAATCCATAAAATACATATAATAAATAAAACATGTAGAAATTACATGGAACAATGACATAGAAACACATAAAATACACAAATTAAATATCTAAGTAGTTTGTGAGCTTGTTTACTAAGAAGTTTATTGAACTAATAAATATCTAAGTAGTTTATGAGCTTGTTTACTAAGATGTTTATTGAAGTCGTTAGTTGAAGTAATTATGATGTAGTTTGCTTAAGTTATTTTGTTAAGTTATTTACTAAGTTGATTTGTTAAATTTTCTAAACTTTTTTTGTTTTCAAAGTTGTGAAGAATGTATGTTGAGGTTTTCGTAATGTTATTTGTGGACTTGTTTCCTAAGTTGCTGTATGAAAATTTGTCTATTAAAAAAAGCTTTACTTAATATTTATTTCTTATTAATGGAACAAATTTTGTCAAACAATTCTACTTAGTTAGAAATAAAAATCATACAATACGATTATAACTCAGTCTAAACACATTAACCACACAAATACATAATTAACACAACAAACACTAAACAATTACAATTTAATATTCATGCCTAGACGTAGCACTTCCACTTCCATCTCCTCTCTCTTTTATAAGGTTTAAGTTGTTTTGTTAGTACTTGTTGCAGAGGAGAAATCTTGCTAAAAACGCAAGTCATAAGTTTAATCTAGTTCTTCTCTCCCATGAATGCTTCCTTTTGTGCTTAGGACCGTTGCTTAAACTCTCGATCTTGTGTACCAACTTGCTGAAACTCCGAATTTGATTGCATCCTTTGTGATGTAAACCTTTCTATGCTCTCTCATGTTTCACCAATAAATTTTTCTTGAGCTTCTAAGAATCTCAAAAATTCTGCATTTCGTTGCGTCAATTGAATTGTTTTGTTTCTACCAAGGGGATGACCGTCAAAATTTCCAAACAATGGCGATCTTTCTTGAGAACTTTTGCGGACTAAGATGATGTTGTTGTCGGTTACCTTGCATCATCAACGACATATACGATGAATGATCTTCGTACGCAGCAACTTGATGAGTGACGGGACGGTGCTGGTAGTATGATTGGGGAGCGGTAAAATAGTAGTAAGGTTGTGGATGTCGAGGGAAGCTAGCAGGTAAATGGGGAGGGTAAGGTTGAGTGTAGTGCATGTTTGAATATGGCATATAGCCTACTCGTATTGCGGTAGAAGGGTTTGTTGTTGTTTTGGGGATGGACGTTGGAAAAACCAGTAGAAGAGTATGATGGATCAACCGGACGATTTTGAGAAGTAGGGACATTTTTTTTCTTACTGTTTTTTTGCCCGATCGTTTAGCCAAATAAGACATTGTATATTAAAGGGGAAAGAAGTGAAGAATTTTTGTTGTTGAGGAAGGAAAAAGGGATGAAATTTTATATATAGGGTATAAAATAGCCGTTGTAAACTAACCGCTTGGAATTGGAACGTTAGGGGTTACTTTTAAATTCATGTGTTTTCCATGACGTATAATAGTATCACAAATAACATGAGACATTAGTCGCTATCTAGAAAATTAGTGATGTAACTTTGCATCTCAGTTGATGGGCATTAGCGACTTACAATGTTGCATTACAAAATATAGTGCCATGAAAATTCAAATCTGTTGTAGTGCAGCTCAAGGCTGCATACCATAGAAGTCGCACTCTCGCCCAAAAAATGGATGCTCTCCCGACCACTCTTGATGAACAAACTCTGAAGATTCTAGATTCAGAGACCGCTCTAGAAGCTGAGAAGCAAGAAAATGATGATGCTCTCACCACGGCTGAAGATTTTATGAATAAAGCACTTGATGTTGAGAAGGTACAAAGGGATACAGAAGCCTGTGTGACTAATTTGAAAACAATATTAAATCCGAAATTGGGCCCACCATGGTTCATTTCTATGCAAACCTTATCAAATTCAATGACCTAATGTGGCTTGATGATAAATACTCTAGAGCGCTTGCTATGGCCTAGGAAGAAATCTTTAAACAAGAGAGAGAATATTCTAGCGAGGTAGATGAGGAAGAGCCAAAAGCCAACCTCTAGATAACAAAGATTTAGACGATCTTGTTGTGGATCAGGTGATGTTAGATTTTGAAGTTTCTACTTTTGCCCAGGTGCTTGCTGGAGCCCTTCTCCGATCCGTCTCTAAGGATTTGTGGGAAAGTTAGACTCCTATTTCTCAAGGATTCCTAACAAAGACTACCAACATAATGGCAATCACTTTCCACATCTGGGCCTCTTATCTTTGAACTCGTTATTCCATCTTCAGGGACTTCTGCAACTTCAACTGCTATATTGACATTGGAGGTAGTGACTTCTTCTTCATCCTTAGGTCATATGTTCAATATAACCCCGAGGACCCCAACTTCACATTGCCAAAGTCTGTCCTGAAGCTCGCCACTCTGTCCCTATCATAGAGGAGAGCCATATTGGGACTTCAGCTCGCACTATATCTACTACTCCTAGAGGTATATCGCTAGTTTCTTCTATGTTGGAGAAGGCTCAGATGACACCCATGGATGTTTCTAATCTTTATTTTTCTTTCCATTAAGTTTCAGGTCCACCTACTTTTCGCACCTTTGCCAAATGCGATCCTTGCTTCAGGCCCCCAAGAACTCGAAACTGAATCTTTCATAATCTCTTCCCAACCCTTATCACGACATCTTCAATCGAGTCTTCCCTGGGTCTCGATGTTGAAAAGATCGTTGCATTGAATGAAGAGGCAACATACGATCCTGACATGACATAGGGTGATGAGGATTTGACTATCACAGGGGCCAAGGATCACACTTCTGAGCCATCAATGTATCGAAGATGTAGACTTTTCATTTCATAAAGCTAAAAGATATCAAAAAGGAGAAGGGTTTCAATGATATTACGCCCCCACTTTCAATATCTTTGCTGACTCACTCATTCATCATTCTAACCTCTATACCTTTAGCAGCTGGTATTCACGCTGAGACCCGCAAATCTTCGAAAAGTAACTATAATTGGGACGATGATCTTTAGGGCCGTCTACCTATGGCGAAGTAAGTGGAATCCAAGAAAAGGCCAGGCTTAGCCTTTCCACAAGGCAGGAAGAAAAGGAGTAGGAAGAAGAAGTATGAGTAGAAGATTTTTTCTAATATAGCTGTTGTTTCAGTTGTTTGTTTTGACACATGTATATAGGTTATTGTTGTATGGGTATGGCTCTCGCTTTTACTTTCAAAAGGTTTTAGTTGTTAATAAAGTTGTTTTTCTTTTGGATATTCATCTTATTTTACTTTTCTGTCTTTATATCTGTACGCCTATATACTTGGATTAGTTAATTTTATGATGATTATGTTTGAATCTATGCAATGCTATTATTCACCATAACTCCGTATGTATTAATATGTCCATGCAATTTCTTAGTGGCATTTAGTTATTTAGTTATGTCCATCGCTGCCAAAGTATTTCTTTCCTATTTAAACAAAATGGTTCGGCCAACTCCATGGCCCATCTAGTTTACCTTCGGTTAGATTTCGTTTGACCATATATATTATTGTAGTCAAAAAAGCTTCTAGCCTGGTATTATTTTCTATCTCTGAAAAATAACATTTGGATGTCTATCTCTAGACATCCACCTATGATCTCGCATATCTTCGAGCATTGATCATAATATTCATTGACCACCATCACTTATCATTATCCAAGCGGACATACCAGTTCCTATCTCCAGGAATCTGTGTTTCGAATGCCTATCTCTGGGCATCTACCTTAGAGCATGCCTATCTCCGAGTATTGGTCAAATATCAAATGTATTAGGCAAATTATCCGATCAGCCATAGTGTGATATGTTGATCCGATCATGGATAAAAGGAGTTCGGTCTTGCCTATCTCTGGGCACCTAGATGTTTGGGTTTTCAAGACACATAATGTTCAATATTGACATTATCCACACAGTAGTATGGTTTTATGAATACAGTTCCATCAATTCCTAAAAGCTAATTCTATTTATAAATGTTGGAATGGCACTCTGCCTTATTATATCATAGGCTAATTAACTATTTATAGAAATAGATATAAGTGAAATAGTGTCTCAGGTGCTTGCTATTACATGCTCACGGAATCGAGATCCCATCAACGGTCGCTAGCTGGAAAGTTCCATCTCCAAGATTATGTTCTATTGTATAAGGACCTTCCCAATTTGGGCCAAGTTCCATCGGACCAAGGAAGACCCATTTCACAATAAGATCGCTTATCTTAAAGGTGCGGTTTCTTAATTATCTTGGCATTGAATTATCTTGCTACTCTTTTCTAGTGAGTAGCTATCCTCGAATCAACTTCTTCTTGCTTCTCGTCGACCAAGTCGAGGGACTCAAGCAAGAGCTCTTCATTCATCTTGAGATCATAGTCAATTCTTTAATGGGAAGAGACTTCCAATTCAATTATCGTGACCTCAAATCCATAAGCCAAAGCAAATGGAGTATAGGCAGTAGTGGACTTGTGAGTCGTTCGGTAAGCCTACAATGCTAGTGGAAATTCACCGACTGATTTTCCCTTGGTTTTGTCAATCACTTCTTCAGAATGGATTTGATGATCTTATTCACCGCCTCCACCTGTCCATTTGCTTGCAGGTGTGCTACTCGCATATATTTCTTCCCAATTCAATACCAATTAAAGAAGTCCTTGAATTCAACACTCTCGAATTGGGTTCCACTGTCGATAATAATCTTCTATCAGACTCCAAATCGACAAATAATGTTTTTCACCATAAAGTTGATCACATTCTTCATAGTGATCATGGCTAGCAGTTCCGCTTTGGGCTACTTTGTGAAATAATCCGTAGCTATGATGGCATACTGTGGTCCGTCTTTCGACATTAATAGCACTTTAATAATATCAAGTATTCAAACTACAAATGGCCATGGGCTAACCACCTATGTAAGTTCATCAAATAGGGCTCTAGGGTTCCTCGTAAACCTTCGGCACCTATTGCACTTTCTAATGTAATCAGTTGCCTCTCAGTTGATAGTTGGTCAAAAGTATCCATAGCAAAGAGCCTTTCTTGCCAAAGTCAGGCCCCGGTGTGTTCAACACAGTTTCCTTCATGCATATCGATAAGGATCTTATTAGCTTTATCTTTAGTGATACATCATACTATAGGAGCAGAGAATCCTCTCATGTATAGTACTCCTGCCTGAATGATAAACAATTGTACTTTGCACATGAATTTTCATCGTTCATTTCTTCCATTCGGGAGAGTTCCCTTTGGCAAATAAACATCCATTTAGTCGATCCTCAGAGTAGATATAACCTTCAATGGAACAAGTTCCATGAGTTACGCTTCCCTGGAGTTGGCCAGTTTGGCCAACGAACTAGCTTTCATATTCTCTTCTCCGGGAATGTACGTTATCGTGTAGTATTTGATATCATTTAGCAATTTTGGAATCTTCATTAGGTAAGGAGCAAGTCTTTCTCCCTTAGCCTGAAATTCCATCTTCAATTAAATATATGCAATGCTTTAACTCCCAATTCTTTCATTATCTTGAGTCCCGCGATCAACACTTCGTATTCAGCTTCATTATTTGTTGCCGGAACTCTAAATTTAAGGCATAGCATATTTCCACTCTTCTAGGGTTATAAAGATTACTCCTACCCTAGAACTATATTCATTAGATGCTCCTTTTGTATATAATTTCCATTAAGTAGGCCATACCATATCCTTTTTAACTTTATCGTCCCAGTCGGTGAATTCGGCAAGGAAATCAGCTAATGCCTATCCTCATATCGCCCACTTAAGAAAGTAGGTTATATCATATTCGCTTAACTCGATATTCCATTTCAATAATCTCTCCAAAGTCTCGGATTGATGCAACACTTGCCTTAATGGCTGATCAGTTAGTACATTTATTGGGTGAGCCTAGAAGTATGGCTACAGCTTCCACAAAGCAATTAACAAATAATACACTAGCTTCTCTTAGTTTAGAAAATTCTTTTCTGCTCATGTGAATTGCTTGCTGATGTCATACACATGCCTCTAAATTCTGGACTCCTTATGTACCAAAGCCGCACTTAGTGCGTGAGCAGACACTGCCAAGTAAACAAGAAGGTCCTCTCCTTCCAAAGGCTTTGACAAGACTGGCGGTCTCTCCATGTGATCAAGTAGGTCATTAAAAGCTTCCTGACATTCCTGTATCTAGACAAACTTCCCTTTTTCTTTCTTGAGGGCATCAAAGAACTACACACATTTATTTGTTGCCTTTGAAATGAACTAAACCAGTGTGACATCTTTTCCATTCAAGCTCTGCATTTCCCTTCTTGTCTTGATGCAATAACGTCTTTCAATGCTTTTATCTGCTCTAGTTTAGCTTTAATACCCTTGAGCTTGCCATGAAACCCAAAAAAATTGTCTGATGTAACTCCAAATGAATCATTTCAATAGATTGGGCCTCAACCCGTATTTCCAAAGCATATCGAACATTTCTAAGAGAACGTGCCTGCGATTCATCAATCGCCATTACTTCACTTGCATATCTTCCACATAGACCTCCACTGTCCTTCCGATCCTATCATTAAACATCGAGTTTACAAATTGTTGGTAAGTAGCTCCAATGTTCTTCAAGCCAAACCACATTACATGATAACAATACGATCCAAAATCAGTAATGAAACTAGTGTGCTCTTGATCTGGAATATGCGTTGCTATTTAATTGCAGACAGAGTATGCATCCATGAAGGATAATAGTTCATGTCCGGTGATTCCATTAACGAGCTAGTCAATGATGAGTAGAGGGAAGTTGTCCTTTTGAATGTCTTATGCAGATCTGAATAATCAAAGCATGTCCGCTACTTTCCCTTAGGATTCTTGACCAACAAAGGATTCGATACCCATCTAAGGTATTCAACATCGCAGATAAAGTCATTCGCCTTTGGCTTATCCACTTCTTCCTTCAATGCAACAGATCACCTCAGACCCGGGCAATGCCTCTTCTGCTTCATATGAGGGTATCATAGGTCCATATTCAGTGTATGACATGCTATCTCTAGCGATATTCCATAAATATCAGAATGTGTCAAGGAAAACACATTAAGGTTTTCCTAGAGAAACCCTACCAACTCCTTTTTCATCTTCACACCAAGCTGAAACCCGATCTTCTGGACCTGACTAGGGTCATCCTCATCGACTGGAATGTTGCTCGCTAGCTTCTCCTTCATCGTACTTGTATCCTTTGGGTCTTTCCACAGATCGATATATTTGTGAAATTTACTACGCGTCTGATCTAGGGCTTAGGCGGTGGTTGCTATGCGTCAACTGCCTTGATGTAGAGAGTCTATTCTGCACTCTTTCCTTTCTCATGATGCTTTGCTTCTCTAAGCTCCACGATATAACATTCAAGACCAGTACACTGATCTCCCTGGATAGCTCCTACCCCATTCTGGGTGTGGAATTTCATCATTAAGTGTAACACCCCATGTTTTTATAACATTATTTAGAATATTTAATTAACAAAATAAAATAAAATAATGTAGAGATTAATAAGTTGAGAATTGATTGGCTAAGGGTAGCCGTGCCATGTTAGTGTATAAACTAAAATGAAATAACATAAGCTAATGTGTTAGGATATGAGAAGGGAAATATGGGAAATAATAGAAGGGCTTATACCCTAAACCCTTAGGAAATAGAACTCACATTCATTTTCATTTTAGCAAATTAAAACAACTAAGGCCGGCCACCAATATTATTCTCAAGAGAAGATTAAAGCTAGGATTCAAGTAAGGGAAGACAATCAACATAATCAACATCAAATCTCACATCTTATAATCTCAAAGCTAAGGTGAATAATTACTACATTCTATTTTCATATGGTTTTCAGTTTTTGATTAGATCCAAAATGTTTTTGCAAGTACATGCCATGTTTTGATGATTAAAGTTAGATATATGCTTGTGGATGAATTATATATGTTCATGTCAGTTTTTATGATATGTTTGATATGAAAATCCTATTAGATGACATCCAAATGCCTTGAAAATTTAAATATAGGGTAGAAACAAATGTTTAGAGATGGGTTTCAATTTTCATAATTTCCTGAATTAATGTGGATTTTATATAAATTTTCTAGTGAAGAAAATGATTTATTGGGTTATAAATTATTTACGGCTAAAATAATAATTATTTGGGTTTAAAATTTTTATATGTTGGAAAGCATATTGAAATAGATTTTCTGGGATTTTTCTAGATTTTTCCTAAGTGTTTTGATGAATATATAAAATTATTTAATGTATGTGACTTAAATGTTTTATTTATTTAATGTATGTGACTTAAATGTTTTATATATTCTAAAAAATAGTGGCAGCACTTTTCTGAAAAGTATTTGTTAACTAATGAGAATTTGACAAATAAAGGCGGGTTAGTTGAAAATTATCCTTTTTAAGTTAAAAACAAAGAAATCATACTTTTGGCACGTTTCAACCAATTCTGGTTTTAAACCTTCCGACCCAGACCTTCTGACAAGGTCGAGAGGTTTAAAGCTTTCGATACGGTCAAACCAATGCATATGGTTTCAACTTACTTGATACATAATGAATTGGACAGAGTCGAAGGGTTCTTAGTGGAAAGGTTTAAAAAGAAGGTTTTCCACTTGTTTTAAATTGAACCCAGTAAGGTTTTGAAAGGTTTAAGTTCAATGACTTCGAAAGGTTTAAGTTTAATGATTTTGAAGGGTTTAAGTTCAATGATTTTGAAAGGTTTTAGTTGAATGATTTCGAAAGGTTTAAGTTCAATGACTTCGAAAGGCTTAAGTTGAATGATTTCGAAGGGTTTAAGTTCAATGATTTCGAAAGGTTTTAGTTGAATGATTTCGAACGATTTAATGAATGGTTTCGAAAGGTTTTAGTCCATTGGTTTTGAAAGGCTTGATGAATGATTTCGAAAGGTTTTTATTCAATGGTTTCGAAAGGTTGAGATGGAAGGTTTTCCAAGATTTTTCTAAGGCAATGTTTTAAAGAGATTTTTAAAGAAGGATGTCCAAAGTTTCACTACTTTCGAAAGGTTTGCTTTTCAATGGTTTCGAAAGGTATGGTTTTGGCATATTGGTCTAGGTAACTAAAAGGTTTTCACTTGGTTTTGGAAAGAGGTACTTTCAAAGATTTAGAAAGAGGTTCTTTCAAGTGTCTAAATGTTTCCATCAACTAAGATTTGAGTAAAGAAGAGATATATATATATATATAGATATATATATATATAACATGGTGATATGATTTTGAGTAAAGCATATAGATTATATACTTTTCCTTGTTTAAGTTTGATTTAAAGGTTTTAAATCATTTTGAAAATGTTTTCAATGAAAATTACGGGAGGGGATCCTTAAGTAAAAATGACTCAGATATTAGAATACCAGATGGGACTAATTTGGGGTCGTGCCCTATACATTAGCTATTAGCCCCAACTAATTGTTGTCCAAAATTCCAATGTGTAGTGCATTGTTACAAGTAGACTAAAATTATGGTTACACATCGAATGGAATATATGTTTGTATACAGATAGGTTATTGGTGAGCCCAAAAAACCATAAGGATCAGGAAGACCTAGGAGATGATTAAGTTAAAGACAGACCGTCCAAAAGAGAAGTATTTAAAAATAGTTAAGGACAGACCGTCTAGAAGTGAAGTATTTAACAGATAGTTAAGGATAGATAATCCAAAAGAAGAATAGCTAACGGGTGTTAGATTAATTTTGATTATATTGTTTGGTAGGCTCGAGTCAGCCAATAGTTAAAAGTTATCCATACAAAACTTATCAGTTTGAACAGATAGTTCATTATTACATGATGTTTATGTATGTTTACATAATGGTGGTTTACAGTGTTTAATTAGTTTTGATTGTAGGAAAAGGTTTGCAAAGATATGTTTTAAAAGGAAGCTAGTGAGGGGAAACCCGTTCCGCTAAGCGGTGTGGTCTCACTTAACATATATATTCCGAGATGTATAGTATTATTCATACCAAGCTTTATGTCTGACTCGAAGTTTATGTTTCCCCCTTAAACTCTTAGGTGCTCAAAATTAATTTGAGTAGGCTGAGGGGTTAAGGTCTTTTCAGGTTTTAATAGGATGACGAATAAGGCTACCGAAGGCTTGCAAGAGGCAAACAGATAGCTATTTAGGAGTTGCAATTCTTGTTTTATATTTTGATGTGTTTTCGCCGTGTTTTGTATTAAGTCTATTATGACTCTATGACTCTGATCATCCAAGGGGGTATCTTCATATACCGCTCTTGGAATATTTGTAATAAGTATATTTTATCTATGTCTAGGAACGAATTTGGGATTATGTGTTGGGAATGTGAAACATTTGGTTTTGAAATGTAATAAAGTAAAATCTGTTTTGAAATCTGTGTTTTGTTTCATATTTAAGTGCTTCTGATATTATTGATACCATTAACATAGCCATATTTAGTCGTTGAAAGCTAATACTATAGATGACTACAGCATCTGTAGCGCTTAGTTTTGGGCCTCTAGATAGGGGATGCTACAGCTTGGTATTAGAGCATGGTTTATGAAACACTTTAATTAAAAATGGTTTTGAAAACATAATCCTTAGTAATTAGAGTTAAGATCGGGGTATGGGATAACGCTATAATAACGTACATGTATTTGCTATATATATATATATAAGTATATGCTATATCTCTAGACTCCTATCTTAGTTAGGCTATTCATCTATATCTTTACGACCGACAAGCTCCTTAGTCTCTTTAGTAAGGCATACATGGATTCAGGTCCTGCCCACTAATCCTCATATAGTCTAACTAAAAAATATATTAACCGAGCTCCCATAGTCAATTATGAACTGGTGCATAGTTGCTGACCTAAGAACAGCCGTAATCACCATGGGATCAAGCGTTGGCGCTTCTACCCCATTTGCACCTCTGAACACGATATCATCACTCATTATATTTTGTTGTTTCTCCAGATTTCCTTCTTCCACATTGAAGCGACTCTCCTGAACTACATGCTTCAAAGAACTACCATTCCTTTCCATCTTGTTCTATCTCTTCTCAGCCGGATGAGGTCCTCTAGTACTAGTGTTTATCATAATTCTCTTTTCATGCTAATCACCACTAGGTCCAAGCTGATTTCTTTGGGCCATCTGCCCTTAGGCTCTACTATCCATCTGTCCACCAGCATATAGCTCTCTCACATACTATTGTAGTTTCTTTTTCCCGATCAGTTCCTTAATAATATCCCTCAGATGATGGCACTCATTGGTAATATGCCCAAGTATCTTGTGGAAACAACAATACTTCTTTGAGTGTCATTCCTGTTTAGTCCTCCCTCCAAGGCAGCTTCTTATAATCAACGGAGGAATAATCTTAAGCCCATGTATTATGCCCATGTAACAGGATTGATATGTTAAATAGATTCATTTAATGAGGGCATAATCTTCAGGTTTCATATATCTAAGACGTTTCTTGAAGTCTAGCTTCTTTGCAACTGCGCCCTAGTTCATACTTTTCTTATTGTCATTGTTCTTTCAAACATTAAATACAATGTTCCCGATTCTCTCACCGCTTTGCTTAATGGTGGTATTGCTCTGCACATCCTCATTCGACAATCTACCACCAATATGTTTGTCGGCCAGATCTTCCTCATCCAAGTGCCAAACCAGATGTCTTCCGATAGAATTCTTCCATCATAGGTGGCTATTCATCTTTGGTCATTTACCAAACTCTGTATCTGGGTGTATTACCGGGATCAATGCCATCAATACAACATCCTCCTTCGGATTACTCACCTCAGTTAAAACAATATTAAATCAACTCAGAAAATCTTTCAAAGATACTCCAAAACCCTAATGGATGCTCGATAAGGACATCACATCTTTCGTTATCTACATTCGTTCCTTGATGGCTCGGTGCAATTTGGATGTACACCCACACTCTGACCATTAGAAACTTGCTACGCGCCAACATCAACCTCCTCATAAAGTCATCATCAATAATCATCAATCATAACTCCCTTTGACAACTCGATACCGAGTCGTGATGGTTCAATACCGAGTTTTAACTTATCAATTAGGGCTATTCCAAGTCCCTTCTTTGATGTCCTGGCTTCTTTTGTTTTTATTATTTTATTTCCATTCCTTTGATTCCCGTCCGAAGAAAAGCTTTCTTCTTTCGAGTTAGAAGATGATGACTCTCTAGGGATCTTCTTTCGACTTTAGAGAAGCTGAGTCATTATGGCAATACTTCTCTCCGTCTTTTTCAAAATATCATTTTGACTTTCTAACATCCTTTTCTACATTTTTCACATCATCTGATCTAACTCCACCCTCATGAGTCATCACTACCTCTAATGCACTCGGAATTTCAACAGGAGTGGATTGATTCGTTTCATCTCCGTGTCGAGTGTCTTCATTCGCACCTTTATTGATGGGTCGTAAGGTGGTTTACTTCTCTTTGCCCTTCTTAGGTGCTATGAATCTTCTAGATCCAATGACAGGCGTCTTTCAGATCAAAATAATCAAGGATCTTCCAATAACAACTTTCTAAATCTAGCTTATGAATAATTTAAATCCAAAGTTTCAAGCTAGATCTTCAACTAAGAACTTCAAATCCCTCTTAGTGAAAGAACCAAAATATTTACACCAAAAGTGGGATAAACTCCCAATTGATTAATTAATGATAACTACAGAGATAAGAAAATTAAATGAAGTAAGAACATGCAAGATTTATAGTGGTTCGACCAAAATCAATATCTTACGTCCATTGTTAGCTTTGTTAATGATTCTTTCTTCTTTTACAAGGATGATCTTACACTACAACATAGGTATGGATCCAACTGTGTTTTGAGGTAATGTTAGATAATAAAGAAAGTAAGGAGAAGATTCAAAAGACCCCCTTTTATTTGTACTCCTCCTATTTATAGACGAAGACCATCGAAAAATCCTCTCCACGTTTTCCAAGTCTGACATGAAGCTCCAGTTTGAAGATCATGGCCAAATCGGCATTCATTGACAACTCATATCGAGTTTGCCATGTTAAGAAATTTCTTATCTTCTTGCACTTTGTTTAGTCTTCAATCCCTTAACCATGTTATGTTGACTCATTTTTAAGCTACACAATTCGACGTCGAGTTGTGATGTTAAAATGTATCTCTATCTTATGTTTCTTGCTATTTGACTTGTCTAAAGATTGACTATGTGCCAATTCTTGGGACTTCACCTGAATTCTGGCACCAGACTTGTGTTCTGGACTTTTATGCTTACTTTACGGCCATTCAATGGTCCTAATTCATTGAGCTATTGCTTGGTTCAAAAGTGGGTAACATTTATATACTTTGTTATATTGTGATATAAATAATTTAGCAATTAATTTGAAGTATATAAATAAGGAAATCAATAAATAACATGTTTTGTGATTGTAGTTGCAAATAGTAGCGACCTTGGGTAATTAATCATAATATAAAATAATATTTTATTTTAAATATTCGTAGTCAAGATATTTTGATAAAGGATATTGGTACATCTGTTGAGACCAAAGTACGTAATGCTCTAAAAATGTTGGGCAATGTATAACTCATGGTTGTTGGGGGCACTAAGGGGTTACATACTTATAATTATTAGATCACTATAGAATGTTTCAACTTACAGTTACCTGTTGGTTGATATTAACTAGGTCAAATAGGAAACCTCTATGTAATGATGTTACACAGTTCTCTTGACTTGAGAATGTCATGGAATTTTGACGTGGACACTCCACTTTGTTTATAGTTAAATAACGGCATCACGACCATCGAGCGACTATAGTTGGGTCTGAGTTGAAGCATAGAGAGTGAAGCACTATTCAATAAATTATTCGCCTCCTCGGTTGTATGAAGTTAGTATCACTGTCAACTATAGTCAACGCAAAATCAAAATACCTGGCTAAAGTAAAACGGTTAATAATAAATGTTATATATTGAACCAGGGACTTTGTAATTAGATTGAACAGTTGAATATGGATAATATTGGCGTTTGAACCAATACCGAACTCCATATATCCTCAAGTAATATAGCATTAATGAAGAGAAGGATTATCGCATAACGATATCGCTTAAAGTGATCTAAAATTTGATTTTACTGAATAGATCTATAAGCGACGAATTTAGCCAAACTATCACATCATCAACAAAGCTAACAAGTGAAGTTTAATATTTGAATTGTCCAATATTAATCATTGACTGAATTCACACCTGTAAGTAACAAAATCGTATTTGTGAATTCTTCAAAATACCACAAGATTAAATTAGTTTATAAAGTATTACATATTGATTAAATAGATTAACATTTAAGAAATATTAATTACTAATGTATTTGATGTTTGGGATGTTTTAGTAAATGAGTTGGCTTCTAAAAATTATTTGAGTACCATAAATAATTCTTTGGATGAATATATAAATGTTTAATGCACACATATCGATATATGATATTGATATATATTTAAATAAACTTTAAATATAAACAAATGTTGAATGGGTTGAATGCATTTTAACCCATGATCCGATCATGGTAAGGCAGGCCGTAGGAGGGGAATTAGTCTTGTATCTAATTTGAATTAGTATAGGATACAAAGTAAAAAGAGGTAGATATTTCTCCCTATTCTCCCTCTATAAATACTAACCCAAACCAAACTTATTTCTTCTTGAACTTCACTACCCTAGCCGTCATTTGGTCATTGTCGTCCTTGTCATCATCTTGGTTGAACTACCCTTCATCCAAGCATCCAAATACATACTCAAACATGGTAGCATTCTATTGTTGTAGTCTCGAGTGGAGGATAGGTGTCCTAGGAGATATTCCAGATTGAGGTGTTTAGGACGGCAAGGTCGATGAGGTAACAATTCTGATGATATTATGTTTTTTCTTTCGATTATAATAAAAAAATTATTTCACTCATGGTTTTGAGACAAAATAATTTTATTATGAATTGTATTATTTTTTATATCTAAAAGAATATTTTTATCTATTATTAACTAGGAATCAATATATTCGAATTGATCAACCTTTGGATATTTATTTTTACATCTTAATTTTCAAAATATTTTAAAATAGTCTCATTTGATTTAAAATTTTAAATATAAAATATTTTGACTTAGTCAAATTGAATTTATAAATTTTTGAATATTGATTTTAATTCAAATTTATAGGTTTTACTTTGTCAAATAAATTTCTAATTAATTTAATTTTAATTTCTATATATAATTATTTTTCATATACATACACACACATACATACAGGTATATGTCTAAACCATATATATGTGGTACTGATAATATATTTATATAAAGCATATACATATATGATAATATATTTAAACTTATGTATCTACTTAGGCATTTATATTCCCTTTATATGTATACTAATTTATCTCTTTTTTTAGCAAAGCTAGCCGGCTTTATAGTGGGTCGCCCCACTTTATAAATAATGGGAAAACAGATGATCTACACATGCACAAAACAGCTAAACAGGCTCAAAGAGCCATGAAACAGAGACAATACAGCATAGGAGCTAGGCAAAAAGAGCCTAAACTACTAAATAAAAATGACTACACACCGCACGAAGAGGAAGGACTAACACGACAATAGATGACGCGCCCATAACATGAACATACCTAGAGAAAAGAGCAGCCAGGTTCGGAACGCATCCTTCAGAAGACGGAGAGTAAATATATTTCCTGTCCCATACTACGTCATAAAACTTACTTTATTCAGCTCACCAATCTCACCATCCCTAGTAAGGGTCATACCCTCATCCTCAATGTTATATAGCAGATAACGACTCTCACCCTCAATAACACTGATAAAAGCATAGTAAGTATCATTTCCTGGCGAGTACCTCATCTCAAATGGAAAATGGATCCAGGCTCGCTCCTCCGAATTCCAAGTAATAGCATTGGGGGAAACAAGAGAAGCACAGTCAACTAGGGTCCCTCCAACAGGGGCATCAACAACGGCATCTGCATAAGGGGCAATAGTATCATTAATAACAGGAGCTTCACATGCAGCGACAGGAGCAGGGACAGGAGGAGGGGGAGCATCCTTTGGAACCCACCTCCTAACAGGAGGACGTGGAAGAAGAGTCCGAACAGAGAGAGGAACGGAGATAATAGTGTCCGATGAAGAAAAAGCCGTGTAAAGATGCCCAAAGGACAGAAAGGTCGTGCAGATATCCGGTTTCCAACTGTAGCGAACTTGGACCTCAGCAACAAGGCCCGCATCGACTTTGACCTTCAACATAAAAGGCAAAGGTTTGGCAGGGGTTATTTCAATCAGAGGTTTGACGTAAACTAGTCTCTTCCTGGCTACAGTGTTAGCATCATAACAAATCACCTTACCAACAAGGCCTGCTAGCCAATCAATCCTAATCAAAGGCTGTAGAATGGACGGGATGTGAGAAAAATGGGCTCAGATAGGAATAGATAAAACCTAAGCCTTGGCCCAATCAACAGACGGACTCTAGGTTGTAATGATGAACGGTTTCCCATCAATGAGAATAGGATCAGCCTCAAGAATACATTGTCTTTTGTCACTACGCGAGAGTTTGAAAAAGAACATAGCATTGTCAAAGTGAACACTTAATCCCTCTTTTGGCTTCCACACTTGGTTACAACGCAACTTAACAAGCTGATAGGCAGGGTTGGAGTCAACAAAAAAACCAACCAAAAAATCCTAGGTATTCAACACCCGCGTCAATCACCTCGGTCGGCGGTATCATAACACCGTCGAACTCAACATTATCAAAGCTACGAGGAGAATGGACACTCGCATTTTGTGGCATTTTAGAGAACAACGACGTCCATTTTGGGGTTGCACCAATAAATGGTACTAGAGGGACTGCATTTGTATCATTTGGAGAGGAGATGAAGGGATTACTTAAGGGGGATGGGATAATGGGTGGGTCATTTTGACAAGCACCTAGAGGGCTTCCATCATATTTATCACAAACAGTCGAGTTGTTCAAATCGTTAACTGTCACAGTTTCATTTTCACCTACGCGACCCAAAACATTAGGCATAGGTTGGACATCGTGACCAAAACAGTGCTCAATTTCTCCAACACTTGCCTCAGACAACAAACCCACAGCTGACTTTGACCACGACTCATTACTGGCTGTTGCTAAGAGAGGGGATAGCGGGTGATTACCTAACACTGGAGAACTGCACTACAGATGCGAAGCAGCGAGACTAGAGGCATTCAAATCGTTTAGAAGACCACAGAGAGGATTGATAGAGCCATGCTTGGACACAGCAGTTGGTGCAACAGGAGGCACTATCGCGAGCAGCAACGGAGGAGACGACTCTGGAAGATCAATAGACGGCGTAGCCACACAAACAAGAAATGGTAGTAAGGGGGAAACCAGATCTGGCGACTAGGTGCCTGGCTTCTTCTTCTTAGGAGGCATACTAGAAATGCAGGAAACGCGGTAGTAGAGGCTCCAGAAGAACGAAGCGGACAAGCAAGAATGACAGCGAAGGATCAGAACGACAGAGGAAATGTCGCCGATTTTGATAGAGGAAATGTCGCCATTAATTGCTTATGAATTATTTGTATACTAATTTATCTCACACACACGTAAATATATATATATATATAAGTATAATATATATGTATTTAAAATAGATAAAAATCCCAACATCTATACCTGTATATTTAGTTATACACATGCTTATATATATTATGTTATTATTTTACTTTAGAATATATGTATTATATTCAAAATATACTTAATATAAATAAATAAATATAAACATTTTAAAATAAAATAGGATTTTATTTTATTACGTAGATTGGATCTTATGCTAACTAGTAGTTTACATAGACCCATTAAGATCCAAATAAGGACTTTTTTAATTGAAATTCACTCATTTAACCGGTTGTCAAACGGGCCAGCTCCAACAATTGTGTTTAAACTCAATTTGTCTATGTAGTCTTGTTTGCACCAAAAGTTGGCACATACACCCAATAGATTTTATGTAGTGAAATAAAGTGAAGAACTAAAATTAAAACAAAAGAAACAAGCAAAAAACAAGAATACACTGATTTATAGTGGTTCGGCGTTGATTTTCTACGTCCACTTTGATGAAATTGTTTTATTAATAACTTGTTTTTTGAGTACAAGGGGGATCGGATTGGATTGTTCCTTGATTACAATGGAGTACAAGTAAAAAAGTAGTGTAAAGATCCCTAAAATGAAGAATGAACTCTATATTTATAGGGGACGACCGATTATCTTCCTGAAATTCGCCGGCGAAATCTCATGGTGTAGATGAGGTCACCCAAAAAGTTTCACGACCCAATTCCCAATATTGGGTGATCGGTACCAATCGATCTTAGGAGCCATGTGACGTCGCACGATCGGTCATGTGGGTCCCGTTCCATGCTAGCTTCATGTTTCCAAAGTTCTCTTCATGTTTTTGGAGATATCGATCCGATTCCCTACCTAGGGGAAGGGATATGTACCAATCCCCTACCTAGGGAAGGCATTAATCCATACTTAGAATATTCCGGAGAGTCTGTCTCTTGGTCTCGCTTGATCATTGCTTCATACCATTTTCTGTGCTTGATCTCTGGACTCTAAGATCATCTCTCAGAGGTGCTTGCCTTGTCTATCATCGAGTCTAATTTGTCTGATCGGTCTGGATATATCTGGGTCAAATGGCTGGATAACACTTGCATGCCAAAATACGACTTGTTTCAAACATGACGTGCTTTGAATCGAAGCAAGTTAGAGTTGCCCGAAAGGATTCCATTTTGTATTTTGAATGGTCGTTATCCTTTTTTTGAATTGTCTTTCCGAAGAGTCATATCTCTCTCTGTTTGTTACGACGCTTGGTCGATATTAATCAGTATAAATCTAGGATGTAATCCTCAGTCTTTGTCTATGCTCAGTTCCACTGAGCTGGTTGATTGAGTTATTGGTCTCGGCTATCTGTATTGACTTCTTTTCTGAGAAATCTAGGTTAGAATTCAATTTCTGTCGATTTAAGAAATCAAATATTGGGTATGCACACGTGCTCGTTTATGTTCACACTTTGCTAGTGGCTCCTGAACACGTTTACTTATGCGTCATTGCCAATTCTTTGTAGTTCAAATGCCATTATATTGCAAATATATATATATATATTTATATATATATATATTATTGGTAAGGGATCGGTATAAATCCCCTAGATCGGGGATCAGATCTGATCCCTCTACCTATGTGGACTTAGCCAATTTGTGGCTGTGTATCGATGTAAACGAACCGATCCCCTTTGTTTTTAAACACAAAATTATTGGGCTTTATGTGAGTGGTCCGCTACCATATATATACTAAAACTTAGTTTCACAATCTCCACTTTACCTCATTTGTTTTACAACAAAACCGATCCCCTCTCCTTTTCTTGCGTCAGCCATTAACAAACTTAAGCTTGAGCAATTCAAAAATTTCCTCAATAGTTCATCGCTAGCTCGACTATCTCCTCCACTCTACACATCGCGCTGCCTCATCTTTCACTAAACCCCAACCAACTCCCACGATTTCACCCCAAATTTCCTACATATGAACCCTTGATTTGTTCCAAAGCCGATTTCCTTTCCTTCGACCAAGCCTGGTTTCCATATATATGTAGGTTTACAATTTAGTTTATATGTGATTTGGTTATGTGTCGAGACGATTAAGATTATTCATGTTACTGGATATGGCATATGAGCTTGGTAATGATTTGGAGGAGACGAAGTGGAGTAGTTGAAACTGTTGGGTTCGGGTGTGGCATGGGATCGATTGTGATGCAAAGTATAGCATCAGTAGTTGTATTGGATATGAAGTGAAGTGTTGAAGTCTAGGGGATCGGTTCATGGGTTGGAATGGAGCGATCAGTGCAATTGGGATCCGTGGTGATATGGCAGAGTTGAGATGGTTTTGTGAGGAAGGAGGGATTGGCTGGTATAGGCCTCAGTTCAGGCGTGTTGGAGTTCGAAATTGACTAAGTCAATGGTGCCTAGGCTAAGGATTGGTCGCGATCCCTTGCCTATGGGGGATTCGGCTTTTTCAACTTGGAACACTCAAACACAAACACTTGCTTGAATGAACCCGAACCCAAACCTTAGTAGCATGAGCATGTAGAACAAACTTGGACATGAACGCTTGTATATTTGAAGTTTGACTTGAACTTAAATACTTGAACCTTGAACAGATTAGAATGCTCATATGTACTCGAATGCAAATACCAAACTTCAACATGCTGATAATTTATCCCGGAGCCTAGATAGAATTCACAACCATCGACATGAAAACTAGTTGGGACGATCAACAATGAAGGTCACCTCGGTCGAATCCTAGTGTCTCGTCTCGGCTATCATTTTAATTTTGAATTGTTTATCATCGCAATGCACAACACCGCACCACACCGCACTAGTTTACATTTTAAACAGGGGACAGGTTACTTTCTCTAATAATGACTATTTACTAAGTTTGATAGCTATGAGTTCTAGATACTCGGAGCATTTAGTTGCTATGGCTACTGAACAGACTGCTTCGCATTACGATTCTAATGCCGAGTCAAGCTCCGCAACAATATCTGCTTGGCACCTATGTTATATAAAGCATTAGGCGACGTGAGGCGATACAAGTCTCGCTTCACTTAATGTCGCTTAAGCACCGTTTAAGAACCGCCTAAGCGTTACTTAATTTTTGTGCGTACATTATTCGTATCGATAAAAATTTATGCAAAGTGATTATAATAAGTGCATCATTGGCAATGTATGCACGAATTAATCAAAAGAAGTAAAGTTTTACTTTTAAGTTAACTTATAAATTCATACGTTACAAAAGTTGAATTTGAATTTAGTTATTCATCAAAATTAAGCATACTCGAGTTGAGTACAAACCATGCACATTTGTATAATAAATAGTTATATCTTAATGTAAAAAACTACTCAACATCCATCAGCCCATAAGATAGAAAATTAGAAAATTTTGTTTGGGAGTGTCGCTCTTATGGTATACCTTATTTCTTCTTATTTTAAACTATATTTTTTACTTGATAAAGTTTAATCATCGCTTAAATATAATCAAAGCGCAGATAAGCGCTAATTAAGTGTGCTTAAGCGCACATCACCTAATTCTATTACCTTTTCTAAAAAGTAAGTGTTGTACATGCATTTAGCACTTAAGCAATGCTTAGGCGATGCATAGGCACGCTTTTCTTAACATTGCTCGACACACTCTAGGAAATCAATCAAAACAGCCCAAAAGTTATCACCAAGTGCTTGAAATTCCTGTGAATCTAGAAGCAGAAGATGAACCAGCTCCTGACACCTTAAGAGATGTTATATTTTTAGAAGATCCGGAAGATTCCATGGCTTTTAGAGTTTATGAGGCTTCTCTCTGCAGACTTTGCATCAAACATGGGATTCCGTATGAGGATCTACGAGTCCCATCTTGTAATGACAGAGGTCACTCACCTCTAGAAGGATATACTGACCAGAACAAGTATATGTGCTGGGCAGAATGTGTCCCGCCTTTTAATCCATTCATCTGAAGATGTTACATTATTTGGATTGGCTCCATCTCAGTTGCTTCGAACATTTATGCATTTCTTTGTCGTACATATATGATATTCCTCGAATTCTTATATCGTGAACAAACTCTGGAGGACATTCGGTTCATTTTCAATTTCAAGCGACAAAAGGGAAGCCTCTCCTATACATTTCTTGAGTCAATCGGTAATTATCAAGTTGTGACTCGTTCTTGGAATAAGCAAAGTGCTTTTAAGAATGAGTGGTTTTATGTGCGTTGCCTGCCTGCGTTCACAGTATGATGGCTGGAAGGACGTAAGTGTCTTTTTACTCAACCCTATGTGGTTGTATCCAAGTTGTACCTTGAACTAAGCTGATCTTTGAATCTTGCAGGTAGCTATCCACGTCCCATCGGTGATAGGTATTCTGAGGCAGTCGCTGAGCTTAGGAATATACCCCCGGAAGATAGAGGCGTTAGGTCCCTTATCACCGATGAGCGCCATTTTGCTTTCGGCTTGTCAGAAGAAGAGCGTAGCACTCAGTTAACAGGGAATGTTGATGAGGATGCGAGAGGAAGAAGAGGCGCTGCTCAGAAAGGAGGCGACGATGTTAGTCTTATTGTGCCCCTTGTCGTAAAGACTTAGGATTTCACCGAAGAAGGCGAAGTAAGGGGTGATGCTAATGCGCCCGGTCGTGAAAATGTGGGTTTAAGTCATGAGCTTGCAGTCGGATCCTCCTAAGGCACACAGCTTCCTGCCTCAGAGACGAGAAAAAGAAAGAGGCTCGTTTATAAGCTTCGCAGAGGGCATTTCGCTAAGTAACCCAAGGCAACCACTACTGCTATAGATCAATCTACTTCTTTGCCTCTAGGAAATATTCGAGGGATTGTCAAACATCCCGATACCAGAGGATGTCGGGAGTTATGATTTTGCTAACATGAGCCTTTGGGGGTCCGATTCTCTTATCCAAATTAATGTTGACATTCCTCCAATTAGCATGGGAGAGATTACCCCAACTAGTAAAGCTCTAGTACCCGGTCCAATGGGGGAAGAATAGGACACTCACGATCTCGTGCATTGCACCACATGACAATTATCCATCTTCAATTCAAGTGATACTGATACATTTTTGTTTTATTTATAGGTTCCATAGGATGCACTCGCAACTACAATTGCTTGAAGAAGTCATCATACTCTCGGCCATCCTATTTCAGGTCCAGTCGAGGTCCAGACTCCAGTCAATAGCTTGGATAGAAAAGAGAAGGCCATGACGGAAGGGAGAACTGGGACAGAAGTCATCAATCCAAGGATTTGGCATCCAGGCACAAGTCAAAGTCCCAGTCTTCTCATCATAAGGGTGCTGATCCACACCCCATCATCTATAGCAGTAGCAAGTTGTTATCTCATGCCTTTACTTTAGCTAAACTATCCAAGCAGCATTCGAGTTCTTCCAGCACCCGGCGATCTTCAAAATGCCAGACTTGCATAGGAAGTCTTAATACTTCTTCTCATAAGTATAGAAAACGGTGCCTCTTAGACCCAACCGCTCTCGATGCCACTGCTGCAGAAAATATGGCCGAGCTTAAGGCCACCTTTTCTGAGTTATGCTTTGATGAGTTCAAATTTGTTCCTGCTTTACATCTAATTCCTCTAGATGCCAAGGACACAGTGCTCTCTTATATCAATGATGTCTACATCCAGCATGGCACAATTCAACATGTGACTAGGAGGATTTCTGAAGTGTCAATTGAAAGGAAGCATTAGATCGATCGCTTTACTCTCGAAGCGATTCATGTTAAAGAAATCATTAAACACTTGGATGAAGAAGTCAAGGGGCTGAATACAAAGCTGGCCGATGCTGAGAAAAGAGCCAGCGAATCTTTTGAAGTAGTGGAACATTTGCTGAAAGTGCATCAAGTTGAACTGGACATTGTTGTTCACCACAGTAGCACTTTAGCCCTTGAGAAGGACTTTTTGCAGAAGGAAAAGGATGCGTTGGAAAAAGATAATGACGCCCTGGCCCTCTGTATTTGACAGCTTGAGGAGGAGCTTGAGAAGGAAGAACAAGAGAAACTTGAGGCTACAATTGGAGTCCCAACGATATTGCGAGGAATCCATCGAGGCTCGCTTGACTAAGATAATTGTCGATAAACAACTCCAGCAAACAAAGGCCCTCAAAGAAGAAGCTAGGGAGGCTAGTCAGAAAGAGATAAAGATCGATTTTGATCCTCTATTGATATATAACAAGGTAAATGTCCTCATGAACTGCAACCTTCTCTTCCTTGGAGAGGGATATCTATAGTTGCCAGTCGAAGCTAGGGACTATATTATGGACTTGAATAAGAAGTCTCTCCATGGCGTCGAGGTAGATGTGGAGCAACTTATGCGTTAAATCTTACGCGATGAAGAGCCAAACAAACTCAAGGCTGCTTGACTTAGTTTACTCCATGACCAAGCGATCACCGAGAAAGGAAGGATGGCGGCGAAGCCCCCGGATCTGGCTCTCATGACCCTTTCAGAAGTCAGGCAACTGGGGACTCAACTTCTAATGCCTCTGAAAAGGAGATATGCTACAATCCAGATCATCCTGAAATCCACAAGTCTTTTGGGCTACCTCTGATTCTCGAAGGCGGTACTCAGCTTCGATTGAAGGCCAATCATATGAAGGTATATCTCTTACCTCCCCAACGTTCGATAAGGTTTACATCTTGGGCATTAAAGTCACATGCTTTCCCATTGAACCTTGTGAAATTGTAGGTTTATCTACATCCATTCATAATCCGAGTCATGATGTTATCTTGGGACAGCAGGCACTGACCATGGAGTCTACAGCGGTCACCACTGCACAAAGGTTCCAACTATCCAATCCACTTAGACTCCCGGCCCAGATGCTAAAGTTATAGAGGCTTTGAATAAAGAAAAGACCGATGATCAACAGACCGAGGATGAGACAGATGACATCGTGGTGACCCATGCCTTTGAGCATACAAACAAACACATCTTGAAAGAGTGCATTGAAAAGGAAGAGCTTGATAAGCAAGTCAAGAGAGAGCGTGGTGAGATAGATGCCACTTCACTCCAAATCATACTGCCTACCCGTATCATCCTTGAAGAGGTTGACCTTTCCGTATCCCAAAGTGAGACCGCTTCCATTTCCATCTCTAAAAACATTTCACCTAAGAGTGGCAAGGATGGAGGAAGGTCGAAGAGGAGAGGAAAGGGTGAGAGCTCTAATGAGTCTACTCTGAAGAAACCCAAGAGGGACAAGAAATAACCATCGAATCGGCTTGGGTTATGTATAGCTAGGCAGCTGGTTTCTTTTTATTGTCCATGATTGTGCGGGTACGACCCCCGCTTTTAGTTTCCACTTCTAGAAATAAACTTGTACTTAGCTTTCTTTGTTTTTTCTTGTGAATAAAAACTTCTTTCATTTTAGTTTAACTTTTGTGTGAATTTGTTTTAGTGTTACAGCTATTACATTTTCCAATCAATGTACTTGTAATTTGTCGCTCGCCGTTTAAGTTGTAATGTCATTCGATCGCCTGTTTCTTCGGGCATCGATCCGATAAGTTCATCTCAAGGCCTCCTTTCGGTCGTGGCCTTAAGTCATATCAAACATAAGGCACGAGCCACAATGTTACGCTATCGTATTCAATGGTTAAGTGATTTTATTCCTGCTTCTAGTCTCGAGTTGGCAGAGTTTGCTCATGGATGGTCGAATCCCATCTATTACGAGTTTGTACTCATCCTGTCGGGCTCAGGTCAGAGTTATCAAATGAATGGTCGAGTTGCACTCATTCAGTTGTTTATACACTTATCCACACTCTGGGGACCAGTGTTAGTTGATAGGCGGTTCATCGCATCCGTTGGATGTTTGTACTCGAGTCCACACTCTAGAGATTGGAGTTACTCTGGTAAAGGGTCGAACCACATTTTCCTTAGTTAGTTCCTTTGCCTCCAAGTCATGAGCAAAAGTCGAATAGTGGTCAGTCATATCACATCCACTCCTACCTTATATTTCTCCCATTGAATTGTGGGGTGGAAATTACCTAACGGATGGTCGAGTCACATCCGCTCTTTGTTTTATACTCAGCCCGTCGGATCGTAGGCGAGAATCAATGGATGAACGGTCAAGTCACGATCATCTTTGATTAATTCGATCACGGACCTGAAAACTTAGTTGGCACCAGACTTAGGGTAACCGCTAGTCTATATTAGGCGTATGTGGATGTAAGTCAGTTGCATGTCACAACTATTATAATATACACAAACAATTCACATATGTAGGAGAAACTTCAAGTTTTATTGCTAACTGAAAGAGAAAGCGACAAAGTCTGTCTTACTACATGGCTCTAAAATGCAAAAACAAATTCTAAATGAAATACAAATGAATGAAAGAAAATCAAGTGAAATAACATTGTAGATGCTCGCTATTCCATGCTCTAGAGAGTGTAATGCCAACAACAGTCGTTAGCTTGAAAGTTCCATCTCCAATCTTTTGATCGATGACATACGGTCCTTCCCATCTCGGACCCCTATTGATAAGAGGAAAGATCCATTTTAGGACGAGATCGCCAATTTCAAAGGTTCTAGCTCGGGCGTTATAGTACCAGGCGACTCGGTTTTGGTGTGCAGCTGCCCTGAAGTCAGCTTCTTCATGCTTCTCATCGACCATGTCTAGAGATTACAAAAGGAGATCTTTGTTTGTTCTAGGGTCATAGTAAGTAACTCGATGAGAAGGGACTTTAAGTTCTATAGGAATCACAGCTTTAGAGTCGTAGGCAAGGGCAAATGGAGTGTGGCCAGTCGCGAACTTGTGGGTGTTCTGTGTGCCCATAGAGCTAATGGGAGTTCATCAACCCACTTGCTTCTAGCCTTTTCCAAACACTTCTTCAAAATGGACTTTATGATTTTATTGATATCTTCGACCCATCCACTAGCTTGAGGTAAGCAACTACCGCAAATCTTTTCTCAATACGATGTCGAATTGGTCTGGGAAGACCAAAATGACATAATGTTTCGAATAACAAAGTTGATCACTTTCTTTGTGGTGATCGCTGCCAATGGCGCAACTTCAGCTCTTTTAGTAAAGTAATCAATAACTACGATGGTGGACATTGTGTCACCTTTGGAAATCGGCAAGGAGTTGATGATGTAAATACCCCATGTAGCAAACGGTCATGGACTGACCATTTGAGCAATCTCTGTCAGTAGGGCTCTCAAAGTCTATGCGTATATCTGGCACTTGTTGCATCGTCTAGCATAATCGGTTGCATCTCGATTGATAGTTGGCCTGTAATAACCATAGCGAAGTATCTTCTTCGCCAAGGTTTGCCCCTCGCTGTGATCGCCGCATTCTACTTCATGGATTTCTCTTAATATTTTCTTGATTTCTTTGTTGGCGATGCACTGAAGTAGGGGAACGGAAAACCCTTCCTGTACATGACTCCTTCTTGAAGGATGTATCATGAAGCTTTATGTAGAACCTGTCATTTCTCATTTCTCCGTTTGAGAAGGATTCCCTTTGCAAATAATCTTTGATCGGAATCATCCATGACTCCTTCTAGGGCTCCCTCTCTAAGACCTAATCAGTCTCCATCTGGTCAATGCTCGGAATGTTGCATATTTCAACTGGGACCAAGCCTATTTGCTATTCATCCCTGGAACTGGCCAGTTGGCCAGTGAGTCGGCTTTCTCATTCTGTCTCTAGGGATATGTGTAATTGTGTAACGCTCAAGGTCGGTTAGTAGTTCTTGGACCAGATTGAGGCAAGGAGTAAGTCGTGCTCCTTTGACTTGATATTCACCCCTGAATTGGCACACTACTAATTAGGAATCAGAAAATTTGTAAAGCTTTTACTCCCAGTTCATTAGCAAGTTTGAGCCCGACGATCAAGGCTTCATATTCAGCTTCATTATTCATTGCAGAAAAGTCGAGTTTCTAGGCATAGTAGATCGAGCGTTCCCCAGGAATCACTAGCATGACTCTAATGCTAGAACACCAATCGTTGGATGTTCCATCCATGTACATCTTCCATTGGACGGTAAGTTGTCCACTGCTCTCCGTAGAGTCATCTTGTGTAGTGAATTCAGCTATGAAGTCCGCCAGCGCCTGTCCTTAGATAACTCTCTGAGGAAGATAAGTGATATCGAACTAGCTTAACTTAATGTTCCATTTCAGTAACCTTCCAGACATCTCAGGTCGCTATAGGACCTATCGTAATGGCTTGTTGGTAAAGACATTGATGTGGTAAGCCTAGAAATAAGGGCGGAGCTTCCTTGATGCAATCAATAGACAGTATGCGAGCTTCTCTAGTTTAGGATAGTTCTTTCAGCACCTGTCAACTGCTTGCTAACATAGTATACTGGCCTCTGGCTCTGATCCACTTTGCGCAGCAGTGTAGCACTTATAGCATGCACTGACACTACTAAGTTGATATACAAGTCTTCATGATCCAATGGCATAGACAAGGTGAGGGTCTCTCTAAGTGGTGTACCAGATCTTAGAATGCATTAATTCAATCCTGCATCCATGCGAAATTCCTCTTCCCTCTTTTGATCAAGTCGAAAAAGGGAATACACTTATCTATAACCCTAGAGATAACTGACTCAGGGCGGCGACCTTTCCATTTAAGCTTTGCACCATATTAATCGTCTTCGATGCTTGGATATCTATTAACGCCAAAATATTCTTGGGATTGGCTTTGATTCCACGAGAGTTAACGATGAAACCCAAGAATTTCCTTGACACAATGCCGAAAGAGCACTTCAGATGTTTAAGTTTCATTCCATACATTCAGAGAACACTGAACACCTCCACCAAATCATCGATGTGGTCATTCGATCGCCGTAACTTCATGAGCATATCATCCACATATACTTCCATTAGTCATCTGATCTGGTCGCTGAACAACTGGTTGACTGGTCTTTAATAAGTAGCACCAGCATTTTTCAGTCTAAAAGGCATCACAATGTAACAGTATATCCTTAGATCAGTAATGAAGCTGGTATGTTCTTGGTCTAGGGCGTGCATCGGGATCTGGTTGTATCCAGAGTATGCATCCACAAATGAAAGCAGCTCATGTCCATTGGTCGAGTCTACTAGCTGGTCGATCCTTGGAAGTGGAAAGCTTTCCTTTGGGCACGCTTTGTTCAGGTCTGAGTAGTCAATGCACGTCCGCCACTATCCATCAGCTTTTCTCATAAGAACAGCGTTCGATACCCATTTTGGATAGAGGGCATCGTGGATAATCCTATTGTTTTTTAGTTTATCCACCTCTTCCTTAAGTGTAACGGATGTCTTCAGATCCATGCTGCATCGTTTTTGTTTCACCGAGACATGCCTCGGGTCGATATTTAGTGCATGGCTTGCAATGGTTGGCGATATCCCACACATGTCAAAATGGGTCCAAACGAACACATTAAGATTCGCTCGGAGAAAGCCAGCTAATTCTTTCATCATTGTTGTACTAAGCTATGATCCGATCTTCAGGACCCGTGATTGGTCGTCTTGGCTGATCGTTATGTCAATCGTCAGCTCAACGAGTGCTGCCTTAGGTTCTTTGGGCCCCTCTTCCTCGTCTCTTTGGTCTATATCTTTATAGAACCAACTGTGGTGCCTGAGCTAAGGCTCAGACGTTGATTGCTAAGCTTCGTTAGTTTTGATGGAGAGATGTCTCCACATCCTTTCCTTTTTCCTTTCGCTGAGCATCCCTCAACACGGTCTCCATGAATAATTTTCATGCCATTCTCTTTGGGGAATTTGAGTGTTAACCACAAAGAGGCGATAGCTGCCCTGAATTCAGCGAGAGCCGGCCGGCCCAGAAAAGCATTACACGGAGAGTTCACATCCATCACAACAAACGATGGCACCCGCACTCTCCTACAGTTGTCTTCTCCCAATTCCATCAGTAGCTCGACATACCTTACCGCACCAGTAGCAACACCGTTAAAGCCATGAATACAGGCTTTGCATAGTTTCAAATCTTTGGCTTCCAGTAACATCTGGTTGTATGCCTTCTTAAAATGATATTAACAGAACTTCCGCAATCAATTAGAATCTTCCTCACCAAGGTGGGGCTGATCATGGCCAAGATAACCATCGGGTCTATCGTAGGGGCCTCCACCTTGTCTGTATCTTTACTCCGAAACACGATGTTGTCTATCATAGTCCTCTGCTGCTTTATCGAAGCACCATCCTCCGTGTTCGAGCAACATTCAATATCAACCTTATTGCGTTCATATAATGCTCTATTTCGTTCAGCTTTTGTCGACCGGATGTGGTCCTCCAACAATGGTGTTAATGACTAACCTTCCTCTCATCCATCTAGATTCCTCAGCACTAGAGGGAGCTTGTACTCTATTGGGGTCGGATGTCCCCTTCCCACCATCCTATGCGGCTTTAACAAACTGTTGAAACTTTCTTTCACGAGTTAACTTTTCAATGACATCACGGAGGTGTCGGCACTCATCCGTTGTATGACCATAACTTTCATGGAATCTACAGTATTTCCCTATTTGCTTTTGCTTCTCCGTCGGTTCCTTCGAAGGCGGTTTCATATACTGCATAATGTTACAAGTCGATAAATAGATGTTCTCCATCGACGTATGCAATGGTGTATATGTATCAAATGATGGAATCCTCGGCTTTCCTCTCCCGTAATCCCGTCTTCGGTCATGGTTTTTATCACCGCCTTTCTTCTGCTCATTTGGTTTGTTCTGAACATTAATTTCAACTTCCCCAAAACTCTCTTCGGGCTGTTTCACTACCACATTATTTTGTACTCCCTTGGCACTTGTACCTGCAATATCTCTCTTCCTGGACCTTTTCGCCTCCTCCTTCCTTAGCTACCAAGCTACCTTTGTGAAGAAACGGTCTAACATAGAAGGAGGCTTTCCCACTAACCAATCACCAAACCCAAAATCAAGGTCGACTCCCATAGTCAGCGTCATCATAATATTATCAACGTTTCAGATTACTGACTTCTGTAATAGCCGTATTAAACCTTTCCAGATAGTCTTTCAACGACTCCCCAGTGCCAGGATCAATTTGGAGAGGGACATGACATATATGGGGCGAGTTGTGTGCCAACGGAACTGCTCCATGAACTTCTTCGATAACTCATCAAACAAAGAAATTGATCTCGATAACTCGTACTTTAAGAGATGCTACATATGGTTGATATTTCCTGCATAGGCAGGTATTGTAGGCATATTAAACCTCCCCGGATACTCTGCATGTAAGATGTTGTCAGTGAAGAGAGAATGACTTCTGGAGAGTTCATAATCATCAATGGTCAGGCCTTGACTTTCTTTCACAAGTTGTCTCATCATAGCCGTTAGGTCTAGTGTTTGGAGAACTAGTACCAGGTGTTGGTCGTATTCCACCTAACGTGAAAGACCCGATCCATGCCTTCAAGCAGCACGACGTTGCCTTAGCTCAACGTGATATTCATTTACCCCTTAAACAGTAGCTCTATCATCTCAGTATGGTTCAAATACATTTGCCTGAGCTCCAGTGCCTTGGTCGATCGCGGTACATTCGGAGTTGGCTCCACCACCTACCTGAAGACTGCCCCCCAACTTTGAGTGTTTGGTGCCGATCCCCCTATGGGGTTTGGTACCAAACCGCATCGTTTGACGGTAGTCGATCACGTAATTCCCCGATGACGTTCCAACATCACATGCATCGATCTTACACCACCTACTCCTGTGATAGTCATCAGATGAAGAGGAGTTCTCTGATCTAGAGTACAGAGAGAGCTCCCTTCTTGTCTTCCCATGTTGGTCTTTCAACTGGTTCATCAGGTCAATATTGGACTGGATTTACCGATTGAGCTGGTGATGGCTATCTAATAGTTCCTTCATCTGGACCTCAAAGTCGGCTTTGGTGATGTAATCAGCTGGATTTGGGGCATCAGCAGCCGCCGGTTGTACGTTTTAGTCACCTTGTTGAATGTTGGTCTCTTCATTTCCTTCAACAATACGAGAAGTAGGAGGGTTTCCTTTGGCCTTGGATAATAGCTTCCTTTTAGATCTTCTTTAAAATCTGAATAGAAGCAGAAACTTGTCGGTAGATATCTGGATCTATCTCGTGGATATGAGAATCCACTAGTAGATGATGAGATCCAATCAAGCAAAAATTCTTTCGCAGTAAAAGCATCAAAATGTTTGCACCGAAAGTCGGCACAAACACCCAATAGATTTTATGTAGAGAAATAAAGTGAAGAACTAAAATTAAAATAAAAGAAATAAGCAAAAAACAAGAACGCGCAGATTTATAGTGGTTCGGCGTTGATTGCCTACGTCCACTTTGATGAAATTGCTTTACTAATCGCTTGTTTTTCTAAGTACAGGGGAGGGGGTTAGATTGGATTGATCCTTAATTACAATGGAGTACAAGTAAAATTGCAGCGTAAAGATCCCTAAAATGAACGATGAACTCTGTATTTATAGGGGTAGACGACCGAATTTCTTCCTGAAATTTCATCGGTAGAATCTCATGATGTAGACGAGGTCACCCAAAAAGTTTCACGACCCAATTCCCAATATTGGGCGATCGGTACTGATTGGTCCTAGGAGCCACGTGGCATCGCACGATCGGTCATATGGGTCCCCCTCTATGCTAGTTTCATGTTTCCAAAGTTGTCTTCATGTTTTTGGAGACATCGATCGATTCCTGTTGAGTTGAACTGTTGGTTGATGTGGTTCATAACCATTGTGATACGATTTGATTCCCTACTTAGGGGAAGGGATATGTACCGATCCCCTATATAGAAGAGACACTAATCCATACTTAGAATATTCCGGAGATTCTATCTCTTGGTTTCGCTTGATCGTTACTTCATACCATTGTATGTGCTTGATCTTTGGACTCCATGATCACCTCTCTTAGGTGCTTGCATTGTCTATCATTGAGTCTAATTTGTCTGATCAGTCTGGATATATAATTGTGTCAAAAGGTTCGATAACAACGCTTATTAGTCAGCAATAGGGCTAGCTAATAAACTATTTGTCTAATAGGTGTCTAGAATATGAGTGTTTAGGCATACTGTTAGGTAAAAAGTGTTCTCCCCTTCCTAGCTCCTAGCCTGACCCAATAAGTGAAGTAGGTCTAAAAGGTCGACCGAAATGTAAGGCCCAGATTTATTTTTTGTCTTGGGCTAATTTCAAATTTAATATTTGAAATACTAAAATGAACATGAAATTTAAAAGTTAATCTCAAAATACAAAAGGATTTTATAAATGTTTTAAAATATATTTAAAAATTTTAAAAATTGTTTTAAGAAATTATTTTTTATCATTTTTGAAATTATATAATATTTAATTAATATGATTAATTAAATAATTAATTAATCAAAAGTCAATTAATATATATATATATATATATATAGTGACATATGTATAAATAAAATAAATTTTCAATATTTGTTAAATATTTAATTAAATCTTAAATTAATAACTATTTGATTACTTAATGTGTATATATTGATATATATATATATAACTATAAAGGTTAAAGTTAAATAATTTAAAAGTTTTAAATTTTCTTTAAATTGGTTTGAGAATTTAAATTTTCAAAATTTTCAAAATTAGAAAATACTTAATCTTAATTAGAATATTTAATTGGATAAATAATTAGTTAAATAGTTAATTAATTGATATATATATATGACTATAAAAGGTTATAGTTAATATTTTGCTTAAATAGTTTAAGATAAATAAAATAAAATTATGAAATTTTGAATTATATTTAATTAATTAGTTAATTAAATTAAGAATTAATATTAATTTAAAATATTCTAATGAATTAGATACATATAATTATTATACAATTTAATTTAATTAAAGTAGTTATAAATAAACTAAACTTATATAATTATATTTATAAACTAAATATAATTGGAACTAAAATACGCCAAAAATAGATTTTGGAATAAATACATATGTATGTCACATACTGTGATACCATGTGTGTCAAACACTTTAATCACAAAGGTATTTCATAAGAAATACATTATTCCTTTGATCGGTATCACTCTAAAAAATATTAAAGATTATGAATCTTTAACATAGTTGCTCTCTATCATTTATATGTCAATAGATTACTCACATATGCACTGCTATTGAGCGAACTCAAGCTAGAGCTGTTATGTGTAGTACTATTAATATATTTCTCGACAAGGTAAGATAAAAGATTGTATTTGTTGAGTAAACTCAACGTATAAGCATTTATACTTAGGCCATTAAGAAATGATAGTTAATAGTGAATAATCTCTTTTAGTTTGTTGAGCAAACTTAATGTCAAGATTGATATTAGGAGAAAGACCATGGTTAGAGTTATATATGATATAACCGATAAAGGGTTATCCATCACTTATGGGGGTTTGATTTGTTGAGCAAACTCAAGGTCAAAATCCCAACGCAAGTGAGTTCTAACGCTCACTGGAGAAATCGAAATGTTTCTATATTTTTCGTAAGGTTTGAGGAAAATAAAAACCTTGTGGGAGCCTTATTAGAAAAATATAATAATAAAATATAACCGTTCTAATATTGTAAGAATAAATGCTATTAAAAGTTCAAATAATCCACTTTAAAATTTTTTAGGAACTATTATAATTGATAAATTTGCTTATCAGTTAAAATTTACACAAATGAAACAAATTAATATTGATAAAGATGCATAAAATATATACAAATAAATCTTTTGGCATGTTATATATAGCAACTCGTTATTTCGGACACTTCATCTTTGAATATCTCAAGTTTTGAAATGTGGTTAGATGTTATAAAAATGATTTTTATAACTTTATTAAACTCCTTTTAATTAAAAAATAATGATAGAAACTTGTTTTTGAAATTTGTTTACAAAAATAAATACTTTGGAGAAATATCGATAATGTGACCGAAAATTATTTTATCGATAAACGGATTTTCATTCAATATAAGTCGTTCACACTTTGTGTATATGTCTAAATAACATAAGAGGTCATTAGTAGCTAATAAAAATAATTTTTGTTAATATGGTTTACTAAATTCACTTTGGAAATCTTCTAGAAGGTCAAAGGTGGAAGATATTTGCATGGAGACATTTATATTGGCTCATGAGCTGGAAAGTTGATCACATGGGGGAATGGCCTTTGGCTGGCTAGAGATGATGGTGGGGAGGTTATAGTAAACCCTCGTTGCCTATACAACTCCACTTATATCACACTGGACCCCTTTTACATTTTTAAGCAACTAAAAAGAAAGTTCTTCACTTTTTATTCTCTTCTTTATAACTTTCAATAACTCAATTCAAATCAAATCAAACCTTCTCTAAATTCTTGCTATAAGCCTTAAACAACATAAAAACACCTTTTATCAACTTGGAGCTTAAATATTTGGTGCGCACACCCTCCTTCAAGCCTGGATCGTGTGCATTTAAAGGCAAATATTTCCTAGGTCGTGCGCAAAGTTGAAGGCGGGAGGAATTTTAGGAGCTTGCAAAGTTGATATAGAAGTAGAAGCGAGGTCGAGGCTTGAGCTTGGTTTTGTACTTGCTGAAGGGTGAGAAAAATCACCATTTAAATGTGTATGAAGTATATATATGGTTGTTTAAATTATAGTAATTTGCTTGACTATTTATTTCTTTACTTTTGCGATTCTTTCTTTCGAAAGCAAATGACACATGAAAATTTGTGTATTTGGAATTCTACAACTTTCTATGATTGGTTGCATAGCCTTAACATGATGCACATAGGTTTGATTGGGACTTGATTGAATTGGACTTGAATAGGGAAATGATTTTATAGCGAATAGTTTATATAGAAGCACTTCGAAATGCCATGTGTTCGGTAATTTTTATAATATTTTTTAGAGAGATCCCAACATGTTTCTCGCTATGATTGTGATGTATACTGAGCATATTTTATACTACAAAAAATCGGATGTTAAAAGGATCGTTATCATATTGAAAAACAATAGAACTTTCATATGTATAAAACTGCCCAGTTCATAATCTATTACAGCACTTAATGATAGAATACTTCGGTCGCTGTGGTAGCTCCGACCCTTTTTACAGCATTCTGGAAATGCTGCAAATTTTGTTTTGAACTTTAATTTTTTTTAAATGAATTTTAGTTTAAGTAATTTCTTCAATCTTTTTATGTAACGACCCAGTTTTTCGGACCGGTCAAAATCGCCGAAAAATCCATCCGTTCTAAAACTACGAATGAAAACTACCAGATTAATGCACAATATTCGATAAATATTCAACGTTACTAAATGTATAGGAGACAACTTTAATAATACAACTTACCAGAGTAATCATTTAATCTACAGGGCATACTTGAATACAAAGAAAACTCAAATACAAAAAAACCTCTACCGCTGCATAATTTTGATGAGAGAGATAACAATATCCTATTCCTGCAAACTCAATAAGCATGTCAAATGTGGAATAAAATAGTAAGCATGAAAGATACAACAACACAAGATACATAGCAACCAATGAACAGATAAACCGGAAAGTGTTATATTATTATTAGGGCGGCATCAGTACCACTTGTGACTGCCTACGTAACCCTATCTAATTGGGTACCCAATTAGATACACAATCAAGCCAACATAGTTCTCCTACCGCAAATAGGACTCATGGAGCCTACGATGCAACAAACAAATATGCAACTCCTAAACTACATAGCATATAACATGCAAATGTAGCTTCCAAATCTACTCACTTATGTTATATCCTTACATTTGGATTTTTCAACTCTAATTAACTTTATTATTTTAAAAATATAATCTTTTTCAAAAATAATCTCTTTGAACTAATAAGACGACCCACCTTTCTGACCCCTAGGAACGACACTTAACACATCGTTGATGTTCATGTGTCGTTGCCCAAGCATCGGAAAGATGAATCATCGTGGGGTGAAATAAATGACAGCATATAAAACCTCATAATGAAACTGCTAAATAAAACATAACAGTCAATAGTACATCAGGTTACTCCTTAACAGGGAGTTATCAGAGTTACACAAAAGTACTACAAATCGGCTTAGGCAGTTATAACATCCTGCATTTACAAATGCTGAAACAAAATACACTTACATAAACTAGATAAACAACGGAATAGGTAGCTAAGTGATAAAATCCTCCTGCTCGGATGCCGTTTTCAAAAGAGCCCAACAAAGACTAGCTACCCATGGACTACTCAAATAAATCAGTACCAGAGAGTTTAGGAAAACAAATAACTCGGGTCAGACAATATGTCTGGTATAAGTAAAACTTTTAAAACAATGGGTGTGAAACTAAACACAAACATATGAGACCATGAAGAGTGGTTGACTCTTCCTAATCCAAATAAGGGAATAAATTTGAAGGTTCGAATTAAATAAGAAAAGGGAAATCTCCAACAAATGAATAGGAAGGTGCACCCCCCTTAATTATAACTCTAGTAATATACTTCTAAGAAGCTCATTTACTATGGGAAACTTCTCGAAAACCTCTAAGCCGGTCCCCGCCAAACCTTACCGAGAATCCGAAAATTTCACATCTAATAGCGCTATCGAATCCAATCTAGATGAGATGTGAAAGTATCCTAATGGGAGTAACCCCACATAGCTTGGCCTCCTCCCGTGCTTTGGTTTTAGTCATTTCCATCAAAGGATATCAATGCTCAACGAAGCAATAAATCATCTTAGAATGACGATAATAAAGAAGCAGAAGTAACTAATAACCGAGAAACTAACTATCGAGGATATAAAATGATCGTATATGGAAATTAAGCTTGTATACTTACTACTACTCATTGAATTCAAACTTACTATTTCTTGGTTAGCAATAATACTGGACAAGTCAAGGTAGTGTTACCTCAAAGTCATGTCTCACGATTATTCTTAACTTTTGAAATAGCGACAAGTCTACTTCTTCGATATTCAGTGCTAATTATACAAATAAATCGTTTCCATATAAGTGAGTTGCTTTACGGAAATTAATTCATTTCCGTAAACAATTCAAACCTTTTCTTTTAAAGCCTGAATTCGTACTTGGCTTCACATTACAGGTATTAGCTAAAAATAACTTTGTTAAAAGAGTTTACTAACTTTGACACATCATTATAAAAAGAATTTAACAACTTAAAACATCCTTATTACATTGATTAAATAACTTTAAAACTTTGTTAATTAGTTAATTAATTAACTTCAATAACCCTTAATTAAAAAAGTGAATCTCCTTTAAAACATCATTAATTTAATTAATCAATAATATAATTAATTAATTAAATTAAATAAAATTAAATATCATTATTTAAAATGATTATTTAGTTTAAAACTTTATGTAAGGAAAGATTAATTAAGGTTAAACAGATTTATTAACCTTTAAAGGTCCTTAATTAAAAAGGGTTGATTAATTTTTAAAAAATCATTAATTAATAAATTAATAAATCTTAATCCATCATTATCAAAAGATTAATTAGCCATAAACATCATTAAATAAACTAATTAATTAAATTTAAAACATCATTAACTAAGTAATTAGTTAAATTTTAAAACACATCATTAATAAGTTAATTAGTTAACCTTAATCCTTATTAATTAAATAATCATTATTAAAATAATTAATTCTTTTTTGAAAATATCATTAACCAAAAAATATCATTATTAAAATAATTCTAAGCACAATAATGAAACCAAACGGTTTCGATAAAAGATGATTTTCCAAAAGTGCCGATATAGCGAGTATCGTTATACGGATAGTTCGGAATTTAAGCTTATGTCGTTTGCAATATAACCAAACATCTCATAGCAAAGGAATGAACATAAATACATGACGATTTATAATAATACAACATATATCAAGCATTTATTTACAACGGGATTGATCTAACTACTAGATTTTCATATAACTTAAGATTCGCTTACCAACTTTCTGAAGCGACTAACTTTCAAGCAACAAACCAATCCATCAACCAAACCATTATCACAACTATACAATAAGCATTAAATAGCTAAAAATATGAGCATGAACATAGTTTAAATTTTATGGTTCAAAAGTGGAAGCTTCACTCACCAAAACGCACTAAAACAAAGTCAAACTTCCACCGAACTTGTCTAAACGCTAAGCAAACTTCCTTAACTTGAATTTATGCACTTGTGTGGGCTTGAGGGGTGCAATTTGGGTTCGGTTTAGGGCCTATGGGGATCGGCCTAGGTGGTTCAAGGGAGATGTAGGGTTTTTTGAGTGGAGTGTTTGTTTGAAGAGGAGTGGATGTAGTGAGCTTAGAAATGGAGAAGGGCTAGCTTTTCAAGCTTGTTTTAGGATTTTGAGTGTATGAAAGCCATTGTTCATTTCATGAACATGAAGTTATTGTATTGAACTTTGAAATAAAGATGCAAAGTGAGAAAAGTGTATGTGTGGTGGTATTTATAAGTAAAGAAGTGGGGTATTAATTTAAGTGAATATTAGGCTCAGGTCCTTAAAATCAAACTTAATACACGAAAACTCCTCACTAAAAAAAGATTGTAAATTGGTTCCTTAGAATTAAGTTACTTATTAATTGCATGTATTTATGCTAATTGCAGACATTTATGCAAATATATCCAAAAATTGCAAAAATTTCTGCAATTATTCAGTGAATAATTGTGAAAATTTTCCGTAATTTGTTTGGTGAATAATTGCAGAAATTTACACAATTTTTTGAAAAAATTGCGAAAATGTATGAATTTATTTTGTGAATAATTGCAAAAACCGCAATTTTTCAGTGAATAATTGTGGAAATATCTGCAATTTTTGGATATAATTGCATAAATGTCTGCAATTATTCACTGAATGATTGCATAAATGTATGCAATTATTCAGTAACTTAATTCTAAGAACCTAATTTACATACTTTTTTTGGCAAGGATGTTTGGTGTATTTTGAAACTTAATAGGGACTTTAGCCAAACTGTCCCTTAATTTAATTTAACTTAAACATTTAAATAATATAAATGTTATCATGCAACATGGATTCCATGCCTCTCCACCACCCTTAGTACACATGTTACCCTACCTTAGGTCCACCTACAGCATGTTTTAGGTCATATCCTAGGTATTTTTGGTGAAGGTTATGTTATTTAATTAATTTCCTAAGGTTATTTAATATATTTTGTTCATTTTATTTCAAATCAAGTTTTATATTTAAGCTAAACTTGATTATTAACTTTAATACATTGATTATCTTATCACATGACATGTATACATGTGTGTGCATGTGTATATGAGTGATACAAAAATGTGCACAATGTTTTCGATGACTTTCCAAGGCCGAAAAGTCGAAATTTCGGGAAACGTTTTTCGATCACATTTTCTATTTTTATTTAAACTATTTATTTTGGTAAATAAATTTTGAAAATGATTTTAATACCATTAATTAATATTTAAAATGTGTTTATTTAGTTATTAAAATCCACTATATAGATTTTTAGAAATTATCTAAATATTCAAATACAAAACGATTAATATACGGGTCGTTACACTCTCCCCCCTTAGGAGAATTTCGTCCTTGAAATTAATACACAAAAGACACTCCAAAAGGCATATATTATATCAAGAAATTCATATAACAATGCAAAACAACTATACCATACAAGAACATACATAATGCATTCAAACAACAAAAAAATAACCTGACATTACATCAGGGTAAGTTTCCCTAATATGATCCTCAGTCTCTCAAGTACAATCGCAAGGGTCATCACTCCACTGAACCTTCACAAGCTTTACCCCTTGTTTCTCAATATCCATTCATCCCGATCTACAATATGAAATGGATATCGAACTATCGTCAAATTTGGTTCTATCTCTAAGTCTTCCTGGACAGACGTCTCAACAATCAAAGAAGGATCATGAACATGCTTTCTTAGATGAGATACATGAAAAACTTTATGAAATTTAGATAATCTCTTGGGCAAATCTACTCTATAGGCCAACGATCAAATTCTCTCAAGGATTCTAAATAGTCCAATGAATCTGGGTGCTAGCTTTCCTGCCATTCTAAATCTTTCCTGCCATTCTAAATCTTATAACTCCTTTCATTAGGAAAACTTTCACAAATACCAAATCCTCGACCGCAAACCCTAAGTCCGTTCTCCATTAGTCGGCATAACTTTCCGGTCGATCCTGGGCTTCTTTCATCCTTTCCTTGAACATAACCACTTTCTCTGATGCTTCTCGAATTATCTCTAGTCCAAGAAATAAACGGTCTCCAGTCTCTACCCAACATGAAGGTGATTTACATGGCCGTCTATACAAAGTTTTATAGGGCGTTGTGCCAATGCTAGCTTAGTAACTGTTGTTATAAGAGAACTCTACCAAATGTAGATGTTCTTCCCAAGAACCTCCAAAATCCAAAATGCGTGCTCTCAAGAGAACCTCCAAAATCCTTTTAGTTTGTCCGTCTGTCTATGAGTGATAGTCTGTGCTTAAATTCAACTCTTCCCTAAAGCGGCTTGTAATGCTCCCCAAAATCGACTGGTGAACATGAGATCTCGATCACTAATTATACTTACTGGAATTCCATGCAGTCGAATGATCTCCCTCAAATAAATCCTTGCCATAGAAGCTACAGTTCTTGTAGACTTCACCGGAATAAAGTGGGCACTCTTTGTTAATCGATCTACAATTACCCAAATGCCTTCATTACCTCTTCTTGTTCTGGGCAACCCATCCATAAAGTCCATACTTGCACCTACTTCTGATTCGGTATCTCCAATGGGTGGAGTAACCCAGCAGTCTTGTGTTGGTCACCCTTGACCTATTGATAATTTGCATACTGGCTCATAAAGATCAAAATGTCTCTCTTTATCCCTTTCCACCAAAAGGTCTTCTTCATATTCTAAAACATTTTAGTTACTCTTGGATGGACATATAACCTTGACTGATGGCATTCTCCCAGTACGTCTTTGCCTAATTCCATTAACATATGGCACACAAATCCGAACATTCATTCTTAAAATGCTTCGAGAGTTAAGCTGAAAACTAGAAATAATTCCATCTTCAACATACTTCTTAAGCCGAGCTAAAATAGGGACTTTGTAACATTACTAATTTTTGATAAAATTATTCAGGAGATTTAATTAGATAAATTAAATAGAATAATTTAACTAATTAGAGTGATAAGGGGATTGAGATTTGAAAATAAAACTACGGGTCAAGCTTAATTAAATAAATGGTCTTAAGAATGGTTTATAAGCGAACTAATTTACACAAGGGTATATTAGGAAATAGCCGCACTACCATAACCCTTATATATATCCACGGCTTACCATCCATTCACGTTCGTTTCTCATTTTCACAAAACTTAAAAACGTAAGAAAAGAAGAGGTTAGAGCCGGCCATTACTAGGAGAAAAGAAGAAGAAAATTCAAGTAAAGCTTAGGATTCAAGCTAAGGGAAATTAATATCAATTCAATCTCCTTATCCTAATCAAGGTGAATAATAATTTATAACTTCTCTATTTTATTCTTTGATCATATGTTTTTCGGGTTTAAGATTAAACTCATTTTTATGGTTATTTGGATGATGATATGCTTGGATTGTAACATGTTTGATTTAAACAAAAATTGTTTAAATATGATTGCATACTGTTTTAAGGGTAACATCGATTATAATGATCTTCGTATGCCATGAGGAATTTATATGTTATGTAAAACATGATTTTGGAGTTGGGTTTTAATTTTCATAATTTTTCAAGTTATGGAGAATTTATTATGAATTTTCAAAGGAAAATATGGTTAATTGGGTTTAGAAATTTATTTTGGAAATTACATTGAGAATTTGGATCTGAAACTTAGATATGTTAGGTAACATATTAAAATTGAATTTCTATGATTTTTGGGGAATTTTCATAAGTGATTTACTATGAGAATTAAATTATTTTGAAAGGAGGACCTAAATGAGTTAATTATTTTGCTTCATGGAAGGGCCTATTTGTTAAATTAATCTTGGTTTAGATATGAAATTATGTGGCAATTTTATTTGGAAAATAGTTTGAAAAGTTAAGGAAACTAATCACATGTTTACAAGTAGGCAGATTAGTTAGAAAGTATTTGCTTTCATTGACATTAATTCAATTTTTCCTAGAAAAGTGGCTTTCGCTTCCTATAGAAGTACCTATCGACCTGATGCTTCAACCAAGTCGACACTAACCATGTCGAAACCAACTAAGACGAAACCAATACACAAGGTATCACAATGCTGGTACGTAGTGGATTGGAGAAAGGTGGAAGGCATGGTGTCGAAAGCATTGCTTCCGATGGGGTCGAAACCTTTGTTTTGTTTCCTAAAGAAATGCGCTTGCCTGTTTTATTAAATGTCTTCGAAGGTGTCGAAACAAATGCTTTCGAAAGGGGTTGTCACTTTTTGTTTAAGTAGTAGCTTCCGTAGGAGCTACTTAGTTTTGAAATTAATGCTTTCGAAAGGGGTAGTCTGGACCTGGTCGAAACCTTGCTGCCGTTTCTTTTGCCTTTCGAGTGTATTGAAGTCATCAATGCTTTCGAAGGGTAGCCATTGTTTTAAACTTATACTAATCCACTTCCTAAATGCTTTTGAAGAGGTTCAAGGATTTTGAAGGCAATGGCTTCGGAAAGGGGGTTTCGATGCTATCCTTCAATGTTTTACTCAAAGGATTTGAGCTTTCGAATGGATGGTTCTGACACCATCAAATTTTCCCCAAACAATTTTATAAGGATAAAGGTTTCGAAGGAGATACTTTCGTATATATTCACTTTAACCCAAAAGATGTTTTTGAGTAAACCTAATGGTTTCGAAAGGAGTACTTTCATTGGTTTCGAAGTTATGTTTCTAAGGATTATTAAGTAATGTTTTGATACTTTCGAAAGGTATATTTTGGTTCTGAAAGAGATAATTTAAAGAGCTTCGAAAGGTATATATTTAGTGTTTTGAAAATAAGTTTCCAATGCTTTCGAAGGAGGTTATCCAGGGGTTTCGAAAGTGATGTTTTAAGGTTTCGAAAGCCTTAGTTTTCAAAACAAATAATCCAATCTCATTTTAAAGGAAAACCATGGCATAAATATTTCACATATTTGTTGTTTTGAATATAATTTTGGTTGTTGTTGATATTTTTTTTAAAAGTTTTTTTAATTAAAAAAACATAAGTGGAATTTTGTGCAAAACATTATAAACCCTTTGAATCCCTCTTAATTTAAAATTGATTTCAATTTTTTACCTTAATTTTGAAACATGTAATAGATTACAATATATATATAGCTGTTATTTTAATTTAAAACACAGTTTTTAATTATTCATATATGCATACATATATGTGTTTGAGTGTTCAAATTGTTTTGAAATAACATTAAAGATAAGTTAATGAAATGAGATAATTCCTCTACCTTTTCTTCTCCTTATTAATTGCTTTCTTTAATTCAATTCTTTTGAATATATGTAAACTTTTGATTAGGTAAAATAACTTTCTAACATATTATATATAAGTAAATATATGTAAACTATACACACACACATATGTTATTATTTTATATAATTTCAAAATAAATTATGGGCAACAAAAGCATTTTATAGAATATGTATATAAGATAAAATTTTGAAATTAATATAACTTAATTAAAATTGTTTAGTTAAATAAATTAATTAAAGGTTAATTTATTAAAATAAAAATACAAATATATATGATATATCTGTTATACTATACAGGTTATAACATGTATATGGATATATGATATATAGATACTACTATAAGGGTTATTTAATATATTTTAAAGGTTATAGTAGACATGTCCAATATAAAAGTTGTATTGGAATACTAATAAAAAATTAGTTAAAGAGTAAATCAATTAAAATTAATTAAATAAGATTTAATTAATATAATATTATACATAAGACTATTGTATAAGTAATATGAAATATAAAAGTTATATAATAATAAAAACTTATATGATATGAATGTATAAACTAAAGGTGGAACGCTAAAGGAACCCAAACAAACTTAAGAGATAAATACATACATAAATGGACGTATAACATGATTTATGATGTGTCCGACACTTAAATCATGAGGGTATTTCATAAGAAATACATTATTCCATAAGTCGATATCACTCAATACAATATATTGAAGATTATGAATCATCAATATAATGTTGTCCTCTACCATATATATATATATTAATAAATTACTTGCATAATCCTTAATTATTATGCAAACTCAAGCTATGGATGTTATGTGTAGTATCATTAATATATTGAATAGATGAGGTAAGATAATTATATGTATTTGTTGAGCAAACTCAAGGTACATATACTGTACTTAGGCCATCGCGATATGGTAGGTACAAGTGAATAATCTCTTTCGATTTGTTAAGCAAACTCAAGGTCGAAATAAGATTAGGACAAGAAACCATGGGTTAGGAATTGTATGTGATACAATCGAAAATGAGTTATTCATCGTTTGTGGGGCTATGATTTGTTGAGCAAACTCCAGGATAGAATTCCAAGGCAAAAGAGTCCTAATACTAACTAGTGAAGTCGAGAGACTTCTACGTTTCTTCGGAGGTTTTGGAAAAACATAAAAGACTAGTGGCAGCCTTATTAGAAAAATGAAATGAGTTGAAGATTTTGTGCATGTAATATGATTGACAAAACGTTTATCAATAAAAATATATAAATTGAAATGAGTTGAAGATTGACAAATAGAAATATTATATATATACTTACTATTAAATACTTCTTGCATATTAATATTTTCTACACCCATGCAAGTGCCAAATTTACAACTACTTAATACATTCATAATTTGGTCGCTCACTTGTTTATTTGGTCGAGACTGTGTATTGCATTCTATGAGTTCCGAACTCAAAAGCAATACAAGACCATAGAAATTTGATTCATATACTACCACACATAAGTGTTATATGGTGAACAATCTTAGTTTGTAATGTACTATACTTCGTGGAAATTAGTTCATTCAAAGTAAACAAATAAACCGTACTATGAGACCCAGTATTCAATTTGATTAATTACAATAAAGATCGCATTGTGCTAAATGTAACACTAGATCAAAACTACAAGACAGATCAAAGAACTCGATCACTGAATTTTCATTTTGAACCGTTTACGCAAGGTGCATCATATACAATTTCCTTAAATGTTAAGGATGATCGAGTGCACTTTTGCAAAGAGTTTGTTATGATATTGTAGTATGGGTATTTTTTTGAATAATTCAACCGTTTAGAAAGAAAATCGAATGTACAAGAGTAGATGTGTTTTAAAGTACAGTTGGGATGAAGAGTGTGAATGGTCGCTTCTGCTTCAAAAAGAAACATCGAAGAAGAGAATTGTAATAATAATGAGTGAAACTTAACATTGGAATAAGAAATATGATTTCTATTCCAAAATGTATTTTTGTGTAGAAAGTTTTTTCTATGAGATTTATTTCTTCAAGTTCAAGATATTTGATCAAAGAACTCTCCATTGTAAACTAGTTACAATATATGAAATAAATTATCTATATTAACTGAATAATGGACCTCCAAATTTAGTACGCTATTATAGTAATGGCAGAAATAGTGGAAGCATGCCATATAACACTTATTGATTGCGTCAAGTTACAAAAATTGTTTTTGTAAAACATACCAAACATTATTTATAAAATAATGATAGTGTCGACTGAAAATAAACATAGTTGTATTTCAATGTGAATATTATGAATATTCATAATGGAATAAAACTGTATTGTGGTATTAGTTTTCTAACAAAAGTGATGCAATGGAGAATACAGAAGTATCTAATATTGTTTACCATTATTTTGGAATTATAGACAAAGCCGTAGTTTTAAGACATAATTTTGCAATATGATTATGAATAACATGATACTGGTTAATTATATCTCAAACAATTAAGGGCTATGCACCCATTTTGTCGGAGCATCATAAGAGTTAATAAACTCTTCATATTAATACATATAGATGTTTGCAATCGTAAGTCTATTGGTACCAAAACGGTTCCGCGCAATTCTTCATATTCACCGATGAGTTATCACAGACATGGACATGTGTATTTAATACGCACGTATAAGTCTATGATAAGCTCATAGAATATAAAATGGAAGTAAATAATATAACATGTAGAAGAACTGATTTGATTTGATCGAATGAGTGAGTATATTGGAAAGAGTTCCATGTTACCTAATATGAATAAAGATACAGTCTCAAAGGTAATTCCTTCCTATAGTATATAATTACGTATTGATAAAGAGAAATCGAGCTTTGTTAGACAAAGCCCAATTAATGATAGGTGAAGTTGAGTTAAATTCTTTCTTAAGGAGTGTACTAAAGAGTTGTATGCAAGAATGATATCGTACAAAGAATAGTTCACAAAACCATACAAGATACAGATTTATAAGAAACCTTACATTTCCTAAGCCAAGTAGTTGACAAGTTGTGCGATTCGAAAGACTACACGCAAAAATTGTATGTAAGAGATCTTGTATGAACCATCCTAAGAGAATTTGGGAATGCTAGTCATTAGATGACTAATTTATACAGTGAACATAAATAAGGCAATTCATAAAATGTTTATGAATGCTCATTTTGTTGCACTAAGAAACAACCGTTGCTTCAAGAAATACCAACTTCATAGCGAAGGAATTTCTTTAAGAAATTATTGATATAAAATGGATTTGGATCGATCTAAGGATAAAAATAATTGCAAGGGAGGAAATGAAATTTACCAAATCTAACTGAACAACACACATTTGTAACAACCCGCTTTTCCTTACAATTCAAGCTGATAATAAACCACACATGTCCAACCCAAATCAAATAGAAAGATGGATAGTTAAGGGAAAGAAAGAAGAAAGAAGAAGAGAAGAGAAGAAAACGAGAAAAGAAACTTTAAAAAACACAAAATCTCATAATCATAGCAAAAGGACATATAATATAATATCAATGATCTTTACATAATAGAAACTATTATATACATATCTTCATCAGAGTACAACAATAATCACAATTACCAGCCTGGACAGTTATAACAACCTGTAATCACAATTGCTGATAATTTCAAGAACAAAGCAGCAGAAATAAACATATACATGTATACGATTTAAAGACCTCCAACTCGTCTCCTTAGCTCCAATAAATCCAAAGCAATCTGTGAATATGCTCGGTCTGACCCGAGCATTATAATAAAATAACACCCGAGTCAGTCTGGAAAACAAGCATGAGAAAATACACCAAACAGAACTTTTAAAGTTATCGAAACCTTTCAAAAATCAAAAGTATCTCGTAGGACCACGCCTCACATAAACACGGACGGGTTTTACCTTACGATAACCAAAACATTTCATATGAAGTCCTTTGATATTATATTAGTGGCTAATATACAAGTACCTATTAATCATAGCCGAAATTGTTACATTAATTAAATTCCAACATACTAGGTTCTACAACTAAAATCGAAGGCTCGTATTGGAGAATGGATTCCAACTATGAAAGGGTAAGGGTCATCCTACCGAATCCGTACACCTCTACATAAAATGTATAGGAGGCTGCAACACGTTGCACCTCTGCTACTCAGGACCGACACTACCCCCATCTCGAGTAGCACCGAAATGATCACCCCTTGGTTGCAATCAACAACCACACAATGTGATCCCGAAGCATACATGAATATCGCTCTAGATTTGGGATGATCATACCCTACTTGGGTGCGAACCACTTAGCCCTACCGCATGTCCATGCTTTATTCATTTCCCGAGTGAGAGGCTCGAAGAGGCCACGCTCTTAACATTTCCTCCTAGCAAACCATCTTGGAATGCTAATATTGCCCTCCAAGAATCCAATGAAATACTAACATTCATACATACAAGTTCGTTCTGGGACTAAACGAAATGCTTAAGAACCCCGTCTCCAATTCCATCATGTTCAAGATGCCTTTACTTCGAATGCTTGAGTTGGATCGAAGTGGTTTTCGGATAACATATCTGATCCTGGTCTCTTTGAAACAACATTCAACAGTTTCTGGTAAACTCAACCCCGGTTCTTTAGAAAATAAACAGTCAAAGATAAGAACGGAGATCACCTCCTAACCGTTAGTGGAAAATTTTCCTTATCATTCGTCCTAGAAGAACGAAATGAGATTTACACACATAGTATAACATCATCGGAGATGACTATGCCACATAACTCACATGTTTCTCCTAGATATTTCCAAAGTTACTTTTGGGTCCAAATTCCGATAGTCGATTATTTAACTATTAAATAACAAACATTCAATCGGGGATTTAATTCCATAGGAAAAACCAACATTTGGTTAAGCACCAAGCAACACTAAGCCTCCTTAATTAATCTTTTCATTAATTAAAACCATCTTGTAAATGCTTGTATCAAAATACTTTTACAAAGATATATTCACAACCCCTTCTATTTTCAATACTTAGAAAATATCCATATACTTATCTCATCGGTATAAGTATATTTACCAAACTCTGAGGAAGTTCTCTCTTTTAACAAATTCTAAAATCATTTATAAACTCCATTATAAATTACTAAAACCATTTATAAATTATTTCTCAAGTCATTTCTAAACCCTTATAAAACCATGCAATTATTTATAAATTTCTTTTTATTAATCTATAAACCTATTTCTAAAATTCGTTATAAATATCCATATTTTTATAAACCTCATTACCTTGTAAATAATTTTCCTTTAAATCTTCAAACCTTTTTATGAGTTCCTTTTATAAAAAAATCCTAGTCCGTTTATAAAACTTTATTTATGAATCTCGAAAACATCATAAATAAATAATAATAATTAACTTTTAACCTCTTAAAAATAATAATTAATAATTCAAACCATTATGGATAAAAAAATCGTCAATCTTTACCATATAAATAATAATAATAAATTACTAAAATATTATTAATAATCATTATTATTAATTTCAAACCATAATAATAATTTAAACAATTAACCTTTCAAAATTACTTAAATATTTATAAACAACTTTATACAATATTAACATAAATAACCAACTTTAAAACATAATATATTTCCTTGGTAAAATTCCATTCTTAAATCTTTAACTCAGTCATTTCCATATCTATAAAACTATATTTAAGAATCTCTTTCCATTTTATAAAAACTTCCTTTCATAAAACTCATTTATTTATGAATTCCATTTATAACTTTATTTTCTTTATCAATCTCACTTATTCACAAATCTCATTTAAAACATCAATCACTATCCGTGTTAACATTACTTCCATATGGATAAATTCCTTTTATAAATCCCTTTCTATTTATAAAATATCGTTTAACATTCCAATTTACCCTCACCTTCAATTTCCAAAATAGAGTCAACTATTTCTAAAATATCAGTTCGTATCTTATAATAAATCCACCGTTTTATTTATTCTCTAATTTATTAAAGGATAATAGTTTCCTTTAATTTATAAACCCCATTTATAAATTCATACTTTTATTAACAAAATACGATTTTACAAATCTTCACTTCATTTGTAAATTATTACTTTTATAAATTACCACATTTACAAAATCTCACATTTGTAATTAATCTTTCATATATGTACACATATACATACATACATCTATATATATATATATATATTACTTCGTATAAAATGGTTAATAAATATTAACGTCAAAATATTTATATTTTCCTTTAAACATATCCCTTTATTATAAAAAACAGACTTATTTCAAGATTTTGAAAATCTTTATTTACAGTTTTGAAATCTCCATTTAATAGTATTTTATGAAACTATTAACTTATGATATCCAAAAATCATACCTTTGATATTAAAATAAATTACTCCTTCAAATAGTTCAAGACTAACTATTTAAGCATATATAGTTTTCAAAATCGCTTTGAAATCCCTTTTTAAATCAAATCACTATTTTATAGTATTTTAAAATACCAAAAATGAGGCCCGGTGCTACTAAAGCACTAATTAAGCAAATCATATCAATGTCATCAATATGGCATTCAACAAGTCATATATCACTATATATATGAAAAGTAAAATCAATAGTGTGAAGAATCCTGTTGGATCCATCCAACCTGTCCTCTTGCATCACATACAATATATAATCAATAATATTAAAATCAACCGCTTCGAGGCGGGATTCGTATACAAATGGTCATCCGCTCTAACATAGGAACGTAATAGGGTATCATCCGCTCCACTAAGCGGGAATATATCCAAACTAACAATATAAACAAGTAATTCATCCAAACAGTCAATAACTATCAATAATAAATATCCAAACATCCAATAGATAATTTTTATCGACCAAAAATATTTCTAGTTAACCACAAAGGTGATATTAACTCACTTTGCTTTTAATAGCCACCACAATGTTCCAGTTCGAATTAAAATTTAATAGTCGTTCAATTCTAACCCAAAATTCTCATTAGCTCTGAATCCTTCCAATCCAATTCCATAGCGTAGCCTTCGTCGATACGATCGCAACGTGACTTGTCCCGTTCGATTTGGAACTCGTATGAGTTTGATACGGATTAATGAACTTTTAAAACAATTAAATTAAAATTAACTTAAATAAATTTAATTGAATATTTAACTACCTCTCGCTCCCTCTATCATGCTCCAGGCCTATTAAACCCATCGACGCCAAATTTCCATGCTTGGTCGTGCCACCCTTACGTCGCCGAGGACGATCGTGCATCACCAAACGAACGCCGACCCTCTGCCACGCTTACCATCCAAGCATCGTCGCAGTCGATCATAGAAATCGCCGTTAGATCAACTCTAAACACAGCACGAATGCGGCCCCCTCACGCGTCCAATCATCAACGATTCGTTGGTCCCACCGTTGATCTTATAGAGCTTGTCGAGCTCTCCATCTTCCTAGTTGAAGTCGAAGCATGAAAGCGCGTGGATGGAGAGAAATCGAGGGAGGAAGGCCTACAATTTTCGGCCATTAAATTTTAAAAAGAAGGCGGCTGATAGAACTAGGGTTTGGATTGTAAAAATAAGGTTTTCTAGTCCTTATATAAAAAATTTCGTGGTACTATTCATCCGTGAAAATTTCGAACTCCAAACGAAGCGTGCTGCTTGGCATTCTATATGTTATACCCCTATTCCGAACACAATGGAATATATATCGGAAGCCAAATCCATTATATACAGAAGCTAACTTTTGAAATCAAATTATATTAATTAAAATTCCTTAATTAATTTCTACGCGTTTCGAACTCGCACGACCAAACGATACTTCCATTCGTCACGAAATTCGACGGCATACAATAATTCACAATTGCGGATCCAATAAAACTGTTTTCATCAAAATCCGAGACTTTGCCCCAAAATGCTATTTTTACACGTTAATTAAAACGAGTAATTTTCAAAATCAGCCAAATCGCCTTTTAATCCAATTTAAAAGTTTACTATCTTCATTCTTGTTCAAATAGAAATTAATTCAACTTTTAAAATCGTTTTCATTTATATTAAATTCAAGATTCAATTATTTAAACAATTTCAAATATTAAATTTAACAATTTAATTAACCAATAAATCGCTATATTTGAAATTCAATTTATTTAACTTATAAAAATTAACTTTTCAATATTTAAAATCAATCAAATATTCCAAATTTGAATAACTAAAATTCTGGGTCCTTACAATATTTCATTGTTTAATAAGTATTCTTGTACACTGAAGTGAAACTATGAGTTTCTTGTCAATGTCGAGAGTAAATAATTCTCGGTAGTCAATTAAACCATTAAAAGTATTGACTCTACGATATGGTATGATGTACAAATCCCAAATAGATTATGTAACGACCCGTAATTTTCGATAATTAAAAATAGTTAATTTAATAAGGTATTGTGATTTAATGTTGGAAAAAATAAAAATTTGTGATTTAATAATAAGAATATAACTGGAATGAAATGTAATTGTATTAATTTAAGGTAAATTGATAACTGCTTAAATGTAATTCCAATTAATTGAAATGATTAAAAAGTTATAATTGGTTATTCATTGTAAATTAATTGTGATAATGTGTGTATTAATTGATAATTGGATTAAAGGAGTAATTGATAATTTGAATGTTATATTAATTAATGAAATAATGTGTAAGAAATTGTAATTGGATGGAATTAGTATTGGGTAAGTTGTTATAACATATTTTTGTAAATTACAAACTTATAAATGTGATTAAATATAGAAATGGTGACAATTGTTATTTGTTACCAATTTATTTAAATAAATTGCAATTGAATGTCATTAAATGTTACGTAATGTGTGTAAGACGATAACTGTAAAAGGAGAATGAAATAAAATGTCTAGAAATAGTAATTATATTTACAAGGCAATAATTGATGTAATAAAAAGAGTGAATCAAAGATAAATTAATTTATTGGCATTTTAAATTACAATAAAATTGACAAAAATTCAATATAATTGAAATATAGTAGTTAATACAAAATTAAGAAGAAATTGGAGAATATTAATGTAATGTGATATAAACCAATGTTAACTATATCCAATTGATAATGATTTGGTTGAATAAAAGATTGAAATCAAGTTTGATCAATTTATTAGAAATAAATTATAATTAATTGGATTTAATTACAGTTGAAATCGAACACTATAATTAGTGTAATATTTAACATTAGATTGATATGTAATTTTTTTTTAAATTATTGTAATTGTCCAAGTAATCAAAATTGATGAAAATTGTTGGTTATCAAATTTGAAGTTAAAAAGTGATTTAATTAATTTAATATTAATTTATTTAATTAACGTGAAAATAGCCATTATGGCAACTTTCTCGGATTTCGACGAAACTAGTTTCATCGGATCTGTAACAGTGAATTATTGTAAGTTTTCAAGTTTCACAGCGATCAGACTTGTCGTTTGATCGGACAAGCTCGAAATGCGTAGAAATCAATTTGAAATAAGTTGATTTTAAGCTAACTTCTTCATACGATGGAATTAGGACTTGAAACCTGTTCCATCGAAAAAATCAATTTTGATATATGGGATGACCTATTTGCATTCCAGAAGCAGAACGGGCTTTTCAGATCGTATTTATCGTTCAAATCTATTCGGATGCTTATTCATTTTCTTATCGAGCCTTAGTTATATAAATTGTCTTTCTCTCAAATCCTAGCAATCATATTCTCATTTCTGTACGTATAGTTCTATCTGATCGTTCTGTCTCTTTTCCTCAATTGCAGAAACCCAATTTACATTCAAACCCAAATTCAATTCCAAAACCAAATCCAAAAATCAAACTCCTCCAAACCATATCAAATTATATACCGTTTCGAAGCTCTCGACGAGTGTAATTCACTGGTGTGATTCCTTTTTCAATCGGATTCACCGTTTGTCCAAAAATCGAGGTTGAACCTCGACCGTCGAAATTAGGTTTTCGTGATCCAACGGTGGATTTTCATCCGATCGACGATTGGGAGGTGGCATTGGGAAGGTGGTGTCGAGCAGAGCGGCCGCGTGGGGCCAGGGAACTCGGCCTTACACGCGTGGATCATCGGTGATGCTTGATCATGGCAATAACCTATGTAGCGGTGGCAAAAGCTTGGTGTCTGATGGCGGCTGCATGGGTTAGGGCGCGTTGTCGATGTCGAGAGGGAGTTAGGCTTCGAATCGTTCGTGCGTGCCGACTTGTAAGCGTTTTATATTTTTTTCTATCTAATTTAATTTGAAATCGTATGACTTCTAACGATGATAACTTTTGCATATGAACTCCGATTCATACATGGTTTGTTTCGTTGGGATCTTATTGAAATTCCGGACATTATGAAACAAGTTTGGATGAATTCTGAGACTATTCAATTTTTGGCCTTATTTTGGATTTCAAATCGATTTGAAATCAAAGATGAGTGTTTTGACCCACTCACAACTACCAAATTATCTTATGTTAATTAAATTAAATTTATGATGTGATTAGAAATTTATTGGTGGCTATTGGTTTATTTAAATCGTCATTCCAGTTAATTAGAATTTATTTCGATTTAAATTGCCATTTAATTTATTATTGAATTTAAATTGCCAGTTAATTATCTGTTAATGACAATCGGTTATTTGTTGTAATTTATTTGGTTGAATTGAATGATGATTGTGATGGATGTTTGATAGTTGATATTGGATGACTGGATGTTGTATTTTTATATTGTTATAACACTGCAAGTTCCCCATGGGTTGAAATGATACAAACTCGAATGATGTATAAATTAGGGAAAAACCGTTATGGGTTGAAACGATAGACTCGAGCGATTTTATGGATTTTTATTTAATCCGGGATTCCGGTTTGAAATGATGTATAACCGTAAAATTTTCAATTGAGAACTGAAATGATAAATATCCGTATCACTTGACCCTAGGGTAGAAAATTATATACGGACATTGGATTAGTTAAATTAAATGAGTTTTTAAATTCTTTAAATTTTGAATTCAGTTAACTTGGATTTTGAAACAGGAATTGATTTATATAAACTAAATTATTTCGATAATCCAAGCGTTAATGCTGAAATTGGAATTGATTTAATGAATTGTTCAAAGGATTTAGATTGGAATTTCAAAGTTGAAGTTTCAAATATAAATAAATTTATTGGAATTGAGTTATTGAAAATGTTTTGATATAACTTTGAAATCTATTTAAATTAATTTTAACTATTTTAATGAATTTAAAACTATATTTTAATTTATTCTAATCTATTATAACCTATTTAATCCAATTTAATCTATTTTACCTATTTTGAACTAACTAAATTTATTTAATCTATTTAAAAATCTATTTAATCCATTTTAAATTTATTTAATCTATTTAAAAATCTATTTAATCTATTCTAAATCTATATAAATCATTTTAAATTTAATTAAATCAAATTTAAATCTATTTAAACTATTTTTACTATTTAAACTATTTTAATCTATTTAAACTATTTTAAAACTATTAAAATTAATTATGACTATCTAAACTATTTTCTAAAATTTTAGGCTATGTAAAGTTGAAGTATTTATATTTAAATCCTTCATGATGATTCAACCTAAGTTGGAATTGGAAATTGATACCTTTTTGTGAAATAACATATTTGAGTAAATATGATGGATTCTGGAACGAGAATTTAATTAACCTGTCTTATCGATAAATTCAAAAGTGAATATGATTTTTGAAAGTGAATATGATTTTGAAAGTGAATATGATTTTGCAAGTGAATATGATTTTGAAAGTGAATATGATTTTGGAAGTGAATGTGATTTTGAAAGTAAATATGATTCGAAAGTGATATGATTTCAAATGTGATATAATTTCGGAAGTAAATGTGATTTCGAAAATGATATGGTTTTGAGAATATGATATGTTGATATCAATTGTGAATTGACTTTTGAAATGTAAAAGAACCATCCGGTGTGAAATAAGCGTTTGGTTTTTACAGAGACCGAGATCGGATATTGTCATACTCTTTGCCAATACCAAAACCACTTTAACAAATGTGTACGTGATGGAGATTCCAAAAATGAAGTAGGATGGTTTGGCAAATGATTCTGTATGAGGTATTTACGTGACCCTGACTCCCGTGAGTCAACTTAGATGTGACTAAAACAGGAGCGACGCCTGACCATGTGAGGTCATTCCTTCTATCGGACATGCTTCTTCGATACCATATTATGACTTTGTGATTATTTGGTGGCCATCCCTTGATTTTGATTATGGGAGTGTGTTCCGAGGTGGGCGGTAGTAGCTGCTATGCATTATCACCAGTCCGGATCCGCAATTGGTATATCTACCCTGGCATTGCCTCGAGTGCCGTGTTCACATGCCCTATCGCGCCTTCTACGAGTTTGTTTTATACCATACCTATGGAGTGCCCTTTGGTTAAACCTCATGGAGGAGCGTATGGTACTGTATAGACTATGCATGGGAATATATAAAATGTGTTAATAGGGATATGGGTAATGCCTTAACGCTATTTTGATACTTTACTTTACTGTAGACACTATTATAATAGCGTATTGTACTACATAGTAGATAGTTTAGCGGATCCTTAAGAGATGGAAATCCCGAACATCTCTTAAGTTATTGCACTTATGTTAGACACTGGATAGGAGATGTCAAAACCCGTAAACATCTTTGACGCCGTTACACTCATATGTATTTACTGTTGATTTAAATTATATAAGATCTTTTAGTTCTGTGTCAAGAGTTTTGTCTTTTCAATTCGCTCGGGTCAGTCTGAGCTTTTCAGTTTATCAAAGACTACTTTTCTGGAGGATGAAAACCAAGATTTTGTACTATTATTATGTATTACATTTATTCCACTGCATCATGTTGTTCCGCTGCATTTATTTATTATTTATTCTTATTGTATGTAACTCTGATCTGTATTATAAAAGTTTAATCAATGTTAATTGTAAACAGCTTCATGAACCGTTTATTTGATTATTATATTTTGTCATTCCACTCCGAGATTCTGTATTTATTTTTCTTTCTTTCTTTCTTTGCTTTTTCTTATTTACCCCATAACAATCTGCCCTTTTGAATAGTTTGAGTCTGACGTGTGTGGTTTATCGTCGATTTAAACCGTCCAAAAAGGCCGTCGTTACAGCTGGTATCAGAGCTTTGGTTTAGCAATAACCTTAGCTTTGTAGGGTCTGACTCTTTATAAATAGGGTAGTAATACTCTAGAATGATTCATTGAGTGTATATATATGAGAGAGCGTATTTGTTAGTGTTATAAAAGGTTTTGTGTTGTATTAATTTATTCTGTTTAGTATTTATAAATTTTGGTATGTACATAGGACGCTATGGCATTGATAGGAATTTCTAAACACTTAATAAGGCAGACCGACACAATATTTGTTTGAAATATAGGTAAATGAAATAATTTTGCCTATTATATATTTTGTATATAAAATAATAGATTTTATAAATGATATAGTTGGATGAAATATGTTGTTTGTTATGTAGAAAATTTATGAATATTGATTGACAAATAGGATATACAAATAAAGTAAATATAAATTGGAAGTTTAGAACTGAAGTTCCGGGATTTTTGAAATTTCTTTCAAAAGGCTTTGGAATATAATATTTGTAGTATTTAGAAGTATTTTATGATATGAATATTTCAAGATGATTGAAAGGAAAGTTTTAAAGGAAATAAGTTTTGTACTCCCCTCTCCGTCATTGTAAAATAATTTCGGCGATGAGTGCACGCATCATCGACGTTCATTTTCGAGTTTCGAAGTGGGAAGACTGCTGTAGTAGTTTTACTAAACATCTGTTTTGATGAATTAAACCTTAATTTTGAATTTCTAAATATGATTTGATCTATAAAGGATAAATACATATATTATTTTCTAAGTGACTAAATTGAACCGGAGTTTAGTCCTTAAATTTTCTGATAATTAGTAGTTTTCCATTAATGTAATAAAATGAAATCTTAACTATTTGAATGGTTGGAAGCTGCTAAGATGTCAAATAAGAAATTAGATGTTAAGAAATTAATGAGATATAAAGAAATGTAAGGTTGTCATTTATACATTAAGGAATGGAAATAAGAAAATGTAATTATTGAACATTTTGTTAATAAAATAAATATTATAACTTGTTTAACTTTCTACTGCATTCTAAAAGACATTTATATATATAACTTACCAAAATGTAAAAAGTTGTAATGTTAAATAGGATATGTAATAGAATATCGTGCAAGTAAACTTTAGTAAATGAAAGTGTTCAATGGAATTTCTTCTAGATAATAATTCTGATGTATAAATTGTTATAAACTTAAGTTAATAATTTGAAATGCTACTAATTAAATGTAATAAAAGTGAATAATGTAAGAAAAATGATTATAAACTTAAGTTAACATTTTAAGCTATTTATAATCAGATTGAATGGTAAAGGTGAATACTACAAGTAAATAATTATAAACTTGAATTAATATTGAAGCCATTTATAATTAAAATGAGTACTATATAAATTGAATGGTTATAACTTCAGAAACCATTGAAATGATTTAGAAATGGAGTTAATATTCAATAATATTATATATGGAAGAATGAATGTGAAAAAGAAATAATCTATAAATGGTGAATTGAATTGTAAAGAAACTTACCTAATAATATATAATCCAATAATTGAAATAAAAATAACTTATTTAAGCAATGAATGTAAAGTAATAAAATGAAAGAAATGGCATTGTATGAATAAAGGAGAAAGGAACTTTTGTAAGTAATAACGAATGTGAATTAATGAAAACAAACATTATATGAATGAGAAAAGAAAAGTAAATGATGTGAAAAAAGGGGGGAAATCAAACTAAATTGTAAATGTAAGTAAACTAAAATAAAATGTCTAAATACTTCAATAATGAATCCTTTTATGATCCAAATAATTTAAATGGATATAACTTATGTAAGTAAAGAATGTAAAGTAATGAAATAAGCCTTATATGAATGAATGAAAATTAAAATTTGGTAAGTAATGAACGTGAATTAAAGAAAATCATTTTATGAAAAAAAAATGAACAATAAATGATGTGAACAAGATAAATAGAGTACACCTAAAAATGTGTTTAATTCTTCGTTTGTTGGGCTTATGGATAGGTTGGGAAAGGATACCTCTATTTTGTATGGAGATGTATAAATAATCTGTAAAGTTTCATGTACGACTATTGAGTGTATGGTTTACTTCATAGTTTATTTATCATTTTATATGATTAGAAGTGCTGAACCCGAACAAACCATTTGTTTTGGTTGTTATGGATGGATAATTGCTCTCTTTGTTGAAAATGATGTTTGTACTGTTTGATTGGCGAATGATTGGTGTTATGTTGTGATTGATTGGTTGTTATTGACTGAAACAACTTATATGTTACTCTTTTACATAATTATTAACTCTGTTAACGTTAAAATATGAACGATAACACCCGGTGTGTGTAATAAGATCGTGAAAGCACCACCCGTGTGACGGGAACAGAAATCAAGCGGAAAAAAGCAGAAATGCAGTAAAAGACAGCAATTTTATAGTGGTTCGGCTTGAGATTTAGCCTACATCCACTTTGAATCTCTTTATTATTGAATTTGGTTACAAATCGATACAATATCCTTCAAAATACAATACAACTTGATCATGAAAGCACTCTTGACTACTAGCTCAATCTTTGATGATGAAACTCGACGAATCCGTGTAGGATGTTAGGAGCTCTTCTCGAAGATTGTTGTAGTGTCTCGAATGCTTGAGGATCTTTGATTGCTGAATGAGAGGAGGCTTCGACAGCGTAATGGCGCTTGGAGAAATGAATTGCCAAAAGTCCCCTCAATGTTGGAAGTGATGGGGTATTTATAAGAGCTGTTTTCTGGGCAGGAATTTTGCCTAAGTCTTAGGTCGCGTACGACCTTAGTTAAGTCGTAGGTCACGAGCGACCTAAGCTAGGTCGCTGTCTCCTCGCGGCTTCAGAAGTTAACTGGTAAAGCTGTACTGGGCTTCATTTGATCAAGTAGTAGGTCGCACGCGAGTTAAAGAATAGCTGTGGGAGCTCTAGGTCGTAGGTCGCTGAACATGCTTTATCAGTTAGGTCGCTAACCTCTTTAGGTCGTCAAGTCCCTTAGGTCGCTAACTACCTTAGGTTGTTAAGTCCTTTAGGTCGCTAGCTACCTTAGGTCGTTGAGTTCCATAGGTCGCAATCCTTTCTGTTGCAAGGTCGCAAGGTCTTCTGTAGCCTTAGGTCGCAAGCTTCTTATGCTGTTAGGTCACGAAGTCCTCCTGGATCTTAGGTCGCAAGCCTTCCTGAAACCTTAGGTCGCAAACTTCTCCCAAGTCCTTAGGTCGCGAGCTTCTTATGCTGTTAGGTCGCGAAGTCCTCCTGGATCTTAGGTCGCAAGCCTTCCTGAAACCTTAGGTCGCAAACTTCTCCCAAGTCCTTAGGTCGCGAGCTTCTTATGCTGTTAGGTCGCGAAGTCCTCCTGGATCTTAGGTCGCAAGCCTTCCTGAAACCTTAGGTCGCTAAGTTTTAAGTCGCTGAGATAAAAGGATTAACATTTGCCCCTCGAGGCATATGACTATGCCATAGGTCGTATGCTTCGATTCACCCTTACTAAGTCGCAAACGACCTAGAACTTTACGCGCCTGTTCGCCTCCCATTCTCAACTTCATATAAATTGGTTAGGTCGCACCTTCTCCCCTACCCTACTGTTTTGAACCTCCATCGCCATTAGCAGTTTTTCAAGCTCCCAAAGACAAATTGGACCCAATCAGCCAACGATTCCTCCTCACCAATCATAATTCGTAAGTGGATCGGCTTTTATTCATCCATAATCATCACTCGATCACGAATCGCTGTTACCTGTCCCAAGCTTAATTTTGTGCATTGTGCTTTTTGAACGGTTGTTTCCAATAACTTTTGCTTATCAATTGACGCACCGTGGCGATTCATGATCGTATGAAAGCCTTTTACTACGGATCTGTAGGGTTTGCAATTGATTTGCTGGTTAATTGGTGGTGTGTTGAGGTAGAACGAAGGGGAAGATCAATTCTTCTGGTTTGGCGGTATTGGGTTATCGGATTCAATGTGACATTGCTTGGAGAGGAAGTCACCAGCCTACCAGATTTGAACGACCTAGGAGTTAGGTCGCGTGGGGAAGCTTAGCGACTTAAGCTTTTTGCGATCTGACAACATTTGCGACCTAGAGAGTTCTCAACCTTAAACAATTGTGCACGACCTAGGACTTAGAGAAAATTGCCCCACCTTAATCCATTCAGTTGCAATGTGCGACCTATAGAAATCCTGACTCATGATAGGTCGCTGAACGACCTAATACTTAGACAATTTTTTACAGCTCTGAACTTTTTAGCCTGAACAACTTAGCATAGGAACGCGGCAACTTGTGTTAGGTCGTAAGCGACCTAGCACTTAGAATTTTTTGAGCAGGACTTGACTGATTTTCTGAACTTGAATTATTTTGGGCTTTGCACTTCTTCTCGGATTGTCTCAACTTTAATGCTAATAACCTGTTTAGAAGCAACATTCACAGAAAAATGGGACGAATATACTGCTATTGATTGCCCACATCAAACAACAGATTAGTTGACAAAGAATATCAAACTTAAATGAACTTCGTGAATGAAATGCTGTGAACTAACAAATCTAAGTGAAGTATTAAAGCAAAATTGAAGTGATCAACTAAAGCTGATTTATTTGCATCAACACAACACTATTCTTGGACTTAAGATATTAAGCCCTGAAACTTTATAATTGACAAGTATCAATTAGTTTAGTTTCATTTACATTTGCTCGTTATTGTATTAGTTTTGCACAACACTTCACTCTCTTTAGGAAACGTGCACCTTAATATTTGATCGTCCAGTTCCTTGTGTAGAATGGAATCTCAACAGGAAGACTTGGAAATAGCCGGAGAAGCTTTTCCAATTGCTACCCCACTAAACGATCCTCCGGAAAGGACTCCTACTACTCTAAGTCATAAAGTCTTCCGACAACTGTGCATCCAATTTGGCATTGCCGAAGCAGATGCTTTACTTCCTGGGTCAAGCGACACTGCTGACAGGCCGCCTCTTGGCTTTGTTGCTGTGAACCGGCAGATGTGTTCAAGTGGAGCCATTCCTCCATTTAACGACCGTCTTCGGGAACTCCTCCTTCGGCTAACTATTTCTCCCTTTCAACTACACCCTAACGGATACTCCATCCTGCTGGGATTGTGCGTGCTTTTCAGGAGAACGTTGAACCGTTTTCCCTCTTTTGATGAAATTCGCTTCTTGTGTACATTTGCAAAGAACAAAGACCATCCCTCTATCATACTTGTGAGGAGTGCCAGGAATCGCAAACTAATTCTGGACTTGCCTGAAAGTGCCCATGGATTCTTGACTCAATTCTTTTATGTTCGCTGTCCTCCGGGATTTTATGCTATTTGGAGAGTCGGAAGTAAGATTACTTTTTACCGATTCATTTTCTAGATTTTTCATAATTCGAACCATCAAATGCTTAGTTCCATTCTTTCTTCGTGCAGCACTTCCTTCTCTTCTTCGAGATACCAGCCGTAAGTCGATTTTAGATACTTTGAGTGCTGTTGACGTTGAAGAGAGGAGCGCCAAATTCTTGCTGAAAGATGAATTTCTGCACCAGTTTGGACTCTTACATCCTTCCCGTTCCACTCAACCACATGAAGTCCCTGATTCTCCTACTGAGGAGTCAGATGCCCCTGTTCCTGCTAAAGAATTTTTACCGCAAGATCTTACCGCTGAGACTTCATTGGTAAAGTGTTCTACTCCTACCGACATTGCTGGATCGCCCAGTAAGTTAGCACTTGCCCCGGTTGTTGAAGAGGAGGAAAATCTTCACACTCTTGAAAATACGGCTGAGGTGGAAGTTGAAAAAGATAATTCTCCCATGCATCATGGCGATGATACTTTTGACAGTCTGAGCGACATTATGATAACCTCTCAGGAGCTCTTTAAAGATGATGTTTCTAAAGTGGTCCCTCCTGTTATCGAAGCAACTTCTTCTTTGCAACAAACCACAACGCCTTCCACACAACTTATTGCCATTTCTACACCCAAAAGTGGTTTGTAGTCTGACGCGTGTAGTTTGCACATCACACACACTTAGAATTTTGGCACTTATATGCACTTAGCTTCTTCAATTTGAGGATTTCTAAAACTGGTCTTTTTCTTCAATCTCAGGTTCTTTGATGGGGCGAAGCGGCTCTTACTTCAACAAATTCCAGCGTTACGGAAGCCATGAGGCTTATGACTTTAGGAGTTATATCGGTGCTGTGAAGGAAACTGATGAGGAGAGGGCTGCCAGAAAGGCTCATGAGAGGCGAGCTCATGAAGAGCGTCGCCGGAGAGAAGATGAGGGATACTATGGGAATAGGGACGAGCGACGTGACTCTTCCCGCAGAAGCGACGATCCTTACAAGAGGAAATCTTACGATGACAAGGGGAAGAGTCATACTTCTGATGATTCCAGCAAACGGATCAGACTTGGCGAGAAAGATACATCTAATATCTCGGAAAAGACTACCGCTTCTATTCCTCCTAATACATCTTCCGGTTCTCCTGCCCTTAAGGAGTCTGACATCCAGACAATCATTAATAGGCTACAGTACCAAGCTGGAGATGGTCCTCCCACACTCCAGAGCCGATTTCCGAATTGGTGTCTGAAAGGAGTGCGTTTTGATTTGGATTTGGTCCCCATTGATAAGCAGGCGATGCTGAAAAATGTCGATGCTGTGAAACTTGACATCGAAAGAATGTCTGGATGGCAGAAGCTGGTTGATGAGCTTCAAAGGGTCAACCATATGAACCTTGAGGCGATGATGACCATGGAAAATGATAAATCTGAGTGGGACAAATGGCGTAAGCAGCATGACGCGGAGATGAAAAGCATTAGCGATGGTTATGGGAAGCTCGAAGCTGAAGTTGAAAAACTTAAAAAAGAGCTTGCTACTTCTTCCACTTCTTATTCTCAGAAAGAAGAAATGCTTCAAAAACAAGTTCGAGATGCCCATGCTGCTCAGAGAGATATTGAGGTGAAACTCGAAGCAGAACAGCAGGTTACGAGAAAATACCGCGATGATGCCGTTCAGCTTCGAGAGAAAGTCAGCTCTCAAGATTTAGAAATTGTAAGACTGCAATCTCAGCTACTGAAGGCTGAAAGAGAACGTGATGAAGTTCTCTCTAGTAAAGCTGTAGCCGAAGAATCCCATAAGGCGACCATAGCCACCATTGACGCGACTCTGTTTGACTTTTATATGCATTGTTTCTTGGGGCGTGGGAGCCTTTCATTTTTGGGACCAGAATATGAAGTCACCTTAGCGGAAGTATGGGAGGCAATCATTGACTTATTTGGTGGTGCCGGATATTCTGAAACAAATCTTCAAGCTACCTACTTAGGTGAGAGCGATCGCGCTGCCCTTGCCAAAGGAAAAGAGCAGCTTATCCGAGTGCGGGCCGAGGCGACGGGAGAGAAGCTTCCTGAGAAAGAAACACCTCCTATTGCTCCTGCTTATACTTCGGCTTTAGCTTACGCGGATATTACCGGCTCTAGTTCTCATTCCACGCCTCCCGCTAAGGTTGACAAAGAGACTGTAACCACCCCTACAGAGGAAGAGGCAATGAAGGACTTCCAAGCTCGGGAATTTGAGATTGATCTCGCTAAACCGGCTTCTCCAGGTAACTTTGACGATTCACGGTCTTCTTTTTTCTCGGAGAATACTGATTTTGATTTCTTTTATTATGCAGCAGTCGTGCCGGAAACTGCACCAATTCTTCCTTCTTCAGCTGTCGTTCCTCCTTCCCAAGTTACTCCTCTTCCAGCTTCTCAACCAGGTTCACAGGAAGAACCGATAACAGCCCTTCAAGGTTTGGACGAACCATCTGCTTCCGAGGAACAGAAAGCAGAAGATCTGGAAGGTAGCGAGAAGACCCCGGAGCGGTCTTTTGATTACGACACAAAGCTTTCTACATTTCTTGCTCCGGGGAGCGAATCTTTTTCCAAGAAGAAGGGAAAGCGTGCGGTTTTGAAGAAAGGAAAGAAGAGTTCTTCTACTGCTAGGGATGAAGCAGAGATTGATCCGGCTGAGTCTCTTTCTCCTTCTTCTCCGATACGGCCTACGAAGCTAATTACCAGGCCGGGTAAAAGCTCCAAGGGTGGGAAGAAGGGGAAATGAGTTTGATTTTGTCTTTTCTGCTTTTTGTACTGACCGGGGATTGTGCGGATACCGGTCTCCGCTTCTTTTTGTAACCTGTACAATGTAAAAAAAATTTCTCATAGTGTTGAAATAAATAGATATTTTTACTTGTACAAATCCTTGTGTCTGTAGGAATACATTTGTTTTTCATTTGAAGTGTAGAGTAAACGATTCTTTCTATTTGTACAAACTTTTTGTCTGTGTTTCAAGAACGCATTTACTCCACATCTTTATTACGTGATATTGCAATGAACTTGTGGTATGTCGCTTGTATATTACTTTTATTACTGTAACTGAATTTTATAATGCTGCCCCCATACCACAAGTATATTGTAATAATTCTTGCTCTCACAAGACCGATACTCTTATTTTAGAGAATAACTTTCCACTTTTTCAGGGAAGAATTATTCTGCTTTTTAATAGAGTATATCTTGTCTTTAGAGAAATTTTTATTTTCTTTTTCTTCCTGAAGAACATTTTGACTTCTGGGAATGATCACTTTTATTTGTTTGAAAGTGAATTTTCCTGTACAATGAAATGAGCTTCTGAAGAAGGTTTTGATTTTATGCCCCAGTAAAGGGTTTATTTTTGGTACTTCAAGAAAGGTGAAGTACGTCTCTGAAGAGGTCTTTTGATCTCTGAAGAGAAGCAATTTTGGTCTCCGAAGAGAAGCAATTTTGGTCTCCGAAGAGAAGCAGTTTTGGTCTCCGAAGAGAAGCAGTTTGCACTTCTACACGGGTGAAATGTGCCTCCGAAAAGGGCTTTTGCCTCCGAAGATGGCTTGTGCCTCCGAAGAGGGCTTGTGCCTCCGAAGAGGGCTTGTGATTGCTTGGAAGTTACTTTCTCATGGTCGGAGGGGTCCACGGGACAGGCGCAAGTTGCTTGATTGGATGTTTGTTTGTACAAACGATCGCAATCAATTAACGAGGTGCTCCTTCGGTGGTCCTACCAATCTTTTTGATTGAGTAAAGCACTCCCATTTATTGGCGTGCCTCGTTAGAGGGCTTTGTAGTATTTCATCTCTGGTGAAGTGGGTCTCTGAAGAGAAGCATTTTGCACTTCTACACGGGTGAAATGTGCCTCCGAAAAGGGCTTTTGCCTCCGAAGATGGCTTGTGCCTCCGAAGAGGGCTTGTGCCTCCGAAGAGGGCTTGTGATTGCCTGGAAGTTACTTTCTCATGGTCGGAGGGGTCCACGGGACAGGCGCAAGTTGCTTGATTGGATGTTTGTTTGTACAAACGATCGCAATCAATTAACGAGGTGCCCCTTCGGTGGTCCTACCAATCTTTTTGATTGAGTAAAGCACTCCCATTTATTGGCGTGCCTCGTTAGAGGGCTTTGTTTGGTGTGCCAGGAAGGTTGCGTCTTAGGGGCAAGTAGATCCATGGGATAGACACAGGCTGCCTGATCGGATGCATCACAATCAGTTAGCGAGGGTCTTATTCCTTCTGCTTGGGAAGGTATCCCTTTAGTGGATCTATCGGCTTTCCTGTTGAGAGGCATACTTCCCTTTGGCTACTTCCATGTTTGTCCGCTCATATTGTATCATCATCCGCCAATCTGCAATCCTTTATCATCGTTTCCAAGCGCGTCTTCCTTTCCTTTGCAAGTAAATTGCTTTATCCGAAGAAGTAGACTTCACTGTTGAGTGACTCCACAGAGTAAACGCAAGTTATTTGGTTGGATGCCTTTTTATATCAACGATCGCAACCAGTTAACGAGGGCTTGACACAGTGGAGCCGTCAACTTTTTATGTGAAGTTCCTCCTGTACGGGATTTGAGTTTGGAATTTTTGTTGCTTGGAATTTGCTTTAATAAATGATTTGTAAGGCTCGCTTAGCTTTGCGATGGGTGAGCTTTGCTTTAATGACCTGCAGTATTAGATCGACATTTTAGCAATACATTTAGAGTATTCACACATCGAAATATAACAGGCATTTTATAATAGAAAACACAGAATGCATAGTTTTTCATTATTGAGTCACGCTGATTTCTCAGCGGTTTACAATGCAGAAGTTACACATCCATCATTATCTTTACAAATTCAAGCAATGCTGTTAAGTAAAAATGAATGCTAGTTATTGTTGTTTCAGAATCTCCAAGCTGGATTTCTATTTGTGCTTGATTCATAGCTTTTGGATTTTTATGCCAGAGAAAGTGAGAGATGCCCCAGCCGCAGTTTTGTGGGTAATTAGTAGTCATCCCAACTTCTGCTTGCTGGGTATGGTCCCCCTGTGATAGCATTAATGGCAAGCTTTTATGAATCTTGCACTGCAGTGTTGTTGTGAGAATCGGATTGATGGGTAGGGTGTTTTTGATCCCGAGTGGATGAGGTTGGATCGACTCCGCTTCTCTTAACGTATTGTTGGAGTTTACCTTGTTCCAGCAATTCTTCAATCACTTTCTTTAACTGGCGACATTGGTCAGTGTCATGGCCAGGTTGATTGTGAAACTGGCAGAATTTTCCATTACTCTTTGCACCTTTCGTCATCTCAGGTGGCTTAGGATACCGGACAACGTCTTTTGTTGCAAAAAAGATATTTCTTGGTGTATCAGTTAAAGGAGTATAATCCGAAGAATTAAAGTGGCGAGGTTTCTTTTCATTTCCATGGTTCTTTCCTCCTTCATTCTCCCTTTTCTGACTTTCAGATTCTCTTTTCTTAGACGGGACACTGTTGTCATTAGTTTGGGCAGCAACCACCTTCGACGTCGTAGAAAGGCTTTCAAGGCGAATGAACTCGTCGGCCTTTTTATAAAATTTATCAAGTGAGTTCGGTTCCTTCATCTTTAGCCATATCCCAAATTTACTCGATTTATCAATGGCTCGCATCAAATAAGTCAGGATCATGCGTGGTTCTGCATTTTCTACCTCGGCCAAAGCTATATTGAAACGGCTCAAGAAAGATTTGATTAATTCTCCGGGCGCTTGTTCAAGGTTAGACAGTGACATTATATCCTTAGCTTTTGAAGCATACAATCTGAACTGTTCTTTAAACTTTTGCGTTAAGTCGGAGAACTTATCTACAGACCGAACTGGAAGCTTTGTAAACCAAAGTAAAGCCACGCCTTCGAGGTATACCGGAAAGTATAGACACTTGATCTCGTCTGATGCTCTTGCACCGGTCATATGCCAATCGTATTTGTATAGGAAATGATTAGGGTCAGTGGTTCCCCTATAGGCTTGGATAGTAGGAGGTGCAAATTTCCTTGGAAATTCCGCTCTCAGGATCCTTTCAGTAAATGGAGTTCTGCTTGGCGCGAATCCCCAGTCAGCCTCATCCTCTTCCCTTTGCATGCTCTCTTTCATGATGCGGCCAACCATTTCAGACAGGTACTCTTTATTGTTCAAAGACACCTCCGGGCAAGCACCAGTTCTTCCCTCGGAAGTTTGCCCGGGCATATGTTCATGATAAGTTGGTTGCGGCATAGAACCATCAGCTTGGAAAGGTGGCATTTCAGGAAGGGTGGTTTGATGGTTTTCTGGTTGACGATTTGCCCCGAACAGGGCAGTTATTCTATCCATCATCAAAGCATTTTGAGTTTCAATTTGTTGGTATAATCCAGAAACTGCGTCATCCAATTCAGCCCTGGTGACTCCAACGGTTGGAGTTGCTTGGTCTGTTGTTGGGGAAGCGGAAGTTCCTTCGTGAGCATTTCCGGATCTGATGGGTCTACCTCTTCTTCCAGGGGCCATTATTTTGGATCTGGTTTTTAAGAGAGGTTCTTTTTATGAGTCTTTGCGAAGCAACGGTGGATGATCGCCTGAGTTGGGTTCTCAACGAAAGCACCAAAATGTTAACGTTAAAATATGAACGATAACACCCGGTGTGTGTAATAAGATCGTGAAAGCACCACCCGTGTGACGGGAACAGAAATCAAGCGGAAAAAAGCAGAAATGCAGTAAAAGACAGCAATTTTATAGTGGTTCGGCTTGAGATTTAGCCTACATCCACTTTGAATCTCTTTATTATTTAATTTGGTTACAAATCGATACAATATCCTTCAAAATACAATACAACTTGATCATGAAAGCACTCTTGACTACTAGCTCAATCTTTGATGATGAAACTCGACGAATCCGTGTAGGATGTTAGGAGCTCTTCTCGAAGATTGTTGTAGTGTATCGAATGCTTGAGGATCTTTGATTGCTGAATGAGAGGAGGCTTCGACAGCGTAATGGCGCTTGGAGAAATGAATTGCCAAAAGTCCCCTCAATGTTGGAAGTGATGGGGTATTTATAAGAGCTGATTTCTGGGCAGAAATTTTGCCTAAGTCTTAGGTCGCGTACGACCTTAGTTAAGTCGTAGGTCGCGAGCGACCTAAGCTATGTCGCTGTCTCCTCGCGGCTTCAGAAGTTAACTGGTAAAGCTGTACTGGGCTTCATTTGATCAAGTAGTAGGTCGCACGCGAGTTAAAGAATAGCTGTGGGAGCTCTAGGTCGTAGGTCGCTGAACATGCTTTATCAGTTAGGTCGCTAACCTCTTTAGGTCGTCAAGTCCCTTAGGTCGCTAACTACCTTAGGTTGTTAAGTCCTTTAGGTCGCTAGCTACCTTAGGTCGTTGAGTTCCATAGGTCGCAATCCTTTCTGTTGCAAGGTCGCAAGGTCTTCTGTAGCCTTAGGTCGCAAGCTTCTTATGCTGTTAGGTCGCGAAGTCCTCCTGGATCTTAGGTCGCAAGCCTTCCTAAAACCTTAGGTCGCAAACTTCTCCCAAGTCCTTAGGTCGCGAGCTTCTTATGCTGTTAGGTCGCGAAGTCCTCCTGGATCTTAGGTCGCAAGCCTTCCTGAAACCTTAGGTCGCAAACTTCTCCCAAGTCCTTAGGTCGCGAGCTTCTTATGCTGTTAGGTCGCGAAGTCCTCCTGGATCTTAGGTCGCAAGCCTTCCTGAAACCTTAGGTCGCAAAGTCTTCTGTTCTTAGGTCGCTAAGTTTTAGGTCGCTGAGATAAAAGGATTAACAAACTCTTTTGGATTATATAAGTGAAATACAAGTTATGGAAACAATAGCTACTACTTTTGGTTTCATAAATTAAGCGTTGTTTGCCTGACAAATAGGTACGTTCTTGGATTACGGTTTTCTAGCGATATTATATTGTTTTCCCGTGGTTTGGGATATATTATTTTGAAAATATGTGATATATATTGTATTATTGATATTACTATTTCTCCCAGACCTCTCCGTACAAAGAAGACTCTACCGTAATTTCCTGTGAATTTTGGACTTAGAAAATTTTGTGAAATGTTTTTCAAACTTTTTTTAACTTGAATATAAAGGATTTAATTGTTATAAATTGATATATTTTTTTTAAATTATTTAATTATGCAAATTAATTGTTTATAAATTAAATTTTTGAATAAGATATATTAATTTCTTTTCCCTTCTTTTCCCTTTTCGAGGACGAAAAGTTTTGAGTGGGAGAGAGTGTAACGACGCGTAATTTTCGATAATAAAGAACGGTTAATTTAATAAGGTTTTGTGATTTAATGTTAGAAGAAATAAAAAATTTTGATTTAATAATAATAATATAACTGGAATGAAATGTAATGGTATTAATTTAAGGTAAATTGATAACTGCTTAAATGTAATTCCAATTAATTGAAATGATTAAAAAGTTATAATTGGATATAGATTGTAAATTAATTGTGATAATGTGTGTATTAATTGATAATTGGATTAAAGGAGTAATTGATAATTTAAATGTTATATTAATTAATGAAATAAAGAAATTGTAACTGGATGGAATTAGTATTGGGTAAGTTGTTATAACATTTGTTTGTAAATAATAAACTTATAAATGTGATTAAATATAGAAATGGTGACAATTGTTATTTGTTACCAATTTATTTAAGTAAATTGCAATTGAATGTCATTAAATGTTACGTAATGTGAGTAAGACGATAACTGTAAAAGGTGAATGAAATAAAATGTATAGAAATGGTAATTATATTTACAAGGCAATAATTGATATAATAAAAAGAGCGAAACAAAGATAAATTAATTTATTGGCATTTAAAATTATAATAAAATTTACGAAAATTCAATATAATTGAAATATAGTAGTTAATACAAAATTAAGAAGAAATTGGAGAATATTAATGTAATGTGATATAAACCAATGTTAAATATATCCAACTGATAATGATTTGGTTGAATAAAAGATTGAAATCAAGTTTGATCAATTTGTTAGAATTAAATTATAATTAATTGGATTTAATTACAGTTGAAATTGAACACTGTAATTAGTGTAATATTTAACATTGGATTGATATGTAAATTTGTTTTAAATTATTGTAAATGTCCAAGTAATCAAAGTTGATGAAAATTGTTGGCTATCAAATTTGAAGTTATAAAGTGATTTAATTAATTTAATATTAATTTATTTAATTAACGTGAAAATAGCCATTTTGGCAACTGTCGCGGATTTCGACGAAACCAGCTTCATGGGATCCATAACAGTGAATTATTGTAATGTTTCAAGTTTCGTAGCGATCGGACTTGTCATTTGGTCGTACGAGCTCGAAACGCGTGGAAATCAATTTAATTCAATTCAATTGAAATCAATTTGAAATAAGCTGATTTTAAGCTAACTTCTTTATACGATGGAATTAGGACTTAAAACCTATTCCATTGAATTTAAAAATATCGAAAAAATCTTTTTTGGAATATGGGATGACCTGTTTGCGTTCTAGAAGCAGAACGGGCTTTTCGGATCGTATTTGTCGTTCAAATCTATTTGGATGCTTATTTATTTTCTTATCGGGCATCGGTTATATAAATAGTCTTCCAATCAAACCCTAGCAGGCATATTCTCATTTTTGTACGTACATTTCTATCTGACTGTTCCGTCTCTCTTCCTCAATGGTAGAAACCCAATTTACATTCAAACTCAAATTCAATTTCAAAACCAAATCCAAAAATCAAACTCCTTCAAACCATATCAAATTATATACCGTTTCGAAGTTCTCGACGACCGTAATTCACTGGTGTGATTCGTTTTTCAATCGAATTCACCATTTTTCCAGAAATCAAGGTTGAACCTCGGCCGTCGAAATTAGGTTTTCGTGATCCAACGGTGGATTTTCATCCTATCGACGATCGGGAGGTGGCGTTGGGAAGGTGGTGTTAAGCTGGTCCGGGATCTGCTATTCATTCATGCTCGATGTTGATATTTTCGCCATAATTCGCGTTTGAAGGACGGCGGCAGCATGGTGTTTACGGGGGTGGCGGAGCGGCCGCGTAGGGCCAGGGAGCTCGGCCTGACACGCGTGGATCACCAATGATGCCTGATCGAGGCAGTAACCCATGTACCGGTGGAAAAAGCTTGGTATTTGATGGCGGCTGCATAGGTTAGGACGCGTTATCGATGTCGAGAGGGAGTTAGGGTTCGAACCGTTCGTGCGTGCTGACGTGTAAGCATTTTATATTTTTTTTATCTAATTTAATTTGAAACCGTATGAATTCTAATGATGATAACTTTTGTATACGAAATCCGATTAGCACGTGGTTTGTTTCTTTGGGATCGTATTGAAATTCTGGACATTATGAAACTAGTTTGGATGAATTCTGATACTGTTCAATTTTTGAGCCTTATTTTGGATTTCAAACTGATTTGAAATCAAAGGTGAGTGTTTTGACCTACTCACAACTACTAAATTATCTTATGTTAATTAAATTAAATTTATTATATGATTAGAAATTTATTGATGGCTGTTGGTATATTTAAATCGTCATTCCAATTAATTTGAATTTATTTTGATTTAAATTGCCATTTAATTTATTATTGAATTGCTAGTTAATTACCTGTTAATGACAATCGGTTATTTGTTGTAATTTATTTGGTTGAATTGAATGATGATTGTGATGGATGTTTGATAGTTGATATTGGATGATTGGATGTTGTATTTTTATATTGTTATAACACTGCAAGTTCCCTTTAGGTTGAAATGATTCATATCCGAATGATCTATAGATTAGGGAAAAATCGTTATGGGTTGAAATGATAGACTCGAGCGATTTTATGGATTTTTACTTAATCTGAGATTGCGGTTTGAAATGATATATAACCGTCAAATTTTAAACTGCGGATTGAAATGATAAATATCTGTATCACTTGATCCTAGGGTAGAACATTATATACGGACACTGGATTGGTTAAATTAAATGATTTTTTAAATTCTTTAAATTTTGAATTCAGTTAACTGGAATTTTGAAATAGGAATTGATTTATATAAACCGAATTATTTTCGATAATCCAAGCGTTAATGCTGAAATTGGAATTGATTTAATGAATTGTTCAAAGGATTTAAATTGGATTTTCAAAGTTGGAATTTATCGAAATAGAGTTATTGAAAATGTTTGGATATAACTTTGAAATATTTTTAAATTAATTTAAACCATTTTAATGAATTTAAACTATTTTAATCAATTTAAAACTATATTTTAATTTATTCTAATCTATTATTACCTATTTAATCCAATTTAGTCTATTTTACCTATTTTGAACTAACTAAATTTATTTACTCTATCTAAAAATCTATTTAATCTATTTTAAATTTATTTAATCTATTTAAAAATCTATTTAATATATTTTAAATTTATTTAATTTATTTTAAATCTATATAAATCATTTTAAATCTAATTAAATCAAATTTAAATCTATTTAAACAATTTTCACTATTTAAACTATTTCAATCTGTTTTAAACTATTTTAAAACTATTAAAACTGTTTATGACTATCTATACTATTTTCTAAAATTTCAGGCTGTATAAAGTTGAAGTATTTATATTTAAATCCTTGATGATGATACAACCTAAGTTGGAATTTGAAATTGATACCTTTTTTGGAAATAACATATTTGAGTAAATATGATGGATTTTGGAATGAGGATTTAATTAACCTGTCTTATCGATAAATTCAAAAGTGAATATGATTTTTGAAAGTGAATATGATTTTGAAAGTGAATCTGATTTTGAAAGTTAATATGATTTTGGAAGTGAATGTGATTTTGAAAGTAAATATGATTCGAAAGTGATATGGTTTCAAATGTGATATAATTTCAGAAGTAAATGTGATTTCGAAAATGATATGGTTTTGAGAATATTATATGTTGATATCAATTGTGAATTGACTTTTGAAATGTAAAAGAACCATCGGGTGTGAAATAAGCGTTTGGTTGTTAAAGAGACTGGGATCGAATATTGTCATACTCTGTGCCAATACCGAAAACCACTTTAACAACTGTGTATGTGGTGAAGATTCCAGAAATGAAGTAGGATGGTTTGGCGAACGATTCTGTATGAGGTATTTATGTGACCCTGACTCCCATGAGTCATCTTAGATGTGACTAAAGCAGGAGCCACGCCTGGCCAAGTGAGGTCATTCCTCCTATCGGACATGCTTCTTCGATACCATATTATGACTTTGTGATGATTTGGTGGCTACCCCTTGACTTTGATTATGGGAGTGTGTTTCGAGGTGGGTGGTAGTAGCTGCTATGCGTTATCACTAGTCCGAATCCGCAATTGGTATATCTACCCTGGCATTGCCTCGAGTGCCATGTTCACATGCTCTATCGGGCCTTCTACGAGTTTGTTTTGTACTATACCTATGGAGTGCCCTTTGGGTAAACCTCACGGAGGAGCGTACGGTACTGTATAGACTATGGGAGTATATAAAATGTGTTAAGAGGGATAGGCGTAATTCCTTAACGCTATTTTAATACTTTACTTTACTGTAGACACTATTATAATAGCGTATTGTACTACATAGTAGATAGTTTAGCGAATCCTTAAGAGATGGAAATCCCGAACATCTCTTAAGTTATTTAACTGGATAGGAGATGTCAAAACCCGTAAACATCTTTGACGCCGTTACACTCATATTTATTTACTATTGATTTAACTTATATAAGATCTTTTAGTTCTGACTCAAGATTTTTGTCTTTTCAATTCGCTCAGGTCAGTCTGAGCTTTTCAGTTTATCAAAGACTGCTTTTCTGGAGGATGAAGACCAAGATTTTGTACTATTATTATGTATTACATTTATTCCACTGCATCATGTTGTTCCGCTGCATTTATTTATTATTTATTCTTATTGTATGTAACTCTGATCTGTATTATAAAAGTTTAATCAATGTTATTTGTAAACAGCTTCATGAACCGTTTATTTGATTATTATATTTTTTCATTCCACTCTGAGATTCTATATTTGTTTTTCTTTCTTTCTTTGCTTTTCGTATTTATCGCATAATAATCTGCCCTTTTGAATGGTTTGAGTCAGACGTGTATGGTTTATCGTCGATTTAAACCGTCCAAAAAGTCTGGTCGTTACAGATTCCAAATGCATAATCAAAATATTATTTTGAACTTTGTACCTAAAGAGAAATGATCTGTTGGCTACAAATGTGTCTTTAAGAGAAAGAAAAATGCAGTTAGAGTATAATGAGCCACATTCATATAAATAATACCATAAATTTAATTGTTGAAATTAACGTAACAAATTCACTATTCGACGTGCTCAAGTAGGTTCAGATTTCCTCACGAAATTATCGCATGGTATGACATTATGTTTTACTACGTATGTGTTGAAACAGAAAATTCTAAATAATTATTTAGAGTGAACCGTTTACACATAATAACTAAAGTGTATCGAAGTCTGTGGGAGCGATATTGAGTTTGTGAGTTTTCGAATATGATTCGAGAACGGGTACGAAAATATCATTTAGAAAAGCATCAAAATTGAACAAGAATTTTGATAGAAATATCAAATAGTTTGATTATCAATCAAAGTACAGAGAAAGCATGTGTTCATAAGAAAGAGCATCAAAAGGTACATTGATATTTCTAGACTATAAATAAACAACACGTAGCTGATTTTTAACAATGTATTTATGTTAAAATCTGCCTTAGTTGTTTTAAATGATGTCTTTTATAGTAAGTATAAAAGATATTGAGAATGTCCCAAACAATATGCAAGGATACCTTATTAAAATGTTTAATACAGAATACGTAAGAAGGATTCCTTATTTATTGGTAATGCGAATTATCATACATGTTATGTTGTATATGGTATCGTGATTTGTTTGTGTATTTGATACATGAAGCAAATATAAAATCCAAATTGATATCACTAAATATTTATTTGAGGTTTTCTTCTGTATTTATGAAATACTAGAGAATTGTTTATAGAGACGACAAACCCCTTATGAATGAGTGTTTAGACTCAAATTTTCATAAGTGATATCGAGTATAATATGTCAATAACAAATTCGAGTTAAGAATCTTTACGTTGGAAATGTTCCAAATGAAAGACTGTGGGTGATTCAATGAAAAATGCTACGTACATCACCTTGAATAGCGCCGCAATTAAAACAAAGTATGTAAATATAAATGCACAAATTCTTATCTATGCTGAAGGTGATTCCAAATGTTCAGAATTCCATAACATTGTTATATGATAACAATGTCACGAAATGATTCATATCAGACATTAGAGCTCACTAGAAGTCGAGGGATATACTCTAAATTATTCTGTATGATAAATTTAGTTTATCAACATCGAAGAGAGTTGATTAATAGAGTAGGAAACTGAAACATAATAGCATACCCGTTCATTGAGGGACGGACCCACTGGTTTCGAGAAAACTAATTAGAGATGTTGGAACAAGATTACATAATTGACCCCAAGTGTAAGTGGGAGATTGATAGAGTTAAGGATATGCCTTAGGGGTAATTATGTAATTTGTTACATATATCTAAGTCGATAAGCAATCTTGTTCGAAATAAAAGGTGTTTTCTTTCTATTATATACTTGACATAATGTGTTATATAACAATTAATTAATTTAAAATGTTAATAGAAAATCCATAAATGGTATGTTTTATGATAATAGCTACAGAGTGTTGTACCCGTAAGTAATTTATCACAATAAAAATAAATATACCATGTTAAATATTCTTAGTCAAGATATATCGAGACTGGATACCAATATATCCATTGAGACTAGAGTACGTAATGCTCTCCAAATGTTAGGATGTGTATTACTCATGGCTGCTGAGGGCTTTAAGGGGTTATGTACTAATAGTTATTCGATAACTATATAATGACCCACTTGATAGTTTTCAGTTAGTTAATATAATTAAGATCAACAAGAAAATATTGATGTGACTAATTTACATAGTTCTCTCGACTTAACAATACTATTGTTTTTCAATGTGGAAGTTCCGCTTTGATTATAGTTAAATCATAGCACATTGTCTAACAAACGACTGTAGTTGGGTCGAGCGGAAGCATTGGAAGTGAAACACTATTCAAGAAAGGACTCGTCTCCTCAGTTATATGAGGTTAGTATCGTGGCCAGTTGAAGTCAACTCAAAAGTCAAAGTCTCTAGCCAAAGCATTTAGGTTAACAATAATTGTTATTATCAAACCAAAGATTTTTATGGACTATAAAGTTGAATATGGACGGTATTGGAATTTTGACCATTACTAAATTCCATAAGTCCAAAGTGATATAATTCTGACGAAGAGAATTGGTTGTAAATAATTGTCACTATCAGGTACCGCTTATAATAAGTAAAATTGGATTTTACCAAAAAGATGCGTAAGCGATACAATTAACCAAAATGTCACACCACTAGCTAAGGTTACACGGGAACTTTAATTTTCAGTTTGTTCGATATTAATCGCTAACTGAATTTACAATTTTGAGTTGCACATCCGTAATGATGAATACTCTGAATAAACCACACAATTTCCACATGATTTAATTGATTTATTAATTGTTGTAAATTAATTAAATTAATTAATATTTATGAAAAATTAATTATTAAACTTTATTTTATTTGTTTGAATGTCATTAGCATTTAATTACGTGTGTATATAAATGTTATAAATACGTGTAATGATATACGATATCGATAAAATATTTAAACTAGGTTTAAATGGATTAATTGTTAAGTTGTTTTGGGAATTTTATTTTTTTGAGGCCCACACGCATTGTGGAAAAGGGAAGAGTTTTCAAATGTGATTTGGAAATCCAAAGGAGTAATTAAAAGAAGGAATTAAATCTACGTCCTTTACTCCTCTTTATGACTCACTTAAATCTCATTTATAAAATGATTTTTGTCCTTTTCTCTTTAATTCATTTTATTCTTCCAAAACTTTTATTTTCTCTTAAAATCTCATTGGATTTAATTAGAAATTAAATAGTAAGGTTTTCAAAGGAAAATTGAAAGGTTTCAATGTTTTATTTAAAACATATTCTCTCTTATTCAATCCGTCGTTATTCTTTTCCATACCAAGACATCTAATTTTCTTTCTCTTGCTCTCCTCCTCTCCTTTAATGACCTTCATGAAAAAAAAATTCCCTAAAACAAATTCAAATAAAAAATCCATAATATCCGAGGTAGCGTTTACTCTAGATCCTTGCAAAATCCAGAGGTTGATTCAATCAAATCGGCGTTTTATTCTTTATTCAAGGTGCAAAACTTAGGCTTCATCTTTAGGTAATTCTGATTTTATCTTATTATATATTCAACATGTTAATGAAGTTTAAATCGTATACATGCTACATCTAATCTCGTCATTTGTTCATTATGTAGGTCCAAAGTTCAGATCTGATATATGTTTATTGATTATATGTTCATCATGATAATATATGTAGGTCCTACATTTGCTTTAACCTTTTCGTCATATGTTCATATTATATGTGTAGTTTAGATCTAATTCATTTTGCAACAAATTTATATATGCCTAATTGTCCTATCTAATTTTGTCATTGTTTTAAAAATTATTATTTTACGATAAAGGCAAATAAATAAAAAAATAATTTTGGATTGGAAACAAATTTAATTAATTGATGTATTTTGTACCTCATTATATACACAAACATAAATTAACTAATATGTAAATTATTTAGTATTATTTTGGAGACTGAATACATGTTTCAGATATCTATTATTTTGAATATAATTTTGGTTGTTGTTGATATTTATTTAAAGTTGTCTTAATTAAAAAAAAACATAAGTGGACTTTTGTGAAAAACATTATAAATCCCGTGAATCCCTCTTAAGTTGAAGTAGATTTCCATTTGTTGCTTTAATTTTAAAGCATGTAATAGATTACAAAGTTCATATATATAATTTTAATTTAAAATATAATTTGTAGTTATTCATATATGCATACATATATGTGTTTTAGTGTTCAAATTGTTTTGAAAGAGTGTTAAAGATAAGTTAATGAAATGAGATAACTCCTCCACCTGCTCTTCTCCTTATTAATTGCTTTCTTTAACACAATTGATTGTCCTTTTGAATGTATGTAAACTTTTAATCAGGTAAAATAAATTTCTAACATATTATATATAAGTAAATATATGTAAACTATACATAAACATATGTTACTATTTTACATAATTTCAAAATAAACTATGGACAACAAAGGCATATATAAAGGACGAATATGTCAATTGCGGTGTAGATTCTAACACTTTTATACATACATATTAACTATGTACACTACTTATATGTTTTTTTGGCTAGGCCAGCCGGTTTTATAGTGGGTTGTCCACTTTTATTACCAACAAATCAATAGTTAATATAGGAGCAAGGTAGCATACGTCAACTACTAATAAAGAAAAATACAAAACAAGAGTTAGGCAAAGCTGCCTAAACTACTATAAAAGACCTAAAGCTAGTTCTCCTCGAAATAGGAGGATCCACTTCCATCGTCCGAAGAGTAAAGGCCTATTTCATGTAGAAAATCCATGAAAAGAGTCAAAATATTTGGAATATAAACAGAGTAATCCATGCAGTAGATAAATTTCCTATACCAACTAACATCATTAAGAATTGCCCTATTCCTAGCACCATGGGCACCAACCACTGAAAGAACAAGACCTTCCCCATCAATTGAGTAATGAAGACGCTTGGTTTCACCTTCAATTTCACAAACGAGCATATGGAAATCATTTCGAACAGGGTCATATCTCATCTTAGATGGATCATGTATCCATGCTTTCTCATAAGAATTCCATTCAATAACATTTTCTTGAGCAGCACTAGAAGGTTTAGGATCAATAGAAGAAACAGAAGGAAGAATCACAAGGAAACAATACCTTCGGCGGAAGTTTCTGAAGTAGGTAAAATCTCATGGGAGCCAGGACGAGACACAGTCATAGGTGGAACAGATGCATCATCTAAAGTAGGTGCAATGCCTGATGGACTAATAGACTGGTCCCCAGACATGGAAGTGCAATTCCTAACCTTTGGAAACTACTTATATGTTTCACTTGCACTATATACACATATATGTATTTGGTACATTCATTATTATATATTTGAACTCAACTTAAATTTAGAACTGCCTTTACTTATAAAATTAAATAAAATATTAATTTTATTTTTAGAAAAGTTCTAAATGAATTTAGACTTTATATGCCCGTTAAAGATCCAATAAAGAATTTATTGAAATTTACTCTTCAACTCCGCTCCGGGAGACCCAATTCCAATAGTCGTGTTGAAAATAACACTAAACTAAAGACTAAGACCGACCTAGGAGATTTAATCACTGAAATATTAGTTTCCATCAGTTTACTTAAGTGCTACATATTTGATATCCTTAAAATGTTAAGGATATCTGAATGCATTTTTTGTAAAGTGTTCGATGCAGTCTTGTAGAATGGTTTTCTTTAAATGATTTGACCATTTGGAAATAAAAACTAATATACAAGAATTGATGTAACTTAGGCATAAATGGGAGGAAGAGAGTGAATGGTAACCTCTGCTTCATGAAGAGACATTGGAAACAAGAATTATACAAAATACTAGTGGATACTTAATATAGAATGAGAAATGTGATTTCTATTCCGAAAATATTTTTCTAATAGAATTATTTTTCTGTAAATTGTTATTTCTTCGAGCTCAAGATACTTGATCTAAAACCCTCAATTGTAAACCAGTTATAGTGGATAAAATAAGTTGCACATAATAAGTGGTTGATTGAAGCTTCATATTTCTTGCGTTGTTATTTTAGTCTTAGATATAGTGGAAGCATACCATACGATACTTATTAGTGGATGCATCTAGTTAAGATATATTATCTTCATATATACCTAATATATTTTATGAAATAGAAAAAACAACGTTGACTAAAAATAAATATAGTTTCAGTTTTATTTGGATATTATGAATATTCATAATAAGATAAATCTATTATAATATCGGTATTTTTTTCATAGCAATAGTGATGCATTAATTATAAACTAAGCCATATTTTCAAAATATAGTTTTTTATTCATACGATTATGAATCATATGGTACCATTTAATTGCATGTCAAACAATTATGGGAAAAACACCCATTCAGTGGGAGTGAGAAAAGAATTAATAAACTCTTCGAATTGATATGTATAGATATATGTAGTCCAAGGTCTAATGATACAAAAACAAATCTGCTTACTTTTTAAGTTCACCAATGAATTATCACATACATGAACATGTGTATTTTATACACAAGTAGTATGTCTATGATAAGTTCATAGTCTATAATGGAAGTAGAAAGCATAACATGCAAAGGAAAATAAAATAATTTGATTTGGTTGAATAAGTGAGTATATTGGGAAAGAGTTCCATATGTACCTAAATTGAATATGATTCAATGTCAAAGTCACTCCTCTATATAATACATAATGATATAAGGAGTAATTAGACTTTGTTGGATAAAGTACGATTGGTAGTGAATGAAGTTGAGCTAACTTCTTCCTTTAATGATGTGTACTTAAGAGTAGTACATATGTTAAATTTAGTTTTATCTAAAAGCATAGTTTATGAGACCATACAAGATATGAATTGATAAGAAACCTCAATCTTAAATAGTTTAAGATGCGTGGTTGACTAATTTATGTTATGAAATAAGTTTTGTAATTTCAAAACCTAATTTGTTTTCTGCAAGTAAAGGCAATTCAAATATACTTCTGAATGCATATTCTGTCGTATTGAGAAGCAACAGTTGTTTCAAGAAACACCACCTTCATGACAAATAATTTTCTTTTGGAAATTAGTGGTAGTACAGTACACTTGGATATGATCAAAAGGCTTGAACATTGAAATTAATGACATAAGATGAAATAAAATTATCTAACCTCAAAACAGATAGAACTCATTAGAATGCCAAATAAGAATTCTTACACATTAAAGAAAACGATATGTTTCTTATTAGTGTGAAGAAAAAGAATTATTAGTAATAATAATTTCCTTGGTTGTCGATGAGGCATGAAGAGTACAGGCTCTTCCATATGGCACGATGCTTTAAATCCAGAATGGGTTCCAATTACATTATAAAAATAATATTTTGATAGTTGTACCCAAAAGGATATGATCCATCAACCATAACTTTGTCTTCAAGATGATCAATGCAGTTGGAACTTGGAACTATATAAAGTTGTATTGATAGGAAACAACTTTATCAATTTTAAATGTTGAAATTAGTGAAGTAATTTTGCAAGTTAATTTGCTTAAGACCATTTGAATTCTACATGTAATTATTGCATAATTTGATTTTGACTTTTGGAACATTGGTGAGGAAACAGAACTTCTGAATACATATTTAAAATGGTATGTTTAAATATAACAACCAAATTGTCTCAAAGTCAACGGGAGCGATAACATAATTTGTATGTTTTAGATATGATCCAGGAGCAGAGACAACATGACATCTGATATGCAATAGAGTTAATTGATTATTTTGATAGAAACATCAAATAGTTTGATTTTTAGTCAAAACGCAAAATAGCTTGTGTTTGTAAGAAAGAATATTAAGAGGTACTAAAATACTCTAAAACTATAAGTAAACAACATACTACTGATTGTTAATGAAGTACCCATTTTTGAATCAGTTTAATTTGGTTGTTTAGTTCTTGATACTGGATTTGAAAATGACGTCTTTTAAATCAGTACAACAGAATGTTAGGACATCCCAAACGATACACATGGACAACATATTGATTTTTTAATGTGAATCATATGAGATGGATTGCTCATGCATTAGCAATAAGAACTATCACATACCTTATGATATCTGTTGTATTTCACTTATGCATTAGGTGCATTGAGCGAATATCAAATCTTCATTTAGGTTATTAAATGTTAGTTAAGTGTATTCTTAAATATTAATGAAATACTAGAGAATTTTTTAAGGAAACAATGAAGGAGTGTTCGGACTCAAACTTAAAAAGTGCTATCAAATATAGTTTGTCAATCTTAAATTCATTTTCAACCTTAGTTAAGGAGCTTTAGGTAGCAAATATTCCAAATGAGATTTTGTGGGTGATTCAACAATAGGCTAAGCACATTGCCTTGAATAACACTACAATATAAGCAATGTGTGTGTGTCTATATATGCACAAATTTATTCCTAAGCTAGAGGTAGTCCAAATGTTGCGAATCCCATGAATTTTTATGAGATAGCAATGCCATGATACATATTGCGAAATGATCTAGGACTTACAAGAAGTCAAGAGACTTATTATGGAAGTTCCACATGATAAAGGAGGTTTATTAACAACATAGAAGTGTTGGTCGACAAAGTAGATAATCAAAACAATATAGCACATCCGTTCATGTAGGTACTTACTCGATTAGTTCTGAGTAAACATATCGGGGGAATGGGATTGAGAATCCTTAAGTGGCCCCAAGTACAAGTTGGAGATTGAGAGAGTTAGTGGTATATCCTGGGGGATATTACGCAAATGTGTTTATATAACTAACCCTATAAACGATCTTGTTCATAATAAAAGTTATTTGGTGTTTGTTTTCTTTTGTATACTTAGTTATATTATTGTAATTAATTTCCAATATATAAATAAGAAAATCCTTAGATAATATGTTCCTGGTCAAGATGTTTCAAGATAGGATATCGATATATCCATTGAGACCAGAGTATGTAACACGTTCTAAATGTTGGGCAGTGTATTAGTCATTGCTACGGGGGGCACCAAGGGATTACGTAGTTATAGTTATTGGATAACTTTAAAATGACTAGAATGGGATTATCTTATTGGTTGATAGTAACTAGTTCAAATAGAAAATCCCAGTATGATGATGTTATATAGTTCTCTTGACTTATGGAACTTTGACATAGGTACTTCACTTTTATTATAGCTAAATCATGGTATGGTGACCGTCGAGCAGCTATAGTTGGTTCTGAGTTGAAATGCAAGAAGCAAAGCACTATTTAATAAAGATTTGGTATCCTCAATTGTAGAGTTTAACATCACTGTCAACTATAATCAACTAAAAGTCAAAATCTTCGGCTAGAGTAGAATAGTTAATCATAAATGTTGTTATCATACCAAGGACCTTGTAAATTAACTGAACAGCTAAATATGGATAATATTGAAGTTTTAACCAATACCAAAGTCCATATATCCTAAAACGATACAGTATTGACAAGGAGAACGTGTGCATATTGTATTGTCACATAACAATACCACTTAAGGTAATCTAAAATTTGATTTTACTAAAATGATCTATATGTGATGAATTCAGCTCAATTGCCACACCATCAGCTAAAGTGACAAGTGGACATTAATATATTAATTGATCAATATTAATCACTGACTAAATTCATAACTTTGAGTCACATAACCTTATTTGTGAATTCTCTAGAGTACCACTTGATTTAATTAGTTTACAAACTTTTATAAATTAATTTATATTTAAAAAATATTAAATTTTAATGTATTTGATGTTTGGTGTGTTTTTAGTGAATGGAGTAACTCTTAGAAAATTTCTGGGTGCCATTAGTAATTGTTTGGATGTTTGTAAAAAAGTTATATGTACACATACCAATACACGATATCGATATATATTTAAACGGGCTTTAAATACAAACAATTGCTAAATGGGCTATATACAATTTGATCCATGATTTGATCATGGCGAGGCTGGTCATAGGGGGAATTAACCTTGGATTTGGTTTGAATTGTTATAGGAGAAAGAGTAAAAGGTGGTAGATATATCTCCCTTTCTCCTTGTATAAATACCAATCCAAACCAAACTCATTACCTCTTGAACTTCGCTGCGCAAGCTGTCATCTAGTCATTTCCATACCCATCATCATTTAGGGTGAACTCTTCTACATCCAAACATCCAAATACAAACTCAAGCATGGTAGTTTAGATTATTTCAATCTTGAGTGAAGGATATGAGATCCTAGGAACAACTCCAGATTGAGGTGCATCAACTGGCAGGATCAACTATGACGAGGTAACAATTATTATTATGGATATAAATTCATATGTCTCCTACACTACTTTATAAATATATAGTTGCCATGTGTGTGTATACATATTATTTTATTTAATAATTTAGAAATTAAAATATATTTTTTTAATTTGTTTTAAGACTACAACGTAATAAAATTGCAAATGAACAAAATAATATATATATATATAATATTAATATTTTGACAAATAAATATTTATAAACTTTAAGTTAGATTTTATTATCATAATTATATTTAAATAAATTTCGGCCATATACATACATACATATATATACATAGATATGTATGTATGTATGTATATACACATATATACTTAGATATATATACATATGTACATAGATATATATATATATACACATAGATATATATATTATGTTTTTGTTTTTGGTTTTTGTTTTTAAAAAAAGTTCTATTTTGACCATGGCTCTGAAATAAAAAAATTATGTAAAAAAGTATTTTTAATTAATTATATTGTTTACCGTATATAAATTTATATTCAATATATATAAATACTGACACACACATATACTTATAGATATATAGACACCAACACACACACAGATATATATATATATATATATATTAGATATTATTCATTAGGCCGGGATTAATATTATACCTGTTCTAATTAGTCAACTTTTGGATTTTTTTTAACGTTTTGGTTTTAAAAATATTTTGAAATATTCTCATTTGATTTAAAAAATTAAATATAAAATACTATGATTTAGTCAAAATTGAATTCAAATTTAGAAATTTTAAAATATTGATTTTAATTAAAATTTATACGTTTCACTTAGTCAAATAAATTTTTAAACAAATTTAATTTAATTTTTATTTATATATAATTAATTTTTATATACACACACACACACACATATATATATATATATATGTGCATATACATAACTGGAAATATATTATATATACATATATATGTTTAAATTTTATATATGTGGTACTAATAATATATGTATACAAACCATCTACATATATTTTAGTATATATAAACATAAGTGTATACTTAGGCATTTATATTTACTTGATATGTATACGAATTTATCATACATACATACATACATATGTATGTATGTATAATATGTATGCATATACCATAGATATAAATCCAAATATTTGTATGTGTGTATATTTACAGTTATACACCTTCTTATATTTATTATATTATTATGTTACTTAGGAATATACTCAATATAAATAAACGAATATAAACATTTTTTTTAAAAAATAAGATTTTATTTTAGTATGTAGATTGGATCTAACGGTAACTAATAGTTTACATAGGACAATTAAGATCCAAAAAGTTTTTTTTTAAATTTACATCTCAACTACTGCCAAATGGGTCAGTTCCAACATAAATAATAATTACTCAATGATAAATTTGATAGTAAAATAATTTTCAAAAATGATGATATGAATATAAGATTTTAATTTATAAAATATTTGAATGATAATAGCTAATAAATAATATTAATATAAACTCAAACAACTCATATTCAAATTTAAATATTTCATAAACTTTAATGATTTCGATTCATTTTAATCCAAACACCAAATACTCGAATCAAACGAATAATATCATAATATATGAATTTAATTAATGATGTCAATACCTAATTATTAAACTAATAATTTAATACACTTATGTTCTATTTTAATGTCATATACAAATCCACAGCATACAGTTTAATTAAGTCAATGTGTTGGATGCAAGTTGTGCATAAAGAGGAGTTAATGGGTGAGAGTTATTCATGTTTGAATAAATAAGGGAAATATATAATTTACATTTTTATAGCGACTAGATTAAAAATTAACTCATCTCTTCAACACAAACCCTAGTGGCCTTCTCTCTTTCCAATCTGCTTAGTTCCATATTATTCTTCTCCTTTTCCAATGGTAGCATGCCTCCATGGGAGTTGAAGCATCGATTTTCTATTGATGTCCTTACACTTCAAATGTTGTCGTTGTTCGTCCGTCGACCTCTATGAAGTTGCAACATGATTGATCAAGATGGGATTGCAGCATGGTAGAAGGAGATACTGAGACAGGTGCAGGGTGTTTGATACAGAACAATAAAAGAAAAAAACTTTTTATAAGAAAAAATAAAATTTTAATAAACTGATCTATATATAATTTTATAAATGGATTTTAATGAAAACAGTTTGAAATTTTTCTCAATGATCTTACTGATTGAGCACACCATGAACTATTAGGTTCGCCTTTGAGTGATCTTGTCTCTCACTCAAGGGTGGAGTTGTAAAATCCACCACTCAAATATAATTTTTTTTCATGGAGGAAGAAATGAATTTATGTATCTCAGAATGGCGGTATCTAAGTCTGTTTATAACAATGCTAATGGGCTATATAAACATCTCACCCAAATCGACCATTAAGGGTATGACTCATTACAAATCAGATCTTATCTCAAATTAGTCAAGCTCATTTAATTAGTCCATACCCATATATATTGGCCTGCTAAACCTTAAAACAATTTCAAAAATTTCAGCTACTAAAATTATATATATATATATATATATATAAACACAAATATATACAAACACACACACACATACATATAATTTTGAATTAATAAATAAATATGTAACAATTATATATTTTATTAATTAATTTAAAACCCTCTAATAGTTATTAAAAAATTAGTAATAAATTAATTAATATGAACATTATATTAATTTCTCAATGTAATAACTTACAACTTCTATAAATTATTTCAATATATTATTTTTGGTCAAAATATGAGAGTTGCAGTTTTGTGACTCCTAAGTGTGAACCCAACCATCAGTAATATTTTAATAAATTTTATTAAAGCTTGAAACACGGTAGTTTGATATGAGTTCAATTTCTTAGAGATTATCAAGACGAACTCCAATTTCTTACCTATCAAAGAAACACACTTAAGTAATGATATATTGTGCATGTTTTCTCTTCGTTATCACTATATCACTTAGATATTCAATGCTTGATCAATGGTCAAAACTCTATTAGTATGTGTAGTTAATTGTGAAGTCCAACAATAAGGTTCTTGGTTCAATCCGATGATAATTATCGATTAACAGACTTGCTTCGACTAAAGACTTTGACTAACAATTACGGTGATACTAACCTTCTAGTCAAGGAGACGAATTCTCTCTTGAATAGTGTTTCACTACAAGTGGTTCAACTTATACCAACTATGGCATTGAAGTGACCCATGTTGTAGTGTGATTGTCCATGGTCAAAATATAGTTTAGACGCTCAAGATTCATAGCATTATCAAGTTAAAAGACTACTGCATGTCATTATGTGAGACCTTCTATTCGACATTTAACATATTGAATACTCTCGATAAGTTGTTTTATAATTGTTCAAAAAAACTAGATGTATGTAATCACTTGGTGCACCTCACGGTCATGAGTAATTCACCACCCATCAAATGGAGAGCGTTCGTACACAAATCTCAACGGATATACCAAAACCCCATTCTCAATACATCTTGACTATGAACATTTAAGATTATTTTATCAAGCTAATACTCATGGTTATGAACACATTTGTAACCGAAACCGATTAGATATTTTTCCTAATGATTTTCTACATGTATATATTTAATATATTTATAACATTATTTATATCCCAAAATTACAATATACATAATACAAAATAAAACAAAAAACTTACTTTTTTTCAAACAAAATTTGCCATAAGAGTTAAATTATAAATCAAATTACATAATTATCCTTAGGGCACACGTTTTACCCTATCAATCTCCACTTACACTTAGGGCCAATTATTATGACCCATAACCATACTCTCGATTAGTTTTTCTAGAAAAAACCGAGAAAGGGCCTTAGTTAGAGGATCTGTAATATTATAATTTCATATCCACTTTTGGATAATAGTTCCCAATCATTGATAAACTCTTTTATCACGTATTAAATATGGAGAACATCTCTTGACCTCTTATCAAGATATCGGTTCTTATCACAACCTATATTGCATCATATCCATCACAACATATTATTGGAATCCAAATGGTGGGAACCGTCACTAGCTTTCTTATCAAATTGCATACATACACTTATTTCATTGTGGCATTATTCAAGACGATGTACTTACCTTTATTGTTGAATCTGCCACAACCTGTCATTTGTAACATTCCAACTTAAAGCCACTTTTTTAAAGGTAAACATGAATTTAAGATTGATTTAATGTATTCGATGTCACTTATGAAGTTAAGTTCGAATACTCCTTCATAAAGAGTTCATCATTTCCACAAACAATTCTCTACACCAGAATAATATATATTTATGTACCATTGTGTCATAGCATTATATTAAAGTGCAAAATAAATTCATTAAACTAAAAAATAACTCACAAATTATACTATATAGAATGTGTATAACAATACTCCGCTATATTTAACACAGCCCATTTAAGAATGCGAGAGTGGAAATCAAGGCGGTATCCATTTTAAGAAATTAAAAACAAAGGCTGCCTAAAGTAAAAATTCCCTCTCTTTCACTCTCGATCTCAATCAAATTTTTCTTAACCTAAATTCTGCCCGATGTTAAATTTTTCGATTCACTTCGAAAATGAATCAATCTAGAAATCGATTTTCATTCCACTCCAGCAATGATCTTAACCATAACTCCATGCCATTTCCAATTTACACCAGATACCTCCAAATCAAAAGTGGATTTGTTTATTAATACATAATTTTTTTTACTTGAACCCTCAGTCAATCTGTTTATTCAACCCTAAATTTTCTGTTTTGGTTTTTGTAATATGACTGACGATTTTTTCCTTGATTAATTTTTGATGCTTAATAAGCTAAAGTATATATTGGAAAAAATAACTTTCACTTGAATTTCCTATTAAAATGTTGTATTTTCTATTCTGAAAATAGTAGTAATGATGTTTGGTTTGTAATTAATGAATGCTGAAAGTGAAAAGATTTTCTTTGCTAGTTTCAATTCACATATCATGTCCTTGTATACACCCCACATGATTAAAAAATTAAGATATTAAACAAAAGATTCGACTTTATACACTTATATGCTACTTTCCATTTTGTTAAGTTAAAAGTTAGTAGATAATTGCCACAAAATTTATTGCAGCTTACTCTAATTACAGAATGTAAAATAACTTAACTATCCATGGTTTGTATGTTTATTTGAAGTAGTGCATAACATATATGCACGTGATGTAGACACATGATTAAGTAATAAAAGTTGAAAATACATTTACGTAACTTTAATGATTGGAATGATGATGAATTATATACGATCAATTTTTTTATACTTACATAAGAGATGTGCATGGGCATTGATTATGTGTTTGTTTGAACTAAAAATGGCACAAACACCCAGAAGTTAGAGTAGAGAATAAAAAAGTGACGAATTAAATGAAAAACAAGTAAGAAAGAACACATAATAATTTATAGTGGTTCAGCAAATCATGACCTACGTCCACTTTATGATTGTTAGCACCAAAATTGGTCACTAACCTCGTTCAGAAAGATTGTGTAGAGATATAAGTGATGAAAGCAATTCAACAGAGAAGACAATCTTAATTCAAGTACAGAAAGTAAGAACACCAAATTTATAGTGGTTCGGCGTAATTGCCTACGTCCACTTTGCTCAACTTTATTGATTTCCTTTATGATTGATTGATTACAAATACAATTCGTGAATCAAATGCTTGAATGAAGGTGTTTGAGTAGAGAAGATGAGTCTTGAAAATGGCAGAGTCTCCCCGTATTTGCTCTCCAAAAAAGGATCCCTTTCACTGTGACCCTGCCCCTCTATTTATAGGCAAAGATGGGCTGGACTTCCCAAGTGGGCTGATTGCCGAACGTTCCAGCCCGAGTACAGTGGTCGCCGTATGCCGATCAAGGTTCGCCGAACGATCTCTGCCGAACCATTCCTTCTATGCCGAACGGTGTGCTGATTCGTTGTGTTGAATGTCTCCTGGGTGACGAGTATTACGCCGAACACCGTGGGATGCCGAGTACTCTTGTATGCCGAGTACTCTGGTGTGCCGAGCGACCTTGTATGCCGAGCAGTCTTGATGCCGAGCAGTCTTGATGCCGAACAGTCTTGATGCCGAGCAGTCTTGATGCCGAGCAGTCTTGATCCCGAACAGTCTTGATGCCGAGCAGTCTTGATACCGAGCACTTATGGGATGCCGAACACTAGTTGATGCTGAGCATAGGTTGTTGCCGAGTACCAGTTGATACCGAACACTACTTGGCGCTGAGTACCCTTGTTGCCGAGTACTACGCCGAGTAGTCTCGACGCCGAGTGCTTTTGATGTCGAGTGCTCTCGTATGCCGAACACTGCTGAGTACTACACCGAACACTCCTGGATGTCAAGTGCCTCGCCGAGCGCTCCTGGATGCCGGTCACTCTCTGATGCCGAGTTCCACTGGATGCCGGACGCTAGCGCCGAGCATTGGTTGTCGCCGAACACTAACTGACGCCGAGCACTACGGATGCCGAACGCTATGGATGCCGAGTCCCACTGGATGCCGCGCACTTCGCCGAGTCCTCCTGGATGCCGAACGGTCCTTCATGCCGAGTAGTGGCCAATGCCGAGCACTCAGTTGCCTGGTCAAATCTCCAGGAAACACTTGCCCCCCAAAGTGTATCGCGTGGCCGAACGTGGTACGCTTTGAATCGTGCAACATCTTCATCACGTCTTAAACTCTTGGCTAACCTCGAACGGGGACGCCACTTTTGTGGGATCGATGTGTGCCGGACGTGTTCCAGATGCCGAACGAGACATGCGCGTTCGAACGGTGCTTCCTTGCCGAGCTATGCTTCAATGCCGAACCGTTATGCGCCGATCGCTATGACCTTGACCGGTTCTACCGGTCATGGCCTTTTCGACTTCTACCTCCCTCTATATAACCAGGTAAGTAAGACGACCAGTCAGGAGTAGGAGACGGAACATCTAATGGTTTGGACCTGCCCGGGAGAATGATTTTCAAAGGTCTATTCCGCGGGTCAGTAAGTTCCAGGACTTCGGATTCAACCTTGACTTTGACCTTTCTCTTCTCCTCGTCGGCGAGACGATCCTTCATGCTCATCTCTGAAGTATGCTCAGAGGCGCCAGTAATTTTAACTTCGTCGCTTCCTTCGGCCGGAGACGAGGTGTCAAGTTTGTCATCATCGAGCGCCCCGATCACTTGAGCGTCTGGGCCGGGAGTCACCTCTGCGTGAGCAGCGTCGCTTGTTTTCCCCGCTTCCTCCTTGGCGTCGTCGCTCCTCGGAGTTGGCTCAGTGTCAGAACAACCTGTGAGAAATATAAGAAGTGGGCATTAGAACAAATAACCACTGTTGAAAAATGACGGGATCACTTCGATTTCTAGAGAAAGAAGAATATCCTACCAGGATCAGGTTGACTGTCGGTGGCGCGCGGGGTTTCACCCTCCAGGATAGGTGACAGCACATGAACGCCAAGCCCGGGATCTTCGGGGTCATAACTGGCGTGTTGCTCGAATGGATCAAGCGTCGACCGACCGGCCGATTGAGCAGCATAAGGAGCGGCAATGTGAGGAGTAGTAGTGTCGGCCTCTGACGGGCCAGCCTCGTTGTTCTTCTCTTTCGAAGGGGAAGAGCCTTTGCCATAGAGAGCCAATGCTACGGATAAATCCGATGGCTCATTCCCCCTCAAGAACTCCTTCACCAGTGCATCCTCGTCGATTTCTTCGGAGCCTGATTCGACTTTCTTGATCTTTATCAGAGTCTCCCATGCCTCAGCCAGGGATTCATGGTAGCCGTCGCCCAAGAATGTTAGGTCGCGATGCATAAGAACGCGGGCTCCGTACTCGGCAATCAACGGGTCAAACATACTTTTGACCTCTTCCCTGCCAGCCTCTGCGGCCGCCTCAAGGCGAGAATCAAGCTCCTCCTCAGCCATTCTTTTACCCTCCTCACGGGCTTCATCCTTCATTCTCTCGACCCCGGCAAGTTCACCGTCGAGCTTTGCCTTGAGGAGCCGGGTAGCAACAATCTCATCGCAATACCGCTGTGATTCTTCCTGAGCGGCTATTTTGTCTTCTTTCTCCTTGGAGAGTTGTTCTTTCAGCTCTTTGACTTGAATAGCGAGCACGTCCCTTTCTTTTTGAACAGAGTCTTTTTCTAGGGCAAGGGCGCCGCTGCGCTGAACTGCTTCATCAAGCTCCTTTTTGTGAGCCACCTCTAAGCGAGTAACTGCCTCGGCAGTATCTTTTGCGCCTTGTTCAGCGGCTTCTAGCTTCAACTTATAAGAGGCGAGCTCTTCGTCTTGGAGTTTGATGATTTTCTTATCGCTGTCAGCCTCCAGAGTCAGACGGTCAATCTCGTGTTGACGCTCAACAGATACTTCTGATATCTTCTCCACCAAGTGCACGAATGCGTCATGTTGAACATAGACGTCATTGTTGCATGCAATGGCACTTTGCTTCACGTGCCCAGGAATGTGATGGATGGCCGGGAGGAATTTCAAACCGTCAAAACAAATCTTCGGAAACTTGGCCTTAAGGTCGACCATCTTTTCCGCAACGGTTGGGTCCACGGCAGGAGCAGGAGGAGGAGGCTTAGAGAATTCCGTTCTTTTACGCGGCTCCCGAACTTGCCTCGTACTCGATGAACTGGAATGTTGTTCTCGAGCAGCATCGGATTGATAGCCCTTCTGCAGAGACTTCTCTTTATCCGGCTCAGTTGCAGGAGGAAGATCACGGGACTGAGAAGATTGATAGTGCGCTTTCTTGCGATGAGACGATTCGCGCGGACGATTGTCCCTATCCTCATAATCACCTCGGTCCCGGCGTCTGCCCGAACCGGAATCCCGTCCGGAGTGATGAAATATTGAAGACCCTTGAAGGCGATCAAGTCCGTGGGAGCGGCCCATATCACCTGCAAAGAAGGAAGATAACAACGAATTAAGGAGAATTCACGAATTAAAAAGACTTGAAGTATGCTATGGAATGCGCGTGTGCGTGTGTGTCCTAAGTGTTCCCCCCGACGGACCCGTTCGTTTGTCTTTGCTAATCGGGGTATTATCTCTGTGAGCCGGGAGTTGAACTCCTACATTGCCTCTAGCGGGCGAGGAGAATTTGAGAGCTTCAGGATCATCGAACCCATAATTAAGTATGTCTTCGGGGATAGAGAGGTTCGAGAGACCCCTTAGAGAACTCTCCTGACGCTGTGAAGAAGCCTCTTTTTCAGGAGGGATAGGCGTAGGTTTTGAGGTGTCGCCGACTTTCTCTTTCTGAACCGTATATTTCAGCTTTTTCTTTCCCTTCGAAGGGGAGGATGACGTCTCAATATCCTGAACTTCGATTGCCGGATTCCAAGCAGGACCCACGTTCTCGCCCTGAGCGTCGGGTGCATCACCCTCTCTACGCTCGCCTTCTTCGTGCGCGACGGGAGCGCGACGCGACGACGGGCCGGCAAGTTTTTTCCCTTTACCGGATGGAGGTTTGGGAATTGTAACGCCTTCTGGAAGGCTGACCCGGCGATCAGGAGCTAGCAAGCCGAACCCCGACAGCGATTCATTTGAAATGATAGCTCGAATATCTCGGTCCTCGGCCGGGAGAGCTCTAATCGCGTCAACAGCATCAGAATATCCTCGGCCTTCCGGACGCGGGTTAATACCTGAAAAGATGAGATGAAGAGTTAAGAAAAAACACGACTCCCATTAAGTACGAGTAACGGTTCAGCAGAGAGACTTACTGCCTTCAACCCATCTCCTAGCGAAACCAGACGGGCATCGCACATAGAACCATTCCTGTTTGTACAGGGCGAACTTGCTGCAGGCCCCTGTCAAGATCTGGCACTTATGATACGGCTCGAGGAAGATGAAGGAAGGGCTATCTTTCCGTCTCTTGAACATGTAAATGTATCGAATATCACCGGGGGTTGGAGGTCTGGAGAAGACGGCCATGAAGAGTAAATAAGTCCCATACAGGAACGCATGACCATTCGGGTGCAGCTGCGACGGAGCGATATCTATATACTGCAGCACATCCCGGAGAAATAGGTTAAACGGAGGCACGCTGCCCATCCAGCACATGAACTTGTTGCAGGCCGTGTACCCGACTGGGGGCAAATGAGGACGGTCGTGTCTCGAAGGAACTAACACGTCGGTAAAGGGAATTCCGTGAATGGAACATATCCGTCGCAGAGCGGCCTCGTTGATCCTCGAGGCTTGAGAATCGACCGGATTGTCCAATAAGATGGTTGACTCCAGAGCATCGGGCGCCAGATTATGAGCAGGAGAGATTGACGGGTTGGAAGCATCTGCGGCTCCTTGCTTTGCTGACGGCCCAGGCCTGTCAGATATGGTGGCAGAACTAGATTTTCCTGACATCCCGAATAAATAATGAACCTGGCTAAATGCTTGAGAAAGCTATACTTGAAAAACGTTGAGCGTTAGAATCAGCATCACGAATTTTCCCCCCACGTGGTGTGTGAACTAGTGCAAGCAATTGTGTAAAGACAACAATAAAGATATAATAATTAGCTTCGGATCATCGCCTTCGAAGACCGTCATCGCTGACCGTCTCAAAAGCCCGCCTTGAGGTGATTACAGTTTCAGGTTCAAAAGACATATGATTTCTAGAGTGACCGGCCTAAGTGTAGTCTAACATTTATACTGATCGACATTTTAGTAATGTTCATCGTCCTAAGTAAAGTGTGCGGCAATTGTATTGTTCGGCATATAAGGTGTTCGGCAATTGTATTGTTCGGCATATAACGTGTTCGGCAGTTACATTGTTCATCCTAAAGAAGTGTTCGGCATGTATCTGAGTTCGGATAAGTCATTGTCAAGTGTTCGGCATTGAAATTGTTCGGCATATATATGTTTGTTCGGCATTTGAATGTTGTTCGGCCTGAATTATGGCGCGACAATTGTGTTGTTCGTCCTAAGTGTTGTTCGGCCTAGGTACTTATATTGTTCGGCATTTTTGATGTTCGGCGAATATAATGTTCGGCAGTTATACTGTTCGGCATTTTTGGTGTTCGGCGAATATATTGTTCGGCGGTTATATTGTTCGGCATTTTCGATGTTCGGCGAAGGTGTGTAGCTGTTCGGCGTGACAGTTGTTCGGTAATTATGTCGTTCGGTCTAGATGCTATTCGGCGTATATGTCTGTTCGGCATAAGGGCAGCGTTCGGCCTTAGACCGTTCGGCTAAGGCAGCACTCCGCCCTCGATCATAACTCCGTCCTGCCCTTTCTCCATTCACGACGGACGACAGAGACAAGATCGCCTGGCGAAGATTACGCCGTTCGACGCCCCATCTCCCTTTTCCTTCCAATCTTGATCGGCATAAAGGAGCTAGGTCTAACTACCATGCACTGTTCGGCGACTCCGAACGTGCGAACCACTTCTACTAACCACACATTGTACACCATGTGATGAACCTAAAGATTGAAGTAATGTAATCGTGGAGGGAATGGTACCTAGTTCGACGATCGAGATTGAGGAAGGATCAACTAGACTCTATGTCTGATAGAGTGGCAGGAGTCGTAAATCTCTGGGAATAACAGAAGAGAAAGCGTAAGGAGGGAATGGTGGAAGGGCACCTGGTTATATAGAGGGAGGTAGAAGTCGAAAAGGCCATGACCGGTAGAACCGGTCAAGGTCATAGCGATCGGCGCATAACGGTTCGGCATTGAAGCATAGCTCGGCAAGGAAGCACCGTTCGAACGCGCATGTCTCGTTCGGCATCTGGAACACGTCCGGCACACATCGATCCCACAAAAGTGGCGTCCCCGTTCGAGGTTAGCCAAGAGTTTAAGACGTGATGAAGATGTTGCACGATTCAAAGCGTACCACGTTCGGCCACGCGATACACTTTGGGGGGCAAGTGTTTCCTGGAGATTTGACCAGGCAACTGAGTGCTCGGCATTGGCCACTACTCGGCATGAAGGACCGTTCGGCATCCAGGAGGACTCGGCGAAGTGCGCGGCATCCAGTGGGACTCGGCATCCATAGCGTTCGGCATCCGTAGTGCTCGGCGTCAGTTAGTGTTCGGCGACAACCAATGCTCGGCGCTAGCGTCCGGCATCCAGTGGAACTCGGCATCAGAGAGTGACCGGCATCCAGGAGCGCTCGGCGAGGCACTTGACATCCAGGAGTGTTCGGCGTAGTACTCAGCAGTGTTCGGCATACGAGAGCACTCGACATCAAAAGCACTCGGCGTCGAGACTACTCGGCGTAGTACTCGGCAACAAGGGTACTCAGCGCCAAGTAGTGTTCGGTATCAACTGGTACTCGGCAACAACCTATGCTCAGCATCAACTAGTGTTCGGCATCCCATAAGTGCTCGGTATCAAGACTGCTCGGCATCAAGACTGTTCGGGATCAAGACTGCTCGGCATCAAGACTGCTCGGCATCAAGACTGTTCGGCATCAAGACTGCTCGGCATCAAGACTGCTCGGCATACAAGGTCGCTCGGCACACCAGAGTACTCGGCATACAAGAGTACTCGGCATCCCACGGTGTTCGGCGTAATACTCGTCACCCAGGAGACATTCAACACAACGAATCAGCACACCGTTCGGCATAGAAGGAATGGTTCGGCAGAGATCGTTCGGCGAACCTTGATCGGCATACGGCGACCACTGTACTCGGGCTGGAACGTTCGGCAATCAGCCCACTTGGGAAGTCCAGCCCATCTTTGCCTATAAATAGAGGGGCAGGGTCACAGTGAAAGGGATCCTTTTTTGGAGAGCAAATACGGGGAGACTCTGCCATTTTCAAGACTCATCTTCTCTACTCAAACACCTTCATTCAAGCATTTGATTCACGAATTGTATTTGTAATCAATCAATCATAAAGGAAATCAATAAAGTTGAGCAAAGTGGACGTAGGCAATTACGCCGAACCACTATAAATTTGGTGTTCTTACTTTCTGTACTTGAATTAAGATTGTCTTCTCTGTTGAATTGCTTTCATCACTTATATCTCTACACAATCTTTCTGAACGAGGTTAGTGACCAATTTTGGTGCTAACAATGATTTTATTTCTTATATTTTGATTTGGAGGCATAAGTTCTTATGGGTCGGTACAACTCCGATGCTTGGTTACAAGAATTAAAGATAGAGAAGAACAATAGCTAAAAAATACTAAAATATGAGCCCTACCTTCCTAGTTATTGAGGTAGGGTCCTAAAATCTCATACAAAATATCTCCAATCCATTTTCCATGCAAAAGACTAGTTCTTCATGAAGATAGGATGCCACATTATCAGTTCGTATGGGTCGGTACAACTCCAAGGGTAAAAGTCGGTACCGACCCTTAAGATGGCCAATATGGCCACATTCAACTCTTCAACTTGGCTTGTCTAATGGTTAACTTCGTGATTCCATAATTGTTTGCACCAATATTAGCTCGTCTTTAAGTCCAAATGATTGAGTTGTGGAAGAATAGAGTTGTGGCTTCAAGTGTTCGTGAAGATTGATGGGAAATTGCATTGGATCAACAAAACGACATTGAAAATAGGCTTTTGGCATCAGGTGGGACTAGTGGGCAGAAGTTGACCACCATTAGGGAAGAAAATAGGGGTCGATACTATTCATAGGGTGGGTTCGATACCGACCCATAACTTAGATGGATTGTTAGTTGTCTTAGCTTGGGTTGTTCTGGCACTGGCCTTGTGACTTTGTTCATGCTTGGTTTCTGGACTCTTAGGATATCTCTCTAGGCTTCCTACCATGATAATTCCAAGCTCGTCTCGTCCAATTTGTTTGAATATTGCCTGGTCAAAAGGCTGGATAACACTTGCCCCAGAAAGTACATCTCATTTCAAACATGATGTACTTTGAATTGAGACAAGTTTGAGTTGTCTTGAAGATCTCCACTCTGTGTTTCGAATTGTCGTATCCTTCCTTTGAAACATTTATGTGAAAAGTTATGTCCATAGCTATTCGTCGTGACGTACCATTAGCATCCGGGATTATAAATTTGGAACTCTTTACGCCAAAAATGGTAACAAACACCTAGTTGTATGTGAAATCACCAATTTCCAAAAACAATAAACAAATACATAGATAAGCACGTAGATCACAAAATAAATAGCAGAAAAAGTAAAGAAACACACAAGTTTTATAGTGGTTCGGCAAACACTATCCTACGTCCACCCCAATAATCTTTTATTTATACAGTAAGATTACAAGTACAGTTGTTTTTTCCTTCGAAAATAAGTGGAGAAAGAGATAAGAAGTGATGAAGGAGTTCCAACCAAAAAACTTCCTTTGCAATGAGCCAAGTCCGCTATATTTATAGGGGAAGACGTCGTGGATCGGGTTGAAAATTCGGCAGAAGAACCTACAGGCCCATACGACCCGACCAACAAAATTTGGGATTGATCGGACACCAAACATAATTTAGTCCGATTGTTCCATACTAAATCCAATGGGGCTACAATCGTTTTTTTGGGGTCCATCATGCCTCTAGTCCATGCTTCTAAAGTTTCACGCCATTTCGACTTACCGTTTGTGAGATATCTATTGATCTTCGCTGTTTTGACTAGAAATTGGATCATAGGAGATCATTCCATGCTTCAACCTTTTGAGCTTCTATCAATCATGCAGGTTCCTCATGATGTTAGCTACTTGCTCTCTAAATTTTGTGCAATTCTGACGTACTATTTGTGAGATATCGCGTTTTCCACAAAACCATGGATCTTTATGCTAATTTGTAGGATCATTCCAATAACGATTGACCTATTTTCCAAAATTTCATCCTTTTGATCTTTGATTGTTCATGGTAATGCTCCATGATGTAAGGTACTTGATCTTCAAATTTCATGCAATTCCGACGTACCGTTTGTGAGATATCGCATTTTCCATATAACTATGGATCGTTATGCTGATTTGTACGATCATTCCAATAACGATCAACCAATTTTCCAAATGCAATCGATCATGGGGGTGCTCCATGATGTAAGATACTTGCTCTCTAGATTTCATTCAATTCCGACATACCGTTTGTGAGATATCTGATTTTCCGTAAAACTATGGATCGTTATGGCTGATTTGTACGATCGTTCTAATAATGATCAGCCTCTTTTCAAAGATTTGGGAGTTTTGTCATGCGATTATTTTTGTGGGCTCCACTCTTCAATATAGTGATGCTCTAAAAGTTTCAAGTGCATTGACTTATTGATTTTGAGATATTGATCGATCATCGTCGATTCACGCTGTTTTATGGATCATTCCCGATCGATCCATATAAATTCTTCCTTTGCCCATAACTCGAGCATATTAACTCCAATTGACTTGAAATTTGAAATATGGCCTCACAGGGCCTTCCTTGTCACTTTATATTTTGATTGCACCTTGATTGGGATCCTGTTTGAATCCGCCTAACTATTGTCCATAGTTTCAAATATAATAGATTTTCGAGCTTGATAACCGTCTCTCCGTGCTTCCTGCCTTGATGATCACAAAAGCCATTTAGCCAATTTTTATGATACAATGCTTGGTCAAAAGGCTGATAACATTTGTCGGGTCATGTGGGGCTGGCGGTTCTTTTAGCTAATTTTCAGCCCGATCCATGCACGCCTTCCCTTATAACTACAGCGAACTTGGTTCATTTCAAAGGACTTTTTTGGCTGGCTCTCCTTCATCACTTCTTATCTCTTCTTCCACTAAATTTCTAAGGCAAAAACAACTATACTTGTATCTTACAGTATAATTAAAAGATTATTGAAGTGAATGTAGGACGGAATTTACCGAACCACTATAAAACTCATGTATTTCTTTACTTTTTCTGCTATTTATTCTGTGATCTACGTGCTTATCTTTCTATTTGGATATTGTTTTTGGAAATTAGTGATTTTGCATACAACTGGGTGTTTGTGACCATTTTGGGCGAAACATTTTGGTGCTTTCATTGAGAGGGACTTGCACCCGTGGATTTGGAAGCTAGGATCTTGGATTTGGAAGCTTGGATACTTGGATATGGAAAGCAATAGCTAGGCAATCGACAAGGAGACCATTAGCAAATAGGAGCCATCATTGAGGGAGTCAGAAGGCTTCTTCTTGAGCTGGAGCAAATGAGACATCTATCTACATCATCAGAGATTAAATTGGAACAATGATGGATGTTAAGCAGGAGAGGATGCTAAAAAGATAGGAGGAGATGATGCAGAATCTACTCCAACAGATTGGACAAGCTGGAGTGCAAAACCAAGGAAATGGAGTAGCAGGAAATGTTGTAAATATGGATCACGGAGTTGGAGCAGTAGGAGCTGAGGAAAACCAGAATCGAGACCAAACAAACGAAGCTAACGGGATGCAGGATGGAGTAGAATAGCCGGAGCAGCCCCTGACCAACTAAGAACGATCGGTGCCGATTTATCCATACTTGGGGGCATGCCCCCTGGTCACATTGGATCGATCCCGGGCAGGATACTGGGTGTTGTTGTGCAGTTTGGCGTTGATCATAATGTGTATGCTCGTCAAGAAGAGTAGATTTTAGGATTCCCCCGTGGACTTGGGAGGCAGGTTGGAGACAATGATCGAAGACTACCACTGGATGACAACGACAGGTTGGAGGAAATGATCAAAAGGGCTATGATAGGAGGACTGGTTAATAGGGATCTAGAAGATGTGAACAGGAGTCCCTTCGCTCCTAATATTAGGCAAGCTAATAATCCATCGGAGTTCAAACTACCAACGCTTGAGACATATGATGGAAAAGCAGATCCCGCTGTTCATCTGACGAGATACATGAGACACAAGGAAGTACTGGGGGCATCGGAGGAAATCATGACACGATGCTTCCCCTTGAACTTAACGGATATAGCTGCACTATGGTTCAGACAGTTGGAAAACGGCTCTTTTAGCACATGGGCAGAAATGTTCGAAAGTTTTATGAGGCAATTTCAGGTCCATATAACGAGACCCAAGATTGTGATGACTTTAACATCAATGAAGCAGTGGAAAGGAGAATCACTCTGGGATTTATTAACTAGGTTCAATGCGGAAGTAGCCTGGGTGGATCGACCGGATCAATCGATGGTTTTGATGGCAGTAGTGTTAGGGACTGTGGATAACTCGGATTTCAAGATATCATTGGAACGGGATCCACCAGTGGATCTCGGGGAATTTTACCATAAAGCAGAAAAGTTTCTACGATAAGAGGATGCGAAAGTTGATAGAGAGGGAAGAGAGGAAGTGGAAGTTTATGCGGTTACAGTTGGAGGTCCGCCCGAGGAAGGTTCAAACAAGGATAAAGGAAATCGGAAAGCAGAGGATGGCTTTGGTGAATCGAAGCGACCATAAAGGGAACCGATATTCACCTCTTACATGGAATTGACTGGGACATTGAAACAAATATATCTGGATACTAGGGGGCAGATCCCTTATCGAAGGCCAATGAGGAGAGAGCCTACAAACTATGAAAAGAAATCAAAAAAATATTGTCTGTTCCATGAGCTGGATGGGCATAGTACAAGCCATCGCAGGCACTTAGAGGATGAGATTGAGGAACATTTCCAGAATGGTGGGCCGTTACAATACGTAAGAACTCGAGCAACGATGGTGGAATAGGAGCAGCCACCATCCGCATTGAACGGGAATTGCCTTGTATCAAGGCATCAACTTGTCATTCATTGATCGGAATGGCAAAGAAAAAGTAATAAACTCCACAATAAAACGGCTAAGTCACTTACACATGTACGTGATCGAGAATGGTCCCTAGGCATGCTCTGAGATGATTATGAACCGTCACACCCGGAGATGCATGCATTATAGTGTTTAGTTTTTTTTGTTTTTCTTTTAGTACTTAGACTTAATTTTATTAGTTGAATATTTTGATTACAAAATTCACTCGAACGTGAAATCTGACATTACTAATTTTGAGTCTCATTTGGACAATTACATTTCACCTCGAACGACATTCAATCTCGAAAGATCACATTTCGCCTCGAACGGCACTCGATCTCGAACGATCACATTTTGCCTCGAACAGGCACTGGTTCTCGAACGATCACATTTCGCCTCGAACGGCACTCGATCTCGAACGATCACATTTCGCCTCGAACAGGCACTGGATCTCGAACGATCACATTTCGCCTCGAACGACACTGGATCTCGAACGATTACATTTCGCCTCGAACGACACTCGATCTCGAACAATCACATTTTGCCTCGAACGGCACTCGATCTCGAAAGATCACATTTCGCCGCGAACACCACACGATCTCGAACGATCACATTACACCTCGAACAGGCACTCGAACCCGAATGATCACATTATGCCTCGAACAGGCTTTGGATCTCGAACAATCACATTTCGCCTTGAATAGGCACTCGATCTCGAACGATCACATTACGCCTCGAACATGCACTCGATCTCGAACGATCGCATTCCGCCTCGAATAGGCATTCGATCTCCAACGATTGTATTTTTCCTTGAATAAACATTCGATCCATTGTGATCATCATCAGCCTGGGACAACTACGAATTTGATTAAACATCGGGAAAGGGAACACCTTAGTTATTACTAGGAGGTACGCGGGAGGGGGGTCATTGATTGGCTACTCTTTCTGGTTCAATCACAAAGTAAGTCCACCGTCGAGTAGTCCGAAATGGGAACGGCTCGGATTGGTATTTGTGAGAGAATCATTGACTGAAAGACTCTTCGTTCGGAATAGTGAAATGGGGCCCTGAGTTAGCGAAGTAGTGACCAGAGGTTGCGAAGCTAGTACTTATCACGTCAGTCAGCAAAGCAGAATACGCTTACAGATCAAAGGTGGTGCACTTTTTACTGGGTGGACAGTTGACCGGAAGAGAACTTCGAACGACAACTCCAAACGTCACACATCCGCCGCCTACCGTTTAGGTGGCACCAGCGAGATCCAGCTAAGGTAAGGAACTTCGTGTCGCGGCTGCTCCACTCCGCTGCGGTCTCTTGAACTGCACTTCGTTGCCTTCCCGCGCGCGAAGCGAATGGGCGCTGTGCCGTGGGTCAGTTTCGGGGCGGAGAGAGACATACCATAAGAATGATTCATTTGGATCGACGAGCCATTTCGTGAATCAATGGAATGTACGGTCCCGAATGGCTGTTACTAACAATCAAGCAAGATCAAAGATTTGTTCACAGGTCATTAACGGGTTTTGAACATTGGACTTAAGGCAATTAAGAACACGCCTTCCTAGCACAAGGCATGTTTTGGGGGGCATATGTTATACCGCCGTTATACCAGGCAGCATGTCATAAAAGTTGGGTAAATGCCTTCTGTGATTATCAAGGTAGGAAGCCAGGAGAGGCGGTTATCAGGCTCGGAAATCGATTATATTCAAAACTATAGACAATAGTTGGGCGGATTCGGACTGGGTCGCAATCAAGGTGCAATCATTATGAAGTGACAATGAAGGCCCCATGAGGCCACATTTCGAATTTTGAGTCAATCGCAGTTCGTATGCTCGGGTTATAGGCAGAGGAAGAATTTATATGGATCGATCAGGAAAATAGGCTAATTGTTATTGGAACGATCGTAAAAATCAGCATAACGATCCATAGTTTTACGGAAAACGCGATTTCTGATAAATTTTATGTCGGAATAGCACGAAATTTGGTGAGAAAGTATCTTACATCATGGAGCACCGCCATGATCGATCGCAGCTCAAAAGGATGAAATTTTGGAAAATAGGCCGAACATTATTGGAATGATCGTACAATTCAGTATAACGATCCATAGTTTTACGAAAAATGCGATATCTCACAAACGGTATGTCGGAATTGCATGAAATTTGGAGAGGAAGTAGCTAACATCATGGGGAACCGACACGATCGATCACAGCTCAAAAGGATAAAGCATGGAATGATCACCTATGATCCAATTTATAGTCAAAATAGCGAAGCTCAATCGATATCTCACAAACGGTAAGTCGGAATGGCGTGAAACTTTGGGAGCATGGATTAGAGGCATGGGGAACCCAATTAAAATGATCACAGCCCCAATGGAGTTAATATGGAATGATTGGCCTAAATTATTTTTGGTGTTCGATCGATCCTAAATTTTGTGGGTCAGGTCGTATGGGCTTGAAGATTCTTCTACCGAATTTTCAGCCCGATCCATGCACTTCTTCCCCAATAAATACAGCGGACTTGGCTCATTGCAAAGGGCTTTTTTCAACTGGCTCTCCTTCATCACTTCTTATCTCTTCCTCCACTAATTTTCTAAGGCAAAAACAACTCTACTTGTAGTCTTACAGTATAAATAAAAGATAATTGTAGTGGACGTAGGCCAGAGTTTGCCGAACCACTATAAAACTCGTGTGTTTCTTTACTTTTTCTAATATTTACTCTATGATCTATGTGCTCAACTTTTTATTTAAATATCGTTTTTGGAAATTTATGCTTTCACATACAACTGGGTGTTTGTGACCGTTTTTGGCGCAAAAAGGAATAGATTCTCATGATTCGTATTCTGAACTCTATGACCTTGTGCTGGTTCCTATCATTGATTTTCTAGGTTTGAATTTGATTTTTCTTTGATTCTGGTCGTCGAGTATTGGATATAAGCACGTACACTTATTCACGAGCATGTTCTCTAGTAGGAATGAATGCACATACACGGTCCATCATATGTATACACATAGACGTGTATCAATACACACACACAGATATATATATATATATATATATATATATATATATGATCACATATATATGTATATGCATATATATATATTATAAAGGAATATGACTCAATATTAGCCCCTTGTTATACTCAAGTATTTAGAATTTTTTCCAGTTCTTGCGAGGAGATACCGGTGTAAAGATTATATAACCCAATCCTCTTCACTTCATTTCTTTACTTGCTCATTTCATCCTTGCAGACCCAAGTCTCCTTAGCTCCTGCCATTAAAATATTGTTGACCTCCAAATCGAAGTCACACCTCCATCAAAATCTTGGACCGCCGCATATCCCTATCTGCCATTGATGCCGCTCACCTCACCGCGATTGAACTTGGCTCACCAGTCCAACCCTTGGCCTCACCTTGCAACCGAATTTAATTATAGACCTAACTTTGAACCATGTTAGTCAGATGAGGCATGAATGAACAGTGGTTGGGCATGGATGGGAATGAACGTTGGCGGTCGTGGCTTGGAGTAGGAGGCAAGTGGACGATGCTTGGATTTAGGAGCCAAAAATTTACATAAGGGTTAGGGATTTATACGACTCCGACCCTTGAGAGATTTTTGAGTTTTGAGTTTCACTCTTGCTTGGATTTTGTTAACAAGCATTCCCATTTGCCAAACATCTCCTCTTGAGTCTTGATGCATATCCAGTGCATAGCTATTGACGTAGAGCACGTTGGGATGGTCGGCGATGATAATCACTTCGAGTGATATCTAGAATTATAAAAATGAACTGCTAAGTAATATCGATAATTTGAACTGCATGGCATTGCGAAACACCGCACTAAGATTCACTTTAGCACAGGGGCACAACTTATAATTAATCTAATGTTGACTATCTGTTGAGTTTTTTTTATAGAAGTGGATCAGAGGCGTTCCAAACATCTTGTTTTTCAGGCCATTGGTACATCCACTTCGAGATATGTCAAATCCGATGGTGCATCAAGTTCAACCACGACTCAATATTCCCAACAAACTTCGGTAGAGTATGCTCCCATTTAGTAAGAATAGCAACAAGAGATACTGTAGGTTGAATAGCAAATCCAGAAGATCCAACACCCGACACTCTTGAGGATGTTGTAATTTTGAATGATCTTATTAATTCCGTTGCCTCCGAAATCGATGAAGGATCTCCTCAAAGAATATGCAATAAATATAGAATTTCACTCGCTGACATCTTAGTTCCGTCTCGCAATCAAAGAGCTCATAATCCCCTAGAGGATTACATTGCCTGCACTAGATATATGTGCATAGCGGGCTACATCCCACCACTCTACCAGTTTGTACGATGAGTTCTTAACTTCATGCGATTGGCTCCGACCCAACTGCATCCGAACAGCTACACTTTCCTCCTTGGCACATATATGATTATCTTCGAGCATTTGAATCGAGTACCCAACGATGAGGAGATTATATATACAATTATACATATATATATATATACATATATATATATATATATAGCTTCGAAAGTCGAAAGGAAAGTCCATCTTTGATTTACATAGAACTGATCAGGGGTTGTAGAGTAATCTCTGGCACATGGAATAAGTTAGCTACTTCAAAAATGAGTGGTTCGATGTCTGTTGTCCGCCCAGGTTCGCACGAAGATAGCTATCCGGACGTAAGTTCTATTCTGAATAAATTAAACAAATTTGTTTAATGGTCTATAGACTTAACTCATATCGTTGTATTATCTAATTATTTAACGGGACCCAGTAGCATGGAACTTTCAGATCAAGATGTCAGAGCTCTTCTGTCAGATGAGAATCTTCTTGCCCATGGTTTGTTCGAAGTGAACCGTAGTACTGGTATAGTCCCGGTGGTTGCCAGTGATGACGACGACACTGACGATGATAATGAATATGATGATAACATTTTTCCTAGTGGAGGTGAGGCTGATCCAGATTTTTCCCCAGTCCCAAGTCCCGAGGCTGAAGTTGAAGAAAATATTGAGCAAGCACAAAAACATTCCGAGGGAGGCAAGATAGTGGGTGAAAGTGGTGAAGCTGGCCAAGGTAACATTGACGCAGGCCATGAGTCTCAGACTGAGCAATCCAAAGATGGTCAACAGTGTACTCTGAGGAAGAAGTTAGTAGTGCAAATTTCCAAGGTTCAAGCTTCTACGCAGCCTCCACCAATCACAACTACAGAGAAGATGCCTTCTATTCCATCAATAGGCGCATTTGCTGGATTAGGGCTAATTCCTCTCGAATTTGGCTCCTTTGATGTCGGTAACATTATTTTAGTGGGCATCGACTCCCCTATTCGCTTGGATAAGGATATCATCCCTACCAGCATAGGAGAGATTACTCCCATGAGCAAACTCTAGGTCACATTTCGTCGGGGGGACACTAAGACACTTACACATACGTGCACTTCACGCCACTACATAACACTTGACTTGCCTCCTATTTTGTTGGACCTAATTTCTTCTTATTTTAATTGTAGGATCCGTGGAGAAGAAGAAATACATATATCGATCTTTGGAATAAAACATATCTCAATCCCAAAGGCATTGCCCAAGCTTGTATAATCAAGGGAGTAGCCGAGATTCTAGACCAGGCTATCGGTCTTGTTACTATAGGGACAATCGAGATAGAAGAAGCTAGATGGAGACCGCTCCTCACATGACTTCGCTTCTAAGCATTGCTCTAGGTCTAGATCACCTCCTTCTAGAGGTCTAGATAGGCTTTTGATCGTCACGATGACATACTGCCAGGCGGTATTTCTCGTGCTCTAACCCCAGATTTTGTTCCTACCTGGCAGTTAACCTCAGCCCATCACAGTAGATCTTCTGAAAACAGACACCTAGAGAGTAGTTTAGAAACTTCTCATCACAGATCTGGCAAAGAAATTACTGAACCTCTGACCGTCGCTATGGAGCAACAACTTGCCATTAGCACTAGAATGGCTGAACTGAAGGAGCAATTTCCAAATATTTGCTTTGATGGGCTTAAGTTTATGCCCAACCTAAAAAGAATTCCATCTAAATTCCAAGATATGACCGTTGCTTACATGACCGATGTCCACAATCAGTATAACGAATGGTCAAAATTGGCTTAAAAGATCTCCAGTGTCTCCAGGGAAAGGCAGTAAGAAATTGAAAATCAAAGACTCATCGAAGCCGACAATAAGAGGATCATAGCAACTCTCGATGCCGAAGTCAAAAAATTAAGGAAATTTCAAGCCTTAGCAGGGAAGAAAGCCAAGGATGCTGTCAAGGCACTCGAAGAGGAGAGGACCAAGTATCAAGATGAGATGGAGTGGGCCTTCCACTGAAACCATGATTTAGTACTAGAGAGAGATGCTGCAAATAGGTCTACGGCCGAGCTGAAGACCAAACTTGAGCGTGAAATAAAAGAAAAAGGTGAAGTGCTCCAACAATCTTAGACTAAATGTAATGAGTTGCTCGATGCCAGGGAAGAAAGAGACAAAGCGGTCAATTGTGCTAAAGATGTAGACATGCTCGTCAAGAGGGAAGTTGAGGCCGTAGAACAATGGGCAAAAGAGCGGGTGATGGAAAGTTTTGAGCCACTATTTATCAAGTACAACACTAATGTGATCAAATTCCGTAACTTGGAGTGGTTCAAAGATGATTATCCCAGAATCCTCACCCTTGCTTGGGAGCAAATTGTCGAAGAAGAAAACGCTTGTCGTAAGGGTGGTGAAGTGAATTTGGAGTAGCTCGAGAGAGAAATCCTAGTGGGGGACAAGCCTAAAGTGTTAAAGGATGGTCAGCTTCCATATAGAGCTAGTCCCAGCCCAACACATAGGTCCCAAGCTGCCCTAGATTCATGGTGCTAAAAGACTTGGGTGAAGGCTCCGGATCGACGCCACTACTGCCAGCCAAACACTTGGTGCCCAAGATGCCCTAGATGGATCGCTATCCTGGGTATGATCCAGAACATCCTCAGTTGCCCAAACACACTATTCTTTCTCCCATTCCTAAAGGGAACTCCGACGACACTTTGGCCCGCACAGAACCCAAAATCGAAGAAGGTATCTCGTTAAATTCTCCTGTATTTCATAGAGTTGATGTGTCATCGATCGACGTCGCTAATCTATCTTTTGTTTATATCTTTCAAGTTTCAGGTCAGCCCCGAATCGCTCCTCTTCCTAATAAGGACTCTCGGGCGGGACAACAAGCATTTGCAATAGAATCAGTAACCATTACAACTTCAACAACTATTCTAACTATCCCAGTTGAAGAAACCCCCGGCATTGATGAGCGAATGATTGATGCTTTGCTTGATAAGGGCACTGCTGGGACTCAGGAAGCTCAGATCGATGAGGATGTTGTGATAACCAAAGTTTTTGAGTCCCTGTCGGGTCGTACTATGAGTCAACTTGAATGGGTACTTGGCCTCGCTAAAGAGGTCAAGCTGGAGAAAATTCAAAGACATATCCTCCTTGCTATAGTGATTAAGTATAAGAAGCTTGAGGCCATCCCTCCTCCTTTATCGATCGCCTTGCCAAGGTATACTTTCTTCTCTTTAGTCCATATTCCTCTGCTTGAGGCGCCTAAAGCACAACCGTAGGATCTTCGTAAAGCATTCCGGCCTAATTTCCTCCGCTTGGAAACACTCAAAGCATGCTTGCTGGATCGTCGTAGAGCACTCCATCCAAGGGAAAAGGAAGTGAGGGAAGAGTAAACAGCCGAAAGGACCCAGCGTACCTTCTTCTACGAAGAAGAAGGAAAAGAGAGAAAGAAATAAAAAGCCCAAGAAGTGATTATCTATCTTCTTTGTGCCTTTTGGTTGTATAGCAGTACTTAGGCTTTTTTCTAATTCCTTTGCTTTTACTTTTCTCAGCCGGTGTTATGCAGATTTGGCCTCCGCTTTTGTTCTCTTGCTTAGGCGTAAGTAAACTTATACTTAGCTTTCCAAGATTCATTTTGAATGTTAATAACAGAAACTTTCTGGTTTGTCAAATCTTTGTATGGGTTTGCCTAAGCTGTTTTAGAAATGCACGTACTTGTGATCCATACCTCTTAGTGATTATCGTTAGACAAAATCCTTAGCCCACTATTTAATTTACCAGCCTTTCGTCGCACTTACGAATGTAAAGTAATGGTTGGAGTGTCAAACTATGGGCATTAGTTGAAGTTTTACCACTTAGGACAATGGTCCGAGTATCCTTTTTCAATATAATGATACTCGATTGCGCCGATTTTCAAGCGCTAATTCTAAATTAACTACTTAATAACGTTCGCACATCCACATTTAGGATGATTATTTCAAAAGACGCCCAACTCCGGGCATCAAGTCAAAGTTCATAAGGTAACATCCACCTTACACCGGGCATGGACCTTTTGTTTTGCCTACTTCGGGAAAAACGTTAAGGATTAGACAGTCTTATCACATCCATTTCAGTTTATACTCACGCACTCATTCGAGGGCAAGAGTTGAGCGAGTGAACGGTCATATCACATTCATTTTGATTTATACTCCTACCCCTACATCAAGGGTGAGTGTTAGTGTACGGATGGTCATGTCACATTCGGTTTGAGTTTATACTCTTGCCCCTAATCCGAGGACAAGAGTTGGCTGGTGTCTATCTTCAGATACCGAGAAGAACTACGAGCGTTCGACAAGGAACCGTAGAAGTTTTTAGTGGCAAGTAACTCCGGGTACCTGCGCACGTGCATTATTCACATGCAGATTCATTTGAGTTGGTCAAGTCACAACTCTTAAGTAATGTAAAAATTGAGTCTTGGACTCGAAAAGCCATTTTATCCCATAAAGGAAAAGAAATGACATAATATTCTTATTACACGGCTCTAGTCAATTATTTACAAATTTATTTCTAAGTGAAATAGCATCGTAAGTGCTTAGTATTCCACACCCTCGGGAGTAAAATCCTGTCTATCATCGCAAGCCTAAATGTTCCATCTCCAAGCTTCTACTCTATTGTATACGGACCTTCCCAGGTTGGGCCCAAGTTTCCAGAGCCAGGGAAAATTCATTTGAGAACCAGGTCGCCAACTTCGAAGGTCCGGTTCCTAACCTTAGTGTTGTAATATCATGCGACTTGGTATCGATGTGCAGCTGCCCTCAACTCAGCTGCGCCACTCTTCTCATCGATCAAATCAAGTGACTCTAGCAAAAGTTTCTCATTAGTTCGTGGATTGTAGTGAATCACTTGAGGAGAAGGTACTTCCAGTTCAATCAGAATCATAGCCTTTGACCCATAGGCTAGGACGAATGGAGAATGGCCAGTTGCTAACCTGTGAATTGTTCGACAAACCAGCAGTGCTAATGGAAGTTCATGGACCCACTTGCCCTTGGCCTTTTCCAACCGCTTCTTAAGAATAGACTTGATAATCTTATTTACAACTTCAACCCATCCATTCACCTGAGGATGTGAAACCGTAGCAAATCTTTTCTCTATGCGATGCCAATGGTAGAAATCTTTAAACTCGATACTTTCGAATTGGGTTCCGTTATTGGTAACGATTGCCTATGGAACTCAAAAACGATAGATGATATTTTGAACAACAAAGTTGTTTACTTTTTTTATGGTGATCATAGACAACAGCTCTGCCTCAGCTTATTTGGTGAAGTAGTCAACTATGACGATAGTGTACTTCACCCCACCTTTAGATATCGACAACACGCAGATGATATCAATTGCCCAAACTGTAAATGACAAAGGAATGACCATTTGAGTAATCTCTGTTGGCGAGGCTCTCATACGTTGGAAAATATCTGGCAATTGTTGCACTTTCGGGTGTAATCAGCTATGTCTTGTTTGACAGTTGGCTAGGAGTATCTGAAGCGGAGGATCTTCTTCACTAGGATTTGCCCCCCGTTATGGTCACCACAGGCCCCTTCATAAATTTCTTTTAGAACTTGCTTGGCCACGTCGCAGGCAACACATCGAAGCATAGGGACAGAGAAACCCTTCCTGTAAAGTAATCCCTCCTGCATGATATATTTCAAAGCTTCTCGAAGGAGCTTTCATCGTTCATTCCCTCTCACCGGAATGATTCCTCTCTACAAATTTTATCTTAATCGAGTCATCCATTACTTCTTTTCGAGTTCAACGTCTAAGACCCAGTCAACATCCATCTGGTCGATGCTTAGAGTTGATAGTACTTCCACGGGGACCAGGCCCATGAGCTGTCCATCTCCGAAACTAGCCAACTTAGCCAGTGAGTCAGCCTTATCATTTTCCCTTCTGAGAATATGAGTGATCCTGTAATATTTGATGTCACCAAGCAGCTTAAGGACTCGGTTTAGATAAGGAGCAACTCTTTCTCATTTTGCTTCAAACTCTTTCTAAGCTTGGCAAACCACCAGTTGGGAGTCATGGGAAATGTGTAAATCTTTTAATCCCAGCTCTTTGGCAATCTTGAGTCCTGCAATCAAGGCTTTATATTCAGCTTTATTGTTTATTGTCGGAAAGTTGAGCTTCAAGGCATAACAAATCGGGTGTTCTTTGAGAGTGACAAGTACAACTCCAACACTGGAACACTATTCATTAAATGTACCATTCGTGTACATCTTCCACCCAGTGTCTTTCTCACCACTTCTCTCTGAGGATCATCTCGCATAGTGAATTTAGCCATGAAATCCGCCAAAGCCTGACCCTGGATTGCCCTTCGAGGGTGATAGTTTATGTCATATTAGCTTAATTCAATGTTCTGTTTCAACAGCCTTCCAGAACTCTCAGCTCGTTGCAAGACTTGTCGCAAAGGCTGGTCGGTGAGAAGTTTGGTCGGATGAGCATGAAAGTAAGGGGTGAGCTTTCTCTAAGCGATCAATATGTAGTATGCGAGCATCTCTAGCCCAGGGTAATTTCTTTCTGCTCCCGTCAATCACTTACATATATAATAGACCGGTTGTTGGATGCAAAATTCCTCTCGTGCGAGTGCAGCACAAAAGCATGCACCAGCACTGCTAGGTGTATAAACAGGTCTTCGTCATCCAACGACTTTGAGAGGATGGGGAGTCTCTCCAAATGATCCACCAGAGCTTGGAAATCACATTCCCGATTCCACTCGAAATTACTTTTTACTTTCTTAACAACGTCAAAGAAAGGTATACATTTATCTATGGCTCTGGAGATGAATCGACTTAGAGCGACGTTCCTATTCAAGATTTGGACTTCCTTGAATGTCTTTGGAGCCTCAATCTCTCTCAATGCCTTGATCTTTTCAGGATTGGCTTCAACCCTATGGGAGTTCGATATGAAGCCCAAGAATTTCCCTGACGCAATGCCAAAAGAGCATTTCAAGGGATTGAGCTTCATTCTTTATTTTCGGAGGACGCCAAACATTTATGCCACATCATCAACGTGGTTCGACGAACGTCGTGACTTAATGAGCATGTCATCAACATAGAATTCCAGTGAACCACCAATTTGATCTTTGATCATATAGTTTACGAGCCTTTGGTAAGTTTCTCCTACATTCTTTAGTCCAAAAGGCATAACCAGATAGCAATTCAGTCCGAGGTCGGTTATGAAGCTACTGTGTTCCTGATTTGGGATGTGCATTGGGACTTGGTTGTATCTAGAGTATGCATCCATGAATGAACGTAGCTCATGTCCAGCTGTTAAATCCACCAACTGGTCGACCCTCGAGAGTGGGAACCTATCTTTCGGGCATGCCTTATTCAAATCAGAATAGTCGATGCATGTCCTTAACTTCCCGTTAGCTTTTTTCACCAAGACAGGATTAGATACCCACACTGGTTATAAGAAATCATGGATGAAGTCGTTGCCTTCAGTTATCCACCTCTTCTTTGAGTGAAATGGATCTCTTCGGACCCAGGTTATGATGTTTCTGTTTCATGGGAGTGCACTTGGGTTGATGTTTAATGCATGGCTCGCTATCTCCGATGAGATCACACACATATCCGAGTGTGTCCAGGCAAACACATCCAGGTTTGCCCTGAGAAAACCAACCAACTCCTTCATCACTCTTGCATTGAACTGCGATATGAGCTTAAGGACCCGATTTTGATTATCCTGGCTAACCGAAACAACGATCATCAACCCGGCGGGAGCTGCTCTTCCACCTTCTAGCTTTTTATGTCAGTCCACGTCATCATGGAACCGACTGGGTTGCCCGAGCCAGGGCTCATGCTACAGTTGCTATGTGTCCGAAGCCTTAATATAATGGGTCCCGCCTACATTTTTTTCCTTTCTCCTTTCACCTTGAATCCTTTAGCTTGGCGATGTTGCATTAGCGGCCAATCACACGATCTCTTTTGATATTCCATACTCCATTCTCTGTAGGAAACTACATAGTCAAACACCAAAATGTTAGGCCGCTCTGAACTCAACCAAGGTCGGTCGGTTTAGAAATGCATTGTAAGCTTAGTAATTATCCAACTCCAAAAAAGGAACGACTCACTTACGGTCCCTCTCGCCAAGTACCACCGATAATTCTACAATCCGATCGGCTCAATAGTTGTCCCGTTAAACTGTGGTATTTGAGATTTACAAGGTTCAAATCCTTCTTCTCCAACATCATTTGATCATAAGCCTTCTTAAACAAGATATTGACTAAACTCCCATAATTAGCCAACACCTTCTACACAATAGCAGGACCAATTGTGGCTGTGATCACGAGTGGGTCAATCGTTAGAGCTTCCACTCCATCAGTATCTCTATTCTGGAAAACAATATCGTCAGTCATCGTTCTACATTGTTTTGCTGGAGTCCCATCTTCAATAGCAAAGCAACTTTCATTCTTCGCATGTTTTATTGCACCAACATTCTGTCCATCTCAGCTAGACTCTTATCGGTTGGGTGTCGCCCACCGATAATTGTATTAATAACTAATCATTTTTCTGGATGCCTGAATGCATCAGCACTGGGCTATTACTGCACCCTTAGGAAGATGGCCCAGGAGCATTAGAGTTTCCTTGCCCTTCATCCTACGGGGCTTTCACATATTGCTGTAACTTTTTCTTGCAAATCTACTCATCGATCATATCCCGCAGGTGTCTACACGCGTTGGTATTGTGATTGCGAGTTTCATGGAATTTGGAGATCTTGCCTAACTTTCTCTCCTTCTCAATCGACTCTCTTGGAGCCGGCTTTCTGTACAGATCAGTGTTTTAGGTTGCTAGATAGATATTCTCTATCGAGTTGTTTAGTTCGGTATAGCTGTCAAATTTAGGAGTCCTAATACGACTCCTATTATCTAGCTTCTTCTTTTTAGCCCCTTCATCATTTCATTTCAGACTATTGTTTTGGTTACCAACATTCACATCTACATTTTCAGAGCTTCCTCCGGACTGCTTTACAGTAATACTGCTTAATATCACCTCATCTGAATTTCTAGCACAAATCCTTCTTGGACTCTTGCGCGCTTCCTCCAAGCATAAGTACTTGTTAGATTTTCTATAAAAAGAATCCATTATAGATAGGGGCTTCATTTCCATCCATTCCCCGAACTTCGTAACAGGATGAATCACCCTAATCAACGCCATCAATACTGTGTCATCCTTCGGATCTGTAAATTCTGTCATGGCTATATGGAATTGATTCAAGAAATCATTCAGCGGCTCTCCATTATCTTAGAAGAGGTTTGACAAAGACATCACATGCTTCAGACGTGTAGATTGAAAATGGAATTATTCTATAAACTTCTTCGATAACTCAGCGAAAGACGATACAGACCTCAACGAAAGTCAAGTGAACCACATTGTAGCTACTATTTTAGAAAAATTGGGAAACAACGGCATTTCACGGCGATGGAAGCTTTGGCGGAATCCATATACCATTATTATCTCATCATGTGCTGCCAAGGATCCGTCGTTCCTCCGTACAATAATATAGTTGGCTTTGTGAATCTTTGGGGGTATCTCCTACGTAGACTGTTCATTGTAAATGAATTCTGACTGGGAGAGACACCCCATTCATTGTCGCTTCTAAAACGATTCTTGCTAACAAGTCTCCTAACCATATCCTTCCAGTAGTTTGGGTCCACAGGTTCGACTGAATGACGGTAATTCGGGCTCCGCCTCGAATGTTCGGCCTGGCGAATGCACTTGGTTTGGCTCTTAATACCTAGGTTCTCCAAATTCCAGGAGATCCATTTATCCAGCAATCTTCCTTTTTTGACTCCCATGAGTTGTGTTATTACCAAAAGCCATTTCAACTTTTCCGAAACTAGGAAGAATACAAAAGAGAGATTCACAAAGATTGATAGTAGCAGTAAGACCTTTCGAAGGAGTCGAAGGGATGCTTTTGCAAACTATTGGATGAGCAAAGGACTTTCAAAGGGGAACGAGGAAACCCTTTCGCTTTAGTTAAGCCCTTTCGAAACAACTAGTTCCACATGCATAAAGGGGTTTCGTATGAGTTAAAGGCATATTTTGAAGTTTCAGATAGCAAGCTTCTGCATACGTTCCAAACCTTTTGAAGCAGTTGGTTTCTCCATTGTTTACTTTCCACAGAAGAATATCTAGCCAAAGCAACCCCTTTGAAAGCACACAGCCTTTCGAATTGGTTGAAACCTTCTACAAATGTGAAGGAGATCTTATATATGACCAATATTGCTTCCTCAAACATTAAAAGATCAAGGTTCCACATTAATCAATGGGAATGCTGTCGAGAGCTAACTTCCGCAACTAAGCCTTCTACTATGCTTCAAGTCATTCAAAGCCCCAAAAATACACCTTTCAACAGCATCAAAAGCCAACACCCTCTCCTACTTACACAGCACATCAACAACAAGGTGAAAGCGCTTTTATAACTTTCGATGGAGTCAAAAGCTTCCAAGTTCGATTCAAAAGCAAAGTTAAACGGGCGTCTTGAATTCAACAGAGTGAAAGGTTTTTTAGACCCATTTTCGACTAAGTCGAAAGGACCAATGCAAAAGGTTCCAACCTACACCTATAAATAAGAACCAAGAGGTATTGAAAAGGGGATCCGAATTCATTCATTCGATACTTGTTCTTTTCTTAAATTTGTAAACCCTAATTCCTCAAATCAAATTAGGGATTTTAATTCTTTGTAATACCTAGGCTTCATGTGTTCATAAAAATTATTAATAAAGCAAGTGCATGGTTTTCTAAAATACATTAATTCCAATCTGCTACTTATATATGGTTCTGGTTATGGATTACATGTATCAATGCCAATCGAAAGGTTACCTTTCGAAGGAGTAGAGACCTTCTGATTCGATTAAAACCCTTAGATTCATTAGGTTCCAACCTTAAGTCACCTCAACTACTTCTAAAGTAGGTTTCGAAGGGATCTTAAGTCATCTCAACTGATTCGAAAGGAGGTTTCGAAGGAATTCTAGTTACCTCAACCATTTCGAAAGGTGGTTTCGAAGGAGTTTTAGATTATCTTAATTGGTTTGGAAGGTGGTTCTGAAGAGGCTATTCTCACTCTTAATCCTACTTTAGGGTGTTGACAAGATTTCTTGTTAACATTTTTGGCGCTACAAAGAGAGCTTGAATCTCTAGACTTGTTCAATTTCCAACCTTACTTTCCTTTATCCTTATTTCCTTCCAAGTTAACATTAGATCCTACATCACAATGCTTAGCAAAGTCAAAAAATCTAAGCAAGGACCTTCAGAACCACATTGGCTAGGCCCCTAATAAAGTAGTTGAAGATTCAAGGCTATATGAAGAGCAAATGTTAAGATTGGAAGCTTTAAGAGTCATGAAAAAGAACAGAGAAGAATCTTATGATCCAAACAATTGGAGTCTAAACCCATTCCATATTGGCCCTACACCCATCTTTGCTTTAGGTGAAGCAAGATGTAAAGGTGATAATTTGTTTGCTCAAATGAAGAAGGCTATCTAATGTTATGCAAAAGGAACCATCTTTGAAGAAGGAATAATGGCTGATTATTACACCTTTGCTCAAAAATGGCATCCAACAACAAGTGGATCATTACCTACATACGAGCTTCAAAAGGTTTTAAAAAGGAAATTGGTCATTGAGAACAATGTTCCCGAATCGAGTAATAAAAAAGCTAGGAATCAACCTCAAAAGTCAAGCTTTAAATCAAGACTCTCTAAAGAATGCAACTTGACTACATCAGTTGAGAACATCAACATATTAACAAGGGAGGAACTCAACTATTGGTTATCCAATAAAAAAAGTCCAAATATGAAAGGAATATGGGAGGATCTTACTGTCACTATAATATGATGAATGGGCATGAAACAAATCATTGCAGAGCTCTCGAAGGAATGGTCATCAACTTTTTCAGATAAGGAAAATTCAACAGATTTGTAAAGCAACTGTTATGTGATCTTTGGCCAAACCATCCTACAACCGAATCAACGCATCTCCGATCGATGCCGAACCAAAAACTTCACCGAGCCACTGCCGGATCAGGGGCCTACCGAACCATCTAGAACTCCACTGCTGAACCATCCCCTATCACCGAGTCACCGAACCCACTAACTTCCACCATGCTCCTACCGGACCAACAACAATACCGAACCAACTCACTTCCACCATGCTCCTACCGGACCAACAGCAATACTGAACCAACTCACTTCCACCATGCTCCTACCAGACCAACTGCAATACCGAACCAACTCACTTGGACCACGCTCCTACCGGACCAACAGCAATACCGGACCAACTCACTTCCACCATGCTCCTACTGGACCAACAGCAATACCGAACCAACTCACTTGGACCACGCTCCTACCGGACCAACAGCAATACCAGACCAACTCACTTCCACCATGCTCCTACCGGACCGAGACGTTCCGAACCATGCTCCTCCCGGACCAACAATACTAGGCCAGGTCACGTCAGCCCAGGCCCACCAGCTGTTATATACATCCATGACCCCTACCCCTAGCCTCACTCTATAAATAGAGGGGTAGGGGTACAACAATGGGGGACAAGTTTGAGAGCTCAAGCACGGAGAGAACTTTCAAACAACTTTCTTTTACTTGTATCAAAGCTTTGTACTTGTAATCAAAAGAAGAGAAGAGAAATAACATATAAAGTGGACGTAGGCACATTCTGGCTGAACCACTATAAATCTGCGTGTCTTTTTTACAGTTTAGCCCCTGTTTTTCATATATTTGCATAAATCACCGAAATCACTAAGAACAACACAAGATCTACTAAATCATATAACTTTGAGGTGTTTGTCCATTTTCTGTGCAAACATTTTTGGAGCTTTCACTGAGAACTAGAAGCTCGAAGCTTCAGCTTCATCCACTTAACAAGTTTTCCTAACAGCATCGTCCGCCACTTGGAAAACATGCCTCCCAAACAGAGAAAAGATGTTAACAAAGGAAAAAACATCGCATCCAACAGTCTTCCAGATCCAGCTGTCACGAATCAAGTAAATCGTCCTCCTCCAGCAGCAGTAACAAATGAAGGACAGGCTAATCCGACCATTCCTGCCACAGAACAGCCCGCAGCAATTACTAGGGCAGATCTAGACAGGGTTGTGGCTGAAGTAACTAACCACTTCACGTCCCAGCAAGAAGCTTTGGTGGACCATCTCATGTCACGCTTAAGGGATGCTGAAGATTCCAACCGCAACACTGAATCATGGGGCGAGTCCCAGTCTGGAGGATCTCAGAGACAACAAAGATCTTCCTTCTTCGAAGGAGCTAACGGCAGAAGTAGCCATGGTAGGAGCCAAGACCGAGCACAGCCCGAGGTTAGGCCTGAGGAAACATTTGGTACCGAACCCAACGGGGGAGGTACCGGACGGAGGTCAACTGTAGCTGAGCCTGTCATACTGCCTAACCACGGAAACACCAGTGAACGGGGCCGAGCTAGAGTCCAGCCCGAAGTTGGACCCGAGGAAGTGCTTAGATCAGAACCCGACAGGGGAAGATCAAGGCAAGGGCCAACTGTAGCTGACCCTAGCATGCTCCCAGAAGATCAAAGGCAGCCACTGGAAAATATGAGGAATGATAGACGATACCATCCCTACAGGTCATCTGGACGGAATCAATCCCACAGAACAGAACCAAACTCATTTCTATCTGCTCCAAATTCTGATGAAAGGATGGCACGCTTATTCAGAGAGTGTGTCCAACGGGAGCAAAGAGATCGAGGGATAGGCACTAGGGTAACCAACCCTTTCGCCCGCAATATCGAAGTTGCTATCACCCCCCGAGAATGGAAGATGCCAACAATGGAACCCTACAAAGGAACCTCCGACCTCGTTGTACACTTACAGAGGTACACGCAGCATATGCTCATGAGTGGGGCGACAGAGGGAGTACTGTGCAAATGCTTTCCGCTCTTCTTAGCAGATCTTGCTACCTCCTGGTTCTGTCATCTACCCCAGGGATCCATCAGCTCGTGGGAAATGTTGAAAGAAAGGTTTATCAGTCAGTTCCGCATTCATGTGGAACAACCTAAGGATGCTTATTCCTTATCCAGCATCAAACAGAAACCCGGAGAAAAACTGCAGCAATACTTGACCCGATTCAATGCCGCAGCGGCCTCAGTCCAAGATGCCGACGAGAAGCTTATCCTAATGGCCCTCTGTAGCGGTGTGCATCCGGATACTAAATTTGCTAGAAGGTTGACGAAAGAAAATCCAGCTACTTTACTCGATTTCTTCCATGAAGCCGGGAAATATATGAGACTCGAGGATGCGGGGCAGTCAGGACAGCAAATTAAGGCAACTCACAGCAACGCCCCCGCTGTGGCAAGGGACGTTCGAAGAAATGATTCCAAAGACAATGCTGGGGGCAAGAAGGGAGAAAAGCGCCTATATCGGCCTGGGCCGAGATTCGACACTTACACTCCTTTGAACGAGACCGTCGAAAATATCTTCCTTTCCACCCAAGGCGAAGTTAGATACAAACGCCCACCATACAAAAAGGAATCAGATAGCGCGCAGAAATCTGGAAAGTTCTGCCGCTTCCACGAATCTCACGGGCATGATACCAATGAATGCCATCATCTCCGGGATCTGATTGAGGAACACATCAGAAGGAAGAAACTGGAACGTTATGTAAAAAGTCAGGACAGGACTCCAGCTCCTGCCAATGAAAACCTAAGGCTACCCTCACCGGACACCGGCAGAGGAAACCGCAACACTAGCAGCTCTAGTCAAGAGAAAATAGTGGTCCATACCATCTCAGGAGGACCGCACATCGCGGACAGAAGCTGGAAAGAGATGGAAAGGTATGGAAAGTCACTTAGAGACAATAAAGACTGTGTCAATTCGGTTATAGAAGAGCGCCACCCGAAGCGGAAAGAAAGTAATGACATCACATTCGGTAAGCGTGACCTAGAAGGAAGGCAGTACCCTCACATAGATCCCATGGTCATCTCTGCCCGACTCGGTCCCGCCGAAGTTTACCGAATCCTGGTAGACACTGGAAGCTCAGTAAACATCCTGTTCAAACACGCATTCGATAAAATGAAGCTATCAATGAAGGATGTATCTCCCTGCGATAAACCACTACACGGTTTTACTGGGGATGCTAAGATGCCCCTCGGGCAACTGGACCTCTTTGTTGAGATTGGAAGCCATCTCCGCTCCATTGTACGGAAGCAGACGTTCGTGCTTATAGAAAACCATTCGGCCTACAACGCCTTCTTAGGAAGACCAGCCTTGTCTGACTTCCAAATTGTCCTAGCCCCATGGTGCCTAAAGATGAAATTTCCAACGGACAATGGAATAGGGGAAGTAGAAGGAGACCAGGACATTGCTCGAGACTGCTATGTGACTGAACTTCGCAACAACCACAGGAAGGATAAAGGGAAGGGTGTAGAGATTGCCCTCTGCACGAAAAGTCTAGAAGCATAGCAACTAAAGAAAGCCCCTCCTCTTCGATATACCAGCGACCCTTTCAATGAATTAGACCCTAGGGACAAAGAGGAGGAGGCCACCGCCGAGCCTGCAGAGGCTATGGAGTTTATATCTGTAGACAAGCACGACTCAAGTAGACTATTGAAAATTGGGTCCCAACTAAGAGCCGAATTGAAGGAACAACTCATCGATTTTCTCCGCCATAACTTGGATGTATTCGCATGGTTGCACGCTGACATGACCGGAATCTCCCCCGACATAGCATGCCACGTGTTAAACATGGATCCTACCAAGGCGCCCGTAAAACAAAGAAAGAGAAGTATGGGGGCAGAACGATCAGCAGCCCTCGATGAAGAAGTAAAGAATCTACTCGCCAATGACTTCATACGAGAAGCTATCTACCCGGAATGGATCGCCAACCCGGTACTGGTAAAGAAGGCTAATGGGAAGTGGCGAACCTGCATTGACTTTTCCAACTTAAACGACGCCTGCCCAAAGGATTGCTTCCCACTTCCCCGAATCGACCAACCTGTAGACAGCACAGCCGGGCACGAGCTCCTATCTTTTATGGACGCATACTCAGGATATAACCAAATTCCTATGCATGCTCCCGATCAAGACCACACTAGTTTCATCACCGACCGGAGTTTATACTGCTATAAGGTAATGCCTTTCGGGCTTAAAAATGCAGGAGCCACCTACCAGTGCCTCGTCAACAAGATGTTTGCAGGGCGAATAGGACAAACTATGGAAGTATACGTGGATGATATGCTGGTAAAGTCAAGGAAAGCCAAAGATCACGTAAGCCACCTAGGCAAGATGTTTCAAGTACTCCGCCAGTATGGGATGAAGTTGAATCCTCTAAAATGCTCCTTCGGTGTGGTGACCCTCATCCTAAAATGCTTAGAAATTTTTTTTTATACAAGAGGAACTCACCACTAACCCCAAATACTTTTATATTTAAATTTTTATATAGTTTCCAATTATTTTTCCCAAGACCCTGGAATTACTAATATAATCATATCAGTATACAAAGATTAAACCAATTATATATTTGATGATACACAATTGTTCCTTTATTATTATTTTATATATATATATATATATATCAGAGTCAATTTAAATCAAAGTGAAAACAAAATATCATACAATCTATTGACAAGCCATTTATTTCCTTTCTGAATCTTGTTCTACTGCCAGAGGTGTATTTTAGCAAATTACAACACTTAAACCTTTTATCTGACTATAAATATTAATCTGCCTAAATAATTCTATTAACACAAACATAGTGTTTCCTTAATCTTATCAGTGTTATCAGGTATACACATAACACTACTCATAAGTTATTTCCATTTATCATTTTAGGTTGATTAGGAGAGTACTTTTAGCATTTTAAAGTTTAATATGATGCAGACCTACAAACTTGGTGGTTTGTGAGATATGCTTGGAGTTATATAAGGGCTGCTTGGTGTTTTCTTTAATTTGTCCCGGAAGCACATTACACTTCACTGATTGAAATGAAGTGGTTCCAGGCATCCAAGGGTTTGACTCATGGCCATCTAGGCCGGCCATAGTCCCTCCTTTACCACTTGTAAACCCATATCCCTCATGTTAACAAACTTCTACAAAGTGCTACTCCTAAATTTCCAAGCCTTTTTATGTCCAGTTCAAGTTTTCTGGAAAAATCATTCTTATAGGTGTTCAATCATTTATCAAAAATTCAGTACCTTTCAAGTCTACTATTCTCAAAGATCTTTCTGAAAATTTAAATACTCAAATTTATACAAGTTTCCAGAATTCATGCACATGCCAGTATCATTTACCTGCCATACACAAATTCATTTCACTTGAATATTCTACAAAAATCTTGAGAGTTCATTTCAAAAATTAAATCCCCTTAGCAGTTCAATTCCCATAAGACAAAATATAAACAATAGAAATCAGAGGTTCAAATATATATACATATACATATATCAGTATCAACTATCTGACATGCATACATTTATTCCACTTGGATATTTCTTATTCAAATCTTGTCAAAACTATTATAATTTTATTTAAAGAAAATCATAGAATAAACTCAGGCAATAAAACCAGAGATCATTACATTCACATTTTATATTTATGTGTTATACCCAAGCCCTTGTTTTCTCCAAATCAGATGATCACAACATCAATAAAAATCAAACTCCATCAAATATCATTCAAAATGAATTTTAATTAAGTACAAGTTTTCATCCTCAAATACTTAGAAAGTTTCCTACAAGTACTTCAATTGCAGAAAATAGAATTTGTCTAGTAATTCCATTACAAAGCAACTGCAAATTTAAAACAAGTCTCTCTTATTTATACTAGCAGCCAATGCCTTCTTTACTCATCAAGCCAACTTCAATTTCCTGCAAGCAAATCATTTAGCTGCCCCAAATAATTTTTGAGACACCCAGATGATTGCAAGGGCAACCAAAAAGGGTCAGTTTACACTGGTATGAGCATTTATCAATTTTGTATATATGTACATAATTGTAGTAATCTTGCAATGCCTTCCTAGATTAACAGGTCTTATACTTAGCATGTTTTGGTTCATTCAAAAAGACACAATACCACATTCAACAAATCAAACAATGCACAACAGTCAGTTAAGATTAAGCATGTGTACAAATTTTTAATTCATCCTCATCAAAACTTGGGTAAGTAATCTCTGTTTTATACTCCAAATTTCCACCCAGCAAATTAATCAATGAACAATGTTTAACTTGATTAAATCTAACACCAAATCTGAAAGTTTATAACCCAGATTTTTAAACCCCTACCCCCATTTATTTCATGGTCTTTAACTCCTTGTCAAATGAACACTATGTATGCATTGTGATGGAAACTCCCAGGTTGTTTAAATTATTCCAACACACAAAGGCCTCAGGGTGCTGTTGCACCATGCACATACTTGCTTCCACCTGAAGTAAGCAGATCATTGACTACCCCCAAGTGACCAGTTTAGTTTTTCTTTTTTTTATATCAGAGAAATATGACTGCCTGCATATTTTCTGACTCAACCCCATGTTCCCCTATTAAATCTTGATCCATGTTTAATGATGATAGAACAAGAATACTTAAAACATGTTAACTCTGAAAGCCAAATTACAGATCAATGCTCCAAACAAAAATGCACAAACAAACACCCATATCACCCATAACAAATCATTTCAGAGATTCAAATAACTCATAGTATTTTTAGGCTGCCTGCAATAGGACTTAATGCCATTGCATACAAAAGATAAATACTCACATAATGTTTCTTCTTTCACTGCCTTAATTTCTTAGAACAGCAAATCCCCCAAAGCCTCAAGCTAGTGTTTCTCCTTGCTTATTTTATTTTTGTTTTGATCCCAAGAGAGTGATGGTTTTGGCTATGTGCAGTTATTTATAAATCCATTCTAGGGTTTTAGAAAATGGGTAATTCCCCTGATACCCTTAGATGTTTATGTACACATCATATTTCTGTGTGATCATAAATTGGAAATGCATACTTTAATTAGCCATTTCGGGGATCATACATTTTTAGACACTCAATACTATTTTCATGACTCCTTTCTACTCATGCCATAAGCATGTGACCCTTAGTTTATTTTTTTTTAAGTTTTAAGGAAATCTGAAAATCTACTTTGTATATATTTTCTTTCTACCTATCCATTACCTCCTTTCTATCAGACATACTACTATACTTTGTAATGTAAAAATCATTTACCCAAATTATTTGCTTGGAATAAATATGGTATGGAAATTTTATTTGATTCTGTATATGTATATATATATTTCTGCCTTTTTGTCAAATCAGTCAACTCCCTTTTTAAATTAAAAATCACATATATTATGCTAATTATTTTCTGGCACAATTATAAGACATATAAACCTTTATATTAAACCTCATTTTATTTTATCTTCATATAAAACAGCAAACACCCCATATATATTAAATGTATATATATTTACATAATTCTTTGAACATAAAACTATATTTATTTTGAGCTCCAATTTTTCTTCTAATTACCTTGATTCCTTGCATTTTATCAAACAGAAGCTCTCATTTAATTTTATTCATTGCCAAATTCTTTTCTGTTTTAATGCAATATATATATATATATATACTTTTATATATATATCTCAGAATTTTCTAATATAAATATATGTATTATTTTATTTTATTTTAGGGTCATTACATACCCTCCCCCTTAAAGGAATTATGTCCTCATAATTTCACCTAATCTTTCCAATTAAAAACACTAATCCATAGCCTGTTTTAACTCCATAACCCCATACCCATATTTTATGAAAACAAACAATGTATAAGTATATTTAGAAAAATCATCTGAGGCTGCTTAGACATACCTCTCCATCAGTAAATAAACTGGGGTATTTAGCCCTCATTTTATCTTCAACCTCCCATGTACAATCATTAGTGTCTAAGCTCCATTGGATTTTCACCAGTTTGATCACCTTGTTCCTCAACTTTTTCTCTTCCTTGGCAACTATCCCTACTGGTTCATTTGTATATACCAAATTCTTCTGGACTTAAACTTGAGTAGGTGACTCCAGAATTGCTCCTTCATCATGCACCCATTTTCTCAATTGAGAAACATGAAATACAGGATGCACACCACTCAACTCCTCAGGTAACTTAAGTCTGTAGGCCATAGCACCAATCCTCTGTATAATTTCATATGGTCCTACAAATCTTGGTGATAGCTTACCAGATTTTCCAAACCTGAACACTTTCTTCATTGGTGATACTTTCAGAAAAACATGCTCTCCTACTTCAAACTCCATTGGCTTTCTCTTTCTATCTGCATAAGACTTTTGTCTTGATTGTGCTGCCTTCATTCTATGCCTAACCAATTCAATCATGTTGGAAGTTTCTTTAACATGATCTGGCCCCAATAATACACCCTCTCCTGCTTCCAACCAACAGGCAGGAGACATGCAAGGTCTCCCATACAGGGCTTCAAAGGGAGCCATTCCTATAGTTGATTGATAGCTATTGTTGTAAGTGAATTCTGCCAAGTGAATATGATCCTCCCAATTTCCCCCAAAATCAAGCACACATGCTCTAAGTAAATCTTCCAATATTTTATTCACTATCTCTGTTTGCCCATCACTTTGAGGATGGTATGCAGTGCTTAAACAAAGTTGTGTTCCCATTGCTTCTTGGAAACTTTCCCAAAATCTTGAGGTGAACAAAGTGTCTCTATCACTTACAATAGTCTTGGGTATGCCATGTAACCTCACCACTTCTTTGATAAACAATTGTGCAAGCCTAGATGCATTTCTATCTGACCTGACAGGAACAAAGTGAGCTGATTTGGTTAGTCTATCAACAATTACCCATATACTATCATTGCCTTTCTTAGTTCTAGGCAAACCATCCACAAAATCCATGGAAATGCTTTCCCACTTCCACTGAGGTACCTCCAAAGGTTGCAACATGCCAGAGGGCTTTTGGTGGTCTGCTTTAATTTGTTGACATGTGGAACATTTTGCCACATATCTTGCCACTGCTTGCTTCATTCCTGGCCACCAGTAGCCTCTTTTTAAATCATGATACATCTTAGTACCACCAGGGTGTATGGTGTACCTGGTCTTGTGATGCTCATTCATGATTTCTTCCTTCAATTCTGCAATGTTTGGTACACAAAGTTTATCATTTTTCCTCAAATAACCTTGGGAATCTATTTTAAAATTCTCTGACTCAATGTTGTTTAATAACATTTCTTTCTTCTCCTTCACACTTTGATCTTGATCTTGCATGCTACCAACTTTCTCCACCAGATTAGACTTCACTGTGATTATTCCCAGTGTACCATACTCCACCATATCACCATGCTCTTTAAAATTCACTGCATCCTTACTGTATATATCTGCCTCCCCAAGCACTACAAGATTTTTAAACTCATCAATCATCAAACTGGCTAATCTAACATGATTTCTGCTCAAAGCATCTGCTACTCTATTAGCTTTTCCAGGAGTGTACAATATATCTAAATCATATGCAGCCAGAAACTCCAACCACCTTGCTTGCCTCATATTTAAATCTTTTTGAGAAAATAAATATTTCAATGCTTGATGATCTGTGAATAATTCAAATTTTGCCCCAAGCAAATAATGCCTCCATAATTTTAGTGCAAACACTATTGCAGCTAATTCTAGATCATGAGTTGCATATTTGGTTTCATTGGGTTTAAGCTGTCTTGATGCATATGCCACTACCTTGCCATGTTGCACAAGCACTGCACCTAACCCAGACCCACTAGCATCAGTGTATACAACCATTCCTTCATTTGCTTCTGGGATTTGTAGGACAGGAGCTTCCACCAATGCTTGCTTCAATTTCTCAAAAGCTTGTTCACACTGCTCAGTCCACACATATGGTTGGTTCTTCTTGGTTAGTTTGGTCATTGGTGCATCTATTCTTGAAAAATCCTTGATGAACCTCCTATAATACCCTGCCAAACCTAAGAATGACCTCACCTCAGTCACTGTTTTGGGTCTACTCCATGATTGAACTGCAATGACCTTGCTTGGATCTACACTTACTCCCTGCTGTGACACTATGTGTCCTAAGAATTTTACTTCATGTTGCCAAAATGTACACTTTGAATACTTGGCTTTTAATTCATGTTCTCTAAGTCTGGATAATACTAAATGTAGGTGCATGGCATGATCATTTTCTGTCTTTGAATAAATTAATATGTCATCTATAAACACCAAGACAAACTTATCCAAAAAGTCTCTAAAAATTCTATTCATCAAGTCTACAAAATAGGAGGGAGCATTGGTCAAGCCAAATGGCATTACTAGAAATTCATAAAGGCCATACCTTGTATTAAAGGCTATGTACTCAATGCTTTCCTCTGCAACTTTCATCTGATGAAATCCAGAGGCTAAGTCTAGCCTTGAAAATATTTTAGCCCCATGCAATTGATCAAATAGATCATCTATTCTAGGCAGTGGGTACTTATTTTTAATAGTCACCTTGTTTAAATCTCTGTAGTCTACACACAACCTCATTGTTCCATCATGTTTCTTGACAAATAGCACTGGGGAACCCCAACTGGAACTACTTGATCTTATAAATCCTTTCTCTTCTAATTCTTCTAGTTGATGTTTTAATTCTACCAACTCTTTTGGACCTATTCTATAAGGCTTCTTAATGATTGGATTTGTTCCAGGAATTAATTTTATTTTGAATTCAACTGGTCTGTTTTGAGGAATTCCTTTCACTTCTCCAAACACATCTACATATTCATTGACTACTGGGATTTCCTCTATTTTTAATTCCTTTTGAACTTCATTAATACTCCAGATTTTATTAAAACATGTATTCTTTGCTATTTCACTTAAGATGGTAATTCTTTTGCCTTCATTTGTTTCCAAAGAAATAGTAAGGTTTTATAAATTTAAAATTGCTTTATTTCTCATTAACCAATCTACCCCCAAAATAATCCCAATACCAGGATAATTTAAGGTATATAAGTCTGAATTAAATTCATAACCCCCTATAATTAATTTCAGACCCAAACACTTCATCCCCAACATACAATGACTCCCTATGGGACTGTGTACAACCAAGGGCTGATCAATGGAAACACATGCAAGTGTTAACTTCTTTACAATTTCCAAAGATATTAGTGAATGTGAGGCACCAGTGTCATATATTACTGATATGGGTTGGGTATGAATAAAAATTATACCTTCAAGTTGCCCAACATTCCCAGTGTTACTTGCTGCCAAAGCTCCTACCCTTGCTGTTCCCCTATTGGTTTCTGGGCAATCCTTCTTGAGATGACCCATCTTTCCACAATTATAGCATCCTCCTCTGGGTATCTTGGGGTCAGGGCATTGATTACTATAATGTCCAGCTTTTCCACAATTAAAACAATGAGTGAACTTCTTGCTTTCAGGTGCTGTTGCTCCTTCCCCTTTCTTAACTCCTTTACTTACATTTCTCTTGTCATAAGGTTGCACTTTGTTCTGACCACCTTTCTTCTTGTTGAGCTTCATATTCCTGAATTTCTCTCTTGCAGTGTCATGTTGCTCAAATGAGAGAGTTAGATCAATTACTTGATCAAAGGTTTTGTCCTTGTATGGCAACATTGCCCTTGACAAACTAGGGTTCAAGCCTTGAATGTAACTTGCATTCTTTGCTTCTGCATTCCCTATTAACACCAGTCCATACTTGGATAAAGCTTCAAACTTCTGAGTGTATTCATTCACATTCATACTTCCTTGCCTTAATCTAATAAAGTCTTCAAGTAGTGTGGCCTTGGCAGATGCTGGGACAAATCTGGCCTCAAGCATGTCCTTGAAATTATTCCAAGTAATGGTATCCTCTTGTCTTCCTGCTGTCACAACTTCCCACCAATCCAGTGCAACCCCCTTCAATTTCCTTGAAGCTATCTGTCTCTTTCTTTGGTCATTGATTTGCATATCTGTGAAGACCCTCTTCATAGTTTTTATCCAAGTTTGAACACCTATAGCTCCTTCAGTACCTTCAAAATCCTTTCCTCCCAAAGTGGTACAAGTCTTAAGCAGTTTGGAGAGTTCCTCATGAGGATTGTCTTGCCTTGGTGCCATTCCATCCCTTAAAGCTCTCACAAAATCCTCCATGCTCATCACAGGTGGCTCACGTGATGATCCTGCACCTGTGTGATGCCTTGGTCCTACCATAATGCTATAAATATGATTTTTATGTTAGTTTATTTACCCCTATCAGTTTTTGGTGTCTTTACTTGGTTCATTTTCATTTCTGTGCACACTGTGCATGTGTCACATGTACACACATATATTTCTTGACATACAGCAAAAACATTCAACACCAACAATTCAAACAATGCATTCAAACATCCATATGCATACAACAACATTTACTATGTTATTTAAAACATAGCTCTGATACCAACTGTGGTGACCCTCATCCTAAAATGCTTAGAAATTTTTTTTTTATACAAGAGGAACTCACCACTAACCCCAAATACTTTTATATTTAAATTTTTATATAGTTTCCAATTATTTTTCCCAAGACCCTGGAATTACTAATATAATCATATCAGTATACAAAGATTAAACCAATTATATATTTGATGATACACAATTGTTCCTTTATTATTATTTTATATATATATATATATATATATATATATATATATATATCAGAGTCAATTTAAATCAAAGTGAAAACAAAATATCATACAATCTATTGACAAGCCATTTATTTCCTTTCTGAATCTTGTTCTACTGCCAGAGGTGTATTTTAGCAAATTACAACACTTAAACCTTTTATCTGACTATAAATATTAATCTGCCTAAATAATTCTATTAACACAAACATAGTGTTTCCTTAATCTTATCAGTGTTATCAGGTATACACATAACACTACTCATAAGTTATTTCCATTTATCATTTTAGGTTGATTAGGAGAGTACTTTTAGCATTTTAAAGTTTAATATGATGCAGACCTACAAACTTGGTGGTTTGTGAGATATGCTTGGAGTTATATAAGGGCTGCTTGGTGTTTTCTTTAATTTGTCCCGGAAGCACATTACACTTCACTGATTGAAATGAAGTGGTTCCAAGCATCCAAGGGTTTGACTCATGGCCATCTAGGCCGGCCATAGTCCCTCCTTTACCACTTGTAAACCCATATCCCTCATGTTAACAAACTTCTACAAAGTGCTACTCCTAAATTTCCAAGCCTTTTTATGTCCAGTTCAAGTTTTCTGGAAAAATCATTCTTATAGGTGTTCAATCATTTATCAAAAATTCAGTACCTTTCAAGTCTACTATTCTCAAAGATCTTTCTGAAAATTTAAATACTCAAATTTATACAAGTTTCCAGAATTCATGCACATGCCAGTATCATTTACCTGCTATACACAAATTCATTTCACTTGAATATTCTACAAAAATCTTGAGAGTTCATTTCAAAAATTAAATCCCCTTAGCAGTTCAATTCCCATAAGACAAAATATAAACAATAGAAATTAGAGGTTCAAATATATATACATATACATATATCAGTATCAACTATCTAACATGCATACATTTATTCCACTTGGATATTTCTTATTCAAATCTTGTCAAAACTATTATAATTTTATTTAAAGAAAATCATAGAATAAACTCAGGCAATAAAACCAGAGATCATTACATTCACATTTTATATTTATGTGTTATACCCATGCCCTTGTTTTCTCCAAATCAGATGATCACAACATCAATAAAAATCAAACTCCATCAAATATCATTCAAAATGAATTTTACTTAAGTACAAGTTTTCATCCTCAAATACTTAGAAAGTTTCCTACAAGTACTTCAATTGCAGAAAATAGAATTTGTCTAGTAATTCCATTACAAAGCAACTGCAAATTTAAAACAAGTCTCTCTTATTTATACTAGCAGCCAATGCCTTCTTTACTCATCAAGCCAACTTCAATTTCCTGCAAGCAAATCATTTAGCTGCCCCAAATAATTTTTGAGACACCCAGATGATTGCAAGGGCAACCAAAAGGGTCAGTTTACACTGGTATGAGCATTTATCAATTTTGTATATATGTACATAATTGTAGTAATCTTGCAATGCCTTCCTAGATTAACAGGTCTTATACTTAGCATGTTTTGGTTCATTCAAAAAGACACAATACCACATTCAACAAACCAAACAATGCACAACAGTCAGTTAAGATTAAGCATGTGTACAAATTTTTAATTCATCCTCATCAAAACTTGGGTAAGTAATCTCTGTTTTATACTCCAAATTTCCACCCAGCAAATTAATCAATGAACAATGTTTAACTTGATTAAATCTAACACCAAATCTGAAAGTTTATAACCCAGATTTTTAAACCCCTACCCCCATTTATTTCATGGTCTTTAACTCCTTGTCAAATGAACACTATGTATGCATTGTGATGGAAACTCCCAGGTTGTTTAAATTATTCCAACACACAAAGGCCTCAGGGTGCTGTTGCACCATGCACATACTTGCTTCCACCTGAAGTAAGCAGATCATTGACTACCCCCAAGTGACCAGTTTAGTTTTTCTTTTTTTTATATCAGAGAAATATGACTGCCTGCATATTTTCTGACTCAACCCCATGTTCCCCTATTAAATCTTGATCCATGTTTAATGATGATAGAACAAGAATACTTAAAACATGTTAACTCTGAAAGCCAAATTACAGATCAATGCTCCAAACAAAAATGCACAAACAAACACCCATATCACCCATAACAAATCATTTCAGAGATTCAAATAACTCATAGTATTTTTAGGCTGCCTGCAATAGGACTTAATGCCATTGCATACAAAAGATAAATACTCACATAATGTTTCTTCTTTCACTGCCTTAATTTCTTAGAACAGCAAATCCCCCAAAGCCTCAAGCTAGTGTTTCTCCTTGCTTATTTTATTTTTGTTTTGATCCCGAGAGAGTGATGGTTTTGGCTATGTGCAGTTATTTATAAATCCATTCTAGGGTTTTAGAAAATGGGTAATTCCCCTGATACCCTTAGATGTTTATGTACACATCATATTTCTGTGTGATCATAAATTGGAAATGCATACTTTAATTAGCCATTTCGGGGATCATACATTTTTAGACACTCAATACTATTTTCATGACTCCTTTCTACTCATGCCATAAGCATGTGACCCTTAGTTTTTTTTTTTTAAGTTTTAAGGAAATCTGAAAATCTACTTTGTATATATTTTCTTTCTACCTATCCATTACCTCCTTTCTATCAGACATACTACTATACTTTGTAATGTAAAAATCATTTACCCAAATTATTTGCTTGGAATAAATATGGTATGGAAATTTTATTTGATTCTGTATATGTATATATATATTTCTGCCTTTTTGTCAAATCAGTCAACTCCCTTTTTAAATTAAAAATCACATATATTATGCTAATTATTTTCTGGCACAATTATAAGACATATAAACCTTTATATTAAACCTCATTTTATTTTATCTTCATATAAAACAGCAAACACCCCATATATATTAAATGTATATATATTTACATAATTCTTTGAAAATAAAACTATATTTATTTTGAGCTCCAATTTTTCTTCTAATTACCTTGATTCCTTGCATTTTATCAAACAGAAGCTCTCATTTAATTTTATTCATTGCCAAATTCTTTTCTGTTTTAATGCAATATATATATATATATATACTTTTATATATATATCTCAGAATTTTCAAATATAAATATATGTATTATTTTATTTTATTTTAGGGTCATTACATTCGGAGTGTCATCAGGAAAGTTCTTAGGATTCATCATTCATGCCAAGGGGATTGAAGCAAACCCTGAACAAGTCCGAGCGCTAAGGGATATCAAGATACCTTCCACTCGAAAGGAAATGCAAAGCCTAAATGGAAAAGTGGCCGCCCTAAGCCGATTTATCTCCAAGGCAACGGACAAGTGCGTCCCCTTTTTCGAAGCTCTAAAGAAAGACAAAGGAAAGTTCGAATGGACTGACGAATGCTTAACCGCTTTCCTTAACCTAATCGAACACCTCCAGAAACCACCGGTACTCTCGACTCCAAGCGAAGGCGAAGAATTATACCTATACCTTGCTGTGTCATCTCACGCCCTAAGCGCTGCCTTGGTAAGGGAAGACAACCGCACACAGCGGCCAGTTTACTTCGTCAGCAAAAGGTTAACTGGGGCAGAAGTCAAATATCCTAAACTTGAGAAGCTAACATACTGTTTACTAATCACCTCACGGAAACTACGTCATTACTTCCAGTCCCATTCCATCAAAGTTCTGACCGATCAACCACTGAGGCAGGTACTCCATCGTCCCGACACTTCTGGGCGACTACTTAAATGGTGCATTGAACTAAGTCAATATGATATCACCTATCACCCTCGCCCCGCCATCAAGGGACAAGCTATGGCTGATTTCATTGCAGAATTCACTACCAACGAAGATAAGGAGCAATTGGAAATAGCAAAACACATCAAGTGGAATCTCTTTGTGGATGGCGCATCGAACGAACAAGGCTCGGGGGCAGGTGTGGTAATAATCACTCCCAGGGGAAACAAGCTGCACTATGCTATAACGTTGGAGTTCGTTGCCACCAACAACGATGCAGAATATGAAGCAGTAATAGCCGGACTAGAACTTGCCATAGAAATCGGAGCCAATTCTTTGTGTCTTCACAGCGATTCTCAACTTATTGTTAATCAAATACTAGGAGAATTCCAAGCTCGAGAAGAACGACTCATAGCATATTTAAAGAAGACCAAGTCACTTCTCAGCCGATTGGACCACTACTTAGTCAAACACATCCCTCGAGAAGAGAACCAAGAGGCCGACGAATTGGCAAAGCAAGCAAGTGTAAGAGACGTCGCCATCTTCGGGGCAGTAACCATCTCAAAGCAGCTGACCCCAAGTTTTGAGCAAGTGAATCTGATAGCTGTAACCGAAGAAGCAACTTAGATGACTCCCATCCGAGACTACCTACAAAATGGCACACTACCCCACGGGCGTAACGAAGTCAAGAAAATCTTGAGGAAAGCATCCCGCTACACAATACAAGAAGACATCCTCTATCAGCGCGGATTCTCTAACCCATTATTAAGGTGTGTCGCCGGGAGGGAAGCCAAGGAAATCTTGTCCAACATCCATCAGGGGAGCTACGGAGATCACACCGGAGGGCAAACATTAGCAAAAAAGATACTCCGATATGGATATTTCTGAACCACCTTAAGCAAGGACGCCCTAGATTTTGTCAAAAAGTGTGACAGATGCCAAAAATTTGCTAAAATTCCACGGCTACCAACAACTGAGATTACTCAAATGACCAGCCCTTGGCCCTTCGCAATATGGGGAATTGACTTAATCGGCGAGCTACCAATGGGCCGAGGCGGGGCCAAATATGCTATAGTGGCAGTTGATTATTTCACCAAATGGGTGGAAGCGGAACCTCTGAATAAAGTATCTTCAGCAAAAGTTATTAACTTCTTAATCAAAAATGTTCTATGCAGGTACGGAGTCCCACTCAAAATCATATCAGATAATGGACTTCAGTTTGACAGCGAGGAATTCGCCAACTGGTGTCGAGAACACGGAATTCATAAAAGCTTCTCATCCGTAGCATATCCCCAGGCAAACGGACAAGTCGAAGCAGTCAATAAAATTCTGAAAACCCTGATAAAAAAGAAGCTCGAAAAGTCAAAGGGCGCTTGGGTGGATGAACTCCCTACGGCGCTATGGGCGTACCGCACATCTTTCAGAACATCAACAGGGCACAATCCTTTCTCTTTGGCATACGGATCGGAGGCTATGCTCCCAGTTGAAACCATTGTGCCTTCCCACCGTAGGATCCACTATAACCCAGAAGAGAATGAAGAACTCCTCCACATGTCTTTGGATCTAGTTGAGGAGAGAAGAAATGATGCAGTCCTTAAAACAGCAGCCCACAAGCAGAAAGTGGCAGCACAATACAACTCCAAAGTCAAGCATCGTACCTTACAAGAAGGGGATCTTGTCCTCAAACGAATCTTCCCTCGTCCCGGAGCACTAGACCCAATCTGGGATGGACCATATGTAATTCATAAAGATCTCCACAACGGAGCCTATATTTTGTCAACAGTGGACGGAGAGGTGTTCCAGAGGGCATGGAACATCCAACGCCTCCGTCGATACTTTTCTTAACTTGTATTGCCCATATGAAGTGAATTAACAAAGAGAATCAGTGGACGTAGGCATTTTCGTGCCGAACCACTTTAAAAAACCTTGTCTCTTTTTTAACTTGTTCCTTTGTATCTTGGCTGCTTGTTAACTTTATCCTTTTCTGTTGAACAAAATCCTGAGCATATAGCATTCCTATTCAAAGCACTTCACAACTCAACTTCACCTGGACAAGACCTAAACAGGTACTATGCGAATCTATGCCCTCGCCAATGAGACACTTTTGCTCCGGCATCCCTCTGCTGCAGGTTAACTCATTGCTCGCGACGGCCCTCAAAGCAAACTGTAATGAGCCAATTATAAGCCACCGAGAAGGCCGACTATAGCCGAGGCAGCTCATTACGGCGTTAGGCTTGCCGGCGACTGTGAACCGACTATAAGCCCCAACATAAGGTGTGGCCAGCCAGGGGTAGTTCACAGTTGACGATCGGCACCCACGCTAGCCGGCCACAGTAAATCGAATAATACCCACGATTGTGGGCCATAATGGCCCGGGTAGTTGCTATGCACGATCTTGGCTCCGATGTGTCTTAAGTGCGGCTGTGGTAAAAAAGAATTAGCTCCCCGCGGAGGCGTAAGATGGGTGACAAATGTCTCCAAGACCCACAGCTAGGGAAAGTGACTACAAAACCTGTTTGCCACGAACTTAAGCACATCGAAGGCCTTCCGTGATTGGAAGTTTTACTTATTCACATATTTCAATTTTACTTAAGAAACTTCACTCCTCTCCTCTATAACAATCCCTAAAGTACAGGATACAGAGTAGGAGATACTCGCCAATGGGTGTAGGGACTCACAATTGAATGGCAGGGCATTCAAATGCGTTCCTTGCTCGGTCATACGAGATATTCAAGACTGCCATCTACAATTAGAACATGGAAGGCGGTATTTTCTTCTTTTGTACAAATACTTGACTATAATTTATTCACACCTCATGCTAACATTGCAAGTCATGAAATCATGTTTTAAACAAGAACCTGACATCCAACGCTATCTAATTACAAGAATATGCATAGCTATATTACTTATACAACATGTTAAAATAGCAACAAACATTCAGAAGACGACAAAATCAGCTTAAGTTAAAGAATTACACGTCAAGAATAGAGCTATGTATTACAAGTAGCAAAATATTAGAACCTAAAAGCTACTCTACTGTTTTAAGACTAACATATACAGCCATGTCAAGTCTACAAAAAGAATTTTCCAGGTCTAATCAGGGAGCCGGCTGCATTGGAGTCTTGTCCTTAACCTGTTGCCCACCTGTCCGATCATATAAAGAAATCATTAGTGATGAGCAACAGAGTTAACAAAAGAGGAAACTAGTGGAGTAGAGATTACCAGCAACTTCCCCTTGATCGTCTTGGTCGTCATCCCCTACTTCCACACCTGTCTCTTCAACCGCGAACAGCCGCATCCCCTCTTTCATCTCTGTCTTCTCTTCCTTGGTAAACTGAGCGGTGACCACATCCATCCTAAAAGCCGCTCCGCCCTCTTTATCCGCCTCAGCCTTGTCCTCCTCTAGAGCCCTAAGGTAAATCATAGCCATGACCCGGGGGTAGTCGTCCATCCAAGATAAGCTGCCCTGCTTCCAAGTGCGAAAGTACATATCCTGCAGCATGTCGTCCATCATCCCCTCATTCTCCTCAAACTCCCTCATCCGAGCCTCGGAAGTCGACAACCTTTCAACAGCGGCATCTCTCTCCGATCGGTATCTCAAGCAATCAGCCAGAAGGGATTTCCGCATCGCCTCCATCTCCTTCCTCAACTTGGCTTGATCGAGCTCTGCAGCCTCAAGTTTCCCGGATAGCTCCTCCACCTGCTCAAGATCCGCTTTCCGAACCTCGTCCACCGTGGCAATGGCCATGTCGATCCATTCCCTGCAAGTAGCTTCCATTTTTCGTAGTTCGGCCCGGCTGGCCTCCTCCATGGTTTTCTTTAGTCGTCCTGAAGCAGCCTCATGCTGAGAAATCTGAATGGCCTGGTCCGCAAGCTGTTTGGCCTGATCCGAAACCACCAGTCGTAGTCGGATGTTGGCACTCCCAATCCCTCTCCGGCCTTAACCAGCCGGGCATGATGCCCCATCAGCTTCTTAGTCTCCTCCGCCACCCGATCAATATTAGCCTTGGCCTCGTCTCCCATAGTAATTATCCGAGTAGTGAGTAAGTCAAGATCTAAGGACTTAGCCTCATCGAGCACCCGTACCATGGGATTGCGGGGAAGAAGGTGCTCACCAGTAACTTCGTCAAAGGTAATATCATGGGGACTTGGATCCAGGTCAGGATGACCCGCAAATGGATTCCGAGCCAAGTCAAGACGATCAATCTGAGTGACGGTAGGATTTTCAGACGGGTGCGGAGAGAGTACGAATTCAGTATCCTCCTCTGTGATATCATGAAGAGGCTGAACTGGGGGCTGAGGACCAAGTGAAGTTTCGCTTAAAGGATGGCTTCTCTTTCTCTTTTGAATGCCCTCTTCGATAACCCCGAGAAGAGGACGGTAGCCGACTACATCCCCGGGATGGTGGGTTGAAGTCTTCGGCTTGGCAAAAGCATTAGAGAGCTTGTATTGTTCCAGCCTGTGCCGAAGATCCGAGGCCTTGGCCGTTTTACCTGCTCCTGATATGAAGAACAAGTGTCACAAGCTTACACTGATCCATGATTCAAGAAACACGGTAAATTAAAAGTTAAAAGAAGAAAGGAAACACATCTGTTATACAAACCCGGGGGAGGAGTAGGATACTGCAATAAGTCCTGGATTTCATTCCGGGACGGGAGCGGGTCATAAAATATTCCTAAGTCCCTATCATAAATGGAGTCCGCAGGAGTCAAAAGTTCACCTTGAGTCGTCGGAGCCACCTTGGCTGGAATAGTCTGAGGAGGCTCGCATGCACCAGTCCCAGCCTTGTCAGCTTTCTCGGATTTCTCTATCAAAGCCGGTTCCCCGTCCAGCCCCTCAAAAGCTCGGTGGAATGCCTCATCCGTCCACTCCTGAATCTTGCCTGCCTGCGCAGGAAGCAAGGCCCCGATGCCATCGCCTCCATCATCACCTTCCCGACCATCTCCACTCTTGCCTCGTTCCTCCTCCACGTCTTCCTCCCTCTGGGTAAGTGGACAATTGCTGGGGGAAGGACCGTCCGACTTCTTGAGCTTCTTACCTCCGACAGCTGGAGGTTTCGTGAAAGGTTTCCTCTTTTCACTCTCTACTGTGACGCCACCCTTAGCCTGAGTAGCCGCCCTCTCCTCCGCCGTTTCCCTCAGCTTGACTACTGACTGCTGTGGAAGAATCAAGTTATACTCCAGAAGGGTCGCATTTCTGATCAGGTAGGCAGCCGATCTATCTCTCCCGGGGATAGCTTCTATCTCGGCCGCCGTCTGAACCAGGCGATCAGTCTTCACAAGTGCAAAGCCACCTGTCGCTAGCAAAAATGAAAATGTATGAGAAGAAGCATCGCAAGCAGAATGGAAATTATAAATAAAGCATCGACTTACATCTAGAAGTGAAACGCCGAATAGAAATAGAGTCGTCCCTGACGAAGAACCACTCCTTCTTGAACATGCTGAATTTGGAATACAGATCCAAGACCGGTTGAAGGTCACAGCTGACTCCAAGCTGATGTATGGGGACCCCTTCTTATAGCCCCTCAGATTATACAAGTACCGGATCTCCCGGTTGGAAGGAGCACGACCGTACTTCCTTTGGAAGATGACGAAGAGGCTTACCAGTATAGCATAGGAGTTGGGTTGAAGCTGGAATGGGGCCACCTTTAGATATATAAGGAAGCTGGCTACCCAAGCATTAAGAGGCGGAATGGCACCACACATGCAGTGGTATCTTCTGTAGGCAAAGTACCCTTCGGTAGGGTCATATGGCATAAATTCTCTCCCTGGCAACAGCATGCGCGCTCTATCGATTCCAAAAGAACGGGAGATGACATCAAGCTGCTCTTCCTTAAGGGAGCTGGGAAAGCAATCGGGCGGGGAGTTCAGAAGCTCCTGAGGGCCGTACCCGTCCACTAGTGATCTCGGGGTAGATCCGTGACGTTCCGGTCCTGGCTGAGCAGGGGGCACTGCGGAAGATTCTCCTTCGCCCTGGGACTTCTTTTTATCCGAGCGAGTTTCTGCTTTTCGAGACATTTATCTGCAACATAAAAAGCGTACTGTTAGAACGGAGGATGTAAACAAGTGGATGCAAAGGTTCATTCGGTATTATAGTATAGAAGTTCATTCGGTATTATAGTATAAAAGTTCATTCGGTATTATAGAAGTTCATTCGGTATTATAGTATAGAAGTTCATTCGATATTATAGTATAGAAGTCCATTCGGTAGTACAGTATGAACGTTCATTCGGTATTATAATGTAAAAGTTCATCCGGCAGTAAAAAAAAAGTCACACCTGGTTCGGATAACACAACTGATTCGGCAAAGGGTAGGAATTTTGATTCGGCGATCAGTCGGTTCGGCTATCTCAGACAGTAAGAAAACAACGGTGGCATAGCTCTCATATTTATAGGCAAAGGAGAGGCCACCGAACCAATCCATTCGGCACGCAGGAGCGAACATGGACGACTAGGCTTAAACAAAGCATGCCCTGTGCATACACACGCCCTACTTTGGGGGGCAAGTGTTATGTGATCTTTGGCCAAACCATCCTACAACCGAATCAACGCATCTCCGATCGATGCCGAACCAAAAACTTCACCGAGCCACTGCCGGATCAGGGGCCTACCGAACCATCTAGAACTCCACTGTCGAACCATCCCCTATCACCGAGTCACCGAACCCACTAACTTCCACCATGCTCCTACCGGACCAACAGCAATACCGAACCAACTCACTTCCACCATGCTCCTACTGGACAAACAGCAATACTGAACCAACTCACTTCCACCATGCTCCTACCGGACCAATAGCAATACCAAACCAACTCACTTGGACCACGCTCCTACCGGACCAACAACAATACCGGACCAACTCACTTCCACCATGCTCCTACCGGACCAACAGCAATACCGAACCAACTCACTTGGACCACGCTCCTACCGGACCAACAGCAATACCAGACCAACTCACTTCCACCATGCTCCTACCGGACCGAGACGTTCCGAACCATGCTCCTCCCGGACCAACAATACCAGGCCAGGTCGCGTCAGCCCAGGCCCACCAGCTGTTATATACATCCATGACCCCTACCCCCAGCCTTACTCTATAAATAGAGGGGCAGGGGTACAACAATGGCGGACAAGTTTGAGAGCTCAAGCACAGAGAGAACTTTCAAACAACTTTCTTTTACTTGTATCAAAGCTTTGTACTTGTAATCAAAAGAAGAGAAGAGAAATAACATATAAAGTGGACGTAGGCACATTCTGGCTGAACCACTATAAATCTGCGTGTCTTTTTTACAGTTTAGCCTCTGTTTTTCATATATTTGCATAAATCATCCAAATCACTAAGAACAACACAAGATCTACTAAATCATACAACTTTGAGGTGTTTGTCCATTTTTTGTGCAAACAGCAACACTAGAGAAAATCAATAAAGCACCTCTTTTCTAAGAAAAATTCTACACGGTCGGGAGAAAAATTATCCTTAAACTAGGAAATCACCTTAAATTGTCATAAGCCTTTGTTCGTGCCGAGTTGGCCAGGTCAAAGCACCTCCTGGAGGGATGTTAGAGTAAACCTTTATCCGTGCAACGCTATGGCCAAGTTAAAGTATCTTCAAGCCCTTGATCGTGCCACCCTATGGTCAGATCAAGGCACCCCTATAGGGGGGACGAGTAAGCCCATGAAAGCGCCATGCTATGTCCAGGTAATGGCACCGACCAGCCTTCAGTCCCGCTTATAAGGCCTGGCTGGAGCACCTCCTGGAGGGAGGACAGAGTAAGCCCTTGATCCCGCCACGCTACGGCCTGGTCAAGGCACCAAACAAGCCTTCAGTCCCACCTATATGGCCGGGCTGGAGCACCTCCTGGTGGGAGGTTGGATAAGTCCTTTGGTCCTGCTTATGGATAAGCTAACCAAGCGCACTAGACAACAACAGACTAAGACGTCCAAGCCCTGGAAGTGGCATATAAAACATCAACAATATACAAAGCCTATGGGATGGCGCGTATCGAAGGAATCAAGTTCCATGAATCAAAGAAGCAACACGAAGCAAAAGGTTTAGATAATCAAAGTCCGAAGAGCGACATAAAATAAAAGGCTCGGATAAGGATTTCTGAACTTCCATTATTGCCAGGAGGAGATTTCTAGTCTTCTGTTATTTCCGGATAATAACTTTCGAATTACATATGAATTCATTGCCATCAGCTAATGTCTAGAAAGATAATTTCTGGACTTCACTCGTCAATACCCAAATCTGGGTTTTGGATCTTCTATTTTGAACTAATAGGTTGCCATTATATTCAAAAGTTGATTTATGATCTTCACTTACTAATGCCTAAATCTAGGTTTCGGGTGTCACGTTATTTCAAGTCTTCTGTTATGGATTTCTGGTCTTATACTAATTTGGAAATAATCATTTCTGGATCTCTCTTAGTACCCAAATCTGGGTCTCGGATCTACAGCTATTAACTTCTGGACTCTAATTATCAAATCATCACACAAATCTAAGTTATGAATCTTCTATTATTTCAAAAAAAGATTTATTAACTTCTGTTATTAGTACTGGATCTAAATTTTTGGTCTTTTAATCAGGAAAACAAGATTGACGAGGAAGATCGAATGGTTCAACAAACACAAAAGAAAATCTTAGTCAAAGCAATCAAAAGGAAAATTTAGAAACAAAATTACGAGTATAGGAAAGGACAACAAACCAGGTGATATTTACATAATTTACAAAATTGTTTACAAGAATATTATATGACATTAATGTATACATTAAAGATCCTGGACGACCATATCTAAGTTTTCTGCAATCAAAGGATCAACAATATGGCGAATCGCTATGCAAAGAATTTCTTTGAGCTTCTTTTCCTTCTTCTTAATTTCATCAGCATTATCAATAGATTCAATGCGGGTCTTCAAAGCACAATTGAAAGCGTTATTCGCACCTTTAAGGGTCTTGTTTTGTTGCTCTAAATTGGCAATATGCTTTTGAAGAAGATATTTTTCATGTTCAAGCCTTTTGATTTTAGCTGCATATTCATTAATGCGTTTTGAGTACCTTATTTTCTATTGATCGTCAAAATATCTCATCATTTCAAACTTATCCCTTCTACACCATTCACCTACCCCATTCTCGTCTAAACCTGGAGGAGGGTTTGTTGTAGCAGGGAATTTCTAAATAGCTAAAAATGAAGACTTTGTTGATTTCAGAACAGATGAAGTGATTGGAGAAGTTGGTAAATCAATATTCGGAATGTCTCCTCCCCTGATAAATTCCAAGGATTTGCACTAAGCTTGACTATTTTTTAATTTTATCTCCAAGTCGCTTACCCGATGGAGAAGCTTAGACATCTTATGATCAAAGTCAATCGAGGGTTTGATTTAATTTGCCATTTCAATTGGAAAACTGTTTCATCTTTATTCTTGATATCCACTTCGAGACTATTGATTTGATCATTAGGGTCCCTAATAATCACCTTTTGAAGTAAAAATTTCTTACGCCATTCCAACGCCTCGGTATCACCATAAAGTCGAGTGGACAAAGGATCTTTAAATAGGCTTCTCTTCTCAAGATCTGCTACCAACTTATCTCTAATACCGGTGAAACGAGATAACAGATCTAGTGGGAGAGGTATGACAGCTAACTGTAATTCCTATTCAAATAAACAAAAGACAAACTAATGCACAGAGAAAAAATTTCTTTATTACAACAGTAGAAGTTATAACTCAAAAAGAAATAAAACAAAGTGTACAATATCAATGTTATAATCAAATACATGCTTTGCCCTATCACACTTAAAGTCTATAAACAGCATTTTAACTTTATCCAAAGAGCTAGCCGAAAGGGAGATAGTCGAGTCAAAAGTGGTATTAAATCCCTCTAGGGTAATAACTAGGGGTATTTTCTATAATCTCATTCTCCGGCTAGAGGATTATCACGACCACAAATCAATTTTGTATGATATGTACGAATTTCCTTAAGGTGCTTCTCCTTTTCTTTGCCTAGCAAATCAAAGCGAAGGTGGGGATGTTGCATATAAAGCTTCTATAGATCCTTAAGAAAAAAATATCTATCCAACCTTAAGGATTTCAAAAGCAAGACCTTTTCTAAGTAATCTCTTCTTAATTTGACTTATTTGTCTAAGTAATCTCTAGAAATAAGACTGCTTGAGAGACATTTATTTTGTAATAACGTAATAACATACGACTAAGTATAAAAGAAAGCTAATACAGAAAATTCACAATTCAATAATATTACATGATTACAAATTTTCATCTGGTTCGTACGAAAATGATTTTTTGAATAACTCAGAAATGAATACATCCTTTTAATATTTAAGTTTTTCTGGAGGCAATTCATGAGGGATTGAATTAACTTGTGGTAAATTCCAACAAGTCCCCAAATGACGACAAGATCCAAATTCATCTAAGTACCTGCTATGTAGATATCTAAGTAGACCCCCACTTAAATCACCCAAGTATGAAAAAATCAACAGTTGGATGTCTGCAATAAGCTTTATATAGGAAGTTTAACAGGATATCTCTATCCTCAATCAACATCCAAAAAAGTGTTATCAATTCCCTATTCTCTTCTAGAAGCTTGTCATAACGAAGGCGCGCCCTTTTCAGTCGAGGGGTCGCTTCCTAATCTTTAAAAGACGCTAACACTGCGGTGCTTTTATTAAGCTTATAATACTTGTCAAAGAGTGCGTTATGTTCTTTTAATGGTTTATCTAACTCCCTATAAAAGCTATTTATTTCCGTTTGTTTTCTTTCAAGCTTTGTTTTATAAAGATGAATGAATTTCCTCTTTATCTAAAATAGGAAAATATCATTTATTGTTATCTTGGAAGTGAAAGCCATTTGGATAAAGAATTTCATAGCCGAGAAATAGGGATTGAAGTTTGTAGGGTTTGCTTTGCCCCCTCCTGTTCTCCAACATCAACGTTGACGTTTTTTTCATGGAGTTTAGAGGGTTCAGGAAATTCCATTTGACTCGCTTCACGGGCATTTGGATCAAGGATGACTTTCTCTAAAGCCCTGGAAGTATCATCGTCACCTCTTTCTTGATAACCATCATGATCACCCCCATTACCACCAGAACCCTGACTTCTATCATCATTATCAGAGTTATCTTCGTCATTGTCATCGTCTTTGCTGCCTTCTTCAGCAACGACTTCATCATCGTCATCGTCCTCCTCCTCGTCAGAAACAGAATCTCCTTCTATAAGAGGGACTTCGAAAGGTTGGAGCTTTAAGGCATCAATTTCTTCTCTCTCAGGGACCTTGATCCCTTGCTCCATTTCTTTAATTTTGTCCATGAATCTTTTGACCAATACAGGATCGAGTAAGGGAAATATTAATTCAGGGCACTTTTCTATATTATCAGAGTATAACAGCATGAGTGCATCCTCGTAAGAATTTACAATGATATCATTTAGTAAGTGCTCAGAAATTGAGACACTTTCTGCTTAGCATCGGAAATGATCTTAATGGCCATGGCTAAGGAATTTTTCATTTTCTCCAATTTCTTTTGAAAGATGTACATTTCTTCTTGAGAGGAAAATGTTTAGCGCTCATCCTGGCCTTTTCATCCTCTGACTCTTTCAGAGTCATTTTCAAAGCCAAAATATTATCAGCTAAGATTTTTTTTGCCTTCCTCCCTTCGGAAATTGCAGATTCCGCTTGAGCAAGGGAAGCGCTCAACCTTTCTTATTCCCTCACTGTGTTATCTTTAGCAATAGTGAGGGAATTAATCTGGTTAATTAGAGCTGAGACTTCTTCTTTAAGCTTAAATGTCTCAGCAAAAGACTTTGAAACGTTTTCCAGGAGGGGGTACTAAATTTTGGAGATCTAAAAGGAAAAGTAAAACGTAAGTCAAGATTCAATATAAAATGGTAATAAGAAAATCAAGTAGTATGGAACATACCAAAAGTTGTTGTTCAATAAGGGATTGGCAATGACTTGTCGGTTCGTATACAGAGGAAGGTGGTTGAAAAGAGGTGAATGAGGGAGAATTAATAATTGATTGTACAATTTATCAAAGTCATTAGGAGAAACCGGTGATGGGGGTCTAGAGGGGTTCAAATCCTGATAGGGAGTTGGAGGTATGTTGGACAAGAGGAGGTTGTCCAAGATTTTTCTGGCCTTCTGGAAGGAGAGAATATTTCTGAAGGTTGCTAGGGGTTAGCAATGTGAGCCTATTCCCGATATTGTTTGAGGCAGCGGTTAATAGTTTCACAATCTCTTACCTTCATCATCAAGAACCTTGGGGGTAGGGCTTAATAAAGAAATGTAATTCAGTAAAGGAAAATAATTTAATAAGAAAAAATGGCAATGATCTTCTTACGAGGAGAAGAGAAAGCTCCACTAATATTTGGAAAACATTTGACATAAAAGAGTTGCATCTCCCAATCTTTGAACTTGTTTACTCCCTCTAAAATTAGCTTCTTGTGAGGGTTAGCCCTGAAATTTTGGCTGTTCAGATTGCTAAGCTTGACCAGACGCACCATGTAATTGAGAACTTTGGCGCTTAGAGATGGAATGCCCGATTCTATGGCCATTAGCTCTAAGGAGATGAGATATGTATATACATTTGGCGATCATTGAATAGGTGCTATGCCAAGGTGAGTCGGGAATCTTGACAAAAACTCAGGAAATGGAATGAAACCTCCATGCCAAATGTAGTTGGAAGTATAAGCGTAATATCCCTCGGTAGGATTTTGTATAGTGTCATTGTCACTAGGAGGAATAGCTTCCACTCCTATAATTCCAAAGCTGGTAATGACTGCATCAACTTCGTCTTGAGAAGATATATGGGAATGTCTTGAAACTACTTTAATCTTTTTTGGGGAAGATTCTAGTTCTGAAGCTATATCCTTTTCTAATTTCTTGGAATCTCTTTTTAAACCCATGATCCTGCCAGGTGAAATAGTTTTATTAAAGTTATAGTTCATTTCACTATTAACACCTATCAAAGGTGTCGAAAGCCTATTGCAATGATTCAAATATCCACTAAGGCATATAGTTCCATACCTTCGAAAGGGTGTTTAAGTTAGCGAGAATCATGAGATTCAATGAACTTTCTACAGTGACGAAAGGGAATATGGAATACAGACACCTGAACACACCCTTTAACAATGTCAAAAGCCCAGAATTTTTTTTTACTATTAGTAGGTGAAACTATCCCCACAATACTAATTTGAATATATACATTGTCAAAACCATTAACAATATTCCCCAATCAAGTCAAATATACCTTTTGACAACGTCGAAACCCATGGATTTTATTCTACTTAAAAATATGAACATTGCCGAAACACCATACTCTCGTTAAGTCGAAAGACTCGGAGGAAAGTAATTTCAATACAAACGAAAGGGATTTAAGACGTTTCGACGATGTTAATGTTATAAAAATGATAGTTATGTTCCTATTGACTATTATGGGTTTCGAACAAGTCGAAAAGGCAAGATAGAATTTTGAAAACATGCAAACGGCTAGGCCTGTCTCAATTTTGGGGGTTTCGGTCAAGTCAGAATGCTAGATAAGGATTTCGACAGTAACAAAAATGTATTATTCTCAATCTAATTAACAGTAGGAGATGTGAATTTATAACTTTTAACACCTTCCAAAGTAAATTAAAATTGGTCATTGTTTATCCGAAGTGAAGTTCCATAGCATATCAAATTCACTTTTTACATGCATTGAGTTCTGAATCCTTTCGAAGAGAATTGGGCCTATGAAGAGATATACTGTGTAGTCTTTGAATCTAACCCTTGAAGAGGACATCTTCGAAATGTGTTAGAAAGCGTTGGAACATACTTTTTCTTTCGAAGAGGACCATCTCATGACAGCAACATCAACCACTTCGAGAGGATTCATTTAAAGTCGACACTTGATTTCCTTCCAAGCCCTTCGAAAGGGTTGGAAAATTAAGTTGCAATATTGGTTTTATTGATTTACACAACTCAACCTTTCCTTCGAAGTCACCAGAAAGGAACTTCTTTTTGATTCACTTTCAACCCAATGCTTTTTAAATGTTGACAAGATTTGAGCTTAATTTTGCATCTAACAGCAGCAAAAACCCCAAATTTGGCAAATTCAAGCTCGAACCATAATTGTGAATTTAGAATCATCTTTCATGAACGACAAGCGTGAATCGAATTCAAAATTCAAAATGAAAACATGAACTCGAACCTGAAAAAATTGAAATCAAAATTAAATATGGAAAATTGATTTTTAATATAAGACGATGAATACTCACCTTAAACTCGAACTTGCGACACCCAAAATTATGAATTTAGTGAGAAAATGAAATATTTGATTCTTGCTCCAAGGTTTTTAATCGCAGGTATATGAGAAGAGCAGTGAAGGAAGCATAATTAATAAGGAAGGAAAATGTGTGGAAAGTCATTCAATCAGATTCAAATAAACGGTTAAGATTCATTCAAGAATATCAAAAGGCGGGAAACTTCATGCAGAAATAATGGCAGTATCGTAGCAATTGACTTGAAAAGTCAAGAGCATCCCTTCGCTAGGGGGGCAAATGTTATCATCAAAAGCCATTTCAAATTTGTTGAAACCATGAAGATTACAAAAGAGGGACTCACAAAGAAAGATTGAAGTAGCAAGACCTTTCAAAGGAGTCAAAGGGATGCTTTTGCAAACTATTGGATGAGCAAAGGACTTTCGAAGGGGAACTAGGCAAACCTTTCGCTTCAGTTAACCCCTTTCGAGACAGTTGGTTGCGCATGCATAAAGGGGTTTCGTACGAGTTAAAGATATTTTTTGAAGGTATAAGATAGCAATCTTCTTCATACTTTCCAAACATTTCAAAGTAGTTGGTTTCGCCATTGTTTACTTTCCACAGGAGAATATCTGGCCAAAGCAACCCTTCGAAAGCAGAGATCAACCTTTCGAACTGGTTAAAACCATCTACAGATGTAAAGGAGACCTTATGTATGATCAATATTGCTTCCTCAAACATCAAAGGAAGGATGTTCCGCATTAATCAGTGGGAATGTTGTCGAGAGCTACCTGTCGCGACTATGCCTTCTAATATGCTTCAAGTCATTCGAAGCCCCAAAAATACAACTTTCGATGGCGTCGAAAGCCAATACCTTCTCCTACTTACACAGCGCATCAACAACAAGGTGAAGGCTACTTTTATATCTTTCGATGGAGAAAGCCCTCAAGTTCCATTCAAAAGAAAAGTTAGAAGGGCGTCCTGAATTCAACAGAGATGAAAGGTCTTCGAGACCTCCTTTCGACTAAGTCAAAAGGATTGATGCGAAAGGCACTACACCAAATCAGTGATTTTGCAACAGTTTATATCTGTTAATTGCTAACACTTATAAACGCTAAAACTCCTAATAGTAAAAAAGTGTTAGGATACCTGAAAAGTGTTGGTGAAAATAAATATTTTTCTGAATAAACTTTGCAACACAAATAAGTGTTACCGTAGTTGGTAAAAATGTAAATAATTTATTAACAAGAGGAGTCTTCTGTAATTTAAACATATGCGTTCTCTTCTCACACTTACCCATTCCCAGACATATTTCAGCCGCAAAAAATTTAATTTAGGGTTTTCTCTTCCTCGCCAAAATTAACGTCGATTTCAACCACTTCCTAAAATCAATTCCGACTTCATCCACTTCCCAATATCGAATGCCGACTTCAACCACTGCCAACTTCAATTCGCCCAGTCTTATGGTCCTCGTACCTCATCGCGAAACTGAGGCCAAACTGAGTCACTATGTGTGTGTTTTGTTGATTCCCGTACCTTATCGCAAACCCATTAACTGTCGATCCCCATACCTCGTCGTGAACTCTTTCAATTCGCCCAATCTCTTAGTCCAGCATGAGTTAATGCAAGTATGTTTTGTTGTGTTTTTATTTTTAATACAATTTATTTCAACTATACATATCCATATTTGTGTATAAATTTACACTAAAAATCAAATGATGCAATTTTGGTTGATTTATTTCTGAGCAAGTGTTCCAACTTGCAAGCTTGTACCATTTGGACATAATATTTCAAGGATCGTTTACTTTATTACATATTGTTTACTAAATAAATGAGATTTGTGGATGATGTTAGAAATGTGAGCTTGAAGATTTTGAGTTTGAAGATCGTGTGTGTGTATTGCTTGTTCAGTATTGAAACATCCAATATGGTTGAGGGGAACTGTGTTAAGTTTATATATTTTTGACTTAGATATGATTTCATATGATGCATGTGTTCATGATAAATTTCCAAATAATAATCATTTTTTACTTCATCCTTAAGGTGAAGCAGGGCTAAGATGCTGACAAGGTTGATCGGTGATTCTTGGTGGCTACAGGCTGGAGTATTTGGTACGGCGTTGGTTGGTACCTTAAGAACAGAACAGAGATGGAGGAGATTGATAAGTTTGGTGATGCTGGATCTATGTGTGCTTGTTGGTATGTATACGAGTGATGAGATATGTGTTTTAGTATTTTGTGTGTTCAACTACATATGTAAGCATGTGTCTCTATGTTGTGATTGGTGTGTGTCATGTAGGTGCTTATATATAAATTTTGGTTTCCTAATTTGTTGTGGTGCCACTACCTTCTGCTTTTTGCCTGCAAACGTGAACTTCTGTGTGCTTGTATATCCTCATGTGTGTGTAAGTGGTGGCGGATATGTAGGTGAGTGTGCATATATGGTAGTCTGCATTTTTATGCTGCCAATCTTGCAAATGCGCACATTGTACTCTTCTCTATGTATTGAAGTATATATATCTTATGTGTATGGACTAGTTAACTTATTTACCTCATTACTGAAAAATTGTTGTAATATCATTTCTCGTATGTAAGTGTGAGTTCATATATTCATGTGATTAAGTCTCGTAGTTGTTTATGTTTGGGGTACCTTACCTTAATTGTTGCGCATTTCCACGATATTGGCTTTGCTGCTTGACCATTTTTCTTATTGTGAAACTACTGGTATATTATTTCATGTTTAATTTTGCTGTATTAATATAAAGGAACATTTATTTGTTGAGTTTCTACTTCCTATGAGCACGTGCCACTATATACATATTTATATATACACGCTACAGTAATTCATAATTCATATATACATATACATATATATGTGTATATATGTGTGCATATACATATATGTGTGTGTATGTGTATAGTGCATTTCTTAACTAGGTATATTTCAGTGTTTTGGGTCTCTGTGCTTATTGTTATAAATATATATAAACATATATATATATATATTGTATGTGTATGTGTATGCCTTTGTGTGAGTGGGTGTTGAGTTCCATGCATGTAAACCTGGTAGTAAGTGGGTGAGTATTGACGCGCGAGTGTGCGTTAATGATGTGTATAGTGTGTTTATGTGGTGTGCATTCGAGTGTTTGTATGTGTGAGTGTTTGTGTGTGTGAGTTGAGTATATATGTGTGTATGCTTGCATGTGTTTGTTTCAGCATGTGAATAAGTATGCATTTATATGTATCATGCTTGGTTGATTTATAGGTATTAAGTGATTGTCCATGTATTGCACTGTTTTCAAGTTTTGAATTAATCAATTTATTATCAAAGCTGCTACTATTTTACATTTTGTTTAAACCTATTATATCAGTTCAAAGCATATCTAAATGTGTATATATACATTTTGTTTAAACCTGCTACTATTTTACATTATTACGAGTATTTTATGCCTCCACATGATTATAATTATCTACACTTTCCAAGTTTCTCATCCACAATGGTTCGCACCTGAGTACATAAGTTTAAATTCAAGTTTTCAACTAATAATATTTTTAAGTTGCATGTGTCATGATATAATGGGATTGTTTGTTAGTATTTCAGTTATAATTGAGTTATTATTTCAATAAGTTGTAATTTAGTTTGTACATTTTGCTCTTTCTTATATTTTCCAGAGATTTATATAATGATGATGATAATCAATATATATACAAATTTACAAGTTTGTGTTCATTTCTCCAATTGATGCTACCATTTACAAAGGTAATTTAATACCCATGATCCTACTAAGTTTTAATCTTCAGATAACTTATGAGCTAATAAAAGTAATCAAGTCATTTTTCAAGTCCACTAATCCTGCTTGTCTTTTGTGTATTCACTACCAATTTGGTATTATTGCAGTAATTTTTTTCCAGACTAAGGTTTAATTTTCAAAAAATTTTGACAATGGATAATTGTGCTTGTATTTGAATTGTCACAGACATAACCCTGTGTACATTCAACCATATATTAAAGCCGCAAACTATTAAAGAGAACAATTGTTACAGCTTTCAGATAAAAACAACCAACGTCTCATTTTTTTTCAATTATTAACCCCATATTAAAACATTTTTCTAATTATATTTTTAATTTGTTATCTGTAGTAGTATAGTTCGATAACATATATAGATGTATGTATGTTGGTGATGAAGCAAATCTTTCTGATTTCGCTCGATAAGAGTTGACCAAGTGAAAGTGGTGGCACTCGAATGTGGAAACTCACAAATTAGTGCATGTTACATATTCTTTTTGGTTTCTTAAAAAATATTCCCAAATATGATTTTAACTATATCAAAACTATAAACAACGTGATATCTGTAGAGTTTTTGTAAACTGCATAGAGATTTCGGAAAGGGATTTGTACACTTTTAAGTTCTATACAAATAGTTGTTTTATTTTTATTTCTTCAACAATTATAGGAAATTAGTTTATAATTAGTGAATTATGATTGATTCATACTTACTGCTTCTTTTTTCTAGAGGTCAATTGCCTGATGTTTGATGAGTTTAACCGTCACAACTTACCACCTGATCCAACTTATGGTACTAATTGTAATGTTTGTCTGTGCACTATACGAAAATTGAAATAGAAATGGTGTTACTTATATTTTAACTGTTATGCATTATACATTTATTGTGCCTTTTTACATGCTGAGCATGCATGTGGAATAATGGTGGATAGCTTGGGTTAGAGCATTAATATTGCTGGATTTAGGATATAACAATTGTGCCTATCTGTAAGCCAATTTATCATTTTTTGACACAAACATTGTGGTAATAGTTAGAATTCCTCTTCTCAACTTAGAAATTCGTGGGAGTTTCTAAAATTAAAGCATGAAAATTGTATGGTTAACATAGAAAGTGCACCAGTTTCATAGTATAACTTTTATTTGTTCATATAACAGACCAAATCGCACATGATGCATGAACTTAAGGCAATAGGTGTTTGTATAAGTAGTGCTAAATTTGTTATGTAGTTTATATTATTTTTTTGAAATTTAAAAGAAAATTGAAGTGCTTGAGTGATAGTTATCATTTAAAGACAGAAGTGGTAATTGCCTTGTAATAATTTGTACAAATATCAATTTGAAATTGTGATGGGTTAGCACTTTTTTAAGCAAAGATACTATACTTGAGGTGGTATTTTTTTACAGATATCAACAATTTTATATACTTATTTACCTCAAAATTGTAGGTTTTGGGTGTCAATATTTAGGGAGTCGGAGTTATTTTAGTAATTACACCAAGGTATGAATTTTCTCACTATTTCTTATTTCTTATGCATATGTCCAATAGACGTGCCTACATACTGGTTGTCATAACTACATAATCATCTACACCAATACCACTTTGTCCAAAACCTACCCGTGTGCGAAGCACGGTCTTCATACTAGTTTATTATCAAAGCTGCTACTATTTATATTGGAACACAAACTATGTGTCATTTCAAAGAGATAGTTCCAAATACTAAGAAAGTTGTTTGGATAACAGAAGTTTTAGAACCGAAAGCACCAATTTACGATGGTCCTCAAAATGGGCACCACAAGCTTTGTGAATTTTCAGATGGGGGCTTTGTGATATGGCTTGTGTTTCGTCTTCGCAGTATCTAAAATTCTATTTATTAGTAGCTCATATTATATTGCATATTTAAAATTAGATATGAAATTGCTTTTTTGTAATTTGGATATGATATAGTGGTATTTTGAAATTGGAAAGTTTGTAGCTCATATTATAGTATTATCTAAATATGATATTGTTGCATTTGAGATATGGAAGCATTTTAGACTTCATATTGAATTGATATGATGAATTATATATGATATGGACATCATCATTTATGAGATATTATATTCATTTGTTTTAAGAATTTAATATTAATTGTGTATAAAATAGTGTAAAAACGTAATTTCAATTAGTAATGCTTATAAGCGTTACCGCATATTTCTGTACCAACACTTATAAGCGTTACCGCATATTTCTGTACCAACACTTATAAGTTTTAGTAATACGTATGTTCGTAACACTTATAAGTGTCACAAATTTTGCCGCTTCATTCCTCACAGTCCATTAGTAACACTTAAAAAGTGTTACTGAAATTATTTGTAACACTTATAAATGTTATGATTTGCCTGTTTTGGTGTAGTGAGGTTCCGACCTGCGCCTATAAATAAGACTTAAGGGGTATTGAAAAGGGGATCTGAATTCGTTCATTTGATACTTATTCTTTTCTTAAGTTTATAAACCCAAAATCCTTAAATCAAATTGGGAATTTTAATTCTTTGTAATACTTAGGCTTCGTGTATTCATAAAAATCATTAATAAAGCAAGTGCATGGTTTTCTCAAATACATCGATTCCGATCTACTACTTAAATATGGTTCTGGTTATGGATTACATGTATCAATGCCAATCGAAAGGTTACCTTTCAATGGAGTAGAGACCTTATGATTCGATCAAAACCCTTAGATCCATTAGGTTCCAACCTTAAGTCACCGCAACTATTTCGAAAGTAGGTTTCGAAGGGATCTTAAGCCATCTCAACTGAATCAAAAGGAGGTTTCAAAGGAATTCTAGTTACCTCAACCATTTCTAAAGGTGGTTTCGAAGGAGTTTTAGATTATCTTAACTGGTTCGGAAGGTGGTTTCGAAGAGGCTATTCTCACTCTTAATCCTATTTTGGGATGTTGATAAGATTTCTTTTTAACAAGTTATATCATCAGTAGCAGCACGATTCTCCATATTCTGATCATCAATGGTGCCTCCAGAAGTCAAATCCACGTCGCCCTCCAGATGGTAAGCCCTGGGCCCACCATTGGATGGGTCGGCATCGACCTCTAACCTTGGGTCGGTGCCGATCCTAAAACTTAAGACTGGGGCTTGTCCTCTTCCTTAGTGAGATGTTCCTATAGCATTTTGAGTCCTCTTCTACTTCTTGAACCTCCTTCTCTTCGCTGATGATGGGGAACTTTTTGACTCTGAACTAGAATCTCTTCCACTCCTCCTAAGACTATTCCGAGTTAGCTCACCCAGCGGTCTCAAGCTCTGCTGCATTGTTTGATTCGTCTCATTCTGACTAGCCTGGAATCTATCCTTCATCTGCTTCATATCCTATCCATCTCCATTTTGGTCACGACTTCAGTAGGAGTCGGGATCTTAGGTTGAGTTGTTTGGACAACTCTATCTCCATCGTAAGAATTCTAATTCTCATCTTTGGTAGTAGCTTTAGAATTGGTAGAACAGTCTCTTCTTGATAGGGCCATTGCAAATAACTTCTCTTAAATTATAGAAAATCTGAACAGTACAAAATAAGGTAGTAGAATTGGATCTATCTCTTGAGAAATCCAATAGTAGATGATGGATCCAAGTAGCCTGAGTTCAATCTCTGTGAAAGAACCAAAATGTTTGAACCAAAAATTGGACAAACACCCAGAAGTTAAAGTAGAGAATAAAAAGTGAACAATTAAATGAAAAAAGAGTAAGAAAGAACACATAACAATTTATAGTGGTTCGGCAAATCACGATCTACATCCACTTTATAATTTTATTGTTTATATTCTAACTTGGAGGCAGATGTTTTTATGGGTCGTTACAACTCAGACACATGGTTACAAGAATTAAAGATAGAGAAGAATAAGAGCCAAAAATCCTAAAAATGAGCCCTACCTTCCAATTTATAGAGGTAGGGGCCTAAAATCTCATTCAAAATATCTTCAGGCTGTTCTCCATGCAAAAGACTAGTTCTCCATGAAGACAGAATGCCACATCATCAGTTGTATGGGTCGGTACAACTCCAAGGGTAGGGATTGGTACCGACCCATAAGATGACAAATATAGCGTCCTTCAACTGTTCATCGTGGCTCGTCTTATGGTTAACTTCATGATTCCATAGTTGTTTGCACTAATATTAGCTAATCTTTGAGTTCGTATGATGAAGATGTGGAAGAAAAGAGTTGCAGCTTCAAGTGCTCGTGGAGATTGATGGATAATTGCATTGGATCAACAAAATGACATTGGGAATAGGCTTTTGGCATAAAGTCAGACTAGTAGGCAGAAGTTGACCATAATTGGGAAGAAAATAAGGGTCGGTACCGACCTATAACTTAGGTGGACTGTTGGTTGTTTTGGCTCGGGTTGTTCTTGCACTAGCCTTGCAACTTTGTTCATGCTTGGTTTCTGGACTCTTAGGCTATCTCTCTGGACTTCCTGCCTAGATAACAGTGTTCTAATAGTATATAAATCTATAGTTGGTAGTTCTCACAATACAATTTTGTTATTAGGTATGTATTTATTTCAAACCACATTGGCGTTATTAATAAAAAATACATGAATCATCGATCTTGAAATGTATTTCATTTTTTAGAGTTTGGTATATGTAATTTGTTAACCTTTCATCGGGTCTAGAAACATAAAGAGTGAAACTTATTTAAACCATCCAATTTTTAATACCATATAATCATTCATGTAGTATGATGTTTCTCTACTTTATTCATTTCTATGAAAAAACAAAAATCTAAATCATAATGTAGATATTACACTATCAATACCAAAGCAAGATGAATTTCAATGTCAAACAAAACCTTATAGTGACGGTCTAAAATTTCTATAAGCAATAAACATGTCTTAGAATCCACACTTATTGTCAATAATTTATATTTAGTCTAAAGTCTGAACTTATACATTGTCGAATTCGGGCATGTTATTATGTCCTGATATAAACTCAAATTATCTGTAGTATTCATAGAAATTTTTATGTGCAATAAAAACATTGTTCTTTCTAATTGACCTTTAACCATAAAATAAACATATATTATTCATACATTATTCCACTCTATGAGGTATTATTGCATCTCAGTAAGACTGTTTTTCTCCTCTGTTATGGAATCTGAATATGAAATATTACTAATTATTATATTGTGGTTATCATAAATAATGTCCTATGGTTTAATATTTTTCACATGTTGTTCTTCATATGATGGACAATATTTAAATTCTTTTGCTTGATATATCTAAATCTAATATTGATTGTGGTAATATACATGCAGTGTCATGTATTTTGATTATGAAGATTTAACTTCTTACATGGTTGCTTGCTAATAACCTTATGAATGTGTGTATCTATAATTTAGTTTTTCCTGTAGTTTCCTACATCAATATAGGAATTTTTTTAATAATCATTAATATATTATAGTTATATTAGTTACACTTAGCTAGTTTAGCTATTGTTCCAATTTGAGCTGGCTACTTATCCATATAAAGCAGAGGAAAGTAGTTGCTACTTTACTTTTACTCACTAACTAAATATTACTTTAAATTTTAGAAATTTGCTTGCTTAAGTAGTATCGTATCCCAATATGGATAAAGATTGGGTGCATATACATAGGTGACTACTAATGACTGGGAGCAAATATATTTTTCGATTTTGAGAGTTAATATTTATTTTTAATTTATATTTTTAATTATAGAACCACTTATGAGTACTAGCAAGGGCTAGGAATTTTGTTAATGACGCCGAGATATGCTTTGGAAATGTACCCTTACTTAGTTTGTCGAAACCATATTCACCAATTTGCAAGCACCATTGTTGGGCATTTGATTATAAGGGAAATGGGGCATAAATAAAAAAGCGGTAGATGGTATGATCATGGCGAGCAAATAGGTAGAGGCAAAAAAATTAAGTCGGATGGTACATATGACTTATTCAACGGGATTCACTATAAAGAAGAAGATTTCATCAATCATTCTTTTTTTCACCAACGATTAAGATTAGGACGATGTGCTGAGATAAGAAGACGATTTTTGTAAAAAAAATAGAAGATGTGGAAACCCTGTTATATCCAGATTGTCCAGATAACAAAGTTATCTACCACCATTGCCTTTTATAATCTTAAATATAAGACTGGGTTGTTTGATTGTGGTTTTGATAAGCTTTTAAATGTGCAACATTTGTTGTTATGAAAGAATAATGTACTTCCTAAAATTTATATGAAGTGAAGAAATTTCTTAAAGCTTTTAATATTGGTTTTGAGAAAATTCATGCTTGTCGGAAAATTATGGAAGATTAATCCACGTACATAAGAGATTATGCAAGGGATCCAAGTATAAGTTTGCAATATTTCTAATAGTTCCAAGATTTAGAAGAATATTTAGATCTCAAAGTATAGTGAAAGATTTAAAATTTCATTTTAGTAACAAAAGTAATGACGGAATATCCGTCATCTAGTGGATTCTATAACATGGAATATAGTGAATGAAGAATGGGACTCATTTTCAACTGATCCATGCTATCTTAGACTTAGTCTTGCTATCGATGGTCTCAATCCATTTTCTTTGTTAAATTCTAAATATAGTTGTTGGCCAATAATGCATGTGACGTATAATCTCTCACCTATGTTATGCATGAAGAAGAATAATATTATGTTAGCATTGCAAATTCCATAGCCTTAAGCAATTGGGGAATGCTATTGATGTTTATTTGGCGCCATTGATAAAAGACATGCATCATTTTTGGAATAATGGAGTTGAAGTTTATGATTACTAAAATATTTTTTAATCTGGAAGCAGTTATGTTATGGATGATAAATGACTTTTCGACTTATGTAAATCTCGATGGATGTTAGGTAAAGCGTAAAAAAATGTCCATCATATGATGTGAATACTCATCATCGACGGTTGAATCATTGTCAGTAGGCTGTTTACATGTGTCATAGAAGATTTCTACATCCTTCAAACCAATAAGGAAACAAAATTTTTGGTTTGATAATGCAGTGGAGAGTGGAAGCAAACCAAGAATTTTAAATAGAAGAAACATCTCTAATATTTTAAAATATTTTCCAAATAATTTTGGAAAAGAGACTTAGTACGAAAAGAACAATGAAAAAGTGAAGAAAAGGAGGCAAAATAAGAACAGACAGAGGATGAAAAGTAGCGTTCAAAATATGTAAATCGTTGTTATTTACAAATATCACTCAAAATAAAAGGATTTTCCCAACCGTATTAAATTTCTCACATTAATTTTAGTACAATTTGTTAAATCGTTGTTATTTACAAATATCACTCAAAATACATAAATAAAATTACCACGTTTTATTCATTTATCTTTCCCAAAATCACACAATTTTACCTATTTATTTTAATTAAAGAATTTCCACTTCAAATCAAAAATCAATTGTAATTGGACATCCATCACCCAATAGTACAATAATTAACAATAATCAATTAAATAAAGACACCGCATATCAAAAAACCGAAACAACCAAACTATCATCAATAAAACATAATATAAATAAAAAAATGTAAATTTTCATCAATGAGTATTTTAAAAATACAAATAATTAAAATTATTTAACTATACAAACCCCTTACGAAAACATCTCTAAAAGTAAGCAAACCACATGCCAAAGAGTCTGGAATTTTGCCATGAGTCCAACTGGACAACCGCGCGTGAATCGGAGCACATATGCAAAAGATACGGGCGAATATAAGTTCCAAGGTTTAATTTGTAAATAATAAAACTTGAGTGTCTAGATTGCAAAACATTCCCACATCAACCGTCGTTACCACCCACCCGTGCCATGATTTTAATCCAGGAATTGTGTTGCCTCAAGCCACCAGATGACATGCCGTCGCCTCCATCCAAAAGAAGCTGACATCCCCTACCTAGCTGTCACCATGTCGACCCCTCTGATCCCCACAATTAACCATCGTCGCCTGTAAATTTTAGTTTTTGAACCCTAATTCAGAATCCTGCTACCTCAAGCAAAACTAGTTAATGCTACCACCGCAACTCATCCCCATTCCCTAAGGCTAACCAAATGCCACTAGTATAGTTACCTAATTCTCCCAGATTTGAAGACCCCTAAATTGGAAATTAGGGTTTTGCCGCATCATACTTTAAACGTGATTTCTGGTTAAGTTGTGTGCTCTTACGATGAAGGATCACTTATGGTATATTCAACTAATCCATATGATGGTTCTGATATATAATTTGACGGATATTTGACACTTTGAATTTAAAACAAATTTATATTAAAAATAATCATCTACCATTAGCAGGTGATTAGGGAGTTAAGGGATTACTACTAAAAAATGAAGATGGAGCTGACGGTTAGGGTTCTGTGGCTTCATTTAAATAGTCATTTAGCTAGATTATAAGTCTATCCAATTTGATCCAAAATAGTCATGTACATCATTTATAACTTGTAAAAATCATACCTCCCAAACTATAACTCTATTAAAAATTTATAGCTGAATCTAATCATCTTGGAAAGAATCTATGCAACGGTTATAAATTTGATACCGCAAATACTAAATTAATAAAAATCCATTTTTAATTAATTTAAAAATAAAATTCTCAAATTTACGGGTCGGTACATAATTTTTTTGGCTAAAACATATCCGTTAATTGATAAATGTTATCAGATTAAACCATGAACTTTAATATTGGAATTAGCAATTAACAACAAATGTTATTATGGTAGTGGCCATTAACCAAGCTGCATTAGATATTTAAGTAATATAATGATGATGAACAGAAAACATGTACAAACATCATTGCTTAGGGTATAACTCAAATGATTAAAAATACGATATAAACTAGATGATAAGTAAGAAACTGAACTCATGTCCAATAATATGCTTTAGCAAAGTCCATACAGACTTTAGTATTTTAATTACCCAACAATTACTAAGGGTTGAGTTCATCCCAAGGAGTCACACAATATTATTTGTCATTATATTTCCAGGTTTCGCTTAATAAAATAATTCACATTTGTTATAAATTAAAATAAGGAAAATTAATATAAATGTTATATTAATTTTATTTGTGGTTCTTATTTATTTATTTAAAGCTTTAAAATTAATTAAAATGGTATATAAATTTTTTATTTTTATTTAACTAATTAAATGGAATATAACAAATATTCATATAACTAATAATGGTTATTAATTAGTGTTGAAATTAAAAAAACATGTTGTTATACTTTAAGATAAACTATAATATATTATAGGAGGATTTTTGTTTCAATTGAAAAAGTATAAGTTGTAAATAAATTTTTAAGAAGTAAAAGGTAATGGAAAAGGTGGAAATATTTTAGATATTTTATAGCTATTTTAAGGCTATAAATATCACCATATTCTATCATTCTTTGATCTTATTCTATAATGAAACCCTAGCCTCCATTAAACAAAAAGTTAAAGTCGATAGGTCAGCCTTACGAGCGAAACTAAGAGGAAGGAGAATGAGTTCTCAAAGGAGATAATAACTTGCAATAAATGTTTAATTGATTGATAATTTCATATAGGGTAAATTAATTTAAAAATTTTAGGTTTATATATTACTCATTATTAATATATTTATATTCAGTTGAAAATATATTATTTAAAAAAGGATTTATATATACACGTAATTATTTAATTTATATATACATAAAATATATAGTTACAAAAAATAAAAAAAATCATTTTATGAAAAAAACCAAATTTATTTATGTTAAATTTGAATATAATAATTTTTTGCACCAAAAATTGGTAAACACCTTAATCAATTAAAAACAAAAATTCAAAGAAAAGAATTCAAAGAATGAAAGAAAAGACATAAGGTTGAAAATTGGTTTGGATGGTGTCTCAATTCTACGTCCACTATCAATTTTACTAGATTATCCTTGCAATTTAAACAACTTTTACAACTAGTTTAGTTTTACAAACTATTTGACAATGAAAAATTACATTAATTCGATGAAAGATCCCAAAGTCCCTTCTTTATAGCTATATGAGGTGTATTTATAGTTGAAAACCTCTACCAAAGTCACTATTATGTATTTGAATGTTAAATCCTAAGATCTAATGTTCTAGCACGAAGAATGGGTTAATAAGTCAAGAATGGGTCAATAAGGATTTGTTAGGATGACATGCAGTTTCGATCATCGAAGGCCCAAATAGGAATATATTTTCTCTCATTTCTAATGGAAAATGGAGAGATGATAACCCATGTATGCCTCCTCATATTACCCAATAAATTCTTAGGGTTCCTTTGAACCATATGCATACTGAAGACTATTGCTATGGAGTTTGCAAAAGAATATAGAATTTCTTTCTTTTCGGCTTGGAATCAGGTCAGGGAGAAAATTAATGAATAAGAATGGTGTAATCACAATTTGAACAATATTTGTTCACCTAAAATGTCTCCATATGCCTTAGTAGCAAAGTTAGATAGATTAAACACCATAGACAAAATCTAAAAATGGAATATAGTAATTGAAACAATGTGCAAACTTTGCATGCAAAGGGGTGAATCATGAAATCATCTATATTTTCAATGTTCTTATTCCATCGTAATTTGGTAGAACATCGACAACAAGCTACAGCTTCCATGTAACGTCAATAATGATATCAATAAAAAAATTCCATGGGTCCTTTGTAACAATAGTGGAAACAAATCAACCAGAAAGTTAACTGACATAGAAATCACTACTTTAATTTTGCTTGGGTGGAAGGAACGAAACACAAGAAATTTTCAAAAGATTGAAGTTCCTCCAAATATTAAATTATAGCTAATTTTTTCTAGCTACAAACAAGTACTAAAATATGTAGGCATCAATGAAACAAAAGGTAAGGAGCTTATCTTTAAGTAGCTCGATTTCGAACCCCATCGCTCACATCGTAGTTAGACAACATCAACCAAACTAGGTTAATCTATGGAATTCCAACAACCAGCTTCCCATAAAATTAGATAATGTTGTTTTAAAGGAAGATGGTGCATCTCCAGATTTACTTGGAGACGAAGGAGTAGCAATGATTTGAAGGATTTTAGTAGTGATTTGAGCTTGGTCGCCATGAGTATCTCAGAACTGAAGCTTTAATTAGTTAAAGTTAAGATTTGGAAATATCTCGACTATTGGATTGTTGATCTAGAGTGAAATAAAAGATAGTAGTACTTATTTGTATTAAATGTTTCTATTTCCTTATGTTGGTTGTGTTTTGAGTTCATTTGGCAGTGGTAGCATGTACGGAACGTATAGTGGTTTTTGAGTAAGATCAAAGTGTTAATCGCTTCTACCATCGTTTGTTCCCTTACTGATATGAAATTGTAATCTTTAATTTTTTTTAGTAAATAAAGTACCAGTTTAAAATAAAAGCAAATCCCAACAATCAATATGGGTCGGTGCCAATCCATAAGGTCGGTACCAACAGATAGTGTTGACTCCATATTTGACTTTTCTTTGGAAAACACATGTATTCAAATCTTCTCTTGCTCAAAATCTTGGAACCACTATGGGTCGATACCAACCCATGACACTTCATCATGGTTCCATCAATAAGTATCAGCTCTTGCATCAAGTAGAGTGTGTTCCCTCTTTACTTCCATATGGTTCGCTACCGACCCAAATGGCTCTCTACCGACCCATATAGTTCGCTACCGACCCGTATGACTTGTGATTTGGCTCTTACTTCTTGAGTCTTTCAATATTGGCACTCTAGTTGTCTTCTAAGCATCTTGGTTCATTTCATCATCATTTTGAAGTCTAGATCCATAGAAATGTCGCTTGTTCCAAATGTCAAACAACACTTGCCTCCAAAAGTATGCTTTTGTGAACAACAATACATGCTTTGGATCAAGACAAGCGATTGAATCCAAACCTGAATCTATAGAGATGCATCTATCATCCTAACCATTTTAGTGAAATGATGAACCTCTCTTGAGAATATTGGCACACTGCTTAAAATCGCTATAGAACTACACCTCTTCCACAGATATAAAAGTTGAACTCATCTGATTGGATTCTCCATTCGACTCTGAGATTTCCTGAAATCTACTTCGTTCCTTAGCTTGGCAGATTTCCATCTCATTGTCATTCCATTCATTCATCTACCAGTTCATTTTCAAATTTTTTTAGAAAAGCCCATATAGGTTGGTACTGACCCATATGGATAAGTACCATTCCATATGAAATTTTATGTATAAATTCAAAATACTTAGAAAAAGAATTTCGCATCTTCATTTTCTAAGTTATTGTCTTCGTCTTACTTTGCCTTCACAAACTCCACTACCTCCATGACCTCCACTTCAATTTCATTGCTACTTCATCAAGCATTCCATTATCAAATCTCATCTACTCCAACATAGATGACCCAAAACATTAGCAACCTAGTTTTGGGTCATCTTCAAATCCTTGATGCTGTCACACCCTTCGTTTTTAGATCTATGTTTCTTCATCGACTTAGGTTGGAACTACTGTGATATTGGCTTCATTTTGACTTTACCTTTATCGTTGCCTCACCCACTTACCACCCACCTACACCCATGCTCATGCCCTTCTCAAATCGTTAGTGTCCTTACCTCCAGTTTCTTGAATAGAGAAAAACTATGGGAAGGAGATAGTGGAGAGAAGGGAAAAGCCTTATCTTGGAATCGCAATGGAGATGGGTCATCATAGAGTGTTTAGTCGAGTTAATTCATGTAGTTCACTCGTCGAGAGCATTCCGACACTCCACAATTTTAAGTGGAAACACATTTTGGGATCTTCATCATATCGATGCATAGAATCAAATATCACATGTCTATAGTCCTACAAAGAGAGGCTTCATGTCGCTTTGGATAACAGTTTCATTAATGTAGACTTTTTGTTGATGAGTAACATTTGACACACAGTTCCTCACATGTCAGAGCTAGATTTCAAGCACAAGCGGGTCATTTATGCACAGAGCATTTGTTTATCGTGCCAAGGACATAACACATACACTATCTAAATTGAGTCACATATCACTGCTATGATTGATGTATAGAACCCGATTGGTTAAAACACGTTGACATCCATTAGATTCTCTACATCAGCTACGCAGGATTTAATTAAAGTTAATACCTAACTTAAATCATCCCTAACCATGATCGTATCTCAAGCATTACATATAAGATGGAACCTCTTACATTCGGAACATATTTTAACTATAATGACCCTTTCCACGCCTCCGACGATGGGATCTTCTTCTACGCTAGCTTCTACCCCCGTCCCATTTAGAGCCAGGCAACCTGGGTACCAACCTCAACAATCACTACCTCTGGCTCCCTTTATGCACCATGGTATGAAATTACACTGGATGGAACCTTGGTAGATGTTATGACCCTCGACAACCCCCTTGACTCATCGACCTAAAGATTAAAGGCCGAGGATATAAAAAGAATCTATGATCATCGTGATATTCCCATTGGCGACTTTCTAGTTCCTCTACCAACTCAATGGGAACATGAACCCCGGAGGGCTATATAGTATGCAATAGATATATGTGCCTCTCCGGAGTAGTTCTACCATTTAACCATTTCGAGAGATTGACGCTCCAAATCTTCCAGCTAGCTCTGACTCAGCTACACCCGAATGGAAACAAAGCTTTGAACTACACATATATGAAATACATCTAACACCTAAGCAGAGTGCCAACCTTCAAGGAGATCTGATACATTTACTACACAAAAGGAGGTATGATAACCCATCTCTTACATTCACGGAGTCGAACCATTGTTGTCAACTAGACACCGGTCTGTAAAACAAACTCGATAACTTCAAAGATGAATACGTCTTAGTCAGGTGCTTAGAAAGCCTCTTCGAGAAATGGTTGTATGGATGTAAGCTCCAACTCCTTTCAACCCTCCTTAATAGAGTTTACTACACTCACGTTATTAATCTTCCCTTGCTTCAACTTTTATAGATATTTCTTAAAAGGTATTCTAAAGGAAGCTAGAAAGGGAAAGAACTTGCTTACTCGCCACTTCAAAATATTAATTAACGGCGAGGGATTCAATCTTCTGCCCACTGCATCCAAGGCTTCTTAAGAGTTCAAAGTCGACCCTATAATTGTCATACATCAAGATGATCCAAATGCGTTGGAGGACGACCAAAGGTCTAGCGTGGAGGGGTGAGAGAAACGTAAAAGGAGAAGAAATTGAAGGAGATGGAGTAGAAGAAGAAGACAATGGAGATCGGTAGGAGAAGGAAGATGACGATGATGAAGAAAATAAGGAAGAATCAACTAAAGTGACAAATCTTGGGTATGAGACCACACTAGGGGAAGTATCAACTCCGCCTGATCCTTGGTCTCTAAAGATGAAAAAAACGAAGATTGGCACCTGGATACCGACAGAGTCCTATCAAAGGACTATTCTCCAACATAGCCGCCAAGGGAACTTCGATGATCTATCAAATCTTGATAATCTCCCTAATCTCACGAGTCCAGAATTCACTTTACATGACTTCACAACCCCCAACTTCCTATCTCATGTCAACACATCATTTATTTCTATAGGAAAAGTTACTCCGACCTTCAAACCCGATGAACTTGGTCCGTAAAATCAATAGGACACACCGACGCTCTACACTACACCTAAGATCATAACACACTCACTCCGGATGTATCGTTTTCCAACTTCAAGTTCTAACTCAGCCATTTTCTCTTTCCAATTACAATGGGTAGATCCTGGTTCGAGACTCTGGACAAGAAATCAAGCAACAACTTCCCATTTCTATGTCGAACTGATCCACAATCTCATCAAGATCTTCATTAGGAATTTGAGTGCAAAAGAAATAAGAGAAAACAAAAGGACAGGGAAAACATGGAGAGAGAGAGGAGGAAGAAAGAAGAAAGCATCGCTCCGAGCGCAACAGGTCTAAGGACTGCTTTGGGTTCAAGAGAATTTCTAATTCACTTCACCAAGGACGATCTCCACTTCCAACGGATCAAGACCCATATGCTAACAGACCCAGCTCTCTAAACCGACAAACACCCATTCCACCTCCTCTTTCTCATGCCTTGGATCCAACCCAACATAAGTCCAAAGAGCACATTCATCCTCTTCACTCCTAGAACATCGGTCGAAAAAAGAACAAATCACCATTGCCACTAGCATTTCGCCTCCAATTTTAGGTACAATGCCTTTGAAAATACTGACAGAACGTGAAGTCATACATCTTAGGATGGACCTTACCAGGCTCCAGTTCATATATAATGTAAAGAACTCCCGCCTAAGGCTGGAAGACTAGATTATCACATCACAGAGAGCTAGTAGAGCAATTTAATCTATGGGGGAAACTATCCATGGGCTTGGTCGATTTAAACAAAAAGAATCACTATATAATCGTGTCAAAGGAGAGGTAGAGTGAGGGGGATGAGAAAATCAGGAAGAACATCTCTAAACAAATGGAGGAGCTAGAAATGGAGCTAACTTCCAAGGACAAAGCAGCCATGAGGCCGAAGACAAGCTCAACGCTAAATTTTGTGGTATGGAAGCCAAGAAGAAATTTCTGAATGTGTAAGTCCAGGCAGTCCACATCCGGACCAGCGATGTAACCAAAAAAAAGAGACTTGCTGCAAATCAAAATGGGCGTCGAAATTAAGAAGATTAAGCTAGATCTCAAGAATGAGAAGGATGAAAAGAAAAAGGCACTCAACACCGCCTGACCTACTCTAAAAAAATCTACAATCTGCTAGAAGTGAAGAAGACAATCAAGGATAAGGTTGTTAAGCTGGAAGCCTACCTTGCCCTGGTGGAACAAGAAAAAACTGAATTTGAAAAGGACTAACTCCATCATCCTATGCTTCTACGTGATCATTGTCTAGTCTAGCAACAAAAGATGGTTGGAGGAAGTTTATCCAAAGATGTCGGCTGATGCGTACAAGGAAATTCTGAAGCAAGAATGAAAAGAGATATAAGGAGGGGTAGATGAAAATGTAATCAAAGCCCGCTTATTTGACAAATTTTATCAAAATGCTCTAGTTGAGGGTCAGGATCTTTGGGCCGCTAAGGCCACATCTCTTACACAAGGGCCCATGGGGGCTCCTAGCAAATATAGTTTAAAAGACTGGTAGATGACACCACTCCTATCACTAAAGAGTTCCAGGTAGACATCTTTACATCTACAGTGGTTAGCTCTGAGTCATTTTCATTCATTTCTCCTCATCTTTGCCACCTTTTCCAACTACTATCGTCCCTACTTCATCTTGTGGGAATACAATCCTGAAGGCCTTAGCTTTGTTCTGCCACTGACTGCCCCTATTCTTCCATTCATTTCTCCTTACATATAACAACGACTCGAGGAGGTATATCTTTCACTTCTCATGTCTTCAAGAAACTTCATATGTCTTCTGAAGATGTCTCTAATCATTTCTTACCTCTATGACAAATTTAAGGTCAGGCACCTATAGTTTCTCTCCAATATGTGATCTACGCTATCTATTACCACAACCATCATAGTCTCAACAACACCTCTCATTCCGGCCTTCTTTACTGGGTTCGCTCCGGGACCCAATGTACAGAGGATTATCGCTCCGGACAAGGAAGGAGTGGATGTGCCCAAACTATTAGTGGGTGACGAAGACATGCTTATCACTGACATCAAAGGACCTGGACTTGGACCATCTATGGCAATGAAGAAGGTCATAGACATTTCCACTTTGAAGAAAATAAAGAAGGAACTGGGCTTAGAGAATACCCCCCTCCATTATTGACAACTTCACCTACTCATCCAGCTCCTATGAAGCCACCTTTTACTTCTACTGCCAATGATTCTTAGATGCCTCTAGGTGTTTGTGCAGATCCGAAGACCCTCTCCATTGGTCCATCGAAGAAGAAACTTCCCGTTCTGAATAAAGCACCTCAGTGAAGGAATAGGTCCAAAACAAACATCACACCAAGAAGGTGAACAAGGGTGGAAAGAGGAAGGAATAGATGACCAGTGCTTTAAGTCTTTTTACTTTATGACACTATGTACATAGGCCATTGTACTTTGGGTATGAATCTTGCTCTTTACATACAAAAATGTTTAAGTAATGAAACTTGTTTTTGTTCAGCTCTGTCTCAAATAATTTTTTCGCACTTTATTCTTTCTTTCCTATGTACTTGCCTACATTTATAAATATGTAATCATCTGTTATGCAATTACTTATATATTATACATGCCTATGTCTGTGATCTGTGCAATGCTAGTATTTACTGCAATTCTGTATATGTAAATAAATTTCTGCAATTTCTCGGTGTTGTTACGTTACTTAGCTTTGTTTATCATCAATTACACATTCCTTGCCTAACTAAATAAAATCGTATGTCTTCGGGGAACATTATTTATGCTCGATTGAACATATCTCATTCAGCCAAAATGATACGGCTTATCTACTTATGTCAACACGACCATAGGTATAAACTAGTAGCGTACCTGTAAAAAGATTCGGTTCTACACCAGTTCCTATATCCAAGAGCTGGTGTGTTGGATGCCTATCTTCAAGTATCCACCTTTTACGTCGCCTATCTTCGGGCATTAGCCAAGGGTGAGATGTGCGAGGGAGAATAGTCCGACCGAATCCCATTCGATTATACTCCAGCAACCCGATCATGGATCAAAGAAATTCGATGGCACCTACCTCAAGATACCTAGACATATGGTTTTCAAAGCATAGAATGTCTGTTTGTGGCACCTACACAAAGTTAGCCTTTAACAATACGGTTCCATAAGTTCAAAAAGTCAACTTGATTTATGAATGAAAGAATGACAATCATCGCCTTATCACATTGAATATTAATGAATAGGTTTCCTTATTTACAAAAGAGGGAATCAATAGAAATAACATCATAGAAGGTCGTTATTCCACCCCTACGGAATTGGGATCCAATCTACCATTGACAGCCTGAAAGTTCTATCTATAAGGTTCTGTACAGTCATATAGGGATCTTCGAAATTAAGACGAAGTGCCCTTGCGCCTAGAAAGACCCATTTAAAGCTAAGGTCACATATCTCAAAGGTGTAGTTTCTGAACATGGGATTGAAATGCTTCGCTACTCTACACTAGTGAGCAACTACCCTTAAATCATCCTCTTCTCAAATTTGAGGGATTCAAACAAGAGTTCCATGTTCATCTTGGAATCATAGTGCAGTCTTCTATGACAAGGGGCTTTAGCTTTAATAAGAATCATGGCCTCGTTTTTATAAGCCAAGGCAAATAAAGTATGATAGTTGCAGACTTTTGGGTAGTTTGATAAGCTCACAATGCTAGGGGTAATTCATCCACCAAGCAGCCGTTAGAACTTTTCAATCGCTTCATGATGATGGATTTGATGATCTTGTTCCTTACCTCCATTTGTCCTTTTGCCTGTGGATGTACTACAAATGGAAAGTTCTTCTCAGTCCGAAATTTAGCATAGAATTCTTTAAATTCAACACTTTCGATTTAAGTAACATTGTTAGTGATTATTTTTTTTATAACTCCAAATCTGCACAAAATGTTCTTTACTACAAAGTTGATCACTTTCACTGAATCAATCATTGTAAGCGATTTCGCTTCAACCCATTTTGTGAAGTGGTCCAAAGCCCCTATTGCATATTTTGCTTCGCCTTTGGACATTAGTAACACCCCAATAATGTCAATTTCCCAAACCACAAATTGCAATATGCTGACCATCTGCGTATGCTTGTTGGATAAGAATTTTGGAATCTTCGAAAATCTCTAACATTTGTCACACTTCCTTGAATAGTTAGCTGCATCCCGGCTGACAATTAGCTAGAAATATCCATAGTAAAAAATCTTCTTTGTCAAAGTATCCCTCAGAGTGTGATCGCCATAAACTTCCTTCATGTTCATTCACAAGGATCGTCTTGGCTTCATCTTTGGTGACACACATAAGAAAAGGGATCGAGAATCCTCTCACATATAGCACTCCTTCTTGCATAATGAATCAATATATGCAAGAGCTTCCGCCTTTCGTTCTGACTCTTCGAAGAATCCCATTTAGCAAGTAGCCTTTGATTGGAGTTATCCAAGACTCCTTTTCTTCCTCTAACACTGTAACCTAATCAATATCCATCTCGTCACTACTTGGAGATGTCAAAACTTCTACTGGCACAATTCCCAATAGTTGCGCATCCCCAGAGCTGGCTAGTTTGGCTAATGAATCAACATTCATATTCTCCTCTCTAGAGATGCATGTTATTGTGTAGTGCTTAATATCACCCAATAATTCCAATACTTCATAAAGTAAGGTCGAGCCTTGCACCGTTATCCCCAAATTCCTTCTTAACTTGAAAAACCACCAATTGGAAGTTGCTAAAGATATGCAATGTTTTCACTCCTAATTCCTTCGCCAGTTTGAATCCCGCAATTAATGTTTTGTATTCAGCTTCATTGTTTATCATTTGAAACTCTAATTTAATGCATAACTGATCTCTGTCCTTCTAGGTTTACAAGAAAATTTCCTCCCCTAGAATCGTACTCATTGGACGCTCTATCCCTATATAATTTCCATTAACAAAGTTGGACCAACTCTTCTTTCACTTTATCATCCCGGATGGTGAGTTCGGCAATGAAATCCGTCAATGTTTATCCTCGAATGACCCTCCTAGGATGGTAACTTATATCATAATTGCTTAGCTGAATGATCCACTTTGTCAATCTTTCCAAAGTCTAAGGTCGATGTAACACTTGTCTAAGCGGTTGGTCAGTCAACATCTTAACCGAATTAGCCTAGAAGTAGGGCATCAACTTCTTCGACGCGGTCAATAAATAATATGCCGACTTCTTTAGCTTAGGATAGTTCTCATATGCTAAAGTGAACCATTTGCTGATGTAATAAATTCACCTTTGGATCCTCCACTCCTTACATACCAAGGAAGCACTCAGTGCATGAGTCAATACTACTACTTAGACATACAGATCTTCTCCTTCCAAATGCTTGTATAGTATTGGTATATTTCCTAGACGCTCTAGTAGATTTTGAAACGCAGCTTTGCCTTCGTACATCCATTAGAATTTATTTTCTCCTTCCTGAGGGCACCAAAGAACAGCATGCACTTTTCCGTCGCTTTTGAGAGAAATCAACTCAACGCGACGACTTGTCCGTCGCATTTTCCTTCTCATTTTTGGGACAGTAACATGTTTTAATGCTTCAATATGGTGTAGATTAGAATCAAAGCCCCTAGAGTTTTTGATGAAACCCAAAAACTTCCCAATGCCACCCTGAAAGAGCACTTCAGTGGATTCAACTTCATTCCATACTTTCGGAGTACATCGAACATTTTTGAAAGGTCACCCATGCAATTTTTTGATTGTCGTGACTTCACGAGCATATCACATACAAAATTCTATTGTCCGCCTAAGCTAATATTTAAACATTCTAATGATGAAGTGCTGGTAAGTTGCTCCAACATTCTTTAGATTGAACGACATTACTCTATAGCAATACAGCCCCAAATCTGTGAAAATACTTATATCCTACTGGTCTAGAATGTACATCGCTATTTGATTGTAGCCAAAGCACGCATCCATAAAAATAGCAGTTCATGTCCAACCATTCCACCGACAAGCTAGTCAATCCTCGAAAGTGGGAAGCTGTCCTTCAAGCATGCTTTATTTGAATAAAAATAATCGATGTATGTCCGCCACCCCCAGTCGCCTTCTAGACCAATACTGGATTCGGTACCAACTCTAGGTATTGTGTATTGCAGATAAAGCCATTTGCCTTCAGTTTATTTTCTTCTTCCTTCAATGCAGTGGATCACTCTAGTTCCATACAACGTCTCCTCTGCTCATAAGAGGGTAAACTGGATTCACATCAAGTGCATGACAAGCAACTTTCGGTGATATCCCACGTTTGTCGGAATGTGTCAAAGTAAACACGCCTATGTTTTCATGGAGAAACCCTACCGACTCCTTTCTCATCTTCAAGCCGAGTTAAGACCCAACTTTGAGAACGCACAATAAATCATCTTCATCAATCAAAACATCAATCATCACCTCCATTGGGGCATCCCAACCTATTTTGCCTCATTCAATGGGTTCATTGATTTATAGAATTCTCTATTGCACTCGATCCATGGCATGGGCGGTAGTTTACACATTTTCAAGAACTTGATGTAGGGAGACTTCTCTGTAGTCTTCCCCTTTTCTCATCACTTCGCCTCTTCGAACTTTGCGATGTAGCACTCTCTGTTTGTTTGGCGGAAAATGGATCTTAAAGCTAATTTCACACTAGAGGGCGGTGAATAGTGTTTTATAATTTTTGTGAATTGTTTTGAATTCTTTTAAGATTATAGTTTAAACAATGCAATTAACAATCAAATATTCAAATACAAATAAATATAAATGTCGTACAAGTAAAAAGGAAAGAACACAGCAGAATTTTATAATGGTTTGGAGTTACCCTACATCCAGTCTTGTACAATTCTTTGTACAGATTTCTTTTCAAATAGTAAAGCAAATACAATCTCGATTTCAAGGCAATGAGACACACCCTCTAGATTTTCCGACCTCTGTGTAGAGTCACTTGTTTTACATGGGTCATAATCACACCCACTAGATTTTTGAGCTACTAAGCATACCCAATTAATTTACACGGGCTACAATAACACCCACAAGTATAACAGTATGATTTGATAGAGTTTTACAGACTCAGATTGTTGATCTTGATTACAATTGATCCTAAAGCCTCTTGAATAGCACTTTGACCTTGTTTGTGGGAGAGAGATGAGAGAAATTAGAGTGTAATCAATAGAGAATCAAATTAATGGAGTTTGAATTTGAGAAAACTTTGAGTAGACTTTCTTTTAGAATTCAAGAGAGTGAAAGAGGAGAGAAAATATAAGAAAGTAGTTAACAAAAATTCGTTGGTTTAACCCCTATTTATAGAGAAACAACAGTCATGTCCATTCGTAAAGAGATACGACGAAAAGACACTTCCATTCAAAATTTGAATTTTGAAAATTACGGTCCCTATGTTGACATATAGGAATTGGATATATCGACGTATCCTTCACAAAATTGAAAAATACTTTATGAAAATCATTTTGTAAATATTAAGGTTTGTGAAATCATCTAAAAATAGTTTATACATATTTTAATCATATCAAAATGAAACTTAAGAAAACTTTACATAAATATATTAAAATATATAAATGATTTAAATATGAATTTCTTTTGAAAATAATAAATATAAAGTAAAAGTGAATATATTTGAAATCAAAGTAGTAACAATTATTATAATAAACTTATAAATATTTAGAAATCTTTAAAAACTAAAATTATAACAAAGTATAATACTCAAAGTATATTAAAAATACTTAAAAACTTAAAGTGTAATAAAATCAACAGATAGAAATAATTTGAAGGCTATTTTAAAAAATTATTTTGAAAACAAGAATTCTTTTAAAATCATTTTTAAGATATTTGAAAATCATTTGAAAAGGAGAAATAGAAAGAGAGAGATAAATGAAGTGCATTTGGGATTTTAACAATAATTCTATGACTCTATAACTTATCTGGGGTATCTTGAGTTCTTCAATACTCATGAGTCTTCAATCTCTAACTCTTGAATCTCTATCTCTTGAATCTTCTTTTGATACTGTACAGTCTTCTTAATTAATACCTGTCTAATATCCTACATTATATACTAATATAACTTGATAAAAACATTAGTATCTATATTTTATATAATGGCATATGGTTGTTATCATCAAAACCAATGCCTAAATTACTAACAATCTCCCCTTTTTTGACGATGACAACTATGTTTATAAAATATGAAATAACTCCCTTTGAGTTACAAAACTACCCCGTATTCTATGCCTAAATTTCAAGGTTTTATATATTTCTCCCCCTTTGTCATCAACAAAAAAAATCTCCCCCTAACTAAGGTACTCTGTGATGTATAAATGCTAATAATTAAAGCGATAAATGATATATAAGAGGAATAACAATAATAGAAATGTTAAAACAAATTATTTTATTTTAGTTAATACATTTAATTTCAAATCAAACTAGTAAATTAACCCAATCAAACAATCCAAACAAATCAAATTCAAGCAATCCACACAAAGTCAATCAAATAAGTGTTATTATTTACATAAATCCAAACCTATTTAACTAGACGTTTCGAGGAACTTCAACCCAACCATCAGCGCCAAATATTGGATCTGCTCTTGATGGCATCCCAATCTTTATCATCTTTGTTGATGGCACATTCTGGATTATTGGTTGGTTATTCTTTGGTAAGGGAAGAAATCATTCATCGAATAGTGTCAAAATGTTTCTCTTGCTCTTTAATCATCTAAATTTGGCTTAATACCAAGTGCTCTTGATTTGTAGGAATGAAAGTAAGAATATTCTTGAACGATTCGAGTGTTTGTTCAAGATTTTCACAAAGTTTTTAATGTGGAGAACCATTATTGAAAAGAGAAATTTATATATGAAAGTGAGTGAAGATAAAGATTGAAAATAATGATTTTCTCGAGTGAATAGGCATATAAAGAGGTAAGAAATCGTTTTAAATGAATTGGTGGAATTGGTGTTTGGTAGTTTTTTTTAAACATTGACCGTTATATGTCGATATACTTGATTTGCATCTGTCGACATATGCACTATATTTTCAAAATAACTTTATTTTACAATTCTATTACATTTGGTCTATACCATTATATTTTTATGACTTTTCAATGATAATTGACAATGTATAACAATAAGGAATAGAATTTTCATTGATAACAAGGATGGGACAAGGAGTATTTTAGAAATAAAATAAAGATACATGAGATTCAACATAAACTTAAAAATAGATTATCCAAATACAAAGACAGACGGCTTAAACAATCAACTAGAAAGATGTGGATGGTGATGAAGAAGAACCACCAAGCTTACAGATGATCTTTCCAAAGAATTTATCCATTTTGTTAGAAATTGAGGCAAATTTCTTTGGAATGATGTCTTAAGCTTTCTTTGGTTGTGAATGATCTTCTCTTGATTTTTGAGAAGATTTTAGTTGGATGAATTAGGTGACATATTGATACTTTCCAAGGAAGTATCCTCCTCCTCATCATGATCTTCCTCCTCGACTTTCATTTCCTCTTCCTCCTCTTCTCTTATTTCTTATACCTCTTCCGAAGCCAACCTTTATTCCTTTTCTACAATTGTTTCATAAGGCTCGAAAAATGGTGAAATATGCATAAGTGAAATGTTGGCCTTGTCAAATATTTTTCGTGGAATTGTTTCCTCTCCTTTAAAGTCAACACCAAAACAATCGAAAACTCGAGTAAGATACACACCATGAAACAGTGTGTTTTCATGTTTAGAATGATTTTTAGGAAAAATTTCATCCAAAATGACTTGAGACCAATTTATGTTGTATTGACTATAAATGGCAAAAAGAGCTTTGAAAACTTTTTGTATCGGGTTATTATAATAACCCGTTCTAGGTGTGATACTTTATTGCAAAAGAAGGCATAAAATTCTTGCTTTTGGACGCAAGTTTTTGTTTCTAAATTCAAAATCATCAGTACTTTCGAAAATGTCATGAATCACTTCCTGGTTTTGAAAATCAATTTGGAAAGTTGAAAGTTCCATTCCACTAGATCTGCATCCAAGAATGTGACTCAAAATTTCACAATTTAAGACAATTTATGTCCACTTGACACTACTCTAAACTTCTCCTTCTCTTCCATCATAAAACATTCCTATTAAATTTACATAAAACATCTTCACCAATTTCGGATAACAAATGAAATCACTGAGAAGCATCGATTAAACCAAGAATTTCATTTTGCAAACAAAGATTAAAAAAGGTCATAAGTAGGAAAATCTTCATAAATAGCAAATCTTCCGGGAAAGACTTTTCCGAAAGATATATACTCAATATAGGCTTGCATGGCTTCTTGATCATCAATAGCAAATCTTCCGGGAAAGACTTTTAGAAAGCCTCATGATTTCCTTAATATTGCTTGAGGATGCTATTGAAGAGTAGTTTGAAGAGATAAGAGAGTTTATGATTTTTAAATTTGAAAATGAAAGTGAAAAATGAATGAATGGAGATCGAGTAAATAAATAGAGAATCAAAGGACGTGTTCTCTGGTCAAGAAATATCTTTTTAGAGTATAGGAGTTGGTGAAAAGATGGAGGGAAATTCAAATTTTGAAATTGAAATTGAAATTCAAAATCTGCCTACATATTTCGACATATACATGTGGTGTATGTCGACATATAGGTCGAAATTTTCAAAAAGAGAAATTCAATAAATAATTCCAATAAATAATTCCTGTTTATATATTCTTATAATTATCTTATAATAATTATTTAATATATACAGTAAATAGTTTAAAAAAATTAGAATATATTTTATTAATATATATATATATATATATATATATTATTTAAAATATATGCACACATTATTCAACCAATATTATTATCACTTTGTAGGTTATTCCTAGTAATCAAAACCAATCAACAACAAAAATTCAAAATTTTAATTTAAATGCGTACCTATTTTAATTCCATTTCTCCAGACTTCTCATTAAATGTCGTTGTGAAGCACATATTAACATTCTTTGTATCTGGTTCGCTATCACTTGAAGAAGTATCTGAATCGTCTAGTATTGCAGCATAGGCCCTTCTCCGTTTTCTGGATGAATCGGTATTTTGTGTGTTTTTCGATTTCTCAAGATGTTGACGGTCTCTTTTTATATGGCCAGGTTCATCACAATTAAAGCATCTAGCGCCATTTTCGCTACTATTTCCATTTGGAGTTTTATTATCTAATCTCCTGAGATTATTCATCTTTCTATACTTTAGAAATTTTCTGAAATTTCTTGCAATGAAAGCGATTTCCTCATCATCATCGTTGTCTAAATCCAGATCATCAGTTGTGGTGTTAAAAGTGATGGATGTCTTCTCTATTGCCTTTCTTTCACTCCTGCCCAGCATTTGTGCTACAAATGACATTAAATTGCCAATTAACTCTTCAATTTTCAGAGTGTTGATGTCATTAGCCTCGTCAATCGCAAGTCTTTTGGTCCCATTCAAGAGTAAATGAATTTAGGATTTTTCTAACTTGATCCCCTTTAGGAAAACATTTGCCAAGTGCAATTAGTGAATGAACTATGTCTTGGAATATACTATACATATCAGAAATTGACTCATTTGTACTCATTTGAAATAATCGAAACTGATGTGTTAACAAAGAAATTTTAGTCTGTTTGACTTTACTAGTGCCCTCATGTGTAACTTGCAATGTTCTCCATATTTCAAATGAAGACTTACAGATAGATACTCTATTAAATTCATTTCTATCCAATGAATAAAACAAAATATTCATGGCTTTAGAGTTGCTTTATGCAATTGCCTTTTGATCAGCAATTCAAGTTGAAAAATTAGTCTCAGGCTCACTGTACTTTTTTTTATGTTCCAAACGTCTAAACCAATTGATTGTAGATATATTTTCATTCTACAAGACCAATACGTGTAATTATTGCCATTAAAAGTGGAGATCTAGCAGTAGATTGTCCTTGTACAAATGAATTACTGACAAGTGAATTAACAGTGCTACTAATAGTATTGCTAACAGTGTTATTAGCCATTAAATCTTTTCAAAAATTAAGAATACTTTGAGAACCAATGCCCTGATACTAAATGTTAGTTTGCCAGAAGATGGATCTTAAGGCTAATTTAACACTAGAGGGTGGGTGAATAGTGTTTTATAATTTTGTGAATCTAAATTCTTTTAAGATTATAGTTTAAACAATGTGATTAACAATCAGAGATTCAAACATAGATATATAAATGCAGCAAAAGTAAAAAGGAAAAAATACATTAGGATTTTATACTAGTTCGAAGTTATCCTACATTCAACCAATCAACCCTATACAATTCCTTGTACAACTTTTCTTTTAAATAAGAAAGCAAATACAATCTCGATTTCAACGCAACGATACACAACCTGCAAATTTTTCGACCTCTGGGTAGAGTCACTTGATTTACACGGCCCACAAGCACACCCACTAGATTTCTGGGCTACTAAGCACACCCAAGTGATTTACACAGGCCCAAATCACAACCATAAGTATTATAGTATGACTTTATAGAGTTTTATAGACTTAGATCATTGATCTTGATTACAAATGATCTTATAACCTCTTGAGTAGCACTTTGATCTTGTTTGAGTGAGAGAGAGATGAGAGAAATCCGAAAGTAATAAATAGAGAATCAAATCAATGGAGTTTGAATTTGATTCTGATTGAATTTGAGAATATTTTGAGTAGGTTTTCTTTTCGAATTCAAGGGAGTGAAAGGGAAGATAGAATATGAGAAAGCAGTTAACAAAAATTCGTTGGTTTAACCCTTATTTATAGAGAAACAAAAGTCGTATCCATTCGCAAAGAGATACAGCAAAACGACACTTCCATTCAAAATTTGAATTTTGAAAATTATGGTCACTATGTCTACATACAAGAACTGGATATGTCGACATGTCCTTCACAAAATTGATAAAAAATTTATAAAAATTATTTTGAAAATATTAATGTTTGTGAAATATCTTGATGCTTTGTAAGATCATCTAAACATAGTTTATACATATTTTAATCATATCAAAACTTAAGAAACCTTTATAGAAAGATATTTAAATATATAAAGGATTAGAAAACGAATTTCTTTTGAAAATAATAAATATAAAGTAAAATTGAATATATTTGAAATCAAAGTAATAATAATTATTATAATAAACTTATAAATATTTAGTAATCTTTAATAACTAAAATTATAACAAAGTATAATATTCAAAGCATATTAAAAATACTTAAAAACTTAAAATATAATAAAATCAAAAGATAGAAATAATTTGAAGGCTATTCTAAAAAATTATTTTGAAAACAAGTATTCTTTTAAAATCATTTTTAAGATATTTAAAATTATTTGAAAATGAGAAATAGAGAAAGAGAGAGGGAGAGATTAAAGAAATGCTATCAGGATTTTAGCAAAAATTCTAAAACTTTATAACTTATCTAGAATATCTTGAGTTCTTCAATACTCATGAGTCTTCAATCTCTAACTCTTGAATCTCTATCTCTTGAATCTTCTTTTGATACTGTACAATCTTCTTAATCACTACTTGTCTAATATCCTGCACTATGTAATAATATAATTTGATAAAAACATTAGTATATATATTTTATATAATGCTATATGGTTTTTATCATCAAAACCGATGCCTAAGGTACTAACACTCTTCGCCTATGCTCTGATCACCTTTAATTGCTCCTATTCTGTTCTTTGTGGGGAACTTGTTCATCAAGCACCACAAAGCAAGCATAATCCAAAAACTTGCAAGGGACGGTCGGCCCAAAATCACAATAGGGTGAAAATCCATCCACCACCATAAAATTCTGGATCCTCACTACCTGGCAGTCTCCTTCTTCGAATTCAATCGAAAATTCAATGCATCCAATTGGTTCTTTGCCCTCTCTGGTAAATCCCTAGATGTAAGACTTAAGGGCTTTAAAACATTCATGTTAAAGCACATCTTGTCAAAAGTTTGCCTAAATAAAATATTCCCCGATCTACCATAGTCAATAAGGACACGGTGCACTATTGCTGACCAAATCACGACGGTTATCCCTATTGAGTCTAGCGTCGATGCTTCGATCACATCTACATCTTTGTTTCGAAAAAAGATGTCATCATCAATGGTTCTTTGATATTTCACGGGACCACCCACCTCTATGGTATAACAAATCCCTTAAGGCATGCGCCTCAAAGAGCTATCACAGTGCTCTATCTCATTCCAACACTTCTCTACAGCATGCAGACCTCCAAATATTTAATGAATCTCAATCCATCTAGTTGACTGGTTTGATCCTTCTCCACTAGACCTAGCCTGGTTCCATTAGGCCGACTGCCCTTGGGATAGGTTACAAGCTTGGCCGCAGCCCGTGGGTTTACTATTGTAACTTCTTCTTTTAAATAAAATCTTTAATGACATTCATTAGATGCTTGCATTCATTCGTATTGTGCCCATGAGTTTCATGGAAGTGGTAATACTTTTCGGAAAGTCTATCCTATTCAGTAGCCTCCCGTAGGGTGGCTTCTTGTAATGCTCCGTATCTTGCACAACAAGCTAAATATTCTAAGTGAAGCCCATCACCTATGTATAGTCTCCTAGATGTGTATACCTAGTACACTTCTTGGTATCTTGGTTTTTGGTCTTTTCTTGTATAGTTATTATTGTCAACATGTACTATAATGTTTCCAACACTATCGCCACTCTGTTCATCAACAACGTCGCTCTGAATCACACTGGTTGGTACAGGTAACTAATCCTATTATCAAATATGCATCTTCCAAGCACAGAAACTAAGATGCCTTATGGTATAATTCCCTCAAAGTAGACGGTTCCTTCGTCTTAAGGCATCTACCAAAATAATTCTTTGCGTGAACCCAATTCATCGGTGCCATTAGCACTGCCTCCTCCTTGGGCTTCTCACCTCCATCACTATAGTGCTAAACCTTTTCAGAAAAGCTTTTCAAGGTTTCTTCGAACTACTAATGCACATAAGACAACAACTTAACATCCTTCAATTCGACCGTATAAACCCGAAACTGCTCCATAAATCTTTTCGTTGATTGATCAAACGATGATATGGACCCTGGGTTCAAGCGGAGGGTGAAAGACATTGTTGTTATCCCCTCAAGAAATATTGGGAAACACCAACATCTCACAACTTTCGTTGTGTGGACACCATCCATGTGTCATACATACTTCAATAGATGCAGCCTTAGATCGGTCATGTTGTTATAACTCAACATGGTTGGAATCACAAATTTCTTCGGATACCTCACTTCAAGAATCTCTTTAGTGAATGGAGCCCTACTCGCCAATGAACTCACTCATCATCATGTCTCTGCTGAATTTGACTCGTTAGGCTTACAATCATGTCACCAATGTATTCCTCATCGCCTTGACTGATTGAACGGCGTCTGTTATTAACATCCTCGAGTGTTTATCTTGGCAAACAGTATTAGTCAGTAGCATGACATCTTGGTTCCTCTATCTCTGGAGAAACCATTTAGATGAGCCTTGTCTATTGCCAGTTAGACCTCATTCTCTTCTGGATGGCTCAATAGTATTTACTTTAACACCCCTAGCCTAAGGACCAGTAGCTTATCTGCGCCCCCCATCTTCAGTACCTTGCAATTCTTCTATAGAGTCATCAAAGTGGACTCTCATTGATCGATTGGTACTAACCCATATGGTCAGTCGGTATCGATCAATGTGGATGGATGTATAACAACTCCAGTCTTCTCACTATGTCTCTTCTTCATCACACCATCCTCCTTATGCATTTTTTGCTTATTATTATTGTGATACTACTTTGACGAAGAAGAACATTCTTCACTTGTATCTGAAGACGAGTAACCCCCTTACTTTTTCTATGTCTCCGACACTCCGTTTACTACGTGGGTTGGGTCAACAAATTCTTCTTATGTTCCATAATGGAAATCAAAATCTCCAAAATCTTTCTGTTCATCTCTACCATCATCTTATCTAGCTCAGCCTTTGTCATTACCTCCAGTCAAGGTTTCAAATCTCGGATTTTGGCCAATATCTCGGGCAAATATCTCGGCTGTCTCGGGCGATATTTAAAAGACTTATAACTAACCAAGCTGCCAAATCTCGGATTTTGGCTAATATCTCGGATTTTCATCTCGGCTGATCTCGGGGAGATTTAAAACCTTGCCTCCAGTGCACTTGAAGTTTCAGCGTGAGTTGATTGATTTGTTTCTTCTCCATGTTGAGATTGTCCATTCTCTTCTTTAATGACAACTATGGATCTAGTAGCTCTCCTAGGACACATTATCTTCTTGAATCTGATATTAGACTCTTTTCAAATTCAAATAACAACATAACTAGCCGAAGTTCAACTCTCAATGTTTGCACTAAATATAGGTAAACACCCTCAATCAGTTGAAAATGAAAATGAAAAGCAAAAAATTTAAAGAATGAAAGAAAAGACAAAGGGTTTTTAAAGTGTTTCGGCTGCAATCTCAAGCCTACATCCAGTATTAATTTTATTGGATGATGCTTATAATTACAACCACTTTTACAACAAGTTTAGTTCTAGAAATTAGTTGACAATGCAAAATGGTAGTAATTCGATGTAAAACCCCAGAGTTCTTTCTTCATAGCTATAGGAGGTGTATTTATAATCGAAATTCACTACTAAAGTTGCTAGAACATGTTTGAACAGTTAAACACTCAGATTTGAAGTTCCAGAACAAAGAATAGGTCAAGATAAGCATATCCTAACAATCAATATAGTTTGATACTGACCAATATGGTTTAGTACCGACCGATAGTGTGACTCCATATTTGACTTTCCTTTGGTAAACACATGCCTTCATATCTTCTCTAACACAAAATGTATGAACCACTATGTGTCAGTACCGACCTATGTCACTTAATCATGGTCTCATCTTCAAATTTAGCTCTTGCATCAAGTAGAGTGGGTCCTCCCTCCTTTAACTCTATATTTTTTATATTAATATATTTTAACATATTTTTAGCATTGATATATTAGTCATTATGAATTTTGAACAAGTAATATATATTTAAATTAACTTTTAAAATTAGTAAACAATCAAAAGAAAAAAATTCACTTCTAGATCTCATAAATAAATTTGTAATATTTACGAATTATAAATTTTATTTTGAATTTTTAGTAGTAATATAAATTATTACGTAATTTAGAATTAATCAAATGTATTAATAAATTATATACATACATACATATGTATTTATGTATGTATGTTTGTATGTGTGTATTTATGTATGAATGTATGTATGTATGTATTTATGTACGAATGTATGTATTTATGTATGCATGCGTGCGTGCATGTATATGTATTTAATTATCGTTAATAGACCTTAACTAAACAATATCTCTCATGTAAACTACCCTTCCAAAGTGACTTTAACTCCCATGTATACTTTGCATCGCTTAATATTTTTGTGGCTCTATTTGAGGAAACATTTCCACTATGGCCTTTTAAGTTCACTCAAATACCCCTTGGAGAAAATCAACTCTGACTTGGTCCTCACACTAGCTTTATCAAGTAACCTAAGCTTTAATATCAAATGTAAGGTCGCCGTTTATCACGCTTGGAGATGATGTACAATGACATCCTTGCATATTAATGCCATGAAAAGAAGGGCCTAAGGTTAACTTAGTAATAACAAAACTATCTATACAAATCTAAGCATGGTATATCACATTATAGAAGGAATAAATTACAATAACAATATATATACATGTGTAGAATATAAATATCATGTATGAAAGAAAGAGCTGCAATGAAATTCTCATGGAAAAATCCCAACACGTGCACTCTAAATATAAAATAACCGAGTCATACATCCAATCTTAGTATGAATATATCGGTACAATATGATAAATCTGACATGTAATGGGTAGGGTAACTAGATAATAAATATTGATACTAATAGTGCTAGCAACTCTAATACACTCCACGACTAACCTAATTAACCTTTTTACATATAGGTAACAAATGTAGAGGAAAATAAAGGTAATCAATAAAAAGTCTATTGAGTGAAAAATATCTCGAAACTAATTATATCTAGTGTATGGGTATTTCATGATCAATATATCAAATGGTATCCATACATGAACATGTATCTTCTTCTACCGATCAACTTAGCATATTCCAATATAATGCTACACTAATTAGCAATAATGACAGGTGATCTAACATATCATCAACTAAACACATATTGGGTGTAAAGAAAATGTTATATCATAGGGTTAGTGGTGCACTAGGTCTTCCCCAATAAGGCCAACGTCAGGCAAAGAAGGTCATTTTACCAACCACCATGATGCACTCTCGAGGCTTCTACAACACTACCCTCAAGTTTATCGTCATCTAGCCGATATCCATCACAACTTACTATTTCCTTAGCATATCTAAGAGGACAAGATGAACAAGTTGGAACTGTTTGCCAACCCGTAGCAGAACACGACCTAAAGTCACACTACGTAGATAGGTGTATCGAACTACTGCCTTGACCATTGCATGAATGTGTCTGGTTGAGGCACTACCTCACCAAAGTACCTATAGGAACTCAATTCTCAATTCTCGGTTCTTATAGATGAAGTCAAGAACTACTAGCAAAGTCGGTCACATGAGCCTTCAATAGCATATGGCTGCACATCGAAGTTGTCATGTAAAATAACGAGGTATGCATACATAGTACAAACAAGGTGTATATGGTTATGGTCATTTCGTTTTAAACCTCCATCACGAGTCCCCGCAAACTAGTTAGACTCTTCGTGAACTCACATCTATCGTCCTAAGTTCACATAGGTACAACCTAGCCAAAAACACATCCTTTATTTGATCAACTGAGTCAACTAGTTGATTGAAGTCGTGTTCAGTGATAGCACAAACCAATCAATTGAAGGTCCCAAAGTTTACATTATTTTTTTTGTGGAAATTTTTCCTCTATCCAATTTTGACCAATCGAATGAATAGGCTTGGTCAATCTATTGAACAAGCCTGAAAGCAGGCAGTAAGCCCACTGTGCATACTTAAAGCACTCAAATCCTAACCACTTTTGTCTTAACTTCATTCTACCTCTTTGTGAGCTGTTTTGACTTCATGCCGTCATTTCAAACACATTTCAGAGTCATTCTCTCAATGTACAGATAGTTTCGACTCTTTATGGTGTTTAATCGAAACTTAACGGCCATAATGTACAAATGACTTAAAAGGAGAGTGTTGATCGACTCTTTAAGGCTTCTAAAAATCCGAATATCAACCATAAGCAAGCAACAACCATAGCGACTAAATAACTATCACACATCTACTTTTCTAATAACGTAAGGATTACTAATTAATTCATATTTTTATCAATCACTATGACAAACATCCATACTCAAGACACTATATTTTACTTTGATTCACCTAATAGCTTGGTATTCTATTTATTTACATACCACTAGACTTATTAAATGTTCACTGAATCCCATATGGATAAATTTATCACTACATAAGTGATTTCTGCAAATAAAAAACTTTATTTAAAACTTAATTTTCTATCTAGTTATAACTAAATCATACTTGAGCATTACGAAAGGATTTAGTGCCAAAATAACACTTTTATCATCTATGAACCTTTAATAAATAAGATGATTAAATCCATATTTTGTACTCCATAAAATCACTATCTATAAATAAGCTTATATATCCATACAATATATTCAAATGAGTATTAAAAACCTTCATATAAATAATTGTGGTCTCATTCTTAGTTAATTAAATCCAAAACTTATATGTGGTATATCATTAAACACCTTAAGGGTTTATTATTCAATTTGTTACTAATCGCATAATAAGAGCACTAATCACTATATTATGATACATGTGCACCCATATATTATTCATAACTAAAAAACAATCATAAAGTCCATTAAACATCATCAAATGGAAAGATTAAGTTCTTAGGGTTGTTTGATAATTTCATATGCACATCCATATTATTATTTTTATTAACTACTGATTCATTTATGTGTCATACAAGCAAAAAATAACAAGATTAATCATAGATAACCAAATTTTCAACATTCTAATCATAAAAACCCAAACAAACATAACAATCAAAAATGAAATCAATGCACAAGAGAGATCATAAATGTTAGATAGAAGTCCCACTCACTGTAACAATAAAGAGCTCTCAACTAGTAAGAGAACACATCGCTAAAAGCCTCTTTCTCTATACGGAAGAAATACAAAACTCCTTTGTATGCTTCAAAACAAAAAGGGACTGTAGATATTTTCACAGAAGTACTACGGTGATTTTTATCTGATTTTAGAGAATTCATTTTTAGGAGATTGAATATATGGCTAATGGAAAGACGAAGAAGAGAATAGGTGAAAAGGAAAAGATAGTGTGAAATGAGAATGTGAGGTTGACTATGTTATGTAAGCATTTTTGGGATTTGGACCCAAATACAAACAACCCAGTATTTTCCATACTCATTTCTTTCACATCTTCTTACTTGTAACTCCAAAATATAAAGTCTTACATGTTATTTTATGTTTCTCTAATGTTCCAAATACAATGAAATAGGTCTCATTGTCCAACTCATTCATATGCAATGTTAACATGTTGACCCTTTACAAAAGACCATTTAAATCCCCATATTAATTATTTAAATTACCAATGGTAAATTTATAGGTCGTTACAACCAGCATGGTGCAAACATAAGTGGACTTTGCATGGTATTTGGTTTATTGTTTGTATTAGGACCCATGGACTTGATGTTATTATTTATGCGAGTTATTGGACTTGTGGTTGGATATGTGTACATTTTCAAATAGTTAGGACATGTTGGACTTATTATATGACGTTGGACCAGGTGTCATGGTACAGGATATGTTTATGTCGTTTGTTGTAATATTGACATAGGATGTATATTATACATAGTTGATTTGATGATAGATAAGTGTTTGTAATTCCATATATCGACAATATTGCTTGTTTGGCATAAGAGATTTTAATTTATATGACTTGTTTATGGTTTGTGTTGGAGGGAGGCCAATGCAACAAGATTCTACAAAAGCATTGTCAAGCATCAACATGGCATCGATTCGGCGTCCATAAAGTTTATTTTATGCAATTTAGAAAGAGAAAAACAAACATAACGAATGCATCGAGAAATAGTTGACATAGATAAGTCATCAAAACGACGTAGGTACATTGTGGGGAATAAGTTTTAAAATTATGTTAATTTTTGGTAAGCAAGGCATAAGTATGGCATCACTAAATGTGCATGTAAGCATGGCATCAGAAAAACGTTTGCATATACGACATCGGTGACAGAGTTAGTAGTATGCCCTATAGGCAATTCTATAAAGTACTGTAAATTTATTAACTCTATAATCAAATCTCGTTTGTAATAAAGGTATTTATTCTTTCTGTTATATTTTTGTTATGATATGTTATAAATAATTAACTATTTAATTAAAATATATTTAACAGAATATTGATGCATCCGTTGAGACTAGAGTATGTAATGCTCTTCAAATGTTGGACTATTACTCATGACTACTGGGGCACCAAAAGTTTATATACTGACAGTTATTAGATAACTATGGAATGACTCACTCAATATTTTTTTATCGGTTAATATAACTAAGGTCAAACATAAAATATCGATGTGACTAATTTACATAGTTCTCTCGACTTGAGAATATTGTTAATCGTCAATGTAAAAGCCACGCTTAGATTATAGTCAAATCAAGGCACGACGTCCATCGAGTGATTATAGTTGGGTCGAATGGAAGTATTGGAAGTGAAACACTATTCGAGAGAGGATTCGTCTCCTCAATTATATGAAGTTAGTATCACGGTCGACTCATCTCAACAAAAAGTCAAAATCTCTGGCTAGAGTAGCTTAGTTAATAACTGTGATTATTGAACCAAAGACTTAATGTTTGGATTATAGAGTTGAATATGGATGATATTGGAATTTTGATCGTTACCAAATTTCATAAATCCAAAGTGATATAGTTTTGACAAAGAGAATTGGTGTAAATAATGGTCACAACCAGATACTTAACAAAGTAAAACTGGATTTTGTCAAAATCAAGTAAGCGATAACTTTAGCCAAAATGTCACACCACCTGCTAAGTGATGTATGAGCATTAATATTCGAATAGTTCGATATTAATTGCTAATCGAATTTACACCTAAATAGTCACAACCGAAACATTGAATACTCCTTTGACCAAATAATTTATTACAAATTAATTAAATTAATTAATATTTTTGAAATATTAATTTTATTCGATGCGTTGAACAATATTAATCATGTTTATAACAGTTTTAGATATCTTAATTGATATACGATATCGATACGCGTTTAAATAAGATTTAAAATGTGATAAATATTATTCAAGCTCGAAAAGGGTTAGAAGCCTACATAGGGGCATATGATTTTCCACCATAAAGGACCAAGTAGGATGCGGCTATATGATGGCAAAAAGGCTAAGGTTTTGATCGGATTAGAGGAAAAGAATGGGTAAGAGAAAAATGGAGATCTTGATCCTAACTTATCTTTATAATCTCTCCTCTATAAAAGCATCTTAACTCTCACTCATTCACTACTTTTTAGAGCCTCCATCTACCTCACTTCTGGTCGAAATACATCCTCATCCACTCCTTCATTTTCAAGCTAAAATCAAATAAAAACAAATGCTATTCGATAGCCGATGGTCATCGGTTCAAGAGCTAGCAACTTGTTGAATTGGAATCTAGTTCAAGGAGTTGGTACCTTTGTTTCAACATGTACTTATAGGCTTTGGAGAAAAGGTAATTCTCTGATCTACGGCTATATACTAATGTTTAGATAACTTTTATATCATATACTGTTTGTTAGTTAGGTGGCGAATCTAGTATATCAGTATATCATCACATTCAGAATGGTTGTATGATTATATGCTTATATAATTAAAAAAAATTAGTGACATACACATGCCTTTAATACTCACAGCATATAATAAAAAAATGAATTTTTATTTAAATTAATTTAATATATCTCACTTAAAATATGTAAGGTTCATAGTTTAAATATTAAATCTTATACGATAAAAATTATGGTTTTAATATTTTATATAAATAATTTCATACTTAAAAGAATTTCAGCATAAATAAAATAATTTTAATGTGTGTGTCTATATATATATATCATTTAAATATTATTCAAGTCAATTAATTCTATAAATTAATAATATTCAAGTCAAAAAGTATTAACAAATAATTTTAACCAGTATATATTATATAAAATATGTTTTATGTTTTATAAAATTAAATTTGCATCTAATATACTTTCAGTAGAAAAATAAAAAAATTATATAAATTAAATATTTAAATACTTATGGAATTAAATATTGAATTTATAATTGATTTTTAAATTATTAAATATATATAAAATGTTTAGATATCATTATATCATTCATATTTTACTAAAATATTAAAATTCAAAATTATCTTTTGAAAAATTATTTGTTTAATATTTAATTAATTTCCATATGGATATTATTTTTAATAGATATTTAAAATTAAAATTAAAAAACAATTTTGCGGTGAGCATTATCAGTGATATATACATTTATTATATATATATACGTATTATATGTATATCATTTAAGTATTAATATATATTTATTATTAAATTATATATGTATATATATGTAATAAAAAAATTAATTTTTTTTTCGAATTTTACAGCAAAATAAATAAATAAAATTTTGATATAATTATATATGGTTTTAAATATATATATACACATAATTCTATATATATACATATATTATAAATTCCTTACACACATAGATATATATATTTACAAATTATTCAATATATATATGTATATTTGCAATAATTTGTATACATAAATTAACGGATATAAGCATACATTTGGGTGACATATTTAGAGGGGCTAACATGTCTTTTGCGGTATAAATCCTAGCAGTCATACACGGGTATGTCAAACCTTGGATGGATTACTAAGTAGCACTTGTACACACATATATATATATGTGTGTACATGACACACGTACATACATAGTATACTATTAATCATATAATATAAAACTATATTATAAATATAAATAAAATAATGGTTTTATTTAAAAGAAAATCGGAAATTCTAAATAAATTAGACTTTACAGGCCTAATAATGATCCAAAATGGTTTTAAAAAATTTGAAATTCGCTCATTACTTCCGTTGCGGGCTGACCTAGTTCCAACAATGGTATCACAACCCAATAGCCTATGCGGTCTAAATAAGTCATGTTATGCTTAACTAATTATGCTCACAACACAAGTTGTAGGGTGTCTAAAAAGGAAGTGTCGAAGGATTGGGTTTGAGTAATCGAGTACTCTACCTTACTTGGATGTCGGCCTTACCCGAATAGACATATAAGCCTAAAAGGTTGCCCCTAATAGAAGACACAATTGAATTGGGCCTTGGGCTAATTTCAAAATTGTTTAAAAATTAAGAATATAAGATTTTAAATTTAAAATAAATTATATACATATTATAAAATTTATAATATAATAAAAAATTTCAAAATGTTTAAAAATTAAAATAAATTGATATTGAAATATAATTTTTTTACAAAAGAGGCTAATAAAAGGTTACTTTTGGCACAGGTCCTTATTAAGTTTCAAAATTCACGAAAAGTCCTTCACTAAATTTCAGTGTAAATTATGTCCCTGTTTTTTATTCACGATTATTGCAGAGCATGATGCAACATTTCATAAAAGTTGCTGACATTTCCGCAACATTTCTGTACACTAGGAACATAGTATATGAAAGTTGCTGAAATATCAACATTTATTTATAAAAGTTGCTGATATTTCAGCAACATTTATGTACACTGTGAACACAGTTTATGAAAGTTGCTGAAATATCAGCACTTATTTATAAAAGTTGCTGACATTTCAGTAATAATTTTTCTTTGTTTTTACAATAAAACTTTGACATAGATAGTTGCTGAAATATCAGCACTTATTTATAAAAGTTGCTAACATTTCAGCAATAATTTTTCTTTGTTTTTACAATAAAACTTTGTCACAGATAGTTGCTGAAATATGAGCACTTATTTATAAAAGTTGCTGACATTTCAGTAATAATTTTTCTTCGTTTCCAGAAAACAGGGACCCGCTTTACAATGAAACTTTGACAGGGACCCGCTTTACAATATGAAAGTATGATAGGGATGCCTCCCTAATTTCCACCTAATAAAATATATTAATTAAATAAGTTAATGAATTAAAAAATATACATATGGTTATATATTATGATATAAATATGCTATATAAAAATGTTAAAATAATATAAGTATACATCTATGTATATAAAATAAATTTCAAAATTAGTATAATTTAATTAAAATTATTTAATTAAATAAATAATTAAAGGTTAATTAATTCAATAATATACATATATATGATATACGTGTTATACTATAATAATAAATATTCTATATAAATGTTATATTAGAATAACAGAAAATTAATTAAATAAGATTTAATTAATATAGGATTTACGTAAGATTATTATATAAGTAAATTAAAATATAAAAGTTATATATTTATAAACTTATATAATATGAATGTATAAATTAAAGGTGGAGCATAAAGAAACCCTATAGGCTTAAGGAATATATATATATATATGTGTAAATGTATGTATATCGTGATTTCTGATGTATCATACACTTGAATCATGAGGGAGTATAATAAGAAATACATTATTCCATAAGTCGATATCACTTAATATAATATGTTAAAGATTATGAATCTTCAATACAATGTTTTTTTTGTAAATGGGTAAGAATTTTATTAAGCCATTTTAGCCTATAGCGAAAGCCTAAAATGGTTCAATGCAAAAGACAAGTCCGACAAAAACAATCTTAAAGTAAGAACTTTCCAAGAATACAGCAGCTTCTTCCTCTTTCCTTCATTCATAGCGGCCGGTGAAGGTAACTCATACTTGGGATTTCTGCCAATGGAAAGCTCGGATCCTCTACTGCAATTCGAGATTCATCTCGTGCCAGCTTGGTAATGGAATTATTTTTAATTCTCCTTTGAATTATCTGCATGTCTCCTTTTGCGATCTTACTGACCTCAGAATGACTTCTTTCTTTGTTTTGAAATACACGACGATTTCTCTCTTTCCAAATACTCCAAACAGCCACAGTTATGGTGATTTTATTCAATTTGGCTTCCAAGTTTTTGCTGTGTACTCTTCGAATTAGGTATGCGATCTCTTCTCCTAAGCTATCAGAATGGGCTGAGGAATTTGTCAACGATTTCCACACCAATTTGGAGAAATTGCAGTCAAAAAACAAATGCTCATGTGTTTCGGTTTCCTGATTACACAGCACACAAACAGTTTCGTTTATCACTCCCCATTTTGATAGCCTATCTCTGGTTGGTAATCTTCTCATTATAGCTTTGTAGGTTGTGAAGGCCATCTTCGGGCTATTTGCATGGTCCCATATGATTTTACTCCATTCTGTTTTATTATCTTTTTGTCTTACCTCATTCCATGCAGACTTTGTGGTAAATTCATTACCAGTAGAATTCCACACCCATATGTCATTCTCTCTCCCACTATAAATTGGCATAGATTGGATTTTTCCTTTTTATCTTGATTTTCTAGTATGGAGGAGAAGTTCCAAGCATTATTATATATCATATCTTGTACACTTTTTTCTGGACAACCAAAATCAGAAAAAGTATATTAATACAATGTTGTTCTCTACCATATATATATATATATTAATAAATTCCTTGCATACTCCTTAGTTTTTTAGCAAACTCAAGCTAGGGATGTTATGTGTAGTATTATTAGTATTATTAATATACACCTACTACCGAGGTCGAAAGACTTCTATGTTTTGACTTAGGGTTTGGTGAAACATAAAAGACTAGCGGGAGCTTATAAGTTAAATGAAATATAAAGTTTTACCTTACTAATACTACAATAACATCTACTATGATATTGTCCTACTAATATACCAATTAAAACTTGTAGAGAAATGTCAACTCCAAAACTGCTTTTTGAAAGTGACAAGCTTACCGGACCTAACTATACAGATTGGCTAAGAGCGATTAAGATAACGTTGACTTACAAGTGTCTTTGGTCGGCTATTACATGCAAACCTAAATAACAACTCTATTATGATGCAGACCTTGAACTTTGACTTACTTATGAGAAATGGGTTTCAGACCTAGAGATCGTCTAAGTTTTTTTGCTATCTACGTTAAACAAGCCATTGCAGAGGTAGCACGAAAACATGTCCGTCCATGAGATATTTGATAATCTCAAGGCCCTGTTTGGTGAAAAATCATGTTTGCATAAGGTACGAGCTTACGAAGAAGTTGTTTAATACCAAAATGATTAAAGGATAGAAGGTGGACGATTACGTACTATTGATGAAGGGCTGATAGGCTTTCATAATTGGACATATAGATAAGCAATGAATTACAAGTTGATTTGATCCTTGGTTCCCTTAACCTCGGTATAAACCGTTCATACTGAATTACAATATGAGCCAATTGAATGTGAATCTTATAGAGCTCCTCAATATGTTGAGGTCGACCGAGCCTGCATCTAAGGATTAAGGAGTTGCGCTTGCTATAAAGGGTAGTGCATCATCTTTAAAAGGTTCAAAGTAGCGAAAAAGAGTAGGTAAGAAGAACAAGTAAAGTAAGAAGACTGATGATTAAGGTGAATATCGCCCTTTCCAAAATAATGGTCACCGGAAAGGGAATTGTCCTAATTACTTGAAGATTGTCAGAAAAGAAAGCATAATTGTTTTACAACTCCATCAGGTACACTTATGATTTAAAACTATTTTGCAATTAATAAAATGTCTTGGGTCTTAGATACCAGATCTAGAACTCATATATATAATTCATTACATGGGCTTAGGAACTGGCACCGCATGGCAAAAGAAGAGAGGAGACTCCAAGTAGCGGATGGATCTATCGTAGATACAACGACACTAGGATATTATCATTTATTTTTGTTTAGTGGAGTAGTTTTGATATTAAATAAGTGATATTTTGTAAAAGACTTTATTTATGGGATTATTTCTATTTTTAGATTGTCTGTTACTGGATATATGTTTTATTGTGCAAATAGTGTTATGAAAATTAGTTTAAATGAAAATAAAATCTATGATGGTGTTTCTTCCAAATGGCATTTATGTGACAATACTAATTATGTATGTTCTGTGGATGATTCTTCTAACAATATAAATGATAGTTATATTTAGAATTGTAGATTAGATCATATTAGTGAGAAATGACAACACAAACTAAAACCCAAAGATTTTGTCCCATCACTTGATTCTAAATCATTTGACACATGTAAGTCGTGTCTCAAAGGTAAAATGGCTAAGCACCCCTTTAGTGAGAGCAATGAAAGAGTTGATGAACTCTTTGGGTTAGTACATAGTGATGTATATAGTCCAATACCTGTAATCACCAAAGATAATAGCTCTCACTTTGTTACCATCATTAGTGATTTCTAGAGACTAGGATATGTATATCTTATGAAGAACAAATCTGATGTTTATAAGAGATTTGTTGAATACAAAAATGTAGTAGAAAACCAAACAGCCATAAGATCAAGATTCTTCTATTAGATCGAGGAGGTGAGTACATTGGATAGGAATACCAATAGTACTTTATAGATAATGGGTCTTAGATTACTCCACCCTATACTCCGCAACACAATAGTGTGTCGAAGCGAAGGAATAGATCCCTATTAGATATGGTTTGTTCCACGTTGAATAAACCTGAGTTATCTCGGCCCCATTGGGGATATGCACTAGAAACTATAGCATATATGTTGAACTTGTTGCCCACTAAATCTATTCCTAAGACACTATATGAGATATGGTATGGTAAGAAACCCCAAGTCAAGTATTTGAAGGTATGGGTTTGTCCGTCGTATGTTAAGAACGTTAGTACAAATAAACTAAAGGCAGGATCGGTACTTTGTAAATTTATAGGATATGCCAAAAACTCAACAGGATATACTTACTACAATAGTGAGGAATAAAAGGTTTGGTTTCTCTATATGTTGTCTTTTTAGAAAAGGAATTACTATCAAAGGAAATTAACACGAAGTTGTGGGCTTGGATATGATCCAAGAAGTTTACACCGAGGCTGAACCAGTGGAAATCACCCATATACGAAAACATGTAAACTATTATAAGGTCTAGTAGGTTATCCCATGCACCAGAGAGATACTAAGGTTCTCTTGTGGATAGTGAGAAAGAGAACTGTGTCTTAAACGATGACACTCATCTATCTTTCCCATAAGCACTACAGAGTAAAGACTCTGCACTAAAGATTGGAGCAATGAAATTTGAAATGGATTCCATGTACGAAAACAAATAATGGACTTTGTCAAATGTACCCGAAGGGATAAAACCCATCGGCTGAAGATAAATTTTTAAGAAAAAACTAAATACAGATGGGAAGTAGAGATTCATAACAAAAGGTAAGTTGCAAAAGGATTTCATTAAAATCATGGTGTTGATTATGACGAAATTTTTTCCAGTAGCCATGCCTAAGTCCATTCAGATTATGCTAGCCATACATTCTATGACCATGAAATATGACAAATGGATATAAAGAAGGCATTTCTAAATAGTGATTTAGAAGAAACTGTCTATATGTCGCAGCCCGAGGGTTTTGTGGTCAGTGGGAATGAGGGCAAGGCTTGCAAGTTGATGAAGTCCATTTATGGACTTAAACAAACTTCAAGAAGTTGGAATAAGCTTTTTGATAAGGTAATCAAACATTTTTGTTTTTATCAGAACATAGAGGAAGAGTGCATATACAAAATAGAACAGGGCAACGCTATCATATTCTTAGTGCTATATGTCAATGATCTATTTTTGATTGGTAATAACATTTCGTAATTGCAATCAGTGAAAGCTTGGCTTTCCAAGAACTTCTCCAAGAACAATTTGGGAGAAGTAGCCTATATACTATGTATAAAGATCTATCTAAGAGGCTGTTGGGATTGTCCCAATCCCTATTGTTATCCCGCCTTTTAGCAAGGCCGTGATATAATTGACTTGGCTAGGAACAGATGGTTATGAGCCTTAAGAATCGATTATTTACAACACTATGGATGATGGTCGAGCAAATCCGGACCAGGTCCCAATCGAGATGCAATCAGTATGAAGTAACTAGCATAACCCCATGAAGTTACATTTCAAATATCAAGACGATTGGAGTTATTACGCTCGAATTACGGACAAAGCAAAGGTTTATATGGATTGATCGGGAACGATGCATAAAACCGCTCAAATCAGTGAAGATCGATCGATATCTCAAAATCCACAAGGCAAATCCATTTGAAACTATCATAGCATAAGTATATAGAAGAGTGAAGCCCACAAAAACATCGCAGGTCAAAACTTTGAGGTTCAAAGAAGGCCGAACGTTTTAGTCCGAACAATTGTTGTCGATCCTTTATAACGATCGGTATAGCTCAGTAAACATTCCAAATGTGACAAATGTTGATCCATATCTCGCAATCTACATCTCAGAATGAATTCATATTTTGGAGGGAAGTTCATGAGGTATGTGGGACCCCCAAAAACGATCGCACATCGTTCAGAGACCAAAAATAACGATCAGCATAACTATAGCCGATCATTCTTAATTATTGAGTTAGGGCCATCGATTGTTATGGTGGGCCCCAGTGGACTTAGAGAGCCTTCTGCCGAAATCTTAGCGAAATATGTCATCATCTCACCCTATAAATACAGATCTGTTGGTTCATTTTTAGGATCTTTACGTTGTTTGTTACTCTATACTCCATTGTAATCGTGTACTTGCTATTTTATACTGCTGTAATCAGATTTAAAAGTGAATAATAAAGGATAATCTTCAACGTGGACATAGCCATACAATGCTGAACAACTAAAAACCTCCGTGTCTCTGATTACTACTTATCTTCTATTGCTTACTTGTTCAGTTACTCAGATTAATTTTGCTTTTCTTCCTTTACTTCTCTACAAAAACTCTTTTTGGTTGTTTGTGACCAATTTAGTTGCAAATATTTTGGTGCTTTCACTGAGAACCTTGATTCTCTTTTTATTAGGATCCCTTTGTTGCTACTAGATTAGATAAATCCCCCAAAGAAGATCTACTGTTATCTTTAAGAAGTTGCTCATACTACTCAGATTTATGGAAATCAAGTAAAGCTATCAATAATGGTGAGGAATACTAGATCTACATCTCAGAACATTGAAGGAAATGAAAATGCTACTATCCAACAAGAAGAGCCGAGCAGTCAACCAATGGATGTGAATGCTGAACTAGCCGAAGTCCAAAATCCAACTGATTCAATTACGAGAGCTAAATTCCAAAATCTGATGAGAGATCTAATGAATAGCCGATGAGAGTTAGCAGATCCAGGCCAATATCAACCTAATTAACCAACTCACTCAACAACAGCGAGGAAAAGCTAGGAGGGACCCTACCTCTTACTCGGCATTGGAGAGCTCTAGTTCATTAGATGGGTATCGTAGGCATAAGGGTCGCAGAACTAACAGATATCATGCAGAAACTTCGGAGCATCAATAAGCAAACCATCGTGATTTGCCACGAATGATTAGTACTGATCCCTCCACCAGAGATGGGAACTTACCTGCGCACACTGGGATTCAAACTGGAGCTGCTACAACTAATTTGGATGATGGAGTTCAGTTAAATGTTCACCAAGTGCTTCCCCAAAATGATGATGAATTGAATTTATGAGATACACATCAAGAAGATGTTGAACCAAGAAGGTGTGGGATGGCTCGTAGACATCGATCAGACCATTCACGTGAGGTGGAACATGACCAACGCTTAGCACCGACTATCCAAACACCAGACTTGTCGGCATGGTCAGACAACTAGTGAGAGAAAGCCAAGACTTGGCCAATGATGACTGGGGAATCTCAATAAGCCATACCTCATTCACTGATAATTTTTGGCATGCGGAATATCCAAGGATGTTCAACATGTCATCGATGCCTACCTATGAGAGAAAAACTGACCCTAGGCAGCACATCGTGAGATATGATTGACTGATGGATTCTGCATGAGCGGATGATGCAAGTAAGTGTAGATGCTTTCCCATAACTCTCTCTAGAATAGCAACGATGTTGTTCACAAGATTACCCCCTACGATCAGTATCTAGATTTGACGATTTGGAAGCAAAGTTTGTGGAGCAATTTCCAATGCACGCAACTCACCCCAAAGACGTAATGTCCCTATCCAGAGTGATCCAGGCTCTAGGAGAATTATTAAAAGATTATTTAGAGAGTTTTCTTACAGCTCTTACGAAGTTCAGTAATCCGAATGACCATGCGATATTGATGGCCATAATGAGAGGGATAGGTCCAATATTTGACTTCGGCGATTGGTTAGCTGGCAAGCCGCCCGCAACATTTGAATGCTTTTACACAAAAGCAGCTCAGTATTTGTGAAAGGAGGAAACTAGATCCTCCAGGAAGAAGAATGTTGCAGGTGGAGAGGGAGTACAAAGTAACATCGCAGTAAAGCAGTCTGATGATAACTTAGGAAAATTTAAAGTTAATGTCCAAAATAAGCCGAATCAGCAAAAGAAAGACGGAGATAGGGGCCCAGAATGAAAGACGGATTATGCAAGAGGGAAGCCTAGGATTCCGATGTATGATACTTACACACCGTTGCATACGTCCTTGGAGAATATATATTTTTCTACCTACAATACCATGTAGTATAGGAAACCACCTCTAAAAGAATCAACTGAGAAGCAGAAACAAACCGGAAAATATTTTCGGTTCCATGAATGCTATGGAAATGGCACGAATGAATGAAGGCATCTCCAGGACATTATCGAAAAGCTGATTCAAGAAAGGAAGTTGCAGAAATTTGTAAAAAAAAAGCTACAGGATAGCGGACAGGGGACATCCGACCCCAACCGAGAACAAGTACCGCGCAGGGCTGAGGAGCCTACACACTTAAGTGGAAGATTGGTGATAAATATGATAGTCAGAGAACCGTACCCAGCAAATAAGAGTTGGCAGGAGATGAAGCGCTATGCTAGCACAACTAGACATATGGATTTTGAATATTGTTCGAATACAAAGACGGAGCTCCGACAATACAACAACGTACAATGACAGATGATATCGTGTTTAGAAACAGAGATGCGGGTAAGATGGGGGCTCTGACAATTGACCTAATTGTCATTTCGGCCATGATCAACCCCTCTTCGGTGAGAAGGATATTGATTGATTGTGGAAGTTCAATAAATATATTTTTTTAAAAAGCTTATGATACAGATGAAAATAGAAGCCAAGACTTAAACCCATCTAAAGCCCGCATACATGGTTTTAACGGTGTTGCAACTAAAGCCATTGGTTATGTTGAATTACCTGTAGAGTTGGGAGAAGGTGACCGTTGGTGACCGACAGCCCTTGCCCCATGGTGTTTGACTTTGAAGTTTTAGATATATAATGGTGTTGGAGTTGTTCAAGGTGATCAAGTGACTGGACGTGCCTTTTATATAGCTGAGTTAAGCGATGCTCAACGCAAAGAGGAAGAAAAGGGTGTGGACACGACTGTCCACATCCAAGGTACTAATGATTGACAACTAGTGCCCGAGCCTTGGCTCGGGTGCCACAGTCGGTTCTATAGAGATATAGATCTGAGAGATGATGAGGAGGAGCCAAAAGAGACCAAGGCTGCACCGGCTGAGCTGACGATTGACATCATAGTCAGCTATGATGACCCATCATGGGTCCTAAAGATCGGATTACATCTTAGCCCCTCGATGATGGAAGAACTTATTGGATTTTCCCAAGCGAATCCAGACCTGTTCGCATGACTTTGACATGTGTGGAATCTTACCTACCATTGCGAGCCATGCATTGAATATCGACTCGAGGCATGTCCCGGGACAAAACAAAAAAGACGCGGCATGGATCCGAAGAGATCTACCACTCTCAAAGAGGAGGTGGATAGACTTAAAGATAATGGGTTTATCCATGACACCCTCTACCCTAAGTGGGTATCTAATCCTATTCTTATAGAAAAGGCGAACAAGAAATGGAGAACATGTATTGATTACTCAGATTTGAACAAAGCATGTCCAAAAGATAGTTTTCCCCTTTCGAGAATCGACCAACTGGTGGACTCAACCATGGGACACGATTTGCTATCTTTCACGGATGCGTATTCGGGATATAACCAAATCCCGATGCACATTCCAAATCAAGAGCACACCAGTTTCATTACCGATGTTGGATTATATTGCAATGTGGTTATGCCATTTGGACTAAAGGATGCAGGGGCGACTTACCAGCGCTTAGTCAACAGGATGTTTAAATATCAGATCGGAAAAATGATGGAAGTATTTGTGGATGATATGCTCGTGAAGTCACGAAGATCAAGTGACCACATTAGAGACTTGGTAGAAATGTTCGGCATCCTTCGACATTACAAGTTGAAAATTAATCCTTTGAAGTATTCTTTTGTCATAGCATCACAGAAGTTCCTCGGTTTTATTGTTAACACCCATGGAATTGAAGGTAATCCCGAAAATATTTAGGCTATCCATGATATCGAAGCTCTAAATCCTATCAAATAAGAGCAAAGTTTGAATGGGAAAGTTGCTGCCTTAAGCCAATTCATTTCTAGAGCTACCGAAAAATGCATTCCTTTCTTTGACTTGATTAGGAAAGGGAAAAGAAACTATGAATGGACACAAGATTGCAAAGACGCATTTCAAGCTTTGGTGGATAATTTCGAGAGGCTCCCCATCTTGTCAAAGCCGATGGATCATGAAGTTTTATACATCTATTTGGATGTGTCGATACATGTTATAAGTATCGCATTACTTCGTGAGGAGAATGGAATTCAGAGACTAGTTTATTACGTCAGCAAGCGATTGACATGAGATGAAAGAAACTATTCGAAAATAGAATAACTGGCATACTGCTTGCTGATGCATCACGAAAGCTCCGCCTGTACCTCTAGGCACACCCAATCAATGTTTACACCGATCAGCTGTTATGACAGGTCCTACATCGACCTGAAACGTCTGGAAGATTACCCAAGTGGAATATCGAGCTTAGTCAATTTGATATCACTTCTCTCCCTCGGAGGACTATCCAGGGTCAGGCACTGTCAGATTTTATAGTAGCATTCACTGCGTAAGATGATTCCCCGGAGAGCAGCGAAATCACTACCATACAATGGAAATTGTATACTGATGGAGCATTACATGATCATTGTTCAGGAGCTAGAATTGTGCTTGTAACTCCTGAAGATCAGTCGAGCTGTTGTGCTTTAAAGCTTGACTTCCCAACGACAAACAATGAAGCTGAGTACGATGCTCTGATTGCTGGACTTAAACTCGCTAGAGAACTGGGAATAAAGTATCTCGAAATCTTTTGCGATTCACAGTTGGTACTGTTATCCGTCCTCTTGGCCCAGCTATATTGAAACCGACTGGACAAGTTATACTAGTCGATCATTAAGGAAGATAGCTCAGAGAGATGATTATTAGGCTCAGAGATCAAGCATAGACAATGATCTGAAGCGATGATCAACCGAGGCTAAGAGATAGACTCTCCAGAATATTCTAAGTATGGAATAATGCCTCCCCTAGGCGGGGGATCAGTGCATATCCCTTTCTCTAGGGGATCGGTAAATATACTCAGTTTTTCTCCCAAACTTGTCAAGATCGTTCTTGAGTGACAAGGAAGGCCCCATGAGGATAAATGTTAAGTTTTAAGTCATTTGAAGTTTGTATGCTCAAGTTATAGGCAAATTACTTCACCTATTAAAAGGGATCGTCCATAATCAGCCTTCACAACATATTGCAACAAAGATTGATCAATAACTCGAGTTCTACTAATCCAATAGGCATGAAACTTGGAGGCTAAGCATAATACAACATGGAGAAGCTCCCATAGGAAACTCATAGCATTTGGAAGAGATTGGAGGGATCGGCAGAAATTAGAATTCAAGCAACACTACTTCATAGAAAGTGTGGTATCTCACAAACCGTATGTCTACATTGCATGAAATTTGGAGAGCAAGTACCTAACACCTTGCGGCATCACTCATAGGGATCGCAGCCCATTTTAATGCACTAATAGGGATCGGTACCGATCCCTATTGCGGACCCCGATGGGCATGCAAATTTTTAGGTAGCCTCGCCTCGGTCTCCCCAACCTTTTGCCAAAATTTCAGTCTGATCCATGCACATCTTCCCCTATAATTACAGTAGGCATGTCATCAAAAAAGGAATCATGCTTCCTCTGCCGAGGCTCTGTGTAACACCTCTAATTTTTGATAACATTATTCAGGAGATTTAATTAGATAAATTAAATAGAATAATGTAAATAAGTGAGTGATAAAGGGATTGTGATTTGGAAACAATTAGAAGCCATGCTTCAATTACTTAAATGGGCTTAAAATGGCAAATATTTATTAATTTAAAACATGGGTATATTAGGAAATAGCCGCACTCTTATGATTCACGGCTATAGCACCCATTCACGTTCATTTTTCTCATTTTTCACAATACGTAAATCAAAACAATGAATAGAGGAGCCGGCAATTAACTAGGGAAAAGAGGAAGGGAAATTAAATCTAAAGCTAAGGGATTAAAGCAAGGGGATTAATTATCAACCAAATCTCTAAGTCCTTATCATAATCAAGGTGAATAATAATTTATTCCATGTCTATTTTGTTATATAATCATTTGTTTTCTGGTTTAAGAGTAAATCCATTTTTATGATGATTTGGATGATGATATGCTTGGATTTATATCATGTTTGATTTAAACAAAATTGCTTAAATATGATTTTACACGGTTTTAAGTGTAAAACTGATTGAAATGATTTTCAAATGCTATGGGAAAATTATATGTTATGTAAAATATGATTTTGGAGATGGGTTTCAATTATGGTAATTTTCCAAGCTATGGAAAATTTAATATGAATTTTAAAAAGGAAATATGATGAAATTGGGATTAAAATTTTATTTCAATTATTTCAGGAAGAATTTGGGTCTGTAATTTTTGTATGTTAGATGACATATTGAAACTGAATTTCTTTAATTTTGAGGATTTTTCCTAAGTAATTTACTTTGGAAATTAAATTGTTTTAGAAAGAAGGATTTAATTGCATAATTGGTTTTGCTTAATGGAAGGTTTTAATTGTTAAATTTACCTTGATTTGTATCTGTAACTATGCGGTAGTTATACAAGTAAAGAATTTGAATAGTTTAAGGAAACCAATTAGGTGTTTACAAATAGGCAGGTTAGTTATAAAGTAATTACTAAAATTAGCATTAATACTGCTTTTACCCAGAAAAGTGGGTTCCACCTCTTTCAGAAGTGCCTTACGACCTTATGCTTTCGCTTTGACTTGGCCGAAACCCACTTAGCCAAAACCCACTAAAGACGAAACCAATACACATGGTATCAATGAGATTGGTACGAAGTGGATTGAAGATAGGTGGAAGGCATGGTGTCGAAAGCATTACTTCCAATTGGGTCGAAATCTTTGCTTTGTTTTCAAATGTTAAGCGCCTGCCTTGTTTTATTAAAAGCTTTCGAAGGAGTCAAAACATATGCTTTCGAAATCGTTCTCTAAACAGCTTTCGAAGAGGGTTGCATCTTATGTTTTAAAGTATAAGCTTTCGAATGAGTTCCTTTATTTATAAAATAATACTTTCAAAAGTAGTGGTTCCGACCTAATCGAAACCCTACTTTCGTTCGTTTTCCTTTCGAGTGTATTGAAGTCATCAATGCTTTCGAAGTGTAGCTTTTGTTTTAAACTTATACTAAGCCACTTCTTAAATGCTTTCGAAAGGGTTCAAGGGTTTCGAAGGCAATGGCTTCGAAAGGGAGTTTCAATGCTATCCTTCAATGTTTTACTCAAAGGATTTGAGCTTTCGAATGGATGGTTCCGACGCCATCAAATTTTCCCCAAACAAGTTTCTATGGACAAAAGTTTTCGAAAGAGATACTTTCGTATATATTCACCTTGACCCAAAAGATGTTTTGAGTAAACCCAATGGTTTCTAAAGGGGTACTTTCATTGGTTTCAAAGCTATGTTTCTAAGGATTATTAAGTAATGTTTTGATACTTTCGAAAGGTATATTTTGGTTTCGAAAGAGATAATTTAAAGAGCTTTGAAAGGCATATATTTAGTGTTTTGAAAAGAAGTTACCAATGCTTTCGAAGGAGGTTATCCAGGGGTTTCGAAAGTGATATTTTAAGATTTTGAAAGTCTTAGTTTTCAAAACAAATAACCTAATCTCATTTTAAAGGGAATACCATGGCATAAATAATGAGTTTTGAAATGATTTAAATATGGAGTTCTTGAAGAAGTTTCCTTGATTAATAGGTTAAAGGGATTAACCAAGATTTATATAAAATGATTTCAAGGATATTAAACCATAGGTGTTGGTATTAGGATGTATTTATGTTTGCTTCTTCATATATATATATATTCACAATGTAATGGAACCATAACTGTACTTTGGGGAAGGTCAGAATAACCAGCTAGGTTTACCCAGTAGTGAATATAAATTAAGTTAACTTCTGAATGAGTAGAATTGCATCCAGGAGGTCAGGAAGACCAAAATATAGGATGCTAAAATATTGATTAAAGAAGTTTTTAGGGAGATAGGTGCATAGTAAAGCCATTAAAACTATGTTTAAAAGAAGTTGTCAAGGAGACAGGTTCATAGTAAACCCATGAAAACTATGTTTAGGAAAAGTTATTGGCAGGGGCTGGTAGGTTCATAGTAAACGCATGAAAACTATGATTAGATTTAGTTATTGGCAGAGGCCAATAGGTTTGTAGTGAACCCATGAAAACTATATCCAGATTATGTTATTGATAGAAGTTAATAGGTTCCTTGTCAACCCATGAAAACTAGGATAAAAGGGAAGTTATTGGAGTTACCAATAGGTTCAGGGAGAACCAATAAAACAGTAAAGTTATTGGAAGGGGCCAATAGGTTCTTAGTGATCCCATAAAAACTATGAAATTTGTCAGGGAGCCCTTAAACATTAAGCAGGTTATTAGTAAGCACATGAAAACTAATAGGTTAATAGTGATCCTAGAAACTATAAATGAGATAGTTAGTCAAAATGAATGGGGATGAGAAATCCTGAATTGATTTACTTATTTGCTTATCATTATATTATTTTGAATTGTTTTAACCATTGTGGATACAGGAGCATAGTATATGGTTTTGTAAAGTTTTAAGGATACTAGTGAGGGGAAGACCCGTTCCGCTAGGCGGCGTGGTCTCACTAGATATCTAAATGGTTTGAGATGGTAGATTATTATTCATACCAGGCTTTATGTCTAACTCGAATTTTATGTTTTCCCCTTAAACTCTTGGGTGCTCAATTGATTTTGAGTAGTTTGGGAATTGAGGGTTTCAGGTACCCCTTTAGATGAATAAGCTTCCGGAGACGTGCAGAAGGCATGATAGAAATTTAGAGTTCTTTCTATTTTGATTCCGATGTGTTGTTTGTGTTGTAAAGGAAAAGTTGTTTAATTGCTTATATATATACTCTGATCATCCAAGGGGGCATCTTTATATGTCGCTCTTTGCGTATGTTGTAACAATTATATTTCTTCTGAACGTGGTTTGCGTGTTGGAATTATGTAATGAACTTGAAATGTTTTGAAATGGAAAGTGAAAGTTAATTGTTGATTTTAAAATTTTTACATATCCGTGTGTTTTTATGTATCAATGTATCTAACATTACCGTATTTGGTCACCGAGGATTAATAACTATGGATGACTGCAGCATCTATTGCCGTTAGTTTTGGGCCTCCAAGTGGGGGATGTTACAAGTTGGTATCAGAGCATAGGTTTATAAAAGCATAAAATAAATTTAAACCTAAAAGATATTTCAAAACATAATCTAATGAATCAGAGAATAAGATCAGGGTTTGGGATAACACTATAGTAACTTACTTGTATTTGATATATATATATATATATATATATATAACTACGTATTCCCCTCTCTCTTAGACCGTTCTACTGTATCATACTAAGGCTATGCAGATTTACAAGAAAGAAGATATGGAGGCAGGAAGCACCACAACCAATGGTAATGCTTGACCCACCAGGAGGAACCCGGGTTGACAGGCTAATGCTAACCAAAATGCACATGCCAATGTGGGTGCTGGAAATCCACTAGTAGATATAGGGGTGATGTATCAGTTCTTCATTAATATGATGCAAGCAGGAGTTGCTACTGGTGTTGCTAGAAATGTAGGAGGAGCTAATCCTATGGCTCCAGTTGGGAATAATTATGCTAAGTTGAGCAAAGATTACACCAGTCTTGGTGGGAAGCCATTCATAAGAATGAAAGATGCTATCGAAGTTGAGAATTGGCTGTTGCATTATGAGAGAATATATGCTGATTTGGGTTTAAATAATGAGCAGAAAAGGAGATTAGCCTCTAGGAAGTTGCAAGGATTAGCCCTTCATTGGTGGAATAGTGTTACTGCCGGAGTTCTAGAGGAGGAATTGACTTGGGCTGATTTTAGAAGGAGATTTGAACAGAGGTTTTTGTCTGAAGTTGCCAAGTCAGCATTGCTGAGAAATTTTATGGATCTAGTGTAGGGAGATATGTCGGTTATTGAATATGCCACTAAGTTTGATGAGTTGTCCCATTATGGATATGCTACCACAAATACCGTCATCAGAAGAAAGGAGAAGTTCATTAGAGGACTGAGGCCCGAGATTGCTAGGGCAACCCTGCTACATCTCTTTGATCGTTGTAATGTATTGGTGGAGATGGAAATCCGCCATGAGGAGATGCTTGATGTTTGTGCTAGAGAGAAGCCAGTTGAAACCTAGGGTTTTTAGGGGAAGAAAAGAAAGTTCTTTAAGAAGAAAGGAGCCCTGAAGGGAGATGCCACCAAGAAGGCAAAGGCGGAGTTATTTTTCTTAAGTGTGACAAGAAGGGTCATTATGCGCAGGAGCACCGGTCAGGCAAGGGGAAGAAGGCTATTGATAAGAAGAATGTGAAGTGCTTCGATAATGACCAAGTTGGGCATTATAAGAATCAGTGTCCAGAACCAGTTTGGGCGGACAGTGGAAATGTTTTTCTATTGGACCATCATCAGCTAGGCCAACTGCAGCTGATTAAGGGAAGACTGTGATGGAAGGTATATTTTTGATTCAGAGTATACCAGTTAGGGTACTATTTGATATCGGTGCGTCACATTCATTCATATCTCAGTGTTTGGTTCATAAGTAATCCTTAGAACCCACATACCTTGTTACTTCCTTAAGAGTTGCGAATCCAATAGGAGGGTATGCGACTCTAGGATTGAGATGTGACCAATTAGAACTAGAATTGTTAGGTCATAATTTTGCATGCAATCTGTACGTTTTTGATTTCATAGATTTTGGGATCATCTTGGGTACGGATTTGTTGGCCAAGTATGAGGATAGGATATTTTGCCAGGATGGGAAAATATCACTAAGACACCCTGACAGTCATAACCGAATTATTCTCAGTGGAGAATTCTGACCGACATAGTTATGCTTTGTTAAGTGCTATGGAAGTGGAAGAAGAGTTAAGTCAGGATCGTGTAGCAAGGGAGTTTGTAGAAGTCTTTGAGTCGGTTTCTAACATCCCCTATCTAGAGGCCCAAAGCTAAGCGCTACAGATGATGCAGTCATCTATAGTATTAACTTTCGGCGACTAAATACGGCTATATTAATGGTATCTATAATATCAGAAGCACTTGAATATGAAACAAATCACAGATTTCAAAACGGAATTTTCCATCACATTTCAAAACAGGTGTTCCATATTCAGATTACATAATCCCAAACGTTTCCCAAGCAATGATAAAATATACTTATTACAAAATATGCAAAGGGTGACATATGAAGATGCCACCTTAAAAGATTAGAGTCATATAGTCATAATTGACCTAATACATACAAGGCGGAAATGAACAACAAAACAAAGAACTGCACTCCTAAATAGCTATCCGTTAACTTCCTGCTTGCCTCCGGTAGCCTTATTCGTCATTCTACTAAAACCTGAAAAACCTTAATCCCTCAGCCTACTCAAATCAATTTTGAGCACCCGAGATTTTAAGGGGAAAACATAAACTTCGAGTCAGACATAAAGCCTGGTGTGAATAATACTATACATCCCGGTTATTAATGTTAAGTGAGACCACACCGCTTAGCGGAATGGATTTCCCTTCACTAACATCCTTTTAAAACATATCTTTTGCAAACCTTTATCCTGCAACCAAAATAGGTTAAAACTGTAAAGCATTATTATGTAAACATACATATCAGGTAACAAATGGACTATCCATCCGAACACTATAGTTTTGTTTGGCTTATTATTAACCTTTGGCTGACTCGGGCCTACCGGACAAAATAACAAAATTTATCTAACATTTGTTAGACACACCTCTTCTGGACGGTTTGTCCTTTACTATTTGTTAAATACTTCTCTTCTAGATGGTCTATCCCTAACTTAACATCTCCCAGGGTCACCTGATCCTAATGGTTTTGTGGGCTCACCAATAACCTATCTATATACAAACACATATTCCCTCCTTGTGTAATCATAATTTAAGTCTTACCTGCGACAACTCCCTGCACACTGGAATTTCTGACTAAATTAGCTGAGGCCAATAGCTAATGTATAGGGCGCGATCCTACACCAGTCCCATCTGCTATTCTAATATCTGAGTCATTTTACTTAGGGATAACTTCCCTTAAATTTTCCTTGAAAAACTCTTTCAAATTGATTTAAATCATATTTACACAAGGAAAATGCATATTCTCTATGCTTTACTCAAAATCACCTTGTCATGTTATATATATATATTACTCAACCCCTTGTTGATGAAAACATTTACCCCTTTCGAAACCATTAAACCTTGTCTCTCGAAAACATTGGAAAATCGTTTCCTTCCTTTTCTCTGAAAGCTTCAAAATAATAAACATCCCTCTTTAAAACCTTTAAACATTATCTTTCGAAATCATTGGAATAACCCTGCCTTTATTTTCATCGAAAGCTTCGAAAAACAAAGGAAAACCTTCCCTTTCGACCCATTCGAAACCCTAGGGAACCACCCCCTTCGAAACCATTCATTAAAACTCTTTCGAAAGCATTAAAATAATAAACCTTTCGAAAGCCTTTGGGTTCAATTTAAAGCATGTGGAAACTTTTTGAAACCATTCAAAGTTTACTTCTTCTTTAAAACATTTAAGTCGAAAGCTTCTGTTTTGAAACCATTTCCTGAGTAAAGAAGTGATGGTGTCAAAACCATCCCTTCGAAAGCATTGGAGAAGTGGCTGATTTTTTTAAAACTAAGTATACCTTCCGAAACCATTGGCTTCGAAAGGTCGAAAGGCGGCAGCTAGGGGTTTTGGCTTAGTCGAAAGCAAACATTTAAAACTAAAATGTGACCCATTCGAAACCATTCGTTTTATATCCATTAACCCAGTCGGTCGAAAGCCGTTTAGTTGAAAGCAAGCAGGCGCATTTTAATTTTAAAACAAAATGATGCTTTGACCCCTTCGGAACATATAGTTTCGACCTCATACCTTTCGTCTTCTATCTAATTCACTACGTACCAATTTCTTGATACCAGACGCATTGGTTGCGATGGAGTTGAGGGCGGAGGGACTTGGTCGAAAGCCAACCAAGGCGGAAGCAGGTGCCGAAAGCAATAAAATGGTTAAAAAGCCTGAAATAAATAGTTCTTTTCACCTAACCTGCTTTACGTGTAAACTTTTGATTGGTTGCCTCTTTTCTTTACCACTAAAAGTGCTGCACATTTCAGAACCAATTAATTAATTTAAATCTTTTGCGAAACGCCCCTTCTCCTTAATTAAATATATAAAACATTTAAGTCTCATACCTTAAATAATTTTATATATTCATCAAAGCACTTAGGAAAATTCTATAAAAATTCCAGAAAATCCTTTTCATTTTGTTTTCTAACATATATAAATTTCGGACCCAAATAATTATTTATTTTCCCGTAACTAATTTATAACCCAATACGTCATTTTCTTCACTAGAAAATTAATATAAAATCCACCAAAATTCAGAAAATTATGTAAATTGATACCCATCTCTAAAATATCATTACCGATCTACATAAAAATTTACACGGTATTTGGATGTCATTTAATAGGGTTTTCATATCAAACATATCATAAAAAATAACATGAACATGTATAAATCATCAACAAGTATATATAAACTTTCAATCATCCAAAACATGGCATTATCATGCAAAATCATTTCGGTTTACCCTTAAACCCAAAAACTATAAGACAAAATGTGATGTAGTAATCATTCACCTTAGCTTTGTGATTAAAGATATGAGATTTGATGTTGAACAAGTTGATTTACTTCTTCTTCTTGAAATCCTAGCGTTTTCTTCTCTTGAGATTGAAAATGGTGGCCAGCCTTAGAATATTTTTTCTTTAGAAAAATGAAATGAACGCGTGTTTGAATTCCTAAGGGTTTAGGGTATAAGTTCTTCCATTTTCCTATTTTGCCCTTCCTTATTTCCTAGCACTTTTATTCATGTTATCCTATTTTGATTTACATTTAACATGGCACGGCTACCCTTGGTTAAACCAAATCTCAATCTATTAATCATCTTACATTATTTTATTTAACTTAGCTAATTAAATATTCTAAATAGTGTTACTAAAAATATGGGATGTTACACGGTTACAGGACTACCATCGAAATGAACTATTGAGTTTCGGATAGATCTTGTGCCAGGAGCTGAACTTGTGAGTAGACCACCTAGCAAAATGTCACCGACCGAGATGAAGGAATTGAAGGTGCGACTAGTGGATCTAGAAGGATGGAATTTTATTAGACCAAGCAGTTCGCCTTGTGGAGCGACCACGGTGTTCGTGAAGAAACCAGATGGGTCGTTGAGGATGTGTATCGACTATCGTAAGTTGAATGAGAGGACAATAAAGAATAAGTATCCTTTGCCAAGAATAGGCGATCTATTTGATCAGTTGAGTGGAGCCAGAGTGTTTTCCCAGTTGGATTTGGCAACAGGTTACCATTAGTTAAGAGTGGTAGAGGACAGTTTCCTTCGATAGCATTACGAACTAGGTATGGTTCATATGAGTGGTTAGTAATACCACTCAGGTTGACGAATGCACCTGCTTTCTTCATGGATTTGATGAACCGAGTTTTCCGAGAGTACTTGGATACGTTTGTATTGGTGTTTATAGATGACATTTTAGTATATTCTAAGGATGAGAGAGAGCATGAGAATCATCTTACAGTAGTGCTTGACACGCTGAGGCAACCTTAACGGAAGGCGAGGTTTACAAAGTGTGATTTTTGGAAGAAAGAGGTTAAGTTTCTTGGTCACATGGTTTAAGAGAAAGGCTTGACAATCGAACCAGATAAGATCGAAGCTGTGAATAATTGGAAGAGACCATCGATGGTGACTGAGATTAGATGTTTTCTTGGACTTGCTGGCTACTACCGAAGATTCATTTAGGATTTCTCGTGGATAGCAGCACCTTTGACTAAGTTAACCAGGAAGGATGTGAAGTTTGTCTAGTCCGACAAATGTGAGGAAGCATTCCTTAAGTTAATGCATTTGTTGACCAATGCCTTAGTGTTAGTAGTTGCAGAAGAAAACCAAGGGTAAGTGTTGTACACTGATGCATGTGGAACTAGACTAGGAACTGTGTTAATGTAGAAGGGTAAAGTTATTCCTACGCTTCACGACAGCTTAGACCGCATGAAGTGAGATATCCTACTCATGATTTGGAGTTGGCTGCAGTGATCTTCGCTTTGAACATTTAGAGACATTATCTCTTTGGGGAGAGATTTAAGCTATATACAAATCATAAGTTTTTAAGGTACTTATTCTCTCAGAAGGAGCTGAATATGAGACAATAGAGGCGGCAAGAGTTTTTAGCTGCTTATGATTTTGGTATAGAGTATACTCCTAGGAAAGGAAAAAAAGTAGTGGATGCTCTTAGCATAAGACATTAGAATGTGGTGTTAGCTATGTTGGAAGAGTGGTAGGAATTAGAGGCTTTGACTACTAGTAGTGTTCAGTTAAGATCGACTGCTAGTTCTAGTTAGAGCACAACCATGTTGTCCTGTTTGAAAGTTCGACCAGTGTTGATCAAGAGGATTGCTTCTAAGCAGAGACAGGGTCCAATATTAGCTGAGAAAATCATAAGGCTTGAGTTTGGAACTGAGGTCGATAATCTAAAGGAATTTAGTCTTGACCAAAGAGGATGGTTGAGAAAGAAGGGATGATTATGTGTTCGAAAGGTTGAGGACTTAAGGAAAAAAGTTCTTGGGGAATGTCATCGATCCAAGTTTACGATTCATCTTAGAGGGACCAAGATGTATCAAGATATAAAGAGGAGCTTCTATTGGTAAGGTATGAAGAGGGATGTTGGCTTATGGGTTAGGTAGTGTGGAAACTATCAACAAGTGAAAGCCGAACATCAAAAGCCGAGCGGGTTGCTTCAGCCCTTGGAGATTCTAGTTTGGAAGTGGGATTCGATATCCATGGATTTTATTGATGGGTTGCCAAGGTCAACTAGGGGAATTGAAAATATATGGGTCATATTGGACAGGTTGACCAAGAGTGCCCATTTCATTCCAGTTAAGTCAACTAGGACGGCACCTGTTTTAGCTAAGTTGTTCATGAAGAACGTAGTTAGACTACATGGGATTCCTAGTAGTATAGTCAGTGACAGAGATGCTTTGTTCACTAGTGAATTCTGGAAGAGTCTACGGGATGTGTTAGGCAGAAAGCTCAAGATGAGTACTGCATATCACCCTCAAACGAATGGTCAGACAGAGAGAGTCAATAAGGTACTCGAGGATTTGCTGAGAGCTTATGTATTGGACTTTGGTGGATCTTGGGAAGATCACCTACATTTGGTTGAGTTTTTCTATAATAATAGTTATCAGACTATTATTGGAAAGACACCTTTTGAAGCTTTGTATGGAAGGCCATGCAAATCACTAGTCTGTTGGTTGGAGACTGGTGATAGATTTGTCTTAGGTCCAGATTTGGTTAGAGAGGCATCAGAGAAGATTGATTTGATTTGAGAAAGGATGAAGGAAGCTCAGTCCAGACAGAAGAGTTAAGTAGGTAAGAGGCGTAAAGACCTAGAATTCTCAGTTAGAGATAAGGTTTTCATTGAGGTATCATCGGTGAAGGATGTGGTACGATTTGGAAAGTCGGGGAAGCTGGCACCGAGATATGTTGGTCCATTTCAGATTATAGAAAGGATTGGAAAGCTCGCATACAAAGTTGAGTTGCCGAGCAGTATGGATTGTGTCCATAATGTATTTCATGCGTCTCATCTTCGCAAGTATGTGCATGATCCAGAGGCTACTATTCCTCCTGCAGGGTTGGAAGAGTTGATAGTAGAGCCGAATTTGAATTTTGTGAAACAACCAGTTTGGGTTGTAACGATAGATGAGAAAAGATTGAGGAACAAGACAATCAAGTTGGTGAAAGTTTAGTGGACTGACAACGAGAAGGACTGTACTTGGGAGACAGAAGATAGGATTCGAGATACTTATCCTGATCTTCTTTGAGGGTATGTCTATATTAGATTTATATAGATAATTGCTAGTCAGGTAGACTAGTATGGTTGTTAGGAGTCATCACAGACGATTACTATGTTTAGTATTTAGTCCTTACTGAATTTCGATGATGAAATTCTTTAAGGAGGGGAGCCTGTAACACCCCTACTTTTTGATAACATTATTCAGGAGATTTAATTAGATAAATTAAATAGAATAATGTAAATAATTAGAGTGATAAGGGGATTGAGATTTGGAAACAATTAGAGGTCGTGCTTCAATTACTTAAATGGGCTTAAAATGGCTAATATGTTATTAATTTAAAACATGGGTATATTAGGAAATAGCCGCACCCTTATGATTCATGGCTATAGCACCTATTCACGTTCATTTTTCTTATTTTTCTCAAAACTTAAATCAAAACAAAGAATAGAGGATACGACCATTAACAAGGGAAAAGAGGAAGGGAAATTAAATCCAAAGCTAAGGGATTAAAGAAAGGGGATTAATTCTCAACCAAATCTCTAAGTCCTTATCATAATCAAGGTGAATAATAATTCATTCCATCTCTATTTTGTTATATAATCATTTATATTCGGGTTTAAGAGTAAATCCATTTTTTTGATGATTTGGATGATGATATGCTTGGATTTATATCATGTTTGATTTAAACAAAAAAATTTATGTATAATTTTACACTGTTTTAATGGTAAAACTGATTGAAATGATTTTCGAATGCCATGGAAAAATTATATGTTATGTAAAATATGATTTTGGAGATGGGTTTCAATTTTGGAAATTCTCCAAGCTATGGAAAATTTTATATGAATTTTAGAAAGAAAATATGATGAAATTGTGTTTAAAATTTTATTTTAATTATTTCAGGAAAAATTTTGGTCTAGAATTTTTTTATGTTGGATAACATATTGAAAGTGAATTTCTATAATTTTTGGGGATCTTTCCTAAGTAATTTACTATGGAAATTAAATTGTTTTAGAAAGAAGGATTTAATTACATAATTGGTTTTGCTTAATGGAAGGGCTAAATAGTTAAATTTTCCTTTATTTGGATCTGTAAATATGCGGTTGATATACAAGTAAAGAATTTAGAAAGTTTAAGGCAACCAATTAGGTGTTTACAAATAGGCACGTTAGTTATAAAGCAATTACTAAAATGAGCATTAATCCAGTTTTTACCCAGAAAAGTGGGTCCCACCTCTTTCAGAAGTGCCTTTCGACCTTATGCTTCTGCTTTGACTCGGTCGAAACCCACTAAAGCCGAAACCAATACACATGGTATCAATGAGATTGGTATGAAGTGGATTGGAGATAGACGGAAGCCAAGGTGTCGAAAGCATTGCTTCCGATGGGGTTGAAACCTATGCTTTGTTTTCAAATGTTAAGTGCTTGCCTTGTTTTATTAAAAGCTTGCAAAGGAGTCAAAACATATGAGATTAGAAAAATGATGGAAGTGTATGTGGCTGATATGCTCTTGAAGTCACGAAGATCAAGCGACCACATTAGAGACTTTGTAGAAATGTTCGGCATCCTTCGACTTTACAAGATGAAAATTAATCCTTTGAAGTGCTCTTTTGGCATAGCATCAGGGAAGTTCCTAGGTTTTATTGTTAACGCCTATGGAATCGAAGCGAATCCTGAAAAATTTATGCTATCCGCGATATCCAAGCTCCAAAGGCTATCAAATAAGTGCAAAGTCTGAATGGGAAAGTTGCTGTCTTAAGTGGATTCATTTCCAAAGCTATCGACAAATGCATTCCTTTCTTTGACTTGATTAGGAAAAGGAAAAGAAACTTTGAATGGATACAGGATTGTAAAGACGCATTTCAAGCTTTGGTGGATCATTTGTAGAGGCCCCCAATCTTGTCAAAGCCGGTGGATCATGAAGTTTTATACATCTATTTGGTTGTGTCGGCACATGTTATAAGTGGTGCATTACTTTGTATGGAGAATGGAATTCAGAGACCGGTTTATTACGTCAGCAAGCGATTGATGGGAGCTAAAAGGAACTCTCCGAAAATAGAATAACTGGCATACTAATTACTGACCGCATCATGAAAGCTCCACGTGTACTTCCAGGCACACCTAATCAATGTTTGCACCGATCAGCCGTTACGACAGATCCTACAACGACATGAGATGTCTGGAAGATTACTCAAGTCAAATATTGAGCTTAGTCAATTTGATATCACTTATCTACCTCGTAGGCCTTTCTAGGGTCAGGCACTGGTAGATTTTATAGCTGAATTCCCTGCGCAAGATGATTCCCCGGAGAGCAGCGAAATCCCTACCATACGGTGGAAATCTTATACTGATGAAGCATCAAATGATCATTGTTCTAGAGCTAGAATTGCACTTGTAACTCCTGAAGATCAGTCGATCTGGTGTGCTTTAAAGCTTGACTTCCCAATGATAAACAATGAAGCTAAGTACGAGGCTCTGATTGTTGGACTTAAACTCGCTAGAGAACTGGGAATAAAGTATCTCGAAATCTTTTGCGATTCACAGTTGGTAGTGTTATCCAGCCTTTTGGCCCAGATATATTCAGACCGACTGGGCAAGTTAGTCTAGACGATCATCAAGGAAGATAGCCTGGAGAGATGATTATTAGGCTCAAAGGTCAAGTGCAGGCAATGATATGAAGTGACGGTCAATAGAGGCTAAGAGATAGACTCTTCGGAATATTCTAACTATGGAATAACGCCTCCCCTAGGCGGGGGATCAGTGCATATCCCTTTACCTAAGGGATTGGTACATATCCTCAATTTTTGTCTCAAACTTTGCAAGATTGCTATTGAGTGACAAGGAAGGACCCATGAGGCTACATTTAAAGTTTCAAGTCATTTTGAGTTCGTATGCTCAAGTTATGGGCAAATTACTTCACCTATTAAAAGGGATCATCCATAATCAGCCTTAACAACATATTGCAACAAAGATTGATCAATAACTCGAGTTCTACTAATCCAATTTGCATGAAACTTGGAGGCTAAGCATAATACAACATGGAGAAGATCCCTTAGGAATCATATGGCATTTGGAAGAGACCGGAGGGATCGGTACCTATCCTTCTAGAGGGATCGGCAGAAATCAGAATTCAAGCCACGTATGTCGGAATTGCATGAAATTTGGGGAGCAAGTAGCTAACATCATGGGGCATCTCTCATAGGGATCACATCCCATTTGGATGCATTAATAGGGATTGGTACCGATCCCTATTGGGGGCTCCGATGGGCCTGCAAATTTTTAGGTAGCCTCATCTTGGTCTCCCGAACCTTCTGCCAAAATTACAGTCCGATCCGTGCAAGTCTTCCTCTATAAATATAGTAGGCATGGCATTAGAAAAGGGATCCTGCTTCCCTGCCGAGGCTCTGCAATTTTTATTCTTCACTTTTGTACTGATGGATTCCAATTGATCTAAACATTCTTGTAATCATAATCAAGTGGAAGATCAATAAAAATATGAAGTGAACGTACGCAAATATTGCCGAACCACTATAAAAATCTGTGTGTTCATTTATGTCTTTTTCTCTATTTTAGTTTCATTCTTAATTTAATCTCTAATAGATTCTATTGGGTGTTGATTCCCATTTTTGGTATCAATAATTAGTATACCAAATCAGGGGAGATTATCAAGCTAAAGGACATTGGCTTGCTCCATATCTACCCCAAGTCCAAGAGTTATTGCTTGAATTTGAGTAGTATGATATTTCGCATATTCCACGGGATCAAAACCTATAGGCTGATTCATTGGCAAAGTTTTCTAGCACCTGCGATGCACAACAAATGGGCTTAGTTCCAGTTGAAGTATTAAATGCCTCGAGTATAAACCTGATAGAAATCGACCGGGTACTAGAGGCGGAGCCTGAGAGGGAATCGTGGATGACTCCATTTAAAGATGATTTGTTGCTGGGAGTTCTTCCCGAATGAAGGAATGAAAATCGATAAATCCTTCGTAAAGCTTCACGATATATTATACAGGAAGGAGTTATGTACAAAAAGGGTTTCTCCGTTCCCCTTCTCCAGTGTATCGCTCATGATGAAATAAAATGAGTCCTAAAGGAAGTCCATTAAGCGGAATGTGGCGATCATACTAGAGGGCAAACTCTAGCAAAGAAAATACTCTGTTATAGGTATTATTGGTCGACAATTAATCGAGATGCTGCCAATTATGTAAGAGGACGCGACAAGTGCCAGATTTATGCAAAAGTTCCAAGAGCTCCGCTAACCGAAATTACACAAATGGTCAACCCATGGCCGTTTGCCATCTGGGGCATATAGATATTATCAGTTCCTTATCGATCTCTAAAGATGGTCCAAAATACGTTATTGTCACAGTTGATTACTTCACTAAATAGGCCGAAGCGGAACCTTTAGCCACGATCACAACTAATAAAGTAATCAATTTCATTGTCCGGAACATCATCTGTCGCTTTGGTCTTCCACGAACTATTTTAATAGACAATGGGACTCAATTTGATAGTGTTGAATTCAATGACTTCTGCCACCAGCATCATTTTGAAAAGAGATGTGCGGCAGTTGCTCACCCTCAAGCGAATCTATAAGTTGAAGCTGTGAACAAAGTCATAAAGTCCATTCATAAAAAGAATTTGGAAAAAGCTAGAGGAAAGTGGGTGGTTGAACTCCCGACAGCATTATGGGATTATAGGACCACCCACAAGTCCGCAATTGGCCATACTCCATTCGCCCTCGCTTACGGTTCTGAGGTTGTTATTTCTATTGAGCTCGAAGTTCCTTCTCATCAAGTAACTCATTATGATCCTAAAAAAACAAAGATCTCCTTTTGGAATCTCTAGACTTTATAGATGAGAAATGTGAGGAAGCTGATTTGAGGGCAGCTACACACCAACACCGAGTCGCCCAATACTACAACACTAAAGTCTGACCTAGAACCTTTGAAATCAGCGATCAAGTCTTAAAACAGGTTTTTCCTGCCCCATTACATATGAATCCAACTTGGGAAGGACCATATGTCGTCGAGCAGAGGCTTGGAAAGGGAACCTTCAAGCTAGTGACTGTTGATGGCATCACACTCCCAAGGGCGTGGAATAGCAAGCACTTGCGATGCTATTTCACTTAGTTTATTTCCTTTTCATTCTACTATATTTAGTTTCATAATTTTCTTTAGCATTTGATTTTCCAAATATGTAATAAGATAAGTTATGTCACTACATTTTATTCAGCAATAGAGCTTTGAATTTTCTATCATATCTGTGATCCGCCATTGTTGTACATGTTAATTGTGATTTACGACCAACTGAATCTCACTGTTTGATGGGATCGGCATAACTTAGAAGTGATTGAGGTTCGACCGTCACTTATTGAATAACACCCCATACTTGAGAACAGAATGACTGACTAAAGAAAACTGAACTCGATAGTTTTCCAAATAACTCACATCCCCAGAGTGCGGATATGAGTATAGATGCTAAATGGGTGTGACCGACCACCTATGAAATGACTCACGTCCTCAGAGTATGGATATGAGTATAAACGAAATAAAAAGGCGTGACCCGACAGCCCACCAACTAACTCTTATCCCTAGAGTGCGGATATGATTATAAACAAATAGATGAGAGTGGTTCGACAGCTCACTATTCCATAAACTCGGGCCTGAAAACAACAGAAGGAGTGTAAACTCATTGAGGATGGAGTTTGACCATCCACCACCTAACTCCGCTAACCTAAGACTGGGGGTAGGAGTATAATTAATCAACCACTGAATTCGATAGAGTAGCGCTAAGGCTCAAGCCCTGTGTTTGATACGACTCGAGGCCACTACCTCAAGGAGGACTTGGGATGGATAAATCGAATTGATATATGATCTTATAAGCAACGAATTACAAATACATTAAATGGAAAATATGATAGAAAGATCATTTAAACAAGTGTATACGATAATTCTAAACAAAAATAAAAGAATTCTTATTCACACTAAACTTGCTCTACACAATACAAGTTTATCCAAAATGAGAAATAAAAGTGGGGGTCGTACCCAAACAAACACGACCAACGAAAAGAAAAAGTCACCATCCAAGCTATTTACGCATCGCACCAACCCAAAGATTGTTTCTTGTACTTCCTATCTTTCCTTCGTTCCTTGGGAGTGGCTCCTTTCGAACTGCCACTCGATCCTCTCTTCAACCCTTTTCCGCATCGGCTTCTCTTCGAAGAAACATCTTCAGTTATGTTGATTTAGGCGGCATCATCTTTAGAAGCAGGTGGGATAAAGGCACTCTTAACAACAGAAGCAGAAGGGGACCTCATCCTAGAGTATTGTCCCGCCAGGAGGGATCATCTAGAGCGGGATAGGAATTGGCTCATTGAAATCCAAATCAATAGGCTCAGTTTTTGCCTTCTTTTTCAACAATTCTTCCTTCTCAACGCCCTCTTTCATGCTGAGCTCATTGGTGGGGTTGGACAAGCCCGTGATTACAACATCCTCATCAAAGGTAATTTCATGGTGTGGGTTAATTACTTCCTTGAACAATGCCTCAATGAAATTATCATCAATAACAAAGGCTTCTTCTTGATACCCTGAGCTATGGTCGAAGTTGTAACTTTAATGGGTTCTATCACGGCCACTTGTGATCCCAATTGAGGCTCTTGTGAGGGAAGAAGAACGACACCTAACATATTAGAAATATCAACTGATAACACCCCAAATTTTTGAATGACGGAAGATGTCGACAGAATACCTTCCTCAGTGTGGCACCTAAATTGATCTGAAATATCCTTAGAACTGCGTTTGGGAGTTGGAGAAAGCTGAGGTTTGTCTGGACCATACCCGGGGATGGTTGAATAATCTGCCGTGGAGCTAGGGATAGCCTGGGATGCTAGGGGCAATTCAGTTGTAACAACGGGTTGTTCCGACCCGGACCCTTCACCCACTTCATGTGAAGAAGCAGTAGTAGATTCTTTCTGAAGTGTATCTTGGATATCATGTAATGTTTTGGGTCCATCGCCCAATAGCATTTCTATTTTAAGATTAGATATGTCAATTTCCTCAGTATTAAGGAGTCTTTTTTCTTTTGCAATAACAGATTCCCAAGCGCGCCAGAGCTAGTAGGGTTAATCATCACAAAGCCATGTTAAATTTCTATGCTTGAGAACATTGGCGTTGTAAAGAATGAGAATGGGTCGAGGTAGTTCATTATCTCCTCCCTAACCTTATCCTTGGTAGCTTCTACTTCATGCTGAATAAGTGCATCAACATCTTTGGCCCTTTCAATGGCTGTGTCTCTCTCAAGTCTAACATTCACTAGCTCATCACAAGCATCATAACCGATTTTATGAGCATCATCATTCTCCTTGCTGGCATACTTGAGCTTAGCCTTGAGTTTTGCTATCTCCTTCAAGGCTGCAGATTCATTACTTCGAGATGTATCCCTTTCGAATGTTATTTCTTGATTTCGATGATGCAACACCTAGACCATATTGAGATGACTCGATTTCATCTCCTCCATGGATTTGACAGTAGCATTAGCTTTTCCCTCGACCTCTACTAGGGAAGTCATAGAAGCCTCTAACTTGTTTTTCAAAGTATCAATAATTCTTTTATTTTGAGCTTCCTGGCATTTTGAATTTTCAATTTCCGCTTCGCACTCAAAAGATACTTTCGACATTTTCTCTGCTGCCTTCATCCATTTACGAAACTGCATGTGGATATCAATGACACGGTCAATAGTCATTTTCTGAACATGGTCTGGGACCCTCTTCAGGTTAGGAGGGAAAAAGAACCCTTCAAAACATAGATTTGGAAACTCTTAACGAAGTTGTGCCATGCGAGTAGCTGGATTGACCGTAGGATCTTCAGTAGCGCTTTCGACTTCAGTACTTTCCTTGCCGGGCCTTTGGGTAGCAACATGTTTGCTATGGCGACGACGATCACTAGACCACCAAGAGTGAGAAGGAACCAAAGGCTATGAAGGAACTGAAACGGAAGGGCGACCATGTGAGGGATCAATAGGTAGTTCCCGACGATCAGTTGGCTTATTGGAACCCTTTGGAGGAGGGGATCTTAAGCTTGATCGTGTTTATCTTAGGATGGCTTATCCCTATCACCTCTATCTTGATGACCTCGATCTCGACTGGAGCGATAACTGGAATCATAATACTCTCGACTATCGCCTTGACGTTAAGAGCTAGAGTGTGAACCAGAGGATTGGTGGTGTATATCCCGGAGGGAATCAAACATGTACCTTTTCTTCACCATCATTTCTGCAAAGGAAAACATAAGTCAATCAACTTTAAGCATTAAAAAGCACAAGTCGAGCATAATGCAATGTTGAGGGGTGCAAGTGTGCGTAAGTGCCCTTATGTTACCCCACGACAAACCAAGTGCAGGAGCTTTGCTCATTGGAGCAACTTCTCCTCTAGAAGTTCGAATCTCAGTGCCAGTTCCGATGGAAGTTTCCGACCCATTGATGTTCACATATGTAAAGTTAAAAGCATCAAGGTCATGCGGAATTGGTAGACTGGACAAAGAATCAAGCGGCAAACTTGAACGCTCTGACGGTTTAGAAGAAGATTCATCTTGAACAATCTTAGGATCCATCGACGACTTGAGCTGATCAGAAAGACAACTTTTTGGAAATTTGTAAACAAATGTTTTCTTTTTTCTCCTATCAGAAACTAAGGGGTGTAAGATCTATGAGGATCTGACCTCGACTTCAAGACCAGTTTCGTCATCATTGCTACTAGACACATCATCTTTATCTCCTTCGGCATCAATACCGGTGAATTCCTAAGCATCCAGGGTTGGGGACACGACGGGATCGAATTGATTGTCCCTTTTATTGACTGCTACCCATGGTCTTATCCTTGAAGTTTGAGCGACTTTAGTTAGCCCTACGCTGAGGCCCTCTTCTATCAAACAAAAAGTAAAGAGGTGTTCGTCTATTAAAAGATATTCGATGTTACTGTCTTCGGGCGGTGCATTTTTCAGAGTTGTGACCGCCTCCTCATAAAGATTACCACTGAGCCGATTGACGATGCCTATAAAATGAGTTACTTAGTCAGGAATACGACCTGAATATCGTTTTTCTACGCTAATATAAAGATAGAGGATAACACTTAAATCTTTCCAGCCATTGTCGAGCGAAACCGGGCGGACAACCGACGAAGAACCACTCGCTTTCAAATGTGTTTAATTTGTTCCATGTGCCAGTTAGAATCTGACACCTCTTCGCCAACTCAAGAAATGTAAACGAAAGACTCCTATCCATCGCTTGAAAGAGAATATGAACCAAATGTCATCGGATGTTGAAGGACGATGCAAGAACTCCATAAATACCATATAAGTACAATTGAGAAGAGCGTAGCCATTCGGGTGAAGGTGCACTGGAGCTATCATTATATAATGGAGGATTTCCCGGACGTATGAGTTAAATGGCGGGATGCATCCGGCCCAGCATATGAACTTGTTGCACGCCGTATATCCTTCTTGGGGCCTATGAGCCCTATCTTCCTATGACGGAACCAACACATCATCAAAAGGAATTTTGTGCCTTACGCAGATTCGGCGAAGAGAATCTTCCTTAATTTCAGAGGCTACGGAATCGGCAGGGTTCTCCAGAATAACTGCATCCTCTAGAGTGTCGGGAGCCGGATCGACAACTTCTGGTGGAAGAATGGGAACTGCATCAAAAATATCAAATTGAGGGCCTGGGCTTTCCGGTTGCTCCGCATAATGACCAGAGAATGGACTATCAAACTCAGTTGCAGAACTTGATTCCACGTAAGGATTATCCTAGTGAGAAGATGATCCAGCTAGCATAGCTGCAAGATGCCTAGAACGTCTAGAACCCATTGCTATTAAACTTAGTAAAAATCATGATTAGATAAAGTAACATGTGCCTCTGGGGGCATAGTGCATGCTAGTGTGGTGTGGTAAAGTGCTAAGTAATGTCGTAATAAGTTGTACAAAACTAAAGATGGAAAAGACGATGACTTCGAGGTTCGACCGGAGAGATCGTCATTTGTGACCATCTAAACCATTTCTCTATGTCATTAGGGGACGACACAGTTTAAGTTTCACGATTGATTGTCAGCAAGTAAAAGTTTGATTTTTATGTTCAGATCACATATGAGCTTCAAGAGAGTAGTGAAAGGCATTGTTTCATGTCAAAGTTCAGATGTCGTATATTACAGAATATGCAGTTCAAATCCAATATGAGTCATATGCATTCACTTAAATATGCAAGGCTGAAGCTCATCTTCTAAACTCAAGTTCATTTGTTTTGATTCCTTTTTGGATTTTGATAGCTGACAACCGACCGTTCAACCTAGTCAAACATGTCGATCATTCGCCATATTCATTTCATCCGATCGTTCGCATCACCCCATATTCCGATCGTTCAGTCACTACATTCCTACCGATCGTTCCAAAACTCAGTCGCTACCGATCGTTCACAATTGTCCATATTCACCAATCGTCCTCCATAACCTTCCATACTGATCATTATCTCCATGCCATCAACCGATCGTACTACTATATCTTTTCCACCTCAGAACCCTCCATATCCAAAGCATCACCGATCATTCATAGATGATCGTTAAACACCCAAACTACAACGTCACTCCATAACGATCGGTACATCGTCACCATCATCCACTCTAGAGTCATCTAAGTCCAAGGTTTTACCGATAGTCCAAGAACGATCATCATGCATCGATTTGTATCATTTTCTTTACTCAATAATTTCATCTTTTACAATTCACATCCTCTCCAACATGATTCAGATCGGGCGACTTCCTCAACTAAACTAACCTACACGAGATTCTCAACACTCAAAGTCTTGTACTCAAATTACAAAATGTATATGGATTGACCTACCTAAATTGAATTCAGGAGAAGAGAAATGGATTCGAATTCGAAGTTGCATGGTACCTGGAGGAACTAGAACGATGATGATTCGTAAGGAGGAAATGATTTAGAAAATCTGATCGTTCTTGGATCGGTAAGGGAAGGAGATGGAGCAGTTTGTGTATTCTTATTTAATCTCAAATGGAAACGATACGAAGGGAATGAGAGAAGAAAAGGAAGTGACTAAGATTGGGCTTATATATGCAGAGCATATGTCGATCGTTCCTTGCCAATTTGAAGTCATGACCGATTAAGTTGCGTGCTCTATACCGATCATTTCACTCAGCCTCAATGCCGATCATTTTAAAATGAAGCCCGTGAACGATCGGACAAAAAAAGGAACAAGGGGAATAACGATCGGGAGAGAGCATTTTTCATAGAAATGTATGTGTATATATATACAAGTATATATGCACGTCCAAGTGGGCCTGCATCTAATCACAATGTGCATGCATTCATTCATAGAACATCAATTGATGATGGTAAGACATTATTCACCAATATATGCAAAATAAACTAAAAACATTCGACAACATAATCGAATTAGCTTGTATTTTCAGAACTCATTCAAATCTCTCCTACATAATCTTGCATTTGTTTCAGTAAAATAATTACTTGTAGCTTTCCTCTTCTTGACCTAATCTTGATTAGACTTAGTTTTCAAGAAATAGAATATAGCATTTGTTTTAGTATAGCTTAGCAAACAAATCAGCCCATCTAGTTACTCTAACACCCAACAGAAGTCCATCTAACCCATTCCAGCAAAAAATATTATTGCAGCAGCAGCCTTAACCTAGCAGGCCATGGATCATTTGCAACCCAAAATTTCTGATCCAATAAGGAAATTCGCTTTGATTTACCATGACATTTGAGCAAAAATAAATACAAAAATAAAGTTTCCAGGAAATATAATATATCATGACATTTGAGAAAAAATAAATAAAAAAATAAAGTTTCCAGGAAATAGAATATATCATGACATTTGAGCAATTAATAGCTCCAAGACTCCAACATAAATGAAAGCTCTTCCTAGCTGATGGTTGGCAAGAGGGCCATGACATCCCACCATCCGAATTCAAAACAATCAATGCATTAAAAATGTAAGTTTTCATCTTAGGTTTCTATTCAAGTTATTGTTTCCTTCTCGCTTTCTTCTTGCAATCTTTTTGTAAATTGAGATAAAAGAGATATAGGTATATTGAGGAAATAGTATGTTTTGATTTGGCCTATGTTTTCAACTAAATATGAAAGAAAAAAATCATCTCATAATCCATGTTTTATTTATCACTGATATGACATGCTATTAACTGCTTGGCACATGATGAACAATGACAGTTCACAACTTAGAATTCAAAAGCACTATATTCTCAGTTATGTTGACCTTTAAATTAACTATATATTTCTTTTATTCTCTTAGTTGATTTTAACTTTATTTTGAAAGGACCAAAATACAATAGAAATTGAAGTTGTTTTTTGCTTAATTAACTTAGAAGAACAAAACATTGGGAATTACCACGTGCTTAAATCTAGTTAAAAACAACAGTACATTTTAAAATGTTGAAATAACTAAGTCATGTTTGATTCCCAAAGGGCTAAAAGTGTAGACATTGAAAATGCTGCTGAAGTTATAACTGCATAGAAATCCATAACATATAGTCATGTAAAAAACAAATTGTACTTGTAATATTTATTAGTTAGTAAACATGAAATAGAAAATGCATCAAGCTACAAATGGAAAATGTTTATAATGAGGATAAGAAACATATGTAACTGTCATTCAAATTCTAGTAGGAAAAACAAATGCATTAAAAAGCTATGGCAAGAAACTTGAAAGAAAACGAACACTTTCAGTAAGAAATCTTGTAATTCAAAAGAAAAATAAAAACCGAGTCATTTATAATAGGCGGCGTGTATATACACAATTTAACATTAGTATGTATAGAGGATTCCACAGTATAAGAAAGCATTACTTATTTACTGACAGCATGCATACCTTTAGATGGAGTTGCTCCATAGTGAGTACCTTCAGATAAGAGATCTTTAAGTAGCCTTCCCTAATCCTTAGTACAACTCCACTAATATTCATAAAGCAGTACATATGCTACACTATATTGTGCTTATATACCTCAAATAAAAGCATAACATTTACACATATAAATAGATCTTTAACAAAACTAAACCATCCTAAACATAATTATAGTAAATAATAGAACTAGCAGAAGAGGTTGGATTACATTTCACAGTGAGATATTCAAAAAATAGTTAGGTGATGAAGCCATACGGCCTTCTAATCTAAATCTCTTTAATTCTTGACCACTTTAAATATGAATATATTTAACAAATATTCTTGAGATTTCAACCATACGATAAATTTTTAAAAATAATTGAAAACTGCATTGAAAATATATGTACGCAATAAATACTGATAATGGATTTGTTATATCACTAAGTATGCCAATAAAATTATTTTACTACAAAGTTGTAAGGTTTCATTGTTTTTTATAACAAATTCTATTTCCTCAATAATAAATCAATTGGAAAAATTATCTTCCACATTATAGATTTCCAAATCAAATCGAGCAATAGAAAAAAAATAAGGAGTAACGATGTAAAAAAATTATGCTAATCAAACCCTATAGACGGTTAAATTAAAAATATATAGTTTGTATATACCTTGTAGAAAATGAAAATGGTGATAATACACCCAAGCTATCTGTTGTGGCTCATCCAATCGCTTATGCCTCCGTTGACGCATCCAGTTTTAGTTCAGATTCATAAATAAGGAAAAATGATGTTTATGGAGGTAAGTTTTTAGTTTTTGTTATTCAGATGATGACGATGAATGTATTTGGGGACTTGAGGAGCTGGGATTGAGAATGTGGGTGAATTGGGGAGAAGTAGCCTATTAGGTTTGATGATGGAAATGGGTGGTACATAAACGTGATGGGAGCGTGAAGGGTATTTTAGGAATTTCAAAAGGACACCATGGAAGTTAGTGGAATGAATTTACATTATTATTAGTAGATATATATATATATATAAGAATAACGATTGGTAGGGATTGTTTATAAAAATTTCAAAAATTGGCAACGACCCGTGAACGTGTAACCGTGATCGGGAGCCAGGTAAAAACACGTATACGTGCTAGTATACGTTTCAAAATTCAATTCATTGAAATCAACAAAAATTGAATGTTCACCTGAAATCGATCGGTGAAAAATTAAAATCAAGCTGTTGAAGCTTAGAAGTCTCCAGAAACAAAACAAGATGATCACCAACAAGTTGTGATCCCATATTTATACGGTTAGAAATTGTTAACAAGAAAACTTTTCGACATCCTCAATGCTATGTGAAAAGTAACCAAGCTATTGGAAAGATCTCTCCTTTCGAAACCCACCTTTCGATCGAGTTGATTTAGTCGAAAGGGTTTAAGGAAATTGCTTAACCTTTCGACCAGGTTGGCTTAATCGAAAGAGTTTTAGATTTTAACTTAACCTTTCGACCAGGTGGATTTAGTCGAAAGGCTTTAAGAAGTTAGTTTAGGAACGCAGGCTAAAGAAGTTGCATCCTGCTCGAAAACATTCCTTTGATGTGTCGAAAGTAGCTGATCATCTTGACTTTTTAATCCTTTCGATCATGTCGAAAGGCTTGTACCAACCCTTTCGATCATGTCGAAAGGGTGTACGTTTCATTAAAATGACACAACTACTTTAGACCCCATGGTTTCGCTTCTTTTGTTGTGGAACCCCTTCAAAAGGGTTGCAGATGGATCTGGGGATAAACCCCTTTCGAATGAGTTCCTCTCGATATAATTGTTAGCCAATTATAAACTAGGACCCCTTCAAAACCACCCTTTCGACTGAGTCGAATGGGGTTCCATCTTTCGAAACAGGTCCAGCTGATAACTGCCTAAGCTTCACTTTGTTTTCCCTATATAAGATCGATGTGGATATTCCCCGGTTTTGTAAATTCACCAATGTCGAAACCCTACCATCATTCTTATTTTCATTGTCTATGTTGGGTTCGACGATGATGTGTTCTGAATGCATATATCCAAGTCGATCCTATGCATTGCATAGACAAAAAGAAATTAAGAGAATGGGTTAGAATCATGTGCAATGGATCATTAGACTAGCTAATGATCTAAATGATCTTCCTCCTCATCGATATCCTTAATGAACTAGCCATCTCTCTTTTATTAATAATCCAAAATGAGTTACAATTAATAGAGCTTTATCCCCAATTTGATTTTGGGTTGCTTGAGGATTTAATTGCAACTAAGATATTGGAGTAGAAAGAAATGAATTTGGGATTCCAAAATTCGGTCCCCAAAACCGGACCCCTTGGGTCATATTTATAGATGCAGGTCGGTCCCCTTTCACACCAGTGCCTTCGACTCGGTCGAAAGGTCCCCTTCTTAAATGCTCCCTCTCGCCTTTCAACTTGTTCGAAAGGTCATGTCTGCCTTTGACATTGTCGAAAGGAAACTTCTCTGGGTTCTTTGATTTACCCTTGTGCTTCCTTGGTCTTTCCCAAGTCCTTTCGACCAAGTCGAAAGGATCCTTTATCAACCTTTCGCCTTTGTTAAGTTATGAGTATCTTTTCTGGCTGCTTCCTCTGAACACCTTTCAAGGTTGTCGAAAGGTCTCCAAGTGCGCTTTTTCCTTCGTGTTGCTTTGTTATCATTGGAAGTTAGATAGGTGTCTCCGACTCTGTCGATAGGTTGCCTATAGGGGCTTCGAAGAAGTTGATGTACCAATGGCTTCGATGATGTTGAGTAACTTTCGAATGCATGCCTAAGAATTGAGGTAGAACTTTCCCCTAACATCATTGGCATTGACCAGATCGAAAGGCTTGTGTATGCTTTCGAAAGAGTCGTATAAGGGCGAAACCTTTAGTCCCGAAAGGTTTGGCTTGTATATGGGAGATTATCATTCATTGCCTTCAAAAGGGGGTTCCGAAGTAGTCTCTACTGATCCATTTGTGTCGAAAGGTCTTAGAGAGGTAGAAAGGTGGCTTTGCTTCTCCTTTTTTTATCTTTTAAGAGGCTTGTACATGATTTAACACTTGTGAGGATGCCTGCTGCTTTCGAATCCTTCGAAAGCCTTCCCATTGCCTTCGGAACCTTTGTTCTTTGTTGAAACCTACTTTAGAAGAAGTTGGTACCAGCTTTAGAAGAAGTTGGTACTTTTATGGATTTTACGACCCTCGACAAGAAAACAACTCAATGGAATGATAACGACTATTTGATAAATTGGATGGATTTCTTTCCGACGATTCTAGCTTGCGATAATTCAAAACATGTCATGTTCAAAACAAGACATACTTTAGGGGCAAATGTTATCCCGCCTTTTGGCATGGTGGTGATATCATCGATTTGGCTAGAAACGGAAGGTTATCATCCTTAAGAATTGATTATATATAACACCGTGGACCATGGTAGGGCAAAACCGGACCGGGTCTCAATCGAGGTGCAATCAGTATGGAGTGACTGGCATAGCCCCTTGAAGTTACATTTCAAATTTCAAGACGATCGAAGTTCAGACGCTCGAAATAAGGACAAAGCAAAGATTTATATGGATTGATTGGGAACGATGTATAAAACAGCTCAAATCAATGAAGATCGATCGATATCTCAAAATCCATGTGGCCAATCAACTTGAAAGTTTCAGAGCACCGGTATATTGAAGAGTGAAGCCCAGAAAAATGATCATGGGTCAAAAATTTGAGGTTCAAAGAAGGCCGATCATTTTAGGCCGGTCATTTTACGTTGATCCTTCATAACGATCGGTATAGCTCAGTGAACGTTCCAAATGTGGCAAAGGTTGATCCATATATTGCAATCTACAACTCAGAATGACTTCATATTTTAGGGACAAGTTCAAGATGTATTTAGAACCCCTCAAAAACAATCGCACATCATTTGGAGACAAAAACCAAAGATCGGCATAGCTATAGCCGATCGTTCCTAAATATCGGGTTAGGACCACCGATCATTATGGTGAGCCCCTGTGGACCTAGAGAGCCTTCTACCGAAATCTTAGTTAAATATCTCATCATCTCACCCTACAAATACAGACCTGTTGGTTCATTTTCAGGATCTTTACGCTGCGTGTTACTCTAGACTCCATTGTAATCGAGTACTTGCTATATTCTATTGTTGTAATCAAATTTAAAAGTGATTAATAAAGGATAATCTTAAAAGTGGACATAGGCATACAAGGCCGAACAACTATAAACCTTCATGTCTTTGATTACTGCTTATCTTTTATTTCTTACTTGTATATTTACTCAGTTTAATTTTGCTTTTCTACATTTAATTCTCTACAAAAACTATTCTTGGGTGTTTATGACCAATTTAGTTGCAAACACCTGTACATAGATACCATACTGAAAGGTTTTGTATAGAGAATTCCAAACATGGAAACGTACCAACGAAGTCTGAAATATTCCTTTCTAAGAAGGACGCTTCTCACATGGATGAGCAAAAGGAGTGTACGAAGAGGATTCCCTATGCTTCAGCTATATGATACATAATGTACGTTACGCTATGTACTAGACTACAAAAACTCGACTAAGCTCATCATCCAGCTCCATAACACTCAACAAAGCATTCACCTCACTGCTAGAAACTTCTATGGTATAAATTATCCGATCACTACAATCAGGGTGTCTAAGTGATATTTTCCTATCCTGATAAAATATCCTAGCATCGTACCCACTTAACCAATCCATTCCAGGAATAATCCTGAACCCCACAAAGTCAAACACATGCAAACTGCAAACAAAAGCATGACCTAACAAGTCAAACTCTAACGGGTCACATCTCAACACTAGAGTTGCATACCCTCTATTGGATTCGCAACCCGTAAGGAAGTAACTAAATATGCGGGTTCTTGGTTAAGCTTATCTATCAAACATCTAGATATAAAAGAATGTGATGCACCAGTATCAAATAGAATGCTAACAGACATACCATGAATCTGAAGTGTACCTCCCAAAACCACCTTTCCTTTCTTCTGAGATGTTGGCTTCGATGTAGCAGGCTTCAATGCATACACCTTGCCCTTTCCATCCTTAGCGGGCTCCTTGCACTAGTTCTTATAATGGCCAATCCAGTCACAATTGATGCACCTGACATTCTTCTTCCCGATTACCTCATTTTCCTTTCCAGCACGACACTCATTAGCAAAATGCCCCTTCTTGTCGCACTTGAAGCAAACAATCTCAGACTTCCCTTTCTTAGCTGCTCCACCCTTCTGAGCACCCTTCTTAGGAAAGAACTTCTGATTCTGATTCTGCCCAACCTAGACCTCCTTAGCCTTACTCTTCTCTAGAGAATCAAGAATCTCCTCATGCCATAAGGCCATCTCAACTACAAAATCAGAAGGATCTCTAATATGAGGTAATGTAGCCCTTGCTAACTCAGGCTTCAACCCCCTGATAAACTTCAAATTCCTCTTCATTATTGTATCCACTAAAGCATACCCATACCTGGCCAACTCCTCGAACCTTCGGGCATACTCCAAAATAGACAACTCTCCCTGCTCTAATTCAGCAAACTTTCTGATTAGAGCTAATTGTGCCATCGCAGACATAAACCTCTCTTGGAACCTTCCCTTGAAATCTGCCCATGACAAGGTTTCCTCATCCACACCAGCCGTCACGTTGTTCCACCAAAACAAAGCCGCTCCCTGAAGCTGTCTCAAAGCAAGCCTCCTCTTTTGCTCATCATTGAGCCCTAAACATACAATGGTTCTCTCACAGTGCAGCAACCAATTTTCCACCACAATAGCATCCTTTGTTCCCAGAAATGGCTTCCCTCCAAGCTAAGTGTAGCCTCCACTTAGCTTAGTATAATGGTTAGCTACGGGAACTTCCGGAACTCCGGCCCCTGCAGCATCTCATCCTACCACTCCAGCTGCAATTCCAGCTTGCATCATATTCACAAAAAAATGATACATAGCTCCCATGTCCACCTGCAGGACTCCAGCACCTACATTCTCTGCTTGTGCCTGACCTTGACCTCTCCTTGCATTAGGTCTGGCATTCCCATCGGTGCCCTCCCCTTCTGGGTTAACTCTTCCTCTTCTACCTTCCATATCTGTATTCAAACCTCATGAGATACAGAAAATAAACCTAACAGAGACGGGAGACTAGAGATAAAGCATATACTTATATATAGCAAATAAAAGTATGTTACTATAGCGTTATCCCATACCCCAATCCTACTCTAATTCCTTAGGATTATGTCTTCAAAAATCATTTTTAGCTTAAAATTTCTCATAAACCTATGCTCTGATACCAAGTTGTAACATCCCGAATCTGGATGCTAAAAGTTAAGCGCTACAGATGTTGTATTCATCCATAGTATTAACTTCTGGTGACAAAATACGGTAATACTAAAGGTGTTGGGCGTATTCTCACCACCGAACCAAGGCCCTACCGAGCCACTCCCTACCGGACCACTCACTGCCGAGCCAAGGCCCTACCGAGCCACTCCCTACCGGACCACTCACTGCCGAGCCAAGGCCCTACCGAGCCACTCCCTACCGAGTCAATCACCTACTCCCACCACCGGACCGACTCGCTTCCAAAGCCTAGCCGAATCAACACCAATCCTCTACTACCGGATCAATCCACGCCTCCATCCACGGTCGAACCAAAGCACTACCGAACCAACGTTGCTAGGCCAGATTGCATCAGCCCAGGCCCGCCAGCAGCTACATACATCCAAGACCCCTACCCCCAACCTCACTCTATAAATAGAGGGGCAAGGGTACAACAATGGCGGACAAGTTGGAGAGCTCAAGAACGGACAGAACTTTCATACAACTTTCGTACACTTGTAATCAAAGCCTTGTACTTGTAATCTGAACAGTAAAGGAGAATAAGATATAAAGTGGACGTAGGCACATTCTGGCTGAACCACTATAAACCTGTGTGTCTTTTACAGTTTAGTCCCTGCTTTTTACGTATTTGCATAAAGTATCCAGATCACTAAGAACAACAGAAAATCGACTAAATCATACGACTTGGAGGTGTTTGCCCATTTTTTGTGCAAACATTTTTGGTGCTTTCACTGAGAACTGAACTCAAGACTTCAGCTTCTCCCACTTAACTTTCTTCCTAACAGCATCGCTCATTGCTTGGAAGACATGCCTCCCAAGCAAAAGAAAGATGTTAACAAGGGAAAAACATCGCAACCAGCAGTATTCCAGATCCAGTGGTCACAGATCAAGTAAATCATCCCATTCCAACAGCAATACCAAATGGAGGTCAGGTAAATCCGACAACCCCTACCATGGGACAGCCGGCAACAATTATTTGGGCAGATCTAGACAGGGTTGTGGCTGAAGTGAGTAACCACTTCACTTCCCAATAGGAAGCCTTGGTGAACCAACTCATGTCACGCTTAAGGGATGCTGAAGAGTCCAACCGCAACACTGAATCATGGGGTAAGTCCCAGTCTGGAGGATCTCGGAGGCAACAAAGATCTTCCTTCTTCGAAGAAGCTAACGACAGAAGCAGCCATGGTAGGAGCCGAGACCGAACTCAGTCCGAACTCCGACCCGAGGAAACGCTGGGAACCGAACCCAACGGGGGAGGTACCAGGCGGAGGTCAACTGTAGCTGAGCCTGTCATGCTGCCTAACCACGGAAACGCCAATGAACGAGGCCAAGCTAGTGTCCAGCCCGAAGTTGGACCCAAGGAAGTGCTTAGAACAGAACCCAGCAGGGGAAGGTCAAGGCAAGGGACAACTGTAGCTAACCCTAGCATGCTCCCAGAAGACCGAAGACAGCCACTGGAAAATATTAGGAATGATAGATGATACCATCCCTGCAGGTCATCTGGACGGAATCAATCCCACAGAGAAGAACCGAACTCATTTCTATTTGCTCCAAATTCTGATGAAAGGATGGCACACTTGTTCAGAGAGTGCGTCCAACAGGATGAAAGAGATCGAGGGATAGGTGCTAGGGTAACCAGCCCTTTCGCCCGCAATATCGAAATTTCCATCACCTCCTGAGAATGGAAGATGCCAACAATGGAACCTTACAAGGGAACCTCTGACCCCGTTGTACACTTACAGAGATACACATAACATATGCTCATGAGCAGAGCAACAGAAGGAGTACTGTGCAAATGCTTTCCACTATTCTTAGCAGATCTAGCTACCTCCTGGTTCTGCCATCTACCCCAAGGATCCATCAGCTCATGGGAGATGTTGAAAGAAAAGTTCATCAGCAAGTTCCGCATTCATGTGGAGCAACCCAAGGATGCTTATTCCTTATCCAGTATCAAACAGAAACCTGGAGAGAAAGTGCAGCAATATCTAACCTGATTCAATGCCGCAGCGGCCGCAGTCCAAGATGCCGATGAGAAACTTATCTTAATGGCCTTCTGTAGTGGTGTGCATCCGGATACTAAATTTGCTAGAAGATTGACAAAAGAAAAACCAGCTACTTTACCCGATTTCTTCCATGAAGCTGGAAAATATATGAGACTCGAAGACGCTGCCACTGAGAGGCAGACAGGGCAAAAAAATAAGGCAGCTCATGGCAACACGCCCGCTGTAGCAAAGGACATTCGAAGAAATGACTCTAGAGACAATGCTGGGGGCAAGAAGGGAGAAAAGCGTCTATATCGGCCAGGACCGAGATTTGACGCTTACACCCCTTTGAATGAAACGATCGAAAACATCTTCCTGGCCACTCAAGACGAAGTTAAATACAAACACCCCCGTACAAGAAGGAATCAGATAACGCAATTAAGTCTGGAAAATTCTGCCGCTTCCACGAATCCCATGGGCATGATACCAATGAATGCCATCATCTCCGGGACTTGATTGAAGAACACATTAGAAGAAAGAGACTAGAACGCTATGTAAAAGGTCAGAACAGGACTCCAGCTCCTGCCAATGAGAACCCAAGGCTACCCTCCCCAGAAATAGGCAGAGGAAATCGCAACACCAGCGGCTCCAACCAAAAGAAGATAGTGGTCCATACCATCTCGGGAGGGCCACACATCGCCGACGGAAGCTGGGCAGAGATGGAAAGGTACGGAAAGTCACTTAGAAACAATGAAGAATGCGTTAATTCTATTATAGAAGAACGCCACCCAAAGCGGATAGGGAATGATGACATCACATTCAGTAGGCGTGACCTGGAGGGAAGGCAGTACCCTCACACGGATCCCATGGTTATCTCTGCCCGGGTCGGTCCAGCCGAAGTTTTCCGAATTCTTGTAGACACTGGAAGCTCAGTAAATATCCTATTCAAGCATGCATTCGACAAAATGAAGCTGTCAATAAAGGATGTTTTTCCCTGCAATAAAACACTACACGGTTTCACTGGAAATGCGAAGATGCCCCTCGGGCGACTGGACCTCTTTGTTGAAATTGGAAGTCATCCCCGCTCCGTTGTGCGGAAACAAACATTTGTGTTGATGGAAAACCACTCGGCCTACAACGCCTTCTTAGGAAGACCAGCCTTGTCTGACTTCCAAATTGTCCTGGCCCCATGGTGCCTGAAGATGAAATTTCCAACGGACAATGGAATAGAGGAAGTAGAGGGAGACCAGGACATCGCTCGAGATTGCTATGTAAATGAACTTCGCAATAACCGCAGGAAGGATAAAGGGAAGAGTGCAGAGACTACCCTCTGCACGAAATATTTGGAAGCATAGCAACTAAAGAAAGCCCCTCCTCTTCGATATACTAGTGACCCTTTCAATGAATTAGACACCAGAGACAAAGAGGAGGAGGCCACCGCCGAGCCTGCAGAGGCTATGGAATTTGTATCTGTGGACAAACACGACTCGAGTAGACTATTGAAAGTCGAGTCCCAACTAAAAGCAGAATTGAAGGAACAACTCATTGATTTTCTCCACCACAACTTGGATGTATTTGCATGGACGCACGTTGACATGACTGGAATCTCCCCAGACATAGCATGCCACATACTAAACATCGATCCTACCAAGGCGCCAGTAAAACAGAAAAAGAGAAGTATGGGGGCAGAACGATCAGCAGCCCTCGATGAAGAAGTAAAGAACCTACTTGCCAATGACTTCATATGAGAAGCCATCTACCCAGAGTGGATCGCCAACCCGGTACTAGTAAAGAAGGCTAATGGGAAGTGGCGAACATGCATTGACTTATCCAACTTAAATGACGCATGCCCGAAGGATTGCTTCCCACTTCCCCGAATCGATCAGCTTGTGGACAGCATAGCCGGGCATGAACTCTTATCTTTTATGGACGCATACTCAGGATATAACCAAATTCCTATGCATGCTCCCGATCAAGACCACACTAGTTTCATCACTGACCGGGGATTGTACTGCTACAAAGTAATTCCTTTCGGACTTAAAAACGCAGGAGCCACCTATCAGCGCCTCGTCAACAAGATGTTTGCGGGGCTAATAGGACAAACTATGGAAGTTTATGTGGATGACATGCTGGTAAAGTCAAGGAAAGCCGACGATCACGTAAGCCACCTGGACGAGATGTTTCAAGTACTTCGCCAATATGGAATGAAGTAGAATCCTCTAAAGTGCTCCTTTGGAGTATCATCAGGAAAGTTCCTGGGATTCATCATCCATGCTAGAGGAATTGAAGCAAACCCTGAACAAGTTCGAGCTATGAAAGATATCAGGATACCTTCTACCCGAAAAGAAATGCAAAGCCTAAATGGGAAGGTGGCCGCCCTGAGCAGATTCATCTCTAAAGCAACTGACAAATGCATCCCCTTCTTCGAAGCTCTAAAGAAAGACAAAGGAAAGTTCGAATGGACTGACGAATGCTTAACAGCTTTCCTTAACTTAATCGAACACCTCTAGAGACCACCAGTACTCTCAACTCCAAACAAAGGCGAAGAGCTATACCTTGCTGTGTCATCTCATGCTCTAAGCGCCGCCTTGGTCAGAGAAGACAAACGCACGTAACGGCCAGTATACTTTGTAAGCAAGAGGTTTACAGGGGCGGAAGCCAGATATCCTAAACTTGAGAAACTAGCGTACTGTTTACTAATCACATCACGAAAACTGCGTCACTATTTCCAATCTCATTCCATCAGAGTTCTGACCGGTCAACCACTAAGGCAGGTACTCCATCGTCCCGACACTTCTGGGCGACTACTTAAATGGTGCATTGAACTAAGTCAATATGATATCACCTACCATCCTCGCACCGCCATCAAGGGACAAGCCATGGCCGATTTCATTGCCGAATTCACTACCAACGAAGGTAAGGAGCAATCGGAAACAGCAGAAGACATCAAGTGGAATCTCTTTGTGGATGGAGCGCAAGGCTCGGGGGCAGGTATGGTAATAATCACTCCCATGGGAAATAAGCTACACTATGCTCTAAGGTTGGAATTCGCTGCCACCAACAACGATGTAGAGTATGAAGCAATGATAACTGGATTAGAACTTACCTTAGAGATTGGAGCCAATTCTTTATGTCTTCATAGTGATTCTCAACTTATTGTAAATCAAATACTAGGAGAATTTCAGGCTCGAGAAGAATGACTCACAGCATATCTAAAGAAGACCAAGCTGCTTCTCGATCAATTGGATCACTATTTAATCAAACACATCCCTCGGGAAGAGAACCAAGAGGCCGACAAATTGGCAAAGCAAGCTAGCATGAGAGACGGCACTATTTCCAGAGCAGTGGCCATCTCAAAGCAACTGACCCCGAGTTTCGAGCAGGTGAATCTGATAGCTGCAATCAAAGAGGAAACATGGATGACTCCCATCCAAAAATACTTACAAGACGGCACACTGCTCGACAAGCGTAATGAAGTCAAGAAAATCTTGAGGAGAGCTTCCAGCTACACAATACAAGAAGGCACCCTTTATCTGCGCGGCTTCTCTAACCCCTTATTAAGGTGTGTCGCTGGAAGGGAAGCAAAGGAAATCTTATCCAACATCCATCAAGGAAGCTGCGGAGATCACACTGGGGGGCAGACTCTGGCAAAGAAGATACTCCGATATGGATATTTCTGGCCCACCTTAAGCAAAGACGCCTTAGATTTCGTCAAAAAATGTGATAGATGTCAGAAATTTGCTAAGATTCCGAGGTTACCAACAACTGAGATTACTCAGATGACCAGCCCTTGGCCCTTTGCAGTATGGGGAATTGACTTGATTGGCGAACTGCCAATGGGCCGGGGCGGAGCCAAATATGCTATAGTGGCAGTCGACTATTTCACCAAATGGGTGGAAGCAGAACCCCTAAATAAAGTATCTTCAGCAAAAGTTATTAACTTCTTGATCAAAAATGTTCTATGCAGGTACGGAGTCCCACTTAAAATCATATCGGACAATGGACTTCAGTTTGACATCGAGGAGTTCGCCAACTGGTGCCAAGAGCACGGAATTCACAAAAGCTTCTCATCTGTAGCTTATCCCCAGGCAAACGGACAAGTCGAAGCTGTCAACAAAATTCTCAAAACTCTAATCAAAAAGAAAATTGAAAAGTCAAAAGGCGCTTGGGTGGATGAACTTCCTACGACACTTTGGGCCTATCGCACATCTTTCAGAACATCAACGGGGCATACTCCTTTCTCTTTGGCATACGGATCGGAGGATATGCTCCCAGTTGAAACTATAGTGCCTTCCCACCGTAGGATCCACTATAACCCAGAAGAGAACGAAGAACTCCTTCACATGTCTTTGGATCTAATTGAGGAAAGAAGAAATGATGCGGCCCTCAAAGCAGTAGCTCACAAGAAAAAAGTGGCAATGCAATACAACTCCAAAGTCAAGCATCGTAGCTTACAAAAAAGAGATCTTGTCCTCAAGCGAATCTTCTCGCGCCCCGGAGCGTTGGATCCAATCTGGGACGGACCATATGTAATTCATAAAGATCTCCACAACGGAGCTTATATTTTGTCAACAGTGGACGGAGAGGTGTTCCAGAGGGCATGGAACATCCAACACCTTCGTCGATACTTTTCTTAACTTGTACTGCCTATATGAAGTGAATTAACAAAGAGAATCAGTGGACGTAGGCATTTTCGTGCCGAACCACTTTAAAAACTTGTCTCTTTTTAACTTGTTCCTTTATATCTTGGCTGCTTGTTAAACTTATCCTTTTCTGTTGGACGAAATCTTGTGTAATGGCATTTGCATTCAAGACACATTACGGCGTGACTTCACCTAGACTAAACCTAACAGGTACTACGCGAATCTATGCCCTCGCCAATGAGACACTTTTTCTCCAGCATCCATCTGCTGCGGGTTAACTCATTGCTCACGATCGGCCCTTAAAGCCAACTGTAATGAGCTGATTATAAGCCACCAAATAGGCCGGCCATAGCCTAGGCAGCTCATTACGGCGTTCGGCTCGCCGGCAACCGTGAACCTACTTTAAGCCCCAACATAAGGTGTGGCCAGCTAGGGGTAGTTCATGATTGACGATCGACACCCACGCTATCCGGCCATGGTAAATCGAATAATACCCACGATTATGGGCCATAATGGCCCAGGTAGTTACTGTGCGCGATCTCGGCTCCAAGTGTCTTAAGTACAGCTGTGGTAAAAAAGATAAACTCCCCGCGGAGGCGTAAGATGGGTGACAAATTTCTCCAAGACCCATAGCCAGGGAAAGTGACTACAAAACCCGTTTGCCTCGAACTTAAGCACATCGCAGGCCTTCCATGATTGGAAGTTTTATTTTCTCTTATATTTCTATCTTATTTAAAAACTTTCCTCCTATCCTCTATAACGATCCCTAAAGTACGGGACACAAAGTAGGAGACGCTCACCAATGGGGATAAGAACCCCCAATGGGATGACAGGTCAATCAACTACATTCCATACTCAGTCATATAAGACATTCAAAGCTACCATCTACAACTAAGACATGAAGGGCGGTACTTTCTTCTCTTGTAAATAACTACATAGTTATAATTTATTCGCACATCACATTAACTTTGCGAGGTATGAAATTATATCTTAAGCAAGAAACTGGCATCAAACACGATGGAATCACAACTGTATTTCTTATGCAACACATCAAAATAACTAAGGCAGTCAAATATGACAGAATCAGCTTAAGTTAAAAATTACAGGCTAAGAATAAAGTCGTTTGATTACCAATAACATAATTACAGTCTAAAAGTTACATTAATGTTTTAGAGTTAGCGTAGACAGCAATGTCAAACAAACCAAAAAGACATCCAGGTCAAGTCAGGGAGTCAGCTGCATCGGAGCTTCACCTCTATCTTGCCGGCCCTCCAAGATCTACTTAGCCACGGGATCGGAACTCTCAGCATGCTGGCCAGAGGTAGTCGGTACCTCGGAGGTCTCACCTGTCCAATCCAGAAGAAGAATCCATTAGATAAGCGATAAGCAGTCAGGTTACAAAGAGCTAAAAGATAAGACTTACCAGCCTCTGCTCCTTGATCATCATCCTCTAGCTGCACACCAACCTCCTCAGCAGCAAGTAGCCGCATACCCTCTTTCATCGCCACCTTCTCCTCCTTGGTGAATTGAGCCGTAACCACATCCATTCTAAAGGCCACGCCACCCTCTTCATCGGACTTAGCCTCCTCCAGGGCCCTAAGATAAATCCTGGCCATGACTCGGGGGTAATCATCCATCCAAGATAAGTTGCCCTGTTTCCAAGTGCGAAAGTATATATCTTGAAGCATCTCATCCATTATCCCCTCATTCTCCTCGAACTCCCTTATTCGGTCCTCAGAAGCCAACAGCTTTGCAATGGTGGCGTCCCTCTCCGATTGGTATCGCGATCAGTCAGCCTGAATGGTTTTTCTCATCGCCTCCATCTCCTCCTTCAGCTTGGTTTGAGCAAGCTCCGCAGCCTCAAGTTTCCCGGACAACTCCTGTACCCGCTCGAGATCCTCTTTCCGAACCTCATCCACCATTGCAATAGCCATATCAATCCGTTCCTTACAAACGGCCTCCATTTTCCGCATCTCTGCCCTGCTGACCTCTTCCATGGTCTTCTTTAATTGCCTAGATGCGATCTCATGTTGAGAGATCTGGATGGCTTGATCAACAAGTTGTTTGGCCTGGTCGGAAACCATTAAACGCAGTCGAATTTTAGCACTGCCGTTTTCTTCTATAGCCTTAACCAGTCGAGCATGATGCCCCATCAGCTTCCTGGTTTCCTCATCAACCCAGTCAATGTTTGCCTTAGCTTCGTCCCCCAAGGATACAACCCAAGAGGTAAGAAAATCAAGGTCCAGAGACTTGGCCTCATCAAGCACCCTTACAATGGGATTACGAGGGAGAAGGTGCTCACCAGTAGCCTCATCAAAGGAAATATCGTGAAAACCCAGATCCAGATCCGGATGACCCGCAAACGGATTACGAGCCAAGCCAGGATGATCTATCGGGGTAACGGTAGGATTTTCAAACGGGTGCGGGGAAGGAATAAGCTCAGTATTCTCCTCCGTGGTATCCTGAAGAGGCTGAGTCGGGGGCTGAGGATCAGATGGAGATTCCAACAAGGAGCGACTCCTCTTCTTCTTTTGGATATCCTCTTCGATAACTCCAAGAAGAGGACGGTAGCCGACTACGTCTCCAGGGCGGTTAGTCGGAGTCTTTGGCTTAGTAGAAGCCCTTAGAAGCTTATATTGTTCAAGATGGTGCCGAACACCCGGTGTCATGGCCACATTACCCGATCCTGGGACAAAAACCAAGTGTTACAAGCAGACGTTGAACTATAATTCAAGAAATATGTCAAGTTAGGAAAAGTAAGGAGACACTTTTGTTATACAAACCCTGGGGAGGAGTGGGATACTGCAATAAGTCCTAGATCTCATTCCAGGACAGGAGCTGACCATAAAATATTCCTAAGTCCTTATCATAAATGGAGTCTGCAGAAGTCAAAAATTCACCTTGAGTCGCGGGGGCTGCCTCAACTAGAACGCTTTTGGAAGCTGAGTCGGCGCCGGCTCCGGCCTTGTCAGCTTTCTTAGGCTCCTCTACCAGAGCCGGTTCTTCCTCTAGCCCTTCGAAAGATAGGCGGAAAGCATCGTCCGTCCACTCCTGGATCACACCCGCTTGCTTAGAAGACAAAGCCCCAGCACCATCACCACTCTGTCCGTCACCACCATCATCACCACTTTGTCCATCACCTTCTCCACCACTTCCATTCTCCGCCTCACCTCCTTCACCCTCGCCTCTTTCCTCCTCCTTATCTTCCTCCTCCGGAACGTCTGGACATGTGCTGGGGGAGGGTCCATCGGATTTCTTAAGTTTCTTCCCCCCGGCAATTGGATGCTTTGGGAAGGGTTTCCTTTTACTGCTCTTCGTCGTAGCCCCTCCTTTAGCTTTGACGGCCCTCTCCTCAGCTGTGTCCCTCTACTTGGCCACAGACTGACGTGGCAGAATCAGGTTGAGCCCCAGAAGAGTAGCGTTCCTGATCAAATAAGAAGCCACCCTCTCCCCTTCCGGAATGGCTTCTATTTCCTCAGCCATCCGAACCAGACGATCGTTCTCTACAACCGCAAAGCCACATATCGCTAGCAAGAAATAAAGCACGTAAGGAGGAGTATTGCAGTCAGAACAAAAATCATAAATGAGATTCAACTTACAGTCAGAGGTGAAGCAGCGGAAAGAAACAGAGTCATCTTTGACAAAAAACCATTCCTTCTTGAACATGCTGAATTTCGAATATAAATCCAGGACTGGCTTGAAGGACACAGCCGACTTTAAGCTAACATACAGAGACCCCTTCTTGTAGCCTCTCAAGTTGCACAAGTACCGGATTTCCCGGTTGGAAGGAGGATGCATGTATCTCCTCTGGAAGATAATAAACAAACTCACCAAGATAGCATAGGAATTGGGCTGAAGCTGGAAAGGAGCCACCTTCAAGTATGTGATGAAGCTGACTATCCAGGCGTTAATCAGAGGGATGGCACCATACATGCAATGATACCTACTGTAAGAAAAATATCCTTCTGGGGGGTTATACGGTATCACTCCGTTCCCCGGCAACCTCATCTGCGCTCTATCAATCCCGAATGCTCTAGATATAGCGTCAAGCTGCTCATCTTTGAGGGAGCTGGGAAAGCAGTCAGGCAGTGAGTTCAAGAGCTCTTGTGGACCGTACCCGTCCACTAACGATCTCGGGGTAGGTCCATGTCGTCCGGTTCTGCCTGGACTGGGGGCACGATGGAGGACTCTCCTTTATCCTTAGATTTCTTTTTATCAGAACGGGTTTCTACTTTATGAGACATTATCTGCAAACACGAGAAAACGTACCGTTAGAACAAGGAGTATAGAAATATAAACAAGCAAATACCTAACAAGTCTGGAGTCTCATTTATAGTTCAAAACATTAAAGTACCGACCGGTAATTCGAGACTTGAAGTTCATTCGGCACTTACGCTCCTTAGGAGATCATTCGGTAATTCAGGCATAAAGTTTATTCGGCGGAAGAAAATCTCACCTGGTCCGGCAATCAAACTGGATCGGTGAAATGATTGATTCGGCAGGCAAGAATTTGGTTCGGCTATTTCGGATAGTGAGCAATAACGAGAGCATAAGGCCCTTACTTATAGGCAAGCATAGGATGACCGGACCAGCTGGTTTAGCACTTGGGCCGAATGGGAGAATCCAAACTGAAAAAAAAAACAAAGCGCGACATATGCAGGCATATGCCCCACTTTGGGGGGCAAATGTTGGGCGTATTCTCACCACCGAACCAAGGCCCTACCGAGCCACTCCCTACCGGACCACTCACTGCCGAGCCAAGGCCCTACTGAGCCACTCCCTACCGAACCACTCACTGCCGAGCCAAGGCCCTACCGAGCCACTCCCTACCGGACCACTCACTGCCGAGCCAAGGCCCTACCGAGCCACTCCCTACCGGACCACTCACTGCCGAGCCAAGGCCGTACCAAACCACTCCCTACCGAGTCAATCACCTACCCCCAAAACCGGACCAACTCGCTTCCAAAGCCTAGCCGAATCAACACCAATCCTCTACTACCGGATCAATCCACGCCTCCACCCATGGCCGAACCAAAGCACTACCGAACCAACATTGCTAGGCCAGATTACATCAGCCCAGGCCCGCCAGCAGCTACATACATCCAAGACCCCTACCCCCAACCTCACTCTATAAATAGAGGGGCAAGGGTACAACAATGGCGGACAAGTTGGAGAGCTCAAGAACGGACAGAACTTTCATACAACTTTCATACACTTGTAATCAAAGCCTTGTACTTGTAATCTGAACAGTAAAGGAGAATAAGATATAAAGTGGGCGTAGGCACATTCTGGCCGAACCACTATAAACCTGTGTGTCTTTTACAGTTTAGTCCCTTCTTTTTACGTATTTGCGTAAAGTATCCAGATCACTAAGAACAACAGAAAATCGACTAAATCATACGACTTGGAGGTGTTTGCCCATTTTTTGTGCAAACAAAAGGTATCTATAATATTAGAAACACTTGAATATGAACAAAATCACTGATTTCCAAAACCAGCATTTTACTGATTACATTTCAAAACAAATTCATATCCAAGTTACATAATCCCATAATCGTTTACCAGGTCAAGATCAATTATAATTACAATAATATGCCAAGAGCGACATATCACGATGCACCCTAGTTGATCAGAGTATATATAGTCATATATGACTTAATATACACAGCGGAATCAGACAAAATAAAACTATAACTCCTAATTAGCTACCCGTCAGCCACCTGCTCGACTCCGGAAGCTTTATTCGCCAAAATGACTAAAATCTGAAAACCTTAACCCTTAGCCTACTCAAATCAATTTTGAGCACCCTAGAGTTTAAGGGGAAACAAAAACTTCGAGTCGGACACAAAGCCTAGTGTGAATAATACTGTTACATCTCGGTTTATTGATATTAAGTGAGACTAAGCCGCTTAGCGGAACGGGTTTCCCCTCATTAATATCCTCTTTAAAACATATATTTTGCTAATCCTTTCTTACAACCAAACTGGTTAATCAACTGATATAATAATGATAATAATAGCTAAGTCTGTTAAGCTATAATCAGGTAACTAATGGACTATCTTTCCATAAGCAGTAAATGGACTATCCGTCCAAAAACTGGACCGATTGCCCGCAAATTGGACTAACTGTCCGCAAACCGGACTAACTGTCCGTAAACTGGATTAACTGTCCAAATCAAAATGGACTATGTGTCCGAATCATTTTCTTAGGGTTAACTACCCTTCATCTTTTTCCTTGAAAACCGTTTCAAAATGATTTAACCTTCTAAATCATACTTATACAAGGAAAATATATTCTTAGCTTTATTCTAAGCTACTTTGCCATGTTATATATACTTTACTCAAAATAATGTTGATGAATTTTAACAAGGATTGGCTATCCTTTCAAAACAAGTTAAAACCCTTTTTAACTTGAAAATACTTAAGCTATATTTCCTATTTAATACATTCGAAACCTTTGTTTAAAACCTTTAAACAACCCTTTCGAAACCCTTGAAGATAACCCCTTCGAAACCATTGAAAGTACCCCTTTCGAAACCATTGAAAGTCACTCTTTCGAAACCAATAAAAGTCTTTCCTTCGGAAGCTTTAAAATATTAGACTTCTTCCTTTCAAATCTTTTAAACATTGCCTTTCAAAAACACAGGAAAAACCTTTCCTTTCGACCCTATCGAAACCCTAGGGAACCACCCCTTCGAAACCATTCATTACAACCCTTTCGAACGCATTAAATCACTAAAACTTTCGAAAGCCTTTGGGTTCAATTTAAAACATGTGCAAACCTTTCAAAACCATTCAAAAATTTACCCCTTCGTAACCTTTGAAAATTGTTTCGGTCGAAATCCTTTGGATTATGCCATCAAGTTGAACAAAAGGATTAGAAACCCATTAAAGTCGAAAGCATCTGTTTCGAAACCATTTAAAACTGTCTCTTTCGAAACCATTTGGGTTTTACTTCAATCATAGAAAAAGGTTCTTTAAAACATTTAAGTTGAAAGCATTTGTTTCAAAACCATTTCCTAAGTAAAGAAGTGATGGAATCGAAACCATCCCTTCGAAAGCATTGGAGAAGTGGCCAAATTTTAGAAAACAACGTACTCCTTCGAAACCATCTGGGTAGAAAGGAAAAAAGGCGGCAACAAAAGGTTTCGACATAGTCGAAAGCGGTTGCTTAAAAACAAAGGCGCAACCCATTTGAAACCATTTCTTTAAATCCATTTGACCTAGTCGAAAGCTAACCAAGTTGAAAGCTACTGTGTCGAAAGCCATTTAATCGAAAGCAAGCAGGCGCATTTTTGATTTAAAAACAAAGTGATGCCTCAACCGCTTCGGAACCCCTGGTTTCGACCTCATGCCTTTCGCCTTCCATCCAATTCGCTATGTACCAATCTATTGATACCATGTGCATTGGTTGGTGTTGAAGGCGGAGGGACTTCGTCAAAAGCCAACCAAGGCGGAAGCAGGTGTCGAAAGCAATAAAACAGTAAAAAGCATGTAGCAAGTAGTTCTTTTAACCTAACCTACTTTACGTGTCAAATTTTGATTGGTTGCCTCTTTTCTTTACCACTAAAAAGTGCTGAAATTTTCAGAACTAACTATTTGAATTATTTGCAAAAAACCCCTTCTCCTTTTATAAATATATAAGATATTTAAGTCCCATACCTTAAATAATTTTATATACCCATTAAAACACTTAGGAAAATTCTACAAAAATTCCAGAAAATCTCTTTTAATATGTTTTCCAACATATAAAAATTTTAGACCTAAATCTTTAATTATTTATCCGTAAATAATTTATAACCCAAATCAACATTTTCTTTACTAGAAAATTCATATAAATTCCACAAAAATTCTGAAAATTGAAATCCATCTCCAAAATAATATTTCTGGTACATATAAAAATTCGCAAGGCATTTGAATGTCATTTAATAGGGTTATCATACAAAAACATGTCATACAATCTATATGAACAACCAAAAATCATCAACAAGTATATATAATCATTCCATCATTCAAAAACATGGCAAATCAATGCAAAATATTCGGAATTCATCTTAAAACCGAAAACTAAACAAACATGAGATATAAACATTATTCACCTTAGCTTTAGAGATTATAGAGATTGAGATGTGAATGGATTTGATTTGAATTAGCTTCTTCCTTAGCTTTTCTCTATCTTTTTCCTTATTCTCTTATTAATGGTGGTCGGCCTTAGTTTAAAAATTTTAAGAAATAAAATGAACGTGGAGAGATACACGGACTAAGGGAATAGATGTAGGAATGGCCTCTTTCCCATTTTACCCCTCCCCTATTTCATTTTAATTCTTTTCTTAATTCATTGTTAAATGGCACGGCTACCCCTTAAATAAAATCAAATCTCAATCCCCTAATCAACACATTATTTTATTTAATTTAACTAAATAAATATCCTAAATAATGTTACCAAAAATATGGAGTGTTATAAACTCCCCTCCTTAAAGAATTTCATCATAGAAATTACGATAAGGTACACAACACATTAATCAAAAAGGTAAAACAAACCATCAATCAAGTCAGAATAAGTATCTCTAATCCTACTTTCAATCTCCCAAGTACAGTCCATGTCATCGTCGTTTCACTGGACTTTGACTAATCTAACCATCTTGGTTCTAAGCCTCTTCTCATCTCTCACAACTATGCGAACTAACATTCTCACGATAGTCAAGTCCAGTTCTACTACTAAGTCCTCTAGCACAGTCGGTGCAATAGTAGTCTCCGGGTCTATAAAACACTTTCTAAGATGAGAAACTTTGAAAACATCGTGGACTCCTACCAAACTGCTCGGTAACTCAACTCTATATGCGAGTTTCTCGATCCTCTCAATGATAAGAAAAGGTCCAACGAATCTTGGTGCTAACTTTCCTTATTTCCCAAATCTAATCACACCCTTCATCAGTGATACTTTGACGAAAACCTGATATCCAACTGAGAACTCTAAATCTTTTCACCTTTTATCTGCATAACTCTTCTTCCTAGACTGAACCTCCTTCATTCTAGACCGAATGATCTCAATCTTTTCTACAGCTTCCTTGACCAAATCTGGACCTAGAACTAAGCTATCCGCGGTCTCTAACCAACATACGGGAGATTTGCATAGCCTTCCATACAAAGCTTCAAACGGTGCCAACCCAATACTAGTATGATAACTGTTGTTATAAGAAAACTCGACTAAATGCAGATGGTCTTCCCATGTTCCCCCGAAATCTAGGACACAAGATCTTAACAAATCTTCTAAGATCTTATTAACTCTTTCTGTTTGCCCATCTATCTACAGATGGTAAGCAGTACTCATCTTGAGCTTGGTTCTTGAAACTTCCTTTAGACTCTTCCAAAACTCGCTAGTGAATAAGGAATCTCTATCGCTTACTATGCTACTAGGAATTCCATGCCGTCTAACTACATTCTTCATGAATAACTTCGCCAAAACAGGTGTCGTTCTGGTTGACTTAACTGGAATGAAATAGGCACTCTTGGTCGGTCTGTCCACGATGACCCATATACTACCATTTCCCCTATTCGACCTTTGGCAACCCGTCAATAAAATCCATAGAAATAGAATTCCACTTCCATACTGGAATATCCAACGGTTGAAACAACCCACTTGGCTTTTGGTCCTCGGCCTTTGCCTGTTGGCAATTCAAGCACAGCATTACCAATAAACTAATATCCCGCTTTATACCTTCCTTGAAGAAACTCCACTTCATATCCTGATACGTCATAGTACCTCCTGGATGAATAGAGAACTTTGAACGATGGCATTCCTCCAAGACTTCTTTCCTTATGTTTCCTACACTCGGAACACATAATCTTCCTTTCTTTCTCAACTACCCATTCTAGTCAAGACTGAAATCTTTCAAGTCATCGTTCTCGGTTCCATCTCTTAACTTCCTGATCCGTTCAGCTAATACCGGATCTTCTTCCTGTCTAAAAGCAATCTTTTCAATCATTACTGGTCGAACTTCCAAACAAGATAACACTACTGTTACTCTGCTAAAACCATCCTTAGATCTCCACTGCACTATGCAATCTGCTAATGCTTCCAATTCTTTCCAATCAGCAATCATCGCCAACACTACATTCTGATATTTTCTGCTAAGTGCATCTGCAATTTTGTTGCCTTTCCCTGGTGTGTACTCATTCTCAAAATCATTAACAGCAATAAACTCTAACCACCTCTGTTGTCTCATGCTCAGCTCCTTCTGAGAGAACAAATATTTCAGCAACTTATGATCTGTATATAACCCAAACCTCTCTTGCAAAGGTAATGTCTCCACACCTTCAATGCAAAAATCACTGCAGCCAATTCCAAATCATGCTTCGGATACCTAATCTCTTGCGGTCTACGCTGTCTAGAAGCATAGGCAATCACTTTACTTCTCTGCATCAACACAGCTCCTAGTCCTGTTCCATTCGCATCTATATAAACCACCAATTCCTGATTTCCTTCCGAAACAACCAAAATTAGTGCATGGGTCAATAAGTGTTTCAAACTCTGGAATGATTCCTCACACTTACCGGTCCACACAAACTTCACATCCTTTCTCGTTAGCTTGGTCAGCGATGCCTCTATCTGCGAAAAATCCTTAATGAACCTCCGATAATAACCAGCCACCCAAGGAAACTCTTCATCTCCGTCACTGTCTCAGGTCTCTTCCACCTATTCACTGCTTCAATCTTAGTTGGATCTACTGACAACCCTTTCTCTGAGACTACATGACCAAGAAACTTCACTTCCTTCTTCCAGAAATGACACTTCGAAAACTTCGTCTTCAGCTGATGCTGCCTAAGCGTCTCAAGCACCACTCTAAGATGAACTTCATGTTCTCTTTCGTCTTTAGAGTATATCAGGATATCATCTATGAAAACCAATACGAACCTATTCAAGTGCCCTCGGAAAACTCGGTTCATTAAATCCACAAAGAAAGCCAGCGCATTAGTCAGTCCGAACGGCATAACTAACCATTCATACGACCCATATCTGGTCCTAATCGCTGTCAAAGGTGTACTATACTCTGCTACTCTGAGCTGATGGAAACCTGTCGTCAAATCCAACTACAAGAATACCTTGGCTCCACTCAACTGGTTAAACAAATTTTCCATCCTCGGCAATGGATATCGATTCTTTATCGTCCTCTAATTCAACTTACGATAATCGATACATAGCCTTAACGATCCATCCGGTTACTTAGTAAACACTACGGCTGCTCCCCAAGGTGAACTACTCGGCCTGATAAAACACTTGCCTTCCAAATCCACCAACTACACCTTTAACTCCCTCATCTCTGTAGGGGTCATCCTGCTTGGCAGCCTACTCACTAGTTCTGCTCCCGGAACCAAATCTAGCTGAAACTCAATGGCTTGTTTCGACGGCAATCCAACTACAGGCTCAAAAACATCTACGAATTCTCTTACCATGAAAACTCAACTCAGCTCATCATCCAGCTCCATAATACCCAACAAAGCATTCACCTCACCGCTAGAACCTTCTATGGTATAAACTATCCGATTACTACAATCAGGATGTCTAAGTGATATTTTCCTATCCTGGCAAAATATCCTAGCATCGTACTCACTTAACCAATCCATCTCCAGAATAATCCCAAACCCCACAAAATCAAACACATGCAAACTGCAAACAAATGCATGAGCTAACAAGTCAAGCTCTAACTGGTCACATCTCAACCCTAGAGTTGCATACCATCCTATTGGATTCGCAACCCGTAAGTAAGTAACTAAATATGTGGGTTCTAGGTTAAGCTTATCTATCAAACATCTAGATACAAACGAGTGCGATGCACCAGTATCAAATAGAACGCTAACAGACATACCATGAATCTAAAGCGTACCTCCCAAAACTGACTTTCCTTTCTCCCTAGCTATTGGCTTTGAAGTAGCAGGCTCCAATGCATACACCTTGCCCTTTACACCCTTAACGGGCTCCTTGCACTGGTTCTTATAATGGCCAATCTGGTCACAATTGAAGCACCTAAAATTCTTCTTCCTGGCTATCTCCTTTTCCTTTCTAGCATGACCCTCATTATCAAAATGCTCCTTCTAGTCGCACTTACAGCAAACAATCTTAGACTTCCCTTTCTTAGCTGCTCCATCCTTCTGAGCACCCTTCTTAGGAAAGAAGTTCATCTTCTGATTCTGCCCAACCTAGACCTCTTTAGCCTTACTCTTCTCTAGAGAATCAAGAATCTCCTAATGCCTTAAGGCCATCTCCACTACAAAATCAGAAGGATCTCTAATATAAGGTAATGTAGCACTTGCTAACTCAGGCTTCAACCCCCTGATAAACTTCTCATTCTTCTTCATTACTGTATCCACTGAAGCATACCCATATCTGGCCAACTCCTCAAACCTTTGGGCATACTCCAAAACAGACATCTCTCCCTACTCTAATTCAGCAAACTTTCTGATCAGGGCTAACTCTGCCATCGCAGACATAAACCTCTCTTGGAACCTTCCCTTGAAATCTGCCCATGACAAGGTTTTCTCATCCACACCAACCGTCATGCTGTTCCACCAAAACAAAGCCACTCCATGAAGCTGTCTCGAAGCAAGCCTCCTCTTCTACTCATCATTGAGCCCCAAATCTGCAAAGATTCCCTCACAGTGCAACAACCAATTTTCCACCTCTATAGCATCTTCGTTCCCAGAAATAGCTTCCCTCCAAGCTTAGCGTAGTCTTCGCTCAGCTTAGCATAATGGTTAACTACCAGAACTCCTACCCCTGCATCATCTCCTCCTACCACTCCAGCTGCAATTCCAGCTTGCATCATATTCACAAAAAACTGATGCATAGCTCCTATGTCCACCTACGGTATTCTAGCACCTACATTCTCTGCTTGTTCCTGACCTTGACCTCTCCTTACACTAGGTCTGGCATTTCCATCGGTGCCCTCCCCTCCTGGGTTAACTCTTCCTCTTCTACCTTCCATATCTGTATTCAAACCTCATGAGATGTTGTAGATGTTGCAGTCTGGAGGCCTCCAGATAAACCTATACTCTGATACCAAGTTGTTACATAGCATATCTGGAGGCCAAAAGCTGAGCGCTACAGATGTTGTAGTCATCCATAGTATTAACTTCTGGTGATAAAATACGGTAATGCTAATAGTATCCATAATATCAGAAGCACTTGAATATGAACAAAATCACATATTTCAAAAAAATAACATTTTACTGATTACATTTCAAAACAAATTCATATCCAGTTTACATAATCCCATAATCGTTTCTCAGGTAAAAATCAATTAGAATTACAACAATACGCCAAGAGCGACATATGACGATGCCCCCTAGTTGATCAGAGTCAATATAGTCATATTTGACTTAATATACACAGCGAAATCACACAAGATAAAACTATAACTCCTAATTAGCTATCCGTCAGCCACCTGCTCGTCTCCGAAAGCTTTATTCGCCAAAATGACTAAAAGCTGAAAACCTTAACCATCATACTACTCAAATCAATTTTGAGCATCCGAGAGTTTAATGGGAAACAAAAACTTTGAGTCGGGCAAAAAGTCTGGTATGAATAATACAGTTACATCTCGGTTTACTGATATTAAGTGAGACCATGCCGCTTAATGCAACGGGTTTCCTCTCACTAATATCCTCTTTAAAACATATATTTTGCAAATCCTTTTCTGCAACTAAACTAGTTAATTAACTGATATAATAATGATAATAATAGCTAAGTCCGTTAAGCTATAATCAGGTAACTAATGGACTATCTCTCCATAAGTAGTAAATGGAATATCTGTCCAAAAACTGGGATGACTGCCCGCAAACTGGACTAACCATCCGCAAACTAGACTAACTGTCCGAATTAAAATGGACTATATGTCCGAATCATTTTCTTAGGATTTTCTACACTTCATCTTTTTCCTTGAAAACCTTTTCAAAATGATTTAACCTTTTAAATCAAACTTATACAAGGAAAATATATTCTTCGCTTTATTCTAAGCTACTTTACTATGTTATATATACTTTACTGAAAATAACGTTGATGAATTTTAACAAGGATTAGCCATCCTTTCAAAAAAAGTTAAAACCCTTTTTAACTTGAAAATACTTAGGCTATATTGCCTATTTAATACATTCGAAACATTTGCTTAAAACCTTTAAAAAAACCTTTCGAAACCCTTAAAGGTAACCCCTTTGAAACCATTGAAAGTGCCCTTTTTGAAACCATTGAAAGTCACTTTTTCAAAACCAATAAAAGTCTTTCCTTCGAAAGCTTTAAAATATTAGACATCCTCCTTTCAAATCTTTTAAACATTGCCTTTCGAAAACACAGGCAAAACCTTCCCATTCGACCCTGTCGAAACCTTGAGGAACCTCCCCTTTCGAAACCGTTCATTAAAACCCTTTCGAAAGCATTAAAACACTAAACGTTTCGAAAGCCTTTGGGTTCAATTTAAAACATGTGAAAACGTTTTGAAACCGTTCAAAATTTTACCCCTTCGAAACCTTTGATAACTGTTTCAGTCGAAACCCTTTGGATTATGCCTTCAAGTAGAACAAAAGGATTAGAAACCCGTTAAAGTCAAAAGCATCTGTTTTGAAACCATTTAAAACTGTCTCTTTCGAAACCATTTGGGTTTTACTTCAATCATAGAAAAAGGGTCTTTAAAACATTTAAGTCGAAAGCATCTGTTTCAAAAAAATTTCCTTAGCAAAGAAGTGATGGTGTCTAAACCATCCCTTATAAAGCACTGGAGAATTAGCCAAATTTTAGAAAACAACGTACCCCTTCGAAACCATCTGGGTCGAAAGGTAAAAAGGCGGTAGCAAAATGTTTCGACTTAATCGAAAGCGGTTGTTTAAAAAAAAAGGCGCAACTCATTCGAAACCATTTCTTTAAATCAAATTGACAAAGTCGAAAGCTAACCAATTCGAAAGCTACTGGGTCGAAAGCCATTTAGTCGAAAGCAAGCAGGCGCATATTTAATTTAAAAACAAAGTGATGCCACAACCCCTTCGGAACCCCTGTTTTCGACCTCATGCCTTTCGCCTCCCATCCAATTCGCTACATACCAATATATTAATACCATGCGCAATGGTTTCGATGGTGTTGAAGGCGGAGGGACTTGGTCGAAAGCTAACTAAGGTGAAAGCAGGTGCCGAAAGACATAAAATAGTAAAAAGCATGTAGCAAATATTCTTTTCGCCTAACCTGCTTTACGTGTCAAATTTTGATTGGTTACCTCTTTTCTTTACCACTAAAAAGTGTTGCAATTTTCAGAACTAACTATTTGAATTATTTGCAAAAAGCCCCTTCTCCTTTTATAAATATATAAAACATTTAAGTCTCATACCTTAAATAATTTTATATACCCATTAAAACACTTAGGAAAATTCTACAAAAATTCTAGAAAATCTCTTTCAATATGTTTTCCAACATATAAAAATTTTAGACCCAAACCTTTTATTATTTATCCATAAATAATTTATAACTCAAATTAACATTTTCTTTACTAGAAAATTCATATAAATTCCAAAAAAATTCTAAAAATTGAAAACCATCTCTAAAATAATATTTTTGGTCTATATAAAAATTCGCAAGGCATTTGGATATCATTTAATAAGGTTTTCATATCAAAACATGTCATAAAATCTATATGAACAACCATAAATCATTAACAAGTATTTATAATCATTCCATCATCCAGAACAAGGAAAATCAATGCAAAATATTCGAAATTCATCTTAAAACTAAAAATTAAACAAATATGAGATGTAAATATTATTCACCTTAGCTTTAGAGATTATAGAGATTGAGATGTGAATTGATTTAATTTCAATTTGCTTCTTCCTTAGTTTTTCTCTATCTTTTTCCCTTGTCTTTTGTTAATGGTGGCCGGCCTTAGTTTAAAAATTTGAAGAAATGAAATGAATGTGTAGAGATACACGTCCTAAGGGAATAGATATAGGAATGGTCTCTTTCCCATTTTACCCCTTCTCTATTTCATTTTAATTCTTTTCTTAATTCATTGTTAAATGGCATGGCTACCCCTTAAATAAAATCAAATCTCAATCCCCTAATCAACACATTATTTTATTTTATTTAACTAATTAAATATCCTAAATGATGTTACCAAAAATATGGGGTGTTACAACAGCCACCCTTCCATTCAAACTCATCACTTCTTTGTTGGTTTTAAGTTCAGCCATGTCCCTAATGGCTTGAATTTGATCTACACTAGCTTCGATCCCTTGGGCACTTAAAAGGTAACCTAAAAACTTTTCATAATGGACTCCAAAATAACACTTTTGTGGGTTTAGTTTCATTTGATAATTATGCAATAACCAGAACATCTCTTCCAAATCTTTAAGATGATTTTCAGGTTTGCCAGACTTTACCAGCATATAATCCACATAAACTTCCATATTCTGGCCAATTTGCTCCTTAAACATTCGCTTGACCAATCTTTGATACATTGCCCCTGCAGTTTTTAACCCAAATGGCATTACATTGTAACAATAAATCCTTCACTCGATTATGAAGCTAGTGTGCTCCTCATCTGGTTTGAACATTGGTATTTGATTGTACCCCTAATAGGCATCCATGAGAGATAACAACTTGTGTCTACTTGCTGCATCTACTAACCGGTCTATTCGCGACAATGGGAAACAATCTTTCGGCCATGCTTTCTTCAAATCTGTATAGTCAATGTAAGTCCTCCATTTTCCATTTGATTTCTTTACCAGAACTGGATTAGCTAACCACTTTGGGTTGTATATTTCCCTAATAAATCCATTCTCAAGGATTATATTAACCTCTTCTTTCAAAGCATCTGATCATACCTTGTCCATTTGTCTTTTTCTCTGCCTTATGCGGGTTGCCCTTGGATTGATGTTGAGAGCATGACACATGACCATTGGATAAATTCCCACCATATCGGAATGTGACCGGCAAATACGTCTTTGTTGACTTTGAGAAATTGTATCAAATCCTTCTTTAAGTCACCAATAAGATCTTTTCCCACCTTAACTACTTTGGTAGCATCATCTGAATCTATGTATGCTTCCTCAAGATCCTTTATGGGTTTTATCCTTTATGTTTCCCCTCGGCAATCAAATTCTATGACTATTGGGCTTTCTTCCCCTGATTTAGCATCAATTCTCTTTCTCTTGTCTCCTAAAGGAATGTACCTTTGATACATACGTTTGTTAGATTTATTAATTTTAATCTCTACTTTGAATGTTGGATGTGAAAATCCATCATCCGAAAGCTGTAAAATAGTAGAAGAATCAAAGTAAGCGGAATACTCCCTTTTATACTTGTCTAGAGTAACAAAATACATTTCTCGGGAGCTAAACCGCTCCACTCGGACAATCCTCCATTGTCTTTTTGTCAAGAATTTTACCATGAGATAATTCGAGGACACGAAGGCATCTATTTCATCGAGAGCTGGCCTGCCAAAGAAGGCGTTGTAGTATGAGGGTTGGTTGATTATCATAAAGATATAGGTTGGTGGCACCCCCATTTGCACAAGTAGCTTTATCTGTCCAACCGGAGTTGATCCTTTGTTATTGAATCCAAATATGGGTTACATGCTTGGTTCTAGTTTGTCTTCAGGAATGTTCATCTGATCGAAGGCGTGCTTGAAGATTACGTTGACTGCACTGCCTGTGTCAACCAGAATTTTAGAGATGATGGATAATCCAATTGGTGCAGTAATCATTAAAGGATTATTATGAGGATGGTGAACCCCTTTCTTAGCTCTTGAGGAGTTACAACAAGGTTTGGCATCTGAATGTTGAGACGTCGATTCTTCATTGGGGGTACCTCTTGGACAGAGTAAATGCCTTCTTTAACTTCCTTAATGTACCTGTTTCAAGCCCCCTTGCTATTGTTTGCCGGATGCGGTCCACCGTGAATCACATCAATTCTGCTTAATAGTGGGCTCAAGCTCAAGGGGTCTTCATCTTCCAATATATTTACAGCATTGCTAGGGTGTTTCTATGGACCATCCCCTGTCTGTTGAGCATTTTGTTGATCCTGAACGAACTCCTTCAAATGACCCTCACTGATAAATTTCTAGATAATGCCAGCTAGAACCCTGCACTCATCAGTCTTGTGACCGTTGGCCTTGTGAGAAGTACAGTAATCCCTTCCCTTTCTTTGTTCAGGGTTGTTCTTGGCTTTAAAATAGGTTGGAAAGTTGACTCTTTCCTTAGCTACGGCATAGACATAAGACAGTGGCTTGTTTAAAGCAACTGCGTTAGCGATTGGCTCTTCCCATCTTATCGTTTTGTGTCCTCGGTCTTGGCCAAATCTCCCCCTTCTTTCTTGAGGATATCTTTCTTCTTAGCGTAGTAAAGCTCATCCATCCGGATGAACTTGTCATCCTGGAAATGGAAGTCTTGTAAATCTTTACAGCCATTAACAAAGAGCTGTTTCTAGAAGGGGGTGTTTTCTATCAAGCCTTAATGAACTGCAATAAGCTTGTCTCGATCATTCATGTCTTAGGCTTTTAAAGCTTCAGCGTTGAATCTCTTTTGATAATCTCCCAAGGATTCCTCCTGTCTTTGCTTTATATTGGCCAAGACTGTATAGTCTATTGGGATCTTTGCAAATGCAGAATTGGGTGGAGAATTCATAAGAGAACTACTTCCATGAATATGTGGTTTTCTCTCGGTACTATCTGTACCATTTTGTTGTAGCTCCCTGGAGAGTAACCGGGAACAATCGGCATCTTACGGCTCCAGATGCATTTTCAAATCCATTTGGCTATCAAAAGCCATTAGATGATTGTCCGGGACTTTAACCATATGATATTTCATTGATGGGATCTTCACACATGGGGGGATAACTGTAGCCATGATCTCATCGGTGAAGGGTGGCACTCTTTCATTGTCATTAACAATTTCATCCATTGTTCTCTTCCCTTTCGAATTCATAGCATCATTTATTGCATTTTTAGCTGCATGTTTTAGATAAGCCTCAACATTATAGTAATTTTTCTGGTTCGGGCAATACTCCTTTGGTGTCGAGCTTCCTGATTGTTCAAGCGACTTGTCGAGAACTCTTCATTGATGGTTAGCTTTTGACTGAAGACGCTCCTTCTTCTTGGAGGATGTTATGTCTATTTTATTTTTGTATTCAGCGGAGTTGGCTTTTAAATTTCTCCTGGGGGAAACCACCTCTTCTCCCTGAGTTGGTTTTGGTGTCTTTGAAGATTTCTGAGATAGTGCCATTTTAAGTAGCTCTTGCATCTCCTGCAACTACTACTTCAAGTGTTTAATCTTTGCAGCGTTATCATCTTGCCGAGCTGGTGACGAAGGCTGTCCTCGAACGACCCCATCCAAATTAAAGGACGGAGCTATGTTCTCCCCAAGAGTGGTAGTGTGGACAACTCCTTCCTCAATTCTACTTAATCGTTTAGATCTCATTTTCCTACACAAATTAAATGAACCAAAATTAGTCTATAATATAGTGACAAGGTCGGAGGTTCGGGCCCTCGCTCTAGCGCCAAAAATGTCAATAAGAAAATTTGTCAACATCCTCAATGCTATGTGAAAGGTAACCAAGCTGTTGGAAAGATCTCTCCTTTCGAAACCTACCTTTCGACCGAGTTGATTTAGTCGAAAGGGTATAAGGAAATTGCTCTACCTTTCGACCAGGTTGGCTTAATCGAATGGGTTTTAGGTGTTAACTTAACCTTTCGACCTGGTTGACTTAGTCGAAAGGCTTTAAGAAGTTAGGTTAGGAACGCAGGCTAAAGAAGTTGCATCCCGCTCGAAACCTTTCCTTTGAGTGTGTATAAAGTAGCTGATCATCTTGACTTTTCATTCCTTTCGATCTTGTCGAAAGGCTTGTACCGACCCTTTCGATCATGTCGAAAGGGATGTATGTTTCACTAAAATGACACAACTGCTTTCGACCCCATGGTTTCGCTACTTTTGTTGTGCAACCCCTTCGAAAGGGTTGCAGATGGAGCTGGGGATAAACCCTTTCGAATGAGTTCCTCTCGATACAATTGTTAGCCAATTATAAACCGGGACCCCTTCGAAACCTCCCCTTTCAACAGAGTCGAGTGGGGTTCCACACTTTCAAAACAGGTCCAGCTTATAACTTCCTAAGCTTCACTTTGTTTTCCCTATATAAGATCGACCTAGATATTCCCAAGTTTCATAAATTCACCAATGCCAAATCCTCACCATCATTCTCATTTTCATTGTCTATGTTGGTTTCGACGATGAAGTGTTTCGACTGCATATATCCAAGTCGATCCTATGCATTGCATAGACAAAACGAAATTAAGAGAATGGGTTAGAATCATGTGCAATGGATCATTAGACTAGCTAATGATCTAAATGATCTTCCTCCTCATAAATATCCTTTATGAACCAGCCATCTCTCTTTTGTTAATAATCCAAAATGTGTTACAATTAATAGAGCTTTATCCTCAATATGATTTAGGGTTTCTTGAGGATTTAATTGCAACTAAGAAATTTGAGTAGAAAGAAATGAATTTGGGATTCCGAAGTCCGGTCCCCAAAACCGGACCCCTTGGGTCTTATTTATAGATGCAGGTCGGCCCCCTTTCACGCCAATGCCTTCGACTCGGTCAAAAGGTCCCCTTCTTATATGTCGCCTCTCACCTTTCGACTTGGTCGAAACGCCATGTCTTCCTTCGACACTGTCGAAAGGCATCTTCTCTGAGTTCTTTGATTTACCCTTGCACTTCCTTGGTCTTTCCCAAGTCCTTTCAACTAAGTCGAAAGGATCCTTTATCAACCTTTCGCCTTTGTTAAGTTATGAGTATCTTTTCTTGCTGCTTTCTCTAGAACACCTTTCGACGTTGTCGAAAGGTCTCTAAGTATGCTTTTTCCTTCGTGTTGCTTTGTTATCATTGTAAGTTAGATAGGTGTCTCCGACTCTATCGATAGGTTGCTTATTAGGGGCTTCGAAGATGTTGATGTACCAATAGGTTCGATGATGTTTAGTAGCTTTCGAATGCATGCCTGAGAATTGAGGCGGAACATTCCCCTAACATCATTGGCCTTGACCAGTTCGAAAGGCTTGTGTATGCTTTCGAAAGAGTCATATAAGGGCGAAACATTTAGTTCCGAAAGGTTTGGCACATATATGGGAGATTATCATTCATTGCCTTCGAAAGGTGGTTCGAAAGTAGTCTCTGCCGATCCATTTGCATCGAAAGGTCTTAGAGAGGCGGAAAGGTGGCTTTGCTTCTCCTTTTTTCATCTTTTTCGGAGGCCTGTACATGATTTAACACCTGTGAGGATGCCTGTTGCTTTCGACTCCTTCGAAAGCCATCCCAATGCCTTTAGAATCTTTGTTCTTTGTCGAAACTTGCTTTAGAAGAAGTTGGTACTTTTTTTATCTTCTTTCATGCCTTTGTTCTCTAAGTGGATTTTATGGCTTACAGAAATCGACCAATCGTCATAACGAATAAGAAATTTATAACCCTCGACAAGAAAACAACTCAATGGAATGATAACGACTATTTGATGAACCGGATGGATTTCTTTTCGACGATTCTAGCTTTCGATGATTCAAAGCATGTCATGTTCGAAACAAGACGTACTTTAGGGGCAAATGTTACCTTGCCTTTTGGCAAGGCGGTGATATCATTTACTTGGCTAGAAATGGATGATTATTAGCCTTAAGAATCGATTATATACAACACCGTGGACGATGGTAGGGCAAATCCAGACCGAGCCCCAATCGAGGTGAAATCAGTATGGAGTGACTGGCATAGCCCCATGAAGTTACATTTCAAATTTCAAGACGATCGAAGTTCATACGCTCAAATTACGGACAAAGCAAAGATTTATATGATCGATCATGAACGATCTATGGAATAGCTCAAATCAACGAAGATCGATCGATATCTCAAAATCCACATGGCCAATCCACTTGAAAGTTTTAGAGCATCGGTATATTAAAGAGTGAAGCCTAGAAAAACAATGGCGGGTCAAAAATTTAAGGTTCAAAGAAGGCTGATCATTTTAGGCCGACCATTTTATGCCGATCTTCCATAACGATCGGTATACCTCAGTGAACGTTCCAAATGTGACAAAGGTTGATCCATGTCTCGCAATCCACAACTCAGAATGACTTCATATTTTAGGGACAAGTTCGAGATGTATGTGGGACCCCTCAAAAACAATCGCACATCATTTGGAGACAAAAAATAACGATCGACATAACTATAGCCGATCATTCCTAAATATCGAGTTAGGGCCACCGATCATTATGGTGAGCCTCTGTGGACCTAGAGAGACTTCTATCGAAATCTTAGTTAAATATCCCATCATCTCAACCTATAAATACAGACCTGTTGGTTCATTTTTAGGATCTTTACGCTACGTGTTACTCTAGTCTCCATTGTAATCGAGTACTTGCTATTTTGTAGTGCTGTAATCAAATTTAAAAGTGATTAATAAAGGATAATCTTCAAAGTGGACATAGGCATACAAGGCCAAACTACTATAAACCTCTATGTCTCTTATTACTGCTTATCTTATATTGCTTACTTTTTTATTTACTTAGTTTAATTTTGTTTCTCTTCGTTTACTACTCTACAAAAACTATTCTTGGGTGTTTATGACCAATTTATTTGCGAACACCTGTACATAGATACCATACTGAAAGGTTATGTATGGAGAATTCCAAAAATGGAAACATTCCAACGAAGTCTGAAATATTCCTTTCTAAGAAGGATGCTTCTCATACGGATGAGCAAAAGGAGTGTACGGAGAGGATTCCCTATGTTTTAGCTATATGATGCATAATGTACGTTACGCTATGTACTAGACCGGATGTGGCATAGGATGCATAAGCCGATACTAGTCTAATTCTGGAGAAAAACAGTGGGCAGCCGTAAAATGTATAGTAAATACTAAGAACTTATTCCTTATATACGGGAATAGAGACCTCATTATAAAGGGGTATACAAAATCCAGCTTTGAGAGTGATGTTGATTATAGTAAGTCAGTGTCTAGTCATGCCTTTATACTTAACGATGGAGCTGTCAGTTTCAAAAGTTCCAAATAAGAAATAGTGGCCGATTCGACGATGGAGGCAGAGTACATTGTCCTCAATGAAGCAGCTAAAGAGGCAGTCTGGTTATGCAAGATTTTATGACATATTCTTCGAAAGTTCCACCTTAGAGAATTCGATAAAAAGAAAGAGGTTGCGATACAAAAGGTAGATACCAAACACAACATAATAGATCCATTCACTAAGAGTCTAGCTCGATCGGCTATCAAGCAACTGATTGAAGTGATGAGATTTAGATTCCATAATTAGCCCCAAATGCAAGTGGGAGATTGGTAGAGTTATGGGTATGCCCTAGAGACAATTATGTAATTTATTGTAAATTAATTAACTCTGTAATCAATTCTCGTTTGTAATAAAGGTGTTTATTCTTTCTGTTGTATATTTGTTATAAAGTGTTATAAATAACTAAATATTTAATCAAAATATACTCAACAGAAAATCCATAAATAGTGTGTTTGTAAGAGTAAATACAAATAGCTATAAACATAAGTATTGTATCACAATATAATAAACACATCATTTTAAATATTCCTAGTCAAGATGCATTGAGACCGAATGTAAATGCATCCGTTAAGACTAGAGTACGTAATGCTCTCTAAATGTTAGGCAGTATATTACTCATGACTGCTGGGAGCACCAAAGGTTACGTACAGATAGTTATTGGATAACTGTGAAATGACTCACTTGATAATTTTTTGTTGGTTATTATAACCAAGGTCGAATAGAAATTATCAATTTGACTAATTTACATAGTTCTCTCAACTTGAAAATACTGTTGATCTTCAATATGAACACTCTTCTTTGATTATAGTCAAATCATGGTACGACGTCCATCAAGTGACTATAGTTGGCCGAGTAGAAGTATTGGAATTGAATATGGATGACATTGGAATTTTGACCATTTCCAAATTTAATTAGATCAAAGTGATATAGTTTTGACGAAGGGAATTGGTGTAAATAATTGTAACGAACTACCTTTCTTACACCAAATGACGACACTTAATACATCATTAGTATTTGTGTGCCGCTTATTTAATTGTCCGAAGGATGGGTCATTTGAGGTGAAGATAGAAAGATAGAACATAATCTCACATCGTGATGAGAAATATATAATATACACAAATCTTACAAAGAGAAATCAATATATTATATACATAACGTCAGAGTAGACTAACCTATTATCAGCCTGGACGGTTATAACAGTCAGTCCTTACAATGGCTGATAAATACAAGTAGAAATAAATAACATCAAAACAGTGGAAGAATATAAGATACGTGAATACGTCTTGGAAAATCCAACTCGTCACCTGAAAGCTCCAAAACGTCTAGCTAAATCTGGAAAATATGCTTGGGCTGCCTCAAGCATTATATGAAAATAACGCCTGGATCAATCTGGTAAACTAGCGTGAGGAAGCTCAATCAAATCATATTGATTTCTACATTTGAAAACCTTTTTCAAAATAAAAAGTATCTCGTAAGACCACGCCGTACATAAATACGGATGGGTATTTACCTTAAGATAACCAAACCATTTTATTATAAAAATCTAGTGATATTATAATAATGTCTATGGGTTTAAAATAACAATAATCAAGTAGCTATGATGTGTGTACATCACAACAATAATAGGTAAAAAATCGAAAACCAAAGGCGCTTATTGGTTAATGGATTCCAATGAATGGTAAGGTAAGGACTACCTTCCAAAAAAACAATACACCACTAGATAAAATGTCTGTGGGCCGCAGTTACCTTTACAACTCGACCAACACAGGACTAGCCTACCCCTTACTGGATAGTACCAAACAAGTCATCACCCCAGTTGTTCCCAACCTTTATAGAGAAATCTCATACACAATCAAATCCATAATATGATAATCTAAAAAGGTGACGACACACCCTTATGGGAGCGACCAACATAGCCCTGTTTCATCTACTATGTTGTAGCTATTTCAGGGGTGTGAGGCTCGTGAGGTAACGATTTACTGTCCTTTAGCAGTTCCCACTAGGAATGCTAACACTACCCTCCAAGCAGAAATGTAATGCCAGCATTCATCCATGCAAGTTCGTTGTCGGTCTGAACAAAACCGAAGGCACTACCTGTAACAACCCTGGGTTTTGCCCAATGTATAATCATCATTAATCGATTATTGAGCTAGCTAATCGCTAATTGGAGTTTTTATCGGGATGAAATTCTTTAGAAATTCGTTAAGGAATTATGTGGGCTTTATAAATAAAATTTTGGCCATGTTTCCTTTGTTTTATTTTGGGCCATGATAATTATCAAAAAGGGAATAACCGTTCCCCTTTTATTCTTTTTCCATGGGAAAACTTAAAACAAAAATAAACGAAAGGAGAAATTAAAAATGGTGGCAGCTTCGATCTCGTTCATTCCTCTTCGACAAAAATTAGGGCTCCGGTCAAATTCGTGGTGCCGCGACTTCGAGTTGCGCGAGTGAACGAAGATTCCTTGTCGATCATTCGTCGCGAAGAGCTCCGCCAGGCTTCTATTCTCATTGAAAGAGGTGAGTATTATACTCACATCTAATTCCATCTCGAGCTTATTAGTGTTCGAATTCGATTATTCTCGTTCGTATATGCTTTTCTGAGTTTGTTGTTTGTCGTTCGATTTTGTTTGGATGTTGATGATTTTTCTAACTTTGTTCGATTTCTGTATTGCCAATGTTATGACATTATTGTGACGACGATGTCTTCTTTGGGTTTGTTGGCTTGATTTTCTACTGTCACCATTACTGTTAATTTGGGAATTTCTTTGATGACCCACGGCTTCGACTAAAACCGTAGCAATTTCAATGCTCGGCCATTTTGGAATTTTAATAATTTGGTTGTTTTGACGATATCGATTTCGTTGACTTCGATTTTACCCTGTTATTTTCTCTGTTTGGCATCAGCTTGATATTATTTGTGATTGTTGCATTTGGACTTTAAGCATAACACATTGGACTGGATTGTGCTTGGTCTAGTTTGTTGTTTTCTCGGTTTCACTTGCTCTTGATCATTGTATTGGATTGTGCTCTGGTAGTACTCGAGTCTCTATTGATGCCAGACTCTTGATCATATTATCTTCATGCATACTTGTTGTTGTCTGGTTGTTTACTGGTCTCTGTAGCATCTTGATTCATGTAATTTGGCACTGAATTCATTGTCTCTAGTTTTGGGTTCTTGCATTTTTGGTTGTACTGTCTGGAGTTCGAATACATGTATCACTTGTGTCTATTGAGTTGAACATCCATTGTGTTAGTTCATTGATATAGCTCGACAGTTTTGGGTTCATGTTGCATCGACCGGTTTTGCTTGCATTTATATTTTTTTCAATGGTTTAAACTTTCGCATTTGGGTTTCACTGTGCACTGTTGGGTTGTATATGCAGTTCTTTAGTGTTATGCACTTTGATACTCGAGCTGTCTTGGCTCTGACCATATTTCCATTGACTTTACTGTGATGATGATTTCATTTTGACTTGGTTGTGATGTTGGTCTCTCGGCTATGAATTATTTTGTGGTATTTGTGTTGCATTGAGTTCATGTGGTCTTCACTTATATGTAGTTGCCCCTGTTTGTATTGCCTCTAACCTTTTGGCACACAGACTTCATTGCATGTTGGTCTTCACTGTACCATATTGTGCTGTGTTGCCTTATCTTGGGCACACATACTTGCATCACTTGTAGTTGCCCCTGTTCATACTCTATGTTGCGCACATGTGCATTTATACCACCTAATGTTGCACTTGCATGATTCTGTTTAGTAGTTGTATACTTGCTGTACACATTTCTTGTCATTCCCTTAGCACTGTGCATTCACGTGCACCCCGTTCAGTCGCTTTTGCTTCTCACTGAACATGGCTAGTGTTCGTGCATCATTACTGTAACATACGCATGTTGGTCTATTCTTGTCGTCCAAGCCTGACCTGGTCTGATTCCTTTGCATTGCGGTTAGCTCTGAGTTTTATTGACCACTCTTGTTGTACAGTGTATAACTTGTTCTGTCATTTTGCTATCTGCTTAGATACTTCATGTGTACATCTGATTTTGGTGAGGCAGTACACGCGAGCGTGTACTGCAGCCAAATCAGATTTGATGTTATAATTGATGATTTCAATTGTTGGTATTGTTTCGTATTGCCAATTCAAAATATTTGAGTTGTATTCTGATTTGGTTTAAGCTGATGATTTTGTTGATATCTAATTATCTTATAGATAATTAGATTATATGTTTTTTAATTATCGTATCGATAATTAGATTTTTGTTGTTTACGCGATTTTGTTGGCTTGGGTTTCACTTTGACCTCTGCAGTTTTGATTGCTGTTAGTATTCACTGTTGTGATGATTTCACGTACTGTAGTGGCGAGGCAGTGCACGCGTGCGTGTACTGCAGCCACACAAAGTTGGGTTTGATTTAACCACTTTGAGATTTTCTAATTATTTACTTAGTAATTGGATTTGGTTGTTAATTGCTGTTTAAGCAATTCTGTTGTTTTCTAAAATTATCTTCATTGATAATCTTTTTATCTATCTTTATTGATGATTTGGATTTGCTGATATGTTGTTTAACACTGTTTAGTGTTATATCTACCGTTATCCGATTCTCTTATCGAGGAGTCGGATATACGAGGTTTCTGTGACTGTCGTCTATTTGATATTGATTATTATTGCTTCTGTGCATTAATAACTGAGTTTGAATTAGACTGACCCGTATATTATTTTCTTTTGAATGTAATACTCGGGTCAGACCCGAGTTATTTCAAGTTGTAGATATCTTGCTTTGGGTTGTTGTTTGAGCTACGAAGACTTCTCATATCTTTTGAAGTGGTCTGCGTCCTTTTGTAGTAGTCAGTGTACTGATTAGGTTGATATGTATTCATGTACATTAGTTGATAATGTATTTGTATATATAACTTCCAGAGTCGACAGTTGTAGTTGTATCATATGTATTGTGTCAAATATATTGTAACTGACATCAGTTATATATATATATATATATGAGATTTTTGTTATTTGTGTTCCACATTTTATTATCTGTGTTATTATTATATACATTGTCCTAATCTATTATGAACCGTCGTAGTTCGTGTTATACTGGGATTGGGTATGTCGATGGGAGTAAATAAATAAGAGATGAAAATTGAAATATATACCACTCCTATCGAGGTAACCAATGCTAGTGTAAGGCCAACTACGGATGGCCGCTCCTATCCAGCCTTATTCTTCGTGATAACACACAATATTTCTTTTAATACTCTTTGTTATTGTGAGCATAAAGGTGGGGCGTCACAGTTGGTATCAGAGCTTGGGGTTTATGGACATAATATAAAACATAACTTAGATGGAACATGTGTTACAACTATTGGTCGGTGTTTTTATTTGTGCTTTGAGTCAAAACTAAAGTTTTGAAATTTTGGTGGAATTTTTAAATATCCTTATTTAAAAATAAAAGTGAAACTGTGTTTTGTTGATTGATTAATTTGTGACTGTTTATCAGAGTGCGCAGCGGAAACAGTGAGACTGCTTCGCTGAGTACAGCTGATAATTATTTTGATTTAAAAATCAAAATATGAAAATGAATTTAATTTCGTTATGTTGTTTAACCAGTGGTTTTGATTTGTTGAAATTCATGCTGGTTTTCTTTGATGCTAATAACATATCTGATTAGATTTTTGCTGTTGAATTATCTTCATTGGAGATACATTCGAATGATTTCTTTGTACATCTTGTAGTACGTGCAAATTTGAGTTGCACGTTACTGCATTAATTTTACGTTGAACCGATGCTTGGTTATGAAACGTATTTTGTTGCCGTTTTTTTTATAACGGGATTTTTACACCAATGCAAAAATTTTGAAGCACGGTGTTTTGTTGGCATTTTAATGAATGAAAATTCACTGGTATTACATCTTGATGTAAATTATTTTGATGAGATTTTGACGTATAAAAATTACTGTCGCTTTGGCTTCAGTAACCGTCGAATTTTTAAAAGTGGATTTTCAAGCGGTTATTCCGCAATGCTGATTTTGAGATACGATTTTACGGTGTTTTGGGAAGTACAATTTCCTTTTCAAAATTGTTACTACTATTGCTGATTTAATCACGTGATTGGAAAATCGATTTTAAAATGAAAATTGTTTTATAAATCTTTTAACAGTTTTCGCTTTCAAAAGAATGAGGAAGCGACTTAAACGATTCAGCAAAATCGAGGACTATGACCCTTTTCTTTTACTGATTCGCTTAACTCCGGACTTGTCCAGTTGAGAATGTGAATTGTTATTTTTATAAAATAAATAAAATTGTTTTCAGGAATTTTACAGTTTGCGCTTTCAAAAGAATGAGGAAGCGATTTTAACGTTTCAGCAAAATCGAGGATTATGACCCTTTTCTTTTACTGATTCGCTTAATTCCGGACTTGTCCGTTTGAGAATGTAAAATGTATTTTTACAAAATACACAATTTTGCACTTTCAAGGAAACGATGAAGAGAATCAAATGATTTAGTAAAACACGTGGTATGGGACACGTGCGTTTGCTATTTCGGTTAATTCCGGACTTGTTAATTGAAATATTTGATGTTTTGATGATTCTGATGATTTGTGTGCTTTCGAGCAACTATGTTGGACCTTCGGGTCATTTGTTGGACCTTCGGGTCATTTGTTGGGCTTTCGGGCCACTCTGATGGACCTTCGGGTCAAATACCAGTACTAGACCTTCGGGTCACTCTGCGGACCTTCGGGTCAATCTGATGGGCGCCAAAATTATGTTGAGTACTTGGTAGGCTTCGGCCATTTGTTGATGCACGTGCGGCGAACTAAAAATTCACCATCTGATGGGATTGATCCAAGCTTTTATGTTGATTTTCTAGTCTTCTTAATTGATTTCTAGATATTTGTTGTTTCTAATTATCTGCAGGTAATTAGATATCTGATGTTATGAGATTTAATTATCGTATCGGTAATTAAATATTTGTTGATTTGAGATTTGATTATCGTATTTATAATTAAATATTTGTCGTTTCTAATTATCGCTTGTGATAATTAGATATTTGTTGATTTTGATTATCGTTTGTGATAATTAGATATTTGTTGATTCTGATTATCGTTTTTGATAATCGGATAATTGTTGTTTTTAATTATCGTTTTTGATAATTAAATATTTGTTAATTTGAGATTCAATTATCGTTTTTGATAATTGAATGTTTGTTGATTTAAGATTTAATTATCGTTTTTGATAATTAAATATTTGTTGATTTGAGAGTTAATTATCGTTTTTGATAATTGAATGTTGGTTGATTTGAGATTTAATTATCGTTTTTGATAATTGAATAGTTGTTGATTTGAGATTCAATTATCGTTTTTGATAATTGAATGTTTGTTGATTTAAGATTTAATTATCGTTTTTGATAATTAAATATTTGTTGATTTGAGATTTAATTATCGCTTTTGATAATTAAATGTTTGTTGATTTGAGATTTAATTATCGTTTGTGATAATTAAATATTTGTTAATTTGAGATTTGATTATCATTTGTGATAATTAAATATTTGTTGATTTGAAATTTGATTATCGTTTGTGATAATTAAATATTTGCTGATTTGTGATTCTGATTATCGTTTTTGATAATCGGATAATTGTGTTTCTGATTATCGTTTTTGATAATTAGATAATTGTTGATTTGATTTTTGATTATCGTTTGAGATAATTAGATATTTGTTGATTTGATTTCTGATTATTGTTTTTAATAATTAGATATTTGATGATTTGATGTTTCCTGATTATCGTTTGTGATAATTAAATATTTGTTAATTTGAGATTTGATTATCATTTGTGATAATTAAATATTTATTGATTTGAAATTTGATTATCGTTTGTGATAATTAAATATTTGCTGATTTGTGATTCTGATTATCGATTTTGATAATCGGATAATTGTGTTTCTGATTATCGTTTTTGATAATTAGATAATTGTTGATTTGATTTCTGATTATCGTTTGAGATAATTAGATATTTGTTGATTTGATTTCTGATTATCGTTTTTAATAATTAGATATTTGATGATTTGATGTTTCCTGATTATCGTTTGTGATAATTAGATATTGGTTGATTGCTGATTTTTATTGATTTGAGATTTTCTAGTCTCTAATTTATTCTGGAGTATGTTGATTTTAATGAATTGTTGTTTTCTATCTATCTCTGTTGATAGTTAGAGTTTGTTGATTATGGAGTTTGTGTTTTCTAGTTATTTGTTGGATAACTAGATAATTGCGGTTTTGCGATTTGTGATTTGTGTTTTCTAATTATCTTTGTTGATAATTATAATTTTTTGTTTTCTAATTATCGTATTGACAATTAGATATTGCTGTTTTGTGATTTCTGTATTTCTGATTATCTATTTGATAGTTAGACTTTGTTGAGAATTTGTGAATTTCTTTTATGGATTAAAAGATTTCTTTGGTGTTTGTGTTCTTGACTTTTAGTTTTCTAGCTTAACAGTTTATGTTAGAAAGATAATTGTTATTGACGACTTTAATTATGAAAATTGCGGGGATGCAATTTTTATAAGGAGGGGGGTCTGTAACAACCCGGGGTTTTGCCCAATGTATAATCATCATTAATCGATTATTGAGCTAGCTAATCGCTAATTGGAGTTTTTATCGGGATGAAATTCTTTAGAAATTCGTTAAGGAATTATGTGGGCTTTATAAATAAAATTTTGGCCATGTTTCCTTTGTTTTATTTTGGGCCGTGATAATTATCAAAAAGGGAATAACTGTTCCCCTTTTATTCTTTTTCCATGGGAAACCCTAAAACAAAAATAAAGGAAAGGAGAAATTAAAAATGGTGGCGGCTTCGATCTCATTCATTCCTCTTCGAAAAAAATTTAGGGCTCCGGTCAAATTCGTGGTGCCGCGACTTCGAGTTACTCGAGTGAACGATGATTCCTTGTCGATCATTCGTCGCGAAGAGCTCCTCCAGGCTTATATTCTCATTGAAAGAGGTGAGTATTATACTCACATCTAATTCCATCTCGAGCTTATTAGTGTTCGAATTCGATGATTCTCGTTCGTATATGCTTTTCTGAGTTTGTTGTTTGCCATTCGATTTCGTTTGGATGTTGATGATTTTTCTAACTTAGTTCGATTTCTATATTGCCAATGTTCTGACATTATTGTGACGACGGTGTCTTCTTTGGGTTTGTTGGCTTGATTTTCTACTGTCACGATTACTGTTAATTTGGGAATTTCTTTGATGACCCACGGCTTTGACTAAAACCGTAGCAATTTCAATGCTCGGCCATTTTGGAATTTTGATAATTTGGTTGTTTTGACGATATCGATTTCGTTGACTTCGATTTTACCCTATTATTTTCTCTATTTGGCATCAGCTTGATATTATTTGTGATTGTTGCATTTGGACTTTAAGCATAACACATTGGACTAGATTGTGCTTGGTCTAGTTTGTTGTTTTCTCGATTTCACTTGCTCTTGATCATTGTATTGGATTGTGCTCTGGTAGTACTCGAGTCTCTGTTGATGCCAAACCCTTGATCATATTATCTTCATGCATACTTGTTGTTGTTTGGTTGTTTACTGGTCTCTGTAGCATCTCGATTCATGTAATTTGGCACTGAATTCATTGTCTCTAGTTTTGGGTTCTTGCATTTTTGGTTGTACTGTCTGGAGTTCGAATACATGTATCACTTGTGTCTATTGAGTTGAACATCCACTGTGTTAGTTCATTGATATATCTTGACAGTTTTGGGTTCATGTTGCATCGACTGGTTTTGCTTGCATTTATATTTTTTTCAATGGTTTAAACTTGCACATTTGGGTTTCACTGTGCACTGTTGGGTTGTATATGCAGTTCTTTAGTGTTGTGCACTTTGATACTTGAGTTGTCTTGGCTCTAACCATATTTCCATTAACTTTACTGTGATGATGATTTCATTTTGACTTGGTTGTGATGTTGGTCTCTCGGCTATGAATTATTTTGTGGTATTTGTGTTGCATTGAGTTCATGTGGTCTTCACTTATATGTAGTCTACACTTGTAGTTGCCCCTGTTTGTATTGCCTCTGACCTTTTGGCACACAGACTTCATTTCATGTTGGTCTTCACTGTACCATATTGTGCTGTGTTGCCTTATCTTGGGCACACATACTTGCATCACTTGTAGTTGCCCATGTTCATACTCTATGTTACGCACATATGCATTTATACCACCTGATGTTGCACTTGCATGATTCTGTTTAGTAGTTGTATACTTGCTGTACACATTTCTTGTCATTCCCTTAGCACTGTGCATTCACGTGCACCCCGTTCAGTCGCTTTTGCTCCTCACTGAACATGGCTAGTGTTCGTGCATCATTACTGTTACATACGCATGTTGGTCTATTCTTGTCGTCCAAGCCTGACCTGGTCTGATTCCTTTGCATTGCGGTTAGCTCTGAGTTTTATTGACCACTCTTGTTGTACAGTGTATAACTTGTTCTGTCATTTTGCTATCTGCTTAGATACTTCATGTGTACATCTGATTTTGGCGAGGCAGTACATGTGAGCGTGTACTGCAGCCAAATCAGATTTGATGTTATAATTGATGATTTCAATTATTGGTATTGTTTCGTATTGCCAATTCAAAATATTTGAGTTGTATTCTGATTTGGGTTAAGCTGATGATTTTTTTGATATCTAATTTTCTTATAGATAATTAGATTATATGTTTTTTAATTATCGTATCGATAATTAGATTTTTGTTGTTTACGCGATTTTGTTGGCTTGGGTTTCACTTTGACCTCTGCGGTTTTGATTGCTGTTAGTATTCACTGTTGTGATGATTTCACGTACTGTAGTGGCGAGGCAGTGCACGCGTGCGTGTACTGCAGCCACACAAAGTTGGGTTTGATTTAACCACTTTGAGATTTTCTAATTATTTATTTAATAATTGGATTTGGTTGTTAATTGCTGTTTAAGCAATTCTGTTGTTTTCTAAAATTATCTTCACTGATAATCTTTTTATCTATCTTTATTGATGATTTGGATTTGCTGATATGTTGTTTAACACTGTTTAGTGTTATATCTGCCGTTATCCGATTCTCTTATCGAGGAGTCGGATATACGAGGTTTCTGTGACTGTCGTCTATTTGATATTGATTATTATTGCTTCTGTGCATTAATAACTGAGTTTGAATTAGACTGACCCGTGTATTATTTTCTTTTGAATGTAATACTCGGGTTAGACCCGAGTTATTTCAGGTTGTAGATATCTTGCTTTGGGTTGCTGTTTGAGCTACGAAGACTTCTCATATCTTTTGAAGTGGTCTGCGTCTTTTTGTAGTAGTCAGTGTACTGATTAGGTTGATATGTATTCATGTACATTAGTTGATAATGTATTTGTATATATAACTTCCAGAGTCGACAGTTGTAGTTGTATCATATGTATTGTGTCAAATATATTGTAACTGACATCAGTTATATATATATATATGAGATTTTTGTTATCTGTGTTCCGCATTTTATTATTTGTGTTATTATTATATACATTGTCCTAAACTATTATGAACCGTCGTAGTTCGTGTTATACTGGGATTGGGTATGTCGATGGGAGTAAATAAATAAGAGATGAAAACTTAAATATATATCACTCCTATCGAGGTAACCAATGCTGGTGTAAGGCTAACTACGTATGGCCGCTCCTATCCAGCCTTATTCTTCGTGATAACAGACAGCGTTTCTTTTAATACTCTTTGTTATTGTGAGCATAAAGGTGGGGCGTCAGACTACCTCTACAACATCCATTTTGGAATCACCCTTTGGATTAGTAGCAAGTTGCCCTTGCATTTTAGAGAACCCCATTTTTGAAACATCATCAAAATGTCTACCATTCGAATGCTTATGTTGGTTCGATGTGGTTTTCGATAACATATCTGATCCCGGTCTCTTCGAACCAACAACCGATAATTTTCGATTAATTCATTCCCGGTTCTTTAAGAAGTAAGCGGACTACATTGGAGTCCTAAGGGGATCTCTAATATATCCCTTAAAGCTAGAGACATTTCACCGAAGTGAGTTCTCCCGAGGGAACTCAAACCTTATGAACATGTGAAGCTCTTATTTTCTTCTTAAGCCAAAACTGGCCAAGATTTGACAGTTGGTTATTTAACAATCAAATACACAAACAAACATTAATCTAGAGATTTAATTACCCATAGCAACCACTAAGCCGCAAAATAAATCTTTCATTTATTAAATCTCTCTTTAGAAAATTCATATACTTATCTCACAGACATAAGTATATTCATAAAACATTATGAAAGATTTCTTATTTCAAAATCATATTAAAAGGATCAAAACAAAAGTTATTTAAAAAGAACTGGAGATAAGGATGAACTCAAACATTATTTCTTCAGTTTTAAGCATGGAACAAATGTCCACATCACCAAAATTAAGAAGGTCAATTTGGAGAAATCCAATCTCAATTTCTTTTATAAATTTCCTCAATAAATCCTTTTAATAAATCTCTTTCTTTTACGAAAATCTCCTTTATGTAAATTCCAAATCCATTATAAAACACTTTATAAATCCCCAAGTTTATTTTTAAAACTCTTTTATAAATATCCAAAACCATTTATAAAACTTCATTCAAAATTTGAAAATCTCTTTTCAATTTATAAAACTCCTTTTATAAACATTCCTTATTTAAAACAAAACTTCTTTACTAAACCTTAATCAATAAAGTTCCTTTGAAAAAATCAATTATTTAAAACACCTTTAAATAAACAAGTTATTATTCAAAAATTCTTCATTTAATTATCTTTAAACCACATTAACAAAATAATGCTTTTAACCCACCATTTAAAAATATTAAATTACTTCAAAGGCTAAAATAATTGCTTAATTATCCTTTAAATATTTTATTTAAAATGGTAATAAATTTTAAACCATTTTTAAAAAGAATGAAATAAAATATTTGACTTCACAAACTCAGAAAGAGGCTTAGTGACCACAATGGTTCTCATTTAATTCAGTTTAACCTTCCAATTATAACATTGGTATTTACATAACAAATTGATATGTAAAGGGATCAACCAATAACAACCAGTCAACATATAGGTAAATGTCCAACTTACCAAAATAACAGAACTGGGATTTGTTCTGCTAAACATATGTCAACTGTAATGTAATTAGTAGAATGGTGTTTTATTATGCTAAACAAATGTCATTGGGTTACATATTCATTTGAGGTTACTTATGGGTAATCGACAAAAAATACCTTGGATTAAAAAATTTCTTAAAAGGAGAGTAGCTTTAAAAACAAACCAATCTTAGAAATAAATTCGTTTAAAACATTTATACAATAATTAAATAATATTTAAACCTTTATTTTAATTATAATTAACCTTTAAATAATAATTAAACAATGATTAACTTTTAAATAAATAATTAAATACTAATTATCCTTTAAATAAATATTTAAAATAATAGTTAATCTTTAAATAAATAATTAAACCACAATTAATATTTAATTAATAACTAAATAATACTTTAAACCTTCATCAAAAAATTAAATTAATCTTAGTCAAGTCTTAATTAAATCTTAACTTAATTAGTAATTAATTAAATATTTAAACCCTTTTTAATTATAACTTAATGATTAATCCCTAATTAATAATTAAATAATAAGAAATCATTAAATAATTAATTAAATAATAATTAACCTTTTATTAGCTAACTAATTACAATTAACTTAATTGATTAATACTTAAGTACTAATTACTTTTGTTGACTAATGATTAAGTACTAATTACCTTACTTAATTAAATAATTACCTAATCATTAAATAATTAATTAAATAAATAATAATTACTTTTTAAATACTTATAATATGTTTTGAAACACTTTTCAAAAATATACTAAGATGAAAACAAATTAAATTTGCAAAAAGAGTTCGTTTTTACAAACTACATCCGTAGCGACTACCGCTATATGACTCGAAATTTTCAAAACTTATTTTATATTTCAAATAGCTTTAAAATTCTTGTTTTAATACTTTAACTAGCTTATAACCTTAGAAAAATGTTTTGGAAAAACAAAAGTAAGGTTTTTGGGACTTTACAAAACATTTCAAAAACATAAAGTAAGGAAAACGAGTTTTGAACCAAGGATCTCGGTGTCGCTTTGACAAGTCAAGATACTAACTTTGTTAGATTAACACCCTAAAGAAAGTTACAACCATATATACATGCCGTCATAACATCCAACGAGTCGAGATTCTAGCTTTCAAACCTTACTAACATTTAACTTACATTTTCAAGTTAATATTGCATCACATCCAAATACATACTATCAACATCAGTATTATCCAAACAAGCAACACTTTTCCAAACAATTATAGATAATAATTATCATCAACATTTAAGTTCAAAACCAAAGTAAAAAAAATCTTTTCTCATTTAAAAGCTAACCAAATCTAACCAATCCTTCACTAACTTTAGCGTATGACCTAAAGCATTGCTTTACATTTAGAAAAAGAGATTTTGAAGGCCCTAAGTGGCCAAGATGGTTTCGGCCAAGGGGCTATGTAGCTCATCTATGGTTGTTTAAAGGTGGTTGGGCCTTTTTTAAGGAGGGGAAGGGTTGTAGAAAAGAAGTAGGATGTTTAAACAAATGTTTTCATAAATTAGGAGTAGAAAAGAAATGATTTTTAACATTTTGAAAAGGCAAAGAAGCCATGGAAATAGTTTTGAAGAAAATGGAGGAAAGTTAGAAAATGTGAATGAATGAAATATGAAAATCAAAATTCATGAAATTGTTTTTATATAAATTAGGTTAAAAGAATTACTAAAATACTCTTAGTACCTTACCCTCCACATTATGCATGCCATCTCATCAAGCCTTGTCCCCCCTAGTTCCATATGCCCAAACATGCACCCCCCTCTCCTTGCTTTGAGCCAATATGCATTTAATAATCCATGTACTTATGTTTTCCTAAGGTGTCTTTTCATTAGAAACATCTTTTAATTTTAATTTTCATTTTTCATAAAAATTCACATCATTCTTATATATGCTTAAATATATATATATATATATATATCTCTGTGTGTGTGTGTGTGTTACGACATATATATATATAATCCTTCTTATTTATAAATGAATGTGTATATTTATATTAAAGTGCTCACAATGTTTCCGACAAATTTTAGTCGATGAAAAGTCAAAAATTCGGAAAACGAATTCTAGTCACATTTTCGATTTTTCCTCGAACTAATTATTTTCGTAAAAAAATTTGAAAAACTATTTCACCATCACTAGTTATTATTAAAAAGAGATTTTATTTTAATTTGTAAAATCTATAATTTGAATATTTAAAATTAATTAAATATTCGCAAATCAAAGCGATGAAATTCCAGGTCGTTACCATAACAGTCGCAACCGGGTAACGCTAAACAAAGTAAAATTGGATCTTATAGTAACCAAGTAAGCGATAAATTTGTCCAAGATATCACACCACCTACTGAGTGATGGTTGAAGGTTAATTTCTGAATAGTTCGATATTAATCGCAAATTAAATTTACACTTAAAGAGTCACACAATTGAAACGTTAAATACTCCTTTGACCAAATAATTTAATTAATTTTTAATTATTATAATTAATTAATATTTATGAAGTATTAATTTTATTTGCTGTGTTGAACAATATTAAATATGTTTATAATAAATATACATGTATTAATCGATATACGATATCGATACACATTTAAATTGGATTTAAAATGTGATATATATTGTTCGACCTCGAAATGGGTTAGAAGCTCATATATGGGCATATGATTTTCGGCCATAAAGGACCAGGTAGGGTGCGGCCATATGATGGCAAAATGGCTAGGGTTTTGATTGAATTAGAGGAAAAGAATGGGTAAGAAAGAAATGTGGATCTTAATCCTAACTTGTCTCTCTAATCTCTCATATACAAAAGCATCTTGACCCTCACTCATTCACAACTTTTTTGAGCCTCCATCTACCCCACTTATGGCCAAAATACATCCCCATCCCCTCTTCCATTTCCAAGCTCAAATCAAAAAAAAAATGCTATTCGATAGCCGGTGGTCAACAGTTTAAGAGCTAACAGCTTGCTGAATTGGAATCTTGTTCAAGAAGTCAGTCTCTTCGTTTCAACGTGTACTAATAGGTTTTGGAGATAGGGTAATTTTCTAATCTACAACTGTGTATTAATGTATATATAATTTATATATCATATATAGTTTTGTTAGTTAGGTGACGAATCTAGTATATTAGTTTATTGTCACATTCAGAATGGTTTTATTATTATATGCTTATATAATTAAAAAAATTATGACATATACATGCCTTTAATACTCACGACATAAAATAAAAAATTTGATTTTTATTAATTTAAATTAATTTAATATAAATTATTTAAATTATATAAGCTTCAACTTTAAAATATTAAATTTTATACTATACAAAAATAGCTTTAAAATTTTATATAAATAACTTCATACTTAAAAGACTTTCGAAATAAATAAAATAATTTAAATATATATATATATATTAAATCAAATAATTATATGAATTAATAATATCAACATATATATATAGTATAAAATTTGTTTTATAATTTATAAAATTAAATTTGCATCCGATATACTTTTGGTAGAAAAATAAAAATATTTTTATATAATTTAAATATTTAAATACTTACGAAATTAATATTGAATTTAAAATTTATTTTTAAATTAAAAAATATATATATATAATGTTTAAAGATCAAAATAATATTTAGACTTTTACTAAAGTATTGAAATTCAAAAATTTCTTTTGAAAAAAATTAGTTTAATTTTATATAATTTCCGTAGGGAAATTTATTTTTAATAAATATTTAGAATTAAAATTAAAATTATAAAAACAATTTTGTCGTGACTATTATCATATGTTTATACATTTATTTTACATATATATTATATGTATTTCATTTAATTATTAAAATATTTAATTGTTATTAAATTGTTTATAATATATATTATGTATGTGATAAAAAAAATAAAAATTTCTTTAAATTTTACGAAAAAATAAATTTTTTTTTTTAATATCATTATATATGAATTTAAATATACATAATTATATATATATATTTACTATAAATTCCATAGATATATATTATATATTATTTAAAATAAAAATATAGATTTATACACACACTTGTAATATTTTATATATAAAAATTAAAGCATATAAGCATACATTTGGACGATATATTTGTATATTAAAGGGGCTAACATGTCCATTGCGGTGTAAATCTCAACACTTATACATGGGCATGTCAAACCTTGCACAGGTTGTTGTGTTACACATGCACACACATATATATGTGTATATGACACACGTATATTGTTAACCCGCCTTTTGATAAGGCCGCGGACAGACGGGTTTAACTTAATCAACTGCATGTTTGTCGAGACTATAGTACGATGGATTCAGTCGACTGGATGGATGGATGACGCAACATGCTTGGAAGATGGAAATATGATTGGATAAAGATGAATCAACTATAATTTGGGTCTAGGAAACATGGTTCGGCATGATGTGGTTCGGCACAAATAGTTCGTCTGGCATTCACTACTCACGTTCGAATAGCATTCAAGAGTACTCGGCGTGCATAGAGCGTTCGACATACATGAGTGGTTCGGCATTCCAGGAGCACTCGGCATTCAGTAGCGCTCGGCATCCAGGAGCGCTCGGCATTTAGAGGCACTTGGCATTAAAGATCTTAGGCATGATGGGCGCTCGGCATTAGAAACTGTTCGGCATCAAACATGGTTCAGCATGATGGAGGTTCGGGATTAAGTATCATTCGACATTTAGAGGAGCGCTCGGCCTAAATCTCGTTCGGCACTGGATGGATCACTCGACATAAATCTCGTTCGGCATTGGATGGATCGTTCGGCAGTAGGGAGCGTTCGGCATTGGATGGGTCGTTCGGCATACCTCACCTCGCTCGGCATTGTACCTCGCACCTCCATACCTCGGTACCTCGCACCTCCGTACCTCGATACCTCGGTACCTCCATACCTCGGTACCTCTCACCTCTGTACCTCGATACCTCGGTACCTCCATACCTCGGTACCTCGCACCTCCATACCTCGGTACCTCCGTACCTCGGTACCTCGATACCTCGCACCTCCCAACGCTCGGCATACCAACTGCTCAGGATCAGTCGGCATAATGAAGTAGGGTTCGGCTATGACCTTGATGGGCCCAAACTACTCAGGAGGCCCAACAACCTGGTTTTGCCTATAAATACAGCATGTGGGTCTCCAGATGGGGGGGCTTCTTTCTGCTCTCTTACTTTCTCTTTTCTAAGGCTAAGACAACTCTGCCATTTTGCAACTGTAATCGATTATTACAACAATAAAAAGCAAACTTCTAAGTGGACGTAGGCCGGAGTTAGCCGAACCACTATAAAATCTGTTGTTCTTTACTGCTTTCATTTTAGTTTTAACTGTTCTTCACATTATTGCTCTCTACATATACTCTATCTCTGAGCTGTGACTGGTATTTGGTGCTTTCATCTGGATTTGGGTGTAGTGACCAATTTTGGCGCTAACACTTTGGTGCTTTCACTGAGAATTGAACTCAGGAATTTTGGAGTTAGGAACTTGGATCTTAGAAAGAAATGGCAAGACCACCAACGAGGAAGCAAGCAGTGGAAAGGAGCAATCAGGAAGGAAGTCAAGCGGCATCTTCAGGAGCTGGAGAGGGTCATGCATTCATCTACATAACTCGGGATGAGATGCAAGTGATGATGAATTCTATGCAAGAGCAGATGATGAAACGGCAAGAGGAGATGATGCAGGCTCTTCTTAGGCAATTTGGACAACTAGGAACTGCAGGTGCTCAAGATCGTGGAGCTGGACCAGAGGAACTCAACCAACGGACAGATGGAGTGAATCAGCAGGGGGCAGCTCCCAATCAACAAACAGTTAACCATCTAGATGGACCTAGACTCGGGGGCACACCACCAGGTGATGCTGGCCCAGTTCATGGAGGGATACCGGATAACGCTACGCGGCCTGACATCGATAGGAATACAGGAGTACGTGATGAAGAATATGTGCCAGAATTTCCTCGGGGACTTGGGGGGCAGTCTGGATTGGTTGGAAACACTGGATTGGCTGACATTATCAGGCGGACTATTCGCGGAGGTCTGACAAACAGGGATTCAGAGGGAGTTAACAAAAGTCCGTTTACCCGAAACATTAGGACAGCTAGGAATCCGTCCGATTTCAAACTACCCACTCTGGAAGTATACAACGGGAAGACGGATCCCACCGACCACTTGATGAGGTACACTAGGCATATGGAAGTGCTGGGGGCAACGAAGGAGGTTATGGCCCGATGTTTCCCCCTGTACTTGACTGAAATTGCTGTTATGTGGTTTAGACAGCTGGAGGATGGATCCATTGGAACATGGACAGAACTGGTGGACAAGTTCTTAAGTTAGTTTCGAGTTCACATAAAAAGGCCAAAGAACGTGATGACGCTAACGTCAGTCAAACAGGGGGCAGATGAATCGCTCAGGACATTCTTAACTCGATTTAATGCAGCAGTTGCTTCGGTGGATCGGCCAGATCCATTAATGGTTTTGATGGCTGCGGTATCAGGAGTCAGAGATAATTCGGATTTCAAAGTATCGTTGATACGGGACCCACCGTTGGATCTTGGGGAATTCTTTCATGAAGCTGAAAGATTTCTTCGACAAGAAGATGCATGTTTGGACATGAGGCCAAAGGAAGTAAACACGACTAAGGATGGAGGACTACCCGGTGAAAGCTCGGGTGGGGGCAAGGATAAAGGGAAAAGGAAGCGCTGGGGAGAACCAAAGTTCTCCACTTACACAGGATTGAACGCAACGTTGGAGCGGATTTTCTTAGATACTCGAGATCGCCTTTCTTATCGAAGGCCAGCAAGGAGGGAACCCTCAGAACAAGAAAGGGCGTCAGGAAGGCACTGTCTTTTTCATGACCTGGACGGGCATGACACTAATAGCTGCCGGCATTTGAAGGACATAATCGAGGAGCACATAAGGAATGGTCAATTGCGACAGTATGTCAGAACTCGGAATGCGGCGGTGGAACAGGAGCAGCCACCGCCTATCTTGAACGACGAGGGCATGAGGCCCAGGAATGGTGGCCGATTGGTCATCAACTAATCTTGATGGTTTGGAATAAGTAACAAACTCCGGGCAAACGGTTAAATCACTTACTCATGTACGGGGTCGGAGATAACCCTCAGGCATGCTCTGAGATGATGGCTTACCGAGACGCCCGCGTTTGTGAAATCTATTTTTTCCTTTGACTTGGACATTTGCTTTTTCTGGTTTGGTTTTGGAGTTTGGTTTGAACTCCCTGTTTTGCTCATTTTCTGGTTTGGATGTTTGTTTTTTGTTATGGATTTTTGATACGGGTTTTTGGTTTTCTATTTGGATTTGGATTTCGGATTGGATTTTGATTGGATTTTCTCTGGATTTTTGGCTAAAAGGTCGTCGAGTATGGACTATGCTCGGCAAGGGTCCGGAGAGACCAGGTTTCGGCCTAGGATTTAGGCCATATATTATTGGTTACTATTTTAGGTCGTCGAGTATGGACTATGCTCGGCAAGGGTCCGGAGTGACCAGGATTCGGCTTAGGACTTAAGCAACCGCATTATTCGACGTTCAGGGACACTGAACCATGAACACCGTGGAATTACTTAACGTAGGTCGTCAAGTGTAGATTGCGCTTGGCAAGAACCCGGAGAGGTTACAGGTTTAGATATTGGCTATGAATAGCTAAGGATTCGGACAAGGAACCGGAGCGGTCCCGGATTTGGATATCGACCCGGAGAGGTCACAAATATGGTTATAGGTTATTGGATATGGATGGATTGGAACTCGGTAGTCGGGTTCAGATGGATGTGGATAACATGCATACTTGGGATATTGGACTTGAGGCTATTCAAAAAAACGCCTTTCATAGCAAGGCATGTTTTGGGGGGCAAGTGTTAACCCGCCTTTTGGTAAGGCCGCGGACAGACGGGTTTAACTTAATCAACTGCATGTTTGTCGAGACTATAGTACGATGGATTCAGTCGACTGGATGGATGGATGACGCAACATGCTTAGAAGATGGAAATATGATTGGATAAAGATGAATCAACTATAATTTGGGTCTAGGAAACATGGTTCGGCATGATGTGGTTCGGCACAAATAGTTCGTCTGGCATTCACTACTCACGTTCGAATAGCATTCAAGAGTACTCGGCGTGCATAGAGCGTTCGACATATATGAGTGGTTCGGCATTCCAGGAGCACTCGGCATTCAGTAGCGCTCGGCATCCAGGAGCGCTCAGCATTTAGAGGTACTCGGCATTAAAGATCGTTAGGCATGATGGGCGCTCGGCATTAGAAACTGTTTGGCATCAGACATGGTTCAGCATGATGGAGGTTCGGCATTAAGTATCATTCGACATTTAGAGGAGCGCTCGGCATAAATCTCGTTCGGCACTGGATGGATCACTCGACATAAATCTCGTTCGGCATTGGATGGATCGTTCGGCAGTAGGGAGCGTTCGGCATTGGATGGGTCGTTCGGCATACCTCACCTCGCTCGGCATTGTACCTCGCACCTCCATACCTCGGTACCTCACACCTCCGTACCTCGATACCTCGGTACCTCCAGGTACCTCTCACCTCCGTACCTCGATACCTCGGTACCTCCATACCTCGGTACCTCGCGCCTCCATACCTCGGTACCTCCGTACCTCGGTACCTCGATACCTCGCACCTCCCAACGCTCGGCATACCAACTGCTCAGGATCGGTCGGCATAATGAAGTAGGGTTCGGCTATGACCTTGATGGGCCCAAACTACTCAGGAGGCCCAACAACCTGGTTTTGCCTATAAATACATCATGTAGGTCTCCAGATGGGGGGGGCTTCTTTCTGCTCTCTTACTTTCTCTTTTCTAAGGCTAAGACAACTCTGACATTTTGCAACTGTAATCGATTATTACAGCAATAAAAAGCAAACTTCTAAGTGGACGTAGGCCGGAGTTAGCCGAACCACTATAAAATCTGTTGTTCTTTACTGCTTTCATTTTAGTTTTAACTGTTCTTCACATTATTGCTCTCTACATATACTCTATCTCTGAGCTGTGACTGGTATTTGGTGCTTTCATCTGGATTTGGGTGTAGTGACCAATTTTGGCGCTAACATATATATATATAATATAATGTAAAACTATATTATAGATATAAATAAAATAATTATTTTATCTAAAAGAAATTTGGAAATTGTCTAAACAAATTAGACTTCATATGCCCAATAAAGATCCAAAATGGTAAAAAAATATTGAAATTCATTCATGACTTTCACTATGGGCACTACAACAAATAAACCTTATTAGAACTTTTGTTTTACAGTGTTTGTAATTGAAACGTTGTAAAACCCCTTTTACAACTTTTTCAGAAAAAAGTTGTAAAACCCCTTTTAACAACTGTTTAAAAATGTTGTAAAAACGTTGTTTTTTACAACTAGATATTACTTAATTACAGGTTTTTTAATAAGTAGTTTTACTTATTGGTTTAAGTTAAATTTTTTGGATATGTTTAGTATTGCTTAAAATATTATAATAATTAATGATTTATAATTAATAACAAATATTTAATACTTATGTAACGACTCGACTTTTCGACGCTCGAAAGTCGACATTAATATGTCCACTGTATCAAATGCCGCGCAATCGAATGCCGGAAAACCGAACCATTAGGGTTAAAAGAAGAGGTAGAAGAAGACAGAAGAAAAAGAGAACAGAAAAACACAGAAACAGAAACAATATCAGAATCTCACATTTCGCAGCAGAACAATATACAATAGATAATCACTAGCCTTTTAAAACAAAGAGCTATATCAGTTTATACATACATCAATCAGAGTCAATATACAACTCAATACAACAATGGACAGTTATATAAACTTGTCCTCATACAGAATACACAGCGGAAATAAATAACAAGTACGGAAATACGTCTCGCCATCCAGCTTGCTTCCAAAGCTCCAGAATATCTAAAATATCCTGATAACATAACTCTAGGCTGCCCGTGTGGAAAATTATGGGCACCCAGAGTTTAGAAAGGAAACAATAAACTCTAAGTCAGTCATGGTGACTGGTGTGAGATCGTAAAACGGTTATTTTCACAAAGAAAATAAAATTAATTCGCAATGCTTTTCGAAAATGAAACTACCATAAGACCTCCCGCCACACACACAATGCAAATGCAGAATTGGAGGAGATTTCTTCTTATGATATTCAAAGATGCTTACTACGCAAATCATTGGATTATTATTATTAATGTCTAGTGTGGAAAATATTTCGAAAGTACAATATTAATCTTAGCCAGCATAGGTACCATTATACTATGCCTACTATAGCTGCTATGTTAAATAGCAGGTTCTACAACTAAAACCGTACAAGTTTCCTATTGGGAAATGGATTACCAACAAATGGTCAGGCAAAGGAACTTCCTACCGCCACATTGGATTGCCTCTGGATGGACATCCCGAGAGACAACTGCTCTCTGCCAACTCAAGGCCGGGTTAACCCTGTAATAGGTAACTCACGAATATGCCACCCCCGGTCCTTTGGGACCTTTATCCGAGGCGCCTCGATAAACACACAATCACACAATAAATGAGATTGGGGTATCCACATAGGTTAAATACCAGGGCTCCATACCTGATACCACCCTTTTCTAGAAGGAAATGACATACCCTAAAGGGCGCGACCCTCATAACCTTGTCGCATATTCCTGTTTCGACCATTTCCGGGGTGTGAGGTCTGACGAAGTCTCGTCCACAAAGCTACGCTTTTTCACAAAGCCGTGCTTTGATCAACAAATGATCAATAAATGATCATCACACAACAACACTCAACATGCCACATTACCAAATTGGGAATATATCGCTAATAACCTTCAACTACATAACCTCTGAGCTCGTATGTCTCAGAGAAGGGTGTTAAGCTAAGAGAATAAATTCTCCGCCACCAACAGAAATGTATTTGAAAGAAATCAGCTTTACGTCTCAAAATGTAATGTCAGACATGTAACCATACAAGTCTGTTCCGGGTTCGAACAGAACTGAAGGCACTTCCAAAGAAGCCCTTGCAATCCATGTATTCACAATCCCGATCGGACTTCCCATCACAAAAGAGTGATATAAATCTCTATACCGGAGCAACTCGGTGTAGAGACATTCGACAGTTTGTCATTTCATTTTTGAAAATACCCGGTCTTCACACCGGTCTTCAATTTCAATTCATACACGTCGTATCATTATTCTGAATGGGTTATCTGACACAAAGGTCTTTTCCTGGCTAAACCGAATAATAAGCGTTTGTTTTAAAAACAAATTCAAGTGCCATTTCAAAGGCAATATTGATAGTCGGTGATTTAACTATTAACAATATTCACAACAATCATCAGATTTAAATAATTTTCCCAGATTATTTATTTTCAAAATATCTTCATAAGATATATTTTACCCACACTTCATCACTTTGAAAACAGATTTCAAATCATTTTTTCACCTTTCAACTTTTGAAAATAAATTTCAAATCAATTCCCTCACGCGGAATATATTTCCAAATATTTCTTTTAAAACCACTTTAGAACTTTTAATTTATATTTTAAAAGCTACTTTGGAAATATACTCGGCTTTATAGTGAAAATACACTTTCACTTCAAAATGGTCCATTTAAACCAATTAAATAAATCCTTATCGATTTATTTTAAATTCACATTCCAAGTCAGTAAATCTATTTTCACACTTTAAAAATAAATTAGTGTTTATTTTTAAAACAAAATTTCCCTTTCCTTTATAAATTCCAATTTGAATTTACATTCCCAAATATTCACTTTTAACCCCAAAATCAAATTCCAAATTGATTTCTAATTTTATTTCAATACCAAACCAATTGCAAATTGATTTCTAAGTTTAATTTCAATAGAACAAACATTGCAAATTTCTTTCTAAGTTTATTTCCAAATAACAAACCATTTGCAAATCGATTTCCAAATTTATTTTTCAAACACTAAATCAATTACAAATAAATTTTCCAATGATTTATTTTCCATCACCAAATTAATTACAAATTTGATTTCTACATTTATTTCAACTCCAAATAAATTTCCATATTGATTTCTCAAAGATTCATTTTCGAAAACCAAATCAATTACAAATTGATTTCTAAAAGTTTATCACTTTTAAATACATTCCTTTACCCTTCCCAATTTATTCAAAATTCCATTTTTAAATGAATTCTTCAACTTTTAATCAATATTATTCAAAACTCATTTATTAATATCGTTTATTCGGTAAGATTTCGAAAAATCAATTTTAATACTTTAAAATTCCTTCTTTCAAATTAATTCGATTCTTAAAAATAAATTCACTTAAAGTTTTCCACTTATATTAAAAAATCCAATTTATATTCATTTCTGGTATCCAACGATACCAAAATACATTCGGCTAAATTATAGCCTTCAACACATCCAATCACAAATATAATCACACACAGATTATAAATAATCACATCACAATATATGAAACAAATTCACATAATTTGAGGAATCCAGTTGGATCCCTCCAACCTGTTTCCCTGCATCCATAGATGTTAGCACAATACCAATTCCACTTCGAGGTGGAATATCGCGGTATATGGGATTTTATAAAATATCATCCGCTATTATGCGGCGCAATAGGGTCTCATCCGCTATATAATGTGGGAAATCAATCAACTCCAATATATACATATGCCAATATATATATATTGCTATATACTACTATATATAGTATCACATCCAAACAGTCAATCAATAACTGTAAAATCAAATTTTTCATTTTTGAGTGAGAAGATCTCACCTTTGCTTTTAATTTGCAATCCATTTCCATTTTGACCATTTCTTCACGGTTCCAAACCTTGTGTAAACATTTTATATGATTTATTAATATTTGAATAAATCAAACAATTAACCATCATTTTATTTTTATTTTTATTTTAACTTATTTTACATGTTTATAAAATAATTCATAAAGATCCTAAAATCAACTTCATATAAATTCTCTAAACACCTTTAAAATTTCTATTTTTTTTCTTTTCAAAATCTTATCCATATTGAAAATCTGCATATTTATGAATTCATATTCTGTAATTAACAAAACAGCAGAAAACATTTTCCCTCCCAGACTTACTTAAGAATTTAAAAACCGCCTATATATAAAATTTCCAATATATATATATATAATTACTGTTAACATGTATATATCTCATTAAACTCCTACTGTGTGCATATATATTATTATTTCTGGTAAAAATTTCCCAATTTAATGCAATTTATTATATAAATTTTTCTCTACATGTATATTTAAATTGAAAAGAGATATTAATATGTATTGTTGACCAAATCTAAATCGAAGGATAATCAGCCAAACCTTACCTCGATCTTGACGCACCGCCGAATCCTTGCCCTCGCGATCGAACAACCCCACGAAACAGTCGCGAGATGCTCTAGACCCTTATGCCTCAACATCGCCAACGCTCGTCTAATCCATCTCGTGATTTCCCCCCTTCGATCGAAACTGCACATCCACAAAGCTATTGCGACAACACCAGTGAAATTACCGATGTCGATCGACATTTCGATCGTGCCAAAACTGAGATAGATGAGGGAAATAGGGTTTTGCTTCTTTGTGAAGGAGTTTGATTTCGTTCTTCTTTTGCTTGCTTCGCTATCCCTTTTAATTTTGAGAGATCGAACTGTCTCTAATTTTGATTTAAAACTTCTCGTGAACGAAGATAAGGGTAGCGTGATTTATTCAGCGGCCATTATTCTCAGGCTTAGATTTGAAATTGCCTACGAAAAATTGAAAGAGAAAAAAAGAATAGAAGGGGAACTCGCGGCCATGATTTAGTTTTGAACGAGATATATTTTTTTCCCTCTGAACGAACTGATCTCGTATGAGATTTGTAAAGGAATGGGGAGATAAGAGAACGTGATTAAGCAGAGAGTAGGTCGGCATTGAAAAGTTATAGGGTGGCTGTTGATTAAAAGTTTATATTTTTATATTCAAAAATATCTCGTTATATTATATCAGCGCGTTTGCTTATCGTATGATCACACAATAACTCTGATCACTACGAAAATTGAAATCCGATAAAAATACAATATTACGGATCCAATGGAAAGCTATTTTCAAATATTGATCTAAACGATAAATTTTCAAAACTGAACAAAACAGTTTCAAATTCAATTCTGAAGCTTCCATTATCTTCAGTATCATTAATATAGATTTTCTAAGTCTTTAAAATATTTTTAATCAACTTAAAACTGAAGATTCAATTTTTTACCCAGTTTCAATAATTAAATTCAATAATTTAATCGCCAAATTCATTCTGATATTTGAATTTCAAATTAAATTATCATTCGAATATTTAAACTCAATTAAATATTCACATTTCAAATGTCAAAAATTCAGGGTCGTTACAACTTATTTAATAATTTATAAATGGTAGTTTATAATTAATAATTTATAAATGAAAACTTAGGTAGGTAATTATTTATAGTTTATAACTAATGATTATTAATGAATTATTTATAATTAATAATTGTTATCTATAATCAGTAATTATTTTTTATATTTATTATAGTTAATTATGAATAATTAGTAAATTACAGTTAATAGTTTATACTCTAAAATTTAGTTCATTGTAATTTTTGTTAACTATTAAAATAAACAACCAGTTCATAGAATACCAATGAATTAGTAAAAAAACTTCAAAGAAACTACGGGCATATAACCATTTTACTTGATGTAATCAACATAAAAGACATTCACTAATTCGACTTATCTATCATGAACGATTAGCTGATATTAACACAGTTTATTAACCATTCTTAACCATTTCAACTACGATACCGTAATTATTAAAAAATTATGGTTAGCAATTTGATTGTTCCTTACTATATCAACTTGTATGACACTACATTTATAATTAATAAATATAATTAATTATTAATATTAATTAATTAGTAATTAATATTAAATAATTATTGTTATATAGTCAATAATTAACTTTTAATAATTAATTTTTAATATTTAATGTTGAATTAATTTACTATTTTAATAATTAATATTTAATAATTTATTATAGTCTAATATTTAATCATTATTAATATTAATAATACTTAATTTATTATTTAACAATATATTTAATAATTGATAATTAATAATTAATGATCAATAATTACTATTAATAATTAATAATTAATAATATATACATAATAATTAGTATTTGACAACTTGTATTCAATTATAATTAATAAGTAATAAGTAATAATTGATAATTAATAATTAATAATTAATAAACAAGAAGTAATAATTAATAAATAATTTTTAATAATTAATATTATAATTTATATTAAATCATTAATAATTAAGGCTATTATTTAATAACTAATAATCTATAAGTAAATAATATTTAGTAACGTAGAAGTATTATTTGTTATTTAGTATTTGATATTTAATAGTTATATTTAATATGTAATATCTCAAAAATTTTAAAAATTTAAAATTTTCTAAATTAAATTTAAAAATATTTATTAAATTTAGAAATAAAATTTTGAAACATTTCTAAAATTCAAAAATAGTAATTTATAATAATATTTATTATTCCTTCTTTTGGTCATCCTTAATTTAAATATAATGGCAAGTCCAATTGTTTTTCGCCCCTACTTTTCATTTTCGACTTAACCACTTTCATTAACCCTAAATTCCAAGTGCTAAAGCGAAATCCCATAATAAAAATATTTAAAAATTTGAATGAAATCCAGCACAAATTCACCCTTATAACCAAAGCTCCAGCCCCGTCGTTGTCGCGGTGGAATCGAGATATTATATTTTATGGGTCGAAGTTGGAGGTGATAAACGCACCAAAGTTGCAGCCACCACAGCTTCACTCCCCACCACCATGATCATCGTTACTCCATATCATCACACTAAACTCTACCTCACAAATAAGGCAAGTTTGCTCTTTTCTTTATTTTCCTGTTTGATTGTTAGAAATTTACTGTAGATTTTCCATTAAGAAAAATGATAGAGACGACGATGAGGTATTGTTGTGTAACCAGAGATGATGGAAATTGGCATCGTGCAAATAAAGGTGCTCCGGAGCAGGTATCGAATTTATTAACCAGATTTTTCATTCTTTCGTAGATTATGATACCTTGCTATGAAACTAAGTTTACTTTGTAACGTAGATCTTGGAATTTCGCAACTACAAGCCAGAAGTTAGAAAGAAGGTTCACTCGATTATGGGAAAGTTTGCTAAATGTGGACTTCCATTTTTAGTTGTTGCTACTTAAGAGGTTCTTGAGAAGAGCAAAGAAAGTGTAGCAACCCGCCTTTTCGATCCTTAGAAGTCGATACTAATACATACACGATATTCACGTGCTGAACATCCAAGTGGCGAAAAGACAGGTCATTGGGGTGAAAAAAGAGAGAAGGACAGAACAGAATCTCACAACGTGAGGAGTAATCTATAATATATCAATGAACTTTACATAAAGAAAACTTTTACATACATACATACATCAATCAGAGTATAATTATCCTATCAACAGACCTTGGATAGTTGTTACAGCCTATCCTTACAATTTCTGATAAATACATTAAGAACAAAACAGCGAAAGATAAAATATGTTAATACGCCATGGAGGATCCAGCTCGTCTCTCAAAGTTCTAAAGTGTCCAGTTAAATCTGGAAAATATGTTCGGGCTGACCCGATCATTATAAGAAAAATAACACCTGGATCAGTCTGGTAAAACTAGCGTGAGAAACACAATCAATTGGATTACTTAATGTTATAAAACCTTTCAGAAATAAATGTATCCCAAAGACCACACCACATATAAACACGGGTAGGTTTTTACCTTACAATAACCAAATCACTTTTATTATAAATCCAGTGATATTATATTAATGTCTAGGGGTTGAAAATAAATATATTAAATAGCTGAAATGCTTGCATCATACATTCCAGTAGTTGGGCGGAACTAAGTTAGTAAGGCACGTATTGGAGATTGGATTTCCATCAATGACAAAGCTACTAGGGTACCGCTTGCCATAATACACCTTTATAAAAATATACCGAGGGCCTCACATGGACCCCCTATGAATCAGAGTCGGCTGCCCATTTAACATGGCATATCAAATTACATCATTTCCCAGGACCAAGGACTCAAAAAATGTGCACCAACCATGGCCCCACTTCCTAGCACATACCAAATCCATAAATATCGATTCTAGATCAAGGAATGACTGCTCCTAATGGTAGCGAACCACATAGCTCTGAAGCATATCCCCTGTTTTAGTCATTTCCAGGTTGTGAGACTTGTTAGGTCACGGTTACCTTCTTCTCTTAGAAAATCCCACTTGGAATGCTAACATTGCCCTCCAAGCAATATTGCAATGCCAACATTCATCCATATAAGTTATTTAGGATATGAACAACCGAAGATAGTACTTATACTACATCCATTTTGGAATCACCCTTAGGATCAGTAGCAAGTAGCCATTGCACTTTAAAGAGCTCCATCTTCGATTCCATCATCTTCAAGATGTCTTCAATATGACGCTTGAGTTGGTTTGAAGTGGTTTCAGATAATTTACACTTATCCAATCCTGGTCTCTTCGAACCAACATTTGATTGTTTCAGGTAAACTCAACTTCGGTTCTTTTGGAAATAATCAGGCAATACATAAGAGTGAAGATCGCCTCCTAACCGTTTAAGTGGACGGATTTCCTTATCATTTGTCCTATGAAATCAAAATGAGATTTATATGCACGGTACAACATCATTGAAGATAACTATGCCATATAACTTCTGTGTTTCTCCTAGATATTTCCAGAGTTATATTTTGGCCAAGATTTGATAGTCGATTATTTAACTATCAAATAACAAGCAATCAATCATAAATTTAATTTCATATGGGATCCACTAAGCCTCTATAAATAAATCTTTCAATTATTTGTTCAAAATAGTTTTACAAAAGATATATTCACAAACCCCTTATACTCTTTTCAATACTTGGGAAAACATTCATATACTTATCTCAACGTTATAAGTATATTTCAAACCATTATATTTTCAATACTTAGAAAATATCCATATACTTATATCAATGATATAATTATATTAACAAAACTTGAGGAAGATTTCCTCTTTTTCAAAGTCATATTTAAATGGGCCAAAACAAATATTATTTAAAATATTTCTTGCTATAAACCAAACCATTATCCTTCAGTGTTAAGTATAAAAAGAATGTTTCCATACCACCATAATTAAGAAGGATTAATTATCAAAATCAAATCTCATTCCTCTTTATAAAATTCTTTTTTTTATAAGCCTATTTCATACTTTAAATCCTTTTATAAATCTCTAAATTGATTTATAAACTTCTTTTATAAGTCTCTTAAAATGATTTATAAAATCCATTTCTATTTATAAAGCTCTTTTATAAATCTTCCTTTATAACTCCTTTATCAAATATCGTGTATAATCTCCTTTACAAAATATTATTTGTATCCCTAAATAAATCCTTTTTACTACGTACAATCCTTTTTATAAAAAAATTAATCATTTATAAACACCTTTATTCAATTAATTAATTATTTTTAAACATCATAAGTGAAACACCCCCACACCACTTAATATACCCAAAAAGGGCACACCAAAAGATATGGTGCATTATAGGTATAGCTAAAACATCACAGAGACTAAGATTCACAAGACAAATAAGTGAAAACAGCAGAAAACATTTAGATAATAAATTGTCAATCAAAATTAAACTTCATTTTGAAATAAGTCATAAAAATATAGCATGTCTCAAAAACTCAAAATACCTCGTGTCTCATGAAAATACATCTCAGTCTCATAAAATCAAAGTACAAAAGTAACAATAATAATCATAATCCCTCTCCCAAGTACCAATCCGTCATAAGCCGAATGAAAAGGATGAAAAGTAGAAGAATACATCTTAAACGAGAGAACTCCGAGAATGAATCTCCAAGCAATCTGAATCAACTCAACTCTGCTGGCCTATTGGGGGGAAGAAGGGGGAAATAGAGGAGTGGGTCAGACAATAAGTCTTGCGAGTGAAAGTAATTTCTAGCATTTCTAAGCAAGGTAAAGGTAATAGACTAAGCTATCTTATTCATCTCTGCTATTTTCTGTTTTCCGATCTTTACTTCTATCTCCACAAATCTAGAATCATGGGATCTCTGCGGGATGATGAAGGTTGGGAGGAGGTAAGAAGGAAAAGGGGCAAGGCTCCAGCTTCTTTGGGTCCTGATCAGAGGATTAACCTGGGAGGTCAAAGATCGAGTAGATCAGATAGAAACTCGGGTAGAAGGGTGCTTCCGGATCATGCTGGGCGGACAGTTACTAAACAGCCAAAAATTTCTAAGCAGAAAGTTCCGTTGTTAGGAGGTATTCCAAAAATAATTTTCACTGTTTCGGAGAATGCAAAGAAATTTTCTTACAGTGAGGCAGTGAAAGTAGGAGAGGTTGGTGATTTAGGTAACCTAGATCTGGAGTTTATAGAGCCTATGGTAGCGGATGGTAAAAGGATAGGTTCCCTTTCTTCTGAAGCGATCAAAGAAGCGGAGGGAGGCTGGGATTTTTGCATTTTATTGTATATGGTTGGGTATAAACCATGGCTCAGAACTTTTGAGGGATACGCCAATAGGGTTTGGGCAACTACGAAGCCGTTCTCAGTTCGCTCTAGGAATAATGGTTTTTTTGTAGTGATATTTGGTTTGGAGGAGGACTGCAATAAGATTTTGAAATCGGGTCCTTGGTTTATGGACCAGAACTTGATCATTATGAAGAGATTGTCCCCAGATATGAGAACTGATAGAGATCTTCTTACCTCTCTGCTTATGTGGGTTAGACTTCCGGGTTTAAGTTTCAAATTATGGGGCAATAAGGCTATCAGCGCTTTAACTAGTACCATAGGAGTTCCTATAAAGATGGATGAGGCCACGAAAAATAAATCTAGACTAGCCTATGCCAGAGTTTTGGTTGAGGTTAATGTTATTTACGGTATGCCTAACTCCATTGAAGGCAGGGACGAGAATGGGAGGAGTTTCATTCAGGAAGTAGAATATGAAAACCCTCCTCCCATCTGTGGCAAATGTGTGTGTTTCGGACATGTAACTACTGAATGTCCAATGACTAAGTCTTGGGTTCCTAAAGGGACCCAAGCTGTCACCTCTGATAAGGAAAGTCTTTCGGATCTTGGTCTTGTTGAACATGCGGATACAGTAAGGGAGGAAGGAGGAATTGAGATTTCTAATAATTTTGAAAAGGAGTTGAATGTTGGATGTCCCTCTGTTACCGGTAATTCTTATAATGGAGTCATCAGTGACGTAGGGACGGTAGTCCCTTGTGGTGATCTTATGGCCGATATCGTGCAGTCTCATGTGCATCAAGAAAATCAATTCATTACTGCTGTATGTCCTTCATCTGATGGAACTCAGGATAGGTCACAGAAAGTTTCTTATGAGCTAGACCCAGAAGCTAGGGGAAAATCTACAAATGCTAAAGAAGTTGTATCCCCGGATCAGAATTTGGGAAAAGTTGTATCCTCAGTAGAGCGCCGTGAGGGGGTAATTTCAGAAGCGTCAGAGCCAGAACATGTTACTCTTACCGAAATAGGAGTCAGAGAAGATTGCTTCAATGTTCCTCTGGCCAGGTCGGAAGTTCCTCCTGATCAAGGAGCCAGGGAGCCATTCATTCCTGCATCTCCAACTACCTCGGGAGCCAAAGATCTAAGATCAACTCCTCCGAAATCACCATCGCCTCACATATCAATTCTTAAACTCCCTTCGTCATCATTGGATCACAATTCTCTTCCAATATCCTAATTTTCTAATGATTTAGTTATTGATGACTGTATAACTAATAATGTTAATTTTAGGAGAGGTACCGATCCTTGTATTTTCTCTCAGGTTCAAGATAATCTGGATCAGGACATAGGAACGACTGAAGTGGCAGAGGAACAGAATACTTATGATAATGTAGATACAGTTCAGGAGGTGATGGAGGAACAAATTCTTCCGAAGCCTCAAGATATAGAGTTTGACAATATTCAGAAGGATAAGCTTGTTCGTAAGAATCCCAAGTGGGTTCAGATGTTAGGTATTCCTTCAGAAGACAAAGGGGAGTCTTCTAGTAGTAGGTCTTTGAGGACCTGCAATAACAAGGTTTTATAATGTCAGTAGCCTGCTGGAACGTTAGAGGGTTTCATAACCCTAACAGAATGGGAGAAGTGAGAAAACTCATTGATAAGTATAATATAAGCTGTTTCGGTATTCTGGAAAATAAGTTGTTGTTTTCAGGATTATGAAGTTGGAAAAAGCGTTGGATGACAGATGGAAAATAATTAGTAACGTTTCATGTTATTATAAATGCAGGATAATGGTCCTTTTTGACGGAAATGCTTGGGATTTCAATCTTATTAGTATGAGTGATCAACACATTACCATTGAACTGATCAATTCCTCGAAGTTCAAATGTAATATGTCCTTTGTCTACGCCCAAAATTTTGTTGAATTAAGGAAAAGATTATGGAAGAATTTGCAGGAGGATGCTATCAATATTTATAGGCCATGGCTGGTCCTTGGGGACTTTAATTGCATTCGCAGCCCCTCAGAAAGAAAGGGAGGTAACCCAGTCTCTTTTGGTAATTTGTTTGAATTAGATGAAATCACTTTTTATACTGGTCTTAATGAGATTAATATTAAAGGTTATGAATTTTCATGGTGGTCGGGTCCGAGTCGAAACATATTCTATAAAATTGACAGGGTTTTTGCAAATCTTGATTAGATTAACTTATTTTCAGACTTATCGGCTGAATTTTTACCTCCATCGGTGAGTGATCATAATGCTATTCTCGTTTCGTTTATCTCTAAGCCTAGGGTTAAGAATAGTCCTTTCAGATAAATGAATCATTGGCCTTTATGCGATCAATACTTTCCATTGATCGAGAAACTTTGGGTTATTAATCACATAGATAGACCTTTGTATCAAATTATTAACATTCTCAAAAATATTAAAAGAGAACTTAAGAGATGGAGTGTTAAATCTCGCAATATCAAACAAGAGGTGAATGTTCAGAGAGAGAACTATTCAAGACTCCAGAAACTTTGGAAAATTCTCATGATCACAACTTAGCTTTGGAATTTCAAAATGCCAAGATAAATCTGGATTTAGCACTCAAGAAAGAATTTCTGGTTACCAAACAAAAGGCTAAATGTGATTGTCTGATGTTGGGTGACGAGGCCTCTTCTTTTTTCTATGCTAAAATGTCTAACAGAAGAAGTAGAAAGCGTTTGAATAATTTAATTGTCGATGGTAAGGTGGTTTCGGAAGATAAGTTTGTTGAATCGGTTATTGATTTTTTCAAACGAACTTATAATATGCCCTTATGTGACCATTTTCCTGAAGTTATTTGCAAAATGGTTATTTCTGAATTTGGGGCTAACTTTTTAAATGAGAGTTTTTCTTTGGAAGAAATTAAATATGCATTGTGGGATATTAAAGATACTGTTTCTCCAGGACCGGATCGTTTTAACTCATTGTTTTTTAAGACCCATTGGAATCTTTCGAAAGATATTATTTACAAATCTTTGAATGATATTTTTCAAAAGGGTTTAATTATTAAAGAATGGAATCACACGTTCATTCACTTGATTCCTAAAAAAGACCATTCCTCCTGCATTCTTGATTTTAGACCTATTGCCTGTTGTAACACTTTATATAAGGTTTTCTCTAAAATCCTGTGTAATAGACTGGGTCCTTTTTTGGATAAGTTGGTGTCCCTAAATCAGTCGGCATTTATCAAAGGAAGATCAATAGGGGATGGAATTTTGTTAGCTCACGAATTAATAAGAGGTCTCGAAAGAAAGGATAACAAAAATATGTGTATTAAAGTTGATTTAAAAAAAGCATATGATTCGATTAATAGAGATTTTGTCATACATATGTTAAGAAGCCTGGGTTTTCCAGATAAATGGGTGAAAATTATTGAAAACTTAATTAAGACTCCTGTTTTTTATATCATTGTTAATGGAGAAGCGCACGGTTATTTTAAGAGTTATAATGGGCTTAGACAAGGAGACCTGCTTTCCCCTATCCTTTTTACCCTGGTTATGGAATACTTTAGGCTACTGATGGAGGAAAAAGTTAGGGTTGGTCTGATTTCTCCCGTAACAGACTTTGATAATAAATTGACTTATATTATTTATGCTGATGACATCATTCTTTTTACTAAAGCCAATGCTTTAACTGCGACTGCTATTAGTGATGTTTTTAAAACCATGAAGAGGGTTACTGGCTTGGAGTTAAGCTTTGAGAAATCTAATGTTTTCTTTGGGAAAGGGGTAGAGTGTTGCACCGATATTAGTATGATCCTCAACATTCAACAATCAACTCTTCCTATAAGGTATTTGGGTATTCCTTTGTCTAGTGCTAATTTGAGGGATAAGGATTGTTCTCCTTTAATAGAGAAGATCAAAGTTAGGATTGGCAGATGGGAAACAAAAATGTTGAGCTTAGCTGGGAGACTTGAACTTATAAAATTTACCATTTACCCTATAATACAATTTTGGATGCAATGTTTTTGTCTTCCAGTTGCTACCGTTCAAAAAATAAAACACTTGATTTTAAACTTTCTTTGGAAAAGCCGCAGTAGTAAGATTCCTTGGGAGGTTTTATGTAGGCAAAAAGAAGAAGGAGGAATGGGATTGAGAAACTTAGAAGAGATGAATAGAGCGCTATATATCAAATTGATATGGAAAGTAATCAATTCAGAAGGTATTTGGGCGGATTTTATGCATTGTAAATATATAGGGCTTAAAAGTTTCTGGGATATTAACCAGCATTCGGATGACTCGGGAGTGTGGAAATTCATTTTGAAGAATAGACATGAAGCTTTGAATTGCCTTTCCCTAAACATTGTAGACGGCAAAACTACTTCGTTATGGTTTGATCCATGGTTAAATGGGAGTTCTATTATGGAACGCATTGGTAGGGACACAGCTTTTAGAACAGGTACAGAAAATTTGTCGCTCAGTAAGATTCTAAGAGATGGTGAGTGGAAGTGGGATTTGTATAGTTTTTTTATTTCAAATTCATACAGAAATTTAAGGTGTCATGATTCATAAAAATAAGGAGAGGGATTTCTGGTCCTGGAAGTGTTCTAAGGATGGATCATATCAGTTTAAAAAAGTTTGGAACTCGGTTCGACCCAGGTTTGAAATTAAGTATTGGGCGTCTATGGTCTGGAATAAAATTCATGTTCCTAAAATGGCGTTATGCCTTTTTAAAGCCATAAATGATTTTCTTTTGACTAAAGAAAGATTAGTTCAGAAGCAGATAGTGGTGGATCATAATTGTGTATTCTGTAATAGTCACATTGAAAATATAGACCATCTATTTTTTCAATGCGATTTTACAGGAAATATTTGGCTTTGGAGTTGTAAAATTTTTTTCATAACGCCGAAGAGTCTATTTTCTTTCACTTTGAAGGAGGATTTACAGAAAATTGTTTCTATATCTAGCTCAAAAAATTTCAATTCAGATTTGTTTCAACTTTCACTTTCAGCTTGCGTCTGGCACATTTGGAAAGAAAGAAATGAAAGGATTTTCCAGAATCGTTTTACTGATAGGTCGAAGATTTGTTTAAAAATTTTCTAGACAGTGAATATCAGAATGGCAAAATCAAAACATTTCAAGAACATTACTGGCATGAATACAGATATAGCATTGAAATGGGGATTTACCTCCCAACGCTGAATTGGGGATTCATCAGCTTTATCATAAGTTTCTGTTCTCCTGCCATATTTTTGTTCCTATGTCTTCTGGCTTCAGGTTTCGAGTACCTGTATAATTTACACTATTTTCTCTCTCCCTCTCTCTTAATTACATTATAATTTTCTTTCATCTATAACTATTAAATTAGCATATAAGTATACAGGTCTGCAGGTTGCTCAAAGTGATTGAGATCTCGTCCTAGACAAATAAGACTTTGCTTCAGAGTAGAAGATGCAAAGGAAACTAACTCAAATGAGGACAAAAGAAGCTGTATCTTTTGGGTGATTAAAGACTTATCTTGTTTAAGTGACGTCTTAAGGGAGTTGTTGCTATTTTCATTGTCGTGTAAGTAGCTCAGATCTGAATTCGAGCATCAGTGAATTTGTAGGTTGCTATGAAATTTTTGTATCCCTGTCCTAGTCTCAAAATCAGCTTCAGTCTGAAGTTATGAGAACTAAATTGAAGATAATTTCATATTTATACTTACTTCGTGGTTTCTGGATGGATGGTAGATCTCCCACTAGTTTGTTTCTTTATGAGTGATTGCTGCTGTTTCTTCTCTTCGAAAGTAAAGGAAGAAGTTTGCTCCTTGATGGCCGCCATTTCCGTTCTTTTTAGTTTGTTTCGTACTGAGAAGAGATATGAAGTAATTGAAGTGGTCGTATTGCCTTCTTTTACTGTGAGAAGTGTCTCGAACTATCTGTAGATTTTCTGTTTTGGTGGGCTTTGGGCTGATTAAGTTCGGGCCTGTCTTGTTCTATTTTGTAATTGAGTTAACTTTGTCTTAGGGCCTGCTTTTGGCTCATGTATATTGTATGTTGGACTTGGATGATAGTTTTAATAGAAAAGTTTGAACCCTTTTTCAAAAAAAAAAGGTAATAGACTAAGCAATAGTTCTAGCTTGAAAGGAAAATACAGAAAACATAAAACTCGGATAAAATATTGTTTCTGATTCTATTTGATTGTTTTCTTTGATTGTTTCAATTGTTTGCACTTTTATTAAATTGTTGTGATTAGGCTGAAAACCCAAATCCTATCTCAACTTCTAACTTGATTAGGCTGAAATCCTAACTCTACCCTTTGATCGACCTTCTATCTCTGTTGTGCCACTGTGAGCTGATCCAATCTTTTTGGTCCCACAGCAAAAAGACACCTCCTAGTGCTATGAACGCAGTAGCGAATTATTTACCCAAATCGATGTCGCACGCTCGGTCATCGCCGATACACACTAACTGTCAGCCCTTGTTGTGACCTCTTATTTACCCTGATCAACATAAGCGTGCCCAGCCTCACCTAACTGTTGTGAGACCATCAGTCCTAGTCCTAAAAGGGAATGCTGCCCAGCCTCACCTAACTATTGTGAGACCATTAGTCCTAGTCCTGAAAGGGAATGCTGCCCAGCCTCACCTAACTGTTGTGAGACCATTAGTCCTAGTCCTGTAAGGGAATGCTGCCGGTACTGGTCCTAACAAACAAATTCTAGTTTGCGCCCCTTGCCCAAATCCCTAGATTTGAGCTTCTATCAATTGGCCACTTATTTACCCTAATCAGCATATGCACAGCCCAGCCTCACCTAACTATTGTGAGACCATCAGTTCCTGAATGAAAGGGAATGCTGTCGGTACGGGCCCTACTTCTATGTTTTCTTATTAACTTAATGTAAGTTTTAAAATCAGCCTCTTCTGTTATCTTTGCTATATTTTCTTATTAACTTAATCCAAGATCTAAGTTTTAAAATAAGCCTCTTCTGTTATCTCTGCTATATTTGTTTATTAACTTAATCCAAGATCTAAGTTTTAAAATAAGCCACTTCTGTTATCTCTGCTATATTTTCTTATTAACTTAATCCAAGATCTAAGTTTTAAAATAAGCCTCTTCTGTTATTTCTTTCTTTCTAATTATAACATGTGTTATAATTGTTCTTACAGCTGTTATTCTTTTATTTTCTCCTTTAGTTATAACCACTTGTTATAATTATGCTTGCAAATATCTTAAATTTGCCTATTTCAGTCCATCTCTATTTTTATTTCAGTTTTTCTTATTTTACATCTTATTTTTGTAAATTTAGTGTTTTTCTATTTTAATCCATATTAGCGAATTCTTCCCTTTTTAATTTATTCGCGCAAAAAGGGATTAAATCTTTATAAAAAGAAACTAACATTTACTGGCCAAATACCAACTTAAAACCGATGTAAATAACTGTAAATAACTAAAAAAAATAGCTGACTAAAATTAAACTGAAAAGAACTTCTGAAATGTACTTAAAAATAGACTGTAAATAAACTTACATAAAAGTTGTCTCAAAATTGTAGAAAAAGTACAACTATTGAGAACCCAATTATTTTAAATTACTTAAAAATCTAAAATAATTACAAAACACTCACTTGTGGTCCTTAGCTCTATTCCTTGGCCTTCCCGGATCCACTTCTATGGCATAGAATATTTTTTTCAAAAAGTTCTCCTTAGAAAAAATTTCTATTTAGGGTCCAGCCCCAGGCAATGAACCCAAATAGGAGAAAATCTAAATGAGAAAAATAGCTAGGCTAGGATTCTATTAATAGTGTAGCTTAGGGATCTCAAACCGTTGGATTTGAAGATTAAATCTGGTGCAACCACGTCATAGGCTCTCTAAGAACCATCGGATGGAAGCATGAACGCACAGGATTGCTCAGAAATCAAAATATGAGGTGTTCGCTTCGTACTGGATGAAACAACGTTCAAGAATTAAGGTGGGTCGACCTTACATATATGCGGGTCGATCTATATACATTGATGGTCGACCCTAAGGTCGACCTGACCATTGGCATGGGTCGACCCATGCCTTGTATTTTTTTCGTTTTATTCTGATTTCGTATTTCTCTCGTATCTTCTCCATACTTACTCGGAATTCGACAATTGATATATGGAAATTGATCAGAAAATCGCCACGGACCCAATGGTGCAACTTCCATAGCTCGATTCTGACAATTTCACAAACTTATTTTATTATTTAATTAATTAGTTAATTAATTATTATTGCTCAAATTTTGGGTTGTAACATTCTCCCCTCCTTAAGGGATTTCGTCCCCGAAATCTCCAACGACGGAAGACTGAAATAAATATTTTCATCCAAATTCTACAACCACATGTTCGACCATTAGCCATTGCATCCATTGTCTTTAAGTTTTCTAATGCAACTTATGTTATATGCAATAGTGTAGTGTCAATGTCCCTAACTAATGAAAAAATTAGGCGGTCTACAGATTCAATCGACCTCCTTTTTATGAAATCATGTATGTGCCATGTATCCAAATGAATGCAAATTTCCTAATGATAACTGATAGTTCTACATGCATGCTACAATCATCATCCAAATGCAACAATCATATGGTAATCACTCATTATAGCAACCATGAAATAAAAATAAAAATGCAAGTGCACACACATCCATATGCATATGCTTTAGCGACCTAGTTAGGTTGATCCCTAAGAGATAATAGTGCCTAGTGTGTGTATATGCATCCATTAGCATCCACTAGCAAACACTTGCAACCATTAGCGTACAAAGATCTACCCTACCAAAGGATTCTATAGGAAAGAACTTATTCAAAACTAAAAATGGAAATAGGAAATTTAAAATGTACTATCGAAAAGATGCAGATAAGAGGTACATATTTCTCCTCAGTCTCCCATGTAGCATCCTCAATACTATCTCCCCACTGCACCTTAACCAATGGAACTTCCTTATTCCTAAGCTTCTTGATACCACGTCCAACGATCTTGGTAGGAATGCGACGAATCGATGCTTCTCTCTCCACTTTAACTTCTTCAAATTGGCTAGGTTCCACTACCTCTGCTGAATCATGTAAGCACTTTCTCAAGTGCGAAACATGAAAAACATCATGAACTCCCACGAGCCTCTCCGGTAGCTTTATCTGATATGCCATCTTCCCTACCCTTTCTACAATGGGGAACGGTCCTACGAATCTGGGAGCAAGTTTCCCACTTGATCCAAACCTCACTATCTTTCTTAGCGGAGATACCTTAATGAAAACCAAGTCTCCTACCTCGAACACAATATCCCTTCTCCGCTTATCTGCATAGGATTTCTGTCTATCTTGGGCCATTTTCATTCTTCTTCTAATCAAATCAATCTTTTCCGAAGTCTCTCTAACCATGTCGGGACCAAGTAGTAATCTTTTTGTAGACTCCAACCAACATGAAGATGACTTGCAAGGTCTTCCATAAAGAGCTTCAAAAGGTGCCATCCCAATGCTAGTCTGAAAACTATTATTATATGCGAATTCCACTAAAAGAAGGTGCTCCTCCCAAGTTCCTCCAAAATCAAGAAGGCACATCCTTAACAAATCATCAAGAACTCTATTAACTCTCTCCATTTGGCCATCCGTCTGAGGATGATAGGCCGTACTCAATCTAAGCTGTGTACCTAAAGCTTCTTGCAAGCTCCTCCAAAACTCGCTAGTAAAGATAGGGTCTCCGTCGCTCACTATGCTAGAGGGAACTCCATGAAGTCGGACTATCTCACGAACGTATATGGACACCAAATAAGGTGTCGTCCTCTTACTCTTGACCAGAATGAAGTGGGCGCTCTTAGTCAAACGATCTACAATCACTCAAATACTGGTATTCCCCTTCCTAGATCGGGGTAAACCATCTATGAAGTCCATAGAAACACTATCCCACTTCCATTCGGGTACATCCAATAGTTGAAGCAATTCGTCGGGCCTCTGCTGCTCCGCCTTAACTCTTTGGCACATAAGACACTTAGCTACAAACTCTGCCACATCCTTCTTCATGCCGCTCCAATAAAACACTCTCTTTATGTCCCTATACATCTTATCACCACCTAGATGTATAGTTATCCAATAATTGTGCGCCTCTGCTAGTACTGCTCTCGCCAAATCACCAGTGCTGGGGACACAAAGTCTTCCATCTCTCCTTAGCCACCCTTTACTATCGATGGAATAGCGTTGGAGATGTCTAGAGACCTCTCCTCTGCTAATCCTATCCAGAATATCCACAAGCTCTAAATCCTCTCACTGCCTTGAGCAAATCTGATCTATGAGGGTAGGCTTAACCTTATGTCCTGAAATCTTAGCTAAATCTCTGATAAACTTCCTATAATAACCAGCTAAACCGAGGAAGCTTCTAATTTCGATAACGTTCTTGGGGGCCTTCCAATCTTATACTACTACTAACTTAGCGGGATCCACGCCTAAAACCTCTCTTGAGACTACATGCCCCAAGAAACGCACCTCCTTACGCCAAAAGTGATTCTTCGAGAATTTTGCTTTCAACTGATGAACACGAAGTGTACGAAGAACCTCCTCAAGATGAATAGCATGCTCTTCCATACTCTTGGAAAACACCAAAATGTCATCAACGAACACTACCATGAACTTATTTAGGACATCTCAAAAAACATGGCTCATCAGATCTATAAAATAGGCTGGGGCATTGGTCAACCCAAACAGCATAACCAACCACTCAAATAATCCATCGGGTGTCCTAAATGATGTCTTATCGATGTTATCGTCAGCGACCCTAAGCCGATGAAATCCAGTAGCCAAATCAAGCTAAGAAAATACCGAGCCAACAAACTGATCAAAAACATCGTCTATCCTAGGAAGTGGGTAACGGTTCTTCTTCGTAAGCTTATTAAACTCTCTATAGTCTACGCAAAGTCGAAGGGAACCATCCACCTTTGTAGCGAAGACGACTGGCGTTCCCCACTTAGATATGCTCCGTCTGATGAAGCCTTTCTCTAATAGCTCACCAATCTGCTTACTTACCTTCCTCTCACATGGAGCCACATGTCTCATGGGCAATGCCACTGGCTTAGCATTGTCATTCAGATAGATCCTAAAGTTGATCTCTCTCTTAAGGGGTAGTCCCCTAACATCCTCAATAATATCTGGGAAATCTCTAACAACTGGAACTGAATCTAACTCTCCTAGTGATGAATCAAGGGAATAAAGTAAGCTCAACATGACTGACCCCTATGGATCGCAAGAAACCTCGAGAGTCCGTCCACTACATGTCTCTAATCTAACGACTCTCCTCTAGCAGTCCAATATCGCACCATAAGTGGATAACCAGTCCATCTCCAAAATCATCCCATATCCCGAAAATCCTAGTACATAGGTTTCACAGTCAAACTCTACGCCTAGCCTAAAAAATTTTAAACCCTTACAAATCATGGATAAACGTGCCGATCCTCCTACAGTGTTTGAAACAACTATAGGGTCTACACCTAGAGAAATATCTAAGTGCAAAAAATCAACCAAGGAACTAAAAATGAAAGAATGCGATGCTCCGGAGTCAAAAAGAGTTCGAATAGGAAAATCTGAAATAGAGATCAAACCTTCTACAGAGACTTTCCTACCTTGATTTGGTCCATTACTAGAAGGTGCTGCATCCAAAGCCTGTAGTTACGTTGTAGGTGCGCATGCTCTCTGTCCTGCCCTCTGAGGACACGTGCAACTAAGGTGCCCAGGCTGCTCGCAATTGTAACATCTCCCCTTCATCGTGTCCTTCTTACAGTCCTTTGTGAAATGCCCAACCAATCCACAATTATGACATTTTTCACCCATCTTGATCTACTTTTGGGGTCCTCCTCCTTTCTTCTTGTCCTTATCCTTTTTATTCTTCCACCACTGCATCTTACATTTTTTTGATTTAGGAACCTCCTTAACTTCTCCTTCCTTATCTACCTCTGACATGAGAGCCATTTCCACAAGTGACTCATTTGTCGCTTCCATAGGTACATGTGTCAATGCCAATCCTTAGAGGGGCTGGTTCAAACCCCTAGCAAACTTGATGGCCTTCTTATGAGGTGTATTAACAAGCTCCATCCCGAACCTCGATAACTTATAAAACTGATTTATATACTCCTTCACCGAAAGACTCCCTTGCTTCAGACTAATGAGCTTCTCCAACTGCATGCTTTCCTCGGCTTGTGACAAGAACTTTCTCTCAAACCTTTCCCGAAATCCAAACCAACCAATGTCTCTACCCTCCATCTCTACAATCTCCCACCAGTAAGAAGCCTCTCCCTTCAGCTACCAAGATGCAAGCCGAACTCTCTGTCAGTCCTCCAATCCTAACAGTCCAAATATCCGCTCTATATTCCTCAACCAAGTTTGTGCCTCTACGAAATCCTCCAAGCCAGAAAACGTCTTGCCTCCTAGACTAGCGAATTCCTTGCATAGCTTAGAAAAATTAGTTGTGGTAGGTGGATTAATGGGATCTCCACCCGCCGGTACAGCATTGGGCGCTTGCCCTTGCACCTCTGGTGCCGTAGCTTGGAGGTATCTACGGAACCAGGTAGTGGCTTGGACACCCTCTGGAAGATTTGGGGCGTCCACCATTCTATGCAAAGAAAAAGATATTTTAGGCTCGAAAAAAGGTTGAACTGGGCTTTGAGGGGATTTTTATAAAAACTCTCTTATACTTGAAAATTATTTCTATAATAAGAGTTTCTTTCTGAAAAATAGTTTGAAAATATGTTACCTTTGAAACATACTTTATTTTTAAAATAAGTTTTTAGGAATCCTGTAACATAAGGCTTAGATACCAAGTGAAACACGCCACACTCCTTAGTATACCCAAAAACGGCACACCAGAGGATATGGTGCGTTATAGGTATAACAAAAACATTACGAAGACTAAGATTCACGAGACAAATAAGTAAAAACAGTGGAAAACAATTAAATAATAACTTGTCATTTAAAATTAAACTTCATTTCGAAATAAGTCATAAAATCATAGCATGTCTCAAAAACTCAAAATATCTCATGCCTCAGGAAAATACATCTCAATCTCATAAAATTAGAGTACAAAAGTAACAATAATAATCATAATCCCTCTCACAAGTACCAATCCATCATAAGCCAAATGAAAAGGATGAAAAGTAAAAGAATACATCTGAAACGAGAGAACTCCAGGAATGAATCTCCAAGCAACCTGAATCTACTCAACTCTACTAGCCTATTGGGGGGGAAAAAGAGGGAAATAGAGGAATGGGTCAGACAATAAGTCCGACGATTGAAAGTAATTACTAGCATTTCTAAGCAAGGTAAAGGTAATAGGCTAAGCATTAGTTCTAGCTTGAAAGGAAAATAAATAAAAGATAAAACTCGGATAAAATACTGTTTCTGATTCTGTTTCACGGTTCGCTTTGATTATTTCGATTGTTTGCACTTTTCTTAAACTGCTGTGATTAGGCTGAAAACCCAAATCCTATCTCAACTGCTAACTTTATTAAGCTGAAATCCTAACGCTACCCTTTGATCAGCCTTCTATCTCTGTTGTGCCATTGTGAGCTGATCCAATCTTGTTGGTCCCACAGTAAAAAGACACCTCTTAGCGCTTGGAACGTAGAAGCGAATTATCTACCCTAATCGATGTCGCACGCTTGGTCATCGCCGGTACACACTAACTGTCGCCCCTTGTTGTGACCTCTTATTTACCCTAATCAGCATAAGCGTGCCCAGCCTCACCTTACTGTTGTGAGACCATCAGTCCTAGTCCTGAAAGGGAATGCTTCCTAGCCTCACCTAACTATTGTGAGACCATCAGTCATAGTCCTGAAAGGGAATTATGTCGGTACTGGTCCTAACAAACAAATTCTAGTTTGCGCCCCTTGCCCAAATCCCCAGAGTTGAGCTTCTATTTGTTGACCACTTATTTACCTTAATCAGCATAAGTGTGTCCTAGCCTCACCTAACTATTGTGAGACCATCAGTTCCTAACTGAAAGGGAATGCTGCTGGTACAAGCCCTACTTCTATGTTTGCTTATTAACTTAATGTAAGTTTTAAAATAAGCCTCTTCTATTATCTCTGCTATATTTTCTTATTAACTTAATCCAAGATCTAATTTTTAAAATAAGCCTCTTCTGTTATCTCTGCTATATTGGCTTATTAACTTAATCCAAGATCTAATTTTTAAAATAAACCTCTTCTGTTATCTTTGTTATATTTTCTTATTAACTTAATCCAAGATCTAAGTTTTAAAATAATCCTTTTATGTTATCTCTGCTATATTTGCTTATTAAATTAATCCAAGATCTAAGTTTTAAAATAAGCCACTTTTGTTATTTCTTTCTTTCTAATTATAAAATGTGTTATAATTGTTCTTGCAGCTATTATTCTTCTATTTTCTCTTTTAGTGATAACCACTTGTTATAATTATGCTTGCAAATATCTTAAAGTTGCATATTTCAGTCCATCTCTATTTTTATTTCAGCTTTTCTTATTTTACATCTGATTTTTGTAAATTTAGTTTTTTTCTATTTTAATCCATATTCGCAAATTCTTCTCTTTTTAATTTATTGGCGTAAAAAGGGATTAAATCTTTATAAAAAGAAACTAACATTTACAGGCTAAATTCCAACTTAAAACAGACGTAAATAATTGTAAATAATTGTGAATAGCTGTAAATAACTGTAAATAATTGAATAAAATAGCTGACTAAAAATAAACTGAAAAGAACTTCTGAAATGTACTTAAAATTAAACTATAAATAAACTTACATAAAAATTGACTCAAAATTGTAGAAAAACTACAACTATTGAGAACCCTACTATTTTAAATTACTTGAAAATCTAAAATAATTACAAAACACTCACCTATGGTTCTTAGCTCTATTCCTTGGACTTCCCGAATCCACTTCTATGGCGTAGAATATTTTTATCAAAAAGATCTCCTCCTTAGAAAAATTTCTATTTAGGGTCCAGCCTTAGGCAATTAGCCCAAATAGGAGAAAAACTGAATGAGAAAAATAGCTAGGGCTAGGGTTCTATTTATAGTGTAGCTTAGGGATCTCAGACCGTTGGATTTGAAGATTAAATCAGGTGCAACCACGTTATATGCTCTCTAGGAACCGTCGGATGGAAGCACGAACGCATAGGATTGCTCAGAAATCAAAATATGAGGTGTTCGCTTCGTACTGGATGAAACAGCGTTCAAGAATTGAGGCGGGTCGACCTTACATATATGCGGGTCGACCTATATACATTGAGGGTCGACCCTAAGGTCGACTTGACCATTGGCATGGGTCGACCCATGCCTTGTATTTTTTTCGTTTTATTCTGATTTCTTATTTCTCTCGTATCTTCTCCATACTGACTCGAATTTCGACAAGTTATCTATGGAAATTGATCAGAATATCATCGCGGACCCAATGGTGCAACTCCCGTAGCTCGATTCTGCCAATTTCAAAAACTTATTTTATTATTTAATTAATTCGTTAATTAATTATTATAGCTCAAATTTTTGGTTGTTACAATAAATAAATAATTCGTAAACTTTAAAATAACACTAATAAGATAAGTAATTAACTTTAAATACATCATTAATTAAATAATTAATTAACATTAAAACAAAGCTAAACCAATTAACTAACAACATTAATAATTTAATTAAATTACCTAAAATGTCATTAATAATATAATTAAATAAATTTAAACATATTTATTCAAATAATTAAATAAATTTAAACATCTTTAATAAACTAATTAAATAACTAACTTTAAAACATCATTTATAAACACTTGACCTCAAATTGTTATGCAATTGAAGTTATTTAAATCCATAACTTTACAAAATCGAAAAGAGGCTTAGCGACCATAATGTTACTAAATCAAGTTACCATTTAATTCAATTTGACTTTTCAAGTCACATAACTGGTATTTACATAAGTAAGCATACGCGTAAATAAAATCAATAATTGACCATCAATAGTTAATGTGTCATTTATCTTATATAAATCAACTAGCATAAAATTAAATATCCGAATTAATTTAATAGCATCATAGGTATTTATTCTGCTAAATAGATGTTATCAATAATCTATTCCATTTAATTAAAGCAGAACGAGAATTCATTCTTCTAAACAGATGTCATCAATAATTTATTCCATATTTGTTTGGCTACTTAAAGGCACAGACACAGGGAATCTCTTGTATTTAAACCATTCTTTAAAAAAGAAGAGTACTTTTTAAACAAACCGATCCTTGAAAATAAGATAATTAAAAATAAAACCTTTATTTAATAATAATTAATTTTAATTAAAACTTAATTAATAATTAATTAATAATTAACCCTGCCTGATTAATAATTAATTAATATTAAATCTTGATTAATTAGTAGTCAATTAGTAATTAAACCTAGCTTAAATAATAATTAATTAAATAATTAACCTTTATTTAATTAATAATTAGTTAACCCTTACTTAATTAACTGATTAAAGTTACCTTAATTACTAATTAAGATCTAATTACCTTTACTTAATTTAAATAATCATCAATTCCTAAATAAATTAATTAAATAAATAATAATTAAAACCCTTACTTAATTAATAATTAATAATTATATTTTAATACTTAAAATATGTTTGAAAATACTTTTCAAAAATAATAAGAGTGACAACACTTTTAGTTTTCAAAAGTGTTCGTTTTTACGAACTGCATCCATATCGATTATCGCTATGGATACCTTAAATTTAAACTAGTTTATATATACAATAGCCCTTAAACAACCTTACCTTTTTACTTTTAAATTTCTTTATAAACTTAATATAAAGTTTTTGAAAACTAAAAAGTAAAGTTTTAAAACCTGTAAATTTTTCTATAAATATAAAATAAGTAAGCAAGTTTATACCAAGGGATCTCGATGTCACACAACTACAAGTTTAAGTGGTAGCTTTCTTTACCATATACATCTATAACATATGGTCAAACATTTATATACATGCTATAACATCATACAACATGTAAAAATCACAACTTGTCAACTATACTTAACTTTCTACTTCATTTTCAAGTCTATAACCAACACCACATATAAGCACATACAAGTAAAACACAACAACACTATTTTCAACCAAACAAATAACGCGAATTATTACTAAATTATAAAGTTTAAATCTTGCATAAAGGAGTGAGTTTTACTCATCAAAACTTAACCAAATCAACTAGAACTACCCCTACAAATAGTATCGATCCTAGATCTTGGATTTTGCTTTGTAAAAACTTGATTTTTGACCTCGGAAAGTGGGATTTGGGTTCGACATAGAGGAGTATGGGCTCGGCTATGCTTGGAGAGGTGGGTTTAGGGCTTTGTTTGGAAAGAGGAAGGTGTATAAAAGAAGAGTAAGAGTTTTAAATAAGTTTTTAAGAATTAAAAGTGGATAAAGGAAAGATTTATAAGCTTTGAAAAAATTTTGGAAGCCGTTAATGAGTTTTAGAACTTAGAAAAGGAAGATGAAATTTTGAAAATTAAAGATGAAAATGAAAAATGAAAGAGAGAGGGAGAAAAAAGAAGAAATTTTTTTCATGCAAAATGGATTAAGCAAATTACTAAAATGCCCTTTAAGTAGATACTCTCCACTAATTTTGTCACACATCATCACACTCCCCCCTTTTCCTTCTTGAACATGCAAGGACCATCACCCCTCTTTGTCCAACATATAAATCCCTTCTTTGTACTATGATGTATTGAAATGTGACATTACATCCATTCTCTTTACTTTTATTTTTATTTTTTGGAAAAAAGTCACATCTCTTATTCTTATTTACTTAAGTAAAAATATTTTACCATATAATATTCTTAACCATGCATGTATTATTTGTATATGTGTGTATATCAAGTACTCACAATATTTCTGACAACATTTAGTCGATGAAAAATCGAAAATCGAAAATGATTTTCGGTCATATTTTATGTTTTTCATCAAACTACCTATTTTAGTAAACAAAACTCAAAAATGAATTTTCTATCATTAGTTATAAATTAAAAGAAGGTTTTTAAATTATTAAAACCATTAATTGAATATTTAAAATAAATTAAATATTCTCAAATCAAAGTGGTAAAATTCTGGATCGTTACAGGAAGTAGAGGTGGGCATAAACCGCACCGCTATATGGAAACCGCCCGCACCGAACCGCAAAAACGGTGCGGAAACCCGAACCGAATCTTCTAGCCAAAGCAAATACCCCAAACCGAACCGACCCACATCGATACGGTTTGTTTGCGGTTTGGACGATTGAACAAACCATATTAAACCAGACCGAACCTAATATGTACAATAGTAATCTTATGATAAAAATATAAGAAACACCTATCTTATTTTAGATTCTAACGATGCATATTCAATTTTTAGCGTATGTTATTATATTAATAATATTCACTGTCATAAAGGAAGAAGCTATAGTTTTGGTATAATATTTTTCATCTCACTTTTTTGGATAAATGCTAATTATAATCTTATTCTAGTCATTTTCTTTGATGATTATGCATTGATTAATGTTGATGTTTGGTTAATGTACCAAAAAATCTCCTTTATAGCTAAATGTCAAATTGAAATATTCATACAGTTAAGAACTAATCTTTCATTTCAATATAACATTGTGTGTTTTAACCTTTAAGTGTAAAAGCTTCACACAGTTGCCTTCGTACATTGATTGTTGATGGAAGTAATTTTCTTATTTCATATTTAATATGGGTTCAAACTAGACCGGACCGAAACCGAACCGTATTACATTCAAACCGAACCGAAACCGAATCGTTTAAAAGATTAGTATAATGGTTTGTATTTTTGATTAACCGTTTGATGCGGTGCTGAAGCGGTTTGAACTTCAAACCGCACTAAACCGACCCGTGCCCACCCCTAACGGGAAGTCCAGGAAAGCCATGGGTATTTGTCGGATTGTTGCCACTCTTTGATCCACCAAGACACGATAGTGCTGAAACCATCCGTAGAGCTTCAAACCTTGGTGTAATTGTTAAGATGATTACTAGTATGTTTGTTTGCTCCATGCTATTAGATTGTTAGTCGTTAGTTTAGTTATATCTTCTTCACCTACATATGCAAACTCATATAATATGTGTAATATATATCCAGATGATCAGCTTGTTGTAAAGTAGTTTATTTTTACCTTTGAGTTGTGTTGCTAAGAACCCATTTGGATCGACTTATATAAGCTATTTTTTAGCTTTTTGAAAGCTAAAACCTATTTATTTTGGATTTTAAAAAGCTAAAAAGTAGTTTATATAAGTCGATCCAAATGTGGCATAAGTAGTCCTTGTTCACTATCACAAAAGCACTTGCATCTTGAATCATTTTCTCCTGTACACCTTTTTGAATCACTTCCGCAATATCATGTAGTATACCTTCACCTTCTTTATCTATTGGCATATCTGCATTTAAAAACTCAAATTATCTTCTTTGTTTCGGGCAGATCAGTTGTACTCTTTTTAGCAAGGGATTCAGTATGCCTAGAATTCTAAGGAGTAGCATTATGGTCAATTTAAGGAAGATCAGCTTATGCCTTTATAGTTGATGAAAACATTTCGGTTTGTGTATATTATGGTATGCTGAAGGTATGTCAGGTTGAGCATTGCCATGCTCTTCCTATTCAGTTTTGTTACTTATAGAAGCTGAGAATTTATTTGTTGGTTTAGGTATCCAAGAAGGTTTAGTTGTTTCAGCGTGATGTGAATTTTGATGTCCAAAAACATTACATGTTGTACATTTAACAAGGACTATATCACATGTGGTTCAAAAAAATTGTACTATTGTATAGTAAAACAAGAACCTTGGTTTCCTTTTCACAACAGTTAGCAGTTTTCCAAAATAAGAAGAAATAGCTTTCCCTAAAATGAGTGTAATCTGAATCTGCTTGCAAACTTTACTGCATATAGTCCCCTTGACATATATTATCTTATCCAGAGAAGCATTACACGTATATAAGCAATGATAATAGAGATTTTGTACAAATTTGTTTCTTAACAAATCAGTGCCCCTGATATACATATGAAAATGCAGGTATTCTCAAAACCATTACCCTGCCAAAGTGGATGATGCAGGCCATGGATTTGGACATTGTGAATGTCAAAGCTGTTCTTGAGAAGATCTCAAGGAACTATGCTTGCTTGAATGTTGGTGGTAGTATAGTAATATACTACAATGATAGAAGTTATCATATTAATGTATTGGAGATTAAACCTCGTGTCTATGTATGGTTCTTTTGTTAGTTGTGGATGTGATATAATGTGAGCATTGTGGCAACATTATTTGAATATTTTATGTAAAGTGAATGTTATATTATATGCAAAGTGTTACTGTTTCAGTCGACGAATTTTATGTATTTCAAATTTTGAAATTTTAATTCGGTAATAGTATTTTGTACAAAGCTGCAATTTGAAAATGGTTGAAATGTATTTTTTTTTAGAAGTTGACTATATTACGCTGCTTTCAAAAATATTTGTAAAAAATATTCTACAACATTTAAAAAAAATTGTAAAATACATTTTGCAACATCTAAACACAGTTGTAATTGTAACTATTATAACGTTTTTAGTAACATCTAAAATATGTTATAAAAGGCGCTAACTCTATTACAACTTGATCTAATAGTACATTTGCAAAAACATTACGAAACACATATTACAACTTTTTTTATGTTATGATAGGGTATATTTGTTGTAATAGGGCGGACACAGTTCCAACAGTCAGTGGTTTCTCAACGTCTTCCGTCGGTAAGACGTCGGAAAACATTTTGCAAAATGCGGAATTCCATCTTCAAACATGACATCAACATGATTGAGGGAATATTATTCCAAATTTTACATATATGCCTAACCGAAGATGAAATGAATGTATTGCAACACTTGTTTTCGGTATGTCAATACAGCTCATACATATGGAATATATGTAGAGGTTAATCAAACTAAAATTTCCAAGCAGGTGCCAATACAAATCGTTGTCCTCGAAAATCATCGAAGTTACATTCACCGCAAGAGTGTGACATGTGTGATGAGAACATACTCAAAGGATTTCAAAGCGAAAAAAAGAAGTAATATCGATATTAGTATAGCAGTAATTTAGGTTGTTTAAATAACGAATCAGTGCAAGCGTAAGTTATTTACCTTGGAGAAGGATGAAGAACCGCTGGAGAGATTTTATTAGCATTTTGACGGCATGGAGTTCAACTTCAATTCACTACGAGAGAGTAGTTGAGTTAAGCGGTTGTATATCTAAAAAGGAGAGAAAAATGGTTGGTCTTAAATGGTAATGTTTTGTAATAATTTTTATTATTGCTGGATCGGGTTTGCTTAAATTAGACCAATGCGCTTGTAATTCAAAAAATGTAATTTGGAGACATACCAAAGTCCAGAACCAATTACACACGTATATAGGATCGGCTACACCTCAAATCTCCTTGATTTCAACCAGATGTTCCGAATTAAATAATAATATACCTTCTTTCTTCCGAAGTGACAAGAGAGATATATTATTTAACAAGGAACACGTGGTTGAAATCAGAAGATTTAAGGTGTAGCAAAAATGAGGTATAGGTGTAACACCCCTAATTTTTTATAACATTATTCAGGAGATTTAATTAGATAAATTAAATAGAATAATGTAACTAATTAGAGTGATAATGGGATTGAGATTTGAAAATAAAACTAAAGGCCGAGCTTAATTAAATAAATGGGCTTAAGAATGGTTTATAATCAAATTAATTTTCACAAGGGTATATTGGGAAATAGCCGCACTACCATAAACCTTATATGTATCCACGGCTTATCATCCATTCACGTTCATTTCTCATTTTCACAAAACTTAAAAATGTAAGAAAAGAAGAGCTTAGAGCCGGCCATTACTAGGAGAAAAGAAGAAGAAGAAAATTCAAGTAAAGCTTAGGAATCAAGCTAGGGGAAATTAATCTCAATTCAATCTTCTTATCCTAATCGAGGTGAATAATAATTTATATCATCTCTATTTTATTTTATAATCATATATTTTTCGTGTTTAAGATTAAATCCATTTTATGATGATTTGGATGATGATATGCTTAGATTTATAACATGTTTGACGTGAACCAAATTGTTTAAATATGGCTTTCAACGGTTTTAAGGGTAAAACCAAATATAGATGATTTTGAATACCATGGAAAAATCATATGTTATGTAAAATATGATTTTGGAGATGGGTTTTAATTTTGGTAATTTTCCAAGCTATGGAAAATTTAAGATGAATTTTCAAAAGGAAATATGAAGAAATTGGGTTTAAAATTTTATTTCAATCATTTCAAGAAGAAATTGGGTCTGGAAATTTTGTATGTTAGATAACATATTAAAAGTGAATTTCTGTGACTTTTGGGGATTTTTCCTACGTGATTTTCTATAAGGATTAAAATATTTTGAAAGGAGGACCTAAATGATTTAATTATTTTGCTTAATGGAAGGGCTTATTTGTTAAATTAATCTTGGTTTAGATCTGAAATTATGCGGCAGTTTATTTGGAAAATAATTTGAAAAGTTAAGGCAACCAATCACATGTTTACAAGTAGGCAGGTTAGTTAGAAAGTGTTTGCTTTAATTGGCATTGAATCAGTTTAACCTAGAAAAGTGGGTTCCGCCTCTTTCAGAGGTACCTTTCGACCTTATGCTTTCGTTTCGACTCAGTTGAAACCAACCATGCCGTAACTCACCAAGTCGAAACTAATACACAAGGTATCACATTGATGGTACGTAGTGGATTGGAAGAAGGTGGAAGGCATAGTGTTGAAACCATAGCTTCCGATGGGGTCGAAAACTTTGTTTGTTTTTCAAAGAAATGCGCTTGCCTATTTTACTAAATGTTTTCGAAGGAGTCGAAACATATGCTTTTGAAGGGGTCTTTTTAATTTTCTTTCGAAAAGGGTTGCCGCTTCTTGTTTAAGGAGTAGCTTCCGAAGGAGCTACTTAGTTTGAAATTAAAGCTTTCGAAAGGGGTAGTCTCGACCTAGTCGAAACCCTGCTGCCGATCTTTTTCCTTTCGAGTGTATTAAATCCATCAATGCTTTCGAAAGGTAGTCTTTGTTTTTAACTTATACTAATCCACTTCCTAAATGCTTTCGAAATGGTTCAAGGGTTTCGAAGGCAATGGCTTCGAAAGGGGTTTTGATGCTATCCTTCAATGTTTTAATTAAATGTTTTGAAGCTTTCGAATGGATGGTTCCGACGACATCAAATTTTCCCCAAACAATTTTATAAGGAAAAAAGTTTCGAAAGAGATACTTTCATATATATTCATTTTGACCCAAAAGATGTTTTGAGTAAACCCAATGGTTTCGAAAGGGGTACTTCATTGGTTTCGAAGCTATGTTTCTAAGGATTATTAAGTAATGTCTTGATACTTTTGAAAGGTACATTTTGGTTTCGAAAGAGATAGTTTAAAGAGCTTCGAAAGGTATATATTTAGTGTTCTGAAAAGAAGTTTCCAATGCTTTAGAAGGAGGTTATCCAAGGGTTTCGAAATTGATGTTTTAAGGTTTTAAAAGCCTTAGTTTTCAAAACAAATAGCCCAATCTCATTTTAAAGGAAAACCCATGGCTATGATAAAGGAGTTTTGAAATGGTTTTAATATGAAGTTTTGAAGAAGCTTTTCCTTGATAAAATAATAGGTTAAAAGTATTAACTAGGTTTTATGTGAAAATGATTTCAAGGATGATAAACCCACAGGTGTGGTATTATTATGTTATTATATTGCTTCTTCAAATATATATATATATATTCATATTATAATGGACTCATAATTGTATTTTGGGGGAAGGGCAGAATAACTAGCTACGTTGATCAAGTAGTGAATATAAATTAAGTTAACTCCTGAATGAGTCAAATTGCATCTAGGAGGTCAGGAAGACCAGAATATAGGATGCTAAAATGTTGATTAAAGAAGTTGTCAGGGAGACAGGTTCATAGTAAACCCATGAAATCTATGTTTAGGAAAATTTATCGGCGGTAGCCAATAGGTTCATAGTAAACCCATAAAAACTATGATTAGATTGAGTTATTGGCAGGGGCCAATAGGTTTGTAGTGAACCCATGAAAACTATATCCGGATTAAGTTATTGATAGAAGTCAATAGGTTCGTAGTCAACCATGAAAACTATGATAAGAGGGAAGTTATTGGAGATACCAATAAATTCAGAGAGAACCAATGAAACAATGAAGTTATTGGCAGGGGCCAATAGGTTCTTAGTGATCCCATGAAAACAATGAAATAGGACAGGGAATCCATAAGTATTAAACAGGTTAATAGTAAGCCCATGAAAACTATGAAATAGGACAGGGAGTCCATAAGTATTAAACAGGTTATTAGTAAGCCCATGAAAATTAATAAGTTAACAGTGATCCTAGAAACTATAAATAAGACAGTTAGTCAAAAATGAATGGGGATGGGAAATCTCGAATTGATTTACTTGTTTGCATATCATCATATTATTTTGAATTGTTTTAACTATTGTGGATGCAGGAGAACAGTATACGGTTTTATAAAGTTTTTAGGATACTAGTGAGGGGAAACCCCATTCCGCTAAGTGGCGGGGTCTCACTAGATATCTAAATGGTTCGAGATGGTAGATTATTATTCATACCAGGCTTTATGTCTGACTCAAAGTTTATGTTGTCCCTTTAAATTTTCAGGTGCTATATTGGTTTGGAGTAGTTTGAGAGTTGAGGTTTTCAGGTACCTCTTTAGACGAATAAGCTTCCACTGACGTGTAGGAGACATGATAGCTATTTAAAGTTCTTTCTATTTTGATTCTGCTGTGTTGTTTGTATTGTAAAGGCAAAGTTGTTTAATTGCCTATATGTATACTCTGATCATCCAAGGGGACATCTTCATATGTCGCTTTTGGCGTATGTTGTAATAATTATATTTCATCTGAACATGGTTTGCGGGTTGGGATTATGTTATGCACTTGAAATGTTTTAAAATGGAATGTGAAATTGTATTGTTGATTTTAAAATTTTTACTTATCCATGTGTTTCTGTGTATCAACGTATCTAACATTACCGTATTTGGGTGCCGATGATTAATAACTATGGATGACTGCAGCATCCGTAGCCGTTAGTTTTGGGCCTCCAAGTGGGGGATGTTACAATAGCCGATCCTTGTTTATATGTGTGTGTGTATCTGTCTGTGTGTGTATGTGTATGTATATGTATATGTGTGTATATATGTGTATATGTATATGTATATGTATATATGTATATATGTGTATATATGTATACATGTGTATATGTGTATATATCTAGTGTGTGTGTATCTTTATTAAAAGTTGGTTTGCAAGCGCAAAATTTTGATCTGATAGCGAACTTCCAAAAATTCCATTTATATATGATTCTTTGAAAAAATTCAATTGATATACACAACTTTAAAAAAATTCAAAAAAAACCATGATTTCAAAAGGATAGGATCTACATTAAAGGTCCTCAAAATTTAGATAGCAAAAACTTCTAATGCATGCGGGAGAAAGAATCGGTACACATTCCAAATGCATGCGGCACAGGAGCTGGCAATTGATTGGGTCCTTGAACCTAGAAATATTCAAAGCTTCGCACCACATATTTAGCATTCTAGAAAACCCTATTGACCCCTTTAAATATCACTCTCTATCTATTCACATTCATTCCATCTCTCTACACCACTCTTTGCTGCTCACTATTACTCGCCATCCGATGTTGGCCTCCGACATCATATAATTTTCAAAGCGTCAAGTTAGTCTTCTGCTTAGTTTTGTGATGCTTTGTTGCATGAATTTATATATATATGCCTTTTGTGACGAACCATTTTTCCGTACCCTTTGAATCGACAATAAACCACACATGTCTAACATAAATTAAACGAAAAGACGGAACATGAAGGGTAATAAAGAAAAATAAACAGAACAGAATCTCACACAAATGGAATAATATATACTGTTGAACAATATCTTTACAGTGGAAAACTTTTAAATACATATATCAGAGTCTAAACTAAATTCAGCTTGGACGGTTACAAACATCTGTCCTTACAATTGCTGACAAACATCAAAGTTCAAACAAACCGACAGCAGCGGATAATAGAATATGACATACGTAGATGAATATCTCCAGCTCTCCTTTGGAAACTTCAACCGTCTTCAACTAAACCTGAAACTACTCGGATCTGACCCGAGTGTTAAAATACCTGGATCAGGCTTAATAAACCAGCGTGAGATACTCAAAATTTAAAATGACTATGTTATCAAAACCTTTCAAAAGAAGGGTATCTCATAAGACCACGCCTACACATAAATACGGACAGGTTTTTACCTTATGATAACTTAAAACACTTTTATATATCAAAACATTTTATATTATTTCTAGTGATATTCCTTGAAAACATTTGCAATTAAACTTATTAATCTTATCCGAAATGGTTACCCACATAGCATTTTGAGGCTATTCATTACGCCAATACAAACAAAACTGCAGGTTCTTATTGGAGAATGGATTTCCATACAAATGACCAGGTGAAGGGACTACCTTCCGATGGGTACACGTCTAGATGGATGTCCCCACGAACCACCCCAAACCTCATCTACCAACACAAGACCGGCCTACCTCTATCTAGATAGTACCGAATATGTCATCCCTCGGTCTTTACCGACCTTTAACCATGCGCGCTCTAGCATACAAACCATATTAATTTACATCTCGAACGTCATAGCGGGAAGAAATATATCTAGAAGGGGATGATCATACCCTAATTAGGAATGACCCACTTAGCCTTGCCGCATCTAACCCTGTTTCGGTCATTTTCGGTTGATGAGGCTCGAGGCTACGATTACCTTTTCACATAGCACATATCACATCACTTTTGAATGCCACATTCGCCATATCAGTTGACTACTAATTGCCTTTCATAAAAATACAACCCTTGAGCTCGTACGTCTCAAGGAAGGGTGTTAAGCTAAGAGAAGTTGCCTTCTCTACCACCAAACAGATGTACGTTTGTAAAAACCAATGTACTTAATCTCAGAAAGTGCAATGTCAGAAATTCATCCATACAAGTTCGTTCTGGGATTGAACGAAACCGAAGGTACTTTCCTCGGCCATTACTAGGCGAGATGTCCTTGTGGTTTTGAGGTTTTTCATAACAAAGAGACCACCACTACAATATAGTGAATCTGGAGTTTATCCCTAATTAATCAACAAGTAGTCCCTCGTTATTATTCATCTCAATATCTCCGTCATCAAATATCTTCGTTCTTCGAACACGTAAACTGGTTCGAAGTGGTTTTCGGATAGGAATCAACCAAATCCGACCCCTGTTCCTTCGAAATCTAATTATCGATAAAAAGATGTTAACTTCATAAGTGGATATCAATCATCAATCAATTACTTCATCTTTTATAAAATATCTTTCTTAGATATATTCTTTTCAATTTATTCCATTTTCTTTTCAAGTGTATATGGAATCTTTAAGCCTCAGTTATTAAATCATTTGATTTATTTAAACCTTTCTTAAATCCTGGAATAATTCCAAATCATTTTCTTTTTTACTTAGAAAAACCTTTCCAAATCATTCATTGTATCTTAATCAAAGATTTCTTATATTCAAGTTATAACTTTTAACTTAGGGAAAATATTCACAAATCATTTATTAAATCTTAATTAAAGATTTCTTTCTTAACTTCAAATCATATTCTTGCAAATCGAATATTTTCATAACAGAGTACTACTGCCACCTTAGATATGGTAAATTTCACCTTCAGGGATTAATGGAAAGTAATCCTACATCATGAAGATCTTTGTCTTCGATATATTTTATTTCTAAAATTAGTTTGAAGGGATTTTCAAATAGGAATCACCCAAATCTGATCCCGGTTCTTTGGATAGGAATCACCCAAATCCGATCTCGGTTCCTTCGTACCAATCATCGAATAAAAGGTGTTAAGTGGTTAATTAATATTCAAGGAATTTTTTCTTTTCTTTTATCTTGGAAAAACTTAAATATGATCTTTTAGAGCATTCGGGCTTTCCTTTCGATCTATTCCACCCCTCGCCTAAAAAGAGAAAACATAGGCCAGGTAAGTTTAAGGGCACTGGTTTCTCCATCCCTAACCTTAGTTAAACACCTTGTTTTATATTCCTAGATCTCACAGGCGGGACAAATGTACTAGTCGTTTCCGCATACTCAGTTATTAGCTTTATTTTGGAATTGATAATAAGATTCCAAATTACCTTTTAAACTCTTAATTTTCCTTTTAAAAATATTCATTATTGATTCTAGGAAATATCGTTAAGTTTAAACTCATTTTCAAAAGGTTATAGAATTCGCAGCATAAAAGTGCTTCGAAAAGTGCTATATAAGCTTATTTGATTTAAACAACTTTTTAATATTTGAAAATTCATATTTTCCATTCCAAATCTCTTTTAAACCATTTTAATAGATTTATCAAATTTATTTCATATTTTTAATCATTTAAAAATATTATTTATAAAGAAATCCCCTTTTTGGATTCCGAACTACAAAATCGCGATGTTTTTAGAAAATTGTTTTGGACATATTTCAAAATCTACTTAATGAAATCTTGATTTTCTTTCTTCATTGTAAAACTATTATCATTGTGGACCAAGGAATTTTTATTTCGAAGAAATCCGACTTATAAATCATTCTCTATGTTAATTTGAATTTACGGGTCGAAATTTACGAACTACCGCTACGCGACGAGCTCTATTTTGACCAATTTTGTGAATTGCTTCGGAACTTGTCCGAAACACTTCAAATTTGTTTTAAACCATATTTAAACTATTTTAACTCATTTAAAACAATATTTCCATCATTTCAAACTCATTTTTCATTTCATTTCATATTATCATATCATATTAGTATAATATCATTTTCAATCTTTCTAGATTATTTTGAAATCATTAAGAGGCTAAATAATTTCCATACACACATTGTTATGGATTTAATTTCCATTGAATTAAATATACTTACTAACCAATTCTTTTATCTTTTATCAAACAAAGTTATCATCCATATCACAAACAGATAATCAACCATAATATCAACAGAGCTACCAAACATTTAATCATCCAACATATACCAAACTTTTCATATAATTAACTTGAAATATTTTTTTAGGAATTAGTAACTTTAAATATGAGTACTCACCTTTTACCAAAAGATTAACTTCCTACCAACATTCTTTTTTATCCAACTCTTCACTATTTTTTTTAACTTCAACCAACTTTGGAAAATTCGGCAGAGATTCCGCAGTACTTCAAACTTTCTTCTACTTCCTTGGAATGAAACAAGCGGCACTTCTTTCTCCTTTTCTAGCTCTGAAGCTTCACGACTTGCTCCTCCCTCATCCATAGGTTCGGTCTCCTTCTATTCCACCCCTTCCTCCATCATTTCTTCACTTTTTAGATGCCAAATCATGTTTTAATGGTATTCTAAGGCCTTTGGCAAAGTTTGGTGGTGTTTGAAGTTGATTTGATATGATTTTAAGAAAAATTAGTAAGGAAAGAGAGAAGAAGAAGCCATTAGAGAGTGGAAGAAAAGCTTGAAAAAGGAAAAAGAAGAAGTGAAAAAAAGTGAGAAAGTGGATGCTTATTTATAGAAAAAGTTTTGGATTAAAATAATATTATGTAAAAGACCAAAATACCCTTACTTGTAAATAAAGTAATCTCTTTTTTTTTCAACACTTACCATCACCATTTCAAATCATGATTTATGTTATTTTTACTTAAGTATTAAGTAAAGAATATAATAATTATGTTTGGTTTGATTTGATGTTTACCTTTTGCTTTGAAATGACATGTTTGTCTTTTTGTGCTTACTTTTTCTTAATTGTTTTCTAGAAGTTTCTAAGCTTGTTTAGTAAAAGTAAACTTGATTAGTGAATTAGTTAATACTTATACTATTTGAATATATATGTTCCTATATAAGAAAATAAAGGTGTGACAACGTTGCGACAGCTTTTAATCGACAAAACGTTAATTTTCGACAAAATGTTTTACGGTCACATTTTGACGTTTTAGTTAAACTATTTATTTATGTAAACCAAATTAAAAAATAATTTTTATAATGTTGTTTAAAATTATAAACACTCATAAATAAATTAAAATAATTTATTAAACCATTTAAACTTACTTTTTTAAAATCTGCATTTTGTCAGTTTTGTCGATGTAGGCAAATGTTACTGTTTTTGTGTATACTTCTCTTTTCAAATCCTATCTAATATTATTTGAATCATATAACCTTACCTATTTTATATTTAAAATCACTTTAAATAGTATATTTTAAAGTGGTCAAATTCTGGGTCGTTACATTCTCCCCTACATAAAAGAATTTCGTCCTCGAAATTACCTAAAACAAAAGTTAGCCTAAAACATTTATCTTCAAACTTCTTTCCATATAATATACAAAGATCATCCATATGAAATATCTTATTTGATCTCTTATTCGAATACACAACTTTACTTCCGAACTAGTATCGATCCCCCGATCCTCTAGTGTGGACTCTACTCAGGCTTCTAGATCAGAACCTTTGTTTTCCTTGCATAGCTCTCAGCTATAATAGAAAACTCAAGTACCTAACCAAAAACCCTCATCAATGTTCGTTGTCAAGAATCGAGAGATAAATTCTTTTTTGGACTAGTGAAAACACCTCAAAGTTCCGAACTCGAATCTTAGATCAAAATTTGTGTGATGAAATGATCTACATATAATATATGTATTTATTAACTTCCAAAAACTTTTCATAAACTTTTATCTTAAGCTCAAACATTTTATAAAGGTGCTTCTTCATATAATCCCTTTATTTATTTATTTCCAAATATTTTTATTAAAGGAAAATATTCTAAAGAACCCATTTTTCTTTATTCAAAAGATAATTTATCTTTATTTCAATTTTTTTCCACAATCCCTTAACTTGGTATATTTTAATTAACACTGGTATTATTTATGAATCATTTCATAAAACTATTGCTTAAGTTTATTACATCTTATAACTTATGCAAATCAATCACATTTTAAAGACTTAAGTCCAAATTCTTAATCAATGCTAGAATTCACTAATTAAACATTTTCTAGGTTATAATTACCTTTTTAAAGAGTCGTTATTCTACTTAATAGTTCATGACTTAAATCTATATTTGTATGATATACCTTTACATCCTAAGAGTATATACAAGTCCCAAATTTCAAATTGGTTTTACTTAAATCCGTCCCTCTAACAAATTTAAACTTTGTTGTAATTTGCTATTATCTCAAATTCATAAGTTATAAAACTTATTTCTTATTTAATTTTTTAACTTTGAAAAACAAATTTTAAAACCATCCGTATTTAAATCCTCAAACTCTTAACTCTTAAATCTCTCTTCTTTTTTTCTTTATAAATCAGATTTATAAATTATCCTTATCTTATTTCATTTACCCAAAGTATTTCATAATATTTTACCAAAACTTTTCATAAATTTCTTAGCTCTAAGTTAGGTATGATTCGAAAATTTTCGACTGTCCAAAATCGTCGGAAATTCCGCTTTATTTTAGAAATTAGCGATCCCAATTTATCTTTAGTTTAAATACTTTTATAAAGATTACTAATCAATGATTCATATTATATCTATATCTTAAGAAAATTATATAGATCGAGTAACTCTAAAACAATACCAAGGAACTGGGTACTACTAATAGTATCATATATCCTCTTAACAAGAAGAGTAATACTTAAGAGAAGTGGTTACCATCCGAACACATCTCTTGCCCATTTTTAGTTTATTTTCGAGCCAATCGAATTAGTTATCATAAAATACCTTGTTTTATTTGAAATAATACCATTTTCAAAATCCTTTAGAGATTACGTTTGTTTATAAAACCTATTTTATAAATTCTTTTTATAAATTCATCTTATATTAATCTTTATTTAAATTACCACAATTCTTTTAAATTACTTGAATTTAAATTCTCATTCCTTTTACATTTACCTTTTACATAATCATTTTTCGTTTGTTAAATACATTTTTATCTTAGATGTTCATTTCTTAAACTAACCTTATTATCAAACACCTTATAGTCAAATCGTGAAAATTAATTCATAAGGTATTTGTGCTTAAACTATTGATCGATTTATGATAGTAACTTAATATTATCATTTCTTAATTTATTATTTTGGAAATAAGTATTAAAGATCTTAATTACCTTATCAGATTTTTTACTTACTGATTATCTTTATGAAACATCTTAATAGTCAAACTGTGAAATTCTAATCACAAGATGTTCATATTTAAATTTCACTAATCCTGATTTCTAACTATACAACTTTTCAAAATATATACTTTATATTCAAAATATAATCCTAGGTTAAATTATTTTATTTACCAATTTTTTCAAAATCAATGTGTCGGTTCGCCTTGTTTAAATGTTTAGGAACCTCATCGATAATGGTGATCGGGCGCATCGATCAAAATCCATAAATCACTCAACAGATAAATCAACACAAAACAATTTATTAGTTACTAACAAATACGCCCTCATATATAATACACTCAAATACATTCTAGGGTGTTACTAACCCTATCTCTAATGAGTCAATCATCCTAGGGTATTACTAACCCTATCTCTGATGAGTCTTTACCCCACGGAAGCCAAGGTTCTCGCTTAACATTCAGCTCTGATACCAGATGTCACGACCCGTCTTTTCGTACCATTTGAATCGACAATAAACCACACATGTCTAACTCAAATTGAACGAAAAGACGTAACATGAAGGGTAATAAAGAAAAATAGACAGAACGGAATCTTACAAAAATGGAATAATATATACTATTGAACAATATCTTTATAGCAGAAAACTTTTAGATACATATATCAAAGTCTAACATAAATTCAGCTTGGACAGTTATAAACATATGTCCTTACAATTGCTGACAAACATCAAAGTTCAAACAAACAAACAGCAGCGAATAATAGAATATGACATACGTAGATTGTAACGCCCTACTTTGAGACCCACGGTAACAAAGAGTATTACGGGAGTAATACTGTCTGTTAAAGCGGAGAATAGAGTATAGTGGAAGCGACCATTTGTAATCAAGCTATAACTATCTACTGAATACGTCGAAAGGGTGGTATCTATTTTTTTTCAAGTGGTTCGACATATTCAATAAATATTTATAACGAAATTACAATGGCTAAAGATCTATCAGAATAAGCATAGTAATAAAATGATAAAACATCACATAACAGAATCACATAACAGATATAAAATCCCAGGACAATACATCGTCAATACAGATCCAAATACTTTAAGTGGGTACAAAGCCACTGCCCACACATGTGAGTCAAAAATATGTACATATCAAAGTCTGAATAATAACAGAGTAGCGGAATAGTGGACAAATAAAAGCGCTATCTATCAGCATAGCAGATAATGTCCAAGCGGAAGCACAGAAGCTAAGTCCAGAGACCTAACCTGAAACAACTCGGTCTGACCCGAGCAAAAAACACTCGGGTCAGGCTAGCTATACAATCAGTAATAACTGAGATATATAATAATGCGATACATAAATAAAACAGTACTTTTCCTAAGGAAAGAGTATTTTGGACCACATGAATATAATGACGGTCTCCAATCATCAATCAACAGTAAAAATCTCCAAAGAGAATATCAGCACCAAAGTGTTGAATAAATAAAATCGCCTCATATCATCGGCGTAGCCAAAGCTATATAAAGTTGCCTATAGGCAATAATCCCAAGAGTGACCAGAGTCCGTAATCAATGCCTAAGCAAAGATCGATGCTCCAAAGAGCAATGGGGATATACGGAAAAGTCAATGAAATCAAACACTGAAAAGAGTGTCCAGAGACACTGTGAATCCACAAGGTAATCGCACTTACATCGTATGGTTCCATAGAACCAACACCAAATGGCGGTACTCGAATGGATATAAAAATCATCAGATAATACAAGTATAGCACATGCACCGACCGGAGTCGTTATTGCCAAGTACTGTAGAGTTGTGATCAATCACTCGCACAGATGCGTAACGCGCGAGACGGCGAGATCCTTCCCAAAAGGATAAAGGCCCAGAGGCACATGCCGAAAAAGAAACTGCTCCATAGAACAGGTGTCCAGAGACGGTTGTCCAGAGGCGTGGTGACCCAGAGGTCCAGTACTGGCTGCCCAGAGGCTAATGTGTCACAAACTTCTTGGAGAGGAACCCGTAAAGTTTTAACGATGAGTCCCATACTCCACTTTCGCACTAAATGGTTTACTAACCAATAGCAAGCTCACACTCCAAACAATAAAAAGTCCACCTCGTATCATCGATAAACTAGACCCAAAGGTCAAAACGATCAATCGAATAGGTCGGGGATTAACCGGAAAGAAAATACACACGGTTCCATAGGCCGGAGATTTCTTAACCGTTTAAGCAGCTTTCCACTTCGCTTGACATGCTAAAAAGTGAGTGTGAGATTTTTATTATAGAAAATAATGGTTTGAAATGGATTTATAAATGATTTTGAGAACACTCTAAAACGGCTTTTGAAAACTCACATATTATGGAGTCAATAGTCTACTAATTAAAAATAATATAATAATTTCAAAAGCCATTTCGGAGCGAAAAATCCTTTTAAAACCCTTTTTATAAGGCCCGTGTACAAAATCCAGAGACAAATCTCAAAGAAATCGATAAAACCAGAAAATCTCTGAAAATATTCTAAGAGTTGGAAAATAGTCCAAAACTGACGCGAACCCAAGTTCGGAAAATTATTCGGACCAGCAGACTGAATCCGAATGGCATGAAAATTGGTAGGAACGTAGTCCGTCATTCCTACTTCAGAACGCAAAAAGAATTACTCGATTCCGACTTGAAACGAAGGCGTAGCGACGTTCCAAAGTCGGACACAGAAACATGAAATGCACTGTTTTGCACAGCGATCTGGGTTCAACTCTAACAGGAAATTCGAAGGGTCTAATGAACTCAGATGATGACCAAACTTTTTAGATATGAAGTTCATAACTCCATCTTTCCAATGAAACCAAAATCGTCAAATTCCGACTAGCGGCTCAAAAGTTATGACCAAAATAGTTTCAGTTTCATCCACAGAGCTAATATGTGTATCGCTCTCGGGAAGATAGTAGAAAAACAAATTTTCGACCTAGTTAGACTCAAAATTACAGAAATTTCACTGAACGAAAATTGTAGCATATGTTTTAAGCTTTCCGGAACATCCAAAATTATCTAATTCGGATCAAAAATGAGAGAGATACATGCAAAACAATATCAGAATGAAACTCAAGATAACTTGTTAAAGACAGAATTGGTCTTCTGACTTTGAATGCATTTCAGGTCATCTAAATGGCAAAATTACAGAAAACTCACTGAACAAAAATTGTAGCATATGTTTTATGCTTTCTGGAACATCCAAAATTATCTAATTCGGATAAAAAACGAGAGAGATACATGCAAAACAATATCAGATTGAAACTCAAGATAACTTGTTAAAGACAGAATTGGTCTTCCGCCTTTGAACGCATTTCAGGTCATCTAAATGGCAAAATTATAGAAAACTCAGTGAAGAAAAATTGTAGAATATGTTTTAAGCTTTCCGGAATGACCAAGATCGTCAAATTCCGATCGGGGATGATAATTTTATGACTAAAACTATTCTCAGATTTCAATTCTATATCACTGTCAATGTGCTCTCGGGATAGTAGTAAGAAGGCACAGTTTTTGACCTAATTATCTTCAAATTTTCATGAAACTCAAAACATGAAAGTTTTAGCCCTAAATCTAAGCTTTCCAGAACATCCAAGATTATTAGATTTGGATAAGAAACTAGTAACTTATGGCCAAATCAATTTCAGGGTTTTATTTTATCAACCCTGTAGTTTGTTGTCAGGTCAGCAACAAACAAACGTGATTTCGACCATTCAAAACACAAAATTAGGCAAAGCTCAAAACATGAAACTTATAGCCTATAAAATAAGCTTTCCAGAACATCAAGAAAATCTTAATTTTGATTTAAGATGAATGAGATATGCCTATTTTACTAACAGCAATAAACTAATTATAATTTCAGCTAGCATATATTACCTCAACCAATATAGCAAGCAACTTGTGTGCACACCCAAAATAAAAGCAAAGATGATCAAAGAGCTATGATTCACATGTTACATAATAAAACATGTGTTACTAAATGATTACTGAAATAAAAAGATGATTAAACACATATTAGAAGAGGTTTTTAGCAATATACCTCTCACAAAAGCAACAAAGACTACAATAGCATCAACCCAAGTTAGCAAAAGATGATTAGGAGGTTATAAGATCAAAAAAACACATAAAACATGTGTTACCAATTAAATTTCAGAAATTAGAGATATATAAAAATGGATTTGAGGTGGGTATTTGCATTACCTTTTCATAGAATGACTTGCATAAGCAAAAACTAGAAGGAGATGAAGATAGAGGCCATTTTTGTTATGAAAGCTTTAGGAAATGATTAGGGTTTTGATTAGGGATGAATGAATGAGGTTAGGAGAGTTTGAGATAATTTATAGAGGAGGTTTAGGGTGGGTTATTGGGCTAGGTTTTAGTAACCCAATAAGAAGAGAGTTATTTACATGTTTTTTCCAAAAATTAGTCTAAGTGTTCATATATGTTTATAAAACTCATTTTTTTCTCTTATCCAAACCTGTTTTAAAACTTCTCTTAAAATTTTTAACTTTCAAAAAATAACATTTTATCCTCATTTTAAAATCCCATATTTCCCATTTAATTAAAATAGCCTTTTTCAAATAAATTTTGTTATTCCAAATCCTTTTATGCTTCATTAAAATAAATAAAAATCCTAACTTTTATTTATTAATTGGTAATGCAAATCCCGGGTTGTTACAGACTCCCCCCTTAAGAAAATTGTGTCCCCGCAATTCCTTAAGATAGATGTCGTCTATAACGTCAAATCCACAAAAGAAGTGATAGAGATAAAATAGAGAATTCTCACCCGCAGAAAAAGATGGGAGAAAGCCAGGATAAGAGCGTTCGATAGATTCTCTGGTCTCCCAAGTGCAGTCCTTAGGATTCGGTGACCATTGAATCTTCACGAGTGGGACCCCTTTGTTGCGAAGGCGTCTAACCTCCGAATCAAGCACACGAAGAGATTGCTGCTCCAAAGATAAATCAGGTAATATCTCTAAATCAGGCACAGCATGCGGCTCAATGATAGAATCAGGATCACGGACACACATGCGAAGCTGGGAAACATGGAACACGTCGTGTATTCCAGAGAAGTGAGCAGGTAGAGCCACTCGATAAGCCACGGGGCCAATGCGTTCCGTAATAGGAAATGGTCCAACATAGCGAGGAGCCAACTTCCCTGCAGAGCTGAAACGCACAACCCCTTTCATAGGAGATATCAGAATAAAGACAGGATCACCAATGGAGAACTCAAGAGGCTTCCTACGGTTGTCCCCGTAGGAATTCTGACGGTTCTGCGCCTCTTTCATTCTCTGACGAATAAGAATAATCTTCTAGAAAGATTCCCGAACTGAATCTGGACCAAGAAGGAGCTTCTCGCCAGATTCTAACCAACACGAGGGAGAGCGACACGGCCTTCCGTATAGAGCCTCAAAAGGTGCCATGCCAATACTAGACTGAAAGTTGTTGTTGTAAGAGAACTCTACAAGCGGTAAGTGATCCTCCCAACTACCTACGAAATCCAGAATACAACAGCGCAAAAGATCCTCTAAAACACGATTCACCCTCTCCGTCTGACCATCGGTCTGAGGATGAGAAGCAGTAGAGAGATTCAGCTTTGTGCCCAAAGCTGACTGTAGGCACTTCCAGAAGTGACTAGTGAAAATGGTGTCTCGATCACAAACGATAGAGCTAGGAATGTCATGAAGTCGTACGACTTCCTTCACATAGAGCCTGGCCAACCGAGGTGCAGTCCGAGTGGACTTAATCGGAATGAAATGAGCCGATCTGGTCAAGCGATCAATAATAACCCAGATAGAAGTATGGCCTGACCTCGATCGAGGCAGACCGTCAATGAAATCCATGGACATCTGATCCCATTTCCATAATGGAATCTCTAGAGGCTGAAGAAGACCAGATGGACGCTGATGCTCGGCCTTGATATGTTGACAAGTCATGCAACCGCTCACATAACTTGCAACATCTCTCTTCAAACCCTCCCAATAATATAGCCGGCACATATCAGCATACATCTTACTCGAACCGGGATGTATAGTGTACTTAGAGCGATGGCACTCGTCCAGAATTTCACGCCTAATTGATAAATCAGATGGTACAACAATACGGTTCCTCCTACGAAGACACCGATGAAAATCAAGAGAATAATCCAGCAATGTCTCATCACTGGATCCCGACTCGAGAAGATGAATAAGATGCAATAAGTCTGGATCCTGCCGCTGAGCATGGGCAATGCGATCCAATAAGATAGGACGAGCTTCCAAGCTGAATAATAAGACCGGAGAATCAGAAGATGGAGCTCGATCTCTAATATCACACAAAGATAGGGTCTCAAGAATATCATACTCGACAATCATCATAGAAACTACCGCCGAGTGCTTGCGACTGAGCGCATCTGCAACACGATTACCCTTGCCAGGGGTATACTGAATATCTAAATCATATGAGGCGAGAAACTCAAGCCATCGCTGCTGCCTCATATTGAGATCCCTCTGACTTAATAGATACTTCAGCGACTTGTGATTGGTGTAAAGAATGAAGCGTTCGCCTAATAGAAAGTGACGCCACGTCTTCAAGGCAAAGACGATAGCTGCTAACTCAAGATCATGAGTAGGATAGCGAACCTCATTCGGACGCAGTTGCCTGGAAGCATAAGCAACTACCTGATCCTTCTACATAAGCACAGCACCGAGCCCGCTACCACAAGCATCGGTGTAAACAACAAGGTCATGGTTACTCTCTGGAACCACTAGAATAGGAGCATGAGTGAGAAGTTCCTTCAATCGCTGGAAAGAAACTTCACACTTATCAGACCAAATAAAGCGAACCCCCTTACGAGTCAGGGTCGTGAGTGGAAGTGCAACACGAGAGAAATCCTTGATAAATCGACGGTAATAACCCGCCAGACCAAGGAAGCTGCGAATATCATGAACATTCTCGGGCTGCCTCCAATTCTGAATAGCTTCGATCTTGGCAGGATCGACAGAAATACCCTCAGATGATACAATATGGCCCAAGAACTTGACCTTGCTCTTCCAAAAATGGCACTTGGAGAGCTTGGCCTTAAGCTGATGCTGACGAAGAGTATCCAAGACGATCCGCAGATGACGAGCATGCTCTGCCTCGGATCTAGAATAAACAAGAATATCGTCGATGAAAACCAGAACGAATCTATCGATGTATTCTCGGAATACTCGATTCATGAGATCGACGAAGAAAGCCGGAGCGTTCGTCAAGCCGAACGGCATGACCAACCACTCAAAAGAACCATAACGAGTGCGAAATGCTGTAAGAGGAATGCTGTCTTCCGCGACTCGTAGCTGATGGAATCCGGTGGCAAGGTCAAGCTGAGAGAAGTCCTTCGCATCGCTCAATTGGTCAAACATGTCGTCTATCCGAGGAAGTGGGTAGCGATTTCTGATGGTCAACTCATTGAGCTTGCGATAGTCAATGCAAAGCCTAAGAGAGCCATCAGCCTACTTAACGAAGACCACAGCAGCACCCCATGGCGAAGAACTGGATCGGATGAACTGCTTCGCTTCAAGCTCAACTAACTGCTTCCTGAGTTCCTCATTCTCCTTAGTAGACATTCTTGTAGGAGGACGCCCAACTGGATGAGAGCCTGGAATGAGATCGATGCGGAACTCAATAGCTCGCTTTGGCGGCAGTCCGGATACAGGCTCGAATACTTCGGGGAAATCCCGAACAACAGGAATACGAGATAAGTTCAAATCCTCCTCTCGTGAATCAAGAGCAAATAAAGTAACATCAGAAAGCCCAACATCGTGAAGAACAACAGCTAACGGAGAGGACGAGTCAGGGTGATGAATGAATAATATCCGCTCCGAACAAATAATTTTGGCGTCGTGCTGAACGAGCCAATCCATGCCAAGAATCATATCAAAGCCCAAATACTCCATAACGTGCAGATTCGCACGGAAAGAAAATCCACAAAGATCAATATCTATATCCTCACAAAGCAAGCTAATGGTCGTGGATCCACCAATGGGATTCACAATCCTTAGTGAAGAAACCATACAAGTAACATCCAAAGATAAAGTATCAACTAGTTCCTTCGATACGAATGAGTGAGAGGCACCCGTATCAAAGAGAACTCTAATAGATCTACCATGAAATAAAATAGAGCCTTCAAGAACAGAAGGATGTGTACCTTTAGGCTGAGCAGAAGTGGTAGGAGCCTTGGCAGCATTAAGCCTGCCAGGCTTGGCACTAGGTGGAGCAATAGGACAAGCGGAGATCCTGTGTCCCTCCTTCTTGCAGAAGGTGCAATAGAGAGGTTTGGGACACTCTTTAAACATATGATCGGTAGATTTAGTTAAGCACGATTCAAAGATAGATAATTCATTAAGGAATATTACGGAATATAATAGATTCCTACACATATTCCTAACTTATTTATCTAAAGGTGGATATGTTCAATTTGGATCGTATTATAACGTATTGTACTACGTGTATCTATTCTGTGTTTATTATGCTTATTACTGATCCTGGCTCTGATACCAAGCTGTAACACCCCACTTTGAGACCCACGGTAACAAAGAGTATTACGGGAGTAATACTGTCTGTTAAAGCGGAGAATAGAGTATAGTGGAAGCGACCATTTGTAATCAAGCTATAACTATCAACTGAATACGTCGAAAGGGTGGTATCTATTTTTTTTTCAAGTGGTTCGACATATTCAATAAATATTTATAACGAAATTACAATGGCTAAAGATCTATCAGAATAAGCATAGTAATAAAATGATAAAACATCACAAAACAGAATCACATAACAGATATAAAATCCTAGGACAATACATCGTCAATAAAGATCCAAATACTTTAAGTGGGTACAAAGCCACTGCCCACACATGTGAGTCAAAAATATGTACATATCAAAGTCTGAATAATAACAGAGTAGTGGAATAGTGGACAAATAAAAGCGCTATCTATCAGCATAGCAGATAATGTCCAAGCGGAAGCACAGAAGCTAAGTCCAGAGACCTAACCTGAAACAACTCGGTCTGACCCGAGCGAAAATCACTCGGGTCAGGCTAGCTAAACAATCAGTAATAACTGAGACATATAATAATGCGTTACATAAATAAAACAGTACTTTTCCTAAGAAAAGAGTATTTTGGACCACATGAATATAATGACGGTCTCTAATCATCAATCAACAGTAAAAATCTCCAAAGAGAATATCAGCACCCAAGTGTTGAATAAATAAAATCGCCTCATATCATCGGTGTAGCCAAAGCTATATAAAGTTGCCCATAGGCAATAATCCCAAGAGTAACCAGAGTCCGTAATCAATGCCCAAGCAAAGATCGATGCTCCAAAGAGCAATAGGGATATACTGAAAAGTCAATGAAATCAAACACTGAAAAGCAGTGTCCAGAGACACTGTGAATCCACAAGGTAATCGCACTTATATCGTATGGTTCCATAGAACCAACACCGAATGGTGGTACTCGAATGGATATAAAAATCATCAGATAATTCAAGTATAGCACGTGCACCGACCGGAGTCGTTATTGCCAAGTATTGTAGAGTTGAGATCGATCACTCGTACAGATGCGGAACGCGCGAGACGGTGAGATCCTTCCCAGAAGGATAAAGGCCCAGAGGCACATGCCGAAAAAGAAACTGCTCCATAGAACAGGTGTCCAGAGACGGTTGCCCAGAGGCGTGGTGACCCAGAGGTCCAGTACTAGTTGCCCAGAGGCTAATGTGTCACAAACTTCTTGGAGAGGAACCCGTAAAGTGTTAACGATGAGTCCCATACCCCCCGTTCGCACTAAACGGTTTACTAACCAATAGCAAGCTCACACTCCAAACAATAAAAATTCCACCTCGTTTCATCGGTAAACTAGACCCAAAGGTCAAAACGATCAATCGAATAGGTCGGGGATTAACCGGAAAGAAAATACACACGGTTCCATAGGCCGGAGATTTTCTAACCGTTTAAGAACCTTTCCACTTCGCTTGACGTGCTAAAAAGTGAGTGTGAGATTTTTATTATAGAAAATAATGGTTCGAAACGGATTTATAAATGATTTTGAGAACACTCTAAAACGGCTTTTGAAAACTCTCCTATTATGGAGTCAATAGTCTACTAATTAAAAATAATATTATATAATAATTTCGAAAGCCATTTCAGAGCGAAAAATCCATTTAAAACCCTTTTTACAAGGCCCGTGTACAAAATCCAGAGACAAATCTCGAAGAAATCGATAAAACCAGAAAATCACTGAAAATATTCTAAGTGTTGGAAAATAGTCCAAAACTGACGCGAACCCAAGTTCGGAAAATTATTTGGACCAGCAGACTGAATCCGAATGGCATGAAAATTGGTAGGAACATAGTCCGACATTCCTACCTCAGAAAGCAAAAAGAATTACTCGATTCCGACTTGAAACGAAGGCGTAGCGACGTTCCATAGTCGGACACAGAAACATGAAATGCACTGTTTTGCACAGCGATATGGGTTCAACTCTGACAGGAAATTCGAAGGGTCTAATGAACTCAGATGATGACCAAACTTTTCAGATATGGAGTTCATAACTCCATCTTTCCAACGAGACCAAAATCGTCAAATTCCGACTAGCGGCTCAAAAGTTATGACCAAAATAGTTTCAGTTTCATCCACAGAGCTAATATGTGTATCGCTCTCGGGAAGATAGTAGAAAAACCAATTTTTGCCCTAGTTAGACTAAAAATTACAGAAAACTCACTGAACAAAAATTGTAGCATATGTTTTAAGCTTTCCGGAACATCCAAAATTATCTAATTCGGATCAAAAACGAGAGAGATACATGCAAAACAATATCAGATTGAAACTCAAGATAACTTGTTAAAGACAGAATTGGTCTTCTGTCTTTGAACGCATTTCAGGTCATCTAAATGGCAAAATTAAAGAAAACTCACTAAACAAAAATTGTAGCATATGTTTTATGCTTCCCGGAACATCCAAAATTATCTAATTCGAATCAAAAACGAGTGAGATACATGCAAAACAATATCAGATTGAAACTCAAGATAACTTGTTAAAGACAGAATTGGTCTTCTGCCTTTGAATGCATTTCAGGTCATTTAATTGCAAAATTACAGAAAACTCACTGAACAAAAATTGTAGCATATGTTTTAAGCTTTCCGGAATGACCAAGATCGTCAAATTCTGATCGGGGATGAAAATTTTATGACTAAAACCATTCTTAGATTTAAATTCTATATCACTGTCAATGTGCTCTCGGGACAGTAGTAAGAAGGCACATATTTTGACCTAATTAACTTCAAAATTTCATAAAACTCAAAACATGAAAGTTTTAGCCCTAAATCTAAGCTTTCCAGAACATCCAAGATTATTATATTTGGATAAGAAACGAGTAACTTATGGCCAAATCAATTTCAGGGTTTTATTTTATCAACCCTGTAGTTTGTTGTCAGGTCAATGACAAACAAACGTGATTTCGACCATTCAAAACACAAAATTTGGCAAAGCTCAAAACATGAAACTTATAGCCTATAGAATATGCTTTCCAGAACATCAAGAAAATCTTAATTCCGATTTAAGATGAATGAGATATGCCTAATTTACTAACAGCAATAAACTAATTATAATTTCAGCTAGCATATATTACCTCAACCAATATAGCAAGCAACTTGTGTGCACACCCAAAATGAAAGAAAAGAGGATCAAAGAGCTATGATTCACATGTTATATAATAAAACATGTGTTACTAAATGATTACTGAAATCAAAATATTATTAAACACATATTATAAGAGGTTTTTAGCAATATACCTCTCACAAAAGCAACAAAGACTACTATAGCATCAACCCAAGTTAGCAAAAGATGATTAGGAGGCTATAAGATCAAAAAAACACATAAAACATGTATTACCAATTAAATTTCAGAAATTAGAGAGATATAAAAATGGATTTGAGGTGGGTATTTGCATTACCTTTTCATAGAATGACTTGCATAAGCAAAAACTAGAAGGAGATGAAGATAGAGGCCATTTTTGTTATGAAAGCTTTAGGAAATGATTAGGGTTTTGATTAGGGATGAATGAATGAGGTTAGGAGAGTTTGAGATAATTTATAGAGGAGGTTTAGGGTGGGTTATTGGGCTAGGTTTTAGTAACCCAATAAGAAGAGAGTTATTTACATGTTTTTTCCAAAAATTAGTCTAAGTGTTCATATATGTTTATAAAACTCATTTTTTTCTCTTACCCAAACCCGTTTTAAAACTTCTCTTAAAATATTTAACTTTCTTAAAATAACATTTTATCCTCATTTTAAAATCCCATATTTCCCATTTAATTAAAATAGCCTTTTTCAAATAAATTTTGTTATTCCAAATCCTTTTATGCTTCATTAAAATAAATAAAAATCCTAACTTTTATTTATTAATTGGTAATGCAAATCCCGGGTTGTTACTAGATGAATATCTCCAGCTCTCCTCTGAAAACTTCAACCATCTTCAACTAAACCTGAAACTACTCGAATCTGACCCAAGTATTAAAAATACCCGGATTAGGCTTGATAAACCAGCGTGACATACTCGAAATTTAAAATGACTATGTTATCAAAACCTTTGAAAAGAAGGGTATCTCATAAGACCACGCCCACACATAAATACGGATAGGTTTTTACCTTATGATAACTTAAAACACATTTATGTATCAAAACATTTGATATTATTTCTAGTGACATTGCTTGAAAACATTTGCAATTAAACTTATTAATCTTATCCGAAATGGTTACCCATATAGCATTTCGAGGCTATTCATTACGCCAATACAAACAAAACTGCAGGTTCTTATTGGAGAATGGATTTTCATACAAATGACCAGGTGAAGGGACTACCTTCCGATGGGTACACCTCTAGATGGATGTCCCGAGGAACCATCACAAAGCTCATCTACCAACACAAGACCGGCCTACCTCTAACTAGATAGTACCGAATATGTCATCCCCCGGTCGTTACCAACCTATAACCGAGCATGCTCTAGCATATAAACCACATTAATTTACATCTCGAATGTCATAACGGGAAGAAATATATCTAGAAGCGGATGATCATACCCTAATTGGGAATGACCCACTTAGCCTTTACGGATCTAACCCTGTTTCGGTCATTTTCAGTTGATGAGGCTCGAGGCTACGATTACCTTTCACATAGCACATATCACATCACTTTTGAATGCCACATTCGCCATTTCAGTTGACTACTAATTGCCTTTCACAAAAATACAACCCTTGAGCTCGTACGTCTCAAGGAAGGGTGTAAAGCTAAGAGAAGTTGCCTTCTCCTCCACCAAACAGATGTACGGTTGTAAAAACCAATGTACATAATCTCAGAAAATTCAATGTCAAACATTCGTTTATACAAGTTCGTTCTGGGATTGAATAAAACCGAAGGTACTTTCCTTGGCCATTACTAGGCAAGAAGTCCTTGTGGTTTTGAGGTTTTTCATAACAAAGAGACCGCCGCTACAATATAGTTAATCGGAAGTTTATCCCCAATTAATCAACAAGTAGTCCCTCGTTATTATTCATCTCAATATCTCCGTCTTCAAATATCTTCATTCTTCGAACACGTAAACTGGTTGAAGTGGTTTTCAGATAGAAATCAACCAAATCCGACTCCGGTTCCTTCGGAATCCAATTATCGATAAAGTGATGTTAACTTCATAAGTGGATATCAATTACTTCATCTTTTATAAAATATCTTTCTTAGACATTATTAGCGCCAAAATTGGTCACTAACACCCAAATCCAAGCGAAAGCACCAAATCACAGATAGAATGAATGTAGAGAATATAAACGTGAAGAATAATTAAAATTAAAATGAAAGCAGTAAAGAACAACAAGTTTTATAGTGGTTCGGCTAACTCCGGCCTACGTCCACTCCAGAAGTTTCCTTTTTATTACTGTAAAAACCGATTACAGTTACAAAGTAGTAGAGTAGCCTTAGCCTTAGAAAAGAGAAAGTAAGGGAGCAGAAAGAAGATCCCCTTTCTAAACCCCCTCATGCTGTATTTATAGGCAAATCCTGGTAGTTGGGCCTCCTGAGTAATCCGGGTCCATCAAGGCTATTGCCGACCCAGAATTATCATTGTGACCGAGCCTAAAATATGTGCATGCCGATCCAGCTTTATCCCGGGAGAGACTCGAAGTTACCTCATGTTTGACTCGAAGTAACTCAATGCCGAACCTACTTCCACGTTCTTGAGCCACACATGCCGAACTATCAAAATGCCGGGCCACCTTCAACCGTGTTGAACCACCGTCGAGGCCGAGCCACCTGTGACCGAACAATCCAAACGCCGAGCGACCCACCATGCCGAGCAACCCACCATGCCGAGCGACCCAAGATGCTGAGCGACGCACCATGTCGATCGACCCACCATGCCGAACGACCCAAGATGCCTAGTGACCCACGATGCTGAACCATCCAAATGCCGATTGGCATCTACCGTCCTACCTAGGCTGATCCATGCTGACCATCTATCCATCCAGCTGGCTGCAACCAATTGTATTCCGGTCCCAACAAATGAGCAGTCGATTTTGTTAAATCCGCCTGTTCACGGCCTTGACAAAAGGCGGGTTAACACTTTGCCCCCCAAAACATGCCTTGCTATTGGAAGGTGTGTTTTGAATAGACTCAAATTCGATATTCGAAGTCCATATCCCGTTCATGACCATATTATTAAATTCATGACCTCTCCGGGTTTAACCTTGAATCTGTAGATCTCGCCGGGTCGCGTTTCCCTATTCCAGCCTCAGCTCTTTTGATGCAGCGCAAAATAAGAATAAACGACTTACCATAAGTCGATTCCCTGAAATCGCTTCCATAGATGGCGAAAGCAAAGAAACCAAAATCGCCACCCGTCTGAGTGAAACCCTAGGTCGTGAACGACACACCTATGTCGCGAACGACGTACCAATCGCGAGCTTCAGTATGTCGCGATGTTGCTTATGTTGCGAAGCTCTTATGTCGCCATCGCAAGTAGGTCGCTCTAGATCCTTATGTCGCGAAGAGGTCGTGGCCGTGTTTCCTGAATCGCAGATTCTTATGTCGCGAATTCCAGTAGGTCATCGAAAGAAGCTCCTTATGTCGTGAACGACATTCTAGTTGAGTTGCTCCATGATTAGGTCGCGAGAAGTTAAGTCGCAGACGACCTACCTTAAGTCGCTGAAGCCATGAATTCTTATGTCGCGAATTTCTAAAGCTTAGGTCGTGAGAAGATATTAAGTCGCCTTTGTTAAGTCGCTCTGCCTAAGTGTTAAGTCGTTTGTTTTTCTTAGGTCATTGATGTATATTGTTTTTAAGTCGTATGTCATTAAGCCGTTGGTTTTGTAAGTCGTTTGTACTGAGTGATGTATTTGTTAATTCGTTGTGTTGTAATTTGTATATTGTTAGGTCGTACAAGGTTAGGTCGTGTGTGTTGTATTTTCCCTATAAATAGGGACGTATTGTCATTTGTAAAAGGTTGTTGAATTTTAAATAAAATTTGGTTTGTGCTTCTTGCCTCCATTAAAATTGGTATTTGAGTGTTATCTCTTATCTCCACCTTCGGCATCCGAGTGCGCTCGAATCAACGATTGTTGAAGCCAATTCACGGAATCAAGTGCGCTTGATCAACGTTCGAAGAATTGTAGATCTTCTCTTACGGCATCGTGCGCGATCAACGTGTCGAAGATTGCTAGAATCCGGTATCTTCGTGATCAAAGGATTTGGGCATTTGGGTATTCTTAAATTAACCGATTTATCATCGATTCACCGATTATTTTCGCTAATTGTGTGAGATCCTGGACGGATTCGATTTACACCATCGAATTCGCTTCCTTGGCTGCGTTAGTTTGGTATCAGAGCTAGATCGCAAGAAGTTTGCATTAGTTGGAGAATTTGAAGTTTGGCGATCGGATTTGCATTGTTGAGAAGTTTGGTGTTCATCGTGTTCATCGTGAAGTTGACAAGTTGGGAGTTTCGATCCATCTCATTTTGGATCAAAGTTCGGAAAGAGTTTGAATTTTTGAAGATTTGTTGAAGTTCAACCATGCCACCGAGACGAGCTCAACATCATCACAATGTTGATGCTTTGTATGGAAGAGGAGAGGCCGATGAAATGGAGCAACGAATCAACGAGAATTTCAATGAGAAGTTGAATGAGGGAATTGGTCGATTAGAGAGAATGATGCTTGAAATGAATCAAAGTAGAAGAAGGGTTTCACCTGAATCGAGCCATGGGGGAAATAGAGTTTCACCATATTCAGATCGGGAGAGAAGAGAAGATCATGATCGTAGAAATGTTAACGATCGTGATAGGAATGTTGATGATCGAAATCAGAGAGATGTGGATGATCCTGATCGGAGGAATGTAGATCGAAGGGATGTTGGTGGTAGAAATGGTGGTGGTAGAGATGTTGGTGGTCATGATCGACATCGATATGCATCAGATTTTGATGAGGAGTTTGATGGTGGTAGTGTTCATGGTCGAAATCGAAACCAAGGAAGAAATCATTCAGAGTATGATCACAAATGGGAGTCCAAAATGAAAATTGAAATTCCAGAGTTTAAGGGTGGTATGCAGGCTGAAGAATTTCTAGATTGGTTATCTAATGTTGAAGAGATCTTTGATTTAAAGGAGGTTCCGGAAGATCGTCGAGTAAAGTTTGTTGCTACTAGGTTGAGAGGGAGAGCTATGGCGTGGTGGCAGAAAACCAAACTTACAGGAGAACGGATGGGGAAGTCGAAGATTGTTGCTTGGGAGAAAATGAAGAAGATGATGAAGGCTACATTCTTGCCTTACAATTATCAATCACTCATGTATCAGAGGTTGCAGAATCTGAGGCAAGGGTCGAAGACTGTTAATGGTTATGCTGATGAGTTTTATCAACTGATTGCTCGAAATGACATTATGGAGACGGAGGAACAATTGACTGCTAGGTTTGTTGGGGGGTTGAGGATCCAGATGCAGGATATGGTAAATATGTTTGACCCTAGATCTGTGGCTGAAGCGCACCAGAAGGCGTTGGCTTGGGAGAAGCAGGGAAGACGAGGAGGTGGTGTGTTTCCAAGTTCCAATACTCAGAGCAAGGGTGCTAGTGGGAGTTCCAATGTTTCTAAAGCTGTCAGTAAACCAGTTGTGAATGAAGTTGCGAAGGCGAAGGTCAACAACAGTTTCAAGTGTTATAATTGCCAGGAAGTGGGTCACAAGAGTATTGAATGCCCGAAACCAAAGAGGCGAGCTATGATTGCTGAAGTGGAAGGTGAGGATGTTGATGAAGGTTATTCTAGTCCAGTTGAGGAGGATGAATAGGATATCGCGTCGGGAGATGAAGGATGTAATCTAATGTTGAGGAGATCATGTTTGACACCGAAGCAGGAAGAGGAGGCTAGTTGGTTGAGGAGTAATATCTTTCAGTTGACATGCACTATACTGGGAAAGGTGTGTAAATTTATGATTGATGCGGGAAGTTGTGACAATATCATTTCTACCGAAGCTGTGAGAAAGTTGAAGTTGAAGACGGAAAAGCATCCAAATCCTTACAAGTTAGCGTGGTTAAGGAAAGGAGGAGAGGTGAAGGTGGACAGGCGAGTTCATGTTCCATTTTCTATTGGTAAGAAGTATAAAGATGAGATCTGGTGTGATGTGGTGGAGATGGATGTTTGTCACTTGCTTTTGGGAAAACCATGGCACTATGACCGAGCAGTGCAGCATGATGGTCGAACCAATAGCTACAGCTTTATGTTTGAGGGTACTAAGATCATTTTAGTTCCGAAGAAGAAACAGCAAGGAGAGAGCAAGTCAGAAGAGATTGAGGAGCTGAAGACTTTGTTGACTTTGAAGGAGTTTTTTGAAAAAGTAGGGGAGAGTCCAGAGGTGTTCTTGTTGATTGGACATGAAGCTACTGAATCTGTTGAAGTTCCAGAGGAAGTAAAGCCAGTGTTGGAAGAATTCTTAGATGTGTTTCCTGAAGAGTTGCCAAAGGAGTTACCACCGTTGAGAGATATTCAGCATCAGATTGATCTTGTGCCACGGGCGGCATTACCTCACAGACCACATTACAAGATGAGTCCTAAGGAGCATGAGGAACTGAGAAGGCAGGTGGAGGAGTTGTTAGAACAAGGGCGTGTTCAGGAGAGCTTGAGTCCTTGTGCAGTACCAGCCTTATTGGTACCGAAGAAGGATGGGACTTGGCAGATGTGTACGGATAGTCGGGCTCTAAACAAGATCACTGTGAGATACAGGTTTCCTATGCCGAGGTTCGATGATTTGATTGATCAGTTGAGTTGGGCTGTTGTGTTCTCAAAGATTGACTTGAAGAGTGGATACCATCAGATTCGTATTAGACTAGGTGATGAGTGGAAGACTGCTTTTAAAACTAGGGAAGGTCTATACGAATGGCCGGTTATGCTGTTTGGCTTGTCAAATGCTCATAGTACTTTTATGAGAGTGATGAACCATATTTTCAGACCATTTATTGGGAAGTTCGTAGTAGTTTACTTTGACGATATTTTGATCTATAGTGGGAGTATGGAAGAGCATATCTAGCATTTGCGAGAAGTGCTGTTGATTCTACGACAGGAGCAATTCTATGCAGCAACGAAGAAGTGCGTGTTCATGACGCACAGTGTTTTGTTTCTGGGATATGTTCTGTCGAAGGAGGTTACTCAAGTGGATGAAAGCAAAGTGGAAGCTGTCAGGAGTTGGCCACAACCCAAAACAATTACTGAAGTGAGGAGTTTTCATAGGTTGGTATCTTTTTATCGAAGATTCATTCCACATTTTAGCAGTGTGATGGCACCTGTAACCGATTGCATGAAAGGAAAGAAGTTCGTGTGGACAGAGGAAGCAGAGTTAGCTTTTGAGAAGATCAAGACACTTTTGACGACAGCACCTATTCTGGTACTACTGGATTTTCAGATATTGTTCGAGTTACACACTGATGCTTCGAAGGTTGGGATTGGTGGAGTATTGAGTCAGAATGGAAGACCAGTTGCTTATTTCAGTGAGAAGTTATCTGGAGCCAAGTTGAGATATAGCACTTATGACGTGGAGTTTTACGCAATTGTTCAAGTTGTGAAGCACTGGAGGCATTATCTGTTTAAGAAGGAGTTTGTTCTTTATACGGATCATGAAGCTTTGAAACATTTGCAAGGGCAGGACAAAATTTCAGCTAGACACGCTTCATGGGTCGCGTATCTACAGCAGTTTACTTTTGTTGTAAAGCACAAATCAGGGGTGACGAATCGTGTAGCTGATGCCTTGAGCAGGAGGAATCATTTGTTGACGACGATGAAGGTTGAAGTGACAGGATTTGAACTATTGCCAGAGTTGTTTGAGGAAGATCCTTACTTTGCGAAGATTGTTGAGAAAGTCAAGGATGGGAGTACTGATGAGTTTGTGTTGGTAGATGGATTCTTATTCAAGGGGAATCGATTGTGCGTACCAGATTGCAGCTTGAGAATGAAAATTGTAAAAGAGTTGCATGAAGAAGGACATGTTGGTCGGGATCGCACATTGCAGTTGATTTCTCAGTCTTATTATTGGCCCTCGATGAAGCGGGAAGTTGGAAAGTTTGTTCAGAGGTGCCATATTTGTCAGGTTTCAAAGGGGATGGCAACAAATGCAGGTTTATATATGCCGTTGCCTATACCTACTAAACCATGGGTGGATGTTAGTATGGACTTTGTATTGGGATTGCCGAGAACGCAACGTGGCAATGATTCTATATATGTTGTGGTGGACCGTTTCTCGAAGATGGTACATTTTATTGCATGTAAGAAGACAGCAGATGCAGTTAATGTAGCACAGTTATATTTCAGAGAAATATATCGTCTTCAGGGTTGCCTGAATCTATTGTTTCGGATAGAGATACTCGCTTTCTAAGTCATTTTTGGATGAGCCTATGGAGAATGGTTGGGACGAAGTTGAAATTGAACAGCGCTTATCATCCACAGACAGATGGACAGACTGAAGTGGTGAACAGATCCCTGGGTAATCTATTGTGATGCCTCGTGGATGACAATTTGAAGAGTTGGGATTCGAAGTTATGTCAAGCTGAATTTGCACACAACCATGCAGTTAATCGTAGCACTGGGTTCAGTCCATTCCAGGTTGTGTACTCAACAATTCCCAAAGGACCGTTGGATTTATGTGTAGTTCCACAGTAGAAAGAAGTAATCAAACGGGCTAGTGATTTTGTGAATGAATTGCAAGAGTGTCACAAGATTGTGCAGGAACGATTGCTTAAGGCGAACGAGAAATATAAGCAATCCGCAGATATTAAACGATGACACGTTGACTTAAAAGAAGGAGATTTTGTATATGCAGTATTGACCAAGGATCGATTTCCTGTTGGCACTTACAACAAACTAGCTGCTAGAAAGATTGGTCCTTTGGAAATCGTAAAGAAGATTAATGATAATGCTTATTAGTTGAGATTGTCGGATCATATCCATACTGCTGACGTTTTCAACGTCAAAAACTTGATTCTGTATCATGAGGATAAGCGTGTTGAAGATGAGGAAAGTGTAAATTCGAGGACAAATTCTTTTCAACCAGGGGAGGATGATGCAGCGCAAAATAAGAATAAACGACTTACCATAAGTCGATTCCCTGAAATTTCTTCCATAGATCGCGAAAGCAAAGAAACCTAAATCGCCACCAGTCTGAGCGAAACCCTAGGTCGCGAACGACACACCTATTTCGCGAACGACGTACCAATCGCGAGCTTCAGTATGTCGCGATGTTGCTTATGTCGTCATCGCCAGTAGGTCGCGAAGAGGTCGTGGCCATGTTTCCTGAATCGCAGATTCTTATGTCGCGAATTCCAGTAGGTCATCGAAAGAAGCTCCTTATGTCGTGAACGACATTCCAGTTGAGTCACTCCATGATTAGGTCGCGAGAAGTTAAGTCGCAGATGACCTACCTTAAGTCGCTGAAGCCATGAATTCTTATGTCGCGAATTTCTGAAGCTTAGGTCGCGAGAAGATATTAGGTCGCCTTTGTTAAGTCGCTCTACCTAAGTGTTAAGTCGTTTGTTTTTCTTAGGTCGTTGATGTATATTGTTTTTAAGTCGTATGTCGTTAAGCCGTTGGTTTTGTAAGTCGTTTGTACTGAGTGATGTATTTGTTAAGTCGTTGTGTTGTAATTTGTATATTGTTAGGTCATACAAGGTTAAGTCGTGTGTGTTGTATTTTCCCTATAAATAGGGACGTATTGTCATTTGTAAAAGGTTGTTGAATTTTAAATAAAATTTGGTTTGTGCTTCTTGCCTCCATTAAAATTGGTAGTTGAGTGTTATCTCCTATCTCCACCTTCGGCATTCGAGTGCGCTCAAATCAATGATTGTTGAAGCCAATTCACGGAATCAAGTCCGCTTGATCAACGTTCGAAGAATTGTAGATCTTCTCTCATGGCATCGTGCGCGATCAACGTGTCGAAGATTTCTAGAATCCGGTATCTTCGTGATCAACAGATTTGGGCATTTGGGTATTCTTAAATTCACCGATTTATCATCGATTCACCGATTATTTTCGCTAATCGTGTGAGATCCTGGACGGATTTCGATTTACATCATCGAATTCGCTTCCTTGGCTGCGTCATCTTTGGTCAAGGGCTTGTAAGTTCTCCGGCCTCGGCCTTCCAGCCAAGGACTTCGATATTCACCGGTCTCGGCCCTTCGGCCAAGGATTTTCATATTCTCCGGCTTCGGCTCTCCGGCCAAGGACTTTAATATTCACCGGCCTCGGCTCTCCGGCAAAGGACTTTCGTATTCTCCGGCCTTGGCTATCCGACCAAGGACTTTTATATTCACCGGCCTCGACTCTCCGGTCGAGGACTTTGTATTCTCTGGCCTCGACTCTCCGATCGAGGACTTCTTATATTCTCTGGCCTCGACTCTCCAGTCGAGGACTTTGTATATTCTCCAGCCTCGACTCTTCGGTCGAGGACTTTGTTTATTTCTCTGGCCTCGGCTCTCCAACCGAGGACTTTGTTCATTCTGTTCGAGTCCATTCCGTTGCTCTTCGACAAAGGGACTCGTAACTCGCGATTATTGTCCCGTCTCTCCGATCGGGACGGTAATCGCTTGGCCTGTATTATTTATTGAATTAGTCCAATCCCAATCATTACAGAATTCATTTATCAAAGCAGAAGTTCGAACAATAAAAGGAATTAAATGTCCAAAGTACCAAAGAAGAAACCAGAGTTTGCAGAAAAACAGAAAGAAAACAGGATTTCATAGATCCAAGCAGTACGGTTTTTCGTCATCTCAGAGCACGCCAAGGGACCGTCCTCGATCCCGTACGTGTGTAAGTGACCTAACCATATTACTTTGAGTTCTATTACTTATTCAGAACCATAAATCCATTCAGTTGATAACAAGCCGGCGGTGACTAGATCCAGCGCCACCTTCGTTCGAGGTAGGCGGTGGCCGCTCTCGTTCCATTGCTACAGCTCGATTCCTTATGTATTGTTGCAGGTGACCATTCCTTACATGATCCTCAATGATATCCTTTAAATGTCTGCAATCATTCATGTTGTGCCTATCCAGCTCATGGAATAGGCAATGCTTTCCTAATGCCCGCTTGTATTCCGATGGTTCCCTCCTAGCCGGTCTTCGATACTGGAGGTGCCCCGAGTATCCAAGCAAATCCTTTCTAGAGTCTCAGTTAAATCTACGTAGGAAGAAAACTTTGACTCCCTTCGAGGCCTCTTCGAAGTGCCACTGTTGTCATTTGTTTTCCTTTTTCCTTTATCGTCTTTACTTGGATCCTCCTTGGGTGGACCTCCACCCTTCACTGCATAAGCTTCATCCTCTCTCCCTACTCTCTCAGCATGTGCATCCTCCTGTCTCAGGAACCTTTCCTCCTCATGGTAGAACTCCCCGAGATCCCTCGGTGGGTCCCGTTCCAATGATATCTTGAAATCCGAATTATCCGCGATTCCTGAGACTGTTTCCATCAAAACCATTGACGGATCGGGTCGATCCACTGAAGCTACCGCTGCGTTGAATCTGGTTAAAAAATCCCTGAGCGATTCTCCCTTCCATTGTTTCATCGATGTCAAAGTCATTACGTTCTTGGGTCTGACTATATGGACCCGAAATTGCCTCATAAACCTCTCAATCAGCTCTGTCCAAGTGTCAATAGAACCACTCTCCAGCTGTCTGAACCACATAGCTGCGATATCCGTCAAATACAAAGGGAAACATCGAGCCATGACCTCATCCGATGCCCCCAGTACCTCCATATGCCTCATGTACCTCGTTAGGTGAACGGCGGGATCCGTTCTCCCTTCATACATCTCCAACGTTGGTAGCTTAAAATCCGAAGGGTTCCTAGATTGCCTGATAGTAGGAGTAAAGGGACTCCTATTCACATCCTTCAAGTCTTTATTTACCAATCCACCTCTCACAGCTCGTCTGACCATCTCCGCTAATCTGTCATTGTTGCCAAACTGTAATCCTTGTCCGCTACCTCTGATCTGTCCCCCGAGTTCACGAGGGAATCCTGGCACATACTCCTCATCACGTACTCCTGCAGTCCTGTTGGTTTCGGGTTGCACTGCGTCATCTGGTATCCCTCCATGGATTGGTCCAGCATTTCCTGGTGGTGTTCCCCAGAGTGTAGGTCCATCCAGATTGATAGTCGTCTGCTGATTGGGGGCTGCCACTTGCTGAGCCACTCCCTCTGCTTGCTGGTTGAGCGCTTCTGATCCAGCTCCACGGATCTGAGCTCCTGCATTTCCTGCTTGTGCAAATTGTCTGAGAAGAGCCTGCATCATCTCCTCTTGTCTTTTCAGCATTGCTTCCAACTCATCTCTGGTGATGTAGATGGATGCTTGACCTGCTCCAGCTCCAGAGGAAGCCTCTTGACTTCCCTCTTGATTGCTCCTTTCTGTCACTTGCTTCCTTGTTGGTGGCCTAGCCATTACTTCCTAGAATCTAAGTTCCTAAGCTTTTGAATCCAAAATCCTAGCTCCGAAATCCCCGAGTGCTTGCCTTCTCAGTGAAAGCACCAAAATGTTAGCGCCAAAATTGGTCACTAAAACCCAAATCCAAGCGAAAGCACCAAATCATAGATAGAATGTATGTAGAGAATACAAACGTGAAGAATAATTAAAATTAAAATGAAAGCACTAAAGAACAGCAAGTTTTATAGTGGTTCGGCTAACTCCGGCCTACGTCCACTCCAGAAGTTTCCTTTTTATTGTTGTAAAAACCGATTACAGTTACAAAGTAGTAGAGTAGCATTAACCTTAGAAAAGAGAAAGTAAGGGAGCATTAAGAAGATCACCTTTCTGAACCCCCTCATGCTGTATTTATAGGCAAATCTCGGTAGTTGGGGCTCCTGAGTAATTCGGGCCCATCAAGGCTATTGCCGACCCAGAATTATCATTGTGACCGAGCCTAAAATATGAGCATGCCGATCCAGCTTTATCCCGGGAGAGACTCGAAGTAACTCAATGCCGAACCTACTTCCTCGTTCTCGAGCCGCACATGCCGAACTATCAAAATGTCGGGCCACTTTCAACCATGCCAAACCACCGTCGAGGCCGAGCCACCTGTGACCGAACAATCCAAACGCCGAGCGACCCACCATGCCGAGCGACCCACCATGCCGAACGACCCAAGATGCCGAGCGACCCACCATGTCGAGCGACCCACCATGCCGAGCGACCCACCATACCGAGCAATCCACGATGCCGAGCGACCCACGATGCCGAGCGACCCACCATGCCGAGCGACCCACCATGTCAAGCGGCCCACCATGCCGTGCGACCCACCATGTCGAACGACCCAAGATGCCGAGCGACCCACGATGCCGAACCATCCAAATGCCAAGCGGCATCTGCCGTCCTACCTAGGCCGAGCCATGCATATTGAACCATCCCTGACTGACCATCTATCCATCCAGCTAGCTGCAACCAATCGTATTCCGGTCCCAACAAATGAGCAATCGATTTGGTTAAATCCGCCTGTTCAAGGCCTTGACAAAAGGCGGGTTAACAGATATATTCTTTTCAATTTATTCCAATTTCTTTTCAAGTGTATATGGAATCATTAAGCCTCAGTTATTAAATCATTCGATTTATTTAAACCTTTCATAAATCCTAGAATAATTCCAAATCATTTTCTCTTTTACTTAGAAAACCTTTCCAAATCATTCATTGAATCTTAATCAAAGATTTCTTATATTCAAGTTATAACTTTTAACTTAGGAAAAATATTCCCAAATCATTTATTAAATCTTAATTAAAGCTTTCTTTCTTAACTTCAAATCATATTCTTGCAAATCGAAGATTTTCATATTAGAGTACTACTGCCACCTTAGATATGGTAAATTTCACCTTCAGAAACTAATGACAAGTAATCCTACATCATGAAGATTTTTGTCTTTGATATATTTTATTTCGAAAATTAGTTTGAAGGGATTTTCAGATAGGAATCACCCAAATCTGATCCCGGTTCTTCGGATAGGAATCACCCAAATCCTATCCCGGTTCCTTCGTACCAATCATCGAATAAAAGGCGTTAAGTGGTTAATTAATATTCAAAGAATTTTTTTTCTTTTCTTTTATCTTGGAAAAAACTTAAATATGATCTTTTAGAGCATTCGGGCTTTCCTTTCAATCTATTCCACCCCTCCCCTAAAAAGAGAAAACATAGGTCAGGTAAGTTCAGGGCACTGGTTGCTTCATCCCTAACCTTAGTTAAACACCTTGTTTTATCTTTCCAGATCTCACATGCGGGACAAATGTACTAGTCGTTTCCGCATACTCAGTTATTAGCTTTATTTTGGAATTGATTATAAGATTTCAAATTATCTTTAAAACTCTTAATTTTCCTTTTAAAAACATTCATAATTGATTCTATGAAATATCGTTCAGTTTAAACTCATATTCAAAAGGTTATAGAATTCACAGCATAAAAGTGCTTCGGAAAGTGCTATATGAGCTTATTTGATTTAAATAACTTTTTAATATTTGAAAATTCATATTTTCCATTCTAACTCTCTTTTAAACCATTTTAATAGATTTACCAAAGTTATTTCATATTTTTAATCATTTAAAAATATCATTTATAAAGAAATCCCTTTTTGGATTCCGAACTGCAAAACCGCGCTGTTTTTAGAAAATTGTTTTGGACATATTTCAAAATCAACTTAATAAAATCTTGATTTTCTTTCTTCATTGGAAAACAGTTATCATTGTGGACCAAAGAATTTTTATTTTGAATAAATCCAACTTATAAATCATTCTCTACGTTAATTTGAAGTTACAGGTCGAAATTTACGAACTACCGCTACGCGACAAGCTCTATTTTGACCAATTTTGTGAATTGCTTCGAAACTTGTCCGAAACACTTCAAAATTGTTTCAAACCATATTTAAACTATTTTATCTCGTTTAAAACAATATTTCCATCATTTCAAACTCATTTTTTATTTCATTTCATATTATAATATCGTATTATTATAATATCATTTTCAATCTTTCTAGATTATTTTGAAATCATTAAGAGGCTAAACAATTTCCATACACACATTATTATGGATTTAATTTCCATTTAATTAACTATACTTACTAACCATTTCTTCTATCATTTATCAAACCAAGTTGTCATCCATATCACAAACATATAATCAACCATAATATCAACCAAGTTATCAAACATTTAATCATCCAACATATACCAAACTTTTCATATAATTAACTTGAAATATTTTTTTAGCAATTAGTAACTTTAAATATGAGTACTCACCTTTTACCAAAAGATTAACTTCCTACCAACATTCTTTTTTATCCAACACTTCACTATTTTTTTTAACTTCAACCAACTTTGGAAAATTCGGCAGAGCTTCCGCAGTACTTCAAATTTTCTTCTACTTCCTTGAAATGAAACGGGCGGCACTTCTTTCTCTTTTTCTAGCTCTGAAGCTTCACGACTTGCTCCTCCCTCATCCATAGGTTCGGCCTCCTCCTATTCCACTCCTTCCTCCATCATTTCTTCACTTCTTAGATGCCAAACCATGTTTTAATGGTATTCTAATGTCTTTGGCAAAGTTTGGTGGTGTTTGAAGTTGATTTGATATGATTTTAAGAAAAATTAGTAAGGAAAGAGAGAAGAAGAAGCCATTAGAGAGTGGAAGAAAAGCTTGAAAAAGGAAGAAGAAGAAGTGAAAAAAAGTGAGAAAGTGGATGCTTATTTATAGAAAAGTTTTGGATTAAAATAATATTATGTAAAAGACCAAAATACTCTTACTTGTAAATAAAGTAATCTCATTTTTTTTCAACACTTACCATCACCATTTCAAATCATGTTTTATGTTATTTTTACTTAAGTATTAAGTGAAGAATATAATAATTATGTTTGGTTTGGTTTGATGTTTACTTTTTGCTTTGAAATGACATGTTTGTCTTTTTGTGTTTACTTTTTCTTGATTGTTTTCTAGAAGTTTCTAACCTTGTTTAGTAAAAGTAAACTTGATTAGTGAATTAATTAATACTTATATTATTTGAATATATGTTTCTATATAAAAAAATAAAGGTGCGACAATGTTGCGACAACTTTTAATCGACAAAATGGTGATTTTCGACAAAATGTTTTGCGGTCACATTTTAACGTTTTAGTTAAACTATTTAGTTATGTAAACCAAATTTAAAAATAAATTTGTATAATGTTGTTTAAAATTATAAACACTCATAAATAAATTAAAATAATTTATTAAACCATTCAAACTTACTTTTCTAAAATCTGCATTTTGTCACTTTTGTCGATATAGGCAAATGTTACTATTTTTGTGTATACTTCGCTTTCCAAATCCTATCTAATATTATTTGAATCATATAACCTTACCTGTTTTATATTTAAAATCACTTTAAATAGTATATTTTAAAGTGGTCAAATTCTGGGTCGTTACATTCTTTAGTATTATATATCTTGCATTTCTATATTGTTGTAGAGTTATGCTCAGTCGTTCCATTCACTCACTGTTACAAAATAAACTACTTGAAACATATATGTACAAGAATTTGCATACCATAATAAGCATTAGAAATAAGTGGGGAGGGGATGAAACAAGATATGGGGACAGTGAGGGATGGAGTACGGAAGAAGCATAAACAAACTGACCTTAAATACTACACACCATTGTATAAAAGTAAATTATCAAAATAAAAGACAAATCCAAGTAGGCCCGTCAAAACTGACCCTAACCCATTTACCCAACCCAGTAAGATTAAAAGGGTTGGGTCCAACCCATTTAATTTTTTTTTATTTCTTACCCAACCTGTTTACAGCTAACGAACTAAATTTCCTAACCGAACCCAACCCACTTACCCATGTTTCTGCTGAGATCGAAAGGAGCGATCTCCCTGCCTTCCTTCCACAGCCCTAAATTCTAAATTTAATCAGTCGAAGAAGAACGTTCGACAACCCTAGCTTGGAATTCGAGTGATTGAAGAGTGCGAGCTTCATCGTTGTTCAGATTTGTAAACCCTAGGTAATTAAGAAATCTCTCGATACTTTGAGTAAATTTTAATTTTCATGTGTGGTTTATAAAGGCTGTTCAAGATCAAGGTTTATATGTTTGCCTCGGAATTGGTCCCTTTATTGAGCATAATGGAAATATGGTTAATAATTGGTCTTATTGATAGTTTCTAACAAATCTTTTTTATTTTATTTAAAATATTCCATGAATAGCTCGTCTGATCAAATCTTAGAGATGTAATGATCAAATTCATTCATTTAAAATAGCTTGAAGCTTGTGTTTTGCGATTGGTGCATATTCACCCAAGTTTACATAGTGATTGGTTTACCTGGTCTTGAATGCTCAAATATAAATAGCAGTATATCATGCATTATTCAGTTTTGAACAAAAAAATATCACCCCTTGATATTAGTATCAGGATTTTTTATTTCAGATCAAATAAATACTTAGATATTCAGGATCTTAGGGCCCAGGTGCTCGTTTTCAGTTTTCTATTATAAGTAATACAACAGATAAGTCACTGAAATTTGTTAATTTTATCTTAAATTGTCACTTAGCCCAAAAAATCCTTCTTTTGAGCTAGAAATTAATCACCATGCTTCCCTCCACAAGGCTACATTTGAGAATGTCTTCTTCGCGGTTGTCAATTTTGCTTCAGCAACGTTTTTCGTAATGACTACAGGTATTTTACCGATTAGTTTTTGTCATACGATAATCAATTGTTCCCCTTTGTCATCAAATCTTCTAATTAGTTGTTTTCTCCTCGATGTTTTTTGCTCTTAAAAAAAATTTCACGCACGCAGTGGAACGATCAATCTTCATGTGTATTTTTAGTTACTTTCCTCTACTAAACATATGTTAATATTTCATAATTTGTTTCATGGTGTGTTTTCCATTATGTACTACGCCTTAAGGTAGGTTCACGGTGTAATTGTTCAGTAGGTTTTCACCCCATTCCCAATTTTGAATGAAATTGTGAACACTTACCATGCATTTAGGTTACCCATTTGAGTTGTTCAATGTTTGTCTGACTTTGTTTTTTTTCCTTTTTATTGTATGTTTAGTGCTTCTATAGTTGGTACTACGTGTTCATTACACTACTATTGTCATTACTACACTGAATCTACATGATAAAATATGAAACCTCTTCAACTGTAACTTATATAGTTGTTTTAGAAATTGGTATATTTAAGGTTGGATGATGATATGGTACAGGGAGTAAGTTGTTGATACTGTCATTGAATTAAAATTGCTTTGGGTGGCATTTTTTTTCTTTGATAACAGTTTGTATGGCAACTTCATATCTCTATTTAACGTTAAAAACATATTATCTTTTTGAGAAAAGTCAGAACTTTTATTTTCTTTTTTTTTTTGAATTGCATTCTGTTTTTAATGAAGGTTGAACTATATTTCAAATAGCAGAAATTAATTAGTTTACTACTATTGATATACCATATGAAACATTACCTTGTGCTACTAAGCATTCTCACTTGGTGGTTATGTCTTCATATCCTTATCGTTATTTTGTACCAATTATCAGTAAGTTAAAAGCAAACCCTACGTTTATTCACAGTATGTTTCACCTATGTAATTTGTTGTTTGTTGTTTTGTATTCAAGTACAAGATATGTGCAACCAATTTATCTTTTGATCTTGAATGAGGGATCTTTATATCTGCAAGTGTATAGTCTTAATGGTCTAGGGAACCGCATGTTGTACATCACCGTTTTATTTATGGTCATAGTCATATACCTGAACTGAACAATCATGTTTTTTCTTTGAGAAGCATGACTAAGCACTTGGCTGTAGATGTTAAAGAAATAAAAATTGCAATGGATTGATGAGTAATATCTATGAATTCCCTATAAAATTTGTTGGATTTGGATTAAATTTGTTGTTTTGGATGATGGGTTAAGACATGAATTGGTAATGAAAAGCAATGATTTTTATATGGTTGTACTGCTGGTTTATTAGGGTAGACTATAGAGGAAATTTTTCGGTCCATAGAGTGACCTATAGATGGCTGGAATGTTTTGAGCACTTAGAAGTGGATATGTCAACCAAGCTTGTTTTGTCATCCCATAGAGTAATTATCAAATTTTTTTCCACTGCACGTCGAGAGATAGATGTTAAAAAGATAATTTACACTTTTGAAAACAAATGTAAGTAACACAGAAAGTGTAACCTTTCATTTTTCAGTATTAATTCTCTTTTTGCAGTTTTATACCCAGTTCTTGTTGTAATTGGAATGACATATATGCACGTAATACATCTGCGATATCCGTGAGTGTAGGTATGTAATTATCCGTGAGTGTAGTTCTCGTATAGCACAACATTGGGTGTGAACTGTTGCATGTATGGTCATATTTACCAACTGAAAAGTCAACCAAAAAAATGTAATATTTGAAAGATAAGGATGTTACTCTGTGATTGAATCGCGGATACTGTACAACTTTCAAAGGATCCATTCCTAAAATAAAATGGTTTATGAGAACCTAAGCTATTGCTGGAATTATATTCATACCACCACTTGCCCCTATAACTCCAGCAAGATTATTGTCCTGCAAAATAATTATTAATAACTAGTAGATTTAGAAGAAAAAAAATGCTAAACAGAGTCTGCAAATTAAAATAATTGTAGTCTTCAGATCAAACATACATGAAACGGTTTAGTTTTCCTCATCACTAAAGGTTAATCAACTTTGTTTTACTACAAGATTACTCTGATATATGAATAGGCTAATACCTCATTAAACCTGTGGTTTTGGCTAATAGCATATTTTGCTTTTTTTTTCTTTTACAGGTAAATATCTTTGATGCAACGAAGTGCCGCAACAATTTATGAGTTCGAAGTTATTATTACTTCTAGAACCACATTTTGCTTTTACAGGTAGATATCTTTGGTAAGATGTTACCTTCAACTTACTCTGTTATGCAATCAGATACAAAAAACTATTACCTTAAATTCAGATACAAAAACTTGTTACCTCAAACGCAGATAAAAGAAAAAATAACTTGGATATAAGTTAGCATAATTAAGAACAAATGTCATTTCTGTTCTTGATCTTAGGAGCATCCTCAGTTTTGCAAAACCAAAAGCACACTCAGTTTTTGCAAAATTGTTCTTGATCTTGACTGTTTTATGAATTTTGTGCAGGTGGAGTTTTGGATCTGCTTGTTGTTGACAGTACTGGGCATGATTGTTGTTCTGATTATGTAGAATCTGCATGATTGTTGTACTGGGCATGGATTGACACATTATGTATTTTATGTACTTGTTGCATGATTGTTTCTCTTTTCTTTTCTTTTCTAATATGGTGAACTATGTTTTATTAGATGTAATTTGTGAGTAATTAGATGTTGGTGTGTTTGAAGTTCTATCTTCACTACTGCTTGGTTGTCAATTGCCATCTTATATGTTATCTTTCAATTTGATTTTTGAAACAAAAGGGTCGGGTCGGGTTGACCCTCTTATTAAACGGGTCGGGTCGGGTTGACCCGTTTATTAAACGAGTCAAACGGGTCGGATTTGTTTATGTTTTGAATAAACAGGGTCAAATTTTACCCAACCCATTTATGATCCGACCTGACCCGTTTGACGGGCCTAAATCCAAGTAAATGAGGCAAATAACATGTTATGGCAATGGCATACCACTCATCGATGACTATTTGGTGTAAAAAAAATACAAGTAAATGAGGCAAGTACATCAGGTCAAGATTCAAAAATGTGTACAATAATGAACAACATATACTGCATTCAAAATGACCAAGTTTTTAATATTAATATATTGTATTGAATAATAAGCATGTATGATTAAATTACTTCCCAATAAGAAATATATTTTTGTAACGTTTAAATAATCGGTTAGTATTAACGTGCATAACGTTGGAAAAATAGTAATAAGGTTGCGTTAAGTAGTGTTTTCAAAAAAGGTTGTTTGTAGTATATTTTCTATCTTAAGCCTATTACAACGCCACCTGCAAAATCAATGATCTGAGCAATTTTCCAGTCAAGTCTTTGCTAAAATTCTCGGGTCCACGGGTTATACCCAGAGTTGAATGTACATCATTAACAGTTTGTTTAAAATCCACACAAAGTACCACACAAAGTGGATTCAGGGTATTTAAGTTTTCCATTACAAGCTTAAGGCGATCAGACTGTACAAAAGTTTATCCACAATTTATAAACAAATAAGTATAGTAGCAAAAATAATAATATTTACATCTGATAAACAAATGAGTAAATTAACTCTGTACCATTTTTCTAACATGTTATCTGTATTTTAGACAGTTTATGAAGGAATCGCCTCTGTGTAAATTTGGAATTCGTGGGTAATGTGAGTAACATTGTTTGATTTTCACTCAAGTACTGATATGACAAGGATATGTGTAGACTCATTTTTCTATAAAGAAAAAAGTATTACCTTCTCCTTTTGGAGTGACCATACCTTCTTATCTAATAAAAAAGTCTGATTTATGGCTTTGAAGACTATATTATTAATTGTTGCTTCCTATAATATATTATTAGTTGTTGCTTCATATATATATATATATATACACACACACACACACACACACCAAATATTGAGGAAATTGAGTCTGTATATCTAAAGCTCTAGATACTGATTTGTATGATAGCTTTATTTATTACGTACAAAAATGTTCAAAAGCTAAGCAATATGCTCTTCAACACCAGCATCAATTTTCGTACATGTTTATTTGAGATCTTATTAACATGACAATATATTATATTCAACAGGGTAACTTATTTTTTTCTAGGCAACTGCATCATATTTGACATCTTCCTCCACAATAAGGTAATTAATTTACAAATTATTTTAAAAAAAGATTAATATTTACTTGGCCATATCATTCAATTAGATAATGTTTTCTATTTACAAATGTTCTTTACATATACCCATAACAAAAATCATTATCATCCTTACATTAAATAGAGCATACAACACGATTTATCGACCAAACAATGGATACTAAACACCGAGATAAGCAAAGGTTAACTCAAAACGATGATATATCTCCAAAAACATCTTCAACGAAGGATAGTGCACATGTCTAGCAACCAACAAATGATCATAAAAAATCCCTCTCAACAGATGATTTTTGGAATGATAAATTTACTTCTGAAGTGGTAATTGATATATCAACCAAAAAATTTGAAAAAATAATATAATTAAATTTTATTGTCTTATCGGTTTTCTCTTTATGTTTTTGCAGGTAAAATTTATGAAGGAAAATGGATGGTGATGATTATGAAATAAATTTGAATAAAAAGTCACTAAGTAGGAATTAAAAAAATTAACATTTATTAGTGGTACTTTTCAGGTGTTGCAGCCCTTATTATTAATAAGGAAATCACTAAATATTCTCTACTTTTATGTATTCCAATTTTGAAATAAAATTTTGATTTATAGTAATGTTTGCAAATAGTATAATTACCTTATCTTTTATGTCGTGTTGGAATCCGGTTTCATTCTAATAATTTTACTATTACGGTTATCGTTACGTTAACAAGTACTATCAACTGCTATGTGAAACAAAGTATTTAAGATTAAAAAATTAATAACCTAACCATATTTATTTTTCAACCGACTGTATATCAAAGATGAATACTCAAAAGGGACAAAATAGAAGAACAAATATTTTAAATGGTGAACAAAGAGAAATGCGTCGTATGAGAGATAGAGAACGAAGGAGAGCTATGAGTCAAGAACAAAGAGAAAATTATCTAGCTCGACGTCGTGAAATGTATCGAAAAAGAAGAGAAAGATCCCATAATGCATCTTTACGAAGAAATATAAATACTATAAGCAATGAATCTCATAATTACCAACAAGACAGAAACCCAAGAATACAAAGAGAACAAACAGGAACCACATATATTGAGGAAAGGGAACATATTATAAATGAATAACACAATCAAACCAAGTGCAAAGACGATCATCACAAAATAATAATCAACTACAAAGGCGTCAAACTGTGCGAAGAAATGTTAGAACTCACAATGTTGCAAAAAAATTCACTGATCATACTGGATTTCGAAAGCATTTATAGAAACAACCAACATTTGTCAACACTGTTCGGCAAAATTATTTCAACATGAGAGTTGATCATTGTGTTGTTCAAATGGAAGAACCATACTCCCCCCAAGTGCATTCACCAAATGAGCTCTTGGAGCTCTATAAGGATACAGGTGTTGATGGTATACATTTCAGAAAAATATTCGACCATATAACCATGTATTTTCCTTCACTTCAATGGGAGTGCATGTCGATGAAAACCTAACAAGTGGAAGAGCTGTTATTTACACTTTCCATGCTCAAATCACAATATTGGAAGCCTATTTTCTAAAGAAGGAGATAGACCTAGATTTCTACAACTATATATATATATATATATATATGATACTGATCATGAAATTGAAAATCGAATGGTTGAAAATGAAGACTTGAATAGAGGAATATTGGAAAGGTTACAATGTATATTGGATGAGAATAATGATTTTGCTCAATACTTTCGTCGAGTTTCACAACTTCCCGAGATCCATAATTATAAATTTATAATTAAAGAGAAACCATTCCACCAACAATATATGATGCCTACATCTTCACAAGTTTTCGCAATGATAGTTGGTCAGGATGAGACAAGTCTTACAAATGGTAGGGATATTATTCTACATACGACGACGAGTCAGCTTATGAGAATTCCAGAAACACATGGTTGTTACGACCCTCTGCAGTATCCTCTCCTATTACCTTATGGAAGTTATGGTTGGGACCTTAACAGCCATAATATAAATGGAACTACTGTTACATGTCGTGAGTACTATGCTTGTATTTTGCAAGACGAAGTAGTTTTACATTCATAAAATTATAATTTGTAGCTACCATCATCACATGAAAAAAATCGATTAATTATTGGTCATAAATTTAAATACAATTGATAACACAATGGATTTCATTCTTTTGTTTCACACTAGAAGTCAAACATAAATAAAATAGGCATCAAGATCTAGCAGTTTTAATCAACTTAAGTAATTATCATATAGATTATATGTGTGTGTGTGTGTTCCATTTGCTATTTCTAATCAACTTAAACTTTAGATTCGACATGAAGATGCTTCTCTCTTCTTACATGGAGGACGTTTATTACAACAATATGTCGTGGATAATTATGTGAAAATTGAAAGTGGTAAAATGAGATGGTTTCATCAACAACAATATCATATTAGATCGGAATTGCATGTGGGACTTCAAGATGCATTAAATGTTGGAGAAAATAATGCAAGTATGACACTTTTCCCTTCTCTTTGGTTTATTTACAATATATACATATACACACACATACATGCATATATAATTTTATATCAAATTAATTTTTTGATATAGGTAACAAAGGTAGAAGAGTAATATTACCCTCTTCGTTCAATGGAAGTCCACGAAATATGTACCAACGTTATCAAGATGCAATGGCTTTAGTACAAAAATCTGGAATGCTTGATTTTTTCATTACAACGACATGCAATCCTACATGGGACGAAATTACATCAGAACTATCACATGGAAAACTTCCCAAGATTGCCCAGATCTTACTACTAGAATTTTTCGTTCCAAATATGAAGAATTAAATCATGGTATCTACGACAAACAAGTTCTTGGATTGGTTGCAGCACATGTTCATGTCATTGAATTTCAAAAAAGAGGACCACCCCATGCTCATATGCTTATTATTCTAGACAACGAAGATAAATTACATAGCGCAGATGCTTATGATGTCGTTGTAAGAGCTGAAATCCCGAATTGTGATGAAGAACCAGAGTTGTACAATGTTGTCATTAAATGGATACTTCATGGGCCATGTAGAAGACAACGACCAAATGCTTCATGTATGAAAGACAGAAATTGCACAAAAAATACCCTAAGCAATTTTCATCATGTACTATTCAAGGTAAAGATTCATACATTATTTATCAAAGGCGGGATAATGGAATAAACATCGCATTAGACAATGATAGTGATATTATAATGGATAATCGTTGGGTTGTTCCATATAACCCATGGCTGCTGAAAAAGTATGATTATCACATAAATGTTGAAGTTTATAGTAGTATCAAATCTGTCAAATATTTATACAAGTATGTATACAAAGGTCTGGATCGTGTGACAGTAGAAATTCATCCGTCTAAAAATGATGAGATTCAAGACACAAGTTGGATATGTCCCCAAGAGGCCTTTTGGAGATTTTTCGAATTCCCATTGCATACAATATATCCTACAGTTCAAGTTTACAAATATACCTTCCATGCAAGCAACAAGTGACTTATCATGCTAACCAAACTGTGTCTGATGTTTTATTGGATGAGAACCTCTCTACATCAATGTTAATTGAATTCTTTAACACAAACTCACAAGATTCATAAGCAAGACATTTTTTATACCGTGAATTTCCAAAGAAATACACTTGGATATCAGATATTAAAAAGTGGCGACGAAGAGCATCACCTAAAAGGTCATAGGACGAATTTACAATGTTCCTCCGTCAGAATGAGAATGTTACTTCTTGCGAATTCTTTTGAATCATGTAAAAGGACTAACATCATTTGGCTATCTTCTAACCATCGATGGTATCAAATACCCAACGTTTAGGTAAGCCGCGGAAAAGATGGGATTACTTGAAGAAGACCAAAGTATAAGGGCATGTTTGGTTGAAGCATCAAACATGTGATTGCTGTCATCTTTAAGAAGATTATTTGTAACGATCTTAATTTATTGTGCACCAACGGAAGTGAGAAAATTATGGGAAGAATTTTTCTATCATATGGTTGAAGATTATTCAAGTTCAAGTACAATGGTTCGACCTATACTTGAAAATCGTCTTCGACATGATCTTATGATCTGTTAGTGAACCATTATAAACTAATATCTGATTTTGATCTTCCAAGTATTAGGAATGATATAGATGATAATTCTCTCGCTTCAAAATTGATAGAGGAACAATATTCTATTGTAACGCTTAGAAAGGACATTACATTTAACGAAAAGTTAAATGAATGTCAAAAATATGCATATACTACAATTACTAATGCGGTTTACCATAAGAAGAGCAAAATCTATTTCATAGATGGCCCTGGTGGGATGGGAAAGATCTTCTTTACCAGGCAATACTTGCAAAACTTAGGCAAGATGGTTTAATTGCACTTACAACAGCTACATCCGGGATAACCACAATAATCTTGCCAGGTGGTCGAATAGCACATTCGCGGTTCAAAATCCCAATCAATCCAACTTCAACATCAATGTGTATGGTACCTAAACAACCTGAAGTGGCTGAACTTAGGAGATTAGCAGCCATTTTTATTTGGGATGAAGCAACAATGACCTACAGATATGCTTTTGAAGCACATGATAGAACTTTAAAAGACATATTGGGAAATGACATGTCATTTGGAGGTAAAGTTATAATCATGGGATGTGATTTTAGACAAGTTTTACCAGTTGTACAAAATGGTACAATACCAGAAATAATTGATGCTTGCATAGTTAAATCGTCATTATGGAAACATGTAGAAGTGATCCATCTCACTCAAAATATGAGGGCAAAAGAAGATCCATTCTATGTGGATTTCCTACTACGAGTTAGTGATGGAAACGAGCCACATATATGTGAGAACATGATAAGACTCCCAAACAAAATGGTTATACCATGAGAAGATGAAAAATCAATAATTACTCTAATAAATTCAACTTTTCCAAACTTATACGTTGATGCATTCAATACAAAATAAATGATTACAAGGGCTTTGATCACCCCACTTAATGAAAATGTGGATATGTTAAATGATCAAATTATAAATCTTTTTCCCGATGATCACCATGTCTATTACTCTTTCGATTCCGTGGAAGACGATATAAGAAATCTATACCAGCTTGAATATTTGAATTCAATAAATTTGAGTGGTTTACCCCCACATAAATTGGTCTTGAAGAAAGATGCACCAATTATGCTACTAAGGAACCTCGATCCAAAAAATGGATTATGCAATGGTACGCGACTTATATGCCGTAAACTTCATAAAAACATCATAGATGCAGAGATTGTCATCGGTCACTTTGCTGGAACTCGGGTTTTCTTACCAAGAATGCCTATGAAGCCCTCTGAAGATATTCGTTTACCATTTACTTTATTACGTAAACAGTTCCCTATAAGACTAAGTTTTGCTTTGACTATTAACAAAGCTCAAGGGCAAACAATTCCAAATGTTGGAATTTACTTACGCCAAGATGTATTCAGCCATGGTAACCTTTATGTCGCATTATCAAGTGGAGTTTCAATGAAAAACACCAAAGTTTTAGTAAAAACACGATGAAGTTCAAGGGCAATCCGGAACCTACACTAGAAACGTTGTGTACAAGTATGTGCTAATATCTTCAAAAGGACAAATTTGATATCTTTTTTCATTAGTTATTTCTTTTTGTGATGTTTAACACATAATTCACAATTTTTATTTTTAGTTCTTTTTTTTTAAATAATACAAGCTTATAGAATAACAATCATCGACGATGAAATAAATCTTCATTTTATTGATTATTTTATATTTAAAAGTATGCTTTCGTGCATGCCATTTGTATGTTAATTTCCACTTGCAAATCATGTATTTTTCTGTTACATATATATTCTTGCATTTCTGAAACATATATCGTTTGTACTATTTGAATGCACACGTCGCTCCAATGTAACTTAAATATAATAGCTTTGGTGTAACACTTTTTTGCTACCAGCGTGAACATCCTCAAACGTCTCTCTATAGATATTACCAAATATTAATATCACTTAAAAATAGAATCTAGCAAATATTTTTTCCACAAATTCAGAATGCTCTCTTACATATATTACCAAACTTAATATCACTTAAAAATACGATCTAAAAATTAAACTTCTTATACATTTTCGCTCTTGTAAATTAATAACAGAAACAAAAATTCAACCTAACAAAAAATTAAATGTTCCAACTTAGAAATAAAAATACAAACTAACTACACATATGATTCCAATACAAAAACGTACCTAAATATTTATGAAAATCATTTCTCTTGAATATGTTAAACACATATAATTTGTAAAAAAAAATCAATTTACCCGCGAAGCCTATGCTATTGTTACGCGTTTCGTGCATGCCGTAACACTCGTGTGTGTGTTGTGTGCGTATGCTACAACCCCATGATATCAATCAACCATAATTAGGTAATTAACATAACAATCATAACAAAATGTATTTATCCATTTAAAATGACCAACTTCAACCATTCAAATGAGAAATAAAATTAGATTAGTTAATTTGCTTTAAAATCGGATTTCAAACTATTGATAAGATTTTGAAGCCATGCTTATTTAATATAAAAATTGCAATATCGTAAGTATACTACCAATGTCACAGTTGTTTGATAGCTTAGACTACGAGATTAAAGATCCGAATTTGATCATGTAGATCAACACTTGTTGGCAATACTAAACCGTGTTTAAAAAAAATTGTAAATATATACTAAGAAATATTATGAAATATCAACAAACTTTACGACCAACTTTGCATGTTTATGTATGTATACATCAACGTACATATGTACATATTTAAGGGGCGGCTATCGGGAGATAAAATGGTAACACGACAAATTCTATAGTTGGACCACATTGGAAGTTGAATTCAAAAGGAAACCTTATAGTTGACATCTATTGTATCAACGTTTGTGACATGTATACTAACATAACAATAGTAACAAAATGAACTGTATCAATTAAACTGATTGTGCTTATTTCTTTTAAAAATTACAGTATTGTAAGTATACCAAGAAAACTATGGAACTCTCCAGATTTAAATCCCTAAACACTTGCTTCATTGGTCTAAAAGCAAAGAGGCCCGGAAGTCTGGTTATATACTTATATACCCATCCTAACTCTGTACAATTGTTAATTGATGACGAATATTAGGGTTGATGAAATCTTAGGTTAATCCATCAACAGGATGAGCAGAATTTCCATGAATTTTCGAATACTTTAGCATCAATTCAAAACAAATTTAAAAGAGATATGATATCTTTTGCTTAATTAATGATGTTACATTTCGACTAACAATCAAATAATATAATGAATGAATTGGATTAGGGTTGATCTGCCATGTTTCGCGTACACACACTAATATATATCAAAAATAAAACAGGAATTAATCAAGCAAATGGCAAATTCTAGATGCATATCATGTCCTTTTCATGGTTATGAAAGGTACTTAATCAGCAGTACGATGTATTAATCACTTGACCCCTCTCATAATTCAAGAGCCAAACCAAAGCAAAGCACAACGCTATCTGTACTATAGTCTATGCATATCTTCTGTTCACATGACCTATTTTTTTCAGTAGTTGTACTCGTTTGTCATAAGTTTAGCCCTTATCCCATTGTACAGTTCAGACCTCAGTTTTCATTTATTTATTTTTTTGCTCGTCGTTCTATCAACGTTTTGGTGCTGCATCCTTGTATATTTGACATGTGTGTTACATGACAAAGTGTGTGTTGTGTGTGTCTGTATATATCAAAAATTAAAATGTATACAAAATTTTGTCATGTATGGCACAAGTTGAACAAGCGGTATCAAAATTTTGATACATTACTTTCATGGCTATTAAAACAGCAAAAAATCGTCATTTTAATGCACATTGATTTATCCAATAAAAACTGATTTTATGTTTGATTTGTGTGCTATATGCATTGTTCAGTTTAGTATTTTCATTACAAAAAATATGAAGTGAACAAAACAATTGTGGAAAATGATCTAACATCAATCGTATAAAGTTGATCGTTTATTCTTCGTTTAACTATAATTTATTTTTAAACATAGTTGAAAATGCAAGACATCAAGACAATATTTAGTTACAGTAATTTTTTTTAAAATGATAAATGTTGCTTTATTTCTCCATATGTTTATAGGATTTTATTTCAAGATATTTTGCTCAAATCATGATGAGATATTTATCATTTCTCCGGCAGTTTTTGACAGTTAATGTATATATTTACAGGATGGAAAGTTAACACAACTTTTAGACAGTGTGCTTTCAGATTTTCTAAAACACACTCTAATATACTATTTATAAACAAGAAATAGTTTTATCATGTGATTTCATAAAAACAAGTGTTTTGTTGATACTATAATGTATGATCAAAATTGTACCAAGTACTAGTAGTTGTAATAAGTATTAAAATTTTATTAACATTCCGCAAGAGAAAGTCCGATATCAAACTATTACACCGTTCAAATAACCAGTGATGTTTCCTTTGAGATACCCAAGTAAAATGCTCAGTTGATCTTTTTTCAGAGGAAGTTTTCAAAGCTATTGCACTATAAATATTTTTTTTTTAAAAACTAAAACATTAAAAGATTATATCTTGTCGATAAACTCAAATTTTTAAATGTAAATTTACAGCACAGTAGTAGTAGCTTGTTACTATAAACCAGAATGTCAAGAAGCACTTACCATTTGCACTTAAGCTGTGGTTAGCCAAATTCTTCTATTTTAAAATAAGAAATGATTGCGCAGGCCCCAAGCTTGATGCTGAAGCATATGCTCCTTATACGTGTACTGGTATCTCCTGGCATATTCGTTCACTTTAATCCTTTTTCCTTCCTGATAATTTTTTTTATTTATCCAACATTTATCTAACTCCAGTCTTAGGATTATATACTAATAATTTTCTCATCATACCTTATTGTTTACTCAAACAGCATATATGCCTTTTGTCTTCTATCCTCTATATATATCCCCATTTGCTCCTCATTTCTTTTACACCATCCATCCCCATTCATTCAAAGAAACCAAATGGCCATCCCCATAACGGGTAAACGGGTTTCAGACCCATCAGATGACTACCACCTAAACTCCCAGTTCGGTCATTTCTCCTGCACAAGCAGCGGTAGCGAACACAATGCCGAACCCGATACTCTTTCCGATCTAATCCACGGATTTCTAGAAGAACATATAAACACCAACTGCGAAGAATGCAGCCACGTCAGCGATGAAGAAGATGACGGTTGTCGCACTTTGGACACGTTGTGCGATTTGCTGAACCCGTACAAAAAACCCGACAGCCAAATCCGGCTGCATTTACACGCACAGGTTTTAAAGTTGTCTAGGCTGAAGGATTCAGTCGGGTTGGGATATAAACGGGCCGTGATGACCCGGTTGAGGGAAATGGGGTACAATGCCGGGATCTGTAAATCGAAATGGGAAAGCAGCGGTAACCTCACCGGAGGGAGCTATGAGTACATCGACGTGACGTTTTCGAAATCGAACGTGAGATACATCGTGGATCTGGATTTCAAGTCGCAGTTCGAGGTGGCGAGGGCGACGGAGGAGTACGAGAGGTTGGTTTCGGTGGTGCCGAAGATTGTAGTGGGTAGGGGGGAGGAGTTGAAGCAGGTGGTGAGGGTAATGGCGGAGGCGGGGAGGAGGTCGTTGAAGAAGAAGGGATTGATCGTGCCTCCATGGAGGAAGAGGAGGTATCTGATGGCGAAGTGGTTTGGGGATTACAGACGGACTGTTAATGGCGTGGCAACGAGTGCTGCGACTGAGAGGAGTGGGTTGGTGGAGGTTAAGGGTAAAGCGGTCGGCTTTGAGATGGGTTTAATCGGCCGGACCGTATAATTGACTGATTATTGCTTTATTTAATTTTTATTTATCTTTGTAGGTAATAAGATTTTACTTTGATGATTCGCTCAACAAGACAGTTTTTTTTTTTTGCTTCTTTTGTTTTATTAAATACAAACAAATACTTCGATATGTACTTTTATTCAAATTCTTACCCATGTCGAGCAACTGAATTTCTTCTAATGAAGGTTGGTTCTTGATTCTAAAATACAGCCAATGAGAAAAGAAATTGTTTCAATTTTCACATCAAATCTAACATTTTTTCATACAAATAATCCACAATGTTTTTAATGTAAACATGATAAATAGCATTTTTACAATTGAAGCAAATGTTAATAAATATTAAATGAGAAAAGGAGACTGACAGCATAGTTGAAACAGGAATAAAAAAAAATGGTAGAAAAATCAAATAATTAAGAAAAAAGATGAGTGAGAACTTCGTCATTGCTGAGTATTGAAGTTGTGATCTACACGCAATACCCCAACCAATCTGCAATTTTAAAATCGACTTATGACAATGATTGCTAATTCGAGGAATTAATTGCCTTGTTTAACCATATAGAGTTCCCTAGCACTAAAACTAGACCTACTTTTAATTAATACATTTATGTAAAGATATCCAAATTAATATTCAATCTCATATTATACTCTTTCTGTTGAGAATTTAAAGTAGCTTTAAGGGATTTACATTTTTAATAACTTAATGGGTGAACTAGATAAACTAAAAAATAATTTATTTCAGAGTATATTTTGTTACTTCTCTAGAAAGAACCTTGTGAATAGTTAGTTGCATGAGTTGTGGATAATCCTTGTTTGAAACGGTGTTTGCATCAAATTTGGGGGGTTAGGGAAAGGGGGTTAATACTTAGGTTGACGTTATCGAACAAATAAAATAAAATTAGATCTAAAAAACAAAACTAAAATAGAGAGATGTGTAATAGAAATCAAAAAAAGAAGAATAAAAGTACAAGTGTAAAAAAATAAAAAAGATTTTTTTTTTAAAGTGGTACAGATTTTAGTGAAGCCTGCATCAACATTTTCCTCTTAGTATACGCTTTGTTACAAATAATCTTCTTCGTCTTTTTCATACTCTTGTACAATTATGTTATGGAGAAGATAGTTGTAAAATAACTTTGGCGGTCTTGGGGTTTTAATGGTTACTCCCAGTTTGTGGAGTGGAGAAAAGTCCGGTTTTTCCTCAAAGTCTGAATTATTTATAGGCATCCAAAGCATTGTGTGAAATTGGAAATATTGATTTATATCTATATTAGGACCGGAGAGCTCAAACTGAAGTGCTAGAGCATGGAGAGGTCTTATTCGAGCGGTATGGGGTGTAGAGCTTGAGTTGAAAGCACTAGATAATAGAGTTAAGGGTTTGTTCTAGGTATAGTTATGAAATTTTTTATATAAGCTCAACTCTATAGCAAATCTTGTTAAAAAAAGTATTTTTTTTCCTACTTGTACGACTGTTGTGTTTGATATAATTAACGATTACGAATATTTGACGTTAATAAACTTAGAATCCCTATGTTGAATATTATATCAATTACAGTTATGAATAGGTCGTATTCATTAGTATCGAATCGATCTCGTAAAATAATATTCCACTTTAAATAACCCCCAAAGTATAGCCTAATGGATAAGGCATCTATAAAGAAACCGTTAAACACGGGTTCAAATCCGGACGGTGTAGTCCTCATTGCTGTGAAGGAACTAGGCCAATCAGAAGTCGGTTAAATGAGTGAATTTAAAAAAAAATCATTTTCATATCTTTGTTGGGCTTATGAAATCTTAATTGATTTTAGATCCAATCTAAAATATTTTAAATAAAATCATTATTTTATTTTATTTGTTTATAAAAGGTTTTATTTAATTATATGAGTTCTAATTTATAACGGTATAAAATATACTTATATGTATATAATGCGCGTGCAACAAATATGAAGTATATATAGTTAATGTGATCGTATATAGGTACTGGGGTTTTCACCGCAATGGATACATTTATCCATTTATATATGTCTTTATTGACCCAAATATTTTTTAATTACATAAAATAATAATTGTAAATATACATGTAATAACAATTACATACACACATACATATTAAAAATTGTTTTGACTATTTTTAATGTTTTGAATTCTAGAATTAACAATTTTAAATCTAGTTTTAACTCAAAAAGGGTTTAAGATTAAACTTATGATTTTACATAAAAGTTCCTTTTATAAATTTTAAATTGAAATAACATATATACTTGTGTACACAATTACAAACAATGTTATAAATTTAAAACAACATAAATTTATAAGGTTTGTACTTCTGTATGTTTCAAAACTAAAAGTTAGCAAATAGAAATCTAGCCTTAATTTATGAAAAACTCAAAGTAGGTTTATAATTTTTGCACAAAAGACCACTTATGAATTTGGATTGAAAACAACATTTAAAATATGTAAATAACAAACAAAGAATTTACATACAATACCAACAAATTTACAAAACATGTATTCAATTTTCAAAATGATTTCAAGTAATTAACACATCTAGCTAACTTATGTTTGTGTATATAATAAGTTACAAAATTATATCAATTAACTAAAACCGTTTTCCAAATCAAAAAATATATATCATTATATCCAAATCAATAACAAAATTAAATCGAACAATCCAGGTATATATAAAATTGTATAATGTTTGGGATCTAAACAATACATACAAGATGAGCATGAAATCAAAAGAAGTAGTGTATGAGTATCTAAATTGCATCAACATCATGTGTCCCATAATCAAATAAAATTAGAAAAGTATGTAAAGATAAAGCAAAATATCATACCCTGAATGTAGAATAAACTCCTATATCCGATTAAATCATATCCAGAAATTTGAACGATCTAAAGCATCACTTTTGTATTTATTTATTTTGATTTTGTTTGAATGTATTTAGGGAGTTTCTTCTTCTTTGAAGATGTGCATTTTCAGCCATGAAGGGAAGAGAGAGGAGAGTTGGAGAAAAAATGAATCGTTAGGAGAATGAATGAAATTATTAATTTAAACCAATCGAAACATTTCCATTCCTTTCCTTGAAACCTTCCTGCTTTAATTCTTCATTAAATCTCAGTAAAATCTCCCCTCTTTATATTTCAAATAGAAAATAGAATGAGAAAAAGGAAAAAAACCATACTATAAATATGTTTTAAGTGAGTCATAAAGAAGAGCAAATGATGGAGATTTAATTCCTTCCTTTAATTGCATCTTTGCATTTTAAAATTAAATTAGAAACTTCTCCCCTGCTTCTCTCTTTTGCTGCCCATAATAGAGGCATCATGAGCCTTCAACACCTCTCATATCCACTTAGTATTTAATTGATTAAATCAAATTTAAATATTTTATCGTATGCCCATATGCCCATATGTAACTTTTTATATATGCGCACTTCATTACATGCTAATGATATTCAAACATCAAATAAAAATATAGTAATTAATATTTCATAAATATTAATTAATTTAATTAATTTACAAGGATTATAAATTAATTCAATCACGTGTTTTTTTGGAGTATTCATCATTACGATTGTGTGGATTAAAGATGTAAATTCAATCGGCGATTAATATCGAACAATTCGAATATTAACATTCCATATCACATTAGCTATTGGCACTACATTTTGGTCGAAGTTTTCGCTTACACATTTTTTTGGTAAGATCCAATTTTACTATTATCATAAAATATTATCGTCCAGTCATCTTGCCCGGCCAGACTCATTGAGTGGTTTGAGTATTGACCTATGCCTTATGTGTGAGGCCTAAAATTGCTTTTTGGCCTCAGGCTCTATTCTGGTAGCATTTAATAAAATGACATTTACTATAGTGGATGCCCATAATGGAGGCATCTTCTATAATGATATTTAATAAAATGCTACTACTGGCTTTGTTAGTGTTCTAGATGCTACCATAGCCCTTTTCTGCTGTAGTGGTTGTTTGATCCTTATATGCTATCAGTTGAAAAATAGAGAGTGTAGGACATGATAGTGTAATTGTATATACGGTTTATCATCGGAACTATATACTCTCTGATACTGTAATCGTATATGCGTTTACCATAAGATAGTGTACTCAATGTATTACGACAGTGTAACTCTATAGGCAGTTTACCATCCGGATTGTATACTTGGTGTATTACGAAAGTGTAATTGTATAGGTGGTTTACCATCGGAATTTTATACTTGATGTATTACAATAGCGTAGTTATATACGCGGTTTACTATCGAGAATGTATACTCGATATATTATTTGGTTTACCCAGTTTTGGGATGTCCGACTTTGAGGTGGAATACATGTGGGTTGTTATCATATTGTAAGCGTATTATAGGCTTTTGTCCTATATTATATAGGTTGGATAACTTGTTGGATGTAGGTGTACAGGTTCAAGTAAACATGACTAGACTGTGTAAATTATAAATGCTAATTTACCTACCTATAAGCACCATGCCATTAGTGATATATCTTACTCACCGAACTATGTATGAACTCTATCTATATCCCTCTTTATACCTACTTTACAGGTTGACAGGGTAGTAGTGTAGTGTGACTAGAGTAAGATACGTGGAGAAGGTGACCGTGCATGTTGGAGTTATTTTATTTATAGTCGTTCTATCTATATTTTGTCGTACTAGTCGGACTAATGTTTATTTGTCCATTCGGCCAAAATTTGATCCTAAATTATACTTAGTTAATAAAGTTAATAGTACTTTTGCAAGAGATTGGAGTCATGGGTAAACATGCTAGTCATTATGCCCTCGTCAAGTATGCAGATAGGTAATTGTATAATTACTTAGTCATAATGTTCTGATTTGGATTTGACATAATCGATCATTAAAGTCTCAAAGTTAAGTTCTTTACTTATGCTTGGGGAAAATGAAAATTAAGAAGAAGTACAAATTAGAATCCTTCCCCTCTTGGTAAGGGATGTATACCTATTTATAAATAATTTGAGTTCTTAGATCTTCGAGAAATGACGTTCATAGGAAATAGACGGTAGAGATTTTTCTTACATGGCACATTGCCGATTTGACATGTAGCATAATTTATTCTTCAACCTTTTCATGATGACATTGCACATCTGGACCAACAAGGAAATGCCAAGTGTCCTAGAGGGAGTTTTTTTTGGCAAATATGTTAAACATGCGATGGTAACTTCGTTGACTTGCGATAGCAATAGGGTCCTCGGTATGCGATTGTTTATTCTTCTTTCCTGCGATGGCCTAGTTTTTTGAACTTGTGAGTGCTTTGACATTGTCAACTTGCAATGGCTCAATTGCTTCAACTTGCGATGGCTTTGACATCGTCAACTTAAAATGGCTAAATTGCTTCAACCTACAATGGCTCTGATGTTGTCAACTTGCGATGGCCTATTTGGTTCGACTTGCGATGGCTTTGATGTTGTCAACATACGTTAGCTTCTATGCCATCAATATGCAGTAGCTTTAATATCATCAACTTGCATTGGCTTCAATCTCATCAACATGTTATGGTTTTAACCTCAATATGCGATGGCTCTAATCTTACCAACATGCGATGGCTTCAATTCTCAACACGCGATGGACTTGATGTCTCAACTTTCGATAGCGATTAAGTAGAGATATCAAACCATCGTAAGTTGAGTTGTCGCAAGTTAATACATCAAGCCATCACATTTGAGAATTGAAGCTATCGCGTGTTAGAAAGACAAGAGCCATCGCATGTCGATGGGATTGGAGCCACCACAAGTTGATGGTATTAAAGCAATCGCATATTGATGGCATAAAAGCCGGCTATGTTAACAATATAAGAGCAATCGCAAGTCGAAGCAATTAAGCACTACGCCATAGATTGCATACTGCAACACACAAGAAGTGATGCAGAAAGTGCCAAATAATGTTGCTGGAGGCCAAAAACGAGCTAAGGCAACACTTTCTCGGTGTTGCATTTTGCCGCGTTGCCGTAGACTCAAATGCAACATCTTTGTGACCCTAAGGCAACATCGGTTCTGTTGTTGCCACAGGTACTAAATTTACTAAAAAGTGGGTCCCACAATCTGGGCCCCAACATGTGGGGCCCACTAATTCTGTTAACCAACTTAACGGAACCGTTTTGTGGGGCCCACATTCATTAATCTATGGTAACACTTTTACCAATAAAATGGCAACACTTTTCCAGTTTATTACCACATTTAACATCACATACTGCAACATTATATCATATCTACGGCAACACTTTTTGCAATTTAAATTGGAAATGTACTGCAACATCATACTACTGCAAAATTACACTGCATTTCATAGTAGCCAAAGAGCTATTCATTTCATAACAGCCAAACAACAAGTCGTTTCATAACAACCAACAACACAAGTTTTAGTCAAGTACAAAATAACAAACATAGCCAGTGCATTCATATTAACAGCCAGTACATACTAATTAAATTCTACATACTACACGTGAATTCATCTTTGCGAGCCTCCAAATTTCATGCTTCCGAACCACCAGTACCATCAGTGCCTCTAGTGGCTCCAGTGCCAGTTTCATCACTGCAGACGGTCGCACAAAGACCCGCAACATCAATTTGCATGTCAGGGTTAGCTTCGCCTAATTTCTTAAGCACCCATGACAAGTTCGCCTAATTTTATTTAAAAGGTTAGACAGCAACTCACAGATGCAAAAATGGAGCAACAGCAGCTTACAAGTGCAAAAATAAAGAAACGGCAAGTATAAAATCACAACATATGTAGCAACAATTTCATGAATATACTCCTCCAATTTCAGTGTACTTTAGCTCTTCCTTGACATACTCCATCAGTACTGTGTAAGAAAACATATCCAGATCAACGCCCTTGACAAAACTCTCTTCTCCACCAACATATCCATTCTTCTCAAATTTTCCCTTGTGATGGAATATAAAATTTGCCTCCATCCTACACAAAATGAAGGAATTAACATTAGAATGACATAATTACAAATTAAAATAAACCAACTGCATTATAAAATAAAACAGTCACTTCACTATTGCTTTTTCAATCTTATCCTGCAAAATAAAGTAGTTTCAAAATGTGACATTAAATAAAATTAACAATTCTGAAACAAGTTTCTTAAACAAGAATTGTTTTGCAATATCTATTAACAAGTTTTAAAGTGAATCAAGAATTCATGCAAATTTCCCTGACTTAAATTCTATTGCTCTTCCTACAATTCTTAATGAGCACACTCCTATCTTGATCAGATTTAAGGAAAGCAATAGGCAGGACAAAAGTGCTCCTTTCAGATACATTAACAGTTGGCACATATTGGAGGGATCTCAACAATGCATCACTGAAGTATTCAAACCAGTGTTATTAATATTGGGGGATTGTTAGAAAAATGAATGAGAAAATGGTTGGGGAATGTTATTAATAGCTATTGAGTTGTAAATTAATGTGAAAATGCAAAAATAATAAACAGATACAATAAAAATTAATACATTAAAATTGAAATAAAAACATTTGCTGGATGATTAATGTGACATATCAGATTATATAGCCTGCTTGTTATTCTTTTAGTTACAAACTTCTATATCATAAACAGAACATATATCACTAATCATGTAGAGGATAGACTTACCCATGCTAACAGCTCCAGTACTTTTCTAAACGGATCGCCACCACGACCTCTGTCACCTCTACTTCCTTTTGAGGTTATGTTATCAGCAACTTCATCATTTTCTTCATTGCATATTCATTGCCATAGCAACATTTCCAAATGTGTTTGTGGATTCGAGATCTAAATAATCAATGATTCAAAGAAACAAAAGTTATTAATAAGAAACAATAAGTGGTTGATGTAATATGCTCAAATAGAAAGGAAAAAAATAAAATCAATTCACGGTCTAAGTTTAACTACTTAGGGAAATATTTGGACAGTAACTTGAAATCCAATTATACGAATTATTTAACAAACATGTAGTTTAGGAAAAGAATATGTTTATTTCAGTACAATATTAAAACCTTATCAATATCTTTTTCTTCTAACGTTTAATCTACTACAAAATTATACAGGAAAGAAAACTCACCAAATGTGTTATTACCTCGTTCATCATTATCCAAATCAATCCGCATCTTAGTCAGTTAAAAATAAGAGGCATCATTGAAGCTATCATATAATAAATACAAACTTAGTAAAATAGTCAAATGTATGATAAAAAAAATTAAAGATATAAATAGCTTAATAGTTAACAAATACCATAGCAGTACAAACTATTAAAGAGCCAAGTGTATAGAAAAATAATTGGCGTATGGTATGCAGACATATTAACATCAATCTAAAGCCACCAGGCGATAATACACTTTCCTTCTATAAAACACAATTATATCAAACATCAAACACCTTAACTACATAAATGGAAAACATGCACATGACAAAGAAAGAATGGGTATGTAATTCAATATTCATCTATAGATAAAATAAACCATTAGTGCTTCACGACAAAATTTTCTTAAGACCACATAAGTTGAATAAATCCATATCAAGTTAATGCTACAAACCCAAAATAGAAGTAAGAAATTAAGAGAAGTTAATGAATATATGAACTATTATTGTCTGAAAAATTAACGAATTATTAAATCAATACACAATAAAGAATAGTAATATAGCTTTTCTCGTATGCTCATAGCTTGTTCTTGTTTTACATGAACTAGCATACATATGATAATGTGATTTGGGTAGGAAAACTTACATGTTGATTGACTAAAACAGGGCTTTTAGTTTTTGGATATATCCCCAGGACTCTTATCTGCATCCAATGCATCCAATGCTCATACCTAGGCTAAGTCGGTCAATCGACAAGCTCGCCAACGCTGGTGAGAGGACGATTTAGCTTTCTAAGTGTAATTTGTCAGTAGCAATCCAACTGTAGGTGCATTTCATGTTCTTGAAACTGCACCAACATCTACCAGTATCACACAAACACCATATTCCGACGCGCATTTGCATAATATCGTGGATGAAACAAAAGAGCATCTACTTGATGGTGCTACTGAATATGATTTTGTATCAAATATTGGTAGCTTCTCCGGTGAATCCGAAGACCATCGAAAAGAGAAAATAATACCAGCAACACAAACAATGCATCTTCTCGTACAGATCCATTACCAATCTCCGATGCTGAAAAGCGTTAAAAAAAACAAAAAACTTGAAAACAAAAGGAAACATCAAAGACAAAGGGAGCGCAGAGCTCAAGATCTTCATGAAAGGTGCTGTAGCTATCTAACATCTAGACAACTGGAATCACTTCCCCAGAAGTTAGTAAATATGGCTTTCATTTCTGAAGCAGCGACCATGGTCCACAAAGCGATGTAGATTATTCCAACTCAGTTAGTAAATATCACCTGGCTCAATATTTATAACATGTACTGTAAAATCATACATTTTATACTTCAATTTGATTGTCACGAGTGCTATCTATGATTGACAAACATTGATTTAGTGAGAAAAGGGTTTGATACATGTTTAAATGCAAAAATTCAATTGAGTTTCAAAATTTAATCAGACCGTTTAATATTGAAAGTGAAGAGTGCTTAAGTATGATTACTGTTCTCTTCAAGTGCATGCAATTTTAATCGATATATACATGACGAGAATGGTGAAAGTGACGTTGAGGATGATGATGATGACCTCAAAGTGCATCCGACTGCAGTACCTGAATATAAATGTTTATGGAATAGCCGGTGCTTAAAACCTCACTTTTTAATAAGTGGTGTATTTGATCCTAGGGAAAAGTTACCTGTAAAGAGAACCTTGAAGGTTAAGATATACTTGGCAGATGGCTGGCGTATGGACTTCAATCCCACACGTTTTGATATATATTCTCCTCCAGACTTTTACACTAGGGTAGGAATAGCTACCGCACCAAGAGATAGCATAATTAAGAAAACAAAGGCACCAAGAGATAGCTACAGTTGGATTGCCACAACCCAAAAGCAAGGATACGAACAACTGTCACTGCAGTGTTATGAGCAATATCAACTGACATTTCCACCATCTGCACATTCGACAACCAGTGCAACTACATATCACTGCAGTGCAATATTCATACCATACAATACAACAACTACAAGCAGTAACTTATATCATCAAACAATTGCTCATAACTGCATACATAACTCTGTCGCACATCTACTGTCTTCTCTCTACCGTCTCTTACAAAACCCACTGTTGAAATCATCTCCAGCAAAACCACTTCATTACAACTACTATACAAACCTCCTTAACCATCTGCCTATTGCCTATTCCTCAACAACGTCACAACATTGCCATCACCATCCCACATCACATAACCTCCACAACCTGAACTGCTCGAACCTAAACAAACAACACCCCATTGCAGTCCAAACATCATCCATCACTAGTTCACGACCCACCACCTCGCAGCCAAAATCGAGTGAACCCCAAATCACTGCTACTTCCCCAAATCCTCAAACACACTAATCCACCCTACCTTAACTAGAAAACATTGAATCACCCATCCCAAAAAACACGAACTCACCTCAACCACTTACGGCAATCGAAACTGCATCATCCCAAACCAGTCACCATCATCTCACCAACCACAATCGACATCAACAGCAATCGCGGCCTCTAATAAATCGATTTGCTACTGCACTGCTTCGTTTTGATTTCGATTTTGGGAAATTCGATTTTTGAGAAAGAAAGTAAAATTTGATTTTGATTTTGGGAAGCGAAAAACATTAGCATGTTTGTGGCTGCTTTCCCTCTTCAACACGATGATGAAATTTTCTAGCATTGACATCTACTCCATTTGCTCCATCGTAGAGTGTTTGAGAGGTTGAGCGGTGGAGTACGTATTTTGTTAAATGTTTGAGTGAAACCCTAACTTTTGCCACTTTCTTTTTGGTTCCCGCGTTAAAAATTATTTCAACCCGCTTTTTATTTCAGCCCGCACTCATTTTTTATAATATTTTTATAAGTCTATAGCTACTGCAACATAGTGTTGATATCTATGCTAACATCCTGAAGCTAATGTTGTAATAGATAAAAATCAGCATAGCTATCGTTACATTGTAGCTAGCAACATCTTGTATTTTCGTTGCAATAGGCCATCTATGGCGTAGTGAAGCCATCACAAGATGACAACACTAGAGTCATCGCATGTTAAAGCAGTTAAGCCATTGCATGTTGACAACATCAAAGCCATTGCAAGTTGAAGCAATTAAGCCATCGTATGTTAACAATGTCAAAGCTCTCACAAGTTGAAATAACCAGGCCATCGTAGGTTGAAAAGAATGAACCATCGCATATTAAGAACCCCATGGCTATCGCAAGTTGACGAAGTTACCATCGCTTGTTGAATAAATTTGCCAGAAAAACAACTCTCTCTAGGGCACGTGGAATTTCCAAATTGGTCCGGATGTGTTATGTCATCATGAAGAGGTTGAAGAATAAATTATGCAGCATGTTAAATCGACAATGTGTCATGTCAGCAAAATCCCAACAGTCCATTTCCTATGAGCAACACTTGTCGAAGATCTAAGAACTCAATTTTTTTCTAAATAGGCATATACCATTACTAAGAGGAGGCGAATTCTGAATTGTATTTCTTCCTCATTTTCGTTTTTCTCAAGCATAAATAAAGAACTCGACTTTGGGACTTTGATGGCCAATTATACTAAATCCAAATTGGGACTTTGGGACTAAGTACTTGTACAATTTCCTATTTGCATACTTGAGTATTTGAGGACATAACGACTAACATGCTTGCCCGAGAATCCAATTTCTTGCCTAAGTACTAATAACTTTGTTACCTAAGTATAAAGTTAGGACAAAATTTTAGCCTAACATTGTCTTTTCAGTTGTTTATCAGGATTTCCCCCTAGTTTATTTCATGTATTTGGTCATTATTTGTTTGAGAAGAGATATTTGGTTTATTTCATTTATATATGTTTTATTTCTTCCACTGTGGGATTTGAAATTGTAGAAGTTTAAAATTTATGTTTATCTCTGTACACTACAAGCTATCTTAACCTAACGATCCGTCTTTTTTTGCACGACTCGAGTTCGAATGTCGCTTTTAGGCATTGGACGCTATGTCTGGAAGGGTAGGTTGTAACAAATTCTTTTTTTAGAAACTTACAAGAAAAACAAATAGATTACGCTTGGTTCAAATCCATATAATATAGTATTGTATTAATTCTTTCAACTTTAACTTTTCCATATTTTGTAGTTAGAAATGAGAATTAAAATTCATAGGGTAAACTAAGTGGGTGCACTTTGTACCTTATATATTATAAAAATGGAATCTATAGTTGAATTTATAATTTTTCTATAAATAAAGTGAACGAAAAAGGATATCAAAATGGAAATTACTACACACTAATTTGATATGCGGATTTCATGCTCGTTATATTTTAGCATTAACATTCTTAATTTTATGTTATAATTTACTCAAACTTGATTAAATTATAGCATAGATCGAGCCTAGTTATTTAAAATAACTACCGAAAATATAGTCGTGTTAGTGGCTGAGTTTGGATAAACATAGAAAGTCCATTTTAAATCTTATATACTCCATGAGATCAATGGTTGAATTAACAAAAATAATTAGGATAAAATTACAGCTATCAAACCTTGTATTTCTTGGTTGTTATTTTAATACATTATTGTTTGCTTTATTGTTCATTTATTAGTTTTATTATTTTATTCTTATTAATATTATTATAAGCGCTTGAACATATTTTTTTCACTAATGTTCATATTTCAAAGAATAGGATAATAAAATTTGAACAAAAATCAAGTTTATGTATTTATGATAGTTGCCAAATATAGGGTAATAGGAGTAAAGCTTTAATTATGACAGAAATTTGTAAGTAAAAGGGACTTAATAGCAAAAACTAAATATTTTATTTTAACTAAGTGATTCTTTAATATATTACACAAAATGAGGATAACTAGAATTGAACTTGGATGTTTGAGAAATCAGTGAATCAAGTGAAGTGGAGTTATTCTAAAAATATATTAGACATAAGTATTGCTGGTAGGATTTGAAATTGTGACTTTCTCGAGAGTATATTAAACCGAGGGGAAATGCGTATCCAACTTCGAAGAAGAAAGTTACTAGCCGGCATGCAATCTTTGATAATGAAAAGGCCATGTTAAAGGTAAGCCTTCTTGAAAGCTCACGTTTTACAAAGCCTTTTCATCAAAGGTTATATGCTGGCTAGTAACTATCTTCTTCAAAGTATATGACAACCCACACTTCTCGACACACCGGTCCAAAGCCTAGGGCGACTTTTGAACTTTCGTCAGTACTAGGAAGTATGAACTATCGAATTTTTAAAGACTTCAAAGACTAACAATATATTGATAAAATATAATACATTCGACACATTTAGATCTTTTGGTGGAAGGAAGAAAAATATAAATACAGAAAATAGTCATCTCAGAAAATATCCAGAAAAATAACATGGTCTTAAAATAGTACGTAGTCCAGTCCAGAGTATACAGAATATAACATATAGTCTGATAAAATAATAAATACGGTAAATAATACATAGAGAGTAATGAAAAGTAGTAAGCAACACAAACGCTAAGCTCGTGTCTCCACATACTAATCTCTGGGCCTATCATCTGATGTCCTATACTCCTGTGGTGGGGGAAAAAGAAAAAAAATGGTGCATCAGACAAAAATATGGTGAATGAGTTACATCATTAACATATGATAAAAACATATAATTAACTTAATTAATTCTCTAGGTGACCTAGGGTGTCATACTTGTGTTTGTGGACTTCCTATTAAGGTAAGTGTCACTAACTTTAGGAAAAGGTATTTAATACAACTACACTACCTATTCTGTAATCTTATACTCATGGTTGAACAACTAATCAAGCCCCAATACAACTACAGATTGGCTAATAGCTACTAGAACTACTCCAACATTTGGTTACCAACAATATCAACATTAGGACTAAATTCTCAAATTACGACTACACGTTTCCTAGTTACGCATTAAGGAGGAGCTTGCAATATCGACACGCGCAAAAGGCGTCTGCTGCATCAGTGTCCACCTCTTAATGGCAATGTAATGCCTCTTATTGCACCGCACAGATATCCAACAACGACACAATATCTATTTTGTGTAGCCGTGCATACCAAGGAACTCCCGTTGATGCCGAGACCCACACTTCTCCATGCATCACCATCTGTTTACACATACACCGTAGAACTTCCTGTGAGTGCAATTTGCGATAGAATCACCTTAGTCAAAAGTCGACCATGCCATATATAGTGCCTAGGCTTCCCTGCCAACGTACCCATCCGTACAGTCGTTGGATCGCCCGTAGAGGGAACTAACTTCCCTATTATTCTGACACACACACACACAGATATATATATATATACATTATAGATATTATATATATATACAATTAAATTAATAGTTTGAGCCTTAGGCCGAGATTCATTCTCGGCCAAACAACGTTAACCAGTCGACCGTTGATAACTGGGGCGACCACTTGCTGTCAACCTCCTCTAGTGAGCTTGTCGACCGGTAGTATTTATTTTTGTTTATTGTTTATTTATTTATTTTTCCGTTAATTCAGTGAAGTTTTAATTTACCTTATTACCCTCGTTCCCATTATTAATCTCAAAAATCGATCACAGTAACTTTTTAATTATAGTTTATTCTTCACAGCAAAACCCAAGTTTTGTTAATTTACAATTTTCCAATCTCTAATTTCACGTTAATTTCTTATACGATTTTAATAAATCAATTTAGCTTAGGTTTAGGGTTTACATGGTTATATCAATTCTTATTTACTTTAACAATAAATATGTGTAATCCATAAAAAAATAGCTATTCAACAGATATATTTTCACCAAATCAGATTTAAAAGAAAGAGACCATATTTGAATATTAAATTATTAGAGATTCCTAATTCATCAAATAGAAAAACTCTGGATCAAATAGGGTATAACAAAATCAATTATACGAAAATCCCTGATTTAATTATGAATCCACTCACATTTTATAAGCTTTTCCCTTTTCTCCTAGTGTTGAATCCTCCACCTTTTGGTTGTTGATCCCCTCCTAATTTGGTTTAATATCTTCTTATTCACTTCTTTAATTTAATTTTTATTTGATTTGAAGAACTTTAATTTGAGGAGAAATTTATTTTAACATTATTTGGACGTATTAATGCTAATGAATTAGGGTTAGGTGTTACTGTCTTATTTGTTGTGGTACAAAACAACCAGAATCGTTCGATCAAACACTATCAAATCGGCCCGTTCGGCCAGGACAAACCTTAGCATATTATAAATGACCGATTGACTGCTTTAGATCGGAGCAGTCGACCGCTAGAGGTCAGTCGGTCCAATTTAGGTGTCGATCGGTGGGGTTCCGTTATTTTGGAATATTTATTTCCTATTATAATTATTCAATTGTTTTCGACTTTGAATTTTCAAACATTAATAACTTTCTTATACTAGCTCAGATTTCAAAATATTATAATGAAAATTGCCCAGAAAATCGCTATGGAAGTAACAGTGCAAGTTTCATACCCAACCTCAGATGTTTATTAAAATCCCATTTTTTCCCTTATTATATTCAAATTAAAATATTTTAATATATTAAATTTCTAGTTTAATTTTAGGGGTGTTACACCCCCTCCCCCAAAAGGATTTCATCTCCGAAATCTCCTAGGATGGAAAAATATAACTCGTAAGTACAAAAATCAATAATTACAACCATATACTCATCCATCAACAACCGGTAATCATTGTCCTTAGTTCCATTTCTAATGCAATAAGTACATACAGGAATGGAATGCATATGAAGGTGTATGCAAAAATTTGGCGGTCTTCTGATCTAGTCAACCTCCTGAAATGCAAGTGCTTATGCTATGTGTCCAAAATGTATACAACATCCTATGTAAATATGTTGGAAATTCTGCATGTATATGCAACCATTTAATCCATATGCATATAGCTCAATGAAATAAAACAAATAATGGACTGTGTGCACGCGCTAACTCAAGAATTTATTTTCCAATGTGTGCACAAATCAATTCAATAAATACATCCATTAACATCCACCAACCAAAACATGTCCTATTGACACGTTTGCAACCATTCCTAACATCCAATAGTCCCTACCTATGGGGTACACTAAGCTAAAACCTAACACATAAATGGTTTATACTTATTTAACTAAAATGGAAACGTAACAGAAAAGAGTTACGGACGGGTAACTCGGATCTTCTACTCAGGCTCTCATGTACTCTCCGTTGGATCGTCTCCCCACTAAACCTTAACAAGTTTGATAACTTTATTGCGGAGTCGCTTTGAACCATGCTCAATAATACGAGTGGGTGCACGGCGAACAAGTGACCCCCTCTCTTCATCCACCCCCTCTAGCTGACTTGGCTCGAATACAACGGATGTATCATGTAAACACTTTCGCAAGTGCGACACATGGAAAACGTCGTGTACTCCCGCTCACTTTTGAGGAAGCTTCAGCTTGTAAGCTAATTTCCCAACTATACCAGTGATCAGAAAAGTCCTTACAAACATCAGTGCTAGCTTTCCCAAACTACCAAATCTCATAGCAAGCCTAAGCGATGAGATCTTCAAAAAATCATGTCGCCCACTACGAACTCCAACTTCATGCGACTTTTGTCATCGTAAGACTTCTGCCTATTTTGTGCGGTTTTTATCCTTCTACGAATCAAGTCCACCTTCTTTGATGTCTCCCTCACCATATCTGGTCCAAGAATAATCCTGTCCGTAGTGTCACACCAACAAGACGATGATCTACCAGGCTAACGCCTCAAACAGTGACATTCAAATACTCACCTGATAGCTGTTATTATAGGTAAACTCCACTAATGGCAAGTGATCCTCCCAAGAGCCTCCAAAATTAAAGATACAACACCATGTTCACCTCTTTCTCTTTTTGTCTGTCCGTGGATGATAAGCGATACTAAAGGTCATCTTAATGCCCAAAGCCTACTGTAGATTCCTTCAAAACTCGCCAATAAAAAGTGGATCTCGGTTGATAGTGATGCTAGAAGGAACTCTATGTAACCTAACATTCTCCCTCACGTTTAGTGTCGCCAAAACACAGTAGTCCTTGTACTCCTACCCAGAATAAATGAGCACATTTGGTCAGTTGATCGACTATAACCCAAAACTCTCATTCCCCTTTCTACTTCTAGGTAGTCCATCTATAAAATCCATAGAAACACTATCCCACTTCCATTGCGGAATATCTAATAGCTGCAATAATCCTTCCAGCTTCTTCTGTTTTGCCTTTACCCTTTGGCAAGTCATATATTGGGCCACATACTCTGCCATATGCTTCTTTATACTAGGCCAATAAAAGACTTTCTTCATATCACAGTACATTTTATCTCCACTGGGATGAATAGTCATCCTAGAATGATGAGACTAAACTAATACCTTGTTAATCAAATCCATAAAGAGAGGAACACATAATAAACCATTTCTATATAACCACTCGTTCGAGTCAATGGTATAACACCTCAAATGACCCAACTTCTCTCCTCTACTAAGCTGTTTGAAAATATCCACTAACTCCTTATCTTCCTTCTGACTTGACCCAATGCGGTCCAAAAGTGCAGGTCGCACATCCAAAGCTATTAACAATCCTGAAGTGATGTTTGACGATGGTCAGAAATCGAATGTAAAAATGAACTCCAAGTGCTTCCACTCTAAGAAAATAGGACTCAACACCGCATGCTTCCTACTTAAGGCATCAGCTATGACATTGCCCTTGCCTGGAGTATAAGAGATATAGGAATCATACGAAGACAAAAACTCCATCCACCTTTGCTGCCTTAAATTTAAATTCTTTTAAGAGAATTGATACTCCAGAGACTTATGATCTTTATATAGCTCAAACCACTCTCCTAAAAAATAGTGTCTCCATGACGAGTGCAAAGACAATGGCCACCAACTCATGATCATAGGTAGGGTAGTTTTTCTCGTGGACTTTCAACTATCAACTAACATAACTCACCACTCTCCCTTTCTGCATCAAAACTGCGCCCAATCTCGTACCACAAACGTCGATATACATAGTGAATATCTTCGTACCATCGGGTAACACTCAAACAGGTGCAATAGTCAACACCTCCTTCAGCTTAATAAAAGCATCCTCACACTTCGCGTCCCACGAGAAACCAAAGCCTTCTTGGTGAGGCGGGTTAGATGGGAAATTTTTTTAGCAAAGTCCTTAATGAACTTTCTATAGTAGCCTGCCAAACCAAGGAAACTCCTCACTTCTCGGGAATTCTTTGGCATATGCTAATCCTATACTACAACAATGTTACTAGGATCGATTGCCGGCCCACTTCCCAAGACAACGTGTCCCAAAAATCATACCTCCTTGCGCCTAAAGTGGTATATGGAAAACTTCTCATTCAACATATGCTCATGGAGTGTATTGAGCACTTCTCCTAAATGCAACATGTGCTCCTCCTCGCTTTTCAAATAGACTAATATGTCATCCAAAAATATGACCATGAATTTATTAAGCAACCCTCTAAAAACTTGACTAATTAGATCAACAAATTAGGCGGGTGCATTAGTCAGTCCAAAGGGAATGACTAACCACTCGTACAATCCGCCAGGTGCACGAAAAGCAGTCTTTTGAATACTATCCTCAGCCACCCGCAATTGATGGAATTCGGTAGCTTAGTCAAGCTGATAACACCTTTTCTTCAACCAACTGATCAAAGAGATCTTATATGTAGGGAAATGGGTAACTATTCTTCTTTGTCAAATTATTCAGCTTCCGATAATCAATGCAAAGCCTCAGAGAACCATCCACCTTGGTAGTAATAATAACTAGTGCTCCTCACTCTGAAATATTCCTTCTAAGGAAACCCTTCTCCAATAGCCAATTCACTTTCTTATTCAGCTCGTGTCTCTCCTTAGGAGCCATATGCCTCAAAGGTAAGCAATAGGTCTAGCATTATCTACAAGATAAATTTGAAACTCGATCTCGCTCTGGGGTTGAAGATGAGTAAACTCCGAAAAGACATCTAGATAGTCTCCAACTATAGGCACTGAATCTAAATCATCATGTGATAGATTTAATGAATATAGGTAACTCAACATAACTGAACCTCTGGAATCACAATTAACCTCTAAATTTCATCCACTACAAGTACACAACCTAACAACCTTCCTAGCACAATCTAGGATCACCCCATATATTGTCATCTAGTCCATGCCCAAAATCAACCCAAACCCAAAAAATCCTAAGACAGAAGCATCGCAAACGAACTCGACCCCCAAAATAAATAATTTCAAACCCCTACATATCATAAATAAATAAGCTGATCCTCTAACAGGATTTGATATAACTACAGGGAGCTATGCTAGTGTCTAAGCGTAACTCATCCATAAGTCTACTCAAGATAAAAGAGTGTGATGCGCCCGAGTCAAATAAGGTACGAATAGGTAAATTGGATAAAGTCAACACACCTTCGATTACGACCTTCTTCCCCTTACCCGCAACTTGAGGCGCACTCCACCAAGGAACAATGTCAATTACATATGATGAAACTACCAGGGTAAAGGTCTTTTGAGGTGTTGGACACTCTCTCCTCATGTGTCGAATTGATTGCAGTTGTAACATTTGATCTTTGAGTGGTCTGTCTTCCACTCCTTCGTGAAATGTCCATTCCTACCACCTCTCCTACACTGCAGATCTTGCTTCTTAATCTTCCCCTTGGGCTCCATTCTGCCATTACCTTGACTCTACTAGGGTGTCTTTCCTCCTAACTTCTAAGGCTCACTTTTCACTTCCTTCTTGGAAATAGCATTCAGCAAGACCATTTCTACCAATTCCTCGAAAGTCGCTCTATGGGAATATGACTAAGGGTCAAATCTTGAAGAGGTTGATTCGGTCTCTTTGCAAACTTCAGTGCTTTCTTGTGAATGGTTTTATCAGCTCCATCCCTAACCTGTCCAATTCATTGAACTGATTCATGAATTCCTTCACTGACATCTCCCTTTGCTGCAAATGTATACATTTCTCCAATTATACTTCTTCCTCAGCCCTGGAAAGAAATTTCGTCTCAAAACGCCTCCTTCACTCTCATCAAGTAATCTCTCTCTCTCTCTCTCGTCGGTCTCTACAACTACCACATCACACCAATTTAGAGCCTCCCATGCAAATGCAAAGTAGGAAGCTGTCTCCTAACGTCAACACCAAGACCTATCAGGCCAAAAATCCTCTCACAAGTGCGATTCTATGCACTCGAATCCATATACAACTCAGTCCCCACAAACAGATTCCCTCCTAGACTTGCAAAGTCCTCACACAGCTTGCCAAATCAACGTCAGGTGGGCAAGAACTACACCCAATGCTTGCTCCTTGGGTCCCATATTAGGGTTAAGCTCGGCTTGTCCTCTCACTTGCAGATACTGACGGAACTAAATCGAAATGTTCATGCCCGGAATCTCAGCTACATCACTTGAGCCACCACCAGCAGGATCACTCATCCTTTTTATTAGTGATTTTAGAAATTTATTAGCAACTTATCCACAAATAGTATTGGCATGAATAAGGAAAGTGTTATTCATATTACACTTATATATAAATTCTTTGAAAACATTTCATCTATACACTACACTAGAATAGCCATTTTGCAACGGCTCTGAGCCGTTGCAAAAGCATTTCGCAACGGCTTTGGACCGTTGCTAAATGAGGAGTGGCTAAAATTTCGGAACGGCTCTGGGCCGTTACTAATTTTCATTTCGCAACGGCCCTGAGCCGTTGTGAAATTTGAAATTGCAATGGCTCAAGACCGTTGGGAAATATTATAATTTTTTTAAACAAAAATTGAATTTGCTTCTTCTCCTACAATATCTATAAATAAGATATGATAACCAAATATCATAACATAATATCTCAGACACTCGAGTTGATGAATTCAAAGAAACAAGATATAATATCATAAATATAACATCATTATACATGAACTAATTAATTGTTTATTCCCATGGCATTTTAAGTCTCAACAAGAAGCATTATGACAGTTTTATACAACTATACTAGCCAACACATCCACTCAAAAATACATGTACTACAAAACCACTAAAATATACATTACTGAAATATTATATAGTCTGCACCTCAAACACTCCATGCCCAATAAGCAGTGGCTGCTAGAACAACCTGCAATATACAAGGTACAAGTTTATCATCATGAAAACTGCACGTATCAAATATGCTCTTTGAACGAGTCTTGTAAAAAAAATAAAAAAATTGCTTTTTCCATAGAAGGGAAGTGACATACATCATATATGAATAGAGGAATGAATTGTGCTAAACCCATTAACTTTCAAAATCAAATTCTAATTTATTCACTGGCTTTTCAAATATTCAATACAAACTTGCAACTTTCATGCAAGTTAGTAAGATCATTCTCTACAAGTTTGCAATAATACGAGAATGTTAAAACCGTAATGCATGTCTCGATAGGCATAATGTATATGAAGAACAATATTATGAGTCTATTTCAATGCAATATTTGTATATTTTGTGGTCTGAACCGAGTTTGGTGTATGTTAACGGTGGTAATGTTATATGCTACTAATTTCTTCAGTGTGTATTGTTCTGTGATTTTTATGTGAATATCGATTGCCAAATAATTTTCCTTCACTTCTATCTTCTTTTCTTCTTATGATTTATCTGCATATATGCAGAGGTAATGTCTATAGTTAGTAATATACATTAGTGGTTGTGGCCAAATAGTATATAAGTTTCTAAATACTAGGAATGTGATAATTTAGTTGGATTTTTATAGGGTGTGGTACAAGTTCCATCACTTGTTTCATAATCTATTCCTTTGACCTGAAATACAAGTTCCATCACTTGTAACATAATCTCTGATACAAGTTCCATCACTTGTTTCATAATCTATTCCTTTGACCTGAAATACATTAAAAACAGTATTATAGTGTTTGATCATAAATCTAACCTTTCTACCTTTGCATAATTATTACATGCGGGCCTGGAATTATTCCTAATGTCGTATCAAAGCAAGCACCTGATATACACGTCCATGCTCCCTCTGTTTAGGTTTAGGTGATTCATTCACCTAACAATCCTTCTAGATCCGATTTGATTACATTAAAGTACCTAAACATAAATTGATAAGATTCTAACATTAGTTACTATAATAGTGTATTGCACACAGTAGATAAAGGGTGCGACATGGTAAGCAAAGGGTGCAACATAATAGACAATTACTGTACGGTGAAATCTTAAAATTGCACATGTAGGGTATCTAATTGGTATTGCCCCTCGGAACCCAGGTGTTGTACCGTGGACATAGGTCATTGCAGCATTGTTACTGGGTGTAGAAGAGGTAGTGCTGGGTTGAGCTGACACCTGCCAAAGAGGACAACAAGTCAAAATTATAAATGACAATCTAGTTTTAAAAAGAAGACGACCTCGCCAAATTCTACAAAGAGAATGGAAAAACATACAAAAAATTGTCCAAATATATGAGAAAAGCAAAAAAAAAATTGTCGGGCACCAAACTTCTATGGCTTCGATAATTATTCCAATCTGATTTATCTTGAACAAGAAACATTGCTAGTAAATAAAGTAAGTTTAGAAAAGGAAAAAAAATCCCTCTAGACTTACATGGAAACTATAGTATAACATAATATGTAAATTCTACTGAGTTTAACAAGGACTCAATAAAGTAAGTTTAGGAAAGAAAAAAATTACAGTTAATACCAAAAACCACTGATTAATGAAATTTGGTTGATTTGATCTTTCAACCAAATAAGGAAAAAAGGTTGATTTGATCTTTCAACCTAATATAATATGAATGACATTCTACTAATTGAATCTACTATGCTATAAGCATATGCAATCTCCATTTACCCTTCACCATCAAGCAATTGAATATTTTAAAACTCCACCAAATGTATGCACTCTCGCTATATAAAAAAAATTAAGCAATTAAAATATCTAATCAAAATTAAAATATATTTCATTTGTTACTTCTTCTTCGATCATGCAAATTAAACACCATCTATTCATTTTTTTTCTAAGAAGCATATTTTATTATTTAAATGTTTGTTTTATACAGTGGTTACCCTCTTGTAAATACAAATATGTAACACATAAGAACATGTATGTCTATAAAGAAAAGACTTCCAACAAATTATATAATTTTTTAGTTTCTTGTAAGAATCAAACTCAAAAATCTTATTCCATTTCAAAAAGGTTCGATTTCTAAACAAATTTCCTTAGGTATCTCTATGGTGAATCAATTGTAAAAATTATCATAGTTAACAAATTATCTAAATCAATAAATTATCTCAATTAACAAATTATCTAAGACAAGTAACAATTCAACACCAATAGGAAAAGGAATAATTAGAGGAAAAGTACGAAAACCTAAGTAAAGTTAGCACGGTTGTAAATAAAAAATTTAAATTTGAAAAAGAAACATATATTACAAATCTGGAGATGAGTTGTTCATTCTTTGTATGTGCTATTTTTTGAGTTTATCATTATTATACCTAAGAAAGCTTGGTAAATATCTGTACTTATAAAGTGCTAGTTTTGTTAACAGTTTTCTTCTTCTTCTTTTTAAATATAAGCAGAGTTAATGATGAGCAAGTATAGTTAATGATAATGTAAAGTCATAGGTGATTGTTATATGATAAGTGTACGTAATAGAAACTTGGTGTAGGAGTAAAAATTAATGTGGGTAATTATTAACTAGTATAAAATGTCATTCTATCTGTCCATTACCTATACTATACAAGATTTTTTGTTCTTTGTAAGTTCAAAATAATCTTTTCAGACCACCTGGTTTATGGTATCACTTTGTACCAGATTAAGATAAGATTTAGGTTGACTAATATGGACTTAGTTTGCATTTGAGTCATATTGTAAACAATAATAGTGAACAAATTATGAGAAGACACCAAGTGAAAATCCTGCTCAAATGTATGAAGTGACTTGAATAAAAGAAACAGTAACCTTAAATAAGTAAACTAAAGTTACAAAAAAGAGGTACCTAAGCTGGAACCTTCCAATGCCAAGTTCAAGGTAGAAGAAAGACTTGAAATACCAGTGTGACAATAAGTGGGTTCCCTCCTATAGTGAATGATAAATATATTATATGCTGATAGTTACTGTAACTTGGAAATATATAAACAAAACATATAAACTTATTACTAGCTAGCACCAACAAAATTAAACCTCCATAATAGAACTTATGACTTAGTTTTAACTCATTTTATCAATCTTTCCACCATTCCCGTCGACTAATTTTTTTTAAAGTTTTTTAACCATAAATCATTTCTAACTGTTAAGGCCTTCACAATGATCTACCATCTCCATTATTAAGGCCTCAATTCTTTTTCATATAAAACTGATAATGAATGTGAGAATATTAATACTTAATTTAAGAGACAATTAACTACAAAATAATTGGTCTGAGAGTGGTAGAAAAATCCGATCATGATTTAACTCACTAGCATCAGAATACTTAATTAACTACAATATTATGGATAATCAATATAATTTCTGAAACATGAAAAATTGAGTAAAAAAATTTACCAAATCTGTCGCTAGTAGCTGAGCAGAGCGGTTGAGTGGTGGACAAGGACAGCTGACGCACGTCTTTGAAAGTGTTGGAGCTCAACTTCACATGGAGGAGATCGACTTGGGGGAAACGACGTATTAAGAAAGTGGCGAATTAGGGATTATTTTTTAGATCAGGGAAGAATATGCTGAACGTTTTGTTTTGGACACGATAGCAGGACGGTGGAAGATTTCTGACATGGCGAAGCTTTAGGCGGTGGATTTTGGTGAGGAAGGCAAGGCCGTCTTTAAGAAGAGAGGAGTGGAATTAGGGATTTCGCCATGGAAATTTCCGGGGAGTTTTTTGGGAGCGTATTATTTGGGTATAGGGTATATTTTTTTGGGATCGACTTTTCTAAGTGCGTAGTTTCTTGGACATGGGTGTGTATTTACGAGCCAGTTAGTTTGAAGAAAAAAGCGAGCATTTACAATGGTCTAAGGTCCGTTATGAAATTGTAATGGACTCTGTTGTCAAGCAATTCACAACGGCTCAAAACAGTTGCGAATTCACAATGGCTCAAAGCCACTGCAAATTTTTTGCATGGTGCGTTGCGAAACTGCCAATATGGTGTAGTGATACACACACATAGAGAGTTTAGAAACTCATTCTGAAAAAAAATTTGAAAACCTTTCTGAAAATCTGATTTTTTTTCAATTTTTTTTTAAATACCTACCCTTAATACGCACCTAATCCCTAAGGAATTTTAAACCTAGGCTCTGGTACCAAGTGTGACAATCGTACTTCCTAACCACTAATCCTAAGCTAGGGTGACTTTCGAACTTGCGTCGCTTCCAAAAAGTATGAGCTACCAGGTTTTTAAAGACTGCAAAGACTAACAACATATGGATAAAATCTAAGACATTCTACACTATCAGATCTTACAGTAGAAGATAGAAAAATATAAATACAGAATATAGTAATCTCATAAAATATCCAGAAAATAACAGTCTCAAAACAGTACGTAGTCCAATCCAGATTATACAGATATAACATATAGTCCGATAAAATACTAAATACGATAAATAAAACATGGAGAGTAATGAAAAGTAATAAGCAACTTGAATGCCAAGCTCGTCTCTCCATGTACTAATTTCTAGGCCTACACCTGCTACCATGTAGTCCTGTGGTGGCAGAAAAAGAAAGGAAAGGATGGGTCGAACAAAAGTCCGATGAATGAGTTACAACATTAACATATGTTGAAAACATATAATTAACTTTATTAATTCTCTAGGTGACCTAGGATGTCGTACTTGTGTTTTTGGACTTCCTATTAAGGTAAGTTTCGCTAACCTAAGGGAATGGTTTTAAATACACCTACATTACCTCTTGTGCAAGCTTATACTTAGATTCGAACAACTAATCGAGCCCCAAAACACTTACGAAACGTCTAATAGCTACTAGAACTACTCGAACATAGGGTTACCTAAAATATAAACCTTGGGACTACATTCCCAAATTACGACTACATGTATCCTAGTTACGCATTGAGGGGAAGCCTGCAATGCCGACTCATGCCAAAGAAGTCTTCTACATCCATGTCCACCTCTCAATGATAACGTAACGCATCTTATTGCACCATGCTAGGATACATCAGCAACTCAGTATCATGTCCATGCATCCATGCATAACAAGGAACCCCCGTTGGTGTTAGGCCCTACACTTCTCTAGTCATCATTATTAATGTGCGTGTACACAGTGGAATCTCCTATGAGTGCAATTTATGATAGAATCACCCCAGTCGAAATTCCACCACACCAAATAAATAATGCCTAAGCTTCTCTACCAGCGTACCTATCCGTTTAGTCATATATCATCCTAGAGTCACCTACATAGGGAACTAATTTCCCTACTATTCTAACATCCATATATATAATACACAATTAAATTAATAATTTAGGCCTTAGGCCGAGGTTCATTCTCGGCAAGACAACGTTAACCGGTCAACCGCTACCCACTGGGACGATCGACTGCTTGCTATCGACCGACTCCGGCAAGCCCGTCAACCGGTCATATTGATTTTTGTTTATTGTTTATTTATTTTTTCCATTAATTTCAGTGAAGTCCTAATTTACCTGAATACCCTTGTTCCCACTGTTGATCTCAAAAATCGATTACAGTAACATTTTAATTACATATTATTCTTTGCAGCAAAACCCTAGTTTTGTAAATTTATAATTTTATAATCTCCAATTTCATGTTGATTTATTATACAATTCCAATAAATCAGTTTAGCTCAGTTTTAGGGTTTATAGGGTTATGCCAATTCTTATTTACTTTAACAATAAGTGTGTGTAATCCCTAAAAAAATAATTATTTAACAGTCTGTTTTCACCAAATCAGGTTTAAAAGAAATGGACTAGATTTGAGTATTAAATTATTTGCAGATTCCCAATTCATCAAATAGAACAACTCTAGATAAAATAAGGTATATCAAAATCAATTATATGAAAATCTCCTATTTGATTATGAACTCGCTTACCTTATATTAGCTTTTCCCTTTTCGCATAGTGTTGAATCGCCTTCCTTCTGGTTGTTAACTCCTCCTCATTTTGTTTTATATCTTCTTCTTCACTTCTCTAACTTAATTTGTATTTGATTTGAAGAAATATAATTTGAGTAGAAAGAAATTTTGATAGAGTTTGGATGTACTGCTCACCGCTAATGAATTAAGGTTAGGGGTTGTTGTCTTATTTATATTGATACAAAACAACCAAAATCGTTCGATCAAACACTATCAAATCCGGGTCGTTCAGTCAAGACAAACCCTAGTCGATTACAAATAACCGGTCGACGGCTTTAGATTGGAGCGGTCGACCGCAAGGGGTCGACCGGTGGAGTTTTGTTATTTAGGAATATTTATTTTCTATTATAATTATTTAACTATTTTCGACTTTGTGTTTCAAACGTTAATAACTTTCTCATACTAGCTTCGGTTTCAAATATTATATATGAAAATTGCCTAGAAAATTGCTGCGAACGCAACGGTGCAAGTTTTGTAGCCAAATTTAGACGTTTATGAAAATCCCAATTTTGCCCTTATTATATTTAAAAATAATTTTTTTATCTATTTTCTAAATTTCTGGTTAAATTTTTAGGGTGTAACGATGTGGGATACCTCATCTTATACTCTTTCACCTTTATCCCTTAACTTAGAAAGATACACTTGTGAGCTCTCTGTTCCAGCTTTCCTTTGCTCTCGTGCACATGAGTTAAGTATCCAAACACATCGAGAATGGACAAGCCGCGGGCTCTAGTTTCTTTACTTCTGTAGATATTTTCATGCATATGATTATGGACAGTATATGCTTAATGAGGAATGTCATCATAAATAAATTTTCCATCCAACATCCACTCTTCAATCTAATAGTCATTTCGAGGAATATATTTCTTTTCAATAATATTTGATTCATCCTTTCGACAACCCTATTAGGACAATGGTCAAGCTTTCAAATATCATATTTCAGAGAAAATATGTACTAACATCTCGGTTTATATCTTGGGCTGATATATTAATATCTCGAATAATATGGGCGTCAAACAATCAAAATCATGCTTGGGATCTCGTCTTGCCTAAGTGCGAAAAGATATCTCGGGTAAAATATCAAGCAAGATGAAGGAAATTTAAAATAGTGATAAGAGTCACCTTATGTGGTATAGTACTACTTATACCCTTGATCTCACAAAAATTAATGAATATGATGTAAATTTACTATCATTATTTGAACGATGAGCCTTGAATTTCTTAATTTATTTTCAACACAGGATTACCACATTTTAAACTATTAAAAGTTTCACTCTTAGATCGTATAAAGTTTACCTATACTTTACGAGAGAAATCATTGATAAAGGAAACAAAGTACCTACAACGTCCAAAAATAGGAAGGGGTGGGTACCCACTGGTTGCTAGCCCTTCTACCTATGATACTCTTGCTATTTTTGATACTAGTGCTTTACCCGTTATTGTTACACAACCTCCCCATGCTTCGGATGTTTCAGTTTTGCAAGTTGTGGATGAGGGTACTTTTGAAACCTGGAACCAATCCAAGTGGATGACAGTGCACCATTAACTTCTAATGGTGGGATCATGGGCTATGTTGGATTTGTTACATCAAGTGAGGGCTCTAAAGATATGAACCTCGAAAAGAATAAAGAAGCTTTGGATTTCAAATATTGTCCTCTAATGTACAATTATGGCAATGTGTGTAAGTCGAACCGATTATCGAACAAAAAAGCTATCACTGAGACTACCAACATGCAAATTGGCCCATTTGATGTTTACATTGCTAATCATGCTTGAAGTGGTAAGAAACGAGGTTGTTTTGTTCATCGAGTTACACCAAACTGGTTTCAAACCCGTTTAGAGTAGGGATTCTAGAGTTTGTTGATATCCCTCAACGAGTATGTCGTACTCTACTATGTACGTTCTATTAACCTGTCATGATTCTTTTTTCTCTTTGTACTATTAACTTAGGCTAGAAAGCTCATTTTTTCATAGTAATAGTACATTTATGTATTATGTATGTATGTATGTGTATCCACACACATATATAAGCTAAGAAAACGGGGTTGGAGTTCCGTAACCATTTCTACATAATATTATTAAAATAAAAGTTTAACAAACAAGCCTCGCCTACTAAAATTCCTAATAACCAAAGACAATCACAATAAAATCACATTGTCAAGGCAGAATATATGAAAAAAATAAGAAATAACAAACTCAAACAAAGAAGAGAATAGATAAACAAGCACTAAGACCAATATAGGGTGTGTTCTTATGTTAAATGAAAGGGGTATTTGAAAGGGACACGAAAAGAGAATGCATTCTTGTGTAGTGAAAATGGCATTTTAAAGAGGTCTTTGAAAGGGGCATGAAAGGAGATTATAAATTTCGTTATGACTAATTGTATTGTTAATGTATTTGTATTATTTTAAAATAGTTGTATTTTGAGAATGTAACTAAATCCAAAAATTTGATAATTCAACTATAATAATGGTACAAGTAGAGTTACACTAGTACAACAATTTCGAATTATAGATACAATAACGATATAAGTGCGGTTACAAAATACAAATTACTAGGTTTATGCAAACAATTCTTAAAGTAGTTCATTAGCAACTAGTTCATTTCATATCTTATCTTGAACGATTGCCATGTAATTTATTGCATGTATTTCAATTGGTTCACGATCGTTATTCATGGGCGTTCAAATTTTATAGTACTCTTCTAGAAATTCACCAGGAACTAGATTGAGATTATCACTATATATCATAAATTCCAAGGTTTCCTTTGTTGTATCTTTATATGAAATTGTGAATAACCATTGTAGCAGTAACAACCTTTACTTGAGGTTTATATTTTTATGTCTACATGCTATGTAAGATTGCAAATTTTTTCTTCCAAATTCCAAAAGTTTTTTCAATTGTAATACATAAAGTCGAGTGCAGTAGTCGAAAATTCCATTTTCGATCTTTGGTTGGCTCCTTGTTTCATTGAAATCTAGAATATGCTATCTAACACAAAGGTAAGGAGGTAAGTATCCATCTATTAGTGAATACCTTGAGTCAACTAAATATATTGTCCTAGTGGTGGATAATGAAAAATCAAATTTCTACTATTTAAAACTGAACAAAAAACTTTAGCGTCATGTGTAGTTCCTTTCCATCCTATCCTTACAAACGAAAATGTTAAATCAAACGTGCATACGCAAAAAGGAGATGGAATGAAGATGGAGAAGATGATGGAATGGAGATGAAGGAGAAATAGAGTGGTAGAAGGCGCTTTGTAGGGCGATTGGTAGTAATTACCTATTGACGTCATACGATCTGACGTCAACAGCTGATTTTCAACAGTTCTCCCAACGTATCATTTTCATGAACCTCATCTATGTCACGTCAAAAGCGTCCAATGCATCAATTGTGACACCAACATAAATTGGTCACCAAGAAAGTACTAAATTTCCTTATTATAGAATCAAATGGAAATGTTAGAGCGTCCCTAACACTAGGGGTCAGTCGCTTACGCTACGTTGGAAAATTTCAGTTACTTACCCTAGTGAACCCCAACGAGTAAAAAAAATACTGAGTTATCAGACATTTATAATGCTGGATAACTATATAGTAAATAAACAAACCCCACATGGCAATCCATGTGGGGTTTCAAAATTAACCTCAATTGTTAGTTTATCTAGCATTATAAATGCAGGATAAACTTATGTAGAATACTCGGCTTTCTTCCTTGGCCGACAATTCCTCTCCCCTTTCTTCCATCAGCCAAACCCAGATATTGATATCAAAATCCCTCCTCAAACCCACTAGTTTTTAGCTTATTTTAGATAATATTTTGCAAAAAATTTCCCATAGATGAGAAGAATATTGCGTGCATTTCATGGTAGCCGTAGATCTTCCCATAATGTTGGGGGCAACGAACATGATGGCGATGAAGGTCTTAACTCTAGTTGTTTAAGAAGGCACAAGGGGCCTGGAACAACGGTATCTTGAAGGCGGGGCATGAGGGTTATTTCCAAAGACTCTACTTTGACTTCGAATATCGATCAAAAGTTAGAAGGGGGAAGGAGTTAGTCAATTTTCATGTTTTAACCGATGAAAAATTACACGTTTCTACACGGGTCGACATCACTTTAAGTAAAATTTTAATTTCAAACACAACAATAACAATTAGCATCAATTACTATAAATTATTTACATATTCAAAAAATATGGTATATGGTGTATGGTTATATACTAATTCTATGGTTTTATCTTTAGGTTCGGTAAAATGTTGACGTTACAGTTTATAAATTGTATAGTTATACATTACGAAGTTAATAGCCAAAATAATTTTCTTAATAAGCGAGTAAAGGGAAAACTCATGGGTCTCTTACATCTGTTTTTTGTATATATTGAGAGATCGTAGCAGTCAATGTCGATCGACATATTACCCGATTTTAGGATTTTTTAGTATGTTTTTATCATAAATACTTACATGTAAAACCGCATTTAATTTTTCTTATCCCATCATATTCCTTATTATAGGCATTCGGTTGACTTTAAATTCTGATACGCAATTGTATGGTGAATTAGCTTCTTTTTAGTGGAAGACCACCCACACATTTCACTTTGATTTTACGGAGATGGCATTAGTTCGTTAGAATTTGTTATGCTTACTATGATTTCCATTAGATTACACTTTCCTTTACCTCATGATGAGAAGTACCAAATACATGATAACCTTCTACATGTTTTACCTAATATTCATATTCCGTCATGCGTATCTGGAGGTACATAAATTAGAGTTGGTTTCCTTAGGGAAACTATTAGGTAACTGCTTCGACGGTATGACTCTACCAATGACTTGGAGATAGCTAGGTTATTTGTCCTATACATGATGGGAAACCTTTTCTTTTCCAATCCATCCAGTACATTACCATTAGGACATGTTGTAGTGGTTACAAACTTTAATTTTCTTTCTATGTTCTTTATGATTAGGGAACGACTATCATAGCCTACTTGTATAGGTCATTGGACATATAGTGTGTGGTGATTAGTCATGGTACATAATTATGTGGCTTTTATGAGGTTTTATAGTATAGGTGGTACGTGTATAGCCACAATCTGGCTCACCCGACTAAAGACCACCAGTTATGATTATTCTTCGGAGGATTTGTGCATGGTTGCCGTAGAATAGGCAGAGAGCGCGAGGCGGTGAAGCTAATCATATTTTCGAGGTTGCACGCAACAAGATAGAGTTACAGTGTACACGTTCTGACATTATTTGGTAACCATATGATGGATCTCTGTATACGACATGTCCTAGTACTTCACATGCATTATTTTTGTTGGCCAGACGGTTTCCATTGGTATCATCTCCTCTAATAGCTGGTTGTATATGGTATCATGGCGAGCGATGTTGGCACTAGATATATGGAGGAGACATGGTTTATAATGATCCTTATCCTCATACATCTTTTCTCAGAGTGTATTCCATGGCCTCCTTAGAGCTTGTAGTGGAAAATGACTAGTGGGAAGTGAGTTACTTCATTATTCCCCACTTGGATTATCTTTAGTTTTAGTGTAGATTATATATTGCACCACCGTCTATTGATTTTACACATGGAGGAGCTGTCGATTTAGTTGGGTCATCTACCATCCGTCCCAGTGTTGCTTCCTTGATTGTGCATGACTTATCTCAGCCCACTTAGAGGTTTATTACTCCACGACCTGAGATTCCAGATGAGTATATGGATGGTCTATTGCTATAACTACTTCATCCAGCAAGAATCGTTTTATTGACATACTACATTTGTCGATCACTGATTATCTAGATCCAGCATCGTTTCCGTATGAAGATTTTTTCAGATGTAGATTAGACTTGGGGAGGTTACATACAGAGAGCATAGACGCATCATAGATGAGTATGAGCAGAGAGTTCTAGATCTTACGCGACGTGTTTAGGATTTGACCATTGAGGATGAGGCTAGATACCAGCATCGATCTTAGACAAATTCATCACAAGATACGGTAGTTGATTTGGGTAGTGGTTCAGATTTCAGGCATGCTAAAGTTAGTGGGGATGACCCTGATAGTGAGATTCCATATTATGACAGTGACGACGATGATGATGAGAATGATTATGACGATGATGATTAGTTGATTTGTTTTGGTTTGTTAGTTTATTTCGTTTACGCACTTGTATTTGAGTATTGTTTCCTTTGTCCCATTCATATGACTATATTTTTATGTATTTTTATTAGACTATGTTGTATCATATTGTACTCTATTACACTTGTTTTGGTGTATATCCTATGTTGTTCATGTTGTAATCTACCTATTTATGAGTATTATTCATGTGTATCTGTTTTGTATTATATTATGTCATTGATCTGTGATTGATATTACAGTATTTCCATATAAATATCTCACTGCATACTTCAAACATCAATAAATATCTGAGCGGGTGGGACAAGGTACAATAAATATCTAAACATATAGCACAAACTATAATAAATATCTAAAAGGGCCGGACAAGCTATAGTAAATATCTAAACATATAGTAAAAATGCAATAAATACCTGAGTGGGTGGGAAAATGTATAATAAATATCCAAGAGCTTATATATAGATTTTAATATTGAAAATCAAAACACACATCAAATATAAACATGAATCCAACGAAAAGGTTATTTTACTTCTCTTCTCCTTCTTCATCTTCATCAACTTCGAGTGATAGTCATATATGCGAAGAATCTCAACAACAAGCAATAGCTTCTAAAGCACTAGAGCTTATTCAGTTAAAAGAGATGGAGAAATCTTCCAACCAAGGTGTAGTGTTATAGGGCATAAAGATATGTGGAAAAAAGAAACGATCAATCAGAGCATGATCGAATAACGGCAGATTACATTAACGGCGATCCATGTTTTGATATAGTGATGTTCAGATTAAGGTATCGAATGTCTAGAAACATAATAGAGCGAGTCATGAGAAGGTTGGAGGAGAGAAACTTATATTTCACACAACGAAGTAATACGCATGGTCAATTGGGTCTTTTGCCGCATCAAAAAATGACACGTGCCTTACGAATGTTAGTGTATGGAGAAAGCGCTAATAGGCGAGACGAGTACGTCCGAATTGAAGATTCTATCGCAAATGAATGCTTGAAAGAATTTTGTAAAAAAGTGGTCCAGGCATTTGGTGTAGAGTATCTTAGAGCGTTGAACGATAATGACATCAATGGACTATATTGGCTATGGGTAAACAACATTGATTTCCAAGTATGTTAAGTAGCTTAGATTATATGCATCGGCGTTGGAAAAATTGTCTGGTTGTAGTGCAAGGACAATACACCGAACATTACCATAAGGCAACAATGATTTTGGGTGGCTTCATTTGATTTATATATATGGCATGCTTTTTTCGGTATACCTAGGTCTTTAAACGATATTAATGTTCTACATCAGTCTTACTTATTTAGCTCCTTATCTCACGATACTGCACCAGCTTGTTATTACATGATGGGGAATATACAACACACCATGGGATACTACCTTATTGATGGAATATATCCGACTTGGAAAACTTTAGTCAAAGATTTCAAAAAGCCTCATAATAAGAAGGAATGCAAATTTACTGCATAACAAGCCAGCTTAAGAAAAGATGTTGAGCATGCTTTCGGGGTTCTATAAGGTAGATTCCAAATTTTGAGAAAGGAGGTGTACTACCACGACCCTGAAGTGATATCTGACATAATGTGATGTTGTAGAATACTTTACAACATGATTATTGAAAAAGGGAGAGGTGGTTGTCAACTGCAGTTGCATAATTATCCAGAACTAGCATGTGCTTTTGAGACTCCTCCTTTTAAAGAACCAAACACCTTTGCACAGTACATGAATAGAGTTATGGAGATCAGAGATCCAACTCATATGGATTTGCATAGAGAACCAACGAAACATTATCATCATTTTGTAGGTAATAGTTGAGTACTAAGGAAATTATTATTTATTTATTTATTTCCACTATTGGACGTTTTTCAAGTTGCACTTGTTATATTTCCTGTTTAAAGTCATTGTATGAATTTGCTGAGATTATGAATTGTTGTTGCATATAGGTTCAGAAGAATGTAACGAAGGGATAAATTAAAACACATAATAACCACTAATTTTTTTCAAAAACTAATATATCATGGCAATCATTAAACAGATAATAATGATTACCTAAAATACATGATACCACAAACACAGATAAGGATGATAATTACCTATGAAACATACTAGTAAACACACATATTTGGATGCTATTGAGGTATTTTTATTCCTTAGGTATGTTTGTTAAGTAGAAGTTCTAATCTTCTCACTCTTGATTATATTTCCAGTGTATACTCCATTCCTCATCGACAGAGTTATGGATCAGTCCGTTGGAAGTAGGCACATCCATTTCAATTATCCATGCATGCGAAGTATCTTTGACCCGCATTTCCACATGATTCGAAAATGAGTTTGATCGCTTCCACCCTGCATTCGCAATGGGCTCTTCTACTTTGAACTTGTTCATTTTTTAGGTTATAGAACCCACTGATAATTGGAACATTATCCGAGTTTGTGTTCGACATTGTTACATTGATATTCTTGACTAAAACTAAGTTGAATGCTGACATTGTGGCAAATCGCATTTATAAACAATTATAATCAAACATTTATTTGAATTTTTTATTATTGATTTTATTAGTCACTCCAAAGATTCCAATTAGGTTATATAGCGCATGGCAAGAAGTGATGTGATCGATCACTGAAAAGATTTTAACTTACACTGTAGTGCATGACAGGGAGCAGATTGGTTCAGAGAGTGATGTGATCGACCATTGAAGAGATTCCATCTTTACACTATAGCGCATGACATAGTGCAGCTTGGTTTAGAGAGTGATGTGATTTATCACCGAAAATATTCCATCTTTACAATGTAGTGATTGATAGGGAGCAGGCCTGGTTCAAAGAGTTGTATAATCGATCACTTAAGAGATTTCATCTTTACACTGTATTGCATGACATGGAGTAGCTAGGTTCAGAGAGTGATAAGATCGATCACTAAAAAGATTCCAACTTTACATGATAGCGCATGACAGGGAGCAGCTTGGTTCTGAGAGTGATGTGATCAATCACCAAAGAGATTCCATCTTTACACTGTAGCACATGACAGGGAGTAGCTTGGTACATCGAGTGATGTGATCGATCACCGAAGAGATTCCATATTTACACTATAGCACATGATATGGAGCAGCTTTGTTCAGAGAGTGATGTGATCGATCATTGAAAAGTTCCAACATTACACTAATAACATCCCAAGATTTTATCATTATGATTTTGAATATTTAATTTACTTTAAATATTTAAATAATTAGTGTTTGAAAATCTAAATAACTTATATTCAAATATAGATGTTATTTAAATATTTGAATTGTGAATTAAATATTAATTAACAGATTTAATAGTCTTATTTCACTTCTTTTAATTAATAAATATTATGGCAAGCTTGTTATTGTAAATTTGTTTATAATAATAAATAGTTCGAATAAATAACAAGAACGTCAATTGTTAATAAAGCGACTCAATTTTAATGACATATTTTTATTTCAATTTAATTGATTTTTGCATAATTTTTAATTTGAAAAATAATTAATTTACCGTTTGATGTATTTTACAGTAAACGATGGTATTTTTAAAATTTCACAAAATAAAATAATCAGTGTATTTTATTGCTTCATTTGTGATGGTGTCGCATTTTGAAGCACGATCGTAATTTATTTCTATCGTTCGTGGTCCGTACGCAAACATAATATTATGTAGCGGAGTACCGTAGATATTTCTTTTTAAAACCACTTTAAATCAAAATCAAAATTCAAAATTTCAAAGTAACTTTTTGGTGATATGATATGTTGTTTGAGAATATTGTCTAACTTAAGAATCTTGGTTTACTTTTGTTTGAAGCAAGCTAATTAGTTTGTTTATAAAATAAAAAACAAATTAACACCTAAACACTTTTCCTTTTTCTCTCATTTTGATCATTCCCTCTTCTATTTCCTTACACAGTAAAACAAAAGAGAAAAGGATAATAGTCACAGGCTTCATAACCAAAAATCAAACAAACCACTTAACTAAAAAGCATGAAGCTAGCTTTGTTGAGTTTTTATTAGCATGGGCTTCGATTTTAAACAAGTTTTGATATGCATGGTTGTGTTTTATGGTGGTCTAGGTCTTGGCCATGTGGAAATAATGGACTAAGGTATCGCTTTCTAGTCAATTAGGAAGGCGATTGGCCACGACGTCGATTGTTTGGGGTTTCTCGGACGAAATGGCACCTTGCTGCCGATTTTTGTGGATTGCGATCCTGATGAGAGGTGCGTGACCTGGTACGGTCGAATGAAGAGAAGGCGAAGTCGCATTCTTCTGGGCTCGACTGAGCTAAATGTTGTTCGGTTAAGGGTGATGTTCTCGCGAAGAGAAGCTTGTATGAGGAATCGGCACGTGATTTAGTCGAGTGTAGGAGAAGTTATCATGGTTGGAAGAGTTCGGCTTTGATGGTTGTTCATGTACAAGCTGGAACTGTTTTTTAATTTTAGGGAAGAAAAGTTGTTGAATGGGTAATTAATATTAATCTTGTAATTAGTTTAGTTCAATAATATTTTGATCTCCAAAATTTATAAATGCAATACCCTGCTCGTACGAGGTCAGATTTGGACGCGGCTAGTTACATTTAACTCATAGGAATGTTAGCTATGCGATGAAACTGATTTCGTTAAATTTGGAGCTAGTGGAATATTGGGTTAAAATCAAACGTCGTTTGATTTTAGACCAAACCAGAACGTGAAAGTATCAACTGGAATTTCTATGAGTTTACCCACCTTTATATAAATTATATGATATCTGTGTTGCTATAAATTGTTGTTGAATGCTTGGATGATAGTTTATAGTGTTGTTTGATTGTTTGTTTGGATTTAATTTCCTGTTTAAAAAGTGGATGGCATAAATAACCACCGTGTTGCGGGAACAAAAACAAATGGGAAGTCAAAGTGTCATAGCGAATAGGTCGCTAAGGAACACTTCGAAATATACATTTATATTTATTATTTACTTACACTCTTATGCTGCTTATATTGTTGTTTTTTTGAAATATTTATGACACGCTGTTTGATTGTGAAAGGGTTGTTACAACTATTATCGTTGTACCATCAATTATGAAATATCCTCCCCTTAAACACTTATTCTGCTTTGAACTTGAGCTTGTATTTTTACCGAATAAATATTTGGTCGTGTTTTCGCACTTTGAAATCGTTTAAACTATATTTTCAAATATTTTAAGAATTTTGAAAATAAAGGATAATTGTTGATTTAAAATTTATAAAAGGAGTTATCAATTTAATTAATTATCTTTCAGGATAATTAACGCTGTTTTAAATTTATAAAGAGATTATATATTTAATTAATTATCTTTTGAGATAATTAATGTCGACTTAAATTTATAAAAGATTATAAATTAGATTTAATTATCTTTCGGAATAATTAATGTTATTTTAATTTATAAAGGATATTTACCTTAAATATTTTGTAAATTCTTTTAAGTTGGGTTTGTAAGGATTGTATAAGTATTTGAAAAGAATTGGAGGTTTAAATTTATTCCTAATTATTATTTAACTATAATAAGGTTAATTGATCATTTTAAATAATGATGTTTAAAATTAATTAATCATTTTTAATAATGATGTTTAAGATTAATTAATTATTTTAATAAATGTGTTTAAAGTTAATTAATTAGGTAAAATAACGGTGTTTAAAATTAATTAACTAAATTAATAAAAGTATTTTAAAGATTAATAACTGGTTTAATAAAAGTGACTAAAGTTAATTAACTGATTTAATAAAGGTGTTTAAAGTTAGCTAATGGATTTGTTAAAGGAGTTATACGTTGATTAATTTTCTCTTAGGATAATTAATATGGTTTTAAATTTATAAATTATATCAATCATCATTCAGGATGATTAACAATGTTTTAAATTTATAAAAGCATTTTAATTGATTTATTATCTTTCGAATAATAAATGTTGTTTGAAATTTATAAATGATAGGTTATCAATGAGAAAAATCTTTTGAAATGAATTGTTTTCAAAAATAAAGCTAAGTGTAAATTGTTTTGGGTTTATAATGAACCATGTTTTAATGACATTTATTTTTGACCCTTCTTTTCAATACATTTAGAAATATATCTTGCTCTTTAAAATGAATATTTTTAAGAGAATTTTTAAAGTGTTTTACAAATATTTATGATGTGAAAACCAAGCACAAGTTCAGGTTTTAAAGTTTTAAAAGTTTGATTCGGTTGCGGAAAGGACAAGAAAATTAACTTCCATAAATGGTATCGCTTATATGGGAAGGATTTAGTCATACTCCTAGTACTAAATGTCGATGTATGGAAATCTGTTTCTATCTCGAAGGTTAAAATTATTGTCAAGCTGATGCCTAGAGATAACACTAACATAACTTGCCCGGCTTCATTTTTAACCGAGTGATAGTACAAATTTGAAATCGACGAGTGGTGGTAAAGGTATGAAATTTAATTCCCATATACGATCATTTTTAATATTCCCAATAGTTGGTTTATTGACTATCGATTCATCTTTCTTCTTTGTGTGCCGTCAATTTAAGATGATTCGTTGCTTATTTGAGCGTTGATATCTTTTACCGAAAATGACTAAAACCAAAGTGCAAGTGGGGGCCAAGCCATGGAGTGTTGCTCCTATTAGGGCATTTTCACATCTACTTTAGATTGGTTTCGGTGGTATGCGCACGAAGATGTGAAATACTCGGATTCACGGTGAGGTTGGCGGGGTTTAGCTTGGAGAATCCCAAGAGCCATCGGAGTTCTCAAATATATTTCTAGAGGTATACTTTTGGTAGGGGGGAGCACCCTCCCAGTCATTGTTGGAAAAATTTCTTTTCCTTGTTATTGATTCAAATCTTTGAATTGTTTTTCTTAATTACATCAAGAAATGACTAGAGCTTTTCTTGATGTTTAATTATTTGTGTCCATTCTTTAAGTTTGGATTTTGATCTTGTTTATACCCATCATTCCAAGTTTGGGTTTTGTTTAAATTTGCTTTCATTCATTCATGTGTGGAGATTGTTCTTGTGAGGTAAAAATATGTTCCGTGATTAGCGGCATGGTCATATAGGATTATTACATATTCATCATATTACTTGAGTTTCTCACGTTGGTATTTCTAGACTGATCCAGGTATTATTTTATTATAATGCTCGGGTCAGACCGAGTATTTTTTCAGGTTTTCGTTGGTGGGACATAAAGCTCATGGAGTGGTGCTGGATGTTCACCTACCATAGTATTTTTATTTTTCGCTGTATTATTACGTATACCTATCAGCAATTGTAAGGTCGGGAAGTTATAACTATCCAGGCTGATAAGGTTTGTTTTTAACTCTGCTTTACTTTGTATCTTAGAGTGATAGTTTACTATTTTGTTATATTATATGGTGTCATTCTGCTATGAGATTCTGTTTCACCTATTCTTTTTCTTTTTACCCTAACAATCTGCCTTTTCGACGATTGGACGTTCGACATCGAAATACTGTGGGTGTATTTGGTACCGACTTTTGATGGTCGAAAAGGTGGGTCGTTACACTTGGTATTAGAGGTTAAGGTTAGGCGAGAATCTTGGATTAGGTAGGGTATGACGCATTAGAGATTGGGTAAGTGGCACCCTAAAATGAGTTTGAGAGTAATATATATACGAGAGCGTATTTATTATTATTATAAAAACGTATTGTGTTAATTGATCTATTGAGTTGTTTATGAATTCTAGTCGAGACGTGAGACACCATGGTGTCGATAGGGATTTCTACATACTTAAGCAAGGCAAACAGACACGATATTGATTTTTTTGAAAAATTTGGTAAATGAAATATTTTACCCAGGATTATAAGTTTAAAATATATAAAGGAATAATTTTCAATTTTATATAATTATTTATAGTGTTTGTTTTGTAATGATAATGTTTATTTCTTTTCGTTCTTTTTTGATTTGTCATGCTCAAATAGTTTAGGAGCGTTGACTTTTGTTTGTTGATTGTTGAGTATTTATGCTCAACTTATTTATGGGCATTTATTGTTTTGATAATTATAAGTGTATTAAAAATGAACCTTTGTGAATCAGTTTCGCAGTTTGATTATAAGATGTTCGGAGAAAATTTTAAGTTAAAAGCCATCTTTTAGTAATGTTGAGTTAAAAGTAAACTTTTAATAAAGTTGTTTAACATAATCTAAATGGTAAGATAAGATATTTATAGGATAAATATTTAAGAAAATTTTGCTATAATAATGGGAAGTTATTATAATATAATAAAAATTTTAAAGGTACATTTTATATGAGTATGGTATATATAAAATGATTTATATGATTTATAAATGGTGTTTTATAAGTAAAAAAGAGTTTTGAGAATTTAAACCCCTGTATTGTCTGAAATAATTCCAAAAGGATTTGAGTAAGTAATGGTAATATTACTTGGAAGTATTTATGGGAATAGATATTTCAAAGTGAAATTATATAAGTATAATTTATAAATAGTGTTTATAAATAAAAAGGGACTTAAGCAGAGAATTTGAGAACTTAAATCCTGGTGTTTTCGAAAGTTATTTCAAAGATTTTGAGGAAATAATAATAGTATTATTTTAAAGTATTTGTGTATAGAAATATTCTAAAAATGTTTTTAAAAGAGATAAGAAAACACTGAACTCATTTTTATCGCTGGAAAATAATTCTAGTAATGGCTGCAGCACCCTGGCGTTTATTTTCGAGTTTCTAAGTGGAGAATTCTACCATAGCAAGGTGCTATATGGTTATTTGGGTAAAACAAAATTTTGTTTTAAACTCCAAAAGTGTGATTTAATATACAAAAGGGAGAAATGTATATTACTATTAGTTCAAAAATGATTTGAAATAAAAACTGGATCTTTAGTTCTTAAGCTTCCTTAAAGGAAATTGATTAAAATAAAACGGTATTTTGATAAATAATTTGATCAATGGAAAAGTTTTAACTCCTGAGTAGAAAAGAGATAATTTAACTCAGGTTTTAAATAGGTTAAATTGGATAGGAAGATTTAAATAAGCGTTGTTTTGTTAAACCGTAGCTTTTGTTTAAACATCTAAGTTGTGTAAACTATTTGGTGATATTGGGCCAACCTGTAAACATCTTTCCTTAGAACACTCTAAGATAAAAGGGTCGAAGGGTTGACTCAGTTCTAAACCCCATATTTTGTTTGGGCCTCCATTTGAATTATAAAATATAAAAATAAGTAAAATCAAAATTGACATTTTGTATGTACTCTTAGGATGTAGAAGAGTGTATTACAAGTAAATAAAAGTAGAGTAAGTTTTTAATTTAAGGATTTATAAAGGTGAGTCTTTATAAAATGTTTATAAACTTAGGCAAAAATTTAAATAATTTTGGTATTAAATGAAATACTAAATGAAAAATATAAGTGATTTAGAAAATTGTATAGTCAGGAAACCAATAAATATATTTTTATGCTTAGTCGTGTGGCTTAGGAAAGTTTAAGGAATGACTTACAATTTTGTTTGAGGGAGTTTAGATAATCTTCTAAGCAATAACCAAAAGGCTGATGGGCGTAATGGTATGCTTAGAAAATTATCTATATCCTTGGAAAATTGGGAAAGTTGTGAACCTAAGCTCAAAATCTTATTTGTGAAGTCATTTTACAGTTTAAATAATGTTAGGTGTTCATTTATTCCCTTATTGAATTTGATTTGGTTGATAGTGTGATTGTATAGACTATGGTTTATAAAATTATTATTTGTTAGGTCTTAAATCCGAGAACATTTGAAAAAGAAAATGATTTCGAAGAAAATTTGTGAAAGAAATAATAATATAACTATTTTGAAACTTTGATGGAGTATTATTATTTCTAGATATTTGGGAACATTTTTGTGAAGTGATTTTTCAAATATTTTAGTTATGACTAAAGTTGGGCGATTGGGTATATTTGTTTGCTCTAGTTTTTGTTTTTGAAGGCACCGGAATACCACCGGATGCTCCGTGTTGTTTTTATTTTAGAATTATACCATGCTTCGGTAGTAGGAGGCCCCTCCTTGTTGTAACGACCCGTAAATTTTAACTGTTTTAATAACGTAATTAGTTAAAATTTTGAAATAAAATTTGATATTTGGAATACGTCTAGTTAAACATAGCGACTGGTAAATTTTCGTCCGAAAATATGAAAGTTTATTTCGCGCGTAAATTCACTTCAATTTAATCAGTTAAAAAGCAATGAAAATAAAATATTTTCAGAACCTAAATATTTTTACATAGAAAAATTCTAAATCGTCTTCTGAGCAAGACGCCATTTTCCGTTTTTCCAAATTCGGACTTCTTTGGCTCCGTCGATCTTATTTTCGACGAAATAGCAGCATTTTGGTACCGGTATCGACTTTTGGTCGGATGATCGTACCACTGATATCTTTTTACCATTTTGATCGTATCATCGTGCTGATTTCAGCGGTATATTCACTTCTGTGTTTGGAGGTTCGGTGTGCGACGGAAATGATAAAATAGCTCGTCGTAGCGGTACCACCCTTGTGTCCATTCAAATTTCAAACAGCCGTAACTAGTTGTTGTTATAATAGTTATTACATCATTTACTTAAATTCTACCGTTGTCGTCCCTTACTACTATGAAATTCGAAAGACAAATTAAGTAAAAAAAATTCTCTATACGTTTTGTATTTATTAAGTTGAACGTGAACGGTTCATTTCACTCTTCATTTATAACTTTGTTTCTTTGGGAAGTCAAAATTTTGATTTATTCCTCCCATGCGTGCTCGTCTCTTCCCAAAACAAATGTTGCTTGGCCACTTTTCTTCCACTTTATGTCTTCCCAAGAAAATATTGAACGCATCTACCACGCTCTCTCCATCACCTTCTTCCCAAAGTCAGTCGCAAGTCCCCTTTCCACCTCGACAGACACGAGCCCAAACCGCCACTTCACCTTCCTCGAAACCCCATGCTCCTTCAACGTGTATCAACGCCTGTCAACTCACACATCCCGTGCCTTCCTCCTCCTTTATGTCAGCTCCGCCCGCCTCCGCCCTGACAACCACGGCCAGCAACCAGATCCACCACTGCAGCTTTCCTGGCCGAGATCTGTCTTCTTCTTTTTTTTTGCAATGGTAATTTTATATATATATAATTTATAAAAGTATGTAATGGTTTTAGAGGCTCACTTTTTATTTTTAGGAATAACATAGTTGTTTATATTATGTTCTGCTATATATATAAACGCATATAGTTAGGTTTGATTTTTTTTATATGTATATATTTACCTAAGTCTACACGAGTTTTGAGTTATAGGATATATTGTTATATATAATAGGTTATCTCAGTTGTATGCATAATCTGCACGTGCCGTGAGTTATTCGTATATATATTCGATTTTGTAAATTTATATTTCTAATATTTATAACCTGCTAGCTTTGTATATAAGTATACATAAGTTTGGTCAATTATTCATATATGTTGCAATATATATTAAGTTTATATGAGTTACGTATGTTAGTATAAATATTTAGTTTATTTATTCTGTATATATATGCTTATAAAAAGTTATGTTGACCGGTCGATTATATTGGTAAAAAGGTTATAATATATTTTCTGTTGTTGCTCTGTCTTGTAGAAGAAGACTAATATATATGAGTTTAACAATATATATTCCTTGATTTTGCAATCCGCAGTTTATCAAATATTTGATTACTTTTAAACACTGGTTTTAAGTGTATATATATCTATAAATATATTCAGTTGTTCACACGATAGATGTCACGTTAGTTGCATAATTGTATATATTAGTTATCATATATAAGTTTTACTGGTTTAGGTATAATCAACTGTTAAGTTTATATATCATTACTTTGATCGTAAAATATATGTGGTTTATATATTTGGGTGCTGGTTCTCGGTTTCAACTCATGTTTATATATATATATATATATATATCGGTACCATTTAAGGTATGTATAAATGTGTTACAGTATCATATTTTATCATATGTTTGTTCAAAAAGAGTTCATATTTGATATACATATAGTTTATATAATCTGATTTTTTTACATTAGTTTGCTAAGTTATAATATGTTCCGTTGCTTTATACATGTGTAAATTATAACCAGTTATATGCATATATAGCTAAATAGTGTAATTTTGTTTTGTTATAGAGATATATATATCTATAGTATATATATACTGTTTGCAGAGTCATTTAACGGTTTTGATACCTCTTTCTTTATTGCTTTTAAATATATATTTCGGTTTTGATACACATATGTTATCTTGCATAGATTTTTGGTTGTAATAAAATATTGTATATATATTATTAGTTTTAAAACTTTACTTTGATTTTTTTTGAGAAAGATATATATGGATATAATATTTATTTTGTTTTCGTTTATGTTGAACTGTTAAGTTTAAGATGTGTTGATTCAATTCTGTTCTGATTCGTTTTCATCCATTCCTATTTATCAGCTCTGTCGCCAAAAATCCATGCCAATCTTGATTTTGATTTGGAACTCGTGCTTGGATTCGTAACTCATCTCGCTCTCGTTCTTCTTTCTAGCCTCGAAAGGTGAGCACTCACTCACGATTAATGTTCTTTTATTTATTAAATTAGATTTCAATTGAAACGACAATTGAAATATACTACTGTTAGTTAATTACACTGTTATATATGCTTTTACCTGTATCAGTTCACCTATGACATCTGACACCATTATCTGTTAATTATTTATGCGATGATAATACAGTTTGGCTGATAATTGATTGATTGTTGATGTTTATATTGGACGTTAAATTGTTAATGTTAAAATGATAAATAGTATGCAATTGAACTTGATATTGGATAGTTAAATGTTAAATTTGATTAATTGACATTTGTATAATATGACCCCTTTTACTGTTAAATTTATTGACACGTAGGATTTGTTTAATTACACTTTGAACCACTGAATGTATGTTGTTAAATTGATGATGTATGAAATTGTAATTAGATGACAAGTGAAAAACCGTAATGTAATAATCTTTAATCTACATGAAATGATAGTGTAGATTCTAGAAATAGTTATATTAATTCGTACAAATAACAATGCGAATTAATACGGTTATTTCGGGATTATTTGAATTGATTATTGGATTGATATTGGTTGTTGTTATTGCTTGTTTATTTACTTTGACACCATCCCAGTTATCACACTGCAAGTTCCCTTTACTATGCTTTAATTTTGAATTGAATTGGAATCGGGTTGAAATGATAAATACCCAAATTGAACTTTGACCTAGGATAGAGAATTAAATAAAAATCCGATTGGTCAATAATTTGATTTAAAAATAAACGAAGATTTTATTTGAATAAATAATATGGTTTTGAAATGAAGTTGAAATCTGAATTTTAATGAAAGGAAATTGTAATATTTAATAATCTGAAACAAAATATTTACAATGTAATCGATGAAAGAATGTTGTTTAATTTGAGAAATGATTTAATAATCAAGTTTGAAATTATAATTAAGTTTTAAATTATTAAACTTTGAAATGATTTAATAATCAAGTTTGAAATTATAATTAAGTTTGGAATTATTAAACTTTGAAATTATTTAATAATTAAGTTTTGAATTATTTAATAATTAAATAAGATTGAATTATTTAATGATTAAATTGAATTGGATTCTTTAATAAGAAAAATTGAACTTTTGAATAAGTGAATTTTACTTCGTAAATAATTGAAATTGAGTTTTCTTTATTAAGTAAGTTTTGGAAAATTATTTAAGTAAGTAAATAAGTGAAATTGAATTTCTTGAACAAAAAATAAAATGTGATTTATTGGAATTAATGAAAGACTTGAAATTTAAAGAATTTGGTATGATGAATTTAATTTAATTTGTAAGTTTTGAAATAAGGAAGTTGAATTTAAATAATGGATTTAATGAATTGGAAATTTAATAGAAATTGTTTTGAATGGCAAATTTACTTAATGAATATTGAATGAAATCGATAAATGAATTGGAATTGATTTGAATGATAAATTAAATTGATTTAAACGATTTCGAAATGAAACTTATATACGAACTTGAACCAATATTTGAATTGTTTTAAAAAGAGATTGAAATTGAATTATAAGATTTTGAAATGATAATTTGGAAGTTTTGAAACGTAAATTATTGGAAATTGGTTTTGAAAGACAAATGAATGTTGATTTACGAATTCTAATTGAAATGAAATTGATTTGGTTTTTGAAATATATAAACGACCAATCGGTGTAATAATTACGAAAGTTATTAAAGAGACCGAGATCGGTAATGGATATACTCTCTATCTGAACCGAAACCACTTTAATAACTATACGCGGAGTGATGATCCAGAATGAAGTGGTTGGAATGATGTACGTGATGACTGAAGAAAGAGAACGATAATGGATAGCCTTGACACTTGTGTCAAATTGGAAATGACTAAAACAGGAGCTGTGCCGGGCCAATGGAGGATTAGCTACCTCAAGTGGACACACTTCTTCGAACTACTTATACTTGTTGTCGATTGGTGCACCCTTGATTTTGGGAGTGTTGTTTCACGGTGTTGCGGGCGCTGCGGCGTTGCGTTCTCACCAGTCCGGATCAGGCGAACGGTAGTATCACTACCTTGGGTATTGCCTCATGTGCCTTGTCATACTTGTATTCCATTTATGCGCGACCACTACGATTTTGATTTGTACCTTTAGTATATGGATTGCCCTCTGGTGACTTTCAGTTTTGGGGAAACTACGGTCTTGTATATGCTTTTGGGAATAAAAATGTGTTAAGGGTGGAATGGGCCATGACTTAACGCTATTTTGATATCTTTATATTACTGATAGACATTATCTACTTATCGTACACTACTACATAGTAGATAGTTTAACGGATCCTTGAAGGATGGTTATTCCAAACATCCTTTGAGTTACTTGTATTTCAATTGCTATTTCACTTGAGTTGGATTTATTAATATAAGAATGTTAATCCTGACTCGAGTGTCTTGTGTTTTGCTTTATGCTCGGGTCAGACTGAGTGTACCAGTATTCGAGACTCACCTTTGGAGTTGGAGCTTTGCTTGAAGATCCAGCCATCTATTCTGCTTTCAGTATTCGATGATTCCAGTGATGTATTTTGATTTGTATCTGATGTATCGTATTATTCTTCCGTTGTATCTGGTTTAACTCTGATGTATTTTATATATTCATATAGTAGCTTCATGAACTACTATCCCTTTTAATTCCGCTGCATTTATTACTCTGTGTCTGTGATCTGTGATTATTTATTTACTGTATATGTTCAGTTTTGCCAAATTTAAATTAACAACGCGGTATTTTGAGCAATTCAACTCCGGCATGAGTGTCTACCTATACACTTATAATGGATGCGAATGGTCCAAAATTCTGGGTCGTTACACTTGTCATAATCGATTTTGGTTTTGATTTGTCTCTTGTTGGAGGAATTCGAAAATATATTTTGAATATAAAAACCCTGACATTTAGTTCTAAAAATTTATCTTTTGAAATGAATGGATGCATAGTATTTTATTGCAGGATAACCTCTGTACTTTTGGTTGCATATGTTTGTTATGTGTTTATGTTGCTATTGATTATGGTAGAAATAGCTTGTGTATTGCTTTTGTCAATATAGTTCTCTTTTGAATTATGAGTACAACGTAGGTAGGGAAGCAAGAGATTGCTATTTGATTTCTTACGCACCTGCATTCGCATCGAGATATTAAATTGCTTGCAAAAATAAAAATCAAATAAAAAAGTGGTACGTAATGGATTTAGATATTTTTAATTGGTTAATGATTTTATATCCCAAATATGGGAGGCCACTTGGCTTTGGTTTTCTCTATTGATTTGGGCTAGTTGTGGCAAGCTGTAGTTTTTCAGATTTAGCCGCGCAAAGGAGGTGCTTTCGAAATTTTCCACAATATAAAGGACTTTTGTGACACGTGTAACGGCCTGGAATTTTCGATCCCGAAAATTCCAGACAGTTAGGAAAAGATGAAAAGAGATAGAAGAAGAAACATGAAACAATCACAGAATCTCACATTCGCAGCGGATCAAAATATAATAACATTTATACAAAGAAAAGCTGTACTTGTCAAATTACATTTTAATACATCAAAGTTACAATCAATCACAGACAAACTGGACAGTAAAACAATATGTCCCAGATACAAAATAATACTCAGCGAGTTACACTCCATACGTTCCTGCCATCCAGCTCGCCACCTGAGCCCCAGAACGTCCTTACCTGAAAATCTGTAATACTTGGTTTGACCCGAGCATTACAACAAAGTAACACCCGGGTCAGGCTGGAAACCAGCGTAAGTAAACTCATCTAACATGAAATTCCAACGTATAGAACTTTTTTAAAACCCGGGGTAACTCGTTCATTCTACAAGTTCACAACTTATTATAGTCAACACTTATATTTACAAATCAATCCCTGGGTACCTTCACTTAGTTTTAAATGGTTAGTCATTTAAATTATTCCATTTCTGCCTATTGATATCACATATCAATCTATAAAGATTCATTATAGGTTACAAGTTCGAAGTGGGTTCAGGTATTTACTGATACCCGACCCCGGTCTCTTCGAATTCAATACCATTTTAACCCAAGTTATTCAAGTGAAATACAACTCAACTTTAAATTCAAGATGTCACTTTACACAGCAATGCATCTTGATAGATAACCACATTATCACTATCCATCCAAACATATCATATCACAAATCATTTCATATCAGAGATATCAACCAATTCAAGGCATTTAACATCATTCAATCGTTCATAAGCAAAATTGATTACTTCCAAAATTAATTTAATTTATCTCTAATTAAATTAATTACTAATCTATAATCACTTAGATTACCTTTACTTAACATTAATTAATTACAAACCAATTAATTAATTGTCTTTTAATTATCCATCTTAATTAACCACTCTTGACTGGTTATCCTTTATTTACAATAAGTAATTAACTCTTAATTAATTATGCAAATTAATTAACCTTTACCCATCCATATTACTTACATTGATCCTTAATTGATTACTCAAATTAATTATCTTATAATCACTATTATTAATTATCCTTTAATTTATCATACTTCTTAATTAATTTCTTTAATTAACCGATCCTTAATTAATTACACTAAGTAAATAATCCTTTTATTTGCTTCTATCAAGTAATTATCCATTGGTTAATTACCCTTACTTAATTTAACCTTTAATTACAACTTAAATTCTTAATCCTTAACACATTAATTCTTAACAAATTAATCTTTTAAATTACTTAAATTAAGTAATTATCATTTATTAAATTACATTTAGTGATTGCCCATTAATTACCTACCTTAATTAATGATATCTAGTGATTTAAGTAGTTATCATTAATAAATTTCAATTAAGTAATTTACTTTTAATTAAATTATCATCCTTTATTTAATTGCCGAAATTAATCACATTAATAAATCAATCCCATACATTGATTTCTCAAACTAATTAACTAATTATCTTAATAATTAAATTAATTATTTATCCCCTTAAATTGATTACATTAATCAACTTCCATCCTTATTAAATAACTTGTATTTATTCAATTGCATTATTTAAATCATCTTTAAAACCTATAGGAATTACCTACTATATAATCATCTAAACAAACAATTCCAAAACATTTGAAATTTTGAAAACTTGTTTCAACTGCTAATGCTTTGATTTAGATCGTGGTTTATACTTCTTTTGAAACTTATTTACTTAGATAAATTTTGAAACTTGATTTCTTATTTATCAACCCAGCATAATACTAGGATACTGACCCGAGCACAATCATCATTTACTCGAGCTAATCCCGTTCCTACCCACGTCGAACTCACACCACATCCTTCGAGACAAATGCGGCATTTGACTCGAGCCAAACACAAGAAGATCCATCTTCCCCAATCCCTTACCCTCCCCAGATACCACGTGCATACGTGCACCATGCACGCCGACCAGTCCATCTCCGATCGTCGCCTCCGGCTCCAAAGCATTACCTACGACCTCGTCATTCAGCGCGACAACCCAGAAAAAGAAAATGAGAGCCCAATCGAAAAATCGACCTTCGAACAAAATCTGGAAGGAATAGCTCGTCGGAAAATCGACCACTACCATCGATCTCGACCACGAGTTTCCCCCGCCGATATCACCAGACCTTCGCCACGACTTCTCATGCCTAATCCTCACGTCGCGATAGCCTATCACTATCCGTGGCCGTCGCCATTTGCTCGAATAAACAGCCTTCTCACTTCGACAATAAAACCCTACTCCATCGCCTAGCCACCACCACCGTGAACTATAAAATCATTTCCCATTTTTCCCTAACTCGCCCACCTCCTCGCCTCCCCCAGTCCCAAACTCGTCACTGCCGAACTCACCGATCATCGGCAAAGACCCAAAACCCTTTTTCCTGACAAACCTCGAATATCCCATTCAATAACAACTAAAAAAATTTGATTTAGCTTTTAAAATTCCTAGTTCTCAAAAACAAATCAGACTATACTGGTGAATTCGAGAATCATCATGTTCGAGTTTTCCCATTTTCTGATTTACACTGTAATTTTTAAACTTACAGCATATTTTTCAGATAAAATCACTTAAAATTATTTTTAAAAACAAGAACACACTGTTATTAACATTTTCCTTTCAGTAATCAAAGTCTAATTTTGATTATTTAGGGAGATAGGAGTTATTTTGTGATTGAAGCTAAGCCTGTTACTAATAACAGAGCACCAAGATACATATATTCAGATATTCACACATGAACAAGCATTTCCATACACATGTCCAGATAAAATAAGCATGCAAACCATATCTCAACTGTTTCACATAAGATCATCGCATACCATACTTAAAACTGATTTAAATAAAAGTTTACTCACCTTATAAACAAATGAACTACTGCTTGCTTGGTCTGCTCTTACTTCCTTTTTACTGTCTCGGTTCTCTTAGTGTTTAATGGAAGATACTTATATTTGTGTATATATGTATATAATTTGTTTGTGAGGTTGTTTAACTTGAAGACCACATAGCAGTGATTTGTATATTTTTATTTCTGTAGTTATCTTGTTCGAATGCATAAACAAGATCAAGGCAGAGCCTGTATATATCTTGTTTGAGTTGTTTGCTTGAGAAGATGTTTTCCTGAGAACCAATGTTTTGAAAACCGAACCGCAAGTCGAACCGTGGTGCCCCAAGGTTCAAGGTTCTGAAGGTTGAACCGGTCGGACCGTCGGAACCGTGCATATTTATTTTTTTAACACTTTGTACATTAAAAATATAAGTTATAGACTAAATTGTTTAATGTATAATATAAACACACTTTGTAAATTGAATTTACTGCACATATAAAGTTTATTTGTAACTTAACTGAAATTAGTCTAATACGACAGGCTTTATGTTTAAAAAAAAATTATTAACAAAAGTCGATTTGCGCATATGAGTCAAACTTACGCTTGAAATTTGAAACCATCAAAACTTACAAGTTTGGACAAGCTAAAGCATATAGAAAAACTGAAAAAGCTTGTTTCTATTGTCCCACATCGCTTGGAAAATGAGAAGTTGCTCATTTCTCATGTACAAATAAGTCACCATTTATTTCAAAATACATACCAGGCCTGTCTTGTTAGTCATCTTTCGTACCGCCTTTATGCAGGAAACGAAATACTAAACAAAATATTTAATTTTCAACCAAATAAAACCGGTTTTAATACATTTGGACCGCGGTTCAATAGTGTTCTAGCGGTTTAGTGTAAACTAAGGTTGAATAGGATTCCGGACCGGATTGGCTCACGGTTCACGGTTTATATGGTTCAACCGCCGGTCCGGTCCGGTTTTCAAAACACTGCTGAGAACACAAGGCAGTGGTATATATATGCATAGAAGTGTAGTGTGCTATGCAAGCCTAGGGGTATACCCCTGTACAGGCTTTTTATTTTATAAGATATTTTTTTCTTCTTTTTTAGCTTGATTTGATATATTATGTGCTGATGTGATTTATTAGAAGTGGATTCGACATTTTATGTTCTTAAGTTGAAATTTTTGTGGCTTGGATTGATGTTTGTCAGCATAGTTTTCCCTTATATGTTTACATACATATCTATATCCTTAAGTATCATACATATATATTTATACATTTATACATACTATTCCTATACTTACTTATGTGCATTTTGTAATTATATATATATATATATATATATATATATATATGTATGTATATTCTCCTTACTATGCATATTTATGTACTTGTATTTATATACTTTTATATATTATTTCATAGAAGCATACATTTATACATTTGTATTTTTATATATTTATGTATGTGTGTTTTCAATCACCATATACATATTTATGTACTCATATGTATTTATATGTATTTATATTGAACATCATCAAACTTGTATATGCTATACATATATTTATGGATGTTTTACCTTAATTTAAACGGTGGAGCTTACATATATTTTATACCTTTCTATACGATTTATCATATCCAAATATTTTAAAATTCAATATTTATCATAGTTTTTATAAAATCAATTTATATATATATATTTATTTATTTATTTTTTGACTAATTAAAACTAATATTCCAATGATTCAAACCAGTTAATTTCCCAATTAACAAACGTTAAAAATCCGGGTCGTTACATTCCTTCCCCCTTTGAATCTTTTCGTCCTCGAAAAGGAACGAAACGAGAATTTTAATTCTAATGTGTATTATTTATTAATCCTGTTTAAACATTTTAACTCTTATTCTTTTAATTATACAATTTTAAAACACTTTAAAATTTTATAGTATTACCAAACTAGCTTAATATAAAAATACTTTTTATAACTCGATGTCTCAACAAGTCCATCCTTGTTCTCATAGAAATTCAGTCAAACGTTGATCAAGCGCAGGGCTGAAAATCTATAAGTACTTGGTACACCCATTTTCAACACCCAATGAAAATTCTATGGAAAATAATTTTATTGAAAATATAGAAAACAGTTTTTGAAAATAGAGAAAATATCTTTGGTGAGAATGCTCTGGAAATGATCACCCCATCCCTGGTCGCAGTTAACCCGATGGTTACGTTTCCATCCCGGCAAAATCCATAGATAATTGTAGGCCTCCGCGCCCCTCGATTACGCCAAGGAACCCGCTACAGGTCGCAGTTATACCCGGGCTTTACGTTGCTATCACAGCAAAAACCCATATAACTGTAGGCATTGGCGCCCTCGAATTTCGTTGCCAAAAGAATGAAACTTCTCCACTTGACCATAGATCGCAGTCTACCGATGTTACGTTGCCATCCCGGCAAAATCAAGTGTAGAAAGTTGACACTCATCCTCCACACGATTTTCGCTATGGTCCACACAGTAGATCGCAGCGACATCGAGTCACACTGTCGTCACAGCATAACCCAAATGCCCCTATAGGCATCAGCGCCCTCGACTTTCGCTACCCAACAATCCTCAGGAACTAGTTTGTCCGGACTCCTCACAGGATCAACTTTAGAACCCCCCCCCCCTTAGGGCTCAAGGCAGTACCACCTTGTAGCACTCCTGAGAAGTTCATTCAAGGGAGCGCCTATTTCCCCAGAGCCACTTTCAAAACTCTTTATACTATATATATATATATAGTATTTCCAAATCATACACTAAGTATGAATCTCATATAAATCTCCTTTCTCAAAATCGATTATCCCAAAATCGATAATTCACAAACTAGGCTTTCCAAGTTCCAAATTTGATTTTCCTCAAAAACCAAAAGCCTTTTTAGAAATCCATAGGTTCCCAAAACTTTTTTTCCAAAATCAGTTTCACAAAATCCTTTATATATACATATATATATAATAACCTTAGGAAATTTTTGAATCACTTCATACTTGTATAAATTCACTTTTATACTTCAAATACTTACAAAACCCTTTTCTTCTGTCAATAGATTCAACAAGGGGAGTTTACCATATATAACAAAGATATATAACTTTGTTTATTCCAAATCAAATATTCGAATTTGATTACTCTTTTATAAAGTTATTAACCACATTACTTTTCTTCATAAAGTGAATCTTTAATCATAGAAATTTCCAATTTCCATTTTACCTCATCATATATTTCACAAAGTATACTCTTCATTTCAAAGACCATTTTATAGTTCTTATCCATAAATTTTCAATATCAATTTCATTCAAACCCGTACGATGTACACATATCATCCATACGCTATATCAATCTGATCGCTCACTCGATCACACAATTTCACTTCCGAACTAGTATTGTCCACCTGACTTCCTAGTGCGGACTTAGATTTGGTTTCTTGATCAAAAACCGTTATTCTCCTTGCATAGGTCACAACTGTGATAGAGAATTTCCAGAACCAATCAAAAATCCATATCCAGGTTCGCCGTCGAATATCGAGTGAAAAATCCCAAATCGGATCGATAATACTATCTCGAAATTCTGTGCTTGAATTTGGATAAATCACTATGCGAATAGAATAATATACGTACATTCTACGTATTTATCTTCATTGATTATCAGTTAAATCAATTCCCTTTCTATTCATCCTCACTTTGATTTTATTAACTTATTCACATTTGCCTTAATTCCCATTTAGATTATCACTTCAATTCTTATCTCAGTTGGGTATTTAATCATAAACAGTTTGAACTCTGTCCAGCTTATATTTAGAAAACAGATTGAAAATAAAAAATAGATAAGTAGTTGAAAAATAATTATTAGTTTGTAAAATAGCTGTAAAATAGTTAAGTAATTGTAAATAGTTGAAAAATAGTAATTATTTATAAAATAATTGAAAAACAGTAATTAGTTTATAAATTAGTTGTAAAATTGTTAAATAGTTCCAAAAGTAATTGTAAAACAAGTTTAAGACAGTTTTAGGTTTAAAAGAAAAGTTGTATAGCAAATAGTTTGGAAAAATAGATTAAAACAATTTATTTTGAAAATAGTCTAGAGTCAAACTGTTCAATTCCCCATCAATTCAATTTAAATTTCCTCTTCCATTTAATTTGACTCACTTCTAATTTGAATAACTTCAATTTCCCTTGAACTTGATTTATCCCCAATTCAAGTTGAATTAACCTCAATTTCTTTCCAAATTCAGATCAAATTCCATTTGATTTTAAACATATTCATTTTAATTACAAATTCAAATTATTCAAATTAATTTAGACTAATTTCAAATTGAATCCACTTCAATTTCAAATCATTTCAATTTCTATATGAATTAATCCTAATTCCCATTTGAATTTGAACTCATTCAATCTTCAATTTTATTTCAAATTAATCCAATTCAAATTTTCCATTTGAATTTTATACTTATCCATCTTCAATTCTAGTTAATTCAAACTAAATTAAATTTGAACTAATGAAATCTGAATCTCAACTTTAAACCATCTCGAATTAGATAAATTCGAGTTAAATTTTCAAATGTTGATTTAACCCCTTAATCAAATTAACCTTTAATTTTAAATCAATAATCCAAATCTTTAAACAATTTAATTTTGAGTCAGAATTGCATTTTAAATTATCTTTACTTAACTTATTTCAAAGTTCAAATAAGAGTTCAAAACAATTTTATCTTAAAAATTCAATTTATTACCCAATTTTATCTTCCAGTTTTGAAACCAGTTCTGCAATGACCCTAATTCTTAACCAAAAAAAAAAATTTTTTTTTTCATACTTAGCTAAGACTACCTAGGGTCATCCTTCCCTATTCTCAAATTATCCAGGATCTTTCACAATATAAAAATATTGTTTTAAATCTAAATCATTCCTAACATACATATATGAAGATATCTATGTTATATTCTACTAGAATCAGAGCATGATAATATGTAAGTAGAAATCCTTTTAAATCTATTAAAATGTGATAATTCCCTGATAAAAGATTAATTATTGTATCCTGATTTTTGACCAAAGAATCCACTGGAAACATGTACTTTAGTCTGTTATTCTAATTAAGAAATGATCAAGTAATAATCAGGTGGAAGTAAGCTTTTAGTATGGATGATTGTGTTAAAGTCTGTATAGTATCAAACTCAGGCTAAAAGAAAGTGGATCATAAGTGAACACAAGCAACATCTAGGCGTAATGGAAACGCGCCTAACTTACACATGAGAGGTCACGAGTTCGAGTGCTATGCTGGTCGGTTCAAACCCAATTTTTGTTTTTCTTTTTATTTTTCTCCTGTATGGTTTAAAATCTGATATCTACCTATATCTACACATATATACTTAATTTTTGCCTATAATCTAACATACAAAACAATATTTCTTGCTTTATTATTTTTGAAACCCATTCCTACAACTGTTCTAGGAATTTATGTTTATATTTTTGCCCAAATATCAACATGTACACAGATATACATGTACATGTCAATGTCTTTGCTCATTTTCCAGAAAACTGGGTTCAAATGGTTCCTTGCTTCATTGATTTGAAGTGAACATTTGGCCTGACCTATGGTCTAACCATGTGGTTAATCTGACCATTCTTTTATTTGCATTTTACAAACCAGAATCTTCCCAAAACATTGATACTCCTTCTTTTCAAAAGCATGTTTATATATGTATGAATCAGACACCTTGTGATCAGATTTATATCATCCTTCCTAACCATAATTCTCTTTTAAAAATGCATATTCAGGGTATATACACTTTTACTTGCATTTGGACATATATCAATATCATGACTTGAAAATATAACAGTTATAATTCTTTCTGGATTTTCCCAATATAATTTCCTATATATCTATCTTTTGAAAGGACTTAGGATGAACTAAAATCATCATAAAATGAATATGCTTATAAAATCCAGGTTTTTCCTCTAAATCAAAAACAACTTTAGCAAATAGATTTTCAAATCAGTTTAACATCAATATCCTTAATACATACCAAACCAGAAATAACCAGAAACAACATAACACGTATTTCTTACAACTTCTTCCTTCTTAATACATTTAGATAGCCATATCAATCAGGAAATACATGCATGAATTAACACATTCTAGCTCTTATTTCTAATTATCTTAGCATTCTCTATTCCATATCTTTTTAATCTTGCATACTTAGCTCCATCACAACCTGCAAAAGCATTAGTGGCTGCCCCATTATGAATGAGACACCCCCATGTGCCATGAGCAATAAGGGTCAGATCTATGATCTGGTGTGAGCATTTCTAACATATCCATGATATTAAGCTAAGGATACAGCATAAATGTACCTTGCATAACTTGACAGGTATTATCATGAATGATTAATGTATAAATTGATCAGGTATTCCCATATACATACATAAGAGCAAACATATGCATTAAAACAATTTTTATCTGGAACTACTAAGGTTCCTCATACCAACCCTAATCCCGGAAAGACCCAAGTTTCCTATATCATCATTTAAGGTTGCCTTTTCTTCTTATAAATTCCTGGCCTCATCTGCTATAAGGAATCAAAGGGACACATTGCCATGAACTAATTAACATCATGGCACAAAGATCTCAGGACTTAAACAAGCCATGTGTCAACTTGTCTACTTCAAATAGGACAAGCATTCCAGCAGCCTTCTTGGCACAAAATCCTTAGTTATATTACTAAGTGTATTCATGTTCATTTTATCAATGATAGCTAGGTGTACAGACCACTTATATACATGAAACATACTAGTTACCTTGCAGACATAATATTGCAATCAAGTTAAAGGTTACTTTCTAGAGGTATAACACCCAGTCATTCCATCTCACATTATTTAGCATATAAACACCCTATTCAAACATATACCAGAATGTTTGCAACTGAGAATAAATGCATGGCTCTATTGGGTTTATTTTGATTTTGCAAGCAACTATGTTTAGCCAGATTTTTAACCTTGTTTAAACATAATTTTTAGGCTTGTAAATTTTCTGTTTGGTTTAGGGCTCAGCACTTATAGGGAAAGACTCCATTGCACCCTTAACCAATTATTTCAAGCCTCAGCACTATACCATTGTATATGCAGCTCATAGTTTTTTTTTCTTCATTCTTTGTCTTAAGCCATGATTCAGACTAGTTACAAATACTCTCTTACATGTTTTTTAAGGTTTTGGTGTAACATACAGGGATGAAAATAGAACAACAAAGTTATACATCCATCATAGCAGATCATATCTCATCAAGCATTCATGAAACCATCAGTAGTCAACATGGTTTGTGAATCAAAACATGCAAAATATAGCATATAAAAGCTTGGCTGCCTAATCTCAGGTCTTAATGCCATGTATATGAGTGAGGATACTCACCTAAATGCTTACACAAGCTTAAACCAGAAAACCCCTCAAATCTTTAGCCTTTTCTTCCTCTTCTTCCTTAGGTTAATTAATTCAGTGAGAGAGTAGTTTTCTGGTTAGGCTCTTGATTTATATAAGGGTTCTACCTAGGGTTTTGGGTGATGCAAAATCCCTATTTTAGCCCAAACCAGAATCATGCATTTGGCATTGCATATTCTCTCCCTCCTAACCCTTAATGTCCCGGCCAATATTTTAAAACAAGGCTAAGTTGTGCCCATTTTCTTTCCTTTTCAGAAAGTGATTACTTTAAGTATTTTTATTATACTTACCTCAAACATGATAATGGTGTGACTTTCTATTTTCTGCCTTTATACATGTGCTTTCTTGCACTTTGGTTCTTACTATTTTAGTGCTTCTTTTACTTATTTTTCCTTTATTAATTTTCTGCTCAAATAATATCTGTATATATATACATTTATACAACTATGGGTGTTAGTTTAACTTTAACCTTCTTTTATTTGCAGAAAACATGTGAATTCTTATATGCATTTCTACACTCCTATTATTCAAATAAAATTTCACTTATTCATTATAAATCAATGTTCTCTTCTGTCTTAATTTCCAGACAAGTCATACATATGCATATATATATAGATATATATATATATACATATCCTCAGGAATTTTAATATTCATGTCTAGGCCTATATTTCCTTTATTTAAAACATTTTATCTAAATGTTTTCCTTCTTTGTTTTATTATTCAGGAATTCTGGATTTTCTCTTAGTGCCATAACTAGTGTGCACGTGCACACATGCACACAACCTTGCACCACTGAAAATCCCACCTATATAATAATTCTGATTTTTCCCCCAGAATTTTAATCATTTATTTAAAAGAATTTTCCTCAAAATCTTGGGGTATTACAATCACCCCTTCTTTTAGGAATTGTGTCCTCACAATTTGCAACATAATCTTTAAGTACTTCTAATTTCTTAGGGAAAAATTATTCAGCATATGCATGAGCAAATCAATTAGTCACTGTCTATCATACATATTAAACTTTCTTAGTAATCTAAGAATTTACCTTTTAAATTTGCAAAGAGCCTAGGGTAATCCATCCTGATTTTATCCTCTAGCTCCCAAGTACAATCACTAGGATCTATACTCCATTGAATCTTTACAAGCTTCAATGTCTTGTTTCTTAATTTCTTTTCTTCCCTTGCCACAATTCCCACTGGCTCTTTCTCATAGATTAGATTTGGATTAATCTGAACTTCAGTAGGCTTTTCTAAGATTTCCTCCTTGTCATGTACCCATCTCCTTAGTTGTGACACATGAAACACATTGTGTATTGCACTCATCCCCTCTGGAAGCTCCAACTTATAGGCTAGTGAGCCTATCCTCTCCAAAATCTTGTATGGTCCAACATATCTGGGTCTGAGTTTCCCTTGCTTGCCAAATCTCAAGACTTTCTTCATTGGTGAAACCTTAATGAAGACATAATCACCTACTTTGAATTCCACTGACTTCCTCTTTGCATCAGCATATTTCTTTTGCCTATCTTGAGCTGCTGCCATCCTCTTTCTCACCAGTCCTATTTTCTCTGTGATGTCCTTGACATATTCTGGCCCTAGGATAGCTTTCTCTCCTGCCTCAGCCCAACACATAGGTGATAGACATGGCTTTCCATATAGGGCTTCAAAGGGTGCCATTCCAATTGTGCTTTGGTGGCTATTATTGTATGTGAACTCAGCCAAATGGAGATGGTCCTCCCAATTTCCTCCAAAGTCTAACACACATGCTCTAAGCAAATCCTCTAAAATCTTGTTTACCACTTCTGTTTGCCCATCTGATTGGGGGTGATAAGCAGTGCTTAGGCACAATTCACTCCCCGTAGCTTCTTGGAAGCTCTTCCAGAATCTTGAAGTGAAGATTGTATCCCTATCACTCACTATAGTTTTAGGAACACCATGCAACTTTACCACTTCTCTCATAAAAGTTTGGGCTAGCCTAGGTGCATTTCTGTCTGCTTTTACTGGTATGAAGTGGGCTACTTTAGTCAGCCTATCTACAATTACCCAAATACTTGTATTTCCCCTCTTGGATCTAGGAAGACCATCTATAAAATCCATAGATATGTTTTCCCACTTCCACTGTGGTATGCTAAGTGGCTGCAACAACCCTGAAGGTCTTTGGGTCTCAGCTTTTATTTGTTGACAAACCATGCACTTAGCAACATGTCTTGCTACATTAGACTTCATTCCCTTCCACCAATAGTCCCTTTTTAAGTTTTGGTACATCTTGGTGCTGCCTGGATGTATGGAATATTTGCTCCTATGGTACTCATTAAGGATTTCTTCTTTCAATTCTATGATGTTTGGGACACATTTCCTACCCTTGTACCTTAGGTATCCTTTTCCATCAATGTGATAATCCTTCACTTCCTCCTTCTTTAATAGGAGAGACCTCTTTTCTGCTAAGTCTTGATCTTCTTCTTGCATCTTTGCCACCTTCAAGACCAAATTTGATTGTAAGGTAATTAAACTTAACCTTCCTTTACTCCTTTCTTCCTCAACTATCTCCATACTTATCCCACTGCTCTCATCTATTTCCAAATCAGTGAGCATGGTCAAGTCTCTAAACTCCTCCATCATCAACATGGCCACTTTTGCATGCTGCCTACTCAATGCATCTGCCACTTTATTAGCCTTGCCTGGTGTATAAAGTATATCTAAGTCATAAGCAGCAAGAAATTCAACCCATCTGTGTTGTCTCATATTCAAATCTTTCTGTGAAAAGAGATACTTTAAGGCCTTGTGATCTGTGTATAAAATGAACTTTGCACCTAATAAGTAATGCCTCCAGAGCTTCAAGGCATATACTACTGCTGCCAACTCAAGATCATGAGTTGCATATCTAGTTTCATGGGGTTTTAGTTGTCTAGATGCATAGGCTATGACCTGATCTTGCTGCATCAACACAGCCCCTAGCCCTGACCCACATGCATCTGTATATACAACTAATCCCTCATTGCCTTCTGGTACTCTCAACACTGGTGATTTTACCAAAGCCTCCTTGATCTGGGTGAAAGCTTGTTCACACTTATCAGTCCATATAAACTTTTGGTTCTTCCTAGTCAGGTTAGTGAGTGGCATTGCTATTTTAGAAAATCCTTGTATAAACCTCCTATAGTATCCTGCCATCCCCATGAATGACCTAACTTCACTAACATTGTTAGGCTTCTTCCATGCTTGGATTGCTACTATCTTATTGGGGTTTACAGAAATCCCTCTAGCAGAGACAACATGTCCAAGAAAATGTACTTCCTCTTGCCAGAACACACACTTAGAGAACTTTGCTTTCAAATCTTTTTCTCTTAATCTAGATAAGACCAAATGTAAGTGGTTCTCATGTTCCTCTATTGTTTTAGAATAGATTAGAATGTCATCTATAAAAATCAGAACAAACTTGTCTAAGTAATCTCTGAATATCCTATTCATTAGGTCTACAAAGTAAGAAGGGGCATTTGTTAGCCCAAATGGCATAACCAGAAACTCATACAAACCATATCTTGTGTTAAATGCTGTATATTTAACACTTGAATCCTCAACCTTCATCTGATGAAACCCAGATGCCAAGTCTAGCCTAGAAAACACTTTAGCTCCACTGAGTTGATCAAAGAGATCATCTATCCTGGGTAATGGGTATTTGTTTTTGATGGTTACTTTGTTTAATTCTCTATAATCTATACACATTCTTAAGGTACCATCATGCTTTTTAACAAATACTACAGGAGCACCCCAGCATGAATTACTTGGCCTTATAAACCCCTTGGCTTCTAATTCTTCCAGCTGGTTCTTTAGCTCCTTTAATTCACTTGGCCCCATCCTTGTAGGCTTTTTGATAATTGGGCTAGCCCCAGGCATAAGGTTAATCTGGAATTCAACAGGTCTATGGTGTGAGACACCTTTTACTTCCCCAAATACATCCAAGTATTCTTTAACTATGGGGATTTCATTAATAGCTATTTCCTTGGGATTATTTTCTAATTCAATTAAATGATTTAGCCTGTTTTCTTTGATAGGTTCACACAGAATTGTAACCCTTTGGCCTTTAGAATTTTGTAGTGAAATGGTGGATGCATCTAGGTCAATTATGGCTTTGAATTGTCTTAGCCAATCTGCCCCTAATATAACTCCTATATTTGGGAAATTTAGAACATATAAATTGGAAACAAATGTGTTTCCCCCTATGTTCAAGTTCACATCCACACAAATCATATCTAATACACTAGAACTTCCTAAAGGGCTTTGTATTAACAGAGGTATTTCAGCCAAATTGCAGTTCATTTTCAACCTTTTAACTATTTCATGGGAAATGAGTGAGTGGGTTGCCCCGGTATCATATATTACAGCTAAAGGTATGGTACAAATAAATAGTGTACCTTCTACTTGACTATGGTTTTCAGCATTAGCCTCAATTATGGCCTTGCCCCTACCTTCCAGGTTTGCCACTTTCCCTTGTTGCTTGTATTCTGGGCAATTTCTTTTCATATGCCCTTCCTTCCCACATAGAAAGCATTTGAAAGCTCCCCCTTTAAGCTCTGGGCATCTTAGCTTAATATGGCCTTCTTTCCCACAATGGTTGCAAACTATTTTTCTTTTGGCTTCATTGGGTTTTGCATCTACTGCCTTCTTACCATCTGCCTCTCCTTTCTTCTTATCATAAGGATGGTACTTCCCTTTGTTCTTCTTGTTGCTATTGTTTTTGAAGCTCCTAAACTTATCTCTTTCCTTGTCATGCTGCTCAATCTTCAGAGCCAAATCTATCACTTGATCAAAAGTTCTGTCAGCATAAGGTAATATAGCCCTACTAAGCCCTGGGTTCAATCCCTTGATGTATCTATCATTTTTGGATGCTTCATCAGCCACTAACATTGCCCCATAGGTTGACAATCACTCAAACTTCTAGGTGTATTCTGTGACGTTCATAGTCCCCTGTCTAAGTTTGATGAACTCCTCAAGTAAAGTGGTTTTTGCTGAGGCTGGAACAAACCTTGCCTCTAACATCTCCTTAAATTGATTCCAATTAATATCATTTTCATTCCGGCCAGCTATGATCACCTCCCACCAACTCAAAGCTGCACCTTTTAATTGCCTTGAGGCCACTTGCCTCTTCCTTTGGTCATCTAGTTGCATATCAGTGAAGATCCTCTCTAATGTCCTCAGCCATGCTTGAATCTCCATTACACTTTCAGTTCCTTCAAAGCTCTTGCCTCCCAAATTGGTATAAGTCTTCACTAACTTGGAGAGCTCCTCATATGGGTTCTCAGGTCTGTGCCCAATTCCATCTCTCAAAACTCTCACAATTTCCTACATGTCAAGCATTTGTGGTGTGCTAGATCCTCCTTGATGATGAGACCCTCTTCCTACCATATTTCTAAAAGTATATGTATTTCATTATATTAGTTTATAATACTTCGCTTTAATTTTAAATTGGTTGTATCTTTCCTATTTAATCATTGTGTATGTCACATGCACACACATACATTCAGGGAATACTTATAAACAGTCAAATATATCACAAACAAACCTAGTATAAACATAAGCACACAAATATTTTGCTATGTTAAATAAAACATAGCTCTGATACCAAATGCAATGACCCTAATTCTTAACCAAAAAAAAAAAAAAAAATTTCATACTTAGCTAAGACTACCTAGGGTCATCCTTCCCTATTCTCATATTATACAGGATCTTTCACAATATAAAAATATTGTTTTAAATCTAAATCATTCCTAACATACATATATGAAGATATCTATGTTATATTCTACTAGAATCAGAGCATGATAATATGTAAGTAGAAATCCTTTTAAATCTATTAAAATGTGATAATTCCCTGATAAAAGATTAATTATTGTATCCTGATTTTTGACCATAGAATCCACTGGAAACATGTACTTTAGTCTGTTATTCTAATTAAGAAATGATCAAGTAATAATCAGGTGGAAGTAAGCTTTTAATATGGATGATTGTGTTAAAGTCTGTATAGTATCAAACTCAGGCTAAAAGAAAGTGGATCATAAGTGAACACAAGCAACATCTAGGCGTAATGGAAACGCGCCTAACTTACACATGAGAGGTCACGAGTTCGAGTGCTATGCTGGTCGGTTCAAACCCAATTTTTGTTTTTCTTTTTATTTTTCTCCTGTATGGTTTAAAATCTGATATCTACCTATATCTACACATATATACTTAATTTTTGCCTATAATCTAACATACAAAACAATATTTCTTGCTTTATTATTTTTGAAACCCATTCCTACAACTGTTCTAGGAATTTATGTTTATATTTTTGCCCAAATATCAACATGTACACAGATATACAGGTACATGTCAATGTCTTTGCTCATTTTCCAGAAAACTGGGTTCAAATGGTTCCTTGCTTCATTGAATTGAAGTGAACATTTGGCCTGACCTATGGTCTAACCATGTGGTTAATCTGACCATTCTTTTATTTGCATTTTACAAACCAGAATCTTCCCAAAACATTGATACTCCTTCTTTTCAAAAGCATGTTTATATATGTATGAATCAGACACCTTGTGATCAGATTTATATCATCCTTCCTAACTATAATTCTCTTTTAAAAATGCATATTCAGGGTATATACACTTTTACTTGCATTTGGACATATATCAATATCATGACTTGAAAATATAATAGTTATAATTCTTTCTGGATTTTCCCAATATAATTTCCTATATATCTATCTTTTGAAAGGACTTAGGATGAACTAAAATCATCATAAAATGATTATGCTTATAAAATCCAGGTTTTTCCTCTAAATCAAAAACAACTTTAGCAAATAGATTTTCAAATCAGTTTAACATCAATATCCTTAATACATACCAAACTAGAAATAACCAAAAACAACATAACACGTATTTCTTACAAGTTCTTCCTTCTTAATACATTTAGATAGCCATATCAATCAGGAAATACATGCATGAATTAACACATTCTAGCTCTTATTTCTAATTATCTTTGCATTCTCTATTCCATATCCTTTTAATCTTGCTTACTTAGCTCCATCACAACCTGCAAAAGCATTAGTGGCTGCCCCATTATAAATGAGACACCCCCATGTGCCATGAGCAATAAGGGTCAGATCTATGATCTGGTGTGAGCATTTCTAACATATCCATGATATTAAGCTAAGGATACAACATAAATGTACCTTGCATAACTTGACAGGTATTATCATGAATGATTAATGTATAAATTGATCAGGTATTCCCATATACATACATAAGAGCAAACATATGCATTAAAACAATTTTTATCTGGAACTACTAAGGTTCCTCATACCAACCCTAATCCCGGAAAGACCCAAGTTTCCTATATCATCATTTAAGGTTGCCTTTTCTTCTTATAAATTCCTGGCCTCATCTGCTATAAGGAATCAAAGGGACACATTGCCATGAACTAATTAACATCATGGCACAAAGATCTCAGGACTTAAACAAGCCATGTGTCAACTTGTCTACTTCAAATAGGACAAGCATTCCAGCAGCCTTCTTGGCACAAAATCCTTAGTTATATTACTAAGTGTATTCATGTTCATTTTATCAATGATAGCTAGGTGTACAGACCACTTATATACATGAAACATACTAGTTACCTTGCAGACATAATATTGCAAGCAAGTTAAAGGTTACTTTCTAGAGGTATAACACCCAGTCATTCCATCTCACATTATTTAGCATATAAACACCCTATTCAAACATATACCAGAATGTTTGCAACTGAGAATAAATGCATGGCTCTATTGGGTTTATTTTGATTTTGCAAGCAACTATGTTTAGCCAGATTTTTAACCTTGTTTAAACATAATTTTTAGGCTTGTAAATTTTCTGTTTGGTTTAGGGCTCAGCACTTATAGGGAAAGACTCCATTGCACCCTTAACCAATTATTTCAAGCCTCAGCACTATACCATTGTATATGCAACTCATAGTTTTTTTTCTTCATTCTTTGTCTTAAGCCATGATTCAGACTAGTTACAAATACTCTCTTACATGTTTTTTAAGGTTTTGGTGTAACATACAGGGATGAAAATAGAACAACAAAGTTATACATCCATCATAGCAGATCATATCTCATCAAGCATTCATGAAACCATCAGTAGTCAACATGGTTTGTGAATCAAAACATGCAAAATATAGCATATAAAAGCTTGGCTGCCTAATCTCAGGTCTTAATGCCATGTATATGAGTGAGGATACTCACCTAAATGCTTACACAAGCTTAAACCAGAAAACCCCTCAAATCTTTAGCCTTTTCTTCCTCTTCTTCCTTAGGTTAATTAATTCAGTGAGAGAGTAGTTTTCTGGTTAGGCTCTTGATTTATATAAGGGTTCTACCTAGGGTTTTGGGTGATGCAAAATCCCTATTTTAGCCCAAACCAGAATCATGCATTTGGCATTGCATATTCTCTCCCTCCTAACCCTTAATGTCCCGGCCAATATTTTAAAACAAGGCTAAGTTGTGCCCATTTTCTTTCCTTTTCAGAAAGTGATTACTTTAAGTATTTTTATTATACTTACCTCAAACATGATAATGGTGTGACTTTCTATTTTCTGCCTTTATACATTTGCTTTCTTGCACTTTGGTTCTTACTATTTTAGTGCTTCTTTTACTTATTTTTCCTTTATTAATTTTCTGCTCAAATAATATCTGTATATATATACATTTATACAACTATGGGTGTTAGTTTAACTTTAACCTTCTTTTATTTGCAGAAAACATGTGAATTCTTATATGCATTTCTACACTCCTATTATTCAAATAAAATTTCACTTATTCATTATAAATCAATGTTCTCTTCTGTCTTAATTTCCAGACAAGTCATACATATGCATATATATATAGATATATATATATATATACATATCCTCAGGAATTTTAATATTCATGTCTAGGCCTATATTTCCTTTATTTAAAACATTTTATCTAAATGTTTTCCTTCTTTGTTTTATTATTCAGGAATTCTGGATTTTCTCTTAGTGCCATAACTAGTGTGCACGTGCACACATGCACACAACCTTGCACCACTGAAAATCCCACCTATATAATATTTCTGATTTTTCCCCCAGAATTTTAATCATTTATTTAAAAGAATTTTCCTCAAAATATTGGGGTATTACAAGTTCTTAAACAAATTTTAATTTACAAATTCAATTATTCAAATTTTCAGTTCAAACTAATTCCATATCCTTAATTTCAAATTAAAGTTTAATTTCCCTTTTATCTCAATAATGGATATATTACCACACTTCATTCCTCATTCATTTAAACAAATCCAATTCACACTTTAAAGATTATTAATAACAATAGGATGACATCATCCAATTTATTCTAAAACATCCATCCATTTTCAATTTCCAGATCTCAAACCCATTTTGAGATCACACAAACTCCCAATTCAAATTAACCATTAAACTTCCCAAGTTAGATTCCAATTTCATCTCGAAATTTCCATTTCAGGTTTCTTGTTAAATTATTTAACTTTCCCAAAGTTAAATTCAATTTACTTAATCCAGCCAACCATACCCAATTTGGATTCCCATTTCAAATTTTAAACTTCACATTAATAATCTTATAAGTTCAAAAACTTATCACCTTGGGTATCACATCTCATTCCAAATTTAAAACTCAACATTTAGAGTTTATTTCAAACCATCTTTGATATTATGAATATTCCTCATATATACATATTATTTCCTTTACACACTAAGTTATCCTTAAATTTTAAATCACCTTTGGTTTTAGTTCAAAACAGTTTTCTTTAATGCTTTCAAACAACTCTTATTAAGATCACATTCAAAATATTCTGAATAGTACTCTTTATTATTTCTATTAACATTTGAAACAATTTCAAAACTTTTCAATTTACACCCTTTCTAATTTACAAGTTATTCACATCCAATGGTTACTTACTTAAAACATTTATTTGCTTATTGGAAAACAATCATCCTATTTAAACTCAATAACCATTCTATTTCTAGTTTGAACCAATTCTAATTCATCTTATTTATATAGTTCATTTTATCCAATCCTTATTTGGATATGTGTATATATATATTCCTTAATTTCTTATTTTATAACCAATTATTGCTATATATATATAATATAAGCTTTTATAAAAATCTTTCATTAAAACCATTTTTAAAATCTTTATATAAGAAAATAACAAGTACGCTCTCTCATATATATATATATGTATATATGTATATATGTATATATACTTAACTCATCCTAGGGTAACGCTGACCCTATCCTTGATGAGTAAACCCACCAGAGCCAAGGTTCTCGCTTAACCTTTTGCTCTGATACCAAGTGTAACGGCCCGGAATTTTTGATCCCGAAAATTCCAAACAGTTAGGAAAAGAAGAAAAGAGATAGAAGAAGAAACAGGAAACAATCACATAATCTCACATTCGCAGCGGATCAAAATATAATAACATTTATACAAAGAAAAGTTGTACTTGTCAAATTGCATTTTAATACATCAGAGTTACAATCAATCACAGACAAACTGGACAGTAAAACAATATGTCCCATATTCAAAATAATACTCAGCGAGTTACACTCCATACGTTCCTGCCATCCAGCTCGCCACCTGAGCTCCAGAACGTCCTTACCTGAAAATCTGTAATACTCGGTCTGACCCGAGCATTACATCAAAGTAACACCCGGGTCAGGCTGGAAACCAGCGTGAGTAAACTCATCTAACATGAAATTCCAACGTATAGAACTTTTTTAAAACCCGGGGTAACTCGTTCATTCTACAAGTTCACAACTTGTTATAGTCAACACTTATATTCACAAATCAAACCCTGAGTACCTTCACTTAGTTTTAAATGGTTAGTCATTTAAATTATTCCATTTCTGCACATTGATATCACATATCAATCTATAATGATTCATTGTAGGTTACAAGTTCGAAGTGGGTTCGAGTATTTACTAATACCCGACCTCGGTCTCTTTGAATTCAATACCATTTTAACCCAAGTTATTCAAGTGAAATACAACTCAACTTTAAATTCAAGATGTCACTTTACACAGCAATGCATCTTGATAGATAACCACATTATCACTGTCCATCCAAACATATCATATCACAAATCATTTCATATCAGAGATATCAACCAATTCAAGGCATTTAACATCATTCAATCGTTCATAAGCAAAATTGATTTCTTCCAAATTTAATTTAATTTATCTCTAATTAAATTAATTACTAATCTATAATCACTTAGATTACCTTTACTTAACATTAATTAATTACAAACCAATTAATTAATTGTCTTTTAATTATCCATCTTAATTAACCACTCTTGACTGATTATCCTTTAATTACAATAAGTAATTAACTCTTAATTAATTACGCAAATTAATTAACCTTTACCCATCCATATTACTTACATTGATCCTTAATTGATTACTCAAATTAATTATCTTATAATCACCATTGATTAATTATCCTTTAATTTATCATACTTCTTAATTAATTACTTTAATTAACCGATCCTTAATTAATTACACTAAGTAAATAATCCTTTTATTTTCTTCTATCAAGTAATTATCCATTGGTTAATTACCCTTACTTAATTTAACCTTTAATTACAACTTAAATTCTTAATCCTTAACACATTAATTCTTAACAAATTAATCTTTTAAATTACTTACATTAAGTAATTATCATTTATTAAATTACATTTAGTGATTGCCCATTAATTACCTACCTTAATTAATGATATCTAGTGATTTAAGTAGTTATCATTAATAAATTTCAATTAAGTAATTTAATTATAATTAAATTATCATCCTTTATTTAATTGCCGAAATTAATCACATTAATAATCAATCCCTTACATTTATTTCTCAAACTAATTAACTAATTATCTTAATAATTAAATTAATTATTTATCCCCTTAAATTGATTACATTAATCAACTTCCATCCTTATTAAATAACTTGTATTTATTCAATTGCATTATTTAAATCATCTTTAAAACCTATAGGAATTACCTACTATATAATCATCTAAACAAACAATTCCAAAACATTTGAAATTTTGAAAACTTGTTTCAACTGCTAATGCTTTGATTTAGATTGTGGTTTATACTTCTTTTGAAACTTATTTACTTAGATAAATTTTGAAACTTGATTTCTTATTTATCAACCCAGCATAATACTAGGATACTGACCCGAGCACAATCATCATTTACTCGAGCTAATCCCGTTCCTACCCACGTCGAACTCACACCACATCCTTCGAGACAAATGCGGCATTTGACTCGAGCCAAACACGAGAAGATCCGTCTTCCCCAATCCCTTACCCTCCCCAGATACCACGTGCATACGTGCACCATGCACGCCGACCAGTCCATCTCCGATCGTCGCCTCCGGCTCCAAAGCATTACCTACGACCTCGTCATTCAGCGCGACAACCTAGAAAAAGAAAATGAGAGCCCAATCGAAAAATCGACCTTCGAACAAAATCGACCTCCGGCTCCAAAGCATTACCTACGACCTCGTCCTTACCATGCATATTTATGTACTTGTATTTATATACTTTTATATATTATTTCATAGAAGCATACATTTATACACTTGTACTTTTATATATTTATGTATGTGTGTTTTCAATCACCATATACATATTTATGTACTCATATGTATTTATATGTATTTATATTGAACATCATCAAACTTGTATATGCTATACATATATTTATGGATGTTTTAACTTAATTTAAACGGTGGAGCTTACATATATTTTATACATTTCTATACGATTTATCATATCCAAATATTTTAAAATTCAATATTTATCATATTTTTTTTAAATCAATTTATATATATATATTTATTTGACTAATTAAAACTAATATTCCAATGATTCAAACTAGTTAATTTCCCAATTAACAAATGTTAAAAATCGGGGTCGTTACACACCCCACCCCCAAGACCCACAGTAAAAGAGAATATTACAAAGTATTATTGCCAGGTAGTGTAGAGAATAGGGCTGGTTAGGTGCGACCATCCGTGAATTTCACTTTAAGCGAGCATTGACACATCGATTATTATGTTATACATTTCTTGAATCAGGTGGAATCGACGTACATAATTCAGGCTTAAAACAAAACTACGGTGGCTATGATAAAAATTCAGAACAACATATAATAATATACAGATAATATAATATAAGATCAGTTACAGCAAAATATAATAGATACAAGTTTGAACCGGCACATAATAGATACATCGTGTAGACTACACATATACAAAGTGCCATATCTCAAAATGAATATACACACAAAAGGAGTCTAATCTCAACGTAAGATACTACCTAATGTCAAATATATACACAAGATGACAAAAGCGAACTACTAGCTACGTGAAAGATATCCGCTTTAAAGCCTCAAGCTGAAGGACCGGAAACATCTCGGTCTGACGCGACTATTATGGAAAAATAAGCAGGTCAGTCTAGACTAAGATAAATATGTTAGCAAAACTGAATGATGGATAAAGTAATCTAGATCTCGATTACAAGCATATACTGACAAATATCAAACATGGGTCGATAACTTCAAATCACCAAGTACAAAAACTCATAATAGCTTCTTAAAAGCAAAAACCTCTGAAATGATTTGGTGATAATCCAACAACGTTAAATCCAAAAATCTCACAAATAGAAATCCAGAAATCTCATAAATAAGAGGGGACGCCAATATCCAAGATCGGTGAAATAAGTTCACCTATATGCATGTAACTCCAAAATAGACGTATAAGTCTACAAGCATCAAGATAGGTATGGGACCTACAAACATCAAATAGGTATAATACCTATGAACTCGAAGATAGCTATGAAACCTATAAACATCGAATAGGAACAAGTCCTATAAACATCAAGATAGGTGCAAAACCTATAAACATCAAATAGGAAAAAGTCCTATAACATCAAAGGCGAGTCATAAACTCGTCGAAAAGTGTTAAATACTTTTATATAGTAATCGAATAGATAACGACCATGTGTCCCATACCACACGGGTTTACCCCAACGTTTACTATACCATAGTATACTCCAATCGTGTTTAACAACGGTACTGTCGAACAAGTCCAAGAGTTAATTGGTAAAACAAATGTGAGTGCTCCATACTACTCGTTTTATTTAACTGTTTAAATCAATTTCTCATTCGATCGATAACGTGCACTTTTATGAAAATATTTCTCTTTTAAAGCCACATTTAAAATATTTGTTTATAATGGAAATATATATATATATATAAGTAAGCTCCTCAAAGCATCATTCCCAAACATTTCTAAAGCCATTGCATATGAAAATATATAATATATATATTAGTAAAATTCTTTGTACATATATATATATAATTGGTACATAAATAGTCTTGTATAAAATAGAAATCAATCATTTGTAAATCCAGGTTGAAAACGTGCATCAAAAGTGTGTAATTCTCCCAAGATCCATAGAATAATTTCTATGGTATGAAACATCAAAATGAATTCAACAATTCATAAGTCGAGAATCCAGAAAAATATCAATGAAATTGGTATTAAATGCGGTATTAAATTTAGCAATCGACTTTTGGAATTTCAACAGGGCAAACAAGTGACAGACTGGTAGATCGGGATATACCGGAATGTAGCCTGGATGTTAGGTTAAGGCTATAACCGGTGCACCGGTTCGACCAACCGGTCCACCAGTTGGTTCACCTGGGCTGACGACCAAGCAATTCTGGTGACCTACCGTCGATCCGTTTCGCACATTCTTCCTGTGTTGCTTCTCTATTGATCTAAGGTACTGAATAGGCAGTCATGCATGCATATAAACATATATAATTGGATGAATTTCATGATTTCATATGGTGGTTTTCAGTAAACAGCAAATTCAATACAATTAGACAATGAATCGACCAACATATTAAGATCATATATATTTTAAATTCAACCATAATCATATACTAGCAGCAATCATTTATCTAAGGCAAGAAATCAAGTGATAAACTCACCTAAACAAACCCATGATGAAAGGTTAGCACTTAGAATCTTCTATGCCTTTTTAATATAACCTCATCCTAGGCTATGAACAAAAGTTGGATAGGAATTGATCAAAATAAGAAATCAAAAGCTGAAATAAATCATTAAATTGATGCATAGATAGATATAGGAGATTACCTTTATCAAAATGCACTAAAATAGATTGAAAGCCCTTTGATTTCACTCTTTAATTTGCAAATTTGGGGAAATAGGGTTTTTGTACTTAGAGGAATTTGAGTTTCTAGTTCAGTGACGAAATGAGAAGTGAGAAACAATGTACGTACGTTTCTCATTTCTATTTCATTTGTTTTGGATGGTAAAGCCGCCAAGTGTTGCTAATTCTTTCAAAACCAAAGTGTTACTAATTTGTTGTGTTTCATTTTAACACTTTATACATACTAATTTAATTAAAACAACATTCTAATTTAACTAAAATTTATTTCTAAAATTTCCACGATATAAATAACATGTCAAAATCCCAGTTTTATCAATATTAAAATATTTTATCAAAATTATATACAACTTTTAAAATGAAAAGTTATTCTTCATATTTTTATAAAATGAACCATTAATTAAGAAATCATATTTCAAACAATGAAATTATTTCCATACAATTTATCTATTCATTTTCTCCAAAATTATTCTTACATGATTAAATATAAGAGTTAAATAGCATAAAAAGAAAATTCATTAAATTCCCAATTTATTAAACTCCAAATCCAATTTGATTTGGAAATAAAATAATTTACAAATTCTCCAAATTCATTCAATTAATTAATTAAATCATATTTTAAATTTAGATTCTATGTAATCTTAACCAAGGCTGTTGCAGACTCCCCCATTATAAAAAAAATTGCATCCCCGCAATTTCTTCAGGAAAAGTCAATAACAATTCAACGATGCATCAACAGAGGATAAAACCATAAGCACAAAATAATTCAAAATAAGTGTCTCACCACTAATGAGCACGAGAAAGAATTTCTGGATGCATTCGTTCGATCAACTCTCTAGTCTCCCACGAGCAGTCCTTTGACCATTGGACTTTAACGAGCAGAATGTCTTTATTTCAAAGGCGTTTAACCTTCGATGCAACAATATGTAGGTCTCTGCTCATAAGTAAGGTCGGGTGAAATCCCAAGCTCCTCAAGAATTCTCGGCTTATGAATAGAATCTGAATCACGAAGACACTTTCGAAGTTGAGAAACATGGAATACACCATGAATACCGGAGAATTGGGTAGGAAGAGATACTTGATAAGCAACAGGGCCGATACGCTCAGTGATAGTGTATTGTCCAATATATCTCGGAGCCAACTTTCCAGAACGACTGAATCACATCACACCCTTCAATGGAGATACACGAATAAAGACTCGATCTCCTACAGGGAATTCCAAGGCCTTTCTTCTATTATCCGCATAGGATTTCTGCATGCTTTATGGCCCTCTCATTCTATGTCGTATGAGATTGATCTTCTCAGAAGCTTCACGAGTAGAGTCAGGGCCTAAAATAAGCTAGTCCCGGTACTTAAGCCAACAAGAAGGTGATCGACACGGCCTTCCATAAAGAGCCTCGAAAGGAGCCATGCCGATATTAGACTGAAAACTATTGTTGTAAGCAAACTCAACAAGGTAGATATGATCTTCCCAACTCCCACCGACGTCGAGAATATAAGCACGAAGTAAGTCTTCCAATATCTTATTAACTCGCTTCGTCTTCCCATCTGTCTACGGATTATAGGCAGTGTTGAAATTAAGCTTTGAACCCAAAGCTTTCTTGAGACTCTTCCAGAATCCGATTGTAAACAAGAGATCCTGGTCACATACAATGGCACTAGGGACGCTATAAAGTCTTACAATCTCCTTAACATAGATCTTAGAAAGCTGAGAAGTAGTTTGATTGGACTTAACAGGAATAAAGTGGGCTGATTTGGTCAAACAATCAACAATCACCCACAAGCTATCATGGCCAGCCCTCGAACGAGAAAGACCATCGATGAAGTCCAGAGAAACCTAAAAGGGAAAAAGAAAGAATAAGATTATGATCATTACAAGATCGACACAAAAAGAGGATTAAAATATGAACTTATGAAAGTAAGCTCTAAAACCTGGTTACATTTCCACATCGGGACCCCTAATGGTTGCAAAAGACCACTAGAACGCTGACACTCGGCCTTAACAAGCTGACAAGTCAAGCACCACTTCACAAACTTCGCTACATCCCGCTTCATACCTTCCCAATAATAAAGATGCTTCATATCGGCATACATCTTACTACTACCAGGATGAATAGTATACTTGGAGCGATGAAACTCCTCAAAAATATCTCCCTTAACATCACCATCATCGAGAACTAAAAGCTGACCACTTCTGAGAATATAACCATGAGCATTGATAACAAAATCCTTCAACTCATCACCTCGGGAAACACCACTACAGTGCTCAAAAAGATGAGATAGATTGGGGTCACGATTTTGGGCTTCCGCGATCCGATCCAAAAGACAAGGACGAGCCTCCAAGCTAAACAACAGGATGGAGGAACTAGAATCAAGAATATGATCTCTAATCTCACAAGAAGATAGAATCTTAATATCCTTCCACTTTGCTAACTTCAAAGAAACAACATCCCGCTGCTTATGATTAAGAGCATCCGCTACTTGATTCCGCATTCCCGGAGTGTACCGAATACCAATATCACAGGAAGCGAGGAATTCGAGAAATTTCTGTTGTCGCACATTAAGCTCTTTCTGAATGAATAAATACTTCAACGACTTATGATCGGTGTAAAGCTCAAATCTCTCACCCAACAAATAATGATGCCAAATATTTAAAGCAAAGATAATAGTTGCGAGCTCCAAATCATGAGTAGCGTATCTCACTTTATTTGGCTTCAATTGCCTTGAAGCAAATGCAACAACACGGTCTCATTGCATAAGAATAGCACCCAAACCAAACTTACAAGCATCTATGTAGACCACAAGGTCTTGATTTCCATCCGAAACCACAAGAACAGGAGCGTTGGAAAGGAGTTCCTTCAACTTCTGAAAAGAAGCTTCACACTTATCCGACCAAATATACTTAACTCCTTTTCGAGTCAAAGAAGTGAGAGGTAAGACGATCTTGGGAAAGTCCTTTATGAATCGACGGTAATAACCAGCCAATCCAAGAAAACTACGAACCTCCGATACATTCTCAAGCCTCTTCCAATTCTAAATAGCTTCAATCTTCGACGGATCAATAGAAATACCTTCTTCGGAAGCTACATGCCCTAAGAACATCACTTGCCTTTGTCAAAAATGGCACTTAGAAAATTTGGCTTTCAACTGATTCTTTCTAAGTGTCTCCAAAACGATCCAAAGATGTTCCACATGCTCTTCCTCAGATTTACAATAAATAAGAATATCATCAATAAATATAAGAACGAATTGATCAAGGAATTCCCAGAAAACACGATTCATAAGATCGACAAAATAAGATGGAGCGTTCGTTAATCCAAAGGACATAACGAGCCACTCATAAGAACTATAACGAGTATGGAATGAAGTAAGAGGAATGTCGTCCTTAACCACACGAAACAGATGAAATCCGGTCACTAAGTCTAATTGGGAAAAGACTTTAGCGCCGCAAAGCTGCTCAAAAAGATCGTTGATCCTATGTAAGGGATAATTGTTCTTAATGGTAAGCTCATTAAGCTTGTGGTAATCAACACAAAGCCAAAGAGTACCATCAGCCTTCTTCATAAATATGGTAGAAGCTCCTCAAGGAGAAGAGCTAGACTGGATAAACTACATCACTTCCAACTCTGTAACGACCCGCCATTTTGGACCATTCGCGTCCATTATAAGTGTATAGGTAGACACTCATGCCGGAGTTGAATTGCTCAAAATACCGCGTTGTTAATTTAAATTTGGCAAAACTGAACATATACAGTAAATAGATATAATCACAGAACACAGACACAGAGTAATAAGTGCAGCGGAAATAAAAGAGATAGTAGTTCATGAAGCTACTATATGAATATATAAAATACATCAGAGTGTACAACAGAAGAGTAATACGATACATCAGAGTTAAACCAGATACAACGGAAGAGTAACACGATACATCAGATACAATCAGAATGCATCACTGGAATCATCGGATACTGAAAGCAGAATAGATGGCTAGATCTTCAAGCAAAGCTCCAACTCCAAAGGTGAGTCTCAAAAGCTGAACCACTCAGTCTGACCCGAGCGTAAAGCAAAAACACAAGACACTCGAGTCAGGATTAACATTCTTATATTAATAAATCCAACTCAAGTGAAATAGCAATTGAAATACAAGTAACTCAAAGGATGTTTGGAATAACCATCCTTAAGGATCCGTTAAACTATCTACTATGTAGTAATGTACGATAAGTAGATAATGTCTATCAGTAATATAAGAAGATATCAAAATAGCGTTAAGTCATGGCCCATTCCACCCTTAACACACTTTTATTCCCACAAGTATATACAAGACCGTAGTTTCCCCAAAACCGGAAGTCACCAGAGGGCAATCCATATACTCAAGGTACAAAACAAATTCGTAGTGGTCGCGCATAAATGGAATACAAGTATGACAAGGCACATGAGGCTATACCCAAGGTAGTGATACTACCGTTCGCCTGATCCGGGCTGGTGAGAACGCAACGCCGCAGCGCCCGCAACACCGTGAGACAACACTCCCAAAATCAAGGGTGCACCAATCGACAACAAGTATAAGTAGTTCGAAGAAGTGTGTCCACTTGAGGTATCAATCCTCCATTGGCCCGGCACAGCTCCTGTTTTAGTCATTTCCAATTTGACACAAGTGTCAAGGCTATCCATTATCGTTCTCTTTCTTCAGTCAACACGTACATCATTCCAACCACTTCATTCTGGATCATCACTCCGCGCATAGTTATTAAAGTGGTTTTCGGTTTAGATAGAGAGTATACCCATAACCAAATTCCGGTCTCTTTAATAACTTTCGTAATTATTACACCGATTGGTCGTTTATATATTTCAAAAACCAAATCAAATTCAATTTCAAATAGAATTCGTAAATCAACAATTTGTTTGTCTTTCGAAATCAATTTCCAAAATTTACATTTCAAACTTCCAATTTACCATTTCAAAATCTTATAATTCAATTTCAACATCTATTTAAAACCATTCAAATATTGATTCAAGTTGGCAAATATCAGTTTCATTCCGAAATCATTTAATTTACTCAATCTAACATTTAAATCAATTTCAAATTCATTTATCGATTTCATTCAATATTCGTTAAGTAAATTTATCATTCAAAACAATTTCTATTAAATTTCCAATTCATTAAATCAAAACTTACAATTTTGAATTATATTAAATTCGTCAAATCAATTCTTTAGATTTCAAGTCTTCCATTAATTTCAATAAATAGTATTTTATTTCTTGTTAAAGAAATCCAATTTCACTTATTTACTTACTTAAATAAATTTCCAAAACTTAATAAATAAAGAAACCCAATTTCATTTATTAATAAAGTTCAAATTTCACTTATTCAAAAGTCCAATTTCTCTTATCAAAGAATTCAATTTTTATTCAATTATCAAAGGATTCAATCTTATTCAATTATTAAATAATTCAAAACTTAATTATTAAATAATTTCAAAATTTAAAAAATTTCAAACTTAATTATAATTTCAAACTTAATTCAATCATTTCTCAAATTAAACAACATTCTTCCATCAATTACATTGTTAACATTTTGTTTCATATTATTAAATATTAAAATTTCCTTTCATCAAAAATTCAAATTTCAACTTCATTTCAAAACCATATTATTTATTTAAATAAAATCTTCGTTTTATTTTTAAATCAAATTATTTGACCAATCGGGTTTTTATTTAATTTCCTATCCTAGGTCAAAGTTCAATTTGGGTATTTATCATTTCAACCCGATTCCAATTCAATTCAAAATCAAAACATAACAAAGGGAACTTGCAGTGTGATAACTGGGATGGTGTCAAAGTAAATAAACAAGCAATAACAACAATCAATAACAATTCAATAATCAATTCAAATAATCCCGAAATAATCGTATTAATTCGCATTGTTATTTGTACGAATTAATATAATTATCTCTAGAATCTACTCTATCATTTCAAGTAGATTAAAGATTATAACATTTCGGTTTCACTTGTCGTTCAATTTCAATTACAACAGTTAATTCAATATACGTTCAACAGTCCAAAGTGAAATTTGTCAATTCTACGTGTCAATTAACTTAACAATTTAAGGGTCAATTCAATTAATCAATATTCATCATAAAAGGGGTCAAGTTAACAATCAAATGTCAGTTAATCAAATTTAACGTTTAATTATCCTATATCAAGTTCAATTTCATACTGTTTATCATTTTAACATTAACAATTTACCGTCCAATATAAACATCAACAATCAATCAATTATCAGCCAAACTGTATTATCATCGCATAAATAACTAACAGATAATGGTGTCAGATGTCACAGGTGAACTGATACAGGTAATAACAGTGTAAATATCAACAGCAGCATATTTCAATTGTCGTTTCAATTGAAATCAAATTTAATAAATAAAAGAACGTTAATCGTGAGTGAGTGCTCACCTTTCGAGGCTAGAGAAAAGAACGAGAATAGAATGAGTTCCGAATCCGAGCACGAATTTCAAGCAAAGATGAATTGGCATAAATTCGACGAACAGGGCTGATAACAGGAATTTTATAAAACGAATTAGAACGACCTTGATATAACTGAAGCAGATATATGATATAACTTCACTCTAGATAAATTTTCAAACATACATTCAAACAAGGTGTATATATATAGTTATATTCAATTTCAAATCAGAATAAATTTTAAACCCAATTTAAATAAAATATATATATATATTTCAATAAAACATGTAAACAAGAGTTTATATACTTTTGTACACAAGACATGTATATTTCAATCATTAAAAATGACCATATATATGAGTAGTTTAAAAATCAATACTTAATAAATAAACATGCTGTGCAGACTCATTATATAACTCACGACGAACTCACAGACCAACCTTGCTGAGCCTTCCCTTACATACGAAAATATATAACACAACAAAATAAAAAATAAAAATAAAAAGGACTCAACAGATCACTTAAAACCCACTGTATACACCAACATATTTCATTTCTCTTTTACAGTAAAATAAATTTACATACTATACCCATATTTATAAACTAACATATACAACTAAAAGTCATATCATAACCATCATATATAAACTAAACGAAACTTATATACTTATTAACGATATGTAATAAAATCTTATATCAATAAACACATATATAGCAACAATATATCTACACATATTTAATATATATATATATGCAATATATGACCAGAGAAGAAAATCAGGGAAGAGAAAACATCGCTCACCGCGACAAGGCAGGCAAGGCGGGCTAAGGAGGCGACAAGGTGGGGTTCAAGCGTGCTCGCAACGGAGACGGTGGAAGGATCTCGGTGAAGTGGAGGCCTCGGCTTCGGCCTGGATGAGGCAGCAGTCGTGGAGGGGTTTTGCTCGCATGTCGGTGGTGCGGTGCACAAGTTCAGTCTTGATGGAAGGAAAAGGAACTGATGGTCGTCCGGTGTCGATGTGGTGAGGCCTGATAGGTCAGGGAGGTGGACGGTTTGAGGTGACGAGGCTTTGGAAAAACGTGCAAGTGGGTCTCGGGTTGGGTATGTTGATCGGCTGGAGGAAAAGCAGTGAAGTGCTTGGTGGTGGCGCTGAGGGATGGGAAGGCTGTGAGGGCGGAGACTGTCGGTTGATGGGTGGAAGCGGTGTATGAGAAGGACGGATTTTCTGCGGGGCCAGAGCAGTAGTGGGCCGGTGGCGGGTTACTGTCGGGATTGGCCTGGTGGACCGGAAGTGAGGCGGAGGTGGATCGGGGTCCGCGTGCAAGGGGTTTGTACGGGCTGAGTTTCGCCCAGGAGAGAGGGAGGGGAGATCTGCCTTGGTTCGTGGGCTGAGGTGGAGGACGTGGCCAAGTCGGGCTAGTTGCTGTAGTGGGTTCGAACCCAAAAGAGGAGAAGAAAAGAGAAATTTGCAAGAAAGAAATGAGGAGAGGAGGTGAATTCAAACAACAGGTAGCTTGCTTTCTTATTTTTGTTTGGAAAAGAAATAGACAGAGAGTAAGAAAAGAAAGAGAACGGACCAAGGGAAATAAATGAACCAAGGGAATAGAAAAAGGCACGCACAAAATTTTTGGAAAAGTTTGTACGTGAATTCAAGAAAATAATAATAACAAACGGCTGTTGAGTCGTTCGATGGAAAGTTGAATGGACAAAGAATTTAAAAGGCACAAAATCCAAACGTCACAAACCGGAACCGATACGGTAAGCGTTACGTAAAGTGCAACGTACAACGGAACTCCGAATTTTGACAATCGAATATACCGTAGAGATCGGTACGACGAGACGATCAAAACGGTATATAGAAATCAGTGGTACGATCATCTGATAAAAATCGATATCGGTACTAGAATACTGCTATTTTGCAGAAAATAAGAACGACGGAGCCAAAGATGTCCGAATTTGGAAAAATGACAAAATGATATTTTGCTCAGAAGATGGTTTAGAATTTTTCTATGTAAAAATATTTAGGTTTTGAAAACGTTTTATTTTCATTACTTTTTAACTGATTAAATTGAAGTAAATTTACGCGCGAAATAAACTTTCGTATTTTCGGACGAAAATTTACCAGTTGCTATGCTTAACTGGACGTATTCCAAATATTAAATTTTTATTTCAAAATTTTATCGTTTAAAATTTCACAAAATTTTAACTAATTACGTTATTAAAACAGTTGAAATTTACGGGTCGTTACACTCTCCCCCACTCAAAACTTTTCGTCCCCGAAAAGGAACGAGGTAGGAGAATAGAAACAACCAGAAAGAAAACAGATTTTGAAATACAAAATAACAATTAATTTAAACCATATAAATTCAAATTTAAATTAATTGATATTCAGTAATTGATTTAATCCATTTGATTTGACTAAAATCAATCTCAAATATTTCTAAATTCATTATCTTATTATCCAATTATGTTTAATTAACAAATTTCTAAAATCATAAATTAGAATAGTCATTTAATAAAACATATTTATTCAACAAATTTAATTCTTCTTTATTCCAAATTATTATTAAGTTTATTCTACTTAATTTATCTAATCACATATATTTAACCCATATAAATTAATTTAAACCATAAAAGTTTCGATTTAAATTAAATTATATTTACTAATTGCTTTTAAATTCAAGGTATTTTCATAAGTTGATCAAATTTCAATTTATTAATTCTTTCAAAACAAAATTTATTTCAGTTATCTTATTATTCTATTTATCTCTATTAACATTTTATAATTAAAATTTAAGTGTATAACATTTATTATAACCACTAAAATTTTATTTATAAATTCAATTTATATTATATATTATCCAATTACATATTCAACTTCTGAATGATTTAGGTAAGTTGTATTAGAATGCAGCTGAACAATATACAAATAAAATTTTCCCAATTCAGTTATTCAAGTTTAAATATTTATTCCAAATTTTGGTTTTATTTATAATTAAAATCATCTTTTAACAAAATTTAAGAATTATATTTCCGATTTACTTTAAACAATTTAGAGATATATATAACATATTTATCAAATCAAATTAAATTTTAAAATAAGATACTTATATATATAAATCAAATTATACTGAAGGAATTCAAATCAAAATATTTTTCAAAACAAAACCGTAGCGAATTGCTACAGAATAGTGTCTCTGCTTCGAAACTCGAAAATGAATGTCGATGATGCGGCCGCCATCACCGAAATTATTTTCCAGCGACAAAGAGAAGAGCACTGATTTCATCATTTTAAAATTCTTTGAAAACGATTTCTATTCAAAAATACTTTCAATAATATATACTTTAAAATTTTAAAACCAAAGTTCGAAATCACCGGAAACTAAATTCTCAAATTACTGAATTAAATTCATTTCAAATTCCAAATCAATTTATAAACCATATTTATAAATTCATTTAGAACAATAAATGATAATCAAATATTATCATTTCAAACAACTAATTTAATTAACTTATTAAATTCCAGAAAAATTTTTACTTATATTCTCATAATATAATCAAACAAATTTATTTCATTTTCCAAATTTGAAAATAATATTGTGTCAGTTTGCTCTGTTCAAGTGTTTTGGAAATCCTATCGATAGCGTTGATCAGACGAATCGATCGAAAACCCAAATCAACATCAGCAACTCAAACAACACAATATATTTTAAACATTTTAAATATTAATTTACAAATACACTTCCTCGCTCGACTATATAAGAATAGATTTCAAAGCAAAGATAGAGATTCAAATTTGATGGACTCAAATCAAAGGGAATTTTGATTCGAAAAATAAGATTGAAACAGAAGATAAGATAATTCGATTATCACAATCGGTAGATGGATGAGTTTATTTAATTCACGGGCAACCTTAACTGGGTCCACCGTGACTTCAAAATAAGATCGATGCAGAACTTCAAGGCAAATCTACATTCGATCTCAAGAAATGCAATTCAGGTATAGCAGGAGATAGATAGCATTATAAACCGAGGATACAGAAATCTCCGGTAAATCAATGCCTATTGTAAAGGAGTTTCACCCCTTTACAAATAATTCGAAGATTGGCGAGACCGCCAAGTTATTATAGGGATCATTCGAAGTGGGGTTATTGGATACTCCGAAATTGAAAGAAGACGAAATAGTGAGGGACACAAATGAAATTTGGAACCGTAGGGAACGTTCCAAAATTCAAGGAAATCGAGCCGAAAGGAAGAGATTGAAACTCGAATGAGAGTGATTCTGTAAATACATTTACCCTATATGTTGAGTTTTGCCTAGAGCTACCAAAGCTCTGATACCAACTGTAACGACCCGCCATTTTGGACCATTCGCGTCCATTATAAGTGTATAGGTAGACACTCATGCCGGAGTTGAATTGCTCAAAATACCGCGTTGTTAATTTAAATTTGGCAAAACTGAACATATACAGTAAATAGATATAATCACAGAACACAGACACAGAGTAATAAGTGCAGCGGAAATAAAAGAGATAGTAGTTCATGAAGCTACTATATGAATATATAAAATACATCAGAGTGTACAACAGAAGAGTAATACGATACATCAGAGTTAAACCAGATACAACGGAAGAGTAACACGATACATTAGATACAATCAGAATGCATCACTGGAATCATCGGATACTGAAAGCAGAATAGATGGCTAGATCTTCAAGCAAAGCTCCAACTCCAAAGGTGAGTCTCAAAAGCTGAACCACTCAGTCTGACCCGAGCGTAAAGCAAAAACACAAGACACTCGAGTCAGGATTAACATTCTTATATTAATAAATCCAACTCAAGTGAAATAGCAATTGAAATACAAGTAACTCAAAGGATGTTTGGAATAACCATCCTTAAGGATCCGTTAAACTATCTACTATGTAGTAATGTACGATAAGTAGATAATGTCTATCAGTAATATAAGAAGATATCAAAATAGCGTTAAGTCATGGCCCATTCCACCCTTAACACACTTTTATTCCCACAAGTATATACAAGACCGTAGTTTCCCCAAAACCGGAAGTCACCAGAGGGCAATCCATATACTCAAGGTACAAAACAAATTCGTAGTGGTCGCGCATAAATGGAATACAAGTATGACAAGGCACATGAGGCTATACCCAAGGTAGTGATACTACCGTTCGCCTGATCCGGGCTGGTGAGAACGCAACGCCGCAGCGCCCGCAACACCGTGAGACAACACTCCCAAAATCAAGGGTGCACCAATCGACAACAAGTATAAGTAGTTCGAAGAAGTGTGTCCACTTGAGGTATCAATCCTCCATTGGCCCGGCACAGCTCCTGTTTTAGTCATTTCCAATTTGACACAAGTGTCAAGGCTATCCATTATCGTTCTCTTTCTTCAGTCAACACGTACATCATTCCAACCACTTCATTCTGGATCATCACTCCGCGCATAGTTATTAAAGTGGTTTTCGGTTTAGATAGAGAGTATACCCATAACCAAATTCCGGTCTCTTTAATAACTTTCGTAATTATTACACCGATTGGTCGTTTATATATTTCAAAAACCAAATCAAATTCAATTTCAAATAGAATTCGTAAATCAACAATTTGTTTGTCTTTCGAAATCAATTTCCAAAATTTACATTTCAAACTTCCAATTTACCATTTCAAAATCTTATAATTCAATTTCAACATCTATTTAAAACCATTCAAATATTGATTCAAGTTGGCAAATATCAGTTTCATTCCGAAATCATTTAATTTACTCAATCTAACATTTAAATCAATTTCAAATTCATTTATCGATTTCATTCAATATTCGTTAAGTAAATTTATCATTCAAAACAATTTCTATTAAATTTCCAATTCATTAAATCAAAACTTACAATTTTGAATTATATTAAATTCGTCAAATCAATTCTTTAGATTTCAAGTCTTCCATTAATTTCAATAAATAGTATTTTATTTCTTGTTAAAGAAATCCAATTTCACTTATTTACTTACTTAAATAAATTTCCAAAACTTAATAAATAAAGAAACCCAATTTCATTTATTAATAAAGTTCAAATTTCACTTATTCAAAAGTCCAATTTCTCTTATCAAAGAATTCAATTTTTATTCAATTATCAAAGGATTCAATCTTATTCAATTATTAAATAATTCAAAACTTAATTATTAAATAATTTCAAAATTTAAAAAATTTCAAACTTAATTATAATTTCAAACTTAATTCAATCATTTCTCAAATTAAACAACATTCTTCCATCAATTACATTGTTAACATTTTGTTTCATATTATTAAATATTAAAATTTCCTTTCATCAAAAATTCAAATTTCAACTTCATTTCAAAACCATATTATTTATTTAAATAAAATCTTCGTTTTATTTTTAAATCAAATTATTTGACCAATCGGGTTTTTATTTAATTTCCTATCCTAGGTCAAAGTTCAATTTGGGTATTTATCATTTCAACCCGATTCCAATTCAATTCAAAATCAAAACATAACAAAGGGAACTTGCAGTGTGATAACTGGGATGGTGTCAAAGTAAATAAACAAGCAATAACAACAATCAATAACAATTCAATAATCAATTCAAATAATCCCGAAATAATCGTATTAATTCGCATTGTTATTTGTACGAATTAATATAATTATCTCTAGAATCTACTCTATCATTTCAAGTAGATTAAAGATTATAACATTTCGGTTTCACTTGTCGTTCAATTTCAATTACAACAGTTAATTCAATATACGTTCAACAGTCCAAAGTGAAATTTGTCAATTCTACGTGTCAATTAACTTAACAATTTAAGGGTCAATTCAATTAATCAATATTCATCATAAAAGGGGTCAAGTTAACAATCAAATGTCAGTTAATCAAATTTAACGTTTAATTATCCTATATCAAGTTCAATTTCATACTGTTTATCATTTTAACATTAACAATTTACCGTCCAATATAAACATCAACAATCAATCAATTATCAGCCAAACTGTATTATCATCGCATAAATAACTAACAGATAATGGTGTCAGATGTCACAGGTGAACTGATACAGGTAATAACAGTGTAAATATCAACAGCAGCATATTTCAATTGTCGTTTCAATTGAAATCAAATTTAATAAATAAAAGAACGTTAATCGTGAGTGAGTGCTCACCTTTCGAGGCTAGAGAAAAGAACGAGAATAGAATGAGTTCCGAATCCGAGCACGAATTTCAAGCAAAGATGAATTGGCATAAATTCGACGAACAGGGCTGATAACAGGAATTTTATAAAACGAATTAGAACGACCTTGATATAACTGAAGCAGATATATGATATAACTTCACTCTAGATAAATTTTCAAACATACATTCAAACAAGGTGTATATATATAGTTATATTCAATTTCAAATCAGAATAAATTTTAAACCCAATTTAAATAAAATATATATATATATTTCAATAAAACATGTAAACAAGAGTTTATATACTTTTGTACACAAGACATGTATATTTCAATCATTAAAAATGACCATATATATGAGTAGTTTAAAAATCAATACTTAATAAATAAACATGCTGTGCAGACTCATTATATAACTCACGACGAACTCACAGACCAACCTTGCTGAGCCTTCCCTTACATACGAAAATATATAACACAACAAAATAAAAAATAAAAATAAAAAGGACTCAACAGATCACTTAAAACCCACTGTATACACCAACATATTTCATTTCTCTTTTACAGTAAAATAAATTTACATACTATACCCATATTTATAAACTAACATATACAACTAAAAGTCATATCATAACCATCATATATAAACTAAACGAAACTTATATACTTATTAACGATATGTAATAAAATCTTATATCAATAAACACATATATAGCAACAATATATCTACACATATTTAATATATATATATGCAATATATGACCAGAGAAGAAAATCAGGGAAGAGAAAACATCGCTCACCGCGACAAGGCAGGCAAGGCGGGCTAAGGAGGCGACAAGGTGGGGTTCAAGCGTGCTCGCAACGGAGACGGTGGAAGGATCTCGGTGAAGTGGAGGCCTCGGCTTCGGCCTGGATGAGGCAGCAGTCGTGGAGGGGTTTTGCTCGCATGTCGGTGGTGCGGTGCACAAGTTCAGTCTTGATGGAAGGAAAAGGAACTGATGGTCGTCCGGTGTCGATGTGGTGAGGCCCGATAGGTCAGGGAGGTGGACGGTTTGAGGTGACGAGGCTTTGGAAAAACGTGCAAGTGGGTCTCGGGTTGGGTATGTTGATCGGCTGGAGGAAAAGCAGTGAAGTGCTTGGTGGTGGCGCTGAGGGATGGGAAGGCTGTGAGGGCGGAGACTGTCGGTTGATGGGTGGAAGCGGTGTATGAGAAGGACGGATTTTCTGCGGGGCCAGAGCAGTAGTGGGCCGGTGGCGGGTTACTGTCGGGATTGGCCTGGTGGACCGGAGGTGAGGCGGAGGTGGATCGGGGTCCGCGTGCAAGGGGTTTGTACGGGCTGAGTTTCGCCCAGGAGAGAGGGAGGGGAGATCTGCCTTGGTTCGTGGGCTGAGGTGGAGGACGTGGCCAAGTCGGGCTAGTTGCTGTAGTGGGTTCGAACCCAAAAGAGGAGAAGAAAAGAGAAATTTGCAAGAAAGAAATGAGGAGAGGAGGTGAATTCAAACAACAGGTAGCTTGCTTTCTTATTTTTGTTTGGAAAAGAAATAGACAGAGAGTAAGAAAAGAAAGAGAACGGACCAAGGGAAATAAATGAACCAAGGGAATAGAAAAAGGCACGCACAAAATTTTTGGAAAAGTTTGTACGTGAATTCAAGAAAATAATAATAACAAACGGCTGTTGAGTCGTTCGATGGAAAGTTGAATGGACAAAGAATTTAAAAGGCACAAAATCCAAACGTCACAAACCGGAACCGATACGGTAAGCGTTACGTAAAGTGCAACGTACAACGGAACTCCGAATTTTGACAATCGAATATACTGTAGAGATCGGTACGACGAGACGATCAAAACGGTATATAGAAATCAGTGGTACGATCATCTGATAAAAATCGATATCGGTACTAGAATACTGCTATTTTGCAGAAAATAAGAACGACGGAGCCAAAGATGTCCGAATTTGGAAAAATGACAAAATGATATTTTGCTCAGAAGATGGTTTAGAATTTTTCTATGTAAAAATATTTAGGTTTCGAAAACGTTTTATTTTCATTACTTTTTAACTGATTAAATTGAAGTAAATTTACGCGCGAAATAAACTTTCGTATTTTCGGACGAAAATTTACCAGTTGCTATGCTTAACTGGACGTATTCCAAATATTAAATTTTTATTTCAAAATTTTATCGTTTAAAATTTCACAAAATTTTAACTAATTACGTTATTAAAACAGTTGAAATTTACGGGTCGTTACAAACTCCGACAACTACTTCCTCAACTCCTCATTCTCTTTTGCAGACATCTGATAGGGAGGATGACTAACTGGATGAGCACCAGGAATAAGATCAATTCGGAACTCAATCGCCCGCTTGGGAGGCAACCCCAAAATAGGTTCAAAAATATTACGATAATCACAAACAACAGGAATTCGGAAAATGTCATCTTTTTCTCGAGCATTAAGAGAAAATAATGATGCTTCCGAATCAGAGTCAACATCACGAAGAATGATAGAAATCCTCATGACGGATTATGGATGTCTAAGATGAATAGATCTTTCGGGACATAGGATATGGGCTTCGTAACGGTTAAGCCAATCCATTCCCAACATCATTCCAGTCCTAAGATAATGCATAACATGAAGATCGGCACAAAACAAATGACCGCATAAGGTAATCTTGACATTTCTACAAAGCATACTGAGGGTTGCGGACCCGCTGATCGGATTAAAAATTCTCAGCGAAGTCACTAACCACACAACATCCAAAGATAAAGCATCAACAAGTTCCTTCGATACGAATGAGTAAGATTCACCCATATCAAAGAGAACCCGAATAGGAAGGTTCCAAAAGACAATTACACCTTCAAGAACAGAAAACGATATACCTCGACGTTGAGAAGATCCACCCAAAGCTTGCACAACACTAATCTTCCCAAAAGTTAGGCCTTTAGCTGCTCGTGGACAAGATGCTACAAGATGACCTTCCTTCTTGCAATAAATATAAATAGGATCTTTAGGACTATCTTTGATGAAATGCTCCTTAGACCCACAATTGAAGCACTCTCCTTTAGCTAGTTGTGATGGAGTGGAACCAGAACCTTGCTTCTTAATCTTCTTATTAGGATAAAAGGGCTTCAACTTGTTGAATGGTTGCTTCTTCTTCGGATGGAAGCTTTCTTCTCCGTTGCATCTTCCTCACTACTATCATTTTCAACCGCTTCAAGCTTAAGGGCCGAATCAACTAACTCCTCAAATGAAACCTTCAATTGCAACATCAATGCCTTCTTAAGATGCTTCTTTAGACCGTCTACAAATCTTTGATCCTTCTTTAGTAGAGTACTTATGTGCTCGACCTCGTATTTGGAAAGGGCTTCGAAGTTTACACATACTCCACTACAGAAGACTTCCCTTGCTTCAACTCAATAAACCTCTTAGCTAAAGAGGCTTTCTCCATTTTGGGAAAAAATTTCAACTCAAATCATCCCTTAAACTGCTCCCAAGAAAGAGTAGACTCGTCAACCTCTACTAAAAAAAGATCATACCAATCAAGAGCTCGCTCTTGAAGCTGACTAGAAACAACATGAACTATATGCTGATCAGAAAGTTCCATGCGAGAAAATATCTACTCGTATGTCCTAAGCCATACATGTATCTCAATCACACTCTCAAAACATCTAAAGGGGTTTCCACCAAGATATGCAAAGTTGCTATACATAAGTGCAAAACTCGACTTGTAAGAAGGGCATAGGAGGTCCGGTAGGCTGAATATTCCTAACGAGTTCCATAATCTGCTAAGCGGACATAAACACTCCATCCGGAGGAGGACCACTGGGCTGCCCATCAACAGAATGAGCAGGTAGTCTACTGTCGGCTATCTAAGATTCTAAAAGAAATAAGATAAGATAAAAGATTATTCAAGATTCATACAATTCAATATTAGGAGTTTCAAAGATAGACACTAAGGAATATACTTCATGAAAACCTAAGGGATGATTCCTAAAAGTTGCCTAACCCAAGATTTGTATCTACAATATCATACTTTGTTCTGAACTCAGCTCTAATACCAAGCTATGGTGCCCCACCCCGAGACCCACACTAACAGAGAATATTACAAAGTAATATTGTCGCCAGTGTAGAGAATAGGGCTGGTTAGGAGTGGCCATCCGTGAATTTTACTTTGAGCGAGCATTGACACGTCGATTATTATGCTATACATTTCTTGAATTAGGTGGAATCAACTTATACAATTCAGGCTTAAAACAAAACTACGGTGGCTATAATAAAAATTCAGAACAACATATAATAATATACAGATCACAGAATATCAAATCAGTCACAGCGGAATATAATAGATACAAGTCTGAACCGGCACATAATAGATACATGATGTAGACTACACATATATAAAGTGCTACATCTTAAAATGAATATATACACAAAAGGAGTCTAATCTCAACACAAAATACTACATAATGTCGAATATATACATAGGATGACAAAAGCAAACTACTAGCTAATAGGTAGGATATCCACTCTAAAGCCTCAAGCCGAAGGACCTGAAACATCTCGGTCTGACCCGAGTATTATAGAAATAATATACAGGTCAGTCAGACTAAGATAAATGTGTTAGCAAAATTGAATGATAGATAAAGTAATTTAGATCTCAATTATAAGCATATATCGACAAATATCAAACACGCATCAATAACTTCAAATCACCAAGTACAAGAACTCATAATAGCTTCTTAAAAGCAAAAACTTCCGAAATGATTTGGTGATAATCCAACAACGTTAAATCTGGAAATCTCATAAATAGAAATCTAGAAATCTCATAAATAAGGGGGGCGCCAAACTCCAAGATTGGTGAAATAAATTCACCTACATGCATGCAACTCCAAAATAAACATATAAGTCTATAAACATCATGATAGGTACGAGACCTACAAACATCAAAATAGGTATAAAACCTATGAACTCCAAGATAGGTACGAAACCTATAAACATCGAATTGAAACAAATCCTATAAACATCAAGATAGGTACAAAACCTATAAACATCAAATAGGAACAAGTCCAATAACATCAAAGGCGAGTCACAAACTCGTCGAAAAGTGTTAAATACTTTTATATAGCAATCGAATAGATAACGACCATATGTCCCATACCACACGAGTTTACCCTAACATTTACTATACAATAGTAAACTCCACTTATGTGTAACAATGCTACGGTCAAACAAGTCCAGGAGTTAATTGGCAAAACAAACGTGAGTGTTCCATACCACTCGTTTTATCTAACCGTTTAAATCAATTTCTCATTTGATCGATAACGTGCAGTTTTATGAAAATATTTCTCTTTTAAAATATCTGTTTATAATGGAAATATATATATATATAAGCTTTTCAAACCATCATTCTAAAACATTTCTAAAGCCTTTTCATATGAAAATAGATTATATATATATATAATTCTTTGTATGAATATATATATATATATATATATATATATTAGATTGGTACATAAATAGTCTTGTATAAAACGTTTGGATTTAGAGATTAATCATTTGTAAATCTGGGTTGAAAACATGCATCAAAAGTGTGTAATTCTCCCAAGATGCATAAAACAATTTCTATGGTATGAAACATTGAAATGAATTCAACAATTCATAAATCATGAATTCAAAAAAATATCGGTGAAATTGGTATTAAATGCGGTATTAAAATTTAGCAATCGACTTCTGGAATTTCCACTGGACAAACATGTGACAAACTGGTCGATCGAGATATACCGAAACGTAGCCTAGATGTCAGGTTCAGGCTATAACCGGTGCACCGGTTCGACCAACCGGTCAACCAATTGGTTCGCTTGGGCCGACGTCTAGGTGATTTCAGTTGTAACACCCCTAATTTTATTGACATTATTCAGGAGATTTAATTAGAATAAATTAGAATAAATTAAATAGAATAATGTAGATAACGGGATTGTGGTTGATTAATAAACTAGGTGGTCGTGCTTATTAAAACTAATGAACATATGTAAATGGCTAGGGTAATAAACATAAGGGCATTTGGGTAAATATCCATACACCCCATCCTTATACCACTTTCCTTAGGCTATGCACGTTCGTTTTTCCTTTCTACTATAACAATAACAACCATGAGAAGCAAGGCCGGCCATTAGAAGAGAAGACAAAATAAACTAAAAGCTTAGGATTCAAGCTAGAAGAAAATCAATCTCAAACAATCTCTAATCTCCATATCTCAAGCAAGGTGAATAATAGTGTAATCATCTCATTTTTACTTGTTTTGGTTCGGTTATAGATAGTAACTGAATGCATGTTTCTGTTTTGATCATGTTTGGATCTAATAATCATTGTTTAGATAGAATAATGATTTATGGTGATTTATTGGGATTTTTACGGAATTAAAATGAATGGTTTTAGAGTAAAAACTATAGCAAACGACCTCCAAACGGTTTGAATTTTGGATATGTTTTGTAAAACGTAATTTTGGAGATGCATTTTTTAATTTCATAATTTTTGGATTTAATAGGAATATTTTATGAATTTTCTAAGGTGTAAAAGGCATTTATTTCGGGTTTTAATTATTAAAAATAATAAAATAATGAATTTTGCCCTGAAATTTTATATGATGAAGAAAATGTTAATTTAGATTTTGGTGAATTTTTGAGATTTTTCCCAAGAGGTTTCGGTTTATTATAAATTTTCTAAGCTAAAAAGGCTTCATAATTATATTAAAATATTAATATAATTAATTATTTTGAAAATAAATTTCTATAATAATAATTTTGATCTGTGGAAGATTTTCTGCAAAGATATGTCTTTAACCAATAGAAATTTGATAAAAAATTGATAAAGTATGTTATTAACCAATAAGAATTCGATAAAGATTATGTGTGGCAGTGTTAAAGATATTTACGACTCTACGACTGAACCTTCCACCCTAGAACCCAAACCCTTCGTCATTAAACCTTCTGCAGCATTTCTGCAGCTTTCTGCAGCGTTTTTTATGAACCTTTCGTCACTAAAACCTTCCGCATAGATAACATTTCGTCGTTAAACCTTCCGCAGCATTTGTGCAGCTTTCTGGAGCTTTCTGCAGCGTTTTTGATGAACCCTTCGTCATTAAACCTTCCGCGGCATTTCTGTAGCTTTCTGCAGCATTTTTGATGAACCTTTCGTCATTAAAACCTTCCCTTCGTCATTAAATCTTCCGCAGCATTTCTGCAGTGTTTTTGATGAACCTTTCGTCATTAAAACCTTCCGCAAAGGTAACCTTTCGTCATAGAACCTTCCGCAGCATTTCTGCATCTTTCGGCAGCGTTTTTGGTGAACCTTCCGACCTTGCCGAAAGCAACCCTTCGGCCTTGCCAGAAGCTACCTTTCGGTGTAAATGCTACGGAAACCCTTTTGTAGCTGTTTTTTTCAACTTTGTTTGTAAAACTTCAAATAGGCATAATTTTCTAACCGTAGACCCATTTTGCTGCTGTGACCACTCTACGAAAATGCAAACCATCATTTGAACACAATGGAATAGGTTAGGGACCTTAATTTTATGCCTATAAAAAGTTATGGCTAAAACAAAGTTTTATATTTCCGAAAGGGGTTGTTTTCTTTGCTTTCGAATACGTTTGCTTGGTTTTCTTTGCCTTTTCCTTCGAAGGGGTTGTAAAATTGATTTATTTTGACCAAGTTTTATATTTTAGAAAGTTAAAATTTAAAGTATTATAAGGTAGGAGCCTAATGCTTTTAAGAGCTTTCGAAGGAGGTTACCATATGAAGTCGAAATCTAGGTTTCGAATGTATCGAAAGGTATGGTTTTTCAATGTTTTCGAAAGGCTAAGGTTTAAAAGATTTAAAGGTGGATGTCATATGTTTTTAAAGCTAGTAAAAAGAGGTTTTTAAAAGGTTTTGAAGGAGTCCCCTTCAATGATTTTGAAAGGTTTATTAAAGGATATGAAGGAGTTACCTTCAATACTTTCGAAGGGTCTTATTAAAAAGATTTTAAAGGACTTACCTTCAATGTTTTCGAAAGGTTGTTTAAAGGTTTTAAACAAAGGTTTCAAATATAAGGACTAGGCAGATAACCTAAGTGTTTTAAGTTATAAAGGACTTTAACTTATTTTAATGGATAGTTAATCCTTATTGAACATCATCAACGTTATTTTGAGTAAAGGATATGTAACATGGCAAAAATAGCTTAGAGTAAAGCTAAAGATATATTTTCCTTCTATATTTATGATTTGATGGACTAAATCATTTTGAAAAGGTTTTAAAGGAAAATTTTGAAGGGCAATTAGCTCAAATATTATGTAGAGCAGTTAGCTAAGATATTTTGAAGGATAGAAGAACCAGTTAGGTTAACCCAGTGGTGAATATAGATTGAATAAACTCCTGGTTGATTAAAGTTGCACCTAGGAGCTTAGGAAGACCATAATATAGGATGCTAAAATATAATGTACAGATATTGGCAAGGGCCAATAGGTTTCCAGTAAGCCCATGAAAACTGTGTGGCATTGGTAGGGGCCAATAGGTTCATAGTTAGCCCATGAAAACTATGTAAAAGAAAATGTCAGATAGACAGGTTTATAGTAAGCCCATGAAATCTATGTGTAAATAGAAATGTCAGATAGACAGGTTCATAGTTAGCCCATGAAGACTATGTGCAAATGAAGATGTCAGATAGACAGGTTCATAGTAAGCCTATGAAAAGTATGTAATTGGACAGGGAGACCTTAAATATTCAACCGGTTATTAGTTAGCCCATGAAAACTATTAGGTTAATAGTAATCCTAGAAACTATAATTAAGAGTAGATAGCTCAGAATTTAGTACAGATGGTCTTGTAAAGAACAGATAGTTCAGGTTTTAGATATATAGTCGATTTTATTTCCTATTTTAGCATAATGGATATTGCTATATTATTCTTGTAATCAGTTGATTAACCAGTTTGGTTGCAAGAAAGGATTTGTGAAATAAACATTTTGAAAAGGGATACTAGTGAGGGGAAAACCCGTTCTGCTAAGCGGCATGGTCTCACTAGATATCCATTTGGTTTGAGATGATAGACTATTATTCATACCAGGCTTTATGTCTGACTCAAATTTTTTGTTTTCCCCTTAAACTCTTGGGTACTCAATTGATTTTGAGTAGTTTGAGGTTTAATGTTTTCAGGTATTCTTAGACGAATAAAGCATCCGGAGGCGTGCAGGAGGCAGATAGTTATTTAGAGTTTTATTTTCCACTGTGTATTTGGATGTAAAGGCAGATTTATTAGCCTTGCTATATACTCTGATCAACCAAGAGGGTATCTTCATATGTCGCTCTTGGCGTATGTATAATAATTATATTTTATGAACATGGTTAGCGTTTTGGGATTATGTAATGAACATGAAATGTTTTAATTTGAATGAGGAAATATGTTTTTGAATTGTTAAATTTTTCCATATTCTTATGATATGTTTATCAATGTATCTAGCACCGCCGTATTTCGTCGCCGAAGATTAATAACTATGGATGACTGCAGCATCCGTAGCCGTTAGTTTTGGGCTTCCAATAGGGGGATGTTACACCGATGGCCTTTTGTCGATCAATTTTCGCTCATTCTTCTTGTGTTGCTTCTCTATTAATCTAAGGTACTGAATAGGCAGTCATGCATGCATATAAACATGTATAATTGGATGAACTTCATGATTTCATATGGTGGTTTTTAGGAAACAGCAAATTTAATTCAATTAGACAATGAATCCATCAACATATTGAGATCACATACATTTTAAATTCAACCATAATCATATAACAGCAGCAATCATTTATCTAAGACTAGAAATCGTGAGATAAACTCACCTAAACAAACCTAGGATGGAAGATTAGAGCTTAGAATTTCCTATGCCTTTCTAATTCAACCTCAACCTAGGCTATGAACAAAGGTTGGATAGGAATTGATCAAAATCAGGAATTGAAAACTGAAATAAATCACTAAATTGATGCATAGATAGATAGAGGAAATTTCCTTTTATCAAAATACACTAAAATAGATTGAAAGGCCTTTGATTTTACTCTTTAATTTGCAAATTTTGGGATTTAGGGTCTTTGTACTTAGAGGAATTTGAGTTTCTAGTTCGGTAATGAAATGAGAAGTAAGAAATGATGTATGCACGTTTTCTCATTTCTATTTCCTTTGTTTTGGATGGTAAAGCAGCCAAGTGTTGCTAATTCTTTCAAAACCAAAGCGTTACTAATTTTTTGTGTTTCATTTTACCACTTTATACATACTAATTTAATTAAAACGACATTCTAATTTAACTAACATTTATTTCTAAACTTTCCACGATATAAATAACATGTCAAAATCTCACTTTTATCAATATGGAATTTTATCAAAATTAATTACAACTTTTAAAATGAAAAGCTATTCTTCGTATTCTTATAAAATGAACCATTAATTAAAAAATCATATTTCAAACAATGAAATTATTTCCATACAATTTATTTGTTCATTTTCTCCAAAATTATTCTTATATAATTAAATATGAGAGTTAAATAGCATAAAAAGAAAAGTCATTAAATTCCCAATTTATTAAACTCCAAATCGATTTTAATTTGGAAATACAATAATTTACAAATTCTCCAGATTCATTAAATTATTTAATTAATATTAATTAAATCATATTTTAAATTTAGATTCTAGGTAATCTCGACTAGGGCTGTTACAACTTTAAAAGTTCAATAACTCATTTTAATTAATAATTTTAAACCTTACGGTTTTGGAGACATTTGCTTCCTTTGGGAATTTCGGAGATGAAATTCTTTTAAGGGGGAGAATGTAACATCCTGGAATTTTATCATTGTGATTTTGAACATTTAAATAATTTTAAATATTTAAATAATTAGTGTTTGAAAATCTTAATAGCTTATGTTCAAATATGGGTGTTATTTAAATATTCGAAGTGAATTAAATATTAATTAAATGGATTTAACAGTCTTATTTAACTCCTTTTAATTAATAAACAATTATGGCAAGCTTGTTATCGTAAATCTTTTTTAGAATAATAAATAGTTCAAATAAATAATAAGAAAACCAATTGTTAATAAAACGATTCAATTTTAATGACGTGTTTTATTTCAATTTAATTGATTTAAATAACAAGAAAACCAATATGTGTATTTTATTGTTGATTTGTTATCATGTCGCATTTTGGTGCATGATCGTATTTTATTTCCACCGTTCGCGGTCCGTACGCAAACGAAATATTGTGTAGCGGAAAACCACAATTTTTCTTTTAAAAACCTTTTTAAATCAAAATCAAAATTCAAAATTTCAAATTAACTTTTTGGTTATGTGATATGTTGCTTGGGAATATTGTCTAACTTGAGCTTGGTTTACTTTTGTTTGAAGCAAGATAAATTAGTTTGTTTATAAAGTAAAAAACAAATAAATACTTACACATTTTTTCCTTTTTTCTCATTTTGATCATTCCCTTTTCTATTTCCTTTAACGGTAAAACAAAAGAGAAAAGGATAATAGCTACAAGCTATAAAATCAAAAATCAAATCAACCACTTAACTAAAAATCATGAAACTAGCTTTGTTGAGTTTGTATTAGCATGGGCTTCGATTCTATATAAATTTTGATAGGCGCGGTTGTGTTTTGGGGTAGTCTAGGTCTTGGCCGTGTGAAATAGGGACTAGGGTTTCGCTTTCTAATCAATTGGGAAGGCAATAGGCCACACAGTCGGTTGTTTAGGGTTTCTTTGATGAAACGGCACCTTGCTGTCGAGTTTTGTGGATTGCGATCCTATGGGAAGGTGCACGACCTGGTATGGTCGAATGAGGCGAAGGCGAAGTCGCATTCTTCTGGGCTCGACCGAGCTAAATGTCGTTGGGTCAAGGATGATGCTCTCACGAAGAGGAGCTCGTAGTAGGAGTCGGCATGTGATTTAGTCGAGTGTAGGTGAAGTTATTGTGAAAGGAAGAGTTGTACTTTGATGGGTGTTTATGTGCAAGCGGGAACTAATTTTTAATTTTTAGGAAGAAGAGTTGTTGAGTGGGTAATTAATATTGGTCTTGTAATTAGTTTAGTTAAATAATATTTTAATCTCCAAAACTTATAAATGCAATATCTTGCTAGTACGAGGTCGGATCTGGATGCGGTCAGTTGCGTTGGACTCGCAGAAGTGTTAGCTACGCGTTGAAACTGATTTCGTTAAATTTAAAGCTAGTGGAATTTTGGACTAAAATCGATTTTAGACCAAACTGGAAAGCGAAAGCGCCAACTAAAATTCTATGAGTTTACTCACCTTTAAATAAATTATATGATATCTGTATTGCTATAAATTATTGTAGAAAGCTTGGATGATAGTTTATAGTGTTGTTTGATTGTTTGTTTGGATTTAAATTCTCGTTTAAAAAGCGGATGGCATAAATAACCATTATGATGTAGGGAAAAAAACAAAAGGGAAGTCGGAGTGTATGTAGCGAATATGTCACTACGAAACTCGAAATACACATTTATTTGTGTGATTTACAAGGGACTTTTGTAAAAAGACCCTAAGGGGTTTCCCGTCAATATTTATTTATTTACTTACATTCTTATGCTGCTTATATTGCTGTTTGGTTGAAATATTTATGACCTACTCTTTGAATGTGAAATTGTTGTTACAACGATTATCGTTGTACCGTCACTTATGAAATATCGTCCCCTTAAACCCTTGTTGTGCTTTGAACTTGAGCTTGTATTATTACAAAATAAATGTTTGGTTGTGTTTTTGCACTTTGAAAGTGTTTATACTATATTTTCAAATATTTTGAGAATTTTTAAAATAAAGGATAATTGTTGATTTAAAATTTATCAAAGGAGTTATAAATTTAATTAATTAGCTTTTAGGATAATTAATGTTGTTTTGAATTTATAAAGAGATTATAAATTTGATAAATTATCTTTTGAGATAATTAATGTCGATTTAAATTTATTAAAGATTATAACTTGGATTTAATTATCTTTCGAGATAATTAATGTTGTTCTAATTTATAAAGGTTATTTACCTTAAATAGTTTGTAAATTCTTTTACGATGGGTTTGTAAGGATTGTACAAGTATTTGAAAAGAATTGGAGGCTTAAATTTATTCTTAATTATTATTTAACTATAATTGGGTAAATTGATCGTTTTAAATAATGATGTTTAAAATTAATTAATCATTTTTAATAATGATGTTTAAGATTTATTTATTATTTTAATAAATGATGTTTAAAGTTAATTAATTGTGTAAAATAAAGGTGTTTAAAATTAATTAACTGATTTAATAAAAGTGTTTTAAAGATTAATTAACCGATTTAATAAAAGTAATTAAAGTTAATTAACTGATTTAATATAGCTGTTTAAAGTTAACTAATGGATTTTTTAAAGGGGTTATAAGTTGATTAATTTACTCTTAGGATAATTATTATGGTTTTAAATTTATAAAAGAATTATATCAGTCATCTTTCAGGATGATTAACATTGTTTTAAATTTATAAAAGCATTTAATTGATTTGTTATCTTTTGGGACAAAAAATGTTGTTTGAAATTTATAAATGATAGCTTATAAATGTGAGAAATGTTTTGAAAGGAATTGTTTTAAAAATCAAAGGTACGTGTAAATTGTTTTGGGTTTATTGTGAACAATATTTTAATGAAATTTGTTTTCAACCCCTTTTTTAATATATTTAGAAATATATCTTGCTCATTAAAATGAATATTTCAAGAGTATTTTTGAAGTGTTTTACAAATATTTGTGATGTGAAAACCAAGCAAAAGTTTGAGTTTTAAAAGTTTAAAAGTTTGATCCGATTACAGAAAGGATACGAAATTTACCTTCCGTAAACAGTATCACTTATATGGAAAGAATTTAATCATACTCCTAGTACTAAACGTCGAGGTATGGAAACGCATTTCTATCTTGAAGGTTAAAATTGTTGTCAAGGCGATGCCTATAGGTAACATTACCTTAACTTGCCCGACGTCATTTTTAACCGAGGGATAGGCCGAGGGATAGTACAAGTTTGAAATCGATGAGTAGTGGTAAGGGTATGAGATTTACTTTTCATATACGATCATTTTGAATATTCCCGATAGTTGATTTATTGACTATCGATTCAGCTTTCTTCTTTGTGTTTCATCAATTTAAAATGATTCTTTGCTTATTTAAGTGTTGATATCCCTTGTCAAAAATGACTAAAACCAAAGTGCGAGTGGGGGCCGAGCTATGTGGGGGCCGAGCTATGTGGGGTTGTTCCCATTATGGTATTTTCACATCTATTCTAGATTGGTTTTGGTGGTATGCGTGAGGAGATGTGAAATATTCGGATTCTTGGTAAGGTTGGTAGTGGCCGGCTTGGAGATTCCCGAGAGCCATCAGAGTTCTCAAGTATATTTCTAGAGGTATGCTTTCAGTAAGGGAGGAGCACCCTCCTAGTCATTGTTGGGAAATTCCTTTTTATTATTGTTGATTCAAATATTTGGATAGTTTTTCTTAATTGCATTGAGGTGTGACTGGAGCTCTTCTCGATGTTTAATTATTTATGTCCATTCTTTAAGTTTGGATTTTGACCTTGTTTATACCCACCCTTCCAAGTTTGGGTTTTGTTTTCATTTGCTTCCATTCATTCATGTGTGGAGGTTGTTCTTGTGAGGTAAAAACCCATTTCATGATTAGCGGCGTGGTCTCATAAGATTATTATATATTCATCACATTACTTGACTTTATCATGTTGGTATTTCTAGACTGATCCGGGTGTTATTTTATTATAATGCTCGGGTCAGACCGAGTATTTTTTCAAGTTGTCGTTGGTGGGGCATAGAGCTCATGGAGTAGAGCTGGATGTTCACCGACCTTGGTATTTTTATTTTCCTCTATATTATTATATATACCCATCATCAATTGTAAGATCACGAAGTTATAACTGTCCAGGCTGATAAGGTTTGATTTTAACTCAGATTTACTTTGTATCTTAGAGTGAAAGTCTACTATTTTGTTATATTATATGTTGTCGTTCTGATGTGAGATTCTATTTTACCTGTTCTTTTTCTTTTTCCTTCTACCCTAATAATCTACCTTTATGGCATTTGGACATTCGACATTTGAATACCGCAGGTGTATTTAGTGTTAACTTTCGATGGTCGAAAAGGTGGGTTGTTACAACACTGTAGCGCATGACAGGGAGCAGCTTGGTTCGAAGAATGATGTGATCGATCAAAGAAGAGATTCCATCTTTACAGTATAGCGCATGACATCGAGCAGCTTGGTTTAAAGAGTGATGTGATCGATCACCGAAGAGATTCCATCTTTACACTATAGCGCATGACATGGAGCTGCTTGGTTTAGAGAGTGATGAGATTGGTCAGTGAAAAGGTTCCAACTTTACACTGTAGCGCCTGGTTGGAATTTCATACTGACTTGAATTGTCAATAACAAAATTATGAAATTACACTATAGGCGCATATGATATGAAATTTGAAGTGGATGGTGTGAAAGTTTATTTTCATTATAAATACCTCTTAAATAAAATGTTTGTAGTTCATTCTGCAACTTAGAAACCACCAGCTCTTAAGATGCCCATTTCTTATCCCGAATCATACAATTATACCTATCATTTGTATGGTCCGTCAAACCCTAATTCATCTCCACCTAGAACCCCAATTAGATGGTACATTGAATTGGAAGAACGACATTACGAGGATATGAGACAAAGAGCTTGAATCGAGGACGAAACAATTGCGAATAGACTATCATCAACAACAGCTACTTATCCACCCTACACAAGAATTACATCAGGTGATACCACAAGTACAAATGCAATTGAAGTTGATAAGGTACAATCTGCAAATGTTATGTGCTTATATGGTTTCGAATCACCGATTGTAGTCATACAAAGTGGGGATAATGTTGGTCATCGATACTTTAATTGTCCACTTTACCCTAATGGACACGAATTTGGATAGTGGATAGACGACCGATTCCCTTCTCGAGCTATAACTTACACTTTGGAATTGGAAGAAGAGACCAGGAGACTTCATAACCAACTCACTGACGTTATGCACCAGAACTATCTGCTTCATAATTGTTTAACCTAGATGTTTGTCCACTCCGGGACTAACTAGTTTTATTCAAGTATTTTCAATTTTCGTTTGATCGTAAAGTAGAAGTCATTTGTTGAATTTCAATATTTAAAATTATGTATCTTCTCGTTATCTTAGCATCTTAAGTTGAAGTCATATGTCAAACAAATTATAAAGGTCAAAGGTAAATTTAGAACCAAAGAGAAATACATTAAACACTTAAATAGGGAAATACATTGAACAATCAAATGACAAAAAGGCGTATGGATAAAGAAATACCACATGGAAGTACAATGGTACATAGTTAACCTAAATGCGTAAGCCTCTTGTATCGCAATTTGAGTGCCTCATGACCAACGAATTCTGATTAGTACTATAATATGTAACACGAATCAAAAGTAGATCGATTTACTTGAAATACGTTTTCGTTTTCCACCTCTTGAATTATTTTGCAATACCTATTGCAAGCTGCCATAAATCACCGTAAGTAGTTTTGGTTTCCAAAGTCGAGCGCCTCCTCGTACAATTTGGATGATTGTTGTAAACCTCATTCACTATATTCGAATACCCTTCATGACTTACATACACACCTCCACACAAACTCAATTCATACTTATGGTCACTGTCAATGTAGTATTTCATAAGTACCAGCAACTCTGACGATAACCAAATAACGCTGGACATTACAGTAATATTTAAGTTTATCTACTAACTTTGTACAAAATGTTTGGTTCACAACAACATTTATAGGTAAAGTAAATGATTTAGGACCTTTCTAAGCACTGTCACAAGTAGACAAATATCTAGCTAAGGTCGATCAGAAAAGGACAGTGCCGTTCTGCAACATGACCATTTTAACTATTACGCTTGTGTGATGATATGAGTAAATTAAAAAAATATTTAATACACATTGTAGAAAAGATAAATAAGACCTATACTAATATCGAAAATAGACTAAATTCCAAATTTCCTAAGTAAGTAGAGTACGATTAAATGAGAATAACAGAAAAACCTTAATTATTAACTGGAATCCTAATTAATTTCCATAAAACATACATAAATTTCAACCGAAATTAAATTCCAAATAAACTAGTACAACATAAACAACGTTACATTTGCCCATATCATATGACTAATAATTGGACGAACCCCCTAGACTAACATGATATTCTCTAAATTTTCTCTACACTGCAGCACAGTGTTCGGGTTCGAGCTTAGAGAGGTCGCAAGTCATCACAGCCAAAATGAAATATTCTTTCCGTTGCCTCATTTTCTCTCTTTTCAGTTCCAAATTCTCTTCTTGCAAATGAAGATCTACTCTTCTTTGTTTTTCTTTCTCAGCCTCGCGCTCATAGTATTTCTGCGTTCTTATCTGTTCCTTGTCTTCCTCCAACATTCTTATGTCGTTATGGACTGAAGACATAGTTTCAACAATTTTATCATAATTGACGTTATAATCAATTTTATTCTTCAGTCTCCGTCTTTCTACCACCCACCTTGCATTGTTACTACAAAATGGTGGAGTTCTTGTTCTTCAACCGCCTCTGGAACATCCGAATCTCTTCTACTGGAATCAAGATTCATTCTTCTTGGTTCAAACTAAAATCCAGTGTGTTTCTTTTTTATTGTACTCTATTTTTCTTCATCTTTAAGGAGATTGTAAATGTGCAAAAGATTGAAGGCAGCTCTCTTATTTTATTGTACATAGGCCTCATGAGCCTGTTTGAGCTGAAAATTAAAACAAAACATTAGTGCGGTTTAATAATAAATAAGCTACTTCAATAATGGTTGATAGATTAAATTCACAAAGTTAACATCTGTAACCTTACTTTGTTTTCTCGTCTCCATAATTGTCATGATCTCATTCCATTTTGGACAATCCCGTTCATACATCTTCATTGAGTTTTTAAAGATTCAACTGATCTAGGAATACTATTGGGTAAACGAGCATGGAAAAAGTCTGAAATAGACGTCCAAAAAGCAAACTCGGTTTGCAATGTACCTTTCTTTTCGTCAACAGAACACTTTAACGAACAAATAACAAGTTCATCTTGTTCGTCTTTTGATCATTTCTGTTGAGTAGAAGCAAAACTTTTAGATGGAATTTCATTTACTTTGGAATTGGGAATTCCTTTATGTTGATTCCTCCTGTATTTGCTCTTCTTTGAGCTTTTTAAGAACACATAGTTTTTTTCCTCTTTAACCGTTTGATTTGCGTTTAATAGTGAGCGTGGCTTAGCAAAGAAAGAGGAAGAAGGTGGATATAAAGTTTGTAAGTTGACCAAAATCAACTTACCGTTGCCTTATGAGGCATTAATAATGCCGGATACCACGACAACGGTAATATTTTTAAGGTTACTACCGTTGCCTTGTTTTGTCTAACATTATTAATGTTCGTTAAACTACTGCCATGACCTTGACAGTCAGTGACACGGTGTGTCAATTTTTGAACGGATGGGCTCACGGAGTATCTGTTCGAATGCTCCTATAAAACATGCACGAGACATTATGCATTCATGGCAGGTGAAATAATTACGGAAGTAGACAAAAAATGGTTAGACGGATATCCACATCCTCACACGTTGCACTTCCTTTTCTTATCAAAATATCAGTGGGACAAATCAGAGAATGCATGTTGCCGACGAAATGGGAAAAGGGGAGAATAGACAAAGTAAATATTGACAAGTAGCAACTATATATCGTCATATTTAATTAACTGAAGCATATCCGCTTCACTTATTTGTAAAGCAACTGTCTCGAAACGAAAGAAGGGTCAAACAATACGTTTCAAGACAACCCACCATGACCCATTTATTAACTCTTTTTATTTTTATTTTGTTTTGTTTGACAAGTTATACATGAATTTATTTTTGCTTTTGTTTATTGGTGTTTAATTCGAGTATTTTCTTGTTTGTACATGAACCGTCGCAAACGTCAACTTGTCTGGGCGAAGCTATTTGTAAAAGAAAGCTATTTTTAAGGAAAGTAGAAACTGCCAAATCGAATGCTTCAAGTGCTTATTCGCATCACATTTTATTTTTTAAATGGATCAAAAATTCTAAATAGCATGAACATATTGAAAACATACAGAAGAAAAAAATTACGGATCACTTTTTTTTTGGTGTACTATAAGAAAACTTCATGTAGTAGTCAATGTGTAAATCAGAGAAATAAAATTCAATTTCAAAATATTTTGATGTACAAAAACGATATTATTTGGAACATGCTTTAATAACAGTTTAATCATTTACCAACAGTTAAATATGGTTTTATGATTTTCAGAAATGGATTTGAAAAAGCAAATTTATCTGCAGAGAAACATGACTGAACTAATATTGTTGGATAGATTTTTCTTATAAATACATCAAACTTTAGAATAGATCTTTAATTTCAAAATAAAACACTAATGGCAAAATAAATGGAAATATAGGGAACAAAATCAGTTGGTCTTATATTCCCTTGTCCCTGTATATCCTGCCAATTAAAACACTTTCTTTTTTTCTTTGTTTTTTTTTTTTGCCAAAATGCTTCTACTTTAGAAAAGAGAGAGTATTTTTTATATAAAATAATGTGGAAAATAGGCACAAGGACAAATTTTCATAAATTTTTTGGCTGAAGGACAACAAGTTTTATTTTTAGGCTGAAGGACAAACTTTGAAAGATAATTAGGCTGAAGGACAATGCTAATACAACTAGCATTTTGTACAATGTAAAACTGGATATAATGCTAGTTATAATTAGCATTTTGTACAATGTTTGCACTGTACAAAATGCTAACTATATTTAGCATTTTTCTTCAGTCTAATTTTCTTCCAAAGTTTGTCCTTCAGCCTAAAAATGAAACTTTGTGTACTTCAGCCTAAATTTTTTTCAAAGTTTGTCCTTGTGCCTAATTCCCTCTAAAATAATCTATGTTCTAGCTAGCCAGACATAACATTCGGCCGTCCTTTTGGGAGGCCGGAACGGGGAGCCTCGTGCAGAAGAAAGACGAGGTAGCGAATGTCGTTAGCCTAGGGGTATGAACCGTTTGGCAAGAGAGGCTTTACTAATTGAGAATAGTTGTTTGAGGTGAGTTTTTTTCTCTATTTCTAATTTCACCAAAAAAAATTAGTTTTTTTCTCTGAATATTAATGGCATGTTTTTATGATTAAAACAATTTAATAATTCCAAATTTCAATGCAAATGTTTGTAGGATACTGATTTTTTCTTTTGATATTTGCAAAAAACAAATATCTACGTAATATTTACAGTTCAAAAACTTCAAATGTTCGCAGATTTCGCTGTACATATTTTCAGTTTTCAGATATATCTTAAAACAAACTTCTTGTTCATAAAACTAAATTTTTCTTCAATTTTTTTCTTTAGTGTAGAAACCTCCATTTTAAAATTTAAGAAGTGCTTCTAGGGAATTTACAAATAATAAAACGAACGTCTATATTATAAAATTGGAGTCATATCAATGACATTTCTCACGCCACTCTGCCTCGCTGTCTTACGCGGCGTATCTAAATTGAATCCTGCCATATCTAATCCAATCAACTTCAACAAATATAATACTACTATAATAAACTATTAAAGTATGGAAGATCGCTTATTTTATACCAATACCAGATGATACCAAGTTCCAAGTCTACGTATTATATTCTTCGCATCCACCTAACAAGAAAAATAATGATACAATAACCAGCTATTACTGGAAGCATTTACATTTTCCATATTTGGATATCTAAAATAAAATATTAATTGCTTTTATACTGCACATGACTCGCTGTGATTAGGTTTTGCCTCTTCAAATCAAAGAGGGGTCAGATGATACAGTGTTTAGAAAGAGGGTCCTTTTAATTAGTTCATTTTAAACGTCAAGGGCTATTATGTGCAAATAAATTATTTCCCTTTTAATACTAGTTACACGTGCTTTGTTTTAGACAGTTGGCAATTATGTTAGCTGCTTTCGTTAATTTTTATTTTTTGCGGTTAAATAAATAGGTACTTTTGGCACAGGTCCTTATTAAGTTTCAAAATACACGGAAAGTCCTTCATTAAATTTCAATGTAAATTAGGTCCCTGTTTTTTATTCACAATTATTGCAGAGCATAATGCAACTTTTCATAAAAGTTGCTGACATTTCCGTAATTTTTCTCTACACTGTGAACATAGTGTATGAAAGTTGCTGAAATATCAGCACTTATTTATAAAAGTTGCTGACATTTCAGCAACATTTATGTACACTGTGAACACAGTGTATGAAAATTGCTGAAATATCAGCACTTATTTATAAAAGTTGCTGACATTTCAGCAACATTTATGTACACAGTGTATGAAATTTGCTGAAATATCAGCACTTATTTATAAAAGTTACTGACATTTCAGCAATAATTTTTCTTTGTTTCTGGAAAATAGATGAGTGAGACTAAGCCAATTTAGGTGCGGTTCGTAGCCATATTTTGGTCAATATCCGTTAGGGATGCATCTGACGCACCAGACGACCCAACGATGTTATAGCCCAGTTCATAGCTTCATTGTGAGAATGGTAGGGGAAGGTAAGTTCGCGTCCAATGCATCGAACGCGTCCCCAATAGTTGACATGGCCAGCCGTTGATTTCTTTTGTCCTTCCCATCCTCTCTTCATATAGTCCGCTCTGATTCTTCATATGCAGAATACAAACTTTTACCCCATTCACTCAACTTCCCCGCTCAAATGTTTCTCTCTAAAGCTCTGCTCAAATTTTCCGTTTTCCTTTCATTCCAAAGTCACCCTTTATAAAATAATAAAGCAGTGAAAAGAAAATAATCAATAAATACATTAATATCTCAAGAAAGCAACAAACATAAAAGTTAAAATTTCTTTTTAAAAAATTAATATCTAAAGATTTTTTTTTCTCCATAGTGATCACGCTTCCTATGATACTCTCTTCCTCCTAAACCTCTATTACTTTAAATTGTATAAAACTAATTAAAGTTAGTGTAGCTTTCACTACTAGAATGGCTGCCAATTGCGGCAGCCCTTTGCGTCGGCTAGCGACGGCTAAAAAAAGCGGTCGTCGCTAGCCGACGCACGATCTGAAGATACAGGCAGAAACCCACGACCAAAACAATCACTCTCACCTCCCCTCAAAACATTCAGCTTCCCCCTAAAATCACCACCAGCCGCCGCCGCCGCCTTCCGTCGCCAATTTCAAGTTCTCTAAACTTGCCGGCATATCCTCTTCTCCATTATCTATATTCAATTTAGGTATAAACTAAATTAGTTGATGATTTAGGGATTTGGAATTGACTGATTTAGAGATTTTGAATTGATGATTATATCTTTGTAGTTGATGATAATATAGTTTATTAGTTGATTTGGGTATATAATTAAAACCCTAATTTAGGAAATTAATTGATTATGATTTTGAAATTGATGATTATTATGTATTAGTTGATGATAATGGTATGTTAGTTGATTTAGTGAAGTTAATAAGTGGTTTGATTATTTAATTGTAAACAAAAAATATGGTTGATTTAAAACTCAAAAATTAGTTTGTAATCGTTAATTAATATATGCTTATTGATAAGTGTATGTTAATTATAAGTTTTAGTGGTTAGTATAAAATAGTAAGTTAAAATTTTAGTTTAAAAAATAGTTAAGTTAAAATTTTAAATTGTTAACTGGATGTTGAAATAAATTTTAAATTTTCAAATTTATTAAATAAAATATTTAAATAGTTGAATAAATTATCAAATTTTGAAAAGAGCATAACAACAACAAATATTCTAGTGAAATGGATTTGTAAAAAAATTAAGCAATGAATATAACAACAACAAATAATTCTAATGAAATCAATTTTGTAAAAATAATTAAGAAATAAATATAACAATAACAAATATTCTTCTAAACTTGATTTTATAAAATGTTAAGAAATTAATATAACAAGAACAAATATTATATTGTAAAGAAATTTAGAAATGAAAATAACAACAACAAATATTCCGCTAAAATCGAATTTCTAAAAAAAAATTAGAATATGAATATAACAACAACAAATATTCTGCTAAAATCGATTTTGTAAAGAAATTAAGAAATGAATATAAGAACAAATATTGTGCTAAAACCGATTTTCCAAAAAATTGAGAAATAAATATAACAAGAATAAATATTTTACCTAAATCGATTTTAAAAAAATTTGAAATGAATATAATGTTGATTTGAAAATAAGCATTAAATGTTATTTCAACAAATAATTGACGCTAAAAAATTAAAGCCTTTAGTCCTAAAAGGTTTTTATTTAGTTTAGAAAACACAACGACAAAAGTACATCCCTTGGATTCAAAGTTATGCGTAAAAGAGAAGTAAAGTGAAGTGCTATCGAAATTAGACAGAAGTGTGGTGTGTGAAGCCTTTATTCCTAAATGGCTTTACTTTATTTTAGAAAATACAACAACAATATACCATTTGAGTGCAAGTTATGCGTAGAGGAGAAGTGAACTGAAGTGCTGTCGAAATTACTAACATATATTTTCAAATCGGGAAAAATATTCGATTATTTCCTCGACCGTACTTGGATGTATGAAGTCAGAACTGGTAGAAAAGGTTCAATAAAGGATCATTTCTATAACGGCGTACACGAATTTATTAGATTCGTTAAATCTAATAATCGAAATAACGAAGAAATTCATTGCCCGTGTAGTAAGTGCCAGCATTTGAAGCATTGGAAATCAGATATAATTGAAGTACAATTATATAAATATGGTTTCATGCCGAATTGTTATTTCTGGGATCGTCATGGAAAAATTGTTGAACCTACACCTAATCCTATAACGTTAGAGGATGAAAATATTATGACGAATCAGGTGAAAATATGGTGGAAGATGCATGTTGGTTTCCAGTCAAGTGACATTTGTGTATATATTTGATACATGTTGGTTGGTTGTTGTGTTTGATGGGTTAGTGGACATTTGTTATATATGTGATTGATGGATAGTATTTGGTTGTATGGTTATATTGTTTTATGGATTTGGGTGGTTCCGTTTGATTGGTATTGGTTGTTTGATGGATAGTATTTGGATTTTGATAGTGTGTATATATATACATACATATATATATATATGTATGTATGATTATTTGTGATATGTGTGAAATTATATGATGGATAGAGTGTTATTGGTTGTGAAATTGAATGTATTAGTGTTGGAAAGCGATTTGAATTTGGTTGTGTGGTTGGATTGACTGAATGGCAGAATTGGAGCTGGAAATTTATCTCGGGTTAGCGACGGCTAGCAACGGCTAACGACGACTTATTTATCCAGGATAGCGACGGTTGGTGACGACTAAATTGTTTCAGAGTAGCGATGACTAGTGACGGCTTATGACGCCATACCTGTTTTAACTAATTTTCCACGTGTCCACCTAGGCGTCGCCAACCGTCGCTATTTTGGTGATGGAGCCGTCACTAAAGCCGTCGCTTTACTGTGTGGTGGAGACCTAAATAGCGACGACTTTTAACGACGGCCGACGACGGCCTGCGACACCTTTTAGCCGTCGCTAAAGTCGTCTTGTTTTGTAGTGTTTTAAATTTGGCCCTATAAAGAAATCTATTATTTCAATTTTCAATCTATGTATTTAGGGATTTGAATACCAACATTTTCTCCTTTCTGGTTAAGGTTAATTTTCTTATATCCGTACCACATTTAAGGTTAGTTATTTCTCACAAAGTAATGATTTTAATTTAGCTATTCGGCTTATATAGTATTTGTACTTGCAAACTTTTGTAGGAGCGCATTTTTTGGAAAGAAATAAATTGGTTGAAAATTAGTAGAATTTAATCTAGGTAAGAAATATGGCAGTGGTAAAATAGATTGAGAGAAGCTTGTTGTTTGGAAAAAAAAGCAATTTAGGGTTTTCCTCAGCCATGGGGGAAAATCTCTCCCCTCACAGAAATCTCCCTCATCTCTCTTCCTCAAAACTTATAAACGGACCACCTGAATCTCACATCAGAGAATCAAGCAATGGAATCATCATAGATAAAGATGGGTTTCAATTAGTTCAATCAAGATCACAAAAGAAACGACAACCCTATATGCCCGGATATCAGAGAAATTTGCGGGACAATTATACTCAAACAAAGAAGACAGATGGTCAGAGTTCAATCTTCCATCCTCTGATTACAAGAAATCAATCGTATCAACCACGGAAACCCACAAATTTATCTCTGAATAAGGCACAAGGGCAAAAATCTTGGGCTGAAATCGTTTCTGAGCAATCTAAAGAACCAAATAATGATGAATGCAATCTTGAAACTATTGCTCCTATCAAAATTAACAGTAAGAAATTTGGCTTGATAAAAGAATCTGTATGCAAAAGAGCAATTGATTGTTGGAGCAATTCAATTTTGGTTTATGTTGTTGGTACTAAACCGTATTATACATTTTTCAAAGCTTACATCCAACATGTTTGGAAAACCTGTTGGAGAATTTGAAATCTTTACCAGAGAAAATGGGTTTTTTATTGTTAAATTCAGAGAAGTTCATGATTGCAATTCGATCATTCAGAATGGCCCATACTTTTATAATGGAAAGCTCATCATAATGAGAAGATGGTCTGAGTCCCTGAAAATGGATAGGGATCTCCTTAGTACGTTGCCGATATGGGTTAAGTTACCCAATGTCAATCTCAAATTATGGGATCGTGAAGCTTTCAGTGTAATGGCCAGCATTATCGGAAAACCCATAATAATGGATGCAGCTACAACCTTGAAAACGAGATTGAATTATGCTCGTCTTCTGGTGGAGGTTGTAGGATCGATTTCACCCTAGAGGGGGGGGGGGGTGAATAGGGTGATACTATAAATTATAAAAAATTATTGCGGAAGTTATATCAATTTTAACACAGAACACAGCAGAATAAAAACAGCACAGATATTGCAGAATATAGATAACAGAAACAGAACAACACAGAATTTACCCAGCTTCGGCAAAACCCTGCCTACGTGCTGCCCCCAAGGTTTCTACTAGAAATTAGATAGTCAGAAGCTTACACACGTAAACTCGCGACACCCGCTATCGACTAATCCTAACTCTACGCTCAAAACCCTGCCACAACTCAGCCACTGAGTTGCGAATTCTCAAATTACGCCACGTAGTTTGTCCCCTAGTCACACGACTAGAAAAAATAGCAGTTTGAAATTGAAATACAAATTTAAAAAAACGATTCAAAATCGATTTAAAAACAAAGCCCTATAAATATAAACTAAACCCCTTTTTATAATAAAACCCTTTTATATCCTATTATTATTTTAACAAGGCCGGCCCTTCCTCCTTTTTACTCTAGCCCGTTACTTTTCTCTGGCTTGTGAAAAAATGGCGGCTTTGTTAATCTCGTTCGTTCCTCTTTGCAACTGAGTTAGGGCTTGTGAAAAATTTAGGGCTTTCGTTCCTCTTGCGCTCTGAACTTTGGGCTTTTCGAAGTGCCGTCCCTACGTCGATCGTTTTGTTGATTGTTCGAGAATTGCTTAGCTCGATCGATTTCTCTTTGCTCTCTTTGGCTACTTCGACGAGTTCGATTCTTGCTTCTGGTAAGAATTTATGCTCTGTTACTTTTCGATTTTCATATTCAAACTCTTATATATTTTGCCGATGATGATGTTAGGGTTTTTATATAGGAGTCGATTCCCTGATTTTCATTCGCACAATAATATATTTGAATTTTTCTCAGCCGATCATTTATGCTTGGATGCTTGCGAATTTTCCTTGACTAATTCTCACGCGAATATACTTTCGTATACGGTGAAACTTGGTTATCACGGCGTTGATTTTTCTCGTTCCTTTTTGACTTCGGCCAGTTGTCACTGCTTCGTTCTCGTTCTGGTTGACTTCGACTTCGACGATGTTGAATTCGTTCGACTTTACTTAGGTATTTGCAGTTCATCCCTGTAGCATTGATAATCATGTCTGCACTTTGAACTTGGATGATTTGAACTCGATGGTTAGACTTCACTTGATCATATATTCGTGTATATTTGCCTTGTTGCCATATTGATCCCTCTGGCCTCTGAGTTGTTTGTTGAGTCTATGCATATTTAATTCTCATTTTCTTCGAGACAGTCTTAGTTGCATTGATGTGTTTACTTTGAGCATGTTACTTTGGTTTTCACTAACCTCACATGTACATGCTTGCATCTTTGAATTTTGGTTAGATGGTACTGTCCAGACCTGACCTTGTTTGATTTCTTTATATTGATGTGCATTGAGCATTGTCCTTGTATCACTTGAGTCAGTTGGCATTTGTTTTGTATGTTTGGCACTGATATGTGTTCCTTCTATTTACGTTGTAAGTGGGCTGGTGCATCTTGACACTGTTGCATTTGTTGTTGTTTGCACACTTCTTCTGTTCGTGTCTTGATTGCTGAAGTTTGGTATTTTCTGGCATTTGTATTTAGTCTGGAGGTATTGGGTTTTGACTGTCTGTATTCATAAGTGTTGACCATCTTCTTTGTTTGGTGCTGTTGTACTACCTTCATTCAGAAGTATTGTTGCAGTGAGCTGGTATTGTTGTAGTGTGCTCTGTTGTATGTTTGATTATTTGAGCTTATACACTTTTGTTGCACCTGAGTTGAACCTGTCTTTTTAGCTGGGTTTGACCTTGTGCTTACCTGTCCCTGTAAATTGATCAAGTGTACATATATATCGGTGTACACGACCTTGTGGCATGTACAGTGATACACTGTGCATGTCACATTGTTCGTGTGTGATGAATTCGAATATAATGACGATCAACCCAAATAACTGAGGCAAATACTATTTTCAAAATCATCTTTTATTTCAAATTTCAAAAATATTTCTCTTTCAATTTTACTGCGTTTGAGAATATTTTTGCAGATTACTCGGATGCTGGAATCAGACTGAAATGCAGTTGAAGACAAAATACGAGTGTGAGTGATATGTAGTGAGGTTATTTATGTAAAAATGAATTGTGATTTATTTAGAAATTGTATAGTTATAGTGAGAGCCTGAATGTGTACTATTTAAAAATTGTAATAAAAATTTGTTTGAATAAAAATTTCTGTTCGAATTTAATTTCTGTGTTATTTATTTTATTCAGCAAATATCTATTTAATCTGTGAAAAATAAAATAGTACAATATCAAATACATTTAAATGAATATATATATATATATATGTTTATTATCATCAAACAAAAATCATATAGACGCATATTCAACAATCTCCCCCTTTTGATGATAACAAACATATATTTAAGATTTTGACTATTTTAAATGTATTTGATTATTTAGTTTGCTCTCCCTATTTAAATGCTCCCTCTCTACACAATACTCCCCCTTCATATATGCATAAAAAATATTCAAATTAGAAAATATTTGACCTTTATTTTCAAAATCTTAACTTTTCTCTCCCCCTTTTGTTATCAGCAAAAGAATAATTGTGCTAGAAAAAAAATAGAGATAAAGTGATTGACATTAAATAATATTAATTCCCAATCGAGTATAAATATTAAATTTCAATAGAAAAATCAAACAAAAATCATAAATACTCTGTTTGACGCATATTACACTTTAGAATGATAGTGATAATGTCATCAGATAAAACCATATAGTTGGGTCTATTTGTGGTATTTTTACAATAGGAATTTGAATATCTACTAACCATGCATAACCGTTAGGACTTTTAAATGAGATTAGTAGTATTCTAAAATTTTTAAAAAATGAATTCAAGTATCTTCTAACCACGCATAACCGTGAGGACTTTTAAATGGGATTAGAATCAACTTGTCTATTTAATCAATTAATTTTTGATATGCGTTCCATACATGCATAACCGTGAGGACTTTTAAATGAGCATGGAAGCACATAACAAATTCAAAGTAATTCACCCATGCATAACCGTGAGGACTTTTAAATGAGAGTGAATTCTTTGGATGTTTTTATTTGTTAAAAAAATATAAAAAAAATGAATGATCCCCGTTTGAAATACCACATATTGACTTACTATATTGGATTTTGATGAGTGATGGTTGATAGAAAAATGATAGAAATAGAAATGGTCGTGAAATTTTTATCAAACGAAATTTTTTATAACATTTGTTTAAATTTCTAAAGAAATTTTCTATATATACTTTCTTGAGTTATAATATATGATTAATATCAACACTCATCACCTTTTCAATCACTATTTATCTTTTCGATAATTAGCAGGGGGTCAGGTTAGTTAAAGTAGTGATTTAAATCAATTTCAAAAATAATTATAAAATCAATTTTTCTAAACTAACTAATCTGAAATAAGGTCAAAAATGATTTTCTTGAAGGGTTTATTTAAGAAAAATATCTGTTAATTTAAAAATATTTGAAATGAAAAATAGTCAGATATTTTCTTTGAAAAATGATGCAGCTAATGAAAGTCAATAAATAATTACATTTCACTAGTAATATTTTCTAACAACTACATTGCCAGTGAAATCTGCATCTGATTTTTACTTTCACTCAGTATTCACTCATTTGAAGTCATAGACCAGATTATGAAATTTCAACAAACTCTTTCAGAATAATATTCAACAATTTTTAAATGAAATTCTCTTGAAATTGAATTGAAGCCGTGTAAACAATCAAACAAACATTATAGTGTCAATTTCTAAAACCGTAGAATAAACAACTATTTTCATGAGAAGTCAACAGTTATTTAAAAACATCATTATTATTTCAGAGCAAATTCTTGAAGTTTCAACAATTTCTTCAAGTTTCAACACTTCCAACAATTTTAAAGATTTCAATAATTTCCATAATTTCTTAAAAATTCAACAATTTCAATAATTTCTCAAAATCCTTTTTATAATTTCCAGTATGATGAAATTCTTTAGGATTGAGGTCGTGTCCATAGAAAATTCCGTGAATAAAGTTTTTAGCCAAATATATTATCAACAATCATCATCATTAATTTAAATTAATCTATAGTTAAATATCTCAAGGATTTTAGTATTCTTCGGTATAAAAACATAAATGGCAAACAATTTTGAAAATGGTCAGAATTATTATCAACATTTATACCTTCATCACATTACTGGCTGATATAAATAAAACTATGGTGCAGATAATCACATTAAACAATGTTATTCAAGATGAGTATACTTTTACCTGTTTTACCTTTACGATAATTTTTCGTTGTTGCCCATCGTGATTCTGTCACCTTTATTCTAGGCTAAGGAACTTTGATTTGAAATCCTTTGTGTGTTTGGAATAGCCAGAATCCAGATAACACCATTGTTGTCCCTTAGCCTGCCACCACACCTACACGACGAAAGATTTTTGTGACCTATTTGTTTTTATAGGTCCATGGTTGTTAGTGGTAGAATTATTTGAAGAATAATTTTGTGTAGACCCAAAACTATTAATATACGTTCCTTTTGGCACCCAAATTTATTTAACTTTGAGGGATTTTATATTTGTGCCTTTTGGAACCCAAATTGGAATTGTTTTCTCGTGTTTGGGCCTATACCAACAATTATTTTGATTGTGTCCAAATTTTCTACAAATAGTGCACATTGAATTGACTTGTTTAGTTTCACTTCTATACCGTTCTGTTTGAGTATACCCAAGTCCTTGTCTATCAATATTGACAGTTTGTTTTCCTAATAGCACATTCAACGATCTTTCACTTTTGGAAAATTTATTTAAAGTAGTAGACAGTTGTTGGACTTGTGATTTAAGTGATTCGTTTTCATTCAATAATTGAGTGCACCTTTTGATAGAATTTTATTTTCTTGTATTTTCACTTTCTTTTAAAACCAGAATTTCATTTTCAAGTGATTTTATATTAATTTCTGATTTTTTAATCTCATCTTCGAATGTTGGACACTTATCACACTTAGGGATTCTACTTTGATAGTTTTTAACTAACTGTTCAAGTTGTTCATTTGATTCTATTAAACTATCTCTTTGTGATTCAAGTTTAGAGTATCTTTCCCTAAGTCGTTCAAAACAACTGTTTACTTCGTGGAAATGAATAAGCAACTCAAAATGGGTAAGTTTTGATACCTCACTTGGCTCGTCATCGTCACTGTCAGTTATATCACCTTGAAGACACAATTCTGCCTTTTCACTTCCACTGCCAGTGCTTTGATCTTCCTCGTCTGTTTCATCCCAAGTGGCTGCAAAACTTTTCTTTTTCTGTTTCTTTCCACGGCTGAATTTATTTTGTGGACAATCGGGACTGATATGACCGGGTTTGTTGCACTCGTAACAGATGATCTTCTGTTTGTCTGGACTGTCAAATACTTTTGCTATTCTGCTTTTTAACTTTTGGTTTAGAGCTGGATTTCCGTGTTTTTGATTCCACTTTTTGAATTTTCTTATTAACAGCTCTAGTTCTTTTGCACCATCATCATCGTCATCATCATCACTTTCAGTTGTTCCTTTGAGAGCTATCGATTTCTTCCGAGCATCTCCTCCTTCACGCTCTTCTTTGAATTTCATCTCTAGCTCATATGTGGTGAGATTTCCGATGAGTTCTTCAACTTTCAACTGTTTCAAATCTTTTGATTCTTGAATTGCAGTCACTTTGGTTTCAAAGCTTCATGGAAGGACTCTGAGGATTTTTCGGACTATTTCCAATTCGGCGTATGATTTTCCAAGTGCCTTTGATTTGTATACGATATTGGAAAGTCGTCCGTACATCCCTTTGACATTTTCTTCCTTCGCCATTGTAAAGTTCTCATATTCGCTGCATAGCATAGCAAGGCGGGATTCTTTGACTTGAGATGTTCCTTCGTGAGTCACTTCGAGTGTGTGCCATATTTCCTGCGCAGTCAGACAATGTGAGACACGATTAAATTCAAATTGATCCAATGAACAAATAATAGAATTCATAGCCTTAGCATTAATATTTTGTAATTTATTCTCTAGCTCTGTCCATTGTTCCTTCGGTTTTTTAATTTCCTGATTATCTACAGTTATAGTTGGAGTTCTATAACCTGTCTCAACAATATTCCAAGCATCAATGGTTTCTAGAAAAAATTTCATCCTATTTTTCCAATAAGCATATTCACCATTGAACATTGGTGGTCTGACTATCGACTGACCCTCAGCAAAAGCATTATTAAAAGAAGCCATTTTAAAATTTCAAATTTTTAAAATAAAAATTGATTTTTGAAAAAAAAATCGAATTTTTTAAATCAAAAATTTTACTCTATTCCCTAGCTCTGATACCACTTGTAGGATCGATTTCAACCTAGAGGGGGGGTGAATAGGGTGATACTATAAATTATAAAAAATTATTGCGGAAGTTATATCAATTTTAACACAGAACACAATAGAATAAAAACAGCACAGATATTGCAGAATATAGATAACAGAAACAGAACAACACAGAATTTACCCAGCTTCGGCAAAACCCTGCCTACGTGCTGCCCCCAAGGTTTCTACTAGAAATTAGATAGTCAGACGCTTACACACGTAAACTCGCGACACCCGCTATCGACGAATCCTAACTCTACGCTCAAAACCCTGCCACAACTCAGCCACTGAGTTGCGAATTCTCAAACTACACCACGTAGTTTGTCCCCTAGTCACACGACTAGAAACAATAGCAGTTTGAAATTGAAATACAAATTTAAAAAAACGATTCAAAAATGATTTAAAAACAAAGTCTTATAAATATAAACTAAACCCCTTTTTATAATAAAACCCTTTTATATCCTATTATTATTTTAACAAGGCCGGCCCTTCCTCCTTTTTACTCTAGCACGTTACTTTTCTCTGGCTTGTGAAAAAATGGCGGCTTTGTTAATCTCGTTCGTTCCTCTTTGCAACTGAGTTAGGGCTTGTGAAAAATTTGGGGCTTTCGTTCCTCTTGCGCTCTGAACTTTGGGCTTTTCGAAGTGCCGTCCCTACGTCGATCGTTTTGTTGATTGTTCGAGAATTGCTTAGCTCGATCGATTTCTCTTTGCTCTCTCTGGCTACTTCGACGAGTTCGATTCTTGCTTCTGGTAAGAATTTATGCTCTGTTACTTTTCGATTTTCGTATTCGAACTCTTATATATTTTGCCGATGATGATGTTAGGGTTTTATATAGGAGTCGATTCCCTGATTTTCGTTCGCACAATAATATATTTGAATTTTTCTCAGCCGATCATTTATGCTTGGATGCTTGTGCTTTTTCCTTGACTAATTCTCACGCGAATATACTTTCGTATATGGTGAAACTTGGTTATCACGGCGTTGATTTTTCTCGTTCCTTTTTGACTTCGACCAGTTGTCACTGCTTCGTTCTCGTTCTGGTTGACTTCGACTTTGACGATGTTGAATTCGTTCGACTTTACTTGGGTATTTGTAGTTCATCCCTGTAGCATTGATAATCATGTCTGCACTTTGAACTTGGATGATTTGAACTCGATGGTTAGACTTCACTTGATCATATATTCGTGTATATTTGCCTTGTTGCCATATTGATCCCTCTGGCCTCTGAGTTGTTTGTTGAGTCTATGCATATTTAATTCTCATTTTCTTCGAGACAGTCTTAGTTGCATTGATGTGTTTACTTTGAGTATGTTACTTTGGTTTTCACTGACCTCACATGTACATGCTTGCATCTTTGAATTTTGGTTAGATGGTACTGTCCAGACCTGACCTTGTTTGATTTCTTTGTATTGATGTGCATTGAGCATTGTCCTTGTATCACTTGAGTCAGTTGGCATTTGTTTTGTATGTTTGGCACTGATATGTGTTCCTTCTGTTTATGTTGTAAGTGGGCTGGTGCATCTTGGCACTGTTGCATTTGTTGTTGTTTGCACACTTCTTCTGTTCATGTCTTGATTGCTGAAGTTTGGTATTTTCTGGCATTTGTATTTAGTCTGGAGGTATTGGGTTTTGACTGTCTGTATTCATAAGTGTTGACCATCTTCTTTGTTTGGTGCTGTTGTACTGCCTCCATTCAGAAGTATTGTTGCAGTGAGCTGGTATTGTTGTAGTGAGCTCTATTGTATGTTTGATTATTTGAGCTTATACACTTTTGTTGCACCTGAGTTGAACCTGTCTTTTTATCTGGGTTTGACCTTGTGCTTACCTGTCCCTGTAAATTGATCAAGTGTACATATATATCAGTGTACACGGCCTTGTGGCATGTACAGTGATACACTGTGCATGTCACATTATTCGTGTGTGATGAATTCGAATATAATGACGATCAACCCAAATAACTGAGGCAAATACTATTTTCAAAATCATCTTTTATTTCAAATTTCAAAAATATTTCTCTTTCAATTTTACTGCGTTTGAGAATATTTTTGCAGATTACTCGGATGCTGGAATCAGACTGGAATGCAGTTTAAGACAAAATACGAGTGTGAGTGATATGTAGTTAGGTTATTTATGTAAAAATGAATTGTGATGTATTCAGAAATTGTATAGTTATAGTGAGAGCCTGAATGTGTACTATTCAAAAATTGTAATAAAAATTTGTTTGAATAAAAAATTTCTATTCGAATTTAATTTCTGTGTTATTTATTTTATTCAGCAAATATCTATTTAATCTGTGAAAAATAAAATAGTACAATATCAAATACATTTAAATGAATATATATATATATGTTTATTATCATCAAACAAAAATCATATAGATGCATATTCAATAGAGGTATCTGCAAATGATGAACTTTCTCAAGAAATAAATCTCACGTTATACAATGGAGAAAACATCACCCAAAAGATTGAGTATGAATGGGTACCACCGAAGTGTAGCATCTGTAAATGTTTTGGACACATTAGAGAACAATGTGTCGCAGAACAAAGGTGGATACCCAAAGCTCACAATCAAAACAAAGAAATAGTCACTGGTCAAGAAAATGATGCAGATACAACACTTCAATATTCGCATCTCAACGAGGAGACACTAAAAGAATCAAAAATTCAAAAGAACAAAGATCGAATCAACCAGAATGGTATCATCTTCAATCAAGAAACAACATCTCTTTTGCTCATCGATCAAGATGACCATATCCTTGCTCCGGAAGTTCATCATACAGGGAAAATAAAAGAAAATTCAAAAGATAGTTCACAACGCAGCTTAAAGGAGGGTATCAATAATAAAGAGGTCTTTAACTCTGAAATCCCCCCGATTTCAGAGTTATGTTTAATTACAAATAATCATGAGACAGACACAAACAATATCTCGCCTTTGTGCTCCAACCAGAGTCCGTAATATAACATGGAGAGTGAACCTCCATCAGATAATGCTGCAGAAGTTGAGGACAATGTTGGCATCCACTCAACCTTGCCTCGCAATACTAAGGAGTTTGACATCTCTCGCATTCTAATCCCAAAAAGTTATATTGCATCTGCATCTGATAATGTTATGGAGGAACCTGAAAAGCAATTTGATATATCAGAATTACATATTCCACTACACCATAACAGCCATTTCGCAACACTTATTTTTTTCAATTGCCAACACTTATTTGCGTTGTAGATTAATCATAAGAATAAGTGTTGCTAAGAAAGATATGTGTGACCGAAAATACACATTTATAATTTTTTTATTGCTAACACATATTTGCGTTGGAAAACCTGGTTAAATTGAAATTAGCTTGAATGTTATTGGGCTAAAAATGTAAATGAGCACCCATTGTCTTCCGTAGCCCTAATCCCCAACTTCTCAACATTATTCATTCAGCTGCCGCAGAAAAAAGAAACTTTTCCCTTCAGCCAATTCGATTTCAGTCTCTCTCCTTCAATTGAATCGGCCTCTCCTTCAGGCGAATCAGCCTCGACTTCAGGCGAATCGGCCTTGACTTTAGGCGATTTGATTCGACCATGACTTCAGGCGATTTGATTTGGACTTCAGGCGTTTTTTCTACTTAAGGTGAATCCCTGTTAATCCATGTTGTTCTCCATCTGGGTGAGGCAGGCTGAGCTCAATAGCTAACTGCTTCGAGGTACCGTCCTCGTTTAATAACTAGTATGTGGAAGTTGATTTGCTATAGTCTTTAAAATGTGTTCCACTTTCTAGTTTTTGAGTTACGTAATAATATATAGATATCTTGCTGTGATATTGTATTATTGTCGATACTTGGGTAGCTGGCAATGTCTTTTGTTTATGTTAGAGAAAGAGTTGATTTAATTCAAAGAACCATTTGGTTTAAGTCAAAAGAACCATACTTATTATATTAAATGAATTCTTTATTTAGTTTTTGAATGAGCCTCTTTCTCAATCATGTGGAAGGAACAATGTCTGCATCATACAGGTTTTTGGAAATAGTTCACGTTGTACAAGCCTATATCAAACTAAGGTGTTGCTACAAATAGAGGCATTGCCTTTAAACTGTGGCATCCATTGACTCGGTTAGTACTTCGAAAACAAACTGAGGCATTTCCTCGGTTTATCTTATATTAAATTAAGGAATTCATCAGTTTGTACCTAAGGCATTGCACACACTACTGTTTACTGTTAACATTTATTAGAGAAATATTGTTTACATTCTGTTTACTGTTAACAATATTACCTGAGGAATTCATCAATTATTTAGAGAAATAGTTCACATTCTGTTTACTGTTAACAATATTACCTGAAAAAAATTGTAAATGCTTTCTGAAGATCATATTTTTATTTTATTTTTCTATACCTAAAAAACTAAATTAGGTTGACAAGGGCCAGTAAAGGAAACTGGACCAACTAGGAATTGGTAACCCGATGGAACCAAAACTGTTGAAGCTGCCACCTTACATGCAGATGCCCATGTAGCTTCAAATGCCTGCATGTTTTTATATATAAATGCATATATATAGACATATATGGCAGAATGTTAAATGCATTCCAAAACAGTACTCTTGCACTATCCAAATAATATATCAAATAATATATCAAATATAATTTGAGCAACAGGATTTGAACTTAAGCCTGCATTTGTTTTGCTTGACCTCAAATTATGTCTTCTTCCATTACAAACACCAAAGTCTAGACTCATAACTAGAAATACGATCAGTAGAGGAAGTAGAAACTCTTTTAAACTACACATGTTCATTCTTTTTTCTTTTCTTTTTCTATTATAGTTTGGATGTGATATTTAGTAAAAGGGAGAAACTGGGGAGTTTGTTGGGGATAAATGGAGGGAAACATGGTTTAAATAGACGAGATGTCAAGCACACAAATGACTTCTCAAATATAATAAGCTAATTCTCTTTGCTTCACTAATCTTCCATTTGTTTTCACATGTATGTTAACATTGCTTACAAGAATGTACATAATGACAAGATGAGATAATGGGAGGAGTTATTTTGTCTTTGAATAAAAACTAAATTTGTCGAGAGTGGGATCCATAACCTGCAACTAGAGCATTTTTTTGAACATTGCAAAAAGTAACACCGGAAGCTTGCCGAGATTGCCATAATTTATATTGATAAAATAAGAAGTTCTAAATTTTCTCACGTTGTAGAATAAAAACATGTAAAAGTGAGCTTATTCTTATAAATTAATAAATATTCACGTAAAAATGAGATTATTTGTGTGTGTGTGTGTTACTGAAATATATATTCAACGGTAATAGAATTTTAAAACAATCCACCCAAATATAAAGCAATGAAATCAATTTTTGGGTGTTAGTGATAGATGGTCAGACTTTCATATTACAGACTTGATTCTTCCATATAAACAGATAAGCAAAGCTACAATTTATAAACTGAAATCATGTAAAAATTCTACACAGTGCCTACATCTTAATTATTTAATATATTAGACCTAATCGTGTAGAATATGCATGAATGATCTTATACATGTTGTTTTCATGCATGACTCATCTTAAGTTAGACGTGTTGATCATTCTAGGACTGCAAAAAATAGGCGAGGCAAATAATTTCATTCATAAATCTAATTCTTGACACTATATGGTTTCATTCATTAGGCTATTAAACTAAGAATTTAATCTTAAAGTTACAAGTCTATTTCATGCAAATCCTAAATTTCGAACATTAACAAAGTTAATATGGGTTTTAGGTTCGATAACTAGTTCTTGACACAATATTAGAGCATACCTACCCACATTTGTCCACACTAAAATTACAAAGAATTTTGAACATGATCGAAGGTGTTGTAAAAACGAAAATTTACTACAAAAATAATGTCTATTTTCATGGATGCGATCACTACATAAATAATGGTATGAGATGAATACCATAGGTTATCTATTTTCACCTTTTTTTCAAATACTTGTAGCACAATATATAAATAATATATATATATATATATATATTTATTTACCATGATATTCAATCTGTAGCGCATACCGCTTATCTTTAGAAGACGGTCTTCGTGGTAAAAGGAAACCAATCACAAAAGCAGAAGTAATAGTTCAATCTGAATTTGTTGATTGGCTACACAAGAAGGTATGCTATATTTATCTGAAAGTAATGTGTTTCTTTTTATCTAATCTTATTCTATTAATTTTGTTAATTTTAACAGCTTGTGGAAAAAACTCGATCACTCATACTCTAGGAAGGAAACCTTACCATAGAGTGCATGATGAAATGGTATTAAAATTATCTTTTGTAAATAGTTTATAAAATGTTATATTAATTATGTGTTGTCAACTTTGATCTTTCTTGTAGGTAGTAGCAAATCTAGAAGCAGATATTTCACGAACAACGGTTTGGAAGGCTGGACATAAAAGAAAATTAGGAGAAATACTACCATGTGCTGCGGAAAAATATGTAAGTGTCAGTTTAAAACAAATTTCAACTTATTCCATTGTGTGTTTAGTTTAAATTTGAACTAAACAAATGAAAATTAGGAACAATTTAAAAAGGAACATATACACAAGTGCAATCCATTGTGTGTTTAGTTGTCTCATCTATTTATTCTGGTCAAATGATGGTTTTTCACCTTTTATATTAGTTTGGTTTTCATGTAAGAGATTGATACATTCAAATATTCACCTATACACAAGTGCACGATACCCTTTTTGTGTAAGATTGAGATGATATATTATGGAGCTTTCAACATTTCGCTTATAAGAAATACTGCGGTTGCAGTGATGCCACGTATTCTTAGTCCCCTAATAGTACCATGAGTTAATTTCACTGATTTTTTTAGTAAATTTCTCAACACAGATGAATAAATAATGATTTAAATATTATCACCTCTCTGATATTTAAGGCTTGTCTGGTTCTATTGATGTTTGCCCAAATGTATGCCAAATCATGGAACTACAAAATTTAAAACTATATTAATAAAATGGAAATAATTTATGGTGTTACTTTGAAGTTCCTTTATTTACTTACTCTGCATTCGTAATCCAAAAATTTAGTCTAAAGTATGGTATTTGATAAGTAATTTTGATATAGAGAGCGATGACCAACTGCATGAATCTTGCTTTTATGCCATGACGTAGAGCACAGTGGTTCAATTACATTATTTATATTAATTCCGTCTATAAGCTGAAAGCATAGCATAATGAATTGATTAATTTAGTTTGAGTAAGAAGAGACTGTATGGTCTGTAATAAATTTGATTCATACCAGTTGAAATGAATTCAGTGCATTAGCACATTGTTGGTTACTAGGAAAAGGACTTATGTAATCTTCTGTTGTGCAATAGCTTCGTATGGTCTAGAAAAGGTTTTAAATGGTTAGAACTATTAAAAGTATTAAAATAAATTTTTATTTGAACCGATAAACAGAAAACTTTAATGAGTCATATATTTATGTGAATCCTTAATACTTTAATAAATAACATTGAGACTGCATTTAATGTTCAATTTAATTTTTATAAAGGAACTGCAAATTCAATTTAACGTGATATTAAATGCAGGCACTTCTAGAGGAAGCGGAAAAAAAGAGGAAGTTGGATGATAGTTCTAAGGGTGGAGTCGAAGATCTTGAAGATGACCCAATTGCGGAAGTTTTTGGTTCCGACACGAAGAAAAATTATTGTCGAGCAATTAGTTCTACTTCTTATATAAAAGAAGTGAAGATGGCTCGAGCTGTAAAAGCTGTAACTGAAAAGAAGCAAGCCGTGGATTTGTCTATTTGGAAATTGGAGATAGAAGGGCAAGTAGCTAACCAAGTTAATAATGCCATCAATTCAATTACTTCAACTTTTATGAAATTTATGCCTAGTTTGCAAGAAAAATATGTTGCAAGTCCTACGACTCCACAAACGGAAGGTGCTTCTAATTTAGGAGATTCTCATACAAACAATAATGTATTGAATTAACCAACTTAATTATGTATTGTACTTGTTATGAAGTAGTTGACATTGTTATGAAGTAGTTGACTATGAAATATATGTTGTTATTTGATCATGAAAACTGTAAATTTTGGGTTCCTATTGAATGTAGTATAATAATGCATACCATGTTAGTTATTAATTGTTTATTAATGTTAAAATAATTGAATATATTGGGAATGAAAATATTTCAGCGTTATAAGCGTTGGCAATTAAAATTTACCAACGCTTATAAGCGTCAGCATAGAAAATTAAACAATGTTGGATGGTTAATTTGCCAACGTTTATAAGCGTTGCTAAATAATATACACCAACGTTTATAAGCGTTGGCGAATACAACCTTCCAACGCTTATAAGCATTGGGAAACTAAACTCGCCAACGCTTATAAGCGTTGGCAATAAATTGCGACGCCCCTACAGCGACGCTAATAAGCGTTGCTGAAACTATTTGCGACAGTTATACTTGTTGGGAATCAACTGTTTTGGTGTAGTGTCCCAAGGCTAAAGCAATTGGCAAATACAAAAGCACAGGCAAAGAGAAGAAAGCTTTTGGACAAAAATACATATCAATCAATCCAGACTGGAATGAACTGACCACAAGACCGAAAGCTAAAAGATCAGAGAAGAAGAGAAAGGGTAAGGGTAGCAGTGTATCAGGTTCAATCTGAAACCCTGATTCTTTTATTTTATCCTTGTATTATTATTTTTTATGACTATCATGGCCTGGAATGTTAGGGGTATGAATTCCCCTGCTAAACAAACTGACATTCTAAATATGGTTAGAATTTACAAACCATCAGTAGTTGTCCTCATTGAAAACAAGATGGATGATACTAATACTGAGAAATTCTGTTTTAAACTCTCCAATAACTGGAAATCCATAAACAATAATGAATGTGGTAGTAAAGGTAGAATCCTTGTCATATGGGACTCAAATATTTGGAAGTTGGTTAATGCTAATAAAGATATTCAATTTATTGACTGCAACTTCAAAAATGTTGGTGGTTTCTCCCTTCAAATAACTAATATATATGGTAGCAATTTTGAAAATGAAAGAAACAGTCTATGGTATAGATTAAAAGCTCTTAGTCAAAGCTACGATTTTCCTTGTATTATTTTGGGTGACTTTAATACTGTTTTTCATGCCAATGAAAAATTTGGTGGTAATAAAATCCCCCACAATAAGCTTGAAAAAATTAATAAATTTTTACTTGAATCTGGGCTTATTGAACCTAATATGAATGGCAATAAATACACATGGAAATCTGGAAAGGAGAAAAACATTCACTGTAAGCTTGATAGAGTGTTAATTAATGAAAAAATTTGTAATGCTTTTCCAAATTTCTGTTGTTACTCTATCGAGCAAAATACAAGTGACCATACCACTTTACTGATAAACTTTTTTCAAAATCAAACTAATAATAATAATAATCCTAAAGCTGCTCCTTTTAGATTTAAAAATGGGTGGGTCTTAAGCAATGATTATAATGACATTATAAAAGATTGTTTTACTTTTTCAAATAATGTATCTTATCAAGTCCAGTTTAACATGTTTCTTAAGAATACTAAAAACAAATTAAAAACTGGAATAAGGCTAACTTTAGTAAGAATGACTGTTTAAATAAATTAAGGGAGGAAGGGAAATTTTTACAAAAACTTGCTGATGATAATCCTGGCAATACTGATATCATTGACAAATTCTTTTCTAATCAAGCTAAGCTTTCTGATGAACTTTATATTAACACTGTCAATCACAAGCAAAAAGCTAAGTTGATTGGCTTACTATGGGAGATGAGTGCACCAAATTTTTTCATGCTAAAATGAGCTGTAAGAAGCATATCAACAATATAGGTAAAATTATTGACAGTAAAGGTGAGTGCATAAATAACTTTGAAAAAATTGTTAATGAAGCTATTAATTACTATTCGCAGTTATATTTCTCTGACTCAAATGAAACTAGTTTTCCTAATATTGTGTGTAAGAATGTGTTAAAGGATAATGCTACTGACATCTTACTAGCTCCTGTTAGTTTAGATGAAATCAAAGCAATTATTTTTAATGCAGGAGATAATAAAAGTCCTGGTCCAGATGGTTTCAATGCAAAAATTTTCAAAACTCATTGGGATAATATCAAAGATCATATTTCTAAAGCAGTTAATGAATTTATGAATGAAGGTAAATTGCTCAAAAGTTTTAGTCATACTTTCATTACCTTAATCCCAAAAAATAAAAATCCAACTTGTATTGAAGATTATAGACCAATATCTTGTTGCAATTTTGTCTACAAAATCATTGCTACTATTTTAAGTAATAGAATAAAGCTGTTTCTCCCCTTTTTAATTTCTGAAAATCAATGCGCTTATATACCTGGCAGATTAATTTATGAAAATTCTTTGCTTGCACATGAAATGGTCAGGAATTTCAATTATAAAAAAGGGGATAAAATGTGTCTCAAAGTTGATCTTCAAAAAGCTTATGACAAAGTTAACAGAAATTTTATTATCCATATCAAGAAATGCATGAATTTTCCTGCTAAATTTTGTAGGTTAATTTTTGAATGCATAAATACACCCACCTTCTCTATTTTATTTCAAGGTAAACCTGAGGGTTTCATCAAGAGTAACAGGGGTATCAGACAGGCAGACCCTCTTTTTACCTTAGCCATGGAATATTTTTCTATTCTAATTGATATTGAAACTATCAAAAACAATATTTCTCCAATAAATAGAGTTCAACCATCCATTACTCACCTGATTTATGCTAATGATCTTATGTTGTTCTCTAAAGCTAACAAAGATAATGCAGAGGCTATTAGTGAGGTTTTTGAAAATATGTATAAATATGCTGGTCTTAAAATTAATGAATTTAAAAAAGGGATATTTTAGTAAATACTGCAGATACAAAAATGAAGTTCTAGAAGTTCTTAAAGTTAATGAAGGTAATCTTCCTATTAAATATCTAGGACTTCCTTTATCTGCTAATCAAATAAAAGATAGTGATTGTTCCTATCTGATAGATAAAATTCAAAACAAAATGGAAACTTGGTCATGCAAGCTTCTATCCATTGCTGGTAGAATTGAATTAATTAAAATTGTTGTTTATGCTATTATTTTATATTGGTTTCAAACACACCACATCCCTATTGCTACAATTAAAAAAATTGAAAGCAGATGTGCTGAATTTCTTTGGGGAGGAAAATACCATAAAATCAGTTGGGACAAAGTATGCAAACCCAAAAATGAAGGTGGGCTTGGTATCAGAAATCTTAATGATCTTAGTTTAACTTGTCAATTAAAACTTTTTTGGAGATTTATAAGTGGAGATTCTTTATGGACCAAATGGATGACATGTAAATATCTTAAAAATGGTAATTTTGGACAACTTTATCAAAAAATAATCAATCCAATGCTTGGAATCAAATTTTAAAATGCAGAGATTTAGGAAAATCTTTAATTCAAAGAAAATTCAAATCTGGTTGTGAAACTAGTCTTTGGTTCGATCCTTGGTTTCAAAATAATTCCTTTATTAATAGAGTAGGATGGGATAATCTTGTATTTGTGGTGAAGCTAATGCTAATGTAAATGTCATAATTAAAAATAATCACTGGCAGCCTCATCTCCATCCAATTACTAATCCTCATAAAATTTTTATTACTAATATCCCTTTAGACCCTAATGCAGAATGTGATTATTGGGAATGGTTAGCTAGCATCAAAGGTAAGTTCTGTTTTAAGAAAACTTGGGAGCATATTAGAAACAAGCAACCTACTGTTGAGTGGCATAAGTGCATATGGAACAAGGTGAATAATCCTAAGATGGCTATCTGTACATATTTTGCTATTAAAAATAGATTGCCAACTCTGGATATAATCAATAAATGAGGGAGAAATACTCTTTCACTCTATTCCTTATGCAACTTAGCGAATGAAACTGTTACTCATTTATTCTTTGAATGCAGTTACAGTTATTACATATGGAGCCAAATTAAAACTAAGCTGAGCATGTACAATGAAAGCAGCATGGATCTAAATCAGATTATCATTGATATCTACAACCAATTTAAAGGAAAATCTCTCGAAAGAGATCTTGCTCACGTTTTACTAACCATAACAGTTTATCATATTTGGAAAGAGAGAAATAATCGTACTCATAACAAGTCGAAACTGTCCAAAGAGCAAAGATGGCTAATTATAGAGAATGACAGCAGAATTATTCTTCAGAAATCTAAGAAAAAGGTTAAAGACCTAACCAAATTTGATTTCCTTACGAATTTGTGGAGCAAAGAGGCTGGTAGCAAGTACATAGAACATTATCTCCTCAATCCGAAGGCCTATCAAACTGACTTAAGCATTCATCAGCAATTTACTCAAAGTGATAAAGAGCTCCAAACCACCAGACATCATAAAGCTTGCGATAATAGCTACAGATCTACAGATATGAGTCGCGATGACACCAGAACTGTAAATCTTAGCTCGAGGAACCAAAACGCTGACTTGAATAACTACACCAACTCAAGCAAAGCTGACAGTAGTATGAGAAACAAGCTCAATCATTGTCTTTCGTATTGGGAAAGGGGAGAAAGCAGCAGAAAGGAGAAGACAAAGGAGATCTAATTTCTCGCGTTCGAGAATATCTCGTCGCCATTTTTTTTTGTATCTGATAAGAGAATTATGTCGGCAACCCTAGTTAGGTTTTGTTTGTTTGTAAAGGTGATTACGGGTTGTATTGTTTTATGCCCGATAACTTGTAAACTTGGGCTGGGCCCTTTTACCCTTCTTCAAAAAAAATATGGCAGTGGAGAAGTTGGAATTGATGGGACGAAATTATGCAATGCGAGTGGTAATTAATAAATTATTGTAGTAGGTAATGAAAGTTTTTTGGAGCGTTAGTGGTGCATATTGATATATCGAAGAATGTTACAGAATTTAATACATAGGCAATAAATGTTACCCATATTTATAATTTGATATGAGATATTCACAAAAGATGTCATTGTAAATTATGTAAAATGAATGACCTATTCAACAACAGCTATTTAATGGAAAATTTGGTCAACAACATTATAACATATAATGACGTTGCAAATTTTTTTTGGAGCATTTTAAACAAACAGCCATCATTGTATCGTTTTATTACTTTCATATATTAATATACACAAGGTTATGCTTATTGAATATAAATTTGTAACAATTGTTATATACGACTTGTACATCAGTTTAAATATATAGAGTTATACTTACTAATTACTCTATATATATACTAATTTTAATTTGCAGATAAATTCGTATATGTAAAATTCAAATCCACAATGAAAAGTGGAATATTCTTGAAATTAGTTAAAATTGGCAATATAAATGAATGAGAAACTTCATAAAAATCAGCTCAATTTTTATTAATCTAGTTGAACATCACAAATTTGCATGGGTATATCAATACGAATAATCATATTATCTAAAAAACTGTGTACAAACATAACACAGACATGGTAGACACACATCGTTGCTTCTCCATTTCAGTACATCCTTGCAGCAGAAGAATTTAAGGTCAAGCAAACTTTGGTTAAACCAAATAAACCAACCAAATCAATTCAATTTGACCATTTTCGTTTGGTCCTGAAACTAGATTGATTTATAATGGATCCATAAAAAAATTAGTTTGGTTATTGATTTAATCAAATTAACCGAACTTTTATTATATTTTCAAAATTACAAATGTTATAATAATTTCTTTAGATTAGTTTAGCTATCTACATAAATTTAATTTATTATATATATGCCAAAATTACTATTAGAAGCATAAGAATGCCAAATAAGAATGTTTTAACCACATATTTAGGTTTTATTTCAAATTACAATGAATATTTTAAACATAAAATGTGTATAGTTTTTAGTTCGGTTAAACTGGATAACCAACCGAACCAACCATTTAGTTGGTTTGGTTTTCATTTGTATTGGTCTTAGTTTGGTATAACAATTTTCATCATCGAATAAACCAATCCAACCAAATGCTCACCCCTAGAAGAATCCACATCTTCCTACCAGATTGTAAGCAACTTAAATCTTTGACCTCTTATAATGTATAATGAATACGACAATTATGAATATCCATTTCCAAATAACTTTCAATAAGCATCATTAAACTGGTGAACAATTCAAAATAAACATGTACAACTGGATTTTACAATGGTCATCAATAAATTGATGAACAATTGAATAATTCCTTTTTATAGTGTTTATCATCTATTAGTGCGAAAGTGAGCTAAGGACAGGGAAAGGATGTTACGTAGCCATAGGTTAATGTCCCTGCACCTTAAAGGCCAAAATTTATAATTAAACTTGTGTATGGGTTGCTATTATAAATAAAAGGATAGTTCTGAAAGTAAAAATTTACCGTATAAATAGATAAAGTCCACTATGGATGTTTGGCTGTTGATTAAACTCCAATTTCATGAGATGCGGCATAAATTATTTGGAAGCAAATATATAATTTGTACACTTTGGAGAATTTTTTTTGAAAACTCTTGGTTTGAAAAACAAAATACCTTTGCGAAAAGTTTATGAGTTTTTTTAAAGCCAAATGTTTTTACCGATATTTTAAATAGTAATACAAAAATATGTTTAAAAGAACTAATTTTCAAATTTTGGAAATGCCACATACTCGAGTTGGGAGGGGGGATAGTCGACAGATTAGTTAGTATTGATTTTACTATGTAGCAGAAGTGGAAGGAAAATAAAATATGGTAAGAAACAAAGAAACTATGTAGCTACGAATCTTTTCCTATATACCTTGTCGTTAGGCGAACAAAAAGATGGTTTTTGATATAAACCATGTTGTTATCTAGCCTTTTGACTGGACAATATCTAGAAAAACTTGACAAATCATACTTGAAAGCTATCGAGGCGAGAAGCTCGGAGAGATAGCCGTAGAGTCCAAAAACAAAGTACAATTGAAGTCACGAGATAAACTCAAATCCATCCCAAAAAATTCTAAACCAATATCCATCTAAGTGATGGATCGGTACCGATCCATAAAACTTCTCCAAAAATTTGCCACTTTCCTTATACGACCTAGTCTCAATGCCAAAAGCTTATCCCTAGCTCCACTGATCTGTCGCACGACGTTGTTTGCTATCGAACGTCTCCAACACTTAACATCAACAACTTCATCTCTCCACCAATCCATCATAGCAGTTCAGAAATAAGCTCATAACAATGCAAATAAGGTGAAAATCACGAAGCAATTAACAAGTCAACATCACACATGGCAATTGAGATCGACCGTTAAGTAAACCTTATCGATCCGTACTGATCCATGCCCATGGATCGGTACAGATCCATGCCCATGTATCGGTACAGATCCATGACTATTTACTGACAAAGCTATGTTTTCTCAAGAGTAATAGCTGCTAGATAATGGAGATCGTGCATGAGTATTTCCCACCGATCTACAGTTATAAATACGAGTCCAGCAGCTCACTTTCGACGACCTTTTTGCTTTCTTGTAATTTTTACATATTTCTTTGTACTTGCCTATGGAGTGGTACCAAACCATAAGAACTATATTTGTAAACAGCAAGATAATCAGTAGAAATCTCAAAGGACGTAGGTAATGATTAGCCGAACCACTATGAATGTTTGGTGTCTTGTTTTTACTCATTTTCCATTTATATTTCTCCATTTCATTCTCTACTCTAACTTCCTGGGTGTTTATGCCACTTTTGGTACTAACATTTTGGTGCTTTCACTGGAAACTAATTCTTAGTTTGTTTGTATCCATCATCTATTATTGGATTGCCTAAATATGAGAGATAGATCCATTTTTCTTCGTTTTTGGAATATTTAACTACTAGGATTTTTAGAAAATCTAAACAAGTCCCCGACCTATTCGATTGATCGTTTTGGCCTTTTGGCCTAGTTTACCGATGACATGAGGTGAACTTTTTACTGCTTTGAGTGTGGAAGCTTACGATTGGTTAGTAAATCGTTTAGTGCGAACGTTGGGGTATGGGACTCACGTTACTACTTTACGGGTTCCTTGCTAAGAGTTCGTGACACATTCCTATAGTTAGTGGTAAACGAGTACTGGGCCTATGAGCCTTTACCACTACGGCGTGTTTCCTGAGTGATACCTCTGGGATAGTGTCTTCGGACTATCTCCCTTGGGTTTATTTGCCTTTGGGATAGTGTCTTCGGACTGTCTCCTTCTGGCTCATCACCTTCTGGATAGTGTCTTCGGACTGTCTCCTTTAGGTGTTGCCCCTTAGCTAAAGTGATGGGTGTGTCACTAGGGTATATTTCCTGTGTGATTGAGTACAGTACCAGCGCGCTAATGTTTTCCTATGTTATTTATATTCCCTCGTGTAGCGCCATTCGGTGATGGTTTTATGCAACCACACGATATAAGCGCGACTACCTTGTGGAACTTGTTTTATGCCTACACTGGCACTTGTGTTTATGTTATGCCGATGATATGAGGCTTGTTATACATCTCTACTTAGATGTTTGTTTCTTCTCTATGTGAGAGATTTTGGTCTTTATTACCATGATATATGTTTCTCTTTTGGAGATTATTATGTTATATGTTGCCTCAGTATATGTTGCATCATTATCTTATCATGATTATTGTTCAGTTTATCTAACTGATTTGTTTAGCTAGCCTGACCCGAGTATTTTATGCTCAGGTTAGACCGAGTTGTTTCAGGTTAGGTCGCTTTGGACTTAGCTTGCTTCGGTGCTTTCGCCTTGGATATATCCGCTATACTATAGATAGTTTTACTTGTTATCCATCTTTTATGATACTCTGGTATTATGACTATCTTGTGTATATTCTTTTGACTCACGGATGTGTGAGTAGTGGCTTTGTACCTACTTTTATATTTGGATCTGTACTTGATGTTGTATTGTGCTGAGACTATTTGCTTATTATCTGATGTTGTTCTGTGATGATGTTCATTTTGCTATTATGCTTTGTTCTGATAGATCTTTTAGCCATTGTAGTTTTGCTTTAAGTATTTATTGAATATGTCGAACCACATGAGATGAAAAAAAAATAGATTCCATTTTTCGACGTGTTCAGTAGATAGTTAAAGTAAGATTACACATGGTCGCTTCCATTATACTCCATTGTCCGTATTAGCAGACGATATTATCCATATAATACTCTTTGTTAATGAGGCTCTCGGAGTGGGGAGTTACAGCTTGGTATCAGAGCCAGGTTCAAAACTAAGTATAATAAACACAGAACAATAACACTTAGTACAATACATCCTAGTATGCTTCAAATATCACAAAGCCCTTTCCTCATGACATTGGATAGATAAGTTAGGAATATGTTTAGGAATACATTTTAACTCGTATCTTATCTTAACTTTCAGTATGTTTGGAAGAGGTAGGACCCGTCGTTCTGCAGATGCTAGGCAATCCGGTGACCCACATCCGGGAGGCGTTTTTATGACTACCGTTCAGATTATGGAGCTTGTTTGGAACTCTCAGCCTCCTACTCCAGTTTCTGATGCATCGCGCAAGTCTGCCTTTGCGCGCCTTTGCAGAGATTTCTCACATCTCGGGGGCAAGCCGTTCAATGGCTTCGAGTCTGTTCTTGAGGTCCAGGCATGGATCCGCGTATGCGAGCGCATCGTTTCTCGCACGACTCTTCCTGATTATGACAGAGTTCTTGTAGCTTCCAGTATGCTTCAGAACCTCGCTTTGGATTGGTATGATCTTCTCATTGCCGAGGTCGATGAGACCACTCTTACTTGGGCTCAGTTCCTTGAGCGTTTCGTGCTCAAATTTGTTCCAGAATCTGAGAAGATCTCTCTTGCTCGCCGCTTTATTGATCTTAAGCAGGGGAAATCCACTGTTTCAGATTATGTTTCTTCTTTCGAGGCCCTGTCCAAGTACGGCTTCGAGTTCATTAGCACACCACATAAGAAGAATCTCAAATTTGTTGAGGGTCTGAAGAAGTACCTCAAGAGGCAACTGATGCTTCAACTCAAGCTTTCATTCAAAGAGCTTGTAGATTCGGCGCTACACCTTGAAGCAGTCGAGAGGGAGAAGGATAATGATGAGGATGTTGAGGTGCCCAAGCACCCCAACAAGAAGAGGTTTTTCCACAAGCCTAATTCTTCCTCTTCCCAAAAGAAGAAGATGAAGTTCATCGGTTCTGGTTCTGGTTCTCAACATCAGTCTCAGCCTAGTGGAACACCTTCCATTCAGCAGTGTTTCAACTGTGGATCTACCGACCATATGGTTAAAGAGTGTGACAAACCTCTTATCTGCCACTATTGTAAGAAGGAGGGTCATCTTATTTCCGCTTGTCCTACTGCACCTCCTAGATCTGGCAAGCTTAATGCTGCCAAGGCTCCTGCATCTTCATCTCAGCCACGAGGTACGCATCCTTCCATTCTCGAAGGTTCTATTTTATTTCATGATCAGTCTATTAGAGTTCTCTTTGATACGGGTGCTTCTCCCTCATTCGTATTAAAGGAACATGTTGATATTATGTCTTTGGATGTTTCTTGTTTGGTTTCTTCTCTAAGGATTGTGAATCCCATTGGCGGATCCACGACCCTTAGTTTGCTTTGTGAGAATGTTGATATTGATATTTGTGGCTTTTCTTTCCATTGGAATCTGCACGTTATGGCTTATTTGGGTTTCGACATGATATTGGGGATGGATTGGCTCATTCGATACGATGCCAAGATCATTTGTTCTGAGCGGGTACTATTTCTTAGTCACCCTGACTCTTCCGCTCAGTTAGCTCTTGTTCTTCGGGATGTAGATATCTCCGAAGCTTCTCTATGTGCTCTTGATTCATGAGATGACGATTGTGATATATCTCGTATTCCTATTGTTCGGGATTACCCTGATATTTTTGAGCCAGTTTTGGGTTTACCGCCTAAGTGGGCTATTGAGTTCCGTATTGATCTCATTCCCGGTTCTCATCCAGTTAGTCGTCCTCCCATGAGGATGTCTACAAAGAAGAATGAGGAACTCAAGAAGCAATTATTAGAACTCGACGCAAAGCATTTTATTTAGTCCAGTTCTTCACAACGATGGTCTTCGTGAAGAAGTCCGATGGTTCTCTTAGGCTTTGCATTGATTACCGCAAGCTTAATGAGGTGACTATCAAGAATTGTTATCCATTGCCTCAGATTGACAATATGTTTGATCAGTTAAGTGGTGCGAAGGTCTTTTCTCAGCTTGACCTTGCCACATGATTTCATCAGCTCCGAGTTGCGGATGATAGTGTGCCACTTACAGCTTTCCGCACTCGATATGGTTCATTTGAGTGGTTAGTCATGCCGTTCGGTTTGACGAACGCTCCTGCATTCTTTGTCGATCTCATGAATCGAGTATTTCGGGAATATCTCGATAAGTTTGTTCTTGTATTCATTAATGACATTCTAATATATTCTAGATCCGAGACAGAGCATACCCATCATTTGAGGGTTGTCTTGGATACACTTTGTCTTCATCATCTTAGAGCCAAATTCTCCAAATGCCACTTTTGGGAGAATGAGGTTAGGTTCTTGGGTCATGTTGTATCTTCTAAAGGCATATCTGTCGATCCCGCCAAGATCGAAGCCATTCAGAATTGGAAGCGACCCGAGAATGTGCATGAGATTCGTCGCTTCCTAGGACTGGTAGGTTATTACCGCCGGTTCATAAAGGACTTTTCCCGTGTTGTTCTTCCATTGGCTACCCTTACTCGTAAGGGCGTCCGTTATATCTGGTCAGACAAGTGTGAAGATTCTTTTCAGCGATTGAAAGAACTTCTCACTCATGCTCCTATTCTTGTGGTTCCTGAAGGAAACCACGATCTTGTTGTCTATACTGATGCATGCGGTAGCGGTCTCGGTGTCGTTCTCATGCAGAAGGATCGGGTGGTTGCTTATGCTTCTAGGCAACTACGTCCGAATGAGGTTCACTATCCTACTCATGATCTTCAGTTAGCTGCCATTGTCTTTGCCTTGAAGATATGGTGCCATTATTTATTAGGCGAACGTTTCATTCTTTATACCGATCATAAGTCCTTGAAATATCTCTTCACTCAGAAGGATCTTAATATAAGGCAGCAGGGATGGCTTGAGTTCCTTGCCTCATATGACCTTGACATTCAGTATACCCTTGGCAAGGGTAATCGTGTAGCAGATGCGCTTAGTCGCAAGCATTCGGCTGTAGTTTTTATGATGATAGCCGAATGGGATATTCTTGAGACATTATCTATTTGTGATATTCATGATCGAGCTTCGCCTCCTGATTCTCCGATATTATTATTCAGTCTGGAAGCTCGACCTAGCTTATTAGATCGCATTGCCTATGCTCAGCGGCAAGATCTAGATTTATTGCCTTTCATTCATCTTGTTAAGACTGGATCCAGTGATGAGACGTCATTGGATTACAGTATTGATTCTCATCAGTGCCTTCGCAAGAAGAACCTTGTTATTGTGCCTTCTGATTCTGCACTTAGGCGTGATATTCTTGACGATTGTCATCGTACTAAGTATACCATTCATCCTGGTTCTAGCAAGATGTATGCCGACATGTGTCGCTTATATTATTGGGAAGGCCTGAAGCATGATGTTGCAAGTTATGTGAGCAATTGCATGACTTGTCAACTTATCAACGCCGAGCAACAGCGCCCTTCCGGTCTTCTTCAGCCATTAGAGATTCCATTGTGGAAATGGGATTAGATTTCGATGGATTTTATTGACGGTCTACCTCGATCGAGGTCGGACCATACTTCTGTTTAGGTCATCGTTGATCGATTGACCAAGTCCGCTCACTTTATTCCGATTAAGTCCACTCGGACTGCTCCTCTTTTGGCTAACCTTTATGTGAAGGAAGTCGTTCGACTTCATGGTATCCCTAGTTCCATTGTTTGTGACCGTGACCCGTTATTCACTAGTCACTTTTGGAAGTGTCTTCAATCAGCTTTGGGCACAAAGCTGAATTTTCTACTGCTTATCATCCTCAGACTGATGGTCAGACTGAGAGAGTGAATCATGTCTTGGAAGATCTCCTTCGCTGTTGTATCCTTGGTTTTGGAGGTAGTTGGGAGGACCACTTGCCACTTGTGGAGTTCTCCTACAACAACAGTTTTCAGTCGAGTATTGGCATGGCTCCTTTCAAAGCCTTATATGGAAGGCCATGTCGTTCTTCATCTTGTTGGTTAGAATCTGGCGAGAAGCTTATTCTTGGTCTAGATTCAGTTCAAGAATCTTCTGAGAATATTATTCTTATTCGTCAGAGAATGAAAGAGGCGCAAAGCCGTCAGAAATCCTACGCGGACAACCATAGGAAGCCTCTTGAATTCTCGATTAGGGATCATGTATTTGTTCGGGTATCTCCTATGAAGGGGGTTGTGTGTTTCAGCTCCACTGGGAAATTGGCTCCTCGCTATGTCGGACCATTTCCTATTATGGAACGCATTGGCCCCATAGCTTATCGTATTGCTCTGCCTGCTCATTTTTCTGGAATGCATGACGTGTTCCATGTTTCTCAGCTTCGCAAGTGTGTTCGCGATCCTGATTCTGTTATTGATCCGCTTATTATACTGGATTTAGAGATTTCCCTTGATCTATCTATTGACCAGCAACCTCTTCGTGTGCTTGATTCGGAGGTTAGACGCCTACGAAACAAAGAGGTCCCGCTTGTTAAAATCCAATGGTCATCTAATCCTAAGGACTGTACTTGGGAGACCAAAGAATTTATCGAGCGTACTTATCCTGGTTTTCTATCTTCATCTGTTTCTGGTGAGTATCTTTACTTCGCCTTTGTTTGATTTTTTTTAGGATTAGAAGTTATAGATAACTTCCATATTTAAGGAATTGCGGGGACGAAATTTTCTTAAGGGTGGGAGTCTGTAACAACCCGTGATTGCAATTACCAAATAATAAATTAAAATTGTAATTTTAATTTAATTGGAGCTATTAATGAATTTTTAATGTGGCTAATTTGTTCAAAATTTAGTTATTTTGAATAAATTAATACTTTTGGGCTTAAGTGTAAAATGGAGCATTTTATGGAAATTAATTAGGGAAATTTGAAATTGATAATATTGCAAAATTTTATATGTGTAAAATAGTGAAATATTTGATTTGGGAATTTAATTTGCAATTTATTTGCAAAATGGTGATTTTTGGCTAATATTAACTATAAATGATGTTTTGGGGAAATTAGGGGTTAAAATGTAAAATATTGTTGATATAGGATTTTATGAAATGGCTAAGAAATAATTGTTAACATCTTTTCATAATTTTCTATGGTATGAAATGTATTTAGTAATTTGTATGTAGATTGTACGTAGAGAAAATTGCCTATCTATATACACATGAATAATACTAAGTCCTAATGGGTATTAGACCCAATAACCCTAACCATTAGCCTATAAATTAACTTTTAGACTCCCATTTCAGCCAACACTTCATTTCATAACCACTAAACCCTAATTAGAAAGCTCCTAAACCTAGCCATGGCCTCCTAAGAAAAACTCCAATCTACACCAAATCAAAGAAAGTTAATCCAGACCATTAAAAGAGCACATTGATCTTCATCTTCTTGCTTGGTGTAATGACCCATAAAATTTCGATAATTAAAAATGTTAATTTAATAAGATTTCATGGTTTAATGTTGGAAGAATTAAAAATTTGTAATTTATGTATGGTAATAATAACTAGAGTGAATTGCAACAAATTTTATCTAAGTTAATTATTTATGAATTGAATGAAATCCCAAATCAATTGAAATAATATATAGTCAACGGTAATGGAATGAATTTGTATTGTATAGGTAATTGTGACACTTGTTTGTAAATAATAAACTTATAAGTGTAATTAAAAGTAAATGGTGATAATTAGTTAAGTTACTAATTTATTTAGTCGGTCGAATTAAATTTGGAAACCAATTGCAATTGAAATTAAATTATATATATTAGCTGGGTTATAATCAATAACTGAAGTTGAATAACAAATGTTGGATGCACTGGATGTGAATAAAGTAATTGACTAATAATGGAAATTTATATAAAATCTAATATTGAAATTTGTTGAATATTGAATAATTAAATTGTTTAAATTTAATATTGGAAATTAATTGAATAATTGAATAAAAATTGAATAACGGGAATTGAATAACTGTATAATGGAAATAATTGTTCTATAATTTGAATTCGTTTTAAAGATTTAATCTTATAAGTCATTTTCAATATTTCATGATAGTGAATCTTTGAATAATCAAAATCGTTTAAAATTTAACATTTGCAAATATTTGAATAATTGAATTTTGAATATAATATGACTGAAAATGAAACCAGAAGTTAATGTAAAGTTTATTTAAGCAACGATGAAGATTGTTAACGTTTAAAAATTGGATTTTAAGAGAATAACTAGAAATTGACAATTTTATATAGTATTAGAGACGGTTTGATAATTTAAATAATTTATTTATTCGTCGACTTGACCTTTTATTCACATCAGCCGCTTTATCTAACCTCAAATCACTTTAGCCATCCTGTTCAAACACGCAAGGATCACATCTCCTTCTCCTTTATTTTTCACGCAAGCTTCTGACAGTAAAGAAAAGTTTTAAACCAAAACTTCAAAAATTCCTAACTCCTATTCTACTCGCCTAAAAATCACGTAACAAAGTTTAAAAATCCTATTTCATCTAGACCTTCCTTCTGGCTTAGTTTCATGGGGTTCAATGATGACGTTGATCGCTCGACAGTGTGAAGATAGGAGAGGCCGAAACTAGGGTTTAGGATTTGGAGAGCTACGGGCATTGAGGTGGATTTTCGAGCTTGGATTCTTAATCGGGTGGTTGTTTAGCACCCTGGTAGTTGTTTTGGAGGAGCTCAGTGGAGAGATGATGGGTGCGACCATCACATGGTCGAAGGGAAGATCCTCTCGGTCGCGACTTCCATAGTGACGTCGAGCTCGGAGTTAGGGGTACGAGATGGTGGAGATGTTGGTGAGAAGAGCGATGGCGAGGTCGGAAGTTGTTTTCGTCAAGTCGTGCTCCGTATCACTGGGTTTGTGCACAGTGAGGGGTGGGTTCTTCTTTGTTTCACGTACATGCATTTGGGGAAGATGATGTTGTGTGGGCCTTGGGCCTTTGGTTTGGTAAGGGGTTAATTTGAATTTGAGGATTTAAATTTAATTTAAATATCAATGAACTTATATACTGTATATCTCACTCATATGATGTCAGAATGGGATGAAACTTTTTGCGTTGCGAACACGATGACGAGAGCTTCGAAATGAAAATGGTTTGGATGAATTTGGAGACAGTTGAAATTTAGGCTAAAATCGGGAGCCGTCCGGTTTAGTTCCAAATCGGAATGCATCGGCGACAACGTAAAATGAAGGTGAGTGTTTTATAACGCTCACAACGTACTGAATATCTTTATGGTAGTTAAATTTGATATTATGAAGTGATATGAATTTTATTTGTCGTTGTTTGATAAAATTTAATTGTCATATAGATTGTCATTTGAATTCACCGTTGAAAATTAAATTGGCAGTCAAATTGAAATTAAAATTTAATTGCGATTAAATTACCTGATATTGATAACTGTGAAATTGCCGTGAATTGTATTGTCTGTTGGATGATGTATTTCGATGGATGCTATTGGTTGATATTTAAATGTTTGGATGTTTATATGCTTATATATATCTTGTTATGCATATATATGACACTATGATTTGGTTTAAGTGATATATATTCATCCCTGGCATTTAATTGAAATAAATAATCACTTGGCCATAGGATAGAAAATTATATACGGGCACCAGATTGGTTAAATTAATAATTTTAAAAACGTTGATTTGAAATTTATTTAAATGTTTTGATTTAAAAGTTATAAATAAAATCAATTTATAGAAATTGAATTTATCGAAATTTTGAGTTTGGAATGTTGAAAAAATTTGGTTAAAAGAAATTGTTAAATAATATAAGTTGCGACTTTGAAATATAAAATCAGGATATGATCGAATTTTGAAATTTATTTGTTTTAAAGATTGAACATTATTTCAAGCTTTGAATATTACTAAGTAAAGGTGATATTAAAATGATATTTTGAAATTAAGCTTGGAATTGAATCATATTTGAATTTGGATTTAAAATTGAATATTGAAGGATAAACTTTGTTAAGTGTTATAAATTGATATTTTGAAAAATCAAGCTCCAAATCGATATAAATTGAAATTGAATTAATTGAAGGTGAATGTAGAATTGAAGTCAAAGTTGACATTCATTTGAATTGAAATCGAAATTGAATCGGTAGAATGGAAATTGAAATTGATTTGAATTGGGAAGTTATAATTGAAATGGTTTGGTTTTGAAGATGTTTCAGTTTTGTTTCCAAATTTCTCTGTTATATAAACCATCTTTAAATACTTAAACTATTTTAATCTATTTTAAATCTACTTAACCCAATTTAAATTATTTTAAACTAATTTATCTATTTGAAATCCATTTAAAGATTTTAAGTATGTCAACTATTTTAATTATTTAAACTACTTTTAAAACTACTTAAAACTATTTTCTAAAATTTCAAGCTGGTCAATAAGGTTAAATGTTTATATTTGAATCTTGAATTTAATTACGAATTGGGTTAAATGAAGTTGCAACCTAAATTGAAATTCGAAATGATTTTGAAATCGAAATGAGATATTGAGGCGAAAATGATTTTGAAACGGAATCTTACATCTTGAATAGATATGATGATATTTGAAATGGATTTGGTTTTGAAGCGAATATGATATTTTGATATCAATTTTGGATCAATTTGAATGTAAAAGAGCCATCAGTGTAATAATACATAGTTATTAAAGAGACCGGGATTGGATATGGACATACTCTCTATCGATACCGAAAACCACTTTAATAACTATTATACGCGGAGTGTTGATCCAGAATGAAGTGGATGGTTTGATGAACGCGTTGACTGAAGAAAGAGAACGATATTGGATGACCCCTGACATGACTAAAACAGGAGCCGCGCCGGGCCATTGAGGTTCGCCACCTCTAGCGGACACACTTCTTAGATACCATATCTATTACCTTTGTGATTCGATTTGGGTGCACCCCTTGATTTGGGAGTGTTGTTTCGTGGTGTTGAGGTAGTAGCTGCTATGCTCAACATCAGTTCGGATCACGCAACTACTAGTATCCTAGTTGGTATCGCCTCATGTACCTTGTCATACTGATTATCCTATTCGCGACCACTACATTTTGGTTTGTACCTTTAGTATATGGATTGCCTTCTGGTGACTTCCGGTTTTGGGGAAACTACGGTCTTGTATATGCTCTTGGGAATAAAAATGTGTTAAGGGGGATTATGGTAACGCCTTAACGCTATTTTAATACTTTTACTTTAATGTAGACATATTATAATAGCGTATTGTACTACATAGTAGATAGTTTAACGGATCCTTGAGAGATGGAAAATCCCGTAACATCTCTTAAGTTATTGCACTCACGTTGACACTGGATAGGAGATGTCAAACCTTGTAAACATCTCTGACGCCGTTGCATTCATATTAATTTACGATTGATTAACTTACATAAGGATGTTTTAGTCCTGACTCGAGTGTTTTGTCTTTTCATTACGCTCGGGTCAGTCCTGCGTTTTCAGCTTATTGAAGATCTATTCTGGAGGACGAAGACGAAGATTTGGTATACTATTACTATTATTATCCTTGCATCATGCTGTCTGCTGCATTATTTTATTTGTTCTGTTGTATATGTATAACTCTGATAAATGATGTATAAATGATAATCAAAAGTATATTAAACAGCTTCATGAACTGTTTATTTGATTATTATATTTTATCTTTCCGCTACGAGATTCTATGATTGGTTCTTGTTCCTTTTCTCTTCTTTTCTTATTTACCTCATTAACAATCCTCCCTTTTGAATGGTTTGAGTTGACATGTGTGTTTGATTTGTCGATTTAAACTGTCCAAAAAGGTAGGTCGTTACAGTTGGTATCAGAGCTTTGGTTTAGCGATAACCTTAGCTTTGTGGGGTCTGACTCTTTATAATTTGGGTAGTAATACCCTATGATGAGTCGCTGAGTGTATATATTTGAGAGAACGTATTTGTTAGTGATATAAAAATTGTTTTATATTGTGTTGGTTGATTTGTTGAGTGGCTTATGGATTCTGGTCAATACGAGTAATTAACGTCATTGATAGGAATCTCTAAATACTTGAACAGAACAATTCGACATAGTATTGTTTTGAAATTGGGTAAATGAAATAATTTTGCCCTAATTATATTTTGTATATAAAGAAATAATTTTTCAAAAATTATTATGATACATCCAGTTTGTTAGTTGTTAGAAATGATAATATGGATGGTTATCACAAATTGGATATTGTGTTTTAATAAATAAGGTTTATTACAAAATAAATAATGATAAAACAATTTAGGGAATGTTTTAAGAAAGCAAAATTTTGTGAGAATAATTTATAAAATGTGACTTATAAATCAAGATAGATTTAAATTTAGAAATATTGAATTTAAGACCTGGGGATTTTGAAAATGGTTTTTCAAAACTTTGAAGAAAAATATGTAGTGATATTAGTTGAAAAATATTTATGGGAAATATTTTTGAAAGGATTTTTAAGAAGGAATGAATTCAGTACTCCTCCCTTATGTCGCTGGAAAATAATTTCGGTGATGACTGCGCAGCATCATCGACGTTCATTTTCGAGTCTCAAAGTGAATAAGACTTATGCGAAGCTTTGCTTTGCTTCGAAACTGTTTTGAAAAATGCATTTTGGTTTAAACTTAGAAAGTATGATTTGATATATATACATTTCAAATGATTTTATTTTATTTCAAATGATTTAAAATGAACCGGGCATTTAAATTTCTAAGTTCTGTTAATTAATATTTTTCAAATTATCTGAATGAAATGTGAATAATCAGAACTTATATAATAAGAGGATTAAAAAAAACTCTAAGCTAAAGGTTTTGAGAAACTTTAGAGTTGAAGTGTAACTCTTAAAATTGAAAAGTATTGAAAAGTAAAGAAAATTTAAAACAAGTAAAAATTTGTGAACATCCTAATTTACAAAAATGAATCCTATAAATTTGTATTGTATCAAATTGCATTCTAATAACATATAATATGACTTACCAAATGCTAAAAGTTAAAATGATGTTTTAGATATGAAATGAGATATTATACAAGTAAACAAAACCTAAAGGTAATTGAAATATATAAGTAAGCAAAACTTAAAAGTAATTAAAATGTATATAAATGGAAAATTTGGTTGTGATAAAAATGTTATTTACTTAAGTATAATATGAAAATGATGAAGGGCTAAATGGAATAAGTAAGTAGAACTTAAGAAAACCGACAAATGAACCAAATAATATCTTTGTGAATTTGTCATAGAACTTAATATAAATTTGCAAAGTAATTGTGAAATTGAAATTTGTAGCTTTCGAGGTAAATAAAAAAAAAACTTAGATGAAGTCCAACTTCTTATATATGACTTTTATAGAATAATTATAAACTAAGTGATGATTAATAAAATGTTCCACAAATGAATTGTTATTAACTGAAAATTTTGAAAATAAAATAAGTGTTAACAAATGAATTTGGTATAGCTAAGAATCAATTGAAGAATGAAATTGAATTTAATTAATTACATGGAGTGTTTAAAATGAACTTAACTAAACAAATTTTATGAAATGATGCATAAGAAATGATAGTATAAAAGAACATGCTATGTAAAGAAGTGGATATACTAAGTAAATAAGGGATATGATCGTTGCATTGTGAAAAAAAAATTGTAAATGAAATGAAGGTAAGTAAATCAATTGAATATAGATGAATTGGATAGAAATCTATTGGAAGGTAATACGTAAGTTGTACGTATATTATTTTATTCGCATAACAATTTGATCCGAATTCGAGCACAGAATTTCGAGATAATTTATATCGATCCGAGTTAGGATTTTTCACCCGATTCCCGACGGCGAACCCTCGATATGGATTTTTGATTTGATTCTGGAATTCTCTATCATCGTATATGGCTATGAAAGGAGAGTAACAGTTTTCTATCAAGGAACCAAATCTGAGTCCGCACTAGAGAGACGTGTGAACGATACTAGTTTGAAAGTGAAATTTTGTGATCGAATGAGTGATCAGATTTGATATTGCATACGGATGATATATGTACTTTGTACAGGTTTAAGAAAAGCTAATATTGAAAATTGAAAATGCAAATTATAAAATGATTTTAAATTATGTGATTGGATATCATTGATAGATAAGATGTAGGTATTTAAAATCAAGAAAATTTGGATTGCCCGACAAAAAGGTACATGTTTATTTGTCATTGGATTTGGTGATTTTTGGATTGAGCCACTTGGCTTTTGGTTTTCTTTTGTTGGTTTGGGGCCCGTAGGAGCGTTTTGTAGCTGTACCGATCGAGCCGCGCAAAGGAGACTCTGCCGAAATTTTTCGAAAATCCGGGTGTTAGAAAAATTTTCAAGTTTTATAACTTGTTTCGATAACTAACTTTTAAAGTTAGAAAGCCGTTTGGAGTAACTTAGTGGAGGTGTAGTAAGGATTTATAAATGGAATTTCATTATTTTATAAGTTGATAATTTTGGATAAAATATATCAAATGTTGAATTCTTTACTTGGTTTCTTTTCCCTTCTTTTTCCTTTTCGGGGACGAAAAGTTTTGAGTGGGGGAGAGTGTAACGACCCGTAAAATTTTGATAATTAAAAATGTTAATTTAATAAGATTTCATGGTTTAATGTTGGAAGAATTAAAAATTTGTAATTTATGTATGGTAATAATAACTAGAATGAATTGAAACAAATTTTATCTAAGTTAATTATTTATGAATTGAATGAAATCCCAAATCAATTGAAATAATATATAGTCAAGGGTAATGGAATGAATTTGTATTGTACAGGTAATTGTGACACTTGTTTGTAAATAATAAACTTATAAGTGTAATTAAAAGTAAATGGTGATAATTAGTTAAGTTACTAATTTATTTAGTCAGTCGAATTAAATTTGGAAACCAATTGCAATTGAAATGAAATTATATATATTAGCTGGGTTATAATCAATAACCGAAGTTGAATAACAAATGTTGGATGCACTGGATGTGAATAAAGTAATTGACTGATAACGAAAATTTATATAAAATCTAATATTGAAATTTGTTGAATATTGAACAATTAAATTGTTTAAATTTAATATTGGAAATTAATTGAATAATTGAATAAAAATTGAATAACGGGAATTGAATAACTGTATAATGGAAATAATTGTTCTATAATTTGAATTCGTTTTAAAGATTTAATCTTATAATTCATTTTCAATATTTCATGATAGTGAATCTTTGAATAATCAAAATCGTTTAAAATTTAACATTTGCAAATATTTGAATAATTGAATTTTGAATATAATATGATTGAAAATGAAACCAGAAGTTAATGTAAAGTTTATTTAAGCAACGATGAAGATTGTTAACGTTTAAAAATTGGATTTTAAGCGAATAACTAGAAATTGACAATTTTATATAGTATTAGAGACGGTTTGATAATTTAAATAATTTATTTATTCGTCGACTTGACCTTTTATTCACATCAGCCGCTTTATCTAACCTCAAATCACTTTAGCCATCCTGTTCAAACACGCAAGGATCACATCTCCTTCTCCTTTATTTTTCACGCAAGCTTCTGACAGTAAAGAAAAGTTTTAAACCAAAACTTCAAAAATTCCTAACTCCTATTCTACTCGCCTAAAAATCACGTAACAAAGTTTAAAAATCCTATTTCAACTAGACCTTCGTTCTGGCTTAGTTCCATGGGATTCGGTGATGACGTTGGTCGCTCGACAGTGTGAAGCTAGGAGAGGCCGTAACTAGGGTTTAGGATTTGGAGAGCTAGGGGCATCGAGGTGAATTTTTGAGCTTGGATTCTTAATCGGGTGGTTGTTTAGCACCCTGGTAGTTGTTTTGGAGGAGCTCGGTGGAGAGATGATGGGTGCGACCATCACATGGTCGAAGGGAAGATCCTCTCGGTCGCGACTTCCATGGTGACGTCGAGCTCGGAGTTAGGGGTACGAGATGGTGGAGATGTTGGTGAGAAGAGCGATGGCGAGGTCGGAAGTTGTTTTCCTGAAGTCGTGCTCCGTATCACTGGGTTTGTGCACGGTGAGGGGTGGGTTCTTCTTTGTTTCACGTACAGGCATTTGGGGAAGATGATGTTGTTTGGGCCTTGGGCCTTTGGTTTGGTAAGGGGTTGATTTGAATTTGAGGATTTAAATTTAATTTAAATATTAACGAACTTATATACTGTATATCTCATTCATACGATGTCAGAATGGGATGAAACTTTTTGCGTTGCGAACACGATGACGAGAGCTTCGAAATGAAATTGGTTTGGATGAATTTGGAGACAGTTGAAATTTAGGCTAAAATTGGGAGTCATCCGGTTTAGTTCCAAACTGGAATGCATCGGCGACAACGTAAAATCAAGGTGAGTGTTTTATAATGCTCACAATGTACTGAATATCTTTATGGTAGTTAAATTTGATATTATGAAGTGATATGAATGTTATTTGCCGTTGTTTGATAAAATTTAATTGTCATATAGATTGTCATTTGAATTCACCGTTGAAAATTAAATTGACAGTCAAATTGAAATTAAAATTTAATTGCGATTAAATTACTTGATATTGATAACTATGAAATTGCCGTGAATTGTATTGTCTATTGGATGATGTATTTCGATGGATGATATTGGTTGATATTTAAATGTTTGGATGTTTATTTGCTTATATATATCTTGTTATGCATACATATGACACTGTGATTTGGTTTAAGTGATATATTTTCATCCCTGGCATTTAATTGAAATAAATAATCACTTGGCCATAGGATAGAAAATTATATACAGACACCGGATTGGTTAAATTAATAATTTTAAAAACGTAGATTTGAAATTTATTTAAATGTTTTGATTTAAAAGTTATAAATAAAATCAATTTATAGAAATCGAATTTATTGAAATTTTGAGTTTGGAATGTTGAAAAATTTTGGTTAAAAGAAATTGTTAAATAATATAAGTTGCGACTTTGAAATATAAAATCGGGATATGATCGAATTTTGAAATTTATTTGTTTTAAAGATTGAACATTATTTCAAGCTTTGAATATTACTAAGTAAAGGTGATATTAAAATGATATTTTGAAATTGAGCTTGGAATTGAATCATATTTGAATTTGGATTTAAAATTGAATATTGAAGGATAAATTTTGTTAAGTGTTATAAATTGATATTTTGAAAAATCAAGCTCCAAATCGATATAAATTGAAATTGAATTAATTGAAGGTGAATGTAGAATTGAATTAATTTGAAGTCAAAGTTGACATTCATTTGAATTGAAATCGAAATTGAATTGGTAGAATGGAAATTGAAATTGATTTGAATTGGGAAGTTATAATTGAAATGGTTTGGTTTTGAAGATGTTTCAGTTTTGTTTCCTAATTTCTCTGTTATATAAACCATCTTTAAATACTTAAACTATTTTAATCTATTTTAAATCTACTTAACCCAATTTAAATTATTTTAAAATAATTTATCTATTTGAAATCCATTTAAAGATTTTAAGTATGTCAACTATTTTAATTATTTAAACTACTTTTAAAACTACTTAAAACTATTTTCTAAAATTTCAAGCTGGTCAATAAGGTTAAATGTTTATATTTGAATCTTGAATTTAATTACGAATTGGGTTAAATGAAGTTGCAACCTAAATTGAAATTCAAAATGATTTTGAAATCGAAATGAGATATTGAGGCGAAAATGATTTTGAAACGGAATCTTACATCTTGAATAGATATGATGATATTTGAAATGGATTTGGTTTTGAAGCGAATATGATATTTTGATATCAATTTTGGATCAATTTGAAATGTAAAAGAGCCATCGGTGTAATAATACGTAGTTATTAAAGAGACCGAGATTAGATATGGACATACTCTTTGTCGATACCGAAAACCATTTTAATAACTATTATATGCGGAGTGTTGATCCAGAATGAAGTGGATGGTTTGATGAACGCGTTGACTGAAGAAAGAGAACGATATTGGATGACCCCTGACATGACTAAAACAGGAGCCGTGCCGAGCCATTGAGGTTCGCCACCTCTAGCGGACACACTTCTTCGATACCATATCTATTACCTTTGTGATTCGATTTGGGTGCACCCCTTGATTTGGGAGTGTTGTTTCGCGGTGTTGAGGTAGTAGTTGCTATGCTCAACATCATTCCGGATCACGCAACTACTAGTATCCTAGTTGGTATCGCCTCATATACCTTGCCATACTGATTATCCTATTCGCGACCACTACGTTTTGGTTTGTACCTTAGTATATGGATTGCCCTCTGGTGACTTCCGGTTTTGGGGAAACTACAGTCTTGTATATGCTCTTGGGAATAAAAATGTGTTAAGAGGGATTATGGTAACGCCTTAACGCTATTTTAATACTTTTACTTTAATGTAGACATATTATAATAGCGTATTGTACTACATAGTAGATAGTTTAACGGATCCTTGTGAGATGGAAAATCCCGTAACATCTCTTAAGTTATTGCACTCACGTTGACACTGGATAGGAGATGTCAAACCCCGTAAACATCTATGACGCCGTTGCATTCATATTTATTTACGATTGATTAACTTACATAAGGATGTTTTAGTCCTGACTCGAGTGTTTTGTCTTTTCATTACGCTCGGGTCCGTCCTGCGTTTTCAGCTTATTGAAGATCTATTCTGGAGGACGAAGACGAAGATTTGGTATACTATTACTATTATTATCCTTGCATCATGCTGTCTGCTGCATTATTTTATTTGTTCTGTTGTATATGTATAACTCTGATAAATGATGTATAAATGATAATCAAAAGTATATTAAACAGCTTCATGAACTGTTTATTTGATTATTATATTTTATCTTTCCGCTGCGAGATTCTGTGATTGGTTCTTGTTCCTTTTCTCTTCTTTTCTTATTTACCCCATTAACAATCCTCCCTTTTGAATGGTTTGAGTTGACATGTGTGTTTGATTTGTCGATTTAAACTATCCAAAAAGGTGGATCGTTACACTTAGGGATTGCTAATCTTTGTGTTTGATCATTCTCTTGCTTGGTGAAAGGTAATAAATGCTAGCTAGAAACCCATTTGATCTTTGCTATGGTTGGAATGTTGGTTTGCAAGTTTATGATCATCAAATACTGCTTATGATATACTGCTCATCTTCAACTGAAAACACCATGTTTTCCAGTTAGATAGTCCGACTTCGTGACACCACTGCGAGTTCGTCCGTGGTCGGAATTAGTCGATTTTGGTCTCGTTAGAAAGCTGAGATCATGATCTCCAACCTTGCAAAATTTGGTTAAGATCTGGGTGAGTTTGATACTTCATTTTTATTGCCAAAGTAGCACCCAGATAATGTTTTGAAAAACAGTGATTAATTTTAGTTCAAACGTCCAACTTCGCGACCTCGCTGCGAGCAGGTCAGAAGTCGGATTTCATCGATTTTGGTATCGTTGGAAAGATGAGGTCGAGATCTTCAACCCTGCAAAATTTGGTTAAGATCTGAGTACGTTTGATACTTCATTTTTATTGCCAAAGTAGCACCCAGAAACTGTTTTGAAAAACAATGATTAATTTTAGTTCAAACATCCAACTTCGCGACCTCGCTGCGAGAAGGTCTGATGTCGGATTTCATCGATTTTGGTCTCGTTGGAAAGTTGAGGTCAATTTCTTCAATCCTGCAAAGTTTGGTTTAGATCTGGGTGTGTAAGATACTTCGTTTTATTGCCGAAGTAGCACCCAGAAACTGTTTTACAACAGTGATCATTTTCATTTATCGTCGGACCAACTTTGAGACGTTGCCATTTCTTCGTTTCAAGTCGGAACCGAACGATTCTTGTTGCATATCAAAGTAGGATTATTGTACTATGCTCTTGAAAATTTTCATCAAGATCTGGGTTTATATGACCCTTCGACCATGTCGTCAAAGTTGGACCTTTGCACTGTTTTGACACAGCACAATTTTGTGATTTTTGTCCGACTTTGAGACGACGCTTTTTCTTCGTTTCAAGTTGGAATTGCCCGATTCTTTTTTCATTTTGGAGAAGGGACGTTGGTCTACATGCTTGCCAATTTTCATGCTATTTGGACTCGGTTTGCAGCTTCAAATCTGCCGTCGAACTAGTGACTTCGACTTGTTTTCAGCGATTTATACAGTAATTTCGACTATTTTTCTGAGTTTTCCGATTTCTTTGAGATTTGTCTCTAGGTTTCGTGCATGGATTTTATAAATCATTTTAAAGTGATTTTCCATCAAATTAGCTTTTGAAACTATTATTTAGTATTATTTTAAATATTAAATTAATTACTCCATAATAGGAGGATTTCAAAGGCTATTTCTAAAGAGGTTTTCAAACGATTAAAAATCTGCTTTCTCCAACTATTTTCTAAGTAAAATATACACTCTTTTGCACTTCGAGTGAAGTGGAAAGGTGATTAATTGGTTAGGTAAAACACGGACCATGAATCCGCGCATTTATATTTCTAATTAATCCCCGACCTATTCGATTGATCGTTTTGGCCTTTTGGCCTAGTTTACCGATGAAATAAGGTTAACTTTTTACTGCTTTGAGTGTGGAAGCTTACGATTGGTTAGTAAACCGTTTAGTGCAAACGTTGGGTTATGGGACTCACGTTACTACTTTACGGGTTCCTTGCTAAGAGTTCATGACACATTCCTACCGTTAGTGGTAAACGAATATTGGGCCTATGAGCCTTTACCACTACGGCGTGTTTCCTGAGTGATACCTCTGGGATAGTGTCTTCGGACTGTCTCCTTCTGGCTCATCACCTTCTGGATAGTGGACTGTCTCCTTTAGGTGTTGCCCCTTAGCTAAAGTGATGGGTGTGTCACTGGGGTATATTTCCTATGTGATTGAGTACAGTACTAGCGCGCTAATGTTTTCCTGTGTGATTTATATTCCCTCGTGTAGCGCCATTCGGTGATGGTTTTATGCAACCACACTATATAAGCGCGACTACCTTGTGGAACTTGTTTTATGCCTACATAGTATAAGTAAGTTTATTTTACTATTAGACATTATTATAATAGCGTATATTACTACATAATAGATAGTTTAACGGATCCTTAAAGGATGGGCGATCCCAAGCATCCTTTAAGTTACCTGTGCATTTCTATTACAGTTCACTTGAGTTGGTTTATATTGTATAAGTATGTATATCCTGACTCGAGTGTTTTGTGTTTTCTTTACGCTCGGGTCAGACTGAGTTGTTCCAGTATTCAAGGCTCACCTTTGGAGCTGGAGTTCCGCTTGGATCCATCTATTGATTCTGCTTTCAGTCATTCAGTTGATTCCAGAGATGTATTCAGATCTTGTATTTGACTACTGTATTGAGACATCTTTGTATTCATAAATCATGTTGTATCTTGTTTAACTCTATTATATACATAGTAGCTTCATGAACTACTATTCTTTTGTTTCCGCTGCATTATTGTTATATTACTCTGTGTTTGTGATTCTGTGATTATTTATTTACTGTATATACTGAGTTTTGCTAAATTTTATTTACAATCTATTGTTTTGAATTATTCAAGTCCGACATGTGTGGATTTACTGTCGATTTGAATGGTCCAAAATAGTGGGTCGTTACAGTTTGACTTTTGTTGAATTTGTTCATCTCGACCTTGACTTGGTTTGAATACATTCAAATTTGTTCTTTTTACTGCTGCAACTTAATCTGCTTTACGTTCTGCTTCCTAGTTCTTGTTCGCACTGTTGCTTGGTTCATGTTGATGTTTTTTTTGCTTGAATCTCTACTGCTCTATTCTTGTGTTGTGCATTGTGTCCACTGGCTTGCTTTTATTTGCTTCGAGCTGAACTTATTTTGTTTCATGATTGCTTCGGCTTTGTGATCCTGGTTCTTGTGCATTTGTAAGCTGTTAGCTGAGTTATCTTGTTGCCTACATACTTGTGCTATTATGTGTATGTTTATAATTGCATATATGCATACATATAAGTTTGTAGCTCTGGCCAGTTAGTCCACTGCTTCATTGAGTTCATGCCTGAATGTTGTCTTTTCTGGTTCCATTTTAGTCCGGTCTTGTTTCACTTAACTAGTGTGTGGTTGTTGCAGCCGCTTGAGTCCGGTTGTAGTTGTCTCCTATGTTCTGTTCTGAATCATGTTGTCACCACTTTGACATATGCATTTTGAATTCTGGATATTTGCATCATGGAGTTTTCATGTGTGTCGAACTTTTCACTTGTGCCCACTGTTCTATTGCATTGCATCATGTACTGCCTTGTATCTGACCTTATGCATATGTTGTGTGTCACTGCATATATATGTATACATGTGTGTATACATATGCATATGTTGAATTGCAATTTGGTCTGGACTTCATATTAATCTACATCTATCTAGTCTGGTTGGAGTTGTTGCATTGTGTTATTCTGACCATATGTACTATGCTCTGGTTCCATGAACTTTGAACTTGTGTTTCCATTACACCTACTTGCTTTGTTGTATCTGATTTCATATGGCCTTGTTCCACTTTGTGTGTTCTTGCACTTGATTCTGCATTCATGTAGGCTGAACTCATGTTGCCTTGATATCTCCTCACTTTCCACTACATTTTGATTTTGCTTGCTGTTACCTGTATACATATATGTGTATACTTGTACATTATGTCTAATGAGCTTTTGTATTGGTCTTGTTATACTTGAGTTCAGTCCTTGTTCAGTGTTTGCATTTTTGCTGTCTTGGTTTGTTTTGCAACTGATTTAGTGTGAACTTGTTCCATGCTTGGAGTCTTGTGTACTTGATGCCTGGAATTGTTTTTGAATTCATGCCTCATTGTCTGTTGGTCATCATCTTTTAATGCCTCTTCTTTGTTGAGTAACTCACTACCGAGGTGTATATGATGCCTCTTGGCTGAAATTCGAGATGCTGAGGCAGTGCACATGTGTACGTGTACACATGTGTATATGCAAGCTCTTGTGCTCATGTTGTGACTTTATTTGGATTGCACCTGAATATTTGCACTTGAGTTGAATCCAGCTTTTTCTTGGGTTTGACCTTGTGCACACCTGTCCCTACAATTTTAACAAGTAAGAGTATATCGGTGTGCACGGCCTTGTGGCATGTACAGCGATATACTGTGCATGTCATAAGTTGTTCGTGTAGAATTAAAAAGTAAATGATGATGAACAACCCAAATAACCGAGGCAAATAATATATTCAAACACACACTTCACTATTCACTGCAAAAATATTCTTTTTTCAATTTTACTGCATCAGTGTTTAGTTTTGCAGATAATTCAGATGTTGGATAAAAGCTGGAAACAAAGTTGAAGACCAAATATATACGAGTGAATGAGTGATATGTAGTGAGGTGATAAATTGTACATTGATGTTGTAATTGAAAATGTGTTGTAATTAAAACTTGTATAGTAAATGAAAAATGTGTAAATGTAGTGAGAGCTCAAATTTGTACTATTTGAATTTATAATAAAATATTTGTTTGAATAAAATATTTGTTTAAATATGAATTCTGAGTTATTTATTTTATTCAACAAATATTTATTTAATTATGTGAAAAATAATATAGTACAATAACAAATACATTTAAACGAATATATATATGTTTATTATCATCAAACAAAAATCATATACTAGCATATTCTACAATCTCCCCCTTTTGATGATAACAAACATATATTAAGATTTTGACTCTATTAAATGTATTTGGTTTTGATGGATTCTATTAGCTCTCCCTATTTGAATGCTCCCCCTACAACAAAGCTCCCCCTACACAGATGCATGCAGTTAAAACTGAGGAATTAATTTAAAATAACTTTGAATAAAAACACTCTCGAATATTAGTAAAGATATCGCTCAAAAATCAAAACCTTAACATCTCTCCCCCTTTTGTTATCATCAAAAATAATAATAGTAATTGAAATAGCTACGATTTTGATTAAAAATTTAAAATCAAATCAAGAGGGAAATATTAATTTCAAATTCCAATTAATCAAACAAAAATCATAATATTTTATTAATTAGAAACAAACTCCACTATAGAGAAATGGTAGGATTATGGAAAATTTCATATAGTGACAAGAGTTTGATATTTTCAATAAATGAATAATCTGTGCATTTTCTCTTTTCAAATATTATACAAAAAACAATGTGAAGCACTTACTAACCATGCATAATCGTTAGGACTTTTAAATGAGGTTAGTAGTTACCCCTTTTTTTTTTAAAAAAATGTCAAGTATTTTCTAACCATGCATAAGCGTGAGTACTTTTAAATGAGATTAGAATATACTTGCTATTTATCCTTTTCTTATATGCGTCCCATCCATGCATAACCGCGAGGACTTTTAAATGAGAATGGAATCCCATATATAGAAATTCAAGTAATTCACCCATGCATAACCGCGAGGACTTTTAAATAAGAGTGAACACTTCATGGTATAATTATTTTACAAAAAATATTTCCTTATTTTGAAATACCAAATTATGCACACTATATTATGATGTATGGATTGACAGAAAGGTGAAAGTGGTAGAAATTATCATAGATTAAGTACTAATTTAAAAATATTATAAAATTTGTTTACTTTTCATGAAATTATAAAATTATACTTCCTCTTGTTATGAAATATATTTTAATCACTATACATCACTTTTCAAGCACTATAATAATTTTGATAAGTTCCAAAAGATTCAATTAGTCAATGATTATCTTTTCAAGAGTGAATCTCTTACCGAAATAAACTAGAGTATTTTTATCATGATGAAAACCCAAGTTTCAAAAACTAAAATAAGTGAAAATCAATTTTCTATAAGGGGTTTTGAGAAAATGACTTCTAATTGAAAATCAATATAAAAATGCTAAAACTTTAGGAGCTAGCTATTAAGCATATAAAAATTCATACTATCTCTGCATTAATTTATGTATTTACTAAACAAAGATCATAATATCTACAATTTCTTTATGTTCTAACATTATCTCAAAATTTCTATTTTCCGAGAAACCCAATAGAGCAGCTATTATAATGCACTATAACAAAAATTGTAAATAAAGATTAAGTGTGCTTTTAGATCGAAAGACAAGACAATCAAGTTTCCATGGTTTGCTAAAATCATGGGACCTTTTTTTGGATGGTCTGCACCTGGTACTATGCTTCCATAAGAGAATCACTAAGTAAAAAAGTACAGCCAATAATGTTGATGATGCATTACCTCATGTGTTTCAGTGGTAAACTCATAGTTTGCACCCTCAACAATGGCATCTACAAGGCATGCCTCCTAACAAAATCCACATTATATGCATTCTGTCATATTAATGTCATACCTGCACATAGAAAACCACAATCTTTGATATTTTATTTCTTTTCGTCGTTTATTACATGATTGAATTTGCTACATGATCAACTAACAATTGTTAATAAATCCTTTATTTATTGAATTTAATATTTTTATGCGTGTTGATTGAATTTGCTACATGATCAACGAACAAATGTTTTTCCCCTCTTTCATATAAATCATGTACTAAATATGTTATATTCATGTTGTTTGTGTATATTTTTTACAGGTCGATTATCTACAAACAATTTGAAGTTGAGCTTGAAGTCATGGCATCAATGGGCAAGATTGGGCAAGAAGAAGTAGAGGTAATTTATAATTGAACATGTTTTAGGGAAATTTTCTTCCATGTAAGATGATATATTATTAATGCTTTCTTTAGTTATTGCAATTGTGATTTACATTTAAAATAACCTTGAACCTTTAATTATTGCATATAATATTATTTTAATTTTGATTTATACAGCATTATGTGTGTCAAATCTTTTTAAACCCTTTTAGTGTTAGGCTTATATGAATAAAATATATGTAATTTAAAATAATCTTAATAAAATATAGGTAATTTATTTCAAAAAATCAATGTATAAATACTGCCTCAAAAGATCTGCTCTTTTGTATTGATTTCTCCTCGCCTCTCTTTGTTTGGTTATATTTCAAAATTTGTTCACTATATATGCTCTACCCTTACCCTTACGTCTCCTGCATGCAATAACCGTGATCTCCATTCGGTATTTGCATGCTTTCTGGTGTATATACTTACTACTATCAGGTTGAGCCTTTTTCCCATACTACTACCAATTTTTTTCTTGGTTTTCTGTTTTTATTCCAACTTTATTGGATGAATATAACAACCTTATTCATTTCTATTGGCTTTGGTTTATAATTTTTTCCACTGTTTTAAGGAGTCATAGGAAGGTTGCAAAACTCTTTTGATTTAGAATATCACGATGATGATTTGCTTCAGGTCATTCTGTAATTCTGTATATGCATAGAAGGGATAATAAGTTAATGATAAGGTATGGTTTTATACGTAAATACTACGTTTATGATTTATCTTAGGCTATTTTTTGATTTTTAGTTTCATGAGTCCTTTATATATCATATAATGTAATTTAACTGATTAAGAATGTTTGTTTATATAGATTTTTTTACGATGTTAAAATTGAAGCATTACTTTATTAAATTCAGTCAACAAGCTATTGTTTTGCACGGGAAAAAGAGAAGAAAACTAGGACATAATACATGATAACTTGAAACCAAAGCCATCTTTTGTGGAAGCACTTGATTGTCATTATCATCTCCATTTTGATGTAAAATCTCATGTTTACTATTAGGAGAATTTGTGTAATTATATTTAGGAAGAAATTCTAGAACAGTTCCCATGGTAATGAGTAGGAGTCCAGTCATGTATATACAACTAGGAAAATGCATAGTAGACATGTTCTAAAATAACCCGTGCTTTATCCTGATACGAGACACTCAAGTTTTAACTTTTTAACTATGCCCTACAGTAATGTAAATAAAATAACCATGAATAACACTTCTCCTAAAGCATGCTTCAACGAGTAGAAATAAATATTACTATATTTGCTTTAGTGTCACTTTCAAGCTACTATTTAGTTTGGTTATACTTTATATAGAGATACTGGGTTCACCTATTATTAGTTGAGTTCATTGTTATTTTTTCATAAAAGATATTGGGTGTTCAAGAAATTGATAATAAATGTTATTTCATTACGAAACACAATGAAACATTATTTGTTAAATAAAATAAAGGTACAATGTCACTAAATGATTTCTGTCTGTTTTAGTATTAACTATTAACAAATGTATTATTACATTGAATACACAATGGAATACTATTTGTAATGGACATAGCTATCAGATCATTTCTGTTCAATTTACTTCCCTGCTATTAATTTGCAATCATCAGTGCATTCATAAAATGCCCATTTCATTTGTTCTAAACCTATTTTAAAGATCGCTAAACAATATAATTTTCTAAAAGGTTATTAGCACAACTTAAAGTTGCAATTATGTTTTGGTTACTCCTGATGCGATAAAACCAGTGGTAGTAACATCTAGACATATTATTAAGAAAGACGTGGAGGTTTATTGATAATTAATATGAATTATTTCTTCTTTTTTGAATAATTTATATATGTTAAATACGTGTTACTATGTTAGCTTTACTATAAACTATTAAAAATATGTTAATTCTCCTAATAAATATAGAAATGACAATAAATAAATTCCTATAAAGATATATGCAACTTAATTTATTGTCATAGCATTCAAAACTAATAATGATGTGGCAGTGGACAATGAACGTAAGGTAGTTAATCAGTAGAAATAGATTTATTTTGCCTATTTTCATGCATTATACTTATATTTAACATGTCCTTAAGCTTTGATCATATATGACATCAAATGAGGGTGTATCTTAAACTACTATAACTTGACTAGTTGAAAACATGTTTGCTCTAATTTATATGTAGGGTGATTGGAGTAATGAATATCACGAATGTATGTTATCGTTTGTGGTAAGCATAAATGGAGTAGGTACAATATCTATTGGGTATGCACCATCGAATTTTTTCATGCAAATATGAATGGATTAGACTTTTTGTACTCATTTTATTTGGGATTATCGTTTTATTTAGTCCATGACCTTCCAGTAATTTTAACTTTATTAGGATATAGTATCTACAATACATAAACTTATAATTCATTTAATATTAAATTCATAGTTATATTAGATTCTTGAAACTAATGACATGGCCACTTAGGACTTGAAATCAAGATTATATTATTTTCAAAAATTGTATATTAGTCTTCAATATAAAATAAATTGATATTCATTATATTTTACAAACTAAATTTGCATATGAAATCTCCATTTATATCACATGTTTTATTTATACCGATATTTTAGTATGCATGCGATGCGTCCCATTCATATATATATATATATATTTTTGGCAGTGGTTAAAATTTCGAAATTAGGAAATTATTGAATTGCACATGATCCAATGGCATATAACTGGTTGCAAATCAATTGACAAATTATGAATGAAATGGTGTTGTCAAAACAGAATAAAGAATTTGGAACCCTTTAATTGCATAGAGGTACATAAATACCTTTTACAATGTGGTTGTTGGTTAAACTTCTTACTACTCCATTTACATCGGTTCTGGGAAACTAGATCATTAATCTCTAAATTTATATAATTGTAGGTATAATATAATTCTTTTGGCTCTCTTTATTGTTAATTCTACCTTATTCTTTAGTTACAATTACAAACTTAATTTAGTTGAAATTAACTTTTACGAACTCTTAACAAATTGATTTATTTTTTGTACTTTATCCAAACTCTTGAATTCAATAGTTAACATTTACCAACATACCAGGAGAAATAAATTTGTATATTAATATATTAGTGTGAAGTACCATAACTAAATATTTGGTGAGACCATATGCACTACCTTCTTATGCTAATGGACAAAATAATCTTTAAAAAGTGAGCAATCCAATTCTACTTTTTTGCATAGTAAAAGTTGAACCCACAAAAAGTTTGGATGGAGGCTTTGAAAATTTCCCCATGTTTTATGAGCTTAGTATAATAAAATTTGATTTTATTAATACTAATTTTCAACCATTTCTTCAAACGATTATGTTTTCAATTAGTGAATGTTGTATTAGGTTGTAATAAACTTTTGTTTGATCATAAAACTTCTTCAGTGTTACAGGTAGGTTGAGCTGGCTGATGAAAAAATGGGTTTGAAAACATTATTCTTACTTTTGACATCATCAGATTGAAAAAGTCCTGGATGTTTCGGTATTGACAAAGTTTATCCTTAGCAGTATTTTTTTAAATTCTTTAGCAGTATAGGCATACTTCAGACATCATCAGATAGAAGATGGTGCTGCCTCAAAAATTAGTTTATAAGTTTTTGGTACATGCTCTAAAATGATATTACTAAATCATATTAATTTATGAGGTTAAGCTAATGATTTGATTATATTGAATACAATGTACCTTATGACATGGTTAATAACCGTATTGAATGCCAACAGTGACACTCATGTCAAAAGTTGCATTTATCTCTCTCGGTGTCTTATTTCTCAAGCATACAACTTTTGGTATAAGTATTCTCATACAATATTAACTTACTTTCCCTTATTTTACTTTGAACTCTTTATTGTATTATGAAGGAGGGGTTAAACTTATTGTGATGTGCTAATAGAACAAAGATTTTATTAAATAATAGCGGTAATGGATGGGAATTAATATTTTGATTGTTTGATTCATAGATCTTGGAATTAAAACTCACTCAAATAGTATATGTTTAGAAAAATATAAACATATCTACATATAGTACTGTGTCTATTTTTATGAATTTATATTTAACATTGACATATATCTTACATATTGAAAAGTTGTAGCTTTGTTGTAATAACACATCAGACTATATGGGCTTCATTAGATTAATAACGTATTAATTGCAATATGGATAGATATTGGGTTACAATGATATGTACTTCGATTATATGATTTTGTAATGTAGAATGAAGCTCAGTTGTCCAGAAAGGTTGCCCATTATGTGTAATATATTATAGTGTAATGCATTACATTGTTGTCTATGATCCAAGTTTTTGCATCTTTCATTCCATTTTAGTTAGCAATCATCAATCTAATATTAACTTTTGTTAGAGGTAGAAGATGAAATTAGATATTTATATCCAACGTGACTAAAATAGAAATTTATAAACAAAATATTTTACATTGGATTAAAAAACAGTACCGTAAATAATAATTTTCTTCATATGGGACTTAATACTATAACCCAATTCATTGGTTTGTTTACTTGATTTATTTGAAGGATCTTTGTAAACAACATGCATGGTTATATCTTTGCCTTTATGCCACTTTCATGAGCATAAAAAATCGATACATTTATTTTGTTGCATTGATTAGAACATAATTTGACATTTCTACTAAAACAATTGCTAAACAAAATCACATTTTGGACAATATCTTAAGCATCTATCAAGAAGTGAGAAATACTCAATTTAATTGTCGATAATCCTACAATAACACAAAGGTTCGACAATGATTACAAAAATAAATATAACTACTGCCCATGTTCGAAGTACGGGTTCGCACTTGTAACGATCCGTAAATTTTAGTGGTTTATTTATTTAATTAATTGAATTTTTGTGAAATTTTAAATAATAGAATTTTGAAATAAAATTTAATATTTGGAATGCGTCTAATTAAACATAGCAACTAGTAAATTTTCATCAAATAATATTGAAGTTTATTTTCTTGTGTAATTTTATTTCAATCTATATCAGTTAAAATTGATGATAATGAAATGTTTTCCAAACCTGAATATTTTTCTATAGAAAATTTGTAAATCATCTTCTGAGTAAGACGTCATATTTCGTTTTTCAAAATTTGGACCGTTATTGCTCCGTCGATCTTATTTTCGGCGAAATAGCAGCATTTTGGTACTGATATCGACTTTCGATTAGACGATCGTACCACTGACATTTGTATACCGTTTTGATCATCTCGTCGTGCTGACCACTGTGGTATATTAAATTCTGCATATTGAAGTCTGATACGCAGTGGAATCCGCGAAACGATCTCGTTTCGGTACCCATTTTAAAATCTTTTTCCCGTTACCTTTCATTGCTCACCGTTTGTTAACCAACAGCCATAACCTTTAGCATCTCTAGAATTTAATAATCTAACCTTTACTATTCCTAACATTTAAATTATATTTGATGGTCATTTCCTCTTTCATCTGTTGCTTTGAGAATACATAATAAAATATCAAACTGTATATGATTATTGTAGTCTGAAGCTTGTTCTTTCTCTGCTAAACATTATCTTCTCAACAAATGAATGGCCGAACACCTTCGCTTTGGCTTTGACTTATTTTCCCTCGACAGCAACTCCCTTTACCAATGCCAGCGCCAGACCCGACTACCTCAGCCCTTAGCTCATTCATCCCTGTGCCTCCTACCTGAGCGAAGCCTAGCACCATACTGCGACCTCCCAAATTGTTCCTCTGTCGTGAGACGTACACCCAGATCACACCACCACTCCGACTTCACACCCCACCAAGCATCGCCGACAGCCTTGCCTCACCTATGCCTCGCCGCCTTGCTTATATTCCCTTCTCTGTATTTCGATATAGGTGAGTATATATTACATGATATACATTAGTTTATAAATATGATGTTTGTAAACTATATATATGTTTATACATTAGTTTTGTAAGCATTCTAGCTTCGTATATATTTATCTATGTTTGTTTTGCCTGCCAATCCTATTTTCATTTCCATTTTTTCTTTTGGAGCATTATAGTTTAAGTTATATATTATACTGTTAGCTATATATATGTTTCAATATTCAACAGTTTGTAGTTGGCTTACAAATATATATATATATATATATATATATACGGGTCTTACTAATATAACACTGTTTTAAGTATAGTGTATTTACGGCTTTCGTAATTTATGTATACGAATTTACAGATGTCCCATACCATTTTCGTTGTTCATGTATAAGTTATATAAGAGTCTTATATATATTCTGTTGCAATGGAGATATGTATGCGTATTTTGTTATACGTTTTAGTTATATATAAGTTATATATATAATTTTGTATATATTCTGCGAATATAGAGAGATTTATACTATAGTATGCACGTTGGGTTTTGTTTATATATTATATATAGGTTGTAGTTGCGTAAGTTATATATGGTGTAAAATCTGTTTTACAGTTTATATATCATTTGAAAATATAGGTTGTGTTGGGTCTGTGAATCACATATATTTATGTATCATGTATGTCAGTATATATACATATAAAAGTTTAATTTAGTTTGTATAATATTCTTCTGTGAATTATATATGTGTATAGATTCTATATATATTACCGTATATATATGTATGTGTTGCCGTATATTATTATATAAAAGTAAGTATATATATATGTTTTCAAAATTATATATATATACTATAATATATAAAGGTTGCGGCTTACAGATTTTGATATTTTTCCATTTGCCTTTTTAAAATATTGATACTAAAGTCTATATGTGATGTTTGAATACCATTGATTTTATATAATTCCTACGTGTATATATATATAAGTAATTATCTCAAATTATATGATGTATATATGGTGATTTGATATATGTGTTTTAATTTAAATTTATGAATTTGGGAACCATGTATATATATATTTAATTCGATATGTGTTTGAAATTTAAAATATGATTTTTATATAAATAGTTATATATAGTTATACATGTAAGGTCATTTATACCATCTATCTTCATCAATCCGAGTCTGATTCGTTTTATCAATTCCTGTTATCAGCTCTATTATCGAATTCGTGCCCACTTTCCTTTGCTTTGGAATTCGCAGCTTGTTCTGTTGTTTATTTTCTCTAGCCTCAAAAGGTGAGCAATCACTCGCGATTAACGTTCTTATATTTATTAAATTTGATTTCAATTGAAACGACAATTGAAATATGCTGCTGTTAGTTATTTACATTGCTTTATATATGCCATTTCTGTATCTGTTCACCTATGACATCTGACACCATTATCTGTTATTTATCACTGATGATATATGCCTGTTACTGTTGTTATATTGCTATCACATCTGTTATCACTCTGCAAGTTCCTTGTTAGTAAAGAATTCACTATAGGTTGAAATGATACATACCCGAACGATCTGTAGAATAGGAGGAAATCGTTATGGGTTGAAATGATAAACCCAAGCGATTTCCATTGAATTGAATTTGGGATTGCGGGTTGAAATGATATATACCCGTATATATATTTAAATTGTGGATTGAAATGATAAATATCCGTATCACTTGACCATAGGATAAAAAATTATATACAAACACCGTTGGTCTATATATATATATATATATTTTGAAAATGAATTCTATGGTTTTGAAAAGAAATATATGGTTTAAAATAAATATTGATTTTTAAGATTTATTAAAGTTGATTTAATAAAGTTGATATATATATGTTTAAGTATTTATTTAAATTATATTTTAATATAGAGTTCGAAATGATTAAATAAATTAAGGTTGAAAAGATAGATTTGAAATTGATTTGAAATTGTATTTAATTAAGAATTATATTTAATTAAATCTATCTGAACTTATGGAATTTGGGGTTTTTAAAAATATGATTTTTTTAACTTGATTTTGGTTTAAGATAATTTAAAATAAATATTTCAAGTTAAATAAATTGAAGGAAATATTTAGAGATTTGAAATTTGGGCTTTTATTTAAATGATATTGAATTTATTTAGTGAATATTGCAAACTAAATAATAGTAAAGTGAATTTGATATATATATATATATATATATGAAATTATCGAATTTAGTTTTGAAAATGTTGTATATTTAAAGTTTTGGAATATATTGAAATTGAAATCGCTTATTTTATGGTTCAAATATGTATTTTAAATCAGTGAAATTTGAAATGGTTTATTTAGAAACTGAATTGAATTGAAATTAATGAATTGAGATTAAATTTAATTTGAATCTTGGAACTCGTGATAATTTGAATTGTTTGGTGAAATTTGAGGAAACTATTTTATTATAAAAGTATTTTAAATTATATTTAAAACTATTTTATAATTATTTTTAATATAACTATTTTTAATATAAACTATTTTTAATATAACTATTTTAATATAAACTATTTTAAATATACTAACTATTTTAATATAAATTGTTTTAACTTATAACTATTTTATATAAATTATTTTACTTTATAAACTATTTTATTTTATATACTATTATTAATATCTAAACTGTTTGAAGGAAAGCGTTATGATTTCAAAGTGTTATGATTTCCAAAGTTATGAATTTCAAAGTATTATGATTTCCAAAGTATTATTACTTCAAATTGTTTGGTTTCGAAAGTATTATATCTTTGAAAGTGATATGATTTTGGAAATGTATATATATTTGAAATTAAAATGATATCATATTGATTTGGTTATTGAAATGAAAATGATATTTTGGTTTTGAAGTATAAACTATTTTGAAATGACCGCGGTGTTATAACAACGTCTGGTTGTTAAAGAGACCGGGATCGTATATGGGCATACTCTCTGTCGATACCGAAAACCACTTTAACAACTGTGTACGCGGTGGAGATTCCAGAATGAAGTAGGATGGTGGAGACAATTCCGATTGAGGTATATACGTGGACCCAACTCCAAAGAGTTGGCATAAGGTGGCTAAAACATGAGCGATCGACGGGCCAATGAGTTAGCACCTCCGATCGGACGCATTTCTTCAATACTATTCTATTACTTTGTGATTGATTTGGTATCCACCCTTCAATTTTGATTGGGAGTGTGTTCCGAGGTGGGCGGTAGTGGCTGCTATGCGTTTCCACCAGCCTGGATGCGTAATTGGTATATCTACCCTGGCATTGCCTAGTTGTGCCGTGTCACATACCATATCGAGCTTTACTACGAGTTTGGATTTGTGCTGTAGCCTGTGGAGTATTGAGGGTAGCTCCCGATCCGGGGGTATGCTAATACTGGATAGACTACTGGGACTATTATGTGTTAAGGTGGAAAATGTAAAGCCTTAACGCTATTTAAAAGTAAGTTTATTTTATATTAGACATTATTATAATAGCGTATATTACTACATAGTAGATAGTTTAACGGATCCTTAGAGGATGGTTATCCAAAACATCCATTGAGTTACTTGTATTTCAGTAGATATTTCACTTGAGTTAGATTTATTGATATAAGAATGTTAATTCTGACTCGAGTGTTTTGTGTTTTGATTTACGCTCGGGTCAGATTGAGTGATACAGTATTCGAGACTCACCTTTAGAGTTGGAGCTTCTCTTGGAGATCCAGGTATCTATCCTGCTTTCACTTGTTCAGTCGATTCCAGTGATGTATTCAGATCTTGTATTTGATTATTGTATTCAGACATCTATGTACTCGTGACTTCTGTTGTATCTTGTTTAACTCTGTTATATATATATAGTAGCCTCATGAACTACTATTCTTTTGTTTCCGCTGCATTATTGTTATATTACTCTGTGTTTGTGATCTGTGATTATTTTATTTACTATATATGCTGAGTTTTGCCAAAATTTATTTACAATCTATTGTTTTGAATTATTCAAATCCAACATGTGTGGATTTATTGTCGATTTGAATGGTCCAAAATAGTGGGTTGTTACAGCACTAGTTTAAAATAATAAACGAACTAAAATGCCATAATGCATGCTAAACTGTGATGTAAAACAGAATGCATATTTAAAATTCAAAAGATTTCAAATTTTATATTACTTACTAAGCTTTTTTTGAGGTACGATATAATTTGAGCTTTGAATCAAAATTTAAAATGGATGAAAACTCTTAAGTTTTTATTTTGCATGCAATTTAAAATGGGATTTTAACATCCTAAGCATGCATTATATAATCGTCACATAGCGATTATGTAGAAATTTATATGTTTAATCTGAAAGGCTATAAAATAGAAGATAGAAGGAATATAATAATTTTTAAAAATTTAATGTATGTAAAATGAGTGAGTACATCAAGTAAATTCTAGTACCAAAATGCCAAAAAGGAGGGGAAAAACCACCGTTGGAGCGGAAGTATGCATATGTTTGGTTGAAAACATTATAGTCAAATCAAGAAGAAATACACTTTTATCCAAACTACAACAATCAGGAACCTATCAATGGTATATTAAAAATGTCATATTCCATTGGTAAAACTGATGGAAAAAAAATTAGGATGAAAACAATTTTGCAATAAATCACTATGCGACAAACTGAATCGGATAACAGTGAACACACAACATAAGGTAGATTTTCTGTTATCCAATATTTACCTTGCAACATATGGAAAAATAATCTGTTGTTTGACATAGCCCTTGAAATCTCAATGTTCATGCTTGTCATTTAGACAACATTTTATTGGTTGTCTGATTGAAGTTATAAAAAAATTTAGTCTTGGCACCAACTATATTTTGGTTTCCCACTCAATTATTTATGGCCGCCGGTTCTTTTAATTTTTTCACACTTCAATTTCTCTCATTCCATTTCCCCTCTTCGAAGTCAAATAAATGATTAAACCCCTCATCCTATTTTCTTTTCCCCATACTCTCCCAATCTCAAAACCAAACCAAATCTTCTGGAATTAGGGTTTCAATCAGAAGAACCCTAATCTTGCCTTGTTAATCGATTTGCTGCCTTCAACTGGAAGGACCCTAATCTCGCCATGTCTATCGATCTTCTAGAATTAAGGTTTCAATTGGTCGGGTTCATTTGATCTGAGAATTGGTATGTTTTTTCTGATTTGAATTTGGATTTCTTCCTTTTTGAACTCGACAAATTATTGTTGATGATGATAATGGATATTTATAGGAATTTGACTTGTTTATCCTTCGATTAGTAGTATTTGACTCTGGTTGATTTCCCTGACTTCGGTTTCTGTATTGGTTGATTTCCTTGACTCTGAGTATTAGTTGACATTTCATTGTTTGTTTAATGATGAGAATCATGTAAATGTTGCCTTTTTTGGGATGTTAAGTTCGACTGGTTTTGTTTATGAATGATTTTGTTTCCAACTGATTTTGTTTGAGTTTTCTGATAATTTCTAAAATGTATGCTCTGCCTTGTTTGATGTGTATATTTATATATATGTATATATGTGTGAATGCTTGCTATGCCAGTGCATATATGTATATACATACTTCCATGTATATACATAATTTGTGGCACTTTGATGGCTCGAATCTCAGGCTGCGCTTTGGTCTCAAACTTGAACAGCCTGGAATTAAGCTGCCTGGACTTATTATTATGTGATGATAGTCCATGTTGCTTTTGCATTGTGATTTCTTGTTATGCTATCTTGGTTCATCCATACTCATGTGTTTGTATGTTTATATCTGCATATCATTACATATGTGTGTATATATGTGTGAACTTCCATGTATATACATACATACATACATATGTAAGTATATATGTGTGAATGTTCTTATATCTGCATATATATGTGTGAATTGCCTTTTGTACATGAGTCCGATTTGGTTCATATCAAGTAATTTGAGACTTCCATGGATATACATACATATGTATGTATATATGTGTGAATGTTGTTTTTGCACTGTGATTCCTTGTTATGCTATCTTGGTTCATCCATACTCATGTGTATGTATGTTTATATATCTGCATATTATTTGTGAACTTCCATGTATATACATACATACATATGTATGTATATATGTGTGAATGTTCTTATATCTACATATATATGTGTGAACTTCCTTTTGTACATGAGTCTAATCTGGTTCAATTGCAAATCCGTTCCGATTCAGTCCCTGTATATACTTGTATGTACTTGTATGTGCTTTATACACTTGTATATGCTTGTATATACACTTGTATATACTTGTATGTTTAAATGTACACACGAGTTGCCTTGAGCTTGAACCATTTTGAGGTTTAGTTGAACTTGTTTCCAGTTCCGAACCATTTAGAATTTTTGAACCATTTTGAGTTGAACTTGTTTTCAGTACATAAATGATGTGTGCACTAAGTTAGTTTTTGGATGTATATGCTATCAAGTTGCAGTTGTGTGTATCTCCTCTTGATAAACTATGTGTCTGCCTGAATCTGATTTCCATCTTGTTGCTTTGTTCAATCTGAATCACATCTCATGCTGGTTGTTGCATTAGTAATGACCTGATACACATGTACATGCATTTTTGTTCATGTCTGAATTCATATTCTAGCCTGAATCCGATTTCCATTTAATTTCATTTTGGTTTACTAATCTGACTTTATGCACTTGTGTTCGATGCACCATATTCTGGTCTTCTCTTCTGTTGAACTGTCCCTTTGGTGATGTTCGCTGCACTTGTGTTCGCTGCACCATATTCCAATCTTCACTTATAGTTTCACTGCACCATATATACATGCATACATATGTTTGTATATATGTTTTATTGTAATGCCGAATTCGTTATGTACACTGCTTAGTCTGACTTTGTGCACACTTGCTCGTGAAATTGGATTGAGGCTCGTCTTGTGATATTCACAGTGATACATTGTGCATATCATAAGTTGTCTGTGCACATATATATTTGTCCCTGTCTAAAAACATGGAGAAAAACAAACCGATAAACTGAGGCAATATTGATATTAATATTCAAATTCAATTTTTTTGGCAATTTAGGTTTGTTTCTTTTTCCATTTTACTGCATTGTTTATTTGACAGGAATAGGAGATGGTTGGACGCAAGCAAATCAAGGTCAACATAAAAAATAAACTCGTATGAGTGAGTGTGAGTAAAAGAGACGTTGTATATGAGAGTGTATAGAAATGTCGTATATATGAGAGTGATAGTGAAAGTTGTATTTGAAAATGTAAGTAGAGTGATAGTGAAAGTTGTATTGTATTTGAATTTGATTTGAAATAAAATATTTGAATTTTATTTTGTGAACAATTATTCATATCAGTCAATATTTATATGTTGTCAATAAGAATTTCTAAAAATGATACTATAACATTAGACATATGGTTTTTTTGTCATGCTAGTACATATCAAACAACGAGGCATCTTGTAGTCTAATGTGCAATGAGACGACATGGGATTTAACGACAGATAGATATACAATCAGACAATGGAGCATATTTGTCGTGTGATGCCTTTTTTCCCATAGTGAATGAAATACGTAAATTGGGAAATCCATTTTACTCTAATTTCAAATGGTTAAAAAAGACGTTCAATTCAATATTGAAGGTAAAGTGTAGAATACACCTTTTCATAAATCGATAAAAACGAATGTTGATAGGATTGGATATAAATTATTGTGATAAAAATATAAATCTATTTTGGTAGAAATGAATAAGGGACAAATAGAGTCTTTTGAGGTTAAACTCGACATGTAAAGTATAAAACCATGTTAAAGCTATTCAGTCAACATTTAAAAATATTGAATACCAAAGTGTACCTTTCTAGAAAATTGGGGTGCTATCACGATAGAAAATCAAATGTCAATCAGAAGAACTTAGCATAAGCATTGTGTAAGACATCGGTATGAAAAATAGAAGTAAAGAAAGTTTCAAGAATTCAAACCAACATGTAAAATGAGAAAATGAATTAAGTATTTCTATTATCAAAACTGAACGACAAATTGCATATAGCAATAATTAGTATGAATAAATATCTTTGTAGTAAGTTTTCATTTAAAAGCAACAAAATCAGAGGCTAAGGTATAAAAGCCGCACTATGTGAAATTAGAAAGGCCTTATAACCTCGTTTTTGCACAATGGCTCAAGTCAAGTTTTTGCATGCACCATTAAAAATATAAAAATGAATTGCATAATGCAATTCTATTATTGCAAATTAAGAAATATAAAATTAGTCTAAATATAAGTAGCAGAAGTAAAAATCAAACTCAAAAACTTGCAAAGTAAGAACTATCAAACATATTATAATAAAAGTAAAAAACCTTATGAATGTCTAACTGCTGATAAATAATTATTTAGCTTTTTATTTTTGTTATAACTTTATGAAGTATTTTTTAATTAATAAGGAAACAAATGTATACAATCATCACTATAAAACAATACAAATACCTAACATGAACATATAAAAGTTTAGCATATTACAATGATAGGTAAAAACAACATTCAAACTTTATCAAATTCTCCTATTACATTGTATGCATCTTTCTCCGCAATTATAAACGCCATACCAAAATAGGTAAATTAAATCGAATAAATGGAAAAGCAAGTAAGAAGATACCATGAATAACAGCAAAACTCAGTAAAAAAAATCCATCTGCAATTATAAACACGCACCATTTTCAAATAAAGTATTATAACTGAACCGCCGTGGAGATATGAAAGCAGCAATCGAATGGGGTGAAAAGCCCATAAAAACCTCAAACACAGTACGAAAAAGCATTTAGCTAGATAACATGAATGACAACATAGCTTAGGTATAAAAAATAATGATCTACAATTACAAACGAACCTTTGAAATGAAGGTACTACAACCAAACCGCGGAGACATGAAAGCGGCAATCGATTGGAGTGAAAATCATTAAAGCATCTGAAATGCAGTACATTAACAACGAGCATAAACATAAAGAAATAGCCTAATCTAATTTGGCACTAGGGTTGGACGATTTTGAATTCTCAAAATTAGAGACCACAATGTGAGTCATCAGAATAGTAATATTGAGGCTAAATTAACACTAGTGGGGGGTGAATAGTGTTTAATGAATTATATAAATATTTTTCAATTTCTTTAAGATTTTACTCGGAATGATATAATTAACAATCACGGAAACAAAGTACGGATAAAAGAAATGTAGTAAAAGTAAAAAGGAAAGAACACACCAGAATCTTATACTAGTTCGGAGTTACCCTACATCCAGTCCCGCACAATTTCTTGTACGGATTTCTTTTCAACTAGTAAATGCAAACACAATTCGATTTCAAGGCTACGAGACACACACTCCAGAATCCCGACCTCTGGGTAGAGTCACTTGATTTTCGGGCTACAAGCACACCTACTAGATTTACGGACTACTAAGCACACATAATTGATTTTGCATGTTGCAATCACACCTACTTGGATTTCAGGGTTACTAAGCACACCACAAGTATAAGAGTATGATTTGATAGAGTTTATAGACTTAGATCTTTGATCTTGATTTCAATTGATCATATAACTCTTGAATAGCACTTTGGTCTTGAGAGAGATGAGAGAAATCAGAGAGTAGATGAAGAAGAATTCAATTAGTAATAACTGAATTTGATTCTGGTTGAATTTCGGTAAAAAATGATTAGAAATCAAGGGAGTGAAAAGAGGAGAGAAGAATAAGAGAGTAGTTAATAAAAATTCGCTTAGAAGTCTGGTATATATAAGAAAACAACGGTCATGTCCATTCGCAAAGAGATGCGACGAAAAGACACTTCCATTCAAATTTGAATTTTGAATTTTACAGCCACTATGTCAACATACATTGATAGGATATGTCGACAAATCCATTTATATTTTGAAAAACACTGTAAAATCATTATTTTGAAAATCTATTGCTTTGTAAAATAATTTGATAGTTTGTAGAATCATTTAAATATGGTTTATACACATTTTAATCGAAACAAAACCTAATAAAACTTTATAAAATAATTTTGAGTGATTTAATAAGAATATTCAATAATATATATAACAATCAGTATAATTATAACGTATTAAAATATAAAAAAATTCAATATATATACAAACTTAAAAACATTAAAATGATATCTTTATTGAAAATCATTTTGGGAAATATTATGAAAAGATTATTTTAAACCAGAATACTTGAAAAATAATTTTATATCAACCCGATATTTCGTTCCATTCGCATTCACACATGTCGGACTTGAATTGCTCAAAATATCAGATAGTTAATTTATATTCGGCAAAACTCAGCATATACAATAAATAAATAAGTCACTGAATCACGGACACAGAGCATTACAATAATAAGCAGCGGAAACAAATGAATAGTAGTTCATGAAGCTACTATATATATAACAGAGTTAAAACAAGATACAACAAAAGTCTCGAATACATAGAAGTCTCAATACAATAGTCAAATACAAGATAAGAATATATATCACAAGAGTCAACTAAATAACTGCAAGCTGAATAGATAGATGGATCTCCAAGCGAAGCTCCAACTCCAAAGGCGAGTCTTAAATGCTGTGACAGTCAGTCTGACCCGAGCGTAAAGCAAAAACACAAAACACTCAAGTCAGGATTAACATTCTTATATCAATAAATCAAACTCAAACGAAATATCAACTGAAATACAAGTAACTCAAAGGATGTTTGGGATAACCATCCTCTAAGGATCCGTGGAACTATCTACTATGTAGTACACTACGCTATTATAATTTGTCTACAGTAAAGTAAACTATTAAAATAGCGTTAAGGCGTTACCCATATCCCCCTTAGCACATTTTTATATATTCCCATAGTCTATACAGTAACGTAACTTCCCGTAAACTGGGCTTATCAGATGGCACTCCATAGGTATGGTACAAAACAAACTCGTAGTGGTCTCGATAAGGTAGGTGACACGGCACAACTAGGCAATGCCAGGGTAGATATACCAATTACACTTTCGGGTTGGTGGTAATGCATAGCCGCAACTACCGCCCACCTCGAGCCACACTCCCAAATCAAAGGTGCGCACCAAATCAATCACAAAGTAATAGAATGGCAATCGAAGAAGTGTGTCCGATCGGAGGAGCTACCTCACTTGGCCCGTCAATTGCTCCTGTTTTAGCCGCCTTATGCTAACTCACGGGAGTCGGGTCCACGTATATACCTCATATAGGATCGTCGCCACCATCCTACTTCATTCTGGAATCTCCACCGCATACACAGTTGTTAAAGTGGTTTCCGGTATTGACAGAGAGTATGACAATAACCGATCCCGGTCTCTTTAACAACCAAACGTTATTATAACACCGCGGTCATTTCAAAATAGTTTATACTTCAAAACCAAAATATCATTTCCATTTCAAAACCATATCAATACGATATCATTTCACTTCAAATATATTCATTTCCAAAATCATAGCACTTTACAGTTATAAAACTTTCGAAATTATAAAGCTTTGAATTTGTAACACTTTGGAAATCATAACACTTGATAACATAATACCTTAAAATTCATAACTTTGAAATCATAACTTCCCACTTGAACAATTTAGATATTAATAATAGTATATAAAATAAAGTAGTTTCTAAAATAAAATAGTTTATATAAAAATAGTTATATGTTAAAATAGTTCATATTAAAATAATTAGTATATTAAAATAGTTTATATTAAAAATAGTTTATATTAAAATAGTTTATATAAAAAAATTTATAAAATAAAATATATAAATAGTTTTAAATATAATTTAAAATACTTTGTATAATAAAATAACTTCCTCGAATTTCACAAATCAATTCAAATTAACACGAGTTCCAAAATTCAAATTTAATTCAATCTCAATTCATCGATTTCAATTCAATTCAGTTTCTCAATAAACCATTTCAATTTTTTTATCGATTTCAAATACAAATTTGAACCACCAAATAAACCATTTCAATTTCAATATAATTCAAAGCTTTATATATTCAATATTTCAAAACTAAATTTGATAATTTCATATATATCTTAATTTAACTTCATTATTATTTAGTTTTGAAGTATTCACTTAATAAATCCAATATCATTTAAATAAAACCTCAAATTACAAATAAATAAATTATTTCCTTCAATTTATTTAAACTTGAAATATTCATTTAATCACCTTGAATAAAATCAAGTTCTAAAATCATATCCTTTAAAAATCTCAAATTCAATAAGTTTCAAATCGATTTAATTAAATAAAATTCTTAATTAAATACAATTTTAAATAAATTCAAATTTATCTTCCCAACCTTAACTTATAAAAATCATTATAAAATCTATTTTTTAAATATAAATTTAAATAAATACTTAAACATACTATATATTAATTAAATCAGACTTTATTAAATTACATATTATTATTAAACTTATTTTATATTAAACTAATTTATACATATTTTAAAATAGTAAAATTAGAAGTAAATTCTTAAAATTTATAATTTCAAAACTAACTTATGAATTTAAAATTTCCAAAACATTTAATTTTAAAAATCAAAAATTTAAACCTTTATAAAATACATTTATATATAATATCTAAAAATCAATATTTATTAAAACCATATATTTCTTTTCAAAACCTTGGGAATCATTTTTAAAATATATATATAGACCAACGGTGTCTGTATATAATTTTCTATCCTATGGTCAAGTGATACAGATATTTATCATTTCAATCCGTAATTTAAATATATACGGGTATATATCATTTCAACCCGCAATCCCAAATTCAATTCAATGAAAATCGCTTGGGTTTATCATTTCAACCCATAACAATTTTCTCATATTCTACAAGATCGTTCGGGTATGTATCATTTCAACCCATAGGGAATTCTATACTAACAGGGAACTTGCAGAGTGATAACATATATGAATATAACAGGCATATAACATCAATATAAATAACAAATAATAGTGTCAGATGTCACAGGTGAACAGATACAGATACTAGCATATATATAGCAATGTAAATAACTAACAACAACATATTCAATTGTCGTTTCAATTGAAATCAAATTTAATAATTATAAGAACGTTTATCGTGAGTGATTGCTCACCTTTCGAGGCTAGAGATGAACGAGAATGATATGAGTTACGAATCCAAGCACGAATTCCAAAGCAAAGCAAGATTGGCATGAATTTGACGATAAAGCTGATAAACAGGAATAGACGAAATCAAATCAATGGTGAATTGATGAAGATCAATTATAAGTGAACTTATATATATGACTATATATAACTATACATATGTAAAAGGAATTATATTCTAAATTCAAACATATGCTAAAATAAGATATACATATTTATTTTCAAATCAAAATTTAACTTTAATATCAAAATAATATATATATATATATATATACACAAAACCAAATTCACATATACACAGAAACCAGATCATACGTATATATACTAACTATAAAAGAAATCTTCAACAAAACTTATTTAAACTATATACATATGCTAACATCTATAAACCTGAACAAATTATTCTTATATGTATATACTTTCATACAACATATATATTATAAAATCCACACTTTTTATAATACAATACAACAGGCCAAAACTATGTATACTTTTATATATGTAACTAATTTATGAACAGCGACCAAAAGAAAATGATACTGATATGAACGATGTATAAACTAACATATAACTCTAAATATAGTAAGCAAATGTATAATATTATATACGTAAAAATATATATAAATATGCTAGATAGATATATACCTACATAACAAAATATTCAAACTATATATTTCAAAACTAATATAAACTGAAACATATTCAAACTATATATGTATAAATTTATAAGCTAACCTACATAACAATATATATAAACTGACTTCTATATACAAATAACAGAATATGTAAAACATATATATTCTTAAAATCTATATATATATATACACACTATACCTTAAAACAATTACTGAACCCAATATGCAAATATAAGAACTAAATATAACTGAACACAAAATGAGACTGTAAGAAAATATAAATACTGCCCTGAGCAATATACAAACAAACATCAACACTGTCAAAAGCATGTATTTCTTATAAAGATCATAGGTAAACAAATATATATCTACTTATATATTACAGGTCACTCTATACAAACTATTATGTATATATATACAAAAAAATATGACATATCACCATTATACAGCATCAGCCAAACATCTATATATACACATACACACACACAAACAAATATATATATATATACCATTTCAAAATTTTCTGCCGGTGCTCATATATAAATGAACATATATGCAGATCTGTCGTGACTTAAATAAACTTAATATAAACTGACTGCTACTACTAAATATATATGTGGACGCTACCCTTATATTATATATACATATCTATACTTAAACACATAAAATACTATATATATATATACTCTATCATATATATATATATACTAAAGAGTGAACCGATAATATATATAACTTCTCACCATATAAAAGTGATAGGTTCTAACATAAACTTACATAAATAGGTTATATACTTCAAAACCCATATTTATAAAATCAATATAAAGTCTAACCTATATTTGCTGGGTTGTTAGGTGATGTCGGAGGGTGGCTCGACACTTCGTGTGGAGGGTTGCGCTTCGCGGCTTGGCCGAGATAGGCTCGAGGTGGCTTCGGAGGGGAGAGATGGGTGGCCGAGATATGAAGGATCGAGCTAGTGGGAAAGAGGGTGCGACAAAAGAAAAAAAAGAGATGGGGCGAGTTTTTGAAATGGCAGCCGAAAAAAGGGATGGAGGAAGATGAATTCTTTTGGCTTCAGGTAATTATAAAGCTTATAATTATAATATGCAGATATTCATTTCATTAGAACCAACGTTTTGAAATAAAAAAAACCAAAATTCACAACGGTTGAAAGCTGGAATACCAATAGTTAATGGTTATTAGCATTACTGTGATATCCCGGGATTTCAGGGAAGTTTAAATGTGATAATCTCTTAAATTAATCATTTAAAATTTGTAAAGTGTGTTGTTTTCAAACAATAATAATAATGTGATTATTTAATTATATATATATATTGAGTTGATTTTAAATTGGATTTTTAAATTACATTTGAATTTGGTTTAAGAATTGAATTTAAAGAAATATATATATATATATATCTTAAGATAAAAATAATAATATAGTATGGATTTAAAATATATGAATAAAAGTTTTTATTTAAAAATAAGGTTTGTTTTATATTATTCTCTTTAAAGAAATTTGTTTATAGAAATTTGGAAGAATATTTATTTAATAGGAATAAATACAAAAGCTTTTAAATTAGCATTTTAAAAACGAGTTTAAAATATTTTATATGAATTATAATTGGTTTATATTCTATTTTCTTTTAAAGATTGTATTTATAAAATTTAGAAAGTATTTATAAATTTATAAATGTATTTGTTTATTAGGAAATTTACAAATTAATTAGGAAAATTAATTTAAAAGCCTTTAAAATCATTTATAAATAATATAAAGTATAAATTAGGACAAGTGTTAAGTTATAAACATCTTTAAATAACATGTGTTAACATATTAATCAAAGTTGAGACAAGTGTCACAATTATTTCATTTTTCTTTTATTTTTATAAAATCCTAATTTAAACTTATAAAAGCACATATCTTCTTTACAATTCTTTTTTTTCTATCTTCATCTCTTATAACAAGAAAAATGGCCAGATCTGAAATCAAACTCAATAAACATCTTCCTCAAATAACCTGTAATGCACTTCTTTTCAAATCTGAAAGCCTGTAACTCGTTCTTCAAATCTGCATTTCTTTAAGCCTGAATATTCTTCCTCAAACCATAATCTCAAAACAAACCAGTTAACTCATTTTCCAAATCAAAGTATTTAGCCTGCCATTCATTTTCATCATCAAACCTGGAGCATGCAAAGTATTTTCTTCCTGGAAATCAAGCAGTCCATCTCTGCTCCAATCTGAGATAAATCTAGCAAGCTAACAGGAAATTTAAACAACAAGCATTCCAGTTTCTTTAACAAGAAATTCAAGTATTTAAAGATCAAAAGGCATCTCAGTTTAAAAAGATTCAAAAAGCTTTTCAAATAAAATCTGGAAGCTCTGTTCCTGGTGAGTAACACTTTCTAAAAACTTAAGTATTCTATATAATCTGGTTGCATGCTTATCTCTGAAATAAGTTGTCTGTGAATATATTCTAAGTATATCTCTGTGCATGTATGTATATATAGGTTGGTGTGCATGTTTGTTAACTATGATATCTCTGTTTCCAGTTTCAAGCTCAGATTTGATTTAAATTTTGTATCTATTGACCTAGTCATTATCATGATTTAAATTATAAACAATAATTGATTGTTATATCATATATTAGAGATTAAAATTTTATTTAAGTTAAAATAAAATAAGAATTTCTCTGGAAAACTAAATAGAACAGGAAACTTGAATTTTGTTAAAAATTCGAACTTCTAAATCTATTGATTCAGATATATGATCTGAATCTTTGTTTGAAAACATGATTTTTAAGATTCGAATGATGATTTTTAGAAGTAGGTTGAGGGAGCAGTTCGTGGTTGATCAAAATAAGAGTTTTAGGTTGCCTCTGACGATCTAGTTCATCGGAGTGGTCGGAATTTTCTCTGGTGATAGAGGAGTAATAGGGGATTAAGAGAAAAATGTTGGATGGCCGTATAGATGACCGTGGCGATGGTGGTTGTTGATTTGAGTTTCTAAACCTAGTTTTACTGGGTTACAGTTTTTGCTTGGGTTTGATTTCCTCTGTTGATCGAGTTGCCTGAGGTTTTGGGTACTGGAAGATGGTGGGTTGACGAGGTCTTCGCCGGAGTTTCAAGGACGATGGTGGTCGGAGGAGTGAGTTCGAACGTTTTCCAGTTTGAAGTGTTGATCCAGTTTCTTGTTCCAGGTTTGGGCGTGATGTTCGATTTCGAATTCGAGTTGATGTCGAGGTTCTGATGATCGTATTTGGGTATGAAGGTGATCGATGACTTGGAGAGATCATCGGCGGTGATCGAAGTGGAGCGGTGTCATCGTGCACGTGCACGGTGATGATTTGGATACGGGTGGAGATTGGTTTTGGCAGAGAAGTGTACTCGAGTGATTCGAGCGTTTAACTCGAAGTAACGTGGGGTTGGACTCGAAGCAATTGTAGTATAGGCTCGAGTCAAATTACTGTGTTACAGGTTTTAAAACCTGTCAGATTTAAATTTAAAACTAAATTTTTAAATTGTAAAGAAGAGATTTAAACTAAGTTTAAATCAAAGTTTAATCTGGAATCTAATTTAGTTTGAATCTTAGTTTTGGAATAATATAAGTTTTTAAATCTAAATTGTTTTAACTACTTTAAAATGGTTAAAGGTTTGAATTTTAAAATGAAGATTTAAATGTAAGTAGATTTAAAAAATCTAAAGTTAATCTATAATCAAAGTTTAATCTGCATTCCAGTTTGAAATAAAAGAAAGTTTTCAAATTTAAATTGTTTAAAGTATATTTTAAAAAGGTTTGAATTTAAATAAATGGGTTCAAAAATCTTGTAAATTTCTTTTATAAATGTTAAGTGTTTCTTTAACATTTGGATTAAAAAGATTTTGTAAATTTAATTTAAAATTGGTTAAAGTTAAATTTGTAATTCAAATTTAAATCTTTAATTTGAAATGAATTAAGGAAAGATTTTAAGGTAAAATGTTTAAAATCTTTTGTTAATAATAATTAAAGTTGTTATAAAGATTAGTACTTTAATTTAGAGATTAATTAAAGTTTAATGATTTAGGATTCATTAAATTAATAAGGTGATTAAAGGATAATTTAATAATTGAATTAATTATTGATTTGGGTTAATTAATTAAGATTATAAGTAAATTAGTTAAAGGTTAATTAATTTGGAATTAAGGATCATTTAATTAGATAAGTATAGATTATTAATAAATGATTAGGAATTAATTAATCAAGTAATTAAAGATTAATTAAGTAATTGATTAAGAAATTAGAAATTAATTAATTAGTAATTAAGAATTTATTTATTTGTAAATTAATAATGTTTGATTTAAGTTTAATTACTTAAATAAAGAATTGTTAATAATTAATGAGAGATCATTAATTAGAGATTATTAAATAATTAATTAATATGATTAATTTTGATAATTAATTAGATTAATTAATTAATAATAATCATTTATGAAATTGATTAAGTATAATTATTTAATGGAAGTAATTAAAGAAATTAATTACTTAAGGTAATTAATTAAATAAATTTGGTAAGTTTAAATTAATTAATTAAATTAATTTAAGATAATCACTTGGTGATTTGTTAAGTATAATTAATTAAATGTAATTAATGAAGTGTAATTATTTAGGAAAGTAATTAAAGGTAATTACTGGATGTAATTAATTAAAGGAGATTTAATAATGAAAGTAAATTGAGTTAATTACTTTAAATAATTAACCAAGGGATTAATTAAAAGATAATTAATTAAGGAATAATTAATTTATGAAGTGTAGTAATTAAGAGTACTTAATTACTAAATGAGATTAATCAAAGGTGATTAATAAATGTGACTAATTAATTATTGAATGTAATTAATTTAAATAGAGTAATTAATTAAGAAGTAATTAAGGATCATTAATTAATTAATATAATTAATGATGTAATTAAGGATTGATTAATTAAGATTAATTAATAAATAATAAGTGATTAAAGAAATTAATTAATTGTAATTAATTAAGGATTCATGTAATTAAGTACAGTTAATTAATAATTAAAGATTAATTACTGAATGGGTTAAGATAATTTATTTGTGAAGTTAATTAAGGATAAATTACTTAAAGTAATTAAAAGATTATTAATCAGAAATGATTAATTAAGATGATACTTAAAGTATGATTAATTAATTGGTTTAATTAATAATTAAGTAAGCAGGATTTATAAAATGAAGTAATTAATTTAATTCACTTTAAATTAATTAGAGATAATATAAATCATTACTTAAGGATGGATGAATGATATTGAATGCTTTGCATTGTTAATATCTCTGATAAGAGATGTGCTGATCTATGATATAGATGTTTGGTTGAATTGAAATGATAATATGAATTATCTGTTTGGATGATAATATAGATTATCTATTGAGTTATCTATCTGTGTGTATATAGATAAGAATTGAATTGTTTTAACCTTTAAAACAACTTGGCCCTTAAAAGATACGTTTTGGATTTCGATGAGACCGGGATCGGGTTTCCGTATACCGGATTTCCAGGTCTGGAGACCCGAATACCACATCGATCCAAATTAACGATAGGTCGTGAATCAAGTGAAGATGAAGATTCAGAGTGCAAGGGTTATTGTCGTTAACTCTGAGGGTGATTCCAAAACGAGTGTAACGAGATAATGCCTTCGGTTTCGTTCGAACCTAGAACGAACTTGTATGGATTGAATGCTTTCAGCACATCGTCAGGCGGACGATGAGCATTCTAAGTGATATGTTCTGTTTAAAGGTAATCGTGACCTCAAGCCTCACAAACCGGGAATGGCTAAAACAGGGGAGGTGCAGCAAGGTTAGTGGGTAGCACCCAAGTAGGACAAAATTACCTCTGTCTAGATGTCCCTTTCTATTTTCGACTTAGTGGTGCGGTTGCTGATCCCAACCGTGAGGTATCTTGTGCGGGAATTATCCAGTAAGGGTGTTCCGACCTTGTGTTGCAGGGGATTGGGAGTGATCCTCGGTACGGTGATCTAGGCCACGTACTGTGACGGGCGGTACCCCAGTAGCCCTGCCATTGTATGGAATCCAAAATCCAATAAGTGCCAACGGACTTGATTGTATAACCCACTTTGTGGCTAGTATGCTGGAATTTAATAATGTAACAATTTCAGCTATTTCATATTTATTTGAAAACCCTAGACCCTATTATAATACAATCGAATTTCCTATCAAATGTTTTGGTTAGCGTAAGGTAAAAACTTACCCATGTTTATGTGTGGGAAGTCTTACGTGATACTTTTTCTTTCAAAAGGTTTTGAAGTTAAGCAAGTTTAACCTGTTACTCACACCAGACCCATGTCTGACCCAAGTTGTTTATTTCTGTTTTATAAACTCTTGGGTACTCAAATTTTTACGAGTAGCCAAGGGATTCAGGTTTAGCTTTGACGAATTGTGGAGGAGCAATGGAGCAGGAGGCTTCAGCGTTGTAGATATATATAGTAGTTCCGCTGTGTTTGTATCTCTGTAGTGTATTGAGTTGTAATGTCTAGACAGATGTTTATAACTGTCTAGTAAGTGATGTATATGCTGTGTAACTCTGTAAAGTGTTGTATACTATGTAATAGTTTATGTTATTAATATAATTTATTCGTTCCGCTGTGAGATCGTTGTTGTTGTTTCTTTCTTTCTTCTCTTCTTTTCTATTTTCTACCCTTTCTTTCTTCATAATGATCCGACTTTCTATGGAGAAAAAGTCGGGTTATTACAGTTGGTATCAGAGCATAGGTTGAGCGAATACCTAAGCTATTGGTTAAATGAATATCAGAGCATTAGGTTGAGTGAATACCTAGGCTCTGAAGTGGTGTCTATCTTGAGAGCGCGTAATTGTTAGTTATATAAAAATGATTTTATATTGTGTTAATTGATCGGTTGAGTGGTATATGGATTCTGGTCAATACGAGTAGCTAACGTTATTGATAGGGATCTCTAAACACTTGAACCAGGCCAACGGACACAATATTGTTTTAAAGAGGTAAATGAAATAATTTTACCCAGAAATAATTTCTATATAAAAAGTATCATTTTAAATATATATATTTTTGTATTTCTACCTATTTGTTGGATTACCTGTTCGGGTTTTCCAATATAAGTTATAAAGGTAGATAAGGTGGTAGTGTGTGTAACACAATTACCAATAGTTGGAGTTTGAATGTTTGAGGTTGGAAGTATATATCAAGACTGTAAACCCAATACCGTCTCGAGTAAGCTTTGCTGTGGTGAAGGATTTCATCGATCTCCGAAGGAAACTGTAATGGTTCGGAGTTTATCTTTGAAGTGTGGATGAGTAGAGTTGGATCTGTCGATGAGGCAGAAGTGAGTGATGGTACCTTGATACCTCAGGTAATAGTAGCTGTATGATGAGATGCAGTGACTATGGATGTTCCTGAAGATGTTTTCTTTGGAACAAGATTAAGGAAGTGTGTCTGTTTCGGTGTTGTGTTGTGGCTGAGTTCAGCATGGTGTTTCTGTTTGGTTTGGAGTCCGAGTTTCTCGAAGAGCTTTGGATAGGAGCATCAGTGTCAGCAGTACAGCTCGGAGTATTCTGTGATGGCAGGAAGTTTTCTGGCTGAGCAGTTTTTCTAAAATGGAGTTCAGAAGCAGTAAAGTGGAATCCATTTCTTCGATGAATTGGATAGATAAGTGTAAGCTATTCTGATTTGTTAAGAGAGAATAGTATCTTTGGATACTAGACTGGGTTGATCGCAAAAGTGACTTGCGATTGTTGAGTATTCTCTTGGGTTATCGGAGTTTTCTAGATGTCTTCAGGGAAGTCAGAAGTTGTCCGTATCTGGAGATGAGTTTTCTTATCAACAGGATTCCAGGAGTGGTACCGGTGGTTCAGCCAAGTTGAAGGATAGTTCCTAGAGATAGAGTTTGGTGAAGCAGCTCAGGATTTGATAAAGTATATGAATTTTCTTTATGGATCAGTGAACCATATTTTCTGGGATGAGTTATCCAGTTATGCTCATCAACATTCTTATCTACCTCAGATCAGAGTTGTGCAGCATAAGCAGTTTGGGAGTGCATCTGTCTTGTTTCCTGGATAGGAGAAGTTAGTTCAGTCTTCTATTGTTTGAGGAGTAAAGTTGTGGATCTCTTCCTTGTTTTGATTTGGATAGGTAATTGGTCTACTTGGTTGAATTATTAGTTTGGATAACTGGAATTCATTGAGTTTTACGTATCTCTGAGGGAGTACGTATTTGATCTATCTCTGGTTGTAGAATCAGCAGTTCTGGAAGTTTGGTAGTTGAGTCAGACTCGTCTGTAGTCTGATATTCTGTTTAGTTTTATAGATCTAGATGAGTAGGAGCTCTGTAGCTTCGTAGTTTAGATTGTTTATAAAGCGAGTATCCCGGTATATATATATACTTGGGGAAACTCGAGTAAATTCTATCCAGAATTTTTCTCTGAATAGTTAGAATTGTTTGTTTGGATGATTGGTTGCTATGATTGTTAACCTATGGTTGATAAAATATACTTGTGATTTCAAATTTAAAATCTTTAATGAGATTATTAAATTACCTTTGTTTAAATTTCGGGGACGAAATTATTTTAAGGGGGAAGGAATGTGATATCCCGGGATTTCAGGGAAGTTTAAATGTGATAATCTCTTAAATTAATCATTTAAAATTTGTAAAGTGTGTTGTTTTCAAACAATAATAATAATGTGATTATTTAATTATATATATATGTTGAGTTGATTTTAAATTGGATTTTTAAATTACATTTGAATTTGGTTTAAGAATTGAATTTAAAGAAATATATATATATATATCTTAAGATAAAAATAATAATATAGTATGGATTTAAAATATATGAATAAAAGTTTTTATTTAAAAATAAGGTTTTTTTTATATTATTCTCTTTAAAGAAATTTGTTTATAGAAATTTGGAAGAATATTTATTTAATAGGAATAAATACAAAAGCTTTTAAATTAGCATTTTAAAAACGAGTTTAAAATATTTTATATGAATTATAATTGGTTTATATTCTATTTTCTTTTAAAGATTGTATTTATAAAATTTAGAAAGTATTTATAAATTTATAAATGTATTTGTTTATTAGGAAATTTACAAATTAATTAGGAAAATTAATTTAAAAGCCTTTAAAATCATTTATAAATAATATAAAGTATAAATTAGGACAAGTGTTAAGTTATAAACATCTTTAAATAACATGTGTTAACATATTAATCAAAGTTGAGACAAGTGTCACAATTATTTCATTTTTCTTTTATTTTTATAAAATCCTAATTTAAACTTATAAAAGCACATATCTTCTTTACAATTCTTTTTTTTCTATCTTCATCTCTTATAACAAGAAAAATGGCCAGATCTGAAATCAAACTCAATAAACATCTTCCTCAAATAACCTGTAATGCACTTCTTTTCAAATCTGAAAGCCTGTAACTCGTTCTTCAAATCTGCATTTCTTTAAGCCTGAATATTCTTCCTCAAACCATAATCTCAAAACAAACCAGTTAACTCATTTTCCAAATCAAAGTATTTAGCCTGCCATTCATTTTCATCATCAAACCTGGAGCATGCAAAGTATTTTCTTCCTGGAAATCAAGCAGTCCATCTCTGCTCCAATCTGAGATAAATCTAGCAAGCTAACAGGAAATTTAAACAACAAGCATTCCAGTTTCTTTAACAAGAAATTCAAGTATTTAAAGATCAAAAGGCATCTCAGTTTAAAAAGATTCAAAAAGCTTTTCAAATAAAATCTGGAAGCTCTGTTCCTGGTGAGTAACACTTTCTAAAAACTTAAGTATTCTATATAATCTGGTTGCATGCTTATCTCTGAAATAAGTTGTCTGTGAATATATTCTAAGTATATCTCTGTGCATGTATGTATATATAGGTTGGTGTGCATGTTTGTTAACTATGATATCTCTGTTTCCAGTTTCAAGCTCAGATTTGATTTAAATTTTGTATCTATTGACCTAGTCATTATCATGATTTAAATTATAAACAATAATTGATTGTTATATCATATATTAGAGATTAAAATTTTATTTAAGTTAAAATAAAATAAGAATTTCTCTGGAAAACTAAATAGAACAGGAAACTTGAATTTTGTTAAAAATTCGAACTTCTAAATCTATTGATTCAGATATATGATCTGAATCTTTGTTTGAAAACATGATTTTTAAGATTCGAATGATGATTTTTAGAAGTAGGTTGAGGGAGCAGTTCGTGGTTGATCAAAATAAGAGTTTTAGGTTGCCTCTGACGATCTAGTTCATCGGAGTGGTCGGAATTTTCTCTGGTGATAGAGGAGTAATAGGGGATTAAGAGAAAAATGTTGGATGGCCGTATAGATGACCGTGGCGATGGTGGTTGTTGATTTGAGTTTCTAAACCTAGTTTTACTGGGTTACAGTTTTTGCTTGGGTTTGATTTCCTCTGTTGATCGAGTTGCCTGAGGTTTTGGGTACTGGAAGATGGTGGGTTGACGAGGTCTTCGCCGGAGTTTCAAGGACGATGGTGGTCGGAGGAGTGAGTTCGAACGTTTTCCAGTTTGAAGTGTTGATCCAGTTTCTTGTTCCAGGTTTGGGCGTGATGTTCGATTTCGAATTCGAGTTGATGTCGAGGTTCTGATGATCGTATTTGGGTATGAAGGTGATCGATGACTTGGAGAGATCATCGGCGGTGATCGAAGTGGAGCGGTGTCATCGTGCACGTGCACGGTGATGATTTGGATACGGGTGGAGATTGGTTTTGGCAGAGAAGTGTACTCGAGTGATTCGAGCGTTTAACTCGAAGTAACGTGGGGTTGGACTCGAAGCAATTGTAGTATAGGCTCGAGTCAAATTACTGTGTTACAGGTTTTAAAACCTGTCAGATTTAAATTTAAAACTAAATTTTTAAATTGTAAAGAAGAGATTTAAACTAAGTTTAAATCAAAGTTTAATCTGGAATCTAATTTAGTTTGAATCTTAGTTTTGGAATAATATAAGTTTTTAAATCTAAATTGTTTTAACTACTTTAAAATGGTTAAAGGTTTGAATTTTAAAATGAAGATTTAAATGTAAGTAGATTTAAAAAATCTAAAGTTAATCTGTAATCAAAGTTTAATCTGCATTCCAGTTTGAAATAAAAGAAAGTTTTCAAATTTAAATTGTTTAAAGTATATTTTAAAAAGGTTTGAATTTAAATAAATGGGTTCAAAAATCTTGTAAATTTCTTTTATAAATGTTAAGTGTTTCTTTAACATTTGGATTAAAAAGATTTTGTAAATTTAATTTAAAATTGGTTAAAGTTAAATTTGTAATTCAAATTTAAATCTTTAATTTGAAATGAATTAAGGAAAGATTTTAAGGTAAAATGTTTAAAATCTTTTGTTAATAATAATTAAAGTTGTTATAAAGATTAGTACTTTAATTTAGAGATTAATTAAAGTTTAATGATTTAGGATTCATTAAATTAATAAGGTGATTAAAGGATAATTTAATAATTGAATTAATTAATGATTTGGGTTAATTAATTAAGATTATAAGTAAATTAGTTAAAGGTTAATTAATTTGAAATTAAGGATCATTTAATTAGATAAGTATAGATTATTAATAAATGATTAGGAATTAATTAATCAAGTAATTAAAGATTAATTAAGTAATTGATTAAGAAATTAGAAATTAATTAATTAGTAATTAAGAATTTATTTATTTGTAAATTAATAATGTTTGATTTAAGTTTAATTACTTAAATAAAGAATTGTTAATAATTAATGAGAGATCATTAATTAGAGATTATTAAATAATTAATTAATATGATTAATTTTGATAATTAATTAGATTAATTAATTAATAATAATCATTTATGAAATTGATTAAGTATAATTATTTAATGGAAGTAATTAAAGAAATTAATTACTTAAGGTAATTAATTAAATAAATTTGGTAAGTTTAAATTAATTAATTAAATTAATTTAAGATAATCACTTGGTGATTTGTTAAGTATAATTAATTAAATGTAATTAATGAAGTGTAATTATTTAGGAAAGTAATTAAAGGTAATTACTGGATGTAATTAATTAAAGGAGATTTAATAATGAAAGTAAATTGAGTTAATTACTTTAAATAATTAACCAAGGGATTAATTAAAAGATAATTAATTAAGGAATAATTAATTTATGAAGTGTAGTAATTAAGAGTACTTAATTACTAAATGAGATTAATCAAAGGTGATTAATAAATGTGACTAATTAATTATTGAATGTAATTAATTTAAATAGAGTAATTAATTAAGAAGTAATTAAGGATCATTAATTAATTAATATAATTAATGATGTAATTAAGGATTGATTAATTAAGATTAATTAATAAATAATAAGTGATTAAAGAAATTAATTAATTGTAATTAATTAAGGATTCATGTAATTAAGTACAGTTAATTAATAATTAAAGATTAATTACTGAATGGGTTAAGATAATTTATTTGTGAAGTTAATTAAGGATAAATTACTTAAAGTAATTAAAAGATTATTAATCAGAAATGATTAATTAAGATGATACTTAAAGTATGATTAATTAATTGGTTTAATTAATAATTAAGTAAGCAGGATTTATAAAATGAAGTAATTAATTTAATTCACTTTAAATTAATTAGAGATAATATAAATCATTACTTAAGGATGGATGAATGATATTGAATGCTTTGCATTGTTAATATCTCTGATAAGAGATGTGCTGATCTATGATATAGATGTTTGGTTGAATTGAAATGATAATATGAATTATCTGTTTGGATGATAATATAGATTATCTATTGAGTTATCTATCTGTGTGTATATAGATAAGAATTGAATTGTTTTAACCTTTAAAACAACTTGGCCCTTAAAAGATACGTTTTGGATTTCGATGAGACCGGGATCGGGTTTCCGTATACCGGATTTCCAGGTCTGGAGACCCGAATACCACATCGATCCAAATTAACGATAGGTCGTGAATCAAGTGAAGATGAAGATTCAGAGTGCAAGGGTTATTGTCGTTAACTCTGAGGGTGATTCCAAAACGAGTGTAACGAGATAATGCCTTCGGTTTCGTTCGAACCCAGAACGAACTTGTATGGATTGAATGCTTTCAGCACATCGTCAGGCGGACGATGAGCATTCTAAGTGATATGTTCTGTTTAAAGGTAATCGTGACCTCAAGCCTCACAAACCGGGAATGGCTAAAACAGGGGAGGTGCAGCAAGGTTAGTGGGTAGCACCCAAGTAGGACAAAATTACCTCTGTCTAGATGTCCCTTTCTATTTTCGACTTAGTGGTGCGGTTGCTGATCCCAACCGTGAGGTATCTTGTGCGGGAATTATCCAGTAAGGGATGTTCCGACCTTGTGTTGCAGGGGATTGGGAGTGATCCTCGGTACGGTGATCTAGGCCACGTACTGTGACGGGCGGTACCCCAGTAGCCCTGCCATTGTATGGAATCCAAAATCCAATAAGTGCCAACGGACTTGATTGTATAACCCACTTTGTGGCTAGTATGCTGGAATTTAATAATGTAACAATTTCAGCTATTTCATATTTATTTGAAAACCCTAGACCCTATTATAATACAATCGAATTTCCTATCAAATGTTTTGGTTAGCGTAAGGTAAAAACTTACCCATGTTTATGTGTGGGAAGTCTTACGTGATACTTTTTCTTTCAAAAGGTTTTGAAGTTAAGCAAGTTTAACCTGTTACTCACACCAGACCCATGTCTGACCCAAGTTGTTTATTTCTGTTTTATAAACTCTTGGGTACTCAAATTTTTACGAGTAGCCAAGGGATTCAGGTTTAGCTTTGACGAATTGTGGAGGAGCAATGGAGCAGGAGGCTTCAGCGTTGTAGATATATATAGTAGTTCCGCTGTGTTTGTATCTCTGTAGTGTATTGAGTTGTAATGTCTAGACAGATGTTTATAACTGTCTAGTAAGTGATGTATATGCTGTGTAACTCTGTAAAGTGTTGTATACTATGTAATAGTTTATGTTATTAATATAATTTATTCGTTCCGCTGTGAGATCGTTGTTGTTGTTTCTTTCTTTCTTCTCTTCTTTTCTATTTTCTACCCTTTCTTTCTTCATAATGATCCGACTTTCTATGGAGAAAAAGTCGGGTTATTACAATTACCTGATGGATGACCGTACAGACACAGAAATCCCAATTAACCCAAATACAGATCCGATACAGAAATCGTTATACTGATTCCGCGACATACCGAGGTTCGAAAACAGAAGTGAATATACCGTTGAGATCAGCATGTAGGGAAGATCAAAATGGTATACAGATATCAGTGGTACGATCATCGTATTAAAAGTCGATAATCGGTACCGAAAAATGTTGCTGATTTTTCGAAAATAAGATAAATGGAGCAATAACAGTCAAAATTTGGAGAAACGAAATATGATGTCTCACTCAAAAGATGATTTACAAATTTATTATATAAAAATATTCAGGTTTGGAGATTATTTTACTATCATCAAATATTAACTGATTTAAATTTAAATAAAATTACACAATTGAATTTATTTCTATATTATCAGATGAAAATTTACCATTAGCTATGTTTAAGTAAACGTATTTAAAATATCAAATTTTAAATTCAAAATTTTATTATTTAAAATCTCATAAAAATTTAGTTAATTACGTTATAAAAATATTTAAAATTTAAAGATCGTCACAAATTTAAAACAAAATTTAGAGAATGCGAGAGAGATCAGGAAAATATTGTCAGGTTTTAACATAAATTCTATGATTCTACACTACAACAAAAAACATCTTTTACAACTATCAAAAAGAGTTGTAGTACATATTTTACAACGTTTTCTGAAATGTCGTCTTAGCCGCGGTTGTAATAGGTTTTTGTCTATTACAACTTTTCAAAACCGTAGTGATAAATTGTTGTAATGAATTTACTACAACGTTGCATAAAACGTTGTAATAACTTTATTACAACTATTTATAACAGTTGTGGTACATATTTTACAACTTTTTTTGAAAAGTTGTGAAATATATACCACTTTTTAAAAAATGTTGCATATGTATTTCTACTTGTTCCAACCTTCTACCGTACGCACATTACAAGCACAACAATAATACACCTTCTACCATACGCACATTACAGGCACAACAATAATACAATTGCAATAATTAAAATAAAATTCAACGATCAAACAATAAACAACACTTTTCCAAATTACATCCATTCAAAATAAGGTAACAGTTGTTTAAACACAAAATACAATACATGTTCCAACACAACCAAGTTTCCATAAAAGATAACACAAGTTCGACCATTTATATACAAATAAACAATAAAAATACCAATCACAAAATGATCTGATCAACAACGACGAAATCCTTGTGCCAAACAATCGTTGTTCCTACAGCTTGCTAAATAGTACAAGCTTCAAAAGTCTCCCTCCACCAAGGAGTTTGATTTTCCAATGGAACATCGATCCAAACTTTCCAAGTATCTACCCCAAGTAGAACGTTGTGCACCAAAGCAGCGGGATCCATAGATGCAAGCGTCCCTTTAACAACAACCTTCTTCTACCAATTAAGTAGCTTGCATTTTTTTGGAAGTCGTTGAGCAGGGTACCATTAGTTAAGAAACTAGTGCTACCATGCTGTGACTACGACTGCAAAGAAAATTTAATCTATTAATTGCCATTTTATGAAACTACTACTACCATGCACGTGTACCATTTTATGAGACCCGCTATGAAACTAAACAAAACTTATTTGGGATGAAGGTGCATCGTGTTGGTGTTTCAAGCTTGATGTTGGAGTTGTTGGAGTCATTCTCTTTTGTAGATCATTTGGAGTGCTCTCTTCCATTATTGTTATTTCCGCTATAGCATTGTATGATATCTCTGATATTGCTGTGTATTATCGATATCATTGTTGTATATAGTTCTGGATATTGTATTCATTGGAGTTGTATATGATATAATTGATTTCTTTATTCCGCTGTGTTGTTATAATTACTGTGTTATAAGCTCCGAAAGCCAGATTCGGCGTTTGAATCTACGTCATTTGAGTACAAGTGAAATACGGGTGCCGATTTTCAAAGGTCGAGTTTTTGGACTCTCACATTTGGTAAATGGGTTATATGACACAAAGTCCTCTCCGGGCTAAACCGAATAGTGAGCGTAATATTTAAAAACATATGGATATTGGGACTCCAATTAAGTCACAACTTATTACCCAAAACTTTTCTTTCAAATGGTTTAAACACATTACCATTTTAATCTTTTTAAACAAAAAGATTCAATTCACAAAGTTCACCCAGTTTCACAAAGCTTCATTCATAGATTTCCAAATCAATTTCTATTTCAATTTGGATTTTACTCGTTAAATCTTTAAATCAAGATTTAACTGATAGCTTTCAAAACAATTCCATTTCGACCTTTTATCCAAAAGGTACACCTTTCCAATTTCAAAACAAAGTTCAACAATCTTTCACAAAGGTTTATTCATAATTCGGAAAACTATTTTCTTTCCAAACTTGAAATTCTTTTGACACAAATTGGAAATTCATTCCTTATATGAAAGCTTCTATTATTTGAAAACAAACAGTTTTCATTTCGGAAAATCAGAATTATTCATACGAGTTAAAGTTTTTAGGTTAAGTTCAAATTCTCAAAACCATACTTTAAAAATGGTTTAAATTCATATAAACATTTTTATAACATCTTTAACCATAATTTCCAATCATAGAATCCAATTCCAAATTTTGAATTCAAATTCAAATTGAATTATTTAAATTGGAAGCTTTATTAAGTTATTTAAAATAACTTCTATCTTACAAACTCCTTTTCGAAAGTTTTAACATTTAACCCAAATCCATTTCCAAAATCAATTGAAATTAAAATTTCAATTTCAAAAATATTAAATTTAAATCATTTGTGACTTAACCGATTTCCTCGTGAAATTCATATTTGTGTGTGTAAGAGTGTGGTCCAGGGGTTTCACACAGTAGTGCAACATCATACAATCATCACAGATCAGAATAAAGAAATATAGTTGATAAGCGGTATAACTATAACGCTTATCTTTTATTCCCATATCACAGATATATAAATTACAAACAATATATTACATTCATCTCAGATAAAAAAAATACAGTACAGATCACACAAATCAGAATATATCACAAAGCATCAAAGATCAGGGAATATCAACAATTCACAAGTAAGGTCAAACATTCAATAATCATTTATAAGCAGGATTAATTAATTGTTTAATCCTAATTAATTCAATTAAATTAATTACTTATGAATTAATTATCCAATCCTGATAAATTAATTACAAATCATTTTATATAAATTAATTAATAAAACACTTTAATTAATTATTCTTAATTAATCACAATAACAAATTAATTACTCCATAATTAATTATCTTTACTTAATCACTTTTATCAATTAATTAACTTTTAATAAATTAATTATTCTCAAATTAATCACCTGAAGTAATTCAACACATCATCCTAAAATTAATTTATCACTTAATCACTTGATTTATCAACTTTAATCATTAATTAATATCTAATTAATAACTCTAATTACCTATTAATACATTTTTAAACCTTAAATTACTTATTTAATTAATCCATTAAATAAATAATTTATTCATTTTGATTAACTGAATAATTAATGAGTTATAAATCAATCAATCTTCATTAAATTTAAGGTAAAACTCATTCTGATATTTACAAATATGTTTGAAAACTTTTATTCTCAACTCAAAACCATTTTATTTAAAAATGTACTTTAAACATTCAAGTTGTTTAAAACAATTTAAATTTTTTTAAATCTTCTTTTCATTTTAAAACTGGAATACATATTTAAATCTGAATTCAGATTAAACTTAGATTTAAAACTTTCTGACATTTTAAATTCATTTTAAAATTTTAAAACAGAACAAATAGGTTTCCGTTTAAACCCGTTATATCATTTTAACCCTTGCCAGTCTTTAGTTTTCCCGAGTAAAACTTCGAGTCACTCACGACCCTACCCACTACGAGTCAAACCCAGTAAAACTCGAACAAAACCCCGAGAAAAACCTTTCTTCCCCAAAACATCATTATTCCCAGATATGCAGCTCTTATGCGTGCACGTGCACCATTGATCCAACACCCTCTGACCATCGCCAAGACCACCCACACATCGACGACTACCACCTCGTCACGAACGATTACCCAGAACCACGAATTTCCCCGTAAATCAAAATCGAACTTCTCGAGACCACTGGAACCAAATCACTATCATCAGAAAACTCCTCGTCCAAGCGATCTAGTACACCAGAGACCATGAAATTTTGGTCGGAGCTTCGCCTACTTCCTACGTTTCGACTACCACCGGTGCGATCAACTTCGGTTCTCTGACGACGCTGCAATCACTCAAAATCCGACCTCGACTAAGACATGGGTTTAAACCCTAAAATTTTGTCGTCCGGCCACCACAATGGTGGATAAATCCACCCACCATTTTTTCCGACACCACAGACCTCCTTGCAAACTCCACCCATGATCCCGAGGTCCAAACATCCACCGATCACCAGAATTTACCCAAAATAGACTTTCCGTTCAACTCACAAGTGCTCGTGATTTTCCAACTTAAAAATCATGAATTTATTATTAAAAATCATGGTTTATGAAGAAGAACAGGATCATGCAATCAAAACCCAAATTTTAATCAACTAAGTTTTGAACAAAATTTGATTTTACCGTGTTTCTTATATTTCCCAGTAAATCCATTTACTTTTAATACTAAAATTTTTTTTTAAAATGGAGATCTTGCCAATCCTAACATATTTCATTTAGACATCAAAGTCTCAAAATGATCAGAGAGTGAGGTTTTGATTTTTCAAACAGGTTTGAAACCTGTTATACTTAGAACAAAGACATTTTCTTTTCTCAGACTTGCACAGGCACATTTATATACATATATACACAGACTTGTTCACATGCAAATGGTTTTCAACTTCACTTCAGACAACAGTTAAAAATCTGGATTTAACAAAGGTTTACTCACCTTGATATCCAGGAAGAAGAAACAGAGCATTCTTTTGAACCAGCTTTGAAAATGCAAGCTAAAGCCTTCATTTTGATTCTCTGGTCTGAATTGATTTATTTTGATGTTTTAAGTTTGTAAAATGGTGATATATTTTTTTCCTAGTTTGCTTAATTTATGTTTGAACGAACTAATATGAGAAGTTGTTGATGTATATGTAAAAATGGGTTTATAGTGTGACATTATTTTTGTGTTTGTACAATATAGGTACAAGATTTTTTTTGTATTTGGTCAGAGATCTTTATTAAATCGGTGGCTGAAATGAGAGCATATTGTGGCTGAAGGTGTTTGCACCAAAATTGGTCACAAACCCCGAATGTTGTGAAAGCACCAGTGTATGAATATAAATCAACAATATTCACACACAAATCTCAAATCTAAGCAAACAGAGTATCACAATTCAGAAATAATGAACATAAACGCGAGATTTATAGTGGTTCGACGATCTTGCCTACGTCCACTTTGAAGTTGATAATTTATTGACGTTCACTTGATGATTACAATTTCTTCTGATGTAGTACAACTGATTATATGATTATAATCTGAATCTATGGAAGCAATGGTGACTCTGAGTAAATCTGGCAGAGTCTGGGGCGCTCTTTAGCTCCTAAAATTGTTCGACCCCTTTTCTGAATGCAGGGGCTCTATTTATAGCTATAGGGGGCTGATATTTTGCCTAAATCTCGGGAGACCAGTTCTGGCACGTGAGGGGGCCCACATGCCCACTCTCAGGAAATTCGGGCCCACTTTGGGATCGATTCGAAGTCCATTCGAATCGATCAAAATATCATCCAATCGAGCTGAAATTTGGCGTGGACATTCTTCAACATGCGTGCAAGCTTCTGTGAAAATTTCATGGCATTTGGACTTGTAGATCTCGAGATATGATCAATTCAAGATGGTGTTCTTCGTCCTATGGATTCGTTCGAATCGATATGGTTCGAATCCATAGGTTCGAATCCATGCTTCTCCACGTGAAGATGGTGACGTGGTGCGTGTGCTTTGGGTCAATCCCCCTTTTTCTCCGAGTTTACTAGGTCTAATCCTTGGTTTTAGCTGTGTGGACTTGGTGGATTCGAGGTGATCGATTCGAAGACTCGCTTCCTTCGAATCGATTGGACCAGCGTTCGTTCGAATCGATCAGGGTATGCCACCATTGATCGATTCGAATTTGCTTCAACAGGGTGGATTCGAAGACAGTTATCAGATGGAGTCGAAGTCCCTACAACTGCATGGATTCGAAGGGTTTCTCCTTGATGGACTCGAAGGTGGGAATACTCTGATGGATTCGAACTAAGGGAGGCTTTGGATGGATTCGAACGTTGAGGCTGCTTTCATGGAGTCGAAGCAATGGTACTTCTCGTGGATTCGAAGTAATGCAGGGACGATGGATTTTAACCTAGGGCTTGGCTCTGATCGATTCGAACCATAGCATATCTCTTCCATTTTATACCGGCGATAACTTGAGCATATGAAATCGGATTGTCTCAAAATTTGGAACGTTGGTTCCCACGTCTTTGCTCGACGTGTCTTATCAATTGTAGCCTGATCCGGGCTCGGGCAAAATTCATCGATATCCATGGTGAAATAGTGTATAAAAAACTTTTATGACGAACTCTTTATTTTTTCAGTCAACTTTTTGGTGTCACGGCCTTGCCAAAAGGCGGGATAACATTTGCCCCCCAAAACATGCCTTGCGATAGGAAGGTGTGTTTTGTAGTTCCATAAGTTGGATGTTCATATCCTGTTGATGACCTGTGGTACAACCTGCGAAGAGTTTGACAGCTTTATATGACCTTAAATGACGACCGTTCGCGATCTAGCCATTTGAGGTGGAATGCGACCGTTCGCGATCTAGCATTTCTATATGGCCCCAAATGACGACCGTTCGCGATCAAGCCATTTGAGGTAGAGTGCGATAGTCCGCGATCTAGCATTTTCTGTATGACCTTAAATGACGACCGTTCGCGATCTAGCCATTTGAGGTGAGGGGTGCGACCGTTCGCGATCTAGCATTTCTATATGGCCCCAAATGGCGACCGTTCGTGATCAAGCCATTTGAGGTGAGGGGTGCGACCGTTCACGATCTAGCATTTCTATATGGCCCCAAATGACGACCGTTCGTGATCAAGCCATTTGAGGTGAGGGGTGTCGTTCGAGGCGAGTTGTGACCGTTTGTGGTCGAGTGATGACCGTTCGAGGTCGGGTGCCGTTCGAGGCGATTTGTGATCGTTCGTGGTCGGGTGCCGTTCGAGGCGATTTGTGATCGTTCGCGATCGGGTGCCGTTCGAAACGAATGGTGACCGTTCGAGGTCAGGTGCTGTTCGGGGCGAATTGTATGTGCCCAGGGGGGACTTAGTATCATCGATACCAGGTTTCACGTTCGAGTGAATTCTGGGATTGTTTGTTGCAACGGTTTATCGCCATCTCAAAGCATGCCTAGGGACCGTTCGCGATCTCGTACATGTGTAAGTGGCTTAGCCGTTATGAAATCACAGGTAGCATTTTTTCATTGAGAATAATTTTTTAGCAGAAATGTTAAACAAAATCAAGTTCAAATGCTCAAATCAAGTTGAAACAAAAGCAAAGCAAGGATGTCAAAGTGTAAACTCCCATAACGATAGGGTTAATAGTCATTCAGAGCATGCCTATGGACCGCTCGTGATCTCGCACATGTGTAAATGACTTACCCGTGTTGGTGAGAGGTTTACGACTTGTTCATCGTTATTTCAATTAATTGATAACCATATGGTGTCCCGGCTCAGGGTCACTCCTAGCTGATGTAGACGGTGGTCGCTCTGGCTCTACTGCTAGAGCTCGCCTTCTCACATACTGAAGTAGCATACCGTTCCTGATGTGCCCTTCCACCTTATCCTTCAGATGTCTACAGTCGTTAGTGTTATGACCGTTTAGTTCATGGAACAAGCAATATCTGTCTGATTTCCTCTCGTCAACAGTGGGGTCCCTTCGTATTGGCCTACGGTAGGGAACTTGCTCTCGTGTATCTCGGTAGATTCGCTCCAAATTCTCATTCAGCTCTGAGTATGTGGTGAATCGTGGCTCTCTCCGCAGTCGCTTTGGCCCGTCACCACTATCCTCAGCCTTTTGTTTTCCTTTATCCTTGCCTGAGTCCTTTTCGAGAGGCTTTTTGTCTTTAATTGCATAAACTTCTATTCCCTCTCCTTCTTCTCTTTCAGCATTAGCATCTTCCAATCGTAAAAACTTTTCAGCCTCATGATAGAATTCTCCTAGGTCCATAGGCGGATCATTAGTTAGTGAATATTTGAATTCTGTGCCGTCAGCTACTCCGGACACAGCTGCCATCATAACCATGGATGGATCTGGCCGATCCACCGATGCCGCTGCCGCATTGAATCGCGTCAGGAAATTCCTCAAAGATTCCCCAGCTTTCTGCTTTAGCGTTGCCAAACTCATCACATTCTTGGGTCTTGAAATGTGAACCCTGAATTGCCTCATAAATTTCTCAATCAAATCGGTCCATGTCCCAATGGAGCCGCTCTCTAGCTGTCTGAACCATAAAGCTGTTATGTCTGTCAAATTCAATGGAAAGCACCGGGCCATGACTTCAAGTGATGCCCCCAGCACTTCCATGTGCCTTATATACCTTGATAGATGGACCGCAGGATCTGTCCTCCCATCATACCTTTCCACTGTTGGCAGTTTGAATTCTGGTGGGTTCCTAGCCAACCTAATCGCGGGAGAAAAGGGACTCATGTTCACGTCTTCAAGATCTCTGTTTACTAATCCGCCTCTCATGGCTCGCCTGACCATCTCTGCCAATCTATCATTGTCTCCAAGCTGTAGTCCTCGTTCACTACCTTCGATCTGCCCCTGAGTCCGTATGAGCTTTCAGGTGTCTGCCCCCCTGGCTGAGCGTTCATCCCTCTATCGCTGCCATGTTGCTCGGATGTCCTTGTCTCTCTTCCCGGGTTCGGATCAACATGCTCTAAGTGTGTGCCCCCCAGCTCCGGCGCTGCGCCAGATGGTCCTGCTCCGTTTTGCACTCTGGTTGCTCCTTGATTTTGCGCTTCAAGTTGTCCAATCTGTTGAAGCAAATTCTGGATCATTTCCTCCCGCCTCTTCATCATTGTCTCCATCTCATCCCTGGTGATGAAGATCGATGCTTGGTTTGCCCCCGAGGAAGCCTCTTGACTCCCTTCATGCTGACTTCGCTCTGGTCTCTGCCTTCTACTTGTTTGTCTTGTCATGATTCTTCGGATCTAAATCTCTTAGCCTTCTGATTCAACTTTCAAATGACAGAACTCCTGAGTTCAGTTCTCAGTGAAAGCACCAAAGTGTTTGCGCCAAAATTGGTCACAAACCCCGAATGTTGTGAAAGCACCAGTGTATGAATATAAATCAACAATATTCACACACAAATCTCAAATCTAAGCAAATAGAGTATCACAATTCAGAAATAATGAACATAAAAGCGAGATTTATAGTGGTTCGGCGATCTTGCCTACGTCCACTCTGAAGTTGATAATTTTATTGACGTTCACTTGATGATTACAATTTCTTCTGATGTAGTACAACTGATTATATGATTATAATCTGAATCTATGGAAGCAGTGGTGACTCTGAGTAAATTTGGCAGAGTCTGGGGCGCTCTTTAGCTCCTAAAATTGTCCGACCCCTTTTCTGAATGACCAGGGGTTCTATTTATAGGTGTAAGGGGCTGATATTTTGCCTAAATCTCGGGAGACCAGTTCTGGCACGTGAGGGGGCCCACATGCCCACTCTCAGGAAATTCGGGCCCACTTTGGGATCGATTCGAAGTCCATTCGAATCGATCAAGAAATCAACCAATCGAGCTGAAATTTGGCGTGGACATTCTTCAACATGCGTGCAAGCTTCTGTGAAAATTTCATGGCATTTGGACTTGTAGATCTCGAGATATGATCGATTCAAGATGGTGTTCTTTGTCCTATGGATTCGTTCGAATCGATATGGTTCGAATCCATAGGTTCGAATCCATGCTTCTGCATGTGAAGATGGTGACGTGGTGCGTGTGCATCGGGTCAATCCCCCTTTTTCTCCGAGTTTACTGGGTCTAATCCTTGGTTTTAGCTGTGTAGACTTGGTGGATTCGAGGTGATCGATTCGAAGACGCGCTTCCTTCGAATCGATTGGACCAGCGTTCGTTCGAATCGATCAGGGTATGCCACCATTGATCGATTCGAATTTGCTTCAACAGGGTGGATTCGAAGACAGTTATCAGATGGAGTCGAAGTCCCTACAACTGCATGGATTCGAAGGGTTTCTCCTTGATGGACTTGAAGGTGGGAATACTCTGATGGATTCGAACTAAGGGAGGCTTTGGATGGATTCGAACGTTGAGGCTGCTTTGATGGAGTCGAAGCAATGGTACTTCTCGTGGATTCGAAGTAATGCAGGGACGATGGATTTTAACCTAGGGCTTGGCTCTGATCGATTCGAACCATAACATATCTCTTCCATTTTATACCGGCGATAACTTGAGCATATGAACTCGGATTGTCTCGAAATTTGGAACGTTGGTTCCTACGGCTTTGCTCGACATGTCTTATCAATTGTAGCCTGATCCGGGCTCGGGCAAAATTCATCGATATCCATGGTGAAATAGTGTATAAAAAACTTTTATGACGAACTGTCTTTATTTTTTCAGTCAACTTTTTGGTGTCACGGCCTTGCCAAAAGGCGGGATAACATTTGCCCCCCAAAACATGCCTTGCGATAGGAAGGTGTGTTTTGTAGTTCCATAAGTTGGATGTTCATATCCTGTTGATGACCTGTGGTACAACCTACGAAGAGTTTGACAGTTTTATATGACCTTAAATGACGACCGTTCGTGATCTAGCCATTTGAGGTGGAATGCGACCGTTCGAGAACTAGCATTTCTATATGGCCCCAAATGACGACCGTTCGCGATCAAGCCATTTGAGGTAGAGTGCGATAGTCCGCGATCTAGCATTTTCTATATGACCTTAAATGACGACCGTTCGCGATCTAGCCATTTGAGGTGAGGGGTGCGACCGTTCGCGATCTAGCATTTCTATTAGTTAGCTTGTACAAATTTGAATAGATCTTCTTTTGCAAGCTTGTACTTATCCCTTTTTTCTTTGACTATGCTAAATTTTGATTTCGGCTGAAGATAATTTTGTGGCTTCATAGATATGCTTGAATATATATATATATATATATATATATATATATATATATATTTGCCTTACCTTTGTGATATTGCTTTACAATATAAATAAATTACTATTTTAGTTTGTTATTAGATTTTAATTAAGTGTTACTTCATTTTTATTTTTAACTTATATATTTATTCTACTTATGTAAATTTCATAATTTCTAGTGTTGAGATATATATATATATATATATCTGTACTATTTTATAAGTATATTTTGTTTGTATTTTATTTTACTTCATATATTTATTCCTATTTTAACTTAAAATTTAAACTCAATATATAAATTCAAACTTACTCGTTTATACACATATACATATATATATTCACATATATATATATACAATTTCTAAATTTAAAATGATTTAATATATTATTATTTGGATTCGGGGGAAACTCGCTTCACTTTATCAATTAATTTCACAAATTTTATTCAAAAATTAATTTAATTATCAATTTAAATATATATAAAATCCGAGGTCATTACAACCTTCCCCCTTAAAATAATTTCCTCCTCGAAATTTGCCAAGGAGACACAAAGATAGATGAAGAATGTTTTATCAAATCAAACTGAATATCTATTCTGCATTTGGCTTACCAAATCAGAATATCAATAATAGAAACAAGAACGAATCTTTTTAATTTTTCACACAATACTTGGGTTATCCAGATCTACGAAATATGCATGGCATTGGTCAGTTCGAAGAGATAACTAACCATCCGTAGAACATATTGGAACCCAAAAATAGACAGATATATGGATACAATTTCAAAACTTTCAGTTTAGAACTAAAGTATACCAATCAACCATAGCAACCAAAGCAACCAATACATCCAAACAAACAATTCTGACCTATTTGGAGTTTATGTCCCATATTAATATATCGAATCTCCTTCCTGGATCTACCAGGAACTATCAAAGAATTGAGAAAAGATGTCGAACAAAAGAGATTGATAGAGAAAAGATTGTTTCCTTGTTGTTACAGGGTATTGACCATTTATAGTCGTATTTCTCTGTCCCCTATCTCATCCTCTTCTTGCACTCATACTTACTATTAGTGGATAGTAAGAGAATTTACTGAGGCATTCGGACAGATATCTTAGGGATACTCATTCTTGGGTATCCTTCACCCTATCTCTAATGAGCTACTTAATGTGTTATACTCCTGAGCTAAAGTTGAACCTTAGCTCTGATACCAAATGTAGCGTTCCTGACTTGGCCTTCGAAAATCGGCACCCGTACTTCACTTGTACTCGAAATGCCGTAGATTCAAACGCCGAATCTGGTTCACCGGAGCTTCTAACACCATTAAATATAACAACACAGCGGAAAAAAGAAATGAATGATATCATATACAACTCCAATGAATATAATATCCAGAATGATATACAACAATGATATCAATATGATACAACAATATCAGAGATAAATAATGATACAACGGAAAACAGAAGTGATAACTCCAAATGATCCTCAAAAGAGAATGAGTCCAATAACTCCAACATCAAGCTTGAAACACCAACACGATGCACCAAGCTAAACAAGTGCAGTCATCAACTCCGATGAAGTGAACTAGCTCCAGATAATCTACTAAACCTGAATATCTGAGAAACCCAACTCTAGACTGCCCGTGTGGAAAATTATGGGCACCCAGAGTTTAGGAAGGGAACAATAAACTCCGAGTCAGTCATGGGACCGGTGTGAGCAACAAAAACAGTTTATCTTTAAACAACAACAAAAGAATTTTAAACATTGAAACCCGCAATGCTTTTGGAAAATGAAACTACCATAAGACCTCCCGCCACACACACAATGCAAACGCAGAATTGGAGGAGATTTCTTCTTATGATAGTCAAACATGCTTAATACGCAAAATCATTGGATTATTATTATTAGTGCATAGTGTAGAAAAACCTTTCGAAAGTATAATATTAATCTTAGCCAACATACAAACATTATTGTATGCCTACTATAGCTACCATCTAAACAGTGGTGACCACCATAAGTAAATGGCAGGTTCTACAACTAATACCGTACAAGGTTCGTATTGGAAATTGGATTTCCAACAAATGGTCAAGCTAACGAACTTCCTACTGTCAATGGGATTGCCTCTGGCGGGACGTCCCGAGAACCTAACCGGATCTCTGCCAACACAAGGCCGGGTTACCACTTACACTACGTAACTACTACACGAATATGCCACCCCCGGTCCTTTAGGACCTTTATCCGAGGCGCCTCGATCACAAAGCAACAATCACACAGAGTAAATGAGATTGGAGCAATCACATAGGTTAAATACCAGGGCTCCATACCTAATACCACCCTTTTCCACAAGGAAATGACATACCCTAAAGGGAGCGACCATCATAACCTTGCCGCATCTTTCCTGTTTCGATCATTTCCGGTTTTTGAGGTCCTGATGCAGTCTCGTCCACAAAGCTACGCTTTTTTCACAAAGCCATGCTTTGATCACAAATGATCATCAACACACAACAACACTTAGCATGCCACACTACCAAATTGGGAGTATATCACTGATAAACTTCAACTACATAACCTCTAAGCTCGTACGTCTCAGAGAAGGGTGTTAAGCTAAGAGAATAAATTCTCCGCCACCAACAGAAATGTATTTGAAAGAAATTAGCTTTATATCTAAAAATGTAATGTCAGACATGTAACCATACAAGTCTGTTCCGGGTTCAAACAGAACCGAAGGCACTTCCGAAGAAGCCCTTGCAATCTGGGTATTCACAATCCTGATCGTATTTCCCATCACTTAGGGAATCTCTATACTTAGGGAATCCGGGTATTCACAATCCCGATCGTACGTCTCAGTGAGGAATATTTCTCCCCTCGGAATTGGGAGCAGCATTAGCAAAGTTTCCCTCATTACTTACTGGTCTTTGATTCACCCCAAATAGAGCATTCAGCTTTTCCATCATCAGATTATTCTGAGTTTCAATCTGCTGGTACAGTCCGGATACAGCAGCGTCTAACTCTTGTCGTGTTACACCGATGCTTGGAGCTGCCTGATTTGGAGAGAGAGAAGTGGCAGTATTGTCACGGTCATCATCAGTTCTGACAGACTTTCGTTTCCTTCCAGGAGCCATTATGTCTGATAGACTTCTGGTTTTGTAGGAAATTCTTTCAGCAAACTTCTGTGAAGCAATGGTGAGTAGTAGCCTGAGTTGGGTTGTCAGTGAAAGCACTAAAATGTTAACGTTAAAAAGTGAACGCTAACACCCGGTGTGTGTAATAGAATCGTGAAAGCACCACCCGTGTGACGGGAACAGAATTTAAGCAGTAAACTAGCAGAAAAGCAGTAAAAGACAGCACTTTATAGTGGTTCGGCTTGAGATTAAGCCTACGTCCACTTTGAATCTCTTTATTACTGAATTTGGTTACAAATCGGTATAAATCTCTTATGAAAACAGTACAATTTGATCACAAGAAACAATCTTGACTACTAGCTCAATCTTCGATGATGAAACTCGATGAATCCATGTTGGATGTAAGGAATTCCTCTCGAAGCTTGTTGCAGTGTCTCGAATGCTTGAAGATCTTTGATTGCTGCATGAGTGGAGAGTTCGACAGAGTAACGGTGCTTGAAGAAATGAATGGCCAAAAGTCCCCCTCATGTTGAAGGTAGTGGGGTATTTATAGGAGCTGAACTCTGAACTGGAAATTTTCCTAAGTCCTAAGTCGTGGAAGACTTAAGGTAAGTCGGCGGCGAGATAAGGATGTAAGTTGTGTTCTGAATGTCCAGAACGAACAAGTCATAAGTCGTAGGTCGGCGACGACTTAAGATATCGTATGCGACTTAGTATAAGTCGTAGGTCTCAAGTTATCAACAATTGCCTTCAGTCAAAGACTCCCTTATCTCGTAGACTCTTAACTCGGAGCATTTCATAACTCGGAGTATTGTTAGGTCGGAGCAGAGTTAACCCATAGGTTATTAAACTGTTAAGTCGGTAGGCTTCCTTAGGTTGGTCCTATGGTTAAGTCGGAGATCTTAAGTGGTTAAGTCGGTGAGAGCCTTGAATCGGAGCCGTTCCTTAACTTGCGAACTGTTAAGTCGGAGCCCCCCTTAACTCGGAGATTTCCTTAACTCGGTAACCTGTTAAGCCGGCACACTCTATAAGTCGTATGCTTCCTTAAATCGGCTGCTGTTAAATCGGCACACTTGTTAAGTCGGTCTTCCTCTTAAGTCGGTCACATTTTTAACTCGTTATGTCGCGAATCAAAGAGTATTAACATTTTCCCCTCAAAGTACACGCCTAAGTCGTAGGTTGTGTGCTTCGATTCCCCTAGCTTGCTCTATGAACGACTTAAGATGAGTCGTAGGTCGTAAGTCGTACGTACCGATTCGTCTTCTACTGCCCCAGTATATAAATAGTTTAAGTCGTTCTTTCTTTTCCTTCACCTGCTCTCGTTACCATTCCGCCATTAACAAGCATTTGAAATCTTCGAAGGCGAAATCAATTACTCAATCACCAGTTATTCTCATCGTTGTATTGCGTAAGTGAAATCGGCTTCCCCATTCAATCTTCGACTGTCACTAAATTGCGAATTCCATCTCTGACTTATTTTTCTTATGTCATGCTCCATTGCAATCTTCGTTTTCAATTGATTATCGATGGATTCGAGATGATTTGTCTTGGACTTGGACAATCTGTACAAACGAGGCGACAGATTGTAGTGATTCAGCTTGTCTGACTCGTGGTTCGCGATGAAGTAACATCACACCGATTTTATGGCGATTCTATTGATTGAATGCGTTGAGAGGACGAGAGTTTTGGTTGAAGAAGAGGTTAATGGGTTAATGGGTTAAGACTGTTGAATTGGTGTACTGAAAAGACGGACGACTTAAGGCCTTAAAAATCACGACTTAACTTTTGATGACCTGGTGAAGTGTGTACGACTTAAAGTAGGTTGTAAGTCGTAAGTCGGTCGACGACCTAGGACATGAATTTCTGCGCTCCCCTGAAATCCTTTATCACAGCATGACTTAAAGAACTGACGCCGACTTAACTCGTTGCTCGTTCCTTAAGCCGCAGACGAGATAGGACTTAGTGAAATTTTTGAACTTGCATTCTTTAACTTGGAACATACTTTTGACATGAATTCTTGACTTGAAATGCTGGAACAGACTGTCTAATTTTAACTGCTTGAACCTTCCCACGTGCCATATTTATCTTACAGATCAACAACCTGTTTACTCACAACATTCACAGAATATTGGGACGAATATACTGCCACTGATTGCCCGCATCAAATGACAGATTAGTCGATAAAGAAAAAATCAAATTAAATGCACTGCATGAATGAAATGTTGTACAATAACCAATTCAAGTGAAGTATTAAAGCAAAATCGTAATAGCCAACTGAAACTGATTTGTTTACATTAACACTGTACTTAGATATTAACAAGTTCTGAAATCTCATAATCAACAGATTGTCGACTAGTTTAATTCCAGTTGTGTTTACTTGTTATATTTTCCTTTTATTGGTTCTGCACAACACTTCACATTTTTTAGGAAACGTGCACCTTAATATTTGATCATCCAGTTCCTTGTGTAGAATGACATCTCAACACGAAGATTTGGAACCAGCTGGAGGAGTTTTTCCAATCGCTACCCCCATTAAACGATCCTCCAGAAAGGACTCCTACTACTTTGAGCCATAAAGCCTTTTGTCAATTATGCACCCAGTTTGGCATTGCCGAAGCTGACGCTCTGCTCCCTGGAATAGATGATACTGCTGATAGACCGCCCCATGGCTTTGTCGCGGTTAACCGCCAAATGGGCTTGAGTGGAGCTATCCCCCCATTTAATGACTGCCTTCGAGAACTTCTTCTCCGACTATCTATCTCCCCTTTTCAATTACACCCTAATGGCTACGCCATCCTGCTGGGACTGTGTGTGCTTTTTAGGAGAACGCTGGACCGTTTTCCGAATTTTGGAGAAATTCGCTTCCTGTGCACATTTACAAAGCACAAAGACCATCCTTCCATTACAGTTGTGAGAAGTGTTAGAAATCGTAAGTTGATCGTTGGTCTCCCCGACAGTGTTCACAATTTCCTAAGCCAGTTTTTCTATGTCCGCTGTCCTCCAGGATTTTACGCCATCTGGAGAGTAGGGAGTAAGATCATTTGTCTCTGTTTCTTATGTTTTTTCGGACTTGTCGAAGTTCGAGTTATCGAGTGTTAACTTTGTCCTTTTCTTTTCAGCACTTCCTCCTCCTTCTAGAAATCTCGGTCACAAAGCGACTTTTGAGAGGCTTATGGAGGTGCCGGTTGAGGAAAGGAATATCCAGTTTCTATTGACAGACGAATTTTTACATCAATTCGATCTTTTACACTCTTCTCACTTTACCCAGCCTCGTGAAGTTTCTAATCTTCCAGCGCAGACATCAGATGCCCCAGCTTCAACGGAAGATATGGCTTCAAAGGAGCCAACTGTAGACCCTACATTAGTAAAGTGTTCTACTTCTATTGGCGTTGCGGGAACGTCCAGCAAATCGGCGCTTGCTCCAATTATTGAAGAGGAAGAAAATCCTCGAATTTCTGAAAAATCAGCCGATGTGGAAGTTGAAAAGGAGAATTCTGCTGAGCATCATAATGATGACACCTTTGATGACTTGAGTGACATAATGATAACTTCTCAAGAGCTTTTCAAGGATAATCTTCCAAAAGCGAACTCTCCTGTCGTTGAAGCGACTTCCTCTTTGAAACAAACTTCGATGCCTTCTACACCTGTCGTCTCCGTTCCCGCACTAAAGCGTGGTTTGTAGTTTGACGCACATAGTTTGCACGCCGCACACACTTAGGATTTTTCCGCACTTATAAGCATTTATCCTCTTTTTCTGGAAATTTCTAAACTTTACTTCTTTTTCGGTTTTCAGATTCTCCGATGGGGCATACCGGCTCGTACTATGACTCATTTCAGCGCCATGGAGGTCGTGGATCCTATGACTTTAGGAAATATCTTGGTGACCAGAGAGAGACAGATGAAGAACGGGCCCAAAGGAAGGCTCAAGAAAAAAAGGATTATGAACAGCGGCAGAGAAGAAGAGACACTGATCGATATGATTCTTCTTACAGAAGTTACGATTCCCATAAGCGAAAGTCTTATGATGACAAGGGGAAGACTCATATTACTGACGAATCGAGCAAACGGTCCAAGCCAAGTGACACGTCTGTAATTTTTGAGAAGACTGATGCTCCTATCCCCTCTGATATTCCGGCCGGCTCTCCTCCTTTAAAGAAAACCGACATCCAAACGATCATCAGCAGGCCCCAATATCAGGTTAAAGACGGCCCTCCAACACTTCAAAGCCGGTTTCCGAACTGGTGCTTAAAAGGAGTGCGCTTTGACCTGGATTTGGTCCCAATTGATAAGAAAGACATGCTTAAAAGTCTCGATGCAGTTCGGCTTAACATTGAGAGGATGTCGCAATGGCAGAAACTTGTTGATGAACTCCAGAGAGTCAACCATATGAATCTTGAAAACATGCTGACTCTGGAGAATGATAAAGCTGAATGGGATAAATGGTGCAAGCAGCATGACGCAGAGATGACGAACATCGCGGATGACAATGCAAGGCTTGCATCTGAAGTTAAGTAGCTTAAGGAAAATCTCGCCTCTTCTTCTGCATCACATACTCAAAAAGAAGAAGTCTTTCAGAAGCAAGTGCGGGATGCACATGCTGCACAAAGAGATGTCGAAATGAAGCTTGCCGCTGAGCAGCACACTACTGAGAAATATCGCACAGAAAACGCCGAACTGCGGGAAAAAGTCACCTCCCAGAACGTGGAGATTGAGTTACTAAAGTCTCGACTCGCTAAAGCTGAGACAGAGCGTGATGAGGCTATTACTGGTCGGGTTGCTGCCGTTGCCGAAAAAGAAGCGGCTGAGCAATCACATGAGGCAACGAAAGCAAACATCAGCTCTACCTTATTCGACTTTTATTTACACAGCGTTCTGGGTCGTGGGAGCCTTGCTTTTCTGGGTCCTGATTATGAAATCACTCTAGCTGAAGTGTGGGAAGCCGCAATTGATATGTTCAAAGGTGCCGGCTATGATGAAATAGAACTCGAGGCTCGCTATCTTGATGATGAGGCTCGCGCCGCTCTTGTTAAAGGGAAGGAGCAGCTTGCTAAAGCATGGACTGAATCACTGGGAGAAGAGCTTTCAAAAGAGGAAGCTCCTTTAACTGCCCCTGTTCATACTTCCACTTCGGCCGATGTAAACATTATGGATCCGGCTCCCATTCTTCACTCCCAGCTAAAATTGCCCAAGAAACTACGACCACTCCCACTGAGGATGAGGCACCGGACGATACTGAAGCCGAGAAATTCGAGATTGACCTTGCGAAGCCAACTCCTCCAGGTAATTTTGGCATCGTTCCGGGCCCAATGAACCAGTTATTTGATTTAACCGAGTTTGATGACCTTCTTACTTGTTACTTAAACTTTGGTGAACCGATACCCTCTCTATTTTCGGGAGACGTTGATTTTAACTTCTTTTCTTCTACAGCGGAGGCACCAAACACTGCACAAGTTTCCACTCCTTCAGTTGCCATCCCTCCATCTTTACAGATTACTCCTCCTTCTGCTTCCCAACCGGGATCGCAGGCAGAAAAAATCGAAGCTCTTCAAGGCCTAGACGATCCTGCTGTTTCGCAGGAGCAGAAGGCGGAGGATCTTGAAGACATCGAGAAGCCCCGGAGCGGTCTCTAGATGATGACCTGAAGCTTTCAACATTGCTTGCTACTCCGGGGAGCGAATCTTCTTCGAAGAGGAAGGGGAAGCGTGCCAAAAGGAAGAAGAAGAGAGGTGCTTCGACTGAGGAAGACAAAACAGAAGAAGACCCAACCACTCCTCCTTCTCCATCCCGCCCACATCGGATTCCGAAATTAACTATTAGGCCAAGCAAAGGCTCCAAGGGTGGCGGAAAGAAGGAGTGACAAGCTGAACTTTCTACTTCTTATTTTGCTTTTTACATGTATAGACCGGAGATTGTGCGGGTACCGGTCCCTGCTTTTGCTTTTTTGAGACATCTGCACATGTAAAGAATTTTCATAGTACTAAAGAAAACAGTAATTTTACTTGTACAAATTCTTGTGTATGTGAGAACGCATCTGTTTCTCTTTTTTAGTGTAGAATAAACGACTCCTTTTACTTGTACAAACTTTTTGTCTATGTTTGGGAATACATTTATTCCACACCTATTTTTCGTGATATTGCAATGAACTTGTGGCATGTTGCTTTTATTAATATAATTGAATTGTATAGTGTTGCCCCCATACCACAAGTGCATTGCAATATTTCTAGCTTTTACAAGACTGATATTCTCACTTCAGAGAATAACAATTCCACTTTTAGGGGAGGAATCATCTTGCTTTTAATAGAGTATATCTCGTTTTTTGGAGAAATTTTTATTTTTTCTTTCATTCTGAAGAACACTTCAACTATCGGGGATGATCACTTTCATTTGTCAAAAAAGAAAGTAGATTTCCCTATGCAGTGAAATGAACTTTTCTGAAAGAATTTTGTAGCATTTCAACTTTTTTAGGAGGAACTTTTTGAGATGAACAAGTTAACCATCCTTTGAGAGTTGAACTGTGCTTCCGGAGAAGGCTTTTCGTTCGAGCATTCTATTTTGGGACATGCCTCCGGAGAGGGCTCCTCTTAAAGAGTTGTGCCTCCGAAGAGGTCTTGTGCCTCCGAAAAGGGCTTGTGCCTCCGAAGAGGGCTTGTGCCTCCGAAGAGGGCTTGCGGTGCCTTGGGAAAGGGCTTTTGCCTCCGAAGAGGTCATGTGCCTCCGAAGAGGGCTTGTGGTGCCTTGGGAAAGGGCTTTTGCCTCCGAAGAGGTCATGTGCCTCCGAAGAGGGCTTGTGCCTCCGAAGAGGGCTTTTTGATTGCCTGGAAGTTACTTTCTCATGGTTGAGTGGATCCACGGGGTGGACGCAAGTTGCTTGATTGGATGTTCGTTTGCACAAACGATCGCAATCAATTAACAAGGGCCCTGTTCCTTTAGCTTGGAAGGTGCCCCTCCGGTGGTTCCACCAATCTTTTTTGATTGAGAGAAGTACTTTCATTTTTTGGCGTGCCTCGTTAGAGGGCTTTGTTGACCTTTGAGAAGGAGCGTTGGTTGGTTGGTGTGCCAGGAAGGTTGCGTCTCAGGGGCAAGTAGATCCACGGGACGGACGCAAGCTGCCTGATCGGATGTATCACGATCAGTTAGCAAGGGCCCTGTTCCTTCTGCTTGGGAAGGTGTCCCTTCGGTGGTTCTTACTGGCCCTTTTATTGAGAGGCATATCTCCTTTTGGCTGCTTCTTTGTTTGCTTGGCAATGTTCTCTCATCATCTGCTCATTAGCGATCTTTTATTATCGTTTCCAAGCGCATCTTCTTTCCTTTTACAAGTAAATTGCCTCATCCGAAGAAGTGGACTTCACTGTTGAACGACTTCATGGGACAAACGCAAGTTATCTAGTTGGATGTCTGTTCATATCGATAATCTCAACTAGTTAACAAAGGTTTGCCACAGTGGAGTCGCCAACTTTTTATGTGAAGTTCTCCTTGTATAGCATTTGAATTTGGAATTTTTTTTTGTCGCTTGGTAGTTGCGTAATAGGTGATTTATAGAGGTCGCTTGGCTTTGTGACGAGCAAGCCTTGTTTTAATGTCCTGCAATTTTGAATCGACATTTTAGCAATACATTTAAAGTATTTACATATCGAAATAAAACAGGCATTATGAAATAGTAAAGAACACAAGATTTATAGTGGTTCGGCCAAGAATCGGGCCTACATCCACTTTATAGCTTTCATTCATTCACACTGATTTACAATGTTTTACAATACAACTGATACATTCATATCTATTTTACAATTTTGAGCAAAGCTTTTTCTTTCAAGTAAAATAAGGACGTAAGTGGTTGCTGTTCCAGGCTCTTGGAATCGGATCTCCTTCAACAGTTATGAGTTTGAAAGTGCCATCAAGAAGTTTACTGCCAATGGCATATGGTCCTTCGCAGTTTGGTCCAAACACGCCAGTTGCCGTCATGATCCTTTTCAAAACTAAGTCCCCGACCTCAAAGCTGCGTTGGCGAACTTTAGAGTTGAAGTGCCTGGCTATCCTTTGCTGATAAGCTGAAACTCTGAGCCTAGCTTCTTCTCTTTTCTCATCAAGAAAATCAAGTGCTTCAAGTTGTAGCTTTTCATTTTCAGCTTCGTTGAAATGAACTCTTCTATGTGAAGGAACTTCTACTTCCACTGGAATCATTGCTTCTGATCCGTATGCCAGTGAAAATGGAGTATGCCCAGTTGCAGTTTTGTGAGTAGTCCTGTATGCCCATAGTGCTAATGGAAGCTTATCAACCCAACCACCTTTTGCTCTTTCGAGTTGCTTTTTGATGGTTGACTTGATGATTTTATTTACTACTTCCACTTGCCCGTTTGCCTGCGGATGAGCCACTGCTGAGAAGCTTTTCCGAATTCTGAACCGTTTGCAAAAATCCTGGAACTCTTCACTTTCAAACTGAGTACCGTTGTTTGTGATTATTTTCTATGGCACACCATATCTGCAAATGATATTTTTTGTTACAAAATTTATCATCTTTTTAGAAGTAATGGTGGCCAAAGGTTCAGCTTCAGCCCATTTGGTGAAATAATCAACGGCTACAATAGCATATTTGATTCCTGATTTAGCAACTGGTAATGGTCCGATTAGATCTATCCCCCAAATGGCGAATAGCCATGGGCTGACCATCTGTGTGAGTTCGGTGGAAGGTGCCTTTGGGATTTTTGCAAATCTTTGACATTTGTCGCACTTTCTAGAGTAAATAGCAGCATCTCGGTTAATGTCAGGCCAGAAATACCCATATCGGAGAACTTTCTTGGCTAAAGTTTGACCAGCTGAATGATCTCCGCATTCTCCTCCGTGTATCTCGGCTAGAATTGTCTTGGCTTCTTCCTTAGTTACACATCGGAGCAGAGGCATTGAAAATCCTCGTCTGTATAATCGGCCATCTTGAATTATATACCTTGACGCTTTCCTCAATAGTTTTCGGCGTTCCTTAGAACTTTCCGGCAGGGAACCACTGAGTAGGTATTCTTTGATTGGAGTCATCCATGATTCATGCTCTTGCGACGTAGCCATAATCAAATCAACATCCATTTCATCAATGCTTGGAGCTGACAGAACTTCTACAGGAACTAATCCCAGTAATTGAGAACTTGAGTACTTTGCTAGAGAATCTGCTTTCATGTTCTCTACCCGAGGAATATGACTTATCGTGTAGTGATTGAAATCTTCGAGAAGTTCACATGCCTTTGACAAATATACGGGCAGATTTCCACCTTTAGCCTGAAACTCTTTCTTTACTTGGCAAACAATGAGTTGAGAATCGCTGAAGATTTGTAACACTTTGATGTTTAGTTCCTTGGCAATTTTTAAGCCAGCAATAAGAGCCTCATATTCCGCTTCATTGTTTGTCGAAGGAAATTCCAGTCTCAATGCATAACGCAATGATCGTCCTTCGGGGGTTTCAAGCACAACCCCTGCCCCAGAACAGTAATCATTCCTCGATCCGTCAACATACAACTTCCACTGGATTGGAATGCCGTCAGTTGTTCCATTTTCACTATCGCTTCTGTCAGTAGATTCTGCGATGAAATCTGCTAAAGCTTGTCCGTTGATTGCTCTCCGGGGATGGTATGTGATGTCATACTGGCTGAGTTCAATGTTCCATTTCAAAAGACGACCCAAAGTTTCAGGACGAAACAGGACTTGCTTTAGAGGTTGATCAGTAAGAACCTTGATAGGATGAGCTTGAAAGTATGGTCTCAACTTCCTAGAAGCATTTAACAAACAAAAGGCGAGCTTTTCTATCTTCGAATAATTCATCTCCGCCCCAGTGAACCGTTTACTGATGTAATAGACTGGACGCTGTACTTTCATATCTTCCCATACAAGTGCTGCACTGAGGGCGTGAGATGAAATTGCTAAATAGATGAAAAGGTCTTCACCGTCAGTAGGCTTGGAGAGAACCGGAGGTGTTTCCATATGATGAATTAGTTCATCGAAAGCATTCTGGTATTCGGGAGTCCATTCAAAAAATTTCTTTCCTTTCTTTAGAGCGTCAAAGAAGGGAATGCATTTGTCTGTGGCTTTGGAAATGAAGCGACTCAGAGCAGCGACTTTTCCATTGAGACTTTGCATTTCTTTCTTTGTTTTAGGGGCTTTGACCTCCCTTAGAGCTGTGATTTGAGTAGGATTGGCTTCAATGCCCCTGGCGCTCACAATGAAACCCAAAAATTTCCCGGATTCTACTCCGAATGAACATTTCAATGGATTGAGCTTCATTCCGTACTTTCGAAGAATTGCGAACATTTCCTCCAAGTGTCCCATGTGATCTACAGCTTTCTTTGATTTTACCAACATATCGTCGACATAAACTTCCATGGTTCTACCAATCTGATGCTTGAACATCGCATTGACGAGTCTTTGGTAGGTTGCCCCAGCATTTTTCAATCCGAAAGGCATAACTTTGTAACAGTAGAGACCCACATCTGTAATAAAGCTTGTGTCTTCCTGATCCGGCTCATGCATCATAATCTGATTGTATCCGGAGTAAGCATCCATAAATGATAACAACTCATGCCCAGCTGTTCCATCCACCAATTGATCAATTCTGGGCAGTGGGAAGCAATCTTTGGGACATGCTTTGTTTAAATCTGAGAAATCTATGCATACTCTCCACTTTAAATTTTCCTTCTTGACCAATACTGGATTTGAAACCCAATTTGGATAAGTGGAGTTTCTGATAAAGCCGTTCTCCATGAGCCGATCGACTTCTTCCTTTAGTGCTGTCGATCTTTCTGGGCCTTGAGTTCTTCTTTTCTGTTTCACTGGCGTGAATTTTGGATCAATGTTCAGAGTATGTACAGCAATTTCCGGGGAGATCCCACACATATCAGCGTGACACCAAGCGAACACATCTAGATTGGCTTTTAAGAATGATATCAGCGTGATTTGAACTGTTATGCTTAGCTGTGAACCCACATTGAGTACTTTGTTTGGGTCTTTCGAGTCAACAGATATTGGTACCGTTACCTCCACGGGTACCACTCTATTCTCCCCTGTACTGGCTTTCCTGGGATCCATTTCTTTTCTTGCATTGCTGTGTTCGCCAGTACAGGGGCCACTCCGTAGTTGCTACAGGGTTGGTTCCTTGATGCGGAGCGGAGCTGCCGCATCTTTCCCCATTTCTCTTTTCCTGGCCTCTCGGAGTTCTACAAGATAACATTCTCGTCCTGCGTTATGATCTCCTTTAATAACAGCAACCCCATTATCAGTAGGAAATTTCATTGTTAAGCACCATGGAGCGAGGACGGCCCTGAAAGCAGCAAGAGTAGGCCGACCCAAGAAAGCGTTATAGGGGGAGAATCCATCAACAATTACAAAAGTTTGCTTTCGAACCAACTTCTTCTACCCTTCGCCCATTTCAACAAACAAGTCCACCGTTCCAATTGGCTGCTTCAGCTCTCCTGTAAATCCGGCAATTTTGTGTGAAGAGGCTTGTACATCTGTCATTGGAATTTTCATTTGGTCAAATGTCTTTTTAAAGAGTATGTTGCACGAAGCACCACTATCAACCAGAACTCTTCTGACAATAGCCGGCCCAATACCGACAGAAACAACCAAAGGGTCCTCAGTAAGAGCTTCCACATCAATAGAATCCCTGGTTCTGAACATAATATCATCATGAAAAGTCTTTTGCTGCTTTAGAGGTGCAGCATCTTCCAAGATCAAGACACTTTCTTCAGTCGGAGCATACTTCAAAGCTCTAGCATACCTTTCCATCTCACCCCAACTCTTGCCAGCTGGATGAGGTCCTCTTGTGATCACATTGATAACAGGTTTTTCCTTTTCAGCAGGCCTCTCTCTTGAACCAGATGAATGAGCTGGGGGTAGTTGCCCCTGGTTAGATGAAGACGGGTCTTTTCTATTCCTCTTGACGTACTGTTGCAACTTATTCTCTCTTAACAATTCTTCAATCAGGCTTTTCAAGTGGCGGCACTCATTGGTATCATGCCCTGGTTGGTTGTGAAACTTGCAAAATCTTTCGCTTTGAACAGCATTCTTCCCAACTTTCACGGCCGGTGGTTTTGGAAATTCGACAGCATCCTTAGTGGCGATGAAAATATTCTCCGGGGTATCGGTCAGAGGGGTAAAGTCTGAAGGTTTGAGGAAGCGGGGCTTTTTGAGATCTTTTTGCCTCTTCCCACCATTACTTTCCCTTTTCTGATTTGCAGGTTCTTTCTTGCTTTGAACTGTAGCATTATTTTCCACCACTGTTGTCACAACTTTTGCTGATATGGAAAGATTCTCTAGGCGTATAAATTCGTCAGCCTTTTTGTAGAATTTCTCAAGCGAATTTGGCTCCTTCATCTTCAGCCATTTTCCAAATTCGCTCGATTTGTCGATAGCACGCATCAAATAGGTCAAGATCATTCGTGGCTCTGCGTTATCGACTTCTGCCAGAGCTAAATTGAAGCGGTTCAGGAATGACTTAATAGGCTCTCCCGGATTCTGTTCAAGACTGGACAATGACATTATGTCTTTTGCCTTTGAAGCGTATAGCCTGAATTGCTCTTTGAATTTTCGGGTCAGATCGGAAAACTGATCTACAGATCGGACAGGAAGCTTGGTAAACAAGAGAAGTGCTACACCTTCCAAATATACTGGGAAATATCGGCACTTTATTTCATCAGTTGCTCTTGCGCCGGTCATGTGCCAGTCGTATTTATACAAGAATTGATTTGGATCACTTGTTCCCCGATAAGCAGGAATGGTGGGGGGAACAAATTTTCTAGGAAATTCAGCCTTTAGAATCTTCTCGGTAAACGGAGTTCTACTCGGTGCGAATCCCCATTTGCTCTCATCTTCATCTCTTTGCATGCTCTCTTTCATTATTTGCTTGATCATGGCAGAAAGATATTCCTCATTGTTCAGAGATTTTGCAAAATAGACCTCGACCATCTTTTCGGGGGTTTGTCCAGGTAAATGCTCACGAAGAACTGGTGATGGCCTGGATCCTTCAGCCTGGAGGGGTGCCCCTTCAGCAGCACCTAATCCCCCGTGAGGAATATTTCTCCCCTCGGAATTGGGAGCAGCATTAGCAAAGTTTCTCTCATTACTTACTGGTCTTTGATTCGCCCCAAATAGAGCATTCAGCTTTTCCATCATCAGATTATTCTGAGTTTCAATCTGCTGGTACAGTCCGGATACAGCAGCGTCTAAATCTTGTCGTGTTACACCGATGCTTGGAGCTGCCTGATTTGGAGAGAGAGAAGTGGCAGTATTGTCACGGTCATCATCAGTTCTGACAGACTTTCGTTTCCTTCCAGGAGCCATTATGTCTGATAGACTTCTGGTTTTGTAGGAAATTCTTTCAGCAAACTTCTGTGAAGCAATGGTGAGTAGTAGCCTAAGTTGGGTTGTCAGTGAAAGCACCAAAATGTTAACGTTAAAAAGTGAACGCAAACACCCGGTGTGTGTAATAGAATCATGAAAGCACCACCCGTGTGACGGGAACAGAATTTAAGCAGTAAACTAGCAGAAAAGCAGTAAAAGACAGCACTTTATAGTGGTTCGGCTTGAGATTAAGCCTACGTCCACTTTGAATCTCTTTATTACTGAATTTGGTTACAAATCGGTACAAATCTCTTATGAAAACAGTACAATTTGATCACAAGAAACAATCTTGACTACTAGCTCAATCTTCGATGATGAAACTCGATGAATCCGTGTTGGATGTAAGGAATTCCTCTCGAAGCTTGTTGTAGTGTCTCGAATGCTTGAAGATCTTTGATTGCTGAATGAGTGGAGAGTTCGACAGAGTAACGGTGCTTGAAGAAATGAATGGCCAAAAGTCCCCCTCATGTTGAAGGTAGTGGGGTATTTATAGGAGCTGAACTCTGAACTGGAAATTTTCCTAAGTCCTAAGTCGTGGAAGACTTAAGGTAAGTCGGCGGCGAGATAAGGATGTAAGTTGTGTTCTGAATGTCCAGAACGAACAAGTCATAAGTCGTAGGTCGGCGACGACTTAAGATATCGTACGCGACTTAGTATAAGTCGTAGGTCTCAAGTTATCAACAATTGCCTTCAGTCAAAGACTCCCTTATCTCGTAGACTCTTAACTCGGAGCATTTCATAACTCGGAGTATTGTTAGGTCGGAGCAGAGTTAACCCATAGGTTATTAAACTGTTAAGTCGGTAGGCTTCCTTAGGTTGGTCCTATGGTTAAGTCGGAGATCTTAAGTGGTTAAGTCGGTGAGAGCCTTGAATCGGAGCCGTTCCTTAACTTGCGAACTGTTAAGTCGGAGCCCCCCTTAACTCGGAGACTTCCTTAACTCGGTAACCTGTTAAGCCGGCACACTCTATAAGTCGTATGCTTCCTTAAATCGGCTGCTGTTAAATCGGCACACTTGTTAAGTCGGTCTTCCTCTTAAGTCGGTCACATTTTTAACTCGTTATGTCGCGAATCAAAGAGGATTAACAAACCCAAATCCATTTCCTAAATCAATTGAAATTAAAATTTCAATTTCAAAAATATTAAATTTAAATCATCTGTGACTTAACCGATTTCGTCGTGAAATCCATATTTGTGTGTGTAAGAGTGTGGTCCAAGGGTTTCACACAGCAGTGCAACATCATACAATCATCACAGATCAAAATACAGAAATATAGTTGATAAGCGGTATAACTATAACGCTTATCTTTTATTCCCAGATCACAGATATATAAATTACAGATAATATATTACATTCATCCCAGATAAATAAACTACAGTACAAATCAACAATTCACAAGTAAGGTCAAACATTCAATAATCATTTATAAGCAGGATTAATTAATTTTTTAATCCTAATTAATTCAATTAAATTAATTACTTATGAATTAATTATCCAATCCTGATAAATTAATTACAAATTATTTGATATAAATTAATTAATCAAACACTTTAATTAATTATTCTTAATTAATTACAACAACAAATTAATTACTCCTTAATTAATTATCTTTACTTAATCACTTTTATCAATTAATTAACTTTTAATAAATTATTTATTCTCAAATTAATCACCTGAATTAATTCAACACATCATCCTAAAATTAATTTATCACTTAATCACTTGATTTATCAACTTTAATCATTAATTAATATCTAATTAATAACTCTAATTACCTATTAATACATTTTTAAACCTTAAATTACTTATTTAATTAATCCATTAAATAAATAATTTATTCATTTTGATTAACTGAATAATTAATGAGTTATAAATCTATCAATCTTCATTAAATTTAAGGTAAAACTCATTCTGATATTTACAAATATGTTTGAAAACTTTTATTCTCAACTCAAAACCATTTTATTTAAAAATGTACTTTAAACATTCAAGTTGTTTAAAACAATTTAAATTTTTTTAAAGCTTCTTTTCATTTTAAAACTGGAATACATATTTAAATCTGAATTCAGATTAAACTTAGATTTAAAACTTTCTTACATTTTAAATTCATTTTAAAAATTTAAAACAAATAGGTTTTTGTTTAAACCCGTTATATCATTTTAACCCTTGCCAGTATTTAGTTTTCCCGACTAAAACTTCGAGTCACTCACGACCCTACCCACTATGAGTCAAACCCAGTAAAACTCGAACAAAACCCCGAGAAAAACCTTTCTTCCCCCAAAACATCATTATTCCTAGATATGCAGCTCTTACGCGTGAACGTGCACCGTTGATCCAACGCCCTCCGACCATCGCCAAGACCACCCACACGTCGATGACTACCACCTCGTCACGAACGATTACCCAGAACCACGAATTTCCCCGTAAATCAAAATCAAACTTCTCGAGACCACTGGAACCAAATCACTATCATCAGAAAACTCCTCGTCCCAGCAATCTAGTACACCAGAGACCATGAAATTTTGGTCGGAGCTTCGCCTACTTCCTACGTTTCGACTACCACCGGTGCGATCAACTTTGGTTCTCTGACGATGCTGCAATCACTCAAAATCCGACCTCGACTAAGACATGGGTTTAAACACTAAAATGTTGTCGTCCGGCCACCACAGTGGTGGATAAATCCACCCACCATTTTTTCTGACACCACAGACCTCCTCGCAAACTCCACCCATGATCCCGAGGTCCAAACATCCACCGATCACTAGAATTTACCCAAAATAGACTTTCCGTTCAACTCACAAGTGCTCGTGATTTTCCAACTTAAAAATCATGAATTTATTATTAAAAATCATGGTTTATGAAGAAGAACAGGATCATGCAATCAAAACCCAAATTTTAATCAACTAAGTTTTGAACAAAATTTGATTTTACTGTGTTTCTTACATTTCCTAGTAAATCCATTTACTTTTAATACTAAAAAATATTTTTAGAATGGAGATCTTGCCAATCCTAACATATTTCATTTAGACATCAAAGTCTCAAAATGATCAGAGAGTGAGGTTTTGATTTTTCAAACAGGTTTGAAACCTGTTATACTTAGAACAAAGACATTTTCTGTTCTCAGACTTGCACAGGCACATTTATATACATATATACACAGACTTGTTCACATGCAAATGGTTTTCAACTTCACTTCAGACAACAGTTAAAAATCTGGATTTAACAAAGGTTTACTCACCTTGATATCCAGGAAGAAGAAACAGAGCATTCTTTTGAACCAGCTTTGAAAATGCAAGCTAAAGCCTTCATTTTGATTCTTTGGTCTAAATTGATTTATTTTGATGTTTTAAGTTTGTAAAATGGTGATATTTTTTCCTGGTTTGCTTAATTTATGTTTGAACGAACTGACATGAGAAGTTGTTGATGTATTTTTAAAAATGGGTTACAGTGTGACATTATTTTTGTGTTTGTACAATATAGGTACAATATTTTTTTTGTATTTGGTCAGAGATCTTTATTAGAACGGTGGCTGAAATGAGAGCATATTATGGCTGAAGATACTTGTATTAATTACGTTGTACAAATTTGAACAGATCTTCTTTTGCAAGCTTGTACTTATCCCTTTTTTCTATGACAATGCTAAATTTTGATTTCGGCTGAAGATAATTTTGTGGCTTCATAAATATGCTTGAATATATATATTTTTGCTTTACCTTTGTGATATTGCTTTACAATATAAATAAATTACTATTTTAGTTTGTTATTAGATTTTAATTAAGTGTTACTTCATTTTTATTTCTAACTTATATATTTATTCTACTTATGTAAATTTCATAGTTTCTAGTGTTGAGATATATATATATATATATATATATATATGTACTATTTTATAAGTATATTTTGTTTGTATTTTATTTTACTTCATATATTTATTCCTATTGTAACTTAAAATTTAAACTCAATATATAAATTCAAACTTACTCGTTTATACACATATACATATATATATATATATTCACATATATATATATATATATATAATTTCTAAATTTAAAATGATTTAATATATTTTTATTTGGATTTGGGGGAAACTCGCTTCACTTTATCAATTAATTTCACAAATTTTATTCAAAAATTAATTTGATTATCAATTTAAATATATATAAAATCCGGGGTCATTACACAAGAACTAAAGAAGTGATAACTTACTATCTTTGTATTAAAAATAGTTTGGATATTAACCAAGATTTTGCATTGTATTATCTAAAATTATGTTTGAAAATAACGATAAAAACTTGTAGAAGGTTTTCCAAATCCGTCGCATCTATAATTAGTTCGCACTCCAACATTTTATACTGTAGTTCCCTAAACTGCTTGTTCTTAGGTGAATTGCTGGAGATGCTCTAATCAACCAAAAGTTTTATAACATGAATTTTACATATATTTTAACTAATAAGTATAACCCCTCAATCATAGTACTCTTCTACCCCAACAAAAACAAAAAAAGGAAAATCAAACAAAAATACTTACGTTAGTAAAACCGTTCCCTTTGCCCATCACCATTTTCTCTGCAATTCCATTTACATATAATTCTCTGTCAATGTTTTCAGTTAAATCACAGAGCTTATTAATTCAAATTTATGGTTTATCACTTCAATGTGCTAGCAAGTCAATCAGCTAGGAATTAAGTAAAAGATTTCTTAAGTTATAAAATCAACCAATGATTCATTCACCTATTCCCTTAATTCAAATGGTGCTTATCAACTATGTATGTTTTTTTGTCCCTTTTTACTATAACGACTTTTAATTATCTTTCGATGAACATGTACGTAAAAACTTTACTATGGACTTGAGAACCGTTATTGGATTGCAGTCTTATTTATCAGTTGGAATCCTTAATTTAAAAATCTCTATATTATAAAATTTTGAAAGTTTACTGCCATTTAGTCTATATGAATAAGAAACCTTCAGACTTTAGAATTTCTTCACTATTTTTTTTACTTTGAACACATAAAAAACAATGCAATAGGTATATGAATACAAAAAGGAAATCGAAAAAAGTAGTCCAAATTAGTATTCCTCAACTCCATATTTACAGTATTGTAAGCTACGACAATATGACTACTACTTGAAGAAGCAATGACATCTCCGTATGAAATAATTACCGGGTAAATATTAAACTTGCATTCAATGAATATGTCACAGAGGTTTAAAGAGGCATGCATGAAGCAGTTATAACACCTTCAACGAATCAATCTATGAACCAATAGATTGCACCAAATTTTGGTAAGGTACTCACTTCACAAGCTCTTTTAACTAGATCATGTATAAACTTATCCTAATTACTAGCAATAGGCTGCAGTTATATTTCATTTGGGATTGCACTGTAATGTGAGAAAATAATAATATAAACTAAAGAACCATGGAAGTAGCAATGATAGTTATTTGCTCTGTGCTTGAATTCATGGTTGTTTCATGAAGTAAAGAAGTTTTATTGGACCATAATGTGATCATGGTCAATTTCCCACAGGTCATAGAGAATAATGATGTGCTTTCTACCATGGCCCTAGAAGAGATCGATCCACCACTTCACGCGCTGATGAGAATGTTAAGAATGCTAGTTCCCAACATGTTGAGGTGGTTGCACAACCAACCACTATGGAAAGTCAAAACTCAACACATCTGATTATTAGAGTTGAGGTAGGTCGTATGATGAAGCAAATGGAAGACAGGCTCCAGGAAGCTGCAATGAACAGAAACAACAAATGAAGCAGAGCTTGGATTTGTTGAATCAACTAACAAACAACCACCGATGAAGTAGGAGAAGTAGGAGGGGAAAGACACCTTCTAGTTCAGAATCTGACGGTTCCTCATCGTCAGATCAGTACCGAACCTTCCAACTTTGGCTCCAGTGCTCGATTTTTAGCTAACGGTATTGGCTTGGATTTTAGTCGTGCTACAGATAGCCAGAATGTTGGAAATCAGACATCTGCTTTAGACCCGCCTCAGAGAAGTCATCAAACCATTGAACGAATGTTTCTCCCAAAGCAGGGGAACCCAGGTATTATGAAACAAACCAAGAGCATTTTCTAGGCTAAACACTTAGGGCAGGTCGTGCCTTTTGTTGTATTGGACATTTATTATGCTTACAATTATTTTTTAGGCCGATCGACCCTTGCTAAATTTAGAGCGGCCATCGCTCCATGGTGCTTAATGATGAAGTTCACGACTAAGAATGGTGTGGGAATCAATCAAGGAGATCAGAGGCTTGGCCGTGAATGTTATGTCACCGCGCTGAAAGTGGCAAGGTGAAGAGAGAAAAGAAAAGGTGTGGATAAGAAGCTCTGCATCAAGGCTCTGGATGCATAGCAACCACCGCCCGAGCTCTGGTTCGGGCAGCACAATTGTTTCCATAACTATATGGATCTGCGGAAGGATCCGAAGGATAGAAGGGCAACTCCAGCCAAGTTGACAATCAACATCCCAATCAGGTAGGATGATTCTACATGGGTCCTAAAGGTCAGATCGCAATTTAGCATGAAAATGATGAAAGAGTTAATTGGTTTATTTTAGGTGAACGTGGATGGGTTTGCTTAGACTCACTCAGACATGTGTGGAATATCGCTAGAGATAGAGATCCATGCATTAAATGTAAATCCAAAATGTGATCCTATAGAGTAGAAACGCCATAGCCTAAGTCAGTAGTGATCCGCTGCAATCAAAGAAGAATTGGAGAAGTTGAAATACAATAGCTACATCCACGGTGCCCTATATTCGGAGTGCGTATCTAATGTTGTCCTAGTGAAAATGTCTAATGGGAAGTGAAGAAAATGCATCGGCTGTTATGACCTGAATAAGGTGCACACAAAGGACAACTTCCCACTCCCGAGGATTGACCAGCTAGTAGACTCGACGATCGGACATGAATTGCCATCGTTCATGGATGCATACTCTAGATACAACCTTGTTTCGATGCACATCCCAAACTAGTAGCACACCAGCTTTATAACCGACCTAGGAGTGTACTGCTATCTTATCATTCCCTTTGGATTTAAGAACAGAAGAGCAAATTACCCACGGTTGGTAAATAAGATGATTAAAGATTAGATAAGGAATTTGATGGAGGTCTATGTGGACAATATTATCGTGAAGTCATGGAAATCAAGGAACCACATTGACTACTTGGCAGAGATGTTCTGTGTTCTCCTGAAATAAAAGATGAAGCTTTACTCTTTGAAATGCTCATTCAGCATTACATCAGGAAAATTCTTAGGCTTCATCATGAATGCCCGTAGAATCGAAGCTAACCCGGAGAAGACCAAAGCATTGAGGAACATAAAAGCACTGAAATGATCGAAGTCATTCGTGCCTTGAATGGGAAGGTCGCCGCCCTTAGTCGATTAATCTTTAGAGCAACCGACACATTCCTTTCTTTGATGTGATTAAGAAAGTAAGAGGAATTTTGCTTGGACACATGAGTGTATAGACACATTCCAAGCCCTAGTGGATCACTTGGAGAAACTCCATATTCTGTCGAAGCCACTAGACGATGAATACTTGTTTATTTATCTAGTAGTGTCTGTGCACATTTAGAGTGCCACACTTATGCATGAGGAGTCCTGAATCCAAAGATCGGTATATTACATCAGTAAGCGATTGATTGGAGCAAAAAGAAATTACCCGAAGTTGGAAAAGCTCGCATATTGCCTGTCAATCGCCTCAAGGGAACTCCGCCCTACTTTCAGGCTCATTCGATTAAAGTTCTGGCTGACCAGCCTTTGAGACAGGTCCTGCAACAACCTGAGACTTCTAGAAGGCTGTTGAAATGAAACATTGAACTGAGCTAGTACGGCGTAACCTATCACTCTCAGAGAGTGATCCAGGGTCAAGCTTTAGCGGATTTCATTGTTGAATACACTGCACGAGATGATACTCCAAAGAGCAGTGGAGAGTAGAATGCTAAACAGAAAATGTATACAAATGATGCATCCAACAAACCTTGTTCAGGTCCTGGAGTCATGCTGGTGACTATCGAGTAATGTTCAATTTATTACACTCTAAAACTCAACTTTCCTACAACAAACAATGAAGCGGAGTTTAAGGCCTTGATCGCAGGACCCAAGATTTCCAAGGAACCGGGAGTTAAAACTTTGCATATCTTCTGTGATTCCCAACTGGTGGTATATCAAGCGAGAAAAATTTTTCAGGTAAAAGGAGCAAGGCTGGCCCCTTATCTCAACCGAGCCCTTAAGTTGCTTAGTGATATTGAATGTTACACCATAACATATATTCCCAGAGAGGAAAATGCGAAGGCTAAATCACTGTCTAGGTTAGCCAGCTCTGGTGATGAGCATCTTATGAGCCTAGTCCCTATGGAAGTGCTATTGGCTTCGAGCATCGACTAGATGGATGTCGATTGGATCTTGGAGGCTGAATGTTCATGGATTACTTCGATAAAGAATTATATGTATAAAGGATTCCTTTTTGACAGAAAAAGCGAGCGATGTCAACTCCTTCATAAAGCTTTATGATTATCATGCAATGGGAAGTAATTTAAAGGAAGGGATTCTCTGTTCCTATGCTTCGGTGTGTTGCTAACGATATGGCTTAGGAATTCCCATGGGGAGTGCATGATGGGGCTTATGGAGGCCACATCAAAGGGCAAACTTTAGCGAAGAAGATCCACCGTTATGGGTATTTTTGGCTTACTATCAACGGAGACGTAGCTGATTACACCATAAAGTTTGATAAGTGCCAGAGATTCGCTAAGATTCTAGGAGTCCCGCTAATAAATATTACTCAAATGGTCAGTCCCTGGCCATTTGCAGTCTGGGGAATCGATACTATTGGCGTGTTGCTAATGTCCAAAGGGGGTGTGAAGTACGCCATTGTCGCGGTTGACTACTTTAAACAATTAGGCTAAGGTAGAGTCGTTAGCCACGATCACCACAAAGAAAGTAATCAACTTCAGGTTAGAAACATCATCTATTGTTTTGAGGTTTCACAAATGATTATTTCTGATAATGGAACCCAATTTGACTGCATCGAATTCAAGGATATTTTCCACAAACACCGCATAGAGAAGAGATTTGCAGCGGTGGCATAACCTTAGGCGAATGTATAGGTTAAAGCGGTGAACAAGATTATCAAGTCCATTCTTAAGAAGTGGGAAGAGAAGGCCAAGGGAAAGTAGGTCCATGAACTTCCATTAGCACTTTGTGCTTACCGTATGACCCACAAGTGCACAACTGGCCATTCTCCATTTGCCCTAGCTTATGGACCAGAGGCTGTGATCCCAATCGAACTTGAAGTACCTTCTCATCGAACAACTCACTATAATCCATGAACAAATGAGAAACACTAGCTGGAGTCTCTCGATATGATCAATGGGAAGCATGATGAAGCTGACTTGAGGGTAGCTGCACATCGAATTTGAGTCACTCGATACTACAACACCAAGGTCAGGGCTCAGACTTTTGAAATTGGAACCTCGTTCTCAAACAAACCTTCACAAGCCTAGGGAACTTAGATCCGAGTTGGGAAGATCCGTATGTGATTGAGTAAAAGCTTGGAGATGGCACGTTCAAGCTAGCAACAGTGAACGAGATCTCACTCCCACGGGTGTGGAATAGCGAGTATTTATGACACTATTTCACTTGAATGTAAATTTGTACATATTTATTCAAAGCTATGTAGCCAGATAGAATATGTCGTTTTTAATGTTTATGAAAGAAGTGACTTCTGAAGCTCCTAAATCTGTTTATATTTGATTTTACACTATGAACAATGTTCTATTTAGATGAACTTGCATGTGCAAAATGCAAGTGTGTAGGCACCCAGAGATAGGTACCAATAAAGTTTCCACGGTCCATGATTAGACGCACGAAGCACGACCACACTTGGTATCCAGAGATAGATACCCAAAAATTCCTTTAACCAATCACTCGGGGTAGGAGTATAAACATTCAAAAGCTAAAAGAGATAGTTCGCCTTTAAGGTTCGTGCCCAGAGTTTGATAGAGCATCCATACCTTGCGCAAAGTAGGTAAGATGAAAGGTCTGTGCCTCGAGTTAGCTAGGATATCTTACAAACTTCGATCGATTTCCTAGAGTTAGGCATGATTGCAAATAAACATCCTAGATTGGGATGTCCAAACAACTATCTTAAGTGACTAACTCTCAATCGACTCCTGGAGTTTAGCATGGTCAAGTCACTCATCCCAAAGTAGGATGCCTTAATTGCTATTCAAAAATGAATCATTTCGATTGACACCCAGAGTTAGGCGCAATTGCACCCAAAACATCCTTGAAAAGAAGGTTTAAGTTATAGCTCTAGGTAATCGAAATTTGGTCAATTTCCAGAGTTGGACATGTCCATTTGCGGGCATGTGCGGATAGATGCTTTGATAATCATCCTTAGCTGCCTAAATAATGAAATGGACTAATACTTTGTCCAATACGACGATGAGAAGTGGATCACAAACATGTTGAATATAAAGCGCATTTCTCAAAAGCTTTGTCAAATTCACACAAGATTTGAGTGAACAAAAAGTCTATATTATTTACAGTCGAAATAAGACTTAGAAGAAAAGTACAAGTGTTATAAACACCTAAACTGAAAACAAAAGCAGAGGCCGAACCTACACAAAGCTAGCCTGAAAACAAAAGCAAACCAGGTCCTAAGGCTATACAACTAAAAAAATGAAGGATATAGATGATCACTTCTTGGATTTCTTCTTCTTCTTCTCTTCTATGGAAGATGGTGGATCAGATCCCTTTGGTTTCTTCCTTATTCTTCCTCCACTTCCTTTTCCCTTCAAAGGTGAGCTAAGCAACCAGGGAGTAGATATGCTTATGTACTTCTGGTGATAGGTAGAATGACCGAAGTAAAATTGGTCTCCCTAGAAAAGCTACCGATAGAGGAGGAGGAATGAAGTTGACCTACCCTTTCTTAATCTCTGCAATGGATTTGAGCTGTTGTTCAAAAAGCTTGCTCATTGAAAGCCCTTGAGCAAGATCAATTGACCCAATGATTTAAACATCATCGTCAGCTTGCATACCCTGGTGGTCATCAGCCTCCTCTTCTTGCAAAGCATAAATGTAACGACTCGACTTTTCGACCCTCGAATGTAGACCACAAATTCATCTACATTATTCGTGTACCGAGCACCCATGTGCTGGAAAGATGAATTGTTAGGGTAAAATAAAAGAAAAGGAATAAAACAAGAAAATAAGAACACAATATCAGAATCTCTCAACGAAATGATAATGTATAATATCAAAGGAACAATACAAAGGGTCACTCTATATACAGAAATGTCAGAGTTACTAAAACCTAAGCACTATCATCAGCCTGGATAGTTATAACAACCTGTGCTCACAGTACTGATATACTCAATACAGAATTTATTTGTGGAAATAAATGTTATGGGAGGTAGAACTCCAACTCTTCTCCGTGAGCACCAAAGCGTCCGTAGCTAAATCTAGAAACATACACGGGGTTGAACCGAGCACTATAAGAAAATAACACCTGGCTCAGTCTGGAAAAACAGTGTGAGAAACTCAAGTCATATGTGATAAGTAACAATAACCATTGAGAACGTACAGATTTCCGTAACAGTTTTCCCCTCAAAGGAACCAATCATTCATTAAGTCTAATATATAGTGATATGATAGATAATGTCTAGAGAGTAGCAGATAAATCATATCAAATACTTGTTGTGTGAATGCCACAACAATAATAAGTATACAATCAATACCGCTAAGGCACGTTCGCATAATGGATTTTCCTGTAGAGATCTCCTCCAATCTGGCCGAATCCAAACTCCATGACCAGGATCAAAACAACCTTTCGAGCAACGTATATCTCTAGATGAGATATACTCTAAGGTAAACATAACTGGACCACCCTCGGTGTATGGTCCGAGTCATACTAACTCTCGGTACTAACATATCAATAAACATCTCTAGAAGTGGAGTTGATATACCCTTGAGGTTGCTAAACCCCCTGGCCATGTCCCATATCTATTTTATGTCATTTTCATGATGTTGAGACTACGTCCGACATTTATCACATGAGTCTTCATCACTCGAATAGAACATGAATCACCAAATGGATTTCTCTAGCTCGAATAGATCATGGATCACTACATGGAATCAAGCACCTTGAACAGATCTTGAACCTCCATATAGGTTCCCCACATAAGTCCTTTGACGAACGCTAATGCTGTCCTCTCTCTTGAGTACACCTCATGATAAACAGCCCCATATGATAGCAACGTTTGAAATGTTAACGCTGACCTTTCCTTAAGACTTAACCTTAGGATTGATAGTTCAAGTCTATAACATTCCACTTCACAATCGCTTCTTGAACATAGATCAGATATATAGTTTTGAAGTGGTTTCGGGTTCGAGATATCTTATATAAGTACACTCTTCCCACTTACGGACTGTCCAAAACCAATCAATGACTTTTCGGTTAACTCAATTCTAGTTCTCTCAGAAGTAAACGAAAGCTAGAGATGTTTCATATCAATACTCCTCCTCGGGGGTTATTATTGGTATGAAATCATGAAGCCTTTTGATAGCTTCCTATGTTAATATTAGGTTAAGTTCGATAATCGACCAATCGATTATATTATCAAAACAATTGCTTATACAAATCACAATTCGTACACTTAACACGTTTTTGACATTCCAACTTAATTATTCCTTGCGCAAGAGCGAAGCCAGTTAAGTTTCGGCACTGGTTTCTCCAAGCCTTGCCTTGACACTTTAGCCTTGAATCTCACGAATAGATAAGTCTACTTCGTCGGCTTTTAGTGTTAAGTATTGTATTAATGATTTCCATAAATAATAAGAAATCAACATGATTAACATGTTTCCAACAGTTTCCACTTTCCTATTCCTCGGTTAAGAGGGAAGCCCAGTAGGTTAGGGCTCTATTGCTTTGTCCCTACTCGACAACTGTCTTATATCTCACAAATAGATACGATTACTTCATTAGCTTATTAGTGTTAAACATAGTTAATTACTTTTCTAATAAGTAATTAAACAATCAATCATTTGGGTATTTAGTAATTCTAATCCCTATTTTAAACATTTAAAATACTTATAATAGGTTATGGAACATTTATCCAAAATATTACTTAAAAGCAATAAGTTTGAAAAATCAACAAAACTTGGAAAAAGAACATGTTTTATTATAAAATTCATTTCTTTAAAAATTAACGACTGATTCTTAAAAATTCATAAATATCTCAAACTAATTTAAAATACTCTAAAAATAATTAGGCAATACTATTAAAGGAATGAAACAAATCGCTCAAATTTAAAGTCCGTTTTGAAACGTTCGAAGTCAAAAAATAAAGGTTAAACGGAGCAGTTTTGCACTAGTGATGTTTTGGTCATTTTCAAGATGTTACTTAACATTTTACTATTCATGATTTTAGTAGAAATATTTGTACATAAAAAACAGTGCAAATATGTGAGAAATTCCTATGGATCTCTCTACAAAATTCCATAACAATTGTCAAAAACAAGACAATTCCAAACTGCATCCATAGCGACTATCACTATAAGTGCACTTTCAAACCCGAGTCATATCTCAACCTATGTTCAACTACAATCTTTGTTCCTTGTTCAAGTTCTGGTCACATGTCTTATAAGTCGATTCAAACCCATATATGGACCCTATGTGCCACTTGTTTTCAAAGCAAGAATTCAAATTTATGGTTTAACATATGTCAGTTAACAATTCAAACAACATTATCTCAATCAAAAACAACATCTATATGTTATATTTTCCATTCAAAGTGAGGTGTTAGCTCACCCATAATCCAACAATAACCATGATCCAAGCTTACCAATGTCCAACCCAAGCAAGCAACCACCTTTCCTTCCTCGCTTCTTCCTTTGCATTGCCTTCTTTACCTTCCTCCCTCTCTATATGCTCATGACCCAAAGTAAGTGGGGGAGTTTAGCTTTGCTTCTTCCACTTTTGACTTGGTAGAAGGTTCTCTAATATATCACTAAGCCTTTTGGCAAATTTTGAAGTGATTTGAAGATGGTTTGCAATTAATTTGCTTTAGGAATTTGGAGATGAAGAAGAAGAGAAGCCATTGAAATTTTAACTCAAAGCTTAGGAATATTTGTGACATATTTCCTAAGGTATCCCTCTCCTTATATAGGCACAAGAATGGTGCTCTTTAAGCTTGCCTTCACCCCCCACCGTTCCATAAAAGGCTCACCTTCCATCACTTCTCCTTTATGTCTCTTCTTCTTTATGTTACTTCTCCTTTATGGCTAATCACTCTTATACCCTTCTCATAATATCATCACTTATCCTAATTGAACTTTCTAGAACATTTCGTGCTTTATGAAGAGGAGAATGTGTTAATTAGTTGCTAATGTGTTCATTTGATCATTGGTTAAGTGCACGATAGTTCGAGCAACTTATATCGATCGAAAAGCTATTTATCGATAAACCAATTTTCGGTCACATTATCGATTTTTTTTAAAGTGTATATTTTTGTAAACACTTTTCAAAAAAAAGTTTCTTAACTTTATTTATTAATTAAACGATGTTAAACAAGGTTATAAAATCATATTTATAGCACTTAAACATATCTCAAAATATATCGATATTCAAAGACAAAGTGTTCGAATTTCCAGGTCGCTACATTCTCACCCACTTAGAACATTTTGTCCTCGAAATTCAAACAAGAATGATAATCAAAGAAGATAGAAAAACAAGATATATATATATATATAGCACTGTGGAAACTATATACAAACTAAACTGCATGCCCAAAATGCATACGGAGCAACTTCACCTCAAGCGGTGGGTACACTACAAAAGACATACGATACTAAAATAAGACTGACCAAACTAGTCTATAAGCACTCTTAGTAGAACTCCTACAAACCATTCTCTAACTTCCATGGTAATACCCAAGGCATCCTTGCTCCACAACACTTCTAACCTTAACAAAGGAATAAGCACACCAATACTCCAAATTGCATTTACAATCACTAGCAAACAAAGCTTATGTTTGTTCAGGTTCAAAACTCTCCCATTGTCCAAGGACGATAAACAATGCACTAAGCATACCTTATGCTCAACAGCCTTAGGTTATTACTTGAATGGTTATTCATGCTTCCTCATAATCAATCGAAAAGTGATTCCCCCAACACTTCATAAGTCAGCATACATTATAAAAATGTATTAAAGCCTGTATGATGCACATGAATCATCCGTATGCAATATCTGATCAGATCACTTTTCGATCACATAGGTTTCACTTCCCAACTAGTATATACCACTTGACCTCTCTAGTGCGGACTCTGATTCGGTTCCTTGATTAGAAACCTCCGTTCTCCTTGCATAGCCATATACCATGATATAAAACATTATGATCATACCATGAACCCGTATCAAGTGTTCGCCGTCAAAAATCGAGTGAAAAATCCTCGTTCAGACCGGCGTAAACCACCTTGAGAACATGTACTCAAATACTGGATCAAGAATAGTCATGTGAATAAAACGATATATGTACAACTTACGTGTTTATCCTATTGGTTTCTCAAATACACCAATTCATTTTCAGTCATATTCGTTTACACAAATAGTACGTCATTCAATACTAAATTATTTATGCATAATTTCATAAATCATAACTTCAAGTTTTTAATCATCTTATAACTAAATTTCATACGTGTATAATACTCCATTACATCCTAAGAGTATATACAAGCTTCAAATTTGCAGCAAGTATGATTAACAAATTTAAAACTTGTTTTAACTTGCTATCTTCTCAATTTAAGTGTTATATAAACTAAACTTTATATTTTCGAAAACACATAACTAAAATTTTATAACTACTCGGAAGTTCCCGACTATCCAAAACTGCAGAAAATTCCATTCCATTTTAATAATGAAAACTATCAAACAATATATCATATTATAATGCAAATACCATACTTTCCTAATGCATAGGCTACACGTGTCCATAAAATATCTTAACAAGAGTTAGATCTAAACACTGATTTTCATTTCAAATCATTTTAAAATAATATTTACATCTAACTTTTGTATATCAAATCTTACTTTGGGGTTGAATCAAAATCTATTTTACCAAAACAACTTTGTAGCATCTCATACTTAGAAACCCGAAAATGAATGCCAATGATGTTATCATCACTAGAATTATTTTCAAGCGACATGAGTGAGTTCAGTACATCTAAACCATACTTTTGGCATTTAACCAAAATAATTTCAACGCGATATCAAATAATTCATATAATAATACTAAGTATCCTGATCTTAATTTCCTAACTCAATTTCCTAAATATTTATTTTCAAAATATTCTATTTTTTTGGATTATAGTAAACATTTTTTTACTAAATTTTTAACTTCTAACCCATATAATCACCGAACGACTTATAGTCAAACCGTGAAACTTAATTTACAGGGTGTTCATTTTAATATACCCACAATTACTGTCTACCACCCTACGATGTAGAAAGGTAAAACTGCTCATAAACTAGTTAAGCACAAATCAATAACAAACAATAGTCAATGTTCCTACATGTCGAGCATGACTTAAACAATCAGGGTTACGGGGTACTAAACAATGAGAAGCACTATTGTCTAACCAAACACAAATAGGTAAATCATAAATAACAGTATACCCTTCAGAATTTGCTTCCACTTCAAATCTGTAGAAATAGCAAAGATCCTAGGCTGATCCACTTTCTTGTGCATAGGACAATCCTTAACAAAATGACCTGGCTGGTGGCAACCATAACAACCCTTCGGTGCAAACTGTGGTACCTCCTCTATTGATGCCTTTACTAACCGCCCTACACTACCCTTCTTACAGTTCTTAGCAAAGTGGCCCTTCTGCCCACACCTATGACAAATAATGTCAGACATGAACTTTAACTGCTGATATTTCCTCTTATTGATCCCAATTGGTATATAAGTAGCAGGCTTCGATGCAAAAACAAAAAGCTTTGGTGTCAAAATCTTGATCCTCAAACCTATATTTACCAAATTCACAAAAGATACCAAAAGGTGAAAAGTCGTATCCCGTTGGAACTTAGAGCACATACTCACAATGAACATCTCGTTCTTCTTTAGTGGCATATCAACCAATTCTAACCCAAACCAATACCATGCAATGAACCGATTCTCATACTCTACCACCGTCATGGCCCCTGCTTCAGATCCAAGAAGCTTCTAAATAACAAAGTCTTTCCATCTTCTAAAACAAACTTCATCTAAAACTCATCTTTAAATTGGACCGAAGAGAAGTCGTACACTTGGACATCTACAGTGATAGAACTCCACCATTCCATGGCTGCATTCATCAGATGTCGTGTTGACAACCTATGCTTTACTGTATCGTCATGCTCCATATGTACAAATATCCGATCACACAACTTGATCCAAGTCTGAACCTCTATAATAGTGTCCATGCCACTAAATCTCTTACCTTCTAGCCTTTCATAATCATGGCAAAGCAAAGAAAAACTCATTTGAGGTTTGACCTGCACTACCTCCTCTATGACATTCATCCTTGGGTCCTCATCTGGAGCTACATTCCCTAGTGCCTGATTCTCGCCACTTGTGATGGTACTACCTCGACCACCCCTACCTCCTCGAGCATTGATGACTCTAGTATTCATAGTCCTTACTACCTAATCAAAGCAAAAATTTCTTAGGATACAAAAGGATAGAGTTATTTCGAAGAAAGAATTCCAATAGAGGATTACGAAGAAAGATATATTCCTAAAGAATATTTTAAAAGTCTAGTTTTCAAAATAAAAATATGCTCTCATATGTATAATACACTCGAACCATTCTTGGGTGTTTGTTACACTATACCTAATGAGCCATACATAACCAAAGACAAGGTGTTCGCTCAACCTAGGGTCTGATACCAAATGTAACGACTTGACTTTTCGACCCTCAAATGTTGACACTAAATACATCCACGGTATTCATGTGCCAACACTACAACAAAAAATACATTTTACAAGATCTAAAAAAGATTGTAATAGATATTTTACAACGTTTTTGCAAACGTCGTCTTAAGCGAAATTGTAATAGGGTTAGTATTTTTACAACTTTTAATAGCTGTTGTGCATAAACGTAGTAATAGATCTTACTACAACACTCTTAAACATTGTAGTATACTTTTTACAACTCTTTTTAGATGTTGTGTATTATTTTTGTACAACATTTTTTAAACGTTGTGGTATACGTTTTTACAACATTTTTTAAACGTTGAGCCTTTTTAAAAATTCGCGTATACCAACCTGCAATGATATCCTCTTTATTATTATTACAGCGCACACAATAATGCAAAAATAAATTTCAACAACACAAACTATAAGAAACACTAATTCAAATTTATTCTATTCAAAATAAGTCAACAACTTATTAACATAACCAAAATAGCATTTTCCAAACTACTTCATTCAAAATAAGTTAACACGTGTTCAACACAAACAAAATATCATAGGTTCTAACATAGACAAACGCATGTTGGACCATGTATATACAAACAAAAAGATCAAAACATTCCAACGCATAATGGTCTAATCAACACCATCGATAAAATCAAATTACTACCACGCTATCAGATCCATATTACTACCACACAAAATGGCCAGTCCTCGTTACTTTTGTCAGACCTGATTGTAATTCAATGTTCAATCTGATGACCTAATGAGCTCATATCAAATTCTATCATCAAAGCCTGATCTACAGTTGCACAATTTGGACCCGTCTACATTTCTGATGAGTTCAATATGACACATTTTATAGTGCATCAATTCAAAGCCATAATCTTACATTTTACTTCACCAACTTTCCTCTACAATTCTGACCTTATTACCATAACTCAATGCTGCAACTCAAAGCCTACAATTACAAAACGATTATTTCTGCTTGCAGCAGCTCATCAGGCTAGGTCAATTCAGACCTACCTTCATTCTTCTTATTTCTACTTTGCTTAGCATCAAACAAAGCTTTCAACTCGGCTTATGATTGTTGACAGCAGTTGTTCTTCACCAATACTCCAGACCAACCTAAAATATCCTATAAATGGGAATTGCATCAATGAGTTCAACACCACTTCTTATAAGGTTAAAGCCTCGCTATTTCATTTAAATAATATATTTGTATATTCTATTGTAATTTTCATGCCATAAGTTATCAATTGACAAACACATGTTTCGTTGTGATAATATTAAGCTTAAATATTTAAGCTAAGAATCGTACTTTAAACATATATCCTTACACCTTTAATCAGATACACAGAAGAATATCTCTCTATTGTTTACTTCTGAAGTTTAGACTTGTAAATAAGTAATTTTATCAAGTTTTTACATGTATATATTTTGGATAAACTTAATGAAGACGGAGCTTAAAAGTTAACTAACCATTAATAGTTTATAGAAGTTTAATGTCAACTGAAGTAGTATGTGAAAGGACGATAATAAAGTTTAATTTCATAGTTTAGCTGATGCAACCTTTTGTTCATCTGCACAAAATCAAACAAACAAGCCCACCATTCAATACAAAGCTAAACATGATAACTTCATATCATATCGGATGTTGTCATTATATACTTACATCATCAAATGATGGACATTTGCATGCAGTCTCTGTTATTCGTCTTGCCAAAACTTTTATTACATGTTCAGATATTAATGAAAACCGAAGACTCCAACATGTATGATTCAATTCATAAAAAGGCTAACAATCCAAACCAGCAAAATATATATACACTAAGAAAAAGGTGAAACACGCTTGATATACCAAAAAAAAATCTTAATCTAAATGCCAATAATTTCTATTTATAGTAGGATAAACTGTTTGGATGATGTTACTATGTTTTTGTGTAAAACAGGCTAACTAGTTGATCTCAGTAAAGATGTGTCCAAAGCCATATTCAAAACCAGATCTTAGTAAAGTTAAAAAATGGAGCAGCTTAGCCATTTATTCTAATTAACACTGCTAGTTGATAAAATTGTAAGCATAATAATTCCTTTTATCGCCATGATAAATTCATTTCCTATTAAATTGAATGTTGGAAATTATAGATAAATAATGTCACTCTATATTCTACTGATTATGTTTATCAAGAAAAGAAATTCGATGCTGCTTCAAACATGAAATTATATTTAACCGAAAGGTTATAAACTCAAAATAGGACTCGCCCTTAGTTTTATTTCTCAACAACTCAAATCAACTCAACATTAAGGTAAACAGAAAGGTAACTCAACTAAACTCTTAAGTCAATTGTTAGAACAACAAATAATAAACACTTTAAAGGTATAATTTGTCCAATATTTGGTATTACTATACTTTTAACAACTCATTGTTACCAACATATATATGTAATAATAACGAATCTTTCTCCATACCTGGTGAATATTTGGTGTAGAATTAGCATTCAACATCCACCCAAACAACTTCTCCCAAGCAAAACCATTAACTAAGTCAAAAAGTGTATCACATACTTTATTATCCAGAAGTAACAAAGTTCTCACCTTGTTAAACACCAATTCATAACATAGTGTCCAACTCGAAGCAGTAGGTCAAGGTGAAGTTGAGTTCCTTGTACCTATAGTTTTAGATCTCTATATCGACAACACGACAAAGTACGCATGCTTGGCGAACCTCAAGCACTCCTCCACATGCCAGTCCTTAACACTTGGATTTTGCTGGTGTAGTTGCGATCGAAGAGGATGTTTATAGATTTGAGGTTGCGTTGGACTATGGTTTCCAATTTTGTTTGGTCGAGGAGCGGCCTTTGACTGTAAGAGAACCCTTTTCAATTTGCCGCCAGTCTCCATTGCTTCACTTTGGGATTTAGAATTGAATTTAGGGTTTCTGCTTTTATTTGGGTGTGAGAACGTTGTGGAAAGATAAGGAAGGATGAAGGAGAATTTTTAGGTGAAGGCACGGATCGCTAATGTCACCCGCTGGATTAAAGAAATAATTGACGATGGTGATTATCTCTTCAACTATTAGTAATCCCAATTGTTGTATTTGACCACTAGCGTGTTAGTGTTTCCTCAAGTTCAAAAGATAAGTTATTAAATATTATAATAAATATTAATTATTATAAATACAATAATTAACCGCATGTCCATGTTATTTTGGACCAATAGCATGTTAGTGTCACCTATTAAATATTGAATATTGTTAATACAAAAATTAATTATAAACTTTTATTTATCTATTTATTTGATATTTAATATATTGTTCAACTAAGGGAAAATTCAAATCATGGTAAAACTATTATAGTTGTTTGTAATTTGAATTCAAATTCAAATATAAATGAGTTATACCATTTCCTAGACGGGATGCTAGATGTATATGGAAGTAATAATCTGCAACGTAATGTTTTTATTTTTCGAATTTTGAATTTTTTAAACATTTTGGAATTTTATGAAATTTTGAATAGTTAAGAAAATTTTAAATTTATTTAAAAATTTATATTTTTATTTTTTAATATTAAGAATATTTCAAAATTTTATTTTTTTAAATTTTATCAATATTATTATGAAGAATAGTTAATTAATTATTGAGTAGTAAAAATTATTAAATTATAAATTAAATATAATTAATTATATAATACTAAATATTAAATATTAAACTATAATAAATTATTAAATATAAAAGTAATTATTGATTACAGATAATAACTAGTAATTATAAATTATTTATTAAAAATCATTAATTATAATAAATTATAAATAATGACCCATATAAGCAATCATTTATAATTATTAATTATAAATTATTGAGTAAGTATTTATTATTTGTTATTAACTATAAATTACTAATTACTAATTATTATAATATTAAAATAATAATAAATATATTGAAAAAAAATTAATGTTAATTTCGCATTTTCTTTTAATGAACATTTTCTCAAATATTTTTAAAAACCTATGAGTAAATCAACTTTAATTTTAGTAAATTAATATTTACAACTTTTAGGGAAAAAGTTGTTAAAAACAATGTTTTCACAACGTTTTTATACTAAAAGTAGTTAAAAAGGAACGATTACAACATTTGTAAAATGAACATTGTAAAAAGCAAGTGTTTTTACAACGATTGTTTCAAAAAGGTTGTAGAAAAAACGGTTTTTATAACGTTTTCTGAAAAATATTGTAAAAAGTAAGGTTTTTACAACGTTTGCTACAAAAACGTAGTAAAAAACCAGGTTTTTAACGTTTGCTTTAAAAACGTTGTAGAAAGGATTTTTTTACAACATTTTATAAATAAACGTTGTAAAAAATACGTTGTAATAGCCTCTTTTTTTGTAGTGCAAGCACCCAAATGCCGAAAAGAAGAATTGATTGGGTAAAAGAAAAGAAAAAGAATAGAACATGAAAAGAAGAACACAATATCAGAATCTCTCAACGAAATGATAATATATAATATCAAAGGAACAGTAAAAAGGGACGCTCTAAGTACAGAAATGTTAAAGTTACTAAAACCTAAGCACTATCATCAGCCTAGAAAGTTATAAAAACTGTCCTCACAGTGCTGATTTATTCAATACATAATTTTGTAGTGGAAATAAATGTTAAGATGGGTAGAACTCCTACTCTTCTCCGAAAGCTCCAAAGCGCCCATAGCTAAATCTCAAAACATTCATGGGGTTAATCCAAGCATTATACAAAAATAAAACCCAGATCAAGCGTGAGACACTTAAATCATATGTGATAAGTAATAATAACCATTGAGAACATATAGATTTCCGTAACAGTTCCCCTCAAAGAAATTAACCATTCATTAAGTTTAATGTATAATGATATCAAATATTTACTGTGTGAACGCCACAACAATATTAGGTACACAATCAATACCGCTAAGGAACGTTTGGATAATGGATTTTCCCGTAGAGATCTCCATGGATCTAGTTGAATCCAAACTCCATAAATCAAGGTAAGTTTAAGCACTGGTTCCTCCAAGCCTTACCTAGACATTACAATCTTGAATCTCTCAAATAAATAAGTCTACCTTGTTGGCTTTTATTTTTAAGTATTGATTAATGATTTTCTTAAACAATAATAAATCACGATGATTTACACGTTTCTGACATTTTCCACTTACCTATTCCTCGGTTAAGAGGGAAGCCTAGTAGGCTAGAGCTCTATTGCTCCATCCCTACTCAACATCAATCTTAACTCTCATAAATAGATAAGATTACTTCATCAGCTTATTAGTATTAATCATGGTTAATTACTTTTCTAATAAATAATTAAACAATCAATCATTTGGCCATTTAGCAATTCTAACACCTTTTTAAAACATTTTAAATACTTAGAAATACTTATAATAGGTTATAAAACATTTATCCAAAATACTGCTTAAAAATAACAAGTTTGAAAAATCAACAAACCTTGGAAAAATAACATGTTTTATTCTAAAATTCCTTTCTTTAAAATTCATAACTAATTCTTAAAAATACATAAATATCTCAAACTACTTTTAAAATAGTCCAAAACTAATTAGGCAATACTTTTAAAAATAATGAAACAAATCGCTCAAACTTATGATCCATTTTGAAATGTTTGAAGTTCAAAAATAAAGGTTAAACGGGGCAGTTTTGCATTAGTGATGTTCTGGCCGTTTTCGAGATGATACTTAACATTTTGCTATTCAATATTTTAATAGAAATAAATATACATATAAAAAAATGCAAATATGGCGAGAAATCCTTATGGATCTCTCTATAAAGTTCTATAACAATTGTCAAAAACAAGACCATTCCGAACTGCATCCATAGCAACTATCGCTATAAGTGCATTTTCAAATCCGGGTCATATCACAACCTATGTTCAACTAAAACCTATGTGCTTTGTTCAAGGTCTAGTCACATGTCATATAATTCGATTCAAATCCATATATGGACCCTATGTGCCGCTTGTTTTCAACACAAGAATTCAAATCAATGTTTTAACATATTTCACTTAATAATTTAAACAACATTAACACAATCAAATACAACTTATATATGTTATATTTTCCATAAGTGAGGTGTTAACCCACCCTTAATCCAATAATAACCAAATCCAAGCTAACCAAAGTCCAACCCAAGCTAGCAACCACCTTTCCTTCCTCGCTTCTTGCTTTGCCTTGTCTTCTTTGCCTTCCTCCCTCTCTATATGCTCACGGCCCAAGGTAAGTGGGAGAGTTTGGCTTTACTTCTTCCACTTTTGACTTGGTAGAAGGTTCTCTAATATATTTCTAAGCCTTGTGGAAAAGTTTGGAATGATTTGTAGAGGGTTTTCATCAATTTGTTTTAGGAAATTATAGATGAAGAAGAAGAGAAGACATTGAAATTTTAAATCAAAGCTTAGGAATATTTGTGATACATTTCCTATGTTATGCCTCTCCTTATATAGGCACAAGAATGGTTCTCTTTACGTTTGCCTTCATCCCCCCGACCATGCCATGGTAGGCTCACCTTCCATCACTTCTCCTTTATGTCTCTTCTTCTTTATGTCACTTCTCCTTTATGGCTAATTACTCTTATACCCTTCTAATAATATCATCTCTTATCCTAATAGAACTTTTTAGAACGTTCATGCTTTATGAAGAGGAGAATGTGTTAATTAGTTGCTAATGTGTTCATTTGATCATTGGTTAAGTGCACGATAGTTCAAACAACTTTTATCGATCGAAATTTTATTTATCGATAAACCGATTTTCGGTAACATTATCAATTTTTATTTGAAGAGTATATTTTTGAAAGCACTTTTCAAAAAAATGTTTCTTAACGTTATTTATTAACTAAATTATGTTAAACAAGCTTATGAAATCATATTTATAACACTTAAACATATCTTAAAATGTATCGATATTCGAAGATGAAGTTGTTGAATTTCCGGGTCGCTACAATGAATAATCTGCGCGCTGGGGCCTAGGGTGTTGCCAACTGAAATGCTCCGAGTCATCCTAAAAATAGTCTCGACCGTTGAATCGGTCATTATTGATTGTTGTTCCGATCGAGAGCCCTCCTCTAAGAGTGTAGAAATCGCAGGTTGACCTAAAATTTGAGAAAGATGATAGGAGAATTTAACTACATCGACCGATGCCATGTGCGCCGTGAGGTCGATGATATACCTTCATCAGGTTGAGACTCTGTATGGGCGGGTGTACCATCCGAATTTCCTTCTTAAATGGGAGACAACATGCTTGTTTTTTTTCATTTTGCGGCCTATCCGGGTTGTACGAAGGGACATATGGAGAAGTAGATGCAGCTAAAGGCCCAGAATTGAGACCTCTAGCGAGCTCCTGAGGAGTAGTGCTGGAACTTTCGACTTGATCTTTTTGAACTATAGTAGCAAAATCCAGGTGTAAGTTAAGCTTACCTGCTCAGAGCACCTCAATTTCTATTGGACTAAGAATCTTGCTCTCTAGGTCTGTCAAATTGACTTGACCTCCTTCTGAATATTGTTGTTCTTCCCGCACAATCTGCTCCTAGGCCAACGATAGTGCTATGGGAAAACCCTTTTAAAGCCATGCCAAATCTAGAAACTTAAGTATGTTGGCATTATACTTAGCAATGAGCGTCTCAAACTTGTCTCTAACCCAACTCTCTATAGTTTCCACCAACTCATCCACTTTCTTAGCTTTGTCCGACAAATCGTCCCTTTATTTATAAGTGCTGAACATTTCTTCATAGTATTTTTAAGCTGTTTGAAGGGACTCATTTTACTCCTCCTTTTCTTTTTCAAGTTGTACCTTTAGCTCCTTCACCTTTTAGCGAGCTCAATATTTCTATGATGAATGGATTCAACTTGACTTAAGTGCTATTTTCTTTCCCGCTCAGTCATCATATTTAAGTCTTTAACTTTTTGGTCGGTTTTTACTTTTGCCTTCTTTAGTCGGCGACCGTTGCATCAGGATGAGCGATAGTCTCATTGTTTCTGATTTGCCAAGCCATAGTCCTACGACCTTGTTCTTCAAGCCTTTAGTATATTCAGAAATTTACTCAGCCAACCTCCTCTGAGTGAAGTATTGATCATACACATCACCAATGTACACTATAGTTTGGCCCGTGATATCATAAGGAATGTCTTTCAAATCGGGGAAAAACATGCAACCTTTAAAGTTAATTTCGGGAAGTGACATTGCAAATCAGTTATATGAGGATTTGAAGTGATCGGCTGCTCTATTTCGATAACAAGCTGTTTAGTAAGCTACTCGATAGGCACTTTACCAGCTCTATGTCGAGAGGAGTCGAAAGCAGCACATTTCAAGGGATGATCAAAATGTTGGGAATCATGAGACATTGCTATTTGTTTAGCAGAAAGGGAAGTATGAGAAGTTTCATCATGAGGAATGTCATCATGATGGTTAGAATGCCTTACGAACCCCTAGATGGGGGCAACCTAGACCCGGATCGAGGCCTAAACGGCGAATCATATGACTTGTGGTCCATCTCTCTACCACGTCGATTATGGCTTAATTTCTGGCTAGAACCAGAATCATAACTGGATATGTGGGGTCGCATGGTTGGTTTGCGTCTCGGTTAATATATAATCTAATCTTCTAGATCCTCATACAAACCGCGTCATTCCATTGAACTTGCAAATGAACATAGATGAATCAGCCTTAACACAACAAGAACACAATATATGCTGAGCAGAATGCAGTGCATGTGTTTGTGCATGTAAGTACCCTAGTGTCCCTCCGATGGACCATGGATTTGAATTTTTGCTAACAAGGGTAATCTCCCCTGCATTAGTTGAAGGCACGTCTTCCTGGAAATGAATGGGAGATCCAACATCACCAATGCATATATTGCCAAGGCCGAAAGAGTCAATTGTGTCTGGGATTTGCCTGAAGTTTACATAAGGATCCTCTGAATGTTGTTCATGAGTTTCAAATGCAGTTGTGGTTGGTAGAGGTAGAGTCGAAGTATGCCTATTGGCAAGCTTAAACTTAAGACTTCTTCTTTGAAGAGGCTACTGGTCATCATCTTCCCCTTCATTAATAGATGGATCATGGCTTGCATCAGTACCAGCTTGGCCTTCTTTTCCTTCATTGCTTCCTCCTACACCTTTTTCAGTGTGCTCTTGTATGTCATCAGTCTCAATTGTTGGACTTTGAACTGGGGGCACTGGTGAATGATCTCCATTATCTCTAGATGAAGACTTGTCCTCGTCACTATCAATGACTTCAAGAGGAAGGATGACAACACGATCTGGATCCAACAAGTTCTAGGCTTGTTAATTCTCATCACTAAGTAATGTCTTAGCTTCTCACTACCTTCGGAATCTCATGAAGCTGTTGGTGGGTTTCTTCTAGAGCAGCATTGCTAGGCCTGCTCAGTACATCTACAAAGAGCAACAAAGATGTTCTACAATAACAGAACTATGAATCTAGACTTGTACGAAAAGGATAAGAATAGAACTCATAGGGATACAACCATTGCTATGTAAACCTAGGAGGACAACGAACAGAAAAGAACTCATCTTTTAAATAACTAAATTTATTCCTGGCACTGACGATGATTCGACAACCCCTGGATGGCTCTAAGAAAACGAGGGAAGGATTTCCCTTACGATGCTCGAATCTGAATAGATACTGAATCTCTTGATTACTAGGACCTTGTTGAAATGGAAGCAAAGATTATGAACAAGCTATGAAGAAATGCATATCTGTTTTGATGGAGCTGAGCTGGAGCCGAGCCTTATAAAATGTAGAACTCGTTTGATAAACTGATTATATTGTGTGATGCATCTTGTCAAGCACATATATTTGCAGCATGATGTGTACCCATCTAGGGGATGATGTGCCCTTTGGTGGCATGTAGGAACTAACACGTCCTTAAACCGGATACCATGTTTCTCGTGGATCCCTCCTAAATTTTCGACGATATGGAATCTATTGGATCATCTAATATGACATCATCGTCAAGTGTGTTGGCAGCTTCCTCGACTACTGGGCATTCCATAGGCTATATTGGAACTTCCTGAATGGGTTGATCTACTTGTGGATTTTTTGGTTGAGGTATAGGCTGCACCAGTGTTTGTCGGGTAGATGAGACTGGAGCCGAGCTTGACTCAGCGTCTGATTCAGCATATCTAGAAACTGATGGGCCTGCAGCTTGAGTGGAGAGATGCTCGGAACGTCTATGGCCCATAGCTATCAAAATTGAACACACAATTGCTATCAAATTGATTAAAAGTTGTGCCTTATGCTAAAGTGAAAGCCTAGTGTCGTGTTCTGCAATGCTGTGTAGTTTCAATTTCCGATGTTGTACAATTGCTCATTTAAAAGTCTTGAGTTTATTCGAAGTGTCCGTCATCGTTGACTATCCTAATGGGCTTTACGTCAACATCTGTACATTTTATATGTCTTGGAACTTGGAAAATAATGCTTGGTAAAACTCGAATGTGTTAAATAATGCAAAGCTCAAGAGCAAGTGAAGAGCTAAAAAATCACCAAGGGTTGGATTGGTACCGATCTATCACCTCGGATGGATTTTGGTCGAGTTTTACACTACTCCCCCTAGTCTACAACACTGCCATCGATGTGAAGTTCACCAACGTTCATCTCCATCTCCACCACCTACCTAAGATTGTTCGAGCTTGAAGGATGATCGATTTGAGTTCTGGTCCACGAATTGAAGGTCTGGTGCAAAATGGGTCGGATCCGATCCTATGAATTCATTTGGTGTAGTGGTTGGTCAAATGTCGAAGATGGTGGCGGTCGCCTTGGTATCACATGGCGGAGTTTCAATGGGATGGCTAGATTCACTAATGGTAGACCAAAGCTTGGAGATCAAATAACAATAACAATGTGAGGAAAAGAAAGGAGATAGATTAGGTTAAGTAGCCTTGAACCTTGCTCTTTCGGCTGTGAAATCGCCTACTTCTAAGGATTGGATTAGTATCGATCCATGCCCATGGATCGACATCGAATGATAAATATAAAAAAAAGAAGAAAAGGAAAGAAGGATCGTTTATATATGAATGTGCATATATCCAAGAGAATTCACATGTGTGTGCATGTTTATATGTGCACATGTACATGTTTGACATTCAACAACTGGAATCAAGGAAAAGCAAGTCCAAACCTGAAAATCCCAAAAACGGAACTAATTCAAAATTACTGAGTTTGAAATGATAGATCATAAGAGCATGCTCCAGTTTTATTGTGCCAGATGCTAGTTAAGCATTGTAAAGAATAGCATAAGACACGACACTCTACTAAGAAGGTCTAAAAAAAGGATAACAACTATTCAAAACATGAATTGGAATCTGATATGGCAATCCTGACTTATCTCAATTCAAAGCACATCGTGTTGAAAACAAGATGTACTTGGGGGGCAAGTGTTATCTAGCATTTTGACCAAACAGTATCTGGACAGACCTGACGAATCATACTTGAAAGCTATCGAGGTAAGAAGCCTAAAGAGATAGCCATAAAGTCTAGAAACAAAGTATAACGAAGGTAACGAGATAAAGACATGTCTATCCTTAAAAAAATTCTAGACCAATATCAGTCCAAGTGATGGAGCAACATAGATCCATCCTTATGGATCAGTACCGATCCATAAAACTTTTCCAAAAACGTCCCATTTTCCTCCTACTACCAAGTCTCGATGACAGAAGCTTATCCCTAACTCTACTAGTTGGTCGCCTGTTGTTTGCTACCGAACATTTCAAGCACTTGAAATCAACAACTTCATCTCTCCACTGATCCGTCATATAAGTTTAGGAACAAGCTCATAACAGTACAAACAAGGTGAAAATCATGAAGCAATTTACAAGTCAACGTAACAAAAGGTATTGAGATTGACCCATAAGTGTATCCGATGGATCAGTATCGACCCATGCCCTAGATTGATATCGATCCATAACCATTTGCTGATAAGGTCACATTTTCTTAAGAGGAACTGGTGCTAGATAGTAGAGAGATCATGGAGGTAGACAAGGTGGAACATTTCTCGCTGACCTATAGTTGTAATAAGAGTCTAGGGACTCACTTTCGAGGATTTTTTGTTTCCTTGCAATTTTTACATATTTCTTTGTGATTACCTATGGAGTGGTAACGAACCATAGGACCCGTACTTGTAAAACAACAAGATAATCGATAAAAATCTATAGTGGACGTAGGAAACGATTAGCCGATGCACTATAAATGTTTGATTTCTTGTTTTTAATCATTTTCTGTTTGTACTTCTTCATTTCATTCTCTACTCCAATTTCATAGATGTTTGTGCCACTTTTGGTACTAACACCTATTTTAAAAATCCAAAAAGAAATTAACTATGAAAACTGTACCTGGAAAAGTCAAAAAATAATCAGAGGCAAAAGAGAAGGTTCCAAAGTACAATGGAAAGTTGTGTGCCAAGAGAAAAAGGATGGAAATATGGAAATTCTCATTAAAACCCTTGTCCTAGTATAATTAAACTAGGTTTAGAAAACTAGATTTTTCTAAATTTAGATGTTAGCAATGGTGTGCCAGGATTTTGGATGGTAGGTATTGGATGTAAAATTGGTTGAACTATACTTTTATTCATGGAAGTGTATGAAAAATGGGATATAAAAACAAAGTTTTGATTTTCAAAAGTTGCATACATGTAGAATTGCTAGTATATTTAGGACGTTTTCATCATATTTTCGAAATTGATTTAAAAGAAAGCATTCATATAGGAGGTGCCAATTAGAATCATTCTACATACATATCATTTGTATTGTGATACACCATGCACTTATACACGACTAATTGCAAAATTGTTTATACACTAATTGATTTGTTAGCTTAGAGTGGATGTACATTAGTTTACCTGATTGACCCTTAAGGAATTTCGAGGACAAAATTCTTTTAAGAAGAGAGAATGTAACACCTCGTGATTTTCACGATACTTATTTTAAAATGAATTAATTAATAAATAGTAATTGTTGAAAAATACAGTTTTTTATAAACGTTAGAATTTGGTTACAAAACTTGCACCATTGGGTTCATGGCAATTTTTTGATCAATTTTCATATATAAACTTTTCCGATTGGATTTCAACCAAAAAATTAATTTATTAACTTTTAAAAGTTTAGAATTAGATATAATTATATAAAATTAAGGAAACAAATAATAACTAACCAACTTTAATTACAAACTGTTAAGTTTAACAGCAGCTTAGACGTTAAGAAAGTAATTAGTGGTAACAAATAACGGCAATCAATTAAATTTGGAATGAAATTAACAAAATCTCTAACACTATCTAATTAATGCAATTAACACACCATAGGTCCACCCAACATGTACCTAGGTCGGCTGATAGCGCTCGACCATGGGCATTGGGTGGTCGACCGCTAATGACTAAAATTTGTAATTAGGACGTGATATTGAATGGCGTTGATTTACCTAATTATTTTTCTTTGCCGCCAATTTTTTGATGTGCATCTCTAATCAAAATAATGATTGCACAGGGTAAATCTAACGCTCCTAGTTAACTCCAAACCCTATAACTATAGACCTAGTTTCTCACTTCTCTTCTCATATTTTCTGCATCATAGAGCGGAGCTCTGCCTTTCCCTTTTTTCTACAATCTCTGCAATTCTAAAAGTAGTAAAATAATTGTATTATATATATATATATATAAGTAGAGGACAGAAGAGAATAAGAGAAGAGAAGGATAGGATCGTTTAAAACATAAAAACAAAGGTAAATCATGAATCTTAAACTCAAATCTAGATGTAATTCAACTCTTTCCCCAGATTTATAATTCTAATAGATTTATACGCTTTTAATATTTTGGATTTAAAGTAAGAGTGGGTCAAATAAAAAGGGAAAGGATCTAGATTTGGAGAATTGATGCTAAAAAGAGATGAGCGAGAATATTATATGCTTTTTTATAATATTAGATTATATCATTGCAAGTCTATTCCTATATGCGTGTGATGTTATATTGGAGTTGTAGGCCTATTTTATAAATATGAAATTTAAATTAGAAAACTTGCCCACATATTCTGTACAAGATAATTTTAATACTTGCATGTTATATGAATAAGAACTTGGAAATTGTTTAAGTTATTAGCAGTTCATGAAACTCATTATTGATGATATGAAACTACAAATTTGTTTGTGATATGATATAAGATAATTGGTGTTAGAGCGAAGGACAAGAATGTAAATTAAAGAAATTTTATTAAGATTTTACGGGTTTAAGTGATATTTTCATTCATTTGAATTTGGGTTGTTGCAAGTAGATTTCTATGTATTATCAAATTTAAACAAATAAAAGTGCGATGTTTGAAATGATAAGGAATACACCTAAAAAGAAAGAGATGTATAAAACTAGGATATTTACCGTAATTTGTACCATCTATTTCAAATAATAAAAGATAGTTCCTTTTAATTAAAAAAACCACACAAATCTCTCTTTTTGGATAAGATACAGAAATTTATGGTGTTAACATTTTTATGATAGAAATGTAGTTTCAACGCATTAAAATACAGTAAACCTCAAGAGTTAAATAGGAAGATATGAGTGCGATATGAATATCCTAAGAAGATAAAATGTGAAATACCAATAAAAATGGAAAGTAAATAAAAAGGAAATTAGAAAGATAAGCAAGAAGAAATAAAAAGATAAAATGGGAATAGAGATAAAAAATGGGAAAATAGATAAAAAGATTGGAAAATGATATTAAGAACCCGTTAACAAGAAAACTTGTCAATACCCTAAAGTAGTATTTAGATATAGATGTTCAAATTAAACCACCTTTCGGCTAGATAAGAATAGTACTAAGGATCATGTAATATGGTATATAAATGCAGAAACTGAAAATAGCAGTAAAATAAAAATTAAAGTAAGCGCACCAGGAATTTTTATACTGGTTCGAACTTCCCGTTCTACGTCCAGTCCCAAAATACCCTCTGGATTTAAACTAAACCCCTCACTTAACCCGGAGGAATAGGTATACGACACCTGAGTAGCCGAACAGGAATTTTTCCGCCTCAACAGCCGAAGAGGAATCAACTCAATACAAATAACTTATTGACGAATGTGTTCTGAATAACACTGATTGTCTTTTGATAGTACAACTTTCCTATAATCAAATCCTCAAGAGTATATATGAGTGTGAAGATTTAGAAGGAAGATAATCACGTAGAATTGAAGTATATGAATTAATTCAAGGATTCTAGTGATATTGAATGAGAGTGAATGCTTTTTATTTGCAGAGAATAATAGAGAATAGATTTCAGAAATATAAACAAGAATTTGTTATTGTAGAAGTGAATTGAACATGTTTATATAGTGGTAGAATAGTTACAATCTTTCATGAAGAGTTTCAATCAAAAGTTGTGTCCGTATCTCTTGGATTGAAGGACATTCCTCTTCATGAACGATCGCAACTCTTTAGAAAACTAGCCGTTACGTTCAGGTCGGTTGACCGAGAAAACTGGCCGGTCAGCTGAGTTTCAAAACCGTACATAGAACAGTGTATATCTGTGCACTTGACACAGAGTCGGTCGACCGAGGTTCCTGGTCGGTCAGCCGACCTGTTGTCAATTGCACAGTGCACACTTATTTATGTATAAATCAATATAAATCAATTTGTGTGTGTGTGTGACTACTTGAGGAATGATTTTAACAATATTCTAAGACTCAATACAATAAAATATTCATACTAATCTCTGGATTGTAGTCTTGCCTCCTTTGTAGTGCACAATATACGTTTATTCTCTTTTGTTCGCTTTCGTATACTATTCTCTTTGTAATTCGTCGTATGATCTCTGAAGCTTGTGTCATGAATCAAAACTCATGAATCAACGTTCTCCCCCTTTTTAATTGATGACAATACTTATGTGACGAAGTAGTATTTATATATATATATATATATTATAATTCTCCCCCTGAATATATGGCGACTTTTCTGCAAAAAATTTGTTAGCTTTCATATATTTCTCCCCCTTTGTCATCGACAAAAAGGAATACTTACTAGATGTAATATGTAAAAGAAATATGGAACATGTAACACAAGTAAGAAAACATCGAGTTTTAAATATTACATACTCAAACAAAATAGGAATATTAATGATGTTTACTTACTACACGACATCTAACAATAGACATATTGTTCAAAAAAAATACTTGAAATTATGAAATAGCAAGTTGTAAAACAATATGATCACTCCTCACCATCATCGGAATCCCAAAATTCTAGACGAATATTTTCTTCCGGAGGAGCAGGTTCCTTACCACGTCTTTGAGTGTGAGAAACGTAAGTTCCCGATGTACCGGAACTTGTGTTATCTGATGTAGACCAAGAGAAATTTGGTGCCGGTCTTTTTCCAGGAGCAACATAAGAGGCACCGGCTTCAGAAGTACATGATAAGGCATCCCATAAATTCACGAAGAAGCCCTTGATTTTCTTGAAACGACCATCAATTTTTCGTAGCCGGGCATCCAAGGCTAGTTGATTTTGAGCCAAAATATCAATGGTCGCCTCCGTACTAATTCCGAGAGTTGGTCATTGAATTGAGGATTGGCGGGTTAGACGTTCCGTAGCATGAGTAGATGGTTGAGGTGTCGAATAGCTACGGCATAGTTGTTCTCTCGGAGTAGCACTCCATTGGTCAAATCTTATAAATCTAGGTGGAGCATCAGACAATTTCATTAGTTTTATGGTCCTTGAATCAAAAGAACGGACTTTGAAGGTTTCGGATTCCGAAGCATGGATGACGTGGCTATTGATCAATCTCATTATGTATTCTCCATAATAATTGTGGAGCATCTTTCCTTGGTTAAAAGAGAAATTCGTCCATAAGAAGTTGTGCCCAATTAACTCGTATTTTCCTACATATAGCATACAATGCCTTAAAATTTTCGGGATATACTAGATGATATGAACCGCCTCTAGGAACAATAGATTTCATCATGAAACGATGAAAAAGTCGAGCTTTAGGTCTAAGTGATGATGTTTGTCTAAACTCCATAGCATCATCTTCGAAAAATAAATGGCTTATCCGGTCACGACTTGATATATTACAATCTACATCGTGTAATGAAATTCCACCCGGTCGAGCATTCAAAATGTGGTTAATTCGATCAATGGAAAGGAAAATTGAAGTGCCACAAACCGATGTCCAAATACAATTGCAGTGTTTCTCGGCGGATTGACAAGGTTAAGGTTTGCTAGAAATTACTTGACCATAATATGATTGATTTTCAAATTATTTTTCCTATGGTCAAGAAATGTATCAAGTCCACTCTCAATAGCGGCATTTTCAAAACCGTAGGGAGCGAAATCTGGGTAACTTACAAATAATTCTTCAAAGATTTTGGCATCTTGAAGTTGTATCCATCTTTGAAGTGCTACATCATTGACAAGCCATGAGGTGATTTGAGTATCTACTGGAGTTGATGAAGATGGGCCACCGGTAGTCTTTGTTCTCTTCTTAGGAGCCATTGTTTTTGAGGAAAAGATAAAAATTTGAGAAAATTTTTATGGGGGCTAGGGTAAAAACTGAAATTGGGAAAGTAAGAGTGAAGAGGTAGGTTGAAAAGTTGAATGGATGGGTTACAAATATTAAGTAAAAAACAGCAGAAAACACGTTCGGTCGACCGAATTTCTGGGTCGGCTGACCGATTTGGTTATCTGAGAACAAGTGGAACTTTCGGGATGGGTTCGGTTTACCGACTCAGGCCTTCGGTCGACCGACCCTGTCAAAAATGCACAGTTTTGCTGTTTTTCCAAAAAATTATATAAATATAAATTTTATTATAGTTGCACTATTTTAATACACCTTATTGGAAACAAGCAACATATAAATATATATAAAAAGTGTTTAGCCACCGTTCTTAAAATCGACGTTTCCAGGAGTTTGGAGACGGAACATCTTCTATAGGTGACCATTTTGGAGCTATTGGAGATTGAGCCAGATTCGAAGAGGATGAAGGTCTATAAGAAGGTTCAGCAACACCATCCTTCTTTGATGAACAAACTTTCATGGCAATCTTTTCTAGAAAACTTAAACGTCTTGCCGTGACTTTTTGTTCATAGTAGAGTTCCCGCTGCATATCCATTTGTTGTTGTTGGTAGTGATGTATGTTAGCACCAAAATTGGTCACTAACCTCATTGAGAAAGATTGTGTAGACATATAAGTGATGATGTTAAATTAAACAAGGAAGAATATGCTAATTTGAATGCAGAAAGTAAGAACACCGGATTTAGTGGTTCGGCGTAATTGCCTACGTCCAGTTTGAGGTTAAACTTTATTGCTTTACTTGATGATTGATTACAGATATAATCCGTAGATCAAATACTTGAATATAATTGCTAAGTAAAGAGGATGAGTCTTGAAAGCGGCAGAGTCTCCCCAGTGTTCCCGAAAAAAGGTCCATTTCACTGTGCCCCTGCCCCTCTATTTATAGACAAAGGTGGGTTGGACTTCTCTGGTGGGCTTGGTAGCTGAATAGCTCGGTCCAGATGGACTGGTCCCTATATGCCGAACCAAACAGGCCGAACGGTCGGATGCCGAACCATCTTCCCCATGCCGAACGATGCTTGTTATGTGGGAAGAGTGGGCCGAGCAATAATTGTAGCTGGACAAGCTGGGAAGAATGCCGAACAATCTTTGGATGTCGGACGAACCTGGAAGCCGAACACTCCTGGAAGCCGTACGCTCCTTGGATGCCGAGCGCTTGCCAATGCCGAGCGCTCCTGGATGCCGAGTACTCCTGGATGCCGAGTATTTGCTAATGCCGAGCGCTCCTGGATGCCGTGCGCTCCTGGATGCCGAGCGCTCCTGGATGTCGAGCGCTCCTGGATGTCGAGTACTCCTGGATGCCGAGTACTCTTGGATGCCGAGTACTTAGTTGCCTGGTCAAATCTCCAGGAAACACTTGCCCCCCAAAGTGTATTACGTGACCGAATCGTGATACGCTTTGAATTACATATCCCATGTACTTCGCTTCGAATCTAGGTTAACTCTTCTTGGAGATGCCTTCTTGAGAATATCAGTGGTGGAGGTGTGTGCCGAGCGTGGTATAAATGCCGAATGAGGCTTTCGAAACCGAACGCTCCTCAAGTGCCGAACGACTTTGTATGCCGATGCCAAACGTTGTGGCTTTGACCGGTTCCACCGGATATAGCCTTTTCGACTTCTTCTTCTTCCCTATAAAAGCCGGCACCTTCTTCCTTCTTCTCTTTTCACACTTTTAACACCTCTGCCTTGCACCTGCTGATGTTTCCAGTTAACATCCTTCAACAATTCATCGATACTTTCCAAGTCTTCAACCTACCAACTAGGTATCGATTCTTTCGCCTAAATCCTTCCTTAAAACGGTCTTTATGCTCGAGTTACTTAACTGATAGGGTGAATCGAGCCTTGACTAAGGTATCCTAAAAGTTTTCAGAGTTACACAATGAGGGTGGAAGGAAGAGTGAGTAGAGATGAGGCTTCTAGGAAGCTGTTGGTAGACGTGTTGTGGTTCAGCATAAATCTTTTGTGCCGAACGAGATTGGAGGAAGAAAGAAAATAGGAGAAGTAGGAGACGGTTAGGGGCGTCGAATGGTAAGGTCGGGCATGACTTGCCGAACAATTTGTCCTCGTGGTTCGATTTGGATGGAGGAAGAAGAGGGGAATGAGGTCGCTGTTAAGTACGGTGTGTCGAGCATTGTCTCGGCCGAACAAGATTTTGGCCGAACGATGCTTTGCCAAACAGTCACAAATGCCGTACCACACTTAGGCCGAACAAACGTAAATGCCGAACCACACTTAGGCCGAACAATACAAATGCCGAACCACACTTAGGCCGAACAATACAAATGCCGAACCACACTTAGGCCGAACAATACAAATACCGAACCACACTTAGGCCGAACAATACAAATGCCGAACCACACATAGGCCGAACAATACAAATACCGAACCACACTTAAGCCGAACAATACAAATGCCGAACAATCATAAGTGCCGAACAACACTTAGGCCGAACAGTACAAATGGAACAATCATGAGTGCCGAACCAACAATTGCCTTTCCTAATCACATAACAAAACAAGGACAAGGACCCGGGCGTACTAGCATATGAAACTGACCCGGATCAATAACTCCCTAGCTTTAGTAGACATAAATCTGAACTTAGATCAACATACGTTCTCTGAATCTGAAACTGTAATCACCACAAGGCAGGCTTTTTGAGACGGTCAGCGATGACGGTCTTCGAAGGCGATGATTTGAAGCTCAGTTTTATATCTTTGTAACCTTCAAATTCTCAACGCTTATACACGATTGCTTGCACTAGTTTACACACCACGTGGGGGGAATATTCATGTTGTTAATTCTAATGTTGAACATTTTTTAAGTATAGTTTTCACAGGCGCTTAGCCAGATTCACTATTTATTGGGGATGTCTAAAAAATCTAGCTCCGCCACTATAACTGATAGGCCTGGGCCGTCATCAAGGCAAGAAGTCGCGGACACTTCAAATCCGTCGACTTCCCCTGCTCATAACTTAGCTCCTGATGCCTTGGAGGCATCTATTCTCTTGGACAATCTGATCGACTCACAGGCTTCGAAGATTAACGAAGTCGCGCTTCGGCGAATATGCTCCATCCACGGAATCCCTTTTGCCGATGTGTTGGTCCCGTCGAGACATGATCGTCCTCACCTGCCCCTAGTCGGATATACTGCTTGTAACAAGTTCATGTGCTGGATGGGCAGCGTGCCTCCATTCAATTTATTTCTTCGGGACGTGTTGCAGTACATAGACATCGCCCCGTCGCAGCTGCATCCAAATGGTCACGCGTTCATATACGAGACCTACCTACTTTTCATGGCCGTCTTCTCTAAGCCTCCAACTTCTGGCGACATCAGATATATTTATATGATCAAGAAACGGAAAGATAGCCCCTCCTTTATGTTCCTCGAGCCGTACCACAAATGACAGATTTTAACCGGAGCATGTAGCAAATTCGCCCTGTACAAACAGGAATGGTTCTATGTGCGTTGCCCTCCTGGTTTCGCGAGGAGATGGGTCAAAGGTAGTAAGTCTCTTCCCTGAGTCATCATTCGCGCTCAATCGGAGCTATGCTTTTTCTAACTCCTTGTTTCATCTTTTTAGGTATTAACCCGCGTCCTGAGGGCCGAGGATATTCTGAGGCCGTCGAAGCCATTAGAGCTCTTCCTACCGAGGATCGGGACATCCGACCATCATTTCAAATGAATCATTGTCGCGGTTCGGTTTGTTAGCATGAGGTCGCCGGATTAGCCTTCCGGAGGGCGTTTCCATTCCCAAATCCGCTCCTGCTAAAGGGAAACAACAAGCTGGATCGTCATCACGCCATACCCCAGATGCACACGTAGGGGGAGAACACAAGGGGGATGAAGCTCCTGAGACACAAGGCGAGAATGTGGGTCCTGCTTGGAACCCGGCGGTCGAAGTGCGTGATATTGAAACGTCATCTTCTCCTTCGAAGGGGAAAAATAAATTGATGTACAAGATACGGAAGGAGAAAGTTGGCGGAGCTTCCAAAGTTACGCTTGTCCCGTTAGAGAAAGAGGCTTCTTCACAGCATATGGAAAGTTCTTTAAAGGGTCTGTCGAACCTTACCATCCCCGATGATATACTCAATTATGGTTTCGACGATCCGGAAGCCTTTAAATTTCATTCGCCCGCTAAAGGCAACGCAGGAGTCCAACCCCAGTCCAGGGAGATAACACTCCAATCAGTAAAGATAAAGGAACCGGTCCGTCGGGGGGAACACTAGGACACACACGCACACACGCACTTCACCATACACTTCAAGTTTTTCCATTACCCCGATTTTTCCTAACTCGTTGTTATTTTTATTCTATATTTCACCATCTCGGACGGGATTCAGGCTCGGGTAGACGCAAGGACAGAGACGATTACGAGGATCGAGACAACCGTCCCCGCGATTCATCTTATCGAAAGAAAACATATTCCCAGTCTTCATATTCTCGTGATCCTCCTCCTCAAATTGAGCCAGATAGAGAGAAGCTTTCGCAGTAGGGGTCCCAACCCGATGTCTCCCGAGAACAACATACCGGCTCGTCGAGCAGGCAAACTCGGGAGCATCGAAAAAGAGTAGAACTTTCAAAGCCTCCTACCCCTACTCCTGCGGCTGACCCAACTATAGCAGAGAAGATGGTCGATCTTAAGGCCAAATTCCCAAAAATCTGCTTTGATGGCCTGAAATTCCTCCCAGCTATTCATCATATCCCAGGGCACGTCAAGCAGAGTGTCATCGCTTGCAACAACGACGTCTATGTTCAACATGACGCGTTTGTACACTTGGTCGAAAAGGTCTCGGAGGTATCTGTTGAGCTTCAACAGGAGATTGACCATTTGAAGTTGGAAGCTGGCTTTGACAAGGACATCATCAAGAGCCAAGATGAAGAGCTTGCTTCGTACAAGTCGAAACTTGAAGCCGCAGAGTAAAGTGCAAAAGACACTAACGAGGCCGTCACTCGTCTAGAGGTAACCCATAAAAAGGAACTTGATGAAGCAGTCCAGCGCAGCGGAGCCCTTGCCTTTGAAAAAGATTCTATCCAGAAAGAAAGGGACGCCCTCGCCCTGCAAGTCAGAGAGTTGAAAGAATTATTCTCTAAGGAGAAGGAGGAGAAAACAGCCGCTCAAGAAGAGTCCCAACGATACTGCGACGAAATCGTCACTACACGGCTCTTAAAAACAAAGCTCGATGATGAACTTGCTAGGGTTGAGATAATGAAATACGAAGCTCGTGAGGGGGGCAAGAGGAAAGCTTCTGAGGAGATTGACTCTCGCCTCGAAGCAGCTGCAGAGGCCGGTAGGGAAGAGGTCAAGTGCATGTTTGACTCGCTGATCGCGGAGTACGGCGCCCGCGTCCTTATGCACCACGACTTGACATTCCTAGGCGAGGGCTATCTTGAATCTCTAGCTGAAGCCTGGGAGTCTTTAATAAAGATCAGAAAAATCGAGTCGGGCTCGGAGGAAGTCGATGAGGATGCTCTGGTGAAGGAATTTCTCTGGGGTAACGAGCCAGCGGACTTATCTGCGGCTTTATCTCTTTATAGCAAAGGCTCTCCCTCATCAAAAGAGAAAGACGATGAAGCTGGTCCGTCTGGGGCTAAGGCTGTAGTTCCTCCTTCTACTACTCCTCCTTCTGCTCAATCGGCCGGTCGGCCAACACTTGATCCATTTGAGCAGCATGCCGGCTATGATCCAGAAGATCCCGGGCTTGGCGTTCATATGCTATCCCCTATTCTAGAGGGTGAAACTCCACGCACAACTGATAGCCAGCCAGAACCCGGTATAAAACTCTTCCTTTTGAAGTTAAAAGATCTGTCATTTTCGAGTAGCGATCATTTGTCCAAACGCTTGTTCTTTATGTTTTTTATGCAGGCTGCTCTGATCCTGAACCAACTCTGAGGAGCGACGACGCCAAGGAGGAGGCAGAGAAAACAAGCGGTGTTTCTCATGCGGGAGTAACTCCTGGCCCTGACGCTAAAGTGATCGGGGCGCTAGATGATGATGAGTTTGACACTTCATCTCCCGTCGAAGGGAGTGATGAAATCGAGATCACTGGCGCCTCCGAACATACTTCGAAGATGAGCATGAAGGAGCATCTCGCAGAAGAGGAGAAAAAGAAGGTCGAGCCTCAAATATTGGAACTTACCGACCCACGGAATAGACCTTTGAAGATCATTCTCCCTGGCAAATCCAAACCGCTGGATGCTCCTTCTCCCACTCCAGACTCCGCTTCTTTGGCAAGCAAGAAATCAAGCGTGAGGGAGAGGAATCATCTGAGAAAACGAAGGAAGACAAGAAGAAAAAGCCAAAGAAATAGCCACTATTCTCGTTCAACGAGATTTTGCTTAGGTCTTGTAGCTACATTTTGTTTTTTCGTTTCCGTAGTTTGTGTAGATAGATTTTTGACTCTAAGTTTTGGGGGAATAATTGTGTAACCCCATTTTGGACTATTGAACGAAGTTTAGTTTCTTTTTCACTCGAATGATTCTTTTGCTTTTTTGGTTTTCTGAATAACTGTGGTCAAAACTCAAGTTCTTATGAGTTGCATAATTTCCCAATCCATTCTTACATTGTTCTAAAATTCTTTGGAGTGGCATATTTCTTGTTCCACATCCTTGAGTACTTAGAATTTTCTCTAAACCCGTGCTCCAGGGATTTAGGGTAATTTGATCCGCGTTCAAGGGATTCGGAGATTCAAATTGCCTATACTCCAGTCCGCATTCCAGGGACTTAGAGTATTCCGGTCTGCACTCAGGGGACTCGGAGATTGAAGTTGTTTATACTCTAGTCCGTGCTCTGTGGACTTAGAGTACTCCGGTCCGCACTCGGGGGACTCGGAGATTGAAGTCGTTTATACTCTAGTCCACGCTCTTGGGACTTAGAGTACTCCGGTCCGCACCTAGGGGACTCGGAGATTGAAGTCGTTTATACTCTAGTCCGCACTCTGTGGACTTAGAGTACTCCGGTCCACACTCAGGGGACTCGGAGATTGATGTTGTTTATACTCTAGTCCATGCTCTGGGGACATAGAGTACTCCGGTCCGCACTCAGGGGACTCGGAGATTGAAGTCGTTTATACTCTAGTCCGCGCTCTGGGGACTTAGAGTACTCCGATCCGCACTCAGGGGACTCGGAGATTGAAGTTGTTTATACTCTAGTCCGCGCTCTGGGGACTTAGAGTACTCCGGTCCGCACTCAGGGGACTCAGAGATTGAAGTTGTTTATTCTCTAGTCCGCGCTCTGGGGACATAGAGTACTCCGGTCCGCACTCAGGGGACTCGGAGATTGAAGTCGTTTATACTCAAGTCCACGCTCTGGGGACTTAGAGTACTCCGGTCCGCACTCAGGGGACTCGGAGATTGAAGTCGTTTATACGAGTTCGTACATCGTACAGAATAATGTAACTCTAGTAATTCATCACCCGACTGTGTGATGCAGAAACATTAGTAATTTATGGGAAAGACGGCTTCAAGCCTTTATTAATGAAAACCAACTAAATTGCCTGATTACATGGTCAAAAAGAAACTAAGTGATAATGGAACGAAAACATACAGGAAATAACTATGCCTAAAACAGGAAAGAAACATGCTAAATGTAATAATGTCGCAGTTGTTCGCTGTTCCACGCTCGGGGGAGCGTCACGCCATCAACGGTCGCTAGCTTGAATGTTCCCTCTCCAAGCTTCCGTTCAACGACGTATGGACCTTCCCAGTTGGGATTCATACGTGATGGTACCGGGAAAACTCGTTTCAAAACGAGATCACCCACATCAAAAATCCTTGGGCGGACTCTGTCGTCGTAATAACGCTTGACTCGGTGCCTATGTGCTGCCGCCCTTAATTCAGCCTCTTCACGTTTTTCATCAATGCAGTCCAGTGATTCCAACAAGAGATCCTGATTCGTCTTGGGATCGTAATATGTCACTCGATGCGATGGAACTTCGAGTTCCATGGGTATAACGACTTTCGAGCCGTATGCCAAGGCGAATGGAGTGTGGCCAGTCGCGGACTTGTGGGTAGTTCTACAAGCCCATAATACTGTCGGGAGTTCATCTACCCACTTGCCTCCGGCTTTCTCCAAACGCTTCTTCAGTATGGACTTGATTATTTTGTTTACAGACTCGACTTGTCCGTTAGCTTTTGGATGTGCAACGGCGGCGAACTTCTTCTCAACGCCATACTTTAAACAGAACTCTTTGAACTTTCTGCTTTCAAACCGCGTTCCGTTGTCCGTAATGATGGTTCAAGAGAGGCCAAATCGGCATATAATGTTTCGTACAACCAAATTAATGACCTTCTTAGAGGTGATTGTGGCTAAAGGTTCTGCCTCGGCCCATTTTGTGAAATAGTCGACTACAACTATCGCGTATTTCGCACCACCATTGGATATAGGCAAAGAGACGATTATGTCGATTCTCCAGATTGCAAATGGCCAGGGACTAACCATTTGTGTGAGTTCTGTTGGTGGGACTCTCGGGATTTTCGCATATCTTTGACACTTGTCACATTTCCTTGCGTAGTCTGCAGCGTCCCGATTTACGGTTGGCCAATAGTATCCATAGCGGAGGATCTTTTTTGATAGTGTCTGCCCCCCAGTATGGTCGCCACATTCTCCTTCGTGAACCTCCTTCAAGACCCGCTTTGTCTCATCATGTGAAATGCATCGTAATAAGGGGACTGAGAACCCCTTTCGATACATTAGTCCATCCTGCATGACATATCACGCGGCCTTTCGAATGACCTATCGTCTTTCGCTCCTTTTTTCTGGTAAAGCCCCGGTCGTCCAGTATAGTTTGAATGGGGTTATCCATGACTCCCTCTCGATTCCTGTTTCCTACACAAAATCAACTTTCATCGCGTCTATGCTTAGAGCATGCAAGGCCTCAACGACAAACAATCCCATTTGCTGCGCATCGCCAGTGCTTGCGAATTTAGCCAATGAGTCGGCTTCTTTGTTCTGTTCACGCGGGACATGCGAAATGTCATAACGCTCAAGGTTCGACAGTAGTTGTTGAACCAGAACAAGGTACGGAGCAAGCTTCTGTCCCTTTGCTTGGTAATCTCCCCGCACTTGGTAGACCACCAACTGCGAGTCACAAAAGATTTCAACAGATTTGACCCCGAGTTCTCCAATGAGTTTTAAGCCAGCAATCAGTGCTTCATATTCTGCTTCATTATTCATGGCCGGGAAATCGAGCTTCAAAGCGTAACAAATCGATCGATTTTCCGGAGTTACAAGAACTACGCCAGCGCCGGAGCAACGGTCGTTTGATGCCCCATCGGTGTACAATTTCCATCGAACAGGGGGAATGACATTGTGATTATCTGGTTCGTCAGATATAGTAAACTCAGGGATGAAATCTGATAATGCTTGCCCTTGTATGGCTCTCCTTGGCAAGTAGGTGATATCAAACTGGCTCAACTCGATATTCCATTTTAACAACCTCCCAGAAGTGTCTGGTCGTTGGAGTACCTGCCGTAGGGGCTGATCGGTGTAGACACTGACTGAGTGTGCTTGAAAGTATGGGCGCAACTTACGTCATGCAATCACCAAGCAATAGGCCAATTTCTCAATTTTAGGGTAATTTCTTTCTACCCCCGTTAAACGCTTACTAACGTAATACACCGGCTTTTGGACTCGGTCCTCCTCGCGGACCAAAGCCGCACTTATAGCATGTGGGGATACGGCCAAGTATACGTACAGCATCTCGTGGTCTACTGGTTTTGACAGTACTGGAGGACTCTCCAGATGCCTCACCAGATCCCGGAATGCTTCCTCACAGTTAGATGTCCATTCGAAATTCCTCTTCCCTTTCTTTATTATATCAAAGAAAGGAATGCACTTGTCCATGGCTCTGGATATGAATCGACTCAGCTCAGCCGCTTTTCCATTCAAGCTTTGCACCTGTTTTATACTTCTGGGCACTTGCACATCTCGAATAGCTTGAATCTTTTCTGGGTTAGCTTTAATTCCCCTAGCATTGACAATGAATCCCAAAAACTTCCCCGACGCAATGCCGAAGGAACACTTCAGAGGGTTGATCTTCATCCCATAATATCTGAGTATATCGAACATCTCTGCCAAGTCTCGAATGTGGTCGTTTGACTGTCGTGACTTCACGAGCATGTCATCCACATAGACTTCCATCGTTTTACCAAGCTGGTCTTTGAACATTCGATGCACCAAATGCTGATAAGTCGCTCCTGCGTTTTTCAATCTGAAGGGCATTACTACATAACAATATAGCCCGACGTCTGTGATGAAACTGGTGTGTTCTTGGTCCGGAATATGCATCGGAATTTGATTGTAGCCCGAGTATGCATCCATGAATGATAACAGCTCGTGTCCTGCAGTGGAGTCGACCAACTGATCAATCCTAGGTAACGGGAAACTGTCCTTGGGGCATGCCTTGTTCAAATCGGAATAGTATACGTAAGTTCTCCATTTCCCATTCGCCTTTTTCACCAGCACGGTGTTCGATACCCATTCAGGGTAGAGGGCATCGCGGACGAACCCATTGGCTTTGAGTTTGTCCACCTCCTCTCTGTGAGCAGCGGACCTCTCTGGGTCCATTCCTCTCCTCTTTTGTTTAACCGAGACGTATTTCGGGTCTATGTTCAACATATGACTTGTAATAGCGGGAGAAATCCCGCACATATCAGAATGCGTCCAGGCGAAAACATCAAGATTCGCCCGGTGGAGATCACTAAGGTCTTCAGTCATTGCGGGGCCGAGTTGTGATCCGATCTTCAGTACTCGCGATGGGCCGTCTCGGCTGACTGAAATGTCAACTGTTAATTCAGCCGGCGCTGCCTTTTCTTCCCTAGGTTTCTCATCGGCGTCTCTCGGATCTATGTCTCTGAAGATCCGAGAATTATGCCCGAGCTAGGGCTCGGGCAGTACTTGTCAATTATCAGTATTAAGGATGCGGACAGGATTGTCCGCAACCTTTCCTTTCTCCCTCCGATGGGACTCTCGGAGCTCAGCCACATAACAGGCACGACCAGTCGCCTGGTCGCCATGAACAACACCTACTCCTTTGTCAGTTGGAAACTTCAAAGTTAAGCACCACGGGGCTAATGCTGCCCTAAACTCAGCCAGGGCCGGTCGGCCCAAGAACACATTGTACAGAGAATCCACATCCAAAACTACGAAGGGTAGGATTCACACCCTCCGACGTTCGCCTTGTCCCAGTTCAACTGGTAACTCAACATACCCCACTGCATCGGTCACTTCGCCATTAAAGCCGTGTATACGAGCTTTAGACGGTTTCAAATCCTTCATTTCCATCTTCATTTGGTCATAAGCCTTCTTGAAGATGATGTTGACAGAACTTCCACAATCAATCAAAATTCTTTTCACATAAACCGGTCCAATCATCGCAGATATGACCATCGGGTCGATGGTTGGAGCCTCCACTTGGTCAGCATCTCTGTTTCTGAATACTATACCGTCTGTCATCACGTGCAGCTGCTTAGCAGGGGCCCCATCCTCTATGTTGGAACAACACTCAAAATCTGCGTGCTTCAGGGAAATAGCATACCGCTCCATCTCTTGCCAATTCTTATCCGCAGCGTGAGGCCTGCCGATGATCGTGTTTATGACTAGTCTACCCACAGTCCGGGCAGGCTCCTCGGGATGACGCGGAGCTGGTGCACGACCTGGGTTGGATGTTCTCTGTCCTCCTTCCTGTGGATCCTTCACAAACTCCTATAACTTTTTCTGCTTGATCAACTTCTTTATAGCGTCGTGTAGGTGTCTGCACTCTTCCGTATTGTTCCCGTAAGTCTCGTGGAAGTGATAGTGTTTCCTAGTCCGCTTTTGTTCCTCGGTTGACTCCTTTGGTCGTGGCTTTCTATACTGAAAGGTATTGCAGGTTGATAGGTAAATGTTCTCAAGAGACGCATTCAGCGGTGTATACTCATTGTAGCTTGGAATTCTTGGCTTCCACTTCCCCGCTTCTCTCTTCTTCCTTTGACTTCTTCCTCCGGATTCCTTAGGCTGCTCGAGCATGTTCTGGACATTGACTTGGACTTTTCCCGAGTTGTCCCCGGACTGCTTTACTGCAATGTTGCTTTTCACGGACTCCTGGACAGGTCCCGGTGCCTTATCTCGCCTTACCCACCTAGCTTCCTCTCTTCTTATGAACTGGTGTGCCTTTAAGTAAAAACGCTCTAGCGTAGTCGGAGGTTTTCCTACCATCCAGTCTCCAAACTCAGAATCCGGATCCACACCTCGCATCACAGCCATTAGAATTGCATGATCATTGGGATTACTGACTTCAGTTGCCGCAACATGGAATCTTTGCATATACTCCTTCAATGACTCGCTAGGAGTCTGGATTACACTTGATAGAGACATCACGTCCTTTGGACGAGTAGTGTGTATCCTGAACTGTTCTATAAACTTCTTCGCCAACTCCTCGAAACTGGATACGGACCGCGGAGGAAGTCGGGTGAACCACATAGTAGCGATCCCAGATAGCGTAATTGGAAAGCATCTACACTTGGTTCCATCATTTGCTCTAGCTGAATCCATCATCCACTCGTACCTCCTGACATGCTGCCTGGGATCAGTCTTTTTTTCATAAGCCGGGATAGTTGGCATACTAAACTTTCTGGGGTACGCTGCCTGTAGAACAATGTCTGTGAACGGAGTATGACTTCTCATCACTCCTCAATCGTCATTCGATAAGCCTTGATTCTCTTTCATCAATTGTCTAATCATGGCTGTCAGGTCTGGTGTTTGTATGGAAGGTGGAAGGTTGGAATCTGTTCTACGTGACTGTCCATGCTGATGCCTTCTCTCCTGGCGATCTGTTAAATGTGCATCTTGAGGTTCGACATCGTTAGGGTTTTGATGGTCTGGGCCTCCAGCCTCCACCTGCACTCTGGCTCCTAAGTTCCTGGCTCCGGCTTAGTCACGGTCTCCAACTGTTCGAACAGCAGCACCTACCCGGGCAGTTTCAATCTTACGACGTCTACGCCTGGGAGGTTCATCGGAGGAAGTTGAGCTGTCGGATGAGGAATAAGGAGCGGGATCGCCCCCAACATTCTGTTGCTGTTGTTGAGTGAGTTGTGCCATGAGGTTGGCGTTAGCTTGCATCTGCTTTCCTAGTTGTCTCCTGCTTTCCCTGAGTTCTCTCATCAAGTCCTTGAACTCTATTCTGGTGACAACCGGCATTTGGTCCTGGGCGGTAGTCCCTGCACCTGGAATCGCTTGCTGATTGCTAGGTCCCGCTTGTTGCATGCTAGCAGTCTCGTGGGCGTCCGCATTATGAGAAGCTGACCTGGTACGTGGTCTCGCCATTGTAGAGTTATTGGTATGAACTCTGAGTAGAATCAACGGTCGTCCTATCAATGAGTCGGATCTTCTTTGGGGGATTTGTTCAATCCAGTAGCTTCAAAGCAGAACCTTGAGGTCTGAGAATTCAATTCTCAGTGAAAACACCAAAGTGTTAGCACCAAAATTGGTCACTAACCTCGTTGAGAAAGATTGTGTAGAGATATAAGTGATGAAGTTAAATTAAACAAGGAAGAATATGCTAATTTGAATGCAGAAAGTAAGAACACCGGATTTATAGTGGTTTGGCGTAATTGCCTACGTCCACTTTGAGGTTAAACTTTATTGCTTTACTTGATGATCGATTGTAGATACAATCCGTAGATCAAATACTTGAATACAATTTCTATGTAAAGAGGATGAGTCTTGAAAGCGGCAGAGTCTCCCCAGTGTTCCCGAAAAAGGTCCATTTCACTGTGCCCATGCCCCTCTATTTATGGACAAAGGTGGGTTGGACTTCTCTAGTGGGCCTGGTAGCAGAATAACTCGGTCCAGATGGACTGGTCCCTATATGCCGAACCAAACAGGCCGAACGGTAGGATGCCGAACCATCTTCCCCATGCCGAACGATGCTTGTTATGTGGGAAGAGTGGGCGAGCAATAATTGTAGCCGGACAAGCTGGGAAGAATGCCGAACAATCTTCTTATGCCGAAAAATCTTTGGATGCCGGACGAACCTGGAAGCCGAACACTCCGTGATGCCGTGCGCTCCTTGGATGCCGAACGCTTGCCAATGCCGAGCGCTCCTGGATGTCGAGTACTCCTGGATGCCGAGTATTTGCTAATGCCGAGCGCTCCTGGATGCCGAGTACTCCTGGATGTCGAGGACTCCTGGATGCCGAGTACTCCTGGATGTCGAGCACTCCTGGATGCCGAGCGCTCTTGGATGCCGAGCGCTCCTGGATGCCGAGTACTTCTGAATGCCGAGTACTTAGTTGCCTGGTCAAATCTCCTAGAAACAATGTATTTCATCAATTTTTTGTTTAGTTGATGGAGATATTACCATTACATTCTTGCCTTTTTTCTTTTCCGGTGTATAGCCTGTATGGGAGTTTTCCCATGGTTTCCATCCATGTCGGGGGTCTTTATCCGGAGAAGAGAAGTCAAGAATACGTTTAGGCATGGGAAAGGTAGGATAGGGGCTGTTTTCAGGAATGCGGTCGGAACCATCATCGTCCGGAGATGTGTATGATAGATGGGAGTTTTCAAAATTATAGAAGTCATTGTTTGAAGACATTTTCAAGTTTTGATTTTAAAACTTTCTTTGTATATGTTTTGAAAAAAAATAAGCATAGTATATATAAGCATCTTTTTGCTGAAAAATTAGTGGATAGGAACTAGTTTTAATTATAATCATAGAAGTTTAACAATAAAGCTGTTCGTAAATGTATGATTTATAAGTTTAGAACTAAAAATAGTTTTTTTGAAACCAAAATAAATAAAACAAACTTTAAAGAAAACTGAGACAAGAAACACCCATGGCTCAAGTAGCTATAACACAACATCTAACAAGCAAGTCAGAGGTCATGAGTTTGAGTTTTGCTTTGGTCAGAAATAAAACAATTTTTGTTTTTCAATATTTTTGCATATTTTTATTTATAAATCTTTTAAAGACATTATTCCTAAGTCACATCTAAGTTTTATAAAAATATTTTCATTTAGCGGTTTAGTAAAAATGTCAGCAATTTGATTTTGAGTATTAATAAATTCTAAATTTATTAATCCGTTTTCCAAACAATCACGAAGAAAGTGATGACGCATATCGATGTGTTTTGTTCGTGAGTGATTGATCGAATTTTTAGAAAGATTTATTGCACTAGTATTATCATAATAAATTATAGATTTTTCAAGATGACAATTAAAATCCTGTAATGTTTGTTGCATGTATACGACTTGTGCACATGCCAAAGCAACAGATATATATTCTAATTCACACGTCGATAAAGAAACACAGTTTTGTTTCTTACTGAACCAAGAGACTAAGGAACGTCCAATGAAATGACATGTTCTGCTCGTACTTTTTCGATCCGTCCGACTTCCTCCAAAATCAGCATCGCTATAGGAGACTAATTCGAAAGGACATTCTTTCAGATAAAATAGCCCGAAATCTTTGGTTTTAGTTAGATAACGAATAATACGTTTAACTGCTCGCATATGTGATTCTTTGGGATTTGCTTGAAATCGAGCACATAAACAAACACTCATCATTATATCGGGTCGACTCGCTGTTAAATATAGTAAAGATCCAATCATACTATGATATAGTTTCTGATCAACACTTTTGCCATCCTCTTCTCTATCGAGATGAATCGTTGTGCTCATTGGAGTTGGTTTGGCAGCAGTGTTTTCCAAACTGAATCATCTAATTAAATTATAACAATATTTTTATTGATTAATAAAAATTCCATTTTCAATTTGTTTAATTTGTAATCCAAAAAAATAAGACAATTCTCCCATATGGGACATTTCAAATTCATTTGTCATTATAGTCGAAAATTCCTGACATAGTTTTTCATTTGTCGAGCCAAAAATAATATCATCAACATATATTTGAATTATTAAAATATCTTTCTTAGTTTTCTTAATAAAAAGCGTTTGATCTACTTTACCAATTTCAAAACCAGATTCAAATAAATAGCTTTTAAGACGACCATACCAAGCACGTGGTGCTTGTTTTAAACCGTATAACGCTTTTTTGAGTTTATAAACATGATCCGGAAATTTTTCATGATTAAAAAGAGGTGGTTGTTCAACAAAAACATTTTCTTTTAAGTATCCATTTAAAAATGCACTTTTAACATCCATTTGATAGAGTTTAAAATTATGAAAACATGCGAAAGCTAATAAGATTCCTATTGCTTCAAGTCAGGCGACTGGAGCAAACGTTTCTTCGTAGTCAATTCCCTCTTCTTGATTATATCCTTGTGCAACTAATCTAGCTTTATTCCTAGTTATATTTCCTAGTTCATCTGCTTTATTTTTGAAGACCCATTTAGTACCAATTACTGATTGATCACTTGGTCTAGGAACAAGTTCCCAAACTTCGTTTCGTTCAAATTGATTTAGTTCTTCTTGCATGGCAAGAATCCAGTAGTCATCAGTTGAGGCTTCTTTTATATGCTTAGGTTCTATGCTAGAGAGAAAAGCTACATGACCAACTTGATTTAATTGATGTTTGGTTTTAACGTTCGTATTTCTTCTCCAATTATGTTTTGTACAGGATGATCCCGTAAGATTCTAGGTGGAGATTTTATTATATTAGGAGTAGTGTTTGTATTTTCATTAATTTCATGAATATCAAAATTTTCATTTGTATTACTATTTTCATTCTGAGTAGTTTCATCATCAGAATCGATAGTAATATTTGGATTTATATTTTTAAAATTTTCGTCAAATGAAACATGTAAACTTTCTTTAATAATTTGAGTTCTTTTATTATAAATTCGATAAGCTTTGCTTCGTTTCGAATATCCAACGAATATTCCTTCATCGGATTTTGGATCGAATTTGCCTAGTTGATCTTTACTATTAAAAATGAAACATTTAAAGAAAAAAACTTTAAGATATGAAATATTTGGTTTTCTTCCATTTAGAAGTTCATATGGAGTATTCTTAGTTAATGGTCGAATATAAACACGATTCAATACATAACAAGCAGTAGCTACAGCTTCTGCCCAAAAGTGTTTCGATAAAGTGGTTCCATTTAATAAAGTTCTTGTACATTCTTGTAACGTTCTATTTTTCCTTTCTACAACTCCATTTTGTTGTGGTGTTCTAGGAATCGAAAAATTATGGTTAATACCTTTCTTGTTACAAAATTGTTTAAAAGCTTCATTTTCAAATTCTCCTCCATGATCACTTCTTATGTTTTTTATTTTCAAACATTTAATATTTTGGATTCTTTTAACAAAAACTTTAAAATTATCAAAAGTATCACTTTTGTTTTTCAAAAAGAAAATCCAAGTATATCTAGAAAAATCATCTACAATAACAAATACATATCTATTATGATCAATAGACTGTACTTGAGTTGGACCAAAAAGATCCATGTGTAAAAGTTCAAGTGGTTGTTCTGTAGATATTACTTTTTTGATTTATATGATGATTTTGTTAATTTCCTAATTTACATGCATCACAAAATATATTAGTTTTGAATTTTATATTGGGTAATCCTTTAACTAATTTGTTTTTAGCTAGTTTGTTGATAGTATTAAAATTGATGTGACACAATCTTTTATGCCAAAGACAAAAATCGTTTTCTTTAGCTACTAAACACAAATTTGAATCATTATTAACATTCATATTTAAGATATAAATGTTTTTATCTCCTTTTCCTTCGAAAATAGTGTTATGATTTTTATCGAAAATATTACATTTATTTTCTGAAAAAGTTATATTAAAACCTTTATCGCATAGCTGACTAATACTTAATAAATTGTGTTTTAATTTTTTAACTAATAAAACATCAGTAATGAGAGGTAAATTAGAGGTACCGTTGCTACTAACATCGCCTTTGCCGATGATATATCCTTTTGAGTTATCTCCAAAGGTGACTGCTCCTCCATTTGAGTATATAATGTTTGACAACATTTCTTTGTTTCCAGTCATGTGTTTTGAGCAACCGCTATCTAAAATCCATTTTCCTCCCTTCTTATGTGGTACCTGCAAAAAGTTTTATAAAAAGTTGGTACCCAATCTTTTTAGGGTCCTAAGAGTTAGATCTTAGGAAGCCAAACCCATACGGGTTCAGAATTCCCTTTATAAACATAATTCCTGTTATTATGAATAGTTTCCATAAACATTTTGATATGTTTATTCCTTATCAAAATATTATTTGTTTTTGGAATCCATATCTTGATAGTTTTAATGTTTGGGAAAACTATTTTCTTAATATCCTTCTTAATATTATTATTAATCCTACTTTTAGCAAAATTATTCTGTTTCTTAAATCCTAGTCCAGATTTATTGTTAGAGAATTGAGAATTTTCAAGTGTTCTAGAAAGATTCTCTCTTCCTTTATTGAAATTAGATACATTTTTAGAAATATCATCAAATTTTATTTTAAGACTAGATTTTTCTATCTTTAACTCCTTAATCTTCGAGTTTAAACTATTATTTTCGAAAAGTAAAACATCATTTTTATTTTTTAGAATTTCTAGTTCTTCAGATATTGATGAAATTTGAGAAGATAAGTTAGTATTCGACTGTTGAGAAATTTCAAGTTCTTCTTCTAATATTGTCTTCTCATCTTTCAGCATATCTACTTCTAAGACTGCCCTATCTAACTTTCTTTGTAACTCATTATTTTTATTTTTAAGTTGCTTTGCTAAATCTACTAATTCAGAATTAATTTAAATTATATCTTCAAAAGTAAGATCACTTACATCATCTGACGAAGCCATGAAGCACACATTTGCTTGTTCATTATCACTTTCACTCTCTGATGAGGATGATGAGTCAGTGTCGTCCCAAGTGACTGAAAAAGCTTTTCGTTTGGTTTTGTCCTTCTTGAAATTATTCTTTTTACGCTCTGGACAATCCTTCTTCATGTGTCCTTTCTTATGACATTCATAACATTCCATTGCTAAAGATGATGGTTTGCTGTTATTGGAATTGTTGTTGAAATTATTTTTGTTTCCCTTGAATTTGTTTCTGTTGAATTTCAATTTGAAATTTTTAGCGATCATTGCCATATCTTCATTATCTGAGTCGGAATCATCTTTTTCTGCTTGGAATGCCACATTTTTCTTTTCTTGTGCTCCATTTCTTTTTGCCTGCAAATTTACTTCGTAGGACATTAAATTACCTATCAATTCTTCTGGTTTTAATGTTGATAAATCAGTTGCTTCTTCAATAGCTTGGACTTTTCTTTCCCATTCGTCCGTTAAAGAATTTAAGATTTTTGTAACAACATCAAAATCCGTAAACTTTTGTTCTAGTGATAGTAAAGCATGATAAATATCCAGGAATCTAGAGTACATGTCATTTATAGATTCATTTGGCCTTATTTTGAAATTTTCAAATTGATTTTTCAACATAGAGATTTTGTTTAATTTAACTTTGTTTATTCCTTCATGCAACACCTTAAGAGTTCTCCAAATTTCATAACCGGAAGTGCACATGCTAACTCTATTGAATTCATTTCTATCTAATGCACAAAATAAAATATTCATAGCCTTTTCATTTGATGTAGCATCTAGTTTTTGTGTGTTACTCCAAGTTGAGTATTCTTCAGTAGGAGTTGTGTACTCTCTTTGTATAATATTCCAGATATTGAATCCACTAGATTTCATATAGATTCTCATTCTAGTTGACCAATAATTATAATTTATACCATTAAAAAGTGGAGGTCGTGAAGTCAATTGACCTTCTGTGAAACTAGTATTAGTGTTAGTACTAACATCGTTAGTTTGTGTAGTTGCCATATTACTTAAAAATAGATATCAAATAACTTTGTGACGGTTATAGGATAACTTTGCTCTGATACCAAATGAAAGTGTACGTGCAGTACTAAGGATCGTGTAATATGGTATATAAATGCGGAAACTGATAATAGCAGTAAAATAACAATTAAAGTAAGCACACCAGGAATTTTTATACTGGTTCGAACTTCCCGTTCTACGTCCAGTCCCAGAATACCCTCTGGATTTAAACTAAACCCCTCACTTAACCCGGAGGAATAGGTATACGACACCTGAGCAGCCGAATAGGAATTTTTCCGCCTCAACAGCCGAAGAGGACTTCAACTTAATACAAATAACTTGTTGACGAATGTGTTCTGAATAACACTGATTGTCTTTTGATAGTACAACTTTCCTATAATCAAATCCTCAAGAGTATATATGAGTGTAAAGATTTAGAAGGAAGATAATCACGTAGAATCGAAGTATATGAATTAATTCAAGGATTCTAGTGATATTGAATGAGAATGAATGCTTTTTATTTACAGAGAATAATAGAGAATAGATTTCAGAATTATAAACAAGATTTTGTTATTGTAGAAGTGAATTGAACATGTTTATATTGTTGTAGAATAGTTACAATCTTTCATGAAGAGTTTCAATCAAAAGTTGTGTATGTATCTCTTGGATTGAAGGACATTTCTCTTCATAAATGATCGCAACTCTTCAGAAAACTAGCCGTTATGTTCAGGTCGGTTGACCGAGAAAACTGGCTGGTCAGCTGAGTTTCAAAACCGTACATAGAACAGTGTATATCTGTGCACTTGACATAGAGTCGGTCGACCAAGGTTCTTGGTCGGTCAGTCGACCTGTTGTCAATTGCACAGTGCACACTTATTTATGTATAAATCAATATAAATCAATTTGTGTGTGTGTGTGACTACTTGAGGAATGATTTTAACAATATTCTAAGACTCAATACAATAAAATATTCATACTAATCTTTGGATTGTAGTCTTGTCTCCTTTGTAGTGCACAATATACGTTTATTCTCTTTTTGTCGCTTTCGTATAGTATTCTCTTTGTAATTCGTCGTATGATCTCTGAAGCTTGTGTCATGAATCAAAACTCATGAATAAACATAGTTAAAAAAATAAAATAAAATAATGTAGAGATTAATAAGTTGATAATTGATTAGCTAGGGGACTACTACGGGGTCGCGCCCTATACATTAGCTATTAGTACTAGCTAATTGTTGTCTAAAATTCAAGTGTGTAGGGCTTGGTCACGGGTAGACTATAATTATGATTACACACCAAAATGAATATATGTTGTATATAGATAGGTTATTGGTGAACTCGAAAAACCATTAGGACCAGGAAGACTTAGGAGATGGTTAAGTTATGTACAGACCGTCCAGAAGAGAAGTATTTAACAGATAGTTAAGGACAGACCATCCAGAAGTGAAGTATTTAACAGATAGTTAAGGATAGATAATCCAAAAGAAGAGTAGTTAATAGGTATTAGATTAATTTTGATTATATTGCCTGGTAGGCCCGAGTTGGCCAAAGGTTGAAAGTTATCCAAACAAAACTTATGTGTTTGAATAGATATTTCATTATTACTTGATGTTCATGATTGTTTACATAATGATGCTTTATAGTGTTTGATTAGTTTTAATTGCAGGAAAAAGTTTTGCAAAGATATGTTTTAAAAGGATGTTAGTGAGGGGAAACCCGTTCCGCTAAGCGGTGTGGTTTCACTTAACATATATATTCCAGGATGTATAGTATTATTCATACCGAGAATGAAAGCATAGAGATTAATTATTTACTAGTGAGTTATGGAAGAGTCTATAGGAAGCATTAGGAACCAAGCTCAATATGAGCACCGCTTACCATCCACAGACTGAGGGCAAACATAAAGAGTTAACAAAGTCTTGGAGGATTTGTTAAGAGCTTGTGTGTTGGATTTCGGGGGATCACAGGAAGACCATCTAAATTTAGTCGATTTCTTGTATAACAATAGTTATTAGACTAGTATTGTGATGGCACCGTTTGAATCTTTGTATGGAAGACCATGCAAATCTCTAGTCTGTTGGTTGGAGACCGGGGATAGATTGGTTCTTGGTCCGAATTTGGTGAAAGAAGTTGCAGAGAAGATTGAGTTGATCCGAGCTAGGATAAAGGAAGCTCAATCTAGACAGAAAAGTTATGCTGACAGAAGAAGGAAAGATTTGGAATTCTCGATCGGAGACTATGTGTTTATTAAGGTTTCACCGATGAAGGGTGTGATTAGATTTGGAAAGTCAGGGAAGTTAGCACCTAGATTCGTTGGACCTTTCCTTATTGTTGAGAGGATCGAGAAACTCGCTTATAGGGTTGAGTTACTGAGTAGTTTGGCTAGAGTCCATGATTTATTCCATATTTCTCATCTTAGAAAATGCATTACAAAACCCAGAGACTACTATAGCACATAGTATTAGAGGAGTTAGTCGTAGAGCCGGACTTGATTATAGTTAGAAAGCCGATTCGGATTGTGGCCAGAGATGAGAAGAAGTTAAGAAACAAGACAGTCAAATTAGTAAAGGTCCAATGGAGTGACGATGCTAGAGGCCATACTTGGGAGACCGAGAGCAGGATTATAGATGCTTATCTAGAGTAGTTAGATGGTATGTTTTACCTTTGATTGTTTTGATTGTGTACCTTATCGTAATTTTGGGGATGAAATTATTTAAAGTGGAGAGTCTATAACACCATATTTTTTTATAACATTATTTAGAATATTTAATTAACAAAATTAAATAAAATAATTTAGATATTAATAAGTTGAGAATTGATTAGCTAAGGGTAGCCGTGCCATGTTAGTGTATAAACTAAAATGAAATAACATAAGCTAATGTGTTAGGATATGAGAAGGGCAATATGGGAAATAGGAAGGGCTTATACCCTAAACCCCTAGAAATGAATCTCATGTTAATTTCATTTTTACTCTAATTAAAAATATACCAAGGCCGGCCACCATTATTGTTCTCAAGGAAAGATTAAAGCTAGGATTCAAGTGAATGAAGATAATCAACATAATCAACATCAAATCTCATATCTTATAATCTCAAAGGTAAGTTGAATAATTACTACATCCCATTTTCTTATGGTTTTTGATTACATCCAAAATGTTTTTGCAAGTATTTGTCATGTATTGATGGCTAAAGTTATACATATGCTTGTTGATGAATTATATACGTTCATGTAAGTTTTTATAATACGTTTGACATGAGAACCCTATTAGCTGACGTCCAAATGCGTTGACAATTTAAATATAGGTCAAAACGATATTTTAGAGATGGGTTTCAATTTTCATAATTTTATGAATTAATGTGGATTTTATATAAATTTTCTAGTGAAGAAAATGATTTATTAGGTTATAAATTATTTACGGCTAAAATAATAACTATTTGGGTTTGAAATTTTTATATGTTGGAAAACACACTGAGACAAATTTTTTGGGATTTTTCCATATTTTTCCTAAGTTATTTGATGAATATACAAAATTATTTAAGGTATGGGACTTAAATTTTTTATATGTTTAATTAAGGAGAAGGTGCATTTTATGAAATAAAATGATTATTTAATTCTGAAAAATAGTGGCAGCACTTTTTTGAAAAGTATTTGTTAACCAATGAAAATTTGATAAACACATGCAGGTTAGTTGAAAATTATCCTTTTTAAGTTAAAAACAAAGAAATCATACTTTTGGCATGTTTCAACCAATTTTGGTATTAAACCTTCCATCCCTGAGCATCCGACAAAGTCGAAAGGTTAGTTTTCGATAAGGTCAAAGTTCAATGCATATGGTGTCAAGTATCTTGGTACGTAATGAATCGAACAAGGTCGAAGGGTTCCTAATCGAAAGGTTGGTTGCCAAAGAGGTTGAAGTATGTTTGTTTTATAAACTAAAGCTTTCACCTACATTGCTTTTAAATTAGAGCTTTCAACTTGGTTGCATTCAACCAGGTCAAATGATTAAAATAAAGGTTTTAATCCTTTCGACACATTCGAAAGGTTACTGTTGTTTTATCACTATTTTGTTTTGAAATTTTTCGACACAGTAGAAGGGTTACTGCCGCTTTATAAATGTTTTTTTGAACCTTTCAACAAAGACAAAAGGTTTACTTGCTTTAAAACCATCCGCTTCTCCTAATGCTTTTGAAAGGAAGCTTTTGACTTAGGTGATTTACCCTTGTTTTCTAAGTGAAGTATAACCAAGCTTTCGAAGCAGAGCTTTCGACTTAGTCGAAAGGTTTTAAAAGAAGGTTTTTCACTTGTTTTAGGTTGACCCCAGTAAGTCTTCGAAAGGTTTATGTTTTAAAAGGATTGATGACTTCAGAGGTTTAAATTGAATGACTTTGAAAGGTCTAAGTGAATGACTTCGAAAGGTTTTAGTTGAATGATTTCCAGAGGTTTTAGTTGAATGACTTCGAAGGGTTTAAGTGAATGGTTTCAATAGGTTTTAGTTGAATGACTTCGAAAGGTTTAAGTGAATGAATTTGAAAGGTTTGACCTCAATGATTTCGAAAGGTTTATTTTGAATGGTTTCAGAAGGTTTGAATTCAATGATTTCGAAAGGTTTTAATTCTATGATTTCGAAAGGTTTATTTTGAATGGATTCGAAAGGTTTGAGATGGAAGGTTTCCAAAGTTTCTCTAAGGCAATGTTTTAAAGCGATTTTCAAGAAGGATGTCTAAGTTTTATTGTTTACGAAAGGTTTGATTTTGAAAGGTTTGATGTTTGATTTTGAAAGAAATCATTTCAAAAGTGTAGAAAGAGGTGCTTTCAAGTGGTTAAATGTTTTCATCAACTAAAGTTTGAGTAAAGGTTATATATAACATAGTGATATGATTTTCACTAAAGTATAAAGATTATATACTTCTCCTTGTTTAAGTTTGATTTAAAGGTTTTAAATCATTTTGAAAATGTTTTCAAGGAAAATTATGGGAGGGGATCCTTAAGTGAAAAACGACTCAGATATTAGAATACCAAATGGGACTAGTATGGAGTCGCACCCTATACATTTGCTATTAGCCCCAGCTAATTGTTGTCTAAAATTCCAGTGTGTAGGGCTTGGTCACAAGTAGACTAAAATTATGAGTAGACTAAAATTATGATTACACACCGAAAGGAATATATGTTGTATACAGATAGGTTATTGGTGAGCTTGAAAAATCATTAGGATCAGGAAGACCTGGGAGATGATTAAGTTAGGGACAGACCGTCCAGAAGAGAAATTTTAATAGATAGTTAAGGACAGACCATCCAGAAGTGAAGTATTTAACAGATAGTTAAGGATAGATAATCCAAAAGAAGAATAGCTTACCAGTGTTAGATTAATTTTGATTATATTGTCTGGTAGGCCCGAGTCAGCCAAAGGTTAAAAGTTATCCAAACAAAACTTATGTGTTTGAACAGATAGTTCATTATTACCTGATGTTCATGTATGTTTAAATAATGATGCTTTATAGTGTTTAATCAATTTTGATTGCAGGAAAAAGTTTTACAAAGATATGTTTTAAAAGGATGTTAGTGAGGGGAAACCCGCTCCGCTAAGCGGCGTGGTCTCACTTAACATATATATTCCGGGATGTATAGTATTCTTCATATGAGGATTTATGTCTGACTCGAAGTTTATGTTTTTCCCCTTAAAATCTCGGGTGCTCAAAATTAATTTGAGTAGGCTGAGTGGTTAAGGTCTTTTCATGTTTTAGTAGGATGACGAATAAGGCTACCGGAGGCTTGGAGGAGACAAACAGATATCTATTTGGGAGTTGTAGTTCTTGTTTTATGTTTTGAAGTATTTCCACTGTATTTTATATTAAGTTTATTATGACTCTACGACTCTAATCATCCAAGGGGGTTCTTCATACACCACTCTTGGCGTATTTTGTAAAAAAAATATTTTATCTGTGCCTGGGAACGTATTGGGATTATGTAAGTTGAGTATGAGACATTTTTTTTAAATGTAATGAAGTAAAAGTTGTTTGAAATATGTGTTTTGTTTCATATTCAAGTGCTTCTGATATTATAGATACCATTAACATAGCCATATTTAGTCGTCGGAAGCTAATGCTATAGATGACTACAACATTTGTAGCGCTTAGTTTCAGGCCTCTAGTTAGGGGATGTTACAGGATCTCTTTATAAACCCATTAATTTTTCCTTGTCTGAAAAAGTTAATTATCATTCCTTCAAACGCTCTGTAGTGATTGGTTTCATGTCCATTCATCTTATGGTAGTGGCAATAGAATCCTCCCAAGTTCCTTTCATATTTATGCTTTTTTCTTTTGGGATGGCCAATAATTGAGTTCATCCTTGATTAACAAGTAAACATCCTCTATAGATGTTGTTAAGTTGCATTCTTTAAGAAGTCTTGATTTGATCCTTGTTTCTTGAGGATGGTTTCTAGGTCTTTTACTACTTGGCTATGGAGTTCCACTTTTGACAACCCATTTTCTCTTTAAAACTCTTTGTAGTTCCAATGTAGGTAGTGTCCCACTTGTTACTTGATCCTATTTATGTGCAAAGGCATTGTAATCAGTCATTATTTCTTCTTCAAAGATTATGCCTTTGGTATAATATGGAATTGTTTTTCTCATTTGATCAAACAAGTTGTCATTTCCATTTTTCTTCTCTTCTAAGGGAAGATTGGGGCAGGGCCAATATGAAAAGGGTTTAAACTCAATTTAAATGGATTATAGGCTTTAACTTTCTTTTCCTTATGATCCTTAAAGCCTTCTTTCTTAACAATTATTCTTCTTGTAGATTCCTATCATTAATTGTTTCATAGGAGAATCCAATCAAATGTGGCTCCAAGGAACATTGCTCGGATCTTTTTATTTTTCCAATCATGATGAAGTAAAGTCTAAAATGGGTAAACTTGAAATTGAATTGGGTTAGAGGGAAATGGTGTGGATGTTTTAAAAGATCGGAGGTTCATGCCATTCTTATAGCTTCAAAATGTTAACAAGAAAACTTATCAACACCCCCAAAGTAGTATTTAGATATAGATGTTCCAATTAAACCACTTTCGACTAGATAAGAATAGTTTGCACCATTCAATTTCTTTTAGTCTACCTTCCAAATAGATTTTAGTAGTTGGAATTTCATAATGGACACCTTTTGACTTGGTTGAAACATCTCTATCCTCTTTTCGACACCTTTCAAAGTAGATAAACCGATTTAGGGTCTTATCGAAACCTCCCATTCGAACTGGTTATGGTAACTTAAAAGTTAGCTCTAACGTTTAAGGATATGGGCTGAATGGAAGGGTTTCGACCTTGTCGAAAGCTTACTTCTTTGATAACCTTGGCTTGGATTGTTAAGCCTAGGGATTTTGGCCAAGTTTATGGTTTCGACTCACTTGGAATATAAGTTTTTTGAGATTTGTGGTTTGGAGTTAGATCCTAAGTGTTTTGGGCTAAGTATTGGGTTTCGATTCAGTCGGAAGGGATCTTTCATTGAATTCGACACATGCATAACATAATCAAATCCAGTAGAAATTTCTAAATAGTAGTATAACCAAAAATATGAGAATCTCTTTTCTTTAACTAATGATGTACACAATGATCAATTTTACCAACTCTATTCGCAAATTATGGTTACAAGTTTACAATTGTAAGAAAGTATAAGACTAGAGTGAATGAAATTCGGATCCCCTAAACCAGACCCCTAGGGTCTTATTTATAGATGCAGGTTGGCACCTTTCGACTCAGAGCTTTCTACATGGTCGAAAGGTGGCTTTGCATACCTTCGGTCTCCATTGACACTTGCGCATCCCTCTGCATTACTTTCGATTGGGTTTGAATGCTTCCGTCTTCGTCGAAAGGGGTAGATGGGCCTCTTCCTTTGTGTTGCTTTGTTGTTGAAAGTGTGTAGGAGTAAGAGCTTTTGACTATGTCGACAGGTTGTTCAATGGATTTTTGAAGGTGTTGATGGTTTCGACGCAGTAGATAGCTTTCGGATGCATGCTTAGAACTTGATACAGAACTTTCCCTGGACGTTAAAGGCTTCGACCTATTCGAAAGGCTTGATTATGCTTTCGAAAGGGTTGTTTTGATCAAGGCATCTTTTTGAGTAATTTAAATGAAGGCAAAAACTTTGGTTTCAAAAGGTTTGATGCACATGCTACATTCGATGGGTACTCCTCTTATTTGAAACGTCTTTGTGTAGACGAAAGCATCTATTTGGAAAGGTAGACATTGATGCGAAAGGGACATTTCGACCACATCGACCTCTTCGAAATCTTGTAACGCATCTGGCTTTTGGCTGTAGCATCCCTTGGACTCCTTCGAAAGGTTTTGTTGGTGCTGTCATCTCTTGTTCCTATTTCCTTTTAACTATTTTGGTTTCGACAAGGTTGAAGTAGGAATTCATGGTAATAGTACCTAAAAAGAGGAAAGTGGTAAATAAACTTAAAGTACAAAAATGATAAATGCATAATGAAATAATGACCTAGGGTCAATAGTAAACCATAGAGGCATGGTTATTAAGTAAGCATTAATGAATATATATAAGATATATCAAGTATGCCTTTATGAATGGTGTGGAGTTATCATAGTAAAGTAGATTATATGAATAATATGACATTTGATCATTAGAGTAGGTTGGAACGCAAGATCAATAGTGTTACACAATAGAAGTCTGTCTACCATAAGGGGCTACCAATAGTTGTGTAACACTATTTAGATGTGAGACATGTCCAACCATAGGACCCACGGAAGATATACATTCGCGCATAGATAAAGAAAACCCACCAATGGATAAAGTAGTCTGCTTCAAATATGGTATTGAGAGGGGTATTGCCTTGATTGCAATAGGCAATCTGAATGGGATGGTCAACGTGAATCACAGGGTTACATCTAACTTGTCTTTTCCTCCTACCAGGGTTGATCCATTTGGGTTATGCACCACCACAGTTATTTGCTTTTTTATTTATTAAGGCCAGGCTAGTTAACCTAAAGAGAATTCATTCAAATTGGTTGGAGTGGTCCTTGGAACCGAGTCCACAATCGGAAGCAAACAAAGCAGTAAATCCTCAAAGTGAGATAAAGTATGACATAATATTTTGAAAAGTTGCCATTAGGCACTATGAGAGTCCCTTAAGTAATACGGTGATACGCACATGATACGATGGGGATGATGGATCTTGGCAAAGTGCTGATTGAGATATACTAGTGGGGATAGTATCTAGGTCCTTTGGTGGCACTGTGGTACTTATATAAATGTACATAGCTATGGTTCTATAGAGGGTAGATGGGAAAGTATCGTATGCGGACGTAGAGTCGAAATGATTAATTAAAGTGTAAACAGACATAACAAGAGATGGAAAACAATCGGCATAAACTATGTTATGTAGAAAGTGTATAATTTGTTGTTCACCAGATCATTTTTCTGACCCTCCTCATTATAACCCATAAGATATCTTGAAGGACATGTACCTGTACTTGGCATTTCGATGTTGACAAGGACACTAGTTATTGGATGTGTGAAATCTTGGTTAGTAGTTATGTGACTTAATATATTTAATTTATTCCACTGTGACTTGTATCGTTAGTGCACTGATATACATTCATTGGTTTATTTGCAGAATACCAAACAATGATCCATATTTTTGTGGACTTGGGTTTTCGATTTAGTGGAAATTATGGCCCACTGGGATGCCGGTTGTTACATGTCACGACTAGTTGAGGGCGCAATAGTTAGAATTGGTGAAATGGTTGGACTCGTGGTAGCATTAGGAGCGTGATGGTGGTGACCGGAGGTGCTATGGTCTTCATTGGCATAATGCGACATGGTGTGGCTGAAGGAGAGTAGGATGTTGCGATTTCATCTAAGGTTGAGCTTCTCAAATTCAGGATGGTAGCGAAGTACACATGAAGTGTGGCACGCTGCAATTGATGGTGCATCGATTCATCAAGTAATTGGTGGGAAATCGAGGAGAGATGGAGGAGAGGATATGGGTTGTGCAAATTTTGTACATAGCTGCGCACAGAGGAGGTTTAGAGGAAGATAGGGATTAGAGATAATGAAGGTAATTAGTGAATTGATTGTGATTAATTAATTCAGTTAGTTATCATTTCTTATTATAATCGTATATTTTGCATATGAGGAACAATCGAAACACGATCTTTGCCATTGCACTCGTAGTGAGGTTATCTATGATATGGTATGGGTTTGGATAGGATTTGGAAACTCGAGAATTTATGGTTTAGGTGAGTGCACTTATAACTTTGATTTTTATTTTATTATGAATCCCCGTAACTATATATATTGAAAAATACTGTCTAGTAAAGGTAGAATAATATATATATATATATATCTGTATGTGTATGTGTGTGATTATTTCCTCATTTGATTGGATTTGTTTGAGTGGAGATTCTAAATAGTTGATTAAAATTTCATATACTTATATTGTGGTCTATTCGTATTGAATAGAGATAGATGAAGTTGATATTAATTTAGGTTATAAATTAATTAAAGTCCAAATTTTAGTTGTGTCGGTGATAAAAGTATCATTATATATTTCATAGTAGATATTAGGGATAACTAATTAAAATCCTATATATATATATATATAAATGTTAACAAGATTTCTTGCTAACCCCGACGTATGCGAAGGAAATTGAGTCTTGGTTAATGATAGGTTTAGTCAACCTCATGCTAGTCTTATCGAAGTATGCATGTATTCCACTTTGATCTATGTGAAGAGAGTTCATGTCGTATGAGTTAATCATGTCCTGAGTCATGTCTCATATATGAGAGTTTAACATAAGTCACAGGTCAAGTCTATTTATTGAATATGCTATGTGATTGCAATTGTACAAGCCCTTATTTGCAAAAAGATTATAAAATTACAATTGGAACTAAAAATCCCTAAATTGATTTAAGGTTACAACTTAAAAAATGTAGGGGAGAGAGAAAAGAATCAATCGACCCCTTTAGAATGCCCTTGGGTCCGAATTTATAGAGTGAAGATGAGCGGCATGGTAGCAACGTGTCACTTTCGAGATTCTTGACATTCAGCTTCATTAATTGCTTAAATGGCTTCTATCATTCCTTTAAGTACTGATGACTTGCGGCATCCTTGTGATGGCTGATGATTTATGATAACCTCTCGTATTGTTGGCACATGACAACCTATTGTGTATTGATGATACACGATATCCTTACTGAGCCGATGACATACGATATCCTTTTATATTATTTAGCATTCGACAACCTTCCATAAAGCTGCTGATCTATGATATCAGTGTCATACTACAACTATTAAATCTCTTTATCACCTTGTTGGCATGCGACATCTGCTTTTCATTGATGATTTAAGACATCCACCTTTCTTTATTGATATAGCATGACATTGCGGCATTGATAACAGATGATGCATATTGTTAACTTGCGATATGCTTTCATTCGACATCATTATTCCCCTAATGACATATGACATCCTATGCTACCTTTACTAGTGCGAGATGCATTTTACTCACAAGTTCAATATCATTTCCTGTAATGAAATTCGATATCACTTCTTTAGGACTGCTTTTAAGTTCAACATCTCCTCTTCGACATGCTTTCATATTTTTGATGTCATGACTGTAGTAACATTCGCCCCCTGGTGTAGAGAAAATATTACTTTTCAAGACAATTCCTCAATATTTGTGCTTTCCACCTATTAGTGTTCTTCCTAAATCTAGGCCATTTATTTTAATTTAGATCAATGGCTTTTGTGCCTTTTCTTCCTCTCTAAATTATCCATCCGTCTTCATCATTTTCTCTTTTATCTAAAACTCAAACTCCAGATAAATATTTTAAAGTCTCATATTTCATTCAAGAATTTTTAACCCCTCATCATTTAAGCTTAAATCAAGGTACAATTTTGTTTTTAATTAATCAGGTCGACATATAAGATTAAGAAATTTTACGTTCAAATTACAACTGCGGTTTAATTTAGGGGTTTTCAATTTTGAATCGACGTTTGAGATTTCAACTATTAAACTTGAAACTATAGGTTAAATTCTAGATTTGTTATTCTTAAGGGTGAGATTAACTACGAATTATCATATCACTAGAGATTTAATTGATTAATTAAGGAGAGGCGGTATCGATTTAAAAATCTAGGTGCTTCTGGCTTGATTGAAATGGGTTGTTTATGAGGCACTCGAAACCCATTATAGAAATTACTGACTTATTTGATTTCGAAGATATTGCCTTACAAGATTACATATTCAACCTAATATTCGACATCAATAAGGCTTTAACCATTATTTTGACAATTAGCCCAAAACTAAAAAATTATTAAAATACGAGATCTGTATGATGTCGGCATCCAATTCGAAGTGTGATAACCATCCTGGAATTTGACATTTATTTTAAAAGATGATTGCATAGATTCAATAACTCTATAATAAGTTTTCATCCCCTTTTTAACAACTACTTAACGTGTTGACAATTCAATGTTCTTGTTTTAATCATATACGACATCATTGATTTTTTTTGCAGTTATCATGTAGCATAATTATAAATTATTTATATACCTAATATCTTTATGAGTTTAACAGTTAGTTAGAGTATATATACTGCTCCGACATTATTCAATAATTTCAACCATCTCTCAATCTGACATTAGGTCATTGTTACGACATCATATTTGGGTTTTCAATATTGACTGTTAATGCGATACCCATGAATTCGACGTCAATTTATTGACACGTCATGTTACTTAAGATGCTATTAGGGTGATATTTCAATTAGATTACTTTTGACTAACTAGAAATTTATTTTCTTACATTGGATTTAATAGTTGTTTCCATATCTTCAATCGATTATAAACTCAAGCATTTCATAGATTCGACATGGATTATTCAACAGCTATTGACTTTGTGCAAATGCAATGGCTAAATATGAACTTTAACATTTTAATACTATAGCTTGGTTAATTTTTAATTAATTAACTACCCTTTGTTTAGACATCTAATTATTTATTTTGAACTCATAAGCATTTTAAATTTAGTAAAATATGTAGTACTTTCCCGACTTTGTGTAGTATAATCTAGTAGGAAAATGGAAAGTAAGAAACCAAGTAAGAGCTCTAAACCATATCCTTTTGCAAAGAAAGTAGATTTCCGGCTCAATTAAACTTATATTACTACTTCAAAAGAAGTGGACACCATTCTTTAACAATTTGGGATCATGAACATAGAGGCATGCCTACCGGTCCCTTTAGAAAGATAAACAGCCTAGAGAGGGGTTCTCTACCTTTTCACCTATTCACATCTTGCACCCGAGGTATCTACGTTTCCTATATTTTCATTTTCAACTCCTACAACATTCTAATGTCGTTCCGATTCAGTTGACTCCAACTCAAACACTTGTTTGAGCTACTTAGAAATCCTTGCTAGAGAACTTAAACTCCCCACATATAGTGTGGAGACTCTACATATTTTGGCCAATCCTGTTAGGATAAGCGAACCACTAGATAGTCTATTGTATCGCCTTTGTCCATTCCCAAAATGCATAATTACCCATTCAATTAATATGATGAAGGAGTGGGAGAATTAATTCTTGTACATTAGATGTTATTCCTCTAAGATTAAGGGAATCTTTTTCATAATCAAAGTTCATCTTTTCTATAATTTATGCTATATTTGTCTTCCTCTTATGATCAATATTTTCTTTTAAATCCTCCTGCTAAGTAGCTAAGACCTTTTATTGATGACATTATCAATTCCTTGACTATGGTATCCAATAGTATGGGTGATAGACTTACACTTTTGATGGAGATAAATCTCTGTAATTATTCTCTGATCTTGAACCACCATAGGATATTAGGAGAACCTTCGATGGTAAAGGGGAACGCTCAGGGAAAACGATCACCAATCGATGGTTATCAGAAGGATTTCTCTATCAATTCTCCTATTCAGCTTGGATCTTTTGGTAAATTTTATAATAAATTAATTAGAATTCCTTATGTTGTTATCTCACAAAACTCCCCTTTTTGATTTAGGCTCATCTATACTTGTTATTGTTTCCAAGGAGGAGGCCAAGGATTATATTCCTGCTTTAACTAAGCCTACTAAATCTGTTCCTATCAAAGTATCTATTGTAGCGACTATTGAAAAATTTCAAAGAAAGGCGTGTACTGACGCTCGAGCCGTTATTTTGACTCTTCCTCCAAGTAATAAGCCTAAATTCAAGGATGAACAAACTTCTAATTGTTATTGTTGGGGAGTCAAACATGGATGTTGATTTAGCAATTCAAAACCCTGATGCAATAAACCTAAATTCTCCACGATGAACAACTCAAAAGAAAACTAAGGAGTTTCATATTGCTCATTCCTTCCTCAACATTACACTTCCTACTTCTCCATCAGGTTTTCATTATTTGTTTAAGGAGCTTGGTTTGACTCCCTGCCATAATGAATCCCTCCCTTAAGAGGTTCCTGATCAAACTCCCACAACTAGCTTTGAAGATCTTCTTCGTTGTGTTTTTCGATCTCCAAACGTGGTTTCTCTAATGCCTCTATAGCCTTCAACCTTCTCAAAAGATCACCTTTGCATAATCCTTCAGCAGCTCTTACTTGTATGATTTCTTTTTTATTTGATAAATTTATAACTTTATATATTTTAGCTTATGTTTATCGTGTCTTCAAGCGGCCAAGCACATGTTTATCCTTCAACAGGCTTCTCAAAAGCCTTCTAATCATGTTGCTGAACTCTAGGAGCATATTTCTTCACTCATAACTCAAATGAGTGATATTATTATAGAGATGGACATGCTATTCTTGAGAAGGGGAGACTCGCCTCCTCCCTTGATGAGGACAAGAAAGCTAAGTTGTTGGTTGAAAAGATGATGAAAACAAAATTTGAGTAAGCCAATAAAGAAAAGACTGAAATGGCTGCTAACATAAAATCTCTAGGGAACCAGCTAGAAAGTAAAGATATTGCTTTAATTCATGCTAATCAAACTATAAAAATTGCTAAGTAGAAAGTCACCTCCATCCTCGATGAAGCTCTCGTTACTCTTATAGAAAAATGCTATGAAGATGCTCTTCTCGTAATATATGGCAACAACATTAACAAATGCCCAGACATGGACTTTCCTTTTCTCCAGGAGCTAAATACTAGATTTAGAAGAACGTTTAATCTTATATTAAAGCGAGCTAAGGGATCAATTCAGGATGCATTTACTTAAGTAGAAGCTATTAACTTAGAAAAATTACTTTCTTTTGATGACCCTCCGCTTTTGGGGGATATAGATGCTGATGGAGGGGAAGATGGTGGCAGTGATCATGATGATGATGACAATGATGTATATGACATCGATGATGATAATCATGGTGGAGACAGTGCCGACAAGGGTCCGGATAGATCAAGAGATGAGTGTGATGGATCAGGTGGTCATAATTTGGACTCGTCGGCTCCTAAAGCGAATTTTCCCGACTTTTCCATGCCATAAGATGCTTCACATGAAACCATTCAATTGAATGACAATACTCCTCCTAGTCATCAACCGAAAGAAAAGACTCAAGTTCTAGCTCCTTAAGTTCCAGTTACGCAAGTATTGAATTCATTACTCAGATATTTTAAATTATCTTCTTGCAATTAGTTAATAATTTATTGCTTTAGTTAAAGAAAAAGTTAAAATATTGCTATGAGACTCCATACAAAAGAATTGGGAGGGAGGTGCATTGACTTAACATACAACTGGAAAGGGTAAATGAGGAGCACAACAAATTATCTTAAAAGTATAGGCCTCTTTCTGTTTATGCTAAACGATTAAGGAATTTTAAGGAGAAGTGAGCAGCCCCGTTATTAAAGAAGTCTTTCCTTCATCGAGACAGAGTCAGAAAAGAGAACGAAGAGCTAACTACCCTCTTATAGATTCTTATTGAGGATAAGGATGCTTTAGTAGAGTTCCTCTACAAATTTTATTGTAGAAGCCCTACTGTTGATTTTTGTTTCTTGGGAGAGAAGAGTGGAGGCTTGGTTGGGCGTCTCCATAAGAGATATCTAAATGAGTATGGATCTGACCCCCATTATGGGGCATGATGGAATCTTCCCATGATTGTGACTATTCCCCTTACTTCAAACACTCTTCCTTCCGAGAAAGTCATATTTAACAAAGAGAGATTTATTTTTGAATTTTAGAAAGGATCAATATTGTATGATTCCGAGTGACTTTGTTTGTAATTAAAACATTTTTATGAATTTTAATGCTTCCGCTTCACATTTCTTTGTAACTTAGTTTATTTTCATAAATCATAGAGATTAAAGAGTCACCGAGTAGTACTGTTCCCATATAACTCTCGAGTAAATTTGTCAAATTAAAGAGGGATTTTAAAGAGAAATCGTTACTTCTTCAAACCTCTCAGTTAGCGAAATATTGTTTCCTTATAGATCTCCCAGATGTTTATACCCGATTTCCATACTTTCGCTTTGATTTATTGGGTGATGAAAATGATAAATTGCTTGGCTAGATGCAAACTAGCAACGCTAAGTTGTTATGCAATGAAATCAATCCTCCAGTCGGAAAATGAGACTATTATTGATTCTCTCTAGTTAACAATCTTCAAGGTTTTATTGTTCCTCTTGATTCACTCCTCTCCATATCTACAGGGTCACTTTTTTTTTTTTGAAAACCCAGGAGAACCCGGCGGACCGGTAAACTCCTGAGGAGGGTATAGTAAAGCCGTCCGCTGATCCAAGCCCCCATACCCCCGGGTACATTTATATAGGATGGGGAAGCGCATGGTAGGAATCGAACCTGGGTCTTTTTACCAGAACCCAAGCCTCCTTTCCACTGGTCACTTAAAAAAGTGTAAAACTACCCTTTTTAAAATTTGAGTGTTTAAAGTTCGATGTAATTTTAAATTTGCTTATGCTTGTAACTCTTTCTGTTGTTAATAAAGAATGCATTATCTTATATGTTAACTTAATTTCCTATTAAGTTTATTAGGAGAATCAATAAGCACTTACTCTTAGTAGTCCAAATCTTTCTTCTTGATTCAATGCTATCTTTACTAAGATAAAAGCAATCATTAAAGAGAAACCTTATTCTCAAGAAGCCTCTATTTTATTGTCCATGACAATCCTGATGCGCAAAAATGGCATAAAATGTATTATCAATAGAAATCTTCATTAAATGGTATGAAGGAAATGATTTTAAACCTAGAGTAAAGAATTAAAGAAAAAGATAGAGAACCCCTTAAGCTAAAAGCAAGCATAAGTGTGGTCGATCTATCTGAACTCTCGGTCCAACATATTGACGTTGATGCGAAAATTGCTCATCTCCATCAAAGGATTATAGACCTTGAAGAAGACTTAATGAAAATTCATGTATTCTGCTAGCCCTTAGAAATTAATGTGAGTGGAGGTGACTCTAGTCTTCCTATTCCTACACCGTTGATTGGGAGAGAATATTTTCTACCTTGTTAAACCCACCTTCGAGCCTAGACAATGATGAGCTTGTGCGATGGAGTCAAAAGGTTAGATATGAATGTCAAACAATGGGATGACAAAGTTTCTTCATATCTCAATAGTTATCAGGGCCAAGTGGAGAAACTTGGGTATGAACAATACGTTCTTGAATAGGAGGTTAAGAAGTTAAAGAGCGAAATTCAGACTCTTAAAGGAGCTCATAAGACGTGCAATCATGCAATAGAAATCAAAGTTGATTCGATTGATGATGCAAATAACATTTGCAAGAAGGAAAAGAAATTTAAGAAATTTTAGATACAACAATTCGTCACATCATTGAACCTTCTCCAGTCATTAAAACTTTAAAAGGGGAGATGTAGAAACCAGACACTTAATGAAAAATTACTTATGAGTTTTCATGCAGACTTCCCTTTTGGTTACTTCTAATTTATGTATATAATATGTAAAATTAACAAATATGGTTCCTATATTCTGAATGGACTCCGTATCCTTTTTCTGAATTTATTGAATTATTGAAGATACACATTTTTCTTTTGATGCTATACGGTTCACATCCTTTGATTAAGCATCAGTTTGTCTTCTCGATATAGATCTTGTCCTTGAAACTTGTTTTCAAAAAAGGTTAGTGATTCATTTGATCATAATTTTGAAGCCCTTCCTTTTAGAAATTCATTTAATAACAAATATTCTCATCACTGGAACACTTAAACTCCATTCTAGGCGAACTTGATTTAGCACTTTAAGGAATGAAGCTTCTAATAACTTCGTTTTTAGGCTTTGTCACTTAAAACTTTGGAGCTTGATGTTTGAAGCTTTAATCTCCATAGAGTATTTATTAGGAAGTCCATTCGATAATTGCCTGTATTGAAGTTCAGAAATCCTTTGATGATAATAAGATCATGTTAACAAATATCTATGACTAAAGATTAAAAGGGAATAGAAATAGAAAGTTAAATGTAAAGAATGGCGTCCTCTCAAGAAAATTGGCCGAAGTTTTCATCGTTTTCTCAAGAAGTTTGGCCGAAGCTTTCTTCATCCTCCAAAGATTACCGACCGCCTTCTTCATCGTCTTTTGCATCTTCCTATTTCCTTAATCGCAGTTTTCTTCCTTATTCATATGCTTAAGCCGTTAAGAATCGATCTCCATCCCAATATCAAGGAGCGTTTTCTCGTAAATCTAATTTGAATTGGATTGATTCCAGAAAGGGAAGGAAATATTGTTAAAGATGTGAGGATTTTAATCACTTAGCTTCTAATTGTCGGGATCCAGTTTGATGCTTCTCTTGTGGCAAATTTGGGCATAAGAGTAAAGATTGTGTGATCGACTCGAATTTTTATGAGGCTAAATCGGATTCGACTAATCATGGCTTCCTTTTCGTTCTGAAATTCTTGATGCTGAAAGGTGTTCTTCTTGATTATCTCTGGGTCAAGAAAGATATTGGAATTAAGTATCTAGACGAACTGCTGTATCATTTTAACATCATTAATGAGCCGAACATTGGTAAGGGTTATTTGGAAAGATTTGGTAACCCAGAGATATTTTTTGGTAAATATGATGTTGGAGATGTTAAGGAGCATTCTCAATCCATTGAATCTAATTTCAGTAAGCAGGGTAGATCTAAGCCTATTCTGGTTAATCATGGTTTTCAATTCGTTCTAAAATATTTGTTGTTAAGGGCTTTGTTGATTGATTTTCTCTGGCCCAAAAAAGATTTAGGCTCAAGCTATCCCGATGATCTTTTTTATCATTTCCACATCATCAACAAGCCGAACTATGGTAATGGGTTCATTGAAAGTTCCTGTAGGTCATTAGAAATTGTTGGTCAATCTGTAAACTTAAATGATAAGCCTGATCCTCCTAATGTTTTTCCTGTCGAATCGATTACTCCTAATTTTCTTGATGTTAATGAGATTAACCTAGGTTTCGACCCCATTCTTCTGGATCCTGCTGTATTTTCTTGTTTGGATCAGTATTGTTTTATCTTATCTCCGAAAAAATGCAAAATTGATGAAGAACAGGGTCATTTTTTCATTTTTGCTCGAAGGAACAAACGTACTTCCAAACATCGTGCTCAGGGTAACTTTGAGTTATCTTTGTTCAAAAAATATGACTGCCTATCTTCAAGCCCTGAGGCTGACTTGTCTCTAGACAATCAGGATGACGATAGTGATTTGCTGCTTTCCACTGAGCATATAGTTTAAGTTCAATCGAACATCTCGAGAAAGTGCTCTCCAATATCTGTTAATAGTGGTAGTGTTAATTCTCTTGATTGCAGTTTTTCGAGTGTGGCTACGTTAGATTGGTCTGATGATCTTGGTGATGTTGATTTCGAATTAATGGATGAAGACTTAATCAATCTAGGTAATAACAGCTATGGGGCTCAAATGTTATTTAGAATTAAGAGTTTTGTTGCTTTTTCTAAGATTGAAGAGATTAATGGTTTTGACTTAGTTTTAAAAAAGTTTTGTGAGACTCCTTCATTAGATTTGGATATTTCATCAGAAAGTTTACAAGTTGATTTTCTATCGGTTAATCTCTCAGAATTGGAAAAAGCTGACAACAGCAATTTTTTGTGTTATTCAAAAGCATTTTCAGAAAGTGATATGGCCATAGATGATTTACTGGAATGGACTGATGGTTCTTTGGTGGTTGAAAGTTTTTTTGAAGAAGAGTTTTTGTTCAATTAGATAAACCGTTGGAGATTAGAGATAATAAGGAGTTTTTTTTTCTGAGATACACTCATGCACAATGGATATGCACACAAGTCTTCGTGCATCCATTGTAGTTTTTGGTGAAGATTTTCAGAGTTACCCATCAGAAGTCTTGACTAAGAATATAGCCGGTGATAGAGTGCATTATTCTACTTCATTATCAGACTTTTCCTCTTTGAAGAATGCAAACACAGAGCAGTTTTCTTTGGATATTTCTCCAGTTAGGTCTATAGGTTTTGATTCAGGAATTGAACCAAGAGATAGTGGTATCTCTGTGAACAATTGCACGGTAACAAGTATTTATCCAGTGAAGGCTTTGCATTCATCATTGAAGAAAGTAAAGAGTAAAAAAGTAGTAGCTTCCAGTGGATCCGTTCGTCAAAGTGCTAGGATTCGTAATTGCCAGTCACATTCTATGGGTGAGTTACCTGGTCCGAGTGCCACATGTGGCGCCACGAGTCCAGGCTCAGGTATGATTTTTTGTTTGGGTAGCATGTATTCTACTTATGCATTAGGCAGCCTTTCATCAGCTGAGTTTAGTCAGCTTGCTCGTGATACTTCGTTCATTTTTTCTGAGGTTGAGATGGATAGGGAGTATATTAGACATAAGGAATTAGAGAGGGCTAGTTCTGTTAGTTTATGAGGATCACTAGTTGGAACATTAGAGGACTAAATGATTTAAATAAGTGTGATAAGATTAGAGCGTTCTTTAAAGACTATTCTATTGACATTTCTCTTCTTCAAGAAACTAAAATCAACCTTCCCGACATTCATTTTTTTAGAAGATTAGGTGGTAATCACTTTAGAAAATGGGTTTTTCTTCCTTTTGTGGGTACTTCAGGGGGTTTAATGATAGGTTGGCGTGATAATTATTTTAAATTACTTCAATCAATTGTTAAAGAGCATTCCCTTCCTGCAATTTTTATTAATCTTTCTGACAACTCTTTTTTAAACATTTCTAATGTCTACGGGCCTAATTCTAAAATTAACCGAAAAATTTTATGGAATGAATGCCTTGAATTTAGATCATTTGCTCTGGGTTCTTGGATTTTGGGGGGTGATTTCAATGTTACGCGTTACATAGGTGAGCGATCTCCTAGAGAAGGAGATTACTCAACTATGGAGAAATTTGACCATTTTGTCATTAATTCTAATTTGATTGAAATTCCCCTTTCTAATAGATAGTTTACTTGGAGTAACGCTAGAGAGTCTCCATCCATGGCTCTTCTTGATAGATTTTTTGTTAGTGATGAAATCGAAGACAAATTCCCAATCTATAGAGTCACTAGTTTACCTTATACTTACTCCGATCATTGTCCAATTATTCTTACTTGTGAATTCCATAGAGTTGTTATTAACAATTTTAAATTTGAAAAGAAGTGGCTTTTGGAATCTAACTTTGTGAATCTAGTTAAAGGTAAATGGGTTTCTTTGAGTTTCCATAATATCAGAAATAAGGAAAATTCTGCAAAAGCTTTTGTTTCTAAACTTAGGGAGCTTAGGATTTTTCTTAAAATTTGGAACAAAAATGCTTTTGGCAATCTAAAAATTAAAAAAGATAATATTCTTAATGAAATGCTTAAAATTAATAAGATAGAAGAATCTAGATCTCTAAATATAGGTGAACGTAATGTTCTTGCTAATTTAAAAGATGAATTAAATTCTATTTTAGAAAAGGAGGAGGTTATGTGGAAACAACGATCTAGAATTCAATGGATCAACAAAGGTGATAATAATACCAAATTTTTTCATAATATAGCTAATGGTAGAAAATGTAGTAATACAATTAACTCTATATTTGTTAATAATATAGAGTTAGTTGATCAAAGAGATCTTAACAAGTCTTTTACAGACTATTATAAAGATATTTTTTGTTCTAAAACCAATCAAAGAATCAATGTTTGATGGATAGATCTGTATCCATCTGATTCTATTGTTGATTTATCAGAGTTAGACAATCCTTTTACTGAAGAGGAAATTAGAAAAGCAATTAATGACATGCCAAGTGATAAATCCCCGGGTCCTGACGGGTTTCCTATTTTATTTTATAATACTTTTTGGGACGTTTTAAAATTTGACTTAGTTAATATGTTTAATGATTTTTACAATGGAAATTTGCAATTAGGGAGATTTAACTTCGCAAATGTTATTTTGTTACACAAAAAAGTAGGAGCTAAAAACTTAAAAGATTTTAGACCTATTTCTTTGATTAACTGTTCAGTTAAAATCATTTCTAAAGTTCTAGCTAATAGACTTAGTAAAAGAATGAATGAATTAATCGAATTTTCACAATCGGCTTTTATTAAAAGGAGAAATATCACTGATGGAGTGGCAGTTGTTCAAGAATATATTAATTACTGTTGTAAGAATAACATAACTTGTGCGATTTTAAAACTTGATTTTGCTAAAGCTTTTGATTCAGTAGATTGGGATTTTCTTGTAGATATTTTTCATGCTTGAGGTTTTAGTCATAGATGGATCTATTGGATTTTGACTTTGCTTAGAACTGGAAACTCTAGTATTATGGTTAACGGTATATTAGGTAATAGAATTCAATCTAAGAGAGGTTTAAGGCAAGGGGATCCCTTATCGCCTTTATTATTTAACTTAGCTGCTGATGTTTTTGCTAAAATTATTAAAAGAACAGTGGATAATGGATCTCTTGGTCGTGTAGGCAATGAAATTTCGCTTAATGGTTTATCGGTTCTTCAATTTGCTGATGATACCTTACTTTTTTCTTCCCATCTTCCTAGACACATCATTACCCTTAAGTTTATCCTTTACAGTTTTGAAATTTTATATGGTCGAAGAATAAATTTTGACAAAAGTTCCATGTTAGTTTTAAATGATTTTGATAAAGTTGAAAACTTAGTTGCTAATACTCTTAATTGCAAAACTATGAACTTTCCTTTTGACTACCTCGGTTTTATGATTAGACCCACCAAACTCAAACATGACGATTGGATTATTATCATTGATAAAATTAAAAATAAGATTTCAAATTAGAATGGGAGATTTCTATCTAGAGAAGGTAGACTAGTTTTAATAAATTCGGTTTTATCAGCTCTTCCGATTTATTGGATGTCCTTGCATTTGTTCCCAGATTGGGTTATTGATAAAATTGATAGGATTAGAAGAGATTTCTTATGGAGTGGAGAAAATTCTAATAATAATATTAAATGTCTTGTAAATTGGGAAACCGTCTATAAGGCCAAAAAGGAAGGTGGATTAGGTGTTATTAATTTGCGTAATATGAATTTGTCTCTGTTAGGTAAATGGCTTTGGAAGTTCAATGATATAAATGATAACGCTATTTGGAAAGAGATCATTTCTAAATATTACTATAATGGAAATAGCAATTTATATCAAATTGCTTCTCCAGCCACTCAAAATATATCTAACTTTTGGAAAAACATTTTAAAATGTAATGAGATATTTAATTTAGGAATAAATACAATTGTTCACTTTGGTAATCGTACTTCGTTTTGGCATGATTGTTGGATTTCGATCTTGCCTCTTAAGATAGAATTTAAGGATCTGTATGAAATTTGTAACTTTAAATATGCTTTAATCAATGAAGTTTATTCTCCAGAAAATGATCCTCCTTGGAATTTCAGTTTTAACAGAATTTTAGTTGATTCAACTTTTAGACAACTTTCTTTGCTTTATGCCAGATTAAATCTTTATAATATTGGTAATGATAATGATTTTATTAGTTGGAAATGGGATAAAAGTAAGAAATATACTTCTAATTCTTTCTATGGATTCATTAATTTTTCAGGTACAATAAATAACTCATTTAAATATATGTGGAAATCTAATGCTCCCACTAAATCCAAAATTCACATGTGGTGAATTCTTCATGGAAAACTTAAAACAATCGAATTTTTAAAGAGAAAAAATATTCAGAATGATAATAAATGTTATTTTTGTAATCTGTATCTTGAGGACATTAATCATATATACTATAATTGTATGGATTCTAATTACATTCTAATTGGCACTCTTAAAAATTTTAACTTTAATATAACAACTAAAATTTCAGATTGTGAATTTTACTGGAATAATTATAGATTCAAGTTCAAAAGGAATATTAGATTTTTACTAGACACTTTATTCATTATTATTAGTTGGTTTATTTGGTTTGAAAGAAATCAAAGAATTTTCGATAATAATAATTGTCATTTTAACAAATTGATTTTTACAATTTCTTCATTTTGTTTTACTTAGATCTCTAACCCCAAATATAAATTAGCTAAAAATATCCTTTTTAGAAGGTATCTTAATAAGGTTAATCGTAATATTAATTTATTTAAACACAACAATAAATTTTTTAATATTAATAATAGTATTATTAATATTTTCTCTAATTTAGATGATGACTTCACTTCTAATCATAACTTACTTATGATTAAAGGTTCATAAGATAGATCCGTCTCAATATTTGTACTAGTCTCTGTTTTGGTATTGGCTTTTAGGTATTTTATTTATATTGTTATTATCCAGTTAGTCTTATTTAGGTTTTTATTTCCTGCCTTATTAATTCACATATATGTATATTTATTATATAAATATACATATATATGTATCATTCTAATTTTTTTTCTTTAGTCATTTTCCAGTTACAGGTATGGGAGATAGGATATCAGGTTCACTTTGCAGGTTTTCATATCTTCAGATTGCTGGACACCATTTGGTAGAGAGGTCACGAGAGCAGAGTATCTTCATCCAAGACTACTAGCAGTTTCTCCTCGGATTTAGGATTCTTCTATCTTCATTATGGAGTACTTTTTTCAGGAGGGTAAACCCTTCTCTTGTTCAAAGATTTTAGAGCGGTTTCTCTTTTCAGCAGATCCACTTCAGAGCAGATGCTTATTCACCTCTCCCAATTCAGTTGGTTGGATCTTCCAGATTAGTCTGGGACGTCATCCAGTAGTTTTTTTGTTTTTCCTCTAGTTTTTTAGGTACTTCTAACACCTTAATATCAGGCGGTGGCCATGCTGGAGCTCGATATCGGGGTGTGATGGGTGGTGGCCTTGTCGGAACTCATCTTAGGAGTACCTGATATTTGATATATATGTATTTGGTTTTGGTTACCTGCCAAGCATGTTCGCAGCACTTTATATTAGTGATATATATATTCATATGTGTGCTCTCCTCTATTCGAAGAGGATCACACATTTTTCTCAAAAAAAAGAAATCTTGTCAACACCCCAAAGCTGAGTTATGAAGAAGGTTTATCCCTTTTTGGATTTCTCTAGTTAGGTCGCAGGGAATGAGGTGTGTATTTCCTCCTTGATTACCCTTTCGAATAGATTACTATGATGTAAACTTGAACAGGTCGATCTTTGGATCCGGTTGAAACGGCCAGTTCCTTTGCTTACAACCTTTCGACTTTGTTGAGATTGAGTGGTTTTCCCTTTGAAAGCTCCCCTTTCGATGCAGTCGAAATACTCAAATGAATTACTTTAGAAAGTTCTGGATAAGGTTTGACTTAATGGTTTTCGATCTAGTCGAAGGCTAAAGTTGTTGAGTGATCTTGGTTTCGATCCAAAATCTAAGTTGAAGGTTTCGACCTTGTTGAAGGCTGTAGACTTGACTATCTCGAGTTTAGATTGGATATCTCTAGTCAAAGTGATTTGCAGTAAGGTCTCAACCTTGTCCAAACCTGGATCCTTTTGCATCTTGAGTTAATCTATGGTTTAAGTAGGTTGAGACTCGGTTTCGACCTTGTCGAAAGTGGAAGCTTTTTGGGAGGTAGCTTAGAGTATATAATTGAGGTTACTTGTATATATCAGGGTTTCGATAGGATCGAAAGGGGCGTTTCGATTAGGTCTATACCTGTAACACAAAGTTAGATCTGAGAAAGCTTGAGAAACAGTAAAGTAATTGAAAAAAGTGAAGACTTCCCTCTCCTTCTTTAATGAAGACTTTATTAATCAATAACCCCAATTCAATTTAGAAATTAGGATTTTACAGCTCCTTGGATTAAGAAAATACAAGCTTAGAATTACAAAAATTCGGATCCCTCAAACCAGACCCCTTGGTTCTTATTTATAGACGCAGGTCAGCAACTTTCGACCCCAATGCTTTCGTCCTGGTCGAAAAGTGGCTGTCTTGTTGACATTAGTATCTTCCGCCTTTGTCGAAAGGAATGGTTGCTCTTTTCTTTTCTTTGCTGCCTGGTAAGAGCTTTCGACTCTGTGGTTTTGAAGATGTTGGGATATTTACGGTGTCGATGTTGTTGGTTGATTTTGAACTCTTGTCTGCAACTTGAGGCAAAACCTCCCTAGATTACAATGGCTTCGACCAGTTCGAAAGGCTTAGTATAGCTTTCGAAGGGGTTGTTCATGCCAATGCATGCATTTTAGTTGTATGTGTGAAGGCGAAACCTTTTGTTTCGAAAGATTTGGCGCGTACTTGAAGAGTTGTCTCTCATTATCTTTGAAAGGTGTTGACTTGACTCCTTCGGAAGGTCTTCATGCATGTGGATTCACCTGCTTCGAAAGGTGGTCATTGAAGGCAGAAAGGTGGTCATCGAAAGGCCTTCATGCATATGGATTTTATATTAATTTTGTAGCGAAGGAAATTGTTATTGGGTTAAAAATTATTTTCAGGCAAAAATAATATTTATTTGGAGTTAAAAATTTTATATGTTAGGCAACATATTAAAATAGATTTTCCAGGATTTTTCCAGTTTTTTCCAAAGTTATTTGATGAATATATAAAATTATTTAAGGTATAGGACTTAAATGTTTTTTATATTTAATTAAGGAGAAGGGGCATTTTATAAAATGAAATTATTATTCAATTCTGAAAATAGGGGCAGCATATTCCTAAAAAGAATTTGTTAACCAATGAAAATTTGACAAACAAAGGCAGGTTAGTTGAAAAGTTATCTTTTTTAATTTAAAAACAAAGAAAACATACTTTTAGCATGTTTCAGCCTTTACGGCAACAAACCTTTCGACCCAGACCTTCCGACAAGATTGAGAAGTTCTAAGCTTTCGACAAGGTCAAACCAAGGCATATGGTATCAAGTTACTTGATACGTAATGAATTGGGTCGAAGGGCTCTAAGTCGAAAGGTTGATGGCCAAAGAGGTTATGTTATGTTTGTTTTATAAACCAAAAGCTTTCACCTGCTTTGCTTTCGAATAAGAGCTTTCGACTTGGTTGCTTTCGACCAGGTCAAGATATTTAAAAGAAAGGTTTTAAACCCTTCGACTCAGTCGAAAGGTTACTGCTGCTTTATTACTACTTTGTTTTGAAACCTTCTGACATAATCGAAAGGTTACTGCCGCTTTATAAATGTTTTGTTTTGAACCTTTAGAAAGATGAAAGGTTTAATTGTTTTAAAAAATAGCTACTTCTCCATGCTTTCGAAAGGAAGCTTTCGACTTAGGTGATTCACCCTTGTTTTATAAATTGAAGTAAAACCCAAAGCTTTCGAAAGAGCTGTTTTAAAGGATATGTTTAAATCTTTCGAAGCAGAACTTTCGACAAAGTCGAAAGGTTGCTTCTAATGGTTTCGGAAGGTTTTAGTTGAATGATTATGAAAGGTTTAGTTTATTGGTTTTGCAAGGTTTTAGTTGAATGATTTCGAAAGGTTTAGTTCAATAGTTTCGAAAGGTTTTAGTTGAATGATTTCGAAAGGTTTAGGTTAGTTGCTTCGAAAGGTTTAGTTCAGTGGTTTCGAAAGGTTGCTTCCAATGGTTTCGAAAGGTTTTAGTTGAATGAATTCGAAAGGTTTAATTCAACGGATTCAAAAGGTTTAAATGGAAGGTTTTCCAAGGCTTCCTAAGACGATGTTTTAAAGTGATTTTAAAGAAGGACGTCCAAAGTTTTATAGCTTTCGAAAGGTTTGCTTTTCAATGGGTTCGAAAGGTTTGAAGAATGGATTCGAAAGGTTTGATGTATGATTTCTCAAGGTTTGAGGAATGATTTTGAAAGGTTTGGTATTGGTTTTAAAAGAGATGATTTTAAAGGTTTAGAAAGAGATTCATTCAAATGGTTAAATGTTTTCATCAACTAAATTTTGAGTAAAGTATAGATACATGACATGGTGATATGATTTTGAGTAAAGTTTAAAGATAATATACTTTTCCTTGTTTAAGTTTGATTAAAAGGTTTAAAATCATTTTGAAAATGTTTTCAAGGAAAATTATGGGAGGGGATCCTTAAGTGAAAATGACTCAGATATTAGAATACTAGATAGGACTAGTATGGGGTCGCACCCTATACATTAGCTAATAGCTCCAGCTAATTGTTTGTCTAAAATTCCAGTGCGTAGGGCTTTGTCACAGTTAGACTAAAATTATGATTATACATCGAAAGGAATATATGTTTGTATACAAATAGGTTATTGGTGAGCCCGAAAAACCATTAGGATCGGGAAGACATGGGAGATGATTAAGTAGGGACAGACCATCCAGAAGTGAAGTATTTAACAGATAGTTAAGGATAGATAATCCAGAAGAAGAATATCTAACAGGTTTTAGGTTAATTTTGATTGTATTGTCTGGTAGGCCCGAGTCAGCCAAAGGTTAAAAGTTATCAAAACAAAACTTATGTATTTGAACAGATAGTTCATTATGACCTGATATTTATGTATGTTTACATAATGATTGCCTTACAGTATTTAACCATTGTGGATGCAGGAGCACAGTATATGGTTTTATGAAAGATTTTGTAAAGATATGTTTTAAAAGGATGTTAGTGAGGGGAAACCCGTTCCGCTAAGCGGCGTGGTCCCACTTAACATAATTATTCCGGGATGTATAATATTATTCACACCAAGCTTTATGTTTGACTCGAAGTTTATGTTTTCCCCTTAAACTTTCAGGTGCTCAAAATTAATTTGAGTAGGCTGAGGGATTATGGTCTTTTTTAGGTTTTAGTAGGATGATGAATAAGCTACCGAAAGCATGCAGGAGGCAAACAGATAGCCATTTAGGAGTTGCAGTACTTGTTATGTTTTGATGGATTTTCCACCGTGTTGTTTTGTATTAGGTCTATTATGACCATATGATTTTGATCAACCTTGGGGGTATCTTCATATACCACTCTTGGCATATTTTATAATAATTATATTTGATCTGTGCCTAGGAATGATTTGGGATTATGTGTTGTGAATGTGAAACAATTGGTTTTGAAATGCAATGAAGTAAAGTTTTTTTTGAAATCTTTGTTTTGTTTCATATTCAAGTGCTTCTGGTATTATTGGTACCATTAACATAGCCGTATTTAGTCGCCGAAAACTAATACTATAGATGAATGCAGCATCTTTAGCGCTTAGTTTCAGGCCTTTGGATAGGGGATGTTACAGCTTGGTATCAGAGCATGGTTTATGAAATACTTTAATTAAATATGATTTTTGAAATCATAATCCTTAGAAATTAGAGTTAAGATCGGGGTATGGGATAACGTTATAGTAAAGTAATTGTATTTGCTATATATAAATATAAGTATACACTATCTCTCTAGATTCCTATCTTAGTTAGGCTATTCATCCGTATCTCACGAAGTTTGAATACAGATATGGAAGGAAGAAGAGGCAGAGAAAATCTTGGAGGTGATAGCACCACCACTAATGGAAATGCCCGATCAAACACTAGGAGAAGTCCCGGTCAGGCTCAAGCTGAAACTGTTGGTGTAGGAGTTCCCCAGATGGACATAGAAGCAATGTATCATTTCTTTGTAAACATGTTGCAAGCTAGAATAGTGGCCGGAGTTGTCAGAGGTAATGCTACTGAGGGTAGAGCTTAGGAAGTTCTGATGGTCAATCAGTATGATAACTTAAGTGGGGATTACATCAAACTTGGAGGAAACCATTTATTTGTACCGAAGATGTGATCGTGGTGGAAAATTGGCTACTGCATTGCGAAAGAATTTTTGCTGACTTAGGATTGAATGATACATAGAAGTAGAGATTGGCTTTGAGGTAGCTGCAGGGAGCTGCTCTATTCTGGTGGAATACTATTACTGCTGGAGTTGATGAGGAAAACATAACTTGGAAGGAGTTTTGGAGAAGGTTTTCAAAAAGATTCATGTCTATTATGGCGCAGTCGGCGTTGGTGAGGAAGTTTGCAGAGTTGGAACAATGAGATATGTCCGTCTTGGAGTATGCGAGGAAGATTGAGGAGTTGGCCCGATACAGGTTTGCTTCGGTAGATACAGTGTTCAGAAGAAATGAAAAGTTTATAAGGGGCTTGAGGTTTGAGTTGATAAGTGCCACTTTACCACATTTGAGAGATCTCAGTGATGTAGTGGTTGAAATGGCATTAAGACAAGAAGAGGCGTTGGCTTGCTTGAGAAAGAAGATGAAGGAGGCCCATATGGGACAAGGCCAGAAAAGAAAGTTTTTGCAGAAAAAGAATGCTCAGAAGGGAGGAGCACAGAAGAAAGGAAAGGCTGAAGTGGTTGCGGCCCATTTGATTAGATGCCTTAAGTATCAATATTGTTGAACTGCCTCCCATTTTATTAGATGTAGGGAAAAGGTAGTCTTTGACTTGTAGATAAGGCTATTTGGCAGTTGATCAGTTTCCCATGCAGTGTTGTAAAGTGGCTTGCCCCCGGGACAAGTTAGGTTACTTTCTTAAATAGGTTGGGGTTGGTTCAGCAATCTAGGTGACTTGTTATTGATTATATATGGCTTAAGGTGCTCCTACCAGTGTTTAGTAGCCCTTCCCATCAATGGCCTCTAAAATCGAAGAGGACCAAATCAATCTTGCATGTTCTTTGGCTAACTTCGACTGCGAGAACATTGTCCATCCCAAATCACTGATCCAGACCTGGCCAGCAAACCTTCGACATGCTACTATTCTTGGTTACATGCTTACATGAAGGCTGTGCCAACTTCCCTTACACCCATTCTTTATTATGTTCCTAAATGCACATTGGTTGATGCTAAGTTAGCCAGTTCCAAACCATTATAAATTTCTGGTCGCGCTAGCTCTTCATAATTTGTATGGATTCGAACATTCCCAAGCCCAACCCTACATTGATTCGATTGGTTTCCAAGCTCTGTTGGTAGGCATAATCTGACCTAAGTAGCCACTACTATCTTCAGAATATGGAGTAATCACCCTTAGTCTTTGTTCTCATGAGCAAAGCATTGGCCTACAAATATACCAGTTCTTCTTCGTCCTCGCAACCATTTACCCGAACATTGCCACCTAGGCCTTTGGTATGCCTTGAAAGTTTCCTTTCCTGTCTGAAGAGTTCTTTGAAGTTGGTTTCCTCTAGTAATCATCCCTCCTTTCCTTGTAGCGACCACCACTAGGACCGAGGTAGGTTTTATTGTGTATGAAGTCTATGTTCGTTGGATCAAGGCAACATAGCACAACGTAGGGACTTGGCAATGATTTTAAGTGATGAGAACCTTCGCTAGGTCAGATTATTAGACCCAAGACAGACCATTATCGGAGGTGCTACCATAGTTAGGGCCCCAACCATGTGACCAGGAAGGCCTATGGAGGTCGTGATTAAAGAGAGCGGAGAGTTAGCAATGGGGAGTGAAGTTGACGACGACGACGACGACGAGACAATCAAGTAAGATCCTGCCTAGAATTGAGTGGGTGATATGGGTGATTAGGAACCATATAACTCGAACCTATTGGTGGATGTCATGGTCCTTAGTCAAGAAAATGTAGTTGATTGGTCCTCCAAATATTTTAGTTCATTAGAGATACCCAAAGCAAAGAGTACAGGTAACTGGGTGCAAGAATCAGATATGCCCACACGCTAGGGATCCTCCTTCAGGTACCCTGTCGCTCATGTCTCTTTAGTAAAAGCAACTCATAATGTGCCCTTTAATACAAAAAACCTTGAGGGGGTATGGTCTAACAGTAGTAGCACAGGGTATCCTTGCCCACTTTTAACAAGGAGGCGGCGAGGGATCGACCAAACGAAGGTAGCTTAGCCTTGTTTTGCTTCTTACTTAATTTCTTTCTTTTTTTATAACACTTTTGTGTTTGCATTTTTTGTAGTGGTCCATTTGAGCTTGAGTGCTGCTTCTGTTGGGTAATCCAATCAGGGATTCCCGCCTCACAACCTCACACTAGCACTGCTTCTTAACCATAGCTACCAGACCCCAGCTCCCTACCACACATGCCAACTAGCTCCTAGCTGCCTCTATATAGGGGCCCATTTTTCCACTGCATGACCTTACTTTATATGATGAGTTGTTGGCCAAAGGGGATTGAAGGCATGAGGAGGCAGAGTAGAAAAGCTTGTCCAAAAGCTTGACCATTTAATACCTTATTTAAGGCAGGTTTACGTCATTTACTACCTATCCCAAGGCGGACCCATCACTAGTGACTATTTAGCTGACATTGCATGGAATATCTTTAGTCACTTAATACTTCCTATTAAAGCGAACCATTTCCTGAGATATCCTCTACCACGCCAAACCAATAATCCCGACCATTTACTACTTCCTACATAGAGAAGAGGTAGGCCCTCACACAACCATTTATTACCTTCAATCTCTAAAGCAGGTCATTCGTACTATGACCCGTTTCCTACGGTGAAGTCTCACATTAGTCCGACAATTCATAGGTTCTGATAGCTTGATTAGCTGGGCAAATTTACCCAACAAAATTTGGGACTAACCTCACGTTAATGTAGTTACTTATTATAAGCGTTGTCTCACATCAGCACCAAAGTCAACCAATTGGTAGCCAGATTAGCTGGGCGGACTTTCGTGTGCTTTTAACTAACCTTGCATCCCTATAACTTAGTCAGAATCTATATCACATTCTACATTTATTATCACACATCTCACCATTTCCATAGTCAAGGCCTTTAAGAAATCTTCCTTATTTTGCCTGTAACATTAATTAACATCCTAAGAGGGATATAATAAAATTAATAACCTATTTAAATACCCAATTACATGTTATAATTATACGTTAATTACGCTATTATACGTACATACATATAGAAATGTGCCTAGTAATTTCTAAGTGCATAGAATATACGCCCTAAACTAGCGTTTAAATATCAACTCTTTCAACAATTATACAAGTCTCATTCCATATTACCAACAACACCAGAGTTTAGCTTTTCCTCCTTTTGATTTGACATGCCTTTAACAATCCCTTTCTGATCTCTTCTTTTTGATATATACAACAAAAGATTTGTATATATAGATTAGATAAAGAAATTGAGGGGTTGACGTAGATTAGAAATAAAGTAATAAACATCTAGATTTGTTACCTCTCGTTTTGAATCTGAAGAGAGAGACTGACAAAGCTTCGCTAGGTTCTCAAAATAATTTATTATTAAAAATGAGGGGCTAGGCTCTTATTTAGTGGTTGAAATTCTCCTTAACTGATGAATTTAAGTGGGTTTAAAATTATATAATCCAGTACGTTCAAAATACACAAAACTCTAACCGGCATTCACCTTTACTGGTCAATAGTCGCTACCCGCCGGTCGACTGCTAGCAATCGACCGGTCTGATGGAAGTGGTCCACCGGTTATCTTATTTTTGGAACCATTTATTACCTGATTCTGTATATTTATTTTATTCCTTAATTATAGCATAACGTTATCATTAATTTTAATGTTTAGTTAACCCCTAAGTCTAATTACCGCTAAATTTTAAATTTCGAATTTAAGAATTATTTCATTATTTGAATTTGAATTCTATTTAAATTATTTTGAATCCGAAAACTTTAAACATCCATAACTTTTCCATTTGAGCTCCATTTTCTATATATTATATATGGAAATTGAACAGACTTTCACCACGAACACAATGGTATAACTTTGATGGTCAAATTCTAACTTTTGCAAAATTTTCATTTTTAACCTTATCTTATCTAATTAATTTATCTTATCTTATTTTATTTACTCCTCATCAATTTTTACGGGGTGTTACATTCTCCCTCTTCAAAGGACTTTGTCCTCGAAATCTTTCCATGGGGTGAACAACGTAATTAGCAATAAACATCCATGTTATATAACCAAGTTATCAACAAAACCATCTACTCAACCAAAGTGCAACTCAACCGAAGTGCAATGTGATTATGTGTGCAAGCATACTATAAATGAGCTCGATCCTAGCATGAGCATAAGATCATGACATATAAATATGTATGCAAACATCCTGAACATGCAAGTGGTGTTCTATATGAGTGCAAAATGATAGTAAAAGTGTAACAACCACATCCTACCATCCAATCTAGTAATCGTGAATCAACCAAAACCTAATTTTGGAGAGAAAACTATGCCAGTGAAAAGCTTAGGGTGAGAAGTCGTCATGCTTTCCACTGGATTCCCTCCCCATTGTACTCGAACTGGTCTAATTTCATTGTTGTCGAGCTTCCTAGTTACTAACCTAATTCCTTATTATCTTCCGGTCGTACCTACAGTTTATCGCTAGCTAAATATCCTTATGAAATTTCCATATTTATGTTGCTCCTCAATATATATATATGCACCAAAAATGGGCACAACACTATTCAGATGTAATTGAAGAGATTAGAATGAAGAAATAAAATGAAAAACGAGGCTAACCTAACAATCACACCAAGAAAAATGAACAACAGTAAAAGAAGAAGAAAATTTATAATGGTTCGGCATTGTAGCCTACATCAACTTTGAAGGATTTGTTGTTTATTGTGGATTATAAACTGAATTACAACAATACAATGGCTAACACTCAAGTTACAATGGAGTTTCAACAGAGCAGCAGCATAAAAGTACCTAAAAGTCCTCTTTTAGTTGGTGTGGAGGTGCTATTTATAGGCGTGGAGCTAGAAATATCTGCCCTAAAACTTGGAGTACCCTTTCTCATGCATAGGTGGGCCCACAGGATTGATCTGGAGTTGTTTAGGATCGATCCCGATTGATCCATGTGGAATTCATATCGATCAGGATTGCTCCATTTGAGCTACAATCGATAATGAAGGCTATTGAGGTGATATGCAAGCTCCTGTGAAAATTTCATGTCATTTGGACTTGTGGATTGAGAGATATGATCGATCCAAGGTTGCACTTGCTAAGTTTGCTGAATGCTTCTTATCGATACATTCGTGTCGATCAGCTTCGTATCGATGACTTAGCACTTGAGACCTATATTTCACGCTGAGAGACCGTTTCCTCCGAGTTGACCTCTTCCTTTGTATGCATCCTATACATTGTTCCTCATATCGATGCTATGTCCTCTTCTTTCGTATCGATGCTCTGCCTCCTTCTTTGTATCAATCGAGTAGGTTATCGATATGAAGTACGCAGCTTTTGATGGATGATCAATCCAATGGACGCTGAGGTCCATCGATACATGTTCAAACTTGATGGATACGAAAGTTAGATGCTGAGTGATGGACTTGTGCTTATTTCGTATCATCTGGATGGATACGACATGATGGATGTGGCTTGATGTATACGAAATGGATGTGTTCCTCATAGATGTTGATCAATCCATAACTTGGGCATACGAACTCTGATTGACCTGAAATTTGGAATGTTGCCTATCATAGCTTTGCTAGTTTAACCATGCTTGTTGTAGCTCGATCCGGACTCAGACCAAGTTTGCCTGTATCCATTGTGGACCTGTAGATTACCGATCTTCGAGCCGGATTGTCTGCACTCCCTAGTCAAGTCCTTGGTGTCGCGCCTTGCCAAAAGGCAGGATAATATTTGCCCTCCCAAAGTACGTCTTGTGCAAACATGACGTGCTTTGAAAAGTTGCAATCCTCATTCTGAAAAAGTTCTATCTGATTTGCTAAACAGTTGTTGTCCTTTCATCAAAAGATATGACCCCTGATAAGATTTCAGCAATATAAATGTTGAGTTATAGACTGCCAATGATCATGCAGTTTTTTGTTGTAATTGAAGGTCGAGTGCTAGCAATTTGTCATTTATCATTCTGGTTGTCACCAGCTATGCGTTCAATTCCTAATCGAAACTAAATGTTAGTATGGCATACATGCACATATGTTAACCTAACTCCCATTCATGTACGCACGTTCATGGGTCATTGTTAAGTTTTTTTGTTGGATCGACTTTCGTATCGATCCTCTCCTGGATCGATGTGAAATCCGAGTTGAAATAATGATCGATGGTTGTTTTGATTCCTTTCTTCATATCGATCCTCTCCTAGATCGATTAAGGATGCATCATGATGGACTTCGTATCGATGGTGACCGATATGAGATGGATATACATAAGGAGCACTTTGTATGGATGTATACGAAAGTGATGGCTTCACATTGATCGATACGAAATGCTCGCTTCGTATCAATGGGCACAAATGATCCAGGCATAATTGTGCAGCGCTTTTCGTATCGTTGTAGACGTTGATCGCTTCAATCGGTTTAGTGACTGGGATACAGAACGTTTTTCTTTGGACACGAAGGCATATAAATAGTTTTTGGACTAAGAAAATTTTTCATTTGTATCTATTATTACTTTGTATCGATAGGAGAAAAAGAAATACTTGCAGAACTCTCGCCTTCAAACAACTAATCTATTAACCCTTAACCCAATTCCTTCAATCTAGGTAAATAATTAGTAGATCCATGTTTAAAGTGATAAGACTCGGGTTCCATGCCATTCCATTCATGGCCACGGCCATCTCTGGCGTCGTTGTTGCCGGAGCGTGGCCAAGGTGAGGCCGAGGGTGTGTTCAATGGCGATTTGAGGAAGAAGAACGAGGAGGGCACTGGAAGGGTTCGATGGAGTCACTAACTTCAAGTCTTCTCAAATTCATATCGATGGGAGATGGTTGCAGATAGTCCTCGTGATCGATATGAGAAACATGGAGCATGTTTCGTATTGATGTAGATGTAGTTTGGAAGAATGGTGTGATCGATCCGAAACCAAGGTCTTTGGATCGATAAGAAGAGCATCGATACTTTGAGTGATCGATACGAGTGCATGATCGATACGAACGTGAGATCGATACGAAGGCAGTATCGATATGAGAAAGCTATCGATCCAAGTCTTGGATCGATACGAACACAAGCTTCAAGGGAACGATCCAAATTGAACCATGATGGATCGAAATCCATTGCCTTTTGCATACTTGAACACTTAACTCCAACGAGCTTTAGCCTTGCATATTTGGACTTGACTGTAAAACTGTATGACTACCCTTCAATGCTCGCCGATGGAACTGTAACCTGATAAACATAACCAATCCTAACATGGATCGTTCTTTGAAGTCAGGATGGCACGGTTGAGATGGTCAGCGACGACGATCACTCTAGTTGAATCTCAAAGTCTTGTCGTTTTACCATCTTTCAAACTTGTAGAAATTTAAAGTGTTGCATAGTACCTCACAACACAACACGATCACTCACTTTGCACTGAGAGGAACACGAGTTTCTTGCCATCTAATAATGGTTTTTACCGAGTTCAATAGCTATGGATCCTGGGAGCTCAGAGCGACAAGAAGTTCAAAGTCTTTTGTTTCCTAGAATCGAAGTGCCAAACATCGTGGTAGATACAATATACCCTACTCCGGATAAACTATCGGATGCAGTATTGGTTATGAATCCAGAGGACTCCGTCCAGTCCAAGATCTCAAAAGAAATGCTGGGCAGAATTTGTCTTAGGCATGGATTATCTTTGGAAGAAGTTCAATTACAGGGGCCAGAAGATACAGCGCATAATCCCCTGGAAGGGTTCACTACATGTAATAGATTCATGTGCCTGGCTGTAACATTACCCCCATTCAATCAGTTCATTCGAGACGTGTTATTCTTTCTGAGGATCACACCTTCTCAGCTCCACCCCAATGGCTAGGCACTTCTCAACTGCCTATATATCATATTTATGGAGCATCCCCTTCGACCCCTGACCGTCGACAAATTTAGATACTTATTCAATGTCAAGAGCCGGGGAGATAATCCGTCATTCACTTTCTTGGAGGCGATCAGAAACTGCCAAGTGGTGGCAAGTGCGTGGAGTAAGTTGAGCTACTTTAAGATAGAGTGGTTCTATGTGAGATGCCCACCGGGGTTCGCCAGACGATGGTTGGTCAAAAGTAAGTACTTTCACTTGTTCATCAATTAACTGGGTAATATAAATCGATGCTGAATCCATTACTATATTTCTTTCACAACTGATATTCAATGGCCTGAAGGAGCACATTTTAAAGAAATGGCGTGGACACTTCAAGCGGTGCCTTCCGAACTTAGGGAAATATACGAAATCCTTACTGACGACAATTTGATCACCGTTGGGTTTATGGAGAGAGGTCAGAGCATAGGGCTGATAGGGGTTCCCACAGTGTTCCCAGTAAGACAAAGTAGAAGACGAGCTCCTGTTGTGCCCCAGTTCGAGGGAGCTCAGGTTGCGCCCGGCGTAATAATCATCGAACCTCGCGATGACAAGGGGACAGAGGATGGTCATGAGCCCACGGTCGTGCCTCCACAGGGCCTTCGGCCATCAGAATCAAAGTGAAAAAGCAAAACTATCGCCCATAAACCTAAGAGGCAGAAGGCTATTGAAGCAGCTCAGCTCGTTGGAACTTCCATGGGTCAGGAGACTCCTTCTTCGCAGGCGGAAAGTTTATTGAAAGGGTTATCAGACTTTCCTATCTCGGATGATATATTTTCATTCCCTGATCCTGGGCTAGAGGGGCTTCACTTCCCATCAAGAACTGGTGCAGACCTACCTTCAATAGTTATAAAGGAGACAACTCCAATAAGCAGAGCTACTACAACCGGTCGGTTGGGGGGTTTGAACATGCATACACACACTTCAGGACACCACATGACATTTCATCAAATGCTTCATAATTTCTAGCGATAAGTAATTCTACTCCTCTTTTCGTTTTACAGATACGATGGTGAAACAAGCTCCAAGCTCAGCAAACTTTGCTCTTTGCGACATTCATCCGGATCGCGCTCTGAATCACATTGCTGCATAAGTGAAAGAGCCTATGGTCACGATTATCAATCTAGCCAAGAGCACTTGCGCCATGATAGAGAAAAAGAAAAATCATATCAAAGCAGGCGCCATTCTAGGTCGCAATATCCGCCACCAAAAGGACCTTCGAAACCATCTGGTTTCGGTATGCCCTCTTCAGAATCTTCACATCAAGTAGCACCGTCTCACGCTCCAAGAACCAGCGATCAGCGCCACAGAACTGAATCAGAAACTCCTATTGTCATAGAAAAAACTACCATAGAGCCTACGGGGGAGGAAGCCATCCGCATCGCCAAGCTGAAGAAAGATTTTCCGTCCGTATGTTTCGATGGCTTCCACATCCCTCCCAACTTGAAAAGAATCCCAAGTGACATAGAGAAATTAGTGTAGGACTATGTGCATGATGCGTATAGCCAGTATCATGAATGGGTTAAGACGATAGAATGGGTTTCGGCGATGTCTTTTGAGCGGGCAAAGGCTATCGAGAAACTAGAAGGCGATCTCCCTCAAAAGGGCAGAATAATAACGGCACTTACCAATGAGCTCGAGTCTTCAAGGAAAACCAAGATGGAGGCTGGCTAAAGAGCTAAAGAGGCCAGGAAGTCTATGGAAAACTTGAGAAAAACTCACATGGACTTAGTGCAGGAGATGGGTCACCGAAACACTGTTATTATTCGGGGAAGGGATGTTGCATGAAAAGAGGTTGATGAGCTAAAGGCTAAGCAGAATAAGGCCCTTAAAGAGAAAGATGAAGCCAACAAATTGGCCCAGGAGGCATGTGAGGAGGCAGTTAGACTTAGGGAAGAGAGGGATTCTACGAACAAAAAGGCCGAAGAAGCCGACGCCAGGGTGGAAAAAGAAATAAAAGCTGTAGAGGCCATGATGGAAAGAAAATTTGAAGATCTTATAGTCACTTACAACGCTGGTGTCTTGAGAAACCGCAACCTTAATTGGCTCGGCGAAGACTATCCTTTCCAATTATTTAAGGCCTGGAACCGTTTGCTTGAGGATGAAAAGGCGATCCACAATGTTGCAACCGTCGATGAGTTTGAACTGGAGTCCTGTCTTTAAGTCCTAAAGTCATAGCCTCAGGTCATAATCAAACGTTGAGTCGAGTCCCAACGTTACGCTGTCTCGGTCAGCGGATGGAACTTTAGTTATTCCCACAGTTCTGGGGAGAATTGAAGTAGTCAGTTGGTAGTCGTCCTCCGCCTTTACTGACTTTGATTTAACATAGTCGGAACAAAGTTAAAGTGACACAAGTTTGAGCGGTCGGATCATACTCGCTCATTTGCTAGTACTCACATCCACATTCTAGGGATTAGACTTGTACGCCGACGGTCGATCATGCCTGCTCGTTGTTTTAGAATTACATCCGCTCTCCGGGGACATAAGTTATTTTACGGGCAATCGGTCATGCCCATTTAATGTTTACACTCTAGTTCACACTCTGGGAATCTAGAGTCAGTTGACGGACGGTCGATCACATCTGTTTAAGTATTAGAATCTTACTCGCACTCCAGGAATAAGGAGTTGGTCAAGGTTGTGGATGGTCGGATCACATCCTCCATGATCCGGTAAGCGAAGTCGTAGATGGATGGATCCATCTTCTTCGAGCTTGAAAAAAGAAGACGAGGTCGTGTGTGGACGAGTCCACCCTCCTCGGACTTTTGAAATGAGCGAGGTTGTGGATGGATGGATCCATCCTCCTCGAATTCTAGAAATAAGCGAGGCCGTGGCCATCCTCCTTGAGCTTTTGGAAATAAGCGAGGTCGTGGATGGACAGATCCATCCTCCTTGAGCTGGACGGTCGATTCATGCCTTAATTTTGGAGTTTGCACTTCAGCTCGCACTACGGGAGCTGTAGTTGTTTGGACAATTGTCGTGTTTCAATTCTCTTTTGATTGATCATTATTTGCCCCCCGAGCTCCAGATTTCATCTAGCGAGTGACCTGTATGGTCATGATCACTCTCTATTTGAATGAGTCCCACCGTAAAATGGAACTCAGCTCTTCGTGCATCATGGCGGTAGCATGATGCATCTAGGAATCATTAACTTGGCTTTGTGAGTCTGCACTTTATTACTGAAATAAGAAATCATGGCAAAATCAATTGCCTTATTACAAATACAAATTCTCGAATTGCATAAACAAACTTGAATAGGAAAGCAGACTAAATGAATGACAGCCAATCATATGTAATACTGACGGAGACTTTCGCTGTTCCATTCTCTCGGTAGTGTGAGACCATCAACAGTTGATAACTTGAATGTGCCATCTCCAAGCCTCTGTTCTATGACATACGGTCCTTCTCATGTCAGTTTCATGTGCGAAGGGACCGGATAGACCCGCTTGAGTACGATATCGCCCACTTCAAAGGTTCTAGGTCGGACCTTAGCAATGTATAATCGAGCGACTTAGTTTCGATGTGCGGCTACCCTGAAATCAGCCTCCCCACGATTCTCATCTAACAAATCCATAGATTCTGCAAGCAGGATGGCATTCGTCTTTAGATCATAATAAGTCACAGGGTGAGAAGGTACCTCTAGTTAAACTGGAACAACGGCTTCGGAGCCGTAGGAGAGCACAAATAGAGTATGGCCTATCGTGGACTTATGGGTAGTTCAATAGGCCCATAGGGCCATGGGGAGCTCATCGACCCACTTACCTCCAACTTTCTCCAGTCGTTTCTTTAAAATGGACTTGATAACTTTATTGACAGCTTCAACTTATCCATTCGCTTGGGTGTGAGTTACTACTGAGAACTTATTCCGGATGCGATAGAGTTGATAGAAATTCTTAAACTTGGCACTATCGAACTGGGCCCCGTTGTCTATTACAATTGCTTGTGGGAGGCCGAAGCGACATGTGATGTCACGCACAACAAATTTGATTACATTTTTCATCGTCGTAGTAGCAAGGGGCTCAGCTTCTGCCCATTTAGTAAAGTAGTCAACCGCAACGATGAAGTACTTTGCACTACCCTTAGCTAGAGGCAAGGACCCTATAATATTAATACCCCATGTGGCACATGGCCATGGACTGACCATTCGAGTAATCTCGGTTGGCGGGGCTCTAGTAATTCTAGCATGTTTCTGGCGCCTATCACACCTTTTAGCATAGTCAAATGCATCTCAGTTTACGGTTGGCCTGAAATACCCGTACCTGAGTATCTTCTTCGCAAGGGCTTGCCCCCCAGTGTGATCGCCACACTCTCCTTCATGTACCTCTTACAACACTTGCTTGATTTCATCATGGGCGATACACCAAAGTAAAGGAACAGAAAACCCCCTTCCGTACAAGACTCCTTCTTGGATAACAAATTTAAAGCCATTCGAAGAACTTGTCTTTTCTCGCCCCTGCGTTCGGGTAACGTTCCGTGTTCAATCTGATTAGAGTCATCCATGACCCCATCTTGGGTGTTGCCTCATGAACCCAATTTGTTTCCACCTGATCCATACTTGGTGTAGTAAGTGTCTCCATGGGGATGAGTCCCATCCACTGTTCTTCGCCTATGCTGGCCAGTTTTGCTAAAGAATTGGCCTTCTGATTTTGCTCTCGGGGTATACAGTGGATAATGTAATAGTCAAACTAGTTCAACACTTCTTGGACTCGCATAAGGTAGGAAGCCAACCTTTGATCTCTGGCTTGATACTCTCCTTGAACCTGGCACACCACCAGTTCTGAATCGCAGTAAATTTCCACAACAACGACCCCCAAATCCTTGGCAAGCCTTAGCCCGACAAGTAAGGCTTCATACTCGGCTTCATTGTTAGTTGCATGGAAGTCAAATTTCAAAGCATAGCATACAGATCGCCCTTCTGGGGTTTCGAGCACCACTCCAGCGCATGAGCATTGGTCGTTTGATGCGCCATCAGTGTATAACATCCATATATGGTTAGGAGGTTCACTAGTTTCGGGTAAGTCCTTCGGTATGGTGAACTCAGCTATGATATCCGCTAGAACTTGTCCTTGAATAGATTGCCTTGGGGCATAAGTGATATCAAATTGACTCGGCTCGATGTTCCACTTGAGCAACCTACCAGACGTCTCAGGTTAGGTCAGGATCTGTCGTAACAGCTAGTCGGTGTAAACAATGATCGGATGAGCTTGGAAATATGGGCGGAGCTTTCTCAAGGCTACAACAAGACAATAAGCATGCTTCTCTATCTTCGGGTAGTTCCTTTCTGCCCCTATCAATCTTTTGCTGACATAATAGACCGGCCGTTAGATCCGATCCTCTCCTCGAACTAGCGCCGCACTGATTGTGTTTGCCGAAACCGCCAGATTGACATACAACTTCTCATGATCAACCGGCTTTGGCCAGATGGGAGGTGTTGCCAGATGTTGTACTAGTGCCCGGAATGTACCCTCACACTCCTTTGCCACTCAAAATTCTGTCTTCGTTTTCTGATCAGATCGAAGAAAGGAACACACTTGTCTATGGATCTGGAAATGAATTGCTTGCCACCTTCCTATTAAGACTTTGCACCTGTTTTATGGTTCTAGGTGTTTCGAGATTCCGAATCGCCCGGATCTTTTTAGGATTGGCTTCAATTCCTATGGCGTTGACAATAAACCTAAGGCACTTTCCAGACGCGACTCCAAAGTGACACTTTAATGAATTTAGCTTCATTTCGTACTGTCGGAGCATGTCGAACATCACTTCCAAATCACTGATCTGGTCACTGGATAACCATGATTTCACGAGCATATCATCTACATACACCTCCATAGTCTTTCCGATCTGGTTTGCAAACATTCGATTTACGAGCCTTTGATAGGTTGCTCAAGCATTTTTGAGTCCAAACGGCATCATCTTGTAGCAATAAAGTCCCAGATCAGTGATAAAGCTGGTGTGCTCCTAGTCAGGAAGGTGCATCGGTATTTGATTATAACCGAAGTATGCGTCCATGAAGGATAAATGCTCATGTCCGACTGTTGAATCCACGAGTTGATCGATTCTGGGAAGCGGGAAACTATCTTTAGGGCAGGCTTTGTTCAGACCTGAGTAGTCTACATATGTTCGCCACTTCCCGTTTGACTTTCTGATAAGCACTAGATTAGATACCCACTCCAGGTATAAAGCATCACAAATAAACCCACTAGCCTTGAGTTTATCCACTTCTTCCTTCAAGGCGGCAGATCTCTCCGGATCCATACTGCGCCTTTTTTGTTTCTCTGGGATGTGTAGCGGGTCGATATTTAATATATGGCTCGTGATATTCGGCGAGATCCACACATGTCTAAATGCGTTCAGGAAAACACATCGAGGTTTTCTCGGAGAAAATCAACCAGTTCCTATCCCATCTTAGGGCTGAGTTGCGTTCTGATCTTTACCAATCTAGCATCATCATCGTCTACCGGGACATCAATTGTTAACTCTACTAGGGAGGCCTGGTATTCTTTAACTTCCCCTTCGTCCTCATTGTTTCTGGGATCAAGATCTTTAGGAAACTAGTTTTAGCGCCCGAGCCTCGGCTCAGGCGTTAGTTGTCAATTCTCCATAGAGCGGACACAGATAGATTTCTCCATGCCATAACCTTTCTCCTTTCGCTGCGCAACCCACAGCTCTGCAACATAACAGACGCGTCCAACCGACTGATCACCATGTACTACCCCGACTCCATTATTAGTGGTGAATTTTAGAGTCAAACACCAAGGGCCAATCGCTGCCCTGAACTCTGCAAGGGCCAATCGCCCTAGGAAAGCATTATAAGGAGAATGAATAACTAACACAGCTGCAACATCCGGACTCTCCGACGATCACCAATACCCAACTCAATGGGTAACTCCACCATTCCAGTTGGTATGGTTGCGCTACCATTGATAACCATGTATATGTGGCTGACACGGTTTCAGATCCTTCTCTTCCATCAGCATTTGGTCATAAGCACGTTTAAAAAGTATGTTCACAGAACTTCCACTATCGAATAAGATCCTCTTCATCCAAGCAGAACCTATCTGGGCAGAAATAACCAATGGATCAATAGTGGGGGCCTCGACTCTATCAGCATCACGGTTTCTAAGAACGATATCGTCAGTCATCATCCTTTGTTGCTTTGTCGGGGCTCCTTCATCAGTACCACTACAACATTCGAAGTCCACATACCTAATCGAACTAGCATATGACTCCATTTCCTTCTAGCTTCGATCAGCCGGATGAGGATCACCACTCACAGTATTAATCACAGTCTCCTGCCAGTACATGCGGGTTCTTCAGGCCTAGCCTGGCCTTGGCCTTGATTGGGATTAGATGGGCATGCTCTACCATCTTGCGGAGCCTGAACAAACTTCTACAACTTCATTTCTTTAATCAACTTTTCAATAATATCCTGTAGATGACGACACTTATTAGTGTTATGGCGTAATAGTCATGGAATCTACAAAACTTCCCAGTCTAAATCTGCTTCCCCGACGATGGTTTTGGAGCTGTCTTCTTGTACTGCCATGTATTGTATGTTTGAAGATAAACGTTCTCTAGCGACATGTTCAACGGGGTATGTCAGCCGAACATAGGAGCTCTTGGTCTCCTATGATGAGGGTCTCTCTTCTTGACCTCCATCACCCTTCTGCTAGTTTTGCTTATTCTGAATATTTAATTGTACTTTATCGGAGCTCTCCCCGGTCTGCTTCACTACAACATTACTCTGGATTCCTTCACTATTGGGCCCTACGACGTCCTGCTTCCTAGACCATCTAGTGTCTTCCCGCCTCAAATACTGGGCTTCCTTTGCGTAGAAAGGTCCTACGAAGCAAGGGGATTTCCAGCCAACCAATCACCAAACTCAAAATTGGGATCGATCCCTTTAGTCAATGCCATCGGAATAGAGCTGTCATTGGGATTACTGACTTCGGCACAACCAGCGTGGAACCTTTCCAAATAATGCCTTAGAGTCTCTCCTGGGGCTTGAGTAACATTGGATAAGGTATTGACATCCTTCGGTCTTATAGCATGCATAAAAAACTGCTTAACAAACTTAGTAGCTAACTGATCAAAACATGAAATGGATCTGGGCGGTAAATGGGCGAACCACATAGTCGCAATGCCTCCCAAAGAGATAGGTAAATGGGTGAACCACACAAGCCATTCATATTTAAGAATATGTTGGCTGGGATCCGAATTTCCTTCATATATAGGCAAGGTCGGCATCCGGAATTGGCAGGGCGGTCCCGAATGTAAGATATCATTAGTGAATGGGGTGTGACTTCTAGAAATCCCCCAATCATCATTTGTGTGGCCTTGACTTTCTCTTATCATTTGGCGTATCATAGTTAGAATATCGAGCATCTGGATATTCATGGCCAAGGCATGGTCGGGTTCCATGTCGCGAGGACGATCCGGTCGCTGTCTACGGCCCGTTCCACGCCTCCTTGGCTCTTGGGCTTCAAGGAAGTGAGGATCCTGAGCATGAATGCAGTGACGAGGGGCTGGATCTGGTTGGTTCTGGATCTCGGCATCCAGAGCTATAGCAACAGCTGCATGGTCATGGGAAGTGTTGTTAGGAAGTGTCCCTCCTCGGGAGGAGGGTGCATCTTGATGCCCTGTGGATGGACCTATTCTGGCGACTGCGCAATTCATAGCATATGGGTGGCGGAGACTTCCGTGTAATTCCCATCTAATCGGCGACGTGTAGATCTGTGATTGAAGTCAGATGACGCCGAGCTTTCAGTTAAAGAATAAGAGGCATGCTACCTTCTAGATCTCCATTGCCTTTCTTCATTCAGCTAGTTCGTGAGTTCCATGTTGACACGGATCTGCTGAGTGAGCTCTTGATGGCTTTGAGTGAGTTCCTGCATAAGGGTCTGGAATTCCTCACTAGTTACTAGACCAAGTGGATCTGGAAGCCTGCGGTGGTCAGCTGCGTAGGATTTTGCCTATCCCTTCCTTCCGGATCAGCAGCATTGGAAGCAATTCTGGTATTGCGCACCATGTTGGATGTAGTTCTTCTTTGATCTAGATCAATCTGAATAGTTTAGAAAGAACCACTAGAAAATAGATCTGGATCTCCTTCTTTGATTTTCGCAATCTAACAACGATAGGGGATCCACAGAGCAGGAGAAAAGGCAGAGTTTATCTCAATGAAAGCAGCAAAGTGTTTGCACCAAAAATGGGCACAGCACTCTTCGGATGTAATTGAAGAGATTAGAATGAAGAAATAAAATGAATAACGAGGCTAATCTTACAATCACACCAAGAAAAATGAACAGTAGTAAAAGATGGCAAGAATTAATAGTGGTTTGGCATTGTAGCCTACGTCCACTGTGAAGGATTTGCTGTTTGTTACAGATTATAAACTAAATTACAATAGTACAATGGCTAACACTCAAGTTACAATGGAGTTTCAGTAGAGAAGTAGCATAAAAGTCCAAAAATTCCTCTTTTAGCTAGCGTGGAGGTGCTATTTATAGGCGTGGAGCTGGAAATATCTGCCCTAAAACTCAGAATACCCTTTTCATGCATAGGTGGGCCCATATAATCGATTTGGAGTTGCTTGGGATTGATCCATCTCGATCCATGTGGAATTCGTATCGATCAAGATTGGCTCCATTTGAGTTGCGATCGATCATGGAGGCTCTTGAGGTGATATGAAAGCTCCTGTGAAAATTTCATGGCATTTGGATTTGTGGTTTGAGAGATATGATCGATCCAAGGTTGAGCTTGCTAAGTAGGTCGAAGGCTTCGTATCGATACATTCGTATCGATGACGTGGCGCTAGAGATGGATATTTCACGTTGAGAGTCCGTTCCTCTGAGTTGACCTCTTCCTTCATATCCACCATATACATTGTTTCTTGTATCGATGCCATGTCTTCTCCTTTCTTATCGATGTTATGCCTCCTTCTTCGTATCGATCGAGTAGTTGATTGATACAAAGTATGCAGCTGTTGAAGGGTGATCGATCCAAGGGATGTCGAGGTCCATCGATACATGTTCAAACTTGATGGATACGAAAGTTGGATGCTGATTGATGGAATTGTGCTCATTTCGTATCGATCTGGATGGATACGAAATGATGGATGTGGGTTGATGGATACGAAATGGATGTGTTCCTCATGGATGTTGATCGATCCTTAACTTGGGCATACGAACTTCGATTGACCTAAAATTTGGAATGTTGCCTTGCATAGCTTTCGTAGTTATACCATGCTTGTTGTAGCTCGATCCGGACTCGGACCAAGTTTGCATGTATCCACTGTGTACCTATAGATAACCGATCTCTGGGTCGGATTGTCTTCAGTCCCTAGTCAAGTCCTTGGTATCACGGCCTTGCCAAAAGATGGGATAACAATATATATATATATATATATATATATATATGTGTGTGTGTGTGTGTGTGTGTCTGTCTATGTATATGTATATATGTATGTATATGTATATGTATATGCATTCATCTGGTGGTCTAATTCCATACATAAATACAACACAATGATAAAACATGAACATATCTTATACCATACCATACACTTTTCCAATAAGCTATGGAGAAAACTAGTGATAACAATAAAAAAACTGCAAAATAAAATTTTGTTGGAAGTTGCCATTTCTCATTGACTAGTGTTAACGATGTTGGGCCCCTAATACTGCTTACTGAATTAAGATAAACATTCTTAGTATGTAATTCCACTTAACTTCCCATCTTCCTTAATCCTCCTTCTTGGTTTCTAATAAATATAGGGGAAAGCAATGTTTCATGAATTCCTCTGATGCCCCCAGTACTTCCATGAGCCACATATATCTCAACATATGCATAGTTAGGTCCGACTTTCTATCATATACTTCTAGTGTTAGTAGTTTAAACTCCGATGGATTCCTAGCATTCCTGATATTAGGAGTGAACGGACTTCTATTTACGTCCTCCAGATCATTGTTCACCAATCCTCCACGCATAGTTCGCTTGATCATCTCTACAAACATGTCATTATCATCCAAGGTATTCTCCTATCATCACTTTCGAACCCCCCCCCCCACGAGTCCACGAGGAAAGTCCAGAACATATTCCTTCGGACATGCATCCAAATTTCATTTTGCACCAAACTCCATAGGATCGACAGCGGGTCCTCTAACATTGCCACCGTCCATACCCAGGGGCATGCCCCTAAGTCTTTGGGGATCGAGGCCGATCTCTCTAAGATGGCTGGGGACCGCCCCAACTTCTCTTTTCCATTCCTTTGTCCAATAGCTCCATATCCATGTTCCTAATTCTGATTTCCAACGATTCCTTCTACTGTTGATCTTTGATCTATGTTTTTATTCGCTCCTGCTACTCTATTCCCTTGGTTTTGTGTTCCAGCTTGTCCAATCTATCGGAGTAAATTCTGCATCATCTCCTCCTGTCTTTTCAGCATTTTTTCCTACATAGCATCCATCATCGTTTCCATTTCATCCCTGGTGATGTAGATAGATGCTTGATTAGCTCCAGCTCCCGAGGAAGCCTCCTGACTCCCTCCATGGTGGCTCCTTTCTAGTAGCGCTCTCCTTGTTGATTGTCTAACCGTTGCTCCAAATCTAAGCTATCTTGTTCTATTCCAAACTCTGAATCTGAATTCCCAATCCATGGGGGCTTTTTTTCTCAATGAAAGAATCAAAAGGTTGGCATCAAAAATGGCCACCAACACCCAGTTGTGTGAAAGCATCAATATCCAATCCAATCATAGAAATATGATGGGAAATAAATGAAGAAAAAATTAAAACAAGAAGAAAGCAAGTAGAGAGAGACATAGATTTATAGTGGTTCCAAATATAATCGATCTCCAATCCTACTAACCATCTCTTTAGGCTTTCTATCTTAATGATCGTAAAATTTGTTGGATTAAATCCACCTGCGTACTGCCTTGGCAAAAGGTGGGTTAACAATTGGCGTTTATTTTCAAGTCTCAAAGTGGAGGATGTTACAGGTTATGACCCATTTTTGTATATGTTAAACATTGTGAATCTTTTCTTTCATGCCGAGAATTTGTCATTGTTGACTAGTTTATCTATCTTGAATTTATATGCTTGTCTTGTATTTTATTTGCTAACATTATGAATGTTTGAATGCATACTTACTTATCTCCCTTGCTTACTTCTTAGGGTTCAAAGCTGAACTCCTCAGTTGCCTCAGTCGTTCTTTAAGTAAAAACATAGACTTTGCTTTTTGTGCGCAAGATAACATAAATAAATATGACGAAAGAGAAGACTACTATAACCAAATAAACTTATCTTTTAATCAAGCTGCCAGCCCGTAGCTTTATGTTGAAGGTTAAGCTATTGTTGGAGCGCCTTTGGGAGGTTTCCTGATGCTTCTAATAAGGAAGGAAGCATTGATTGGCTTACACATCCTTGCGAAGCAGCACTAAACATGCTTGTTTCAGAGTTACGACGTGGGTCACTGTGCTTCTAAGGCAACAGTTCCCTTTGCCACTAGGGGCAACCAGCGTTATATATGAAAGAATCAGGACCACTACGACGGAACGTTTGCCATCGGTTCATCGATGCCTCTAGTGAGGAAGGAAGCATTCAATGGCTTGTGCATCCTCACAAGAAAGTACTATAAATTCTTGGTTTGGAGTTACGAACTGCACCAGTGTCAAATCCCACTAGGGGGACGAGCATCATCATGGGTGAACAAATCGGGACCACCGCGGGAGTGGTCCTCCTATTAGTTCATCAATGTCTCTGATGAAGAAGGAAGCGTTGAGTGGTTGCGCATCCTTATGGGGTAGCACTACGAATGCCTAGTAGAGAGTTACAATATGAGTATCTGCACTACCAAGGCACCAGTACCCCGTCCTAATAGGGGGATGGGCAACATCATAGGAAAATGATTTAGGGCCACTACAGTGATGGTCTCTCCATTGATCTTTCGATGCCTCCAGTGAGGAATGAAGCATTAAGTGGCTTGCACACCCTCATTGAGTAGCACTATGGATGCTTGGTTGTGAATTGCGATGTGGGTAACTATGCCGCCAATGCACCAGTATCCCATCTGATTAGAGGTACAAGCAACATAGCAGGCGAATGAATTAGGACCATTAGAGGGGTGGTCTCACCATCAGTTCATCAATTCCACCAGCAAGGAAGGAAGCATTGAGTGGCTTGTGCATCCTCATGTAACTACACTACGGATGTAGGGTTCGGAGTTACGATGTGGATAACTGCACTAGTAGGACACCAATACCCCATCCCACTAAAGGGATGGGCAACATCATGTGAGAATGAATCGGGACCCCTACAAGGGTGGTCTCACCATCAGTTACCAATGCCTTGAGTGAGAAGGAAGCATAGAGTGTCTGGCGCATCCTCGCGGAGTAGTTTTTTAGGCTTCCCAAGTTGTAGAGGTGGGTTTTCGGCCTGACTCCCCCAAATAGCTACAGTTGTTAGGCCCTCTAGCAATTGTTAAGCCTCAAATAAGTTGATTCATGTTGATTATCCCTGTTCTTACTCAGATCGAGAATGTTTCAAGGATGTCTTGGTTTACATTACACATATAAAAAAGAGTTGGCAGATATTCCACTGCCTTATAATTGTAACAACATTTCATAACCTTATAATATGTGATAGCACGATTTTCATTCATAATAAGCCTTGGGGCACTTTGGGTCTGAAGTGCGGGACAAGTTGGTGCCATCTTGATGTGAAATGCAGTAGGCGCCATTAACGAGTGTGATGCAAATTGCATACGAGCCCTCCCAATTTGGCCTTATGAATCCCTCTTTTGGTTGGTGTTGGCAAAGAAGCGGCGCAACACTAAGTCCTAACTTTGAACTAGCAGAGCTTTGTCCTCACATTGTAGTACTCAACTATTTTCATTTATACGCTTCCAAGTGCAATTCAATTTTCGCTCTTTTTTCTTCTAAGCCATTGAGCCCAAGCTCCAGAGGCTTCCTGTTTTGCTCAAGGTCATGAGTGAGATGCCTCAGAGATGGTATGTCGACCTCGACAAGTAGCATAGCTACATAACATAGGTCAAGGAGAAATGGGAGTGCTCGAATGACATGTGGCAAGTAGTGTGGTATAGCCAAAAATGAGTGGTAGGTCCTCATTCCTGTTTTCCTTGGCTCACGTTGAAGGGCTTCTTCAATGTTGCCATGATTATTTTGTTTACGACCTCAACCTTCATGTTTTCCAAAGGATGGGCGACTGAGAAGAAACATTTCTCTATTCCATTCTGCTCATAAAATCCTTGTAATAGTTCACTCTCAAACTAAGTGTTGTTGTCGGTTATGATCTTCTTTGGGTGTCCGAACTAACACACGATGTTCTTGATCACAAATTTAAGGACTTTAGGCGCGGTAACCCTAGTTAGAGCCTCTGCCTCAACCAACTTTGTAAAATATTCGATAACAACTATTGCATTGTTGTTTTTGCCATTTGCACGTGGAAGCTTGCAGATCAAGTCTATTTCCTAAGTGTAAAACGATCAGGGAGACTTCAAAGGCGTCAAGCAATTTAAGGAGGCTCTCAAAATTTTAGCGAAACTTTGGCAATGGTCGCACTTCTTAACATAACTCATGGCATCCTTGATTATGGTTGACCAATGATAGCCTTTGCGAGCAGCCTTCTCTGCTAGGCTTTGCCCCTCTAGCATGTTCTCCACAGAAGCTTTCATGCAATTCCTTTAGTATATAGTTGGCAACTTTTTTGGTTATGCACTTTTGAAGGGGAGCTGAGTATCCCCTTCGATATATCTTTTCATCCATGATGGTGTAATGGATTGCCCATTATGAAATTCTTCGAGCCACTTTTCTTTCAGTGGGTAGATTGCCGCTTGTAAGATACTTCACCAATGGGTCCATCCTAGAGTCAATGTGCATTTTGTAACAACCTACCTTCGTAAAACCAAAAGTCATCTACTCATAAGAACAACTGACTCCTGAATACTGCAAAGGATAGATCGTTAAGGTAAAATTTAGAATAAAACACTAAGCCAAGACAACAATAGGATTCACAACAGGATGACAACATATAATATACTGAATATACATGAATATAATAAAATGACAATATATAAGAGACCACACTAGCAAAAGCAATTGATAAATAAATATCATTATAGAAAGTTAGAATACATCCAGTCCAAACAGCATGGAGTTCTGAAAAAATATATGATACAACAGTCTCATATACAAAATAACAGGTCTGTCACGTACTACTAAAATGTAAAGTACACGTATCCAAAATCGAAGCCATGCCTCTAAAGTGCTCCAGCTGCACATTCAGCTAGCAATCACCAAAAGCACTTGACTTTCAAAAATACTCAATCGAGTACCCACATAATGTAAACAGACAAAGACAAAACGTGGGACAGACTTAAAGCCTGGTGTGAGGGAAACTATCTTTAAATATTATTTATCAAAACTATATATCAATAAATAGAAATTAGTTAGGTGCAGTTGGTCCTTTCCAAAATCGTGGCTCGGGTTTAATACGGACTGTCCATAAACAAGTAAAGTAAACCTATCTAAAAGATAGGAAATCATATCATGACCTACTCTTCTTTTGTAGTCAACAAGTCAGCACAACTAATATAATGTGACTGAAATGTAACAATCATAATATGTTAACGGTACCCAACATCCAATAGTAGGGTGATAATAATATAAGCCTATCACCAAATACATAATAATAGTGAATGCGTCAAAAATAACATTAACCAGCTATACATAATAATAATGAATGCGTCAACAACAACATTAACCAACTACCAACACACACAATATAGAAATGGAAGACAACCAAAAAATATAAATCGTTACCCGTCATTACTGGCGGTAAAGTCCACTATGTACATCTATCGCAATTCAATGATTCACTTCAAGGGTCCTAATAAATAGAGCTAGTACATAAATGTACCTTAGACCCTAAGCCACATCCTTTATGGTAAGTCTCGTGTAAATCTCACTATACTCTTTAAAGCAAGCTTTAGCGATACATGACCTACTGTATTTACTTGAAATCTATATAAGCCGCACTGTACCCACTGAAGAAAGCTTTGGTAACATCTAGCCCACTCGTAGATGATGTCGTCCTATGTGAACCACATCGTACCCTTTGAAGTGGGCTTTGGTGACGTCTAGTCCACTAGTGGATGATCATCATCGTCCTCCCTTTCTAGTCATCATGGATTTCTTAAGTAACTTGTGTACGTCTCTTATAAAAAATGAGAAAGATAGTTGTGTCTCATGTAATACACCATTGGGACCATAAAGGGACACCGATGCCATATAAATATATGCACACATCAAATCTTACATTATGTAGTCAAATATGCCTATCAAGAACGAAGATCGATATCTCATCATCGTATGTCTACACGAATGGTCTCTATTATAAGACCCATAATCGGTACGATCATTAATATAAGACCGATACAATTTACCAAACTATACGTACCCTGGGGCCAACTTCTAATGGTCCGTTTACTCCATTTAATCGTACATGCTCGTCGAACATGATCTTGTAATCAATTGTCGTACCAACCCTATGCTCGATCATTGTTAATTCCAAAGGAATCATTTAACATTCGTATCTAAACTTGGAGCTTCACCTTACATTCCTCTTTCCTGAGTAGCCTAAATAGTCTCCGAAGTCATCTTAAGACCCCACGAAGAACCGCAATTGTACAAAGAAATAAATACCCGAAGTCATTCATCGCACTAGTATTCGGTCGACTGGGGTATTATTTCAGTCGACTGAGCTCAACAGATTGAGGTTTATCCCCCAGTTTTTGGTTTTTGGGTTTCCCCCTCGGGACATATTTTTACTCTTATTTAGTTGACTGAAATTCCCAACTAAAATTTGCCAAGATCATGCAATAAACTTGAAGCAATATGAAAATATCTTGAATGGATGCCAATTCGCATGTCATTTCTTTCGACCCTTTGCCCAATGAGTGGCCTTGCTTCCAAATCATGCTTCTATCCTATCGGACTCTTACCATAGTTCATTGGCTAACATTTTGGAAGTGGTTCCTTAAGTGTTCGAAAATCGATTTCGATACGAAATCCACCCTTTTCATGTGAAGAGTTCAATAGGCGATTATAGCAACCCGATTTCATCTAACAATGTCAAAATGCACTCATCCAACCATCTATCCCATAGGCCTATGCGCACACGTTCATGCAAACACACATTGACCTCAAAAGTCATGTTTCATAATTCACCATAGTGATTACTCGACCGATGCACTCTCAATCAAGTTTGCGCACTCGGTAGTCGCTATGGCTACGTGAAATGCCCACAATGAACTTGTATTAAATAATACATCTATATAATCAAAAAATTGCATACCTATGTAAACAACACGCATCAACAATTCTAACTACAATTCACACATCTTTTTTACTGTTATATTCTTTAAATATACATATACGTATACTTGCCTATACTTATATACATATATGGTTATTTAAATAAGTAATTCATTTATTACATAATTAAATCTTACCTTTATTGGCCGAAACTTTTCAAAAAAAGTCTAATATGGTTTCATACTATTTTATAAAATCTTACATCTGTTTTACTAAATATATGGTTAGCTTATAAATAAAATTTATCCTTTAAATACTTAATTGCCTCATTAATATAAAGTATACATCATACTACTGTTTTCTAAAATATCATTTCTACTTTATAAAATCTATACTTCGTTTATAAAAAATCATTTAACTTTTTATAAATGATAATTGAGCTTCATTTGCAATTTTATAAAATCTCATTTCTATTCTAGAAAATATATACTTCATTTATAAAATCATTTAGCTATTCTATAAATGATAATTAAGCTTCATTTACTATTTTATAAAATATCATCATTTTATAAAATACCTTCTTTACTTGTAAAACCCTTCGTTCATTTAAAAATTATTTGTAAATACTAACTAAGCTTTACTAACCCTCTAATCACTTTAATAATAAGTATAGAGTTCAAAACTTGATTGATTAGCTTGCTAAATTTTCTAAAACCATTTCATTTAATATTATTATCACTAATTAATGGCATGCACTTAGTTGTATTATGCAATTAGTCTCTAATCCATCATTACATTACATATAATCTAAAATCAATTTCTTAGGATGTTAATTATTTACAAAACTAGTTACTAAGGTCTTAAATAATTAATGGGTTAACATAAACATGTTTATAGCACAAATATAAGCCCAAATCAATTCAAACAATCTCCAAACAACTTCATATATTTATATAATTATCTGTAAATGAAAATATGAAGTATAACATATAAATTAGTAAGGAGAATCTTCCCACTTGCCTTGCTTTTCCCTAAACCAAGCTCTAATCGTCAAACCCAAGCATAAGCTCTCTTTAAATTTTGAAATCCATACGGATACTCTGATTCAAGCTAATGCCTTTGTGGGTTTTCTAGAAAATGGAAGAGAGGAATCATGGTGATTTTTATTTAAATTTAGGAATTTTCTTAAGGGGTTTAGGGTTTGGAGATTAGAAGTGGGTTAAGATGTGATTAGGAAAAGATTATAGGAAAAGGAAAAGAAAATACGTGGAAATGAAAAGTGAATAAGAATTATGAAGAGGAGTCGGCTAATTATAGGCAACTAATGGGCTTAGCACAAATTCTCTTCATCCGGTAGTATTCATCATCGAAAATCATTGACTCCAAACATAGTCAAGTTTATACTCATCTTACTCGCGTCGAAAAAGTAAACTCAACTATGGTTGTATTGAGTCCCAATTCGCTTCTTTGTAAAAGTTGAGTGCAAGAGGCATTCAATTACTTAACGATTAAATACTTAAATTAATCATTTAAAATCCGACCGTTAAAATATGGAGTGTTATAGGCTTCCTCGATTTCCATGGTGGTTGACCATTCGTCAAAGCTTGAGGAAAATGACACTTCCAACGGGATCTATGGGATGCTCTCTTAGGACTGCTGGTAGCCTTGGCATTTCTACTATAGGGGATCTATTCCATTTTGAAATTTGAATAGGTACAGATGAGTTACTTGGCATATACAATATAAGGGGTCAACATTTTCTCTTAACCAGAAAATGCTCCTGAATTTGACTGGCAACTAGTAAAGAGTTGTTGAATACATGTAGTGATTCTACTTCCAGCTCTTTTGTCATCCTAAGACCGACCGAGAAGGCTTTGTGTTTAGCTTCATTATTCATGGCCTTCAAGCCAAGGTGTCCAACAAAGCAAAGTTCTTTTCCATCGGGTGTGAATGAAACCATTCTTGCCTCTATGCCTTTCTCGTTAGACGCACCGATAGCATAGAGTTGCTAAGAAGACATGTCGGTTGTTGCTCCCTCATCGCCATTGTCTGAGCTTGAACATTCGGTTATAAAATCAGCCACAACTTGACCTTCAATCTATGTGTGAGGGAAGAAGTTGATGTGATATTATTCGAGCTCTACGAACCATTTCAATAATCAACCACTTGTGCCGACGTGGCCCAACACTTGCTTTAATGGTTGATTTTGAGAACTTTAATAAGGTGAGCTTGGAAATATGGACATGGATGTCGGATGGCCTTTAGTCGATAGTAGGCCAGCTTCTCCAAACTGGAGTATCTTGTTACAGTTCCATTAAATTCTTACTCACATAATAGACGGGGCGATGGACTATCCCTTCATTGCAAATCAAAGCGGCACTGATTATCTTGTTTGTCACGGTAAGATATAAGTACAGGTCCTCCTCATCAATAGGCTTTGAAAGTATGGGAGGTGTGGTCAAGTGTCTCTTTAAGTCCTTACAAGATTTGGTGCAATCTCCAATCCATCCAATTGATTTCCCCTTTTTGATTAGTTTAAAGAAGCATACATAATGATCCATGGCTTTTGATGCAATGTAGCTGAGCACCGCGATCATTCCATTTAAACTTTGCACTTGTTTGACTATGTGGAGTATCTACATCTCTTAAACTACCTAATTCTTGTCAGGCTTTGACCTAGTGCCATTTTCCAATTCACTCTCTAAAAAAATATTTCCTTGGATTGAGCTTCATGTTGTATCTGCGGAGGATGCCAAAACTTCGGCCAAATACTTCACATGCCCCTGCCCATTCGAATTTGATATGTAGCACTTGCATTCGGACTAAAAGGTAGGTTTGCAAAAGCAAACCTTTAGCTGATGAGTAATTGATATATAGCACCCACATTGCAAAGGACGAAAGGCGTAGCCTAGTAGCCACAAAGACCAGCATTGATGATGAAAGAAGTATGTTTCTAATCTAGGTCGTGCACGGTAATTTGTTTGTACCCGAAGTAGGTACCCATGAATGTTAGCAGCTCGTGCTAGCTGGTTGCATTGACGAGCTGGTCAATGTGGGGGTAGAGGAGAAATATTCTTTAGGGCATGCCTTATTAAGATCTAAGAAATTGATGCAACTACTCTGGGACCTAATGTGTTTTTGCACGAGTACTAGGTTGGCTACCCAAATAGGGTATGTTTCTTAGCAGAAAAATCCATTTTTTAAAAGTTTGTCTACTTCCTCCTTGAGTTCTTTATACGACTCTGGGTTAAGCAGCCACATCTTTCGCTAGATTAGGTGAGTCATCGATCAATACTAAAGACGTGACATATAATTAAGGGGTCTACGCTGGCCATGTTTGCATGCCTCCTAAGCAAACAAATCTTTTCTCTCATTTAGGAAATAATCAGTTTGTCTCTTATTTCCAAACTCGGCTCTTTGCCCATATGGACGACCTTGCGAGGGTCGTCATTGTCAATTGATACTTCCTCCAATGGCGTGGTCTGCCCACCGTCAGAGCTAGAATCTCTCATTCGTAGATCGAGCGAATTATCATCATCATCCCTAATATTCTCTTCCATGTTACAATAGTCCAACGAATAAATCACTTGGTCAATAACATCCTCAGCCGACACAGACGTTTATGCTAGAGACAAGTGCGATTGATTCCATCTATTATCACATATGAATCCTTCGTCATTGAGAGGGAAGGAGCGGTAGTTTCTTTTACTCTCATGTACCAATAGGCATGAACTTATTTATTCCTCGTAGCTATAAATTCTCTAGTCTTGCTTGAGCTAGCAAGGGAAGGTTATTTCCATTGGCTATATTATCTTGGCCAAGGGTGGTTATCACTGCGGGTGATTTACTTTCAATAACTTACGTGACCTTTGCATGAATGGGAGGAATGGGCTACTAGCATGCTCCCTCAGTCATGTTATTACTGAATGTTGTCGTTTCTTGTAGTAATATGAGTACTTCCTTCTTTGCCTTTTGTAGGGAGATGATTTAACAATCTCTGGAGGCTTGCTAGTTACCATATATACATCTAATTACTCCCTTGGTTGGGAACTTCATTTTCTAATGTTGGTAGGCCACTATGATGTCCATATTTGCCAAGGCAGGCCAGCCTATTGGAATATTATATGCAAACAGATATTCTAACACAATGAATTGTTTCCTCACCAAAAGTGACTATATGAGAGGTAATCCTCGAAGGTTCCATGATAGTGCTCACGAACCTGAAGATAGGTAATGTATAGGGAGCATGGCTGGAGGTAGGAAGCTTCATTTGGTCAGAAACAACTTGAAACATCACATTCACGGAGGTGCCCCCGTTAATGAAGACCCTAGGAACCTTGGTACTGACTATTTTGTTGAGATGACTATAGGGTTATGATGGGGAAAAACAACTCCTCTATTGTCTTCTATGGTGAATACAATATCAGTGTCCTCCTCCTCGACTAGAGAGACCTTTGGGGTCTCTACATCTACTGAATAAACATGATTGGTGAGCTCTCTCCTATAGTGGGCCTAAACCCTTCGACTTGTTTTGGCTATGTGCAAGCAAGCATAAATTGACATGATTTCAGTATTGATTATTATGACATTGTTGTCATCTGCATGTTGGGGTAGGGTAGGTAGATTTTGCTGAGCGTTGCGCTACTCCACTTGTTTTAACATACTGAACCAATAGCCTTTCATGGATTGGACACTCTATCTCATCTTTGAGATGCTGACACTCATTGGTTGAGTGGCAATTAAATTGGTGAAACTCATAGTATTTACCATTGCCCCCGAGCTCTTTCCTCCGCCATGTCCAGGAGGGAGATGGCCATTGAAATGGGACAAGGTCACGTTTTGTAAGATAAATAGTTCCTATGTCAGATTTAGGGTTGCATAATTAGTTTACCTTGATTTAAAGCATGTTCCATCCTTAAAACGCATTTTCTTATTTTCATGTCGACGATTCCTTCAACGATTATCTTCTCTTATGCTAGTCTTTTTTCTATGACTATTTTCTTTAATACTATCCAAGAAGCCTGCTCCTCCACTCTCATAATGTTGTTCGCCATTTGAGGAAAGCCGGTTATTGATGAAGTGGGTTGCTTCTTCAATTCCGTCCATAAACGGGACCGACATTTTGCCCCTAAACAAAGGTTGACCACCAAGTTGTTTTTGCTCACTCCACTCGCCCTCATTGACCCCTTGTTGAAATGCTTGATGTATGAGTATTGGGACTCGGTCAGACCCTGTCTTATGTTGCCTAGCACTCTAGCTATCATTATTCATGTCTTTAGTGCGAAGAAGCGGGTTTTGAAGTCAGAAAACAATTGGGCCCATGAGAGGACACTGCTGGCTTAGAGAAGATAGATCATGATGGCTTTGTCAGGGTGGATGGAAAGATGAGATATTTTGCATGGTTGGACATTTGGCCAGCTTAGGTCATTGAGTTGAAGGAGGTGATATCATCGAAAGGGTTTGCACTCCCATCATACTTTTCCATAGAATGCAAGACATACTTAAGGTAGATGTAAGTGCTTAAGATTTCTTTCGAAAATGGGTCCCTACGGTTTTCAGTTTGAATCCTGTGCATTTGCTGGTGTAGGGAGGCCATCTCTTTTCGGATACTAGGTTATGCACGACAGGGATGATGCTAGCCCCTTGCTATTGAGAATTTTCTTTTCCACCAATCTGGTGTTGTGAACTTACTACGATAACAAGGTGATGGAGAATGGTGACACTTGCTGGAGCAGGAGACATGCTCCTGACAACTGATGGTGATGTAGGCGAAAAAGTATTCCTTTCACTAGATCTGGGCTAGGGAACATCCAATTGAGAGTAGGAATGAACCAATGATTCACTAGGCCGTAGGGCCCTGCCTTGTCCTCTAGGACTGAGGCATTCAAAACAAAGATCGTGGTCTCTATTTGCCATACATTATCAATAGAAAGCGGACCGTCTTTTGGTTGAAGGGGACCGATCACACAATCTTGGTTTTGGATCTAGGAGTTTATGAATGTCCTCTTACATTGGAGCAAGGTGAATGTTCCTATGTTAGAAACAGACCTCCGCAATTAGGGTTTCCAGCACTACCCTTTCCAAGGCTTCAATGGCGCTCATGAGGTTGTATACGGTTCTACGAGCCAATTGAGGAGTTTGTTCATCCACAAGGGGACTGCTAGGGAAAAGTTGACTGTTATCTAGCCATCTAACCTTGTCCTTAGACTCTTTACTCCACATACCAAATTGTCAATGTTTGTCAATTGATCCATCATACTGCACCATAAATAAACTTTGACCCTAAGGATTGGACAAGCAACACTGGCGATGATGTTACGATTAGTTTCACGCTCATTGAAGTTATTACGCTTATGCCTAGAGGCTTGTTCCATACTAACAAACTGGTATTCGTTTTTAAGGAGAAAAAGTAATGAAAGTTGGAAATTTAGTGCAACACCCTCCTTCTAGGGCCAAAATGTTGAATAGAATTTTAGCAACCTTGAAAGTGTGTTTGATGAGTGCTATTAGCAAGAGACGGGTTACGAAAATACAAGTTACTTGAAATCCAGTGTTTTTCCAACCCTTCTGAAGTGGAAATGTATGGGATATTTAAAGTATTGAAACCAATACTTAGACCACTGAGATTGCATCGAACAAGCTAAGGAAATGCTTTGGGCTGTTGGTGGAAGTACGCGGTTGATGTCCATGCCATCTAAGCAAGATGGCTTCCATGTTGCAGATAAAGACAGCTAGCGAGTCATGCTGTAGGAATGCTTGAAGCATGGAAGACAATGTAGGAGTAGGGAGTGGTTGCAACAGTCATACTTGGGTTGTAGCAAAGAACATAGGAGGGTTATTGCACAATGTTGCTCTGTCAAGTGAACAATGCTAGTAGATACTAGTCCATTTAGGGGATCAATACACATAGGGCTTCTATTTGGTCATGTTAGTTTAATGCTTGTGGATGTGGTTGAAAGTAGTAAGAGAAACTTATAACTGAGGGTAGACAAGGATGAATAATAGAGCTATTTGGTGGCCCACCGATTGAGTATACTGGTTGTTGGTAGGAACTAACCTTTTAGGACAACTTGCCATGGCCTTGCCACAAGTTCACACGAGAGAGGCTTGCTCGCTAAACTTCCCAAAGCGGATGAGGTATGCATTAAGATAGCCTTGTTATGCCAAGTCGATCGGTGGAAAGGCAAGGTAGGTGAGCCACATTCTGGATGGGTACGGTGTATGGGTCGATCTTTACTACCGGAGTTGGGCTAGGTAACGTATTGGTCCATTTTGGTTTGTGAGACAAGAAAGGTATAATTGCCTAAAAAAATCAGACTACTTCTCTATTGTGAGAAATACGAGCAATAGTATAAAATATATATATATATATATGTCTATGATAATTCATTGGTGAATTTAACGAAGTAAGTGAGAGAGTTATGTGTATACCCTAAGGGTAATTCTGTAATCTATTATAAATGATTAACTCGGCAATAAAATCTCGTTCGAAATTAAAGGTTTTCGTTTTCTATTTATACTTGATATATTATTATATATTAATTAAGTAATTAATTTAAGTATATTAAATTAAATAGTCCTTAAATGATATGTTATGTGATAATAATTATAAGAAGTTGTAATCATGCAAGAATTATCAGAATATAAAATTACATATTATCTTAAATATTCCTGGTCAACATGATTCAAGAAAGGATATTGATACCTTCATTGAGATCAGAGTGCGTAACGCTCTCCAGTGTTAGGTAGTGCATTAGTCATGGCTGTCGAGGGCACCAAGGAGTCAAGTACACATAGTTGCTGGATAATTGTGGAATGAATTTTCCGATTGGTTTACGACAACTAGGTTAAATAGTAAATAATAGGATGATGATGTTACACAGTTCCCTAAACCTGAGAATACTGTGGAACTTTAATGTGAATACTCCACCTTACTAATCATGGAAGGAAACCAATCGAGCGACTATAGTGGTGACTGAGTTGAAGCATTGGAAACACTATTCAATAGAGAATTCGTCTTCTTAATTGCATGAGGTTAGTTTCACATCCAACTATAATCAAATCAAAGTCAAATCTCTGGCTAGAGTAGTAATATTTCTTATAAATTTTATTATCAAACCAAGGACTTCATATGGACTAATAGAGTTAAATAAGGATAATATTGGAATTTCGACCAAAATCAAATTTCATAAACTCTAAATTGATATTGTCGACATAGAGAATGTATGTAAATAATCGCTACTAAAAGGTACCGCTTAGGAAGATGTAAAATTGGATTTTACTGAAAATTTTGTTAATTATTCATTTAGCCAAACTATCATACAACTAGCAAAGGTGCAACATTAATATTTGAATTATTCAAAATTAATCAGACTACATTCACACCTCTGAGCCTCACAGCCATATTTGTGAAATCTTCGAAAAACCACATGATTTAATTAGTTTATAAAATAATTAATATTTGTGAAATATTAAGTATTATTAATTTACTTGATGTTTTTTGGGGTTATTTTTAATCATTTGAATGCATATATAAAAGTTATATTTGAGTGCATCCACTATGCATCGGCTTATAATTTGAAATCAAATAAAACGGCATATGTCATCGGGGAATCAAGTTCTAGTAAGTATTTGTAATGTCGGCATTTCTATATTTCCCCATTCTATCTATTTATTAACATATTCAACTACTAAATCATCTATCTTTTTGGTTATGTAATTGTTACCATGCAAAATCACCTATAACTGTTGATCATGTTCAAGGATTCTATGTAGTCTTCCCTTAAAAAAAATCGAAATTAGCAAAATGTGAATTAAAGTGATAATTGATACAAATTGCTAATTATATCGAGGGTATATATAATTTATGGTTAAGAAAATGGTTTAAGGTAAATAAATTCAAAACTCAAAAGGGAGAGAGATAGGAAATTTTGAAGTTGCAAAGTTGCCTTTTTTTACAGAACAACAAAATTTGCAGTTACATTATTTGTTAAAGTGCCCTTTTAATTTGCAACAAAGGTCGACAGTTCTTCAACCAATAATAGTAGTTACATAGGGGTATTGAGAAATGGTAGCCAGCGTGATGATTCGTTGATCATATTAAAACTGGGTAACTTAAACAATGTCAAATAAGCTAGGATTAATTAGTCGATTCAAAATCAATTAATTACACGCTGGCAGAATTAAAAAACTTGTCAATTATAGCCTATACTTAATTACACTTAAATTATACATCTAGAACAAATTAAAAGTCAGGATTCAAAACATATATCTAATAACAATTCATGTTAAAACCTTTGGTGGTAAAAGAAGCATACTTACATTCCTATTAGGTGGACTAAAATGGATGTTGCCCATTCAATTTTTTATATAAAATGGGCATCATCCCAATCCTTTAATTCATGACCAAGTAAACAATAGAAGTTACATAACTAATATCATGACATGAGCTATGAAATGTTGTGAACTTGATGGCTTGATTGTTTATGTGCTTGTTTGAATAATAATCAATTGATATTGTTTGAATGTTACTTGATAATTCATAGCAAATTCTTATTGTTGATTATCAACCTTATTTACAGGTAATTAGCTTTTCCGGAGTGAAGACCATCAGCAACAATGGACATGACTTCAATTGTTATATGTATTATGATATTTGTTAGTACTAGTTGTGTAAACTTGTTTGTGAATGCGTGTGGCATGTGAATTTGCTCATTTTATCAAATAACTATTATCTAAATGGTTATGGATATTACACTTTAATGTGTTCTCAATTATTTGACTAAGATGATTATATGATTGATTGATTGTTGGTTTGAATATGGTAATTATACGATTGTTGCTGATTTTAATATGACTATTATATAACTGGTTGTTAGAAATATATAAGCCATTAAAAGTATATACTAGCATTTAAAATATGCTACAAAACAATCAATACCTTTTAGTAGTCTTTTAAAAATGCTACAGAAACAAATGTAAAATACCACATGAATTTATAGTGACATAAAATAAATGCAGCGAAAAGATTTTAGTTGCACAAAATAAACACCGCAGAAAATCAAAGAATGATCCAAGTAAAAATGCAACTAAAAATGTTAGTTTTGGTAGGTTTTTTAAACGCTGTAGAAAACCTTTAGTAGCCTTTAAAAAACGCAGTTATACGGAAACATTTTGTAGCGTTATTAAAACGCAACCAAAAAATCATACTTTTAGTTGCGTGACCTGTACTAGCGTTCTTTAAAACACTACTAAAAGTTTTGGTAGCGTTTTTTCAACGCTACTAAAGATCTTTTCTGGTGTAGTGTATGTTTTCCAACATATAAAAATTTCAGATCCAAACCTTTTATTATTTAACCATAAATAATTTATAACCCAAACTAACATTTTCTTTAATAGAAAATTCATATAAAATCCACATAAATTCCAAGAAATTCTGAAAATTGAAATTCATCTCCAAAATATTATTTCTGGTCTATATAAAAATTTGCAACGCATTTAGATGTCATTTAATAGGGTTTTCATATCAAAACATGTCATAATGTCCATATGAACAACCATAAATCATCAACAAGTATATATAATCATTTCATCATTCAAAAAACATGGCAAATCATTGCAAATAGGTTTGGACTTCATCCTAAAACCGAAAACAAAAGAAATTTGAGATGTAAACATTATTCACCTTAGCTTTAGAGATTAAAGAGACCGAGACGTGAATGGATTAGATTTGAATTAGCTTCTTCCTTAGCTTTTCTTAATGTTCTTCCTCTTTCTTTTGTTATTGGTGGTCGTCCTTAAGGTTTTAAAATTTTGAGAAAATGTAATGAACGTGTAGTATAATACACGGCCAAAATTTTGAGGATATAGGAATGGTCTCTTTCCTATTTTACCCCTCGTCTATTTCATGTTAACTCTTATTTTAATTCATTGGTTAAATGACACGGCAACCCTTAATTAAAATCAAATCTCAATCCCCTAATCAACACATTATTTTATTTAATTTAACTAATTAAATATCCTAAATAATATTACTAAAAATATGAGATGTTACAAATACAGAGACCGTTTATATTCTTTAAATGTAGTTTCTGTAAATACATTTGACGCTGAATTAGGCTTAAATTAAAACATCCAATAATTCAATCCAATAATTCGAACAAATTATACTGTGCGACTTGATGATGGAGTTCGAGAAATAACTCAAAAATTCCACAAAAATTTAACAGTATGAACTTGCAAAAATTGCTACTGCATGCTCTATTTACTTGATCTAGGGTGAAAGAAATAACAGAATTTTTAACCAGATCTATTCAAACAAAAGGGGAGTATGTGAAACCACAAACGATTTATCCAAATAGGGGCATTTCACCAGAAGGAAAAACTTTGTAGCCCAATTAGTTTCTAGGACATACATTCAAAGAAATTACTTTCAAGGCCAGAGTCAGCAGAATAATTACTTTCAAGGACAAAGTCGGCAGTAAAATTACTTTCAATGACATAATTTCATAGGTTTTTAGGCTCTAGAAACTAATTATTTTACGTTTTGTCCTTGAAAGTAATTATTTCAGTTGTGTGTCCTAGAAACTAATTCCACTTGCTAAAGAGGCCCTTGTGGCTAATTTCCTCTATCCAAAAATCTCATGCAAAAAGTGCAACAAAAAAGAAATGAAAATTAAAGCGAAATAGAAATCCTAGATCTTTGGAATATACCGAACCACAACCTCAATTCCACCTTTGATCCTCCCTGAGTTTGTTATTTTTCAGTGTATTGAAGTACTTGTAGCCATTTCTACCTTTGAAGTTCACGCTAGAGGCTAAGTAGAAGAGCATGAAAGATGATAAAGACGGTGGATTTTCTGTATGCTTTCATCGTGACACTACTAGAAAGGCTTCGTATAGCGGCGGAGCCTAGCGACGGCTAAAAAAAGCGGCCGTCGCTAGCCGTCACTATACGCAATATACAGATCCAACCCGAGAACAGATATCTCATTTCCATCCTCCCTCAATACCTTCCTCCTTCCCCCCAATCCGACGCCCCCATCACCGAAGCCGCCGCCCCAGCCTTCAACGCCTCCAAATCACCCAAATTTGTGTCGGTATGCTCCTAATCTCTTGTTTGAATGTAAATTTGATGTTTTTAGGTTTATTTTAAACCGTAATTCAATTATGATTTGTTGTAAAATTGAGATTTGTTGTTAAATTGGGTATTAGTAGTGTTGTTAAATTAGGTATTAGTAGTGTTGTATGTTGATTTGGTAGATTAATTAGTGTATTATCAAGAACTTGAATTAAGTATTACATTAGTTAGTTTATCATGATCAAGTTGAATATAACAACAACAAATAGTCACATAAAATCTATGTCGTAAAAAAATAAAGAATTGAATATTGAACTAAAATTGTTAATGGAATGTTGAACTAAAATTTAAATACACAAATTTTTGGAATAAAATATAAATAGTTGAAACATTGTCAAAATTTGAAAAGAACAACAATATTTGATAAAATTTAAAGAAATTTTTTTATCCCTTAGATTGGCTTTGGCCCCGTCTGGCAAGTGTTGTATATGATCGTTATAAGAATGTTCGTTTTGTAACGGAACAGACATTTATATTCATCTGATACAATTTTTGTCGGATTTGTCCCTGTATTGGACAAGTTACAAACACAATAAAGTAATTACATATTATAAATCATTTCATTTTAAACGTTTACAAAATTTCGACAGCACTTCCTTTACGTTTCCTGTGTACACGCATTTGTGTACGATACAGGGAACATAAGGAAAGTGCTGCCGAAATTTTGTTGAACCGTTTAATCTGAAATGATTTATAAAATAATTACATTATTGTGTTTGTAATGGGAAGTACGATGATTGACCACCGAAGTGAAAACCAAAATACCAAAAAATTAAAAAATAAAGTGAAGTTTATATTTTGAAAATTAATGATTTAAACTGTCTAACATACATTTTCAAATCAGGAAAAATGTTCAATTATTTTCTCGACCATACTTGGATGTATGAAGTCAGAACTGGAAAGAAGGGATCAATAAAGCAACATTTCTACAACGGTGTACACGAATTTATTAGATTTGCTAAATCTAATAACCGAAACAATACAGAAACGGGTTTAAGTTCAATACAAAAGATTACGGTGCTGAAAAATTAACATATAACAATGGGGTATTTGTCAAAGGCAGTGATGATCCAGATGAGCATTTAAAAGAATTTTACGGCGTCTTAACACAGATTCTAGAATTGACATATTATGTTGAACCTTTAGAAAAGGTTTTTTTATCTAAGTGCAATTGGTTCAGTAACGTTCCTGGTTCCGGAATCAACGTGCATAAAGAGTACAAACTTATTGAAATAAGGCATACATCACACTACTATAAGTACGATCCTTTTGTATTAGCCAAGCAAGCGTTACAAGTTTATTTTGCTCCGTATCCATCTTTGAAAAGAGATAAAGCGGATTGGTCCGTTGTTTTCAAAACGAAACCAAGGTTTACGTTTGATGGAAATAATATCCCAGATGAAGCAGCATATCAAGCCGATCTTGAATCAAATACAGAAATAATAATAACTAATGATATTGATATAGGGCCTTTGAATGATGAATCGAACGTCCTATTTGATGCATTCGAAAGTACCGAAGAAAATGAGATAGAATACGAGACTGAATCTGAATCAGAAAACGATGAAGACTGATCGTTATTGATATAATTGTTATGTGATAGTGATTGAAACATGCGATGTAATAGTAAATTTCTGTAATTGTTCTGTGATGATCATTTAGTTAATTTTTATCCATGTTTTGTACTAGTAAATGTTTATAATTGTTCTGTGAAAGTGATTGAAACATGCTATGTAGTAGTGAATTTCTATTATGGTTCTGTGATGATTATTTATATAATTTTTATCCATGTTTTGTACTAGTAAATTTTTATAATTGTTTCTGTGAAAGTGATTGAAACATGCTATGTAGTAGTGAATTTCTATAATTGTTCTCTGATGATATTGTTTTTCTATAGCAGATATGTCTGGCAGGAGACGGAGTGTAGGTGGTAATGGCACGCCATCCCCATCTTCCGGTGCAGGTGGTAGTGGCACTGCACCGGACTTACGTCCGATTGCAGAAGTTGTTCCTAGAATTGCTGGGTAAGTATCAAATTTATTTAAAGTATAAGTTTTAAAATCCACTAAACATGTATATCATAACTTTTGCAGTGGCTTTGATGTGGAGCCATCAGATTATATTTTACAGGTTTCGAGAAAGGCATTTCAGAGCCGCATGGATGGTTGTTGGCCTCGCTGGGACGACATCCCCCCTCACGTCAAAAACGCAATACAGGCGGATTTACTTGTAAGTAGTAGTTTGAATTTCAGTTGTAAATTAATATAATGTATATAACTTAAAATAATTTAATTTACAGGCTGTAGTCCGCGTTAAAATATTTTGTCTTATTTTATTTTCAAAATTTTAAAATTCGGTTTTTATCGTGTAAAACAATTGTTTGTAATCGCAGGAGAGGTACGAAGCAGAGCGGGCTCGTGTAGCATAATCCATTGGTCGGGAAAAGCTTATGTTAGAGGAGGAGAACCATATTTGGGATGCTATTATTGACCCGCCTTCTCGGACCAATCGACGGTATAGCTATGTAAATGTGGAGATAAATTTTGACATGTACTAATATATAAATTTACTCATGCATATGAATAGTTAAATAATTTTAATAATATTATATATATACTAATATATAAATAATTATGAACTATTTTACAGGCGATGAGAATGCAGAGTGCATACAGGAGGTCGCAGTAAGAGGTGGAGATTGCTCAGTTGAGGGCGACAGTGGAAGAAATAAATGATTGGGGGAAGAGTTTGTTTGAGCAACATCTGGATGAGCGGATTGCGGCTTATTTGCAACAGCATGGGAGGATGCCTGGAGAGGACGGCAGCGATGGCGAGGAGTAGGTATGTTTGTTTGCTCGTGTTATAGTTTGGTATATACACATTTTGGTTGGTTTGGTGTATATATATTTTAGGATATTATGTACATATTTTGATGACTTCTAGTTGATGGATTTGGTTGGCTATTATGTATATATATGTCGGGATATTATGTAGAAATTTCAGGTTACTATGTACATATTCTGGTTAATGGATTTGGTTGGATTTTATATTGTTTGATTTGGTTGGATTTGAAAATGAGATTTGGTTGGATTTTATATTGTTTGAATGTATAGTGATGTTATATGATGGACATATGATGGTTATAGTCGATGAATATAGTGTATAGCGGTTGTTTGGTTCAGATTTGGTTGAAGTGTATGGGCTGTGCAGGTGTACAGAAAAACTTACCCAGGTTAACGACGGCTAGCGACGACTAGCGACGGCTATTTGGTTCAAATTAGCGACGGGCGGCTAGCGACGGCTTTTAGACGTTGGAAAATTTCCACGTGGCACTTTTGCAGTCGCGAGCCGTCGCCATTTATGTGACGGAATCGTCGCTAAAGCCGTCGCTAAACTATTGGACGACGACTAATATAGCGACGGCTTTTAGCGTCGGCTAGCGACCGCTAGCGACGGCCGGCGACGGTTAAAAGCCGTTGCTATCTGGTGCCGTTCTTGTAGTGTGAGAAGTTAGGGTTTCCATTTCTGAAGTGTTATTTCCTTTAGTGTAAACGGTAAAGTAGAACGTGAGTTTTGTGTTAGATTGTTAGGCCAATGCTTGAAGTAAAGTTAATAAAAATATACCAGTTGCAGCAAAAAAATTACAGTACTGTAAGTGTACTAAGAAAACTATGGAACCCTCCAGATTTAAATCCCTAAACATTTGCTTCATTGGTCTAAAATCAAAGAGGACCCTGAGTTTGGTTACATATTCATCCAAACTAAATATTAGGGTTGATGAAATCATAGGTTAATCCATCAACAGGATGAGCAGAATTTACACGAATTTTCGATTACTTTAACATCAATTCAAAACAGATTTAAAACAGACATCATGTCTTTTGCTTAATTAATGGTGTTACATTTCGACTAAAAATCAAATAATATACTGAATGAATTGGATTAGGGTTGATCTGCCATGTTTCTTGCACACACTCTAATATATATCGAAAATTAAACAGGAATTAATCAAGCAAATGGCAAATTCTAGATGCATATCATGGCCTTTTCACGGTCATAAAAGGACTCTAATTACTACTATGTATTAATCACTTGACCCCTCAATAATTCAAGAGCCAAGCCAAAGCACAGCGCTATCCGTACTAAAGTCTATACATATCTTCAGTTCACGTGATCTATTTTCTTAATTTCAGTAGTTGTACTCGTTTGTCAATTTCCATGTACACGTGTGTCACTAACATTTCAAATCAGTGCAACTATAGTTGTCATAAGTTTGGCCCTTATCACATTGTACAGTTCAGACGTCAGTTTTCAAAAAAAAAAAAATCTATTTTTTCTCCTCCTTATCTCTTCGTTCTCGTCCATATTGAGAAAGTTCTATCAGAGTTTTGGTGATGCATTCCATTTGTATTTGGCATGCGTACTACATGACAGTGTGCGCGTAATTTTGTCATGTATGGCACAAGTTAAAGAAATCTGCATCAAAATTTTGATACAACAAGACGTATTAAAGTAATACTCAACTAACGTACCCAACATCAATCTTAAAACCAAATTCGATGATAGTTTCTATAAGAGAAAAGTGAACCAAACATATCATGGTACTCCAAAAGTCTTTTGTTCAATTGAAAAAACAAACCATGGATACTTCCACTAGTTGTTGAACCATTCCATGGGACTGATTATTAAAACAGTAAAAAGATGGTCGTTTTAATGCAGAGAGATTTATCTAGAAAAACTGATTGTAGGTTTAGTTTAGTTTTTTCATTAGAAAATAGGAAATGAACAAAATAATTGTTGAGAATGACTTAAGATCAATGATAAAATATTGAACTTTTTTTTTAAAATTCATCTTATTTTAAAAAAAAGTTGAAAATGCAAGACATCAAGAAATAGTTCATTAATGTAATTTTTATAAAAATGATAAATGTAGCTTTATTTCTCTATATGTTTATAGAATTTTATTTCAAGATATTTAGCTCAAATCGTGATGAGATATTTATCATTCCTCTAGTAGTTGTTGACAGTTAATGTATATATCATTTACAGTAGTATGGAGAGTTTACACAACTTTTAGACAGTGCCTTCCCAGATTTTCTAAAACACATTCTAATAATTCTACTTATAAACAAGAATTAGTTTTTTCAAGTGATTTCACTTATTTAAGTAGTAAAAACAAGTGTTTTGTTGATACTATGGTGTGCGAACAACACTAAAATTATGTTAAACATTCCTCCAGCGGTCTTATATGATGACAGTTAACAAACCATGGGTACTTTTATTAGTTGTTTTAAGTACTATGACCATCGATATTTCCCTTTAGATATCCAAGTAAAATACTCGCTAAATCTTATTTTCAAAAGAAGTTTTTAAAGCTATTACACTATGAATATATTTACAAAAAAGATTATATCATGTCAGTAAAATTAAAAAAATTGATGTAAATTTACAGCACAGTAGTAGCTTGTTGCTATAAACAAGTTCAAGAAGCACTTACTAAATGGCAATGAATTGTTGGTTAGCCAAATTCTTCCATTTGAAAATAAGAAATGATGGCCCAAGGTTGATGCTGAAGCATATGCCCCTTGTACGTGGACTGATATCTGCTGGCATATTCGTTCACTTTAATCCTTGTGTTCCCTTCCTGATAATCTTTTTTATTTATCCAACATTTATCTAACTTCAGTCTTAGGATTATATAATAATAATTTTCTCTATCATATCTTATTGTTTACTCAAATAGCATATGCCATTTGTCTTCTACCCTCTATATATATCCCCATTTTCTCCTCATTTCTTTTACACCATCTATCCATCCTCCATTCATTCAAAGAAACCAAATGGCCATCTCCATAACGGGTAAACGGGTTTCAGACCCATCAGATGACTACCACCTAAACTCCCAGTTCGGTCATTTTTCCTGCACAAGCAGCGGTAGTGAACACAATGCCGAACCCGATACTCTTTCCGATCTAATCTACGGATTTCTAGAAGAACATTCAAACACCAACTGCGACGAATGCAGCCACGTCAGCGATGAAGAAGATGACGGTTGCCGCACTTTGGACACGTTGTGCGATTTGCTGAACCCGTACAAAAAACCCGACAGCCAAATCCGGCTGCATTTACACGCACAGGTTTTAAAGTTGTCTAGGCTGAAGGATTCAGTCGGGTTGGGATATAAACGGGCCGTGATGACCCGGTTGAGGGAAATGGGGTACAATGCCGGGATCTGTAAATCGAAATGGGAAAGCAGCGGTAACCTCACCGGAGGGAGCTATGAGTACATCGACGTAACGTTTTCGAAATCGAACGTGAGGTACATCGTGGATCTGGATTTCAAGTCGCAGTTCGAGGTGGCGAGGGCGACGGAGGAGTACGAGAGGTTGGTTTCGGTGGTGCCGAAGGTTATAGTGGGAAGAGGGGAGGAGTTGAAGCAGGTGGTGAGAATAATGGCGGAGGCGGGGAGGAGGTCGTTGAAGAAGAAGGGATTGAGCGTGTCGCCATGGAGAAAGAGGAGGTATTTGATGGCGAAGTGGTTTGGGGATTATAGACGGACTGTTAATGGCGTGCCGGCAAGTGCTGTGAGGAGTGGATTGGCGGAGGTTAAGTGCAAAGCGGTCGGATTTGAGATGGGTATAGCCGGCCGGACCGCTTTATACCATTGAGTGATTAATGGTTTTATTTTTATTTTTTTTCCCCTACATCTTTGTAGGAAATAAGATGATGCCGTGATGATTAACTTAACAATATCATTTTTTTTTCCTTCTTTTGTTTTATTAAATACAAACATATACTTCGAAGTGTGTCTTTATTTAAATTCTTACCATTCTATTGAAAGTTGGTTCTCGATTCCAAAATATTAAACGAAAATGATTTTAATATAAACATGATAAATAGCATTTTTTTTTCCACCAAGGAAAATATTAATAAAGATTAAATAAGAAAAGGATATTGGCAGAATACTAAAAAATAGAACAGAGAAGAAATGGTAAGAAAATTGAATAATTAACAAAGAAAGAAAAAAAATGAGGGAAAACTTCGTCTATGTTGTGTATTAAAATTATGATCTACACGCAATACCATGACCAATCTACAATTTTATAACCTACAGCATATGTTTAATCTGAAAATAATTTTTATCCATCGTCACATTACATTGACTTATGACAATGATTGCTAGTTCGAGAAATTAATTTCCTTATTTAATTACCTAGCGGTCTCTAGCACAAAACCTAGGCCCGCTTTTAATTGGTACATTTGAAAAAAAGATAACCAAATTAAAGTTCAATAGAACCTAAAGTAAGAGCTTATATTATATTCTTTTCGTTGAGAATTTAAAGTAGCTTAAAGGGATTTACATTTCTAATAATTCAATAATTGATCTAGGTAAACGGAAAAATAATTCATTTCATAGTATATTTTGTTACTTCTCCAAAACGCAAACAAAGAACCCTGTGAATAGTTTGTTACATAGGTTGTGGATTAGTGTACACATGTTTAAGATAGTGTTTGCATAAAAAATGGGTGTGTGTACATGATCGACATTATCGAACAAAATAAAATAAAATCGGATCTAAGAAAACAAGAATAGAACAGAGAGAGATGTAATAAAAATCTAAAACGGAAAAAAAGAGTACAAACGGGAAAAAAAGAAATTTTAAAGTAGTACGGCTCTTAATGAAACTTTCATCAACTTATTATTATTATTATTATTATTATTATTATTATTATTATTATTATATGCTTCATTACAAATAATCCTTTTCATATTCTTTTACAAGTATTTTATGGAGAAGATAGTTGTATGTTGTTGTAGATAGAAAATAACTTTGGATCTCTTCGGATTTTAATATTTGTTTGTTGTGGAGTGGAAAAAAGATCCAGCTTTTCTTCAAAGTTTGGATTATTTATAGGTATCTGGAGCATTGTGTAAAGTTGGAAATATGAATTTATATCCATATAGGAGCGGAGAGCCTAAACTGAAGCCCTAGAGCATGGAGAGGCCTTATTCGAGAGGCACGGGGTGTAGAGCTTGAGTTGGAAGCATTAGGTGATGGAGTTAAGGATGTTCCCTATGGAAATTATGTTGTTTGTTATATACGCTTAACTCTATAGTAAATTTTGTTTGAAATAAAAGTAACCCTTTTTGCTTTATTTTCTATTTGTCTGTCTGTCATATTTGATATAATTAATGATTACGAATATTAAACGTTAATAAATAGAAAATCCCTATGTAGAATATTATATCGATTGCAGTTACGAGTTAGTCGTAATCATGAGTATTGAATTGATCTAGTAAAATAACATTCAACTTTAAATGTTTCTTGTCAAAGATGCATCGAGAAAGAGATACTAGTGCATTTGTGGAGACTAGTGTACGGAACGCTCTCCAAACATCGGAGATGATTTACTTATAATCAGAGGCACCAAGAGGTTATGTGCTTATAATTATAAGATAATTGCAAAATGACTCAAATGAGAGTCCTATGTAGGTTAAGCATATTAAGTCAGAACATAGGATCTCAATGTAATGGTGTGCGTTTTTCTTTAAATGTGAGAATACTGTATATCTTAAACGAAGAGAGTGTACTTTAATTTTTTCCAAAACATGACACTGCAACCATGTTATGGCTTCTTTTGGGTATTTATGTCAAATCGTTTAAAGTGAAACACTATTAACAGAGAATTCATCTCCTCCGATATAGGAGGTTAGTGCCTTTGCAATTGGAAGTCAAGTCAAAGTTAAGATCTTTGGCCAGAGTATATTCAATTATTCGATAATTGTAATTGTCTAAGCCAATGATTTTGGTGTTGCTCTTCGCAATTAACCAAAATATTATTAAGGTGTTTGACAAGACCAAACTCTAGATATCTTACTGATATAATGATTATCAAGAGAAAATGCACACAAATATCATTGCTTAAGGGTAAAGCATATAGTTAAGGTTTAAAAGACGATTTACATAACTCAATTTAAATTATTTCCCACAAAATGTGACTAGAAAATTTTATACCACACACACATTAATGAATATTTAATGGTTGAAATAACATTGTATATTTGTGTGTGTGTGAATATATGACCTTTATTATCGTCTCTTGATAATATATCATATATGTATGCATGTATGTGAATGCATGACTATAATTATCGTCTATTGAGATCATGCTTTATACAATAATCATAGATCCAATAGTTATTTATACACACATGAAATATATTCATTAATGTACACCCTAGGTTAGTCAACTTTACTATTGCAGTTATAATGTTTGCATTGTGAATGCGAACGAATTGCAAATTAAACTACTAATTTAAATTAAAACTAAATAAAATAATAACATATATATATTATTTTATTAAGGACAAATTATAATTTACAAACACAAAAGTTTTAATGAAATTAATTAAGTAAAGATTAAAATGACGAACTCCTTTATAACAATATCTTCCTAATGTATTAAATATAATTTAATATAATGCATATTTACATCAACACATAATACGATCATGTACTTTAATTAAACTAGATAATTTTTTGAATATTACTCCAAATTGTCCACTGTCCAGTACACTCGAACCAACAATGGTATTTGAACCACATTATGTTAAAGTAAAATTAACCAACATCAGGACCAAATTAAAGAAAGGATTAAAAAAATATGGATGTACAGAAAGGGTGCTTAAACTAAGGTGTAGTTTTGCATTGATTGGTCAGTTATTTGGCCCGACCTAGCTCATCCAGTGGTCCAAGGGTTGACATATGCCCTATGCGGGAGGCGCAAATTAAGTTTTAGACCTCGAGCATGGTCCAAATATACATATTTGAAATAATACAATATTTTAAGTTTGAAAATGTTTTGAATTTAAGATATTTAAATTTGAAATTGAAAAGGTTTTGATTTTGAAATTTTATTTTTGAACTTGAATTTTTGGATTCGAATTTGAAACTAGAAATTTGAATTTGAAATTTTTTTGAATTTAACTTGAATACTTATAAATGTTATAAATAATAATAATCTAAATAGTTTAAATTAAAACAATTATAAATGTTCTAAGTATAAAATTTATTCAGATTGTTTGAATAATAATTCAAAGGCTGATAATTAATTAAAAGTTAATTAATGGAAATACATATAGTATATGTAAGAATTATTTACATTATTGAAGTTATTAAGAAATTGAAACTTATAAAGGATGTATATATTTAAATAAACTTATGGCCCAATTGATGATTTAAAAATAAATACATGCATACATATAATAGACACATATGTATGATAACATATGTCATATAGTAGTTAATATAATGCTTGAATGACATTCATATCATTTGAACACTTAATAAACAGATTATTGTTGAATCAATATCACTAACATAAGTTATTTTGAAATTATGAACTCTAAAATATTATTTTCCTCCATTATTTACTTTTAAAGAATACTTGCATATGCATAGTGGTTAGTACTCTCCAAGCTATATAATATGTGTAGTGATGTCTTAAAATGTTAACTAGACTGGTAAGTACGTTACGTGCCTTTGTTGGTACGTAATATAGCATGTACTACATGGCTTATTAGTATTCCTCACGGTCATGTAGGGGTTAGGGGCAAAGGTAATAGTTAGAAGTTATATGTGAAATAATTGGTATTCTATTACCTACCATATATAGGGGTTACAACTTGTTGGTACTCCCCAAGGTCGTATGCAACATGATATATGGATCAAAAGACCTACTAGAGAAATTGAAATATTTATCTCTTATATATATATATATATCTAACTGGAGTTTTATTAGAAAAATGAAATGAAAAATACATTTAACCATTCTAATAATTATAAAAACATATGTGGTATTATAAAATCAACTCTAATAAATTTATGCAACTCAACTGATAAATTTTTTTGCCAATTAAAATATATTGAATGAACTTAATTAACAAAAATTGACTAAGAAATGCAAGAATTACTTACCAATAAATTTTTCGGCATATTGCTCTTCAATACTCATGCAGGTGCCAAATAATATAACCATTAAAATTTGTGTCTTGGTCACCTAAGCGTGCACTAGCCCTAGACTGTGTATTGACTTCTATGAGATTTGAACTCTAAATGATATGGTGTATGGGTATTTGATCCGCATTTAATCACATATAAAAGTTATATGATGAGCTATCATGCATGTATTATACGAAATCTCAGTACATTTGAATTGAGAAATAAACCATAGTGCGAGATCATGTGTGTTAGACAATGGATATTCTATGGATAAGAAAACCATCAAAAAATATAATCGTTATAAAAACCGCAAGCGCACAGCGTACAATCATAGTACGTAAGCGAGTACATATCGATCCATAGAATTAAATTCCAATATTACTCAATCAAATTAGCTCAAGATTTTAAAATTGTGTTAAACTAAGAAAATTGTAAAAAACAAACTAGAGCAAAGGTGAATAAAACTATGATATTAATGAGCAATTTAGAGGCAAATCCACTTTAAATCACTCATATAAATCAACACAATATTCATCTATAACCTCTCTTTAATATTTTATGTAGAATTGATTGATGTGTTTATCATAAGTATGGTTTATTTGTGCTATTAATTAGCATAACTAAAACCATCAAACTCTAACACACCATTCAAACCTACTTATTAACTCTCATGAAAATGACATTAAATTAAAAATAAAATCTATTTTAAGCATGATCTATTTACTGTGAACTACTAACATAGACCATCAAATTTTGGTTCTATCTTGACTTTCATCATCAAAATCACTTAAGCAAATGATCAAATAGTTTATGTTTATATTTGAATAAGCATAACATATTTGAGATGTCAACATAGTCAAATTCACTAAAAAAAGATAAACCACCATCATTCAAAATTTCCATTAAGTACAAAAAAGAGATCATAAATGAAATTATTACGTTAATTTAATATGTTTTATGAGAGCTTCATTACCCCTAAATCGAAGAGGTTTAATTTCTCATATTTGAATACATGTTAACATAAAATGCTTTCGACATAAAAGGAACAAGAAAAATTAGAGCTAACTAAAAGAATAGAGTAACTACTTGCATGAAATAAAACTAAACTAAACTAATTACAAGAATTAAATCTATGCTACTAACATGAAATAAGAGGAGCATAAAATTAATTAGAGAGCATAAAATAAAGTACCAATAAAAGAAAGCATGAAATAGAAATACAAGAAATTAAATAACAAGGCTAAGAAGCCATTAAAGGGAAATTTTATTTATCATTGATTTGTGGCTACAATATTGTATAAAAAGAGAAGAAGATGGTTACATGAAACATAAGAGGTATTTATACATGTCTAAAACTCTAATTCATTTTTAGGGGACTACCAAAATTGCCCTTCAGGTAGTGTAACCTCCAAGATATCATTAGGGAATTAATTAATCCCCACAAACATGGCTTTAAGTCTCCATTAACATGTGCATGTGATTTTAATTATGGACCATTAGTTAGTGGGCAAGCGGGCTCCTCCATTTTGCATGAAGTCTTTTATTTTCTACATTCTCTTGGCCTTGAACATTTGTGCATGCATATATCCATGAAGCTCTATCCAATTTGCACTCAATTTCCTACAAATAAAAATAAAAATGTGCAAATAAATTTTCTCAAAATTAATTCATACACAAAATTACCATTTTGCCCCCAAATGACGATGAATACATGATGACTTGAAAACAATTTAAATTTTGGTTTAACATGTAAAATACCCAAATATGCTCATTTATTTAAATAAAAGAAGATTAAAAATGAGAGTAAAAATATACACTTTTACATGCACATCAAATACCCCCACACTTATCTTTTTATTCGTCATCGAATAAACTAAAACTAGGATAAATCCGTTTCCATAGAAAACATGATTTTATTGAGCGTATGCAATAAGCCATTAAACCTCTAGGTGTCTTTAGTAGGATGAATGTTGTCTCGTGAGGGTTTTCAACGGATACTACCCACAAAATCCAAATGCGATATGCAAATTCTAATGTGACTAGTTGATGCAAGTTTTCGAAAATATTTACAAATGAAGAATTTACTTTTAAATTGACAAGAGTAAGTTAAATATAAGTTTTGGTTATTATCAGGAAATTTTGGTCTTTATACTCATCAAAACGTCTAGCAAAAATTAAGTTATCATCACAATTAGACTCTAGGTTGGCTAATTGTTTCGGTTGATAACATAGTGCAACTATGAAATGAATCCTTTAGTAAATTATCAAAGTTTTGCAAAGTGGCATTTTTATTTCTTTTGAATAACAAGTTAAATCAAATAAGTGAAGATAATACTTAGATTTCAATTGCTTGCTCTCTCTATTTTGAAAAATATTAACATTATTATTTACACACCTAACTTAGATAAACTGAGGCCGGATATACCGATCATGCATGCCTTTCGGGCTTATGTGAGAAGAGTATAGAGCATGGCGAGTGTACACACTTTAGTATGAAAACATGAATCTAGGAGTTTATTTTTATTATTTTAATTTTATTTACATACACCTAACTCAGATAAACTGATGACAGATATACCGATCATGCACTACCTTTCGGGTTTACATGAGAAGGATCAGAGTGTGGCGAGTGTACACACTTACGTGTGATTACATGACTCTATGTGTTTCTTATTTTTATAAAACTTTTTTTTTGAAAAGAGAAGTTATGAAAAATCATCTTAGCGCCACTTAACTTAGAAGATCAAAAATGTTATTGCATTTCCTTTAAATACCCTACTCTTTTAAACAAAAATTAAAATTAGGATATACTTCATAATTATAACCCATGAACCTTCCTATATACTAGTTAAACCATGGTTAATTGTAATCAAACTTTTTTTTTACTGAGACGAGTGGATTTTCAAAATTTTCAATTTAATAACCAAAAATGTATATTTATCCCATCGTGATTCTTCAAAAGCAAATCAATATGTTAAAAAGGAAAATGTTGTTTTGGGAATTTTTTAATATTTTGAAAGAAAATGCAAAAAATAAACCATGAAAAATCAAAACAAACATGAGACTCCCCCCACCCCCACACTTGATTTTCACCGTGTCCTCACAGTCAGTACATGAAATAATGAGTGTAACGGAGAAAAATATGTACATATTTACATGAGAGGGTTAAATTTTCTTACTAGATGTAGTGTGGCTTATGAAGAATCATGAGCTCCTCCTCTCAATCACTCGCCAACTCTAAGTAAGGAATTAAACGATGACCATTGAATTTAAAAATCGATCCACCCCTAGGGTTTTCTATTTCCATAGCACCATGTGGAAAAACATTACGTATGACGTATGGTATCATCCATCTTGATTTTAATTTCCCAAGGAACAAATGAAGTCGAGAGCCATACAAAAGAACTTTTGATTTGGCGAAAATGTTTTCCTTAGGATTGACTTTTCACGAAAAACTTTTGTTCCTTCTTTGTAAATTTTCTCATTTTCATACGCGTCCTTACTAATATCCTCTAGTTCATTGAACTGCAATTCCTATTTTCGCCAGCTTTTTCAAGATCAAAGTTTATGTTCTTAATCGCCCACAATGCTTTATTTTCAAGTTCGACGGGTAAATGGCACACTTTACCATGTAAATGCCTAAAAGGAGACATCTTAAGATTGGTTTTATACATATTTAAATAAGCCCAAAGCGCATCTGTCAATTTTTGTGACCAATCATTTCAATATTTATTTACAGTTTTCACCAAAATTTGCTTGATTTGACGATTTGAAACTTCAACTTGACCACATGTTTGGGGATGATAAGGAGTGGATAACTTGTGTATTATCGAGTATTTTTTCATTAGAGTTTCAAATGATCGATTACAGAAATGGGTTCCATTATCGCTTATTATTGTGCGAGGTGTTCCAAACCTCGAAAAGATGTTTTATTTTATGAATTTCACAACAACTTATAGTTATTTGTTTTATAAGGAATGGCTTCAACCTATTTGGAGACGTAATCAATAGCAAGAAGAATGTACAGATGTCCAAAAGAGTTGGGAAACGGCGCCATAAAGTCAACACCCCAAACGTCGAAGATTTCGAACGTAAGAATGGGGTTCAAAGGCATCATATTTCATCGAGAGATTTTTTCTAATATTTGGCAGCAATCACAAATTTTACAGAACTCGAATGCATCTTTGAAAAGCATAGGCCAGTAAAAACCACATTGAAGCACCTTTTTCGCTATTTTCTTAAGACTGAACTGACCACCACAAGCTTGGTCATGGCAAATCAAAAGAACACTCTTAATTTTGCAATCCGAGATGCACCGTCGAATGATTTGGTCGGAACAATACTTTAACGAGTATGGACCATTCTAATAGAGGTACTTTTTTTTAAAAAACGGGTTCAAACATTTATATTAAAACTATAATCCAAAAGAACAAAATACATGAGCCAAATGCAGGCCCAAAGCATAGCAAACTCTATTACAAAATAAACAAGACAGGCCCGAACTTAACTCAGCCCAAAGCCCACCAAACAACAAAAAACATCCAGAAAGTTCGAGACTCTTCTCAAAGTTAAAGAAGGCAATACGACCACTTCAATTACTTCATAACTCTTCTCAAAACGAACAAACTAAAATGAACAAAAATGGCGGCCATCAAGGAAGAACCTTCTTCCTTTACATCTGAAGAGATGCAGCAACCACTCAAAGAAAAGCAACTAACAGGAGATCTACAATCCATCCAGAAACAACGCAGTAAGTATTAGATCTGAAACTATCCTCTAATTAGATCTCATGTCTTCAGACTGAAACTGATTTTGTGACCAGGACAAGGATACAAGAAACTCATAGCAGCCTAAGTCATTTACTGATGCTCAAAATACAGATCTGAGCTTCTTCCAAAACAGATCTGAGCTTCTTACAAAACAATGGAAACAGCAACACTTCCTCAAGATGACACTTAAACAAGATAAGTCTCTAATTACCCAAAAATACAGCTTCTTTTGTCCTCATTTGAGTTGATTTCCTTTAAATCTTCTAACTAGGGAAATCGAGAATGAAAGCGAAAACATGAATCGGAGGAATTCAGATCCCTCCAAAAATGGCAAGACAGGTATAGAATCTGAAAGAGTTCTTCTATTAATTACTCTAAACTCAAGCTGAACAAAGTCTTTTTTGTCCAGGACGAGATCACAATCACTTTGAGCAACCTACAGATCTACATACCTATATACTAATTCATTAGTTATAGATAAATGAAAATTATAATGTAATTAAGAGAGGGAGAGAAAAATCTTTGTAAATAATACAGGTACACGAAACCTGGAGCCAGAAGACATAGGAACAGAAATATGGCAGGAGAACAGAACTTATGATAAAGCTGATGAATCCCCAATTCAGCGTTGGGAGGTATATCCCCATTTCAATGCTATATCTTCATTCTTGCCAGAGATGTTCTTAAAATGTTTTGATTTTTCCATTCTGATATTCATTGTCTGGAAAAATTTTAAACAAATCTGCGACCTATCAGTAAAAAGTTTCTGGAAAATCATTTCATTCCTTTCTTTCCAAATGTGCCAGACACAAACGGAAAGAGTAAGTTGGAACAAATCTGAATTGAGATTTTTTAAGCTAGAGATAGAAACAATTTTCTGTAAATCCTCATTCAAAGTGAAAGAAAATAGACTCTTCGGCGTTATGAAAATTTTTTTACAGCTCCAAAGCCAAACATTTCCTGTAAAATCACATTGAAAAAATAGGTGGTCTATATTTTCAATGTGACTATTACAGAATACACAATTATGGTCCACAACTATCTACTTTTGAATTATCTTTCTTTTGTCAAAAGATAGTCATTGATGGCTTTAAAAAGGCATACCGCCATTTTAGGAACGTGAATTTTGTTCCAGACCAAAGACGCCCAATACTTAATATCAAACCTGGATCGAACCGAGTTCCAAACTTTTTTAAACTGATATAATCCATCCTTAGAACACTTCCAAGACCAGAAATCCCTCTCCCTATTATTGTGAATCATGACACCTTCAATTTCTGCATGAATTTCAAATAAAAAGCTATACGAATCCCACTTCACTCACCATTTCTTAAAATCTTACTGTGCGACAAATTTTCTGTACCGGTTCTAAAAGCTGTGTCCCTACCAATACGTTCCATAATAGAACTCCCATTTAACCATGGATCATAACTTGGGAAAGAAATTTATATTTATCTTGTTTTGACAAAAATGAAGGAGTTTTCTTAGTAACTGAATAGTTCACTATATCGGTGGACCATGGATCGATGAAAATGGAAAGGAGTTATTCATTAGGGAAGTTCTTATTGATCGGTAAAGAAGATGGTGCATTGGGAAGACGTGACGGATGATCGTCGAAGACATTGTCTGATCCTTTTTGTCATTTATCGTAAGGTCAAATTCTTGGAGTAATGGGATCCAACGGATTAAACGAGACTTAGCATCCTTTTTAGCGAAAAGGCACCTAAGAGCGGAGTAGTCAGTGTAAACTATAATGTGCGAGCCAATCATATAAGATCGGAACTTTTCAAGGGCAAAGACTACCGCGAGAAGCTCTTTTTCAGTGGTCGTGTAATTAAGTCGAGCATCGTTATGAGTCATACTTGCGTAGTAGATGATATGGAGAATTTTGTTGATGCGTTATCCTAAGACAGCACCAACTGCAAAGTTAGAAGCGTCACACAATATTTCGAAAGGAAGATTCCAATTAGGTGAGCAAATGATGGAAGCGGAAATGAGTTCATTTTTGAGACGTTTGAAAGCAGAAACATAGTCAAAATTAAAGTCAAATGGAACATCTTTTCCAAGAAGTGTCGTCAGAGGTCAAGCAATTTTACTAAAGTCCTTCACAAAGCTTCGATAAAAACCAGTGTGTCTTAGAAATGAACAAATGTCTTTGACAGATTTAGGATTGGGTAGATTCGCAATTACGTCAACTTTTGCTTTATCTACCCAAATGCCTTTGTTTGAAATGACATGCTCAAGGATAATGCCATGTTTAACCATGAAATGATATTTTTCTTAATTTAACGTTAAGTGTTTGTCCTTGCATTGATTCAGAACCATCTTGAGATGGTGTAAGCACTCTGAAAAAGAATTTCCACATATGGAAAATTTGTCCACAAGCACTTCTAGAAAGCATTCGATCATGTCAGAAAAGATGCTGACCATACATCTTTGAAAAGTAGAAGGGGCATTGCAAAGGCCAAATGGCGTATGTCGATAAGCAAAGGTGCCAAAGGGACACGTGAAAGTCGTTTTCTCTTAATCTTCGGGAGTGATCGGAATTTGGTTATAACCGCAATAACCATCAAGAAAGCAATAAAATTCATAGCCGGCTAACTGTTCAAGCATTTGGTCAATGAATGGAAGAGGAAAGTGATCTTTACGTGCTGCAGCATTTAATTTTTGATAATCAATTTAAACATGCCAACCCATCTGAGTATGAGTTGGAATGAGTTTGTTAGCGTCGTTCGTGATAACTGTAAGTCCGGACTTCTTAGGCACAACATGAATTGGGCTAACCCATGAATTATCAGAAATGGGGTATATGATTCCGTTATCGAGGAGTTTAATAATCTCATCTCGAATCACATCCTTCATTTTTGGGCTAAGCCTTCGTTGGCATAACGAACACGCTTGGCTTCATCAACTAAGTTGATGCGATGTTAGAAAAGAGCGGGACTAATTCCCTTAACACCAGCAATCGACCATCCAATTGCCTCTTTGTTTTTCGATAGAATTGAAAGTAAGGAAGCTTCTTGATTAATAGAAATATTTGAAGAGATTATGATAGGAAACGTTTCATTGTCACCTAAGTATGCGTACTTAAGATGATTAAGAAGTGGTTTGAGTTCCAATCTAGGAGGTTGCTTAATCAAAGCATTCGATTGAAGTTTTGACTTAATGGGGAGGGGTTCAAACAGAAGCGCATTTTCAATCTCGTTAAGATTGTCTCAAAACAGTTGCTCGTATTCGGTCTCGCATTCATGGTTAAGGTCAACTGTTTTGTTGACAAAATTTTCTTGAATGGAGCTAACTTCCAATGTTTAGTCAAGTTGTTCGTTCGATCGATTTTCGAGATTGAAGATGTTAAGATCCAAAGTTATGTTTTCAAAAGAAATTTTCACCAACCATTTCGATAATTGATTAGGGCATTCGAACTGGCTGGGAAAGATTGTCCTAAAATCGATGGAATTTGATTCATCGGATTATTCATAGGCTGTGTTTCAAGGACGATGAAGTCGGTGGGGAATATGAATTGACCGATTTTGATGATTACATCCTCGATTTCTTCCATGGATTTCTTTATTAAATGATGGGCAAATTGAAGAGTTACTTTCGTCGGTTTTACTTCACCCAAGCCAAGTTGCTGGTAAACTGAACAAGGAATCAAATTGACACTTGCACCCAAATCTAGTAAGCAGTTATTAATTGTCTTGTCTCCTATCATGCATGAGATTGTAGGATATCTACGATCTTTCTATTTTATAAGGAATGATTGAGACAAAATTGCACTAAGACTGGCAGCTAAGAAAACTTTCTTGGGTACATGAGCGTGCCGTTTTTGATTACACAAATCTTTTAAGAATTTAGCGTAAGTTGGAACTTGTTGAACAATATCAAGAAGAGGGATATTCACTTTGACTTATTTGAAAATTTCCAACAACCTTTCCATTTGACCGAAATGTTTCGTGGGTCGAAGACGATGTGGAAATGGAATTTGATACTCAGTAGGTCGGTCTACTTGAGTAGAAGAAGAATTTGGATTGGCTTTTGATTCGATGTTTTGTTCAGAATCACTTTTCGTTTTCGAAGTGTCGAGAGGAGCTTTCGGTAAATCAATTGAATTGACAACTTGGTTATTGATATGTTTACTAGAACTCAAAGTCGTGATAGCATTCATTATGTTCACATTGCTATCTTGAACAACATGGGCTTGATTCGAGTTCGTGTTTTGATTTCTAGGATTTGGAACTGGCTGACTTCGGAATGTGCTTCGTTCACGTTCACTCACAGAAGTGGCTAATTAACTCATTTTCATTTCAAGTTTAGCGATTGATTGACTCATATTCTGCATGTACGAGGTTAAATTTTTTTGCAAATCCCAATTTGATTGGAGGTTTTGAGTGGTCGCTTTAGCCAAAGTTTCAAGACTTTTCTCAAGTGAAGTCAATTGTTTATCATCTTGGGGAGCAAAAGATTGTTGCGTTGATTTTGAGATGGAGGCATAAAATTTTGTTGAAAGTGGTTGGGCTGAAAAAAAGAAATCAAAGCATTGTTCGGCAATGCTTGAAAGTTAGGACACACCAGATTCGTGTTAGAGTTATTTTGTTTCCATGCAAAGTTAGGATGATTTCTTCAACCGGGATTGTACGTTGGAGAAAATGGGTCATTCTTAAAAGCATTAAGTTGTTATATCGAATGAGGGAACTGATCGACGATGTGTTTCAGATCGTTGCATTTGTAATACAATGGTTGGGAAGCTTGGGTCATTTGATTGGATGAGAAATCATTGTCAAATTTATTAATAATTGCATCGATTTTAGCATCCAAAGCCAACGATGATCCTATCGGGTGTGCATTCGATCATGAATAAATAGTTTTTCATTAGAACGTTCCCAATGGGATTACTTTTTGGCCAAGTTTTCAAGAAATTGCCAAACATCTTCGTAATGTTGGGCGAGAAAATTGCCTTAGCACATTGATTCTAACATGGTTCATGAACTATTTTCAAGTCCATCGTATAAAATTTGGCAAAGACTCTGTTTTTCAAAATTATGGTGTGGACGTTTTATCAAAAGCTCTTTAAATCTTTCAAAGTACTTTCCGAAATGTTCACCCCTGAATTGATGAAAATTCAAAATTTCTTTTCATATTTTGGTCTTTTTTCTAAAGGATAGAATTTTTTTAAGAAAACTTTAACGAACTCATCTCAAGTTTTGATCGAGTTCGACGGTAAGCTGTCCAACGATTTTTCAACGTAATCGGTAAGGGCGAATGGAATTAACCGAAATTTCATTCCATCATTGTTAATTGTTTGAGTTTAATGATTGCACAAACTTGTTCGAATTTCGTTAGGAAGATGTATCGACCTTCGTGTTCAAAATTGCCAAATTTCGGGAGCGTGGCAATGTGATTGGAATGAATTTTGAAGTGGTTACCTGTTGGAGCAAGTAGTGTGATACAAGAAGGAATAGAAACTCTATCGGAAAAGAATCTATCCACAAGAGTTTGGGAAGGATTTTCGTTCGCCATTGTTGGTGGATTGTTTGTTCGAGTTAAACGATTTGTCATTGCGTCATGAGTTTATGTACTCATGCACAAGTGAAAATGTCAAGGAGAGAAAGAAGTGAGAATCAAGTTTAAGAGAATGAAACAAGGTTTAGAAAATGAAATGAAGTGAAAATTTGTTTTTTTATATTTTTTTAAAGTTAAAATATTTACCAAAACGAATTTAATTTTCAAAAGAGAGATTTGATTTTTTATCTTTTTTTTTGGATTTTAAAAATGTTTTTTCTTTTTTAATGATTTTGTTTTTGTTTTTGGATTTTTATTTTTTTTCTAAAACCTAAATTAAGTAAATGCTTGTTTTTGTTTTTTGAATTTTTGGATTTTTTAAAGGAAAAGATTTGAAAAGATTTGTTTGGATTTTAAAAAAAAACTAAGTTAAGGAAAATGTAAAAAAAATACTTTTGGATTTTGTTTTTTTATATATCATGGACTAATGCAACTAAATGAATGCAAGGATTTAATTAAAAAATTTCTGTTCTTAGCAGCTCCTAACCTAAAATTGTATAATTACACTTTGACTTAACCCAATAATATAGTTCTTAGGCAGGTAAGGGACATAGGTTATCGGTGCACCATGAATCACCGTAGCAATGCAACTGAAGGTTTAAGTACCTTTAGAGAAACAATCGCTATAATATTTACGAATCACCGTAATATTTATAAATTATTATTTCTCTGCCATAGTCTAGACATCAAGAAATTAGATTGTTGAAAAAGACAACTTGTCAAGATACAGTTAAGCCCAAGATGAGCTCGCGACTCCCTTAATTCCAATGTTTAACCGTTATTATTAGTCAAATTCTAAGATAATATGCAATTTGTAGGCAAAGGAAGGGGTGATGAAATCCCCCACCTTATGTGGATTTGGGTGTTTCCCTTAGAAAAGAAAAACAAGGTGAGATGAATGCAAAACTAAAAATAAACGTGTATTAATAATGCAACTATGAATGAGATTTGACTTTGTTTTTTATAAATGCAAGAAACCAACAATACAAAAAAACATAAACAAGTGATAAGAGCACGATACCAGAGCATGCAAAATTATTAGAAAAATTATTTTAAAAGCTGCAAATTTTTTTATAAGCAAGCAAGCGGAGCAATTATTTAGCAAGAAAATCCTCTCCTTCTGATTTCCTGCAATTTAGAACCTGAAAATTTGTTAAAAATGATTTTTTTGTAAGAAAATGCAAATTAAACTAAAAATAAAAAATAAACTTAAAACCCACACAACAAAATAAAATTACATCACCACTCAACACACACTAATTAAACTAAAAATAAAAATAAAATAAATAACACACACCCAGCCCAATAATTAAAGCCCACCCTTACACGAATAAACACTCGCTCAGAACATACACTCAACAACACAGTCAAAAATTGAAATACAAATCAAAACATGCACTTAAAATTTTAGGCGATTTTAAATTTTTTGTTTGAATTTAATTTGAAGGTCGTGGGTTGTTTGCTAGAGTTCTTTGTGAGTTTGATTCGAGGTGAATTTGTGATGGTTTGGAATTGGGTGGTTTCCATTAAGTTACGGGGTGGTTTTGGGTACTATGGATGCAGGTATTGAAGGTTTGAAGATGGTTGCAATTTAGTGAGATTATGGCAGGTTGAACGGAGGTTGAGGTTGTATGTATATGGTAGTTGAACTGTTTAGTGTGGGTGAAATTGAGGTTGGGTTTGAGAGGAAGTTCGGTGCTATTGGTTGTTGTTTTGGGAGATAGGAGTTGTATGATTAGAGATGCTGGTTTTGTCTTTAGGCAGAAGTGGAGATTATCATGCAATATGTAGGAGTAGGAAGAAGGAGTTGTTGCTTGGTTGAATGTGTGTAGTTTTGGTTGTTGTCCTGGGATTGGTCGTGGTCGTTGAAGTGCGTGTTGAGGTGTTGTTCGGGTTATTAGTGGTGGGTGGTGTAAGTGGGATGTTGATGGTTGGAAGAAGTGATGAAGGAAGGTGGATGTTATAGTTTGAGGAAATGGAATATTTGCAGTGTAGCATGCAGTTGAAGGTTGAAGTAAGGTGTTGTGCTGTACAAGTTATGGTTTGGGCAGTGGCTGTCAGTTTGGGAAGGAAGGAGGAGTTCGGGTGAAGTGGTGATGATGATGTTTGCAGATGTGGGTGATAAATGTAGTTATTTTTAGTTGTGATGATGGAGCAGGGGTAGCTAAAGATAGTGGCAGGTTGTGTGAGGAAGTAGCAGAAGTTTGATTAAAGTAAAATGTAGTGATTTTTGTGTTTGGAGGAGGAGGTGATTGAGGAAGGTTGGTTTGTGAGTGTGGCATAGGCAAATGGTAGCAGGTTGAAGTAAATAGCATAGGTGTTTTATTTGAATGGAGGTTGTAGGAGAATGGGGCAGTGAGTTTGATGGTATTGACGGAAGTTGTATGATGTGGTGAAGGAAGGAACGAGGAGCAGATTTTTTGGTTGGCAGGAGAATGAAGGTGATTGAGTAGTTTTTTTTGTTGTTGTTGCTAGAGTTGAAAGTAAAGTGGTGGAGGATTGAAGGCTATATGGGACAAAGGTGAACATAAATAAAATGTAATAGACTGTAATAGAGAACAAACAATGAAAATGCAATGCAGATTTTTTTTAATGAACAGTACACAGAATTAAACAAATGCAATATACTGAACAGAGAGCAAAATGAACATAGAGAAACAAATGCCTTGGATGAAACACACACTAAACAAAATAAAACAAAGGGAATATGAATTATTTTCTTAATTTTTTTAATGAAAATTAATACAATTTGAAACCAAATGCACAATGGAACAAAACACGCAAAAACAAACAAGTGAACCAAACAAAAAATCAAACAACAAACCCATAAAAAAAAACACTGCTACCACCAATTCCCACTTCAACCTTGTCGAAACCAAGATGAATAGAAGAGAAGGAAGAACAAGTGATAATAGCACCAATGAGGCCTTTTGAAGGAGTCAAAAGGATGCTAAAGTCAAGGGTCAGATGTGTTATAAGCTTTCGGAAGGGTCGAAAGCACCCTTGCGCTTCAATTGCTTCCTTTCGAAAGAGATGCTTTCGCATGCATGAAGGTGTTTCGAATGGGTTGAGGAATACCTTTCGAAGGTAGCTAGTAACAACCACAAACATGTGCACTAAAGGTTTCGCCTTCATTCAGGTTACTCAAAAAAATGTTTTGTTGGAACAACCCATTCGAAAGCATAACTAAGCCTTCTGAACTAGTCGAAACCTTTCACAGCTAAGAGGGGTTCCTCATCTATCCGCAAGCATGTCTTCGAAAGCTACCTTCTGCATCGAAACCTAGAGTATTTCAATACCTTCGAAACCCAAGGATGTACCTGCTGACAAAGTCGAAAGCTCATGCTACTTCCCACTAGCAACAACAAAGCAACATAAGGGGAAAAGGTGCATCCACCCCTTTATGTGGAGACGGAAGCAATAAACCCATTCAAATGCAATGCAGAGGGATGCGCAAGTGTCAAAGGTGATGAAAGGTCTATAAAGCCACCTTTTGACCCGGTCGAAAGCTCTGAGTCAAAAGGTGCCAACTTACACCTATAAATAAGACCCTAGGGGTCTGGTTTTGGGGACCGAATTCATTGACTCTCTTTTTATACTTTCTTAAATTTGTAAATGTGTAAACCCTAATTTGGAAAGCAGATTAGGGTAAATTGATCAGTTTGTACGTCATTAGTTTAATGAAAGCGAGATTTTGATATTTTTTATTATGCAACTGTTTTGAGACTTTTATTGGATTTAATTGTGTTCTGGTTATGTTGACTTAATCGAAAGGTACCTTCCGAGTGAGTCGAAACCCCTCGCTTTACCAATACATTTAAGTCCTTAGCTCCAAACCACTACTCACCAAATGCTCGCCTTTTTGGTAAGTTGAAACCTCAAACTCGGTCAAAATCCCTAGACTTAAAACTCCAAACCGATGCCCTTAAAAGGACCAGCTTTGGACCTAGCCCATCAAACCATATCCTTGAATCCAAAGAGCCAATCTTTAGCATGTCGCAACTGTTTCGAAAGAGGTATCAAAAGGATAACCAAACTACTTCAGCAAGTTCGGAGGACTCAAAAGAAGGGGATATAAGGGTGTCGACTGAGTCGAAAGGTTGAATAAAGAGTTAGTAGATTAAAGGGAGTAATAAGATTCCAATTATCTCAAAACAAAAATAGGGTTTCGATTATGACTTCTACACGTAAAATTTTACATTGGGGTGTTGACAAGTTTTCTTGTTAACATTTTGGCGCTACAAGGAGGGCTTGAACCTCTGACCTTGTTAAACTTCCAATTTCACTTTCCTCTAACCTAATCCTATTCTAAACCTAACAACCTTAGAATTTTCCATCATCATGTTAAACAAAATCAAAAGGTCCGAACAAGGGTCCTCAGAAGCACACTTAATTGGATTCTCCCTAAGAACAACTAATAATTCAAAACTACATGAAGAGAAAATGTTAAGGCTGGAAGCTCTAAGGATTATAAAGAAGAAAAGAGCAGAATCATATGACCCTGAAAAATGGAGTTTAAACCCTTTCCACATTGGTCCCACACCTATCTTTGCCTTAGGGAAAATAAAGGATATAAGTGATAATTTGTTCAACCAAATGAGGAATACAATTCAATTCTACACCAAAGGCATAATCTTCAAAGAAGGAATGATGGATGATTACAACGCCTTTGCACATAAATGGCAACACACAATAGGTAGGACATTGCAAATGCACGAACTTCAAATGGTTTTGAAAAGAAAGTTGGTCGTTGAGCGTGAAGCTTTAGAACCAAGTAATAAAAAATCTAGAAACCATCCTTAAATGACAAGCTTCAAATCTAGACTCTCAAAGGAATGCAATTTGACAACATCAATTGAGAATATTAACCTGCTAACTAAAGAAGAGCTTAAGTATTGGCCATCACAAAAGAAAAAACCTAAATATGAAAGTAATCTGGGAGGATCCTATTGCCACTATCACATGATGAATGGACATGAGACGAATATATGCCGAGCACTCGAAGGAATGATAATTAAATTTTTTCAAACAAGGCAAAATAAATGGGTTTGTAAAGAGATCCTGGATGAAGTCAATAAAGAACTACTTCAGTAAAGAAAATCTACATGGTTGGGAGTGAAATACTCCTTGCACTTAGGCAGTACCTTAAATGGTCAAAGCCTTTGTCCGCACCGAGTTGGCCAGGTTAAAGCGCTTCTTGGAGGGAGGTTAGAGTAAGCCTTTATCAGCGCCACGCTATGGCCAGGATAAAGCATCAACAAGCTCTTGGCCGCGCCACGCTATGGCCATGTGAAGGTGCGTCCTGGAAGGAGGTTAGAGTAAGCATTTATCCACGCTACGCTATGGCAAGGTTAAAGCATCGACAAGCCCTTGGTCGTGCCACGCTATGACCAGATCAAGGCGGCTTTTGGAGGGAGGTTAGATTAAGCCTTTAACCGTGCCATGCTATGGCCAGGTTAAAACATCGACAAGCCCTTAGTCGGGCCACGCAATGGCCAGGTCAAGGTGCCTTTTGGAGAGTGGTTAGGTAAGTCCTTGGGTCCTGCTTGTGGATAAGCTAACCAAGTGCACTAGACAACAATGGACTAAGACGTCCAAGCCCAAGAAGCAACATATCAAATAGTGGACTAAGACGTCCCAGTCCAAGAAGCGGCATATCAAATGATGGACTAAGACATCCAAGCCCAATAAGTGGCATATCAAATAATGGACTAAGACGTCAAAGCCCAAGAAGCGGCATATCAAATGATGGACTAAGACATTTAAGCTCAAGAAGTAGCAAATAAAGTGACACACACCCAAAGAGCGGTACAAAACAGAAGGCTTAAATGAGAATCTATAGCCTCCAACTAATCATCAAAGAAGAATTTCCAAACTTCACTTATTGGTACCCGAATCTGGGTTTCAGGTCAATTACTATTTAGTTTGGGACTTTACTTATTAATACCCGAATCTGGGTTTTGGGTCTTTTAATTTAAGGTCTTCATCATACCTGAATCTGGGTTTCGGAGGTATAACTATTAATTACTGAACTTCACTCAGTAATGCCCGAATCTAGGCTAAAGATATATATTAAGAAGATTATTATTATGGACTTCAGGCTATCACCCACAAATACTTGAATCTAGCTTTCGGATCTTCTAGCTTTTAAATTTCATTCATTAATAACCAAATATTTGTCACTGGTCTTCTATTACACGATCATTATCGATTTTCTATTGGTTATCTCCACAAGTAGAATTTCTAAACATATATAATTAAATCCTTGGTTGAATTTATAGTTTTCTACCATCAAACTTATGATAGAATTCTTGGTTATCACTCATCAATACCATAGATGGGTTACAAGACATTTAATCATATTCAATCGTGGGATTACTTTTCATATGTTAACATGATGATTTGTTAATTTCTATAAGTGACATGGATAGATTTCTATATAGATTTCAAGCTAACAATAAGAAATATTGTTTACTTCATGCTTTTAAGGGAAAAGAGATCAGTAAAAAGGATCAGAAGATCCAAAAAATAAGAAATCATGGTACAAGTTATCAAGAGCTAATTCAAAAACAACATTACAAGAAAGGATTACAAACCAGGTGATATTTACAAAATTTTCATAATTTATGTTATCCCGCCTTTTGGCAAGGCCGTGACACCCAGAAGTTGAATGGAAATTATTGACAGATCATCCCGAAGAACGGAAGTACGCAAGTTCGCTATGGATGCTGGTAAATTTTGTCCGAGTCCGGATCAAGCTACAATTGATATGACACGACAAGCAAACCCATGAAGGCCAACGTTCCAAATTTCAAGTCAATCAGAATTTGTATGCTCAAGTTACGATCGATGCAAACCAAGGAAATCCACTCATTCGTATCCATCGTTCTGCCTATTTCGCATCGGTCCATTTCGTATCCCTCGGGAGACAAGCCTCTCTTCATATCCATCCAGGCAAAACCACTTCGTATCCACTCACGTCCACCCACTTTGTATCCATTGGTAGTGACACGAGAGTCCATTTCTTATCGATCCATTGTTAAACATGCTTCGTATCGATCGGCCATAGATCGATACGAAATCAACACCACCCATCGATACGAACCCAATTAATAAGAGACGCGAATTTGGCCTCTGAACTATCGATACGAAGAATGTAAGTTCGTATCGATACAAAGCAAACTGTAAAGGATCGATACGAAGTTGGGTGTGAGGGATCGATGCGAAGTTGAGTGTTATAAAGCGATACGTAGGGAATATCCTGGGTTGATACGAACGAGGCACATCCAAGTGGAAGGCTCGGTCACTCGGCATGAAAAGTGGATCGATCCTAATAGTTAGCGCCACGTCACCTAGCAAGCACGTGCCTGGGAGCAATGCGAGCTGATCGATGCGAACAGAACAATGCTAGCAGAAGCGATGCGATTTCAGTAGCCTTCAACAACTTCAAACTTGCATCGATCATAAATCAAGATCTACAAGTCCAAATGCCACCAAATTTTCATAGGAGCTTGTGTGCAACCTCAGGAATGTCCATGATCGATCTCGACTCGATTGGGCTAGACTTGATCGATGCAAAATCCATTCGTATCGATCACGGATCGATTCCAAACGACTGGAGATCGATCACGTGGGCCTACCCACGTGAGAGAAGAGGTCTTCCAAGATCTGGGTGAGATATTTGCTACCTACGCCTGTAAATAACAGCCTAGGACCTACTGAAAAGGGACTTTTTGGCTCTTCTACATCCAAACTCTGCCAAAATCACTATTGCACTCGAATTTTACTGTTGTAACTCATTGTAAACAGCAAGAAAAATAAATAAAAATAAGCCATTTCATAGTGGGCGTAGGCCGTACGCCGAACCACTCTAAATTTGTGTGTTTCTGTGCGTTTTTCTTGTTTATCATTGGTGTGTTTGTTAGATCTTCCTCTTTTTCCATTTATATTCTTCATTTTATCTTTTCAAACACATCCGAAGAGTGTTGTGCCCAATTTTGGTACAGATACTTTGGTGCTTTCACTGAGAAATACCATCTTTTCTCTTGCTCATTGGATCTACTGCCGATATTGGATTGTGAAAATCTAAGGAAAAGATTCAGATTTCAAGTTCAGAAGTTCTTCCATCCTATTCAGATTTGTACCATGTCTAGGAGAGAGCTTCGCTATCCACCATGGTTAACACCAGGACTACTTCAACGGCTGCAGATCAAGAAGGATAGGACAGACAGAACCCCACGCAACTTCCTCCTACCGATCAGAATGCTACCGGACCTTCATATCCACAAGGCCCTATCACCAGGGATGAATTCCAACTGTTAATGCAAGAGCAGACATAGAGTCGTCAACAGCTTACTCAGTAACTCCATGCCAACACGAAATTAACCGATCAACTAAACCGTCAAAGACGAAGGAGATCCAGAAGGGATCAGGCTTCCTATTCATCCACTGAAAGTTTGGCCTCTTCTGACTTTAATCATAGATCCACGCGCCCACGGTTGGACGGAAGTTACACACAGGCTATTGGGCATTAGCGCACCTTGAGTCTTGGGCAACCGAGAGTTGGCCCATCAACTAGCCATCAGACCGGACCCTCCTCCTGAGGAAGTACCGTGCCATATCACATTACCAACAACCATACTACCACTGCTACTGAATTGGGAGTTGATGCTCAGAACCGAACGGATCCGATCCACTGCCAACGCAATCATACTCCCGAGCCTTATGTCCCTTAAGACATAGAACCAAGGAGGCGAGACATGGACCGTCGACCGCAACCGGCCCCTCCTCGCATTGTGGAACCAAACCACACCTTGGCTAAGCATGCCCAGAATGTCCAGATGCCGGATATCCCGACAATGATCCGTCAGATGATCCGCGAAAGTCAGGGACTTACTAACGACGATTGGGGAATCTCCCAGAGTCATACCACCTTCACTAATGATATACTCTATGCTGAACCACCTAGGTGATTCATGATGCCAACTCTGCCCATTTATGAAGGGAGCTCTAATCCTAATCAGCATATCTTAAAGTACGAATGGTTAATGAACGCCGCATGAGCTGATGATGCGTTCAAGTGTCGAAGTTTCCCGATCTCCCTGGGGGCATAGCAACTATGTGGTTTACTCGCCTACCACCTCGATCTATCTCATGTTTTGACCAGTTGGCAACGAAGTTTGTTGAATAGTTTCGCATGCATGTCACAAGGAGAAAGATGTTAACACCTTGTCTAGTGTCACTCAAGCTCCTGGAGAGACACTCAGACGTTATTTGGAGAGGTTTCATGCTACTTGCACTGAGATTAGTAATCCCAATGATAACTGGATTCTGATGGCATTAACTAAGGGGATCGACCTCGATTCTGAATTCGGCAACTGGTTGAATGGAAAACCCCCTGCGTCATTGAACCATTTTTATTCCAAGGCAGCCCGATTTTTGAGTAGGGAGGATGCGAAACAGTCTAGGAAAAAGAATGGCGCAGGGTCAAGTGTGGAAGGAATCCAGAGCAATGTTTCTTTTAATCAAACCGGAGAGAGTTTTGAAAAATGCAATTGAATGTACAGAATAAACAGAATCAACAGAAAGGCGATGTAAATCAAAACAGGAAACGGGATCAGAATTGTGGGCTGCGACGTAGGGCTCCTATGTCTGACAATTATACCCTTTTGAATACATCGTTGGAGAATGTGTACTTGCAAACCTGCTCCGAAGCAATCATCGGAAAAACAAATTCAAATAGGAAAGTTTTGTAGATTTCACGATAGCTATAGCCATAATACTAATGAGTGCCGTCATCTACAGGACATTATCGAAAAGTTGATACGAGAGAGAAAGTTGGAGCAGTTTGTGCGGGCGTCGCACTCTGGAGGTGTGGGCCCATCAAATCAGAACCATATACCAAATCAGGCGAGACCAAAGGAACCTGCTCGTACCGACGGGAGGTCAGTGATTAATACTGTTAGTGGTGGTCCACATTAAGTAGATCGGAGCTGGTGTGAAATGGAGTCGTATACCAGCTCTATCAGGCATGCGGGCTTCGAATGTTATAGTATTTGGAAGATGGGGCTCCGGCCAAACAACAGAAAATGATGACTCACGACATCGTGTTTCAAGACAGGGATTTTTACAAAGTCGAAGCCCTAACCATTGATCCACTTGTCATTTCATCTCAAATAGGTCCTGCTTGGATGAAGAGGATCCTAGTGGACAGTGGAAGCTCGGTGAATATATTGTTTAAGCAAGCTTATGATCGGATGAAAATGGAGGCGAAAGATTTGAAGCCTTGTCAGTCCCGCATCCATGGCTTCAACGGAAGTGCGACTATACCCACTAGGATGGTGGAGATACTAGTGGAGTTGGGAATTGGAGAACACCGGAGAGTTCGGATATTACAGTTTGTTGTATTGGACATAGACTCGCCATACAATGCCTTTTTAGGCCGACCGACCCTAGCTGAGTTCAGGGCTGCTATTGCCCCTTCGTAACTGACTTTTAAATTCCCTACCGATAATGGAGTCGGAGTTGTTCAGGGAGACCAGGCTGCTAGACGAGCCTGTTATGTTGCTGAGTTGCGAGAGGCGCAGCGAAAAGAAAAAAGAAAGGGCGAAGAGGAATCTCTCTGCGTCCGCTTTGCGGAAAATTGATAGCTAGCGCGTGGGCCTAGGCCCAGGCACCCCAACTATTTCCCAAGGGATCTTACCCGAGAGATACTGAAGGTGAAGATGAAAGTAAAGATAGTCAAGCTTCCCCGGCCGAGCTGACGATCGATGTTCCGATCGACGATAGTGATGATTCTAAAATGATAAAGATTGGATTTCAGCTAAGCCCATAGATGCAGGAGGAATTGGTTGAATTTCTCTGGGCAAACCTCGACGTGTTTGCTTGGACACATTCTGACATGTGTGGAATCTCCCCGGACATCGCGAGCCACACATTGAATATTGACTCGCGACATGTTCCGGTCAAGTAAAAAAGGCGTGGTACAGATCTAGAGAGATCTGCCTCCCTTAAGGAAGAGGTAGAAAAACTCAAATCGAATGGGTTTATCCGAGATGCATTATATCCGAAATAGGTGTCAAATCCTATAGTTGTCCGAAAGCCAAATGGGAAATGGAGAACATGCGTTGATTACTCAAACTTGAATAAAGCTTGTCCTAAGGACAGTTTTCCACTTCCCCGAATCGATCAGCTCATAGACTCAATAGCTGGACATGAACTCTTATCCTTCATGGATGCATATTCTGGCTACAATCAAATACCCATGCACTTGCCTGACCAGGAGCATACCAGTTTCGTCATCGATCTGGAACTTTACTGCTACAAAGTCATGCCGTTCGGACTCAAGAATGCTGGGGCAAATTACCAACGGTTATTTAATTGGATGTTCGTTAACTAGATCAGAAAAACCATGGAGGTATATGTGGATGACATGCTTGTGAAGTCGCGATTCTCCACTGATCATATCAGAGACCTAGAATTGATGTTCAACATCCTCCGAGAATACAGAATGAAACTCAACCCATTGAAGTGTCACATCGGAGTCGCTTCTGGAAAGTTCCTTGGATTTATCATCAATGCTCGAGGAATTGAAGCCAACCCTGAGAAGATCTGGGGATCAGAAATCTTGAGACTCTAAGAACTATAAAGCAAGTCCAAATCCTCAAAGGGAAAGTAGTAGCACTTAGTAGGTTCATTTCAAAATCCACTGACAAATGCATTCCCTTCTTCGACCTGATCAGTAAAGGGAAACAAAACTCTGAATGGACTACGGAATGTGAGGGTGCATTCGAAGCACTAATTCAACACCTCTCCAAACCACCTATTCTGTCGAAGCCCATTGATCATGAGAGATTATACATCTACTTGGCGGTGTTAGAAAACGCAATCAGTGCTGCCCTATATCAGGAGGAAGACCAGATACAACGGCCGGTCTATTACATTAGTAAACGACTAACGGGAGCAGAGAGAAATTATCCGAAGCTGGAAAAGTTGGCCTATTGTCTTATCATTGCCTCACGAAAGCTCCGTCCATATTTCCAGGCTCATCCTGTCATCGTCTACACCGACCAGCCGTTACGACAGGTCCTTACGCAGCCTGAGACGTCTGGTAAGCTACTCAAGTGGAAGATCAAGTTAAGTCAATTTGACATTACTTACACTCCAAGGCGGGGTATCCAAGGACAAGTCCTAGCAGACTTCATCGCTGAATTCACTATCCCGGAGGACTTTCCCGAAACAAGTGAATCTCCTTAGTATATTTGGAAGCTGCATACTGATGGTTCATCAAATGACCGTTGCTCAGGCGCCAGAGTTGTACTGGAAACTCCTGAAGGCCGATCTATATGCTATGCTTTAAAATTTGACTTTCATGCGACTAACAACGAAGCCGAATACGAAGCCCTATTTGGTGGATTGAGACTTGTCGGGGATTTAAGAATCATTGCTGTGGAGATTTACTGTGATTCGCAATTGTCGTGTGTCAAGTTCGAGGGGAGTACCAAGCCAAAGACCGAAGACTGGCTGCTTACCTTGCGCGGATTTAAGAAATATTGAATCAGTTTGATTACTATGCCATCTACTACATACCCCGAGAACGTAATCAAAAAGCCGATTCGTTAGCAAAGTTAGCCAGTACAGGTGAGGCACAGCAAATGGGAATCGTTCCCGTGGAAACATTATCTTCCCCGAGCATCGATCGGATGGAAACAAATTGGGTATTTGAGGTCATTCCCGACAAGGAGTCATGGATGAATCCATTCAGAAACTATCTCGAGCATGGGACCCTGCCAGAGAGCAGGAGGGAAAGAGACTAGTTCTTCGAAAAGCTTCGCGGTTTACTATTCAGAATGGAGTCATGTATAGAAGAGGGTACTATGTTCCTTTACTCCGGTGCATCGCTTACGATGAAATCAAACGAGTATTGCATGATGTGCGCAAAGGAGAATGTGGCAATCACACCGGGGGCAAGCTCTTGCCAAGAAAGTGCTTCGATATGGATACTATTGACCGACTGTAAATCGCGATGCATCGGACTACGCTAGAAAATGTGACAAATGTCAAAAACATGCTCAAATTCCTAAAGCCCCACCTATCGAAATAACTCAGATGGTCAGTCCATGGCCGTTTGCAGTATGGGGCATTGATATTATTGGTTCTCTACCTCTAGCCAAAGGTGGTGTAAAGTACGCCATCGTCGCAGTTGATTACTTTACCATGTGGACGGAAGCTGAACCCCTTGCTACAATCATAACGAAGAAAGTGATCAACTTTGCAGTACGCAACATTATTTGTCGATTTTGTCTCCCACATACCATCGTCACTGACAACGGAGCCCAATTCGACAGTGTTGAATTTAAGAACTTCTGTCAACGATTCCACATCCAGAAGAAGTTCTCCATAGTTGCACACCCTCAAGCGAATGGACAGGTTGAAGCAGTTAATAAAGTTATAAAGTCTATTCTAAAGAAACGACTAGAAAAGGCCGGGTGTAAATAGGTCGATGAACTCCCTATGGCTTTAGGGGCTTATCGGACAAACCACAGATCCGCAACCGGCCATACTCCATTCTCTCTTTCATACAGCTCAGAAGCCATTATTCCAATCGAGATGGAAGTACCTTCTCATCGTGTGACTTATTATGATCCAAAAAAGAATGCTATTTTACTTGTCGAATCTCTGGATTTATTCGATGAGAGGCGAGAAGAGGCCGATTTGAGGGCAGCCGCATACCGAAGTCGAGTCACCCGATTATACAATGCCAAGGTCCGACCTCGAACCTTCGAACTTGATGATCTTGTCCTTAAGAGAATTTACCCGGTTCCTTCACATATGAAGCCAACATGTGAAGGGCCGTATGTCATCGAACAAAAGCTCGGAGATGGCACATTTAAATTATCGATCGTTGACGGTCATACTCTGCCAATATCCTGGAATAGCGAGAGTCTTCATCGCTACTACACATAACAGGCTCTGTTAATTTATTCTTTCTACTTTTCATTTGCAATTTGTTTATGCATTTCGAAATTTGAACTTGTGATAAGGCAACTAACTTTGTTGTATTTTCTTATTTCAGCAATAAAATGCAATCTCTTCGAGCCAGAGCTGTAATTTATTTGAAATGCGTCATATGACTATCATTATGCACAGAGAGCTAAGTTTCACCATACAGTGGGATTTATTCAAATAGGGAGTAACTGTGATACGACCGGTCACTCACTAAGTAAAACCTGAGCTTGGGGACAAGCCATCACACGGAAGCCAAAAAAGGATTGATACACGACAATCCTCTAACTAACTCCATATTTCCAGAGTGCGAACTGGAGTATAAATTTATAAATGCGATTTCGAAGAGGGTGGATCCGTCCACCTAATGACTTCGCCCGTATTCAAAACAAGTTCGAGGAGGATGGACCCGTCCATCTAACGACCTTACTTGTTAACTCATGGCGGATATGAGTTGACCATCCACGATCCTGATAAATCCTTCGTTCCCGTAGTGCGAACGAAATCCTAAAGCCTAAACAGATGTGACTGGCCATTTATCGGCCAACTCCAGATTCTCGAAGTGCGAACTGGAGTATAAACATAAATACCAAATGGGTGTGATTAACCACCCATCAACTAACTTCGGATTCCCAGAGTGCGAACCGGAGTATAAACATCGACTAACTCTAAATCCCCAGAGTGCGGATTGGAGTATAAACACAAGCCAGGTGTGAAACGACCATCCGAAAGACAACTCTAGGCCCCTAGAGTGTAGGGCGGAGCATGAGTACAAAGTAGGTGTGACTGACCACCCACGAATCAATCTAAGTCCCTATAGTGCGAACGAAGTTCTGAGTATCAAACAGGTGTGACTGATCGCCCATAAAATAACTTAAGTCCTTGGAGCGCGGATGTATCTCCAAACATTAAGCGGGTATGACCGACCGCTGATCTACGAGCGCAATCCCCAGAGTGTGGATGCGATCTCTGATTGATGAGCGAGTGTGATTTGACCACCTGAACTCGTCTTGTTTCAGTCTTGCTTCAGCAAAGTTAAGCTCGATGTATTAAAGACAAACAATGATTGTCAACCAATCTTTTCAACTTATCCCCGGAACTGGGGGCAGAACTTAAGTGCCAGCCACTAATTGAGACAGTGCGATATCGGAATTCGACTTAACGCTCGATCGCGGCCCGAAGCCGTAGCTCCGAAACTTAGTGACTAAACCTGGGTCCAAATTCAAAGACTAAAACTTCATAAATATTATGACTTGAAGTTACTTGCGCATTTCTATTACAGTTCACTTGAGTTGGTTTACATTGTATAAGTATGTATGTCCTGACTTGAGTGTTTTGTGTTCTGCTTTACGCTCGGGTTAGCTTGAGTATCACAGCCCTGATTCACCTTCTAGAGCTAGAGACTTGCTGGAGCTTATTTATCTATCTGTCATCCATTTCCATTTCGGTTTTTTCCTATTCAATATTGCTTTTGTATTAGTTGACTTATGTACTCCGACTTCTGTTGTATTTGTTTTTCAGACTATGATATTTTGTATCTGTTTTGAGATTATTTATATAGTAGCTTCATGAACTACTATAGTATTTTATTTCCACTGCGAGTTATTCTGATATTCTGTGTCTGTGATTCTGTGTTTGATTTTATTTGCTCCAAATTTTCTTAACAATCCACTGTTTTGAAGTATTCAAGTCCGACATGTGTGGATTTATTGTCGATTTGAATTGTCCAAAATAGTGGGATGTTATAGTATCCATCCAGGCAAACCTACTTCGTATCCATTCTCATCCACCAGCTTCGTATCCATCGGCAGTGACACGAGAGTCTATTTCGTATCGATCCACTGTTAAACATGCTTCGTATCGATCGGCCACGGATCTATACGAAATCAATACTACCCATCGATACAAACCCAATCGATAAGCGATGCGAATTGGCCTCTGAACTATCGATATGAAGAACGTAATTTCGTATTGGTACGAAGCAAACTGCAAAGGATCGATACGAAGTTGGGTGCGAGGGATCGATGCGAAGTTGAGTGTTATAAAGCGATACGTAGGGAATATCCTGGGTCGATACGAACGAGGCACATCCAAATGGAAGACTCGGTCACTCGGCATGAAAAGTGGATCGATCCTAATAGTTAGCGCCACGTCACCTAGCAAGCATGTGCCTTGGAGCGATGCGAATTGATCGATGCGAACAGAATAATGCTAACAAAAGCGATGCGATTTCAACAGCCTTCAACAAATTCAAACTTGCATCGTTCATAACTCAAGATCTACAAGTCCAAATGCCACCAAATTTTCACAGGAGCTTGCGTGCAAGCTCAGGAATGTTCATGATCGATTTCGACTCGATTGGGTTAGATCTTGATCGATGCGAAATCCATTCGTGTCGATCACGGATCGATTCCAAACGACTGGAGATCGATCACGTAGGCCCACCCACGTGAGAGAAGAGGTCTTCCGAGATTTGGGTGAGATATTTGCTGCCTACGCCTATAAATAGCAGCCCAGGACCTGCAGAAAAGGGACTTTTTGGCTCTTCTACGTCCAGACTGTGCCGAAATCACTATTGTACTCGAATTTTACTGTTGTAACTCGTTGTAAACAGCAATAAAAATCTATAAAAATCAGCCATTTCATTGTGGACATAGGCCATACGCCGAACCACTCTAAATCTATGTGTTTCTGTGTGTTTTTCTTGTTTATCATTGGTGTGTTTGTTAGATCTTCCTCTTTTTCCATTTATATTCTTCATTTTATCTCTTCAAATACATCCGAAGAGTGTTGTGCCCAATTTTGGTACAAACAATTTACAAAATTTATGAAATTATTTACATGTATACATCACAAATATATATATTTGAGAAATATAAATTGTTCATGAATCTTGAATAGCCTTATTTACATTTTCGGCAATTAAAGGATCTACAATTTAATGAATTGCAATACGAAGTACTTCTTTAAGTTTATCTCTTTTTTCCTCATCCTGTCTTCATCATCAACAAACTCAATGTTGGCCTTTAAAGCACGATTAAAAGCATTGTTTTCACCTTTATGAGTTTTATTTTCCCCTTCCAAACAAGCGGCGCGCTTCTGAAGGTGATAATTCTCACGTTCAAGTTTTTGAATCTTAGTAGCATACTTATTTATGCGCTGCGAGTAACTCATTTTCTGTTGTTCATCGAAATACTTCATCATCTCAAATTTGAATTTCATGCACCATTCTCCTACTACTTTTACGTCTAAACTGGGAGGAGGATTAGTCATAGTAGGGAACTTTTGGATGGCAAGGGGAGTAGACCTTGTTAATTTTGCAGCAAATGGAACAATGGAAGAAGCTGGTGAATCGATGTTTGAAGTATTATTTCCCATAATGAATTCTAGCGATTCACACTGAGCTTGACTATCTTTCAACTTAATTTCAAAATCACTTGTTGGAGAAGTCCCGACATCTTATGGTCAAAATCAATCGAAGGATTTGACTTAATTTTGTGCTTCAATAGAGAGATTGTTTCATTCTTACTCTTAACATCCAACTCAAGATTGGCAATATGATCATTGAGGTTTCTAATGATTGTCTTTTGAAGCAAATATCTTCTGTACCATTCAAGAGCTAGGGTATTGTTTTGAAAGTGAGAAGATAAAGGATCATTAGCGAGTTTTCTCTTTTCAATATCTGCTAAAGCCGATCTTTGATGTTGATAAAATGAGATAGAGAATCTGACATGCATTATAGACAACTTTAACTCCTATTTAAACAAAAAGAAAAAAATGTAGTTAAGACTAGAATAATCAATCTCTTTATTACAACAATAAAGGGCTACAACTCAAGTAAAAATGAAACGAAAAAGTACAATTAGACATTTGTTTCATATCTAAAATTGGAAAACTTCATTTCTAACTTTACTCATGGAATTAGTAGAAATATTAACTATTGAGTCAAAAGGAACAATAAGTCCTTCCAGGCTAATAACTAGAGGATATTTACCATAGTCTCACTCCTTGGTAGGAGGACTATCACGACAACATATTAATTTGGTATGATATGTACGGATTTCCTTAAGATGCTTTTCTTTTTCTACACCAAGAAAATCGAAATGAAGACGAGGATGTTCCATGTAAAGTTTTTGCAAATCTTTAAGAAAGCAATATCTGGCTAATTTTGAAGATTTTAAAATTGATGCCTTTTCTAGATAATCCCTTCCTAGTTTAACATACTTGCTTAGATAATTTCTAGAGATAAAGTTTCCTTAAGGACGTTCTGTAACGACCCGCAATTTTGGACCATTCGCGTCCATTATAAGTGAATAGGTAGACACTCATGCCGGAGTTGAATTGCTCAAAATACCGCGTTGTTAATTTAAATTGGCAAAACTGAACATATACAGTAAATAAAATATCACAGATCACAGACACAGAGTAATAATTGCAGCGGAAATAAAAGAGATAGTAGTTCATGAAGCTACTATATGAATATATAAAATACATCAGAGTTTACAACAGAAGAGTAATACGATACATCAGAGTTAAACTAGATACAACGGAAGAGTAACAGATACAAATCAGAATACATCACTGGAATCATCGAATATCTGAAAGCTGGATAGATAGCTGGATCTCCAAGCGAAGCTCCAACTCCAAAGGTGAGTCTCGAAAGCTGAACTACTCAGTCTGACCCGAGCGTAAAGCAAAAACACAAAACACTCGAGTCAGGATTAACATTCTTATATTAATAAATCCAACTCAAATGAAATAACAATTGAAATACAAGTAACTCAAAGGATGTTTGGAATAACCATCCTTTAAGGATCCGTTAAACTATCTACTAGGTAGTAATATACGCTAAATAGATAATGTCTATCAGTAATATAAGAAGATATCAAAATAGCGTTAAGTCATGGCCCATTCCACCCTTAACACATTTTTATTCCCAAAAGCATATACAAGACCGTAGTTTCCCCAAAACCGGAAGTCACCAGAGGGCAATCCATATACTAAAGGTACAAATCAAAATCGTAGTGGTCGCGCATAGGATAATCAGTATGACAAGGTACATGAGGCGATACCAACTAGGATACTAGTAGTTGCGTGATCCGGACTGATGTTGGGCATAGCAGCTACTACCCCAACACCGCGAACAACACTCCCATAAATCGAGGGGTGCACCCAAATCGAATCACAAAGTAATAGATATGGTATCGAAGAAGTGTGTCCGCTAGAGATGGCGATCCTCAATGGCCCGGCGCGGCTCCTGTTTTAGTCATGTCAAGGGTCATCCAAAATCGTTCTCTTTCTTCAGTCAACGCGTTCACCAAACCATCCACTTCATTCTGGATCATCACTCCGCGTATAGTTATTAAAGTGGTTTCGGTTCAGATAGAGAGTATATCCACTACCGATCCCGGTCTCTTTAATAACTTTCGTAATTATTACACCGATTGGTCGTTTATATATTTCAAAAACCAAATCAATTTCAATTTCAATTTCAATTCGTAAATCAACATTCCGTTTGTCTTTCCAAATCAATTTCCATAATTTACGTTTCAAAACTTCCAAATTACCATTTCAAAATCTTATAATTCAATTTTCAAATTTTTTTTTTAACCAATTCAAATATTGATTCAAGTTCGTAAATAAGTTTCATTTCGAAAATATTTAAATCAATTTAATTTAACATTCAAATCAATATAACTCATTTATCGATTTCATTCAATATTCGTTAAGTTACTTTATCATTCAAAACAATTTCTATTAAATTTCCAATTTATTAAATCAATTCTTAAGTTCAACTTCATCAAATCAAAACTTACAATTTTGAATTAAACTAAATTCGTCAAATCAATTCTTTCAATTACAAGTCTTACATTAATTCCAAAACATCACATTTTCATTTCTTGTTAAAGAAATTCCATTTCACTTATTTACTTACTTAAATAATTTTCCAAAACTTAATTGATAAAGAAACTCAATTTCAATTATTACGAAGTAAAATTCACTTATTCAAAAATTCAATTTCTCTTATTAAAGAATCCAAATCAATTTAATCATTAAATAATTCAATCCTATTTAATTATTAAATAATTCAAAACTTAATTATTAAATCATTTCAAACTTAATTCAATCATTTCTCAAATTAAACAACCTTCTTTAATCAATTTCTTTATTAATATTTCATTTCAGATTATTAAATGTTCACGTTTAAATTTCATTAAATTCAATTTCCAACTTCGTTTCAAAACCATATTATTTATTCAAATAGGATCTTCGTTTTATTTTTAAATCAAATTATTGACCAATCGGTTTTTATTTAATTTTCTATCCTAGGTCAAAGTTCAATTTTGGGTATTTATCATTTCAACCCGATTCCAATTCAATTTAAAATCAAAGCATATCAAAAGGGAACTTGCAGTGTGATAACTGGGATGGTGTCAAAGTAAATAAACAAGCAATAACAACAACCAATATCAATACAATAATCAATTTAAATAATCCCGAAATAACCGTATTAATTCGCATTGTTATTTGTACGAATTAATATAATTATTTCTAGAATCTACACTATCATTTCATGTAGATTAAAGATTATTACACTAATTATTTACGGTTTTTCACTTGTCATTCGATTTCAATTTTTATCCATCATCAATTTAACAACATACATTCAGTGGTTCAAAGTGTAATCAAACAAATCCTACGTGTCAATAAATTCAACAATTAAAGGGGTCATATTATACAAATGTCAGTTAATCAAATTTAACATTTAATTTTACTATATCAAGTTCAATTTCATACTATTTATCATTTTAACATTAACAATTTAACGTCCAATATAAACATCAAAAATCAATCAATTATCAGCCAAACAGTATTATCATTGCATAAATAATTAACAGATAATGGTGTCAGATGTCACAGGTGAACTGATACAGGCAATAGCATATATAACAGTGTAATTAACTAATAGCAGCATATTTCAATTGTCGTTTCAACTGAAATCAAATTTAATAAATAAAAGAACGTTAATCGTGAGTGAGTGCTCACCTTCCGAGGCTAGACAGATTTGACAACGAAATGAGCTACGGATCCGAGCACGAATTTCCGAAGCGAAGCAAGATGGGCACGAATCGACGGTCAAAGCTAATAATAGGAATAAACGAATTCAAATTAGGATTGGTCGAGGAAGATAAATAGGATGCATGAGCTTAATTTACAACTATATATAGATAAATGATATTCTAAATTCGAACATATTTTATATTAAATATACATGTATTATATTTATTTTACAAATAATTTAAACACATGCTAGCTAATCATTTATATTCAAATCATTGTTTTAGTCAACACGTATAAAAGTCAATGTAATTTATATTTCCATAACAACCCTCGCATCAAACTTATGTAACTTATAATATAACTAACTTACTGTATAACCTCCATATGCTTATATATAAAACTAACATAATAAAGTACTTTAACATGTGATATATACGACACCTTTACATAAAAGGTTGTTATAAAATGCTTGTATTCAGTTATAAAGTGTAGAGATAACAATTAGTAAACATTTAACAGCCTTCATAATTTCAATAGTTGAGAGACAAGTAGAATGGAAAAACAGTTCGCATGCAAATTATAAAAAGTTTTAAATTATGAAATTTATAAACTCTACAGGTAAGATATTTAAAACTCGCTTACTAACTACCAAACAACACCAAATTGCTGCTCATATGAAAGTGGGAGTCTGGAAAGAGCAAGCTTTATAGGATTTGACTACATATGATTTCCACTTCTCACGTTTTTCTCAAAATATACATACATTACCTATATAAAACTAGTATGTTCTATAGCCTTCACAAACTGACATATAACTAGCCTATTCTGTAACTCATATGAACTGACATATATTAGACAAGTCATATACAAACTTGCATATAAAAATATAAGTACTGATGTATAAATTTACATATATATAGTATATATATCCTTTCAAATCTTATATGCATAGTTTTCTTCAACCTCATATATAACTTTATATAAGCTAACATAACCAACTTACACTATATAGAACTAATACTGCACATATACATTAAATATAGATATTAACAAAACATACCAGAACTCGAGTTGGTAGGAAGAAAGGAAGCCACGCGCTCGGCCACTAGAGGAAGGTGGTGGCGAACGGCAAGGAGGGTTGGTCGGCACATGGGTCAAGGGAAAAGGCGAGCGGCAGGGGGTCTGACGTGTCAGGCATAGGTGCGGCAGGCTGTCTGGTGGTTCGTGTTCATGCGGAAGGCGGTTGGTGGTGTTGACGAAGTGTTGGGTCCAGTGTTTGCGGTGGCTCACGCGGATGGGTTGAGCATGATGGGGGTACGGCCGGAGGATGGCCAGGGAAGGGAGAGAAGGCTGGCGTGGTGTGGGCTGTAAGAATGGTGGGGTTTCGAGGCGCGTCAGTGAATGTGGATGAAAGGAGGGGCGGTGGAAGGCGACGTTGGCTCGAGTGGGCTGGGCGGTGAAAAGCGATGGCATGGTGTAGGGAAGGTGGAGCACAGGCAAAGGCGGTGGGAAAGTGGCTATTGGGTATGAAAACAGTAGGTAGAAGGAAGATATGAAAGGAACGGTGAAGCTACAGGCATAATTGTTTTATTTCTCACGAACAAAAATATAGGAATGAACGAAAATGAAACAATATATTTTGAAACTCAAAGAATATAGAAAGTTTGCATTGAATACAGTGAATAATATAGATTACCTGACCATTGGACAGATATGGTGAATTGTGGAAGTCAAGGCACGATAATTTAGGGAGAAATAAATACAATTGTCTACTGGCTTTCAACCGTTGGAAATTTGAATGGACACGGAAGCCAAAAGGCATGAAACGGTTACCGATACGGTAGGCGTTACGCAAAGTGCAACGTACACCGGAACTCCGAATTTGACAATCGAATATACCATTGAGATCGGCACGACGAGACGATCAAAACAGTATATAGAAATCAGTGGTACGATCATCCGATAAAAATCGATATCGGTACCAGAATACTGCTATTTTGCAGAAAATAAGAACGACGGAGCAATAGATGTCCAAATTTCGAAAAACAACAAACTGATAACTTGCTCAGAAGATGGTTTAGAATTTTTCTATGTAAAAATATTTAGGTTTCGGAAACATTTTATTTTCATTGCTTTTTAACTGATTAAATTGAAGTGAATTTACGCGCGAAATAAACTTTCATAATTTCGGACGAAAATTTACCAGTTGCTATGTTTAACTAAACGCATTCCAAATATCAAATTTATATTTTGAAATTTTATCGTTTAAAATTTCGCAAAATTTCAACTAATTACGTTATTAAAACAGTTGAAATTTACGGGTCGTTACACTCTCCCCCACTCAAAACTTTTCGTCCCCGAAAAGGAACGAGGTAGAAGAATAGAAACAACCAGAAAGAAAACAGATTTGAAATACAAAATAACAATTAATTTAAACCATATAAATTCAAATTTAAATTAATTGATATTCAATAATTGATTTAATCCATTTGATTTTACTAAAATCAATCTCAACTATTTCTAAATTCATTATTTTATTATCCAATTATCTTCAATTTACAATTTCTAAAACAATAAATTTGAATAGTCTTTTATTATAATCATATTTTTTTTTCAGCAATTTAAATTCTTCTTTATTCCATATTATTGTTAAATTTATTCTACTTAACATATCTTATCACATATATCTAAACCATATAAATTAATTTAAACCATAAAAGTTTCGATTTAAATCAATTTATATTCACTAATTGCTTTTAAATTCAAGATATTTTCATAGGTTGACCAAATTTCAATTTATTCATTTTTTTAAAACAAATTTATTTCATTATTAACTGAGTTTACTTATTATCCTATCTAACTCTATTAACATCTTTATAATCAAAATTTAGTGTATAACATTTATTATAAACACCCAAATTTTATTTATAAATTCAATTTATCTTATATATTATCAAATTACATATTCAACTTCTGAATGATTTAGGTAAGTTGTATTAGAATGTAGTTGAACAATATACAAATAAATTTTCCCAATTCAGATATTCAAGTTTAAATATTTATCCCAAATTTTTGGTTTTATTTATAATTAAAATCATCCTTTAACCAAATTTAAGAATTAGATTTCCGATTAACTTTAAACAATTTAGAGATATGTATAATATATTTATATCAAATCAAATTAAAATGTTAAAATAAGATACTTATATATATATATATATCAAATTATACTGAAGAAATTCAAATTAAAATATTTTTCAAAACAAAGCCGTAGCAAAACTACAGACTAGTATCTCCACTTCGAAACTCGAAAATGAACGTCGATGATGCGGCCGCCATCACCGAAATTATTTTCCAGCGACAAAGAGAAGAGCACTGATTTCAACATTTTAAAATTCTTTGAAAACGGTTTCTATTCGAAAATACTTCAATAATATATACTTTAAAATTTTAAAAACCAAAGTTCGAAATCACCGGAAACTAAATTCTCAAATTTCTGAATTAAATTCATTTCAAATTTCAAATCAATTTATAAACCGTATTTATAAATTTATTTAGAACAATAAATGATAATCAAATATTATCATTTCAAATAACCAATTTAATTAACTTATTAGATTCCAGAAAATTTTACTTATATTTTTACGATATAATCAAACAAATTTATTTCATTTTCCAAGTTTGAAAGTAATATTGTGTCAGTTTGCTCTGTTCAAGTGTTTTGGAAATCCTATCGATAGCGTTGATCAGACGAATCGATCGGAAACCCAAATCAACATCAACAACTCAAACAACACAATATATTTTAAACATTTTAAATGTTAATTTACAATTACACTTCCTCGCTCGACTATATAAGAATAGATTTCAAAGCAAAGATAGAGATTCAAATTTGATGGACTCAAATCAAAGAGAATTTTGATTCGAAAAATAAGTTTGAAACAGAAGATAAGATAATTCAATTTCCAAAATCGGGAGTTGGATGAGTTTATTTAATTCACGGGCAACCTTAACCGAGTCGTCCGTAACTTCAAGAATAAGATCGATGCTGAATTCCGAGGTAAATCAACACTCGATCTCAAGAGATGGAATTTAGGTACAGCAGGGAATAGATAGCATCGTAAACCGAGGATACAGAAATCTCCGGTAAATCGATGTCTATTTTAAAGGAGTTTAATCCTTTACGAATCATTCGAAGATTGGCGAGACCGCCGATCTATTATAAATATCATTCAAAATGGAGTTATGGGGTGCTCTGGAATTGAAAGAAGACGAATAGTGAGGGACACGAATGAATTTCGGAACTGAGGGAACGTTCCAAAATTCAAAGGATCGAATCAAAACGGAACAGATTGAAACTCAAAATGAAAGTGATTCTGTAAATACATTTACCCTATATGTTAAGTTTTGCCTAGAGCTACCAAAGCTCTGATACCAACTGTAACGACCCGCAATTTTGGACCATTCGCGTCCATTATAAGTGAATAGGTAGACACTCATGCCGGAGTTGAATTGCTCAAAATACCGCGTTGTTAATTTAAATTGGCAAAACTGAACATATACAGTAAATAAAATATCACAGATCACAGACACAGAGTAATAATTGCAGCGGAAATAAAAGAGATAGTAGTTCATGAAGCTACTATATGAATATATAAAATACATCAGAGTTTACAACAGAAGAGTAATACGATACATCAGAGTTAAACTAGATACAACGGAAGAGTAACAGATACAAATCAGAATACATCACTGGAATCATCGAATATCTGAAAGCTGGATAGATAGCTGGATCTCCAAGCGAAGCTCCAACTCCAAAGGTGAGTCTCGAAAGCTGAACTACTCAGTCTGACCCGAGCGTAAAGCAAAAACACAAAACACTCGAGTCAGGATTAACATTCTTATATTAATAAATCCAACTCAAATGAAATAACAATTGAAATACAAGTAACTCAAAGGATGTTTGGAATAACCATCCTTTAAGGATCCGTTAAACTATCTACTAGGTAGTAATATACGCTAAATAGATAATGTCTATCAGTAATATAAGAAGATATCAAAATAGCGTTAAGTCATGGCCCATTCCACCCTTAACACATTTTTATTCCCAAAAGCATATACAAGACCGTAGTTTCCCCAAAATCGGAAGTCACCAGAGGGCAATCCATATACTAAAGGTACAAATCAAAATCGTAGTGGTCGCGCATAGGATAATCAGTATGACAAGGTACATGAGGCGATACCAACTAGGATACTAGTAGTTGCGTGATCCGGACTGATGTTGGGCATAGCAGCTACTACCCCAACACCGCGAACAACACTCCCATAAATCGAGGGGTGCACCCAAATCGAATCACAAAGTAATAGATATGGTATCGAAGAAGTGTGTCCGCTAGAGATGGAGATCCTCAATGGCCCGGCGCGGCTCCTGTTTTAGTCATGTCAAGGGTCATCCAAAATCGTTCTCTTTCTTCAGTCAACGCGTTCACCAAACCATCCACTTCATTCTGGATCATCACTCCGCGTATAGTTATTAAAGTGGTTTCGGTTCAGATAGAGAGTATATCCACTACCGATCCCGGTCTCTTTAATAACTTTCGTAATTATTACACCGATTGGTCGTTTATATATTTCAAAAACCAAATCAATTTCAATTTCAATTTCAATTCGTAAATCAACATTCCGTTTGTCTTTCCAAATCAATTTCCATAATTTACGTTTCAAAACTTCCAAATTACCATTTCAAAATCTTATAATTCAATTTTCAAATTTTTTTTTTAACCAATTCAAATATTGATTCAAGTTCGTAAATAAGTTTCATTTCGAAAATATTTAAATCAATTTAATTTAACATTCAAATCAATATAACTCATTTATCGATTTCATTCAATATTCGTTAAGTTACTTTATCATTCAAAACAATTTCTATTAAATTTCCAATTTATTAAATCAATTCTTAAGTTCAACTTCATCAAATCAAAACTTACAATTTTGAATTAAACTAAATTCGTCAAATCAATTCTTTCAATTACAAGTCTTACATTAATTCCAAAACATCACATTTTCATTTCTTGTTAAAGAAATTCCATTTCACTTATTTACTTACTTAAATAATTTTCCAAAACTTAATTGATAAAGAAACTCAATTTCAGTTATTACGAAGTAAAATTCACTTATTCAAAAATTCAATTTCTCTTATTAAAGAATCCAAATCAATTTAATCATTAAATAATTCAATCCTATTTAATTATTAAATAATTCAAAACTTAATTATTAAATCATTTCAAACTTAATTCAATCATTTCTCAAATTAAACAACCTTCTTTCATCAATTTCTTTATTAATATTTCATTTCAGATTATTAAATGTTCACGTTTAAATTTCATTAAATTCAATTTCCAACTTCGTTTCAAAACCATATTATTTATTCAAATAGGATCTTCGTTTTATTTTTAAATCAAATTATTGACCAATCGGTTTTTATTTAATTTTCTATCCTAGGTCAAAGTTCAATTTTGGGTATTTATCATTTCAACCCGATTCCAATTCAATTTAAAATCAAAGCATATCAAAAGGGAACTTGCAGTGTGATAACTGGGATGGTGTCAAAGTAAATAAACAAGCAATAACAACAACCAATATCAATACAATAATCAATTTAAATAATCCCGAAATAACCGTATTAATTCGCATTGTTATTTGTACGAATTAATATAATTATTTCTAGAATCTACACTATCATTTCATGTAGATTAAAGATTATTACACTAATTATTTACGGTTTTTCACTTGTCATTCGATTTCAATTTTTATCCATCATCAATTTAACAACATACATTCAGTGGTTCAAAGTGTAATCAAACAAATCCTACGTGTCAATAAATTCAACAATTAAAGGGGTCATATTATACAAATGTCAGTTAATCAAATTTAACATTTAATTTTCCTATATCAAGTTCAATTTCATACTATTTATCATTTTAACATTAACAATTTAACGTCCAATATAAACATCAAAAATCAATCAATTATCAGCCAAACAGTATTATCATTGCATAAATAATTAACAGATAATGGTGTCAGATGTCACAGGTGAACTGATATAGGCAATAGCATATATAACAGTGTAATTAACTAATAGCAGCATATTTCAATTGTCGTTTCAACTGAAATCAAATTTAATAAATAAAAGAACGTTAATCGTGAGTGAGTGCTCACCTTCCGAGGCTAGACAGATTTGACAACGAAATGAGCTACGGATCCGAGCACGAATTTCCAAAGCGAAGCAAGATGGGCACGAATCGACGGTCAAAGCTAATAATAGGAATAAACGAATTCAAATTAGGATTGGTCGAGGAAGATAAATAGGATGCATGAGCTTAATTTACAACTATATATAGATAAATGATATTCTAAATTCGAACATATTTTATATTAAATATACATGTATTATATTTATTTTACAAATAATTTAAACACATGCTAGCTAATCATTTATATTCAAATCATTGTTTTAGTCAACACGTATAAAAGTCAATGTAATTTATATTTCCATAACAACCCTCGCATCAAACTTATGTAACTTATAATATAACTAACTTACTGTATAACCTCCATATGCTTATATATAAAACTAACATAATAAAGTACTTTAACATGTGATATATACGACACCTTTACATAAAAGGTTGTTATAAAATGCTTGTATTCAGTTATAAAGTGTAGAGATAACAATTAGTAAACATTTAACAGCCTTCATAATTTCAATAGTTGAGAGACAAGTAGAATGGAAAAACAGTTCGCATGCAAATTATAAAAAGTTTTAAATTATGAAATTTATAAACTCTACAGGTAAGATATTTAAAACTCGCTTACTAACTACCAAACAACACCAAATTGCTGCTCATATGAAAGTGGGAGTCTGGAAAGAGCAAGCTTTATAGGATTTGACTACATATGATTTCCACTTCTCACGTTTTTCTCAAAATATACATACATTACCTATATAAAACTAGTATGTTCTATAGCCTTCACAAACTGACATATAACTAGCCTATTCTGTAACTCATATGAACTGACATATATTAGACAAGTCATATACAAACTTGCATATAAAAATATAAGTACTGATGTATAAATTTACATATATATAGTATATATATCCTTTCAAATCTTATATGCATAGTTTTCTTCAACCTCATATATAACTTTATATAAGCTAACATAACCAACTTACACTATATAGAACTAATACTGCACATATACATTAAATATAGATATTAACAAAACATACCAGAACTCGAGTTGGTAGGAAGAAAGGAAGCCACGCGCTCGGCCACTAGAGGAAGGTGGTGGCGAATGGCAAGGAGGGTTGGTCGGCACATGGGTCAAGGGAAAAGGCGAGCGGCAGGGGGTCTGACATGTCAGGCATAGGTGCGGCAGGCTGTCTGGTGGTTCGTGTTCATGCGGAAGGCGGTTGGTGGTGTTGACGAAGTGTTGGGTCCAGTGTTTGCGGTGGCTCACGCGGATGGGTTGAGCATGATGGGGGTACGGCCGGAGGATGGCCAGGGAAGGGAGAGAAGGCTGGCGTGGTGTGGGCTGTCAGAATGGTGGGGTTTCGAGGCGCGTCAGTGAACGTGGATGAAAGGAGGGGCGGTGGAAGGCGACGTTGGCTCGAGTGGGCTGGGCGGTGAAAAGCGATGGCATGGTGTAGGGAAGGTGGAGCACAGGCAAAGGCGGTGGGAAAGTGGCTATTGGGTATGAAAACAGTAGGTAGAAGGAAGATATGAAAGGAACGGTGAAGCTACAGGCATAATTGTTTTATTTCTCACGAACAAAAATATAGGAATGAACGAAAATGAAACAATATATTTTGAAACTCAAAGAATATAGAAAGTTTGCATTGAATACAGTGAATAATATTGATTACCTGACCATTGGACAGATATGGTGAATTGTGGAAGTCAAGGCACGATAATTTAGGGAGAAATAAATGCAATTGTCTACTGGCTTTCAACCGTTGGAAATTTGAATGGACACGGAAGCCAAAAGGCATGAAACGGTTATCGATACGGTAGGCGTTACGCAAAGTGCAACGTACACCGAAACTCCGAATTTGACAATCGAATATACCGTTGAGATCGGCACGACGAGACGATCAAAACGGTATATAGAAATCAGTGGTACGATCATCCGATAAAAATCGATATCGGTACCAGAATACTGCTATTTTGCAGAAAATAAGAACGACGGAGCAATAGATGTCCAAATTTCGAAAAACAACAAACTGATAACTTGCTTAGAAGATGGTTTAGAATTTTTCTATGTAAAAATATTTAGGTTTCGGAAACATTTTATTTTCATTGCTTTTTAACTGATTAAATTGAAGTGAATTTACGCGCGAAATAAACTTTCATAATTTCGGACGAAAATTTACCAGTTGCTATGTTTAACTAAACGCATTCCAAATATCAAATTTATATTTTGAAATTTTATCGTTTAAAATTTCGCAAAATTTCAACTAATTACGTTATTAAAACAGTTGAAATTTACGGGTCGTTACACGTTCATTCTGTGATAATGTAATAAAATATATCTAACTATAAAAGAAAACCAAAGCAAAAGTTCACAAATCAATATTATTACATAATTACTAATATTCATCCGGTATATACAAAATCTACTTTGTAAATAACTCTGAAATAAATTTATCCTTATAATATTTGTGTTTCTCAAGAGGAAATTCTTGAGAAATCGATCTGACTCGTGGTAAGTTTCAACATGCTCCAGGATGCGGATCAGATCCAAATTTGTCCTAATATCTCTTGTGTAATCGCCTAAGTAGACCCCCACTAAAATCACTTAAGTATGAAAAATGTACAGTTGGGTGTCGACAATAGACTTTGTATAAAAAGTCTACCAGGATGTTCTTCTCTTCAATCAACATCCAAAAAAGCGTAATCAACTCCCGATTCTCTTTCAAAAGACTATCATATCAAAGGCGTGCCCTCCTCAGTCGTGGGGCAGTTACTTGATTTTTGAAAGATGCTAACACTATCGCACTTCTGTTAAGTTCATGATACTTGTCGGAGAGAATAATATGTTCTTTCAATTATTTATCTAGCTCTCTGTACAAGCTATTTATTTCTGCTTGTTTTCTTTCAAGCTTGGTTTTATAAGGGTGAATAGGTTTCCTCCTTATCTAAAACAAAAGATTTAAACTATTATTATCTTGGAAGTGAAAGTCGTTTAAACAAAGAATCCCATACTTGAGAAACGTGAACTGATGCTTGAGGGACCCGCTTCTTCTCTCTTGGTTCTTCCACATTAATGTTAGCAGGCTCCTCTTGAGGGTCATAAGATGCAGGGGGTTAAGGTGGGCTTATTTCACGAATAGATGGATTAGGATTGACTTTTCAGAAGCCTTGGAGTTTTCATCATCATCTTTTTCAGAGGCATCGGTGTGACTACCCCTGTTGCCACCTGAACCCAAACCTCCATCTATATTGTCATCATTATTGTCATCATCACCATCATTACTGCCCTCTTCTTCGGCGACTTCATCTTTATCGCCTTCATCTTCAGATTCGAAGTCTACTTCGAACGAAGGGACTTCGAATGATAGGATTTTAGAGGCATTGATTTCCACTCTTTAGCAACTTCGATCCCCTGCTCCAATCTTTAACTCTGTTCATAACTCTGTGACAAGAGCAGGGTCAAGTAAGGGAAAGCTCAAGTCTGGGCATTTATCGATATTGTCGGTGTAAGAAAGCATTATGTCATCTTCAAAAGAATTGACAATGATGTCCTCAAAAGAAGTATCAATGAATTGAGACACCCGTTGCTTTGCATCAGAAATAACATTGGTAGCCAACTTTAGAGAATCTTTATTTTTCTTCAGCTTTTTCTCTAGAGAAGATTATTTTGCTGCCATTCGAGCTTTTTCGTCCTCAGATTCTTTCAGGGCCATTTTCAAGGCCAAATTTTCGTCAGCAAGGAGTTGATGTGCTTTCCTCTCCTTGAAAATAAAAGACTCTGATTGAGCAAGAGAAGCTCTTAGTCTCTCTAATTCCATCATATCTTCATTTTTATCTATAAATAGGGAGGATACTTGGCTGTTAAAGTTGGAAATTTCTTCTCGAAGCCTTGATGTCTCCGTGAAAGATCTTAATACACCTTCTTGCCGGGAAATCCAACTCTTGGAAATCTAAAAAAAAAGGTATAACATAAGTAAAAAACTTAGAGAAAATCAATAACAATAAGGTTATATGGTATAAAGCATACCAGAAGTTGTTGTTCAACTACAAAGCGATAGTGATCCATTGGATAAGAAACATGCGAAGGCGGTTGGATAGAAGTAAAGGATGGAGAACTCAAGATGGATTGAACCAATTTTCCAAATCGCTCGGAGGCACAGGTAATGTAGGTTTGGAAAAGTGCAAATCCTGAGAGGGGGTCGAAGTTCCCAAGTATTTTTACATCTGTTCAATCACACGAGGAGAGCTAGAAATGACAATGCATGATAAGGGATCAACCTTTGAAGGAGCTTTCTTAGGTTGATCAAGAGAAGCTTTGACAGTTGGACTTTCCAAAATTTTGTCGATATCAACAGTCTCCCCCTCTACAAGCTGTGGAGAATCGGGAACTTTGATGAACTTGGCCTTCTTAGGGGATGGTTCCACCACGGCCGCTTTGACCAATTTTCTTTTGGCAGCCATCTTCGACCTAGAAATAGCTCGGGACAAAGATGACGCATGAGAAGTAGAAGTAGGGAGAACTGGGTCACCTATAATTTGTTTAACCTAAGAAGCAACTACTAAAAAATCAAAAAATTACAAGTTAGAAAAGCAATTTAAAAGGTAACACAACAACAAACTACAAGTACTATGTTTAAACTTACCAGAATGATTGAGACAAATTGGTGACACAGGGAGAAATTCTTTAGATCACGTAAAGAAATGAAGCGTCTGCTCCGAGATGTGTGTTGAACTATAGGTGGTTGACCAAGTACCCTTTGACATGTTGGTAGAAGGAAATGCTTTTGTAGATTTGAAGGTTTCATCAGAGTTAATATATTCTCAATCCTACTTGAAGCAGCAATCGTCGACTTTACAGTTTTCTTATCTTCTTCCTTCAGCTCTTTAATAAAAGCACCTGACAAGGAAGCATAGATTAGCAAAGGAAAGAAACTAAATCGAAAAATAAAGACTGTCATCAACTTACGCGGGGAAGAGCAAACCCCACTAATGTTGGGAAAGCATTTAAGGAAGAAGACCTGCGTTTCCCAATCTCTGAATTTGTTTACCCCCTCGAATATTAGCTTTTTGGGGGAACTAGTTTTAAAGATTTGGTTATTCAAGTTGTTGAGTTTAACCAGTCGAACTAGATAGTTCAAAACTTCAGCGTTAAGTGATGGAATTCCAAACTCCAGTGCCATGAGTTCCAAAGATAAAAGAAACGTATATATGTTTAGTGATAGCTAAATGGGAGCAATGCCTAGATGGGCTAGAAATTTGGCCATGAAATCAGGAAAAGGTAGGAAATCACCGTGCCAAATGTGGATAGCAGTGTAATCAAAATATCCTTCAAGTGGGCTTTGAATGGTGTCGCTATCACTTGGGGGAATAACTTCCACCCTAGTGATACCGAAGTCACTAAGAATTGCATCCACCTCATCCTAGGTAGATATCAAGGAATGTTTCGAAGTTGCTTCAATAATCTTGGGAGAAGATTCCATCACCGACGCAGTGTCTTTTTCTAGTTTTTGGGAAGTCTTTTTTATGCCCATGTTCCTACCAGGTGAAATCATTTCAGTTAGAAGTTATAATTCGTTATGAAATTAACATTTTTTCAAGGATATCAAAAATCTATTATAACAATTTAAATATCAACCAGAACATGGAATTTCATATCCTTGAAAGAATGTTAGAGTTAGTTTAGAAAAATAAAATTTGTTGAGCTTTCGACAGAGTCAAAAGGGAGGATGGAAAAAGACGTCTAACAAACATACTTCAACAATGTCGAAAGCTCAATGAAAACTTTGTTATTAAAAGGGGTAGTTGAATCCTATAAAACCAATTTAAATATCAACGTACACTAACAACATTCAACAAACAAGACAAATAGATCTTTCGACACTGTCGAATCCCCTGAATTTTGTTTAACAAAAAGAACATGGATGCTGTCGAAACCTTATATGCCAATCTAGTCGAAAGGTTTAAGTTTGAATTTTAAAAATGGAAAGGCCTTGGGACATTTCAACAATATTGATATATAATGATGATTGAATCCCAATTAGTTACAAAGGCTGTCGAGAAAATCGAAAGGGGTATTTGGTTTTGAAAACATACCAAGAACTAAATTTGAGTCGATATAGAAGGTTTCGACCGAGTCGAAAAATTTGATTTGATTTACAACTTAAACAAAGTATGTTATTCTCAACCCAATTTATAAAAAATAAATGATGAATTTCTAACTCCACACATCCCATAAAATAAATTAGGAGTAAGCATGTACTAAAGGTTTCGAAACCTATAAAATAAAGATTATGCTTTCGAAAGTATGTACTGGATAATTACTTATTAAGACATATTAGGCATCTGCTTTAAAAGTTATCGGAATACACTAAAGTGTAAATATGTTTTCGGAGAAGTCCGCTTCATGTTAATAACATCAGCCTTTCGACAAGATCAATTAAGAGAAGCGTTGGACTACCTTTCGACCTTATCGAAAAAGGTTGAAGAAGCAAAATAAAAGTTGCCGCCTTAACCCCTTTTGTCGGAGTAGAAAGGTAAAATTGCAGCGCCAAAACATGATTTATGCTGCTAAAACTTCTCTATGAAGTAACTGGAAATCTCCTTCTTCCCCAAATCCAATTTTAACCCAGAACTTCAAAAAATCAATAACTAAGTTGATTTAAGTATGAATTTACAATCGATAATAAAAAAGTAAATTGAATTAAAAATTAATAAAATTACTTTTCGGATGAATTCAAAGAATGAATCGAAGTAACAAATGAAACAAGAAAAGCCATAGAAACAAATCGAAAGACATTTTCACGAACGAAAAACTTAAAATTATCTCTATGAGATTTGAATATAATTTCAATTCAAATTGGACGAATGTTGAAATTGAAATTTAATATGGAAAGTTAGTTTGAAAAGCAGAAATAATGAAAACCTACTTTGGAATCGAGTCTTTGTTTGTTGGAAATAGGAATTACTTAAGAAATTGAAAGCTTTGATTCTTGCTGGAAATTTTTTATAATTTCATATGAATGAAAGAGGAGACGGAAGGAACGTGATTTATGAGAAAAGTCGGCATAGAGGGAACCGTATAATCAAATTTAAATGAACGATCAGGATTTGCACATGAATACGAAAAGGCGGGAAGCATTATAGGTTTCGAAAGAGTTGACATGGAAAGTCAAGAGCATCCCTTCGCAAAGGGGGCAAATGTTAACACCAATTCCCATTCAACCTTGTCAAAACCAAGATGAATAGAAGAGAAGAAAGAACAAGAGATAATAGCACCAACAAGGCCTTTCGAAGGAGCCGAAGGGATGCTAAAGCCAAGGGTCACACGTGTTACAAGCTTTCGAAAGGGTCGAAAGCACTCTTGCGCTTCAATTGCTTCCTTTCGAAATAGATGCTTTCACATGCATGAAGGTGCTTCAAATGGGTTGAGGAATACCTTTCGAAGGCACCTAGTAATAACCACACACATGCACACCAAACCTTTCGAAACCAAAGGTTTCGCCTCTATTAAGGTTACTTAGAAAAATATTTCATTGTAACAACCCCTTCGAAAGCATAACTAATCCTTTCAAACTGATCGAAACCTTTCACAACTAAGAGGGGTTCCTCGTCTATCCGCAAGCATGTCTTCAAAAGCTACCTTCTACATCGAAACCTAGAGTATTTCAATACATTCTAAATCCAAGGATATACCTGCTGACAAAGTCAAAAGCTCATGCTACTCCCCACTAGCAATAATAAAGCAACACAAGGGGAAAATGTGCATCCACCCCTTTCAACGGAGACAGAGGCATTCAAACTCAGTTAAATGCAATGCAGAGAGATGCACAAGTGTCAATGGTGACGAAAGGTCTATAAAGCCACCTTTCGACCAAATCGAAAGCTCTGAGTCAAAAGTTTCCAACCCGCACCTATAAATAAGACCCTAGGGGTCTAGTTTTGGGGAACGAATTCATTCACTCCCTTCTTATACTTTATTAAATTTTTAAATGTGTAAACCCTAATTTGGAAATCAGATCAGGGGAAATTGATCGGTTTGTACATCATTAGTTTAATGGAAGCGAGATTTTGATATTTTTAATTATGCAACTATTTTGAGACTTTTATTGGATTCAATAGTGTTCTGCTTGCATCGACTTAATCGAAAGGATACCTTCCAAATGAGTCGAAACCCTTCACTTTACCAACACATTTAAGTCCTTAGCTCCAAACCACTACTCACAAATGCTCACCTTTTTAGTGAGCTGAAACCTCAAACTCGGCCAAAATCCCTAGACTTTAAAATCCAAACTGAAGCCCTTAAAAGGACCAGCTTTCGACGAAGTCGAAACCTAGCCAGCCAAACCATATCCTTGAATCCATAGAGCCAACCTTTAGTATGTCGCAACTGTTTCGAAAAGAGGTATCGAAAGGATAACCAAACTACTTCAGCAAGCTCGAAGGACTTAAAAGAAGGGGATATAAGGGTGTCGACTATGTCGAAAAGTTGAACAAAGAGGTAGTAAATCGAAGGGAGTAATAAGATTCCAATTATCTTAACCTAACCAAAAGAGGGTTTCGATTAAGACTTCTACACTTAAAATTTTACATTGGGCTGTTGACAAGTTTTCTTGTTAACAAACACAAAATAAAATAAAACAATTGTAAAAATAATTCAAAGAATAAAATAAAATTAAATAACAATCCAACGGCAACGTCGCCAAAAACTTATTAAACGATGGATTTTCTATCGATAAGAAAACCACCGAAAAATATAATCGTTGCAAAAACCACAAGCGTACGGCATATAATCGTAGTACGTATATGAGTACAGGTTGATCAACAGGGAAAGAATTAAATTCTAATTTTACTTGTAACGACCCGTAAATTTCAACTGTTTTAATAACGTAAATAGTTGAAATTTTGTGAAATTTTAAACGATAAAATTTTGAAATAAAAATTTAATATTTGGAATACGTCTAGTTAAACATAGCAACTTGTAAATTTTCGTCCGAAAATATAAAAGTTTATTTCGCGCGTAATTTCACTTCAATTTAATCAGTTAAAAAGTAATGAAAATAAAATGTTTCCGGAACCTAAATATTTTTACATAGAAAAATTCTAAACCATCTTCTGAGCAAGATATCAGTTTGTCGTTTTTCCAAATTCGGACATCTTTGGCTCCGTCGATCTTATTTTTCAGCGTTTTTCTTACATTTTCCGCTGGTAGAAAATTCGAATTTTTATAATTAAATCGTACCACTGATATTTGTATATCGTTTTGATCGTCTCGTCGTGATGATCTCCGTGGTATATCTGTTTGTCTGTTTCGGCATCCGGGGGACGGTGAAATCTAAAGAACGATTTTCGTACCGGTACCCGTTTTGAGCCCTTTCGTTTCGAAGTCCGTTCGTTTCTTTGTCTATTCATTACCCAGCGCCCAAGCTGTCAATCATCAAAATAAATTAATTCTTGATATTCGCGTTGGACTTTTGGTTGCCCATCTTCATCTTAGTATCTGGTTCATTCAAATTTCCAACGGTTGATAACCAATAGTCTTGTGCATTTATTACTTCCTAAAGTCTTGTGCCGTGACAGTCTCTATTCCCAACCTCCCAAACTTTTAAATTTTATTTACTTTTGATCTATTTGCTGGCCAAACTTTATGTTTACTTTTATTTCTTCCTTTCATCGCCTATTCTCTTCCACTTCTTCGTTCATCCTCACCGACCCCAGCGCAAGCAACTCTTCCATGCAAACTGCTCATCTCCTTCAAGCTTTGCCCTCTCGTATCCCATATCCACTAGTAGCCGTGCCCACCCCAGCAACCCAAACCCAACCCGAGATTTACCCCTCCTCCCAGCGTACAACTACAGCAGCCTCTCCTACCATCTACTGCGCCTCACCACTCCTCCTTCCGAAGCAACCGGCCATCATCATTTCATAGCCGAGAACCACCACCAACCAACCCCGGCCACACCACAACCCCGATCCACCCACCACTGTATCTGCACGTGACCACAGCCTTCCACCCGCCTTCAACTGGTAGCAGCGTTCGGCCTTCATCACTCGAGCCTCGCCAAACAACAGCCCTTCTCTCTGACATTCCCCACATCACCGCCTTCGCAACACCATAGTGGCAGCAGCTTCGAACTACCCGCACCCTGTCACTGCCGGCTCATCATCTCCAACCATTCCCTCCTCTCCCTGATTTCATGGGTGTAAGTTTATATCTATGTGTTTGTGTTCAGAATTATTTGCTATTCGTATATATATAATGAATGGGTTTACTAAATTATACTGATATATTTGTATGTTAACCGGTCAATTGTTTACTAAGTATATTTGCATTAGATTTTGTAAACATTGTTTTACGTATATATTTTATAAAAAGTAGTACTGTTATAAAACTGAGATGTGTATAGGTTGTTCCATTGTTATATGCGGTTACTGTCTCTAGAGGAATTTTGTTTTAAACAGAGGTATATGGGTGAGTTATAACGTATATATACTAAGTTATATAGCTATGGTTCTGAGTGGTTGTCGGTGACATATAATATTGGTGACAGTTTTTGCGTGTGTGTATATTATATGATTTATGTATATATATTTTTGAGTTATTCGTTTTTATATATATAAATATATTAGTGTGTGTATACATCCGGTTATATTAGTTTATAAAAAAAAAATTTGTTTCCTTATGCTATTTGCTGTTGAATATAAAGATGCATAGGTAAGATTTTATACTAGCATTTATATTATTGTACCTGTTATGAAAAACAATGTATATTTTGTAAGTCTACTATTGTCAGTATAGCACTATATTTATATATTGGCTACAGTGTTTTCTGAAAGTATATATATAGGCCTGTAAATAAAATTTCACGTGCGTATTTTATAACTTAAAGTACTGTACTATATATATGTTGGAAAAATTTTATTATATTATAGAACTATTAAGTTTCATTACTTAAAGGTGAATGTTATATATTTGTCTGCATATAAGTATTTATGAGTTGATTCAAGTATATATGGAGATTTTCTTTTATGTGTTTGAAATAAAATTTTGATTTGAAATATATGCGTTAAAATTGGTTTCGAAACAAATATACATATTTTTCTGTATATATATCAAGTTGATTCTGATTTGTCTTCATCAATTCCTGTTATCAGCTTTGTCCGTCGTACCTGTTTTCATCATTGAATTCGTGCCTGTCTCACTTCGCGTTTGGATTCGATACTCGTTCGTGTCTTTACTTCTCTAGCCTCGAAAGGTGAGCAATCACTCACGATTAATGTTCTTTTATTTATTAAATTTGATTTCAATTGAAATGACAATTGAAATATGTTGCAGTTAGTTATTTACACTGTTATATATGCTATTACCTGTATCAGTTTACCTGTGACACCTGACACCATTATTTGTTAATTATTTATGCGATGATAATACAGTTTGGCTGATAATTGATTGATTGTTGATGTTTATATTGTACGATAAATTGTTAATGTTAAAATGGTAAATAGTATGAAATTTAACTTGATATAGGATAGTTAAATGTTAAATTTGATTAACTGACATTGTATAATATGACCCCTTTAACTGTTAAATTTATCGACACGTAGGATTTGTTTAATTACACTTTGAACCACTGAATGTATGTTGTTAAATTGATGATGTATGAAATTGTAATGGATGACAAGTGGAAACTGTAATGTAATAATCTTTAATCTACATGAAATGATAGTGTAGATTCTAGAGATAATTATATTAATTCGTACAAATAACAATGCGAATTAATACGATTATTTCGGGATTATTGAATTGATTATTGGATTGTTATTGATTGTTGTTATTGCTTGTTTATTTACTTTGACACCATCCCTGTTATCACACTGCAAGTTCCCTTTGATATGTTTTGATTTTTGAATTGAATTGGAATCGGGTTGAAATGATAAATACCCAAATTGAACTTTGACCTAGGACAGAAAATTAAATAAAACCCGATTGGTCAATAATTTGATTTAGAAATAAAATGAAGATTTTATTTGAATAAATAGTATGGTTTTGAAATGAAGTTGAAATTTGAATTTTTGATGAAAGGAAAATGGTAATATTTAATAATCTGAAACAAAAGATTAACAATGTAATCAATGAAAGAATGTTGTTTAATTTGAGAAATAAATTGAATTTAGTTTGAAATTATTAAACTTTGAAATGATTTAATAATTAAGTTTGAAAGTATAATTTAGTTTGAAATTATTAAACTTTGAAATTATTTAATAATTGAACTATTTAATAATGAATTATTAAATTGTTAAATTGAATTGAAATTCTTTAATAAGAAAAGTTGAACTTTTGAATAAGTGAATTTTACTTCGTAAAGAATTGAAATTGAGTTTCTTTATTAATTAAGTTTTGGAAAATTATTTAAGGAAGTAAATAAGTGAAATTGGATTTCTTAACAAAAGTGAAATGTGATATTTTTGGAATTAATGTAAGACTTGTAATTGGAGAATTGATTTGACGAATTTGGTTTAATTCAAAATTGTAAGTTTTATTTTAATGAAGTTGAACTTAAGAATTGATTAAATGAATTGGAAATTTAATAGAAATTGTTTTGAATGATAAAGTAACTTAAAGAATATTGAATGAAATCGATGAATGAGTTTAAATTGATTTGAATGTTAAATTAAATTAATTTATATGATTCGGAATGAAATTTATATAAGAATTTAAATCGATATTTGAATTGTTTTAAATAAAAATTGAATTTGAATTATAAGATTTTGAAATGGGAAATTGGAAGTTTTGAAACGTAAATTATGGAAACTGATTTAGAAAGACAAATGAAATGTTGGTTTACAAATTCTATTTGAAATTGAATTTGTTTTGGTTTTGAAAGTTATTAAACGACCAATCGGTGTAATAATTACGAAAGTTATTAAAGAGACCGGGATCGGTAATGGATATACTCTCTATCTGAACCGAAACCACTTTAATAACTATACGCGGAGTGTTGATCCAGAACGAAGTGGACGGTTTTGGTGAACGCGTTGACTGAAGAAAGAGAACGATTTTGGATGACCCCTGACATGACTAAAACAGGAGCCGCGCCGGGCCATTGAGGATCGCCATCTCTAGCGGACACACTTCTTCGATACCATATCTATTACTTTTGTGATTCGATTTGGGTGCACCCCTCGATTATGGGAGTGTTGTTTCGCGGTGTTGGGGTAGTAGCTGCTATGCCCAACATCAGTCCGGATCACGCAACTACTAGTATCCTAGTTGGTATCGCCTCATGTACCTTGTCATACTGATTATCCTATTCGCGACCACTACGATTTTGATTTGTACCTTTAGTATATGGATTGCCCTCTGGTGACTTCCGGTTTTGGGGAAACTACGGTCTTGTATATGCTTTTGGGAATAAACAGGTTAAGAGGTGTATGGGCCCTGCTTAACCCTACTTTGATATCTTTATATTACTGATAGACATTATCTACTTAGCGTACATTACTACCTAGTAGATAGTTTAACGGATCCTTAAAGGATGGTTATTCCAAACATCCTTTGAGTTACTTGTATTTCAATTGCTATTTCACTTGAGTTGGATTAATTAATATAAGAATGTTAATCCTGACTCGAGTGTCTTGTGTTTTGCTTTACGCTCGGGTCAGACTGAGTGTACCAGTATTCGAGACTCACCTTTGGAGTTGGAGCTTTGCTTGAAGATCCAGCCATCTATTCTGCTTTCAGTATTCGATGATTCCAGTGATGTATTCTGATTTGTATCTGATGTATCGTATTACTCTTCTGTTGTAAACTCTGATGTATTTTTATATATTCATATAGTAGCTTCATGAACTACTATCTCTTTTATTTCCGCTGCATTTATTACTCTGTGTCTGTGATCTGTGATTATATCTATTTACTGTATATGTTCAGTTTTGCCAAATTTAAATTAACAACGCGGTATTTTGAGCAATTCAACTCCGGCATGAGTGTCTACCTATACACTTATAATGGACACGAATGGTCCAAAATTCTGGGTCGTTACAGTTGGTATCAGAGCTTTGGTAGCTCTAGGAAAAACTCAACATATAGGGTAAATGTATTTACAGAATCACTTTCATTCGAGTTTCAATCTCTTCCTTTGACTCAATTCCTTTGAATTTTGGAACGTTCCCCTCGGTTCTGAAATTCAGTCGTGTCCTTCACTATCCGTCTTCTTTCAATCATGGAGCACCCCATAACTCCATTCTGAATGTTATCTATAATAGATCGGCGGTCTCGCCAAACTTCAAATGATTTGTAAAGGGGTGAAACTCCTTTATAATGGGCATCGATTTACCGGAGATTTCTGTATCCTCGGTTTACGATGCTATCTATTCCCTGCTATACCCGAATTCCATCTCTTGAGATCGAGTGATTATTTACCTCGGAATTCAGCATCGATCTTATTCTCGAAGTTACGGACGATCCGGTTAAGGTTGCCCGTGAATTAAATAAACTCATCCATCTCCCGATTGTGGTAATTGAATTATCTTATATTCTGTTTCAAACTTATCTTCGAATCAGAATTCTATTTGATTTGAGTCTTGCAAAAATTTGAATCTCTACCCTTGCTTTAAAATCCATTCTTGTATCGTCAAGCGAGGAAGTGTATTTGTAAATTTATATTAAAAATGTTTTATATATTGTGTTGTTTGAGTTGCTGATGTTGATTTGGGTTTTCGATCGATTCGTCTGATCAACGCTATCGATAGGATTTCCAAAACACTTGAGCAGAGCAAACTGACACAATATTGTTTTCAAATTTGTTTGATTATATTGTAAAAATATAAGTAAAATTTTCTGGAATTTAATAAGTTAATTAAATTGGTTGTTTGAAATGATAATATTTGATTATCATTTATTGTTCTAAATGAATTTATAAATATGGTTTATAAATTGATTTGGAATTTGAAATGAATTTAATTCAGAAATTTGAGAATTTAGTTTCCGGTGATTTCGAACTTTGGTTTTAAAATTTTAAAGGATATATTATTGGAAGTATTTTCGAATGGAAATCATTTCCAAAGAATTTTAAAATGTTGAAATCAGTGCTCTTCTCTTTGTCGCTGGAAAATAATTTCGGTGATGGCGGCCGCATCATCGACATTCATTTTCGAGTTTCGAAGCAGAGACACTATTCTGTAGCAATTTGCTACGGTTTTGTTTTGAAAAATATTTTGATTTGAATTTCTTCAGTGTATTTTGATTCACATATATATAGGTATCTTATTTTAAAATTTAATTTGATTTGATATAAATATATTATATATATCTCTAAATTGTATAAAGTTAATCGGAAATCTAATTCTTAAATTTTGTTAAAGGATGATTTTAATTATAAATAAAACCAAAAATTTGGAATAAATATTTAAACTTGAATAATTAAATTTGGAAAATTTTATTTGTATATTGTTCAACTGCATTCTAATACAACTCACCTAAATCATTCAGAAGTTGAATATGTAATTTGATAATATACAATATAAGAAAATTTTATAAATTTGAGTGTTTATAATAAATGTTATACACTAAATTTTGATTATAAAGATGTCAATTGAGTTAGATAGGATAATAAGTAAAACGCAATTAATAATGAAATAAATTTGGTTTGAAAAATTTAATAAATTAAAATTTGATCAACTTATGAAAATACCTTGAATTTAAAGGAAATTAGTAAATTTAAATTAATTTAAATCGAAACTTTTATGGTTTAAATTAATTTATATGGATTAAATATATGTGAGTAGATATATTAAGTAGAATAAATTTAACAATAATTTGGAATAAAGAAGAATTTAAATTTTGAAAAAAATATGATTATAATAAAAGACTATTCATATTGATGGTTTTAGAAATTGTAAATTTAAGATAATTGGATAATAAGGAAATGAATTTAGAAATAGTTAAGATTGATTTTGGAAAAATCAAATGGATTAAATCAATTATTGAATATCAATTAATTTAAATTTGAATTTATATGGTTTAAATTAATTGATATTTAGTATTTCAATCTGTTTTCTTTCTGGTGGTTTCTATTCTCCTACCTCGTTCCTTTTCAGGGACGAAAAGTTTTGAGTGGGGGAGAATGCAACGACCCGTAAATTTCAACTGTTTTAATAACGTAAATAGTTGAAATTTTGTGAAATTTTAAACGATAAAATTTTGAAATAAAAATTTAATATTTGGAATACGTCTAGTTAAACATAGCAACTTGTAAATTTTCGTCCGAAAATATGAAAGTTTATTTCGCGCGTAATTTCACTTCAATTTAATCAGTTAAAAAGTAATGAAAATAAAATGTTTCCGGAACCTAAATATTTTTACATAGAAAAATTCTAAACCATCTTCTGAGCAAGATATCAGTTTGTCGTTTTTCCAAATTCGGACATCTTTGGCTCCGTCGATCTTATTTTTCAGCGTTTTTCTTACATTTTCCGCTGGTAGAAAATTCGAATTTTTATAATTAAATCGTACCACTGATATTTGTATATCGTTTTGATCGTCTCGTCGTGATGATCTCCGTGGTATATCAGTTTGTCTGTTTCGGCATCCGGGGGACGGTGAAATCTAAAGAACGATTTTCGTACCGGTACCCGTTTTGAGCCCTTTCGTTTCGAAGTCCGTTCGTTTCTTTGTCTATTCATTACCCAGCGCCCAAGCTGTCAATCATCAAAATAAATTAATTCTTGATATTCGCGTTGGACTTTTGGTTGCCCATCTTCATCTTAGTATCTGGTTCATTCAAATTTCCAACGGTTGATAACCAATAGTCTTGTGCATTTATTACTTCCTAAAGTCTTGTGCCGTGACAGTCTCTATTCCCAACCTCCCAAACTTTTAAATTTTATTTACTTTTGATCTATTTGCTGGCCAAACTTTATGTTTACTTTTATTTCTTCCTTTCATCGCCTATTCTCTTCCACTTCTTCGTTCATCCTCACCGACCCCAGCGCAAGCAACTCTTCCATGCAAACTGCAAACTGCTCATCTCCTTCAAGCTTTGCCCTCTCGTATCCCATATCCACTAGTAGCCGTGCCCACCCCAGCAACCCAAACCCAACCCGAGATTTACCCCTCCTCCCAGCGTACAACTACAGCAGCCTCTCCTACCATCTACTGCGCCTCACCACTCCTCCTTCCGAAGCAACCGGCCATCATCATTTCATAGCCGAGAACCACCACCAACCAACCCCGGCCACACCACAACCCCGATCCACCCACCACTGTATCTGCACGTGACCACAGCCTTCCACCCGCCTTCAACTGGTAGCAGCGTTCGGCCTTCATCACTCGAGCCTCGCCAAACAACAGCCCTTCTCTCTGACATTCCCCACATCACCGCCTTCGCAACACCATAGTGGCAGCAGCTTCGAACTACCCGCACCCTGTCACTACCGGCTCATCATCTCCAACCATTCCCTCCTCTCCCTGATTTCATGGGTGTAAGTTTATATCTATGTGTTTGTGTTCAGAATTATTTGCTATTCGTATATATATAATGAATGGGTTTACTAAATTATACTGATATATTTGTATGTTAACCGGTCAATTGTTTACTAAGTATATTTGCATTAGATTTTGTAAACATTGTTTTACGTATATATTTTATAAAAAGTAGTACTGTTATAAAACTGAGATGTGTATAGGTTGTTCCATTGTTATATGTGGTTACTGTCTCTAGAGGAATTTTGTTTTAAACAGAGGTATATGGGTGAGTTATAACGTATATATACTAAGTTATATAGCTATGGTTCTGAGTGGTTGTCGGTGACATATAATATTGGTGACAGTTTTTGCGTGTGTGTATATTATATGATTTATGTATATATATTTTTGAGTTATTCGTTTTTATATATATAAATATATTAGTGTGTATATACATCCGGTTATATTAGTTTATAAAAAAAAAAAAAATTGTTTCCTTATGCTATTTGCTGTTATAAAGATGCATAGGTAAGATTTTATACTAGCATTTATATTATTGTACCTGTTATGAAAAACAATGTATATTTTGTAAGTCTACTATTGTCAGTATAGCACTATATTTATATATTGGTTACAGTGTTTTCTGAAAGTATATATATAGGCCTGTAAATAAAATTTCACGTGCGTATTTTATAACTTAAAGTACTGTACTATATATATGTTGGAAAAATTTTATTATATTATAGAACTATTAAGTTTCATTACTTAAAGGTGAATGTTATATATTTGTCTGCATATAAGTATTTATGAGTTGATTCAAGTATATATGGAGATTTTCTTTTATGTGTTTGAAATAAAATTTTGATTTGAAATATATGCGTTAAAATTGGTTTCGAAACAAATATACATATTTTTCTGTATATATATCAAGTTGATTCTGATTTGTCTTCATCAATTCCTGTTATCAGCTTTGTCCGTCGTACCTGTTTTCATCATTGAATTCGTGCCTGTCTCACTTCGCGTTTGGATTCGATACTCGTTCGTGTCTTTACTTCTCTAGCCTCGAAAGGTGAGCAATCACTCACGATTAATGTTCTTTTATTTATTAAATTTGATTTCAATTGAAACGACAATTGAAATATGTTGCAGTTAGTTATTTACACTGTTATATATGCTATTACCTGTATCAGTTTACCTGTGACACCTGACACCATTATCTGTTAATTATTTATGCGATGATAATACAGTTTGGCTGATAATTGATTGATTGTTGATGTTTATATTGTACGATTAATTGTTAATGTTAAAATGGTAAATAGTATGAAATTTAACTTGATATAGGATAGTTAAATGTTAAATTTGATTAACTGACATTGTATAATATGACCCCTTTAACTGTTAAATTTATCGACACGTAGGATTTGTTTAATTACACTTTGAACCACTGAATGTATGTTGTTAAATTGATGATGTATGAAATTGTAATGGATGACAAGTGGAAACTGTAATGTAATAATCTTTAATCTACATGAAATGATAGTGTAGATTCTAGAGATAATTATATTAATTCGTACAAATAACAATACGAATTAATACGATTATTTCGGGATTATTGAATTGATTATTGGATTGTTATTGATTGTTGTTATTGCTTGTTTATTTACTTTGACACCATCCCTGTTATCACACTGCAAGTTCCCTTTGATATGTTTTGATTTTTGAATTGAATTGGAATCGGGTTGAAATGATAAATACCCAAATTGAACTTTGACCTAGGAAAGAAAATTAAATAAAACCCGATTGGTCAATAATTTGATTTAGAAATAAAATGAAGATTTTATTTGAATAAATAGTATGGTTTTGAAATGAAGTTGAAATTTGAATTTTTGATGAAAGGAAAATGGTAATATTTAATAATCTGAAACAAAAGATTAACAATGTAATCAATGAAAGAATGTTGTTTAATTTGAGAAATAAATTGAATTTAGTTTGAAATTATTAAACTTTGAAATGATTTAATAATTAAGTTTGAAAGTATAATTTAGTTTGAAATTATTAAACTTTGAAATTATTTAATAATTGAACTATTTAATAATGAATTATTAAATGGTTAAATTGAATTGAAATTCTTTAATAAGAAAAATTGAACTTTTGAATAAGTGAATTTTACTTCGTAAAGAATTGAAATTGAGTTTCTTTATTAATTAAGTTTTGGAAAATTATTTAAGGAAGTAAATAAGTGAAATTGGATTTCTTAACAAAAGTGAAATGTGATATTTTTGGAATTAATGTAAGACTTGTAATTGGAGAATTGATTTGACGAATTTGGTTTAATTCAAAATTGTAAGTTTTATTTTAATGAAGTTGAACTTAAGAATTGATTAAATGAATTGGAAATTTAATAGAAATTGTTTTGAATGATAAAGTAACTTAAAGAATATTGAATGAAATCGATGAATGAGTTTAAATTGATTTGAATGTTAAATTAAATTAATTTATATGATTCGGAATGAAATTTATATAAGAATTTAAATCGATATTTGAATTGTTTTAAATAAAAATTGAATTTGAATTATAAGATTTTGAAATGGGAAATTGGAAGTTTTGAAACGTAAATTATGGAAACTGATTTAGAAAGACAAATGAAATGTTGGTTTACAAATTCTATTTGAAATTGAATTTGTTTTGGTTTTGAAAGTTATTAAACGACCAATCGGTGTAATAATTACGAAAGTTATTAAAGAGACCGGGATCGGTAATGGATATACTCTCTATCTGAACCGAAACCACTTTAATAACTATACGCGGAGTGTTGATCTAGAACGAAGTGGACGGTTTTGGTGAACGCGTTGACTGAAGAAAGAGAACGATTTTGGATGACCCCTGACATGACTAAAACAGGAGCCGCGCCGGGCCATTGAGGATCGCCATCTCTAGCGGACACACTTCTTCGATACCATATCTATTACTTTTGTGATTCGATTTGGGTGCACCCCTTGATTATGGGAGTGTTGTTTCGCGGTGTTGGGGTAGTAGCTGCTATGCCCAACATCAGTCCGGATCACGCAACTACTAGTATCCTAGTTGGTATCGCCTCATGTACCTTGTCATACTGATTATCCTATTCGCGACCACTACGATTTTGATTTGTACCTTTAGTATATGGATTGCCCTCTGGTGACTTCCGGTTTTGGGGAAACTACGGTCTTGTATATGCTTTTGGGAATAAACAGGTTAAGAGGTGTATGGGCCCTGCTTAACCCTACTTTGATATCTTTATATTACTGATAGACATTATATACTTAGCGTACATTACTACCTAGTAGATAGTTTAACGGATCCTTAAAGGATGGTTATTCCAAACATCCTTTGAGTTACTTGTATTTCAATTGCTATTTCACTTGAGTTGGATTTATTAATATAAGAATGTTAATCCTGACTCGAGTGTCTTGTGTTTTGCTTTGCGCTCGGGTCAGACTGAGTGTACCAGTATTCGAGACTCACCTTTGGAGTTGGAGCTTTGCTTGAAGATCCAGCCATCTATTCTGCTTTCAGTATTCGATGATTCCAGTGATGTATTCTGATTTGTATCTGATGTATCGTATTACTCTTCTGTTGTAAACTCTGATGTATTTTTATATATTCATATAGTAGCTTCATGAACTACTATCTCTTTTATTTCCGCTGCATTTATTACTCTGTGTCTGTGATCTGTGATTATATCTATTTACTGTATATGTTCAGTTTTGCCAAATTTAAATTAACAACGCGGTATTTTGAGCAATTCAACTCCGGCATGAGTGTCTACCTATACACTTATAATGGACGCGAATGGTCCAAAATTCTGGGTCGTTACATTACTCAATCAATTTAGCCTAAGATTATGAAACTTTGTTAAATTAAGAAAATTGTAGACAACAAACTCGAGCAAAGGTAAATAAAACTATGATATTAAGGATCAATTTAGAGGCAAATCCACTTCCAATCATTCATATAAATTAACACCATATTCATCTATAACCTCTCTTTAATATTTTAAGTACAATTGATTGATGTCTTTATCATAAGTATGGTTTATTTATGCTATTAATTAGCACAGCTAAAACCATCAAACTCTAACACACCATTCAAACCCACTTATCAACTCTCATGAAAATGACATGAAATTGAAAATAAAATTTATTTTAAGTATGATCTATTTACTATGAACTAGTAACATAGATCATCAAATTTTGATTCTTGCTTGACTTTGGTCATCAAACTCACTTAGGCAAATGATCAAATAGTTAATGTTTATTTATTTGATTAAGCATAGCATATTTGAGATGTCAACATAAACTATCAAATTCACTATAAAAAAATAAACATAAACCACCATCATTCAAAATTTCCATTAAGCACAAAAGAGAGATCATAAATAAAATCATTATATTAATTTAATATGTTTCATGAGAGCTTCATTACCCATAAATTGAAGAGGTTTAGCTTCTCATATTTGAATATATGTTAATATAAAATGATTTCAACATTAAAAAACAAGAAAAATGAGAGCTAATTAAATGAAAAGAGAGCCAACTTTTGCATGAAATAAAACTAAACTAATTGCAAGAATTGAATCTATGCTACTAACATGAAATAAGAGGAGTATAAAGTAAATAAAAGTGCATAAAATAAAATACCAATAAAAGAAAGCATGAAATAGAAATGCATAAAAGTAAAGAGCAAGGCTACGAAGCCATTAAAGAGACATTTTATTTGTCATTTATTTGTGGCTACTATTGCACAAAAAGAGGAGAAGATGGTTACATGAAACATAAAAGATATTTATACGTGCTTAAAACCCTAATTCATTTTTATGGGACTACAAAAATTTCCCTTGAGATAGTGTAACCTTCAACTAATCATTAGACAATTAATTAATCCACATTAATATGCCTTAAAGTCTCCATTAACATGTGCATTTGATTTTAATTATGGACTATTAGTTAGTGCGCATGTGGGCTTCTCCATGTTGCATGAAGTCTTTTATTTTCTGCAATCTCTTGGCTTTAAACATTTGTGCATGCATATATCCATGAAGCTCCATCCAATTTGCACTCAGTTTCCTACAAATAAAAATAAAAATGTGCAACTAAATTTTCTAAAAATTAATTCATACACAAAATTACCATTTTCCCCAAATGAAGATGAATAAATAATGATTTGTAAACAATTTAAATTTTGCTTTAAACATGTAAAATACCCTAATATGCTCATTTATTTAAATAAAAGAAGATTATATATGAGAGTAAAAATACACTTTTACATGCACATCAATGTGTTCAATATGATGAAATACAACATTGATCTTGTTGTGTTAGAATAAACACTAGATCAAGGACTATTAAGAAACCTAGGAATTCAATCATTGAAATATCATTCAGATATGTTTACTTATGTCCAATTTATTCGACATCCTTAAGATGTTATGGGTGACCGAATGTGTTTTTGTAAAGAACTTAGTGCAGTCCTGTAGTAAAAGGTTTTATTTTGAATGGTTTGACCTTTTAAAAGAGGAAACAAAATTTTGGGAAAGATAATTATGTTTACACGGTTGGCATGAAAAGAGCGAATGGTTACCTCTGCTTCATGAAGTGATATCGGAAATATAACAATTTAAAATATTTTTAGATGCTGAATAAGAGAGTAAGAAATAGATTTCTAATGTATTTTTTTATATAGAAATTTTTACTCGATATGATTTATTTCTTTGAGTTCGAGATATTGGTCTGAACTTCTCAACTATATATTGGTTATAGTAGAAGAAATAACTAGTCCATGGTTAGTGATTGAATGGGGCTTCATATTTCAAACATTGTTGTTGTAATAGAAGAAATAGTATGAGCATTCCATATGACTATAGATGGACACGTCAAGTTTTGAAAATTTAATGCATGTATATCAAATATTTGCAAGAGAGTTAGTAGTATGCCATAAGGTAATTATGAAATTTGATAAATATATCTAACTTTGTAATCAATCATGTTTGTAATAATGGTGTTTTATTTCTTATATATAATTTGTTATCTTGGTATATAATTAACTAAGTAATTAATTTAAAGTACGTTACCACCAATTCCCACTTCAACCTTGTTGAAACCAAAATGAGTAAAAGTAAAAATATGACAGCACTAATAAAGCCTTTCGAAGGAGTTGAAGGGATGCTAAAACCAAAAACCATATGTGTTACAAGCTTTCGAAATGGCCAATGTGGTCGAAAGCTCCCTTTCGCATCAATGTCCACCTTACGAAACAGTAGCTTTCGCCTACAAGAAGACATTTCGAATAAGAGGAGGAGTACCTTTCGAAGGCAGTGGATAATAACCCCTCACATGCACGCCAAACCTTTTGAAACTAAAGGTTTCTCCTTCATTCAAACTACTATGAAAGATGCTTTGAACAGCAACCCTTTCAAAAGCATAACCAAGCCCCTCGAACCGGTCGAAACCTTTAACATACGGGGAAGGTTAAGCATCAATTCGCAAGCATCCATTCAGAAGCTACCTACTGTGTCAAAACCCAAAGCATTTCAACACCTTTGAAACTTCAAAGAACAACCTGTCGACAGAGTCGAAAGCTCTTACTCCTACACACTTGCAACAACAAAGCAATACAAAGGAAAAGGCACGTCTACACCCTTTCGACGAAGACGGAAGCATTCAAACCCATTAGAATTCAATGCAGAGGGATGCGCAATGGACAATGATGATGAAAGGTCTACCAAGCCACGTTTCGACTGGGTCGAAAGCACTGAGTCGAAAGGAACCAACCCGCACCTATAAATAAGACAGTAGGTGTCCGATTTTGGGGATTCAAATTCATTCGCTCTATACTTGTATTTTCTTAACTTTGCAAATTGGTAAGCCATAATTTGTAAATCAAATTAGGGAAAATTGATCAGTTTGAATATCATTGGTTTAATAAAGGAAATATTTTGATATTCTTGGTTATACAACTGTTTGGAGACTTTCTCTGGATTTAACTGTGTTCTGCAGGTGTCGACTTCATCGAAAGGGTATATAAGTGAATCGAAACCCCTTACTTTCCCAACAAACTTAGGTTCTTACTTTCAAACCATTAATCACCAAAAGCTCACCTTTAGTGAGTCCAAACCGCATTCACAGCCTAAGTTCCCAGGCTTTAAAATCCATACTAAATCCATAAAAGAGACAAGCTTTCGATGAAGTCGAAACCTACCCTTTAGTCAATACCCAACAACATTAAATCCAATCACTAGGATACCATCACTGTTTCGACAGGGTGCTTCAAACCAATTGGTAAGCCAAAAAGGTAGATTTGAAAGACATAAAAGGAATATAAGTGTTTCGACAGGGTCGAAAGGTTGGGCAAGGAAGAGTTTTCACAATAAAGATCTAATCAAAAAGGTGAATCAAAGGAAGCAATAACATCCTATCTTTCTCAACTTAGACAAAAGAGATTTAGATGGACTTACATATTCCTTTAACTCTACTTTAGGGTGTTGATGAGTTTTCTAGTTTACACTTTGGCCCAAGAAGGAGGGCTCGAACCTCCGATCTTGTTGAACATCCAACATCGTTTTCCTCTAAACCAATTCTATTCAAAGCTTACCCACATTGGATTTTACTTCATCATGATTGGAAAAATTGAAAAATCCGAGCAAGGTTCTTCAGAGCCACATCCGATTGGATTCTCCCATGAAACCATTAATGATAGATATCTTCAATAAGAACAACTGTTAAGAAAAGTGGCTTTAAGGATCACAAGGAAAGAAAGTTAAAGCCTATAATCCAGTTAAATGGAGTTTAAACCCTTTCCACATTGGCCCCTCCTAGAGGGAGGTTAAAGTAAGCCTTTATCCGTGCCTCGCTATGGCCACGTTAAAGCATCGACAAGCACTTATCCGTGCCACGCTATAGCCAGATCAAGGCGCCTCCTAGAGGGGGTTGGGTAAGTTCTTGGGTCCTTCTTAAAGATAAGCTAACCAAGCGCACCAGACAACAGTTGACTAAGATGTCCAAGTCCAAGAAGCATCATATCAAATAGTAGACTAAGATGTCCAAGCCCAAGACGCGACATATCAAGCAGCAGACTAAGACGTCCGAGCCCAAGAAGCGGCATATCAAACAGCGGACTAAGATGTCCAAGCCCGAGAAGCGGCATATCAAATGATGGGCTAAGACGTCCAAGGTCAAGAAGCAGCCAATCAAATAGCAACTACAAACAGGGCTTAAATGAGAATCTACAGCCTCCAACTAATCATCAAAGAAGAATTTCCAAACTTCACTTATTAATACCCGAATTTGGGTTTTGGGTCATTCATTATTGAGATTCAGGACTTCACTTATTAATACCAAATTTGGGTTTCGAGTCTTTTCATTCACGGTCTTCATTATATCTGAATATGGGTTTCAAAACTATAACTATTAATTTTGGAACTTCGCTCATTAATGCCTGAACATGGGCTAAATATCTCTATTAAGAAGATTATTATTATGGACTTCTGGTTATCATCCACACATACCCAAATCTGGGTTTCGGATCTTTTAACTTCTAAATTTCATTAATTTATGTCCGAATTTGGGTCGATGGACTTCTATTACATGATCTTTATCGATTTTCTATCGGTTATCTCCGAAAGTTAAACTTCCAAACTTCTATAATTAAATCCTTGGTTCAATTTGTGGTATTCTACCATTGGACTGCTGATAATCTTGCAATATAATTGTTGAATTCTTGGTTCTCTCTCATCATTACCAAAGATGGGTGTAAAGACATTAGATCATATTCGTTGGATTACTTTTCATATGTTAACATGATGATTTTGCTAATTTATGCAAATGACATGAATAGACTTTTATATAGATTTCAAGCTGATAATGAGAAATATTGTTTACTCGTGCTTTTCAAGAAAAGCATAACAGTAAAAAGGATTGAAAGATCTAGCACATACAGAAACCATGGTATAAGCTATCAAAGAGATGATTCAAAAACAACATATTAAGAAGGGATTACAAATCAGGTGATATTTACAAAAAATTTATAATTTACATAGTTTATGAAATTATTTACAAGTATACAGAACGAATACATACACTTCATTAATATGAATTATTCATGAATCTTGAAAAGTCTTATTTAGATTTTCAGCAATTAAAGGATCCACGATGTGATGAATAACAATGCGAAGAACCTCTTTAAGTTTCTTCTCTTTCTTCCTTATATTGTCTTCATCATCAATAGACTCAATGTTGGTGTCCAAAGCACGATTAAAAGCTTTGTTGGCACCTTTAAGAGTTTTATTCTCTCTTTCCTAATCAGCGATACGCTTTTGAAAAAGATACTTCTGGCGTTCCAACATTTGAATCTTTGCAGCATACTCATTTATGCGTGGCGAGTATCTTACTTTTTGTTGTTCATCAAAATACTTTATTATCTCAAATTTAACTTTCCTACACCATTCTCCTACTACTTTTTCATCTAAACCAGGAGGAGGGTTAGTCGTAGTAGGAAACTTTTGGATGGGAAGGGAAGTAGATCTTGTTGATTTTGCAACAGATGGAATAATGGGAGAAACTGGTAAATCAATGTTTGAGATATTATTCCCCATAATAAATTCTAGTGATTCGCATTGAGCTTGACTATCATTTAACTTAATCTCCAAGTCACTAATTTGCTGAAGCTGCTCAGACATCTTATGGTCCAAATCGATTGAAGGACTTGATTTAATTTGACCCTTTAATTAGGAAAATGTTTCGTTTTTTCTTTTAACGTACGCCTCTAGATTGGCGATCTAATCGTTAAGATTTCTAACAATTGTTTTCTAAAGTAAAAAGTTTATATGCCATTTTAGTGCTTCAGTGTTACCTTGGAAATGAGTGGATAAAGGATCATCAAGGAGCTTCCTCTTTTCAAGATCTGCCAACAACCTATCTCTAATAATGCTAAAGCATGATGTCGACTCTAATGCGAGTGGCGTTGTAGATAGGTGCAACTCCTATTTAAAAAAATAAAAAAAATAAAGTCAAGACTTAAATATCTATCTCTTTATTATAAAAATAGAAGATTATAATGAATTAGCAGAAAGAATAACTGTTGAGTCAAAAGAAACATAAAGTCCTTCTGGAGTAATAACCGGAGGATATTTGCTATAGTCCTGTTCCCCGATAAGAGGACTATTACGACCACATATTAACTTGGTATGATATGTTTGGATTTCCTTAAGTAGCTTTTCTTTTTCTTCATCGAGTACATTGAAATGGAGATGAGGATATTCCATATAAAGTTTTTGCAAATCTCTAAGAAATCGATATCTTGCTAATTTTGAAGATTTCAAAATTGATGCCTTTTTGAGATAATCTCTTCTTAGTTTAACATACCAGCTTAGACAATCTTTAGAGACAAAGTGGCCTGAGGGATATTTATTCTGTGATAATGTAATAAAATACAGCTAAGTATAAAAGGAAGATTAAAGAAAAATTCACAAATCAATATTATTACATAATTATGATTGTTCATCTGGTTCGTACAAAATTGACTTTGTAAATAATTTTGAAATAAACTTATCCATATAATATTTGAGTTTACCAAGAGGTAGTTCTTAGAGAATCGATCTGACTCGTGGTAATTTCCAACATGCTCCGGGATGCGGGTTAGATCCAAATTTGTCCAAGTATCTCTTGTGTAAACGCCTAAGTAAACCACCACTAAAATCACCTAAGAATGAGAAATCTACAGTTGGGTGTCTACAATAGGCTTTATATAGGAAGTATACCAAAATGTTTCTCTCCTCAATCAACATTCAAAAGAGCATGATCAACTCCCGATTTTCTTTTAAAAGACCATCATATCGAAGGCGCGCACTCCTCAATCATGAGGCAGCTTCTTGATGTTTGAAGGATATTAACACTGCTGCACTTCTGTTAAGTCTATGATACTTATCGGAGAGAATAATGTGTTATTTCAACTGTCTATCTACCTCCCTATACAAATTATTTATTTCTTCTTGTTTTCTTTCAGGCTTAGTTTTGTACGAGTGAATGGGTTTCCTCCTTTTCTAAAATAAAGGATTTAAACTTTCCTATCTTGGAAGTGAGAGCTGTTTAAACAAAGAATCCCATATTTGAAATATGGAAATTGACGCTTGAGACACTTTCCTTTTCTCCCTTGATTCTTCCACACTAATTTAAGCAGGCTTCTCCTGAGGGCCAAAAGGCGCAGTGGGTTCAGATGGGCTTGCTTTATGAAAAGATGGATCAGGATTGACCTTTTCAGAAATCCTTGTGTTGTCATAGCCATCTTTTTCAGGAGCATCAGTGTGACCACCCCTGTCGCCACTTGATCCTTGACCTCCATCTATGTTGTCATTTTCATTGTCATCAGCGTCATTATTATCATTATCATCATCATCGTTACCACCCTCTTCCTCGACAACTTCATTTTTCTCACCTTCGTCTTCGAAGTCGGAGTCAACTTGGAAGGAAGGGACTTCGAAAGATAGAATTTTAGAGGCATCGATTTGCTCTTTTCAGCGACTTCAACCCCCTGCTCCATCTTATTAATTTTGTCCATAACCCTATTGACAAGTGCAGGGTCGAGTGAGGGAAAGCTCAATTCTGGGCATTTATCGACATTGTCGGCATAAGCGAGCATTATAGCGTCTTCAAAAGAATTGACAATGATGTCTTCAAGAGAAGTATTAAGGAATTGAGATACCCGCTGCTTTGCATCGGAAGTAGTCTCGATAGCCAATTTTAGAGAATCTTTATTCTTCTCCAGCTTTTTCTTTAGAGATGATTGTTTTGCTGCCATCCGAGATTTTTCGTCCTCGGATTCTTTAAGGGCCATTTTCAAGGCCAAATTCTCGTCAGTGAGTAGTTGATAAGCTTTCCTATTCCTAAAAAATAATAGATATTGATTGGGCAAGAGAATCCCTCAATTTCTCTAATTCTATCATAACCTCATTTTTCTCTACGGATAGGGAGGAAACTTGACTGTTTAAGTGTGAAATATCTCCTCGAAGTTTAGACGATTCAGTGGAGGATTTTGATGCGTTTTCATGCAATGAAAGTCAACTCTCGAAAATTTGAAAGAAAAAGTACAACAGAAGTAAAAAACTTAAGGAAAAACAGTAGCAATAAAGTTCAATGAAGTGAAACGTATCAAGAGTAGTTGTTCTATAAAGGACCGGTAATGACCCGCCAGATCAGAAACAGAGAAAGGCGGGTGAATAGAGGTAAAAGATAAAGAATTCAAGATAGATTGGACTACCTTTTCAAAATTTCTTGAGGGCATGGGAGATGATGGTCTAGAAAGAATCATCTCTTGGGAAGGGTCGAAGTCCCCGAATCTTTCTGCATCTGCTCAATCACACTAGGAGAACTCGAGATGACAATGCGAGAGAGGGGATCAACTTTAGTGGGAGTCTTCATAGGTAGTTCAGGAGAAGCTTCGATAGTTGGACTCTCCAAGGTTTTGTTAATATCTACAAACTCCCCCACTTCTCATGGCACAGAATCGGCAACTTCAACAATTTTGGCCTTCTTAGGGAATGGCCCGTCACGGCCACTTTGTCTAGATTTATTTTAGCAACCATTTTTGATCTAGCAATGGCTTTAGACAAAGATGACGCGCGGGTTGTAGAAGTAGGGAGAGTTGGATTGGTTATAATTGGCTCAACTTGAGAAGCAGCAATTGGAAATTTAAAAAATACAAGTTAGAGAAGCAATTTAAAGAGCAACATAACAACAAACTACAAAGACTACATTTAAACTTACCAGAGTGATTGAGACAAATTGGTGACATTGGAGAAAAATTCTTCGAATCACCTAAAGAAAGGAAACACTTGCTTCGAGATGTGTGTTGAACTATAGGAGGTTAGTGACCAAAGGATTACACCGTCCTCCCTCTAGAAGGTGCTTCAGCCATGCCACAAGTCAGGACCGAAGGCTTGCAGGCTCTGGTCAAGCCTTATAGGCGGGACCAAAGGCTTATGCTGACTTCCATCTAGGTGGTGCTTTGATCAGGCCCTTGTGGCAGAATCAAAGACTTTTCCTTTATTTTATATAAGTCCTTTTCATGAAGTATTTATCTTTATTAAGCACTTTATATTTGTAGATACATTTGATCTTTTGCTCAAATCTTGTTAACAAATTCTCGAAGTTCTCCTTTACTTAAGAAATTCTCAATCATTCCTTAAGGGCTCGGAGCTGATTGATTTCGTGTCCATTCGTTTGATGATATTGACAATAAGTGCTCTAAGATTTCTTTCATTTCTTTGTCGCTTCTTTGAAGGTCAATAGTTCAACTGCTCTTAAGTTAGGAGATAGATGTTTTCATATGAGGTGGTAAGGGAACAGGCTCTAGCAGATTGGAAATTCCTTGGGGATTGTGTTTTTGGTCAACCATTTGGCTTTTATGCAACGTTGGATTGTCTCATCCTACTCGAAGTGGTAGGAAGCGAGGTAGTCTTGTTCATCGCGTTGTGTCAAACTTGTTTCATACCTGTTTAGAGTAGGAATCCTAGAGTTTGTTGTGATCCATTTGTGAGTATGTCATGCTCTATTGTGCATGTATTAGTGACCGATCATTTTTCTTTGCTATTTGTATTGTTACTTTGGGCCAAAAAGCTCATTTTTACATAGTAATTGTTCCTTTATGTACGTAGACACACACACACACACATATACATATATATAAACTAATAAAATGGATTGAAGTTACCCTACCATTTTATACCTAATTTTTTTAAAATAAAAGTTTGAAAAATGAGCCTCTCCAACTAAAATTCCCAACGAACCAATGACAAAATCACAATAAAAAATACATTAATGAAGCGGAATAGATTAAATAATGAAGCTTAACAAACTCAGTCAAGAAAGAGAACGGATAGGTTGACACTAAGATCAATATAGGGTGCGTTCTTGTGTTAAACGAAAGGAGCATTTCGAAGGAGATTGTTTAACGAAAGGAAAATGCATTCTTGTGTAACCAAAAAGTCATCTGAAAAGGTAGTTTAAAAAGCGCATGAAAGAAGATTATTAATATTGTCATAACTAATTATATTTAAAGTATTTTTATTGATTTAAAATAGATGTATTTTGAAAATCTAACTAAATGCAGAAATTTGATAATTCAACTACGATAATGGTGCAAGTATAGTTACACTAGTACAACAATTTCGAACTACAAATACAATAATGATATAAATGCAGTTGTAAAATACAAGTTAATTGTGTTATGTAAACAGCTCCTAACATACTCTAATAACAACCAGTTCTTCGTATGTTGTCTCGAATGAGTACCATGGAATTTGTTGCATTTCTTTTAACTGATTCACGATCTTTATTCGGAGATGCTCAAATATTATAATTTTCTTCTAGATATTCTTTAGAAACTAGATTGAGATCATCGTCATATGCCACAAATTCAGGGTTTCATTCGTTGTATCTTTTTATGACATTATGAATAGCCACTGTAGCGGTAGCAATCTTTACTTGAGCTTTATATTTGTATGTCGACATGTTATGTAAGATTGCAAATCTTTCAAGTTCCAAAGATTTTTTTCGATTGTTGTTCGTAAACTCAAATGGTAGTCATTGAAAATTTCATTTTTGATCTTTGATTGGTTATGTATTTTATTATAATCTGGAATATGACTTCCAACATTATGGTAAAGAGGTAAGTATTCATCCATTAATGGGTATCCTGAGTCAACTAAATAACATTGTCGTTGTGGTGATGAGAAAAATTCAAATTTCTACTGTTTAAAACTGAACGAAATTTTTTATCATAGCATGCAGTTCTTTTCCATCATGTCCTTATAATCATAAATTACGCATACGCAAAGTGAAAATGGAGTGAAGATGGAGAAGATAATCAAATAGAGGAAATAAGTGGAGGAAGGTCGTTCACAGGTTGATGGACAGTAATCAGCCATTGCATCAGACGTGTTTGGCGTCAACCTTTGAATTTTAATGGTCATCTCCAAAGGATAATTTATGTGGGCTCCATCCATGACGCTTCTTGTTCCGACCGTTGATTTTCAATGATTCTCTCTAACGTATCATCTACGTGGATCTCATCCATGTTGCATCTGGCCTCAACCGTTGATTTCAAATGGCACTTTCAAACGGATCATTTACGTGGGTCTCATCCATAACGCGTCTAGCGTCAACCGTTCATATTCAATGGTTCTCTCCAACAGATTATTTACGTGGGCCTCATCCATGACAAATAAGATGCGTCCAATGCATCGGACGCCACACCCAGTTGAAGTGACATAAAGTTGACTCCCGTAATCACCAAAAAGAGCACTAAATTTCCTCTCCACAATATCCATCATGCAATGTCGAAAAACATGCATAGGTACAAACTGATAACACATACCGTAAAAAGCATACGAACAACACTTTATGTGAAACATCTAAGGATGTGTTTGCAACGAATGAAAACGGAATATTTGAGCAGGGTCTTTGAACGGGGAAGATTAATGAATGGAAAATGCGTTTGCGGCTACGAACGGAGTATTTGAACGAGGTATTTGTACAGGGAATTTAATTTATGATTTTAATTCAATTGATTTATAGTTAATTAATTATTTATTTTGTTGTTTAATATGCTTTTAATTAAAATGAAATAATAGTACAGAAATCGAGATACACTCAAATTAATTAAAATACGTTAAAAACTACACGGATAAAATGCGTAAATAATACACCAGAAATACAATTATAGTAAAATTCATATTTGTTGCCAGCATCTTGGTTTATCAGATAAGTTTTGTAGTTTGCAGAAAGAGTTGGACTTCAACTGTCGACGTCAACCAACTTTTTGTTAAATCGTCCTTAAGAGCATTGAATAAATCTTTATTGTCGGGCTGTATAACAATTATTATCGCTTCACCAAAAATAAATACTTCTCCCGCTCCAAGACATTGAACGCGAGTAGCCATATCTGGGTAGTTTACAGAATTTTCTGTTGAGTCTATGTTGTTTGTGTTCGGATTGTTTGAAGTCATATGAGGTTTTTTCATTTGTCTCTCGTGTATTACGTTAATGATATCGTACATCTTCTCATCAGCTTTTTTACGATGTCTTCTCGAACTACTACGTACACCAGAAGATGAACCAATGTTCCGAGCTTGTTGCATTAGAGTTTGTTGTAATGAAGGATTGGTTGATGAATTCAAATTTGAAATTTATTCACCTTTCGTTTCATCCAATTGATTATAAAACTCATTAAAAGCTCATGCTCTATCAAACTAGGTATGCGCGGAAGGAGGAGTAAATCGATGCGGTTGTTCTTATGTACAGGCAGTTGTATACGATGTTTGTCCAGTTGCATTCGTTCTTTGATATAATTGTTGCATTAGCTCCAAATGTTCAAGCAATTATTTTCTATATTTCTGAATAATTGATACAAATTCATACAAGTAAAAAAAAGATTACGAACAAAAAAATTGCATATATGAAAAATATCTTTACACGATCATTTCACCACTCCCTGCTGTCTGTAACAGTTTGTTTATTCAGATCTCAACCAACGCCGGTTTTATTGCGCAAGCTTTCTCATTTAACCCAATCTCTTTTAAGACCATGGTATTTATGTCTGATTTTGATTTCGTCTATCGATTCAATACCCTCAATGTTTTCTAGAGCTGGATTGAACATTTTAGTTATAGCTTTGTGCACTCTCTTTTAATTGTTAACGCAGGCAGAGTATGCTTCTACAATACATTTCTGTATAATTCGAATAGCTTCGGACATCCAATGATGAGGAGTTTTTTGGTTTTCCATTATGTTTGCAAAAAATTCTCAAAAAAGGATATATGATGCAGAGGGAAAAAAAACAACTGTAGGTGCTGAAAATTGTAGGTAACTGTCTCGAAACGAAAGCGGGTCAAATAAATAATACGTTTCACGATAACCCACCATCACCCATTTATTAACTCCATTTTTTTGTTTGACAATTTATGCATGAATTTAATTTTGCTTTTGTTTGTTAGCGATTAATTTAAGCATCTTCTTGTTCGCACATGAACTGTAATAGTATGTAAATGTCAACATGTATGGACGAAGATATTTGTGAAAGAAAGCTATTTTTAAGGCTAATGGTTCAAGTGCTGCATGACATCACATTTTATTTAGTTTAAAATAAATGCAACATAACATGATCAAAAATCTAAATACAATCAACATATTGAAAACAAATAGGAGAAAGAAAACAATCAATTTTGGTGTTCAATATAGTTTGTGTTTTTTCTAGTTTCTACAAAACTTTCAAAATTTGCTAATGTTTCAATTTTTTTTAGTTATTTGAAACATGCTTAAAACACAGTTTAATCATTTAGTTAAATATGATTTTTATTTTTTTTCTAAATACGTTTCAAAAAAGCAAATTAAGGTGAAGAAAAACGCCAATGAACTAATATTGTTAAATGGAATTTTATCGTACATAACATACATCAAAAAATAAGTACCTTGAGATCAACCACGTAGAAAACATCATTAATTCCAAAATAAATCACTACTATTCAAATAAATTGAAATTTTGTTCCGTTCTTTATTTTTAAATTTGATACGTGAAACATTTTCCATCAAAACAATTTATATTTTGCTCTTATTTTTAATTTTAGTTAAAAAAATTTCTTTTTTTTTAAAATCAGATCTGCGTATTAATAGTATATTTCAATGTGCAAAACAAATTAATAAGAGACATTTTGTCAAACATCCAAAAAGGTTTCAAAATCTATTTTCATTAGGGGTGGGCGCGGGTCGGTTTGGTGCGGTTTGGAGTCCAAACCGCTTCCGCACCGCATCAAACGGTTAATCAAAAATACAAACCGTTATACTAATCTTTTAAACGGTTCGCTTTCGGTTCGGTTTGAATGTAATACGGTTCGGTTTCGGTCCGGTCCGGTTTGAACCCATATTAAATATGAAATAAGAGAATTACTTTCATCAACAATCAATTTACGAAGGCATATGTGTGGAACTTTTACACTTAAAGGTTCAACACAATGCTATACTGAAATGAAAGATTAGTTCTTAATTGTATGAATATTTCAATTTGACACTTACCTACAAGTGAGATTTTTTTGGTAGATTAACCAAACATCAACATTAATCAATGCATAATCATTAAAGAAAATGACTAGGATTATAATTAGCATTTATCCAAAAAAATAAGATGAAAAATATTATACCAAAACTATAACTTCTTCTTTTATGACAGCGATTATTATTAATATAACAACAACATACGCTAAAAATAGAATGTACATCGTTAGAATCTAAAATAAGATAGGAGTTGCTTATATTTTTATCATAAGATTACCGATGTTAATTTTCGGTTCGGTCCGGTTTAATATGGTTGGTTCAATCGTCCAAACCGCAACCGAACCGTATCGATGCGGGTCGGTCCAGTTTGGGGTATTTGCTTCGGTTAGAAGATTCGGTGCGGGTTTCCGCACCGTTTTTACTGTCCGGTACGGGCGGTTTCCGTATAGCGGTGCGGTTTATGCCCCCCCCCCCTAATTTTCATCCTTCTTTAAAAACATGTTCAACACTTCTTTCAATTTTTGTAGCGAAAATATACGGTTTAAATTGCATATATGTACAGCTAGAACTGCAAAATGTTATCCGTAGTTCTGACTGCATATGTTTGCGGTTATAGATGCATATATTTGCAGTTTAAACCGTACGTTTTTGATGAAAATTTTGATGAGATTGTTTCGTAAAATTTGTTTTTTAGCGGAGTTTTCCAACAATTAGGTTTGAAAATAATGACGGATCTTAATTTTCACAACTAACAACTGCAGATTTCTCTGCAAACACAAACAGAAAATACTTGCAGTTCAAAAATATTGAATCCGCAAAGTTTTCTGTAAACATCACAGAAACTAAAAATAAATATCTATGTAGATTGTGTATTTTGAAATTTAGTTAATTTTTAGAAAGTTTCCAAATAAAAAAAAAGGCAAAATGTCCGTTGAATGGCGTAAAAATGGAGTCATATTAATGACATTTCTCACGCCACTCTGCCTCGCTGTCTTACGCGGCGTATCTAAATTGAATCCTACCATATCTAATCCAATCAACTTAAACAAATATAATACTACTATAATAAACTATTAAAGTATGGAAGATCACTTATTTTATACTAATACGAGAGGATACCAAGTTCCAAGTCTACGTATTATATTCACTCCATCTGCCTAACAAGAAAAATAATGATACAATAATCACCCGTTACTAGAAGCATTTACATTTTCCATATTTGCAGATGACTCGCTGTGATTTGGTTGTGGCTCTTCAAATAGAAGAGGGGGTCATACGATAGTGTTCATAAAGAGGGTCCTATTAATTAGGGTCATTTTATATGTCAAGGGCTATATGCCCTACTTATGTTAAAATAAGTTTCTCCATTTCTAGTACAGGTTACATGTGCTTTATTCGAGACGGTTGGGGATTGTAATAGCTGCTTTCATTAGTTTTATTCATTTTCTCGGTTTGCGTACTGAGGCGAAAAGCGTTCCTAATTTGGATTTGTTCGTTCTAGACAAGCTGCTCTGGCTTAACTTAATCCAACGACGGCTTATTGGAGTAACATATTTGGTATAAATATTGACGGATGCCTTAACAATGCCGTGTTAACATGTCAAAAACATGTTTATCCACGCCCGGGCAACGTTATGCCTGTCATTCAAAATATTCATAAAATAGATTTACCGACGCATGCCGTTGACCTTACAGACGCCATTGCTTAAACATTTTTACACCATTTCTATTACTTTTCTTACCCTCAGTCGCACATTCTCATATATACCAATATACCATTATACCAATAATACCAATATACACAGCAATATCATAAATAAACACAACTACTAAATACATTATCCAAACAACATAAAATTCAAATACTTGTTTTACCTTCTGTTCCATTCTTTTACTTGTTGGCATTTGACTTTGTGAAGGATTTGACTCTCTGACTTGTTCATTGTGATATAACTTACTGCTTGATGCTTCGAATCTATTCATGTTGAACTGTTGCATTGCATTGAACTGGGTTCTAGTGTGTTTACTTGTGTACATGTCTTTGATCTATTGGTCTTCATGGGTTATGATATGTTCACACTGCTTTGACCATCCATACTGGTGTTCATGTTGCAATGATTAGAAAACTGACTTGTTCCATTTGGTGGTCTGATTCCTTGTTGCATTGAGTCCAGTATTGGTCTGGGTTGAAATCATTGTATGTGTGTGCTGTGCACTGTTGAGGCTACACTTATGCACTTGTTATAGATGTTGTATTGTGGTCCTGTTCCAGTGTCTACAATGTCTACATTTGCATATTTGGTTCCACATATTTGTACATGCCTTCGTTATTGAATCTGAAAACTGCTTTCCTTGTGCACTGGTCTGGTCTACATTGAGTGCTTATGTGGTTTGATCTTGTTTTCATGTCCTTGCATTTTCATGTTGAGTTGTTGTTCTTTGTGTTCATGTGTGATCAGGTTTCATATGTGGAACTCGTCTCACTTTGTTATTCTGGTGCATCTCTTTTGTTCACAACTCCTTGTTGTAATGATCCAGATTTGTTAACAATTAATTTTAAATATTTAAATGGTTTTAAATATCAAATTTGGGATTTACAAATTTAGTTAGTAAGATTTAAAACTGGAATTTTAAAGCGGTTTCGCAAATTTTTGAAATCGTCAATTTAATTGACACGTTTAAATAGCGATTCGGGGCACAGTCTCGGAATTCGACGAAACTAGTTCCATTGGATCCATAATAGTGTATTATTATCGGATATCAAATTTCGTAGTGTTTGGATTTACCGTTTGGTTGTACGGGATATAAACGCGTTAAATTTATATCGAAAATTCAACATAAATAGGGTCTAAAAAGCTATCTTCTCCATACGATCGAATTAGGCCTCGAAACTTGTTCCATTGGGTTCGGAATAGGGGTATAACATTATAAACGCATGGCGGCACACCTCAATAGGGGTTCGAGATTTCATAGTATATGATACGAGATATTTTTGAATATATATATATATATATATATATATATAATATTAATCGTAGTCACCCTTCTCAAGCACGCCTTCTCCAGCTTTTATAACACGCATGCTTCCTCTTCCTTCTTTAAGTTCGAACGAATAAATTCGTTTATAAAAAAAATTCGAAAAGCAAATCAAACTCTCAACGAAAAATCACGAATTCAATCCCTTAAATCTTGACTTGAGTGAGCGTGTGATCTGTGATGATCTGGAGGATCGTGGCTAGGGTATTCGCGTTCAGGGTTTTAGGGTTTTCGAGCTCGAGCTCGAACTCAAGAAGCATTGGTGAAGTCGCGCACGAAGAGGGACAAAGGACGAGTGATCAGACTAGTATGGAAGGGCGCGGCCTTCAGTTGCAATTGTCGACAGTAATTGGAGACTGCGAAATGGTGTTTGACTTCCACAGCGATAGGGTAGGGGATGGTCAAAGGCAACTGCAGATTTGGGTTTATCGTAGCATGTCGTGGAGGAGGTGGTTGTATGGGGGCAAGCGACCTTGAGTAGGAGTTCGCTACCGTTTGGGGTTGTCTGGTAGGGTTGGGTCGCATTCAAGAGGAAGAGTGCAGCGGAATCCATTCGAGTTCCCGTGCATATATTGGAGAGGAAGAATTATAGGTGGATGTATTGCCGGCCATCGAAGGTTTTGAAGAGGGTGGGAGCGGGATTTCGAAATTATAGGAGAAGGATTTCTATTAATAGGTAAAATTTAAAATTAATGATGGATTAAAGACTAATTAATTTATCAATTAATTTGAAATCTTACGAACGCAATATTAAATTGTACGAGGTTCAAAAAAATCACAAAACAAATTGCATGGGATCGTATGAACATACATTATACACTGGATTTGACTTGGAATCGTTTGGAGTCGGTAGTGATTTTAGGTTAAATCGAATATCAGTTCGATTTAATTTAAAATTGGAACGATCTGCAAAAAATTAAAGATTAAGGTGAGTAAACCTCACTCTTTTTGGATTGCTAGCTTTTAAATAGTTAAAATTAATTCTGGATGTTTGGCTGAACTGAGTATCTATTGAATGATATTATATTATATATATAGTAGTATATATATACTAGTACTTAGAGTGATATTCCCGCACATTATAGCGGATGAGACCCTATGCGCCCCGCATAATAGCGGATGACCCTATATACCATGATATCCCCCTCAAAGTGGGATTGGTATTTTTATTGTTGTCTAACATTTGTGGATGCAGGGTAACATGTTGGAGGGATCCAACTGGATTCTTCAAATATATTAGTATTTTTCATATATATAAAATGCTGGGTTATGGTGTGTTGCAAATTTTTAAACGTTATAATAGGATGGAAATTAACTTTGGTATATTAAACACCATAAATATTATTTTGAATTTTTAAAGAATTAGCAGGAGATTATTAATATAAAAATTTGTATATCGAAATTTGGATTATTTAAAAGAGATTGATTTGAATAAGCAATAATGTATTTTTGATCATATTAGATAATGCGGGAAAGATATTTTAAATAGAGATTTAAAATAAATTATATAAAGGGATTTTTAAGATTTGATTTTTAAAATAATATTCAGAAATATAGAAAGAAGTTGGAATCGATATAAAAAAATAGATTGGCAAAAATAAATGGAATTTATAAGAAATTGGATTTATAAAATGGAATTTTTATAAATGAGATTATTTTTAGTGAAACTCAAGAGAGTTATAAAAATTTATAAATGGTGTTTATAGAAAAAGGAAATTGATATCAGATGATAAATTGGAAATATGAATTTACAAGGATAATTTATTTTTGAAAATGGAAATAGGGTGAGAGAAAATTAGTGGATACTATTTTTGAAGTGAAAATGGTTAAGGAGACCGAAAAGGAAGTGAAGTGGTGAAAATCGAGAGGGATTTATAAATTTAAAATTTGGTTATTGAGATTTAAAAATATATTTTTATTTATAAGTTAAATTTTATTTTTAAAAAGGAAAATTTTATTTATTAAACTATGTAATTTAAAGTTAGTTAGTATTGAATACTTTAGAAGTTAAATTTTCAAATACTTAATATATATTTTAATAATTCCCAAATTTTTAAACCTCCTTTGAAAGGTGATGTATAAAGAAATATTTCAATACTTTAGATAAATATTTGAACTTGCCTTAAAAATAAATTATTATTATTCTTTTAAATACTTATTATTATTATTATATATATAGAGTATTGAAATGTTTTAAATTTATTTATCAACCTTCTTGGAAGGCTGGAAATGTGGTTATTCGGTATATGAGATTTATAAGAAATCCTCAAAATGGAATTGGGAAGAAAAGTAAGAAAATTTTCGAAGTAGTTAAATAAAAGTGAACTTCGAAAAAAAATTGAAATAGAATTCCTAAAGAAGTACGAAGGGAAATTAAAATTATAAGCAAGTATAATTGGCTTTGGAAATATTGAAGGGAATTAATTAAGGAATTCCGGAACGTATAAAATTCATTATAAACGAGTTAAGGAATTTACAATTAGAATTGTAAATGATTTCGAGAAATAGGAAGTAAGGAAATAAATGGAATATTTCCTAAGTGTGAATATAAATGAAGTGGGAAAAAATATATTCTAAGTATTGGAATGGGTGGAAATATTCCGTTGAGAATATAAGGATTTGAAACTGTTTTCAAATGTTAAGTACTGAACGTATATCTTTGTAAAGATATTTTGAAATGAGTAATTTGGGAGAAATTACAAATAATGGCCTAGTGATTGCTTATGGATGTTATACTGATAGTTAAATAACCGACTATCAATTTTGGCCAATTTCGTTAATCGTTTCGAAGATGCCGCGATCGGATTTAATTATCCAACAACCACTTCGATCCAGTTTGAACATTATGAATGAATACCGTGAAAGCAGAGAAGATGGTGATCCAGTTTGTCCAGACCCAGGACAACTTGTATGGATGAATGCTATCAAAACATCGTCATCGGTGGACGATGAGCATTTTAAGTGAAATTATTCTTGAAAGGTAATCGTAGCCTCTAGCCTCATCAACCGGAATTGCTGAAAATCAGGGGGTATGCAGCAAGGCTAAGTGGGTCATACCCAATTAGGGTATGTTATCACCTTTCAAGATAACCTCAAATATATTATATTAGATGGATACGGTGCATGCGAAAAAGCTCTCGGTAAGGGTGGGAACACCCGGGGTAATAACATATTCGTTTTATCCAGGTTAGGGATAGGGCCGGTCTTGTGTTGCAGCGGATCCCAACGAGGTCCTCGATACATGCTTCTAGATGTGTACCGTGATAGGTGGTGCCAGTGCCTGGTCAATGTATGGAATCAAATCTCCAATAAGCACTGTATGGTTTTGATTGTGCCTAACTATGCTGAAACGTGAGATGCAAGCATTTCAACTATTTTCTATTTACTTGGTTTAGACACTATTATAATATCAGACGGATTTAATAAAAATGTTTTGGTTATCGTAAGGTAAAAATCCGTCGTGTTTATGTGTGACGTGGTCTTAGGAGATACCTTTGTTTTTCAAAGGATTTTGATAAAAGTTAATAATTCAAATTGAGTGTGTTTTCTCACGCTGGTTTTCCAGACTAACTCGGGTGTTATTTTATTATAATGCTCAGGTCAGACCGAGTATTACAGATTCAGGTTAAATGCTATGGAGCTCAAGAGACGAGCTGGAAGAGTTCAGACGTATATCACGTACTTGGTTATTTCCGCTGTGTGAGGACAAGTTATTATAATTGTCCATTTGATGTATTGAATTGTTGTACTCTAATAGTGGTATGTATATTAACAGTACAGTTCTTGTATTTAAAATCTGTTATTATACATATTATATTTTGTTCCGATGCGATTGTGAGATTCTGTGTTGTGTTCTAATTTCTTCTACCTTTTTCTTCTTCAACCCTAATGATTCATATTTTCCGTTCAATTTGAGTCGAACTAATGTGAATTATGGAAGATTCAAGGGGTACGGATTTACGGGCCTTTACATTTGGTATCAGAGTAGAAGGTTAAGCAAGAACCTTGGCTTTGGTGGGGATTACTCATTAGAGATAGGGTCAGTAGTACACTAGAATGAGTTTGAGTGTATTAATAGATATGAGCGCGTATTTGTTAGTGGATATAAAATGTTTTATATTGTGTTAGTTGATTTATTGAGTGGCTTATGAATACTGGTCGGCATAGTCCGTACAACTGTATCAATAGGGGTTTGTAAACACTTGAATAGGGTAATTTGACACAGTGTTGTTTTGGAATGGGGTAAATGAAATAATTTTACCCAAAAATATATTTTGATATAAAAGAAATAATTTTCTGAAAATTATTATATATAGATGGAGTGTTTGGATGATAATATTATAATCGAATAAGATTATAAATTTGGAAAAGGATTATATAACCAAATGAAAATTTGTATAAGTATAAATTATACAACTGGATTATAATTAAAATTGGATTCAAACTAGAATCTGGAAATTTAAATCCCGGGAAGTTTGGAAAAATATTTTTCAAAGTGGTGTGGAAAATAATAAGAGTATTATTTTTGGAAGTATATTCTGAAAGGAAGTTGTTTTAAAATGGATTTGGAAGAGATATAGCACTGAACTCACTACAGTCGCTGGAAAATAATTCCGATGATGATCACGACATCAACGACATTTATTTTCGAGTTTCTATGTGATCAGTTGCTACCATAGTAACTTAATATGGGAGTTTTTGTTTGGTAAACAATTGTTATATTTGGAAATTCCGAAAGAAATTGTTTTAGATAAAATCAGTTTGACTTTGAAATTTTCAAAGAAATGGTTTGTTAAACCCAAAAGCTATATATTGGTTTCAATTGATTTGAAATAAATACCGGGTGTTTATAAAAATTCTAGAATCCTTATTTAAACATTTTAGGAAATACCAGAAAATAAGTATGAACTTATAAATGGTGAATGATTTTAAAGGGAAAATATGGAAATTGAATTTTGGGAAATAAATTTTATCTTGAGTAAGTTAAAATGAATGAAGTTTAACTTGAGCTAAGTTAAATAAAATTATATTAGAAATGGTATCGATTGGGATTGAGATATTAAATAAATGGAATTCAACTTAAGTTAAGGTAAAAGAATTAAATTTTAGAAATTTAATTGATTGGGATTGGAATGGATAAATTAGTGAAGTGGACTAATTAAATGAATTACATTGGAATGTGAATAAATTGAATGAAAAGAAATTTGATGTGAATAGAATGAAATGAATTAACTAAGTATAAAGTGCATATGAATGTGCAAGTAAATGGAACAAATAAATATAAGTAAGGAAGTGTGGAAAAATTTAAAATTGGAATTTAATTCTTACTTGATTAAATTGAATGTATTAAAAATAAAATTGTTTGGAATGAAATTATTTAAGTATGAATAAATTTGAATATGGTTCGGAAATATTGGTTAAAGTTAATTGAAATGTAAATTAAATTAAATTGGATGGGATTTGAAACCATATTGAATGGGATTAAATATACAAATGCGAAGGGTAAGTGGCTAAATAACTATAAGTTATAAAATTTAAATGGAATAGAATTTGAGTGAAAATTTGGGATTGTGAATAAATAAATTTGAATAGCTTATAAAAATTTGAAATTAATGGAATAAGCATATATTTAAGCCATAAAGCGATGTACAACCCTTAGTTAAAAATTAAATGTGGAAAAAATAAGTTGTGTAACTTATAAAAATAGGAAAAGAGGAATGGAATAACCAAAATAAAAATGGTGTGATATTTTAGAGTGAAGAAATAAAAATCCAAAACTTGAATTATAAAAATTGAAGGTAAACTCAAGTGGATTAAATAGAATGATTTTTGAAATAAAAATGGCTCGAGTTATAAATATATTCAATGTGAGTGGAAATAAATTAAATATGGCCTTGAATAGTATTTTAAATGAATTCGAGAATGAATTCGAGTTTGAAATTGAAATTTGAAGTAGATTAAATGAGGGGACTAATTAAATAAATTAGTAAGAATGGAATGTAATTTGATTGAATAAAAATCAAATAAAAAAAATTAAATTGGAATTTGATGGCAAGGGAAACATACTTAAGTATATGATCGAATAAATTGGAAATAAACAAATTAAACTAAGTTAATATTTTGGGTGGAAGTCTTGGCTCGAGTAAATTGTGAAATGGTTATTAAATAAATAGCGTGGGATGATTCCGAGCTTGATAAAATGAATTTGAAAATACGTGGATGTAAATGAAATGCAAATGAATGGATTGAATTTGAAATAGAATATAATTAAATATAATTTGATTTGGAATCAATTTAAACTAGCTGTAAACTGAAAATGGATAATTTATAAAATAGATATCGCCGAATTTGCATAGAAAATTGGCGTTTGATGTAAATGGAAGTAAACAAAATTCTATGAAATTATAGGAGGTGAATAAATTGACTTTTAATCAATTTGGAATGGATATGAGTTTATTTGGTATAAATATGAGTTGAGTGCTAATAAATTAGGTTGTAAAGCATTTCAGATTGAATGAAATGGTATATGGATCAAGTGGAAGTAATTAAATTAGTAAAGGAACCTTATAATTGTTTAAAAATCTTTGTTTGGCATGTTGTATATGAAATTGATATGTAAAGTTAGTTAAATAAATGAAAAGTTATGTAACTTTCATATTTTGGTACTTACATGGTTTAAATTGAGCAAGTACAGGTAACTGGAGGTTGTCGGACTAGATTTTGGTTGCGTATTTGCATATGAAGTAACTTGCTTGCTTAATAATGCTTAAAAATGCTAAAATAAGTTACGTTTTCAGACTAAATATAGCAAATATATAAATATTGATATATATTTTTGTTTTCCGACCGTGTGGGTCGATGTATACATTTTTATCTCTCTTGTCATATTGCAAAAGGCTTTCCGTACGAGGGAGAATTTGCCAAAAAAATTCGGAAATTTAAGGTGTTGGGAAATTTTTTAAAATTTTTGTCAACTAAAAAGTTGATTTTTAAATAGAAATTGAAATAGAGGGTTTTTAATTAGTAATGGGAACTAATTGTTATAGTTGAAGCTAAAGGATTAGAAGAGTGAAATAGCAAGTGAACTAAGTGAGTTTTGAAAAGGGTAATGGGTTTGGAGCATTTTCCCTAACTTATCAATTTCGGTGACAAAATTCCTTTAAGGTGGGAGGAATGTAACGACCCAGATTTTTCAATGATTAATTTTAAATATTTAAATGGTTTTAAATATTGAATTTAGGATTTATAATTTAGTTTGTAAGATTTAAAACTGAAATTATAAAGCGGTTTCGCAAATTTTTGAAATCGTCAATTTAATTGACACGTTTAAATAGCGATCCGGGGTATAGTCTCGGAATTCGACGAAACTAGTTCCATTGGATCCGTAATAGTGTATTATTCTCGAATTTCAAATTTCATAGTGTTTGGATTTACTGTTTGGTTGTATGGGATATAAACGCGTTGAATTTATATCGAAAATTCAATATAAATTAGGTCCAAAAGGCTATCTTCTCCGTACGATCGAATTAGGCCTCGAAACTTGTTCCATTGGGTTCGGAATAGGGGTATAACATTATAAACGCCTGGCGGCACACCTCAATAGGGGTTCGAGATTTCATAGTATATGATACGAGATTTTTTTGAATATATATCTATACTATAATGCAAATACCTGGGTCAAACGGTCAAACTGAAGTCTTTTTGGCCTTCCCGAAAATACCCCCTTCCAGTAATAGTTGAAACAGGCGGTTGTTGTATAGTTTAGTCTTTTTACCAAACCCACCAACATGGTATCAACAGTTACTTTCCCATTTCCCACGAACAGGCACCTATTCTCATCATCATCCTCCATGTTATCGAAAAAATCTCTACAGCAATGCTTTAGTTCTTTTAAATCATCCCACGATAAGCACCATCTCCCAAATTCAGTCCTCATCTCCCATTTTGGTAATTTCAACCGACTCCCACGGCAAGCGATTTATCCAAAATCATATTCTCCTCTCCGATTTAGGTCACTTCTCCATTTATTTCCACTCCGTACAAAGTATTGCTGATGATTTTCAAGCAAAGAATTGGTTTTCAAATGATGAATTGGATGAAGCAACCTAAGTAGTGCAATTTGTTGCATTTGATAAGGTTAGTTAAATCGTTTATTTGGTTCTATTTAGTCAATTTGATTTTCGCCTAATTATGCTCTGATTTTGTTTAACAAATACGTGTATTTCCTTTTTATCTTGCATTTATCAATCGGTCTATTTTAAATGCCCATACGAATTTTGTAGGATATGCAAAATTGATCTGGCTATGGAGACTGATTCCCTTCATATTCCTAGATCTAAGTTGAGAATAAAACAGACAGGAATAGCTCATCGCAAGAGGTAAATCTAATAATTTGTCTTATGTTAAATCTGAATTTGCATCTTATTTTAGTCCACGCTTAGCTCATGCTTGATTCCTTCTTAGGTTCATGAAATAATTTAATTGGTTTTCTTCAAAGCAGTTTCAGATAAAAATATCCTGGACGTTGAATGTAAAGTCAATACAGTAAGAAGAAACTCTTATCGCTGTTAATTCTCATTATTACAAATCGAGTACGATTTCTATGTAATCAATTCACGAATAAATCCTTTGTCATCTTCAAATCGTGTACTGATATGATCCCTTCATACTGGAATAAGCTCCGCCGAATACTATTTTTTGGCCTATTTAAGTTTGAGTTTCCTCTATAATTTCAACAATTTATTTGTGGTTTCAAATCAATTTGTTGTCTTATTTTGCTTGAACAGAGCTTCTGGAAGTATGGTCAACTATTATTACACTTCTAAGTTTATTTACTATTAATTTGAATGGTTTTGTTATACATAAGTCAGACAGTAGGTGGAAATTCTCATCATGTGAATGCAATCTTTTTAATTTTTTAGACTATTGTAAGGATGTTATTTCATTAATTTATTATTTCGTGCTTAGCTTTAGTAAATTTCTGTTTGGTCAGCACCAGTTTATGATTACATTGGATAATCGCATTATTCTGTAGGGACCTCTAATACAAGTGAAAACGATTGTATAGTGTTTGCGCTCCCACTTATCTTATAAATAATTTTTGTACATGACCTGAAATTTTGAATTGAAGATAGCAATTAAGATTTATCATGGTTGGTTTACGTATTATAAGGTGCATATTGGATGGACGACGGTAGGTTAGTGAATTTATAGCTCATTTGCAATAACCAATGTCACATGCTACATGATTTAATATTTAATAAGCATTATTTGTTAATAAATGCATGTTATTGATGGATGTGGAAATCCAATTGTAGACAAGATTAAGCATATTCAACTCGACAAATCGCTGTGACGGTTATATTGAAACTGTATGTTTTCTCTTGGTTCACTAAATTTCTTAAAGATTTTGCTTTTATAATTAGTTTTCTCTACCTAGCTTAGGATTTTTATTTTTGGGTTTTGTATTGTTACTACCAACTGCCAAAATATTATTCAAATTCTACTTCATTGTGTAATGATTGCTTATTTTAATTGGTCAAATGCGCATATCAGTATATGTCTTTGGATGTTTTATTTTATCACACAATTTTTTTATGAGGATAACTATTTCTGCCATAGAAAGCAAACTAATTCATGCAAATTTTTGGATGTTTTATTTTGAATTGCTACGGGCCTCTTCTCTCAACTTCCTTCATGTAAGAAAATCTTTGATTTACTGCTTTAAAAAATTGATTTTTTAGTTTGAGATTTTTTTCCTTTTCAGATGTTGTTTGCGGATTTGGTAGATGAATTTGTAACAGGTAATTTAATTCTACTTCCAGTTCCAAAATTTGTGAGTTTAAAATTGAACTAACATTTCATTCAACTCATTCAATGATTTTATCGGTGCATTTAAATATGCTTCTTCTGCAGGGATGACATATAAATTTCCTTTAATGTGCTAGATATTTGTTATGTTGTAATTACTTTTAAATTTCCTTAAATGTGCTAGATGATTTTATCGATTAGACTTCATTACTCTAGCAGACACAGTCCAAGGACTGTAGCAGGCCTTTCCTACAATAGTTATGCCTAAACTCTCCTAGAATTATGTTGCACTTCACTCTACTACTACTCAAGCCATATAGATATAGCTTACTTCCCTTTAGAAACAAGGTCATCATTTCGCTAAGTTGACTGATATAACAGAAAATTTGATACTGTGCTAAATTTGCTACGTGAAATGTGTTTGGTTCAACTGATACACACACACACTCTTAAAATTATGTAAGAGAGAGTCCTTCAATAACTTTATCAGTAAAAATTATATTTGGTACTCACATTATGAAGATCACACATTGAATCTACTAAGCCCTAAGAAATGTGATGCATGTGAACAGAAATATATGCCTTAAGCCAGGTAGTTTTTACATGGTTAGGAAGAGGAATTTAAGTGTAAACCTGATGGTAATGAAACTCATTTGCTTTAGTTTATCACCAAGTAGATGTATACTTACAGGTTAGTGTTTACCATGATTTATTTAGTACTCACATTATCAAGTTCACACATTTTCTCTAATAAGCTCCAAGAAATGTGATACACGTGAACAGAAATATGTGTTAAGCCAGTTAACTTTTACATGTTTAGAAAGAGTAATGAAGCTCATGTGCTTTAGTTTATTACCAAGTAGATGTCTACTTATAAGTTAGTGTTTAACATGATAGTTCACAATGCATGTACGGTTAAAACAAGCAGGCCAAAAAAAACAGTTATAGCATGAGGAGGTCTTTTGTTTTTGCAATTCATTAACTGCTCTGTAGAAATACAGTTGAAAGAGAAATTTGAATATTTTATTACTGTCAGTCAGTTAACTATGCTTAGCACATTTGCAAACCTTCTACCATGACGTAATTCACATATATAGCTCAGTAATATATCTAGAGAAGTGCCGAATTAGAAACCCCCATGGTAGAATGGCCAACTTCATCTCATTATTGATCTTAATCTATTTTTTTTACCCGTTTGGTCACAATATACTACTCTTTAACAGCAATGGTTCATATAATAGTTAGTTATCTTTTGGAAGGATTGTACATTAAACATGTTCACTTTCTTTGACAAATATCATGATGTAAACAAAGTTTATTTCCATGACAAATATCGATAAGTACTTTTCCATGTTGCCAAAAATTGAGTTTGTGACAGTATTTTTTTGAAAATATTTTGGTGGGATTTATGCTTGGAAAAATTGAACAGATTGATATACATGCGGAGCTGATCGTGATTGGTTACTGCTTGGATTTACTGCATGATAAGATGTTGCAGGAGAGGATTGTTGCTGTCCAGATCTACTGCCCAAGGCCTATAATAGGAATACATGCGCTGCCAGGATGGGAGAATGCATCAGAAACAGCTGCTAGAGTAATAGCCAAGTATGAATGCAAGTTGTTAGCTTTGAAAGGTTACATGGTGAACTAAATGTGAGTTGTTGAATTGAATTACATGAAGCATGAAGGTCACAAAGCTCAGTTTTTCAGGTTGCAGTAGTGAATTGAGCGACAGAAAGCATAAGTGACAAGAGCACAAAATATGAAAGCGGCCAAGAAGTAGGGTGCTGACCTAGCAGGTTGATAATTTTACAAGAAGCCTGAAGGTGTTAGCAATGCAGGTTGCTGATATGAGGTGGATATGTGATAACATGTAGAAACTAATATGTAATGGATCTTTAAGTTTTGGGTTGTATGTAAGTTTGAATGTAAGGGGCATGTTTTTGTTTTGAGGTTGGATATAAGTTTGAATGTAAGGGGTATGTTTTTTGTGACTAATATGTAATGTATGTATGAATGGTTCTTTAATGATAAGTTATTAGGCTGGGAATTTGTTTCCATCCTGGGTTTCAACAAAAAAAAAACATGTAGAAACCGTTAGGCACATCTAGCTGAATTTGAATTGTTGCAGATGCAGCTTGACCATATAGAAGCTTTAGATGATACTACCATTCATAAGATTACAAATGGTTGCAGGCAGCTGAAGCGAGAGGCTGAACATTGATAATGGGTGTTGTAGTACTGAGAGCGCAAGTAGCAGAAACCACATGCACAAGAGATCCTCGTATCGCAGTGCTCAGATTAGTGAGAAGAGGGCATGTACTGACAAAAATATCATCTATTTCTCTAGTCCAGATTTGCTGGACTAGCAACCATACTAGATTAGTGAGAAAATTTATGTCATTAGATTACTTTTATAACCATAATGATTCAGGTCAATTTTTGGAGCAAGTCATTTGAAATTTACGTATTTTATGAAGATATTACTCCAATCTATCATTTCAAACGATAGCCTGTCTTACAAATTTTTATAATGATGTTATCGTAAAGGAAAATTTGAAATTTACACATTAGCGTCAAGTAGTTTTATACTTCAGCAAGTATTGAGGAGGGTTTGTGAGGAAGAGAGTACCATGGGAAATGCAATCACTATGGTGGACAAAAAATTTCTATATATATTAATAAGGCGATCGATTACTTTTTAAAACAAAGATGACGTAAATTATTCAGTTTTTAGACTATAGGAAGTGCTAATTTTAATATTTGTTACATTTCTCTGGATATTGATATGACAGCTGATTACTTTCTTTGCTTTGTTCTATTATTTCCTAAAATAACTTAATCTCATTCATGTTTTGACAAACATTTGATTTTGTGCATGTACATACATAAAAAATGCAGCATTATGTATATTTCAAATTATTAATAAGAAAATTAATTACTTTGAAATATTGAATTTGAGGATTCAAAGATAGTGAACACTTTAACAATTCGCATGTATTTAATCCCAATTTAAGTTCTTCATCACTTTTAACAACTACAATGCCTTGAGAACAAAAAAAATTATACTTAATTTTAGAAAGTAATCCAAGTCACCTTAAATCAATAATATAATGTATGTCAAATACTTTGGTCAACAAGTCAAAGATAAGCCTTTTTCAAACTATCCAAAATGCCCATGTTTGAAATTATCTATCCACGTTATGTACTAAAGGAGATTTCATTCAGTTTACTGCCCCACGTTATGGTTGAAATTAATTCCGTACGTTTATTACTTTTCTTTCTGTCCACATAAGGTAGGTCTGATATAAAGCTTCCTTCCATGTTTGATACAAACATTTCATTTACATGCCCATCGACCGTGGATGCATTCTGAAAGTTAGTATCCAAAACATGCAACATTACGTGTACGTCAAAGTTATTTTATAAAATTCAATATACCTCACACACACTGTTTTTTAACACCAGTTCCTTCTGCGCACGTGCATCGCACGTGCCAACCTACTCGTGTATATATATATATAATATTAATAGTAGCCACCCTTCTCAAGCACGCCTTCTCCAGCTTTTATAACACGCATGCTTCCTCTTCCTTCTTTCAGTTCGAATGAATAAATTCGTTTATAAAAAAAAATTCAAAAAGCAAATAAAAGTCTTAACGGAAAATCATGAATTCAATCCCTTAAATCTCGACTTGAGTGCGCATGTGATCTGTGATGGTCTGGAGGATCGCGGCTAGGGTTTTCGCATTCGGGGTTTTAGGGTTTTCGAGCTCAAGCTCGAACTCGAGATGCACTAGTGAAGTCGCGCACGAAGATGGACGAAGTACGAGTGATCAAACTAGTGTGGAAGGGCGCGACCTTCAGTTGCAGCTATCGATAGTAAGTGGAGACTGCGATATGGGGTTTGGCTTCCACGACGATAGAGTAGGGGATGGTCGAAGGCAACTGCAGATTTGGGTTTCTCATAGCATGTCGTAGAGGAGGTGGTCGTATGGGGGGTAAGCAACCTTGAGTAGCAGTTCGCAACCGCTTGGGGTCGTTTGGTAGGGTTGGGTCGCGTTCGAGAGGAAGAGTGCAGCAGAATCCATTTGAGTTCTCGTGCATTGGAGAGGAAGAATTATAGGTGGATGTATTGCCGGCCATCGAAGGTTTTGAAGAGGGTGGGAGTGGGATTTTGAAATTATGGGAGAAGAATTTCTATTAATAGGTAAAATTTTAAATTAATGATGGATTAATGATTAATTTATTTATCTATTAGTTTGAAATCTTACGAACGCAATAATAAATTGTACAAGGTTCAAAAAAATCATGAAACAAATTGCATGGGATCGTATGAACATATACTATGCACTGGATTTGACTTGGAATCATTTGGAGTCGGTAGTGGTTTTAGGTTAAATCGAATATCAGTTTGATTTAATTTAAAATTGGATTGATGTGCAAAAAATTAAAGATCAAGGTGAGTAAACCTCACTCTTTTTGGATTGCTAGCTTTTAAATTTTAAATAGTTAAAATTAATTCTGGATGTTTGGTTGAATTGAGTATCTGTTGAATGATATTATATTATATATAGTAGTATATATATAGTAGTATTTGGAGTGATATTCCCGCCCATTATAGCGGATGAGACCCTATGCGCACGCATAATAGCGGATGACCCTATATACCGCGATATCCCCCTCGAAGTGGGATTGGTATTTTTATTGTTGTCTAACACTATGAAGGCAGGGAAACAAGTTGGATTGATCAACCTAGATTACTCAAATATATTAGTATGTTTCATATATATAAGATGCTGGGTTATGGTGTGTTGTAAATTTTTAAATGTTATAATAGTATGGAAATTAATTTTGGTATATTAAACACCATAAATATTATTTTGAATTTTTAAAGAATTAGTAGGAGATTTTTAATATAAAAATCTATATATCGAAATTTGGATTATTTAAAAGAGATTGATTTGAATAAGCAATAATGGATTTTTGATCGTATTAGATAATGCAGGAAAGATATTTTAAATAGAGATTTAAAATAAATTTTATAAAGGGATTTTTAAGATTTGATTTTTAAAATAATATTCGGAAATATAGAAAGAAGTTGGAATCAATATAAAAAAATAAATTGGCAAAAATAAATGGAATTTATAAGAAATTGGATTTATAAAATGGAATTATTATAAATGAGATTATTTTTAGTGAAATTCAAGAGAGTTATAAAAATTTATAAACGGTGTTTATAGAAAAATGAAATTGATATTAGATGATAAATTGGAAATACGAATTTACAGGGATAATTTATATTTGAAAATGGAAATAGGGTAAGAGAAAAATAGTGGATACTAATTTGAAGTGAAAATGGTTAAGGAGACCGAAAAGGAAGTGATGTGGTTGAAATCGAGAGGGATTTATAAATTTAAAATTTGGTTATTGAGATTTAAAAATATATTTTTATTTATAAGTTAAGTTTTATTTTTAAAAAGGAAAATTTTATTTATTAAGCTATCTAATTTAAAGTTAGTTAGTGTTGAATACTTCGGAAGTAAAATTTTCAAATACTTAATATATATTTTAATAAATCCCAAATTTTCAAACCTACTTTAAAAGGTGATGTATAAAGAAATATTTCAATACTTTAGATAATTATTTGAACCTGCCTTAAAATAAATTATTATTATTCTTTTAAATACTTATTATTATAATATATATATATATATATAAAGTTTTGAAATGTTTTAAATTTATTTATAAACCTTCTCGAAAGGCTGGAAATGGGGTTATTCAGTATATGAGATTTATAAGAAATCCTTAAAATGTAATTGGGAAGAAAAGTAAGAAAATTTCCGAAGTATTTAAATAAAAGTGAACTTCGAAAAAAAATTGAAATAGAATTCATAAAGAAGTACGAAGGGAAATTAAAATGAGTGGAAATAAGCCATAAGGGCCTCTTTAGCAAGTGCAATTAGTTTCTAGGACACACAACTGAAATAATTACTTTTAAGGACAAAATGCAAAATAATTAGTTTCTAAGGCCTAAAACCTATGAAATTATGTCCTTGAAAGTAATTGGACTACTGACTTTGTCCTTAAAAGTAATTATCCTGCTGACTTTGGCCCTGAAATTAATTTATGTGGATGTGTGTCCTAGAAACTAATTGGACTGCAAAGTTTGTCCTTCTAGTGAAATGCCCCTTAAAATTATAAGCAAATATAATTGGCTTTGGAAATATTAAAGGGAATTAATTAAGGAATTCTGGAACGTATAAAATTTGTTATAAACGATTAAGGAATTTACAGTTAGAATTGTAAATGATTTCGAGAAATAGGAAGTAAGGAAATAGATTGAATACTTCCTAAGTGTGAATATAAATGAAGTGGGAAAAAAATATTATAAGTATTGGAATGAGTGGAAATATTCCATTAAGAATATAAGGATTTGAAACTGTTTTCAAATGCTAAAGTACTAAATGTATATCTTTGTAAAGATATTTTGAAATGAGTAATTTGGGACAAATTACAAATAATAGCCTAGTGATTGCTTATGGATTTTATATTGATAGTTAAATAACCGACTATCAATTTTGACCAATTTTGTTAATCATTTCGAAGAGGCCAGGATCGGATTTAATTATCCAAAAATCACTTCGATCCGGTTTGAACGTTACGAATGAATACCGTGAAGGCAGAGAAGACGGTGATTCGGTTTGTCTAGACCCAGGACAACTTATATGGATGAATGCTATCAGAACATCATCATCGGAAGCATTCTAAGTGAAATTATTCTTGAAAGGTAATCGTAGCCTCTAGCCTCATCAACCGAAATGGCTGAAAATCGGGGGGTATGCAACAAGGCTAAGTGGGTCATACCCAATTAGGGTATGTTATCACCTTTCTAGATTACCTCGGATATATTATATTAGATGGATACGGTGCATGCGAAAGAGCTCTCGGTAAGGGAGGGAACATCCGGAGTGATAACATATTCAGTTATATCTAGGTTAGGGATAGGGCCGGTCTTGTGTTGCAGGGATCCCGGCGAAGTCCTCGATACATGCTTCTAGAAGTGTACCATGATAGGTGGTGCCCCAGTGCCTAGTTATTGTGTGGAATCCAATCTCCAATAAGCGCCGTACGGTTTTGATTATGCCCAACTATGCCGAAACGTTAGATGCAAGCATTTCAGCTATTTTCTATTTACTTGGTTTAGACACTATCAAAATATCAGACGGATTTGATAAAAATGTTTTGGTTATCTTAAGTTAAAAACCCGTCGTGTTTATGTGTGACATGGTCTTACGAGATACCTTTGTATTTCAGAGGATTTTGATAAAAGTTAATAATTCAAATTGAGTATGTTTTCTCACCCTGGTTTTTCAGACTGACTCGGATGTTATTTTATTATAATGCTTGTGTCAGACCGAGTATTACAGATTCAGGTTAAATGCTATGGAGCTCAGCAAACGAGTTGGAAGAGTTCAGACATATATCACGTACTTGGTTATTTCCACTGTGTGAGGATAAGTTATTATAATTGTACATTTGATGTATTGAATTGTTGTACTCTGATAGTGGTGTGTATATTAACAGTACAGTTCTTGTATTTAAAATCTGTTATTGTATATATTATATTTTGTTCCACTGCGATTGTGAGATTCTGTGTTGTGTTCTATTTTCTTCCACCTTTTTTTCTTCAATCTTAATGATTCGTATTTTCAATTCAATTTGAGTCGAACTGATGTGAATTATAGTCGATTCAAGGGGTACAGATTTACGAGCCTTTACACTTGTGCACTGCTCCCATTGTTGTCCGTGTTTCATATGTTTGGGTCTATTGCATCATGTAGTCTGCTGTCTTGTACATGCCTCTGATGTTTGTACTCTAGCTTACTCGAGTCTGGTTGTTGCAATCTAAAGGTAGCTGAATGCATTTGAAACTTTGTGACTTTGTTTTGATCAAGAGTTTTTTGCACTTGAGTTGTATCCAGCCTTTGGCTTGGGTTTGACCTTGTGCTCACCTGTCCCTACAATTTTATCAAGTGTATATCAGTGTGCAGGGCCTTGTGACATATATACAGTGATACGCTGTGCATGTTACAAGCTGTTCGTGTAAGATGAATTCAAAATAAATGATGATGAACAACCCAAATATCTGAGGTAAATAATACTTTTAGAAACACTCACTTCATTTTGAACTGCAAAATATTTCTTTTTCAATTTTACTGCATTAGTATTTATTTTGTAGTTAATTCAGATATGGGATACAAGCTGGATTAGAGTTGAAGACCAAATACGAGTGTTGAGTGAATTATGTAGAGAGGTGTAAAATGTATGTAAAAATTGTATAGTGAAAATTGTGTTATAGTATGAAATTGTATTGTAATCGAAAATGTATAACTGTAGTGAGAGCTCAAATTTGTACTATTTGAATTTGTAATAAATATTTGTTTGAATAAAATATTTGTTTGAATTTGAATTCTATGTTATTTATTTTATCCAACAAATATTTATTTTATTATGTGAATATTAAAATAGTACAGTAACAAATACATTTAGACGAATATATATATGTTTATTATCATCAAACAAAAATCATAGGCTATTGTATTCTACAATCTCCCCCTTTTGATGATAACAAACATATATTAAGATTTTGACTCTATTAAATGTATTTAACCTTAATGAATTCCATTTGCTCCCCTATTTGAATGCTCCCCCTACACTTATGCATGAAAATAAATAAAGAATATGCAAATGAACCTAGATGAGAATATGCAAATAAAAAATATGACCTGACTTATTTGCCAAAATCTTAACTTCTCTCTCCCCTTTTGTTATCAGCGAAAGAGTAATAGTGTTAGACGAATAGAGATAAAGTGATAGACATTAATACCTAATCAAGTATTAAATTTTAGTAAAAAAAAAATCAAATAAAAATCATAAATACTCTATTAGGCGCATATTCCACTTTAGAGTGATAGGGTGATGTCGGTATATAAAACCATATAGTTGTATCTATTTGTGGTATATTTATGACAAAAATTTGAATACTTACTAACCATGCATAACTGTTAGGACTTTTAAATGAGATTAGTAGTATTCCCAATTTAAAAAAATGAATCTCAAGTATCTTCTAACCACGCATAACCATGAGGACTTTTAAATGGGATTAGAATCAACTCGTCTCTTAATAATAAATTTTGATATGTGTTCCATACATGCATAACCGTGAGTACTTTTAAATGAGCATGAAAGAACATAATCAAAGATTTCAAGTAATTCACCCATGCAAAACCGTGAGGACTTTTAAATGAGAGTGAATACTGGGGTTATTTTTATCACTAATTAAATTAAAAAAAATGAATAATTTCCCGTTTAAAATACCACATTTTGACATACTATATTGAATTTTGATGAGTGATAGTCGTTAGAAATATGATAGAGACAGAGATGGTCATGGAATTATTACCAATCAAAGTTATTACAAATTTTGTTTAAGTTTTTAAAGAATTTACTACATATACTATCTCAAGTTATAATGTATGATTAGTATTGACACTCATCACATTTTTTCAGTCACTATTTTCCTTTTAGATAATATGAAGGGGGTCAGATTAGTTTATATAGGCATTTAAGATCAAATATAAAATCAAATTTCTGAAATGCCTAAAATGAGATGAGGTCAACCAAAAACTATTTTCTAAAGGGGTTTTGTAAAAATGTCTGCCAATTGAAAATCAGTTGAAATGAATTTAATGTAGATATTTTCTTTGTGAAATGTGATGCAACTAATGAATGTCTCAACATAAAACACGTTCCACCAGTACTTTTTCTATCAACTAGGCTACCAGTGTAATCTGCATCTGAATTCCCCTTTGACTCAAAGTTATCATTAGATAGATATCATAGACCAAATAGTAAGGTGTGCAACAAATACCTAATAATCATTTTATAGCTTTTAAAATGAGATTCATTTGGATTTGATTGAAACCGTGTACACAAGTAAGTAGAGAACATAATGTTTGGAAGCAACAAGATGAAGAAGTGAACGATGATACCTAGGTATTTCTTTTGATAAACTACCTTACCATTTTCATCCTTGTCAAATTTAATCGTGGTGCTCACATTTTTTTCAGTTGATCACTGGCTGATTGAAATCAGATTATGGTGTAGATTTTCAACATATAATACATCGTTTGACCCATTTTGACTCTACCATCTTTGTACTAGGCTAAGGAAACTTTGATTTGTCACCCGTCGTGTGCCTGGAACAGCCAGAATCCAGGTCCCACTCTTGTTGTTCCTTAGCCTACCACCACATCTACACAAGGAAAGGTTTTTGTGACCTATTTGTTTTTATAGGTCCATGATTGTTAGTGACAGAAGATTTTGAAAAACAATTTTGTGTAGACCCAAGACAATCTATATTTGTTCCTTTCGGCACTCAAATTTGTTTGACTTTAAGGAATTTTACATTCGTGCCTTTAGGAACCCAAATTGGAATGTTTTCACGTGTTTGGGTCTATACCAGCAATTGTTGTGGTTGCGTCCAATTTATCCACAATTCATGCACTTGAAATTGACTTGATTAATTTCGCTTTTTACACGTTCAGATTGAGTATACCCAAGTCCTTGTCTAATAGGATTAACAGTTTGTTTCCCTAATAACATATTTAGCGATTTTTCTCCTTTGTAAAATCTTCCTAAAGTTGTAGATAAATGTTGGACTTGTGTTTTGAGAGATTCATCTTCATTCAATAATAGAGTGCACTTTTTAATAGAATTTTCTCTTCTAGTATTTTCAATTTCTTTCAAAATTAGAATTTTATTTTCAAGTAATTTAATTTTAATTTCTGATTTTTTAATTTCTTCTTCGAATGATGGACACTTATCACACTTAGGGCTCTTATTTCAATAGTTTTTAATTAATTGGTCAAGCTGCTTATTTAGTTCTATCAAACTATCTCTTTGTGATTCAATTTTAGCGTACTTCTCCCTAACTCTTTCAAAACAGTCATTTAACTCATGAAAATATATAAGTAATTCTGAGTGAGTAAGTTTTGATACCTCGCTTGGCTCGTCGTCATCGGTGTCAGTTATATCTCCTCGAAGATAAAGATTTTCTTTTTTACTCTCACTGCGAGTGCATTCATCATCATCTTCATCACTTTTATTCCAGGTTGCTGCAAAGCTTCTCCTCTTTGGTTTATTTCCTTTGCTGAGTTGATTCTAAGGGCAATTTGGCTAGATATGACCAGGTTTATTACAGTTGTGACAAATGATCGCCTGCTCCTCATAGTTGTATAGCACTCTGACAATTCTGTTCTTCAATTGTTGATTTAGAGCTGAATTTTCGTATTTGTGGTTCCTCTTTTTGAATCCCTTTATTATCAGTGCCAATTCAGCTGCTCCATCATCGTCATCGTCATCATCACTTTCTGTTGTTCCTTTGAGAGTTATTGATGTCTTTCGCGTATCACCTCCTTCATGTTCTTCCTTGAATATGATTTCTAGCTCATAAGTGGAGAGATTTCCGATGAGTTCATCAACTTTGATTTGTTTCAGATCTTTTGATTCTTGAATGGTAGTCAGTTTTGCTTCAAAATTTCGTGGAAGAATTCTGAGGATTTTTCAAACTATTTCCAGCTCCATGTATGGTCTTCCTAGGGATTTTGATTTATATAAAAGATTGAAAAGTCGTCCATACATTTCCTTGACACTTTCATCCTTTGCCATTGTGAAGTTTTCGAATTCGGTACTGAGCATGGCAAGGCCATGTTCTTTGACTTGGGAGGTTCCTTCATGTGTCACTTCAAGTGTGTGCAAAATTTGTTGCGCAGTTAGACAATGTGCAACATGATTAAATTCAATTTGATCTAATGAGCATATAATAGAATTCATAGCCTTAGCATTAACAAATTGCAGTTTATTTTCAAGATCTGTCCATTGATCCATCGGTGTTTCAACTTCTTGATTATCTACCATTATTGTTGGTGTCCTATATCCCGTCTCAACAATATTCCATCCATCAATGGTTTTCAAAAACAATTTCATTCTATTTTTCCAATAAGCATTAACCATTGAACATGGGTGGTCTAGCTATGGACTGACCCTCAGCAAAAGCATATTAAAAGAAGTCATTTAAAAAAAATCAAATTTTTAATAAAAAATAGTTTTTGTTCCTAGCTCTAATACCACTTGTAGGATCGATTTTACCCTTGGGGGGTGTGAATAGGGAGATATAATAATAATAAACATTAATGCGGAAATAAATATAATAATTGCAGCATAAATAATAGCAGAATAATTAAAGCAGAAATAGAACAACGCAGATTTACCCAGCTTCGGCAAAACCCTGCCTACGTGCTGCCCCCAAGGTTTCTACTAGAAATTAAGTAGTCAGGCGCTTACACACGTAAACTTGCGATGCCTGTTAATGACTAACCTAACTCTATGCTCAAAACCCTGCCACAACTCAGCCACTGAGTTGCGAATTCTCGAACTACACCACCGTAGTTCGTAACCTAGTCACACGACAAGAAAGTTACACAATTTAAAATAGAAATTTCAAAATAAAAACAAAATTAAACAAAACCCTATTTAATAAATTGTAGCCCAATAAAAAATTGAAGACCGGTCCAACTCAATAATAAAGAAGAACGCTCTCTTTTCTTTTGTAGTATTTTCGGCCGTTCTTTGTTCCTCTTCAAAAATTAGGGCTTTGTGATTGAAGTCACCGCCTTGAACAATTTGAGCTCGAATCAATTTATGGTATGCTCTCAATTCACTAATACAATTCGATGCTTCTTCAATCAATGTGATTATTGTTATTTATTTTATTCAACAAATATTTATTTAATTATGTGAATAAAATAAAATAGTACAATGACAAATACATTTAAACTAATATATATATATATATGTTTATTATCATCAAACAAAAATCATAGGCTATTGTATTCTACAGAATCAACATATTCTTAAGTCTTTTGATTTACTTCTATATTGAATTGACATTTGGTTTTTAATTTTCTTTCTCAGGATCTTCAGCAATGAACGCGGCGTCTCTTTCTATTGATCTTTGCATTTAAACCAAAAAAGTTTGTAAATAATAAGCATATGCACGTATGCTATTCTCATAACATCTACTGTAAACTCTGTTAATAATATCAATAGAAAATGAATTCACATCATATCAACCCAATTCGTAATCTATCAACTATCACATATAAATGCACAGACTCTAACAACTCCTTAAGCTTAAAATGCGTTGATTGTGCACTTGACCACTTGGAACAAATCTTTTCCAACCATTTCCATACTTAATTACAAGAGGGTTATTTCTTAGAAATGTAAACTTTAAATTATTGATTCTCTATGCAAAGAGGTTTTGTATGTGTAAAGGAAGTAAACAACCCACAGTAAACCACCAATTCACTGCTATTAAAGGAATTCAAGCCATCTAACTATTTAGTTCATGTCATGTCCACTTTAGTTTGATAATGAACTTCAATTAAATAAAAGAAGCATGGATGTAAGTTCCCCCGTTCCAAAACTCAAAGATGCAATCTTAATGTGATGCATTCGCCTTAAAATTATATTTTGTTGATAGAGTGAGTTCTGTTGGAATCTCGATTTTACATCGTTTTGATTGAGACAAACTATATAAATAAATATTTGTGTGTACTAATCAATTATGCAGGAGATTCATTGCAGATTCACATTAAGTGTATTTTGAAGCTGATAGTCCTTTGTCTAGAGTCTTTATATTATTTAGAAACATGTTAAAATCTCTCCTGAAATGATATATATATATATATATAAACATATACACACATACACACATACACTACCCTGCACAAAAGGCTGAAACAGCTGGCTGAATGAAATCATTCAGCCGTCTTAATGCTGAAACACTTTTATAGTTTCACAATATTCAGCCGGCTGAATTAGGCCAAAAATAGCCTATTTCTTTGCTGTTTTCGATTTTTAAAATTCAGAAGGCTGAATAAATCCATTCAGCCAGCTGAATATTTTTTCAATGGCTATTTTATGAAAAGACACTTCTCTTCATCAAAGAGAAATATCTTCAAACCAACAGTTGGACTTTTTCTTTTCAACATTGCCTTTCATCAATGGTTGCAACATTTTAATCTCTATAAATAGATTTCAGAATTCAACAAATATATAACAACTGATTTTAATTTTCTTGAATTTTTATCTCTTATTCTCCATTTTCAAACTGCACTCAAACTGTTTACATTCTCTGATCGTTGATCACTCTATCTTCCATAATTCTCAAGCACATTACACTACATATCATAAAGGAGAAGATTATAGGAAGATTGTACTTAATTGACTTATCAGTGCTATTCAAAGAGCATACTATAGTCAGATACTTTTGTTATTTGTAAAGAAGTCCTGTTCGGTTGCTCAGGAGGTAGAAGTCCTATTCGGTTGCTTAGGCGGTATAAATCCTGTTCAGTTGCTCAGCCGGTGTAAACCTATTCATCCGGGTTGCTAGTTTAAATCCAGAAGGAGTCTGGGACTAGACGTAGAACGGGAGTTAGAACCAGTATAAAATCTCTGGTTTCATTTACTTTACTGCTTTTACTATTTACTTACTTATTCCGCACAAGTAGTTTATCCATATTACACGATCCTATAGCATAGTCACTTTCATTTGGTATCAGAGCAAGGTCATCATATAACCGGAACATAGTTATCTGATATTGTTTTAATATGAAAAACAACACCAACACTGTTTCTAACACTACCTTTTCAGAAGGTCAATCTACTGCATGACCACCTCTATTTAATGGAATGAACTATAACTATTGGGCTACTAGAATAAGAATCTATATACAAGCAAGTAGTTATGAAACCTGTAACATTATGCAATCTGAATATATTATTCCTACTACCGAATATTCAGCATGGTCTAACACTTAAAAATTAGATGCTACTGCAAATGCTAAAGCTATGAATATGTTATATTGAGAATTAGACTAAAATATGTTTAATAGAATAAGCATGTGTTAAACTGCTCATGAAATTTGGCGTACACTTAAAGTTACACATGAAGGAACTAACAAAGTCAAACAAAGTAAAATTTCTATGCTCAAAAATCAGTTCCAGAATTTTAAAATGAAGCAAGATGAGACTATCAATGAAATGTATTCTAGATTTCAAGATATATATCATTCTTTGATAGCATTAGGAGAAACTTGCACAGATTTTGATATTGTTCCCAAAATCCTCAACTCACTAACGGATGAGTGGGAATGAAAAGTCTTAGCAATCGAAGAAGCTAACGACATTTCGACCATAAAACCAGAAGAGTTGATTGGAAATCTAATGTCTTATGAAGTTAATCTCCAAGCAAAACGAGTACAGGCTCAAGATAAGAAAAATATAGCATTCCAGGTAGAAAAAGATGAATCAGATTCAGATGAAGAAGATATGGCGTTCATTGCTAAAAATTTCAAAAAGTTTTTGAAATTTAGAAAGAGCAACAAATTTAGAAACAACAAGAACAACTCCAGCAACAATAACAACACCAACAAACCATCATCATCTGCTCTAGAATGTTATGAATGTCACAAGAAAGGTCACATCAAGAAAGACACCCCTAAGAAAAAGAAAGACAAGTATAAGCACAAAAAAGACAGATTCAAGAAGAAAGTTTTCTCTGTCATATGGGACGATACATAATCATCTTCATCATCAGAAAGTGACTCGGACAGTGATTCAGAACAAGCCAACATTTGCTTTATGGCCACAAAAGGCGAAGTAAGTGATCTAACTTTTAATGACCTTTTGGAAAACAATTCAGAATTACTTGACAAACTAAAAGGCAAAAATAGAAAGAATAAAGAAACTCTTGAAAAAATTGAATAGAACTGAAATCGAAGTAGAAATGCTAAGAGAAGAAAAGAAAATTTTAGAAGAAGAACTCCAAGTTATTCAAGAATTTTGTTCTAATATGATATCTCAACTTTCTCTGCTAAGTCAAGAGATAGAAACTCAGAAAGAAAAGGATGATGCTTTATTAATTAAAAATCATGACCTTAAAGCAAATATCAAGATTTTAGAGTTAGATAACTTTAACTTTAAAACAAAGTTAGAAGACATTACTTAAAATGTTTCTAATTTTAATAAAAGTAGAGAAAATCTTTCCAAAATTATAGAAAATTCTCAAACTGTTTCAAATAAAAGAGGACTTGGATATAAACAATCCTCTAAAATTATTCCAAAGAAAAGGAATTCTTCATATAAAAGGAATAATAAAGTTGAAAAACCTAGTTCTAAAATTTCAAATTTTACTACATCAATTAAAATTTGGGTTCCTAAAACAAATAATTCTTCAATTAGAAATAAGTATATAAAATCTTTTATAAAAACTGTTCATAAAAACAAAGATTTTGTTTTCAAAAGGAATTCTGAACCCTTTTGGGTTTGGCTTCCTAAGACCTAACTCTTAGGACTCAAAATAAAATGGTGGGTACCAATGTTAATTCTATATTTTGCCGGTACAATCCAAAAAGAGAGGAAAATGGATACTAGACAGTGGTTGCTCAAAACACATGACAGGAAATAAAGGGATTCTAACAAACATTAATTACTCAGATGGAGGTTCTATCACATTTAGAGATAATTCCAAAGGATATGTCATCGGCAAAGGCGATGTGAGCAAATCACCTCTTATTATTGATGTCTTATTAGTTAAAAATTTGAAGCATAATTTACTTAGTACCAGCCAATTATGTGACAAAGTATTCAATATTTCCTTTTTTAAAAATAAGTGTAGCATTTTTTATCAAAATAAAAATATTATTTTTGAAGGTTTTAGAGATAAAAATATTTATGTTTTAAATATGAATATAAATCATAATACAAATATGTGTTTAATAGCCAAAAAAATGATCTTTGGTTATGGCACAAAAGATTTAGTCATATTAATTTCCAAAATTATGAATAAATTATCTAAAAATAATTTAGTAAAAGGTTTACCAAAAATGAACTTTAAAGTAAATAATATTTGTGATGCTTGTCAATTAGGAAAATTATCAAAATCATCCTTTAAATCAAAGAAAAATATTTCTACTATACAACCACTAGATCTATTACATATAGATCTCTTTAGTCCAACTCAAATTCAATCTATATATCATAGTAAATATGTGTTTGTTATAGTAGATGATTTCTCAAAATATACTTGGACTATTTCCTTTAAAAATAAAAGTGATAATTTTAAAAATTTCAAGAATTTTGCAAAGAGAATTCAAAATCTCAAAAATTTAAAAATTAAGAATATTAGAAGTGATCATGGAGGTGAATTTGGAAATGAAGCATTTGAACATTTTTGTAATAAAAAGGGAATTTACCATAATTTTTATTCTCCTAGAACACTACAACAAAATGGAGTTGTAGAAAGGAAAAATAGAACCTTATAAGAATGTGCAAGAACTTTGTTAAATGGAAACACATTATCAAAACATTTCTGGGCAGAAGCTATAGCAACTGCTTGCTATGTTCTAAATCGTGTTTCCATCCAACCTTTAACAAAACACACTCCATATGAACTTTTTCATCAAAGAAAATCAAACATTTCATATTTTAAAACTTTTGGTTCAAAATGTTTTATCTTAAATTCAAAAGACCAGCTTCGAAAATTCGATCCAAAATCCGATGAAGTAATCTTCGTAGTATATTCAAAACGAAGCAAAGCTTATTGAATTTTCAATAAAAGAACAAAAACAATCGAAGAAACACTTCATGTTTCATTCGACGAAATTTCAAATTTAATAATAATTTTAAGGATGATGAAGATATACCTAAGATGGTCACAAATCCGGTTACTCAAAATAATTTTAAAGAAGATGAAAACATTGTTTATAACTTTGAAGAAAATGAAAACATTGTTCATAATGAAAATGAATTATGATCTCCTCTTAGGATTTTACGAGATCACCCAGTAGAAAATGTCATAGGAGAAATTGATTCACATGTTAGAACTAGAAATCAACTTAATCAAATAGGCCATGTAGCTTTTCTTTCTAAAATCGAACCTAAAAATGCAAAAGAAGCATCTACTGATTACTATTGGATTATAGCTATGCAAGAAGAACTAAACCAGTTCGAACGAAATGAAGTTTGGGAACTAGTTCCTAGACCAAGTGATCAAATAGTCATTGGTACTAAATGGGTCTTAAAAAATAAAGCAGATGAACAAGGTAATATAACTAGGAATAACGCTTGATTAGTTGCACAAGGATACAATCAAGAAGAAGGAATTGACTACGAAGAAACATTTGCTCCAGTTGCATGACTTGAAGTAATACGTATCTTACTGGCCTTTGCATGTTTTCATAATTTCAAACTTTATCAAATGGATGTAAAAAGTGCTTTCTTAAATGGTTATGTGACGACCCGGAATTTTTGAGCATTTGAAATTGGATATTTAAATTATTTTAAATATTCAAAAGTAAATTATTAACTAGAATTTCAAATATCAACATTTACTGGATAATTTAATTTTTGAATTAAACAATTAAAAATTGGATAAAATGTTGAATTGAGAGTTTTGAGCCAGTTAAAAATAATTTAAAGGCTTGTAAAATCTATATTGATAATACTGAAGGCAGTAGAACTTTTAAAATCAAATAAAAAGTGATTTGTTCAGTTTTCAAATTTTAACGTTTAAATTGAATTTAAAAATAGCCTTCCGAGGCGTAGTCTCAGAATTCGACGAAACCAGTTCCATCGGATCCGAAATATTGAATTATTTTCGGATTTCAATTTTCGTGGCATTTGGAGCTGTTGTGTGGGTGCATGATATATCCACATTGACTTTGTTTTGAAATGAATTTAAATTTAAGTAAACTATATTTATTCTCCTTACCGACAACACGTACATCACGCCGCCGATATGTCTCCTTCGTACCCATTTCTTTTCTTTTTCCTCTTTTCAAAATCGCGTTATCTTCTTTAGTAAGCTGCTGTCTTTGTTAAATTTCGTTCTACTTTGACTCCCATCGTCTTCAAATTAAATTCACGTGAATTCTTTCCCTTTCCAGTTTTCAAATTTTGCAAGATAAATCAAAATTGAAAGCAAGCTTTCAAATGAAACAGAAAAATGAAATGTTAATGGCCGAAGGATTCTCAGAGCTCAAATTAAATCAAAATCCTCCCTTTTTCTCAAACAAAATCAGATTCGTTCACGATTGAACGAACTCGATTCCTCGGCTAGGGTTACAACCCTCACGAGCTCGTGATTTCGCGATGGAGGCTTGTGTTCATCACGGCACTCCCTATCATCGCGTTCAACTGTTAGTCGCCTGGGGTCTTCATCGACGTCGAGTCTGGGAAGCTCGCGTATGGTCGCGATGGGGGTTATGGTATCGGTGAAGCACGTATTCGCGAGTGGTCATCAGGGGAGCGTCTCGAGTTCGAATGAGGGTAGTGCTCACTCGAGCTAGGGCAGGCGACCGGAGTAGCGACGTGATGATGAGGTTGGCGGGTCTGCGAGATGTGCATCGCGACAGGGTTCCAGCCCAAGATGGGGGTCCGATTTTCGAAGCCAGGGTTGGGAGTAGCTGCGGCGTTGGCGAACGCGAGGTGAAGTCGATCGTGAGTAGGTATCAGATCTCGTTTTATTTTGTCCTAGTTTTACTTATACGTATAGCTGTATACATCCAGTAAAGGGAAAATTATATGTGTATGTTTATATATTTATAAAAAAAATAAATATTGGTCTAACTGTAAAAGGAAAATAAGTTCAGGTAACAAATATATATACTTGTTCAAATTAAAATTAGTTAATAAAATTATTAATGATAATTTGTTTCTGGATTAGTTTAAATATTAATAAAATTATAAATTGTTATTCAAGGTCAAACTCGAGAAAATAAGCTGGTTGGGGTGGATTGCAAACAAAATCTAAGGTGAGTTAATCTCACTCAGTTTAATTTTATTTAAATTTAAATTGGTTAAATTTAAATATGGATGAATGATTGAATTGTTTGATTGGATTGATATGATATGGTATATAGTAGTATATATCAATATATATATATTGGCACATGTATATATTGGGATCGATATTCCCGCATTATATAGCGGATGAGACCCTATGCGCCGCATAATAGCGGATGATATTTTATAAATCCCATATACCGCGATATTCCACCTCGAAGTGGAATTGGTATTGTGCTAACGTCTGTGGATGCAGGGAAACAGGTTGGAGGGATCCAACTGGATTCCTCAAAAATTTATTTTATTATTCTGTGATCTGAATATTGATATCCTGTGGTGATTTGATATTGGATGTTGTGGTTGATTGAATTCCCAGTATAATAAATTTTGAAAATCTATGGAATTGAATTTTTGAAGAAAATAAAGAATAATAATTTAAGTAAATTGGAATAAATTTAAAAGTGAATTGAAAATAAGATAAAATAAAGTGAATTGGAATTTTAGTAAATATGGGAAAAAGGAATTTAAATTTACGGAGGAGTAATAAAAATTTAAAACTCAAGTGATATGGTTTTTAAAGAAATAAAGAATTTATTTTTAATTCAATGAGTTAATTTAATTAAAAGCGTTAATAAGGAATGTTGGGAATTTAAAATAGGAATTTTCAGTTAAAGGGGTTTTAACTAGAAATTAAAAATTAAAAACCCGAATAATTGTATTTGAAATAAATAAGGTAAATAAGGGGATTTTATTTCAAGATAAAACAAATTTGAAATAAAATTGTAGAATTGATCTAAATATTGAAACTGGGAAATTTAAAAGAGGAATGAGATTTTGAGATCTATAAACTGAGTTTATAAAGTGAAGCGGATTTTAATATAAATTCAAGGTGTGAATTTATAAAGGATTGTGAATCTGTTTTAAAAAAAAAATAAACAGAGATTTATTTTAAAGGTTGTGAAAGAGAAGTATTTTCTGGATAGCCAAGTACATTTTGTTTTAAAAAGAAATTTTAAATATTTGTTAAAGATTTATTGTTATTTTTAAAAGTCAAGTTTTAAAAATCTATTATTTCCAAATGTTAAATTTCTAAAGTAAGTAATTTTCAATCTATTATTGTAGTTAATACAAATGAGATTTGATAATATGTTTTAAAAGGAAATTTGTTTATATTCTTTAAAATGGTTTTATTTAAATATCTTTAAATATATATTTTAACTTAAATATTAAAGAAGTTTAAAAAGGCGTTCTTATGAAGTATTTTTATAATAAAGTGTTTTAAAATTATTTTAAAAATCTAAATGGTTTTGTACTTGGCATTCCAATGAAAATAAATATTTGGGAAATTATTCCGTGAGAGGAATATAGTTTGAAATTGTTTCCAATGGGAATTGAAATGGAAATAATATCTTGTGAAGATATTTTGAGGAATATAAATAATTTGGAGAAATTATTGATTGTTGATGGTTGTTATGGATGTTAATTGATAGTTAAACAACCGACTATCAATATTGGCCAAATGCGCTGATCGTTTCGAAGAGACCGGGATCGAGTTTCCGTATACCGGGATTCTAGGTCTGGAGACTCGAAAACCACTTCGATCCGGTTTGTACGTTTCGTGGGGAAACGAGGGTAATATTGATAAGGGGATAGTGTTATCAGTTCTGTTCGGACCTGGAACGGACTTGTATGGACGAATGCTTTCGGACATCGTCAGGGGACGATGGGCATTCTAAGTGAAACGTTCTGAAGGTAACGTTTAGCCTCAAGCCTCATCAACCGGGAATGACTGAAAATCAGGGGTTATGCAGCAAGGCTTCGTGGGTAGCGCCCACTGGAGAGTATGATCATTCCTGTCTAGATGTCCCTTTTATTTCGGCTTAGTGGTGCGGTTGCTGATCCCAACCGTGGGGTGATCATATTCGGAATTGCCCATAGGTGATTCCGGCCTTGTGTTGCAGGGGAGCGGGCGTACTCCTCGGTACTGTGATCTAGGCCACGTACTGTGACAGGTGGTACCCCAGTGCCTAGTCATTCGTTGGAAATCCATTCTCCCTACGTGCCTTGTACGAGTTTTGTTTGTATTACCCACCTTGTGGCTAGTATGCTGGAATTTAATCATGTAACAATTTCAGCTATTTTAATAAGTATTTGTAAATAGACACTATTATAATATTAGAGAATTTTATAAAAAGTGTTTTAGCTATCGTAAGGTAAAAACCCGACATGTTTATTTGTGGCGTGGTCTTACGAGATGCTTTTGTTTTCAAAAGGATTTTTGAAACTTTAATAATCAATTGAGTGTGATTTCCTCACGCTGGTTTTCCAGACTGACTCGGGTATTGTTTTATATGATGCTCGGGTCAGACCGAGATAAACAGGTTTAGATTGTAGCTGTGGAGCTCAGGAGACGAGCTGGATGGCGATACGTACTTCCGTATTTGTTTATTGTTCCGCTGTGTATTTGGATGTATATCATTGATGTGATGAACTCTGATGATGTATTCTGTAAATATATTGTATAAACAGATATATTTTTCTGTTTGAGTAAAGATCTATTTTGTATATATTATATTTTATTCGGCTGCGATGTGAGATTCTGTTGTTGATTTTCTGTTTCTTCTTCTTCTACCTCTTCTTCTTTAACACAAATGGTTCGATTTTCCGGGACGGGAAAGTCGGGTCGTTACAGTGGTATCAGAGCTTAGGTTGGCGATAACCTTGGCTCTGGTGGGAATTTTGAGAGTATTAATAGATATGAGCGCGTATTTGTTAGTGAATATAAAATGGTTTTATATTGTGATGGTTGATTTATTGAGTGGTATATGAACCTTCGTCGGCACAGTCTGCGCAACTGTATCGAAGGGGTTTCTAAACACTCGAATAGAACAATTCGACACAATATTGTTTTGAAACGGGTAGATGAAATAACTTTACCCGAAAAATGTATTTTGATATAAAAGAAATATTTCTTTAAATTATTATATATTTGGATGTTTGGATGAAAATATTCTGACAAATTAAAATTGAAAAAAATATGGTAAGATTGTAAAATCAGAATGATTTACTTAACCAATGGATATTTGTATAAATATGAATTGTACAAATGAATTATAACTAAAAATTTGATGTAATCAAACGGTAAATTTAAACCCTGGATATTTGGAAGTGTTTTCAAAGTGTTTTGAAGATAAACACAAGCATTATTATTTTGGAAAGTATTTCTGGAAGGGAAATTGTTTCAAATAAATTTTTGAAAGGGATATAGCAATAAATTCATTTCAGTTGCTGGAAATAATTCGGAGGATGACGGCCGCATCTTCAGAATTTATTTTCGAACTCCTGAGTGACGAATTGCTGCCAAATTGATTTATTTAGAAAAGCTAGTTGTTTTTGAAATTTCCAAAGGAAATTTGTTTTGTTTTTGAAATTTCAAATGAAATTTGTAGGGAATAAAAATCCCGAATTGGTTTAAAAACGTGAGAAGTGTGATTTTGGAATAAGTGGAGATTTCAAAATGATTTGAAACTAAAAGCCGGGTACATAAGAATTCTAAATCTTTATTTGAATCAGATGGAGAAATAAAATTAAGTTGAGACAAATGAGCTTAAACTAAGTTTAATTTTGAGTTGGATTTGAAGCAAATTGAATCAAATTAATCCAGTTGTATTTGGATTGTTGGAATCAAATTGAAATAAATTGTGATGTAAATGTTATTAGGAGAATAAAATGATTTGGTTGAAGTTAAGTTAAATAAAATTAAATTGTAATGAAATTCAGTTGAATTATAAATAGTATTGAGTGAAATTAAAATCCTTACATTAACAAGTAAGAGTAAGATGAATAAGAGATGTGCAGTTTGGAATAGAGATTTGGGTTAAATTAAATTTAGCTTGGATAATGGTAAAGGAATTAAATTTATTGGAAAATTAAATTAATTGTGGCTTGAATGGGAAGTTATAGCTAAGTAAATAAATTTGTTTGGTATTTTGGGAATGAATAAGATCCAGTACTTGAATTATAAAACCCGAGGAGATTAACTAGGGTGATTTGTAAGGATAAATATCAAATATTATATTGGTTAAAATGGAAGTAAACTAATTTGGAATAAATTAGTAAATCAAATATGTTAATGGAATTTGGATTTGGTAATAAAAGCTGAAAGTGTGAATGATCATTGGAATTGGAGTATATGAGTGATAATTTGAATTGTAAATAAAATTCAAGTAAGTAGGAATGATGTGAAATGGATTGATATCTATCAAATTCAAGTTAGAGATAAATTATTGGATATGAGTTGGAATTAATATTGGATTCAGTAAGTATACCAGCTAAATTTTAAAAATGGTATGGTGTTAAAAATAAATGGGAAATTTCCTTGTTAAAGATTAAATAAATTCACGGTGAATTGAATATGGAAATTGAAATTTAGAATGAATAAGTGAATGGACAAATTAAATGGATTAGTAAAGGTAATAGATTCGATCAAATGGAAATCAAACCAAAGATTTGAATTATAAATTTATTACAAGGAAACCGTAGCTTGAGTTTGGAAGTGAAATGCAAATTAAATTGAATTGAATCAATTGAAATGGATATGGATTCATTTTGCTCAAAAATGAATAGAATGGAACAAAATGTATTGCAAAACATTGAATTGAATAGAAATGGTATGTGAATTGGTTGTAGACGATTGAAATTGTATTGAGACCATATAAATGGCTAATGGAAATTATTTTAAGTACATTGCTTATGGAAATTGCTTGTTACCATTGGAATTTAATGGAATGTTAAGGGATTTTCTTATATTTGTCACTGACGTGTTTAAATTGAGTCAGTACAGGTTCAGGAAAGCCGTTTGATTGCACTTGGGTTGCGCAAATGCTAATAAATAAACCGCTTTGCTTTAAAAATGCTAAATAAAAGGTACGCCTACGCCAAAAATTCAAAATAGGAAATATGAACTGTTTTGATTCTTTTTCCGGCCTGAGGCCGATGTATATACATTTTTGTGCATCCTGCGATATCGCAGAAGTCCCTCCGTACAAGGGAGACTCTGCCAAAATTTTTCGTAAATTTTGGGAGTTAGAAAATTTTTGAAATTTTTGAAAATTTTCATTAACGATAAATGATTTAAATTTGCTAAGCAAATAAAATTGAAACTGGATATTGAAATCTAATTCAAATGTGAATGTAAAGTGAAGTGAAATCGAAGGAACTAAAGAAGTGAAGTTTGCGAATAAACTGTTAATTGAAATTTAAATTAATTAGTAAGTGCAACTAATTAAATATTCGGGTGAAAGCCAAATTGAAATCAAATGGAATTGTAAAGACAAGAGTAAATAGAAATGGATATGAACTTCAATAATGAAGTGAAAATAAGTATAAGCAGTATGTAAAGTATTTATATTGAACTTAAGAAGTATGGTGAAATTCTTAAATAATTTTATTGAGGAAAATTATTCTAGATGGAAAATTGAATGACGATTAAAATTTGAAGTTGTGAAATGAGAAAATTGTGGATAAGTGAATGTAGTCAAAATGAATGTGAATAAAGGAAAAATTGATAAAACTGATAATCAATTGAAATTAATACGTAGGATGTACGTATATTATTTTATTCGCATAGTGATTTGATCCGGATTCGAGCACAGAATTTCGAGGTAATTATACTGATCCGAGTTGGGATTTTTCACTCGATTTTCGACGGCGAACCTGGATATGGATTGTTGATTGATTCTGGATATTCTCTATCATAGTTTGTGGCTATGCAAGGAGAATGACGGTTTCTGATCAAGAAACCAGATCTGAGTCCGCACTAGGAAGTCGGGTGGACGATACTAGTTCGGAAGTGAAATTGTGTGATCGAGTGAGCGATCGAATGTGATATTGCGTACGGATGATATATGTGCATCGTACGAGCTTAAGTAAAACCAATATTGAAAATGTTTACAGATATGTGTAAGATGGTTTTGGAAACTATAATTGAATACTATTGCTTAGTAGGATATACAGGTGTATAAAAGCAATGGATAATTGGGATTTTTGATTTTAGAAGATAAAATTTAATGGCCCGACAAAAAGGTATGTATTTGAATTTCCATATGAAATTTGATTGGGTTTTGGATCCAGCCACTTGGCTTTTTGTTTTCTTTTTGAGATTGGGAGGCCGTAGAGCCATTTTGTAGTAGTACCGAGCTAGCCGCGCAAAGGAGACGCTGGCAAAATTTTTCGAAAATTTAGAGAGTTAGAAAATTTTTGAGAAATTTTGATAATTTAAATTTGAATTTGAATTTAAATTTGAATTGTGAAGTAAAATTAAGTTGTTTGTGAACTATGGTTAAAATGTGGACAGTTAATTGAAATGATAACCTTTAATAAAAGATTTGAGGTGATAAATTGATAAAATCGGTTTGTTTAGGAGAAATGATAAACGGGAATTGGACCATTCCTCCTAACTGGTAATTTCGGGGACGAAATTCTTTTAAGGGGGGAGGAATGTGACGACCCGGAATTTTTGAGCATTTGAAATTGGATATTTAAATTATTTTAAATATTCAAAAGTAAATTATTAACTAGAATTTCAAATATCAACATTTACTGGATAATTTAATTTTTGAATTAAACAATTAAAAATTGGATAAAATGTTGAATTGAGAGTTTTGAGCCAGTTAAAAATAATTTAAAGGCTTGTAAAATCTATATTGATAATACTGAAGGCAGTAGAACTTTTAAAATCAAATAAAAAGTGATTTGTTCAGTTTTCAAATTTTAACGTTTAAATTGAATTTAAAAATAGCCTTCCGAGGCGTAGTCTCAGAATTCGACGAAACCAGTTCCATCGGATCCGAAATATTGAATTATTTTCGGATTTCAATTTTCGTGGCATTTGGAGCTGTTGTGTGGGTGCATGATATATCCACATTGACTTTGTTTTGAAATGAATTTAAATTTAAGTAAACTATATTTATTCTCCTTACCGACAACACGTACATCACGCCGCCGATATGTCTCCTTCGTACCCATTTCTTTTCTTTTTCCTCTTTTCAAAATCGCGTTATCTTCTTTAGTAAGCTGCTGTCTTTGTTAAATTTCGTTCTACTTTGACTCCCATCGTCTTCAAATTAAATTCACGTGAATTCTTTCCCTTTCCAGTTTTCAAATTTTGCAAGATAAATCAAAATTGAAAGCAAGCTTTCAAATGAAACAGAAAAATGAAATGTTAATGGCCGAAGGATTCTCAGAGCTCAAATTAAATCAAAATCCTCCCTTTTTCTCAAACAAAATCAGATTCGTTCACGATTGAACGAACTCGATTCCTCGGCTAGGGTTACAACCCTCACGAGCTCGTGATTTCGCGATGGAGGCTTGTGTTCATCACGGCACTCCCTATCATCGCGTTCAACTGTTAGTCGCCTGGGGTCTTCATCGACGTCGAGTCTGGGAAGCTCGCGTATGGTCGCGATGGGGGTTATGGTATCGGTGAAGCACGTATTCGCGAGTGGTCATCAGGGGAGCGTCTCGAGTTCGAACGAGGGTAGTGCTCACTCGAGCTAGGGCAGGCGACCGGAGTAGCGACGTGATGATGAGGTTGGCGGGTCTGCGAGATGTGCATCGCGACAGGGTTCCAGCCCAAGATGGGGGTCCGATTTTCGAAGCCAGGGTTGGGAGTAGCTGCGGCGTTGGCGAACGCGAGGTGAAGTCGATCGTGAGTAGGTATCAGATCTCGTTTTATTTTGTCCTAGTTTTACTTATACGTATAGCTGTATACATCCAGTAAAGGGAAAATTATATGTGTATGTTTATATATTTATAAAATAAATAAATATTGGTCTAACTGTAAAAGGAAAATAAGTTCAGGTAACAAATATATATACTTGTTCAAATTAAAATTAGTTAATAAAATTATTAATGATAATTTGTTTCTGGATTAGTTTAAATATTAATAAAATTATAAATTGTTATTCAAGGTCAAACTCGAGAAAATAAGCTGGTTGGGGTGGATTGCAAACAAAATCTAAGGTGAGTTAATCTCACTCAGTTTAATTTTATTTAAATTTAAATTGGTTAAATTTAAATATGGATGAATGATTGAATTGTTTGATTGGATTGATATGATATGGTATATAGTAGTATATATCAATATATATATATTGGCACATGTATATATTGGGATCGATATTCCCGCATTATATAGCGGATGAGACCCTATGCGCCGCATAATAGCGGATGATATTTTATAAATCCCATATACCGCGATATTCCACCTCGAAGTGGAATTGGTATTGTGCTAACGTCTGTGGATGCAGGGAAACAGGTTGGAGGGATCCAACTGGATTCCTCAAAAATTTATTTTATTATTCTGTGATCTGAATATTGATATCCTGTGGTGATTTGATATTGGATGTTGTGGTTGATTGAATTCCCAGTATAATAAATTTTGAAAATCTATGGAATTGAATTTTTGAAGAAAATAAAGAATAATAATTTAAGTAAATTGGAATAAATTTAAAAGTGAATTGAAAATAAGATAAAATAAAGTGAATTGGAATTTTAGTAAATATGGGAAAAAGGAATTTAAATTTACGGAGGAGTAATAAAAATTTAAAACTCAAGTGATATGGTTTTTAAAGAAATAAAGAATTTATTTTTAATTCAATGAGTTAATTTAATTAAAAGCGTTAATAAGGAATGTTGGGAATTTAAAATAGGAATTTTCAGTTAAAGGGGTTTTAACTAGAAATTAAAAATTAAAAACCCGAATAATTGTATTTGAAATAAATAAGGTAAATAAGGGGATTTTATTTCAAGATAAAACAAATTTGAAATAAAATTGTAGAATTGATCTAAATATTGAAACTGGGAAATTTAAAAGAGGAATGAGATTTTGAGATCTATAAACTGAGTTTATAAAGTGAAGCGGATTTTAATATAAATTCAAGGTGTGAATTTATAAAGGATTGTGAATCTGTTTTAAAAAAAAAATAAACAGAGATTTATTTTAAAGGTTGTGAAAGAGAAGTATTTTCTGGATAGCCAAGTACATTTTGTTTTAAAAAGAAATTTTAAATATTTGTTAAAGATTTATTGTTATTTTTAAAAGTCAAGTTTTAAAAATCTATTATTTCCAAATGTTAAATTTCTAAAGTAAGTAATTTTCAATCTATTATTGTAGTTAATACAAATGAGATTTGATAATATGTTTTAAAAGGAAATTTGTTTATATTCTTTAAAATGGTTTTATTTAAATATCTTTAAATATATATTTTAACTTAAATATTAAAGAAGTTTAAAAAGGCGTTCTTATGAAGTATTTTTATAATAAAGTGTTTTAAAATTATTTTAAAAATCTAAATGGTTTTGTACTTGGCATTCCAATGAAAATAAATATTTGGGAAATTATTCCGTGAGAGGAATATAGTTTGAAATTGTTTCCAATGGGAATTGAAATGGAAATAATATCTTGTGAAGATATTTTGAGGAATATAAATAATTTGGAGAAATTATTGATTGTTGATGGTTGTTATGGATGTTAATTGATAGTTAAACAACCGACTATCAATATTGGCCAAATGCGCTGATCGTTTCGAAGAGACCGGGATCGAGTTTCCGTATACCGGGATTCTAGGTCTGGAGACTCGAAAACCACTTCGATCCGGTTTGTACGTTTCGTGGGGAAACGAGGGTAATATTGATAAGGGGATAGTGTTATCAGTTCTGTTCGGACCTGGAACGGACTTGTATGGACGAATGCTTTCGGACATCGTCAGGGGACGATGGGCATTCTAAGTGAAACGTTCTGAAGGTAACGTTTAGCCTCAAGCCTCATCAACCGGGAATGACTGAAAATCAGAGGTTATGCAGCAAGGCTTCGTGGGTAGCGCCCACTGGAGAGTATGATCATTCCTGTCTAGATGTCCCTTTTATTTCGGCTTAGTGGTGCGGTTGCTGATCCCAACCGTGGGGTGATCATATTCGGAATTGCCCATAGGTGATTCCGGCCTTGTGTTGCAGGGGAGCGGGCGTACTCCTCGGTACTGTGATCTAGGCCACGTACTGTGACAGGTGGTACCCCAGTGCCTAGTCATTCGTTGGAAATCCATTCTCCCTACGTGCCTTGTACGAGTTTTGTTTGTATTACCCACCTTGTGGCTAGTATGCTGGAATTTAATCATGTAACAATTTCAGCTATTTTAATAAGTATTTGTAAATAGACACTATTATAATATTAGAGAATTTTATAAAAAGTGTTTTAGCTATCGTAAGGTAAAAACCCGACATGTTTATTTGTGGCGTGGTCTTACGAGATGCTTTTGTTTTCAAAAGGATTTTTGAAACTTTAATAATCAATTGAGTGTGATTTCCTCACGCTGGTTTTCCAGACTGACTCGGGTATTGTTTTATATGATGCTCGGGTCAGACCGAGATAAACAGGTTTAGATTGTAGCTGTGGAGCTCAGGAGACGAGCTGGATGGCGATACGTACTTCCGTATTTGTTTATTGTTCCGCTGTGTATTTGGATGTATATCATTGATGTGATGAACTCTGATGATGTATTCTGTAAATATATTGTATAAACAGATATATTTTTCTGTTTGAGTAAAGATCTGTTTTGTATATATTATATTTTATTCGGCTGCGATGTGAGATTCTGTTGTTGATTTTCTGTTTCTTCTTCTTCTACCTCTTCTTCTTTAACACAAATGGTTCGATTTTCCGGGACGGGAAAGTCGGGTCGTTACAGGTTATATAAAAGAAAATGTTTTTGTTGAACAACCTCCTTTATTCACACATGAAAATTTTCCAAACCACGTCTATAAACTTAAGAAAGGCTTATACGGTCTAAAACAAGCACTCGTGCTTGGTATGAACGTGTTAAGAGCTATCTAATAGATTCTGGTTTTGAAATTGGGAAGGTTGATCAAACTCTTTTTATTAAAAGAACTAAAAAGGATATTTTAATTATTCAAATATATGTAGATGATATTATTTTTGGTTCTACAAATGAAAAATTATGTCAACAATTTTCAAAAATAATGACCAAAGAATTTGAAATGTCACATATGGAAGAATTATCTTACTTTCTTGCATTACGGATTAAAAAAATAAAAAATGGAATTTTTATTAATCAAGAAAAATATTGTAATAATCTAATTAAACACTTTAATATGGAAAATACTTCTGCTAAATAACCTCCAATGAGTACAACAGTTCATCTCGATAGAGATGAAGTTGGCAAAAGTGTTGACCAAAAGTTATATCGAAGTATAATTGGATCACTACCTTATCTAACAACTAGTAGACCTGACATAATGACGAGTGTTTGTTTATGTGCACAATTCCAAGCAAATCCTAGTGAATCACATATGCTAGCTGTAAAACGCATATTGCGTTATCTAAGCAAAACCAAAGATTTTGGACTTTTCTATCTGAAAGAATGTCCTTTCGAGTTAGTTTCATATAGTGATGCTGACTTTGGAGGATGTCGGATGGATTGAAAAAGTACTAGTAGGACTTGTCACTTCATTGGACAATCCTTAGTCTCTTTGTATAGAAAGAAACAAAATTGTGTTTCACTTTCAACTTGTGAAGCAGAATATATTTCTGCAACCTTAGCTTGTGCTCAAGTCATTTATATGCTACAAACACTTCAAGATTTTGGTGTTAATTTATCTAAATCAATAATTTTTTGTGATAATACTAGTGCTATAAACTTATCCAAAAATCCTGTCAATCACTCACGAACTAAACATATTGACATACGTCATTATTTTCTTCGTGATAATATTGAAAAGGATTTAGTCAGACTGTAATTTGTATCCTCTGAAAATCAATTGGCAGACATATTTACAAAACCTTTAAATGAATATATCTTTATAAAATTAAGAAGAGAATTAGGAATTGCATCCATCAAGGATTTATAATTTTTTATAAAAATTTGTTTCAACACTCAAACTCGGGATCTCTTACTTGAAAATCTGGTGCTTTACCACTACACTACTTTTTTCTTTACATCTATTTTTGGATTACATTCTATTTTTTCATTGTTTATTTTTTACCTTACAATTTTTTTCCCAACCAATTTTTTCTCTGGTTCTTAACAACCTAACCACCAATGTTCTTTCTATTTATATGAATCTTTACATATAAATACCTCTACTCCTGTTCTTTCCTTAACAATCAATTAAAATAAAAACAGTTTCAACTCTCTTACTCAAAAATGTCTTCCCAGCATAATTCTGAATCCTCTGCTATATCTTATTCTTCTCCAAGTTTGGTGTAACGACCCGCTATTTTGGACCATTCAAATCGACAATAAATCCACACATGTCTGACTTGAATAATTCAAAATATCAGATTGTTAATTTAAATTTGGCAAAACTCAGCATATGCAGTAAATAAATCAATCACTGAATCACAAACACAGAGTAATACAATAATACGCAGCGGAATAGATAAAATAGTAGTTCATGAATCTACTATATAAACATCAGAGTTAGAAATAAAATACAGTAGAATATCTCAAATGCAGTGAAGTCTCCAGTACAACAGATGACTTCTCTGAACAAATCAACTAGAAGAGCTGAAAGCTGAGGCGATAGTTGGATCTCCAAAGGAAGCTCCAAACTCCAAGGGTGAGTCTCAAATGCTGTATCGCTCGGTCTGACCTTATGGATTTCCGTTTCTTAGTCGGGTTTGGATCCGCTACTACTTCCTCCTATTGATTTATTTCCTTGCTATTTTAATCTTCTTCTTTTTTTTACAGAATTTTTTTGGAAGAGATAGAGAAGTTTGTATAGGTCTGAATTTGAAGAAAAGGATTTGGAAAAAGAAGAATGTTTGAAAAAGAAGAAGAAAAAAATTCAAGGAAGATGAAGAATTGAAAAAGAAAACGAAGTTAAAAAAAAGAAGCTTTAAAAGAAGAAGAAGATTTGAAGAATAAGAATAAGAAAAAGCTTTGAAAGAAAAAAAAAAGAGAAGAAGGAGATTTGAAGAAGAAGAAAAAAATGAAGAAGGAAGAAAATGAAGAGAGGAAAAAAAAATGAGATGGAAGTTTGTTTGGAGAAATGAAGCTACAAAAGATGAGATTTGAAAAATGAAATGAGGCTACAGAAATGACGATGGAAACAAATGAAAAGCTAATAGAGTATATATAAACAAACTAGGAATTGAAATAAAGTAAAAATATGAATAGTCTTAAAATGGTAGTATTGAAAGAGGTGAAGTAAAGGAATAAATATATCAATAAAGATAAAAATAAATCTTCCGTTTTAAATATGAAGTTTTAGGAGAAAGAATTGCCAATGAAAGGAAGCTACAAGAACTAATGATGCATAAGTAAAATAAACTTCAGAAACGGAGAATAGTAAATGCTAATTAGATGGCATGAATATTAAATTGATGTTCACATTAAAAACGGAAAAATAGAAAAGAAAAGAAAAACTTCAGGTAAAGCATTTGAAAAGAGCAAACGAATAAAGGAGAAACAAATGAAAAGAATGAGGCAATTATTAATTAGAAATAAATCAAATGAGGTTATTACTAATTAATAAGAAACGAATGAGTAGGCTAATAATTAAATGGATGCACAGACTACGTTAAGAACTTGAAAACGGAAGAGAGAGAATGGAGGTGATAATAATGTAAAGCAAATGAAGAGACCACATATAACATATAAACAAATCTTTGGGGTCCAAATTCCAAAACTCACTCCAATTAATTCATATCAATAAACCCAAATATACACATATTTACATAATTTAATTTCATATTAAAACATTCGTTTTATGTCAATATATTTGCATACTACATTAACACAATCAATCAATTAACAATCAATCAATCAATTAATCAACCAATCAATCTATATATTTACTTACGTTACTCAAACCAATTTCATTATTTAATGAATATATATCTATCTGTGCACTATAAAAATGATTTACTTTACTTTTCTAATGACTATAACGGTCACATTAATGCAACCAATTTACAAGTTTTAACCATATATAAAATGTAAAAAAATATATATATGAACTTATGTAATTAATGTACAACTGTTAATAAAAGGTAATTTCTAATTGATTCCATAATATTTACAAAACCATGAATCCTCTGATATACTTAAAAGTTTGAATATTAATGTGTGTGTGTGTGTCTGTATTATTCTAAAATTCAATTTTTTTTCCAAAATCATTCTTGCTTAAAATGAAAGTTTATTTTTATACGTCTCAAAACATGCAACAATTAATAACAAAAGAAATGAATGGACCATGTACATTGCACAACCTTTTTGAAATTCAATTTGTGAAACGTAACCAAATTAACTTCATTAACTCAAAAAATATTCAAATTTGTATGCATTTAGTTTTTTTTTATCTATGCATAATAAATAAAATTACTTACTATAAAAATGAAAACGTTCAATTTGGTTTTCCCAAAATGATCTTTTATTTCCATTAAAACATCAATCCTGTTTAACACAAAAGGTGCGTTTCTTTTATTAAATCTATTAATTGCAATCAACGTTTTCTTCCCTTCTAATTGAAATATTTCAATTACATTAATTACAATTACTTATAAAGTTAAATTTCAAAACAGTCAACTAAAATGGATGAAAAATAGAATAATTGTTTCCTTTAGTCATTTGAACACGTTTATAAATTTGTTGTTTATACAGCAGAGCTATAAATAACTTACTTAAATAAATTATTTTTCTACTCTTGTAATCCATCTATATGCTAAAACAAAGTTCAAATACACATATTTACTTCCTTTAAATCAATCATCCTATTCTTTATTTTAATGAAATTAAACCTACATTCACAAATGAAACATCCATTTTATTTGTTATAAATGTTCTTTTCATTAAACCGACTTTCCTTATATTTTCACAAAACATAAGATACGTTTAATTACACCTATTAATTTACAGTTTGGTGTCCTCTCTATCATTAAATTGAAATTATTCAATTACATTAATTTCAATTGTTTACAAGGGTGAATTTCAAAATGGAAAAAAATAAAGGTAATGAGAAATAAAACAATTATTTCCTATCAAACAGTGATTGAAACATATTTATGCACTATTGGATACAAACAGAAATTATACATTTCTTACCAAATAATAGTTTCTCATCTCTGCAATCAATCTTTCAGCTACCAAACATTTCAAATAAATAAACTTATGATTCTTTTTTTTAATAAAGAAACATTTATTATTTCTTATTAACATTTATTATTCCAATCAGTTGGAAATTTACATTCAGACAATTACAAATATCATTCAAACCAATATTATTAAAATACACACTAACATTTTTTATCATCCTTATATTGTTGCAAACATATGACATTAATAGAAATTTTAATTAAGCTCATAATTTGTATTAAAATAAAATTTGTATAAATAAAATCTTAATTAATTTTTTTTATTCCTAACAATTTTATTCAAAAAATCTTATTTAATTTACTACTTTTAAATGTTTAAAAATACGGGTCGTTACAATCTCCCCCACTCAAAACTTTTCGTCCCCGAAAAGAAATAAGAAGTAATCCAAAAATTTGTTATATTTTATTGAAACAGTTAATTTATAAACAATTAAACATACATATTTAAGTTTAATAAAAATTTAAAAAAATAACTCCAATTCAACAAAAAAAATCTAAGTCTTAAATTTTGAAAAATTTCGGTAGAGTCTCCTTTGTATAAAGAGGTCCGGAAAAACAATAATATCAATAATTACAATATATGTATCATATTCAAAAATAAAACACCCCATAAGCCAAAACAACCAATAATTTCGACATATTATTTAAGTTTATTCAATTGATTTCTTTTCACATCATTATTTACCTTTTTATTTATTTTCATTCATTCATACAATGTCTTTTTCTTTCTTTCATGTACTTACATAAATTATTTCACAATATTAACTTACGTTTATAACATTTCTTGTACATCAAAATTTTTATTTTGAAATAATTCCATTGAACACCTCCATTACTTAAGTTTTACCTGTATAATTCCACTACATATTCCTCTGTAACATTTTCAACTTTAACATTTTGGTAAGTTATATATATGTTTTATAGAATGAATTTGAATGTTACACAAGTTTATCTTATTCACTTCAGTTAACAAAATGTTTAATAATTATATCTTCTAAATTTTTCATATTTACAAGTTATTTTCAATTTCTTATATATTTCATTAATCACTTGAAAAACAATTTCAAAATCTCGTAACTTGAGTTCTCAAATTTCCAATTAAATTCATTTTATTTATAAATACTATTTTGCAATCAATATTTATAAAATTCCACTTCCTATGAAACAAATATATCACATACAACTATTAGTACTTCGTAATCAAGTAAATATTCCAGAACATGACTTCCAAATAGCAATTCCAATTTATTTTTCAAGCATATTACTAAAATAAATTTCCCAAATCATTTAATATCCTTAAAATTATACATTCAAAGAAACACATATAACTTTACTTAAAATATTTATTTGAATCTTCATTTGCAAATCAATCATCTTTAACACTTTACAAAGATTCATCAATGAAATTTCTTGCTTCCTTTATAAATACCATTTAAAAGTCTTTGAAAACCTTAAATCCATTATTTATAAATTTATTAGTTTTAAATCTCAAAATACTCTTCAAACATCTTTAATAAATCAATAATCATAAAAAAAGATATAGTCAACAAGGAAAAGAAGGAGGATTTGGAAAAACAGAATATAAGTGAATAAATAAAGCTGAGCAGATAAGGTAGATTCAAAAGAATAGTATCAGGCACGAATAATTAATTCAAACCATAAGAATTTCAACTTCAAATATTAATCAAAATTTCTTTGTTGGAAATACTTTTAAAATAAAATACTGTTATAATAAAATACTTTTATAACTCGATGTTTCAACAAGTTTATCCTCGTTCCTGCAGACTCTGGTAGTGCGTTGATCAGGCGCAAAACTAGAATTCTCCAGGTACTTAGTAGACTTGTTTCAACACCCAGTGAAAATACTGGAAAACTTTTAAAAACAGATATGGAAAGTACAATCCAAAGAAAAACAAACAAACAAATCATGGATCACAGATACACAATGGTTACGCCTGGGTCCCCCAGGAAACATCCGTACCTTTTAAGCATTCACTGCCTTGCGAATTTCGCCATGATAACAAAACGGTGGACCGCAGGATACATAAAAATGGTTACGCCTGGATCCCCCAGGAAACATCCATACCCCTTAAGCAATCTCTGCCTTGCGGATTACGCCACTAACACGACCATAGATCGCAGATACACAATGGTTACGCCTGGATCCCCCAGGAAACATCCGTACCTTTTAAGCAATCACTGCCTTGCGAATTACGCTATGCAGTCGAGTTCGTAAGACCATGGGTAACGCCATGGAATTCGAAGGACACTCGAGTATCATATCCGGAAAACCAAAATTCAGAGAGAATAATATCGATAGAATGAATCCAAGATGTGGCCACAAATCGGATATCAAGCAGAAGGCACTTTCCATATCTTTACTTCGAAAATATGTATCATATAGTACCCTTTCAAATCACTATCAAATATCGTACTTATATAAAATCCATTATATATAAGATTTAAATTTCAAATCAAATACTTTTCCAAAATCAAAAGTATATCAAATCACACTTATATAGACTTTAATTATATAAGATTTCATTTTTCAAATTGAGTACCCTTTTTCAAATCCATAGTTTTCGAATCAATTTCATACTCATACAAATCAATTTTATATAAGTTCGATAACTCCTAAATCAAGTATTTAGTAGCACAAGGTTCTCAAATTTCAATTTGTTTCAATATCAGTTCAATTTCAAAATCATATATAATTTCACCAAATTATTTCTTCTCAAATTAAATATCTTTAGTTTCAAAGTTTCCAAAATAATAGATTTAGAAAATAAATCCAAATTTCCAAATCAATATAATTTAAGTCAACCAATTCATTTCCAAAATCAAATGTTTTCAAAATCATCTTATACTTACATAAGGTCCATCTTATATAAGGATCAAATCTTTACAAAATAAATTTCGCTGTATGAAGAGCCATATGGGATTGGATATCTTTGCTTTTATGGGTTATATATCTTTGTAATTTAAATTTAAAGTTTTCTTTTAGTAAGCAAAGATATTCTAACCCGACAGCTTTCAATTTCAGCGTCAAAATATATCAATGATATTAGAATATACGATGTACATACGTCATCATTTCGCAAAATCACATTTGATCGCTCGCTCGATCACACAAGTTCGCTTTCGAACTAGTATTGTCCATTTGACTTCCCTAATGCGGACTTCGATATGGTTTCTCGACTAGAAGCCATTAGTCTCCTTGCATAGCCATATACTATGATAGAGAATTCTAGAATTTAGCCCAAAATCCATATCAAATATTCGCCATCAAGAATCGAATGAAAAATCCTAACACGAAATGGTGTAATTCACCTCGAACTTGTGTACTCAAACTTGGATCAAATTAATTATGCAAATAAAACAGCATATGTACAACTTATATATTTATTCCAACTTGTTAAATATATAGTTCCATAAAGATGTTACTAAGTTAAAACATTTAAACTAAATTTTATTCAAAATATTTTGAAGACCAAATTATTTTCAAAACATTTCAAATCTAAATTTCATATTAGAAAAATTTAAAATTGCCTTATTCATTTTCTTAACAAACAGTTTCAACTTATTTAAATCATATTACTACATACTTTAACATTCATACCAACTTATATATTTTATACTTTTCAAAATTCTTAGCTTTTGAAAAGTTAACCTTGATTTGGAAGTGCTCTAACCTTCAAAATAGTTGAAGAAATCATTTTCAAATTCAAGAGTTGGAAATCAGCAACAAATTAGTAAATCAATTTTAATAGATAGGGTTATATCAAATCCAAAACTCGAGGGCTGAACACCGGCTCATTTTAAATCGTTTCAAATACATTTACATATATCTTTCGAATATCAAATCATACTTCAAAATTTTGAAATCAAAATTGGTTTCGCAAAATCACTCGCGTAGCGATGCTACTAAAGTGGCCTATCCCTCACTCTGAAACTCGAAAATCAATGTCGATGATGCGTGCACTCATCACCGAAATTATTTTCCAGCGACATAAGTGAGTTTTGGACTTCTATTTTCTCAAACTTCTTTTTGAAATTTCTTCGAAATCATTCGAAACTCATTAAAATCATTTGAAACATTTCTTATTTGGAAAATACTTTTAAATCATATTATTATTATATATTTCAAAATCTTAAAACCAGTTACAAAATACCGGAGTTCAATTCTCGAATTTCAAATTTAAAATCCTTTAGTTATAAATCATTTTTAGATAGATCAAATTTCTTATATAATTATTTTTTCAAAATCCTTTCGAAAACCTCAAATTCTTATTTTAAAAGGTATATAATCCTTATCGAAAACATTTCAATTTTATATATAGAATAAAATCATACTTATCAAAATAATAATTTCGGTTTAGAAAACAATTTCTAGAATACAAAACCCGATTTTCAAAGGATGATTTGAGAATGGATTTCAACAAAGATAGAGATTCAAATTAGAGGAACTCTAACCAAATAAAATTTCTGATTCGAAGATAGGCTTGAACGAAGATGAGACAATTAACTTACAAAATAGGAGATGGATATACTTATACAAGTCGCGGGCGACCTTAACCGGGTCAACCGTGACTTCAGGAACAAGATCGATGCAGAATTCCAAGAAAAACCAACATTCGATCGCAAGAGATAGCGGTATCTAAACCAAAGATATATAAATCTCCGGTGAATCAATGCCAATTGTAAAGGAGTTCCACCCCTTTAATAATCATCCAAAGATTGGTTGGATCGCCTATTCTTATAGAGATCATTCGAAGTGGAGTTATGGGATACTCCAGAATCAAAAGAATACAAATAGGGAGAGACAAGAATGAATTTTGGAACCGCAAGGAACGTTCCAAAGTTCAAAGGAAATCGAGTCAAAAGGAAGAAATTCAAACTCGAACGAAAGTGATTCTGTAAATAAATTTACTATATATGCTAGGTTTTGCCTAGAGCCAAAGCTCTGATACCAACTGTAACGACCCGCTATTTTGGACCATTCAAATCGACAATAAATCCACACATGTCTGACTTGAATAATTCAAAATATCAGATTGTTAATTTAAATTTGGCAAAACTCAGCATATGCAGTAAATAAATCAATCACAGAATCACAAACACAGAGTAATACAATAATACGCAGCGGAATAGATAAAATAGTAGTTCATGAATCTACTATATAAACATCAGAGTTAGAAATAAAATACATCAGAATATCTCAAATGCAGTGAAGTCTCCAGTACAACAGATGACTTCTCTGAACAAATCAACTAGAAGAGCTGAAAGCTGAGGCGATAGTTGGATCTCCAAAGGAAGCTCCAAACTCCAAGGGTGAGTCTCAAATGCTGTATCGCTCGGTCTGACCTTATGGATTTCCGTTTCTTAGTCGGGTTTGGATCCGCTACTACTTCCTCCTATTGATTTATTTCCTTGCTATTTTAATCTTCTTCTTTTTTTCTACAGAATTTTTTTGGAAGAGACAGAGAAGTTTGTATAGGTCTGAATTTGAAGAAAAGGATTTGGAAAAAGAAGAATGTTTGAAAAAGAAGAAAAAAAAATTCAAGGAAGATGAAGAATTGAAAAAGAAAACGAAGTTAAAAAAAAGAAGCTTTAAAAGAAGAAGAAGATTTGAAGAATAAGAATAAGAAAAAGCTTTGAAAGAAAAAAAAAAGAGAAGAAGGAGATTTGAAGAAGAAGAAAAAAATGAAGAAGGAAGAAAATGAAGAGAGGAAAAAAAAACCGAGATGGAAGTTTGTTTGGAGAAATGAAGCTACAAAAGATGAGATTTGAAAAATGAAATGAGGCTACAAAAATGACGATGGAAACTAATGAAAAGCTAATAGAGTATATATAAACAAACTAGGAATTGAAATAAAGTAAAAATATGAATAGTCTTAAAATGGTAGTATTGAAAGAGGTGAAGTAAAGGAATAAATATATCAATAAAGATAAAAATAAATCTTCCGTTTTAAATATGAAGTTTCAGGAGAAAGAATTGCCAATGAAAGGAAGCTACAAGAACTAATGATGCATAAGTAAAATAAACTTCAGAAACGGAGGATAGTAAATGCTAATTATATGGCATGAATATTAATTTGATGTTCACATTAAAAACGGAAAAATAGAAAAGAAAAGAAAAACTTCAATATATTTGCATACTACATTAACACAATCAATCAATTAACAATCAATCAATCAATTAATCAACCAATCAATCTATATATTTATTTACGTTACTCAAACCAATTTCATTATTTAATGAATATATATCTATCTGTGCACTATAAAAATGATTTACTTTACTTTTCTAATAACTATAACGGTCACATTAATGCAACCAATTTACAAGTTTTAACCATATATAAAATGTAAAAAAATATATATATGAACTTATGTAATTAATGTACAACTGTTAATAAAAGGTAATTTCTAATTGATTCCACAATATTTACAAAACCATGAATCCTATGATATACTTAAAAGTTTGAATATTAATGTGTGTGTGTGTGTCTGTATTATTCTAAAATTCAAAATTTTTTTCCAAAATCATTCTTGCTTAAAATGAAAGTTTATTTTTATATGTCTCAAAACATGCAACAATTAATAACAAAAGAAATGAATGGACCATGTACATTGCACAACCTTTTTGAAATTCAATTTGTGAAACGTAACCAAATTAACTTCATTAACTCAAAAAAATATTCAAATTTGTATGCATTTAGTTTTTTTTATCTATGCATAATAAATAAAATTACTTACTATAAAAATGAAAACGTTCAATTTGGTTTTCCCAAAATGATCTTTTATTTCCATTAAAACATCAATCCTGTTTAACACAAAAGGTGCGTTTCTTTTATTAAATCTATTAATTGCAATCAACGTTTTCTTCCCTTCTAATTGAAATATTTCAATTACATTAATTACAATTACTTATAAAGTTAAATTTCAAAACAGTCAACTAAAATGGATGAAAAATAGAATAATTGTTTCCTTTAGTCATTTAAACACGTTTATAAATTTGTTGTTTATACAGCAGAGCTATAAATAACTTACTTAAATAAATTATTTTTCTACTCTTGTAATCCATCTATATGCTAAAACACAGTTCAAATACACATATTTACTTCCTTTAAATCAATCATCCTATTCTTTATTTTAATGAAATTAAACCTACATTCACAAATGAAACATCCATTTTATTTGTTATAAATGTTCTTTTCATTAAACCGACTTTCCTTATATTTTCACAAAACATAAGCTACGTTTAATTACACCTATTAATTTACAGTTTGGTGTCCTCTCTATCATTAAATTGAAATTATTCAATTACATTAATTTCAATTGTTTACAAGGGTGAATTTCAAAATGGAAAAAAATAAAGGTAATGAGAAATAAAACAATTATTTCCTATCAAACAGTGATTGAAACATATTTATGCACTATTGGATACAAATAGAAATTATACATTTCTTACCAAATAATAGTTTCTCATCTCTGCAATCAATCTTTCAGCTACCAAACATTTCAAATAAATAAACTTATGATTCTTTTTTTTAATAAAGAAACATTTATTATTTCTTATTAACATTTATTATTCCAATCAGTTGGAAATTTACATTCAGACAATTACAAATATCATTCAAACCAATATTATTAAAATACACACTAACATTTTTATCATCCTTATATTGTTGCAAACATATGACATTAATAGAAATTTTAATTAAGCTCATAATTTGTATTAAAATAAAATTTGTATAAATAAAATCTTAATTAATTTTTTTTATTCCTAACAATTTTATTCAAAAAATCTTATTTAATTTACTACTTTTAAATGTTTAAAAATACGGGTCATTACATTTGGGATCGGTGAATTTACCTACTCCAACACCGATTTATGAACCAGTACCAATTGTTCCTCATTCTACTCACACAGGTTATACTCCACCTGATAAAAGAACAAGACGGTCTCTATTTTTGGGTTCACCATCTACCAAAGAAAAGTTAGATGACATTCATCATTACCAAAGGGAATCGCTGGAATTACAACGCGAACTTTATTATGAACAAAAAGTTAACGCCAAGCATTTAAGCTTTTTGGAACAAGTCGCATTGAAATTCTGTGGATCTTCGTCCAAAAGCACGGTTCATCAACCATCTCCTGTTTGTTCTCCATCCCGACGCAATACTTGGGAACTATCGCCACAGCATCCACCAATATCTCCGAATTCATGGGAACGCGGCAATAGATGGTCACCACTCAGGCCATTTCAAGAGAACACAAAAATAGAACCGGATGAATTTCACACTCCAAGCTCCTCTTCCAAATCTATTTAAAAGTTTTTTGTTAATATGTAATCTTGTTTGTTTAAAAATATTCACATTGTTGTTATAATATTTCTTGTTGTAAAGGCTACCATAAGTTTTCTCAAAATTCAGCCGGTTGTCTGTAATCAAACAAACGGCTGAATATTATCCAGGAAATATTATTCCCCAAGATTCAGACGACTGAATCACTTCAAACAGCCATCTAACTTAGTTCAAAAATGAACTATTTTCTTATGGGAATAAATTCAGATGGCTATTTATAGTGATTCAGCCGGCTGAATTCTTCCTGAGGCATTTTCTTAATTAGGCCCTATAAATTTTCTTCCAATCTTACCCTTACTTTTCACCTACCTATATATTCATCTTTTCACCTTTTACTCATTCACTTCAGAACCCTAGCACAACTTTTTCATATTTTCATCTTTTACTCCTCATTTTTACTCCCTAATGGCTCCTAGATCCAAACGAACTAGGGAATCCGCCTCCGGTCCGTCCAAAGATCAGATTCGTCAATGGCTTTGGAATGATGTTGCAATCCCCCGATTCAATTCTATGAAAAATTCTAATATCTTTGAAGGGGCTTTCATGAAGTTCCCGGATTTCACCGCTTATCGAATTAGAGAATTGGCCGAGCAATTCCACTTCGATAATCTCATAGGGTATGCTCCCAATAGTGTTAAAATTAATCGTCTTTTGATCAAACTCTTTCTTGCAAATCTAAATCTAGACCACTATAATACTCAAAATCGACAAGATTGTGTTTGGTCTATAGTGTGTGGCACTAAAATTTTCTTGCCTTTACAAAGATTAGGCAATATTTGAAATTGTCCATTTCCAGGTGTTGATATAGATGATATTGAAATTGATATGGATCATAGAGTTGAAGTTTCACATCGTTTCTTGTCTGATCACCTTACCGATTTAAGTGCATTAAAATCTAGCACCTTAAGGCCACAAGCACGCCTTATTCACCATGCTTTCATTCGCTCCTTACAACCTCGAACGGGAAGTTATGAAAAAGTCTATAAAAGAGATTTTCAAGCCCTCTATTCAATCTACTCCAATCAACAAGTAAATTGGGGCAAAATCATTTTAGATGAATTTCAAGACATCACAATCCGAACAAAATATAAGACCATTCATTATGGTGCTTATATTATGCGTATCCTTCTCAACTTCAGCATTCCAATGCCCGACCCCGAGTTTTCAAGCATTAGTGAGTTAGGCGCAAAAACCTTAGGATTGATGGGTCTTCCTCACTGGCCTTCTCCACAACAAATCATTTCTTTTCAACAATGGTCTCAAATGTTCAATAAGGTGTTCCACAACCTTGTGACACTAGTACTACCTCCTCTTCGCATACCCAACATGAAGAAGAAGAAGAGGACGATGACTCCATTCAAGTTGTTGGTCCGGAAACTTCCTCCAGACAAGCTATCATCACCCTCTCCCAAAATCAATCCAAACTTCATCAGGACATTAAGACTCTTGAAAAGAAGACGGAAAAGAAATTCAACTCCATAAAAGGATTTCTTAATAGGATATGGGATAAAATTTCTTGTTCCGGTTCTACATCCACCGAAGTTCATAACCCATCTCCATTTCAATGGTCATCTTCGAGTTCGGATTCCGATGATTATGAGCCTTCTCTCTACCCAGTTTTAATTTTTTTTCTTCAGATTTCAACTATTTTATACCAAACTTCTTTGATGCTCTATCTAGTTATTTATATAACGTTGTATGAATATTGTTATTCTTCTTTAGTAATGACATCTCGAGTATGAGTTATTTATATAATGTAATCTTTGTTTAACAAATGATTTTATGCATGTAATTTATCTTTCTTTTTGTCGATGACAAAGGGGGAGAAAAGTTAGTTAAATATTTGTGCATATTGAGAGGGGGAGTAGCAATGCTAATGTAAGTTTTTATGTAAATATATTATTTAAACTTATATAGTTGTCATCATAAAAAATGGGGAGAATGTTGGAATCTCGATTTTACATCGTTTTGATTGTGACAAACTATATAAAAAAATATTAGTGTGTACTAATCAATTATGCAGGAGATTCGTTGCATATTCACATTCAGAGTATTTTGAAGCTGATTGTCCTTTGTCTAGAGTCTTTATATTATTTAGAAATATGTTAAAATCTCTCTTAAAATGATATATATATATATATATAAAAACATATACACACATGCACTACCATGCACAAAAGATGAAACGGCCGGCTAATGAAATCATTCAGCCGTCTGATTGCTGAAACACTTTTATAGTTTCATAATATACAGCCGGCTGAATGACTTTATTCAGCCGACTGAATTAGGCCAAAAATAGCCTATTTCTTTGCTGTTTTCGATTTTTAAAATTCAGAAGGCTGAATAAATCCATTCAGCCGGCTGAATATTTTTTCAACGGTTATTTTATGAAAAGACACTTCTCTTCATCGAAGAGAAACATCTTCAAACCAACAGTTGCACCTGTTCTTTTCAACATTGCCTTTCATCAATGGTTTCATCTTTTTAATCCCTATAAATAGATTTGAGAATTCAACAAATATATAACAACTGATTTTAATATTCTTGAATTCTTGTCTCTTATTCTCTATTTTCAAACTGCACTCAAACTGTTTACATTCTCTAATCATTGATCACTCTATCTTCCACAATTCTCAAGCAGATTACACTACATATCATAAAGGAGAAGATTATAGGAAGATTGTACTTAATTGACTTATCAGTGCTATTCAAAGAGCATACTACAGTCAGATACTTTTGTTATTTGTAAAGAAGTCGTGTTCGGTTGCTCAGGCGGTAGAAGTCCTATTCGGTTGCTTAGGTGGTAGAAGTCCTGTTCGGTTGCTCAGGCGATGTAAACCTGTTCCTCTGGGTTAAGTGAGGGTTGCTTGTTTAAATCCAGAAGGAGTTTGGGACCGGACGTAGAACAGGAGTTTGAACCAGTATAAAAATCTCCGGTGTCATTTACTTTACTGCTTTTACTATTTACTTATTCCGCACAAGTAGTTTATCCATATTACACGATCCTATAGCACATTCACTTTCAAGTTCACTATATTCATAGTCGTAAGTACATAGAGGAACTAAACAGAATTCATTGCACATAATTGTCTTTGCGTGAATAAATTCCTAGTCACACCCACGCAGAGATCAAAAATATAACACAACACAGATAATAGTGTCATGCCCAACATATGAAGTTGCCGACACGAATACTTAAATAGTATAATACAAAACAACACTATATCATATAAGCCTCTTGCTTTGTCTTAAAAACTCTTCGTTTGTCTTCCAAAAGAAACTTGCCTAAATCTACAAACTCACCCTACTCGAATAAGTACCCATAAGTTTATGAGGAAACAATAATAAAAACATGGATCAGAGGTAAAGCCTGGTATGAGCAATGCATTACCTTAAACATAAAACATAGTGAGACCATGTCGCTATGCATAAAACGGGGTTTCCCCTCGCTATTTCACTATATCAATTTCTTAACATGAAATAAGAATACATGTATGACTTCATAACCAAGTGTATCGTACAAATTATTTTTACCATGACTAGGTTTATAGTCAATTTTGTTTCATTTGCACTCGGGCCTCATTCCCTTTTCATTTGAAAAGTTGTACTACGATATCTTTGGTTTCAAACAAGGCCCTATGCCTTACCCTCGTATCTTGGTTATCATTCCAAGCCTTACACCAAAGTTTTCAATTGCCGCTTCAGGCCTAACACCTATGCTTATGTATTTTAGTTATCACTCTATGCCTTGCATCTACGCTTTCAGTTTTGGTTGCCACCCCAGCCTTACACCTATGCTTTCGGTTGTGGTTGCCACTGATAGAGTTAAGAGTATGTCCGTAGGCTAATTCTATAATTTATTGTAAATTATCAAACTCTGTAATAAAATCTCGTTTGAAACAAAAGGTGTTTATAATATGTTATATTAATTAATTATTTAATTTAAACATATTTAATAGAAAATCCACAAATGATATGTTTTATGATAGTAATTACAATGTGTTGTAATCATGAGCAATTTGTCATAATATAATAAAAATATCATTTGAAATATTCGTAATCAAAATATATTTAGATTGTACATCGAAACACCCTTTGAGATTAGAGTATGTAATGCTCTCCAAATATTGGGCAGTATATTACTCATGGCTGCTGAGGCGCCAAGATGTTACGTACTGTTAGTTATTAGATGATTATGAAATGACTTGCTCGAGAGTTTTCTGTTGGTTATATAACTAAGGTCAAACAGAGAATCTTGAAGTGATGATGTTGCACAGTTCTCTTGACTTGAAAATACTATTGAACTTCAATATGGACATGCCACTTTAATTACAGTTAAATCATGACATGACATCCATTGAAAGTCGATAGTTAGGGCTAAGTTGAATTATTGGGAGTAAAAAATTATTCAATAGAGAACTCGTCTCCTCAGTTATATGAAATTAGTACCATAGTCAACTATAGTCCATTCAAAGCCAAAATTTATTGCTACAATAATGTGATTATAATAAATGTTATTATTAAACCAAGGACTTTGTTTTTGGACTTAAAAAGTTGAATGTGGACGATGTTGGAATTCTAACCAGAACTAAATTACATAAGTCATAATGTAATATAATTTTGATGAAGAGAATTAGTGTAAATAATTGTTACTACTTGGTACCGTTTATAATAAGCGAAATGAAAATTTTACCAAATGATGTGTAAGCGATAAATTCAGCCAAAATGATATACCATTAACTGAGATGACGTGTGAACTTTAACATTTGAATTGTTTAATATTAATTGCTGAATGAATTTATACCTTTAAGCCACACAGCCGAAATGATGAATATTTCGAATGAACCACATGATTTAATTAATTTTTTACTATTGAAAATTAATTAAGTTAATTAATATTTATGAAATATTAATTATTAATTTTTTTTAGATTTGTTTGAATATAGTTAGTATTTAAAAAGTGCGTATATGAAAGTCATAAATATGCATATCGGTATATAATATCGATAGAAAGTTTAAATTAGATTTAAATAAGATTAATACCATTTGGGTTTAGAAATTTTATTTGAACCCTAACCCCCTTGTATTGGATGGCCATAACATACGGAAGAGGAGTGGTTTTTGAATTTTGAAATGAAATGGCAATCTTAAATAAAGGGAGAGGAATCACTATATATTTCAACACACATTTACTCCCTCCCTTAATTGATTTTTTCGCTATCATTTTCTCTTCTCTCTTCACCAAACCAAAGCCGAATCTTCTTCGAGGCAAGGGATTAAAAATTCTTAAAATAAATTCAAATAAAATCAATTGAAAAATTAAATAGAAAAGATGGTTATCTATAGTTTATTGTAGATCTTGAGATCGATCTATTGGATCTACAAATCTTCACATCTTTAAGGTTTTCTCTTGGATGCATCTAAAAAGGTAATCTTCTATTTTATTTACATATAATGTCATCATGTTTATATATTTCTATATTTTACCTATTCTAGTTATTCATTTGTATGCATTTGGGTAATGTTTTGGTTATTTAGTTTATTCCTTAAACCAGTTTTATCCTCATCATGTTAATATGATTAACATCAACTTCTTTATATTCTATGTTATTCACATGTCACCTACAATATTAATTTTTGATTTACCTCTAGTTAATTTGGTTGTTTATATTCTGTATTTTACTTGGATCTGCGTCTCATTATCACGAATTTATACATGTCTATGTTGTCTAATTCTTTCACATACAAACTATTATTTGAATAAAATTTTGAATAAATTTTAAATATAAATTTTAGTTTCATATTATAAGACTAAAAATTGAAGGTTGTCTTTCAAATTGTTTTGAAATAATTTTCTTTGTTGTTTACATAAAATTTTAGGTGGACTTAAAATTCGTAAGTTGATTCAAAAAAATACCAATTTGACTAAAATCTAATATTAAATTAGTTAATAAAAATATATTGTTTGTCACATATATATTCAAACCTTGACAAAATACACATGTTATTTATTTGAAATCATATGGAAGTTAAGTATACATTTTGTATGGTTGTTATTTTGAACATAATTCTTTTCACCATTATTTACTTTTATTTGAAAGTTAAAAAAAATCTTAAGTGGACTTTTATGCAAAATGCCATATGCCTTTTTTGATCCTTTTTTAGTTAAGGTTGGATTTTTTTATTAACCTTAACTATATATATATATATATATATATATATATATATTGAACCAAAAATTGGCACAACACTATAAAACGAACAAAAATGAAGAGATCTAGCAAAATAAAGTAGAAAAAACATAATTTTTTTATAGTGGTTAGGTAAATCTGAGGCCTACGTCCACTGTAATGTTATTGTTTATAGACTTTGGTCACAAATACAAAGTTTTTATTGATTTAACAGTCCAGAACAACAAAACGTAGCTTCATTTGTGACTAGGGTCGTGTAGAGAAAGGGAGTGAAGAAGATGAAATGCCTAAAAGTCATTTTTCAAATGCTCTAAGCCTTATATTTATAGTAAAATTATCCAACATAGTTGCCTGATCTCGATATAACAAGTCTAACTTTAGATCTAAGAATGTAGGAGAGGAAGATGAAGTCAGCAAAGCAAGAATATCATATCAGCACTGATCTAAAGTGGTCGATACTGACCTAAATTCTTGAATGTCAGTTACTCATTCTCCTCTACTCTACCACTTTTTAAGATACATCAAGCTCCAAGCACTTTCATCTTAGAATTCATGTTGTTTCTGAGAGGTTGTCATTCTCCTTTAGAGCTTCCTTGGAGTTGTTCACCTACTCCTTTAGAAATGGACCCTAGAACAATCAATCTTGTTGGAAGTCCATAAGCCATAGTTCTAGAAGTCAATTGGGTGCACAAAAAGTATGGTACTGACATGAAAGAGGTCGGTACCTATGTGTTTCCTTGGCACCAATAACACTCTGAACTCCTGAAACCACTTCTTATTGCCTTTCCAAGCATATTCCCATGTTTTGAAACATTTCATCTTCATCCCGACGTCTAGACTCAATTGAAAGCCGCTTGGTCAAAAAGGTGGATAACACTTGCCCCTAAAGTATGCTTCTATTGGAAATAAAGTTTGCTCTGGAACAAGATAAGCGTGTGTTATTATCCATTCAACTCCGTTGGTTATTCAAGAATTGCTTCAAAATGTTATTTTTATTCTGTGGATATCCGTTCGATCACTTTAAGTAGTAGAAGCTCCATTCTTCGTGCTAAGGACCAAATCTACACTTTGGATATCGCTCCTCACCTTTGCCAAGTACATACTTCCTTCATATTCTTTTCCTCTTCCTTTTCTTCTTGATTTTTGGCCAATTTCATCTCAGTACCGATCTGATTTAATCGGTACCAAATTCTTTTGTTGAGTCATATTAACTTCTCAGTATCCAACACTTAGAATTCTTCCCCACGTTTCTTCATTTGCCTATCTACTATCTCTTCGGTACCGAATTCCTATGACCACATTTCCTCTCCTCAAACCAACCAACATCGAATGCCCAGTGCCTTCATCATCTTCCTTCAGCCGCTGCCGCTACTAGTCCTTCATTCTAATCATTGCCGCCTACCTAAAATAATTCGACCCTAAGCTATTTTCATCTTTAGATCTAAATCTCTAAAAGGTGGTTCCTTGATTGCTATGGTGGTTGTGATGTCACCATCGGCCATGGTTTGAGGTTGCTAGTGGCTATTAAGGATGACAATCGAAACTCAAGATCGGCCATCTCCATGGTCTTGGAAAATTCTAGGTTCCTCTCAAGCCCGATCAAAGCTTGATCTGAAGTGGGCATTCTTGATTTCCTAATTTACAATTTCCACATGCTAACTCGACAATAGCGCTAGTATCACTTCGAGCTACTTGAGGGAATTCCAAGTCTGGCCACAACCTAACACACTGGTGTTCTAAAGTGTTTACATCACTTACCATCAAAATTTGGTCGATCACTAGTTGCCATGGTAAATTTCGATGGGACAATTCTCTCTCAAAAAATGGTCACGTCGAACATATTGACATTCGAATGATTCCATTGCTTCATTCTTCCAATTACTGCACTTTATTTGTTCTTGTAAAAGAATGCTCCACGCCGCTATGCATACCGGTTTTGTTATCGATTCTGATGATAATAGGTAAGATATGGTCACAATTCCCTCGTGTGACATGGAACGTTTTCCAGCACGAGCGAGCTATCTTGACTAAATGGTCTATTTGTGGTAAATGTGACACTTGACTCAAACTTCATAGATTAACACTTCCAATTGTTTCGATCAATGTTCAAAATATGATTGGTCTTCACACATCAACTTCGATTTGATTCTAAAAGCCAGTCACTTAGGTTTATATTAAAACTGAATTCTGAAGTAAAACATGCCTGACCTTGTGTTCAATATCGCATGTCCAGAATGACATGTCACTCTTCTAAATTCCATGTTGGTGCTGATCCATCAACTCCTCCCGAAGTCAGGTCTACCATAGCTCAAGCATCGACTTTTCCATTTGCCTAACTCCTACGCTCGATCAATTCTGAGTTATAGAGAATGATAGTACCAGTAGAACCAATTCAAGATCTACCTCTTTCTCTAAATGAATGGACCAACATATGGGTTTTGGATGATCCTCCTTAATAAATGTCGATGGTTTTGACTGCAAAATCACTTCGGACCATCTATCGATAACACGGGATTCCTAAAGGTGATGTCCTACATAGGGTCAACGAGCACTTATTCCTCCAATAGGCTATACAGCTTGCAACAAATATATGAACATTAGTGGCACTATACTACCCTTTAATCCATTCGTCTGTATGTTCCTTCAGGAGCTTAGGCTTGCTCCTACTCAGTCCATCCCATTGGCTATGCCATGCTAAGCACCTTGTATATCTTGTTCATGAACCAATTCCAACGACCTCCGACTTTAGATAACTTACAAATGTCTTGATCTGCAAACAACGAAGTGAATTGCCTTCTTATATGATTATCAAAGCCTGGTTCTAGAGCAAAGTCGTTGCAGCGCTCCATAACAAACGTTCATATTTCAAGAATGAATATTTCTTCGTTCGCTGCCCATACGGCTTCAACAGGCTCTAGCTTTCAGAAGTAAGATTCCTTCCTTTCCGCTCTTCCCTATGCTTGGATCCTCACCATTCAAGTGTTTAGCCTATTATATCCTTTCTTCAAAAATATTCTGATAGAGTTAGTAGTATTCCTAAAGGGTAATTATTTAATTTGTTACATATATTTAACTCGATAACCATTTTTATTTAAAATAAAAGGTTTTTTTTCTATTATATATTTGATATAATGTGTTATATTGATTAATTAATTTAAATCAAAGTATATTTTGATAGAAAATCCGCAAATGGTGTATTTCTGATAGCAATTGCAAATAGTTGTAATCATGAGTGTTGTATCACAATATTATAAAACACATCATTTTAAATGTTCCTACTCAAGATATATGTAGACTTGATATCTATACATCCGTTGGGACTAGAGTATATAACGCTCTTCAAATATTGGGCAGTGTATCATTCATAGCTGTTGGGGGCACCCAGGGGTTGCATACTGATAGTTACTGAATAACTACAGAATGGCTTACTCGATAGTTTTCTATTGGTTAATATAGCTGAAGTCAAACAGAAAATATCGATGACATAATTACATAATTCTCTTGACTTCATAATACTATAGATCTTCAATATAAAAGCTCCGCTTAAATTATAGTCAAATTATGGCACAACATCCATCGAGTGATTATAGTTGGGTTGAGTGGAAGCATTGGAAGTGAAACACCATTCAAGAAATGATTCGTCTCCTCGATTATATGTGGTTAGTATCACGGTCCACTGAAATCAACTCAAAGTCGAAGTCTATGGCTAAAGCATTTCGGTTAATAATAATAATTATTATTGAACAAAGGACTTTTTGTTTAGATTATTGCATTGAATGTGGACGATATTGGAATTTTGACCATTACCAAATACCATAAGTTCAAAGTGATATACTTTTGATGAAGAGAATTGGTGAAAATAAAAGTCATGACTAGGTAACGCTTAACAAAGAAAATTGGATTTTACCAGAACCAAGTAAGTGATAAATTTGGTTAAAATATCACACCACCCGCTAAGTGACGTGTGAACGTTAATATTCGAATAGTTCGATATCAATCGTTGACCAATTTTACACCTAACGAGTCACACAATCGAAACGCTGATTAATCCTTTTGACCAAACGATTTAAATAATTTGCAATTATTATAAATTAAATAAATTGATCAATATTTATGTAATATTAATTACAAAATTGGATTTTGATTTCATGAACAAATATTATTAAAAAATATTTATAATAGTTATACATATTTTGATCGATATACGATATCGATAAGCGATACATTGGATTTAATTGCCTAATATTTTGTTTGGGCACTAAATGGGTTTAAAATCCATGAAGGGGGCTGGTAGGATCATCTCAGTTAAGGGGTAATATGTGCGGCCTAATAAGGGTTAGAGAGCTCTGAAATGGATGGCTAAGATGGAAGGATAATGAGTAAATGATTAGATCCAAACTTTTCTCCTTTTCTTCCTCTATGTAAAGATCTCTACCCTCGTCTTTTGAAATAATTTTGAAGCCTCCATATCCTCTCCCTTTTTGGCTGATTTCTCCTCTCCATCCACGTTTCATATCAAGTTTAAATCAAATTAGATTTAGTGCTAATCGATAGCTGGTGCTGAACAGTTCAAAGACCAGCAATTTGCTGAATTGGAATTAGTTCAAGGATTAGATCTTATCACTTCAAGGTAAGCTTATGGGCTTTGGCTATAAGTTATTTTCTTCAAATATTAATAAATATTAGTCTACATTTATAATGTTTATTTTTTATTATATTGTTAGTTAGATGATGATTCTAACATGTAAATATATTGTAATAATTTTGATTGGTTGCATGTATATGTATACATATGTTTTATTTTTTTTATGATAATACATCTACGTGAAGCATGGCTCAATATTTAAAAAAACATATTATTATTATTTATATAATATATATATTTATATAGTTTATAATTTATAAACCACATTATACTTATGTAAAATATGAAAATATTATTTTATACACAATATTTAATAAGCATAATATTTTTGGCAAGAAGAAAATAATTTTACATATTTATATATTTTTAAATAATACTTAAATCAATTAATCATATATATAATAATATAATTTCATATATGTATTATAAAAAATTCTATATCCTATAAAATTATATTAATACATATTATACTCTCGGTTGAAATTAAAAAAAATCTTTTTTTATACTTTTAGATATTTAAATACAAATCAAAAATTAGAAAATAGATTTTAAATTGTTTTCAAATCATCAATACGGCGCATGCGTTGGCTTCTAAGAAGGTTTCAACTGCTAACTCATGCTTTCTCTGTTATAATAATTGGGACTCCATTAATCATATCTTATTTGATTATGACTTCTTCTTCCAGGTTTAGCCGCTCTGTATTACTAACTTAAACATTACCAGCTTGAATTGGGAGCTCCACTGGCTTCGCCTATGGGAATCTGCTGCTCCAGACTCCCCCGCTGGTCAGCTTGCCTTGGCATTTGCTTAGGAATGTTGGGTATAAAGGAATGACAAATGCTTCAATAACAACGACCATACTTGTATTTCTGTTACTATCAAAGTCTTATCGCTACACTCTTTTTAGACAGAGACTTCTTACAGCCCACCTCGCTTGTTTCTGATAGGCACCGGTGCATGTGAATCGGCAGGCAATAACAACTCTACGACTCGATCCTTTCGCTGGTTATTCCTTCATATTGCTTGTTGTTCTATGTTATCTTTAGACACTATCTGTATATATATGATGTTCATATTATGCTACTTGGGTTTGTGCGGTTTAACTTTGTTGTGTGATGCTTCTTGTTGTTTGAACTTTCGGCTACCGACTAAGCTTGTTAATCGGATATTATACTTTATTTATGTTATGTACGTTTAAGCGACCCAGGTCGCATATACTTTTAATAATACTTTTTTTTAAATTATAAATTTATATAATAAATTTTCATCTAGAATTTTGTTGAAAATTTAAAATTCTTATTTAATTTTGAAAAACATATTTTATTAATTTTTAAATTTTTCATACGGTTTACTCAAATGTATACTTTGTAATTTAAAAATTTTAAAAATATCTCAAGCCACGTGCAAGGCCAAGTGGTTATATTTTTATATATAAATTATTTTTATGATTTTCATTTGTATTAATATATATTTATTATTATACATATATATATATAAGTATTTAATATATAAACATTTATATATATATAAAACAATTATATTTATACATGTACTATTTTTGGCATTACAATATAAAAAATTATTTAATATATTTTATAAGTGATTTAAACATATTTATATAGATATAAATATATACAAATTACTAATATTTATATTTATGTGTGTGTATATATATTTACATATTTATACAAAATTATATATAAATGAAAATAATTTACACTTATGTATATGTTGTAATATTTTGTTTATAAAAGCAAAAGTATATATAAACATACATTTGGATAATATATTTGCATATTGGATCAGCTAATGTGTTCATTGTAATGTAAACCCCAACATCTATACATGGGCGTGTTATACCTTATACGGATTAATATGTTACACATGTGCACATTGTGTATATAATACATGTGAGTGTGTGTATATATAATTTAACATTAAATTAAATAGTACTATATCAAGTTATAAATTTAAATAAAGTAAAATATTTTATTTAAAAAAAATAGAAATGTTCTAAATAAACTAGACTTCATAGGCCCAATTGTAACAACCCAAAATTTCGAACACTTCATATTTAAATATCTGAATTATTTAAATATTTGAATCTTAGTTTAATGTGAATAAATGTGATTTTATAACCTTGTTAACCCTCTTTTAATTATTAACTTATGATAAGAAACTTATTTTTAAAATTGGTTTACAAAATAAATAGTTCGAAGAAATATCGATAACATAACTGAAATCGTTTTATCGATAAACGACTTTTTATTCAACAAAAGTTGTTCAAACTCTTTGGAACTTGTATAGTAACATATGAACACATAAATAAAAGTTAAAAAAAACTTAATTTAATATCAAATTAATAAAGTAAAGTAGGATTAATTAAGGGGACAAGACCCTTGATTCAAGGTGTGTATGTCGGAGAGAATGAAGGAGCCTTTTTTCAAGGAATGAAGGGTGGAGAAAATGGGTTTGGCTGGCCAAAATAGGAGAGTAAGTGGTTTCGTAATCTCATTTTTATCATTTGAAACACTTCATTATCTCACAAAATTTATTTCACAAGTTTTGAAAGCTTCCTTTTACACTTCTTTCTCCTCTTTAAATCTTCAAAACAACATCAAACATTCTCTAGTCTCCTCCAAACTTTCACAAAGGTCTTAGAACATCATTAAAACATGGTTTAGCATCCAAGAAGTTGAAAAATGATGGAATAAAGGGGAATCAAAACTGGGTCGTGAGCATTAAGGTGGGCTAGGAGGACTTGGCTTGTATTTTTGAAGGCAATGGTGGTAGCTTTGACTTCGGGGTTATGGTATGAAGTATTACCTTAATTCTAGAGGTTTGTGACGGTTGTTAAGATAGTTTGAAGCTGAGTTACTCATTATCTTGCAAGTATATTATGTGTATATAATTGTTTGATTGTTAAAATATAAATGTTATAAGAAGAACAAATGCAAGTTATCACTTTTTAAACCCCTCTTGCTTTTGAAAGCAAATGACAATATATAATTATTATAATCTCTCTTATAAGCCCATTAAAACTTGTAATGTAGCCATGACCTTGTGTTTACATGTTTGAACATGTTGTATGTGAATGTTGAAGCGAGAAAGTCGCTACGAAAGCACTTTTAATCCCTTGTATTTTAACTTGCTTTAAAATGGTGATGTATATGTATATTAATGGATAATATAATTAGGTTGTTCTCTACACTTCTATTAGTGTTTTAGACAGTGAAGAATGATTATGTAAAGTTATGCAAATAATGGAACAAAGTCGTAAAAGTTTGAAGTGAAATAGTCGCTAGTGATGGATGCACTTTGAAATCGCTTTGTGTTCGGCGATTTCTAAGTCAACTTTGGAAGACATCCATAGGGTTTTCTTTATGATTTTAATAAGTAAATTATAAGTATTTACTAATGTAAAAATATCAAGTTTTAAAAAGGCAGTAAACTGGTTGAATGAAGTGGCAAAAGTTATAGAGAAATAGTCGTTATATGAGCATTTCAGAAAAATTCCTTATTTTCAATTTTTTTTATAAAATAACTAAAAGTCATTCTTAGGAGTTTCTCTTTATGGTTTTAATTATCCTAAGTATACAAACTACTATAAAAAAATTGAATCAAAAACCAATTGTTGAAGCATTGAAAACTAGACGCAAAGCTGTGGCAAAATCACGTTTAAAATAGGCCATTCTGGAAATGTTGTGTTTGCTTCTAAAACATTTTTTACCTGTTGCGAATTTTTTAGATAACATTTCTATACTTTGAAGCATTTTAAGTTGTTTCAAAGACTTTTTATAGCGCTTTGTAAATATTGCAGTTTCTATTTTGCTAATTTTATTTGTTTTGAAATTTTTCTAAACCCGTGCAGACACTTTCTATAGCATTCTAGTAATGCTGTATTTTCTATTTGTAACTTTCAATTGTGTAAAAATAAAATTTAAATTAACTATTTTTCTTTAATTATTTTAGTGTTTTTTTCTAACTTATATTATAGTGTTTTAAAATTGGTTTCAAGTTTGAATATATTTTAATAATTAATTATGAATTTTTAAAGTAAGAGGCTTTTAGTTTAAAACATGTTTATTTTTTGTTTTTTTCCATTTATTTCAAAAATTATTAGTTTTACATATTATTCCATATTGATGATGACAATATATTTTTAATTAGTTTAAAGTGTTTTAACATAAATATTAGTGTTTTAAAAGTTTTGTGTGTGTATAAGTTTTAAAAGTAAGTTAAGTATTTTATAAAAACAGTCAATGGAGTTTTGGATTTTAACTCTTAAGTTTAGTAAACGTTTTGAGAAGTTAAATTAAAACGGTATTACATTAATTAATAAAAATTATAAGCTTTAATCTTTAAAATGAATGTCTTAAAATTAATGATAAGTATAAAAATGGTTTTAGGTTGTAGCAAACATTATTTTAGTAACATTTGTTTTTAGCCCTTATTAATTATACTTAGGAACATAATTAGTAATTTAATAATGAATATTTAAGAGATAATTACAAGGCAATGGTTTTGGGTTTATTGTGACAATGTTTAAATAATAATTGTCTTTAACCCTTAAATGTAATTAAACCTTTAAAAGTAAGTTTTAAAGAAAATGGTTAAGTGTGAAATAGTTTTAGGTTTGTTGTGAAAATGAATAACAATTATCTTTAACCCTTAAGAATATACTTAGATCTTTAATAATAGATATTTTAAAGATAATAAAAAGTACGAAATCTTTTATAAAAAGATAGAAAAAGTAAGAGTTTAAATTATAAAAGAGAGAAGGGGTTTATAGTAATAGTGTTTAAGTAACATTTGCCTTTAACCTCTTTGATTATATTTTAAAATAAGTAAATCTTGTTAATGATTTGTGGATACACTTATACCATTTGAGATAAGTATAAGAATAATTGCAAAGTATAGAAAAGAGTAAATAAGTAGTGAATACGTGAATGGTAGAAACAAGTATATATATCTTTTAAAAAAGGGAAATTAAATCTATATAGAAGTATTAATTGTTGGGATTCCTCCTTAAATGGAGAGTTTCTAGAAAATTCTAGATCATTCTAGAGAAGTATAGAATTTTCTAGAACGTTCCGGAGAACTCTCTAGAAGCTTATGGAAGAGTGTGGAACCCTCTGGAATATTCTGGAGATGTGTGGAACCTTCCGAAACTTTACGGAAGAGTATAGAAGGATGTAGCAGGGAATGAAAGAGTGTAGAGATTCGTAGAGAGTGTGGAGCATTCTAGAGAATCAATCTCCACTCTTGGATACAAGTAATCTCCACCATTCATTGTGAAGGTTGAGTAGTATAAATAGGGGTAGGAGCCTTCATTCTTGATCGTCAATCAAAAAAAGAAATATCCAAGAATTATAAAAAAGAGCCTCTTTGAGAGAAAAAGAGAGATAGCTTGGGAAGTCTCTATCCTCAAGCTTGAGTGAGCTACCGAGTGTGAGTTGCTTTTGTAATCATATTCTTGTAATCCTACTATTCTTTGGTATAGTGGAAGAATCTCCATATTGGAGAATTATAAACTCTTGTGCTCCCATTACTACTTTCAATCTTAAAGTGCCTATCTTAACTTCACGAAGCGGGAAAGCTCAAGATTTCCCAACAGTGGTATCGGAGCCAGGTTCATCCGTAGCCATAATCAAGCTCGTGTAAGTTCAAGATGGAGGATAATGTCGCTCATGATGGAGACATGTTCAAGCTCACAGCCAACAACTACTCCTATTGGAAGCCGATGATGGAGGAGCACTTGTATTGCAAGGATTTGCATGAGCCCATTATCTACAAAGACAAGGTAGAAGGAAAGAGTGATGCTCAGTGGGAACTATTGAACCGTAAAGCTGTTGCTATGATCCGTAAGTACATTGAGAAAACTCTCTTAGAGCATGTTCCTACTTATAAAAATGCTTATGAATTATGGACAAAACTTGAGTCCATGATTCAGAAGAAAACGCCTCGTAACAAGGCTAATTTAGTTCGACGGTTGGAGAAGTTGGAGTATAAGGATGGTCATAGTATGATTGAGCACTTGAATAATTTCAAGGGGCTCGTAAATCAACTAAAAAAATTGATATGAAGGTTGATGATGAGTTACAAGCCCTTCTATTCCTTAGTTCCTTACCGAAAAGCTGGGACACACTCATAGTTACACTTAGTAACTCAGCTCCGGAAGGAAAGCTAACCATGGATACCGTTAGTGATAGTCTTCTTGGTGAAGAAGCAAGGAGAATGGAATGAGGCGAGTCTATCCATCCCGAAGCAAATGTTGTTGAGAATCATGGTAGGAATGAAACTCGTGAACGTAGTAAGAGCCGAGATCCGCATTAATCTCAAGGTAGATCCAAGTCACGCTCGAAGATTGCATGCTATTACTGTGGAAGGATGTGTCACAAGAAAATGGAATGTCGATCTTTCAAGAAAGACCAAAAAGCTGGTAATGTTAAGCCAAACCAAATAAGCCCAACGAAGAAGCAAGAAGAAAAGAGTACTACTGCCATAATATTAAAAGAAGATCTTCTATATCTCCTTGGTGATGGTAACATTCTAAACATTGCTTATGATGAGAGTTCTTGGATTGTTGATTCTGGTGCTTCCTTCAATGTTACTCCACATAAAACCTTCTTCTAATCCTACCAAAGCGGTGATTTGGTACGGTGCAAATGGGAAATCAAAATAGGAGCAAGATCGTTGGGATAGGGGACATCATTCTGATAACAAGCACCGGGTTCAAGCTTGTTCTGAAAGATGTAAGGCATGTCCCGGCCATGCGCCTCAATCTTATCTCCGCTGAAAAGTTAGATGATGATGATCTGATGAATTATTTTGGTGAAGGAAAGTGGAAGCTCACCAAAGGAAGTTTAATAATGGCTCGAAGAAAGAAGGTAGGATCATTGTACATAATGCAAGCTAAGCTCTGCAAAAAAGAGGTAAACATCACCACTGATGATATAGACACATGACATAAATGACTTGGGCACATCAGTGAGATGGGTCTTCACATACTCGCTGGGAAACAACTCCTCCATGACGTGAAAGGTAAACCACTCGATCCTTATGCTCATTGTTTAGCTGGAAAACAACACAGAGTTGCTTTCCAAAGATCTTCTCAGCCCACAAGGAGAAAGAACATTCTAGACCTCGTGCACACTGACGTGTGTTCGATGTCTGAGAGATCCATTGGTGGTGCTTTACATTTTATCACCTTCATTGATGATCATTCAAGGAAAGTGTGGTTGCACCTGTTAAAATCAAAGGATTAAGTGCTTGATGCCTTCAAAGAATTCCATGCTCTAGTGGAGCGTGAGACTGCACGGTAGATCAAGTGCGTAAAATCAGATAACGGAGGTGAGTATAGAGGTCCTTTGAAGCCTATTGCAAGAAATATGGCATTAGGCTAGAAAAGACTCCACCCAAGACACTACAATTGAATGGGCTAGCTAAGAGAATGAATCGTACCATTGAAGAAAGGGTTCGTTGTGTGCTCTCTCATGCTAAGTTACCCAAATCATTTTGGGGAGAAGCTATAATGACCATGGTTGACATTGTCAACCTCACACCATCAGTTCCTTTGGATGGGGCCATCCCAGAGGAAGTTTGGATGGGCAAGAGGGCTTCATACAATCATCTCAAGGTATTCGGGTGCAGGGCATTTGTTCACATCTCCAAAGATGAAAGAGCTAAGCTTGCTGTAAAGACAAAGGAGTGCATCTACCTTCGTTCACCAAAGGATGAATTTGGGTACTGGCTCTGGGATCCAACTAACAAGAAGATTGTTCATAGTATAGACGTTGTATTCTTCAAAGAACAAACAATTGAAGATATCAAGAATTTAGAGAGGCTAAGATTGAGAAGCAGTAAGAACACCGAGCCTACTCTAGTTCGACATGAAGATAATAACACACAATAAAGTAGTGATGCTAAAGATTATGAAATTCATGATAAACCAGTTCAGGAAGAACCTTAATCTAGCACTGCAACCGCACCAGAGCCGAGACGATCCTCAAGGGACAAAAGACCATCCACCCGATACAACACAGAGGAGTACGTTATGCTCACTGATGAGGGGGATCCTCAAAGCTATAAAGAAGCAATAAGTGATTGTCATAAAGAAGAATGGAGAATAGCCATGCAAGAAGAAATGCAATCCTTGCATGAGAATAACACATATGAACTAGTAGTGCTACCAAAAAGGAGAAGAGTTTTGAAGAATAAGTGGGTGTATAGAATCAAGACCGAAGAGAACTGTTCAAAGCCTCGCTACAAAGCTCGGTTAGTCGTCAAAGGATTCAGACAAGAAAAAGGTATCGACTTTGAAGAGATATTCTCTCCCGTGGTAAAGATGTCATCCATCCGAGTTTTCCTTGGCCTAGCAGCCGCGCAAGATTTGGAGATTGAACAGCTCGATGTCAAGACAACATTTCTTCATGGTGACCAAGAGGAAGAGATCTACATGGAGCAGCTTGAGGGATTCAAAGTTCCAAGCAAAGAAAATTTAGTGTGCCGCCTCAAGAAGAGTCTATATGGGCTTAAGCCAGCACCAAGGCAATGGTACAAGAAGTTCGACGCATTCATGGAAGAACATGATTTCAAAAAGATGGAAAGCGATCATTGTGTCTTCACAAAGAGGTATGTAAGTGCTGACTTTCTCATACTTCTGCTCTATGTTGATGATATGTTAATTATTAGTCAAGATCGCATAAAGATAGCTGCTTTAAAGAAAGATCTAAGCAAGAGCTTCTCCATGAAAGATTTGGGACCGGCTAAACAAATCCTTGGGATGAGAATAACTCGTGATAGATCAAAAAGACTGTTATAGCTATCCCAAGAAAGGTACATTGAGAAAGTGTTGGAAAGGTTCAACATGCACCAATCAAAGCCGGTTAACACTCCACTTGCCGGACACTTCAAGCTAAGTTCGAAGTAGAGTCCGACAAGTGAAAAAGACATGGAGGAAATGAAGAAGATACCATACTCATATGTAGTAGGCAGTCTCATGTATGCAATGATATGCACAAGACCAGATATCGCCTATGCAGTTGGTGTTGTCAGTCGCTTCTTGGCTAACCCAAGGAATGAACATTGGGTTGCAGTCAAATGGATCCTCTGATATCTATGTGGAACTTCCAAAAGATGTTTATGCTTTGGAAAAGGAAAACCTGTATTAGAAGGATACATAGACGCAGACTTGGCTGGTGACATTGATTCAAGGAAATCAACATCGGGATACTTAACTACTTTTGTAGGGGGAGCTATTTCATGGCAATCAAAGCTGCAAAAGTGTGTTGCATTATCCACTACAGAGGCAGAGTATACCGCAGCTACCGAAGCTTGCTAGGAGATGTTGTGGATAAAGAACTTATTGCATGAGTTTGGAATAGATCAAGAAAAGTATGTCTTGAAGTGTGAAAATCAAAGTGCAATTTACTTGACAAAGAATTCAACATTTCATTCCCGCACAAAGCACATTGATACAAGATATCATTGGATCCGAGAAGTCCTTGAGGAAAAGCAAATACATCTTGATAAGGTTCACACAGATGAGAACTGGTCTGACATGATGACCAAGGTAATACCAACAAAGAAGTTTGAAGATTGCTGTCAAGGTGTCGGTTTGCTACTACCCCCCAATTAAGTCGGGAGGGGGAGATTTGTTGGGATCCCTCCTTAATTGGAGAGTTTCTAGAAAATTCTAGATCTTTCTAGAGAAGTGTAGAATTTTCTAGAATGTTTCGGAGAACTCCCTAGAAGCTTGTGGAAGAGTGTGGAACCCTCTGGAATATTCTGGAGATGTCTGGAACCTTTCGGAACCTTATGGAGGAGTATAGAAGGATGTAGAAGGGAATGAAAGGGTGCAGAGATTCCTAGAGAGTGTGGAGCATTCTAGAGAATCAATCTCCACCCTTGGATACAAGTAATCTCCACCATTCATTGTGGAGGTTGAGTAGTATAAATAGGGGTAGGAGCCTTTATTCTTGATCGCCAATCAAAAAAAGAAATATCCAAGAATTATAAAAGAGCGCCTCTTTGAGAGAAAAAGAGAGATAGCTTGGGAAGTCTCTATCCTCAAGCTTGAGTGAGCCACCGAGTGTGAGTTGCTTTTGTAATCATATTCTTGTAATCCTACTATTCTTTGGTATAGTGGAAGAATCTCCATATTGGAGAATTATAAATTCTTGTGCTCCCATTACTACTTTCAATCTTAAAGTGCCTATCTTAAATTCACGAAGCGGGAAAGCTCGAGATTTCCTAACATTAATAGGAAGTTTAATTAATAAAGTGAAGTTTAATTAATATTGGAAGTTTAATTAATAAAGTGAAATTTAATAAATAGTGGAAGTTTAATTAATTAAGTGATGTTTTGGAAGTTTAATTAGTAAAGTGAAGTTTAATTAATAATGGAATTTTAATTATTAGAGTGAGAATTAATTAATAATGGAAGTTTAATTAATTAATAAAATGAGGTTTAAATAATAAGTGAAGTTTAATTAATTAAATGAAGTTTTGGAAGTTTAGTTAATAAAATGAAGTTTAATTAATAATGGAAGTTTAATTAATTAATAAAATGAAGTCTAATTAGTATGGAAGTTTAATTAATAAAGGAGTATAATTAATAAAGGTGTTTAATTAATAAGAGAAGTTTTAATTATAGTATGAAATTTTAAAGAAATGAAGGTATTTATTAAATAAAGAAGTTTTACTAATAAAAGGGTTTTAACTAATAAAAGATTAATTAAATAAAACGGAGGTTAAAAGTTGTGAATGTGACTTGATCATGCTTTCTTTGTTACTTGTGTATGGAAAATATTTAGTCGTGTGCTTAGCACTAAAAGCCAATGAAGTAGAGTTGATTCTATCTATGAGAGATAAGAATGATGATTTGAGTGGGGTAACAATAGTGTTCTAACCTACTAGGGTTCACTCTTGACCGAGAGATTGTAGAAGTTGAAAAGGTCGGAAATGTGGTAAGTATACGAGATTTGAATTCCATATGCAATCGTTTTAATGTTTTTGAATTTGACCAAATTAACTTGAGAAATATCTAGAAGAAACACGAAAATTATACGGTACGTTTATTCACTCAGTGGTGATATAACCACATATAAGCTCGTATTACTCTTCTTGGACAAGAGATAAGGAAATCCATTTGGATAGAAGATGATCTCCACCCTTATCGTTGTCTATTTATTTCTGAAAGAACCAGAGTTAAGTTAACCAAAAATTTGTCAATTCGGTCTTGAAGAGACCGGGGTTGGTAATTGTTCTACTTATCGAAAACCGCTTCAATGTTGAGATACACAATATATCTCCTGGAAATGATCTATTCAAGATGTTGGAATCTATGTATGGCTTCGTGATCTGTTCGAGATGTTGGAATCCACTTAGGGATCGTTATATGTTCAAGTAACGATGGCTCGTGTGTTGACATGCTGAACGTGACTTCACAATTGGTATATGACTAAAGATAGAGTTGGGTGCACAATCTAGAAGTTTTGTTAACCTATGGGGGGTACATCAACTCCAGTATCTAGAATATGCTTATCGATATTTTGTGCGCAAGGAATTGTTGATACTTGGTTCACGTGTTAGGGCATAGGTCAATTGTGTTTACCTTAAGGTATATTTTATATAGAGATATACGACGCTCAAAAGGTAGTTTTTGATCCTTGTCATGGAGATTGGTCTTGGCCTACTTATGAGTTTTACTGGGGAGGTCTCCACGGAAAATCCATATGCGTGCGAACCTTAGTGGTTTTGATTGTACTTTAAGATTGTTGTATCGTGAGATGCAAGCGGCACAACTATTTTCTGATTTATATTCTTCACTATAGACGTTATCTATTATATCACCTTATGTACTTATCAGGCTATGTTTCTTTTAAGGGGATAACCGTTTTGGCATTCCATGCGGTCTCAAAAGTATTGTTGTATGCTAGTTACATATTTCTTAATTTTGTCACACCAGACTTATGTCTGACCCATGATTTTGTTTTTCCCTTATTTCCATGAGTTCTCTTTCGAGTAGTCTGAGAAAGGTAGGTTTTCGTTGATGTTCATTGGGCTCTTGGAGAGGAGCTGGATGTTTACCTACCATAGTATTCATTTTCACTGCATTACTTTATGTATATATATCAACAACTGTAAGGACTAGCTGTTATAACTGTCTAGGCCGATGATGATACTTTGATTAGTAACTATGAAATGCTATGTAAATTAGAGTAGCTCTATGTATTATCTTTTGTTATTATTTGTTATCATTCCGCATATGAGATTCTGATGTTTTGTTCTATTTCTTGTTCATTTTCTTTTCTTCGTTTTCTTTACACTAATGTTCTGTCTTTTGGCACTTGGATGTTCGGTACACGATTACCGTAGATGTATTAGTGTCGACATTCGAGGGTTAAAAGGTCGCGTGTTACTCAAATAAAAATTCGATATGGTAACTTTTTTTTGAAATTCACCGATAACTTCCACTGCGGGTTGGTCCAGTTCCAACAACGGTATCAGTGTGAAATAGCCTATGTAGTCAAAATTAGTCATATTGGGGCTAAGTTATTAAAGCCTATCCACATATTAGGATGTCTAAAAAAGTAGCGTCTAAGGTTGGGTTTGGGTAATCAAGTATTCTGCACTACTTCGCTAGTAACCTAGCCCGAAATGATAAGGTAAGCCTAAAGGGTTATCCCTAATAGAAAAAGGTCCAATTTGAATTAGGTCATTGGCTAACTTCATAATTATATAGAAATTAAAAAAATAATTTTTTTTAATTTAAAATTTAAATTTATAAAAAGAAAAAATATAATAATGTAATAATCTAAATTTTAAAATTGTTTTCAAAAAAAAAATTTAAAATTTAAAAGTTAAATTTAAAATAAATTACATATTATAAAAGTTATAATATAAAATTTCAAAATATTTGAAACTGTTATAAAATTAATTTTGAAAATATTATTTATTAATAAGATAAATAAAATAAATAAATTATTAAATATATATACATGTATAATATATATAATGATGTACGTTATGTTGTCTTAAATTATTTAAGAAAATATGAGTATACATGTGTGTACAAAAGAGTTTTCAAAAATAATTAATTTTTTTAATTAAATAAATTAATTAAAAGTCAGTTCATGAATTAAAATACATACATACATATATAAGACGTATGTGTATTACTATAAAGTTTATAGTATATATATGTGTGTGTGTGTATTGAATATAATATGTTACAATTGAATAATATAATAATTAATTAAAGTGTTGATTAATTAAATTAAATAAGGTTTAATTAATATAATATAATACATAAGACTATTATATAAGTAATATGAAATATAAAAGTTATAAAATAATAAAACTTATATACTATGAATGTATAAATTTAAGGTGGAACATTAAGAAAGTCTAGATAGACTTACGGAATAAATACATACATAAATGTACATATACCATGAATTCTGATGTGTACAACACTTGAATCATGAGGACATTTCAAAAGAAATACACTATTCCTTAAGTCGATATCACTCAATATAATATATTGAAGATTACGAATCTTCAATATAATGTTGTCCTCTAACACACACACACATACATATATATATATTAATAAATTACTTGCATACTCCTTGGTTGTTGAGCGAGTTCAAGCTAGGGATGTTATGTGTAGTATTATGAAAATATTGACTAGACAAGGTAAGATAACAATATGTATTTCTTGAGCAAACTCATGGTACATATACTATACTTAGGCCATCGCAATATGATAAGTATGAGTGAATAATTTCTTTTCGAATTGTTGAGTAAACTCAAGGTCGAAGTGAAATTTGGATAAGGTACCAAGAGTTAGGAGTTCTATACGATACAACTGATAAGGAGTTATCCATCATCCGTGGAGCTATGACTTGTTGAGCAAACTCAAATCCAGAATTACAAGACCGATAAGTCCTAACACCCAATAGTGAAGTTGAAAGACTTTTATGTTTCGGCTTAGGGTTTGGTGAAACATAAAAGACTAGTGTGAGCCTTATTACAAAAATGAAATGATAACATATAACTTTTCTATTATTGTAAGAACATATGCTATGTAACAACCCACACCTTAATGGGCTTGAATTTTGAGTAAATAAAAACCCAAGTCCATTACAGCATGGATCGTTGCTTTTGGTAATCTGTAATAAACATAAGTATATCAGAGAGCGATCCATATAAACTCATAGAATAATAGAAAGATATAATAGAAAATATATACTGGCTAAGGCTACTACCTTGGAATCAAAGTCATTCCTTGGATTTCTAGCCTCATCAACGTTGAGCACGAAAGAGGAGACTCCACCATCTACAGCTCCCGTCTTGCACCAGTAGCATGTCCCTCTAAATCTATCCTATGTACAGTTATGAAGAGGTGGTCGCGTTAACTAAAATAATTACATACTTTACGCATACCTTTAATTTGTGACGATTAATTCCCATTTAAGAGTTATGTTTATTATTTACGACTAATTCATTCAATCCTATGTACGAGTATGATATGCCTAACCTCCCTCGAGGTATAGCAATATATATGTATATATATATATATATATATATATGCCTACACACACAGGTATATATATATATATGACGTACTACCCAAAATTTCGGCCACCAAATACTTCTTAAATAGGGAGGAGGTAGACCCAACTGCCATTTAATACCTCAATCCCTGAAGCGGACCCTCGCAAAGTAAACGCTACTCAATCGGTCCTAGCTACAGAGACCGATGACCTATATATACGGCTTTATAATTAATAATTTAATTGTCGTACTACTAACATATCTCAAAGACTCATCTAAGGGTTAAATAGCCCACCTTCGTCAGGAAAACATCTAACCAACTAACTTCAAGGTCCGTGCATATCCCATATGGATTCTACCATAGTAGGAAGCGAAATCCACCAAGGTATAAACTGAGCCTTTGCTACCGATCGTTCGGGATCGCTAGTGGTCATAGCCTACATGCAAGCCCAATTACTAAATACCGATCTAACAAAAATACTGGCATAGCTCGCTGACCATCCACAGCTGACAATCTGTTTAGACTAACCTAATGTAATTCAAGGGAAATGCCCCTATAGTTACTTAATACCTCTTATTGGAGATGAAGTAGACCTCATTTCCTTAAAAGTACAGGGTCATTTAATACTTCAAATCTAAGGCGAACCCTTGGTATATTTTCCCCTACCTATCTGCAACGCATATCCCTTCCCTATGGAACCTACGTTTGGAGATGTCCCACATCAGTAGTAAGTATACACAACTGCTGGTAGCCTCTAGGTGAAGGGCAGACATCTGTTGTATAACTCTACTGACCTCGCATCTCAACCCACTAAATCAAACCAACCATCCTAAACTTAAATGTTGAGCTAGGCCCACTAATCCATGCTTGTACTAAGCGTATAATTAATGCTATATAATTTCCTACTATAAATATTATATTACCTCCTAGCATTTAATTCCTACCCTACATGCTCATTTACTACATTCCATAAATGTCAATTGCGTGTAATAAATGGTCATTATTATTCTAATTGGATAATCTCTAATAAAATTTATTTATTCTTTCTAATTCAACCTATTACACCTACTTTATTTCCTCATAAATGCAATATTAAATCATTTAATCATTCCCATTAACCGCACTTATGTCCCCATTTAATTCCTGTAACTCCATATTAAATGCACATTTAATGCCCTTAAATTTTGAAGTAACCTTATTTTTACTATTTACAACTCCTAGTCCTATAATCTAATGCACTATAATAACTAATATGAATATTGTTATAAATTATCCCATACATATTTATTTATTTATTTTTAGTTGATAAGCGTGGTTATACATATACATATTTTTTTCCTATTTCTAACTATTAATTCCAAAGGTAAAACATTCATTTTGACAATTTAATTTGTCAGAGCCATCCTTCCAAAAAGGATTATCGTTGTAACTTTCCAAAAATTACCCAAAAATGAGACTTTTGCTCCGTATGAAATTACAAGGAATTATCTCTTTCCTTATATTAAAATAGACAGTACAAACTATAGAGAAGAATATTCATACTGCACACATCGTTTTTCTTTTTGGTATATTCCTTGTTATTTCAAACTAAGGATTGAATCATGTAACATAGCACACAACCAATCTAAGCTATCTTAGTGTACAATCAATTTTGTAGCCAACATGTGCAAGTGCATGGTGTATCATAACATATAAGACATGCATGCATAAAGATTCAAAATCAGCACCTTTATATGAATTTGTTCTTTTTAAAATATTTTGAAAATATGATGCAAACAACCTATATATACTAACAGTTCCATATGTATGCAAGTCTTAAAAAATCAAAAATCTTTTTTCACACAAAAAGTTCCACACTCCTACAAGTAAAAGTACGGTTCAACCAATTATGCATCCAATGTCTACCTTCCTAAACCTAGCACACAATTTCTAACATCCAATTTTTTTTAAAATCTAGTCTTCCCAGATCTATACTCCTATGCCAGAAAAGGAATTTAGATGGAACATTTTACATTTCCACCTTTCTTCTAGATACATATTCCTTTGTACTTTGAAACCTTCTCTTTTGCTCCCAATTTTTATCCAATTTTTCCAAATACAATTCGCATAAGGAGATTTATTTTCGGATGTTAAAACATAATGCAAGTTTTGTTTCACCATCAAAAAGGTATGGAAATAGAAATTCTAAAGCTAAAACAACATTCCCCTTGTTATTATCTATGTTTCGTCTACTATCACCCTTGTCGGCTAGTAAAATTCATATTTACCGACATATCAATGCTCTCTACGCTGAGCATATGGCATTTAGAAATTGGAAAGTTTCTTCTTTTGTTAAAAATCCTTTTCCCATTTCAATCAAATTACAAAATAGTTTGAAAAATAGAATTCCCAAAAGCATTTAAGCACCAATTTTTTTTCAAAAGCACTTGAACAAAATTTTCCAAAACTATGTGAACTTAACCTCTCAAAAGCATTTAAATAGAAATTTTTAAACACTTCTAAACGAAATTTTCAAAATATTTTCCGCTCCGTCTTTAAAAACAAATCAAATGATATTTTAATGTAATCGAGACTCAATCAATGAGTTAATCCATATGATTGACCCTAGCATTATGCAGCTAATCCTGGATTTGGGGAACCTTTCCTTCGACTCCTAAACAATGACACATAAGCCTGTTTATAAATTTAAGATTTTGAGGCAAAGGGACAATGACTCATGATTTTGCAACAAACTCTCCCTATCCTCTGCTTGTTAAAATTTATTTTTTCCAAAATTATGAAGTTTGTGCTAACCTAATTTCCTAATTTATTTTATAAACTTTCTGTCTTACCGACGTTTTATCGCTAGTTAATTGTCCTTGTGAGATTTTTTATTTACAATGTTTCCCAATATACATGGTGGTCAAATCTCATTCAAACCATCTACATAGTAATAAAATAAGAACGTATCTCATATAATATTGTATGCTTTTTCAATGTCCAAAGGGAGGCAACTAGTGATTACAACCAAAAACCTAAAAGAAACAATTGTTGGAAGCCGCCTTTCATCATTAATTGATGTTAATGGTGTTGTGGTCCTAACACCCCTTGCTCAATTAAGATGGATATTTCTAGTATGGCATTCTATATCACCTACACGTCTTCACTTATTTCCTTGACCCCTAATAAATAAGGTCCATCCATTACTTCTAACATTACACATGGTTATGGGGTAAATTGTGCATTCCCATACTATAATGGATAAGAAATATAATCTTTGCACATTTAGAATAACTCATTGGAAAATTGGCTTGGTGGAATAACTTTCCTACTACCTAACTTTCCTTCGCTAACCTTGAGTCAGCCAACATCCTTCATGTGTGTTTGTCGTCTTATTACTCTTATTCCCAATCATACTACTATCTTCTCTCAATCAAACTCCCATGATAGTATCCTCAAACTTTGGTATTTACTTTCCTTATCCTTGATCTTTCATACAAGTATACCTAAGGACTCGCAAAATTGTACTTTGATATTATTCCCCATTCGTTTGAGGATTCTTCTTATGGCTTCCACACATCTCTAATAAAATATTTCTTGGTTCATACCAACATTCTTCATAATATTTGGGGATTTCTTATTGCTACCCTACGAGCATTCATAGCTATTTTATTCATATTTTGACCTTTACCTTGTTTTAACTAGGAAGTCATCCTTATCCACCCCATATCAAAAATTGGTTTGGGTTTCACCATTCTTTATAAAACTAAGACTTTGCAATCATGAAGTACCTAATCCAAAACTATATCTTTGAAAATATAAACTTAGAAACCATTTTTAAAAATTCAAAATCTGCTTGGTTTCCAAAAGTAGCCATGAAAAATTTCTTATCCTAACCAACCTTCCCTTTTCAAAGACTTTCTACTAGAGAGATTTACTTTTTTAACAACTGACACCTTAACGGGCCCGAATTTTGACTAAGTCGAAACCCAAGTCCATTAGAGCATGGATCATTGGTTTTGGTAACTTGTAATAAAAAAATATATCAAAGTGCGATCAACATAAACTTACAGTGAAATTGAAAGATATAATAGAATATATATACCTACTAATGCTACTTTCCTGGAATCAATATCATTCCTTGGTTATCTTTTGGCCTTATCGGTATCAAGCATGAAAGTGGAGAATTCACCATCTATAGTTATCGTCTTGCACCAGTAGCCCATAACTCTAAATCTATCATGTGGGTTTTTATGAGGATTGGATCAGAACAACGTTTTGGTAGCTAGAAAAATTACACACTTTACTTATAACGTTAATTTATGCCAATTGATTCTCATTTAAGAGCCATGTCTATTATTTATGGCTTATCCATTCTATCGTATGTACGCGCAGGATATGCCTAACCTCCCCCGAGGTATAACTATATGCGCACACGCAAGTGTGTATGTGTGTGTATACCTCTACACACAAATAAATAAATATATATACATATATAAAATGATGTACCACCCAAAACCTGAACCACTTACTACTTCTTAAATAGGGAGGAGGCAGACCCATAGACCATTTAATGCCTTAATCCTCAAAGCGGGCCTCTTCAACATAAACTCTAGTCAATCGGTCCAAGGTACAGAGACCGATGACCCATATATATGGCTTTATAATTTATAATTTAATTGTCACACTACTAATGCATCTCAAAAACTCATCTAAGAGTTAACTTGCCCGTCTCCAACAAACAAACATCTAACCAACTTTGAGGTCTATGCATATCACATACGGAATTCTATAATATTAGTGAGCGAAATCCATTAGGGCATAACCCAAGCCTATCCTACCAATGTCTTGGGATTGCTGGAGGTTATAGCCTATATACCATTCCTACTATGAAATTACCAATCCCACAAAAATACCGGCATAGCCCACCAACCTTCCACAACTGACATCTCGTTTAGACTAACCCAATGTAAGTCAAGGAAAATGCCTCTTTAAGTTATTTAATACCTCTTATTGGAGATGAAGCTAACCCTATTTTCTTAAAAGTACAGGACTATTTAATACTTCAAATCTGAGGCGAACCATTGATATAATTTCCCCTACCTGTCCACAATGCATATCCCTTCCCCATGGGTCCTACAGTTAGAGATGTCCGACATCAGTAGTAAGTGTACATAACTGCTGGTCTCTAGGTGAAGGATGGACTTGTGTTGTGTAACTCTACTGACCTTGAATCTCAACCCGGTAAACCAAACTAACCATCCTAAACTTAAAGGTTGGGCTAGGCCCATTAATTCACGCTTGCTCTAATCTTATAATTAGGGCAGTATAATTTCCCACTATAAAAAATATACTGCCTTCTAGCATTAAATTCCTACCTTATATGCTTATTTTGCTATATTCCATAAATGTCAATTGTCTGTAATAAATGGTCATTATTATTCTAATTGGACAATCTCTAATAAAATTTATTTATCCATTCTAGTTCATCCTATTATGCTTATTTCATTTTTCTATAAATGCCATATTAAATCCTTTAATCAGTCCCATTAACTGCATTTATGTCCCCATTTAATTCCGGTAACTCAATATTAACCACACATTTATTCCTTCTAAATTTTGGAGTTAGCATACCTTTTTTGTCTACACTTTCTAGTACTATAATCTTATATGTTATTAATAACTAATACGAATATTGTCGTAAATTACCCTACATATATATTTATTTTTAATCGATAAGCGTGGTTGTACGTATATATATTTTCCTATTTCTAACTATTAATTCCTAAAACAAAATTGTAAAACCCATCATTTTTATGTTAATTGAACAAAAATAATTAATAATGATGAACCCTCTTAGAACTTAAAGCTCTGCATTTTTCGATCGAAGTTCAATTAAAGAAGTTATTAATGTTTGAAGTTTTAGCATCGAAATTACATATGTAAATATGATAATAAAATCGATTAATGTTAATTGATAACATTAATGGAGATTTATATGTTAACATTAAATTTAAAACTTAGAGAATTTATAAAAGAAGAAAAGAATTGGATAAGTCTAATTAATAGAGGAAATAAATGGAGAGGAGAATTGAACAAAGGAAATAAATCAACCAAATGAACTAATGTTAGAAATCAGCCAAGATTACACTATATAGGTCGAACTATGGAGGGCACAGGTCGACCAGAAGCGATAGACCTAGACCATTGAGCAGTCGACTCGTGGTTTGATTTTAGCAGTAGTAAATTTTGGCCATATGGCCTGGAGTTAATTCGTTTGATCCAACGGTTAGAACTGATTTGAACCTCTATAAATTAAGACCTAGGGCCTCTCTTCCAACTCATAATTTTCTAATGAGCGTGGAAGATCTGCCACTTTCTCTACTCCTCCAAAATTCTTGATTATGTAGAAATAGATTTAATTTGCATGTATACACTTTTAGGAAGAACATAAGGTGATAAAGAATAGGAAATAGGTTAAAACCAAGTCGCTACATCAGAGGTAAACTATAGATCTGGTTTTAGTTAATAAATCCAAATCTCTTCTCTTTATTCGAATTTAAATAGATCTGTATGTAAATGTTATATGAAAATCCAAATAGGGAATCAGAAGTTGAAATACAAATAACAGGGATTGGATCTAGAGATTTGATAGCACTTAAAAAGGTGAGTGGGAATATTATATGTTTTATATAATACAATATTATATCATTGTATATCTATTCCTATATGCTTGAGAAATTGAATTTAATTTATAAGTAAATTCTTGCTAAATGAAATGTTAAGAATTAAACTTGCCTATACAATCTATAATCGATGAATCAAATACTTTCTTGTTATAAACACAAGTTTTGAAATTGTATATGGAAGATAACAATGAATTGCGTAATAATTAGAATTAGTATTTATACGTCAGATATAAATTTGATGAAATGTTAATGTACCATATAATGATTAGAAATTTATATTTATACATCAGATATGAATTTGATGAAATTTTATTGTGTTGCGTGATGATTGGGAATTTATATTTATTTGACAGATTATGAATTAAATAGAAAATAAAGCTTGTTTTAATTTTGGGGCTTTAGTGTTACTTTAGTTCATTGGAATTTATATTGTTGCAAGTAGATTTCTATATATTATTAAGCTTAAATTGAATAAAAGTGTGACATTTGAAATGACAAGTAGATATATGTATATAAAAAGAAAGAGATGTACAAAATAAGGATAATTATTGTATTTTGTACCTTCTATTTCAAAAAATAAACAGATAATTCCTTGTAATTGCAAACAGTGCACAAACATCTCCTCTTTGGATAAGTGATGAAAATTTACTGTGTTAACATTTATATGATAGAAGTTTAGTTCCAATGTATTAAAATATAGTAAACTCTAAATGTTGAACATTAAGATGTGAATGAAATAAGAATACCAATAAGATGGAAAACAAAGAAAAAGAAAGTATGGAAGATAGGTGTTAACAAGAAAACTTGTCAGCACCCCAAAGTTGAATTTAAAGTATAGTTAGTTCTTTTGAGACCTTCTTTCAAAAAACTTGGATGTAGTTAATACTTCTCAATTAGGTTGTGATGGTTATAATCCATTCCATTCTCTTCAATTTTCCTCTTAAGTCGATTATGGTGGTAAAATCTCCTTTTTATTAGACCTTTCAACTTGGGCGAACACTTAAAATCCCTCTTATATTTCCTTTCGAAACAGTTAATCTGCCTTAGTTCTCTGTCGAAACCTCCCTTTCGAATCAGTTGATGAGGCCTTAAGGATAGCTTTAAAGATTTAAGGATGTGGATTGATTGGTTTTGACTTTTTTGGAAACTAACCTTTCGTCAACTTAAGAGTAGAGGTTAAGGCTCTAAGGGTATTGGGCAAACTAAGGGTTTTGACTCACTCTTAAAGGTGACCTTTCGTCCCAGTCGATACAAGAAGATTACAAACTGAATTCAGCAGAATTATCAAATCCATAAAATATCTAGAAAATTCCATAATCATGCTTCCATTAAACTCAAGTAATAAAAACCGACAAAATTCCCAATCTGATTTCAAAATTTGGGTTTACAAATTTTAGAAAATACAAGATTGGAATGAAAGGATTCGCAACCCCAAAACTAGACCCGTAGTGTCTTATTTATAGGTGCGGGTTGGCACCTTTCAACTTAATGCTTTCGACCTAGTCGAAAGGTGGCCTTGTAGAACTTTCATCACCTTTGACATTTGCACATCCCTTTGTATTGCATTTGAATGGATTTAAATGCTTCCGTCTTCATCAAAAGGGGTAGATGCGCCTTTTCCCCTTGTGTTACTTTGTTGTTGCAAGTGAGAAGGAGTATGAGATTTCGACTTTGTCAACAGGTAATTCTTTGGGGTTTCGAAGGTGTTGAAATATTGAGGGTTTCGACGCGGAAGGTAACTTTCGAAAACAAGCTTGCGAATTGATGCAACACCCTTCCTGATTGTTTAAGGCTTCGACCGGTTCGAAAGGCTTAGTTATGCTTTCGAAGGGGTTGTTCTAACCAAAGCATCTTTCTCAGTAATTTGAATGAAGGCGAAACCTTCGGTTTCGAAAGTTTGGCACACATATAATTGGTTGTTATTTGTTGCCTTCGAAAGGTATCCCTCTACTTATTTGATACATCTTCATGTAGGCGAAAGCATCTATTCTGAAAGGAAGCCATTTGAAGTGAAAGGGAGCTTTCGACCCCTTCGAAAGCATATGACATATCTGACTTTTTGGCTGTAGCATCCCTTCGACTCCTTCAGAAGGCTTTGTTGGTACCATCATCTCTCATTCATCTTTCCCTTCTATTCATTTTAGTTTCAACAATGTTGAAGTGTGAATTGGTGATAACACTTCCCCCCCCCCCAGCGAAGGGATGCTCTTGACTTTCCATGTCAACCATTTCAAAACCCACAAGGTTTCCTGTCTTTTCATATTCTTGCATAAATCTTGGTCGTTCATTTAAATTTGATTGTACACTCCATTCTTCATGCTGACTTTTCTTATAAACCATGTTCCTTTCTTCCCCTTGTTCATTTATCTACAATCAAAAGAAAACTCCAGCGAGAATCAAAGCTTTTAATTTCTTAAATAATTCCTATTTCCAACGAACATAATCTCGAATTCAAAGTAAGTTTTTATTATTTCTTCTTTTCAAATTAACTTTCCACGCTAAATTTCGATTTTTAAAATTTATTTAGTTTTAAATCGAATCATTGTTTGAATTTCTTGATTCGAGTGTTTCGTTCACATGAAAGTATCTTTGGATTTATTTCTATAGCTTATTTATTTCATTTCCCACATCAAATCTATATTTAAAATTCATCTGATTTGGTTTGTTTGTTTCTTTTAGGCTCGAAATTAAATTTCAGGGATTTTTATGATTATTGATTATGAATATGTGCTCAAATCATTTTTTTTAAAAGTATTTGGGTTTACATTAAATTTGGGGAAGAATGAGTTATATAGTTACTTCATAGAGAAGTTTAGGCTATTTCGCAATTTAGCTTTGTGATTTTACCTTTTTACCCCTTCGAAAAAGGTTGAGGCGGCTAACTTTGTTTTACCTTTTTAACATCTTTCGATGGGGTTAAAAGAAAGTCCAGCATCTATCTTTTAATTGGTCTCGTCGAAAGGTCGATGTAATTAATATGAAGTGGACTTCTTCGAAAGCATAACCATGCTTTAGTATATTCTAATACCTTTCGAAGAGGTTGCCTAATGTGCTTTACTAAATGACTATCTAGTCCATACTTTTCGAAAGCATAATTTTAATTTTATAGGTTTCGAAATCTCTAGTACATGCCTACTTCTAATTTATTTTAGGAAATGTGTGGAGTTAGAGATTCATCATCTTTTTTCTTTTTATAAATTGGATTGAGGAAAACATATTTTGTTTAAGTTGAAAATCAAATCAAACCCTTCGACTTGATCGAAACCTACTATATCAATTCAAATTTAGTTGTTGGTCGCTTTCCAAACTATATCACCCTTTCGACTTTCTCAACACCCTTTATAACTAAATGAAGTTCGATCATCATTTTATATCGATATTTTTGAAACGTCACAAAGCCTTTTCATTTTATTAATATCATTCATACCCAAACCTTTCGTCTCGATTGGCATATAGGGTTTCGAAAGCATTCATATTGTTTTAGTGAAACAAAGTTTATGGGTTTTGACAATGTTGAAAGGTTTATTTGTCTTTTTTATTGAATGTTGTTAGTGTATGTTTACAAATTGGTTGTGTAGGCTTCAACTACTTCTTTCTATAACAAAATTACCCTTGAGCTTTAAACATTGTTTAAGGGTGTTTTTTGGATGTCCACTTCCATTCTTCCTTTCGACTCTGTCGAAAGCTCAATCAAATGTCATTTTTCTAAACTAACTCTAACATTCTTCTAAGGATATGAAATTTCATGTTCTGGTTGATATTCGAATTGTTGTGATAGGTTTTTGATATCCTTGAAAAAATGTTAATTATATAACAAATTATAACTTCTAACTGAAATGATTTCACCTGGCAGGATCATGGGTGTGAAAAAGACTTCTGAAAAACCAGAAAAGGACACAGTGCCAGTGATGGAATCTTCTCCTAAGAAGATTGAAGCAACATCCAAACACACCTTAATATCTACCTAGGATGAGGTGGACACAATTCTCTACGACTTCGGCATCACTGGGGTGGAAGCTATTCCCCTAAGTGATAGCGACACCATCCAAAGCCCTCTTGAAGGGTACTTTGCCTATACCGCTATCCATATTTGGCATGGGGGCGCCTTGCCTTTACCGGATTTCTATCCAAATTTTTGACCTACCTAGGCATTGCTTCCATCCAGCTGTCTCCACATGTATATACATATCTTTTATCCTTGGAACTCGTGGCATTGGAGTCTAGAATTCCATCACTAAATGCTGAAGTTTTGAACTATCTAGTTCGTTTAGTTAAACTCAACAATCTGAATAATCAGATTTTCAGAGCCAATCTCTCCAAAAAGCTAATATCCAAGGGAGTAAACAAATTCAGAGAATGGGAAATTCAGTTCATCTTTGTTAAATGCTTTCCCAACATCAATGGGGTTTTCTCTTCCACTCGTAAGTTGATCACAATCTTAATTTTTATATATTTACTTTCTTTTTCTAATCTACATTTCCTTGTCAGCTCCGTCTGCTAAAGATCTAAATGATGAGGATAAGAGAACCTTCAAACTGTGATTGCTGCTTCAAGTAGCATAGGAAATAGACTTACTTTGTTGAATCCCTCACTTCTTCAAAAGCATTCCATCCTACCAGTAGGTCAAAGGGTACTTGGTCAACCTCCTTTAGTTCAACACACATCTCGGAGCAAACGCTTCCTTTCTTTAGGTGATCCGAAGAACTTCTCTCCAATGTCTCCAATTTTCCCTCATCACTCTAGTAGGCTTAAACGTAGTACTTGTGAGTAATGCGGATTATGGATCTTAAGGCTAGGAATAACACTAGAGGGGGGTGAATAGTGTTTATAAGAAATTACTAAATCTGTTTGAGTTATTTTTGATTTGTACACAAATGTATGCAATATTCAGACACAGATATAATCACAGAATCAAACACAGATGCAGAAATAAAGTAACTATAGTAAAGGAAAGAACACACCGGATTTTATACTGGTTCGGAGTTACCCTACATCCAGTCCCGTACAACTAAGTACGGATTTCCTTTCAAAAGCAATTCAACAATTACAACCCTCAGTTTCAAGGCTATGAGGTACACCCTCCAGAATAACAATCCTCTGGGTAGAGATACTTGATTTCCGGGGCAACAAGTTCACCCAATTGATTTCCAAGGCTACAATCACACCTTTTCTCACTTGATTGATTTCCAAGGCTACAATCACACCTTTTCTCGCTAGATAGATTACAAAGAAGCCTATAACTCTGAATAGCACTTGGATCTTGTTGAGATAGTGATAGAGAATCAAACCAGAGATTATCTAGTTAGATTCAATATTGATTTCGGCAGAGTAATGATAGGATTTTGAATAAGAAAATGTGGAAGAAGAAGAGAAGTGAAAAACCAGAAAATCTGATATAAAATTCGTTGAAACTAACCCCTATTTATAGAAGAACAACAGTCATGTCCATTCGTGAAAAGTTATGGCGAATAGACACTTCTTTTGAAATTCAAATTTTTGGTCCTAACTGACACTATGTCGACATGGGGTACTAGGGCATGTCGACATCCCAAAGGAAATTTTGATGTTTTGTTTTTCTTTGAAAATAACTTTTATCTTATATTAAAACTATTTTAAACTTTATAAATATACTTGACTATAGATAAAATACATAGATAAATATAGAGAATAATATATATATATATATAATTTTACTATAATTTTATATTTAAATCTAAGTATAAAGATAGTTTAAAACAAACGAAGTTTAAAAACACGAGTTTATTAAAAACAAAAAACAAAGAATATTTTAAGGCTAAAACATCTTTTTGAAAATCATTTGAAAAGATAATTTTTAAGGCTAAAACATTTTGAAAAGCAATTTTTAAAATCATTATGAAGTAGTTTTAAAAATCATTGTGAAGTAGTTTTGCAAGCTTCTTCCTGTAGAATATCTCATCATATCAGGACTCGAGAACTTGTACAAAACCAAGATATTCGTAGGTTTGTAAGCCACTTGTCGTAGGTTTGTAAGCTACTTCTCGTGGGTTTGTAAGCCACTAAAAAGGTAGAAATGGGTTCCATCCCAAAAGAAAAATGGAGTGAAGATTTCAGTGCTATTGTGAAGTTTTAACATAATTCTAGACTCAATACTTATCTTGAAATCTTGAACTCTTGATAATCTTGATATTCTTGATACTCATGAGTCTTCAACCTTAATATCTTGAATCTCTATATTGTACAGTCTTCATTCTTAGTACCTACATGGTTAAATCCTGCATATACACATATATCTAAACTATAATGTTAGTATTTATATTTTATAATCTTATTCTAAGGTTGTTGTCATCAAAATCATCAACTCATGGACTAACAATCTCCCCATTTTTGATGATGACAACCTTTGTTTATAAAATATTACTTCTAACCTAATAACTCCCCCTTAATCTATGCCTAACTATCCTATTTTATATTTCTCCCCCTTTGTCATCAACAAAAAAACTAACTCTAAACTATATAACTCCCCCTCATTCTTGTACTTAAATACCTGCATTAATAAACTATATAATAGACTATATTAAGAAATAACTATACTTATATAAATGATATTCAATCAATGATTATAAATATATCAATGTATATTTATACAATCATCAAACCACACCCAATGTTAATCAAATCAATCAAAAACAACAAATTTCAATCAAAGCAATCAATTCAAACAAAGTAATTAAATAAGGCAATCAAATTAAACGTTACGAGGAACTTCCACCCATCCTTCTTCTCCAAAAATAGGGTCTGCTTTGATGGCATCCCAATTTTCATTGTCACATGTGAGAGAGACAGGAGGATGTGCTTCGTTATCATCCTTGTGCAGGGAAGAAATCATCCATCGAATTGCCTCGAAATGCCTTTCTTGCTCCTTGATCATCTGCATTTGACTCAATTCTAAGTGTCGCTGGTTACGAAGAATGAACGAGAGAATATTCATGAATGAATTAAGAGTTTCTTCAAGATTCTCGGATAAGTTATGAATTGGATTAGCCATTTTTGAAATTGTGAGAAGAATGAGAGATAGAATAGATAAGAAATAATATTCAGTAATGAATTCTGGAAGAAATGGGTATTTATAGGTGTAGGAATTCGTTTGAAATGAATAGACATAGGGTAGTTATTCAAATTTCAAATTTGAAATGAAATGTCATTTCTGACCAGTACATGTCGACATGGTCAAAAAGTGGATGTCGACATGGTCCAGTGAATTTTGATGACCTTTTTTGATTTTGTGAATAATTGTGTATATATATATTTATATAATATACTAACATTTATTCATGAGATAAGATAAGCTAGATAACAGAAAAGGAAATCTATTTCATTGCATAATAGGATAATACAATGAAGAACTACATAAACACTCAAATTAAAACAAAATTAAACTAATTCGACAAGATATGAAAATATAGAACTAGTTAGAGGATGATAAAGATGAAGATAATCCAAGTTTCTTGCTGACATTGGAGAAAAACTTGTTCATCTTGGATGATATTTTGTCCAACTTCTTACTAACGGCTCTTTTAAGAACCCGTTGATTCTCAACAATAATCTTTTGATTTTTGAGAAGGGTTTTGTTGGTAGGATTAGAGGGATATTCAATACTTTCTAGGAATGTTTCTCCTTCCTCTTCTTCTTCTATTTCCATTTCATCCCTTTCTTCATCTTCTTCCTCTTCCTCCTCTTCCATTTCTTCATGAGCCAAATGCTCTTCCTTTTTGGCAAGAGTTTCATAAGATGGAAAACATATGAGATTTTCATGAGAGAAATGTTTGAGATATTAAAAACTTTTCTAGAAATAAATTCTTCTCCTCTGAAATTTACTCCAAAATAGTTGAAAATCTGAGTAAGGTAAATTCCATGGTATAAAGTGTTTTCTCCCATTTCAAAATTTTTAGGACGAAGTTCATCCAAAATAACTTGCACCCAATTGATATCATAATTTCCGAAAATATCAAAAAGTGCTTTGCACACTTTTGAAGTAGGATTGTTAAAATTTCCCGATCTTGGAGTCAAAGTATGTTGTAAAAGGAGATTGACAATTCTTGCTTTAGGACGAAAGTTTCAGTTTTTAAATTCAAAGTTTTCTTCTCCTTCAAAAATATGATGAAATGTCTCATGATCATGTTCATCGATTTGAAAACTAGAAAGATCCATTCCCGTGCTTTTGCAATTGAGAATGGTACCCAAAAGATCACAATTCAAAATAATTTTAGTGTCTTTGACACTACAAATTTCATTATCATTTCCTTCATAAAATTCTCGATTGAGAATTGCATAGAAAATTTTAACAAGATTTGGGTAACAAACAAAATCATTTTGAGAAGAATCAACAAGACTAAGAATTTGATTGTTCGCAAAAAGAGTATCAATTTCATAAGAGAAAAATCTTGAAAGATAGCAAACTTTCCGAGATGGACTTTTCCATAATTAGCATAATTGATGTATGCTATTATTGCCTCCGGATTATTGAGGAGTTGCTCTTTCAAGTTTCTGGAAAGTTTCATGGTAGAGGGGTTGCTTGAAGAATCCATTAAAGTAGAGAATAAAGAGCTTGGAGTTTTGAAGAGAGAGTTTGAATTTGAAAATGAAGGTGAAAAGTTGTGATAAAAGATAGTGAATAAATAGATTTTTGAAACAGATGTTCTCTGGTCAAAAGATGCCTTTTCAGAGTATTGAATGAAGTGAAAAGGTGGAGGGAAATTCAAGCATTTGAATTCAAATTTTGAATTTCAAAATTTGTACCCATGTCGACATCATGGTAGGGACCATGTCGACATGTGCCTGTGAATTTCTATGATTTATTTTTCCTAAGTATTCTAATATATATATATAATTATTATTTTAATGTCTATATATATATCTGGAATATTATTAGAATTATAGTATATTGCAGAAAATATTATTATATTATTAAAAAATAATAAAAATAAAATAATAAAATTATAATAAAATTATAATAAAATAAAAAATAAATTTAAAATTCAATCAACATACCAATTCAAAATCAATCAATCAAGCAATCAATCATCTAATTCTAAGCATGCAATTTCAATCAATTGTATTGTAAATGTGTACCTTTTTCTGAGTTCGTTTCCTTGAATTTGTTGAAGTCGTGAACTGTCATGAAACACAAATTTGAGTTATCTGTCTTTTGATCATCATCACTTGAGGACGAGTCTGAATCATCTAGAGTAGTAGTAAATGCACGCTTCCGTTTCTTTACTGAATCATTGTTTATAGGAGGATTCTGCCCTTTTGGATACAGACAGTCTCTTTTGATATGGCCTGGTTCATCACAGTTGAAGCATTTGACATTGTTTGGCACTACATTCTGATTTCCAGAATTCTTATAGTTTTTTCTCTTGAGATTTTTCATCTTTCTATATTTCAGGAATTTCCGAAAATTCCTGGTCATAAATGCTATTTCTTCATCATTATCACTGTTTGAGTTTGATCCGTCGGTTAATGCATTGAATGCCATTGATTTATTTTCAGATGCTTTGCTTTCTCTTCTCCCGATCATTTGGACTTCAAACGACATTAGATTTCCAATCAATTCTTTTATCTTTAAAGTACTATTGTCATTTTCCTCTTCAATTGCAAATGTCTTTTGATCCCATTCTGGAGTGAGAGAATTTAAAAATTTTCTGACTTGATCTTCTTTTGAAAATTCCTTTCCCAAGGATATTATCGAATGCACAATATCTTGAAATCGATTATACATATCTAAAATAGACTCATTAGTATTCATTTTAAATAACTGAAACCGATTTGTGAGCATGAAATCGTGAGTCACTTGCAAAGTTTTCCAGATTTCATATGCCGACTTACAAACTGAAACTCTATTAAATTCATTCCTATCAAGTGAACAAACAGAATATTCATTGCTTTAGAATTATTTTGTGCAACAGTCTTTTGCTCAGTAGTCCACTTTGCAAAATTAGTTGTGGGTTCAGAATATTCGGTTTGTGTGATATTCCAAGTATCTAATCCTACAGATTGTAAATATATTTTCATCCTACATGCCCAATATGCATAGTTGCTGCCATTAAAAAGTGGTGGTTTGGCAGTAGACTGACCTTCTACAAATGAACTAGTGTTAGAAACAGTACCAGTGTTGGTAGCCATTTAGAAAACTTTTCAAAATTCAAATTATGAAACTTTTGAAAACCTTGCTCTGATACCAAATGTGAGAAATGCGGATTACGGATCTTAGGGCTAGGAATAACACTGGGGGGTGAGCAGTGTTTATAAGAAATTACTAAATCTTTTTGAGTTATTGTTGATTTGTACATAAATGTATGCAATATTCAGACATAGATATAATCACAGAATCAAACATAGATGCAGAAATAAAGTAAATGCAATAAAGGAAAGAACACACCGGATTTTATACTGGTTCGGAGTTACCCTACATCTAGTCCTGCACAACTAAGTGTGGATTTCCTTTCAAAAGCAATTCAACAATTACAACCCTTGGTTTCAAGACTATGAGGTACACCCTCCAGAATAACAATCCTCTAGGTAGAGATACTTGATTTCCGGGGCAACAAGTTCACCCAATTGATTTCCAAGGCTACAATCACACCTTTTCTCGCTTGATTGATTTCCAAGGCTACAATCACACCTTTTCTCGCTAGATAGATTACAAAGAAGCCTATAACTCTGAATAGCACTTGGATCTTGTCGAGATAGTGATAGAGAATCAAACCAGAGATTATCTAGTTAGATTCAATATTGATTTCGGTAGAGTAATGATAGGATTTTGAATAAGAAAATGTGGAAGAAGAAGAGAAGTGAAAAACCAGAAAATCTGATATAAAATTCTTTGAAACTAACCCCTATTTATAGAAGAACAACAGTCATGTCCATTCGTGAAAAGTTATGGCGAATAGACACTTCTTTTGAAATTCAAATTTTTGGTCCTAACTGACACTATGTCGAAATGGGGTACTAGAACATGTCGACATCCCAAAGGAAATTTTGATGTTTTGTTTTTCTTTGAAAATAACCTTTATCTTATATTAAAACTATTTTAAACTTTATAAATATACTTGACTATAGATAAAATACATAGATAAATATAGAGAATAATATATATAAAATTTTACTATAATTTTATATTTAAATCTAAGTATAAAGATAGTTTAAAACAAACGAAGTTTAAAAACACGAGTTTATTAGAAACAAAAAACAAAGAATATTTTAAGGCTAAAACACCTTTTTGAAAATCATTTGGAAAGATAATTTTTAAGGCTAAAACATTTTGAAAAGCAATTTTGAAAATCATTCTGAAGTAGTTTTGAAAATCATTTTGAAGTAGTTTTGCAAGCTTCTTCTTGTAGAATATCTCATCATATCAGGATTCGAGAACTTGTACAAAACCAGGATGTTCGTGGGTTTGTAAGCCACTTGTCGTAGGTTTGTAAGCTTCTTGTCGTGGGTTTGTAAGCCACTAAAAAGGTAGAAATGGGTTCCATCCCAAAAGAAAAATGGAGTGAAGATTTCAATGCTGTTGTGAAGTTTTAACATAATTCTAGACTCAATACTTATCTTGAAATCTTGAACTCTTGATAATATTGATATTCTTGATACTCATGAGTTTTCAATCTTGATATCTTATATCTCTATACTGTACAGTCTTCATTCTTTGTACCTGCATGGTTAAATCCTGCATATACATATATATCTAAACTATAATGTTAGTATTTATATTTTATAATCTTATTCTAAGGTTGTTGTCATCAAAACCATCAACTCATGGACTAACAGTACTTGTAGTTTGTTGTTGTGTTACTTTTTAAAATTACTTCACTGACTTGTAATTAATTTAATATTTTTTTTTGAATCTTCAACAGCTGCTCCTCGGTTTGAGCAAATTATAAGTGATTCGTCTCTCCCTACTTCTATGTCATGTGCGCCATCTTTGACTCAAGCCATAGCTAGGTCAAAGATGGCTACTAAAAGAAAATTGGGTAAAGTAGTCGTGGCGGAACCATGCCCTAAGAAGGCCAAGATCGTTGAAGTTCCCAATTCTCCACCTCTAGAAGAGGGGGAGACTGTTGATATTGACAAAACATTGGAGAGTCCAACTATTGAAGCTTCTCTTAATCGACCCAAGAAGACTACCTCAAAGGTCGACCCCCTATCACGCATTGTCATCTCCTGCTCTCCTCGTGTGATTGAGTAAATGCAAAAAGACTTAGGGACTTCGACCTCTTCTCAGAAGTTGCACTCTTCCAGATCCACATCATCTGTGCCTCCGAATGATTTTGAAAAAATGGTTCAGTCTATCTTTAATTATCCATCCTGTACTTCTATTCGGCCACCTTCGTTCTTTTTTGATCTGATGGATCACTGTCATTCTCTAGTTGAACAACAACTTCTGGTTTGCTTCATATCACTTAACCTTACTTTAATTGTTTATCTCTAAATGTTGACTTATGTTATACTTTTCCTTTCAGATTTCCAAAAGCTGGCTTTTCTGCAAGAAATCGCACTAAAATCTTCCATAGAGACATCAAGGCTTCGAGAGAAAATCTCAAACTTGAACAACCAAGTCATCTCTTCATTTGATGATAAAAATAAAGCTACTATAAACTGGAGAGACTGACAACCTCTCTTGCTTAATCAGAGTCAATTAATTCTAAGGAAAGAAATGCACATCAACTTCTGCCTAACGAAAATCTAACCTTGAAAATGGCTTTGAAAGAGTCTGAAGATGAAAAAGCTCAAATGGTGGCAAAATAATCCTCTCGCGTGAAAGGGTTAGAGAAAAAGAAAAACTCTCTAAAGTTGGCTGTCAATGTATCTCCGATGCAAAGCAAAGGGTGTCTCAATTCCTTGATACTTCCCTTGATGACATCATTGTTAATTCTTTTGAAGATGCCATGATGCTTGCTTATGCCGACAACATAGAAAATGTCTGGATTTGAGCTTTCCTTTACTTGATCATGCTCTTGTCAATAGATTTATGGACAAAGCTAAAAGAATGGAGCAGGGGGTTGAAGTTTCTAAAAGAGAGGAGATCGATGCCTCCAAAATCTTATGCTTTGAAGTCCCTTCCCTCGAAGTAGATTATGATTCTGAGGATGAAGATTATAAAGATGAAGTCGCTGAGGATGAAGGCGACAATGACGATGACAATGAGAACGATGATGATGATAATGAAGGCAAAGGCCAGGGTTTAGGTGGCGATGGGGAAGGTTGCACTGATGTTTGTGAAAAAGATGACGATGACAACATTGGGGCTTCAGAAAAGGTCAACCCCGATCCTATTATTCATGAAGCAAGCCCACCTGAATCCCCTGCACCATCATCAAGAGGGGACTGCTAACATTGGCGTGGAAGAACAAAAAGAGAAGAAGCAGGTCCCTCAAACAATAGTTCCCGTTTCTCAAGTATAGGATTCTTTTTTAATTGGCTTTCACTTCTTAGATAATAATAGTTTACATCCTTTATTTTAGATAAGGAAGAAATCCATTCCCCCTTCTAAAGCTAAGCTTGAAAGAAAACAAGCAAAAATAAATAGCTTGTATAGAGAGTTAGATAAGCAATTAAAAGAATAAAGTATTCTCTCTGATAAATATCATCGACTTAACAAAAGTGTGGCAATGTTAGCGTCTTTCAAAAATCAAGAAGCTGCCCCACGACTAAGGAGGGCGCTCCTTCGATATGATAGCCTTTTGAAAGAGAATCAAGAATTAATTATGCTATTTATGTGATTTCAATGGGGGTCTACTTAGGCGTTTACACAAGAGATATTTGGACGAATTTGGATCTGATCCACATCCTGGAGCATGGTAGAACTTACCACGAGTCAAATCGATTCCCCAAGAGTTGCCTCTTGAGAAACTTAAATACTATAAGGACAAATTTGTTTCAGTGTTATTTAAAAAGTTAATTTTGTATGAACCGGATGAACATTCATAGTTATGTAATAATATTGGTATGTGAATTTCTTGCTCTAGTTTCCTTTTATACTTAGCTGTATTTTATTTCTTTATCACAGAATGAGTGTCCCCTAAGCAACTTTATCTCTAGAGATTATCTAATCAAGTATGTTAAACTAAGAAGAGATTATCTAGAAAAGGCTTCAAATTTGAAATCTTCAAATTTAGCTAGATATTGCTTCCTTAGAAATTTGCAAAGACTTTACATGGAACATCCTTGTCTTTGTTTTGATTTGTTTGGTGAAGAAAAAGAAAAGCTTCTTGAAGAAATTTAGACATATCATACCAGATTGATATATGGTGGTGATAGTTCTCCTGCTAGGGAAAGGGACTATAGCAAATATCCTCCAGTTGTTACCCCCGAAGGATTTAATGTTCCTTTTGATTCAATGGTTACCCTTTCGGCTAATTCTTTTAATAAAGACAAAAAGTTCATATCTCAACTTTAAATATGAAACAAGTGTCCAATGAAATTATACCTTTTATTTCATTTTTTAGCAAAGCTAACGGGGCGGAACTGGCCCCTACCAGATATATTGAGAGAGGAAATATTATGATAACATGCTATCATAATATGAGAAATTAAAGGAATAAAAGCAACCAAACAACCACCTATTGATTTTTCATTTAAATCCCTAAAAGCCTAAATGAAAAATAAAAAAGCCAAAAAAGTCCATGACATTACAAAACCATACTCATTATTATCCTAGTAATTATTAATCTAGATCTCCATTCTTGCATAAACACTCTTTTGTTTCGTTCTTCCCAAAATAACAGCAATAGTTTCCTTCAAAAGCATGAGAAGAAAATCAGAATATCTGCATCGCCATCTCGTGCTTTTCAATATATTATACCATTCTATCTTCGAGCAAGTAGCAGGTGAATGCAAACTATAATTACAAAGAATAGATTGCCACACATGATAATTACAGGAGCATTCGAAGTACAACTTAGCATTAGATTCTGAAGCATTGTTACAGAAAACACATCTATAGAGATTCAGAATTCCTTTGTGATATAAGTTATCCAACGTATGATTAGCATTATTTACAACCTTCCAAAGAAGCAAATTTTCTTCAACTTTGATTTGGAGGACCATATTCTAGAGTGCCAAGGGAAAATAGGGAAAAAGCATTCAAAGATTTGTACATATATTTTATAGAGTGAGGCTTTTCATTCCATAGTGAAAGCACTTATAGAAGAGCCAGAAGAACCTTGCAAAAGATTCTAAGCCTGTATGACCATATGAGAATTGTAGTAAAGGAGAGAAATGTGATCATCGGTAATATATTTGCATACAGTATCATGCTCATGAATGCCAGTCATGGTTCTTAAGTTAAAATTGATGGAACCAAAGAGAATTATGCCTTTTCTAGTCCAAGGGGAGTGCCAAAATAAGGTTCTATCAGAAATATCAGATTTGTATATTGGGAGAAACCAGAATCTAGATCTTAATAAATTTCTCCAAAACCAACTGCAGTTATCAAGGGTAGAGAGAGACCAAAAAATTGATTTTTTACTAAGTTTTCTTGAATCCAAACTGAGAGCAGACCCTCCTTTCTTTGATGCAGTCTTTCAGTAGGTTTAGAAACAACAACTCTATTGCATAGTTTTAAATTAAGAATACCAAGGCGACCAAATATGATAGGCCTGGTAATCTTTTTATAAGCAATAGGAATTAGTTTCTTGGAGAATGGGTTGCCATGCCAAATAAAGTGATTGATAGCACCATTAATCATAGTGATAAGTTTACCAGAGAGGATGTAAATACTGTAGAAGTAAGTGGTTATAGATGAGGCAATCGATTTAGCAATCACTATCCTACCAGCAGTAGACAATTTATTTGAAGGCCAAGAAGAAAGTTTCTTTACAATTTTAACAAACATGGGCATAAATTGAGCAGTTGAGATATATGAGGATGTTAAAGGAACACCTAGATACAAGGAATTGTCCTCCATATAAGGCAAGGCACCAAGAGAAACCATTTCTGAAATTTTATCAGCCCAGCAATCTTTATGTTTGTTTTGTTATGATTTATCTCTAAGCCAGAAACCAAGTAAAAAAGAGACAAGAACCCTTTTAATGTTGGTTATAGATTTAACATTTGGCTTTGTAAATATGATTAAATCATTAGCAAAAAGAAGAGAGACAATCATAGGTTTTTTGCAACCAGGATGAAGGTCAATAGCACGGGTATTTCCCTCTAAGTTTAGCATTATTATTAGGCATTCCATGATAGCAATGAATAAATAAGGTGAAATTGGATCTCCATGTCTAATACCATGAGTTGCCTTAAATAACAAAAAGTTTCACCATTTATAGTTATGCTATGATAAAGAGTGGAAATACAAGAATATATCTAAGAAAAAAAAGGAAGGGGAAAATTCATTTTTTGCAATATGACAATAATAGTAGACCACTGGATTGTTTCAAAAGCTTTTTGGATGTCAATCTTAAGAGAGCATCTAGGTGAAATAATTTTCCTACCATGTCCTTTCATTAGCTCATGAGTAAGAATGATATTATCTGAAATGCTCCTACTAGGTAGAAAATCATTTTGATTTTTGGAGACAATTGTGTTCAAGGCATTTTTCATTCTAGAGGCTAGAATTTTTGCTATACATTTATATATCACATTGCAGCAAGCTATGGGTCTAAACTGATTAACATTTTTAGGAGATTCAACCTTAGGAGCAAAAGCAAGCTTTGTAAAATTTATGCCTTTAGGCATATGATTGTTTCTAAAGAAATTCTTAATAGTAGCAGTTAAATCATTTTGAACTATATCCCAAGCATGTTTGAAAAAATGAGCATTGAAATCATCAAGGCCAACCGAACTATTTGAATTCATAGAAAAAATAGCATCTTTAATTTCTTTAAAAGTAATTTCTTAAATACATTCAGTCGGATGAGAGATAGAAATACCTTCCGTGGGAATATCTATAAGAGTTGCAAAATCTGGTTGAAGAAGGGAATGAATGGATAGGATAGCAGAGAAGTGATCTAAACTTTAATTTCAGAAGAGGTGGAGTAACTTGTTCCATTGGAGTCTTTCAAGGCATGGAGATTTCTGTTAGCATTTCTGATTTTGAGAGACTTGTGAAAAACAACATTATTTCTATCACCATGAGTATCCCAAATTTCCTTGTATTTTTTGCTTCATCATGTTGTGTTCAAAAAGTAGAGCTAGTTCAAGATCTTTAGAAAGTTTTTAGCTTTAATAACTAATTGACCATTGAGAGGATAATTTATCATGTCATGTTGACAAGCCAGAAGGTTTGATCTAACAACAATTGGAAGCTTTTGATCATTTCCAAATTTTATAGAAGACCAGGCCTTTAGAGCCTTTCAAACTTTCAAAAGTTTACCCTGCAAAACAAACATAGGATTACCATATATATTAGTATTCCACTCAGTTTTCAAAATTTCAGAGTAGCCAGAATGTTTAGTCCGCTCATTAGAAAATGTAAAAGGAGGAGAGCATTTTATAGGTACCGAACCCCATGAGACCAGGAGAGGAGAATGATCAGAAAGAGTGAGGGAAGGAACATGAGTAAAAAGGTTAAGGTCATAAAGAGATTGCAGCCATGTTATAGAAAGTTCTAGCAAGGTTATAAAGGGTTAATTTTCCAAATCGACTACAATTATTCTAAGAAAATTTTCAGCCAGTAGAAGGATATAGAAAGAGGTTAGCTTTAATGATGGATTTATTAAGAGGGGAAGGGTCTCTTAAAGTGAGAGGAGTGCCTCCAAATTTGTCTGAATGATGAAGCATACAATTCCAATCACCTAAACATAGCCATGGCCAAGATGAGGAACATAAGGAGGGGATAATGTCTAGAAGCTATTGTCAAGCTATAGTAGAATTTTCTACATAAACATTAGTTAAAAGAAATTCAGTGGATGAAGAAAAGTGCAATATTTTGGAGTGAATGAACTGTTTATAAAACAAAAGGGGATAAACAATGTAAACAGAAGGGTTGAATAAGAGCAAAATTCTCCCATAAGGAGCTTGAGCTAAATTATGAATAATTTTCAATGTGGGAGCTATTAAAGAAGAGGCTTGAAGGGTAAGAGAATGATTAAGCTTTATCTCACAAATACAAAATAGGTGAAGGTTATGAATAGCAATGAGATTTTTGACTTCTAGTTGTTTGGCAATATTATGTGCACCCCTAATATTCCACATACCAATTTTATCTAATATTGAGTTTTTTGAGTTTTTTGGCAGTCTGCATAGTAACAACACTAGTATTTTTAGAGTTTGATTTGACCAAGCTTTAAATGTTAATTTGATCTATAGAGTAAACAATGCTTTTGTCAAGATCACAAGACTTAACTTTGCTTGAAGAAATGAAAGAATAATTTTTGAAAGAAGGAGAGCTCAAATTGGTTGGAGATTTGATAGTTATAAAGGGAGAGGATGTGATAATCAGATGGTCAGGAGGCTTAATTTATGAGTAAGGAGAAAAAGAAGGATATGCATTTGAGAAGGATTATGAATAGGAGAGGAAACGTTTGTGCCAGTGATATGCACAGAAGTGTGCATGTTAGCTAATAAGGGAGCATGATCAGGTAAAGGAAGAATGGGAAGGTTTGAAACTTGATTAGGTGGAGAATGTGATTTAAGGGTACTAGAAGTGTTGCATTTCAGATTTTGAGGGGGATTAAATGTTTCAGTATATTGAATATGCTCAACATGTGAACCAATATTAGGAGAAACTGATGAAGTTTTGTCTTGCACTTTATCATTGTCTTGCAATTCATCTAAAAGTTCACCTTCTTCTAAAGAAGAAAGAACATTAAATTTTTTGTTGCTCAAAATGCAGTCATTTTCTTTCTGAATATAGTCAGCAGCATGAGGATCAGCATGTCCCTTTTCATATGTTTCATTTATTACTTTTCCATTGATCATTACATGCTGAGGAGATGCAGTCTCTTTGCAAGAATCAATGATAATTTCAGTATCAAGGCTATCATCATTTAAAGCTATTTTTGAGATACTTTTTGCCATTTTTGAGGAATAGGTAGGTTAACTTTACTGGTTTTACCTTTGTTGATAACACCTTGTTTTTCTTGCACCTTCTCAGTGTTTTTATTACTTTTCTTTGTGACAAAATGTTCTGCAAACAACACACAAGAAGAAGTGGCATGACCAAAACATTTACAAGCTATGCATATCAAAGGTCTCCATGAATATTCTAAATGAACACAATGGCCATTCTCATCACCCAAACGAATCATGTCAGGGAGTTCTTTATCTGGTCAAATCTTAACTAAACAATTAGCATACTCAAATCTCCTCATTTTTTCAGTAGTTTCACCAAAGCAAACAAGAGAGCCAACATGACAGGCCAAACAATTGATGCCTAGAAGTGTCCATGTTAGTAGGGGAATGTTGTAAATACGAAGCCATACTAGAACCGATTTTATCTTAGATTCAACCGAAAAAAAACTAGGGTTCCACATTGAGATTATCATCATTTGACTCCTAATAAAGATAGGATCAGAACTAAGAACTTTTTCTTTGTCCTCCTCACATGTGAATTTAAAGAAAAACTTTTGACCATCAAATAAAACTTGATAATCTCCCTTTAGTTTCCAGTGCTTCGAAAGATGAGAGGTAACTGCCATGTAGTTAACAGCACCTCCTAAGAAAAAGCCAACTAAATAATCTGACCAAACCTTTATCCCTTTATCAATAGCTGATTTAGGAGGAGTCAAAGGGGTTCTAGAGTATTTAAGGTCAAAATGAACAGGGAGATACTTACCAGCATTGAGTGGTTTCGATTTGAAAAGGCTCGACCATAAAGGCGTGGACGAAGAAGAAGAAGGAGGAGGAAGTGAAGAAGAGACATGAGAGGAAATAAATGAAGGTACAGAAGGGGTAGGAAAGGGTGGAGAAGGAAGGTCAGGAAGGATTGGAGGGATAGGAGGTACGATTGGGATAGAGCAAGGAGAATGAGGGAAGGGATGGTTTGATAGCATATGTGGCCAGGAAAAGTCAGCAGGGGGAGGGGAGCCCATTAAAAGTCGATATTGAAAAAAATGATTGAATAGAAGTTACAGTTGTCTATAACACCGCTCTCGTCAGATTCTCCACCTCGTTTCATCAGCATCAAAGATAGGCTATTAGTAGACATTAAAAAGAGAAAACTTGCTAATGATCCTTTATTTACTTTCTTTCAAAACAATATTACAGCTCTTGAATGGTACAGAAGATATTTTCTTCAAAAGATAATCGTTAGGAACCTCAATGATCAGATTGCCAATCTTGAGGCGGACATTAAAAGTAAGAACGAAACAATTTTGATATTAAAGCGCCAAATTAAATCAAATCCTTCAATTGATTTTGACCATAAGATGTCCGAACTTCTCCAGCAAATAAGTGATTTAGAGATTAAACTAAGGGATAGTCAAGCTTAGTGTGAATCACTAGAGTTCATCATGGGGAATAATATTTCAAACATCGATTTACCAGCTTCTCCCATTATTTCATCAGTTACAAAATCAACAAGGTCTACTTCTCTTGCCATCCAAAAGTTCCCTACTACGACTAATCCTTCTCCTGGCTTAGACGAAAAGGTAGTAGGAGAATGGTGCAGGAAAGTCAAATTTGAGATGATGAAGTATTTCGATGAACAACAGAGAGTGAGATACCCGCAATGCATAAATGAATATGCACTTAAGATTCAGAAACTTAAACGCGAAAAGTATCTTCTTTGGAAGCGTATTGTTGATTTAGAAAGGGAAAATAAAACTCTCAAGGGTGCAAACAAAGCCTTCAATCATGCTTTGTAGATGCATATCGAATATATTAATGATGCCGATAAGATAAGGAAAAAAGAGAAGAAGCTTAAGGAAGTTCTTCATATTGCAATTCATCACATTGTTGATCCCTTAATTGCCGAAAATCCAGACAAAGCTGCTCATGATTTGTGAAATGTATATATTTTTACCATATACTTGTAAATAATTTCATAAATTATGTAAATTATGAAAATTTTGTAAATATCACCTGGTTTGTAGTCTTCTCTTATAATGTTGTTTTTGAATCAGCTCTTTGATAAATTGTACCATGATTTTTGTATTTGCTGGATCCTCCAATTCTTTTTAATGATCTCCTTTCCCTGAAAATGAAGTAAACAATATCCCTTATCGATAACTTGAAATATATATAGGGTTTTATCTACATTACTTGCGAAGGTTAATAGATAATTATGTTGACATATGATAGTAAGTGAAAAGTAATTCTACAATTGAATACGGTTGAATGTCTTGAAACCCATCTTTGGTAATGATGAGAGAAAACCAAGAATTCAACTTCAATTATATTGGTGGAATTCTAGAGATTAATTCAATTAAGAATTTAATTATTGATGTTGAGAAATTCATCTTCTGGAGATAGCTAATAGGAAGTCGATAATGGTTGTGTTATAGAAGTCCAGAAATCATTGTCTGTAATTCGCAATAGAAGTCTAGTGACCCAGATTCAAGCATTAATAAATGAAGTTTAAAAGTTAGGAAATCCAAAACCCATATTCAAGTATTAGTGGATGATAACCAGAAGTCCATAATAATAATCTTCTTAATAGAAATATTAGGCCCAAATTTGGGAATTAATGAGTGAAGTTCAGTAATTAATAGTAATAGCCTCGAAACCCAGATTCGGGTATTAATAAGTGTAATCCCAAACTTAATAATGAAAGACCCGAAACCCAGATTTGAGTATTAGTAAGTGAAATTCCGAAATTCTTCTTTGATGACTAGTTGGATGATGTAGATTCTTATTTAAGCCTTCTGTTCTATTCCATTCCTTGGGTTTTGTCCCTTTCGACATGTGTCAACCCTTTTGGCCTTGTATGTAATAGCTGTTTGATTTGCTGCTTCTTGAGCTTGGATATCTCTGTCCATCATATTGTATGCCGCTTCTCGAGTTCGGACGTCTTTGTCCATTGTTCGATAGGCCGCTTCTAGGGCTTGGACATCTTAGTCTATTGTTTGATATGCCGCTTCTTGGGCTTGGACGTCTTAGTCCATTGTTGTTTAGTGCACTTAGTTAGCTTATCCACAAGCAGGACCCAATCACTTACCCAACCTCCCTCCAGGAGGTTCCTTGACCTGGCCATAGTATGGCGCAGCCAAGGGCTTGTCGATGCTTTAACTTGGCCAAAGCATGGTGTGGATAAAGGCTTATTCTATCCTCTCTCCAGGAGGCGCCTCGACTTAGCCATAGCGTGGCGCGGCCAAGGGCTTGTCGATGCTTTAACCTGACCACAGCGTGGCTTGGATAAAGGCTTACTCTAGCCTCCCTCCAGAAGGCACCTTGACCTGGCCATAGCGTGGTTCGGCCAAGGGCTTGTCAATGCTTTATCCTGGCCATAGCAAGAAGTGGATAAAAGCTTATTTAACCTCCCTCCAAGAGGAGCTTTGACCTGGCCAACTCGGCATGGACAAAGGCTTTGACCCTTTAAGGTAATGTCCAAGTGCAAGGAGAATTTCACCCCCAGCCATGTAGATTTTCCTTAGTAAAGTAGCTCTTTTTTGACTTCGTCTAGGATCTTTTTACAAATCCATTAATTTTGCCTTGTCTAAAAAAGTTGATTATCATTCCTTTGATAGCTCTGCATTGGTTTGTTTCATGACCATTCATCATATGGTTGTGGCAATAAGATCCTCCCAGATTCCATTCATATTTTGGTTTTTTCTTCTGTGATGGCCAATAATTGAGCTCTTCCTTGGTTAGTAGGCAAACATTCTTGATTGATGTTGTCAAATTGCCTTAGGAAGTCTCGACTTGAAGCTTGTTCCTCGAGAATGGTTTCTAGGTCTTTTATTACTTGGTTTTGGAGTTCACACTTAATGACTGGTTTTCTTTTTAAAATCCTTTGAAGTTCCTGTGTAGGCAGTGTCTCACTTCTTGCTTGATGCCATTTGTGTGCAAAGGAGTTGTAATTAGCCATTATTCCTTCTTCAAAGATTGTGCCTTTGGTGTAGAATTGAATTGTTTTTCTCATTTGATCAAACAAGTCATCACTTTCATTTTTCATTTCTCCTAATGCAAAGATGGGGGTGGGGCCAATACGAAAAGGGTTTAAACTCCATTTATCTGGATCATTGGCTTCAACTTTCTTTTTCCTTATGATCCTTAAAGCCTCCATTCTAAACAGTTGTTCTTCATGTAGATTTGAATCATTAACTGTTTCATGGGAGAATCTGTAGAATATACCAGTGTATGATTTTAGTTTGATGATAATAAACATATATATATATATATATTAATTTAAATATATTTGTTATTTTACTATTTTATTTCTCCACATAATTAAATAAATATTTGTTGAATAAAATAAATAACTTGGAATTCTGATTTATACAAATATTTTATTCAAACAAATATTTTATTACAAATTCAAATAGTACAAATTTGAGCTCTCATTACATTTACACATTTTAAATTACAACACAACTTGTATTACAACACAATTTTCACTTTACAGTTTTACATACATATTACACCTCACTGCATTATTCACTCTTCACTCGTATTTTGATCTTTAACTCGGTTCCAACCTGTATCCAGCATCTGAACTATCTGCAATATAAACACTGACGCAGTAAAATTGAAAAAGAAATATTTCACAGTGCACAATGAAGTGTGTGTTTGAAAATATTATTTGCCTAAGTTATTTGGATTGTTCGTCATCATTTTCTTTTAATTCATCTTACACGAACAACTTGTGACATGCATAGTGTATCACTGTACATGCCACAAGGTCGTGCACACCGATATACACTTACTTGTTAAAATTGTAGGGACATGTGAGCATAAGGTCAAACCCAAGCCTAGACTGGATTCAACTAAAGTGCAAACATGTAAATAGAAGACAAGTAGATCTCAAAAGGCACAAGAATAACATTTAAGTTAAGTTTTAGTCAACATGAAGTGCACAAGTTTAACTTGAAGCAAACTAACATGCAAGCAGACTTGGATCAGCCAACTCAACAAGCTAGTGCAACAAGAACGAACTAGACATGCTCATGAAACCAAAAAGCAGGAACCACAGAAGCAATGGTCAAATGCATAAGCATTGGTGAACATAATGGGCTACACACATATACACATTGGAGCATGCAGCTCAAACAAAATCAACATGAAAGCACAAGACCACCAGACCAGACTTAAGAGAATACAAGTGCAACAACAAATTGAACTAGACTATAATAACCAGGGCAGTGCACATGAAACAGAGGGGACAACAAAGGCAGTTCTCTAAATCAATGGTCAATACATTGAAATGCGGACCCATGAAGATTCAACAAACATGCTTAGGAACCACACAATGCAAAACATGAAAACATGAAGACCAAAATAACAAAACCAGACCAGACTTCAAATACAAAGCAACCAGAACCAGTAATGCAACTAGACTCAAATGGAACCAGACCGAACAACATGTGGAACCACTTCAAATCAAAACATACACATACCAGACTTCAGATTATAAACACCAAATGGTCATATGGTAAGGGATACAAGAGTTCAGACATGTGTATATGAAACAAAGAAACAACATACAACAAGACAACATTCAGGCATGACTAGAATAACATGAAACAAAGCAATCAAGCTCGAACACACATGCAAACATGTAACCAGACAAAACCAGACTTAAAATTTCAGTTGCAACTTGAATATGAAAATATACAAAATGTCCAAGCACTTGAATATGGTCAATCAAGTTCACTTTCACAAGGACAGAGAATACAAGTGGAATTCAAAGCAACTAGCACAGTGGATAGAGCATAGGCATCACAACACATACACACACACATACATATGTATGTATGTATATACATGGTGACACACACAAGTGAACATGGAAACTCAATGAAATGATAGTGAAACGACATGTATATACATATGCAACAAAGCAATCATATGACAGTGAAGCAGTTTACATGTTTACCGCAAAAACAAAGCAGTTCGAACAAAGTCAAGGAGGTGTTTCAAAAAAATACTGGTCAAACAAAAAACATCATTTATTCAAAAAAAATCAAAGATTGCCAGCAAAGAATGGAACAGCAAGTCACTGATGAACAAGTCAGAAAGTCAAGTTTATCTCAAACTATGAGCAACCGATAAACAAGTCATAGGAATAAAGAGCGGAACCGACTCAATCAATTCACTTAAATTCGAATTCATCAGAATTATCTTCGATCAATGGAACCAGTCAGAGGTCTGATGAACATGCGATCAAAAATCAATGCCAGTGATAAAATCATGAAAAATTCAAACCAAAATATATGAATGATAAAATAGGGTTTCGTTCCATATAAATTCCCAATTTCATCATCGGCAAAATAACAAGTTCGAAAACAATCAAGTCGAGCATAATCAAAAAATCAAAAGGAGGCAAATCACTTACCAATTTAGAGTAGCATTCGAACTTGTCACTGAAAGCGACCATAAGCTAATCGAAGAGTTAAGGAACAAAAGCCAACCAGTATACCATTCGAATTTCCAAGTGGCACCTTAATTCGAAAACCCTAATTTAGATTGCAAAAGGAAACAAGCGGCCACAAAATTATAAGGAGAACTTCGTTATCTTTTCTTAATAAGGCCACACTATTTATTTTAAATTGGGCCGTATATTGTGTAATTAGGGTTTTTATTTTTTATTTATGTATATTGTTTTTTATTTAAAGTCAAACTCTAGATTAATTGGTTTATGAACTACTGTTTTGTAGTTTTAGAATTCGCAACTCAGTAGCTGAGTGGTGACAAGGTTTTGTGCTTAGAGTTAGGTTAATCAAGTTAGCGGGTATCGCAAGTTTACGTGTGTTTGTAAGCATCTTATTACTTAATTTCTAGTAGAAACCTTGGGGGCAGCACGTTGGCAGGTTTTTGCCGAAGCTGGGAAAATATGTGTGATCTCTACTACATTACTTTCTGTTTTTATTTTTATTTTCGCATTAATTATTAGTATACCCTATACACCCACCCTCTAGGGTGAATACGATCCTACAAGTGGTATCAGAGCTAGGAAAAAAACTAATTTTTGTTAAAAATTTGATTTTTTCTTTCAATGGCTTCTTTTAATAATGCTTTTGCTGAGGGTCAGTCCATAGCTAGGCCACCAATGTTCAATGGTGAATATGCATATTGGAAAACTAGGACGAACATTTTTTTGAAAACCATAAATGCATGGAATATAGTTGAAATGGGATATAGCACACCAACATTAATGGTAGGTAATCAAGAAGTTGAAAAACCTATGGATCAATTGACAGATCTTGAAAATAAACTGCAAACTGCTAACGCGAAGGCTATGAATTCTATTATCTGCTCATTAGATCAAATTGAATTTAATTGTGTCTCACATTGTATAACTGTGCAGGAAATCTGGAACACGCTTGAAGTGACTCATGAAGGAACCTCCAGGTCAAAGAATCTCGCCTTGCCATGCTTAGTAGCAGGCACGAGAACTTCAAAATGGCAAAGGATGAAAGTGTCAAAGAAATGTATGGACGTCTTTCTAATCTTGTATACAAATTAAAACCTCTAGGAATACCATACATAGAACTGGAAATAGTTCAAAAAATCCTCATAATTCTTCCATGAAATTTTGAAACAAATGTGACTGCAATCCAAGAATCAAAAGTTTTGAAACAGGTTAAAGTTGAAGAACTCATCGAAAATCTCACTACTTATGAGCTAGAAATCAAATTCAAGGAAGAACGTGAAGGTGGAGATACACGAAAGAAATCAGTAGCTCTCAAAGGAACGATGGAAAGTGAAGATAACGATGGTGATGATGAAGGAGCAACTAAACTGGCATTGATAATGAAGAGATTCAAAAGATGGAACTGCAAATATGGAAATCCTGGTCTCAATCAACAACTGAGGAGCAGAATCGTCAAAGTTCTAGAAAACTCAAAAAAGCAAGAGATCATTTGTCACAAGCGTAATAAACCTGGGCATATCAAGCCAAATTGTCCTAAAAAACGATTCAGCAAGGGAAAGAAACAGAAAAGGAGAAGTTTTGCAACAACTTGGGATGGAAGTGATGAAGGTAATGATAAAAGCACTGGCAGTTAGAGTGAAAAAGCAAATTAGTGTTTTTAGGAGAAACAAGTGACAGTGATGATGATGAGCTAAGCAAGGAATCAAAACTTACTCACTCATAATTACTTATATATTTTTATGAAGTAAATGGCTGTTTTAAAAGACTTAGGGAAAAGTACGCTAAAATTGAATCACAAAAAGATAGTTTGATAGAACTAAGTAAGCAGCTTGATCAATTGGTTCAAAACTATAGAAATAAGAGCCCTAATGTGATAAGTGTCCATCAGTAGAAGAGGAAATAAAAAAATTAGAAACTAGAATTGAATTGCTTGAAAATGAAATTCTGATTTGAAAGAAAGTGAAAACACTAGGAGAGAAAATTCTATTAAAAAGTGCACTTGTTATTGAATAAAAATGAATCTCTCAAGTCACTAGTCTAACAATTGTCTGCAACTCTAGGAAAATTCTCCAAAGGAGAAAGATCACTAAATATGCTATTCGGGAAACAAACTGTTAATACTATTAGACAAGGACTTAGGTAACTCAATCTAAAAAAGGTGGAAGTGAAACAAATCATGCTAACTCCAAGTGCACGATTTGTGGAAAAATTGGACACAATCACAAGTGCTGGTATAGACCCAAACATACGAAAACCATACTTAGGTTCCTAAAGGCACGAATGTAAAATCCCTTAGAATTAAACAAATCTAGGTAACAAAAGGAACAAACATAGATTGTCTTGGTTCTACACAAACTTGTTTTTCAAAATTTTATGTCACTAACAATCATGGACCTATGAAAACAAATAGGTCACTAAAATCTTTTCTCATGTAGGAGTGTTGGCAGGCTAAGGAACAGCAAGAGTGGTACCTGGATTCTGGCTGTTCCAGGTACATGACGGGTGACAAATCAAAGTTCCTTAGCCTAGAGAAATACAAAGGTGGCTGAGTCACAATGGGAAACCATGATATATTATATGTTGAAAATCTGCACCATAATCTGATTTCAATCAGCTAGTGTAAGTTCTTCTAGAGTCCTTGAACTAGTTCATATGGATCTATTCAGACTAACGATATTGCAAGCTTAGATGGTAAGAGATATTGTTTTGTATTGGTTGATGATTACTCTAGATACACATGGGTATACTTCTTTATCTTACTACTTCTAGACCAGACATTATGTTCTTTGTTTGTTTATGTGCACGGTTTCAGTCAAATCCAAAGGAATCTCATTTAAAAGCTGTAAAAAGGATTATAAGGTATCTGTTGCACACCATCCAACTAATGATACCTTTGAGTTAAAAGGGTATTCAGATGCAGATTATGCTGGTAGTCTAGTTGATAGAAAAAGTACTAGTGGAACGTGTTTTATGTTGGGATATTCGTTAGTTGCATCACATTTCCAAAGAAAATATCTGCATAAATTTCATTTCAACTGATTTTCAATTGGTAGACATTTTTACAAAACCCCTTCTAGAAAATGTTTTTTGTCGACTTCGTCTCAATTTAGGCATTTTAGAAATTTGATTTTATATTTTTGGAATTGATCTTAAATGCCTATGTTAACTAATCGGATTCCCTATTGATTGTCGAAAAGATAAATAGTGACTAAAAAAAGTGATGAGTGTTGATATTAATCATACATTATGACTTGAGACGGTATATTTAGTAAATTTCACTAAATATTTTAAAAAAATTTGTAATAATTTTGGCTGGTAAAAATTCCACGACCATCTCTATTCCTATCATATTTCTACGACAATCACTCATCAAAATCCAATATAGTATGTCGAAATGTGGTATTTAAAAAGGAAATTATTCATTTTTTTAAATTAATTAGCAATAAAATCATCCAAAAGTACTCACTCTCATTTTAAAGTCCTCATGGTTATGCATGGGCGAAATACTTGGAATCTTTAATTATGTGATTTCATGCTCATTTAAAAGTCCTCACAGTTATGCATGTATGGAACACATATCAAAATTGGTTGTAGGCGAGTTGATTCTAACCCCATTCAAAAGTCCTCACGGTTATGCGTGGTTAGAAGATGCTTGGAATTCATTTTTTAATAAAAATAAGGAATACTACTAATCTCATTTAAAAGTCCTAACGGTTATGTATGGTTAGTAAGTATTTAAAAAAATTGTTGTCATAAATATACCACAAATGGACATGACTATATGGTTTTCTATGCCGACATCACTCATATCACTCTAAAATGGAATATGCGCCTAACAGATTATTTATGATTTTTGTTTGATTTTTTATTGAAATTTAATATATATACTCGATTAGGTATTAATGTTATATTAATGTTTATCACTTTATCACTTTTATCTAACACTATTACTCTTTTGCTGATAACAAAAGGGGGAGAGAAGTTAAGATTTTGGCAAATAAGTTCAAATTTTTCATTTGCATATTCTCATCTAGGTTCATTACATTCTCTATTATTTTTTATATTTTTATTTATTTTCATACATATGTGAAGGGGGAGCTTTGTTGTAGGGGGAGCATTCAAATAGGGGGAGCTAATAGAATTCATCAAGACCAAATACATTTAATAGAGTCAAAATCTAAATATATGTTTGTTATCATCAAAAGGGGGAGAATGTAGAATATAATAGTGTATGATTTTTGTTTGATGATATAAACATATATATATATATATATATGAATTTAAATGTATTTGTTATTGTACTATTTTATTTTTCCACATAATTAAATAAATATTTGTTGAATAAAATAAATAACTAGGAATTCTGATTTAAAAAAATATTTTATTCAAACAAATATTTTATTACAAATTCAAATAGTACAAATTTGAGCTCTCACTACATTTACACATTTTCAATTACAACACAACCTCAATTACAACACAATTTTACTTTACAGTTTTCCATACATATTACACCTCACTACATTATTCACTCTTTACTCGTATTTTGATCTTCAACTCGGTTCCAGTTTGTATCCAACATCTGAACTATCTGCAAAATAAACACTAACGCAGTAAAATTGAAAAAGAAATATTTCATAGTGCACAATGAAGTGTGTTTGAAAATATTATTTGCCTCGGTTATTTGGGTTGTTCGTCATCATTTTCTTTTAATTCATCTTACATGAACAACTTGTGACATACATAGTCATCACTGTACATGGCACAAGGTCGTGCACACCGATATACACTTGCTTGTTTAAATTGTAGGGACAGGTTAGCACAAGGTCAAACCCAAGCCTAGACGGGATTCAACTCAAGTACAAACATGCAAACAAAAGACAAGCATATCTCAAAAGGCACAATAATAACATTCAAGTTAAGTTTCAGTCAACATGAAGTGCACAAGTTTAACTCGAAGCAAACCAACATGCAATCAGACTTGGATCAAGTAACTCAACAAGCAAATGCAACAAGAACAGACCAGACATGCTCATGAAACCAAAATGCAGGAACCGGACAAGCAATGGTCAAATGCATAAGCATTGGTGAACACAAGGGCTGCATACATATACACATTGGAGCATGCAGCTCAAACAAAATCAGCATGAAAGCACAAGACCACCAGACCAGACTTAAGAGAATACAAGTGCAACAAGCCAGTGCAATCAGACAACAAATTGAACCAGACTACAATAACCAAGGCGGTGTATATGAAACAGAGGAAACAACAAAGGCAGTTCTCTAAATCAATGGTCAGTACATCGAAATGCAGACCCATGAAGATTCAACAAACATGCACAGGAACCACACAATGTAAAACATGAAAACATAAAGACTAAAATAACAAAACCAGACCTGACTTCAAATACAAAGCAACTAGAACCAAGTAATGCAACCGGACTCAAATGGAACCAGACCGAATAGAATGTGGAACCACTTCAAATCAAAACATACACATATAACAGACTTTAGAGTATAAACACCAAATGGCAGTGCATATGGTCAGGGATAAAAGAGTTCAGACATGTGTATATGTAAGAAAGAAACAACAGACAACAAGACAACATTCAGGCATGACTACAATAATATGAAACAATGCAATCAAGCTCGAACACACATGAAAACATGTAACCAGACAAAACCAGACTTCAAATTTCAGTTGCAACTTGAGCATGAAAATATACAAAATGTCCAAGCACTTGAATATGGTCAATGAAGTTCAGTTTCACAAGGACAAAGAATACAAATGGAACTCGAAGCAACTAGCACGGTGGACAGAGCATAGGCATCACAACACATGCACACATACATACATATGTATGTATGTATATACATGGTGACACACACACACAAGTGAACATGGAAACTCAATGAAATGACAGTGAAACAGCATGTATATACATACGCAACAGAGCAATAATATGACAGTGAAGCAGTTTACATGTTTACAGCAAAAACAAAGTATTTCGAACAAAGTCAAGGAGGTGTTTCAAAAAAATATTGGTCAAACGAAAAACATCATTTGTTCAAAAAAGTCAAAAATTGCCAGCAAAGAATGGAACAACAAGTCACTAATGAACAAGTCAGAAAGTCAAGTTTATCTCAAACTATAAGCAACCGATGAACAAGTCATAGGAAAAAAGAAATGAACCGACTTAATAAATTCACTCAATTTCGAATTCATCCGAATTACCATCGATCAATGGAACAAGTCAGAGGTCTCACGAACATGCGATCAAAAATCAATGCAAGTGATAAAATCACGACAAATTCAAACCAAAATATACAAATGATAAATAGGGTTTGGTTCCTATAAATTCCTAATTTTATCATCGGCAAAATCACGAGTTCGAAAACAATCAAGTCGAGTATAATCAAAAAATCGAAAAGAGGCAAATCACGTACCAATTTAGAGTGCCATTTGAACTCGTCACTGAAAGCGACCGCAAGCTAATCGAAGAGCACTGTACGAAGAAGCAGCAATCGTATTGAGGAACGAAAGCAGACCAGTATACTATTCGAATTTCCAAGCGGCGCCTCAATTCAAAAACCCTAATTTAGATTGCAAAAGGAAACAAACGGCCACAAAATTAAAAGGAGAACTTTGTTATCTTTTCTTAATAAGGCAGCAATGTTTATTTTTAATTGGGTCATATACTGTGTAATTAGGGTTTTTATTTTTTATTTGTGTCTATTGTTTTTTATTTAAAGTCAAACTCTAGATTAATTAGTTTACGAACTACTGTTTTGTAGTTCGAGAATTCGCAACTTAGTGGCTGAGTGGTGGCAGGTTTTTGAGCTTAGAGTTAGGTTAATCAAGTTAGTGAGTATCACAAGTTTAGTGTGTTTGTATGCGTCTGATTACTTAATTTCTAGTAGAAACCTTGGGGGCAGCACGTAGGCAGGTTTTTGACGAAGCTGGGTAAATCTGTGTGTGATCTCTACTACATTACTTTCCGTTTTTATTTTTATTTCGCTATTGATTATTAGTAGACCGTATTCACCCCCCTCTAGGGTGAAATCGATCCTACTAGTGGTATCAGAGCTAGGAATAAAAACCAATTTTTGTTAAAAATTTGATTTTTTCTTTCAATGGCTTCTTTTAATAATGCTTTTGCTGAGGGTCAGTCCATAGCTAGGCCACCAATGTTCAATGATGAATATGCATATTGGAAATCTAAGATGAACATTTTTAAAAAAAATCATAAATGCATGGAATAAGTTGAAACGGAATATAGCACACCAACAGTAATCGTAGGTAATCAAGAAGTTGAAAAACCTATGGATCAATGGACAGATCTTGAAAATAAACTGCAAACTGCTAATGCGAAGGCTATGAATTCTATTATCTGCTCATTAGATCAAATTGAAGTTAATCGTGTCTCACATTGTCTAACTGCGCTAGAAATCTGGCACAGGCTTGAAGTGACTCATGAAGGAACCTCTCCGGTCAAAGAATCTTGCCTTGATGTGGTTTAGAGGATCCTTGCTAGGATCTTTTGGCTTTGCTAAACATGATGACATGGAGTTTCAAGTAGGTAGACTTGGAATAAGATCGGGTTAGTGGTAAGTGGAGTTGAAAGTTCCACAAGTTCGGAGGTTCAAACCCTCCTTCTAGTGCCAAAATGTTAACAAGAAAACTTGTTAACACCCCAAAGTTGAATTTAAAGTGTAGGTAGTTCTTTTGAGACATTCTTTCAAAAAGATGGATGTAATCTATACTCCTCAATTAGGTTATGATGGTTATAATCCATTCCATTCTCTTCAATTTTCCTCTTATGAAGATTATGGTGGTAAAATCTCCTTCTTATTAGAACATTCGACTTGGACGAAACACTAAAAATCCCTCTTATATTGCCTTTCGAAACAGTTAATCTGCCATAGTTCTCTATCGAAACGCCCATTTCGAATCAGTTGATTTGTCCATAAGGATGGCTTTAAAGAGTTAAGGATATGGATTGGATTAATTGGTTTCGACTTCTTTGGAAACTAACCTTTCGTCAACTTAAGAGTAGAGGTTAAGGCTCTAAAGGTATTAGCTAAACTAAGGGTTCCGACTCACTCTTAAAGGTGACCTTTTGACCTAGTGGATACAAAAAGATTACAAACTGAATTCAGCAAAATTATCAAATCCACAAAATATCCAAAAAAATCATAATCATGCTTCCATTAAACTAAAGTAATACAAACTAACAAAATTCCCATTATGATTTCAAAATTAGAATTAATTTTCTTTAGAAAATACAAGAATGGAATGAAAGAATTCGGATTCCTAAAACAATATCCCTAGGGTCTTATTTATAAGTGCGGGTTGGCATCTTTCGACTGAGTGCTTTCGACCTAGTCGAAAGATGGCCTTGTGGAACTTTTGTCACCTTTGAAATTTTCGCATCCCTCTGCATTTAATTTGAATGGATTTAAATGCTTTTGTTTTCATCGAAAGGGGTAGATGCACCTTTTCCCCTTGTGCTGCTTCATTGTTGCAAGTGAGAAGGAGCATGATCTTTCGACTTTGTCAACAGGTAATTCTTTAGGGTTTTGAAGGTGTTGAAATGTTGAGGATTTCGATGCGAAAGATAACTTCCAAAAACATGTTGCGAATTGAGGGCACCCTTCCTGATTGTTTAAGGCTTCAATCGGTTCGAAAGGCTTGGTTATGCTTTCAATGGGGTAGTTCTAATCAAAGCATCTTTCTAAGTAATTTGAATGAAGGCGAAACCTTCGGTTTCGAAAGGTTTGGCGCGCATATGATTGGTTGTTATTTGCTGCCTTCGAAAGGTATCCCTCTACTTATTCGATATGTCTTCATGTAGGCGAAAGCATCTGTTCCGAAAGGAAGCCATTTGAAGTGAAAGGGAGCTTTCGACCCCTTCGAAAGCTTATGACATATCTGACTTTTTGGCTGTAACATCCCTTCGACTCCTTCGAAAGGCTTGTTGATGCCGTCATCTCTCGTTCTTCTTTCCCTTCTATTCATTTTGGTTTTGACAAGGTTGTAGTGAGAATTGGTTATAATAATAGGCAAGAAGAAATGGATAATAAAATGGGAATAGAAATGCAAGTTTGAACTGATAAATGAATTGGCAACTATATTAAGGACTTGGTAAAAAGAAGCAATAATTGAACTTGAAGGATAAAAACTAAAACGCTTAATAAAATGATGACTTAAGGTCAACTATAAGAACTGTAGAGGCAATGAAAGTAAAAATAAGAATATATATATATATATATATATATGTGTGTGTGTGTGTGTGTGTAAGAGATATGTATACAAGTAGCCTCGAATATGCGTTTAATGTCGGGTGTGAATTATTATAATTTAATGTATAAAATACATAAAGAAAATGATGAAGATCATTAGAGTAGGTTGGAATGCGAGGTCAGAAGGGTTCCACGGTAGGAGTTTGCCAATTATAAGGGGCTATCAGCTGTTGTGTAACATCATACTGATATGGGACATGTCCAATGTTAGGACCCATGGAGAGTATACGCTTGCGTATAGATGAAAAATTTCCCTCAGGATAGAGTAGTCTGCTTCAAATTTATTATAGAGGAGGGTATTACCTTGATTGCACAAGGCAATCTAAACGGATGATAAGTAGGATCGTGCACTATGCAGCGAGTATTGGTACCAAATTTAGAGGTAGGGTTGTCATAGGGCGAGAATTTGACAAGTCCCGAGTGGTCAATGGGAAGGCCAAGTTTACACCTAGCGGGACTTCGTCTATAGCCTACCAAGGTGGACCACACTTGTTCATGCACCGCCATAGTTTTTTGCTATTGTTTGTTAGGGCATGGCTAGTAGACTCATAGTGAGATTGCCTTAAAATATGAATGGGGCGGTTAATGGAACCGAATCCACATTAGGAAGCAAACAAAGTAGAAAATCCGCAAAGAGAATATGGCGAAATGTATGAAAGGCCATCGGTAAGCAGTATAGGACTTCCTCGAGTTATGGTATCGAGATCATGACATGGCAAGGACAATGAATCCTGATGAGATTTTGAATGAAAGATACTAGTGGGGATAGTATCTAGGTCCATTAGAAGACTAAGGGATATATATATATACATAGATATATATATAGATATAAATCTACGGAAGGTACATGGGAACGGTTCATACACGGATATGTAGTTGAGACAAATAATAAAATGTAAACACACATAACATGAAATAGTAAACAATTGGCATAAGATAGTATTATGTATAAGATGTATAATTTAACAATCACCAGAACATTGTTCTGACCTCCACCTCATTACAACCCACATGATAGTTAGAAGGACAGATACTGATGCTTGGCGTGTTTGATGCTGACAAGGACATTTGATTTTTGGAAGTGTCAAATCTTGGTCAGTAATTATGTGATATGTTATATTTTAATTATTTGTAAGTTATTTTGTTTGAACTCCGATATGCATTCTTATGTTTTATTTGAAGGATACAAAACCAACGATCCATGCTTTAGGGGACTTAGGTTTTTGATTTAGTGAAAAATTAGGCCCACTGAGGTGCGGTTGTTACAAGAACATTCCTATCCATGTTTTAATTTATTAGGGCTATCCTTCCTAAAAGGGTTACCGATATAACTTTCCATAACTTACCTAAAAGTGAGACTTTTTATCGGTTTGAAATTACAAGGAATTATCTCTTTTATTTTATTGAAATAAATAGTACAAACTATGGAGAAGAATATCCATACCCTATAGATCTCTTTCCTTTTTGGTATATTCCTTATTAATTCAAATGACACACTTTTTTATACATATTTTTGGAATCGGATAATTTATGGAAATTACACGGAAATAGATACAATTAAATTATACCCCACTCCTAATAAATTAAAACTAAGAAATTTATATTCCAAGTCAAATTAGGGCAATATAAACTAACACTAACATTTTACAAACATACTATAAATTTGGAATAAACTTACAACCTCGTTAACGTTCAACTTTAATAATGTAGGGACTAATTTCCAAATTTTTAGATTAAGGTATAAATAACATTCCTTTTTCTATTCCAATTACCTATCTTATAGAATATGTAAGCAATATTCCTATACATTTATTTTAAGCCTTCGACTTATTGGACCATATATAGATATAATAGCTGAATAAAATTCAATGAGATAAATTTCAATGTTATAAATAAACTACACCTTTCTAGCTTTACAAATCTCACTTCATCTCTTTACATGATTCCTTCTCCATTCTAATCTAAAAGAATATTTATAACAAGGTATATACATACCATTAGGATTACATATCTGAGAAGAAAATATGTATAATAAGGTATATGCATGCTATAGATTTATATAATGAAATTTATCTTTTCCCGCGGTATTGATTCGCTTCTTCTCTTCTTCTGTTTTATTTTATACCCTTCTTCGATTATTTATATATATATATTACTTTATAATTTTTAGAAATAGTGGAGAAGGGAAAATAATAGCGCTTCGCTGCTTTAACCAGAAAATATGAGAAGAAAAGTAAGGGGTTAGACTTGTATTTATAGGCTGTCGAATCAATCGTAGTCATTAGATTAAAATAATTAGATCTGAGCCGTTGTCCATGGTTCAAACCCTAGCCACAAGACCGGTCGACCGTTCTCCTATAGAGTGGTTGACCCACCCATGGCGGTAGTCGACCTATGGAGTCCGCATTTAATAATATTAATTTCCAATTTTTGTTTTAAATTATTTCTACTTTGAAAACTTCTAACGCTAATAACGTTTTCGTTTGAGCTCCGATCGCGAAACTCCAAATATGAATGTTGCTCAGAAAATCACCACGAACATAATGGAATAAGTTTCATGGAAAAGTTCCAATGTTTGCTTAAATTCCATTTTTGGAGCCTTATTAATTATCATTAATTTTATGGGATGTTACATGCTATATAATGTTATAATAATCCATATTGATAAATTTGTGCATTAAATATGATTGATAAAATGTTTATCAATTGAGATATATAAATGAAATGAACTAAAAATTGATAAATATTAATATAACGTATTTTTACTAATAAATGCTTATTGCATGTTAACACTTATACACCCACACAAGCACTTGATTCTATAACTAATAAATACGTTCATAATTTGGTCTATTATGTGTTTATTTGGTCGAGACAGTGTATTGCGTTCTACGAGTTTCGAACTCAAAACCAATACAATATAATGGATATTTGATCCATATGCATACGCATATAAATGCTATATTATGAACAGTTAGACTTTGTAATGTACAATATTTCAATTGGATTAATTCATTCAAAATATGCAAATAAACCATGGTGAGAGATCTATTATTCAGTTTGATCTAAGAACTCGATCATTGAAATGTCGGTTTGATCAGTTTAAATAAGATGCATCATATTTGATGTCCTTAAATGTTAAGGATAATCAAATGCATTCTTGTAAAGAGTTCATTATGATATTGTAGCAAGGGATTTCTTTTGAATGGTTCAACCATTTAGAAAGAATAACGAATGTACACGAGTAGATGTGATTTAAGGTACAATTGGGATAAAGAGAGTGAATAGTCACTTCTACTTCATAAAGAAACATCGAAAACGAGAATTGTAATAATAATAATTTATACTTGATATTGGAAATAGAAATACAATTTCTATTTTGAAATGAATTTTCAGATAGAAAATTGTTTTCATTGAGATTTATTTCTTTGAGTTCAAAATATTTGATCAAAGAGCTCTCAATTATAAGTTAGTTGCAGTATATGAATTAAATAATCTACATTAAGTGGATAATGGACCTCTAAATTTAGTACATTATTATAGTAATAGTAGACATAGTGGGAGGTGCTATGTAACACTTATTGATTGCATCAAGTTACGAAAATTATTTTCGCAAAACGTACCGCACATTATTCGTGAAATAATGACTATTTATCGATGTCGATTGGAAAATAGACATAGTTGTATTTAATGTGAACAGTATGAATATTAATTATAAAATAAAACTGTAATGTGGAATTTTTTTCATTACAAAAGTGGTGCATTGGAAAATACCAAAGTATCTAAAGTTATTTACAATAATTTTGAAATTATAGAGTAACCCATAGCTTTGAGAAATAATTTTTATTATATAATTATGAATTATATGATACTAGTTAATTATGTCTTAAATAATTAAGGGCAAATGCACCCATTTAGTTGGAGTGTCATAGGAGTTACTAAACTCTTCGGATTGATACATATAGATGTATGAAATCGTAAAAATATTAATGCCAAAACGATTCCATATACTTCGTCATATTCACCGATGAGATACCAAAGATATGGACATGTGTATTTGATATGCATGTATAAGTCTGTGATAAACTCATACTTATAGAGTATGAAAAGGAGAAATTGAAATTCGTTGGACATAGCATGATTAATAATGAGTGAAGTTAAGTTAAATTCTTTCTGTAAGTCATGATTAATAATGAGTGCTTATCCCTGTACATGTCTGGATATACATATATGCATGTCTGTTTGTTGTTAACAGGCTAATCAAGATGCAAAAATCAATTTCTCCTTTTCTAATCTCTTTCTGACCTTGATCATTGAAAAGAAATTGTTTGAAACAATGTAATATCATTTCTAAAAATAGTTTCAGGCAAAGATATTTAGTAAATATTGTGGAAAAGATAAATTACAGTGAAACCCATATATAAGTCAGAAAATCAATAATCATAATTTCCTGTTTTGATGTTACAATCAGATTCGTATTGCAAAATCATGATTTTTGATAATCATATCAAGATTTTTAAGTTTGTATATATGGAGATATCTTAAGTTGGCAAGTTTTTGGGTTTTCGTCAAATTCTGATGATCGGCGAGTTTATATTCGTCGTGATCAAGGTGGAGGGTAGCTGGTGTGTCGAAGATCGATGGAAAATAGAGGGGGATTTTTTTAGATGGTCGGAGCGGCCGGGGAACATCGAAGTAGGGTTTCGCAACCAGTTTTGGTCGTCAACGTTCTAAGGAATCACGAGGTCGTTGGAGTATTGGAATGGATCGCGAGTGAGGGAAACGATGTGGAAGTCGATGATGTAACTTTGGTCAGAGTCGCGCGATGGCCGAAGGTCAGAGGTGCCTGGACGAGGGAGATTTTTGTGGTAGGTTTCTGGTCCCAGTTGATCGACTACATCGATTTTGATTTGGGTTTGTGGTGAATGCCTGGGTGGTCGGAATTGAGGGTATAGTTCATCGTCGACCTATCGAAGGCAGTCTGGGTGGTCGGAGCATCACCGTGGAGTGGTGCACGTGCACGCATGTATTTGGTATATCTGGGTTGCTGCTTGTTGTGGGGAAGAAGAAGATGTATCGGGTTGATCTCGAGATTTTTATGTGTTGACTCGGAGCAGATTGAGTTGTGAAGTGCACGGGAAGTTGCTCGTGAATTTTGTTGTGTGGCATGGAGTGAACTCGGGCATTTTTTAACAGTTTTAAATTCAATAAAGGCTGATTTAAAATTTAAATGAATCAAGTTAAGTTTTCTTAAATCCAATCCTTTATAAAATAAAAGTTCTATCTTGATTTAAGAAATGGTAAGATTTGTTTAACTTAAACGTATCAAGTTAAATTCTTAAATTATTCTTAACTTAATTTTAATATAAGTTAAGTAAATGAGAAAAAAAAATAAAGTGTCTAAATTTATGGGTAAATTAAGTAATTAGTAAGATAAATGGTTTATCTTAAAAGTAATTAAGGACTTGGATAATTTCTGGTAAATTAAATTTATGAAGTAATTGAAGGGAAATCAATTAATTAATGATTTTTGGATTAATTTATTTATAACTGAGGATTATAAATTTAATTAATTAGAAATTTGGGATTTATTCAAATAAGTAATTAGAGATTAATTGCTTAAATGATAATCACTTAATGTAAGTAATTAAAGGACTAACCTGTTCAGGATTAAATATATTCAATTAATTATTAAAGATAATTAATTAATAATTAAAGGTTAATTAATTGAGAATAAATAACCAATAAGATAATTACTTAATGAAAGTAATTAATTGAAGGGAAATTACTAAATGGAAGGTAATTAATCAAGGGTGTTTAATTAAGATGAATAATAAAAGGATGATTAATTAATTGGTTATAATTAATTAATGTTTAGTAAAGGTAATATAAGTGATTTAAGATTAGTAATTAATTTAATCAAAGGTAAATTAAATTAATTTTGGAAGTGATCAATCTTGCTTATGAAGGATTGAATGATGTTAAATGCCTTGAATTGGTTGATATCTCTGATATGAAATGTTGAGTGATATGATGTGTTTAGGTTGAACAGTAATAATGTGGTTATCTATCAATGATAAATTGCCGTGTAAAAGTTGGCATCCTCTATTTAAAGTTTGGATTGAATTCCATTTGAATAACTTGGGTTAAGATGACATGGAACTCGAAGAGACCGGGGTCAGGTATCAGTAATACCCGAAGCCACTTCGATTAGTAAACTAATTTCTTTATAGAATTGACCTGTGTAATCAATAGGCTGGAATGAAATAATTTAAGTGAACTGGACCTTTGACACTAAGTAAGGGTACTTAGTAATTTGTTTGTGAAATAAGTGGTGGGTTTTAACAAGAAAAGAACTCGTAATAAGGTACGAGTTACTCCGGGTTTTTAAATAAGTTCTATGCATTAATATTTCTTGTTAGAAGGGTTTACTCACGCTGGTTTCCAGCCTGACCCGGGTGTTACTTTGATGTAATGCTCGGGTCAGACCGAGTATTACAGATTTCAGGTAAGGGCGTTCTAGAGCTTAGAAGACGAGCTGGATGGCAGGAACGTATGGAGTGTTTCCGCTGTGATATATTACTGTTTATCTGAGACATGTTGATTTTTAACTGTCCAGTGTATGTATAAACGTTGTAACTCTGATGTATTGATATAAATTAACAGATTTAGTATTCTTTTGTATAACTGTTATTATTTGATATTATATTTCATCCGCTGCGAATGGTGAGATTCTGTGACTTGTTTTCTGTTTCTTCTTCTATCTCTTTTCTTTTTCCTAACTATTTGGAATTTTCGGGTTTGAAAATTTCGGGTCACTACAGTTGGTATCAGAGCGAAGGTTAAGCGAGAACCTTGGCTCTGGTGGGTATACTCATAAGGATAGGGTCAATAGTACCCTAGAATGAGTTGAGTGTTTATATATATATGAGAGCGTACTTGTTATTTTCAGATATAAGATTTTAAATGATTTTATGTAGGAATATATTTTGATATATAAAGCAATATTTCTTACTAATAAATGTTAAAGTAATTGGTTGTTAAAAATTATTGGAATTAAATAAAATAATGAGAATTAAGTGGTAATAGTAATACAACCACATTGAAATTGAATGAAGATAAATTTGAAAAGGATCCAGACTGAAATTAAAATCCTGAATTTGTAGAAATGTTTTCAGAATAAAGATAATAATAAATTGGTTTCCAGATATGATAATCTTGGTTATTATCATAAATGGTTGTTGTGTTTAATAATGAAATGTTGTTAATGAGCAAGCAAAATGAAATATTTTAGGGAAGTAAACATTTAGGTAAAGTATGACTTATAAATTGAAATTGAAATACCTAAATTGGGAAGTTTTAAGTCTAAGCCAGAAAATTTGGAATTGTTTCAAATTGATAAAGAAATAATAAATAATGTTATTTAATATATTTAAATGGAAGGGTCCTATTCCAACAAAAGTTGTTTGAAAATTTGTTTTGAACCAAAGGTGGTTTAAAATTTAAGGATAATTTGGTGTGTAAAGAAATGTATATATGAGGAATATACATGATATCAAAAATGGGGTGAAATAAACTCTTAATGTTGAGTTTTAAATTTGGAATGAGATGTGATACCCAAGGTAATAAGTTTTTGAACTTATAAGATTATTAATGTGAAGTTTAAAATTTGAAGCAGGAATTCAAATTGGGTAAGGTTAATGAAATTAAATTGGATTTAACTTTGGAAAAGTTAAGGATTTAATAAACAACCTGATTTGGAAATTTCAAGATGAAAATTGAGATTTAACTTGGAAGGTTAAATGGTTAATTTGAATTGGGAGTTTTTGTGATCTCAAAATGGGTTTGGGATCTGGAAGTTGAAAATGGATGGATGTTTTAGAATAAATCGGATGATGTCATCCTATTGTTATTAATAATCTTTAATGTGTAAATTGGATTTTTATAAATAAATAAAGAATAAAGTGTTAATATATCCATTATTGAGATAAAAAGGGGAATTAAACTTTAATTTGGAATTAAGGATATGGAATTACTTTGAACTGAACTATTTGAATGATTGAATTTGTAAATTAAAATTGTTTAAGAACTAGATCCAAAACTGGAAGATAAAATTAGGTAATAAATTGAATTTTTTTAAAAAATTGTTTTGAACTCTTATTTGAACTTGGAAATAAGTTAAGTAAAGAAAATTTAAAATGGAATTTTAAGAATTGGACTCAGAATTAAATTATTTAAAGATTGGGATTATTGAATTAAAAATAAAGGTTAATTTAACAAAAGGGGGTTAAATCAACATTTGGAAATTTAACTCGAATTTATATAATTCGAGATAGTTTAAAATTGAGATTTAAAATTGAATTAGTTCAAACTGAATTTGATTTGAATTTGGAAAGAAGTTGAGGTTATTTCCACTTGAATTGGTGATAAATCAAGTTTAAGGGAAATTTAAGTTATTCAAATTAGAAGTGAATCAATTTAAATGGGTGTGGAAATTTAAATTGAATTGATGGGAAATTGAACAGTGTGACTCTGGACTGTTTTTAAAATAAATTGTTTTAATATAAATCTATTTTTCCAAACTATTTACTACACAACTTTTCTTTTTAAACCTAAAACTATATTAAATGTGTTTTACAATTGCTTTTGGAACTATTTAACTATTTTACAACTGTTTTATAAACTAATTATTATTTTTCTACTACTTTATAACTGATTACTATTTTACAACTATTTTACCATTACTTAACTATTTTACAGCTTTTTCCATTAATAATTATTTTTCAACTACTTATCTATTTTTAAAATTTTCCAAGCTATTTTCTAAATATAAACTGGTCGGAGTTCAAACTGTTATTGATTAAATACCCAACTGAGATAAGAATGGAAGAGATAATCCAAATGGGGATTAAGGCAAATGTGGATAAGTGAATAAAATTTGAGTGAATGTGAATGGAAAGGAAATTGATTGGACTAATAATCAATGAGGATAGATACGTAGGATGTACGTATATTATTCTATTCGCATGGTGGTTTGATCCAGATTCGAGCACAGAATTTCGAGATAGTATTATCGATCCGAGTTGGGATTTTTCGCTCGATTTTCGACGGCGAACCTAGATATGGATTTTTGATTGGTTCTGGATATTCTCTATCATAGATGTGACTATGCAAGGAGAATGACGGTTTCTGATTAAGAAACTAGATCTGAGTCCGCACTAGGAAGTCGGGTGGACAATACTAGTTCGGAAGTGAAATAGTGTGATCGAGTGAGCGATCAGATTAATATAGCGTACGGATGATATGTGTGCATCGTACGGGTTTGAATAAAGTTGATATTGAAAATTTGTGGATAAGAACTGTAAATGATTTTTGAAATTGAAAATATATTTTGTTAAATATATGATGAAGTAAAGTGGAAATTGGATATTTCTATCATAAAAATTTACTTTATGGAAGTAAGTAATTCGGTAGGTGACTTTATAGAGTAATTAAATTTGAATATTTGATTTGGAATAAACAAAGTTATATATCTTTGTTATATATGGAAAACTCCCCTTGTTGAATCTATTGCCCGAAGAAAATGATTTTTGAAAGTGTTTGAAGTATAAAAATGAATTTATACAAATATGAATTGAACCAAAGATTTTCCAAGATTATTATATATATGTATTTATAAAAAGGATTTGTGAAAATGATTTTGAGGAAAGGTTTTTGGAACCTTTGAATTTTGGAAAGGCTTTCGATTTTTGGGTAAAACCAATATTGGAATTTGGAAAAGCCTAATATGAGAATTATCGATTTTGAGAATCGATTTTGTGTAAAGGCATTTATATGAGATTCATACTAGGTGTATGATTTGGGAAATACTATATGTGTATAGTATAAAGTGTTTTAGATTGGCTCTGGAAAAAAAGGCGCTCCCTTGAAATGAACTTCTCAGGAGTGCCACAGGGTGGTATTGCCTTGAGCCTCAAAGGGGGAGGTTCTAAAGTTGATCCTGTGAGGAGTCCGGACAAAACTAGTTCTTGAGGATTATTTTGTAGCGAAAGTCGAGGGGCTGGTGCCTACAGAGGCATTTGGGTTATGCTGTGACAACAGTGTAACTCAATGTCACTACGATCTACTACAGACCATAGCGAAAGTCGTGTGAGCCACTGAGAGCCAACAGTCTACGTTTGATTTTATATCGGTAGACTGCGACACTATGGTAACATAGCGAAAGTCATGTGAGCCGCTGAGAGCCAGCAGTCTATGTTTGATTTTACATCGGTAGACTGCGACCTATGTAAGAGTGGAGAAGTTTCATTTTGACAGCGAAAATCGTGTGTGCCGCTGAGAGCCAACAGTTACATGGACTTTTGTTGCGACGGCAGCGTAACCCTGGAATGTAACTGCGATCTGTTGTGGGTTCCATGGCGTAATCGAGGGGCGCAGAGACCTACAGTTACATGGACTTTGCTACGATGGCAACGTAACCCAGGATGTAACTGTGACCATGGATGGGGGTGATGATTTCCAGAGCATTCTCACCAAAGATATTCCCTCTATTTTCAAAAAACTGTTTTCTATATTTTCAATAAAATTATTTTCCAAAGTATTTTCACTGGATGTTGGAAACGAGTTTACCAAGTGCTTATAGATTTTCAGTCCTACGCTTAATCAACGTATAACCGAATTTCTATGAGAACAAGGATGGACTTGTTGAAACATCGAGTTATAAAAGTATTTTTATAAAAACTACTTTGGAATAATATTGTATGGATATTAAAAAGTGTTTTAAAAATGATCAAAGAAAATTTATCTGATTCTAAGCATTTTCATAAATTCTGGTTTCGTTCCTTTTCGAGGACGAAAAGATTCAAAGGGGGGAGGAACGTGACGACCCGGATTTTTGACATCTATTAATTGGGTAAATTAACTGAATTAAATCATTTGAATACTAATTTTATAAGTCGAACAAATGAAAATTATGATAATTTAAAAACAAATATCCAAATATATATTTTGGGATAAAAACTATATCAAATGTTGGAGTATGAATTCCTGCATATGATGTTTCTATGGGAAATATTATATACTTCACCATTTAAATTCAAGATAAAATATCCATAACTATATATAGATAAATATATACAAGCTCTATGACGTTGATAATATATAAGTATATAAACGTATTTTTACGTGTAGATGCTATATAAAGGAACTTAGGGAGGGGGGTTGTACAAATGTGAATATGTATATAATGATAGAATATACAAATATAAATGTGTAGGGAAATATGTACCAATGTAAATGTAGGAATAAGGTAACAAATAGAGGCAATGTAAATGTGTATGTACATATGCTAAGTATAGTAGTAGATAGGTAAATAAATACATATTTAAAGAGGGAATAAAATTTACATAAGTGGCTTATATTGTTGTAAACTTATAAAAGTAATATTGATAAGTATTTATGCATATGTATAGGTGGATAAGGCAAACAAGTTAAACCATAATCGTATACTTATGTATGAAGTATGTATATGTGCAAACAAATGAATACACGTATTTGGAAGGCAAGAAAAATATTATATGTACCTACAAATCAAAATCAGTGGATTAGTATGAATTGTACAAGGCCATTAATGCAAGCCACCAAAGCAACATTTCAGCCGAGTCAAATAAGCAAAGCAAAGGAAAAATCTCTGATTGTTTGTACAAAATGTCACCCTGCTGTACAAACCAAATTAATAACCCTGTAACTCATTTTATACTTATCAGCCTTCTTCATCTTATTCTCGTCCATTCCAAGCTATGGAAAATCTGAAGGAAAGATTCTTTAAAACTTAAAAAAAACTTCAATCTAAACCAGAGATCAAATTGAAGACTCCAGTTTGCATTTTCATAAACCGGTTTCAACATAAATGATGAGCTCTGTTCATCTTCTCAGACAATGGTGAGTAAACTTCTGTTTTAAAAATGGTTAATCTGTTTATATGTTGTTGCATGAGCTAAATTTGTGAAGTGATGTGGTAAATATGATTTTCATGAATATAATTTGTTTGAATATAGTAAAGTATTAAGTGTATATCCCTGTACATGTCTGGGTATACATATATGCATGCTCTATTTGTTGTTAACAGGCTAATCAAGATGCAAAAATCAATTTCTCCTTTTCTAATCTCTTTCTGACCTTGATCATTGAAAAGAAATTGTTTGAAACAATGTAATATCATTTCTAAAAATAGTTTCAGGTAAAGATATTTAGTAAATATCGTGGAAAAGATAAATTACAGTGAAACCCATATATAAGTCAGAAAATCAATAATCATAATTTCCTGTTTTGATCTTACAATCAGATTCGTATTGCAAAATCATGATTTTTGATAATCATATCAAGATTTTTAAGTTTGTATATATGGAGATATCTTAAGTTGGCCAGTTTTTGGGTTTTCATCAAATTCCGACGATCGGCGAGTTTATATTCGTCGTGATCAAGGTGGAGGGTAGCTGGTGTGTCGAAGATCGATGGAAAAATAGAGGGGGATTTTTTTAGATGGTCGGAGCGGCCGGGGAACATCGAAGTAGGGTTTCGCAACCAGTTTTGGTCATCAACATTCTGAGGAATCGCGAGGTCGTTGGAGTATTGGAATGGATCGTGAGTGGGGGAAACGATGTGGAAGTCGATGATGTAACTTTAGTCAGAGTCACGCGATGGCCGGAGGTCAGAGGTGCCTGGACGAGGGAGATTTTCGTGGTGGGTTTCTGGTCCCAGTTGATCGACTACGTCGATTTTGATTTTGGTTTGTGGTGAATGCCTGGGTGGTCGGAATTGAGGGTATAGTTCATCGTCGACCTATCGGAGGCAGTCTGGGTGGTCGGAGCATCACCGTGGAGTGGTGCACGTGCACGCGTGTATTTGGTATATCTGGGTTGCTGCTTGTTGTGGGGAAGAAGAAGATGTATCGGGTTGATCTAGAGATTTTTATGTGTTGACTCGGAGCAGATTGAGTTGTGAAGTGCACGAGAAGTTGCTCGTGAATTTTGTTGTGTGGCACGGAGTGAACTCGGGCATTTTATAACAGTTTTAAATTCAATAAAGGCTGATTTAAAATTTAAATGAATCAAGTTAAGTTTTCTTAAATCCAATCCTTTATAAAATAAAATTTCTATCTTGATTTAAGAAATGGTAAGATTTGTTTAACTTAAACGTATCAAGTTAAATTCTTAAATTATTCTTAACTTAATTTTAATATAAGTTAAGTAAATGAGAAAAAAATAAAGTGTCTAAATTTATGGTTAAATTAAGTAATTAGTAAGATAAATGGTTTATCTTAAAAGTAATTAAAGACTTGGATAATTTCTAGTAAATTAAATTTATGAAGTAATTGAAGGGAAATCAATTATTTAATGATTTTTGGATTAATTTATTTATAACTGAGGATTATAAATTTAATTAATTAGAAATTTGGGATTTATTCAAATAAGTAATTAGAGATTAATTGCTTCAATGATAATCACTTAATGTAAGTAATTAAAGGACTAACTTGTTCAGGATTAAATAAATTCAATTAATTATTAAAGATAATTAATTAATAATTAAAGGTTAATTAATTGAGAATAAATAACCAATAAGATAATTACTTAATGAAAGTAATTAATTGAAGGGAAATTACTAAATGGAAGGTAATTAATCAAGGGTGTTTAATTAAGATGAATAATCAAAGGATGATTAATTAATTGGTTATAATTAATTAATGTTTAGTAAAGGTAATCTAAGTGATTTAAGATTAGTAATTAATTTAATCAGAGGTAAATTAGCTTAATTTTGGAAGTGATCAATCTTGCTTGTGAAGGATTGAATGATGTTAAATGCCTTGAATTGGTTGATATCTCTGATATGAAATGTTGAGTGATATGATGTGTTTAGGTTGAACAGTAATAATGTGGTTATCTATCAATGATAAATTGCCGTGTAAAAGTTGGCATCCTCTATTTAAAGTTTGGATTGAATTCCATTTGAATAACTTGGGTTAAGATGACATGGAACTCGAAGAGACCGGGGTCGGGTATCAGTAATACCCGAAGCCACTTCGATTAGTAAACTAAATTCTTTATAGAATTGACCTGTGTAATCATTAGGCTGGAATGAAATAATTTAAGTGAACTGGACCTTTGACACTAAGTAAGGGTACTTAGTAATTTGTTTGTGAAATAAGTGGTGGGTTTTAACAAGAAAAGAACTCGTAATAAGGTACGAGTTACTCCGGGTTTTTAAATAAGTTCTATGCATTAATATTTCTTGTTAGAAGGGTTTACTCACGCTGGTTTCCAGCCTGACCCGGGTGTTACTTTGATGTAATGCTCGGGTCAGACCGAGTATTACAGATTTCAGGGAAGGGCGTTCTGGAGCTCAGAAGACGAGCTGGATGGCAGGAACGTATGGAGTGTTTCCGCTGTGATATATTACTGTTTATCTGAGACACGTTGATTTTTAACTGTCCAGTGTATGTATAAATGTTGTAACTCTGATGTATTGACATAAATTAACAGATATAGTATTCTTTTGTATAACTATTATAATTTGATATTATATTTCATCTGCTGCGAATGGTGAGATTCTGTGACTTGTTTTCTATTTCTTCTTCTATCTCTTTTCTTTTTCCTAACTATCTGGATTTTTCGGGTTTGAAAATTTCGGGTCGCTACATATATATACTGAAGTGAAAAGTTCTGAATTTAGATTTAGACTAGATTGTTTGCACATAACAACCAAACTGTCTAAAAGTTAGTGGGAATGATATTGAGTTTGTGGATTTTTTTGATATGATCGGAGAATGGATACGAAAGAATCATTTAGAAAAGCATCAAAATTGAATAGGTGCTTTGATAAAAATATCAAATAGTTTGATTATCAATCAAAATGTAGAGGAAGCATGTGTTCATAAGAAAGAACGTTAAAAGGTGCATAGATATTTCTAAATCATAAGTGAACAACACACTGTTGATTGTTAACGATGCACTCATGTTAAAATTGGATTTTAGTTGTTTTAACATTCAACATTGCATTTGTAAATGATGTTTTTTAAGGTAAACATAAAATATTTTAGGAATGTCCCAAATGATATGCAAGGACTTCTTAATAAAATATTTAATACAAAACATGTAAGAAGGATTCCTTATGCATTAGCAATATGAATTATCGTACATGTTATGTTGTCTATGATATCGTGATTTGTTTATGTATTTGATAAATGAAACAAATATAAAAAACAATATGGTCGTTTGAGGTGTTCTCGTGTATTTATGAAATACTTGAGAACTGTTTACAAAAACGACCAACACCTTGTGAAGGAGTGTTCAGACTCAAACTTCATAAGTGATATTGAGTATAATATGTCAATAGTATGTGTGTTCATATTAATAAATTTTAAGTTGGAAATATTCCAATTAGAAGAGATTGTGGGTGGTTCAATGAAAAGGCTAAGTACATTGACTTAGTTAGCACCATAATAAAAGAAATGTATACATAACAAATGCACAAATTTATTGCAGAGTCAAGTGTGCTGACCTACCTTTTTGAACAGTTCAAGTCGACAATAAACCACACATGTCCAACTCAAACAATTTAAAAGATAGATTACCAATGGGTTTATTTTAAAGAAATAAAAAGAAAAGAAGAAAACAACAACAGAATCTCACAGTGGAATGATAAATACAATAATCACATAAACGGTTCATGAAGCTCTTTGACAAATATACATTAGATTTCAATTTATAACATCATCAGAGTTATATACAGTATTACCAGAGTAATACATTTCAATAGACAGAATAAAATAGTGCAGTGGAATAAATGCTAGTAGATACGATCTTCAACTCCATCCTCATCTTCGAGAAACTAATGTCTTCAAAACACTAAAATACTTAAGCTGACCCGAGCATAATGAAAAGACAAAACACTCGAGTCAGGACAAAAAATCCTCATGTGAGTCAAATCAAAAATCAAGAGAAATATAGTTTCAAAATGAACTATTTCTTTCCATTTCCAATAAATCTGGACTTAGATCCAAATTCCAAACAAATGAATTGAATTTCCAATATTTCAATTCGATTCCTTTCAAATTCAATTCCATTCAATTTGATTTCAATTTAAATCCATTTCAATTTCGATGCAAACGAATTAATTTAGTAGCTCAAGTTTCAATTCAGATCTCATTTCAAAACCATTTTAGTTTATATAAATTCGAGTCTAATCTTGATACACCGATTTAAATCACCTAAATCAATTTAACTTCAATGTTCGAATTTTAAGATTCAAATCTTTAAAATAACCCAATTTCCATAATTTAAAACATATATCGATTATAATTTCGAAATTTCAAATTGATTTCTTTACAAAAATTCTTTTAACAAATTATAATTCCAGCATTTCCAAAGCTCGAATTTCAAAACAATCCAATTCAATCATATCCAAATCCTTTAATGGTTGGATTCCAAACATCGATCTTCTTACAAACACTTCATTTTATTCTTAAAGTTATAGAAAATTTTGTAAACCTTTTTATTGCTCTTTTAGAAAAAAATTATATTATTTTAAAATTAGAATTTAAATTTTATAATTAAATTTCAAGTTTTTTTTTCAGATCTAAATCTCAGTTTATCAAAATCTCCAAATTTCGCCAAACGGTTATACAATCACAACAATCATATTTCAACAACAGTAGTCAACAATGCATCCAACAGTTTACATATCAAATAGGATGTCCAAAGTTTCATACTCAAATTCAATGTACAGATGATCAATCATATCAATAGTGATAATAATAGGGTGATAATAAGGATATATCGAAATCACTAAACAACATAACAGCAAATGTAACGACCCGACTTTCCAGACCCGGAAAATCGAACCATTTGTGTTAAAGAAGAAGAGGTAGAAGAAGAAGAAACAGAAAATCAACAACAGAATCTCACATCGCAGCGGAATAAAATATAATATATACAAAACAGATCTTTACTCAAACAGAAAAATATATCTGTTTATACAATATATTTACAGAATACATCATCAGAGTTCATCACATCAATGACATACATCCAAATACACAGCGGAACAATAAACAAATATGGAAGTACGTATCGCCATCCAGCTCGTCTCCTGAGCTCCACAGCTACAATCTGAACCTGTTTATCTCGGTCTGACCCGAGCATCATATAAAACAATACCCGAGTCAGTCTGGAATACCAGCGTGAGAAAATCACACTCAAATTGATTATTAAAGTTTCAAAATCTTTTGGAAACAAAAGCATCTCGTAAGACCACGCCACAAATAAACATGCCGGGTTTTTACCTTACGATAGCTAAAACACTTTTTATAAAATCCTCTGATATTATAATAGTGTCTATATACAAATACTTATTAAAATAGCTGAAATTGTTACATGATTAAATTCCAGCATACTAGGTATACAAACAAAACACGTACAAGGCACGTAGGGAGAATGGATTTCCAACGAATGACTAGGCACTGGGGTACCACCTGTCACAGTACGTGGCCTAGATCACAGTACCGAGGAGTACGCCCGCTCCCCTGCAACACAAGGTCGGAATCATCCCTTACTGGATAATTCCAAATAAAATCACCCCACGGTTGGGATCAGCAACCGTACCACTAAGCCGAAATAAAGGGACATCTAGACAGGGATGACTTTACTCTCAAGTGGGTGCTACCCACGAAGCCTTGCTGCATAACCACTGATTTTCAGTCATTCCCGGTTGATGAGGTTCGAGGCTAAACGATACCTTTATAGCACATATCCCTTAGAATGCCCATCGTCCGCCTGACGATGTCACGAAAGCATTCGTCCATACAAGTCCGTCCCGGGTTCGAACGGAACCGAAGGCACTACTCCTACTACATCCATTTTGGAAATATCCTCAGGATTAGTAGCGACTAGCCCTTGCACTTCACAGCTCCATCTTCGACTCCGAACACGTTACACGAAACATACAAACCGGATCGAAGTGGTATTCGAGTCTCCAGACCTAGAATCCTGGTATACGGAAACTCGATCCCGGTCTCTTCGAAACGATCAACGCATTTGGCCAATATTGATAGTCGGTTATTTAACTATCAATTAACATCCACAAGCAACCATCACACAATAAATAATTTCCACATTATTTATTTGCCTCAAATATCTTTCCAAGATATATTTCCAAATTTCAAAGCTCATTTGAAAACAATTTCAAACAGTTTCCGCTTACGGAATACATTTCCCAAATAATTATTTCCACTGAATCACCAAGTACAAAATACTTTTAATTTTAAATAATTTAAAAACACTTATTATAAATATACTTTATAACTTTGAAATTTAAAATCACTTTAATACTTTATCAAAATATATACTTTAAGGATATTTAAAAACAAAACCACTTTTCAAATATAAACTAAATTTCTCTTTTAAAACATAACACCAAATCACTTTTATATAATTACTACAATAATAGATTTTTGAAAATACTTACTTTAAAAAGTTAACATTTAAAAATAATCAATTTTCTAAAACATGCTTTTTAAAACATATTAAAACTTTTAACTTATATTTAAAACTACCTTGAAAACGTACTTGGCTATCCAGAGAAATACACTTCTCATTTCCATCCTTTAAAAATAAATCAACATTTATTTTAAACCAATTCATATCCCTTTATAAATTCCCACCTTGAATTTATATTTTCTAATATCCACTGATATTTTATTTTACTTTATAAACCCAGTTTATAAATTCCAAAATCTCATTTCTCTTCTAAAATTCCAATTTTAAACAACTAAATCAATTTCCAATTTGATTTCCCAATTTACTCTACTTACTTTGAAATAAATTTCCTTTGCTACTTCATTTATTCCAAAATACATTAACCTTTAGATTTTTATTCCTTATTACGAGTTAAACCCCTTTTTACCAATATCGATTACAGATTTCCAAAACTCCTTATTTATTCTTTAATTAACTTTAATCCTTAATTTCAAAAATAACTTCTTTTTATTCTTCAAATAATATCACTTAAGTATAAAATTTATTGTGATATCCCGAAATTTTAGGCTAATAACTAATGAAATAAATTTCTTTTATAATCTAAAAATTTGTTCTTTTTCCTAAGCAAGTAAATATGTATTTAATTTTAATATATACAAGTAGATTTTTAAAAGGAAGAATTTGAATTTGAAATTTAAATATAAACATCTTAGAAATAAATAGGGATATAAATTAGTAAAACATATATATTTAATTGGATCAAAACATAAAATTATTTATAAACAAACATTTACATGAATTCATATTTGTATATATATAAAAAAAATACCATAAGAAGTAAAATAAGCAAACCAAATCATATCTGGTCTCAGCCACTAAAAACAGAAATAAGTGTATAGGTAGGCTCGAATAAGAAAAATATGTTTGTAAGCTTGCAAAGAAAGGAACCAGATGGATAAGTATAAATCTGGACAAGCATTAAATGCTAGCATGATATTCCTTATACCAGCCACCAAACTAAGTAAATTTTTCTCTATATTGTACAAAGTATACACTGTATTATACAAAAGCATGATATCACTTTGTACCCTGTATCTTATAGTAAATATTATCTACCAGTGAGCTTCTTTTCCCCTATCAATTTTCATACCAGCTTCGAGTTAGGGTCTGTAGTGGGAAGCTTTATTTAAACTTAAACGAAATCCAAGCTTCACTTAAAACAACAATCAAGACAAATCAAAACTGAGAAGCAGGGAGAAGGGGTTCCAGCTTGTATGCAAGCCTGTTCAAATGATCAGAGCTCTGCTCTTATTAAAAATAGTGAGTAAACTTTAACTCTTAAGCTAAATCATCTTATGCATGAAAGTATATCAGTTTATAGTTAATGAGTATATGTTTGTATGTAGGCAAAAGAAAATACACAAAGCAAAGTAAGATAACAAGTAAAAATATAACATGCTTTGGCTTGTAAAACAAGACCCAGGCAAAAGAAAAAAAATATCTATGACATATGAACATTAAATAATTAAAATGGGAGACACAAGTACTAAAACATTTAATGTCTTCATTTTTCAACAGCATACAAGGTCATTCGAACTTGTTCATAAAATCATTTCAGCCTCCCCACTAAAAAAAAAATCTCTGTCTAAATTTTGTACCAGGGGAAAACAAAGCCTGTACAATCTTCTTTTTATATTAACTCCATTCCATTTCGTTTCATCAACCTGAAAATAAATAAATAGCAAGCCAGAAAACAAGAACAACAAGCAACATCATTTTACAAATTTAAACAAGAATCAAGATAACTCAAACAATAAGAAGATCAATCAAATCAACAAGCTAGCAGTTTTCCTGGAAGCACTACTCTGTTTGAAGTAAGGTGAGTAAATTCTTTTATCGTAGGGTTAAAATCCAAATTCACTTGATGCATGAAATTCATCTAAGTAGTGATATTATACATATTGTTGCCTGGAAGAGATTTTGTCGAAATGTAGTTAAATCCCTGTGTATGGATAAACTATCTTTGTCTGATTCATGATAACTAAATCAAGTTCAGATCCATTATTATCAATTAGGAGTTAGTAAAACACCCCTTTTAAAACCTGATTTACGCCTGTGAAGAGAAACTGCGAAGGATATTTGATTACAGGAATGTTTATGTATATGTGTACAAAATTCAAAACATTTCCCAGGCCTGTAGATGACTAAAACAAACTGATACGAGGTTAAAATTTTTGCATAGTATAATTTTGCTTGTATGTTTATGGTTTCTTGGGTAAATGAACATATTAAGCTGTGAATGTTGTGAATGTCTGTTATGATCATCTTCAACTCTTTTTACAGATACAGGTTTAGATTCAACTTAAAATTTAAAATCACCTTAACTAATTACTGTTGGCCTTGAATTTCAGAACCAAATATGTTTGTTTATACATAAATAAAGATGTATAAATAGATTTAAGTATTTAAAGATTGAGACTATGCTGGATTATGTAAAATACAGTAGAAATCTTTTAAACATGAATAATCAAATGTTGAATTTCATTGATTCAAGTGTATATCTTGAATCATTACTAGAAGATAAGATTTTTAAAACCAAAATCTAAATTTTTAGTATTGTATTAAGCGTGTAATTCGACGATAACCGGAAAGTAAGTTTGAGGGTTTTTCTGGTGATCGAGGAACCTGGGAAGGCCGAGGTTTCGACTGGAGGTAGAGGGATGATCGGTGAGGTCGGAGAAAATGGCTGATGGGGCTCCAGATGGTCGCGGTGTCGGTGATGAACAAATTTAATTTTTAAACCTAATTTGGTCGAAGTGGGAAAATGGACTCACTGCTTCTTCTATAGTGCATCGAGTTCAATGGGACTTTGGGAATGGGTTCGTGGGTGATCGGAGATGGAGTGGCCGGGGTTGCGTGTCGTCTGATGGTCAGAAGCGCGAGTTCGAGGCGGTTTTGGCCATGGAGTATGGTTCCAGTTTTAACTGTACTACTCGATTTTTGATCGAGGTTTGTTTTTGGAATTTGGAGATCGCTTTTGGGTTGCTGCATTGATGATCGATGTGTAGGAAAGTTCGTCAGAGGTCGGAGGAGATTCTGGCAGTGGTGAACGTGCACGTGCACGTTTTGGCGACAGGGAAAGGAGCAGGTTTGGGAACGAAGCTGGCTCGGGGTTTTTCTTCGTTTTTCTCGCGAGTGTCTCGAAGCAGATGGAATGTAAATGATTCGAGACAGGCACGGGTTGTTCGTGGGTTTGACTCAAGTTTTCCTGATGGGTTATTTTGTTTTAAAGTAAAGCTAAAGTTTTGAAAAAAAATAACCAGTTTAGATTTTGTGAAACAAAAGTACAGTTTTTGTAAAAGAAGTCAAGCTTTACAAATTAGACAAGTTTCCTTCAAGAAAATTATAAATGAAGGTTATTTAACTATTATTAAGGATTGATTAGCTGATTAATTAATTTGGTAATTAAGTTTTATTTATGGCTAATTAAGATTTATTAATTAACGGATAAATTACTGGCTGTAATTCATAATAAGAGAAATTACTTAATGGGAAGTAATTAGAGGGTAATTTCTTAGTAGAAGATAATTAAGATAATTAATTTGAGTAATTAATTGAGAGTTAATTGCTTATTGTAATTTAAGTAAAATTAATCAAGGATGGTTAATTCAAAGGTGATTAATTGGTAGGTTTGAAATTTATTAATGTTAAGTACATGTAATCTAAGTAATTTAAGATTCGTAATTAATTTAATTAAGAGATAAATTAAATTAATTTTGTAAGAGATCAATCTTGTTATGAATGATTGAATGATTTAAGTGAATTGGAGTTGGGTATTAGTAAATACCCGAAACCACTTCGATTCTTTATAAATTGATATGTGGAATCGATAGGTTGAAACGGAATGATTTAAGTGATTTGGACTATCTAATCCAGTTTTGGCACATAGAAATTGAGGTGTGTTGCAAGTGGTGTCTATAACAACTTGTGGAATTGCAAATTTATACAAGTTACCCCGTGTTTTATATAAGTTGTTTACCTGTGTATTCCTTGTTAGATGAGATTACTCACGCTGGTTTCCAGCCTGACCCGGGTGTTACTTTAATGTAATGCTCGGGTCAGACCGAGTATTACAGATTTTCAGGTAAGGACGTTCTGGAGCTCAGAGGGCGAGCTGGATGGCAGGACGTATGGAGTGTTCCGCTGTGACTATTATTTCTGTTTATCTGAGATATATTTGATTTGTATATGCTCAGTGTTGTGTATATGTTATAACTCTGATGTATTAAAGTGAAATTTAACTGATACAGTTTCTTGTATAAATGGCATTATATGATATTATATTTTGATCCGCTGCGAATGTGAGATTCTGTGACTTGTTTCTGTTTCTTCTTCTATCTCTTTCTTCTTTTTCATAACTATCTGGAATTTTCGGGTTCGAAAACTCCGGGTCGTTACAGTTGGTATCAGAGCAAAGGTTAAGCGAGAACCTTGGCTCTGGTGGGTATACTCATATAGATAGGGGCAATAGTACCCTAGAATGAGTTGAGTGTATATATATATGAGAGCGTACTTGTTATTTTCATATATAAATATTTCAAATGATTTTTATATAAGATTATATTTAATATATAAAGCAATATTCCTTTTAATAATTATGAAGGTAATTGGTTGTTAAATCATTGGAATCAAATAGAATAATGAGAATTAAGTGTTAATAGTAATACAACCAAATTGTAATTGAATAAAGATAAATTTAAAATAGATTCAAACTGAAATTAAAACTGGAATTTGGGAAAAGGTTTCAGAATAAGATAATAATGAATTGGTTTCCTCATATGATAATCTTGGTCATTATCATAGTTGTGTTTAATAATAAAATATGATTGTTGTGTAAGAAAATGAAATTTTTTAGGAATGTAAAACATTTGGATAAGTATGATTTATAAATTGGAACTGAAGATGATCTAAATTGTGAAGTTTTAAATATGGATTCAGAATTTGGAAATTGTTCCAGAGTGATAAGGGAATTTGTTTTGGATTTAAGAGACCAAAGGTGGGTTAAAATTTAAGGAATATACATGATGTTAAAATGGTTTGTAATAAACTCCAAATATGAGTTTTAAATTTGGAATGTAATGTGATATCCAAGGTAATAAGTTTTTGAACTTATAAGATTTATTAATGTGAAGTTTAAAATTTGAAGTGGGAATTCAAATTTGAGTAAGTTTGACGGGATTAAATTGAATTTAACTTAAAGGAAGTTAAATAAGTTTGGAATAAACAACCTGAATTGAAAATTTCAAGATGAAATTGAGGTTTAACTTAGGAAAGTTAAATGGGTTGTTTGGTAGGGAACTATATGTGAACCAGGTTTGAGATCTGGGATGGGTAGTGGATGATGAATGTTTTAAATAAATTGGATGATAGATTGGGGTAATATCTATCCCAATATTGGAATTAAATGGAATTAAAATTTAATTTGAAATTACTTAAGTAATTTTGATTTTAAAGATAAAAATTAAATTTGAGAAAATGGGATCACTTTGAACTTAAGAATTAAATGTGTAAATTAAAATTGTTTAAGAACTGGTTTCAAAGTGAAAGATAAAATTTGGGTGATAAATTGAATTTTTAAGATAAAATTGTTTCGAACTCTTATTTGAACTTTGAAATAAGTTAAGTAAAGAAGATTTAAATGGAATTTTGAGAATTCGACTCAAAATTAAATTGTTTAAGAATTGGGAGTATTAATTAATTTGTTTTAAGGGGTTAAATCAACATTTGAAAATTTAACTCGAATTTATATAATTCGAGATGGTTTGAAATTGAGATTTAAATTGAATTAGTTCACACTGAATTTGATTTGAATTAATGGGAATTGTGATTGAAGATGGATAAGTATAAAATTCAAATGGAAAATTGGAATTGGATAAATTTGAAATAAAATTGAAGATTGAATGAGTTCAAATTCAAAATGGGAATTGGGATTAATTCATATAGAAATTTGAAATGATTTGAAATTAGTCTAAACTAATTTGAATAATTTGGAATTGTAATTAAAGTGAATATGTTTAAAAAGCAGATGGAATTTGATTTGAATTTGGAAAGGAATTGAGGCTAATTCAACTTGAATTGGAATAAAACAAGTTTAAGGAAAATTGAAGTTATTCAAATTGGGATTGAGTCAATTTAAATGTAAGTGGAAATTTAAATTGAATTTATGGAAATGGAGATGGGGTATTAAACAGTTTAACTCTGGACTATTTTCAAAATAAATTGTTTAATATAAACCTATTTTTCCAAACTATTTACTACACAACTTTTCTTTTTAAACCTAAAACTATCTTAAACCTGTTTTACAATTACTTTTGAAACTATTTAACTATTTTACAACTGTTTTATAAACTAATTACTATCTTTCTACTACTTTATAAACTGATTACTGTTTTTCAACTGTTTTATAAGTAATTACTATTTTTCAATTATTTTACAGTTACTTAACTATTTTACAGCTATTTTACAAATTAATAATTATCTTTCAACTACTTATCTATTCTTCAAAAAAAAAAAAAAAAAAAAAATTTCAAGCTATTTTCTAAATATAAACTGGTCGGGGTTCAATCTGTTATTGTTTAAATACCCAACTGAGATAAGAATTGAAGTGATAATCCAAATGGGGATTAAGGCAAAAGTGAATAAGTGAATGAAAATAAAGGTGAATGTGAATAGAAGGGAAATTGATTTAACTGGTAATCAATGAAGATAAATACGTAGGGTGTACATATATTATTCTATTCGCATAGTGATTTGATCCAGATTCGAGCACAGAATTTCGAGATAGTATTATCGATCCGAGTTGAGATTTTTCGCTCGATTTTCGACGGCGAACCTGAATATGGATTTTTGATTGGTTCTGGATATTCTCTATCATAGTTGTGACTATGCAAGGAGAATGACGGTTTCTGGTCAAGAAACCAGATCTGAGTCCGCACTAGGAAGTCGGGTGGACGATACTAGTTCGGAAGTGAAATTGTGTGATCGAGTGAGCGATCAGATTGATATTGCGTACGAATGATATGGGGACATCGTACGGGTTTGAATGAAATTGGCATTGAAAATTTGTGGATAAAAACTGAAAAGATTTTTGAAATTGAAAGTATATTTTGAGAAATTGACAATGAATAAAGGTGGAAATTTGATTTTGAAATTATAGATAAAAGGTTATAAGATGATTTTTGAAATGGAAAATATATTTGTGAATATTTGAGGAACTAAAATAAAATAAATTTAAAATTATATTTCTATGGTAGAAATTAACTTTATGGAAGTAAAGTGGAAATTGGATATTTCTATGGTAAAAATTTACTTTGTGAAAGAAAGTAATTTGGTAAGCGACTTTATAGAGTAACCAAATTAAAATATTTGATTTGAACTAAAAACGAAGTTATATATCTTTGTTATATATGATAGAACTCCCCTTGCTGAATCTATTGCCAGAAGAAAATGATTTTTGAAAGTATTTGAAGTATAAAAGTGAATTTATATAAGTACAAATTGATTCAAAGATTTTTCAAAACTTTTATATATATGTATTTGTAAAAAAAAAGATTTGTGAAAATGATTTTGAGGAAAGGTTTTTGGAACCTTTGAATTTTGGAAAGGGCTTTTGATTTTTGGGAAAATCAATATTGGAATTTGGAAAAGCCTAATTTGTGAATTATCGATTTTGGGAATCGATTTTGTGTAAAGGGAGCTTTATATGGAATTCATACTAGGTGTATGATTTGGAAAATACTATATGTGTATAGTATAAAGTGTTTTGAGATTGGCTCTGGGGAAAAAGGCGCTCCCTTGAAATGAACTTCTCAGGAGTGCCACAGGGTGGTACTGCCTTGAGCCTCTAAGAGGGAGGTTCTAAAGTTGATCCTGTGAGGAGTCCGGACAAAACTAGTTCCTGAGGATTATTTGTGTAGCGAAAGTCGAGGGGCTGGTGCCCACAGGGGCATTTGGGTTATGCTGTGACGACAGTGTAGCTCGATGTCACTGCGATCTACTGCAGACCATAGCGAAAGTCGTGTGTGCCGTTGAGAGCCAACAGTCTACGTTTGATTTTATATCGGTAGACTGCGACACTATGGTAACATAGCGAAAGTCGTGTGTGCCGCTGAGAGCCAACAGTCTGCGTTTGATTTTATATCGGTAGACTGCGACCTATGTGGGAGTGGAGAAGTTTCATTTTGACAGCGTAATCGTGTGTGCCGCTGAGAGCCAACAGTTACATGGACTTTTGCTGCGACGGCAACGTAACCCTGGATGTAACTGCGATCTGTCGTGGGTTCTATGGTGTAATCAGTTACATGGACTTTTGCTGCGACGGCAACGTAACCCAGGATGTAACTGTGACCATGGATGGGTGTGATGATTTCCAGAGCAATTTCACCAAAGATATTTCCTCTATTTCCTAAACTGTTTTCGATATTTTCAATAAAATTATTTTTCAAATATTTTCACTGGGTGTTGAAAACGGGTTTACCGAGTACTTATAGATTTTCAGTCGTACGCCTGATCAACGTATGACCTAATTTCTATGAGAACAAGGATGGATTTGTTGAAACATCGAGTTATAAAATTTTTTTTTATAAAAACTATTTTATTATATTATGAAGATTTTAAAAGTGATAAAAGAAAATTTTATCAGATTTTAAGAATTGAATAAATTCTGGCTTCGTTCCTTTTCGAGGACGAAAAGATTTAAAGGGGGGAGGAGTGTGATATCCCGAAATTTTAGGCTAATAACTAATGAAATAAATTTCTTTTATAATCTAAAAATTTGTTCTTTTTCCTAAGCAAGTAAATATGTATTTAATTTTAATATATACAAGTAGATTTTTAAAAGGAAGAATTTGAATTTGAAATTTAAATATAAACATCTTAGAAATAAATAGGGATATAAATTAGTAAAACATATATATTTAATTGGATCAAAACATAAAATTATTTATAAACAAACATTTACATGAATTCATATTTGTATATATATAAAAAAAATACCATAAGAAGTAAAATAAGCAAACCAAATCATATCTGGTCTCAGCCACTAAAAACAGAAATAAGTGTATAGGTAGGCTCGAATAAGAAAAATATGTTTGTAAGCTTGCAAAGAAAGGAACCAGATGGATAAGTATAAATCTGGACAAGCATTAAATGCTAGCATGATATTCCTTATACCAGCCACCAAACTAAGTAAATTTTTCTCTATATTGTACAAAGTATACACTGTATTATACAAAAGCATGATATCACTTTGTACCCTGTATCTTATAGTAAATATTATCTACCAGTGAGCTTCTTTTCCCCTATCAATTTTCATACCAGCTTCGAGTTAGGGTCTGTAGTGGGAAGCTTTATTTAAACTTAAACGAAATCCAAGCTTCACTTAAAACAACAATCAAGACAAATCAAAACTGAGAAGCAGGGAGAAGGGGTTCCAGCTTGTATGCAAGCCTGTTCAAATGATCAGAGCTCTGCTCTTATTAAAAATAGTGAGTAAACTTTAACTCTTAAGCTAAATCATCTTATGCATGAAAGTATATCAGTTTATAGTTAATGAGTATATGTTTGTATGTAGGCAAAAGAAAATACACAAAGCAAAGTAAGATAACAAGTAAAAATATAACATGCTTTGGCTTGTAAAACAAGACCCAGGCAAAAGAAAAAAAATATCTATGACATATGAACATTAAATAATTAAAATGGGAGACACAAGTACTAAAACATTTAATGTCTTCATTTTTCAACAGCATACAAGGTCATTCGAACTTGTTCATAAAATCATTTCAGCCTCCCCACTAAAAAAAAAATCTCTGTCTAAATTTTGTACCAGGGGAAAACAAAGCCTGTACAATCTTCTTTTTATATTAACTCCATTCCATTTCGTTTCATCAACCTGAAAATAAATAAATAGCAAGCCAGAAAACAAGAACAACAAGCAACATCATTTTACAAATTTAAACAAGAATCAAGATAACTCAAACAATAAGAAGATCAATCAAATCAACAAGCTAGCAGTTTTCCTGGAAGCACTACTCTGTTTGAAGTAAGGTGAGTAAATTCTTTTATCGTAGGGTTAAAATCCAAATTCACTTGATGCATGAAATTCATCTAAGTAGTGATATTATACATATTGTTGCCTGGAAGAGATTTTGTCGAAATGTAGTTAAATCCCTGTGTATGGATAAACTATCTTTGTCTGATTCATGATAACTAAATCAAGTTCAGATCCATTATTATCAATTAGGAGTTAGTAAAACACCCCTTTTAAAACCTGATTTACGCCTGTGAAGAGAAACTGCGAAGGATATTTGATTACAGGAATGTTTATGTATATGTGTACAAAATTCAAAACATTTCCCAGGCCTGTAGATGACTAAAACAAACTGATACGAGGTTAAAATTGTTGCATAGTATAATTTTGCTTGTATGTTTATGGTTTCTTGGGTAAATGAACATATTAAGCTGTGAATGTTGTGAATGTCTGTTATGATCATCTTCAACTCTTTTTACAGATACAGGTTTAGATTCAACTTAAAATTTAAAATCACCTTAACTAATTACTGTTGGCCTTGAATTTCAGAACCAAATATGTTTGTTTATACATAAATAAAGATGTATAAATAGATTTAAGTATTTAAAGATTGAGACTATGCTGGATTATGTAAAATACAGTAGAAATCTTTTAAACATGAATAATCAAATGTTGAATTTCATTGATTCAAGTGTATATCTTGAATCATTACTAGAAGATAAGATTTTTAAAACCAAAATCTAAATTTTTAGTATTGTATTAAGCGTGTAATTCGACGATAACCGGAAAGTAAGTTTGAGGGTTTTTCTGGTGATCGAGGAACCTGGGAAGGCCGAGGTTTCGACTGGAGGTAGAGGGATGATCGGTGAGGTCGGAGAAAATGGCTGATGGGGCTCCAGATGGTCGCGGTGTCGGTGATGAACAAATTTAATTTTTAAACCTAATTTGGTCGAAGTGGGAAAATGGACTCACTGCTTCTTCTATAGTGCATCGAGTTCAATGGGACTTTGGGAATGGGTTCGTGGGTGATCGGAGATGGAGTGGCCGGGGTTGCGTGTCGTCTGATGGTCAGAAGCGCGAGTTCGAGGCGGTTTTGGCCATGGAGTATGGTTCCAGTTTTAACTGTACTACTCGATTTTTGATCGAGGTTTGTTTTTGGAATTTGGAGATCGCTTTTGGGTTGCTGCATTGATGATCGATGTGTAGGAAAGTTCGTCAGAGGTCGGAGGAGATTCTGGCAGTGGTGAACGTGCACGTGCACGTTTTGGCGACAGGGAAAGGAGCAGGTTTGGGAACGAAGCTGGCTCGGGGTTTTTCTTCGTTTTTCTCGCGAGTGTCTCGAAGCAGATGGAATGTAAATGATTCGAGACAGGCACGGGTTGTTCGTGGGTTTGACTCAAGTTTTCCTGATGGGTTATTTTGTTTTAAAGTAAAGCTAAAGTTTTGAAAAAAAATAACCAGTTTAGATTTTGTGAAACAAAAGTACAGTTTTTGTAAAAGAAGTCAAGCTTTACAAATTAGACAAGTTTCCTTCAAGAAAATTATAAATGAAGGTTATTTAACTATTATTAAGGATTGATTAGCTGATTAATTAATTTGGTAATTAAGTTTTATTTATGGCTAATTAAGATTTATTAATTAACGGATAAATTACTGGCTGTAATTCATAATAAGAGAAATTACTTAATGGGAAGTAATTAGAGGGTAATTTCTTAGTAGAAGATAATTAAGATAATTAATTTGAGTAATTAATTGAGAGTTAATTGCTTATTGTAATTTAAGTAAAATTAATCAAGGATGGTTAATTCAAAGGTGATTAATTGGTAGGTTTGAAATTTATTAATGTTAAGTACATGTAATCTAAGTAATTTAAGATTCGTAATTAATTTAATTAAGAGATAAATTAAATTAATTTTGTAAGAGATCAATCTTGTTATGAATGATTGAATGATTTAAGTGAATTGGAGTCGGGTATTAGTAAATACCCGAAACCACTTCGATTCTTTATAAATTGATATGTGGAATCGATAGGTTGAAACGGAATGATTTAAGTGATTTGGACTATCTAATCCAGTTTTGGCACATAGAAATTGAGGTGTGTTGCAAGTGGTGTCTATAACAACTTGTGGAATTGCAAATTTATACAAGTTACCCCGTGTTTTATATAAGTTGTTTACCTGTGTATTCCTTGTTAGATGAGATTACTCACGCTGGTTTCCAGCCTGACCCGGGTGTTACTTTAATGTAATGCTCGGGTCAGACCGAGTATTACAGATTTTCAGGTAAGGACGTTCTGGAGCTCAGAGGGCGAGCTGGATGGCAGGACGTATGGAGTGTTCCGCTGTGACTATTATTTCTGTTTATCTGAGATATATTTGATTTGTATATGCTCAGTGTTGTGTATATGTTATAACTCTGATGTATTAAAGTGAAATTTAACTGATACAGTTTCTTGTATAAATGGCATTATATGATATTATATTTTGATCCGCTGCGAATGTGAGATTCTGTGACTTGTTTCTGTTTCTTCTTCTATCTCTTTCTTCTTTTTCATAACTATCTGGAATTTTCGGGTTCGAAAACTCCGGGTCGTTACATTTATTATCCCTTGTGAATTCAAAATCCCCTTTTTCATATTTGTTAAAATTCCAAATCACCTTATTTTTATTTCAATTCGTTATAAATTTTATCCCAATTCCTCGAATTATTTTACTTAAACTTTTATTCCTTTATTTCTTTTCAAAAATTCAATTCCATAGATTTTATAATTTATTATACTGGACAATCCAAATCAACCACATCATCCAATATAAAATCATCACATGATATCAAATATTCAGAACACAGAATATTAAATAATCTAATAATTTTGAGGAATCCAGTTGGATCCCTCCAACCTGTTTCCCTGCATCCACAGACGTTAGAACAATATAAAATACCAATTCCACTTCAAGGTGGAATATCGCGGTGTATGGGATTTATATAAATCATCCGCTATCATGCGGCGCATAGGGTCTCATCCGCTATACAATGTAGGAATATCAACAATTCCAATATATACATATGCCAATATGTATATATTGCTATATACTACTATATATAATATAGCACATCCAAATCAATTCACCCATTCAATCAATTATTTAAATTTAACCATTTAAATTTAAATTCAACTGAGTGAGATTAACTCACCTTATTCCATTTGCATTGCACTTCCAATATTGCCTTGGTTTCTTGATTTTTGACCTTGAATAATATTATATAACTTATCAATATTCAAAATAGTCAAACAGTTAATTACCATTCAATTTAAATTTCGAACTAGTTTTCCTTTATTAAATCTTTTAGTAACAAAAATGGTTCAGATAGGTCGATTTACACAATTTAATTCCTATAATACGTTATTATAAAATAAATCAGTGGAATTATATTTATTTTACTTATGAACTATATATTAGTGAAATACCTTATATAGATTCCAAAGAAAAATCTAATTCATATAAGTTTTCAAACATATTTTTATATTTCAACATCAATATTTTTAAAATCTACTGTTTTCAAAAAAAAATCAACATTTAAATTAAATGTGGACATATCTTACAGAAGATCAAAATCATATCCATCTGTATTATTGTTTAAATTTTCTTCATCTACAAATAAATTCTGTTAAATCGGATCAAAGAAAACGAACCTCACCTAAACAATGATCGACTTCAAACCCACAGCAAAATTGTGACTTTCCCTATCGCCCTGAACGACTCGCATCGCCAGCCTACTGTGACGCCGCCCTCGCGAGAATCTCGAAGCCCCAGTCGCGATACCAGTTCGCTCGCCTTCGCCTAGTAGTCGAGAAAAGCTGCTGCGACCCAAGCCGTCACGCTCGAAATTGAACGCCTCCACCACATTGTCGCGATGTCGCAAATCTCCCCTTCGAATGCGAGCTCCAATTAGGCATTTCGATTTTGATATTAGTCGATTTGGTTTCGTAAAAAAAATGGAAGGGAAAGAAATGGGTTTGAACTGGGAAAGCTTCGTTCTTTTCTTTTGAAGATTTGTTCTGGTATATTCGTGAACGAAGATAAGGATAAGGACGGGTTTATTATATATTTTTCGAAGGTAGCGTGTAAAGAAAGCTTTGCATGGAAAATATCTAGCTATAGTAATTTGAAATGAAACGAAAAAGTATTGACGGGATGCAATTACAGCTGAAAGAAAATTTGAGTTGACCGATATTATTTCATTTAAATTCAATTTGTCTCTATATAAATTTTCAACGCGTTTATATATCGTGTGCCCACATAACAACTCCAAATGCTACGAAAATTGAAACCCGATAATAATTCAATATTACAGACCCAATGGAACTGGTTTCGTCGAATTCCGAGACTGTGCCTCGAAAGGCTATTTTTAAATTCAATTTAAACGATACATTTTCAAAACTGAACAAAACACTTTTAAATTCAATTCTAAAAGTTCTATTATCTTCAGCATCATTAATATGAATTTTCTAAGCCTTCAAAATATTTTTAATTAGCTTAGAATACCAGATTTACTATTTTATCCAACTTCAAATAAATTTAATTTAATAATTAAATTACTCAATAAACAGCAATATTTGAAATTTAAGTTTATAATTAACCTCTGAATATTTAAAATCAATTAAATATTCCAATTTCAAATATACAAAAATTCCGGGTCGTCACATTCCTCCCCCCTTAAAAGAATTTCGTCCCCGAAATTACTAGTTAGGAAGAATGTCTCATATCCCGTTAGTTATTCCCCAAATTCAAACAGTTTTAGCAATACCCAAACCCTCTTTTATTAATGATACTCAAATCATCTTTTAACTTCCCAACTTATCCATAAGTTTCAACCCATATCACCTACTTATCAATTCAAATTTAAATTTGAATTCAAATTATAAATTATCAAAAATTTTCCAAATTTTTTCTAACTTCCTAAATTTTCGAAAAATTTCGCCAGTGTCTCCTTTGCGCGGCTAGCTCGGTACTACTACAAAATGGCCCTACGGCCTCCCAATCTCAAAAAGAAAACAAAAAGCCAAGTGGCTGAATCAAAACCCCAATCAAATTTCATATAGAAATTCAAATACATACCTTTTTGGTCGGGCCATTAAATTTTATCTTCAAAAATCAAAATCCCAATTTATCCATTGCTTTTATACACCTGTATATCCTACTAAGCAATAATATTCAATCACAATTACAAAGTCATTTTATACTTTCCTTTACAAATTTTCAATATTTGTTTTACTTATGCTCGTACGATGCACATATATCATCCGTACGCAATATCACATTCGATCGCTCACTCGATCACACAATTTCACTTCCGAACTAGTATCGTCCACCCGACTTCCTAGTGCGGACTCAGATTTGGTTTCTTGATCAGAAACCGTCATTCTCCTTGCATAGCCACAAACTATGATAGAGAATATCCAGAATCAATCAACAATCCATATCCAGGTTCGCCATTGAAAATCGAGTGAAGAATCCTGATTCGGATCGATAAAATTATCTCGAAATTCTGTGTTCGACATCTGGACCAAATAGCTATGCGAATAAAATAATATACGTACATTTTACGTATAAATTCCAATTGATTATCAGTTATATCAATTCTTCTTTATTCACATTCCTTTTTGATTGTTATTCCTTTATTCACAACTATCCCATTTCACAACTTCAGTTTTAGTCTTCATTCAACTATTTACTTAGTATATATACAAATTTTTCCAAAATTACTAAGTATATTTCCAATACCAATTTTCTTAAGAATTTCATTCTTCAATTCTTAAGTTCAATATAAATTTTCTTATATACTTCTTGGATTTGTTTTACTTCATTTTTGAAGTTTATATTTATTTTCACTTCCCCATTGAAATTTATTTTAATTACTATTTACTTAGCCCTTACAATTTCATTTAAACTCAAATTGGCTTCCATTTTGAATATGGATTAGTTTCACTTACTATTTAATTTAAACCTCAAATAACAGTTTATTTACGAACTTTACTTTCTTTAGTTCCTTTGATTTCACTTCACCTTACATTCACATTGATTTCAATATCCAGTTTTAATTTCATTTGCTTAACAAATTTAAATCATTTATCGTAAATGAAAATTTTCAAAAATTTTCTAACTCTCAAAATTTATGGAAAATTTTGGCAGAGTCTCCTTTGTACGGAGGGACTTCTGCGATATCGCAGGATGCACAAATATATATATACATCGGCCTCAGGCCGGAAATCACAATATATATATCAATATATGCAGTTCATATCTCCTATTTTGAATTTTTGCGTAAGCGTACCTTAGCATTTTTAAAGCAAAGCGGTTATTTATTTTAGCATGTTGTGCCATCAGATTCAGCCAACCGACTTCCCTGAACCTGTACTAACTCAATTACAACATGTAAGTGCCAAATATACAAAGTTTATTTACATTTCACTAAAATTTAAATTGCTAAAACATGGATTCTACAAACAATGCATGTTATATACTTCCATAAGCACATATGAAATGTTTCGACCCTTATTCCCATTTTTTCCCAAACAATACTCAACCCATTCCATTTAATTTATTCACATCCATTTATTTAGCTCGAAAACAATCCAGGCTATTTCATTCAATAATTAATTCTCAATTGATTTCAACAACCTCGATTTGAGTACAGTCTTCATCCAACATTTACTTAAGTTAACAACTTAAGTTCATTTTCATTGCAGTTTGCACCAATTCATTCAATTTGTCCCTTTTTAATTCTAAATTCAATATTCCGTTCATTGAATAATATCCAAGGCCATTTTCATTCATACCCACTTGAATTTTCGTTTGCAATACAAGCCATCACTATTTTAATTCAAATTTTCATTTTTGTTTAACACATTTTCACTTATATTTAATGTGTTGATACTCCAAGTCGAATTTTAATTAATAACTCAAATTCTGATTCTACTATTCATTTTTAATTCACTACCCAATTTTATTAATTCACAATTCAATTTCTATTTAACCAATTTAAATTCCATAACCCAAACTCATTTGGATAATATTTCAAGGTCATATTCCATTTATTTATACTTGAGTTCATTCACACTTAAGTTAATTTTGTTCCAATTTATTTCACTTAACAGCATCCAAAATATATGTGTCGAGCTTTATTTATATCATCCACATTCGATTTGTTAGTATTTTATCTCGGATTGCAATTAATAATTTCTACTTAATCTAAGTTCATTTCCCATTTCATATCCAAATTACAAAATCAACTTTCTTTCAGCCAATTAAGGTTCTATTTCCATAATCCATTACTCCATTAAGTAATTTATTCCAATTTATACCTAATATTTGGTTTATTTCATCACTTCAATCCATTAAAGCAATCCCATTCACATTTTACTCTTTATTCCGGATTATACATTAAATTTAGTCAAGTATTTTTTTTTCTTTTTATTTGTTTTTCTATATACAATTAAAATAAGATTCCAGAGTTTTTAACAATTTCCCAAAATTTCAAAATCACTTTTGAAATCAATCACATCCAAACTCCTTTTGTATATTCAGCTATCTCTTTGAATTTCAAAACCAAATCCAGTTTTGCAAACAATCCCAATTTAACACGGTTTGGTAGCAATTTCTCTTTGGAAACTCGAAAATGAACATCGATGATGCTGCAGTCATCACCGAAATTATTTCCCAGCGACCGGAAGAGAATTAAATGCTTTTATCTCTTTAAACCATTTCAAATATTTTTAAATTTCAAATCCTTCCAGATTCCAAACTCAACTCAAAATATTCCTGAAATAATACCACTTATTATTTCCTCAAACTCTTTGAAAACTATTTCCAAATCTCAAGGAATTTCAAACCTTTCCCAAAATTCCAAACTTAAAATCCATTCCGATTTATTTTCCACATTTCTCTGGAATTCTATTTTAAAGTACAAATCTCATTTGTTTATGAAGTTTATTTCAATTTTATAAATTACATTTGTAATCTATATCTCAAATTTTATTTTATTATAAAATTTTATTCTTTGTTTTGGTTATAAATTTCAATTTCTAGTTAAGTTTCCATATATTAATGATAATAATTCCATATTATCACTTCTAACATCCAAACAACCATATATATTAACTAGAATAGTTTACAAAACGTTTCTTTTTATACAAAAATAATTTGGGTAAAATTATTTCATTTACCCTACTTTAAAACAATACTGTGTCGAATTGTTCTATACAAGCGTTTAGAGATCCCTATCAATGTTGTGGCGTCCCACACATCGACCAGAATCCATAAACTACTCAATAAACCAATCAACACAATATAAAACAATTTTATATTCACTAACAAATACGCGCTCATATCTATTAATACTCTCAAAATTCCCACCAGAGCCAAGGTTGTCGCCAGCCTAAGCTCTGATACCAACTGTAACGACCCGACTTTCCAGACCCGGAAAATCGAACCATTTGTGTTAAAGAAGAAGAGGTAGAAGAAGAAGAAACAGAAAATCAACAACAGAATCTCACATCGCAGCGGAATAAAATATAATATATACAAAACAGATCTTTACTCAAACAGAAAAATATATCTGTTTATACAATATATTTACAGAATACATCATCAGAGTTCATCACATCAATGACATACATCCAAATACACAGCGGAACAATAAACAAATATGGAAGTACGTATCGCCATCCAGCTCGTCTCCTGAGCTCCACAGCTACAATCTGAACCTGTTTATCTCGGTCTGACCCGAGCATCATATAAAACAATACCCGAGTCAGTCTGGAATACCAGCGTGAGAAAATCACACTCAAATTGATTATTAAAGTTTCAAAATCTTTTGGAAACAAAAGCATCTCGTAAGACCACGCCACAAATAAACATGCCGGGTTTTTACCTTACGATAGCTAAAACACTTTTTATAAAATCCTCTGATATTATAATAGTGTCTATATACAAATACTTATTAAAATAGCTGAAATTGTTACATGATTAAATTCCAGCATACTAGGTATACAAACAAAACACGTACAAGGCACGTAGGGAGAATGGATTTCCAACGAATGACTAGGCACTGGGGTACCACCTGTCACAGTACGTGGCCTAGATCACAGTACCGAGGAGTACGCCCGCTCCCCTGCAACACAAGGCCGGAATCATCCCTTACTGGATAATTCCAAATAAAATCACCCCACGGTTGGGATCAGCAACCGTACCACTAAGCCGAAATAAAGGGACATCTAGACAGGGATGACTTTACTCTCAAGTGGGTGCTACCCACGAAGCCTTGCTGCATAACCCCTGATTTTCAGTCATTCCCGGTTGATGAGGTTCGAGGCTAAACGATACCTTTATAGCACATATCCCTTAGAATGCCCATCGTCCGCCTGACGATGTCACGAAAGCATTCGTCCATACAAGTCCGTCCCGGGTTCGAACGGAACCGAAGGCACTACTCCTACTACATCCATTTTGGAAATATCCTCAGGATTAGTAGCGACTAGCCCTTGCACTTCACAGCTCCATCTTCGACTCCGAACACGTTACACGAAACGTACAAACCGGATCGAAGTGGTATTCGAGTCTCCAGACCTAGAATTCCGGTATACGGAAACTCGATCCCGATCTCTTCGAAACGATCAACGCATTTGGCCAATATTGATAGTCGGTTATTTAACTATCAATTAACATCCACAAGCAACCATCACACAATAAATAATTTCCACATTATTTATTTGCCTCAAATATCTTTCCAAGATATATTTCCAAATTTCAAAGCTCATTTGAAAACAATTTCAAACAGTTTCCGCTTACGGAATACATTTCCCAAATAATTATTTCCACTGAATCACCAAGTACAAAATACTTTTAATTTTAAATAATTTAAAAACACTTATTATAAATATACTTTATAACTTTGAAATTTAAAATCACTTTAATACTTTATCAAAATATATACTTTAAGGATATTTAAAAACAAAACCACTTTTCAAATATAAACTAAATTTCTCCTTTAAAACATAATACCAAATCACTTTTATATAATTACTACAATAATAGATTTTTGAAAATACTTACTTTAAAAAGTTAACATTTAAAAATAATCAATTTTCTAAAACATGCTTTTTAAAACATATTAAAACTTTTAACTTATATTTAAAACTACCTTGAAAACGTACTTGGCTATCCAGAGAAATACACTTCTCATTTCCATCCTTTAAAAATAAATCAACATTTATTTTAAACCAATTCATATCCCTTTATAAATTCCCACCTTGAATTTATATTTTCTAATATCCACTGATATTTTATTTTACTTTATAAACCCAGTTTATAAATTCCAAAATCTCATTTCTCTTCTAAAATTCCAATTTTAAACAACTAAATCAATTTCCAATTTGATTTCCCAATTTACTCTACTTACTTTGAAATAAATTTCCTTTGCTACTTCATTTATTCCAAAATACATTAACCTTTAGATTTTTATTCCTTATTACGAGTTAAACCCCTTTTTACCAATATCGATTACAGATTTCCAAAACTCCTTATTTATTCTTTAATTAACTTTAATCCTTAATTTCAAAAATAACTTCTTTTTATTCTTCAAATAATATCACTTAAGTATAAAATTTATTATCCCTTGTGAATTCAAAATCCCCTTTTTCATATTTGTTAAAATTCCAAATCACCTTATTTTTATTTCAATTCGTTATAAATTTTATCCCAATTCCTCAAATTATTTTACTTAAACTTTTATTCCTTTATTTCTTTTCAAAAATTCAATTCCATAGATTTTATAATTTATTATACTGGACAATCCAAATCAACCACATCATCCAATATAAAATCATCACATGATATCAAATATTCAGAACACAGAATATTAAATAATCTAATAATTTTGAGGAATCCAGTTGGATCCCTCCAACCTGTTTCCCTGCATCCACAGACGTTAGCACAATATAAAATACCAATTCCACTTCAAGGTGGAATATCGCGGTGTATGGGATTTATATAAATCATCCGCTATCATGCGGCGCATAGGGTCTCATCCGCTATACAATGCGGGAATATCAACAATTCCAATATATACATATGCCAATATGTATATATTGCTATATACTACTATATATAATATAGCACATCCAAATCAATTCACCCATTCAATCAATTATTTAAATTTAACCATTTAAATTTAAATTCAACTGAGTGAGATTAACTCACCTTATTCCATTTGCATTCCACTTCCAATATTGCCTTGGTTTCTTGATTTTTGACCTTGAATAATATTATATAACTTATCAATATTCGAAATAGTCAAACAGTTAATTACCATTCAATTTAAATTTCGAACTAGTTTTCCTTTATTAAATCTTTTAGTAACAAAAATGGTTCAGATAGGTCGATTTACACAATTTAATTCCTATAATACGTTATTATAAAATAAATCAGTGGAATTATATTTATTTTACTTATGAACTATATATTAGTGAAATACCTTATATAGATTCCAAAGAAAAATCTAATTCATATAAGTTTTCAAACATATTTTTATATTTCAACATCAATATTTTTAAAATCTACTGTTTTCAAAAAAAAATGAACATTTAAATTAAATGTGGACATATCTTACAGAAATCAAAATCATATCCATCTGTATTATTGTTTAAATTTTCTTCATCTATAAATAAATTCTGTTAAATCGGATCAAAGAAAACGAACCTCACCTAAACAATGATCGACTTCAAACCCACAGCAAAATTGTGACTTTCCCTATCGCCCTGAACGACTCGCATCGCCAGCCTACTGTGACGCCGCCCTCGCGAGAATCTCGAAGCCCCAGTCACGATACCAGTTCGCTCGCCTTCGCCTAGTAGTCGAGAAAAGCTGCTGCGACCCAAGCCGTCACGCTCGAAATCGAACGCCTCCACCACATTGTCGCGATGTCGCAAATCTCCCCTTCGAATGCGAGCTCCGATTAGGCATTTCGATTTTGATATTAGTCGATTTGGTTTCGTAAAAAAAACGGAAGGGAAAGAAATGGGTTTGAACTGGGAAAGCTTCGTTCTTTTCTTTTGAAGATTTGTTCTGGTATATTCGTGAACGAAGATAAGGATAAGGACGGGTTTATTATATATTTTTCGAAGGTAGCGTGTAAAGAAAGCTTTGCATGGAAAATATCTAGCTATAGTAATTTGAAATGAAACGAAAAAGTATTGACGGGATGCAATTACAGCTGAAAGAAAATTTGAGTTGACCGATATTATTTCATTTAAATTCAATTTGTCTCTATATAAATTTTCAACGCGTTTATATATCGTGTGCCCACATAACAACTCCAAATGCTACGAAAATTGAAACCCGATAATAATTCAATATTACAGACCCAATGGAACTGGTTTCGTCGAATTCCGAGACTGTGCCTCGAAAGGCTATTTTTAAATTCAATTTAAACGATACATTTTCAAAACTGAACAAAACACTTTTAAATTCAATTCTAAAAGTTCTATTATCTTCAGCATCATTAATATGAATTTTCTAAGCCTTCAAAATATTTTTAATTAGCTTAGAATACCAGATTTACTATTTTATCCAACTTCAAATAAATTTAATTTAATAATTAAATTACTCAATAAACAGCAATATTTGAAATTTAAGTTTATAATTAACCTCTGAATATTTAAAATCAATTAAATATTCCAATTTCAAATATACAAAAATTCCGGGTCGTCACAGCAAATCACAAATACCATCCATCTCAATATCAACCAACATCCAAAACAACGAATTCATCCATATCACAACGATCAACAACTATCAATGCCGGGTGTTTAAAAGTGATCTGAAATTCCAATATCCGTTTAAATGTCAAATTAAATATAATTTTTTTTCTATCAATTTAACTATCAACTTTAATTGTCAAATTTAACGATCAAATTAACTATCAATTTTAACTATCAAATTAACTATCAAATTAACTATCAATTTAAACCCAATCCATTCAAATTCAATCAAATAAATTTCCAAACAAAAACCAATATATCCTTATTACTTCGTTAATTGGCTTAACTTGTAGTAGAAAATTTATTACTTCGTGAATGGGTTTAACCACTCACCTTTATTTGAAACTGAAAATTTGTTAGTGTCAAATAAACTTCAATCCAACTCCAAGTCGAAGACGATGCCGAACGAACCCAAATGCAACAGACGACATCCAAATCTGACCTCAAATGAGAGGGATATGCATTAATTAACATTCGAAATAAATCTAATTAATTACACACTTTTTTAATCGTTAATTACCTTTAATTAATCTTGTTTAAGTGCTAATACACCCAAGATAACTACAAGGTCGCGAAATCGTCCACGTCGATGCTCGATTCTTCACCACTGCCGCCTCTACACGCGATCGGACATCGCTGCCCCTTCGTCGCTGATAGCCCCAACCATGAGCTCCACTCTAGCACCAACCTCATCACCGATCACCACCTTAGAAACACGCTCGAACCCATAAATGCCGCTGTCGTTCAACCTCACTTCACCGCCTCCACGATTGATTTCATACCACCAAACTCCAGCCGAGCATAGCCCACATCATCCTCTATAATATTGCTTCAGGGCCGCCGGCTAATGATCATAAACGAAGACGAAAATAGAAACCCTAGCTGCCGCGTTCGTCTTGACTTTACTGCTGCCTCGCTTCGTCGATCGACATTCCACCAGGTTGATGCCTATATCTCACCAAGACGAACACTTTTCTAGTTAGGGTCAAGGCCTGAAAATGCCTTGAGTGGCCTCAATCAACGTGGGATGTTGGATGAGAGGGTTTGGGTGCCGGTTGTTATAAAAGAGAAGGAGATGACATTATATAGACTTTACTTCCTTAACTGCTCACATCAATTCACGGACCCCAATCGAGACGTGCTCACCAGCGTTCGATATGTTATACCCCCATTCCGAACAAAATGGAATGGGTATCGGGAGCCAATCACATCATATTCAGAAGATAGCTTTTCAAATTCAAATTATTTTAATTAATTTCCTTTAATTAATTCAACGCGTTTCAAGCTTGCACGACCAAATGATAAGTCCAATCGCTACGAAACTTGAAATCCTTTAATAGCTCACTATTAAGGATATGATGAAAGTGGTTTCGTCGAAATCCGAGACAATGCCCAAAAAGACTATTATCACTCGTTAATTAAAACAAGCTAGTTTCCAAAATAAATTTATTCGCCGTATTTCAATTTTAAAAGTTAAAAATTTTCATTCTTGTTTAAATAAAATTTAAATCAATTTTTGAAATCATTTTCATTCATATTAAATTCAAGATTCAATTATTTAAATAATTTCCACTATTAAATTTAACAATTAAATTGTCAAATAAATCACTATATTTGAAATATAAGTTATTTAACTTATGAAATTAAACTTTCAATATTTAAAATTCAACTAAATATTCCAAATTTAAATTTTATCCACTACAACAAAAATACTCTTTTACAACGCACTTTTTACAACAGGCATTGGCTGCCCGTTGTAATAGTAGGCTATTACAACGGTCCATTCAGGTCCGTTGTAATAGATGCCCTATACAAAGCCTTTCTTACAATGGGCAATGACTGCCCATTGTAATAGAATGCTATTACAACGGTCTTTTCATGCCCGTTGTAATAGATGTCAATTTTACAACGTTCACAAAATGCCCGTTGTAATAGACACCAATTTTACAACGGTCACAAAATGCCCGTTGTAATAGATAGCACTTTTACAACGTTCGCTCGAAAATTTCACAACTCGCCTTTTGTTCCCCCGAAAATTAAAATAACAAATTACTCCTTGCCTCTCACGCTACCAAATCCAGACCCTCGTTCTCAAAAACCCTAATTCTTAAATCGACAAAGCCAAGACCGCTTCTGTAAGCTCCTCCGCTGCAAGCTCCTCCAGCTACAATCTCTGTCGCTACAACCCTAAGTCTTCATTTTTGAGGGTGCCGCGACAATTTGAAGAGGTTGAGGTCGCTATAGTAAGGTGGTTCCATGTTTTGAAGTTCGAAGAGGCGATAATTCTTCCATTATGTACACATGTCGTGCCTTGCACTTGTGACCAATTTGTGCCCCTTCTCATTACACCCAAACCACAATTTTTTATTTTTTCTTTTAAGAAGTTTTGTAGGAGTAAGCCCTTTGGATTTGGCAATCTCTCCATGGCTGTTGAATCAGAGGTTATTGCATGAGAATTTGGGTTGTTCTTCGATTCATGGTAGAAGTGCTAGAATGATTTCTTGAAGTAGTGTGTGGGGTAAGGGTTTTGTTACTTTTCTTAAGACTCGTCCATTTCTCTTTAATTTTTTTTTTTGCTAAAGATACCGCTTCTCTGAAGTCTATAGACCTTGATGCCAAGACATCATGCCAAATTTTTTTTAAGTTCATCAATAAAATTTTCAAATGGAAACTTAGGTGGTAAGGTGTCAATCAGACCTTGCAAATAAGCATGAACAGTAGTGGTTTGCATAAGACTGGCCAAAGTTCCTTAGGGCCTTTGCAGTTCTCCTGGCTTAAATCTGATCAAGATCTCCTCTTTGAACAATTGCCATCAGTCATGATAAAGGTTGTTCTTGTTTAGCAGAAACCGATGTTGGGCTTCATTTTGGAGATGAAAAGAATAGGTAAAAACTCATTCTTGTTCAAGAGCATTTTGATATCTAAATATTTGCTCAACCTGCCTAAGCCATTCTACAATGTTATCTCCTCCAGTAATGATAGGGAAATTAAGTTTGATAGTGGTGTTTCGAAGAGGTCTTGGAGTGTGGATTATCCCTTCATTGTTTCTTGAGTTTTCATGTTGGACCGTTGCCCTGTGATTTGAAGGAACTCCTGCTTTTAGTTGTATTATGTCACGTTGATGCCTCAGTTGTCTTCGATTGGGTGGAACATAAGTGGAAGACCTTGTATGATTTGTTGTATGGACATTTGGTTGGAGCATAGGTTGATTTTTAGATCTACCAGCATGCATCTGATCTGATCTTTTTTGTGAACCTTTATCCAATCTGGTTACCAATGCATTTATGGCTTGTGAAATGTTATCGCTATTGCTTGCCATTTCTTGAGAGCTTGCATGAAGTTCTTGGGTAATATTTTGCAGTTCTTGGGTGGTTTCTTGAAGTTGTCTCAGTGAAACAATAGTCGTACTGTTGGTCTGATCTTGTCAAGTCCATACATTGGTCTCCTCCTCACCCTTTGGTGGGTTTTCAGCGAGATCATCATCTTGAGGATCTGATTCTTGAGGTATAGAAAGTTCGAGAGGGAATAGTGGATCGGAATCACAAATGGTAGATTTTAATTCTGGAAGCTCGTCCCAAATGATAGAATGTTCAATCAATATACACAAAATTAAGGACTCGTGTACAAATGAGGGAACCCAAAATACAAGTCGTGTTGTGTTTCCTTTGGGTTCTTCCGAGAAGAAGAAGCTATTTGATGTAATTTCAATGGTATGTCTTATTTAATTCTTGATTCTTGGTCTTTGATCAACTAGCATCTATACTTCAATTTATAAAATAAAAAAAATAAAAAAAATCACTATTTATTTTTTTGTTGCATGTATGATATTCTATTTATGTAGGCAAAATTCTAAGTTTGGAAAGAAATGATCATACTCAGTCAATGTCCAAAAACATTAATGGTGCACATTCAGAAGTATCTGTGGAAAAGAACGAGGTTGTCGATGAGAATAATACTGAAAAAACTAAGAAAAGAAAAGAATCAGTTGATGTTGATGGAATTTCACGCTATTCTGACAGTTCAGTGGAGGATCAATATCATTATATTAGTTTTGATGGTAAGTTTTGCTAATTTTTCATAGTTGTTTTTATTTGTTTTGCTCTTGTCTCAGTTTTATTGTTGGTTATCTTCACTTTCTTTTTTAGTGGTATGCTTGGGGCTTGAGACATCATGGCACATGCACTTCTTTCAGATGCGGAGTTATACATATAAAATACATTTAATTTCTTGTTATCAACCATCAATTATTATTTTTCTCATGTATCTCTAAATATTCTCCTTTGAACTTATAAAAGAGTGCCTTATATGTGCATGTGACTTTTACTGTTTTAAGTTAGACATATAAATAGCCAATTTGGATTCGGAAAAACAACGCACATTCATTTATAGCCAATTTGAACTCGTCGAAATTCTCATGAATGCTGCAAGTTGAATTTGCTTTTTTTGTGTGTTTTTGTTCTTTCAAGTTTATTGTTTTGTATTATATGGTTTATAGCAGACATAATTAGTTATTTTAGAAACAATGGGCTGAAATGTTTCCAAGCATGATCGCAAGTGCTACAGTCATCGATCACTGGTGGTGCTGCTGGGACTAGAGATGGTGCATTTCTACTGGTGATTAGTTTATTAAAACTATTTTATTTTTTTCCTTGAAGCCTAGCATTTAACCCAATTTTTCCTGAAATTTTTAAGGATATATGATGGTCTTATACATCTGGATACTGTATTCTTTTTAGATGAATGCGGAGTTTCAAATCCTTTCACCGGTCCTTCCTATTCGTGATGTCATGTTTGGATGTTGACCTACTCTTTGAATTCAGTTTCATTTACAATGAGATTTAATGCAACCTACTATATATATTAATCCAGTTACCACCATTCAGTTTACATCAATATTTTCTATGAATTTTGTACAACTTACTAAATAATTCAGAAGGTGTATGGATGATGGGGATGTGACAGTGATACAGGGTTGGGGGTAGTGGTTTGGGTTGCTTGTTGGCTGTTGGTTGTATTGTGCACGTGCACAGTGTAGGGGTGATAGGCAGTGTTTATGTGATTGTAACTGTTCTTTTTTATGTTTTATAAAGAAATGTACAGTGCACAGTGAAAATGTAAATGAAATGCAAACACACTTGAAATGAAATGATTTTGGTTGTTTTATGATAATATTTATTATTCGTTAAATTATTCATTATTGGTATGGATGTATGCTGCTGTAATTTTTTTTAAAATTTGCATTTATTTTGCAACGGTCAGAAACCGTTGCAATATCATGTATTACAACAGGCATTGCCCATTGTAAAAAGTGTATTACAACGGGCATTGCCCATTGTAAAATATGGTCAACCTATTACAACATCGCCTATTACAACGGTCGGTTGCCCGTTGTGGAACACATATTACAACGGGCATTGCCCGTTGTAAAAAGCCTGTTTTGTTGTAGTGATCTTAAACAATTTTGTAAATTAAAATGTTTGTTCAAATCCAGAACAAGAAAAGTTCTTACACTAAATACAAAGATTACACTTCATAAATCAAAGCCCTTGGATAATTCAATTATGATTAATTCCAATATTAGAATTTTAGATGAATTTTAGTTATCAAACAATTATTTTATTTTATATAAATAATTCAATATTCATTATTCAGTTCCAGCTATTGATTATAAACACATTCAATACATAGAATTTCATATAAATAAATTTATTCTTTACTTTTAAATGGACATTCATTCGACTTTTTATTTACTTAATATTGATCATTTCAATTTTCTGTTATCAATTACTTACAGTTTAATATTATTCAGTTTAATTTCTAATATAAGTTATCATCTTTTCTCATATTAAATTTTGTTACTTAAAATTTTATCTAAAGTCATATCCAATCAATTTCATAAATAAATCAATAAATTTTATTTCTAACCATTTTTATTCAAAAATTATATTAAATTTAATAATTTAAAATAGTTAAAAACACGGGTCATTATAATCTCCCCCACTCAAAACTTTTCGTCCTCGAAAAGGGGTTAAGTAAGGAATTTAACATTTGATATATTTTATTCAAAATAATCAGCATATAAAACATTAAAATCTTATTTGAAAATCTTTACTACGCTTCCGTTAAGCCACTCCAATCGGCCTACGAAAATTACAATTTAGTTATAAAAACAAGTTATAAAATTTTAAAATCTCAAAAATTTTCTAACACCCGGATTTACGAAAAATTTCGGCAGCGTCACCCTTGCGCGGCTCGAGCGGAAATTTTTTACAATACAATTATATATCACAAATATACTAAATATACATCTAATCTCAATGATGAGGCATTCCGTAGGGAAAAATATAAAAGTGCGGCATGTAATCCGAGATATGTACCTTATTATTATTAATATGAGCGGGTTCGCTCATATTAAGCAAGAAAAAGCAAATCAAATCCACATATACGTTCAAACGGTCTTCAAATGTACCTATCTTAACTCAAATTTGAATATTAGTGGCATATAAAAGGATATAGAAGCATGTATGAGTTTAATAGCATATATAATATGAATTTTGAATCCAAATCATAAGCACGAGCACGAATACACAACATAACAATCATATGCAGCCAAAAGGAGTTAAAACAATGATCTAGAATAAAAGAAACATTCAACAAATAATATCCATCCATTTAATTTATATCTGTTTCATTCACATTCAATTTTATTCAATTTCAATTTATTTCACTATGTTTAACACACAAGCACCCAATTTACATTTATAATGAAACGTAAAACTACATGCAACCAAAACAACATAGAAATCCTAAGCAAGAAACAATCATAGCTAGCAATCATAGCATTCAATAATTTTATTAAAATTTGTATGATGTATATATGCCATTCATACGTATAACAATTTCGATCTCTTACTCGAATACGCAATTTTATTTTCCAAACGAGTATTGGTAACCCGACTACTCTAGTGCAGACTCTAATTCGACTTCTTGATTAGAAACTTCCATCCTCCTTACATAGTAATAAACTACGGTAGAGAACTTTAGATTCATATCAAAAATCTGTATCAGTGTTCGTCATCGAGAATCGAGCGAACAATCCTAAATTAGACAGGTGTGAATTACCTTAAAATCATATATTCAAATCTGAATCAAAACGGTAAATGCAAATAGAATTTTCTTTATACAACTTACGTATTTATTCCATTGGTTTCTTATTTACACCAATAGATAATTCAGGTGGTTTTTTATATTCAATTCTTAAATGTTTGAAAATTTTCTTTGTTAAAAATTCTTTTATAACAAAATTCTTTTATATCGAAATAATTTTATATTGAAAATACTTTTAATAACTCGATGTTTCAACAAGTTTATCCTTGTTCTTTCAAAATCTAGCAATACGTCGATCAGACGCAAGACTAGAAATCTCTAAGTACTTAGTAGACCCATTTCAACACTCAGTGAAAATACTTGATAAAAAATTAAAAACAGATATGGAAAGCACAACTCGAAAACCAATCATGGATCACAACTACACAATGGTTACACACCTATCCTAGAGGAAACATCTATAATTGTGGGTAATCTCTACCCCGTGAATTACGCCATGCAAATCAAAATCAAATCGCCCATAGATCGTAGTCTACTTAGTGGTTACGCTCAATGGTTACAGTCTCTATCTAGAGAAAACACAGTAGACTGTAGGCAATCACTGCCACCTCGAATTACGCCAAGTATATCGACCATAGATCATAGCTACACAATGGTTACGGCGCTATCCCAGTGAAATCATAAGTAGATTGTAGGCATCATACCCCCCGAATTATGCTATGCTAATCAAATCATAAGACCATAGGTTACGCTATGGAATTCAAAGGAACTCATGAGTTTATGCCACTGTCGTTCAACCTCACTTCGTCGCCGCCACGATTGATTTCATACCACCAAACTCCAGCTAAGCATAGCCTACATCATCATCTACAATATTGCTTCAGGGCCATCGGCCTGATCATCAACGATGACGAAAATCGAAGCTCTAGCTGTTGCCTTCATCTCGACTTTACTGCCGCCTAGCTTCGTCGATCGACAATTCAACCGGTCGGTGCCAACATCTCACCAAGACAAAGACTTTTCCAGTTGGGGTCGAGGCCTGAAAATGCCTCGAGTGGCCTCGATCAACGTGGGACATTGGATGAGAGGGTTTGGGTGTCGGTTGTGATAAAAGAGAAGTAGAAGGAGACGGCATTCTATAGAGTTTACTTCCTTAATTGCTCACATCAATCACGGACCCCATTCGGGACGTGCACACCAGCGTTCGATATGTTATACCCTCATTCCGAACACAATGGAATAGGTATCGGGAGCCAATTCCATCATATTCAGAAGATAGCTTTTCAAAATCAAAATATTTTAATTAATTTCCTTTAATTAATTCTACATGTTCCAAGCTCGCACGACCAAACGATACGTCCGATCGCTATGAAACTTGAAATCCTATAATAACTCACTATTATGGATATGATGAAACTTGTTTCGTCAAAATCCGAGATAGTGCCCAAAAAGACTATTATCACTCATAATTAAAACAAGCTATTTTCCAAAATAAATTTATTCGCTTTAAATTCAATTTAAAATTTTAAAAATTTTCATTCTTGTTTAAATAAAATTTAAATCAACTTTTGAAATCATTTTCATTCATATTAAATTCAGGATTCAATTATTTAAATAATTTCCACTATCAAATTTAATAATTAAATTGTCAAATAAATCACTATATTTGAAATATAAGTTATTTAAATTATGAAATTAACCTTTCAATATTTAAAATTCAACTAAATATTCCAAATTCAAATTTTATCTTAAACTATTTTGTAAATTTAATTGTTTGTTCAAATCCAGAACAAGAAAAGTTCTTACACTAAATACAAAGATTACACTTCATAAATCAAAACCCTTGGATAATTCAATTACGATCAATTCAAATATAATAATTTCAGATGAATTTTATTTATCAAACAATTATCAATTCTAGCTATTGATTATAAACACATTCAATACAAAGAATTTCACATAAATAAATTTATGCTTTACTTTTAAATGAACATTCATTCGACTCTTTATTTACCTAATATTGATCATTTCAATTTTCTATTATCAATTACTTATAGTTTAATATTATTCAATTTACTTTCTAATATAAGTTATCATCTTTTCTCATATTGAATTTTGTTACTTCAAATTTTATCTAAATTCATATCCAATAAATTTCATAAATAAATAAATAAATTTTATTTCTAACCATTTTTATTAAAAAATTATATTAAACTTAATAATTTGAAATAGTTAAAAATACGGGTCGTTACACCAAGGGTGATTCCAAATATTAAAACAACATTGTTACATGTTAACAATGTCACGATATAGTTCATAACTGAACTTAAGAGCTCCTAGGAGTCAAGAGACATACTCTGAATTGTTCCATATGATAAACAGTCTATCAACATTGGAGAGAGTTGATTGACGAAGTATATAATTGAAGCATAATAGCATATCAGTTCACTGAGGGACTAACATAATTGGATTTTTGAGGAAACCGACTGGCGAAGTGGGAGATTGATAGATTTAGGAATTATGTAATTTGTTACATATATCTAACTAGATAGTCAGTCTTGTTCAAAACAAAAGGTGTTTTCTTTTTATTATATACTTAATTTAATGTGTTATATTAATTACTTAGTTGAATTAAAGTATATTTAATAGAATATCTGTGAATGATGTGTTTGTGATAACAATTACAAGTAGTTGTGATCATGAGTATTGTATTATAATATTATAAAACGCGTCGTTTTAGATGTTCCTAGTTAATATGTATCAAGATTGGATAATACATTTGTTTGGACTAGAGTACGTAATGCTCTTCAAATATTGGACAGTGTATTACTCATGGTTGCTGGAGGCATTAAGTGGTTACATACTAATATTTATTGGATAACTGTAGAATGACTCACTCGTAGTTTTCTGTTGGTTAATATAACTAAGGTTAAACAGAAAATATCGATGTGACAAAATTACGTATTTCTCTCTATTTGAGAATATTGTAGATCTTCAATATTAGAAAGCATCGCTTTGATTATAATCAAATCATAGCATGACGTCCATCAAGTGACTATAGTTGAGTCAAGTGGCAGCATTGGAAGTGAAATAATATTCAAGAGAGGATTTGTCTCCTCGGTTATATAAGGTTAGTATCACGGTCGACTGAAGTAAACTCAAAGTTAAAGTCTCTGGGCGGAGCATTTCAATTAATAATAATTGTTATTACTGAACCAAGAAATTTATGTTTAGACTGTAATAAAATATGATTTTAATTTGATGAACAAATATTATTAAAAAATGTTTTTAATAGTTATAAATATATTGACTGATATACGATATCGATAAGCGAATTGGATTTAAAGTCCATGAATGAGTCTGGTAGGATCAGCTCAATCAAAGGTTAATAGGTGCAGGCCAATAAGGGATAGAGAGCTTTGAAATAGATGGCTAAGATGGAAGGAGAATGAGTAAAAGATTAGATCCAAATTTTCTCATTCTCTTCCTCTATGTAAATGTGACGACCGCCCATGACCCCTGCACCGAATCTAGAGATAGAGCGCTGTAAAGTGTGCTAGGCGACCATGGACGATTGTCAAGGTAAGATTTAAAACAACAGAATCTATCGTATTACTCACAGCGCATGGACAAAATACAATAGAACATATGTATAGTGAAGCTTTACAGAACAAAATGACATCATATAAAACTCCATAATAGTTGAATACAAGCATCCACATAGTCAATACATCCAGCCTCACTACATTTCTCTCAGAGAATACAAAACAGCGGAATATCCAGTACATATAAGAAGATAATATGCAACCCTCCAGCTCGTCTTCGATATCAGCATCGTGAGAAGAGAACAGCACCTGACACCTGCTACCTAGTCTGCCCGTCCCAAAATGGACGAACAGCCCAAGGCAATAAGAATTAAAACATAAAGCCTTGAGTCAGACAACAGTCTTAGTGAGCAGTAAATTAACTAACAACATACCAAAAGAGCATAAAGGGAAAAGGAATAGGAATACAACCCTCCCACTCCAACCTCATTCTACAGTGATAGCCCCCAGACACACACTAAGCAGAAGCAAACATAGCAGAGCATACAATTTAAAGTAAAACTACTATCACTCGAGTCAAGGGCGATGTTTTCCAAGTACCAAGGCCTAAATCAGATAAGCACCCAGAAAATACCGCTCTTGAGTCCGAATGACGATACAACCAAACATCCATGACTCTGGCTATCACTGTTATCATTGCTTCGATATCACCGTTAATTGAATGACCGGCACATTCTTTCAGCCGTCCGTCAAGGGCTAATGGAAACCCCGGTTCTAGACATAACTCCCGCACGTCGTCGCAGCCCGTGCCTAGGACTATCGAATCTGCCCAGAGTACTCGACCATCAACAGTTGGCCGTTGGGACTATCGAATCTGCCCAAACGTACTCTTGCTTAGAGCATGCTAGAACCTTCAACAACGATGCTATCCAAGCCTCCTAGTCATCCTCCCCGACGACTATTCTCATATCCATTCATTATCCACAACTCGAATCATATCACCGAGTTATCAACATGCTTGGAATGATCCCGCCTGGATTAGACCAAGTCTTCATCATATGATGCTTCGCTTCATTACATCCTCGCAAAGCTTCGTCTCAACTTCACATCATCAAATCTGTGCATAGGAGCTTCATCATCCCGCTACATATGCCACGAGCAGCTTTTCCAATTCAAGAGCCTTTCCCTTAGCTTTTGAATCACCTTCGATCTAAATCTAATCATCAATCATCTAGTTCATAACAATCAATCAAATCAAACATCAATCCAAGCAATCAAGCATTCAAAAATGATCTAAGTAGACAATTATAACAATAATGGCATTTTCGTAATTAAAGAGTTGAAAGTCCAATAAGCATGAAAACATGGATTTATCTCTACAAACTTGATGAATGAACTTGCATAGGTTAACACATGATAAAATGGATGTAACATCATCATGAACAATGGATCTATATGGATCTACACATAGGATGAAGAAAATGCATGGAAACCACTATTTTAACACCAAATCGAGCCAACAATCCGATCTACTCCTTTGGATCCGTGTGAGAGATAATCACCACTCACCAAATCACCTAAACAAACCCAAATCAACACACTTCAGATCTGGACAGCAAAGGATCAAGCTAGATCTATCACAAATTCGCCTCAAATGAAGAAATCTCTCTTGAAAAGATGAAGATCTTCAATCTAAGCTCTTGAATCTTCAATCTTGATCTTCGATTTGGATGGATGGAAGCACTAGATTAGAGTGGAGAAAAGAAGTGAAGAAGTGTAGAAGTCGAGCTCTCAAAATGTCAGCACTTCGTCGCTTCAAAATCCGGATCCCAAAAAGTGAGAAAGACCCTTCCTATTTATAGCAGAAAACAGCCCTAAGTCGTAACTCGGCTATCTTCTTAAGTCGGTGCCGACTTAACACCATGCCGACCTACGACCTAGTGCCTTGCCGACCTAAAAACTCATCTGCCTATGACTCGCAACAAAACAGCTGTCTCCTAAGTCGGTTACGACTTATGGCATGCGCCTACGACTTAACTGAAAAGGCCTCCGACTTAACCAAGCTTCGACTCAACACATGCTCCCCTGAACGACCTACCGACTTAGCAGACTACGACTTATAACTACAGCTAACCCTTAGGTCGGTTACAACCTAGCTGGTATACGACTCATCTCTCTATCTCCTTAACTCGGCCACGACTCAACTGAGTTACAACATAACTTCTAGACTTAGGTCGCTCACATCCTATCGCCAAACTCCTAAGTCGTTAACTCGGTCAGCCGACATAACACTTAACTCGGTCACGACTTAATTTCCTTAGATCACTGCCGACCTATCTCTTAGGTCATTTCCTATCTTAAGTCGGTCAATACTATAAGTCGGTCAACTTCTTAGATAGGCTACTCCCTTAAGTCGGTCACTCGTCCTAAGCCACTCTATGACTTAACTTCCTTAACCCGGTTAATTCCTTAGGTCGTCCCAAACTGTCAACCGACTTAAACCACTCCCCTATCTTCCTTAGGTCGCCGCCGACCTATACTTTAGTCCTTAACTCGTTCAGACTTCCTAACTCGTCCAGAACCCATAAGTCGGCTACGACTTAGGACTTAACCAAAATTCTTCCCAAAATCTGAAACAACCAAAAATGTTGAAAATTCCAGATTTGAACGAACTTTTCGATCCGTAAAAATACGGGTCGTTACATTCTCTCCCCCTTAGGAATTTCGCCCCCGAAATTCCAAACAAACAAAGCAATCAAAAACTATTCTGCACGCCTACCATCCATAGCAATCAACAAATCATGCATCCAATTCTATCTTAGCATGCAGGATTCTAAAACTAGAACAAGTTACAATTTCGTTAGATGACACGACACCTTAGGGCCATACCTTGAAGAGTTCAGGATGAGCTGCTTTCATCCTCTCTTCCACCTCCCACGTACAGTCGTTATCATCGTCACTCCATTGTATCTTGAGCAACCTAACTATCTTCCTCCTAAGCTGTTTCGTGTCAGTTTCAACAACACGAAGCGGCTTACGAGGTCTTCTATCAACTGGAACAACTTCAAAATCTTCACAGGTATCAGCAGAAACCACTGTATTCGAGTCGTGCACATATTTCCGTAGATATGATACGTGAAAAACATTGTGCACACCCGACATCTTCTCTGGTAATTCCAATCTATAAGCGAGCTTTCCAATTCACTCGATAATCGGGAATGGTCCAACAAATCTCGGAGTCAGTTTTCCTTTCTTCCCGAATCGGATAACATTCTTCAGAGGAGAAATCTTCACAAAAACCATATCACCAACTTCAAACTCCAAATCCTTCCGACGCTTATCGGCATAACTCTTCTGACGGTCTTGGGCTGCCCTCATTCGTTGCCGAATGATCTCTATGCAATCCGAAGTCTGTCGAATCATCTCTGGTCCAAGCATCAGCTTTTCTCCAGTCTCTAACCAACATGTCGGAGAGTTACACGGTCTTCCATACAATGCCTCATACGGTGCCATACCAATGCTTGATTGGTAACTGTTGTTGTACGCAAACTCCACCAAATGAAGGTGATCTTCCCATGATCCTCCGAAATCCAAAACACAAGCTCTGAGGAGATCTTCCAAAACTCGGTTGACTCTCTCGGTCTGGCCATCTGTTTGGGGATGATAAGCTGTACTCAAACACAACTCGGTTCCCAAGACTTCCTGGAAGCTCTTCCAAAATCCACTAGTGAACAATGGGTCTCGATCGCTCACTATACTCTTCGGAATACCATGGAATCGAACTATCCACTTAACATACAACTCAGCCAACTTTGATGCAGTCCTAGTCGATCGAACCGGAATGAATCTTGCACTCTTGGTCAAACGATCCACAATGACCCAAATCCCTTCATTTCCCGTTCTGGTTCTAGGCAATCCATCGATAAAACCCATCGACACTTGTTCCCACTTCCATGTAGGAACTTCTAATGGCTGAAGCAATCCACTTGGCTTCTTCTATTCAGCTTTTACCAACTGGCAATTCATACATTTGGAAATAAAATTTCCAACATCCTTCTTCATACCTTCCCAATAGTAGGTTCTCTTCATATCCCGATACATCTTGTTTCCACCTGGATGAATTGTCAACTTCGAGTGATGACTTTCCTTCAGAACTTCACTCCTCAATTCATCTATATCGGGAACAACTAGTCGTCCTTGCTTCCGAAGCCAACCCTCTCGATCGACCTCGAATCCTTTATCCTTTTCTGGATCCAACCCAGATTCCAATTCACGGATAATCTTGACAATCTTATCATCTCGCTTTTGGCCCTCGCCAATCCTTTCCACAAGAGTGGGTCTTATCGATAAGTTTGCCAACATCTCAGGTTCCATTTCGCATCTAGGCCTGAAGTCAAATCCAGCTAAATACTCGAGGCTCTTCCATTCTGAAAACATGGCTCCCAATCCTGCATGTCTTCGACTTAACGCATCTGCCACTGCGTTACCTTTTCCCGGAGTATAAGCTATACCAAAATCATATGATGCTAAAAACTCTAGCCAACGTTGCTGCCGAAGATTCAAATCCTTTTGGGAGAAAAGATACTTCAACGACTTGTGATCCGTAAACAACTCGAATCGAACTCCCAACAAATAATGCCTCCACATCTTCAGAGCAAATACAATCGCCGCTAACTCCAAATCATGAGTCGGGTAATTCCTTTCATGCGGCTTTAGTTGTCGACTGGCATACGCAACAACTTTATCCTTCTGCATCAGCACTACTCCAAGTCCAGTACCACATGCGTCGGTGTAAACCACCATCTCATCATTCCCACTTGGAATAGTCAAAACAGGAGCACTCGTCAATCTCTCTTTCAGGATTCCGAAAGCTTGCTCACACTTAGCATTCCAACTGAACACTTGGTTCTTCTTCGTCAATCCTGTTAATGGTGCAGCTACCTTGGAGAAGTCTTTGATAAACCGTCGATAATATCCTGCTAATCCAAGAAAACTTCTCACATCAGATGCATTCTTAGGTCTAACCCAATCCTGGATTGCTGCCACCTTAGCGGGATCAACCGCTATTCCATTTCCAGAAATCACATGGCCTAAGAACCTCACTTCACTCTTCCAGAAGTGACACTTCGAAAACTTAGCCTTCAGCTGATGTTTCCGTAAGATCTCCAAAACAATACGCAAGTGTGTCTTGTGCTCTTCTTCCGTTCTGGAATAAATCAGAATATCATCCACGAACACAAGTACAAACTTGTTCAACTGATCTCTGAACACTCTATTCATAAGATCCACAAAATATGCTGGCGCGTTAGTCAATCCAAACGGCATTACCAGCCACTCAAAGAAACCGGATGGTGTCCTAAAAGCAGTCTTCGGCACACTATCCTTAGCCACCCTCAACTGGTGAAATCCCGTTGCCAAATCCATCTGAGAAAACACCTTAGCCTCGTGAAGCTGATCAAACAAGTCATCTATTCTCGGCAATGGATACTTGTTCTTCTTAGTCACCTTATTCAGCTCACGATAATCCACACACAATCTCAACGACCCATCTGCCTTGGTTGCAAACACAACTGGTGCACCCCACTCGGACACACTACGCCGAATGAATCCTTTCTGTAAAAGGTCATCAACTTGCACCCTCAACTCCTGCTGTTCCCTAGGCGCCATCCGCCTAAGAGGCATCACAACAGGTCTGGCTCCTTCAACTAGATCTATTCGAAACTCGATCTCTCTATGCGGCGGCAACCCTTTGACTTCGTCAAAGACATCCTCGAATCTATTTGCGATTGGCACTAAAGACAGTCCATCCCGTGGAACAACTAGCGAATACATGAAGCTCATGAAGACGCCTTCCTCATACTTACATCGTATCACAATCTTTCGCCCTTCCACATTCTCGACTGTCACCTCCAGCCTCTCACAATCAACCTTAGCCGCATACTTCCTAAGCCAGTCCATACCCAAAATAATTCCGAACCCCGCAAAGTTCAGAACAAAGCAATCACAAACAAAAGAGCAACCATGACTCGACACAACTAAACCACGGCATAACATACACAAACAAGACGAACCCCCAACTGGATTAGTCACAATCAATGGCCTATCAACAATATCCGGCTTCAAATCTAACCGGCCCACTAGTTCATTACAAACAAATGAATGCGACGCTCCAGTATCAAACAGAACTCTAACTGGAACACCACATAGGAAAAGAGTACCTTGAACAACCACACTCTTTCCCTTCTCTTCAGCAGTAGGAGCTTTCGAAGACGACGGAACAGCTCCTAAAGCATAAGCTTGCACAATCTGCCTGTCCTTCCTCGGTTCCGGACAATTCTTCCTGAAATGTCCTGGCTTGTCACAGTTGTGACACTTCATCGGCACCTTAGGATTCTTACAATCCTTCGAGAAATGGCCCTTCTGTTGACAGTTGTAGCAAGTCACCTCGCCTTTCGGCTTCTTCTGGCTATCCTTACCCTTCTGCTGCTGCTGCTTCCTCTTCTGGTTTCCACCCTGCTGTGGTTTAGACTCTCCCTTGGTAACAGCAACAACAGGTCCTTCCTTAGGAAACAGACTCTCATGCCTAAGAGCTTTCTCCACAAGCTTCTCAAATGAATCGTCCAAATGATCCACCAACTGTCTCCCAAGATAACTATCCAAGCCGGTCACAAACTTCTCATTCTTCTGATAAGCAGATTCAATATATGACCGGGCATATTTGGACAAAGCTTCAAACTCAGAAACATACTCAAGAACTGATCTTCCACCCTGCTTGAGCTCTACAAACTTCTTGAACAGAACAGACTTCTGAGCTGTAGAAATGAACTTAGCCTCAAATCTGACTTGGAATTGCTCCCAAGTAATCTCTTCTTCCGGAGTAGTGATGGTAATAGAGTTCCACCAATCAGAAGCTCTCCCTTGAAGCTGCCTCGATGCCAACTTCCTCTTAGTTGCATCATGAATTCCCAAATCACCAAAGATCCTTCTACAAGCATCTATCCATCTCTGGACTTCGATAGTTGATTCTGTTCCCAAGAAAACCTTCCCTCCAAGAGCAGTATAATCCTTGCACAACTTAGCAAAATCCACTGGTTTCGGAGTTTGGACTTGAACTCCAACATCAACTGCTGCCCCCGGAACTGGTATCCTCCTCATGATCGAAGTCATCATAGCTTCGAACATGGCTGCATAATCAGCAGTCTCTTCGGTAGCACGGCCTTCCCTAGCAGATGGTCTCCCTCTTCGACTCATTCTCAATATCTATAAAAAGGAATGATTAGAACATCTAGAGAAACAACTGCATAAAGGACTCAAACTCTACTAAGCTACTATATATATAGTAATCATCCATCAAAATACAATTACGTCTCTCATACGTAGTTACGACAGCGAGCGTTGGGTAAAATCGATTAACCTCGCTCTGATACCAAATGTGACGACCGCCCATGACCCCTGCACCGAATCTAGAGATAGAGCGCTGTAAAGTGTGCCAGGCGACCATGGACGATTGTCAAGGTAAGATTTAAAACAACAGAATCTATCGTATTACTCACAGCGCATGGACAAAATACAATAGAACATATGTATAGTGAAGCTTTACAGAACAAAATGACATCATATAAAACTCCATAATAGTTGAATACAAGCATCCACATAGTCAATACATCCAGCCTCACTACATTTCTCTCAGAGAATACAAAACAGCGGAATATCCAGTACATATAAGAAGATAATATGCAACCCTCCAGCTCGTCTTTGATATCAGCATCGTGAGAAGAGAACAGCACCTGACACCTGCTACCTAGTCTGCCCGTCCCAAAATGGACGAACAGCCCAAGGCAATAAGAATTAAAACATAAAGCCTTGAGTCAGACAACAGTCTTAGTGAGCAGTAAATTAACTAACAACATACCAAAAGAGCATAAAGGGAAAAGGAATAGGAATACAACCCTCCCACTCCAACCTCATTCTACAGTGATAGCCCCCAGACACACACTAAGCAGAAGCAAACATAGCAGAGCATACAATTTAAAGTAAAACTACTATCACTCGAGTCAAGGGCGATGTTTTCCAAGTACCAAGGCCTAAATCAGATAAGCACCCAGAAAATACCGCTCTTGAGTCCGAATGACGATACAACTAAACATCCATGACTCTGGCTATCACTGTTATCATTGCTTCGATATCACCGTTAATTGAATGACCGGCACATTCTTTCAGCCGTCCGTCAAGGGCTAATGGAAACCCCGGTTCTAGACATAACTCCCGCACGTCGTCGCAGCCCGTGCCTAGGACTATCGAATCTGCCCAGAGTACTCGACCATCAACAGTTGGCCGTTGGGACTATCGAATCTGCCCAAACGTACTCTTGCTTAGAGCATGCTAGAACCTTCAACAACGATGCTATCCAAGCCTCCTAGTCATCCTCCCCGACGACTATTCTCATATCCATTCATTATCCACAACTCGAATCATATCACCGAGTTATCAACATGCTTGGAATGATCCCGCCTGGATTAGACCAAGTCTTCATCATATGATGCCTCGCTTCATTACATCCTCGCAAAGCTTCATCTCAACTTCACATCATCAAATCTGTGCATAGGAGCTTCATCATCCCGCTACATATGCCACGAGCAGCTTTTCCAATTCAAGAGCCTTTCCCTTAGCTTTTGAATCACCTTCGATCTAAATCTAATCATCAATCATCTAGTTCATAACAATCAATCAAATCAAACATCAATCCAAGCAATCAAGCATTCAAAAATGATCTAAGTAGACAATTATAACAATAATGGCATTTTCGTAATTAAAAAGTTGAAAGTCCAATAAGCATGAAAACATGGATTTATCTCTACAAACTTGATGAATGAACTTGCATAGGTTAACACATGATAAAATGGATGTAACATCATCATGAACAATGGATCTATATGGATCTACACATAGGATGAAGAAAATGCATGGAAACCACTATTTTAACACCAAATCGAGCCAACAATCCGATCTACTCCTTTGGATCCGTGTGAGAGATAATCACCACTCACCAAATCACCTAAACAAACCCAAATCAACACACTTCAGATCTGGACAGCAAAGGATCAAGCTAGATCTATCACAAATTCGCCTCAAATGAAGAAATCTCTCTTGAAAAGATGAAGATCTTCAATCTAAGCTCTTGAATCTTCAATCTTGATCTTCGATTTGGATGGATGGAAGCACTAGATTAGAGTGGAGAAAAGAAGTGAAGAAGTGTAGAAGTCGAGCTCTCAAAATGTCAGCACTTCGTCGCTTCAAAATCCGGATCCCAAAAAGTGAGAAAGACCCTTCCTATTTATAGCAGAAAACAGCCCTAAGTCGTAACTCGGCTATCTTCTTAAGTCGGTGCCGACTTAACACCATGCCGACCTACGACCTAGTGCCTTGCCGACCTAAAAACTCATCTGCCTATGACTCGCAACAAAACAGCTGTCTCCTAAGTCGGTTACGACTTATGGCATGCGCCTACGACTTAACTGAAAAGGCCTCCGACTTAACCAAGCTTCGACTCAACACATGCTCCCCTGAACGACCTACCGACTTAGCAGACTACGACTTATAACTACAGCTAACCCTTAGGTCGGTTACAACCTAGCTGGTATACGACTCATCTCTCTATCTCCTTAACTCGGCCACGACTCAACTGAGTTACAACATAACTTCTAGACTTAGGTCGCTCACATCCTATCGCCAAACTCCTAAGTCGTTAACTCGGTCAGCCGACATAACACTTAACTCGGTCACGACTTAATTTCCTTAGATCACTGCCGACCTATCTCTTAGGTCATTTCCTATCTTAAGTCGGTCAATACTATAAGTCGGTCAACTTCTTAGATAGGCTACTCCCTTAAGTCGGTCACTCGTCCTAAGCCACTCTATGACTTAACTTCCTTAACCCGGTTAATTCCTTAGGTCGTCCCAAACTGTCAACCGACTTAAACCACTCCCCTATCTTCCTTAGGTCGCCGCCGACCTATACTTTAGTCCTTAACTCGTCCAGACTTCCTAACTCGTCCAGAACCCATAAGTCGGCTACGACTTAGGACTTAACCAAAATTCTTCCCAAAATCTGAAACAACCAAAAATGTTGAAAATTCCAGATTTGAACGAACTTTTCGATCCGTAAAAATACGGGTCATTACAGTAAAGATCTCTACCCTCATCTTTTGGAAGACTTTTAAAGCCTCCATATCCTCTCCATTTCTGGTCGGTTTCTCCACTCCATCCTCCTTACATATCAAGTTCAAATCAAATTATTTTCAGTGGTACTCGATAGTTGGTGGTCAATAGCTCGGTGACCATCAACCTATTGAATGGGAATTAGATTGAGGATCAGTTCTCATCATTTCAAGGTGTGCTTATAGGTTTGGGCTATAAGATGTTTTATTAACAAGTTAATAAATATTAATCTACATTTATAATGTTTATTTTATATAATATTGTTAGTTATGTGATTATTCTAACATGTAAATATATGAACACAATTTCTGATTAGATACATAAGTATATATATATATATATGTGTGTGTGTGTGTGTGTGTGTGTTTTTCCTTAAATTATGACAATACATCTATGTGGAGAATGGCTCAATATTGAAAAAAACATTTTTTATTTAAATAATTTAATATATAATATATATGTTTAGATAGTTTATAATTTATGTACTACGTTATACATATGTAAAACATGAAAATATAATTTTATACACAATGTTTATTAAGTATAATATTTTCGACAGGGAGAAAATAATTTTCTATATTTATATATTATTTTAAATAATATTTAAATCAATTAATCATATAAATAATTATATAAATTCATATTTGTATTATAAAATACATTTTATATTTTATAAAATTAAGTTAATGCATATTATACTCTCGGTTGAAATTTAAAATAACATTTTTTTACAGTTTTAAATATTTAAATATAAATCAAATATTAGAAAATAGGTTTTAAATTGTTTTTAAATTATAAAATTATATAATAAAATTTTAAATTATAAAATTATATAATAAAATTTCAATTATAAAAAATTTGTTTAAAATTTTACCGGAAATTTAAAATTCAAATTTATTTCTAAATAAATATTTTATTAATTTTTTAATAATTTTTCTTATAGTTTTATTAATATATATGTATATACATTTATTTAAAATTTAAAATTTAGAAAAATATATCTTCATCCATGTGCAAGACCAGGTGGTAATATTTTTAAATATAAATTATTTTTATGATTTTTGTTTGTATTAATATATCTTTATTGTTATATATAAGTATTTAATATATATATATAATATTTTAAAAAATTATATTTATAAATTTACTATTTTGGGCATTATAGCAAAAAAGTTTATTTAATATATTTTATAAATGATTTAAGCATATTTATATAGCTATACATATATACATGTTGTTAATATTTTATATTTATGTTTATATATATATATATATATACACACACAAAAGCAGGTATACATAATTTTTTTTATACATATACATACATATATATATTGTAATATTTTAATTATAAAAGCAAAAGTATTTGTATAAACATACACGTGGACAATATATTTGCATATTGGATGAGCTAACATGTCTGTCGCGGTGTAAACCCCAGCTACTATACACAGACATGTTATACCTTTCACGAATTGGTATGTTACACATGTGCTTATGTATATATGTGTGTATGACACACATACACAAATATATATATATATATATATATATATATATGTATGTATGTATGTATGTATATGTATGTATGTATGTATGTATGTATGTATGTATGTATGTATATAATAAAATTAAATAATCATATATCAATTTATAAATTTAAATAGAAAATGATTTTATTTAAATAAAATTTAGAAATGTTCTTAATAAACTAGATTTTATAGGCCCAATAAAGATCTAATATGGTAAAATAATTTGAAATTCACCCATAACTTATGTTGTGGGCTGCCCAGTTCCAACATATTCATCCTCGAGATGTGAGTGCACTCTCAAGGCTCTCAAGAGAATCAATATTCGATTTCGCACCACTACTTATCTATCGACGAACGAAAACTTTCGTCAGTGCAATCTTCTACATGCTAACCATTTTCTCATTCCTTCCGATACTCCACCAAATAGTTCAAGAATGCTTACCAGGTCTTCTGCCCTCATTCGTAGTTCTAACGATGACATCCAAAGAGGGCTTGATGGCCCATCAGGCATAGCAAACTTTGGTGAATTCATGATAGAAAAATGGGAGAAGACGTTGCTCGTGAAGTATAAGCGAAAGTAGATGGTAGAGTTGAAATGGAAACAATCCATGAGGAGGGAGGAAGAGGAAAAAAGGAGAAAAGAGAGGAGAAGAAGGAGATGTGGAAACCTACAACGACAAGGATCTTAATCAAGGTGAAGATGAGTTGTATGGAAAGACACCTCCAGAAGGCAATGATCTTCCTTCCTCACGTGCCCGAAATGAATAATCATTAAAAATTCTAAGAAAACTGCAGAACCAAGAACAGTGCTAATTACCGAGGCGACTCCTCCAACTGGTTCTTCAGAAGATAATTTTGACTTACTAAGCAATTTCGACATTCTGATTGCTGATCTTCTTAAGGAGTGCTCTCCTAGCTTTGGCTTTCCCTCTTGGGGCATCCTAGCCGAAAGTGGCGAGACTACATCCTTAATTCCTTTTGAATATGATTTATTGAGTGCTTAAGAGGACATTAGCACTCCACATTCTTTTAGGATAAAAAACATATATTCCTTGCATTTGCTTACATCCAATATTCCAAAATGGATACAATCCTTTTTTTCATTTCGGGTACAATGGGCAGAGATCGATTTGGCTATCATCATTATAGCATTTTCGAGGAAAGGAAACGTATTCCTAAACCATATTCACCATACTCCATCTTTCGTAGGGAGAAAGAAACAAAAGAGGAGAGGTCTCGAAGAAAGGGAAGAGAGCGAGAGGCAGAAAAAGACCATCGGGCCGTGAGGGATAAAAAGAAAAGGCAAGAAGAGGAGAGATTATCCTATGATGAGGAGAAAGGCATAATGACCATCGCGGTTCTTTTTTGGACATTCCTCCAGGTCTATCTTAACCAAGCTCCCTTCATAACAACAAATTACAACATCACTCTCTTTGGCTACTACAGTTCCTTTACCGCTACAATCCACAAGGGTTTCTTTTCATCTAGCTCCTCTTCCAGCCTCGTGAGCCAAATGCAAGCTGCCTTCCTAGAACTTTGCCTGACTAGGGTCATGTTCGACCTGACATCAAAGACATTCCAAGGGAAGAGGTGAATCGTAGGGTGAAGAGATCTAAGAACTTATTGACCAGGGTTATGCATGGAAGAAACTCTGATTTGCCCTCTCTAACGTCAACCAAATTAAACAAACAAACATCCAATTGTTTGAATTAGAAAAGAAAACCTATGATAATCCCATAGAAGGATACAAGTGGACTTAGAGAAGACTGGAAAGAGAGAGATATACTGCTTTGGAATCCAAGAGAAAGGCCAAGGGCTTAGTTGAAGAGATGAAACGTGTTGACAATTAGGCCGAGATTATAATAAAGAATATTAAAAAAACTACTTATAAAGACAATGCCGCTTTCAAGATGCAACTAAAATTCAAGGACATGGCCCTCCTAGGGAAATATAAGTTCATTATGGACAAAGAAGCCAAGATCCAAGAGCTTCATGACATAAAGGAGAAGCTTGATTCCACCTTGCCCCTGTCAAAAGCACAAATACTTGAGGCTTGGATTAACCATGTTGCAACTATGAATGTTCTAATTATGCTGAAGGAAAGGGCAAATGAAAAAGAAGAGATAAACTCCAGCTCTCAATAGTTCTTTACCATTGTCATCCAATATAAGAACTTGAAGTAGTTAGGAAGTACATATGTTGTTACTCTCGCTGATGCTTGGAAAGAGGTTGCATGACGCACGAAAGCATTCGGTGAAGGCCTCACTGAAGATGAACAAAACGCCAAGTACCTCCATGCCAAAGACATATATAAACTTGAAGGGGAAAGTTATCCTTTCCGTGGAAGACGCGGCTGCTACAAAAGTTGGCATTGAACACCGGCTCAAGTGCATCGAGCTGTACAGAATCATCATCCCCCAAGATCCAAGAGCTTGCAATGAAGATTTCATCATTTGAGAGGGCCTGCTCCAAGACCACCTAGATCATCCCAGCTTCTACAGCTACAACTCCTATTGAACTTATATTCCTCCCTTTGTCAACTAACCAATGCAATAAGCACTTAAAGAAGGGGAAATTACTAAGTCTCCCGAGCAATAACTAAGTTTGGGTAAAGATAAATTTATCGTCTCACCAGTGTTCGAGGTCCTTCAGTTCTCACCTAAGACTATTACTTACCATTCTGTTTGTAACTTTGTAGGTCATCCTTCTCTTCCATCTCTCCTGTCACCAATTACTCTAGGCTTAGGTCATGCTGCAACTACTACCGAGTCAACCTCCAAAACCACAGGACTAGTTTGCCTAAGCCTTACCACTATCTCCCTTCCCGTTCTTGATTCAGAGAGAATCGAAGCTTTTAGGGGATTAGATGATACTCTCCGGTCTTTGGGGGAAGACATCACCATCAACATCACCTCAGGCTCGACCAGTTTCATTTCCATGGCAGAGAAGATAAAGATAGATATTTCCAAAGTCAAAGTTAAGATGGAGCCTGGACTTGAAAAGCCTACATGAACCAAGGAGTTGAAGCCTTCTGTAAGAGGCATTCCCATCACCATCAAGGCCCTGAAGGGCAACGACACCGGTGCCACTACGTAGACTTCTGAGCCTCCTATTGACCGTCCTGAATATCATGCAACTATTATCATCAAAGGAGAGACCACTCCATCTTAAGGCAGCACACTAAAGGGTAAGAAGAGTCAGAAGAAGCCTCATGATGGTTCGAGCGACCAGGGTGGCAAGGGTAAGAAGAAAAGGAAGAAGGTGCAAAAGAAGTAGGCTCCTCGGTTAGCCTATAATGATGACGAGACAGTTTCTCTTGATCTTTTTTAGAATGTACTTTTGTTTTCCTATTGTACATAGGTCGTGCTTGTGAGGGATCGACCCTGCATCTATTATATATAAAGCTTAAATGTAATGAAAGATTGTTTTTTGTTCCAATCTCTAATCCATTTACATTTCTATACTTTATATATTGTTCTTGATTATATACAACTACCTGCACAAATAATATAACTACTAGTACTATAATTTATCAATATTATACATGCATGAGTCTGCACAATGCTTTTACTTACTACAACTTTATACATATAAGTAAAATTCCTATAAACTCTTTAATTATATTCCATTATTCAGTTCTGTCTTATCATCGCCAAAGTGTTTCCATTTTACTAAAAAAACTATTATTCAGCCAACTCTATGGTTAAACCTGTTTATACCTGCTCGAGTCTCCTTTGACCACTAAAAGTAATAAATAATCCGAGTTCCATGCTATTCCTTATTCTCGGGGAACAATAGTTAGGACATTCATATCTTGATGCCTTAGGTCGTGCCGATAAGCTAGCATGATCGATATTATCCATAGAATTTCACCACTCAACCTCGGTCAAGCATGTCCCCTTAAGCCATGAGTAAAACCCTACATTTTGTAATTCCATTACATACCGAGTCCTGTCTATGGGACTTGGCATTTCAGATGCCTGAATCTAGGCATTTTTCCTTATCCTGGCCTACTATTGAGCATCAAATGAAGGTTAATAATATAGGGCAAATTATTCGATTGTTGTACCTATGGGGGAGTTGATTTGTTGTTTGATCCTTGTATCAGTTGAACGATAGAGAGTGTTGGAAACGATAGTGTAATTGTATTTGTGGTTTACAGTCGGAACTGGATATACAATGTATTATCAGTGTAATTTTATTAGCAATTTACCATCGACATTATATGTAATTGTATAAGAAGTTTAGCAGTGTGATTGTATACTCATTGTGTTACGATAGGCTATTTACCATCGGTACTGTATACTCCATGTATTACGATAGGGTAATTGTATAGAAGGTTTACCATCAGAATTGTATACTCAATATATTACAGTAGTGTAGTTGTACATGTACTTGTTATATTGTTTGGTTTACCCGGGTTTGGGATGTCCGAGTTTAGGGTGGAATCCATATGGGCAATTATCAGATTGTAGGCATATTAGGTTGTCATCCTATATCATATAGTTGCCTAACTTATTAGATGCAGGTGTACAAGTTTAAGTAAACACAATTAAATTGTTAAGATTATACACGTTAATTTACCAGCCTATAAGCGCATGCATTCAGCGATATATCTTACTTACTATACTATGTCTGACCCCCTCTCTCTACCCCCACTTTATACCTGCTTTACATGTTGATAGAGTGGTAGGGTGGTGTGACTAGAGTAAGACACTTGGAGAAGGTAACCTGCATCCTGGAATTATTTATATACGATCATTGTATATGTATCTTGTTGTACTAGTCAAATAGATTTTTATCTGTCTTTTCAGTTGTTTAATAGGAATTTTTCATACTTTGTTTCCTATACTTAGTCACTATTTGTTTAAGTAGAGATATTTGGTTTATGTCGGTTATATATGTTTTATATATTTCATTGTGAGACCTTAAAGTGTGGATGTTTAAAATTTATGTTTATCTATATGCCATACAAACTATCTCAACCTAACAATCCATCATTCTTAGCACGATACCAGCTCGAACCTCACTTTTAGAAGTTGAATCAATGTTTCCGGGACGGCGGGTTGTTACATATGCTTTTTTAAACAACTATCAGAAAAACAAACCGACTAGGCTAGGTTCAATTCCATATAATGTAGTATTATATTAATTCATTTAACTTTAAATTTTCCATATTTGATTATTAGAAATGCGAACTAAAGTTCACAGGATAAACTAAGTGAGTGAACTTCGTTTCTTATATACTAGAAAAATGGCACCTATATTTGAATTTATATTTTTTCGAAAATAAGAGTGAATCAAGAAAATTAGATTAAAATAAAAATTACTCCATAGTAAATAAATATGTAGATTTCATGCTCGTTATGTTTTCATATTAAAATTTATTAATTTTATGCTATGATTCACTTAAAATAAATTAAATTAGAGCATAGATCGAGCTTATTAATATAAAATAACTAGTGAAAATAAAGTCATATTAGTGGCAAGTTTGGATAAACATAGAAAGTCCTTTTATATCTTATATACTCAATGAGATCAATGGTTGAATTAACAAAAAATTTAGGACAAAATTATAGTTATCAAACGTTATATTTATTGGTTGTTATTCTTTTTTTAATACATTATTGTTTGCTTTATTATTTATTTATTAGTTTTATTCTTTTATGCTTATTGATATTATCATAAGTGTTTGGATGTATTTTTTCTAGTAATATTTATACTTCAAAAAATAGGACATAAAATTCGATCAAATTTCCATATTTATGATAGTTATCAATATAGAGTAATAGGATCGAAGCTTGAATTATGATAGAAATTTATAAGAAAAAGGGACTCCATAGGAAAATAAAAAGATTTTATATGAACTAAGTGATTCTATAATATATTAGACAAAGTGAGGATAAGTAGAATTAAACTTGAATGTTTGAGAATCAAATGAACTGTTAGCAAATTTCTTCCCTAACCAAAATATGAAGGCAAGTTAAGGTTGGATTGGATAAGGGCTTAAGTGGCCTTATGCAAGCTTGGGAGTATATGCAAGTTCAAGTTCGATTCCAAGTCCAAAGATTAGACATATACATGTCCATTATCCAAGTCAAAGTATAAATACGAGTCACATGCACGTCAAAAGTTCAACAATAGTCAAATATTCTCATTTGACAGAAGCATACTATGAAAAGTTAATTGTTCAAGCCCTTATACGTAAAAAGTCCAAATATTACAATCGGCTCTAAAATCCCCAAATCAATTTAGGGTTTACAACTTTAAAATTTGAGAAAGAGGAAGAAATTAATCGCCACTTCTTGGTGTCGATGAGGGTCTATTTATAGGGGTGTTGACCATGCGAGATGATTAACATGTGTCACAGCATTGAATAGAAGAGTTTCGACAGCTCCATCTTAAAGAAATCTCGGCATCCTTTGTTATGACTCGACATCATTACCTTAATAAGTTTGGCAATGTAATCCACCTTTGACAGCTTCTCGATAGCTTTTAGGATGGTAGATACTCGATAACTGTTACTATGGAGGTAGCTCGATGATAATTGGTGTATCATAGGCTCATCACCCTCTAAAGGCTCGATCTCCTCTGCTTGTGACTAGATTGGACATCCTCCCTTTATTACATGTTCGATAACACTCCGTGTTGTAGATGCTCGATATCGCTTCCTTGGTCTTTATCGATCTTGCTATTCTTAAACTTGGCATCTTTTGTATTATAGAAGATCGAAATCTATAAGTAATTGTTGATTTAGCACCTTCATCATCTTACAGGGTCGATGCCTTGATTCATTATTAAGGATCGATATCACCTTCATCTTATTATATATTTGGCGACCTTTATGGTTGTTAAGGCTTGATACCTCTCTTGCTTTATAAGTTTGACAACCCTTATGGTTGTCGAGGCTCGACACTGCCTCCTCTTTGTATTCAGGTTCAATATTCTTTATACTTACCATCTGTTTGAAGTTCGATATCCATAGAGGTTAGGTACCTTTTCTATTCATGTTAACTACTTGAGTACTGACACCCTTTTTGTTATAGAGGTTCGACATCTTATTATGATTGCTTCCAGCTCGCTATTCGTTGTTAAAGGTTGATTGCTTGATGACTTAGCTTTCTTTTGACTCGACACCCTTTGTTGTTACCAAACCTGACATGTTATCTTTTAAAAGCTCGATATGTATGTTTATAGTAACATTTAACCCCCCTTGTGTAGAGGAAGCAAATTATACTTTAATATAATTTCACTTTTCAAGTTTCCGCCTATTGGTTTTCCTTTTCGATCTCTTTTATCCATTTGAATAGGAATCAATGTTCCCTGCTTCTTCTTTCACTTCCTATAATTATCTACTTCTCTTTCTTCTAAATCCCTATCTACAACTAAAACTCAAAGTCATAATCAATTTCAAAATTTTAAATAAAAGATTTTGATTCCTTCGGTATTTAGGTTCGACTAAAGGTGTGATTTCTTCTTTTTGGTCGATTTAAGTGTGAAAGTACGGGTTTTTGGCTTTAAAATTAGGGTTTCGACAATTAGATTTCCATGAATTGTTTGGGTTTAGCTAGCAATTGGATTCAAACACTCACGATTTTGAGAATTCGATGTTTGGACTCAAACTTTGTTTGCAATACGTAACCTTAATGATTAATAGAAACCTTATAACTCCTGAATTTTGATAGTTATCATAAACTCAATAACCTTATGAAATTCGATAATTTACTAGAGCTTTGATAATTATCAAAAATTGATATTTGCTTAGAGACTCACCGACTAGTAAGAAACTCGATACCATACTGGGGCCTTGTTAACTAGTTATAGGTTCGCTAATTAGTTATAAACTCAACAATTAATTAGAGGCTCGGTAATTAGTTGAAAAGCCGACAAATAGATATGAATCTGAGAACCACTTAAAGAATTGTTGTCTAGTTAAAACTCGACAAATAGTTATGAATCTGACAGCTACTTAAAGAATTGTTATCTAGATACAAACTCGAAAACTCTTAATGAGTTGCTAGCCTTCCACAAATTCGATAACTATTTATAGGGTCGTTATTTAGTTATAATTTCGATATCTTTATAAGTTTGACATCTTGTTATGGACTCGGTAATTAAATCTAGCATCTTCAACTGGTTATGAATTCATTAACTATTTATGTATCCGACACCTTGTTACGCACTCGATAACTAGTTAAAGCAACTACAAATAGTTTTGAACTCCCTAACTGTTTATGAGTTCAATACCCTGTTATGGTCTCGATAACTAGTCATACGCTCGACATCTTACTATGAATTCATCAATACAATGCAGGTTCGATATCTTGTTACTAATCCAATGACTAGTTATGAGCTTGATATCTTGTTATGAAATCAATAACTAATTAATAATTAGTTATGAATTTACTAACCATCAATGAATTCGACATCTGGTTACCTAATTACTTCAATTTGTATTTAAGGAGTCAGACTTTCTTATATTTTTTGTTAGTTACTTTTGATTTTCATGAAAAACATGATACTCCCCTGATTTTTGCATAATATTGCCTGATAAGAAACTTGCTATTTAAAAAGCTGACAAGGGCTCCAAATCTTCTCCTACTTCAGAGAAAGGAGACCATGGGCTTGTTCAATCCCTAATGACTACTCAGGATGAGGTTAACATTATTCTTCAACAATTCGGTATTACCAATGTAGAGGCTATAGTGGCAGGTCCATTCGGAAGGGTAGATAATCCTTTGGAAGGTTTCTTTGCCTTCACCTTGATCCATATTTGGTATTCGGGTTAACTTTTACTCTCGGAATTCTTCACTCGTTTCCTAGATCACTTGGGATTGCTCCTATTCTATTTCCAGTACTATTACTGCTTTGAACTTGGCTTATCAAAATATAGGAGATGGGTTTATGCTCTTGACTAAAGCTAATCTCCAAAAATATTCCTTTATCTTTGAAAGTCACAAAGTGCTCAGGGAGCCCCCGATAATAAAGAAAGATGCTCATGGGAAACAAGCTTTGGTTGTTGGTAACAAAAATGCCTTTTCCCTTCTTCCCCTATTCTACACAATTCTTTCGGTAATCTCTTGAACCCTTACTATGATTTTAACAAAGTTTCATATATCGTCATCTTATGATTCTTTTATTGACTTAAGTCTGACTCTCATCATCTCAGCTGTTAAGCCTAACAAAATTAAAACTTCTACCACTTCTTTAGTTACGATTACCAAAGCTGCCCCCATTACGGTTTCTATCACTAATGCTCTTAAGCCTATTGAGAGTCGTAAGAGAAAAATAGATTCTGGCAATCTGTCTAGTATTCCAATTTCTCCCTCATCAAAAAAGGCCAAATTTTGAGAAGATAAAACTCTTTCCACTATTGTTGAGGAAACGAATGTAGATATGGTCCCACATGACAAAGACTTTAGTTTTTTTTACTTAAGTTTGCCAGGTTAGAGTCCTTAGAACAAAACAGATGCTGCTCACACCTCGAATCCTACTATTGATATTATGATTCCTTCATTTGAAATGGCCATACTACGTTTTTATCACGAGTTAGGCTTGACTCATCCTCCCCCTGAATCTCTTCTTTCTGATGTTGCGGCTCAACCTATCCCTTTAGGCTTTGGTTCTTTTGTTTGTTTGGTCACCCATTCCCTATCCATGGCTTCTATAATGCCATTGTAGCCTTCCACTTTCTCTAGGGACCATCTCTATATTTTCTTTTAGCAACTTCTTACGGTACATATCCTTACATGTTTGGCAAATACATATTTTGGCTTTACATATCTTTATTTATCATAAATTTTATATATTTTAGGTGACCAAGAACATGTTTTTCCTTCAACAAGTTTCTCATGAATCTGTTGATCAAATTCCAAATTTTATATAGCAAATTTCATCATTGATGGAGAGAGTTAAGTTCCACCAGAGCCAAATCTTTGAAGTTGCAGCCAAGAGAGAATGAGGTTACAACTGAAAAGAATAAAATTGTCTTCGACTTGGATGAAGAAAGGAGAATGAGGCTATCAGTTGAGAAAAGGATGAAATTGCTAGAAAAGGAACTTGAATGAGCTAAAGCTGAAAATACAAACAGTTGCGCAAGCTACAACTTTGAAGGATAGTTTGAAAAGAAAAGAAGTAGTGCTTGTTTATGCAAATAACATAATTAAGGATGCTAAACGAAAGTCTCCTTCTTTTTAGACCAAGCCTTCCTCAAATAAGGAAGTAATGCTATGTGGAGGCTCTCTTCATCACATATTTTGAGAATATAGAACACTATCCGAAATTGGATTTGCCTTCACTTCCAACAGTAAAAGATAAGTTCAAGAGAAAGTTTGACCTCAAATTAGGAGGGTTCCTAGGTCATTGCAAGACGAATTCCCGAAAGAGGGAGTCGTCAATCCTTAGGAATTATTATCCTTTGATGTTCCTTTACCTAATGAAGATAGGGACGATGAAGATAAATGGGATAGTGATAAAGGCGACAACGATGGTGATGAAGATGACGATGATACGGATTTCGGGAAGGATGGAGGTGATGGTAACAAAGACCTTGAGCCACTAGAAAGCGACAGTAATGGGTCAGGTGGTAATAACTTGGGCTTGTTTTCCCATGACGTTGAATTCTCCGATCTTCATGATCTTCCATATGCTTCTCAAGAAGAAATTACCTCAAAGGACGTTTAAGCCTCTGGCCATCAAGGCACGAAATCAAGTACATAGGAAATTTAGGCTTCTCCCTTAAAGGCTCCTGCTTCTTAGGTATAAAACTTGTCATCTATAAATGCTTACAAGTTTCTGTTAGCTTTTAGTTAATAAATCTACTATTTAGCTAATAAAAAGAAACAAATATCACTTTGAAATTTTACATGAGAAGAGCGAGAAAGAGGTGCTTCGATTAAATAGAGAAATTGGGAAATTGGTTGAAGACCACAACAACTTATCTGAAAAGTATACGAGCCTTCTCATTTATACTAAACGATTGAAGGATTTCAAAGAGAAATTAGTGGCTCTTCTTTTAAAAAGATCTCATCTTTATCGAGAAAGAGTTTTAAAGGAGATGGCGGAGTTGACTACACTTTTTTGGATGCTGATTGAAGATAGGGACAATTTAATGGAATTCCTATATAAAATCTATTATAGGAATCTTTTTATGGATTTTTCCTTCTTAGGGAAAGTGAGTAGGGGTTTTCTTAGGCATCTTCATAGTAGGTACTTGAATAATCATTGTACCCATCCTCATCTTAGGGAATGCTGGAATCTTCCCAAGATCGCGACCATTCCTCTTTTCCCTAAAACTCTTCCTCCTAAGAAGGTCAAGTTCAACAAAGAGAAATTCACTTATGAGTTTTACAAAGGGTCCATATTGTATGAACCTAAGTGATCTTGTGGTTGTATTATGTAATTTGTATAATTTTTATAAATTTCAAAGTTTCTATTCTTGCGGCTTAGTTTGTTTTTCTTAAAATGCAGAGGTTAAGGAGTCATTGGGCGCACCTATTTAAAAAGAACTTTTAAATAAATTTGTTAAGCTAAAAAGGGATTTTAAAGAGAAAACACTAACCCTCAAAACCTTTGACTAGCAAAACACTACCTTCTTAGGGACCTTCAAGTAGTTTACACAAAACTTCCCACTTATATTTTAATCTCTTAGATGATGAAAAAGATAGTTTACTTAAGAAAATCCGGTCTAATTATGCTAGACTATTATGCGATGATTCTAGTCCCCCTACCGAGTGATGGGATAATCATCAGTTTCCCTCAGTTATTACTCCTCTTGGGTTTAAGGCCTCCTTTGATTCTACTTTCCCTATGTTCATGGGATCACTCAAAAAGGCTCAAATTGTTGCTGCTAAACTTAAGAATTGAATGTATAAAAATAGGATTGTTAATGTAATTTGAACTTGTTTATTCCTGTAAACCTTATTGTTATTAGTAAAAGAGAATATTTCCCATGGATTGATTTAATCTTCTTTTATTTATTTTAAATAGGAAAGCCAGTTAATGCTTGCGTCCCATAGTCCTGAACTCATCTCTCGACTGGATAAACTCAAAACCAAACTAATGTTGGATATTGGGAAATGCTCTTCTCAAGGTGCTTCGGTTGTACCATTTTCGGACAACCCAAAAGCATGCAAATATTATAGCGAGTACTACAAGATGAAGTCCACATTAAGCAGTGTAAATGAAATGTCCTCGAGTTTAGAGGAAAACATCAAAGAAAAAGACAAACAGATCGAAGAACTAAGAAAGAATATAGGGGCAGTGGGTCAATCCAGAATGTAGGACCAAGAAATCAAAAGTGATTTAGAAATTGTTCGTCTATATCGGAGAATTTAGAACCTTGAAGTTGATCTACTGGAAAGCCCAGGTATCGGATCAATCTTTGAAACTTATTGCAAGTGAAGGCAAATCCAGCCTTCCTACTCCTACAAGGACAACTAGGTCCTAAGTTTTATATGATAAAAAGGAATTCTCTTCCTTGGAAAACTCGCCTTCGGGTTTGGATGCCGAAGAGATTGGTAGATAGAGTCGAGAATATAAATATGAATGTACCTAGTTTCTAAAAGGAAAATGGGACAAAAACATCATGGAACATCTCGATAGGTATCAAAGTCAAGTTAAGGAGCTGGGACGTGAGAAATATGCTCTTGAGCAAAAGGTCAAGACTCTTAAAGGGACCATTAAGATGCTTGATCATGCATTAAAGATTAAAATTGACTATATTGATGGTATGAACATTATATGGAAAAAGCAGAAGAAACTTGAAGAACTACTAGACGTGGCGATTCATCATATCACCGAACCTTCTTCAACTGTTGAAGTCTTGAAGGATAAAGTGGAAGACTTTAAGTCTTAACTAAAAATAACCGAGGTGATGTCAATTGAGAATTCCTGATTGGATTCCCTTATGGATTGTATGCTTGAAATAATAGTTGCTTTTAACTTAAAACTCGATTATTCTTTCTTAGGTGCAGAAATGAATCAGTGGTTGAGCAGAGCCTTAGTGGCAGGATAGAGATGTTATCAACATTATCCGATTACTCCTCCTCCTCCACAGAATAACTTGAATGATTTTTCTTGATATTCATAACTCTTTTGTATGCAGATTTATAATTAACTTTGTACCTAAATAGTTGATATTTTGAATAAATCTTGTATTTTCTTTTTTTATTCTCATCTTGTATTTGAACTTATTGAGCTATTTGAGATTTTTAACTCACTTCGGGGCCTTAACATTATATGTGGTCTTTGATTAAGTATAAATTTGCTTGCTTTTTGTTTACTCGAAGAATGCTGTAGATAGGCCTTGATTTGAGAGTTGCTCGTTGAGTGTTATAGTACTGTTTGCCAGCTTCCTCGATGAGAATTTCGATTTTTCTTCTGGAAAATCGTAAAGTGAATAATTATGATTTCCATAATTTCAGGAAATTACTTCTTTCTCAAATCGATCATTTTGTTTTGTACATGCTAAAGAAATGTGTGAAAAAGTTTTCTTATTGATCTTTAAAACATTGAAAATTTGGTTTTGAAATTTATCGTTTGGAATAATTATTGAATCAGTAGAATTTTAACCAAATTGGATTGGTTTGCTTTCTCATCTTTCTTGGTTAAATGATTTCATAAATGGATCCTCATTGCTCAAATTTCCTTCCCTCTGTCTAGGTTTCTTGGATAGCTATTCGATGACTTTTCTTTCTCACATGAGATTTATAAGCATAAAAAGTTGCTTGTCAATTTAATAGAAGGCCAGAAATCCACTCATAAAAAGACCATAAATTCAATTGATAAGAAGACCAGAATTCCATATGGTAAGATCCACATTTCAACTAATAGGAGACTGGAAATTCGATCATAATGGAGATTCCTGTTATTTGACAGAATATTCCTTACAAGGAGATTCAAAATTTCCCAGATGTACATATTTGACGCCGAGACCAAAATGTTAGCAAATTTCTTCACTAACCAAAATATGAAAGGCAAGTTAAGGTTGGTTTGGATAAAGGCTTAAGTGACCTTATACATGCTTGGAAGTATATGCAAGTACAAGTTCGAGTCTAAATCCAAAGACCAGTCAAATGCAGGTCCATTGTCCAAGTCCAAGTACAAATATGACTCATATGCACGTCAAAAGTTCAATAATAGTCAAATTTTCTCATTTGATAGAAGTATGCCATGCACAGTTAATTATTCAAGCCTTCATATTCAAATAGTCCAAAAATTAAAATCGGTTCTAAAATCTCCAAATCAATTTAGGGTTTACAACTTTAAAATTTGAGAAAGAGGAAATAATTAATCACCACTTCCTGGTGTCGATAGGGGTATATATATACGGGGTGTCGACCATGTGGGATGGTTGACACATGTCACATCTTTGAATCTAAGGGTTCTGACAGCTCCATCTTGATGAAATCTTGGCATCTTTTGTTGTGACTCGACATCACATACCTTTGTAAGTTTGGTAGTGTAATCCCCATTTGGCAGCTACTCGATAGCTTTTAGGATGGTAGATACTCGATAATTGTTACTATGGCGGTAGCTTGATGATAGTTGATGCAACATAGGCTCGTCGTCCTCTAAATATTCGATGTCCCCTACTTGTGACTAGATGTGGCATCCTCCCTTTATTACATGTTCGAGAACTCTCTATGTTGTAGAAGCTCGATATCTCTTCATTGGTCTTTGTTGATCTTGCTATTTTTGGACTTGGTAGCCTTCGTATTATAGAAGCTCGATATTTATAAGTACTTGTTGATTCAGCACCTTCATCACCTTACAGGCTTGATGCCTTGATTCATTGTTAAGGTTCGACTCACCTTTTGCTTGTTGTACGTTCGGTGACCTTTATGGTTGTTAAGACTGGATATCTCTCTTGCTTTATGTGCTTGACAACCCTAATAGTTGTCGAGGCTCGACAACGCCTCCTCTTTGTGTTCAAGTTCGATATCCCTTATAATTTCCATCTCTTTGAAGTTCGATAACCTTGAGGCTCGATACCTTTTCTATTCCTGTTAACTACCTAAGCATTAGACACCCTTTTTACTGTAGAGGTTCAACATCTTCTTGTTATTACTTGAAGCTCGCTATTCATTATTAGATGTTGAGTGGTTGATGACTTGGATTTCTTCTGATTTAACACCTCTTGTCGTTAACAAACTCAACACATTCTCTTTTAGAAGCTCGTTATGTACGTTTGTAGTAACATGAATCAAGTGAAGTGGGGTTATCCTAAAAATATATTAGATACAAGGGTTGTTAGTAAAATTTAAAATTGTGATTTTCTTGGTGTATATTAAGCCAAAGAGAAATGAGTATCCAACTTTGAAGAAGATGGTTATTACAAGGCATGTAACCTTCGATGAAAAGGCCATGTTAAAAGTAAGCCTCCTTGAAAGCTCACGTTTAGCATAGCTATTTCACTAAAGATTGCTTGCTGGCTAGTAACTATCTTCCTCACGGTGAGGTACCACATCTTATGTCATATCACTCCTCTCCTATAACATAGAAAGATACACTTGTGAGCTCTAGGTTTCAGCTTTATGCTAGTCTCATGCACTTGAGGTAGCTATTCAAACACACTAAGAAATGAATAATTTGTAAGCTCTCCATTCCTTACTTCTTTAGATATTTTCATGCATATGATTGTGGAAGGCATGCGCTTGATAAGAAATGCCATTATAAATAAATATATATTACAATATCCATTATTCAATCTGACAGCCTGCGACAATTATTTCCTTTCGATAATGTTTGATTTATCCTTCTAACAACCCCATTAGGATGAGGGTCACCTTGTGTGATATAATGCCAATTTATATCTTAAACTCACAAAAATAACGGATGTGATGTAACCTTATTGACATTGTTTGAACGATGAATCTATAATCTCTTAATTGTTTTTCCATATATAATTACCACATTTTACAATGTTAAAGGTTTCACTCTTGGATTGCATTAAATTTAACCATACTTTGCGAGAGAAATCATCGATAAAAGAAACAAAGTACTTGCAATGCCCAAAGATGGGAATGTGTAGGTACCCGCTGGTTGATAATCCTTCTACATACATTACTCTTCATGTTTTAATACACGTGCTTTACCCGCTGTTGATGCACAACCTGCACATGCTTCGTTTATTTTACTTTTGCAAGTCGTGGATGAGGGGAATTTTGAAGTCCTGGGACCAATCTAAGTGGATGACAATGCGTCAATAACTTTCGATGGTGAGATAATGGGTTATGTTAGATTTGTTGTGTCGAGTGAGGGCTCTAAAGATATGAACGTCCAAAAGAATAAAGAAGCTTTGGATTTCAAGTATAGTCCTCTAATGTGCAATTATGGTAAATTGTGTAGGCTAAACTGAGAGTGTAACAACTCGGATTTTCGGACCAACCAAAATCGCCGAAAAACCTGTCCGTTCTAAAACTACTAATGAAAACTACTAACTTAATACACAATATTTGAGAAATATTCAACATTATAAAATGTATAGGATACAATTTCAATTATACAACTTATCAGAGTAATCAATTTAATCTACTAGGTGTGCTTTAATACATACCAAATACCAATACAAATAAATCTACCGCTACACAACTGTAATGAGAGAGACAGCAATAGTCATTGCAGCTAACTCAATAAACTTGTCAAATGCGGAATAAAATAGTAAGCAGGAAATGTACATCAATACACGATATATAGCAAAGAATAAACAGAAAAATGTTATGTTATTATTGGGACTGTGTCACTACCACTTGTGACTGCCTACGTACATGTATCTAATTGGGTACCCAATTAGATACAGGTTCAAGCCAACGTAGTTCTCCTACTGGAAATAGGACTCATGGAGCCTACGATGCAACAGACAATATGCAATTCCCAAACTATCCACTTAGGCTTAATCTTCAATTTTAAATTTTCAAAATCTAATTAACTTTATGAAAATTATCTCTTTGGACTTTATTCCCGAATTCTTATTTCAACACTTTTGAAATAAGTATATGTATATCTTTTATATTCAAACTAGTCTTTTACTTCGGGATCTAAAAACAAATTACTTTTCTGAAATGATATCAATATACAAACATACAAAACTATATGCTACCTAATCGGGAGATTTCTAGCCATAACAAGACAATTGGGTCCCAGCCTTTCGAAAATAAATATAGATATTTATATCCCTCTACAACGAGAGCGGACTAGACTGAGGCTACAGAACATCTGCACCTCCCTTGCCCACTTTTTAGTTGTGGTTACCCGAATCATCGATAACATAACAGATCACTTTATATCCCGAAGTGGCAAAATCATTTACACTAATAATTACAAGTACTTCAAATCTATAATAGTTTCTGTTTCCAAATCCTTTCAAAAACCATCAGGTTTAGTCCTTAAAATTCTTTCCGTTTTATAAAACATTTTCATAAAACCATTTTTTATACAAACCACTTTTATATAAAATCACTTCAAAATATTTATTCTCAAATATCTTTTTTTTCTTTTAAAGGAAAACATTTCATAACATTTCAACTTGATAACCAATTTTTAGAATAATTCATTAAATTGAAGTGAACTAAATATTACTGCTAAACACTTTATAGTCAAATCGTGAAATAAATCACAAGGTGTTAGCTACAATTTTTTTCTATACAGCCCATGCATATGGATAATTAATTGATCATTAACTGGTCGAGCAAGGTCAACAATCAATAAATAATAATCAATGCTTATAAATTGGTCAACGCTTTATTCTATCAAATATTTATAACACCTTTTATTTTATCTTGGGTTAAAACGGTTTGATATTTATTTTGGAGCATCCGGGCTTTCCCTTTGACATGTTCCGTCCCTCGCCCAAGTCACCTTGCATCTCACAGATGAAACAAGTGTACTAGTCGTTTTCACATATCCCATTAAGTATTTAACTTATAAATTTCAAAATACTTAATTAACCATCCAAATAGTCAAACAAAGAAATAAAACCATTGTTTTAGCAAACAAAGTAAACAAGCAATCAACAAGGGTTTTCAAACAACACTTAATACTTAAAGTTCCTTCAATTTAGCAATGATTTTAATGAACTTAAAGGAAGAAATAACTCACTTTGGATTTCACTCCGTCAAACTTTAGGCAAGGAACTCCAGATCTAAACCATACTTCCTACCAATTTTACTAAATTTGTCACTATGGATTTTGACTATAGCTTCGCTACTATTTCAAGAAACTTCTTGAAATCCGGCTATAGCTCTACTATCCTAGAAATTGAGATGAAAAGAGGTGGATATGACTTCTAGGTGGCCATGGCGTTGGTTGGATGGATGGAACTTACTAACTTGAACATGACTTAAGTGGTATATTTTTTTGTCGATTATTTTTGTCATAACTTTGTTACGCTTTTGAAATTTTTTAAGAGAGACATGAAAGCCATTAAAGAATCCGAGACTAATGCGGGGTTGAATACAAAAGTGGGTGAGCTTAAGCAAGAATGAAAAGAATCGCATTCTGCCGAGGGGAACTATTAAAGTTCGATCATCGAAGAAGAGCTTGAAAATGGAGAAGAAAGGTGTGAAAAAAGTGAGAAAGTGTGTTGGTATTTATAGAAAAAAATTTGGATTAAAATAATATTTTATAAAAAGATCAAAATACCCTTTACTTATACTTTAAGCAAACTAATTTTTTCAACACTTAATATCACATTTCAAATCATTACTTTATGTCATTTTCACTTAAGTATTACGTAAAGAATATAATAATTATGTTTGTTTGATTTAATGTTTACCTTTTGACTTTTATAACACTTTTTGTCTTTTTATGCTTACTTTTTGTTAATTACATTCTAGAAATTTCAAAGTATGTTTATTAAAAGTAAACTTGATTAGTGAATTAATTAATACTTATAATATTTGAATATATGTTCATATATAAGAAAATAAAGGTGCAACAATGTTGCGACAACTTTAAATCGACAAAACGTTGATTTTCGACAAAATGTTTTACGGTCACATTTTGATGTTTTAGTTAAACTATTTATTTCTATAAACCAAATTTAAAAATAAATTTGTATAATTTAATTTAAAAATATAAACACTCATAAATTAATTAAAATAATTTATTTAACCATTGAAAGTTACTTTTCTAAAATCAGGATTTTGTCACTTTTGTCGATATAAGCAATTATTTCTATTTTTGTGTGTATTTCTCTTTGCAAATCCTATCTAAAATTATTTAAATCATAAAATGTTATATATTTTATATTTAAAATCACTTTAAACGGTATATTTCAAAATGGTCAAATTCTGGATCGTTACAGAGAGTTGGATAAAAAAGCTATCATTGATACCATCAAAATGGAAGTTGGCACAGTTGATGTTTACGTCACTAATCGTGCTCGAAGTAGTAGGAAGCAAGGTTGTCTTGTTCATCGAGTTATGTCAAACTAGTTTCAAACCTATTTAGAGTAGGAACTATAGAGTTTGTTGAGATCTTTTTGTGAGTATGTCGTGCTCTATTGTGCATGTATAGTGACCTATCATTTTTCTTTGCTCTTTGTATTGTTACTTTGGGCCGAAAAGCTCATTTTTACATAGTAGTTGTTCCTTCACGTATGTATATACACACACGCACACGCACATGCACACGTACGCACACACACATATATAAACTAATAAAATGGGTTGGAGTTACCCTACCATTCTATATATAATATTTTTAAACTAAAAGTTTGACAAATGAGCCTCGCCAACTAAAATTCCCAATGAACCAAAAACAAAATCATGATGAAAGATACATTAATGAACCAAAATAGATGAAAGAATAAAGCGTAACAAACTTAGTCAAGAAAGAGAACGGATCAGTATAAGGTGCATTCTTGTGTTAAACGAAAGGAGAATTTGGAAGAGGTATGAAAGGAGATTATTTAACGAAAGGAGAATACATTTGTGTTACGAAAGAGACATTTGAAAAGGTAGTCTAAACAACGCATGAAAGAAGATTATTCATATTGTCATGACTAATTATATTGTTAAAGTATTTTTATTGCTTTAAAATATATGTATTTTGAGAATGTAACTAAATGCTAAAATTTGATATTTCAACTACAATAACGGTACAAGTATAATTACACTAGTACAAAAATTTCGAATTATAAATACAATAACGGTATAAATGCAGTTATAAAATACAGATAAATTGTGTTATGCAAACAGATCATAACATAGTCCAACAACAACTAGTACATTTCGTATGTTGTCTCAAACGAGTACTATGGAATTTGTTGCATTTCTTTTAACTGGTTCATGATCGTTACTCGGAGATGCTCAAATATTTTAATACTCTTCTAGATATTCTTTTGAAACTAGATCGGGATCATCGTCATATGCCACAAATTCAGCGTTTCATTCATTGTATCTTTGTATGAAATTATGAATAGCCACTGTAGCAATAAAAACCTTTACTTGAGCCTTATATTTGTATGTCGACATGTTATGTAAAATTGCAAATCTTTCATATTCCAAACATCTTTCGATTGTTGTACATAAACTCAATTGGTAGTCGTTGAAAATTTCATTTTCAGTTTTCGGTTTGTTCTTTGTTTTATTATAATCTGGAATATGATATCTAACATTGTGGTAAAGAGGTAAGTTTTCATCCATTAGTGGGTACCCTAAGTCAACTAAATAATATTGCCGTGATGGTGGATGTGAAAAATTCAAATTTCTACTGTTTAAAACTAAACGAAAATCTTTAGCATAGTGTGCAGTTCTTTCCCACCATATCCTTTAAACATAAATGTTAAATCAAACGTGCATATGCAAAGTAAAAATGGAGTAAAGAAAGAGAAGATGATGAAATAGAGTAAATGAAGGGGAGGAAGGTAGTTCACAAGGTGATTGGACATAATTACCCATTGCATCAGATGTGTCTGGCGTTAACCTTTGATTTTTAATAGTCCTCTCCAACGAATAATTTATGTGGGCCCGATTCATGATGTGTCTTGCGCTAGTCATTGATTTTCAACGATTCTCTCTAATGTATCATTTACATGGAACTCATCCATGACGCATCTGGTGCCAACCGTTGATTTCCAACGGTTCTTTCAAACAGATCATTTACGTGGGTCTTGTATGCATAGGTACAAAATGATAACACGTACCATAAAAAGCATACGTACGAACAACGCTTTTTGCGAAACATTTTTTTTTTTGAAAACCCAAGAGAACCCGGCTGGCCGGTAAACTCCTGAGGAGGGTATAGTAAAGCCATCCGCTGATGCTTTTTACGAAACATCAAAGGGTGCGTTTGCGACAAAGAAAACAGGGTATTTGAGCAGGGACTTTTAGCGGAGAAGATTGATGAACGGGAAATGCGTTTGCGGCTACAAACATGGTATTTGAGCCGGGTATTTGAGCAGGGCATTTAACTTATTATTTTAATTTAATTAATTTATAATTAATTAATTATTTGTTTTGTTGTGTAATATGCATTTAATTAAAATGAAATAATAGTACAGAAATCGAAATACATACAAATTAATTAGAATATGTTAAATACTACAATAGTAAAATGCATAAATAATACAACAGAAATACAATTACAGTAAAGTTCCTATTTGTTGCCAGCACCTTTGTTTATCGGATAAGTTTTCTGGTTTGCAGAAAGACGTTAGGCTTCAATCGCCGATGTCAACCAATCATTTTCTAAATCGTCGTTAAGAGCATTGAATAAATCTTTATTGTTTAGTTGCATAACAATTATCACCGCTTCACCAAAATTAAATTATCCTCCAGCTCCAAGACGTTGAATTTGAGTTACCATATCTAAGTAGTTTACAGAATTTTCTGTTGAGTGTACGTTGTTCGTGTTTGGACTGTTTGAAGTCATATGAGATTATTTTCACCTATCGCTCGCATATTACGCCAATGATATCATACATTCTCATCAGCTTCTTCACGACATCTTCTCGAACTACTATGTTGTTACCAGAAGATGAACCAATGTTCCAAGCTTGTTGCACTGGAGTTTGCTATAATGAAGGATTGATTTGTGAATTCAAACTTGGAATTTGTTCACCTTGAATTTCATCCAATTGAATAAAAAATACATTAAAAGCCCATGTTCTATCAAAATGGGTATGCATAGAAGGAGGAGTAAATTGTTACGGTTGTTCTTGTATACAAGCATGTGTATACGATGTTTGTCTAATTGAATTTGTCCCCTGATACAATTGTTGCATCAGCTACAAATGTTCAAGCACTGCTTTTCTATATTTCTGAATAATCGCTTCAAATTCCTACAAGTAAAAAAAAATTACAAACAAATAAATTATATGTATGAAAAATACCTTTACACGATCAATCCACCACTCCTCGCTGCCTATAACATTTTGATTATTCGGATCCCAGCCAGCACTAGTTCTATCGCACAAGCTTTCTCATTTAACCAATCTCTTCTAAGACTATCGTATTTATGTCGGATTTTGGTTTCGTCTATCGATTCAATACCTTTAATGTTTTCTACAGGTCGGTTGAACTTTTCGTTATAGCTTTGTGCACTTTCTTTTTATTGCTCGACAGGCAGAATTTCTACAATACATTTCAACATAATTCGAGTAGCGTCGAACGTCCAATGATGAGGAGTTCTATGGTTTCTCATTCTGTTTGCAAAAAAATTCTCAAAAATAATATGATGCAGAGAAAAAAAATGTAGATGTTAAAAAACACCCGAATAGTCGACCGGATTGATGGAAATAAATTGACAATTGATGGGTCGGAGTAGGAAAGATGGAGAGTGAGAAGAGAAATTATATATAAGGGAGAGGATGAAGGAGGAGAAGAAGCGACTGGAGGCAAAATGGCTCGACGCATCGGCCGCCAACAACACTTTTTCCTCCAACGACACAAACGGACATGAAAGGGGTAAGCTGCCGTTGGTGCGTTCGATGCGTCGGACGTGTTAAAAACGGTAACATGAAATAATTTGACTACAAACGACACTCGACACCTAAGATTAACCTGTCAACATTAACATACCATTTCAGAAACTAGGGATAAATTACTAAAACGGTCCGCATTTTTAATTTTTCTTAGTGATGATGGCGAATTACTCTAGAATAATATATATATATATATATATATATATATATATGGTGGGACAAGACTGTGGAAGTCGCGAAATTGGGATTGGCTAAAGTATCGACACTACAAGGATGGCACCAGATAGCGACGGCTTTTAGCCGTCGTCGGTCGTCGCTAGCCGTCGCTAAATGCCGTCGCTATTTACCTCATCGCCCAATAGTATAGCAACGGCTTCGTCACCTAAATAGCGACGGCTCCCGACTGCAAATGTGCCACGTGGAAATTTTCCAACGATTAAATGGCGTCACTAGCTGTCGCTACGCAACACAAAACTTTTGCACTTTAGCCGTCGCTAATCTGAAACATACAGGTCGTCGCTAGCCGTCGCTAATCTGAAACATACATGCCATCGCTAATCTGAAACATACAGGCCGTCGCTAGCCGTCGCTAATCTGAACCAAAATTTCTGCACTTGCACAACCCATATACACTTAAAACAACAACCATCAAATACCATCATCACAGCCAATATACACTATATTCATCAACTATAACCATCATATATCCATCATATAACATCACTATACATTCAAACAATATAAAATCCAACAAAACCAAACAAAATCATATACAATCCCAACAACAATACATATCATCTCAACCAATACAAGTCATCAAAACATGTACATAGTTTCCCAACCAAAATGTGTACATAGTTTTCCAACCACAACTACAAACCATCAAAATATGTACATAATATCCCGAAATATATATACACCAAACCAACCAAAATGTGTATATACCAAACTAAGGAATGAGCAAACAAGCATACCTATTCCTCGCCATCGCTGCCATCCTCTCCAGGCGTCCTCCCATGCTGTTGCAAATAACCTGCAATCTGCTCATCCAGTTGTTGCTCGAAAAAACTCTTCCTCCAATCATTTATTTCATCCACTGTTTTCTTCAACTGAGCAATCTCCTCTTCTTGCTGGGACCTCCTGTATGCACTCTGCGATCTCATCACCTTTAAATAGTTCATAATTATTTATATATTAGTATATATATAATATTATTAAAATTATTTAACTATTCATATGCACGTGTAAATTTATATATTAGTACATGTCAAAATTTACCTCCAGATTTCTATAGCTATACCGCACATTGGTCCGAGAAGGCGGGTCAATAATAGCATCCCACATATTGTTCGCCTCCTCTACCGTAAGCTCGTCCCGACCAGTGGACTATGCTACCCGAGCCCGCTCAGCTTCGTACCTCTCCTGCGATTACAAACAATTGTTTTACACGATAAAAACCGAATTTCAAGTTTTTGAAAATAAAATAAGACAAAATATTATTATTAACAATAAATAAGTTTACCATTACGGATTGAGATTTGTCATCCGTCCACTCGTACGAAACATTGCCTTCTTCATCAGTCCTCTCCACGACATGCGTCACCATGAACAACTCGGCCATAGTGGGCTCGCGGTTGTATCTCGCAGCCTGAAAATATATAAATATTATTGCTAATCTGAATATAAAATATTTTAATAAAATGTAAACATAGTTTATAAATTTAATTACCAGCTCTCTCTTATGCTCCTGGAAGGAATTGGAACCACCACGGTGCAATGCAGGATTTTTATTCCTGTTAGCCCGGTTCCGCGCAGATAATTCCTACAAATTAAGATAAATTATCACGTATATATCTTGCGAGATTTATATTAGATTTAAATAACAAAGCAAACATATATTACTTACTTTTGCTGCCGGAGTGTCCAAAGCCGAAGAAGATCAGTCCATACACCGTCACCCATCCAGTTCGGCTTTTTGCCTGAATTCTTAGCCTTCGGCAATGTATCCCTGTAATTTTTCCTCATTTTTTTATTCCAGTGATTTAAGAAAACGTCCATGTCGTCAGGGTCAACGCGGACTGCAGCCTGTAAATTGAAATTATTTTAAGTTATATAGATTATATTAATTTACAACTAAAATTCAAACTACTACTTACAAGTAAATCGGCCTGTATTGCGTTCTTGACATGAGGGGGGATGTCGTCCCAGCGAGGCCAACAACCATCCATCCGGCTCTGAAAAGCATTCCTCGAAACCTGTAGAATATAATCTGATGGCTCCACCTCAAAGGCCCTGCAAAAGTTATGATATACATGTTTAGTGGATTTTAAAACTTACACTTTAAATAAAATTGATACTTACCCGGCACTTTTCGGAACAACTTCTGCCATCGGACATAAGTCCGGTGCAGTGCCACTACCACCTGCACCAGGAGATGGGGATGGCGTGCCTGTCATACTTCGTCTCCTGCCAGACATATCTACTATAGAAAAACAATATCATCACAGAACAATTATAGAAATTCACTACTACATAGCATGTTTCAATCACTTTCACAGAAACAATTATAAAAATTTACTAGTATAAAACATGGATAAAAATTAAATAAATTATCATCACAGAACAATAATAGAAATTCACTTAGCATGTTTCAATCACTTTCACATAACAATTATAAAAATTTACTAGTACAAAACATGGATAAAAATTAACTAAATGATCATCACAGAACGATCAGTCTTCATCGTTTTCTGATTCAGACTCAGTCTCGTATTCTATCTCATTTTCTTCGGTACTTTCGAATGCATCAAATAAGACGTTCGATTCATCATTCAAAGGCCCTACATCAATATCATCAGTTATTATTATTTCTGTATTTGGTTCAAGATCGGCTTGATATGCTGCTTCATCTGGAATATTATTTCCATCAAACGTAAACCTTGGTTTTGTTTTGAAAACAGCAGACCAATCCGCTTTATCTCTTTTCAAAGATGGATACGGAGCAAAATAAACTTGTAATGCTTGCTTGGCTAATACAAAAGGATCGTACTTATAGTAGTGTGATGTATGCCTTATTTCAATAAGTTTATACTCTTTATGCACGTTGATTCCGGAACCAGGAACGTTACTGAACCAATTGCACTTAAATAAAAAAACTTTTTCTAAAGGTTCAACATAATATGTCAACTCTAGAATCTGTGTTAAGACGCCGTAAAAATCTTTTAAATGCTCATCTGGATCATCACTGCCTTTGACAAATACCCCGCTGTTATATGTTAAACTTTCAGCCCCGTAATCTTTCGTGTTGAACTTAAACCCATTGACGAAGAATATTGGATAAGTCTTCACATTTCTTTTCGGTCCAATCGCAAGATGTCTTAAGCCTTCATCAACGACACAGTTTCTTGGCTCATAAACATAGTTCAAAAACCATTTGGCAAATTCTTTACTGAGATCTCCAGATGGATACTGTGATTCGTAGATACTGCATATATGTAATATGTGTTATAATTATTATGTACGTAAAAGTAAATTACAAGTGAATTAATTATTACCTGACAAATGGTGCGACTTCGACACAATTTAAAAGAACATACGTGTGTGCTACATGGTGGTCTCTATCGTCCAACCATATTTCCACACATTTTCCACCAGGTCTACCATGTTGTCTAAAAACAGATAACATTGTTTGAAAAGAATTTTGTTCAACGACTTCCTCATTTCAAGGAACAGTTACAAACGATAAGTTCACATCGTCCTTGAAGTAGTGAGAGAAAAAAAATGAGGCTTCTTCTTCAAGATACGATTTGCATATCGAACCCTCAACTCGGGCTTTTTGTCGAATCTTCTTCTTCAGATGATTCAAGTACCTATTAAGATATTTATTACATATTTAGATATACAAATTTGAATTTGAAATTGACATGAACATTGCACATGTTTTACCTCTCAAACGGATACATCCATCCATATTTCACAGGACCTCGAAGAAGTGCTTCGGATGGAAGATGAATAGGTAAATGCTCCATTACGTTAAAGAAACCAGGCGGAAGTATTTTCTCCAGTTTGCATAGCAGTATGGGTATTTTTACTTCAAGTTTACGTATATGATCCATCTTTAATGTTGTCGAACAAAGCTGTTTATAAAACAAACATAACTCTGTTATAACGTTCCATACTTTTACGGGCAACAGTTCTTTGAAGGCCACGGGTAGTAAATATTCCATCATGATATGACAATCGTGACTTTTCATCCCACTCAGTTAACTATTTTTGAAGTCAACACATCTACGAAGATTGGAAGAAATCCCATCGGGAATCTTAATTCTTCCACCCACTTTAACACGAGTTTTACTTGCTTATTGTCTAGCTCATAGCATGCTTTCGGTTTTTTATTGTCATTAGGCTTCATATGAAGTTCCGGGCGCTTACAATAGTTTGTTATATCAAGCCTTGAATTCAAATCGTCCTTGGTTTTGCCCTTTACATTAAAAATTGTATTAAACAGATTATCAAACACATTCTTTTCGTTGTGCATCACGTCAATATTATGTCGGAGTAAGAGATCTTTCCAATATGGTAACTCCCAAAATATATTTTGTTTGCACCAATTATGAATGCCTAACTTTCCTGGGATTTCAGTCTGGACTCCAGTTTCATGTATCTTTGGATAGTCCCTTACAATTTCATATATTTCCTCGCCTGACCAAACCTTGGGTGGTTTCAAATTCTCTTCTCTGTTAGCTATTAAAATTTTCTTATCTCTTCTAAAAGTATGATTGGGATGAAAAAAACACCGATGACAATCAAACCACGAAACTTTCTTCCCATATCGTAACGAAAATGCTCGTGTTTCTCCCATACAATAAGAGCATGCTATACGACCGGCCGTACTCCAACCAGAAAGCATCCCGTATGCAGGAAATCATTAATAGTCCATAACAAAGAAGCGAACATACGGAAAAAAAAATTCCTTGATACACCGTAAGTTTCGACTCCTTCATTCCACAGTTTCTTCAACTCTTCGATCAATGGTTGTAAATAAACATCAATTCCTTGGGTTGGATCATGAGGGCCGGGAACGACAGTGGTGAGAAACATATATGGTGTCTTCATACACATCCATGGAGGTAAATTATACGGAGTAACGATAATTGGGCAGGATGAATATTTACTACCAAACTGTGAAAATGGTGAAAATCCATCCGTACATAAACCAAGTCTGACATTACGGCTTTCCGCAGCAAATGCGGGATAAGTCTTATCGAAATGTTTCCATGCTTCTCCATCGGATGGATGTATCAAAGTTCCTTCTTCCGCTGTCCTCACACTATGCCATCGCATATGACAGGCCGTAGCAGAAGATGCATATAATCTTTGAAGTCTGGGAGTAATGGGTAAATAATGCATTCTCTTATACGGGACTTCTTTCCTTTTCTTCTTTCTTGGTTTGTATCTTTCTTTGTTACATATTTTGCATTTTCTGAGGTCAACGTCGTCTTTCCAATACAACTTGCAACCTTTCACACATGCATCTATCTTCTCGTACGGTAGACCGAAAGCGGACATCAATTTTTTTATTTATAATGACTATCACACATTAGATTATTGGGTGGCATGTGTCGTTTTGCAGCTTGTACAACTGCTGCAAATGCAGCTTCCGTAAGGTTGAATTTTGATTTCATAGTTATGTATTCGGCGGTTACTGAAAGTTCGGTTCCGCTTTTACATCCGTCCCACAACGGCCTCTTAGCAGAATCCAACAAATCGTATATTTTTTTAGCTTCCGTAGTCGGTTCTTCTTTGACATTTTCGTCTTCATCGACAGCTTCAGTTGTAGGAAAAATTGATCGTGCTACATCATCCACCATATTTTCTATCGGATTCGTCATCATACTATCGTCCTCTAACAGTTCAGTATTAGGCGTAGGTTCAACAAGTTCTCCATGACGATCCCAGAAATAATAATCAGGCACGAAACCATATTGATACAAATGTACTTCAACTATATGTGGTTTCCAATGCTTCAAATGTTGGCACTTACTACACAGGCAACGAATTTCTGTGTTGTTTCGGTTATTAGATTTAGCAAATCTAATAAATTCGTGTACACCGTTTTAGAAATGTTGCTTTATTGATCCCTTCTTTCCAGTTCTGACTTCATACATCCAAGTACGGTCGAGAAAATAATTGAACATTTTTCCTGATTTGAAAATGTATGTTAGACAATTTAAATCATTAATTTTCTACCATTCTCTATTGTAAACAGTTCATCGTTGCAAAAAATTCAAAATAAAAACTTCACTTTATTTTTTTAGTTTTTAGTATTTTGATTTTCACTTCGGTGGTCAGTCATCCTACTTCCCATTACAAACACAATAATGCAATTACATTTTATAAATCATTTCAGATTAAACGGTTCAACAAAATTTCTGCAGCACTTCCCTTCTGTTCCGTGTATCGTACACAAATGGGTGTACACAGGGAACGTGAAGGAAGTGCTATCGAAATTTTGTAACCGTTTAAAATGAAATGATTTATAATATGTAATTACTTTATTGTGTTTGTAACTTGTCCAATACAGGGACAAATCCGACAAATATTGTATTAGATGAATATAAATGTCCGTTCCGTTACCAAAACGAACTTCCATATAACGATCATATATAACACTTGCCAGACGGGGCCAAAGCCAATCTAAGAGATAAAAAAAATTCTTTAAATTTTATCAAATATTGTTGTTCTTTTCAAATTTTGACAATGTTTCAACTATTTAAATTTTATTTAATAAATTTGTATATTTAAATTTTAGTTCAACATTCAATTAACAAATTTAGTTCAATATTCATTTCTTTATTTTTTTACGACATAGATTTTAGCGGAATATTTGTTGTTGTTATATTCATTTCTTAATTTCTTTACAAAATCGATTTTAGTACAATATCAGTTGTTTTTAAAGTCATTTCCTAATTTTTTTTAAAAAAAATTAGATTTAATGTTCTCATATTCATTTTTTAATTTTTTGTATAAACTTTATTTTTGTACAATATATACAACCTTTTGCATTTTGCATTTTGGCCGTCGCTGGCCATCGCTAAAATTATTAAAATGATCGTCGCTAGCCGTCGCTAAATCAATAAGATAAATAGAAGAATTATCAATGAAGATAATTAGAAAACAATAAAAATCTAATTATTAAATAAAAATTTGTCAATTTAAATTCACTTAACAACTTAAATTTGTAATTTATCAATTTTATAAACTATGAAATACTTTCATGTAAATTTATCAATAACCAAGTTAATCATTATTATACACTAATTTTTCACCAAACACAACTAACCATGTTAATCGCCAACACTAATTATCTACATTAACCATTTATTCAACTTCATGATAAACTAATTAATCTAATACCTAATTTAAATTCATGATAATAAACTAATTAATCTACCAAATCAACATACAACACTACTAATACCTAATTTAACAACATTACTAACACCATATTTAACAACAAGTCCTAATTTAACAACAAATCCTAAATCAAAATAGAGATTAGAAGCATACCAAGGCGAATTTGGGTGATTTGGAGGCGTCGGAAGGCGGGACGACGGCTGCGGTGACGGGGGCGGCGGATTGGGGAAGAGGGGTTTAATTTGGGAGGAAAGTAAATGAGAAAACTGCTCCCGGAAAGAAACCTGTATACTGCGTATAGCGACGGCCGCATTTTTTAGCCGTCGCAAACGCGGGTCGCTATTCAAAGCCCTTTTAGTAGTGCGAAGAAAGCAGAAAATGCACGTGGCCGACGAAACGGGAGAAGGGGAGAATAGACAAAGTAAGAATTGTCATGGAGCAACTATATATCATCATATTTAATTAAGTGAAGCATGTCCGCTTGTAAAGTAACTGTCTCGAAACGAAAGCAGAGTCAAATAATACGTTCCTAGATAACCCACCATCAACCGTTTAATAACTCTATATTTTGTTTGACAAGTCATGCATGAATTTATTTTTGCTTTTGTTTGTTAGTGAATAACTCAAGTATTTTCTTGTTTGTACATGAACTGTCATGGTATGCAAATGTCAACATGTTTAGGGGGAGATATTTGTAAAGAAAGCTATTTTTAAGGCAAGTAGAAACAGCCGAATTAAATGCTTCAAAGCGCTGCATCGCATCGCATTTTTATTTACTTTTAAATAAATGCAAACATAACATGATCAAAAATCAAAATACAATAAACATATTGAAAACAAATAGGAAATAAAAAACAATCAATTTTGGTGCTATGAATGCATAAATCGTTTCATTGTTTCACGGAAATAAAAAAATTCAATATAATTTGTGTTTTCCTTTTAGTTTCTATAAAACTTTCAAAATTTGTTAATGTCAATTTTTTTTAGTTATTTGAAAGTTTAGTCATTTAATTAAATATGATTTTTATCTTTTTAGAAAATACATTCTAAAAAAGCAAATTAAGTTGAAGAAAAACACAAACGAACTAATAATACTGTTACATGGAATTTTCTCATACGTATCCTACATCAAAAACTAGATACCTTGGGATCAGCCACTTAGAAAACATCATTCATTACAAATTAAATCACTACTATTGAAAATAAATTTGTTTTTTTTATTTTCAGATATGATACGTGAAACATTTCCCATAGAAACACTTTATATTTTGCTCGTGTTTTTAATTTTAGCAATTTTTTTTTTAAAAGTTAAATATTAGTACTAATAGTATGTTTCAATGGACAATCAAATTAACAAAGGGCATTTTGTCAAACATCCTAAAAGGTTTTAAAATCCACCTTCGTCCTTTTCTAAAAACAGGTTCAACACCCTTATCGATTTTTGTAGCGAAAATATGCAATTTAATCGGCATATATATGCAGCTAGAACTGCAAATATATTGTTTGCAGTTCTAGATGAATATATTTGTAGTTTAAACCGTATGTTTTTGATGAAAATTTTGATGAGAATGATTCGTGAAACTTGTTTTTTGAGTACGGCTTTTCAACAATTAATGTTGATAAAAAGAAATTAAGGAAAATGACAAACTTTGAAAAAAAATTAGACTGAAGGACATTAAGTTTTATTTTTAAACTGAAGGACAGATGCTAGTTATAATTAGCATTATATTCAAATTTTTCACTATACAAAATGCTAGTTATATCTAGCATTATATTCAGTTTTACACTATACAAAATGCTAGTTATAACAAGCACCTTCCTTCGGTCTAAAAAACAAACTTGTTGTCCTTCAGTCCAAATTTTTCTTATGCCTATTTTCCTGTTTTGAAAATAAATGACGGATGTTAATTTTCACAATAAATAATTACAGATTTATCTGCAAGTACATTCGGTAAATACCTGCGGTTCAAAAGTATCGAATCTGCAGCAATTTCTATAAACATCACAAAACTAAAAATTATAATTTTTTTAAAGTTTGTTTTCTGAGAAGGACAATTGTGTATTTTGAAATTTATTTAGGGTGTTTTTTGGAAAGTTTACAAATAAAAAAAAAAGCAAAATGTCTGTGGAATGGCGAAAAAATGGAGTCATAATAATGGCATTTCTCATGCCACTCTGCCTCGCTGTCTAACGCCGCGTATCTAAATTCAATCCTATCATATCTAATCCAATCAACTTCAACAAATATAGTACTACTGTAAATGCTCTCGTATGTATATTAAATTATGAAAGTATGGAAGATCAGTTATTTTATACCAATACTAGAGATAATACCAAGTTCCAAGTCTACATATTATATTTATATTCACTGCATCTGCCTAACAAAAGAAAAATAACGATACAATATTTAAATAGGTTTTTCCATTTCTACTACAGGCTACATGTGGTTAGGCCGGCAAGAACCGCATATTCGAACCAAACCGATTCATTAGGACTCGAAACCGAATCGGATCCGACGGGTTTCAGGTCGGGTCCGGATGATGAAAACTACTGTAAAAACCCGATCAAACCCTATACGAGCTGAACCGATCCGCAAAACCCGACCAAAAAATATTGAAATATATGCATTTTTCGTGAGATTATCCAACCGGATCAGAACTTGAACCGAATCGATTCGAAGCGAAGCTTCAATCGGGTCGAGTCTTAGCTTTAAAACGTATAGTTTGAACCAGACAAACCGTCCCATCCAGAACCGAGACCCATCGGGTCGAGTCCGGCTGCATCAAATCGGATCTAATTGACACCCATGATCGGATCTAATTGACACCAATACATGTGCTTTGTTTGGGACAGTTGGCGATTGTACTGAGGCGAGAATGGATCCTAAATTTGGATTTGTTCGTGCTAGACAACTGCTAATTAGCTTTACCCAACGATAGCTAATCGGAGCAATACGTTCGATATAAATTTTCAGCTAGAGAACTTTGGCTGAATAGTGATTAAATCCAACGATTGATAGTCTAAGAATCAAGATATTCTCATATGTAGATGCATATGCAGAATGACCGAATTGGTGGATGAATGTCAGATGTTACCTTATCTTATAATAGACTGCATCAGGGACGGAGCCAAGATTTCATATTGCCCTGGGCTAGGATTGCACTTAAGCGAAAAATGCATTCTAGAAGTATAATTGAGCATCACTGTACATAATGCATGTTTACAAATCCTACCTGGGCTATAGCCCAGGGTCTCTTACACATAGCTCCGTCCTTGGACTGCATATGAGTAGTACAGTCCATTGAGGGAGCAGCCTATCATTGGTGAGATTCTCTAAGAGTTCTAATATCGATTGTTACATTATTCATGTGAAGGTGGGCTGGGATGCATGCATTCTTTCTCAAAATTTACGAGCAAAACATGATTCTCCATTCTACAACGAAAACTGACTTACCGATGCAAATATGGTGTCGACGCAACGTCGGTATTACGAATACCGACGCCGCGTCTATTTCATAGACGACGTCGGTAAAATCGTCGACGGAAAAATAATCTTTGATGGTATGGCGATGGCTTTTGTAAAGCACTATGCCGACGTCGAACTGGCGCCATATTATCGTCGTCAATTTACCGACGCTATTCCGACGATGTGGCAACGTCGATGCCAATGACTTGCCAATGCCATGTTAAAACGTCAAAAACATGTTTATCGACATCGGGGCGACGCTATGCCGATGTTGTTTAAAAATGCCAAAAACGGATTTACCGACGCATGCCGACGCAATTGCTGAAATATTTTTGCACCATTTGCACTACTTTTCTTTCCCTCAATCACACATATATGCCAACATACCATTATACCAATAACACCAACATACCAATATAACACAACAATGTAATAAATAAAAACAACCATTAAATAAATTATCCAAACAATATAAAATTAAAATACTGCAACATCCAAATCTTAATACATCCTCTAAATCCAAATAATACATCGATTGTCATCCACCACCATCTATATGCTACATTCCATATCTACCCATCAATATACTACATTACATACCAATATACTCATTCCTCGCTTCCTCTACTCCATCTTCGCCTTTTTCTTCCCCGTCATCGTCATCAATATCGTCAACTGGGAAGCGACGAATCAACATATTCTTGAGTCTTTCTACTTTCTTCTATAGTGAACAGACATGTAACATCCCGTATCTATAGGCCAAAAATTAAACGCTACAGATGCTGTAGTACTCTATAGTATTAACTTCTGATGACAAAATACGGTAGTGCTAATGGTATCCATAATATCAGAAGCACTTGAATATGAAAAAAATTATAGATTTCAAAAACAACATATTACTGATTACATTTTAAAACAATAATTCATATTCAAGTTACATAATCCCTTAACGTTTCCTAGATAGTGATCAAATATATTAATTATAAAATACGCCAAGAGCAACATATGACGATGCCTCCTTGGTTAATCAGAGTCAATATAGTTATATCTGACATAATATACACAGCGGAATTAAAGCAAAAATAAACTATAACTCCTAATTAGCTATCCGTCGGCACTTACTCGTCTTCGAAAGCTTTATTCGTCAAAACTTAAACTTGTAAACCTCAACCCTCAACCTACTCAATCAATTTTGAGCACCCGAGAGTTTAAGGGGAAACAAAAACTTCGAGTCAGACATAAAGCCTGGTATGAATAATTCTGTTACATCTCGGATATTTTATGTTAAGTGAGACCACAACTTAGTGGAACGGTTTTCCTCTCACTAACATCCTTTTATAACATATCTTTTGCAAATCTTTTCTTACAACCAAAACTGCTTAAAATCTGTAAAGCATCATTATATAAACATACATATCAGGTAATAAATGAACTATATGTTCGAACATTATAGGTTTGTTTGGCTAACTATTAAGCTTTGGCTGACTCGGGCCTACCAAACAATATATCAAAATTTATTAACATCTGTTAGACACTCATCTTCTAGACGGTCTATTCTTAACTATATATTAAATACTTCTCTTCTGGGCGATCTGTCCCTAACTTAACATCTCCCAGGGTCACCTGATCCTAATGGTTATGCGGATTCACCAGTAACCTATCTGTATACAAACATATATTCTTTTCTATGTGTATTCATAATTTTAGTCTTACTTGTGATAAAGTCCTGCACACTGTAATTTTGGACAAAATTAGCTGGGGCTAATAGCTAATGTATAGGGCGTGACCCTATACCAGTCTCATCTGATATTCTAATATCTGATTCATTTTACTTAGGGATCCCTTCCCATAATTTTTCTTGAAAATCTTTTCAAAATGATTTGAAATCTTAAATCAAACCCAGCCAAGGAAAATCTATATATATTCTATGCTTTACTCAAAATCACGTTGCCATGTTATATATATACTTTACTTTAATCTTAGTTGATGAAAACATTTAAATCTTTGAAAGTACCCCTTTCGTATCCATTGAAAGTATCTCTTTCTCAACTAAGTAAAACTTTAACACCCCTAATTTTATTGACATTATTCAGAAGATTTAATTATAATAAATTAAATAGAATAATATAGATAAGGAGATTAAGGTTGATTAATAAAATTTAGTGGCTGTGCTTATTTAAGTAAATGAACTTATAAATGGTTAAGTAATTAAACATAAGGGCATTAGGGTAAATAGCCGCCCATATTTACCACCCTTATATTATTCTCCTTAGTCATACACGTTCATTTTATCTCAAACAAATCACAAACAAAAGAAGAAAACAAGGCCGACCATTAGGAAGAAGAGAAGAGAAAATCAAAGTAAAGCTTAGGATCAAGCTAGAAGAAATCAATCTCAATCAGACTTCAATTTCCTTATCCATTCTAAGGTGAATAATAATTTTTACATCTCTATTTTGTTTTTATAATCTTATGGTTTCAAATTTAAGAGAAAATATGGTTTTTTGATATATTGAATGATGATATACTTGATTTATGATTTATTTGGTTTAAACAAAGTTGTTTAAAGGAGATGTACATGGTTTTAGGGTAAAACTAAGATTAAAAGATTGTTAAATGCCATGAAATAATTTTATGTTATGGAAAACATGATTTTGGAGTTGAGTTTCAATTTTCATAATTTTCCAAGCCGTGGAGAATTAGTAATGAATTTTCAAAGGAAAATATAGTTATTTGGGTTTATAAATTTATTTTGGAAAATATATTAAAAATTTGGGTCTGAAATTTTAGTATATTAGATAACATTATTAAAATGAATTTTTGGGGATTTTTACTAAGTGAGTTAGTGTGGAAATTAAATTATTCCGAAAGGAGGACCTAAATGATTTAATTGTTTTGATAATAGGAAGGACTTATTTGTTAAAAGTTAACTTGGTTTTAGATCTAAGAAAATGCGGCAAATATTGTCCAAATTATTTAAAAGTTTATGAAAGCGAATCAAATGTTTACAAGTAGGCAAGTTTGTTACAAAAAGTTTACTTAATTTGATAAAAACAGCTTTTGTTCAGAAAAAGGGTGTTCCGCCTTCTTTGGTAAACCTTTCGACTTAGACCTTTCGATCTTGACCTTTTGACTTCACTGAAACCAACAAGGTCGAAGCCAATGCAGATTATATCATTCAGGTGGTATGTAGTGAATTGGACCAAGGTGGAAGGTAGGTTGTCGAAGGGGTGCTTTCGAAGGAGTTGGTTCCTTAGTTATTTTTCGTTTGAAAAGAAAATCACTTGCCTGTTTTTAAAGGAGCTTTCGACAAGGTCGAAGCTATGGTTTCGCAAGGTTTCGTTTTAAAAGAGCTTTCGATAAGTTCAGAAGCTATGGTTTTAAAAAGAGCTTTCGACAAGGTCAAAAGCTATACTTTCGACAAGGTCGAAAGCTATGGTTTCAAAAGGATAGTTTTTTAGAGTTTTCGACAAGGTCGAAAGCTATGTTTTTGGAAGAGTATTTGAAAGAGACTTTTGAAAGAGAGCTTCCGCCTTTGCTTTAAAGAAGTAGCTTCCTAAGGGGTTACTTATTTTTTGTTTAAAGCTTTTATAGGGGTAGTTGTCGACTAGGTCGAAAACCCTTCCGAGAATATGCGACCTTCCGATGGTATCGAAGCCATCAATGTTGTCGAAAGGTTCAATTGTTTTTTTAAGTACAAGCCACTTCCTAAAGCCTTCAAAGGGGTCGAAAGGTTTAATTGTTTTCCCAGATATTTCAATGCTTTTGGAAGGACGGTTTCGACACCATCAAACTTCCCCGATATTTTATAAAATAAAGAGTGATTTCGAAAGGGATGCTTTCACCTATTTTCACTCTGACCCAAAGTAATGTTTTAAGTGTCAACCCAAGGCTTTCGAAGGGGTCAAAGGCTGAAGCCTTCGACGTTGTCGAAAGGTCTTAAAACCCTAACTCAAATTTTTAAAGGAAAACCCATGGCTCATATAAAGGAGTTTTGTAATGATTTTAAGTATGTAATTTTGAAGAAGTATTGCCTTGATAAAAATATAAGTTAAAGGGGTTAACTATGTTTTATATGAAATATATTTCAAGGACCTTAAACCCATAGGAGTAGTATTGTTAAATTGTTGTTTTCCTTCTTCAAATATGAATATATTCACATGATAACCCATAACTGTATTTTCGAAAAAAAGGGATAGAAGAACCAGCTAGGTTAACTCTGTAGTGAATATAAATTGCTTAAACTCCCGAATGAGTAAAATTACATCCAAGGAGTTAGAGTGACCAAAAATATAGGATGCTTAAACTTGGTAGTTATTAGAGGTAACCAGAAGGTTCATAGTAAACCCATGAAAACTATGATTATGTAGTTATTGGAGGTAACCAACAGTTTCATAGTAAACCCATAATAACTATGTATTAAGGATAGTTAGCAGAGGCTAATTGGTTTGTAGTGAATCCATGAAAACTATATCCAGATTAAGAATTGACATCAGTCAATAGGTTCCAAGTCAACCCATGATAACTAGGATAAGAAAGTGGCTAATGGAAGTACCAGTAGGTTCCTAGTCAATCCATGAAAACTTGGATGGGAAGTGGGTTGCTGGATAAATTCATAGGTTCTTAGTCAACCCATGAAAACTTGTATAAGGTGATTAGCTATTGGAATAACTAATAGGTTTAAAGGGACCCATGAATTAATTAAGTTAACTAGTAGGAGCCTATAGGTTCTTAGTGATCCCATAAAAACTATGAAAAGAACAGGATGTTCATTAATTATATAAAGGTTATTAGTAAACCCATGAAAACTAAAAGGTTAATAGTGACCTTAGAAACTATAATTATGACAACGAGTCAGATTAAACTGGGGAAGGGAAATCCTGATTGTTTTAAGTATGCATAACATCATAATATTTTGAAAATGTATGTTTTAACCATTGTGGATGCAAGAGCACAGAATATGGTTTTAAAAAGGTTTTAGGATACTAGTGAGGGGAAAACCCATTCCGTTAAGCGGCGTGATCTCACTAGATATCCAAAATGATTGAGATGTTAGATTATTATTCATACCAGGCTTTATGTATGACTCAAAGTTTTTTCCCCTTAAACTATCGGGTACTCAATTGATTTTGACTAGTTTGAGATTCAAGGTTTTCAGGTTTTCTTCTTTGATGAATAAAGCATCCGGAGGCGTGCAGGAGGTAGATAGTTATTTAGAATTGCCTTTTCTGCTGTGTGTTTTGTTTGCAAAGGCAGGTTGTTAGCCTTACTATATACTCTGATCAACCAAGGGGGCATCTTCATATATCGCTCTTGGCATAATTGTAATAATTATATTTTGCCGAACGTGGTAATGTTTTTGGGATTATGTAATGAACATTAAGAGTTTTGATTTGAATGTGGAAATATGTTTTGAATTGTTAAATTATTTTCCATATTTCTGTGACCTATGTATCAATGTATCTAGCACCATCGTATTTGGTCGCTGAGAATTAATAATTATGGATGACTTCAGCATTCGTAGCTGTTAGTTTTGGGCCTCTAAGTAAGGGGATGTTACAAGTTGGTATCAGAGCATGGGTTTGTGAAACTTTAAAAGAAAAGTTAATCCCAAAAGCTTTTTGAAACATAATCCAATGAATTAAAAAATATGATCAAGGTTTGGGTTAATGCTATAGTAACGTACTTGTATTTGATATATAGGTATATATCTAAGTACGTGTTCCCCTCTCTCTTAGACCGTTCTTCTGTATCTTACTAAGGCTCGTATGCAGATTTATGAGAAAGAGGATATGGAAGCAGGAAACGGAAGGGGAAATCTTAGTGGAGGAAGCACCACTACCAATGGAAATGCTCGACCTAATACTCGGAGAAACAAAGGTCGACAGGCTAATGCTAACCGAAATGCTGAGGCCAATGTTGGTGCTGGAAATCCACTAGTAGATGTGGGGATGGTGTATCAGTTGTTGGCTAATCTTTTGCAAGCAGGAGCTGTTTGTAATATTGAAGGAGCTAATCCAGTAGTTCCAGCTGGTTATAACTATGCCAAACTAAGCAGAGACTATACCAGTCTAGGTGGGAAGCCGTTTGTTGGAAAGGAGGATACAGTTGAAGTTGAGAACTGGCTATTGAACCGTGAAAGGATATTTACAGATTTAGACTAGGAGGATGGAGAGAAGAGAAGGCTAGCCTCTAGACAATTGCAAGGGTTAGCGCTTCACTGGTGGAACAGTGTGACGGCCGGAGTTTCGGAGGAAGAGCTGACATGGACTGATTTTAGAAGGAGGTTCGAGCAGAGGTTCTTATCAGAGGTTGCCAAATCGGTATTGATGAGGAAGTTCATGGATCTTGTCCAAGGAGGGATGTCTATGATCGAGTATGTTGCCAAGTTTGATGAGCTATCTCGATATGGATATGCTTTGGTTGACACTGTTATTAGAAAAAATGAGAGATTCATTAGAGGACTGAGGCCAGAGCTAGGCTGAATAGCTATGAATTATATTAGAGAACCTTATCATGTGGTGGTGGAGATGACCATCCGCCATAAGGAGATGCTTGCTGTGTCAGTTAGGGAGAAGCCAATTGGGTCCCGATATAACGATCCTGACCCGGCCTTCGAAAATCGACACCCGTACTTCACTTGTACTCGAAATGCCGTAGATTCAAACGCCGAATCTGGCTCGTCGGAGCTTATAACACAGTAAGTGTAACAACACAGCTTAAGAAAGAAATGAATGATATCATATACAATTCCAATGAATACAATATCCAGAATGATATACAACAATGATATTAATAATACAAGAATATTAGAGATATGATACAATAACAGCGGAAAAAATACCAGTAGAAGAGACGACTCCAAATGATCAGTCGGAGAATGACTCCAATAACTCCAACATCAGCTCGAACCACAATGTCAGTCATGATCTCAAAAACTGAACTAGCTCCAATGACAACTGAATCTAACTATCTGAAAAAGAAACCCAACTCTAGACTGCCCGTGTGGAAAATTGTGGGCACCCAGAGTTTAGGAAGGGAACAATAAACTTCAAGTCAGTCATGGGACTGGTGTGAGTAACAAAAACAGTTTATCTTTAAACAAACAACAAAATAATTTTAAACATTGAAATCCGCAATGCTTTTGGAAAATAAAACTACCATAAGACCTCCCGCCACACACATAATGCAAACGCAGAATTGGAGGAAATTTCTTCTTATGATAATCAAACATGTTTACTACGCAAACAAAACTCTTTTGATATTATTACTAGTGCATAGTGTACAAAATCCTTTCGAAAGTATAATATTAATCTTAGCCAGCATAGGCATTCCGCACTTATGCCTACTATAGCTACCATGTTCAATAGCAGGTTACCGCCACATTCCATGGCAGGTTATACAACTAAAACCGTACAAGGCTCGTATAGTTTCTTTGGATTTCCAACAAATGGTCAGGCTAAGGAACTTCCTACTGCCAATGGGTACGCTTCTGGAGGGACGTCCCAAGAACCTACCCGGATTTCTGCCAACACAAGGCCGGGTTACCTCTGTAACTAGGTAACTACTTCTCGAGTATGCCATCCCCTGGTCCTTTGGGACCTTTATCCGAGGGCCCTCGATCACAAAGCAACAATCACATGGAGTAAATGAGATTGGAGAAACCACATAGGTTAAATATCAGAGCTCCATATCTGATACCACCCTTTTCCAAAAGGAAATGACATACCCTAAAGGGCGCGACCCTCATAACCTTGTCGCATCTTTCCTGTTTCGACCATTTCCGGTCTGTGAGGTTCGATGAGGTCTCGTCCACAAAGCTACGCTTTTTCACAAAGCCATGCTTTGATCAACAAATGATCAATGAATAATCAGCACACAGCAACACTCAGCATGCCACATTACCAAATTGGGAGTATATCGCTGATAACCTTCAATTACATAACCTCTGAGCTCGTACATCTCAGAGAAGGGTGTTAAGCTAAGAGAATAAATTCTACGCCACCAAACAGAAATGTATTTGAAAGAAATCAACTTTATATATCAAAGTGTAATGTTAGACATGTAACCATACAAGTCTGTTCCGGGTTCGAACAGAACCGAAGGCACTTCCGAAGAAGCCCTTGCAATCCGGGTATTCACAATCCCGATCGAACTTCCCATCACAAAGGAAATCTCTATACCGTAGCTACTCAGTGTAGAGACAATCGATAGGTTATCCTATCGTTCTCGCAAATACCCGGTCTTCAACACCGGTCTTCAAATGCTATCCATATACGACGTATCATTATTCGGAATGGGTTATGTGACACAAAGGTCCTCTCCCGGCTAAACCGAATAATGAGCGCAATATTTAAAAATATATGGATATTGGGATTTCAGTTAAGTCACAACTTATTACCCAAAATCTTTCTTTTAAATGGTTTAAACAAATTACCATTTCAAATCTTTTAAATAAAAGATTTGATTCACAAAGTTCACCCAGTTTCACAAAGATTCATTCACAGATTTTCCAAATCAATTTCCATTTCAATTTGATTAACTCGTTAAATCTTTAAATCAAAGATTTAACTTATAGCTTTCAAAATAATTTCATTTCGACTTTTTATACAAAAGACACACCTTTCCAATTTCAAAGCAAAGTTCAACAATTTTTGACAAAGATTTATTCATAACTCGGAAAACCATTTTCATTTCAAACTTGTAATTCATTTAATTAAATTGGAATTTCATTTCTTATCTGAAAGCTTCTGTTATTTGAAAACAAATAGTTTTCATTTCGGAAAATCTGATTCATTTATACGAGTTAAAGTCTTTGGGTTAAATTCAAATTCTCAAAACCATACTTTTAAAGTGATTTAAATTCATATAAACACGTCTATAACTTGTATAATCTTTTAGACCAAAATTTCCAAATTATTGAATTCAATTTCAAATATTGAATTCAAATTTAAATTATTTTATTTAAATTGGAAACTTTACCAAGTTATTCAAAATAACTTTTATCTTAAAAACTCCTTTTCGAAAGCTTTAACATTTAACCCAAATTCATTTCCAAAATCAATTGAAATTAAAATTTCACTTTCAAAAACATTAAATTTAAATCATTCGTGACTTAACCAATTTCCTCGTGAAATCCATATTTGTGTGTGTAAAGGTGTAGTCCAGGGGTTTCACACAGTAGTGCAACATTATTCAATCATCACAGATTAAAAATACAGAAATATAATTGATAAGCGGTGTAATGATAACGCTTATCTTTTCATTCACAGATCACAGATATATAAATATTACAGATAATATATTACATTCATCCCAGATAAATGAACTACAGTACAGATCACACACAAATCAGAATATATCACACAGCATCACAGGTCAGGAAATATCAACAATTCACAACATTCAGTGAAGTCCAAACATTCACAAGTAAATTTTATTAATCAATTGATTAATTTAAATTAGATGTATTACTTATGAATAATCATTAATCCGGGTTAATTAACGTGAGTTAATTACAAATTATCTGGAATAAATTTCCCTTTCATCATTTATTAGTTAACCTTTAATTATTAACTAATCATCCTTAATTAATGAATCAATTAACTTTTAATTATTTAATAAATCTTAATTAAACACATTCATTAATTAATCCTTTGATTACTAGCAAATAATTATATTCAAGTTACTAATCATCATTCAATTAATTTTATCTAGTAATCATTTATTAATTACTTCTCTAAGTAATTATATTTTTCCAATTTGTTAAATGACTGTTCTAGATTAATTAACCCAAGTAATTAACTTAAACTAATCCGATTAACTCACTTATTTACAATGAATAATAAATTCCTTAATTACTTCCATTAAGTAATTATACTTAAACAATTCCATAAATGATTGTTATTAAATTAATTATTCTAATTTTTTTATTGTTAAATTAATCGCATTGATTATTTATTTAAATAATCTTAGTTAACGATCTTTATTAACTATTAAATTTCTGTAATCACTTTTCTAAAGAAATTTACTTACATTAAATCATTATTGATGATAAATTGATTAGCTACTAAGAATTCATTCTCAATGAATTATCTTCATTATTTAAAGCTAACTCATTTATATTCATGATTTAATTATCACTTATAAAAAATGGTTGAAAACATTCATTTCAAATTTTCATTTAAAACTTCACTTCTATTTCAAGATTTACAACGAATTCTTATTTAACTTTAATAAAGTTAAAGATCAATTTACTTTAAATTTCATATATGAAAAGAAGACCTTAACATTTAAACTTATTTAAAGATTTAAATTTTATAAAACTTAATTTCATTTCAATATCTGGAATTCAATTCAAAATATAATTAAGTTCAGGTTTTTAAAACTTTGTTTAAATTCTCTTTTTCAATTCAAAATACAAGTTAAATTCAAATCTTTATTTTCACTTAATTGCTTTAAACACCTTTAAGTTTTTAAACAATTTAAATTTTTAAAACTTAAATTCCCCAAACTAAATTTCAAACCGAATTTGAAGTTATATTTAACTTTACTTCTGAAATCTCAGTTCAAACCTTGCTTCATAATCTAAATTTTGTTTTAAAATTCCAAAATAAAACAGTTTTAGGTTTGAAAGCCTGTACAAAATTTTGACCCGAGCTCTGGCCATTTTGCTTCGAGTTATATTCCCCTCTACTTCGAGTAAAACACTCGAACTACTCGAGTAAACTTGAGTTCAACCTGAAGCACTCAAGCAAAACAACAACAGATCCAAACCAACGTTCTCGTGCACGTGCACATCGCCGCTGGCGAACTCCGGCCATCGCCACGACGTCGAGCAAGTCGACGATCATCCCTAGATCGATTCACGACCACCCAAACTCCACCTACGTCTCGAATTCGAATTCGAGAAAAAAATTTGAAACCTGGAAACTCGAGAGCAACTTCCTCACAAAACCTGGCAACGCCTCGGACACGACGCTCCGATTATATGAATCCATGAAACTTCGGCCATCCACTCCTCAACACCTCCTCCACCAACTCCCCAACCCACGTCGAACTCGATCATCTATCGATGACGAACGAGACCAACTACAAACCCATGACAAAATTAGGTTTCCATAACTCATTTTCTTGCCGCCGCCTCCACGACCATCTATAGCCCTATCCACTATTTTTCCTACAACCACCGCTCATCCCTCCATTTCCAGCCAAGACCCCAACTTCGGTAAGTCGTTAGATCACCCGAGATCATCAAAACAATGAAATACAGACAATCCCAAACTGCTCTGTCATCCTCTATCGAAAAATTATGATTTTTGTTTTAAAAATCATATCTCAATATAAGGATTCAGTTTATAATCCTGAATTCGAGGATTTATAAATTTAAAAATTGACAAATTTGAAGTTTGGTTTAGGTTTCTTGATTTCCAGAAAAATATACAAGTTGTTTTAGCTTACAGAGATTTTTAAATCTTAAATATATGCATAACAAACAAGTCTCGTTTAAATTTTAAGTTCAAACGTCGAGTAGATCAAGTGATAATGGATTTTGAATCAAAGTCTAGTGTTTTAAATCTAGACAGGGAAACAATTTTGATCACCAGTCTGCATACAATCATCCATATATATACACAGAAATGCATAGATATATATACATATAAACATACAAATTTCAGACATTGATCAAGCAATAGATTTATATTTAAGTTTTAAAAAGTGTTACTCTCCTTAATTCCAGAAAAATGAACAGAGCCTTCCACTTTGAAACAGACTTGAATTTGCTAGCTGAAGTCTTTTGATCTCGGGTTTGAATTGATTTAATTATTAAACCATTTATCTAAGATTTAAATTCAAAAAAAAATATCTATATATATAATTTCAAATTTACTCATATATGCCTAAATACATATATATTCACATATACATATATATACAATATTTTAAATTTTGAATGATTTATACAAAATTTATTTTAATTCGGGGAAACTCGCATCACTTTAATCGATTAATTTTATAATTTTTATTCAAAAATTTAATTAATTATCAATTTAAATTAAATTAAAATCTGAGGTCGTTACAGACTTCCCCCCTTAAAAGTATTTCATCTTCGAAATTTGCCAGGGAGACACAAAGATAGATGGAGAATATTTCATCAAATCAACTGAATATTTATTCTGCATTTGGCTTACCAAATCAGAATATCAATAGTAGATACGAGAACGAATCTTTTTAACACTTCACAAGATACTCGGGTTATCCAGATCTACAAAGTATATAGTGGCATCGGTTAGTTCAAAGGGATAACCAACCATTCGTAGAATATATCCGGACCCAAAGAATAGACAGATATATGGATACAATTCCAAAATTTTCAGTTTAGAAACTAAAGTATACCTATCAACCATAGCAACCAAAACAAACAATACATCCAAACAAACAATTTTGGCTTATTTGGAGTTTATGTCCCATATTAATATATCGAATTTCTTCCTGGATCTACTAGGAACTATCAAAGAATAGAAAAGAGATGTTGAACAAAAGAGATTGATAGAGAAAAGGTTGTTTACTTGTTGTTATAGGGTATTGACCATTTATAATCGTATCCACCTATCCCCTATCTCATCCTCTTCTTGCACTCATACTCACTACCAGTGAATAGTAAGAGAATTTTACTAAGGCATTCGGACAGATATCTTAAGGATACTCATTCTAGGGTATACTTCACCCTATCTATAATGAGCTACTTAATGTGTTATACTCCTGAGCTAAAGTTCAACCTTAGCTCTGATACCAATTATAACGATCCTGACCCGGCCTTCGAAAATCGGCACCCGTACTTCACTTGTACTCGAAATGCCGCAGATTCAAACGCCGAATCTGGCTCGCCGGAGCTTATAACACAGTAAGTATAACAACACAGCTGAAGAAAGAAATCAATGATATCATATACAATTCCAATGAATACAATATCCAGAATGATATACAACAATGATATCAATAATACAAGAATATCAGAGATATGATACAATAACAGTGGAAAAAATATCAGTAGAAGAGATGAATCCAAATGATCAGTCGGAGAATGACTCCAATAACTCCAACATCAGCTCGAGCCACAATGTCAGTCATGATCTCCAAAACTGAACTAGCTCTAATGACAACTGAACCGAACTATCTGAAAAAGAAACCCAACTCTAGACTGCCCGTGTGGAAAATTGTGGGCACCCAGAGTTTAGGAAGGGAACAATAAACTCCAGGTCAGTCATGGGACTGGTGTGAGTAACAAAAACAGTTTATCTTTAAACAAACAACAAAATAATTTTAAACATTGAAATCCGCAATGCTTTTGGAAAATGAAACTACCATAAGACCTCCCGCCACACACATAATGCAAACGCATAATTGGAGGAGTTTTCTTCTTATGATAGTCAAACATGCTTACTACGCAAACAAAACTCTTTTGATATTATTACTAGTGCATAATGTACAAAATCCTTTTGAAAGTATAATATTAATCTTAGCCCGCATAGGCATTCCGCACTTATGCCTACTATAGCTACCATGTTCAATAGCAGGTTACCGCCACATTCCATGGCAGGTTATACAACTAAAACCGTACAAGGCTCGTATAGTTTCTTTGGATTTCCAACAAATGGTCAGGCTAAGGAACTTCCTACTGCCAATGGGTACGCCTCTGGAGGGACGTCCCGAGAACCTACCCAGATCTCTGCCAACACAAGGCCGGGTTACCTGTGTAACTAGGTTACTACTTCTCGAGTATGCCATCCTCCGGTCCTTTGGGACCTTTATCCGAGGGCCCTCGATCACAAAGCAACAATCACACAGAGTAAATGAGATTGGAGCAACCACATAGGTTAAATATCAGAGCTCCATATCTGATACCACCCTTTTCCAAAAGGAAATGACATACCCTAAAGGGCGCGGCCCTCATAACCTTGCCGCATCTTTCTTGTTTCGACCAATTCCGGTCTGTGAGATTCGATGAGGTCTCGTCCACAAAGCTAGGCTTTTTCACAAAGCCATGCTCTGATCAACAAATGATCAATGAATAATCATCACACAACAACACTCAACATGCCACATTACCAAATTGGGAGTATATCGCTGATAACCTTCGATTACATAACCTCTAAGCTCGTACGTCTTAGAGAAGGGTGTTAAGCTAAGAGAATAAATTCTCCGCCACCAAACAGAAATGTATTTGAAAGAAATCAGCTTTATATATCAAAGTGTAATGTTAGACATGTAACCATACAAGTCTGTTCCGGGTTCGAACAGAACCGAAGGCACTTCCGAAGAAGCCCTTGCAATCCGGGTATTCACAATCCCGATCGAACTTCCCATCACAAAGGAAATCTCTATACCGTAGCTACTCTGTGCAGAGACAATCGATAGGTTATCCTATCGTTCTCGCAAATACCCGGTCTTCAACACCGGTCTTCAAATGCTATCCATATACGACGTATCATTATTCGGAATGGGTTATGTGACACAAAGGTCCTCTCCCGGCTAAACCGAATAATGAGCGCAATATTTAAAAATATATGGATATTGGGATTTCAGTTAAATCACAACTTATTACCCAAAATCTTTCTTTTAAATGGTTTAAACAAATTACCATTTCAAATCTTTTAAATAAAAGATTTGATTCACAAAGTTCACCCAGTTTCACAAAGATTCATTCATAGATTTTCCAAATCAATTTCCATTTCAATTTGATTAACTCGTTAAATGTTTAAATCAAAGATTTAACTTATAGCTTTCAAAACAATTTCATTTCGACTTTTTAACAAAAGACACACCTTTCCAATTTCAAAGCATAGTTCAACAATCTTTCACAAAGATTTATTCATAACTCGGAAAACCATTTTCATTTCAAACTTGTAATTCCTTTAATTAAATTGGAATTTCATTTCTTATCTGAAAGCTTCTATTATTTGAAAACAAATAGTTTTCATTTCGGAAAATCTGATTCATTTATACGAGTTAAAGTCTTTGGGTTAAATTCAAATTCTCAAAACCATACTTTTAAAGTGGTTTAAATTCATATAAACACGTCTATAACTTGTATAATCTTTTAGACCAAAATTTCCAAATTATTGAATTCAAATTTAAATTATTTTATTTAAATTGGAAACTTTACCAAGTTATTCAAAATAACTTTTATCTTAAAAACTCCTTTTCGAAAGCTTTAACATTTAACCCAAATTCATTTCCAAAATCAATTGAAATTAAAATTTCACTTTCAAAAACATTAAATTAAATCATTCGTGACTTAACCGATTTCCTCATGAAATCCATATTTGTGTGTGTAAAGGTGTAGTCCAGGGGTTTCACATAGTAGTGCAACATTATTCAATCATCACAGATTAAAAATACAGAAATATAATTGATAAGCGGTGTAACGATAAGGCTTATCTTTTCATTCACAGATTACAGATATATAAATATTACAGATAATATATTACATTCATCCTAAATAAATGAACTACAGTACAGATCACACACAAATCAGAATATATCACACAGCATCACAGGTCAGGAAATATCAACAATTCACAACATTCAGTGAAGTCCAAACATTCACAAGTAAATTTTATTAATCAATTGATTAATTTAAATTAGATGTATTACTTATGAATAATCATTAATCTGGGTTAATTATTGTAACGACCCGGCTTTCTCTCCACAGAAAGTCGTATCGCTAATAAAAAAGAAAGGGATAGAAAAGAGAAAAGAAGAGAAAGAAAGAACTAAACAATATCAGAATCTCACAGCGGAACGAAACAAAATATAATATATCACATAACTATTACATAGTCTTTACATAATCAGAGTTACAAAACTTATACAACAAAATAGTCAGTTATAATTTCTGTCTATTATACAACTCAAGATACAATTCAAACAAAAGACTCAGATCAACCAACACAGCGGAATACTATCTATCTACGAATGCTGAAGCCTCCTGCTCCATTGCTCCTCCAGATAACTCGTCAAAGCAAACCTGACTCCCTTGGCTACTCGTAAAAATTTGAGTACCCAAGAGTTTATATAAAACAGAAATAAACACTTGGGTCAGACATGGGTCTGGTGTGAGTAAACGGTTTAAATTTCCTTAACTTCAAAACCTTTTGAAAAGAAAAGTATCTCGTAAGACTTTCCGCACATAAACACGGAAAAGTTTTTACCTTACGATAACCAAAACATTTGATAGGAAATCCAGTTATATTATAATAGGGTCTATGATTTTCAAGTAAAATACAGAAATAGCTGGAATGCTTACATCTCACGTTCCAACATAGTTGGGCACAACTAACACGTACGGCACTTATTGGAGTTTGGATTCCATACAATGGCAGGGCTACTGGGGTACCGCCCGTCACAGTACGTGGCCTAGATCACCGTACCGAGGAGTACGCCCGCTCCCCTGCAACACAAGGCCGGAACCATCCCTTACTGGATAATCCCGAACAAGATAACCCCGTAGTTGGCGCGACCAACCACACACTAAGCCGAATGAAAAGAAAAGGGACCTCTAGACAGGGATCTATCTTGCTCTCAGTGGGTGCTACCCACGAAGCCTTGCTGCACCTCCCCTGTTTTAGCCATTCCCGGTTGATGAGGCTTGAGGTTACGATTACCTTTAATCAGAACATATCACTTAGAATGCTCATCGTCCGCCTGACGATGTGCTGAAAGCATTCAATCCATACAAGTTCGTTCCGGGTTCGAACGAAACCGAAGGCATTATCTCGTTACACTCGTTTTGGAATCACCCTCAGAGTTAACGACAATAACCCTTGCACTCTAAATCTTCATCTTCACTTGAGATTCACGACCTATCGTTAATTTGGATCGATGTGGTATTCGGGTCTCCAGACCTGGAAATCCGGTATACGGAAACCCGATCCCGGTCTCATCGAAATCCAAAACGTGTCTTTTAAGTCCAAGTTGTTTAAAGGTTTAAACAATTCAATTCAATACTTGAATTCACACAGCATTTAACATAGATAAATATCACACATTTATCACAGATATATCCAATATCATATCAAAGAATATCATAGCATATCATCCAATAGATATCAACCAAATCAGACATTCTACTCAAACAATCATCCATAAGCAACCATTTATTAATCCATATTATAATCAATTTAATCAACTTAAATTAAATTAATTACTTAAGAATTAATTCCTATTCTTGCTTAATTAACATTAATTAATTATAATCCATTTAATTAATTAATCATTAAATATTAATCACTCTTGATTAATTATTCATTAATTACATAAAGTAATTATCCTTTAATTAATTTTACAAATTAATTATCCTTAATCATTTATAGTAATTAACCTTTAATTACTCTCCTTAATTATAATAATTAATGATCCTTAATTAATTACTTCCATTAATTAATTAACTATAATTAATTACATTATTCTTTAATTAATTACATTAATTAATTATGCATTAATTAATTACTTTCATTAATCAATCCTAAATAATCATTAACAGTAATTAACTATTCTTAATTATTTCTTAATTACTTTAATTTCTTTTATAAATCCTTTTTGATTAATTACACCAATTACATCCAGTAATTCAATTATCAATTACTTATACCAAGTAATTACACTTAACCAATCTTATTAAGTAATTATACTTAATCAATTATCGAGTGACTATCTTTAATTAATTATCAAATTAATTAACTTAAATTAATCACATTCCTTCCTAAATTATAACTGAGTAACTCATCCTTAATTACCCTTTAAACAAATTAATTAATCCTTGATTAATTATTCTTTAATTATTAATTAATAAACCTTAATTATTAATCAATATCTTTTAATACAAAGTAATCAATCCTTAATTACTTTTATAATTAATTAATTAAACTTAATTAACTAATTAATTACCTCTTAATTATTAATTAATAAACTTAATTATTAATTAACAACCTTAATTATAAATTAATTTAATCCATAATTACCAATTAATCAATCCTTAAATGATAATTAATTTATCCTTAATAACAGTTAATTAATCCTTAATTAACTTTAATTATAAATTAAAAATTTCTTAATTATTAATTAAGAAAACTTAATTATTACTTAATAAAACTTATTAAGCACTTCTTAATTACTTATTTAATTAACCCTTAATCATTTAATTAATCCTTATCAAAAATTAATTAAATAAATTCATTAACTTAAATTTCTTAATTAACTTAATTAATTTCAATCATTTAAAATCTTAATTAATCTTAAGATAAACCATTATCATTAAAAACATTTGATCTTAGTAATTAACTTACTTAAAATCATTAATTAAGTTAAAATAAATAATCATTAATTACTTATCCTTAATCATCTACTAATTTAATTTAATACATCATCCTTATTCATTCCATTATTATTAAACTTAAATTAAGTTTTAAGACAACCCGTTTCCTTATTAATTACCTTATTGCCAAATTAATTTGAAAATAAGTTAAGAATTTAACTTAATATATTTAAGTTAAACAATTCATACAACTTTAATTTAAACAAACTATTCATTTCAAATAAATGGATTTTCAAGAAAATTTGTCTAGCTTGATTATTTAAAAATTAAATCTTACCTTTATTTAAATTTTTAAAATTGATTTAAATATTTACCTTGGGTTTAACTTATATAAACTTGAACAAAACAAATACATCTTTTTTTTTCCATTTGAAAACAGAGATTTAGTTTATAAAAACTTTGAACCGTTAAAACTGGTTTCCACTTAACTCACAAACAACTCGAAGGCAAACCCGAACTAAAGTCCTGTCTTCCCGAGTAAAATTTAAACTGTTAGTTTTAGATTTTTAAACTGTTAAACTTTAACAATTATCACACAAAAACTCGCGTATCACCCTCGAACACACCCAAGCCAAAATCTGATTTCTACGAGTCCTTCCCGAGTACGAGCTCGAGAACCTCTTCTTCCCCAACTCCAAACCACTGACACACGCTAACAGTCGTGCACGTGCACACCACGACCAACCACCTCCGATCATCGCTCCGGCCATCGACGAGTCACTAATCTTCTCCTCGAGCACCCCAACAACTCCGATCGTCGAACAAAATTGAAAATCGAAAATAAGCTTTCTCGATCACTTCCTGGAACAACACTCCGAATAAGAACCACCTCGTCAGACTACTTCTGACCACCAGAACCCCCATGCCTTCGACCAGAGCTTCACCTCCGACCCACGCTTCCATTCCCCCACGTGCGGTAGCCTCCAGTTCACCCACGACGTCAGGAAAAATCGCGAATCAATCATGCCCAACATCATCACTAAACCCTAAATCCTTGTCGTTCGATCACTCTGGTGATCGAGAAATCCTACGAACATTTTCCTGTGATCCACAGACATTCAGCTACCTTCACCAACGATCACGACACTCAACCCTCTGTCGATCATCGGAATTTGACAAGAGTGTCTTTTCCGTTCAACCCCAAAATCCCACCTCAGATCAAAACTAAAAATCAAAATTTTATTATTAAAATTCATCACTTGCAAGATCGAATCAGGTTACCCAATCAAAATAAGAAAATTTGAACATTGATTTTCTGATTATTCTAGATCATTACTGACATTTATTGTTTTTGAAATAAATATTCAACATAAACGCTTGCAATTACTTTTAAAAATAACTTTACATTGTTATGAACATTTACTTTTAAGAAATCATAACTTGAATTGGTTAGAATAAGAAGATACGAATTTTATTTAATGAAGTTGTAGCCTGTAATATAACAGAGAAGTAAATATAGACATGCACAGCCAATCTACCTATGTATGTATACATACTGACAATTTCTTTCCTTCATACAACATTTTTCACAACAAAACTTCAAGCATTCATCAAAATATATAACAGATTTAAATTCGAAATAGTAGTTTGCTCACATCTTAAAGATGAACAGAGTAATTAACTATTTAATCAAACATGCACACTGTAATTCTCACATATATACAGAGTATCTATGTATAAATAAACATGCAAGATACTTCATTCAGATACCATTCGAAAGCAAGTTTAAATTCATTTTAACTTTTGCAAAAGAATTGTTTACTCACCTATTTTGTTGAACAGAGAAACTGGAATTTGGACTTTGAAAATTTGAACTGGACTTGAATTTGCTTTGAATTTCATCTGCTTGTTTTTGAAAACTGAAACACTTGCTTTTGAAACTTTAAAACAGGAAGGCTCTTGAAACTCCAGATTTACTTGCATGCACTTGGAATGGTTACAGACTTAAATTTTGAAACAGGAACATGGTTACAGGCTTGAGATGAAAAGATTTCAGGCTTAAGAAATAATGGTTTCAGATTTGAATTTAGAGGAGATTTGATTCTAGTTTGAGAAGATCTTCAGATTTGTTTGTGGAGATTTCAGTTTTGGTTTGAGAAGATTATTTCAGATTTTGTTTGGAGGATGATTACGGTTTGATCATTTCTGGTTTTGGTTTTTGAGGATGTATGAGTTAAAACAGGAAATGAAAGAGAGGAATAATATTGTCTTAAATAAATTCATTTAGATTTACTTTAAAATTAAAGAAAATAGAAGTAAACTTATGACACATGTCTCATACATTGTTTAATTACCTTACACATGTATTTTACATGTTTTAAAAATTTAACACTTGTCCTTAATCTTATATTATTTTTAAAAAGAGTTTTAAAAAGCTTTTATATGTATTTCCTAAATAGATAAATACATATCTTTTTAAATAAATGCTTTTCTATATTATAAATAAATAAAACCTTTAAAAGAAATACAATAAAACTCATTTATATCCTAATAAAATTATATACAATATTTTTAATTCATTTTTAAGTGTAAACATATCTTTTGTATTTATTTACTATTTAAATAAACACTTTATTTAGTTTGAAATTGATATAAAACAACTCAAGACAATATATATATATATATATATATATATATATTTAAACAATACTTATTAATTTTGGAAATGATAAATCTATTTAAAATCAAATTTATAAAATAACACAATTTAAAATAATTATTCTTATTATAATTCAATCTATACCATAATTAAAACATCATATCATTATTATTTGGTTATTTATATTTGAAAATAACAATTTTATCAATTTAAAATAATTTAAATTTAGAGATTATCACATTTTAAATTCCTCGAAATCCCGGGATATCACATTCCTTCCCCCTTAAAAGAATTTCGTCCTCGAAATTTAAAACAAAAGATAATCCAAAATTTTTATTTTCAAAAATCCAAGCATATCAACCATACACTATCAATCAAACAACCATTCATCCAAACAAACAATTTTATCTAATCAAACAACTCTAGTTATCCGAACATAGATCCGGATAAACTACCTAAAATTATCCCGAGTTTCCCCGATACAGATACTGGGTTACTCGCTCTATTAAATCCAAACTGGTAATTCAATACCGAAGCCAAAACACATATCCTCACAAAAACTCAGAAAGATCCAATATACTCGGAGCTATCTTCCTAGTCTTACCCAATCTTATTTGCTCCCTTCATCGAAGAAATTACAACGAAGTCTCCAATTTCGAATTCCAAATTTCTCCATCTCTAATCCACAGAACTCTTCTGACGATTCTGGGTTGCCTTCATCCTTCCTGATTTGCTCAACCATCGCTGATGCTTCTCGAAACAAACAGGACCAAAAACAATCCAACAAACGGATCCTCTCAAGATCTACGGAAATCCAGAACTCAAACTCTACTCCTCAATCATCAGTAGATTCCAAATACTTCTTTTATCAAGACAAAACAGATTCTCTCACCAATCTGACCTTCAAATCTTGAAAAGCTTCCTGTAGGAACCCTTTAATCCAAACACTGCAACTTCCGGTTGCTTCTACTCTAGAACAACTACTACCAAGCTTTCGCTGCTCAACTCTGATCTAGATGTCGTCTATGAATCTCGAACACAAACTAGATCAACACTTCCCATAAAATCTCTGACAACTCTATAACTCCTACATCTACTAGAGATGCCTCAAATTCAAGCAAAATATTTCCCAAAAGAATACTCAAACTATCGCAAGTCACTTTTGCGATTCTATCCAGTCCAATATCCAAAAATACTGTTCTTTCTTAATCCATCAGAACAGTCTTAGCTTGACCAATCCATTTTGAAAAAAATGAATCTACTTTGGAGCTTCTGAACTCCATCTCTAAGAAAGCTAAGCCAAAAGATCTTCCAGCAGGAATACAGAATACTCCGAGTTGCAATGCTGCCACAGATGCCAAAGACTCCTTATCCAAAGCTTCTAGAGAAACTCGGACCTCAAACCAAATAGAAACACCATGCTGAACTCAGCCACAACACCGAAGCAGACACACTTCCTTAATCTTGTTCCAAAGAAAACATCTTCAGGAACATCCATCGTCACTGTATCTCATCATACAGCTACTATTACTTGAGGTATCAAGGTACCATCACTCACTTCTGCCTCAACTGATAGATTCAACTCTAGAAAATCTGCTCACCCGAGCTCAACCAATCTTACATTCCAATAATGGACTCCGAATCTTGAAAAGGATTTTCTTCAGAGATCCGAGACATCCTTACTCCATACTGCCAATTTACTCGAGACGATATTGGGTTTACAGTCTCGATATATACTTCCAACCTCAAACATTCAAACTCCAATTATTGGTAATTGTGTTACACACACTACCACCTTATCTACCTTTATAACTTATATTGGAAAACCCGAACAGGTAACCCAATAAATAGGTAGAAATACATAAATATATATATTTAAAATGATATATTTTTTTTTATATAGAAATTATTTCTGGGTAAAATTATTTCATCTACCTCTTTTAAAACAATATTGTGTCCGTTGGCCTGGTTCAAGTGTTTAGAGATCCCTATCAATAACGTTAGCTACTCGTATTGACCAGAATCCATATACCACCCAACCGATCAATTAACACAATATAAAACCATTTTTATATAACTAACAATTACGCGCTCTCAAGATAGACACCACTTCAGAGCCTAGGTATTCACTCAACCTACTGCTCTGATACCAACTGTAACGACCCGGCTTTCTCTCCACAGAAAGTCGTATCGCTAATAAGAAAGAAAGGGATAGAAAAGAGAAAAGAAGAGAAAGAAAGAACTAAACAATATCAGAATCTCACAGCGGAACGAAACAAAATATAATATATCACATAACTATTACATAGTCTTTACATAATCAGAGTTACACAACTTATACAACAAAATAGTCAGTTATAATTTCTGTCTATTATACAACTCAAGATACAATTCAAACAAAAGACTCAGATCAACCAACACAGCGGAATACTATCTATCTACGAATGCTGAAGCCTCCTGCTCCATTGCTCCTCCAGATAACTCGTCAAAGCAAACCTGACTCCCTTGGCTACTCGTAAAAATTTGAGTACCCAAGAGTTTATATAAAACAGAAATAAACACTTGGGTCAGACATGGGTCTGGTGTGAGTAAACGGTTTAAATTTGCTTAACTTCAAAACCTTTTGAAAAGAAAAGTATCTCGTAAGACTTTCCGCACATAAACACGGAAAAGTTTTTACCTTACGATAACCAAAACATTTGATAGGAAATCCAGTTATATTATAATAGGGTCTATGATTTTCAAGTAAAATACAGAAATAGCTGGAATGCTTACATCTCACGTTCCAACATAGTTGGGCACAACTAACACGTACGGCACTTATTGGAGTTTGGATTCCATACAATGGCAGGGCTACTGGGGTACCGCCCGTCATAGTACGTGGCCTAGATCACCGTACCGAGGAGTACGCCCGCTCCCCTGCAACACAAGGCCGGAACCATCCCTTACTGGATAATCCCGAACAAGATAACCCCGTAGTTGGCGCGACCAACCACACACTAAGCCGAATGAAAAGAAAAGGGACCTCTAGACAGGGATCTATCTTGCTCTCAGTGGGTGCTACCCACGAAGCCTTGCTGCACCTCCCCTGTTTTAGCCATTCCCGGTTGATGAGGCTTGAGGTTACGATTACCTTTAATCAGAACATATCACTTAGAATGCTCATCGTCCGCCTGACGATGTGCTGAAAGCATTCAATCCATACAAGTTCGTTCCGGGTTCGAACGAAACCGAAGGCATTATCTCGTTACACTCGTTTTGGAATCACCCTCAGAGTTAACGACAATAACCCTTGCACTCTAAATCTTCATCTTCACTTGAGATTCACGACCTATCGTTAATTTGGATCGATGTGGTATTCGGGTCTCCAGACCTGGAAATCCGGTATACGGAAACCCGATCCCGGTCTCATCGAAATCCAAAACGTGTCTTTTAAGTCCAAGTTGTTTAAAGGTTTAAACAATTCAATTCAATACTTGAATTCACACAGCATTTAACATAGATAAATATCACACATTTATCACAGATATATCCAATATCATATCAAAGAATATCATAGCATATCATCCAATAGATATCAACCAAATCAGACATTCTACTCAAACAATCATCCATAAGCAACCATTTATTAATCCATATTATAATCAATTTAATCAACTTAAATTAAATTAATTACTTAAGAATTAATTCCTATTCTTGCTTAATTAACATTAATTAATTATAATCCATTTAATTAATTAATCATTAAATATTAATCACTCTTGATTAATTATTCATTAATTACATAAAGTAATTATCCTTTAATTAATTTTACAAATTAATTATCCTTAATCATTTATAGTAATTAACCTTTAATTACTCTCCTTAATTATAATAATTAATGATCCTTAATTAATTACTTCCATTAATTAATTAACTATAATTAATTACATTATTCTTTAATTAATTACATTAATTAATTATGCATTAATTAATTACTTTCATTAATCAATCCTAAATAATCATTAACAGTAATTAACTATTCTTAATTATTTCTTAATTACTTTAATTTCTTTTATAAATCCTTTTTGATTAATTACACCAATTACATCCAGTAATTCAATTATCAATTACTTATACCAAGTAATTACACTTAACCAATCTTATTAAGTAATTATACTTAATCAATTATCGAGTGACTATCTTTAATTAATTATCAAATTAATTAACTTAAATTAATCACATTCCTTCCTAAATTACAACTGAGTAACTCATCCTTAATTACCCTTTAAACAAATTAATTAATCCTTGATTAATTATTCTTTAATTATTAATTAATAAACCTTAATTATTAATCAATATCTTTTAATACAAAGTAATCAATCCTTAATTACTTTTATAATTAATTAATTAAACTTAATTAACTAATTAATTACCTCTTAATTATTAATTAATAAACTTAATTATTAATTAACAACCTTAATTATAAATTAATTTAATCCATAATTACCAATTAATCAATCCTTAAATGATAATTAATTTATCCTTAATAACAGTTAATTAATCCTTAATTAACTTTAATTATAAATTAAAAATTTCTTAATTATTAATTAAGAAAACTTAATTATTACTTAATAAAACTTATTAAGCACTTCTTAATTACTTATTTAATTAACCCTTAATCATTTAATTAATCCTTATCAAAAATTAATTAAATAAATTCATTAACTTAAATTTCTTAATTAACTTAATTAATTTCAATCATTTAAAATCTTAATTAATCTTAAGATAAACCATTATCATTAAAAACATTTGATCTTAGTAATTAACTTACTTAAAATCATTAATTAAGTTAAAATAAATAATCATTAATTACTTATCCTTAATCATCTACTAATTTAATTTAATACATCATCCTTATTCATTCCATTATTATTAAACTTAAATTAAGTTTTAAGACAACCCGTTTCCTTATTAATTACCTTATTGCCAAATTAATTTGAAAATAAGTTAAGAATTTAACTTAATATATTTAAGTTAAACAATTCATACAACTTTAATTTAAACAAACTATTCATTTCAAATAAATGGATTTTCAAGAAAATTTGTCTAGCTTGATTATTTAAAAATTAAATCTTACCTTTATTTAAATTTTTAAAATTGATTTAAATATTTACCTTGGATTTAACTTATATAAACTTGAACAAAACAAATACATCTTTTTTTTTCCATTTGAAAACAGAGATTTAGTTTATAAAAACTTTGAACCGTTAAAACTGGTTTCCACTTGACTCACAAACAACTCGAAGGCAAACCCGAACTAAAGCCCTGTCTTCCCGAGTAAAATTTAAACTGTTAGTTTTAGATTTTTAAACTGTTAAACTTTAACAATTATCACACAAAAACTCGCGTATCACCCTCGAACACACCCGAGCCAAAATCTGATTTCTACGAGTCCTTCCCGAGTACGAGCTCGAGAACCTCTTCTTCCCCAACTCCAAACCACTGACACACGCTAACAGTCGTGCACGTGCACACCACGACCAACCACCTCCGATCATCGCTCCGGCCATCGACGAGTCACTAATCTTCTCCTCGAGCACCCCAACAACTCCGATCGTCGAACAAAATTGAAAATCAAAAATAAGCTTTCTCGATCACTTCCTGGAACAACACTCCGAACAAGAACCACCTCGTCAGACTACTTCTGACCACCAGAACCCCCATGCCTTCGACCAGAGCTTCACCTCCGACCCACGCTTCCATTCCCCCACGTGCGGTAGCCTCCAGTTCACCCACGACGTCAGGAAAAATCGCGAATCAATCATGCCCAACATCATCACTAAACCCTAAATCCTTGTCGTTCGATCACTCTGGTGATCGAGAAATCCTACGAACATTTTCCTGTGATCCACAGACATTCAGCTACCTTCACCAACGATCACGACACTCAACCCTCTGTCGATCATCGGAATTTGACAAGAGTGTCTTTTCCGTTCAACCCCAAAATCCCACCTCAGATCAAAACTAAAAATCAAAATTTTATTATTAAAATTCATCACTTGCAAGATCGAATCAGGTTACCCAATCAAAATAAGAAAATTTGAACATTGATTTTCTGATTATTCTAGATCATTACTGACATTTATTGTTTTTGAAATAAATATTCAACATAAACGCTTGCAATTACTTTTAAAAATAACTTTACATTGTTATGAACATTTACTTTTAAGAAATCATAACTTGAATTGGTTAGAATAAGAAGATACGAATTTTATTTAATGAAGTTGTAGCCTGTAATATAACAGAGAAGTAAATATAGACATGCACAGCCAATCTACCTATGTATGTATACATACTGACAATTTCTTTCCTTCATACAACATTTTTCACAACAAAACTTCAAGCATTCATCAAAATATATAACAGATTTAAATTCGAAATAGTAGTTTGCTCACATCTTAAAGATGAACAGAGTAATTAACTATTTAATCAAACATGCACACTGTAATTCTCACATATATACAGAGTATCTATGTATAAATAAACATGCAAGATACTTCATTCAGATACCATTCGAAAGCAAGTTTAAATTCATTTTAACTTTTGCAAAAGAATTGTTTACTCACCTATTTTGTTGAACAGAGAAACTGGAATTTGGACTTTGAAAATTTGAACTGGACTTGAATTTGCTTTGAATTTCATCTGCTTGTTTTTGAAAACTGAAACACTTGCTTTTGAAACTTTAAAACAGGAAGGCTCTTGAAACTCCAGATTTACTTGCATGCACTTGGAATGGTTACAGACTTAAATTTTGAAACAGGAACATGGTTACAGGCTTGAGATGAAAAGATTTCAGGCTTAAGAAATAATGGTTTCAGATTTGAATTTAGAGGAGATTTGATTCTAGTTTGAGAAGATCTTCAGATTTGTTTGTGGAGATTTCAGTTTTGGTTTGAGAAGATTATTTCAGATTTTGTTTGGAGGATGATTACGGTTTGATCATTTCTGGTTTTGGTTTTTGAGGATGTATGAGTTAAAACAGGAAATGAAAGAGAGGAATAATATTGTCTTAAATAAATTCATTTAGATTTACTTTAAAATTAAAGAAAATAGAAGTAAACTTATGACACATGTCTCATACATTGTTTAATTACCTTACACATGTATTTTACATGTTTTAAAAATTTAACACTTGTCCTTAATCTTATATTATTTTTAAAAAGAGTTTTAAAAAGCTTTTATATGTATTTCCTAAATAGATAAATACATATCTTTTTAAATAAATGCTTTTCTATATTATAAATAAATAAAACCTTTAAAAGAAATACAATAAAACTCATTTATATCCTAATAAAATTATATACAATATTTTTAATTCATTTTTAAGTGTAAACATATCTTTTGTATTTATTTACTATTTAAATAAACACTTTATTTAGTTTGAAATTGATATAAAACAACTCAAGACAATATATATATATATATATATATATATATATATTAAACAATACTTATTAATTTTGGAAATGATAAATCTATTTAAAATCAAATTTATAAAATAACACAATTTAAAATAATTATTCTTATTATAATTCAATCTATACCATAATTAAAACATCATATCATTATTATTTGGTTATTTATATTTGAAAATAACAATTTTATCAATTTAAAATAATTTAAATTTAGAGATTATCACATTTTAAATTCCTCGAAATCCCGGGATATCACAATTATCGTGAGTTAATTACAAATTATCTGGAATAAATTTCCCTTTCATCATTTATTAGTTAACCTTTAATTATTAACTAATCATCCTTAATTAATGAATCATTTAACTTTTAATTATTTAATAAATCTTAATTAATCACATTCATTAATTAATCCTTTGATTACTAACAAATAATTATATTCAAGTTACTAATCATCATTCAATTAATTTTATCTAGTAATCATTTATTAATTACTTCTCTAAGTAATTATATTTTTCCAATTTGTTAAATGACTGTTCTAGATTAATTAACCCAAGTAATTAACTTAAACTAATCCGATTAACTCACTTATTTACAATGAATAATAAATTCCTTAATTACTTCCATTAAGTAATTATACTTAAACAATTCCATAAATGATTGTTATTAAATTAATTATTCTAATTTTTTTATTGTTAAATTAATCGCATTGATTATTTATTTAAATAATCTTAGTTAACGATCTTTATTAACTATTAAATTTCTGTAATCACTTTTCAAAAGAAATTTACGTACAATAAATCATTATTGATGATAAATTGATTAGCTATTAAGAATTCATTCTCAATGAATTATCTTCATTATTTAAAGCCAACTCATTTATATTCATGATTTAATTATCACTTATAAAAAATGGTTGAAAACATTCATTTCAAATTTTCATTTAAAACTTCACTTCTATTTCAAGATTTACAATGAATTCTTATTTATAACTTTAATAAAGTAAGATCAATTTACTTTAAATTTCACATATGAAAAGAAGACCTTAATATTTAAACTTATTTAAAGATTTAAATTTTATAAAACTTAATTTCATTTCAATATCTCGAATTCAATTCAAAATATAATTAAGTTCAGGTTTTTAAAACTTTGTTTAAATTCTCTTTTTCAATTCAAAATACAAGTTAAATTCAAATCTTTATTTTCACTTAATTGCTTTAAAAACCTTTAAGTTTTTAAACAATTTAAATTTTTAAAACTTAAATTCCCCAGACTAAATTTCAAACTGAATTTGAAGTTATATTTAACTTTACTTCTGAAATCTCAGTTCAAACCTTGCTTCATAATCTAAATTTTATTTTAAAATTCTATAATAAAACAGTTTCAGGTTTGAAAGCCTGTACAAAATTTTGACCCGAGCTCTGGCCATTTTGCTTCGAGTCATATTCCCCTCTACTTCGAGTAAAACACTCGAACTACTCGAGTAAACTTGAGTTCAACCTGAAGCACTCAAGCAAAACAACACCAGATCCAAACCAACGTGCTCGTGCACGTGCACATCGACGCTGGCGAACTCCGGCCATCGCCACGACGTCAAGTAAGTCGACGATCATCCCTAGATCGATTCGCGACCACCCAAACTCCACCTACATCTCGAGTTCGAATTCGAGAAAAAAATTTGAAACCTGGAAACTCGAGAGCAACTTCCTCCCAAAACCTGGCAACGCCTCGAACACGACGCTCCGATCATCTGAATCCATGAAACTTCGGCCATCCACTCCTTAACATCTCCTTCACCAACTCCCCAACCCACGTCGAACTCGATCATCTATCGATGATGAACGAGACCAACTACAAACCCATGACAAAATTAGGTTTCCAGAACTCATTTGCTTGCCGCCACCTCCACGACCATCTGCAGCCCTATCCACTATTTTTCCTACAACCACCGTTCATCCCTCCATTTTCAGCCACGATCCCAACTTCGGTAAGTCGTTAGATCACCCGAGATCACCAAAACAATGAAATACAGACAATCCCAAACTGCTCTATCATCCTCTATCGAAAAATTATGATTTTTGTTTTAAAAATCATATCTCAATATAAGGATTCAGTTTATAATCCTGAATTCGAGGATTTATAAATTTTAAATTTGACAAATTTGAAGTTTGGCTCAGGTTTCTTGATTTCCAGAAAAATATACAAGTTGTTTTTGCTTACAGAGATTTTTAAATCTTAAATATATGCATAACAAAAAAGTCTCGTTTAAATTTTAAGTTCAAACGTCGAGTAGATCAAGTGATATTGGATTTTGAATCAAAGTCTAGTGTTTTTAATCTAGACAGGGAAATAGTTTTGATCACCAGTCTGCATACAATCATCCATATATATACATAGAAATGCATAGATATATATATACATATAAACATACAAATTTCAGTCATTGATCAAGCAACAGATTTATATTTAAGTTTTAAAAAGTGTTACTCACCTTAATTCCAGAAAAATGAACAGAGCCTTCCACTTTGAAACATACTTGAATTTGCTAGCTGATGTCTTTTGATCTCGGGTTTGAATTGATTTAATTGTTGTTCAAGTTGAAGTTTTGTTTTATAGTGAGTTGTGGTTTACTTTAGATTTCTTATCTTTGAATGAATGAAACTGAGATGAGGGATTGATATGTATAAAATGAGTATAGGGTATTATATTTTGTACAAGTGATATTTGGTTTGGTCAGGGATATTTCTATTCAATGGTGGCTGATATTATTTGTTGTGATGGCTTGCATTAATGATGTTGTACAAACAAATATATATATTTGCTTTCATTCATTTCGACTGTACAACTTGTATTTTCTTTTGTTTACTTGTTTCATATTTTTATATGTATTTGTTTCCTTCTCTAGTTCGGCTGTACATGTTTGAGATAGAGGTGGCTTCTTTTATAAGCTTTTATACATGTCTTTTATTTTCTTTGTTTCATTTGTTTCATATTTGTCTACATTTGTTCATACTGAATGTATTTTATTGTCTTGTATGTCTTCATATATATATATAATTATTTTATAAGTACCTTTGTTTGTATTAATACATATTTACTTTATATATTTACTTTTTTTCCTTTAACTTAAATATTTATTTCTAGAAGTTTATAAGTTCATTTCATATTTTATATAACTATAGATTTATTTGAAATATTTATTTAACATCAACACTCATTTTGAATTCCTTTTAAAGTTTTATTACCCAACATTTTATTATTTATATTTTAAACCATTTATCTAAGATTTAAATTCAATATATATATATATATATAATTTCAAATTTTCTCATATATGCCCAAATACATATATATTCACATATACATATATATACAATATTTTAAATTTTGAATGATTTATACAAAATTTATTTTAATTCGGGGAAACTCGCATCACTTTAATCGATTAATTTTACAATTTTTATTCAAAAATTCAATTAATTATCAATTTAAATTAAATTAAAATCTGGGGTCGTTACACCCGAGCTCCTCAGGGATAGAAAAGGAAATTCTTTAAGAAGAAATGAGCCCAAAAAGGGGAGGCCGCTAAGAAGGCAAAGGCTGATTTGGTATGCTATAAGTGCGATAAGAAGGGCCATTATGCCCAGGAGTGCAGAACTGGTAAAGGAAAAAGCCCGCAGAGAAGAAGAATGTGAAATGCTTCAACTGTGACCAAGTTGGGCATTATAAGAACCAATGTCCAGAACCAGCCAAGGCGGACAGTGGGATGGTGTTTGCTATTGTACCATCGTCTTCTTCTAGCCCTACTGTAGCAGAGAGAGGGAAGACTATGATGGAAGGTATGCTTTTGATTTAGATTATACCACTTAGGGTCTTTTTTATTCTAGTGCATCACATTCATTTATATCACAGTATTTGGTTGATAGGTTATGTATAGAACCCACATACCTTATTACTTCCTTAAGGGTTGCAAATCCAATAGGAGGACATGCAACTCTTGAGATGAGATGTGACCAATTAGAACTTGATTTGTTAGGTCATAAGTTTGCATGCAGTTTGTATGTCTTTGATTTCGTAGATTTCAGAATCATTTTGGGTATGGATTGGTTGGGTAAGTATGTGGCTAGGATATTTTGCCAGGATCAGGAAATATCATTAAGGCACCCAAATAGTCATAGCCGAATCATTTTATCAGTAGAGAATTCCAGTAAGAATATTTGTGCTTTGTTAAGTGCCACAGAAGTTGAAGGAGACCTTAGTCAGGTTCGTGTGGCTAGAGAGTTTGCAGATATTTTTGAGCTGGTTATTGGATTACCCCCGAAACGAGCTATTGAGTTTCGTATAGATCTTGTACCAGGAGCTGAACCTGTCAGTAGATCACCTATCAGGATGACACCGACGGAGATGAAGGAATTGAAGGTGCAGCTAGTGGATCTAGAGGGAAGGAATTTTACCAGACCAAGCAGTTCGCCTTGGGGAGTGGCTAAGGTGTTCATAAAGAAACCAGATAGGTCGTTAAGGATGTGCATCGACTATCGTAAGTTAAACGAAAAGATGATCAAGAATAGGTACCCTCTGTCGAGGATAAATGATCTGTTTGATCAGTTGAGTGGAGCCAGAGTATTTTCCCAATTGGAATTGGCGACGGGGTTCCATCAGTTGAGAGTGGCGGAGAACAGCATTTCTTTGACGACATTTCGGACTATGTATGGTTCATATGAGTGGTTGGTGATGCCATTTGGATTAATGAATGCACCTGCATTCTTCGTTGATTTGATGAACCGGGTATTTTGAGAGCACATGGATAGGTTCATGTTGGTATTTATAGATGGCATTTTGGTGTACTCTAAAGATGAAAGGGAGCATGAGATTCATCTTAGAGTGGTGTTGGAGACGTTGAGGCAAAATCAGCTAAAGGAAAAAATTTCCAAGTGTCATTTTTGGAAGAAAGATGTTAAGTTTCTTGGTCATGTGGTTTTAGGGAAGGGATTATCAGTCGATCCAGATAAGATCGAAGCTATGAACAATTGTAAAAGACCAGAGATGGTAACCGAGATCATGAGTTTTCTTGGAATTGCTGGCTATTACCGGAGATTCATTAAGGATTTCTCGCGGATAGCAGTGCTTTTGACTAAGTTCACCAAAAAGGACGTAAAGTTTGTTTGGTCTGACAAATGTGAGGAAGGGTTCCTTAAGTAAAGCATTTGTTAACCAATGCGCCAGTGTTAGTAGTTCAAGATGGTAACTAATGGTTGGTAGTATACACTGATGCATGTGGGACTGGAGTGGGAGCCGTATTGATGTAGAGGGGCAAGGTTACTGCTTATGCATCTAGGCAGCTTAGACCGCATGAAGTTAGATATCCTACTCATGACTTGGAGTTGGCAGCGGTAATTTTTGCCTTGAAGATTTGGAGGCATTATCTTTTGGGAGAGAGATTTGAGTTGTTTACCAATCATAAGTCGTTAAAGTATTTATTCTCTTAGAAGGAGTTGAATATAAGGCAGCAGAGATGGCTGGAGTTTTTAGCTGCTTAGGATTTTGGTAAAGAGTATACTCCTGGAAAAGGAAATAAGGTAGCAGATGCTCTTAGTAGAAAACAACAGAATTTGGTGTTAGCGATGTTGGTAGAATGGAAGGATCTAGAAGTTTTAGCCAGTTGTGGTGTGCAGTTGAGATCCACTGCTAGTTCTAGTCAAGGTACTGCCATGTTATCTTGTTTAGAAGTTCGACCAGTACTAATCTAGAAAATAGCTTCTAAGCAGAGAGAAGATCCAGTTTTAGCTGAGAGGATTAGAAGGCTTGAGGTCGGATTAGAAATTGATGGCCTAAAGGATTTTAGTCTTGACCAAAGAGGATGGTTGAGAAGGAAAGGAGGATTACGTGTTCCGAATGTAGAGAACTTAAGGAGAGAAGTTCTAGAGGAATGTCATTGATCGAAATTTACGATTCATCTGGAGGAACCAAGATGTATCAAGATATGAAGAGGAGATTCTATTGGGAAGCATAAAGAGGAATGTTGGCTTGTGGGTTAGGCAGTCTATTAACTGTCAACAAGTGAAGGCCGAACATCAGAATCCAAGTGGGTTACTTCAGCCTTTAGATATTCCAGTCTGGAAATGGGATTCGATGTCGATGGACTTTATAGACGGGTTGCCAATGTCAAATAGAGGAAATGAAAGCATATGGGTCATTATGGAAAGATTGATCAAGAGTGCCCATTGCATTTAGGTAAAGTCAACAGAACGGCACCTGCTTTGGCTAAGTTGTTCATGAAGAACATAGTTAGACTTCATGGGATTTCTAGTAGCATAGTCAGTGACAGAGATGCGTTATTCACTAGCGAATTTTGGAGGAGTCTATAAGAGGTATTAGGTACTAAGCTCAAGATGAGTACAACATATCACCCATAGACTGATGGGCGGACATAGAGTCAATAAAGTACTCGAGGATTTATTGAGAGCTTGTGTATTAGACTTTGGTGGATCGTGGGAGGATTACCTACATTTGATTGATTTTTCCTATAATAATAGTTATCAGACTAGTATAGGAATGACGCCTTTTGAAGCTTTGTATGGAAGGCCATGCAAATCACCAGCATGTTGGTTAGACTGGAGACAATATGTCTTAGGTCCGGATTTGGTTAGAGCGGTGTCAGAAAAGATTGAGTTAATTCGAGGACAGATGAAGGAAGCTCAATCCAGACAGAAAAGTTACGTAAATAAAAGGCGTAAAGACCTAGAGTTCTCAGTGGGAGATAGGGTTTTCATTAGAGTATCACCTATGAAGGGTGTGGTACGATTTGGAAAGTCGGGAAAGTCGGCACTGAGATATGTTGGTCCATTTCAGATTATAGAAAGGATTGGAAAACCCGCTTACAGAGTGGAGTTGCCAAGCAGTTTGGTAGGTGTCCATAATGTGTTCCATGTGTCTCATCTTCGCAAGTTCGTACATGATCCAAAGGCTACCATTCCTCAGACAAAGTTGGAAGTTTTGGTAGTAGAGCCGTATTTGACTTTTGTTAGACAACCAATACGGGTTGTAGCAAGAGATGAGAAGAGATTGAGGACCAAGACAGTCGAGTTGGTGAAAGTTCAGTGGAGCGACAACGAGAAGGACTGTACTTGGGAGACCGAGTACATGATTCAAGAGGCTTATCCTGTTCTACTTTGATGGTATGTCTATATTAGACCTATATAGATTGGTTGCTAGTCGGATAGGGTAGTATGATTGTTAGGAGATGTTACAGATGATTTCTATGTTTGCTAGTTGTCCTTACTGAATTTTGAGGACAAAATTTGTTAAGGAGGGAAGCCTGTAACACCCCTATATTTATTGACATTATTCAGGAGATTTAATTAGAATAAATTAAATAGAATAATGTAGATAAGGAGATTAAGGTAAAATTTAGTGGCCGTGCTTATTTATGTAAATGAACTTATAAATGGTCAAGTAAATAAACATAAGCGCATTAAGGTAAATAGCCGCCCATATTTCCCACCCTTATATTATTCTCCTTAGTCATACACGTTCATTTATCTCAAACAAAATTGATAAACATAAGAAGAAAGCAAGGTCGGCCATTTGGAAGAAGAGAAGAGAAAATCAAAGTAAAGCTTAGGATCAAGCTAGAAGAAATCAATCTCAATCAAACTTCAATTTCCTTATCCATTCTAAGGTGAATAATACTTTCTACATCTCTATTTTGGTTTTATAACCATATGGTTTTAGATTTAAGAGAAAATCTATTTTAATGATATATTGAATGATGATATGCTTGATTTATGATTTATATGGTTTAAATAAGGTTGTTTAAAGCAGATGTACATGGTTTTAGGGTAAAACCGAGATTAAATGATTTTTAAATGCCATGGGAAAATTTTATGTTATGGAAAACATGATTTTGGAGTTGGGTTTCAATTTTCATAATTTTCCAAGCCGTGGAGAATTAGTTATGAATTTTCAAAGGAAAATATGGTTATTTGGGTTTATAAATTTATTTTGAAAAATATATTAAGAATTTGGGTCTGGAATTGTAATATGTTAGATAACACGATTAAATTGAATTTCTGGAATTTTTGGGGATTTTTACTAAGTGAGTTAGTATGGAAATTAAATTATTGCAAAAGGAGGCCCTAAATGATTTAATTGTTTTGATAATAGGAAGGGCTTATTTGTTAAAATTTAACTTGATTTTAGATCTGAGAAAATTCGGCAAATATTATCCAAATTATTTAAAAGTTTATGAAAGACAATCAAATGTTTACAAGTAGGCAAGTTTGTTACAAAAAGTTTACATAATTTGATAAAAACGGCTTCCTAAAGCCTTCGAAGGGGTCTAAAGCAAAGCTTTCAACGTTGTTGAAAGATTCAATCGTTTTCCTAGATATTTCAATGCTTTTGAAAGGATGGTTTTGACACCATCAAACTTCCCCAATATTTTATAAAATAAAGAGTGGTTTCGAAAGAGATGCTTCCACCTATTTTCATTTTGACCCAAAATAATGTTTTAAGTGTCAACCTAAGGCTTTCGAAGAGTTCAAAAGCAAAACGTTCGAAGGGGTCGATTGCCGAAGCCTTCGACGTTGTTGAAAGATCTTAAAACCCTAAATCAAATTTTTAAAGGAAAACCCACTTCTTATATAAAGGAGTTTTGTAATGACTTTAAATACGTAATTTTGAAGAAGTATTGCCTTGATAAAAATATAAGTTAAAGGGGTTAACTATGTTTTATATGAAATATATTTCAAGGACCTTAAACACACAGGAGTGGTATTGTTAAATTGTTGTTTTGCTTCTTCAAATGAATATATTCACATGATAACCCATAACTGTATTTTGGGAAAAAGGGATAGAAGAACCAGCTAGGTTAACTCTGTAGTGAATATAAATTGCTTAAACTCCCGAATGAGTAGAATTGCATCCAAGGAGTCAAGATGGCCAAAAATATAGGTTGCTTAAACTTGGTAGTTATTGGAGGTAACGAAAAGGTTCATGGTAAACCCATGAAAACTACGATTATATAGTTATTGGAGGTAACCAACAGGTTCATAGTAACCCATGAAAACTATGTATTAAGGATAGTTAACAAGGGCTAATTGGTTTGTATTGAACCCATGAAATTATATCCGGACTAGGAATTGACATCAGTCAATAGGTTCCAAGTCAACCCATGAAAAATAGGATAAGAAAGTGGTTATTGGAAGTATCAGTAGGTTCCTACTTAACCCATGAAATCTATGATGTGAAGTGAGTTACTGGATAAATTCATAGGTTCCTAGTCAACCCATGAAAACTAGGATAAGGTGATTAGTTATTGGAATAACTGATAGGTTCAGGGGGACCCATGAATCTATTAAGTTAACTGGCAGAAGCTTATAGGTTTTTAGTGATCCCATGAAAACTATGAAAATAACATGATGTTCATTAATTATATAAAGGTTATTAGTAAACCCATGAAAACTAAAAGGTTAATAGCGACCGTAGAAACTATAATTATGACAGGGAGTCAGATTAAAATTGGAATAGGAAATCCTAATTGTTTTAAGTATGCATATCATTATAATATTTTGAAAATGTATGTTTTAACCATTGTGGATGCAAGAGCACAAAATATGATTTTTAAAATATTTTAGGATACTAGTGAGGGGAAAACCCATTCCGTTAAGCAGTGTGGTCTCACTTGATATCCAAAAGGATTGAGATGTTAGATTATTATTCATACCAGGCTTTATGTCCGACTCGAAGTTTTTGTTTTCCCCTTAAACTCTCAGGTACTAAATTGATTTTGAGTAGTTTGAGATTCAAGGTTTTCAGGTTTTCTTCTTTGACGAATAATGCTTCCGGAGGTGTGCAGGAGGCAGATAGTTATTTAGAATTGTCTTTTCCACTGTGTGTTTTGTTTGTAAAGGCAGGCTTGTTAGCCTTACTATATACTTTGATCAACCAAGGGGGCATTTTCATATGTCGCTCTTGGCGTAATTGTAATAATTATATTTTGCCGAACATGGTTACGTTTTTGGGACACTACACCAAAAACCATTTATAGTAGAAAAAATTTGTGGCGTTTCATTCCAAATGCAAGTAATAATATTTCATAAATAATATAAACATGACCAAAAAATTTCACGTTCGCGCCTTTATAAAAAAATTTCACCTAACCAAAAAAACATAACCCAAACATTACCGCGCGCTCTATTCCTCTCGTACTTGGAAAATTTTCTAACCCTCATTTTCACTTTTCCCCATTTCGCGTTCTTCATCCCGAAGAAAAAAATTTCCCTTTTTAATCGTCCTCGGTTTTGATTCATCCATTCCTCCATTTTCATCGTCGACTCTGTCATTGTACTCCACTCCACATCGTTGCGGTAGCCTGCAAGAATTTTTTCTCGTGGTACCGTAAATAAGCATAGTTAGTTATGAATTTTATTAAACGATTTTGTGATTCTATTTGGATTTTATATGAATTTGAATGCATCCTATTTTTGGATTTTTGCCTAAAATCTAACTGGAATAGTTGATGTTTGCACAAAAAATGGACAAACACCTCAAAGTCGTATGATTTAATTGATTTTATGTTGTTCTCAGTGATTTGGGTGATTTATGCAGATATGTGAAAAGCAGGGACTAAACTGTAAAAGACATGCAGATTTATAGTGGTTCAGCCAGAATGTGCCTACGTTCACTTTATATATTATTTCTCCTTTCTTGTTCAGTTTACAAGTACAAAGCTTTTTTACAAGTAAATGAAAGTTGTTTGAAAGTTCTATCCGTGCTTGAGCTCTCAAACTTGTCCCCCCTGGTGTACCCCTGCCCCTCTATTTATAGAGTGAGGCTGGGGGTAGGGGTCTTGGATGTGTATAGCTGCTGGTGGGCCTGGGCTGATGTGATCTGACCTGGCACGTCTTGGTCCGGTAGCACTTGGTCCGGTGATGGTTTTGATTCGGTGAATGCTGGTCCGGTAGGTAGTGGAGTAGGTTGGATCGGTGAAGGCTGGTCCGGTAGGTAGTGGGAGTAGGTTGGTTCAGTAAAGGCTGGTCCGATAATGCATGTAGGTTGGTTCGGTGAAGGCTGGTCCGGTAGGTAGTGGGAGTAGGTTGGTTCGGTGATGAGAGGGGAGCGGAGTGGGATTGATTCGGTGGTTTTGGTCCGGTGGGACTTCATCCAACATTTGCCCCCCAAAGCGGGGCATATGCCAGCATGTGTCTCGCTTTGTTTTAGTCCATTCGGTTTCAACTGTCGAGTTGGTTGGCTCAGTCGTCCAGGTTTGCCTATAAGTATGGGACATATGCTTCTGTGATTTCTTGCCAAACGAGATAGCCGAACAAGATTGCCGAATCAATTGTTGAATCCTGCCGAATCAATCATTTGCCGAATCACCCTCGTCTACCGAACCAGGTGATTGCCGAATGACCTTTGTGTGTCGTATCATCGAATGAATCCGGGGTTTGAGTGCCGAATGACCCTTCGCGGTTTGAACTACCGGATGAGTTTTTATGACTCGGACTACCGAACGAGACCCGGAGTTTGAATGCCAAACGAACCTTGAACCTTTTATGTTTCGGATTACAAATGAAATTCTAGATTGTATGCACTTGCTTGTTTATATCTCTACATCCTTTGTTTTAACGATGTATTCTTTTGTGTTGCAGATAATGTCTCATAAAGTTGAAACTCGATCAGAGAAGAAGAAATATACGGACAGAAGAGAATCTCCCGTCGTGCCCCCAGTCCAGCCGAATCCAGAACGACATGAGCCCACCCCGAGATCGCTGGTGGACGGGTACGGTCCTCAAGAACTTCTGAACTCACCTCCCGATTGCTTCCCTAGCTCCCTCAAAGACGAGCAGCTTGATGTCATTTCTCGCTCTTCCGAGATTGACAGAATGCGTATGTTGTTGCCAGGGGAAGGAGTGATGTCATATGACCCCCCTTAAGGCTACTTTGCTTACAGCAGGTATCACTGTATGTGTGGTGCCATTCCGCCTCTCAACGCCTAGATAATCAGCTTCGTCACATACCTGAAGGTGGCTCCACTTCAGCTTCAACCTAACTCCTATGCCATCCTGGTGAGCCTTTTTGTCATCTTTTAGAGGAGATACGGGCGTCCTCCTTCCAACCGGGAGATTCAGTATTTGTACAACTTGAGGGGCTATAAGAAGGGATCTCCATACATCAGCTTGGAATCGGCCGTATCCTTCAAGCCAGTCCTGGACTTGTACTCGAAGTACAGCATGTTTAAAAGGAATGGTTTTTTGTCAGGGACGACTCTGTTTCTATCCGTCGCTTCACCTCCGAATGTAAGTTCAAGCTTATTCACAATTTCCACTCTGGTTGCAATGCTTCTTCTTATGTGTTTTTATTTCTTGCTAGCGACATGTGGTTTTGCGGTCGTGGAGAATGATCGCCTGGTTCAGATGGCAGTGGAGATAGGAGCTATTTCAGGAAGAGATAGGTCGGCTGCTTACTTAATCAGGAACGCTACACTTCTGGGGCATAACCTGATCTTACCACATCAGTCCGTGGTCAAGCAGAGGGATACGGCGGAGGAGAAGGCTGCCCAAGCTAAAGGAGGGGCTGCGTCGAAGAGTAGCAAAAGGAGACCCTTTTCGGTTTCTCCAGCTGTCGGGTGAAAGAAACTTAAGAAGTCTGACGGTCCCTCTCCCAGTACATGTCCCGACATTCCGGAGGAGGGAGATGTGGATGAGGGGAAAGGCGGAGATGAAGGAGGTGAGAGCGGAAGTAAAGGAGGAGGTGATGGTGGTGGTGATGGCACCGGGGCTTTGTCTTCTGGGCAAGTAGGCGAGATGCAAGAGTGGACGGATGACGCTTTCCACCAAGCCTTCGAAGGTTTGGAGGAAACAGAGAAGTCCAAGAAAGCTGATAAGGTTGGGACCGGAGTCGATTTATCTTCCGGGAGTGCTTCTACTGAGGCAACTTCTGCGGTTCAAGGTAAATTTCTCTTTACTCTTTTTAATTCATGAATGATGGTTCAATACATGTTGGTGACACTTGGTTTTCATATCAGGAGCGGGCAAAACGGCCAAGACCTTAGATCTTCGGCACATGCTTGAACAATACAAACTCCTCAAAGCTTCCGCCAAGCCGAAGACTCCTACTAACCGTCCTGGAGACGTAGTCGGTTGTCGTCCTCTTCTTGGAGTTATTGAAGAAGATATACAAAAGAAGAAGAGGAGTCGGTCTACATTTGAATCTCTTCCTGGTACTCCGGCCCCACTCCAGCCTATTCATGATATTGAGGAGGAGGACACCGAGTTTATACCTTCCCCCCATCCGTTTGAGAATCCAACCGTCATCCCGATAGATCATCCTGGCTCAGTTCGCAATCCGTTTGCGGGTCATCCGGACCTGGACCCAGCATCTCACGACATCTCCTTCGATGAGGTTACTGGTGAGCATCTCCTTCCTCGTAATCCTATGGTACGGGTGCTTGACGAAGCTACGTCCCTGGACCTTGATCTGCTTACTACCCGGGTCGTAACTCTGGGGGACGAGGCTAAGGCAAATATTGACCGAGTTGCTGAGGAGACCAGGAAATTGATGGGGCACCATGCTCGATTGGTCAAGGCTGGGGAAGAGATAGGAAGCGCCAACATTCGGCTACGGTTGATGGTTTCCGACCAGGCTAAACAACTCGCCGACCAAGCCATCCAAATCTCCCAGCATGAGGCCGCATCCAGACAATTGAGGAAGACTTTTGAAGAGGCCAGTAGGGTGGAGTTGCGGAGGATGGAGGCCGTCTATAAGGTGCGGATCGACATGGCCATTGCCACGGTGGATGAGGTTCGGCAAGCGGACCTCGAGCGGGTAGAGAAACTATCGGGGAGACTTGAGGCCGCGGAGCTAGCTCAGGCCAAGTCGAAGGAGGAGATGGAGGCGATGAGGAGGTCCCTTCAGGCTGACCGTTTACAGTATCGATTGGAGAGGGATGCTGTTGTTGCAAAGCTGCGGGCTTCTGAGGTCCGAATGAGGGAGTTTGAAGAGAACAAGGGGATGATGGATGGGATGCTCCAGGATATGTACTTCCGTACTTGGAGGCAGAGTAACTTGTCCTGGATGGATGATTACCCCCGTGCTATGGCTAGGATCTATCTCAGGGCTCTAGAGGAGGCCAAGGCTGAGGCGGATAAGGAGGGTGGTGTGGCATTCAGGATGGATGTGGTTACCGCCCAGTTTACCAAGGAGGCGAAGGTGGCGGTGAAGGAGGGCATGCGGTTGCTTGCAGCTGAGGAGGCAGGTGTGCAAGTAGAGGATGATGATCAATGTGATCAAGGAGCAGATGCTGGTAAGTCTTCCTTTCTAGTCTTTCCGTTAACTTGGTTGCTTATCACTAACGAATTCTTTCTCTGACCGGACAGGTGGGCAACAGGACAAGGATAAGACTCCGACGCAGCTGGCTCCTTGATTGGACCTGGACATATTTTGGTGGACTTGACATTGTTGTATATGTTAGTCTCAAAACAGTAACGTAACTCTTAGGTTGTAATTATGCTACTGGTAATAAACAACACTATTCTTGACGTGTAATTCTTTAACTTAAGCTGATTCTGTCGTCTTTTGAATGTTTTTGCTATTTTGACATGTTTTGTATGAGAAATATAGCTATGCATATTCTTGTAGTTAAATTGTGTTTGACGTCAGGTTCTTGTTTAAAACATAATTTCATGATTTGCAAGGTTAGCGTGAGGTGTGAATAAATTATAGTCACGTGTTTACACATGAGAGAAGGAAATACCGCCCTTTATACTTTGCTTGTAGATGGCAACTTGGAATGTCTTGTGCGACCGAGTATGGAATGCGGCCTGGTATCTTGCTGTGAGTATCCACTTCCATTAGCGAATGTTTCTTGTTCTGTGTCCTGTACTTCAGGGATTGTTACAGAGGATAGGAGAAAAGTTTTTTAAATAAAATTGAAATATGTGAAATAGTAAAACTTCCAATCACGGAACTGCCCCTGGCTAGCGTGGGTGCCGATCGTTAACCGTGAACTGCCCCTGGCTAGCCACACCTTATGTTGGGGCTTATAGTCGGTTCACAGTTGTCGGCGAGCCGAACGCCGTAATGAGCTGCCTCGGCTATAGTCGGCCTTCTCGGTGGCTTATAATCGGCTCATTACACTTGGCTTTAAGGGCCATCGCGAGCAATGAGTTAACCCGCAGCAGAGGGATGCCGGAGCGAAAGTGTCTCATTGGCGAGGGCATAGATTCGCATAGTACCTGTTAGGTCTTGTCCAGGTGAAGTTGCGCTGTGGAGTGCCTTGAATGGAAATGCTATATGCATAGGATTTCGTTCAACAGAAAAGGATAAAGTTAACAAGCAGCCAAGATATAAAGGAACAAGTTAAAAAAGAGACAAGGTTTTTTAAAGTGGTTCGGCACGAAAATTCCTACGTCCACTGATTCTCTTTGTTAATTCACTTCATATGGGCAGTACAAGTTAAGAAAAGTATCGACGGAGTTGTTGGATGTTCCATGCCCTCTAGAACACCTCTCCGTCCACTGTTGACAAAATATAAGCTCCATTGTGGAGATCTTTATGAATTACATATGGTCCTTCCCAGATTGGATCTAGTGCTCCGGGGCGAGGGAAGATTCGCTTGAGGACAAGATCCCCTTCTTGTAAGGTGCGATGCTTGACTTTGGAGTTGTATTGTGCTGCCACCTTTTGCTTGTGGGCTGCTGCTTTAAGGACTGCATCATTTCTTCTCTCCTCAATTAGATCCAAAGACATGTGAAGGAGTTCTTCGTTCTCTTCTGGATTATAGTGGATCCTACGGTGGGAAGGCATGATGGTTTCAACTGGGAGCATAGCCACCGATCTGTATGCCAAAGAGAAAGGAGTATGCCCTGTTGATGTTCTAAAAGATGTGCGATAGGCCCACAGTGCCGTAGGGAGTTCATCCACCCAAGCGCCCTTCGACTTTTCGAGTTTCTTTTTGATTAGAGTTTTCAGAATTTTGTTGACGGCTTCGACTTGTCCGTTTGCCTAGGGATACGCTACGGATGAGAAGCTTTTGTGAATTCCGTGCTCTTGGCACCAGTTGGCGAATTCCTCGCTGTCAAACTGAAGTCCATTGTCTGATATGATTTTGAATGGGACTCCGTACCTGCACAGAACATTTTTGATCAAGAAGTTAATAACTTTTGCTGAAGATACTTTATTCAGGGGTTCTGCTTCCACCCATTTGGTGAAATAGTCGACTGCCACTATAGCATATTTGGCCCTGCCTCGGCCCATTGGTAGTTCGCCGATTAAGTCAATTCCCCATACTGCAAAGGGCCAAGGGCTGGTCATTTGAGTAATCTCAGTTGTTGGTAGCCGCGGAATCTTAGCAAACTTCTGGCATCTGTCACATTTTCTGACGAAATCTAAGGCGTCCTTACTTAAGGTGGGCTAGAAATATCCATATCGAAGTATCTTTTTTGCTAAAGTTTGCCCTCCGGTGTGATCTCCGCAGCTTCCTTGATGAATGTTGGATAAGATTTCCTTGGCTTCCCTTCCAGCGACACACCTTAATAAGAGGTTAGAGAATCCGCGCCGATAGAGGGTGTCTTCTTGTATTGTGTAGCGGAAAGCTTTCCTCAAGATTTTCTTGACTTCGTTACGCCCATTTGGCAGTGTGCCACTTTGTAAGTAGTCTCGGATGGGAGTCATCCAAGTTGCTTCTTCGATTGCAGCTATCTGATTCACTTGCTCAAAACTTGGGGTCAGTTGCTTTGAGATGGCTATTGCTCCGGAAATAGCTACGTTTCTCACGCTTGCTTGCTTCGCCAATTCGTCGGCCTCTCGGTTCTCTTCCCGAGGGATGTGTTTGACTAAGTAGTGGTCCAATCGACTAAGAAGTAACTTGGTCTTCTTTGAATATGCTATGAGTCGTTTTTCTCGAGCCTGGAATTCTCCTAGTATTTGATTAACAATAAGTTGAGAATCACTATGAAGGCACAAAGAATTGGCTCCGATTTCTAAGGCAAGTTCTAATCCAGCTATCACTACTTCATACTCTGCATCGTTGTTGGTGGCAGCGAACTCCAACCTTATAGCATAGTGCAGCTTATTTCCCCTAGGAGTGATTATTATCACACCTGCCCCCGAGCCTTGTTCGTTTGACGCACCATCCACGAAGAGATTCCACTTGATGTCTTCTGCTATTTCCGATTGCTCCTTACCTTCATTGGTAGTGAATTCTGCAATGAAATCGGCCATGGCTTGTCCCTTGATGGCGGTGCGAGGGTAATAGGTGATATCATACTGACTTAGTTCAATGCACCATTTAAGTAGTCGCCCAGAAGTGTCGGGACGATGGAGTACCTGCCTCAATGGTTGATCGGTCAGAACTTTGATGGAATGGGACTGGAAGTAGTGACGCAGTTTCCGGGATGTGATTAGTAAACAGTATGCTAGCTTCTCAAGTTTAGGATATCTGACTTCTGCCCCCGTAAACCTCTTACTTACAAAGTATACTGGCCGCTGCGTGCGGTTGTCTTCCCTTACCAAAGCAGCGCTTAGGGCATGAGATGACACAACAGGATATAGGTATAACTCTTCGCCTTCGCTTGGAGTCGAGAGTACCGACAGTTTCTGGAGGTGTTCGATTAAGTTAAGGAAAGTGGTTAAGCATTCGTCAGTCCATTCGAACTTCCCTTTGTATTTCTTTAGAGCTTCGAAGAAGGGGACGCACTTGTCCGTTGCTTTTGAGATGAATCGGCTTAGGCGGCCACTTTCCCATTCAGGCTTTGCATTTCCTTTCGAGTGGAAGGTATTTTGATATCTTTTAGAGCTCGGACTTGTTCCGGGTTTGCTTCAATCCCTCTGGCATGGATGATGAATCCCAAGAATTTTCCTGATGATACTCCGAAGGAGCATTTTAGAGGATTAAGTTTCATTCCATACTGGCGAAGTACTTGAAACATCTCGCCCAGGTGGCTTACGTGTTCGTCGGCTTTCCTTGACTTTACCAACATGTCATCCACATACACTTCCATAGTTTGTCCTATTAGCCCTGCAAACATCTTGTTGACGAGGCGTTGGTAGGTGGCTCCTGCGTTTTTAAGTCCGAAAGGCATTACCTTATAGCAGTACAAACCCCGGTCAGTGATGAAACTAGTGTGGTCTTGATCGGGAGCATGCATAGGAATTTGGTTATATCCTGAGTATGCGTCCATAAAGGATAAGAGTTCGTGCCTGGCTGTGCTGTCTACAAGTTGATCGATTCGGGGAAGCGGGAAGCAATCCTTCGGGCATGCGTCATTTAATTTGGAGAAGTCAATGCATGTTCGCCACTTCCCATTAGCCTTCTTTACCAGTACCGGGTTGGCGATCCACTCTGGGTAGATGGCTTCTCGTATGAAGTCATTGGCAAGTAGATTTTTTACTTCTTCATCGAGGGCTGCTGATCGTTCTGCCCCCATACTTCTTTTTCTTTGTTTTACGGGCGCCTTGGTAGGATCAATGTTTAGTACGTGGCATGCTATGTCAGGGGAAATTCCGGTCATGTCAGCATGTGACCATGCGAATACATCCAAGTTGTGGCGGAGAAAGTCAATGAGTTGCTCCTTCAACTCAGCTTTTAGTTGGGACCCGATTTTCAATAGTCTACTCGAGTCATGCTTGTCTACAGATATAAATTCCATAGCCTCTGCAGGCTCGGCGGTGGCCTCCTCCTCTTTGTCCCTGGGGTCTAATTCATTGAAAGGGTCGCTGGTATATCGAAGAGGAGGGGCTTTCTTTAGTTGCTATGCTTCCAAACTTTTTGTGCAGAGGGCAACCTCTACACTCTTCCCTTTATCCTTCCTGTGGTTGTTGCGAAGTTCAGTTACATAGTAGTCTCGAGCAACGTCCTGGTCTCCTTCTACTTCCCCTACTCCATTGTCCGTTGGAAATTTCGTTTTTAGGCACCATGGGGCCAGGACAATTTGGAAGTCAGACAAGGTTGGCCTTCCTAAGAAAGCGTTGTAGGCCGAGTGGTTTTCTATCAGCACAAATGTCTGTTTTCGCACAACGGAGCGGGGATGACTTCCAATTTCAACGAAGAGGTCCAGTTGCCCGAGGGGCATCTTCGCATCTCCAGTGAAACCGTGTAGCGGTTTATTGCAGGGAGAAACATCCTTCATTGATAGTTTCATTTTGTCGAACGCATGCTTGAATAGGATATTTACTGAGCTTCCAGTATCTACTAGAATCCGGAAAACTTCGGCTGGACCGAGCCGGGCAGAGATAACCATGGGATCCATGTGAGGGTATTGTCTTCCCTCTAGGTCATGCCTACTGAATGTGATGTCATCGCTCTCTTTCCGCTTCGGGTGGCGTTCTTCTATAACAGAATTAACACAGCGTTCCATATATTTCCATCTCTGCCCAACTTCTGTCGGCGATGTGTGGTCCTCTCGAGATGGTATGGACCACTATCTTCTCTTGACTGGAGCCGCTAGTGTTGCGGTTTCCTCTACCTATCTTTGGTGAGGGCAACCTTGGGTTCTCATTGGCAGGAGCTGGAGTCCTGTCCTGACCTTTTACATAGCGTTCAAGTTTCTTCCTTCTGATGTGTTCTTCAATCCAGTCCCGGAGATGATGGCATTCATTGGTATCATGCCCATGAGATTCGTGGAAGCGGCAGAACTTTCCAGACTTCTGTGCGTTATCTGATTCCTTCTTGTACGGTGGGCATTTGTATCTAACTTCGCCTTGGGTGGCAAGGAAGATGTTTTCGACGGTTTCATTCAAAGGAGTGTAAGTGTCGAATCTTGGTCCTGGCCGATATAGGCGCTTTTCTCCCTTCTTGCCCCCAGCGTTGTCTCTAGAATCATTTCTTCGAACGTCCTTCGCTGCAGCGGGCGTGTTGCCGTGAGCTGCCTTATTTTGTTGCCTTGACTGCCCCTCAGTGGCAGCATCTTCAAGCCTCATATATTTCCCGGCTTCATGGAAGAAATCGGGTAAAGTAGCTGGTTTTTCTTTTGTCAACCTTCTAGCAAATTTAGTATCCGGATGCACACCACTACAGAGGGCCTTTAGGATAAGCTTTTCATCGGCATCTTGGACTGCGGCCGCTGCGGCATTGAATCGGGTTAGGTATTGCTGCAGTTTCTCTTCAGGTTTCTGTTTGATACTGGATAAGGAATAAGCGTCCTTGGGTTGTTCCACATGAATGCGGAACTGACTGATAAACTTTTCTTTCAACATTTCCCACGAGCTGATGGATCCCTGGGGTAAATGACAGAACCAGGAGGTAGCTAGATCTGCTAAGAATAGTGGAAAGCATTTGCACAGTACTCCCTCTGTTGCTCCACTCATGAGCATATGCTGTGTGTATCTCTGGAAGTGTACAACGGGGTCGGAGGTTCTTTTGTAAGGTTCCATTGTTGGCATTTTCCATTCTCGGGGGGTGATAGCAATTTCGATATTGCGGGCGAAAGGGCTGGTTACCCTAGCACCTATCCCTCGATCTCTTTGATCCCATTGGACGCAGTCTTTGAACAAGCGTTCCATCCTTTCATCAGAATTTGGGGCAGATAGAAATGAGTTCGGTTCTGTTCTGTGGGATTGATTCCGTCCAGATGACCTGTAGGGATGGTATCGTCTATCATTCCTGATATTTTCCAGTGGCTGTCTTTGGTCTTCTGGAAGCATGCTAGGGTCAGCTACAGTTGGCCCTTGCCTTGATCTTCCCCTGCTGGGTTCTGATCTAAGCACTTCCTCGGGTCCAACTTCGGGCTGGACTCTAGCTCGGCCCCGTTCATTGGTGTTTCCATGGTTAGGGAGTATGACAGGCTCAGCTACAGTTGGCCTCCGTTCGGTACCTCCCCCGTTGGGTTCGGTTCCAAGCGTTTCTTCAGGCCTAACTTCGGGCTGAGGTCGGTCTCGGCTCCTACCTTGGCTGCTTCTGCCATTAGCTCCTTCGAAGAAGGAAGACCTTTGTTGTCTCTGAGATCCTCCAGATTGGGACTCACCCCATGATTCAGTGTTGCGGTTGGACTCTTCAGCATCCCTTAAGCGTGACATTAGATGGTCCACCAAGGCTTCTTGCTGGGATGTGAAGCGGTTAGTCACTTCAGCCACAACCCTGTCTAGATCTGCCCTAGTAATTGCTGCCGGCTGTTCCGCGGTAGGGATGGTCGGATTTGCCTGACCTTCATTTGGTACTGCTGTTGGAAGGGGACGATTTACTTGATCAGTGACCACTGGATCTGGAAGACTACTGGTTGCGATGTTTTTTCCTTTGTTAACATCTTTCTTCTGCTTGGGAGGCATGTTTTCCAAGCGATGAACGACGCTGTTAGGAAGAAGGTTAAGTGGAAGAAGCTGAAGCTTCGAGCTTCTAGCTCTCAATGAAAGCACCAAAAATGTTTGCACAAAAAATGGACAAACACCTCAAAGTCGTATGATTTAATTGATTTTATGTTGTTCTCAGTGATTTGGGTGATTTATGCAGATATGTGAAAAGCAGGGACTAAACTGTAAAAGACATGCAGATTTATAGTGGTTCAGCCAGAATGTGCCTACGTCCACTTTATATATTATTTCTCCTTTCTTGTTCAGTTTACAAGTACAAAGCTTTTTTACAAGTAAATGAAAGTTGTTTGAAAGTTCTATCCGTGCTTGAGCTCTCAAACTTGTCCCCCCTGGTGTACCCCTGCCCCTCTATTTATAGAGTGAGGCTGGGGGTAGGGGTCTTGGATGTGTATAGCTGCTGGTGGGCCTGGGCTGATGTGATCTGGCCTGGCACGTCTTGGTCCGGTAGCACTTGGTTCGGTGAAGGCTGGTCCGGTAGGTAGTGGAGTAGGTTGGTTCGGTGAAGGCTGGTCCGGTAGGCAGTGGGAGTAGGTTGGTTCGGTGAAGGCTGGTCCGGTAGTGCATGTAGGTTGGTTCGGTGAAGGCTGGTCCGGTAGGCAGTGGGAGTAGGTTGGTTCGGTGATGAGAGGGGAGCGGAGCGGGATTGATTCGGTGGTTTTGGTCCGGTGGGACTTCGTCCAACAGTTGATTTAACCCTAATTGGAATGGTTGATTTTATTTTATTCTATATGTGATAAAAAATTACACATTCGTTTCTTACATGATTTTTTGCACTGGAATTGGTTGCCAATGGAATTGTTAGATACTGGTTATGACTATATATGGGAGTAATGACCAATAAAACATTGATGTTAGGAAATTTCAACCATTATGTTGGAACAATATTATCCAAGGAGCTCCAATATAACAAAATGTAGGCTGTTTGTATGAAGCAATAAAGCATCAATGAAGTATAGGGTCATAGTAAGTAGGCAATAGTTGATTGTATTTAGAATATACATATGATACTAATTAGAGTTTCGACTCTTGCTTTTTATCTGTAAAACAAATTATCCGATTTTTATTTTTATTAAATATAACATTCATAAATAATGTGAGAAAAAGTGATTTATATATAAAAACCGAATAATATGATTCAGAATCCTAATAGAGTTTGATTTTAACGGATGGATAAACTGCTCTTGGTTTGTCATGATGTAATTAAATAATCATTCATATATTTTACGTATAAAAAATGATACCAGTAGTAGCATACTAATTACAGGTTGGGTAAGTATCCATAAACTTAAAAGAAAATATGCATTAACCCTGATCATTTTATAACGCTTTTATATGATGAATTAATCTACATAATTCATTACCTTATTTCTAAAATTTACCTTTCTGATCTAAGTTATTACATTTTTCTTTTTCGTTAGTGATTATGATACTATCAATGAGTTATAATACTTTTTGCAGAAGAAGCAAGAACTTTATCTGAATTGCTATAAGAACTGTACAAATGAAAAGTGGATTAGAAAACGAACAGAGTTTGATTATTTTTTCATTTTGTACTACTCCTAAATTCAGAGTTTATCCAAGTCTCAAACTTAATTTTGTACTGCTCCTAATTCATATTGGAAAAGCATACTTTGAATTATGTAATTATGTGTATTTAGGTTTCACGGACTTAAACTTTTAAGTCATATTAATTTAAGCAAATTTCGAATACGCATTTGCTTGTATGTTATAAAACATACATATACATACATATACATACATAAATACGTACATATATATAGGTGTGTGTGTGCGTGTGTGTACACACATACACACACATATATAAGATTTGGAGGGAAAACAATTAAATTGATACAAAATATCTTTAATGCCTCTTTTCTCCTTTAGATTGAAGTCGGTTCATATCTTATCAGGTCCTTAACCAACTCTAAACCCGGTCCTCTTTATGCCTTTTTAGGGATACCTATAAATGCAATGATAGTCAAATTCTATAACTTTAAATTTGCAATAGAGCATTGAGGTTTTGAATAATACAGACTACATTAGTGCATAAAAACAACATGATAAAATAGAGAACATTTTACAACATGTACTTTTTTCTTTCTGTTTTTTCATATCATGTATCATAAGAATTAAACACATAGCACATGATCATGCATTCATTTATGTTCCACAACCTACCTAGCCTTGTTTGCTCATAATAAATTTATCCAAGTGGCATCAAAACTCAAATTAACTGAATAGTATCAGGTGATTCTATGGAAGTACCGTATTTGATATTTGTTGAAATAAAGCTCATCTTAATTATTCGAGTAGAATGATATTCATCATGAATAGGAATTGTGCTGTCTTTTTCCTCAATATTTTTCATTTTTCTATATTCTAGTCATTATTCTCTTTTGGTAAACATGAACAATAAACAAACAATGATATACCATTTAAGATCTGTACACACGTAATGCAAGCTAGAACTCAAGTTGCAAATGTGATACAGATATGCTAGGTTCTATGCTATTCTAAAAAACACTGCAATAATAAAATAACATTGTAATATGTTGAATATATTGTATAAAAACATAGCAGCATAATATATTTTGTGATAAGTGAAATGTATGAGAAGCAGATGTAGTGTTCTGAGCTGCCATCAGCATTAGAAGCTTCTGCTGACACTCACCTGCACTGTCTGGCTGATCTCTTTTTCATCTTCAGGGAAACAAAGGCAGTAAAAGTAAATACTATAATTCTTTAATCAATCAGTACCTATACTTCAACTTTCTTTTTCAGTTTGTAAAGTTATTGATGGCTATGATGAGTAATAGTACCTATTTTATAATATGTTTATGTTTCTGATTAAAGAAACCAGTGGGTCCTTCTGAGCATTCTAATGATTTTCAATTAAATTTTATTCTTTTTGAAGTTTTTTATGGAACCTTTTGAAGTAGTTTATAGAAGATGAAGAAAATGTTTCATGGAATTGTTTATGCCAACTACAAATTAAAGACTACAATTATCTCACTAATGATTGAAATATGCAATTTTATAAGTTTTCATGATTTGCGTTCAATAAGCCAATGCTATGGATTTAAAAAATATTGAATGAAGAATTATGATGTGCATGAAACTGGAAGTAAATGGTCACTACCACTATGTCTACCTACATTGATGCTTGAGGCTTTCATTTGGTGGGCCAGGATATGACCCAAAATTTAAAATATCACTATTGCTTTTAAATTTTATTTTTATTTTTTTGTAACTATAGTTGTACAGCCTTCACTTAAATTAAATTTCTATTCTAGTAGTTTATAGTTTCTTTTGTTGTATTTGAGATATTTAATTAGTAGTTGGCGAATACACAAATTTTGGTTTTGTTAGTCTAACGTTTCCAAGCATGATCTAGTTATGGATTAAATGCAAAGAATAAAATATGTTCAATGGAGAAATATAAATAAACAATGGAACTAATTGGCTTTTAAATATTTTGTTATTTTTTTAGAAAACTAGAATTTCACTGTGACATGCAATAAATGAAGTCCTTGAAGACAAGAAGAAATCAAGTGAGGACATCCAGTTCTATCTAAAATAAGATTGAGATTTGGTATTAAAACCAAACAAAAATATCCAAGTAAGATTTAACAGTGCATAACCTTCTGTTAGCAAATTCATAAAGTCTACTTGTGCTTGAGAAATTAATCGATCCAACTTTTGCATCATAGAGCATAGCTAGCTCTTTAGCCCTCTTCAACAATCTGTTTCAACTTCGAGAAAGTCACATGCCTACTTGTTGAGTTATCAATTCTCCTAATCACAATCTTCCCTCTCCAAATTAAGCACAATCAATTATAAATGATAATTTATTTTTAGATCTGCAAATTATACTGGGAATTATGCCTCGTTTTTATTGTAAAAAATGCCTCCCTTTTACTGTAATCTTTCAACATGCATAAGCTATTATCGTTGTTAATAAAAAATATAATTACCAATTGTCCATGCATAAGAATGCTTGAACATACTAACTTTTATCTATAAACGATTTGAATATCAGAGAACACCTTTGAACATAATAAACTTTATCTACAAACGATTTGAATTGATAATAATTTGGTCTGCTTCCATATACATAGCAAATTAAGGTATTTTTCCATGTTTGTTTGGTACATTCTGTAACTACTGTAGGCATGATAGTCTTTTTCTGGTTTTCTCTGTAGTGGTTATAGAAACTATAGCCTTCTCTTAGTCACTATTCCCTTATGTTTTACATTCAGGTTGAAAGAAACTCTCTACTTACTGAATACATTCTTTTACGTTGTGTTCATATATGGGAAGTCATGTTTTACAAGTTACATAGAATCTGTTAAATAAATAGTTTCCATTCTAGCATTGTACTAACTAAAGTTTATATTCCTCTTATAGGAGATTGAGGATTATTGCAGCTTTTATGGAATGATATCTGGCTAGTAGATTTTTTTCCCTAATTGGTTCCAACTAGTGATCTTTATTTTCTTCAGGTGAGTAGTTATTCCTTAATTCAAGAATTAAAAATAACACCTCTCTCTTTGATATCATAAGTGAACTGCTAACAGATTTATGGCTCTACGCATGTTATATATTATACCACTTATCCTACTAATATAATGATTGGATTCTTTTATTTCCCTTGTTTCTGACTATTTTAGAATATAACAACCAACTGTTATATTGTAGCTGATTCTAATTATATATGTATATATATGTGTGTATAAATTAATAAAACATCACTGATTTCAGATATTTGTTTCATATAATATATAAATAGACAAACATCTTAATACAAAACCTTAACCTACCATATGCAGTTTTAGGGCTGTTATGGTAATGGTAAATTTACCATTACCATACCATTACCAGTCAATCGGTTACCATTTTAAAGTAAAATCGGTATACCAGCATAACCAGTACGGTAACGGTAAATTTACCATTTTTTACGGTAAAACATCGGTAGTATTTTTTCAAAACCAGCGGTAACGATAATTTACCAGTTCATTCATAATACATTGATTTTCATGTAAGATATTGTATTATGGGCATTTAGAACCAAGAAAATGGTTCGATTTATTTCAGTAAATCAACACAAATGATGATAAATATGCTTCTATTCTATGTCCTTTATTAAGTGACCCAATGAGATATATAATGAATCATCATTCGGTGTAAAAATATATCAACTTATTATTTTTCTAGACAAATAGTAATTTACCATTACCAGTGTAAGAGTTAACAATTTATCGGTATACCAGTCATCGGTATACCAGTTAATCGGTAATGGTAACGGTAAACAATTTTAGTTTACCAGTAAAAACGGTACGATAACGGTATTTACAAAATGGTAACGGTAACGGTATTTACAAAATGGTAACGATAACCATTACCATAACAACCCTATGCAGTTTTATTTTCCTTAGGCTTGTCTATTATAGTCATATAAGCGTTTACAAAAGAACAAAAAATTATATAACAGTAGAAATAAATCTGTTATTGTTAGTAGCTGATGCTTATGTAGTCTTGATAACCATCAGATTTTAACAACTACTTTCATTTATTCCTTACTAGCTGTTCTTTTTACATCAAATTTGGCTCATTAAACCTATTGGTGTGTAAGTGAGAAATAGTAATAAATTAATAATAATAATAATAAATTAACCAAGCTAAATTAACTAAGTTTTGTTAAAATTAAATAACTTTTATAAAATTAACTAAGTTTAAGTTAAGTAAAATTTATAAATAACAATAATATAACTAAGTTAACATAGTTTATAAATGATGATGATGATGATGATGAATTAACTAAGTTTATAAAAATTAACCAAGTTTATGATAATAATAATAATAATAGTATAACTAAGTTAATGTTAACTAAATATTATAAATAATAATACTATAACTAATTTAACAAAGTTTTATAAATAATAATGATGACAACGATGATGAATTAACTAAGTTTATAAAATTAACCAAGTTTATATTAATAATAATAATATTAATAATAATAATACAATTTAATTAACCTTGTTTTTTTATTATGAATAATAATAAATTAACTAAGTTAACCAAGTTAATAAAAATTAACTAAGTTTTGTTAAAATTAAACAAGTTTTATAAAATTAGTTAAGTTTAAGTTAACTAAATTTTATAAATAAAAATATAACTAATTTGACAAAGTTTTATAAATAATAACAATGATTATGGTGATGATGATGAATTAACTATGTTTATAAAAAATTTACTAAGTTTATAATAATAATATAATTAAATTAACCGAGTTTTAGTAATAATAATAATAAATTAACTAAATTAACTAAGTTAATAAAAATTAACTAAGTTTTGTTAAAATTAACTAAGTTTAAGCTGACTAAATTTTGTAAATAATAATAATATAACTAATTTAACAAAGATTTATAAATAACGATGATGATGATAAACTAACTTAGTTTATAAAATTTAACTAAGTTTCTAATAATAATAATATAATTAAGTTAACCGAGTTTGAATAATAATAATAATAAATTAATTTAACAAGTTAATAAAAATTAACTAGGCTTTGTTAAAATTAAACAAGTTTTATAAAATTAACTAAGTTTAAGTTAACTAAATTTTATAAATAATAATAATATAACTAATTTAACAACATTTTATATATAACTGTAAGATTGGACTTTACTTATTTCATTTCGTTTATAACTTTGATTATTTATTTGACATTATTTATAATATGATATACTCGTACAATGTTGTAGATGTTTGATATTAGATTTGAAGTCCTACGAATTAACATAATTGTTTGACTATATGTTGTGCTTTCACTTGTGCAGGCATTGGATTTCCGAAGAGAGCAAGGTTGGACTTTTATGGTGCTAGCTTTCACTTGTGCATACAACAAAGAATTATGGGTAATCAAGCGTTTTGTTAGCACCAGTTTGGTATAACATTTTATTAGTACTAGGTGTTTAAATTTGTATATGGATGGTTATTGTATATGAGTTTGGTCATTTTATCAAAAAACTATTATATTAGAATGGTTATGGATATCTTATTTGATTACATGAATAATATGTTTTTATAATTGTTTGAATATGATGATTTTGTGAGTAATTATTGATTGATATAGTAGAAACAAAATAGACCATCAACAGGAAATAATAGCATGAAAAAATGGTGCAAAATGGTTGACAACTTTTAGTAGCGTTTCAAAAACGCTAGAGAAATACATATAGTGGCGTTGAGTAAACGCAACCGTAAAGTAGGGGTAAAGTTGGAAACTCTATTGGTAGCGTCAAAAAACCTTTTGGTGGCGTTTCTAAAATGCTACAAAAAGATTTATGGGGGCGTTTGAGAAATAGTGCAATAAAAGGATTTATAGTGGCGATGAAATAAATGCAACTAAAAATCATGGATTTTTAGTTGCGGGCTTTATCACGGCGTTTATCAAAACGCTACCATAAGTTTTGGTAGCATTTTTTTGCGCCACCAAAAATAAAATTTCTTGTAGTGGGATTATGTAATGAACATCAAGAGTTTTGATTTGAATGTGGAAATATGTTTTGTATTGTTAAACTTTTTCCATATTTCTATGATCTGTGTATCAATGTATCTAGCATCGCCATATTTGGTCGTCGAGAATTAATAACTATAGATGACTGCAACATCCATAGCCGTTAGTTTTCGGCCTCCAAGAAGGGGGATGTTACAAAAACCCTTTATTTAGGCCAAAACCTTCCTTTCGAAACCATTCTCAAAACCCTTTCGAAACCACTGAAAACCCTTCCTTTCAAAAGCTTAAAAAACTTTAGACATCTTTATTTTAAAACCTTTAAACATTGCCTTTCGAAACCTTAGGAAAACCTTTCCTTTTAATCCTTTCGAAACAACTAGAAAAACCTTCCCTTTCGCCTCCTTCGAAACCATTGGGGAACCACCCCTTCGAAACCTTTCTTGAAAACCATTCGAAAGCATCAAACCTTTGTAAACATAAACCTTTCGAAAGCACTTGGGTTCAATTGAAAACATGTGGAAAAACATCTTTCAAAATCATTTAAACCATCTCGGTCGAAACCATTTGGATTATAACTTCATGTACAGCAAAAGGATCGGAAACCCATTAAAGTCGAAAGCATTCCTTTCAAAATCATTCCTAAGTAAAGAAGTGGTGTCGGAACCATCCCATCGAAACCATTGGAGAAGTGGTCGAATTTTATAAAACAAAGTAATCCCTTCGAAACCATCTGGGTCGAAAGGAAGAAAACGTCAGCCAAAAGGTTTCGACTTAGTTGAAAGCAGTCATTTAAAACAAAAGCGCAACCCAATCAAAACCCTTTCCTTTAAAACCACTTAACCTGGTCGAAAGCCAACCTTAGTCGAAAGCAATTCAGTCGAAAGCAAGCAGGCGCATTTTCATTTAAAAGCAAAGTAATGCCTCAACCCCTTCAGATCCTTTGGTTTCGACTCTATATCTTCCGCCTACAACCAATTCACTACGTACCAGTTCCCTGATACCATGTGCATTAGTTTCGACAGTGTTAGAGGCGAAGTAAGGAGGCAGAACCTGGTGCCGAAAGCATCGAAACGGTGAAAAACATGTAGATTAGTCCTTTTAAACTATTACTTTGTACCTAACCTGCCTTGTTTGTTAAATTATGATTGGTTGCAAGTTTCTCTTTTCCAAAAGTACTACCGACTTTCTAGGATTAACAATTAAAATTATTTACAAAAAGCCCCTTCTCCTTTTATAAATATATAAAACATTTAAGTCCCATACCTTAAATAATTTTATATATTCATCAAAACACTTAAGAAAATTCTACAAAAATTCCTAAAATCACTTTTTATATGTTTTGTAACATATATTAATTTCAGGCCCAAACCAATTATTATTTAACCATAAATAATTTATAATCCAAAATAACATTTTCTTCACCAGAAAATTTATATAAATTCCATAAATTCAAAAAATTCTGAAAATTGAAACCCATCTCTAAAATATTATTTCTAGTCTATATAAAATTCGCAAGGCATTTGAATGTCATTTAATAGGGTTTTCACCTTAAAACATATCATAAAATCAATACGAACAAGTCTAAATCATTAACAAGCATATATAATCATTCCATCATTCAAAAACATGGCAAATCAATGCAAAATATTTTGGATTTCATCTTAAAACCAACAACAAAAGAAATATGAGATGTAAACATTATTCACCTTAGCTTTAGAGATTAAAGATGTGAGATTTGAATAAATTTGATGTTGATTAAGCTTCCCCTTTATCTTTCTTTCTCTTGCTCTTGTTAATGGTGGCCAGCCTTAAGCTTCGAAAATTTTGATAAATGAAAATGAATGTGTATGGGATACATGACCAAGTTTTAGGGATATAGGAATGGCCTCTTTCTTATTTTACCCCTCCTCTATTTCATTTTAAATCTTCTTTTAATTTATTGGTTAAATGGCACGACTACCCCTTAATAAAATAAAACCTCAATCTCTATTTAATTTAGCTAATTAATTATCCTAAATAATGTTACTAAAAATATAGGGTGTTATAGACTCCCTTCCTTAAAGAATTTTTTCCTCAAAAATACGATAAGGTACACAACAAATCAAACAATAAGGTAAAACATACCATCAAACAAGTAAGGATAAGTGTCTTTAATCCTACTCTCAGTCTCCCAAGTACAGTCTCTCTCATCGTCACTCCATTGGAGTTTCATTAATCTCACTATCTTATTTCCGAGTCTCTTCTCATCTCTCGCAACTATACCAACTGGCTTTCTGACTATGGTCAAGTCCAGTTCTACTACTAAATCTCCTAACACTGTCGATGCTATAGTAGTCTTCGGGTCTCTAACACACTTTCTGAGATGAGAAACATGGAAAACATTATGGACTCTTTCCAAACTGCTCGGTAACTCAACTCTATATGCGAGTTTCCCGATCCTCTCAACAATAGGAAAAGGTCCAACGAACCTCGGTGCCAACTTCCCTGATCTTCCAAATCTGGTCACACCTTTCATCGCTGACACCTTAATAAATACTTGATCTCCGATGGAGAACTCTAAGTCTTTCCTTCTGCTATCTGCATAACTCTTCTGCCTAGACTGGGCCTCCTTCATTCTAGCTCGAATGACCTCAATCTTTTCTGCCGCTTCTCTAACTAAATATAGATCGAGAACCAACCTATCCCCAGTTTCTAACCAATAAATGGGAGATTTGCATGACCTTCCATACAAAGCTTCAAACGGTGCCACCCCAATACTAGTCTGATAATTGTTGTTATATGAAAACTCGACTGAATGCAATGGTCTTCCCACGATCCCCCGAAATCTAATACACAAGCTCTTAACAAAATCTCCAAGATCTTGTTAACCTTTCCGTTTGCCCATCTATCTGCGGATGGTAAGCGGTACTCATCTTGAGCTTGGTTCCCAAAACTTCTTGTAAACTCTTCCAGAACTTGCTAGTGAATAAGGAATCTTTATCACTTACTATACTACTGGGAATTCCATGCAGTCTAACCACATTCTTCATGAACAACTTCGCCAAAATAGGTGTAGTTCAGTTGACTTAATTGGAATGAAATGGGCGCTCTTGGTTAATCTATCCACTATGACCCATATACTTTCATTTTCTCTGTTTGACCTTGGCAAATCGTCAATAAAATCCAAAGAAATAGAATCCCACTTCCATACCGGAATATCCAATGGCTGAAGCAATCCACTTGGCTTCTGATGTTCGGCTTTTACCTACTGGCAGTTCAAACACTGCTTCACCCATAAGCCCACATCTTACTTCATACCTTCCTAGAAGAAACTTCTCTTCATAACCTGATACATCTTAGTTCCTCTCGGATGAATTGTGAACTTCGAACGATGACATTCCTCCAAAACTTCTTTCTTTATGTTTCCTACACTCGGAATACATAATATTTCTTCCTTTCTCAACCACCCATTCTGGTCAAGACTGAAATCTTTCAAGTCATCGCTCTCGGTTCCGTCTCTAAACTTCCTGATCCGTCCAGCTAATACCGGATCTTCCTCCTGTTTAGAAGCAATCCTTTCGATCATCTCTGGTCGAACTTCCAAACAAGATAACACTACAGTTTCATTGCTAGACCCAGCCTCAGATCTCCACCGCACTCTGCAATCTACCAATTCTTCTAAATCTTTCCACTCAGTAATCATCGCCAACACTGCATTCTGATGTTTCCTGCTAAGTGTATCTGCCACCTTGTTATCTTTCCCTGGTGTGTACTCAATTCCAAAATCATAAGCAGCAATAAACTCTAATCACCTCTGCTGTCTCATGTTCAGCTCCTTTTGAGAGAATAAATACTTCAGCGACTTATGATCTTCATATAACTCAAACCTCTCTTCTAAAAGGTAATGTCTCCACACCTTCAATGCAAAAATCACTACAGCTATTGGGTGTGTTTCGACCGGTCTAACACCACCGAACCAACTTCCTTCCTATGCATAGCCGAACCAGCCACCACCGATCCAAACTCCAACCAACCACTGCCGAACCACTCACCACCGGACCAAGCCACGCCCTCACCACCGGACCAAGCCACGCCCTCACCACCGAATCCACCTTCACCGAATCAGCCATACCGAACCAATTCCCTCTTCTCTCATCACCAGACCAAAGCCCCACCGGACCAAGTGTTACCGGACCAAGACTACAACCCAACCATCACCGGACCAAGCGTTGTCGGACCAAGGCATACCGGACCAACTCTGCCAGGCCAGATTGCATCAGCCCAGGCCCACCAGTAGCTATATACATCCAAGACCCCTGACCCCAGCCTCACTCTATAAATAAAGGGGCAGGGGCACAACAATGGGGGACAAGTTTGAGAGCTCAAGCACGGAGAGAACTTTCAAACAACTTTCAGATACTTGTATCAAAGCTTTGTACTTGTAATCTAAACAAGAAAAGAGAAATAATATATAAAGTGGACGTAGGCACATTCTGGCTGAACCACTATAAATCTGCGTGTCTTTTACAGTTTAGTCCCTGCTTTTCATATATTTGCATAAATCACCCAAATCACTAAGAACAACATAAAATCAATTAAAACAAACGACTTTGAGGTGTTTGTCCATTTTTTTGTGCAAACATTTTTTGTGCTTTCACTGAGAACAAGAAGCTCGAAGCTTCAGCTTCTCCCACTTAACCTTCTTCCTAACAACGTCGTTCATTGCTTGGAAAACATGCCTCCCAAGCAGAAGAAAGATGTTAACAAAGGAAAAGACATCGCAACCAGCAGTCTTCCAGATCCAGTGGTCACAGATCAAGTAAATCGTCCCCTTCCAGCAGCAGTACCAAATGAAGGTCGGGCGAATCCTACAACCCCTGCCTCAGAACAACCGACAACAATTACTAAGGCAGATCTAGACAGGGTTGTGGCTGAAGTGACTAACCGCTTCACATCCCAGCAGGAAGCCTTGGTGGACCATCTCATGTCACACTTAAGAGATGCTGAAGAGTCCAACCGCAACACTGAATCATGGGGTGAGTCCCAGTCCGGAGGGTCTCGGAGACAACAAAGATCATCCTTCTTCGAAGGAGCTAACGACAGAAGCGGCCATGGTAGGAGCCGAGACCGAGCATAACCCGAAGTTAGGCCTGGGGAAACACTTGGAACCGAACCCAACGGGGGAGGTACCGGGCGAAGGTCAACTGTAGCTGAGCCGGTCGTACTGCCTAACCATGGAAACACCAATGAACGGGGCCGAGCTAGAGTCCAGCCCGAAGTTGGACCCGAGGAAGTGCTTAGATCAGAACCCAGCAGGGGAAGATCAAGGCAAGGGCCAACTATAGCTGACCCTAACATGCTCCCAAAAGACCAAAGGCAGCCACTGGAAAATATGAGGGATGATGGGCGATACCATCCCTACAGGTCATCTAGATGGAATCAATCCCACAGAACCGAACCGGACTCGTTTCTATCTGTTCCAAATTCTGATGAAAGGATGGCACGCTTGTTCAGAGAATGCGTCCAACGAGATCAAAGAGATCGAGGGATAGGCGCTAGGGTAACCAGCCCTTTCGCCCGCAATATTGAAATTGCTATCACCCCCCGAGAATGGAAAATGCCAACAATGGAACCTTACAAAGGAACCTCTGACCCCGTTGTACACTTGCAGAGATACACACAGCATATGCTCATGAGTGGAGCAACAGAGGGAGTACTGTGCAAATGCTTTCCACTATTCTTAGCAGATCTAGCTACCTCCTGGTTCTGTCATTTACCCCAGGGATCCATCAGCTCGTGGGAAATGTTGAAAGAAAAGTTTATCAGTCAGTTCCGCATTCATGTGGAACAACCCAAAGACGCTTATTCCTTATCCAGTGTCAAACAGAAACCTGGAGAAAAGCTGCAGCAATACCTAACTCGATTCAATGCCGCAGCGGCAGCAGTCCAGGATGCCGATGAGAAGCTTATCCTAATGGCCCTCTGTAGTGGTGTGCATCTGGATACTAAATTTGCTAGAAGATTGACGAAAGAAAAACCAGCTACTTTACCCGATTTCTTCCATGAAGCCGGGAAATATATGAGGCTTGAAGATGCTGCCACCGAGGGGCAGCCAGGGCAACAAAATAAGGCAGCTCACGGCAACACGCCCGCTGCAGCAAAGGACGTTCGAAGAAATGATTCTAGAGACAATACTGGGGGCAAGAAGGGAGAAAAGCGCCTATATCGGCCAGGACCGAGATTCGACACTTACACTCCTTTAAATGAAACCGTCGAAAACATCTTCCTTGCCACCCAAGGCAAAGTTAGATACAAACGCCCACCGTACAAGAAGGAATCAGATAACGCACAGAAGTCTGGAAAGTTCTGCCGCTTCAATGAATCTCATGGGCATGATACCAATGAGTGCCATCATCTCCGGGACTTGATTAAAGAACACATTAGAAGGAAGAAACTGGAATGCTATGTAAAAGGTCAGGACAGGACTCCAGCTCCTGCCAATGAGAACCCAAGGCTGCCCTCACTAGAGATAGGCAGAGGAAACCGCAACACTAGCGGCTCCAGTCAAGAGAAGATAGTGGTCCATACCATCTCAGGAGGACCACACATCACCGACAGAAGCTGGGCAGAGATGGAAAGATATGGAAAGTCGCTTAGAAACGATAAAGACTGTGTTAATTCTGTTATAGAAGAACGCCACCCGAAGCGGAAAGAGAGTGATGACATCACATTCAGTAGGCGTGACCTAGAGGGAAGACAATACCCTCACATGGATCCCATGGTTATCTCTGCCCGGCTCGGTCCAGCCGAAGTTTTCCGGATTCTAGTAGACACTGGAAGCTCAGTAAATATCCTATTCAAGCATGCGTTCGACAAAATGAAACTATCAATGAAGGATGTTTCTCCCTGCAATAAACCGCTACACGGTTTCACTGGAGATGCGAAGATGCCCCTCGGGCAACTGGACCTCTTCGTTGAAATTGGAAGTCATCCCCGCTCCGTTGTGCGGAAACAAACATTTGTGCTGATAGAAAACCACTCGGCCTACAACGCTTTCTTAGGAAGGCCAGCCTTGTCTGACTTCCAAATTGTCCTGGCCCCATGGTGCCTAAAAATGAAATTTCCAATGGACAATGGAGTAGGGGAAGTAGATGGAGACCAGGACATTGCTCGAGACTGCTATGTAACTGAACTTCGCAACAACCACGGGAAGGATAAAGGGAAGAGTGTAGAGGTTGCCCTCTGCACAAAAAGTTTGGAAGCATAGCAACTAAAGAAAGCCCCTCCTCTTCGATATACCAGCGACCCTTTCAATGAATTAGACCCCAGGGAAAAAGAGGAGGAGGCCACCGCCGAGCCTGCAGAGGCTATGGAAATTATATCTGTAGACAAGCATGACTCGAGTAGACTATTGAAAATCGGGTCCCAACTAAAAGCTGAGTTGAAGGAGCAACTCATTGACTTTCTCCACCACAACTTAGATGTATTCGCATGGTCACATGCTGACATGACCGGAATTTCCCCTGACATAGCATGCCACGTACTAAACATTGATCCTACCAAGGTGCCCGTAAAATAAAGAAAAAGAAGTATGGGGGCAGAACGATCAGCAGCCCTCGATGAAGAAGTAAAGAATCTACTTGCCAATGACTTCATACGAGAAGCCATCTACCCAGAGTGGATCGCCAACCCGGTACTGGTAAAGAAAGCTAATGGGAAGTGGCGAACATGCATTGACTTCTCCAACTTAAATGACGCCTGCCCGAAGGATTGCTTCCCACTTCCCGAATCGATCAACTTGTAGACAGCACAGCAGGGCACGAACTCTTATCCTTTATGGACGCATACTCAGGATATAACCAAATTCCTGTGCATGCTCCCGATCAAGACCACACTAGTTTCATCACTGACCGGGGTTTGTACTGCTATAAGGTAATGCCTTTCGGACTTAAAAACGCAGGAGCCACCTACCAGCGCCTCGTCAACAAGATGTTTGCAGAGCTAATAGGACAAACTATGGAAGTGTATGTGGATGACATGCTGGTAAAGTCAAGGAAAGCCGACGATCACGTAAGCCACCTGGGCGAGATGTTTCAAGTACTTCGCCAGTATGGAATGAAACTTAATCCTCTAAAATGCTCCTTCGGAGTATCATCAGGAAAGTTCTTGGGATTCATCGTCCATGCCAGAGGGATTGAAGCAAACCCTAAACAAGTCCGAGCTCTAAAAGATATCAAAATACCTTCCACTCGAAAGGAAATGCAAAGTCTGAATGGGAAAGTGGCCGCCCTAAGCCGATTCATCTCCAAAGCAACAAACAAGTGCGTCCCCTTCTTCGAGGCTCTAAAGAAAGACAAAGGAAAGTTCGAATGGACTGACCAATGCTTAACCGCTTTCCTTAACTTAATCGAACACCTCTAGAAACCGTTGGTACTCTCGACTCCAAGCGAAGGCGAAGAATTATACCTATACATTGCTGTGTCATCTCACGCCCTGAGCGCTGCATTGGTAAGAGAAGACAACCGCACGCAGCGGCCAGTATACTTTGTAAGTAAGAGGTTTACGGGGGCAGAAGTCAGATATACTAAACTTGAGAAGCTAGCATACTGTTTACTAATCACATCACGGAAACTGCGTCACTACTTCCAGTCCCATTCCATCAAAGTTCTGACCGATCAACCACTAAAGCAGGTACTCCATCGTCCCGACACTTCTGGGCGACTACTTAAATGGTGCATTGAACTAAGTCAGTATGATATCACCTATCACCCTCGCACCGCCATCAATGGACAAGCCGTGGCCGATTTCATTGCAGAATTCACTACCAACGAAGGTAAGGAGCAATCGAAAATGGCAAAAGACATCAAGTGGAATCTCTTTGTGGATGGCGCGTCAAACGAACAAGGCTCGGGGGCAGGTGTGGTAATAATCACTCCCAGGGGAAATAAGCTGCACTATGCTATAAGGTTGGAGTTCGCTGCCACCAACAACGATGCAGAGTATGAAGCAGTGATAGCTGGATTAGAACTTGCCTTAGAAATCGGAGCCAATTCTTTGTGTCTTCATAGCGATTCTCAACTTATTGTTAATCAAATACTATGAGAATTCCAGGCTCGAGAAGAACGACTCATAGCATATTTAAAGAAGACCAAGTTACTTCTTAGTCGATTGGACCACTAATTAGTCAGACACATCCCTCGGGAAGAGAACCAAGAGGCCGACGAATTGGCGAAGCGAGCAAGCGTGAGAGACGGCGCTATTTCCGAGGCAGTAGCCATCTCAAAGCAACTGACCCCAAGTTTTGAACAAGTGAATCAGATAGCTGCAACCAAAGAAGCAACTTGGATGACTCCCATCCGAGACTACTTACAAAGTGGCACACTGCCCAACGGGCGTAACGAAGTCAAGAAAATCTTGAGGAAAGCTTCCCGCTACACAATACAAGAAGACACCCTCTATCGGCGCAGATTCTCTAACCCCTTATTAAGGTGTGTCGCTGGAAGGGAAGCCAAGGAAATCTTATCCAACATTCATTAAGGAAGCTGCGGAGATCACACCGGAGGGCAAACTTTAGCAAAAAAGATACTCCGATATGGATATTTCTGGCCCACCTTAAGCAAGGACGCCTTAGATTTCGTCAGAAAATGTGACAGATGCCAGAAGTTTGCTAAGATTCCACGGCTACCAACAACTGAGATTACTCAAATGACCAGCCCGTGGCCCTTTGCAGTATGGGGAATTGACTTAATCGGCGAACTACCAATGGGCCGAGGCGGGGCCAAATATGCTATAGTGGCAGTTGACTATTTCACCAAATGGGTGGAAGTAGAACCCCTGAATAAAGTATCTTCTGCAAAAGTTATTAACTTCTTGATCAAAAATGTTCTGTGCAGGTATGGAGTCCCATTCAAAATCATATCAAACAATGGACTTCAGTTTGACAGCGAGGAATTCGCCAACTGGTGCCAAGAGCACGGAATTCACAAAAGCTTCTCATCCATAGCGTATCCCCAGGCAAACAGACAAGTTGAAGCCGTCAACAAAATTCTGAAAACTCTAATAAAAAAGAAACTCGAAAAGTCAAAGGGCGCTTGGGTGGATAAACTCCCTACGACACTGTGGGCCTATCGCACATCTTTCAGAACAGCAACAGGGCATACTCCTTTCTCTTTGGCTTACGGATCGGAGGCTATGCTCCCAGTTGAAACCATCGTGCCTTCCCATCGTAGGATCCACTATAACCCAGAAGAGAACGAAGAACTCCTTCACATGCCTTTGGATCTAATTGAGGAGAGAAGAAATGATGTAGTCCTCAAAGCAACAGCCCACAAGAAAAAAGTGGCAGCATAATACAACTCCAAAGTCAATCATCGTACCTTACAAGAAGGGGATCTTGTCCTCAAGCGAATTTTCCCTCGCCCCGGAGCATTAGATCCAATCTGGGATGGACCATATGTGATTCATAAAGGTCTCCACAATGGAGCTTATATTTTGTCAACAGTGGACGGAGAAGTGTTCCAGAGGGCATGGAACATCCAACACCTCCGTCGATACTTTTCTTAACTTGTACTGCCCATATGAAGTGAATTAACAAAGAGAATCAGTGGACGTAGGCATTTTCATGCCGAACCACTTTAAAAAACATGGTCTCTTTTTTATCTTATTCCTTTATATCTTGGCTGCTTGTTAACTTTATCCTTTTCTGTTGAACGAAATCCTGTGCATATAGCATTCCACAACGCAACTTCACCTGGACAAGACCTAACAGGTACTATGCGAATCTATGCCCTCGCCAATGAGACACTTTCACTCCGGCATCCCTCTGCTGCGGGTTAACTCATTGCTCGCGACGGCCCTTAAAGCCAACTGTAATGAGCCGATTATAAGCCACCGAGAAGGCCGACTATAGCCGAGGCAGCTCATTACGGCGTTCGGCTCGCCGGCAACTATGAACCGACTATAAGCCCCAACATAAGGTGTGGCCAGCTAGGGGCAGTTCATGGTTGACGATCGGCACCCACGCTAGCCGGCCACAGTAAATCGAATAATACGCACGATTACGGGCCATAATGGCCCGGGTAGTTACTGTGCGCAATCTCGGCTCCGATGTGTCTTAAGTGCGGCTGTGGTAAAAAAGAATTAACTCCCCGCGGAGGCGTAAGATGGGTGACAAATGTCTCCAAGACCCACAGCTAGGGAAAGTGACTACAAAGCCCGTTTTCCACGAACTTAAGCACATCGAAGGCCTTCCGTGATTGGAAGTTTTACTATTTCACATATTTCAATTTTATTTAACAAAATTTTTTTCCTATCCTCTGTAACAATCCCTGTACTACAGGACACAGAACAAGAAACATTCGCTAATGGAAGTGGATACTCACAGCAAGATACCGGACCGCATTCCATACTCGATCACACAAGACATTCCAAGCTGCCATCTACAAGCAAAGTATAAAGGGCGGTATTTCCTTCTCTCATGTGTAAACACGTGACTATAATTTATTCACACCTCACGCTAACATTGCAAGTCATGAAATTATGTTTTGAACAAGAACCTGACGTCAAACACAATTTAATTACAAGAATATGCATAGCTATATTTCTCATACAACGTGTCACAATAGCAAAAACGTTCAAAAGATGACAGAATCAGCTTAAGTTAAAGAATTACACGTCAAGAATAGTGTTGTTTATTACAAGTAGCATAATTACAACCTAAGAGTTACGTTACTGTTTTGAGACTAACATATACAACAATGTCAAGTCCACAAAAAGATATCCAGGTCCAATCAAGGAGCCGGCTGCGTCGGAGTCTTATCCTTATCCTGTTGCCCGTCTGTCCGGCCAGAGAAAGAATTCATTAGTGATAAGAAACCAAGTTAACGAAAAGACTATAAAGGAAGACTTACCAGCATCTGCTCCTTGATCATCTTGATCATCGTCCTCTACTTGCACACCTGCCTCCTCAGCTGCAAGCAACCGCATGCCCTCCTTCACTGCCACCTTCTCCTCCTTGGTGAACTGGGCGGTAACCACATCCATCTTGAAGGCCACACCACCCTCCTTATCCGCCTCAGCCTTGGCCTCCTCTAGAGCCCTGAGATAGATCCTAGCCATAACCCGGGGGTAATCATCCATCCAGGACAAGTTACCCTGCCTCCAAGTACGGAAGTACATATCCTGGAGCATCCCATCCATCATCCCCTCGTTCTCTTCAAACTCCCTCATTCGGATCTCAGAAGCCCGCAACTTGGCAACAACAACATCCCTCTCCGATCAATACCGTAAACGGTCAGCCTGAAGGGACCTCCTCATCGCCTCCATCTTCTCCTTCGACTTGGCCTGAGCAAGCTCCGCGGCCTCAAGTCTCCCTAATAGTTCCTCTACCCGCTTGAGGTTCGCTTGCCGAACCTCATCCACCATGGGAATGGCCATGTCAATCCGCTCCTTACAGACATCCTCCATCCTCCGCAACTCCGCCCTACTGGCCTCTTCAATAGTCTTCCTCAATTGTCTGGACGCGGCCTCATGCTGGGAGATTTGGATGGCTTAGTCGGCGAGTTTTTTAGCCTGGTCGGAAACCATCAACCGTAGCCGAATGTTGGCGCTTCCAATCTCTTCCCCAGCCTTGACCAATAGAGCATGGTGCCCCATCAATTTCCTGGTCTCCTCAGCAACCCGGTCAATATTTGCCTTAGCCTCATCCCTCAGAGTTACGACCCGGGTAGTAAGCAGATCAAGGTCCAGGGACTTAGCTTCGTCAAGCACCCGTACCATAGGATTACGAGAAGGAGATGCTCACCAGTAACCTCATCGAAGGAGATGTCATGAGATGCCGGGTCCAGGTCCGGATGACCCGCAAACGGATTGCGAACTAAGCCAGGATGATCTATCGGGATGACGGTTGGATTCTCGGATGGATGGGGGAAGGTATAAACTCGGTGTCCTCCTCCTTAATATCATGAATAGGCTGGAGTGGGGCCGGAGGGCCAAGAAGAGATTCGGATGTAGATCGACTCCTCTTCTTCTTTTGTATATCTTCTTCAATAACTCCAAGAAGGGGACGATAACCGACTACGTCTCCAGGACGGTTAGTAGGAGGCTTCGGCTTGGCGGAAGCTTTGAGGAGTTTGTATTGTTCAAGCCTGTGCCGAAGATCTGAGGTCTTGGCCGTTTTTCCCGCTCCTGGAATGAAAACCAAGTGTCACCAACATATATTGAGCCATCATTCAAGAATTAAAGAGAGTAAAGAGAAGTTCACCTTGAACCGCAGAAGTTGCCTCAGTAGAAGCACTCCCGGAAGATAAATCGACACCGGTCCCAACCTTATCAGCTTTCTTGGACTTCTCTGTTTCCTCCAAACCTTCGAAGGCTTGGCGGAAAGCGTCATCCGTCCACTCTTGCATCTCGTCTACTTGCCCAGAAGACAAAGCCTCGGTACCATTACCGCCCTGTCCTTTGCCACCGTCATCGTCGTGACGAGCACCGTCACCTTCTCCACCGCTTCCGCTCTCCGCCTCACCTCCTTCATCCTCGCCTTTGTCCCCCTCCACTTTATCCTCCTCCTGAACATCAGGATGTGTGCTAGGAGAGGGTCCATCAGACTTCCTGAGTTTCTTCCCCCCGACGACTGGGTGCGCCGAGAAGGGTCTCCTTTTGCCGCTCTTCGTCGTGGCCCCTCCTGTGGCTTTGGCAACCCTCTCCTCCGCCATGTCTCTCTGCTTGACCACGGACTGATGTGGTAGGATCAGGTTGTGCCCTAGAAGTGTAGCATTCCTAATCAAATAAGAGGCCGACCTATCCCTTCCCGTGATGGCTTCTATTTCCACAGCCATCTGAACCAAGCGGTCACTCTCTACGACCGCAAATCCACCTGTCGCTAGCAAGAAACAAAAACACATAAGAAAAGGTATTGCAGTCAGAACGGAAATTATAAATAAGCTTAGGACATACAGCCAGAAGTGAAGCGACGGATGGAAACAGAGTCATCCTTGATAAAAAACCATTCCTTCTTAAACATGCTGAACTTCGAGTATAAGTCCAAGACTGGCTTGAAAGATACGGCTGATTCCAAACTAATGTATGGAGACCCCTTCTTATAGCCCCTCAAATTGTACAAATACCGAATCTCCCGATTGGAAGGAGGACGCCCGTATCTCCTCTGGAAGATAACAAAAAGGCTCACCAAAATGGTGTAGGAGTTAGGCTGAAGCTGGAATGGAGCCACCTTCAGATATGTGACAAAGCTGACTATCCAAGCATTGAGAGGTGGGATGGCACCACACATACAGTGATACCTGCTGTAAGCGAAATATCCTTCGGGAGGATTATATGGCATCACTCCTTCCCCCGGCAACAGCATACGCGCTTTGTCAATCTCGAAAGAGCGAGAAATGACGTCAAGCTGCTCGTCTTAGAGTGAGCTGGGGAAACAATCAGGGGGCGAGTTCAGAAGCTCTTGAGGACCATATCCATCTACCAGTGATCTCGGAGTGGGCCCATGACGTCCCGGTCCTGACTGGACTGGGGGCACTAAGGAAGGCTCTTCTTTGTCCTGGGATTTCTTATTATCGGAACGAGTTTCGACTTTATGAGACATTTATCTACAAACACAAAAGGGTACGTCGTTAGAATGAAGGAAGTAAACAAGAAAGTATTCATCCGGTAATTCAAATATAAAAGTTCATTCGGCACTCGGAATCTTCGAGTCCATCCGGTAATTCAGGTATATAAGATCGTTCGGCAGAAGAAAATTCACCTGGTTCGGCAGTCAAATTGATTCGGCAAATGATTGGTTCGGCTATTTCAAGCAGTGAAGTTTGGTTCGGTATTCAGTTGATTCGGCTGTCTCAAATGGTAAAGGATGAACAGAGACACGGAGCCCATACTTATAGGCAAACATGGACGACCGAACCAACTGGCTCGGCACACAAGACTGGAGGAGGATGTCCAAGCTAAAACAAAGCACGACATATGCATGCACATGCCCTACTTTGGGGGGCAAGTGTTGGGTGTGTTTCGACCGGTCTAACACCACCGAACCAACTTCCTTCCTATGCATAGCCGAACCAGCCTCCACCGATCCAAACTCCAACCAACCACTGCCGAACCACTCACCACCGGACCAAGCCACGCCCTCACCACCGGACCAAGCCACGCCCTCACCACCGAATCCACCTTCACCGAATCAGCCACACCGAACCAATTCCCTCTTCTCTCATCACCAGACCAAAGCCCCACCGGACCAAGTGTTACCGGGCCAAGACTACAACCCAACCATCATCGGACCAAGTGCTACCGGACCAAGACTACAATCCAACCATCACCGGACCAAGCGCTGCCGGACCAAGGCATACCGGACCAACTCTGCCAGGCCAGATTGCATCAGCCCAGGCCCACCAGCAGCTATATACATCCAAGACCCCTGCCCCCAGCCTCACTCTATAAATAAAGGGCCAGGGGCACAACAATGGGGGACAAGTTTGAGAGCTCAAGCACGGAGAGAACTTTGAAACAACTTTCAGATACTTGTATCAAAGCTTTGTACTTGTAATCTAAACAAGAAAAGAGAAATAATATATAAAGTGGACGTAGGCACATTCTGGCTGAACCACTATAAATCTGCGTGTCTTTTACAGTTTAGTCCCTGCTTTTCATATATTTTCATAAATCACCCAAATCACTAAGAACAACATAAAATCAATTAAAACAAACGACTTTGAGGTGTTTGTCCATTTTTTTGTGCAAACAACAGCCAATTCCAAATTAAGCATTGGATATCAGATCTCACGCGGCCTAAGCTGCCTAGAAGCGTAGGCAATCACTTTACCTATTTGCATCACCACAGCTCCTAATCCCATTCCACACGCATCTGTTTAAACCATCAAATTCTAATTCCCTTCTGGGACAACTAACATGGGTGCATGGGTCAATAATTGTTTCAAACTTTGGAACACTTCCTTACACTTATCGGTCCATACAAACTTAACATCCTTTCTCGTTAGCTTGGTCATTGGTGTTGCTATCCGCGAAAAATTGTTAATGAATCTTCGATAATAACCAGCCAACCCAAGGAAACTCTTTATCTCAGTCACTGTCTCAGGTCTCTTCTAACTGTTAACTACTTCAATCTTAATCAGATCTACAGACAACCCTTTTTCTGAGACTACATGACCAAGAAACTTCACTTCCTTCTTCCAGAAATGACACTTCGAAAACTTCCTTGACTTTAATTTTCACCATAAGAAAACATACGATTTTTGACGGCTAAAAACCATCGGCGGCCATCGGTAGTCATCGGAAACCAACGCAAAATACCATCGCAATTTGTCTCGTCGCCGCACAGTTTTTCCGAAGGTTTCCTACAGTCTCTGTCGTAAACTTTCCGACGGCTACTGACATAAAATCCGACGGCTCTCGACGGTCATCGAAGACACGTGGCCGATTAAGAGGAAGCAACAAAACCACCAATAACCATCGGAAGCCATCGGAAAATGTTGACCTGTAAGCCGTCGCCAACCGTCGGAAACTGTTGGAATACCTGAAGCGTTTTTCCAAATTTCTGCTACATACTTGCCTCACATATACAATTCAGAAATATAATATAGTCATACACAAGCACATATCGAATTCAAATATTAAATATAATCTCAAATCATACAAACATACTCAAATCACATAAAGAAAATTAAACCAATCATAACTCACATAACATCGAACCAACCAACACTTCGTTAACATAATATACATACATGTCATCATACAATATATACACCGTGAAACACCAACAAATCTCACACCATCAACAACTCAAATGTCATCATCAACAACTCACCACCATCAACTCACAAATGTCAAACTGACCATCATCAAATTTACCATCAAATAATATACAAAACATCTCAAAGTATCCAACCACACCATCTCTCATCAAATAATGCTAAACAATGTCGCATAACAATAAAACATACCTATTACTCTTGTCAATCACCTCCAGAACCTCTGAAACCATCTGAAGATGGAAAGCGTCCACCATACTGCTGCATGTACTCAGCAATACGCTGATCCAGCAGCTGTTTCAACTCAATGGCCTGCCGACGGTTCTGCTCCTCTAGCTGCGCCCTCTAGCTCTCAATTCCTCAACCTCTACTAGATCGATCTGAGCTTTTCTTTGGCTAGCTCTCCTCCATCTACCCTGTAATACTTATTTAATTTATAAAAGTTGAATTACTATAATCTTACTATCGAAGCTACAACATAATATTTTATTTGTTATATCTATAAACTTATTATCTAAACTAAAGTGATGTGAAGTTCTTTAGAACTGAAAGATTACTAAATTGTTATATCGAAATATATTATTCATTACCGTCTGATTGCCAAAACCGTAACGCCTATTCCATGAAGGTGGGTCCATGACTGACTCAAAATTGACATCGTCCTAGTTCGTAGTCAGCTGCTCTCGACCTGTTACCTCCAGGAGTTTCTGCCTTTGTTCCATAAACCGTGCTTGCATGTACAAATAAAAATACATTTGAAATTAATAGTATAATATCATAATTCATTATACTTTAATAATTAAAACAATTACTAATAGTATATAAACTAAAATATGCTTACATGGCTCTTCCACGATTTATCGTCATGCCATGTATATGAAACAGTCCCGTCTGGATTTACATGCTCGACGGCATGAGTACGGGTAAATACATCCATGTATGATATGGGACCCTGCGCCTCCGCTTTCTGAAATGGATTATTATGTACTATTACTGTATATTCAAAATTATATAGCATAATAACTATTACAATTCACAGTTAATAAATTTACCTACTCCTGACGATATTGTTGGAACGACTTGGACCCTCCTCGATGAGTGACAGGATTCCTATTCCTATTTGCATTGTTTCTCTATGACTCTGCCTGTACATTTAAATAAACAATACATTATTTACCTACCAAATATTTTTTGATATTTACATATCAATGAAATAATTAATAAAAGATTAGTACACTTACCTTCGCTTCGTCACTTTCCCAATGCGCCAGCCAACCCTCCCACACACTCGCCCTCATCCAGTTCGGCTTCTCCCCTTTATGCTTCACAACCGACATAGAATCCCAGTAATTCTTTCTCATCTTCTGAATCCAATAGTCACGTACCAGCTGCATGTCGTCTGCTTGGATGTTGACAGCGGCCTGCATTTCATGATAAACAAACGACAAATAATTAAACAATATAAGGTGAACAATAAATAAGCGACAAACAAATTGAGAATGGAAAATAGAAGATTATATTTACAATGAAATCCTACCATATACACTCTAATTCAGACTCTGCAGGAGTATGTGCTATAACTTCTCCATGACGATGCCAAACATAATACTCCGGTACGAAACTGTTTTTGCACAAATGAACTTTCATAATATTTGGTAACAAATATTTTAAATGTTTACACCTACTACACGGATAACGAATTTCTACACCGTTTCTGTTGTTACTTAAAGCGAATTCAACAAATACGTTTATACCATTATAAAAATCTTCCTTTTTTGAACTCTCAGTCTCCTTCTTTGATACATCCATCTCCTCCAATCAACAAAATAGTCGATCAGTTTTTTTATTTAAAAAAATATGTCGCAAATTCAAAAATAAATATTAGCCATTTTACGAATTGACATTTTATTTTTCAATTTATTGATACATAATCTTATATGCGTCAATTTATCCCAACTTAAGAATACAATATTGAAATGTTAGTTTATGGTTTTCTATTTTGATGGTCAATCATCCTACTTCCCATTACAACCACAGTAAACAATTATATTTCCTAAATTATTTCATTTTTAACGATTCAACAAAATTTCGGCAGCACTCCCCCTTTGTTTCCTGTATTGTACACAAATGCGTGTACACATGAAACAAAAAAGAAAAGTGAAGGTGAAATTTTGTGAACCGTTTAAAATGAAATAATGTATGAAAAGTAATTGTTTACAGTGTTTATAATTTGTCCAATATAGAGATAAATCCAGCAAGTACTGTACTAGATGAATATAAATGTCCGTTTTATGACAAAAACGAATATTTATATAACGATCATGTACAAAACTTGTCAGACAGGGCCAAAAACTCTCCAAGGGACGTAATAAAAAAGTAGTTTATATAAAAATTAGAAGTTTTATAGTTTGACTTCTTATTTATTATATAATATATTATTGTTTGTAATGGTTGAAAATTTACAAATTTTATATATTTCGAAAAATTGTTAATTTACCAGATTCCGCGTATTTTATCGAACAAGGTTAATTCAGCGTATTATAGTAGATATGTAAATTATTTTTACGACATTTTCGATAGAAAACAATTTATTTAATTATTACTATGCGTGTGTGTATATATATATATAATGATTAACACATACATACACATATGAACACGTAAACACCCTAATTAACACAAGACAATGCTAAAAATAACACATATATAATGGTTTACACATATACACAAATTCACGAATTATACCTACTTTTCATAATTTAAAGCTAACAAATGAAATAGGTATTCCATGGGATACTATAAACCATCATTTGGCTATTAGTAACATTTAGAATCACTAATTAGCCATAATTTATCAAACTAAAAAAATCTTGATTTAGGTTAAAAATTGGGTTTTTCGCAAAAATTAGATATTATACCTGAGATGGGAAGTAATAGAGAGTGATTACCATGCAAGATTCGAAAGCTTCAATTTGGGGTTTGGAAGCTTGAAAATGGGTTTTAGGGATTTTAGAATTTTTTTCTCATTCAACTGGAATGAGGAAGAAAGGTCTCGGCCGAGACCTGTATAACGCGAATTTCCGACGGGCCGTCGAAAGCCATCGGAAACCATCGCACTTGGGCCATCGGAAGCCGTCGCCAAGGGCCGTCGATATTTCAAGCTATTCTTGTAGTGTTTTCTTTCTCGAGATCTTCAGCAATGAATGTAGCAACTCTTTCTATTGATCTTTTCATTTAAACCAAACAAGTTTGTAACTAATAAGCATGTGCACGTAAGTTATTCTCATAACATCTAACTTAAACCCGGTAATAATATCAATAGAAAACGAATTCATGTTACATCAACCAAGTTCGTAATTTAGCAACTGTTGCATATAAATGCACAAATTCTAACAATTCCTTAGGTTTAAAATGCATTAACGGTGTACTTGACCACTTGGAACAAACTCTTTTCCAACTGTTTCTATAGTTAGTTGAAAAATGGTTATTTCTTGAAAATCCAAACTCCAAACTATCGACTCTCTATGTGAAGAGGTTTTGTATGGGTAAACGAAGCAATTAACCCACACCGAAGCACCAGTTCACTACTATTAAAGGATTTTAAATAATCAAGCTATTTAGTCAATGTCGTGTCCACTATAGTTTGACGATGAACTTCAAATTAAATAAAAGAAGCGTGGGTGTAAGTCTCCCGTTTCAAAATCTAAATATGCAATCTTAATGTGTTCAATCACCTTAGAATTATCTTTCGACGATAGAGTGAGTTACCATATTTACAGTCGTAAGTACATAGACTAACTAAATAGAATTCAATACATAGTTGTCTTTACATGATTAAATTTCCAATCATGCTCATGCAAGGATCAAAAATATAATACAACATAGATAATAGTGTCATGCTCAACATATGAAGTTGCCGAGATGAATATTTTAATAGAAGAATACAAAATAACACTACATCATATAAGCCTCTTGATTTGTCGTTAGAACCCTTCATCTGTCTATCGAAAGCAACTTGCCTAAATCTATAAATTCAGCCTGCTTGAATTAGTACCCGTAAGTTTATGGGAGAAACAATAGTAAAAATATGGATCAGAGATAAAGCCCGGTATGAACAATACATTACCCTAAATATAAATTATAGTGAGACCACGCCACTAAGTACAAAACAGGGTTTCCCTTCACTATTTTATAATATCGGTCTCTCAATGTGGAATGGGAATACATGTATGACTTCAAAACTAAGTGTATCATACACAATTTTTTTATTGTTAGGAGGGTTATAGTCAATTTTGTTTAGTTTGCACGTGGGCCTCATTCTCTTTTCTTTCCAAAAACTATAATACACCATCTTAAGTTGCCACTAAGGCCCTATGCCTCGACCTTCGTATCTTGGTTGTCACTCCAAGCCTTGCACCAATGTTTTTGGTTGCCACTTTAGGATTTACACCTATGCATCCGTGTTTTCGGTTATCATTTTAGGCCTTATATCTACGTTTTCAATTTCGGTTGCCACTCCAAGCCTTACACACATGCTTTCATTTTCGCTTGCCACTCCAAGCCATGCAACTACGCCTTCGTGTTTCGATTGCTACTTCAGGCCTTACACCTACCCCTTTGGTTTTGATTTCAACTCCAGGTCTTACCCCCCAATGCTTTTGGTATTGGTTTCCACTCCTGGCCTTATGCCTATGCCTTCATGTTTTAGTTGTCATTCTAGGCCTTACACTTCCGCTTTCGGCTTCGGTTGCCACTCTAGGCCTTACACATACGTCTTTGTGTTTCGTTTTCCACTCCAGGCTTTACACCTACGCCTTCGATTTTGGTTTTCACTCCTAGTATTACCATATGCTTTAGGTTTCAATTTCTACTCCAGACCTTACACCTATGCTTTCGTGTTTTCTTTACCACTCTAGGCCTTACATATACGGCTTCGGTTTTGGTTGCCACTCCGGACCTTAAACCAACACTTTCGGTTTCGGTTGCCACTCTATGCCTTATACCCACGCCTTCGTGTTTCGCTTGTCGCACCAAGCCTTATACCTACATTCTTGTTTACGGTTGCCACTTTAGGCCTTATTCCTACGCTTTCATTCTTGGTTGCCACATCATACCTTACGCCATTAACTGAATACCCTATCTAATTATTCATTTATTAGGTTTTATCCTTGGTTATTCATCAAGCTACTTAAGTTCTGAGACTATCTTTGGCCTTCTAATCCCAGAACCACCTCAGCTATACATCACATTTTAGAATGTTCTGAGCACTAAATTCAGTGATATTAAGCCTCGGTATTAACTATGCCCTTCAGAAGTTGTTAGTTTTCGGTATTAACTTATCACCGAATGTTAATGGATCTCGACTAGCACAATCCATGGTCTCGTCTAGGAAATCGTGAATTATATTTTAGTTTTGTATCGCCTTTAAGTAGAGCTTCACTACAAGGTCTCGGAAATCACATCCTCTACATGTAATTCCTTTGTTGTGATTATATGTTCTTTTGCCTTCGCTCGTTGGCTAACACCATCAGTATATTAATCAAGGCACATACCTAAAATTTCTTAGTTTTCTTTGCTTATGTATTATACTCACTATCTTCTAGTTCCATTTCCTTTTGGTCAGATTATTCTACCTTCGGTGTTTCCTCTCGGTCAAAGCCTACCTTCTACGAATCTGACATCATCTTTACATTTGGCAACACCTAATTCGTTATGAATTCTCCCTTTTACAGTTTGTACAATAGTTTTCTAACTTATTCATCATATAATATGGATCTGGTTTCTTGACCATTATTTAAATATTTTACTCATTTAAGTTACCTCCCGCCTCTTATATTTGGCTTTGAGTACCCATATTCGATTAAGTGTATTTCAATTCAAAAAGAAGACAAAAAATTCTAGAAAATATACATATGTATTTTCCTTCCATAAAGTTTCTCAAACTCCCAAATTTCTAGGCACTTTCTATAATAAACGATTCTATAGATAATTCAAATATAATTACTTATTTAGGAAAATATTCTACATATCAAAACCCATCTCAAAAAATATGTTCCCAACAACATATTAAATTTTCAGTTTATTTTAATCTCAAAAAGCATAAAAACCAATCATAATATTTACGGCCATACCAATAATAAGAGAAAACTAGAACTTTGGGATATATTACTCACCTAGATCTCTTAATTGATTTGATCTTTGATCTCTTTTAGTTTTCTTAGCTTTCATCTTCTTCTTCTACTCTTTCTCCTACTTAGGCCATTACCACCATTAAAGGGTTCAAAGCTTATTTTTGTATGAGATTGTGAATGAATAGGAAATGGTTAAGTTTATCATTCCATAACAAGTTGGGCTGTTGTTCCTTCTTAGTGTTCTCTTCCATTTTAATTCATTCTGATTAGTTTCATTAAATATTAGCATAATAAATCCTGATATATAACCATTCTAGTGAGTTCTCTTTATTCTAGTTAAATGAATTAATTACCATTAAATTGGAAATTCATTTACATTAACTAATTCAAAGCTAAAAGTCGAAATATATGAAACTATACATCGTCATTGAAACATCGCTTCAAATCATCGATACTATTGATAATCAACCAACCAAAAAACAAACATGTAAAGTTTTAAATTAACCAAGTTATATATTTTTTCATACAAAAACTAAGTTTACTTTTCTATAGTTTCAAAACTGACTGAATTCAAAATTTAGAGTTTTAGAAATTTAAAGCATTAAAATAAACCAAAACTATTTTTAAAGTAGAAAGCATAGGTAATTTATGCTTTCATTGTATGAAATAATCATTTTTTTTTTAAATAAGCATACAATTTAGGTTTATAAATGTTGTGATAACTAATCTGCACCAAGATATTAAAAGGAAAGTAACAAATTATATAAAACTTGTTTTAGTTTGTAGACGATTAAATAGTATACAAAACTTTCACATATAAATAAATATGAAAATGAATATATTAATTATTGTTACAAATAAATATAAATTGTATATAGAAACAAATGAACACATATTTATTAATACATGCAATAAAAAGCTGAAGAAATTGTAAAAAATACATTTAATATTTAATATTCTAGTTAAAACTAAATAGTGAATTAATGTTTGTTAGTTCTAATTTATTTCTCTTTATTTTATTTTCAATTTTTGATTAGAAATTAATTACATATTAATTCTCAGATTAATTAATCTTGTTGAGCTCATAAAATGAATTAACTAGCGTTGATGGGAATATTCGTTCAATTACAATGAACTAAAAAATATTGAAAGAAAAATTATAAACATAAAGTAAGAAAATCCTTTTTATTTATGCCAAGAATTTATATTTAAAACTAAAAGAATAGATGTGAATTAAAGTTTCACAACTTGAGTACTAACTTTTATAGCTAGTGTATCATTCAAATTTATAGATCGTATATCAACTTCTAATGCAAAATTGGCTATTGAATTATTAATCTACTAACTTCGATGATTCCAAATGCTTTAACGGAATCCTTAATTTAACAAAATATGGAGAGAATACAAATATGAACAGCAATCTTGATTTAGTTAATAAGGGTAAAATTTGAGAATGTTTAATTATATGGAACTAAAAAGCTATTACGGTACAAAATTATGATTATGTAGGGTGTTGTTAATGGAGATTAAAACGTTGCAAGGAGAAACATGCGTAATAAAGAGCTAATCATTTACACTACTCTATACTAATTAAACTATAACATTATAACCATAACTTCAAATGTCATATTTCTAATACATATATCATAACCTAACATTACAAATATACTTAGAACAAAAAATATGTGTAGTCTAATTCTACAAAGAACCAAATAAGTTTATATCTTTACTTCGAGTATACATGTAAATATAATAACTGAAATTATATAAAAATTAGAGTAATTACTTATTGATATACATAAAAATATCAATTAAAAAATATACTTATCAAAATACTTAATATCATAATTTATTAGCATTAAAGGGAATTAATATGTATCTAAGTTTTCTCACTAAATTAAATTAAAGTAAAAAACAAAATTACTTGTAAATAATTTTACAATTATTTTTAAATTCAGACCGAAGAAATTAAAAGAAGTTAACCTGTCTTTAAAGAAATTAAAAGCAATTAATTCAATAATTTGTTAGCATTAAAAAATATTTTGCTTATAAACATTATAAATAACCACATCTCCAACTTGTAGTAATTATTAATGAATATTTTCATCTGCATAAAAATTCAAAACATCGTATTATAAAACAGACTTCATAAAAAATCAAAAACAATTAAACCATTGTTTTGTAATATGATCAAGAATTTGGTGGAAACCATGAACTTGAGTTTTTTATGAACATTTCATGGTATATCACAATAAAAAATATGTAAAGTATAGATCAATTAAGAGGGATAATATCTAAAAAGATGATTAGGACTACAAATTATTTTTAAAATTAGTTTGCAATATACGTATTTAAAATTGAACTTTCTACAAAATTTTGAAGTTGCAAAAAAAGGTTGGCTGTATATTTATATTTTATAGTTTATAACATTAAATTTTTAATTTCATTTTTACTCTCTAGCAATTAATTAGATATTTGTTTCATCTAACATCTTTAATTGATTGAAACTTTGAAAGAGAGACTGAAATTTTCATGGAGGTAAGTTGTGATTCAACGACAAACTCGGCTGACTTTGCTCAACGTCGTCCCCTATTCTCCTTTCACCATTACTTGATTATTGTTGTCAGAGTTTTGATAGAACAACTTATACAAAAGGATAAAAATCAAACCCTAACCACTAAAAGAAAAGAAGCTGAGATTTACTGTGCTATTGCTTGGATCACCTCTCCTTCCGTCTGCCTCACATCATTGTTAGGGTTATGTAAAGCTTATTTTCCAAGAAAAGAAACCGAAAAAAATGGAAAGACAAGTATATTTGGAACAAGACCAAGTCATGTCAAGTAGCGGAGCTTATAAAGCCTTAACGGGGTTGAGATTAACCAAAAATCAATTATCTGACAACTCTTTGTTTGTAACATTGCAAGATCTGTGTCGCAATGACTTTCGAGTTGACCATTTTACTTTATGTAACTCAAGATTTGAGGAGATGGTTATAGCGCAAAACGATGAGTGTTTGCTATCGAATTTGTAGGATGGTGTCTTTCTTACGAATTGAGTAGAAGAGGGAATGTTAAAGATGGAAGAATGAAATAAGTCTGCTAACATTTGTAACTAGTATAACCGTACAACGTTGGAAAACCGACCGTTCAATCATATAATTTTCGAAACTAAAATTGAAAAAAATAATTTTCAAAAGCAAGTTTTTGCAGCTTAACTTTACAAACAATATGCACGACCTAATCATAAAGTGACAACTATAGAAATAAAACTATGAATTTGAATGATTAAAAAGAATATGTTTTCTTGATAACTATAATTGATTAAGTAAACAAACTATAAATGTTGGTTGTAAGTACTTACAATACTTGTCTAGAGCTAATTAATGAAGGAAAATAGCAATTAATGGTCACCGAAAATTCACCAACTCCTTGGTTATTCCTAAGTTTTATCAATACGTGGGTCTAAAATGGCGTCTTCTGATATTACCCCCATTCATCTCCTATAGATGTGTTCGTTCCATCGCCGTCCTATGTATTCTTGAACAGCTTGAACTTGCTCCATCACCCCTACCGTTATCACCTTGTTCACCATCACTTCTGTTGCTTCTAACTTCTAGATCAGATCTGTCACTACCGCTACTGCGAACGACACACATGAATCTTCTCGTAATCTTGTTCAAATCTTGTTCAACGATGAAAAAATATAAAGTGTTGGTGTAAATTGATGAACAAAAAAATGCTGGAAATTAGTTAAAATTGGTGAAAGGGGGAAAAAGAGATTGAAATGGTTTGAGAGATGATGGCGACCAAGGAAAATGCTGGAATAATATAGCAGTTTATCCAACGTTTATAATACCAAGTACCCTAAGCAATATGTCATTATACCAAATACACTAAAGGATATGTCATTGCATGTGGATCCCTATCTAAATAGTGTAAAGCGAACCAAACTTATCCAGAGTTATAAACTTCATGGAAGACTGCTCTTTCCTTTTTAGAAGTTGATGTGAGTGAATGGTAGACTACTGATGTATCAGTTAATAACAGTTGAGCCAACACATTTGGTTGCATGTGGAGTTTATACCTAAAAAAGAAAGGTAAGATAAAAAAATTGAGATATGATAAGCTTTTTTACCTTGTCCTTGGCCTTTTTGTCAAGTTTACCACTCGACTGAAGTGATGCATCTTGATGGGATATGATACGGCTGCCAGTGGCTGAAGGAATATAAATGGTATATTACAGTTGAATATAGGTCTGATGTTCTGATATGTAATAAGTGACATAACAATTGATGGTTATCAAAAAACATTTGCAAGGGAGCATATTACTTAGGGCATCTTCAGTGGTTTCAGGGCTGAATATTCAGTCCTGAAACTGGGGTAGGCTCCCAGTGGCCAGGCACCCATTTAATGGGCGCCTGACTTCTAGGTGCCCATTTTATTGGCACCTGAAAAGCAGGCGCCCATAAAATGGGCGCCAGCCCCTTACATATGCCCCCTCCCCTCCCCTCGCCTCCGCACTTTTCTCTTCAATTTCATTTTAATTTTTTTTAATTAGAAAAGCTAAACAAAACGCCGCCGCGTCCAACCAAAATCATCCGAAGAACGGTTTACAGACATCCAGCGGAGCAAGCTGGACCGTTACATGTTCTGCCGACACCTGGAGTTTCACCAGACGATCTACGTGTACTACACGAGCTTCAAGATGGTTATCGGCATAGAGCCGAATCCGCTTTGACGATCGTACAGGTATAAATTGCACATTAATATATCTGGTAATTTTTATATGTACATCACATAATCATATTAAATAACTGTTACTCTATCAAAAATTATTAATTCATAAATTATCTTTAGGACCATTACATTCATTGTCGGGGTAGTTAGGCTAAGTGCATTACCCAGTTTTATGACTCTCTTCCCAGTCCTATTATTGAGAGGCTATAGGCTAGCCCTTTTGGTCTTTTTTTCGATTAAGCCTGTTCAGTCCTTTGATCGACCTCTCCTTCAGGCATTAGCTGAAAGGTGGTGGCCCACCATGCATACGTTTCATTTTTCAGATTTTGAGCTTGGTATCACCCTAGTTGATTTCTTCATGTTCACTAGCATTGAGATTGGACGACATGGTCTTCGACCTTTTCTATTTGATGATTTATATGAGTCCCCCAATCGGTTTACTATTTTTCTACCATTGATAGATGTTACCTGCGTAAGTAGTGGTTCTGTTAAGTTGACTTACCTACAGCAGTACATCACCACTTATATAGCTAGAGCCGATATGTTGGATGCAGTTACTAGAGCATTTTTGCTGTACTTGTTTGGTTCGACCTTTTTTTCGAACCAAAAAGGTACGGTTAGACTAGGTTATTTAGCATCTCTTGCCAGATTAGACCAGCTACATACTATTGATTGGGGCACAGCGATATTATGCACCCTTTATACCGCTCTAGATTCATTTGCGCTTGGCGATGTCAAGCAGATGCATGCTTTTTGGTATATTTTGCCGTTATGGTACTACGAGTACACGACAAACATGCATCCCCGAATCCAGGATATGGCTAGTCAGGCTGCTGAGCAGTATTTCCCTAGGATGAGACGATGAGAGACTATGCAGTACGTACATCATGTTCCCTTAGGTGTACGGCATGACTTGATGGAGGCTAGGTCACAGCTTGATATGCGTAGTCGAGGTAACATCATTCGGACTCCTTGGACCTCACATTAGACTCATCTAGCAGATGCAGGTCTTATGGTGGATGACCATCCCTTGATGGTTGCGTATTCTTTATCTAGACGTAGGGTTGCTTTGCATACACCTGCATTTATGCCTATGTGGTATTTGGGAGAGAGGTGTGCTTATCAAATTATGGGTGATCGTCGTATACCATATGATCCTTTATCTTCTGAGGACATGTTTGGTAGACATAGGGTGATTGATGATCATTACTTAGATGCTCTATGACAGGCTGGGTGGGTGGATAGCAATACTTTCTTCATCAATGGAGATTACAATGCTTATTGAGCTAGAGTAGCACCCCGTAGATTCATCGTACCAGATTATGTTCATGGGGTCAACTCTGATCATATAGGACCTCACATGGCGGCTGGTAGAGTTCAGGTATTGTAGGTTTCATTTGACCCGATTCCGTCATAGTTCTCCCAGACTCCCATGCAGTTGGAGCTTGATACTACTTTTAGAGCATATGACGTGACAGGTACTTTGATTGAGCAACCTTTAGTCTTTCCAGATCACCTCGACTTTCCTGGTGTGCCTTCAGTCGGGTTATATCCTCCGTATGAGGTATGTTTGTTGTTTATTGTCATTTTTCCTTTATTTCATGCTTAGTTTCTTACTATGTCAAATATCATCTTTATGTAGTATGCTGCTAGAATGGACCAGGCCAGAGTTTCACTTGGTGTGTTTCGCGATATGACTCTTGCACATACACACACCAAGCATGATATGTACATGCAGCATACACAGATACTAGAGGCGCAGATTGATCAGCTATCAGTTAGACTTGATGTATATGAGCCTTTCGGATCATAAGGCGGAGGTGATGCTGGTCCCAGTGGGTATGATGCTGGTGGTTTAGATGAGGACGATGGGGATGAGGACGATAGGGATGATGAGGACGATGGGGAGGATGGTGATGGGATGACGATGATGATGACGGAGATGATGATGATGGTGATGGGGATGATGATGACGATGACGAAGATGATGATGATGGTAATAGGGATGATGGTGATGATGCTGCCGACGACGACGACGTTGCATCCCTTTAGTTGTATACCTTTTAGTATATGCATAGTGGACGTTTTATTATATGTTGTAGTTCATATAGCTTATGTACTTATGTCATTGTCTGAGTATACTGTGTATTCTTTATGTTTATATAATTTCACTTTCTTGGATGTTGGATGATAATGTTCGAGTATACTGTGAATTCTATATGTTTGTGTATACTGTGAATTATATATGTTTGTGTATACTGTCAATTCTATATGTTTGTGTATACTTATAAGCACCAACTGGTGACATATACACATAAAAAAACTACTAGTGACATTAGAATTGAAGATATACGAACATAGAACACTGATAAAAAACGACATAGTAATAATAGAACATAAATATGAAGAAACTAGACGTGACGATTAAATTGCAATTCCTGTAAAGAAAGTCGTAGACGTCTTATCTCCTGTTCTAGTTCGTTTGCATAGGTTATGCCCCTTGGACATAAAGGATCATCCAACCATTCCGCGTAATTGCAACCATTCGGCCAGAATTTACATATTTGGATTCGACGACCAATATTTTCTCCATCCGCACGTACTACAACTTCAACTCCATACCCGCACTGACAACAAACTGGGTACGATTCAACTTCTTGCTCAGTGGGAGGTTGAGCTACTTGAACCTAGTTCTTAGGTTGTTCATATGCATGACGAACAACATGTTGTTCATATGGTGGTTCAACCACTTCCTGAAGCCTCAGCTGCTCAAGATTTTGAAACTGACCGCGGACATCTTCATAGTGTTGTTCTTGATAATTGATAAGCCAATCCTCATCAGTATGTGGACTTTCCGTAGGCACGTAACCTGCATCTGAATCGATAGAAGAAGGCCAAGAAGGCATTGCGATGAAGAATTTATTGTTGTGGGTAAGGAAGAAGATGATTATGAATGATGAATAAGTAAATCAGAAAGCGCATATATAAACAAACAGGTCTGACAACAACAACAGACATTATTATTTAAAAAGACAATTCAGAAAGCTCTCCACACATTAACGACCATTACATAACCAACTAGCAATACTGTTATCTTAAGGCCATCCAAATCTTTCTAGCCAATTTTGGCGTATGAAGTATGCATCATGGGCAATGAACGGAGTGCAGTATTTTAAATTGTATCGACCGTCATAAGTCGAACGTGTATTCTCGAACACAGTTTCCGATATTACCTCATTAATAATCTTTGTGTAACGTGTGCATGCCCTAGTAAAGTTTCTGTATGCAGTCTTGACCTCTTGAGCCGTACGTCTAACTTGACAGCCCACGTCGTTGTTGTATAGTTCAGCCAGAGTGTCCCAAAAATGAATTACCATTAACTCCTGATTGTCGCACATCTCATCGGTTTGTATGTAGTACTGCATAAGCAACTTCAATTCATGAGACTTAAATGTCATGTTGGACAATGTAGTTTGAATAATGTTAAGTTTTTAAATGATTTAAACAGATAACGATTTGTGAATTTATATAATGGATGTTCCTTCTCTCCACTCAACAAAGCAGAGAATCTTGACCGGCAAATGAACGTGGCTACAGTACGTGATTTGACCGCACACTAAGCCACCTTCTCTCCACTCAACAAAGCAGAGAATCTTGACTGGCAAATGAATGTGGCTACAGTAGGTGATTTGACCGCACACTGAGTCACCTTCTCTCCACTCAACAAAGCAGAGAATCTTGATCGGCAAATGAACGTGGCTACAGTACGTGATTTGACCGCACACTGAGCCACCTTCTCTCTACTCAACAAAGTAGAGAATCTTGACCGGCAAATGAACGTGGCTACAGTTCGTGATTTGACCGCACACTGAGCCACCTTCTCTCCACTCAAGAATTAGTCCTATATATATAACCATATGGATCTCATACTTGTTCACCACAATTAAGTCTAACAAAACATTCAAATATCAAACAACTATCCTCAAATATCAAACAATGTCTGGAAATTTACTAAAACCTATATTGCTATGCGACAGTGACTCTGAAGAAGAAGCGTACGCGTTAGCGCATCAACAAGAGGAGGAGGAACTGATGGAGATATACCGTGAAGCATACGGTTCAACTTCTGGAAAACATGGTTGTTCAGTTGTGGGTCGGAAATATATCAACTATAACCAGCAAGCATTTCAAAAATCACTTATGCAAGATTACTTTGCCCGTGATCCAACTTACGGTCCAGAGATGTTTAGACGACGATTCAGAATGAGTCGTCCATTGTTTTTAAGAATTCTCGAAAGTATTCAGCAGAATAATAATTATTTTGTTTACAAGCAGGATGCTGCAAAAAAACAAGGTTTAAGTGGACATCAAAAGATGACCGCAACTTTGAGGATGTTAGCGTACGGTACACCCGCCGATTCCCTTGATGACGCATATCGTATTGCAGAGAGTACGACATTGGAAAACCTAGATCACTTCTGTCAGTCAGTTATGTACATTTATGGGACTGAATATCTTCGTTCTCCAAATGAGGCAGATGTAACGCGCTTGTGTGAAATGCATGAAAGCAAAGGTTGGCCTGGAATGCTTGGAAGTCTAGATTGTATGCATTGGGAGTGGAAGAACTATCCAAAAGCATTTCATGGAGCATATAACGGTAAAGAAAAAAAACCTACTATCATCTTAGAAGTGGTTGCCTCTCATGATTTGTGGATTTGGCATGCTTTCTTTGGAATGCTAGGTTCTCTTAACGACTTAAACGTTGTCGAACGATCTCATTTGTTTAATGATTTGGCACAAGGTAAGTCAACTCCCGTATCATTTGCTCTTGGTCATAACACATATGAGCATGGATACTATCTTGGAGATGGAATTTATCCCAAATGGAGTACGATTGTAAAGACATTTGCAAACCCAATGATGGAAAAATAGAAACAATTTGCTGCAATGCAGGAAGGACAAAGGAAGGACGTAGAAAGGGCTTTTGGGGTCCTTCAAGCAAGGTTTGCAATGGTCAGCAATCCATGTAGATTATGGAAGAGATCAAAAATGGCTACAATTATGTTCTGTTGTATAATTCTGCATAACATGATCATTGAAGATGAACGCGGTAAGGACTATCCCGATTTCGAGTATGATGGGGCAAGACAACCCCCCGAATTGTTTCGCACAGCTACGTTACGAAATGAAGGACAATATGCAATTCATGACGATCATCATGAAGTATATCGTAATGCTGCTATTCATAATAGACTCCAAAGGGATTTAATGGAGCATATTTAGAATTCTCATGGAAATCAGTAGTTCGGGATGGTGGATCTTTGTTTAATTACGTCTGTTTGCCTTTTTATTTCTATAACGAAGTGTAGAATGCTATAATTTTTATGTTTGTAATATCATTTATGTTTGGTGAAGTAAATCTTTATTGATGTCTACAAAATGCATCGAAATAAATGATATCCCATTGAATATTTTAAAACTGAAAATAACACATGATTGAAAATATAAACTGAAGGTACATGGATATTTAAACTTCAATAACTAAAAATATCACATGAATATTTCAACTACATATGTTTTGTTCCCGATCTACTCTCAACAATGTTTTGTTAATACTCCATCCAATATTGCATTGTAATTGGGTCCATTCCGGTGACATCCTTTTCCATTACTAAGGTCTCTTGGCGTTGCCGCTCTAGCTCAAACCGGCCTTTCTCAATCTCGGTCAGTTCTTTTAACATGGCAAGCTTTTCTGCACTCCCTCTTTGACGTTTTGCATTTTCTCTCGCATGTTTTTCATGCATTAGGGCTAAACGAGAATCGATTTGAGATTGAACAGCAATTTTCTTCTTAGCCGCTCGTTGCCCCATCGGTCTAGCATCTTCATCAAATGCGGGTTCTGCTTCTTCGTCTTCGTTATCTGGGCATACACATCAAAGTCCATATGAGAAGAATTGCTTGGGCTAGAATTATAATTAGTTCGACTTGTTTTTTTCTTGCCCTTCGACTTCGTCTGGACATCTCTTAAGCTTTTTGCGGTGTTTGAGCTCCATTTTTGTTGACTAACAAGCAAGTCATAGCAGTTTGCAAACTGATATTAGTGGGGTTTCTTTATACCATTTTCTCTTGGAAATAATTTCAAGAATTGATCGTTTGCCATTCTCTTCTAAAAAATAGAAACACAAAATGATATATTAACAAAGTGATAAGAATTAATATAAATTAAAAATGATATTTTTCAAAATGCTACCAATTCAGCTTCGCCACCCATTCCACTTGGATTTGCTGTTCTTATTTTGTGAATCTGTGACACATAGGATTGTGTTTGTCGATTAAACTTCTCGAAACAACCCGTGATTGCAGACATTGACCTCGTCTTTTCAACATGCTTTTTATTGTATGAAGTCATGACTTTTTCCCAAAACGCCTCTCCACTTTGGACATTTCCCTTTACCGAGTCGTTAGTAAAATGACATTAAATATAACACAAATCCTTATCTTCATCGCTGGACCATGTAGCAGAAGAATGGAAGGATAGAGGGGGAGCGGTCTGGGGATGAACATTTTAAAAGGGTTGGGAATCAAAATCCAAGCTATCCATATTTATCGCTTCGGTATATGATTGAAAAGGATGAGACATACTTTCAATATTATGGAATTGAGAATAAAATTGTAATAGAAGAAGAGATGTGTGTATTACAATTTGAAAAATAGTCTGATATATGTAATGAAATCACAAATATGACCGTTTATAGCAGTTGGGGACAAAATATGACCGTTTATAGCCGTTGGAGTTCAAAATACGGCCGTTTATAGCCGTTGCAGGTCCGAATAAGACGTTCGGTAGCGGAGAAGGGAGGGCGTATGAGGTCGGGCTTGGGCGCCCAAGCCCTGGAGCCCATAAAACGGGCGCCAGGGCTTGGGCGCCCATTAAATGGGCGCCCAAGCCCAGTTCAGGATCCTGAACGGGATCCTGAACTTTTAGCTGAATATTCAGCTTTAATTGAATGACTGGAGATCTTTTCTTGGCCAATTCAGAATGTAATTCTACCACTAGAGATGCCCTTACAGCAGTGGTTGTCTTCAATACTTGTGTCCTAGAAAAAGTTTTGCCACAACCATGGCTTTTTGGGAGAATACGACCCTCAACTTTTTCCCCATTGATACCGCTTGCAATACTCCACAGCCAATATCTAATGAAAATATAGTCAATATTACTGCCAATGGTCCATCTAGTACTAAACAGTGATTTTGACTTGTTTTCTTCAGGATGTTATTTATGATGAAAAGATACAGATCTTCTTTTACTGCATTGCACCATAAGGATATATAAATTTGAAATGACAAATAATAGGAATCAATTCACAATGCTCTACACCAAGGTTTGATAAACAAGTGCAGAAAAAATAGCACAGCGGTTATAGCCATATACGATGGCATCCAAATTAAATAATAGTTACTACGTCATCCTTCGGCAAACCTTTCTCTTTACTATTAATTACCAAAAAATAAGTAACCGAAGGATGAATTAAAAGTCAACTAGATATGTTTGTAACCATCAGGAGTGTGCATATGTAGAGTATATGAATTAGAGGTTACAGTTAAGTTTGTTCAAATACCACATTGTTTAGGACATAATTCTAGCATAACTTTCACAAGCATTGTAATTTTTGCTTTAAAAATGGTGACACTAGAATAACTTACTTCAAAAAAAATCAATCAAAATGAAGTTAAAAAGCATTCTGTTCATAAAGTCCAGTTTATTAATTAAAATTAAATATCCACTCAGTCCATACAAAAGTTTACACATTAAGTTCATGGTGAGTGAAAAGTTAATGTCAATATATACCCGATATTCACACCATAAAGCTCTTGTAACTTTTCTACGGAGTATGGCAGCAAATCTCCAACTGTATAAACACCGCGATCACTTTGTAAAGAGCTACCAAGTTTCCCTCCAAGTTCCTTCCTTAAAAATATAAATACACGTAGAAAAATGTTATTCTTAAGTTACCGGATCGATTATAATCACAAAAACCGATTTAAACAAAGAAAATAATCGATTACAATTTCTTAATTGGAAATATAGCTAGAAAGTCTTCTACGGAAGAAGTTAGAACAACTGTTTGTTGTGCATGTTTATGCATTGCACTTGCAAGTTTTGCTAACATCTGCAAAACATGTAAGAAAAACCTATTATCCTTTAAGACTGTTGTAGAGCTTAAGTTTTTTCCCCCATCTCCCATAAATTTCTACAAGTATTTTCATTTGAATGTTCCACATTCAAAATCTTCATCCATTTTAATCTCCTCATCAATGTTTTCATTTAAATTCTCGTAATATTCTAAATTCTAATCTGCTCACCTTGGCATCACCATCTATATTTCCACCAAAGTCTTTCACATTTTCAAATTCACATTCCATATAAATACATATTTCTAATTTCAGATCTATTCAGATTCTCTCAACAAGTATTTCAAGTTCAATTCATACCTCATTTATCTCATTGAACGTATTAAACATCAAGCAGCAAATTTAAATTTTATCTCGATAAATATTTATACCCACATGATATAACAAATTTTAAATCAACTAAAAATCATAATAAATTAATGTTCATCTATTCATTTAACAAATATTGAACTCTATAAAAAAAATGACCAATTCAATCTTTATTTTATCTTAATAAAAATAACAAAATTTATTTTATTTTTACAGTAAAATATAAAATCACTTCATAAATACTAAATGCCTATGTAAAAATAACAGTTTAAATTTGTATCTCATTTACTATACATCACGTAATAAAATACTTGAACTTTAACAACATATTTATACCTTTGATCATTTTTTAAAACATTATACTATGCAAAGCAAGAGTTACACGCTAGTATTATTTATTGTTGTATATTAGGTTGCCTAAGAAAATGTAGTTTTGAAAGCTTTTACAAATGACTAACAATTACCTTGCACTCGATATCTCTTGCATTCAACGATTATTTACCTTCCCAATAAGTAATTCATGGTAGGGGTGGGTTCTGGTTATTTGTATTTTGTCACTTGAATTGACACTCGAATCAGATCAAATAAGAAATGCATTTCTAAACAAACAAAACTTGATCTTATATTTACATTATTAACTACTCTTCATGCGTGTATTTTATTTTCACATTATTAGTAGAAGTGCTTGTATACATAAGATTCTAATTGCCTATGTTCATCCAAATTTTTCATCAGTTTTACTTTGCAGATTTGCAAAAAAATCTGTTACGTCTAAAACCACATGTAAGGCATAATCCAACAACAAATATTTGTATATATTTTAGGCTTTATATTTTAAACTAGATATATGAATATAGGACAAAGTAATAACAAAATCACTTCGTTTGCTTCTTTTTTCTTCACAATGGCCTTGAACTTTGTAACACCCCTAATTTTATTAACATTACTCAGGAGATTTAATTAGAATAAATTAAATAGAATAATGTAGATAAGTAGATTGAGTTTGATTAATAAATTAGGTGGCCATGCTTAATTAAATCAAATGAACTTATATAAATGGTTAGAATATTAAACACAAGGGCATTAGGATAATTAGCAGTCCATATTTCCCACCCTTATACCATCCCCTTAGTCATACACGTTCATTTTATCTCAAACAAAATTTTAAACGTAAGAAGCAAGCAAGGCCGACCATTATAAAGAGGAGAAGAGAAAATCAACTAAAAGCTAGGATTCAAGTTAGAAGGAATCAATCTCAATCATACTTCAATTTCCTTATCCATCTAAGGTGAATAATAATTTCTACATCTCTATTTTGAGTTTTACATCATATGGTTTTGGATTTAAGGATAAATCTGTTTTATGAAATATTAAATGATGATACGCTTGTTTATGATTTATATGTGTTTAAATAAGGTTGTTTAATAAGGGATATACACGGTTTTAGTCCAAAACCAAGACGAAATGATTTTTAAATGCCATGGGAAAATTTTATGTTATAGAAAACATGATATTGAAGATGTGTTTCAATTTTCATAATTTTCTGAGTTTATATGGATTTTATATAAATTTTCTAGTGAAGAAAATGATATATTGGGTTATAAATTATTTATGGATAAAATAAAGATTATTTGGGTTTGAAAATTTTTATATGTTGGAAAACATATTAAAATATATTTTCTAGGATTTTTTTAGATTTTTCCTAAGTGTTTTGATGAATATATAAAATTATTTATGGTATGGGACTTAAATGTTTTATATATTTAATTAAGGAGAAATGACATTTTATAAAATAAAAGTATTATTTATTTCTGAAAATTAGTGGCAGCATTTTTTTGAAAAGAAATTGTTAACCAATGAGAATTTGACAAATAAAGGCAGGTTAGTTGAAAAGTTATCCTTTTAAGTTAAAAACAAAGAAATCATACTTTTAGCATGTTTCAGCCTTTTACAGTAGTAAACCTTTCGACCCAGACCTTCCGACTAAGTCGACGGGTTATAGCTTTCGACAAGGTCAAACCAATGCATATGGTATAAAGTATCTTGGTATGTAATGAATTGGACAAGGTCGAAGAATTCTTAGTCGAAAGGTTGATGGCCAAAGAGGTTGGGGTATGTTTGTTTTATAAATCAAAAGCTTTCACCTGCTTTGCTTTCAAATTAGAGCTTCTGACTTGGTTGCTTTCAACCAGGTCAAATGTTTAAAAAGAAAGGTTTTAAACCTTTCGACAAAGTCGAAAGATTACTACTGCTTTTCCACTATTTTGATTTGGAACCTTTCGACACAGTCGAAAGGTTACTGCCACTTATCACTGTTTTGTTTTGAACTTTCCAACACAATCGTAAGGTTATAGCCACTTTTTCCAACCATTCGAAGTTGTTGCTTTCGATAAAGATGAAAGGATTACTTGTTTTAAAATCCAACCGCTTCTTCCATTACTTTCGAAAGGTATCAAAGCCATCGACTTAGATGATTTTCCTTTTTATTATAATTGAAGTATAACCCAAGCTTCCGAAGGAGTCGCTTTAAAAGGGAGGAGGTTTATATTGTTTTAAATGAAATGTTTTAAAGCTTTCGAAGCAGACCTTCCAACAAGGTCGAAAGGTTGCTTCCATTGTAGTCGAAAGGTTGCTTCCATTGTAGTCGAAAGTTTTAAAACAAGACCTTCTGCATATTTTAACTTGAACCTAGCAAGTCTTCGAAAGGTTTATATTTTGAGAGTTGAATGCTTTCAAAAGGTTTGAATTACCAAATGGTTTCAATGGTTATGAATGGTTTGGATTCGAAATGTTGTTTTGAAGACCTTTCGACAAGGTCGAAAGGTTTGGTTTTGAAAGATTTGAAAACCCATACTCAAATTTTTATAGGAAAACCCACGACTTATATAAAGGAGTTTTGTAAGGGTTTTAAGTATGTAATTTTGAAGAAGTATTTCCTTGTTAAAAATATAAGTTAAAGGTGTTAACAATGTTTTATGTTATGTATTTCAAGGACCTTAAACCCACAGGAGTGGTATTGTTAATTAATGTTTTACTTCTTCAAATATGAGTATATTCACATAATAACCCATAACTATATTTTGGGGAAAAAGGGGTAGAAGAACCAATAGGTTAACTCAAATAGTGAATATAAATTGCTTAAACTCCTAAATGAGTAGAATTGCATCTATGGAGTCAGGGTGACCAAAAATATAGGATGCCTAAACTTTGTGGTTATTGGAGATAAACCAAAAGGTTCAGAGAAACCCATGAAAACTATGTTAAGTTAGTTATTAGTGCATACCAAGAGGTTAATAGTAAACCCATGAAAACTATGATAAGGTAGTTATTGGTGCATACCAAAAGGTTCATAGTTAACCCATGAAAACTATGCATAAGGACAGTTGGTAGGAGCTAATTAACATCAATCAATATGTTTCATGTAAACCCATGAAAAATAGGATAAGTAAGTGGCTAATGGAAGTATTAGTAGGTTCCTAGTCGACCTATGAAAACTAGGATGTGTAGTGAGTTACTGGATAAGTCCATAAATTCCTAGTCAACCCATGAAAACTAGGATAAGGTGATTAGTAATTGGAATGACTAATAGGTTCAGGATGACCTATGAATTAATTAAATTAACTGGCAGAAGCCTTTAGGTTCTTAGTGATCCCATGAAAACTATGAATAGGACAGTGTGTCTATTAGTTATAACAAGGTTATTAGTAAACCCATGAAAACTAAAAAGGTTAATAGTGACCCTAGAAACCATAATAATGACAGGGTGTCAGATTAAACTAGGATTGGAAAAATCTTATTTATTTTCAAGTATGCATATCATCATAATGTTTTGAAATGTATGTTTTACCCATTGTGGATGCAGGAGCAGATAATTTGGTTTAATAAAAGTTTTTGGATACTAGTGAGGAGAAAATCCGTTTCGCTAAGCGGCGTGGTCTCACTTGATATCTAAAAGGATTGAGATGTTAGATTATTATTCATACCAGGCTTTATGTCTGACTCGAAGTCTTTGTTTTCCCCTGAAACTCTCGGGTACTCAATTGATTTAAGTATTTTGAGATTTAAGGTTCTCAGATTTTCTTCTCTAACGAATAAAGCTTCCGGAGGCGTGCATGAGGCTGGTAGTTATTTAGAGTTTTTATTTTTGCTATGTGTTTTGTTTGTAAAGGCAGATTTATTAGCCTTACTATATTCCCTGAACAATCAAGAGGGCATCTTCATATGTCGCTCTTGGCATATATATTATCTATTACTTAAATAGGAAAGGAGAAACCAAGCAACTTATATACCAACACCTGTCCCATTTATGAAATACCCATTTATTCCGAAATATATTCACAATCCATCTGTGCGGTGTTCATTTTATTTCATTCCCCCAAATCACATATTCCCTCCTTTGCTCTCATCTTCCCAATATGAAAACCGTATTTCAGCGGACCCTAAAACTATCTCTCTCCATTTCTCTTGGCGTACCGACTATTCATACCTCAGCAATCTCTGCATTCATGGTCTCCAGCCATCGGTTCAAACATAAATTCGACAAATTCGAAAACTAGGGTTTTCTCAGGTTAGTAATTTGGTACATTTGTAATTCAAATCGAGGATTCTATATAGATTTGATGGTTTACCGTGTCAGATGTGTGGTACAACATAATTTCATGATCTACTGTTATTCCTCTTTTAGGTCCTGTATGTTTTCTGTTTCAAACTAAAAATTATGCATAAATCGAAAGAGGTAATTGTTAGGGATTGTTTAGGTAGATAGACTGATGATCTATTATACCGATAGATTTCAGTCTCCAACTAAGTGGCTTCACATATCAAGTATTTAAAAACTTCTAATTTTTGCAAACTTATTTAGTTCTGTTTTTTATAATAATGGTTTCACGTGATAGCCATGGTTATTTAACACTTAATTTTTAACAATATTTTCATTCTCTTTCAATGTGCATCTTTATCCATTTTTCTTTTATCCAAAATTTCATTCAGCTATACAAATAATCATTTCACCTATTTCTGAAACGTCATACAATTAAAAACAATTACATCAGATTATGAATAGATATAGTATACATGGTTGATCAAATGATATCATGGTTGGTAGGCATAATTTGTTTACTGTTATTCCAAACAGTATTTTAGGCTATATTATTTGAAGTGTTTGTTTTATTTTCATTGATATAACAATTTTGAACAGTATTTGTTTTATTAAATTATAAACAGTATTTGTTCTATTTGGATTCCATCCATGTATATTTGGATGTTGTTGTTTTGTTGACATGTATGTATACAAAGTTTCTTTCGTAAATTTTACGTTTGATGAAGTAATTTGGTAAAAGACAATCTGTTGGATAAGCCCTATTTCATATGTTCGTATGGCAGGTTATTGATGGGTATGTAAATTGCTTTCTTACTCTTCGTTGTAAAAACTATTTACGTCAGGTTATTGATTGTTGAAATTTGAGTATTTTGTACATTTACATTACCATTTGACAAAAGTATTGACCTATTATTCCAGAGTAAGTTATTTCAATTATTGTAGTAATATTTTAGAAGTATGTATGCAACACAATACCAAATACGAGTACAGTGAATAATGAAGCATGCCATTATTTTAGTCCATTGTATTGCCTCAACCCACAAACTAACATACAATAAATAATTAACTACGTCAGTGTAATTATTTTGTAAACATTCAAAATTTATTGCTCAAAAGTAACAAAAATTAGCCAATCAAGCTTTATTTCAAACTATTTAGCCAACCATCTTCATGATATAGACCAAAAATATCTTATAGTTAGTTTATAAAGGGCCATTTTATTATTATTTGCCAAACCAACTATTTAACAGAACCATCTATGATCATGTTGTTTAAATGCATCAGATTCTTGCTTATGTTGTGTTATTACGATTTCCCCGTGTACACAAACTGTATGAAGTTTCAACCTTTCTGTTACATCATCCAACCGCTTTGTTGTATTTTTATTTGTTGCTAGCTTGATAACCAATAATGTCAAACAATTCACACAAATATACGACTGAGTTTGTGAACAAAAACAAGAATATTAATTATGTTTGGTGCATATAAATAGATCAGCCCATGCATTCAGAAACATAAATACATAACATATTAACAAACCTTTGTACTTTTGCAAAAATTATGTGCATTCATGTTCAACCATTTGAATTAAATATTATACATTAGCAATCATCGCATTTTTTCAAAATAATCATTTTTCTATTACTCCCGATATATACCTAGCCTTAAAGCTAAATGTCTTCCAAAATATTTTTTGACACGTTTACCGGTACAAACACAAAATGAAAAATCCTACACTACTATGAGCAAATATAACTCAACAAAAATAACAGTAATAATATTTACATATAAATCTCATTCATACATTTGACATATAAAAATAAAAAATTCGACGTGGGGCGGCTTCGAATATATAGCCTCATATATACATTTGACATGTAAGTTTCGGGAATTTGCAGTTTCAAATATAAGTACAGTTCCATGTATATAGTAGGCTTTTAAATATACAAGTTTACTGTGTGTGGGGGGGGGGTTTGAACAAGTTTCAAAAGTGTCAGCTTCATGACTAAATATTAAACAGTTTAATATGAATACAACATTGAATGTATATATGGAAGAATGTTTTGTATATGTTTCGAAAATATGGTTTCATTTGTGTATGATTTCAAGTATGCATGTTTTCCCGATTTAATTTTACGTGGTTTTATAATATATTTGGCTTTTGAAAATATAAGCTTCAATGGTTCCAAATATATAGAGATTCATATTTATACATGTGTCAGGTTTATATATACCAGAGTTTCGAAAAGTATTGATTTCATACGTTTCTGCCTTCAAATATAGATTTTAGTTTTCAAATGTATGCATGAGTTGTTAAATATAGTGGTTTTGTATGTATCAGGTTTTACTTATGTCAGGCTTTTATAAGTACATATATATAAGTTTTTGAAAATATATAAGGATTTTAAATATGCACATAACTAAATTTTTAATGAATACCAGTTTTCAAAAAAATAAAAAAAATTGGGTATATAAATAAGTTTGCATGAATATGGTTTCACGTACAATAGTTTCACATGTGTCATATTTTGAGAATCGGGTTAGTTTTAGAAAAACTTCAAATATATATCACTAATTTCAAAGGTGTGAGGTTTCAAATGCGAAGGCTTCAGTAATATGAAGAACTTCATATATGCAGTTTCAGGAATATGGATGTCATAAGATATTTTTAGAACATATCTTCAGGTTTTGAATATATTAAGAATTGCACCTTAAATTCATCATCTTTCGAATGAATACATGATTTAAAGTATATGTATGCACGTATGGTTTCAAGGGTATATGTTTCCATGATTTTTAGTATACATTATTTCAAATATATAAATACATATACATGGATTCAGGATTTCTGAAGTGTATGGCTTAGTGTCACAAAGCTTTATGTGTTGGACTTTAAATACTTACAGGTTTCCAATGCATCTATTTCCAAATGTAAGTGTCATTAAGATTTAAGTCTATATGACTTTATATATACATCCTACTTTCAAAGTTTTAAATATTCATGGATCCAAAGGTATAAAATTTTGATTATACATAGTATCATGTATGTGCGGTTTTGTGTGTGAATGTGATTTTGTAAATAAATTTTTTTGAGTATGCGCACAGCATGCTTTGAGAGTACATGGGTTCAAGTTATATTGATTCATGATATACATCTTCAAATTTCAAATATGAACAATGATTCATGATCCCGAAAGTATAGAGCACTACATTTATATTTGTGATTTAATGTGAATTTCATAAAGGTTTCAAAGGTATATTGGCTTCTATGTGTACACAGATTTCGTATATATTATGATCTATTACTTAAATAAGAAAAGAGAAACTGCACACTTGATATATCAACACGTGGTGTCTTCTTCAGTTATTCGCGTCTGAGTAAAATTAATCATGTTGGGATATAAATTTTAGGTTGGGCCCAAATCAACTTCCAATGTATATCTAAAATTTATCTTTCTGTAAGTAATTATTTAATTTTAGTAGATTATATATAATTTTACTTGACATCTACTTATTAATTTCCTGGCTATTTCCGACTGTAGTCTGTATTATGGTGGGTAAAATGAACCTGTATAAATTTTTAAAGATCAACTTTGAAGAATTTTATGTACCTATATTTTTCCATTATACGTTGCATTTTTCATATTTTCTGGCTTCAGGTTACTTTCCAATTGAAAATATAATATGATTTCACAAACATGATTTTGACGGTATTTTGTGAGTTTGCTTACAACTCTTAAGATGAAATGCATTGCCTTCTTTTTTTTAACATGCTTATAACTGGCTTTGTAGTTAGAATTCACGTAATGGCATTATTTTCCTTTTATGTTTAATGTAACTTTAGATTCATTTTGGGTGTTGATTACTTAATTGGACATACGATGTTAGTACTTTTCTTATACGTGGCATACCTAAGTTTCTCATTCTTATATAAAAACAATTTCAGATTTATCCGTCATAAGCGGTAAACTATTTTTTTTCCAATGAAAATTATTTAAAATAGAAGAGAATGAATGAAATGAAACTATAATTTTGTTTGTCATTAGTATTATAAAATATTATTAGCTGTAGATCCAATATCAAATAAGGTCCAACTGTTTATATCCTTTATTATACATTAATTAATGCATGATCATGTCTCATATATTATATATGCATCCTCTTTATTGTTCACATAATTCGTTATCAGTATATAATAGCATGGTTTCATCACTTTGAATTCAATATTTGTGATTGGATACATGATAGCTTTTAAATGATAAGGTATGATATATGAATTCTTTTTTAATATTGCTTAAATTTATTATGACATAAGTACCTCACCATTTGTAGTGTTTAACATTATTCATAGTAACATAACATTTTGAAATAACAACAATTCACCTACAAACAATGAGATTCATTATTTGTTCTGTCCAGTGGATAGTTATATAACTTATATTTGAAGCCAAATGGTTTACACGTGACAGCTAATCCATACAGGACTAAAAATGCAGGATAGATATAATGTTAAAGACAAACCTCCATAGTCACAGAAGTTAACAAGTAGATAGTTGAAACATCAATTCAGATATAAACGCTATGATACAGTCATCACAAATTACTACTACATAGTATTTCATTATTTTTTTACTATGCACAAAGAATGCCAAATTAAGCAACACTTTAGACAAGATCATTTTGTCAAAAGTTGGCTAAATGGTAGATGACCGCCATCTCTTCAAGAGAAACATATCGAAACTGTATGCTTCACGTCGCCACTATTTTTGTACTAGATTTTTATAAAAGAAAAAATGATACAATGTTCAGTTTGAAATTTTTATAAAAGAAACATATCGAAACTGTATGCTTCACGTTTACCAATGTTCTAACTAGGAACATCTCAAGGTTTACTCTAACCAATATGTAGTGCTAAGTATTATGAAAAACATGGTAGAATATGTCAAAAGCATACAACATAGTATAATAGATATACTGAGTATGAATATGAGTGTCCAAGTATACGTTTTTGTCATAATAGTATTATTATCAAGTTAATAATGAGTATGAATACAAGTGTCCAAAGCATACAACATAGTACATGAACTTGATTGAAACCTTAATCATGGATATATTTGCATGATAGAACAAGTTAATTTGTTTACAAAATTTATTTGTTTATTTCCATTGTAATAATATCTTTCATTCTGAATTTACTTAATCATTTGATTGAATTAGTTTTGTCTTTTACTTATTTCCTATTGTAAAATATCATATTATTTTATTTGATATGTTAATTTATTTGGTATATGGAACCTGAATTTGTAATACTATTATCCTTCTAAGCAAACTATAATACAAGTTCAGCACAATAGTTTGTTTTAAGCAAACTATATTACAACTTTAGCACAATTATATGAGTTGACAACTTCATCCTACATTTTTGCAGTAAAGTAGAAATAGTGAGGAAGAGCAGTGCACGTCATGGCCAGGTAGTTCTGTAGAAAAGCCTTGCCATGTGTTTAAGCTGAAGAGAGATCGCGGGCTTTGTCAAGAAGGGCATATTTTGAGTGTTGTTGATGAGATTCGGTTGGTTCAGCCAGAGAATTATGAGCTGAAGCTTGCGATTAGTGCATGAAGAGAGCTAAAGCCAATGAGAAACTCTTCATACTTGGGGCAATTGATGCATGAGTTTTGAGCCGTAGCTTGCGTTTGATACAAGTCAGAAACAAAGTATATGGATGTTCAAGCCTGGAGGGCAGTAATACACTACAGTAGCAGCAGGAGCGATGGTCACTACGCCATAGATGGCCTATTGCAACGAAAATACAAGATGTTGCTAGCTACAATGTAACGATAGCTATGCTGATTTTTGTCTATTACAACATTAGCTTCAGGATGTTAGCATATATATCAACACTATGTTGTAGTAGCTACAGACTTATAAAAATATTATAAAAATTGAGTGCGGGCTGAAAAAAAAGCGGGCTGAAATAATTTTTCACGCGGAAAGCTAAAATAAGGCGGCAAAAGTTAACAAAATATTGTAGGGTTTGAGTCAAACACTTACCGCCCCTCAACCTCTCCATTTATTCAGAATAATCAAAAAAAAAATATCAAGCCACCGCCACAATGTCAAAAGAAATCACAACAAAGCTTCTACCATCATCCTCGACTCCTTCATCCGACCAAACCACCGATGAACACGCCAACGATTCTGACAAAAAGGTCCGAATTTCAGTCTCCGACGAATCCGACTCCGATTCCAACGACCACCAAACTCCGCTTCCTTTCTCTTTCCGAAAACTATGGAAATTCACTGGTCCAGGCTTCCTCATGTGCATAGCATTCCTAGATCCAGGCAATCTCGAGGGCGATTTACAATAAGGAGCGATTGCTGGCTACTCCTTACTGTGGCTTTTGCTGTGGGCTACTGTTATGGGTTTACTGATTCAGATGCTTAGTGCAAGGCTCGGTGTTGTCATTGGTAACCATTTGGCTGAACTCTGCAGGGAGGAGTATCCGAAGTGGGCGAGCGTTGCTTTGTGGGTCATGGCGGAGTTGGCTCTAATCGGTGCCGATATCCAGGAAGTTATTGGTAGCGCTATTGCTATTAAGATTTTGAGTGGTGGGTTCATTCCTCTTTGGGCTGGTGTTGTTATTACTGCTCTTGATTGGTAATTTTATTTCTATTTTTTCTTTGTTGTTTCTGTTTGCCAGTATGAACCCTGAATTGTTGGATTGACGATTGATACTCCCGTTACAATTGAAGGTTGATTGTTGTCACCATCAAAATAACTGGTCCCCTCCATAATTTTTGAATGGAATTTGATAATCTATTAAATTACTTGTTCAATTTAGTGTATTTATGAAGAAGTAACTATTCATTAGGGGTATGATCTGATAGTTGGAGATAGGCTTGCTCATGATATTGTTTTAAAGTGATGGGTTAGTTTATTGTTACTCTTATTTACTCTTTTCTTTGTTTGTTTCTGTTTGGATCCGGTTAAAATCACTTTTCGAGGTTTGAAGTTGGTAATTTTTTTAAGAAAAATATTTGTTGTTTTGCAACATATTTTATGCTTTGTATGCCAGTTTTTCTTTAATCCATGGCTTTATTTTTCTCTTTTATCTTCCCACTCAGGATTCTTAATGACTAATAGGCTTCTATTAATCTGATCAAGTTTACATTCCTTATTGGTGCTGCTAGTAGGAATGTCGGTACTAGTGTTAGAGGACTTAGTTGTAATCCTGATTCTATTGAATAACCGTATTCTCAAAATGTAGGCCTTCTTGATCATTCAACAATGAAATACACTGCACCTTAGACTCATCCTTTTTTAATGGATCAAAGCTTTGGTTCAAATCCTGCACTAAAGAAACATTTAAATTATCACATTTATTTTCAGACAGACTAGGCATATAAGAAAAATTAAAACGCAAAGGTGAAAATGAGTGATCAGAGAAAGTTTTTGAATTAACATCCGAAGTAGAATGATATCCCTTCAATATGGAAACAGGTGCAGAAGGAGACTTTGACATAATGCAAACGGAAGGTAGGTTAAAAGTCCCCTTCAATCGCTTACGTGAGGACAACAGTCCTAACCCAAACTGGCATATTAATTAGTAGATCATGGTCTGATTTCATACAAGGAAGAAGTTTTGTCATAATAATAAAAAATTAATCAGAAAACCAAGGACCTGAAGGTAATACATGGTTTTTAATATCGATAATACACTTTGCTATATTTTATTATAGATCGATGTTTCAAATTCCACTCTTATCAGTGCATTCATTACTGAGTTAGAGCCTGATTCTCCTGTAACACAGGTCTTGCTAATCTCAGTTTCACATTTTCACAAATGTTCTTATTTGTTGTCTTATTTATTTAACATATCTCAGAAATTATACTTTAACAGTATGATTATGATCGCCTAAATTTGTCAGCAACTCCTTTCATGGAGAGGAATGTTGAGTTTCTGATTGAGTGCATGGAAGACCTTTCTTCTGAGCAAAATAAGGTTACTCTTCGATCTTCATATCCTATGCCTCATTTTTTCTATGCCTCATTTTTTCTACATGCATTTTTTCTTACTTTAATCTATTTCTCACAATTCCAATATCACTACCAGTTCCAATATTACTACCGGAACCTTCAAAGGCAACAAGCATGGCAGCAGGCCGGGCTACAAAAAAGGAGTTTTGTTGTCTATTAACCCTTAGTTACCCTTTCATTTTTAGATATATTTAACATTTACCGTCCAAGTTTGTGTTTGAGACTCTAGGTATTGGCCCAAGTCAATAGAAATTTCTCAAATGTCTGTTATTATTTATGCTAGAGATAAAGTTTATGTCTGAAATTTTGTCCATTTCATATGGTTATTTCTCCAGTTTATTTGCTAGTTTTGTCCATATAATTATTGTTAATTAATCCTATTACTGTTTGTTATTATTTTCACCCCACTGAATCATGGTCTGTAATGGAGAGTATTCATGACATTGGTTATTAATTTTACTATGAACAGTCCAATTTTCTCATCAGTATGTTTCAAAATTGGGAATGAAAGTAAACTAGAAAACCGTATCTCTTTATACAGCTAGTAATATGATCTCATATTTATAAAAATGCATATTTATGCTGTAAATTATATTGGAAATGGTTTAGATTAACTTTGTGAATTATATATTAATCTTTAATAGCATAAAATCTTGAATGCGCGACTTGTTTTGGATATATAGTAGTTTACTGGTTCATAAAATCAATTTAAGCGATAAGAACAGATGATCTGTATTGTTTCTAGGATGTTATCGAGTCCGAGTTGAACCCATGGTCCGAGTTGAACCCAAATACATGTAAGTGGTTAGCTGACTTGTCAAGATTCATTGTGCCTATCAATCTCAAACATATGTATTATTTTATTAAGTAGTATTTTAATTTTTCTACCAATCAATTAAGAGTTAAGACTGAATGAGCATGAGTTTAATAAGTTAATTGGTATCCTTTCACTCGAAGTTATCTGTCGGTGACCATGCAACGTATCCTTTCACTTTAACCCTCCCTGCATATAAGATAATATCACCATAAGTAATTCTTTTCATTTTTTCCCAAATTTTTGCTTCCATCTTAGCAGATATATATTGTAGTAGAATTTTTTTTCTATGTTTTAACTTACTCTATTGCAGCTCAAAGTTTGGCAAGATGAAGAGTCATGTAATCAACCCTATCCTGATCCAAGATCGCTTCTTCCTTTATTAACTTTTGATCATGATCAAGCTGAGCAATTCCTGTATATTTTAAAATACAGGTGAGCAATCTATTTTTAGTTATTTCTTTTTCAACATATGGTGGAAAATAATCATCACACATTTTACACTTACTGTTTCTGTTCAAACACTGGTATTAGCAAACAATTAAAAAGCAGTCATTTTATCCATGTCATCCATAGAATGCAACCTTGTTCTATTGTTCAAATGCAATGTTCTAAACCTCAGTTGAGTAGTATGTACTCTAAATTTTGTGAGTACTATGTATTTGAAATTTGTGCTAGGCATAGGAATGTTTCTTTAATATGTGTTGGCCCATTGGAAGTTTAATTTTCATATGATAAACCGTTTGCCTGCCAATTTATCATTTAGTAGATTAAGTGAAGAATCTTAAGGCTGACATAGGAATGAATGATGAATGCTCTTTTCTCTAGATCATAACTTAGCAATTGTCTGTATCTCAAGTTAAAATTTTATGTTTCCTTTAATGTGTCTGGATGATTTCAGTGCTTTGATGATTGATGAAAAATGACTGTCTGCAACCTTTGTAGTTAAAGCACTGTCTGCAAACCCTGACATGCAAATTGATATTGGGGATCTTTGTGCGACCGTCTGCAGTGATGGCACTGGAGGCAATGGAGGCACTGATGGCACTTGGAGGCTCGCAAATATGAATGTACTGTTAATAAGTAGAATTTAGTATGTACTGGTTGTAACTATGAATACACTGGCTATGTTTTTAAGTCTGTTTGTTATTTTGTACTTTACTAAGTAAAACTTGTGTTGCTGGTTATTCTGAAATGAAAAGTTCTTTGTTGCAGTGTAATGTCGCCATAGATATGATATAATGTTGCAGTAATATAATGTCGCAGTACATTTCCAATTTAAATTGCAAAAGGTGTTGCCATAGATATGATATAATGTTGCAGTATGTGATGTTAAATGTGGTAATAAACTAGTGAAGTGTTGCCATTGGATGGTAAAAGTGTTACCATAGATTAATGAATATGGGCCCCACAACAGGATTCCGTAAAGATGGGCCACAGAATTAGTGGGCCCCACAATGTGGGCCCACATGTTGGGGCCCAGATTGTGGGGCCCACTTTTAGTAAATTTGGTACCTGTGGCAACAATAGAACCGATGTTGCCATAGGGCCGCAAAGATGTTGCCTTTAACTCTACGGCAACGCGGCAAAATGCATCACCGAGAAAGTGTTGCCTTTGCCCATTTTTAGCCTAAAGCCACATTTTTTGGCACTTTCTGCATCACTTCTTGGTGTTGCAGTATGCAATCTATGGCGTAGTGGGTGTTCTGATGGATCTCTAAAGTTGCGTATTGAAGGTTGCTGCAAATCAGGTTCGATACGATGAAGATGCGTGTTGATGGATCACTAGAGTTGCAAGTGTCAGGCTCTGTTGTGTGCATACTGGAACAGAGGCAGGGAGGATTGAAGGTGCAAGCCAATCTAGGATAAGATTTAGTGAGCCTATTCTGTGGAGTAAACTAGATGAGGTTGCTGGCAATCTGGTGCTGGTGAACCGATGATGACGGACTGATGTGGGATATTGGCAAAACTGGGGTGCATTGCTGGCCAATCTGAGGTGCCTACAGTCTGATAAAACACTATTGCGAGTGTATTTATATGTATATACGCCTATATACGTATAACTGGAGGTGTAACACAATTGGTTATGAGTTATATTAATTTTATGGCAGCTTATGAGTTAGGAAAATGTACGCAACTGTATATATGCATGATTAGATCCATTGATTATGTGATATTTGATTTATGTACATAATGGGTTCTGATTTGTTTATAGAATTGTATAAAACTTTAGTTTATAATTCAGCATTTGAGTGTTTCCAATGTATATTTCAGCACCAAATAGGTACATGATGCGATAAGTACCATAATATTATCCATGTATTTTTAATTCATTAATGCAACATTATGACTATCATTTACCACTTGAGTATACGATGTTCATGTTATTGTGCAATATAAATATTCACAAAGTAAGAAAAAAATTAATTACTATGTGCAGTACACATATCTTTAAGAGAATGACATATGTAACTAAAAATAATTTTTCAATGATGTTAACTATGTTTATTTTTATCCGACATATATTTCAAAATTTATATTCCTGGAAACTTATTATATCAATATAGTTACCAACATTGCCCGTGTGCGTAGCACGGGCCACGCACTAGTTTAAATAGGAAAGGAGAATCTAGGTCATTGCTTGAGTTACACGTGTCCTTTCATTCTGTAGTCCATTCTTTTTTATTTCCGTTCGTTTTCTTTATGAGGCTACAGTTATCTTTCCTAATTATAACATCTTTTCCAAAGAAAACATTGATAATTCATCTTCTACTAATCACAATTCGATTATGATATCCGAATATTGAAAATCACGGTCTGATATCATTGATCCTTACCATTGTATAATCGATATCCACCGTTTAAACCACATAATGGTAATTCATCTTTTCGATCTTATTTTGTAGATTTTTCAATCAACGCTTCTCAACTTCTACAAATCCTTCTTATTTTGGAGAAGACGCATGTTTTACATTTGGATTTGTTGATATCTTTGGGAACGGATGGATTTTACGGTGAAATCGAACATATACTATGGATGAATAACATGGATTTACGGTACCAAAGTAATACTTAAACCTAATTTGTTAGTGTTGTTTTTTGTTTCCTATTTAACATGGGATTAGTTTAGAAACATTTCTATTTATCATAAGTTCATGTTTATAGTCACTCTTTGTCGTTTTCTTGGTTTTTAGTGGTTGTTAGGCCTGCTAACCATATTATTGACTTTTAATATTTTGGTTGGATTTCATTTTTTACATTGCATAAGTATGCTTTTAAGTTTATTCTATATTACATAATTTTAAAATCAAATAATAATTTTTTAATACTAGATATTAGGAAACAGAACAATGTTACAATTACTTTGGTTCTTCTTAGAATTTTTACTTGGAAATTGTTGAATCTAAAATGAATAAAATATAGTTATATAGTTTTTGAAATTAAGTTCGTACAATCTTTTTTTCCTATTGGGGGATTTTATTGCTACATGAATCCAATTCCATATATGAATTCATAAATTCGCAACCATTCTTAAATCTATTATATATTAGAACATTAAAAATATATCTAATAATCATGTAGCGTAAATTTATGATATGAAAATTCTGCTGACTTTTGGTATGATAGAATTATTCATACTTTATGAAACATATACTGTTTTTAGTCCTAAAATCATAACCCAATGTCACCAAATCCGAATTTGGTTTTAAATTACGAATTATCTTATTTACAATCATTGGTTCAGTTATCAAGTAATTTTACTGCTATTTTTGATTTTACAGGGAATGCATGCTTCATGGTTGGAGACAGAAAATGTAAGCAACAATTATCTGACTTAAACAAGAGTATTTCGATACAACATCAATTGTAGTTCCCTGACATGGAGTATTTAAATGTTTATTTAATTTAAATTATATCCTTTTGTTTATGTTTTTTTTTTGCACTATATAATTTTAGATGGTGACTTTGAATACAAGTTATTCCAAATAAGCATACAGGAAGTAGGAGTTACTTGACTGTGCTTGGTTAATTATGATGGGTGATTTTGGTATAGACTAGATACACTGTTGGATTCAAAGATTTATAAGTGGATACCATACCAACGTTTCTTATACATTCAAGCACATAATGCATATTTATTACAATTGGCAAAGCAATTTAATGATACTACGACGTTTGTTAAATGTCCTAGATTTGGCTTTGCCAAATTATGACATGAAATTGGCACAAAATGTTCAAATGATGTTTGTCAGAACATAATCGACCAGTTAAAATTTTGAAATATCATGCAGATTCGAAGATTCAACAATACTAAAGCACTAAAACATGAACCTTAGAAGATTGTGTATTGTTGCCTTCAAGGTATCGTCCTCATTACAAATCCAATTTAATAAAAAAATTGTACCTTGAAATATTGAATTAAAAATTGAAATAATCAATTTACAACAAGGTATCTTTTCAGTTTTGAAGATGACCCGCTTTTTCTTCTTTGCATTTATCAAGTTGCTTAAAAGACTACCTAAATTTTTTTGTCAGATTCTCTATACTCGTTGTTTATGCTTGTCCTTTTTCCTTGAAGCTTCCCAGACAATGGAGATAGGACAATAAATGAAAAGGTTATTTAAGATGGGATGATTTGCTAATAACATCTACATAGGCTCATTTGCTTTAGCTAATTTTTTTACGACATTCTTCGAAAGGATTTTCTTAACCATGCATTGACACATAGATTGAATGGAGAGGTTATAAGAGCATTATGACAATTGTTTGAGGTACTTATTATAAGTTAGTTATACACTATTTGAGGTTTTGATCATTTTTAAAATTTATATTTTATTTCTATTTTTGTTTGGAAGAATAATTTAGTTGTGTCTTCATTAGCAAATTACATGAAAATATAAATAACAAACTAGCTATTTTGTTCATCCACTAATGTCAGAGTTTTCATTTTTGCCCTTAGCAATGATGTAACAATGTTTAACAAATTTACAATTTTAATGTATGTGCTGCTGATTGGATATCTTTACAAATTTGGAGTGATGTGATTCGATGTGATTCCTTAACATAACTGAATTATTACAATTTTTTTAGAAGAAATAATATCATATTTCATTATGTTTTATCTTTATCTCATGCTCAATCCTATCATTTTCTTCTATGTTGTATTTGGTATTGGCTACAAAGTTACCTATGCAAATTGAAGTTCTTCTTTATTACATTTCTTCAGCATACCTTAGAATCTTAAATACAAAACTCATCTCCATGTCTTTTAAGATTTATAATCTTATTCTTATATTTACAATACAATATGATACAGGCATGTTAGTTACAATCATATCTAGTTCTCATCATGAAAGCCTAGAAAATTTATTACAATCAACCTCCAATTTTTAGTGGTGTAAACAATATCGTTCTAATTATCATACTGCAACAACATATGTTGTTTTTATTGTAGGTATGTATTTTTCCATTGTTCTTTATTTTAGATCGTCTTCATGACTGAACATATGCTTTATTCAACTGAATCTTTATTAAAGTTTATTGTAAACTCTTTAATTAAAAATTATTTATCGTTTTGAGATACTTTATCTACTTATCCTTTCCTATATTTTATAAGTTTAATGCTAAATTTATTTTCTCCTTTTGTTATCTACAAATAATAATTTGTTTGTATCAGATAATACAAAACAAGATAGTATACTATTTATTTTATTCTTATTGGAAATTTTTACACAACCTTATTTAGTATGTAACGAACAAAATATGGTTATAATTTTTTTAAAATATAGTCAGTAAGATCCTTTTTTCTTTTAGTAGGTATTTATTACTATATGAATCCAATATAAAATATGGAATTTCATATCCATATCCATTTCTGAATCAATTGTATTTCGGAATATTAGAAATATCTAATAAACATGGAGAATAGATTTAAATTATGAAGATTTTATAGACTTTAGTTAGGAGAAAATAATTCATATCTTACAGAACATATATTTTTTTAGTCCCAAATGCACAACCGGCCATTGGCACCATGTCTGATTTCATTTTAAAATCACGACATATCTTATTTACAATTATTTGTTTAATTATTGGGTAATTAAATTGTTGTTTTGGATTTTTTAGGGATTGCATGCTTCAAGGTTTGGAACAAAGAAAATGTAAGCAAAAAGGAGTTCAGGAAACATAGGTCAAATTAAGAAGCTTGTTGATTCTCCAAACTGTAACTATTTTCTCTTTATTTTAAAATCAATTTGATTAGGAAATTTCTCATAAATCAGTGATTTTAGTTTTAATATTCATGTTCTGACTTTGATTATCATGATTAATTTTTTTAATTCGACTGTTATTTTTTATGATGAGTACTGTAAACAGAGTCCCACTTTGTCTTGGAGTAGGTTTTCATATGTTTTAGATGTGGTAACATAAACGTTAGATATTTTTTATCAAATCATCCTTTTTTCCTGAAAATTATATTATGTAAACTAAACTATAATATTTCAATACAGCATCAATTGGAGATTCCTTAACACTGTGTTTTTAAATATTAATTTAATTTAAATTATTCTTATGTTTTTCTTGCACTAATTTTAGGTGGTGTCATTGAACACGTTTTATTATGTAGAAAGTAGGAGTTACTTAATGTAGCTTGAGAGTTACAAAGAGTGATTATGCTAGTTGTTAAATTCTGGTGACACCATATGGAGAATTATAGAGGTCGGAAGTGGCTTCGCAACGGAGAAAACGGTTCGCAAATCGGAGTTCGGAGGTGGAAGTTTTAAGGGAAAAGGTGAAGTGGGTTGTGTTGATACAACTCAGACGTCTGACCAAAAGGGTCAGACGTGTGAATCTAGGTAGAAATGCTTTTAGAGCTTTCTGTCAGACGTATGGCCAAATGGCAGACGTATGAGCTTAAGCGAACTTTTTTCCAAAGACTTCAGTCAAACGTCTGACCATTTTGGCCAGATGTCTGAGGCGTCTATCGCCTGTTTTTTCTCTACGGACTTGGCGTGAAGATTTGTGACAACTGCAGGGACAATTTCGGAACATTGTCTAGGGTTTCTATTCTCCTATATAAGCTAGCTTCAGGTTCCAGATCAGGGTGTGCGTACAAGCGACTGTAAGAGATTAGCCTTCACAAATTAGGGTTTATCAAAACCTAATTTTCTTCAAATCTCTTCTCCACAAATCAATTTCTAATTAGAATTTTGATCATTGTATTCAATCTCTTGTACTCTTCTCATCAATATTAATAAAAGCTCTCTCTTAAAGTGGATGTACACTAACACAACGTTTATGGAACCACTATAAATCGCTGTGTGATTTATTTTTTGTTATTGCTTTGATTTTTGAATTGCTTGTTTGGAATTGTGATTGCTTTTGGATTGGTTGAGATTGAAATTGTGTTATTGATTGGTTGTTTTTACACTTCTTACCATGATCCCGTCTTCCGCTATGCTTGCGGGGTTTCGATTTGAGTGGTCTCCAGTTGGAATCCCGCCCCTACATTTGGTATCATAGCATTGATGTTGGTAGGTGGTTATAGAAATGCCAGAATCAGATAATACCTCAAGTGGTTCTTCAATGGGTAATCCAAGTGGTGTAGCTCCTTATGTACGTGGTTCGTACGCAGCTTTAGGATCACAATTGGTAATAAACAAGTGGAATGGCGATAATGATTTTGAAAAATGGCAATGGAAGATAAAAGCGGTTCTAAGGAGGAATCAGGTGCATCGGGTAGTGTTTGATACACATTTATTGCTAGCAGACATCTCGGATGTTGAGAGAGAGGAGATGGAAGAGTGGGCATTCACTACACTTCAACTTGCTATGGGAGAGAATGTTATCTCTGAAATTAGTGGTGAGACAACCGCTAGCGGTATTTGGGACAAGTTGGAGGAGTTATATATGAAGAAGTCACTGACAAATCGTTTGATCTTATTGCGAACGTTCTTTACCTATAAGATGAAGGAAGGTACTTCGCTAAAGGCGCATTTGAATACTTTTGATGATTTGCTAATGAAGATGAAGGCGGTAGATTTGAAGATTGAGGAAGAGCAAAAGGCGATGATATTGTTGTGTTCGTTGCCAGAAAACTATACAGGTTTCTCAAATAGTTTGATCTATAGTCGAGATACATTGACTCTTGATGATGTCAAGACGGGTCTTCTTAGCAAGAAGTTGCGGGATCAAATGAAGGAGTTAGGTGATGGAAGTAGTGGTGCTAGTAATGGTCATGGCTTGTTTGTGTAGAAGGAGAGGTATGTGAAGAAGGAGAACCGGGGGCGTTCTAAATCAAGGAACCCCGGTTGGAGAGGAAAGTCGAAGGAAAGAAAAGGCAGGTGCTATATTTGCAAGAAGCTCGGTCATTGGAAGAATGAGTGTCCGGACAAGGAGAAGGAAAAGAAGGAAGTAGCATCTTCATCTGTAGCGGTGGAGAGTGGAGTTGGTGAGGGAGATGTAGATGTTTTGTCGGTGGTAGCATCAGATGTTTCGGTTAGCGATTGGGTGCTCGATTCGGGGGCGTCCTATCATATGACGCCAAATATGAATTGTTTTTCTTCTTACATCGACAAAGAAGGAAATTCAATTGTTATGGGAAATGGTGCTATTTGCAAGTCGAAAGGCATTGGTTCCGTGAAAATTCGGATGACTGACGGAGTGGTTCATACTCTCACTATTGTGCGCTATGTTCCGGGACTTAGGAAGTCTCTTATCTCTTTGGGGCAGTTGGATTCTTTAGGTTGTAAGATCACTATTGAGAGTGATAGCTTGCGGGTTTCGAAGGGGGCACCTGTGGTGATGAAAGGTGCTAGGACTCATGGTATTTATTTGCTTCAAGGAGTGATTGTAGAAGGTGAAACTTGTATAGGAGTTGATAGTTCTCGTGGCTTGGATGCGACTAGGTTGTGGCATTTGAGGTTAGGTCATGTATCAGATAGGAGTTTAGACGTTCTTCAAAAGAGGAAGATGATCGATGGAAAAAGTTTCAACAAATTAGAGTTTGTCGAAGAATGCGTCATGGGGAAGCAAACTAAAGTTTCATTCGGTGAGGGAAATCATGATTCGAGAAGGTTCTTGAGTATGTTCACACAGATGTTTGGGGAACCGCACCTGTAGCTTCTTTAGGTGGAGCTCGCTATTACATTTCTTTTATAAATGACTTTTCTCGAAAAGTTTGGGTGTATGTAATGAAGGCTAAGTCGGAGGCATTTGCAAAGTTCAAAGTATGGAAGGCTCTTGTTGAGAACGAAAGCGGTAAGTCTTTGAAGGTACTAAGGTCTGACAATGGCGGAGAGTATGTTTCCGGAGATTTTTTGGAGTTTTGCAAGCATGATGGTATTCAGAGGCATTTTACTACACCTGGAGATCCACAGTCGAATGGTGTTGCGGAGAGAATGAATCGTACTCTACTTGAGAAAGCTCTATGCTTGAGATTGACATTGGGTTTGGCTAAGGGATTTTGGGCTGAAGCTTTGTCAATCGTAGTGCATATTATTAATCGAATTCCGTGGTCAGCTATAGGTAACAAAATTCCGAAGGAAGTGTGGAAGGGAAAGAGCAATGACTTGAGTTATCTTCGTGTGTTTGGTAGTCCTGTTTATGTGCATGATCCGGGAAATGATAAGCTTGAACCTAGAGCTTTCAAGGGGATTTTGCTTGGTTATATGGATGGAGTAAAAGGGATTTGAAATCCGGAAACGAAGAAGGTAGTAAATTCTCATAATGTTACTTTTGATAAGTCGGCGATGTTCAAGGAGAATGGAAGCTCATCGAATATTCCGGACTTGGTTCATGATGAATCAAAGGAGAAGGAAATTATTTCCACATTTTGTCCAAGGAGCAGAGAGAGTAGAGTAGTTGGAATTGCTTGCGAGGAGGTAGCGGTTGATGTTACATCACATAATCCACAGGGTGCCTCTAGTAGTGTTAGTGATGTACATGATTCTAGAGAAGCTTCGGTTCAAGGTGGAGCTGAAGGGTGTTTAGGTGATGGTATTGCTACTCGGGTTGGTCGTCGTACTATAAGACCACCCGAAAGATATGGTGATTTGAACTATCTTAGCTTTTGTAATAATTTGGACTATGCTCTTCATATAGTCCAAGATGAGCCGATGGACCTAGATGACGTCATGAAGTCGAGTTATAGCTCGAAATGGATTTGTGCCATGGAGGAAGAGCTGCAATCATTATTGAAGAATCAAACTTGGGATTTGGTTCCACTTCCTAATGGAAACCGTGCTATTGGGTGCAAATGGATATACAAGGTGAAGGACGATGAAAAATACAAAGCTTGGCTAGTGGCCAAGGGGTTTGCACAAAGGAAGGGGAAGAAGTATGATGAGATATTCGCACCGGTTGTGCGCCATACTTCTATCCAGATATTACTTGCTATAGTTTCTATTCACGACTTGGAGTAGGAGCAACTTGATGTGAAAACCTCCTTCTTGCATGGTGACTTGGATGAAGACATCTACATGGAGCAACCGGAAGGTTTTGTTGTGGATGGTAAGTCAAATTTGGTTTGCAAGATGAAGAAATCACTATATGGATTAAAGCAATCACCTAAACAATGGTACAAGAGGTTTGATCATTTTATGCTTGAAAATGGTTTTGATAGAAGCATTAAAGATGCTTGTGTTTATTTCAAGAAATTGAGAAATGATTATTGGGTGTATTTACTCTTGTATGTGGACGACATGCTCATTGCTTCTAAGGATAAAAATGAAATCAACAAGTTAAAACTGAGTTTGAAATCGGAGTTCGAAATGAAGGATCTTGGAGAAGCAAGAAGGATATTGGGCATGGAATTTGTAAGGGATCGAAAGCATTTTAAGTTGAAACTAACTCAAAAGGAATACATTGAGAAAGTGCTTTGCCGGTTTAGCATGAAGAATGCAGAGGCGTCAAATACACTTTTACCATTGCATATGAAGCTTTCGAGTAAAGGATTACCTATCTTGGAGGAAGACAAGACTTATATGGTAAATGTGCCATATGCTAATGCGGTTGGAAGTCTAATGTATGCTATGGTGTGTACAAGGCCCGATATTGCAAATGCCATCAGGATGGTTAGTCGATACATGGCTAATCCGGGGAAATCGCATTGGGAAGCTCTGAAGCTTATATTGAGATACCTTAGAGGCACATCATCTCATGGTCTTGTTTTTTGCGGTAGTAAGGCGATGGATTGCAAGTTGGTTGGTTATTGTGATTCGAACTACGCAGGTGATAGGGATCGAAGAAAATCAAATTCCAGATATGTATTCACACTTGGGGGTACAACCATAAGTTGGAAATCGAGATTGCAGACCGTAGTTGCTTTATCCACTACGGAGGTGGAGTTGATAGCCGCGGTGGAGGCGGAAAAGGAGGCACTCTATTTGAAACGATTGTTGTGTGACTTGGGATTCGGGCATGATAGTATTGATGTTCGATGTGATAGCCAGAGTGCTATTCACTTGGCAAAGAATTTGGCGTTTAGCTCACAGACTAAGCATATTGAGGTGAGAGAGTCATTTCTAGTAGCCATGAATGAGGATAAGCAAGTATATCTTCGGAAAGTGCACACAAAGGATAACGCGGCGGACATGTTCACTAAGGCATTGCCAGTTGGGAAGTTCGAGCATTGCTCGAACTTGATTCGCTTGGAGAAGTGCTAGGTGCCACGGTGTGGCACTGTTAAGGAAGAAGCTTGGTGGTAGATGAGGAAGAGTATCGGTGAGAGATTGAGGTTCTATCTTCTTGGTAAGTGCTAGTCTTTGGTGAGATAGCTTAGGATTCGGATGTTTTCAACATTTCACTAGCGGGCGGGGGCTTTGCCTGAACTCGTTGGTAGAGTGCAATGGGAGGTGGCTTTGTCGGAGCTCATTGGGAAAGCATTCGTGTTTGGTTGAAGGTAGAAGAAGTGATAGTTGGTGCTATCGGTTGTCGTTGATGGTATGATAACATTGGAGTTGGAGATGGATATAGTGTCGATGTGGAGTGTTAAATTCTGGCGACACTATATGGAGAATTGTAGAGGTCGGAAGTAGCTTCACAATGGAGAAAACGGTTCGCAAATCGTAGTTCGGAGGTGGAAGTTTTAAGGGAAAAGGCGGAATGGGTTGTGTTGATACAGCTCAGACGTCTGACCAAAAGGGTCAGACGTCTGAATCTGGGAAGAAAAGCTTCCAGAGCTTTCTGTCAAACGTCTGGCCAAATGTTTAGACGTGTGAGCTGAAGCGAACCTTTTTCCAGAGACTTCAGTCAGACGTCTGACCATTTTGGCCAGACTCTGAGGCGTCTATCGTCTGTTTTTGCCCTACGGACTTTGGTGAAGATTTGTGACAACTGCAGTAGCAATTTCAGAACATTGCCTAGGGTTTCTATTCTCCTATATAAGCTAGCTTCAGATTCCGGATCAGGGTGTGCGTACAAGCGACTGCAAGAGATTAGCCTCCACAAATTAGGGTTTATCAAAACCTAATTTTCTTCAACTCTCTTCTCCACAAATCAATTTCTAATTAGAATTTTGATCATTGTATTCAATCTCTTGTACTCTTCTCATCAATATTAATAAAAGCTCTCTCTTAAAGTGGATGTACACTAACACAACATTAGTGGAACAACTATAAATCGCCGTGTGATTTATTTTTCGTTATTGCTTTGATTTCTGAATTGCTTGTTTGGAATTGTGATTGGTTGAGATTGAAATTGCGTTATTGATTGGTTGTTTTTACACTTCTTACCACGATCCCGTCTTCCGCTGTGCTTGTGGGGTTTCGATTTGAGTGGTCTCCAGTTGGAATCCCGCCCCTACACTAGATACATGGATGGATTCTAAATAGTTGTTAGCGGATACCATAGCAATGTTCCTCATAATTAAAGCTCATTATACATATCTATTGAACATTGATAAAATAATTACCATGGTACTATGACATTTGGTAAACGTCCTAGATCTGGCTGGCGCTGCTGAGATATGACATTAACTTGGTTTAAACATTCACATATTGAGTGTCAGAGCAGTCATAGTCCAGTTAAAGTTGTGAAACTTCATAGAGGTGATGAGATTCAGTAATATTAAAGCACTACAACATGGATCTTAGAAGATCGTCTAGAGGCGCCTTGGAGGTATTATTTTTATTACAAATCCGATTTTAATAAAAAAATGGTAGAATCGTGAAATATTAAATTGAAACCTTGAAATAATCAATTTGAGACAACTATGTTTACAACAAGGTATCTTTTCAGCTTAAGGTCGACCTAATATTTCTTGTATTCCTTAAGCAGATTGCTTAAAAGTTTATCTAATTACTTTATCAGATTTTTTTATGCTAACTATTTTTGCTTATCCTTTTCCTTGAAGCCTCTAGGTCAATGGAGAAAGAACATTCAGTGAAGGGTTGTTTCAGATAGGACGGTTTGCTAATAATATCTAGCTGGGTCGACTTAATTTTTTTTTCCAACGTACGGCTGTATTTTTCAATATATAGTATTTATATTTGTCTTAATGATTATTTTACTTCAAACTGACTGTATTATGCGCAGTCAAACTCATAAACTGAATCTTTATGCAGTTTTATCCTGTAATTTTTTTTTAAATTTGAAGCACTTTCTGCACAGTAGATGGATATATGAATCGTTCTTCTTATGAATGATAATATAATATGTATACCAGTAAAGACTTCTTCTTCCAAATTTTTAGTACTTTGTATTAATGACTTGTCTTTAAAAAAATCACATTTATAATAAAATTTTAAAAGTCTAATTCCTCTTTAATTATTTTAGTTTGGGATCAATTTTTTATTTTAAGTGCATAGAAATAAAAATTAAATAATTATATTTTACAATAACATTTTTATTCATATTGAAAGTGGATATATATTTGTATGAATTCAATTTATTGTTATAGTTATTACTAATCCTTCTGACTGTTCACCTTAAAGGTCGAGGGTTCAATCCCTACCAACTACATATCCTTGTGAATTACCTGAAGTATGTGTTGTGGGTTCGGTGCATACTTCCTTAGAGTTTACAAGCAAAGCTTGGTTCTCTAGGTCTTCAAAAAAAAAAAAAAAAAAAAAAAAATCCTTCTGACTGTACTTGAATGTTGATACTATAACACTACACCATAAACGCTATTTTGATACGGTTAAAAGCCGTATCTAATCGAATTAGATACGGCTTTTAGCCGTATCAAAATATGGCGAGCTTATTATTTTGATACGGCTACTAGCCGTATCTAATGGGACAATTAGATACGGCTACTGGCCATATCTAATGGGACAATTAGATACGGCTTAAGGCCGTATCTAATTGATACATTAGATACGGCTTCTGGCCGTATCTAATGGGACAATTAGATACGGCGATTAGCCGTATCTAATGTATCAATTAGATAAGGCTAATAGCGTATCTAATGTATCAATTAGATACGGCCTTAAGCCGTATCTAATTGTCCCATTAGATACGGCCAGTAGCCGTATCTAAGTACTCAATTACACATACATATATAAAATTCCGTACTCAAATGATATTAGAAAACAAATAATATTATAGGCAGTGCACATTCAAATGATTCAATAATCCGCATTGCAGTGCATAATAACTTAACAATATCATTACATAACACGAAAAATAGTACATACTAGCATTTAGTACAAATATGAAGTTAAGCTCAAAACAAGAGCTACACAAGTCACAATATCAATACAAAACCTTAAGATGTTCAATAGAACCCAGAGTATAACATTTATAACAGTGTCTCTGGCTAAACCTTTTGCAAATGAATTACTCCAAGTCTCTTGCTACACTTCTTGCTAAACCAAATAAAATTAGCTAGCACCAAAGATTGCATAAAGATCATTCCTGATTCAACCTGCAAACATAAAAATGGGTATAAATTATAGTAGTACAAAAGACAGTTTGAGAAGTTTGTGTCGTACCAAAAAAATAAACGCTAATGACAGTTTGAGAAGTATATTTGCTGAAACTTGATGGATATAAAAGATAATGGAAAATTGTTAAGTACCAGAAAATTAAAAGTCATGATACAAATTTATAAAAATTGAAAATTGAAAGGCATTTAGCATTGCTTAAGTGCTGCACCGCTTAAAAATTTTGAAGTCTAAATTGAAGATCAGGTTGAGCCACTGTGATTTTGCAAGAAAGATATATATCATTTTCTTTACATTGTTCACATGTTGATAATCTATTATTATGAACAAAACCTTCTCAACTAGCTGTTATATAGCTAAATGTCAATTCAAAATTACTAGCAATTAGTATATTTTGTATATGATAACGCTTTTGTTGTCATATTTTCTTTCTTAACATCATAGAAATTTGTGTTCCTTCCACAGCTTCACTGGTGTTTATGAAAGAGAAGATAATAGCAAGTGTCATATTTATTTTAAACATGAACATTCATACTAATTGTATACTAGATATATACAAAGTACAAGTTAAATAGTACATAGTATGCAATACATGATCCAAACTCCTGATATAATGACTCTTCATTAGAAATACAGTTGGACGAAATGTTGTCTCTAGTTATGAAGTATTGTTGCTTAAAATTGCAACCTGCTGTTTTTATCGAATTAATTAACCAATAATCCCAAGCTGGATTCAACCTGCCTAAAACCAATTCATACTTTGTGACAGGTGCAACTATCATGAAGTTAAAAATAGCATTTAAATTTTTGCAAGAAGTGAAATAATGGTGTATAACTCCTATCAAAAGCTGCAAATTCACATAGATGGAAAAGTAAACCAGGCAATTCAAATAGCAAGCAAGAAAAAAATGCATTGCAATGTGAACGAACACTTATATGTTGCATCGGGATATGGTAAAAAAGCAAATTTTGCTCCAGATCTACTATTAATAATAGAAAAACTCATCGTAATGAAGTTCCAAACATGGGAAGTAGCAACAAAATTGTGAATGTCAGTCAAAAGTTATTGAAACTACTCATTGAAATTTCAAATCAAGGTAAAGTAGCTCAGTAGTTTTTTGAGAGACAAAGTTGAAGCAGATCTAAAGAAAATGGACATTTCGAGAGCAGGTAATAGAGAAATCAAGAAACACGAAGTTTCGTCCATGCTGCCTGAAGAAAATAAGACAAGTTTTATTCTTACATCAAAACTCACCTAACATGCACCATTATTTGCCTAAGATTACCTCGACTTTGTTGTGGCCACAATGCATAGGCCCAGATCAAAAAGGGAAGAACATTTGTACTAGGCATTTCGGTACTTGGATAAAGATAATAGCAGGTATGCATTCATATAATAAAAACAAACACACAATTTTAGTGCAGAAACTGATAATTTGTTTCAAATTTTACCACAGGTTTAGGAGCATTATTTGAATTTTCACATGTATTTTACATTCTGTTGCCGCAATGTTTGATTGGAAATTGATATAGATTAAAGTTTATTCCATGATTTATCTTATTTTGATCTTCTGTATAATCATTTTGTTTAATCGTGATATTTAAATGGGTTTTTAATAGGTTTTTCACTTTTTAATACACATGCTCGTTTTCAAAATGCACATGTAAATGTTTAAAAAAAATATGTACAAGTTTCTCTTTCTTTCACTTGATTTTCTTTCCTTCAATTTTTTCTACTCCTTTAGTTTCATTACAATCAATCTCAAGTAAAAACAATTAAGCAATCACTCACTACGAACTTCTTTCATATGTACAACTGCATCACCTTGCATCTTATGTAGTTTTGACCCTGTCTAGGAGGCCATATTCTTTTGTCTTCGTATCACTACACTTCTGTACAACTTTAGAGCAGTCGAAACATAGTACATACTCTTTGTGCAGTGAGGTCTTAGACAATTATAGGCCCAACAATTTATTTAATAGATCCACCGAGAACTATTGACTATCTACTATATTGTTTTTGTTTTTATTTCAATCCTTCATCTCTTTTTACTGTTTAAAACCAACATCCAACATACATCATATTAACTGTAAAAATCTCTATCAAAACTACAAATTAAGCATCTTTATAGTGGAATAATAAATTGTAACTAGTGTGCAAATATGTTTATTATTTGGATTATCGAATTTTGTTAGTGGATTGTCTTTGCTGTTTCCAATTTGAGTACTTTTATTGTTCTTATTGGTAGTTAATGTGATGCTAAGTACATGGTGGTTATTTTACATGTGATAATATATTTTACTCTACAGGTGATAATATGTTAAGTAGGTGAACTAAGTTATCTTTTTTCTTACCTTTCATTTTGTACTTGAGTGAAAAAGATATTTTTATAATACGCAATGTTGTCTAATTGTGAATGTGTTCCATGGGAGCAATGAAATATTTTACTTCAAAAGATTCACTAGTTAAGAAGATATATTTTTATCTCATTATGTTTATTATTGTCAAATATATATGTGACAAGGTTTGTAATTACTTATCATGTTTAAGTCATTGATTGTTGATGCAACTTCTATTATTTTCTTCATCTCTGTTACAACCTAAAACAATTTAGTTAATCACCATTATGCAACTAGATTAATTATTAGTTTAGTAACATATTTATTGAATCTCTACTTGTCCTGCATATGAAGTGGGTAGGAAACTTGGATTGCACTAAGATAAAGAGAGAGACGTGTATTGCCCACATTCAGACCTCCTTTATTATTTTCTTGTCTTTTAAATTTATTTTATTTTCATTCTATTGACTTGCATCTAAGTTTATTTTTTCATTCCAAGTATCATTTGTAACTCATGTGGTTTATTGACTCTTGAGCTGAATTGCTTTCTTATTTTATAAAAATAATAATTAAGATAAATGGTTTATCTTAAGTTAATTGAGATCTTAATTTAATTAAGAGGTTAGGATTAATTTTTTAAGGATTAATTAATTAATATAATTAATTTAGAATAATTACCCAATGTAATTTAAAAAGAATTAATTATAAAATTACTTAAAACTTAATTTATATTTTGTTCTTAAAAAAGTCAATATGAGATTTTGTTTTTTAAGATACTCTTTAAAATCTAAATTGTTATTTAATTTATAACTAGTGTTTGAAAACTAATTAAAATTAATTAAAGAAATTGCATATATACCTGCTCCATCATCTAGAGATATCAAATAAGACACTTCGGATGGCACACATATCCACCCACTCCAACATCAACAAAGGTCTCTGCAAATTGATGATTCATTTTGCTGGTTCTCTCATCTGGTAGCAGTATATTGTCCAACACCACTTTTTCGTGTGTGGATGGTACAGATTTCCCATGGATGTTGGACAATGTAGAATCTCGGCATATAGTACCTGTTGCAATAAAAGGGAATATTTATTATTATTTAAGTTTTCTACTTATTATGTCATAAATGTTTAAATGTTAAAAATACCTGTTCCTATTAATTCTAAATCAGAGTTGAGGATTTCACATTTTTGATTGTTCGTAACATTGGTCGAATCCTGGAACTGCGAAGCAATGAATTCAGGAGCATTGAATTGTGTGGCGCGTCCTCCATCAGAAGAATTGACTGATGCACGAATTCCCTGTTCAATATTTCCCACCATGTTGATCAAAACCTCCATTTGCCCAAACAAATTTCCCACCGTACTCTCCAAACTTCCCACCCTCATTTTCAACTCATCCTGCTCGCCATTAACATGTCGGAGTCGTTTCTGTGCAATGGCACAAGCCTTAACTTTAGTCTTTGGTATAACGGTCCCAACACCGTGGCTCCTACCCCTTGCATCCTTACCAAGCACTTGTGATAAGATGTCTTCATCCACCGTCAATTTTTCTTCATCACTATCAGTGATCTTTTCCTCCGCTTTCGCAATTTGATCATGTATTATGATAATACTTTCATGAATAAGGAATTTTAAAGAATATGCAAGTTAATATTTGTTTAACTTACAAAGTATGAAGAAGTGGCATCTGATATGCTACCATCTTTTTTCCTATGTGTCTTCTCCCATACTTGACGACGACTGATATTTGTTGATGGACTAGCAACGATCTGCAATACAAGTTGATGCAACGACATGAATATCCAATCAGAATGTGTAAATCATTTGAATGAAAATGAATATAATTTACCATTTCTTGTTCTATTTTAGCGTGACTTTTACGTCCTGCATGATGAGCATAACTGAGCAATGCTCTGTTCTTTTTGCCTACCTCCCTTATTCCGCTCGCTTCAGGCATTGCATCATTTTTTACGAACTCTGTCCAATCTTCTTGAGCAACTGTAGGTGGGCAATTTTTCAACCGTTCTTCGTCATTGTTGAAAGGGTCATTATAAACTACTCTCAAGTTTTTCTTGTATCTCCTAAAAGCCTCGGCCATTCTCTTTAAAAACATTTCCTTTGAAAGCGGATCGAGCTCATATATTTTCTGCAAAAAATATATTAAATTAAATGTTGTGCAAAGAGTTGAAACCATAAGGCTATTGAATGAAATAGTTGTTGTCAAACAGATAAGGATACTTACCACCAATTCGTTCCAAACGTTGTCCTTGTATATTGCAGGTACTTTATTCCAACTTATATATGATATCGGCACATGAGCTCTTACTAGTTTACCGAGCATAGTAGCGATTTTTCCAGCGTTATCTGTGACCGGAATACCAAGTATGTTTTGATCAACTTTCTTCGCCTTTGAACATGACGAATGTGAAGATGGTGGATTTTCTAACATAGTTTTCTGCAAAATATAATATTACTAATTATTTTAATAAGTCACGATAATAATTATAGATGTATCAATGTATCAATGTCAACACTCCATACATAACACACTTGCATATACAAAATTATTAAGTGACAACACCTGAAATTGCATTGGAATGTATAAAATATTCAAAACATACATACAGACAATCGTGCAATTAAAAATATACAGACACACAATCATATGATGTACGAATACTAATAAGTTAACATATGGATTTGGTAAGGTCTTCTAATTTTTCATTGTCTTCAAAAGCTGATTGATAGACGGTAGGGAACTCAATGTCATCCACATTTGTAGTCAACCATTTCGGTGTATGCAAGACCACAGACCATCCGTTATTTTTTAAATCTTTGGAGTAGAAAACTTGAATCGCTTCTGATGCAAGAATAAATGGCTCATCATTCATGTTATTTTTGTTCTTTAATTTCTCTAAATTTACCATGATGAGGTTTGAAATAGGATCTATTTTGCAACCATTGACCTTATCCTCGACTTTTACCCAATCACAATAAAAAACTGTTTGTTTGAAGTCAGTGTAATCCAACTCAAGTATCTGTTGAATGACTCCGTAATACGTTGTTTCTGCTTCCTTATAATTTTTATCCTTGCCACTCGCTCTAAATTTTGTAATTGCTCTCATACATACACCGCTATTTTGTGTTACCATACGGCCTTCGTACTTTTTCGTGGAAAATGAAAATCCATTCACTTGATACTTCATATAACTACGCGTTATGAACTTCGGCCCGTGCACTAACCGCCACAGAGTTGGATCAACATCGATGGTCTTTAACAGCTCATTACGTAACCATAGATTAAAACTTTGAACTACTTCCACGGTGGTAGCCCTGCCTCTAGGTTGAAATCTAGTACTTTTCACATAGGAGTTATACCTCCTACGAAAAACACATATCAAAATGTATATATAAATTGAATTAAAAAAATTAAAATTCCAAACAAGTTCGTGAACTTACTTCTTCCATTCATCCAATCCATCGTACTTATTAAGGACCCATCTACGCACCTGTTCAAACTGCACTTGGGTTAACGTTATGTCTTTACCATTATCCAGAGGTATCTCACCAGCAAACTCATCGTCCTCATCTAAAAACGCTTCGTGGGTATGTTTATGATTGCCATCACCTCCGTTTGGCATATATTCCATGCAGTAAAGACTAGCTTCTTGTACGATATATCCTTCTGCAGTACACCCTTCAATGTATCTTTTGTTGCGCACATATCCTTTATATATTTTCATCAACCTATAAATGTGATCAATTATATACTGTAGACGGTAGCTATTTATATGAAATAATGATGTGCATAACTGAAATTAGAAATTTACCATTCAAATGGATACATCCATCTACATCTGAAAGGGCCACAAATCAACGCTTCATCGACTAAATGAACCATAAGGTGGACACTGATATCAAAAAATGCAGGTGGAAATTTTTTTTTCGAATACACACATTGCTTCTACTAAGCTAGCCTTTGCTTTTAAAAGATGTTCCCTATTGATCACCTTTGAACACAAAATGTTAAAGAATAAACTAATACGATGAACAGCATTTCGTAGATCCTTATGTTGTGGATAAGAATGTTGAAGCAATACCGGAAGCAAATGCTGCATTATGACATGGTAATCATGTGACTTCATATTTCTTAGTTCAGGAGGATTGATGCTCACATTGTTGTGAAAGTTAGAAGAAAATTTGTTAGGCACTTTCAGATTTTTCAAAACGGTGCAAAACCGTATCTTTTCTTCTTTGCTCAAAGCGAAAGTTGTCTTTGTACGATTGTTTTATTTGTTTCAAGATCTTCCATCACCCACAACTTTTGTTTTATACCCATGATTTTCAAATCCTTGCGTGCATTGATGCCATCTTTTGACTTATCTTTATGGTCCATAATGGTGCTGATGAGATGCTCCGTGACATTCTTCTCCGTATGCATAACATCAATATTATGTCGGACCAAATTTGCTTTCCAATATGGTAAATCAAAAAAGATAGACCTCCTATATCATCCAGAAATATTGTCAACATCTTCATTAGTTGACTTTTTCCGTTTTCGACCAATTTCTTCTTTTTGTTTACCAACTTTCATTTTGATATTCGCTACTTTCTTTTCAACTTGAAAACCAGTCAATGGCCATTTAGGGCGACGAAGTTCTTGTTCGTTGTTGAAATTTGTCTTATCGTATCGAAACTTGTGTTCGTTAGGAAGAAACATTCGATGTCCCATGTAACACATCTTCTTACTTTCAGGAAGATAATAAGAACAAGTGTTTTCCCCACAAACAGGACATGCAAAATAACCATGAGTTGTACATCCCGATGAAGTCCCAAAAGCAGGGTGATCATGGATTGCCCACAGCACCCTAGCTCTCATTGTGAACTCAGATTTATTTAACGAGTCAAATGTAACTACTCCTTCCCATAACTGCTTTAGCTCGTCTATCAACGGCTGTAAATAAACATCAATATCCTTTCCTGGTTGTTTTGGCCCAGAATTCAACAATGTTAACATTGAGAACTCCCTTTTCATGCACATAGACGGAGGAAGTTTATATGGTACTACAATTACTGGCCAACAACTGTAAGGGTTAGAGAGAGAAGCATGTGGACAGAAACCATCTATTGCTATTCCAAGTGTGACATTTCGTGGCTCGGCAGCAAAAGTTTGATCAAATGAATCTGCGACTTTCCATTGAGAAGTGTCACATGGATGACGCATTACGGTTGGATCAGACTTGGCACGACCATGCCAGGTCATCGCATCTGCCATCCATGGTATAGTATACAGTCTCTTCAATCTAGAAATTAATGGAAAATGTCTTAATGTCTTTCGAGGTACTTTGGTGCATTTTCTCTCTTCGTTTAATGATGTCATATATCTTGGTTCATTGCAATTTGTACAAGAAACTTTGTTCGCATCATCTTTCCAGTACAATATGCAATCATTGATGCATGCATCATAAGTTTTGTAATTCATTCCAACTTGCTTAATGATCTTCTTCACGTCGGAGTACGTTGTCGGTAGCGTGTTACCTTCGGGGAGTAACTCCTTTATTAGTTCGAGAAGTGCAGTCATACCATTATCTGAAAAGATGTATTGGGTCTTCAAGCTATTCAGTTTCACAATGGCATACAGCTTTGTAATCCCTTTTGAACATGAAGGATACAGTGGCTCTTTTACACTACCAAAAAGCGATTTATACTTCTTACTTTCATTGGCCTGCCAATCTGGATAATCAGTAGACTGCTCTCCAACATTAGCATGATCAGGCAACGAATTTGTAGGTTGAAAATGATGAAATCTATCTACATCATTGACCAGATCTTCCATCCTAATATGTTCAGACTCAGCAGTAGTTCTGCCATGACTAACTGGTTGTTGTTTTTCCATCTCCGCCCTTTTTCCCCCATGAAAATACCACGCTGTATACGATTGTATAATACCCCATCTAAGCAAGTGAAAATGAATGTCATCTAATTTGATCGTCTTCATATTTTTGCACCGGGTGCAAGGGCATAAATACAATCCTTTCTTACCACCGTTTTCTTCAACAAAACTAATGAACTTCTGCACCCCGTCTATATAGTATGTAGATCTTAGATCTGATTCATTTATCCATTGTTTGTCTATGCTTATAGACATACTACCCTCCTATATCATATTTAACAGAACATGAGACTTGTTTGTATAAATACATCACAAGTCTGTACAATGATAAAAATGTGAACACAATACAATATTTCAACTTTCTTTTACACATGCTAGCCATTTTTATTAATGGATGAAATCATTAGCACTTTGTTTAAAAGACAACATTTAGTTTGGTGTTAAAAATAAAAATGTTAGTTTTTCTACGGATTTGCCATTATCGTTGAAAAGTTTAGCTATTTGTCAAAAAGAGAAAGCCATTTAGCATTTTATTAAAATGGCAATTTTTTAAAGATTTACTATCGTGTTGAAATTTGAACCATAAACATCTTCATATTTTTGTTTACCTTATGTTCAATATATTGAAGGGTAGGAATGGTAAGAGAATCCCTTATTATCCTGTTTTAATTATTCAATATGGTATATAAATTTCTTTTCATTATCAGGGACAAGTTTGTATCCAACATCTCTCTTACATACACCACTTCTTGCTCAGATATGGGTTCATACAAATTCAATGTGATAGTGTACTCTAAAACTGTAATTCAACCTAGGGTTTATGTAGTTCATACTGTCTACATATGCACAGTTGTTAATTCATATATATTTATACACAGTACAAAGTAAAACACACTCAAACACATACGCATATATAAAAAAATAGAGCACTAACTCACGCAGGCCCGCCCATATACAATCATTTATACACACCATCACACTATTATATTAATGCATTATCTACTTTAAAAACATGGAGGACTTCCTATACAATTCCAACAGTTAAGAGCTTTCAAAATTGCTTAATGCAATCGGGTTTAACCAAAATTAAAGCAATGAAATATAATTTCACTTGACACGAAAGGGAGTGGCGAAGAATATTGATAAGATACTAGTCAATACTATTTGCCTATAGAAATTTTCTTACATGGAAGCACTTATACTATCACTACTATCAAGTGACCATAATCCTTTAATTTTGCATTTGGTATAGATATATATAGAGATAAGGGATATCCTCTCAGGTATGACAACGAATGGCTCTTAAAAGAGGGGTATGCAGACTGTATTGTAAGGGGACTCAGTAGCAATACATGGGGATTTCCTTGTTACAAATTTCAGCAAAAACTACAAGCATGCAAACAGCAACTTAAAGCATGGAATAAGACTAGAACAAAAGATAACACTAATCTTGAAGAGGCAGAAAAAACTTATGAAGCTCTAACCCTTGAGGTTGACACTAACCCAACAGACTTGCAAATATATAAAGAAATGTTACAAGCTAGACATAGACTACATGTTCAACAACAAATAGAATTTTGGAGTTTCAGGGAAAATCAAAGGTCTACTGGTTGTAGCAAAGTGATACAAACTCAATAAAAAATTTCTCCAAAATGTCTTTTAAAAGACAGAGTAACAACATACAAGTTCTCACTAATGCTAATAGAAATTTAATATGCAAGGCTAAGGAGTTGGACCAAGCAGCAATTACATAATACAGTGAACTTTTCTAGAATTTCAAAGCATTTTAGTTATTAATGAAGCAGGACAAAAAAATTAAATTCAGAAATCACTATGGAAGAAATTAAAAAGGTTGTTCTCTTGGTTCATGATGACAAAATCCCGGGACCAGATGGAATGAATGCAAAGTTCATGAAACTGCATTAGAAAGATGTTAAATAGGTCATAGTTAGGCACCCTGCAGGTTCATTTAATTCATGCATATATCCCACTTACACAAAACTTAGCTACACTCACACAAAACAACAATAAAAAAAGTGGTGTATGCAACAGTATACGAACGGGTTGTTTTTCTTCTTTAATCTCTATGATTAGCAAACTTCGTAATTCTAAGATATCCATTTAAAAATATGATATTTTTAAGCTGTTTTGATTGGAATTTCAATAAATTTCAATAAAAATATGGACTATTTAAATTTCAATAAATGTAACTCAAAATATAGGGTTTATTTTAAACATTAGCACCAAACTGTTACCAAAAAATTTGCCATTACAACGGCGCCATTTTGTAGCACCGGAGTAATGTCTATGCATTACCCCTCTCCTGATACTTGGCTTGCGCCATTAACAACAATTTTATCCACTTATACAACAATGTCAGAACAATATACAACATTAGCACCAAACTGTTTCCAAAAAAAATTGTCATTACAACGACGCTATTTTGTAGCACTGGAGTAATGTCTATGCATTACCCCTCTCCTGATACTTGGCTTGCGCCATTAACAATAATTTTATCCACTTATACAACAATGTCAAAACCATATACAATGTCAGAACAACATATTTACTAACATATAAACAACAATACACTAAATAGAGAGGGAAATGGTGCATAATATATTTATGGTTAATGATAGTTATATATTTACTGTTACTCGTAAGATTTTATGAGCATTTGATATCAACATCTTTTCCCACGTCTGTTACGTTTACAATCGAAAACACGGATTTAAAATGCAACAAATCTCTGCTTGCGTGAAAGTGAATGTAGGATAAGATTGTGTCCGATATGACATAGCTTTGTTCTGCATTACATTATAGACAACCATTTGTATTTCACATAATTTTATGTCAAGATACTCTTAGATTAAAATTTAATTCAAAGGTAATAGGGTCAATGTTATTCTATCAAAATAAAGTTTAGACAGGACAAAGGAAAGAATGGCGAAACAGGACCATCAAAACCTTCGACCTTGGGTCATCACGGTTTGGTACACGGTTCGCTCTTCAAAACATTGGAAATAAGTACTACTGAAAAAAACAACAGAAATAGCCATGATTTTGGAATATATAATGCATCCAAATTTTAGTGTTAGCATTGCTTAGCGTTGCTGAAGAATTTAGATGGACAGATGGGTGTCAGCTGCTCTAATTTCAAGCTTATTTCTTCTTAGCTTTTGCTTCATTTTTTTAAGTTGGTTTATTATTATATTCTCAATTTGCATTAGATAAGTTATATATATATATATAGAGAGAGAGAGAAAAAAAAACTTTTATATGTTGTCCTTAATATATAGATTATAAACACAAGTTTTCTTTAAAAAAATGAAAGAAATTAAACATGAAGTTAGAATTCTCTGCTCAAATAAATATATACAATCCATCAGGTTGATGTTTATAAGTTATATTATAAAAGAGTACTTACAATTGTCCATATATATCTAAATTGGACTTATGAGTGTTAATCCCCGCTGATAATGTGAAATTGTAAACAATAAAACAAACAGCGGAGAGTCTTGAAACAAACTAACTAATTAACATATCCTCCCAAAAACAGTTATTTAATTTTTATTAAACTCCCATCAAAAATATCAGTCTGTTTCTGATCATAAAACCACTTCTAAGTTCTAACACATGATCATAAACTTATAATCATAGAAACGTCAATCTCGCTTGAGTATTGATCTACGGATGTGTGGAGGCTTATGGTAGGTGGGGTTATATACACATCCTGAAGGTTTACAGGCCAACTGTTGCTTGGTTCCTTCATCGTCAAAAGAAATAAAAACACCACTAATCCATCAATTATTGTGTCTATCCTTCAATTCACTCACTACATTTGTTCTTCCCATTTATTATTCTTTATCGATTGAGTACAAACATGAATTCATAATTGAAGCACATGATAAATGACTCCTTGACAACAATATAGTCCGAGGTTTGAACTCCAACGTCAAAATTAACCACACAATTTCATAACATAAAACAACGGAATTAAGCACGTAATTTCATAACAAAATTACCTGCAGGTGGAAGAGGTGGAAGACGTGGAAGGCTCTGATGGACGACGTCAAAGCTCTGGCGATCGAGGTGGAAGCTCTGGCGATTTAACTCCTAAGTAAGCGTACGGGGAAAAAAGAAAATCTAGAAATAAAAAAAAGGAGGGAGAGGGTGTGCGTTTTGGGGAAAATTTTCCCACGAAAAGAGGCACAGATATTGATACGGCTATAAGCCGTATCAAATTTTAATACGGCTTACAGCCGTATTAAATAATATAGATACAGCTATAAGCCGTATTAAAATTTGATACGGCTTATAGCCATATCAAATGCCCCGCCTACGGTTGCGCCAAAATCCTATCTGTGGTGTAGTGTAATAACAAAGTGTGTGGAAAAAAGGTAGTTTCTTTTTCTCTCAGTTATGTCCCAAAACTCTTTTCACTGTCTCTGCTGCAAACAATTAATAAATATTCATTAACCTAATATTTGGATATTATATAAATGTTATTTGAGTTAACTTTGTTAGAGTTATGCATAAGCCTATAGCATTATGTGAACTACTGTCATGTTTATGTCTAACCAACATGTACATAACCACGAGATGATCAGTTGCTATATTTACCCTACGTGTGTGTAAAGTTAAGTCGAGTTTTTTTAACAGTTGAGTAGTTTCTTTGAGACGACGATGGGTATGACAACGGTACAAAATTGTTTTTTTAAGTTACTGTATCGAATAGAATAAACTGAGTACTAAAATTTCACGCCCTTTTTAACATCTACATTGTAAGGACCCAGTATTTTACGTACTACTAAATGAAAAACAAAGTTCATAACTTTTCCTTTCTATCATATCAATTGTTTACTAGCAGTGTTAGTTTTTAAGCGTACCTGCCTCACTTTCTTTTTTAAAACATATTTTTGTATTTTTAGCTATCTGCATTCCCTGTTATCTTATCGTTACAACAACTGAAATGCTCATTTTAAGTACGTACCATGAACCCATACATGAACAACGCTGGAACGCAAAATGATCAGAATATTGCTGTTGTTGCAGGCATTCTTCTGAAGGGCAAATACTTTGTTCAACAGCAATTTTTTTCCAATAAAAGTACCTTTCACTATTGTTTACAATACAAGTAATGCACTAGGGATGACAATAAGATTAGAGTGTAACTCATTATTGACGCTTTTTATTACTTTGTTTGAATTATAGTTTCTTCTTTTTTGTGGATAATTATGGACTTGTGCTCTAGCACTAACTGTAACTATAAATTCAGTGCAATAGATAACAAATAATTGATACTCGGGGTATATCCAAACTGACATACTGAATTTCTTTTTCTGGAAAACCATTTCGGATTGCTGTTGTTTATCTTGCTTTGTCACCAATAATTGTCAACAATGGTACAAAAGTTACTAGAAAAGAAAGAAACTACCATCATTCTGTCTTATATGTTGAAACAAAGGTCATTTGATACTGTTATGTACAATCTTAAAAAAGAATATGATTTAAATGTTCAAGGTGTTTGGCATATATAACTTTCAATTTCAACACGAGAAAACCCAAACTATATAGTCCATCAGAACAACATTCCTCCAACACAACAATACACCTATAAACTTAGCAATAAAAATGACTGTTTTGTAAACATAATACTACTTGTGCGAGATTTGGCTTTGGTACGAGAAGTCATTAGTTCGAAACTTGCGTAGCGTGATTCGAACGTTTATTGACATGTGATATGTTGTCACAGTGATTTGTTGTATATAAGGTACCATTTCAAAATAAATACTACTTAGAATAATAATAATGCAATCGGTTATTACAAAAAGAAAGATTAAAAAATTACAAACCAATTTGTTTATTTATCTATTACATTTATTTCAAAAATATACAATGTTAACAAAAATTTGTGTGGATACCAAGAGCCACGTGCACACGTGAGATTGACACACAATATGTACCAACTTAAATATATTACTGTGAACATTGATAATTTCAAATACTTGCAGAATTCCAAAAAAAATCACATCTAAAAGCTTTCTCAACAACTTAAAACCATTAATGTCTCTAATAGACAAGCAACCTTCCTCAGTTCTACACCAACATAGCATCTTTGTACATTAGAACGAAGATTACTAATGATAACTATAATGATATATAATACACAAAATAATAGTGGAAAAAAAGTATATAAATATACCAAACCGTATCAATACATAAACCACCCATTAGAAATCAAGATCTACCCGTGTGCGCAGCACGGGCCACTCACCAGTTTGTAATAATTATATTTTGTGGAACGTGGTTAACGTAATTTGGGGATTTTGTAATGAACAAGAAATGTTTTGGATTGAATGTGGACATATGTTTTTGAATTGTTAATTTTTTTCCATATTTCTGTGATCTGTGTATCAATGTATCTAGCACCGCCCTATTTTATCGCCGAAGATTAATAACTATGGATGACTGCAGCATACGTAGCCGTTAGTTTTGGCCTCCAAGCAGGAGGATGTTACAAGTTGGTATCAGAGCATAGGTTTATGAAACTTTAAAAGAAAAGTTAAACATAAAAGTTTTTTTTTTCGAAAATAATCCAATGAATTTAAAAATATGATCGGGGTTAGGGTTAACGCTATATTAACGTATTTGTATTTGATATATAAGTATATATCTAGGTATGTAATCCCCTCTCTCTTAGACCGTTCTTCTGTATCTTACTAAGACTCGTATGCAGATATACGAGAAAAACGATATGGAGGTAGGAAACAAAAGAGCAAATCTGGGTGGAGGAAGTACCACAACCAATGGAAATGCTTGACCTAATACTCGGAGAAACCGAGGTCGACAGGCTAATGCTAATCAAAATGTTGAGGCCAATGCAAGTGCTGGAAATCCACCAGTAGATGCGGGGATGGTGTATTAGTTGTTGGCTAATCTTTTGCAAGCAGGAGCTGCAGGGAATGTTGGTAGAGCTAATCCTATAGTTTCAGCTGGTTATAATTATGCTAAGCTGAGTAGAGACTATGTCAGTCTTGGAGAAAAGCCATTTGCTGGAACAGAAGATGCTGTTGAAGTAGAGAATTGGCTGTTGAACTGTGAAAGGGTCCTTACAGACTTAGGCTTGAATGATGGAGAGAAGAGAAGGCTAGCCTCTAGACAGTTGCAAGGGTTAGCGCTTCATTGGTGGAACAGTGTGACAGCTGGAGTGCCGTAGGAAGAGTTGACCTGACTTCAGGAGGAGGTTTGAGCAGAGGTTCTTATCCGAGGTTACCAAATCGACATTGATGAGGAAGTTCATGGATCTTGTTCAAGGACATATGTCTGTGATCAAGTATGCTGCTAAGTTTGATGTGCTATCTCGATATGTTTATGCTTTGGTTGACACTAATGTCAGAAGGAATGAGAGATTCATTAGAGCTTTGAGGCCAGAGCTAGGCATGATGGCTATGACTCATATTAGATAGCCTTATCATGTGATGGTGGAGATGATCGTTCGCCATAAGGAAATGCTTGATGTTTCAGCTAGGGAGAAGCCAGTTGAGTCCCAGGGTTTTCAAGGAAGAAAAAGGAAATTCTTTATGAAGAAAGGAGCCTAGAAAGGGGAGGCTGCTAAGAAGGCGAAGGTTGATTTGGTGTGCCATAAGTGTGATAAGAAGGGCTATTATGCCCATGAGTGTAGAACTGGTAAAGGAAAGAAGCCTGTGGAGAAGAAGAATGTGAGATGCATCAACTGTGACCAAGTTGGGCATTATAAGAACCAGAGCTAGTTAGGGCAGACAGAGTGATGGTGTTTGCTATTGGATCACCGTCTTCTTCTAAACCCACTGCAGTAGAGAAAGGGAAAACTGTGATGGAAGGTACGCTTTTGATAGAGAGTATACCAGTTAGGGTACTTTTTGATACCGGTGCATCACATTCATTTATATCTCAGTATTTGGTTGATAGGTTAGGTATAGAACACGAATATCTTGTTACTTCCTTAAGGGTTGCGAATCCAATAGGAGGGTATGCAACTCTTGGTATGAGATATGGCCAGTTAGAACTTGATTTGTTTGGTCATAAGTTTGCATGCAACTTGTATGTTTTTGATTTCATAAATTTTGAGATCATCTTAGGTATGGATTGGTGGGTAAGTATGAGGCTAGGATATTTTGCCAATATTGGAAAATATCATTGAGGCACCCAGAGAGTTATAACCGAATCATTTTCTCGGTGTAGAATTCTAGTAAGAGTGTTTGTGCTTTGTGGAGTGCCATTGAGGTTGGAGAGGAGCTTTGTCAGGTGTGTGTGGCCAGAGACTTTGTAGATGTATTTGAGCCGATCACCGGACTACCCCCGAAACGAGCTGTTGAGTTTCGGATAGACCTCGTAACGGGAGCTGAACCTGTCAGTAGACCACCTAACAGAATGACACCGATAGAAATGAAGGAATTGAAGGTGTAGTTAGTGGATCTTGAGGGAAGGAATTTTATTAGACCAAACAGTTCGCCTTGGGGGGTAGCTGCAGTGTTTGTGAAGAAACCAGATGGTCGTTAAGGATGTGGATCGACTATCGTAAGTTGAACGAAAGGACGATCAAGAATAGGTATCCTTTGCCGAGAGTCGATGACTTATTTGATCAGTTGGGTGGAGCCAGAGTGTTTTCCCAATTGGACATGGCAACGGAGTTCCATCAGTTGAGAGCGACGGAGGATAGCATTCCTTTGATGGCATTTCGGACTAGGTATGGTTCGTATGAGTGGTTAGTAATGCCATTCAGATTGATGAATGCACCTGCTTTCTTCGTTGATTTAATGAATCGGGTTTTCAGAGAGCACTTGGATAAGTTTGTGTTGGTGTTCATAGATGACATTTTGGTGTACTCTAAAGATGAAAGAGAGCATGAGATTCATCTTAGAGTGGTGTTGGAGACGGTGAGGCAGAATCAGCTGAAGACGAAGTTTTCCAAGTGTCATTTCTGGAAGAGAGAAGTTAAGTTTCTTACTCATGTCGTTTCAGAGGAAGGATTATCAGTTGATCCAGTAAAGATCGAGGCAATCAATAATTGGAAGAGACCAGAGACGGTAACCGAGACCAGGAGTTTCCTTGGACTTGCTGGCTATTACTGGAGATTCATCAAGGATTTCTCGCGGATAGCAGCGCCTTTGACTAAGTTGACCAGGAAGGACGTGAGGCTTGTTTGGTCTGACAAATGTGAGGAACCAAGGGTTAGTAGTTCCGGATGGTAACCAAGGGTTGGTATTATACACTGATGTATGAGGGACTAGTTTAGGAGCAGCATTGATGTAGAAGGGCAAAGTTATTGCTTACGCATCTAGGCAGCTTAGACCGCACGAGGTACGGTATCCTACTCACGACTTGGAATTAGTTGCAGTGATTTTTGCCTTGAAGATTTGGAGGCATTATCTTTTGGGAGAGAGATTTGAGTTGTATGCCGATCATAAGTCATTAAAATATTTATTCTCTCAAAAGGAATTGAATATGAGACGGCATAGGTGGCTGGAGTTTTTGGCTGCTTATGATTTCGGTATAGAGTATACTCAGGAAAAGGAAATAAGGTAGCATATGCTCTTAGTAGAAAACATCAGAATGTGGTGTTAGCAATGTTAGCAGAATGGAAGGATCTAAAAGCTTTAGCAAGTTGTGGGGTGCAGTTGAGATCTGCTGATAGTTCTAGTCAGGGTACTACATGTCCTCTTGTTTAGAAGTGCGACCGGAGCTGATTGAGAAGATAGCTTCTATGTAGAGAGAAGACCCAGTTTTAGCTGAGAGGATTAGAAAGCTTGAGGTCGGATTAGAGATTGATGACCTAAAGGATTTAAATCTTGACCAAAGAGGATGGTTGAGAAAGAAAGGACGGTTAAATGTTCCAGGTGTAGAGAACTTAAGGAGAGAAGTTCTAGAAGAGTGTCATCGATCGAAGTTTACGATTCATCCTGGAGGAACCAAGATGTATCAAGACATGAAGAGGAGCTTTTATTGGGAAGGCATGAAGAGGGCTGTTTGCTTGTGGGTTAGGCAGTCTATTAGCTGTCAATAAGTGAAAGCCGAACATCAAAATCCAAGTGGGTTACTTTAGCCTTTATATATTCCAGTTTGGAAGTGGAATTTGATCTCGATGGATTTTATAGACGGGTTGCCAAGGACAAATAGAGGAAATAAAGCATATGCGTTGTAGTGGACAGGTTGACCAAGAATGCCCATTTCATTCCGGTAAAGTCAACCAGGACGGCACCTGTTTTAGCAAAGCTGTTCATGAAGAACATAGTTAGACTTCATGGAATTCCTAGTAGCAAAGTCAGTGACTTAGATGATTTTAAAAACCAGCCGCTTCTCCCATTGCTTTCGAAAGGTATCAAAGCCTTCGACTTAGATGATTTTCCTTCATTTTATAATTGAATCATAACCCAAGCTTTCGAAGGAGTCGCTTTAAAAAGGCGGAGGTCTATTGTTTTAAATGAAATGTTTTAAAGCTTTCAAAGCTGACCTTCCGACAAGTTTGAAAGGTTGCTTCCATTGTAATCGAAAGGTTGCTTCCGTTGTAGTCGAAAGGTTTTAAAAGAGGACCTTCCGCATATTTTAACTTGAACCCAGTAAGTCTTCGAAAGGATTATATTTAAAGAGTTGAATGCTTTCGAAAGATTTGAATTGCTGAATGGTTTCGAAAGGTTTGGATTTAAAAGTTTATTTTGAAGACCTTTCGACAAGGTCGAAAGGTTTGGTTTTACAAGATTTGAAAACCCATACCCAAATTTTTAAAGGAAAACGCACGGCTTATATAAAGGAGTTTTGTAAGGGTTTTAAGTATGTAATTTTGAAGAAGTATTGCCTTGATAAAAATATAAGTTAAAGGTGTTAACAATGTTTTATGATATGTATTTCAAGGACCATAAACCCATAGGAGTGGTATTGTTAATTAATGTTTTACTTCTTCAAATATGAGTATATTCACATGATAACTCATAACTGTATTTTGGGAAAAAGTGGTAGAAGAACCAGTTGGTTAACTCAAAATGTGAATATAAATTACTTAAACTTCTGAATAAGTAGAATTGCATCCATGGAGTCAAGGTGACCAGAAATATAGGATGCCTAAACTTTGTAGTTATTGGAGGTATGCCAAAAGGTTCATAGTAAACCCATGAAAACTATGATAAGGTAGTTATTGGTGCATACCAAGAGGTTCGTAGTAATCCCATGAAAACTATAATAAGGTAGTTATTGGTTCATACCAAAAGGTTCATAGTTAACCCATGAAAACTATGCATAAGGACAGTTGGCAGGGGCTAATTGGTTTGTAGTGAACCCATGAAAACTATATTCAGATTAAGAATTGACATCAGTCAATAGGTTCCTAGTAAATCCATGAAAAATAGGATAAGTAAGTGGCTAATGGAAGTATCAATGGTTCCTAGTCAACCCATAAAGACTAGGATGTGCAGTGAGTTACTGGATAAGTCCATAGGTTCCTACTCAACCCATGAAAACTAGAATAAGGTGATTAGTAATTGGAATGACTAATACGTTCAGGAGGACCCATGAATTAATTAAGTTAACTGGTAGGAGCCTATAGGTTCTTAGTGATCCCGTGAAAACTATGAATATGACAGGGTGTCTATTAGTTATGACAAGGTTATTAGTAAACCCATGAAAACTAAAAAGGTTAATAGTGACCCTAGAAACTATAATAATGACAGGGTGTCATATTAAACTGGGAATTGGAAAATCTTATTTATTTTCAAGTATCCATATCATCATTATGTTTTGAAATGTATGTTTTAACCATTGTGGTTGCGGGAGCACGGAATTTGGTTTTATAAAGGTTTTAGGATACTAGTAAGGGAAAACTCATTCCGCTAAGCGGCGTGGTCTCACTAGATATCTAAAAGGATTGGGATGTTAGATTATTATTCATACCAAGCTTTATGTTTGACTCGAAGTTTTTGTTTTCCCTTTAAACTCTCGGGTACTCAATTGATTTGAGTAGTTTGAGATTTAAGATTCTCAGGTTTTCTTCTCTGACGAATAAAGCTCCCGGAGGCGTGTAGGAGGCAGATAGTTATTTAGAGTTTTCCTTTCCACTGTGTGTTTTGTTTGTAAAGGCAGATTTATTAGCCTTACTATATTCTATGATCAACCAAGGGGGAATCGTCATATGTCGCTCTTGGCGTATTCGTAATAATTATATTTTACGGAACATGGTTAACGTAATTTGGGGATTTTGTAATGAACAAGAATTTTTTTGGATTGAATGTGGAAATATGTTTTTGAATTGTGAAATTTTTTCCATATTTCTGTGATCTGTGTATTAATGTATCTAGCACCGCCGTATTTGGTCGCTGAAGATTAATTGCTATGGATGACTGCAACATCCGCAGCCGTTAGTTTTGGGCCTCCAAGTAGGGGGATGTTACAAACTTTCTCCTACTCATTTTCAGCATGATCTTCTTATAATTGACTACTTAGGTACATGTTTTTTATTGTATCTTCTATAAACAGTTTTGATTAGTGCATGATTTGTATATGTGTAGTTAGTAACCATGAACTAAAAGTTGAAGTTCTACATTTTACCTTAAAAGAATCAGCTATCTCAATTAAATTGAATTTGATCTTGTACGAAAAGTTGAGTTTTTCTATAAAATTACTAAAAATATGTCATGTACTATGAATTAGCAATTGTCTTTTCTGAAAATGGAAATACATATTGGATTTTGAAATAATATACATGAAGTAAGAAGCAACAAATTTAAAGAAAATACCTAAAACAGTGGAGAACGAGACCGTGGTTTGGCCACTGATATCTGGACAATTGAGATTAACGATCGAAGATAAGAAAGCAAGGGTGATCTACTATAAGTTGCAAAAATAGGGTTTGGCCCATTGAGACTGGCATGAAATTAGTGGAACAGATCTAGATTATGAAACTTTAAGGTCCGTTTGCAGCAAAATTAGTGAAACGGATGTATTTGATAACCGTAAGCCATATGTCCATTATTCTTTTCATTTCGCATCACATGTATGAGATAACCATTTATTTCATAAATAAATATGTTGTGTACAACATATAGAACTTTGAGGATATGATATTTACCATAAGAGATTATGTATTTCAAAAAAGGTTGATTACCTCAATTGCTGAACCAATCATAAATGGATAAAGCGATCAAATACACTGGTTCTGTTTGCCTCAAAGGATCTAATGCACAAGACAATTGTGTATTGCATATGCAACTACTAGCTTTCCATCACTAAAGCCAAGATTCTTGGCTACATAGTTAATAAGGGCACCCCACAATCTCATATAAGACACAACCATTAACACAATGAGAAATAAAAACATACTTAAATAATTAAATACTTGTAGAGAATCCTTGATCACCAAGTAGTGTATTATAGCCATTCATAATCTTACACTGTTTCTTGCTGTAAATTTGAATGATGTATTACTTCAGTGAAATACTAGAATATTATGTATAGTAATTAAAAAAGAAAAACCTGAACAAATAATTCTTTTCCCTTCCCTTTTCTTTTCTAGATGAAAATTTTAATCATTTGAACAAACCATAACGGAGTCGGCATAAGTGATTACATATGTAAAGTTACTTGAGATTTAAAAGAGCATCAAGTTCAAAAGAAGTATATTGAAAATAATTGCAGAATCTAACAATCGGATCATTTAACATCTAAAATTTAACAATTCATTTTACTCAGTTGACTCAAAATTGCACAATTGGTCGATAAAACTCACATAAGAATGTTTTTGTGGAAGCCTCAAAGTCTGGAAGATGCAGCACAGCAGCATGATATGGAAGGATGCAACGACAATTCATTAGGCCGCAACACGTCCTGATGGTCTGACATGGAGGTGTGTTGCTACGTCTAGTGGTGGGCGGCGGAGATCTGAGCATCAATTCAATGTGTTTGGGATATGATCTATTTACGTAGGTTGGATGCGTTGATCTAGGGTTCGATCTGTTTGACTTTTTTATTCCAAGAAGAATTAATCGGGATTTGAAATTTGAAAGGCATATTGGGAAGAGATTTCGTTCTTATTATCGAAGCAGTAGGAGGAAAGCTTGTGTTCATAAATCGCAGTGAGATAGTAACCATGTGTTTTGGGCTTCAGAAAAATTGATTTTGGACAGTGATAGTAAGAAAACCTCCCTAACGGTCGGTTTGACGAAAACCCTTATGTGGGTTATGCTTGTGTAATCGGGTATACTTTCATCTTACCCGGATTATTGGGCCTTGGGCCATTATTTGATACATATTTACAAAAAAAGGATGGGGAGAATGAAATGAGTAAAGATAAGAGAAACGATGCTATTTGGAAACAAAAAGAATTTTCACTTGCACTGGTAGAATATCACATAGCTTAATAGTCATATCATTACTTGGATCATTTTTTCTAATATTTGCTCATCCATTTGTACTCCTTCTGTAACATCCCATTAAACATTTAGTTAATGTATTGATGTATCATGATGCTACTATTGGAAGGTTAGGCCTACTGGCCCATTTAGGTGCACAACTTAACATGGGCTTGGTATAAGTAGTTATTTTTTGAAAACCCAGGAGAACCCGATGGGCTGGTAAATCCTGAGCAGGGTATAGTAAAGCCGTCCGTTGATCCAAGCCCCCATACCCCCGGTAAATTTATATAGGATAGGGAAGCACATGGTAGCAATCGAACCTTAGCCTTTTTATCAGAACTCAAGTCTCCTTTGCACTGTGCCGCAACCGCGAACTTGGTCTGAGTAGTTAATATTAAGATTTATAACTTTGAAAATAAGCAACACAAGCCCATTTTAAATAATTAGAAAGCAATAGAAAAAAATTAGGATCGGATTGAAAAGTAGAAAAATGTTCCCTTGCCAAACTATTTAGGGCATTCCCAACAGTGTGGAGAGAGCAAGAAATGGGAAGAATCCCTATATTTATTTTCTTCCTAATGCTCCAATAGTGAGAATTTAAGCGTGGGAAAGAAAAAAAAGTGGCAATTCTTCACATTTTTTTATGAGCATGGATTCATGCCAACTAAGCAGCATACGATCTTTTAGTATATATGTTATCTTTAGCTCAAGCATGAGCACTACTTTTGTTCTTCAACTTTGGAATATCCATTTCCTATTTTATACGTGTTAAAGGACTAAAAGGTAGTTCACTATAGCTGGGTTTTTTTAGCAAACAAATTCCAATACGTATCCCCATAATTTCATACAAAAATTAAAAATATATGATGTATATGTAGCCACGTCTTAACTTTGTGATATAAATTATAAAATTATGATTAAATTGTGAATTTAACTTAACTGTCTAAGATGCTAAGACATCAAGTCTAAAATGATCTATGTGATACCTAATTTAGTGGCAATTGCTTTTTTTAATATTACGGCAGTGAACAATTTTTTTGCATGGAAATGTTGCATAAATGGAGAAAACTAGGAATAGAGGAACGAGTGTTGGAATGGGTCCATGTAATGTGGTCGAGGGATGTATTTGGACTACGTATGGTCCTCTACACTTCCATTTTGGTGTAAAGCCTACAGATGTTGCGCATTTAAAGATCTTAGAGTTTGTTGCCTCCATTCATTTGTCACTAGTGTGTAACCCGTGCGTTGCACACGATAATGTTGTAAAAATAATTATCATACATACATAGTTAAATAGTTGATGTACAATGTAATATGCTAATGTTAAGCATATATTTGTGTAAGACATGTGTAAGACATATTTATCATGGTCATGGAACTCCTTACTAGGATGATTAACAAGCTGGTTGAAAGTAATTTGTTTAGCCTTCACCCAAAGTGTAAAGACCCTAGGGTAACTGCCTTAATGTTTGCTGACGATTTGGTTATTTTCTGTAACCCTAATCTTCCCACTATCAAAGCAATTCTAGATGCCCTTTCTGAGTTTCACAACATGACTGGTCTTAAGGTAAACCTAACTAAGTCTGAGATGCTTCTTGCTGGAGTACCACAGCACACCAAAGATATTCTGGTGGATTACACTGGTCTGAGAAGCCCCAATGATTCCAGTTCTTACTTAGGTCTTCCTCTTACAACAACCAAAATCACAGCAGCTCAATGCATGCCTCTTTTCCATAGGATTACAAATAAGCTGAATTCATGGACAAATAGATTGTTAAGTCAAGCAGGTAGAATTACTTTGGTTAAGGCAGTTGTGTTCTCTATGCAAGTGTATTGGTCCAGAACCTTTCTACTTCCCTCAAAGCTAACAAAAATGATCAGAACAACGCTGATGAGATTTATATGGAATGGAAAAACTGAAGGAAATTACTCTTCTCCGATTGCTTTTAAAGTTATAGAAAGGCCAATCAAATTAGGAGGCTTAGGTATACCTAACGTGGCACTTTGGAACAAAGCTGCCATGATGAAACATCTTGATAACTTATTAAATGAAATGGATAATGTCTGGGTCGTCTAGTCCAGAAAGAATATTTTAAGAGGTAGAAATTTCTGGCTAATGAACCCTCCTCTAAATATAAGTTGGACCTGGCGAGCTCTTTTTAAGTATAGGGAAGTGATCAAGCCTCATGTGCAATACAAACTTGGTATTGAATATGACACCAAAGTTTGGTCTGATCCTTGGTTGGATAAGGGATTAACTCTAGAAACTTCATGTTCTTATCTTGAAAAAGTGTTGAGTGGTATTGGTCATAGTGCTGAGGTAAGAGATTATATCAGTTTCAATACAATTCGTTTGCCACCTTTAATGTGTAATGGAAATCTACATTACAGTGAGCAAGCTCGTAGTATAAAAGTTCACAATGGTATGGATAACAAAATCATGTGGGGTTCTGGTAGCAATGCTTTCTCAATTTCTTTGTTATACAGTTCTCTAGCAGGTTTCGATAATCTCTCAACTTGGAAATGGTATAAAAGGGTTTGGAAAAAGGACAATCCTGCAAAAGAAAATAATAATCTTTGGAAAATATTAAATAAAGCTTTATTTACAAAGGACAAGCTAAGGGATAGAGGAATGCTCATTGACACGTCTTGTACCTTTTGCAATGCTAATGAGGAAACACGGGACCACTTGTTCTTCTCTTGTCCTATCATTATTTCTCTATGGACTGATCTAATGCATGTAATAGGAGGGCATCTCGTGTCTGGTACAAACTCAGACCTATGGGATCAAATCTATAGACTGACTGGAGATAATGGTGATAGAAAAAGATCTTTCCTTTACATGCTTAAAAAAGTGGTCAGAGTAATATGGGATGTAAGAAATACTAATGTGTTCAGACAGGAAAGCACGTTGACCCCTTTGCAGCTAAGGTTTAAAGTTTATGCAGCTATCAGATCAGACATTTCATGTCTTGGGTTCATTTTCGATCTTGGAATTAAAAGAGCTCTTGATGTAATCTCTTGAGATTTTATTTTGTGTTTTTGTTTGTTTGTTTTTCTTCTTCTTTGGTGTGCCTTGTGTATCTACGTACTCTTGTATATATGTGTGTCTAAGGTGCTCCAATAAAGTGGTAGGGGACCATCCAACCCCGCTTGCCTTGCAAAAAAAAATAAGATACCAATTTCGAAAGAAAAATAACAACATAAACTTAAATGTAGCTTAGTATTCGAATGGAATTAAAGAGAACATTCCAAATAATCTGCAAAGTATACTTTAATGTAAAGTGGTAAGAAAATAAAATAAAGAAAGCCTTCATTATTATGCATGTTCCTTATTACTAAATATCGTTTAAGAAAGAAAATAAGAATAAAAACTTGAATGGAAAATAGTTGAAGTTAATTAAACAATGATAGAATTGATACCTGAAACTAAATGGTAGGCCAGAATAAAGGAGTGACTTATTAATAATTGTAAAAATCATAAACTATGCATAATAGTGATCTTTATATAAATACAAAATTTAAATAATAATATATTTTAATTCTTAAAATTCAGAAGTGAGATAGAATTCCTTCTACCTTACTATTATTTAATAAAATATATTTAATAAACCATTTTATCAATAATTTAAGTTACATAAGAATAAATCACCGAAAATTACATCTATTATTATTTTAGATTATAAATATGTACATATGAATTAAAATAATTCTAGAAAAGTGTTTTTGAAACTTAAAAAAATTATATGTTAAGTACAGTATTTAATTAATTCACATTTATAGTAAATGGGTATATATTAATAGATTATATTTTTTAAGAAAAATTAGTGATCCTCTATCGTTGGAGAAGAGCACTTATGTAAATTTATTATACACTAAAAAAGAAGCTGTCAGCATGCTTGACAGGTAGTGGTGCCCAAACCCCTCCCCGTACAATAGAAATTTAAAAATAACCCAAACCTAAAGAACTATGGTCCAAAATAAAAATACAAAAAATCATAAAATAATAAAAAAGCCTCTGTAGTCTTCCAAATCAGATGAAACCATCCGAATATGTACGCATACCTGAACCTGCTAATAAACTATACAAAATAGAGTAAGTACAATATATAAATATGTGTGTGTGTTTTTTTTTTTTGAAAGGAGACAATATATATATGTATATAAATATATATTAATATACATATATATGGCAATAGAAAATTTATATTGCTATTTTTATATCTTTATATTAACATAATATTTTTGTTTCTGTAAAATAATTTAAAATATTATTTCTCAAATTAAGTCGACTACGTTTTAAATATGAAACTTAAATAATTTATGTGTCTTAATAGTTATAAATACTCTTATTTTCTAATTCTAAATATTCACAGTGAAATATATAGTTTTAAGTTAGTTTCAAAATATTGTTATATATTAAAGTTTTATTAATTTATATTTTGGATTATATGAAATATTCAGATTCGATTTATATGAGAGTGTAAAATTGTAATCATACACACACACATACATATTTTTAAAATGATACACACACACAAACACACACATAAAGAGACACACACACACACATACACACACACACACACACACACACACACACACACATATATATATATATATATATGATAACCAAGGACAATAATATTTAATTTTTGACTTTACTAAAATCGTGAGAAGCTTCATGACAAATCTATAGAGAGAATAAAGAAGAAATCTTAAAAAGAAAGAATTAAAAAGAAAAATATTTTTTTTTCTATTTTACCATTATTTAACAGATCAATACGTCGCTAGATAAATATATATACAGTAATTAATTTAATATATTATTAACAGAATAGATTATAAGTACATATATCTTTTTAGATTGTAAATATCTAAAATTATATGTTTGAATCATAAAATAATTTTGAAATTTATAATATTAAGTATAATATTTCACTGATTTATATCTGTTAAATAAATATAGAATTCGTAGAAAAATTATCATTATTATTTTTTGATTTTAGTATTTTTAAATGTTATATTTTCATGAAAAATATATTAAAATATTGTTTTCGAATAGTTAAAAATAATAATATATTCATTATTAAAATGATATATTTTGTTCCAAATTAGTTTTAAGATAATATTACTAAACTTTAAGGAAATTATACATTAAACATATTATTTTATTAATTTATACGTTTAAAAAACGTAAATAAATAAAGATATATATATATATATATTAATATTACTTTTATTTCCAAAATTTTATGTTTTAAAATATTTTATGTAATTTTAAAATAAGTTCAATTTATATTTTGAAATTATGAAATTATACATTAAACCTGACTAGTATACCTATTATGTGAAACAATTCTAAGTATTTATTTATAAAATAAATTTCAAAGAAAAATATTGATGTAATAATTTCCTTTTTTAAATTAGTGATCTTGTGTGTTTTTATGTGCATGCGCCATCACATGTGTGTGATGATGGGTTTTAGATGCTACATTGCAAAATCTGTATTGATAAGAATTTTAAATATAACATAAGATAACTAAGGGAAAAACTATTTTTTTTAATTTACTAAAATTGTGAATAATTATAATAAAAATAAAGCAATAGAATGTATCTCATACATTGAATACGCTGATGTTGTAAAACATGGTACTCATACTTTAAATGCTGTTAAAATAAAATTTTGTTATGCAATGTTCGATATATCAGTTATAAATTAAACATTTTATTATTGTTTATGCCTATAATTTTTGTTAAGTGATTCAGGTATTTTTATAATTGGAAGAATATCTACCATTTTGTTACTACTAACGCGGTATATAAATTGAAAATTTTCTTTTGTTTATAAATTATCAAAGAACTTATTGAATATTAGTTACTTGAATTTATTTATATAATATGGATTTATAGTATTTGGTTGATTTAAATACATGGATTTGAATGTAAAATAGTAAGAGAAAATTGATGAAAACTTTGTAAATGACCATAGAAATGATAAAATCCCAGTCTATATGAATATAAAATCATGGAAAAAAATTAACATAATATTTTGGATAACTATAAAATGATAATTTATATGGATTAAAAAAATCGAAGAGAATTAAGGAGTATGGGGTGAAATTTTTATAATTAGCGAGATGATTTGTAATTTTTAAACCTTTCTATCATTTAACTGATAATTTATTAAATAAAATAATTAAACACTAAAGCTATACTTATTGTCTTTTTTGTGATCCATTTTTTTATTTGAATGAAATTTAGTTTACACCATTTTCTTACAATGAGCGTGATATACTTATTGGCATTGTTATCCGTATTATTCATTAGACAAATTAATAAATAATGGTTATTTTTTTAGATGGTTTATAGTTAAATTATTTAATTTGTTTAAAGTTTACAAACTTAAATATAAATTGTATAAGAAAATTGAGAGCTTTGAAAACAATATTAGAAAGCAGAAAGCAAAATGTGTACATTTTTTAATCTAAAACGATAGTGTAAAATTAATAAAATATTATAAATAATTCAAAAAACAATAATGTATTGGATTTTTAAAATAAATTTAATAAACATCTAAAGAAAGTTAAGGAGAGTAGAGAGAAATGTTAGAATTAAGGTGAGAGTTAGAATTCCTTCGCTTTACTATTATTCAATAGATTTCTACGTTTACATCTCTGACCCAACCATATATTTTCCCTTTTATATATATATATATATATATATATATAGCTGACATTATTTATGTTTTCTTCTTGTTGTAAAACTCACATTTTTTGCGTAGCACCCCAATTCAAATATCCCCCTATTAGCATGCACTCTATCTCCATAAAATTCATTCCATTCATTTTGAACGTGTTTCCACTATATAGCCTTTTATTATGAATAATATATTTATAGTATTTGATTGGTCGCATGAGAACACACAGGAAAAGAGGGAGATTTATGTTACGAAGAATTATTTCAACATTAATTATTGTAATAACAAAATATAAATAATGCTAAGAGACAAAAAAGATTGGAGAAGTGTCAATTAATATTATTTAATTACATGAGATGAAGGTTTTGGAAATGTTTTAAATAATAGAGTTGGGTATGGAGAGATCTAAAATAAAGAAAGAAAAAAGTTGTAATTTAAACTTTGGAGATTACTTTAGGATCTAAGTGGGTATTAACTCAAACTATGCCCTAAAAGTCCATCATCCCCTTATTCTTTGTTTGTTCTTTTAAAAGAAATATATTTCTTCATTAATGGTTTCCCTTAGCTAAATTTCCAAAATGAAGCAATGTCACCATCAACGCATATCAACATCTATTGTTTTCAGATTTTGTGCTAAATGATATGGTTTGATGTTGTTTTGGAATGGGTTTTGGTATATTTATGCTTATTGATGATTTTAAGTATGTATATATTAGAAACAATTAACAAAAGCTATTAAAATGTACAACCCTTGTTATGGAATACAAACCAAATGAAATTTTGACATGATGGTTATAACATGTTTTTAGACACGTGTTTTTGATTTGGTGATGATACCATGATTTAATTAGTTATTATGAATTTTTAGGTAAAATAAGCTATTTTCGGAACTAAAAATAAGTACAAAATTCGAAAGTAAATATTTTTTTACAGTATGATGTGAAAATATGTGATTTATGATGTTTGGAAGTCGTTTTAGAACCTTTCTAGTAGTTTTCCTATTATTTTTTTATTTTTAAATCAAATGGATATAATTTTGAATTTTACCAATGAAGTAATTAAAAAGTAAAGATAACTACTTGAGACATTGTTAAATTTTTAATAATTTTAAATTGAGATTTCTATTAAGAATCATGCAGACTAATGAGATTTGAAGAATGCATTGGTTAGGTAAATTATGTTATCTTAATGACCAACAACAATTATTTTATTGATATGCGATAATATATAAAAAGTGATAGCTATATGTTACTAAAAATAACATTTGATTACATGTAGAACATATGGTACAACAATTATCAAACCGACCGTTAGGGAGGTTTGCTTATGTCACTAGCCATAATCAAATACTCGGAAGCCCAATAAACAAGAAAAATGTCTACTCCCTTGTTTCCTCGACTACGTGATTTCTTCCTTTTATCTCGCATAGTAATTATTTCCCCTATTTTCTCTTAATCTCCCTTTCAAAATTTGAAATTTCCCTTAAGTTATGAAATCGAGACGCCGACTCAATCTCCCCTTCAACTCCCAAATTAACGCATCCAAAACCCTAAATGTCTTCGCTTACTCTCAGATCGACATCGCGACCGTACCTTATCCCATGTTGGACGTATGGACCCGCCTTCCACTATCTGGTGCCGCAGCAGCCTCACCACCTCAAATTTTGTTCAGGTATCAAATATTATATTTTTTATACTTAATTTCTTTCATTGTTGATTGAAAAAATAGTAGCTATATTTGATAGTTTGGTTTAGGATTTAGTCTAATTGCAATGACTTTCATAATGTTTCGAGAACATCAATTTTATTTTACCGGCTTACTGTACAAAACTTGGCAAATAACCTTTTATATATGTAATTTATTTTTTATTATAGAATGTGAACCATATGTTCAACCATTCTATCATTTAGTTTTTAATATTTCGCTTACTGGTTATTGCAATAATTTTGGGAAAATGAACCGTGCTCCGATAAAAGAACACTGTGTTTATTGTTAGTGGAAGAGATCGAGGATCTCTTAGTAAGTGGTTTTCAGAAGTTGGTGCTCTTGGACTTGCTTGTTAGAGATGATACCTGAATTCAGGAAGAGGCCATTGGAGAAGCTCATGGAGGAGGAAGCCGAAGCCCTAGAAGTAGGAGCTGAAGACCGAACCAGCAAAGTGGTTCAGTGGAGGAAGCTGATTTGGCGGACCAAATCAGTGGTCCGGTGTTTCTTGGATTTGCCGCTCCAGAGTTCTTGAGCGGTGGTGACTTCGTTCGGTGATTGAAGAAGACCGAACCAGAACTTTGTTCGGTTAAGAAGAGAAGTGGAGCGGCATTTGTTTGGAGCGGTGAAGGAAGAACGAACCAAATTTGTCATTCGGTGATCTGGTGATGCTGAATGAAATATTTCGTTCGGTATTTGCCGAACCAAGTAGGTGAAGAGGAAGACCGGTCCAGATTTCTCGTTCGGCAATTGGGAGATGCTGGTCCAGACTTGAAGTGTACTATGCCGAACCAAATGCGAAGTGCCATATGCCGAACCAAACATGCCGAACCACTATAAATACTGGTGTTATTTATTTTCTTGCATTGCATAGATCTGTGACTGTATGTTCTGGTGTTCATCTTTTGTTTGTTCCGTCTCACTACAATCACGATCCAGTTATTTTCCGCTGCGTTGGGTTTTTTATTCCCATAGACTGACCATCTGAAGGGATTTTCTCCTACATTGCTGCAGAGCATGACTTTTTCATCAGGTATTTTATATTTACATTGAATATTTCAGAAGTATTTTATGCTTATGTCGTCTTTTATACTATCCTTTTAGGTGGAATGAAGCATTGTAACGACCCGTGAATTTTAACTGTTTTAATAACGTAATTAGTTGAAATTTTGTAAAATTTTAAAAGATAAAATTTTGAAATATAAATTTGATATTTGGAATGCGTTTAGTTAACCATAGCAACTGGTAAATTTTCGTCCGAAAATATGAAAGTTTATTTTGCGCGTAAATTTACTTCAAAATAATCAGTTAAAAAGCGATGAAAATAAAATGTCTCCGAAACTTAAATATTTTTACATAGAAAAATTCTAAACCATCTTCTGAGCAAGATGTCAGTTTGTCGTTTTTCCAAATCCGGACATCTGTGGCTCCTTCGATCTTATTTTTCTACGTTTTTCTTGCAATTTCCGCTAGTAGAGAAAATTCGAATTTTTATAATTCAATCATACCACTGATATCTGTATATCATTTTGATCGTTTCGTCGCTCTGATCTCTGCAGTATATTCGGTTGTCCGTTTTGGAATTCGAAAATCGACGAAATCTGTAAAACGTCGGACCGTATCGGTAACCAGCGTGTCCATTGGTTTTCTATACCCTTTATTCCACCGTGCAAATCAATACCAGCCAGCCATTTATATTCCCAGAATTTAAATGTGACCATCACTATTCCCGGTGCCAATTTATTTTTTGCCTGTTCGTTCGTTTTTCTTGGCTCATTTCCTTTCTCATATGAACCGTTAGTTCTTCATTCTTTTTTTTTTCTTTTCTTTTCTTCAAGCCTCCAACAATGAAACCCATCTCCGACCCTTCAGCCTGTCACACAAGACCATACCACCTTGCATCCCTGATCCCCTTGGAGCCATCACCTCGTCTAGCCCATTCAACCCAGAACCGAGTGCCGCTCATCTCCTCCCTCTCGGCCAAGCCGTGTAACACAACTTCTTTCCCTCACGTGAGCCTTCGCATGTCGCCTCTAAACCCACGCTCGTACCAGCTTTCACCTCTTCTCCCAGGCCGAGTCCCAGCGACCTCTCCCCCTCAACTTGCTGAGTCTCAACTTCTCTTCCTCCTTTCTTCGATTGGCTGTTGAGGTATGTTTTATTACTCATATTACATTATAGGGGATAGTGTATATTACAGAGCTTTATATGTAGGCTAGTTATATAATATAGTTTATGTAAATATTTATGTATTACAATGATATATATGGTTTATTTAAAGATCGTTTTAAGATATATTAATATTATATATGTTTATATAAAGGCTGTTGGATTGTTGGACATGCCTATAATGGTTTTATTTGTATATAAGGTCTGTTATATGTAAAAGCTCTATAGTTCTATTGCTATATATATAGTGTATAAGTGTATATGTATTTACAAGTATAAATTGTTGTTTCGAGTTTGTAAAGGTTAGTTGTAAATGCTTATACAGGTTGATATAATCTGTTACCTATGCATTTGTTATGTGCGGACTTGTTTGTATATATATTTTCTTAGATATAACTGTTTTATATAATTATACCTGTGTTGATTTAAAATTTGTACAACCCGTTTGTATATAAGTATGTACGAGTGTATATCTCAGTTTACGTATACATATAGGCTGCAGTTTTATATAGTAAAGTTATATATATATGTTTACAGTTTTCAGATTTGATTCTTTCACGTGTACGTGTTTCAAAAATTTATTTTGATTTCTAAATAAATATGGATCTTAAAGTACATATAGGATAGTTGTACACATGTTTATTTCATCTCATCTGTTTATGTTCAATATATAGGCTGTTAGCAGTATGTATATAAATGGGTATGAATATATATGCGGTTATTATAAGATATAAAATCTGTTATATAAGTTTTGACTAATTAGCGTTTTATATAATTTATATTATATAGTGTTTGCGTACAATATATTTTATATATATGTGCTTGCTTTAAAGTTTATATCGGATTTGTATATATCTAGCGGTGTGTATTTGAAAGGAACATTAAATTATATTTTGATTTTAAGTTAAGTATAGTGTTGAGATATATATGTTATTTTGAACACAGTTTCAAGTTATATATATTTATATATATATTAGTCTGGTCAATGAAGGTGTTTGGAATGTCAGTAGGTGCATATATTAATATATATATATCATGATGGTTTAAAGAAAGATATTACATATAGTAGTTTATAAAAGGAGATTGGACAGTGTTGTTTGCTAAGTTTTATATGTAGTGGTGTACAATCTGTATGTTGAAGTCTATATATATATTTATTATAGTATCACATAAATTCTAGTTTGATTTAAATAAATATAAGAGATGGGTTGCAATATTATAGTACTTTATATGTAAACAAGTTTAAGTGTTGTTGTTTACAATATGCAAATTTTTATATACGTATAGTTTATACTTTTTATTTGTTAGAGAATTAAGTAATTGGTATTTAAAGAGGTAATTTTATCAATTAGTTTATGTATATAAAAAAACTAATATACGTAGTATATCATATGAGTATTTTAATTTAAAAACTACGATTTTGAAAACGCATGTATATATACTAAATTAATACGAGCTTGAAATTTGAATGTGATTTTGTATATATAATTTTATGTCATATCTATATCAATTCGCTTATATAACTGATCTTCATCATTCCAGTTGGGATTCGATTTTGTCTATTCCAAGCTGTCAGCTTCGTCCGTCAAAATTCGTGCCAATCTTGCTTTGATTTGGAATTCGTAGCTTGTTCTGTTATCAAACTTCTCTAGCCTCGAAAGGTGAGCACTCACTCACGATTAACGTTCTTTTATTTATTAAATTTGATTTCAATTGAAACGACAACTGAAATATGCTGCTGTCAGTTATTTACACTGTTATATGTATGCTATTACCTGTATCAGTTCACCTGTGACATCTGACACATTTATTTGTTAATTATACGATGATAATCCTGTTTGATTGATAATTGATTGATTGTTTGTTGTTTATATTGGATGTTAAATTGAAATGTATAAAGTGATAAATATTATGCAAGTAAATTTGACATAGGATAATTGAAATTTAAATCGACATATATGTTGAATTTGATTAGTTGAATATGACCCCTTTTAATTGTTAAATTAATTGACATGTAGAATAGTGATAATTACACTTTGAACCATCGACGTATATTGGATCAATTGTTGTAGTATAAAATTGTAATTGAATGACAAGTGAAAAACCGTATAAATATTTGTGTAATAATCTTTAATCTACATGAAATGATAGTGTAGATTCTAGAAATAATTATATTAATTCGCACAAATAACAATGTGAATTAATACAGTTATTTCGGGATTATTTGAATTGATTATTAGATTGATATTGGTTGTTGTTATTGCTTGTTTATTTACTTTGACACTATCCCAGTTATCACACTGCAAGTTCCCTTTACTATGCTTTGATTCTGAATTGAATTGGAATCGGGTTGAAATGATAAATACCCAAATTGAACTTTGACCTAGGATAAAAAATTAAATAAAACCCGATTGGTCAATAATTTGATTCAAAAATAAAATGAAGATTTTATATGAATAAATAATATGGTTTTGAAATGAAGTTGAAATTTGAATTTTAATGAAAGGAAAATGTTAATATTTAATAATCTGAAACAAAATATTAACAATGTAATTGATGAAAGAATATTGCTTAATTTGAGAAATGATTGAATTAAGTTTGAAATTATAATTAAGTTTGAAATTATTAAACCTTGAAATGATTTAATAATTAAGTTTGAAATTATAATTAAGTTTGAAATTATTAAACTTTGAAATTATATAATAATTAAGTTTTGAATTATTTAATAATTAAATAAGATTGAATTATTTAATGATCAAATTGAATTGAATTCTTTAATAAGTAAAACTGAACCTTTGAATAAGTGAATTTTACTTCGTAAATAATTGAAACTGAGTTTTCTTTATTAATTAAGGTTTGGAAAATTATTTAATTAAGTAAATAAGTGAAATTGAATTTCTTTAACGAGAAATAAAATGTGATTTATTGAAATTAATGTAAGACTTGAAATTTAAAGAATTTGGTTTGATGGATTTAATTTAATTAAAATTGTAAGTTTTGATATTATGAAGTTGAATTTAAATAATGGATTTAATGAATTGGAAATTTAATAGAAATTGTTTTGAATGGAAAATTTACTTAATGAATATTGAATGAAATCGGTAAATGAATTTAAATTGATTTGAATGTTGAATTAAATTAGTTTAAATGTTTTCGAAATGAAACTTATATACGAACTTGAATCAATATTTGAATTGTTTTAAATAAAGATTGAAATCGAATTATAAGATTTTGAAATGATAATTTGGAAGTTTTGAAACGTAAATTGTGGAAATTGATGTAGAAAAACAAATGAAATGTTGATTTGTAAATTCTAATTTGGATTGAAATTGATTTGGTTTTGAAATAAACAAACGACCAATCGGTGTAATAATTACGAAAGTTATTAAAGAGACCGGAATCGGTTATGGACATACTCTCTGTCTAAACTGAAAACCACTTTAATAACTATATGCGGAGTGGTGATCCAGAATGAAGTGGTTGGAATGATGTACGTGATGACTGAAGAAAGAGAACGATAATGGATAGCCTTGACACTTGTGTCAAATTGGAAATGACTAAAACAGGAGCCGTGCCGGGCCAATGGAGGTCAGCTACCTTAAGTGAACACACTTCTTCGAACTACTCATTACTTGTTGTCGATTGGTGCACCCTTGATTTTGGGAGTGTTGTTTCACGGTGTTGCGGTCGCTGCGGCGATGCGTCTCACCAGTCCGGATCAGGCAAATGGTAGTGTCACTACCTTGGGTATTGCCTCATGTGCCTTGTCATACTTGTATTCCCTATTCGCGACCACTACGAATTTGTTTTGTGTTATACCTATGGAGTACTCCCTGATAGCCCACTAGTTTACGGTGGAGTTTACAGTGCTGTATAGACTATGACGCTTATAAAAATGTGTTAAGGAGGATAATGGTAACGCCTTAACACTATTTTGATACCTTATATTACTGATAGACATTATCTACTTAGCGTACATTACTACCTAGTAGATAGTTTAACGGATCCTTAAAGGATGGTTATTCCAAACATCCTTTGAGTTACTTGTATTTCAATTGCTATTTCACTTGAGTTGGATTTATTAATATAAGAATGTTAATCCTGACTCGAGTGTCTTGTGTTTTTGCTTTACGCTCGGGTCAGACTGAGTGTACCAGTATTCGAGACTCACCTTTGGAGTTGGAGCTTTTCTTGAAGATCCAGCCATCTATTCTGCTTTCAATATTCGATGATTCCAGTGATGTATTCTGATTTGTATCTGATGTATCATGTTACTCTTCCGTTGTATCTGGTTAACTCTGATGTATCGTATTACTCTTCTGTTGTAAACTCTGATGTATCTTATATATTCATATAGTAGCTTCATGAACTACTATCTCTTTTATTTCCGCTGCATTTATTACTCTGTGTCTGTGTTCTGTGATTATTTATTTACAGTATATGTTCAGTTTTGCCAAATTTAAATTAACAACGCGGTATTTTGAGCAATTCAATTCCGGCATGAGTGTCTACCTATACACTTATAATGGATGCGAATGGTCCAAAATAGCGGGTTGTTACAGTTGGTATCAGAGCTTTGGTAGCTCTAGGCAAAACTTAGCATATAGGGTAAATGTATTTACAGAATCACTCTCATTCGAGTTTCAATCTCTTCCTCTTGACTCGACTCCTTTGAATTTTGGAACGTTCTCTACGGTTTCAAATTTCATTTGTGTCCCTCACTGTTCGTCTTCTTTCAATTCTGGAGTATCCTATAATTCTACTTCGAGTGATCTTTATAATGAGTCGGCGGTCTTGCCAATCTCAAATTGACTTATAAAGGGGTGAAACTCCTTTATAATAGACATCGATTTACCGGAGATTTTTGTATCCTCGGTTTATGATGAAATCTATCTTCTGCTATGCTTAAAATTCTATCCCTTGAGATCTGATGTTGATTTACCCCAGAATCCTGCATCGATCTTATTCTGGAAGTCACGGTCAACCCGGTTAAGGTCGCCCGCGATTTATATAAACTTATCCATCTTTCTATTTCGTTATTTCATCATCTTATCTTTTCTTTTGAATTTGTCTTCGAATCAGAATTCTCTTTGATTTGAGTCCATCAAATTTGGATCACTATCCTTGCTTTGAAATCCATTCTTGTATCGTCGAGCAAGAAAGTGTATTTGTAAATAAATTTTAAAATGTTTTTTTATATTGTGTTGTTTGAGTTGTTGATGTTGATTTGGGTTTTCGATCGATTCGTCTAATCAATGCTATCGATAGGATTTCCAAAACACTTGAGTAGAGCAAACTGACACAATATCGTTTTCAAATTTGATAAATAAAATAAAAGTTTTGTATGATTATATTATATATAAATATAAGTTTTCTGAAATTAAATTGTTAATGAATTTGTTGTTTGAAATAATAATATTTGATTTTCATTTATTGTTTTGTAAACCATTGACTATTGCATAATATAAATAAATGAATTTATAAACTTGGTTATAAATTGATTGGGATTTGAAATGAATTTAATTCAGAAATTTGAGAATTTATTAGTTCCGGTGATTTCGAATTTTGGTTTTTAAAATTTTTAAAGCATATATTATTGAAAGTATTTTCGAATAGAAATCGTTTTCAAAGAATTTTAAATTGTTGAAATCAGTGCTCTTCTCTTTGTCGCTGGAAAATAATTTCGGTGATGGCGGCCGCATCATCGACATTCATTTTCAAGTTTCGAAGCGGAGAAACCATTCTGTAGCTTTGCTACGGTTTTGTTTTGGAAAATATTTTAATTCGAATTTCTTAAATATGACTTGATTTATATATATATATGGGTATATTATTTTAAATTTAATTTGATTCAATATATATAGTATATACATAATTATTTCTAAAGGATTTGAAATTAAACGGAAGTTTAATTCTTAAAAATCATGTTAAAAGATGTTTTCAATTATAAATAAAGCTAAATTTTGGATAAATATTTAAACTTGAAAAAATTTGAATTTGAAAATTTTATTTGTATAGTATTAAATTGCATTTCAATATAACTTACCTAAATTATTCAGAAGTTAAAATATAATTGGATAATATACAATATAAAATAATTTTATAAATAAAATTTGAGTGTTTATAATAAATGTTATACACTAAATTTTAATTATAAAGATGTTAATAGAGTTAGATAGGATAATAAGTAAAACTCAGCTAAAAATGAAATAAATTTGTTTTGAAAAAAATTAATAAATTTGTTCTGAAAGAATTAATAAATTGAAATTTGATCAACTTATGAAAATACCTTGAATTTAAAAGCAATTAGTAAATATAAATTAATTTAAATCAAAACTTTTATGGTTTAAATTAATTTATATGGGTTAAATATATGTGATTAGATATATTAAGTAGAATAAATTTAACTATAATTTGGAATAAAGAAGAATTTAAATTGCTGAAAAAAAATATGATTATAATAAAATACTATTCAAATTTATGGTTTTAGAAATTGTAAATTGAAGATAATTGGATAATAAGATAAAGAATTTAGAAATGGTTGAGATTGATTTTAGTGAAATCAAATGGATTAAATCAATTATTCAATATCAATTAATTTAAATTTGAATTTATATGGTTTAAATTAATTGTTATTTTGTATTTCAAATCTGGTTTTTCTTTCTGGTTGTTTCTATTCTTCTACCTCGTTCCTTTTCGGGAATGAAAAGTTTTGAGTGGGGGAGAGTGTAAAGACCCGTGAATTTTAACTGTTTTAATAACGTAATTAGTTGAAATTTTGTAAAATTTTAAACGATAAAATTTTGAAATATAAATTTGATATTTGGAATGCGTTTAGTTAACCATAGCAACTGGTAAATTTTCGTCCGAAAATATGAAAGTTTATTTCGCGCGTAAATTTACTTCAAATTAATCAGTTAAAAGCGATGAAAATAAAATGTCTCCGAAACCTAAATATTTTTACATAGAAAAATTCTAAACCATCTTCTGAGCAAGATGTCAGTTTGTCGTTTTTCCAAATCCGGACATCTATGGCTCCGTCGATCTTATTTTTCTACGTTTTTCTTGCAATTTCCGCTAGTAGAGAAAATTCAAATTTTTATAATTCAATCATACCACTAATATCTGTATATCGTTTTGATCGTTTCGTCGCGCTGATCTCTGCAGTATATTCGGTTGTCCGTTTCGGAATTCGGAACTCGACGAAATCTGTAAAATGTCGGATCGTATCGGTAACCAGCGTGTCCATTAGTTTCCTATACCCTTTATTCCTACCGTGCAAATCAATACCAGCCAGCCATTGATATTCCCAGAATTTAAATGTGACCATCACTATTCCCGGTGCTAATTTATTTTATGCCTGTTCGTTCGTTTTTCTTGGTGCACTCATTTCCTTTCCCATATGAACCGTTAGTTCTTCAATTTTTTTTCTTTTCTTTTCTTTTCTTCAAGCCTCCAACAATGAAACCCATCTCCGACCCTTCAGCCTGTCACACAAGACCATACCACCTTGCATCCTTGATCCCCTTGGAGCCATCACCTCGTCTAGCCCATTCAACCCAGAACCGAGTGCCGCTCATCTCCTCCCTCTCGGCCAAGCCGTGTAGCACAACTTCTTTCCCTCACGTGAGCCTTCGCATGTCGCCTCTAAACCCACGCTCGTACCAGCTTTCACCTCTTCTCCCAGGCCGAGTCCCAGCGACCTCTCCCCCTCAACTTGCTGAGTCTCAACTTCTCTTCCTCCTTTCTTCGATTGGCTGTTGAGGTATGTTTTATTACTCGTATTACATTATAGGGGATAGTGTATATTACAGAGCTTTATATGTAGGCTAGTTATATAATATAGTTTATGTAAATATTTATGTAATTACAATGATATATATGGTTTATTTAAAGATCGTTTGAAGATATATTAATATTATATATGTTTATATAAAGGCTGTTGGATTGTTGGACATGCCTATAATAGTTTTATTTGTATATAAGGTCTGTTATATGTAAAAGCTATATAGTTCTATTGCTATATATATAGTGTATAAGTGTATATGTATTTACAAGTATAAATTGTTGTTTCGAGTATGTAAAGGTTAGTTGTAAATGCTTATACAGGTTGATATAATCTGTTACCTATGATTTGTTATGTGTGTACTTGTTTGTATATATATTTGCTTAGATATAACTGTTTTATATAATTATACCTGTGTTGATTTAAAATTTGTACAACCCGTTTGTATATAAGTATGTACGAGTGTATATCTCAGTTTACGTATACATATAGGCTGCAGTTTTATATAGTAAAGTTATATATATATGTTTACAGTTTTCAGATTTGATTCTTTCACGTGTACGTGTTTCAAAAATTTATTTTGATTTATAAATAAATATGGATCTTAAAGTACATATAGGATAGTTGTACACATGTTTATTTCATCTCATCTGTTTATGTTCAATATATAGGCTGTTAGCAGTATGTATATAAATGGGTATGAATATATATGCGGTTATTATAAGATATAAAATCTGTTATATAAGTTTTGACTAATTAGCGTTTTATATAATTTATATTATATAGTGTTTGCGTACAATATATTTTATATATATGTGCTTGCTTTAAAGTTTATATCGGATTTGTATATATCTAGCGGTGTGTATTTGAAAGGAACATTAAAGTATATTTTGATTTTAAGTTAAGTATAGTGTTGAGATATATATGTTATTTTGAACATTGTTTCAAGTTATATATACTTATATATATATATTAGTCTGGTCAATGAAGGTGTTTGGCATGTCAGTAGGTGCATATATTAATATATATATATATCATGATGGTTTAAAGAAAGATATTACATATAGTAGTTTATAAAAGTAGATTAGACAGTGCTATTTGCTAAGTTTTATATGTAGTGGTGTACAATCTGTATGTTGAAGTCTATATATATATTTATTATAGTATCACATAAATTCTAGTTTGATTTAAATAAATATAAGAGCTGGGTTGCAATATTATAGTACTTTATATGTAAACAAGTTTAAGTGTTGTTGTTTACAATATGCAAATTTTTATATACGTATAGTTTATACTTTTTATTTGTTAGAGAATTAAGTAATTGGTATTTAAAGGGGTAATTTTATCAATTAGTTTATGTATATAAAAAAACTAATATACGTAGTATATCATATGAGTATTTTAATTTAAAAACTATGATTTTGAAAACGCATGTATATATACTAAATTAATATGAGCTTGAAATTTGAATGTGATTTTGTATATATAATTTTATGTCATATCTATATCAATTCGCTTATATAACTGATCTTCATCATTCCAGTTGGGATTCGATTTTGTCTATTCCAAGCTGTCAGCTTCGTCCGTCAAAATTCGTGCCAATCTTGCTTTGATTTGGAATTCGTAGCTTGTTCTGTTATCAAACTCCTCTAGCCTCAAAAGGTGAGCACTCACTCACGATTAACGTTCTTTTATTTATTAAATTTGATTTCAATTGAAACGACAATTGAAATATGCTGCTGTTAGTTATTTACACTGTTATATGTATGCTATTACCTGTATCAGTTCACCTGTGACATCTGACACATTTATTTGTTAATTATACGATGATAATCATGTTTGATTGATAATTGATTGATTGTTTGTTGTTTATATTGGATGTTAAATTGAAATGTATAGAGTGATAAATATTATGCAAGTAAATTTGACGTAGGATAATTGAAATTTAAATCGACATATATGTTGAATTTGATTAGTTGAATATGACCCCTTTTAATTGTTAAATTAATTGACATGTAGAATAGTGATAATTACACTTTGAAGCATCGACGTATATTGGATCAATTGTTGTAGTATAAAATTGTAATTGAATGACAAGTGAAAAACCGTATAAATATTTGTGTAATAATCTTTAATCTACATGAAATGATAGTGTAGATTCTAGAAATAATTATATTAATTCGCACAAATAACAATGTGAATTAATACGGTTATTTCGGGATTATTTGAATTGATTATTGGATTGATATTGGTTGTTGTTATTGCTTGTTTATTTACTTTGACACTATCCCAGTTATCACACTGCAAGTTCCCTTTACTATGCTTTGATTCTGAATTGAATTGGAATCGGGCTGAAATGATAAATACCCAAATTGAACTTTGACCTAGGATAGAGAATTAAATAAAACCCGATTGGTCAATAATTTGATTTAAAAATAAAACGAAGATTTTATTTGAATAAATAATATGGTTTTGAAATGAAGTTGAAATTTGAATTTTAATGAAAGGAAAATGTAAATATTTAATAATCTGAAACAAAATATTAACAGTGTAATTGATGAAAGAATGTTGTTTAATTTGAGAAATGATTGAATTAAGTTTGAAATTATAATTAAGTTTGAAATTATTAAACCTTGAAATTATTTAATAATTAAGTTTGAAATTATAATTAAGTTTGAAATTATTAAACTTTGAAATTATATAATAATTAAGTTTTGAATTATTTAATAATTAAATAAGATTGAATTATTTAATGATCCAATTGAATTGAATTCTTTAATAAGTAAAATTGAACCTTTGAATAAGTGAATTTTACTTCGTAAATAATTGAAACTGAGTTTTCTTTATTAATTAAGTTTTGGAAAATTATTTAAGTAAGTAAATAAGTGAAATTGAATTTCTTTAACGAGAAATAAAATGTGATTTATTGAAATTAATGTAAGACTTGAAATTTAAAGAATTTGGTTTGATGGATTTAATTTAATTAAATTTGTAAGTTTTGATATAATGAAGTTGAATTTAAATAATGGATTTAATGAATTGGAAATTTAATAGAAATTGTTTTGAATGGAAAATTTACTTAATGAATATTGAATGAAATCGATAAATGAATTTAAATTGATTTGAATGTTGAATTAAATTAGTTTAGATGTTTTCGAAATGAAACTTATATACGAACTTGAATCAATATTTGAATTGTTTTAAATAAAGATTGAAATCGAATTATAAGATTTTGAAATGATAATTTGGAAGTTTTGAAACGTAAATTGTGGAAATTGATGTAGAAAAACAAATGAAATGTTAATTTGTAAATTCTAATTTGGATTGAAATTGATTTGATTTTGAAATAAACAAACGACCAATCAGTGTAATAATTATGAAATTTATTAAAGAGACCGGAATCGGTTATGGACATACTCTCTGTCTAAACTGAAAACCACTTTAATTACTATACGCGGAGTGGTGATCCAGAATGAAGTGGTTGGAATGATGTACGTGATGACTGAAGAAAGAGAACGATAATGGATAGCCTTGACACTTGTGTCAAATTAGAAATGACTAAAACAGGAGCCGTGCCGGGCCAATGGAGGTCAGCTACCTCAAGTGAATACACTTCTTCGAACTACTCATTACTTGTTGTCGATTGGTGCACCCTTGATTTTGGGAGTGTTGTTTCACGGTGTTGCGGTCGCTGCGGCGATGCGTTCTCACCAGTCCGGATCAGGCAAACGGTAGTGTCACTACCTTGGGTATTGCCTCATGTGCCTTGTCATACTTGTATTCCCTATTCGCGACCACTACGAATTTGTTTTGTGTTATACCTATGGAGTACTCCCTGATAGCCCACTAGTTTACGGTGGAGTTTACAGTGCTGTATAGACTATGACGCTTATAAAAATGTGTTAAGGGGGATAATGGTAACGCCTTAACACTATTTTGATACCTTATATTACTGATAGACATTATCTACTTAGCGTACATTACTACCTAGTAGATAGTTTAACGGATCCTTAAAGGATGGTTATTACAAACATCCTTTGAGTTACTTGTATTTCAATTGCTATTTCACTTGAGCTGGATTTATTAATATAAGAATGTTAATCCTGACTCGAGTGTCTTGTGTTTTTTCTTTACGCTCGGGTCAGACTGAGTGTACCAGTATTCGAGACTCACCTTTGGAGTTGGAGCTTTGCTTGAAGATCCAGCCATCTATTCTGCTTTCAGTATTCGATGATTCCAGTGATGTATTCTGATTTGTATCTAATGTATCATGTTACTCTTCCGTTGTATCTGGTTAACTCTGATGTATCGTATTACTCTTCTGTTGTAAACTCTGATGTATCTTATATATTCATATAGTAGCTTCATGAACTACTATCTCTTTTATTTCCGCTGCATTTATTACTCTATGTCTGTGATCTGTGATTATTTATTTACTGTATATGTTCAGTTTTGCCAAATTTAAATTAACAACGTTGTATTTTGAGCAATTCAATTCCGGCATGAGTGTCTACCTATACACTTATAATGGATGCGAATGGTCCAAAATAGCGGGTTGTTACAAGCATCGAAATGGGAATCGAGTTAGATTCCAGTAGATTCCAAATGGAAGGAGATAGCAGAGCTAGTTATGAATATGTACACTGATGCAACAGATGGCTCTTGGATTGAGTCAAAAGAGAGTGCCTTAGTATGGCACTATCAATCCGCTGATCCTTCATTTGGTTCTAACCAAGCTAATGAACTGATGAGTTATCTTGGAAAGCTACTAGTCGATGAACCTGTTATGGTTAAGAAAGGCGATCACATTGTGGAGATTAAACCTTGGTATGAATCTTTTTTAATGTAATACTTGAATTCATTTTAACTGTGTGTTAATTTTTGGTGATACAAAATCACAAATAGGAGGAAACAAATATGCAAGAAGAAAAGTAGTCACGTTTGTTCATTACGGAAATGAATAAATTATTGGATTGCATTTGCATGAGATGACAAGAAAATAAATGCATGTGCAAGTTATGGAATAAATTAAATATATGCAAAAGGATATGCATATTATTTGTTTCTGAGTAATCGCATTGCTTTGGGATTATTTTCTTCCATCTTTGCTAATTAAAGGAATGGGTGAATTACTTGCTATTTTGGATCATTTGTTACCATTGTAATTTGCCTCCATTATCTTCTTACCATATCTTGGTAATTTGATTGATGACTTATATGAATTTACATTGGTTATATATTGAGGGTGGATTTAATTGTAAATCCATCCTGGTATTCAACCACTGATCCCCAAATGGAGTATCACTTCTTGTTAACCCTAATTTAGGGTTTTGGTACGTAAACTCTTATTTTGTAATCTCTTGTAACTCTCTCATGTTTTATAAAATCTCTCTCCTTTGGACTGGACGTACACTACCTTGATGATAGTGGAACCAGTTTAAATATTGTGCGTCTCTTTCTTCTTTATAGTTATTTGCTATTTATTTGGAGTAATAGAATAATTGCTGCTAGATTGAGTGATGTTCAAATTGGTAAATATATATCTTGTTTATTGGTTTTCCACATTTGTTCAACTTTTGCACAACAGTTTGGTATAAGAGCACAGATCATCGCAAAGCTTAGAGTAATTTTGGTTTGAAAAATTATTGATGTCGGATATGATTTCGAAGATGGCTATTTTGGATGGAAAAATTTGGGGTATTTAAAAGCCTAGGATGGAGGATATTGTGTACCTCAATGATCTTCATGATCCGATTGATGGAGATGGAAAGAAGCCCTCTGATGTAGATGAGGGAAAATGGAAGAAGATGGATAAGAAGGCGATTGCTTTGATTGGCCAGTATCTTGATGATTTAGTTTTCCATCATGTGGCTAGTTGTGAATCCGCGAAGGCTTTGTGAGACAAGTTGGTATCTTTGTATGAGTCAAAGAGTGCTACTAGTAAGGCTTTTTTGGTTCGAAAGTTGGTACAACTAAGATTAGATGAAGCGAAGTTTGTTGTAGAGCATTTGAATGAATTTCAAGATGTAATGAATCAATTGGCAATATGAAGGTCAATTTTGATGATGAGGTACAGGCTCTTTTATTGATGAGTTCGCTTTCAGAAAGTTGGAAAACTTTGGTTGTTTCATTGAGTAATTCCAATGCTAATGGAACCATCCCTCTGGAAACTGTTCGAAGCGGTCTTTTGAATGAGAAGCTTAGAAGAAAAGGGTCAGGTATGAAATCAATTCAAAGTGAGGCTATGTGGCAAGGGACTCGAAGAAAGATATAATTTGGAAGAAGAAGGACGTTAGTGGTAAAGGTGTTATCACTTGTCATTATTGTAATAAAAAAGGTCACATACGCAGCAAGTTTTATTCTTATAAAAGAGATCATAAAAAGGCTGCGCATGGTGATAGTAGTGGTGATGCACAGGCAGATTTTGCTGAAGGTACCGATAGTGATGCTTCTTGTGATGTCTTCTTCAGTGAAAATAAGTCTTCGAAGATGGATTCGGGAGCCAGTTTTCACATTTGTAGAGATGTGAAGTGTTTTTCTTCTTATGAGAAGAGTGTCGGCATGATTATGACAGCCAATGGAGAAGAGCTACCGATTTGTTGTATTGGATCTATCCGGTTTCGTATGCATGACGGTGTGGTTAGAGAAGTCTCTGGAGTGAGACATATACCCACTTGTTCGCATAATCTTATTTCTCTCGATCAGTTGGATCGCTGTGGTTGCACATATCAGACTCAAGGTGGAATTTTGAGAGTGAAGAAAGGTGGTTGTGTAAGGATGAGAGAAGTATTGGAGATATGTGATTTTGTATCAAGGTGGAGTGTTAAATTTTGGTGATACAAAATCACAAATAGATGGAAAACAATATGCAAGAAGGAAAGTAATCACGTTTGTTTATTATGGAAATGAATAAATTATTGGATCGCATTTGCATGAGATGACAAAAAAATAAATGCATGCGCAAGTTATGGAATAAATTAAATATATGCAAAAGGATATGCATATTATTTGTTTCTCAGTAATCACATTGCTTTGGGATTATTTTCTTCCATCTTTGCTAATTAAAGGAATGAGTGAATTACTTGCTATGTTTGCATCATTTGTTACCATTGTAATTTGCCTCCATTATCTTCTTACCATATCTTGGTAATTTGATTGATGACTCATATGAATTTACATTGGTTATATATTGAGGGTAGACTTAATTTTAAATCCATCCTAGTATTCAGCCAGTGATCTCCAAATGGAGTATCTCTTCTTGTTAACCCTAACTTAGGGCTTTGGTATGTAAACTCTTATCTTGTAATCTCTTGTAACTCTCTCATGTGTAATAAAATGTCTCTCCTTTGAACTGGACGTACACTACCTTTATGATAGTGGAACCAGTATAAATATTGTGCGTCTCTTTCTTCTTTTGCTATTTATTTGGAGTAATAGAATAATTGCTGCTAGATTGAGTGATGTTCAAATTGGTAAATCTAGATCTTGTTTATTGTTTTTCCGCATTTGTGCAATTTTTGCACAACACCGTGTTCTAAAAAAACACTAAATATGCTGGGAATTGGAAAAGGGACAGCTGTGAAAAAGCTGCTGAGGCAATTGGTTAGCAGTGGTAATGCTCTTGATTTTGTTTTGTGTATTGGAGATGACAAATCAAATGAAGATATGTTTGAAAGCATTAATGCATGTACAACCTTCATGGATTTGTTCAGTAAACCACTTGGAGTTTTTACATGCACTGTAGAGCAAAGCCAAGCATGGCAAGGTGTTTTGTTGAGGAAACCAGTGATGTCTTTAATTTGCTCAATCTTGCTCAGGGTTAAACCAAGTTCTATTTGAACCCCTATTGGTGTTATTTTTTATATGAAACTAGTGATATTTTAGCTTTGGATGCAACTTTATTCTGAACTTATAGCAGTTGTAGCTCTTTCTTTTGGGTATAAAGTCGAAGTTCTGATGCAATGGACTTTCTTCTTCTTCTTCTTCCTTTCTCTTTTTATTTATTTATTTATTTATTTGCTGTTAGAAGTTATGTTTTTGTATATTTTTATTTTTCAAGTTTGATCAGCTCATCAGAAAAATGTAAGAAATAGTGGCAGGATCTCTGGAGTATGTGAATATTTCAAAGGTCAGACAATATTTGGAATGTTAGCATAAGACCATAGCGTGCACTAGGCAAATTTATTAGAATTCAAAATCTACATGTTGATCATTACCCGGGTTTGAATGTTGATTACTCTATCTACTACTGTTATTTTCAAAAGGAATTAGCTGCCATGTATGTTACTTTTCCTTTATACTAGTATAACCGCACAATATTTAGTTTCCAATATTTCTCGTGCTGGTTATTACAATAATTTTGGGAAAATGAGTATTTTTTTACGGTAATGTTTATTTTTTTTGGTGATCAACATCTCACTATAAATAATCAAATTTTTTAGTTTGTATTTACAGAAGTTTGGTGTTTTTTTTATAATGAATATTATATAGGTGATGATGTTGAATAAAACAAAGTATGTGAAGATTAAATAATGAAAAATTAGTCTCATTTTGAATTTGTGGATCCATACAACTGGCCTTAGAGTTAATAGTTGGAATATTGTATCATAGGCGATATATGCTTAAATTGACATAATAGCACGATACAGATAAGTACTACATATAGAAGTATACCTTTTTCATTAATTTTCTAGTTACTACTTAAATTCATTGTGTCAGTTTACAAAATGTAGGAATACATAGATAAATATAGTAATATATCAAATAACAAATTAACTGCCTAAAACCGATAAAGCTAATCCTCTGCTAATTGTTAATATGTTCAAGAAAATTCAACACCTTTTATTCATCGTTTTGATTTGAATGCATCGCTATTGCCTCAGGATGATGACGCACAATCCGAAGATCGTGTCAATCATATGCAAGGAATATTAACAATGCAGTAGATCTTCAGTATGGTAAATTTTCCCTATTTTCAAGTTTTTATTAGTTATATTTTGTTTTTTTAGTGAACTAAATAATATAAGTGGAGTATAAGTGATTTGACTGGTAGTTTTCTTATTTTAGATTGTATAGATCTTCTTATGACAATTGTTTTAATCAAAATATTTGGAGCCATATCAAATAACCGATGAACCTATTATACACAAGAAATGTTATGCAAGGGAATTAAATTACTTGCATGTCTTATGTTTTTAAAACATAGATAAATATTTTGAATTATTTTACTGTCGGTGCTCGACTTCATATAACTATTTTAGGTAGTTGGTTCTTGTTAAATTTGTTAGGTTTAAAGGATAAAAAGTGTGTATTTTAGGCATGAATTCAGTTTTTTAATAATATAGTATATTACTCCTTGACAGTGGATGGGCTGTGTGCATGCATGTGCACAGTGAGCAGTTTATGTTTGCATTACCATATTTGATCAATATTTGGTACATATGGTATGTTCAATGACAAAATAAGATGGGTGATATCAACTGTAAACAGTCATAATGAATTTGGAACCAATTTTTAATGCTATTTTTTTGAATTTCAATTTCTACAAAACGAGTGCTAACATTTTGCAATTTCTATTTCATGTAGTTTCCATATTATGATTTTGTGAATCGAGAGAGCATGTATAAAGTTGCCTCTTTTGCAAGGAAAGTTCTCCAATCTAGCTTCAGATAGGAACATGCTGTTAAATTCTGGCGACACTATATGGAGAATTGTAGAGGTCGAAAGTAGCTTCGCAGCGGAGAAAACGGTTCGCAAATCGGAGTTCAGAGGTGGAAGTTATAAGGGAAAAGGCAAAATGGGCTGAGTTGATACAGCTCAGACGTCTGACCAAAATGGTCAGACGTCTGAGTCTAGGAAGAGATGCTTCCAGAGGCTTCAGTCAGTCGTTTGACCAAATTGTTAGACGTCTGAGCTGAAGCGAATTTTTTCTAGTGACTTCAGTCAGACATCTGACCATTTTGGCCAGACGTCTGAGGCGACTTTCTACCTGTTTTTTTTCGTACGGACTTGGCGTGAAGATTTGTGACAACTGCATGGGAAATTTTGGAACATTGCCTAGGGTTTCTATTCTCCTATATAAGCTAGCTTCAGGTTCCAGATCAAACGGGAGGTGGTGCGTGCAAGCGACTGCAAGAGATCAGCCTCCACTAATTAGGGTTTATCAAAACCTAATTTTCTTCAGTTCTCTTCTCCACAAATCAATTTCTAATTAGAATTTTGATCATTGTATTCAATCTCTTGTACTCTTTTCATCAATATTAATAAATCTCTCTCTTAAAGTGGATGTACACTAACACAACGTTAGTGGAACCACTATAAATCGATGTGTGATTTACTTTTGGTTATTGCTTTGATTTTGAATTGCTTGTTTGGGATTGTGATTGCTTTTGGATTGGTTGAGATTGGATTTGAGTTATTGATTGGTTGGTTTTACTCTTCTTACCACGATCCCGTCTTCCGCTGTGCTTGTGGGGTTTCGATTTGAGTGGTCTCTAGTTGGAATCCCGCTCCAACATTGGGTATCAGAGCATTGGTGTTGGTAGGTTGTTGTAGAAATGCCAGAATCAGATAATACCTTAAGTAGTTCCTCAATGGGTAATCCAAGTGGTGTAGCTCCTTATGTACGTGGATCGTATGCAGCTTCAGGATCAGAATTGGTAATAGACAAGTGGAATGGCGATAATGATTTTGAAAAATGGCAATGGAAGATGAAAGCGGTTCTAAGAAGGAATCGGGTGCATCGGGTAGTGTTTGTTACACATTTATTGTCAACGAACATCTCGGATGTTGAGAGAGAGGAGATGGAAGAGTGGGCATTCACTACACTTCAACTTGCTATGGGAGAGAATGTTATCTCTGAAATTAATAGTGAGACAACTGCTAAGGGTATTTGGGACAAGTTGGAGGAGTTGTATATGAAGAAGTCACCGACAAATCGTTTGATCTTATTGCGAACGTTCTTCACCTATAAGATGAAGGAAGGTACTTCGCTAAAGGTGTACTTGAATAATTTTGATGATTTGCTATTGAAGATGAAGGCTGTAGATTTGAAGATTGAGGAAGAGCAAAAGGCGATGATATTGTTGTGTTCGTTTCCAGATCGCTATACATATTTCTCAAATAGTTTGGTCTATAGCCGAGATACATTGACTCTTGATGACGTTAAGATGAGTCTTCTTAGTGAAAAGTTGCAGGATCAAATGAAGGAGTTAGGTGATGGAGGTAGTTGTGCTAGTAATGGTCATGGTTTGTTTGTGGAGAAGGAGAGGTATGTGAAGAAGGAGAACCAGGGGCGTTCTAAATCTAGGAACCTTGGTTAGAGAGGAAAGTCGAAGGAAAGAAAAGGCAAGTGCTACATTTGCAAGAAGCCCGGTCATTGGAAGAATGAGTGTTCAGACAAGGAGAAGGCAAAGAAGTAAGTAGCATCTTCATCTGTAGCGATGGAGAGTGGAGTTGGTGAGGGAGATGTAGATGTTTTGTCGGCGGTAGCATCGGATGTTTCGGGTAGCGATTGGGTGCTCGATTCGGGGGCGTCCTATCATATGACGCCAAATAAGAATTGTTTTTCTTCTTACATCGGCAAAGAAGGAAATTCAATTGTTATGGAAAATGGTGCTATTTGCAAGTCGAAAGGCATTGGTTCCGTGCAAATTCGGATGTTTGACGGAGTGATTCGTATTCTCACTAATGTACGCTATGTTCCGGGACTTCGGAAGTCTCTTATCTCTTTGGGGCAGCTGGATTCTTTAGGTTGTAAGATCACTATTGAGAGTGATAGCTTGCGGGTTTCGAAGGGAGCGCTTGTGGTGATGAAGGGTGCTAGGACTCATGGTATTTATTTGCTTCAAGGAGTGACTGTAGAAGGTGAAACTTGTATAGGTGTTGATAGTTCTCGTAGCTTGGATGCGACTAGGTTGTGGAATTTGAGGTTAGGTCATGTCTCGGAGAGGAGTTTAGACGTTCTTCGAAAAAGGCAGATGATCGATGGAGAAAGTTTCAACAAGTTAGAGTTTTGCGAAGAATGCGTCATGGGGAAGCAAACTAAAGTTTCATTCGGTGAGGGAAAGCACGATTCGAGAAGGGTTCTTGAGTATGTTCACACGGATGTTTGGGGACCGACACCTGTAGCTTCTTTGGGTGGAGCTCGCTATTATATTTCTTTCATAGTTGACTTTTCTTGAAAAGTTTGGGTGTATGTAATGAAGGCCAAGTCAGAGGCATTTGCAAAGTTCAAAGGATGGAAGGATCTTGTTGAAAATGAGAGTGGAAAGTCTTTGAAGGTTCTAAGGTCTGACAATGGCGGAGAGTATGTTTCCGGAGATTTTTTGGAGTTTTGCAAGCATCATGGTATTCGGAGGCATTTTATTACACCTGGAGATCCGCAGTCAAATGGTGTTGCGGAGAGGATGAATCGTACTCTACTTGAGAAAGCTCAATGCTTGAGATTGACATCGGGTTTGGCGAAGGGATTTTGGGCTGAAGCTTTGTCAACCGCAGTGCATATTATTAATCGAATTCCATGCTCAACTATTGGTAACAAAATTCCGGAGGAAGCGTGGAAGGGAAAGAGCATTGACTTGAGTTATCTTTGTGTCTTTGGAAGTCCGGTTTATGTGCATGATCCGGGAAATGATAAGCTTGAACCTAGAGCTTTCAAGGGGATTTTGCTTGGCTATACAGATGGAGTAAAAGGCTATCGAATTTGGAATTCGAAAATGAAGAAGGTAGTGAATTCTAGTCATGTTACGTTTGATGAGTCGGCGATGTTCAAGGAGAATGTGAGCTCATCGGATGTTTCAGACTTGGTTCATGATGAATCAAACGAGAAGGAAATTATTTCCACGTTTTGTCCAAAGAGTAGAGAGAGTAGAGTAGTTGGAGATGCTTGTGAGGAGATAGCGGTTGATGTTTCATCACATAGTCCATAGGGTGCCTCTAGTAGTGTTGGTGATGTGCATGATTCTAGAGAAGATTCGGTTCAAGGTGGAGCCAAAGGGAGTTTGGGTGATGGTATTGCTACTCGGGTTGGTCGTCGTACTATAAGACTACCCGAAAGATATGGTGATTGGAACTATCTTAGCTTTTGTGATAATTTGGACTATGCTCTTCATGTAGTCCAAGATGAGCCGATGGACCTTGATGACGTCATGAAGTCGAGTGATAGCTCGTAATGGATTTGTGCCATGGAGGAAGAGATGCAATCATTGTTGAGGAATCAAACTTGGGATTTGGTTCCACTTCCTAAAGAAAACCGTGCTATTGGGTGCAAATGGATATACAAGGTGATGGACGATGAGAGATAAAAAGCTAGGCTAGTGGCTAAGGGATTTTTACAAGGGAAGGGGAAGGAATATGGTGAGATATTCGCACCGGTTGTGCGCCATAATTCTATCCAGATATTACTTGCTATAGTTGATATTCACGACTTGGAGTTGGAGCAACTTGATCTGAAAACCGCCTTCTTGCATGTTGACTTGGATGAAGACATCTACATGGAGCAACCAGAAGGTTTTGTTGTGAATGGTAAGTCAAATTTGGTTTGCCAGTTGAAGAAATCACTATATGGATTAAATCAATCACCTAGACAATGGTACACGAGGTTTGATCATTTTATGCTTGAAAATGGTTTTGATAGAAGCATCAAAGATGCTTGTGTTTATTTCAAGAAGTTGAGAAATGATTTTTGGGTGTATTTACTCTTGTATGTGGACGATATGCTCATTGTTTCTAAGGATAAGAATGAAATCAACAAGCTAAAACTGAGTTTGAAATCGGAGTTCGAAATGAAGGATCTTGGAGAAGCAAGAAAGATATTGGGCATGGAAATTGAAAGAGATCGAAAGCATTTTGAGTTGAAACTAACTCAAAAGGAATACATAAAGAAAGTGCTTTGCCGGTTTAGCATGGAGAATGCAAAGGCATCAAATACACCTTTACCTTTGCGTATGAAGCTTTCGAGTAAAGGATCACCTATCTTGGAGGAAGACAAGGCTTATATGGCAAAGGTGCCATATGCTAGTGCGGTTGGAAGTCTAATGTATGCTATGGTGTGTACAAGGTTCGATATTGCAAATGCCGTCGGGATGGTTAGTCGATACATGGCTAACCCAGGGAAATCGCATTGGGTAGCTGTGAAGCTTATATTGAGATACCTTAGAGGCACATCATCTTATGGTCTTGTTTTTGGCGGTAGTAAGGCGATGAATTGCAAGTTGGTTGGTTATTGTGATTCAGACTACGCCGGTGATAGGGATCATAGAAAATTAACTTCCGGATATGTCTTCACACTTGGTGGTACAACCATAAGTTGGAAATCTAGATTGCAGACCGTAGTTGCTTTATCCACTATGGAGGCGGAGTTGATAGCCGCGGTGGAGGCGGCAAAGGAGGCACTCTATTTGAAGCGATTGTTGTGTGACTTGGGTTTCGAACATGATAGTATTGATGTTCGATGTGATAGCCAGAGTGCTATTCACTTGGCAGAGATTTTGGCGTTTAGCTCATGGACTAAGCATATTGAGGTGAGAGAGTCATTTCTAGTAGCCATAGATTAGGATAAGCAAGTATATCTTCTGAAAGTGCACACAAAGGATAACGCGGCAGACATGTTCACTAAGGCATTGCCGGTTGGGAAGTTCAAGCATTGCTCGAACTTGATTCGCTTGGAGAAGTGCTAGGTGCCACGGGGTGGCACGGTTAAAGGAGGAGCTTGGTGCTAGATGAGGAAGAGTATCGGTGAGAGATTGAGGTTCTATCTTCTTGGTAAGTGCTATTCTTTGGTGAGATAGCTTAGGATTTGGATGTTTTCAACATTTCATTAGCGGGCGGGGGCTTTGCCTGAGCTCGTTGGTGGAATGCAATGGGCGGTGGCTTTGCCGAAGCTCATTGGGAAAGCATTCATGTTTGGTTGAAGGTAGAAGTGATAGTCGATGCTATCGGTTGTTGTTGATGGTATGGTACCACTAGAGTTAGAGATGGATATAGTGTCGAGGTGGAGTGTTAAATTCTGGCGACACTATATGGAGAATTGTAGAGGTCGAAAGTAGCTTCCCAACGGAGAAAACGGTTCGCAAATCGGAGTTCGGAGGTGGAAGTTATAAGGGAAAAGGCGAAGTGGGCTGAGTTGATACAGCTCAGACGTCTGACCAAAAGGGTCAGACGATTAAGTCTGGGCAGAGATGCTTTAAGAGGCTTCAGTCAGTCGTCTTACCAAATGGTCAGACGTTTGAGCTGAAGCGAATTTTTTCCAGCGACTTTAGTCAGACGTATGACCATTTTGGCCAGACATCTGAGGCGACTTTCTGCTTGTTTTTTTTCGTACGAACTTGGCGTGAAGATTTGTGACAACTGCAGGGGCATTCGGAACTTTCCTAGGGTTTCTATTCTCCTATATAAGCTAACTTCAGGTTCCAGATCAAACGGGAGGTGGTGCGTGCAAGCGACTGCAAGAGATTAGCCTCCACTAATTAGGGTTTATCAAAACCTAATTTTCTTCAATTCTCTTCTCCACAAATCAATTTCTAATTAGAATTTTGATCATTGTATTCAATATCTTGTACTCTTCTCATCAATATTAATAAAGCTCTCTCTTAAAGTGGATGTACACTAACACAACGTTAGTGAAACCACTATAAATCGCTGTGTGATTTACTTTTTGTTATTGTTTTGATTTTGAATTGCTTGTTTGGGATTGTGATTGCTTTTGTATTGGTTGAGATTGGAATTGAGTTACTGATTGGTTGTTTTTACTCTTCTTACCACGATCCTGTCTTCTACTATGCTTGTGGGGTTTCGATTTGAGTGGTCTCTAGTTGGAATCCCGCTCCAACACATGCTCTTATTTTAGTAGTTGCTTCCTTTGATTTAATAAAATAAGTGGTCGCCATGAAATTTTTGCAATTTATGCATTGTTGCTTGATAAATACAGAAAGAAAGTTTTCTTGTTTGGTCATGGAGTACTGCCCTGGTGGTGATTTGCATGCCTTGAGGCAGAAGCAGCCAGAGAAGTATTTTTCCAAGCAAGCAGCTAGGTACGTTTTTTATTGTTAATTTCTTGATTAGATTATTTTTATGCAGTTATTGATTAGATCAATTCTTGTGAATTTTGCTGTGCTCTTCCTTCCATGTATCATGATCTCTTGATTTTTCATCATGTAACGAGTGCTAAAACTATTACAAAAATCACTACCTTGTTGTGCATCATAGTTGTTTGAATGTCATGTTATATTTTGTCACAAATTGTTTATAATCGTAGTCCTCTTTCACAAATTTGTTTATACTATTCTTAAATTTGTTATCGAAAGCCAAATATAATTTATTCTGATTTTAAGCATTTGAATGTCTGTTATATTTTATGCGTAGGTATTATTTAAGCATTCTAGTGGATAGAAGAAGAATCAAAAGAAAATAAAAGGACACGTATTAGTTACTATTCAACAAAAGACTGTACATGATCAAAAAAATTTGGTTTCTATTTTTTCAGCTTACGGATTGAGACAAAGTTATGACCACAAGGGTTCCTGCATGTTTAGATAAATGGGTTATACTATTTTATTTACAATTGTTGTTTAAATTCATTACAAATTAATTCATTGATCCTTTATTAAAGCTGGCGCTTTGGTGCTTGTTAGATTGCTTCGTACACTAATTAGCAAGACTAGTGCATAGTTGATGCAACGAAATAAACAATATAAATGATAACAAATACATTTTTACTAGTGTTAGCACCAAAATTGATCCCTAGCACCCTTGAATAGAATAGTGTAGAGAGATTAATGAAGAAAATAAATTAAAACAGAGAAGTAACACAGTTGAATGCAAAAAGAATAACAAAAACTAGAATACCAGATTTATAGTGGTTCAGCATAATTGCTAACGTCCACTTTGAATATAATCTTCATTACTTTTCCAATCACTTGAGTACAGATACAATCCGTAAACAAACAACTTGAGTACAAATTTTAACAGAAAAGAAGTGAGTACCGAAAATGGCAGAGTATCTCTGGAGTTCTCGAAAAAAAGTCCCCTCAACTGGAATCCTGCCCCTCTATTTATAGATAAAGATAGGTTGGTTCCTGTATCCAGGCCCACAACCGAGATAACTTGGCACATAGCTGCTAGGTTAGGGTGACCGACCCAGGCAGGCCGATCCACCTGTTGCCGATCCAGGGGTTGTTTCGTAGCTGACTCGAAGTAGGCCCTCAAGGAACTCGGAGTAACTAGTGGCGTGTCTCGAAGAAAAACACTGCTGACCACATCACCTTGCTGTAAATCTAAAAATATGCTAACTCTCCTGATGCGCACCGACCAAGGTATGTCGAACCACCTTGGCCGACCCAACATGGCCGACCCACTGGGGGCGACCCACTAAGAGTCGAGCCACATAAAAGAATTCTTCTAAGGCCGATCCCACTCACACTGAAATACCTATGCCGACCCAAAACCACCGACCCACGTATATCGCTCCAATACACAACCGACCCACCTCTATTAAGTATCCTGACCGATCAATTGCCCAATACCGAACCACTATAAACCATGCATCGACCTGCACTTGGCTTTGATGCTGGAATCAATCCCAAGAATGCCGAAACAGAAACATACCAAGCCATAAATATACTAAACCAATCGGGTTACACCAAACCCATATACTACCATATCTATCTTGTCTTGAGTCCCGTCTAGGCTCAACCATAACCTCTGCAACTGTCGCTTTACAGCCGGGCCAAGTAGCCGGGTAACATTTTCCCTCCAAAGTACGTCTTGTTGCATACATTACGTGCTTTGAATCGAAGCAAGTTAGAGTCTCCAGAAAGAAATCCATCATGTTTCCTGAATAATCATTATCCTTCCATTTTATCCTCCTAAAGTGTCATATTCTTCTTTGGTCATCACGATGCTTGGTCGATTCCCAATAGTATAAATTCAAGGTTGTAATTCATCAGTGGTCATCTATGTCCGTTTCTACAGGGCTAGTAAGCTTCGGCTATCTGATCCAGTCTTTTCTTAATAACCCTAAGTGAAATTCAATTTCTGTTAATTTCAAGAAATCAAATTTTTTTGAATATACACGTGCATGTTTGGCTACATGTTCTTTCCATTGGCTCTCGGATGCGTTTTATATGCTCATAAGTCGTCACTAATTCCAGCTAATTTAATTGCAATTTGATTGCAGTTCCTTGTTTATATTTTGTGTGAAATAAGGGCATAAGCCTCGGGCAATTTGCCGAAGAAAAAACTACTCGAAGAAAGGTTAGAATTAAGATAGATACATATTAAACTAAAGATATTAAGCATAACAAACATTTCATTCTTGTAGATTAGAAAATTAGATTTTGATTGAGTTCTTTTTATGAGGGAAAAATTAAAAGGTAGGTCAAAAAACCTTCTTGTTCTTCGAACGCTCTCAAATCAAAAATCTTCCCTTTCATTCTCAAATGAGAATACATGGAATTTTAGTTTCATACAATATCTTAATTTAATTTTATGGAATGATCAATCATTTTTTTCTATATTTTCATGTGTTGAACCCTAACAGTAATATATTTCATATATATTTGAATTGGGATTGACGAACGACTAATACCAATATTAGTCTTTATTAGTATCAAAGAGAAATTCGAAATCGAAATGGGGTGTGGCTAAGTGGTAAGGCAACGGGTTTTGGTCCCGTTATTCGGAGGTTCGAATCCTTCCGTTGTAATCAGCCACTCGACGAGAGGGCACTTCAAGTTCTACATGGATGACGACCTCAGAGCCGTAAGCAAGGGTGAATGGAGTATGGCCAATCACTGACTCATGGGTAGTTCTATAAGCCCATAATGTCATTGGGAATTCATCAACCCATTTACCTTTAGCCTTTTCCAAACCTCTCTTCAAAATAGACTTTATGATTTTGTTCACAGCTTCAACCTGTTCATTTGCAGTTATAATGGATCATGGAAGGTCATAAGGAAAAATGATGTTACGGACAATGAAGTTGATTATTTTCTTCATCTTGGTCGTGGTTAAAAGTTCTTCATCTGCTCATTTGGTGAAGTAATCAACTGCTACGATGGCGTATTTCGCACCACCTTTAGAATCGGCAAGAAGGCGATGATGTCAACGCCCCCAAGTGGCAAACGACTATGGACTATCCATTTGAGTAATTTCTATCGGCGGAGCTCCCAGATTTTTTGCAAACATCTTGCACTCGTCGCATTGTCCAGCATGACCAGCCGCATCTTGATTGATAGTTGGCCAGTAATACCCGTAGCAGAGTATTTTCTTTGTCAGGGTTTGCCCCCAGATGTAATCGCTGCAATCTTCTTCGTAGACTTCACTCAAGACTCATTTGATATCATTATGGGTGATAAACCGACGCATGGGAATGGATAAACTCCTTTCTACACACGACTTCTTCTAGGATGATTTGGCGTGAAGCTTTGAGGAATATCTTTCGTTTTCCATTCCTCCGTTCAATAAGAATTCCTCATTGTAGATAGTCTTTGATAGGAGTCAACCATGACCCCTTTTCCGGCTCTGTTTCCAAGATCTAGCTGATCTTCATTCATCAATGCTTGGAATATTAAGTATTTCAACCAAAATAAAGTATGTCCATTGCATGTCCCTGAAACTGGCCAGCTTTGCCAGTGACTTGACTCTTTTCATTTCGTTCGCTGAGGATGTGTGTAATGATGTAATATGTGAAATCGGCTAGTGGCTCTTGGACCCGACCGAGATAAGGAGCAAGACAATGCCCCCTAGCAAGATTAACTTTCCTAACTTTGCACACTACCAATCAGGAATCACAAAACATATGTAAAGTTTCCACTCCAAGTTCTCTAGCAAGTTAGAGGCTGGCGGTCGAGGCTTCATACTAAGCATTGTTGTTTGTTACAAGGAAATCGAGTTTCTGGGCGTAGCAGATAGATCATTCATCAGCAGTCATTAACATGACTCCTACGCCATTACACTGATCATTGGATGCTCCATCCGCGTACATTTTCCATCTGTTGGTTGGCTCTCCATTACTCTTCGAGTAGTCCTCTGATGCAATAAATTCAGATATGAGGTCTGCTAATTTCCGTCCTTGGATAGCTCTTCGAAGAGAATAAGTGATATCGAATTGGCTTAGTTCGCTATTCTATTTAAGTAGTCTTTCAGACGTCTTAGGTCGTTGCATGACCTGTCATTATGGCTGTTAGGCATAGACATTAATGGGGTGGGCTTAAAGTAAGAGCGGAGCTTTCATGATGAAATCAATAGACATTACGCTAGCTTTTGTAGCTTCAGGTCGGTATTCAATGCATGGCTCACGATAGTCGGTGAAATCACACATGCATGTCGGTATGGGTCCAAGGGAACATATCATCATTTATTCAGAGAAATCCAACTAATTATTTTATCATCATTGCACCGAGCCATGATTTGATCTTCAACACCCATGAAGGGTCGCCATGACAGACTATAATGTCGACTGTCAGCTTAGCGGGTGCAATCTCGGATTCATTGAGTTTAGATGTAACTACTTTGCGTAACATTCAATGTGAAATATGGTTGAGATGGTCAATGTTGATGGTTACTCTGGTTGAATCCTAGAGGCTTGTCATGAGTTATTAAGTCTGATAGTGAAGGGCTCTGAATGCTCTGATCGATTATCTACAAATGACCAAAGATCAGGCTTAGAAGCACGTTGAAGAAAATGTCGAATAGGAGTTAGCCTCGAGTTGCGTGAAGCTGCATAGCTGGATCTTGCTTTGAGTTTGAATTTTCTTGTATATTCGAGTAATGCACTTTCCATTCAACGCATTCATGATCCTTTACCCATCCTACGGGTTGGAGTGATAGTTAGTTGCCCACGAGCTTAGGCATCGATATAATGATTTTATCTCTAGGCATTCTTTCGATCGTAGCCTTGAGTAGTTGTAAACACTATATATAAGTTTCAATATTGAGCTATCACAGCCAATCTTTGGATGATCATGCTTATGCTCCCAGTCATGGGTTGATAAATGTACTGCGTGGACGGTTGAGTCTCGTCCTACTTATGTTTATACTCCTACCTAAATTCCAAAGACATTGAGTTGATCGGCGAATAGTCGGTTCACATTCATGCTGCTTCTCGCTCGTGCCCCCATGTCTGGGGCATATACCAATAAGTAGGAAGGCCATCCATTCCCACTTTAGCTTTATTCTCTTTCCCGTTGAATCATGGATCAGGTCAGTTGATAGGATGCTGAGTCTTGCCTATCCTGGATTGTATTGTGGTTTTTCATTCCAAGGGCAATACTTCGATGCCTCGCTCAATTTCTGGGCGTAAGTTGGGTACTGGACGGTCAGCCACGTCCACTTCGGTTCATGTTCTATAATCAAATCTCGGAGTAAATTTAGCTCAAGTGCAGTCGGGTCATGCTTATCCAGTTTCATACTCCACCTGACGGATCGTAGGAGGGTGTTGGAGAATTAATGACCAAGTCTTTGTGGTTTACTCTCCTTTCCATATTCTGGTGGTCATAGTTTTTCAAGGGACATCCAGGTCACATTCGTATGTGCTTGGTGCAGATCAATATTGACCCTCGACCTGAGGTATGATATAGTCTGTCGCCCGTGGCTTTGGATGCCGTTTCGATTGGTTCTGTATTGAGGCCTCCTTGCAGTCGTTGCCTTACATTGTAAAGAACGCCAAGCTAGAGCTATAATGAGTTGTCGTATTCAGCTTTTAATGATTTGTACTCCTGCTCCCAGCATTGATTTGGCCAGGCCACAAGTCGGATGGTCGAACTCCATCCTTAGCGTGTTAATATTCCTTCTATCGATTTCAAGCTGAAGTTTGCGGAATAGAGAATGGTCGAAATCCACTCATCAATTTATCAACGTTTATACACCACTCTACATTCAGGTGACTTAGAGTTATTCTTCCCCCGGTCGACTCACACCCAATTTATGTTCATGCTTCGTTCCACGCTCTGGGGACTTAGAGATTTTTCTCAAATTGTTTATACTATAGTTCGCGCTCTGGGGACCCATAGTACTCTAGTACGCTTCAGGGACTTAGAGATTTTCCTCAAGTTGTTTATACTCTAGTCCGTGCTCTGGGGACTCAGAGTACTCTAGTCCGCTTCAGGGACTTAGAGACTTCCTCAAGTCGTTTATATTCTAGTCCACGCTCTGGGGACTCAGAGTACTCTAGTCTCCTTCAGGGACTTAGAGACTTTCCTCAACTCGTTTATACTCTAGTTCACGATCCGGGGGCTCAGAGTACTCTAGACCGCTTCAAGGACTTAGAGATTTTTCTCAAGTCATTTATACTTTAGTCCATGCTCCGGGACTCAGAGTACTCTAGTCCGCTTCAAGGACTTAGAGATTTTTCTCAAATCGTTTATACTCTAGTCCGCACCATGGGGACTCAGAGTACTCTAATATGCTTCAGGGACTTAGAGATTTTCCTCAAGTGTTTATACTCTAGTCCGCACTCTAGGGACTCAGAGTACTCTAGTCCGTTTCAAGGACTTAGAGACTTTCCCCAAGTCATTTATACTCTAGTCTGGGTTCTGGGGACTCAGAGTACTCTAGTCCGCTTCAGGGACTTAGAGACTTTGCTCAAGTCGTTTATACTCTAGTCCGCGCTCTGGGGACTCAGTGTACTCTAGTCCGCTTCAAGGACTTAGAGATTTTTCTCAACTCGTTTATACTCTAGTCCACGCTCGGGGGACTTAGAGTACTCTAGTCCGCTTCAGGGACTTAGAGATTTTTCTCAAGTCTTTTATACTCTAGTCCACGCTCTAGGGACTTAGAGTACTCTAGTCCACTTCAGGGACTTAGAGATTTTTCTCAAATCGTATATACTCTAGTCCGCGCTCTAGGGACTTAGAGTACTCTAGTCCGCTTCAGGGACTTAGAGATTTTCCTTAACTCGTTTATACTCTAGTCCGCGCTCTGGGGACTCGGAGTACTCTAGTCCGCTTCAGGGACTTAGAGATTTTTCTCAAGTCATTTATACTCTAGTCCACGCTCTAGGGAATCCGAGTACTCTAGTCCGCTTCAGGGACTTAGAGATTTTTGTCAAATCATTTATACTCTAGTCCGCGCTCAAGGGACTCAGAGTACTCTAGTCCGCTTCAGGGATTTAGAGATTTGTCGAATGGTTTATGCTCTAGTCCACGCCCTGGGGACTTAGAGTACTCTAGTCTGCTTCATGAACTTAGAGATTTTACTCAAGTTGTTTATACTCTAGTCCACGCTCTAGGGACTCAGAGTACTCTAGTCCGCTTCGGGGACTTAGAGATTTGTCGAACGGTTTATGCTCTAGTCCACGCCCTGGGGACTCAGAGTACTTTAGTCCGCTTCTGGAACTTAGAGATTTTTCTCAAGTTGTTTATACTCTAGTCCGCGCTTTGGGGACACAGAGTGCTCTAGTCCGCTTCAGGGACTTAGAGATTTACGTCAATTCATTTATACTTTAGTCTGCGCTCTAGGGACTAAGAGTACTCTAGTCCACTTCAGGGACTTAGAGATTTTCTCAGGTCATTTATACTCTAGTCCACACTCTGGGGACTTAGAGTACTCTAGTCCGCTTTAGGGACTTGGATATTTTTGTTGAGAGCAGTCGTATTTCCACCCATTTTATTTGTATTTCATTAACCGTATCGAGGCTAATGTTGTCGAATGAACGGTCGAACCACGTTTGCTCATGGAATGGGACTCTGCTCCCAGCATCAAGGATGAAACTTGAAAAATGGACGGTCGATTCTCGTCCGCTTGGTGATTGTAGCTCTTCCGATCAAGTAAAGGAAGGAGGTATATGATAGATGGTAGGATCACATCCATGCTGGGGTTGGATAATCAAGTCTCGCACAATTTGCTTTGTATCTCTTTCTAGAAAACAAGGATAATGGATTATTGAGTAGACAAAGTAAGTTGCATATGTTTCAAGGTGTAGTCGTGTCCATGTATTGGGAGCGATGGTTGACGAGTAGGCAGTCCATCACAGCTACTTCAAGTCGGGCTTTCGAACTACCTTTTGTGTTCAGGGTAGGATTTGATGTGTTGATGATCAAATACGTCCACTCTAGATAGATCCCGGCGTCACTGAGCTTCAAGAGAGGCATTTGTATTTTATTGAACTTTGTTTTATGACTCGATTTGAGTGAATGATCAGGCCATATTAATTCCAAGCCTTGCTTAGGTCTCCAAGTCAAATATGGAGGTCGATAAATGGATGGTCGGTCATGTTCGCTTTGTATTAGGCTCTGACCATGACGGGCTTTTCAATCTCTAGTCCTTGGCCCCAAATAAAAGGCACATGGTTGATGATGAGCGACCGTATCATGCTCGTCTTGATGAAACTCCATAGGTCCGATCAAGGTCTGCGTGGATTGGTTGGCGGCTAACTCTGAGTACTTGGTCACCTGCATCGTTTTGGAAGAAGTTTAGTTCAAGTCAGTCGTAATTCAAAGCATAATTGAAATTGAAATAAAAATAATCCAAAGTAGATTGGTATAAATCTCATTGATAAGCGGAGCAGCATCGCGTGCTCACTATTCAACTCTGCCCCTAGCCCCTTCTAGCAGGATGTGGACTGCCAACGGTCCAATTGATAATTAAAGTTCTTTATTGATGGGCATCCGAAGTTCCTGGCTCGCCGTTCTACAAGGCTTGCATGTACTATTGAAGCTTTACTTTCCAAACTAGCTTTTCGCTCAAACCTCGGAGGTGTTTGTAATCGCCAGTGTTAGGATCAGTGTGCATCTTGGAATATACAACATTCCCCTGATTTTCTCTGGACTTCGATGGACTCTCTCTAGGTTAGTTTTAAGTACCACTCCGTGTCACGAGTCTCCAAGTAGAGGCTATCGATTGAATCTTTCAAAGAGCATATGGGTCGAATTTTGAGACCTTGCTTTGTCTATTGAATCAGAGTCCTTAGCCAACGAGCCTGCATTGTTATTTTTCCTAGCCTGCTCCACTCCTCCTCACTATGGTTCTAATTCATTTTATAACAGAAATGATCTATGGTCATAGGAGGCTCTCCAGGTAACTAGCTGCCAAAATATATCTGGAGGTCGACTCCCTTCAAATGCGATCAGTATGATATCCTTGTTAGTATTTGGAACAAATTGCTTGGAGTCAAAGATTGGTTTGCTTGGAGTCACTAAATTTGAAGTGCTGGTTCAGTGAAGAATGGTGCTTGGAGTTATCTTGGCATTTACCTAGAGTCATATCATATATGTTCTCCAACCTTTGGGGGTATCGTTTGAGTAGTGGTTGCTTGTTCGTTCCCTTGTTGCCATTCAGAAGCTGTGCCTATGCAGCAGCACTACGCCTTTTTATTTATTTTATTTTTTTTGAAAATAGGGATCGTACCCGATACATATTATTTTTTTGGTATAAGGACCGGTCGGATGTTTTTTTTGAGAGAGGGATCGGTATACACTGGATGGATCGGTATACATGCGGCCGGTAACACTGGGTCCGTATACACCGGATCGGTAACATCGGGTCGGTAACACTGAGAAGGTATACACCAGGTCGGTAACACTGGGTCGGTATACACCGGGTTAGTAACACTAGGTTGGTAACACCAGGTTGGTATACTCTGGATCGATAACATTGGGTCGGTAACACTGGGTCGGTAACACAGGGTCAGTATACACTGGGTCGGTAACACCGAATCGGTATACTCTGGGACATTTGGTGTATATGGTTCTTGAAGCGATTTGCGCATGCGTTTTTTTGGAGCGATCGGGACATACAATTTTTGAAGCGATCGAGACATATGGGTTTTTGGAGCGATCGGTACATATGGTTTTTGGAGCGACCGGTATACAAGCTTTTCAGAGGGATCGGTAAGTAAGCTTTTTTGTAAGGTATCAGATATCTGCATTGAGTGAGAGGTCGGCTATATGAGGGATTGGCTGAATTTCCATCATAGAGGGGTCAGCCTTCATATAACTCCAGTGCAAAGTTCAACATCTAATCCTAAAAACTTGGGTACATCAGTGAATCCAATCCCATGGCTAATAGCTTCCTCTAGATCTCTTTCAAATCTGAGTAGAATAGGAAGTTTGCTGGTAAACAACTGGATCTATCTCGTGAATATGGAAATCCACTAGTAGACGATGAGATCCAATCAAGCAGAGAATTCAACTTTCAGTGAAAGCACCAAAATTGGTCACTAACACCCTTGAATAGAATTATGTAGAGAGATTAATAAAGAAAGTAAATTAAAGCAGAGAAGTAACATAGTTGAATGCAAAAAGAATAACAAAAACAAGAACATCGAATTTATAGTGGTTCAGCATAATTTCCTAAGTCCATTTTGAATATAATCTTCATTACTTTTCCAATCACTTGAGTACAGATACAATCTGTAAACGAACCACTTGAGTACAAATTTTAACAGAAAAGAAGTGAGTACCGAAAATGGCAGTGTCCCTGGAGTTCTCGAAAAAAGGTCCCCTCAACTGGACACCTGCCCCTCTATTTATAGACGAAGATATGCTGGTTCCTGTGTTCAGGCCCATGACCGAGATAGCTTGGCCCATAGCTGCTAGGTTAGGGTGACCGACCCAGGCAGGCCGATCCACTGCCATCGATCCACCTATTGCCGATCCAGGGGTTGTTTCGTAGCTAACTCGGAGTAGGCTCTCAAGGAACTCGGAGTAGCTAGTGGCGTATATCGAAGCAAAACACTGCCGACCACATCACCTTGCTGTAAATCTAAGAATATGCTAACTCTCCTGAAGCGTGTCGACCCAGGTATGCCGAACCACCTTGGCCGACCTACTAGGCCGATCCACTAAGAGCCGAGCCACATGAAAGAATTCTTCCGAGGCCAATCCCACTCACACTGAACTACCTAGGCTGATCCAAAACTGTTGATCCACGCTCGCCGACCCACGTATGTCGCTACGATACACAACCGACCCACCTCCATTAAGTATCCTGACCAATCCATTGCCCAATACCGAACCACTATAAACCATGCACCGACCTGCACCTGGCTTTGATGCTAGAATCAGTCCAAAAAATGTCGAACCACAAACATACCGAGCCATAAATATACTAAACCAATCGGGTTACACCAAACCCTTTTACTTCCATATCTATCTTGGTTTGAGTCCCGTTTAGGCTCAACCATATCCTCTGCAACTATCGCTTTGTAGCCGGGTCAAGTAGCCGGGTAACAACTAGATTGTTAGATTATAACCGTGCCACCCACTGAACCGTAAACCATAAATCATACCATGTATACAAAGATTGTAAATGATGTGGTATGGTATAATCATCTTTTAATTTGATTATCATATGCAGGTTATATAAAATGTGGTTATCTTATGATGCGGTATGGTTTCCAGCTATAGAATTTGTCAGTTTACTTGTGGTTGGAAAAGTCAGACATATTTTAATTTGATGTGGTATGGTATAATCAGCTATGCTATATTTTCAAAACTGTAGAACGTTTTTTATATTCCAAAATATCACTCATGCGTGATTAAACTTGTACAATTGTAAAAACTTAATGTCCTGTTAAAGGTCATTCTAAAATATCATCTAATAATCTATGTGAATATAATTACTCTAGCCAATATTGCAATTTCTTTTTCTTGTTCACTACGTGTCACTTAACAATACATGACAACAAAAGAGTTTATGGCATAATTAGTACAGTTTATGCTAGCAAAGAATGGTGCCCACTCACTACTAAGTACTAATTGAAGCATTCGCTTGCAATTATTTTATTTTATAAATTAAAATGCTAGGTCCTGTTATGTTTCTCAATCACTTATTGATTATTTTCTTCTTTAATTAAATATTCACAAGTATAATGATACGTTTTGAGCTGATATTTGTTTGATTTTTTCCTTTATTTTTTAAATTCAATAATGATTTAGAGCTACAAAGAAGCTCAAAATTAAGAATATATTGATTCTTCTTGATATAATATATATGTATATTTGTGCCTGTGAGTGATTTATACTAATACATCGATAACAATCCTTAGTATCAAGCTGGCTTACTTGTACAATCCTTAGTGTAATTGGATTTACACTTTTCCAATTACTTCATTTTTTCTAAGCAGCAATTAATTTTTCATCAAATTCATAATTAATAAAAAAAATTAACAAATACATTTTCTTTTGATATTATACAACTTAACGGTCAGTTTTCCCACCGTTGTGCGGTTATACTAGTAACTAGCAATAGTTATAGCATATGGCAGCCATAACTTACTATAACTATACATGCGACAACCGTAACATGTGATTGTTATAGCATGGGACAACCGTAACATATGACAGTATACTATAGTCTGTGACCACTATAACTTGCGATTGCTATTAAGTGCTTTAGTTATAAGTTACGACAAAGATAAGGTGAGATGACCATAAGTTATGAAAAGAAAAAGGGCGATAACATTTGTAAAGGCTGGTACCCTTGAATTTTATAAGCTGCAATAGCTGATGTCTTATAACATGCAACAGTTGTTGAGTTTTAAAATGCGACAAATAAGGTTTTAATACTTGCGACAACCTTGGTTTTTGTTTGTACCAAAATTGGGCACAACACCCTTCGGATGTGTTTGAAGAGATAAAATGAAGAATATAAATGAAAAATGAGGCAGATCTGTAAAACACACCAAAATTAATAAGAAAAACAACAGAGAAACACAGAGATTTAGAGTGGTTCGGAATGTTGCTTACATCCACTATGAAATGGTTGACTTTTATTAACTGTTGCTTGCTGGTTACAACGAATTACAACAGTAAAACTCGAGTACAACAGTGATTTCGGTAGAGTATGGACGTAGAAGAGCCCAAAAGTCCCTTTTTTGTAGGTCCTGAGCTGCTATTTATAGGCATAGGCTGCAAATTTCTTGCTCAGATCTTGGAAGACCTCTTTTCGCATGTGGGTGGGTCCACGCGATCGATACCTGATCATTTGGGGTCGATCCATGATCGATACGAACACAATTCGTATCGATCAAGATTTGCTCCAATCGAGTCGGGATCGATCATGAACATTCTTGAAGACGTATGTAAGCTCCTGTGAAAATTTGGTGGCATTTGGACTTGTAGATTTTGAGTTATGATCGATGCAAGTTTGGATTTATTGAAGACTATTGAATTCGCATCGGTTCTTCTTTTCATCGCTCTGTTTGTATCGATCCGAGCACGTGCCTACAAGTTGACATGGCGCTAACTTTTTGCATCGATCCACTTTTTATGCTGAGTGACCGAGTCAACCATTTTTACGTGTTCTCTTCATATCGATCATTTGAGGCTCTGTTCATATCGATGCTCACAGGTCACTTCTTATCGATGGCTGGTGGCCACTTAATATCGATAGCTGGAGGTCATTTCGTATCGATAGAAGATATTACTTTGTATCGATCGTTTGATGGTTCATTCGTATCGATCGTTGATCAATCGATATGAACTGTGCAATTGGATTCGATATGAATTGTCTCCAATTGATAGATACGAAGCCGAGTAAATGTGATGGATACGAAGTAGAACCAGGCCAAGTAGATACGACGTATAGTGTACGTGATGGATACGAATCGATAGATGCTTGATGGATACAAATCCGATCGATGCGAAAAGATGGATACGACCCGATCGATGCGAAATGAAGGACGCGAGTGAGTTGATTTCCTTGGTTTGCATCGATCATATCTTGAGCATATGAACTCCGATTGACTTGAAATTTGAAATGTTGGCTTTCATAGCTTTGCTAGTCTTGTCATATCAATTGTAGCTCGATCCGGACTTGGACAAAATTTACCGGTATCCATAGTAGATATGTGTATTAACGATCTCCAGGACAAACTATCCCTAGTTTCTAGTCAAGTTCTTGGTGTCACGGTCTTGCCAAAAGGCAGGATAACAGTTTTTTAACTTGCGATATACATGTGACAACCTGTATGTGAAGTGGTCTTATTTTTGAATCATATGCTTTTGAAAACATGCTGACGACCTTCGTTTAAGTATGCGAATGGCATTGTAATAACTTGAGATATCCTATATTTTATAACATGCGATAGTATATGTTATATAAATATAATGTTTTTTTGGATACTAGTTAAACATGCAACAATTAATGATCGTAAGTTAATATGAGTTTAAAAATCAATACATGGAAGAATGTTCTGTGTTAGTATAGATTATTTATGAATGTTCAGTTTATATCATATTGCTACGATTAATGAAATACAAACATAATAAAATTACCTATAACAAAACGATGGGGGTTTTCGGGAAAATTATTGACCAGCTTTGAGTGAATAGAGTGAGTATGCTTGCGCTTAACTAGTTAGTTACGGAGTATAGAACAAATTTGGAGAATGATGTCCAAGTTAGTATATCTATTTGAGAAAATCAGGAATGAGTTTTGAACGGAACGACAAATACTAAGGTTGCTTCTTAAGTTGTGTATCCCTTGTCCTCAAGCCACATGGTCAACAACTTCTAATGTATGAGTATTCATATAGAACAAAGAATGGGTACGCAAAATGGATTAAGGTGGGAAGCTCATTGATGAATATAGACGGTTGGTCAAGGACTTGTATGATAGAATTAAGACTTTTCCAAATGGATAAGGGCCGAGTCAGCCCGTTTTGTTTTTAATTGACATGTAACGCTAATAGGTTATTAGTGACCTTGAGAAAAAACATAATATGATAGACTTTGCACTTAAAAAGGGTCTGTTCACCATAATTTTTTACCCCGTTACCATCCTTGATGCGTCGAATGCGTTCAATGCATGGTGAACGGTAACGTGCAAATGCCCCATTCCGATGAATGCAAATTTTTGGCCCGTTTGAGATTTAATTAGGCTATTGATTAGTAAGTTTATATTTTTTTAAATTTATAAAATTAATAACTTATGCAAATGAGATCCGTTTGAGATGCGCTTTTTTGCGTTATGATTGTATCAAAGTGTTATACGTTATCGAGCTGATTTGAACTAAATTCGAATAATTTATAATTTTATAATTTATTTATTTATTTTTGTAAATTATTGATACATATTATTCATTAAAAAAATTAAATATAAATCAATTTTATTTTAAAATATACATTTCAAACACTATGCTTAGATTTTCCACCCATAGCACACAAACGCATTCCCCGTTCATTCAACTTTTCCGCTCAAATGGCCTGCTCAAATGCCCCGTTCAAATTCCCCGTTATCATTCGTTGAGAATGCACCTAAAATGTGCAGCAACCTTAGAAACCTAGCAACGCAATATTATTGAAAAAATGCAGAAAATGATAATGAACACATATGGTGCTAGCTCTAAGGTACGAACAACCCTATGTATGGAATGAACATTATTCATGGTGGATCTATCTTTTTATTCATGGTATTATTTTTATATGCTAATCTGTATGATGTAGGATACATTACATTATGAGAGTACTAGTTGTTAGGAACTGGAGATAGTGGTTTTGATGACAACAACCTTTGTAACTTATTTTATTATAACTTATATACTAACACTATTGTCTAGATATATATGAATGTTATTATGCAGGATATATATAAGGCAGGTACTGATTATTGAAGACTGTACAGTATAAAGATCAAGAATGGAGAAATCAAGTTTGAAGACTCATGAGTATCAAGATCAAGATTTCAAGATAAGTGTCTAGTTTTTGTTAAAACTTCATAATAGCACGGAAATCTTCATTCCAAATTTCATTTCGGATGGAACCCATTTCTATCTACTTAGTGGCTTACAAACCCATGACAAGTAGCTTACAAACCTACGACAAGTGGCTTACAAACCCACGAACATCATGGTTTTGTACAAGTTCTCGAGTCCTGATGTGATGAGATATTCTGCAGGAAGAAACTTGCAAAACTACTTCAAAATGGTTTTTCAAAATGATTTTCAAAACTGCTTTTCAAAATGTTTTAGCCTTAAAAATTATCTTTTCAAATGATTTTGAAAAAGATGTTTTAGCCTTAAAATATTCTCTGTTTTTTTTAAATAAACTCTTGTTTTAAACTTCGTTTGTTTTTAAAACTATCTTCTGATTTTTAAATATTCTTTTATAATATATATATATATATACTTGAGATTTAAAATCAAATTTATATATACATTCTAAAATTATATTTTTCTACTCTTCTTTATTTTAAAACATAGGAAAATTAGTTTATTTTACTCCGGAATCATTTCATCTTGTTTTCCTTTCAATACCATTTTCAAAACAAATTTTACACTATTTTTAACTAGGGGATGTCGACAACATGGGATACCCTATGTCGACATGATGGCCGTTAAATTCAAAAGTTTCAATTTTCAAAATAAGTGTCTATTCGTTTAAATCTCTTAACGAATGGCTATGACCGTTATTGGTATATAATAGCCTTCACAAACGAATTTTTTACTAACTATTTTCTTATTTTCTTCACTCCTTCTCTACAAAACCATATTCTAAAATTTTCATATTTTTAAGATCATGCCGAAATTTTGCCGAATTCTCAAGTGAATCAAATTAGAATCTAATTCTTGTTTGATTCTCTGCCTTCTCTCGAAGATCAAAGTGCTATTCAGAGTTATAGGATCAATTTGTAATCAAAAGTTTATCGATTCTCTCTATAAGGTGTGGTTGTGCCTGGAAATCAATTAGGTGATCTTGTGTCTTGTAAATCAAGAGAGTTTGCCCCGGACTCGAAGACATGAGGGTACCTCAAGGCTTTTAGCAATTGAGGATTGTAATCTCGACATTGGTATAATAAAAATCCATACGAGGTGTTTGCCTTGGTGCAGGACTAGACGTAGGGTAACTCTCAACCAGTATAAAATCCGGTGTGTTCTTTCCTTTTACTGCTTTTTATTTACTTTCCACATCTGTGTTTGATTCTGTGATTGTTCTATGATTAAGCTATGCATTTGTTTATATCATAATTTTTAAATTAGTCCATATAAGTCTTAGAATCCATTAAACACTATTCACCCCCCCTCTAGTGTTAAATTAGCCTTAAGATCCTTAATCCGTACTCCCTTGCAATTGGTATCAGAGCATAGGTTTTCATAGTTTTCATAATCTGAAACTTGAAAAGTTAAAAATGGCATTTTTAGGAAATTTTGTTAATAATAGTTTGAATTTATGCATTTCATCAAAGTATCATAAGTCTGCATATAGTTTTTATGAAAAATCAAGTTATCTACAAAATTGGTGTGTTATGCAGGAACAGACATGTTACATGGATTTTGAAGAATCAACAACCAATGGACAAACTGTGCAAATTGAGAAAGATAAATGGATACTTGATAGTGGATGTTCAAGGTATATGACTGGAAATCCCAAGATACTCAATGACATTATATATCAAGACGGTGGATTGCTCAACTTTGGAGATAACTCAAAAAGATATGTCATTGGCATCGGCAATGTCGGTAATTCTAAAACTCCTCTTATTTATGATGTTTTGCTAGTTAGGAATTTAAAACATAATCTGCTTAGTACCAGTCAACTATGTGATAAAGGATTTAAAATTAAATTTGGAAAAGATAAGTGTCACATCGAAGATAATAAGTCAAATATTATCTTTGAAGGAATTAGGAAGAAAAACATTTACGTCCTTAGTATGAAAGTTTCAAATGATAACTTATGTCTTTTGGCTAATACAAGTGATCCTTGGATTTGGCATAAAAGAATTGGTCATTTAAATTTCAAACTATTATCTAGGTTAACAAAACTTGACTTAGTTAGAGGTCTTCCCGAGTTAAACTTTAAAGTATATAGTATATGTGATGCTTGCCAATTAGGAAAACTTAAGAAAAGTTCATTTAAATTAAAAGATATGATTTCTACTACTAAACCTCTAGAATTACTTCATTTAGATTTATTTGGTCCATCTCAAGTTCAATCAATTAATCACAATAAATATGTTTTTGTAATTGTAGATGATTATTCTAGATATACTTGGACAATTTTTCTTAAACTTAAAAGTGATGCTTTTGAAATATTTAAGAATTTTGCTAAAAGAATTCAAAATCAACTTTCTTTAAAATAAAAACTATTATTAGTGATCACGGTGGAGAATTTGAAAACGAAAATTTTAAGAATTTCTGTAATAAAAAAGGAATTACTCATAATTTCTCTTTTCCAAGAACTCCACAACTAAACGAAGTGGTAGAACGTAAGAATAGAACGATTCAAGAGTGTGCTAGAAAAATGCTTTCTGATAGTAACTTAGCTAAAAACTTTTGGGCTGTCGCAGTCGCTACAGCTTGTTATATATTCAATAGGATTTTAATTAGACCATTAACTAATAAAACACCATATGAATTACTTTACAATAAGAAACCCATAGTATCTTATTTTAAAGTTTTTGGTAGTATGTGTTTTATTCTTAATACAAAAGATAATTTAGATAAATTTGAACCTAAAAATCCAAAGGAAGAATCATCTGATGATTCATGGATTCTTGCTATGCAAGAAGAATTGAATCAGTTCACCAGAAATGATGTTTGGGAACTTGTTCCTAGACCTGAGGATAAAAATATAATTGGAACAAAATGGGTTTATAAAAATAAAATGAATGAACTTGGTGAGGTCGTGAGAAATAAAGCTCGTTTAGTCACGCAAGGTTATTGTCAAGAAGAAGGAATTGATTATGACGAAACCTTTGCACCCATAGCAAGACTAGAAGCCATCAGGATTCTACTTGCTTTCGCATACAATAATTTCAAATTATATCAAATGGATGTTGAAAGTGCTTTTTTAAATGGTTTTGTAAAAGAAGATGTTTATGTTGAACAACCTCCACTTTTTGAAGATAATAAATTTCCAAATCATGTATATAAATTAAAGAAAGCTTTATATGGTCTAAAACAAGCTCCTAGAGCCTGGTATGAAAGACTAAGATCTTATTTACTACAATCTGGTTTTGAAATTGGTAAAATAGATACAACTCTTTTTATTAAAAGAAACAAAAATGATATTCAATTAGTAGAAATATATGTAGATGATATAATATTTGGATCAACTAATAACATAATGAATAAAGAATTCTCAGGTATAATGACTAAAGAATTTGAAATGAGTCATATGGGAGAACTAAGTTTCTTCTTAGGACTTCAAATCAAACAATTAGATAAAGGAATTTTCATTAGTCAAGAAAATATGCTAAGGATTTAATTAATAAATTTGGATTGACCACTTCTAGTGGGAAACCAACTCCAATGACAACTAATGTAGCTTTAAGTAAAGAAGATAAATCAAAAGATGTTGATCAAAAATAATATAAGGTAATGATTGGTTTGCTGCTTTATATAACAGCAAGTCGTCCTAACATCATGCATAGTGTCTATCTCTGTGCAAGATACCAATCTCAACCTAAAGAAACTCACTTAAAAGCTGTTAAAAGAATTTTAAGATATGTAAAATGTACTTTAGATTATGGTTTATTTTACCCTAAAAATGATGTATTTGATTTAATTTCATATTGTGATGCTGATTACGCTAGTTGTAAATCAGATCGAAAAAGTACAAGTGGAACTTGTCACTTTCTAGGACATTCTCTGGTTTCCTGGTTTAGTAAGAAGCAAAAAACTATATCCTTGTCAACAACTGAAGTAGAACATATATCTACTGCTTTGGCTTGTTCTCAAGTTATATATATGCAACAAACTTTAAAAGATTTTGGATTAACTATAACTAAATAACCAATTTATTGTGGTAATACTAGTGCAATAAATCTATCTAAAAATCCAACTCATCATGCTAGAACAAAACATATTGATATTAGACATCATTTTCTTAGAGATAATATAAGTAAAGAAGTAATAACTCTTGAATATATTAATACTGAGAAACAAATTGCTGATATATTAACTAAACCATTAAATGAACAAAACTTTACTAAATTTAGAAGAGAATTAGGTATATGTTCATTAAAATATAAATTATAAATAATACAAGTATAGTTAATATTAAATATAAATAAAAAATTCTAAAAAATTGAACTGGGCATGTCGACATGACCCATCCCCCTATGTCGACATATAGGCCGAGATTTTCAAATTTAAATTTCCCTCTAAAATTAGCTATTGGTTATATATTTATATATTTTGACTTTTACTCCTTTTCTCTATTCTATTTTCTGTAATAAACTTCTAAAATAGTAAATTAATGGCTTCCTCTTCTAATAATGAACCTTCTTCACCCACTTCTCCTCATTCTGGCCATTTTCAACGTTCCACACATGTACGAGTCATCAAATTACAAGTGAAGACTAAAGATTTGCTTCAAATGATGATAGAAATTCAAGTAAGTCAACTGCGAATGGCTAGAGAACAAGATAGGCAAGGCAGAATCCTTAGGAATTTACATAAATTCCTTATGGATAACTAAGCCAATCCCATTGTCATAGAAGAATCATCACAAGCCATGGATTCTGAAGAAGAAGAGCCTCTAGAAGAACCATAAGAGGATCAAGAAGAAGAACATCCTCTGTCGAATCCGAATGTTCATATGGACGAAGACGATGGCGTGATTTGCGTTGGAGAGGTCATTTTTGATGCTAATGGGAACTTGGTCGAACAACGTGGAAACTTTTGTCTCCACTATCCAAATTATTCGGTTCATAAATCACCAATAGTTAAGGGTCCTCGTTAAGCGTTTTTCATTTTTCTCTTTCTTGATTGTATATTGGTTTGTTAATTTGTATATAAATGTTAACTTGATTAATGTTCTTCTAAAAACAATCTTTGGTGTATAAAATCCTGAATTCCATTTAACTTAGGATGCTATATTTCACTCATATATAGTTATTATTCTTATGTCATATGTTTTTTTGTCTCATTTTCTATTACGTTCAAGGTTTATAGGTTATTTTGTTGATCACAAAGGGGGAGAAGTTATATAAAATAGTAGGCTTGGAGTAAGGGGGAGTTGTTGATGTAAGGGGGAGTTATGGTATGATCGAAGTGGTAAGTATATTTTATAAGGTTGTCATCATCAAAAAGAAGGAGATTGTTAGGAACCGAAGGTAGTAGTTTTGATGACAACAACCTTTGTAACTTATTTTATTATAACTTTTATACTAACACTATCGTCTAGATATATATGAATGTTATTATGCAGGATATATATATGGCAGGTACTGATTATTGAAGACTGTACAGTATATAAATCAAGAATGAAGAAATCAAGTTTGAAGACTCATGAGTATCAAGATCAAGATTTCAAGATAAGTGTCTAGTTTTTGTTAAAACTTCATAATAGCACGGAAATCTTCATTCCAAATTTCATTTGGGATGGAACCCATTTCTATCTTCTTAGTGGCTTACAAACCCACAACAAGTAGCTTACAAACCTACGACAAGTGGCTTACAAACCCACGAACATCCTGGTTTTGTACAAGTACTCGAGTCCTGATGTGATGAGATATTCTACAGGAAGAAGCTTGCAAAACTACTTCAAAATGATTTTTCAAAATGATTTCAAAACTGCTTTTCAAAATGTTTTAGCCTTAAAAATTATCTTTTCAAATGATTTTCAAAAAGATGTTTTAGCCTTAAAATATTCTTTGTTTTTGTTTTTAAATAAACTCTTGTTTTAAACTTCGTTTGTTTTTAAAACTAACTTTTGATTTTTAATTATTCTTTTATAATATATATATATATACACTTGAGATTTAAAATAAAATTTATATATACATTCAAAAATTATATTTTTCTACTCTTCTTTATTTTAAAACATAGGAAAATTAGTTTATTTTACTCCAGAATCATTTCATCTTGTTTTCCTTTCAATACCATTTTCAAAACAAATTTTACACTGTTTTTAACTAAGCGACGTCGACATCATGGGATACCCCATGTCGACATGGTGGCTATAAATTCAAAAGTTTCAATTTTCAAAAGAAATGTCTATTCATTTAAATCTCTTCACGAATAGTTATGACCGTTACTGGTCTATAAATAGCCTTCACAAACGAATTTTTTAACTAACTATTTTATTATTTTCTTCACTCCTTCTTCTCCATAAAACCATATTCTAAAATTTTCATATTTTTAAGATCGTGCCGAAATTCAGCCGAATTCTCAAGTGAAACAAATTAGAATCTAATTCTTGTTTGATTCTCTGTCCTCTCTTGGAGATCAAAGTGCTATTCAGAGTTATAAGATCAATTTGTAATCAAAAGTTTATCGAGTCTCTCTATAAGGTGTGGTTGTACCTGGAAATCAATTGATGATCTTGTGTCCCGTAAATCAAGAGAGTTTGCCCCGGACTCGAAGACAGGAGGGTACCTCAAGGCTTTTAGAAATTGAGGATTGTAATCTCGACATTGGTATAATAAAAATCTGTACGAGGTGTTTGCCTTGGTGCAGGACTGGACGTAGGGTAGCTCCGAACCAGTATAAAATCCAGTGTGTTCTTTCCTTTTACTGCTTTTTATTTACTTTCTGCATCTGTGTTTGATTCTGTGATTGTTCTGTGATTAAGTTATGCATTTGTTTATATCATAATTTTGAAATTAGTCCATATAAGTCTTAGAATCCATTAAACACCATTCACCCTCTCTCTAGTGTTAAATTGCCTTAAGATCCTTAATCCGCACTCCCTTTCACCAGTAAGGGAAAACTCATTCTGCTTAGTGGTGTGGTCTCACTAATTATTGTTTTATTGAATAATGATGTATTATATTACTCGCATTAGGCTTTATGTCTAGGTCGTGGTTTTTCCCTTAAATTGTTGGATATTCATTTGAGTAGTTTAAGAATTATGGCTTGATAGATCTATTTCGATGAATAAGAGCAATCTGAAAGACATTGTTGGTGGCAAGAATCTTGAATATATTTTTTAGTAAATTTCTATTATGAAACTATTTTTCTTCTCTATGTAATAAGGACGGGGTTTAAATCTATTGTAACATTCCATAATTTGGCGCTAGTTATTTAATTACTTAGTTAGTTAATTAAGTAGGCCCCAAAAAAGGAATTTATGGAAACGATGGAATTTGACCATGAAATTTGTACCGTTGCATTCGTGGCGAAATTCTAAGCAACTTTCATTTTGGAGTTTTGCGAACGGAGTCCAAACAAAAAAGTTACGGACGAAAAATGAATTCGGAATGAAAATAAATAAATAAGAAAAATTAACTAAATTAACCCGGGCCCATAGGTCGACCCACCATCATGCGATCAACCCCTAGGTAGGTGGCAGCCGATCGTTCCCTGTGTGGCAGCTAGGGTCAGCCTAGGCCCAACGATCCGGATTTAATATATTTTGATCTAATGATTAAGGTTGATTCTTACGCCTACAAATTCAGGCCCAACCCTCCCTTTTCTTCTCATATTCTTCTAGTATCAGTTTCAGTTGAGTAGAATTTGCATAAAACATCCAAGTTGTGTTGACGCTTCTTGCATTCCTTCATTGTTATTCTTTCTTTAACATTGAAGAAGTTGTAAAATGCAATATTTTTCAATGTGTCTATTTGTTTTTTGGTTAAGCCATTCTTTTCTTTTACCAATTTTATCATTCTGAAGATTACCTGTAAGCCACATCTGTATGCTGTGTCTGGCTTTGTGTCTTTATCTTCTGCTATTTCCCGCTCTGTTCCTTTAGATATGATATTCATTCTTGCCGGATGTGGATTGACAAAATCATCAGCATCCTATTGTTTGAAAAAGAGGCATTAAGTTGACAGTGAAACAAATGACATTGAAACATAACAATATGTCGGGTATCAATTGCAATGAAACAACTTCACGCAAATATATAAGGAATATCATTTTTGCAGTTCAAAGGTATCAGTTTTGTTAAACATAGGTATTAGTTTTCATAAAAATGAGATTTGAAACGATTTTGAAAATTCCAAACTAATAACTTCAAGTGTATGAATTGCAGGTATTATATTTGATTTATAATAGTGTTAGTTTTTTTTAAAAATGTAGTGAAAACAATTTATAAAAGTGCAAAGTACAAGCTTCAAACAAACATGTTAGCGGTATCATTTTAGAAGTTATTGGTAGCCTTTTTTCTACAAATTACATATGAAAAATTATTTATATAATTAGAAAGACATAAGTTCTACACAAAACATCTAATAGGTATCATTTTTGTTGAATACCGGTATCAATTTTCATAAACATGACAGTGTAAATAATTTTAAAACTCCAAATCATTAACCTAAAACATGCATAATTTTGGTATCATTTTTTTTATAATGGTATCAGTTTTTAAATAAAATGCAGTGAAAACAATGTACAAAAGTAAAGCGTACAAGCTTCAAACAAACATGTTAGTGGTATTATTTTTGCAAGTTGTTTGTATCATTTTTGCTACAAATTACATGAAAAATATTCTATAAAATTAGAAAGACATCAACTCTACTCAAAACAGCTAGTGGGTATCATTTTTGTTGAATATGTTGTCAGTTTTAATAAAAATGACATTTGAAATAATTTTGAAAACTCCAAATCATTTAACTCAAACATACACAATTTAGGTATCAGTTTTTATATATAATGTTATCATTTTTTAAACAAAATGTAGTGATAACAATTCAAAAAAGCATGAAGTACAAATTTCGAACAAACATACTTCCGGTATAATTTTTGCAATGTATTGGTATCCTTTTTGCTACAAAATACGTTGAAAATTATTTATAGAACGATAAAGGCATCAACTCTAGTCAAAATAGCCAGTGGGTATCATTTTTGTAGATATAGGTACCAATTTTCATAAACATGATATTTGAAATAATTTTTAAAATTCCAAACTAATACCTTCAAGCATACAAACTGTAAGTATCATTCTTGGTTTATAATAGTAACAGTTTTTACAAAAAAACAATGAAAACAACTTATCAAGGCACAAAGTACAAACTTCAAACAAAATGATTATTTGTATAATTTTTTCAAGATATCAATGTTAGTTTTACTACCAATGATTTGAAAAATAGTTTATAAAATTATTAGCTAGCAATTCTACTCAAAACAAAGAGTAAGTATTATTTTTGTTAAATATAGGTATCAGTTTGTTAAAAAGTACGGTTGAAATAATTTTAAAATTCCAAAACAATAACTTCAAACAAACAAACTAGAGGTATCATTTTTTGTTTATATTTATATCGTTTTTATAACAAATTATAGTGAAAATAATTTGTAAAACTAAAAGTACCAACTTCAAACAAATCTAAAGTGGATATCATTTTTGTAAGGTATTGGTATCAATTTTGCTACAAATAAGATAGAAAAATAATTTCTAAATTAAAAGGCATCATCTCCATACAAATAGACAGTGGCTATTGGTTTTGCAGTATGTTTATATCAGTTTTATTATATATTACAACAAGTTACGACAACTAAGCCATTAGTAGACAAGTTGGGGTCGGCACCAACTAAAATCAAACAGATACTAGGTATCACTTTTCCAATATATTAGTATCATTTTTGTAATAAAGGACGATGAAAACTATTCTTAAAACTACAAAGCTTTGTCTTCTACCAAAGAAACTGTAGGCATCATTTTTGCAGTATGTAACATGTCATAAAGTGATAGTGTTTGTAATTTTACCTAATTGATTTGTTCCTCTTTGGATTTTTATTTGCAATTTGTTTTTCTGTTTCTTTTTGAGCTTTTTCCTGTTTAACATTTTTGATACTAATAGAATACATTTAATAATATGATATTGTTAGTATCATTTACCTGTTGAATTGTATTTTGAGTTTCTGTTTGAATTTTCTTCTGAATGGTTTTTTTCATTTTTTTCTCTTCGATCTTCATTCTTTTTCTTGCAGCTGTTCTTCAGTTGATTTCTCAATAACTATTTTTGGTTGCTTGTTTTCTTTATTGTTCTGTTAAATAAGTTCAATACTATTATAATACAACTATATTAACTTCATTATAGATTTTATAGTATCGGTTACTTTTTTCGGTATGTTTTCTGTTATATATGATTGGTTTTCATATGCTCTGTTTTATTCATTTCTTCCTTTTGTTCTTTTTATCTCGATTTTGCTGTGGTTCCTCTTCAATTGGTCATTTTCGTAATTTTAACTTGCTAGCTTTTGTTTTCACCGTCTCTGGTTTCGACTCAGATTGAGCTAGGTTTTTCATTTCTAGAATTGCAAATTACTGTTGAATATCTAGTGGAGCTGCGATTTCGGTTTCTCGATTTGGAGTTTGCTGCTGAATTTCCACTGAAGCTAGGCCAACGATTTCATGAATCGGTGATTGTTGTTCAATTTCTGGTGGTTGTTCTCCGTGCTCTGAAGTTTGCGGTTGAGTTGGAGATAACGATTCGCTTTTGCTTTGAGGCGCATTTTTGTTGTGAATTGGAATTCTGAGAGAGAATTTGAAATTGAAGAAGGAATACGAATGAAATGAATTGGAAAGGTAGGGGATTGTTTTAACCCATGAATGGACTTTGGGCTTGTCATTGAGACAGAAAAAAAATGTGTGTGTCCTTGTGTCAAAATTTTAAAAGAATTTGTCCTTTAAATTTTTTTTCCCTATTCTATAATCGAAAATTGTCCATGATTGAGTTTAATTAAAACAGTGAAAAAAAATTAATATGACTGATAAAATTGCCGTTATCACTGATTTTGATATTTTTTTTACCGTTAACGATGACAACTTTACCGTTACTGTACAGATAGAACTGTTATACCGATGTAACTCAATAATAATTACCAATTATTTGGCATTAGTAAATTCACCATTACCACAGCAACCATAATTGCAATTGTATTATTCCACACATATTCAAAATGATAGCAATAGAAAAATACATTTGGACACGATAAAATAGAATAATAAGCTACATATAAAGAATTGTTCTACATTTTACTCAGTCCGACCGAGTCGGTAGTGTGCTGTTGTTCGAAGTGGGAAAAATAAAAAATCTATTTCTTGTACTAACTTTTTATTTGGGTTATTTAGAGTTCAGATGGAGGTGCATTTAACACTACCCATAATTTTGTGGAGATGGGTGGAAGATGTGAAGAAAAAGTAAAGAAGGGAGGGACAACGTGCACAACTTTTCTCATTTATTTGGTTACACTCTTAGATTGCCAAAGAAGTAACTTGAAGATGCTCTTATTATCATACCGACCATTATAGAGGTTTGTCTACTATGGATTTGCTAAACCAAATTGTATTAAGCCAAAAAAATAAGTAACATTTTTGTAACATATCTCCTTAAATCTCTTATGTTATTTAGTTTATTCTCTCCATCAATTTGTCTTTAAATCTCTCATGTTATTTAGTTTATTCTCTACATTAATGTCTGCTTAAATCTATTCAATGTTAATATTATTCTATCATATTATCGTTTGATGTTTAGCTAAAATTAATGAAAAGCCAAATAAATTTTTTTTTTAATTATGTAATCCAACGGCATGTTTTTCACCATTATACGGTTGCCATGGTATTTCATATTTGCACCTTGTGATGTCATTCTCTGTGACAATGTACAGCCTTGTTACTAACACTACTTTCACTTCTTTTGAAAATTTATTAATGTTATGGTTACTGTTTTTTTTTTTGCAGAGAAGTAAATTATATACAGCGGAAATGCAGCAATTTGACTTCATATTTGAAGCATCAATTAAAATAAAAGATCAGTAAAAGAAGGAACAAATGCCTGTCTGCTGGCAACGAAGAAGTCTGTCCAATGACCATAGATCCAGAAATCTAAACATGAAATGCTTCGAACAGTGAACCAATATATATTTGCTTTAATTTATTACATTAAATTTCTCTTTTATACTATTAATTTATTTGTTGACAAATAGCCATTTGTTGTTTCTTTTAATGCCTAGCTACACTACTACTACCACCTGCTGCGTGTCACAAAATGTACAGTGAACATCATTTCACATATTCAGAACAAATTGATAAAACATAATTGTGAAATTTCACTATAGATGATCATTTTACAATTATTTTGCAATTAGTAATCTGACATGTAAAGATCTAGCCAAAGATTTTCCGTGTTACATGAACCAGTACAGATTTAGGAAATGTCTTTCACACATTGATGTCATATTGAAGTTAGAATTCAGTGGAGTTTATTGACTTTACTGAACACTTGTTTTTCCTTCATCTTTCAGCAATAATTTCAAATTAATTGTTTTCAAACAAAGAGTTAAGGTTTGACCGACTAAACGAAATATATGTAGCAAAAAATAAGTTGGTTATATATATATATATATATACATATATATATATACATATATATATATATATACATATATATATATATATACATATATATAGACACACACACACTATAGTACATATGATAAAAGAATATTTGAGGCAACACACTTTGGAAGGCTTCAAAGCATATAGGCACTATAGGCTTTATAGTAAAAGTTGAACTGTGTAGGATCAAATATTGGTTCCTCCAGTTATCATCTCCAAATTATACTTCTAAAGATATTGTGGAAACCTTTTTAATCATTCTTTTTTCTCCAAATCCATTTACATATGTAATTTATTTTGTATATTTTATTCCAACATGTATGTGTTCTACTCACTAGCAAACAACAATGTTCAAACAAATCCTTGTTTAAATTACTATCAATGGAATCAAAATTTATGTCTAGCTAATTAGTTTTTAGTAAAAAATAATTAGTTGAACACAGTTATCTTTTTATAGTTTGAAATTTGTAGTTTAGTTTCTACTCGATCTAACATATAAATGAACTAGTTAAATTGTTTAATGCGTATATAGTTGAAACTGGACAGGTTAATGGAAAGAATAAGATTAGTTTCTGCAAGAAAAGCTGAGATCTCCTTGTTTTGGTATTCTTGGTTTAGTTTGATGAAATTTGGGAGACAAGTGTTAGTGGTTATGTGACTCTTTAACATCACACACATGAACTGATAGAAATGATATTGTCTACCAAACTTTATCAAAGCATTTTTCCTCAGAAAAATGCCATTATTTTCATCACTGGGAAATCAACTTTGAGTTGTGTTGACTAGGCAGCTTATCTACGCATAAGATGGCAAGTATATTTATATATAAACGATGAATTGAATTGTTGAAGAAGCTAAGAGCAAATTTTTGTGATTTCGACTCAAAATGAAATTGTTATTAGAGGTACTGAAATATAATTTTAAAGTTTAAACATATTGTGCTAATTATATTTTAAATAAAGCATGCTAACTAGCAAATTTCCCATGCATTAATACAACTCTAGTTTAGGAAACAAAGAAACAATACGGATCAACCGAAAAAAAATATGGGTTTTGCGCAGAAGGTCTCTATTCCTGATATTCTTATAAGAAAAGTCCCCGGGGAATTGAGTATGTAGGTCCCTGTAAAAATAAATTAACTTACGCTTTTGGAAATTTTCAAAACTTTCGAAAATTTCAAAAATTTAAAAAAAAAATTGAAAATCAGAAAGCGTAATCCTAATAGAAAGTTAAAATTAACTTACGTTTTTCAAAAATATTAAAAATTTTGAAAATTTCAAACATTTCAAAAATAATTCAAAATTGTGCTTTCCTTATAGAATGCACAAGTTAACTTGAGATTTTCAAAATTTTCAAAAGTTACAGAAATTCTAAAAATTTCAGAAAAATTTCAAATTCAGAAAAGTGGATATTACATCGCATTTTCTGTCAGAAAAGTGAAAGACACCTTGCGTTTTCTATTTTTTAAAAATAGTAACCAAATTTACATATTCATTTCTACATAAACTTTTCTTATTACAACATCTAAAATAGGTACCTATAGCTCTTTTCTTGGAAAAAAAAAGCACTTATAATGGCATAATGACAACGAAAACGGAATAAAAACTTGGTCTGAAGGTAGAAAAGTAATTAATTTTAGTTTAAGAAACTTCATTTACATATGAACCCACAACATTCACTATGTGTTGTAAGTTACTGATTCAGGCACACCTATACTTCATTTTGAGCGACAAATCAGTACATAACTTTTTTAAACACATTGAAAGCTAATTTATGTACATTTGGTGAAATTCTTTGTTAGTTCTTTCTCTGTGAGGGCTGTGACATAAAAGTTGAACCAAAGAAAGACCAAGTTCTTGGTACAAAATTCAATGAACTTTCATCAAATTTGCAAATGAAGTACATATATACAGCAGCATAGGCAGTATGTCTACTAAAGGAAACATTAACATTCAGCCTCTGCCGACAGAAATTCACAAGCAATTTACAAATAATTCTTGAACTGACATGCAAAACATAATATTGTAAGTAATTCTTGAAGTGACACACACACCCCTCACTGAATGCTATTATTTCTTTTTCTACCCAAGTAATAGAAATAAGAAAGTGAAATAACCATTTTTAATATAATATAGCCGAAGAAATGCAACTTATACTGTGCATGAGAAACATATTTTCGAGTCTGAAAGTTTGATGACACACTTTATCTAAGATTAATTATATGATTATCCACATATTGCAAGATATATCTAAAAGATATGAGTTGATCGTTTCGATGTTTTGCATATTTTAGTAGAATTTTTTAGGTTGAAAAAAAAAAGAAAAGAAAAAAAATAACTTTACGTCTCTAGTTAAACATGATTTGATAGCAAGTATTAGCTAAAGTCATTAAATATGATAAAAACCAAGTCATTCATCAATCTCACCTTGAACAGATTTTGCATAAATACAAAAATTTAAAAACATACAGGACCAGACTATTTAATATATTCTTTCATGATTAAGCAATACAACCAAGTGATAAGCAACCCGACCACAATTTCTTCATCATCCTACCCTGCATTCAAATCACAACCAGACAAAGTAAGAAAAAAAAGAAAGAACAGTGTACACAACATTCTTAATATAACAAAAGACCAAAATGAACAATGCTAATGAACATAAGAAAACCATAAAAAGTAACAACACCTTCTTTTGTTTTTTGTATAATAATTCAGGAGGGATCTTGTACAAATCCTCATCTACAGCTTTACAAACTCTGGTTTGATTCGCTTGCTTCTGCGTTGTCAGGTTATGAACCCTTCCTTGCCATTTCATAAACTGATCATCTTTTGTTTTGTTTTGCTTCTCTTCTCCCCTTCTTTTCTCCTGCATATTAATCCATTATCATTTTTATCATAAACACTTTGGCATGTTACCTTAACTTTCAAAGTGAAATATAGTGGTTATTTCTCTTTTTCTAAACCAACTATTGTCAAAAAGAAAGAGGAAAATCAAGAAATGGTTAGTACCATTTTGAGGTTTTGGTTTTGATGATAAGTGTAAAGAGGACTAACAGGGACTTTGAAAAGATCAACTTCTTGATTAAGGCCATTAGGGCTGTGATATCCTCCTTTATACAGATCAGATTGGATGGTGGAATCGAAATACTGAGTTACAGGCACATCATAATCCCAGTAATTATCCCAGTTTCCAAATGCTGGAATCTGAACTTCCCTCGTATCCTATTAATCGTATTAACATAGAATGTAAGCAAACAGTATGAGTAAAAGAGAATAGAAGAGTTATAAATTTGAAATTATCAACCTCCATTTGTCTTTTGTAGTTTGGATAAAAGTAAAATGTATGAATATAAATAACAGAAGGAGAAGAAAACAAAAAAGGTAGAAGCAGCAAAAGAGAGTGAAGAGAAGGTGTAGAGTGGAGTCGTCATCAAGGGGTCCCTTTGTGCTTGCTGTATTCTTTCGTAAGAGCATCTCCAACCGGTGCAGAATTCTCAAATCTGCACCCAAAGGAGCTTCCAACAGAGGTTGGGAATTCTTCATAGTGCATAAAGTAGGGTCGAGAGTGTGAGAATTTGGAAGTGGACGAGGCGTCTGTTTAACAGGCACCTGGATGTCAGGCGCCCGTACAACAGGCGCCTGAGTACAGACGCCTGTTGAACAGGCGCCTGACATCGACATTTTGGAGTACAGGCGTCTGTTCAATAGGCGCCCGATATTTAATAAACACGGACGCCTGTTGAACAGGCGCCTGATGCCCAGGCGCCTGTTCAACAGGCGCATGCCCTCATTTCTGTTGTAGAAATGAGGGCTCCAACATTTTGGAGTGCGGAAAATCGAATTTTCGCACTCCAAACTGTTGGAGATGCTCTAAAGAAACTTATTCATTTTTTATCATATGTCGTATAACCGATTAATATGGACGTTTTTTTTCGTAGTAAGTTTTAATATTCACCTTCCCCCCTTGGATAAGAATGTCAAAAAATATCCGTATTCTAACTTGCATATACTTGCAGTCTATGCAATAAATATTTATTTTATAAATACGTGCCGTTAGAATTGCAAATATTTACAATCTGCACTGCACATTTTGTTGAAAACATTGGAGTCGTGTTTCGTAAAGTTTGTTTTTAAAAAAAAAATCGGGTATTAAGTTTGAATATAAAGTGGTGATCTTATTTTTCACTTCTTAATAACTCAAATATCTTCTTTTAACTTAAAATGGAAAAAGGTATTTATTCATACAATAATGTAATATTTTGGTGAACTTTTAGCTTTGAAATATTTTCTTACTTTTGTTTAAATAGTCATATAAATTGAACTAGGCTGTTGAATATACAACTATTGTTGTTGAGAAGTACGAAACTTACGTATTTGAGAAATAAAGATTTCAGTAATGTTATAATCTATAGGTTCATCATTTGCTAATAAAAATAAATTGTTTTGTAATCTCTAATATGATAATTTTGTTAAAATTGTAATAGATCATTACTGCTAATAAAGAAAATTAATTGAATAGATTTACTCGATATCATTTTGAAATTCCAAATATACCCTTTTACCTCTCATAGAGAAATAGTATTTAAATATAGGGATATAGCATGTTATTTTCTAAGTACAACTGTTATTCACCATGGAGAACTATAGTGTATGTTCACAAGACAAAGTACCCGAGTGAACCGTATTGTCCATAATTTAGATGGGAGTTCATCGGTCGAAATTTTGCCTGATTCCAAGTTAGTATGAAAAAGTTATTGCAGTCTGAACAAAAAAATAGCGGTTTCTATACTAGGCGGAGTTCAAATATGGGGATGTGGTAGCCTATTATTTTCTAAGTATAACTATCAGTCCCCATGGAGAATGAAAGTGTGCGTTTACATATTGTCTGTAATTTAAGTAGGAGTTAATTGGTCGAAGTCACGCTGGATTTTGAATTACTATGAAAAAGTTATTGCAGTCTGAATAAAAAAATAGCAGCTTCTGCAGTAGGCGGAGTTCAAATATGGAGATGTGGTAGCATGTTATTTTCTAAGTAAACTGTTTGTCCCAATGGAGAACTACAGTATGCATTTACAAGATGAAGTATCTGTGTGTACCATATTGTCCGTAATTTAGGTGGGATTTCAACGGTCGAAGTTTTGCCTGATTCCGGGTTAGTATGAAGAAGTTATTGCAGTCTGAAGACAAAAATAGCGGCTTCTACCTAGGCGGAGTTCAAATATGAGGATGTAGCCTGTTCTTTTCTAAGTACAACTATTAATCACCATGGAGAATTACAGTGAGCGTTGAAGTGGGGATATAGCGTGTTATTTTCTAAGTATAACTATTAGTTACCATGGAGAACTAAAGTGTGCGTTCACAAGATGAATATCTGAGTATACCATATTGTCTGTAATTTTGGTGGGAGTTCATCGGTCGAAGTATCGTCTAATTCCGAGTTAGTATGAAGAAGTTATTGTAGTTTAAACAAAAAAATAGCGGCTTCTACACTAGACGGAGTTCAAATATGAGGATGTGGAGCCTGTTATTTTGTACCTACAACTGTCAGTCCCTATGGAGAACTACAGTGTGCGTTCACAAGATGAAGTATCTGAGTGTTCCATATTTTATGTAATTTACGTGGGAGTTAATCTGTCGAAGTCTCGCTAGATTTCGAATTAGTATGAAGAAGTTATTGCAGTCTGAACAAAAAAATAGCAGCTTCTGCACTAGGCGCAGTTCAAATATAGGGATGTAGTAGCATGTTATTTTCTAAGTAAACTATTGGTCCCCTAGAGAATTACAGTGTGCGTTCATAAGATGAAGTAACCGAGTGCACCATATTGTCCGTAATTTTGGTGGGTGTTCGTTGGTCGAAGTTTTGCCTGATTCCGGGTTAGTATGAAGAAGTTATTGCAGTTTGAAAAGGAAAAATAATGACTTCTGCCTAGGCAGAGTTCAAATATGAGGATGCAGCCTGTTACTTTCTAAGTACAATTATTAGTCACCATGGAGAATTACAGTGAGAGTTGAAGTGGGAATATAGCCTGTTATTTTCTAAGTACAACTGTTAGTCACCATGGAGAACTACAGTGTGCGTTCACAAGATGAAGTATCCGAGTGTACCATATTGAGCGTAATTTAGGTGGGAGTTTATCGTTCGAAGTTTTGCCCTATTCTGAGTTAGTATGAAGAAGTTATTGCAGTCTGAACAAAAAAATAGTGCCTTCTACACTAGGCGAAGTTTAAATATAGGGATGTGGTTACCTGTTATTTTCTAAGTACAACTGTCAGTCTCCATGGAGAACTACAATGTGCGTTCACAAGATGAAGTATCCAGTGTTCCATATTGTCCATAATTTAGGTGGGAGATAATCGGTCGATGTTTCGCCGGATTCCGAATTAGTATGAAGATGTTATTCCAGTCTGAATAAAAAAAATTGTGCCTTTTGCACTAGGCGGAGTTCAAATATGGGGATGTGTAGCATGTTATTTCCTAAGTAAACAGTCAATCCCTATAGGAAATTGACTTAAACGATTAAATAAAATGAGTTGTATGGCGCTCGCGTTTGTTTTACCGATTAACTCCTGAACTTGTTCGACCAAGCCATTATTACACAAGAGTGGAGTTTACTATTGTATAATAAACATTTGGGTAAACCCATGTGGTACGGGACACATGGTCGTTATCTATTCGATTGCTATATAAAAGTATTTAACACTTTTCGACGAGTTTATGACTCACCTTTGATGTTTATAGGACTTGTTCCTATTTGATGTTTATAGGTTTTGTACCTATCTTGATGTTTATAGGACTTGTTCCTATTCAATGTTTATAGGTTTCATACCTGTCTTGGAGTTCATAGGTTTTATACCTATTTCGATGATTATAGGTCTTGTACCTATCTTGATGTTTATAGACTTAATGTAATGGCCCGAAATTTTCGACCCCGAAAATTCGACACTAATACGTTCACTGTAGAAATGCCGAGCAATCGAATGCCGGAAATTCCAGATTGTTTAGGGTAAAAAAGAAAAGAGGCAGAAGAAGAACAGAAACAAAACACAGATTCTCACATTCGCAGCGGATAAAATATTATCAAATAATAGCAGTTATACAAAGAAGAACTGTATCTGTTAATTTACATTCAATATCAGAGTTACAACATTCACACATATGCTGGACAGTTATAACAACTTGTCCCAGAAGTACAAACAATAATATATAGCGGAATACTCCATACGTTCTTGCCATCCAGCTCGCCTCCTGAGCTCTAGAACGTTCTAACCTGAAAATCTGTAATACTCGGTCTGACTTCTATCTTGGCGTTACATGCATGTAGGTGAATTTACACCAATCTTGGAGTTTGGTGCCCCTTATTTATAGGATTTCTGGATATCTATTTGTAATATTTCTAGATTTAATGTTGTTGAATTATCACCAAATTATTTCGGAGGTTTTTGCTTTTAAGAAGCTATTATGAGTTTTGTATTTGGTGATTTGAAGTTATTGAGTCATGTTTGATATTTGACGGCATATGCTTATAATTGAGATCTAGATTACTTTACTTATCATTCAGTTTTGCTAACATATTTATCTTAGTCTAGACTGACTCGTTTATTATTTTTATAATACTCGGGTCAGATCGAGATGTTTTCAGGTCCTTCAGCTTGAGACTTTAGAGTCGATATCTTACCTTTTCGCTAGTAGTTCTCTTTTGTCATCCTATGATTATATTTTACATTATGCAGTATCTTGTATTGAGATTAGACTCCTTTTTTGTACTTATTTATTTTAAGATGTAGCACTTTGTATATGTGTAGTCAACATCATGTATCTATTATGTGTCGGTTCAAACATGTATCTATTATATTCTGCTATGACCGATCTAATATTCTATGATATGTATATTATTATATGTTGTTCCAAATTTTTATTTTAGCCATTGTTATTTTTTTAAGCCAGAATTGTGTACATCGATTCCACCTGATTCAAGAAATGTATAACATATTAATCGACGTGTCAATGCTTGCTTAAAGAAAAATTCACAGATGGTTGCTCCTAAGCAGCCTTATTCTCTGCACTATCCGACACTTCGTAATATTCTCTATTAGTGTGGGTCTCGAAGTGAGGCGTCACATAGTTCGAATTAAATCCACGATTTAAATATTTAAATAATTTCGATATTTAATTGTAAACCGTTGGATAATCTGGGTCATTATATTCTCCCCCTTATAATATTTCATTCCCAAAATACTAACACGAGCAAAAAAGCTAAAATCACAAATTAATACCCAACAATATTGGATTCACTAGCAACCAAAGTAACAATCACATAAGAATACTATATAGTACTGCAATCGCTAGCAAACAAGCTCAAGGTTTGCCCAGGTTCTGAAACCTTCTCATCACATAAGGATGTCAACAATTCACTAAGTGTTACCTTGGGCTCAACAGCCTCAGGTATTACTCGGTCGATCACTCATGCTACCTCAAGCAATTTAAAGAGTTATTCCCTAAGCTATCCACAAGCCAACACATATAGCATACAAATATATTAAGGCCCGTACGATGTACATATACCATCCGTACGCAATATCGAATTTAATCACTTCCTCGATCACATAAATTTCAATTTCGAACTAGTATATCTTACCTGACTTCTCTAGTGTAGACTCTGATTCGGTTCCTTGATTAGAAACCTCTATTCTCCTTACATAGCTATATACTATAATAGAAAACTTCAGGATCATATCAAAAAATCATATTAAGTGTTCGCCATCAAGAATTGAATGAAAAATCCTAACTCAGACTGATGTAAATCACCTTGAAATCCATGTCCTCGAATCCTTGATCAAGAACTGCCATGCGAATAAATGATCTACGTACAACTTACGTACTCTATTCAATAGGTTTGTTTAGTTACACCAATTTCTCTTCATTCTAATTCACATTCATTATCACTTATAATATTTCTCATTTAATACTAAAATCGCTTATGAATCACTTCATAAAACTTTACTTCAAGTTATTAAACATTATATAACTTAAATTCATACTCGTATAATACTCCACCACATCCTAAGAGTATATACAAAATCATCCACTTCATATTTCTTAACATGGATATTCAATCAATTTAAACTTGTTTTTACTTACTACCTTTTCCAATCAAGCGTTATATAAAACTTAACTTTTATAAACACTTACCTTTAATTTCTTATACAAATTCCGAAGTTTCGACTGTCCAAAATCGTCAAAAATTCCATTTCATTTCAACAAATGAAAACTACTAAACAACATATCATAATGAGATGCTCAAACCAAACTACCCTAATGCATAGGATACATGAGTCCATAAAATATCATAACAGAAACTTAAGAACTAAACACCGAGTTTCCGTTTCAATTATTTGAAATAATAATATATACATCTTTTGTATCAAATCATACTTCCGAGATATTAATCAAAATCTGTTTTACTAAAAACAACTTTGCAGCAAAGCTACTAAAGTAGCATCCCCTACTTTGAAACTCAAAAATAAATACGATGATGCTGAAGTCATCACCAGAATTATTCTCCAATGATAGAAGTGAGTTCAGTACATCCAAACGATATCTTTCGGACTTAACCAAAATCTTTTCCAAGACGGTGTTAAATAATTCATAAATATTACTAAGTACCATGATATCAATTTTATAAATCAATTCCACAAATATTTGCTTTCAAAGAATAATAGTATTATTTTCTCTTCACAAACTTTGAAAAAAAATTCCAAAACACTAGGATTTAAGTCCTCAAATTCTAAGTTCAAATCCTTTTCATATTTATAAATTATACTTATATAAAGCCAATTTCTTATATAAAATCATTTCACAAACGTTTATCTTTAAAATATCTTACCTTTCATTAAGACTATAATAAATAACTTTTATTAAAAATAAAATTTTAACCCAGCGTTATCAGTGAACGCCTTAAAGTCAAACTATGAAATTTAATTCACAAGTTGTTCGTTTCAAAGTTCCTACAAGTTACTTTCTACCCAACCCATGTAGTGAAAAGGCAAAATTGCTCATAAACTAGTCAAGCATAATTAATCAAACAATAAATGATAATAATAGAATATTATCATTTCTTAACAAACAAACAGAGCAGAAATAACTATATCAGTTTATGAATATTATCCTTTTATATATAATATATAATCCTAGGTAAACTAAATTCATTTATCAATTTCGAAAATAATACTGTTTAGGTTTGTATTGTTCAATTGTTTAGAGATCCTCATCAATAAATTTAGCAACACGTATTAACCAGAATCCGTAAACCACTCTACAGACCAATCAACACAATACAAAACATTTTTTATAACAATAACAAATACACACTCTCGTATATATAATACACACAACTCAAAATAAAGCATTCCATTACCCTATCTCTTAATGAGTTATACCCACCAAAGCCAAGGTTCTCGCTTAACCTTCGGCTCTGATAACACATGTAATGGTTCGACTTTCCCTGAATGTCGACACTAATACATCCACGCTATTCATGTGTCGAGCACCCAAGTGCCGCAAAGACAAGACGTTAGGGTAAAGGAAAACGAAAACGAAACAGAACAAGAAAGAAGAACACAATATCAGAATCTCACATGTGGAATGATAATATATAATATCTCAAAAGGTCTTTACCAAAAAAAACTTTGATATACATACATAAATCTGGATAAACTAACATATCATCAGCCTGGACAGTTATAACTGCCTGTCCTTACAAATTCTAATAGATACAAATCTAGTAATGCAGCGGAAAATAAATATGGTAGGAAATCATCCAGCTCCTCTCCAAGAGCTGCAATGAACCACAGCTAAATCTAAAAACAGACTAGAGCTGATCCAGAGCATTATAAGAAAATAACACCCGGATCAGTCTGGTAAACCAGCGTGAGAAACTCAAATCATATGGATTGCTATATTTGTAAAACCCGTCAAAATAAGATAGCTTATAGGACCATGCCACTAATAGACATGGATGTGCTTTTACATTACGGTAACCAAACCATTTCTGTTATAAAAGCCAGTGATAATATAATAAAGTCTAAGGTGTGAAATATAAAAAATCACATATCTATGATGCATGTGATTGTACATTACCGCAATAATAGGTATACAATAATAATCGCTAAGGCGCGTTCGCTAATTGTGTTGGATTTCCATGGAGGTGCCTTCAATATTTCAAGAATGGTCCCCCTTGCACAAGGATCAGAGATACCCTTCCGAGCATCGTATATCTCTAGATAAAATATACTATAGGAAAACATAGCCGACTCACGCCCGAACACGTGGCATCCGATTACATCATTCCCACATCCATACCATAAGTGTCACTAGAATGCAGTGCCCGCACCCTTTAAGTTTGCTAAAACTCATAGGCGATGTCTCCTATCTCTGGTTTCTATCATTACCGATGGTGAAGTCACGTTCAGCATCCCAGCAGACGACTCACAACTCGAATAAATCTCAGCACACGAGCCATCATCACTCGAACAATTCTCGGAACCACACATGGATTCTCATACCTCAACAGATCTCGAAATCACATATGGATTCCACAACAAATCTCGAAATTACATATGGACTCCCATATCTCAACAAATCTGCGAATCACACATGAATTCCCAAAACCTGAATAGATCATGAAGAACTACATGTATTCGAGCATCTTAAACAGATCTCGAATTTAAATATAAATTCCAGCATCTCGAACCAATCATGAACCTCTTCCAAAGCATAAACCATGTATATGGTTTTGAAGTGGTTACAGTTTCAAGTTATCTCATATAATTACACTCCCCCGCTTATTGGGTGCTCTAAAACCAACTGATGGATTTTCGGTAAACTTAACTCCAGTTCAGTAGGAAATAAACATACAATACGTAAGAGCGGAGATATCCTCTAACCGTCTAAGCTGACGGATTTCCTTATCATTTAGCCTAAAAGAGCAAAATGAGTATATACATACAGTATAGCATCATGGAAGATAACTGTATCATATATTTTTCTTGTTTCTTCTAGATACTTCTAGAGTTATATTTTAGTTAATCTCAGTAATAATGAGAATAATGCATAAGGTAAACTAAGCCCCATATACTATCCATAAGTGACACATAAAGCACGATCGAAACACACAAGTACGACCAAGTGATATAAACGACTTCTAATCCTCTTTTTAATTAATCTTCCTTTATTAATTAAAAACCTCTTTTACTAGTAAAACTCACTTTGACTCAATAAACTCTTTATAAGTGAACTTCATTTATTAATTAAACTTCACTATTTAATTAAAACTTCCATATTCTTTTCTACACGTTTCAATACTCTCAAAAGTATTCATATACTTACCTCAATCATATAAGTATATTCACAAATCAATTTCAAAGGGCTCAAGACAAATGTTACTCAAACATTTTCACTACAAACCCAAAACCATTTTACTCAATCTTATCTTTAAAACTCCATTTCTAAAAACAAATTTTGCCCAAATATCGTTACTATACACCCAAAATCACTTTCATATTTGCCATTAACTTTGAAACATTCTTTTAAAGCTCTAAGTACATCCTCACTTAATAAACAAGGTAATATACCTTTTTAATCAATTTATAAAGCCATCAATTATAACATAAGTGTTATAATCTAAAAACAGGAAATTATTGTCAAGGACAAAATTTCTCAGCGTTTTTGCCTCAAGGACATGCCTTCAATATTTTATCCTGAAAGACAACTTTCTTTAGGTATCAGTTTTTAGTCATTGACAGGAGTTTTTAGGTATCAGTTTGTAGTTACCGGTAGCAGTTTTTAGGTATTAGTTTTTAGCTTGGTAGCAGTTTTGTTGTCCTTATGAATAATTTTGGAAGATGTTTGTCCTTATGAATAATTTTTAGGAGAATGTTTGTCCTTGTGGTAAAAATATTGAGGTTGTGTCCTTGAGACAAAAAATATACAAATCTTTGTCCTTTAAATTAAATCCCCTATCTAAAAAACTCCTTAGTATTCTTTTACAAATACTAAACTTCCTCTCCAAATTTCTAAATATACTAAAATACCTTTTAAAATGATACACACACATACTAATTTATTTAGAAAAACTAAGATATTTAATAAAATACTATAAACAATTTGAAATATATTATATATAAAAGCCTTTTATTTCTTATATAAAATCTTTAACAAATTTTCTAAAACTATACATACTAAAAATATACTTTTAAATACTTATACTATATTTTAAAACATTATTTAAAAACCATAAAAACCTGTTTTAAAATATAATACCATCGCTCTAAAAATCCATAAATGATTATCAGCGATATATTTATACCTTGATATTTTTCGATAATAAGTACTGCTCGTAGTACTTATTAAAAATACAAAGAAGCCCTAGGATGTCTTTCAAAGTTAACTTTAAAATTGCCGATCATAGCGATTTCAAAGTGCAACCATAACGACCTTTTCGCTTCTAACATTTAGAACTTCCAATTCCAATTTCCACAAATGTCCAAACAAATTCCTTTATGTCAAACACACCAAAATGTGAGTAGCTAAAGATATATACATATATATTTCCACAATATATCATAATCTATTCAATTAAACATATGTTAAATATCAGGGATTTACAACCACGTTATAATGACTATATCGCTTTAAACGTTCGCAATATAATTTCCAACTTAATAAAATAGCAAATCAAACATGTAAACAAGTAGTCTAGGCCACAATAATGTTATAGATGATTATAAGGGAGATTATACTACATTATAATGTTGTCACTTGGTTTACAAAATAAGGTAGGGTCCAAAAGTAATAACTTGCATTGTTCGTTATACAATTTATATTTCAATACAACAACAATTATATACACAAAAATATACACATAATTAGAGAGTAAACTCATCCAAGCCCAAATCAATCCCAAAAGTAGGTAATCCTGATACGAGCGTAACAGTGAAAACGATATCTCAATTGAACCTCGTATAAACAAGATACAATATATATAAGAATTTGGATTAATAACTTAATTAATTAATTAATACACTAATCCTATAATTACCTTAATCCATCATCTCCCCCTTTATCTAATTTAAATTTCCACTACCTAATATACACAAAGAAATACATCCCAAAATTATGCATGAATTCCAATGCTACGGCGATCCACTTGACCAATTGACGAACTGACTTCGCCAACCATCCTCTCTCCTGGAACTCGACTTGCCCAACCTGAAAAACCCTAGCACGATCGCCTCCTCAATTTTCTAACCGCCATGCCCTAATCCATCATATCCAGGTCACGAATTGGTCCCCTCCACTATATCCCCGATGACCATCGATAAACAACTCCATTCGTCGCCACGAATTCATCCACGCCCTCGATTGTACCTTTGGCTACACCCTAGCCACCGTGACATCAACTCCAGTAAAAAACAATCAACGTGTCTCTTTCTACCTCCTAGCACCGTACCTCCCATCGAATACCCTAATCCACTCGCCTTTGCCAAACTAGCACCACACTATCTTCTGATTCCACGATTGATGCTCCAAGATTTGATTGTCTTCAGCCCTAGGCACGACTAAGATGTCGAGCTTCGGCCATCACCATCGTATACAACTTTGAACACACAATCATGAAGCCCAGGACAACATGAGGCCAATGGTTCAACTGGCGTCGAATTTTGTTAACTACAACTCCAAAAACAATTAAATTAAAGAGGTGGCTCACTTTTATTGTTTTCATATAAAAGAAAAGTGAGATCAGGAGGAAGATAAAAAAATAGTTTTAAGTGTAGAGTATTTATAGGAAAATATATAATATATTTTATTCTTTTAAATTAAACACTATGCGTTTCGAGCCCGCTCGACCGCACAACACGTCCGATTGTCACGAAACTTGTCGGTCTATAACAACTAATTAATACGTACCCAACGAAACTGGTTTCGTCAAAATTCAAGATATTGCCTTAGAATGGTAATTTCACTGGTTGATTAAAAAGAATTATTATTAAAACAAGTTTAGTCATCTTTAATTCTAAATTAAAAGTTTACCATTATCATATACTATTTAAAAAGAATTTAAATAAGCTTTTGCAATCATATTTGTTCGAATAAAATCCACAATTCAAATATTTAAATAATTTCGACATTTGATTTTAAACCGTTTGACAATCCGAGTCATTACAATCGAGCAACTATAGTTGGGTTTGAGTTGAAGCATTAGAAGTGAAGCACTATTCAATAGAGAATTCATCTCCTCATTTTTATGATGTTGTAGGCATCACTAGAAATATCAAGTGGCAAAATGAAATTGGTATTTTTTTCACAACGTAAATAAGTAAAGAAACTAAATAGTATACACATTTCAACATATGTCTTTGACATCATTAACCCAAATTTTTTTTCTTCCACGCATTGGTAACTATAATAAAAATATAAATTAAGATGATATGCCTACATATGCCAATGCAACATGTCATATCTAGTTATAAATCCCGGTTTAAGTACACGACAGAAATAAAAGATCTAATAAATGAATAAAACCTTCACCTTTGTCTCCGGCTCCTTTCTCGCAATCTAAAATGAAACATGTCTAACTTGAAGACCATAAACTCAACCTACATTGTTAACACTACTTTTTCAACGACCTAGCACTCAGCGACCTAACGACTTAGCAACCCAACGACTCACGACCTAACGACTTAACGACCTAATGAGTTAGCGACCTAGCGACCTAACGAGTTAGCGACCTAACGACCTAGCAATTCAGGAGAAGAGAACGACTTAACATACTCCGGAGTAAAGCCATACGACCTGCCTCTTCTATTAGGTCGCTCACGACCTAATCCGACCGAGATAACTTCTGTATTCACAATATTAGGTCGCTCACACCCAGTTTCTCACTCAGAATGGTTCCACTAAGTGGCCAATGACTTAAGCAAACTTGGGATGATCCTTAGGTCGCTTGCGACCTACGACCTACGACAAACTTCCAGATTTTCCCTATAAATACCCCGCCTACTACATATTCAAGAGGGACTTTTTTCCAGACTTTGAAGGCCGAAACTCTGCTGCATTCACGACTTCTACAACACCTCTACTACCAAAAACATTCCAAACTATCCAAAGAGAGATCAATTACATTCAAGATGGATTCCAGAATCTCTTTTGCATTGTAGTGCTAATTACTTGTATTGATCGTTGAGTAATCGAAGGAATTCTTGTAAAACTTGTAATCGAACTTGTGATAAAGAAGTTAAAGTGGACATAGGCTTGATTTTGAGCCGAACCACTATAAAACTGCTGTCTCTTTACTTTTACTTCAATTATCTGCTTGTTTTAGTTACCGTACCAACGGGTGGTGCTTTCACTTTACTAATACTCACACCGGGGTGTTAGCGTTCGATTTTTACCTTAACATTTTTGGTGCTTTCACTGAGAACATTGAACTCAGGTGTGTTCTCACCATTGCTTCGCAAAGATTTGTTGAAAGAATCTCCTTAAAACCAGAAGTCTAACTGAAATCATGGCTCCTGGAAGAAAGAGTAGATCTACGAGATCCGGAAATGCTAATGAAAGGACTGCCACCTCTCCAGCGCCAAATCAGCCGACTCCTACTATTGGAGTCACAAGGGCTGAACTTGATGATATTGTGTCTGGGTTATACTAACAAATGGAAGCTCAAAATTCCTTGATGATGGACAGATTAAATGCTCTGCTTGGGGTGAACCGACAACCAGAAGATAATGAACCAACCTTTGCTGAAGATGCTCATGACTCCCAAGAGAAAAGTATTCCTCCAAGGGCAGCTGGCACCGCCGAAGGGGCACCTCCCCAAGCTGGAGGTTCAAGGCCGTAGCCACCTCTTCGCGAACGTTTGTTCAGGCAAACTTCCGAAAAAGTGGCTGACGTCTGCCCGGCAAGGCCTCTGAACGATGAGGAATACCTATCAGGAATGGTTCGCCAAATTATGAAGGAAAGCATGAAAAGCAAGGAAGATGAAAATGACTGGGGGTTTGCTCCAAGCAAGACTCTGTTTACCGAAAGAATTCTAAAAGCTGAATTTCCAAAGAAATTTGTTCCCTCTACTATCCCAACATATCGGGGGACAAGCGACCCCAATCAATTCTTGTACAAGTATGACTGGCATATGACAGGTGCCAGGGCAACAAATGAGATTAAATGCAGATATTTTCCTGTCTATTTGGAGGGGGTGGCTCTACTTTGGTTCACAAAGCTACTAGTCTGATTTGTAGATCAATTCTCTGACTTAACTCGTAAATTCAAGGATCAATTCAGATTGTATGCTTCAAAAGCTAAGGACATAATGTCACTGTCCAGCCTTGAACAAGCTCCCAGAGAATCTATCAAATCCTTCTTGAACCATTTTAATTTAGCCTTGGCTGAAGTGGATAATGCTGAGCCTCAAATGATTCTAACTTACTTAATGCAAGCCATCGATAAAACAAGTGAGTTCGGAAAATGGTTGAAGATGAAGGAACCAATTTCACTTGAGAAATTTTATAAGAAGGCTAATGAATTTATGCGTCTGGAGAATCTTCCTGCACCAGCAAAGGTAGTCGTGGCTGAAATTGAAAACAACAATATGGCTGAAGCTTCTAATAAGAAAGAATCTGGTGGTCAGAAGAGGGAAAATAACAGTGGGAAAAGACAGAAAGACGTGAAGAAACCTCATTACTTTAAGCCTTCAGACTTTACTCCTCTAACCGATACTCCAGAAAACATCTTCTTCGCAACTAAGGATGCAGTTGAATATCCCAAACCACCCGAAATGAAGCTTGGGAAAAATTTTGTGCCCAATGGAAGATTCTGTCGATTTCACAATCAGCTTGGCCATGACACTAATGAGTGTCGCCATTTGAAGAATCTAATTGAAGAGCGGTTGCGACAGAATAAATTGCAACAGTATGTTAAGAGAAACAGAGGAGATCCGGCCTCGTCTACTCAGGGCCAGCAACTTCTTGCTCGTCAATCTGGCTCAGGTGAAAAGGTTGTGGTACAGGAATTTGAAAGGCCTGTTATTAATGTAATCACAGAGGGTCCTCACCCAGCAGGCAGAAGTTGGGGAGAGATGGAGAGGTATGCTCATGCTCTGAGACATGCCCCAAAAGAAGAAACTGTTTTTGTCTTGGAAGATGTTGTGCCTTCAAAACAGCAAAGAACTTGCCACGATGACATCATATTCAGAGTTAGAGATTCTGTGGGAATTGAGGCTCCCACCATGGATCCTTTGGTAATATCCACCGGTATCGGACCAGCTATTGTGAGAAGAGTGCTTGTTGATTGCGGCGCTTATTGTAATATCCTCTTCAAAAAGACATTTGATCAAATGAAAATTCCGATGGCTGATGTTCAAACTTCTTCGCAAAATATTGTTGGGTTCACTGGGGAACCAAAACAGCCCATCGGAACCGCCGACTTATTTGTAGAACTTGGTGAAGGGGAAAGAAAAGTGGTCCGTAAGCAAACCTTTGTTATTGTTGATGAATTTTCTGCTTATAACGCCTTCTTCAGACGACCAACTCTGGCTGCATTCAAAGCTATTCTCGCCCCGTGGTGCCTAACTTTGAAATTCCCCACTGATAATGGCGTTGGTGTTTTGAAGGGGGACCAGAATGCTGGGCGGGAATGTTATCTCACAGAGTTGCGTGAGGCGAAAAAGAGAGAAATGGGAAAGGGTGCGGCAGCTCCGCTCCACATCAAAGAACCCACCTTGTAGCAAGTATGGGGTGGACCCTGCACTGGTGAGCATAGTGGTACGCGAAAAGAAATTGATGCCAGAAAAACCAGTGCAGGGGAGAATAGAGTGGTGCCGGTAGAGGTAATGGTGCCAATACATGTTGACTAGAAAGATCCAAACAAGGTGCTAAATGTGGGTTCACAACTCAGTACGACAGTTCAGAATATGCTAATATCATTCTTGAAAGCAAACCTGGATGTATTCGCTTGGAGTCATGATGACATGTGTGGAATATCTCCAGAAATCGCAGTACATGCCTTAAATATTGATCCAAAATTCACACCCGTAAAGCAGAAAAGAAGAACCCAGGGTACTGAAAGGTCAACAACATTGAAAGAAGAAGTAGATTGGCTCATGGAGAATGGCTTCATCAGAGAATCCACTTATCCAAATTGGGTTTCTAATCCGGTGTTGGTTAAAAAAGCAAATGGAAAGTGGAGAGCATGCATCGACTTTTCAGACTTGAACAATGCATGACCCAAGGATTGTTTCCCGTTACCCAGGATTGACCAGTTGGTGGATGGAACAACCGGGCACGAATTATTGTCTTTAATGGATGCTTACTCAGGATACAATCAAATCATAATGTATGAGCCAGATTAGGAGAACACAAGCTTCATCACTGATGTTTGTCTTTACCGCTATAAAGTCATGCCCTTCGGACTAAAGAACGCGGGGGCAACTTATCAGAGACTCGTTAATGCCATGTTCAAGCCTCAAATTGGCAAGACTATGGAAGTGTACGTTGATGATATGTTAGTGAAATCGAAGAAGGCAGTAGACTACATGGACCATCTGGCAGAAATGTTCACAATCCTCCGAAAGTATGGGATGAAGCTGAATCCTCTGAAATGTTCATTCGGGGTTGAGTCCGGAAAATTCTTAGGTTTCATTGTGAGTGCTAGGGGCATTGAAGCTAATCCTGCTCAGATCACTGCCTTAAGAGAAGTCAAACCCCCTAGAACAAAGAAGGAATTGCAAAGTCTCAATGGGAAAGTCGCTGCTTTGAGTCGATTTATTTCCAAAGCCACAAATAAATGCATTCCCTTCTTTGATGCTCTGAAGAAAGGAAAGAAGAATTTCGAATGGACTCCTGAGTGTCAAAAAGCTTTTGATGAGCTGATTCATCATATGGAAATGCCTCCAGTACTTTCTAAGCCCAACAATGGTGAAGATTTATTCATATACTTAGCAGTTTCATCTCACGCTCTCAGTGCAACGTTGGTACGAGAAGATGCAAAAGTTCAGTGTCCGGTTTATTACATCAACAAAAGATTCACTGGGGCAGAGATGAATTATTCAAAGTTAGAAAAGCTCGCCTATTGTCTATTGATCGCGTCCAGAAAGTTGAGGCCGTATTTCCAGGCTCATCCTATTAAAGTCCTCACTGATCAACCTCTAAAGCAAGTCCTATTCCGCCCTGAAACTTCGGGTCATCTTCTGAAATGGAATATTGAACTCAGTCAATACGATATCACCTATCATCCCCGAAGAGCAATCAATGGACAAGCTTTAGCAGATTTCATTGTAGAATGCACATATAAAGGTGGCAGTGAGGAAGAGGTAACTGAAGACATTCCGATCCGATGGAAATTATATGTTGATGGTGCAAGAAATGACTACTATTCCGGAGCTGGGGTTGTGCTTGAAACCCCCGAAGGGCAGTCATTGTGTTATGCATTGAGATTAGAATTTCCTTCGACAAATAATGAAGCCGAATATGAAGCTCTTATTGCCGGTCTGAGGATTGCTAAAGAACTGAGCATCAAAGTATTGCAGATCTTCAGTGATTCCCAGTTTATTATGTGCCAAGTCAAGAAAGAGTTTCAGACTAAAGGAGGAAATCTGCCTACCTATTTATCAAAAGCATGTGAGCTTCTCAATGATTTTGATCATTATACAATAAACCATATACCCCGGGAAGAGGATATGAAGGCAGATTCTCTCGCGAAATACTCAAGCTCTAGCGAAGCTCAATTATTGGGATTGGTCACTGTAGAAGTCCTGACAGCTTCGAGTATTGATGAGATGGAAATTGACTGGATCATGTCCGTATCTCAAGAACAGGAGTCATGGATAACCCTTATCAAGGAATATCTACTCAACGGCTCCTTACCAGAAAACTCAAAAGAACGCCAGAAGCTGTTAAGAAAAGCCCCGAGATATATAATTCAAGGCGACCATTTGTACAGACAAGGATTCTCGATGCCATTACTCCGATGTGTAACCAAAGAAGAGGCTAAGACAATTTTGGCCGAGGTGCACGGAGGAGAGTGTGGGGATCATTCAGGTGGCCAAACTCTTGCAAAGAAAATTCTCCGCTATGGGTATTTTTGGCCGGATTTTAATCGAGATGCAGCTAGCTACTCCCGAAAGTGTGACAAATGCCAGAGATTTGCAAAAATCCCAAGAGCACCTTCCACCGTGCTAACACAGATGGTCAGTCCTTGGCCATTCGCCATTTGGGGAATAGATCTCATTGGGCCTATGCCGATTGCCAGATCCGGAATCAGATATGCCATTGTTGCTGTTGATTATTTCACTAAATGGGCTGAAGCTAAACCATTGGCTACTATTACCTCTAAAAAGATGATAAATTTTGTGACTAAAAATATCATTTGTAGGTATGGTGTGGCTCAGAAGATAATAACAGACAATGGTACCCAATTCAAAAGCGAAGAATTCCAGGAATTTTGCACGCGATTCAATATCCGAAAAAGCTTCTCAACAGTGGCTCATCCGCAGGCAAACGGGCAAGTGGAAGCAGTGAACAAAATCATCAAATCAACCATCAAAAAGCAACTAGAAAAAGCAAAAGGTGGTTGGGTTGATAAGCTGCCACTAGCGCTATGGGCATATAGGACTACCCACAAAACTACGACTGGGCACACTCCATTCTCATTAGCATATGGATTGGAAGCAATGATTCCAGTGGAAATAGAGGTCCCCTCACACAGGAGAATTCATTTCAACCAAGGTGAAAATGAAAAGCTGCAACTTGAAGCACTTGACTTGCTTGATGAAAGAAGGAAAGAAGCTGAACTCAGAGTTGCAGCTCAACAGCAAAGGATAGCTAGGCACTTCAATTCTAAAGTTCGTCAACGTAGCTTTGAAATTGGGGATCTAGTCTTGAAAAGGATCATGACAGCAACATGAGTGTTTGGGCCAAACTGGGAAGGGCCATATGTCATAGGCAAAAAACTTCTTGATGGCACTTTCAAACTCACAACTGTCGAAGGAGATCCAATCCCGAGAGCCAGGAACAGCAATCACTTGCGTCCATATTTTACTTAAAAACCATGCTTCAATTTGTAAAATAATTCTGGATGTATTATTCTTGTATTGTAAGTCATTGTAAAATCAGTGTGACTTTGCAATAAGAACTATAAAGTGGATGTAGGCCCAATTCTTGGCCGAACCACTATAAATCTTGTGTCTTCTACTGCTTTAAAATGCCTGTATCATTTCGATGTGCAAATATCTTAAATATGTTGCTAAAATGTCAATTTAGTATTGCAGGAAATCAAAGCAAAGCTTACCTATTCAACACGTCACAAATCCAAGCGATTCCCATAAATCACTCAACAAACAAATGTCAAGCCACAAAAATTCCAGATTCAATTCCTACATAAGAAGTACTTCTCACAAACGGTTGGTGATTCCACCGAAGGGGCACCTTCCAAACGTGAAGGTTCCAGGCGCTTGCTAACTGATCGAGATCGTTTGTGCAAACAAACATCCGATTAAGTAGTTTGTGTCTGCCCCGTGGATTCACTTAACAAAGAAGTGCGCTTCTCTGGAAGAATCAAACAACTTGCAAAATGAAGGAACATGTATTCAAAAGTAATAACAAGGGGTCGCTAAGGAACGGATGTTGAAAAGATATTGGCAAGTAGACAAAAAATAGCCAAAACGGAATCTTGTCTCTCAACCAAAAAGGTTGGTGGAACCACCGAAGGGGCACCTTCCCAAAGTGAAGGCACCGGGCCCTTGTTGCTTAATTGTGATCGTTTGTGAAAACAAACATCCAGTTAGGTGGCTTGCGTCCGCCCTGTGGAACCACTTAACTGTGAGACACAACCTTCCTGGCAAACAGTTCAAAGCCCTCTCCAGAGGCATAATTTAAAGCCCTCCAACGAGGCATGCTGTAAAATGAAATGTTTTTCTCAACCAATAAGGTTGATGGAACCACCGAAGGGGCACCTTCCCAAAGGAAGACACCGGGCCCTTGCTAGTTAATTGCGATCGTTTGTGCACGAACATCCAATTAAGCGGCTTGCGTCCGCCCCATGGATCCATTTAACTGTGAGAAATAACTTTCAGGCAAACAAATAAAGCCCTCTTCGAAGGCACTCTTCTACTCTCATGGGAAAGTTCTTCCCCAAAAAGTTGAAGTGCAAAATAAAGCCCTCCAACGAGGCACGCTGTAAAATGAAATGTTTTTCTCAACCAAAAAGGTTGATGGAACCACCGAAGGGGCACCTTCCCAAAGTGAAGGCACCAGGCCCTTGCTGCTTAATTATGATTGTCTGTGCAAACAAACATCCAATTAAGCGGCTTGCGTCTGTCCCGTGGATCCATTTAACTGTGAGAAATAACTTTCAGGCAAAACAAGAAGCCCTCTTCGGAGGCACAAAGCCTTCTTCGGAAGCATTAAACAAATAAAGCCCTCTAACGAGGCATATCCAGAAACGTTGTTGATGGAACCACCGAAGGGGCACCTCTCAAAAAAGAAGGTTCTAGGCCGCAGCTAAATACTCGTGATCATTTGTGCAGACAAGTATCCGATAAAACAGTTGACGTCTGTCCCGTGGGCCCATTCAACAATGAAACATAACTTTCTGACAAACAGATCAAAGCTTTCTTCGGAAGCTCGCTTCACTGCGTAGGGGAATCCACTTTTCAAAAGATAAAAAGTGACCATCTCCGAAAGTTGAAGTGTTTTTTTTTAAAAAATACGGGAGAAAGAAAAACTTCTCCGATGCAAAGCACACTCTACTAAAAGCAGAATAATATTTCCACAAACGGAAGAATTATTCTCTAGAATAAGAGTACAAGTCTTTTCAGAATACTGCAATGAGTCGTGGTATGGGGGGCATATAGCTATATTAATAAAAAAAACGCTCAAACAGCATACCACGAGCTCACTGCAGTATCGTACAAAGAAAATAAAGAAATTCGTGCAAAAACAAGGAATAAATGCATTCACAAATACTGAAAAGAAATTGTACAAGTAAAAAGAGTCGTTTTTATTACATACTATCAAAATTTTTATACATGCACAGGTTTCAAAAAGCGGGGGCCGGTACTCGCACAATCTCCGGTCGATACAAGCCTTTAGAAAAAGTCAAAATAGCAAAACAAGAAAGATAGAACCAAACTCATTTCTTCTTCCTCCCGCCGCCTTTGGAGCCTTCACCTAGTTTAATGACTAACTTCGCAGGCCGGCTTGGACGAGTCACGGAAGAAGGAGAAAGAGGCGCAACTGGGTCTTCATTTGCTTTCTCATCATCAGCAGGAGCGTCTTTCTTTTTCTTTGAAATGTCGCGTTTTCCCCTCTTTTTCGAAGAAGATTCGCTGCCTAGAGAGATAAGATCAGAAAGCTTTGTATCATCGGCAGTGAGTCTTTCTGGGGTCCTCTCACCCTCCTCAAGCTCCTCGGCTTTTTGCTCTTGAGAAGCCGCCGGGTCGTCTAAGCCTTGAAGGGCTTCTATTTTTCTTCTTGAGACCCCGGTTGAGAAGCAGAAGGAGGAGTAACTTGAAGAGGTGGAGGAACAGCAGCCGGGGGAGGCGAAGCTGGTACAACACTTGTTATTTTCGCTACAGAAGAAGAAAAGTAAAAAACATCAATATTTCCCGCAAAGAGAGGAGATAGTGGCACGTCAAAGCTTAAGTAATAGGCAAAAAGTTCATCAAGCTCAATTGAAGAAAACGAGCAGTCTACTTGAGCCAGATCGGAATTGAAGTTACTTGGAAAGCTTGGTTTGATCACTTCGATTTCATAATCCTGGGCTTCAGTACTTTCTTGGGCCTCTTCTTCAGGGTGAGCAGTTTTAGTTTCAATTTCGGCTTTAGCAGGAGGCGAAGAATGGGAACTTGAGCCAATAATGTCAACGTCGATCGAAGACGAAGGACGGGCTGGGTCGGTCAAAGGTGCCTTCCCTGGACGCTCTCCTTCTGTTACTTCGGCTCGTTGATTTGCAAGTTGTTATTTCCCTCTAGCGAGGGCGGCACGACCCTCGTCGTCCAAGTAGTTAGCCTCAAAATCTTCTTCGGTGAAGCCGGCATCCTTGAGCACTTCAACCGCTGCTTCACACACTTCAGCCAAGGTGATCTCATACTTCGGGCCCAAGAAAGAGAGACTGCATTTCCCTAAGATGCTAAGAACGAAAAACTCAAAAAGAGTGGAGCTGATGTTGGCCTTGGTTGTTTCGTGCGATTCTTCAGCAGCCGCTTTTCCGGCAATGGCCTCATCACGCTCCTTTTCTACTTTTAAAAGTTGAGCTTTTAACATGGTAATCTCCAAGTCTTGGGAGCTGACTTTTTCCCGCAGCTGGACGATATCGTTGCGGTATTTTTCAACAACATGCTATTCCGCTTCAAGTTTGACTTCAACATCTCACTGAGCGGCATGAGCATCCCTTACTTGCTTTTGGAGCACTTCTTCTTTTTGTGTATATGAAGTGGAAGAAGTGGCGAGCTCATCTTTGAGTTTCTTAACTTTAGCCTCAAGCTCCTCGTTGAAAGTAGTGATGCTCTTCATTTATGCATCGTGCTGATTAAGAATTTTCTGCCATTCGGATTTATCGTTCTCCATGGTCAGCATGGCTTTAAGATTTAAGCGATTTATTCTTTGAAGTTCATCGACCAGTTTTGCCAGCTGGACATTCTTTCGATATCGAGCTTTACAGCATCAAGATTTCTCAGCATGGCTTGTTTTTCGATCGGTACCAAATCCAAATCGAAACGCACTCCTTTCAAACACCAGTTCGGGAATCGGCTTTGGAGTGCGGTCGGAGGCTTCTTGACTTGGTAGTGAGGCCTATTGATGATTGTTTGGATATCAGTTCTTTTGAGGGCAAGAGAGCTGGAGGTAATATCTAAAGAGATAGGAGCAACGGGTACTTTAGAGATTTCAGATGAAGACTTGTCGTCTTGTCTGGCCCGCTTGCTTAGATCTTCGGCCATATGACTCTTCCCTTTATCGTCGTAAGATTTTCTTTTATGGGAATCATCATCTCTTTAGGAGGAGTCATAACGGTCATCTTTTCTGAAAGTACAAGTGTAGTACTAAGGATCGTGTAATATGGTATGTTAATGCGGAAACTAGTAATAACAGTAAAGTACAAATTAAAGTAAGCACACCAGGAATTTTTATACTGGTTCGAACTTCCCGTTCTACGTCCAGTCCCAGAATACCCTCTGGATTTAAACTAAACCCCTCACTTAACCCGGAGGAATAGGTATACGACACCTGAGCAGCCGAACAGGAATTTTTCCGCCTCAACAGCCGAAGAGGACTTCAACTTAATACAAATAGTTTGTTGACGAATGTGTTCTGAATAACACTGATTGTCTTTTGATAGTACAGCTTTCCTATAATCAAATCCTCAAGAGTATATATGTGTGTGAAGATTTAGAAGGAAGATAATCACGTAGAATCGAAGTATATGAATAAATTCAAGGGTTCTAGTGATATTAAATAAGAATAAATGCTTTTATTTGCAGAAATGAATAGAGATTAGATTTCAGAAATATAAACAAGAATTGGTGATTGTAGAAGTGAATTGAATATGTTTATATAGTTGTAGAAGAGTTGTAATCTTTCATGAAGAGTTTTAGTTAACAGTTGTGTCCATACCTCTTGAAATAGAGGACATTCCTCTTCATGAAATGATCGCGTCTCTTCAGAAAACTAGCCGTTTTTCTCTGGTCGGTCGACCGGAAAACCTGGCCGGTCAGCTGAGTTTAAAACGTATACAAAACAGAAAGTCACTGTGCACATGATACAGGGTCGGTCGACCGAGGATCCTGGTCGGTCGGCCGACCTGGTGTTATATGCACAGTGAACATAGTTTTTGCTATAAAATGTTTTGTGTGCGTGTGTGACTATTTGAGGAATGATTTTAACATTGTTCTAAGACTCAAATAAAATAAAATATCCATACTAATCTCTGGATTGTAAGATTATCTCCTTTGTAGTGCATGGTATGCACTTATTCTCTTTTTGTCGCTTTCATATAGTATTCTCGTCGTATGATCTCTGAAACTTGTGTCATGAATCAAAACTCATGAATCAACATTCTTCCCCTTTTTGATTGATGACAATACTTATGTGACGAAGTAATATTGACATATATATTATAGTTCTCCCCCTGAGTATATGGCGACTTTTCTGCAAAAATTCGTTAGTTTGCATACATTTCTCCCCCTTTGTCATCGACAAAAAGGAATACTTATAACAAATTAAAGTAATGCAAAACATTTAAATTTACATGGTACATTCTTGAGCTTAATTAGAAATAATTTAAAGATGTTTGCTTAGAACATATCATAACAATTAATTAAGAAACAAATAAAGTACAATAAATTCTTGAAAGTAAATAATTTTAAAAATACTACAGTTACTCCTCATCATCGTCGGTATCCCACTGTTCTGGATGAAGATTTTCATCGAGAGGAGCTGGTTCCTTACCCCGTCTTTGAGTGGTTGGTGCGGGAGTTGCCGATGTGCTGGAACTTGTGTTCTTAGATGTAGACCAAGAGAAATTTGGTGCTGGTCTTTTTCCAGGAGCAACAAATGAAGCACTGGCTTCAGAAGAGCATGATAAGACATCCCATAAATTTACGAAGAAGCCTTTGATCTTCTTGAAACATCCATCAATTTTTCGAAGGCGAGAATCCAAAGCTAGTTGATTTTGGGCCAAAATATCAATGGCAGCCGCTGTGCTAGTACCGGGAGGTGGTCTTTGGATAGAGGTCTGACGAGTTATACGTTCTGTAGAGTGAGTGGATGGTTGAGGTGTAGAATAGCTGCGACGTAGTTGTTCTCGTGGAATGGTACGCCATTGCTGAAAGGTGGTGATTTGGGATGGTGCATCGGGTAACTTCATTAATTTTATTGTTCGTGATTCAAAGGTATGAACTTTGGATGTTTCGGATTCCGGAGCATGGGTGACAAAGTTATTAATCAACCGCATTATGTATTCTCCATAATAAATATGGAGCATTTTCCCTTGGTTGACCGTAAGGAATTCATCCATAAGAAGTTGTGTCCAATTTACCCGAATATTTCCACACATAGCATATAACGCCTTGAAGTTTTCGGGATATACTAAGTGGTATGACCCTCCTCGTGGAACAATAGACTTCATCATGAATCGATGAAAAAGTCGTGCTTTAGGTCGGAGAGATGAAGTTTGCCTTAAATCGGTAGCATCATCTTCAAAGAATAGATGACTTAGGCGATCACGAGTTGATGTATTACAGTCTACATCATGTAATGATATTCCACCCGGTCGAGCATTTAAAATATGATTCATTCGATCAATGGAGAGAAAAATCGAAGTGCCACAAATCGATGTCCAAACACAATTTTTAGTGTTTCTCGGTGGATTTACAAGATTGAGATTTGCTAGGAATAACTTAACCATTATATGATTAATTTTCAAGTTGTTTTTCCTATGGTCAAGAAAAGCATCAAGACCACTTTCAAGAGCGGCATTTTCAACACCGTAGGCGGTAAAATCAGGATAACTTACAAAAGACTCCTCAAAGATTTTTGCATCTTGAAGCCTTATCCATCTTTCTAAAGCTTTTTCACTTTCTAGCCAAGAAGCAATTTGAGAGTCTACAGGAGTTGAGGAAGATTGGCCAGCAGTAGTCTTAGATCTCTTCTTGGGAGCCATTTTTCTTTGAAGAATTTGAAGAAATTTAGGAAGGTTTTAATGGGGGCTAGGGTTAAAATCTGTTGTGAGAGAGTAAAGTGAAGAGGTGAGATAAAAAGGTGAATGGTTGGGTTAAAATATGTAGGCAATTTCAGCAGAAAAAGTTCGTTCGGTCGGCTGAAATCCCTGGGTCGGTCGACCGAGTTGAGGTTCAGAATAGTGCTAAAACTTTCGGGAAGAACTTCGGTCGACTGGTGCAGGGTATTCGGTTGACTGAGTTAAAAAATGTTATAATGTCATTCTGGAAACAAGTTCGGCTGACCGAGACAGGTTGTTCGGTCGACCGACTTGTAAGAAATCTGTTTTTAAAAACCTCTTGGGACAGCTTCGGTTGACCGATTCAGATTTTTCGGTCGACCGAGGCATGTGAACAGACTAGTTTATGCTGTCTTTCAAACAAGAATTATAGAAGTATAATTATATTATTACATTATATATATCTATACATCTTATTCAAAATAATAACATATATATAGTAAATTATAGCCATGGTGCATCAGCATCGACGTTCCCATGAATGGAGATGGAACGTTTTCTACCGGTGACCATATTGGAGCTATTGGAGATTGAACATGGTTAGAAGGAGATGGAGTTCTGTAAGAAGGTTCAGCAACATCATCCTTCTTAGATGAACAAAATTTCATGGCAATCTTTTCAAGGAAGCTTAAACGTCTTGCCGTGACTTTCTGTTCGTAATAAAGTTCCCTTTGCATATTCATCTGTTGTTGTTGGTAGTGATGAATTTCATCAATCTTTTGTTTGGTTGATGGAGATACTACCATTTCCTTTTTCCCTTTCTTTTTATCAGGTGTATAACCTGTATGGGAGTCTTCCCATGGTTTCCACCTGTGTCGGGGGTCATTATCTGGAGAGGGAAATTCTAAAACACGATTAGGCATTGGAAAAGTAGGTTGGGGACCATTTTCAGTGATGCGATCAGAATAGTCGTCGTCCGTGGATGTATAAGAAAGATGAGAATTTTCAGAATTGTAGACATCATTGTTAGAAGACATTTTTGTTTCAAGTTTTTGTTTTGTAAGTAGATTTTTTTTTATCTTATGTTCTATTCAATAAACATATGTATGTATATATAACCATTTATTTCTAAAAAAATAGTGGTTTAAAATCAAATTTTGGTTTTAATCATAGAACTTTTTAAACAAAAACTGTTTGTAAATGAATGACATACAATGCTTTAGAGTCAAAAATAGTATATTTTGAAATTAAGTTTTAATGGTACAAATTAGAAACAGAGCTGGAACAAGAAACACCCATAGCTCAAGTGGCTATACTACAACATCTAGCATATAAGTTAGAAGTCATGAGTTCGAGTGCCGCTTTGGTCAGAAATAAAATAGTTTTTGTTTTTCCAAATTTTTGCATATTTTTATTCATAAGTCTTTAAACGACATTATACCTAAATCACGTCTTAGTTTTATAAAAGTATTCTCATTTAGTGGTTTAGTAAAAATGTCAGCTATTTGATTTTCAGTGTTGATAAATTCTAGATTAATTAATCCTTTTTCCAAACGATCACGAAGAAAATGATGTCGAATATCAATGTGTTTTGTTCGTGAGTGATTGACCGGATTTTTAGAAAGATTTATTGCACTGGTATTATCACAATAAATTATTGATTTTTCAAGATGACAATTAAAATCTTGTAATGTCTGTTGCATATATACGACTTGTGCACATGCCAAAGCAGCAGATATATATTATGCTTCACATGTTGATAAAGAAACACAGTTTTGTTTCTTACTAAACCAAGAAACTAAGGAACGTCCAATGAAGTGACACGTTCCGCTCGTACTTTTTCGATCCGTCCGACTTCCTCCAAAATCAGCATCACTATAGGAAACTAATTCAAAAGGACATTCTTTTGGATAAAATAGTCCGAAATCTTTGGTTTTAGTTAGATATCGAATAATGCGTTTAACTGCTCTCATATGTGATTCTTTGGGATTTGCTTGAAATCGAGCACACAAACAGACACTCATCATAATATCGGGGCGACTCGCTGTTAAATAGAGTAAAGAACCTATCATACTACGATATAACTTTTGATCAACACTTTTGCCATCTTCATCTCTATCGAGATGAACCGTTGTACTCATGGGAGTTGGTTTGGCAGCAGTGTTTTCAAGACCAAAACGTTTGATTAAATTATAGCAATATTTCTCTTGATTAATAAAAATTCCATTTTCAATTTGTTTAATTTGTAATCCAAGAAAATATGACAATTCTCCCATATGAGACAATTCAAATTCATTTGTCATTATAGTTGAAAATTCTTGACATAATTTTTCATTTGTCGAGCCGAAAATAATATCGTCAACATATATTTGAATTATTAAAATATCTTTATTAGTTTTCTTAATAAAAAGTGTTTGATCTACTTTACCGATTTCAAAACCAGATTCTAATAAATAACCTTTAAGACGATCATACCAAGCACGTTTTCATAATTTTAAACTATATCAAACACCATCGACGATCATACCAAGCACGCATATCGTCGGGCGACTGGAGCAAACGTCACTTCGTAATCAATACCTTCTTCTTGATTATATCCTTGTGCAACTAATCTAGCTTTATTCCTTGTTATATTTCCTAGTTCATCTGCTTTATTTTTGAAAACCCATTTAGTACCGATGACTGATTGGTCACTGGGTCTAGGAACAAGTTCCCAAACTTCGTTTCGTTCGAATTGATTTAATTCTTCTTACATGGCAAGTATCCAATAGTCATCAGTTGAAGCTTCTTTTATATTCTTAGGTTCTATGTTAGAAAGAAAAGCTACATGACCAACTTGATTTAATTGATGTCTGGTTTTAACATTCGTATTAACTTCTCCAATTATATTTTGCACAGGATGATCTCTTAAAATTCTAGGTGGAGATTTTATTATATTAGACGTCACGTTTGTATTGGTTTCATGAATATCAAAATTTTCATTTGCATTATTATTTTCATTCTGAGTAGATTCATCATCAAAATCAATAGTAACACTTGGATTTATATTTTTAAAATTTTCGTTGAAAGAAACATGTAAACTTTCTTCAATAATTTGGGTTCGTTTATTATAAATTCGATAAGCCTTGCTTCGTTCCGAATATCCAACGAATATACCTTCATCGGATTTTGGATCGAATTTACCTAGTTGATCTTTAGTATTTAAAATAAAACATTTCGAACCAAAAACTTTTAGATATAAAATATTTGGTTTTCTTCCATTTAGAAGTTCATATGGTGTATTTTTAGTTAATGGACGAATAGAAACGCGATTTAGTACGTAACAAGCAGTGGCTACAGCTTCTGCCCAAAAATGTTTCGATAAAGTTGTTCCATTTAGTAAAGTTCTTGCACATTCTTGTAACGTTCTATTTTTCCTTTCTACAACTCCATTTTGTTGTGGTGTTCTAGGAAAAGAGAAATTATGGTTAATACCTTTCTTGTTACAAAATTGTTCAAAAACTTCATTTTCAAATTCGCCTCCATGATCACTTCTTATATTTTTAATCTTCAATGTTTTAATATTTTGAATTCTTTTAACAAAAACTTTAAAATTATCAAAAGTATCACTTTTATTTTTCAAAAAGAAAATCCAAGTATATCTTGAGAAATCGTCTACAATAACAAAAACATATCTATTATGGTTAATAGATTGTACTTGAGTTGGACCAAAAAGATCCATGTGTAAAAGTTCAAGTGGTTGTTCTGTAGATATTACTTTCTTTGATTTAAAAGAAGATTTTGTTAATTTTCCTAATTTACATGCATCACAAAATATGTTAGTTTCGAATTTTATATTGGGTAATCCTTTAACTAATTTATTTTTCGCAAGTTTGTTGATGGTATTAAAATTTATGTGACAAAATCTATTGTGCCAAAGACAAGAATCATTTTCTTTAGCTACTAGATGTAACGACCCCAAATTTCATAAGTATTTAAATTTATAATTAATTGAGTTTTTGAATTTAAAATTGTTAATTTATTTTATTCTGAATAAAAATAGTAAAACAAATGGTTTAAAGTGAAATTAATCGATTTATTTATTGCGAGTTTCCCCGATATCCAAGTATATTCTGTATAAACCATTTGAGATTAAAATATTGTAAATTATGTGAGTATATGTGTGTATATTGAATGTATATATATATATATATTTAGGTATATACGAGCAAATTTAAAATATATATTTGAATTGATGGTTAAAGATGGTTTGAGTTTATAAAATAAATATAAGACAATAAATATTAAGTAAATAATGATAATTTATATTTGAACTAGAAATTGAAATTAATATAAGGTAAGTTTTAATAAAAATAGAAGTAGAATATTTGTTAAAATCTAACAACAATTTAAAGTAGAACTTCTTTACATTTCAAAGTAGTAAGATAAATGGAGAAAACAAATAAACATAGAAATTGTCATTTTTAATTCTTGATAGATATATCTCTAGCATACAAAAGTATACCATAGCCTACAACACTTAGAAAACAAAAACAAATACAAGTATGCAAAACAAAGTAAACAAGTAAGTCAACAAAACAAAAGAAGTAACATGTACAGCCGAAATAAAGATGAAATATGAACAAAACAAAATTTAAATATAGGTATGCATAAGTTAGTAATAGGGAACATAAGTACTTGATCATTAAATGCAAGCATAACATAGAGTACCTTTCAGCCTCCTTAACAAAAGAATCTCTGATCAACCTTTGTACTAATACAACTATCAGGGCCGCATTTGTTTTATTTTTATCAAGTTCCCTTTCTTTTCGTTCATTCGAACATTTGTAAAGGAAAACATCAAGCTTTGTTATCTTCTTTTCCAAAAGCCTGGAATCAAGTTCCAGTTTTATTTTAAAGCTTCCAGTTCAAAGTTTCAAGTTTTAAGCTTTTAAAAGCTTTTAGTTTTTAAGTCAATGCAAGATTTTTGTTCTCTGGAAAACAAGAACAACAAAGATGAAAGTATTCAAGTTTTCAAATTTCCAGTTTGCAAGCCTTTCCAGTTTTCAAAAGAAGCAAGCCCTCTGTTTTTTTAAGTCAGGTGAGTAAACATCTTTAATAAAATCTAAACAAGTTAATGAATATGTTGTTTGCGTAATTTCTATGGAAATGATGACTGTATGTGCATGAATAAGTGTAGGACTCTGATAGATGTTTGTATTCATGTTGTATATCCCTGTTATAATTTGTTCTTCTCTGTTTTTATTTACTTACAGAGTTTAAGTTGAATACGAATTTCACTTCTCCTTCTCCTCTAGTCTTTGATAGGCTCTAGATTTATACAAATATAGTTGTTTTAACATGAACCTTACTCTAGAATTTTATCCAAGGAAAGTAGATTTGAACTCTCCCTGAAATCAAGTAATTTAGCTGCAAATCTTAAAAATATGTTAAATTCAAGTATCATAATCTGTTAAGTCAGTTATATAATTTGAATATACTCTGAGAAACCAGATTTTTAAAACAAAAATCAAAATTTTCCATTTCACATTTCTCTGGGAAATGGAAGTCGATCAGAAAGTGAATTTTTGACAAAATCTGATGATCTAAGAAGTTATAGGCTTCGAATTCGTGGTGGCAGCAAGATTTAATATTCGAGATCACCAGAAAAATGCTACCTGAATTTATAAATCGTTGAATATTTGATTCGTGATCAAACTAGGGTTGAGAACCCAGGTTTGTTCATGTTGGAAGAACGGGTCGCAGATGATTCTGGGGTGCATCGAGTTGGACGAGGTCTGGGGGAACAGCTTCGTAGATGACCGGAGATGGTAGGGACGCGGTGGCGCGAGGTCAGGTGGACGGCGTCGCGGGGTCGAGGTGAATTTAGTAAACTGTGGGTTCCAGTTTTTGGAGTGAATGGCTCGTTTTTGTTTTGGGGCTCGAACGATTGTTCTGGTGATCGAATTTTGGTGTTTCGATGAGGAGAGACTTGCCGGGGAGTTCGTCAGAGGTCGGAGGCAACTCCGGCGATGGTGCACATGCACGTGAATCTGTGTATCTGGATGATTTGGGGAAGACGAAGTTAACTGGGGAGGGGAAACTCGAAGGAAATTTCGAAATACTCGGGGGAGAGGGCGCCTGGCTTCGGGGAGGAACTCGTGTATGCGAGTGAACTTCCTGTCGTCTTCGTTTGAACACTTAAGTATAAGTTGAAAAGAAAAAAGAGAGAAGGAGAAGATCACGAGAGAACGAGGGAGAGAACACGGCGAAATGCTGGGGAAACTCGAGCCTTGCTCGAGTAAATAACATTGGCCTCGGGTCAAATTTTAGTTTAACCTGGAAATTTTCAAAAGTTATAAATGACTTTTGTTTAAATGCAAGGTAAATGTTTTGATTATAATTAATAGTGAGAAAATTAAGAAATGTTGAGAAAGTTTTAAAATCGAAAGTTAAGATCAAATAAAAATGGAAATTAAGAAATATTATTTATGAGAAATGTTTTAATTATTTAATACTTAACGATGTTTAAAACTCTTAATTATTAATTTAATTAAATAATTAAGTTAAGTTAAGTATGAAATCAATTAACATTAAAGTTGTAGTCAATATTAAATTGCTTTTCAAATTTAAAAGAATTTTTTTATGATTAATTAAGTTGAACAATTAATACCAGTTGATTATTTCTATAAAGTAATTAAGAATAATTACATTATAGTTGTAATTTGAGATTAAAGGAAAATTAACCAATTTCTTAATTGATGATTAAAGAGAAATTAATTGCTTAAAGATAATTATTTGATTAAGAGTGATAAATTAATAAATGGAAGTGACTAAAGAATGATAATTAATTGAGGAATAATTAATTAAAGTAATTAATTAAGGATAATTAATTAAATGGTGAATTTAATAATTAAAGGTTAATTTTTGAATAATTAAAGATTGATGAATTATAAGTAAATGTTAATTAATTTATAATTAAAGGTTAATTAATAAATGATTAAATGTTAATTTATTAAAATGGTTTATAATTAATTAATGATAAATTAACCAAGATTTGTAGTTTATTCATAAGTAATTAACCTGGTATAAATTAATTAAAATCAGATATTAACTAATCTTACTTATGAATGCTTAAATTCTATTGAATGTTGAATTGTTTGATATCCCTGATTTGTGATGCTTTGTGATATACCCTGATTTATGTGGTGATCTGTAATTTACTTATCTGTGATATATATCTGTGATTTGTGAATGAAGATGAGCGTTATTGTTTATATCGTTTATCAACTATATTTCTGTATTCTGATCTGTGATGATTGAATAGTGTTGCACTATTGTGTGAAACCCCTGGACTACACTTATACACACACAAATATGGATTTCACGTGGAAATCGGTTAAGTCACAGATAATTTAAATTTGATGTTTTTGAAATTGAAATTTTAATTTCAATTGATTTTGAAATTAGAAATTTGGGTTTTAAATGAAAAGCTTTTGAAATGGAATTTCAAAGATAAAAGTTATTTTTAATAACTTAATCGAGTTTTGAAAATTTAAATAATTGGATTTAAATTTGAATTCCAGTTTGAAATTGAATTCTATGATTTGAAACTAGGGATTGAAAATGTTATAAATGTGTTTATCTGAATTTAAACCATTTAAAAGTATAATTTTGAGAATTTGGATTTAACCCAAAGACTCTAACTCGTAATGAATCAGATTTTCTGAAATGAAACTGTTTGTTTTTAAATGATAAAAGCTTTCCGATAAGAAATGAAATTCCAGTTTAATTAAAGGAATTTCAATATTGAAGTGAAGATGGTTTTCCAAGTTATGAATGAATTGTTTGAAAAGCTATGATTTGAATCTGTTACCTTTAACAGATTTAAAATAATGATTGGTTTAAATCATTTGAAATGGGATTGTTTTGAAAGCTACAAGTTAAATCTTTGATTTAAAGATTTAACGAGTTAATTGAATTGAAATGGAAATTAATTTAGAAAATCTGTGAATGAATCTTTTGTTTAAAAGATTAAAGTGTGGAAATTGTTTAAACCGTTGAGGGTTGTTGAAATGAATCTTTTTTTGTTTAAAAAGATGTAAATGGTAATTTGTTTTAACCATTTGAAAAGAAAGTTTTGGGTAATAAGTTGTGACTTAATTGAAATCCCATATCCATATGATTTTCGAATATTACGCTCACTATTCGGTTTAGCCGGGAGAGGACCTTTGGGTCGTATAACCCATTCCGAATATGTGATACGTCGATATGGATCGCATTTGATGACCGGTGTTGAAGACCGGATATTTTTGAAAACGGAAGGATTACCGTCGAGTTACTCTGCATCGGCTGATCCCCGATATAGAGGTTTTATCATCCTTAGTGACGGGAAGTCCGGACGTGATTGGAAATTATCCGGAATTGCAAGGGCTTCGTGAGAAGTGCCTTCGGTTCTGTTCGATCCCGGAACAGACTTGTATGGATTGTATGTCTGACATTACACTTTGAGATATAAAGCCGATTTCTTTCAAATACATTTCTGTTGGTGGCGGAGAATTTATTCTCTTAGCTTAACACCCTTCTCTGAGACGTACGAGCTCAGAGGTTATGTAGTTGAAGGTTATCAGCGATATACTCCCAATTTGGTAATGTGGCATGCTGAGTGTTGTTGTGTGATGATCAGTGTTTGATCATTTGTGATATGATCATTTGTTTGATCATTTATCTTTGTGATCATAGGTTGATCATCTGTTGACCCAAAGCGTGGCTTTTTGAAAAAGCGTAGCTTTGTGGACGAGACTTCGTCAGGGCCTCACAACCCGGAAATGGTCAAAACAGGATCGTTGCGGCAAGGTTATGAGGGTCGCGCCCTTTAGGGTATGTCATTTCCTTCTGGAAAGGGGTGGTATTATGGTATGGAGCCCAGATACTTACTCATGTGGATACACTTTCTTTATGATGTGTGATGTTGGATACCGAGCTCGGATAAAGGTCCCAAAGGACCGGGAGGTGGCATATTCGTGAGTTATCTGTTACAGGGGTAACCCGGCTTTGTTGGCAGAGAGCAGTTTGTCTCTCGGGACGTCCCGCCAGAGGCGTTCCCATGCGGCGGAAGGAAGTTCCTTAGCCTGACCATTTGTTGGAAATCCATTTCTCCAATACGGAACTTGTACGGTTTTAGTTGTAGAACCTGCCATTCACTTATGGTGGCGCCCCACTGTTTGGATGGTAGCTATAGTAGGCATAGTTCGGAATGTCTATGCTGGCTAAGATTAATATTATACTTTCGAAATGTTTTCTGCACTATGCACTAATAATAATATCAAGATGATTTTGCGTAGTAAGCATCTTTGACTATCATAAGAAGAAATCTCCTCCAATTCTGTGTTTGCATTGTGTGTGTGGCGGGAGGTCTTATGGTAGTTTCATTTTCCAAAAGCATTGCGGATTTCAATGTTTAAATTCTTTTTCTGTTGTTTAAAGTTAAACTATTTTTGTTGCTCACACCAGTCCCATGACTGATCCGGAGTTTATTGTTCCTTCCTAAACTCTGGGTGCTCATAATTTTCCACACGAGCAGTCTAGAGTTGGGTTTCTTTTCAGATATTCAGGTTTAGTAGATTATCTGGAGCTAGTTCATTCATCGGAGTTGCTTATCTTGGAGTTGTGGATTCATTCTTGTCTGAAGATCATTTTGGAGTTATCATTTCTATTGATATTGTTCCGCTGCTGATGTTATCATTTTCTTTTCCGCTGCTATTTCTTGTATCATATCTCTGATGTATATTGATATTCATTGTATCACTCTGTTGTATCAGATATTGTATATCAATGTATTATTCTTTTATTCCGCTGTGTTATTTACTTAATTGTGTTATAGCTCCGGCGAATCGGATTTGAACGGTCGAATCTGCGGCATTCTAGTACAATGTGAAGTACGGATGTTGATTTTCGAGCGGGCAAAACCCGAGTCGTTACACTAGACACAAATTTGAATCATTATTAACATTCATATTTAGGATATAAATATTTTTATCTCTATTTCCTTCGAAAATGATGTTGTGATTTTTATCAAAAATGTTACATTTATTTTCTGAAAAAGTTATATTAAAACCTTTATCGCATAGTTGACTAATACTTAATAAATTATGTTTTAAATTTTTAACTAATAAAACATCAATAACGAGAGGTAAATTAGATGTACCGTTGCTATTAACATTGCCTTTGCCGATGATATATCCTTTTGAGTTATCTCCAAAGGTGACTGCTCCTCCATTTGAGTATATAATGTTTGATAACATTTCTTTGTTTCCAGTCATGTGTTTTGAGCAACCGCTATCTAAAATCCATTTTTCTCTCTTCTTATGTGGTACCTGTAAAATTTATAAAAAGTTGGTACCCAATCTTTTTAGGGTCCTAAGAGTTAGATCTTAGGAAGCCAAACCCATACGGGTTCAGAATTCCCTTTATAGACATAATTTTTGTTATTATGAACAGTTTCCATAAAACTTTTGATATGTTTATTCCTTATCAATGTATTATTTGTTTTTGGAATCCATATCTTAATAGTTTTAGTATTTGAATAAACTGTTTTCCTAATATCTTTCTTAATTTTATTATTAGTTTTACTTTTAGCAAAATTATTTTGTTTCTTAAATCCTAGTCCAGATTTATTGTTAGGAGTTTGAGAGTTTTCTAATATACTAGAAAGATTTTCTCTTCCTTTATTGAAATTAGAAACATTTTTAGAAATATCATCAAATTTTATTTTAAGACTAGATTTTTCTAACTCTAAATCCTTAATCTTAGATATTAAACTATTATTTTCAAAAAGTAAAACATCATTTTTATTTTTCTGAGTTTCTAGTTCCTCAGAAATTGACGTAATTTGAGAAGATAAGTTAGAATTCGATTGTTGAGAGATTTCAAGTTCTTCTTCCAATATTACCTTCTCATCTTTTAACATATTTACTTCTAAAGCTGTTCTATCTAACTTTCTTTGCAACTCCTTATTTTTCTTTTTAAGTTGTTTTGTTAAATTTACTAATTCAGAATTTATTTCAATTAAATCTTCAAAAGTAAAATCACTTACATCGTCTGATGAAGCCATGAAGCATACATTTGCTTGTTTATTATCACTTTCGCTCTCTGATGAGGATGATGAGTTAGTGTCATCCCAAGTGACTGAAAAAGCTTTTCGTTTGGTTTTGTCCTTCTTGAAATTATTCTTTTTACGATCTGGACAATCTTTCTTCATGTGTCCTTTCTTATGACATTCATAACATTGCATTGTTGAAGATGATGGTTTGCTGCTATTGGAATTGTTGTTGGAATTATTTTTGTTTCCCTTGAATTTGTTTCTGTTGAATTTCAAAAACTTTTTGAAATTTTTAGCGATCATGGCCATATCTTCATTATCTGAGTCGGAATCATCTTTTTCTGCTTGGAATGCTACATTTTTGTTTTCTTGTGCTCCATTTCGTTTTGCCTGCAAATTTACTTCGTAGGACATTAAATTACCTATCAACTCTTCTGGTTTTAATGTTGACAAATCAGTTGCTTCTTCAATAGCTAGGACTTTTCGTTCCCATTCATCCGTTAAAGAATTCAAGATTTTTGTGACAACATCAAAATCAGTAAACTTTTGTTCTAGTGATAATAAAGCATGATAAATATCCTGAAATCTAGAGTACATGTCATTTATAGATTCACTTGGCCTCATTTTAAAATTTTCAAATTGATGTTTCAACATAGAAATTTTGCTCAATTTAACTTTGTTCGTTCCTTCATGTGAAACTTTAAGAGTTCTCCAAATCTCATAACCAGAAGTGCACATACTAACTCTATTGAATTCATTTCTATCTAATGCACAAAATAAAATATTCATTGCTTTTGCATTTGAAGTAGCATCTAGTTTTTGTGTGTTACTCCAAGTTGAGTATTCTCCGGTAGGAGTTGTATACTCTCTTTGTATAATATTCCAGATATCAAATCCACTTGATTGCATATAGATTCTCATTCTAGTTGACCAATAATTGTAATTTATACCAATGAAAAGTGGAGGTCGTGAAGTCGATTGACCTTCTGTGAAACTAGAATTAGTGTGAGTGTTAACATCATTAATTTGTGTGGTTGCCATATTACTAAAAGTAAATATCAAATAACTTTGTGATGGTTATAGGATGACCTTACTCTGATACCAAATGAAAGTACAAGTGTAGTACTAAGGATCGTGTAATATGGTATGTTAATGCGGAAACTAGTAATAACAGTAAAGTACAAATTAAAGTAAGCACACCAGGAATTTTTATACTGGTTCGAACTTCCCGTTCTACGTCCAGTCCCAGAATACCCTCTGGATTTAAACTAAACCCCTCACTTAACCCGGAGGAATAGGTATACGACACCTGAGCAGCCGAACAGGAATTTTTCCGCCTCAACAGCCGAAGAGGACTTCAACTTAATACAAATAGTTTGTTGACGAATGTGTTCTAAATAACACTGATTGTCTTTTGATAGTACAGCTTTCCTATAATCAAATCCTCAAGAGTATATATGTGTGTGAAGATTTAGAAGGAAGATAATCACGTAGAATCGAAGTATATGAATAAATTCAAGGGTTCTAGTGATATTAAATAAGAATAAATGCTTTTATTTGCAGAAATGAATAGAGATTAGATTTCAGAAATATAAACAAGAATTGGTGATTGTAGAAGTGAATTGAATATGTTTATATAGTTGTAGAAGAGTTGTAATCTTTCATGAAGAGTTTTAGTTAACAGTTGTGTCCATACCTCTTGAAATAGAGGACATTCCTCTTCATGAAATGATCGCGTCTCTTCAGAAAACTAGCCGTTTTTCTCTGGTCGGTCGACCGGAAAACCTGGCCGGTCAGCTGAGTTTAAAACGTATACAAAACAGAAAGTCATTGTGCACATGATACAGGGTCGGTCGACCGAGGATCCTGGTCGGTCGGCCGACCTGGTGTTATATGCACAGTGAACATAGTTTTTGCTATAAAATGTTTTGTGTGCGTGTGTGACTATTTGAGGAATGATTTTAACATTGTTCTAAGACTCAAATAAAATAAAATATCCATACTAATCTCTGGATTGTAAGATTATCTCCTTTGTAGTGCACGGTATGCACTTATTCTCTTTTTGTCGCTTTCATATAGTATTCTCGTCGTATGATCTCTGAAACTTGTGTCATGAATCAAAACTCATGAATCAACATTTTCTTCCATATCGCTCCTCGTAAGCCTGCCTCTCACGAGCTTTCCTAGCCGCTCGTTCCTCATCAGTTTCCCTGGGGGTAGAGATATAGCGTCGGGGATCATAAAAGTCACGCCTTTCGCTTCCGTAGCGTTGGAAATCATCATAATACGAGCCACTTCGTCCCATTGGAGAATCTAAAAATGAAAAAGAGATAGAATTTAGAAATCTCCAGAAAAAGGAAGTTAAGTGCGAGTAACTGCTAAAAATCCTAAGTGTGTGTGGCGTGCAAACTATGCGCGTCAAGCTACAAACAACTCTTCAGCTTAGTAGTGATGTCGGCTTTTACAGTAGGGGTCAACTCTTGGGTTGACGGAAGTGATCGCAAGACAGATGTTGCTTCAACCGATGGAGAGACAAGCTTAGGAGCAGTGATATCGTCTTTAAAAAGCTGTTGAGAAGTCACCAAAAAATTGCTTAACCCACCGAAGATGTCGTCACCATTATGCCCAGCCGAGCGAGCCACACCAGCAGTTCCTTCTTCCGCATGTTCGGCACTTTTTGTGGCAGAACTTTCCTTCTCCGTCCCCTCATCAGCTTCCGTGGCGGTCTTCCCGGGACATTGTTGAAGTTCCTCCTCTTCGCTAACCGGAAGAAGCTTAGACTTGCCGGAAAACTCTGCACCCTCAGCAGAACCGGAGCATTTTATCAATGAAGCTTCTGCAACTAGTTCTTTCAACGCAAGTTCTTTTGCGGGGGCTGGGGCATCAGATGTTTCCGGTTGAGGAGCAGGGGCATCGAGAAGCTGAAGGGATCGTGAAGGATGTAAAAGGCCAAATTGATGTAGAAATTCATCTTTCAAAAGAAATTTGATACTCCTTTCCTCGATGGCTACAGCATTTAGCCTTTCAAAAGTTGACTTGTGACTGGAGTCTTTAGAAAGGGAAGGAAGTCCTACAAGAGTAAAAATGAAGTTAATACTTGACAACTCGAATTCTGAAAGGCTCAAAAATGGAGTGAATGAAGATAGACAATCTTACTTCCTATTCTCCAGATGCCGTAGAATCCTGGAGGGCAACGAACGTAGAAAAACTGATTCAAAAAACCGTGGGCGCTTTCAGGAAGATCAGCGATTAGTTTACGGTTCCTGGCACTCCTCACGAGTACAATAGAAGGATGATCTTTATTCTTCGCAAACGTGCATAAATAGCAAATCTCTTCAAAGCTCGGAAGACGGTCGAGTGTCCTCCTAAACAGTACACACAGTCCCATCAAGATGGCGTAGCCATTGGGATGCAACTGAAAAGGAGAGATAGTTAATCGGAGAAGGAGCTGTCGAAGAAAGTCGTTAAAAGGAGGAATAGCTCCACTCGCGCACATCTGACGATTAACTGCGATAAAACCAAGAGGTGGTCTGTCGGCAGTATCGTTTACCCCAGGAAGCAAAGCGTCTGCTTCAGCAATACCGAACTGAACACATAACTGACTGAACACCCGTTGATTCAGAGTGGTTGAAGCTCTTTCCGGGGGATCATCCAAGGGATTAGCTATTGGGAAGACCTCTTCAGCTTGCCCTACTGTCTCTTCTTGTTGAGAAGTCATTATACACAAGGAACTGGACATTCAAATATGAAGGTGCACGTTTCCTAAAAGCGTGTGGAGTGTTGTGCAAAGCTACTGAAATAACAAGTAAATGAAATAAAACTTGAAATAGTACTGGTTGATGTACGTCAATTCAGGAAGTTTCAAGGCTTGTTATTAGATCAAAGTTAAGTGTAGTATCAATGCGGATAATATTTAGCAATAAGCAGTTATAACTGTATGCATTTTGCGTTGATGCTTCATTTAAATCAGTCGATTCACATCACTTCATCTTTAATCAGATTCATACTATTTAACTTAAGTAAAATATCGTTTCCTTGATCTAATCCATCACTCGATGTGGACAGTCGATGATGAGTATATTCGTCCTATTCGTCTGCAAATGTTGTGTTTAACAGGTTAATAAGCATTAAAGTTAATGTAATCTGTAAAGAAGTGCAACAAGTTCAAGCAGGTCATCTCGGCAGTTTAAGTTGAAAATTCAAGTTAAGTGCTGTAAATTTTTGCAAGTAGTCAAGCTCAAGCGACTTAGCATAGGTCAAAGCTTCCTTAAGTTGCACTGTTTAAGTCAGAAAGTTCAGCAATGTCATGTTCCCACGAGTTAAAAAGTGACCAAGTCAAAGAGTTCAAGGCATGAAACTTCAGGTCAGGGCAGTGCAAATTTGTCTAAGTAATAGCTCGTTCAGGTGCAACCGCGACCTAAACTTTATGTCGCAAAGAGTTAGGTCGCAGATGAACTTTATGTCGCAAAGAGTTAGGTCGCAGATTAACTTTATGTCGCAAAGAGTTAGGTCGCAGATTAACTTTATGTCGCAAAGAGTTAGGTCGCAGATTTGCTTTATGTCGCAAAGAGTTAGGTCGCAGATTTGTTAAGTCGTTCGGCTTCCCTTAAATCACGAGGGTTCTTAGGTCGTTCGATTCACTAGGTCGCTCCTGAAGTAGCTCGGCGATATCAAGCTATCTCCCATTAAAAAACCTAAGTCCTATTCTCCAATCACACTTTTCCACGCGTCCACCACTGTTGCATCGCTCAAAGCACCACGGCGTAACCCGCTATCCACTAACCCATTAACCTCACATCTCCTCGTCTTCTCCAAACACATAAAACCTCGTCATCTCCTCCAAATTTCCAGAAAACGTTACTAACTCCACAAATTCAAACATTCACCAAATAACTATGTGAAACCCTAAGCCGATTCGTTTTCAAAGCAATCATCGATGATTCAATAAAAATCTGAGGGTGAGTCAAAGTATAGTCTTATGACATGATAACGAAGATTGTATAGAACAGATTATGGGAGAATCAATGGTAAACGCAACGAATAGATGATCGGAGTTACCTAAATTCACTGATTGGAATCGACGATTGGAGATGAAAAAGAGAAGATTTCGTGTTAATCTTTGAGCTCAAATGCAGCAATGGCGACAGGGTGTAGGCAATAAAGTGAATAGGACGAAGCGAGTTAAAACAACTTATAGGCGGGAAAGGTGGAATTCGAATCGGCCTAAAAACGACCTAACAACTCGAGCGACTCACGACCTAACAACTCGAGCGACTCATGACTTAGCAACTCAGATGGCACGAGTTAAAAAGTGTCGAAGCACACGACCTAGTCCCTAGGCATATACTACGAGGGGCAAGTGTTAACACTACTTTTTCAACGACCTAGCACTCAGCGACCTAACGACTTAGCGACCCAATGACTCACGACCTAACGACTTAGCGACCTAATGAGTTAGCGACCTAGCGACCTAACGAGTTAGCGACCAAACGACTTAGCAATTCAGGAGAAGAGAACGACTTAACATACTCCGGAGTAAAGCCATATGACCTGCCTCTTCTATTAGGTTGCTCACGACCTAATCCGACCGAGATAACTTCTGTATTCACAATATTAGGTCGCTCACACCCAGTATCTCACTCAGAATGGCTCCAATAAGTCGCCAACGACTTAAGCAAACTTGGGATGATCCTTAGGTCGCTTGCGACCTACGACCTACGACCTACGACCTATGACCTACGACCTACTTCCAGATTTTCCCTATAAATACCCCGCCTACTCCATATTCAAGTGGGACTTTTTTCCAGACTTTGAAGGCCGAAACTCTGCTGCATTCACGACTTCTACAACACCTCTACTACCAAAAACATTCCAAACTATCCAAAGAGAGATCAATTACATTCAAGATGGATTCCAGAATCTCTTTTGCATTGTAGTGCTAATTACTTGTATCGATCGTTGAGTAATCGAAGGAATTCTTGTAAAACTTGTAATCGAACTTGTGATAAAGAAGATAAAGTGGACGTAGGCTTGATTTTGAGCCGAACCACTATAAAACTACTGTCTCTTTAGTTTTACTGCAATTATCTGCTTGTTTTAGTTCCCGTACCAATGGGTAGTGCTTTCAGTTTACTAATACTCACATCGGGGTGTTAGCGTTCGATTTTTACGTTAACATACATTTGTGAGCACTTGTGAATTTATGGGGAAATCAATAAGAAATAACGAGTCAAAAATAGTCTTGAAGTGAATTAATATTAGTCCCCTTGAAAATATACATATAAGATCGTGAAAACACTCCATAGAACAGAATAATTTTTTTCCTTACTATCCCAAACATAACAACTTGATCATGTACGTCTAATCATGAAGATGTAAATTGGGTATTGATGGTTTAAATTGCATAGATAATAAAATTTCTATAATAACATATATCCCAACTTTCAAATTACACACCATTGTATGTTCTTCTAAGTTTTCCTAAGCATCATAATAAGGTTTTGTTTTGATTAGGGGTACACCCAACCTATACTCGACTCGACCAAACCAACCCACATAAACTAGATCCAACCTATCCTAGTTTGGGGTCAGATATGGGTTACAATTTACATCTCATATATAATTGGTTGGGTGTGATATTTTATTTAACCTAACCCTAGTTTAACCCAACCCAACCCTATTTAAAGAAAATTATTCGTTAACTGCCAAAGTAAAATTAGAGTAGTCAGAACCTAAGATAAAATATAAGTACTCTAGAACAAACATACTTAAAAAGTCATATTCGATGTCAACTCAAGTAAAACTGGAGTGGTCAAAATGCATAGGTTGATTGAAAATTTTGAGGAATATTCTAAGAGCATTTAATGTATTTTGGAATGAAACTCTTCATTGAATATGTAGTGAATAAATTCTATGTGATGTATTTTATTTTGAAATTCTAGTGAAATATGTGTTGTAATGAACTAGTTCTTTTTAAGGCATTTTGATAGTTAAAATCTACAATTTTGAATTGAGTATTTTGATATTTTATTTCGATTCTATTTTCAAATTCTCATTTTTATTATTAGGTTTATATAACTAAACCTAACATAATTTAACCTGACCCAACTCATACTTCAACCCGACCCATATCTAACCTCATATGGGATCGGGTATAGATTGAACTATCTTTAACTCATGCCTATAAGGGTCGAGTGAAGTATATGGTCTAACCCGACCCAATCCACATTTGTGTAGCCTTAATTTTGATTTCATTAATTCATTCGAATAAAGTTTTAACCTCACACCTTAGTTACTACATCTCTTTCATTTTTCATGCAATACACTTTAGGGGGTTACATAGTCATAGGTCACACCAATCCACTTAGGAGTTTTTATACACACACCAACTTATGTTATAATACTCAACAAGCATCCTTACTATTTGCCTCCGAAGCTCTTGTAATCTCGAAAACCCATTTTCTAGTTACACATCATTCATTATAATTGGTTAATGCATCCCACTTTAGATCCCTTGATCCCTTGAATGCATTTCTAGACATGCAATAGTCAACCTCAATCATACCTACATTTTATAGCATTTATAAGTTGTTTGTTTATCACATACATAAGTGATCATCACAAGTGAGAGTAAAGCATAAAATATGGTTCATTCATCATCACAAATTATTTACATCATAATAGGTAAATAAACACATGCACATGATGTCACATAGAACCATACAAGATCAGTTTTCCATATTTATAGTCATTTAAAATGAATTAAACTTAATTTCTTATCATCATTAATTTATTAGTTCACAATTAGCTAATTTCCCGTTTCCGTAATTGAGAAATTTTATGTGAATCCTAAACGTATGTTACTTCAAAAACTTTATAAACACTATAGGAACATATTATTGATAACTTCAAAATCCAACAGGGAAGAAAAAAGAGGGTCGGCGCAATCTTCATTATTTGGCTTTGCACCTCCCCAGAAGTATACTGGACGTTCGTCCCTCCCAAAAATATACTCAATTGTCGATTAGCGGATGTAGGTCAAGCAACGATACATAGGACGAGCTGACTGGTACTCCTATAGTCACGGGCCAGGACTAGTATTCAAAAATAACTGGACTGTCAGGTTGCGAAACTTCGTTAGCTGCTTAGGAATCCTCCTTAATGTTTATACTGGCACCTGGCACGAACGACTTTTAGTTTTGGCTTTGACTTCATAGTTCTCTGTCTTGGAAAAGTGGACAGGAAAGAGTAAAGCTTCAATTCCACTAGCTAAGAATAACGAGAGTTAATCTTTTGAGTTGAGCTCTCCCTAACTTGAAAATGACAATAGTGCCCTCAAAGATATAGGGACCGCCATGCTCATCCACTTTCTTAATAAATGACAAGATGCATTTTCTCCTTAAAAACTCGAAGTGAAAATTGATCATTGTTATACTTAACAAACGAAATGAAAAGGTTTAGAGAATAGCGATCCAGTATATGTTGATTGGATCGGTCCCCTTTACTTTCTCTTCCCATCCCGCCCCAATGAAAGATCAAGGCGACCAACAGAAGGAGAATTTCCTTGGTTACTCCTTTGGTTCAAACTGGTCCAAGAATAGTTTGGATCGGTCTCGTAATGTTTATACTAGGAATAGAATGGATGCCTATTAATATTCCTAATAATGAAGAGAACCCCATGGGTATAGCCAAGTGTTAATGCATTGGTTTTGGTACCGGCATGCAAATGTTCGAATCCTTTTACTCCAGATTATGAAGACCCGATAGGATTTGTCAAGAACGAGCTGACAACTAAAAGGTGATGTTGTACCTAGTCGTTTAAATCAGACTCCATTTCGGTACAACGAGAAGGAGTTTACTATGGTCAGTACAGTGAGATTCGTGGAACTAATCATGCCTTCACACGTGCGCCTGAAAACATACCAGAAACATAATATTTAGGTTCATAAAACATAGTATTTAAGCTATCAGAAACATAACATTTAAACTATCAAAAACATAGCGTTTAAGATATTAGAAAAAATGAGTAGAAAGCTATCGAAAATATAGGTTTACACTAACAAAAATATGTTGAAAATGCAATTGAGAATATGATAAAGGAGTTACAAAAAATGTGGCAGTAAAGCTACCAGACAATGGAGTATTTTCTCTTTTATTTCCTTTCCTTTTAGAAGCCAATAAAGTTTATATTTATATGATTTAAGTACAAATAGCTATGGAATGAGAGAATGGGATTTAGAGGATTTTTTCATGGGCCTGGGCTTTCCTATCCCATTTAGCCTAAATAAATTCTTTTAGTTCCATAATCTTCACTTAGTTAATTATCCCTTAATTAAATCAACTATATATTCTGTCCAAAATAGCTCATTATACTCCATTTGTTAACCTATGTTAAGTTTAACGACCCGATATTTTGGACCATTCGCATCCATTATAAGCGTATAGGTAGACACTCATGCCGGAATTGAATTGCTCAAAATACCGCGTTGTTAATTTAAATTTGGAAAAACTGAACATATACAGTAAATAAGTAATCACAGAACACAGACACAGAGTAATAAGTGCAGCGGAAATAAAAGAGATAGTAGTTCATGAAGCTACTATATAAATGTATAAGTTACATCAGAGTTAGACCAGATACAACGGAAGAGTAATACAATACATCAGATACAAATCGGAATACATCACTGGAATCATCGAATACTGAAAGTAGGATAGATGGCTGGATCTTCAAGCAAAGCTCCAACTTCAAAGGTGAGTCTCGGATACTGGTACACTCAGTCTGACCCGAGCGTAAAGCAAAACACAAAACACTCGAGTCAGGATTAACATTCTTATATTGATAAATCCAACTCAAGTGAAATAGCAATTGAAATACAAGTAACTCAAAGGATGTTTGGAATAACCATCCTTTAAGGATCCGTTAAACTATCTACTAGGTAGTAATATACGCTAAGTAGATAATGTCTATCAGTAATATAAAAAGATATCAAAATAGTGTTAAGTCATGGCCCATTCCACCCTTAACACATTTTTATTCCCAAAAGCATATACAAGACCGTAGTTTCCCCAAAACCGGAAGTCACCAGAGGGCAATCCATATACTCAAGGTACAAAACAAATTCGTAGTGGTCGCGAATAAAGGGATACAAGTATGATTAGGCACATGAGGCAATACCCAAGGTAGTGATACTACCGTTTGCCTGATCTAGACTGGTGAGAACGCAACGCCGCAGCGCCCACAACACCGTGAAACAACACTCCCAAAATCAAGGGTGCACCAATCGACAACTAGTAATGAGTAGTTCGAAGAAGTGTGTCCACTTGAGGTAGCTAATCCTCCATTGGCCCGGCACGGCTCCTGTTTTAGTCATTTCCAATTTGACACAAGTGTCAAGGCTATCCATTATCGTTCTCTTTCTTCAGTCATCACGTACATCATTCCAACCACTTCATTCTGGATCATCACTCCGCGTATAGTTATTAAAGTGGTTTTCGGTTTAGATAGAGAGTATATCCATAACCGATTCCTGACTCTTTAATAACTTCGTAATTATTACACCGATTGGTCGTTTATTTATTTCAAAACCAAATCAAATTCAATTTCAAATAGAATTTGTAAACCAACATTTCATTTGTCTTTCCAAATCAATTTCCATAATTTACGTTTCAAAACATCCAAATTACCATTACAAAATCTTACAATTCAATTTCAAATTTTTATTTACAACATATCAAATATTGATTCAAGTTCGTATTTACATTTTATTCCGAAATCATTTAAATAAATTTCATTTAACATTCAAATCAATTTAAACTCATTTATCGATTTCATTCAATATTCATTAAGTAAATTTGCCATTCAAAACAATTTCTATTAAATTTCCAATTCATTAAATCAATTCTTGAGTTCACTTCATTAAATCAAAATTTACACTTCTGAATTAAATTAAATTCGTCAAATCAAATTCTTTCAATTACAAGTCTTACATTAATTCCAAAAATATCACATTTTAATTTCTTGTTAAAGAAATTCCATTTCACTTATTTACTTTCTTAAATAATTTTCCAAAACTTACTTAATAAAGAAAACTCAATTTCAATTATTTACGAAGTAAAATCCACTTATTCAAAAGTTCAAAATTTTCTTATTAAAGAATTTCAATTCAATTTAATCATTAAATAATTTAATCTTATTTAATTGCTAAATAATTCAAAACTTAATTATTAAATAATTTCAAAGTTTAATAATTTCAAACTTAATTATAATTTCAAACTTAATTATAATTTCAACTTAATTCAATCATTTCTCAAATTAAACAACATTCTTTCATCAATTACATTTTTAATATTTTGTTTCAGATTTTTAAATATTAACATTTTCCTTTCATTACAATTCAAATTTCACTTCATTTCAAAACCATATTATTTATTCAAATAAAATATTCGTTTTATTTTTTCCAATTATTGACCAATCGGGTTTTATATTAAATTTTCTATCCTAGGTCAAAGTTCAATTTTTGGGTATTTATCATTTCAACCCGATTCCAATTCAATTCAAAATCAAACATAGCAAAGGGAACTTGCAGTGTGATAACTGGGATGGTGTCAAAGTAAATAAACAAGCAATAACAACAATCAATATCAATCTAATAATCAATTCAAATAATCCCGAAATAACCGTATTAATTCGCATTGTTATTTGTACGAATTAATATAATTATTTCTAGAATCTACACTATCATTTCATGTAGATTAAAGATTATTACATTACGGTTCTTCACTTGTTATCTATTTACAATTTCATACATCATCAGTTTAACAACGTACACTCAGTGGTTCAAAGTGTAATTACACAAATCCTGCATGTCAATAAATTTAACAGTTAAAGGGGTCATATTATACAAATGTCATTTAATCAAATTTAACACATATATCAAATCTAACTATCCTACGTCAATTTCAATTTCAAAATATTTATCACTTACATCATTAACAATTTAACGTCCAATATAAACAACAACAATCAATCAATTTTTAGCCAAACTGTATTATCATCGCATAAATAATTAACAGATAATGGTGTCAGATGTCACAGGTGAACTGATACAGGCAATAACATATATAACAGTGTAATTAACTAACAGCAGCATATTTCAATTGTCGTTTCAATTGAAATCAAATTTAATAAATAAAAGAACGTTAATCGTGAGTGAGTGCTCACCTTTCGAGGCTGGAGAGATGAACGAGGATGAGACGAGTTTTGAATTTGAATCACGAGCTCGACAATCGACCAATTCAAATGACAGATCTCAAAGCAAAGCAAATCGGCACGAATTTGACGATCAAAGCTGATAAAGAGGAATCGATGAACCAAACCAAATCAATTTGATATAGTAGAACAAAATGTATATTATATTATTATTATTATTTTATTAAATTCAATATTTAATTTAAACCACTATTAATATAAATATATAAATATTGTTTTCAAATCTTTCCATTTTTGAAACAAGACAACTCACCTTAAAAAAAACAACCAGCAAACCAAAAATATCACTTCACTACCCAATATATATGTGAACAGCGAACCATATACTAAATAGTGTTGACCTAAACAACCTATACACGTATGCGTAGCTCAAACTCATATATATTATGTGAAACCGAACACAAGTTTACTAATATACACTAATATAAATATAGACTAATCTAAATTTACATACGTGCCTTATTTCAGAAGCAATATATATTATAAAAGTCAATATCAATATATATGCGTATAAACAACAAATTACCCTTGACCAAATTCACTTTATATATATACAACTGTTTTTATCATAATTTATATTTCTCTTGGAACCAGTATTCCGTTAAATTTACATGTTTAGGACAACATAAAATACAAATTTAACTCACACTAGCAGATATCAAATAATTTCAATATAAACCTAGTTTATGAATATATACACGTTTATTTTAAAAATCGGTTGTTATAAAATCAATACAACCCTATATACTAAAAGGAACTCAAGTACTATTATGAACAATATACATATATAACTTATATACCTCTCACACATACTCAGGTGTATTATAAAATTAACAAAATATGTTTTATAATATGTACATAACTCAACTATACAACAAAGACACCTCGTAACCAACCCTACTACAATCACTTTTTTTTAGTGTACTGTTTCATCTTGAAAGTACAATACAACACTAGCCAACGTATATATATCACATATAGTTTCAATTATCAACATGTACATCTCTACTTATGCTTTTAAACAGTCTATATAAAAAAAATCAATATAAATACGAACACCTATATGTAACAACCCGAGATTTCGCAATTATCTGGTCATCGTCAAATGACGATTAAAATCGTTGGTTAATTGCTATTGGAATTTGAATCAATTTGAAATTCTTTTAAACAATTTATTTAATGATTGAAATGGGCTTTGTATTGTGAATCTAGCCCACGTTTACATTCCTTGGTTGCCGTTCTCTTTTGTCGATCAGAAGTCCATTCCCCATTGCATTTTTGTGAAAACCCTAGATCTAAACGAAAGATAACAATGGCGGCTCCGTCTCGTTCTTTCGTTCGTTCCCCTTTCAAAATCATTCGCAAACCGTCCCTCTCATTTTACAAAAAGAAACGAAAACCCTAGCATACGAAAGGAAAATGGCCGCCGCGTTTACTGTCGTTCGTCCCTCTTTTCAAAGATAGGGCATGCTCGTCTCGTTCATCCTCTGGGCTTCTGTCGATTTCAGTTGCGAGAGTGGGTTGGTTCGTCGAAGCAAGGTGAGTGATTTTTCTATTTCACTCACATCTAATTCTTCCTAGTTGCTTTACTTCGACTGTTCGTTTCGTATATATTGGTACTCCTTCTTGAATTGACTTTAAGCTGTTGTTTGAGTGAATTATTCACTCACATCTAGTTTTAATTCCTGTTTTGTTCGATTTGAATCTGCTATTCATGACTTCTTTGGCTTGTTATGATTTTCTGGTATAGATTCGTTCCGTGTCCCTTTTTATTTCAGTCAATTATTCACTATACTGTGACTGTAATCATATTTAACTTTGGCATTTGTATTTGGTCTTACCACTGATATTAATAATTATGCTCTGTCCAGTTGTAGTTGTTCTTCGTGACAGTTTCAGTGGGATTACGTAGTCGGGGTTTTGATTTGTATTACTTGAACTATTTTGATCTTTAGTACTGTTTCATTTGAGAGGGGTATGTATGTGTATGCGTATATATATATGTGCATACATGTATAATTGTATCTGTTTGACTTTGAATTTTCTTGACTTCGGCGCTGAGCATTTTTAGTGTTCTTCCCTGACCTTTTTGTGAGCTCTGTTGCACCCCATTATGTTGGTACTTTGATTGTTTTATTTGGATGCTACTACTTTGGTCACTGTTTCACAGTTTCCAGATGTGGTCTTTAGTCTCTGGTCACTGTTGTATGCACTATTGCATTTTCTTGACCATCTGATCACCTCGCTTCCTGTTTTCTGTTTTGATGTTGTCTGCATCCATGGTGATACTATGTATGTGTGTATGCATATATTCTTGAATTTTATGCTAAGTCTTTGACCACTGTGGCACTGATTCATGTTGCATTCATAGTTCTGGTTTATCACAGCTGCTTCATTATGTCACTTGATCATCTGGTTGAGTTTGTGCATTTATATACTTGAGTCCAGGTTGCATATAGGTCAGCTCCTTGGTTGCAATGAGCCTGATGAGTTGTACACATTTTGGTCTGCACCTCATACGCTTGTACTACTTCATTGTGTATTTGCATTATCCAGTATTTGGTTTTGAAGAAGCAATATACTTTGCCTCTTTGCTTCGGCACTGTTTGCAGTGTTGCATACTCATGTCATATGTGTTCTGGTCTTGTTCTCTTGATGACAAGTGGTCCAGATATTGTTGTGTTCCCTGTGTACATGTTTCCACTTAGTAGTCTGCATACATGAATCCACTTAAACTTGCACCTGATTTTGATACATGTGCTCATTCGTGCCAGCATTGAGTCTGATCATTGTGGTTGCTGGTGCCTGGCATTTGTTGCCTTCATATTCATGTACGTTAGTACTGCTTCATGTCATATACATTTCTACTGAGATTGCACCATTCAGTTTCATGTAATCTAATGTAGATGAATGTTTTGATATTGGCTTTGCATCTCCCTCGTGTACTACCTGGGTCTGCATCCTTAGTCTTGCCACTATTATGGTCTGTAGCCCATTTGCATACATTGATCTTGTTTGGTTAGTGTTGATTTTTATCACACTAAGTCGGATTTGCTCTGGTTCATGTATATGCGCGTTTTTGCCTTTGAGCATTCCTGCAGTAGGTTGTATCTTTTGGTCTGCCCATCCATGTGCCTACTCTGCTTCATTTGTTCTTTTGGTTCCACTGCATAGCTTTGAGCCTCCTTGCTTATGCTCAGATCATTTCGAGTTTTTGTTCGCATCTGAGTTATTGTGCATTTATGCACTATGTTGAGTCTGAGTTTTGTATTTTGACATTGGCATTCCTGCACCGTGTTGAGTTCGAGTATACTCCTTCGATCATGTTGGCTTGTGGTCTTTGCTTGTTAAGGCTGCTGCTCGTATGTTCTAATCTGATGTATATCGCCTGACCATTCAGTTTGCATACATATTCATCATGTCCAATGTGTATATGCACAGTTTCATACATGTGCCATTTTATTTCTTCTCTGGTCTGCTGGCCCTGTTGTGTTTCACTGCATCTTTGTAGCGACGAGGCAGTACACGCGTGCATGTACTGCAGCCCTAGCAGGATTGACAGATTTAGTTGATATTTCGATCGTAAATTATTTCGTTGGTTCAATTCCATATTTTGAGGTTATATTTGAAATGGTTCATTTCGATTGAGTTGTATCCGTTGGATTTTGGATTCATTGATCTTCTGAATATTCCATAGACTGTATTGGCGAGGCAGTACACGTTAGCGTGTACTGCAGCCAATCAGCATTGTTGTTTTTAAATTGGCATTTCAATTGTTTAAATTGATTTGGATTGTTGATATGTTGTTTAACACTGTATAGTGTTATAATTGCCGTTATCCAATCCTCGTATCGAGAGTTGGATATACGAGAATCTGTAACTGTCGCCTAATTGATATCTGATTATTATTGCTTCTGTGCACTAATAAACTGGTTTGAATTAGACTGACCTGGGTATTATTTTCTTTTGAATGTAATACTCGGGTCAGACCCGAGTATTTCAGGTTGTAGATTTCTTTCTTTGAGTTACTGTTCGGGATTGAAGACTTTTCACATCTTCTGAAGTTGTCAGAGTCATTTTGTCATTGTATAGAATGATATGTATTCATGTATATTAGTCGATAATGTACTTGTATATATAACTTCTAGAGTCGACAGTTGTAGTTGTATCATATGTATAGTGTCAACTATGTATTAACTGACATCAGTTATATATATCTGAGACTTTTGTTTTTATCTGTGTTCCGCATTTATATTATCTGTGTTATTGTTATATCTAATGTCCTAAACTATTATGAACCGTCGTAGTTCGTTTTATACTAGTATTGGGTGTGTCGATGGGAGTAAATACATAATAGAAGAAAAATAAAAAGAATGTACCACTCCTATCGAGATAACCAATATTAGTGTAAGGCCAATTACGGATGGTCGCTCCCATCCAGCCTTATTCTTCGTAATAATAGACAGTATTTCCTTTAATACTCTTTGTTATTATGAGCATAGAGGTGGGGCGTCACAGTTGGTATCAGAGCTTGGGGTTTATGGACATAATATAAAACATAACTTGGATGGAACATATGTTACAACTATTGGTCGATGTTTTATCTGTGATTTGAGTCAAAACTAAAGTTTTGAAATTTTGATGAAATTTTTAAATAACTTTATTTAAAAATAATAGTGAAATTGTGTTCTGTTTATCAGAGTGCGCAGCGGAAACAGTGAAACTGTCTTCGCTGAGTACGATTGATAATCTTTTTGATTTAAAAAAAAAATCGAAATACGAAATTGATATGAATTTCATTTGTTGTTTACATAACAGTAATTATTTTGTTTCTTTGAGAATTTCGAATCCGAATTGAGGATTCGAAGAAATTGCAGATATGTGATTTTGTTGAAATTTCCGTTGGCTTTCTTTTGTACTAATCATCTATTGATTAGCTTTTGCTGTTTTGAATTATCTTCATTGAAGATACCTTCGAATGATTTCTTTGTTCATTCCGTAATACGTGCAAAAATTTGAATTGCACGTTATTGCATTTATTTTACGTTGAACCGATGCTTGGTTATGAAACGTATTTTGTTGCCGTTGTTTTTATAACGGAATTTCTACACCAATGCTATATTTTGAAGCACGGTGTTTTGTGGCATTTTGATGAATGAAAATTCTCTGATATTACATTTTGATGTAAATGGTTTTAATGTGATTTTGACGTTTTAAAACTACTGTCGTTTTGGCTTCAGTAACCGTCAAATTTTTAAAAGTGGATTTTCTAGCGGATATTCCGCACTGCTGATTTTGTGACCCGTTTTACGGTATTTTGAGAAGTACAATTTCCTTATCGAAATTGTTACTAATATTGCTGCTTTAATCACGTGATTGGAAAATCGTTTTGAAATGAAAATTGTTTTATAAAATTTTAGCAGTTTGCGTTTTCAAAAGAATGAGAAAGCGACTTAAACGATTCAGCAAAATCGAGGATTATGACCCCTTTCTTTTACTGTTTCGCTTAACTCCGGACTTGTTCAGTTGAGAATGCGAATTGTTATTTTTACAAAATAAATAAAATTGTTTTCATAAATTTTAACAGTTTGCGCTTTCAAAAGAATGAGGAAGCGATTTAAACGTTTCAGCAAAATCGAGGACTATGACCCCTTTCTTTTACTGATTCGCTTAATTCCGGACTTGTCCGTTTGAGAATGTGAAATGTAATTTTACAAAATACACAATTTTGCACTTTCAAGGAAACGATGAAGAGAATCAAACGATTTAGTAAAACACGTGGTATGGGACATGTGCGTTTGCTATTTCGGTTAATTCCGGACTCGTTAATTGAAATATTTGATGATTTCGTGTGCTTTCGAGCCAATCTGCGGACCTTCGGGTCATTTGTTGGGCTTTCGGGCCACTCTGCGGACCTTCGGGTCATTTGTTGGGCTTTCGGGCCACTCTGCGGACCTTCGGGTCATTTGTTGGGCTTTCGGGCCACTCTGCGGACCTTTGGGTCAAATACCAGTACTAGACCTTCGGGTCACTCTATGGACCTCCGGGTCAATCTGATGGGCGCCAAAATTATGTTGAGTACTTGGTAGGCTTCGGCCACTCTGAGATGCACGTGCGGCGAATTAAAAACTCGCCATCTGATGGGATCGATCCAAGCTTTTATGTTGATTTTCTAGTCTTCTTAATTGATTTCTAGATATTTGTTGTTTCCAATTATCTGCAGGTAATTGGGTATTTGTTGTTTCTAATTTTCGCTTGTGATAATTAGATATTTGTTGATATGAGTTCTGATTATCGTTTTTGATAATCGGATATTTGTTGTTTCTAATTATCGCTTGTGATAATTAGATATTTGTTGATATGAGTTCTGATTATCGTTTTTGATAATCGGATATTTGTTGTTTCTAATTATCGCTTGTGATAATTAGATATTTGTTGATATGAGTTCTGATTATCGTTTTTGATAATCAGATAATTGTTGTTTCGAATTATCACTTTAGATAATTCAATATTTGCTGATTTGAGATTTAATTATCGCTTTTGATAATTAAATAATTGCTGATTTGAGATTTAATTATCGCTTTTGATAATTAAATATTTGCTGATTTGAGATTTAATTATCGCTTTTGATAATTAAATATTTGCTGATTTGAGATTTAATTATCGCTTTTGATAATTAAATATTTGCTGATTTGAGATTTAATTATCGCTTTTGATAATTAAATAATTGCTGATTTGAGATTTAATTATCGCTTGAGATAATTAAATATTTGTTGATTCAGATTTAATTATCGTTTTAGATAATTAAATATTTGCTGATTTGAAGTTTAATTATCGCTTGAGATAATTAAAATTTTTTTTGATTTTAGATTTAATTATCGCTTTAGATAATTAAATATCTGTTGATTTGAGAAATTTGATTATCGTTTTTGATAATCGAACATTTGTTGAATTTGAAATTTGGTTATCGTTTTGATAATCGAATATTTGTTGAATTTGAAATTCGATTATCGTTTGTGATAATTGAATATTTGTTGATTTGAGAAAATTTGATTATCGTTTTTGATGATTGAATATTTGCGATTTTTGAGATTTGAGCTTCGTCTTTTTCTCTGGCGATTCAGGTGAGTAATTTGATTACTCACATTCAATTCGTGCTCTGTATGGGATTTCTGCTCTGTTTTTTTTCTTCTCTTTTAGTTGCTGGAACTCGATTGATTCTTGCTTTAGACAGTCGTCTGATTTTGATTCCTTGATCCCCACGATGTTGATTCTTTTGATTTGAATCAGTCGAACCTTTTGATTTCTTATCTAATACTTCCCCGCTGACACTTGCTTTGCTTATACATTCGACATTGCCATGCTCTTTTGGTTGTTACCTTTTTTTTCTTCCATTTATTCCCTATGATTGCGTGGACGCAATTTCTTTAAGGAGGGGAGTCTGTAACAACCCGAGATTTCGCAATTATCTGGTCATCATCAAATGACGATTAAAATCATTGGTTAATTGCTATTGGAATTTGAACCAATTTGAAATTCTTTTAAACAATTTATTTAATGATTGAAATGGGCTTTGTATTGTGAATCTAGCCCACGTTTACATTCCTTGGTTGTCGTTCTCTTTTGTCGATCATAAGTCCATTCCCCATTGCATTTTTGTGAAAACCCTAGATCTAAACGAAAGATAACAATGGCGGCTCCGTCTCGTTCTTTCGTTCGTTCCCCTTTCAAAATCATTCGCAAACCGTCCCTCTCATTTTACAAAAAGAAACGAAAACCCTAGCATACGAAAGGAAAATGGCCGCCGCGTTTACTGTCGTTCGTCCCTCTTTTCAAAGATAGGGCATGCTCGTCTCGTTCATCCTCTGGGCTTCTGTCGATTTCAGTTGCGAGAGTGGGTTGGTTCGTCGAAGCAAGGTGAGTGATTTTTCTATTTCACTCGCATCTAATTCTTCCTAGTTGCTTTACTTCGACTGTTCGTTTCGTATATATTGGTACTCCTTCTTGAATTGACTTTAAGCTGTTGTTTGAGTGAATTATTCACTCACATCTAGTTTTAATTCCTGTTTTGTTCGATTCGAATCTGCTATTCATGACTTCTTTGGCTTGTTATGATTTTCTGGTATAGATTCGTTCCGTGTCCCTTTTTATTTCAGTCAATTATTCACTATACTGTGACTGTAATCATATTTAACTTTGGCATTTGTATTTGGTCTTACCACTGATATTAATAATTATGCTCTGTCCAGTTGTAGTTGTTCTTCGTGACAGTTTCAGTGGGATTACGTAGTCGGGGTTTTGATTTGTATTACTTGAACTATTTTGATCTTTAGTACTGTTTCATTTGAGAGGGGTATGTATGTGTATGCGTATATATATATATATATATATATATATATATATATATATATATATATATATATATATATATATATATATATGTGCATACATGTATAATTGTATCTGTTTGACTTTGAATTTTCTTGACTTCGGCGCTGAGCATTTTTAGTGTTCTTCCCTGACCTTTTTGTGAGCTCTGTTGCACCCCATTATGTTGGTACTTTGATTGTTTTATTTGGATGCTACTACTTTGGTCACTGTTTCACAGTTTCCAGATGTGGTCTTTAGTCTCTGGTCACTGTTGTATGCACTATTGCATTTTCTTGACCATCTGATCACCTCGCTTCCTGTTTTCTGTTTTGATGTTGTCTGCATCCATGGTGATACTATGTATGTGTGTATGCATATATTCTTGAATTTTATGCTAAGTCTTTGACCACTGTGGCACTGATTCATGTTGCATTCATAGTTCTGGTTTATCACAGCTGCTTCATTATGTCACTTGATCATTTGGTTGAGTTTGTGCATTTATATACTTGAGTCCAGGTTGCATATAGGTCAGCTCCTTGGTTGCAATGAGCCTGATGAGTTGTACACATTTTGGTCTGCACCTCATACGCTTGTACTACTTCATTGTGTATTTGCATTATCCAGTATTTGGTTTTGAAGAAGCAATATACTTTGCCTCTTTGCTTCGGCACTGTTTGCAGTGTTGCATACTCATGTCATATGTGTTCTGGTCTTGTTTTCTTGATGACAAGTGGTCCAGATATTGTTGTGTTCCCTGTGTACATGTTTCCACTTAGTAGTCTGCATACATGAATCCACTTAAACTTGCACCTGATTTTGATACATGTGCTCATTCGTGCCAGCATTGAGTCTGATCATTGTGGTTGCTGGTGCCTGGCATTTGTTGCCTTCATATTCATGTACGTTAGTACTGCTTCATGTCATATACATTTCTACTGAGATTGCACCATTCAGTTTCATGTAATCTAATGTAGATGAATGTTTTGATATTGGCTTTGCATCTCCCTCGTGTACTACCTGGGTCTGCATCCTTAGTCTTGCCACTATTATGGTCTGTAGCCCATTTTCATACATTGATCTTGTTTGGTTAGTGTTGATTTTTATCACACTAAGTCGGATTTGCTCTGGTTCATGTATATGCGCGTTTTTGCCTTTGAGCATTCCTGCAGTAGGTTGTATCTTTTGGTCTGCCCATCCATGTGCCTACTCTGTTTCATTTGTTCTTTTGGTTCCACTGCATAGCTTTGAGCCTCCTTGCTTATGCTCAGATCATTTCGAGTTTTTGTTAGCATCTGAGTTATTGTGCATTTATGCACTATGTTGAGTCTGAGTTTTGTATTTTGACATTGGCATTCCGGCACCGTGTTGAGTTCGAGTATACTCCTTCGATCATGTTGGCTTGTGGTCTTTGCTTGTTAAGGCTGCTGCTCGTATGTTCTAATCTGATGTATATCGCTTGACCATTCAATTTGCATACATATTCATCATGTCCAATGTGTATATGCACAGTTTCATACATGTGCCATTTTATTTCTTCTCTGGTCTGTTGGCCCTGTTGTGTTTCACTGCATCTTTGTAGCGGCGAGGCAGTACACGCGTGCGTGTACTGCAGCCCTAGCAGGATTGACAGATTTAGTTGATATTTCGATCGTAAATTATTTCGTTGGTTCAATTCCATATTTTGAGGTTGTATTTGAAATGGTTCATTTCGATTGAGTTGTATCCGTTGGATTTTGGATTCATTGATCTTCTGAATATTCCATAGACTGTATTGGCGAGGCAGTACACGTTAGCGTGTACTGCAGCCAATCAGCATTGTTGTTTTTAAATTGGCATTTCAATTGTTTAAATTGATTTGGATTGTTGATATGTTGTTTAACACTGTATAGTGTTATAATTGCCGTTATCCAATCCTCGTATCGAGAGTTGGATATACGAGAATCTGTAACTGTCGCCTAATTGATATCTGATTATTATTGCTTCTGTGCACTAATAAACTGGTTTGAATTAGACTGACCTGGGTATTATTTTCTTTTGAATGTAATACTCGGGTCAGACCCGAGTATTTCAGGTTGTAGATTTCTTTCTTTGAGTTGCTGTTCGGGATTGAAGACTTTTCACATCTTCTGAAGTTGTTAGAGTCATTTTGTCATTGTATAGAATGATATGTATTCATGTATATTAGTCGATAATGTACTTGTATATATAACTTCTAGAGTCGACAGTTGTAGTTGTATCATATGTATAGTGTCAACTATGTATTAACTGACATCAGTTATATATATCTGAGACTTTTGTTTTTATCTGTGTTCCGCATTTATATTATCTGTGTTATTGTTATATCTAATGTCCTAAACTATTATGAACCGTCGTAGTTCGTTTTATACTAGTATTGGGTGTGTCGATGGGAGTAAATACATAATAGAAGAAAAATAAAAAGAATGTACCACTCCTATCGAGATAACCAATATTAGTGTAAGGCCAATTACGGATGGTCGCTCCCATCCAGCCTTATTCTTCGTAATAATAGACAGTATTTCCTTTAATACTCTTTGTTATTATGAGCATAGAGGTGGGGCGTCACACCTATACATTGTATATAAACATTTATATGTAGAAAACTGTCATTTATATTTAAACTTACATCTAAATATACGTATGTACTTAACATAATTTCATAATTCAGGTGAATAAAATAAAAAAAACAACTTAACAGATGATATAACTAATACATATATCTAGATATACACGTTTTACAATTTCTGGCAACAGGTACATTATTGTAACGAATTTAAAAATTGCAGATCTGTTACATACTTAGTTTAATATATACCGTCAAATAGATAAAATATATGTATATACGTATACCTTATATATATTACATATAAAAAAAAACATATACCCGAAACGAAAAAGAGAGGAAGCCAAGGCAGTGAGGTCGAGGCGGTGTATGTCGCTGCTGCCTTGAACGCAGGCGAAAACTGCCGAGAAGGTGAGGCGCTGCTGCTCACGTGGGCAAAGTCGGAGGTGGGTTGAGATGCGGTTGTGTTAGAGTGGAACATTGCTGCGTGGTGGCTGCCCCAAGCTGCAGCTATGAGGTGTGAATCTTAGGTCTGCCGAGGAGGGGGCAGGCTGGGTTGGCGAAAGCATGGAGAGGGCTGAGGCGTTGCTTGCTTTTTGGGTTTGAGGGTAGTGAAGTTTTGGTCACGTGGAGGTGGGTGAATGTTGGAGGATGGTGGATGAGCTGCTTCACCATAAATAATTTGAAAAGGCAGAGGAACAGAAAACGAAAGTGCCAGTTGACATACACCTTTATATTTAAGAGCAACATGAACCTAAGTGAAGTCAAAGAATTGGGAACCAAAATATAATTTAAGAAAGGGAATGGAAAAAGGTAGAAGTTGAACCGTAAATAATGATAGCAGCCAGCTATTTGGTTTATACGCTGGAAAGTGGAAAGACATTGGGAAACAGAGCAAACAAGTACCGGTACGGCTAACGCTTCCACTGATTTCATCGCGTATCGGATTTCCGAAATACACAAATGAATACACCGTTGAGATCAGCACGACGAGACGATCAAAACGGTATACATATATCAGTGGTATGTTTGAATTATAAAAATTCGAATTTTCTATTAGCGGAAAGTGCAAGAAAAGCACTGAAAAATAAGATCGACGGAGCCAAAGATGTCCGAATTTGAAAAAACGACAAACTAACATCTTGCTCAGAAGATGTTTTAGAATTTTTCTATGTAAAAATATTTAGATTTCGGGAACATTTTATTTCCATCGCTTTTTAACTGATTAAATTGAAGTAAATTCACGCGCGAAATAAACTTTCATATTTTCGGACGAAAATTTACCAGTTGCTATGTTTAATTAAACGCATTCCAAATATCAAATTTATATTTCAAAATTTTATCGTTTAAAATTTCACAAAAATTTCAACTAATTACGTTATTAAAGCAGTTGAAATTTTACGGGTCGTTACATTAAGTGTCATCCCACGCATTAAATAATTAATTATTTCACGTAGAATTTTCTAAATGTTTTCCTATGAATATTGGGTAAACGAATTAACAAATCAATTCATACTTAATTCCAAAAATTTATTTACAAAAATATTAATGTATAGCCAAATAATCTCTGAGCATGTTCAATATGCTTAATTACTAATTATTAATTTGTGTGAATATTATTATTTACCCTTATATGTAATTTGACACTTACACAACCAATTAATTGATCATTTAATTAATTACTTATATAAAATAAATATTAATATCTATTATTCTCGCATGGTAACTTCCATTAATTAATTTAACATATATAGGTAACTATTGTAATCATACTAACTATGATGCCTTATAAATGCTATATTGCATATATAAACACAAACATATCACAAGTAATAGCTATCGAAGGTAATTGATTCAAGCTAATGCACGTAATAAGACGATGCATGTAATAGTTGTGGCATCCTATAACTATGCATCCTATGTCTATCGCAATTTATAATCTTTGCATATTAATTATAACCATGGGATTTTCTAGCTACCGCATGTTAAAAATCTCATAGCCACAACAAACCATAAAATAGCGGTTATTGCAACTAATAGCCATCGCGACTCTTAAAATAATTAATGCACTTTAATTTACCGTTGAATCTTTTTAGTGTGAGGTAACCGTTACTGGTACGAGAAAATTGTTACGTGCGAATACTATGGTAATTTAGAAATGACTACCGATAATTTATCACGGCCGTTGGTAAAATAATTATTGGTATATCGACAAATTGATAAACCGTTGAATGTTAATAGTAAATTTACCAATACCTAAAGACATTAAAAAATAAAATTGCATTAAGATTTTGATAATGATAAAATGGAATTTATTTTGTTAATGATTCAAACCCAATCAATGATTATATCAACATTTTGATTTGTCTTAGTTGATATAGAAATTTTCTTCATCCATTGCAAATTATTACAACAGCATGAAACAGTAATATTGCTAGTCTAAAACTTTGAAGTTAAAAATGTGTGAAAAAAGACATTATAATGAATGATACTTGAAATATCTTCTTAAATTTGATACTTAATCAAAGGAGATTTGGATGACAAATCCCTATTAATAATTAAAATGGACGGAAGGTCCCTGTGAATAATTTGTTGTAAATAAACTCCCTGCTTCGATATATTCTACTTTGCAGTCTGTTATTCTCATTCCGTTTTAATGTATTTAATTTGAATCATTAAAATGCAATAACTTTTTGTAAAAGCATCGAATTAACAAACCGTTTTCACTATTGAATCGCAAATTTTATTAATTATCTAATGATGGGAATTATACATATGTAAAATTTAAATTTATAAAGTACAATAATGTAGATTTATTTTAAATCTGATTCAAAATATAAAAAAACTGCATAACTCAAATGCAGTTAATTAATTTATTTGCTTAAAATTATATTTTACAAGTGAACTAAAATAAATTTATTTAAAAACAGATTATAAATTATAAAAATTTAACTACATAACAGTTTTGTAGTTAATTACTGCATCTTTCAATGTAGTTTTAAGGCTTTAAAATTGAAAAAGTCAACCTGAAACAATATTTAAATACTCGAAACTGTAACTTCCGAAGCAGTGAAATAGATCTATTTTACAAATGATTCAAATAACAATAGAAATTAACCGCATAACAATCATACATCTAATTACTAAAATTTTAAAATGTAGTTTTAAGGCTTAAAAATGCTGAAATTAATTAATAGAACGATGATAAACTACTTAAAACTCCATCTTTCAACTTTAACAAAATAGATCTGTTTTAAATTTACATCAAATTATTAAAAGAAATTAACTGCATAATAGTTATGCAGTTAAAAAATCACATCTCCAAAATGCAATTTTAAAACATTAGAAATGTAAAACCTACAAAAATATATATTAACTTAATTCACAAATATATTTTTAATCTATATTTAAATATTAAAGAAATTGATTGCATATAGTTATGAAGTTAATTACTGCAACTCTTAAAAGCATTTCTAACTTTTAAAGTAGTAAGATGCAGCTATATGATATTGCATTACTAATATGCGCTATGTGATATTGCATAACTACATCTTTTTAAAGCATATGAATTTGCACTAACATAACAAGATTTCAACGGCATCACTATGATGCAGTAAAAAATCACATAGCTTAGATTCAACAAAAACTGCATTAGTTTGATGTTGTATAACTACATATTATTAGTGCAATTAAACAAGCACTAATATGACATAATTCTACCTGCATCACCATGATGCAGTTAAAACCTGTACTATAATAATGCAATACACGATTCATAATTTTGATGTTTCGAGGTATAACTGCATTTTCGTAATGCAATTAAAACTACATTTTCCTAATAAAGTTAAAAAGAAATAACTAAATTAGTTTGCTGTATGTTTTAGTTATAATTGTACTTTCTTAATGCAGTTAAAACAACCATGTAAAATTATGATTTTCAAAATTTTATTTTTATGTATAAATATTGATGCCATTAGAAAATTTATTGAATTTGTGATTTAATGGTGAAATCGATTTCCAAATCCGATTAATCTACAAAAGATTATCACATTTTAAAGATTGAATTTAAATGAGCTGGACCATGTCAAATGTGATGTTCAAGGAGTAGTGACCAAATTAAAAAAAAATTGTAGACGGAGACCCGATTTACATGTAGAACAATAAATAAGGACTACATGATATTATTTTATAATCAAAATTGTCCACGATTAAGGTTACTTAAAATAATGAAAAAACAATATTAATATGACTGATAAAATTGTTGTTAGCACTGGTTTTGATATATATATTGTATTGCTAATTTTACCGTTAACGACGATAACTTTACTATTGTTGTACATATAGAACTGTTATACCGACGTAACTCGATATTAATTACCAATTTTTTGGTATTAGTAAATTCACCATTACCACCACAGCCATACTTAAAATTGTATTATTCCACACATATTCAAAATGATAGCAATAGAAAAATGCATTTGGATATGGTAAAACATAATAATAAGCTATATATATAAAAAAATTCTACATTTTACTCAGTCCGACCGAGTCAGTAGTGCGCTGTTGCTCAAAGTGGGAAAAATAAAAAATCTATTTCTTGTACTAACTTTTTATTTGGGCTATTTAGACTTCAAATAGAAGTGCATTTAACACTACCCTTAGTTCGTAGAGATTGGTGGAAGATGTCACTACAAAAATAAAGGTTAATTGAGACTCTTTTATTTAGTATCTAATCAAAAGATTGTCTTTAATTTGTTGTTAAGACCCATTTAAACAAAAATATTGTCTTTAAAATCAGGTCTCAAAAAAATTAAAGACAACAAGCATGGGTTCAAAAACATTAAAGACATAAATGGCTGTTTCAAATGAGTCTCTGAGTAAGAGTCTAGTTAGAGACAATTTTTGGTCTCTATACCAATTATAAAGACAATAGTGAATATCTCAAATCAGTCATAAAAGCAATAACTATTATAAAGCAATTAGGCAATAAATACAACCTATATAGTTTCATTTTTCAGTATAAAATAGTGGTAAAACTGACTGCAATATCAATTAATCAAATATAATATAATTTATCCATATGAAAGCACTACAATATGATCACTTCATCATACCTGCAATATTAGTATAGCAGAGTGAAAAAAATGACTGGAAAATAGACTACAATATCAGATTTTATCAATACACAATACAAGCATGTCATATTGACAATGGCCAATAGAAAATATAATTCTGGGTACACTACGTCTATGCCAAGAGCATCTCGGGTTATACAAATGGAAGTAAAACCAATTCTAGGCTTAAAATAGTGAATATAAAATGCATTAGTAAAAAAATTTAGACTAAAAGTTTAAAAACGAAATCATGCTACAAGTATCGTTCCAAGAAAACATATTTGAGATACTTGAATTTTGAGAACCTAGCATAGATGAAACTCACACAGTTCTTGTTTTGCCTTCACTTTGATTTGGTTGGTTTCCATGGTTCATTGAGCTCGGTAGTTTCCAAGTTGATTTAGATTCCTACACCGTTTCACAATTATGAGTTTAATCGTGAACTGTTTTGGGTTGGATGGATGAATTTTGTAATGATATTAGAAGAAAGTAATGTGTATTCAAAAGTGTGCGGGGAGAAAAGCATATGTGATGCATAAGTGTGTTTACATAATGTCTGACAAAGTGTATATGCAAAAAAATGCCATGTAATATAAACATGCCTACTCATATACTTTAGCTCTCTGTATGGAAGTATATATCACTATATTAAGTAAGAAATCAATATCATCATATTGAGTAGAAAATCAGTAAACATTTTGCTCTGCCTTATAAAACTCGTTTACATAGTAACAAATTAAGAGAAACATGTTCACGTTTCATAACTAACATGCACTAATGAGATTTGTTTAGCATTTCTGAAACTCAAATTTTTATTTGTTTCTTAATTCAAAAAATAAAATGTGACAACCTTATTATTTGCATTTATTTTCTTTTCTGTTAAGCATGCTTGTATTTAAGTAGAAATTAGCCACAAGGGCCTCTTTAGCAAGTGAAATTAATTTCTAGGACACACAACTAAAATAATTACTTTTAAGGACAATACGCAAAATAATTAGTTTCTAGGGCCTAAAAACCTATAAAATTATGTCCTTGAAAGTAATTGGATAGCTGATTTTGTCCTTGAAAGTAATTATTCTGCTAACTTTGCCCTTGAAAGTTGGCAGAAAGAGCCGATATGGTCTTTCACAATAAAGTGATAGATGGAACTGCTATGAAACGACTTATTAGCAGATTAATAGATTATTTTGGAATGGCATATACATCACATATCCTGGATCAAGTGAAGACTCTGGGTTTCCAACAAGCCACTGCTACATCTATTTCTATTTCAGATGTGTGTCCTAGAAATTAATTAGACTGCAAAGTTTGTCCTTCTGGTGAAATGCCCCTATATTTAAACCGTAACTAGTGTTGAACTATGATTTCCAAATATCAATATGTGGGTTAACTATGATATGATTCACTTATAGGTTATTAATATTTGCAATGTTTAATAAAGTGACGTATGTGTGCTGCTTATTGAAATTATTTGTAATGCTCATAAAGTAGAGAATCAGTAATATGTTCATGAATATAGATAATTAACATTTTCTCAAAGTTTTTAAATACCTATATTTTTCAAAATCATTATTCATGTCAAATATCGAAAAAATATATAATGACAGTAATAAATTAAGGTAAGTAAAATTTGTAGCAGTAAATAATGATTATTAAATGTGCAGTGGAACACAAAATCTTATAAACGCAGGAGTAAAATTATATATAATAATTAATGTTTAAATTTTAATTTTTACCTGCATGAAAAAGGTTTGGAGAAGATGTATAAGCAACAGTTTTAATGTATATTTATTAATTTGAAAGAAATGATGTTGACCTTAGACAAAATGAGGAAAAAACATACGCGTTAATTTTTATATACACATTCACATAATATGAATTCGAGGATGACTAATAATATGTCCAACCATTTGAGGCTTGATAAGACTGGTTTACATATATACTTAAATGTTCATATTTCCTACTACTTAAAACATATTTTAAGATAACAATAAAATGTGCTTATGCGTGAATATTATTATACTTTTACAAATTCTTCCTTTTAACTTCAAGGAAATTTCAAATAATATGCATATGTTTGAATGAATTCATGATTACTTAGTATTTACTTTAAATCCTTGACCTTTAGCGTCTATGATCGAGGACCGAATTTACAAGTATATGGTTCTTCTTGTTAAACTGTACATGTTTTTGAACATATAGTATAATGATGTTAGACATGATGATGAGGAAATAGGTCTGAAGTGTGGCCCTATATTACAAACTATATAAATAAATTGCAGCACACTAAAAAAATATGAATCCATTAGGCAATTCGTAAACTATTTAAAATCTCACAACTATTAAACAGATTTTAGGTTTCAAAAATTTATGTTATGAACCAACACTTAAAATTCCCATAGAAACCAATCGCTGAAAACCATATGAATCGTGATCAACATGCTTATAAGCCTATCAGTACAATGTTAACGAGACCTTCTACTCATGCAATCTAGGAGTTTAAGTTCATCAAAAAAAATTATCAAGAATATACCACTATTCATGGACTAGCATTATACATCATCTTCTATTATTTTGTTAAAGAGTCTTTCTAAAAATTTATTAAATTTATCAGAAACTACAACGATTGAATACTATTGATGCTTGTAAAATAATGCTTCAATAACACTAACCTTGCTAACCAACAAAGTTACAATTAGTACACGTGGTTGATAAAGGAATAAAACTCCTATGACATTGCATGAATCTTATGATATAAATACCTTCAAACAATAAATAGACGAAGGATAAAATAATTGAAGAAACACTTATTAAAATAACGGTATAAGGTAAAGAAGCTTACCACAATATTTACAGCTTATGTTAGAGTTATTTGTTCGACGATGTACTAGAGACACAGAAGAAGACTCAGAGCACTTGTGCATTTTATAAAATAGCAATAATTTTCCCTTTTATTGTAGTTAATGCTAAACAATCTTTGTTATATGCGATTTTGTTTAAGGATAAATATTGCAGTAGGAATCTTTATCATCTATTTTCTCAAAACAAAAGGAAAAAAAATTAATATATATGGAAGAATGATAATTATTATAAATTAACACAAAGAACATAGATGCAAAAACACAAGGTTAGAGATTCTAAATCCATTTGAGTATCATTTTACATTTTAATAACGGTCTAAATGTACTTTTTAATGCTTCAAGGAATAAATATTATTTATTTTTGTCTGTCTTTTAACGTTAAGATATATTTACTTAAATTCAATAATTAATTAATCATGGTTTGTTATATGCATAATAAACAAGATACTTAGTATAGTGCCAACAAAAGGTAACATAATAGTCTAGTTTTGCTAGAAATAGATATTGGAAACAAGATCAACTTGTTTTGTAAGGAGATAATAGACTTATATTAAAATATGAAAATTGACGTAATTATCGAGTAATTAAAAATTATTACCTTAAAGCAACACTACCATAAAGTCTTGAACCATGCCTTTGTCGCAACCATTAACACTACGGTAGACTCACAATATAAAATGCATATTGCACATTAGAAGATAGAACAATTAAAGTTCAAGAAATTGAATGTAGATATTTTTAATTTTGTGTCAGGAAAAAATAAAGAAAATTCAAGTGGAATAGTTAGGAACAAAACCTTTCTATAGTAAATGCTTAGAAGCTTCCTCTTTTAATTGAAGTTTTCTATTTTTGCACATAGAGCATAGACAGCTAATAGTTCCTTCGGATTCAGCTTGAAAAAATGCAGAATCAATAAACTTGTTGCCACTTTTAGCAAATTCAAGATTTATGTATCCATCTTTTAGTCTACGATACATCCATGATCTATCATTCATTTAGAGAATTTACTATAAACATGATAAGATTTAATTTATGTTCTATTGTTATTATCAATTTTTCAAGAATAAACATAAAATAATATGTAACATTTTCTAGCAATAAACGAATATATGAACCAGGCATAAAACATTTAATACTACATTGACAATTCACAACTTGAAATCTACTAAATACATAAAAAACTACATATACCAAAAATGTATTAAAATATTAAGAAAAAAATACACAATCAAGTCTTACCATAGAGAATTTAATGTCCATATCAACATGATTATGATTCATAACTACACTTTCATAATGCATATAACTACGCTTTCATCGTCATGTTATTATATAGGAGTTGAGTTTACATCACTTTGAAATCAGTCTATATTTCAAGGTTTGTTCAATATTTTTAAAATTTTGTAATAACCAAATAAGTTCCTCGTTTTTTTTAAAAAGATTATATCTTTCGCAAAATATCTCTTAATTGGTTTTTATCAATATTACTATGAGCTATCGATGCAAAATATAAATCATCAATAAAGAGCAGGAAATAGCCAACAATTATGGATCAATAAAACTAGTTTACACAAAAATCAAATCAATTTAATTAATTTCATAGCAAAACAGCAAGGTGCAAAAATTCAAATTGATTTAATATTAGATTGGGGAAAACTTAACGCTATTTTCTCCTTCAACTAGATCTGATGTATAATTGACAGATCCGATGTATAATTCCTCCATGATGTTTCAATTCTTTCCCTTTATAAGACGGTATTGTCCTTCTGCTTTTTTGAAGAAGCCCTGATGTGGATGTGGAAGAGTGACGAACAATATCAGGGGAGGGATGTAGTTGGGTATAGTAGATTTTGAAACCCACCAATAACCTGGTTTTGTTTTACAAATGGTACTTGAGACAAAATTAATTTTGTTTCTGGGTAGACCTTTATTGGAAACCAAATTTTTTGATGTCTCTAAAATTGGTCTTAACTTTACCTTTTTGCTGTAGTGTGTGAAGAAAAAGTAAAGAAGGGAGGGACGACGTGCACACTTCTTCTCATTTATTTGGTTAAGCTTTTAGATTGCTAATGAAGTAACATTAAGATGCTCTTATTGTCAAACCGATCATTAGAGAGGTTTGCCTACTTTAGGTATGATAAAACAAATTGTGGAAGCCAAAAAAATAAGTAACATGTCTCCTTAAATTTCTCATATTATTTAGTTTATTCTCTCTGTTAATATTTCCTTAAATCTCTCATATTTTTTTAGTTTATTCTCTCCATTAATGTCTCCTTAAATTTCCTCAATTTTAATAATATTCTATCATATTATCATTTGGGATAATTCTATTTAAACACAGAAAAATGCTGAGTTCTCCCCTGCCTTCAAAAAAACACACACATACCTCCTGTTTTACTGAGTTTCCCTTCATTGTTTCTAGTTTTCCCCCTGCCTTTTTCACCTGCCCAAATTTAATTCTTTTAGTAAAAGAATCTTCTATAATGAGAAGTTAATTCAGAATATTTCAAACGTGATATCTATCGGCAGATGCATCGGATTTTAATTTCGTTTTCACCATTAAATCACAAATTATATTATATTTTGACATTTTTTTTAAATTTTTTACGGTGGAAAATATTTACCAATCAGGCAAATATTTGTCCACAGTTACAGTGGCAAATATTTGGCACGACTACAGTGGCAAATATTTGCCAGCCTGACAAATATTTTCTACTGGGCTGGCAAATAGCCACAGCTACAATGGCAAATATTAGTCGGTTTGACAAATATTTGTCACTGCTACAATAGCAAATATTTTCCACTGGACTGGTATTTATCGCCGCTACTTGCCAGGCAAATATTCGGGCTGGTAAATACTTGCCACCGTAAAAATTTTAAAAAAAAATCTGTCAAAACATACCATGTATGGATTTTAATAGAAAGATAATAAAATTTATGATTTAATGGTGACAACGAAATTGAAATCCGATACATCTACTGAAAGATATAACGTTTTAAATATTGCAAATTAACTTCTCATTATAGCAGATTTTTTAGTGGTAAAATGGATGAGTGTATTTTTTCTTTATTTTTTTCCTAACTAGTGTATAACCCGTGCGTTGCACACGATAATATTGTAAAATATAGTATTAATAATTTTATGTGTTAAAATTACAACTTTGTTATGCAACGAATAATAAATTTAGTGAAATGAATAAACTTATTTTTTTTTATATAATTTATGTTATATAGTTTCTATATCTTTATATGCTGACTAAAAGAATGATTTTATCATTTTTGTTTGTATGAATAAAGTATACATATTAAAACCGATACATTTTAACGACTTATTAAATGAATTAACAAAAATTATTTAACTGATTTTTTAAAGGGGGAATTAATTTAAAGGACAAAGATTTGTATATTTTTTGCCTTAAGGACATAACCTCAATATTTTTACCATAAGGACAAACATTCTCCTAAAAATTATTCATAAGAACAAATATTTTCCAAAATTATTCATAAGGACAACAAAACTGCTATCAAGCTAAAACTGATACCTAAAAACTGCTACCGATAACTACAAACTGATACCTAAAAACTACTATCAATGACTAAAAACTGATACCTAAAGAAAGTTGTCATTCATGATAAAATATTGAAGGCCTGTCCTTGAGGCAAAAACGCTGAAAATTTTTGTCCTTGACAATAATTTCCTATTTTTTAAATATGTTAAATTCAAAATTACATAATTGGTTTAAATGTGTAGACTTAAAAGTAAATAGCATGAAAGAATTAAAAATGATTTTTATAAAAAAGAATTGTAGAAACCTAAACGTGGATATTTGAAGTTAAAAAATTTGTAATGCAGCGTATGACTATATTTTGAGATAAATGATTATAATTGATTTTCATATTAACTTTGTTATTATTGTTTAAATACATAATTTAATGTAGCGATATATATATATATGTATGTATGTATATGCATGCTGTACATATATATTAAAATTGACACTTGTTTTTAGGATTTATTAAAGGAATAAAGTAACTATCAATCGAGATTACTTAAATAGTTTGAATCTGAGATTCCGTAAGAAATTAAATACATAGATTTGTATATAAAACATTAGGAAAGAGTTGAGAGAGGTGGTGTAAATAATTGTAAAAATGTTAAAATGTAGGTTTTTGAAGATAAAAATAGAGTTTTACAATGCAAAATTTATTGAGATAAATTTATTTAAATTGCATGATAAATTTATTAAGATAAATGAATAATAATTTATATTTTTTATGTATATTATTTATGATGTGTGATTTATATATCTTTATATTTGACTGAAAAAACAATTTTACTACTTTTGTTGAGATGAATATTATTTATATATTGAAACGATTATATTTTAGAATCTATTAGATGAATTAACAAATATTTGTTAACTGAATTTTATTTAAGTAGTTCAAATTCAAAATTACATAATTAATAAACATATATTGATTTAAACATACAATAGGTGGAATCCAGTGCACGAGGCTCCTACACGATAGCGAGCTCTGCGAAGGTCGATAATGTACGCAGTATTTTTCTCGCATTGCCAAGAGGCTGTTTTCGGTGATTTAAACATCTATGTTAGACGATATTAAGCAAGATTTTGTATAGAGCTATAGAAGTTTCAAAATGTAGGTACTTAACGTTAAAAAAATACGATGCAATGCATGGTAAATATATTGATATAAATGTATTATAAATTAAATTCATAATTATTATTTATGTATATATCTATGTCATGCGATTGATGTATTTATAAATCTAAATGAATTTTATCCCATTTTTATTGATATGAACATGGTACAAAAATACCGAATTTTTCTTATTTTTATGATTCATTTGTTAAAATCAATGAATAATAGTTTATTAAATTATTAAAATAGTTTTAAGATCACATGATTAATTCTAATGTATGTAGTTAACTGTAATATATTAGAAGGAAATCGTGGGGGATTTTGTAATGGTTATAGGAATTTTAAAATGAAGGTATTTAAAATAAAAAACAAAATTTTGTAATGTACTATACGATGAATTCAACGAAATAAATGAATTATATATTGAATTTGTTATTCTAGTTTATGCATGTATTTGTATGCGACTTATGTATCTTAATTTAGTAAAAAAAAAGTAATCTTACTAATTTTCTTAATACGAGTATGGCGTACATATTGCAATTTTCATATTTTGGTAGACGAACCAACAAACATCATTTTATTATATTTATCTAATTAGTTTAAATTTAATACCGCATAATTAATTTAAATATATGGACTGAAACATAAACTATAAATAGAAAAGTTAGGTGAGTTTTGTAAATAGTCGTGTAATTTTAAATTTAGTTATTTGAAGTTAAAAGTAGAATTTTACAATGCAATGTATGATAAATTTATTAAAATAACTGAATTATAAATTAAATTTGTATTATTGTTTTATGTGATTTATATACTGTAATCCAATAAAAAAATGTAGTTTTGTAATTTTGGTTCGTACAATAGCGATATACATATTGAAATTGTCATTTTTTAGTATTTATTACAAATATTAGTTAATTAAATTTATCTAAATAGGTTAAATTCTTATTTATGTAATTAACATAAACACATGGACTTAAATGTAAAATGTTAAAGGTAATTGATGAATTATTGTAAATTATTTTATTAAATTTCAAATATAAATACCAAAATGTAAAATGATGGGAGAGATTTAGCAAAACAAACGTACATAGATAAATTCAAAGATTTGAAAATAAAATATCATGAGAGAATTAAGGAGAAGAGATAAAGGTCCTATAATTAATGAGATGGCTACAAATTCTTCTGCTTTACTATTATTTAATAGATAAGGGGGCAAACTAAGCATGCATTTTTCTAAGTTTAAATAGAATTAGACTGTCATTTGATGTTTAGTTAAAATTATTGAAAAACCAAATAAAAATATTTATTAAAATTATGTAAACCAGCGGTCGTTTTTTTCACCATTATAAAGTTGTACTAGTATTTCATATTTGCACCTTGTGATATGTCTTCTTTGTGACAATGTACACACTTGTTTTGAACACTACTTTCACTCTTCTTGAAAATTTATTAATGTTATGGTTACTATTTTTTTTCCAGAGAAGTAAATTATATACAGCAGAAATGCAGCAATTTGACTTCATATTTGAAACATTGATTAAAAGAAAAGATCAATAAAAGAAGGAACAAATGCATTGTCTGCTGGTAATGAAGAAGTCTGTCCAATGACAATAGATCCAGGAATCTAAACGTGAAATGCTTCGAACAGTGAACCAATATTTGCTGTAATTTATTACATTAAATTTCTCTTTGATACTATTAAATTATTTGTTGACAAATAGCGTTGTTTCTTTTAATGCCTAGCTACACTACTACAACTTCCTGCTGTGTGTCACAAAATGTACAGTGAACATCCTTTCACATATCGAGAAAGGAAATAAATGAAAATTGAAAAAACATAGTTGTGAAATTTCACTATAGACGATCATTTTACAATTATTTTGCATTTAGTAATCTGAGATGAAAAGATCTAGCCAAAGATTTTCCATGTTATATGAATCACTACAAATTTAGGAAATATCTTTCACACGTTAATGTCACATTGAAGTTAGAATTCAGTGGAGTTTATTGACTTTGTTGAACACTTGTTTTTCCTTCGTCTTTCAGCAATTCAAATTAATTGTTTTCAAACAAAGAGTTAAGGTTTGACGAACTAAATGGATATACATACACACACTACACACACATACATATATATATATATGATGAAAGATCATTTGAGGCTACACACTTTGGATGGCTTCAAAGCATATAGGCACTATCGGCTTTATATTAAAGTTGAACTGTGTAGGATAAAATATTAGTTCCCCCCGTTATCGTCTCCAAATCATACTTCTAAAGATATTGTGGAAACCTTTCACTACACCAAACATGCCATTTTATAACACTTTTCTGCTTTCATTTTGTAACGGTTATAACCATTACTAATTTCTAACGGTTATTTCCGCCAGTAGCATTTATCACGGTTATTACCGTTACCAAATCTAGTAATTTCGTAAATAATTAAATGTAATATGGATATAATTGTAATTTTATCTTTTGTTATCACTTAACCTATTTCTAATGAATAACGTTCCATTCTTTCAATGTTTTTCCTCTTTCGTTAGTTTTAGGGTTATCGCCAATTTGTTTTACCACCGCCTCCGCCGTCTACCACCTCCTCCGCCGTCTTCTACCGCCCCCGCCGTCTTCCACCACCTCCGCCCTTTGTTCTACCAATTTGACGAAGATAAAGGAGGATTAGGGTTGCTTTCCATTTCGGCAATCGACTGCAAATAAATTTCAGATTCAAATCAAGTAATAACTTCAATTTTAATTTATTTTTTGAAATCAGGTAATCACTTCAATTTTAATCTTCATATATCTTAAACCAGAATATTGATACCAACAAACAACGTGAAATAATCAAGCTCGTGCTATATTTATTGCTTACTGACTTTAGAAATAATTTTATCTATTTCTAGGAAGTTTGCTTCAAGAGGAACTTGATCCAATCGCAAACAAAGCAGAATATCAAAGACTTGCTTTCACCGCTACTTTTTTTGTTGGGGTCACACAAGCAGCTCTTGGATTTCTAAGGTTTGCATAAAAATTACTTAAGTACCTATGAGAAGCGGAGTACATATTTCTGCTAAATAATTGAAATATAAGCTATTGCGTATGATGCATAATTAGAAGTTCGCTGATAGTATGCAGTTTAGTTAAGTATTAAAAATAAAAGGAAAAAGAAAAAAACATGATATATATGCTGTTGAACTATGTATTTGCAGGTTGGGATTTCTCATAGAGTTTCTATAACAAGCTGCAATTTTTGGATTTATGGCTGGGACAACAACTTAAAGGACTGCTTGGTGTTCAGGTATTCACGAAGAAGACTGACATCGTATCTGTTATGAAATCAGTTTTTCAGGCAGCTAGTCATGGAGTAAGTTGTTTAATCAAAATTTCATGGTTGTTTAGAAGTCATTTATGAATTTTTGAGTTAGAGATTGATGATTTTGATTTTCATTTTTTAGTGGAATTGGCAAACAATAATGATTGGACTTGCTTTCCTTGCATTCCTTTTAGCTGCTAAATACATTGTAAGTTTTTTCATTTTCTTGGAAGTGCACATGTATGCACAAAGTTAACATATATTTATAATAATAAATGCGATTGTAAGAGACTATGGACCTGAACTTGAACTAAATGTTTATTAGGGAAAGAAAAAGAAGAAGTATTTTTGGGAAAAATTGAAGAACTTGAACTTGAACTAAATGCGATTGTAAGATCAGACAACCGACCGAACCGGTTATTTTAAACCACGGTTAACCAGTTAAATTAATCGATTAACCAATTAATTTAAACGGTTAACTGTTATCGGTTAACCATTTAAATTAATCGGTTAACCGGTTAATTTAGCAGGTTAACCAACTGAATTGCTGCAACCATTATAGCATAACGTTATAAGGCTTCAGAAACATAGCAGCTTAACTTAACCGCTTTTCAAGCTTCAGTAACAAATATTTTAGTTCACAATTCAGATATTAATATATTATGGTTCAAAGTTCACACCATATTTTTTGTTTTTAATACAGACCACATAACTTAAGTAGTTCAGTTCACATTAGTTACATCTGTTCACATTCATTCCCCAGTTTGGCGAGTTCATGCATTAATAACTCATAAATATTATACATAAATACAGTTGTGTTTACATAGATATTACATATAAATATACTTCAGTTTAGGGAGTCCATCGTCCATAGGCATTGAGTCGTGAACAGTGAACAGTAAGGCAACAACTTCATCACCTAGTTTCAATTCATTCCCCAATTTGGCGAGTTCATGCATTAATAACTCATAAACATTATACATAAATACAGTCCAGTTTACATAGATATTACATATAAATATACTTCAGTTTAGGGAGTCCATCGTCCATAGGCATTGAGTCGTGAACAGTGAACAGCAAGGCAATCGACATCAAGTTTCAAATTTTCATTCCTTATCGAAATATCTCATTTATTAATTTGTTTATATTAAAAGGTAAAGTCCCATCATCAAGAACAGTTTTCCAGCAGATTGGTATTGTTTTTTTCTAAAAGCTTATGTTTTTTTTCTCTTGGAATCTAATTTGACCACTATAACAACTTTATTTGTTACTGGTTATAAAAGCGTGTGATGAGATTTGAATTGTTGAACTCTGAAACATATAAAACTAGCAGAAGCTTTCATATCAGTATGTATAATGGAGAATCAAGATTGAATGAGGTGATGGAATGAAGTAGCAGCAGCAGTACAAATACATTGCCTAGAAGAAGTCATCAGAGCTGCAATCATTCGTCCTGGTGAAGAGTGCCATCGTCAATCCAGTCACATGCATATTCGTACTTGTGTTTGTGTCTCAGTGGTGTATGCATGGGTGAGTGATGAAGTATGAGCCTGCGTTTGCTAACAGGTGCGTGTGTTTTTTCCTCAATGGTGCATGTGCTCCATTGTCTTGCTCTATGTTTCCATATTTTCATTTTTGGTCTAATCATTTTTATTTTATTGAAGAAACCTGCTACTATTTCACATTTTATTTAATTGTCATATCCATAAAGAAGTACGTTCACAAACTAAACTATTTGAATATGACGTTGGTTCCATTTTGTGGGTGAGCGCATGCTTATGCATGGGCAAACTCTTGTAATTTATATTCAGTATATGCCAGAGTGTGTGTTGTATCTTCTTTTGAACTTCATGGATATTAAAAGAAATAAACTAGTTTGTAATGTTATTTCCAGATATTAAATTATTTTTATAAAAGATTGACAAGTTAGTTTTATTCAATAACATAATATAGACCATAACCTCTACTTTATAGTTTTTAATGTATTCTGTTCTGCAGTTATAAAACCTGTGTGTTTAAGTTAGTATACTTTAGTGTTTGTGTAACTATGTCATTTGAACATGTATATCATAGTTTGATAACTTTATTGGCTTCATTGATAGTCCTGCTGAAGAACAACAGTTAGTGCAACTTTTCAAGTGTTTGTCACTTGGTTCAACTCTACCTGAAATGCAACAATGTATACGGAAACTTGTTAGTCAGATTGGAACGAATGTGATGGCACTAAGAACAGAAATTGGTTCGCATACCGAGCAACATCCTCGCCCTACTCCTACTCCATCTACTGCTGGTATTGGATCTTCTACGGTTGAAAGGCAAGAGGTGCAATTATTGTCACGAAAAATGGAAGTGGTATCTAAAGGACATCTTAGAGTGCAGAAGATTTGTCATGGTAGAAAGGTTGGAGATGGAGAAAAGGTTGTTTGGGTGGAGGATGTTCTTAATCCGAACGAGCCACTTTTTGATGCACCTCAAAATGGTCATTATACATTGTCCGAGTTGGTTGATGGTGGTTTTGCAGTTTGGCCGGAGTGTCGTATTCGTTGTTTATAAGCTTCTAGATATGTTGTAGTAGTGAAATTTGAAGTTGCCACAATGAACTTTGTAGAATTTGGTATGTACTATTTCGTACGTTTGATGCTTTTTAACAATTTGATGATATGTTAGTTTTGAATATTAGTTTTGTGTTTTCTATTGTTATATATTCGTATAGATATAGTTGAATGAAATACTATTAGATGCTGAATAAGATATGGTTCTCCCATACCAAATTTGTAACACTTATAAGTGTTGGTAATTTTGCTATTTACTTATACAAGGAATTCCCAACGCTTATAACCGTTGAAAACTAAAATATTCCCAATGGTTATAACCGTTGGGAATGTGAAGTAATTACCAATGGTTATAACTGTCGGAAATTACCAAGATTCCCAACAGTTATAACCGTTAGAATTTACGGTTTTTCCCAACGGTTGTAACCGTTGGGAATTTTGGTCATTTTCAACGGTTATAACCGTTGGGAAGTTCCAAAATTCCCAACGGTTATAACCGTTGGAAATAACCAAAATTCCCAACGGTTATAACCGTTACAAAATATGTAAAAAATTGTAACATACCTGCTACCAATGGTTATAATCGTTGGGAATTAGATTACCAACAGTTATAACCGTTACAAAATGACAGTTCTGGTGTTGTGTTTTTAATAATTTTTTTTCTCCAAATCCATTTACATATATAGTTTATTTTGTACATTTTATTCCAACATGTATGTGTTCAACTCACCAACAAACAACAAAGTTCTAAGGGCATCTCCAGTCGGTTACGAGCTGAATATTCAGGGTACTGAATATTCAGCCCGTAACAGGGCTGGAATATCCAGTGGCCTGGCGCCCATTTAATGGGCGCCAGGCCTCAGGCGCCCATTTAATGGATTAAATGGGCGCCTGGACATCAGGCGCCCATTAAATGGGCGCCAGCCCCCCTCCCCTTTACGTTTTTTGCTGGGGGAGGGGTGGCCCTGGCGCCCATTTAATGGGCGTCAGGCTTCTGGCGCCCATTAAATGGGCGCCAGGGCTTGGGCGCCCAATAAATGGGCGCCCAAGCCCAATTCAGTTTTCTGAATCGAAAACTGAATATTAAGCTTAATATTCAAGGCTGAATTGACGACTGGGGGGACATTTCGTAATATTAAAGGCTGAATTTCAACCACTGGAGATGCCCTAACAAATCCTTGTTTAAGTTGCTATCAATGGAATCAAAATTTATATCTAACTAATTGGTTGTTAGTTAGTGAGGCATAAACAATAATTAGTTGAACGCACTTTTCATTTTATAGTTCGAAATTTGTAGTTTAGTTTCTACTCAATCTAACATATAAATGAACTAGTTAAATTGTTTAGGGGTTTTTAGGCTCAAGGAAAAAGTTAGAGAAAAATTTAGTTTCAGGGACAAGAAGTTTATTTTTTAGACCGAAGGACACTTTTATGTGTAAATCACAGAATGATAGTTGTAACTATCATTTTCAGTTTACACTAAAAAGTGTCATTCAAACTAAAAAACAAACTTGTTGTCCCTGAGACTAAATATTTTTGCAACTTCTTCCTTGTGCCTATTTACTTGAATTGTTTAGTGGGTATATAGTGGAAACTGGACAGGTTAATAGAAAGAATAAGATCACTTTCTTCAAGAAAAGCTGAGAGCTCCTTGTTTTGTTATTCTTGATTTAGTTTGATGAAATTTGAGAGACAAGTGTTAATGGTTATGTGACACTTTAACATCACAGACATGAACTGAAAGAAATGATATTGTCTATCAAGCTTTATAAAGAATTTTTCCTCAAAATAATACAATTATTTTCATCACTGGGAAATCAACTTTGAGTTGTGTTTACTATCCAGCTTATCTACGAATAAGAGGCAAGTATATTTATATATAACATTGGATTGTTGACGAACCTAAGAGCAAATTTTTGTGATTTCGACTCAAAATGAAATTGTAATTAGAGGTACCGAAATATACTTTAAACATATTGTGCTAATTATATTTGAAATAAGGAAACATTTGGCATACATCTTTAATAGGTTTGAAAATACACAAAACATCCCTCCGTTTTAATTATAAGTTTCTCATCCTTAATTTGAAACGCGACAAAAACATTTTCCTAAATACCCTTACGTCTTCTCTGAACAAAACTCAGAACCTTTCAAAATTTTAATCGATTAATATCTTAGAAAAAGAAAACCCAAATAGCCTGAATTATAAATCGGAATTAGTTGCTACTTCAAAAATCAATGTCCGAATCGTGTCCAGAACTGAAGAAAGTTGAGATTCAGAAGATGAAAACAACACAAATCAGAAAATCGAAGGTTATCTATTAAGTAATTTCTATATGCAGTTTCATTGAAAGGTTGCAGACATATAAGCAATTATAATGAACAGTTGCATACATCTTTGCAATTACTATTAACAATTGCATTTTTAAATGCATTTCACTTATAAAGTTATGAATTGCATCATTTTTAAGTGCATACCTGATATGCATTTTAAAATTAAAGCTGTTATGTGCAAATTTTAACTGCATATGAAATATGCGGTTAAAACATACAATTAAATGATGCAAATTTTAAGTGCATTTCACTTACGCGGTTAATAAGTCATAAGATTTTTATTATCCTTGTAGACATATATGCAATTATTATGAATAGTTGCATACATGTTTGCAATTATTTATGAACAACTGCATTTTTAACTGCATTTCACTTATGCAGTTATAAATTGCACCATTTTTAATTGCATATCTGTTATGTAGTGAAAAATAGCACATGTTAAATGCAATTTTTAACTGCATATAACATATACAGTTAAAACATACACTTGAATCATGCAAATTTTGAAGTGCATTTCACTTATGCAGTTAAAAATTCATAAGATTCTTATTATACTTGCATACATATCTAATATAAAGTTATGAATTGTATTATTTTTAACTGCATATATCGTATGTAGTTAAAAATTGCAGCTGTTAAATGTGTTTTTAAACTGCATACTTGATATGCAGTTAATAAATACATCTGTTAAATGATAATTTTAACTGCATTTTACATATGCAGTTAAAAACTAAAAAGATCCTTAAAAAATTGTAACAACCCGGGGTTTTGCACCATTTTATAATCGTCGTTAAACGATTAATCTGATAACTAATTGCTGTTGGGATTTTAAATTGGTTGAAATTCTTTTGAAAATTGGTTAAGTGTTGGCGGGCTTTATAAATAATCTTGGCCCAAGTTTTGGGGTGCTGTGATAATTATCTAAGGCCGTAACCGTTCCTCTCTATTTTCATTTTTCACGGGGCTAACCCTAAAATAAACGAATGAACAATAATGGCGGCTCGCTACTTCTTCCTTTGCTTGAAAGTTAGGGCTTCTAATTGGAAGCAGCCAACGATGGTTGCTCGATGATCGAAGAGGGAATTAAGCCTTAGCTTAGTCGATCGGCTATCTCTTGGAGTTGCTCACGGTAGCTCCTGCTTGGTCGAGCTCGAAACAGAGGTGAGTATATCAATACTCACATCTAATTCAGCTCGTCATTTCGAGATTTGGGTTTGAATCCCTAGTTTTTTCGTTCGTATATAATTGTTGAAATTGTCGATCTATTCTTCTAGGCCGTATGATTTTGTATAGATGTTTGGGTTTTGAAATCTAACTTAATTGATTCCTTGTTCACCACGGTTTTGACTTAAATCAATTTCTTTAAATTGTTGGCATTGATTTCGAAACTAATTCACTGCTCGGCCCACTTTGAATTGAAACTGCAGTCTATCATTTCTGTAGCATGCTTGATTTCGGGTATTTGTTATTCATCCCTGTAGTATATTTGATTTGTTTGATTTTTGCTTGCTGTTTGATTTTGTAAATTTTTGTCGGTCTTGCACTGTCACCTGTTTCTGTATATATGTGCATATATACATACGTTTGTGTGTATGCATATATGGGTGGATTGACTTGATAAATCTAGTTCATGTAATTGCAGTGCCTGATAGCTACTGTCTTGAATTAATTATGTTGGTTTTGCAATTTTTTTTTACTTTAGATGATATTTGACTGGGTTTTGCAATTGCTTTCGGTATTAACTTCGAAGTTGTATTTTGAACTTGCGGCATACTTGTTGGCCATGGTCCACTTGATTTTACTTGATTTTGGGGCTTCATTGTATTACTGATTTTGAATCTTGATGGATGCTTGTTTGCTTATGCCTTGACTTCGAGCTCTGTCTTTGTCATGTGCATGTGGTACTGATTTGATCTTGTTCATTTGGTTGTTCACTCGAACTTGTGTCCATTTCGTAGTCTGTTGCCTTGATCATCTGGTTGAGGCTACAGCTTGTTACCATTTTGGTCGTGTTCTTATTCATGTAGTTTGCACTTGTTGGTTTGAGTTTTGCCTTCATATATACTTCTGGTTTCGTTGTATAATATAAGTTAGTCTGCATTTGGTAGTTGCATTCCTTTGTATTCGAGTCTGATGTTTTTGGGAGGCTGGCACTGTCCAGTTTCGTTGTTGCATCACCATTTGTTGTACTCGGATTATTCTAGTGTGCCAATGACTGGTGTACTTGTCTGGATCATAATATGTTGTTATTCATTCCTGTGATATTCCCAACTTGATGCATTGTATTTTCATTTACATGGAGTTAATTCTCATGTGTACTATTCCACGTTGCACCTCTGATTCATTTTTCCATGTGCAGTTTGTTATGTACATTCACTTGTGTACATATTTCATATTCACTTGGTTGAAGCTTCATACTGCTGCCACTTGCTTAGTGCATTAGTTTGCACTGTGAATTCTTGTTTGTTTGGTCTCACTTGCATTGCTCTGGTCCTATGCCTTTGTGTATAGCTGCATGTTGTATTTGCACCCTTTTGTTGCAAGTATTCATGTACATTTAGGAGAGATGCACTTGTCTCTGTCGATCGCCATTTTGAACTGTTGCACTGCCTTTGTTGGTGCTCGAGTCTGATACATTGCATTGATGCATTGTATTCATTTGCATTTGGTCAATTGTATTCGTTTATTTGTGTGCTGTGGTGCCATATCTTTGGTGCTCTCACCTTCACTCTACTCTTGTAGTTTGTACCGCTACCTGTTCATAGTGATGTTCACACTGCTGCACTTTCCCGACCAGTTGCAGTGAAATCTTCATATGGACACTTTTGGAGCTTGCACTGATAAGTTTTACAGTGCATACATGTTATATCTTTGTTTATGCCACTCTTTTGGTTTGTGTTTCACTAGCATTATTGTAGTGGCGAGGCAGTACACGCGTGCGTGTACTGCAGCCCTAGCAAAAGTGGCAGATTTAATTGATATTTCGATTGTTGAATTGTTTCGTTGGTTCAATTCAATATTTTGAGTTGTATTCTGTTTTGGTTTAAGCTGATGATTTTGTTGATATCTAATTCTCTTTTAGATAATTAGATTATATGGTTTCTAATTATCGTATCGATAATTAGATTTTTGTTGTTTACGCTGTTTTGTTGGCTTGGGTTTCACTTTGACCTCTGCAGTTTTGATTGCTGTTAGTATTCACTGTTGTGATGATTTCACGTATTGTAGTGGCGAGGCAGTGCACGCGTGCGTGTACTGCAGCCACACAGAGTTTGGTTTGATTTAACCACTTTGAGGTTTTCTAATTATTTATTTAATAATTGGATTTGGTTGTTAATTGTTGTTTAAGCAATTCTGTTGTTTTATAAATTATCTGCAATGGTAATCTTTTATCTATCTTTGATGGTGATTTGGATTAGCTGATTTGTTGTTTAACACTATTTAGTGTTATATTTGTCATTATCCGATTCTCTTATCGAGGAGTCGGATATACGAGATTTCTGTGACTATCGTCTATTTGATATTGATTATTATTGCTTCTGTGCATTAATAACTGAGTTTGAATTAGACTAACCCGTGTATTATTTTCTTTTGAATGTAATACTCGAATCAGACCCGAGTTATTTTAGGTTGCAAATTTCCTGCTTTGAGTTGCTGTTTAGGCTATGGAGACTTTTCACATCTTTTGGAGTAGTCGTGTCATAGTATAGGTTGATATGTATTCATGTATATTAGTTGATAATGTACGTGTATATATAACTTCCATAGTCGACAGTAGTAGTTGTATCATATGTATTGTGTCAAATGTATTGTAACTGACATCAGTTATTGTATATATGAGACTTTTTGTTTTATCTGTGTTCCGCATTTATATTATCTGTGTTATTATTATATTTATTGTCCTAAACTATTATGAACCATCGTAGTTCGTTTTATATTGGAATTGGGTATGTCGATGGGAGTAAATAAATAAGAGATGAAAAATAAAAATATACCACTCCTATCGAAATAACCAATACTAGTGTAAGGCCTAACTACGGATGGCCGCTCTTATCCAGCCTTATTCTTCGTGATAACAGACAATATTTCTTTTAATACTCTTTGTTATTGTGAGCATTGAGGTGGGGCGTCACAGTTTGTATCAGAGCTTGGGGTTTATGGACATCATATAAAACATAACTTGGATGGAACATGTGTTACAACTATTGGTCGATGTTTTATTTGTGCTTTGAGTCAAAACTAAAGTTTTGAAATTATGATGAATTTTTTTAAATATCTTTATTTAAAAATAAAAGTGAAATTGTGTTTTGTTGATTTTATTAAATTGTGTTCTGTTTATCAGAGTGCACAGCGGAAACTGTCTTCGCTGAGTACAACTGATAATATTTTTGATTTAAAAATCAAAATACGAAATTGAAATAAATTTCATTTGTTGTTTACATAGCTGTATTTATTTTGTTTCTTTGAGAATTTCGAATCCGAATTGAGGATTCGAAACGATTGCAGTTATTTGATTTATGTTGAGATCTTTGCTGGTTTTCTTTTATGCTAATCATATATTGATTAGATTTAGCTGTTTTGAATTATCTTCATTGAAGATACATTCGAATGATTTCTTTGTTCATTTTGTAGTACGTGCAAATTTGAGTTGCACGTTACTGCATTTATTTTACGTTGAACCGATGTTTGGTTTGAACGTATTTTGTTGCTGTTACCTTTATAACGGGATTTTTACATCGATGTTAAGTTTTTGAAGCACGGTGTTTTGTTGGCATTTTGGTGAATGAAAATTCACTGATATTACATTTTGATGTAAATTATTTTGATGAGATTTTGACGTTTAAAAATTACTGTCGCTTTGTCTTCAGTAACCGTCAAATTTTAAAGGTGGATTTTCAAGCGGTTATTCCGTAATGCTGATTTTGAGATTCGTTTTACGATGTTTTGGGAAGTGCAATTTCCTTTTCGAAATTGCTACCGATGTTGTTGCTTTAATCACGTGATTGGAAAATCGTTTTAAAATGAAAAGTGTTTTATAAAATTTTTAACAGTTTGCACTTTCAAAAGAATGAGGAAGCGACTTAAACGATTCAGCAAAATCGAGGACTATGACCCCTTTCTTTTACTGATTCGCTTAACTCTGGACTTGTCCAGTTGAGAATGTGAATTGTTATTTTTATAAAATAAATAAAAAAAATTGTTTTAAGAAGTTTTACAGTTTGCGCTTTCAAAAGAATGAGGAAGCGATTTAAACGTTTCAGCAAAATCGAGGACTATGACCTCTTTCTTTTACTGATTCGCTTAATTCCGGACTTGTACGTTTGAGAATGTGAAATGTATTTTTACAAAATACACAAATTTTGCACTTTCAAGGAAATGATGAAGAGAATCAAACGATTTAGTAAAACACGTGGTATGGGACATGTGCGTTTGCTATTTCGGTTAATTCCGGACTCGTTAATTGAAATATCTGCTGTTTTGATGGTTTTGATGATTTTTCACTTTCAAGGAAACGATGAAGAGAATTAAACGATTTAGTAAAACTCGTGGTTATGGGACATGTGCGTTTACTATTTTGGTTAATTCCGGACTCGTTAATTGAAATATTTGATGATTTGTGTGCTTTCGAGCCACTATGTTGGACCTTCGGGTCATTTGTTGGACCTTCGGGTCATTTGTTGGGCTTTCGGGCCACTTTGATGGACCTTCGGGTCAAATACCAGTACTAGACCTTCGGGTCACTCTGCAGACCTTCGGGTCATTTGTTGGGCGCCAAAATTATGTTGAGTACTTGGTAGGCTTCGGCCATTTGTTGATGCACGTGCGGCGAATTAAAAACTCTCCATCTGATGGGATCGATCTAAGCTTTTATGTTGATTTTCTAGTCTTCTTAATTGATTTCAAGATATTTGTTGTTTCTAATTATCTGCAAGTAATTAGATATCTGATGTTATGAGATTTAATTATCGTACCGGTAATTAAATATTTGTTGATTTGAGATTTAATTATCGTATCGATAATTAAATATTTGCTGTTATGAGATTTAATTATCGTATCGTTAATTAATTATTTGTTGATTCTGATTATTGCTTGTGATAATTAGATATTTGAGATTTGATTATCGTTTTGATAATTGAATATTTGTTGATTTGAGATTTAATTATCGTTTTTGATAATTGAATATTTGTTGATTTGAGATTTGATTATTGTTTTGATAATTGAATATTTGTTGATTTGAGATTTAATTATCGTTTTTGATAATTGAATATTTGTTGATTTGAAATTTGATTATCGTTTTTGATAATTGAATATTTGTTGATTTGAGATTTGATTATCGTTTTGATAATTGAATATTTGTTGATTTGAAATTTAATTATCGTTTTTGATAATTGAATATTTGTTGATTTGAGATTTGATTATCGTTTTTGATAATTGAATATTTGTTGATTTGAGATTTAATTATCGTTTTTGATAATTGAATATTTGTTGATTTTAGATTTCTGAGTATCATTTTGATAATTAGGCAATTGCTAATTTTGCTGATTGTAAGATTTTCTAGTCTCTAATTGATTCTAGATTATGTTAATTAAATTAAATTGTTGTTTTCTATCTATCTCTATTGATAGTTATAGTTTGTTGATTATGAAGTTCGTGTTTTCTATTTATCTGTTGGATAACTAGATATTTACAGTTTTGCAATTTGTGATTTGTGTTTTCTAATTATCTTTGGTGATAATTAGATTTTGCTGTTTTCTAATTATCGTATCGATAATTAGATATTGCTGTTTTGTGATTTTCTGCATTTTAATTATCTAACTGATAATTGAATATTGCTGATAATTGTATTTAATCAGTTCTGCTGTTTTCTGATTATCTATTTGATAATCAGACTTTGTTGAGAATTTGTGAATTTGTTTGATGAAATTAAAAGATTTCTTTGGCGTTTGTATTCCCAACTTTTATTTTCTAACTTAACCAGTTTATGTTAGAAAAATAATTGTTATTGACAACCTTAATTATGAAAATTGCGGGGACGTAATTTTTATAAGGAGGGGAGTCTGTAATAACCCGGGGTTTTGCACCATTTTATAATCGTCGTTAAACGATTAATCTGATAACTAATTGCTGTTGTGATTTTAAATTGGTTGAAATTCTTTTGAAAATTGGTTAAGTGTTGATGGGCTTTATAAATAATCTTGGCCCAAGTTTTGGGGTGCTGTGATAATTATCTAAGGCCGTAACCGTTCCTCTCTATTTTCATTTTTCACGGGGCTAACCCTAAAATAAACGAAAGAACGATAATGGCGGCCCGCTACTTCTTCCTTTTCTTGAAAGTTAGGGCTTCTAATTGGAAGCTGCCAACGATGGTTGCTCGATGATCGAAGAGGGAATTAAGCCTTAGCTTTGTCGATCGGTTATCTCTTGGAGTTGCTCACGGTAGCTCCTGCTTGGTCGACCTCGAAACAGAGGTGATTAAATCAATACTCACATCTAATTCAGCTCGTCATTTCGAGATTTGGGTTTGAATCCCTGGTTTTTTCGTTCGTATATAATTGTTGAAATTGTCGATCTATTCTTCTAGGCCGTATGATTTTGTATAGATGTTTGGGTTTTGAAATCTGACTTAGTTGGTTCCTTGTTCACCACGGTTTTGACTTAAATCAATTTCTTTAAATTGTTGGCATTGATTTCGAAACTAATTCACTGCTCGGCCCACTTTGAATTGAAACTGCAGTCTATCATTTTTGTAGCGTGCTTGACTTCGGGTATTTGATATTCATCCCTGTAGTATACTTGATTTGTTTGATTTCTGCTTGCTGTTTGATTTTGTAAATTTTTGTCGGTCTTGCACTGTCACCTGTTTCTATGTATATGTGCATATATACATACGTTTGTGTGTATGCATATATGGGTAGATTGACTTGATAAATCTAGTTCATGTAATTGCAGTGCCTGATAGCCACTGTCTTGAATTAATTATGTTGGTTTTGCAAAACAAAATTACTTTAGATGATATTTGGCTGGGTTTTGCAATTGCTTTCGGTATTAACTTTGAAGTTGTATTTTGAACTTGCGGCATACTTGTTGGCCATGGTCCACTTGATTTTACTTTGTTTTGGGGCTTCATTGTATTACTGATTTTGAATTTTGATGGTTGCTTGTTTGCTTATGCCTTGACTTCGAGCTCTGTCTTTGTCATGTGCATGTGGTACTGATTTGGTCTTGTTAATTTGGTTGTTCAATCGAACTTGTGTCCATTTCGTAGTCTGTTGCCTTGATCATCTGGTTGAGGCTGCAGATTGTTACCATTGTGGTCATGTTCTTATTCATGTAGTTTGCACTTGGTTTGAGTTTTGCCTTCATATATACTTCTGGTTTCATTGTATAATATAAGTTAGTCTGCATTTGGTAGTTGCATTCCTTTGTATTCGAGTCTAATGTTTTTGGGAGGGTGGCACTGTCCAGTTTCATTGTTGCACCTCCATTTGTTATACTTGGGTTATTCTAGTGTGCCAATGACTGGTGTACTTGTCTGGATCATAATATGTTGTTATTCATTCCTGTGATATTCCCAACTTGATGCATTGTATTTTCATTTACATGGAGTTAATTCTCATGTGTACTATTCCACGTTGCACCTCTGATTCATTTTGCCATGTGTAGTTTGTTATGTACATTCACTTGTGTACATATTTCATATTCACTTGGTTGAAGCTTCATACTGCTGCCACTTGCTTAGTGCATTAGTTTGCACTGTGAATTCTTGTTTGTTTGGTCTCACTTGCATTGCTCTGGTCCTATGCCTTTGTGTATAACTGCATGTTGTATTTGCACCCTTTTGTTGCAAGTATTCATGTACATTTAGGAGAGATGCACTTGTCTCTGTCGATCGCCATTTTGAACTGCTGCACTGCCTTTGTTGGTGCTCGAGTCTGATACATTGCATTGATGCATTGTATTCATTTGCATTTGGTCAATTGTATTCGTTTGTTTGTGTGTTGTGGTGCCATATCTTTGGTGCTCTCACCTTCACTCTACTCTTGTAGTTTGTACCGCTACCTGTTCATAGTGATGTTCACACTGCTGCACTTTCCCGACCAGTTGTAGTGAAATCTTCATATGGACACTTTTGGAGCTTGCAATGATAAGTTTTACAGTGCATACATGTTATATCTTTGTTTATGCCACTCTTTTGGTTTGTGTTTCACTAGCATTATTGTAGTGGTGAGGCAGTACACGCGTGCATGTACTGCAGCCCTAGCAAAAGTGGTAGATTTAATTGATATTTCGATTGTTGAATTGTTTCGTTGGTTCAATTCAATATTTTGAGTTGTATTCTGTTTTGGTTTAAGCTGATGATTTTGTTGATATCTAATTCTCCTTTAGATAATTAGATTATATGGTTTCTAATTATCGTATCGATAATTAGATTTTTGTTGTTTACGCTGTTTTGTTGGCTTAGGTTTCACTTTGACCTCTGCAGTTTTGATTGCTGTTAGTATTCACTGTTGTGATGATTTCACGTATTGTAGTGGCGAGGCAGTGCACGCATGCGTGTACTGCAGCCACACAGAGTTTGGTTTGATTTAACCACTTTGAGGTTTTCTAATTATTTATTTAATAATTGGATTTGGTTGTTAATTGTTGTTTAAGCAATTCTGTTGTTTTATAAATTATCTGCATTGGTAATCTTTTATCTATCTTTGCTGGTGATTTGGATTAGCTGATTTGTTGTTTAACACTGTTTAGTGTTATATCTGTCATTATGCGATTCTCTTCTCGAGGAGTCGGATATACGAGATTTCTTTGACTGTCGTCTATTTGATATTGATTATTATTGCTTCTGTGCATTAATAACTGAGTTTGAATTAGACTGGCCCGTGTATTATTTTCTTTTGAATGTAATACTCGAGTCAGACCCGAGTTATTTCAGGTTGTAGATTTCCTGCTTTGAGTTTCTGTTTGGGCTTTGAAGACTTTTCACATCTTTTGGAGTAGTCGTGTCATAGTATAGGTTGATATGTATTCATGTATATTAGTTGATAATGTACGTGTATATATAACTTCCAGAGTCGACAGTTGTAGTTGTATCATATGTATTGTGTCAAATGTATTGTAACTGACATCAGTTATTATATATATGAGACTTTTTGTTTTATCTGTGTTCCGCATTTATATTATCTGTGTTATTATTATATTTATTGTCCTAAACTATTATGAACCATCGTAGTTTGTTTTATATTGGAATTGGGTATGTCGATGGGAGTAAATAAATAAGAGATGAAAAATAAAAATATATACCACTCCTATCGAAATAACCAATACTAGTGTAAGGCCTAACTACGGATGGCTGCTCCTATCTAGCCTTATTCTTCGTGATAACAGACAGTATTTCTTTTAATACTCTTTGTTATTGTGAGCATAGAGGTGGGGCATCACAAAAATCTTGGTGTTGCATTTTAAGACTAGATATGTATTACATAGTTAAAAATTAATGAAAAATGTAGTTAAAATCTATACTAAAGTACAGTTTTTAATTACAACAGTATTAGTTTCAAATAATTGCATATTTGTATGCACATACTTAAGTTTTTTCAGTTTTGTATGCAATTATTTAAAAACAGTAATACAAATTCGATTGAAAATTAAGTCAAGCGTTAACTTGCAAGATGATGAAGCCATAATGAATCACAAAAAAAAAATCGAACAGTAGATCGAATTAAATCTGATTTCCCTACGAAGATTTCAAATCTTGATCGCCAATACAATCACACGAGAATGGTCGACATGAAATAAACGAGAGTAATTAGGGGAACAAAATATTGTAAAAAAAAATTAGGGACCGAATTTACAAGTTTAAAACGGAAGAAGTTTTGGACTATTAAATTTGATTTTAAGGACGTTGGCCTAATTTTCACTTTAAATAAAGCATGCTAACAAGCAAATTTCCCATGCAGTAATACAACTCTAATCTAGGGAACAAAGAAACAGTACAGATCAACCGAAAAAAAAGAGGGGTTTTACACAGAAAGTCCTTATTTCTGATGTTATTATAAGAAATGCTCCTGTAGAAATGAATATGTAAATTAGGTCCTTGTAGAATTAAGTTAACTTACGTTTTTCAAAAATTTCAAAATTTCCGAAAAATTCAAAGTTTTCGAAAAAATATTTGAAAATTAGAAAGTACAAAGTGCAAGTTAACTTACGTTTTTCGAACATTTCAAAAATAATTCAAAATCAGAACGCGCACATTAACTTGCGCTTTCCTAATAGAATGCGCACGTTAACTTGTGCTTTTCAAAAATTTCAAAAGTAACAAAATTTTCAAAAATTTTAAAAAAAATTTGAAATTCAGAAAAGTACAAGTTATCTTGCATTTTCTGTCAGAAAAGTGAAAGGAACCTTGCGTTTTTTATTTTTCACAAATAGAGACCGAGTTTACATATTCATGTCTATAGAGACTTTTCTTATAACAAAACCAAAAATAGGTATTTGTAGCTCTTTTCTTGAGGAAATTATTTTTATAATGCCCTAATAACATCGAAAACCGAATAAAAACTTGGTCTGAAGGTAGAAAAGTAATTAACTTTAGTTTAAGAGACTTCATTTTCACATGAACCCACAACGGAATAAAAACTTGGTCTGAAGGTAGAAAAGTTGAACCAAAGGAAGACCAAATTCTTGGTACAAAATTCAATGAACTTTCATCAAATTTGCAAAGGAAACATTAACATTCAGTCTCTGCCGAGAGAAATTCACAAGCAAAATACAATTAATTCTTGAAGTGACATCCAAAACATAATATTGTAAGTAATTCTTGAAGCGACACGCACACCCCTCACTGAATGATATTATTTCTCTTTTTACCCCCAAATAATAGAAAGAAAAAAATGAAATAACCCATTTTAATATAATTTAGACGAAAAATGCAACTTAAATTGGACATTTGGACATGAGAAACATATATATATATATATATATATATATATATATATATATATATATATTGAGTCTGAAAGTTTTATGACACGCTTTATCTAAGATTAATTATATGTTTATTCTCATGTTGCAAGTTATAACTAAAAGATATGAGTTGATTGTTTCAATGTTTTTTGCATATTTTAGTAGAAGAGGGAATTAGGGAAAATGACAAACTTTGATAAAAAAATTGTCTCAAGGACACCAAGGTTCATTTTTTGGCTGAAGGACAATGCTAGTTCTACTAGCATTATATTCAGCTTTTACACTATACAAAATGCTAGTTCTAACTAGCATTTTATTCAGTTTTTTCACTATACAAAATGCTAGTTCTAACTAGCATTGTCCTTTAGCCTAATTATTTTCAAAGTTTGTCCTTCAGCCTAAAAATGAAACTTGTCGTCCTTCAGCCTATTTTTTTTTCAAAGTTTGTCCTTAGGCCTATTTTCCACTTAGTATAATTTTTTTGGTATAAAAAAAATTAATTCTACATCTCTAGTTAAACATGATTTAATAACAAGTATTAGCTAAAGTCATTAAGTATGATAAAAACCATTCATTCATCAATCTCACCTTGAACAGATTTTGCATAAATACAAAAATTTAAAAAAAACATACATGACCAGACAATTTAATATATTCTTTCATGATTAAGCAATACAACCAAGTGATAAGCAACCCGACCATAATTTCTTCATCATCCTACCCTGCACTCAAATCACAACCAGACAAAGCATGGAAAAAAAGAAAGAACAGTGTACACAACTTTCTTAATATAACAAAAGTCCAAAATGAACAATGCTAATGAACATAAGAAAACCATAAAAATTAACAACACCTTCTTTTGTTTTTTGTATAATAATTCAGGAGGGATCTTATATAAATCCTCATCTACAGTTTTACAAACTCTGGTTTGATTCGCTTGCTTCTGCGTTGTCAGGTCATGAACCCTTCCTTGCCATTTCATAACCTGATCATCCTTTGTTTGGTTTTGCTTCTCTTCTCCCCTTCTTTTCTCCTACATATTAATCCATGATCATTTTTGATGCAGTAGCATACCTGGAATCAAGGACGAGCGACCCAAATTCACGACCCCGCGACCTAATTCCGCCTTCATGACCTAACTCCACCACGACCCCCGACCTAACTCCACCTTCAAGACCTACCAATCACCGCGACCTAACTCCAACTCCAACGACCTAACCCCTCTACGACCTAACCAATCCCGCGACCTAAAACTCCACCTCGATTCCATCCCGCGACCTAAATTCCAACACGATTCCATTCCGCGACCTAAAACTCCACCTTGAGTCCATCCCGCGACCTAAATTCCACCACGATTCCATCACGCGACCTAACTCCACCACGACCTAACTCCCGCGACATAAATTCCATCACCACGACCTAACTTCCACGACCTAAATTCCACCATCAGCCTATTTCCTATGTCGAAGATTGAAGCAACGAGATTTCTCCCTTAAGTCGTTCAACTAGGATACGCGACCGAACGAGTTAAATCGTTAACAAATTAAATCACAACTTCTCATACCGCTTGCTTTGTTCGTTCCTAATGATAAGTCGCGAGTTTCTTAAGTCGTATAATATTTAGGTCGTAAGTCGTTGATTTTAGGTCGCGTGAGTTGTACTTTAGGTCATTGTGTTGTAATTTTTCTTAAGTGTGTGTTGTGTTGTAACCCTATAAATAGGGATGTTGGTCATTTGTAAATGGTTGTTGAATTTGAATAAAATTTCTTTTGTGTGCTTTTGTGCCACCACTAAAATTGGTAGTTGAGTGTTATCTCCTATCTCCACCTTCGGCATTCGAGTGCGCTCGAATCAACGATTGTTGAAGCCAATTCACGGAATCAAGTGCGCTTGATCAACGTCGAAGAATTGTAGATCTTCTCTCACGGCATCGTGCGCGATCAACGTGTCGAAGATAGCTAAACTCCGGTATCTTCGTGATCAATGGATTTGGGCATTTGGTATCATTAATTCATCGATTCATATTGCTTCATCTAATCGTTTCATCGATTAGTTTGACACGAAATCTTCATTTCGTTGTCATCCGTTATTTCCGCTGTGTCATTTGGTATTAGAGCCAGATCACAAGGAGTTTGCGTAGATTTTTGGAGTTGTGCGAGATTTGCATCATTTGGAGAATTGGGTTCTTGAGATTTTGAAGAGATTTGTTCGTTTGGTGATTTTTGAAGATTTCAATAAGTGGGTAGTTTTGATTTGAAGATTTTTAGATCGAAGTGAAGTTTTTGTTGGAATTTGTTGAAGAGTGATCATGCCTCCGAGAAGAGCTAACCGTTATCGCAACATTGATGCTTTGTATGGGAGAGAAGAGGCCGATGAGATGGAGCAAAGAATTAACGAAAACTTTAATGAGAAGCTTAATGAAGGGATTGGTCGATTAGAGAGAATGATGTTAGAGATGAATCAAAATCAGAGAAGGGTTTCACCTGAATCTAACCAAGGGAGAAGTAGAGTTTCACCACATTCCAATCGAGAGAGAAGTGTTGATAGTGATCATAGAAGTGTGGATCGAGATTGTGATAGAAATGTTGATGATCGAAATCGTGATAGAAATGTGAATGATCATGATCGGAGGAATGTAGATCGAAGGGATGTTGATGGAAGAAATGGTGGTAGTAGAGATGTTGGTGGTCAGGATCGACATCGATATGCATCATATTTTGAAGAGGAGTTTGATGGTGGTAGTGTTCATGGACGAGGACAAGGTCAAGGAAGAAATCATTCAGAATATGATCACAAATGGGAGTCCGGGATGAAAACTGAAATACCAGAATTCAAGGGAGGTATGCAGGCTGAGGAATTTCTTGATTGGTTAGCTTATGTTGAGGAAATTTTTGACTTCAAGGAGGTTCTGGAAAATCGTAAAGTGAAGTTGGTTGCTACTAGGTTGAGGGGAAGAGCTATGGCGTGGTGGCAGCAAACCAAACTTACTAGAGAGCGGATGAGGAAGTCGAAGATTGTTGCTTGGGAGAAGATGAAGAAATTGATAAAGGCTACTTTCTTACCCTACAATTACCAATCACTGATGTATCAGAGATTACAGAACCTGAGGCAAGGGATGAAGACCGTTGCTGATTATGGTGATGAGTTCTACCAGTTGATTGCTCGAAATGACATTATGGAGACAGAAGAACAATTGACCGCTAGGTTTGTTGGTGGACTTAGAACACAGATCCAGGATATGGAGAACATGTTCGACCCTAGATCTGTGGTAGAAGCACATCAAATGGCGTTGGCTTGGGAGAAACAAGGTAGATGTGGGGGAGGTGTGTTTCCAAGTTTTACGGGGCAGAACAAAGGAGCGGGTAGTAGTTCTAATATTCCTAAAGCATCGAGTAAGCCGATTGTTCATGAAGTGACCAAACCAAAAGTCAACACCAATTTCAAATGCTATAATTGCCAGGAAGTGGGTCACAAGAGCAATGAATGTCTGAAACCGAAGAAGAGAACTATGATTGCTGAAGTGGAAGATGAGGATGTAGAAGAAGATCTCAATTCACACCGTGATGAGGAGGAAGAAGAGGTGTCGGGAGACGAGGGATGTAATCTGATGCTACGGAGATCTTGTTTAACCCCGAAGCAGGAAGAAGAGTCGAGTTGGTTGAGGAGTAACATTTTTCAGTCAACGTGCACTATTTTAGGGAAGGTCTGTAAATTTGTCATTGACGCTGGGAGTTGTGATAATATCATTTCAATGGAAGTTGTGAAGAAGTTGAAGTTGAAAATAGAGAAACATCCTAGTCCTTATAAACTTGCTTGGTTGAGGAAAGGAGGAGAAGTGAAGGTAGAGAGGCGAGCTCATGTTCCGTTTTCTATTGGGAAGAAATACAAAGATGAGATTTGGTGTGACGTGGTTAACATGGATGTTTGCCATTTACTGTTGGGAAGGCCATGGCAGTACGATCGGGAGGTACAACATAATGGTCGAACAAATAGCTACAGTTTCTTGTTCGAGGGCACGAAAATCACTTTAGTTCCGAAGAAGCGACAACAGAATGAGAACAAGCTAGAGGAGATTGAGGAATTGAAGACTTTGTTGTCCTTGAAGGAATTCGTGGAAGAGGTAGATGAGAGCCCTGAAGTTTTTATGTTGATTGGGCATGAAAGCAGTGAAGTTACTGAAGTTCCAGAGGAAGTGAAGCCAGTTTTGGAGGAATTCAAAGATGTGTTTCCAAAGGAGTTGCCGAAGGAGTTACCACCGCTTAGAGACATACAGCATCAGATTGACTTGGTGCCAGGTGCTGCATTGCCTCATAGACCGCACTATCGGATGAGTCCAAAAGAACATGAGGAGTTGAGAAGACAGGTGGAGGAATTACTGGAACAAGGACGTGTTCAGGAGAGTTTGAGTCCTTGTGCAGTGCCAGCTTTGTTGGTGCCGAAGAAGGATGGAACGTGGAGAATGTGCACAGATAGTAGAGCATTGAATAAGATTATGGTGAGATATCGATTTCCTATGCCGAGACTGGATGATCTGTTGGATCAGTTGAGCGGTGCTATTGTGTTTTCGAAGATTGACTTGAAAAGTGGATACCACCAGATTCGTATTAGACCGAGTGATGAGTGGAAGACTGCTTTTAAAACTCGAGAGGGTCTGTACGAATGGTTGGTGATGCCGTTTGGCTTGTCAAATGCTCCGAGTACATTCATGAGAGTCATGAACCAGATTTTTCGACCATTTATCGGAAAGTTCATAGTGGTATATTTTGATGACATCTTGATCTATAGTGGAAGCACTGAAGAACACCTACAACATTTGCGAGAAGTGTTATTGGTTTTACGACGTGAGGAATTTTATGCTGCAACAAAGAAGTGTACCTTCATGACTACAAGTATTCTATTCTTGGGCTATATTGTGTCGAAGGATGGTATTCAAGTTGATCAGAGTAAAGTTGAAGCTATTCGAAATTGGCCACAGCCTAAGACAATAACAGAAGTGAGGAGTTTTCATGGTTTAGCATCATTCTACCGAAGATTCATTCCACACTTCAGTAGCGTGATGGCACCAGTTACAGAATGTATAAATGGGAAGAAGTTTGTTTGGACTGAAGAGGCTGATTCTGCTTTTCATAGAATCAAGACACTCTTGACCACAACGCCCATTCTTAGATAAGCAGATTTTCAGTTGTTATTTGAACTACATACTGATGCCTCGAAGGTTGGAATTGGGGGAACGTTGAGTCAAAGGGGTCATCTTATTGCCTACTTTAGTGAGAAACTGACGGGAGCTAAAACGAGATACATTACTTATGACTTGGAATTCTATGCTATAGTTCAAGCCATAAAGCATTGGAGACACTATCTTTTTCATAAAGAATTTGTGCTATACACTGATCATGAAGCATTGAAACATTTGTAGGGGCAAGATAAAATTTCAGCAAGGCATGCTTCGTGGGTTGCTTATTTACAACAGTTTACTTTCGTGGTGAAGCACAAATCAAGAGTTACTAACCGAGTTGCCGATGCATTGAGCCGTAGAAATCATTTGCTGACAACTATGCGAGTGGAAGTAGTGGGATTTGATTTGTTTCCAGAGTTGCTTATTTCAGATTCTTATTTTGCAAAAGTGCTGGATCAGATGCAGGAAGGGAGTTCTGATGATTTTGTGATGAGAGATGGATTCTTGTTCAGAGGAAACCGATTGTGTATTCCGGATTGTAGCTTGAGGTTGAAGATTGTCAAAGAATTGCATGAAGAGGGTCACGTGGGCAGAGATCGTACATTGTAGTTGATTTCACAATCATATTTTTGGCCTTCTATGAGAAAAGAAGTTGAAAGATTTGTGGAGAGATGTCATATTTGTCAAGTTTTCAAAGGGACAGCGGCGAATGCGGGATTGTATATGCCATTACCCGTGCCTACTAGACCATGGGTTGATATCAGCATGGATTTTGTTTTGGGATTGCCAAGAACTCAGCGAGGGAATGATTCAATATATGTTGTAGTGGACAGGTTTTCCAAAATGGCACATTTTATAGCCTGTAAAAAGACCGCTGATGCAGTCTGTGTTGCTCAATTTTTCTTTAAAGAAGTGTATCGACTACATGGGCTACCTGAATCCATTGTTTCTGACAGGGATACGCAATTTCTAAGTCATTTTTGGCTGAGTTTGTGGAAGATGGTGGGAACGAAGCTGAAATTCAGTAGTGCTTATCATCCACAAACAGATGGGCAAACAGAAGTGGTGAATAGATCGTTGGGAAACTTGTTGCGATGTCTTGTGCAGGATAATTTGAAGAGTTGGGATATAAAGTTGTGTTAGGCGGAATTTGCACATTCTCATGCTATCAATCTAAGTACTGGATTCAGTCCATTTCAGATTGTATATTCAAGCTTGACAAAGGGGCCGTTGGATTTGACGGTAGTGCCACAACCGAAAGGAGTGATTAAACGGGCGTCAGATTTCATTGATGAGTTGAAAGATTTCCATAGAATCGTTCAGGAACGATTGGAGAAGACGAATGAGAAGTATAAACAACTAGCAGATAAGAAGCGAAGAAGTGTAGCCTTCAAAGAGGGTGATTTTGTGTACGCGGTGTTGACAAAATATCGTTTCCAGTTGGAACGTACAACAAGTTGAAAGCTCGAAAGATTGGTCCAGTCGAAATCTTGAAGAAGATCAATGATAATGCATATCGATTGAAGTTGCCAGATCATATTCATACTGCAGACGTTTTCAACGTAAAGCATTCGATTCCGTACCATGGGAATGATCTTGTTGGGGCAGAGAGAGGTACAAATTCGATGTCGAATTTTTGTCAACAAGGGGAGGATGATGCAGTAGCATACCTGGAATCAAGGACGAGCGACCCAAATTCACTACCCCACGACCTAATTCCGCCTTCACGACCTAACTCCACCACGACCCCGCGACCTAACTCCACCTTCACGACCTACCAATCACCGCGACCTAACTCCAACTCCAACGACCTAACCCCTCTACAACCTAACCAATCCCGCGACCTAAAACTCCACCTCAATTCCATCCCGCGACCTAAATTCCAACAAGATTCCATTCCTCGACCTAAAACTCCACCTCGAGTCCATCCCGCGACCTAAATTCCACCACGATTCCATCACGCGACCTAACTCCACCACGACCTAACTCCCGCAACATAAATTCCATCACCACGACCTAACTTCCACGACCTAAATTCCACCATCAGCCTATTTCCTATGTCGAAGTTGAAGCAACGAGATTTCTCCCTTAAGTCGTTCAACCAGGATACGCGACCTAACGAGTTAAATCATTAACGAATTAAATCACAACCTCTGATACCGCTTGCTTTGTTCGTTCCTAATGATAAGTCGTGAGTTTCTTAAGTCGTATAATATTTAGGTCATAAGTCGTTGATTTTAGGTCGCGTGAGTTGTACTTTAGGTCATTGTGTTGTAATTTTTCTTAAGTGTGTGTTGTGTTGTAACCCTATAAATAGGGATGTTGGTCATTTGTAAATGGTTGTTGAATTTGAATAAAATTTCTTTTGTGTGCTTTTGTGCCACCATTAAAATTAGTAGTTGAGTGTTATCTCCTATCTCCACCTTCGGCATTCGAGTGCGCTCGAATCAACGATTGTTGAAGCCAATTCACGAAATCAAGTGCGCTTGATCAACGTCGAAGAATTGTAGATCTTCTCTCACGACATCGTGCGCGATCAACATGTCGAAGATAGCTAAAGTCCGGTATCTTCATGATCAACGGATTTGGGCGTTTGGTATCATTAATTCATCGATTCATATTGCTTCATCTAATCATTTCATCGATCAGTTTGACATGAAATCTTCATTTCGTTGTCATCCGTTATTTCCGCTGCGTCAATTTTTATCATAAACACTTTGGCAAGTTGCCTTAACTTTCAGAGTGAAATATAATGGTTATTTCTCTTTTTCTAAACCAACTATTGTCAAAAAGAAAAGGGAAAATCAATAAAAGGTTAGTACCATTTTGCGGTTTTGGTTTTGATGATAAGTGTAAAGAGGACTAACTAGGACTTTGAAAAGATCAACTTCTTGATTAAGGCCATTAGAGCTGTAATATCCTCCTTTATACAGATCAGATTGGATGGTGGAATCGAAATACTGAGTTACAGGCACATCATAATCGAAGTAATTATCCCAGTTTCCAAATGCTGGAATCTGAACTTTCCTCATATCATATTAATCGTATTAACATAGAATGTAAGCACACAGTATGAGTAAACGAGAATATAAGAGTTATAAATTTGAAATTATCAACCTCCATTTGTCTTTTGTAGTTTGAATAAAAGTAAAATGTATGAATATAAATAACAGAAGGAGAAGAAAACAAAAAAGTAGAAGCAGCAAAAGAGAGTGAAGAGAAGGTATAGAGTGGAGTCGTTATCAAGGGGTCCCTTTTTGCTTGTTGTATTCTTTCTTAAAGATACTTATTCATTTTTTATCATATGTTATACTATTACCTATTAATATGGACGTTTTTTTTCCGTAGTAACACTACAACAAAAATACCATTTCGCAACTACCAAAAACAGTTGTAATAGCTCTATTACAACGGGCGGCTGCCCGTCGTTATATCCAGAGTTGTAATAGTACCATATTATTTTACAACCGTCGCCAACAGTTGCGGAGTCATTTTTTACAACTACCTGTAATAGTTGAAAAGGTGTTTTATAACTACTTTTGACACTTGTAAAGTGTTTTTACTACTATTTTTGACACTTGTAAAAGTGTTTTCTACAACAACTATTGATGGTTGTGGTAACTTTATCGCAACTGCAAAGCTGTTGCAATAACACTTGTTAATTGTTATAAGTCTATTTTACAACTTCTTATTGCCGTTGCAATAAATTCTTTTACAACTACCTTTGACCGTTGTAAAAAGCTTATTTACAACTGTTTTGCAAACTGCTACAAACCACTGTAATTCATCTTTCCATAACTGCTATTAACCACAAATGTCATAATATTATAATTAAAACCAATATTCCACTACTAATAACAACAATCATTGTAACGATCCGGATTTTCGCGTTCGAAAATCAACATCCGTACTTCACCTTGTACTCGAATGCCGTAGATTCGACCGTTCAAATCCGATTCGCCGGAGCTTATAACACCATTAAGTATAACAACACAGCGGAAAAAGAATATATCGATTACAAAACATTGATACAATGACAGATACAAAATCTGATACAATATGATACAACAGAATGATACAACAGATATCAATATACATCAGAGATATGATACAAGAAATAGCAGTGGAAAAGAAAATAGATAACACCAACAGTGGATAGAATATCTCCAATAGAATGCTCCAAGATAAGCAACGTAAATCCATGAACTCCAAGACCTGACTAGCTCCAGATAATCTACCAAACCTGAATATCTGAGGAAACCCAACTCTAGACTGCCCGTGTGGAAAATAGTGGGCACCCAGAGTTTAGGAAGGGAACAATAAACTCCGGATCAGTCATGGGACTAGTGTGAGCAACAAAAACAGTTTATCTTTAAACAAACACAAAAGGCTTTTAACATTGAAATCCGCAATGCTTTTCGAAAATGAAACTACCATAAGGCCTCCCGCCACACACACAATGCAATCGCAGAATTGGAGGAGATTTCTCCTTATGATAGTCAAACATGCTTACTACGCAAAATCACTCGATATTATTATCATTAGTGCATAGTGTCGAAAACCATTTCGAAAATATAATATCAATCTTAGCCAACATACAACTATTTTTGTATGCCTACTATAGCTACTACGTTCAATAGCAGGTTACCGCCACATTCCATAGCAGGTAATACAACTAAAACCGTACAGGGTTCGTATTGTTTCTTTGGATTTCCAACAAATGATCAGGCTAAGGAACTTCCTTACCGAAATAGAAACGCCTCTGGAAAGACGCCCCGGATCCTAACCGGATCTCTGCAAACAAAAGGCCGACGCTACCTCATGCTCTAACCGAGCTGTAACTAGGTAACTAACACACGAGTCATGTCATCCCCCGGTCGTTACCGACCTTTATCCTGGGATCCCGAAAACCAACAAAGCAACATCATACAGTAATAAATTACCGTGTCCACACGAGTTAAGTATCTGGGCTCCATACCATGATACCACCCTTTATCCAGAAGGAAATGACATACCCTAGGGGCGCTACCCCTACAAACCTTTGTCGCAACATTCCTGTTTCGACCATTACCGGGTTGTGAGGCTCGACGAAGTCTCGTCCACAAAACTACGCTTCTTCACAAAGCACGCTTTTTCACAAAGCAACGCTTTGACCAACAAATGATCATCAGCACTTCGTATGCCACATTACCAAATTGGGAATGTATCACTAGTAACCATCAACTACATAACCTCTGAGCTCGTACGTCTCAGAGAAGGGTGTTAAGCTAAGAGAATAAATTCTCCGCCACCAACAGAAATGTATTTGATAGAAACCAGCTTTACATCTCAAAGTGTAATGTCAGACACACATCCATACAAGTCTGTTCCGGGTTCGAACAGAACCGAAGGCACTTCCAAAGAAGCCCTTGCAAATCCGGGTATTCACAATCCTGATCGGACTTCCCATCACTTAGGAAATCTCTATACCGTAGCTACTCAGTGCAGAGACAATCGACAGGTCATCCTATCGCTCTCGCAAATACCCGGTCTTCACCACCGGTCTTCAAATGCGATCCATATCGTCGTATCACTATTCGGAATGGGTTATATGACACAAAGGTTCTTTCCCGGCTAAACCGAATAACGAGCGCAATTAAAAATCATATGGATACTGAGGTCTTAGTTAAATCACAGCTTAAAGCCCAAAACTTTTCATTCGAATGGTAAAACAAATTACCATTTCCAATCTTTTAAACAAAAAGATTCATTTCAAAAACCTTCAATGGTTTAAACAATTTCCACACTTTTAATCTTTTAACAAAAAGATTCAATTAACAAAGTTCACCCCGTTCACAAAGATCCATTTATGGATTTCAAAACAATTTCCATTTCAATTGGATTAACTCGTTAAATCTTTAAATCAAGATTTAACTTATAGCTTTCAAAACTCGTTTCCAAAGATTCATTCATAGTCTTTCAAAATCAATTCCATTTCAAGTTAGATTAACTCATCCGGTCTTTGAAATCAAAGACTCATTTCATATTTTTCAAAACATTTCAATTCCATTTCAAACTTGAAATTCTTTCAACACAATTTTGAAGTTCATTACTTTTGTGAAAGCTTTTACTATTTGAAAACAAATAGTTTCATTTCAGAAAAATCCAGTTATATTTACACGAGTTAAAACCCTTGAATTAAATTCAAATTCCCAAATCAATACCTTTGAAATGGTTTAACCCATATATAACTTGTACAGCATCTTTAATCCCTAGTTTCAAATCATAGAATTCAATTTCAAACTTGAATTCAATTTTAAATCAAATTATTTAAATTTCAAAACTCGATTCAGTTATTCAAAATAACTTTTATCTTTGAAATTCCATTTCAAAAGCTTTTCACTTTAAACCCAAATTTCTAATTTCAAAATCAATTGAAATTAAAATTTCAATTTCAAAAACATTAAATTTACATCATCTATGATCTAATCGATTTCCACGTGAAATCCATATTTGTGTGTGTAAGAGTGTAGTCCAGGGGTTTCACACACAATAGTGCAACATCAATCATCACAGATATATCGATAAGCGGTATAATCGATAACGCTTATCTTCATTCACAGATTCATAGATAAAGTAAATTTATCAGTCACAAAGATTCATCAATACAATTCGATGTGGGTTTCGGATAACCAACTGGAATCCGACTCCCTGTCGCATCGAAATTCAAATGTCGTTTACGGATCAAGGGTTTCATATTCACATAGTAATATATCACAGGAACAGAAATCACAGATATATATATCGCATATAAGTAAATTACAGATCACAACATAAATCAGGATGTATTACAAAGCATCATATATCAGGGATATCAAACAATCAAATCAATAGAATCCAAACATTCATAAGTAAGATCAGTTAATTGTCTGATTAATTTAAATCAGATTTATTTCTTATGAATTATTAATCCTGGTTAATTAATATTAATCAATTACAAAGTATCTTGATTAATTATTCTTTAGTCATTTATTAATTAATCATTAATAACAAATTAATTAACCTTTAATTATAAATAAATCAACCGTAATTAAAAATTGAATCAATCTTTAATCATTAAATAATTAACCTTAATTGTTTAATTATCCTTTAATTAATTATCTTTAATTAATAAATCAACCTCCTAATTGATCATCATTTTAATTAATTATTCTTAATTAATAAATGAGTGTCCTTAATCAAAAATAAATTTTAATCACTTGATTACTTAACTTAAATCATTAGTTAATTACTTTTGGTTAAGTAACTAATTACCTTAATTTATTTTAAGTTTAAATTTGGGAAATAGGTCAGGTTGTAAATTTGAACAAACTAACTCGAGTAACCCATGATTCACTCGAGAAAAACACTAAATAACTCGAGTAAAACACTAAAATAACTCGAGCAACATTCCATTTGAATTCAATCAAACTCAAATACTGACAGGTTTAATACATAAACCTGTAACAATTATCACACCCGAGCCCACACACCAACTCCTTTGAGTCCCATATCCCAAATCTTCGAGCAAAAACACGATGCGACCCGAAACAAAACTCGAGAACCCATTTCCCCCAAAACAGCAGCAGATACCCAAGATCACCGTGCACCTGCACCGCCACTGCAGCCAACTCCGACCACTCGCGACCACACGCGCAAGTCGACGATCATCCCCCAACACCATTTCGATCTTCAATCCAATTGCAGAGGCTAAAAATCAAAATCGAGCTTCGAGCTCAAACTGGAAGCAAATGTCGAACTGGTAATTGCCTCAATCACCAGACCCCGATCAACTGAGAAGCTTCACTTCCGACCACGACTTCATCCATCCTCCATCTATCATCCCACCAAATCTGAGAAAGCTCGGTCACCTATAGATGTCGCACCGATCAATTTTCTTCGAGTAACCGAAACTAGGGTTAAAATTTTAAACGTGCGCCGCCTCATCCACGATGAACTTCATGTCATCACACTATTTTTCCAAGCTTCACTGATCTATCCTCTACCCACTGGAAGAAACACGACACTTCAAATTGCAGAGATCACCCAAAAATCCCAATATTCCCTTTTCAGTTCAACATAGAACTGCATTCTAAATCTAATTCTAAAAATCGTAAATTTAGTTTTAAAAATCAGAATTTCGAATAATGTTTTCAATTCTAATCCTGAAATAGTGAATTAACATGTTTTGAATTTCACTTATATTCAAATTTTACTCTGTTATCTTAAGTTGAATAAATTTTTAAAACTTTAATTCTTGATTCAACAAACATATTTCGTATGAGTCTTAAACACTAACATAGATTACGTTATGTGATAATGGGATTTTGAACAAATTCTTGAACCTGGGAATATAATATAGAGACCACAGCATGTTCAAATTATCCATTCATACATACAGAGAATCAACAGCATGTTACTCACCTGTTATTATTTTCTATAATTTGAAATTGACAAGCACAAACAAATTTTGTTTAGAGGTCAAAATCCAACATAATCTTTTATTTAGAAATCGAAGTCTAGAATTTATTATATATATATATATAAAGAATTGGATTTAATTTGGATTTGGTTGGATCTGGGAATTACAACAGAGTACTGACATTTTTAACATGCAGGTTGAAAATCACTTTATGCAAACATACTACATTTAAAGGCCATTACAAATCTATTTGTATATTTAAGATAGGAATTCCTGTTAGGAATTTTGTGGTTTGAATCACCAGAGAGATGTATACAGACCTATTTGCATTCATTCAGATATTCCATCATCACACAAAATCAAACATTCATCATAGCATCAAAATTAGGCTTTAAAGAGAAGGTTGCTCACAGTGATTAAGAAGAAGAACAGAGCTTCTCCACTTGAAACAGTTTGAACTTGAAAAACTGGAAAATGTTTTCCACTTTGATCTTCTTGCCTTGCTGTTGTTTGATGTTTAATTGTATTTGATGATGTAGAATGAAGTCTTGTTCAAGTTTATAAATGGAAGTTTTTATTTTTAGTCTTGTTTAGTTCGAACTGAAATGGGAATAGCTTCCAGGTTGAAGTTTAAAACAATTTACAGGGTTAATATTTTTTTTCCATTGTCAGAGATTTTTATAAAATGTGGAGGCTGAAAGAAGTTTTATGCAATTCGTATAGATTATGTTTGCTGCTAGGATATGCACATTTAATGCTATTTGTACTTGATGTTCCCTTTGATACTTATCCCTATTTTATACACTTGCCTTAGACTTAAACTACAAGCTATAGGTATAATATATTTTTACTTTGTATTTTGCTTTTGTTTCCTTAAGTTTTGCAGGCATATATCCTATTCGAACATCAGTTTATATTTCGAAACATGATTGAAATGTGATCCTTTACTTTGTTCCATTTGCTATGTTTGACTAAAGATTTTTATTTCTATTTATAGTTTGATTTTCAAATATTACATTTATACCATATATTTTCCTTTTATATCTTACACTTACATTTTTATATTGAAAGGATAAAATTTTATACTTCTTATAACTTCATAAAGAAAAACGGATTAAAAATACAATCTATACCTTTAATAAATAATTATACATATTTTATTTTATTTTTCCCAAAATTTTAATCTAATTACAAATTAAATTCGTCTTTAAAACTGGGATAGTTACAGACTTCCCCCCTTAAAAGAATTTCGTCCTCGAAATTACCAAGGAGACAAAGATAGATGAAGAATATTTCATCAAATCAAACTGAATATCTATTCTGCATTTGGCTTACCAAATCAGAATATCACGAACGAATCTGTTTTAACACTTCAGAAGATACTCGGGTTAACCAGATCTACGAAATTATACAGTGGCATTGGTCAGTCCAAAGGGATAACTAACCATTCGTAGAAAATATTGGGATCCAAAGAATAGATAGATATATAGATACAATTTCAAAGCTTTAAGTTTAGAAACCAAATTATACCTATCAACCATAGCAACCAAAGAAAACAAGGCAACCAATACATCCAACCAACAATTTTGGCTCATTTGGAGTTTATGTCCCATACAAATATATCGAATCTTCTTTCTGGATCTACCAGAAACCATCGAAGAATTGAAAAAAAGATGTTGAACGAAAGAGATTGATAAAGAAAAGATCGTTCCCTTGTTGTTTCAGGATATTGACCATTTATAGTCGTATTTTCCTGTCCCCTATCACATCCTCTTCTTATACTCATACTTACTATCAGTGGATAGTAAGAGAATTTACTGAGGCATTTGAACGGATATCTGAGGAATACTCATTCTAGGGTATTCTTCACCCTATCTCTAATGAGCTACTTAACGTGTTATACTCCTGAGCTAAAGTTCAACCTTAGCTCTGATACCACTTGTAACGATCCGGATTTTCGCATTCGAAAATCAACATCCGTACTTCACCTTGTACTCGAATGCCGTAGATTCGACCGTTCAAATCCGATTCGCCGGAGCTTATAACACCATTAAGTATAACAACACAGCGGAAAAAGAATATATCGATTACAAAACATTGATACAATGATAGATACAAAATCTGATACAATATGATACAACAGAATGATACAACAGATATCAATATACATCAGAGATATGATACAAGAAATAGCAGTGGAAAAGAAAATAGATAACACCAACAGTGGATAGAATATCTCCAATAGAATGCTCCAAGATAAGCAACGTAAATCCATGAACTCCAAGAACTGACTAGCTCCAGATAATCTACCAAACCTTAATATCTGAGAAAACCCAACTCTAGACTGCCCGTGTGGAAAATAGTGGGCACCCAGAGTTTAGGAAGGGAACAATAAACTCCGGATCAGTCATGGGACTGGTGTGAGCAACAAAAACAGTTTATCTTTAAACAAACACAAAAGGCTTTTAACATTGAAATCCGCAATGCTTTTCGAAAATGAAACTACCATAAGGCCTCCCGCCACACACACAATGCAATCGCAGAATTGGAGGAGATTTCTCCTTATGATAGTCAAACATGCTTACTACGCAAAATCACTCGATATTATTATCATTAGTGCATAGTGTCGAAAACCATTTCGAAAATATAATATCAATCTTAGCCAACATACAACTATTTTTGTATGCCTACTATAGCTACTACGTTCAATAGCAGGTTACCGCCACATTCCATAGCAGGTAATACAACTAAAACCGTACAGGGTTCGTATTGTTTCTTTGGATTTCCAACAAATGATCAGGCTAAGGAACTTCCTTACCGAAATAGAAACGCCTCTGGAAAGACGCCCCGGATCCTAACCGGATCTCTGCAAACAAAAGGCCGACGCTACCTCACGCTCTAACCGAGTTGTAACTAGGTAACTAACACACGAGTCATGTCATCCCCCGGTCGTTACCGACCTTTATCCTGGGATCCCGAAAACCAACAAAGCAACATCATACAGTAATAAATTACCGTGTCCACACGAGTTAAGTATCTGGGCTCCATACCATGATACCACCCTTTATCCAGAAGGAAATGACATACCCTAGGGGCGCTACCCCTACAAACCTTTGTCGCAACATTCCTGTTTCGACCATTACCGGGTTGTGAGGCTCGACGAAGTCTCGTCCACAAAACTACGCTTCTTCACAAAGCACGCTTTTTCACAAAGCAACGCTTTGACCAACAAATGATCATCAGCACTTCGTATGCCACATTACCAAATTGGGAATGTATCACTAGTAACCATCAACTACATAACCTCTGAGCTCGTACGTCTCAGAGAAGGGTGTTAAGCTAAGAGAATAAATTCTCCGCCACCAACAGAAATGTATTTGATAGAAACCAGCTTTACATCTCAAAGTGTAATGTCAGACACACATCCATACAAGTCTGTTCCGGGTTCGAACAGAACCGAAGGCACTTCCAAAGAAGCCCTTGCAAATCCGGGTATTCACAATCCTGATCGGACTTCCCATCACTTAGGAAATCTCTATACCGTAGCTACTCAGTGCAGAGACAATCGACAGGTCATCCTATCGCTCTCGCAAATACCCGGTCTTCACCACCGGTCTTCAAATGCGATCCATATCGTCGTATCACTATTCGGAATGGGTTATATGACACAAAGGTTCTTTCCCGGCTAAACCGAATAACGAGCGCAATTAAAAATCATATGGATACTGAGGTCTCAGTTAAATCACAGCTTAAAGCCCAAAACTTTTCATTCGAATGGTAAAACAAATTACCATTTCCAATCTTTTAAACAAAAAGATTCATTTCAAAAACCTTCAATGGTTTAAACAATTTCCACACTTTTAATCTTTTAACAAAAAGATTCAATTAACAAAGTTCACCCCGTTCACAAAGATCCATTTATGGATTTCAAAACAATTTCCATTTCAATTGGATTAACTCGTTAAATCTTTAAATCAAGATTTAACTTATAGCTTTCAAAACTCATTTCCAAAGATTCATTCATAGTCTTTCAAAATCAATTCCATTTCAAGTTAGATTAACTCATCCGGTCTTTGAAATCAAAGACTCATTTCATATTTTTCAAAACATTTCAATTCCATTTCAAACTTGAAATTCTTTCAACACAATTTTGAAGTTCATTACTTTTGTGAAAGCTTTTACTATTTGAAAACAAATAGTTTCATTTCAGAAAAATCCAGTTATATTTACACGAGTTAAAACCCTTGAATTAAATTCAAATTCCCAAATCAATACCTTTAAAATGGTTTAACCCATATATAACTTGTACAGCATCTTTAATCCCTAGTTTCAAATCATAGAATTCAATTTCAAACTTGAATTCAATTTTAAATCAAATTATTTAAATTTCAAAACTCGATTCAGTTATTCAAAATAACTTTTATCTTTGAAATTCCATTTCAAAAGCTTTTCACTTTAAACCCAAATTTCTAATTTCAAAATAAATTGAAATTAAAATTTCAATTTCAAAAACATTAAATTTACATCATCTGTGATCTAACCGATTTCCACGTGAAATCCATATTTGTGTGTGTAAGAGTGTAGTCCAGGGGTTTCACACACAATAGTGCAACATCAATCATCACAGATATATCGATAAGCGGTATAATCGATAACGCTTATCTTCATTCACAGATTCATAGATAAAGTAAATTTATCAGTCACAAAGATTCATCAATACAATTCGATGTGGGTTTCGGATAACCAACTGGAATCCGACTCCCTGTCGCATCGAAATTCAAATGTCGTTTACGGATCAAGGGTTTCATATTCACATAGTAATATATCACAGGAACAGAAATCACAGATATATATATCGCATATAAGTAAATTACAGATCACAACATAAATCAGGATGTATTACAAAGCATCATATATCAGGGATATCAAACAATCAAATCAATAGAATCCAAACATTCATAAGTAAGATCAGTTAATTGTCTGATTAATTTAAATCAGATTTATTTCTTATGAATTATTAATCCTGGTTAATTAATATTAATCAATTACAAAGTATCTTGATTAATTATTCTTTAGTCATTTATTAATTAATCATTAATAACAAATTAATTAACCTTTAATTATAAATAAATCAACCGTAATTAAAAATTGAATCAATCTTTAATCATTAAATAATTAACCTTAATTGTTTAATTATCCTTTAATTAATTATCTTTAATTAATAAATCAACCTCCTAATTGATCATCATTTTAATTAATTATTCTTAATTAATAAATGAGTGTCCTTAATCAAAAATAAATTTTAATCACTTGATTACTTAACTTAAATCATTAGTTAATTACTTTTGGTTAAGTAACTAATTACCTTAATTAATTTTAAGTTTAAATTTGGGAAATAGGTCAGGTTGTAAATTTGAACAAACTAACTCGAGTAACCCATGATTCACTCGAGAAAAACACTAAATAACTCGAGTAAAACACTAAAATAACTCGAGCAACATTCCATTTGAATTCAATCAAACTCAAATACTGACAGGTTTAATACATAAACCTGTAACAATTATCACACCCGAGCCCACACACCAACTCCTTCGAGTCCCATATCCCAAATCTTCGAGCAAAAACACGATGCGACCCGAAACAAAACTCGAGAACCCATTTCCCCCAAAACAACAGCTGATACCCAAGATCACCGTGCACCTGCACCGCCACTGCAGCCAACTCCGACCACTCGCGACCACACGCGCAAGTCGACGATCATCCCCCAACACCATTTCGATCTTCAATCCAATTGCAGAGGCTAAAAATCAAAATCGAGCTTCGAGCTCAAACTGGAAGCAAATGTCGAACTGGTAATTGCCTCAATCACCAGACCCCGATCAACTGAGAAGCTTCACTTCCGACCACGACTTCATCCATCCTCCATCTATCATCCCACCAAATCTGAGAAAGCTCGGCCACCTATAGATGTCGCACCGATCAATTTTCTTCGAGTAACCGAAACTAGGGTTAAAATTTTAAACGTGCGCCGCCTCATCCACGATGAACTTCATGTCATCACACTATTTTTCCAAGCTTCACTGATCTCTCCTCTACCCACTGGAAGAAACACGACACTTCAAATTGCAGAGATCACCCAAAAATCCCAATATTCCCTTTTCAGTTCAACATAGAACTGCATTCTAAATCTAATTCTAAAAATCGTAAATTTAGTTTTAAAAATCAGAATTTCGAATAATGTTTTCAATTCTAATCCTGAAATAGTGAATTAACATGTTTTGAATTTCACTTATATTCAAATTTTACTCTGTTATCTTAAGTTGAATAAATTTTTAAAACTTTAATTCTTGATTCAACAAACATATTTCGTATGAGTCTTAAACACTAACATAGATTACGTTATGTGATAATGGGATTTTGAACAAATTCTTGAACCTGGGAATATAATATAGAGACCACAGCATGTTCAAATTATCCATTCATACATACAGAGAATCAACAGCATGTTACTCACCTGTTATTATTTTCTATAATTTGAAATTGACAAGCACAAACAAATTTTGTTTAGAGGTCAAAATCCAACATAATCTTTTATTTAGAAATCGAAGTCTAGAATTTATTATATATATATATAAAGAATTGGATTTAATTTGGATTTGGTTGGATCTGGGAATTACAACAGAGTACTGACATTTTTAACATGCAGGTTGAAAATCACTTTATGCAAACATACTACATTTAAAGGCCATTACAAATCTATTTGTATATTTAAGATAGGAATTCCTGTTAGGAATTTTGTGGTTTGAATCACCAGAGAGATGTATACAGACCTATTTGCATTCATTCAGATATTCCATCATCACACAAAATCAAACATTCATCATAGCATCAAAATTAGGCTTTAAAGAGAAGGTTGCTCACAGTGATTAAGAAGAAGAACAGAGCTTCTCCACTTGAAACAGTTTGAACTTGAAAAACTGGAAAATGTTTTCCACTTTGATCTTCTTGCCTTGCTGTTGTTTGATGTTTAATTGTATTTGATGATGTAGAATGAAGTCTTGTTCAAGTTTATAAATGGAAGTTTTTATTTTTAGTCTTGTTTAGTTCGAACTGAAATGGGAATAGCTTCCAGGTTGAAGTTTAAAACAATTTACAGGGTTAATATTTTTTTTCCATTGTCAGAGATTTTTATAAAATGTGGAGGCTAAAAGAAGTTTTATGCAATTCGTATAGATTATGTTTGCTGCTAGGATATGCACATTTAATGCTATTTGTACTTGATGTTCCCTTTGATACTTATCCCTATTTTATACACTTGCCTTAGACTTAAACTACAAGCTATAGGTATAATATATTTTTACTTTGTATTTTGCTTTTGTTTCCTTAAGTTTTGCAGGCATATATCCTATTCGAACATCAGTTTATATTTCGAAACATGATTGAAATGTGATCCTTTACTTTGTTCCATTTGCTATGTTTGACTAAAGATTTTTATTTCTATTTATAGTTTGATTTTCAAATATTACATTTATACCATATATTTTCCTTTTATATCTTACACTTACATTTTTATATTGAAAGGATAAAATTTTATACTTCTTATAACTTCATAAAGAAAAACGGATTAAAAATACAATCTATACCTTTAATAAATAATTATACATATTTTATTTTATTTTTCCCAAAATTTTAATCTAATTACAAATTAAATTCGTCTTTAAAACTGGGATCGTTACAATCATTCACATTACCTGAAACAATACGAACCATTCACATTCAAAAAAATTGAAAATAATTCAAGTTTACACTATTTGTGATTTCATACCTCTTTCATAAAACATAACAAAATCCATAACATATATCAATAAGAGTACAGATACGTACTAATCAAAGGAAATAAATTCTTCGTGCCAAGCAATAGTCTTGACTTTTCCATCCCTGTCCCAACATCATAACGAACATATTCTTTTATACTGCATCCAACTTGAATCTTGCCTATACAATATGAATTGTGTCATCAATGATGCTAATAATATTGCTTTCAACAAACTGGAAAACTTGAAATAATCTTAAACATTTTATAATATAGACAGTAATTGCATATTTAGGAAATGTTATTGCTCTTCCTATAATCAAATACTACTGAAATTACATCATATTTTATGCAAGTTTAAGGTCATTGTATTCTTAGTAGATGACTAAATTTGTTTGAAAACCATTGCTGGTTTGAGTGCTTTTTCTTGATTTCAATTTTGACTTATGGCTAATTTTTTTAGCCCTGTCAATCGTGCCGATAATATGTTGGCTTCCTAAATTTTAAGCTAATAAGTCACTTACTAATATAGTTTGCATTTGCAATCTCGATATATGGCATTAATCATATTAGGAAAGAATTGACAAAAGGCATTTAAGCCTATATGTTATTTCAGTTATGCCTGGCTTACATGATAAGTGGAAGCAATTCTCATAAAAGTTAAAACTTTAATATAGTTTAGAGTACAGGAAATTATTGTAAAGGACAAAAATTTTCAGCGTTTTTGCCTCAAGGACAGACCTTCAATATTTTATCCTGAAGGACAACTTTCTTTAGGTATCAGTTTTTAGTCATTGATAGTATCAGTTTTTAGTTATCGGTAGCAGTTTTTAGGTATCAGTTTTTAGCTTGGTAGCAGTTTTGTTGTCCTTATGAATAATTTTGGAAAATATTTGTCCTTATAAATAATTTTTAGAAGAATGTTTGTCCTTATGGTAAAAATATTGAGGTTGTGTTCTTGAGACAAAAAATATACAAATCTTTGTCCTTTAAATTAATTCCCCCTTTAGAGTATTACCAAGTGGAAAACATAAGCTTGTTGCACATGCAAAATCAACAAGCATACTATAATATTATAATTATATATGCCTCAATCATAACTATAAAATGTCATAATTAAGAGTTGGACACATAACTATACTTAAAACTATCATTAAATATGAACACAAATAAAAATATGACTGCACATATTTTTGATCCCAAACTTACTACACGTGCAAACATAGGGGCAGCAAGCGCGAGTAACTTAATACATCCTAAACTCAGCCTCTAATCATGATTTTATAATTGGTGGATACTCATTTTTCAACCATTCAGAGTATGAAGTGGTTAAGTATATTAAAAACCAAACTTTTAGTAGGACACGCATCGACTTACAGGAAAAATGGATTGAACAAAAATTCACTAACTCTACGCTAATTTTTACTGCTCAATAACCAAGTTGTAAGCAAATGGACCAGTGAAAAAATCACAGTTCAGATCAATAGGAAAAATAAGACTGATACATATATAATAGTTTGTTCATACTTCGAACAAAAAGTGATAGTGAAATTATTAATACACTTAACCATAAGAAATACAAATACAAAAGAAAAACCGTGCAATTTCAGGTTAACTACAATTAATCAGTCAGGTATACTTGTAAAACAACAAACAGTCAACTATATTTTCTTTAATAATGCAATGAAAAGATTCTATAATATAGAACACTGTCATAATTTAAAAAATATGAACCCTTAAGATAGTGAAAATATCATAATATACAAAGTTCAAGATGATTACCCCTTCTTAATATTGCTCATTCTTACCCAATGCAACAAGTTCAAACTTCTTTTACTAACCGATCAACCTAGAAAAAAAATCATAATATATAAAGAATTAGTACATAACACAAATCAATACCTATTATATATACTTACCTTCACTATGAAAACATATGCCTCCATATATAAGTAATTAAGTATTATAGTATGTTTGGACTTGTACTGAGTTTTGAGCTATAGTTTTGTGTTTAGTTAATATTCTGAACCCATGTACTACTGGTCATTTTAAGATTATTTTCCATTACAAAAACTTGACATTGTTGTGACCAATTAGACTGCTAAGGCTTTCCTTGTAATAACTACAGACAAGTCTGGTATATAACCAAAGGAAATACAAGATCAGTAGATAGTTGATCGCCAAAGTCTATAAATGATTATTCATAGGCATGCAACACATTACTAACATATGAGCTACTGTGCTACATAATTGAGAAGAGAATATATGTAAATGTTAATGTTTAATTTTGGATATAATTTCAAATGTAATTTTTATCAAGTAAATAGTAAAAATAGTAGATGCTACTATTTAATATTCATTATCGTTTGACATCGATATGTCCAATTATATAATTTGATACACATATTAGTCAAACACCAAAATTAACTTATTTTAACTTGAAAATCGAATTATATCTAAACACTTTAATTTTTTTATCATTCAATCAAAACTATTGAAAAATTACTGTACAAAACTCCTTTTTAAGGTGATCTAAAATAAATAGTTGCCAAATGAGCTCTTAAAGAGGGTTTCAACTATTTCTGAAGATATAAGATAAATCGAATAAAATGATTTTTGGTGAATGTACATAAGGTTATAGAGCTAAAGAAACTAGTATAAGAGGGGAATGTGAAGTACATAGGGCTTTCATGCTAATAAGCTATTTCAATAATTGACGGACAGATTAAACACTTGAGGAGAAATATTGTTCAACTCAATAAATGAATTCAATATATCTGCACTTCTGTATGTGAAGTATATACAAGCTATTGGATTAGCATTATAAGATATTACAAACACAACGTTAAGTGAGTTTTCTCTATGTGTGTGTTGCTGAAGCAAGTGAACTAGCCAGCTACAAAGCAACTGCGCAACTCTGAACCTGACTAGCTCTAGAACTGATAATTAAGATGTACACTATATATGTGAAGTGCCTCTACATACCTTAATTTACAATTCCATAATTATTTAAAACTGGAAGTGCGTCTTCAAGTTTCATTTCTAATCATTGTCCATGAAGCAAATTCATATATGTTTGGCCTTCCTGCTTCAAAACCTATATATGTTCCACTTACATTTAGATGTTCCACTTACATTGCTTCAAAGTATTTACTGCACTACCATAAGAGAGATGATATGTAGTTCAGCTGACACACAAGACTATAACTAGTTTGTAAGTGCATGCACTTGTGCACGTGTATACAGATGGACGAAAATTAGAAAGGAAACATCTTTGGTAACAACATTGACTTATTCTTATCTAAATTTTATGTGAAGTTTTTTTTTAGACTGCACTTAAATTCAATAATGAAACGAGGTCATGGACCCTTGATAAGGACTTGCCAGTAAGTTCAAAAAAACATAAATATCTTGCCATACAAACATTCCTCATTAGTGAGTGTGTAGTATATTGATGCTAATGTGCATATATATATATATATTATGAATTTTCTGTAGTTCTTAACTGAAGTTGTACATAAATAATCTATGTTGAGATTTGTAAACTCCATCGAACTAGTTTTTAGTTGATTATCCAAATAGATATAAAAAAATTGATTTATGTATCGAATTCAAGATCAGAGGATCAAGGTTTGAAGTTAATTCATGTTTTGGTATATTACTAGTTAAACATGTATTCTGGTAAAATTGGTAATAATAAAAATCAGAACTACCTAAGGACATAGATACTAGTTAAACATGTATGCATGTAAGATTGGTGAATTACCAAACTTAAAAGAACCGCAGATTCTCTTTAATATCTTCACTGCTTCCTTTATATTATTGTTCTTTGTTTCTAAATATGAAAGAACCTTGCTAATAACAACTTCAATGGACCTGTTCCTTCTTCAATTGCAGATAACAACAATATCAAATTAGTGTAAGTATGAATATAATTTTGTCAAATTCTATATTTATCACTTTTCTACTTATATGGAACATTAATATTTATAGTCCTTTACCTTTTAACAATTACTCCATCAGGATTGTTGCAACTCAAATCTCTGTCAGTCATGCTAGTCATGTAAAACATTCAATAGTTATAGACCATCAAATCCTCCAAATGAATCGATTGATTCTCCTACTTGTACAACTGCAAAGAGAAATAAAGACATCAAGAGAAGAAAAAGATCTAGGAGCGAGTATAAGTGGCGAACCTAGATTAAAAAAGAATCAAAAAGATCAAATCTTATGAGCGATAGCACAACGAGTACAAGCGACGAGCACGGGCGATCTAGGAGCGATAGTTGCTGCCTGCGATCGGCGACGACGATGATTTAGGGCTGCGACTAAATTATTCCAAGGAGGGAAAACAATTTTTTTGCTGGTTTAGGTTTCTTTTGGCGTTTAGGAGCGATTTAGGTTTTTATTTCACATTTGTCCGGCCGAAGAAATGAAAGGAGGGAGATTGAATATAATACTTTGCTAGTCAACCTGACAAAATATAATAGTTGTTACAACTGTTGAAAACAGTTGTTATAAATAAATATTACAACTGCTATACAAATATATTTGTTAAAAGTACCTTTATTACAACTGCTGAAATAAAACAGTTGTTATAAAATACCTAATACAACTACTGAAATAAAATAGTTGTTAAAAATAACTATTAAAACTGTCAATTTTTGCTGGTTGTAAATGAAAGGTTGTAATATGGTTGTTTTGTTGTAGTGTATGTTTTAATATTCACCTTCCCCCATTCGATAAGAATATCATAAAATATCCGTATTCTAACTTGCATATACTTGCAGTCTATGCAATAAATATTTATTTTACAAGTACGTGCAGTCAGAGTTGCAAATATATACAATCTGCACTGTACATTTTGTTTGGTTGTTTTTTTGTAAACCCAGGAGAACCCGGCGGGCCGATAAACTCCTGAGGAGGGTATAGTAAAGCCGTCCGCTGATCCAAGCTCCCATACCCCTGGGTAAATTTATATAGGATAGGGAAGCGCATGGTAGGAATCGAACCTGGGTCTTTTTACCAGAACCCAAGCCTCCTTTCCACCGCGCCGCACCCGTGGACACACTGTACATTTTGTTGAAAACATTGGAGTCGCGTTTCGTAAAACTTGTTTTTTTAAAAAACTCGGGTATTGAGTTTGAATATAAAGTGGTGATCTTATTTTTCACTTCTTAATAACTCAAATAACTTCTTTTAACTTAAAATGGAAAAAGGTATGTATTCATACAATAATGTAATATTTTGGTGAACTTTTAGCTTTGAAATATTTTCTTAGTTTTGTGTAAATAATCATAAAATTGAACTAGGCTGTTGAATATACAACTATTGTTGTTGAGAAGTACAAAACTTACGTATTTGAGAATTAAAGATTTAAATAATGTTATAATCTATAGGTTCGTCATTTGCTAATAAAAATAAATTGTTTTGTAATCTCTAATATGATAATTTTGTTAAAATTGTAATAAATCATTACTACTAATAAAGAGAATTCACTGAATAGATTTACTCGATATCATTTTGAAATTCCAAATATACCCTTTTACCTCTCATAGAGAAATACTATTCAAATATAGGGATATAGCATGTTATTTTCTAAGTACAACTGTTAGTCACCATGGAGAACTGCAGTGTGTGTTCACAAGATGAAGTATTTGAGTGAACCGTATTGTCCGTAATTTAGGTGGGAGTTCATCGGTCGAAATTTTGCATGATTCCAAGTTAGTTTGAAAAAAGTTATTGCAGTCTGAACAAAAAAATAGCGGCTTCTGTACTAGGCGGAGTTCAAATATGTGGATGTGGTAGCCTATTATTTTCTAAGTACAACTATCAATCTCCATGGAGAATTAAAGTGCGCGTTCACAAGATGAAGTATCTGAGTGTTCCATATTGTCCGTAATTTAAGTAGGAGTTAATCCATCGAAGTCATGCTAGATTCCGAATTAGTATGAAGAAGTTAGTGCAGTCTGAATAAAAAATAGCGGCTTCTGCAGTAGGCGGAGTTCAAATATGGAGATGTGGTAGCATGTTATTTTCTAAGTAAACTGTTAGTCCCAATGGAGAACTACAGTGTGCGTTCATAAGATGAAGTATCTGAATGTAGCATATTGTCCATAATTTAGGTGGGAGTTCACTGGTCAAAGTTTTTCCTGATTCCAAGTTAGTATGAAGAAGTTATTGCAGTCTGAAGAAAAAAATATAGTGGGTTCTGCCTAGGCGGAATTCAAATATGAGGATGTAGCCTGTTATTTTCTAAGTACAACTACTAGTCACCATGGAGGACTATAGTGAGCGTTGAAGTGGGGATATAGCCTGTTATTTTCTAAGTATAACTGTTAATTACCATGGAGAACTAAAGTGTACGTTAACAAGATTAAGTATCCGAGTGTACCATATTGTCTGTTATTTTGGTGGGAGTTCATCGGTCAAAGTATCGTCTAATTCCGAGTTAGCATGAAGAAGTTATTATAATTTAAACAAAAAAATAGCGGCTTCTGCACTAGTCGGAGTTCAAATATGAGGAAGTGGTAGCCTGATATTTTCTACCAACAACTGTCAGTCCCCATGGAGAACTATAGTGTGCCTTCACAAGATGAAGTATCTAAGTGTTCCATATTGTCCGTAATTTACGTGGGAGTTAATCGGTTGAAGTCTCACCGGATTTCGAATTAGTATGAAGAAGTTATTGCAGTCTGAACAAAAAAATAGCGCTTCTACACTAGGCGTAGTTCAAATATGGGGATGTAGTAGCATATTATTTTCTAAGTAAACTATCGGTCCCCACGGAGAATTACAATGTGCGTTCACAGGATGAAGTAACCGTGTGCACCATATTATCCGTCATTTAGGTGGAAGTTCGTTGATCGAAGTTTTGTCTAATTTCGAGTTAGTATGAAGAAGTTATTGTAGTCTGAAGAAGAAAAATAGTGGCTTCTGCCTAGGCGGAGTTCAAATATGAGGATGCAGTCTGTTACTTTCTAATTACAATTATTAGTAACCATGGAGAATTACAGTGAGCGTTGAAGTGGGTATATAGCCTGTTATTTTTTAAGTACAACTATTAGTCATCATGGAGAACTACAATGTGCGTTCACAAGATGAAGTATCCGAGTGTACCATATTGTCCGTAATTTAGGTGGGAGTTCATCGATCGAAGTTTTGCCCGATTCTGAGTTAGTATGAAGAAGTTATTGCAGTTTGAACAAAAAATAGTGGCTTCTGCACTAGGTGGAGTTCAAATTTGGGGATGTGGTAGCTTGTTATTTTCTAAGTACAACTGTCAGTCTCCATGGAGAACTACAATGTGTATTCACAAGATGAAGTATCCAGTGTTCCATATTGTCCGTAATTTAGGTGGGAGATAATCGGTCAAAGTTTTGCCGGATTTCGAATTAGTATGATGAAGTTATTGCTGTCTGAACAAAAAAAATAGTAGCTTCTACATTAGGCGGAGTTCAAATATGGGGATGTGTAGCATGTTATTTCCTAAGTAAACAGTCAGTCCCCAAGGAGAACCACTATGTGCATTCACAAGATGAAGTATCCGAGTGTACCATATCATCCATAATTTAGGCGGAAGATCATCGGTCGAAGTTTTGCATGATTCCGAGTTAGTATGAAGAAGTTATTGCACTTTGAAGAAAAAAAATAGCGGCTTCTGCCTAGGCGGAGTTCAAATATGAGGATGTAGCCTGTTATTTTCTAAGTACAACTATTAGTCACCATGGAGAACAACGTTGATGTGGGGATATAGCCTGTTATTTTCTAAGTACAACCGTTAGTAACCATGGATAACTACAGTATGCGTTCACAAGATGAAGTATCCGAGTATATCATATTGTCCATAATTTAGGAGGGAGTTCATCGGTCGAAGTATCGCCAATTTCCGAGTTAGTATGAAGAAGTTGTTGCAGTCTGAACAAAAAAATAGTAGCTTCTGCACTAGGTGGAGTTCAAATATGGGGATGTGGTAGCCTATTATTTTCTAAGTACAACTGTCAGTCCCCATGGAGAACTACAGTGTGCATTCACAAGATGAAGTATTTGAGTGTTCCATATTGTCTGTTATTTAGTTGGGAGATAATCTGTCGAAGTTTTGTCGAATTCCGAATTAATATGAAGAAGTTATTCCAGTCTTAACAAAAAACAATAGCGGCTTATGCACTAGGCGGAGTTAAATATGGGGATTTGTAGCATGTTATTTTCAAAGTAAACAGTCAGTCCCCACGTAGAACCACGGTGTGCATTCACAAGATGAAGTATCCGAGTGTACCATATTGTCCGTAATTTAAGTGGGAGATCATCGGTCGAATTTTTGCCTGATTCCGAGTTAGTATGAAGAAGTTATTGCAGTCTGAAGAAAATAAAATAGTTGTTTCTGCCTAGGCGGAGTTCAAATATGAGGATGTAGCCGGTTATTTTCTAAGTACAACTATTAGTCACAATGGAGAACAACATTGAAGTGGGGATATAGCCTGTTATTTTTTAAGTACAACTGTTAGTCACCATGGAGAACTATAGTGTGCGTTCAGAAGATGAAGTATCCAAGTGTACCTTATTGTTGGTAATTTAGGTGTGAGTTCATCGGTCGAAGTATCGTCGGATTTCGAGTTAGTATGAAGAAGTTATTGCAGTCCGAACAAAAAAAATATTAGCCTCTACATTAGGTGGAGTTCAAATATGGGGATGTGGTAGCCTGTTATTTTCTAAGTACAACTGTCAGTCCTCATGGAGAAATACAATGTGCGTTCACAAGATGAAGTATCCAAGTGTTCCATATTGTCCATAATTTAGGTGGGAGTAAATCGGTCGAAGTCTCGCTGGATTCTGAATTAGTATGAAGAAGTTATTACAGTCTGAACAAAAAAACTAGCGGCTTCTGCACTAGGCGGAGTTCAAATATGGGGATGTGGTAGCATGTTAGTTTCTAAGTAAACCTTAGTCCCCATGGAGAACTAAAGTGTGCTTTCACAAGATGAAGTATCCAAGTGCACCATATTGTCCATAATTTAGGTAGGAGTTCATCGGTCAAAGTTCTGCCTGATTCCGAGTTAGTATGAAGAAGTTATTGCAGTGTGAAGATAAAAAATTAGTGGCTTCTACTTAGGCAGAGTTCAAATATGAGGATGTAACATGTTATTTTCTAAGTACAACTGTTGACAAGAAAACTTGTCCACAACTCAAATTTAAATTTTGGAGTATGAGCGATGCTTTTGAAACTTCCTTTCGAATGAATGAAGGTTGCTAACACGTTTTATGCTGATAAAGATGGTCAAAGACTTGTCTTTGGCAATTTTCGACATAGACGAAGGCTTAACTATTCTACAGAAAATCCTTTCGAATTGGCTAGATAATGACCCAGTCGAAACCACCTTTCGACACATTTGAGGTGGCTAAGTTGGGAATTTAATGATTTGTGGAAGTAGCGAAGCAAGTAAGGTTTCGACTCTATCGGAAGGGGTAACACTTTTTATCTTGTAGACTTGAGCGAAGCTTCTAGGAAATATTAGTTTTAGGGGTTTCGACCCAGTCAAAGGCGGACTTTTCGATTAACTTGATAGCTGGTTGACATATTCATTTAGAATAAGAGATTCAGAGTTGCTATGAAATCAAGATTATAACAAGATCAACTTTTATTGAACTCAATTGTACTAATTGACAAAATCCCTAATTTAATTTGGGAATTAGGGTTTACAGACTCTTTTTCAATACAAGTGAGAAGCAAAAGAAATCGGATCCTTTAAAAATGACCCCTAAGGTCTTATTTATAGGTGCGGGTTGGCACCTTTTGACCCCAAGCTTTTGATGCGGTCGAAAGGTGAACCTCTTTGGTTTCTTGAGCGTCTTCTATATCTTAGCTTTCGACCTAGTCGAAAGGGTTATGGTTAACCTTCCACCACCGCTGATGCTGGGCTTCCTTTTATCTTCCTTTGTACCTTTCGAATTCATCGGAAGGTATGTTGCTCGATCACTTTTGACTCCTTCGAAGGGTTTTGCAAAACGCCTTTCGACTTCATCGATAGGTGCACAAGTGCAACCCTTACTCAAATGTTAAGGTGCCATGCAAGTTAGTATGGATGTTGTACTTCGACGCCACAGAAACATATTCTCCTTAGGGTTTCGACTAAATCGAAACGCCTTTCAGGCTTTGCTGCAAAAGGTTCCCTTCGAAAGCATTCTCTTTGGCTGGTGTGGAACCATATTCTTTGTTGCTGGTGGACGTGTAATCTTTCCTTCATAGGTTAAAATGGCCTTAACCATGTCGAAAGGCTATCAAATGCTTTCGAAAGGGTTGCTCCCACCAGATATTCTTCTTATGAACATAGACGAAGACGAAATCATTTGTTTCGAATGGTTTGATGCATGTGTAGTAACGGTGCTACTTGTTTGCTTCGGAAGGTGGCTTTCGACCTTGTCGAAAGCTCTCTGCTTACTCTTTTGAAACATCTTTCTGACCTCTTCGAAGGGTGTTGTTAGCGTATCTTCTTCCTGTTGAAAGCTTTTCTGTTTTGAATATTTCATGGATAACATTTAGCCCCTCCCCCAGTATGAAAGAAGCTTTTGTTATTTAGGACAAAAATTCCAAGGAACTTCTTCCTTGAGTCCCTCCAAAACAATTAATAACCTCAATTAGAATCATAACCTTATTTTGAGTTTTAAACGCGCAATTTACGAAGTCGATGTCCAAGATGTTATTTGGTAATGTCTTTGGGAAAAGTGCTCTGAATGATACATGATCAAGCTTCTTTAATAAAAAAAGTGGAATAATATCACCTAATTAGCAAGCACTGGATTAACAAAAGGGACCTTTCGAGAAATCTATCATATACTCTAGATGTATCTTTCTTGGGATAAGTTTTCATGAACATGTATGTATTAGTTCCATGCTTTTAGTGGCCTTATCTCGTCCCTTTGATACAATTTTTATTTTTTTTCCTTGCACTGTTGGTTAACAATTTCTATTCAGTGAAAAATTAGTAAGTACTCTAGTACTAATGCTATTTGTCAATTTAAAGATTTGGAGGCTCTCTTTCTCCTTTACTCCATTCTCTAATAGAATTCCATCTGATGTTGAGAAAATTTTGTATAGAATTCAAATTCACAAATTTAGTCGGAGGTTCACTAATCATTATGATAAGGAGATTAAAAAATTCATAAACCGGAAGTTCAGTAAGAAACCATTACTAGAATTCATATAGGAAACCAAGAATGTGAAATCCACACATCATGAAAATCAGTAAAGACATTTAGAATTCATAAGATCAAAAGTTCAATAAAAGATCTTCATAAAATTCAATAAGAGAACAAAGAATATGAAAATAAAAATCCCCAAAGATGTTCAGAATTCATTAAATCAAAAATCCAATGAGATATCATCAACAATTCTAATGAGGAAACCAAGAATACGAAACTTCTAAATCACCATAGAAATCAGCAGGGAAATTTAGAACTCACTGAATCAGAAATTCAATAAGTGATCATCAAAAATTTCAATATGGAAATCAAGAATATGAAATTAACAAATCATTACAAAAATCAACAAGGAAATTCAGAATTCATCAAAACATAAGATTATTATGAAAAGATACCAAAAAATTCAGGAATTCAAGGATGCAATCAAAAACCTGTCGGGATCGCATCTGCCAATCACTCTACTCAAAACTCATTCCAGTTTGAAGATAGAAAATCAATGGGAAATTCATAACTCATCATGGAAACCCAATAAAGGAGTTTAGAAGTCAAGAACTCATAAAACAAACAATCAATGGGAAATCATCACGAAAATCCAAATATATAAAGTCCATAAATCATCACTAAAACCAATGAGGGAACTGAGAATTCATGAAACCTGGGATTTAGTAAGAGATTACTTATGGAAATTCACCAATGAAACTAAGAATGTGAAATCCGTAAATTATCATAAAAGTCAATATTACAGTTTAGAATTGAAAAAACAAAAAATGATATCTTCATGAAAATAAACTAAAAGTTCACAAAATAAAAAATCTTGTCAGGATACCATCTGACAAATAGATTATTAGAAACTCATCCAGTATAAGCACAAAATCAGAAATCTGTCTAGCAAAGGTAAACTTAGTAAGTTTAAGCAAACGATTCCTAGACCTATAAGTTAGTAGCGAGTAGTTTTGTAAAGTCATGCAATCATTTGGAATAGTTGTTCCATATTATTGCTTGGTCGTTCAGTAGTGCAAGGGCCCAAATAACTCATTTTCACATATACAATATACAGAATCCTCTACCTTAAGCGGTCTTCTTATTCCTGAGGATTCAAGAGTGGTTCACTCAATGTAATCCCCGAACAAAGTCACTTTTATCTTTGGTGTAAGAACTTGCTATATATTCCATTCCTTTATCTTTTGTATAGATTTTTTTCTTTCGATATCATGTTATGAATTCTTTATCCATTTCCTTGCCTCATGCCTCCTTATAGTATGAAAGTTTCTTAATCCTTTGATGTGGAAATCACTTTTCAAGTATTGGATGTTCTGAAATTTGTTAGCTCATATTTTTCCTTTCCTGATTATGATTTTGGACTCTTTGTCTGTTTTCGATTATGGCGTTGAATATCCTTATCCTTTTGCCTTTGTTTATTTCTCTCTCTTGGATTTCATCTTTGTTTCAAATGAAGTGTGAATTTCTTTCTTTAACCTTTATTCTCTTAGGTTTTGATTTTGTCTTAGATAGAGACATATTTCTCTCTTTAACCCTTTATTCTCTTGGGTTTTAACTTTTGTTTCTAGTTGTAGACATCTTTTTCTTTCTACATTTGTTTTGTGCCTCTTCTGGGCTACCCTTGATTTTAAGGGATGTAGTATATATTGAGCTGACCTTCGTCGAGAAGGTTGCTGATGGGTGCTTATCCTGACCTTTTCCCTAAGAGGTGATATGGACATTAGGGGTTTTATCTCTGCCTCTAGGAGATGTATGGAATAACGTCATAGGCTTATGTCCCTCCCTCTAAGAGGTGCTATGGAATAGCGCCGTAGGCTTATGTCCCTCCCTCTAGGAGGTGCTACGGAATAACGTCGTAGGCTTAAGTATTTGTATACGAAACTCATTTTTATATGAAAATAATTTTTGGCCAATTAAAATAGGATCTCTTTTTAAGAAAAAGAATTTTATAATTGAACCCTTCTTGTATACTGAAGGGTTATCTTTTGAAAAAGGGTTCGGATACATACATCCTTCTGATAAAAGAATTTTTTCTCAACATCGCCTTTTGCAAGAACTTTCTTATTGTTCTCATAATAGAGACACGAATCTCAAATAGGAGACTGGGAGGTCATGATTCATGGACCTGTAGTCTTTTAGTCGAGAATAAGATTCTCTAATCTGAGTTTCAATAAACTTTTGATGGTTTTAAAACATTTATTGAAAAAGTATGAATAGGCTTCTCTTTGCCCCTAGTTTTGGAAAATTTTGAAATACCAAGACTGTTTAGTTTGAAATCTTTCATGTGCATTCATTAAAGCTACATAGTAGATTGCACCAATCAATTTTAGAAATAGATAGATATCTGTTTTTCCCAAGTAGCGAGGTAATTGAAAATAGTTTTCTTATGAAGATATGTTTGAGAAATTTCTTTTAAAACAATTTGTCAAAAAAACGAAGTTGGTATATATAGACTTTCTCTTAATTTGACAAAAGATCGGTAGCGATATGATATCTCATGGAAGCAAGCTTTTGAATTGCGCTGATTGAAATATTGATAGTCATCTCATGTCAGGAATATGAGCTGTCATTTTCAGGTAGCTAGAAATTTGTTGCGCTCCAAGAGTATGTTGAATGTCATGGACTGGTTTTGTTTTACCTGTAATGTCACTCGAATTTTAAATCAGTACGTGGCTATTTTTAAATGCAAATCTAAGTGCAAATAAAGTACAAATTGAGTTAAAAAGATATGAAAAGAGAGAGAGAGAGAGAGTTCGTGGTTGATCTAATGCTGTGAGATTTTGTGGTTTGATAGGGATATGCATTTAGAAGTTGCTAGGCTGCTTTCTTCTTAGCTTGAATAAGATGTCTTTTAAGTTTATTTAACAAACTCCTTTAGGAATCCTGACCTAATCGTGCCTTGAATTTCTTTTGCTAAAATGCGGCATTCGTCGGTTTTATGTCCATTTGCTTCATGGTAATTTCAGTAATCACCTCCTTTATTCAGTTTCGGAGCGTTCCGCATCTTAGAAGGAGCTTTAAAATTCTCGTTGCTCTTTACCATGGCGAATATGTGAGAGAGGGATTTGTTTAAGACTACATGGTTTGATTTGGAGATCTTTCTTCAGCTTCCCTTCTAGTTTTCACTCTCCCTTGGTCTCTTGTAGATCTTTACATCCATTAATATAAAGGTCTTTCTAGAATGGGGTTTTTTCAACTAACCTTGATCGAACTGCCATAAGCTTTTCTCTATCGGTTGTACTTTCTGCTTTCAATGTTTCTGAGCTAAATCTGTTCAAGTATTCACCAAGCAGTTTGCTTGGTTTTTGTCTGATTGTTGCCAACAAGCTAAAGTCCATAGTTGTATCTCTGAATATAGAAAATTGAGTCGCGAAGTTGCAGGTAAATTACTCCCAAGAATAAACGGTTTCCATTCGGTAACCCCTGTACCATTTTATAGCTGCTCCCTGAAAAGTAATAGGAAAAAGTTTGCAGCGGATTACCTTGGGAGCATTATATAAATTCATCCAGTTTTCAAATGCCACAAGATGATCATCTGGGTCGGTTGTCCCATCATTTTTCAGCAAAGGAATTTGGATGTGGGGAGGGAGAATAACTGCCATTATTTCTTCTGAAATGGGAGTCTTTTGCAGGATAACATATTCCTCTGGGTTAACAATTCCCTTTTCCTTAAGCGTATTCTTCATTATTTGGTATTGAATGCCTTCTTGGACGACCTCATTTCTGTGACAACCTTTGCTTTTTCCTTGTATTAGACTATTTGATTGCTCGAGGGACCTTTTTGCTTGACTTTCTAGGCTTAACTCTTGATCCTCTACCTCGTTTGGAGGTTGCACTTCATCCTCTACTTCCATAACCCTTAATGATTCTCGAGATGGAGCTCTTTCCAGAAATTCTTGCATTACTATCATTTGTGATTGTTGATTCTGGGCTTTGATCTCATTGTTTTACAATCTTGTTGAAGTTGAAGGTTGTCCAACTCCTTTATTCCCTAAGTTACAGTTTGGGAATATTTTATCTTTCAAAGTTCATTGTGAAGTAGCTTCTTCGTTTGGATTGCCGCTATTATTCTTTGGTCTTACAGTTTTCCTCTTTTGAATGAAGGACTCTATGCAATTAATCTATGATGAGAATTATCGAGGATTGGAGGTTCAAGCCTTCCTTCTAGCGCCAAAAATTTTGACAAGAAAACTTGTACAGCTCTCAAATTTAAATTCAAAGTATGAGTGTTGCTTTCGAAAATTCCTTTCGAATGAATGAAGGTTGCTAACACATTTTAGGCTGATAAAGATGGTCAAAGACTCGTCTTTGGCACATTTCGACACAGTCGAAGGGTTAACTCTTCTACAGAAAATCCTTTCAAATTGGATGGATAATGAACCAGTCGAGACCACCTTTCGACACATTCGAGGTGGCTTACGTTGGGATCTTAATGATTTATGGAAGTAGCGAAGCGAGTAAGGTTTTGACTCTGTCGAAAGGGTTAACACTTTCTATCTTGTAGGCTTGAGCGAAGGTTTCTAGGAAATATGAGTTTTAGGGGTTTCGACCGAGTCGAAGGCGGTCTTTTCGATTAATTTGACGGTTGGTTGACATATTCATTTAGAATAAGAGGTTCAGAGTTGCTATGAAATCAAGATTATAACAATATTACTTTTTATTGAACCCAATTGTATTAATTGACAAAATCCTCAATTTGATTTGGGAATTAGGGTTTACAAACTCTTTTTCAATACAAGTGTGAAGTAAAAGAAATTGGATCCCTTAAAACTGAGCCCTAGGGTCTTATTTATTGGCGCGGGTTTGCACCTTTTGACCCCAAGCTTTTGACATGGTTGAATGGTGAACCTCTTTAGTTTCATGAGCCTCTTCTGAATCTTAGCTTTCGACCTAGTCGAAAGGGTTATGATTGACCTTCCACTACCGCTGAGGCTGGGCTTTCTTTTATCTTGCTTTGTACCTTTCGACTTCATCGGAAGGTATGTTGCTCGATCACTTCTGACTCCATTGATGTGTTTTGCCTGACGCCTTTCGACTTCATCGATAGGTGCATAAGTGCGCCACTTACTCAAATGTTAAGGTGCCATGCAAGTTAGTACGGATTTTGTAATTCGATGCAGTCGAAACATATTCTCCTTAGGGTTTCGAATGACTCGAAACGCCTTTCAGGATTTTCTACAAAAGGCTCCCTTCGAAAGCATTCTCTTTGGCTGGTGCGGAACCATATTCTTTGTTGCTGGTGGATGTGTGATCTTTCCTTCATAGGTGAAAATGGCCTTAACCATTTCAAAAGGCTGTTAAATTCTTTCAAAAGGGTTGCTCCTGCCAGATATTCTTCTGATGAACATAGACGAAGATGAAACCATTTGTTTCGAATGGTTTGATGCATGTGTTGTAACGGTGCTACTTGTTGGCTTCGGAAGGTTGCTTTTGACCTTGTCGAAAGCACTCTGCTTACTCTATTAAAACGACTTTCTGACCTCTTCGAAGGGTGCTGTTGGCGTAATCTTCTATTTGTAGAAAACTTTTCTCTTGTGAATATTTTATGGATAACAACAACAATTAGTCACCATGGAGAACTACAGTGAGCGTTGAAGTGGGGATATAGCCTGTTATTTTCTAAGTACAACTATTAGTGACCATGGAGAACTGCAGTGTGCGTTCATATGATGAAGTATCCGAGTATACCATATTGTCCGTAATTTAGCTGTGAGTCCATCGGCCGAAGTTTCATATGATTCTGAGTTAGTACGAAGGAGTTATTGCGGTATGAAAAAAAAATAGCGGCTTCCGTCTAGGCGAAGTTTAAATACGGGGATACAGCCTGTTATTTTCTAAGTACAACTGTTAGTCACTATGGAAAACTATATTGTGCGTCCATAAGATGAAGTATCCGAGTATACCATATTGTCCGTAATTTAGGTGGGAGTTCATCGGTCGAAGTTTTGCCTGATTCCTAGTTAGTATGAAGAAGTTATGCAGTCTGAAGAAAAAAAAAAGTACTGCCTAGGCGGAGTTCAAATTTGAGGATGTAGCCTGTTATTTTCTCAGTACAACTATTAGTCACCATGGAGAACAGAGTTGAAGTCGGGATATAGCCTGTTATTTTCTAAGTACGACTGTTAATCACCATGGAAAACTACAGTGTGTGTTCACAAGATGAAGTATTCGAGTGTACCATATTATCTGTAATTTAGGTGGGAGTTCATTGGTCGAAGTATTGCCTGATTTCGAGTTAGTATAATGAAGTTATTGCAGTCCGAACAAAAAAAAATTAATAGCCTATGCACTAGGTGGAGCTCAAATATGGGGATGTGGTAGCCTGTTATTTTCTAAGTACAACTATCAATCCCCATGGAGAACTACAGTGTGCATTCACAAGATGAAGTAAGTGTTCCATATTGTCCGTAATTTAGGCGGGAGTTAATCGGTCAAAAATTCACCGGATTCCGAATTAGTGTTAAAAAGTTATTGAAGTCTGAAAAAAAAATAGCGGCTTCTGCCCTAGGCGGAGTTCAAATATGAGGATGTGGTAGCATGTTATTTTCTAAGTAAACTGTTAATCCCCATGGAGAACTAAAGTGCACGTTCACAAGATGAAGTATCCGAGTGTACCATATCGTCCGTAATTTAGGTGGGAGTTCATCGGTCGAAGTTTCGTCCGATTCCAAGTTAGTATGAAGAAGTTATTGTAGTATGAACAAAAAATAGCGGCTTCTGCCTAGGCGGAGTTTAAATACGGGGATGTAGCCTGTTATTTTCTAAGTACAACTGTTATTCACTATGGAAAACAAAATGTGTGCGTCCACAAGATGAAGTATCCGAGTGTACCATATTGTCCGTAATTTAGGCGGAAGTTCTTTGGCTGAATTTTTGCCAGATTTCGAGTTAGTATGAAGAAGTTATTATGGTCTGAAGGAAAAAAATAGCGGCTTCTGTCTAGGCGGAGTTCAAATATAAGGATGTAGCCTATTATTTTCTAAGTGCAACTATTAGTCACCATGGAGAACAATGTTAAATTGGGGATATAGCCTTTTATTTTCTAAGTACAACGGTTAATCACCATGGAGAACTATGGTATACGTTCATAAGCTGAAGTATCTTTTTCTGGTTTTGTCTTTTTCACGCCTATGATACTGCCAAATAAATGAAAGGGGGAAGAAAGGAGCGCAATTTATAAGAAAAGTTATAATTGCAATATAACATAAGGATTTATTTCAGACGTCTGTTCATAAATGCAATATAGCACTGGGATCGGTTTCAACTTTTGTTCATATTAAGGGACTTAGAAAAGCATGGAGAAAAATACGACACACATTCGTTATGAACTACATCTATTGGTTGAGATAAATTTATTGTATTCATCGACTTCTTAGCATGAAAATAGATGCAGTATCATTCACCGTACAAAGATCATGCTACCATTTTTTGGGAGAAAAATAGAAAGTCTGATCTTTCATTATTTAAGATATACATGTGTTTTGGTATGTTTAATGATTATATTTGTTATTGCTGACCGATATCATTGAAGAGTACATTAATCTTTTTACTTGAATACAAACTGCTAATTTATTCTCTTCCAGTTCAGCAAAATAACCTAAGTTCATCGATGCATATATCTATGTGTGGATATCACGAATGCTGGCATTGATAGTCTTTTTCATGTGAAAACAACAACAAGTATTGCTTACTATCATAGACTATGACTCATAGTATAACCTACCTTAGCGTGTTCAACAATTAAATCAATTTTTAAAGCTTATTTCATTATATGTTTTCACTTTCTAATTATTATAAATGTATGTGTGCGTATTTTAATGTGAGTGTGTGTGTGTGTATTCATTTTGTAGGTATTCAATTTCAATCCTCATGAGCTGCTTATTCAAAGTTATGAAATATTATTTACGTTTGTTAGAAGAACTCATCTCTTCGAATGTACAATTCAAGACTCATGAAGCAAAATACACGCGGTATCACAGTAAGGCTTTTGAAATTTAGTTCAATTCATGTATTGATAAGGTAAGTACTATTACTAAAATTACAAATTGAAAATTTATAATTTTCTTTGTAAAGGAGAACTATGGTCTACGTATCATTTGTTTCTTTCAAAAATCTCTTTATTTCTTTTTAATTCTGTATCAAGAGGAAAAAAATACATCCATTATTCCATATTTTCATCCATCTAATGATATCGAGTTCAGTCTTATGCTTTGTACCTCTATTATAATTAGAAGTCGGCCTTTTTAGATGTCATTAAGCTTTCATTTTTAGTTATGGTTTGACGGTTTACTTTGAGCATTGATGCTCTCAAATTATTTAGTTTATTTGCTTTGAAAGTTCATGAGTTGGAATGATTCTTTATATCTTATATAATTTTCCTATGTCCTCTTATAAGATTTTGGATACTAAGTTTCATTACTAAGACTTCCAAATGATAACTTTTATTTCAAGCTAGGTGTCATTATACAAAAATCAACTTTATTTGTAGACTTGCGCTGTTAGCAAACAACAATTGTTATGTTGGCATTGTTAAGCATATTTCCCTTGGAAAACACGTAGCAAATTTTCTTATGAGTGATCTTAAAAATTTGTACACAATAAATCATCTTATTTCTTATTATTGTCAGCAAAAGCGCCAAAAGGAAGAAGAATAAAATGCATTTCTTAAGATGTAAAAATTGATATCTGCTCACTCCAGTTTGCACCATAGGGTAAAAAGCCCAGTGTAACATCCCCCTACTTGGAGGCCCAAAACTAACGGCTATGGATGTTGTAGTCATCCATAGTTATTAATCTTCGATGATCAAAAATGGCGATGCTAGATACATTGATACACAGATCATATAAATATGGGAAAAAAATTAGCAATTCAAAATCATATTTCCACAAAAACCTTGCATGTTCATTACATAATCCCAAATTACGTTACACACGTTCAGCAAAATATAATTATTACAATTATGCTAAGAGCGACATATTAAGATGCCCCCTTGGTTGATCAAAGTATATAGTAAGGCTAATAAATCTGCCTTTACAACAAAATACACAGCAGAAAGTAAAACTCTTAATAACTATTTGCCTCATGCACGCCTCCGAAAGCATTATTCGTCAGAGAAGAAAACCTAAGAAACTTAAATCTCAAACTACTCAAAATTAATTGAGTAGCCGAGAGTTTAAGGGGAAAACAAAAACTTCGAGTCAGACATAAAGCCTTGTATGAATAATAATAACACTCAATCCTTTTAGATATTTAGTGAGACCACGCCGCTTAGCGGAACGGGTTTTCCCCTCATTAGTATCCTAAAACCTTTATAAAACCATATTTTGTTCTCCTGCATCCACAATGGTTAAAACATACATTTTCAGAATATTATGATGATATGTGTAACGACCCTGAATTTTTGACATTTAAAAAGTGAATATTTAATTGAGTTTAAATATTCGAATGATAGTTTAATTTGAATTTCAAATATCAGAGTTTGTTTGGTAATTAAATTATTGAATTTAATTATTGAAACTGGGTAAAAATATTGTATCTTCAGTTTTAAGCCGATTAAAAATATTTTCAAGGCTTATAAAATCTATATTGATAATTATGAAGGTATTGGAACTTTCATAATTGAATTTGAAATTGTTTTGTTCAATTTTGAAATTTTATCGTTTAATCGATATTTAAAAATAGCTTTTCGAGGCACAGTCTCGGAATTCGACGAAACCAGTTCCGTTGGATCCGTAATATTGTATTATTGTCGGATTTAAATTTTCGTAGTGATCGGAGTTGTTGTGTGAACGTACGATAAGTAAACGCGTTGAAAATTAAATAAAACTTTAATTGATCAAATCAATGTCATCGGTGCCTTCTTAAACACGCTTCTCTTTTAATATTCAGTTGACTTCCTTTCATATCCGTGTTCCCTCTTTTAATAACATCACGCAACCCTTTTCGTACCAAACCCCTCCAGTTCAAATCTCTCCCCAACTCAAATCAAACAAAAATCAAAAAAATTTAAAAGCAAATAATGGTCGCCTCTTTCTTTACAATTCAAATCACGGCTGAAAGAAAAAAAATGAAAATCAAAATCAAAAAGGAGGGAGCGATTTTCCTCCATCTCTTTCAAAAAATCGAGCTCGCGATGCAGGCGATTCAAACACGATGGGAGGCTCGCGAACGCGAGTTCGAGCGGGGCGGCGAATGACAAGGTGAATTACGGTTTTGCGATAGGGGGTCGCGTGTGAGCCTTGGGGCTGCAGTCTGGGTGGCGCGAGATCGCGTGAAGACTTGTAGCGATTTCTAGGGCAGGGTGTTCGTGGTCGCATTCGGCGATGGGAATGGCATCGAGAAGAAGTCGTTCGCGAGATGGTTGATGGGGCTCGAGTTGAGCGATGAGGGATGGAGTCACGAAATATCGCGAGTGGGCGACGTTTGCTGCTGGAGGAGTCGCGTGCCGAGAAACTCGATTTCGAGCAGTGCGGTGAGGCGTTTCTGATGTGTTCAGGCGATGGGCTGGTCGAAGTGGGGCATCGCGATTTGATCGGGGTATGGTCGACATCGAGGCAGAGGGGAGATTGTTGGATTTCGATTAACCATGAGGTATAAATTATTTTCAAATTTAATTTACATGTGAATAAATTTACAGTAAAGGAAATGTTTAAAGTGAAGAGAAAAATATTAGCTGTTAGGCAGTTTTTAAAATCTTTAAGTTAATCTTAGTTAATTTAAACATATGTAGATTATTTTGAAAAATAAAATAAAAATATACATATATACATTTTTTTTAATCTACTAGCTTGTTTTAGAATAATGTATAAAGATTTGATTTTTTAATATATATACGAATTGGTTTAAAACAAAACCATTGAATAATTATAGTTACTAAATGAAAATTTTATTTTTTCGATTGTTTCGTATATTGATGAATTGTATAAATATTTATACAAGGTCTAAACGGTGAAGAAAACAAACTGGAATGGGATTGGATTGCAAATTTAAAATCAAAGGTGAGATCTTCTCACTCAAATTGAAAATTTGGATTGCAGTTATTGATTGTTGTTTGGTTCTGATATTAGATATAGTAGGATATATCTATATATATATAGCAATATATATATATATTGGAATACATACATATATATATATATATATTGGTGATTGATTTTCCCGCATTATATAGCGAATGAGACCCTATGCGCCGCATAATAGCGGATGATATTTTATAAATCCCATTTACCATGATATTCCACCTCGAAGTGGAATTGGTATTGTGCTAACATCTATGGATGCAGGGAAACAGGTTGGAGAGATCCAACAGGATTCCTCAAAACATTTGAATTTATTTCATATGCTGTGTGATTGTTTATTTATAATCTGTGAATGATTATATTTGCGATTGAATGTGTTGAAGACTAAAATTTAGCCGAATGTATTTTTGGTATCGTTGGATACCGGAAATAAATAAAATTGGGTTTTTGAAATTAAAGTTGAAATTTTTAGTAAATTCCTTTTGAAAGAAACGGGTTAATTTAAAAGAAGTTTGAAAAAGATAAAGTTTTGTCTTTGAAATATATTGAATAAAATTCCAAAATATGGGAAAGGATTTTATAAATGGATTTTGAATAGTATTATTCGAAAGCTGGGAAATTTATTTAAAAATGGAATTTTAAATGGTTTGGGAGATATAAAGGAATTTATTTTAAAAAGTGATAAATTTGTTTGAAATCCAATTTATAATTGATTTGGTATTCGAAGATAAATCTTTGGGAAATCGATATAAAAATTTATTTGGTGTTTGAATGAAAATTGATTTTTGTGTTGAGAATAAATTTGGAAATCAATTTGTAAAATGATTTGGTATTTGGGATTAAAATTAGAATCAATTTGAAATTTGATTCGGTGTTGAAGTAAATTTAGAAATCAATTTGGAATTTGATTTGGGGTTTGAAATAAAATTGAGAAATCAATTTGGAAGTTGATTTGGTGTTGAAAGTGAATATTTGAGAAATCGATTTGAAAATCGTATGAAAAAGTGAATATTTGGGAATGTAAATTCAGAATAGAATTTATAAAGGAAAAGGAAATTTGTTTTAAAAATAAACATTGATTTATTTTTAAAGTGTGGAAAATATGATTTGAAATTGGTTTTCAAATGTTGAAGTGTGGAAAATATGATTTGAAATTGGTTTTCAAATGTTGAAGTGTGGAAAATGTGATTTGAAACTTGTTTTCAAAGTGATGAAGTGTGGAAATGAATTTACAGATTTGGGGTGTAAATTTGAAATAAATCGATAAGGTTTATTTAATTGGTTTAAATTAAAGTGATTTGAAATTTGTTTTCAAATGGTTGAAGTATTAAACCGTATCTCGCGAAGAGATTTGAAATTTAATAATTAGGGAAAAATTATTTAAATTGGTTGATTTTTGTGAATGTTGTTGATAGTTAAATAACCAACTACCAATATTTGCCTTTGAAATGGCACTTGATTTGTTTTTAAAACAAATGCTCATTATTTGGTTAAGCCGGGAGATGACCTTTGTGTCATATAACCCATTCTGAATAGTGATACGTCGTGAATGGACATTATTTGAAGACCGGTGTGAAGACCGGGTATTTGTCAAAATGAAAGGACAACCTGTCGAATGTCTCTGCACCGAGTTGCTCCGGTATAGAGATTTATATCACTCTTCTTGTGATGGGAAGTCCGGACGTGATTAGTGAATACCCGGATTGCAAGGGCTTCTTTGGAAGTGCCTTCGGTTCCGTTCGATCCCGGAACGGACTTGTATGGATGTGTGTCTGACGTTACACTTTGAGATGTAAAGCTGGTTTCTATCAAATACATTTCTGTTGGTGGCGGAGAATTTATTCTCTTAGCCTAACACCCTTCTCTGAGACGTACGAGCTCAGAGGTTATGTAGTTGATGGTTACTAGTGATACATTCCCAATTTGGTAATGTGGCAGACGAAGTGCTGTTGATCATTTGTTGATCAAAGCGTGCCTTTGTGAAAAAGCGTGGCTTTGTGAAAAAGCGTCGCTTTGTGGATGGGACTTCGTCGAGCCTCACAACCCGGTAATGGTCGAAACAGGAATGTTGCAGCAAAGGTTTTTAGGGGTAGCGCCCCTAGAGTATGCCATTTCCTTCTAGATAAAAGGTGATATCATGGTATGGAGCCTAGATATTTTACCTATGTTGATGCTGCAAATTTATTATACTTTGTGGTTGTTGCTTTGTGGTTAAGGATCCTCGGATAAAGGTCGGTGACGACCGGGGGATGGCATAGTTCGTGTGTTAGTTACCTAGTTACAGCTTGGTTAAAGCGTGAGGTAACGTCGGCCTTGTGTTTGTAGAGATCCGGTTAGGTTCTCGGGGCCTCTTTCCAGAGGCGTTTCCATTTCGGTGTAAGGAAGTTCCTTTCCCTGACCATTTGTTGGAAATCCAAAGAAACAATACGAACCCTGTACGGTTTTAGTTGTAGAACCTGCCATTTACTTATGGTGGTCACCACTGTTTAGATTGTAGCTATAGTAGGCATACAATAATGGTTGTATGTTGGCTAAGATTGATATTATACTTTCGAAATGTTTTCCACACTAGACATTAATAATAATATCAACTGATTTTGCGTAGTAAGCATTTTTTACTATCATAAGGAGAAATCTACTCCAATGTTGCGTTTCCATTGTGTGTGTGGCGGGAGGCCTTATGGTAGTTTCATTTTCCAAAAGCATTGCGAAGTTGTTTTATTTTCTTTGTGAAAATAACCGTTTTACGATCTCACACCAGTCACCATGACTGACTCGGAGTTTATTGTTCCCTTTCTAAACTCTGGGTGCCCATAATTTTCCACACGGGCAGCCTAGAGTTATGTTATCAGGATATTCTGGATATTCTGGAGCTTTGGAGGCAAGCTGGATGGCCAGACGTACTCCCGTACTTGTTTATTTATTCCGCTGTGTATTCTGTATGAGAACAAGTTTATATAACTGTCCATTGTTGTATTGAGTTGTATATTGACTTTGATTGATGTATGTATAAACTGATATAGTCTTTTGGTTAAAGATTATTGATTCATCTATTGTATATTATTCCGCTGCGAATGTGAGATTCTGATATTGTTTCTGTTTCTGTTTTATGTTCTTTCGTTTTCTTCTGTCTTCTTCTACCTCTTCTTTTAACCCTAATGATTCGGTTTTCCGGCATTCGATCGCGCGGCATTTGATACAGTGGACGTATTAATGTCGACTTTCGAGCGTCGAAAAATCGTATCGTTACAACTGGTATCAGAGCAGCCAGTTAAGCGATAACCCTGGCTCTGTTGGGTGTTACTCATTAGAGATGGAGTCAGTAGTACTCTAGAATGAGTGTGAGTGTAGTAATAAATATGAGCGTGTATTTGTTAGTGAATACAAAAAATTTGTTTTGTATTGTGTTGACTTATCGGTTGATTATTTATAGATTCTGGTCGGTGCAGTTTGGCCAACTGTGATCGATAGGGGTTTCTAAACTCTTAAACAAGATAAACTTATACAGTATTGTTTTAAATAGGGTAAATGAGATAATTTTACCCAAAACTATTTTTGTATAGAAAGGAAATGATTTTCTATGAATTATCATAGTATATGGATGCTTGGTTGTTAGAAAGTGATAATATTGAATATTATCATTGTTATATGGAAATTGAATAAGAAATAATGGTATAACCAAGATTTGAAGATAAACCCATTTAACAAATGAAATTCAAAAAATATGAATTGAAAATATAAGGAAATGAATTCATATACAAATGGGATTTGTAAATAAATTGTAAATGTGATTTATAATTTGGAATAGAATTCCAGAAGAATATTTGAGAAAATAAATTCATTAATCTAATGAAATGGTAAAGTGAATTTATAAATGAGTTCTATAAATTGAAATGAGGTTGGGAACTTAGAAAAAATTCAAATTAGAATTGAATTTAACATTGGATTAATTTGAATAAAAAGTAAATTTGAGAATTTAATCTAGTGGACTAAATAAATTGGAATAAAGTTTATTGAGATGGAATAAAAATGGTGAATGAACAAATGAAGCTACATTTGTAAATAAATGAATTGGAATTGAAAAAAATGAAATGAGATTTGATTTGAATCAAGTTGAAGAAAAATCCAAACTTGGAAAAAAAATAAAATAAATGGATTGAATTCAAGTTAACTAACTTGATAATGTATTAATTCATGAAATAATGAATTGGAAGTTGAATTGGTTAAATTAAAATTGAATTGTGAGCTGAATAAAAATGGTTTGAATTTGCTTGTAAATTCAAGTAAGTAGTAGAAATAAATTGAAATTCCTTGTTATTGATAAAGTAAATTCAGGATGAATTGAATATGGAAATTTGAAATTTAAAGAAAAGATAAGTGAATATACTAATTGAATTAAATTAGTAGATGGAATGGATTTTATAAATAAAAATCAAATCAAAGATTTAAATTGTGAAATGGTTTTCAATGAAATTTGTTTGGTTAATGAAATAAACCGAATGTGAATATGGAATGAAAATTAAATTGAATGGAATTAAAATAAATTGAGTTGGTATCAATTTAAATTAGCTTTAAACTAGAATGGATATTCTATTAAGTGAATATTGTTAAATTTGCATATAAATGGTTGTCGTTTGACGCAAACGAGATGGTATAAAAATCCATGAGTTAATGAAAGCAAATAAATTGATTTTTTGAATCAATTGAAATAGATATGAGTTTGTTCCGTTTAAAAATGAATTGAATGGAAGAAAATGAATTGTGAACCATTGAATTGAATAAAAATGGTATGTGAATTAGTCGTAAGCAACTAAAGTTGAATTGAAACCATATAAATTGCTTATGGAGTTTATTTTGAATCTATTGCTTATGAAATTTGTGTATTTTCTATTGAAAATAAATGAAATGTTAATAGATTTCCTATATTTGTCACTTACGTGTTTGAACTGAGTAAGTGCAGGTTTTTGGAAGCCGTTTGGCTGCATTTTGATTGCGCGAAATGCTTAAAAATAACCGCTTTGCTTAAAAATGCTAAAAAGGTATGCCTACGCAATAAAAATAGGAAATATTAACTGTTTTTGTTTTTTTTGATCGAGTGGGTCGATGTATATATATTTATATCTTTGTCAAATTGCAAAAGCTCCTACGTACAAAGGAGACTCCGCCAAAATTTTCTGAAAATTTTGGAAGTTAGAAAAAAATTTGAAATTTTTGAAAATTTTCACTTAATGACAAGTGATTTCAAATTGAATTTGAAGATAAAATAGAATTCAATATCTAAAATGAAGTAAATTGAATTCAAATGGAATTGAAAACGCAAAGTTGAATGGAAATGAATATATAACTTTATTTGTGAAGTGAAAATAAATATAAGAAGTTTGTAAATACTTATATTGAACTTAAGAAATAAAGAATGAAATTCTTAAGTAAAATTGGTATTTGGAAATCCAATAAGTGAATTTGGCCATTATTGTCAAGTAAAATATACAAGGGGTATATAGGAAAAGAAAATTGGGATTTTGATTTTGAAGATGAATTTGAATTTCTCAACATAAGGTATGTATTTAAAATTACAGTATGAAATTTGATGAGTTTCTGATTTTGCCACTTGGCATTTTGTTTTCTATTGGGATTTGAGAGTCCGTAGCGACATTTTGTAGTCGTACCGTGTTAGCCGCACAAAGGAGACGCTGGCGAATTTTTTCAAAAATTTCGAGAGTTAGAAAATTTTTGAGAAAATTTTGAATTCAAAATTTGAATTTGAATTTAAATTTGAATTGTTAAGAAAACCATATTATTTGGAACTTATGGTTGATTTTGGAAAATGAGTTAAAGTGATAACGAATCTTTAGTAAAAAGATTGGTTTGAAAATTTGATAAAACTGTTTGGTTTTGGTAAAATGATAAACGGGGATTGGAGCATTCTTCTTGACTTGTAATTTCGGAAAGAAATTCTTTTAAGGAGGGAAGATTGTAACGACCCTGAATTTTTTACGTTTGAAATGTGAATGTTTAATTGAGTTTAAATATTCAAATGATAGTTTAATTTGAATTTCAAATATCAGAGTTTGTTTGGTAATTAAATTATTGAATTTAATTATTGAAACTGGGTAAAAATATTGTATATTCGGTTTTAAGCCGATTAAAAATATTTTCAAGGCTTAGAAAATCTAAATTGATAATTCTGAAGGTATTGGAACTTTCAGAATTGAATTTGAAACTGTTTTGTGCAATTTTTAAATTTTATCGTTTAATCGATATTTAAAAATAGCTTTCCGAGGCACAGTCTCGGAATTCGACGAAACCCATTCCGTTGGATCCGTAATATTGTATTATTATCGGATTTCAATTTTCGTAGTGATCGGAGTTGTTGTGTGAACATACGATAAGTAAACGCGTTGAAAATTAAATAAAACTTTAATTGATCAAATCAATGTCATCGGTGCCTTCTTAAACACACTTCTCTTTTATTATTCAGCCGACTTCCTTTCATATCCGTGTTCCCTCTTTTAATAACATCACGCAACCCTTTTCGTACCAAACCCCTCCAGTTCAAATCTCTCCCCAACTCAAATCAAACAAAAATCGAAAAAATTTAAAAGAAAAAATGGTCGCCTCTTTCTTTACAATTCAAATCACGGCTGAAAGAAAAAAAATGAAAATCAAAATAAAAAAGGAGGGACCGATTTTCCTCCATCTCTTTCAAAAAGTCGAGCTCACGATGCAGGCGATTCAAACTCGATGGGAGGCTCGCGAACGCGAGTTCGAGCAGGGCGGCGAATGACAAGGTGAATTAGGGTTTCGTGATAGGAGGTCGCGTGTGAGCCTTGGGGCTGCATTCTGGGTGGCGCGAGCTCGCGTGAAGACACGTCGCGATTTCTAGGGCAGGGTGTTTGTGGTCGCGTTCGGCAATGGGAACAGTATCGAGAAGAAGTCGTTCGCGAGATGGTTGATGGGGCTCGAGTCGAGCGATAAGGGCTAGAGTCGCGACATATCACGAGTGGGCGGCGTTTGCTGCTGGAGGAGTCGTGTGCCGAGAAACTCGATTTCGAGCGGTGCGGTGAGGCGTTTCTGGTGGGTTCAGGCGATGGGCTGGTCGAAGTGGGGCATCGCGATTTGGTCGGGGTATGGTCGACATCGAGGCAGAGCGGAGATCGTTGGATTTCGATTAACCATGAGGTATAAATTATTTTTAAATTTAATTTACATGTGAATAAATTTCCAGTAAAGGAAATGTTTATAGTGAAGAGAAATAATTAGCTGTTAGGCAGTTTTTAAAATCTTTAAGTTAATCTTAGTTAATTTAAACATATGTAGATTATTTTGAAAAATAAAATAAAAATATACATATACACATTTTTTTAATCTACTAGCTTGTTTTAGAATAATGTATAAAGATTTGATTTTTTAATATATATAAGAATTGGTTTAAAACAAAACCATTGAATAATTATAGTTACTAAACGAAAAATTGATTTTTTCGTTTGTTTCAAATATTGATGAATTGCATAAATATTTATACAAGGTCTAAACGGTGAAGAAAACAAACTGGAATGGGATTGGATTGCAAATTTAAAATCAAAGGTGAGATCTTCTCACTCAAATTGAAAATTTGGATTGCAGTTATTGATTGATGTTAGGTTGTTATATTAGATATATTAGAATATATCTATATATATATAGCAATATATATTGGAATATCTATATATTGGTGATTGATTTTCCCGCATTATATAGCGGATGAGACCCTATGCGCCGCATAATAGCGGATGATATTTTATAAATCCCATATACCGCGATATTCCACCTCGAAGTGGAATTGGTATTGTGCTAACATCTGTGGATGCAGGAAAACAGGTTGGAGGGATCCAACAGGATTCCTCAAAACATTTGAATTTGTTTCATATGCTGTGTGATTGTTTATTTATAATCTGTGAATGATTATATTTGCGATTGAATGTGTTGAAGGCTAAAATTTAGCCGAATGTATTTTTGGTATCGTTGGATACCGGAAATAAATAAAATTGGGTTTTTGAAATTAAAGTTGAAATTTTTAGTAAATTCCTTTTGAAGGAATTGGGTTAATTTAAAAGAAGTTTGAAAAAGATAAAGTTTTGTCTTTGAATTATATTGAATAAAATTCCAAAATATGGGAAAGGATTTCATAAATGGATTTTGAATAGTATTATTCGAAGCTGAGAAATTTATTTAAAAAGGGAATTTTAAATGGTTTAGGAGATATAAAGGAATTTATTTTAAAAAGTGATAAATTTGTTTGAAATCTAATTGATAATTGATTTGGTATTTGAAGATAAATCTTTGGGAAATCGATATAAAAATTTATTTGGTGTTTGAATGAAAATTGATTTTTTGTTGAGAATGAGAATAAATTTGGAAATCGATTTGTAAAATAATTTGGTATTTGGGATTAAAATTAGAATCAATTTGAAATTTGATTCGGTGTTGAAGTAAATTTAGAAATCAATTTCTAATTTGATTTGGGGTTTGAAATAAAATTGAGAAATCAATTTGGAAGTTGATTTGGTGTTGAAAGTGAATATTTGAGAAATCGATTTGAAAATCGTATGAAAAAGTGAATATTTGGGAATGTAAATTCAGAATAGAATTTATAACGGAAAGGGAAATTTGTTATAAAAATAAACATTGATTTATTTTTAAAGTGTGGAAAATATGATTTGAAATTGGTTTTCAAATGTTGAAGTGTGGAAAATATGATTTGAAATTGGTTTTCAAATGTTGAAGTATGGAAAATGTGATTTGAAACTTGTTTTCAAAGTGATGAAGTGTGGAAATGAATTTACAGATTTGGGATGTAAATTTGAAATAAATCGATAAGGATTTATTTAATTGGTTTAAATGAAAGTGATTTGAAATTTCTTTTCAAATGGTTGAAGTATTAAACCGTATCTCGCGAAGAGATTTGAAATTTAATAATTTAGGAAAAATTATTTAAATTGGTTGATTTTTGTGAATGTTGTTGATAGTTAAATAACCGACTATCAATATTTGCCTTTGAAATGGCACTTGAATTGTTTTTAAAACAAACGCTCATTATTCGGTTAAGCCGGGAGAGGACCTTTTTGTCATATAACCCATTTCGAATAGTGATATGTCGTGAATGGACATTATTTGAAGACCGGTGTGAAGACCGGGTGTTTGTGAAAATGAAAGGACAACCTATCGAATGTCTCTGCGCCGAGTTGCTCCGGTATAGAGATTTATATCACTCTTCTTGTGATGGGAAGTCCGGACGTGATTAGTGAATACCCGGATTGCAAGGGCTTCTTTGAAAGTGCCTTCGGTTCCGTTCGATCCCGGAACGGACTTGCATGGATGTGTGTCTGACGTTACACTTTGAGATGTAAAGCTGGTTTCTATCAAATACATTTCTGTTGGTGGCGGAGAATTTATTCTCTTAGCTTAACACCCTTCTCTGAGACGTACGAGCTCAGAGGTTATGTAGTTGATGGTTACTAGTGATACATTCCCAATTTGTTAATGTGGCATACGAAGTGTTGTTGATCATTTGTTGATCAAAGCGTGGCTTTGTGTAAAAGCGTGGCTTTGTGAAATAGCGTGGCTTTGTGAAAAAGCGTGGCTTTGTGAAAAAGCGTAGATTTGTGGACGAGACTTCGTCGAGCCTCACAACCCGGTAATGGTCGAAACAGGAATGTTGCGGCAATGGTTTTTAGGGGTAGCGCCCCTAGGGTATGCCATTTCCTTCTGGATAAAACGTGATATCATGGTATGGAGCCCAGATATTTTACCTATGTTGATGCTGCAAATTTATTATACTTTGTGGTTGTTGCTTTGTGGTTGAGGATCCTCGGATAAAGGTCGGTGATGACCGGGGGATGGAATAGCTCGTGTGTTAGTTACCTAGTTACAGCTTGGTTAAAGTGTGAGGTAATGTCGGCCTTGTGTTTGCAGAGATCCGGTTAGGTTCTCGGGGTGTCTTTCTAGAGGCGTTTCCATTCCGGTATAAGGAAGTTCCTTTGCCTGACCATTTGTTGGAAATCCAAAGAAACAATACGAACCCTGTACGGTTTTAGTTGTAGAACCTGCCATTTACTTATGGTGGTCACCACTATTTAGATGCTAGCTATAGTAGGCATACAATAATGGTTGTATGTTGGCTAAGATTGATATTATACTTTCAAAATGTTTTCCACACTAGACATTAATAATAATATCAACTGATTTTGTGTAGTAATCATTTTTGACTATCATAAGGAGAAATCTCCTCCAATTCTGCGTTTGCATTGTGTGTGTGGCGGGAGGCCTTATGGTAGTTTCATTTTCCAAAAGCATTGCGAAGTTGTTTTATTTTCTTTGTGAAAATAACCGTTTTATGATCTTAAACCAGTCACCATGACTAACTCGGAGTTTATTGTTCCTTTTCTAAACTCTGGGTGCCCATAATTTTCCACACGGGCAACCTAGAGTTATGTTATCAGGATATTCTGGATATTCTGGAGCTTTGGTGGCAAGCTGGATGGCGAGACGTACTCCCGTACTTGTTTATTTATTCCGCTATGTATTCTGTATGAGGACAAGTTTATATAACTGTCCATTGTTGTATTGAGTTGTATATTGACTCTGATTGATGTATGTATAAACTGATATAGTCTTTTGGTTAAAGATTATTGATTCATCTATTGTATATTATTCCGCTGCGAATGTGAGATTCTGATATTGTTTCTGTTTCTGTTTTATGTTCTTTCGTTTTCTTCTGTCTTCTTCTACCTCTTCTTTTAACCCTAATGATTCGGTTTTCCGGCATTCGATCGCGCGGCATTTGATACAGTGGACGTATTAATGTCGACTTTCGAGCGTCGAAAAATCGTATCGTTACGATATGCATACTTAAAACAATTAGGATTACCCATCCCCAGTTTAACCTAACACCCAGTCATAATCATAGTTTTAGGGTCACTATTAACCTATTAGTTTTCATAGGTTTAATAATAACCTGTTTAATGTTTGTGGACTCCCTATCCAGTTTCATACTTTTCATGGGCTAACTATTAACCTATTGTTATCTTACGGATTCCCTGTCCGGTTTCATAGTATTCATGGGATCACTAAGAACCTATTAGCCCCTGCCAATTAACGTAATCATTTCATGGGTTCTCTCTAAACCTATTGGTAATTCCAATAACTTCTTTCTTATCCTAGTTTTCATGAGTTGACTAGGAACCTATTGATATCTGTCACTATTACATCCGGATATAGTTTTCATGGGCTAACTACAAACCTACTAGCCCCTGCCAGTATTCAATCATAGTTTTCCTGGGCTTACTATGAACCTATCTAACTGATATCTTCCTTTACACCTAGTTTTCATGGGCTAACCATGAACCTATTGGCCCTTGCCAATATCATACAGTATTCATAGGTTTACTGTGAACCTATTGGCCCCTGCCAATATCATTCCTTTATATTTCAGCATCATATATTCTGGTCTTCCTGACCTCCTGGATGCAATTCTAGGAGTTTAATCAATTTACATTCACTATTTGGTTAACCTAGCTGGTTCTTCTACCCTTTATCCCCAAAATACAGTTATGGCTCCATGATATCGTGAATATATTCATATTTGAAGAAGCAACATAATAATTAACAATACCACTCCTATGGGTTTAAGGTCCTAGAAATACAATTCATATAAAACATAGTTAACTCCTTTAACTAATATTTTATCAAGGCAATACTGCTTCAAAATTACATACTTATAGTCATTACAAAACTCCTTTATTTATGCCGTGGGTTTTTCCTTCAAAAATTTGAGTTTGGGTTTTAAAAACCTTCGACAACGTCGAAACCTTTGCTTTCGACCCCTTTGAAAGCTTTGCTTTCGACCCCTTTGAAAGCTTTGCTTTCGACCCCTTTGAAAGCTTTGCTTTCGACCCCCCTCGAAAGCATAAAACATAGATTTAAAAATAATAGGAACCATCCTTTTTAATCCTTTAAAACACTTCTTTCGAAACCATTCAAAACCAATGAAGGCTACCTTCGAAACCATTGAAAGTTCATCCTTTCTAAAGTATTGGGTTAACACTTAAAGATATTACTTTGGGTCATAGGTGAAAGTTTTGAAAACCACCCTCTACTTTATAAAACATTGGGGAAAACATTTAAACCTTTCGACTGTGTCGAAAGCTCCTGCTTTTGACCCCTTCGGATGGTTGCGAAGCGGCTTGCATTTATAAAACCAGACTACCTTTCGACTAAGTCGAAAGCTCCTACTTTCGATCCCTTTGGAAGATTGAATAAAATAAAGGCGGCAGTTCTTTTCAAAAATCCCTTTGAAACAACCTTTCGAAACCAAACCTTTCGACTATGTCGAAAGGTCACTTGAGTCCTTTCAAAACTTAACCTTTCGATTAAGATGAAAGGTCCTATAAAACAACTTATAAAAACCATACCTATCGACCTGGTCGAAGGACTTTTAAAACAACCTTTTGAAAACCAAACCTCTTGACTATGTCGAAAGGTCTTTAGAAGACGGACAAGTGATTTCTCTTTTCAAATAAAATAAAACTAATGATCCATCACCTTCGAAAGTAACCATTCGACACCATACCTTTCGATTTAGATCAATTCACTGCGTACCACCTGAATGATATCATGTGCATTGCTTTCAGCCTTGTTGTTCAATGTAGTTGAAAGGTCTTGTTCGAGAAGTCCGATACGAAAGGTTCACCAAAGAAGGCGGAACCAACTTTTTCTAGGTAAAAGCTGATTTTTCCAAAATAAGTAAACTTTTTGCTACTAACTTGCCTACTCGTAAACGTTTGGTTGGCTTTCATAACTTTTTAAATATTTAGGATAATATTTGCCGCAATTTTCTTAGATCTAAACCAATTTAATATTTAGCAAATAAGCCCTTCCTCTTATAAAACAATTAAATCATTTAGGTCCTCCTTCCAAAAAAATTTAATTTCCATACTAAATCACTTAGTAAAAATCCCCAAAAATTCACTTTAATTATGTTATCTAACAGATTAAAAATTTAGACCCAAATTCTTAATATATTCTACAAAATAATTTATAAACCCAAATAACCTTATTTTCCTTTGAAAATTCATAATATATTCTTCACGGCTTGGAAAATTATAAAAATTGAAACCCAACTTCAAAATCATGTTTTCTACATTATATAATTTTCCCATGCATTTAAAATCATTTCCTCTCGGTTTTACCCTAAAACTGTGTATATCCCATATTAAACAACCTTGTTTAAACATACATAAATCAAAATCAAGCATATCATCATTCTACCTATCATAAATCCAAATTTGTCATTAAATCCGAAACTATATGATGTAAAAATGAAAATAGAGATATAGAAATTATTATTCACCTTGCTTGAGATAAGGAGAATAGAGATTGTTTGAGATTGATTTTCCTCTAGCTTGAGTCCTAAGCTTTTCTTAAATTTTCTTCTTCTCTTTTATCTTGCTATGGCCGGCATTGTTGCTTCTTACATTTATAGTTTTTGTTTGAGAATAATAATGAACTTGTATGGTTAGGGGAGTAGTATAAGAGTGGGAAATATGGGTGAAAATTACTCTTATGCCCTTATATTTAAGTACTTAACCATTTTTATGTTCATTAAGTTTAATAAGCATGGCCACTATATTTTTTTTAATCAACCTCAATCTCCTTATCATTATTCTATTTAATTTGTTCTAATTAAATCTCCTGAATAATGTCACTAAAATTAGGGGTGTTACACCCAGTCATTGTTAGGCACTGCCTCCACTGCAGTCCTATCAGAAATACTTAACTTGAACTCTTTATTTGCATTAAGCTCACCAGAACCCTTGATCACCTCAACCAACTCATCTTGGTTAATTTCACCAAAGTACCCACTTCTAATTTTTGCATTGTTACCTACCTTTCCATCACTTATGGAAGACTGCAATGTACATGTTACTTTGACAACAGTCAATTCAAAGGAAACCATGTTATTTAGATTATTATTACTATTACAGACTAGTGCTTCAGGCAGAATGGCATATATGTGACTACAAAGAATGGACCTATGCTTTCTGGAATGCAAGTTCATGCCATGAGGGAAAAGGGATGAAGCACTAGAGCAAACAGAACTAGGTGAGATTAGGTAGCCAATAGGGCTGCTAGGTACCAAGGGTAGGAGCTGAACTCATTGGATTTGACTTTTCTTTTTTTGCAATTGGATTCGAAGGAGGAGAGAAGTTGAGCGAATGGTAAATGAAATTATTATCACTTTTTTACCAACTATGATTTTATATCTATAAAGGTTCAAATGGTTAATGAAATTGATATTATTTCTCCTGAATAGCATGATTACTTTGGTTCTTAGTAATGTTTTAGAATTTTATCCTTCTCCCTATAAGCTTCATGTACAAATTAACAAAGTTATCTTTTGCTTCCACTAACTAAAAATTTATGCACTCAAACTTGGTAACGTATACTATATTGTAAAGCATAAACTTAACATTCCATCACAACTTATCGTATTGGTTGTGTTTTAATTCTTGAATCCTAATCATTTTTTAGTATGAGTTTTCAAAAAAACTAGATTATTGCAAGTGCCAAGTGCTCAAACTTCCTTCAATACTTAAAGCTTCGGTTTAATTAGAATTTATTTGTAACATTAATCTATTAGTTCTGATGGTGAAGGAATTTAGTTCATTTCACGCTTTAGAAAAATATTCCCATGTTTCTTTTGAACCTTTTGCTTACGTATTCGCCGAACCACTTAGCACTTCTATGTTTTTTGTTCTATTCAAGCTTTGCTTATTTTCTAGATCATCTGCATTCGATGGCGGCATTTAGGATAAGATTTGTAAGTCTACTATTATCCGGTAATTGGCTTCACCTCAATGCACTTTTTCCAAGTTAAAGCAGAATTTACATTAAAAGAAAATTGTATGATCACTTTATAATGCACTTTTCATTCCAAACTTACTAGTCATAATATTAGCAAAAAGAATCAAAATAGAATTATGGAAATCTAAAGACATACCAGTTTAAGTAGTTTACGCCAAAAGCTTGAATAAAGCATAAATGATTGGAGTTAGCTTTGATTTTGGTAGTAGATGATCAGATAATTTGGCTTTGTAACATTTTATTTTTAATTTTTTAAATTATACACAAATATTTATTTTATTCTATATTATATCCTTGGGTTTTTGAATAAATCATATTACAATTTTACTGCTCATTTTATCTCTCAAAACATATTGCTTCTATTTTTTGGCAAAAAAAATTGCAACTACCATTGTTATTTTGTTTTTGCTAGGTTATTAAAGCATCCATTACCACTAACGCTATTAACGAGTTTAACAAAATTCAATTATAGGAACACAAGTATGACCAACTGACTATACGGCTTGCATCTATGGCCAAAGAAAAGGAAGAAAACCAATTTCTTCCTACGTGCTTGATTACTTTCTGACATGAACATGGTCCTATCAACTGCATTATTACTATCTGAATTTTTTGTTAAGCTATAATAATAACTTAAATAAATCTTATTTTCGTCTCCTAAGGTCCACCATCTTTGTTGCTTTTTGATTCATTAATGTTTTAACTGTTTCTACTAATTTTGTACGGTTGTGCATAATATTTTACATGTGAATTGTTAATGGGTGACACATTGCTTTAATTCTACTTTGCCTATTAACTGTTGAGATAATGTTTTAATTCTTTTTTGTGGTTTTCTTAGTTCTTTGTCAACACTTATCATGTATAATATTGATTGTTCTTTCTATGTTGCCTATTAATTCTACTTTGCCTATCGACAGTATCATATATTGATTGTTCTTTCTATGTCATAAAAGCATCTAAAAAAAGGCTTATACCACCAAATATATACCACATTTTCTACGTTTCATTAAAATATGATTCTATTTAATGAAAAATAAACTTTGTAGTGGAAACGTTTTTTATGATACGTGTTTAGTCCTATTTTATAGAATCGATCACTACAAGAAAAACTATTTTTGGTAGCCTTTATTAGTAGCGTTTAAGGCTATATTCAACCATTAATCAGTTTAAAATATAAAAAATAAACGCCACCAAATTTATCCCGCCAACAATTCACGTAGAGTTTGCCAAAAAATTTCATTACCACTCGTATCTGTTTTATCACTTATCCAAAAAAAATCATGGCCAAATTTCTTCCTCCTCTCAACAGAATCGACTCCTACCACTGTCTTCCCCAAATTGTAGTCTCCTTTCTCCCCAACAACAATCTAATCAAACTCCTGCCTTTTCTCTCTGATTTTCAAAAATTCACTTCTGATTCAAACCTACTACCGATCTCAACCTCAGATACAATTAAATCGATTTCAACCACAGGTATCATCTTCTTCATGATTACTCGCAACCCTAGGATATTTTAGTTTCAATTTAAATTAGTCCTAATCTTCAACTGATATTTAACTACTTTGATTCCAGGATGCATTAATTTCATCAAATTTGTAAATCATTTTACCTCCATAAAAAACTTCATCAACTTCATTCACTAGTTATTAAGATGGTGGTGTCAATAAACATGCCGATATAATAGAGGTTTCTCATAACTTACTTGACCATGAATCTGAGAGGATCGGGAATGAAGCGAACTTGTGTTTACGGAGGTAGTACTAGATTAATGCATAAATCACTTACTCCCCGCACTTTAATTTTTATTTGTTAGACAACCAAATCAATTTTCTACTTTCTTCTATTCGATATGCTGAACCCACCCAAAGATTAATGCATGGAGAAGACGTTGCGTGAGATCTAATGTAAAATTCCCAACTTTGGGTTATTACAGTTTTTCTAATATCTATTTTGTTAATCTGATGTTGATTTGGCCTTAAATTTAAATGGAAAATTGAATTCCAATTCATGTTTCCTCGGACATTTATATATTTTCAACAAAAAAGATGTCATAATCTTGGATTTCAGATGATGGTAAGCTTAACTTGGTACATTATGCTTACTTATTTTTTCACTGCCATAGTGGAAATGGATTTGGGATGCTTGATCGAGTTGCGTAAAACATTTGATTGGGTAATACCTATGATAACGTGGTTTTTGGTTTTCAACTTTACAAAAAATATCATTCTATTTACTTGAGTTTAATAGTTCAAAGTATTGACATTCCCTAGGTAGACACTTTAACATGGAAGGAAGAATATTATATTTGTTGCAGCTGGTTACTTCACAATATTCTAATTATTAACAATTTGACCGTACCTTTTTGTTGTTTATTTTAATTCATGTCGAGGTTTAGTTAAGGCATGTTGTTTCGTGTTGTATGTAGAAAAAACTTATAAGAGCATCTGTTTTACTACTATATTTTCTACTTTTGGTCTGAGACTGAAGTTGTGCTTGCATCTTCGTCAGTAACCATATGCATAGGTTTAAACTTCATTTATATATATTTAAGAAAAAATAATCAACTAAGTAAATATAATGGGAATCAAGTTAGAGATTCTAGTTTAATTGCTTTGCTTGAAAAATATCATAGTTCTTAGAAGTAAATATTTTATTTTTACATTAATTTAACTTTATGTGCTACCCACTTTACGTGCAGTAGAACTAGTAATTTCAAATTTTCTTGCATCATACTGTGCATACAAATGTCAGTAGAATCATTTATTAGTCACAGTTTTCTTATGCATGTGAACATGTTTACCATTTATTATAACATGTCTTCGGTGACAATTATGTGCTGACAAATAATTCTTTGTCTAGATCATGCTTCATGAAGATAGATCTGACCGAGAATATTGTATGAACACTACATGGTAAACTGTTTCTCATGTTTCTCATGATGCACCGGAGACACTTATTAAAACAAATTGCATAGGATGCTACTAATTTGAATGAGCCAGAGCCATTCCATTCGAGACAGTGGCTAAGGTATGCCAAGGCTGAAGTGAGCAAGTAACTGGGCATCTAACTAGGTGCATCCAAAACTGACGTGAGCATGCAATCCATTGGTCACATGAAGACGGGTACTGGAAAATAGAAAAAGGTAGGCTTTAATGATTTTCCCAATCATTTCCAGTTCATCCTTTATAGTTGATTATCATTTGGTCATATGTTTATCGTACATTGATTTGTGTTTGAACTGCTAATCATTCATTGGACCGACGGGAATATTTATTAATTTTGCAATGATGTTGATCTGCTTAAAGGATTATGTGGCAAATCACTTGCCCCTTTTCCTCAAGGTATATTTATGAAAATTTTAGTAAATACTTAAATTCAAGAGAAATTTTCGTCTAAAACTTTTAATTGTGGCATTTTGTTTCTAAAGTTTATGAGCTGATTAGTTCAGTTTAATATACATTTATGTCTAATGATCACAAGTATGTGAAATAGAGTGTTTTTATTCAGACAATCTCCAAGGTCTGAAGAGTTATGAGAAACCAAACAATAAAGTGATTGGATCCCTGGAACCTGAAGATGAGATTTGTGGTGCCACTTTTCAGGTTTGTTTAATAGCTAATCCATTCATTCTTTGTCTCTCTTGTAAGTATAACTTGATATAATTTTGTCTTTCTTTTAAGATGTATTAGCATTGTAATGTTGATGAGTTTTATATGACCTGTAGCCAAATATGGATCGCATTTTATTTACTTAGTTTAGATATGAAAAATAAAAAATATTGAAACATTATATATACTAAAAATTGATCATTTCAGCAATAAGCATGATTGCCTGTGCCTGTTGATAAGTATATGCATTTCATAACTTGATAATAAATAAATAAACAGATATCGACGTGTTATTTTTTACTTTATCAACTGGAATGTTATCATAAACATTGACTGAGCCAGAATAAAATATAGTTAGCTGTTGTCCCATGGAAGAACTTGCATTGGCTGCTAGTCCTGAGCTCAGACTGATCAATAAGCAATTATGAACAAAAGATCGTAAAAGATGTGTTTAAACACCTACAAAATTAATTATACTTTGCAAATTTTCACGTATTCATGAATATGTAATTTACCTAGGGAGCAGTTGTTTCTGAAGTAATGTAGGGCGGCTATATATAGAATTATTTCCTTGCAGCGGCGAGAGACTTTGGCAGAGTTCAGTTTGAAATTTTTCACAATTGACTTCATTTTCTTCTATATTTGACATTGCCCGAGCTTTTCTAGCTTTGTCATGGATATATTTTCGGAATAATGTCAATGTATTGGTTTTGTTCCTGAGTTTTTCCTAAGAGTGAACTTAGTGAACTGTTGTGGTATCTGTTTTTGAGTTCATAATTGATGATCTTTTTTGAAAGTTCCTCCATTCTTCCTGTTACGGGCATTATTTTAAACAATTCTCCATACAATATGAACGAGATTTCTGTATTATGTTGACACTAATATGGTTATTGCTGTAAATTGTAAGCAAAGAGATATACCTGGAGCAAATTGATTGTGTATTGACCTGAAAAAATGTGTAACAGAGGAGCCGCAGAAGGGAGAACTTTTGTGAATGGAGGTGTTATGACGAATCCCTTTTATCATAACGCTACATGCTTTGATTTTATTGTTTGCTTCCTAACTTTGATATGTACAACACCATGTTTAAAATGTGTAAATTATATTGTTTATATGAAACTTCATCCAATTTATTGCTTTTTTCCTCAAAGACAAAAGAATATATGACAAAAAAAGTTTTTGACTTTTCAGTTTGCTATTAGCTAAGTATACAGTATGTCTACTTTCTGATTTTTTTAAACACCTAGTGAACCCAGCTTTGCTGGTAAACTCTAAGAAAGTATACACCGAACCTACAATACATACTTCAAGTAAATCACAAGGATATGACAAAAAAAGTAATTGTTGTTAATTTAGTCTTTAAACTTTTTTTAGTTTTTTCCCTATGAACTCGTCTATCACTTGGCATTAACACAATCTTGAAGACAACATCAATAACTTCAGTACCCCTTGTGCAATTAATCTTCTTGCTAATACACAATACACACTAAATATATGGGGGGCACTTATTTTGTTACTGTAATATGATTAATCTGTATACATTTACATATTCGAATATGAAAACACCTGTATGTAAATAGAACTTTACATCAATGCATCCACCATATCACAAATAAATGAGGCACACCCTTCTTCAATATTAACAAAATATACATGCTCCTAATATCTAATGTTTATATGATTGTAAAAATTGTAATCAAGGACATTTGAGGCGACCTCCATGAGTTCTCATATTAGCATAGCAGGGGTAGACATCTCTATTGCCAGAAGTACCCGGAGGGATGCAGTTGCATCTCTGGCAACACGTGTTGCATGCACGTAGGCATATCTTTCTCTGTGATGTTACTTTTAGTTTTAGCACTAATATATGATCTGATTGCTATTGTGTTTAGTATTTGTTATATCTTTGAAAAGGTTTTACGTATACAGAACATTTGAAGTGTCGGAAGCAAAATGGGAAAATCGTCTCGAAAATGGATTAAAATGTTGCTTTTTAGGAAGAATGCAGGCAGGCCTAGTGGCACAAAATATTGGGTCGGTAAGTGATTAATTTTAAACTTTTGAATGAAGGTTTAAAATATAACATTTAAAAAATGATTGCATAATATCATGATCTTAAATTATGGATCGTCTTTCAATCCATATGTTTATCAATATGTTTGCAATTTATTGATATCAAAGAAAGCTGGAAATGATAAAGGATATCCAGTGGCATGAGCACCTCTCACTTCTACTGAGAATTCACAAATGATTGGTATCAAATTCTCAATATACCGATCTAATTGTCATTAGTTTAGAATGCCTTAAGCTAGTTTATGTAGTTGCAGGATAGTGTCCACCAAAAGTTTTCTGGATGTTGAATTTTGTTGAGCAAATTGAGCGACCAGAGTCCAAAAGGAGTAAATCGGTTGATTGGTTCTTAAATGGGTACGACAGTAAACTAATACTTGTTATTCTTAATACTGGTTTTTCATTCTGTACCTACCGTTCTTTCCATTATTGCAAACTAAAACAGAAATGCTGCTCTTTCATTTCTTTGAACGACATTATTTAGCGTATTACATGGGAACATGCCAACACATGTATATGGAGCCTAGCAGTGTTGTTCTAGAGTATTAGTATCATACGTGCATATTTTGGACACAAGTGTACCTCATAGCCTAATATCTATTTCTGATAATGTTTGCATGAAATTTCCATCATCATGTTTGTTTGTTTGCATGCTTAATTTAGTTTATTAACAAGAAGATCAGATGTCAATCATATAACTGTAAGATTGGACTTTAATTATTTCATTTTGTTTATAACTTTGATTATGTATATGACATTATTTATAATATGATATACTCGTACAAGATGTTTGAAATTAGATTTGAAGTCCTACGAATTAACATAATTGTTTGACTATTTGTTGTGCTTTCACTTGTCCAGGCATTGGATTTCCAAAGAAAGCAAGGTTGGACATTTATGGTGCAAGCTCTCACTTATGCATGCAACAAAAAATTATGGGTAAACAAGCGTTTTGTTAGCACCATTTTGGTATAACATTTTATTAGTACTATGTGTGTAAATTTGTATACGAATGGTTATTATATGTGAGTTTGGTCATTTTATCAAAAAACTATTGTATTAGAATGGTTATGGATATCTTATTGATTATATGATTAATATGTTTTTTTAATTATTTGAATATGATGATTATATGATTATATGATTAATATGATTAATATGGTATAGCATGACAAAATGGTGCAAAATGATCAACAATTTTTAGTAGCGTTTCAAAAACGATACAGAAATACATATAGTGGCATTGAGTAAATGCAACCGTAAAGTAGGGGTAAAGTTGGAAAGTCTATTGGTAGCAAAAAAACATTTTGGTGGCATTTAAAATCGCTACAAAAAGATTTATGGTGGCGTTTGAGAAACGCTGCAATAAAAGGATTTATAGGGGCGTTTAAATAAATGCAACTAAAAACCATGGATTTTTAGTTGCGGGCTTTATAACGGCGTTTATCAAAACGCTACCATAAGTTTTGGTAGCGTTTTTTGTGCGCCATCAAAAATAAATTTTCTTGTAGTGCATGTTTTTTACTGTTTTTTTATTTCACCATAGTACATCTACTGCTTTTTTTCACTACTAACAAGTCCACTTTGCCATTTATATCTATCACCTACATATATGTTTAAGAGCATTCAGTCTTATTACTACGTTATGTCAATAATGCTTCTGTACTAATTTTAAAACTTATTTTGATATTGTAATAATGTTTCTAACTCCTTTCTATAATATTATAATCTAATTATTTATAAAAAAAATTAATTTTCCAACTGCAACAATTATATTTTTCCCATACCCATGTGCGAAGCACGGTTTCGCACTAGTGTAGCAAATAATGGATGAGTCAAATTAGTACTTGTTAGTATTAAACATTTCAAGAAGTATGTTTAAGTATTAGTTTTACTATTAATTTGAGGTTCGGTTTTTTGGTATTAGTTTTTCTATCAGTAGGTATCGGTTTTGTAAAAAAAAATTATTTACTTTATGATTTTTTACTAATGTTTTTTTCATTTTTTAGTTGTGATAATAGCCTTCTTTGTTTGTTTGCATTCGATGATAATACTTTCAGCACTTGGTTGTCCATTGACCGTTGTTTTTATGATTTGAAGAATGACATTTGTTGTTATTAGTCTCAATTAACTCCTTTGTCCATTGAGATTTCTTATATGCTTGAGAATAAAGTAATTGTGGTTGATACCGATTCTGATCTTCAGAGCATACTTTATTTTTAATTGTATAAGAAGAGTGCATTCTTTCCTTTTATCGTTAAGGTCAAGGGTTCTCAATGGGAAATGTTAGTGGTGGTTCTACTTCAATTTCATCAATCTTCTTAATTATTCATCTTCTAGTGGATCTTTTTGTTCAAATGTTGTTTTCCATAGTAAAAGTTAATTGAAGGATATGTTGAAGAGAGGTTCAAAATTATCCATTTCTGATTTTTTTGGTTTTCGTTCTGGAGGAGCTAATGATTTTAGGGAACTTTTGATGGCATAGCAAATTCAAAATGGGTATGATTAGTGTTTTTGAAGAATTTTTCTAAAAGAATTACTTATGTTTTCTCTTCATTTACAAATGGATGTCCTTTTAAAGTGCATGCTTCTTGTGATTCTGGAAAACTTAATTGGTTTTTCATTAGAAGGTTGGTAAGTGATAATTATTGTGGGGCTAGCCTTAGAAATTTGAATAATCCATATCTTTCTAGTGCATTTGTTAAATCTTTGATTATTGATGAGATTCCTGATTGTCCTAGCAAAAAGCTAAAAGATATAATAGATGATTTTAGAAGAGAATACAATCTTGAGTTGTTTTACTGTTTTTCTTATTGCGGAAAACAACATGCTTTGATGGTATTGCATGGTAATGTTGCTATGTCCTACAATGATTTGAGTTTGTATTTAGAAGTACTGAAGAAGCATAATGCAGGTAGTTGTGTCGATATGGATGTTAATGTTTGTACTATTCAATTTGGGAGAGAGTATTTATTAGTTTTGGTGCTTGTTTATTTGGTTTCAAGCATTGTCGACCTATGTTCATTTTAGATGCTATTCATTTAAGGGGACGACCAGGTGTTTTGATGGGTGCTACTGCAAAAAATGGTAATCAAGGTGTGTTTTTATTTTAAAATGTTTTAATGTGTAGTATCAGAATTTAATTATATATTTCTTAGGTATCAACTTTTAGTTATCGGTAGTAGGTTTTAGGTATCAGTTTTTAGTTATCGCTAGCAATTTTTAGTTATCAGTTTTTAAGTTAACAGTTGATTGAATTTTGTTTTAATATTTGTTTAAAACTATTTTATGCAGGTTTTTGCCCTTTAGTTATGTGTATGGTTTCTCTAGAAAATGTGGATAATTGGAAATAGTTTTTGAGTCATTTAAAACAAATGCTTCAAGAAGATCATGATTTGGTTTTTATGTCGGATCGCCATCAAGGTTTAATATTAGGCATTCATGAAGTTTTTCCTTCAGCCTTTCATAGTTACTGCTATCTTCATATGGAATAGAATATACTTTCAAAAGTTGAGGCAAAGAATTCGAATATGTCTATCATTGATTTGTTCAAGATGTGCTCTACAGCTTCTAGTCTATATGCATTTGAAGAAGCACATTCTAAATTTTGTGAAATTGGTAGTGTTGCTACTGTGAATTTCTTGAAGGATAAGCCTTTTGATAAGTGGGCTAATTTATTTTTATTGGGTAAACGATATGGTGAATATAATTCAAAAATGTCGCCAAAAGTTTTAATAGTTGGATTTTGGATAAACGAGCTTTACCTATTATGATATGCTTAGATGGAATTCAAATTAAAATTATGGAACAAATGGCTAAAAGGAGAGAGGAGCGTCGATTGTGGAATTCTACTCTTTGTCCTTCTATGGAGTCTCGTTTAAGTGAATTGATTGAAGAAGGATTCGGATGGGATGTATACAAGTCTTCAGAGTTTGTTTTTAAAGTGAAATCGCTAAACTCTCATCGTGTTGATCTTAAAGAGTGGAGTTGTAGTTGCAATAAATGGAAAGTTACAGGATTTCCTAATGCTCAGGCTATTAGGTGCATGAACAAGTCAAAGTTGTTCATTTATGATTTTGTTGAGTACTATTTCACCATTGACGCTTATCGTTCTTCTTATGCTAATTCTCTTAATCTTGTTTCTTATTTTGGTAAGCCAATTATTGATGTAAGCATTGAAGATGTTATTAAGCCACCAAAGGAGAAACGAGGTGCTGGTAGACCTTCTATAAAACAAAAAGGTGGTTTTTCATATTTTTCAAATAAGAAAAAAAGATGTGGTGTATGCAAGCAATATGGTCACAACAAGCATAACTGTCAAGCTTCTAAGAAGATATAACTTGATTGTCAAGCTTCTAAGAAGATATACTTGGTTTTATGTCTTTTTGGCAATTTTATGTAATTGAACATTGTTATATAAGTGTATTGGTTTATCATATACTAAATCTGACATTGACTTGCTCTTTGTAGTTGAACTTTGTCATATGATATCATTTTTAGTTGACTATTGTGTGTTATGGAATATATAAGTTGCATGGGAAGTGATGTGTTATAATATTTATATGTTGAGTATATTTATTTTTATTTGTTGTTTGGTATCAGTTTTTGGTTCTATTAGTGTCAGTTTCAAGTATGTAGAAAATGTGGTACCAGTTTTTGTATGGTATTAGTATCAGCTTTAGGTATTTCAAATTACAATATCGGTTTTTATGTGTTTTTAATATCAGTTTCTGGTATAAACAACTATGTTATCATTTTTACATGCCATTTGTATCATTTATATAGGATGATTTTTTTTCTATTTTTTAAGTGGCTGGAATTATTTGTTTGCTGAGTGTAAAGTGCAAAACTATGAGAAGAATTATGAGCTTAAATGTCAATATATAATGTACACTATGTTATAGTGAATAGTTGGCAACTCAATATATGATGTAGAAGTGTAAAAGTATAGTTTGGCATAGTGTTGTTGTCAAATTATTTGAAACCCCAACTGGGTATCAGTTTTGCTATAAATTATAGTGAAAATAATTTATAAAATGCACAAGCATGAATTTCAGTTAAACAGCTACTTGGTATGAGTTTGTACTTTTTGGTTTCTCTTTTGTCATGCATGACAGTAAACTAGATAATTAAATTTATAAAGAATCATATTATATCAAACAGCTTCTGGGTATCATTTTTTCATCAATATAGGTATCAGTTTTATTTTATATAATATTTAGAATAATTTATAAAATCATCAAGCTTGAATTTCAATCATACACGTACTAAGTATGAGTTCTGCACTATTTTTGATATTACATTTGCAATATATTACAGTGAAGTAAATTTATTTATAGAGGATCATATTATATGGAACAAATACTGGGTATCATTTTGCATAAATATAGGTATCAGTTTTGTCGTAAATAACATTTAAAATAAATAATTTATAAAATAATAAAGCATGAATTCTAATCATACATGTAGATAAAAAAAAATATCAGTTCATCCACACTGCCATATTAGTTTCAGTTGTAAATAGAAATATATTTATAATCATAACAGAACATCAAGTGTGAGAGAAGTTAAACAATGCTAATTTTTGCAAAATCAGAAATAAGTACATAGTCTTTACAACAAATTGACATAATACCAAGAAGTGGTTGTTGAGATTCCACGATTCAAATTATATGTCATTTTGAAGAGGATTTTGTGTTCTTCACTGTGAAAGAGACGTGAGGTCATTTGGAGCATCGAGGAGGAAGTTATGGTAACAAGGAAAGTAATCACATTTGTTCATTATTTTCATATGGAAATGCATAAATTATTGGATTGCATTTGCATGAGTTGACAAGGAAATAAATACATGCACATGTTATGGAATAAAATATAGGCAAAAGGATAGGCATATTATTTCTTTCTCAATAAACGCATTGTTTTGGGATTATTTATTTCAATCTTTGCTAATTAAAGGAATGAGTGAATTACTTGCTACGTTTGCACCATTTATTACCATTGTAAATTACCTCCATTATCTTCTTATCATATCTTGGTAACTTAATCGACGACTCTCATGGATTTGCACTGGCTATATATTGTGGGTGGACTTTATTGTAAACTCATCCTGACATTCAACCAGTGATACCCTAATAGACTGTCTCTTCTTGTTAACCCTAACTTAAGGCTTTGGTATGTAAACTCTTATCTTGTAATCTCTTGTAACACTATCATGTATAATAAAATCTCTCTCCTTTGGATTGGATGTACACTATCTTGATGATGGTGAAACTAGTATAAATATCGTGCGTCTCTTTTCTTCTTTATAATTATTTACTATTTATTTGGAGTAATAGAATAATTTTTGCTAGATTGAGTGATGTTCAAACTAGCAAATCTAAATTTTGTTTATTGTTTTTTTCGCATTTCTGCAATTTTAGCACAATAGATTGGTATTGGAGTAGCAGTTTTGCTCTACAATGTTTGTATCAACATTAAAAAAAGCTAATTTCTATTACTTTTAACACAATATCTCAAGTGTATGTTAGGGGAACTGAACATAACAACAGGTTTTCCAAACAAATTCACTTCTTCTTCTTTTTTGTTCATCCAGGCTTGACATGCACTTGGCCAAATTCCAGTAGTGCTCATTGTCCGTCAGTAACTCATGCATTGCCCTTGTTGACAATATTCGTTCAGCTTCTAATTTGATTGGCATTCTACTTCTATTCAGTGAAATGATGAATATCATTACATATATGCCATAGTCAAGCCTGTTTGAAGCAAAATATATTGTTAGTATCAGTTTGCATCACTTGTAGTATTAGGTTTGTAACTAATATAAACATTGTACTTTAGAGATAATGGTGCAAAAAGATAGTATGATTTGAATAAATTATTTAATAGTTTTAGTACCATACTTAGCATTAGTTTTAGTATGAGTTTTAGTGCATGTAGGTATCATTTTAAGATTTTTGGTAGTTATTTTTCTTTAGTTTTGACTGTACATACATTTAGTATCCGTTTTGTGTATGCACGTATCAGTTTTGTGTTTGTACAGGTATCGATTTAGATCTGAATCAAATGTTTATTGAACTAAAAGATAATACCTTATGTAGGAATCAAATTCAATTCAATGTAAAAGGCAATAAAGATGTATACTAGTTTGTATAAAAGATTATAACGCAAAACGACAACAAGTTTTAAGTATGAAGTAACCGTCAATTCAGTTTCACTACTAGTTTCAGTTCTAGTATCAATTTTGTTCTTAGTGGGTATAATTTTTAACAAAAAATAATTACGTGACCTCTCTTTGATGTGCACACTTCATTTGATGTATTTGATTTGGCTTCACATCTAGATCTTGTATATCATTCTTTTTCCACAGTTCTTGCAACATTTCTTCAATATGCTTTCTCTATTAAAAATGATACAAAGTTAGTATATGTTCACTTTTTTTTAATTGTACTGAGTAATTTTTTTTTTAAAATATCATACCAATTTTATAGCCTCTTTCAAACCAGAGTTGTTTTGTCATTTGATCTTCTAGGACGTCTAGAATCAACATGACATCATTGAATTGTTAGGTATGTCTAAGTTACTAACGTCCGATGGTTTTCACAATGCAAAGGGAAATGAACATCTTCTACATATTTGCCTTATACAATTGTTTCGAGCATAGGCATGACCAAACATTTTTGACACCTTTTAGATCACAGACAACCCCTTTTTGTTGAATAGAAAAATAAGTTACAATTTAATGTATGAAGCAATTATTATGTACTTGCATATTAAAGTTCTATTTACCGTCATTGTGGTCGTGAATGCATAGTTATGCTCTGCTAGCGCACATTTAGATATATACTAGTTAATTATCCATATTAAAAATAGGAAATCGTCGGTTTTTGTTATTGGCGAAGCAATATTGAATAATATATAGTATCAGTAATGTTAATTGTGGCTGTGTATAATGAAAAGTATACAAATAACAAAGCATCGCTCAAATTAAACAGCTTGTGGGTATCAATTTTTGCATTGATATTTTAGCAGTTTTGTTGTACATGGTGCTCAAAATATTTCTAAAATTAACAATCATTGTATTTTATTATCTAGATGTAGGTATCATTTTTTGTTTTATTTTGGTGTCAGATTTGATGTAAATTACAGTGAAAATAATTTAGAAAGCAATCAAGTATCAACTCCAAACATATCGCTATTAGGTATAGATTTTGCATTATTTTGTTATTATTTTGGTCATACGTGACAATTACATAAATAATTAAAATTATAGGACATCAATTTTTATCAAACAATAATTAGGTATCGGTTTTTCATATATATATATATGTATGTATGTTTCAGTTTTGTTATGAGTAACAGAAAATAACCAAGCATGAATTCCAATCAAACAGCTATTTGGTATTGGTTTATTTACTTATTTTGATTGATATTAGTATTATTAGAGAAAAAATAAATTTATGTATCTGTCCATCCGTATAATTTCCTTCAAGATTATTTCGTAGTGCTTTTTTGGTTATCACACATCCTCCTTTGATTGTGTCATGATCCTCCCATGCTACTTCACTATTTTAACCATAGAGATTTGAATCAATTAATTAAAGTTATTTTAGTACGTAACATTATTATAAATATTTGTAAACTTACTTTTGCGTTGATGTTAGATAAAAGAAAGTTTTGATTACATTTTGTTGTTCTATGTTCAGATATACAAAGCATTTGCAGTGTCCTAGGATCTTATATTCGGAAGTGTTGGTTCTATTATTGCAAGTGGCTTTGGGAAGTCCTCTTCTGTACTTTTTTTTCATCATCTTTATTTTTTTAGGGTTTTGGCTTATTTGCTGTTTTTTCTGTTTCTGACCATAGTCAAAGCTGCATTTTTTCTTCTTATTCTTGTTCTTTCTTTTACTCTTTTTACACATAAGAAGCTTTTTTTATGTTGCTTTGATTTTTTGGCCAGTTGATTTTATCACTATTGTTTTCCCTTTTCAGCCAGCGGTTTTGTTGGTTTCTTTTCATCATCTTGTTCATTTTTTTCCTTTTAAAACTATTGTGTGTCATAGAGTTTGAAAGTTAGAGGAGTGAAGATGGGTACTGAAAAATGGTAAAGTAAAGTTTGGCTTTTGATAATGGTATCTTCTTCCATATTTTGAGCTTCCTATATTTCTTTTTCCATCATTTTTTATTTGTTCGAAGGACTATTTCATTTGTTTTGTCTATCATGTTTGCACTTTCATTTGTGGTCCCCAATGGTGTACCATGGTTTGGTTGGAGCATTTTTTTCTTCCAAATAATTTTCAGTTTCCATCTCCACTGGTTCATGCACTTCAGTTGGTATCTCAGTTGCTTTTTCTACATCATGCTCTGCAATTCTTTCTTTATTTTGTGCTTCTTATTCTTCATTTTGCACTTTTTCTTGCATTTGATTTTCGGTGTCTGTCTGCACTTATTCATGCACTTTAGTAGTTTTGTTATCATGCTGTGCAATTCTTTCTTCATTTTGTGCTTTATTTTCTTCATTTTTCACTTTTTCCAACAATTCATTTTCTATTTCCATCTGCGCCTTTTCATGCACTTCAGTTGCTATTTCAATAGATTTTTCTATATCATGCTCTACAATTCTTACTTTATTTTGTGCTTCATTTTGTTCTTTTTGCACATTTTCTACTTGACACTATATTTTCCTCTTTATTATTTTCTTCATTCTTTTCAGTTTCAGATTTGTTTTCTGCATTTTGGGATTCCATCTCCATACATATATCTTCATTCATTTCAGTTTTTGTGTTGTTTTTTTGTACATTAGAGTCGCATTTGTCTCTTCAATTTTTTTTCACTGTCTTTGTACATTTCAAGTTCATCTACTATGTGCATATTTTATACTTCAGCGTCCAAATTTCTCTCTTAATTCTTTTGCAATATTGACTTGATTTCTCTCAATTCTTGTTACAATTTTAGAATTCTTTCTCGACTTTTATCCTAATTTTCTTTTATTTTTCCAGTTCCTTCTTCCTTTTTTTGGCTTCATTTTCCAAATCTTTTAAGTGCATTTGGAAGACTCCAATCCTTACATCTTCTTCAAATGATCCAATACTTTGTTCAGCTTCTTCAATTTTTCTTTTTTTCCCTTGCTTTTCTTTTTCTATGTTGCTTAATTGTTGTTTTGTAGATGTTCTTTGAAGAAGTCTTTCTTCATGTCGAAGAAGAGTTATTTCTTTCACCTGTATAATTCGTACGGAAATTTTGTTTTAGTTTTAAGCTATGATATTAGCTTATAACTTATAATGATAATTGACTTTTTAATAGAAGCAATGATAATAGTTATGAAACTAGTACTATGCAGAGTTATAAACTGATATTCTATAGTATTAAAAATGATATAGTATTATTGTGTATTATAACTGATACTATGATGAAGCAAAATAGGTACTATACAGAGGCAAAATTGATACCAAGTATTGAAACTGATACTATATAGAAGCTAAACTGATGCTATGCAGAAACACAAATTATATTAAATTTTGAAACCGATACTATGCAGAGACAAAAATGATACCAAGTATTGAAACTGATACTATGCATGAGGTAAATACTGATACTATGTATAGTCAGAAATGATAGAAGAAAATATATAGTGCTAAAATTGATTCTAAGTAAAAGTTAAAATGATATTGATTAATGTAGATAAGATGGAGTTTTAACCTACGTCACCATCTTTTACATCGTCCAAAAATTATTTGACTACTATGTCTTTAAACTTTTGCAAATCCCATCTTGCAAATCTTAATAAATCTTGAGTACGTTGCCATCTTGGTTGAATGAGTTTCATCTTCTCAAATATGCAGTACCATTAACATTTAAAGAACTGATTAGATATGATTATTAACAATAATAATATTTTGAATAACATATCTTACCAACGGAAGCATGAAGCATCTTGACATGTTTCTTGGTTTGTGGATAAATTTTTTGACAAATTTACTAAAAATTTTCTCTATTATTTATAGCTAAAAAACTGTCTGCATAGTTTCAAAATCGATCAAGAAAAGTAGAATTCCCCATCTTTATTTTTTGTTGGTTGTTGGGGAAGAAAAATGTTAGTAGTAATTCCATTGCTATCAATAATGGTAGGTCTTTTTCAATTTGCTTTTACTTTTTTTCTATCACTACACCAAAACAGACAAATCCTAACATTTATAAGTGTTACAAATAATTTCAGTAACACTTTTTAAGTGTTACTAATGGACTGTGAGGAATGAAGCGGCCAAATTTGTGACACTTATAAGTGTTACGAACATACATATTACTAACACTTATAAGTGTTGGTACAGAAATATGCGGTAACGCTTATAAGTGTTGGTACAGAAATATGCGGTAACGCTTATAAGTGTTGGTACAGAAATATCTGGTAACGCTTATAAGTGTTGGAAAATGATTATTTAGTAACACATATATGTGTTGTTACACATAAAATGCTTTGCTTATCATTTAGGTTTGTGACGTAGATAAGTGTTGTTATCCAAAATATTGGTAACACTTATATGCGTTACTAATTGAAATTATGTTTTTACACTATTTTATACACAATTAATATTAAATTCTTAAAAGAAATGAATATAGTATCTCATAAATGATGATGTCCATATCATATATAATTCATCATATCAATTCAATATGAAGTCTAAAATGCTTCCATATCTCAAATGCAACAATATCATATTTAGATAATACTATAATATGAGCTACAAACTTTCCAATTTCAAAATACCACAATATCATATCCAAATTACAAAAAAGCAATTTCATATCTAATTTTAAATATGCAATATAATACGAGCTACTAATAAATAGAATTTTAGATACTGCGAAGACGAAACACAGGCCATATCACAAAGCCCCCATCTGAAAATTCACAAAGCCCCCATCTTCTGCATATATACTACCTACTAGAATACAATTTCCTAGCTAGACTGTGCATATCTGCACATACTATAAACTTGCCTGCCACTATTTCAATCAAATATCTACTATCACCATTTACCCAGTCATCATAACCAACTGCCACCACTTCCATTTCCATACATCTTATGTCCACAAACTTCTGCACTACTACTTCTCGGCCAAAAAGAAAGAGAAACAAACTGCACAACATCATAACCACCAACTTTAGTTCTCTCACATATACAAGACTGTCTTTCTCATCACCGTAACCACCAACTACTTCCAGCCTGCACTTCACATGTCCGCCTTGCAACTTCCCTACATCATCTACTAACTTCATACTATCATTAGTTCTTGCCGCTGCCACCATAACTGTTATTGCCTCTGCTTCGGCACCAATACGACAAACCATCATCAAGCATTACAATGCCTCACTACCTTGCTACCTAATCACTGTGCATATTCATATCACACAATGCACATCAAAACTTCCATCCTTGCCTTGTTCATCATCGTATCAGTCAATAGTTCACACTGCCGCTTCAATCAACTTCTGCCTCCCGCTTCATTAAAGAAACTACTTCAATTCAAACAACCTTCTTATATACCCCTGTAAAACTTTAAGCACAATGGGTTTTAACTCTTTTTGCATTAAGTTGTATAATTATCTAACCATAAACAACAAAATTTTCCTTAAATAACACTACAAATAAGAGATGCACACAGAAGGATGAATATTAAACAAATAAGAGACAACTTAAAATCAAACACACAAAATATAGTTCTAGGAAGCTCGATCAATAAGTGATTAGCATATTAAGTGTACCTTTGAGATGTCAGACAATACAGTGTATGCCTCTCCTATCATTTTGAACAAGCGGTCTGCATGCACTACGACCACCACTTCTCTCCATACTACATCATCCGCATTCTCAATCCTAATCAATGAATGACCGACCTACATTCAAATGCTTGCAGCATTCAAATATTGTAAGTTATTAGAAAACTTCATACTACATTTGAACTACATCAGTGCTACATAGCTTGTCTGGATGATGTCTCGAAGCAGCTTTTCTATTTGCTCTTTGTATATTTATAGCAGAACTTGATTGTTCAACTCCCCTACGCAACAAAATATGGTTATAAAAAATTTATATCAAATACTGCTTGTGAACCAGAAAGAATAATAATAGTAGCATATATTCTAGGATTGCATATTAAATTTAAGCACTTAAAATATCATATACATGTTCAGTGAAATTTCTTCGTGGCTCTTCTTTTCTATGGTAGCAAGACGGGCTTGTTTCAGTTCAGTACAAACTGAATCTTCTTTTCTATGGTAGCAAGACGAGCTTGTTTCAGTTCAATATAAACTAAAGATGATGTCTCTGCTCTGGACTTGTTGTCCTTCTCTTTTGATCTTTGGATCTGTGTAACCTAAAATTAAAAAAGTAAAATAAAGTTATTAAACTATTTTTTTAGTAAAAATTAAATTTAGCTATTTTATTAACTAAAATTTAAATTTTTTAAACCGTATTTTATAAATTAAAATAAAAATTTAGATATTTTATAAACTAAAATCCAAATTTAACTATATTATTAACTTGTTAAACCATATTTTATAATTCATTCAACTATTAAAATATTTTATTTAACTATTTTATTAACTAATATTATAATCCATTCAACTTTTATAAACTATTTAACTATTTTATTCGCTAAAATTCGAATTTAAACTACTTATAATTCATTCAACTATTTAAATATTTATTAAACTATTTTATTGACAAAAAAGTAAAATTTAAATCATATGTCATAATTTATTTAACTATTTAAATATTTTATTAAACAAAATTTGAATTTAACTATTTTATCAACTAAAATTCAAATTTTAACTATTTTATTAACTTTCTTGATGGAATATGTTTAGGTTACACACATAAACTTTGAGAATTCAGTTTATATAAGGCTCACAAAATATACAAACAAAACAACACATCATATAGTACATGCACAAGTAGCAACCAAAATAAAAGGAAACATACAGAAAAATATATAAAACAGGCAAAAAATGCATTTACATATGGATAACAAGGATCATACCATAGTGACCGATCATAAAGTTCTAGTATTACCTGCAAAAGATGGTTATGTTTGTATGATTGTGATGCATTGATAATATTATAAATGTAAATGATATTTATTGGTAATAAGCCTGTGAGTAAGGTGTGTGTCTAACTGTGTGTGCAAGTGAACAAGATGAAACGTGAAGCATGTCAACCTGCCTCTAGCCTTATGGCAGGTGATCCATTTATGTAACTGTGCCTAACTTATTCGTGCTTCTACCCTACTTTGATTTATTATTATTATTATTATTATTATTATTATGCACTAAATACTATTTGATAATACTTAATGGTACACAAGGAATCATTCTGTGAAACTGATTTTTTGTATTAACAATAGAAAAATAACACAATATAACATATAAAACATTATACTTGATAGTTCTGACTTATCATGGTATGAATGTCCAAATATATATCATAGCGGTACATATCCAAACATGAATCAAGACACACTTCACTTTCACGATCTATATAATTCTTTAGAATATGAAAAGCTATGTGTAGAATGATAAACAAAATAGAGATGCACACAAGAAGTATGCCCGAAGTGAAGAATAATATATTAAATAATTTCATTTTGTGCCACACCAAAACTCAAAGTTTTTTTAAACTATTTTGGTTGGTTTGCAAGCATGCAAGAAATATGTAAAAGAGAACATGATTGAACTGTCTATACTTTTGACACTAATAACCAAACAAACAAAAGGAATGCGGCTTATAGTATAAATCCTTGTGTCAGTTGTAATGATCCTGAGTCGATAGTGCAGTGCAAACCAAACAAACAGAAGGAATGCAGCCAAACATTTAGAAGGAATGCAACCAAACAAACTGCAGTGAGTCAACAGTGTAGTGCAGTTCGACTTAGTGCACTCTATATTAACTAATGTGAAAAAAACAAAATCATTGTTATATAAGCAAATTCATTACTTGCCAAAGCTATGCATGGTTCCCAGTAGATTCATCCTTGTTAATATCTATTATGTATGTATAAACTAATTGAGGAGTTGTTGATACATTTGGGACAGAGATTCTCTATCTTTTGTTACGTCAAAAATAGCATCAATCGGCACATGCTTTAAAGTAGATGTGAAAGTCACTTATTTTGTTTGAAAACAGTCCAAAAGTAAAGTCAGTTGAGTAAACCTCTGTTTGAGATTTAGGTTTGAATGATAACTCATTTAGATAATAAGCTAAAAGGCAAAGATGAAAATTACAAAACAGTGAAATAAAAGTTACTAGAAATAAAAGATTAGGGAGTAAATGAAAAGTTAATAATAGCAAAATAGAGACTGGAACAGCCACTTCACTGTATCAAAGCATGCATGAAAGATATTCCGATGTGTCTCCATCTCCAAATCAATCAATCCCCACTCCAAAATCTTCCAAACCCGAACCTTCCAAAACGTTCCATCCACCATCATACTTTAATTTAATAGTGGAGTAGATTAAACTAGAGTTGGAAAACCCTATTATAAACAAAAATTAAAAAGGAAAAGAAGTGATCAGGGTATAGAGATGAACCCAAATGTTGGTGTTGGGCACAGTTTTGGTTCTAGAGATTGATGTTGTTAACCTCCCCAATCTCACTTCAGGCCAAAGCCTATGCGCCATAACTTCTTGAATTTAGTCTCATTTATTATTAACTCTCTCAACATTAATGCCGCGACATTCCACTCATTTACAAAATAATCCCAGAACGGTTGAACACAATCAATGTTTGTCTTTTCAATTGTGACAGAACACTACCTAACTTCCAACTGTGACAGAACACAATCAATTTTTTATTGAATATGCTTTTACAACAACTTGCCTTAAATCTTTAAGTGTGCGTTTTAAATGAATAGTTAGGTGGTCTATGAAGGATCTTAATTTGATGTACACTCGGATAGATGAATGTGATGAAACTTGCATATGCAAAAGGACAAGTTCAATTAAATTGTAATTTAAAAATTTATGTTTGGAAAAGAGTAAGTAGAAAGCTGTAGCAAAATGGTATGTCGTCTAATAGTAACAGAATTTTAAAAATAAACAAGAAGATGAAACATACAAACTTGGAAATGAAAAATGGAGAAAATTCCAATAATTATTTCAAAAAACATCTGCAGTTTGCCAATCAACTGCAGTTTGAATTACAGGAATGAAATGGAATGCATAAACAATACAACTAATTAAGCCAAGCTAGCAAGTTATTACATTTAAGGATATAGCTCATTATAGTGAGGTTCCTTGATTAAGCCGAGCTAGCAAGTTGATGATACTAACAGTATAACTAGTTACCTTTTATGTTGATTTTGCCAAGCTAGCCTACATCCTTTGAAACACATACTATAACCAGTCTAAACCTTTTTAACCTAAATTGAATTCTCCAAATACAATTTTTTTGAAATTTGCAAGTAAAATAGCATAGAGAAAGAAAAAGAAATTTACTCTCGACGTCGACCTTGAAGAAGGACGCATTGCGATCCAATCGCCTGAGCCACCCGTAATTTTGAGCAAACAACGTCGTTGACGTCGAGCCCGAGTCATCGATGTAGCCGCCGTGAGGACCACTACGAGAATAGTGGTCATGAAATGTCAATCCTGCCGAGCTGTCGATCAAGTCGAGCCACGAGTCGTCGAAGTTGTTGAAGTCGGCGTCAATGTTAAAGTGGATGAAATCGGCATCGATGTTGAAGTGAACGAAATCAGAATCATTTTGGCAAGTGAGAGAGAAAACCCTAAAATAAATTAGAATTTATGTGGCCGAAAATTGATAAGCGTGAGGAAAGAGCACATATGCATAAGGTACAGAATACCCCACTTATCAATACAGTATTTACATATTTACTAAGTGTTTGTAACGCTTATCTGTATTGCAAAGTCAATACAGAAGACTATTTTATTTATGCCAACACTTTTTCAGTATCATAACACTTTTTTACTGTTGGTAGTTTGTAACATTTATAAGTGTTAGAAATTAGTAGATATAAAATGTTGCAAAATCACCGATTTGGTGTAGTGTCTCTTGTTTTATTCTTTTTTCAACCACGTTCCTTGTAATGAAAGTACATTTGCCAAAATTTCTTCTTGCAAATTCTTTGAACTATGTTGAAATGGTTTTCCTCGTCATTTTTTGTGTTGGTTCTATGTTTATCCCTTTCAACGGTATACCAAAAAGCAAGCTAATGTCTGTGGCAGTTAATTTCATTTTATCTTTTCCAAACAAGAAAGTATCGGTTTTGGTTGCATAACATTTGTATAAAGCATCCAAGTTGTGTTGATGCTTCTTGGATTCCTTTATTATTATTCTTTCTTCATAAAAGACATTGAAGAAGTTGTAAAATTGAGTATTTTTGAATGTGTCTATTTGTTTTTGGTTAAGCCATTCTTTTCTTTTACCAACTTTATCATTCTAAAAGTTACCTATAAGCCACATCTGTATATATGCTGTGTCTGATTTTGTATCTTCAGCTTCTGCTATTTTCCGCTATGATCCTTTAGATATGATATTCATGTTTGTCGGCTGTTGATTGAAAAAATCATCATCATCCTATTGCTTGAAAAAGAGGCATTAAGTTGACGGCGAAACAAATGACATTGAAACATAACAATATGTTGGGTATCAATTCCAATGAAACTGCTTCATGCAAATATATAAGGAATATCATTTTTGCAGTTCGAAGGTATCAGTTTTGTTAAACATAGGTATTATTTTTCATAAAAATGAGATTTGAAACAATTTTGAAAATTCCAAACTAATGGCTACAAGTATATAAACTGTAGGTGTTATATTTGATTTATAATGGTGTCAGTTTTTTAAAAAATGTAGTGAAAACAATTTATAAAAGTGCAATGTACAAGCTTTAAACAAACATGTTAGTGGTATCATTTTTAGAAGCTACTGGTAGGCTTTTCTCTACAAATTACATGGAAAATTATTTATAAAATTAGAAAGACATAAGTTCTACTCAAATCGTCTAGTGAGTATCATTTTTGTCGAATACTGGTATCAATTTTCATAAACATGACAGTGCATATAATTTAACAATTCAAATCATTAATCTAAAACATACATAATTTTCGCATCATTTTTTATTTATAATGGTATTAGTTTTTAAATAAAATGCAGTGAAAACAATGTATAAAAGTAAAACGTACAAGCTTCAAACAAATATGTTAGTGGTATTATTTTTCCAAGCTGTTGGTATCATTTTTGGTAGAAATTACATGAAAAATATTCTATAAAATTAGAAAGACATCAACTCTAATCAAAACAGCTAGCGGGTATCATTTTTGTTGAATACTAGTGTCGGTTTTCATAAAAATGACATTTGAAATAATTTTGAAATCTCCAAATCATTTAATTCAAACATACACAATTTAGGTATCAGTTTTTATATATAATGTTATCGGTTTTTAAACATAATGTAGTGACAACAATTCAAAAATTTACAAAATACAAATTTCAAACAAACATACTTCTAGTATCATTTTGGCAATGTATTGGTATCACTTTTCCTACAAAATACGTTGAAAATTGTTTATAGAATGATATAGGCATCAACTCTAGTCAAAATAGTCTGTGGGTAACATTTTTGTTAGATAGAGGTATCAGTTTTCATAAACATGATATCTATTCTATTACATAAGAAAGAGAATGTATAACTCTTAGTATTCTTATCTCTCATTCACTGTTAGACTGAATAGTGCATTCTCCTTAATTTTTGATACAATTTTCCTTTTAGGCCCTCTAAAAATTTTCAATATTCCACAAAACTACCATCATTAACATAGCAATTAATTTTATCATTATTCCTTTTGATAAAATACTCTTTTATATATTTATTTCTTTTGATAAACTCATAATAAGTATTTTTTTGTAATATAAGAGATTTCTTTAACTTCTCCATGTTATCACTATAATTTTTTCATTCCCCATTGGTTTCCTATCATTATTTTACATTCCTTCCATTTAAATTTTTTTCATCATGTTATATCTTCCCCTTTTTCAATTGCATATGTATACTATATATAGTTCAATAAAAAATTATTTCCAATCAACTTAAAAATTCTATCCAAATAGTATATTAGTTAGTCTCTTTAATTTTCTTATCTAACTATAATTTGATTAAATTCATCGTTAGTTCTTCAATTTCTATTCATATAAAAAATTATCATTTTATTTATATTTTGCAGAGATTGTGTTTCTATCTGTGGCTTTTAGTATTATAGTTTTCATGGAAAAACTCCAAAAAATCTTGGCTTACTGATTTATCAAGTTGGATTTAGTGGTTTGATTTTTATTTTATTATCTTTGTTTTCATTCAATATAAGGTTGAATTTTTTGTTTTAGCTCTAAATATATGATTTCAGATCTTTACTTCAAATTTTGTATCCTAAAGTTGTTTCCTTCCTATATTTGTTACAATTATATGGATATGAATTAGGTTTCATTTATAATTTTAGAAGGTTATTGAATTTATTAATATGTAGATATCACATAATCTTTGGTTATTTTGTAAAAACTATAATACATAATGCTTGACTATTTTTTATTCTAAAGTTCTCTATTTATATCGACATTCATCTTATTTGTATTCGTTCAGTGCGATTATCATTTTCATTTCCTTCATTCATTTCGTAGGGAATAATTGTCTTACTAACATATAAATATAAAATAATATTAAACTTTTTTTTATACACAAGTGGTAAAGTTGATCTTTTATATTTTGAAGTATAAGTATATACTGGTAACGATTAAATAACGGTCATAAAAAAATCCATGGCTGCCTTCGGTTTCTTTGATTAGCGACTTCTGCTCTATTCCTTTTCTCAGGCTTTCTCCTTTCTCCTTCTTTAGCGATTATTTCGCTCCTCTCTCTGGTTTCGCGTCTCTCTTTTCTTTGATGTGGGTGCCGATTCTAGGGCTTCAGTGATGAATTTGGGGGTTTTTTATTTTCGTGGCAATTTTGTGCGGTGCTGCCCTTCCTTCGAATCTATTGCTCAGGCTTTGTTAGCGGTAGTGTCTCCGCCTCTTTCGGTCTGTTTCACTGGCTCATGCTCGATTGAAGTTTGTGTGTACTCTGCTGAGGCCTTTTCGACGCTTGCTCGATTCAGATTTGTCGACGTTGCTGGTAGTTTCTTGCTTTTGGACCCTCTTTACCGATCTCTCCCTTCGATTCCATTCTACGAGTCGAAGGCAGAGATGGTGGCATCTGCTGGGTCTTGCAATGTTTCGAATCTGTCCTTCAGATTTGTGCCGCGTTTATCTTTTGCTGAGAAGTTTGTTGGTGTGGTTTCTTGTAAGCCTGATTTCAGTTTTGGTTCGCTTGGTGATGATTTGCGTGCGGGTTCTTTGGTTGACTATGGCCCTTTATCGAGAGACAAACGAGATTTAATCACTCGTTTTGTGCCTCGATTAGCTTTTGTTGGCCTTGCTGCTGGTTGTGCCCCTCTTGTGGCTTCTTTTGTTTTTGGGACTGTTCTCGCTGATGGGTGTTGCGCTGCGACAGAGGTATTGGATTTGACCGCCTTACCTCCTAGCGCAATACGTCCTATGGTTGATATGGAAGGATTTGGCACTGTTCTGGCCATGTCCGTCGCTTTGGAACCGCGTTTATCGTCTTATCCTTTGGTGAATGACGTATTGGCTCTTCCCTTGGCTCTTCCCTCTGAGTCTTGTTCGTCGCTGTTATTGCCTTTGTTTCCGCAACTGCAGGTTTGTTGTGCTCGTTGTAGGTAGGTACGCTCCCCTTTAGCTTGCTTATTTGCTGTTGTTGATTGTGGGTTATCTGCTGGTTGTTGGTCGTTGGATTTTTTAGCTTGCTTCAATTGCCTGAGCCATGTCACATTAACTTGTGAGCTCCCCGACATTGCCGTCTCCCCTGAGACTGGGATGATGTCGGGTCATTTTTTGCCTGTTGTATTTTATTGGACCTTTGGGTCCATGTTGTCCTTAATTCTGTTTCTGCTTTTTCATCCTCAGATGGTCTTGTGGGCTTTCGTCTGCCGATTCGGTGATGTCCATCTCAGGATTTTTGTCTGGATTGACATGTTGGCTGATCGTTGTTGGCTTTCTTTTTCGAGTCTTGACGAGGCAATTCCATTGTCGTCAGCGACTTTCTCTTCCGGGTGTCGAGTTCCTTTGACTGATTTCGGTTGGTCTATTCTGTGGACTCTGAGGGACTGGAACTGTTGGCTCAGGCGTTCCTTTCATCCTGGTCGTATAGTGGCCAGTCTTGACCACTATACGGACAGACTGAGATTTTGCCAGCCTTTATGTTCTTCTCTCCCCTCTGATTGGTCCGACTTGCGACTCTTACCGGCTCCGCGGGGCTGTTTTATTAGTGACAGTCCGGCATTGGTAAGACTCCCACAGCAATATGAGCCGCTTTCTATTAGCGACCCTACACTGATCCGCTCTGTCTCTGTTCTTTCGCCTTCATTCTTAGTCGTCGCTTCACCTTCTTCTTCTTCTTCCCCCTCTCCTGTCGAGTCTTCCTTGTCGGTTTCGCTTTCCTCTTGCCAATTCGATTCTCTCAGTTATTCTACTTCTCTGTTATCTGATTGGTTTCTTCAGAAGAGTGGTATGCGACTGCTTCGCCTTCCCTCTTTCTATCAGCTTCCCCAGACGCTTTTGATTCCTTCGGAATTGGTGAGTCCCTCTTCCTCCTATTGCTCATCGGACTGCTCTCTTCCTTCTTCTTCTTGTTCTCTGTCCTTATCCATTCCCCTTATGAGCAAGGCAGAGATTGCGCTCCTTAACGAGCGTCTCGACTGTCTAGCTAGGAACTCGTCGCGTTCGTCTTCTCTGCTTGGAGCCTCGTTGCCTTCTGCTACGGGTCCGGGTCTCGAAGTTGCTTCGATGACTCCTACCCAGATTTCCGACTCTATCCCAAGGGCGACTCGGCGCCGTTCGCGTAGGGTCCAGGCTACCCCGCGCACCATTCGCACACGCTCTATAGCGGCGTCCGAGCAGATTGATCGATCTCCTCGGTATTCCCTCTACCTGATCTGAGTTCTCCTTTTTCCTCTTTGGTTCCCGGTTCTTGATTTCAATGGCGAATCTTCTTTTCTGGAATATCCGTGGCATTGGCAATGATGCGTCCTTGGCTAGGCTTAAACGCATTGTCAAGAAACACTCTGTTGGTTTGGTCGCTCTCCTGGAACCCTTCCTGGGTCCCGAAGACATTTCCAGCACTGTCTTATCCTTAGGTTTTGGCGGGGGCTCCGCCAACGTCTCGGGGAAGATGTGGATCCTATGGTCCAAATCTTTTTCGGTCCGGGCTGCTTTTGACTCCTTTCAGCTTTTTTCTTTGGTCTGTTCGTCTCCCTCATTTAGCTCTCCCTTCCTTTTCTCGGCGGTTTATGCCAAATGTGATCGTGTGGAGAGATTGTCACTCTGGTCTGACATTTTAGGTCTCGAATCGTTGGGCTTCGCTACATCTGTTTTAGGCGGCGACTTTAATATCGTCGCTTGCCAAGCGGAAAAACGGGGAGGAGCCGCCATCAATCGTGTAGCGATGGCAGATTTCAACTCGTTCATTGTCAGCTCTGGTTTGTCTGAGCTTCCTTTTGTAGGTTCTGCTTTCACCTGGTCCAACAACCAAGAAGGACCGAACTGAATCCTCTCCCGGCTAGACCGTGTTTTCGGATCGGAGGAGTGGTTTCGTCTTCCTTTTTCCTTCTCGATCGCGCACCTCCATCGGTCTTTCTCTGACCATGCTCCCATGGTTGTTCGATGCTCTCCCCGCTCTTTAACGGGGCCCTCTTCCTTTCGTTTCCAAAGCATGTGGATATCTCACCATTCCTTTCAACAAGTTGTTGCTGATTCTTGGTGTGTTCCTATTGTTGATTCTCCTTGTAAGACGTTCAGTCGTAAGCTTAAGCGTCTTAAAGATTGCCTTAAGGTTTGGAACTCTCAGGTCTTTAAGAACATTTTCGGCCGCGCTCGTCTGGCCGAAGAGTCTCTTATAGCTGCCGAATCCTTGTTAGATGAGGATCCTAACGTGGCTAACAAGGAGGCTTGGGATCTTGCTCAAACCACTTTCTCCTCTGAACTTCGTATCGAGCATGACTACCTTAGTCAAAAGGCTAGGATCAAGTGGGTAGTTGTCGGTGATACAAACTCTAAATTCTTTCATTCCTCTATTCGAAAGAAGAATAACATCCTCACGATCCGTGAGATTTTGCGTCCGGATCTATCTACGGCCTCTTCGCCTAAAGATGTTAAAGAGACCATCCTGTCCCATTTTCAATCTTTTTTGGGCTCTCCGTCGGTATCGGAATCGGACCCAGCTCTGCTGGCCTTCATTCCGCGTGTTGTTCTTTCTCCGGAATGCGACGTCATCACGAATCTCCCTTCTTCGAAGGAGATACGTGCTTCTGTCTTTGCACTGAGTAAGGACAGCGCCAGTGGTCCGGATGGTTTCAACGGTAATTTCTTCAGGAGTGCCTGGTCTTTAATCCAGGAGGATTTCTGTCTTGCTGTTCAATCCTTCTTTTCTGGGGGTTCCCTTCCTTCTGGATGGACATCCACCAACCTTGTCCTTATTCCAAAGTGCGAGAATCCTAGGTCGTGTGTGGATTTCCGGCCTATCAGTCTTTGCAACTTTTCGAACAAAGTGATTTCTAAAATCATATCCACTCGTTTAGCGCCCTTCCTTGAGCGCATTATTTCTCCTTCTCAAGCGGGATTTGTAAAGGGGCGTTTGATTACTGATAACGTTCTGCTCGCTCAAGAACTTATTTCCCAGATCGATCGGAAGATCAGGGGATCTAATGTTGTCTTCAAACTGGACATGGCTAAGGCCTACGATCGTATGTCCTGGTTTTTCATCATCAAGGTATTAAGGGCTTTCGGGTTCCCGGAATACCTTATTGACTTGGTGTGGAGGCTCATCTCCAACTGCTGGTTCTCTGTGCTTATTAATGGATCGGCTTATGGTTATTTTAAGGCCGGTAGGGGCTTGCGTCAGGGAGACCCTCTATCGCCAACTCTCTTTGTGATCGCGGCAGAGGCCTTCATTCGCGGTCTCCAATCCTTAACTATCTACGGCCAGATTCAGCGTTTCGGGATTCTGAGGGGTTGCCCCCTAGTATCTTCCTTGTCCTTCGCTGATGACGTAGTCATTTTCTCTAATGGCAGCATCCCCTCTGTCCGTCGGCTTCTCAATTTTCTTCATCAATATGAACGTTCATCGGGCCAACTTGTTAACCCTACCAAGAGCTGTTTCGTTCATGCAAAGGACATGCCTCCCTCCCCTCCCTTCTCAATTTCTCTGGCTTCAAGGAAGCCACCCTTCCCCTTCCTTATTTGGAAGTTGTCATGTACCATGGTAGAAAGGTCAATGCTCTTTTCGACCCCATAACTGATAAAGTGAGGGGTAAGATTTTACGCTGGAATGCTTCTCTTATTTCTCAGGCTGGTCGTCTTGTCCTTATCAAATCCGTTTTAAACTCAATGGGTACTCATGTTTTCGCGGCTATGACCCCTACTTCTTCCTTCTTTCGGTCTTACCGTTCTTTGGCTTCATCTTTCTTCTGGGGCAACAGAGATAGCGCCCGTCGTCACCATTGGGTGTCATGGGATGTGGTGTGTCGGCCCAAGAATGAAGGCGGTCTGGGTCTGCGAAGACCTGAGGACCTTTGCGCCACTTTTGCCTGTAAATTGTGGCATAGATTTGGCGCTAACAACTCCTTATGGGCTACATTCCTCCATGCGAAATACCGTAGTCTTGAGGGCTCTAACTTCTCAGGTTCCCCGTCTTTTGCTAGTGAAACCTGGAAGCACATGCAGTCGGTAAAAGCCTGTTCCGACAGTCACGGTGGTTCTTCAGGATGGGATGGATCTTCCTTTTCCATTTTGAGAGCTTGGTCTACGATTAGGGTGCCTAGCCCCATTCGTTCGGTGTTTTCTTTTATCTGGGACTCTCGTATTCCTCCCAAGGTCTCTACTCTGATGTGGCGAATTATCCATGATGGTTTGCCACTTGACGAGAACCTCCAAAGAATCGGCATCCCTTTCGCTTCTCGTTGTAGATGCTGCGGTAATGGGGATACCGAATCCCTTAATCATTTGTTCTTTGGTGGCTTTACAGCCAGATCGTGCTGGAATTACTTCGGTAACCTTATTGGTATGCGTCGGATGGCGTGTTCTCCTTCTGATCTCTGGAACTCCTGGTGGTCTGGGAATGCTGGTAAGTCTCTTCGTGCGATCATTTTCCGCTTGATTCCTTGTCTCATCTGCTGGCACCTTTGGTGCGCGCGAAACAAGGCTACGTTCGAAGATGCTCGTATGGATCCTCCTTCTATTATTCGGTGTGTTCGGAAAGACGTCTTCATTGCTTTCTGTGGACGACCTTTCAAGGGTCGCTTAAACTCCCGTGCGGAGCATCTGGTCAGACTCCTCTCTATTTCGTGTGCTTCGTCTCACGCAAGACTGGGAGTAGGTTGATCATCGTGTGCGAGCACTGGCCTTCACCCATCGCTCATTGCCCCTCCCCCCTTTTTTCTGTTTAATGTGGTTGTTAGTTTTCCAGGAGCTGTATCCAGGGTTTGGTTGTCTTGTTTGTGATGTCCGGCCTTTTCTTCTCTGGTTCCTTGGTGGTTACTGTGGTAGCTAGGCTGCTTCGGATTGACTTGGTTTACCTTTTGGCTGTTGGTTTCTCGGTGCTTCTTGGCTGGTTTTTTCTCCCTTGTTCCGTGCTCCCTATCTTGGAGTGAGCTGTCCAAGGAGTTGCTGGTTTGCGCCTTTTAGATCGCTCTTTTGTTGGTTTGGTTTGGAGGTCTGACCTTTTCCTTCGGGTCAAGGCGGGTTTGTGGAAGCTGGTGGATCGTCTGTCCATTCCTCTCCACTCAATCTGGGTGGTTTAGCTTATGGCGGTTCTTTTCTTTTTGGTTTTCTATGGCTCGGTTGGGTATTGGTTGTCTGGTTTCGGGATGCGACCTCCATTTGATCGCTAGTTTTTGGTGGTTTCTCTGTGGTTGTTCGGCGGCAGCGACTGGTCTTGATCTACTATTTTGCCACTGGTTTGGCGTTGATGGCGTCTGCTTTTCTCTGATTGCCATCTTCCGTGCGTTCCTTTTATTTGTTGGTTTAGCGCTTACTAGTTGGCTCTCTTTTGGTTCGGCTTGGAGGTCTGGCCTTTTCCTTAGGGTAAAGGCGGGTTTGTGCTTGTTGGTGGATCGTTTCCTCATTCTCCTCCCGGGTCTTCAGTGTTTTGGTTTCCGCTGTTGTTTTGCGGTATTTCCTTTTGGTGGTTTTCATCCCATCTTGTTTCCTATTTTGTGAGCCCTCGGAGAAAGGCGTTTTTTCTCCTATTTATATATTATATTTCTTTTTTTAAAAAAAAAGTATAAGTATATACTGGTTTTCCTTCATATTCAACAAGTGGTTATATTGGATTTACTGATACATCGATATCATATATAGCCTTTGATCATTTGTATAAAATCCTTGATATGTAGTGCTAAACTATTTTTTTTTGAAATGATACTTAGATACAATATATCACCGGGACAACAAAACATAAATCATGTGTCAATAAATGTTCGAATCACACTACGCAAGTTTTGAACTTGTGACCTCTCGCACCAAAGTCTAATCACTTAACCACGGGGACAATGGTGCTTGTCGCTTAATTATTTTTTAGTTCTCAAGTTATATATTTACATCGACGTTCATCTGATTTGTGTTTGGTTAGTACGATCATGAATTTTATTTCCTTTGTATATTTTGTATAGCATAATTGGTTTACTAACACATGTATATACCAAACAACCTTAAATTACGTATAATTTGAGATAAAATTGATGTTTTTCCATATTTATATTCAAGAAAATTAAGTAGGAGAAAATATCGTCTATGAAGTAAAAGAATTATCAAATAAATTCTACATCGTATTTGAGAAAAGAAATATAAATGTATAAATATTACTTTTGTTATGTCTACCGTATGTAACTTTAGTTGAAAGTTTAGTTTGAAAAAGGTGTTACATGAACTTAATTTTTAATTAAATATTTTATTTTTTTATACTCAACCTGGACTTTTTTTTGTACCATGAGATATTATCCATCTTAATTGTCCTATGGTTTAATAGTTTTTCTGTAGTGATGTTTCATTGATCGTGAAATGTACATAAATAGCGCATATTTTCCAATTTAATGCATGGTTAACACTAAATTTTTGAAGATCTTGTGGAACAGAGTAGTAATTATCTTTTATTTTCTACAAAGATTATTTGATGCTATATTGTTTTGATTTTATTTAGCATTTTGGAGATGTTTATAAATAATTATGAATTGAAGATGTATTATTAATAATGTTTACATGCAAACTAACTTCAAATAGAATGAATTGTATTTAAAAGGAATAAATTGATAACATTTTTTTAATTCAAATTCAGACTAATTTGAGAATTATTACAACTAATTCTCTTTTATTAAAATTTATTTTTAAAGAATAGCTACGTACTAATCTCTATTAACCCTAATCAATTCGTGTCCACTTTTAGTCATTATAACTTTCTATTTTTATGATGGATTAAGACTAATTTTTAATTTTACTTAATTGGATATCTCCAAAAATATACTTTTATTAAACATATTGTGTAGCCCCCTTATTCATATAATTTGCACATTTTCAAATAAACTAGGATCATGCTTAAATAGTTGGAATCATCAAATTTAGAATATGCATAGGTAACAAGTCATGTTTTTCTAAAAAGGCCTAATATAGTAACAATAATACAATGGATACTATATACATAATTATGAGTAAAAAATTATTGCATGATCTACAAACCTAAATGATACTATAGATATAGAAGACCGAAGGTCAAATGGTTAAGCTAATAATTCTTATCCATTTTTTGAGTTTCGAAAATAATGGTAGGTTTAGTTCTTTTAATATTTTTATCTTTAAACTTGCTTTATTTAAAAAAAATTTTAAACTCAATATAAAGTATGTGCAATTTAGTTAATTTGATAATTTGGTAATATTTTTATTTTATAATTCCGCCGTTTGATGTTATAATCAAAGTGAAAATAAGGGACATATCTCTAAAATCAAACTTAATACGCAAAACATCCTCCTCATAAACAAAATATAAATTACATTCTATTTTCAAATACTAGAATTTTCTTCCCTAAAATACCCCTCTTCTTCATTTCAGCAATGTTGATTCTTCGTGTATGGATGTTATTCTCACATCCATAATTAAAATTTGCACAAGATTAATTATTAATCTTTAAAACGCAATAACTTCTTGTAGAAACGACGGATTAACAAACCATTTTCACCGTTAAATCACAAATTTTATTATATTTCCAACGAGTAACATTGTGCATATATAAAAACAACGGCAGAACAAGCTATCTAACGAGTGACGTTTCTGCAATTATATGGTATGATTGCAGACAATTCAACAATTATATGCAATAATTGCAGAAATGTCTGCAATTATACCATATAATTGCAGAAATGTACACAGTTGTTTTAACACGGTTTTCAATCTTTTTGACCCTTTATCATTGTTATCCTTACTATATTTTTGCAGAGAATTAAATTATATACAGCCTAAAAGCAGCAATTTGACTTCGTATTGAAGCATTAATTAAAAGAAAAGATCAATAGAAGAAGCAACAAATGCCTTGTCTGCTGGCAATGAAGAAGTCTGTCCAATGTCCATAGATCCAGGAATCTACACATGAAATGCTTCGAACAGTGAACCAATATTTGCTTTAATTTATTACATTAAATTTATCTTTAATACTATTAAATATTTGTTGACAAATAGCCATTTGTTGTTTCTTTAAATGCCCAGCTACACTACTACTGCAACTACTTCCTGCTGTGTATCACAAAATGTACAGTGAACATCAGTTTACATATTGAGAAAGGAATTAAATGCAAGTTGATAAAACATAATTGTGAAATTTCACTATAGATGATCATTTTACAATTATTTTGCAATTAGTAATCTGACATTTAAAGATTTAGCCAAAGATTTTCCATGTTATATTAACCAGTACAGATTTAGGAAATGTCTTTCACACATTGATGTCATATTGAAGTTAGAATTTAGTGGAGATTATTGACTTTACTGAACACTTGTTTTCCTTCATCTTTCAGCAATAATTTCAAATTAATTGTTTTCAAACAAAGAGTTAAGGTTTGACGAACTAAACGGATATATATGTAGCAATATATATAGACTATATATAGTACATATGATAAAAGAATATTTGAGGCAACACACTTTGGAAGGCTTCAAAGCATATAGGCACTATAGGCTTTATAGTAAAAGTTCAACTGTTTAGGGTCAAATATTGGTTCCTCCAGTTATCATCTCCAAATTATACTTCTAAAGATATTGTGGAAACCTTTTTAATCATTCTTTTTTCTCCAAACCCATTTACATATATAATTTATTTGTATATTTTATTCCAACATGTATGTGTTCTACTCACTAGCAAACAACAATGTTCAAACAAATCCTTGTTTAAGTTACTATCAATGGAATCAAAATTTATGTCTAACTAATTAGTTGTTAGTTAGTGAGGCATAAACAATAATTAGTTGAACACACTTATCTTTTTATAGTTTGAAATTTGTAGTTTAGTTTCTACTCGATCTAACATATAAATGAACTAGTTAAATTGTGTAATGCGTATATAGTTGAAACTGGACAGGTTAATGGAAAGAATAAGATCAGTTTCTACAAGAAAAGCTGAGATCTCCTTGTTTTGGTAATCTTGGTTTAGTTTGATGAAATTTGGGAGACAAGTGTTAGTGGTTATGTGACACTTTAACATCGCAGACATGAACTGATAGAAATGATATTGTCTACCAAACTTTATCAAAGCATTTTTCCTCAGAAAAATGCCATTATTTTCATCACTGGGAAATCAACTTTGACAAGTTGTGTTGACTAATGCAGCTTATCTACGCATAAGATGGCAAGTATATTTATATATAAACATTGAATTGAATTGTTGAAGAAGCTAAGAGCAAATTTTTGTGATTTCGACTCAAAATGAAATTGTTATTAGAGGTACTGAAATATACTTTAAAGTTTAAACATATTGTGCTAATTATATTTTAAATAAAGCATGCTAACTAGCAAATTTCCCATGCATTAATACAACTCTAGTTTAGGAAACAAAGAAACAATATGGATCAACCAAAAAGAAAGAAGGACTTTGCACAGAAGATCCCTATTTCTGATGTTCTTATATAAAAAATCACTGTAGAGATGAGTATGTAAATTATATCTCTGTAAAAATAAGTTAACTTACACTTTTTAAAAATTTCAAAAATTTCAAAAATAATTCAAAATCAGAACTAGCTTACGCTTTCATAATGGCATATGCAGGTTAACTTGTGTTTTTCAAAAAATTCAAAATTACGAAAATTTCAAGAATTTCAAAAGAAATTCAAAAAGTGCAAGTTACGCTACATTTTCTGTCAGAAAAGTGAAAGACATCTATCGTTTTCTATTTTTTCAAAATTAGCGACCAAATTTACATATTCATTTCTGCAGTATAACAATATTAAAAATAGGGACCTATAACTCTTTTTTTTTGAAAAGAAAACGCATTTATAATGCCATAATGACATTGAAAACGGAATAAAAACAAGGTCTGAAGGTAGAAAAGTAACTAATTTTAGTTTAAGAAAACATGAACCCACAACATTCACCATGTGTTGTAAATTACTGATTCAGCCACACCTATACTTCAATTTGAGCGACATATCAGCATATAACTTTTTACACACATTGAAAGCTAATTTATGTACATTTGGTGAAATTTGTTGTCAATTCTGTTCTCTGTGGGGACTATGACATAAAAGTTGAACCAAAGAAAGACCAAGTTCTTGGTACAAAATTCAATGAACTTTCATCAAATTTGCAAATGAAGTACATATATAAAGCAGCATAGGCAGTATGTCTACTAAAAGAAACATTAACATTCAGTCTCTGCCGAGAGAATAAATTCACAAGCAAAATACAATTTATTCTTGAAGTGACATGCAAAACATAATATTGTAAGTAATTCTTGAAGTGACACACACCCCTCACTGAATGATATTATTTCTCTTTTTACCCAAGTAATAGAAAGAAAAAAAATGAAATAACCCTTTTCAATATAATTTAGCCGAAGAAATGCAACTTAAATTGTGCATGAGAAACATATTTTTGAGTCTGAAAGTTTGATGACACACTTTATCTAAGATTAATTATATGATTATCCACTTCTTGCAAGATATAACTAAAAGATATGAGTTGATTGTTTCAATGTTTTGCATATTTTAGTAGAATTTTTTAGGTTGAACAAAAAGAAAAGAAAAAAAAATAACTTTACGTCTCTAGTTAAACATGATTTGATAGCAAGTATTAGCTAAAGTCATTAAATATGATAAAAACCAAGTCATTCATCAATCTCACCTTGAACAGATTTTGCATAAATACAAAAATTTGAAAACATACAGGACCAGACTATTTAATATATTCTTTCATGATTAAGCAATACAACCAAGTGATAAGCAACCCGACCACAATTTCTTCATCATCCTACCCTGCATTCAAATCACAACCAGACAAAGTAAGAAAAAAAAGAAAGAACAGTGTGCACAACATTCTTAATATAACAAAAGACCAAAATGAAAAATGCTAATGAACATAAGAAAACCATAAAAAGTAACAACACCTTCTTTTGTTTTTTGTATAATAATTCCGGAGGGATGTTGTACAAATCCTCATCTACAGCTTTACAAACTCTGGTTTGATTCACTTGCTTCTGCGTTGTCAGGTCATGAACCCTTCCTTGCCATTTCATAAACTGATCATCTTTTGTTGTGCTTTGCTTCTCTTAGTCTTCTCCCCTTCTTTCCTCATACATATTAATCCATGATCATTTTTTATCATAAACACTTTGGCATGTTGCCTAAACTTTTGAAGTGAAATATAATGGTAATTTCTCTTTCTCTAAACCAACTATTGTCAAAAAGAAAATGGAAAATCAAGAAAAAGTTAGTACCATTTTGAGGTTTTGGTTTTGATGAAAAGGAAAATCACATATCACATTTCAATATAGGTTAATAGGTTTGAATCACGCTACGCACGTTTCAAACTTGTGACATCTAGCACCAGAGTCGAAGCACTTAACCACTTGGATAATTGTGCTTGTCTAATAATCTTCGCCTTCGCCTCATCAATAAGAATATCATGCAAATATTCGCATTCTACATTGCATATACTTGCAGTCTATGCAATAAATAGTTATTTTACAAATATGTGCAGTTAAAATTGTAAATATTTTGTGGTTTGCACTGCAAATATTTACAATCTGCACCGTATATTTTATTGAAAACATCGCCGTCGTGTTTCGTAAAACTTGTTTTTAAAAAAGAAATTTCGGGTATTAAGTTTGAATATAAATTGGTGAACTTATTTTTCACTTCTTAATAACTCAAATATCTTCTTTTAACATAAAATGGAAAAAGATATTTATTCATACAATAATGCAATATTTTGGTGAACTTTTAGCTTTGAAATCTTTTCTTAGTTTTGTGTAAATAGTAATATAAACTGAATTAGGCTGTTGAATATACAACTATTGTTGTTGAGAAGTACAAAACTTACGTATTTGAGAAATAAAGATTTAAGTAATGTTATAATCTATATGTGCATCATTTGCTAATAAAAATAAATTGTTTTGTAATCTCTAATTTGATAATTTTGTTAAAATTGTAATAGATATTAATAATAGAAATAAAACAAAGTTATTTAAATATATATAGGGTTAAGATTAATTGGATATACTTGCCATAGTTGGTTATGTTATTACATATGTTACTCTTAGGTGTGTACTTACCTGATGTTTGCCTATGTATAAACCTATCCCTGGGCTTTATATTTTAACAGCATGACTTCACAGCTCTGGGCCACAGTTTGACGTCTTATTTTCTTGGTATTGAGGCTTTTAGCTATTTTTTTCTTCCCAATGCATTCTCACTTGACTCTCGCATTGTATATAGGCTTTTGAATACAATTTTGTATCCCTCATTAATAATCACAATCACAATACCAGTATAAACCGGACAACGGTGGAAAAACCAACTGTTAAATTGTATAATATGAAAGAAAAAAAAATATTTGTTATTTTTTTTCTTAATTATGAATTTAATGAAAAATTAAATGCATTTAAAAAAATTGAAAGTAACTGGGAAATTGTAAATCCATTTAAACTAAGGTTTGTACATGTAAGCCAGCTTGATACTAAGGATCTGCTATCAGTCTATTGATATGAATCACTTAAAGACACATATACATATATTATATCAAGATTGATCAATATACTTTAATTTTGAGTTTTTTGTAGCGCTAAATCATTATTAGATTTGAAAAATAAAAGGAAAAAATCAAACAAATATTAGTCCAAAACATATCGTAATATTTGTGAATATTTAATTAAAGAAGATGAAAAATGCAAGAATAGATGTGATAAATAAATCACATATTATTAAACTACAGTGTTTAAATAAATTACCTAAAAATACCATTGTTATTGAAAAATCTAACATTATTGAAATAAAAATACTAAAAAAATGTGACATTGCTAAAAAACGTAACTTTGGACTCTGTCATTATTGATATTTCTTCCAACAAGAAGCTTGATTCAGCTGGATAATTAATGATTGATTGAGACATAACAGTGGTCTTTTATCTTTTTTCGTTCATGCACTCAATCTGGGCAATACCAACCTTGAAAACACGAGGGACCCATAACAGCTTCTTTAGTTTTTGTTGATATATATCTTCACCTTCCTCATTCTTAATCTTACAAAGGTCATCAGCACTGCAACCTATGATTTTCTCTGCCATTTCATTGAGAGCAGTAATCCAAGCTTTAGTGGATTGATCACTAATTTTCATTACCATAATATATCTGCATTATACAGACATAATATTACATATATTAATGGTTACTATAAATACTTAACTCAAACTTTTTTACTCAAAATACAAGTACTTTCATTCTGTTGACAAGCTTCGCACCAATAGCCCGATCCTACAGCTTCAATTACCTTTTTGTTGCAACTCTTACAGGCTCAATACCACAATGTTTGACTCCTAATATAAGTTATTCAAGCAAACATACTGAAGAATGTAGACTATGTATGAAAAAAAGTAAATGACCAATCAATATGAAATTATTAATGTATAATATAATTTCAAATGATAAGAACTAACCTTGTCTTAACCCAATGTTGGTTCATTTGTTATATGAGAAAGCATAACCCTATCATAAGTAGCAGATGTGATTTTTTGCATAAATGCCTTCACGATTGTACCAAATTCTAAGCTTTTTACCTGGTATGTTTGGATTTATAGCTAAATTGCTTTTACTCAATGTTGATAAAGATAAACTTGCAGTAACAATAAACATTCTTACAAAATGATGGCGTAACAAGGTTAAAAAAAGTTGAATGATTTTTACCTTTAAAATCTCCAACTTTTACATATTTAGTGGCTACTATAAGAGCTTCATCAACCATTTCTACTAACTTGGAACCTACTTCCATAGCAAGTTCTCCCTATAAGATTTGGTGATACAATATTTTCAATTTTCGAAGATTTGAAAGACATTGTTGATTTCAGTGATACAATATTTCCAATTGCAGAAGATTTGAAAGATATTTGAGATAATTACTCAAATATATATTGCCTCTTTTATAGCATTAAAGAGAGTAATAAATCACCTACGTGAGAAGAAGAATTATTTTGGAAGATTGAGGTAATCAATTAATTTCCTAATTAGCCGATTAAAGAAGGAATCTTATCAGGCACGTGTAAATTGGGAGAAACTGAAAAATCAAATGGATAAACGTTTCCTGTATGAATAGGAGAATTAATGAGGCATTGATTTATGACTATAAATCAATTAGTTTAATCCCAGGTAATAATCTCTATATAAAGGTAGAGATTAGCATGAGTAGATTTATCTCTCTATAAGTTGTATTTTTTAATCTTTTTCTCTATTATCAATCTTTAAAAAAATTCCCTTAGAAAGTAATAAAATCTCCTTTCCCCAAGTGGATGTACACTACCTCGCGGTAGTAGAACCACTATAAATCATGTGTGTTACTTTCTTTTATTGCTTAATCCGGTCCTATTTTTTTTCCGCAAGGTTGGGCTTTTTGTTCCTAATGCGATCTTGAGTGATTTTTCCCCAGCAGTCAGATATCATCGTGGCAAGGTTGATTGAGAAAGGGTGTTAGGCATTATGGCAGGAGAAGAGGAGACTCCAGTGGTTGTACTAAGACCCTGTGTTAGAGGGACCTATATTGTATCAGGATCTAGTTTAGAAATAGAGAAGTGGAACGGTAATAAAGACTTGGAGAAGTGGAAATAGAGGATGAAAGTTGTTCTGATGAGAAACGAATTGTATCATGTGGTGTTTGCTCCTGAGGAGTTGACGGCTGAAATTTCAACCGTGAAAAGGAAGAAGTTGGAAAAATGAATGTTTACTACTTTGCAATTAGCTATAGGAGAAACTGTTATTTCTGAGATTAGCGATGAAACTACTGCTTAGGGCATTTGGACCAAGCTGGAAAATCCCTATTTGAAGAAATCTTTGACCAAACGTCTGATTTTGTTGAAAACATTTTTCACCGTGAGGATGAGAGATGGTACTTCTATCAAAGAGCATTTAGGTTTCTTCGACGATCTAGTGATGAAAATGAAGACTGTGGATTTGAAGGTAGATGAAGAGCATATGGCTATGATGCTCTTGTGTTCCCTTCCGGAGCGTTGCGTAGGTTTCGCTAACAACCTTATCTTTGCGAGAGATACTTTGACCGTTGAAGATGTGAGGTCGGGTCTTCTATCTGAGGACTTAAGGGATCAGATGAAGGAGATGAGTGAAGGTAGATGAGGAAGTAGTAGCCAAGGCCTATTTGTTGAGAGAGGGAGAGAGAAGAAGAAGATTTGGAATTATAGGGGCATTCCAAATCTAGAAATCCCGGTAATGATTGGAAAGGTAAATCTAGAGATGGGAAATGCTACATTTGTAAGAAACCAGACCATTGGAAGAGAAATTGTCCGGACTTGAAGAGGAAGACTGAAGATGGAAGTTCATCGATTGGGATGGAGAAAGTTGTATCGAATGACTTGTTAACGGCGGTAGTATCAGATGTATCAGAAGATTGGGTGCTAGATACATGAGCGTCTTTCCATATGATGTCTAATAAGAATTATTTTAGTTCTTTTGAAAGAAAAAGGGGAAAGGAGGTTCTTATGGGAAATGATGATGGCTATATAGTCATGGGCATAGGTACTATGCATATTCATATGTTTGACGGGGTGATATGCACCTTAACAGGTGTCCGTTATGTTCCAGATCTTTCGTAAGTTGATGATAACTGTTGGACAGTTGTCATTGAAAGGATGCAAGGTGACTATGGAGAAGGATAGACTGAGGGTTTCTAAGGATGCACTTGTAGTGATAAATGGAGATATGTTCCAGAATTTGTATCTCTTGAAGGTAAGCACTGTACTTGGAGGGTCTAAGGTTGGAACCTACAGTTCTCATGGAGAAGATGTCAAAGCTTGGCATACGAGAAGGGACGTTGAGTTTCTGCATAGGTAGAACTGGATCAAAGGGGAAAGCTTCAACAAGGTAAGGTTCTGCCAAGAGAATGTGCTTGTTAAGCGGAAGAAGGGATCATCTGAAGTTGGCCATCAAAGGTTAAAGGAGAAAGTAGTGGATATGCATAGTTCTTTATAAGCTACAGAGTTCGAGTGTTGCTCGAACTGGAAGCGCTTATCAAAATGATAGGTGCCACATGGTGGCACGGAGCGTGTAACATCCCCTATTTGGAGGCCCGAAGATAAGCGCTACAGATGCTGCAGTCATCCATAGTGTTAACTTCCGGTGACCAAATACGGTAATGTTAATGGTATCCATAATATCAGAAGCACATGAATATGAAACAAAATCACGGATTTCACAAAAACAACCTTTCTGATTACATTTCACAAAACATGTGTCATATTCCATTACATAATCCCATAATCATTTCCCAGGTAAAGACCAAATATAATTATTACAAAATACGCCAAGAGCGACATATGAAGTTGCCCCTTGGATGACCAGAGTACTATATAGACATAAATGTCTTAAATACAGCACAACAGAATCAAACAAAATAAAACAACAACTCCTATATAGCTATCCGTCAGCCACCTACTCATCTTCGGAAGCTTTGTTCACCAACCTACTAAAACCTGTAAATCTCAACCCTCAGCCTACTCAAATCAATTTTGAGCACCTAAGAGTTTAAGAGGAAAAACATAAACTTCGAGTCAAACATAAAGCTTGGTGTGAATAATACTATACATCTCGGTTATTTGACATTAAGTGAGACCACGTCGCTTAGCGAAATGGGTTTCCCCTCACTAATATCCTTTTAAAACATAACTTTTGCAAATCATAATCCTGCAACCAAAACTGGTTAAAAACTGTAAAGCAATATCATGTAAACTTACATGTCAGGTAGTAAATGAACTATCTGTTCGAACATTATAGTTTTGTTTGGCTAACTACTAACCTTTGGTTGACTCGAGCCTAACAGACAATATAAACAAAATAATCTAACACCTGTTAGATTTTCCTCTTCTAGATGGTCTGTCCCAAACTTATATGTTAGATACTCCTCTTCTGGACGGTCTGTTCCTAACTTATCTTCTTCCAGGGTCACCTGATCCTAATGGTTTTGCGGGCTCACCAATAACTTATCTTTATACAAATATATATTCCCTTCTGTGTGTAACCATAATTTTAGTCTTACCTATAACAAAGCCCTACACACTGGAATTTTGGACTAAATTAGCTGGGGCTAATAGCTAATGTATAGGGCGCGACCCTATACCAGTCCTATATGGTATTCTAATATCCGAGTAATTTTACTTGGGGTAATCTTTCCAAAATTTTCCTTGAAAACCTTTTCATCTCAAATTGATTTAAAACCTTTAAACAAAACTTAAACAAGGAAAATATATACTCTATGCTTTACTCAAAATCACATTGCCATGTCATATATACTTTACTCAAATCTTTGTTGATGAAAAAATTTGAACCTTTGAAAGTACCCCTTTCGAATCCATTGAAAGTACCCCTTTCGCAAGTAAACCCTTCTTTATAACCTATGCCGAAAGACTAAAACATTCTTTTCAAAACCATTCATATAAACATTTTGAAACCGTTGAAAAACCATTCCTTCGAAAGCTATAAAACCTTATACATCCTTCCTTAAAACCTTTAAACATTGCCTTTCGAAAACGTTGGGGAACCACCACTTCGAAACCTTCCTTTTAAACCTTTCGAAATCATTGGGTAACCACCCCTCTTCGAAACCTTCCTTTTAAACCTTTCGAAATCATTGGGGAACCACCCCTTCGGAACCATTCTTTAAAACCTTTCGAAAGCATAAACACCTTTATAAACTTCAAACCTTTCGAAAGCATTTGGGTTCAATTTAAAACATGTGCAAACACCTTTCAAAACCATTAAAAATCATCTCTTTTAAAACCATTTGGGTTTTACCTTCAACAGAGAAAAAGGGTTATAAAACATTTATGTCGAAAGCACTCTTTCAAAAGCATTTCCTAAGCAAAGAAGTGTTGGTGTCGAAACCAACCTTCTGAAAGCATTGGAGAAGTGGCTTGGGTTTTAAAACAAAGTATACCTTCCGAAACCATTGGGTTCGAAAGATAGAAAAGCGACAGCTAGGGGTTTCGACCCCTTCGGAAGAATTTACTTAAAACAAAAGGCGCAACCCATTCGAAACCATGTCTTTAAAACATTTGACTCAGCCGAAAGCCAACCAAGTCAAAAGCATATCCTTTGAAAGCAAAGCAGGAGCGTTTTCATTTGAAAGCCAAGTAAGGTTTCGACCTCATTCGGAACCCCTGGTTTCGACCCAATACCTTCCGCCTATATCCAATTCACTACACACGAAGGGTTTGATGCCATGCGTATTGGTTTTGATAGTGATGGTGGTGGAGCTACTAAGTCCGAACCCCTGGTGCCGAAAATGGCAAAACATGCTAAAAGCATGTAAAATCTGATTTTTACTTTAAAAAGAATTTCTTTTCAACTAACCGGCCTTGTTTCTCAAAATATTATTGGTTGCTAATTTTCTTTTCTAAAAGTGTTGCCAATATTTTTGAAATAAACAATTTAATTTATTTACAAAATACCCCTTCTCCTTTTATAAATATATAAAACATTTAAGTCCTATACCTTAAATAATTTTATATATCCATTAAAACACTTAGGAAAATTCTACAAATATTCCAAAAATTCATTTTCAATATAATTTTGTTTAGCCGTAAATAATTTTTAAACCCAAATAAACATTTTCTTTGCTAGAAAATTAATATAAAATCCTCATTAATTTAGAAAATTATGAAAATTAAAACCCATCTCAAAAATATCATTTTCGATCTAAATGTAAAATGGCAAGGTATTTGGATGTCATTAAATAGGGTTTTACATCAAAATCTGTCATAAAACTTATACAAATGAGCATAAATCATCAACAAGTATATATAAACATTTAATCAATCAAAAACATGGCATAACCGTGCAAAATACTTCGGCTTCATCTTAAAATCGAAAACAATTAGAAAAATGAGATGTAGTCATTATTCACCTTAGCTTTGAGATTATGGAGTTTGAGATTAGAATGGATTAAGTTGATTAATCTTCTTCCTTTAGCTCTTTCTTCCTCTTGTTCTCGCTAATGGTGGGCGACCTCTAAATTTAAATTTTTTGCAAGTGAATGTGCGTGTGAGCATGGCTAAGGGTTTAGGGTATTAGAATACTCTTTTTTCTATTTTACCCCCACCTATTTCCCTTCTCTATTTTAGTTCGTGTTAGCTCATTTTAATTTATCCATTAACATGGTACAGCTACCACTATTAATCACAAATCTCAATCCCGTAATCATCACATTATTTCATTTAATTTAGCTAATTAAATATCCTAAATAATGTTACTAAAAATATGGGGTGTTACAAGGCTAGGGGAGAGTTGAGATGGTTCATGGAGACGTTTGTTTTTATTATAGAGATTAATAGGTCCTACTTGGAGGAAGAGGATGTAGGGAGAGTTGATAGGCTTGCGGGGAATTATAGTATCAAGGTGGAGATTGTAAGATTTGGTGATACAATATTTCCAATTGCAGATGATTTGAAAGATATTTGAGATAATTACTCTAATATATATTTCCTCTTTTATAGCATTAAAGAGAGTAATAAATCACCTATGTGAGAAGAAGAATTATTTTGGTAGACTGAGGTAATCAATTAATTCCCTAATTAGCTGATTAAAGAAGGAATCTTATTAAGCACATTTAAATTGGTGGAAACTGGAAAATCAAACGGGTAAAGGTTCTTTGTATGAATAGGAGAATCAATGAGGCATTGATTTTTGACCATAAGTAAATTATTTTAACCCCAAGTAATAATCTTTATATAAAGGCAGAGATTAACATGAGTAGATTTATCTCTCTCGGTTGTATTTCTTATTCTTCTTCTCCATTATCAATCTTGTAAAATTTTCTTCTCTTAGAATGTAATAAAATCTCCTCTTCTTAAGTGGAGTACACTAACTTATGGTAGTGGAACCGCTATAAATCATCTGTGTTATTTTCTTTTATTGCTTGATCCGTGATTGCTTTTAGCTGGTGACTATCTATTGTTTGTTTTGCCTCACCATCCATCCAATCCTATTTGTTTTTCCGCAAGGTTGGGTTTTTTGTTCCTAAGGCGATCTTGAGGGATTTTTCCCCAACACTCCCCATAACGCCACATCGGTTTTGGTTCTGTAGTTTAAATCTCAGTATAATTATTTTGATTAAAGAAGTTAATTGGTTAATATGTTTACTTAGAATCATCTACAATAGTTATGTCACGTTTTGGAATGTTATCATTGTTGATTTTTCTTCGAACGCCTTCGATTGATGAGACAGTTTGAACAAGGCCGATTACATCTAAAGACACTTATGTTAAGCAAATATACAATGATTTATAAAAAAAAATTAATAATGTGGATGCATTACCTACAACTTCCTTTCGTGAAAGATATTTTTGAAGTTGGTTAATCTTTACAAAGTGGTATACGATCTAGGGTATATATGAGTTTGCATCATCCACCCATTCGACTAATGAGTACTCATTTATAATCACCTCATGTTCATTTTTTTATAGTACTAAATTCTTTATTCGCAGGCCTAAGAGTTCTTTAGATATATAATAAACTTTCCCACACTCAAATATAGGATAGTACTTGCCTATAGCTTTATTAAACAATGTAGCTTGAATTTGGGTACCCTGTGAATTTGAAGAAAGCGAACATTATAATAATAACTTAATGATTGCACAACTAGAGAAAATTTTATTGAATGCATTTCGATAAAAAAACTCACATCTTCATCAGTGAGTTCTATACTAAACACGCAACCTTCTCCTTTAATATTTTTATAGGATCTTAAACTACATTTATTTGTCATCCGAACTTTGATGATCCAGTCTCGATGGTATGGATTCAGTAATGCAAGAGGAAGAACATTTCTAGCCAAATCCATTTGAGTAATAGAGCTAACATTGATCAATGTAATATTAGAAAGTAGGTCTATAAATATCGATTAGTATGATAGCAGATTAGGAACACAAACATATTGATAATGGATAGGTAACCGACCGTTCGGTTATATGTTTTGGAAAATTGTATATATTACAAGTTTTCATTAATTTCAACGAATCATGTAGTTATAATAAGCTAGAAAATTAGGATTTAGGATATGAATTTCAGAATTTAAATTTTGGTTGAATTTAAATTTATCGTTTCATAAATAAATTATCGCCTATAGTTTGTAAGGAAAATTGTAAGAATAATTAGCTATGAAATTTAGTAATTTTAGTATATATCCAGCAAGCAAATTAAACAAAAAATCTGAACTTCCCTACACAAGTTTATATATTCTCATTAGAAGTTTTAAAAACATATGTTTCATAATATAATTGCTACCTGAATTTGGAAAAGAGGTCAAAGGTTGCCAATGGAGTTTTTATACCGCTAAAAATAAATAAGAGAGAAAAATAGTGTAACAATGAGATGTAGCAAAGTTCTATTAAGTATCAATATGACCATGGTCGCTTTACCTTTTTGCTTAGAAGCTTACTCGCGCCATTATAATCGATCAATCAATTCACAAGTAAAATGATAAAATAAACATACAAATAGCTTAGCGTTCAGTTTGACCCTCAAATAAGTGTTAGACAAACTGTATGTTGTCAAAAGCTTCTTCTAAATTCAAGTTACATTCAAACAACAGTTTTTAATATTCTAAAATGTTCTAAAAAAGAGTAACATATCTTTTATGCTTTAATTATTCTCATAAATTAAGTATAAAAAACTAGGATTTGCCATCTTTTGCATGCTCGAGTAAGCAATAGATGCGACCAGTGCATACACAAAAGTCAATGGTTTCATGGCAAGGCAATTTATTGGTGTAGCGGAATTAGTTATCTCGTATTTTATGACCTAGAAATTGAAATTTCACTGATTAGAGCATCAATAATTTGTTTCCTTTCTACCCCTTTACCTGGTAATTTCAAAAGCTTATTATGTCAGTGAAATTACTATAAAGTAGAGAAGAGACTAGAAGTAGAAGGACAATCTTTAAGTTGTATGAGATCTATCTTGCAAACAACCATTACTATGTTAAATTCAAATCCAAACTAAAATTTATAGAACGAAGGTACAACTATTGTCAAAATTTTCATTCCAATAATGCATAGATAAATTTCTTTCCTTATGTAATCTTCTGTGTTAACTATAGTAAAAATATTGGTAAGTGCATTCTATGGAATTCTTCATGATTACGATCAACAAACCTAGTTTAATCAAAGCATGTACAAAATGATGTATTGATTATACATCCACTATACAAAATTGTACTTCAAGGTTAAACACGGTGATCATTCAGACAAAATAAGTGATAAATAATGCTTTGCAATATCTGTTGCAAGTTTTAAAGAGTGAAATAAATTATTTCTGAAATGAATGATTTATTGTATATAATCAAAAGAATCAATCCATTTTAGAATTTGAGATATGAAGGATGAAATGACTGCTAGGTAGATATAGCGTCTTTATCCTAATAGTCATGATTAAAAAAATATTAAACATTAACTTGCAATAGAATACACAAACGAAAAAATATATTTGGTACCTTGTGACATGAATGAAGCTATAAAAAGAATTATTTATTTGTAAACCTAGAATTGGTTTGTTTGGAATGTATGCCAAAAGGGAAAATGTATTGTGAGCATTTATATGACTTTCGTGTTCTCAATAGATAAGGCTCAGCAAATTTGAAAAAAATAAAATATCATACATATTTATGTATGCTCATGAAGTTTTATAGTTAATTTGTGTGAACTTGACCAAAGTTATTTCCTTTTAATCTAGAGAGAGTTTTAACAGTTTTTTTAATCACTTGACATGAATAATTAAGGATGTTGAATTATAACACTTTTATATTGCCAGAGTGGCTGCCTTGTTAAAAACCTCTTCAGTTCGTAATGGATACACTGGCAAGGAGAAAAAGATTATTGCACTGTTATTTATAAACAAAGGAAGGATAGTAAAACAACGTCAATGCCATTTAGCCAGTGATGGTGCAAACCAAGCACACACATTTCAACACGTGAGAAAAACTTGTCTCCAACTTCAATTCGTTGATAAAAGAGAATATCGTAACATCAGAAAGTAAGTCTAGTTTAAATAGGTAATCTAAAACACACCATTTGTAAATAATAAACTAACCTGGAAGGATGCCGATCATTTTAAGTGGATACAAAACTTGATTATTGGTTTGCATCTACAGTGTAACACCTTGAATTTTATTGACATTATTCAGGAGATTTAATTAGAACAAATAAAATAGAATAATGTTGGTAAGGGGATTGAGGTTGATTAATAAACTAGGTGGCTGTGCTTATCTAATGAACATAAATAAATGATTAGGAAATTAAACACAAGGACATTATGGTAAATAGCCGCCCATATTTCCTACCCTTATACCATCCTTCTTAGTCTTACATGTTCATTATTCTCAAACAAAAACAATATCAACCATGAGAAGCAAGGCCGGCCATTAGAAGAGAAGAGGAAATAAACTAAAAGCTTAGGATTCAAGCTAGAGGAAAATCAATCTCAAATAATCTCTAATCTCCTTATCTCAAGTAAGGTGAATAATAGTGTAAATCATCTCATTTTTACTTACTTTGTTCGGTTATAGATAATAACCGAATTAATTTTGCTGTGTTGATCATGTTTGGATTTGATAATCATTGTTTTAATAAAATAATGATTTATGGTGATTTATTGGGATTTTTATGGAATTAAAATGATGGGTTTTAGTAGGAATATTTTATGAATATCCTAAGGGGAAAAAAGAATTTATTTCGGGATTTAATTATTATAAATAATAAAATAATGAATTCTGCCCTAAAATTTTTATATGATGAAGAAAATGGTATTTTAGATTTTTGGTGAATTTTTGAGATTTTTTCCAAGTGATTTCGATTTATTATGAATTTTCTAAGCTAAAAAGGCTTAATAATTATATTAAAATATTAATATAATTAATTTTTTTGAAAATAATTTCTAAAATAATAATTCTGATCTGCAGCAGCTTTTCTGTTGTCCAAGTGGTTAAGTGATTCGGCTTTGGTGCGAGAGGTCGCAAGTTCGAAACTTGCGTAGAGTGATTCGAAAGTTTATTGACATGTGATATGTTGTCCCAGTGACATGTTGTATATAAAGTACCATTTCAAAAATATATATGTCTTTAACCAATAGAAATTTGACAAAAAATTGATAGAGTTGTCCTTAACCAATAGGAATTAGACAAAACATAAGTATGGTGGTTTTTCAGTTATTTACGACTCTGCCACTGAATCTTCCACCTTAGAACCTAAACCCTTCGTCATTAAACCTTCCGCAGCATTTCTGCATCTTTCTGCAGTGTTTTTGATGAACCTTTCGTCATTAAAACCTTTCGCATAGATACCCTTCGTCATTAAACCTTCCGCAACATTTCTGCAGTATTTTTGATGAACCTTTCGTTATTAAAACCTTACGCAAAGGTAACCTTCCGTCATAGAACCTTCCGCAGCATTTCTGGACCTTTTGGCAGCACTTTCAAGGAACCCTTCGGCCTTGCCCAAAGCTACCTTTCGGTAGCAGTTGTAAACGTTGCGGAAGTCCTTTTAGAGCAGTTTATTCCAGCTTTGTTTGTAAAACTTCAAATAGGCATAACTATCTAACCGTAAGCCCATTTTTCTATTGTGACCACTCTACTGAAAGGCAAACCAGCATTTGAACACAATGGAATAGGTTAGAGACCTCAATTTCACTCCTATAAAAAAGTTATGGCTTAAAAAAAGTTTTATATTTTCGAAAGGAGTTGTTTTCTTTGCTTTTGAATATGTTTGCTTGGTTTTTTTTGCCTTCGAAGGAGATACTTTCGAAGGGATTGTATAATTGTTTTCTTTTAACCAGGTTTTATATTTTTGAAAGGTAGAATTTAAAGTATTATAATGTAGGAGCCTAATGTTTTCAAGAGCTTTCGAAGGAGGTTACCCTATGAAGTCGAAAGCTAGGTTTCGAAGGTATCGAAAGGTATGGTTTTTCAATGTTTTCGAAAGGCTAAGGTTTAAAGGATTTAAAGGTGGATGTCATATGTTTTTAAAGCTGGTAAAAAAAGAAGGTTTATTAAAGGATTTGAAGGAGTTACCTTCAATACTTTCTAAGGGTCTTATTAAAAAGATTTTAAAGGAGTTACCTTCAATGTTTTCGAAAGGTTGTTTAAAGGTTTTAAACAAAGGTTTCGAATATAAGGACTAGGCAGATAGTCTAAGCATTTTAAGTTATAAAGGACTTTAACTTATTTTAAAGGATAGTTAATCCTTATTGAACATCATCAACGTTATTTTGAGTAAAGTATATATAACATGGCAAAAATAGCTTAGAGTAAAGCTAAAGATATATTTTCCTTGTATATTCATGATTTGATGGACTAAATCATTTTGAAAAGGTTTTCAAGGAAAATTTTGAAGGGCAGTTAGCTCAAATATTATGTAGAGCAGTTAGCTCAGATATTTTGAAGGGTAGTTAACTCAAAATAAAATTCGAGCAGTCAGCTCATTTATATTCGGATAGTTGGTCCATTTTGCGGGTTGTTAGCCAAGAGGACGGTTAGTCCATTTTGTGGGAAGTCAGCCCAGAGGACGGTTAGTCTAGGATAGTTAGTCCATTTTGCGAGTAGTCAACACAAAGGACGGTTAGTCTAGGACAGTTAGTCTAGAAAGAGCAGTCAACTCTGATATGAACAGATAGTTCATTTATTAGCATAACGGACCTTGCTAAATTTTAAGGACAGTTAGTCTACCCTTTTTTACCTGCTTTGGGCAGATAGCTCATTATCTAGCTTAAAAGATATTGCTATTTTGTTAAAATCAGTTTTAGGACAGATAGTTTAGAAAAGAGCGGATAACTCAGAATTTAGGACAGATAGTCCTGTAAAGAACATATAATTCATATTTTAGATAGATAATCTTTTTTATTTCATGTTTTAGCATAATGGATATTGCTATATTATTCTTATAATCAGTTAATTAACCAGTTTGGTTGCAAGAAAGGGTTTGCAAAATATATGTTTTGAAAAGGGGTACTAGTGAGGGGAAAACCATTCTGCTAAGCGGCGTAATCTCACTAGATATACATTTGGTTTGAGATGATAGACTATTATTCATACCATGGTATATGTCTGACTCAACGTTTTTGTTTTCCCCTTAAACTCTCGGGTACTCAATCGATTTTGAGTAGTTTGAGGTTTAGCGTTTTCAGGTATTCTTAGACGAATAAAGCTTCCGGAGGTGTGTAGGAGGCAGATAGTTATTTAGACTTTACTTTTCCATCGTGTATTTGGATGTAAAGGCAGGTTTATTAGCCTTACTATATACTTCGATCAACCAAGGGGGCATCTTCATATGTCGCTCTTGGCGTATGTTTAATAATTATATTTTGCTGAACGTGGTTAACGTTTTGGGATTATGTAAGTAACATGAAATGTTTTAATTTGAATGTGGAAACATGTTTTTAAATTGTTAAATTTTTCCATGTTCTTGTGATCTGTGTATCAATGTATCTAGCATCGTCATATTTGGTCGTTGAAGAGTAATAATTATGGATGACTACAGCATCCGTAACTGTTAGTTTTAGGCCTCCAAGTAGGGGGATGTGACAAGTTGGTATCAGAGCATAGGTTTATGATAAAACATAATATAAACCAAACGTTTTCAAACATAATCCTAGTGAATCAAAGAATAAGATTGGGGTTTGGGTTAACGTTATAGTACTATACTTGTATTTTCTATATATATAAGTACGTGTTCCCCTCTATCTTAAACCATTCTTCTTTATCTTACTAAAACTCGTATGTTGATTACGAGAAAGAAAGGATGGAAGCAGGAAACAGAAGAGTGAGTCTAGGTGGAGGAAGCAGCATAACAAATGGTAATGCTCGACTTGATACCAAGAGGAACCAAGGTCGACGGGCTAATGCCAATCCAAGTGCAGATGCCAATGTAGGTGCTGGAACCCCACCAGTAGATATGGGGATGACATATCAGTTCTTCGTCAACTTGATGCAAGCTGGAGCAGCTGCAGGGGTAGCTGGAGGTAAAGCTGTGAATATTAGAGGGGCCAATCCTGTGGTCCCAGTTGGCAATAACTATGCCAAGCTGAGCATGGATTATACCAGTTTGGGGGGAATGCCTTTTTATGGAACAGAGGATGACATCGAAGTTGAGAGCTAGATTTTGAACTGTGAAAGGATATTTACAAACTTAGGCTTAGACGATGGAGAGAAGAGAAGACTAGACTCTAGGCAGTTGCAAGGGTTAGCGCTTCACCGGTGGAACTGTGTGACGGCGGGAGTGCCAAAAGAAGAGTTGACTTGGGCCGACTTCAGGAGGAGGTTTGAGTAGAGTTTCTTGTTCGAGGTTGAAAAATTGGTGTTGATGAGGAAGTGCATGGATCTTGTACAAGGAGGGATGTCAGTGATCGAGTATGCTGCTAAGTTTGATGAGCTATCTCGATATGGTTATGCTTTGGTTGACACTAACATCAGAAGGAATGAAATATTTATTAGAGCATTGAGGCCAGAGCTTGGCAGAATGGCCATGATTCATATTATGGAGCCTTCTCATGTAGTTGTGGAGATGGTCATTCGCCATGAGGAGATGCTTGTTGTATTTGTTAGGGAGAAACCAGTTGAGTTTCAGGGCCTTCAGGGAAAGAAAAGGAAATTCTTCAAGAGGAGAGGAGCCCAGAAAGGGGAGGCTTCCAAGAAAGAAAAGGCTGATTTAGTGTGTTATAAGTGTGATAAGAAAGGCCATTATGCCCACGAGTGCAGAACTGATAAAGAAAAGAAGCTTGCAGAGAAGAAGAATGGTAAATGCTTCAACTATAACCAAGTTGGGCATTATAAGAGCCAGTGTCCAGAGCTAGTCCGGGCGGACAGAGGGAAAGTGTTTGCCATTGGACCACCGTCTTCTTCTAGACCTACTGCCACAGAGAAAGGGAAAACTGTGATGGAAGGTATGCTTTGATTCAGAGTATACCAGTTAGAGTACTTTTTGATACCGGGGAATCACACTCATTTATATCATAGTATTTGGTTGATAGGTTATGTATAGAACCCACATACGTTGTTCTTCCTTAAGGGTTGCAAATCCAATAGGAGGGCATGCAACTCTTGGGATGAGATGTGACCATTTAGAACTTGATTTATTAGGTCATAAGTTTGCATGCAGTTTGTATGTTTTGATTTCGTAGATTTCAGGATCATTTTAGGTATGGATTGGTTGGGTAAGTATGAGGCTAGGATATTTTTCCAGGATCAGGAATTATCGTTGAGGCACCCGGATAGTCATAACCGAATCATTTTCTCAGTGGGGAATTCCAGTAAGAGTGGTTGTGCTTTGTTAAGTGCCTTGGATGTGGGAGATGACCTTAGTTAGGTTTATGTAGCAAGAGAATTTGCAGATGTATTTGGGTCGGCCACTGGATTACTACCGAAACGAGCTGTAGAGTTTTGGATAGACCTTATACCAAAAGCTGAACCTGTCAGTAGACTACCTAGCAGAATGTCGCCGATAGAGATGAAGGAAATTATTTATTGGGTTATAAATTTTTTTCGGCTAAAATAATTATTATTTGGGTTTGATATTTTAATATATTAGGCAATATATTAAAATAGAACTTCTGGGATTTTTCCAGAATTTTCCTAAGTCATTTGAGGTATATATATATATAATTATTTAAGGTAGGGGACTTAAATGTTTTATATTTTATAAAGGAGAAGGGGCATTTTGCAAAATAAAAAGGATTTATGAATTTTGGTAATTGCGGCAGCACATTTCTAAAAAGCATTTTATTGACCAATGATAATTTGACAAACAAAGGCAGGTTAGTTGAAAAGTTTCCTTTTTAGTTTAAAAACAAAAATCACTCTTTTTCCATGTTTCAACCCACACGGCTGTATACCTTCCGCCCCAGACCTTTTATCCCAGTCGAAAGGTTAGCTTTCGATAAGGTTAAAGTCCAATGCATAAGGTATCAAGTAATTGGTACGTAATGAATTGAATATAGCTGAAAGGTTCTAAGCCGAAAGGTTGATGGCCCAAAAGGTTGGAATATAATAGTTTTATAAGTGAAAAGCTTTCGCCTGCTTTGCTTTCGAATTTGAGCTTTCGACTTGGTCACTTCCGCCCAGGTCAAGTTATTTAAAAGAAAGACCTTAAAACCTTTCGATGTAGCGGTAGGTTGTAGTTGCTACCGCCATTACTCTATTCTGAAATCTTCCGGCATCGCCGAAGGGTTTCTACTGCTTTTTATAAAGGTTTTACTTTAAACCTTTCGACCCAGTCGAAAGGTTTACCTGTTTTGAGAATTAGTCATTTCTCCACCGCTTTCAGAGGGAAGCCTTCAACTTAAGTGGTTACTCTTGTTTTGTAAAGTTTAACCCATGGTTTTCGAAAGGTTTTAGAGGAAAGGTTTACCAAAGGTTTTCTAAGGCAATAAAGTAGCGAATGCTCTTAGCAGAAGATATCAGAATGTGGTGTTGGGTATGTTGGTGGAGTGGAAAGATCTGAAAGCTTTGACCAGTTGTGGTGTGCAGTTAAGATCGACTACTAGTTCTAGTCAGAGTACTTCCATGTTGTCCTGTGAGGAAGTTGAACAAGTATTAATTGAGAGAATTGCTTCTAAACAGAAGGAGGATCCATTATTAGCTGAGAGGATTAGAAGGCTTAAGGTTGGAATCAAGGTCGGTGATTTGAAAGATTTTTGTCTTGACCAGAGATGATGGTTGAGAAAGAAGGGATAGTTACGTGTTCCATATGTGGAGAACTTGATAAGAGAAGTCCTTGAGGAATTTCATCGATCCAAGTTTACGATTCATCCTGGAGGGACCAAGATGTATCAAGATATGAAGAGGAGCTTCTATTGGGAAGGCATGAAGAGGGATGTTGGCTTATGGGTTAGCATTGTGTGAACTGTCAACAAGTAAAAGCCGAACATCAGAAGCCAAGTGGGTTACTTCAGCCTCTAGATATTCCAGTTTGGAAATGGAATTCGATATCCATGGATTTTATAGATTGGTTGCCAAGGTCAAGGAGAGGAAATGAGAGTATATGGGTCATTGTAGATAGGTTTACTAAGAGTGCCCATTTCATTCCAGTAAAGTTGACCAGAATGGCACTTATTTTAGCAAAGTTGTTCGTGAAGAACATAGTTGGACTTCATGGGATTCCTAGTAGCATAGTTAGCGACAAGGTTGCATTATTCACTAGCGAATTTTGGAGGAGTCTACAAGATGTATTAGGTACTAAGCTCAAGATGAGTACAGCTTATCACCTACAGACAGATGGGCAGACAGAGAGTCAACAAGGTACTTGAGGCTTACTAAGAGCTTGTGTATTGGACTTTGGTGGATCTTGGGAAGACCACCGACATTTGATTGAGTTTTCCTATAATAATAGCTATCAGACTAGTATAGGAATGGAGCCTTTTGAAGCTTTGTATGGAAGACCATGCAAATTGCCAGCATGCTGGTTGGATATTGGAGAGAGATTGGTCTTAGGTCCAGATTTGGTTAGAGAGGCATCATAAAAGATTGAATTAATCCGAGGACAGATGAAGGAAACTCAATCCAGGCAGAAGAGTTACGCAGATAAGAGATGTAAAGACCTAGAGTTTTCAATGGAAGACAGGGTTTTCATTAAAGTATCACCAATGAAGGGTGTGGTACGGTTTGGAAAGTCGGGAAAGTTGGCTCCGAGATATGTCGGACCATTCCAGATTTTAGAAAGGATTGGAAAACTTTCTTACAAAGTAAAGTTTCCGAGCAGTATGGCATGTGTCCACAATATATTCCACATGCCTCATCTTCGTAAGTATGTGCATGATCCAAAGGCTACTATTCCTCAGACAGAGTTGAAGGACTTGGTAGTAGAGCCTGATTTGACTTTTATTAGACAACCAATTCGGGTTGTAGCGAGAGATGAGAAAAGATTGAGGATGAAGACAGTCAAGTTGGTAAAAGTTCAGTGGAGCGACAATGAGAAGGACTGTACTTAGGAGACAGAGGACAGGATTCGAGATGCGTATCCTAATCTGCTTTGATGGTATTTCTATAATAGATTTATATAGATTGGTTGCTAGTCAGATAGGCTAGTATGGTTATTAGGAGATGTTAAAGATGATTGCTATGATTTCTAGTTAGTCCTTACTGAATTTCGAAGAAGGTATTTAAGGAGAGGAGCCAGTAACACCCCTAATTTTATTGACATTATTTAGGAGATTTAATTATAATATTAAATAGAATAATGTAGGTAAGGGGATTGAGGTTGATTAATAAACTAGGTGGCCATGCTTATCTAATGAACATAAATAAATGATTAGCAAATTAAACAAAAGAGCATTAGGGTAAATAGCTGCCCATATTTCCCACCCTTATACCATCCTTCTTAGTCTTACATGTTCATTATTCTCAAACAAAAACAATAGCAACCATGAGAAGCAAGGCCGGCCATTAGAAGAGAAGAGGAAATAAACAAAAAGTTTAGGATTCAAGCTAGAGGAAAATCAATCTCAAACAATCTCTAATCTCCTTATCTCAAGCAAGGTGAAAATAGTGTAAATCATCTCATTTTTACTTGTTTTGTTTGGTTATAGATAGTAACCAAATTTATTTTGCCGTGTTGATCATTTTTGGATCTGATAATCATTGTTTTGATAGAATAATGATTTATGGTGATTTATTGGGATTTTTATGAAATTAAAATAATGGGTTTTAGAGTAAAAACCATAGCAAACGACATCTAAATAGTTTGATTTTTGGATATGTTGTGTAAAAGGTAATTTTGGAGATGGGTTTTTAATTTCATAATTTTCGGAGTCAGTAGGCATATTTTATGAATTTCTAAAGGAATATAATTCTGGTTTTAATTATTACAAATAATAAAATAATGAATTCTGCCCGGAAATTTTTATATGATGAAGAAAATGTTATTTCAGATTTTTGGTGAATTTTTGAGATTTTTCCCAAGTGATTTCGATTTATTGTGAATTTTCTAAGCTAAAAAGGCTTATTAATTATATTAAAATATTAATATAATTAATTATTTTAAAAATAATTTCTGAAATAATAATTCTGATCTACAACAGCGTTTCTACAAAGATTTGACTTTAACCTATAGAAATTTGACAAAGAATTGATAAAGTTGTCCTTAACCAATAGGAATTAGATAAAACATAAGTGTGGTAGTTTTTCAGTTATTTACGACTCTGCCACTGAACTTTCCACTTTAGAACCTAAAACCTTCGTCTTTAAATCTTCTGCAGCATTTCTGCAGCTTTCTGCAGTGTTTTTGATGAACCTTTCGTCATTAAAACCTTCCGCATAGATAACCCTTTGTCATTAAACCTTCCGCAGCATTTTTATAGCTTTTTTATGAACCTTTCGTCATTAAAACCTTCCGCATAGGTGACCTTTCGTCATAGTACCTTCCGCAGCATTTTTGGACCTTTCGGCAACACATTTACTGAACCCTTCGGCCTAGCCGAAAGCAACCCTTCGGCCTTGCCGAAACCTACCTTTCGGTAGCAATTGTAAACGTTGCGGAAGCCCTTTATAGTAGTTTTTCCTAGCTCTGTTTGTAAAACTTTCTAATCGTAAGACCATTTTTCTATTGTGACCACTCTACGGAAAGGCAAACCATCATTTGAACACAATGGAATAGGTTAGAGACCTTAATTTTACGCCTATAAACAGTTATGGATAAAACAAAGTTTTATATTTCCGAAAGGGGTTGTTTTCTTTGCTTTCGAATATGTTTGCTTGGTTTCTTTGCCTTCGATGGAAACAATTTCGAAGGGATAGTAATTTATTTTTTCTTTTGACCAAGTTTTATATTTTCGAAAGGTAGAATTTAAAGTATTATAAGGCAGGAGCCTAATGTTTTTAAGAGCTTTCGAAGGAGGTTACCCTATGAAGTCGAAAGCTAGGTTTCGAAGGTATCGAAATGTATGGTTTTTCAATGTTTTCGAAAGGCTAAGGTTTAAAGGATATAAAGGTGGATGTCATATGTTTTTATAGCTGGTAAAAAAAGAAGGTTTATTAAAGGATTTGAAGGAGTTACCATCAATACTTTCGAAGGGTCTTATTAAAAAGATTTTTAAAGGAGTTACCTTCAATGTTTTCGAAAGGTTGTTTAAAGGTTTTAAACAAAGGTTTCGAATATAAGGACTAGGCAGATAGCCTTAGTGTTTTAAGTTATAAAGGACTTTAACTTATTTTAAAGGATAGTTAATCCTTATTGAACATCATCAACCTTATTTTGAATAAAGTATATACAACATGGCAAAAATAGCTTAGAGTAAAGATAAAGATTATTTTCCTTGTATATTTATGATTTTACGGACTAAATCATTTTGGAAAGGTTTTCAAGGAAAATATTGAAGGGTAGTTAGCTCAAATATTATGTAGAGCAGTTAACTCAAATATTTTGAAGGGTAGTTAACCCAAAATAAAATTCGGGCAGTTAGCTCATTTAAATTCAGACAGTTAGTCCATCTTGCGGGCAGTCAGCGAAGAGGACGGTTAGTCCAGGACAGTTAGTCCATTTTGTATGTAGTCAGCCCAGAGGACAGTTAGTCTAGGATAGTTTGTCCATTATGCGGGCAGTCGGCCCACAAGATGGTTAGTCCAAGGTAGTTAGTCCAGAAAGTGCAGTCAGCTCTGATATGAACAGATAGTTCAGTTATTAGCATAACGGGCCTTGCTAAATTTTAAGGACAGTCAGTCCACCGTTTTTTACCTGTTTTTGGCAGATAGCTCATTATCTAGCTTAAAAGATATTGCTATTTTGGTAAAATCAATTTTAGGATAGATGGTCCAGAAAAGAGCGGATAGCTCAGAATTTAGGATAGATAGTCCTGTAAAGAACATATAGTTCAGAATTTAGAAAGATAGTCTATTTTATTTACTGTTTTAGCATAATGGATATTGCTATATTATTCTTATAATCAGTTGATTAACCAGTTTGGTTGCAGGAAAGGTTTTGCAAAATATATGTTTTGAAAAGGGATACTAGTGAGGGGAAAACCCATTCCGCTAAGCGGCGTGGTCTCACTAGATATCCATTTGGTTTGAGATGATAGACTATTACCAAGCTTTATGTTTGACTTGAAATTTTTGTTTCCCCCTTAAACTCTCGGGTACTTAATTGATTTTGAGTAGTTTGAGGTTTAGGGTTTTCAGGTACTCTTAGACGAATAAAGCTTCCGGAGGCGTGCGGGAGGCAGATAGTTATTTAGAGTTTACTATTCCGCTGTGTATTTTGATGTAAAGACAGATTTATTAGCCTTACTATATACTTTGATCAACCAAGGGTGCATCTTCATATGTCGCACTTGGCGAATGTATAATAATTATATTTTGCTGAACGTGGTTAACGTTTTGAGATTATGTATTGAACCTGAAATGTTTAATTTGAATATGGAAACATGTTTTTAAATTGTTAAATTTTTCCATATTCTTGTGATCTATGTACCAATGTATCTAGCACCGCCGTATTTGGTCGCCGAAGATTAATAACTATGGATGACTGCAACATCCATAACCATTAGTTTTGGGCCTCCAAGTAAGGGGATGAGACATATAGGATAAATTAAAAGAGCATCATATGTTACTGGAATGGTTTCTCAGCATACTCAAATAGACATATATGACTGATTGTTACATGAAAATAATTTCATAAAAAACTTACAAGACCAATATTTGATATTAAAGTAGTCTTTTGCGATTATAACTTCAAACTGAAATTGATGAATAAGAATCATATACACATCAAACACAAAATTAGTGCCCAACTATACCAATAACTACAGTCGGACATCTTTTCAAATTTTGACTAAAAATTCCTGATTACTTTTTTAGCATGAGACCATAATAAAATATATCTACATACTATAAATTAATTGCTAGTTTTTTCTTTGCCAACTTTGACTTAATTTCATTCTATCTCAAATAAATAGTAAATTTACTATGACTCACACCATTTATTGAAACTAATACCAAAATCAAATTCCAAGCAAAAGATATAACTCTATTAGCAAATGATGAATTATTTATGACAGTTAAAATAAATTCACAACCTACACAAAGTATAGGATGAGAAGAACTGTAGAAATGGATTTAAGTATGCATTTTTGTTACTTGAAGGTTCAAACGTTTTTGGATTTATCTATATTGTATAATAATCTATAAAATTGTGGACAAGAAGTTTTTTTGAAATTATAGTTGTTTTTATTTACCATTTATTCAAGAGACATTGCATTCAAACTTTCTTCCTCCAATAATCTAAAAGGCAGACCTTTGGATTTTCCAATATGTGCAAGTCTTTCGAATGTTAACATAGGATTGAAAGCAAGATCCTCTAATTGTATGGTTCTTGATAATGCAACCAACATTAAATCGAGACTTTTTCGATCGCAAATATCAAAGATTACTTGAACAAATGTTAGTCCTTGACTTTTATGTATTGTTATCGCCCAACATAGAACTAAAAGTAATTGAGTTCACATACATGTTGTACAAGAAGAATTTTTCAATTTACTGTTTGTGGAGTTATTAGAATAATGTTTGTTCCATGATGAAATTGAGTACCATGATATTTATCAAAATTGACCATCATTACAAATGGTAGATCATTATGAGAGCTTGATGATTGGGAATACACAATATCCACAACAGTACCCACTGCACAATTAACCTATCCATTTTGCACTGATAGATTAGATCGAACATCACTCGAGCACCTATAGAAAGATATATACATTTTTTCTATACTTATTTCATCATCCGAAGAAGCATTAGATGCTGTTTCACAATTATTGAGAGAAGGAATACGTGCAGCGAGTTTTCTAAGTTGAATCAAATGATTTTTGTTATGTTCACTAGCTATCATCCTTGTTGGAAAAAGATAAAGAGCATTTTTTTAAATTTTCCTTTGCTTTGTTCGATAATGTAAGCCCATCTCTGGTTTTGAAAAGATTCCAATCATCTAAAGTAGATGCAACTCTACTCAATCTTTCTAAAGCCTCTCGTAAGGGTGCTTGCTCATCTCCGGCTTGGCGGAATACATATGACAGTCTTACACACTTATCCAAACTTATGTAAGCAAGTCCTCCACGTTGTTGTAAGAGATTTCCACCTTTCATATATAATGAACTATCACACACAGGAAGTAGTTGTCGCATATCGCCGACTAAGACAACTAAAACACTACGAAACAAGTCATTAGCTGAAAAAAATACCATGACAGCGTAAATCAATATTTGCAATCATTGTTCTACTAAGCATGTTGTATTCATCAATTATAATCAACTTGGTATCTTTAAATTCATCTTGCGTGCGACGACATTGCTCCCCTAAAATTTCTTTATTGGAATACTTTCTTTCTGTAGAGATTGAAAGTTCATGATGTATAATTCTACCACCAATATTAAATGGAGCAACTCCAGTCAAAGCCATAATGCGAACTACTTTACTAGTTCCAAAATGAGTAATAATTGTTTGAACAATGGTATTTATAAGAGTTGATTTCCTGTACCATCTCCATCGCATATAACCATTCAAATTGATTTTCCAGCTAATAGGATTTCATATATCATATCATGTGCAATTCGTTGATTGTTGGACAATCTTTCTAAAGGAACAATAATGGAATCATTTATGCATTCATCTGTAGATTCAATGGTAGAACATAAACTTGTCTATATAAAATTATGTTCAACATCTATATTAGGATATCGCCGAAGTGATTCATTCCAATTATGTGAAGTATCAAAATCTTGTAGATCCATTCTACCTCCTCTCCTAGAGTAAATAGATATCCCATCGCGGCCGCCATCATCCATTCCTCTTGTTAATTATCTTTAATGACATTTATATCATTATCAATTTCAAATTCGTCTTCAATAGCATCTGGAAGTGATTCAGAGTGAATCAAACCCAAACCAATATATCTCTTAGACCAAGTATCAAAGTTTCCTTTTGCTTCGTTTAGATTTCGATGACGATGATGTAGCACCTATATTAATAAATATAATTTATAGTATGAAATCAAAAGCTATAACCGTTATTATAGAAAATATTTGGAAGCAACAAACTTTACTATATTTGTAAAAAATGGAGTTGACAATTTTTAGAAAATGTACTATTTCAACATTCAAGATAATAAAAAGCAATACTATTAAAGTAGATTTAAGAAGGATATATCGTTTTGTTTACCTATACAATCATATGGGATTTTTATGCAATAAAAAATATTTAGTAAAGTTCTAATAATTGTAAATATTGAAGTTGTATTACCTGTTGTTTGCAAAAAAGCTCCCAATTTTCACTAAATAGTAGAATATTATTGTTTGGATCTGGTATTATTCGTACCTCTAACTCTATTCGTAACTTATGCCAATCTTTATTATAATAACGAAAGTATTTTTCCATATCTAGTAGTGAGAGATTTTCATGTTCCGTTGGTTAAGCCATATACCTTAGATTAAAATGTGTGTCTGATTCGACCATTTCTTCATCCATTGTAGTATTTCTATGTTTAATTATTGTTCAAAACATACTTTTCTCACTTACAGTGAGTTGTACTATTGTTCTGGATGAACGTACTAAAGGGTATGACATCATAAGATGACATACTTCTTATGTAGAAATGTCTCGTTCAAATACACTCTTCAGAAGAAGTTTCTTGATTGCGGGTGTAGATGTTTGGCATGGTTTATGAACATTTTCAACTATTGTTTTGAATGTATCTGTGAACGTATTTGATATTGGTTCAGATTTGGTTATGTATTTTCCAATATAATTTACCACAGCATGCATAGATAGCACAACAGACTAATCGTTATTAGCACGCCAAACCTGGAGTACTTTCCTATTATGTGAGCATACCAAAGGACCATTACGTTTTAAGATAAAGCAAAAGATTTTAATATTTGTAGGATCTTCTACAATTTTAGATTCTAGAATGACAACAAATGAATATTTAAACTGACATGTCATTTGTTCGATTGTTCTATGTAATCGCAAACTATAACTTCACACCTAGAATGACGCATTACCCAAGTTATCAAGTTTGCATAATCATCATCATCAGTACCTAAATTTGCATCAATCAGAATAACTCGTACACAAGGATGTTCTTGTCCATTTAATGATCCACTCGTATTAGGATTTGTTATACGAACAAGACGATCAAAATATTCGATAACTGTAAAATTATCAGATAAATTTTCACTAAAATAAGATAAGTTCGGTGCATCCTAGAGCCATATAAAGCCATGAATATGTCCACTTCCATGATTTTATCATTAAAATCGATACCAAAAGTCAATTATAGAAAACTCCGGTGTTAAGAAATCTTTTATAAACATATGAACCCTTGCTTAGAAAAACCATGCAGCGATAAGTGGTATTTCATTTAGTATTTGCATCATTCGTTTTCTTTTCTCATTGAGATTCAAATTTTGTAATTCATTGTCGGGTTTGAGAAGTTTATAAAGTTCCAGACATTGCATATCTGCTGAACTTAAAGTGAAAAATATTGTGGGAGCCCCTAATTGTTTTACCATGGCAATTAGCTCTTTTATTCTTGCTGGCCAAGAAGAATGGCTTCTACGAATGCCTTTAGCGAAGTAAGAAATGCATTGAGACAACAATCTATCTCCTGAATTTAACATTTCACAAATATCTTGAATTGATAAATTTCCATCCTCCGAATTTTTCTATATGTAAATATTACCAATATCTAGTGCACTACTGTAACAACCCGGTATTTCGTACCGATTAATTATCGTCTTTAGACGATTGCTTTTCCTAGCAAATCGCTGTTTGGAATTTTAATTTAACCAGTTGAAACTCTTTTGAAAAATCTGTTAAATGTTGACAGGCTTTAAAATAAATTCTCGGCCCACGTTTTCAAATGTTTGAAGCCGTGAAAAAAAATTGCAAAACAAATGTACCCGTCCCATTCTTAAAGAAATTCGACCCGTTCCTATTTCTTTTCATTTTTTGTTCTCAAGCCCTAAATCAAACGAGAGAAAATAAATGGCGGCATTTTCTTCGTCTTCGTTTCCTCCGCTTCGTCAAAATTAGGGCTTCGTTCCACTTCGTGATGACGTGCTGCCGATCTGCTCGATCGAGAAAGGGATCACGTGAATAATCGCGAGTAACTTCGATCGATTTCTTCTTGGTTGCTTCTTCGACTACTCCAATTCGTGGCAAAGGTGAGTGGTTAATTCCCTCACATCTAATTCGAATTCGTGTACTGGTGATTTTGTTTCAGTCGTGATTCTTGGCTTAGTTGGGTTTTTGTTTGATGTTGATGATTTTACTCGTTTAGTTCGATTCTTGGATTGCTTAGTCTCATAGCCACCACAGCTTCATATGGCTTCGATTTTGAACGTGCAATTTTACTTGAATTTCACGGTATCGAAAATTTCCTGATTCTCAAATCTTTGACCTTTTCAAAAATAAGATTTCGGCATTGAATATTGTTATGACTTCGACACTTCCATTTGTTCATCTCTGTAGCATTGATTTATTGACTCACGTCTGCATTTTTATTCTTCGACTTCTATAAACTTCTCTGATCATTTGACATTGGTCATTCGCGACTGTTTATTATGCTGCATCACTGGTAGTTCTGTATATGCTTGTTTTGATGTACTTTGGTCATTTTGTTCGTTGAACTTGCTTCTGTTCATGGTGATGTTGACACTTGATGCACTGAGTATGTACATTTGTTTCTTTGTCAATCTACTTGAGAATTGACTTCGGTCTGTGATGTTGAGCTGTTATTTGATTCTCGGACTCGGCTTCGATTATTTTGTCTTTGACTTCTGCTTTGATCACTTTGTCATTACAGTGTTGATTCTTTAGCCACTGTCTTCACTTGAGTTTGCAGTTAAGTCTGGTTGTATTGATTTGTTGTAGTAGTCTGATGACCTGACACTTGTAGCTTATGTACCCTGAGTAGCTCTGGTTACTTGATCATCTTGTTCAACACTGTTTTACTTGAACACTTGCCACTGTACGTCTGTTCTTTGTGCACTTACCTACACTATGTACTTGCACATAGTTGCAGTAGCTTTGTTGATGTTCATCTGGTTCTGGTCTGCACCCCATTTGCATTCACTTCCGTAGTTGTTGTTGTGTCCATATTGTAGTTGAACCTTAAATTAGTTGATACTGTGTAGAGCTTGGGGTTTATGGACTTTGAATTGTTCGAACTTGCTCTAGTTGACTTCGGCATTTCCATTGCTAGTTTGAAATCCCCTGCTTTGGTTCAAAACTGCTATGACTTATGTTGTTTTTAGGAGACAGTAGTGCCATTGACCTTTGAGTCTTATCACCCGTTGTTTTCACTTGTATTGGGGTACATTGCATATTGAACAGAGTGTAGCTTCAATTTGTTTAACATCTGCATTGGATTCGAACTTGCCTCCTGATCTTTGTCACCTTGGTTCTCGACATTGCACACCTGTAGTCTTTGTGCATATTGTTGTCACTTGGACCTGGTTCTTTTGAAGTGTAGTCTGTACATTTGTGTTTGCAGGGAGCATTATGTATACTTGCACTTTTGGTTTCCCATTGCTTCATAAGGTCACTTGATTGTTTCATTTGAGTTGTACCACTTTCTTTTGCTTTCGGGTATGATACATCTGAATTGCCCGGGCTGCAGCTTCGAGTAAAGTTGGGCTGCGTCGACTTTATGCATGCCTGATGTCTTGAATTATATTTTCTTCACTGGGAATTGTTACGGTGATGTCGTATTTTGGCGTCTGCACTCATTTGATTTTATACTTTGTTCATCGTGGCTTCAGTCATGAGCATTGTATAGATGTACATCACTGTCACTTGCTCTTTGTTTTGGACTGCTGTTGATTTTGAGTGGTAGTTGTTGTTCTTGGTTTCGGGATGCACCGCCACATGATGCATGTTCGATTCTGACTCTGTTTTGTGTACTTTGGCAAGTACAGTTATACCTCATGGGTTCACTGTTCTTGATGACTTGGGCTTGATTATGTTTAATTTAGGGTTGTTCCCGAATTCACTTGAGTTGAACCCGCTATGGTGGGTTTGACCTCGTGACCCTTTATGATTTTCACTGAGCTTTGGTGTACCTCCTATGATAGTGGCGAGGCAGTACATGCGTGCGTGTACTGCAGCCCTATCAGATTTGACAGTTTTAAATTGACGTTTCAATTGTTTAAATTGCTTTGGATTTCTGTTTTGGGGATTAACACTGTTTAGTGTTATATCCGCCGTTATCCGGTTCTCTTATCGAGAAGTTGGGTATACGAGATTTCTGTGACTGTCGTCTATGTGATATTTGATTATTACTGCCTATATGCACTAATAAACTGGTTTGAATTAGACTGACCTGGGTATTATTTTCTTTTGAATGTAATACTCGGGTCAGACCGAGTATTTACAGGTTGTAGATTTTTAGCTTTGGATTGCTGCTAGAGCTATGAAGACTTTTTATATCATTTGAAGTGGTCTTCGTCTGGTTGTAGTAGTCAGTGTGTCTGTTTTAAGATGATAATGTATTCATGTATATTAGTCGATAATGTACTTGTATATATAACTTCTTGAGTCGACAATTGTAGTTGTATCATTTGTATTGTGTCAAATGTATTGTAACTGATATCAGTTATTGTATATATGAGACTTTTCGTTCCATCTTTATTCCGCATTTATGTTATCTGTGTTATTTTTATATCTATTGTCCTAAACTATTATAGCCACTGTGTAGTAGCTTTGAGTTTGTATCGGTATGTCGGTATTCCTCTAAAAATGAAATGCAATGTTTTATTATCTGACATATCGGTGCTCGCACAAGGCAATTACATAGAGGGTCGCTCCTCAACAGCCTTATTCTCCGTGCTAGTTGACAGCACTACACCGTAGTGTTCTTGGCTAGCGTGGGTATAGAGGTGGGGCGTTACAGCTTGGTATCAGAGCCTGGGGTTTAGGACAATTATAAAACATAACTTAGATGGAACATGTGTTACAACTATTTGTCGATGTTTTATCTCTCATCTTTACATATGATTATTTTTAACTGTTAGGTATGAATTCCTAACGCTTATTCTTGTGTTTTCGGCTTTGAATTGATTTAGCCGATGTTGATTTTGTTTTAATTTGGCAAATTAAAGCCATTTTGACTTTTGGACTTTGTTCCACTTTTGTTCTATGCTATGAGTGTCATTGTGTACCTGTTACACTGTGATGAAAAATAGCTGGACCAGTTGCAAATTGAGTGATTTTGATTTCTCATTCACATCTAGTTCGAATCTCAGCGATTTTGAACTTGATATTTTGTGTTTTCCTCATCTTGAATTCCATTCGACTTCGGTCACTTTGTTTTTGAGAAATTGTTAATTTCTTGATTTTCAAGACTCTGATTTTGTTTGCCGTTGGTTTCTTTGATAAGGATGATTGATTCATTTCGTACTCGACTGCGGCTATTAATTGTTGACTTCGACATTGACTTGATTCTTACTTTTGTTGAAGTCAATTATGCATTTCTACTCGTTTTGCTTTGTTTTTCCAGTTGATATCGATTCTTCTTTCCTAATTAGTTGTTATCACCTTTATTGATTTTGATAACTTCTATTTTCTGGAATTTTTGGGTGTTCCTATTTTAATAAATTCAGTATCGATTTCTTTGGATTCCATTCACATCTTCGTATGTGAATTCTTGTGATTGATTGTTTCTACAATCATTTTTGTGATTTGTCACTTTAAAAAAAAAAATATAAAGGTTTTCTATACTAGTAGTAGATATTAAAATCCTTTTCTCCAAACGATTTCAAAAATTATTTTACTACAAAGCTCTTTTCCTAAATCGTTTTCCAATCTATTAATATATACAATCCTTTATTTCACTCGTATGAGAAATTGAATTAAACGGCCTAGTAAAACAAGTGGTATGAAACGCTTGCGTTTACTTCGTCGGTTAACTCCTGGACTTGTTCGATTGAACCCTTTTTGTGACAATTTCCTAGTGAAGATTTACAGCTTGTTCGTAAATATTTAAGTTAAGCAAGTGGTTATGGGACATGAAGCTAAACTCATATATTTACTAGCTTGGTGTGATTGACACTTCCTTATGATCATGACGATCATTTTTGTGATTTAGACTAGCGATTGAGCGATGTCTCTTTGTCTACGTGGGAGACTATACCCCGATCATGTGATGTTTCGGCATCACATTTCTAGGGTAGCACCCTACGGTCTTCGGGCCATTCCTGTGTGAAAATTTAATGGATAGCTTCCATGAGATAGCTTCTCGTCATGTGTTTACGCGTAGGTGAGCTTCATGCTCCCATTCATGTGTTAGGCCTCCCCCCTTATTTATGTGTTTTCTGGATTTCTTGTGATGATTTCTGGAATTTTGTGCTTCACCAATTTTCGTGATTTCTATTGAAATGTTTATCAATTTTTGTGCATTGGTGAATTCATGTGTTATTGACTTGTTATGAATACAAGCCTAGGGTAGCACCCTACGGTCTTCGGGCCATTCCTGTGTGAAAATTTAATGGATAGCTTCCATGAGATAGCTTCTCGTCATGTGTTTACGCGTAGGTGAGCTTCATGCTCCCATTCATGTGTTAGGCCTCCCCCCTTATTTATGTGTTTTCTGGATTTCTTGTGATGATTTCTGGAATTTTGTGCTTCACCAATTTTCGTGATTTCTATTGAAATGTTTATCAATTTTTGTGCATTGGTGAATTCATGTGTTATTGACTTGTTATGAATACAAGTTTAGGGTATGATATCCCTTTCTATCTTTGAGAAGATTCTTGTGACATCTTTGATGAATGAAAATTCATTTGGTATTATATTTTGGTGCCAGTTATTTTAATGGGACTTTGACGTGTTAACTTCGGTAACCGTCAATTTTAAAATGAATTTACAAGCGGTTCTCCCGCAACACTGATATTGCTAATTTAATCACGTGTTTTCAAAATTCTTTATTTTTTTAAAAGTTGTTTCAAAAATATAAATTAAAATTGTTTTCAAAAATTTTACAGTTTACAATTTTCAAAAGAACGAGGAAGCGATTTAAACGTTTCAGCAAAATCGAGGACTATGACCCCTTTCTTTTACTGATTCGCTTAATTCCGGACTTGTCCGTTTGAGAATGTGAAATGTTATTTTTTTTTAAAACACACAATTCTGCACTTTCAAGAAAACGATAAAGAGATTTAAACGATTTAGCAAAAGTAAGGAGTATGGAACCATACTTTTACTACTTCGGTTAATTCCGGACTCGTTAATTGAATATTTATGACTTCTGATTATCGTTTTTGATAATCAGATATTTGTGAAATTTGATTATCGTTTAAGATAATTAAATATTTTTCGATTTGATTAATCGAATATTTGTGTTTCTGATTATCGTTTTTGATAATCAGATATTTGTGAAATTTGATTATCATTTAAGATAATTAAATATTTTTCGATTTGATTAATCGAATATTTGTGTTTCTGATTATCGTTTTTGATAATCAGATATTTGTGAAATTTGATTATCATTTAAGATAATTAAATATTTTTCGATTTGATTAATCGAATATTTGTGTTTCTGATTATCGTTTTTGATAATCAGATATTTGTGAAATTTGATTATCATTTAAGATAATTAAATATTTTTCGATTTGATTAATCGAATGTTTGTGCTTCTAATTATCGTTTTTGATAATCAGATATTTGTGAAATTTAATTATCGCCTGAGATAATTAAATATTTTTCGATTTGATTAATCGAATATTTGTGTTTCTGATTATCGTTTTTGATAATCAGATATTTGTAAAATTTGATTATCGTTTGAGATAATTAAATATTTTTCGATTTGATAATCGAATCTTTGTGATTTCTGATTATCGTTTTTGATAATCAGATATTTGTGAAATTTGATTATCGTTTGAGATAATTAAATATTTTTCGATTTGATAATCGAATCTTTGTGATTTCTGATTATCGTTTTTGATAATCAGATATTTGTGAAATTTGATTATCGTTTGAGATAATTAAATATTTTTCGATTTGATAATCGAATCTTTGTGATTTCTGATTATCGTTTTTGATAATCAGATATTTGTGAAATTTGATTATCGTTTGAGATAATTAAATATTTTTCGATTTGATAATCGAATCTTTGTGATTTCTGATTATCGTTTTTGATAATCAGATATTTGTGAAATTGATTATCGTTTGAGATAATTAAATATTTTTCGATTTGATAATCGAATAATTGTGTTTCTGATTATCGTTTTTGATAATCAGATATTTGTGAAAATTCGATTATCGTTTTAGATGACTGAATATTTGCGATTTTGAGATTCGTGTTTCGTCTTTTTCTCTGACGATTCAGGTGAGTAATTTGATTTACTCACATTCAATTCGTGCAGTACGTGATTTCTGCTCTGATTCCTTTTCTTTCAATTGCTAGAACTCGATTGATTCTTGCTTCTAATAGTTGTCTGATTTTGATTCCTTGATCCCCACGATTGTTGATTCTTTTGACTTGAAGCAGTCGAACCTTTTTGATTTCATATCTAATACTTCCCTGCTGACATTTGCTTTGCTTATGCATTCGACATTGCCATGCTCTTTTAGGTTGCTACCTTTTGTCCATTTATTCCTTATGATTGCGAGGACGCAATTTCTTTAAGGAGGGAAGTCTGTAACAACCCGGTATTTCGTACCGATTAATTATCGTCTTTAGACGATTGCTTTTCCTAGCAAATCGCTGTTTGGAATTTTAATTTAACCAGTTGAAACTCTTTTGAAAAATCTGTTAAATGTTGACAGGCTTTAAAATAAATTCTCGGCCCACGTTTTCAAATGTTTGAAGCCGTGAAAAAAAATTGCAAAACAAATGTACCCGTCCCATTCTTAAAGAAATTCGACCCGTTCCTATTTCTTTTCATTTTTCGTTCTCAAGCCCTAAATCAAACGAGAGAAAATAAATGGCGGCATTTTCTTCGTCTTCGTTTCCTCCGCTTCTTCAAAATTAGGGCTTCGTTCCACTTCGTGATGACGTGCTGCCGATCTGCTCGATCGAGAAAGGGATCACGTGAATAATCGCGAGTAACTTCGATCGATTTCTTCTTGGTTGCTTCTTCGACTACTCCAATTCGTGGCAAAGGTGAGTGGTTAATTCCCTCACATCTAATTCGAATTCGTGTACTGGTGATTTTGTTTCAGTCGTGATTCTTGGCTTAGTTGGGTTTTTGTTTGATGTTGATGATTTTACTCGTTTAGTTCGATTCTTGGATTGCTTAGTCTCATAGCCACCACAGCTTCATATGGCTTCGATTTTGAACGTGCAATTTTACTTGAATTTCACGGTATCGAAAATTTCCTGATTCTCAAATCTTTGACCTTTTCAAAAATAAGATTTCGGCATTGAATATTGTTATGACTTCGACACTTCCATTTGTTCATCTCTGTAGCATTGATTTATTGACTCACGTCTGCATTTTTATTCTTCGACTTCTATAAACTTCTCTGATCATTTGACATTGGTCATTCGCGACTGTTTATTATGCTGCATCACTGGTAGTTCTGTATATGCTTGTTTTGATGTACTTTGGTCATTTTGTTCGTTGAACTTGCTTCTGTTCATGGTGATGTTGACACTTGATGCACTGAGTATGTACATTTGTTTCTTTGTCAATCTACTTGAGAATTGACTTCGGTCTGTGATGTTGAGCTGTTATTTGATTCTCGGACTCGGCTTCGATTATTTTGTCTTTGACTTCTGCTTTGATCACTTTGTCATTACAGTGTTGATTCTTTAGCCACTGTCTTCACTTGAGTTTGCAGTTAAGTCTGGTTGTATTGATTTGTTGTAGTAGTCTGATGACCTGACACTTGTAGCTTATGTACCCTGAGTAGCTCTGGTTACTTGATCATCTTGTTCAACACTGTTTTACTTGAACACTTGCCACTGTACGTCTGTTCTTTGTGCACTTACCTACACTATGTACTTGCACATAGTTGCAGTAGCTTTGTTGATGTTCATCTGGTTCTGGTCTGCACCCCATTTGCATTCACTTCCGTAGTTGTTGTTGTGTCCATATTGTAGTTGAACCTTAAATTAGTTGATACTGTGTAGAGCTTGGGGTTTATGGATTTTGAATTGTTCGAACTTGCTCTAGTTGACTTCGGCATTTCCATTGCTAGTTTGAAATCCCCTGCTTTGGTTCAAAACTGCTATGACTTATGTTGTTTTTAGGAGACAGTAGTGCCATTGACCTTTGAGTCTTATCACCCGTTGTTTTCACTTGTATTGGGGTACATTGCATATTGAACAGAGTGTAGCTTCAATTTGTTTAACATCTGCATTGGATTCGAACTTGCCTCCTGATCTTTGTCACCTTGGTTCTCGACATTGCACACCTGTAGTCTTTGTGCATATTGTTGTCACTTGGACCTGGTTCTTTTGAAGTGTAGTCTGTACATTTGTGTTTGCAGGGAGCATTATGTATACTTGCACTTTTGGTTTCCCATTGCTTCATAAGGTCACTTGATTGTTTCATTTGAGTTGTACCACTTTCTTTTGCTTTCGGGTATGATACATCTGAATTGCCCGGGCTGCAGCTTCGAGTAAAGTTGGGCTGCGTCGACTTTATGCATGCCTGATGTCTTGAATTTTATTTTCTTCACTCGGAATTGTTACGGTGATGTCGTATTTTGGCGTCTGCACTCATTTGATTTTATACTTTGTTCATCGTGGCTTCAGTCATGAGCATTGTATAGATGTACATCACTGTCACTTGCTCTTTGTTTTGGACTGCTGTTGATTTTGAGTGGTAGTTGTTGTTCTTGGTTTTGGGATGCACCGCCACATGATGCATGTTCGATTCTGACTCTGTTTTGTGTACTTTGGCAAGTACAGTTATACCTCATGGGTTCACTGTTCTTGATGACTTGGGCTTGATTATGTTTAATTTAGGGTTGTTCCCGAATTCACTTGAGTTGAACCCGCTATGGTGGGTTTGACCTCGTGACCCTTTATGATTTTCACTGAGCTTTGGTGTACCTCCTATGATAGTGGCGAGGCAGTACACGCGTGCGTGTACTGCAGCCCTATCAGATTTGACAGTTTTAAATTGACGTTTCAATTGTTTAAATTGCTTTGGATTTCTGTTTTGGGGATTAACACTGTTTAGTGTTATATCCGCCGTTATCCGGTTCTCTTATCGAGAAGTTGGGTATACGAGATTTCTGTGACTGTCGTCTATGTGATATTTGATTATTACTGCCTATATGCACTAATAAACTGGTTTGAATTAGACTGACCTGGGTATTATTTTCTTTTGAATGTAATACTCGGGTCAGACCGAGTATTTACAGGTTGTAGATTTTTAGCTTTGGATTGCTGCTAGAGCTATGAAGACTTTTTATATCATTTGAAGTGGTCTTCGTCTGGTTGTAGTAGTCAGTGTGTCTGTTTTAAGATGATAATGTATTCATGTATATTAGTCGATAATGTACTTGTATATATAACTTCTTGAGTCGACAATTGTAGTTGTATCATTTGTATTGTGTCAAATGTATTGTAACTGATATCAGTTATTGTATATATGAGACTTTTCGTTCCATCTTTATTCCGCATTTATGTTATCTGTGTTATTTTTATATCTATTGTCCTAAACTATTATAGCCACTGTGTAGTAGCTTTGAGTTTGTATCGGTATGTCGGTATTCCTCTAAAAATGAAATGCAATGTTTTATTATCTGACATATCGGTGCTCGCACAAGGCAATTACATAGAGGGTCGCTCCTCAACAGCCTTATTCTCCGTGCTAGTTGACAGCACTACACCGTAGTGTTCTTGGCTAGCGTGGGTATAGAGGTGGGGCGTTACAACTACACCTACTAATTGAATTATAAGCAAAATAAGAAAATCTTGGGTCTTTTGCAAATCATTGATCATGGTATTTCATCAGATAGTGAAAATACTGTAAGGGTCTAATTTTTCTTGGTCGTGCTTGTCTCAAATCGGCATTTCTTGATGGAAACAATGATGGAAATGCCATCGAGATATATCCAGGAGTATTAAACCCATCAATAACAGTTGATGAGATTGACATTTGAACAACCGTTCCATACTTTTCTTGATTTTCTGAAAGATATAAAATGTTGGCTTGTTGACTTAGTTGTACTGAAGGTGTAACTACACCTGATGTCTCAAATTCATCAATGATGGTTACATCACTTTCAAACTCTAGAGGTCCACGTGCATCATCCTCAAAATTTTATGTTGAATTTTTTTTTGAATTATCTATAATATGAGGAAGGTTAGAGGGTACACCATCATTTGGTAGCTCATGAAGAGATATTTCATTAATGTGCAAATTAGAGTAATAAATATTATGATAGAGTTAGGGGTATGTTCTATGGGCAATTATGTAATTTGTTACATATATCTAACTCGTTGACCAATCAGTTCGAAATAAAGGTATTTTCTTTCTATTATATACTTGATATAACATGATTATATTAATTAATCAATTTATAAAAGTATATTTATTAGAAAATCCATAAATTTTATGTTGTGATAGTAGTTACAAAGTGTTGTGACCATGAGTAATTTATCACAATTAAACAAATATACCATTTTAAATGTTCCTATTCAAGATGCATCGAGACTGGATATCGATGTATCCATTGAGGCTAGATTACGTAACGCTCTCCAAATGTTATGCAGTGTATTACTCATGACTGCTGGGGGCACCAAGAGATTACGTACTGATAGTTATTGGTTATCTATGGAATGACTCACTCGATAGTTTTCTTTTGGTTAATATAACTAAGGTCAAACAAAGAATATTGATATGACTAATTTACACGGTTCTATCGACTTAAGAATACTATTGACCTTCAACGTGGAAGCTCCGCTTTAATTATAGTAAATCGTGGCACAACATCCATCGAACGACTATAGTTGGGTAGAGTGGAAGCATTGGAAGTGAAACACTATTCAGAAGGGGATTTGTCTCCTCTGTTATATGAGGTTAATATCACGGTCAACTGAAGTCAACTCAAAGTCAAAGTCTCTGGCCAAAGCATTTCGGTTAATAATAACTTTTATTATTGAACCAAGGACTTTGTGTTTGGACTATAAAGTTGAATGTGGATGATATTGGAATTTTGGCCATTACCAGGTTCCATAAATCTAAAGTGATATAGTTTTGACGAATAGCATCGGTGTAAATAATAGTCACTATTAGGTACCGCTTATAATAAGTTAATTGGATTTTACCAAAAGATGTATAAGCGATAAATTCAGCCAAAATGTCACACCACCTGTTAAGTGACATGGAAACGTTAATATTCGAATAGTTCGATATTAATCACTGATTGAATTTAGACCTTTGAGTCACACAACCATAATGATGAATTCTCTGAAAAACCACATGATTTAATTAATTTATAAAATGTTGTAAATTGATTAAATTAATTGATATTTGAGAAATATTCATTATTAATTATTGGATGTTTGGGTGAATTTTGTAATTATTTTAATGCATTTATAAAATTTATATTTGCGCGTATTGATATACGATATTGATGTAATTTAAAGATAATTGCATGAAATAATTTATGGAAATTTTATGTCATTTGATGACATGATTTATGGAAATTTTATGTTATATAATTACATGATTTGTGGAAATTTTATGTTATTTAATGACATACATGTAAAAAGAGATTGTAGAGAGAGAAGCAATCAAGGGAATTAATTAGGAAAGTTTTAATTAAAGAATGACAAAAGTTTCATTCTTTCAAATAAAACATATTCTCTAATTCATTCTATACGTATAATTCATTCTTTCTCATTCAGTCTATTTCTTTCTCTCCTCTTAAGTTTTCATGACAGAAAAAAATTCCAAAAATCTTCCAACCCCATATAAAATGTCAAATAAAATAAAACAAAAGTAGTTCACCCATCTCTTGCAAAGATAGGATGCGGATCTTGATGATCCGAGGAGATATCATCATTCAAGGTGTGACTTCTAGGCAACGTCCTAAGAGGAGTCCATTTTCAGGATGTGCTTCAAGGCTTTGGGTAATAAGGAATGTTTTTCTTTACTAGATAATGATATTTGATGTAATGTTTGTTGAAAGAGAAGTTTAATTCTCATAATTTGTATGTATATATCATTGCCTCATTTAATTTGAAAATTGTTTATGTAGCTTTAATGTTTGTTGAATGAATTGATTAGTGTTTTATTTTAATAAATCAAAACTAATATTTGTATATGTTTAAATACAATGTTTTTTGGAATTATGTTCTAAACATTCAATTTAAAGTCTAATTTTTAGATTGGAAATTTTGTGTGTTCAACTTATCAATTGGATTCTTATTTTGTTAAATTAAAATTAAAATTTGTATATGTTTGAATACAATGTTTCATTATAGATCTGTATTGTAAACATTCAATTCAAAGTATAATCCTTTAGATCTAAAACTTTTTATGTTCATATTGTTTTGACTGGATTTTACTTTAATGAATTAAATTAAAATTTATGTATGAATATTATAGTGTTTTACTGAAGATTCAAGTTTTAAATCATATAAAACAAAATGTAATTTTAGATTTGAAAGTTTACATGTATGTATTTTGTGTTGTTTTAGAAATTACAAAAAATGGAAGATGTTTTGGCAATAAATCTAAATTTTAATTTGATTACCATAAGTCTATAATTTGTATTAATTAAAGATATTTTATTGAATCTTACGTACACACGATTAATGTTTTGACAATAAATCTATTTTTAAATTGATTTCTATAAATCTCTAATTTGTACCAATTAGAAAGACTTATTTGAATCTTATATACACATAATTAATTTTATATGTATGTTTGTATATATAATATTTATTATATGTATTACAAATTATCAAAGTATGAATTGGATTTCTATCTAAAAATAAAAAAATAAAAAACAATTTAAAACGAGGCAATTATATATACATACATTTATTTTTGACTGTTTATATCCTTCTTTTATGATGTCTATTAATTGTCATTTATATGTTGCATTACTTAAGTTTACTAAATGGGAAACTATATCAATCACCCTTGTCATCCATTATTTATTCCATTTCAAGTTCTATGTAATAACCATTCAAATTGTTCTTGTTTTATTTATGTATACATATCAATTACCACTGACTATGCACACTCCCTATATGTTGCACTTGCATAATATTTACTGTGAATATATTTACAATTCATGTCATTTTTAGATTAGTCGGTAATGTTATTTTATTAATCGATTATTTAATTTAATTAAGAGAAGGAAATGACCAATTTCCTTCTCTAACTAAATTTATGGTCCCCCATTAATTGAATAATTTAAGAAAAAGGAAATGAAAAGTTTCCATCTCTAAATAAATTTATGCCCCCTCATTAATTGAATAAGTTAAGAGAAAGGAAATGAAATATTTCCTTCTCTGAATAAATTTGAAAAGTAAATGTTACACACAAATTTGTATATAAGAGTATATCTAATATACTTTAACTTACATACGCATTAATTAAAGTGAAACTTTATTTATGAAGTTAAATAAAATATTGATTTTATTTAAAAGAAACTTAGAAAAGTTTCAAATGAATTTAGACTTCATAGACTCACTTAAAATCCAAAATGGTTAAATTTTTGAAATTCACCTGTTTCTTCCATTGTGGGCTAGCCCAGTGCCTTCATATTATGTGTTTTAAGCTAAAGTAGTGCTTGTCTTACGTGTTTACATCTCACTAACAACTCCTTAGTTTCGTGCGTTCGACTTTTGCTGATAACCAATATTATCGATAAATTTTCTAGCTTGAATGGAAGAGAAGATGCCATTGCATTGATATCTTGAGGAAAATTAATAATATTTTCACTATATTTATATTGTTGCCCTTTAAAACGATAAACTGACATAACTGGATGAATACGTGCGATTAGTATTTGTTCTAAGCTTGTAAGGAAAGATAATTTAGGCGGAACATATCCGGGTTCCATTAGATTTTCAAAACTAAACATATAAGGAAGATCATGTTGTGGTTTATCAGCAAAACAATCAGAGTATGTAGTTGATGAAATGGTTAGATCTAGAAAAATTTGATTGCAAGCTTGACAATTTTCTAGTGGATATTTGGCATGAAAATCTAAATTTTCGTGCATTGGTAATTTTTGCAATGGGAGATGGACTACTAATCATGTCTAAGTTTTTACGAGTAGCTCTAAATTCTCTATGTCGTGCAGCATCAATTGCTTTTCCATATTGTTGTTGTTAACTAGTTTCAATGGAACGTCTAGCTCGTTGAGTAGATGTACGATTTCTTTAAAAGAATTAGAAGTAAAATATAAAACATTCTAGGGTGACAATGACTTTTCTGTAGCTATAGGTTTGCTTATTACATCTTGTGATATGTGTATATATTTTAAATGAAGCGTATTTCATAAACTAATAACATTTGAAATAAAAGATCTAATCATCATTACGTATTTATGCTACAACTTGGTAGTATATTTAAAAAATAAGAACTTTAAACAACGAAACCTGTATTTGTAAATTATTTCCCGCATTGACGTGTTTCATATAGTCGACCAAACCATCAAATGGTTGTTCATCATTGTTTATCAGGGCAATGCATTTAGGCTAATATAAGGCATAACACCTACAAATGTAAAATTAATTTATAAATATAACAATCGATAAACAATTAACTATTGATCTTGGTAATTTGAATGTGCAACACAAAATATTTAATGATAAATAATGTTGAAAGAATCACCTTGATCTTTAAGCTATGTCTTTTTCAAAGTGACTCAGTAATATGAAGTATAATCTAATGGTAAGTCGTCATCCTCGTTGGGTGAAGGCAAAACATTCAAATCAATATAAATCAAATTATGCCTTATACTTCCCTTAAAATGTGAAAAAACCAAGTATCAGAATTGACTCCAACTACCATTATACCAACATAATGAAATTATTAAACTAAAACAACACGGTAAAAATGCATTGCAAAAGTTGGTAAAAGTAGAAAACTTTACCATCTAAAAGACTGACTGTGATGTTGACACTCCTTTGATATGATTGACATATTCTTGAGATCGTAACTCATCGTAATTAAGCAAGGTGTTAACCATAAAATCCACTTAAGAACAATGGTATGAAAGAAGGTTAATGAAAATGCTAGGTTCTACTAAAATAACAGGCACGGGTTTCGACAAGGATCACGAAAGAAAGTTTCGGAGGCATTGAGAAGGCTTTTGAAGGAGTCGCAAGCACCAGGCGCCCTCACAATATCACAATAGATAAACAGTCCAAAAGCTTTTGAAAAAGATGAAAAAGAATGTGGGGCTACCTTTCCGCATCATTTAAGCCTTTCGATGTAGATAGGTTCATTTATATAGAAAAAATAAGGACGAGCTCGGAACCCCATTCGAATTCAATGAATAATAACCTTTTATGTGCACGCCAAACCTTTCGAAACCAAAGGTTTCGCCTTCATTCAAATTACTCAAGACAACTCTTTAAAAAGCATAGCCGAGCCTTTCGAACCGGTTGAAGCCAATAAAATCAAGGGAAGGTTCCACATCAATCCACAAGCATGCATTCGGAAGCTACCTACCGCATCGAAGCCATTGATACTTCAACACTCTCAAAACCCTAGTAAACAACCTATCGACAGAGTCAGAAGCTCTTATCTGTACCACTTATGACAACAAAGCAACACGAAGAGTAAAATGCATCTGTGGCCGTTTCGACAACGTCGACAGTAGTTCAAGGAAAAGTAGAGAGAAGGAACACTTAAAACTTAACAACAGCGAAAGGTGGACAAAAGACCCTTTCGACAAGGTCGAAAGGTCTAGAATAAGAGGATGAGAAGTGCAAGGATTAGTTAGAAAACTCGAAAGGAGCACCTTTCGAAATCATTGAAGGTAGGCGAGTCCTTTCGACCATGTCGAAAGGAATGATGTAGAAGATAAAGAGACCTTTCGACTGGGTTGAAAGCATTGGCACGAAAAGTGGCCGACCTGCATCTATAAATAGGACCCAAGGAGTTCGATTTTGGGGAACCAGATTTTGGAATCCAAAGCTCATTTCTTTTACCTCTACTTCTTTGCAACAACAAGATCTTTGTAACCATAAATCAATTTAAGGAAATGATCTCAAAATTGTTACTCATTTTGGACTAATAAGAAGGGAGAAATGCGCGGATTCATTAAGGATTTCGATTATGAGGAAGATCATTATGATCATTAGCTAGAGCAATGATCAATTGCACATGATGCTATCTTATTCATTTAATTTTTTTTGTCTATGCGAATCAATAGCATCGACTTGGATAACATTCAGGTGAAACACATCATCATCGTGACAAGCACCAAATAATGATAAATAAAGATGGTGATGATGTTTCGACACTGATAAGTTCACGGAACTTATAAATATCTAAAACATCTTATATCGAGTATATTAAATGAAGCTTGAGCAATTGCAAATTAGATCAGTTTCGAAAGGACGAAATCCCTTTCGACCTAGTCAAAAGGGATGTCACGAAGAATCCGGTTTGTAATTGGCAAGCAATCGTTAATGGTGGAGTTCATTCGAAAGGAACCAACACCCAATTACATCAGTAACCCTTTCGAAGGGGTTCCTCCATAGAAGAAACAAAACCAATGAAGTAGAAAGTAGTTATTTCTTTTTCAAATGCCGAACATACCTTATGACATGGTCGAAAGGAATAAAATGGACCTTTTGACATGGTCGAAAGTGTCGGGTATTCAGCATGAATAGCAGTTTTTAACTCATACGAAAGTGGGTTTCGAATAAGATGCTTCCACCTTTACCTTCACCTTAATGAGGTCAATTTGATCAATGAATTACTAGCATATATCAATTGTCCTCAAAAAGTGATTCGACCAATTCAACTTGATCGAAAGAGGGGTTTCGAAGGAAGTAGTGTCTTTTCAACCTTCTTTCAATAGTCCTATTTCATGACACAAATAATCCTATTTACCTTAGCTTTGGGGATGTTGATAAGTTTTCTTGTTAACACTTTTGGTGCTAGAAGGGGGGCCTGAACCTCCGACCTTGTAGTTACCTTATAGACTAATTTTGATTTGTCTAACATGACATAGGAAAATGAAGTCAAAGAGACTTAGCAGGATGGATGAGGAGGTTATTCGCATCACCACCTTAGAGGAAAATGTCACTCCAACCTTCAACGTGGATGGGGTTATTCAAAGGAAACCTTCAGCATCAGCTAAATAGGACGATAAAACTGCCAAAACCAAGCACTTAGAGCAGCAACTGCAGGAAATGCAGGAACTTCTCAAAATGGTGTTATCTCAAAAGTCCTCAAAAACAGCAAGGCCAACGCAGGGGGATGAGGTGGTCTCACCAAGAAGGAACTTGAAGGCTCATTCAAATAGTAATAAGAGAAAGATCGATCTTACATCTTCAAAAAAGAAGGAACATCCTCAAACTAACGCTGATCATCAAGGAAGGGTGCAGAATAAATCACTTGAGCAGTATGGTAGCTCAACGTAAAAAGAATACTATCCAAACCAGAAAAACTATCGTGATGTCAAAGCCTATCTGAAGGATGCAGTAGAGAAAGTGATTAAAGATGCGATGAATGAAAAGGGAAGAGGACTATGGATGAAAATGTGAATGACAACGAGCGAGTGCCGCCCTTCACAGATGAAATTATAACAACTATTCCATCTTATGTAAAGATTCTGACTATGAAATATCTTGGAACCACTGATACAAATGACCACTTAATGGCTTTCGATAGCCAAATGGATCTATATAATGCATTAGGGGCAGTTCGATGCAGATTATTTCCCGTCACTCTCCAAGGGCTGCAGCTAACTGGTATAGACAATATCGAGAAAAGACCATCTACTCATGGAAGCAGTTTTCTTACGAATTCTCTGCCTAGTCTGCATATGCAAAGACCCAACCATTGATTACACAGTCTTGGCTAACATAAAAAAGAGGCAGGGAGAGTCCTTGGGAGACTATCTTAAGAGGTTCAACACTGAGGCACAAAAGGCCAAGGACATGAATGACTGAGATAAGCTCATAGCAGTACACTATGGGTTGATAGAAAATACTCCAGTCTGGAAGCAACTTTTTGTTAATGGATGCAAAGATCTGCAAGATTTCCATTTCCAAGCTGACAAGTTCATTCGAATAGATGAGCTGTATCACGCAAAAAGAAAGGCAATCCCAAAAAGGAAGGAGGAAGATTTGGACTAGACCGAGGGCATAAAAAAGCAAGATGGGAAGAACCTATTGCTAATTCAATCGCTTTGAACAAGCCATTGTCTTATGCCTACGATGTAGCAAAGGAAAGAGTTAATCTCCCAACTTCCTTCAAGGCTAAGAACTACCTAGAGAAAAGAAATGGAGACACCTACTATGCATACCACAAAGCAAACGGTCATAAGACTAACAAGTGCAAAGTCTTAGTAGGAATCAACCAAAAGCTGATCCGCGTGGGTCATTTAAAGGAGTTCATTCAAGACAAGCAGAAAGCCCCACGAACGGGAGATGGTCAACAAAAGCTTCCTACTAATGATGTTAATATTCTGGAAGAAGAAAACCCTTTGAGCCATCGCTGAACAGAATCAACGTAATTCATGGTGGGCCACATCCGGTAGGAACTAGCAAAGGGGCAAGAAACAAGTATATTAAAAAGGCTAGAGAGGGTGTGTTATTAGTCCAGGAAGAGCCCTCATTGAAGAATCCGTGACTTAATATCCTAATGCCAAATCTTGTCATCACCCCTCAAGAGATGATGAATGGAGTTCATCATCCATACAACGATCCCTTGATGATCATAGCTCAAATTGGACTGTCCATCGTGTCCAAAATTCTTGTGGATACAGGCAGTGCGGTCAACGTTATATTTAAGCATGCTTTCGATCAGATGAACCTCCCTGAGGATAAACTAGAGCCCAACATGGAACCAATCTTCGGATACAACAATAAAGAGTCAACTCCAGTGGGACAAATAAAACTGCTAGTGCAAATGGGGGTGCCACCATTTTGCAGAACTTTCGAGACTCTGTTTGTGATCATCAACCAGCCATCTTACTATAATGCTTTTTTTGGAAGACCTACGCTTGATGAAATAGATGCATTCGTCTCACCAAAGTACCTAATGGTGAAATTCTTGACAAATAGAGGCTAGGGAGCAGTTCAGCTCTCGAGAGATGTATTTTGCTACAATCGATCAATATAAAAGGGAGTATTCTGCTTACTTCGATTCTTCCACTATTTTTGAGCCTTCGGATGATGGATTTTTACATCAAACATTTGAAGAAAAAATTAATTTTAATAAGTCTAACAAGCACGTGTATGAAAGGTAAATTTCTCTTGGAGGCAAAAGGAAGAGAGTCGATGCTAATTCCGCTGAAGAAAGCCCAATCGTCATTGAATTTGATTGCGGAGGAGAAATAGAAAGAATAAAACCCATAGAAGACCTTGAGTGGGCATGCATAGATTCAGAAGATACTACAAAGGTAGTCAAAGTGGGAAAGGAATTGGATAGCGACTTGAAAAAGTATTTAATTCATTTTCTTAAGATCAATAAGTACATATTTGGCTAGTCTCATTCAGGTATGGTGGGGATTGATCCAATGGTTATATGTCATGTGCTTAACATCAATCCAGAAGCAACCCCCATAAGACAGAAAAAGAGACAATTAGACAGCGTACGGTATGATGCATTGAAAGAAGAAGCTAAGAGACTTCTCAAAAATGGGTTTATTTGGGAAATATACTATCCAAAATGGCTTGCAAACTCAGTTCTGGTGAAGAAATCGAATGGAAAATGGAGGACTTGCATTGATTATACTGACTTGGACAATGCCTGTCCGAAAGACTATTTTCTACAACCGCAAATTGATCAGTTAGTTGATGTGACTAGTGGGTACAAATTATTATCTCTCATGGACGCATATTCAGGATACAATCAAATACCCATGTTCAAGCCGGATGAGGAACACACCAGCTTCATTACTGAATGGGGAATCTACTGTTACAAAGCGATGCCTTTCAGACTAAAGAATGCAGGGGCTGCTTATCAAAGGCTGGTCAACAGAATGTTTAAAGAACAAATTGGCTAAAATATGGAGGTTTACATGGATGACATGCTAGTGAAGTCTAGTGAGGCTAAGAATCATCTTGAGGATCTGGAAGAGATGTTCAAAATACTACGGAAATATCAAATGAAATTGAACCTACAGAAATTCTCCTTCGGAGTCCATTTGGGAAAGTTTTTAGGCTACCTTGTGAGTGTCCAAGGGTTAGAACTAGTCATGACCAAATTCAAGCCATTAAGAACATGGCCGAACGCAAAACCAGTAAAGAGGTAATTAGTTTCAATGGGAGGGTAGCTGCTCTAAGTGGATTCATTTCCAAAGCTACTGATAAATGTATCCCTTTCTTCGACTTAATCAAGAAAAAGAAAAACTTTGAATTGGGGGAAATTGTAGAAAAGCTTTTCAGGAGTTAAAAAGTCATTTAGAAAAGCCACAGATACTTTCTAGTCCCGAGAATGGAGAGATCTTGTACCTATATATGATAGTTTCAGAGCATGCGGTCAGCTCAGTGTTGATTAGAGAAGGAAGTGGAACTCAACTTCTAGTGTATTTAGTGAGCAGGCAATTAAAAGATGTAGAAGTTCAGTACCCGGTGATAGAAAAGCTAGCCTATTGCTTGATCCTCATAGCATGAAAACTTAGAGCATATTTTCAAGCACATCTAATCCAGGTATTAACCAATTTCCCCCTCAAACAAGTGTTCAGAAAGCCAGAAACTTTAGGTAGGCTGGTAAAGTGGGGGATCGAGCTTAGTCAGTATGATATTGAATTTCAGCCGGACACCGCTATCAAAGGTCAAGCATTGGTGGATGTTATTAACGAATCTACTAACTTCATAAAAGAGCAATCAGAAAACGAAAAGGATCATAAACCTATATGGCAGTATTTGTTGATGGTTCATCAAATGAAAAAGCAACCGGTGCAGGATATGTAATAATAACACCGGATGGACACCGCTTACATTATGCCATGATGTTAGGGTTTCCTACGATGAACAATGTGGCCGAATATGAATCGATGGTGGTAGAGTTAACTTTGGCATTAGAGCTCAAAATCCCACGGATTCAGATCTTTAGTGACTCCCAACTAATGGTAAATCAAGTGAAGGATATATATCAAACAAAAGACTCCAAGCTATCTCTATCTGTAAAGAAGATATTTAAAATGTTGGCTTTATTTGAAGACTTTTCCATACATCAAGTTCCGAGAGGGGAAAATTTTCAAGCGGATTCTTTAGCAAAATTGGCTAGTTCAAGGGGAGCCCCGGAAACTTGGATTGTGCCAATGGGATATCAAGAAAATCAAAGTATAGAAGAGGGGACATCTGAACAAGGAAAGGAATTGCTAGTCTTAACAAGATCCTAAACCTTTTCACGAGAAAGAAAAGAAAAGGAAGTCAATGGGGAAGTCCTGAATGAGAGGGTTGACCAGCAAAGGCCAGATAACTATTATGATAACAATTGGATGTCACCTATTGTCGATTATCTTTCAATGGAGAAATTGCCACCTAACAAAGGGGAGGCTAGGAAAATTAAGCGACAAGCTCCAACTTTCACGATAGTGGATGGAATCCTTTACAAGAAAGTATATTCCTTGCCTTATTTAAGATGTGTAAACTTGGAGGATGGGATGAAATTGCTAGTACAAGCACATGAAGGATTATATGGAGACCACTCTAATGGAACAAAACTAGCAAAAAGGATAATGAGACAAGGTTTTTATTGGCCTCATATGGTGAGTCAAGCCATAGAATATGTCAGGAGATGCGAGAAATGCCAAAAATACTCGAAGATCCACCGATTACCACCAAGTCAGTTAACCCCAATTTCAAGTCCATGGCCCTTCGATGTATGGGGAATTGATTTAATCAGCCTGTTACCCATTTCCAAAAGGGAGGGCAAAATATGATGTAGTTGCCATAGACTATTTCACTAAATGGGTTGAAGTAGAACTGCTCCTCAAGACCACTTCTAGAAAAGTACTTAGATTTGTCATCAAAAATATTATAACAAGATTTGGAATCCCCTATAAGATTATCTCCGACAACGGAACACAATTTGAGAGTGAAGAATTTTCTCAGTTTTGCCATATGAATGAAATTATTAATAGCTTCTCCTCCGTTACGCTTCCGAAGGCAAATTGGCAGTTGAGGCCATAAAGACAATTTTGAAAAAGCGACTGAACAAAGCTAAAGGAAACTGGGTTGAAGAGCTACCACTGGTATTATGGGATTATCGAACATCTACCAAAACGACAACGGGTCATAGTCCCTATTTATTGACATATGGTTTTAAGGCAATGTTAGCAATTGAGATTGAAATACCCTCACATCGAAGAATCGCATATGCATTCGATTTAAACCAAGAGCTAAAAAGAGAATCAATGGATTTGATACATGAGTTGAGAGGCGAAGCAGCAATCAGAATAGTAGAATATCAAAGAAGGATTTCAAAATATTACAACTCAAAAGTAAGAACACGATCATTTCAAGAAGGAGATTTGGTACTCCGAAGAGTAATGGCAAACATAAGAAATCTCGCGGATGGGTCGTTGGGATCAAATTGGGAAGGACCCTTTATCATTTGAAAAGTAATCCTCCTAGGAGCTTACAAGTTTTGCCGACCAGACGTCAATATGGTACCTAGAACATGGAATGCAAAGCATTTGAAACCATATTTTCATACGATGATTGAATAAAGAATCTCTTTCTTCGAAAAGAAAAATCTACATGGTTGGGAGTAGAATTCTCCTTGCATTTGGACACAACCCTTAACGGTCAAAGCCTCTATTTACGCCGAGATGGACAGGGTAGAGCACCTCTTGGAAGGAGGAGTGTAAGCCTTTAACCATGCCACGCTATGGCCAGGTTAAAGCATCGACAAGCCCTTGGCCATGCCTCTGGTCAGGTCAAGGCGCCTCCTGGAGGAAGGAGTGTAAGCCTTTATCCGCACCACGTTATGGCCAAGTTAAAGCATCGACAAGCCCCTGTCTGCACCATGCTATGGCCAAGGCAAGGCACCTCCTGGAGGGAGTAGTGTAAGCCTTTATCCGCACCACGCTATGGCCAAGTTAAAGCATCGACAAGCCCTTGGTCGTGCCTCTGGTCAGCTCAAGGCACCTCTTGGAGGGAGGTTAGGTAAGTCCTTGGTTCCAGCCTCTAAGAGTGAGCTAACGAAGAGCACCAGATAATAACGGACTAAGGCATCCAAGCCCAAGAAGAGTCTCATCAAATAATGGACTAAAACGTCCAATCCCAAGAAGAGGCTCATCAAACAATAGACTAAGACTTCGAAGCCAAAGAAGAGGCTCATCAAACAATGGACAAAGATGTCCAAGACCAAGAAGTAGCATATCAAATGATGGACTAAGACATCCAAGCTCAAGAAGTAACCAATCGAATTACAACTACATATGAGGCCTAAAAGGTTTTACACATGTTGAAGAAGACAAAATCTAATGAGTAGAACAAAGCCCCACTTATTAATACCCAAATATGGGTTCCGGGACTATCACTTCTAGACTTCATATTTGAATACCCGAATACGAGTTTCGGGTCTTCACTAATCACTTAAGGTCTTCTACATACCCGAATCTGGGTTTCGATACTATTATTCGATGTCACTTATTAATGCCTGAATCTGGGCTTGAGATTACTATTATAAAGATAATTACAATGGATTTTTGATTATCCAACATATGTTTGAACCTGGGCTTGAGATTACTATTATAAAGATAATTACAATGGATTTCTGATAATTCAACATATGCCCTAATCTGGGCTGGAGATTTCTATTATAAAGATAATTACTATGGATTTCTGATTATCCAACATATGCCATAATCTGGTCCGGAGATTTCTATTATAAAGGTAATTACTATGGATTTCTGATTAACCAACATATGCCCTAATTTGGGCCGGAGATTTCTATTATAAAGACAATTACTATGGATTTCTTATTATCCAACATATACCCTAATCTGGGCTGGAGATTTCTATTATGAAGAAAAATATTGTGGATTTCTGATTATCCGACATATGCTCTAATCTAGGCTCGAGTAATTATTACGAATTTTTGATTATTAACCAGTAATACATTAATCTGGGTTTGAAAATTATCTTTTAAGACTATTTCTGAATCTCACTTATTAAAACCCGAATATGGGTTCTGGACATCTTACTATTAACTTCTAAACTTCACTTGATGGTACACTAATCTGGGTTTAGACTACATAATTTTCTAATGCCTAAATTTGAATCTCAGGTCTTTTATCGTCAGTTTTGGATTCTGTCTATCGATTCCCTAATTTGGAGTTTAAAGCAATAGCATTGAAACTACAATAGACATCTAAATCATCAACCAGAAACTTCGAGCTGGTCTTCTTAATACCAAATCAGGTTTATTAGATTGCAACTCTAAACGATGTCCACCAACATCTAAATTCAGGCTACGGGATCATTCTTATCTCCAAGAAGAGTTTCTAAATACATATTAGGATTTAAGGGTTACAAAGGCTAATTTTCAGATAATAACTTATCACCTCCTATTTCCAGACATTGGTTATTTCCCACAGGAAGTTCTCAGACTAAAACTATTATATGCATGGATAAATATTAATTACAAACCTCATATCCTTTACTAAATCAGGATTATGATCAACTAACAATTTAAATTTAGAAACCCTGCTATGCTGATTTATCATGAAGCATATATATATATATATATATATATATATAAGATAACTAGTTAGTATTAAAAATATCACTTGCTTTAAATTTTGCAGGAAAACAAAGTTATTAAGAGCAAAGAAGTTCTGAAATTTTTGTCCAAAAGAACAAAAGCTTCTTTCATACAAGAGGTGGGGCAAAATGTTAACCATAAAATCCACTTAAGAACAAAGGTATGAAAGAAGGTTAATGAAAATGCCAGGTTCTACTGAAATAATAGGCACGAGTTTCGACAAGGATCATGAAAGAATGTTTCGAAGGCATTGAGAAGGCTTTCGAAGGAGTCGTAAGCACCAGGTCAGTAAAGATTTTCTCATAATGTAGCAGCCAATTTTCCGCCTCAATCGCATCTTTAGTTCCAATGAACAGCTTCCCTCCAAGCCTGGTATAGTCTCTGCTCAAGTTAGCATAGTGGTTGACTATCGGAGCTTCCTAAACTCCTCCTCCAATAGCATTCTGTCCGACAACTCCAGCTGCAATTCCAGTTTGCATCATGTTTACGAAGAGCTTATACATGGCTCCCATATCCACTTGGGGAACCCCAGCACCAACAGTTTCAGCTTAAGCATGACCTGGACCTCTTCTAGCATTTGGTCGGGCATTTCCATTAGTGGTGGTGCTATCTCCTCCAAGATTAACTCTGCCTCTTCTTCCTTCCATATCTCTATTCAAGTCTCGTGAGATACAGATAAATAACCTAACCAAGGTAGGAGTCTAAAGATATAGCGTATACTTATATATAACAAATACAAGTACGTTACTATAACGTTATCCCATACTCCGATTTGAACTCTAATTACTAAGGATTATGTTTTCAAAATCCATTTTTAGTTAAAGTATTTCATAAACCATGCTCTGATACCAAGCTGTATCATCTCCTATCTATAGGCCCAAAACTAAGCGCTACAGATGCTGTAGTCATCTATAGTATTAGCTTCCAGCGACTAAATACGGCTATGTTAACGGTATCTATAATATCAGAAGCACATGAATATGAAATAAAACATAGATTTCAAACCAACTTTTCTTCATTGCATTTAAAACAGATGTTCCGTATTCTTAATACATAAACCCAATACATTCTCAAGCACGGATAAAATATAGTTAATACAAAATACGCCAAGAGCGGTATATGAGGATACCCCCTTGGATGATCAGAGTCATATAGTCATAATAGACAGACTACAAACATAGTGAAAATACAACAAAACATAAAACTGCAACTCCTGAATAGCTATCTGTTTGCCTCCTACATGCCTCCGGTAGCCTTATTCGTCATCCTACTAAACCTGAAAAGACCTTAACCCCTTAGCCTACTCAAATTAAATTAGAGCACCTGAGAGTTTAAGGGGAAACATAAACTTCAAGTCAAACATAAAGCCTGGTCTGAATAATATTATACATCCCGGTTTAATATGTTAAGTGAGACCAGCCGCTTAGCGGAATTGTTTTCCCCTCACTAACATTCTTTTAAAACATATCTTTGCAAAATCTTTTCCTGCAACCAAAACTGGTTAAATACTGTAAAGCAATTTATTATTTAAACATACATAATTATCAGGTAATAATGAACTATATGTTCAAACACATAAGTTTTTTTTGGATAACTTTTAACCTTTAAATGACTCGGAACTACCCGACAATATAATCAAAATTAATCTTACACCGGTTAGCTATTCTTCTTCTGGACTATCTATCCTTAACTATCTGTTAACTACTTCACTTCTGGATGGTCTGTCCTTAACTATCTATTAAATACTTTGCTTCTGGACGGTCTGTCGCTAACTTAATCATCTCCCAGGTCTTCCTGATCCAAATGGTTTTTCAGGCTCACCAATAACCTATCTGTATACAAACATATATTCCCTTCGGTGTGTAATCAAAATTTTAGTCCACCCGTGACCAAGCCCAACACACTGGAATTTTGGAAACAATTAGCTGTGGCTAATAGCTAATGTATAGGGCACGATACTATACCAGTCCCATCTGGTATTCTAATATCCGAGTCATTTTCGCTTAAGGATCCCCTCCCATAATTTTCCTTGAAAACATTTTCAAAATGATTTAAAACCTTTAAATCAAACTCAACAAGGAAAATATGTAATCTTTATGCTTTACCCAAAATCACATTATCATGTCATTTTTATATTCTTTACTCAAATCTTAGTTGATGAAACCATTTAAACATTTGAAAGTACCTCTTTCTAAACTTTTGAAATCATCTTTTTCAAAACCAAGTGAAACCCTTTAATTTTCTGAGCCAAAAGGCCAAAACCTTACCTTTCGAAACTATATAAATCATTCCTTTCGAAAGCAGTAAAACATTAGACATCCTACTTTAAAAACAACTTAAAAAATTGCCTTAGAAAACCTTTGGAAAACCTTCCACTTAAACCTTCTGAAACCATTTGAAGCAAACCTTTCGAAATTATTGAACTCAAACCTTTCGAAATCATTGAACTCAAACCTTTCGAAATCATTGAACTCAAACCTTTCGAAACCATTGAACTAAAACCTTTAGAAATAATTTAACTCAAACCTTTTGAAATCATTGAAGTAAAACTTTTCAAAATCATTGAACTCAATCCTTTTGAAATCATTGAAATAAAATCTTTCGAAATCATTGGAATCAACCTTTTGACTTTTTTGAAAGCTTTACTTCGAATGCTTTAAAAAATATCATTTAAAATAATAGGCCTCCGCCTTTAGATCAACTCCTTCGAAAGCTTGGGTTATTCTTCAATTAAAAACAAAGGTAAAATATTTAAGTCGAAAGCTCTCTTTCGAAAGCATGGGGAAGCGGCTGGTTTTTAAAAACAGGTAAACCTTTCAACTTTGTCGGAAGGTTCAAAACAAAACAATGATAAAGCGGCAATAACCTTTCGACCTTGTTGGAAGGTTTAAAACCTTTATTTTAAATGTTTGACCTGGTCGAAAGCAACCAAGTCGAAAGCTCTTATTCGAAAGCAATGCAGGCGTTTCTTTTGGTTTATAAAACAAACATACTCCAACCTCTTTGACAAACAACCTTTCGACTAAGTACTCTTTGACCTTGTTCAATTCATTACGTATCAACTTGATACCATATGCTTTGAACTTTGACCTTTTCGAAAGCTATGACCTTTCAACTTTGTCGGAACGTCTGAGTCGGAAGTTTTGATGCCTAAAATGGCCGAAACATGCTAAAAGCATGATTTTCTTGTTTTTAACTTAAAAGAGATAACTTTTCAACTAACCTGCCTTTGTTTATCAAATTCTCATTGGTTAATAAATACTTTTTAGAAAAGTGCTGCCACTAATTTTAGAATTAAATAATAATTTTATTTTATAAAATGCCCCTTCTCCTTAATTAAATATATAAAACATTTAAGTCCCATACCTTAAATAATTTTATATATTCATCAAATCACTTAGGAAAAATCTAGAAAAAATCCCAAAAAATCTATTTTAATATGTTTTCCAACATATAAAAATTTCAAACCCAAATAATTATTATTTTATCCGTAAATAATTTATAATCTAATAAATCATTTTCTTCACTAGAAAATTAATATAAAATCCACATAAATTCAAAAAATTATGAAAACTGGAACCCATCTCTAAAATATCATTTCTGACCTATATTTAAATTTTCAAGACATTTGGATTTCATTTAATAGGGTTCTCATTGCAAGCATTTCATAAATACTAATATGAATATGCATAATTCACCAACAAACAAATATATAACTTTAATCATCAAAACATGGCATATACTTGCAAAAAAATTTCGGATCTAATCTTAAAATCGAAAACCATAAGAAAATGGGATGTGTAATTATTCACCTTAGCTTTGAGATTAAAAGATATGAGATTTGACGTTGAATTAGTTGATTATCTTCCTTCTCTTGAATCCTAACTTTAATCTTTCCTTAAGAACAATAATGGCGGCCGACCTTAAGAGTTTTTAGTTTGGTAAAATGGGAATGAACGTGAGTTTCAATTGCTAAGGGTTTAGCGTATAAGCCTTTCCTATTTCCCATTATGCCCTTACTCATTTCCTAATACATTAGTTTATGTTATCTCATTTTAATTTGCACATTAACATGGCACGACTATCCTTAGTTTAATCAAATCTCAACCTATTAATCTTCACATTATTTAATTCAATTTAACCAATTGAATATTCTAAATAATGTTATAAAAATATGGGATGTTACAATCATGTCGAAAGGAATGATGCGGAAGATAAAGAGACCTTTCGATTGGGTCGAAAGCATTAGCACGAAAGGTTGCCGACCTGCATCTATAAATAGGACCCAAGGAGTCCGATTTTGGGGGACCGGATTTTTGAATCCAAAGCTCATTTCTTTTACCTCTACTTCTTTGCAACAACAAGATCTTTGTAACCCTAAATCGATTTGGGGAAAATCTCTCAAAATTGTAACTCATTTTGGATTAATAAGAAGGGAGAAATGCGCAGATTCATTAAGGATTTCGATTATGAGGAAGATTATTACGATCATTAGCTAGACTAATGATCAATTGCACATGATGCTATCATATTCTCTTAATTTCTTTTTGTCTATGCAAATCAATAGGATCGACTTGGATAACATTCAGGAGAAACACATCATCATCGTGGCAAACACCAAATAATGACAAATAAGGACGGTGATGATGTTTCGACACTGATAAGTTCATGGAACTTATAAATATCTAAAATGATCTTATATCGAGTATATTAAATAAAGCTTGAGCAATTGAAAATTAGATCAGTTTCGAAAGGACGAAATCTCTTTCGACCTGGTCGAAAGGTATGTCATGAAGAATTTGGTTTGTAGTTGGCAAGCAATCATGAATGGTGGAGTTCATTCGAAAGGAACCAACACCCAATTACATCAGCAACCCTTCCAAGGGGGTTCCTCCATTGAAGAAACGAAACTGATGAAGTCGAAAGCAGTTATTTCTTTTCGAAAGGCCTATCATACCTTTCGACATAGTCGAAAGGAATAAAATGGACCTTTCAACATGGTTGAAAGGGACGGGTATTCAGAATGAATAGCTGTTTTAACTCATATGAAAGTGGATTTCGAATAAGTTGCTTCCGCCTTTACCTTCACCTTGATGAGATCAATTTGATCAATGAATCACTAGCAATATATCAGTTGTCCTCCAAAAGTGATTTGACCAAGTCAACTTGATCGTAAGAGGGGTTTCGAAGGAAGTAATGTCTTTTCAACCTTTTTCAATAATCCTATTTCATGACACAAATAATCCTATTTGCCGTAGCTTTGGGGATGTTGATAAGTTTTCTTGTTAACACAAGGGCAATGCATTTAAATCAATTTGATGCACATTTCGCCATAGTTCCTAATAAAAAAACATTATAACATAATGAATCAAAAAAGATCAAAATTTATTTCATTAATATCAAAAGTATTAACTTCTTAGAAGTATTTGTGAAAATAAAATTAAACCAGATTCTAAAAACAATGGATGTACGCTGCTTAAATTTTCCCTATAGATGTCACGAAATAAACGTCATGTCAGGTAGCATCAACATGTAATCATGTGTTTTAATGTATCATTTATATAAGAGCACCAATGCCAATTTAATAGCCTTTTAAAGTTAAAAACATGCATTTAATGTTGGTGCACTTATCCAATAGGACCTGAATATGAGATGTCTATCATACAATGGACATAGTTACCATTGATCTAGTATAGGTTTGGTTCCAAAATTAAATCATATATCGTATAGGCGGTATACAACTATTGAAGACTAACATAATCAATGAATAAATTGCAAACTAATGTGCATTTCCAACTTTAATCCTACGAGTTTGTATGCTGGTGGCACAAATAAAACATGTTCCGTCTCACTTTATTTCCACAATTAATGAAAAAACTAGGCACTACATCACAAACAAGCATGCTTGGGTCCTTTGAGAATAACTTATTTTATATTATTTTGCCTTTAGCATTAAACTTCAAGATCTGCTTAGGAATAACTTCAGTGTTTTGATTTTTTATGTATCGTTTTAGCAAATTCTTCCAAACATTTTCACTTAACGAAATTAGAAATATTTTCACAGTAAATATTTTTATTTTTTTAGATAAATTGAAGTTTCACTATCTGACGGTAGGAAGATGGAAAAAAGAGGCATAAAACAGTGGTCCTAGACAATCATGTAAGGAACATAGTTACCATTTTTCCACTAGCTTATGAAAGATTCAACCGCATCAAATAAATCCTAAAACTTAAATTAAAGAATCATATGAATATAGCTAAAGTACTCGATAATATTAAAACAAGTACTTCAATTACCTCCAACAAAAAAATCCATATAGTTAGTTAGAACATTTAATAACAAACTTATAATGCATATTGACTTTTCAGGATCGAAATCCATATAGGGTGAAATCAAAATAACAGCGAAATCGTAAAAAAATAAAGCATAAAAAAATATCGATGTATAAAAATCTTTTAAACTATCGAATTTCCCAATATTTGGATTATCGAGGGTAGTTCGACGTTGCTGGCGACAGAACGTAGGCATCGAACGCGCGGAGGTTGCTGCTTACGGCGTGAGGAAAAACCGTCTATGGAAGATGATGATGAGGATTTTGATTTTACAAAGAGAAGTTGAAGAGGATCGAGATAAGAATTTGAGGAGGTTGTTGTTTGCAACATGAGGAACAACTGGGTGCGGAAGATAAAGACTAGGATTTTGATTTTATAAAGAGAAGGTGGAGAGGATTGAGATAAGCATTTAAGAGGAGAAATATAAATGGCGGTATTTGCGAATATATCTAGGAAAGTATAATTCGCATGAAACATAGCGCATGTGTTTTTTGCTTTAGACTAAATTGATTAGGCTCCTATAGTAAGCAAACCTCTTTAACGGTCGGTTTGATAAAGTCGATTTCACCTCTGCCTATAAATATATGACTATAACAGATGCAAACAGATGTGAATATCACTGAATCCACGTCTGCATCTGATATTCGCCGATATCTAAAAGTTCACATTCTATTCCGCATCGATGAAATTTTAGTGGATATCCGAAAATATCTACATCTGAAAAGAGGATGCAGATATTTATCTTCGAAAATCCGCATCTGAAGGTTGAACTGTGCTTATATTGAAATTTCAAAACAATAATATCACAATTTAAGGGATGTTCAAATAACAAACGAATATAAAAACTAATGAACTATAATACTTCAATTATTCAATTAAAGAACAATCTATAAAATATAGTAATGATTTATGACCACATGCGTAATTTATTAGTTCAAACAGTATTACAATTTGAACAGACGTAGCAACAATAAAGAACAAACATACAATTTACTAAATAGAAAGTTTTTTTTATTATGTTGAGTTAGCGTTTGAGTGCAATTTAGGAAATAGAAAGCTGAAAGTGAAATTATGAAAATTAAGGTGACCAAATAATTAAGACTTATTAAGTACAGTTTTAAAATGTTAAGGATATTATAAGTATTAGGATTGTTTAATGTGGGATCCAACAGTAGAATGAAAAACAACTTTAGAAATAATAATGAAATGAGTAATAATTTCTTTTTATTATAGGGTCCATTTTAAGTCTATTAATCTATTAAATAATAGTAAAGCAGAAGAAAATAATCAATTCTCTATATTTCTCTCCTTTAACCTTATTTGCTTGATTCTAAGATTTTATTACTTTTAAATTCTCCTTATTTCTCTCCTTTAACCTTATTTGCTTGATTCTAAGATTTTATTACTTTGACCTTGGACTAATTCATTGAATTATTAAAAAAAATTAAAACTCTAACTTTGAGCTAATTTATTGAATTAGTAAAATAGAAATAATAACGATAATAATCTACTAATTTAAAGCATTCTTTTCTCTTATCTAATTATTATTATCTAATAACCATATTATCAATCGTTTTTCGCTTCCTGTCACTTTGTTCGAGCAATTGTATTTTCTTCATTCTCCTTCCTATTTTTGAATCATTCCTGACCTAAGCCAAACCATGTGGCACAATGGACTATAGCAACCAAGGGTGGAGAGGAGAATTACACATTGTATTATTAGGTTTGCATTCTCAAGTGAATAACAAATATTATGTTTTAAATTGTGTTAACATATGTTTCCATTAATTAAATTGTTCAAATTGTGAGACATCTTGGCTGAAGACTTGACAACGTGTTTGTAATGTACGGTTGTAAGGTTTTCTTCGTTGTGTGTATCTAGAGTGATAACATGTATGTTTTAAGATGGAAAAAAGTGCACAAGGAGAATGGTTTTGGGTGTTGCATTATAATTTTTAGAGAAATCCTGTTTCCTCGAGATTTGACCAGGCAACTAAGTACTCGGCATTAGCAAACGCTCGGCATCCAGGAGTACTCGGTATCCACGAAGCGCTCGGCATCCAAGGAGCGCTTGGCATTAACAAACGCTCGGCATCCAAAGAGCGCTCGACATCCAGGAGTACTCGGCATCCACGAAGCGCTCGGCATTGGCGAGCGCTCGGCATCCAAGGAGTGCTCTACATTGGCAAGCGCTCGACATCCAGGAGTGCTCGGCATCTAGGTTCGTCCGGCATCCAAAGATTGTTCGGCATTCATCCAACCTCAGTCAACTTCAACCAATGCTCGGCATACACTCCCCACTCAGCACCTCACTTCTGTTCGGCATAAGAAGATCGTTCGGCATTCTTCCCAGCTTGTCCGGCTTCAATTATTGCTCGGCCTACTCTTCCCACATAACAAGCATCGTTCGACATGAGGAGGATGGTTCGGCATCCGACCGTTCGGCCTGTTCGGTTCGACATATAGGGACCGGTCCATCTGGGCCAAGGGATTCAGCTGCCAGGCCCGCCAGGTAAGTCCAACCCACCTTTGTCTATAAATAGAGGGGCAGGGGCACAGTGAAAAGGACCTTTTTTCGAGAACACTGGGGAGACTCTGCCGCTTTCAAGACTCATCCTCTTTACTTAGCAATTGTATTCAAGTGTTTGATCTACGAATTGTATCTGTAATCAATCATCAAGTAAAGCAATAAAGTTCAACCTCAAAGTGGACATAGGCAATTACGCTGAACCACTATAAATCCGGTGTTCTTACTTTCTGCATTCAAATTAGCATATTCTTCCTTGTTTAATTTAACTTCATCACTTACATCTCTACACAATTTTTCTCAACGAGGTTAGTGACCAATTTTGGTGCTAACACTTTGGTGCTTTCACTGAGAATTGAATTCTCAGACCTCAAGCATGTGCTTTGAAGCTATTGGATTGAATAAATCCCCCAAAGAAGATCCGACTTATTCATAGGACGTCCGTTGATTCTACTCAGAGTTCATACCAATAACTCTACAATGGCAAAACCACGTACCAGATCAGCTTCTCATAATGCGGACGCCCACGAGACTGCTAGCGTGCAACAAGCATGACCTAGCAATCAGCAAGCGATTCCAGGTGCAGGGACTACCGCCCATGACAAAATGCCGGTTGTCACCAGAATAGAGTTCAACAACTTGATGAGAGAACTCAGAGAAAGCAGGAGACAATTCGGAGAGAAGATGCAAGCCAACGCCAACCTCATGGCACAACTCACTCAACAACAGCACCAGAATGCTGGGGGCAATCCCGGTCCTTATTCCTCATCCGACAGCTCAACTTCATCTGATGAACCTCCCAGGCGTAGACGCCGTAAGACTGAAACTGCGCGGGCAGGTGCTGCTGTCCGAACAGCTGGAGACCGTGACCAAGCCGAAGCTGGAAACTTAGGAGCTGGAGTGCAGGTGGAGGCTGGAGTCCCAAACCATCAAAACGCTAATGATGTCGAACCTCAAGATGCACGTTTGGTAGATCGCCGGCAGAGGAGGCATCGGCATGATCAGTCACATAGAACAGACTCCAACCTTCCACCTTCCATACATACACCAGACCTGACAGCCATGATCAGAGAATTGATGAAAGAGAATCAAGGCTTATCGAATGATGATTGGGGAGTGTCAAGAAGTCATACTCCGTTCACAGACATTGTTCTACAGGCAGCGTACCCCAGAAAGTTTAGTATGCCAACTATCCCGGCTTATGAAGGAAAGACTAATCCCAGACAGCATGTCATGAGGTACGAGTAGATGATGGATTCAGTTAGAGCAAATGATGCAACCAAGTGTAGATGCTTTCCAATTACTCTATCTGGGATCGCTACTATGTGGTTCACCCGACTTCCTCCGCGGTCCGTATCAGTTTCGAGGAGTTGGTGAAGAAGTTTATAGAACAGTTCAGGATACACACTACTCGTCCAAAGGATGTGATGTCTCTATCAAGTGTAATCCAGACTCCTGGGGAGTTATTGAAGGAGTATTTACAAAGATTCCATGTTGCGGCGACTGAAGTCAGTAATCCCAATGATCATGCAATTCTAATGGCTGTGATGCGAGGTGTGGATCTGGATTCTGAGTTTGGAGACTAGCTGGCAGGAAAACCTCCGACTACGCTAGAGCGTTTTTACTCAGAGGCACACCAGTTCATAAGAAGAGAGGAAGCCAGGTGGGTAAGGCGAGATAAGGCACCGGGACTTGTCCAGGAGTCCGTGAAAAGCAACATTGCTGTGAAGCAGTCCGGAGACAACTCGGGAAAAGTCCAAGTCAATGTCCAGAACAAGCCCGGGAAGCCTAAGGAATCCGGAGGAAGAAGTCAAGGGAAGAAGAGAGAAGTGGGGAAATGGAAGCCGAGAATTCCAAGCTACAACGAGTATACCCCACTGAATGCGTCACTTGAGAACATTTACCTATCAACCTGCAATATCTTTCAGTATAGAAAGCCACGTCCAAAGGAGTCAATCGAGGAACAAAAGCGAACTGGGAAATACTGCCGCTTCCATGAGACTTATGGGCACAATACGGAAGAGTGCAGACACCTACACGACGCTATAGAGAAGTTGATCAGGCAGAAAAAGTTACAGGAGTTTGTGAAGGATCCACAGGAAGGAGGACAGGGAACATCCAATCCAGGTCGTGCACCAGCTCCGCGTCATCCCGAGGAGCATGCCCGGACTGTGGGTAGACTAGTCATAAACACGATCATCGGCGGGCCTCACCCCGCGGATAAGAATTGGCAAGAGATGGAGCGGTATGCTAGTACCCTAAAGCACGCAGATTTCGAGTGTTATTCCAACGTAGAGGATGGGACCCTTGCTAAACAGCTACGCGTGACGACAAACGATATAGTATTCAGAAACAGAGATGCTGACCAAGTGGAGGCTCCTACCATCGACCCGATGGTCATATCTGCGACAATCGGACCGGCTTATGTGAAGAGAATTTTGATTGATTGTGGAAGTTCTGTCAACATCATCTTCAAGAAGGCTTATGACCAGATGAAGATGGAAACGAAGGATTTGAAACCATCTAAAGCTCGTATACATGGCTTTAATGGCCCAGCGACCGATGCAGTGGGGTATGTTGAGTTACCAGTTGAATTGGGACAAGGCGAGCGTCGGAGGGTGCGAATCCTACCCTTCGTAGTTTTGGATGTGGATTCTCCGTACAATGTGTTCTTGGGCCGACCGGCCCTGGCTGAGTTTAGGGCAGCATTAGCCCCGTGGTGCTTAACTTTGAAGTTCCCAACTGACAAAGGAGTAGGTGTTGTTCATGGCGACCAGGCGACTGGTCGTGCCTGTTATGTGGCTGAGCTCCGAGAGGCCCATTGGAGGGAGAAAGGAAAGGTTGCGGACAATCCCGTCCGCATCCATAATACTGATAATTGACAAGTAGTGCCCGAGCCCTGGCTCGGGCATAATTCTCGGATCTTCAGAGACATAGATCCGAGAGACGACAATGAGAAACCCAGGGAAGAAAAGGCAGCGCCGGCTGAATTAACAATTGACATTTCAGTCAGCCGAGACGATCCATCGCGAGTACTGAAGATCGGATCACAACTCGGCCCCGCAATGACTGAAGACCTTAGTGATTTCCTCCGAGCGAATCTTGATGTTTTCGCCTGGACGCATTCTGATATGTGCGGGATTTCTCCTGCCATTACGAGTCATATGTTGAACATAGACCCGAAATACGTCCCGGTTAAACAAAAGAGGAGAGGAATGGACCCAGAGAGGTCCGCTGCTCTCAGAGAGGAGGTGGACAAACTCAAAGCCAATGGGTTCGTCCGCGACGCCTTCTACCCTGAATGGGTATCGAACCCCGTGCTGGTGAAAAAGGCGAATGGGAAATTAAGGACTTGCGTAGACTATTCCGATTTGAACAAGGCATGCCCCCAAGGACAGTTTCCCATTGCCTAGGATTGATCAGTTGGTCGACTCCACTACAGGACACGAGCTGTTATCATTCATGGATGCATACTCAGGCTACAATCAAATCCCGATGCATATTCCGGACCAAGAACACACCAGTTTCGTCATAGACGTCGGGCTATATTGCTATGTAGTAATGCCTTTCGGATTGAAAAACGCAGGACGACTTATCAGCGTTTGGTGAATCGAATGTTCAAAGACCAGCTTAGTGGAACGATGGAAGTCTAGGTGGATGACATGCTCGTGAAGTCACGACAGTCAAACGACCACATTCGAGACTTAGTAGAGATGTTCGATATACTCAGATATTATGGGATGAAGATCAACCCTCTGAAGTGTTCCTTCGGCGTTGCGTCGGGGAAGTTTTTGGGATTCATTATTAACGCAAGGGGAATTGAAGCTAACCCAGAAAAGATTCAAGCTTTTCGAGATGTGCAAGTGCCCAGAACTATAAAACAGGTGCAAAGCTTGAATGGGAAAGTGGCTGCGCTGAGTCGATTCATATCTAGAGCCACGGACAAGTGCATACCTTTCTTCGATATAATAAAGAAAGGGAAGAGGAATTTCGAATGGACATCTAACTGTGAGGATGCATTCCGAGATCTGGTGAGGCATCTGGAGAGTCCTCCAATGCCGTCAAAGCCAGTAGACCACGAGATGTTGTACGTATACTTGGTTGTATCCCAACATGCTATAAGTGCGGCTTTGGTCCGCGAGAAGGACCGAGTCCAAAAGCCGGTGTATTACGTTGGTAAACGTTTAACGGGAGCAGAAAGAAATTACCCTAAAATTGAGAAATTGGCCTATTGCTTGGTGATTGCATCACGTAAGCTGCGCCCATACTTTCAAGCACACTCAGTCAGTGTCTATACCGATCAGCCCCTACGGCAGGTATTCCAATGACCAGAAACTTCTGGGAGGTTATTAAAATGGAATATCGAGTTGAGCCAGTCCGATATTACCTACTTGACACGAAGATCCATACAAGGGCAAGCATTAGCAGATTTCATTGCTGAGTTTACTATATCTGACGAACCAGATAATCACAGTGTCATTCCCCCCGTTCGATGGAAATTGTACACCGATGGGGCATCAAACGACCGTTGCTCCGGAGTTGGCGTAGTTCTTGTAACTCCAGAAAATCGATCGATCTGTTACGCTTTGAATCTCAATTTCCCGGCTACGAATAATGAAGCAGAATATGAAGCACTAGTTGCTGGCTTAAAACTCGTTGGAGAACTTAGGGTTAAATCAGTTGAGATCTTTTGTGACTCGCAGCTGGTGGTGTACCAAGTGCGAGGAGACTACCAAGCAAGGGGACAGAAGCTTGCTCCGTACCTTGTTCTGGTTCAGGAACTATTATCTAACCTCGAACATTATGACATTTCGCATGTCCCGCGTGAACAGAACAAAGAAGCCGACTCATTGGCTAAATTCGCAAGCACTGGTGATGCATAGCAAATGGGATTATTTCCCGTTGAAACCTTGCATGCTCCAAGCATCGATGCGATGAAAGTTGATTTTGTGTCTGAAATAGGAATCGAGAGAGAATCATGGATAACCCCATTCAAACTATACCTGACGACCGGGACTTTACCAGAAAAAAGGAGCGAAAGACGACAGGTCATTCGAAAGGCTGCGCGATATGTGATGCAGGATGGACTAATGTATCAAAAGGGGTTCTCGGTCCCCTTATTACGATGCATCGCCCATGATGAGACAAAGCGGGTCTTGAAAGAGGTTCACGAAGGAGAATGTGGCGACCATACTGGGGGGCAGACACTAGAAAAAAAGATCCTCCGCTATGGATACTATTGGCCAACCGTAAATCGGGATGCTGCAGACTATGCAAGGAAATGTGACAAGTGTCAAAGATATGCGAAAATCCCGAGAGCTCCACCAACAGAACTCACACAAATGGTTAGTCCCTGGCCATTTGCAATCTGGAGAATCGACATAATCGGCTCTTTGCCTATATCCAAAGGTGGTGCGAAATACGCGATAGTTGCAGTCGACTATTTCACAAAATGGGCCGAGGCAGAACCTTTAGCCACAATCACCTCTAAGAAGGTCATTAATTTCGTTGTACGAAACATTATATGCCGCTTTGGCCTCCCTCGAACCATCATTACAGACAACGGAATGCAGTTTGAAAGCAGAGAGTTCAAAGAGTTCTGTTTAAAGTATGGCGTTGAGAAGAAGTTCGCTGTCGTTGCACATCCAAAAGCTAACGGACAAGTCGAGGCCGTAAACAAAATAATCAAGTCCATACTGAAGAAGAGTTTGGAAAAAGCCGGAGGAAAGTGGGTAGATGAACTCCCGACAGCATTATGGGCTTATATAACTACCCACAAGTCCGCGACTGGCCACACTCCATTCGCCTTGGCATACGGCTCGGAAGCTGTTATACCCACGGAACTTGAAGTTCCATCGCATCAAGTGACATATTATGAACCCAGGACGAATCAGGATCTCTTGTTGGAATCACTGGACTGCATCGATGAAAAACGTGAAGAGGCTGAATTAAGGGCGGCAGCACATAGGCACCGAGTCAAGCGATATTACGATGGCAGAGTCCGTCCAAGGATTTTTGATATGGGTGATCTCGTTTTGAAATGATTTTTCCTGGTACCATCACGTATGAATCCAAACTGGGAAGGTCCATACGTCGTTGAACGGAAGCTTGGAGAGGGAACATTCAAGCTAGCGACCGTTGATGGCATGACACTCCCCCGAGCGTGGAACGGTGAACATTTGCGACATTATTACATTTAGCCCGTTTCTTTCTTGTTTTAGGCACAGTTATTTCCTGTATGTTTTCGTTCCATTATCACTTAGTTTCTTTTTGACCGTGTAATCAGGCAATTTATTTGGTTTTCATTAATAAAGGCTTGAAGCCATCTTTCCCATAAATTACTAATGTTTCTATATCTCACAGTCGGGTGATGAATTGCTGGAGTTACATTATTCTGTATGATGTACGAACTCGTATAAACAACTTCAATCTCCGAGTCCCCTGAGTGCGGACCGGAGTACTCTAAGTCCCCAGAGCGAGGACTAGAGTATAAACGACTTCAATCTCCGAGTCCCCTGAGTGCGGACCGGAGTACTCTAAATCCCCAGAGCGCGGACTAGATTATAAACGACTTCAATCTCCGAGTCCCCTGAGTGCAGACCAGAGTACTTTAAGTCCCCAAAGCGTGGACTAGAGTATAAGCGATTTCAATCTCCAAGTCCCCTGAGTGCGGACTGGAGTACTCTAAGTCCCCAGAGCGCGAACTAGAGTATAAACAACTTCAATCTCTTAGTCCCCTGAGTGCGGACCGGAGTACTTTAAGTCCCCGGAGCGCGAACTAGAGTATAAGCGATTTCAATCTCCGAGTCCCCTGAGTGCGGACCGGAGTACTCTAAGTCCCAGGAGCGCGGACTAGAGTATAAGCGATTTCAATCTCCGAGTCCCCTGAGTGCGGACTGGAGCACTCTAAGTCCCCAGAGCGCGGACAAGTAAACGACTTCAATCTCCGAGTCCCCTAAGTGCGGACTGGAGTACTCTAAGTCCCCAGAGCGTGGACTAGAGTATAAATGACTTCAATCTCCGAGTCCCCTGAGTGCGGACTGGAGTACTCTAAGTCCCCAGAGCGCGGACTAGAGTATAAGCGATTCGAATCTCCAAGTCCCCTGTGTGCGGACCGGAGTACTCTAAGTCCCCAGAGCGCGGACTAGAGTATAAACGACTTCAATCTCCGAGTCCCCTGAGTGCGGACCGGAGTACTCTAAGTCCCCGGAGCGCGGACTAGAGTATAGGAAATTCGAATCTCCAAATCCCCTGAATGCGGATCGAATTACCCTAAATCCCTAGAGCGTGGATTTAGAAAAAATTCTAAGTACTCAAGAATGTGGAGCAAGAAATATGCCACTCCATAGAATGTTCGAACAACGTAAGAATGGTTTGGGAAATTATGCAACTCATAAGAACTTGAGTTTTGACCACAGTTATCCAGAAAGCTAAAGAAGCAAAAGAATCGCACAAGTGACTAAGAAACTAAACTTTATCTAATAGTCCAAAATGGGGTTACACAGCTATTCCTCCAAAACTTGGAGTCAAAAATCTATCTACACAAACTACGGAAATGAAAAAATAAAAGTAGTTACAAGATCTAAGCAAAATCTCGTTGAATGAGTATAGCGACTTTTTCTTCGGCTTCTTCATTTTGTCTTCCTTTGTTTTCTCAGATGACTCCTCTCCTTCACGGTTCTTCTTGGATTTTTTGCTTGCCAAAGAAGCAGAGTCAGGAGTGGGAGAAGGAACATCCAATGGTTTGGATTTGCCGGGGAGAATGATTTTCAGAGGTCTATTACGTGGGTCGGTAAGTTCCAGTATTTGAGGCTCGACTTTGATCTCGACCTTCTTTTTCTCCTCTTCTACGAGTCGCTCCTTCATGCTCATCTTCGAAGTATGTTCGGAGGCGCCAGTGATCTCGATTTCATCACTCCCTTCGACGGGAGATGAAGTGTCAAACTTATCATCATCTAGCGCCCCGATCACTTGAGCGTTAGGGCCAAGAGTTACTCCCGCATGAGCAACATCGCTTGTTTTCTCTGCCTCCTCCTTGGCGGCGTTGCTCCTCGGAGTTGGTTCAGGATCAGAGTAGCCTGCATGAAAACATAAAGAATGCACATTAGGAAAAATAACCGCTACCAAAAAGTGACAGATCTTTTAGCTTCTAAAAGAAGAATTTTATACCGGGTTCTGGCTGGCTATCAGTTGCGCGTGGAGTTTCACCCTCTAGAATAGGGGATAACACATGAACGCCAAGCCCGGGATCTTCTGGATCATAGCCGTCATGCTGCTCAAATGGGTCAAGTGTTGGTCGACCGGCCGATTGAGCAGAAGAAGGAGCAACAGAAGGAGGAGATGCAGCCTTAGCCCCAGATGGACCAGCTTTGTCATTTTTCTCTTTTGGTAGGGGAGAGCCTTTGCTATAAAGAGCCAGAGCTGTAGATAAGTCCGCTGGCTCGTTCCCCCTGAGAAATTCTTTCACCAGAGCATCCTCATCGACTTCCTCAGAGCCCGACTCGATCTTTCTGATCTTTATTAAAGTTTCCCATGCCTCGGCTAGAGATTCAAGATAGCCCTCGCCTAGGAATGTCAAGTCGCGATGCATAAGGACGCGGGCGCTATACTCGGCGATCAGCGGGTCAAACATGCACTTGACCTCTTCCCTACCGGCCTCTGTAGCTGCTTCGAGGCGAGATTCAATCTCCTCAGAAGATTTTCTCTTGCCCTCCTCACGGGCCTCGTCTTTCATTATCTCAACCTTAGCAAGTTCATCATCGAGCTTTGTTTTTAAGATCCATGTAGCAACAATTTCGTTGCAGTATCGTTAGGACTCTTCTTGAGCGGCTATTTTCTCTTCTTTCTCCTTAGAGAATATCTCTTTCAACTCTCTGACTTGTAGGGCGAGCGCATCCCTTTCTTTCTGGATAGAATCTTTTTCTAAGGCAAGGGCTCCACTGCGCTGGACTACTTTATCAGGCTCTTTTTTATGGGCTGCCTCTAGACGAGTGACGGCCTCGGCAGTGTCTTTTGCACTCTGCTCTGCAGCTTCAAGTTTCGACTTATATGAAGCAAGCTCTTCATCTTGACTCTTGATGACGTCCTTGTCGAAGATAGCTTCCAGCTTCAAACGGTCAATCTCCTGTTGGCGCTCAACAGATACTTCGGAGACTTTTTCGACCAAATGTGCAAACGCGTCATGTTGAACATAGATGTCGTTGTTGTAGGCGAGAGCGCTCTGTTTGATGTGCCCTGGGATGTGATGAATAGCTGGGAGAAATTTCAGGCCGTCGAAGCAGATTTTTGGAAATTTAGCCTTAAGATCGACCATCTTCTCTGCTATTGTTGGGTCAGCCGTAGTAACAGGGGGGAGGCTTTGAAAGTTCTGCTCTCTTCCGGTGTTCCCGAGATTGCCGTGTACTCGATGAACCGGAATGTTGGTCTCGGGAGACATCAGGTTGAGACCCCTTCTGCGAAAGCTTTTCTCTATCTGGCTCAGTTTGAGGAGGAGGATCATGAGAATATGAAGACAAGGAATATGTTTTCTTTCGATAAGACGAATCACGAGGACGGTTGTCTCGATCTTCATTATCGTCTCTGTCCCTACGTCTACCAGAGCCTGAATCCCGTCCTGGATGGTGAAATACAGAAGAACCATGGAGGCGATCGAACCCGTGGGAGCGCCCCATGTCACCTGCATAAAATAAAAATAACGACGAGTTAGGAAAAATCGGGGTAGTGGAAAAACTTAAAGTGTATGGTGAAGTGCGTGTGTGCGTGTGTGTCTTAGTGTTCCCCCCGACGGACCGGTTCCTTTATCTTTACTGATTGGAGTGTTATCTCCCTGAACTGGGGGTTGAACTCCCGCGTTGCCTCTAGCAGGCGAATGAAACTTAAGGGCTTCCGAATCGTCGAAACCATAATTGAGTAGATCGTCGGGAATGGTAAGGTTCGATAGGCCCTTTAAAGAACTTTCCATGTGCTGTGAAGAAGCCTCTTTCTCTGGCGGGATGAGCGTAACTTTGGAAGTTCCGCCAACTTTCTCCTTCCATATCTTGTACGTCAATTTCTTTTTCCCCTTCGAAGGGGAAGATGATGTTTCAATATCGTGCACTTCGACCGCCGGGTCCCAAGCAGGACCCACATTCTCCCCTTGTGTCTCAGGAGCTTCATCCTCTTTGTTTTCTCCCCCTTCATGTGCATCAGGGGTATGGCGTGATGACGATTCAGCTTGTTTTTTCCCTTTAACGGATGCAGACTTGGGAATGGAAACGCCCTCAGGAAGGCTAATCCGGCAACCTCCTGCTAACAGTCCGAACCTCGACAATGATTCATTTGAAATGATGGTTCGGATGTCCCATTCCTCGGTAGAAAGAGCTCTAATGGCTTCGACGGTCTCAGAATATCCTCGGCCCTCAAGATGGGGGTTAATACCTGAAAAGATGAAACAAGAAGTTAGAAAAAGCATAGCTCCGATTGAGCGCGAATGTTGACTCAGGGAAGAGACTTACTGCCTTCGACCCATCTCCTCGCGAAACCAGGAGGGCAACGCACATAGAACCATTCCTGTTTGTATAGGGCAAATTTGCTACATGCTCCGGTCAAAATCTGGCATTTGTGGTACAGATCGAGGAACATAAAGGAGGGGCTATCCTTCCGCTTCTTAATCATATAAATATATCTGATGTCGCCGGAAGTTGGAGGCGTAGAGAAGACGGCCATGAAAAGTAGGTAGGTCCCATATATGAACGCGTGGCCGTTTGGATGCAGCTGCAACGGGGTGATGTCTATGTATTGCAACACGTCCCGAAGAAATAGATTGAATGGAGGCACGCTGCCCATCCAGCACATGAACTTATTACAAGCAGTATATCTGACTTGGGGCAGATGAGGACGATCATGTCTCGACGGGACCAATACATCGGCAAAAGGGATTCCGTGGATGGAGCATATTCGCCGAAGCACGACTTCGTTAATCTTCGAAGCCTGTGAGTCGATCGGATTGTCCAAGAGCATCGATGCCTCTAGGGCATCAGGAGCTAAGTTATGAGCAGGGGAAGTCGACGGATTTGAAGTGTCCGCGACTTCTTTCCTTGAAGACGGCCTAGGCCTATCAAATATAGTGGCAGAGCTAGATTTTTTAGACATCTCCAATAAATAGTGAATCTGGCTAAGCGCCTGTGAAAACTATACTTGAAAAATGTTCAACGTTAGAATTAACAACACGAATATTCCCCCCACGTGGTGTGTGAACTAGTGCAAGCAATCGTATATAAGCGTTGAGAATTTGAAGGTCACAAAGTTACTGATATAAAACTAAGCTTCAAATCATCGCCTTCGAAGACCGTCATCGCTGACCGTCTCCAAAAGCCTGCCTTGTGGTGATTACAGTTTCAGATTCAGAAAACGTATGTTAATCTAAGTTCAGATTTATGTCTACTAAAGCTAGGGAGTTAATGATCCGGGTCAGTTTCATATGCTGGTATGATAGAGTCCTCGTACTTGTTTTGTTGTGTGATTAGGTAAGGCAATTGTATGGTTTGGCATTTACGTGGGACGACCTAAGTATGATTCGGCACTTATCATCGTTCGGCCTTGATATTGTTCGGCATTTAAGTTATGTTCGGCCTTGATATGGTTCGGCATTTAAGTTATGTTCGGCCCTGATATGGTTCGGCATTTAAGTTATGATCGGCCATGATATGGTTCGGCATTTAAGTTATGATCGGCCTTGATATGGTTCGGCATTTAAGTTTGTTTGGCCCGAGTATTGTTCAGCTGAAATATTGTTCGGCATTCGTGATCGTTCGGCATCCCCACTAACTCATGCCTTCACCTTAGCCTTCCATTTCACTGTTCGGCATATGGTAAGATACGCCAAACCAGAGTTATGCCGAGCTTTAACGTTCGGCACTCCACCCTTGACTACAGTTCCACTCCTCTCCTCCTCCATCTACACCAAACGACAAGAACAGGTCGCTCGGCGAAGATTATGCCGTTCGACGCCCCAATCACCTCCAACACTCCCTCTATTCTTTCTTTTCTTCCAGTCTCGTTCGGCATGAAGAAGCTAGGCCTAACTACCACACATCATCCAACAACTCCTATGTGCGATCACCCCTGGTCATTCCTCCTCGCCTCACATCATTCAGCCATAAAGATATCCTAATCAAAGTTTTCCACATGACCCTCTTGGCTACGCACAAACCTAAGTCTCGTATTGAAACTATTTAATCATGGAAGTGATTTAGATAGAAGGGATAATACCTAGTTAGTTGATCGAAACTTGGGAAAGATTGATTAGGCTTTAAGTCCGATTAACAGGCGAGAAATGCAAATCTTTAGAGAATGACAGAAATAAGAGGAAAAGAAGAGAAGAAGGAGGATGCCTAGTTTTAAAGGGAAGAAGAAGAAGTCGAAAAGGCTATATCCGGTGGAACCGGTCAAAGCCGCAACGTTCGGCTTTGGAACGTAAAGTCGCTCGGCACATGAGGAGCGTTCGGCTTCGAACGCATCGTTCGGCATTTATACCACGTTCGGCACACACCTCAATCACTGATATTCTCAAGAAGGCATCTCCAAGGAGATTTAATCAAGGTTTGAAGCGGAGCATGGAGGACACGTAATTCAAAGCATATCACGAGTGGTCACGTAATACACTTTGGGGGGCAAGTGTTTCCTGGATATTTGACCAGGCAACTAAGTACTCGGCATTAGCAAACGCTCGGCATCCAGGAGTACTCGGCATCCACGAAGCGCTCGGCATTGGCAAGCGCTCGGCATCCAAGGAGCGCTCGACATTAGCAAACGTTCGACATCCAAAGAGCGCTCGGCATCCAGGAGTACTCAGCATCCACGAAGCGCTCGGCATTGGCAAGCGCTCGGCATCTAAGGAGCGCTCGGCATCTAGGAGTGCTCGGCATCCAGGTTTGTCCGGCATCCAAAGATTGTTCGGCATTCATCCAACCTCAGTCAACTTCAACAATTGCTCGGCATACACTCCCCACACAGCACCTCACTTCTGTTCGGCATAAGAAGATCGTTTGGCATTCTTCCCAGCTTGTCCGGCTTCAATTATTGCTCGGCCTACTCTTCCCACATAACAAGCATCGTTCGGCATGAGGAGGATGGTTCAGCATCCGACCGTTCGGCCTGTTCGGTTCGGCATATAGGGACCAGTCCATCTGGGCCAAGGGATTCAGCTGCCAGGCCCGCCAGGGAAGTCCAACCCATCTTTGTCTATAAATAGAGGGGCAGGGGCACAGTGAAAAGGACCTTTTTTCGAGAACACTGGGGAGACTCTGCCGCTTTCAAGACTCATCCTCTTTACTTAGAAATTGTATTCAAGTGTTTGATCTACAAATTGTATCTGTAATCAATCATCAAGTAAAGCAATAAAGTTTAACCTCAAAGTGGACGTAAGCAATTACGCTGAATCACTATAAATCCGATGTTCTTACTTTCTGCATTCAAATTACAATATTCTTCCTTGTTTAATTTAACTTCATCACTTACATCTCTACACAATCTTTCTCAATGAGGTTAGTGACCAATTTTGGTGCTAACAAATCCAAACATAAGAATTGCGAATAGTAAAATATCAGCATTCAAGTATATTGGTTGGTAGTGAAAGTTAATTGGCCATATCCTAATTCAAAAAGGTAACAGGTAGTTTGTTTTTTCAAGCAAAAATATATCGAAACTTGCAACCCAATGTACTTCACATAACCTTAAAGCAACATCTGCGCCGAGTACGTTATTCTATACATATGGACCCGACCCAAATCTCTTGCCCTTTTCCTTGTAATTTTCAAATTAAAATTTGGATCCTTCTTAATCCATGGCTATACTTAGTACTTACACTTCCCTCCTTCAAAATTTATAGTTTAACAAGTTACAACTAATTTACTTGTAATATTCATATCTTTACTTTCCATCATGTACCTATATTTTCGTGCATTCTATCATTTATAAAAAATACCACTCTATTTATTTCTACTTCTAGAGAATTTCCAATTCAAAAACCAAAAATCCTAGTTTTATTTCTCATGATGTTTCTCTTCTTCAAGTATTATTTTCTTCACACAATTATTGATTCTTCTCAAAAATATATTTCTAATACCATTCATTAATTAAACCATTCATCTAGATTAGTTCTTAAGTTGACATAATTTTCAAAGGTAATTGTTTTCTTTGGATTTCCAAATTCGCTTCACTTTTAACCCCATGCACTGTGGATTGTTAGCTCAATATTTCTCACGATTTAAAAGGTAGTTTTATCCATTGTGTTGATTTCAACTATTATGATGTTGAGATTAATTGTCAACTTTTACTGTCGCAATTTTTAAGCCAATTTAATTTATTTCATTTAGATCTTCACCGTTGATTATTAAATCATTGTTTCTCTTTATTTCAATGAAAATTTCCCCGATTTCTATAGATTAAGATTTTATGATTGAGAAATTTATGCCTAACATTAGTTTACAGAAAATATATTTCTCCATTTGTAAAGTTTCCCATATAACAGTGTAACTTAGAACTTAATTTTCATGCCTATGTTGCAAAATTGTTCTTTTTCAAATGCGCTTGGGTAAAGTTCTGCTTTACTATCCTTATCAAAAGGAGTTCCTTTATTGCTATTTTCACACTTTTCAATTCATATTATTTTGTAATTGGTTGATGCATGAGGAATAAGGTTTAGGTAAATGCCAAGCTTAGTTTGAAATATTAAATCCTATTTGAATTATATTGTATTTGGATATTCACCTTCACTTTGCATTTAATTTTCCATTTTCTTTTAAGGAAAATATTAGCACTAGCACTATGTTTTTTTTCTCTTTTGAAAGAATGGTGACTGTTACTACTACTATACCATTACAAGTAATAGTATATATTATTTTTATAAGTAAAGTAAAGAGTTTTATAGATCTCTCTTAATTAATCTTTAATTCTCTACTACTTCTTACATGTTCAATTCTCTGTAACCTAACTTTAATTATTTTGTACTCCTTTATGTTAAATTTCTTTTAATTTATAATTTCTACAATATTACAGTTCTCTTTTATTATTTAACATTAAAATCCATAAAATTTTCAATATTTATAATTCTCTTCTATTATTTAACATTAAAGTCCATAAATTTTTTAATATTTATAATAATTATATTCTATTAGTATACGCTCAAATCCATATAGTTTAGTTAAACACATTAGTTCGTGTGAAGCATGAGTAAAACAACATGGTAAATAATAATAGTAAATCGAAAGTATATACTTTTCTATCCTCGATTTTATATGGGCATTTCACATTAAAATCATTCACAGTCTAGAATTCTCATTTAAGTTATGTTTACATCAATATTCACATTTGTTACCTTCGTCATGCCAAGTATAATTATGATGTTATCGAATCATCATGAACACAAGATAAGATATTTATTTACATTTCACTCATTTTCATTTTTGGATTTGCATAACCTTTTTTTATAAATTAAAAGTGTTTAAAATAACAAAAAATTTCTACTTGATATCTTATGTTTTTAGACAAATATTTGATTACACCAAAGGTTGATCGGAAAGAAAGATTATTGTTGTATGAAATAAAGGGTTGAAAATTAAAATAGTTTATTGATAGAATTTGAATAATTTTATGGTATAATTAAAATAACAATATGATTTTTTACATTTCAAGTCATATATCCTCTTTCCATTTCTTTTAATAGATAATTAAATATTTTGTTACCATATTGATACCATCATGTATTTATATTGAATAAAAGTTTTTAGATTCATTGTAAGATTTTCAAATGCATAAAATTATATAGTTTAATTGTTATAACAATTCAAGTTTTAAATATTTTCACAACTTATGCAGCAAATATTTAAAATTCATCATTCATTCATTAATCGCATTTTTAATATCAAATGCAACATTTACCTAATAAATTTTTATCTGAAGAAAACATAACAAATCCAATATTTTGAGTTAATTAAACAATGTAACTAATCAATATTCACTCACTTGAATAAATTATATTAAATACTAAACGATAGCAAATCAAACGTCGCATATTTATATTAATAATGGCGGAAATTTTTTGTTTTTCATTCAAAATGTAAAAATACGTGAATCACCATATATTGAATAAATATTATTTTTCATAAAAACATTATATATTCTAATAAAAGTAACAAGTTTAATTTGTAACTCATGTATCTTAATAAATTAACCATACATTGTATAAAAAGCCTGTTTTAATTAACATATTCAAAACTGGATTTTTGCAATATTACCGTGTGCGACGCACGGGTTACACACCTGTTAAATAATAGTAAAGCGGAAGAATTTGAAGCTCTCTCATTAATTTTAGGAGTTATCTCTACTATCCTTAATTCTCTCCAAGTATAGTTATTTTATTTTTAAAATCCTATAATTATCACTTAATAATTATTCTACTAAACTTCTCACACTATTTTACGTTCAAATACCTAATTGTTTTAGATCTACAATTAATTTACAAACCTTTTACGGATATCTTTCAAAATTTTACATTAAAGTCTGCATATTTAAATTAACTACATAATCCAAACTTTAAGTAATTGATAAACTTAATCAGCTAATATTTAATAAATCCTAAAAGTTGAAAGTTTCAATATGGATAAGTGCATCAACAAATCGATAAAAAAATTCATTTAGATGCAAACATACACATAGAGATACACACACATATAAAATATATATCACATAACATAAATTATATACATTAACGACAATAACAAATTTATTTATAATTATTTACTGAATGGATTTATCATACATTGCACTATATAATTCTATTAACTTCAAATACCTAAATTTTAAATTTTTTACAATTAATTAAAAACCTTTCTCAATTATCTCTTAATATTTTACATTCAAGTCAATTATTAAATTAACTGTGTAATCTTAAATTTAAACTATTTAAATAAATCGAATAAATAATATTCATTAATCCATCTAATAAATCATAAAAATACGAGAATTTCAATGTATACATATTCGTATATAAGAGTAAAAATTATTTCTTTATTCAGATATAAAGATATTTAAATTACATAACATAAAATGTATACATTAATAATAGCAAATATTTTAATTTCTAATTCACTGATCTCAAAAATTTTATCGTACATTACATAAAATAATGTTAGACTTAACAATATTTAAAAGATAAATTAATATTTTACAACATTACGATATGAACGCATAGATTACATCGATAAAAATTTGATTATATAAGTATTCTCACTTTCAACATGTTATCAAACTGTGCCGAACTCATAACTCAACTAAATACCACATAACATTATTTTGCAATTATCAAAATTGTAAGCATGATCCTCCTACAACAACATGAACTCTATGGTTAATTACAAGGATAAAATTATTCAAAATGAAAACTAAATAATTGATAAAAGTTCACATTTAAATAAGCCAACCATAAGATGCTCTTCTCAATTACAATTATGTACAAAGCTCTTCTCAATTTTCTGCAACTTTTTTATATTCAACTCTTAATATTTAATTAGTTATGTTGATCATTAATTCAAATTATTTAAAAATTCAATTTTTTAATGTTTATTAATCCATTTATAAATCCTTTGAAAAAATAACAATTCAACAACTATACAATAATCATATTAACAAAAGTGGTAAAGTTATTTATTCACTCATACATATAAAAATATATCACAAAACATAGATTATTTACATACACAGTATTAACAATTTTAATTTATATTTTATTTTGGGTTACGGCATTAATTTTTACCTTATATCTGAGGGTCGTATGTCATTTTAATTTATGATTAATATAGCATAATAAATTTATCGTTTATTGCATAATAATTAAAATATAAATATTATTTTTAACAACAGCACCGTGTGCAATGCATGGGTTACACACTAGTGATAATAGAATTAAAAATGTACTTAATTTCAGATTAGATTGATTTTTTTTGGGCAAGGATACACTCATATATGCATCTGCGTCCGAAAATAATTTCGAATAATAGATGATATTCACATTTTCGTATACAGATTTCAGTTTTTCGGGTATCCATTGATAGGCCTATATACATTTGATTTATCTAAACACATTTACCTTTCAATATTTGATATGCTATAAGTTTTTATTTGTTGGACTTAAAGATTCGGTTTCACCTTTAAATCACAACTTTTTTAAAGGTGCTAATAGCATGTGTTGTTAATACGTAAAAAATAACAAAAGAAAATGTAAATGAACAAATCTTGTTTTTTTTAATTTTAGATTAAACCAATTGTTACAAAAACAACTAAAGTTCAACTAAAAACTTATGAATTTTTAACCGTAGTGAATAAATTATAATTAATTATACAAGTATTTAATTTTGGAATGTTATGCATCTTGGTGGTGTAGTTTTAGCTACATCATGGTGATATTGTTAAAGTTGTATAATGTTGGTCTAGGTTTTATTGCATCTAAATGATTTAGTTATTACAACATCATTGCGATATATTTTAAATTATATTTAGTAATGTGGTTTTACGTGCATTATTTTAGTATAATTAAAATTGTATCCTTTGAATACAATTTTATCTCCATCCTCTTCATGTAGTTAAGACTACGCATACGAGATATTGAGTTTCTATTGCATCATGTTACTGCAATTTTAACTGCATTCACTTTTAAACTATATTTGGGAGGTGTAGCAATTAACTAAATTATTGTTATGTAGCTAGTTTTTTGTACATTATAAGGCCGTTTTGAAATAGATTTGTTTTACTGCATTTGAAAGTCGTAGTTTTAAGTAATTTAAAATGTTATAAAATAGTTTTAGAATCCTTTAACACATCAATATAGAAAAGTTGGAAGTGAAATAGAATATAAAAGATTTAAATTGCAATAACTAAATAAATTCTACTATTTTATATTAAAATAATTAAGATTCCAATACACTTAAGGATTGACATATCATTTGGAGGAATTTTAAGGTCTTAGTTTTAGGGTTTTCGTGAACAAAATTCCTCAAGGTATAAAACAAATACAAATTTCTACTATACAAATGCCAAAATGTGAAAATATAAGATTTCAATTCACAAATAATTTCCAACTTTCTTTTGGATTCGATCACGCCTTTTCCTATCCATTTCATCAGATTCCTCCTCCCTTGTTGAATATACAGCCATTAAATTATATATACATTAGACTAAGAATTAAGAATTTAGGAAAGGATAAGAACATAAAAAAGTTAATATATATAAACCTATTACCTCCTTTCCTTGGATTGAATCCTTGAATCTAATTATGGAAAAAGATTGACAGAGCTTCGCTAGTGTTTCAAATATTTTTGTGAATAAAAATGAGGGAGCTAGCCTCTTATTTATAGTGGTTAGAAAGCGTCCGGACCGTTAGATTTAAGTCGGTTTAAAATAATAAAAATTGCGCCGTTCTTGTCTAACAAAACCCTACTTGCCTATATAACAACGGTTGACCGCCCACCCTCAAGCGGTCGACCGGTCATGTTGAGGGGTTCAATCGGTTCCTATTTGGAACGTTAATTAATTTTCTGCCTTAATTATTTTATTTATTTCCCTATTTATTTTTAACGTTAACATTTATTATTTAGCATTGCTTAAACATTAAACATCCATTAACATTAACATATTTATTATTGTTCTAAATTTCAAACGTTACCATTACTGAAATTTAAATTTAAATTTAGTAGAATTATTTTAAATTCGTAAACTTCAAACGTCAATAACTTTTTCGTTTGAAGTCCGACTATAAAACTTTAAATATGAAAGTTGATCAAAAATCACAACGAAAGCAATGGTGTAACTTTCTTGACCAAATTCTGACATTTACAAAATTTTCATTTTTAACCATATTATTAACTAACTAATTTTTTATTAACTTTACGGGGTATTACATTCCCCTCCTAAAAAGGATTTCATCCTCGAAATCCCTAAAGACATATAGTGTAGCGTGTACTCAACATTCATACAACCAAGTTATCTATATAACCATCTACTCAGACAAAAGTGGAATGTGATTATGTATGCAACATACTATAGGTGAGCGTAGTCCTAGCGTAAATGCAAGGTTATGATATATAGGTATGTATGCAAGCATACTAAATATGCATTAAATTCAGCATGATTGAAAAAATAACGGTAAAATTCTAGTTACCATCTCTTACCATCCAATCTAACAACCATGATGCAACCAAAAATCTAAGTTTTGGATAAAGAAATTTTACCGGAGAAAAGTTCAGGACGAGAAGCCTTCGTCTTCTCTTCAATTTCCCATGTGCTTTCCGTTGGATTATTTTCCCATTGTATTTGGACCAGCTTAATCACTACAAGAAACAGAGCATTTTTCGATGGCTCCTGACCGTCGGCGACTGTCGGAAGCCGTTGGGAGCCGTCGGAAAATGCCGCCGCAAATTAAGTCGTCGGTGGACAGATTTTCCAACGGCTTCCGACAGCGGCCGTCGACTGTATTTCCGACGGTTTCCGACGGCCGTCGGAAGACACATGGCCGGTTACATTGGTTACCGAAAGCCGCCAGGAGCCGTCAGAAGTCGTTTGAATTTCAACATCTGTAGCCGTCGGAACGTGTCGGTGAAAATTGTCCTACAGGCCGTCGAAAAACCTGCAAAAAAATTTCTGCATTTCAGCTGCAATTTGGCCTTCCATCCATAATTCATAAATACAATATCTTTCAACCAACTCAATATATCTAACTTAGATATCCAACATGAAATCAAACAATAGAAAGATAACCAAATATCAAAAAAACATAAATCAAAACCAATTCATATAAAATCCAACCCAAATCATATTAAATCAAACCAAACTTCGCTACCATAATTCCCATACATCTAATTGTACAATATATACATCAATGCTTCAGCAACCCCTCACAATCAACTCCTAAATGTCAGAATCACTACCACCAAGTGTATCATCAAACAATATACATAACAGTTCAAATCCAAATCCACCAACTCAATGTATCATCCAAACTTACAAAACAATTGCACAAAACAAAAAAACATACCTATCAATCCGGTCAATCAGCTCCAGAACCTCCTGAACCAGCAGAAGATGGAAAGCGACCACCATATTGCTGCATGTACTCAACAATACGTTGATCCAGCAGTTGTGTCATCTCGATGGTCTGGCGACAGTTCTGATCTTCCAGTTACGCCACCCTAGCTCTCAACTCTTTGATCTCGGCTAGATCGATACCAGCTCTGGTCAGTTGACTGGCTCACCTCTGCCTGCTAGCCTGTAACACTTATTTAATTTAGTATATAATCTTACTATCAAAGTTACAATATAATGTGTTAATTGTTATTTCTATGAACTTATGACTGAAACTAAAGTGATGCACCAAAAATTAAAAGATTATTAAATTATTATGTCTTAATATATTATTCATTACCACTTGATTGCCAAAGCCACTGCGCCTGTTCCATGACGGTGGATCCATGAATGCCTCAAAAATAATGTCCTCCTCATCCATCGTGAGCTGCTCTCGACCGGTATCCTCCAGGAGTTTCTAGCGTTGTTCCATAAACCTTGCCTGCATGAACAAATAAAAATGCAGTAAAAATTAATATCATGATAACTTATTTCATTATAATTTAACAATTAAAACAATTACTAATAGTACATAAACTAAAATATGCTTGCATGTCTCTTGCTAGGTTTATCGTCGTGCCATATATATGTAACTATCCGTCCAGATTTACATGCTCGACGGCATGCGTATGGGTAAACACATTCATATACGAGACATGAACCTGCACCTCAGCTTCTTGAAATTGATTAATATATACTATTATTGTATATTCAAAATTATATAGCACAATAACTATTTACAATTCGCATTTATGAAATTTACCAACTCCTGGCGAAACTGCTGAAACGACTTCGACCCTCCTCGATGAGTGATGGGATTTTTATTCCTATTTGTAGAGTTTCTTTCCGACTCCGCCTCTACATTTAAATTTAATACATTATTTACCGACCAAATATTTTTTGATATTTACGCATCAATCAAATAATTGATAAAAGTTTAGTACATTTACCTTCGCCTCGTCACTATCCTAGTGTTTCAGCCACCCTTCCTATACACTCGTCCCCATCCAGTTTGGCTTCTACACTTTATGCTTCACTATCGACATGGAATCCCTATAGTTCTTCCTCATCTTCGGCATCCAGTAATGTCGTACTAGCTGCAGGTTATCTGACTGTATGTCCACAATGGCATGTGTTTCATGATAAACAAGCAACCAAAAATTAAACAATAAAAGGTGAACAATAAATAAGCGACAAAAACAAAATAAGAATGGAAAACAGAAGAATGTACTTACAATGGAATCCTTCCAAATGCACTCGAGGATGTGGGGAGGGATGTTATCCCACTTCGGCCAACATGCCGACATCCTACTCTTGTATGCCTCCCTCGAAACCAATAGAACTACAGCTGATGGTTGTAGCTCAAACCTCCTGTGTTAAATATGATACAGATTAGTATATCATACACAAAATATTTAAGATGCTAAAAAAAGTTTAATACTTACCCCTCGGCTCTAGGTACTAGACTCATGACAGGTCGCTGTGGCGGTTACGATGGACCGCTGCCATCGCCTCCTGAAGAGTGGGAAGATCTCCTCCTTCTGGACGACATGATATATACCTGTCACAGACACATCATTTTAAAAGCGAACAATAACATGATAATGAAATATATTTTATAGTTAAATGACATAAACGATATAAAGTACATAAAGTGCAAAGTATACATTATTCAGATTGGATCTCATATTCCGACGATAAGCAGAATACATTGCATTTTTAACATAAAATGCTAAATAAATGACGGAAATGGAAATGCCATAAAAGATGTAAATAACGATAAACAGATTCGGTTTCATAAATTACATAATTAGCAAAATAAATCTCATCAATTACATCAATTTCGTAATACACCAAGAATTCAATATAGTTACATCAATTGCATAATTACATCAATTGCATAATCTCATCAATTACATATATTGCATAATTACATAACTACCAAAATAAAGCTCATCATTTACATCAATCATAATCGTCTTCTGACTTAGATTTAGTCTCATATTCTACGTTATTTTCCTCCATACTCTCGAACGCTTCTACCAAAACATTTGATTCATCGTTTAGAGGTCCAAAAGTCATGCTTCAAATGGAAGATGAAAAGTTAAATGTTCCATTACATTAAAGAAACCTGGTGGAAATATTTTCTCCAATTTGCAGAGAAATATATGAATATCTACTTCAAGTTTACGTAAACGTTGCACTTTTAAAGTAGTTGAACAAAGCTCTTTGTAAAACAGACTAAGCTCCGTTGCTACTTTCCAAACTTTTAACGGGAATAGTTCTTTGAATAGAACGGGTAATAAATTTTCCATCATTATGTGACAATCGTGGCTTTTCATTTCGCTCAATCTACCGCTTTTAAAGTCAACACATCTACGAAGATTTGATGAAATCCCATCAGGAAATCTTAACCCATCCACCCATTTTAACATAACTTTAACTTGATTATTATATAACTCGTAACATGCTTTGGGTTTTTTACTGTCATTTTGTTTCATATGAAGCTCGGGATGTTTGTATAATTCTTATATATCGCTTCTTGATTTCAAATCGTCCTTAGTCTGCCCCTTGACATTCAAAATTGTGTTAAAAAAATTATCAAAGACATTTTTCTCGTTGTGCATCACATCAATATTATGACGAAGCAGAAGATGTCTCCAATACGACAACTCCCAAAATATACTCTGTTTGCACCAATTATGAATAGTCGATTTTCCTTCAATTTCTGTTTCCACTCCAGTTTCATATATCTTTGGATAGTCCCTTACAAGTTCGTATATGTCTTCACTTGACCATATCGTTGGTGGTTGTCTGGTTTCTACTCTATTAGCTAAAAAGTTTTTCTTGTCTCCTCTGAAGGGATGATTGACATGGAAAAAACATCGATGACAGTCAAACCATGAAATTTTCTTACCATTCGGTAAAGAAAACGCCCGTGTTTCTTCCATGCAATATGGACATGCTAGACGACCGGTTGTAATCCATCCTTAAAGCATTGCATAGGCAAGAAAATCACTTATAGTCCACAACAAAGAAGCAAACATACGAAATTTTTTTTCACTGAAATGTCGTATGTTTCTACTCCTTCATTCCACAGCGTTTTTTACCTCCTCAATCAACGATTGTAAATAAACATCGATTCTTGTGTCGGATCGTCGGGGCCAGGAACGACAACAGTAAGAAACATATATTGCGTTTTCATACACATCCACGGTGGTAAATTATAAGATGTGATGATAATGGGCCAAGATGAATATTTAGCACAAAATTGAGAAAATGGTGAAAAACCATCCGTACATAATCCAAGTCTAACAATACGACTCTCCGCTGCAAAATTTGGGATAAGTTTTGTCGAAATGCTTCCATGCTTCTCCATCGGCTGGATGTGTCAACGTACTCTCTTCCTCCATTCTCATACCATGCCATCTCATATGAGATGCAGTTACAGAAGATGCATATAATCTTTGAAGCCTAGGAGTGATGGGTAAGTAATGCATACGTTTGTACGGAACTTCCTTTCCCTTTCTTTTTTTTGGTTTGTATCTTTCTTGATTACATATTTTACAATTCCTACGACTTTTGTCTTCTTTTCAAAAAACCATGCAGCCATTTAAACATGTATCTATATTCTCATAAGGTAAACCAAAAGCCGACATAAGTTTTTTTAACTTCATAGTGATTTTCACACATTAAATTATCGAGCGGCATATGTCTTTTGCAGCTTGTACAATGGTTGTAAATTCGGCTTCGGTGATGTTGTATTTTGACTTCATCACAATGTATTATGCGGTTATTGACAGCTGGGTGCCGCTTTTACAACCATCCCAAAGAGGTTTCTTAGCAGCATGCAGTAAATCATAAAAAAAATTTGCTTCAATATTTGGTTCTTCAACATTTTCATCATCATCGTCAACTTCAACTGTAGGAAACATTGATCGTGCTGCATCTTCGACCATATTTTCTATACGGTTCGTCGTAACAATTTCATTACCAGCAATGTCTAATTCAGACTCTGTAGAAGTATTTGCTACAACTTCTCCATGACGATCCCAAACATAATACTCCGGCACGAAACCGTTTTGCACAAATGGGCTTTCACAATATCGGGTAACAAATACTTCAAATGTCTACACCTACTACACGGACAACGAATTTCTGCATCGTTTCCGTTATTACTTAAAGAAAATTCAACAAATACGTTTATACCATTATAAAAATCTTCTTTTATTGAGCCTCTCAACCCCCTTCTTTGATACATCCATCTCATCCGATCAACAAAATAATCGATTATTTTTCCTATTTGAAAAAATATGTCACAAATTCAAAAATAAATATTGGTCATATTACAAATTCACATTTTATTTTTCAATGTATCGATATAAAAACTTATACGCGTCAACTTTACCCCATTTAATAATACAATATAGAAGTGTTGATTTATGGTAATCTTTTTTTCCTGGTCAGTCGTCCTACTTCCCATTACAAACACAGTAAACACTTACATTTCGTACATTATTTCGTTTTAAACGATTCAATAAAATTTCGACAGCACTTCCCTTTTGTTTCCTGCATTTTACACAAATGCGTGTATGCTGGAAACAAAAAAGAAAAGCGACGGTGAAATTTTGTGAATCGTTTGAAACAAAATAATGTGCGAAATGTAATTGTTTACTATGTTTATAACTTGTCCAATACAAGGATAAATCCAACAAGCATTGTACCAGATGAATATAAATGGCCGTTTTGTGAATAAACGATTATTTATATAACAATCATGTGCAACACCCATTGGACGGGGCCAAAAACTCTCTAAGGGACATAAATTTTTTTTATAAAGAATATATATTTACTAATTTTATACATTTAAAAAATAATAATTTACCATATTTGTTCCGCGTATTTCATCGAATAAGGCTGCTTTAGTATTGTTGTCACTTTCCAATACAGTCAAATTTCTTTTAGACTCGTGCATTCATTATTGTTGCACAAGTCAAGATGTTATACGACTCATGTCTTATTCCAATTAATACAATACAATGGTAGAACAATGCATAAACAATGGTTTACATATACACACACAATCACAAATTATACATACTATTTACAATTTCATGATAACATATGAAATAGGTATACCATGAGATGCTATAAACCATTATTACGCTAGTGGAAACAATTGCAATCACTAATTAGCCCTAATTTATCAACTTATGCAAATCTAGATTTAGAGTAAAAATCAGATTTTTGGCAAAAATAAGAGATTATACCTGATTTAGATAGAAATAGACGTTGCTTACGCAGCCGGGGAGGATCTGAAAGCTTGAAATTGCTGATTGGAAGCTTAGAGGGGAGATATGGAGATTAATGGAGGAAGAAAATCGAGCAGGAACTGAGGAAGAAAGGCTTTGGCCTAAAACAATATTCACGAATTTCCAACGGCTTCTGACGGCCGTCGATGGCCCATCGGAAAAGAGCCGTCAGAAGCCGTCGCTAGGCTTTGTCGGAATAATAGCCTTTTTTAGTAGTGAATGTCCTTATTGCGGAACTTCCTAGTTCAGTGCTCCACCACGCATGTAGTGGCACAAAGTGTTACCGGCTCCATCTCAATATCTACTAACTGATCTAGCTCTACTATGGTGGCAGTGTCGTGAAGGCACATATTTATACACTACATCTCTTAAATAATTTGCAACGTGGAACTTCTACTTTCAGTTGCACCCATATTTTAAAGAATGCGGGACAAGCCCTGTTAGCCTCGTTCTTGACTCACATCACTTTTGTTATGATCTCAAAGTATAAACTTAAGTGAATTAGAAATCGAAAGGCATGTTAATCCTTCGAACCAAAATGCTCTAACTTTATAAACCCATTTTTTGTTAAATCGATTTAAAATGGAACTTTATATTTATTTATTTACTCCTACTATGCATGACTAGAACAATTTAATTGCATAACTATTGTTAAAAAAAAGTATAATTACACTCTTTTTGTTCATGTTTAAGTATTACTAGAATCTTATGGATCCATACACTTTAGCACGCGCATGAAGCGGTTGTGAACACAGCTTTGATTATGGAGAGGGAGATGCTAGCAACATCTTTAAAGATCATGCTTCTACACCTTCACTAGCAAGAACTCATGATTGTATTTGCTTTGTCCTATCCTAATTGTCTTCATCATAATCACTATCCATGTAGTCAACTAGTTTCCCTTCTCCATCACTTTTGTTCCATATTCCCAACTCAAAGGTTTCCTTTGAGTGATGATCAGGGCCAGCCTTGGGCATGGGCAAGTTGGACGACGGTCCAGGGCCCGGTTTAAGGTAAGGTCCCAATTTGCATGAATAAGATTATAAATAAGTTAGTTTAAGGTTTGTTTTTGTAGATTAATATAGTCGGTTTGTAAAGATGTAATATATTTAATCAAGTGAGCAGGATTCAAATCTTATCCATTACATTGTCTTTATTTGTTTTTTTACATTATTAAGGGCCCAATATAAGATTCCTCACTTTGGGCCACCATTGCCCAGGGCCCAAAATTATGCTGGACAGGGCCTAGTGCTGATGTAAACACCCCCATCTCTATACTCATAATACCCAATAGTATTATTGAGTAATACTCTATCAAATAATATAGAGAATGAGACGACATGAGGTGCGCACGTGAATATTCCTTTAGACTAACACTGGTACATATCTCATATTATTTAATACTTACATTAAATGTATGTTCTCACTACAATTCATTAAACATATACGCCACCAGGATAGAACAATACATGATCAAAAAGAATAAATCAGAGTACACAGAGTTAGAACGCAGTTGATAAAATATAATACACAACATAATAAATAGTCCAATGGGCTAATAAATGATAATCTCTAGCCAACTATATAATACATCATCATATGCTACATAATAGATATAATGAGGCTACTATTAAGGTTGTCTCGCATGTTATAAGGAGGAATGACGGTTCGAAATTGGAATAGTCCCACTTTGCTAAATAATCTGGAGAAGTGGTGTATAAATCTGGGTTGGTAGGCATGTAACATTGAGAATTCCTTTTTTACAATAAAATGTGTACCAACTCATATGCATACGCCTCATGCTGGAGATGGGGAGCTAGGTCCGTCCGCCATTACACAACAATTGGTATCAGAGCCGAAGGTTGCGAGCTGGACCATGCAAACAAACAATGCACTCAAAAGCACTCCAAGGGGATGCGAGTCAAGTAGGATACTGTTAGGGTTGTCTCATAATGGTTAATGGTACTCATAATCATGAGTTATCAAAAACGTTAGTTGGTCATGCAAATGATGGATGGTTGACAAATGAGAAGAAAATAATAAATCATGATGGGTATGAGCACTACGGCCTCAGTGCTAGAGATGTCTATTAGGCTTGAGTTTTACTATTGAGTATAAAGAAAAAATTTCTTCTAAATGTTTCGACGTTAACTAAAATTCATAGTGCAAAAGCGAAGATGACTATTTCAAATATGGAAGGTGAGTCTACGGTGCAACAACCAATGAATTTTCTACTAGACAATCATTACATGTATTGGATTAGAAAAGATGATTGTTAATAGAATTATTAATCTGATATTGGATTGGAAAAGATGTTTTCACTCGATTTTACTCTTTGATTGTAGTACAAACTATTCATTATAAAATGTTGTTATTTGAGGTGGTTAACATCACTTCAACTAATAGTACGCTTACCATAACTTGTTGTTTCTAATAAAAAAGCATGAAGATTTATACGAGTCGGCACTGCAAACTGGATTTTTTTTAAAATTGGATACTTAGATAGTAGTACATTTTTTTTTGAAAAACCCAGGAGAACCTGGTGGGCCGGTAAACTCTTGAAGGGGTATAGTAAAGCCGTTCGCTGATCCAGATGGTAGTACATGTTAGTACTACAAGTCTTAGGTAGTATATAACATTTTACATGTTAATGTATGTTTGAATAAATTTTCAGATGTTTTGATTACGGATGATGAGCTTTCATTAATTAGTTCATCGAATATTGTTTTCCCTAATAAGACTCAATCAGTGTGCATTTATTATACGGAAATAATTTTAAAGCCTATTGGAAACCAATATTTGAAACGAATGGACTATTCGAATTTTTGGTTGCAAATTTGATGCATGTTGTTCCATAATCTTTAGAAGAAGAATTCAACGAATTTTTGAAAATAGTTTTAGAAGATTGAAAGGAATACCCAAACTAAGTTAATTAAACATTAGATAATTTGAAGCCTTTAAGGTACCAATTTTATTTTTCTTAGGCAAATAACATGAAGCATCGAAATAATAACTTCAAATAGCACCGAAACTGCTCATGAGCGATTGAAAACACAACCAGGCACGTCACTTGCATCTTTCCTCGAAATTTGGAGAAAGATGAACTATTTATTGTTATTCCAACACACAAAAACAAAGGCAATATTTGAAAAAAGTTTCGACATAACAAAACTTATTTGTCAAATTCCTTTATCAACATACCTGTATTATCGAGTACATTTAATTTAAAGGAATATAATTTTGATAGAGTTGGTTAAGATGCTTAATTTTGAACGTGATGGTTTACATCAAACTATATATGACCTATCTTATTCTTATGAGTTGTACATATTACATACTGACCAAAGTCTCATACCACTTGACATGATTGATTAGTATTGGCCCAAGTGTGATATTATTGTTTATGGTAAAGAATAAAAAAGATTCAAGGATACAAAAAAGTCAAAACCTAAAAAAATTATAAAATTATTTTCTTAAAACATACCATGTCCAACGTACGGGTAACACAGTTGTATTAGGAGATAATATTTAGAAGATAATATGTTTAAATAAAGCTGCCTAACATAGTATGGATGTAGTTTGTAAATATTGTTAGAGCGGAAATGTACTTTATATTGTGATTATTAAAGAGCGATCAAAAATTAACATTAGCATTCTATCCAAAAGCCTGTGTGTGTCTATATATATATATATTTGTGTGTATGTGTGTATGTGATCAACAATTGACTGTAAGTGCTCAGAATATGGGTGGTCTTAAACTGATTCTAAGGTGTGTCTATGCAAGTAATTTAGCTTCTCAATGCACACATTTATGGAAAGCTATCATAGAGAATAGCAAAAAAATCACTGAACCGTGGATAGTCATGGGAGATTTCAATGCTATACTTAAAGCAGAGGAGAAAAAAGGTGGGCTCACTGTCAGAGTATCCCAATTGGAAGAATTTAACAACTGCATCACTGAAGCTGGATTATTAGAACCCATCCATGGAGGCCTAAAATATACATGGAGAGGTGGAGAAAATAAGAAAATATCATGCAAGCTAGATAGAGCACTTATCAATGCTTCATGCATAAATAAACTATCTAATATTAAAGTTAACATACTTCCCCCCTCTACCAGTGATCACTGCCCCATATTGATTAATTTAAAGGAGAGGAACTTGGCAGACAAAGGCAAACCTTTTAGATATTCCAATCATTGGAATGAAATAGAAGGTTACAATGAAGTCATTAATTTTAATAACATGCGTAGGGAGGAGGGAACCCAATGTTTTAAACTTGTGCAGAAAATTAAGGCTGCTAAGGCGCTCCTAAAAGAGTGGAACAGGAGAAGATCGAAAGATGGAGACCAGATTAGCTATTTGCAAAAACAGTGTGAAGAACTTCTATTACTAATTGACAATGGAGTAGCTACAGATGATACATGGAAACAGTACTATCAATCCCAAAGCAAATTAAAGGAGGCACTTAGAATAAAATCCATAGAATTAAAACAAAAGGCTAAAGAAAAATGGCTGACTGAAGGAGATGAGTGTACCAAATTTTTTTATACTAAAATGGTTGTCAGAAATAATTCTAATAGCTCGATCCAACTAATGGATCAGGATGGTAACCTGACCAACAATTTATATGATATAGAACAACAAGCTATCAAATACTATTCTGAAATGTTTAATGGTAATACTAATAATAATTTACCAGAAATTCAGTGCAGGAGGCTAATTAACTCCAAAGGGAGAAGGATGCTGGACAAGAACATTGCCATGGTTGAAGTCTGGGGTTCTCTGAAATCCATACATGTGGACTCCAGTCCAAGGCCAGATGGAATGGGAGCCAAATTCTTCCTCGTACATTGGGTAGACCTGAAAGAAGACATTTTATCAGCTATGCAAGATATATTCCAGAATGGTAAATTTGTGAGAGAAATCAATCACACATTTATATGCTTAATTCCTAAAAAGGAAAATCCTGGAAAAATTGAAGACTATCGGCCTATTGCGTGATGTAATGTGGTGTAAAAAATTCTAAGCAAGATTCTTTGCAACAGAATGAAACTCATCTTACCTGATCTAATTTCAGAATGTCAAAGTGCGTTCATCAAAAGCAGAGGCATTTCCGAAAACTCATTGATGGCACATGAATTGATTAGAAACTTCAACAAACCAGGTGCGGACAAATTCTGTCTAAAGGTGGATCTTCACAAAGCATACGACAAAATAAACAGGAATTTTATTATACATATGCTAAAAGCTATGGGATTTCCATCAAAATTTTTGAACATAGTTAAAGAATGCATTTCCACACCGACTTTCTCGATTCTGATAAATGGCATACCAAAAGGTTTTATTGGGTCCAATAGAGGCATCAGGCAAGGGGATCCTCTATCTCCTTATTTGTTTACAATTGCTATGGAATTTTTTTCACTACAGATGGAGCTGGCAGCATTTAACAGACTTATCCACCCCATATACAATTTTCAACCTATCGTGACACATTTACTCTATGCAGATGATCTTCTCATTTGTATTAAATCCAACCAGACATCAGCTAGAGCTGTAAAGGAGATTTTTAGCAATCTAGAGAGATTTTCTGGACTTAGACTGAATGAACAAAAAACCAAATGTTACTTCAATAAAACTTGCATTAGAAGGAATGAAATTTTGGAGCACTTAAATGTGAAAGAAGGAAACCTTCCTGTCAAGTATCTAGGGGTACCTCTATCATCCAACAAGATAACTGACAGAGAATGTGCAACTTTAATCTCTTCAATCAGAGAAAGGCTACAGGGATGGAGTTCAAGACTTCTATCGCTAGCAGGCAGAATTGAACTGGTGCACACTGTTATACATTCCAAAGTTAATTTCTGGCTTCAAACATTTCAATTCCCTGATGCCTCAATACAAAAGATAGAAAAAGTCTGTGCGGATTTTATTTGGAAAGGGGGGCTACACAAGATTAAATATGAGAATTTATGCAGACCTAAAGAGGAAGGAGGAGTTGGTCTCAGAAAACTTACAGACATGAGACTGGCTTATACTTTGAAACAAGCTTGGAGAATTATTAAAGGAAAGGGTTTGTGGGGGAATTGGATGAGGAATAGATATATCAGAGGCAATTTCTGGTCCATGCAACTGGATAATAATGCTTCATTGACATGGAAAGCTATTATGAGATTAAGGGGAGTACTTGCTTCATGCTGTACAAGGGAAATTGCTTCAGGGAAGGAAACTGATCTATGGAGGGATCCCTGGATCCAAGGAAATTCATTAATTGATATTCTGGGACTTAACACATTCTCAGACTATGGTTGCCCAGATAAAAAAGTGACTGAAGTAATTAATAATAATGAGTGGAATTGCTCAATGATCCCAGTAAGTCAGGAGATTAAAGGGAGATTCAATATATGCCGATATTTAGTGGACGAGAAAATGATATATGGGTCTAGAAACATACTGGAAATGAATTTAGTACGAAAACAGCATGGAATGAAGTCAGACATTCAGATAATAAGGTTGAATGGAGCAAAATTATCTGGAATCGTGTGAATTGCCCCCAAAATGGCTTTCACAGCGTATAAAGCGATACTCAAGAGACTTCCTACTAAGGATAGACTCTCAAAATGGGGTATTATATCAGAAAAGATGTGTGTGCTATGTAATCAAGCTGATGAAACGCATGAACATCTATTTTTTTCCTGCAACTTCTCGGAAAAAGTGTGGAATATATGTAAAAATGCTATTAATTCATCAGTTCAGAGTCACCTACTAACCGATGCGATTAATTACCTGACTCATAATAGGGGAGGTGAAAACATGGAAGCAAAATTGAGCGGAATTGCTATCACTGTCACGATTTGGAGTTTGTGGAAGGAGAGAAATCGCAGAGTATTTCAGAACAAACAAAGAAAACATGAAGAGGTCAGTAAACTCGCGATTACTGACATGCGAATGGTTCAGAGAAGAAGCAAAATTTGGGGTCTTACCTCACAGGGAAGAGACGAAGAGCATACTGGAGCAGGGGATCTGAGCTATTCATCGGCAAATATCCCAAGTACAAGCTACCTTGTTCATGATCGGCCGCCATGATTGAAGAGGAAGAAGCGTTTCGTCTTTTATTTTTTGTCTCTAGCTTTCTTTTTGGAAAGTGTGAGTTATGTCGGGGATATTTGACTTTTTCGTATAACACTTGCTTTGTAGATAATCTCTGGGCCTGTGTTTGGGCCTTGATATGGACTGTCATGCCTTAATAAATTTCTTACCCATTTCCAAAAAAATGTGTGTATGTGTGTGTGTATGTGTGTGTGTATAGATATGTATATATATACATATCGATGTATACACATACACACACAATGTGAGGGTCAAGTGAAGTACAGTGGGGAGAAAAAGTAGTTAAAAGACTCAATACCAAGACAACAAGAGTGGTTCGAGGACATATTGGATTAGAGATGAGATACTAGAGGTTGTGTCATTCGTGGATAAAATTATGATTAGAGGTTGGGTAGGAAACAACATAAATGTAATTTAATTTTTATTTTGTAACAAATAATAAATAACTATTAACGATTAATTTCAAATAATTAATTTTTAATATTTAGTAATTATCATTTAGTATCTTCATTTAACAATTAATTTTCAAAATTTAATAATTAGGTTCATATTTCAAAATTAACAATGCAAATTCAATTTCAGCTCAAATTTGACTACAAATACAAACACTTACGACCATGTCAAATAGAAAATGAGGTGTTGGAGGCACAATATATGGTGGTGTGTGAACTTTATTTGGTTTATGTCGAATGTAAAGTTTGTACCTGTTCGATGTGTTCAATGTATTATAGGTCTATCACATGTGTCGGACCTAAACCCGATATGTGAACGTATTCTTAGATTTTTTTTTTTTCGTTTTCCCCAAAGCGTTTTGTGCGTGGTTCAACCGACCTAAAATGACAAAGTGTGAGCCATAGCTCTGATTAAGTCGTACTGTTAAGATATAAAAATAGTTAATAACATAATCAGCCATGGTAAAATTATCCGGTTAAGCTTAATCCTATATTTATATATCTTTGTTTTAATTCTATTATTTAATATCAGTTAAACTTTAGACCAAATTATTATATCGAACACTACATAACAATTGTACCATAAGTCCTGTTAAAGTATGAAGTCTACGATCAACTTGCTTATGCACATATGACATATAATAATTAATATTACTCAACCATTATTTCTCAAATATATAAGTTTTGTTCTTCTCAACCACAAGAATTGTATTTTCGACAGCCTATGTATTGTGTGGGGTTCAATTTATACGACTACTTATAGAAAACAAGTCAGAAAAGGATTTCAGAACTGAAAGCATAAAGACATATATCTAGAAAATAAATAAATAAAGCAAGAATAAAGGGACCCTTGATAACAACTCAACTCTACACCTTCACTTCAATCTGTTTTGCTGCTACTATTTTTCTTTCATCTCCTTCTGCCACTTACAAATTTTACTTTTATCCAAATTGCAAAAGACAAATGGAGGATTGTATTTCTATATTTATAACCTTTCTATTTTCTCACTCTTATTGTTTGCTGACATTCTATGAAATATGATAAATAGGATACGAGGAAAGAGTTCAGGTTTCAGCATTTGGAAACTGGATAATTACTACAATTATGATGTGCCTGTAACTCAGTAATCTGATCTGTATAAAGGAGGATATTACAACTCTTATGGTCATAATCAAGAAGTTGAATTTTTCAAAGTCCATGTTAACCCTCTTTACACTTATCATCAAAACCAAAACCTCAAAACTGTACTAACCTTTTCTTGATTTTTCTTTTTCTTTTTTACAATAGTTGGTTTAGGAAATAAAAAACCATTATATTTCACTTTGAAAGCTAAGGCAACATGCCAAATTGTTTATGATAAAAATGATCAAGGATTAACATGCTGGAGAAAAGAAGGGGAGAAGAGAAGAGAAGCAAAACAAAAAATTATCAGTTTATGAAAAGGCAAGGAAGGGTTCATGACCTGACAACCCAGAAGCAAGAGAATCAAACCAGTTTGTAAAGCTGTAGACGAGGATTTGTACAAGATCTCTCATGAATTATTGTACAAAAAACAAAAGAAGCTGTTGTTACTTTTTATTTTTTTCTTATGTTCATTAGCATTGTTCATTTTGGACTTTTGTTATATTAAGAATGTTATGTACACTGTTCTTTTATTTCTTACTTTGTCTGGTTATGATTTGAATGCAGGGAAGGATGCTGAAGAAAGTGTGGTCAGGCTGCTTATTACTCGGTTGTATTGCTTAATCATGAAAGAATATATTGAATTGTCAGGTCCTGTGTGTTTTTGAATTTTTGTATTCATGCAAAATCCGTTAAACGTGAGATTGATGAATGACTTGTTTTGTATCATATACAATGGCTTTGGTACTTGCTATCAGATCATGTTTAATTAGAACTGTAATCAATATTTTTTTACCTAAAAAATAACTCTAAAACATGCATAACTTTGAAACTTCAACTGTTATCTGTCCACATGTGGTTAATCGTATAATTAATCTAAGATAAAGTGTGCCATAAAAATTTCAGACTCAATATATGTTTCTCATGTACAATTTAAGTTGCATTTCTTCAGCTAACTTATATTAAAAAAAAAAAGATTTTTCATTTTTTTCTATCATTCAATGAGGGTTGTGTGTGTCACCTAAAAAATTACTCCCAATATTAAGTTTTGCATGTCACTTCAAGAATTAATTTTATTTTGCTTGTGAATTTCTCTTGGCAGAGACTGAATTTTAATGTTTCCATTAGTAATAGCATTCCCAATCCCGGGAGTCACCGGACATCACTTCTGTTCATTCTCACTCTCCACCGACTAACCCCCAACCAACAGAAAAAAGCACACCCCAATTCTTGAAAAAAAACTCAATTTTAACCGAGTTTTATAAAGTCGGTTTAATTGGACCACATGGATACACAATTGCAATCCGCATGGTGGAAATATTAAATTTCCACCTTAGCCGGCTTTATAAAAGCCGGCTAACTTAATAACTACTAAATAAGCAACCCATCTCCAGGTTTGGGATGTGACGCAGCCTACAGGATCACACAACTCACGAATTAATGAATTCGCGGAAAATGAATCGATGAAATAAAATAAATCGATGAATTGAAGATACCCAAGTGCCCAAATCCGTTGATCTCTCGAGATACCGGATTCTAGCTATCTTCAATACGTTGATCGCGCACGATACCGTGTTAGAAGATCTACGATTCTTCGACGTTGATCTCGCGCACGAGATTCCGTGAATCGGCTTCAAGTTCGTTGATTCGAGCGCACTCGAATATCCGAAGATGGAGAAAGGAGATAACACTCAACTTCCAATTTTAATGGTGGCACAAAGCACAAACCAAATTTTATTCAAAAATCAACTCCTTTTACAAATGACAATACACTCCTATTTATAGGAAATTACAACTCAACACACATTATAACACTCCACACGACTTAAGAAAAATTACATCACAAACAGTACAAACGACTTACAAAAATGCCAACATTCAATGACCCAGCGACTTAAAAAATATAGACGACTTAACAAACTTTAGCGACCTAAGAAAATAACGACATAACAATAAACGATTTAACAAACAACGACTTAACAAACGACATAACAACTTGGGCAAAGCGACTTAACAAATGCGGCATCCAGGCATCCAGGAGCGATTTAAAAACTTCAGCGACTTAAGATAGCTCGTTCGCGACTTAAGAATTTCAGCGACCTAAGGAAGCTCGCGACTTACTGGGAATTTGCTCGTGACCTAGGCTGGAAGCGATTCACGTTCGCGACTTACTGGGAATTTGCTCGCGACCTAGGGTTTTTGGAGCTCGCGACTTAGGATTCGTGACCTAAGGAGCACGGCAGCGACCTAGGGTGGCTTCGACCTACTGGAGCGTGACATACGGAAGATCACGAGTTAAACTGGAACGACTTAGGGCTGGAGCGACATAAGGAGGAGCGACTTAGGGTTTCGCCATTCTGGATTTGCTCGCGATTTAAGGTAAGTCGTTTACCTTTATCTCGCGCTGCATCATCCTTCCCTGGTTGAAAAGAATTCGTTTCGAATTCACACTTTTTTCTTCTTCGAGACGCTGTCTTCAATTCATTATCTGGTCTGATGCGGCTCTCGTGATAACCACTCTTGAGATTGATCTTGTCTTGCCCCTCTGAAGATGCGGCTCGATATAAGAAACGCATGGCATAAAGCAGACGTGGCATTAGGCAGGCGGCATAAGGAAGTGATCTGAGGGAGACGACCTCATGATGCTTGTGCCAATAGGAAGGTGTGATATAGAACCAAATCGTGACGAAAATGCGAGACGATATAAGGAAGTTTAAAATCGCGGAGCGACTTATGAAGTTACGACTGAAGAAGTGTGATGACTCATGCCCAGATTCTTGTTTTTCCTTATCTCGTTCTGATGTATCATCATTTAGAATCTGCCCTTGACGCGTTGCAACAATTTCCCCTGATTGACATGAATTCCCACTCGCTTCTTTTTTGACAGGTTTATTTTCATGAAACGGTTCCAAGCAGTTGACGTTGACAACGTTAGCAGTGCGGACATGTTCAAGCAACTCCAACTGATAATCATTCTCTTCATCCTGTCTTTTCAATTCTTCCTGTTCTTTCAGATTCACAAGATCATACGATCCCCGCAGTAAAATTGTATCTGGTACTAGCTCAGTTTGATGTTGAATGTCCTATGGTGGTGGTAACTCTTCGGGTAATTCCTCAGGATATTCGACTTCAGACTCATCGAATTCTGATCCAACTTCCTCAAAAACCTCAAGACCCTTACTCGTTCCTTGCTCAGTCAACACAAACAATTCATTACATTTTTTCACCTTTACAACAGACTCTTCCAAAAATACAATACTAGTTTCTTCAGGAAGTTCCTCAGAAATCTCATCATCAAACTCTTCAAATACTTTAACTTCTTCAGGATTCTCAAAATCAGAACTTTCTCCAGATTCAATCAACATTGATAATTCATTACTATCTTTCATTTTATTGACGAACTCTTTCAAAGACAATAAACTATCTGATTCTGCCTTCTCTTCTGTTTCACTTTGTTCGGGCTTTTCGGAAACTAAGGAATTTACACTTGGCTGGCTCTCATCCATAAGCTTAGGTGTTAAGCAAGAATCCCCCATCATCAAGTTATTTCCCTCAACTCCGAACACAATTTCTTCTTCCATACTATCGACATCAATCTTTGGCGGTGAACGGTAATCAACTTCTACATCCACATACTTTGACGTTGAATAAAATCTCATCAACAAATTACATTCATCGTTCTCTAACTCGACCACTTCATCTTCGTTGTCAAACTCTGGTGGTAATTCTTCAGGAAACACATCTTCATATTCTTTCAATACTGGCTTAACTTCCTCAAGAATTTCAACCGCTTCACTACTTTCACGTCCAATCAACAGAAATACTTCAGGTCTGTCCTCTACTTCTTTGACAAATTCCTTCAAAGATAACAGAGTCTTTAGTTCCTCGATTTCCTCCAACTCGCTTTCACTTTGTTGTCGCCTTTTAGGAACTAAAGTGATTCTAGAGCCATCGAACATGAAACTATAGCAGTTAGTCCTACCATCGTGTTGCATGGCTCTATCGAACTGTCACGGTCTTCCCAACAACAAATGACATACATCCATATCCACCACGTCACACCAAACTTCATCCTTATACTTCTTTCCGATGGAAAAAGTTACACAAGCTCTTCGACCAACCTTCACTTCCCCACCTTTCCTCAGCCAAGCCAATTTGTAGGGTTTGGGATGCTTCTCTGTGTTTAACGCCAACTTCTTTACGGCTTCTGTAGGGATGATGTTATCACAACTTCCTGCATCGATAACAAACTTACAAACTTTTCCCAAAATGGTGCATGTCAACTGAAAAATATTACTCCTCAACCAACTAGTCTCCTCTTCCTACTTTGGCGTCAAGCAAGATCTCTTCATCATTAAAGAATATCCCTCGTCTCCCGTCAATAATTCTTCTTCCTCCTCAACCTGTGGTGAATTGGAACATTCTACTTCTGCATCTTCATCCTCAACCTCAGCAACCATCGCTTGCTTCTTAGGCTTTGGGCATTCATTGCTCTTATGACCAAACTACTGACAGTTATAACACTTGAAATTGTTGTTGACCTTGGTCTTTGAAGCTTCATTGACAACTGGTTTACTAACAGCCTTGGAAACATTAGTATCGCTATCAGCCCCCTTCACCTGATTGCTCGAACTTGTAAACGCACCACCTCCTCTTCTACCTTGCTTCTCCCAATCTAGAGCCTTCTGGTGTGCTTCAGCAACGGATCTCGGATCAAACATATTTACCATATCATAATTTTGCATTCTCAATCCTCCAACAAATCTGGATGTCAACTGTTCCTCCGTTTCCATGATATCGTTACTAGCAATCAGTTGATAAAACTCATCTGCATAATCATTTACCGACTTTGTCCCTTGTCTCAAATTCTGTAAGCGTTGATACATAAGAGACTGATAATTATAAGGCAAGAAAGTAGCCTTCATCAACTTCTTCATCTTTTCCCATGAAATAATCTTCGACTTTCCCATTCTTTCCCGTGTAATTTTAGTTTGTTGCCACCATGCCATAGCTCTTCCCCTCAATCATGTAGCAACCAACTTAACTCTACGATGCTCGGGTACTTCCTTGAAGTCAAAAATTTCTTCAACATTTGATAAGCAATCCAGAAACTCTTCCGCTAGCATTCCCCTTTTGAATTCTGGAATCTCTGTTTTCATCCCCGACTCCCATCGACGATCATCTTCGGAATCTCTATTTCGATTTCGCCCTTGGCCATGGTTTCGACAATAGCTACTACCACTATCACTGGATTCCTCCAAATCTGATATATGTCGATGTCGATTCTGACCATAAACATTTCTGCTACCACGCACGTCTCTTTGTCATGAAACTGACGGTTCTCTTCTTTCCCAATCCGATGGTGGCGACATTCTTCTCCTCTCAGAATTTGACGGTGAAATTCTATGTCCACCTTGATTTGAACCTGGCGATGCTCTTTGTCGAGTTTGATTCATATCCATCATGAGCCTTTCCAATCTACCAATTCCCTCATCAAACTTCTCATTGAAATTATCACTAATTCATTGCTCCATTTGTTCAGCATCTTCTCTTCGATACACATCTGCAACATTCTGATGACGATTAAATCTTCTTGGAGGCATTATCAAATCTTCAACAAATTCAAACACAAACTTCAAATCTCAAAAATTCACACCCAACGAACTTGGAAAAGTTCGTCTCTGTAAGCTCTAATACCAAATGACACAGCCTATAGGGTCACACAACTCACGAATTGATGAATTCGCGGAAAATGAATCGATGAAACAAAATGAATCGATGAATTGAAGATACCCAAGTGCCCAAATCCGTTGATCACTCGAGATACCGGATTCTAGCTATCTTCAACACGTTGATCGCGCACGATACCGTGTTAGAAGATCTACGATTCTTCGACGTTGATCTCGCGCACGAGATTCCGTGAATCGGCTTCAAGTTCGTTGATTCGAGCGCACTCGAATATCCAAAGATGGAGAAAGGAGATAACACTCAACTTCCAATTTTAATGGTGGCACAAAGCACAAACCAAATTTTATTCAAAATTCAACTCCTTTTACAAATGACAATACACTCTTATTTATAGGAAATTACAACTCAACACACGTTACAACACTTCACACGACTTAAGAAAAATTACATCACAAACAGTACAAACGACTTACAAAAATACCAACATTCAATGACCCAGCGACTTAAGAAATACAGACGACTTAACAAACTTTAGCGACCTAAGAAAATACCGACATAACAATAAACGATTTAACAAACAACGACTTAACAAACGACATAACAACTTGGGCAAAGCGACTTAACAAATGCAGCATCCAGGCATCCAGGAGCGATTTAAGAACTTCAGCGAGTTAAGATAGCTCGTTCGTGACTTAAGAATTTCAGCGACCTAAGGAAGCTCGCGACTTACTGGGAATTTGCTCGCGACCTAGGCTGGAAGCGATTCACGTTCGCGACTTACTAGGAATTTGCTCGCGACCTAGGGTTTATGGAGCTCGCGACTTAGGATTCGCGACCTAAGGAGCACGGCAGCGACCTAGGATGGCTTCGACCTACTGGAGCGCGACATACGGAAGATCGCGAGTTAAACTGGAACGACTTAGGGCTGGAGCAACATAAGGAGGAGCGACTTAGGGTTTCACCATTCTGGATTTGCTCGTGATTTAAGGTAAGTTGTTTACCTTTATCTCGCGCTGCATCAGGATGGGTCATGCTTCATTTGCATATGCTGTTGTATGTACATGCTTCATTTGCAGATTTGATGAAAGACCATTGAATTTTGAACCAAGAATTTGGTTTTCATTAGTACGACTTTATGTCATCTTCCTCACAGAGAACAGAATTGACAAGAAATTTCACCAAATGCTCATAAATTAGCTTTCAATGTGTTTAGAAAATTATATGCTGAATTGTCTCTCAAATTGAAGTATAGTGTGGCAGAATCAGTCATTTACAAAAAAAAGTGAATTTGAACAATTATGTAGGGTTGCAAATAAATCTAGACAAAAGTAAAGCATACTTTAGTAAATATAGCAGTTATAAAAGTGATGTTCTAAATGTTTTAAGAATTACTGAAGGTAATCTTCCTATAAAGTATTTGGGATTGCCTCTATCAGTTAATCAAATAAAAGATTCAGACTGTTCTATATTATTGGATAAAATATAAGAAAGAATGGAAACATGGTCTAGTAAACTTTTATCTATTGTTGGAAGAATAGAATTAATTAAAACTGTGGTCTATGCAATAATATTATACTAGCTCTAAACTTTTCATATTCCTATAGCTTCTATTAAAAAATTAGAAAGCATATGTGCTAATTTTTTATGGAGAGGTAAATATCATAAAGTTAGTTGGGATATTGTGTGTAAACCTAATAATGAAGGTGGGTTTGACATTAGAAATATGAAGGACCTTAGTCTAACTTGTCATTTAAAATTACTATAGAGATTTCTTAGTGCAGACTCGCTTTGGGCAAGGTGGATGAAGGCTAAGTATCTCAGGAGAGGTAATTTTTGGAATATTACTCCAAACAGCAATCAGTCTAACACCTGAAAGCAAATTTTAAATTGCAGAAATACTGGTAAGTTTCTTTTTGATAGAAATTTTAAATCAGGTGAGGAAACTAGCTTATGGTTTGATCCGTGGTTCAATAATGACTCATTTGTCAATAAAATTGGTTGGAGTAATTACTAAACTCAAGCTTTACATATAATAAACTTCAACTGGTCAACTTAATAGCACAACATTGTTTTTCAGAATTGAATAAATGACTAAGCTAAAAGTTACGTTATTAAAAAATCTGCAAGCAAATGACTGGCAATCGCTTATTGTACAGTAGGAATCACAAAATCGTAAACAAATTGAAAAATTACTACAGCATGTTATACCTGCAAATCGATCGAGCAATCAAAAGCTTGCTACAAGTTTAGACGAGTTGCTTACCGTCATTACGCTTGCATTTTATGGAAGAATAAAGCTAAAATTTTGGAGGAGGCACTAAAATGATGGAAGAATACAATTGTGAAATCGGGTGATAGGAAAACCGCAAGAATCATTCATCTTCATCAACTAAACACAAATAGAATTTGCAACTTCTCATCTCTAAACACAAACGATGCGAGCATCCAAAGCAACGCAATAAGATTCAAAGGCAAAATCAGACTTCCATTCACTGGCCGTGCAACATTAACATGTTTTGATAATAGGCGACGGCATGGTTCCAGATCTATCAGACAGCAGCCATTAACATGGTTCCAGATCTCGGCACTAACAATCTCAAGCGGCGGTGACAATTTCAGACAATGGCGTGGTGGTTTGAAGTAGTCAGTGTAGCGGCGTCACATATAGGGTAATGCAGCGTCGAGTTTTCTAGCAGCATAAGTTTTAACTTATGGCGAAGCTTTTAAAGAAATCAATTTTTGTCTAAAGAGAAAAAGGGAGGATGGTTTTTAAATTAGAGAAGGAAGGATGCCATGTGATTATTCAGAAGGTTTCAGAGTGTGATTTGAGATGAATGACTTTAATTTGGAAGACGAATTTGGTTTTTGTACATACGCCGGTTTTGATAAATGAGAATGAAAGGGTTTTGTACATACGCCGGTTTTGATAAATTAGGTTAATATTTTGGCTAAGACCATGGCGTAGACATGGCGTAGGAACAATTCCTACGCCTTTCCTACGCCCTGAAAAACTTTGTAGACGTGGAAACGGCGTACGAAATTATCTACGACCTTCCCACGCCATCATTTTAACGTAAGGAGTTTCCTATGCCTTTCCTACGCTTTAATTATTTTTCAGCATATCGAATCTGGCGTAGGTAAGACGTAGGAAATTTTCTTACGTCTTTCCTACACCATTACCTCTTTCTACGTGTTTCCTACGCCATACCTACGCTCCGTCTTTTGGCGTAGGAAAGACGTAGGAAATTTTATGTAGGAAATTGATGTGTTTTCTAGTAGTGTAATCTGGTTATATTTGGTGGTGATAATGCAACAGTGTCATCTATTATCATTAACAATCAATGGCAACCTCAAATTCACCCAATAACCAATCCACACAAAGATGAAATATGTAAAATTCACATAGATTGTAGTGCAGACAATGACTACTGGTTATGGAAAGCAAACAATAAAGGGAAGTTTTAATTTAAAAACACTTGGAATGCTATTAGAAATAAAGTCACCTAGGTTGATTGGTATGATTGCATTTGGAATAAGGTGAACAGCCCCAAGATGGCATACTGTACTTTCTTTACATTTCATAATAAATTGCCAACTTGGAACAGAATAAATAAGTGGTGTAATAGCTCTAGTTCACTTTGTTTCTTATGCAATATATAAAATGAGAGCTCTAATCATTTATTTTTTGAATGCAGTTATTCACAGTTTATCTGGAAGCATATTAAGGCTAAACTGGATATTCAAAACAATGATCTATTGGTTCTCAAGCAAATTATTCAGCTAATAAGTACCAAGTTTAAAGGAAAATCAGTGGATCGAGACCTAGCTCACATATATATAACTACTGCGGTCTATCATATATGAAAAGAGAGAAATGCTCGTACTCATAATAAAGTTAGTAGATGTAAAGAGCAGAAATGGCTTATTATTGAAACAGATAGTAAGATCCTGCTTCACAAATCAAAGAAAAAAAAAGAAGGATCAAACCAAGTTTCCAAATTTAGCTGAAGACTGAAGGATTGAAGCAGGAAGTAAGCATCTGGAACAACAATTAGCCCATCTAGAGAATATTAGGGCAAGGAATCATCCATCTGATGATTTTACTTCCGATAGTGCATCTAACAGAGTTCGCTTTGCATCAAATAGAGATCGCGCTGCTTTCCCAAGGGTAGATTCAACAGATCAGAGTCGTATTGACTACAGATCTGGTGATCTTAGCAACAATACATCAAACAGTGCTCTTGCTGCAACGAATCAAGGTCATGCTGTGTCTCAATGGGAGGAATTAACAGATCTGAGTTGTATTGACAACAGATCTGTTAATTATCCATGGGATTATCAACATCAGAATAGTCTCTTTACAATCGAAAAAATGGAAGGCATTCAAAGGAAATTTAACAAAGGCCTCTCGTACTGGGAAAGAGGCGAAACTAGTGGTGTGAAGAAGTGAAGAAGGGAGACGGCGAAGCATTGGCTTAGCGTCGTCGCCATTAATTTTCTTCTGTTTTTTCTGGAGCTTGCGATTGTTATGTCGGCGTTTTTTTGTGAATTAGGGTTTGTAGAGGGGGGTTTGAAGAGATCGGGTTGTATTTGTGTGATGTAGGGCTGGGCCTGTTTGGCCTGTTTACTTTTATTCAAAAAAAAAGTGATTATTCTTTAGCGATGGACTATAAACTGCTTATTTAAAAGAGTTCATATGAGAATGAAGTTTCTTGTAAAACTAAAATTAATTACCATTTTACCTTCAGACCAAGTTTTTGTTTTATTTTACATATGTCATTATCGCATTTTAAATTCTCCATAGTTTTCTTTTGGTTTGATCCATACTCTTTCTTGTTTACTGAACTAGAGTTGTATTAATTCATGGGAAATTTGATAGTTAGCATGGTATATTTTGAAATATAATTAGCAAAATATATTTGAAGTATATTTCAGTAGTCAGTACGACCTCTAACAACAATTTCAATTTGAATCGTAATCACAAAAATTAGCTCTTAGGTTCTTCAATAATCCAATGTATACATACAAATATACTCACCATCTTATGCGTAGATAAGCTGGCTAATAAACACAACTCAAAGATGGTTTCCCAGTGATGAGAATAACGGCATTTTTCTATGGAAAAAATGCTTTCATAAAGACTGGTAGACAATATCATTTCTATCAGTTCATGTCTGTGACGTTGAAGTGTCACATAACCACTAACACTTGCCTCTCAAATTTCATCAATCTACACCAAGAATAGCAAAACAAGGAGCTCTCAACTTTTCTTGCAGAAAGTGATCTCATTCGTTCTATCAGTTCATAAACCCATAAAACAATTTAACAAGTTCATTTATATATTGGAGTAGAAACTAAACTACAAATTTTAAGCTATAAAATCACAGTGTGTTGTGTTCAACTAATCATTGTTTTCGCCTCACTAACTAACAACTAATTAGTTAGACTACATTTTGATTCCATTGACTGCAACTTAAACAAGGATATGTTAGAACTTTGTTGTTTGCAAGTGAGTTGAACACAGCAAAATAAGTTTTGCTTCTACACATACATGTTGGAATAAAATGTACAAAATAAATTATAAATGTAAGGCCATTTGTAGAAAAAAGAATAATTAAAATGGTTTCCGAAATATCTTTAAAAATATAATTTGGAGATGATAACTGGAGGAACCAATATTTGGTCTTACACAGTTCAACTTTAGTGTGAAGCCTATCGTGCCTGTATGCTTTGAAGCCTTCCAAAGTCCAAAGCTTGTTGCCTCAAATGATCCTTTATCATATTTCTACTGTACATCTTGGCCCTAACATATATATCTTTACTTACATAACAATGATTGCTTAATCAGTTTAGTCTTTAGTATATCTGTTTAATCAGTCAAATGTCCTTTAATTCTTTGTTTGAAAACAATTATTTTGAAATTATTGTTGAAAGATGAAGAAAAAACAAGTTTTTAGTGAAGTCAATAATCTCCACTGAAATCTCTTCAGTATGACATCAATGCATGTGTGAAAGACATTTCATATATTTGTACTGATTCATGTATAACTAGGAAAATCTTTGGCTATATCTTTACATGTTAGATTACTAATTGCAAAATAATTGTAAAATGATCATCTAAAGTGAAATTTCACAGCCGGCTTTTTTTCAATTTGCATTTAATTCCTTTCTCAACATGTAAAATGATGTTAACTGTACATTTTGTGGCACACAGCAGGAAGTAATAGTATTGTAGCTAGGCATTAAAAGAAACAACAAATGGCACTTTGTCAACATATAAATTAATAGTATTAAAAAGAAATTTAATGAAATAAATTAAAGGAAATATTGGTTCAATGTTCGAAGCATTTCATGTGCAGATTCCGGGTTCTATGGACATTGGACAGACTTTTCATTGCCAGCCGACAAGGCATTTGTTCCTTCTTTTATTGATCTTTTCTTTTAATTAATGCTTCAAATATGAAGTCAAATTGCTGCATTTCCGCTGTATATAGTTTACTTCTCTTAAAAAATAAATAGTAACAATAACTATAATAAATTGTCAAAACAAAAAAATAGAAAAATAAGCAGAAGGATAAATTTTGAAAAGAAACTAGACGGAAGGATGGCAAGTTTATTTTTTAGATTGAAGGACGATGCTGGTATTTCATAGTATAAAACTGAATATAATATCTAAAAATAAAACTAGCATTTGTTCTGGAAAGTTTGTTCTTCGACCTAAATTATAACGAACATTTGTTTTTCGGTTTGAAAATAAAACTTGATGTCGTTCGGCCTATTTTTTTTTCTTTTCAAAGTTTGTTCTTTTCCCCAATATCAAAATGGAAACCTACATTAATTTGATGTTTTTTACAAGAATTTATACCCACGCCTTGTAGATACCCAACGCAACACAAGGTTCGAGCCATTCAAAAGAAGCTTAATTACCCGACTTCAATGTCAGTGTATTAATTTTCTACACCACTTGGATATAACACTAACATGTTTTGCAAAACTAGATATAAAAAATCGAAAAATCATATCAAGTGTTTGGAAAAGCAAACAAAGTAGAAGGATCGAACACCCAATGTTCTAATTTGGATCTTCTGAACACAAACTTATTCCACATTGGGGTTTGTTGCAATGGCAACACAATTCTTATTGCAAATGCTCGGAGTAAACAACCAAAAAGATAAATAAATTAGACATGGACGACTATTTTGATACAAAATGTGAGACAATGAATCTTGACTATTAGATCTCATTGTGTTCATATTTGAAATTGAAATTAGAGATTAATCCAATGATTGAGATTTGTGTCACCAATTATGCTCCCAATTTATGTCTAAATAGAATTTTACGTTAGATTGGAGTAGTTACTTGGACACAAAATTAAACATAAAATGTAACACAATAAATCTTGATCGTTGGATCTCATTGTGTCCGCATTTGAAATTGAAATTAAAGACTAATCAAATGATTGAGATCTATTGTGTCACCGACTTATGTCTAAATAGAATTTTCCAATGGATATATGAACGACTATTTGAACACAAAATCAAACACAAAATGTGACTATTTTAGAGATGTGCTATTTAATATAAATAAAACATTTCTTAGAAATAATTCACATTAATGAAGCAAAAGAGCGAAGATGACTATTTTACAGATGGAAGGCAGATTTGTGGTGCAACTAATGAAATTTACAATAGAAAATCATTACATACATTGGATATGAAATTAAAGTAATGTTGTTGATGGAATTGTTAGCCTGATGTGGGCTCGTCCTAAATCAACATTATACAAATGTTTTTCCTTGGTTTTTGTACATAATTGCATGTAAAAAACTAATTATAAAATGTTGCCATTTGGATGGTTAGCATGACTTCAACTAATGGAGAGTTACCATACCTTATAGTTTATAATCTAAATTTGGAAGATAAATATAAGTGAGCGCTACAGAACATGAAATTCATGTATCACTAGAATAAATTCTAGATGTTGTTCTTACGGATGAGAAGCTTTCGTTGATATAATATATCGAATATTATTTTCCGTAGTGCGACTCAGTTACTGTGCATTTATCATATGAAGAATAATGTTAAAGCCTATAGAAAACCTAGATTTGAAATGAATGAATTGTTATAATTTTTTTTGTGGATTGGATTCATTATGTGCAATCATCTATTGAAGAAGAATACTATGAAATACTTTCAGTATATTGCAAGGGATATCCCAATCAAGTTAATTATATATTAGATAATTAGATGCCTCTGAAGGAATAATTTGCTTTTTCATGGACCAATAAAGTGAAGCACTGCAATAATACAACTTCTAATATTCTAGAAATTGCCGATGCGTGATTGAAAAAAAAACGCTTAAGCACATCAGTTGTAGATTTCATTGAAATTTGGTAGAACATATAATTTATTGCTATTCAACATACAAAAATAAAGGCAATATTTGAAAATAAAGCATGGTAAAATAGAGTCATCAAATCTTGTTATCCACATATCTTTATTATCGAGTATCTTTATTTTCTATGGATTGAATTTTGGGAGAATTAGATAATATGTTAATTCTAAATGTAGTTACTTGCATCAAACTGTATATAGTCTACCTTGTTCTCATGAATTATAGATATTACATATCGACTAGTGTCCCATACCACTTTACATGATTGATGAGCATTGACGTAAGTTGGATATTATTATTTACGTTGAGAGTGAAAAAGATTCGTGTACATACTAAGGATATTGAATTGAAAACGTGGTATGATAATGAAATCGAGGATGAAAAACTAATAATTCTGACGAAGGCGAAAGAAATTGTCGTGCTACCACATCCAATTTAGTTGAACCAAAATACGTTAAGCCCTAAAGTAGAGTGAAAGGTTGTAAGGGGAAATATTTACAACAAATGAGTGGAAATTTAAACTTCATGAAATTTAATCCATTAGCTTTTGAATAAGCCAAGTAATTGGACAAACAACAATCTCAGTCTAGTGTAGTGATGAATAAAATGACTTCACGGTGAAGTTATAAACGCTCACTATATATTTTTGATATATTAGAATTTATGGATTATTATGTTCTCAAAGTTGTAAATGTTTGTATGGTTGAAAATTATGGATTTAGATGCGTTAGAAGTATTTTGATGACCTCCAGTGTGATTTTATTAAAGTTTAAAAAAAAATAAAGAATTTAGAGACATATTTGCATGGGTATCATAGATGCTTGGATAATGAAACTTCGAATGTAGTGAAGTTCAATTAAATCATTTTGAACCTAATTCTGGACGAGATTATTGGGTGTAATGTTGAAAATGAGTTATACGATTACTAATGCTTTTAACTCCATTGTAATACATATCTTAAAACATTAATGTATCACATTCTTGCTTAATCAACAAATCGTCCTTTTGTAATTCCCCAATGGTAATAGCCCTAATATTTTCAAACAATTTTCATTTTGTTATTTTTCATTTACAATAATATTACCCAATATAACCCCTAAATCTCTCCATGGCCTCACTTTGTAGAGAAAGATGCACGTGCATGTTCCAATGATTCTGTAAATGAACTTTTATTTCGAAAGAGTTAAGGGTGTGCCACAAGAGAAATGATGTAATTTGTTATATAACTTAACTTTTGTATGAGAACCTTGTTAAAATGCGTTGACCATAAAATCCACATAAGAACAAAGGTATGAAAGAAAGCTTATAAAAGTGCCAGGTTCTACTAAAATTGACGACATGGGTTTCGCCAAAGTTAGAAGAAGAGTGTTTCGAAGGCATTGAGATGGCTCTCGAAGGATTCACAAGCACTAGGTGCCATTACGGATGATAAATAGGACAAAAGCTTTCGAAAAGATGAAAAAGAAAGCAAGGTTACCCTTCCGTCTCACTAAAGCCTTTCGACACAGATGGATTCACATGTATAGGAAAAGCAGCAACGGGTTTGAAACACCTTCCAAAGGTATTGAACAAAAGTCCTGGACACGTGAACCAGATCCCTCAAAATAGGAGGTTTCGTCATTGTCAACTTGCCACTTAAAGGATTGATTCCATTACACCTTTCAAACTCAAGGATAAGCCTTTTGAAACGGTTGGAAACTTTCGAAAGCATGATGAAAATCCTATATGAAAGCCAAGAGTCCTTTCATTAAGACTCAGATGTCACTCTCATTTCTTTCAAAGCAATGCGAAAGCTCAATTCACTTCTCACTTGCAATAGTATAGCAACACAAAGCAAAGAGCACTTCTACCACCCTTTCGACGAATTCGAAAGCAGTTCAGTGAAAGACAAAGAAAAAAGAGGCACTCATACCTTAATGGGAGCGAAAGGTTATCAAGGAGATCCTTTCGACTGAGTCAAAAGGTTTGGAATGAGAAGATAGGAAGCGCTAGTATGGATGAGAAAGCTCAAAAGGATAGTCTTTCGACAACATCGAAAGCAGGCGTGCCGAAAACTGAAGGAAGGCTTTTCGAATATGTCGAAAGGATGAATGCGGAAGATAGGAGGAAGACTTTTCGACCGAGTCTAAAGAATAGGCGCGAAAGCGGGCCGACCTGCATTTGTAAACATGACCCTAGGGATTCGATTTTGGGGACTGGATTTTGAAATCCTAAACTCATTCTCTCATTTCATACTTCTTAACAAGATCAAATCTTTGTAACTCTAAATCAATTTGGGGAAAAGCACTCATAATTGTAGCTCAATTTGGATTAATGTTAAAAGAGGAAGCGCATGAATTCAATAAGGGTTTGGATCATGAGGGAGATCATTTCGATCATTAGCTTGTCTAATGATCAATTGCACATGATGATAGCTTATCTTCATAATTCCTTTTTTTATGCGATATTGTGGAATTATTTTGGATAACATTCATATGAATCACATTATCATCATGTTTATTGATAATTAATGATAACAAAGATTATAATGAAGCTTCGTTTCAAATGAGTTCACAGAGCTTATGTTATCCAAGATGATATTCCACTGCATATATAAACATAGAGCTTGCATATTCTACATTAGATCTACTTCGAAAAAATGAAATTCCCATTCGACTTGGTCGAAAGGAACGTTACGAAAAGGATTTGATGTATGAATGTTAAGCAATCTTATGTGGATGAATTCCTTTGAAAGGTTCACTTATTCTACAATCCATATAACCCTTTCGATGGGGTTCTTCTCAGAGGAACATAAACAATGATGTCGAAAGAAAAAACTTTTCCTTAAAGGCAAAACATCCCTTTCGACACAATCAGAAGGAATGAATGTCTGATGAAAATTTTCTCTTTCGACTCACTCAGAAATAAGGTTTCGAAAGAGGTGTTTTCTCCTTAGCCTTCATTTCAATAAGGTTGATTGGAACTATCAATTACTATCAATGTTTTCATAAGTCCACCCTCTGAAAGAAATAGGTCCAAGTCAATCCAATCGAAAGAGGTTTTGGGGGGAATGATCATTTCCAAAAATCTCCTTTTTTAAGCATAAACAATATTTTTTTTACCACATAGCTTTGTGGATGTTGACAAGTTTTCTTGTTAACATTTTTGGCACTATAAGGTGGGCACGAACCTCCGACCTTGTGATTACCTTATAGACTAATTATGGATTGTCTAACTTGATGTCGAAAAATGAAATCCAAAAAGCTCAGTCAAATGGATGAAGAGGCTGTGCACACCACAACCTTAGAGGAAAACATAACACCCACTTTCAACATAGAAGGAGTAATGCAAGGGTAACCATCGACCCTAGCTTAACAAGACAACAATGCCACTAAAATAAAGCACTTGGAACAATAGTTACTGGAAATGTAGGAGCTACTCAAAGCAACGTTGTCTCAAAAGTCTTCTAAGATAGCAAAACCAACAAATGGGGATCTCTCCCAGAAGAAATTTGAAAGCTTATACAAATGAAGACAAGAGCAAAATTGACTAGACATCTTCAAAAAAGAAAGAGCGTCCTCCAACTAAATTCGATCATAAAGGAAGGGTAGTGGACAAATCACTCGAGCAATCCAGAAGCTCAACATCGAAGAAGTATAAGCCAAACCTGAAAGATTATCACAACACTGAAGCTTATCTAAAGGATGTAGCAGAAAAAGCAATTAAGGACATGCTAAATGCCAAGGGGAGGAGGACCTTGGATGAAAGAGCAAATGATAATGAACGAGCGGCACCTTTCACAAACAAAATCATGTCAACAGTCATCCCATCCTATTTAAAGATTCCAACTCTGAAGTACTATGGAACTACAGACCCCAAAGATCGCTTGATGGCCATCGATAGCCAAATGGATCTATACAATGCTTCTGGAGCCGTTCGATGCAGATTGTTTTCGATAATGCTTCAAGGTGCCGCTGCTAAATGGTATCGACAATATCGTGAAAAGACAATTTATTTATGGAAGCAATATTCTTATGAGTTCTCTGCCCAGTTCTGTATATGCAAGAACCCAACAATCAATTACACTATTTTGGTCAACATTAAGCAGAGACAGGGAGAATTTTTGGGAGATTACTTTAAAAGATTCAACATAGAAGCATTGAAAGCTAAAGATATCAATGACAGCGATAAGCTCATTACAGTACTCTCTAGGTTAATAGAGAACACACCATTTTGGAAGCGACACTTCATTCATGGGTGCAAGGATGACTTCCATTTTCAGGATGATAAATTCATTCGAATGGATGAATTATATCACGTTAAGAAGAAAGCTAATCCTAAAAAGAAAAGTGAAGCTTTGGATTAGATCGTGGACATAAGAGAACGAGATGGGAATAGCATAATGCTAATTCAATTGCTTTAAACAAGTCATTGCCTTATATCTATGCTATAACAAAGGAGATGGTCAACTTCCCGACTTCCTTTAAGGCCAAGAATTATCTAGAATAGAGGAAAGTGGAAGACTATTGCGTTTACCACAAAGCAAACGGTCACAAAACTGATGAATGCAGAGTCTTAGTGGGAATCATTTAAAAATTAATTCATGAGGGGCATTTGAAGGAGTTTATCCAGGACAAATAAAAAGCACCATAGACTGGGGACGGTCCATAAAAGTTTCCTAGTAATGCTGTTAAAATCTTGGAGGAGGAAGACATACTGAGCTTGAGTTCACCACTAAACATGATCGATGTAATTCAGGGAGGGCCACATCCAGCGGGGACCAGTAAGGGGGCTAGGAAAAGGTACATCAAAGAGGCTAGAGAAGGTGTCTTCTCCATTCAAGAAGATTACCTGCTTAAAAATCCATAACCCAACATCCTGATGCCAAATCTTGTCATTACTCCACAAGAGCTGAAGAAGGGCATCCTCACCCACACAATGATCTCCTAATGATCATAGCTCAAATTGGACTGTCTAATGTGGATACTGGTAGCGTAGTGAGTGCCATTTTAAACATGCTTTTAATAAGAAAAGCATCCCAGAAGAAAAGCTAGAGCCTAGCCTTGAGCCAATCTTTGGGTTCAACAACAAGGTATCGACTCCAGTAGGACAAGTAAAATTGCTTGTACAAATGGGAGTACCACCATGTTGCTGAACTTTTGAAACTCTCTTCGTAATCATTGACCAGCCATCCTATTTCAACGCTTTCTTTGGCAGACCCACACTTGATGAGGTAGATGCTTTTGTCTTGCCAAAATATCTGATGGTGAAATTCTTAACTAGGAGAGGATGGTGAACAATTCATGGAGAGCAATTCAGCTCCCAGGAAATGTATTTTGCTATACTTGATCAATACAAAAGGGAATTTTTTGCTTATTTTGATTCTTCTACTGTTTTTCAGCCTTCGGATGATCAATTTTTACATCCAACATACGAAGCAAAGATTTGATTTAATAAGACTAACAAACGTATGTATGAAAGGTACATTTGACTTGGAAACAAGAAGAAGAGGGTCGATGCTAATTCTATAGAAGAGGACAAAATCATCATAAAATTTGATTGCCGTGGGGAAGTGGAAAGAATAAATCCCATAGAAGACCTTGAGGAGGCATGCATAGACCCAGATGATTCCACTAAAACAGTCAAAGTAGGAAAAGAGTTGGATACCAACTTGTAAAAGGACTTGATCCAATTCCTTAAATCCTATAGAGACGTATTTGCATGGTCTCATTCAGATATGGTGGGGATTGATCTATCGATTAAGCGTCATGCGTTAAACATCAATCCAGAAGCGACCCCCATTAGAAAGAAAAAGAGACAACTGGATAAAGTGCGGTCCGACGCTCTAAAAGAGGAAGTTAAAAGACTCCTTGAAAATGAATTTATTCGTGAAATCTACTACCCAAAATGGCTAGCGAACCCAGTATTAGTGAAAAAGTCAAATGGTAAGTGGAGGACTCGCGTTGATTATACTGACTTAAACAAGGCCTGTCTAGAAGATTGCTTCCTATTACCACAGATAGATCAGTTGGTTGATGCAACCAGTGGGCATAGATTGTTTGCTCTCATGAATGCATACTCGGGATATAATTAGATACGCATGTTCAAGCCAGATGAGGAACATACAAGTTTTTCACTAATTGGGGAATTTACTGCTACAAAGTGATGTTATTTGGATTAAAGAATAGAGGGGCTACTTATCAACGATTAGTCAATAGAATGTTCAAAGAACGGGCCGGTCGAAATATGGAAGTTTATGTTGACGACATGCTAGTAAAAACTTATAAGGCTAAAAGTCACCTTGAAGATCTAAAAGAAATGTTCGAAGTATTATGAAAATATCAGACGAAATTAAATCCCAAGAAATGCTCTTTCGGAGTCCATTCTGGAAAGTTTATAGGTTATCTGGTGAATGCTCAACGGATTAAAGCCAGCCCAGACCAGATTCAAGCTATCACTGAGCCCAAAACTAGCAAAGATGTAATGAGTTTAAATAGTAGGGTAGCCACCTTAAGCAGATTCATTTCCAAAGCGGCTGTAAGTGTATTCCCTTTTTCAATGTGATCGGGAAGAAGAAAAACTTTGAGTAGGGAGAAGATTGTAAGAGAGCTTTTCAAGAATTGAAAAATCATTTGGAAACCACCAATATTATATAGTCCCTAGAATTCTGAAGTTTTGTACTTATAATGGCAGTCTCGGAACATGCAGTTAGTTCAGTTTTGATCAGAGAGGAAAGTGGAACTCAACTTGCAGTTTATTATGTGAGCATGCAATTAAAGGATGCAGAGGTTTGATACCTAGTAATAGAAAAACTAGCTTCTTGCTTAATACTACTGCATGAAAACTTAGGGCATACTTTCAAGCACATCTAATCAGTGTACTAACTAACTTTTCGCTCAAACAAGTCTTCAGTAAACCTGAAACTTCAGAAAGACTGTAAAATGGGGAATTGAACTTAGTCAGTATGATATTGAGTTTAAGCCGCGAGCATCTATCAAAGGGAAAGCATTAGCGGATTTTATTATTGAGTGTACCAACTTCATTAAGGAACAATCAGAGAAGGAAAAGGATCAAAAAACCTATGTGGTAGTTATTTGTCGATGGTGCATCGAATGAACAAGGAGTTGGTGTGGGATATGTAATAATTACCCCAGACGGATACCGCCTACACTACACAATGAAGTTAGGGTTTCCCGCAACAAATAATGTAGCCAAATATGAATCCATGGTGGAGGATTGACTCTGGCTTTAGAGCTCAAACTCCCATAGATTCAAATCTGGTGATTCACAACTAATGGTAAATCAAGCGAAGCAAGTATATTAGACTAAAGACACTAAGCTACCTCTATATGTAAAGAGGATACTGAAGAAGCTCGCTTTATTTGAAGATTTTCCTATACATCAAGTTCCACGAGGAGAAAACTCACAGGCGGATTCATTAGCAAAGTTGGCTAGTTCAAGCGGAGCCCTAGAAACTCGGATTGTGCCAGTAGGATATCAAGCAAATCCGAGTATTGAAGAGGGGACATCCAAACAAGGAAAGGAACTATTAGTCCTAACTAGCTCCTAAGCCATGTCACGAATAAGGGAAGAAAAAGAAATTAATAGAGAAATCCAAAATAAGAGAAACAACCAACCAAGGACAGATGATTATTATAATAACACTTGGATGTCGCCTATTGTTGAATATCTTTCTAAAGGGATATTGCCATCTGACATGTAGGAAGCTAGGAAAATCAAGCGACAAGGTCCAACTTTCACGACAGCGGATGGAATCCTTTAAAAGAATGGATACGCACTACCTTACTTAAGATGTGTAAGCTTGGAAGATGGGATGAAATTGTTGGGGGAAGCGCATGAAGGATTCCGCGGAGACCACTCTATCGGGACAAAGTTGGCAAAAAGGATAATGAGATAGTGTTTCTATTGGCCTCGTTTGGTAAGTCAAGCCATTGAATATGTAAGGAGATGCGAGAAATGCTAGAAATACTCAAAGATTCCCTGATTGCCACCAAGTCAGTTATCCTCGATTTCAAGTCCATGGCTCTTTGATATATGGGCAATTAACTTAATTGGTCAATTTCCAATTTCTAAAGGGGGAGCAAAATATGTTGTAGTTGCCATAGACTACTTTACTAAGTGGGTCGAAGCAGAACCACTCCCCAAGATCACTTCTGGGAAAGTGCTCAGATTTGTCATTAAAAACATTATAACCATATTTGGAATTCTCCATAAGATTATCTTAGACAATGAAACATAATTTGAAAGTGTGAATTCTCTCGGTTTTTTCATAAGAATGGGATTATCAAAAGCTTTTCCTCCGTGGCACATCCAAAGGCAAATGGGGCTGTTGAAGCTGCAAATAAGACTATAAAGACTATTCTGAAAAAGCGACTGAACAAAGCTAAAAGGAATTAGGTAGAAGAGTTGCCACTTATACTATGGGCTTATCGAACATCTACTAAAATAGCAACGGGACATACTCCCTATTCATTAACATATGGGTGTGAGGCGATGTTACCAATTGAAATTGAAATACCCTCAAATCGAAGGATCGCATATGCATTTGATTTAAACCAGGAGCTAAAGAGAGAATCGTAGGATTTAATACATGAGTTGAGAGATGAAGCAGAAATTTGAACAGCAGAATATCAGAGAAGAATTTCGTAATATTACAACTCAAAAGTGAAAACAAGATAATTTCAAGAAGGAGACCAAGTACTCCAAAGGGTAATGGAAAACACGAGAAATCCTGCAGATGGACCGCTAGGGCCAAACTGGGAAGGTCCCCTAATCATATGCAAAGTAATTCCCCTAGGAGCTTACAAGTTATGTCGACCAGACGACAATATGGTTCCTAGAACATGGAACGTAGAACATCTATGACCATATTTTACTATAATGAATGAATAAAGCATCTCTTTCTTCAAAAGAAAAGTCTACATGGTTGGGAGTAAAATTCTCCTTGCACTTGGACATTACCTTTAACGGTCAAAGCTGTTGTTTGCGCTGAGTTGGCCAGGTCAAAGCACCTCCTAGAGGGAGGTTAGAGCAAGCCTTTATCAGCGCCACGCTATGGCCATGTTAAACCATCAACAAGCCATTAACCGCGCCATACTATAGCCAGGTCAATGCGCCTCATAGAGGGAGGTTAAAGTAAGCCTTTATATGCGCCGTGCTATGGCCAGGTTAAAGCATCGACAAGCCCTTAGCCACACCACGCTATGACCAGGTCAAGGCGCGTAGGTTAGAGTAAGCCTTTATCTGTGTCACGCTATGGCCAGGTTAAAGTATCGACAAGCCCTTGGCCGCGCCATGCTATGGCCAGGTCAAGGCGCCTCTTGGGGAGAGGTTGGGTAATTTCTTGGATCCTGCTTGAGAATAAGCTAACCAAGCGCACCAAAAAATAATGGACTGAGACGTCCAAGCTCGAGAAGCGGCATATCAGACAATGGACTAAGATGTCCAAGCCCAAGAAACGACATATCAGACAATGGACTAAGACGTCCAAGTCCGAGAAGCGGCATATCAGGAAATTGACTAAGAAGTCCAAGCCAAAGAAGCGACATATCAGACAATGGACTAAGACGTCCAAGCCCAAGAAGCGGCATATCAGACAATGGACTAAGACATCCAAGCCCGAGAAGTGGCATATCAAATGATGGACTAAGACGTCCAAGCTCGAGAAGCAGCTGATCAAACATTAACTACATACAAGGCTTAAAGGGTTAACACATGTCGGAAGGAGACATGACCCAAGGAACAGAACAAATAGATTAAATAAGAATCTGCAGCCTCCAACTAATCGTCAAAGAAAATTTCCAAATTTCACTTACCAATACCCGAATCTAGGTTTTAGGTCATTTATTATTAAGTTAGGGACTTCACTTATTAATACCCGAATTTGGGTTTCGGGTCTTTTAATTTACGGTCTTCATCATACCCGAATCTGGGTTTCGAGACTATAACTATTAATTACTAAACTTCACTTATTAATGCCCGAGTCTGGGATAAAGATCTCTATTAAGAAGATTATTATTATGGACTTCTAGTTATCAGCCACAAATACCCGAATCTTGGTTTCAGATCTTCTAAGTTTTAAATTTCATTCATTAATGCCCCAATCTAGGCTTAAAATTTCTATTATGAAGATACTTATTATGCATTTCTGATTATCCACCACTAATACCTGAATCTGGATTTGAAAGTTCTATTATGAAGACCATTCCTGATTATCAATTGTTAAAACCTGAATCTGGGTTCCAGACATCTTACTATTAACTTTTGAACTTTACTTATTGATGCTCGAATCTTGGTTTTAGATTTATGAACTTTCTAATACCTGAATTTGAGTTTCAGGTCTTTCACCATCAATTTTGGATTTCATCTATTAATTCCCGAATTTGGGTTTTAAAAGCAGTTGGTATTGAGATTACAATAAATATCTAAGTCTTCAATCAAAACTTAGAGTTTGTTTTCTTAATACCCAAAACAGGGTTACTGATTTGCTACTCTGAACAACATTTACTAACATCTGAATCTTGGCCCCTGGATCATTCTTATCTCCAAGAGGAGTTTCAAAATACCTATTACGTATCCCCAAATAAGGATTCATGGTTTACAATAACTTATTTCCAAATGGCAGCTTTTGACCTTCTATTTCCAAACACTTGTTGTCTCCAACGGAAAGTTCTTGGACTTCAATTATATGGCAAGATTACTATTAATCTCGTGGGAGTTCAATTTATGAATTTCATTTTTAACTACAAAAGTTGAATGGTGGGACTTGTAATATTGCCAGACAAAAGTCCTTGGATCTCAGTCGTTTAAAATTGTAGATTCCATATCCTTTATTAACTCAAGATGATGACCATTTAATTTTTAGGGTTTGGAAGCTATATTGTATTGACTTTATCATGAAGCATATCTTTAGAAAAGTAATGAACTAATGATAGAAAATGTTACTTGCTTTGAATTTTGCAGGAAAATATGGTTATTAAGAAAGAAGTAGATGTTAAATCTTTATCCTAAAGAACAAAAGCTTCCTTCATACAAGGTGAAGGGAAAAATGTTAATCATAAAATCGACTTAAGAACAAAGGTATGAAAGAAGGTTTATAAAAGTGCAAGGTTCTACTAAAATTGAAGACATGGGTTTCGCCAAAGTTGAAGAAGATTATTTCGAAGGCATTGAGATGGCTTCCGAAGGAGTCGCAAGCACCGGGTGCCATTACGGATGATAAGCAGGACAAAAGCTAAAGATGAAAAAGAAGGCAAGGTTACCCTTCCACCTCACTAAAGCCTTTCGATGCAGATGGATTCACATGTATAGGAAAAGCAAGAACGTGTTCGAAACACCATTTGAAGGTATTAAACGAAAGGCCCGCACACATGAACCAGGTCCCTCAAAATAGGAGGTTTCATCGTTGTCAACTTGCCACTTGAAGGATTGATTCCATTACACCTTTCGAAAGCAAGGATAAGCCTTTCAAAACGGTAGGTACCTTTCGAAATCATGATGAAAATCCTATATAAAAGCCAAGAGTCCATTCGTTAAGACTCAGATGTCACTCTCATTTCTTTCGAAGCAATGCGAAAGTTCAATTCACTTCTGACTTTCACTAGTACAGCAACACAAAGCAAAGAGCACTTCTACCACCCTTTCGACGAAGTCGAAAGTAGTCCAGTGAAAGTCATTGAAAAAAGCGGCACCCTGGCCTTAACGGCAGCAAAAGGTTAGCGAAAGGTTATTAAGGAGATCCTTTTGACTGAGTCGAAATGTCTATAATGAGAGATAGGAAGCGAAAGCATAGGTGAGAAAGCTCAAAAGGATAGCCTTTCAACAGCATTGAAAGCAAGCATGCTAAAAACTGAAGGATGGTCTTTCAAACACGTCGAAAGGATGAATGCGGAAGATAAGAAGAAGACATTTTGACTAAGTCGAAAGGATAGGTGCGGAAGGCGGCCGACCTACATCTATAAATACGACCTTAGGTGTCCGATTTTTGGGATCGAATTTTTGAATCCTAAACTCATTCTCTCATTTCTTACTTCTTAGCAAGATGTAATCTTTGTAACCCTAAATCAATTTGGAGAAAAGCACTCATAATTGTAACTTAATTTGGATTAATGTTAAAAGAGGAAGTGCATGAATTCAATAAAGATTTAAATCACAAGGGATATCATTTCAATCATTAGCTTCTCTAATGATCAATTGCACATGATGCTAGCTTATCATCTTAATTCCCTTTTGTTTTATGCGATGCCATGGAATCATTTTGGATAATATTCATATGAATCACATTATCAACGTGTTTATTGATAATTAATGATAACAAAGATGATAATGATGCTTGGATTCAAATGAGTTCATAGAGTATATGTTATCTAAGATGATATTCCACTGCATATATAAACATAGAGCTTGCATATTATACATTAGATCTACTTCAAAACCATAATAATCCCTTTCGACTTGGTCGAAAGGGACGTTATGAAAAGGATTTGATGAATGAATGTTAAGCAATCTTATGTGGATGAATTCCTTCGAACGATGCACGCATTCTACAATCCATATAACCCTTTTGATGAGGTTCTTCCCTAGAGGAATATAAACAATGATGTTGAAAGCAAACAATTTTCCTTAAAGGCAAAACCGCCCATTCGACACAGTCGAAAGGAATGAATGTTTGATGAAAATCTACTCTTTCGAATCACTCAGAAATGAGGTTTCGAAAGAGGTACTTTCTCCTTAGCCTTCATTTCAATAAGGTTGATTGGAACTATCAATTACTATCAATGTTTTCATATGTCCACCCACCGAAAGCAATTGGTCCAAGTCAATTCAATCGAAGGAGGTTTTGAGGGGAATGATCATTTGCAAAAATATCCTTTTTTAAATGTAAACAATATTCTTTGTTTACCACATAACTTTGGGGATGTTGACAAGTTTTCTTGTTAACAAAATGAACTATGTATTTGGTTTTGTTTTCTATTGTAAGTACTGTTATATTATGATATATAATTACATTTGATATACAAGTAGAAATCCTTTGGAAAAGTATAATTGATTGTAGTTGTGAATGTGTTCGTAACCATGAGTATTGAATCAAATGTGTAAATGACTTACCCTTAAAATGTTCCCAATCAAGATGCATTGAGAAAAGGATATCGGTACATCCGTTGTGACCAGAGTAAAATGCTCTCTATACATGGATGGTGAATTAATCATGACCAATCAGGACACCAATGGATTATGTACTTGCGATTTTTGGAACAATGATAGAATGAGTAAACAAGAGTTTTTATATGTTAATACAACTAAGTAAAAATAGAATGTCTCATACAATGGTATGTAGTAGTCTTTAGATTTGAAAGTACTATTGATCTTAAATAATTAGATTGTACTTTGATTATGGTCAATCACATGTCATGATGGTCATATTACGACCATAGTTGGTACACATTAAACCACTTAAGGTGAAACACTACTCAAGAGATGATTCATCTTCTTCATTATTTTGAGATGAATCTGCTGTTTTGAGTTAAATAATAATAATAGCAATATACAACAAAAACACCTTTTAACAACTGCCAAAAACAGTTGTAATGGGTCTATTACAACAGACAGCCGCCCATCGTGGTATCCAGAGTTGTAATAGGGCTATATTTTTTTAAAGTGGTCTTCGGAAGTTTTTAAATAATTTTTTACAACTGCCCATCGTAGTTGTAAAAAAGTATTTTACAACTGCCAGTGGCAGTTTAAAAAAATGTCTTTTACAACTGTCAATCGCAGTTGTAAAAAGGTCTTTTACAACTACTATTAGCAGTTGTAAAAGACCTTTTCACAACTGCTATTGGCAGTTGTGGTTAAAAAATGTAAAATAAATAAAAATTTAATTTCTAAATACATTTTGCAATGCAGCAAGAACATATAAGCAATAGAAAAAAATTGACATAAATTCAAAGGGATCATAATTCATTCATAGAGAAGACATCACAACTTTATATTCAAAATACAAACTATAAATTATACACCATCACAGTAATATATATGTTGTGTATGCTAGTATATGATTTTTGTTTGATGATAATAAACATATATATATATATTCATTTAAATGTGTTTCTTATTGTACTATTTTATTTTTCACATAATTAAATAAATATTTGCTGAATAAAATAAATAACACAGAATTTAAATTCAAACAAATATTTTATTACAATTTAGAATAGTACAAATTTGAGCTCTCACTTTATATATACAATTTTTGACAACAATACAATTTCGATTACATCACAATTTTTAATTTACATTTGTACCTCACTACATTTCACTCAATCACTCGTATTTATCTTCAAATCCATTCCAGTCTGAATCAAGCATCCGAGTTATCCGCAAAATACACACTGACGTAGTAAAATTGAAAAGGAAATATTTTTGCAGGGTAAAATAAAATGTGTTTTTGAAAATATTATTTGCCTCAGTTATTTGGGTTGTTCATCATCATATTTATTTTGAATTCATCATACACGAACAACCTGTGACATGCACAGTGTATCACTGTACAAGCCACAAGGCCGTGCACACCGATATACACTTGATAAAATTGCAGGGACAGGTGAGCATAAGGTCAAACCTAAGCCAAAGCTAGGTTCAACTCAAGTGAGATTCAAATAAAGTCACAATACGAGCACAAGGTCAAACCCGAGCCAAAGCTAGGTTCAACTCAAGTGTAATACAAATAAAGTCACGATATAAGCACAAGATCAAACCCGAGCCAAAGCTAGGTTCAACTCAGGTGCACTACAAAAACAACATCATTGGAGATCAGAAAAACAACGAGCAACAAAATGAATCAGTGCAACAGTAGTAAACAGCACATAAAGGAGGCAAACAACATGAATGGTCAAAGCAGTGTGAACATATCATAACCCATGAAGACCAATAGATCAGACTACATAATGAACACAAGTGACTCAAAGAACATGATGCAATACAACTGGATACAAGTGAGGTGGCTACAGTAACAAGCACACACGCATTGCTCAAATGTACATGATCAAGCATGGTGAATGAAACACTTCTACAAGGCCAAATGAAGATATCAGCATTGCAGTTCACATATGTATATAGTGACATGCACAAGTGAAGATATCATGTACACCAGAACTGGACAGTCCAACCAAACTATCAACAATCTCCAAAGCAGATTACATGATGATGCCAGGAGTGGAAAGTGCAACCAAGTAACATATATATATATATGCAACCAGACCAAATACAAGAATAAAAGCCAGTAAAACAAAAGTGCACTCACATATATGACAACAATTCAGAGCTGGCTCAATGAACCAACTGAGTGCACATGTTCAACCAAGTGGTTCAACATCTCAAGTACAAAGCACAGTCAATTTCAAATACAAGCAAATGTAATCAAGTACATACAAGCTACATGAAGACCACCAAACTCCAAGATATTCAGTTACAAAAGGACCAGAATATAGCAATAAATTTCAAATGAAAAATCACAATACAGGGTTTAGAGCATGCAAGCGAAGCCTCATTCAAGCTCCACATAAAACCAAATTATATGAAAACATACATATATACATGTATGCAGGATACAGTGGTGCAATATACATATGCATAAGGACATGTATCAAAACAACAAAGCAGGATCAACTGGAAATAATGAGACAACATGCAACTAAATACAAGTCGAAATGCTCAGTTCACATAAAATGCAATAGCAATGATCCACACTTATATACATATGCGATAGCAATAGTAGTCAAGCATTCAAATAAGACTAGTATTATTTCAAATGCAACAGACCAACAGTGAAACAAAGTGGAGATGACCATCAACCAAAATGCAGACGTGTTCAGACATGAAACAGAGATAAGGAGTGGTGAACTCTAAGGGAACATCATATATGCAGTGGTGAATAAGACTGCAATACCAAAATACAATCACACAACAACTACAAGCATAAGGTAGAGTATGCTATAGGCATGAACAGACATGCCGAAGTCACAGAGGTAACAAAATTCATATATTCACGATGCTAGAAATTCACGGAACCAAAGTCAAGTTTAGTCAGAGCTGTAGTGACCAAGGAACAATTCGAACAAGTAAAAATGCCAGCAAATTCAAATCCGTGATGACCAAGAAAAAAAATCGAACAAGCCAAAATGAAGCCATGAGAATCAAGCAAAGAATTATACGAATTTAGCAAGCCAGAGAAATCTTAAGCATTCAAGCAAAATCAAATGGCCGAGCTAAATTAACTGACAAATTCAAATGAATTTATATGAACTATAATTAGGGGAATCGAACCCTATAAAAACCCAAGTCATCATCAGCATTTAAACCATTCGAGTTCAAGTAACAACGTAGAAGAATAAACCATTCGACTCGAATCAACGTTGAGAATAATTAATAATCAGAAAAAGGCATTCACGTACTAATTCGAACATCAATCGAGCTCGATAATTTGAAGCAGCCGAGAAATCAATCGAAGAAATCATTTGAAGCATCAGCGATAAAATCTAGCGGCGGCCTCATCAGCCAAGCCCTAATTTCAGAACGAAGAAGGAACAACAACCATTATCACAAACAGAAAGAAGATGCAGGCTGAAGGGATATAAAATTCAAAAGGGAATTCACTTTTATTTAATATGGGCCGGCTCCTTTAAATTATTAATTGGGCTTTATTTTTAAAATTTGGGTTTTGTTATTAAAGTTGTTTTTCATTTTGTATTTCTCTTTAATCTTTTGTAAAGTCTAGTCGTGTGACTGGGGAACGAACTACGGTGGTGTAGTTCGAGAATTCGCAACCCAGTGGCTGAGTTGTGGTAGGGTTTTGAGCATAGAGTTAGGTTAGTCGATAGCGGGTGTCGCTAGTTTACGTGTGTAAGCGTCTGACTACTTAATTTCTAGTAGAAACCTTGAGGGCAGCATGTAGGCAGGGTTTTTCCGAAGCTGGGTAAACTCTGTGTTGTTCTATTTCTGCTTTTTATATTATGCTATTATCTGTGTTGCTATTATTCTGCTATTATCAATGCTGCGATTATTTCATATACTTCCGCATTAAATTTTATAATTATTAGTATCACCCTATTCACCCCCCTCTAGGGTAAAATCGTTCCTAGAAGTCGTATTAGAGCTAGGAACCGAAGTCAATTTTTGCTTTAAAAATTTTGATTTTTCAAAAACCAATTGTTGTTCAAAAATTGGAATTTTTTTTTAAAATGGCTTCTTTTAATAATGCTTTTGCTGAGGGTCGGTCTATAGTTAGACCACCAATGTTCAATGGTGAATATGCTTACTGGAAAAATAGAATGAAATTTTTTCTTAAAACCATTGGTGCTTGGAATATAGTTGAGATAGGATATAGGACACCAACTATAGTGGTAGATAATCAGGAAATTGAAAAATCGATGGATCAATGGACAGATCTAAAAAATAAATTACAGAATGCTAATGCCAAAGCTATGAATTCTATTATTTGTTCATTGGATCGAATTGAATTTAATCGTATCTCACATTGTCTAAATGCGCAGGAAATATGGCACACACTTGACTCATGAAGGAACATCTCAAGTCAAAGAATCTCGTCTTTCCATGCTTAGTAGCGAATATGACAACTTCACAATGGCCAAGGATGAAAATGTCAAAGAGATGTATGGGCGACTTTCCAATATCATATACAAATCAAAAGCACTTGGAAAATCATACACAGAATTGGAAATAGTCCGAAAAATCCTCAAAGTCCTTCCACGAAATTTTGAAGCAAAAGTTACTGCCATTCAAGAATAAAAGGATTTGAGACAAATCAAAGTTGAAGAACTTATCGAAAATCTCACCACTTTTGAGCTAGAAATGAAATTCAAAGAAGAACGAGAAGGAGGTGATACTCGAAAGAAATCAATAGCTCTTAAAGGAACAATGAAAAGTGATGATGATGATGATGATGAGGATGGAGCAGCTGAGTTGGCACTGTTAATGTAGAAATTAAAAAAGTGGAATCACAAATACAGAAATCCAGCACTAAATCAAAAATTGAAAAGTAGAATAGTCAAAGCACTAGGAAACTCAAACGAGCAAGAGATCATATGTCACAAGTGCAATAAACCCGGTCATATCAAGCCCAATTGTCCTAAGAATCGATTCAGCCAAGGAAAGAAACCAAAAAGGAGAAGTTTTGCAGCCACTTGGGATGAAACTGATGAAGATGATAAAAGCACTGGCATTGAGTGTGAAAAAGCAGATTTGTGTCTTCAAGGAGATATAACTGACAGTGATGATGACGAGCCGAGAGAGGTATCAAAACTTACTCATTCAGAATTGCTTATATATTTTCACGAAGTAAATGGCCGTTTCAAACGACTTAGGGAGAAATACACTAAAATTGAATTACAAAGAGATTCTTTGATAGAATTAAATAAACAACTTGACCAATTAGTTAAAAACTATCAAAGCAAGAGCCCTAAGTGTGATAAGTGTCCATCACTTAGAGAAGAAATTAAAAAATCATAAATTAAAATAAAATCACTTGAAAATGAAATTCTGATTTTGAAAGAAAGTGAAAACACAAGGAGAGAAAATTCTATTAAAAAGTGCACTCAATTATTGAAGGAAAATGAATCACTCAAAACACAAGTCCAACAATTGTCTACAACTATAGGAAAATTTTCCAAAGGAGAAAGATCATTAAATATGCTGTTAGGAAAACAAACTGTTAATCCAGTTAGACAAGGACTTGAATATAATCAATTTGAACTTGTTAGAAGCAAAATTAATCAAGTCAATTCAAAGTGCATGATATGTGAAAAAACTGGACATAATCGCAACATTTGCTGGTATAGACCCAACCAAGTGAAAACCATTCCAATTTGGGTTCCAAAAGGCACGAATATAAAATCCCTTAAAGTCAAACAAATCTGGGTGCCAAAAGGAAAAAAAATAAATAGTCTTGGGTCTACTCAAACATATTTTTCAAAATATGTTGCCACTAACAACCATGGACCTATAAAAACAGATAGGTCATAAAAATCTTTTATCGTGTAGGTGTGGTAGAAGGCTAAGGAACAACAACAGTGTTACCTGGATTATGGCTGTTCCAGGCACACAACGGGCGACAAATCAAAGTTCCTTAGCCTAGTATAAAGGTGGAAGAATCACAATGGGAAACAATGAAAAATTATCGTAAAGGTAAAATAGGAAACAGTATATTTATTTTGAACGATTTAATCTGAATTAAATCAGCCAGTTATGTGATAAGGTGACAAATGTTGATTTTGATTCTGAATTTTAAAAACGTTGACCAATCATCCTTGAACTATTTCATATAGATTTACTTGGACTAATGATGGTGTTTTATTGGTTGATGATTACTCATGATAAACGTGGATATATTTGTTTCTAGATCTGACACTATATTCACTGTTTGTTTATTTGCATGGCTTCAATTCAAATTCAAGAGAATTTCAAACTGTTAAAAATGATTTTAAGGTATTTTTTTACACACTTCATGGTCTGGTCTATAACATCCAACTAATGATAATCTTGAGTCAAAGGGAAATTCGGATGCAGATAACACTGGTAATCTAGTTGATAGTAAAATTACTAGTGGAACGTGATTTATGTTGAGATATTCAGTAGCTGCATCATTTTCAAAGAAAATATCTGCATATTTTTCATTTCAACTAATTTTCAAATAGCAGACATTTTTATGAAACCCCTTCCAGAAATCATTTTGTTGACCTTGTTTCAGATTAGTCATTTTTAGAAAATTTGATAATTATTTTTTGGATTTGATTTTAAATGCTACATTAACTAATCTGACTCCCTACTGATTATCGAAAAGGTAAACAGTGATTGAAAAAGTGATGAGTGTTGATATTAATCATATTTTATAACTTGAGACAGTGTATTTAGTAAATTTCTTTAGAAATTTAAACAAGATTTATAATAAATTTTTGATGGGTAAAAATACCATGACCATCTCTATTTCTATCAACCATCACTCATCAAAATCTAATATAGTATGTCAATATGTGGTATTTTAAACGAGAGATTATTCGCTTTCATTTTATTATATTTTTACAATAAAAACATCCAAAGTATTCACTCTCATTTAAAAGTCCTCACGGTTATGCATGGGTGAATTACTTGGAATTTTTTATTATGTGCTTTCATGCTCATTTAAGAGTCCTCACGGTTATGCATGTATGAAACACATATCAAAATTGATTTATTAAATAGACAAGTTGATTCTAATCCCATTTAAAAGTCCTCACGGTTATGCGTGGTTAGAAGATACTTGAATTCATTTTAAAAAAATTTAGGAATACTACTAATCTCATTTAAAAGTCATAAAGGTTATGCATTGTTACTAGATATTCAAATTCGTGATATAAATATACCACGAATAGACACAACTATATGGTTTTATATTATGACATCATCCCTATCATTCTAAAGTGCAATATGCGCGTAACAAAGTATTTATGATTTTTGTTGAAATTTAATATTTGTACTTGATTGGGTATTAATGTTGTATTAATGTTTGTCACTTTATCTCTATTTTTCTAACACTGTTACTCTTTTGCTGATAACAAAAGGGGGAGAGAAAAGTTAAGATTTTGGCAAATAAAGGTCAAATATTTTATTTTGTATTTTCTATTTGCAGCTAGGCTCATTTGCATATTTTTATTTATTTTCATGCATATATGGAGGGGGAGTTTTGTTGTAGAGAGGGAGCATTCAAATAAGGGGAGAAAATAGAGTCTATCAATAAACAAACACATTTAATAAATTCAAATTCTTAAATATATGTTTGTTATCATCAAAAGGGGGAGATTGTTGAATATGCTAGTATATGATTTTTGTTTGATGATAATAAACATATATATATATATATATATTCATTTAAATGTATTTGTTATTGTACTATTTTATTTTCACATAATTAAATAAATATTTGCTGAATAAAATAAATAACACGGAATTTAAATTCAAACAAATATTTTATTCAAACAAATATTTTATTACAATTTTGAATAGTACAAATTTGAGCTCTCACTATATATACAATTTTTGATTACAATACAATTTCGATTACATCACAATTTTTAATTTACATTTGCACCTCACTACATTTCACTCATTCACTCGTATTTATGTTCAAATATATTCCAGTCTGAATCCAGCATATGAGTTACCCGCAAAATACATAGTAACACAGTAAAATTGAAAAGGAAATATTTTTGCACTGTAAGATAAAATGTGTTTTTGGAAATATTATTTGCCTCAGTTATTTGGGTTGTTCGTCATCATATTTATTTTGAATTCATCATACACGAACAACCCGTGACATGCACAGTGTATCACTGTACATGACACAAGGCCGCGCACATCGATATACACTTGATAAAATTGCAGGGACAGGTGAGCACAAGGTCAAACCCGAGCCAAAGCTAGGTTCAACTCAAGTGCGATTCAAATAAAGTCACAACACGAGCACAAGGTCAAACCTGAGCCAAAGCTAGGTTCAACTCAAGTGCAATACAAATAAAGTCACGATATAAGCACAATGTCAAAGCCGAGCCAAAGCTAGGTTCAACTCAGGTGCACTACAAAAACATCATCATTGAAGATCAGAAAAACAACGAGCAACAAAATGAATCAGTTCAACAGTAGTAAACAGCACATAAAGGAGGCAAACAACATGAATGGTCAAAGCAGTGTGAACATATCGTAACCCATGAAGACCAACAGATCAGACTACATAATGAACACAAGTTACTCAAAGAACAGTATGCAATACAACTGAATACAAGTGAGGTGACTACAGTAACAAGCACACATGCCCAGCTCAAATGTACATGATCAAGCATGGTGAATGCAACACTTCTACAAGGCCAAATGAAGATAACAACAATGCAGTTCACATATGTATATAGTGACATGCACAAGTGAAGATATCATATACACCAGAACTGGACAATCCAACCAAACTATCAACAAGCTCCAAAGCAAATTACATGATGATGCCAGGAGTGGAAAGTGCAACCAAGTAACATATATATATGCAACCAGACCAGATACAAGAATAAAAGCCAGTAAAACAAAAGTGCACTCACATATATGACAACAATTCAGAGGTGGCTCAATGAACCAACTGAGTGCACATGTTCAACCAAGTGGTTCAACATCTCAAGTACAAAGCACAGTCAATTTCAAATACAAACAAATGTAATCAAGTACATACAAGCTACATGAAGACCACCAAACTCCAAGATATTCAGTTACAAAAGGACCAAAGTATAGCAATAAATTTCGAATGAACAATCACAATACAGGGTTTAGAGCATGCAAGTGAAGTCTCAATCTACCTCCACATAAAACCAGATTATATGAAAACATACATATATACATGTATGCAGGATATAGTGGTGCAATATACATATGCAAAAGGACATGTATCAAAACAACAAAGCAGGATCAACTGGAAATAATGAGACAGCATGCTACTGAATACAAGTCGAAATGCTCAGTTCACATAAAATGCAACAACAATGATCCACACTTATATACAAATGCGACAGCGATAGTAGTCAAGCATTCAAACAAGACCAGTACTATTTCAAATGCAACATACCAACAGTGAAACAAAGTGGAGATGACCATCAACCAAAATGTAGATGTGTTCAGACATGAAACAGAGATAAGCAGTGGTGAACTCCAAGGAAACAACATATATGCAGTGGTGAATAAGAGTTCAATACCAAAATAAAATCACACAACAACTACAAGCATAAGGTCGAGTATGCTACAGGCATGAACAGACATGCCGAAGTAATAGAGGTAACAAAATTCATATATTCACGATGCCAGAAATTCACGGAACCAAAGTCAAGATTAGTCAGAGTTGTGGTGACCAAGGAATAATTCGAACAAGTCAGAATGCTAGCAAATTAAAAGCCGTGATGACCAAGAAAAAAATTGTACAAGCCTAATTGAAGCCACGAGAATCAAGCAAAGAATTATACGAATTGAGCAAGTTAGAGAAATCTTAAGATTCAAGCAAAATCAAATGGCCGAGCTAAATTAACTGACAAATTCAAATGAATTTATACGAATGATAATTAGGGGAATTGAACCCTATAAAAACCCAAGTCATCATCGGCATTTAAACCATTCGAGTTCATGTAACAACAGAGAAGAATAAACCATTCAACTCGAATCAAAGTCGATAATAATTAATCATCAGAAAAAGGCATTCACGTACCAATTCACACACCAGTCGAGCCCGACAATTTGAAGCAGCCGAGAAATCATTCGAAGCATCAGCTATAAATTCAAGCGGCGGCCTCATCGGCAAAGCACTAATTTCAGAACGAAGAAGGAACAACAGCCATAATCACAAATGAAAGAAGATACGGGCCGAAGGGATATAAAATTCAAAGGGGGATTCACTTTTAATTAATATGGGCCGGCTTCTTTAAATTATTAATTGGGTTTTATTTTTAAAATTAGGGTTTGGTTATTAAAGTTGTTTTTTATTTTGTATTTCTCTTTAAACTTTTGTAAAGTCTAGTCGTGTGACTAGGGGACGAACTACGGTGGTTTAATTCGAGAATTCACAACTCAATGGCTGAGTTGTGGCAGGGTTTTGAGCCTATAGTTAGGTTAGTCGATAGCGGGAGTCGCAAGTTTACGTGTGTAAGCGTATGACTACTTAATTTCTAGTAGAAACCTTGGGGGCAGCACGTAGGCAGGGTTTTGCTGAAGCTGGGTAAATTCTGTGTTGTTCTATTTCTGCTTTTTATATTCTGCTATTATCTGTGTTGCTATTATTCTGCTATTATCTGTGCTGCGATTATTTTATATACTTCTCTATTAAATTTTATAATTATTAGTATCACCCTATTCACCCCCCCTCTAGGGTGAAATCGATCCTACAATATATCCATTCTTTATTGTTAAAGATGATTGCAAAAACAAACATCTGCTTGAAGGGCATCTACTTTTCCAGCTTTACCGCAACAAGTGACCTAAAACAATTTGTAATCTTTTTTATTGCAAAACATCCTAGTTTCTAAGCATAATAGCAAACTTAATACTCTAAAACACAAATGCAACTTTTTCTTGAATAAAACATCTTCCGAATGCGGTGGTATCAACGCTTGAGATAGAAAAGCAGCTGCCTTGTACGGAGCAATTGATGCAGGGATTATAACCCCAACACCCTAGGCAATGTAGACCAATGCTCCAATCACCCTGCATAAAAGTTGACCAAATTAATAATCCAGATTATTTGACAAACTAATATTTCTATAATTCAAAAAGCCTGATATGAACATAGGAATACCTTCCCAAAGTGATCACTTCAGAAAGAATGAGAGACCCAAAACAACAACTATGATCATACACAATGGTTGGAAGGCCGTAACGAAAACCAGACCTCTCTCCTCTGTAACAATTCTTTGCACGTATTAAGCAATGCCCGTACACACGATTCCCAGCATGAAAAATAAAAATATACTAATTAGCAGCACCATGAGAAGCAAAACCCGAAACTGGAAAACGCGATGGTTGGGCCACAAATAAACACTCAACTATTTATTAGAATCAATGTAATTGTTTTTCCTTAAGAAAAACATCGTACCAGTGCTATTTCAAATAGCTTCAATACGAAATTTTATTTTTTGCCACTTACACCGAAAGTGGTCCGTTTTCATAAATAGTTTTTAAGGTTATTTAAATATTTAAAATTTTGTTATGAAATATGGTCAAATGTAGAAATCAACCCTTTCTATGTTTAATAATGTATAAATTTTAATTCAATAACAAAGCTTATGACTTACCGTTGGAGCTTCCGTACACTGCTGAAACTTGGAGGAGGGAAAAAATAGAAAATAAAAATAAAATTAGTTAGCAGAGTTAGTGAGATTAAAAAAGAAAAAGAAAAGGGAGAATAAAAAATGAGCAAAGTAGAAGCCAAGTTACTTTAGATTTATCGACTTTGCATGAATTGTCCCACCAAATTTTGCCATTTCCATCGATTGTTCCTCTGCCTCCAACAGAAAGATTGTTTACGTGGTTGAATATAATCCAGTGCCTTGCGTTTTTTCCCATATTGACATGTCTGTAGGAGCCTAAATTGTTCCCATTATCTGAACATATACATTCCATTATATGAACATATATATACAGGTATTGTAGTATATTAATTGTAGCTTAACATGAATATTTTACAAATTCTATACCTCGACAGTAGCAGTTGATTTGCATGGATTATGAAAAGTGATTGGCTTAAGGAGGTAATTATTTCTAGAGGGCACCACTAGAGTAATTCAAAGCGGTAGACTCGAACAGGATTTTAAAAGAGAAGAGAGAATTCACCTAAACTTAAGAAACGATTTCGGTAGGAACTTGATTTGAGGAACTTAAGAAACAATTTTTTGAGTACAATTAATTTAATGTGGCACAAAGTGTGAAACGAAAATACATCCTTCGATAACTATTGCCGAAATCCAAGATTTAAAGTTTATGGTGTAACTCGTTAGAACCGTGCCATTCAAAAGAAAAAATGTTTTTGATGAGGTACGAATATGATTTGACAACATAAAAACAATATTGTTCCAAGACTATCATGCTTCTAATTTTCTTATTTTGCAAATATGCTGGGTCTTTTTTATTCTATTGTCATGGTTATAGTTGTTTTTTTTCTTGTAAGGCAGTCGACTTATCTGTACCTAACATTTGAACAAACACTTTGCCGTCAAAATACAAATATCAAATGTTACACCAAAATAACTCACCATATAAAGCACATATCACCTCAGGAAAACAACCTTCTTCCCATTCAGATCTCTCAAAGAATGTGCAACACGTCTGTACTATGACATTGATGCCTAAATAAATGCTAGTTGTCATGCAATTATTATACTGAAACTCAAAGGATGTCATTTTAGTTCTTTACAAACCAATAGTAGTGATATATGGCTACGGGCCCATAATTATATATCCTTAATACCGTGAAATTGATATGAATTTTCATTTGAATTCACGGTTACAAACTCAGCATTCACATGTTACTTTCACCTTTTAAGTAAATATCCATCATTATATAACCAACAACAAATAGTAGTCCCAAATCATGATAACAGATTTTGCTAGAACCATATTTCAAGTACATATCCTTTATTAGTTAGACATCCTTTATGCAAGTTAATTTCTAATATATCATATAATTTCACAACCTTCATTCATTTTCCTCACACTTTTTCAGGATGTTGTGGTAAGTATCAATACTCAGCTTTACTCTCAAAATTATATAATGATTACCATCAGTCAATATATATAAATATTCAAATCCCACTCTAAATAAGTAGTAAATCAACTGATACATTTTTGATAAAGTTAACTAATCATTTTAATAGGCATTCCATCATCAACCATATGGGCACTATTGCGCGATGTAACCACAACAAACTTAAATTCACAACTAGGATATAAAGTGCAAACAACAAACTATGAAATATAGTGCACAAAAAATGAAAAATGAGATACCTTGAAGTGATTGATGAGGAGAAGTGCAGTAAGAAACAGATAAGTGTGAATGGGAAGAAGATGTGAACCTGTCTGATATTTGCTAGGCAACCAGCACACCACCGTTAGGTTCAAGGACGCAATCCCCAACCTCTGGCGCATCAATCCACAACTCCATGACCATAACTAGATCTCGATCAAACCCACCGTCAGCAAACAACCCAAAATAAAAATAAAAAAGCATCACTAATACCCAAAATCTTCGCTTCTAAGTCATAAACCGAAGTTTCACCAACAACGTTAACATCGCAGTGACAACATTACCCAACAACACATCTCCATCCATAGGAGGGATGCCGAGGTTGTCATTCGAAGCCTCAAGCAAGTAGCCGAGATCCGGCTGCATCGATCTAGAGTTAGGCTCCGGACACGATAAGGGATTCAATCTGAATCCTGAACAGGAAGCAGCATCTCCTCTTCCAAAAATTTCATGACATAAGCCAGATTTGTGCTATTTGGTTCAGTTGCATCTTCACAGCAAGAAGTGTTTCCAAGATCCGCTTCGCCTCTAGAGATTCCGGCATACACCGACTTTCTTCTCCTTCGTTGTCCTCTTTGCATTTTTTATTACTGGCGTTGACGTTGTCAGAGACTCCATCCATTAGCGAGTGTATGATAAATGAAAGGGAAAATTTTAGGTATTATCTAGGAAATGGAGAAGGGTGGGATGTTAAAGAGAAGGGATGTAAGCAGGCTTCATATGGGGTTTGGGTTTAAAGGAAGAAAGTTTGGAGATGTGGAGGTTGAAGTTATGAGGAGAGTGGGAGCGGTGATTATATGTGAAAATTTAGGGTTGGAGCCCAAAAATTTGTTTTTGGAACCAAGAGAAATTTGGTTTTGGAGCCAAGGGAAATTTGTATGCCCTCAACATGTAACATTATATGTAAATTAGGTCCAATGCAAGGTTGTCAATAAGCACCCGAAAAATTTGAAATTCATCTGTATTCGCTTCCGAAATATAAAAAATTATCTGATATTTGAAAAACGAATACGAATACGGATATGGTTACATTAGCATCCGATAATTATCTATCCGGTTTTAATTAAGATTATAGTTAAATTTTCGTGTATTTTAATAGATATAATGATTATCATACTATTTTATATAAGTAAAAATTTTTAATATGTGTATAAAGATCAATATTCGCTGGTTGAAATTATTTTTCTTCACATATTTATTATTTTTTATATTTTTAGTAGTAAAATTGATTTATATTGAAAAAGAATTTTCAATTTATTTGTTTAGATTTATTACTATTACTATTAAATATTAAATTTTAACTTTAATTATTGTAATTTAATTATTATTTAATAAATTATTAGTTGTTACAAAATTTTTATTATTAGTTATTAATTACTAGTATTTAATAGTGAATTATTTATAAATTATCAATTATGAATTTAATATTTAATATTTAATATTTAATTACTGATTATTATTTTATTATTATTAATTACTAAGTAATTATTAATTACTAATTAGTAATAGGAATTATTTCATATTTCTAATTAATTATTAATTTTTATTATTTAATAGTAGTTATTAATTATTATATATTAATTTAATTATTATCATTTAAGTATTATTTAATTAATATTAATTTTTATTGATTATTAATTATTATTAATTTAATTAATTTTTATTATTAATATTTATTCTTAAATTTTACTTATTATTTAACATATTATTTTTAACTTTTAAATATTATTTAGTTCCTATTTATTATAAATAAATTTATTATATATTCATTATGAATTATATTATTTAATAGTAATTATTATTTATAAATTATTAAATATTAATTAAAATTTATTATTTATTGATTTTTATTTTATTGATTTTTAATTAATTATTAATTGATAATTTATTATTGACTATTAATAGGAATTATTCATATTTCTGAATTAATTATTATTATTCAATAATAGTTATTAATTAATATATACTAATATTTAATAATTATTATTATTTAATTATTATTTATTAAACTATTAAATATTAAATATTAATTTTTTTATTTATCATTAATTTTTTTATGAATTATAAAAAGTTAATGTAAAAATATTAAATATCATTTCTTAATTATTAATATTAACTATTACTTCTTAATTATTAATTATTAATATTAATTATTCATTTTTAATATTAATTCATATTTATTAATTATTAGTTTTTTAATAGTTATTATTAATTATTATATTAATTATTAATTTTTAGATGGTAACTATTAATGTTAATTATTTCATATTTTCAAATTATTAATTATTATTATTAAATAGTAATTAATAATTATTAATATTTTTTATTAATTTTTTAATTATTAATGGTTAAGTAATATTATTCCATTATAATTATTAATGTATTGTTACAATAAGTAAATGAAAAGGTTGTAATAGATATTTATTACAACTGACAAAAAATAAGAGTGGTTAGAAATTGACATCTATTAGAACTGGCAAACAAAAAAAATGTAATAGCCATTTATTATAACTGGCCAAAAAAAGAGTTGCTAAAAATATGCATCTATTACAACTGGCAAAAAAGAAAGGTTGTAAAAGAGTTGTCGAAAATAAGTTTTTTTACAGCTTTCTGAAAAAAAAAGTTGTAAAAAACCTTTATTACTACTGTCATTTTGTGACAGTTGTAAAAATACAGTTGTAATAAGGTAGTTTTGTTGTAGTGATACTAACAGTAAATAAACTAAGTAGGTTTTATAAAAATTAACTAATTTTAAAATAATAATATTAATAAAAATAAATCAAGTATAAGTTTTATAAAAATTAACTAAATTAATAATAATAATAACAGCAACAATAATAATAAATTATAAAATATTAACTACGTTAACTAAGTTTTATAAAGGTTAACTAAATTTATATAATAATAATATATTAACAAAGATTGTAAAAATTAACTTTATTTTTTAAGTTACATTAAGATTAACTCAGTTCGTAATGATAATAATTTAACTAATGTTTATGAAAACTAACTAAGTTTATAATAATAATACTAATAACAACAACAACAAAAATCATAATATCAATAATAAGAACTAACAAACTAAGTTTATAATATAATAATACTACTGATAAACTATAAAATAATAACTAATGTAGCTAAGTTTTATAAAAATATACTAAATGTACATAATAAAAATAATACTAATAACAAAAATAATACTAATAACAAAAATTAATTAACTAAGTTTATAAAAAGTAACTAATTAAGGTTTATAAAAATTAACAAAATTTATAATAGTAACAATAATAATAAATTAACTATGTTTATAATAATAATAAAGCAATAAATTATAAAATATTAACTATGTTAACTAAGTTTTACAAAAAATAACTAACTTTATGTACAATAATAATAATAAATTAACTTAGTTTATATTAATAATACTAACAACAACAAAAATAATAGTTATAGTAGTAATAATAACAATAAACAAACTAAGTTTATAAGAATAACCAAGTTTCATTAAAATTAATTAAGTTTATAGCAACAACAACAATAATATTGACAAATGATAAAGTATTAACCATTTTAACTAAGTTTTATAAAATTTAACTGAATTTATATAATGATAATAATAAATTAACTAAGTTTATAAAAATTAACTTCATTATTTAATTTTAATAACAATTAAAAAAGTTAATAAAATCAACTAAGTTAATAATAATAATAAATTATATAAGTTTATAATTATGACAATTTCAACAACAATAATTTATAAAGTATTCAACATCTTTACATTTAATATATTTTATAAATTTCTAAATTTTGTAAAAAATAACTAAGTTTATAGACGAAGATCGGCGAATTATATAAAAATAAGTAAGTTTTATACAAATAACTAAATTTACATAATAATAATAATAATAAACTAAGTTTAAAAATTAATTAAATGAATAATAATAATAATAATAAAACTAAGTTCATAAAAATTAATTAAGTTTATAATAACAATGCCAACAACGACGACGACGATAATTACAACAATAGATAAACTAAGTTAATAATAGAAATAATAATGCCTTAAGTCTTGTCCTCGTAGATGATAATGCACACAATCATTTTAATTTATTACTTTTATTAGGAAACTAGCTCTAGTTTATAAATTTTGTTCTTTACATACAAAATTAATGTTAGTATAAAAGTCATAGTCTTACTTCCATTGGTTTAGTTGTATAAATTTATAAATATATGTGCTCGTATGCTTGTTTGAGTTTAGCATACGTATTTGATTGCTCTTGACTCGATTTTGGTCCTTTTCATGCTCATGTTTCTTTGGAAATATTCGCGAACTCGCTAATATTGCTAAAATGCACGTTTTAATGCCTAATAGGGCTATATGTTATGTAACATACACACATTATAAGATATATATAATAAAATATTTGGATAATTTACCCGCGCACGTGTTATTGATTGATATAATATGATTTCGGTCATGTATATCTATTTCTTTTGTTCGAGATTTTTCTTGGTGCAAGCCGCACAAGGAGGCTTTAGCCAGAAATTTAGAATTTTAGACAATAAGTATATTTTTGATCATAAGAAATATTTAGGAAAAAGTTTTTTCTAATGTAGAAACTTCATTTTTCATTTTTTCTAATATTCATATTTATATTCGTTTTCTAAAGGAAATATTCATTTCATTTGCAAGTGAGAGAATAAAAGATTTTGGATTTTCCTACTTTTAATGCAAACATATAGCTAGGTTTTGTGTACATATACAATGGAGTATTATGCAGTTAAAACAGTAGGATGTTATGTGTATGAAAATTTGGTTTTGTTTAATACAATGTGTTATATCTTTATGTTTAATATTTTTTATGATTTTTAATAATTTAAATGGTTTTATGTTTTGGAAATATACTTAATTCAGCATTTTGATATGTATTGACTATTGTGATTTATAGGGATGCGGCAAATTTTGAAAATGTAAAAAAATAAACCTTAACACTTAGAAAAAGTTATAGAAAGCTAAAAAAAAGTGCCATCGACAGTAATTTTTTTTATAGTGCTTTACTTTGTTATAACTAATTCGGTATCTATTGTAACATGTCGATATACACCGTTTATTAAACTGCTATAATTTTTTTTACAATAGTGGATTAAAAGCACTCTTGAAAGCAAATTTTTTCTTGCAGTTTTTTTGATGCTATAAATAAGCCATTTTTTATAACGTGTCAATATACAGTGTTTTTTGAACCGCTATAGTTGTCTTTTATAGTGCTTTTTACCGCTATTGATGACTTTTTTTGTTATAGTGATCTTACATTGATTGGGCAAAATAAACCTATGATGAAGGATGACAAGCCTGCTGGTTTTAAATGCAAGAAGCGAAAATTCTTCAATCACAAGGGGAAAAAGGAACTCAGAAGGGTGAAGTTTCCAAGGAAGGAAAAGCTAATATAACTTATTCTAAGTGTGATAAGGAAGGGAATTTTGTCGATAAGTGACGTTGACGCAGCGGATTAAACAAAAACAATACAGGTTGATGAATGTAGTAATCGGTGGATTGGAAGATACTGAAATGCCCAAATTCGTTGATCCGAAGATACCGAATTCTAGCTATCTCTGACACGTTGATCGCGCACGATACCGTGAGGAGAGATCTTCAATTCTTCGAGCGTTGATCAAGCGCACTTGATTCCGCGAATCGGCTTCTGCAATCGTTGAATCGAGCGCACTCGATTATCCGAAAGAGGAGATAGGAGATTACACTCAACTACCAATTTAGATGAAAGCACACAACAATCAAAAGAGAATTTTATTCAAAAATCAACAACCTTTACAAATGAGAGACTCGCCCTATTTATAGGCATTTTACAACTCACATGAAAAAACCAACAAAATTACACCATCTCCTAAGTCGGTTCCGACTTATGACTCTCGACTCAAGACTCACGACTTACGACTTATGACCAAAACAGTTAATTCAACACAACACCGTACATAGCGAGTTTAACCCTTAAGTCATACACGACTTACAACTCAATGCATATAGACGACTCACGACTTAACGAATTACAACCAAGTATACGACTCAACATCAACGGCTCAGATTGAAGCGGCATCAGGATCTTTGGCTACAAGCTGCTGCGACTAAGTCGTAACTTGTTTCCGACTTAACTTCTTCTAGCTGCTGTGACTAAGTCGTAACTTGTTTCCGACTTAACTTCTTCCTTAAGTCGTAGACGACTTATCTGCTCCGAGATACTTAAGCTTTTGTTAAGTCGTAGTCCTGTTCCTCTTAACCCGTTAGGTCGTAGATTCGAGTTAGCTCCTTCCCCTGGTTTCCAGTTAACCCGTGGACGACTCACATCTGCCTCCTTAAGTCGTAACTCGGCACAGTTAGCTCGTTCGAGCGCCTTTCCCTTTTGCTGGTTAACTCGCGCATAACCACTAAGTCGTTGCCGATTGTTATTAAGTCGTTGGAACGACCTAAAGCTCTGGTTAGGTCGTAGCTCGTGTTCTTCGAACCTGTTTGGTCGCATACGACATAAAACTGTGACTTTCCATGCCTCTTCGCCAAAATTTAGCCCATGAACCTCCTCCTTAGGTCGTATCTAACTTATCAACATGCTAAGTCGTGTTTGACCTAAATCTTCATCTCTCTGGCCTGCATCATCCTCCCCAGGTTGAGAAAAATTCGTCCTCGAATTTGTATTTTCTGCATCCACAACAAACTCATTCCCATGATATGGCACGAGATGCTTAACATTGAATACGTCAGACGTATACACATCATCTGGCAGCTTCAATTTGTAAGCATTTTCATTAATTCGTTTCACGACTTCTACAGGACTAATTTTTCTGGCTTTCAACTTGTTATAAGCGCCTACTGGAAAACGATCCTTTGTTAACACCGCATAAACCATATCTCCTTCATTAAACTCAACATTTCTTCGTTTCAAATCTGCAGATTGTTTATACTTCTCATTTGCTTTCTCCAATCGTTCCTGAACGATTTTATGACATTCCGTCAATCCTTCAACAAAATCAGTAGCTTTCTTAACTGTTTTCTTTGACTGTGGTACTACTGTCAAGTCCAACGGTCCCCTTGTCAAACTGGAATATACAATCTGGAAAGGACTGAACCCAGTACTTCGATTCACTGCATGATTATGAGAAAATTCTGCTTGGCATAACTTCATGTCCCAACTCTTCAGATTGTCTTGAACAAGACACCTCAACAAATTTCCCAATGATCTATTAACCACCTCCGTTTGTCCATCAGTTTGCGGATGATAGGCACTACTAAACTTCAACTTTGTTCCGACCATCTTCCACAAACTTAGCCAAAAATGACTCAAAAATCTAGTATCTCTATCTGACACAATAGATTCTGGCAATCCGTGAAGTCGATAGATCTCCTTGAAAAACAACTGAGCAACATGTACAGCATCTGTCGTCTTCTTGCAAACAATAAAATGTGCCATTTTCGAAAATCTGTCAACTACAACATAAATGGAATCATTACCACGCTGCGTTCTCGGGAACCCCAACACAAAGTCCATACTCACATCAACCCATGGTTTAGTTGGTACCGGTAACGGCATATACAACCCAGCATTAGTCGCAGTTCCTTTCGAAACCTGACAAATATGACATCGTTCCACAAACCTCTCCACTTCTTTCCTCATCGATGGCCAAACGTAAGATTGTGAAATCAACTGTAATGTACGGTCTCTCCCAACATGTCCTTCTTCATGTAGCTCTTTTACAATCTTCATTCTCAAACTACAATCCGGTATGCACAATCGATTGCCTTTGAACAGAAAACCGTCTACCATTATAAACTCATCCGTCTCCCCCTCCTTGACTTTATCAACAAACTTTGCAAAGTAAGGATCATCGGTAAATAATTCTGGTAACACATCAAACCCGGTCACTTCGACTTTCATCGTAGTTACCAAATGATTCCTTCGGCTCAAAGCATCAGCCACACGATTCGTCACTCCTGATTTGTGTTTCACAACAAACGTAAACTGTTGCAGATATGCAATCCATGATGCATGTCTCGCTGAAATCTTGTCTTGCCCTTGTAAATGCTTCAACGCTTCATGATCAGTATACAGAGCAAACTCTTTCTGAAATAGATAATGTCTCCAGTGTTTAATAGATTGCACAACAGCATAAAATTCCACATCATATGTACTGTATCGCATCTTCGCTCCTGACAACTTCTCACTGAAATATGCAATAGGATGACCCCTTTGACTCAACACTCCCCCAATCCCAACCTTGGATGCATCAGTATGTAGTTCAAACACTAGCTGAAAATCAGGTAATGCTAGGATTGGTGCTGTCGTCAACAATTCTTTGATTCGTTCAAAAGCAACTCCTGCTTCCTCCGTCCATGTAAACTGTTTACCCTTCATACAATCAGTCACAGGCGCCATCACACTACTAAAGTGTGGAATAAACCTTCGATAAAATGAAGCCAACCCGTGAAAACTACGAACTTCCGTTATCGTCTTGGGCTGTGGCCAATCTCTAATCGCTTCGACTTTACTTTGGTCAACCTGTATTCCTTCTTCCGATACAACATATCCCAGAAATAAAACACTCCTCGCCATAAAGACACACTTCTTTGTAGCAGCATAGAATTGTTCTTCAAGAAGAATAATTAACACTTTCTTCAAATGTTGAACATGCTCTTCTGTACTTGCACTGTAGATCAGAATATCATCAAAGTAAACCACCACAAATTTTCCAATGTACGGTCTGAAAATTTGATTCATCACCCTCATGAATGTACTTGGTGCATTCGATAGACCAAACGGCATTACCAGCCATTCATACAAGCCTTCCCTCGTCTTGAATGCTGTCTTCCATTCATCCCCTGGTCTAATGCGAATCTGATGATAACCGCTCTTCAAGTCAATCTTAGAAAAGATTACGGACCCACTGATCTGATCCAATAAATCATCAAGCCTCGGCATCGGAAATCTATATCTCACAGTAATCTTATTCAATGCTCGACTGTCAGTGCACATCCTCCACGTTCCATCCTTTTTGGGTACCAACAAAGCTGGTACAGCACAAGGACTTAAACTCTCCTGCACACGCCCCTGTTCAAGCAATTCTTCCACTTGTCTTCGCAATTCCTCATGCTCTTTCGGACTCATTCTGTAGTGTGGTCTGTGAGGTAACACGGCTCCTGGAACAAGATCGATTTGATGTTGAATGTCCCTCAACGGCGGTAACTCCGTTGGCAACTCTTCTGGAAATACATCGTCAAATTCTTTCAGAACTGGTTTTACTTCTTCTGGTACTTCAACCACTTCTTGACTCTCTCGTCCAATCAACAAGAATACTTCAGGCTCTTTCTCAACTTCCTTAACAAACTCCTTCAAAGATAATAAAGTTTTCAGCTCTTCAATCTCTTCTGACTTACTTTCTCCTGGTTGTCTCTTCTTCGGAACTAAGATAATTTTCGTGCCTTTAAACATAAAACTGTAGCTGTTGGTCCGACCGTCATGTTGTACTGCTCGATCATACTACCATGGTCTTCCCAAAAGCAAGTGGCATACATCCATCTCTACTACATCACACCAGATTTCGTCTTTGTATTTTTTCCCGATAGAGAATGGAACACGAACTCGTCTATCCACTTTCACTTCTCCTCCGTTTCTCAACCATGCTAACTTGTATGGATTCGGATGTTTCTCTGTCTTCAACTTCAATTTTGTCACAGCCTCGGTTGAGATAATATTATCACAACTTCCTGCGTCAATCACAAACTTACACACCTTCCCCAGAATAGTACATGTCGACTGAAAGATATTACTCCTCAACCAACCAGCTTCTTCCTGCTTCGGTGTTAAACACGATCTCCTCAGCATTAGATTACAACCTTCATCTCCTGACGCAATATCCTGCTCATCCTCCTCAACTGGACTAGAACAATCCACATCACCATCCTCATCCTCAACTTCTGCAATCATGGTTCTCTTCTTTGGTTTTGGACACTCGTTGCTTTTATGACCCAATTCCTGGCAATTATAACATTTGAAACCATTGTTAACCCTTGCCTTCTCAACCTCCTTCACCACTGGTCTACTGATAGGTTTAGAAACATTAGAATTCCCACTAGCACCCTTCATTTGATTGTTGGAATTAGTAAACACACCACTTCCTCGTCTACCCTGCTTCTCCCAAGCCAACGCTTTCTGATGTGCTTTCGCCACAGATCTTGGATTGAACATATTAACCATATCATGAATCTGCATTCTCAATCCCCCAATGAATCTAGATTTCAACTGCTCTTCTGTCTCCATAATATCGTTCCTTGCAATCAGTTGATAAAATTCATCAGCATAGTCATTCACAGATTTCGTTCCTTGTCTCAAGTTTTGCAACCTCTGATACATAAGCGATTGATAATTACAAGGTAAGAATGTCGCTTTCATCAATTTCTTCATCTTCTCCCAAGATTCAACTTTTGACTTCCCCATTCGTTCACGTGTAAGTTTGGTTTGCTGCCACCATGCCAAAGCTCTACCCCTCAACCTTGTAGCAACCAACTTCACTCTACGATGTTCTGGATCTTCCTTTAAGTCAAAAATCTCTTCTACATTAGCCATCCAATCTAGAAACTCCTCTGCTTGCATACCACCTTTGAATTCAGGAATTTCAGTCTTCATTCCCGACTCCCACTTATGATCATACTCAGAGTAATTTCTTCCTTGTCCTCGTCCTTGTCCTCGAACACTACCACCATCATACTACTCTTCAAAATCAGATGTATATCGTTGTCTATCTCGTCCACCCACATCTCTACTACCTTCACGCCTACCACCATCATCCCTTCTATCTACATTCCTTCGTTCACGATCATCCACGTTCCTCCCACGCCCTTGATCATTTTCAACACTTCTATCTCGATTGGAATGTGGCGAGACTCTACTACACCCATGGTTAGATTCAGGTGAAACCCTTCTCCGATTTTGATTCATCTCCGTCATAAGCTTCTCTAACCGGCCAATTCCTTCGTTAAGCTTTTCACTAAAGTTTTCATTGATTCTTTGCTCCATCTCATCAGCTTCTTCTCTTCGATACAAAGTTTCAACGTTTTGGTGATGATTAGCTCTTCTTGGCGGCATACTTGAAATCTTTATAAACACTTCAAAATTCAAACACTTTTCGGACTTTGATCCAAAATGAAACGGATCGAAAACTTCCACTTTGTTGCAAATCGCGATGAACACGATGGACAAAGTTTCGGCCTCCCACTCAAATCCGATCAAACAACTTCAATACAAAGTCGAACACTTCAACTTGATCACGGCTCAACACCTCAAGCTCTCGGCTATCACTTCAACTTCAAAATGAATAGGCTCCAAGTCTCGATCTAGCTATGATTGGCTAGAACAAGCTCTGATACCAAAACTGACGCAGCGGATTAAACAAAAACAATACAGGTTGATGAATGTAGTAATCGGTGGATTGGAAGATACTGAAATGCCCAAATTCGTTGATCCGAAGATACCGAATTCTAGCTATCTCTGACACGTTGATCGCGCACGATACCGTGAGGAGAGATCTTCAATTCTTCGAGCGTTGATCAAGCGCACTTGATTCCGCGAATCGGCTTCTGCAATCGTTGAATCGAGCGCACTCGATTATCCGAAAGAGGAGATAGGAGATTACACTCAACTACCAATTTAGATGAAAGCACACAGCAATCAAAAGAGAATTTTATTCAAAAATCAACAACCTTTACAAATGAGAGACTCGCCCTATTTATAGGCGTTTTACAACTCACACGAAAAAACCAACAAAATTACACCATCTCCTAAGTCGGTTCCGACTTATGACTCTCGACTCAAGACTCACGACTTACGACTTATGACCAAAACAGTTAATTCAACACAACACCGTACATAGCGAGTTTAACCCTTAAGTCGTACACGACTTACAACTCAATGCATATAGACGACTCATGACTTAACGAATTACAACCAAGTATACGACTCAACATCAACGGCTCAGATTGAAGCGGCATCAGGATCTTTGGCTACAAGCTGCTGCGACTAAGTCGTAACTTGTTTCCGACTTAACTTCTTCTAGCTGCTGTGACTAAGTCGTAACTTGTTTCCGACTTAACTTCTTCCTTAAGTCGTAGACGACTTATCTGCTCCGAGATACTTAAGCTTTTGTTAAGTCGTAGTCCTGTTCCTCTTAACCCGTTAGGTCGTAGATTCGAGTTAGCTCCTTCCCCTGGTTTCCAGTTAACCCGTGGACGACTCACATCTGCCTCCTTAAGTCGTAACTCGGCACAGTTAGCTCGTTCGAGCGCCTTTCCCTTTTGCTGGTTAACTCGCGCATAACCACTAAGTCGTTGCCGATTGTTATTAAGTCGTTGGAACGACCTAAAGCTCTGGTTAGGTCGTAGCTCGTGTTCTTCGAACCTGTTAGGTCGCATACGACATAAAACTGTGACTTCCCATGCCCCTTCGCCAGAATTTAGCCCGTGAACCTCCTCCTTAGGTCGTATCTAACTTATCAACATGCTAAGTCGTGTTTGACCTAAATCTTCATCTCTCTGGCCTGCATCAGACGTGCTGGGGGCAAGAAGAAGGCCGTTGATAAGAAGGGAGTAAGGTGCCATAATTGCAACAAGTTATAGCACTTCAAGAGAGAATATCCTAAACCAGTCAAAGTTGAGAAAGGAAAGGTTTATATTTTAGAACCTACAACTTCTAAATTGACTATTAGGGAGAAGGGAAAGAGAATGTTGGGGTACGCTTTTGATACATAGCATACTAATTAAAGTGTTATTTGATATAGAAGCATCACATTTTTTTATATCTAGATGTTTGGTAGATAGATTAAACCATGAACCGACTTACCTAATAACTTCTCTAAGGGTTGCGAAGTAGATATGAGGCTATGAAAATCTTAGAATGAAATTTGATCGTTTAGTATTTGGTTCGTTAGGTCATAGGTAAACCTGTAATTTGAATGGGTTTACCTTTATTGGCCTTGAGATTGTCTTGGTTATAGATTAGTTAAGCCTGTACAATGCTAGGATATTTTGTAGTGATAGAATAATATTCTTAAAACACGTTGATTATAGTAATCAATTTTTATACTCATAATAAAAATCGAGTTTCAAGTATGTACATTTACATGTGTTATGGAGGGTGCAAAAGGTGAAATAAATTAGGTTTTTTAGTAAGAGAATATGTTGATGTCTTTGAGTTAGTTGTGGGACTACCATAAATAATCAACTTAGTTTCAAATAGATCCAGTACCACGAGCTGAACCTATAAGTGCACCACATAGCAGAATGACACCTATTAAAATGAAAGAATTAAAGGTGCAACTAGTGGAGTCAGAAGAAAGGAATTTTGTTAGAAACCACAAGTCATAAAATAATTTATATTTAAATTTATAATAACTTGCTCTTGTGCATGGCTCAAGATATCTTTTAGTTTTAAATTTTAAATATATATACATATATTAATAAAACCATATTAAATTGTTAAAATTTAATAAAAAATTAATTTCCAAAATCAAATTTGAATTTTAAATTTTCAATAAAATTTAGGCAAAATTTTTATAATTTGAAAATTTATTATATAATTTTATACTCTAAAACAATTTAAAATCTATTTTCTTTTTTTTAGTTTATATTTAAATATTTAAAAACATTAAAATAATGTTTTTTAATTTCAACTAAGAATATAATATGTACTAATATAATTTTATAAGATATAGAACATATTTTTTAATACATGTATGAATTTATATAATTATTTATATGATTAATTTAAATATTATTTAAAAAAATATATAAAGAAAAAAAATATTTTCTTCCTACAAAAAATATTATACTTATTAAATCTTATATATATATTATATTTTCATATTTTACATACATATAGCATAGTATTTAAATTTTAAATTATATGCATATATATATATATATTTATATAATTACTTAAATAAAAAATGTTTTTTAATTTGGAGTCATGCTGCACAACGATGTATTATCAAATTAAAATATATGTACATATACATACAAAATCAATATTGTGACTATGTATATGAATATATATATATATATATATATATATCTGTGTGTGTGTGTGTTGGAATCGTCACCTAACTAATAATATTATGAACAATATAAATATAGTTTATGTAACAATCTAGAATTTTGGTCATTGGATTTTTAATATTGAATTAATTTTAAATATTTAAATAGTTGAATTTTGGAATTTAATAACTTATATTCATATATAGGGATTACTTGAATATTTGAATTTGTGAATTAATTATTAAATAAATGGATTTAATAATTTTATTTAACTCCTTTTAATTAATAAATGTTATGGTGAATTCGATTTGTAAATTTAATTACAATAATAAATGGATCGGATAAACATCGATACTTGGATCGAAAATATACAACGACATTTAAATGTACAAAATTATCATTTTAGGATACTGTCTTGGATTTTGACAAAATTAGTGCCATTGGATCCGGAATAATGGATTATTGTACGCCGATGAGTTTCATAACGATCGGACATACCGTATGATCTAGCAAGCTCGAAATACATAATGATTAATGTTAAAGGATTAAAATAATATAATTGGATTTTAGCAAGCTAACTTCTGTATATGATGGAATTAGGTCTAAGTAATAGTTCCATTATGTTCGAAATAAAGGTATTTGGTTAGAAACGCCAGTGAGCACGCCTCAATTAGAGTTCATTTATTTTCGAACCTGAATAGTGTTGGTTAGTTGTCTACGTAACGACCTCATGTCTCTCTCATTTGTCCATTCCTAACCCTAACCCTAGCAAATCTAAATGCCATTATTGCTCCGGCCTCTGTAGGCTGACTAGGTGAGACTATCAACATGAAAAAGGTGTGGCGGGCCCTGGGGAGTTCATCGACGGTACTGGATAGCCGTGGTTTGGCCTGAGGTCGCCTAGATCTAGTGATGAAGGCACGACAATGTTTGGGTTCGATCGCATGTACGACGGCAAGATGGGGGACGAGATTTGCGGCGTGGGAGGTGTTGAGGTAGGGGCTCTTATCGGCGGTGATGCTGCGGTGGCTGGAGGCCTGTAGCGGGGGCGGCGAGCAAACAAAAGTCACGATGTAGGGTTCGTGGAAGGCGGCCTGGGTTTTTTTAGAGCGAGATTAGGGTTTGTTTAGGATAACTATGTTGTAATTAAACAAATTAATTATATTAATGAATTCAATGTCTAATTAAACTCATAACTATTTCGTACGAGGTCGGATTCGGACGCTGTCAGTCGTGTTGGACTCACATGGATGTCATCTTCGTATTGGAATTGGATTAGCTGAATTTGGAGCTAATTAAATTTTAAGTTAAACTCAAATGTCGTCTGATTTTACACCCAACCAGAACACGAAAGTAACCACTGAAATTTCAGTGAGCTAACTCACCTTTAAATAAACCATATAATACCCGTGAAGCTATGGATTATTGTTGTATGCTTGGATATTAGTATATTGTTGTTTGTGTGATTGTTCGGTTAGATTACCTTTTTGGAAAACGAATGACATATTATCTAATTTGCAGTGAACCCATATAACTATATATGTTGTTCATAACCATTGTTTTGTAAGGGACATTTGTATAGAGACCCTAAGGGGTTTATCGTCAATACTAATTTATTTACATCCTTGAGTTGCTTATATTATTGTTTGGTTGAAAATAATTGTGACATTCTATTTGAATTATTTAAATGTCATTATAGCAATTGTGACGACCGCCCATGACCCCTGCACTGAACCTAGAGATAGTGCGTTGTAAAGTGTGCCAGGCAGCCATGGACGATTGTCAAGGTAAATTAAAACAGCAGAATCTATCGTATTACTCACAGCGCATGGACAAAATACAATAGAATATATATATAGTGAAGCTTCACAGAATAGAATCTCATCAATAAAACTTCATAATAGTTGAATACAAACATTTGAACAGTCAATACATCAAGCCTCACTACATAACACTCAGAGAATATACAAGCAGCGGAACATCCAGTACATATAGTAAGAAAACAATATGCAATCCTCCAGCTCGTCTTCGTCATCAGCATCATGGAAAGCAAGAACAACACCTGTCACCTGCTACCTAGTCTGCCCGTCCCAAAATGGACGAACAACCCAAGGCAATAAGAGTTAAAACATAAAGCCTTGAGTCAGATAACAGTCTTAGTGAGCGGTAAATTAACTAACAACATACCAAAAGAGCATAAATGAAAAAGGAATAGGAATCCAACCCTCCCACTCCACCTCTTTCTACAGTGATAGCCACCAGACACACACTAAGCAGAAGTAAACATAGCAAAGCATACAATTTAAAGAAAAGCAGTTATCACTCGAGTCAAGGGCGATGCTTTCCAAGTACAAACCCCCAAGGCCTAAACCAAGATTAGATAAGCACCCAGAAAATACCGCTCTTGAGACCGAATGACGATACAACCAAACATCCATGACTCTGGCTATCACTGTTATCATTGCTTCGATATCATCGTTAATTGTATGACCGGCACATTCTTTCAGCCGTCCGTCAAGGGCTAATGGAAACCCCGGTTCTAGACATAACTCTGCACGTCGTTGAAACCCGTGCCTAGGACTATCGAATCTGCCCAGAGTACTTGACTACCAATCAGTAGTCTTTAGGGACTATCGAATCTGCCCAGTGTACTCTTGCTTTGAGCATGCTAGAACCTTCAACAACGATGAAATCTCAGCCTTTTAGTCATCCTCCTCGACGACTATTTCCATACTAGCTCAAGCGCCTCTCGAGCAAACCATTATCCTCAAACTCGAACCATTTCACCGAGTTGTCAACATGCTTGGAATGATCCCGTCTGGATTAGACCAAGGCTATCTCATATCATGCCTCGCTTCATCACATCCTAGCAAAGCCTCATCTCAACATCATCATCAAATCTATCCATATGAGCTTCATCATCCGCTACATATGCCACGAGCAACTTTTCCAATTCAAGAGCCTTTCCCTTAGCTTTTGAATCATCTTCGACCATCTTGTCTAAATCAAATCATCAATCAACTAATTCATAGCAATCAATCAAGTCAAACATTAATCCAAGTAATCAAGCATTCAAATATGATCTAATGAACAATTATAACAATAATGGCAATTTCGTAAATAAAGAGTCTAAAGTCTAACAAGCATGAAAACATGAGCAATATCTCTGTAATCTTGATGAATGAACTTGCATAGGTTAATATGTTGTAAAATGGATGTCAAATCATCATGAACAATGGATCTATACTTAAGTTTACAAAAATGCATGAAAATCACTACTTTACACAAAATCAAGCCAACGATCCGATATACTCCTTTGGATCCGTGTGAGAGATAATTACCACTCACAAAATCACCTAAACACCTCAAAAACAACCCACTTCAGATCTGGACAGCGAAGGATCTAACTCGATCTATCACAAATCCGCTTCAAACGATGAAATCTCTCTTCGATGGATGTAGATCTTCAATCTAAGCTCTTGGATCTTTGATTTGATCTTCGATTTGAATGGAAGGAATCACAAGATTAAAGTGGAGAAAAGAAGTGAAGAAGTGTAGAACTCGAGCTCTCAAAATGGTAGCACTTCGTCGCTTCAAAATCCGGATCCCAAAAATGAAGAAGAACCCTCCTATTTATAGGCTGATTTCACCTTAGGTCGTACGCTCTTAGGTCGTCCACGACCTAAAAACCCACGACCTAAAAACCCACGACCTAACAATTCCAGCCTCTATGACCTAACAGACACGCGCGCTTCTACGACCTAACGCACACGCGACCTAACACACACAGAAGCTCACGACCTAACTAACTTAGGTCGCTTACGACCTAACTCAACACAAAAGCTCACGACCTAACTAACTTAGCTAGGATACGACTTAACACCTTAGGTCGTCTAACGACCTAACTACGCTAACTCGCTAACTAATAGGTCGTTGCCGCTAACTCTTAGGTCGCTAACTATTAGGTCGCTACTTCCTTAGGTCGCTAACTCCTATAGGTCGCTCCAATTCTTAGGTCGCCAACTTCCTATAGGTCGCTAACTCCTATAGGTCACTCCAACCTCTTAAGTCGCTCCTCCGACCTAACCTACCCCACGACCTAAGCCACCCCACGACTTATCCCTTATACGACCTATCCCCAAAATCCTTAGGTTGCTCCACTTTCTTAGGTCGTCTACTCCGACCTAACAACTATACGACCTAGGACTTAGACTATGGATGACTTATCAATAATGCGACCTAATGATAACTGTTTTACGATGTTTCGATCCGTAAAAATACGGGTCGTTACAGCAATCTTCGCTACACTTATTGAATATCATCCCATAAACTTTTGAGTATGTTGATTTGAGCTTTTACTTTCACAAAATTTATTAAATCATTTGAATTAATAATATTTGAATTTGAATTAATCATTTAATTAATGATGTTTAAAGTTAATTAATTATCATAATTATTAATATTTGGAATTAATTAATTAATCATTTTAATTAATCATGTTTGAGGTTGATTAATCATTCTAATTAATGATCTTTGAAGTTAATTAATTTTTTTATTAATGTTGTTTGAGGTTAATTAATTATTCTAATTAATGATATTTGAAATTAATTAATCATTTTAATTAATTATGTTTGACTCTAATTAATCATTTTAATTAATGATAATTGAATTCGGTTAATAATTTTAATTAATGATTTTTGAATTTAATTAATCCACTTATACAACAATATTTGGATTTAATTAATAATTTTAATTAATGGTGTTTTAAAAGTTAATTAATTGATTTAATAAAAGATTTTAAATAAATTAACTAATTTAATAAAAGGTTACAAAAGTTATTAACTGATTTAGTGCTTCAAACTTAATAAACTAACTTAACAAAGGTGGTTTAAAGTTAATTGATTGGTTTGTTTAAAGAGGTTATAAATGTGATTAATTATCTTTCGGGATAAGTAATGTTGTTTCAAAAATTTATAAAAACATTTTTAAATTATATTTATTTTCTTTTGGGAAAATTAATGTGATTTTGAAGTTATAAAAGGATTTTATAAATTATCCTGCGGGATATCAACATTTGATTTAAAATTTATAAAAGTAATTTAAATTGATTTACTATCTTCCGGGATAATAAATGTTGTTTTGAATTTACAAATGATAGTTTATATATGGGAAAATCTATTAAATGAGATTGTTTAAAAATAAAACCAAGGGTAAATTGTTTTTGGTTTATAGCAAGTAACGTTTTAATGACATTTATTTCTGACCCATGTTTTAATTCACTTAATATTATAATTTATTCTTTTAAAAGAATATTTTGAAGAGTAATTTTAAAGTGTTTTACAATATTTGAAATGTGAAAATCAAGCCCAAATGTGAATAAAATGTTTTAAAGTTTGATTCATCTATTAGTGGTAATATATGCGATTTAATTTTTATACACAAATCACTTTGTCATTCTTAATAGTTGATTTATCGACTATCGATTTCAATTCTTCTACCTTCTTTATATTTCGTCACTCTAAGACAATGTGTTGCTCAATTGAGCTTTTTTATCCTTTGTTGGGAATGACTAAACCCAAAGAGCGAGTAAAGGTCAAGTTTCGTGGGGTTGCTCCGATTAGGGTATTTTTACATCCACTCTAGATTGGATTCGATTGTGCGCATTGAGATGTGAAATACTCGGATACTTGGTAATAGTTAATGGGGTCCAGTTTGGAGGTTTTCGAGATCCATCGGAGTTCTGATGTTTATTTCTAGAGGTATACTTCCGTTAAGGGGTGCACCCTATTAGTCATTGTTGGACAATTCCTTTCCTTGTTATTGATTAAATCTTGGAATTGTTTCCGTAATTGCATCGGGAAGTGACTGGGGTCCTTCTCGATGTTTAATTATTTACGTCCATCCTTTGAGTGCGGATTGTGACCTTGTTTGTCCATTCTTTCAAGTTTGGACTTTTACGTTTTTTGTCCATTCTTTTCCAGTTTGGATTTTCTTCAGATTATTTCCATTATTTCAAGTCTGAATTTTTATATTATTTCTGCCCATTCCTTAAGTATGGGATTTGTTCTTACTATTACCCATTCTTTATTTTTTGGATTTGTTTTCCTGTTGCTTATTTCCACACTTTCCTATATGGATGTTGTTCTTATGGGGTAAAAACATGTTCCGTGTTTAGCAGCACGGTCTTACAAAACTTTTATACGTTCATAATACTGCTTGAGTTTTCTCACGTAGGATTTCCAAACTGATCCAGGTGTTATTTTATTATAATTCTCGGATCACACTGAGTATTTACCCAAGTTGGATTTGGTAATATGGGGTTCTTGGAGAAGAGCTGGATGTTCACTTATCGTTATGTTTTATTTTCCGTTGTATTATATGGTATTCCCATCGGCATATGTAAGATCGGGATTTTATAACTGTCCAGCCGATAAGGTTCGTTTTTAACTCTAATGTACTATGTATTTTTGGAGGGGTAGTTTATACAATCTTTGATATATTATATGTTGTTATTCCGCCGTGAGATTCTATTTTCCATGTTGTATGTTATTTTCTTTTTATTTTACCCTAACAATCTTTCTTTCGGACGATTAGATGTTCGACATTTGAATACCGTGAATGTATTCGGTGACGACTTTCGATGGTCGAAAAGGTGGGTCGTTACAACTTGGTATCAGAGCTGAAGGTTAAGTGAGAACCTTAGCTTTGGTAGGGTATGGCTTATTAGAGATAGGGTAAGTGACACCCTAGTATGAGTTTGAGAGTATTATATATATAAGAGCATATTTTTTAATGTTGTAAAAACTTATTGTGTTAATTGGTCTATTGAGTTGTTTATAAATTCTATTCGAGACGTGGGACACCACAATGTCAATAGGGATTTCTAAACAGTTGAACAAGGCAACCTGACATGATATTGAATTTTGAAAATTGGTAAATGAAATACTTTACCTTGGTTTATATATATATATATATAGAAATAATTTTCAAAATTTACATAGTTATAGAGTGTGTTTGTTTGTTTGAATGTGGTATTATTTATTTATTTATTATCACTGTTGTTTGATTAGTCATGCTCGATTAAATTAGGAGTGTTAGATTGGCATTTTTTGATTGCTGATTATTTATGCTTAGCTTATTTTTAAGCATTTATTGTTTAAACTATAAACGAACCCTTTGTGAAATAAGTATAATGATTTGACTATAAGGTGTTCGATTATAATGTTGGGTTAAAAGTAGACTTTTAATAAAAGTTGTTTAAAATAGTCTAAATGGTAAGATAAGGCTGTTAGAGAATAAATATTTGGGAAAATTTTATTATAATAAAGGAGGATTATTATAATATGAAATTATTTTATATAAAGGTAATTTTATGTAAATTTTATTTATAAAATGTGTTTTAAAAAGAAATTTTTTGAATTTAAATCTCGGAGTCATTTGAAATAATTTTGAAAGTTTTTTGAAAATACACACACACATAGTAGTACTACTTAGAAGTATTTCTAAATATAAATATTTTGGAAGAGAAATTTTAAGTGGAATGCATTCTCTTTAGGGTAATTCGAAGGAAATCGTCTCGACTAGTTTTATGGTAAACTGAATAATATTCTAAGTGATGATTGAATGTTTGCTTAAGCGAATATTGTGTGGCACTTAGTAAATTATTCTCTTTATCATTGTACGATCGAAATAAGTTTAAATCCAAATGAACCAAAGTTAGTTTTAATAAATAAATTGCTAAAGTTATTTCATAAAAGAAATATAGTAGTATGTTTTTCAAAAATAGGTTATGAAATTATAAACCGGGCATTTAGTTTTTAAGTTCCCTTAATTGCAATTGATTTAAAAATAAAAGATATTTTTGATAAAAGGATGACTTGATAAATGAATTTCTCTTGAATAGAAAAAGGGATAAGTTAGCACAAATTTTAAAATGGGTTAAATTAGATATGTTGGTTTTAATAGGCATTGTTTTATTAAAACCATAGCTTTTGGTTAAAAAATTTAAGTGGTGTGTTATTGGATCGACCCTTAAACATCTTTCATTATAACACTATAAGTTAAATAGGTCGAAAGGTTGACTCTAAAAGACCCATATTTTGATTAGGTCTCCATCTTTTTGAAAAGTAAAATAAAACTAGTGTTTTGTATGTACTCTTAGGATATAGAAGAGTATTATAAAATTAGATGGTGGGGTAAGTATTTAGTTGCTGTTTTATAAACAAATATCTTCATAAAATATTTATAAACTTAGGTGAAAATTTATGAAATAGTTCTTAAACAATTTTAGTGTTGAATGAAATACAAAATAGAAAATATAAGTGATTTAGAAAAATTGGTATAGTAAGAAACCAATAATTCTAGAAAGTTCCTTTTAATTTTATCCTAGGGAACTTAGATAATCTTCTAAGCAATAACCAAAGGTCGATGAGAAAAATAGTACGCTTGAGGAATTATCTATATTCTTGGACAATGAAAAAAGTTTTGAACCTAAGATGAGATTTGATTGTTTGTCATTTAAAATTTAAATAATGTTAATTGTTAGTTTATTCCTATATGGAATTTGATTTGATTGGATTTGATTGATTAGTTGTGTGATTTACATACCACAGTTTATAAAGTTTGACTTTATAAATAAAGGTTTTTGGATCATTGTTTACTATGACTTAAATCCCAGTGGTTTTGAAATAATTTTGAAAAGGTTTTTGAATGATTGTGGAAAGAAAAATAATAGTATGATTTGAAGTATTTGAGAAATATTATTATTTAGATAAAAGTTTAGAATTTTTTCCAATAAATATTGATAAAGTGTTTTACAAATATTTTTATATATTACAGAGAATGACTAAACCAAAGGCGATTGGGAGTTTCTCCATTTTGGTACACGCTAAGTATATTTGTTTACACCGTTGTGTTTAGGAGGTACCAAAATACCATTGGAAGATCCATTATTTTTGTTTAGAGTTATACCATCCTTAGAAGGGGGTACACCCTTCTAGTCATTCTTGGAAATAGTTTTAATATATTCTTCTTTGGAAAGTGTTTTGAAAATAAAAATTGAATAGAAAAACTCGGGCATTAAGTTCTAAATTTATCTCTTGAAAAGATTGGATGTGTTGTTTTGATTCAAAGTATTCTTTGTATTTCGTTGCATAATGTAGATTCTTTGCTTTTGTTTGCATATGGCTTTATTCATTAGAGTTGCATGTAGATTTATATCATGCTCGTTTTTGCATCAAGAGTTGCCTCATTATTATCACTTGCATCATATTTCCTTGTTGCCTATGAATGTTATATTGTTTATGTTGTTTGAGATTATAATAGAAATAACTAGTGTACTGCTCTTTTGTCAGCCTAACATTCTTTTGGCTTGTGTAAGTATAGGTAAGCAAGAGATTTCATACTTGATTTCTTATGCACTTACATTAGTAACTAGATAATAAGTTACTTGCAAAAATATAAATAAAAATCAAGAAGTTACATAATAAATTTATAAATTGAAATTGACAGGTGATTTTATGCCCCAGTCTTTTGTTGATTTGGGGCCCGTAGTGGCGATTTGTAGTTTTTCTGATTGAGCCGTGCAAAGGATGTATTGCCAAAATTTTAAATAATTTAAGGAACTTTAAGAATTAAAATAACTCGTTTTAATTAATAGTTTTAAACTTATGGTTTGGAGTCATTTCCTTCCTTAGGAATTTCGGAGATGAAATTCTATTTAAAGGGAAAATGTAACAACCTAGATTTTGATCATTGGTTTTCAAATATTTAATTAATTTTAAATATTTAAATAATTGAATAATTGAATTTGAAATTTAATAACTTATATTTATATATAGGGATTATTTGAGTATTTGAATTTGTAAACTAATTATTAATTAAATGGATTTAATAATTTTGTTTAATTCCTTTTAATTAATAAATTGTATTGGTGAATTCGATTTATAAATTTAATTATAAAAATAAATGGATCGGATGAACATCAATAATTGGATCGAAAATATAAAACGATATTTAAATGTGTGAAATATCATTCCAAGGCACTGTCTTGAATTTTGATGACACTAGTGCCATTGGATCCAAAATAATGAATTGTTGTAAGCCGATGAGTTTTGTAATAATCGAACATAACATGTGATCGAGCAAGCTCGAAATGCATAATAGTCAATTTTAGAGAATTAAAATAATATAATTGGATTTTAAAAAGCTAACTTCTATACATGATGGAATTAGGTCTTGATAATAGTTCCATTATGTTCGGAATAAGGGTATTTGACTAGGAACGCCAGTGAGCATGCCTCGATTAGAGTTCGTGGATTTTCGTGTGGAATAGTACTGGCTATTTGTTTATATAAGGACCTTACCTCTCTCTCATTTTTCCAACCCTAGCCCTAGCAAATCTAACAACCATTATTGCTTCAGCCTCTGGAGGCCGACCTAGGCGAGGGTGTTAACACGAAAACAATGCGGCGGGCCATAAGGAGTTTATCGATGGTGGTGGATCACTGTGGTTTTTCCTGAGATGGCGTAGATCTAGCGATGAAGGGGCAACATTATTTAGTCTGGACTGCATGAATGGCGGTGATATGGGGGATGAGATTTGTGGCGCAGGAGGTGACGAGGTAGGGGCTTCCATCGACGATGATGCAGCGGCGGTTGGAGGCATGTGGCGATGATGGCAAGCAAATGGAAGTCACAATATATGGTTCATGGAATGTGGCCTGGGTTGTTTAAGAATGAGATTAGGGTTTGCTTAGGGTAATTATGTTGTAATTAAACAATTAATTATATTAATGAATTCAATATCTTATTAAACTCTTAACTATTTCATATAAGGTCAGATCAGGATGCGGTCAGTCGCATTGGACTCGCAGGAATGTCATCTTCGTATTTGAATTGGATTGGTTGAATTTGGAGCTAGTTAAATTTTAGGCTAAAATTGAACGACCAAACCGGAACGCGAAAGCATCCACTGGAATTTCGGTGAGTAACTCACATTTCTATAAACTATATAATATCTGTGATTCTATAGATTATTGTTGTATGCTTGGATGTTAACATATTGTTATTTGATTGATTTTTTGGTTGGATTCCCGTTTTGAAAAATGAACGACATACTATCTAATTTACAGTGAACCTATATAACTATTTATGTCATTCGTAAGCATTGTTTTGCAGAGGACGTTTTGTAGAGAGACCTTAAGGGATTTCTCGCAAATATTAATTTATTTAAATCCTTACGCTGCTTATATTATTGTTTGGTTGGAAATAAATATATCATTCTGTTTAAATTATTTAAATGCCGTTATAGCAGTTTTCGCTACACTATCACTTATTGAATATCATCCCATAAACTTTTGAGTATGTTGACTTGAGCTTGTATTTTCACAAAAGATAATAACTCATTTTAATTAATGATATTTGAATTTTAAATATTAATCATTTTAATTAATGATATTTGAGGTTAATAAATTATTCTAATTAATGATATTTGAAATTATTCAATCATTTTAAAAAGTGATGGTTGAGTTTAATTAATTATTTTAATTAATGTTATTTGAAATTAACAATATTTTTAATTAATGACGTTTGAGGTTGATTAATTATTCTAATTAATGGTATTTGAAATTAATTAATCATTTTAATTAATGATGTTTGAGGTTAATTAATTATTCCAATTAATGATATTTGAAACTAATTAATCATTTTAATTAATGATGTTTGAATCTAATTAATCATTTTAATTAATGATAATTGAATTTAGTTAATAATTTAATTAATGATGTTTGAATTTAATTAATCCATTTAGATAACTATAATTGGATTTAATTAGTAATTTTAATTAATGGTGTTTTAAAACTTAATTAATTGATTTAATAAAAGAGTTTAAAGTAAATAAACTGATTTAGTAAAAGTGTTCAAAAGTTATTACCCAATTTAGTGTTTCAAAGTTAATAAACTCATATAACAATGGTGTTTTAAAGATAATTGATTGGTTTATTAAAAGTGATTATAAATTTGATTATTTGTTTCTTAGGATAATAAATTTTGTTTTAAAAATTTATAAAAAGATTTTAAAATTTGATTTATTTTCTTTTTGGAAAATTAATGTGGGTTTTAAGTTATAAAAGGATTTTATAAATAGTCCTTAGGGATATTAACAGTTGTTAACCCAAAAAATGTATCAACACCCTGGTTTGAGCATGAAAGCACCTGCCTTGTTCTAACAGAGCAATAACATAAATAATAGGTATAGAAAAAGATAGTAAAAGAAAGAAGACAAGGAATTTTTATAGTGGTTCGGTTGTTAATGAAGCCTACGTCCACTTTATAGTTTTATTATATACCGATTGTTGTTACAAGTAGCATTTAGTTACAAGGATTTTGATTATCCTTAGCTAGATTGAATCCCCACAGTTAGAATCCATTGGAGAATCACAGTGAATCCCTTTGGAGTTTGATTTAAGGGAGGTAGAGAGTGAAGAAAGTTTCAGTAGAGCTTCAGTAACCAGTCTGGAGATGATCCTGTTTATGTTGCAGGTAGGATGGTATTTATAGAAATCGGAGAGCTTCTGAGCCAGGCCACTTCGTCAATTGCTTGCGGATGGATGTAGGTGGATCTACAGGAGTTTAGCTCACGACTCGAGCCAAAAGCATGGATTGCTAGTGATCCATAGATTTAGCTCGCTCGTGAGCAAATGAGTTAACTGCTATTTCCATCATCTCTCCATGCTAGGTCGCAAGTGTATCATTGCTTCACATGGATTGTTGCGGTCCATCGTGTATGGATCGTTGGCGATCCATACACTTAGTGCTTTTTTTTGCTTTGTTTTCTATGCTCCTTAACCCTTGTTTCTCTCTGTGAACCACTATATTGCATGGATCGCTGGCGATCCATAGAGTATGGATCGCTAGCGATCCAAACACTTGGGTTGTTTTGTAGTTTGGTGTTTGGAATGCTGTCATGACCTTGTATTGATGTTGTTTGTGTGGCCTCGCTGCACGTTTTCCGTTTTGATGATGATTTACTAGCTGGTTGTATTTGACTGCTGGTTGGACTGAACAGATGCTAGTCTTTTGGTTTAGTCAAACTCAGTCGTTGCTTTTGTAATAGGACTTGGCTCTCTTTAACTCGTTGCTTCAGCCCTTTTGGTTGAGTTCTGAGCCATTTTGACTTCATCAAGTTGTTTCATCTTCTCTTGGAACCTACTGGGTTAAAAACCCGGATAACATTTGCCCCCAGAGTACCTCTTCGTTGGAGACAAGATGTGCTCTGGAAGTTACCGCTTTTAATATATGTTCGTCGGATTCCAAGTAGTCGTATTAGAGTTTTGCGGATACGTAGCAGGTCATGCTGCTGATCACTTTGCTTTGGTCTCGACTGTTATCGCTTGCCATAACAGATTAAATTTCTCTTCATAGCTTTTCGGTATATTTTAAATAGTGGGTAGATATCGAAGCATGAGTTCGAGGTAAATTTTCCTCCAACCATACGGGTCGCTAGCAATCTATGTACGACGGATCGTTAGCGACCTGATCACTTGAAAAAAATGACTTCAAGAAGATGGGTCGCTAATGGTCCATGATGGATCGTAGGCGACCCAATGACTTAGCTAATTTTTTTGCCTCATTTCTATTTGCCTATATATGCTATTCGAGCTGAGGTAAACAATTATTCGAGCCGAGTCATTCTACTTTGTTTACATGACCTAAGCCTTCGTGCGACCCAAACCCTAGGTGATCCTTGCTTCTAGAGATTCGACCCATCCACTTAGTCATGATTCCCTCTACATCACCACTACCGAAGCATCGCCGCCGCCTTGTGAAACCATTTTTAGCCGAAACCCTAGCATTGCTTTTGTGTTGAATCATCGCCGATCCATCCACTTAGCTCACCACTGATCCATTCGTATCTTGTTGATTCTAAGTCTTCAACCATTCTCGTGTTTAGAGTTTAATCCAAGGTGGGTCTTCTATCAAAGTGTTCGTTTAACAATTTGTTGACGAGGTCGCATTTGTGATGTTGATCGTGAGAAGTTTGAGTTGATTGCAGTCTAATGGAGGGAGATATTAAATCGAGTCTTGAGTTTCTCCCGGAACGACATTCGGTTCTTGGCTCAGTGCTTGACACATTTTGCTATCTTAGTTCGTTAGGCCAGAATTGACTTGTGCCAAGTTCTTTAGCTGATACTACACGGCACATCGCTAATTGGTCCCGACCCTTTTGGAAGATTTGGACTTATCTTGCTTGCCTGTTGCACGCTCGGTGTCCCTGTAGCAAGAAGAGTTCTCCACGTCTCTTTCGGACAACGGATCTGTTATCGATTGTTGATCGATACGGGTAAGTGTACAGGAAGTAAAAAATAGGAACGATGCGGGAAATTCTTTTCCTTTTCCACTACGAGCGAACTATCTACACGAGATAGACCATTTGTAGTGTTTCGGATACCGAGCTCACCCCCTATAGACAGCACACTGCACTTGCCCTTATACACACTTGAAGTCCATTGCATGGACGCGAATCGATATCTCTCTGGAATATAAGTGTTGTAGGGGAAATTATTAATTTAGAATAAAATCACCTGACGGTTTTGAATGCGAGTTCCGTTGTTTTAGAATAAAGCACCCGTCTTCGCGCCGTAAATCGAGTGGAGGAAGTCCGGCACTTTCGGCAGCCGAGTCGTCATCCATCGCTCTTTCTCCTACCACTTTATAGGCAGAATACAGTCAGTAGGTCCCAGTTGGTCTGATCTTAGATCGAACGCCTCCCAAATTTAGAGTTCTACTCAACCCGCCAGAGAGAGCTTCTTCAGTGGTTTTCGCTAAAGTTCTGTACAATATCTGCGTACAACATGGTGTACTAGAGGAGGACATGTGTCTACCAGAGAAGGATGAGTTTGCTCACATGCCTCCCTAGGGATATACCGCTGCCATTGGTATATGTGCCTGAATGGAGCTGTGCCTCCTTTTAACAACTGTCAATGCGAAACTCTTTCAAACTTAGGCATTTCCCCATTTCCCCATTCAAGATTCATCCCAACGGCTATGCCATCTTGACCTGCTTGCATGTTCTTTTCATGCGGACGTTCAACACTCTCCAAGCTTTAACGACTTGCAGTATTTCCTATCATTCAAAAGGAGGGATGAATGTCCATCCTTGATCGTAATTGAAGCTTAGAAGGACCGAAAAATCATTTTGCATCTACAGAGCAACCTGTCCCAGTTCAAGATGTAGTATTTCTCCATTAGATGCCCTAAGGGGTTTAACCGTCTTTGGACGACCCGGGGTAAGTTCCTTTTCATACTTATCGAGTTCTGATGCGTTGCTATGGAGTTTCTAACAAGGTGTATACTTCTTGCAGTTATCCCAAGGCTAAATAGGGATGTGTCCCTTGATGAAGTTTTTCAGTCCCTAAAGGCTATTGATGTTCAAGAAAGGTTCATCAAAGTCTTGCTGATCGATGAGAATTTGCAATGATACAAATTATTGCATCCAAGGAGATCCGCGGTTCAAGTTGAAGTCCCCTCCCTTGCTTCGTCCAGGGTTCACACACGATTTACTTCTTCTCAAGTTCTGAAGAAGGCACTTCTCATGGCAAGGCCACAATGGGCTTAGATAAAGAGGATGAGGAACTTGAGAGTAGTAGGGATGAGTCCACTACCAGTGACGAATTCATGTAGTATCCGATGATGGGGAATTGGAATCTTGCGATGAGACTCCGGGCATGAGTCCCTCCTTCCAAGCTTTTCTCCTCTAGATGCGAGTAATATAGATAATGCCCCAAAGAACAGAGAGTGTCATGATTCCCCGGGTAAAGATGTTGGTGCAGAGTTCAGAGATTTAAGCGACGTCAACGTCGATTTTGAAGCGCTTATGAGGGAAGATTTTAAATTTGAGGAGACGCACCGCCGTTCGGGCAGTACTACGCCCGAAGTTAGTCTGGTTTTGCCCACGACGGCCGCCCGATCTAATTCGTAATGAAGCTTTAAGCCTTTCCCCGAAACATACTATTAATCTCATTAGGATTACACTCAGTTTCTTACACTCTTTCCATGCCTATCTTTTGTTTCTAAAATCTTTTATTTATGCTTTGTGTCAGGTATGATGAGAGGACGTGGCCTCTATGATGACTTCGAAGAATTTACTGACTCCCAACGCTGGTCTAAGCATCCTTCTGGCTGTTATCAGCCTCGAGAAATGGAGGAAGAGTACAGAAGGAGGAAGTAACTAGAGGTCGAAGCCCACCGCCAAGACGAAAGAGATCAAAGTCGGTCGTACAAAGGCGGATATGGGAAAAGGAGATCTTTTGATGAAAGGGAGGAGCCATCGAAGAGATCAAAATATGACCACCATTCACATTGTTCGGAGCAACAGGTTTCCGCTCCGATGCGCTCTTCAATGGGTCAAGAATTTCCCGTCACTTCTGCTTTCGCTCCACCTTCAACTTGCATCCCACCATCTTCAATTGTGCTGGCCCCCGGTGCTTCGCATCCCCAAAGGAGGCTTGCCTACATTCTTAGTTCGGGCCCTCCTAAGCTCGACGCAACGCTCCTCAGATAGTTCTTGTGGGGAGTTAAGTTTGACCGTGATCTGCACTCGGTTCGCAAAGATTCATACATGCCACACCTTCAAGATATTCAACACCATTTAGACCAAGCTGAAGGGTGGAAAAATTTGTGTAAGTAGGTGGCAGACAACAATCGCAATAACTACCAGGAAATCTTTCTTTCGAGTCAGAGAAGGATGATTTCAAAAATGTGTTGTCTGAATGTGATGCCAAAATTAACCTACTGGAGGAGGAGAAAAAAACGGCACTGCAAGAGGGCAAGAGGAGTGCCGACTTGCTAAAAGAAGTGGAAGAGGCTCATGCCAGAATCGAGATCGTCTATAGGGATGAGATAAAAAGGTCGCACATTCAGAAGGCGAAATTAAAGAAGTAGTGGCTGCTTGTAACGCAACGAGTGAAGCCTAGAAGAAAACTATCTCGACCATGACCTTATCGTCGAGGGCACAATATGACTATTTTTTATCAGGCTGCGATGATCGCCCGACTACAGGACCAAGTTGCGCAGCTTAGCACTGATAAATCTCACGTTGAGGTCGAAAAGGCATCCATTACAGCGGATTATTTGGAGCTTCAAAACGCTTTCGAGCAGAAGATGGAAAAGATGGACATGACCATTTGGAATTTCTATGTTAACTCCCTGTTGCACCAAGGGAGTCTCAGCTACTTGGGCTCGAAATTCACATGCACTCTTGCATTGGTATGAGCAGAAGTCTTGTCCCGTTTTTCTGATAGCGGTGACGTCTAGACCAAGCGGGAGTTGGAGGATGATTACCTTAATGAACAATCAAAGAAAGCGTTGCTCAAGGACCGGGAAATTTTACGAGCCAAGAGAGAGAAAGAAGTCGCTGATGTTGCTGTGACAGCTGCCGCCGGAGTACTCACCGAGTCTTTCATTTCTGGTGCTGGCGGGCCATCGAAGTAGCCCCACGACCTGCCAACAAGTTCAGGGCTTATGACTTTTCCTCAGGTAGTTGACCCATCGAAAGAAGGCGAACGCGATGAGTATGAAGTCGACATTCTTGGCCATTGCTACTGTGCTGGTAACGTTCTTGTTTCCTCCAAGTTTAGGAGTTTCCATCTTACGACATAAGAGCAGGAAGAATTTAATGCTTTCGTTTTTGATCTTATAGTTCCATCTATCTTTCCTGTTGATGTGCCAGCTTCCATGGCGTCCGGACCTACTGCTATACGCACGGCTTCCGTGCTCGTTTCCCTTCCTGTTCCAGTCCCCACATCTGTGTCCGGCTCGGAGCTGGGGCCGTAATCCGAAAAGATAACCACACTACATGGTTTGGACGACCCTTCTGTGTTTCTAGAAGGTGACTTAACAGCGGTGGAGGCTAAGGAGTAGTAAGTTCAAACAGAGTAGCCTCGTAAGACTTATCATAAATCGATCGCTATCAAGAAGGAGAAGGTTGAAGCGGTCAAGGCCTTAAAGAGCTCCTGCAAATCACAAAAGCGCAAAGTAAAGAGAGAATCTTCTTAGAAGGCAGTGGAGCAAGAGGAGGACGTTTCCACTGAGGATTTTGTTGATATTACCGACCGCGCCACCACTCCCGAGACGAGGCAGAAACTACCAACAAAGGGCGGAAAGGGAGCAATGGAAGGAAGCGCTGATGAGCTTGTGTGGAGACCGATCTGATTTTGATTCTTTTTGAGTCATTTTGTTCAAGTGCAGAGTCCGCACTTAGTGTTTTTGTCGTGGAGTCTGTATTTTCCTTTTGTTGGCCGATGTTGTGTGGTACTGCCCCCACGTTTTGACCCTATGTGAAGAAAACTATAAGCAATACATTGATATTTTGACTATACTCTTATTTATCTTTTCATACGTGTTCTGTGTACATGTGCTTGTTTTATTTACACTTATCCAATTTTTGTAATTGCCACCAAATTTTTTTATTTGGAGCAACACTTCTTTATTTGGAGTAACAGAATTTGTGAACTCATTGTCTTCGGTTGTTTTTATTTAAGTACCGGTGTATGCCCCCAGCTCAGAGGGCTGTTACCTCAAATGACCGGTAACTTATATTTTAGATAATTTTCATATTAAACTCGAAATTTGGCTAAGTCACAGCTTGATTTTCCTTTTTTTGGAAGTTTTGCAAATTTGGCATGTAATCCAAGTTTCTTGTGATATTCCGGTAGGTATGCAATATATGCGTGTTTTTAAGGAGCACATTGCATGGGTTGACTGAGGGCAGTTTTAATCATTAAGTGTCGTCATTTGAAGCTTCCCTGTTGGTTTGTAACACTCCAATTTGGTTGGAGCTGTGCCCATTATTCCCAATCATAGAAGTGGTTGGCATGCTGGCTATGAGATGCACGGTGTTCGGGATCGATATGGCCCGTTGATTCGGTTCTGATGCTCCTCAGCGTTGCCTGTCTTTAGGAAACATGAGAAGATTACGCTTTAGGAGCATGATTTTTTAACGATGTTCCTCAGTGTTGCCTATCTTCAGGCAACGTGGGGAACTTATGTTTTTTAAGAGTTAGTGCACGACTTATGAAATGCATGACTTTTGCTGTTCCTCGGTGTTGCCTATCTTTGGGCAATGTGAAGAGTGTATGTTTTGGTGCGGCTTATGGAATGCGTGGCTTTTGGTGCTCCTCGGCGTTGCCTATCTTCGGGCAACGCGAGGAGCGTATGTTTTGGCACGGCTTTTGGTGCACCTCAGCGTTGCCTATCTTCGGGCAACGCAAGGAGCGTATGTTTTGGCACGGCTTATGGAGCGCGGCTTTTGGTGCACCTCAGTGTTGCCTATCTTCGGGCAACGCAAGGAGCGTATGTTTTGGCGCGGCTTATGGAGCATTGCTTTTGGTGCACCTCGGTGTTGCCTATCTTCGGACAATGCGAGGAGCATATGTTTTGGCATGGCTTATGGAATGCAGGGCTTTTGGTGCTCTTCGGTGTTGCCAATCTTTGGGCAACATGAGGAGCATATGTTTTGGCAAGGCTTATGGAGTGCGCGACTTTCAGTGTTCCTTGGCATTGCCTATCTTCGGGCAACGCGACGAGCATATGTTTTGGGCCTTCCCGATGTTGCCGGAGCAATATCAGGTATTTTAGAAGGAAAGGATCAGGTTCCACCGATCCAGCGGTTCGAGTCGATATGCTTCCGTCTACCCGACGGGCAGTTATTATAAACACAGTTTTGTCGGTTTCAAGAGTGAATCAGATATTATTAAGGAAAGTAGGGCTGATTTTTTGCCTATTTATAATTCCCCCGGCATTCCAAGATGACTTATTTACCAAAAAATAGAGAGTACATACAATAGTTTTCAAATGAAGTAACGGCAGAGTGATTCGATACTCCACGGCCTGAGAATTTGAATTCCATCGACGGTTGTTGGTTTGAAAGTTCCATCTCTTAGCTTTTGATTGATGACGTACAGTCCTTCCCAGTTTGGTCTGAAGGCCCCTAGAATGGGGTAGACTTGCTTGAGCACAAGATCCCCCACTTCAAAGGTTTGGTTGTGGGCTTTGGAGTTGAAGTACCATGCGATCCGTTTTTGGTGGGTGGCGGTTCTCAGCTTGGCTTCTTCCCTTCTTTCATCAGTCATGTCTAGTGATTCAAGTAGAAGCTGCTCGTTTTGCTTTTGGTTGAAAATTTGCCTTCGGTGCGAGGGTAATTCCTATTCAACAGGGATCATTGCTTCCGAGCCATACACCAGAGCAAATGGAGTGTGGCGGTTGCCGCTTTATGGGTGGTTCGGTAAGCTCATAATACGAGTCGAAGTTCATCAACCAAGTTTCCCTTGGCTTTAGTTAGTCGCTTTTTGACGGTAGATTTGATGATCTTGTTTATTACTTCCACTTGCCCGTTCGCTTGCGAATGAGCTACTACTGAGAAGCTTTTCTTAATCCAGAAGCATTTGTAGAAGTCTTTAAACTTGGCACTTTCGAATTGGGTTCCATTGTCAGTGATAATTTTATGTGGCACACCAAACATGCAAATAATGTTTTTAGTAACAAAGTTAATGACTTTCTTTATGGTTATGGTGCCTAACGGTTTCGCTTCGGCCCATTTTTTGAAATAATCTATGGCAACTATAGCATATTTGGCTCCTCCTTATGCTATTGGTAGGACGCCGATCAAATCTATTCCCCCATATTGCAAATGGCCACGGGCTGACCATCTACGTTAACTCTGTTGAAGGAGTTCTTTTAATTTTGCTGAATTTTTAGCAGCGATCACATCTTCTAGTGTAGTCTGCAATATCATGGTTTATTGTTGGCCAGAAGTATCCGTACCGGAGGACTTTCTTCGCCAGGGTTTTCCCCCAGTGTGGTCTCCACATTCGCCTTCGTGCACTTCCTTTAGGATTCGTCGAGCTTCATCATCAGACACACACCTTAGGAGGGTGGTCGAGAATCCCTTTCGGTAGAGCATTCCATCTTGTATCATGAATCGCGGTGCCTTTCAGAGAAGTTTTTTCCGTTGATTCTGGTCTGTTGGAAGAGTCCCTACAAGTAAATATTCCTTTATTGGTGTCATCTACGTATCTGGTTCGACAATGGTCTCGTGGATCCAGTCGACATCCATTTCGTCTATGCTTCGATTGGTTAGAGTCTCAACTGAGACTAGCCCAAATGACTAAGATTCTCCGGAACTCGCCAGTTTAGCCAAATAATCGGCCTCGGTGTTTTGCTCCCGTGGAATGTGAGTTATAGTGTAGTGTTCGATGTCGCTTAGCAGTTCTTGTTCTTTGAACAGGTACGGGGCAAGATTCTGCCCACGAGCCTGGTAATCCCCTTTTACTTGATATACGACTAACTGGGAGTCGCTGTATATGTGAATAGATTCTATCTTCAGTTCTTTCACAACTTTCAGTCCAGTGATCAGTGCTTTGTATTCTGCTTCGTTATTTGTAGCAGGGAATTCCAAGCGCAAAGCATAGCTAGTGGCTTGCCTTTCGAGGATTTCAAGTACTACTCATGCACCCAAACAGAGGTTGTTAGATGCACCATCGAAAAAGAGCTTTCGTTACGTGTCTACTTCCAGTTAAACTTCTTCCTCGTCATCTCGTATAGTAAATTCAGCGATGTAGTCGGCTAACGCCTGCCCATTGATGGCTTTCTTTGGGTGGTATATGATGTCATATTGACTCAATTCTATATTCCACTTGAGTAGTAGTTCGGAAGTTTCCGATCGGTATAACACTTGCTTTAGGGGCTAGTCAGTCAATACTTTAACTGGATGAGCCTGAAAGTACGGGCGTAACTTCCTAGATGCGATCAAGAGGCAATATGCTAGCTTTTCCAGTTTTGGATAGTTTTTATCTGCTCTAATAAACCGCTTGCTAATGTAATACATAGGTCGCTGGATTTTTGCTTCTTCACGCACCAGAGCGGTGCTCAATGCATGGGGTGAGATCGCTAAGTAAATGAACAGGTCTTCTCCATCCACTGGCTTTGCTAGGATTTGCAGAGCCTGCATGTGCGGCAGCAGTCCTTCGAATGCTGTTTGACAAGCTTCACTCCATTCAAAGTTCTTCTTTCTTTTCTTCAGCGCATCGAAGAGTGGAATACACTTGTCGGTGGCTTTCGAGATAAATCGACTTAGCGCTGCAACCTTTCCATTCAAACTTTGCAGTTCCTTCTTATTCTTTGGAACTTGGACTTCTCGTAGTACCGTTATTTGTTCGGGATTTGCTTCGGTGTCCCTGGCACTTACGATGAATCCTAGAAATTTCACGGAGGCCACTCCGAAGTGACACTTGAGTGGATTGAGTTTCATTCTTTATTTTCAGAGTATTTCGAACATTTCAACGAGGTTATCCAGGTGGTTAACAGCTGCTCGCGATTTGACTAGCATGCCGTCCACATAAACTTCCATCATTTTCCCATCTTATGCTTGAACATGATACTTACCAACCTTTGATAAGTTGCCCCTGCGTTCATCAAACCAAATGGCGTTACTCTGTAGCAGTATAGGCCTAAGTCAGTGATGAAGCTGGTGTTTTCTTGATTGGGTTTGTGCATCAGGATTTGGTTGTATCCGGAGTATGTGTCCATGAATGATAGTAGCTCGTGTCCTACCGTTCCGTCCACGAGTTGGTCTATTCTAGGGAGAGGGAAGCTATCATTTGGGAAAGCTTTGTATAAGTCTGAGTAGTTGATACAGGTTCGCCACTTCCCATTGGACTTTTGACTAAGACTGGATTGCATACCCACTCTGGATAGGTTGCATCATGGATAAAACCGTTGGCCATTAACTTGTCCACTTCTTCTCTTAGCGCCTTGGATCATTTGGGGCCTAAGCTTCATCTTTTTTTCTTTACTGGTGTGAACTTGGGGTTATGTTGAGCGTGTGACATGCAATTTCTTGAGACACCCCATACATATTGGAATGCATCCATGCGAACATGCCTAAGTTAGCGCAGAGAAATTTAGTAAGCCCCATATGCATCTTGTTTCCAAGGTGCGATCCAATTTTCAAAACTTTAGTTGGGTCGTCCATGTCGACAAGGACGAATACCATTAATTCTACCAGCACCACCCATTCATCCCCTGAGCTTTTCTTTCTAAGGTCCAAAGCCTAGTCGAATCGGCTATGGTTCCTAAACCACGGGCGGCTCTGTAGTTACTAATCGAAGGGTTCACAGATGTGGAGATTTCTCCCTACGTTCTTCCCCTTTTCCTTTCTTCTGGATTTGCATAATTCTACAATGTAACATTCTCTGGTAGCATACCGATCTCCTTTCACCACTCTGATTCTATTTGCAGTAGGGAACTTCATGGATAGACACCATTGGGCTAGAGCTATTTTGAAATCTGCTAGAGCGGGCCGCCCCAAGAAGGCGTTATATGCTGACATTTCATCCGCAATTACAAAAGTCTGAATGAGGGTGACTCTTCGACCACCCTCTCCAAGCTCCACTAGCAGGTCGATTGTTCCCACTGGTTGTTTGGATTCGCTAGTGAACCCTTGGATCTTTATTTGGCATGCAGAGACGCTTTTTATGCTAATTTTCATCTTGTCAAAAGTATGATTGAAAGTATATTAACAGAACTGTCACTATCGACCACTCATCGAACTATCGCATGTCTGATTCCTACTGTTACCACCATCGGATCGAGAGTTGGAGCTTTGATCCCTTTATTGTCCCGATTGCAGAACACTATATCGTGACTCAAAACCTTTTGTAGCTTGACTGGAGTTTCATCATCTATTGTGAGACATGAGTCATTCAGAGCATGTTTCAATGAATTCGCGTACCATTCCATTTCTCCCCAACTCCTTTGCACGGGGTGTGGTCCTCCAGATATCATTCCAATAATGAGCCTTTGGTCGGTTCGTTTTGACCCTCCGTCACTAGTTCCAGCTTGATTTCTTTGTTCTCCAGGAGGCTGAGGGGCCGCAGGTTGATTAGGGTTTTGTGGCTTTTTCACGTACCGCTGGAGCTTATTATCTCGGATCAACTCTTTAATGAGATTCTTTAGGTGGCAGCATTTGTTTGTATTGTGGCCATGTGTCTCGTGGAAGCGGTAGAATTTCCCTGAGCCCTTTTGCTGCTCAGTTTTCTCTCTTCTAGGGTGTGTCTTGTATTCTTCGATTTCCTATGTTGTGAGATAAATATTTTTCGGAGTGTCCTTTAGGGTGGTATAATCTTCCTATCTGAACTCTTTAAATCGTTTGTTGCTGCCATTGCCATTTCTTTTATTGGAGTTCTGATTTCACCTTTTTTTATTCCCATCTTTTCCTACGACTCCTCAAGAAGTTCTAGAATCTTGCGCGTTTTGATTTTTCATAACATTGCTTTGTCGATATTAATCGATTGCACACTAGTAGACTTTCTTTTCAACTCCCGTGCTTCCCCCAATCTTAAGTGCTAGCTCTCTTTATGATTGAAGTCATTCCTGATGGTAGGATGCTTCATTTTAATCCATTTCTCGAATTCAGTCTCTAGGTGAATGGAATGAACTAACACTATAAAAACCATGTCCTCATTGGGATTCTTACTTCCGTCACCATGGTATTGAATTAGTTCATGAAAGATTTCAGTGACTCGTTGTGTCCCAGGAACAATCCGGATAGGGACATGACATCTTTTTGTTGCGCGGTATTGAGCCTAAACTTGTCAAGGAATATTGTTGCAAGTTGGTCAAAGGTAGAGATAGATCTCAGGGGAACTCTGGTGAACTACATAGACACAAACTCCTTCTAAAAAGATAGGGAAACATTGGTAGCGAACTGCCTCTAGAGCGTTGGCTCCGTCCATATACCGGCTATACTTGTATATATGGGGTTTTGGGTCCTTCATCCCGTTGTAGGATTGGATAGCTGGCATCGTGAATTTGTCTGGATATCTTTCATTCAAGATTCCATCGGTAAAGGGAGTCCGACTTGGAGCAAATCCCCATTCATCATCTCTTCAGATTTTACTCTCGTCCACCAACCGTTTGACCATGTCTGATATGTATGCCTCTGATGTTTGGTAATCCTGGAGACGGCAATCAGTCACTACACCAAGTGTTTGGCTTTCCAAATAGTTTTGGCCTGTGGGTTGAAGCCTAAGCTCTTCTGTCTTCAGGAGAGCCACTCCCGCGGGACCCCGCTGGCTCGCAATTGGCCTGATTGGAGGCGGTTTGGACGTTCCTTGCATTATGTAATGCGTTATCATTTTGCTCCAATTGATTGTTTCACTCTCCATCTTATGAATCGAAGAGATCCATAGCTATATCTTCTTGTGGGGTCTTGGCCCCCTGATTCAAGTTATGAATTGGTTGCATTGGGACGAGTTGAGTATTCACATTCTCTTCCACATTATGTCCTGGTGTCTCCCTTTTTTGTGGCTGTTTTTCGTTTCTTCTATGTATACCAGAAAGGAGGAATTCTCTTGTTCTATAGCAGTAGTGGGTTCAGGCATAGTCCTTGGAGCAGGGTTTGACCGTAGGGTTAAGGGAGCATTAAAAATCCATTAGAGCTTTTCGACCACTTTACATTTTTAAATTGATCTCATTAACCAACGTATTCAACTTATTGCCATTAGCAATTTCGTGTTGGCTGGAGGATGCTGGCACCTGATTTCCCAAGTTAGCACCATTTACTTCGGTTTGTTGGGGATTAACATCTTCTCCAACTATTACAGCCCCTATGGATCTTCCAAAGGCAGTTCTTCTTCCTCTAGGAGCCATTAATTCCAAGTGGTAGATTCTTCATGCAATGATTAGGGATCTAACTTCTGGACCTATGGGATCTAAAGTAAACATATAGATCTGGATCCTGAGTTGGGGTTCTCTATGTAAGCACCAAAATGTTAACATACAATATGGATCAACACCCTAGTTTGAGTATGAAAGCACTAGCCCTGTTCTGACATAGCAATAACACAGATAATAGGTATAGAAAAAACAGTAAACGAAAGAAGATAGTAAAAGAAAGAAGATAAGGAATTTTATAGTGGTTTGGCTGTTAATGAAGCCTATGTCCACTTTATAGTTTTAGTATAGACCGGTTGATGTTACAAGTAGTGTTTGGTTACAAGGCTTTTAATTATCCTTAGCTAGATTGAATCCCAGATTTGGAATCCACTAGAGAATCACAGTGAATCCCTTTGGAGATTGTTGTAAGGGAGGTAGACAGTGAAGAAAGTTTCTAGTAGAGCTTTAGCAATCAGTCCGGAGAAGATCCCGTTTATGTTGTAGGTAGGATGGTATTTATAGAGACCGGAGAGCTTCTGGGCCAGGCCACTTCGACAATTGCTCGCAGATGGACGTAGGAGGATCTATAGGAGTTTAACTCATGACCCGAGCCAAATGCATGGATCGCTAGCGATCCATGGTCTATGGATCTCTAGCGATCCATAGATTTAGCTCGCTCGAGAGCTAATGAGTTAGCTGCTATGTCTATCATCTTGCCATGCTAGGTCGCAAGTGTATCCTTGCTTCACATGGATTGCTGGCAATCCATCGTTTATGGAGCGCTAGCAATCCATACACTTAGTGCTTGCTTTGTTTTCTATGCTCCATAGCCCTTGCTTCTCTCCGTGAACCATTATATTGCATGGATCGCTGGTGATCCATAGAGTTCGGATTGCTAGCAATCCAAGCACATGGATTGTTTTTGGAGTTTGGAGTTTGGAATGCTGTCATGACCTTGTATTGATGTTGTTTGTGTAGCCTCGCTGCACGTTGTTCCATTTTAATGATGATTTACTAGCTAGTTGTATTTGACTGATGATTGGACTGAACGGACGCTGGTCTTTTGGTTTAGTCAAACTCAGTCGTTGCTTTTGTAATAGGACTTGGCTCTCTTTAACTCGTTGCTTCAGCCCTTTTGGTTGAGTTCTGAGCCATTCTGACTTCATCAAGTTGTTTCGTCTTCTCTTGGATCCTACTGGGTTAAAAACCCCGGTAACGACATTTGATATAAAATTTATAAAAGTAATTTAAATTGATCTATTATCTTCTAGGATAATCAATGTTGTTTTGAATTTCTAAATGATAGTTTATAAATGAGAAAATCCTTTAATTGGGATTGTTTAAATTTAAAAATAAGTGTAAATATTGTTTTGGGTTTATAGTAAGCAATGTTTTAATGACATTTTTTTCTGACCATTGTTTTAATAAACTTAGTATTATAATTTATTTATTTTAAACAACATTTCAAAGAGTATTTTTAAAGTGTTTTACAGTATTTAAAATGTGAAAATCAAGCCCACATGTGAACCAAATGTTTTAAAAGTTCGATTCATTTATTAGTGGTAAGTGTATGCGATTTAATTTCTATACACAAATCATTTTGTTATTCCGAATAGTCGATTTATCGACTATCGATTTTGATTCTGCTATCTTCTTTGTATTTCGTCACTCTAAGACGATGTGTTGCTCATTTGAGCCGTTATCCTTTGTTGGAAATGACTAAACCCAAAGAGCGAGTAGGGACCAAGCTATGTGGGGTTGCCCCTGTTAGGGTATTTTCACATTCACTCTTGATTATATTCGGTTGTGCGCATTGGGATGTGAAATACTTGGATACTCGATAACAGTTGGCGGTGTACGACTTGGAGGTATCTAAGAGCCAATAGAGTTCTCATGTATATTTCTACAGGTATACTTCTGGTAAGTGGGACACACCCTCCTAGTCATTGAAGGAAAATTCCTTTCCTTGTTGTTGATTCAAATCTTGGAATTGTCTATTTAACTACACCGAGAAGTGACCAATGTCCTTCTTGATCTTTAATTATTTGCATCCATCCTTTGAGTGTGTATTGTGACCATGTTTGGCCATTCTTTCAAGTTTGGAATTTTACCTTGCTTATCCATTCTTTCCAATTTGGATTTTGTTCAGATTTTTTCCATTCTTTCAAGTCTGGATTTTATGTTATTTATGCATATTCCTTAAGTATGGGATTTATTCTTACTATTACCCATCCTTTATATATGGATTCATTTTCCTGTTGTTTATATCCACTCTTTCCTGTATGGATGTTGTTCTTGTGAGGTAAAGTTCCGTGTATAGTGGCATGGTATAATAGAATTTTTATATGTTTATCATATTACTTGAGTTTTCTCATGCTAGTTTTCAAGATTGATCCGGGTCTTATTTTGTTATAATGCTCGGGTTAGACCAAGTATTATCGTAAGTTGGCTTTAATGATATGGAGTTCTTGGAGAAAAGCTAGATGTTCACCTATCGTAGTGTTTTATTTTCCGCTATATTATATGTTATCCCTGTCAGCAATTGTATGGTCAGGATTTTATAACTGTCTAGCTGATAAGGTTCGTTTTTAACTCTAGTGTACTCTGTATTTTGGAGTGGCGGTTTATACTGTTTTTGTTATAATATATGTCGTCGTTTCCACTGTGAGATTCTATTTTACATGTTCTCTGTTCTTTTCCTTTTATTTTACCCCAACAATTTGCCTTTTCGGTGATGGGATGTTCGGCATTTGAATATCGTTGATGTATTCTGTGTCGACTTTTTATGATCGTAAAGGCGGGTTGTTAAAGTTTTATAATTGTAATCATATTAAGAATGTACCTTGTAGCCAAAGTGTAACGGCCTACCTTTTCGACCCTTAAAAGTTGACACAAATTCATCTATGGTATTCACGTGCCGAACATCCAAGTGTCAGAAAGATAGACTGTTGATGTGAAAGAAAAGAAAAGACAGAACATAATCTCACAATGTAAGGAGTAATCTATAATATACCAAAGATCTCTACAAAAGAAAAACAGTAATATATATACAACAATCAGAGTAATACTAACTTACCATTAGCAAGAAAGTTATAACAGTTTGTCATCAAAATTGGTGATAAGTACAATGCAACAACTACAATGGAAATAGAGATAAGTAAATACATCTTGGTGGTATCCAACTTGTCTCCTAAAGCTCCAAAGTATCCATCACTAAATCTGGAAATATTATTAGGTTGACTCGAGCATTATATGAAAATATGTCCGGTTCAGTCTGGCAAACCAGCATGAGAAACACAATCAAATGGATTTTAATATTATATAACCTTTTCAAAATAAAGGTATCTTATATGACCGCACCACACATAAACATGGATGAATTTTTATCTTCCGATAACCAAACCATTTTATAGGAAATATTCTGATATTGTAATAATGTCTAGGGTTTAAAATAAATATATTCTTAGCGAAAATGGTTACACTAATTACATTCAAACATAATAGGTATACAACTAAGTTTGTAAGGCACGTAGTGGAGATTGGATTCCAATTTATCAAGGTAAGGGACTACTTTCCGTACTATACACCTCTAGATAAAATGTACCAAGGCTACAAACCTCGCACCTCTACCAACACAGAGCTGACTACTCCTTTAACATGGCATTCCAAATTATGGCATCCCTTAGGCACCGAGGCTGCAAACATAGCCCTCCCCCGATCGCCCTGCCGCGCATACCAAATCCAAAAATCCTGATCTAGATATAGGAGTGATGCTCCTAAAGGTGGTGAACCACACAGCTCCGCAGCATCTACACCGTTTTAGCCATTACCTGGATGTGAAGCTTGTCAGGTCATATTTTACCTTTTCCTCCTACCCCATTTGGAATGCTAATACTATCCCCAAGCAACAATGCGATGCTAGCATTCCCCCATACAAGTTGTTCGGGATATAAACAAACCAAAAGCACTACTTTTACTACATCCATTTTGGAATCACCCTCAGGATTAGTAGCAAGTAAGCCTTGCACAACACAGAATTCAATCATCGATTCCATCATCCCGAACCAATCACGAACGTCTTCCAAAGTGTCAAACACGTATATGGTTTTGGAGTGTTTACAGCTTCAAGTCGTCTCATAAAAGTACACTCCCCCGCTTATCGATCGCTCCAAAACTAATCGATAGATTCGGGTAAACTCAATTCCGCTTCTTTTGGAAATAGAAAGACAATACATAAAAGCAGAGATCCACCTCCTAATCATTTAAGTAGATAGATTTCATTAGCATTTGTCCTAGAAGAGCGAAACAAGATTATACTTACAGTATAATACCATTGAAGGTAAAAGTGCCATATAATTCCCATGTTTCTTCTAGATATTTCAAAAGTTATATTTGGTCAAGATTTGATAGTCAGTTATTTAACTATCAAATAAGCAAACAATCAAACATAGATTTAATTTCCAATGGAAACCATTAAGCCTCATTAATTAATTCTTTCATTAATTAAAATCACTTTATAAGCACATGATTTAAAATATCTTTACAAAAAGATATATTCACAAACCCTTTGTACTCCTCTCAATACTTGGAAAAATATTCATATACTTATATCATCAGTATAATTATATACAAAAAAACACTATACTTTCACTATTTAGAAATGTATCCATATAATTATCTCGATAGTACAAGTATATTCATAAACCTTACATTTTCAGTACTTAGAATGTATCAATATACTTATCTCAACGGTATAGTATATTCACAAATGTTACATTTTCACTACTTAGAAAATGTATCCATATACTTACCTCAATGGTATAAGTATATTCACAAACATAACATTTTCACTACTGAGAAAATGTATCCATATACAGATTTCAAAAGTAAAAGTATAATCACAAACATTACATTTTCACTGCTTAGGAAATGTATCCATATACTTATCTCAACAGTATAAGTATATTCACAAGTATTGAGAAAGATTTCATTTTTAATGTTAAGTATGGAACGACGTTTTCGTACCACTATAATTATAAAGATCATTATCGAAATCAAATCTCATTTCTTTTATAAAATTTCTTTTTATAAACCCATTCCATATTTATAAGTCCTTTTATAAATCTCTAAAATTATTCATAAAACTCTACTTATAAATCTCTACAATTGTATATAAAATTCCTTTTATAAACCTCTAAAATTATTTATAAAAATCATGTTATAAATCTCTATAATTAAATAAAACTTTTTATAATTCTCTAAAATTAAATAAAACTCTGTTTATAAATCTCTACAATTATTTATAAACGCCTTTAATATTATTGTACTATAAATCTCTAAAATTAAATAAAACTCTTTTATAAATTCACTACTTAAAACCTTCTTTTCAAATTCGAAAAGAGGCTTAGCGACCATTATGGTACTATAACAAGCTACTATTTATTTTTAATTCACTTTCCAAATCATATTACTGATATCAACATAAGCAAGCATATATGTAACAAACTGTACCTTAATGGGCCTAAATTTCAATAAAAATCGAAACCCAAGTCCATCAAACCACAAATCGTTGGATTTGGTGCCTGCATATAAGCATTAGCATTATCAGCGACTGATAGAAATCTAAACTCACATCGGAAACAATCATAGGATAAGAATACCAATTATGACTACTACTTTGGAAGTAATGGTATTACTTGGATAGCAGATTGTCATATCAGCATCGAGCATGAGAGAAAAGATGGCTTCTCCAAAAACTAAAAAGTCCAGCTCCAATGACATGTTTCTCTAAATCTATCCTATGGACTGTAATGAGGAGGGGGTCAGAACAACTTTCTGGTGATTGGAAAATCTATAAACTGTCCATAACATAAATTTATACCGATTGGTTTCTATTTAATTGTTATGTCTATTAAGATTAGCAATTCTAATCTAACCTTGCATTGCTCACACGATTACTACCTACCCATTCCCATGGTACGAAATACTAACGAAGCCTTATCAACCACCCTATACTTCCAAGTCCATTAGCCACTTGATACTTCTAAATAAGAAGCGGGCTTCTACTATCGCTAGATAATTCTTTTAAAAGAGAAATAGGTAAACTTTGTCATTTAAGACCTCAATCGAGGTAGCCTCGATCATTTAAGACCCATTCCTAAGGTGGACTTCTAGCATCATCATTATTGGTCTATTCGCCCTCACTGTAGAGACATTTGACCACTATATATGGTCTTATAAATTATAATAGCCAAACCACTTGTAACAACCCAAAATTTTGGTTATTCGATTTTAAATGTTTAATTTATTTTAAATATTTAAAATAATTGAATTTTGGAATTTAATAACTTATAATTCAAATATAAGGGATAATTGAATATTTGAATTGTGAATTAAATGTCAACTATAGGGATTTAATAATTTTATTTAACTCCTTTTAAGTTATAAATAATATTGGTGAATTCAATTTGTAAATTTACTTAAAATATAAAATAGATAAGATAAATATCGGTAATTAAATATTTAAATCTGTGAAATCAGCCTTCCAGGGCATAGTCTTGGAGTTCAACAAAACCAGTTTAATTGGATCCATAATAGTGAATTATATTACGGCATCGAATTTCATAGCGATCAAACATATCGTTTGGTCGTGCGAGATCGAAACGCCAGGAAATTAATATCGGAAATTTAATATAATAACTAGGTCGAAAACCTATCTTCTGCATACGATCGAATTAGGTCTCGAAACAAGTTCCATTGCATTCAAAAATATAACATATAGAACGCTAGGCGGCATGTTTCGTTTGGAGTTCCAGATTTTCGTGTATGTTTTGTGAATATTTAAAATTAAAATGATGTAAATATATTTTTATTTAGCCTCATGCCTGCCATACCCTTGCCATACTCCTCATGTTTGCCCAAACCACCCAGTAATGGCTTGCCATACCTCCCTTTCCTATAAGATGTTGTCTGTAACAAAGAAAATAGGTTTTCCTCTTTGAAAACAAAGTTCAAAAATAAAAATAAAAATCTATACTTAACTATAAACCAAAATTCTTGATTCATCAAACTCGTATGGCCATGAGCTTCAATCCTATACCTTTCTTTGTGTGTTCGCAGCAATTTTGAGGGGTGGCCGTTATGAACAGAGGACATGGCCATTGTTTTTTTAGCTAGGGTTTGATGTTGTGGATGATTGGGACATCGATTGGAGTTTTGGATGTTGGATTAGGGCTTGTCTTGTCGAATTGCAGCTGGACGCTGAGTTTTGGGAGGATCAACGAGGTTTTTGTTTGCGCAAACAGTGCCAGGCACGGAGGATCGAGCTACGATGCATATTTATTAAAGGCTCTAGGGTGGAAGTCGTGGTGTCCATTGGGTAGCTCTCATGAAGAGAGGAAGATTGAAGGTGGTTTCGGTGATTTTCGTTGCTTGTGGAGGGCATTTGTAACAACCCAAAATTTGAGCTATAATAATTAATTAAGGAATTAATTAAAAAATAAAATAATTTTTCGAAATTGTCAGAATCGAGCAACGAAAGTTGCATCATTGGGTCCGTGGTAATTTTCTGAGCAATATCCATATATAACTTGTCGAAATCCGAGCCAGTACGGAGAAGTTATGAGAGAAACAAGAAATCAGACTTAAATAAACAGAAACGAAAAAAATAAATAGACCCATAAGGGTCGACCCATGTTATGGTCAGGTCAACCCATAGGTCGACCCCCAATGAGCATAGGTCGACCCCCAATAAACTTAGGTCGACCCGCACTTCTGTCTGGACGATATTTTGTCTAGGTACGAGCCGAAGACCATATAATCTAATCTTCATGAAATCATATGCGTTCGTGCTTGCATCAGACGATTCCTCGTGAGCCTATGACGTGGTTGCACCAGATATAATCTTCAAATCCAACGGCTTGAGATCCCTAAGCCACACTATAAATAGAACCCTAAGCCTAGCTATTTTTCTCATTTAGATTTTCTCTCAATTGAGTTCATTGCCTGAGGCTGAACCCTTAATAGAAAAAATTTCTGGGGAGGAAATCTTTTTAATAAAAATATTCTATGCCCTAGAATTGGATCCAGAAAGGCCCAGGAATAGAGATAAGGACCACAGGTGAGTTTTTTGTAATTATTTTAGATTTGTAAGCGATTTAAAATAATAGGGTTCTCAATAGTTGTAGTTTTTCTACAATATTGAGACAGCTTTTATGTAAGTTTATTTATAGTCAGTTTTTAAGTAAATTTCAGAAGTTCTTTTCAGTCTATTTTTATTCAGCTATTTTATTCAGTTATTTACAATTAATTGTAGTTATTTACAGTCATTTACATCTATTTTAAGTTGGAATTTAGCCTGTAAATGTTAGTTTCTTTTTTTAGAGATATAATCCTTTTTGACGTGAATAAAATACTAAAAAGAGAAGAATTCGCAAATATGGATTAAAATAAAATAACACTAAATTTACAGAAATCAGATGTAAAATGAGAAAAACGGAAATAAAAATAGAGATGGATTGAAATAGGCAAATTTAAGATATTTGCAAGCATAATTATAACAAGTGGTTATAACTAAAAAGAGAAAATAGAAGAGTAACAGTTGCAAGAACAATTATAACATGTAGGTTATAATTATAAAGAAGAGATTACAAAAGAAGCTTATTTTAAAACTTAGATCTTGGATTAAGTTAATAAGCAAATATAGAAGTAGGGCCTGTACCGGTAGCATTCCCTTTTAGGTCTAGGACTGATGGTTTCACATGTAGGTGAGGCTTGACCCGCTTATGCTGATTAGGGTAAATAAGTGGCCAATAGATAGAGGCTCAAATCTAGTGATTTGGGCAGTGGACGCAAAGCTAGAAGATTTGTTTCTTAGGACCAGTACCGGCAGCATTCCCTTTCAGTTCGAGGACTAATGATCTCACACGTAGGTGAGGCTGGGAACGCTTATGCTGATTAGGGTAAACATAGGGCCAAATAGGGGGCAACAGTTAGTATGTACCGACAATAACCGAGCATATGGCATCGATTAGGGCAAATAATTCGCTACTGCGTCCTAAGCGCTAAAGATTTGTCTTTTGCTGTGACCAATAGGACTGGTTCATAATGGCAAAACAGGGATGGGAAAGGCCGATCAATGGGTAGGATTTGGATTTGAGCCTAATCATGTCAGCGGTTAAGATAGGATTAGGATTTCAGCCTAATCACAGTATTTTAAGACAAGTGCAAACAATCAAAGCAAACAATCAAACAATCAAAGCAAACAGTCAAACAGAAGTTTATCCGAGTTTTATTTTTTCTGTATTTTCCTTTCAAGCTAGAACTATTGCTTACTATATTATCTTTATCTTACTTAGAAATGCTAGTAATTAATTTCACTCACCAGACTTATTGTCTAACCCACTCCTCTATTTCCCCCTTTTCCCCATAGGCTAGTAGAGTTGAGGATAGTTGATTCAGGTTGCTTGGAGATTCATTCCCGGTGTTTTCTCATTTCAGATGTATTCTTCTGCTTTTTATCTTTTTCATTCGGCTTATGATAGATTGGCACTTGTGAGAGGGATTATTATTACTGTTACTTTTACTCTGATTATGTGAGACCGAGATGTATTTTCATAAGACATGAGAGATTATGAGTTTTTGAGACATGTCATGTTTTTATGACTTATTGTGAGAAGAAGCTTAATTTTGAATGATAATTTATTATTTAAATGTTTCCGCTGTTCTTACTTATTTATCTTGTGAATCTTAGTCTCTGTGATGCTTTAGCTATACCCATAACGCACCACATACTTTGGTGTGCCCTTTTTTGGGAATACTAAGGGGTGTGGGGTGTTCCATTCAGTATCAGAGCCTAAGGTTACATTATTCCTAAAAACTTGTTCTAAAAGTAAAGTATTTTTCAAAGGAAACATATCTTCAAACTAAAATTAATTTTTAGAAAGAAACTTTTATTATGAAATATTTTTCAAATATAAAAGTGTTTTTTATAAAAATCTCCTCAAAGTCCAGTTCAACCTTCTTTCAAGCCTAAATTTTCTTTTCTATGCATAGTATGGCGACGCCCCAAATCTTCCAGAGGGTGTCCAAGTCCCTGGCTGGTTCCGTAAATACCTCCAAGTTGAGGCACCAGAGGTGCAAGGGCAAGCACCCAATGCAGCATCATCGGGTGGAGGCCCCGTTAATCCACCTGCAGTAGCCAATTTTTCAAAGCTATGCAAGGACTTCGCTAGTCCAGGAGGCAAGACGTTTTCTAGCATAGAGGATTTCATAGAAGCACGAGCTTGGTTGTGGAATACGGAGCGGATATTTGGGCTGTTAGGATTGGAGGACCAGAATAGACTTCAGCTTGCATCTTGGCAGCTGAAGGGAGAGGTTTCTTACTGGTGGGAGATTGTAGAAATGGAGGGTAGATAAATTTGTTGGGTTGGATTTCGGTAAAGGTTTGAGAGTAAGTTCTTGTCGTAAGCCGATGAAGGCATGCAGTTGGAGAAGATCATTAGTTTGAAGCAGGGGAGTCTTTTCAGTGAAATAGTATATATATCAGTTTAATGAGTTATCGCGGTTAAGGATGGAGCTTGTTAATACACCGCATAAGAAGGCCACCAAGTTTGCTAAAGGTTTGAACCAGCACCTCCAAGGATTGGCATTGACACATGTACCTATAGGAGCGACGCATGACTCACTTATGGAAATGGCTCTCATATCAGATGTCGCTAAGAAAGAAGAGATTAAGGAGGTTCCTAAATCAGAAAACTTTAAGAAGCAGTGGTGGAAGAATAAGAAGGATAAGGATAGGAAGAAAGGAGGAGGACCTCAGAAGGGACAGATCAAGAAGGGCGAGAAATGTCATAATTGTGGATTGGTTAGGCATTTCACAAAGGACTGTAAGAAGGACACGATGAAGGGGAGTTGTTACAACTGTGGGCAGCCTGAACACCTTAGTAGAGCTTGTCCTTAGAAAACAGGGCAGAGAGCAGGCACACCTACGGTGCAAGTACAGCCTTTGGATGCAGCACCTTCTAGTAGTGGACCGGATCGAGGTACGAAAGTCTCTGTAGAAGGTTTGATCTCTATTTTAGATTTTCCTATTCGAACTCTTTTTGACTCCGGAGCATCGCATTCTTTCATTTATAGTTCCTTGGTTGATTGTTTGCACTTAGATATTTCTCTAGTTGTAGACCCTCTAGTTGTTTCAAAACCCATAGGAGGATCAACACATTTATCCATGGTTTGTAGGGGTTTGAATACTAGGCTAGAGTTTGATTGTGACGCCTATGTACTGGGATTTTCGGGATATGGGATGATTTTGGGGATGGACTGGTTATCCACTTATGATGCGATATTGGGCTGCGAGAGGAGAGTCGATAGACTAGAGACATATAGCGGACAGACTCTTGAGGTTTCTTGCGACCCACAGGGGTCAGTCATGTTGAGCTTCCTTTATTCCCTTGATTCATCACTTGGAGATTTAGATTCAGTTCCAGTTGTTAGAGATTTCCTAGTCATTTTTGAGGAGGTTAGAGGCTACCCCCTAAGAGAGAGATCGACTTTAGGATCTATCTGAATGACAATGCTACGCCAGTGGCATTGCCCATGAGACATATAGCTCCTAGGGAGAGGAAGGAGTTAAGTAAGCAGATTGGTGAGCTATTAGAGAATGGCTTCATCAGATGAGCATATCTGAGTGGGGGGCGGCAGTCGTCTTCGCTACAAAGCCAAATGGCTCCCTTAGACTCTGCGTAGACTATAGAGAGTTGAATAAGCTCATGAAGAAAAACCGTTACCCACTTCCTAGGATATATGATCTTCCCGATCAGTTGGTTGGCTCTTTAGTATTTTCTTAGCTTGACTTAGCCATAGGATTTCATCAGCTTAGGGTCACTGACGATAGTATCGATAATACAACATTTAGGATACCCCTAGCAAAGGGAACATGGTTGCGGATGTGTTAAGTAGGAAGAGAACAACACTTAGCCCAATGTTTGTGGAGTGGAAAAGCCTAGAGTTTATTTCCACCTTTGATTTTAAGCCCTCTAAAGACTTTACTCCTAGATTATTGGCATTACTTGAGGTTAAGCCTACCCTCATAGACCATATTGGATCAAGGCAGTGAGAGGATTCAGAGCTTGTGGATATTCTGGATAGGATTAGCAGAGGAGAGGTCTCTAGACATCTCCAACGCTATTCCATCGATAGTAAAGGGTGGCTAAGGAGAGATGGAAGACTTTGTGTCCCCCGCACTGGTGATTTGATGAGAGCAGTTCTAACAGAGGCACACCATTCTCGGATGACTATTCATCCAGGTGGTGATAAGATGTATAAGGACATGAAGAGAGTGTTTTATTGGAGTGGCATAAAGAAGGATGTAGCAGAGTTTGTGGCTAAGTGTCTTGTGTGCCAAAGGGTTAAGGCGGAGCAGCAGAGGCCTGGCGGATTGCTTCAACCATTAGATGTACTAGAACGGATATGGGATAGTGTTTCGATGGACTTCATAGATAGTTTACCCCGATCTAGGAAGGGGAATACCAGTATTTTGGGTGATTGTAGATCGTTTGACTAAGAGCGCCCACTTCCTTCCGGTCAAGAGTAAGAGGACCTTATTTGGCATCCATATACGTTCGTGAGATAGTCCGACTTCATGGAGTTCCCTCTAGCAAAGTGAGCGACATATACCCTATCTTTACTAGCGAGTTTTGGAGAAGCTTGCAAGAGGCTTTAGGGACACAACTTAGATTGAGTACGGCCTATCACCCTCAAACGGATGGCCAAATGGAGAGAGTTAATAGGGTTCTTGAGGATTTATAGAGGATGTGAATTCTTGATTTAGGAGGGACTTGGAAGGAGTACCTTCCTTTAGTGGAATTCGCTTATAACAACTGTTTTCAGGCTAGCATTGGGATGGCTCCTGTTGAAGCCCTTTATGGAAGACCTTGCAAGTCGCCTTCATGTTGGTTGGAGTCTACAGAGAGATTGCTACTTGGTCCGGACATGGTTAGAGAGATTTCGGAAAAGATTGATTTGATTAGTAGAAGAATGAAGACGGCCCAAAATAGGAAAAAATCCTATGTAGATAAGCGGAGAAGGGATATTGAGTTCGAGGTAGGAGATTTGGTTTTCGTTAAGGTATCTCCGCTAAGAAAGGTAGTGAGGTTTAGATCAAGTGGGAAACTTTCTCCCTAATTCGTAGGACCGTTCCCTATTGTGGAAAGGGTAGGGAAGATGGTGTATCAGATAAAGCAACCGGAGAGGCTCACGGGAGTTCATGATGTTTTTCATGTTACGCACTTGAGAAAGTGCTTACATGATTCAGTATAGGTAGTGGAACCTAACCTACTTGACGAAGTTAAAGTGGAGAGAGAAGCATTGGTTCATCGCATTCCTACCAAGATCGTTGGACATGATATCAAGAAGCTTAGGAATAAGGAAGTCACTTTGGTTAAGGTGCTGTGGGGAGATAGTATTGAGGACGCTACCTGGGAGGCTAAGGAGAAAGTATGCATCTCTTATCCGCATCTCTTCGATAGTATGTCTTGAATTTCCAATTTACATCTTTAGTTTTGAATAGGTTCTTTCCTTTAGTATCCTTTGGGAGGGTAGGTCTTAGGATTTAACCTAAGGATGATAGGAACGAATGTAAACATGTTACTATAACATGTTATGTATGTTGGATGCTAGTGGTTGAAAGTGTTGGCTAGTGGATGTTAATGGATGCATATAGACAAACTAGGCACTATTATCTCATAGAGATCAGTCTAACTAGGTCGCTAAAGCATATGCATATGGATGTGTGTGCACTTGCATTTTTATTTCATGGTCGCTATGAATAGGTGATTATCATATGATTGTTGCATTAGGATGATGATTGTAGCATGCATATTGAACTATCAGTTGCCATTAGGAAATTTGCATTCATTTGGACACATGGCACGGAAATGAGCGCATAAAAATGAGGTCGACTGAATAAGTAGACCTCCTAAACTTTTGCAATAGTTAGGGACATTGACACTACATTATTGCATATATCATAAATTTCATTAGAAAGCTTAAGGAAAATGGATGTAATGGATGATAATTGAATATGTGGTTGTGGAATTTGGATGTAAATATTTATTTCATTCTTCTGTCCTTGTAGATTTCAAGGACGAAATCCTTTAAGGAGGGGGAGAATATAACAACCCAAAATTTGAGCTATAATATTTAATTAACGAATTAATTAAATAATAAAATAAGTTTTTTAAATCATCAGAATCGAGCCATGGAAGTTGCACCATTGGGTCCACGGTAATTTTCTGAGCAATTTCCATATATAACTTGTCGAAATCCGAGTCAGTAAGGAGAAGTTACGAGAGAAACAAGAAATCAGAATTAAATAAACAAAAACGAAAAAATAAAATAAATACACCTACTAGGGTCGACCAAGGTTATGGTCTGGTCGACCCATAGGTCGACACCCAAAGAGCATAGGTCGACCCCCAATAAACTTAGGTTGACCCGCACTTCTGCCTGGACGATATTTCATCCAGGTACGAGCTGAAGACCCTATAATCTGATCTTCGTGAAATCCTGTGCATTCGTGCTTGCATCCGATGGTTACTTATGAGCCTATGACGTGGTTGCACCAGTTTTGATCTTCAAATCCAATAGCCTGAGATCCCTAAGCCACACTATAAATAGAACCCTAGGGCTAGCTATTTTTCTCATTTAGATTTTCTCCCAATTGGGTTCATTGCCAGAGGCTGAAACCTAAATAGAAAAAATTTCTAGGGAGGAAATATTTTTAATAAAAATATTCTACGCCCTAGAAGTGGATCCAGGAAGGCCGAGGTATAGAGCTAAGGACCACAGGTGATCGTTTTGAAATTATTTTAGATATATAAGCAATTTAAAATAATAGGGTTCTCAATAGCTGTAGCTTTTCTACAATTTTGAGACAGTTTTTATGTACGTTTATTTACAGTCAGTTTTTAAGTAAATTTCAGAAGTTCTTTTTAGTCTATTTTTATTAAGCTATTTTATTCAGTTATTTACAATTAATTGTAGTTATTTGCAGTTATTTACATCTGTTTTAAGTTGGAATTTAGCCTGTAAATGTTAGTTTCTTTTTTTAGAGATTTAACCCTTTTTGATGCAAATAAAATATTAAAAAGAGAAGAATTCACAAATATGGATTAAAATAGAATAACACTAAATTTACAGAAATTAGATGTAAAATGAGAAAAACTGAAATAAAAATAGAGATGGATTGAAATAGGCAAATTTAAGATATTTGCAAGCATAATTATAACAAGTGGTTATAACTAAAAAGAGAAAATAGAAGAGTAATAGTTGCAAGAACAATTATAGCACATAGGTTATAATTAGAAAGAAGAGATAACATAAGAGGCTTATTTTAAAACTTTGATCTTGGATTAAGGTAATAAGCAAATATAGAAGTAAGGCCCGTACCAGCAGCATTCCCTTTCAAGTCTAGGGCTGATGGTTTCACACGTAGGTGAGGCTGGGACACGCTTATGATAATTAGGGTAAATAAGTGGCCAATAGATAGAGGCTCAAACCTAGGGATTTGGGCAAGGGGCACAAAGCTAGAAGATTTGTTTGTTAGGACCAGTACTGGCAGCATTCCCTTTCAGGTCGAGCACTGATGGTCTCACACGTAGGTGAGGCTGGGCACGCTTATGCTAATTAGGGTAAATAAAGGGTCAAATAGGGGGCGACAGTTAGTGTGTACCGGCGATGACCGAGCATGCGACATCGATTAGGGTAAATAATTCGCTACTGCGTCCTAAGCGCTAAAGAGGTGTCTTTTGCTGTGACCAACATGACTGGTTCATAGTGGCACAATAGAGATAGGAAAGACCGATCAATGGGTAGGATTATGATTTCAGCCTAATCAAGTTAGCAGTTGAGATAGGATTAGGATTTCAGCCTAATCACAATAGTTTGAGACAAGTGCAAACAATCAAACAATCAAAGCAAACAATCAAACAATCAAAGCAAGCAATCTAACAGAATCAGAAACAATATTTTATCCGAGTTTTATCTTTTCTGTATTTTCCTTTCAAGCTAGAACTATTGCTTAGTATATTATCTTTATCTTGCTTAGAAATGCTAATAATTTCTTTCCCTCACTAGACTTATTGTTTGACCCACTCCTCTATTTCCCATTTTCCCCCATAGGCCAGTAGAGTTGAGGATAGTTGATTCATGTTGCTTAGAGATTCATTCCCGGAGTTTTCTCATTTCAGATGTATTCTTGTGCTTTTCAACTTTTCGTTCGGCTTATGATGGATTGGCACTTGTGAGAGGAATTATTATTACTGTTACTTTTACTCTGATTATGTGAGACTGAGATGTATTTTCATAAGACATGAGAGATTATGAGTTTTTGAGACATGCCATGTTTATATGACTTATTTTGAGAAATTTTGAATTATAAGTTATTATTTAAATGTTTCCGCTGTTCTTACTTATTTGTCTTGTGAATCTTAGTCTCTGTGATGCTTTAGCTATACCCATAACGCACCACATCCTTTTTTGTGCCCTTTATCGGGAATTCTAAGGAGTGTGGGGTGTTTCAGCATTTGGCCATGCGTGCACAATTGCGTGCATTGACATTTCGTGCACATATGATATAGAAGGAGGAAGAAGATGATGCAGTGGTGAGGGGCATTTTGGTATATATGTTTAAGTTATTATTTTATATTTTTAAAATTATCGTTAACTTATAAAATCCGTATCTCGCCCATACATGGTCGGATTTGAACGCCGCTTATTGCGTTGGACTCGTGTCGTCGAGAGCTTCGCGATGGAATTAGTTTGGTTGGATTTGGAGCAAGTGAAAATTTGGGCTAAAATCGGATGGTCGTTCGGTTTAGTCCAAAATCGGGCCATTTCGGCGGAAACGAAAATCAATGTGTGTTTAACTCACATTTAATTGTATTATATCATATCAATGATGTTGAAAATGTTTACCAATTGTTTGGATGTTAGTTTGATAGTTTGATTTCTTGTTTGGTTGAATTTCCGTTTGGAAATTAAAAGGATGACATATTAAACTGATCATTATAAACCCATATGATTATCTATATTATCCGTAACCATTGTTTTGCAAGAAAAATCTATAGAGAGACTCAAAAGGGGTTTCTCGCCAATATGTTATTTATTTACATCCAGACGTTTTTATACTAATAGCCAATTCAGAAAAATTCTCGATATTTCATCTAATAGTTTAAATGTCGTTATAGCAATTTTTCGCTATACCGTCATTTATTTAATTTCATTTCAAAGACCTTGTTATATGAACTTGAGCTTGTTTTCTTGCTGAAAAGAATATTGAAAATTTATTAACCATTTTGATTAATGATAATTCAAATTAATTAATCATTTTTAATTAATTAATTTAAGATTAATTAATCAATTTAATAGATGATCTTTAAAATTTTTTTATCTTTTGATTTAATTTACCATTTTTGCTAATGATGTTTTATATTTAATTAATAGCTTTAACTAATGATTATTTGCGTTTAATTAGTTCTTTTAAATTAATGATAATGGAGCATATTTAATTTATTTAACTTAAATAACTATTTGAATTAATTATGATGGAATTAAATTAATTATTTCAATTTACGATAATTGAAATTAATAATCATTTTAATTCATGATCTTTAAAAATAATTCATCATTTTAAATAATGATATTTAAAAATAATTAATGATTTTAAATAATGATATTTGAATTTTATTAATCATTTGATTAATGATTGTTTTAAATTTAATTAATTGTTTTAACTAATAATATTAGTAATTTAGTTAAATCATTTTAATTTATAATGTTTTATAGTTAAATGAATCCTTTTAACAAATGATGTTTTAAGTAATCATTGTAACTAATGAGGATTTAAATTTAATTAATCTGGTTAAATTATGATTATTTAAATTTAATTAATTGTTTTTGATTAATGGAATTTAAAATTACTTATCATTTTAATTAATGATGTTTAAGATCAATTATTCATTTAATTGATGAATATTTGAATTTAATAAATCTTTTTAATTGATTATATTTAAAGTCAATTAATTGGTTTAATAAAAGTGATTTAAGTAAATTATCTAATATAATAAAATTGCTTTAATTATTAAAAGTTAATGAACTGATTTAGTAAAGATTTTAAAGTTAATTTACCAATGTTATATAACTGTTTGGAAATAATTATATATTTTATTAAAGATAATGGATATTTAAAAGAAATTTTAAGTGTGATTAATTATCTTTCACGATAATTAATATTGTTTTACAGCTATAAAAAGGAATTGGAACTCGATTATTGGGATGTTAAGTTGGATAATCTTTTGGGTGTTCTGTCTGATGTTGGTTTAGGCCTTCGGGGTCGCGCACCTGGAAAATTATTCTCTGAACGCCTCAATAATCAGGAACTAATTCTAAAAATGTTTTACCAAGGTGGAAATAAGGAAATCGAGCAAAAGTTCAATCCGTTTTTAAAAGTAAAAGTTTGATTCGTTTATGGAAATGAATTATTTCCGTAAAGTGAATCACTTAAATGAAAATGATTTAATTTTATAATTAGCACTAAACATCGAAGAAGTAAACTTGTCACTATTTCGAAAGTTAAGAATAATTGTTGAACATTACTTTGAGGTAACACTACCTTGACTTGTCTGGTATTATTTTTAACCAAGAAAAAGTAGAAGTTTGAATTCAATGAGTGGTGATAAGTATACAAGACTTAATTTTCATATACGATCAAATTATATCCTCAATAGTTGGTATGTCAGCTATCAGCTACTTCAGCTAATTTATTATATTCATTCTAAGACGATTTATTGCTCTGTTTGAGTATTAATATTCGTTGTCGAAAACGAGTAAATCCAAAGAGCTAAGGGGCGTCCAACTAGATTTTTGTGTACCGTCACTTGAAAAACGGTTTATGTTTTAGATGTGAAATATCGGATTCTCTGGAAGGTTTGGCGGGGTCCGACTGGTACTTTCCCAAGGAGGTCACCGAGTATATGGACTTCTCACGAGTATATTATTAGAGGTATGTTTAAGGAGGGCTGCACTCTCCTTGTCATTTGTTGGAAGATTCCCTTTCCTTATTTGATTCGGATCTCTGAATCTGTTTTAGCTTTAAAATTGCCATATCACGACATTTAAATATTAATTTAGCCTATTCTATCAGGTTGGACTGTTACCTTATTCTGTCCATTCTATCAAATTGGACTGTTACCTTATTTAGTCCATTCTATCAAATTGGACTGTTTTCCTTGTTCTATCCTTCTGTCCAGTTTGGAATTTACTCGATTTATTTTCGATCTTTCGAGTCTAGTTTAATATTAATTATGCTTATTCTTATTTGGATTTGTTTTTTGATATTTATTTCTGCTCTTTCCTGTATGAATGTTATTCTTGTGAGTTGCAAACCTGTTTAGCGTTAGTGGCGTGGTCTCACAGAACTTTTATATTTGTTCCCTATTATTCGAGTTGTCTCATGCTGCTATTTCCAAACTGATATGGGTGTTATTTATTTATAGTGCTCGGGTCAATCCGAGTATTTTTCCCAGGATGTCTTTGAAGTATTGGAGACCGTGGAAGGGAGCTGAAGATTCACCTATCGTAGAATTTTAATTTTCCGTTGTATTATATAGTATACCTATGGGCATTTGTAAGGTCTGGATTTTATAACTGTCCAGCTGATACGGTTTGTTTTTAACTTTGATATACTCTGTATCTTTGGAGCTACAGTTTCACCGTCCTTGTTATTATATCTTGTCGATTCCGTTGTGAGATTCTATTTTTCTCTTTACTCTATTCTTTTCTTTTATTTACCTTAACAATCTACCCTTTTGTCGATTGGATGCGACATTGGAACACAGTGGTAGTGTTTGATGCCGACTTTCGATGGTCAAAATAGCGGATCGTTATATCACTAACGCATCTATCGTTATTAAATTCTTAGCAATATGAGAGACTATATACAAGCCATTTAATACCTCATTAATAAGGAATAGGAAGGCCTCTGACCATTTAACACCTATTTATAGGTAGGCCTTTTCCATTTAATACCAAACCCTAGGGTGGACTCCTCACTAGTACTATCTAGCGAACATTGTTTGGAAATTTCATTGGGCTACTTAATACTTCTTTTATATAAAAGAGGCAGACCTTACAACCGCTTAATACCTCAAACCAGAAGCGAACCTCTCCCGAAATATCATATACCACTCTTATAAATGTGGAATCTCATTAGATTACTTCTTTCGGTAGGGAGGTGAACCATTAGATAGCCACTTAATACCTTAACACTGAAGTAAACCATTATAGAGATACCCCTCGCCGCTCCTAATTGTAAATTTGGACCATTTAATACTTTCCAATTAAGAAAGCAAGTCCAATCTCTCACTTCATCACAATTCCTAGGATTAGTGATATCTTACATTAGTAGCAAGTGCACCTGACTGCTGGTAGCCACAAAGTGAAAGGCAGTCTTTCGTTGATTGACTCTATTGACCTCACATCACTAACCTACTAAGTCCAATTAACCATCCTATGTATTTACTTATACTATCTTAGGTTGACATTTGACTTAGCTTGCTAATTTCCATTTTATTTAATGCAATTAGATTTACCTTAAACACTTATCTACCTATAAATACTCTTTTAATGCTCATAACTGTCAATTTGTCCATATAATAACATTTATCAAAACATTTATGTACGATCACTAATTTCAAATTATTAACCTTTTTATATATCTTCCATTTTTATCAGTCCCTTTAATCTATTTGTCTCTAGTAATTGTAACCCTTAATTTAATACTATCTATTATTTCTAATTAATTGCCCATTTATTAGGTTACAATCTTTCATTTCCAATTAATTAATTAATAGGGATTCCTAATTTATTTCCCATTAATATAAATTACTACCTTTTCTAGTTCTAATTGTTCGCTTCCTAAAATATAATAATAACCAACGAACGTTATGCATAAATAACGCATGAATACATGCTGTTCTTCTTTATTAACGCAATAAAACCTATAAGCTCCTAATATAACTACCTATTCGTAACAAAATATATTCTAGTCATAAATATGTAACTAGAATATGCTTTTCATATTTAATTTGCTAGAATTAAATTCCTTAGGAAGATTTTCCACAATGATTTCCATAAATTGGTTTAGCATAAAAAGGAAAGATTGACTCTGTTAGAAATTACAAGGAATCGGTAATTTCTTATTCCTTGTTAAATCAATTGTCGCCTTTTTGAATGAAAAGTGGAAAAAAAATTAAACAAAATTATAAAAATCAAACTGATGTTCTTTCCATAAATTAAACTAAGGAAAATCTACAATATAGCACAAATTGAGCAATAATCCAAAAATTCTATTTTACACCCAAGTATAGATATGGAATAAAAATATGCATCGTTTAAAATTTAAAATCTTTGGGACTGATTTCCAGATCTTGGTGTAAATATATTTCAAATTAGATCTAAAACAAGAATATATAAGCAATAGTTTTCTACACTAATTTAAGCCTACAATTCATAAATAAAATTGATTTAGGCATAAAAATCTAACGTATGCAAATGTAATAGATTTAAAATTATAAAAAATATATAAAATTTCCCACTCATCTTTTAAAAGCTATCCATATTTCCAAATCTGAAGTAGAACCTTTGATTCATCTCCAAATCCTTTTTAATCCAATAAATATGTATAAAAAGGTATATACATATATTATGATTGTATATTTGAGAAGAGATTTGAGATTGGAAGAGAATATAGATATAAATATAATATATATATATATATATATATATAAATTACCTCAAATACACATATAGTTGATTCTCTTCTCTTCTCCTTTTTATTAGATTTATATACTTCTTCAATTTTTACGAATGTGTATATAAATATCATATTTTCATAAATTAGAAAGAAAGTGGAGAAGACGAAATGGAAGAGCTTCGTTGCTCTATTCAAAAAATTATGAGAAGAGAAGGAAGGGTTAGACTTGTATTTACATGCGCTAGAATTAATCAAAACCGTTACATCAAAATACAATAGATCCGAGCCATTGGGTCGAGAAAACCCTAGCCGCTGCCTTAAGAGCGATCAGACTCCCCTCTCATGGGGTCGACTACTCCATGCCGACCGCTACACTAAGCGTGTCGACCTATGGATCCCATTCTATTAATTAAAAATGTTAATTTCTTAAATGAATTATTTTCGTTCCAAATTCGTTTTTCATTCGTAACTTCTTCGTTTGGACTCCAATCGCAGAACTCCAAACATGAAAATAGCTTAGAATATCGCCACAAAAAAATGGTGCAAGTTTCACGGTCAAATTCCATCATTTGCACAAATTCCATTTTTTAAGCCTAATTAACTAACTAATTAAATAACTAATGCCAAATTATGGGGTGTTATGTTCTTCCGCCCTTAAAACGAATTTCAACCCCGATATTTCACTAATGACTAAGTCATAATTTTAGCTGATAATTATCTTAAACTACACAACCAATGAGTGTACAACCAATTTTTCAACTAAACGTGCTCAAGTGCATAATATATTACTGTATCACCACACAGAAAATATGTATGAATAATAATTCTATATCGAATTCTCCTATATTAATGTATTTCTTTGAAAATATTTTAGAAAAATATGATGCAAACAAACTATGTGTATACTGGAAGTTCTATATCTATGTAACTTTTGAAAAATCTTTTCAACCAAAATACCTATACTCTTATGAATAGAAGGATGAAGCAACCAATTTTGCATCCAATTCCTACCATCTAAAAATATAACACATCGAAAAATCACCTCCTAAACTTTACTTTTATGCTGGAAAAAGGAATTTAAGTGGAGAATTGAACATTCTTACCACTCTATAATCTTCTTATTCCCGTAGTACAGTGGAAATTTCCTCGTTGGTCCGGACTTACTCCAAATTTTTCGTGCACAAAACGCATAAGGAGGCTTATTTTCAGGTTCTAAAATGGAATTGAGTCTAAAAATAGACTCGCGCACATCGTCGAAAAGGTATGGAAATAAAAATTCCATGGCTAAAACAGCTTTTCCCTTTTTACTACTTGCATTTATCGGATCGTCGAACCAAATGCACCTCTAAATCCATAAATTCTAACTCTATTTGCCTTCCCTACGCTAAACATGTGGCCTTCAAATCAAATATTTCACAAAAATCTTTCTCATTTTTCAAATGTGTACGTCATTTGAAAAATAAAATCCTAACATATTTAGACGCACATTTTCCCTTGAAATTAAATTTTTGGACGAAAATTACAAAAATAATTTAAGAGTCAAAAATGACTAAAACCTAATTTTTTTTAAAAGAGAAGCTTTTCAAAATATTTCCTTTTCACAAAATTTTGATAAATTAAGCCACAATTTCAGCATAGTCGGAAATCGGTAATGTGCTAAACGCATAAACCAAATTCTACAATTAACCTTTACCCAAAAAACTTAACATTTTATTTAAAAATGTCATTTTGCTCAATTACCCAAATTTTTTAGCTTTTAAGGAACATTAGCATTGACCTATGATACCTAAATAATTTTATCATGTCCTTCACTAAAATTTTCCAACTATTCTAAGCTTCCTGTCTTATATTTCATTTACTATTACTTAAGTGTCTTTTATGAGATTTCCATATTTATACTGCTTCTTCACTATGCATATATAAGAGTGGTTTAAATGTCCAGGAACAATAACACAGTAAATAAATAGGAACTCATAATATCGTGTGTGTCTATTATAAGAGACAACTAATAGCTATAAACCAAACAACCTAAAAGAAAAGAACAAATGCTGGAAGGAAAAAGACAACAACACCATAAATCCTAAATAAATGCCCAAAGACTACGAGATGCCTTACTCCATGACTAGATCTCGATCCATTGTTGTGACCCTTGAATGGTCGTAGCATGGATACTATACACCCTATCTCGTGCTGCTGGCATACTTGGTGTTGCCGATGACTTCAGAATTGTTATCTTCTTAAGGAAGGATTTAATGATGCCAGAAGGAACCTTCTACTAAACTACTTCTCCATTGAGGTTCACCCGTATTACCTAAAGATAACAGTGGAAAGGTGAAAATACAGAAAGTGATTCTGTGGAGTGCTAATCCTTGATCAACAAATTACATCATAAGGGTTTAGGTCCAATTGACAGCGATGCCGTAAATACTAGTATAGGTGGTCTTTCGCACCATGAGATAAATCCGGTCGTACCTTCCCGCCTTACGGACGATGTTATACTGAATGATGCGTGCAACCAGACAGGCAGTCAGATATGGATTATCCATCTTCCAGACACCGACATTTTGGGAAAATATCTACTGCAAAATCTTTGAGTTGGTCACTTCAAAATAATCCAAGTCCAAGTCCTTTGCATAGGCCTCCAAAATTTCAGTGAGATTATCATTAGTCAGCTCAATCAAGACACCTTTCACCTTCGAAAGAATCAAACCTTTGCCTCCATCGAAATTATACGCCAACAGGACATCGAAAAGCAGATGTAGCACATGTAACGTTCCCGATCAAATATGTTGAAGTAGAGGATCGATGCAAATCTTACCGCGATGAATAGCTCTTTCAGCCCAAAAGCGGCAAAACCTTTTGCTCATTCTGGTCCAGCCAAGTGGCACTTGAGGGTTGGGACCATAATGGTGCGAGGAAAAACCGATAATGCATAAAGGTGTCTTGGGTTAAGAAGTGGTTAGAGAGAGGAAATATGATTTAGATCTAGAGTGGTGGTGTGGCGAGACCTAATGTGCAAATTTAGCACGAGGAGGAGGCGAGGTAGCTGCTCCTAGGGAAAAAATAGCATCATTTAAGAGAGGAATGAAAGATTGAGGCTGATACTTTGAGGAGGAGGATGGAAATTGGGTTCGGCTTATTGAGGAATGTGGAACGAAAGATGGCAACTAGGTGAGTTTGAACGTGACTTTATAGTTCCGTTCCAAGTTCAAGTTGTGTCAAAACTTGTTAACTAGTAGATCACTCTAGGTATACTACTAGATGGTCAACCGCTAGACAAGCTTTGGGCGTTAATTGAACCTAGGTCCAATTAGGGTTGGATTAATAATAATAATCGTTTACGCCGTCTCCTTCGATTCGAAACAATCCGAAAAATTCCTATCCTCATCACGGCAGTGTCAAAGCCTATGACCTAGTCCCGAACCATGCACTAGCAATTCATAGTTGTCCAAACAAAACTACTGCAACTAATAAGAATTCCAAAAACCCAAAAATATTCCAACTGCTATTTCCTGCCTAATTCGCACAGAAATATTTCTTCTAATAGCTGGTGGTACAACAGCACTTAAAACTGCATACCCCGATAAAATTGAATGTCATTCATATTCTATTTGTACCTTAAAGGGAAAGATTTAAAAACCTTGATTTTATAAACCGAAAGTCACTGAGCTAAATATTCCACCTTTATACTTGTTTCTAAATAATAAAAACTGTTTCCTACCAAAACATTCCTTAAAAATCGAACTTACATATATTTCTGCATTTCCAAAAACTTTTTTAAGAAAACACAAATTTTCAAAATTTGAAAATATTTCCTTGCAAAAAATCAAACTCTAGCCTTTATTGATATATACATATAAATATTTAAGATTTCAAAAATTAATCTTTTATAAATTAAAATTTTCTTAATAGGACCAACTTAGTGGTGTTTCTTTGAAAATTAAAATTTCAAAACTTTCGAAAACAATATTTCCAAAACAAAACCTTAGGAAAAAAATCATTTGAAAAACTATAACGACCTAGAATTTTGATTTAAATATAATTCTAATAATTAATCAATGGATTTTATAACCCAAATAAACTGCTTTTAAAATAATAACAAATGATAGTGAAATCATTTTTAAAATTTGTTTACAAAAATAATTAGTTCAAAGAAAGATTGAAAATGTGACCAGAAGTCGTTTTTCGAACTTTTGATTTTTTATCAACTAAAAGTTATTGAAAATGTTGTGACACTTTTATGTACACATGAACACATTTATAAATCACTTTAGACATGTTTGAATGTATGTGTACATGCATGTACACTTAAGTATGTATGTGTTTATAAATAACATAATGTTTTTATTTTAGAAGTTTAAAAAATATATATTATAAAGATACCTTCTCCAACATTAAGTACAAAGGGTACAAAGCATGTTTCTTTTGACATGAAGGGGGCATGTACTTTGTGGGTGGATGTAAGGAGCTGGAAAGGGAGAGAAGTGAGGTGGCAACATGTGAGAGGGGGGCAAAGTACTAAGGCCATTTTGGTAAATTCACTTGTTAGCAAATTATAACAGCAAATTTTCCTAATTTATTTTGATTTTTATCATTTTTATCTTCATTTCAAAATTTCCTAAGCTTGTACACAATCTTTCATGGCTACTAAAATTATTCCAAAGTTATAAAAAACTTAGTTTTCTACTTGAAATTATGTAAAAGCTTGCCAAAGCACTTCTACATCTATTTCTACACCTTTCTTTCAAAGTTCAAGCCCACATTCACCCAAGATTAACAAGGCCGTACCCTTTTCCTCCTAGGGCCAAACCCTTTGTGCAAGTTTTGGCCACTTAAAGACTTCACTTTTCAAAGAAAATACACAGGCCTAGGTCATACTCAAGTTCGAGGAGAAAATACTTTAGTCTAGTGGAATTTCGGTGAGTAAATTCTAAACTTTTGGGAAAGATGAGGCCTTTACTTTAATGGTGGTTTAATAGTTGTGTAAATGTTGTTTATATGTTTGGATTATGGTATGGTTTGGCTATATATGTATGTGACGGCATGAGTTTTAACTTTGGACTTGAAACGATGGATTAAAATGATGTTTTGGTTATAAAGTTGTGATCTTCGATGTGTATGGTTCGCGAGATGTAATCATGTGATGTTTGGTGATGGTATAAATTAGTATTCATAACCTTGGTTATATGTTGAATGGTTTGGAAGTTAGATAAGTGACTTGATGAAAAGAACTTGCGATCCTTTTTAAAAGATCAAATCGTTTACTAGTTCTGATTTTAGCAAATGTCTACTTTGGTTTCCAGCCTAGAAAAATTTTGTATAAAAATTCTTTTAAATTATATTTTTAAAACTCTTTCTATGTAAATACTTATTTTGAATTTTTGCTTAATACTATAAATTCCGACTATAGTAGTGGCTGCTACTATATTTTGAAAGGGTGGACAAAACAATTATGAGTTTGAATATAAATAGAGTTAAATTTATACTCCTTTGTAGGACTAGACTTTGTTATCATTGTAGGCCCTATAAGTATTACGGTAAGAGGGATATGAAAAATAAATGGAAAGGTTGATAGGAAATAAATGTCCCCAAGGAAACGTCCATTAGACTGACAATTAATACAGACAAATTAATATTTATGGAGGTAACAAATGGACGTGTTTTGTTTTAACAAAATACGGAAGTAAGGAAAGAAGCAAACTTTCGTAAGAGGAAATACATTTATCACAACAAGGAGGAAATCAGATTTTTAAAGGATATAGTACAAAGGTTTAAAAGAAAGAACAAGTTTTAATCCTACCTTTTGGGACATAACCTGATAAAAAGGTTTCTTTGAAAATCTGTTGAAAATTTTGGAAGTGGCTTTCAAAAGATTTTGAAATGAAAATCTTATAAATTAGTATCTTTTGATAAAAAATGATTTTAGATGGCTTTTAAATTATACCACCGTTTGTTCTGTAAAACGTTTGAAAAATGGTTATAAATTTAAAAAGGGCGGTGGAACATAATTTTAATCTAAAAATTTGCTGACTTGAGAAGTTGAAATTTTTTTTTTCCATTTGTTAACTTCTCGATTTAAAATTATATTGGATTAGAAAAGCTTTTAAATTCCTTATTTTTTTATTCTTCTATTTTTCCATGTTATCTTTCTTATGAAATAAATTTGAATGTTCCTCCCTCTACAACTTCTTAGAGGCTGTATAAGTTGGAAATTTTTGAAAATATAAATTTTAGCAAAATGTTTGGAAAGGTAATATAATTTTTAAAAGCGGTGAATTTCTTTAAGACAAAATGGTGGACGGTTTTAATTGTAAATTAATGCCTGGAAAAGTTTTCATTTGTTAACCTTTTTAATTCGATTAAAAAGTTTTCAATTTTTGGTTCTTTGATCCTTCTAGTTTTTCTAGTTTATAAATCTAAAGGTTCTTTCTTTAGAACTCTTTTTAGGGGTTTATAAATAGAAATATCACTTATTTTAGGATAGAGAAATAGAAAATAGAAAGAAAGGAATGTCCGATGGTATAGAAAGGAGAATATTCTTATTTGAGGTGTGAATAGAATAATGGCTGGAATTTAGGTAATAATAGAATTCTGACTTCTAGTAGATGAGATATTGAAAGGAGTAATAGAATAAGGTTGAAGTTATCTTTGTCTACTCCATCTATTTTTTTATCGTATATAGTTATAAAAGGTATCTCTGATCATTGATTGGATTTAAATGCTGATTGACAAATAAGTTATATGTTTTTGTATAAGGGGAAGCATTTCTGTAAAAATGAGAATTTTATATGTTTTTCCTAATTTTAATACAAAAGTTATTTGAATAATAATAATATTGGATTTGATAAAGAAAAGTGTTACAAGATATTTTAAGAGTTTTTTTATTAAAGTTACGAGATATATTTCATCAAATAAAAGTATATTTTGAGTAATAAGGTAATAAATAATATTGTATGCTTTTAACTATTATTTTGAAATAATAATTGGTAAACTTTACTATTTGTAAACGAGAATTCTTTTAGCTATAAAACTCTTTAAAACAAAAATGGTCTAACATATTATTTTGGAAAGATAATTAAGTTTTGAATCTTTTGTAAACAAATCCTATTTTCAAAAAGGAGTAAATTCTTATTTTAATAAGCTATTGGAAGGAAAGTTTTTCATATGTTCCTTTTTGAAAAACCAAGAAAATTTTGAATGCCATAAATTAAAAAGCCTAACTATTAAGAAAATGTTTTGATAAGGAAAATTTAAAAAGGGAGATTATTTATTCCTATTTGGGAATAAAGGAATTTTGAATCTTTGATAAAGGTTTTTATTAAATTTTAAATTTTCGAAAATGGAGATATTGAATTTGATACTTCCTATTTTATGTATTGCAAGAAATGAAGTAATAAATGCTTATTTTTAAATAAGTTTATTTATATGAAGATATGTTATTTTGTGTGCAAAAGTTATGATTTTATAATTTTTATGGAGTAGACACGAATCATGACCTAGGTGGGATAGACTAAGGTTTTTAGGATATGAATAAAATAGAAATAGATTGTACAACCTTATTTGAAAATTTGAAGTCAGTCCCAAATCTATATTTGAAGAAGTTAATAAGGTGCAAACAATATTTTAGATCTATAAGTGGGTTGTGAATTAATTAGGGTATGAATTAATTAGTAATTAATGTTAAAAGTTAATTAGGTATGAAACCAATAAATAATCAAGCAACGGTAAAATAAATTAAATAACTTCCCAAAATAAATGAAGAAGTCGACCCAGCTCCTCAAAGGGTCGACCATAGGGTTCAACCGTAAGGGTTGACCGCTTGGAGCATGAAGGTCGACCACTTCCTTGTTGTGGAGCCTATTTTGATGAGTGGTACGTTTCGGATTTACCCATTTTTAATCCATTCTCATTCAAAGGTTCTAGTTTGTAACATTCCCACTACGAGACTAGAAAATAGATGCTAATTATATTGAAGTCATCACTAGAATCATTTTCCAGCAAAAAAGTGATATAATATTAATTTGCACAACATATGTAAACATGTCAGCTAATAATTTTTTTCCATTACATCAAATTGTTTACATAATTCATTACATTATTTTGACTCAAAACGTTTCTTACACAGGACTAGATACAAGTTGAACATAAATATAGTGCCGTGATCAACATATGAAGATGTCGAAATAGACATTTAACTAGTTCTAAGTTTTAGTTTTACACAGGGAAACTTTCAAAATACTTTTATTTTCAAAATCAAACCTCATGCTTCCTCTTTTGCATCTTTATTTTTCTTCCTAATAAGGTACCTGTCTATACCATAAAATTAACCTACTCGAATGAGTACCCATGATTTTCTAACCTTGAGATCATTCAAATTGTCCGACATAGCTAAACCCAAATATCATATGCATCATGTCCAACAAAATTAGTATGATACTCCTAAAAATTTCGTGAACGAAATGTAGATCGTTTTAACTGAAATAGATTTTCTTCCTCCACTATATTTGTAATGCTTTTGTAACTTCGACAAGTACTAGTAAATGTGGTATATGTACTCCAGGTTTCCATAATCCTTAATCTACAATAAAGATGATTATTAAATGCTGTATATAGACTATCCTAAAAACCTTAACTCCTCTTCCATATCTCTACGGTCGACTTCTATGTACATTTTAATTAGTACCAAATAATCTTGTAGAGTCAAACTTTCATTTGTCACTGAATATGTTGCGAACTTTCAATATAAAACTTTTATTTAAATAGAAACTTCATAATCCACGTCAAACGAATCAAATGTTATTTGAACGTTCACATGGCAACCATCCACGAATTTGTTAATAAACAAACGCAAGTGTGTTTATTTCTTCACAACTGCTTTTGTTTATGAACTAAATGGCAATACATTTCTTTTATTTATGCTATTAATATAGTATAAAATGAAAATAGAATATGAACCATCATTATAACCAATAAAAGAATACATACACGAGCATAAATAAATATTATCATCAACATCCCAAATACACTAGTCTAAGATACATGTATGAAACAGTAAAACATTTATGAAACATAAAAACAAGATCAGTCTATGTGATGTGACCCAATACCACTCCCCTCGTCATCGCTACCGTCATTGTTGACGTCATCTTAGTCAAGTGGATTTAGTGGCGGTTGATGTTGCTGCTGAAGCTACTGAATCTGAGCTTGGTGATCATATATATAAGCCTCATACTGGGCCATCTATGTTTCATACCGAGTCTGCTGCTGCTGTATAGCAGTTTGATAACCTTTATACATAAGTTGAGAATAATCAAGCATCATGCGCTCAAATGCACCAATCAACATCTATGCTGATCCAGGTACTGAGCAAACTATGATGTAAAAAAGGAAAAGTTATACATATATCATGGCCACAAATGATAGTGAACTATATGGAAATTTAAAAGTCCTACGCACCTTATGCGGATGATAAAAACCAGCAGAAGGTATACCCTGAACGTGCTTATCTACAGGATGCTACAATAGATACTCAATAACCTTAGCTTGTAATGTGTATGCTCTGAATGCATGCTAAGGAGGATCGAACATAGGAAGCTGTGTGTGCTGAGATAATGTAGGCTTAAAACTAACTGGTGGTGATGGTAATCTACCTGAGATACGCGGGCCAATATGATCAAAGTTAAAACCCAGTATATAATTAGGTAATGAGTAAGCACGTAGGCCTACTCGAATCTAATATGCATCGAGATCTCTAGGTACAATAAAAGGCTCACTATCTACCCATCTAATGACACTCACACAAGCAATATAAGCTATGCCAGCCCAAATAAATCTGTACATATCATCCTATAAAAGCAGATAAGAGGGAATGCGAACTATACTATACAATTGCAACCAACACCGCTCCCCTAAATACCAAATGAAAGGACATTTAAGAACCTGAAACTAAGCCCTACGTCTTGAAATAGAATACTGGAAAGATATGGGATGCACGTTGCTGGGATCCATAAACTAAATATATTACTACATGCGACGAATAATAATGTTTTTGCATTGCCTCATATCCATTTGCTATCTGGAATCCATCTACTCCTTATGCACCCCCTGTGTAGAATAGTGCACATGCATTGCATTCCCCCAACGATGTAATGTGGGAAGTAAATGTTTGGAGTTGTGTTTGCTTCACTGATAAGTCATGGGTGCATGTTGGTCGTATATTCGTAGTACCAAAATGAGAGGATGTACCAAAAACTAAACATCTATAATGACTGTTGTCATGCATAGTTGTAGAGTTAGGGGTAGGTCTTAGGGTCAATTATATAATTTATTACATATATCAAACTCTATAACCGATCTTGTTTGAAATAAAAGGTGTTTTCATTTTATTAAATACTTGATATAATTGTTTATTATATATTTGATTTAATTAAAAGTATATTTAACAGAAAATCCATATCCATATGCTATCGATAATGATAATATAATAAACCATTTTATCGATATTTTTCCAAAGTATATATTTTTGTAAATACTTATTCAAAAATAAGATTAACATCATTCTTGTTCAAAACATCATAACTATGTCTTTAAAATGCTTATATTTGAATATTTTAAAATAAATATAATTTATCTAATTGATAAATTTGCAGGTCGTTACACACTTCCCCCCTTAAAAGTGAAAGTGACTGTGCTATAGGATCGAGTAATATGGAATGTAATAAATAACTAGTGCGGAATAAAAATTAAAGTAAATAGTAAAATGGCACCAGATATTTTTATACTGGTTCGAGCTCCCATTCTATGTCCAGTCCCAGACTCCTTCTGGAATTATAGCTAGCAACCCTCACTTAACCTGGAGGAATAGTTATTACACCGCCTAAGCAACTGAACAAGACTTAACCGCTTGAGCAACAGAACATGACTTGACCGTCTGAGCAACCGAACAGGACTTTCTTACAGACTGGATTTAACTTGACTTTGTATGTTCTGAATAACACGGATTTGTCACTTGTAGTACACCCTTCCTATAATCTTTTCCTCAAGATTGATGTGTATAATTGTCTGTGTATGAAGATTAGGAAGATTAATATTGCTTGAAGAATATAGAAGTGAATTGGTAAGCAATAATCGTATGAGAGTTTGTGAATAATGAACTCCAGATTGCAAAGCACTATAGATCAAGAGAGATCAGAAAATTAGGTAATTTGATTAATGATTCTTAAGTGTTTACATAGTGTATAAAGAGTTATGGCTTCTGGTAATAGGTACCTGTTAATAGCTAAGAGATGCATCCATCCAGGAAGAAGATAACTCTTGATCAAAAGAAGCGCCTATTCAAAAAGTTGGCAGTTGTAGTTTTCAGTCGATTGGATATGCTTGCACAGTCAACTAAATTCAAAACGTGCACAAAAATTTGCACAGACTCAGTCGACTGACCTGGAGTGTTCAGTCGACTGGTCAAGGGTTTTAAAAACATTTTTATATAGACTTAGTCGATTGTTTATAGTAGGTCAGTCGACTGAGTGCTATTATTTCTCTGTAATAAAACTCTTTGTGTGTGTATATGAAATATATAAAACAAATGAAAGCTTTATATGAATTTGTGAGTGATGAACCTTGAGGAAAGATTTTAACAAAGCTCTAAACTAGACTCTATATATATACACTTATTTACTCTAGCTAAGATGTATAACAAGACAAACCAATATTTTTAGTCGATAAGCCCAGATATTGTCGTAGTCATAGATTCGTGAATTACTTTATCTTGTTAGCACTAAAAAACTATGATCCAACAGTCTCCACCATTTTGATGATGACAACTCCATTTGCTATGAGCGAATCTTCGACAAGCTTTGTTGATTTATCTCTCCCACTGAATATATACCTACAACTTTGATATAGTCTTCTCCCTTTGAATCTATGCTATATTTCCTATCAATAATTTATATTTTCTCCCCCTTTGTCATCGAAAAAAAGGAGAGCACGCAGAGTAGAGAATACAAAAATACGAGCAATATAACACGAAAACACATCTACATAATAAAAAATATAGCATATATAACACATAAACACATCAAAACATATTACACAAGAACAAGAGTACACAACTACATAATCATAGGACATAGAGTTTAAAAGTTACATAGTCAAATGAGAAAGATACCACATATAACATAGCATCAAACAGATATTGTTCGAAAGTAAAATAATATAGAAGTTCAAGATAACAAGAGCATTTTAAAAAAACCCTTACTCATCACTGGTGCTTCCTTTATTTGAGCTCTCTTCATCACCTTCAGTTTCCTTGTCGCCAGATTCGTCAACGACTTCTTCGCCTTCTTCCTCTTCTTGTTCTTCATTCGAAGTAGACCACGTGAAGTGCTCCGCTGGTCGTTTCCTAAGAGAGGTAGGCACGTGAACAGAGGTTGAAGAAGGTTGGGAGCACGTGATCGCTTCCCAAATATTGTTGGGAAAACTTTTAATATGATTGAACTTTCTGTTGACCCTGGTGACATTTTTATCAACTCTAGAAACACTTGATTCTACCCGAGATAGTTGATGTGCACGTAAATGTGCATATATTTTCATCTAGATTTTATCTATTTTTATTTAAATAAATTTCATATTCGGACATTTAAACATGTTTAAACCAAAATTCAATTATTGTCAAATCATCATATATTCATCTTCATTCAGGGGCAAAATGGTCATTTTTGTGGATGTGTCAATTTGAGAATTTTTACTTGGACATTTTTTATGATTTTTATAGGAATTTGGATGTATATGGAAGAGGCTTTTATGAAGATACATGCATGCACAAATGAATACAAAGGAATGAAGAGGTAAATAATTCAAGCTCATGATCATGGAGGACCCCACCCACTTACCTAAATCTACAATTAGAAGCTAATGGACAAATAAGTGGAGGTTAAAGCTTTATGCACATTTAATGATGGATTAATTAGTGGCTAATGATTACTTGGTGGTCACACTTCCTAAAGGGCATTTTAGGGAGCACCATAAAAATTGAATTAGGGTTTTATGCATGTATAAATAGTGCTCTTATGTACATGTAAATATCTTTCTACTCTCTAAAATTAGTTAGGAAATTAAAAGGCAAATTGTAAGCTCTATGTTTCATGAAATAAAAATGGCTTCCTAGCCTCTTTCTCTTCTCTTTTTTACTTGTTTTTATTTACTTTTATGTTGATGTTTTCTATGATTTCTCTCATTTCACGTTTATAGATTAGATTTACATTCATGCAAGTACTGTAGCTTTGATTTTTATTCAAGTAGTTAGTAGTTAATCTCTCTTTCTTCCTTTGCTTAATTTCCATTTCCTGGCTTTTTAATGTTGAAATTTACAGGTGTTGATTTGATAACACAATTGAGTAGCTAAACCCCTTCAATTTAGGGGTAATGAAGCTCTCTAACTTTATGTAATTTCAACATCTCTTTGGTTTATGATCTCTTTTATTTGTGCTTCATGAAAGTGAATTTTGATGTAAGTTTATACAGGTGGGTTTGATAGCTTATGTTGCTTTTGTAAATGAGCTATTCTTATTCAACATATACACAATTTATCATCATTTTCTAATTGATTTTTGATTTTGAAATGAAAGTAAAAACAAAACTTGATGATCTATATTACTAAATACAATAGTAAATAGTTCATACTTAAAATAGCTTTTGCTTTGGCTTCATTTTCATGAGAATTTATAAGTGGTTTATTTGTTGTATTATAGTTTGATGGTTTAAGTTATGTTAATTAACAACATAAATAAACCATACTTATGATAAATGAAACAATTATCTCACTTAATATCAAAACTAGAGATAATAAATTATTTGTTTCTTGATTTACACAAAAAATATGAGAGTGGATTTGCCTCTAAATTGTTCTTTAATCACATATTTTTAATCTCAACACTTGCTTAGCTTTCTAGTTTTCAATACAATCTCCACTTTTGGTTTAATTTGATTGATTAGAAATTTAAAATCTAACAATTCCCTGCGGATGGACCCGTACGCGCCACGTACTAACTTTTGTATGTCGTGTGCTTGTGGTTAAATTTAATTTGAAATTTATCGATGACTTTCTAAACCGATAGAAATTTTTTCGTTAAACAAGTTCTTGGCGCCATTGCTGGGAAATTGTTTTGATTTTATTTTCTATTCTTCGGATTAGTTTTCTTCGATTTTTGTGTGTTTTTATTTTGTGTTGCATTTAAAAAAAATTGTTGTGTGTATGTTTGTTGTGTGATTTTATTTGTGTTCTTGTTTCTTGCTTTTCTTTCCATTTGCATTACATTTCTATTTAAAACAAAAACATCACGATTTCAACACGCAAAAAAAAAAAATTTCCTTTGCAATTTCCATTTCGTTTTTTTTCCATTTACATTTTTGCTTATTCTTTTTTTTTACATTTAAAAAACTTCACCACATTCATCACCACTCAAAGCCAAATCGGTCCACCATCCCAGACTATCCCTTTATCATACACATCTCCACACCATTGCCACAACACTTCATCAGACTACAGTCCTCAATCATACCTGCACACATCCAAACTTACTGCCTTGCAACATATTACCACAACATATCCCTCTGCGACATCTTCCACTGCCTGCCTTTCATATCACCCTTCTTTACATCATACCTGACCACCTCCCCCTTGCAAACACCCTCATAACTATTCCTTCAATAGCCACCAACACTTGCCATACAAAAACCAACAAACCACTTCAATACATACCTAAACAACTGCAGTTCCTCCAACTATCAGTTCTGCCATCATACTCCAATTACTCTGTCATTCTTCACCTCAACAGACCTTTGCCATTCAAGTACCCACTATCCACTATCTCATATCAAACTACACAATCAATCTGCACAAAAATACAACTTGCAAAAATACACCTTGCACTGCACAAACAACACTTGCAATCACACTTACATTTCATTTGCAAGCCATACAGTCACACTGTCAATACCACACTGCCTTACATATACCAGTCCATACAGACTTGCCTCATCACCCTCGTCTTACCGAAACAAACTCACACATCACTGCTGTTCACAAACACTACAATCATCTCCAAACAACACGGTCACAAACTAACCAACATACCAGTTACAACGAAGCACACCCTCCATCTACTGCCATACACCCAGATTTTAGCAACACACTTCTTCCATATCACCTACATTTCATATAACCACTGTCATCCCACCTCCTCTCCATTGTCATACCCATACAAACTTCATTGACCATCCATACCACCAACTGCTGCCATCACTTCAGAGCAGCCACCAACTTAAACCCCTTCTGCAACCACACGCTCAACCAATCACCTACCTCTGCCTCATCATTTCACATCATCGTTAAAAACAACTCAAGTAACAGCATATATACCTGTTGCCTCCATTTACCTCTAAACCACCTACCTGAACCTTCCTCCTCGTATCCAACTCGTTGTTGCCTTCAAATAACACCATACATCTCAACAAACAATATCTACAGCATTCCAAAATCATCGACTTCAACCGCGTATCAACCAACCCGAACAACCTCCTCCACAAATAATCCCGTAACCGTAAAACTCAATCACCACGCCATGCCACCCAAAACATTTTCAACCTCAACTTCACCTTAACAATCGAAACCCTTCATCACTCATCGACCTGCAATCGCGATCGAACATCGCGCTCTCTAACTTCCTCGACCACCACCGTCCCACAACACGAGTCGAAACCAAACTCGCAGCCACCTCACCGCCTCAATCGACCTTCGAATCGTCGATCACGTTTGCAACAAAAACCAAAAGCGCGAAATACGAATTGAATTCCGTTTCTTTTTAATTGAGAAAGTTTTTTTTACTTTGGTTTTGTTCTAATCGGTTTTGATAGAAGAATAACCAGGGCATTCGAATTTTGACAAGCGGGTTTGGGCCTTATTTTGACTTGTGGGCTTTGGTTTGATGTTGTGTTTGAGTTTTTTTCCTTTTTAATAAGAGCAAATTGATTTTCTTTTGTTTTCTTTTGGAAAAGGTTTTGAAAAAAAAACAAAAAAAAACAAGTTTGTTTTCTTTTGTTGCCTTTCTAAAATAAAAAAACAAACAAAAGTTGTTTTAAAAAAAAACAAGTTTCAATTTGTTTGTTTTCATCTGTTTTACATTTGTTTGTTTTGTGTTGTTTTTGTTTTTCCCTTTATCTAAAAAAAACTTCGCAAATAGTTTTAAAAAAACTTGTATATACATATTGTTTTTAGTTTCTGGTTGCCAAAGCAGAAAATCAAGAGCAATCGCTTTGCTTTTCTTGCTTGCATAAAAAATCGCCGCTTAAAAAAAATGCTAATAATCTGCATGCTCTGGTATCGTGCTTTCATCACTAGTTTTATTTTAGTTCATTGTTGGTTGCTTGCATTTGCATTGATATACAAAAAAAAATTCAAAATCCAAAAACAAAAACATACTTCATTTTAGTTGCGTTGTAAATTCACGTTTAATTTGTGCTTTGCATTCATCTCATCTTATTTTCTTTTCTAAAGGCAATACCCCAATTCACATAAGGTAAGGGATTTCATCACCCTTTCCTTAGCCCACAAATCGCATTTCATCGTAGAATTTGACTAATAATAAAGGTTAGACATTCGACTTAAGGGTGTCACAAGCTCATCTAGGGCTTAATTGTATGTTCAAAATTGTTTTCTTTGAACAATTTTATTTCTTGGTGTCTAGGCTACGACAGAGTAATAACAATTTATAAATATTACGATGATTCGTAAATATTATAGGGGTTGTTCCTCTAAAGGTGCTTAAACCTTCAGTTGCATTGCTACGGTGATTCGTGGTGCACCGACAACCCCTGCTTGTTACCTGGCTAAGAAATATTTTTGTTGATTTAAGATAAAGTGTAATTATACAATTTTGGGTTAGGAGCTACTAAGGGCAGAAAATTGTAATTAAGTCCTTTGCATTCATTTAGTTGCATTAGTTCATGCATATTTAAAAAAAAATCCAAAATCCAAAAAAAAAATTGTAAATTTTGCTTAACTTAGTTTTTAATCCCAAAAAAAATCCTTTTTTGTTTCCTTTGAAAATTTTCAATCAAAAAAAACATATATATCTTTTCAAAAAGAAAAAAAAATTTAAAATTCAAAAACAAAAACAAAAAAACCAAATTCCCATTTTGCAAAAAAAAATTTCTTCTGGTAAATATTTGAAAGTCTAAATATTCAAAAAAAATACAAAATCAAAAACATATAAAAAAAATTTTGGAAAGCCAAAAATCAAACTTCTCTTTTGAAAAGAAATTTCACTTGGTAAATAGTTTTCTTCCTTGAAAAAAAACAAACAAATTTTTCACTTCGTTTTTCAAATCTTCTTTCATTCTCTAAACTCAATTCTAACTTCTTTCTCTACTCGACTTTCACTTGTGCACGAGTACTTGGACTCATGACACAACAACAAATCGTTGGACTCGCGACTCAATAACTAATCGTTTAACTCAAACAGACGATCCTCCCAAAATGGCGAATGAGAACGCCCCTCGAACTCTTATGGATATAATCTTTCCCGATAAAGTTTCTATTCCATCTTGCATCACGTTACCCGCGCTATGGGTAACCATTTCGAATTCATTCGAACCATATTGCCACGCTTCCAAAATTTGGCAATTTTGAACATGATGATCCATACATCTTTTTGACCAAATTCGAACAAGATTTCACAACCATAAAACTCCACTAACTTTCCAATGATGGAACCAAACTTCGATTAATCCCATTCGCTCTTACGGATTATGCTGAAAAATGGTTGTACAACTTACCATCAAACTTGATTATACGTGGGAAGAATTCGTAAAAGCTTTCTTAAAAAAGTTCTAACCCTTGGAAAAGACGAGTATATTTTGAAAGATTCAAAGAGCTTTTGATAAAATGTCCACACCATAACTTCGAAAAATGGACGATTTGCCAAATCTTATACGATGGACTCGAAAACAGCTTACAAACCATGCTCGAATCAATGTGCCAAGGCAACTTTCTTGCCCAACATCACGACGATGCTTAGCAATTTCTTGAAAACCTCACTGAAAAGTCATCCCAATGGAAATGTTCGAACGAAATATCAATTTACTCACGATCGAGTGGCACTCGATAGGATCTTCTTTGGCCTTGGAAGCTAAAATCGACACAATGATTAACAAATTGGACAACGTTTTCTCATCAAACCAAATAAATCAAGCTTCCCAACCCATGTGTTATAAATGCAACGGTCCTAATCATATAGCCGATCAGTGCCCTAATTCTATCGAACAAATCAATGCTTTCAATAAAGCCAAAAACGACCCATTTTCTCTAACGTATAATCCTGGTTGGAGAAACCTTCCGAATTTTGCTTGGAACCAAAACAATCCCAACACGAATATGATTCGTCCCAATTTTCAAGCATTTCCGAATAATGCTTTGAATCCTCCCTTTCAGGCCAACAATTTTCAACCAAACTTTGCGGGTCCGTCTCATAATCAACTGCAACAATCAAATTTTCAACAAAATTCTACTCATCCTCCCCAAGACGATAAACGTTTAAGTTCACTTGAGAAAACTCTTGAAAAATTGGCTAAAGCAACTAATCAAAGCCTTCAATCAAACAGCAATTTGCAAATTTTATTAACCTCATATATGCAAAACACAAACCAATCGATTGTGAAACTTGAAATGCAAATGAGCCAATTAGCCACGTCTGCAAGTGAACGTGAACGAGGAACATTCCCAAGCCAGCCCCTTCCGGATCCCAAAAATCAAAACGCAAATTCAAATCAAGCCCATGTTGTTTAAGATAGCAACGTCACCCAATTGAATGCAACCACAACTCTACGTTCCTGTAAACAAATCGATAATCAAGTCGTTAACCCAAATGATTTACCAAAAACCTCTCTCGACGCTTCAAATGAATCGGAACAGAACGTGGAGCCAAACGTTGAATCAAATACCGATCAAAATTCTTCTTCTACTCGAGTAGACCCGCCTACCGAGTATCGTGTTCCATTTCCACATCGTCTTCGACCAAAGAAACACTCGGACCAAATGATAAAGATGTTGGAAATTTTTAAACAAGTGAAAGTTAACATCCCACTTCTTGACATCTTTCATCAAGTTCCCACGTACGCGAAATTTCTTAAGGACTTATGCACCCAAAAGCGACACACTCAAGTGCCCAAAAAAGTCTTCTTAGCCGCCAATTTGAGTGAAGTCTTGTCCCAATCCATGCCCGTAAATTACAAAGATCCTGGTTGTCCTACGATTTCGTGTACAATTAGAGACAAGACGATTAATAAATGTTTGATTGACTTAGGCGCGAGTGTCAATTTGATTTCATACTCCATGTACGAAAAATTAGGCTTAGGTGAGCTCAAACCCACAAAATTTATGCTTCAATTTGCTGATAGTTCCATTAAGAAGCCCGTAGGAGAAATCGAGGACGTGCTCATTCGAGTAGGGCAATTCATATTCCCCGTTGATTTTATCTTTCTCGAAACACAACCCGTGACAAATCCCGCAAGTCAAATTCCATTGATTTTAGACCGACCATTCTTAGCCACCTCAAATGCCTTAATCAGTTGTCATAACGGTTCGATGAAAATCTCTATTGGAAACATGACTTTGGATCTCAACATTTTCAATCTTGAAAGCCAATCAAATGAACCGCGCGACCAAACATTGGAATTTAGTGCCATTCACGAAAATTTTAAAACGAGACACTTGACCTTAACGACGAACGCGAAGCTAAATACGAAAAATTGTTTCACGAAATCCCCAACGAGATTGAATATACTCTTCCCTTTGAATCGCTTCAAGTTGATTCCGAATCTCAACCCAATTCTTTGATCGAGAAACTTCCTAAGTTGGACCTCAAATCGCTTCCCGATCACCTTAAGTACGCATACTTAGGTGAAAACAAAACTTGTCCTATCATAATTTCTAACGATCTTTCTCTTGACCAAGAAGCTTCTCTTCTCTCTATTCTTTCAAAAAATAAGGAAGCGATTGGATGGTCGATTACCGATATTAAGTGAATTAGTCCCTCTCTTGTTCAACATCTCATCCATTTGATCTACGATGCCAAGCCTGTTCATGACGCGCAACGAAGGCTTAATCCAAAAATGAAAGATGCGGTGCGTGATGAAATCCTTAAACTTCTCAACAATGGAATCATTTACCCAATCTTTGATAGTTCATGGGTTAGCCTAATTCACGTTGTATCGAAAAAGTCTGGGCTTACTGTTGTCAAGAACGATTCAAACGAACTTATTCCAAATTGTACTCAAACGGGTTGGCATGTTTGCATTGACTATCGAAAACTAAATGCCACAACACGTAAAGATCACTTCCCTCTTCCTTTCATTGACCAAATGCTCGAACTGTTATCCGGCCAAGAATTCTACTGCTTTCTTGATGGTTATTCCGGCTATAATCAAATTCCAATCGCTCCCGAAGATCAAGAGAAAACGACTTTCACGTGTCCATTTGGTACCTTGCTTATCGTCGTATGCCATTCGGACTTTGTAACGCTTCTGCTACCTTCCAACGATGCATGGTTGGCATCTTTTCTGACATGAATGAGCGCTTTCTAGAAGTTTTTATGGACGATTTCTCTATCTTTGGTGATTCTTTTTCCGATTGTTTATATCATCTTGAGTTGGTTCTAAGTCGATGCAAAGAAAAAAATTTGGCTTTAAATTGGGAAAAATGCCACTTTATGGTCAAACAAGGCATAGTCCTTGGACATATCATCTCAAATAAAAGCATTGAGGTAGATAAAGAGAAAATCGATGTCATTGCAAACCTACCCATTCCCAAATCTGTTAAGGACATTCGATCATTTCTAGGACACGCTGGCTTTTACCGACACTATGTGAAAGACCTTAGCAAAATCGCTCGTCCTTTAACGACTCTCCTCGTAAAAGACGTTCCATTCGATTTCAACTCTGAGTGTATCTCTTTTTTTGAACGTATTAAGAGCGAACTCATTTCAGCTCCAATCATTTGCGCACCCAATTGGGATCTCCCATTTGAAATAATGTGTGATGCCCCAAACTTTGCAGTTGGTGCAGTCTTAGGACAATGCATCAACAAGATCCTTCATGTTATCTACTACGCTAGCATGACTCTGAACGATGCTCAACTTAAATACACAACCACTGAAAAAGAGCTTCTAGCGGTAGTTTTTGCTCTCGAAAAATTCCAACAATATTTGAACGGGTCACACATTACTGTGTACACGGACCATTCTGCGCTTTGATATATCTTCACTAAAAAGGACGCTAAACCTCGCTTAATTCGTTGGATCCTTTTATTATAAGAGTTTGATCTTACAATCAAGTACAAAAAAGGATCTGATAATGTCATAGCCGATCACTTATCTCGTCTTCCGAACGCACCATCTTCTTTGCCAATCAATGAAAACTTCCCTGATGAACTACTTCTTTCAATTTCTATCGACCCATGGTACGCTGATATAGTGAACTACTTAGTCACTAAAGAAACTCCCTCATCTTGGTCCAAACTGAACAAATACAAATTCATGTCCCAAGTAAAATCTTTCTATTGGGACGATCCATACTTGTTCAAATATTGCCCTAATCAAATCATCCGACGTTGCATTCTGGATAATGAGATCCAGAGTGTTCTTTCATTTTGCCATGATCAAGCATGCGGTGGACATTTCGGTCCTCGAAAAACTACGGAAATGGTGCTTCAGTGTGGTTTCTATTGGCTTTCTCTTTTCAAAGACTCGTTTGAATTTTGTAAAACATGCGAATGATGTCAAATGCTTGGGTGAATTTCTCGACGAGATATGATGCCTCTAAACCCCATTCTTATGATCGAAATCTTTGATGTTTGGGACATCGACTTTATGGAACATTTTCCCAATTCTTTTGGAAACTTGTATATCCTTCTCGCTGTCGATTACGTCTCAAAATGGGTCGAAGCTGTTCCTTGCAAAACCAATGACCATAGAATTGTTATGAAATTTCTCGAAGAAAACATCTTTTCGAGGTTCGGCACAGCTCGCACAATAATCAGTGATAATGGAACCCATTTTTGCAATCGATCTTTTGAAACATTAATGAAGAAATACTCGATAACCCACAAGTTATCCACTCCATATCATCCTCAATCTTGTGGGCAAGTTGAAGTTTAAAATCGTCAAATAAAACAAATCTTGGAGAAAACTGTCAACAAAAATCAAAAAGATTGGTCTTAGAAATTGACCGACGCGCTTTGGGCTTACCGTACTGCTTTTAAAACTAACCTTGGGATGTCTCCATTTCGTTTGGTTTACGGGAAAGCTTGCCATTTACCAATAGAAATCGAACACAAAGCGTTGTAGGCAATAAAGAACTTAAACTTTGACCTTGATAAAGTTGGCGAAAACCGAAAACTACAACTCAACGAACTAGAAGAACTTAGGAACGACATGTTGAAAATGAGAAAATATATAAAGAAAAAACAAAAGTTTTTCAAGACAAGTCAATACTAAGAAAAACATCTTCGCATAACCAAAAGGTTCTTTTATATGACTCAAGACTTCATTTATTCCCTAGGAAACTTAAATCAAGATGGACCAGGCCATTTGTGGTACAAACTGTTTTTTCACATGGTGCCGTAGAAATAGAAAACCCCAGGGATGGATCGATTTTCAAAGTCAACGGTCATCGTTTGAAACCTTTCTTAGAATTTCCAAATAACCAAGAGGAGGAGCTCATGATCCTTCATGAGCCAAGCTATTTCTAGTAAGAATGTTAATCCTCTTTTGTAAATATGTACATAATATTTCCCTGATACACTCATTATATCATGCACTTACTTTGGGGACACGGTAAACATTAAGTGTGGAGGGAGTCTCATTTTCATTTTTTTAAAGTTTCATGGCATTTTTGAATTTTCATTTTCTTTTAACTCAAAAAAATCAAAATTTCTAAATCTCAAAAACATTTTCTTTTAGCATTTTGATTTATTTTTGAAGAAACACTATAGGATAAGTATAAGTTTTGGTTAATAAATTGAAATTTTTGAAAATATATTTGTCTTAACAAAAATAAAAATGAAGTTTGATTACAAATAACAATGGTTTAACTAGTATATAAGAAGGTTCATATGTGTTAACTATGAAGTATATTCTAATTGAAAATCTTTGTTTAAAAAAGTGGTAAATTTAAAGTAAAGGATATAAAATTTTTATCTTCTAAGTTAAATGGTGCTTAGATGATTTTGCAAAACTCTCTCTTTCTTCAAAAAAATAAATATATAAGTAAAAAAGAAATTTGTATATGTGTATATATGTTTAACACCTAGGGTCATGTGTTCACACTCGTGTGTTCACCCGCCATGCTCTGTACCCTTCTCACGTAAGCCCGAAAGGCAGTGTATGATCAGTATATCTGGCCTCAGTTTATCCGAGTTGGGTGTGTGTATATAAAAATTCTTTTTAATAACGCCTATAGTCGATAAGTGTTCATACTTTTGTGTTCACTTGCCACGCTCTGTATTCCCCTCACATATGTTCGCAAGGCAGTGCATGAGCAATATATCTGGCCTTAGTTTACCTGAGTTAGGCATATGTAAATATTGTTAATATCAATACAATTTTCAAATAAGTCAGTAAACAATTGAAATCTAAGCACTATTTTTACTTGTTTGATTTAACTTGTTATTGAAATGAAATGAGAATACCACTTTGACAAACTTTGATAATCAACTAAGGAACCATTTCATAATTACATTGTGTTATCAACCGAAACAACTAGCCAAACTATAGTCTATCTGTTATGACAACTTAATTTTTGTTGGAAATTTGGACAAGTAAAAGGACCTAAATTTCTTGATAATGACCAAAACTTATATTTAACTTATTTGTGTCTATTTAATAGTAAATCTTTCATTTGTAAATATTTTCAAAAAAACTTGCATTCATCCCATTGTAAATAAATCTTGCACTTTGTAAATATTTTCACTTTGCATTTGGATTTTATGGGTAGTATCCGCTGAAAATCCTCACGAGACAACAATCGTCCTACTGGGGACACCTAGAGGTTTAACGGCTTGTTGCATACGCTCAAAGCAATCGTGCTCCCTATGAAAATGGATTTATTTTAGTTTTCCTTTATTTGAGGACGAATAAAAAGATAAGTGTGGGGGTATTTGATGTGCACGTAAATGTGCATATATTTGCATCCATATTTTATCTATTTTTATTTAAATAAATTTCATATTTGGACATTTTAACAAGTTTAAACCAAAATTCGATTATTGTCAAATCATCGTACATTCATCTTCATCCAGGGGCAAAATGGTCATTTATGTGCATGTGTCAATTTGAGAATTTTAACTTGGACATTTTTTAAGATTTTTATAGGAATTTGGATGCATAGGGAAGAGGCTTTTATGAAGATACATGCATGCACAAATGAATACAAAGGAATGAAGAGGGAAATAATTCAAGCTCATGATCATGTAGGACCCCACCCACTTACCTAAATCTACAATTAGAAGCTAATGGACAAATAAGTGGAGGTTAAAGCTTCATGCACATTTAATGTTGGATTAATTAGTGGCTAATGGTTACTTGGTGGCCACACTTCCTAAATGGCATTTTGGGGAGCACCCAAAAAATTGAATTAGGGTTTTATACATGTATAAATAGCCCTTTTATGTACATGTAAATATCTTCCTACTCTCTAAAATTAGTTAGGAAATTAAAAGGCAAATTGTAAGCTCTATGTTTCATGAAATAAAAATGGCTTCCTAGCCTCTTTCTCTTCCCTTTTCTACTTGTTTTTATTTACTTTTATGTTGATGTTTTCTATGCTTTCTCTCATTTCATGTTTATAGCTTAGATTTACATTCATGCAAGTAGTGTAGCTTTGATTTTTATGCAAGCAGTTAGTAGTTAATCTCTCTTTCTTCCTTTGCTTAATTACCATTTCCTTGCCTTTTGATGTTGAAATTTACAAGTGTTGATTTGATAACACAATTGAGTAGCTAAACCCCTTCAATTTAGGGGTAATGAAGCTCTCTAACTTTATGTAATTTGAACATCTCTATGGTTTATGATCTCTTTTATTTGTGCTTCATGAAATTGAATTTTGATGTAAGTTTATACAAGTGGGTTTGATAGCTTATGTTGCTTTTGCAAATGAGTTATTCTTATTTAACATATACACAATTTACATCATCATCTACTAATTGATTTTTGATTTTGAAACGAAAGTAAAAACAAAATTTGATGATCTATATTACTAATTACAATAGTAAATAGATCATACTTAAAATAGCTTTTGGTTTGGCTTCATTTTCACGAGAATTTATAAGTGGTTTATTTGTTGTATTATAATTTGATGGTTTAAGTTATGTTAATTAATAACATCAATAAACCATACTCATGATAAATGCAAGAATTATCTCACTTAATATCAATACAAGAGATCATAAATTATTTGTTTCTTGATTTACAAAAAAAAATATGAGAGTGGATTTGCCTCTAAATTGTTCTTTAATCACATAGTTTTTAATCTCAACATTTGCTTAGCTTTCTAGTCTTCATGACAATCTCCACTTTTAGTTTAATTTGATTGATTAGAAATTTAAAATCTAACAATTCCCTACGGATTGACCCGTACTCGCCACGTACTAACTTTTGTACGCCGTGCGCTTGCGGTTAAATTTAATTTGAAATTTATCGCCGATTTTCTAAACCGATAGAAAATTTGTCGTTAAACAATAGTCGTTGATCAAGGAGTCTTTGGTTACGAGAGATGATAGATACGGCTTCTTGTCCCCTTGCTTGAGGATCCACTTCTTGAATCACATAGACTTCCCATTTGGGTGGAGGAGGTTGGGATGATGTGGAGGCTTAAATATGGGGAGTTTGTTGGCGAGTGGAGGGTTGAACTTGACTGAAGGCTTGGTTTTCAAGCCAATGTTCATAACTGATGATGGTGTGGTCAAGGTATTGTTTGGTAGATTCATTAGGCTAAGCGTCTTGGTGTTTAAGGAGCCTATGGTTGAGCATCCGGAGCCGACAAAAGGAACATCCAAATGTTTAAGAATGCGCATAATGTATGCGCCATAGTGTATCGTTCGCATCCGACTTTGGTTAAATGTTTGAAATTCATCCAAGATGACTTTAGCCCAATTTACTCGTTGACTTCCCCAAATAGCATACAAGGATTGAAAATCTCTCTGATATACCTTCTCATAACTTCCGGTCCTAGGGCTTATGGTGTGGGTAAGCGCACGGCGCATGATGCGAGCTTTGGGTCGTAGCGCTACTGCCTTTAGTTCCATTAAATCATCGGAGAGGAACAAATGACTTACACGATCTGGAGTTTCCATGTTAACGGCTATTTTGCTCAACTCTTCCCCTTCATTGGAAGGAAAAATTTTATACCACATACCATAGTCCAAATTGCATCATCCGGGTTTGAAATGACATGGTGGTCGAGATTCAAGTTGGTGTAGAAGAGATTGACAAGTAGATGGTTGTTCTTGTTGTTGTTTGCAACGTAGTCAATGAGAGACTCTATTCCGCTTCGATGAGCTAATTCTTGAATCGCATAAGGAGAAAAATCAGGGAACTTAACAAATGATCCTTGGAAAATGCGAGAGTTTTTCATCTTGTCGAAATGTTGTGCCGCTTTTTCATTGTGGAGCCATCCTCTAATTTGAGAGTTGGAAGGACCCGTAGATGATTGAGATTGACGAGCTCGTTTGGGTGCCATTTGTTGAACTAGGGTTTGGAGAGGAAGTAGAAAGTTGAAAATTTGAAGTGGATAGTTTAAAATTTGAATAAGTTGAAGGCTTTTTGAACGATTTTGAAGTGGGAGCAGGGATTAATGGCAGAGAGTTGAAAGTAATGGAGTAAAAAAGTGAAAAGGTGAAAGTTTGAATGGTGATGTTGAAGTGGCTGTACAACAAGAAAACCAGGTTAACCAGTTTCAGTCGACTGAACATTCAATGTCAGTCGACTGACTGGTTATATAAAATTCAAATATAATGGGTCAATTGACTGACTACAGAGGTTCTGTCGACTGAACTCTTCCCAAGAGTTTTTAGTGTAAAAAGGGCAGATTCAGTCGACTGAAATGGTAAGTCAGTCGACTGACTGCATGTAAAAATGAAGTATTAATTTTGGTTCAGTCAACTGTTTTCCCCACTTCCGTCGATTGATGCTAGTGAAGCTGTAGGGTGATGTATCAAGCATTTGCAATAAATTTTTGAACAACATAACTTTATAACAGAATTAAAAGAAATGTATATTATTTTTCAATGCAAACAAAACAAAAATTATAAGAATATAATATATGCCAAACTATATAAAAAAATTAAGAAGATTTGGATGAAGAGGACGAAGTGTGGTATTCGTCCGGTTCAGCTTTTGTATTCTCCTTAAGAGGTCGCAGTGGTGACCAACCATGTCCACGTTCCCATGAATTTGGAGAAACCGGGGGATGTTATGGTAATGGTTCCCATGGATTATGACGTGAAGGAGAAGTTGGTTAGTGAACCGTGTTGTGCGATGATGAGCCACATAATTTTAAAGCCACTTGTTCAAGGAAGCTTAAGCACTTCGCATTTACCGTCTGCTCATAATATATTTCTCGTTGTAATTCCAACTTCTCCCATTGATAATGATGAATGTCCTCTATCTTTTCTTTGGTAGACGACGGTCCTAAAAATAAAGAGTGTTTAGCTCTTTTACCAAGAGGAGTATAACCGGTGTGAGTGGAAGGCGAAAGAATTGGAACGGGCTCATAAATAGGATTAGGTGTTGGAAGATTCACCGATTCCGAGCTAATTGATGTATAGCGGAGTAAGGAATAAACCGATTTGTTTTGAGAAGACATGATAATAAACAAATTGAAGAGCTAGTGAAAAGAGATAAAGGTTTTTCTTTTCTTTTGAATAAAAGATGATGATAAGCTATGACAGAACTCATGTATTTATAATGAGAGGCATTTAAAAATAGATAAATAAACTTGTGGCAACTATTTTCTTGAAAGTTACAACCATTTATTTAAAAGAAATAAGTAACTAACAATTCCTGAAGAATAAATGATTGAAAAATGAATAGTTAGAAATAAAAGCCAAAAATTAAGCATAGTAAAAAAATTGAACTTATGAGAAGATTTAGAAAGATAAACTAGTAAGGTAGAATAGCATCAATATGTCATGCTAGAGATAAAAAAATTTCAAGTGTTTCAAATTGCATGATTTTTTTTGAGAATTTTTTTTATTATAAATCTTTTAATGAAATAATTCCTAATTCTTTTTTAATTTTAATAAAAATATTTTCATTCAAAGGTTTTTTAAATATATCAGCCAGTTGATTTTCAGAGGATACAAATTCCAACCTAACTAAATCCTTTTCAATATTATCACGAAGAAAATGGTGACGTATGTCAATATGTTTAGTTCGTGAGTGATTGACAGGATTTTTAGATAAGTTTATAGCACTTGTATTATCATAGAAAATAGTAGATTTAGATAAATTTATACCAAAATCTTGAAGTGTTTGTTGCAAGTAGGTGACTTGAGCACATGCTAAAGGAGCAGAAATGTATTCTGCCTCACAAGTCGAAAGTGAAACACAATTTTGTTTCTTGCTAAACCATGAGACTAAGGATTTTCCAATGAAGTGACAAGTCCCGCTGGTACTTTTAAGATCCGTCCGACATCCTCCATAGTCAGCGTCACTATATGAAACTAACTAGAAAGGACATTCTTTCGGATAGAAAAGTCCAAAATCTTTGGTTTTGCTTAGATAACGCAATATTCGTTTCACGGCTCGCATATGTGATTCTTTAGGATTTGCTTGAAATCGAGCACATAAAAAAACACTCATCATTATGTCAGTTCTACTAGCGGTTAGATAAAGTAACAATCCAATTATACTTCGATATAATTTTTGGTCGGCACTTTAGCCATCTTCATCTCTATCGAGATGTATCGTTGTACTCATTGGAGTTCGTTTGGCAGAAGTATTATCCATACCAAAGCGTTTAATTAGATTATTACAATATTTTTCTTGAATAATAAAAATTTCATTTTCTAATTGTTTAATCTTTAAACCAAGAAAATAAGATAATTCTCCCATATATGACATTTCAAATTCTTTGGACATCATTTTTGAAAATTCCTGACATAACTTTTTTTTGTTGAACCAAAAATAATACCATCTACATAAATTTGAATAATTAAAATATCCTTTTTTGTTCTTTTAATAAAAAGAGTTTGATCAAACTTCCCAATTTCAAAACCAGAATCTATTAGATAGCTTTTAAGACATTCATACCAAGCACGGAGTGCTTGTTTTAGACCGTATTAGGCTTTCTTAAGTTTATAGACGTGGTTTGGAAATTTTTTTTATTTTATATAACCATTTAAAAAAGCACTTTTAACATCCATTAGATAAAGTTTGAAATTATGAAAACGTCCAAAGGCCAGTAAGATACGTATTGCTTTAAGTCGTGCGACTAGAGCAAACGTTTCTTCGTAGTCTGTTCCTTCTTCTTTATTATATCCTTGTGCAACTAATCTAGCTTTATTCCTAGTTATATTACCTTGTTCATCTGCTTTATTTTTGAAGACCCATTTAGTACCAATGACTATTTGATCATTCGGTCTAGGAACTAGTTCCCAAACTTCATTTCGTTCGAAATGTTTCAGCTCTTCTTGCACAGCTATAATCCAGTAGTCATCAGTAGAGGCTTCTTTTGCATTTTTAGGTTCAATATTAGAAAAAAATGATACATGGCCCATTTTATTAAGTTGATTTCTAGTTCTAACATGTGAATCAGTTTCTCCTATGATATTTTCTACTAGGTGATCTCATAAAATCCTATGAGGAGATCTTAATTCATTTTCATTATGAATAATGTTTTCATCATCTTTAAAATTACGAATAATGTTTTCATCTTCTTCAAAATTATTTTGAGTAACCGTATTTGTGACTATCTTAGCTATAACTTCATCATCCTCAAATTTTTATATTAAATTTGAAATTTTTGTTGAATGAAACATGAAGTGTTTCTTCGATTGTTTTTGTTCTTATATTAAAAATTCGATAAGCTTTGCTTCGTTCCGAATATCCTACGAAGATTCCTTCATCAGATTTTGGATTGAATTTTCCAAGCTGATCTTTTGTGTTTAAAATAAAACATTTTGAACCAAAAGTTTTAAAATAAGAAATGTTTAGTTTTCTTTGATGAAAAAGTTCATATGGAGTGTGTTTTGTTAAAGGTCGGATGGAAACACGATTCAGAACATAGCTAGCAGCTGCTACAACTTCCGCCAAAAAATGTTTTGTTAATGTGTTTCCATTTAATAAAGTTTTTGCACATTCTTGTAATGCTCAATTTTTCCTTTCTACAACTCCATTTTGTTGTGGTGTTCTTGGAAAAGAAAAATTATGGTAAATTCCCTTTTTACTACAAAAATGTTCAAAAGCTTCATTTTCAAATTCACCTCCATGATCACTTCTAATATTTTAAATTTTTAAATTTTTGAGATTTTGAATTCTTTTTGCAAAGATCTTAAAATTTCAAAAGTATCAACTTTATTATTCAGAAAAATAGTCCAAGTGTACCTTGAGAAATCATCTACTATAACAAATACATATTTGTTATGGTTTATAGATTGAACTTGAGTTGGACCAAAATGATCCAAATGCAGTAGTTCTAGAGGTTGTATAGTAGAAATATTTTTCTTTGATTTAAAGGATGATTTTGATAATTTTCCTAATTGACAAGCATCACAAATATTGTTTACTTTAAAATTTATTTTTGGTAAAACTTTTACTAAATCATTTTTAGATAATTTATTTATAGCTTTGAAAATAATATGACAATATCTTCTGTGCCATAACTAAGGATCATTTTCTTTGGCTATTAAACACATATTTGTATTGTAATTTACATTCATATTTAAAACATAAATATTTTTATCTCTACAACCTTCAAAAATAAGATTTTTATTTTGATCAAAAATGCTACATTTATTTTTAGAAAAAGAAATATTGAATCCTTTATCACACAATTGGATGATACTAAGTAAATTATGCTTCGAATTTTTGACTAATAAAATATCTGTAATAAGAGGTAAATTAGATATACCGTTATTGCTCACATCCCCTTTGCCGATGACATATCCTTTGGAATTATCTCCAAATGTGACAGAACCTCCATTTGAGTAGATAATATTCGTTAGCATCCCTTTGTTTCATGTCATGTGTTTTGAGCAACCATTGTCTAGTATCAATTTTTCTATTTTTAGCTGGTACCTTCAAAATACAGAAATAACATTGGTACCCACCATTTTATTTTGAGTCCTAAGAGTTAGATCTTAGGAAGCAAAACCCAAGAGGGTTCAGAATTCCTTTCGAAAATAAAATCTTTTTTTTATGAAAAGTTTTTATAAAAGATTTAATATATTTATTTCTAATCAAATAGTTATTTGTCTTAGGAACCCAAATTTTAATTGATTTAGTAAATTTGAAATTTTTGAATTCGGTTTCTCAACTTTATTATTCCTTTTATATGAAGAATTCTTTTTCTTTGGAATAATTTTAGATTCCTTATATCCTAGTCCTTTTTTATTTGAAGTAGTTTGAGAATTTTCTATAAATTTGGAAAGATTTTCTCTTCCTTTGTTAAAATTAGAGACATTTTTAGTAATATCTTCTAACTTTGTTTTAAGGCTAGAGTTATCTAATTCTAAAATCTTGACATTTGCTTTAAGATCATGATTTTCAATTAATAGTGCATCATTCTTTTCTTTCTATGTTTCTATCTCTTGACTTAACATAAAGAGTTGAGATGTCATATTAGAACCATATTATTGAGTAACCTCAATTTCTCCTGCTAAGATTTTTTTCTCATCTCTTAGCATATCTACTTCAATTTCAGTTCTATGCAGTTTTTCAAGAGATTCTTTATATTTTCTTTTGATGTTTTTAGCTTATAAGTAATTCTAAGTTTTTTTCATAATAGATCATAATTAGTTAGATCACCCACCTCACCTTTTGTGGCCATAAAACATACATTGGCTTGTTCTGTATCACTGTCTGATTCACTATTTGATGATGAAGATGAGTGTGAATCGTCTCAAGTGACAAAGAAAGATTTCTTCTTGAATCTGTCTTTCTTGTGCTTATGTTTGTCTTTCTTTTTCTCTGGACAGTCTTTCTTTATATGGCCTTTCTTGTGACATTCATAACATTCTAGAGCAGATGATGATGGTTTGTTGGTGTCGTTATTGTTGCTGAAACTGTTCTTGTTATTTCTGAATTTGTTGCTCTTTCTAAATTTCAAAAAAAAATTGAAATTTTTAGCAATGAACGCCATATCTTCTTCATCTGAATCTGACTCATCCTTTTCTGCCTCGAATGCTATATTCTTCTTATCTTGAGCCTGTACTCATTTTTCCTGGAGATTAACCTCATAAGACATTAGATTTCCAATCAACTCCTCCGGTTTTATGGTCGAAATGTTGTTAGATTCTTCGGTTGCTAAGACCTTTCGTTCCCAATCATCCGTTAGTGAGTTGAGGATTTTTGAAACAATATCAAAATCTGTATAAGTTTCTCCTACTGCTATCAAAGAATGATATATATCTTGAAATCTAGAGTACATTTCATTTATAGTCTCGTCTTGCTTCATTTTAATATTCTAGAACTGATTTTTGAGCATACATATTTGACTCTGTTTTACTTTGTTAGTACCTTCATGTGTAGCTTTAAGTGTACGCCAAATTTCATGAGCAGTTTTACACATGCTTATTCTTTTAAATTCATTTTTTTCTAATGCACAATATAACATATTCATAGCTTTAGCATTTGCAGTAGCGTCTGATTTTTGTGTCTTAGACCATGTTGAATATTCAGTAGTAGGAATAGTATATTCAGATTGCATAATGTTCTAGGTTTCATAACTACTTGCTTGTATAAAGATTCTCATTCTAGTAGACCAATAGTTATAGTTCATTCAATTAAATAGAGGTGGTGAATAATGAATTCAAGATTGCAAAGCACTATAGATCAAGAGAGATTAGAAAATTAGGTAATTTGATCAATGATTCTTGAGTGTTTATATAGTGTATAAAGAGTTATGGCTTCTGGTAATAGGTATATGTTAATAGCTAAGAGATGCATCCATCCAGAAAGAAGATAACTCTTGATAAAAAGAAGTGTATATTCAAAAAGTTGGCAGTTACAGTTTTCAGTCGACTGGACATGCTTGGTCAGTCGACTAAATTCAAAACGTGCACAAAAATTTGCACAGACTCAGTCGACTGACCTGGTATGTTCGATCGATTGGTCAGTGGTTTTAAAAACATTTTTATAAAGACTCAGTCGACTGTTTACAGTAGGTCAGTCGATTGAGTGTTTTTATTTCTACGCAATAAAACTATTTGTGTGTGTATATGAAATATATAAAGCAAATGCAAGTTTTATATGAATTTTTCAGTGATGAACCTTGAGGAAATATTTTAACAAAGCTCTAAACTAGACTCTATATATATTTATTGAATATAGCTAAGTTCCTTGAGGAAATTTTTCAGTGATGAACCTTGTCGTAGTCGTAGATTCGTGAATTATTGTATCTTGTCAGGACTCAAAACCTATGTTCCAACAATAAGAATTTCGTCCTTGATATTACAATGCAAAACCCAAAGGTGTTTGCCCAAAATATTTATTTTTAAACTTATGTTTGTATGATGTATGTAGATGATCTGTATGTATTATCTGATTTGATCTACTATTCGAACACACAACTATACTTCCGAACTAGTATTGATCCCCTATCCTCTAGTGCGGACTCCAATCAGGCTTTCCGATCCGAATTTTGGTTTTCCTTGCATAGCTCTCAACTAGATAGAAAACTCAAGAATCCAACCATAAACCCTCATCAATGTTCATCATTAAGAATGGAGTGATAATCCTTTTTCGGACTAGTGTAACCACCTCAAAGTTCTGCACTCGAATATGATATCAGAATCGTGTGACAAAATAATTCATGTACCTCATACAAACTTAACAACCTTCCCAAAATATTCTTACGAAAACATTTCATAAATTCTTAACTTTGATTCAAACTCTTTTATAAAGACATTTCTTTATATATAAATTTATTCTCCAAATATTTCTTCTTAAAAGGAAATATTTCATTTTAGAAGATAAATACCTTTTCCATTAAAATTTATAATAACCATCATTTATTATAACTCATTGATAATCATTTCAAAATATTTGCCATAAAATATTTTTATGTCCTTATCAAAAGAATAAATTATCCCACTGAATGTATGAACTTGATGACTCCTCGCACCAAATAACATGATCCCCCTCAATACCATTATTAAACATCTTATAGTAAAACAGTGAAATTCTAGTCACAAGATGTTTATTCTTGATTTAACTAATTTTTTTGGAACAATTATCCATGTTAACAAGAAAACTTATCGACACCCTTAAGTAAAGTCAAGGAAAGAGATTGATCTCTTTTGATCTCTTTCAGTTAAGTTGAGGAGATTGGTAAGTGTACATTCCTTTCGGTTGACCTTCCGAATTAGATGATGTAGTGAAGATTTTCTTGTATCAACTTTTCAACCTGGTCGAAACACTTAATTTCCTTTCTTCTCAACCATTCGAGCTCACTAAAATAGTATGATCATTCCTTCGAAAGCCTTTCTTTCGAAGCAGTTGCGAGATACAAATGAATAGCTCTATGAATCCCAAGTTAAGGTTTGGCTTAGTGGGTTTCGTCCCTGTTGACAACTAGGTTATTTGTTGAATTAGGCTTTTGATTCAGGGAACTAAGGTAAATTCGGCTGGGATTGAGGTTTCGACCTTGTCGAAAGTTGGAGTCTTAAGTATTTTGGGTTTGGATTGGAAATTAAAGGTAAAACTAGTTTGAATTAAGGTTTTGATCCACTCGAAAATAAAAGTCCAATGATAGGTGACCAGATGTCTATAATTGGAATTACTTGAGAATACAGATATTTCGAGCCAGTCGGAAGAGACCTTTCGATGTGGTCAGCACCTGTAACACATGATTATATCTGATAAAAGCTTATGAAACAGCTAAGTAATTAAAGATAATGAACACTTCCCTTTCATAACTCAACAAAGTCTTTATTGCTCTATTTCCTTAATTCAACTTACAAATTAGGGTTACAGCTTTTTAGAACTAAGAAAATACAAGTGTATAATCAATGAGTTCGGATCCCCAAAACCAGACTCCTTGGGTCTTATTTATAGGTGCGGGTTAGCACCTTTCGACCCCAATGCTTTCGACCTGATCAAAGGTGGCTGCCGTATTGTCTTTAGAATGCTTCCGCCTTTGTCGAAAGAGATGGTTGCTCCTTTCTTCTCTATGTTGCTTTGTGAGAGCTTTCGACTCTATCGATGGGCTGTTTCCAGGGGCTTCGAAGGTATTGAACTGGGGATGGTTGTGACGCTGTTTGTGGCCTCCAAACATATGCTCGCGACTTGAACTTCCCTAGATATCAAAGGTTTCGACCGGTTCGAAAGGTTTGGTTTGGCTTTCGAAAGGGTTGTTCCGATCATGCTGTGATTCTGAGTAACTTGAGTGAAGGCGAAACCTTTGGTTTCGAAAGGTTTGGAATGCATTTGTAAAGTTGTTATGCATTGTCTTCGAAAGATGCTTCTTTAACCCCTTCGAAAGGTCTTCATGCCTACGGAAGCACCTACTACGAAAGGTGATTTCGACCCCTTCGAAATGTTTCGATACTTTTAGTCTTTGGTTGTTTCATCTCTTCGACTCCTTCAGAAGTTCTTACTGTTATTTCTGTTTCTTGTTTTTCCTTGTCTTCTGTTCGAACTGGTTTCAACTAGGTTGAAAGGATATTTGGTAGTAACATTTACCCCCCCCTCCCTAAGCGAAGGGATGCTCTTGACTTTCCAAGTCAATCATTTTGGAACACTGAGTATTTCCTGCCTTTTGGTATTCTATCATTGATATGGACCATACATTTAAATCTGATCGAACGGCTCGTCACTCTTGCTAACTTTTCCTATAAATTACGTCTTCCTTTTTTCCCCTTTCCTTTTCCTACAAACGAGAAAAAAATCCAACCGAGATCAAAGTCTTCAATATTTCCATATAATCTTATCTTCCTCAATTAAAAATACAGATCCTAGTAAGCTTACATTCTCTTGTTTCTCGTATGTTTCTCCTCTTTATTTTACCGCAAGTCTTAATTTATCAAATTTCCACAGTTGGGATTTTAAATTTTGGTTTTAATTTACTGAAAATTGTTCGAGTTTTAATTTTACTGAAAGTATTCATTGATCCGATTTCGTGGTTCGATTTGATTTACTTTTCTTTTTATTTTCGTTTTGAACCCAATTTCTGATTCTATGGTTATTGCTATTTTTAGAAAATTTGAACTTTTATCTCAAAGATTTCAAAATTTTAATAGTTAATTCGCATTTAAATCCGCTAGTTTAATGTTTTTCTACATTTCTGGATTGGAATCATGTTTGGGGAAGAAAGAATTCCTCGCTTGCTTCGCCTAGAAGTTTTGAATTGTATGGATAAAAAATTGGCGCCATAAATTTAGCTTTCAACCCCTTCAAAAGGGATTAAGGTGGCAACTTTCATTTTGCTTTCTTAGCCTCTTTCGACGGGGTCGAAAGGTAGCGTGGCGCCTCTTTTTACTGAGATAGCATGCAATCAACCTTTTTGAAAGCAACTTAGTGTGTTAGTGTATCCTGTCACCTTTCAAAGAAGGTAGCAATTACAATTCTCTCTTTTAAAAGCATAGGTTTTGTTGTATAGGTTTCGACATCTTTAGAACATACTTACTCCTTATTAGTTTAAGTCAAAATAAATATTTTTGTAAAGGAGATTAAAGAAAAGGCGCTTTATATAAGTTACACATCAAACGTTTCGACTAGATGAAACCTTTTATACTTAACTAAGTCGAATCATACTACGTTAACTTAAATTTATTATTGCTATGCCATTGAAGCCGTTCATCGCTTCTCATTTCTATCGAAACCTTTTATTGTTTACTGGGGTTTAATCTTTCTCTTTTCCAATAACATCGAAACGTACCTAAATTCAAACTCAAAACCGTTCGACTTAGTCAGCATATAAGGTTTCGATAATATTAACATTCCTTTATAAAAACTAAGGTAACGGGTTTTTCGACCATGTCGAAGGGTCTTCCTTTGTGTTTACCAAACATTGGAAGTGTACACTTTTTTTAAATTTTATGTTGGTTTCAACTATTCCTTTCCAATAACTAAGTTCCTATTGAGCTTGTGACATTGTTGAAGAGTGCCGGTTGAACATAAACTTCAACCCTCCCTTTTGATCTTGTCAAAAGCTTAGTAGATATCCATATCCGGGCTTTCAACTTTGTTGAGAGAGGTTTGTTAAGTGTTAACTTTTATTTTCCTCTCGACTTTATCGAAAGCTCACTAAATCTCATTTTTAATCCTTAACATTATTTCAAGAATATGTAGTTTCATGCTTTGTTTGATGTTCAAATGATTGTGATAGTTTTCTAGTAATCCTTGAAAACGTTTTAAATTTCATAACAAACTTTAATTTCTTACTGGAAAGTTTTCACCTGGTAAAATCATGAGTTCTCCAAAGAAAGCTGAAGCTAATTCCAAGCGCTCTCTGATATCCACTCAGGATGAATTGGATGCCATTCTTAATGACTTTGGGATTATAGGAGTGGAAGCAATCCCCCTTTCAGAAAATGACACCATTAATAACCCACCTAAGGGGTTCTTTGCTTATACCACAATCCATGTATGGCATGGTTGATTCCTTCCTTTCCCTGAGTTCTTGCTGAAGTTCTTAGTTCATCTTGGAATTGCCCCAATTCAGTTGTCGCCTAACGTATATACTTATCTTTTTTCTCTATCTTTATTCTCCGAAGATGATGGCATTGGAGTCTAGCCTTACCTCCTTGAACGTTGAAGTTCTTAATCACCTCATTCGGTTGGTAAAGCTCAGTAACATTAAAACAAATCTTCCGGACCAATCCTTTTAGGAAATTGATCTCTAAGGGACTAAAAAAGTTTAGAGGCTTGGAAAGTCAGTTCTTCTTCGTGAGATGCTTCCCAAATATTAGCCGGACTTTCTCTATTCCTTGTAAGCTCAGATTTTATTATTTTCCTTCTATCTAGTTACTTTTCTTTGTTGATCTTTGCTTTTGTCAGGTGCCCCTGCTAAAGACCTAAATAAGGAGGATAAGAGAACGGTAGTGTCTCTAATCGCAGCTTCAAGCGAGATTGGGAGTAGATTAACGTTGCTAAATCCAACAAATCAACAAAAGCACTCCCTTCTACCGACGAGCCAAAGGATCCATGGCTAACCACCTTCAGTCCAGCATACCTCCCAAAGCAAACGATTCATGCCTTTGGGAGACCCATCAAACTTCTCTCGAATGTCACCCATCTGTGCTGACCACTCCGGTAAGTTATAAACGATGCATGTGATATCTTGGAAATTTTGGCAATATCAATTTAATAATCTTTATTTATAATTAAATTGATTTGTTGATTTTATTTTATAAATTGACAAGTTTAATTCTTTTAAAGGTTAATAATATTTTAAATTTGGAAATATTTATTAATATCTTTTATAACAATTTAAAATTGGTAAGATTTATCTTTCAAAACTTATATAAATGTTTTCTATTTATAATGTATATATACATTAGTGTGTATATTATAAATAGGAAGTCTTTAATTTAAATAAAAACTATGTTTTCAAATTATAATATATATGTATATGTATATATATATTGTGATTTGGAGTTATGTTATAAAATTCAATATAGTAATTATTATATATATATATATATTGAAATGGAAAAGTATTGGTTTGAATTTAATACAGATGTTTTCAAACTTCAAATATATACATAGTTTGTAATTTGGAAATTTTGTTTAATATAATGTTTTACAAAGGTTATTTGAAATTTAAATTTTTAACTACAAGGATAATTTCTTATTTATTTAAAAGATACATTTTAAGCTTAATTTTTAAATAAGATTTAAATTAGAAGTTCATTTTCTTTTGTTTCCAATATTCTTTCATTTTGAAATTCAAAACATAAGACAAATTTGGTTTGTGAAAATATATATATAGAGTTAAAATAAATTTCCCAAGCATATAAACATAGGATGCATTTAATTTGATCAAAGCATAAGTTATTATAAATAATTGTTTTCATAAATTCATATTTGTATATTTATTAAAAATCTAAAAGCTTAAATTATAAAATGATAAATACATTATATACATATAAATATTTCATAAATACATATATATGACTTAAATAAATTAATAAAACAAGAGTAACACTTGTTAGCATATTAAAATGGTTTGAAGACATTTGTATAGACAAATGCATAGGTGTAAGCTAATTAACACTTAAGAGGACAAATGTCAACCTTTCTTTTTGATAAAATAAATAAAATATGAAAGAAGAAATTTTCTTTTTACTTTCAGCTGAATTCTTCTTTTCTTCATTTTTCAACAAAAGTTTATACAAATCAAAAAGGAATGAAAAATATGGAAATTCAAATTTGGAAACTCAAGTCTGAAAAAGGAATCAAAAGTCAGAGGCCATAATTGTTTCAAATTCTTCAAGTATAATCTATCAACAAATAACCTGAGATCAACAGCTAAATTTAAATTCAACAAAGTAAAAAGAAGTTCAAAATCAAATATCAGCCTGGAACAAGTCTGGAAATCAAGAACAGGTTATCTGTTCTCTGTTCTAAGTACTGGTGAGTAAACAAATTTGAAAAACAGTTTTAAAATCCTGAATTTCATTATGGATGTGTGAATGAAAACCATGCTGTTACCTAAATGCTTGGATTAAAATGGATGCATGTGTATATATGAATATTGAATGCCTGTATGTATATAGATATAGTCTGTTGATTTTGTCAAAGCTTGAATTCTTTTTAAATCCAATTTCTCATCATTTAGTCACTGTTAGCCTTTGGTTTGTGAATGAAAAATGTTCGAAAACATGTAGCATAACTCCTAAAAATAAGATCTGGAATTTATATTTAATATTTGTCTCGACATTTTATAAATAACAGTGAAAATGTAAATTGGGTCAAAAATTTATGAATTCAATTTTTAGTTTTGATTGCATGATGGAAATAGTAATATAAAATCATGAATTTTGATATGTATATAATGATTTTTAGTTTGAAAATTAGTGTGTATTCTCGAGTTGTTCATTTTGGACAAATGGATCGATTGTCGTCGATCGGCGGCGAGGGGAGACTCGATTTTTGGGCTGGAGGTGGTTGAGTTGTCGACGAGGACAGGAAAATTGGTGAGAAGATTTTTCATTGACAAGGATGGCCAGAGATCAAAGAAGTAGGGTTTAATACCCTGGGATAGTCGTAGATGTTCAAATGGGTTTCGAGACGTCGAGAGATGATCGGAGTCGATCGCGAGGCCTTCAATAGGAGCTGGAGGTCGAGGATGAGCTACGGTGATGATGACGAAGCTTCTCGTGGCATAGATCGTCGGAGGTGAGTGATTTTCTGGCGGAGCATGTTCCAGGCTGTGTGGGTTTCTTCGTCAAATTCGATTCTCGTTCGAATCGTGGAAGTTTGGATGGTCGTACGTGGTGATGAGGTGAAAGTCGACTCGTCAGAGGCCGGAGTAGAGTTCGTCGACATCCAGTGGTGGTGTGCACGTGCACGTGTACGTTTTCGTGCATCTGGGTTGTGGTTTGGAGAAGAAGGGGGTAGCTCGGGTTTACATCGGGGATGAGCGAGTTTTACTCGAAGTAGAAGAATGTGGGATTGTCTCGCGTTTGCATCGTGGATTCTAGGGGTTTGCTCGAGTTTTATATTGAGCAGATTTTAGTTGTTCAGGGTTTAAAAATTTAACTGCAATGTTTAAGTTTTAAAACAAAGTTAAAACAAGTTTTTACTTGTAAAATAAATTGTTTTAAAAAATAAATGTTTTAACAAGTTTTAAATATGTTTTAAATTGATAAGTTCTTAAAGGATAAAAAGTAGATTTTCAAAATGATTTTAGTATTAAAATTAATTCGATAACTTAGAAAAGTTTTAAAGATTTAAAAGTAAAATTTGAATGTCTAAATTATTTTAATTATAATTGATTTCTAAAGTATTTTATTTTAAATAAAGTTTAATGATTAAGATTTGGTAATCAATTATAATAAGGATTTATCTTAAGTAATTAAGAGTTTGATTAATTAAAGATAGTTAATATGTGAAAATAATTAAATTGTTGGTCAATCTAATTAATTAAATTAAGATAATGATTTTCCTAATTAAGATCTTTTAAATATAAGGAGTTAAGAAATTATTTAATTAAATTTAAATAATTAGTTAAATAATTAACTAAGTAATTAATTAGTGATTAATTAAAGATAATCACATATAAATTAATTAAGTATAATTACTTGATGAAGTAATTAAGGAATAATTATTGGATGTAATTAAATAAAGGGAAATTATTTAATAAAGTAAGTAGAGGATAATTATTTTATGAAAGTAATTAAATGGAAGTGGTTAAGGGTTAATCGCCTAGTATTATTAATTAAATATTTTATTTAATAAATTAATTAAAGTATTAAGGTTAATTAATAAGTTAATTAATTATTTGTTAAGGTAATTAATTAAAAAGTAATTAATTAATGGAAGTAATTAAGGGAAGTTAATTACTGGTTGAGATTAATCAAAGGTGATTAATAATTGTGGTTTAATTAAGGTTAATTACTTAATGTAATTAATTTAAATAAAATAAATAATTAAAGATGTAATCAGGGATCGTTAGTTTATAATTAATTAATGATATAATTAAGAGTTGATTAATTAAGATTAATTAATAAATGATAAGTGATTATAGAATAACTAATTAACTGTAATTAATTAAGGATTAAAGTAATTGATTATAATTAATTAATTAATGAAGTAATTAAAGGTTAATTACTATATTTGGTTAAGAATAATTAATTTGTGAAATTAATTAAAGATAATTACTTAAAAGTAATTAAAGAATAATTAATCAAGGTGATTAATTAAAGTGGATAATTAGAGAATGATTAATTAATTTATTTGTAATTAATTAATGATTATATAAGTAAAGATTTATAATGATGAAGTAATTAATTTAATTTATTTTAAATTAATTAGAAATGAAGTAATTAATTTAATTCACTTTAAATTAATTAGAGATGGTATAGATCATTGCTTATGTATGAATGGATAATATTGATTGCCTTGAATGGTTTGAGATCTCAGATATGAGATAAGTGATGTTGTGTGATATGGATGCTTTGGTTAAAGTATGATGATAATGTGAATTATCTGTTTGTGATGATATTATGAATTATCTATTGTGATATTGTGACTTATCTATCTGTGTGTATATAGATAAATGAATTGAATTGTTTTAACTTTAAAACAACTTGGCCTTAAAAGTTACGTTTTGGATTTCGATGAGACCGGGATCGGGTTTCCAGATTTGGATATCCGAAAACCACATCGATCCAAATTAATGATAGGTCGTGAATCTCAAGTGAAGATGAAGATTCAGAGTGCAAGGGTTATTGTCGTTAACTCTGAGGGTGATTCCAAAATGAGTGTAACGAGATAATGCCTTCGGTTTCGTTCGAACCCGGAACGAACTTGTATGGATTGAATGCTTTCAGAACATCGTCAGGTGGACGATGAGCATTCTAAGTGATATGTTCTGATTAAAGGTAATCGCAACCTCAAGCCTCATCAACCGGGAATGGCTAAAACAGGGGAGGTGCAGCAAGGCTTCGTGGGTAGCGCCCACTGAGAGCAAGATATATCCCTGTCTAGAGGTCCCTTTTTATTTTGGCTTAGTGGGTAGTTGGAACTGCAGCCAACTGCGGGGTTGTCTTGTTCGGAATTATCCAGTAAGGGATGGTTCCGGCTTTGTGTTGCAGGGGGTCAAGAGTGATCCTCGGTACGTTGATCTAGGCCACGTACTGTGACGGGCGGTACCCCAGTAGCCCTGCCATTGTATGGAATCCAATTTCCAATAAGTGATAACGGACTTGATTGTATAACCCACTTTGTGGCTAGTATTATGGAATTTAATAATGTAACAATTTCAGCTATTTCTTATTTATTTGAAAACCCTAAACCTATGATAATATAATCGAATTTCCTATCAAAGTTTTGTTTAGCGTAAGGTAAAAACTTTTCCATATTTATGCATGGGAAGTCTTACGTGATACCTTTGTTTTCAAAAGGTTTTGAAGTTAAGCAACTTTTAACCGTTTACTCACACCAAACCCATGTCTGAACCAAGTGTTTATTTTCTATTTTATTAAACTCTTGGGTACTCAAATTTGTATGAGTAGTCAACGGATTCAGGTTAGCCTTGACGAATTCTGGAGGAGCATTGGAGCAGGAGGCTTCAGCGTGTAGATATATAGAGTTTCCGCTGTGATGATGTATTGTATTGATGTAGTTGTGTTGTATAATAGACAGAAATTTATAACTGTCTATTTTGTGATGTATAAGTTGTGTACTCTGATGTATATGATACTATGTAATATCTTATGTGATATATTATATTTCATTCATTCCGCTGTGAGATTGTGATGTGTTGTTGTTCTTTCTTCTCTTCTTTTCTTCTTCTATTCCTTTCTTTCTTAATAATGATGCGTCTTTCTGGGCATAGGAAGGCGGGTCATTACAGTTGGTATCAGAGCGATAGGTTGAGTGAATACCTAGGCTCTGGTGTGGTGTCTATCTTGAGAGCGTGTATTTGTAATTTTTATATAACTATATATATATATATATATATATTTCTACCTATTTGTTGGGTTACCTATTCGGGTTTTCCAATATAAGTTATAAAGGTAGGAAGGTAGTGGTGTGTGTAGCACGACTACCAATGATAGGAGTCTGGTGTTGAGGTTGGAAGTGTATCTATCGAGACTGTAGACCTAATACTGTCTCGAGTGAGCTTTGCAGCATGGTGTAAAGATTTCACCGATCTCTGAAGGAAACCTGTTAAGGTTCGGAGTTCATCTTTGAAGTTGGATGAGCAGAAGCAAGTGATGGTATCTTGGTAACTTCTGGAAGAAGTAGCTATGTGATGAGATGCAGTGACTATGGACGTTTCCGAAGATGTCTTCTGGAGCAAGTTTAAGGAAGTATGTCTGCTTCGGTGATTGTGGCTGAGTTCAGCATGATTTTTCTGTTTTGTTTGAGGCCCGAGTTTCTCGAAGAGCTTTGGATTAGGAATTCTTTGGCATCAGTGGCAGCATTGCAGCTCGAAGATTTTTGTGTGCCAGCAGGAAGATCTTTTGGCTAAGCAGTTTTCTAGAGGTAGAATCTAGAAGCAGCAGAGTGGATCCATTTCTTCGATGGATTGGATAGATAAGTGTAAGCTATTCTGATTTGATAAGAGAAAACAATATCTTTGGAAATTAGGCCGGGCTGATCGCAAAAGTGACTTGCGATTGTTTGAGTGTTCTCTTGGGTTATTGGAGATTGAGATTCCGTATCGACTTGGTTCGTGGAGCTACCAGTGGTTCAGCTTAGTAGAAGGATGTCTCCTAGAGAAGAATTTGGTGAAGTAGCTCAGGATTCTTTGGAGAGGGATTGATCACACCTAGTTTTCTGGAGGGGATTCTGCTGGGATGTTTTTGACCAAGTGAAATGGCTCACTAAGATTTTATGGGTATGATGAACTGTGGATGATCAAGTTTGTGCTTGAGTTCTCCGATGGCATTCTCATCTATTCCAGATCAGAGTTGTGCAGCGGAAGCAAGGTAGTAACTGTTCTAGAGTGGGAACAATCCGGAGGTTGTAATTTTCTTGGAGTAAAGGATTTCTATAGGAAATTCAAGCGTACCTCTAAGTGTGAAGGAATTTTCAGGATTTGGAGGCTAGATTGTTAAGTGCAACTGTTTTGGCTATTCCAGATAGGAGAAGTAGTTCGAAGTCCTATAATGTTTGTGGAGTAGAGTTGTGTTCTGGATTTCGGCAAATTTTTGGAAACCATTTTGTTGAGTAGAATCCAGAAATTGGTTTGATCTTGGTCTAGATTGTTTCAAGAAGCATCAGCAAAGATTAAGCTGATCAGGAAGGAAGAAGTGACCCAGGATCGTCAAGAAAATTATGCAGTTAAGGATTGAATTGCCAGTTCGGATAGCTGGAATTCATTGTATTTCACATATCTCTGAGGGAATACGTGTATGATTCATCGCTGGTTGTGGGATTAGCAGTTCAGATGGTTATGGGAGTTGGGTTGGTCTTGAGTTTAGTCTGATATTTTGTTCAGATTTGTGATCTAGATGGGAAGGAGTTCTAGATTACTGTAGTATAGTTAGTTAAAATCATATAGAACGAGTATTCCAGTATATATACCTAGGAACTCTAGATAGTATTAGGAAGACCTATTCTGAATTTGTATCAGAATAAGTTAAATTTGGTTTGTTAGAAATAAATGGTGCTATGATTGATAGTGTATGATTGATATGTATGGTTGCTGTTTAAAATTAAAAAAAATTGATGGGTTATTAAATTATCTTTGCTTTTAAATTTCGGGGACGAAATTATTTTAAGGGGGGAGGAATGTGATATCTCGAAAATTTTGGCAATATCAATTTAATAATCTTTATTTATAATTAAATTGATTTGTTGATTTTATTTTATAAATTGACAAGTTTAATTATTTTAAAGGTTAATAATATTTTAAATTTGGAAATATTTATTAATATCTTTTCTAACAATTTAAAATTGGTAAGATTTATCTTTCAAAACTTATATAAATGTTTTCTATTTATAATGTATATATACATTAGTGTATATATTATAAATCGGAAGTCTTTAATTTAAATAAAAACTATGTTTTCAAATTATAATATATATGTATAAAAATTTCTTCTTTCATATTTTATTTATTTTATCAAAAAGAAAGGTTGACATTTGTCCTCTTAAGTGTTAATTAGCTTACACCTATGCATTTGTCTATACAAATGTCTTCAAACTATTTTAATATGCTAACAAGTGTTACTCTTGTTTTATTAATTTATTTAAGTCATATATATGTATTTATGAAATATTTATATGTATATAATGTATTTAGCTTTTTATAATTTAAGCTTTTAGATTTTTAATAAATATACACATATGAATTTATGAAAACAATTATTTATAATAACTTATGCTTTGATCAAATTAAATGCATCCTATGTTTATATGCTTGGGAAATTTATTTTAACTATATATATATATTTTCACAAACCTAATTTGTCTTATGTTTTGAATTTCAAAATGAAAGAATATTGGAAACAAAAGAAAATGAACTTCTAATTTAAATCTTATTTAAAAATTAAGCTTAAAATATATCTTTTAAATAAATAAGAAATTATCCTTGTTGTTAAAAATTTAAATTTCGAATAACCTTTGTAAAACATTATATTAAACAAAATTTCCAAATTACAAACTATGTATATATTTGAAGTTTGAAAACATCTTTATTAAATTCAAACCAATACTTTTCCATTTCAATATATATATATATAATAATTACTATATTGAATTTTATAACATAACTCCAAATCACAATATATATATATACATATATATTATAATTTGAAAACATAGTTTTTATTTAAATTAAAGACTTCCTATTTATAATATATACACTAATGTATATATACATTATAAATAGAAAACATTTATATAAGTTTTGAAAGATAAATCTTACCAATTTTAAATTGTTAAAAAAGATATTAATAAATATTTCCAAATTTAAAATATTATTAACCTTTAAAAGAATTAAACTTGTCAATTTATAAAATAAAATCAACAAATCAATTTAATTATAAATAAAGATTATTAAATTGATATTGCCAAAATTTCTGGGATATCACATTGCTGCACTTGCTATTTATTGCTATATCGTTTTTCAAATTATTCCGCTAACTTATAATCTGTATGAATTCTCTTTAGTTGTTGCTCAAGTGGAAAAACCTATCAGTGGACTCGTTCCTCCTTCTTCGACTTCTCATGCACCATCTATCTCTCAGGCCATTGCCAAGTCGTAGACGACTACTAAAAGAAAACTAATTAGAACGTCTATAGTGGAACCACCCCAAAAGAAATTTAAAGTAGTTGAAGTTCCCGATTCTCCTATACTGGAAGAGGAGGAGTCTATTAATACTGGAGAGTTTCTGAAGAGTCCGACCGTTGAAGCTCCTTATGTCTTACCTAAGGAAACTCCCACCGAAATCGACCCTCTTTCTTGCATCGTTGTCTCCAGCTCTCCAAGCGTAATTGAGCAGATGCAACAGGCATTGGTGGCTTCAACCCCTACACAAGTGCTAAATCTTCTAAGACCATCAGCTGCCACACCTCCTAGTGATTTCGAGAAGGGTGTCCATTCAATTTTAAATTCTCCTTTATTTACTTCAATTCAACTAACGTCTTTTATTTCTGGTTTGGAAGGACATTATCGATCCCTTCTTGAACAATGACCCCTGGTATGTGTTACGTTAGTTGACATTTTTATCTCTGCTTTTCTTTAAGCTTTTAACTTATGTTGTGCTTTTCTTTTAGATTTCCAAAACTTGGTTCTCCCTTCACGAAAATGTGCCAAATCCTTTACCGAAACATCTAAACTTCAAGAAGAAGTTGTTGCCTTGAGTAACCATTTCTTCCTTGTCTGCAGAGAAGAGCAAGACTACAAATGAGTTGGGGCAATTGAGAGCTTCTCTCGGTCAGTCAGAATCTGTTATCCTGGAAGAGAGGAAGGCTCGGCAACTTCTAGCCGACTAGAACTTTGTTTTTTCATGACTCTAAAAGGGTCTGAACGGGGAAAAGGATGGATGGCAGCTAAACAAACCTTGCAAAAGGAAAAGATGAAAAAGAACAAGGCCTCTCTTAAAATGGCTATCGACACCATTTCTAATGCGAAGCAACGGGTGTCGTAATTCCTTGACTCATCTCTTGAAGGCATTATTATGAATTCCTATGAAGATGACTTAATGCTCGCCTATGCCGATAACATTGTTAAATGCCTAGATTTGAGCTTCCCTTCACTCGACCCTACTCTTGTTGATAGGGTGACTGATAGAATCAAGAAAATGGAGCAGGGGATTGAAGTTGGTAAGAGGGAAGAAATCGATGCCTTCAATCTTCTTTCTTTTGAAGTTCCTTCTTTCGAAGTCAATTCTGACTCCAAATATGAAGATGACAAAGATGAGGCTATCGAAGAGGAGGGGGAGATAATGATGATGACAGGGATATCAACATCAATAGCGAACAAGGATCAGGTGGCAACAGGGGTGGCCATACTGAAGCTTTTGAGAAAGACGGGGATGATAATACGAAGTCCATGAAAAAGATTCGTCTCCTCATGAACCGATTTTGCCTAAGTCTCCTGCACCTTCTAGCCAACAAGAAGAGCTTGCTTCTGTTGATGCTGAAGTGCCAAAAAAAGGAAGCAAGCTTCTAAAGCACTGATCTCGGTCTCTCAGGTATGGGATTTTCTGTTTAGACATCTTTTTTTTGAAGATAATAATAGTGTAAATCATTTATTTAGATAATGAAGAAATCTGTCCACCCCTATAAAACCAAGCTTCAAAGGAAACAAGCAGAGATAAATAATTTATATAGGGAGTTAGATAAGCATTGAGGGAGCACAATATACTTTTTGATAAATATTATAGACTCAATAGAAGTGCGGAAGTATTGGGATCTTATAAACATCAAGAAGCTACCCCACGGCTAAAGAGAGTGCGCCTTCGATATGATGCTCTTTCGAAAGGGAACCGAGAACTGATTACCCTATTATGGATGTTGATTAAGGAGAGGGACATTTTAGTTAATTTCTTGTACAAGGCCTACTATAGACACCCAACAGTTGACTTCTCATATTCAGGTGATTTTAGTGGGGATTTACTTAGGCGTTTACACAAAAAAAAATACTTGGATGACTTCGGATCTGACGCGCTTCCGGAAGTATGTTGGAACTTCCCTCGAGTCAGATCAATTCCTCAAGACCTTCCTCCTGAAAAACTTAAGTTTTATAAGGACAAATTTATTCCAGAATTCTTTACAAAATCAATTTTGCATGAACCGGACAAATAATTGTAATTATGTAATAATAATGATTTATGAATGTTCATTCTAATTTTTCCTCTATACTTAGCCGTATTTTTATTGCTTTATTACAGAGTAAATGTTCCTCTAGCAACTTTGTTTCTAGGGATTATCTAAGTCAATATGTTAGATTAAGAAGAGATTATACTAAGAAGGCTTTGATTTTAAAATCTTCAAAATTAGAAGGATATTGTTTCCTTAGAGATATACAGAAACTTTACATGGAACACCCTCATCTTTGCTTTGACTTTCTTGGTGAAGAAAAGGAGAAAATACTCAAAGAGATTCAGACATTCCACACCAAACTAATATATGGACGCGATAGTCCTCCTACCGGAGAGTGGGAGTATAGTAAATATCCATCGATTATTACTCCAGAAGGAGTCAATATTCCTTGACTCGACAGTTACCCTTTCTGCTAATTCATTAAATAAAGATAGAAATGCGGTTTCTCAGCTTTATATGTAAAATTTTCAATTGTACTCTTTAAGTTTCATTGTTATCTAAGTTGTAATCATCTATCGCAGTAATAAATAAATTGTTCTTTCTAGTTCCGACTTCATTCTTTTTCTTTTTTATTTAAATAGGAGTTATAGTTATCCGCAGCACGTCTTTCATTAGATTCAGCATCTCGCTTATTAACCTTAAGGATAAGCTATTAGCGGAACTTGAAAAGAGAAAACTTCTCGAAGATACTTTACCTTCTCGTTTTCACGGTAATGCTGAAGCTTTAAGATGGCACAAAAGATTCTCACTTAAGAAAACTATTGTCAGAAATCTTAAGGATCTAATTGCCAGCTTAGAAGCAGATGTTAATAGTAAGAATGAAACGATTTCCACTCTGAAGCGTCAAGTTAAATCGAATGCTTTAATTGACTTCGATCACAAAATGTCATAATGTTGTCAATACATAAGTGATTTGGAGATGAAATTGAAGGATAGTCAAGCTCAGTGCAAGTCGTTAGAATTTATTATGGGGGATAATATCTCAAGTAATGTTTACCAGTTTCCTTTGCTACTTCATCTGTTGCTAAAGTTACGAGATCCACTTCCCTCTCTGCTTAGAAATTTCCTACCGCAACAAATCCTCCTCCAGGCTTAGATGAGAAGGTAGTGGGCAAGTGGTGTAGGAAAGTTAAGTTCGAAATGATGAAATATTTTGAGGAACAACGGAAAGTTAAATATTCATAGCGCATAAATGAATATGCTGCTAAAATTCAGAAACTCGAACGTGAGAATTATCTTCTTTTGAAGCGCATTACTAAATTGGAAAGGGAAAATAAAACCCTTAGAGGCGCTAATAGAGTTTTCAATCTCACTTTGAAGACTAATATTGATGCGATTGATGATGCGAATAGGATATGGAAGAAAGAAAGAAACTTAAAGAAGTTCTTTGTATCGCCATCAGTCACATCGTAGATCCTTCGGTTACTGAGAACCTGAATAAGGCTGCTCAAAACTTATAAAGAATTCATATTTTGAGAAATGTATATTTTTGTTTTATACACTTGTAAATAATTTCATTAGTTGTGTAAATCATGCAAATTTTGTAAATATCACCTGATTTGTGATTCTCTCCTGTAATATTATCTTTGAAACATTTGTTTGGTAGTTTGTATCGCAATGTCTGTATCTGCTGAATCCTTTATTTTTCTTTATTGTTCTAATTTCCTTGAAAAGTACAAAGCAAACAATATTTCCCATTGTTACCTTGAAATCGATATAAAAGTCTATCTATACCTTTCGCGTAGATTAACATATCATCATGTCAATCGTACGAATTGTATTTGATTAAATGTCTTGAAGCCCATCTTTGGTTGTGATGAGAAATAATTAAGAATTTAACTTTAACCATAGTGCTGGAATATCTAAAGTCATGTTGGCAGAAAATCTTATCCTTAACCAGGGGTATAATTATATTAGAAAATCATCCTCTGAAGATTACCAATAGAGGATTAATAATGTTTAAGTAAACAAAAGTCCAGAAATCATCATCTAAAAATTTGTAGTAGAAATCCAATGACCGATATTCGGGTATTAACGAAATTTGAAAGTTTAGAAGCCTGAAACCTAGATTTGGGTATGATATTAACATTTAAGAAACTCGAAACTCAAATTCGAGTATTTTTTGGATGATAACTAAAAATTCAAAATAATGACCTTCTTGATAGAAGTTGGTAGAAGTCCTTGACCCAGATTCGGGTATTAATAGTGAATAATCAGAAATCCATAATTGAAATCTCAAGCTCAGATTAGGGCATTAATAAGTATAATCAAATAATAGTCTCAAAACCTAGATTCAAGTAATAAGTTGAGTTATTTTCTACTCCTTAGATTATATCTAGTCTGACATGTTTAAACCTCTTAGATCCTACATGAAGTCATGGTTTGATTGGCTGCTTCTCAAGCTTGGACATCCTAGTCCTCTATTTGATACGCCACTTTTTAGGCTTGGGCATCTTGGTCTGATATTTGGTGAGTCCCTTCTTGGGCTTGGACGTCTTAGTCCCTTGTAAATATGCCGCTTCTCGGGATTAGTCATCTTAGTCCATTGTTATCCAGTGCTCTTGGTTAGTTCATTCTTAGAGGCTGGAACCAAGGACTTACCCAACCTCCCTCTAGGAGGCGCCTTGACTTGACCAGAGGCAGGGCAAAGGGCTTATCGATGCTTTAACCTGACCATAGCGTGGCGCGGATAAAGGCTTACACTCCTCCCTCCAGGAGGTGCCCTGCCATAGCCATAGCACCAGACATGGGCTTGTCGATGCTTTAACCTGGCTATAGTGTGGCACGGCTAAAGGCTTACACTCCTCCCTCCAAGAGGTGCCTTGACCTGACCAGAGGCACGGCCAAGGGCTTGTCGATGCTTTAACCTGGCCATAGCATGGTGCGGTTAAAGGCTTACACTCCTCCCTTTAGGAGGTGCTCTGCCCTGGCCAACTAGGTGCGGATAGAGACTTTGACCATTTAAGGTAATGTCCAAATAAAAGGAGCATTTCACTCCCAACCATGAAGATTTTGTTTAGAAAAGTAGCTCTTTATTGATCTTATTCAATTTTTCTTTACAAACTCATTGATCTTGCCTTGATGATAAAAGTTAATTATCATCCCTTCCAAGGCTCTATAGTTATTAATTTTATGACATTCATCATGTGTAATGGAAACAAGATCCTCCCAAATTCTATTTTGGTTTCTTCTTTTTTGATGGCCAATAGTTGAGCTCATCCTTTGTTAACAAGTAGACATTCTCTATAGACGTTGTTAGATTGCAATCTTTAGAAAGTCTTGACTTGAAATTTGTTTCTTAAGGATGCTTCTAAATTTTTTATTACTTGGCTGTAGTGTTTCCTATTTAGTAATTTGTTTTCTCTTTAAAACTCTAAGGGATTCCTGCGTAGGTATTGTCCCGCTTGTGACTTGACCACATTTGTGCACAAAGGCGTTGCAATATGTCATTATTCCTTCTTCAAAGATTGTGCCTTTGTATAGTGTTGAATTGTTTTTTCAGTTGATCAAATAAATTGTCACTTTCCTTTTTCTTTCCCCTAAAGCAAAGATTTGGGTGGGACTAACATGAAAAGGGTTTAAGCTCCATTTAAGTGGATCATAGGCTTCAACTTTCTTTTCCCTATGATTCTTAAAGCCTTCATCCTTAACGGTTGTTCTTCTTGGAGATTTCTATCATTAGCCGTCTCCAAGGAGAATCCAATTAACTATGGCTTAGAAGATCCCTGCTCGGATCTTTTAACTTTACCAGCCATGATGAAGTTAGATTAAAAGTAGAAAACCTTGAAATTGGATTTGGTTAGAGATAAGTTGTGTTGGATGTTCAACAGAGTCGGAGGTTCGATCCCTCCATGTAGCGCCAAAATGTTAACAAGAAAACTTGTCGACACCCTTAAGTAAATTCAAGGAAAGAGATTGATCTCTTTTGATCTCTTTCAGTTAAGTTGAGGTGGTAGATGTATATTTCCTTCGGTTGACATTTCGAATTAGATGATTTAGTGAAGATTTTCTTATGTCAACTTTTCGACCTAGTCGAAACACTTAATTTCCTTTCTTCTAAACATTTCAAACTTGCTGTAATAGTATGATTATTCCTTTGAAAGCCTTCCTTTCGAAGTAGTTGCGAGATAAAAATGAATAGCTCTATGAATCCCAAGTTAAGGTTTGGCTTAGTGGGTTTCATCCCTATCGAAAGCTAGATTATTTGATGACTTAGGATTTTGGTTCTGGGAACTAAGGTAAATTCGGCTGGGATTGAAGTTTCGATGTTGTCGAAAGTTGGAGTCTTAAGTGTTTTGGGTTTGGTTTTGAAATTGAAGGTAAAACTAGTTTGAATTAAGGTTTTGATCCACTCGAAAGTAAAAGTCCAATGAAAGGTGACCAGATGTCTATAATTGGAATTAGTTAAGAATGTAGATATTTCAAGCCAGTCTGAAGAGACGTTTCGATGTGGTCAGCACTTGTAACACACGATTAGATCTGAGAAAAGCTTGTGAAACAACTGAGTAATTAAAGACATTGAAGACTTCCCTTTTGTAACTCAACAAAGTCTTTATTACTAATTTTTCCCAATTCAATTTACAAATTAGAGTTACAGCCTTTTAGAATTAAGAAAATACAAATATAGAATCAATGAGTTCGAATCCCCAAAACAAGGCACCTTGGGTCTTATTTATAGGTGCGGGTCAGCACCTTTCGACCCCAATGCTTTCGACCTGATTGAAAGGTGGCTGCCGTATTGTCTTTATAATGCTTCCGCCTTTGTCGAATGTGTTGGTTGCTCCTTTCTTCTCTATGTAGCCTCCAATCATATGCTCACGACTTGATGTGAAACTTTCCCTGGATATCGAAGGTTTCGGCTGGTTTGAAAGGCTTGGTTTGGCTTTTAAAATGGTTGTTCCGATCATGGTGTTTCTGAGTAACCCGAGTGAAGGCGAAACCTTTGGTTTCGAAGGGTTTGGCATGCATTTGTAAGTTTGTTTTGCATTGTCTTCGAAAGTTGCTTCTTTAACCCCTTCGAAAGGTCTTCATGCCTGCGGAAGCACCTACTTCTAAAGATGTTCATTGGTGCGGAAGTATGCTTTCGACCCCTTTGAATGGTTTCGATACTTTTAGTCTTTGGCTGTTGCATCCCTTCGACTCCTTCAAATGTTCTTACTAGTGTTTCTCTTTCTTGTTTTTCCTTGTCTTCTGTTCGAACTGGTTTCAACAAGGCCGAAAGGATATTTGGGTGTAACATTTGCCCCCCCCCTAATGCGAAGGGATGCTCTTGACATTCCAAGTCAGTCATTTCGAAACCCAGAGTATTTCCCTCTTTTCGGTATTCAATCATGGATCTAGACATTCATTTAAATCTGATCGAACAGCTTGCCGCTCTTGCTGACTTTTCTTATAAATTACATCTTCCTCTTTTCTTCTTTCCTTTACCTGCAAACGAGAAAAAAAACTCCAAGCGAAATCAAAGTCTTCAATATTTCCATATAATCTTATCTTCCTCCATCAAAAATACAGATCCAAGTAAACTTATATTCTCTTGTTTCTCGTATCTTTCTCCTCTTTATTTTACAGCAAGTCTTAATTTATCAAATTTCCTTAGTTGGGATTTTAAATTTTGGTTTTAATTCTGTTCGATTTTTAATTTTACTTAAAGTATTCTTTGATTCGATTTCGTGGTTCGATTTGACTTACTTTTCTTGTTAATTTTCGTTCTGAACCCAATTTTTGATTCCATGGTTATTGCTATTTTTAGAAAATTTGAACTTTTATCTAAAAGATTTCATAATTTTAATAGTTAATTCGCATTTAAATCCGTTTGTTTAATGTTTTTTACATTTCTGGTTTGGAATCATGTTTGGGGAAGAAGGAGTTCCCCACTTGCTTCGCCTAGAAGTTTTTAATCGTACTACTAAAAAATTAGCACTATAAATTTAACTTTCTACCCCTTCGAAAGGGATTAAGGTGACAACTTTCATTTTGCTTTCTTAGCCTCTTTCGATGGGGTCGAAAGGTAGAATGGCACCTCTTTTGACTAGAGTAGCATGCAATCAACCTTTTAGAAAGCAACTTGGTGTGTTAGTGTATCCTATCACCTTTCGAAGAAGGTGGCTATTACAATTCTGTCTTTTGAAAGCATAGGTTTTGTTGTATAGGTTTTGACATCTTTATAACATACTTACTCCTTATTAGTTTAAGTTAAAATAAATATTTTTGTAAAGGAGATTAAAGAAAAGGTGCTTTGTATAAGTTACACATTAAACGTTTCGACCAGACCAAACCATCTGTACTCAACTTAGTCGAATCGTACTACGTTAACTTAAATTTATTGTTGCTATGCCTTCGAAGCCACTCATGACTTCTCATTTCTGTCAAAACCTTTTATGACTAACCATGGTTTAGTATTTCTATTTTCCAATAACATCGAAATGTTCCTTAATTCAAACTTGAAACCTTTCGACTTAGTCAGCATATTAGGTTTCGACAATATTAACATTCTTGTAGAAAAACTTAGGTAACGGCTTTCGACCGTGTCAAAAGGTCTTCCTTATTGTTTACCAAACATCGTAAGTGCACACTTTGTTTAAATTTTATGTTAGGTTTTAACTATTCCTTTCTAATAATTAAGCTCCAATTGAGCTTGTGACATCGTTGAAGAGTGCCGGTTGAACATATACTTCAACCCTCCCTTTCGACCATGTCGAAAGCTTAGTAGATGTTTATATCTGGGCTTTCGACTTTGTTGAGAGATGTTTCTTAAGTGTTAACTTTTATTTTCCTTTTGACTTTATCGAAAGCTCAATAAATCTCATTTTTAATCCTTAACATTATGTCAAGAATATGTAGTTTCATGCTTTGTTTGATGTTCAAATGATTGTTATTGTTTTCTAGTAATCCATGAAAGAATGTTAATTTCATAACTAACTGTATTTTATAACTGTAATGTTTTTACTTGGCAGAATCATGAATTCTCCAAAGAAAGATGAAGCTACTTCCAAGCGCTCCCTAACATCCACTCAGGATGAAGTGGATGCCAATATTAATGACTTTAGGATTATAGGAGTGGAAGGAATCCCCCTGTAGAAAAAGACACCATTTATAACCCACCTAAGGGGTTCTTTGCTTATACTGCAATCCACGTCTGGCACGGTGGATTCCTTCCTTTCCTTGAGTTCTACTAAAATTCTTAGTTCATCTTGGAATTGCTCCAGTCCAACTGTCCCCTAACGTATATACTTATCTTTTGTCTCTGGAGATGATGGCATTGGAGTCCAGCCTTTCCTCCTTGAATGTTGAAGTTCTTAATCACCTCATTCGGTTAGTAAAGCTCAGCAACCTTAACAATCAAATCTTCCAGATCAATCCTCCTAGAAAATTGATCTCTAAGGGAGTAAACAAATTTAGAGGATGGGAAAGTTAGTTCTTCTTCATTAGATGCTTCCCAAATATTAGCCAGACTTTCTCTACTCCTCGTAAGCTCAAATTTATTATTTTCCTTCTATCTAGTTACTTTTCTTTGTTGATCTTTTTTTTGTTAGGTGCGCTGCTAAAGAGCTAAATGAGGAGGATAAGGAACGGTAGAGTCTCTAATCATAGCTTCAAGCGAGACTAGGAGTAGATTAACGCTACTAAATCCAACAAATCTATGAAAACAGTCCCTTCTGCCGGCGGGCCTAAGGATCCTTGGCCAACCTCCTTCAGTATAACATACCTATCGAAGAAAACACTTCCTGTCTTTGGGAGACCCATCAAACTTCTCATGAATGTCGCCCATCTTTGCTGACCACTCTGCTAAGTTATAAATGCTACACTTGCTATGTATTGCTATATTGTTTTTCAAATTATTCTGCTAACTTATAATCTGTTTGAATTCTCTTCAGTTTCCCCTCAAGTGGAAAAACCCACTAGTGGATCCGTTCCTCATTCTTTGACTTCTCATGCGTCATCCATCTCTTAGGCCATTGCCAGGTCGAAGATGGCTACAAAAAGAAATCTAATCAAAACGTCTACGGTGGAACCACCCCAAAAGAGATTTAAAGTAGTTGAAGTTCCCGATTCTCCAATACTGGAAGAGGAGGAGTCTATTAATGTTGGGGTGTTTCTAAAGAGTCCGATCGTCGAAGCTCCTCATGTCTTACCTAAGGAAACTTCCACCAAAATCGACCCTCTTTCTCGCATCATTGTCTCCAGCTCTCCAAGCGTAATTGGGCAGATGCAATAGGTATTGGTGGTTTCAACCCCTACACAAGTTCTAAATCTTCCAAGACCATCAGTTGCCGCACCTTCTGGTGATTTTAAGAAGGGTGTCCATTCTATTTTAAATTCTCCACCATTTTCTTCAATTCAACCGCCATCCTCTGTTTTGATTTGGAAGGACACTATCGATTCCTTCTTGAACAACAACTCCTGGTATGTGTTATGTTACTTGACATTTTTATCTCTGTTTTTCTTTAAGCTTTTAACTTATTTTGCACTTTTCTTTCAGATTTCCAAAAGTTGGTTCTCGCTTCAAGAAAATGTGTCCAAATCCTCTGCCGAAACATTCAAACTTCGAGAAGAAGTTGCTGCTTTGAATAACCAAGTTTCCTCCTTGTCTACGTAGAAAAGCAAGACTATAAATGAGTTGGAGCAATTAAGAGCCTCTCTCGCTCAGTCAGAATCTATTATCCTGGAAGAGAGGAAGGCTCGCCAATTTCTAACCGACTAGAACTTAGTTTGTAATGACTCTAAAAGTGTCTAAGGAGGAAAAAGGACGGATGGCAGCCAAACTGTAACGACCCAGAATTTCTGTCATTTGAAATTCGTATATTTAATTGATTTTAAATATTAACAAGTAAAATTTGTAAGTCGAATGAATTATAATTCGAATATAGTGATTTAATTAGATAATTAAACCGATAATTTAATATTTGAAATTCCAGAAATAATTGGAAATTGAATTAAATGTGATTAAAAATGATTTATAAAGTTTTATTTAATCATATTGGAGTTAGTATGATGTTATAGAACTTTTAAAATTGAATTAAAAGTTAAATTGTGGTAATTAATTATTTTAATATTTAATTGACGACTAAAAATAGTTATTTTTCAAACTGTCTTGGATTTCGATGAAACCAGTTTCATCGGATCCATAATGTGAAATTATTGTAAGGTTTCAAATTTCGTGTCAATCGGATTTACGGTTTGTCCGGGGCAAGCCAAAACGCATAGAAATCATTTTTACCGATTTAATTTAAATTTGATCGTTTATTTCCGTAACTCGCACATATCATCGAATTGGCCCTCGATACCTATTCCATTGTGTCCAGAATGCGGGTTAAATCCTAGAAACGTCAGCCGACACGCTTCGTTTGGAGTTCGAAAAATTGGAGATGAATAGTGTTTCGTTAAATTTTGTATAAAAGGACCCATTATCTTCATATTTTCACAAAACCTAATCAGCTAGGGCTGGCCGCCACTAAACACTTCAATGGCCAAAAATATCCAGTTTTCTCACCACGATCTCTTCCAATCCATCGATCTATACGAAAAATCATCAACTACAAACTTGAAGAGGATTACGAGAGCTTAAAATCCATACGGGTAGGTCGATGAATCGTCGACCATAGAGGGAGGAAATCACTCGCGTTCGTGCTGCCTTCACTCACATTTTTCAAGGCACATAGGGGGCTGAGCTTCATGGTGCTTGGGCTGATGGTGGTGCGTGCGTAGGCCATCGACGTGGTGGAGCTCGATCGTCTTCAAGTGGCTCGAGGAGGTGGCGAAAATTAAATGTATGTGGGCGGCTATGGGTTAGTTTGTACGTGTTTTTCACGTTGAGGAAGAAGCACAAACAAGCGGCTAGATCTGGAGCAAATGAAATCAACGGCCAGAAATGAATGTAGGGTTTTAAAAATAAAAGAAATAGTAAATTAATTTATTTAAATTCGTACAATGTTTAAAACGTTGTAACATCTTCATACGAGGTCCGTTTCGCATGAAACGAGTTGCATTGGAACCGTATGGACGAGCACTATGCAATGGAGGTAGATTGGGATTTATTTGAGCTAGTGGAATTTTAGGTAAAATTAAACGCGTGTTTAATTTTATCCGAAATAAAACACTGCAACTGTTATTGGAAGCGAGGTGAGAACTCCTCACTCAATCGAATTTGTTTCGACCTAAATTTTAAATAGATGAATTTAAAATTGCTTGATTGTGTGAATTGAATGATGGTTGTTATCTATTGTGTTGTAGTAGACCCCATATGCCACATATTAAGCGGAGGTTGATATATTAAAAACATATACCGCAATATTCCACCTTAAAGTGGAATTGGTATTATATATGTATTTGGAGTTGATTTCCCGTATTATATAGCGGATGAGACCCTATTGCGCCACATAATAGCGGATAGTATTTTATAAATCCCATATACCGTGATATTCCACCTCGAAGTGGAATTGGTATTATGCTAACATCTGTGGATGTAGGGAAACAGGTTGGAGGGATCCAACTGGATTCCTCAAACATTTGAAATTATTTCATATGTTGTGTGTTGATTATTTATAATCTCTGTGTGATTATCTTTGTGATTTGTGATCTATTTATCTATGATATGAATATCTGTGATCTGTGAATTAAAGATAAGCGTTATATTTTATATCGCTTATCAACTATATTTCTGTGTTCTGATCTGTGATGGTTGGATGTTGTTGCACTATTGTGTTAAACCCTTGGACTACACAATACACACACCAATGTGGATTTCACGTGGAAATCAGTTAAGTCACAGATTTTTAACAATTCTAAAGATTGAATTTTTGAGTCAAAAATAGTTTTGGAATTGGAATTGAAAGTTTTTGAAAATGAGATTCAAAAATAAGAGTTATTTTAAATAACTTAATAAAAATTGGAATTTAAATCATTTGATTTAAATTTTGAATTCAATGCTTGAAATTGAATTCAATGATTTGGGAACTATGGTCTAAAAGATTGTACAAGTTATAAAAGGTGTTTATATGGGTTTTTAACCATTTAAAAATATGGTTTTGGAAATTTATGTTTAAATCCAAGATTTGTACTTGGATGGCTTTAAACTGTGTAATTGTAACCAGTTTTTCCCAAAACGAAAACTATCTGTTTTCAAATAATAATAGCTTTCATAAAGTGAAAAGATTTCCAATTTGTATCGAAACATTTCAAGTTGAAATGAAATTGTGAATAGTTTGGAAAATCTATGAATTAACCTTTGTGAAGATGATTAAGCTTTATCTTGAAATCAAAGAAGATTTTAGAAGGTGTATCTTTTATATTATAAAAGACTTGAATTGTGAATAGTTTTGAAAGCTATAAGTTAAATCTTGATTTAAAGATTGAATGGGTTAATCCAATTGAAATGGGAAATGATTTGGGAATCTGTGAATGAATCTTTGTGAAATTGGGTGAACTTTGTGAAGTAAATCTTTTCATTTAAAGATTTGAAATGGTAATTTGTTTAAACCATTTAAAAGAAAGGGTTTGGGTAATAAGTTGTGACTTAACTGAAATCCCAATATCCATATGTTTGTAAAATATTGCGTTCACCATTCGGATTAGCCGGAAGAGGACCTTTGTGTCATATAACCCATTCCGAATAAGTGATATGACGATATGGATAACATTTGAAGACCGGTGGTGAAGGCCGGGTATTTGTGAAAATGATAGGATGACCTATCGATTGTCTCTGCACCGTTAGCTACGGTATAGAGATTTCCTTTGTGATGGGAAGTTCGATCGGGATTGTGAATACCCGGATTGCAAGGGCATCTTTGGAAGTGCCTTCGGTTCTGTTCGAACCCGGAACAGACTTGTATGGTTACATGTCTAACATTACACTTTGAGATATAAAGCTGATTTCTTTCAAATACATTTCTGTTGGTGGCAGAGAATTTATTCTCTTAGCTTAACACCCTTCTCTGAGACATACGAGCTCAGAGGTTATGTAGTTGAAGGTTATCAGCGATATATTCTCAATTTGGTAATGTGGCATGCTAAGTGTTGCTGTGTGATGATTATTTATTGATCATTTGTTGATCAAAGTATGGCTTTGTGAAAAAGTGTAGTTTTGTGGACGAGACCTCTTCGGACCTCACAACTCGGAAATGGTCGAAACAGGAATGATGCGGCAAGGTTATGAGGGTCGCTCCCTTTAGGGTATGTCATTTCCTTCTGGAAAAGGGTGGTATCAGGTATGGAGCACTGGTATTTAACCTATGTGGTTACTCCAATCTCATTTACTGTGTGATTGTTGTTTTGTTGAGGCGCCTCGGATAAAGGTCCCAAAGGACCGGGGGTGGCATATTCGTGTAGTAGTTACCTAGTGTAAGGGGTAACCCGGCCTTGTGTTGGCAGAGAGCTAGTTAGTTCTCAGGACGTCCTGCCAGAGGCGTACCCATTGGTAGTAGGAAGTTCCTTAGCCTGACCATTTGTTGGAAATCCAATTTCCAATACGAGCTTTGTACGGTTTTAGTTCTAGAACCTGCCATTTACTTATGGTGGTCACCACTGTTTAGATAGTAGCTATAGTAGGCATAGTTCGGAATGTCTATACTGGCTAAGATTAATATTATACTTTCGAAATGTTTTTATGCACTATGCACTAATAATAATATCAAATCAAATGATTTTGCGTAGTAAGCATGTTTGACTATCATAAGGAGAAATCTCCTCCAATTCTGCGTTTGCATTGTGTGTGTGACGGGAGGCCTTATGGTAGTTTCATTTTCCAAAATCATTGCGGATTCTTTTCCTTTGTATTCCTTTATGCAAATAACTGTTTTTAGTTCTCACACCAGTCCCATGACTGACATGGAGTTTATTGTTCCCTTCCTAAACTCTGGGTGCCCATAATTTTCCACACGGGCAGCCTAGAGTCAGGTTATCAGGTCATTCTGGATTTCAGGAGGCTTTGGAGCTCAAGTGGTGTGCTGGATGACGAGACGTATCACTTGTATATGATATTATTATTCCGCTGTGTATTCTGTATGAGGACAAGTTTGTATAACTGTCCATTGATGTGTTGTGTGTTGTTGTTGTATATTGACTCTGATGATGTGATGTAATGTATAAACTGATATAGTTCTTGATTTAAAGATTATTCATTTATCTATTATATGTTGTTCCGCTGCGATATGTGAGATTCTGATAATGTTTCTGTTGTTTCTTCTTTATTTCTTTCTGTCTTCTTCTACTTCTTCTTTTTAACCATAACAATTCGGTTTTCCAGCATTCGATTGCTCGGCAGTTGATACAGTGGACGTATTAATGTCGATTTTCGAGCGTCGAAAGACCGAGATGTTACACAAACAATCCTTGCAAAAGGAAAATATGAAAAAGAACAAGGCCTCCCTCATACTAGATATCGGCACCATTTCTAATGCAAAGCAGCGGGTGTCGCAATTCCTTGACTCATCTCTTGAAGACATCATTATGAACTCCTTTGAAGAAACCTTAATGCTTACCTACGCTGATAATGTTGATAAATGCCTAGATTTGAGCGTCCCTTCGCTCGACCTTGCTCTTGTTGGTAGGTTGCTAGATAGAATCAAGAAAATGGAGCAGGGGATTGAAGTTGGTAAGAAGGAAGAAATTGATGCCTCCAATTTTTTTTTTGAAGTTCCTTCTTACGAACTCGAATCTTACTCCGAAGATGAGGACGACAAAGATGAGGCTATCGAAGAGGAGAGGGGAGATAATGATGATGATGATGATGGGGATGATAACATCAATGGCGGACAAGGATCAGGTGGCAACAGGGGTGGCCATACTGAAGATTCTGAGAAAGATGGGGATGATAATACAAAGTTCGCTGAAAAAGATTTGTCTCCTCATGAAGCGATTCCGCCTAAGTCTCCTGCACCTTCTGGCCCATAAGAAGAGAATGCTTCTATTGATGCTAAAGTGCCAAAAGAAAGGGAGCAGACTTATGAATCACCGATCCCGGTATCTCAGGTATGGGATTCTCTATTTAAACATCTTTTGCTTCGAAGATAATAATAGTGTAAATCATTTATTTAGATAAGAAAGAAATCTATCCACCTTTGTAAAACCAAGCTTGAAAGGAAACAAGCAGAGATAAATAATTTATATATGGAGTTAGACAAGCAATTGAGAGAGCACAATACACTTTTTGATAAATATTATAGACTCAATAGAAGTGCGGTAGCATTGGCATCTTTTAAACATCAATAAGCTACCCTACGGCTAAAGAGAGCGCGCCTTCGGTATGACGCTCTTTTGAAAGAGAACCGGGAACTAATTACCCTATTCTAGATGTTGATTGAGGAGAGGGACATTTTAGTTAATTTCTTGTACAAGGCCTATTGTAGACACCCGACCGTTGACCTCTCATAATTAGGTGATTTTAGTGGGGGTTTACTTAGGCGTTTACACAAAAAATACTTGGATTTATTCAGATCTGACCTGCATCTCGGAGCATGTTGGAACTTTCCCTGGATATCAAAAATATGCTCCCGACTTGAAGCGGAACTTTCCTTGGATATAAAAGGGTTCGAACGGTTCGAAAGGCTTGGTTTGGCTTTCGAAAGGGTTGTTCTGATTATGGTGTGCTTCTGAGTCACTTGAGTGAAGGAGAAACCTTCGAAAGTTGCTTCTTTAACCCCTTTTAAAGTTCATTGTGCGTGCAGAAGCACTACTTCGAAAGGTGTTCATTGGTGCGGAAGTATGCTTTCGACCCCTTTAACCCTTTTGAAATGTTTCGCTACTTTTAATCTTTGGTTGTTGCGTCCCTCCGACTCCTCCGAAAGGTCTTACTGCTATTTCTCTTTCTTGTTTTTCCTTCTCTTATGTTCGAACTGGTTTTGACAATCGAAAAGATATTTGGTAGTAACAATCCATTTATGACTTTAATATCATAACTAACTATATTTTCCAAAATATATTCTTTATAAAATAAGACCTTATGTAAAACTATTTCATTTACCGATTTTCAAAACAAATCATTTTTTATATATTTTTAACAAATACACTCTCTTATATAATACTCTCAACATGTTCTAAAGTGTCACTTAACTTTTCTCTAATGAGTTACTCATCCTAGGATATTACTAACCCTATCCCTAATGTGACTTTACCCTTATTAGGCTCAGGTGTTCACTCAACATAAGCTCTGGTACCAAATGTGATGACCCGCCTCCTCGACCCTTAGATATCGACAATAATACATCCATGGTATTCACGTGCCGTAATTCCAACTGCCGGAGAGGCAGATTATAAAGGAGCAAAAGAAAATAAAGATACAACAGAATCACATGAATAAAATAACATATATTATTTCAATATATATATATATATATATATCTTTACAGTAGAAATTTTAAACACATTTATCAGAGTCTATCTTATGATCAGCCTGGATAGCTATAAATCTCTGTCCTTATAAATGTTGAATACAATTAGTAAACTAATGTAGTGGAAATGGAATGGAGAACTATCTATAGGAAGATCTTCAGCTCCAGACATCAGGCTCTATCACCATGCTCCAAGTTAAACCTGACTACTTGGCTGCCCAACAAAATAGGGCACCCAGAGTTTAAGGGAAAATAAAATAAACTTCGGTTCAGTCATGGGACAGGTGTGAGAAATTCAAAATACAGATATTTGAGAACAAAGGGTATCTCATAGGACCATGCCACATATACACATGGAAAAGGTTTTTACCTTAAGATAACAAAAACATCTGCTATGCAAAATCGAGGATACTATGTTTAATGACTATTTTCGAAAATCTTTTCAAATAACATATTAATCATTGTTGGAGTTGTTACATTTATTAAATTTGGTAACATAATAGGTTTACAACTAATACCGTAAAGACTTGTATTGGAGAATGGATTCAATACAAGGTCAAGGTAAAGGACTACCTTCCGATAGTACATCTCTAGAGGGATGCACCTGAGGCACCGACCTCTACCAACACAGAACCGGCCTACCTTTACCATAGATAGTACCGAATATGACATCACCCTGATGTTCCCGGCCTATACAAGAGCTCTCAAGGCATACACAACATAACTGATACATAGTGGGTGATTAAATGTTTAATGAAAGCAACCCACTTAGCCCTACCGCGTCTACCCTGTTTTTGTTTTTCCCGAGGGATGAGGCTCGAGGTAACGATTACCTTTCTCATAGCACACATTTTACTTGAATTTCATATTGCCAATTCCAGCACAGGCTATTGATTTCCACAAATGTACAACTTATGAGCTCGTATGTCTCAGAGAAGGGTGTTATGTGTTGGAGAGTTATCTTCTATACCACTAAACTAATGTACGTTTGGAAAAATTAATGTATGTGCATTTTAGAAATGCAATATCGGACATTTGTCCGTACAAGTTGTCTAGGAATAGGACAAACCGAAAGAACTCTCCTACTACATCCTGACGGGAATCACCCGTAGGATTAGTAGCGAGCAGCCTTTGCATCGAAGATCAAATGCAGATACTGCTGCCATATATGTATGATGGGAAATTCCCCCGAGGGTCAGTGATAAATAGCCCTTCATTCCATTTATTATCAACCCATATCGTCACCTTCGAATGCATACATTGGTTCGAAGTGGTTTTTGGATAGGGATCACCCAAATCCAACCTCGGTTCCTTAGAACCAATCACCTATAAAAATGTTAAGTTTGAGGGTGATTATCATTTCATTTATTAATATCTTTTATCAAATAAAATATCTCTTTTAGAGATATAAATCTTTAAATCATATTCTTTTCTAGTATATATGAAATCATTTAACCTCTCTTTAACTTCGGAAATACCAAATCAAAATCATTTCTCATAAATCACAGTACAAAACTTATTGAGTAAAAAAGGGTCGATACATTATACTAATTCTACTCGACATCAATTTCTGTATTCAACCTTTACTATCGGTTGAATAACGGTGAAATCACCTTTTAAATTCACACGGATAGTACGAGTTCCCTCCTAGGAATTTAATACCAAGTATAAGAAGATTATTTCTATACAATCCAAGTTGTATTAGATTCGGAAAATTTTAAATCTTTTATACTTGCCTCGTTTCCACCATTTCGACCTTATTTATTCCTCGCCCAGGAAAGAGGCTAGATGAGCCAGGGCATTGGTTGCTCCTGAACAACTCCTTAGTTTAAGCACCTCACATTCGGATCTCACGAACAGAAAAATCCAATTTACGCATCGGCTTTTAATGTCAAGATTAAATCACTTATTTATAACAGCTTTTCTGTAAATCATTTATATAAACTCTTTAAAATAAATTATAAAACCTCCACATTATCTTTAAAATACTTAACTATTTATTTATAAACAATTATAAATGATTTGGAAAGAATACTTAAGTTTAAATCTCTATTTCAAAAGCTATTAAAAACCGCTACAAACAATGTTGCGAATAGTGCTTTTAAGGCTTATTTTACCAAAACAACTTTTCTACCATTTAGAAATTTATTTTTATAACTCAAATCACTTTAAAAACACTTTTACCTATTTATAGAATTTATTTCATAATTCTAAATAATTAAAAATATCATTTTTAAATAATTTATCGCTTTGGTTTACGAACTGCCAAACCGCGACTATTTTTTAAAACTTGATTTGCTCGTATTTCATAGTATACTAAATGAAATCTCAATCATTTTTTTGTATGAAAACTATCATTATAAAAGTTCGGAAAATTCTTATTACAAATAATTCATACTTTGAATCCTTTGTACAAATGGATTTAACTTTCTACAGCGCGAAATCGCGAACTACCGTCACGCGACGTTCCTATTTTTGACTAAACTTTCATAACTTGTCCAAACTTTACCAAATTGGGTTTAAGTGTTTACAAAACGTCTACAAACCATTTTAAACCATTTGAAAGAGGTTTAGAAATACGATATACACCATTTTATTTCTTAAATGAAAGTGATTTCCATTGTGATATTCGACGTGTATTAAACGTGAATCATTTACACATCCAAACAAACATATTTTCTTATCCAAACATGGCTCATAATCATCACAACCAAGCATATCCAAACATATATATCATCCAATATATCATAATATAAATAGATTTTCTCACCTTTATTGGTTTCTAACTTTATGAAAATTCGCTATAGCTTCGCTACGATCAAATCAAAGCCAGTGGAATCAAGCCTTGGATCTTTGGATGGGCTCGACCTAATCTTTTAGGTGGATATGGGGTCATCTTTGGGTGTAAGAGGTGGTAGCCTTGGGTTTCAAGGGAAAAAAGAGTGGTTTTGGTTAGGTCTTGGAGCCGTTTGATGCTATATACTTACTATAAAATTTTAGTTAGTTTTTGCAATAATTTTCCTTAAGTACGAGGCTATTAAAGTGGAGAGAAGAAGTGAAGAAGACTTAGAAATTTATGAATGAATGGAGTGAAGATGAATGATGGTATTTATAGGCAAAATGTGATTAAAAATATTATGATATTTACTTGTCATTTCATCACCATTGCCTCATCACCACACCCCTCCAACCTCATCATCCATGGTCGAACATCCCTCAATGTGTTTAGCCATGTGGAGGTTGACTTTGGATTTATTTAAGGATGAAGTTTTAGGAAAATATCTTGATATTTTGTAATATATATAAATGTATAAGTATATTTGTATGTATAAATGTGTTCATGTGGCATGTGAATGTGTTCATGTATATTTACATGTATGTGTGCATATGTATATCTCAAATGATTCATAATGTTGCATAACTTTTTTACGTTGAAATTGTTACGAATTTCGATTTCGATTTCCGGTCATATTTCCACTTCTTATTTAATATATATATATATATATATATATGTATGTATGTATGTATGTATGTATATTTGTAAAAAAAAGTTTGATAATAATATTTCTATCATTATATAATTATTAAAAGAGCTTATCTAATAATTAAAATAATTATTAAATATTTACACTCATTTTAAATTCAAAAATCATCTATTCAAAAATAGTGATATTATTAATGATGTCATAAATATATTTTATTTTAAAAAATAAAATAAATAATTTTATTTCATATTTTTGTTTAAAAGGATAAAAAGTGTATGTATCAAGCTCCATGCGTGACTTGATAATTATAGAGTTGTTTGTTGATAAAATAGTTTTCTACTATTTTATGGATATTATTCCATAGTATATATTTTTGTTAATACTTATTCGAAAATAAGATTACCATCATTCTTGTTCGAAACATCATAATCTATGTTTTTATAAAGCTTTTATTTAAATATTTAAATATAATTTATTAAATTGATAAATTTGCAGGTCGTTACAGGCCCAATAAAAATCCAATATGGTTAAAAAAGTTAAAATTCGCTCGTATCTTCTACTGTGAGCTAGCAAAGTTTCAACAATGGTATCGAAGCCTAATAGCTTATGTAGTCTAAATTAGTCATAGTAGGCTTACTAAGTACGCTTACAACCTATATAGTAGGGTGTCTAAAAAAGTAATGCCAGAGGATTGGGTTTGGGTAATTAAGTACTCTGCCCTACCTAGATATCTGCATGGCCCAAACAAATATATGAGTCCAAAGTTTATCCCAAATAGCAAAGGCCATGGACAATGTTCAAAATTGTTTGAAAATTAAAAATATAATATTTTAAATTTAAAAGTTAAATTTAAAATAAGATATACATATATTATTAAAGTTGTAATATAATAAAATTTTCAAAATGTTTGAAAAATAATATAAATTAATTTCAAAAATTTAAATTTATTAATAAGATTAATAGAAATTTTAAATTAATTAAATAAGTTAATTAATGAAAACATATACATGTATTATATATTATGATATATATTATGTTTTTCTAAAATGTTAAATTAACATTAGTATACATGTATGTATATAAATGAATTTCAAAATTAATATAGATTTAATTAAATTTTTTTAATTTAAATAAATTAAATATATGGTGAATTAATTAAATAACATACACACATATATATGATGTAGGTGTTATACTATAAAAGTTATAGTATATAATAAACGTTATATCTTATGTATAAAGCAAATACTTTTGTCAAATGGTCAATGTGAAGCCTTTCATAGTTCCTAAAATGTCAATGTCTTACGATGCCAAAAAATTAAGTGCTTGACCAATTCTATCATTTTACACCTACGTTTAGTGAATGCTTCAGTTAATATCATGATCCTACTCAATTAGTTCATAAGATTTTACTTTCTTCCCCTTTTATTCTTCTTTCATTGCACCAAACCTATTCACCTCTCTTTCAAAATTTTACTTTGGATCATTAATTGGTGAGGCAATTCATTTTGAATTAGCAAGGCTATGAATCTGAAGCGCTAGAAATCGTCGTTCTCAACTTTGTTCATGTAAGTGATTTTTTATGTTATCGGTTGGAAATTTTATTTTTTAAGTTAATACTTCAATGTTACTTACCAAAACCATACTTCCTATTCTTTTAGAGTAAATTAAAGTCAGGTTTTGTACTAATAAGAGTGAATATGGTTTGCTAGGATTTTATCTTGGTTTCTGTATGTTTATTAGTTTCGAGGCTACAGTTGTGGCATCTAAAGACTTCATCAAGACAATGGTAATTTAACTAAGAACATCCCTTTTATTTTAATTATTCTTCTGCATAGTATTACAACAATATTCCTTCTCGCCATGATTGTTTTGTTCAGTAATGAATAGTGGATATCCTTTATACTTTCTATTGAATACAGTTTGTCTAGAATAATTTATACTTGAAGTGAGTAACAATTTCATATAGAGAACTAACTATGCATTTGTACTGTAATGGCCGAATAGTATTAGGAGCGTTGGTATCTATTAGTGAACTAATTATGCATTTGCAGTATAGTAGTTGAATAGTACTCTGAGAGTTGTAACCTATTAGTTCATATGTTCAAATTAGAAGCATTGTGTACTCATTTATTTTTTGTCACTATGTTCACTATAGAGTCATATATTGTACAAAAGATACAGTTTAATTGATATATTTATATGTATATGATTCCTATATATCTGCTAGGATGATCATGTAAATTTGGGCAAACAATGCTTATTTTTTAAAGGTCACATGCACAACTTAAATACTATATTCCATATGCTATATAATTTTATGCATTTATTCATTCCAATGTTGCCTTAATGTTTATTGATATTTTCAATTAGTCAAGGGATCTTTTTGTTTGAAATTTTTCTTCTATTGGGTTGTTTTCCATGGCTTTGATTAAACTAACAACCTTTTTTCCTTTCAAATCAAGCATATTGATAATGTAAGATTAGTACTGCAAAGCTTATTCCTAATGATGAACTTTTTAACTACAAGACAAATATACGAACGACGGTATTGAAACAAATGGATGTCGTTTGTTACATGTTGCAACAATAGCGGACTCAGTATACATTATATGGATAGTCTGCAATTTGATTTTAAAGTCACAGCAAATATTTATAGTATCGATTTTTAAATTTTTGAAATCGATAGTACATCATGCTTATGGTTAACTTTTAGCTTTTATTTTAGTATTAATATTTTAACGACCCGGAATTTAATCACTTTGAATATGAATATTTAATATATTTTCAAATAATTAATTTATGGAATTTGTAACTTAAATAAACCTCTTTTAAATAATAACTAGTGATGGTTAAATTGTTTTCAAATTTTGTTTACAAAAATATTTAGTTCGAAGAAAAATTGAAAATGTGACCGAAAATTATTTTTCGAATTTTCGACCTTTCGTCATCTAAAAGATTGTCGAAAATGTTGCAAACACTTTAGCATACATACAGACATATAATAATCACATGTGTATGATTAATGGTGAAATTTATTTATTTAAGTTAATAAAAAGGAGATGCAACCTTTTTCTAAATTTAAAAATAAAAATAAAAGAGAAAAGAAAGTAATGTCATGTTTCATCTTATCGTAGTACAAGGAAGGGAAAAATATAGTGGACAAAAGGGTGGTTTGGGGTGCCTTGCATGTGGACGGGGAAAGAGGGGGAGTGGTGGTGATGTGTCACTAAGTTAACGGTGGGTGTGTACCTAAAGGGCATTTTAGTGATTTGCTTGATCCATTTTGTATAAAAACAACTTCTTTTTCTTCCCTCTCCCATTATTTATTTTCATCTTTTATTTTCAAAACTTCATCTTCTAAGCTCTAAAACTCTTTAATGGCTTCCAAAACATTTTTCAAAGTTTAAAAATCCTTCCCTTTTCCACTTTTAATTCTTTAAAACATATTTAAAGCCCTTACTCTTCTTTTATACACCGTCCTCTTTCCAAAACAAGCCCTAAATCCACCACTCCTAGCATGGCCCAGCCTATACTCCTCTAGGCTGACCCAAAATCCCCTTCCAAAGGTCAAAAATTAAGTTATTACAAAGTAAAATCCAAGTTCTAGGATCGGTCCAAGTTGTAGTGGTAATTTTAGTTGATTTGCTTAAATTTTGGTGTGTAAACCTCACTCCTTTATGAAGGATTTAAATTTGATAAGCTAGTAATAATTCATGTTAGTTTTTTGGTTGAAAATAGTGTTGTGTGTTATACTTGTATGTGCTTATATGTTGTATTGGTTATAGACTTGGAAATGAAGTCAAAAGTAATGCTATGGTTTAAAGTTTTGATCTTTACCTTGCGTATATTGGTTATGACATTTGTTGGATGTATGAGATTATGTTTGAATGTAGTAAGCTAAAGGGAAGTTAGCACTTGATTTTTATTTGGCTTCGACATGTAGATCCCTTTATTTTAAACTTATTTACTTATGTATTTTCTAAGAAAATGTTTTACAAAAGTTCCAAAACTTTCACCATTGATTTTCGAAACTTTTACAAATTTTTGTAAAATAATTTAAGATATAAAAGTATAGGGTTTTAAAGGGGAATCTTGTGTATAAAACTAGTTTAAAATTATTGCATCCATAGCGATAGTCATTCTCGATGCAATTCACAAAACAAAGATTTTTCGTGTAAACTAAAATGTGCATTTCACTTAGATATCTTTAAAGAGTGATTAAAACTGCATTATAAGTATTAAAATGTTTTAATTATTATGTAATTAATTTATTTAATTAAAGTGTTAATGATTATTTAATTAATTAATTAAGTAAAGGTAATTAGTACATTAGTATTGATTTAGTAAGATAATTATAATTAGTTAATTAAGTAAAGGATAATTAATTATTAATTTGGTAAAGGTTTATCATTTAGTTATTATTTATGTAAGGTTTAATGATTAATTAAGCAAGGTTTATTTATTAATCAAGCAAGGTTAATTATTAATTATTTATTTAGTTAAGATTTAATTATCATTAAATAAAGGGATGAACTTATTTTAAATTAATTAAATAATGGTTTTTAATTTCTAATTACTTTATTTTCTATGGATGGGTTTGTTTAAAAAGCAGGCTTCTTTTACAAAGGATAGTTTAAATACAAAGGATTCTCTTTGTCTGTGCTATTATGTAGCCAAACAAATATGAATAGGTTATATTAAAACATTGACACATTTTATTGTAAGTAGGTTGTCACGTACAGGAATTTTCGACTTTCGAAAATTCGACATCGATACTCACTTTATCGACTGCCGAGAAATCGAATGCCGGAAACTCCAATAGTGAGGGTTTTAAATAGAAGAAAAAGGTAGAAGAAGAAGAAAAGAGGAGGAAGAAAGAAGAGAGAACAACAGAACAACATCAGAACAGAACAGAAACAATATCAGAATCTTACACATCGCAGCGGAACAATATATAATAAATAAACACTAGTCTTTTAAAACAAAGAGCTATATCAGTTTATACATACATCAATCATCAAAGTCAATATACAACAATGGACAGTTATATAACTTGTCCTCATACAGAATACACAGCGGAATAAATACTATCAGATACAAATACTACGTCTCGTCATCCAGCTTATCTCCAAAGCTCCAGAATATCCTGATAACATAACTCTAGGCTGCCCGTGTGGAAATTGGTGGGCACCCAGAGTTTAGAAGGGAAACAATAAACTCCGAGTCAGTCATGGTGACTGGTGTGAGATCGTAAAACAGTTATTTTTCTTTAAAATAAACAACAGAAGAATTTTAAAGTCAATTCGCAATGCTTTTGGAAAATGAAACTACCATAAGACCTCCCGCCACACACACAATGCAAACGCAGACTTGGAGGAGATTTCTTCTTATGATAGTCAAAGATGCTTACTACGCAAAAATCAAATTCTTTTTGATATTATTATTAGTGCATAGTGTAGAAAACATTTCGAAAGTAGAATATAAATCTTAGCCAGCATAGGTACCATTATAGTATGCTTGCTATAGCTACCATATTAAATGGCAGGTTCTACAACTAAAACCGTACAAGGCTCGTATTGTTTCTTTGGATTTCCAACAAATGGTCAGGCTAAGGAACTTCCTTTTCCACGATGGGTACGTCCCTGGAATAGACGACCCGAGAAATAACCTAACATTACGGTTAGATCTCTGCCAACACAAGGCCGGGTTACCTCTGCAAAAATAGGTAACTACTGACACGCGTATGCCATCCCCCGATCGTCACCGATCTTCCCGAGGATCCCCGATTTCCAACAACCACAAAGAAATAAATTTGCAGCAACCACATAGGTTAAGTATCTGGGCTCCATACCATGATACCACCTTTATCCAGAAGGAATGACATACACTAAGGGGCGCTACTCCCTAGAACCTTGCCGCATCCTTCCTGTTTCGACCATTTCCGGGGTGTGAGGCTCGACGAAGTCTCGTCCACAAAGCTACGCTTTCTACAAAGCCCTGCTTCGGGTCAAACAAAATGAACAACCTATGATCACAAAGATATAAGATCAAACAAATGATCATATCGCAAATGATCAAACACTGATCATTTCACAGCAACACTCAGTATGCCACGTTACCAAATTGGGATATATCGCTGATGAATTTCGACTACATAACCTCTGAGCTCGTATGTCTCAGAGAAGGGTGTTAAGCTAAGAGAATAAATTCTCCGCTACCAACAGAAATGTATTTGAAAGAAATCATCTTTATATCTCAAAGTGTAACGTCAGACACACAATCCATACAAGTCTGTTCCGGGATCGAACAGAACCGAAGGCACTTCTCACGAAGCCCTTGCATTTCCGGATAATTTTCTAATCACGTCCGGACTTCCCGTCACTAAGGGTGATAAAACCTCTAAATCGAAGATCAGTCGATGTAGAGTAACTCGACGGTAATCCTTCCGTTTTCAAAAATATCCGGTCTTCAACACCGGTCTTCGAATGCAATTCATAACGACGTATCACATATTCGGAATGGGTTATACGACCCCATGGTCCTTTCCCGGCTAACCCGAATAGTGAGCGATTATTCAAAAATAAGTGTGGCATTCAAATTCATCCAATTCACAACAAATACCTACTCAAGGTAATTATTGATAGTCGGTTATTTAACTATCAATAAAGATGCGCAACATCATCAGATTCCAAATAATTTTCCAAATTATTTATCTTCAAAAATATCTTTATTAGATATAAAATTTCCACACTTCTAAAAATAAATCAACGTTTATTTTTAAACGAATTCCCATTTCTTTTTATAAATTCCATAGGGAATTTATATTTATCGAATATCTACTGATATTCGATTTTTTTCAAATCGATTTCAATATTAAATTTCGATTTATCTTTAAGAAGATAAATTCTCAAAAACGTTCATTCCATATTGGAAAAGCAATTCCATACTTATATAATAATAAGTAGTTCACAAATCTATTTATTTTCAACACTTGAAAATATTCGACATACTTAAATCAAATTAAGTATATATTTCATTCTTTAAGGAAATCATTTATTTTAACAACATCTATTTGAGTCAAAACGAATGTTACGTAAAACATCGTTACGACGACTCAAGATCACTAGTATAGGGATTCGAAATTTAGATAGATATATAAATCCCAATACTACATCAAAACATTTCCTTTTGGGAAATCATTTACTATAACAACAGTGTTATAGTCCACCATTTCCTTATTTTTCGAAAACGTCTATTTCAACAAGAACTGCGGAAATCTATGCTTTCGATTCATAATACATTTTAAAACATCTTTAAAATGTTTAACTTCACTTTTAATATTACTTCTTCAAAAATAAATCCATTTTATTTAATAATATATTCACTGTCCAAAATCGTGAATATAATTCACTTAACCCAATTTCAATCATTTCTACACATTTTTATCTCAATAAAAATTCGCTATCCAAAATCGCGAATATATCTTCTTTAAAAATCTTCTATATTTAATTTCTCAGATTCAACTGATTTTGAATTTATAGACACATTTATAAATTCTATTTCTATTTTAATAACAACTTCGACTTATAAATTTTCTTTTATTTAACTTTTATATTTTACTTGTCAAAATAAGTGATTCGGATTTATAAACAACTTTTATAAATTCCAATTCTATTTATAAAAACTTCAATACCAAATCAATTTCAATATTGATTTAAAAATTTATTTATCACTACTAAGTAAATTCCTCATTTTTTTCTCAAATGATTCAATATTCTGTTTTAAAATGGATTCTTCAAATTGAAATCATTTTACATTGATTTCCCAATTTATTTCAATTTACCGATTAAATTTCTAGTTGGATTTCCAACTTATCTTCTTTTAATAAATTCCTTTTTAAGGAAATACATTTCAATCGTTTCTTTCAATCTATTTAAAAATCCAAATTCTTAAATTAAATTCTTCAAATTATAATCACTATTTTACGAAATCCATTTAATTAACATTTTCACTTGATTCTGGAATTAATTCGATAAGATTATAAAAATTAACTTTTTATACCTTAAAAATTCCTTTCTTCAAAATTTATTCAATTTCTAAAATTAATTCACTTAGAAATTTCTATTTTGATTTCAAAAATTCAATTTCGTTTATTTTTGGAATCCAATGATATCAAACATCCATTCAGCTAAATTTTAGCTTTCAAACAATTTCCAGGCATCAATATGATCAATATAATCATTCACAGATTCATATCACAGTATAAATAAATTCAATCAATATGAGGGGTCCAGTTGGATCCCTCCAACCTGTTTCCCTGCATCCAAAGACGTTAGCACAATACCAATTCCGCTCCAGTATGGAATTATCGCGGTATATGGGTTTTTATAAATATCCGCTTACTAACGGCGCAATAGGGTCTCATCCGCTATACGAGGCGGGAAATCAATCAATCCAATATATACATATGCCAATATGTATATATTGCTATATATATAGATATATCCTATTATATCTAATATCACATCCAAACAAATCAAACAAATCAATAACTGCAATTCAAAATTAAATCTGAGTGAGAAGATCTCACCTTTGCTTTTAAATTTGCCATCCATTTTCCATTTTCTCCATTTCTTCACGGTTTCGAACCTTGTATAAATAGATTTATACAATTTATTAATTTTTGAATCAATTGATAATAAATTATAATCTATTAATTTCTTTAAACCAATTATTTAATTTTATCGAATGATTTGTTTAAACAATTTTCTATTAACTCTTTAAATTGACCGAACAATTCATTATTATGTCTTTTTATCTGTATTTTTATTTGAAATTCACTTCCATATGAAAATAGTTTATATAGATTCCAAATAATCATAAAAATATGTAATTTCCCATTTAAAATTTCTACCTTTCAAAGTTTATTTATATATATAAAACTACTCTTTATAAAAATCCAATATTTATATAACCTTATATATATTTTCTTTTTTCGGGCTGTCTATACTTATATAAAATCGAATAATTAAATTTCATTTCATTTCTTTTACTCGTCAAAATCTTCTATATATATATTTATATTATATGTTTACTGTCTATCCATTTAAAATTGAGATCTTAAACCTTACTGTAAAAAATGATTTTCTATTAAACTATACTATCTAAATATAAAGCATTTAAATTAAAATAAATCAAAATAACTTACTGTAAAAATACATATTCACTAATAAAAATGAGTTACAGATTTTCAAAAATCTATTTTTTTCTTAAATCCATATATATAGATTTTCATTAAACAAATTCAAATTGATAAACGAATTTGAATACCTCATTGGAGAACTCGCGACAATCGCCAAGACGCGTGCCCAATCGCCTCGCCATCGAACTTCCCTACGACATGGCCGATACCAGCCTCCACCAACTCACGATACCAGGCGTGTGCACGCAATTCAATCGCGTCCTCCATTGCGAAGCCCAATCCCAAATCGAATCGCCAAACCCTATTCCCAATCGCGAGCCTTCCCAGATCATCGCGAAACCCTACTTCGCGACTTCCCCTACTTGCCTCGCACGTCGCTGAGCCCTAATGAACTGAGAAGACCCAGCTAGCATCGCCATTGCCGCTGCCTTGCCCTCCGATAATCAAGTCGCCTCCCCTCTCGTCACGAATCGCCTCAACTCCGGCCCCCTCGCGTGCGCGACCTCGAATCGAAATCGCGATTTCGATTTAAAAATGCTTGGTCTCCATTTAAAATTTGAACGAGAATGAAGAGTTTTCGTTTTCTTGAATGAGGTGGTTTCGTTTGTGAAGGAAGGGCTTCGTTATTTTCTTTCAAATTAATGAGGCGCGGCTCGTTTTTATTTTCTCGAACTGGAGACTGAGAGACAGCGCGGCCATGGATTTGATTTCGTTTTGAGATTTTCGTTTTATTTTTATTTTTATCTTCCTCGTGAAGTTTTCTGAAGGAAGGGGAAAGTTGCGTGATTTAAACAAGAAAAGAGGACAAGGGAACGTGATTGAGCAGAGGAAAAGTATGTCGGCTGATGGAAAATTTGACTAGACCAATATACAATTATAAATTTTAAATTTGAATTCGATATAATTTCCAACGCGTTTACTCACCGTGCGCTCACATATCAACTCCGATAAATACGAAAGTTGAAATCCGATAATAATTCAATATTACGGATCCAATGGAACTAGTTTCGTCGAATTCCGAGACTGCGCCTCGGACGGCTATTTTTAAATATTGGTTCAAACAATTAAATTCAAAACTGATCAAATTTATTCAAATTCGATTCTAAAGCTTCTATTATCTTCAGAATTATCAATATAAATTTTAAAAGCTTCCGAAATATTTTTCTTCAACTTTAAATTGAAGATTTAAATTTTTATTCAGCATTCAATAGATTAAATTTTAAAGTTTAATCGAAAATTTCAAAATTAGATCGGGGATTCAAATTAAATTATCGTTCAAATATTTAAAATTAATTAAATATTCTCAATTTAATTTGTTCAAAATTCTGGGTCGTTACATAGGTCATCTTGTTTTGACTCTAAAAGCCGATGAGTAGGCTTTCCTCTATCTATGAGATCTCAAACTTTTTTCTAGGCGAAGGATAGAGAAGTCGAAATATCGGAACCATGATAAATATAAGGGATTTAATTTCGATTAATGGGTCATGATAAATTAAGTATATGAAAATTATTTCATCTTATACTTAACACAAATTTCCAAGTTATGGAAACTGGTCTCTATTCCGGAAAGTAAGATTGTACATCGAGTCAAGATTAGTTTCTAACTTTTCTGACTTCATTGCTGATCAAGGGTTGGTACTGTCTAAAATCAAAAATTGGTGATACGTAAAAGGATGTCATATTTTTCATATGCAAACCTATGAACACTCCAGATAGTGGATTTTTCCACCATCGATAACTTGACCCTTTTAAAATTATCGAATGTTGGTTCAAGGAGACTGGGATAAGATGGCATGATTTATCCGAAAACCACTTCCAACCAATGTAAGCATTCGAATCAGAAACATCGAAAGATGATGGAATCGAAGACGAAGATCTTTGAAGTGCAAGGGCTACTTGCTACTAATCCTGAGGGTGATTCCAAAATGGATATAGTAGAAGTAGTGCCTTTGGTTTGTTCACATCCTGAACAACTTGTACGGATGAATGCTAGCATTGCATTTTCTCTTAGAGAATAGAGTTAGCATTCTAAGTGGGAATTTCTAAAAAAGGTAAACGTACCCTCAAACCTCACACCCGGAATATGATTAAAGCAGGGATGCCTAGGGCTAAGTGGGTCGCTCCCATTAGGGTATGTTCAACGCCTGATCTAGATTGCTATTTATGAATTTATATATGCTTCGGGACTAGTATGTTTGTTGATCGCAACTAAGAGATGATCATATTCTGGACTATCTAGTAAGCGATATGCCGGTCCTGAGTCGTAAAGGTGCAAATTAAGGCAAACTCGGTCAATTTTCTATACAGGTGTACTATATGGAAGGTAAACCCTTACCATGTCATTAATGGAACCTATTCTACAATAAGTGCCTTCGGACTTAGTTGTATACCTATTATGCTGGAATTTAATTAATCTAATAATTTCAGATATGATTCAATATTTACTTTAAACCCTAGACATTATTATAACACGACTGAAATTTTCTATCGAGATGTTTGCTTATCGTAAGGTAAAAGCTCGTATGTGTTTATGTGCAACGTGATCTTACGAGATATCTTTACTTTTAAAGAGTTTTATAAGCTTAATAATTCAGTTGTTTGGAGGTTACCCACACTAGACTCATGCTTGACTTGGAGTTTTATTTTCTTTCCATAAAACTCTTGGGTACTCTAATTTGTATGAGTAGCCAAGTATTTAGGTTTCTACATATTCATTTTGGAGGAGCATGAGGCAGATGACTTCATCGTTATCTAGCTACTTATTTTATCTTTATGTTGTGTATGTGTATATATTGTGTCGGCATTTGTAGGGGCAGGCAGTTATAACTATCCCTGGCTGAAGTTGTATATGTGCAACTATGATGTTCATTTGGGAATAATGTAACGTATTATCGTATGTGGACTGTAACGACCCATAAATTTTAGTGATTTTTTTATTTAATTAATTGGAAGTTGTGTGAAATTTTAAACAATAAAATTTGAAAATAAAAATTTATTATTTGAAATACGTCTATTTTAATATAGCAACTAGTAAATTTTCATTTGATAATACTGAAGTTTATTTTCTTGTGTAGTTTTATTTAAATTTATATCAGTTAATAATTGATGATAGTAAAAAGGTTTTCCAAACCTGAATATTTTATATAGAAAATTTGTAAATCATCTTCTGAGAGAGATGCCATATTTCGTTTCATCAAATTTTAACTACCATTGCTCCGTTTATCTTATTTTCAGCAATTTTGCAGCATTTCCGGTAACGGAAATTCGAATTTCTATAACTCGGTCGTACCATTGATATTTGTATGCCATTTTGATCGTCTCGTCGTGCTGATCTCCATAATATATTCATTTGTGTGATTCGGCATTCGGTACGCGAGGGAAACCGTGAAACGGTTAACTGCACCGGTACCGCTTTTGCACTTTTGATAGTTGTGGCCATTCAAATTTCAAATTGTAGAATAAAATAGCCACTAGTTCTCATTTTAACATTTATTTCTAAAATCCTGCCGTTGCCATCCATATCATTGGGAAGTCAAAATGTGTAAACGTGTATACTTTTTTTTTCTTTCTTTTCGAACGATTCATTTATTTTGGCTTTTATAACTTCGTTTTTCATTTCATTGCAAAAGATTAATATATTTTTCTGTCCTTCCCAACATGTCCCCTAACTCTTCCATCAGCCCGAGATTTATCATCAAATCGCCTCTTCCTCTCATTTCTCCTCCTTTCTTTACATATCATGTCAATTCCTTTTCACATCCTGGAACCGCCACCTCTAGCTTACCCTCCTCCGCCCGAACACCCTACCCACGGCCTCGGCTCTGTCTTCGCCTTTTCCCTTGACTACCCAGATGCTTTGCCCCACCATCAACTCAACAGCCACCCACGCAACCACCACTTGAGACAGCCCATGGCCGAATCCCAAACCAAGACCTCATCGTGCCACCCAGGAGCAGCAGCCTCCTTTACCTCTTCTCTGGATAGGTATATAATATATATATGAATTTTAGTATATTTTATATATGGTTATATTCTGTTATTGATTTTTATTTATTATATGAAGTATGTAAAATTTTGGTCATATTGGATCCGCGGTATATATATAAAAGTTATATGAGTTGTGTGTATATATATAAATTTAGAGATGTTGTTTATGTGAGATGTCATAAGAGTTTGTATATGTATAACTATATATGTTTTGTTATAAAGTTGCATGATAGCTTATAAGGTTATATAAGACTGTTAGAGTACTTTATATTTTATATACTAACTGTGTCTACATTTGTTTTGTTTACAGTAATATATCTATTTGTTTTATAATACACTAGTTATATTAGGTGTTGATTTGTAAATGAACAACCTATATTTTTTCAGGTTTGGGAAAACAACATAAATTACGTATATGAGATATTCCATATTAGCCTATAGATTTGTGTTCTGTTAAGTTTTTTATAGGTTGTATAGTCATGGTACATATAGATTTGACTTCTAAAAAAAGTTTACAATGCGTATCTCATATATGTGACAAATTTATGTATATATATTTGAAATCTGGTATATATGTTGGTTTACGCTTATACTTATGTATGAGTCTACATATTCCTAGTTACGTACATTTGGTTCATATATATGAACAATCTGCATATATCTCTATGTACTTACATTTATTTTAAGTATAGACTTATATCGGTTTATAATATATTAGTTATTTTATATGTTGGTTGTGATTATTTTGTTTATGCATATAGTTGTCCTGTCTACATATGGGTGGTGAGTAGCCTGCGTATATGTTAGTTTTATATAAAGTGGCTACTTTAACATGTTAATATAGTATATTTGTATATACAGATATATATATGACTGCGTGTATATGTATATGGTTGTTTTGAGGGAAAGATTTATTTGTTATTAATGTTTATTTTGTATATTATCTATATGAAATTTTATGAGGTTTATAAAGATCTGTTTGAATCCATAACGGTGTAAAGTATATATATATATATACGTTATAAACATTGATTTTATAGATATAATATATAGGTAAGGGTATGTAGTTATATAAATGGGGTTGCAATGTTGCATAGTAGCCTGTTTGCTTTATATTATTATCTGTTTAACATGATATATTACTAAGTTTGTAATACATGTAGTACAATACCCTATGCATATAAATTTCTGGTTTATTTTATGTGTTCTGTATATATATAAAGTCAGTTTATAATAGGATATATATGCATATATTCATTTGTCATATATAGAGTTGTTTGTAATATATAATATACATGTTGGTTTATATGTATTAAATAAAGTAAGTTTATATAAATTTCATTTTTACTATTAGTTTTAAAAAGGTATAACATGTATTCGAGTATTTTGCACTTCAATAAGTATATATATTTATTTATTTTTATATATAAGTAGTTATATATAGTATTTATGTATATATTTACTTATACCAATTATCATCATCAATCCAGTTTGACTTGATTTCGTAAATTCCTATTTATCAGCTTCGTTCATCGATTCGAGTTCAATCTTGCCTTGTGTTGAGATTTCATGCCTGGACTTCGTAACCACTTCATTGTCTTTCTCTCTAACCTCGAAAGGTGAGCAATCACTCACGATTAACGTTCTTTTATTTATTAAATTTGATTTCAATTGAAACGACAATTGAAATATGCTGCTGTAGTTATTTAAATTGCTAAATATGCTATTATCTATAACTGTTCACCTATGGGATATGACACCATATCCTGATGTTTATATTATATTGTTATTTATGATATATGCCTGTTGTTGTATTTTATATTATTATCTGTTATCACTCTGCAAGTTCCCTGTTAGAATAGAATTCACTATGGGTTGAAATGATACATACCCGAACGGACTTTAGAATAGGAGAAAATCGTTATGGGTTGAAATGATAAAACCAAGCGATTTTCATTTGAATTAAAATTGGGATTACGGGTTGAAATGATATCTACCCGTATATATTTAAATTTCGGATTGAAATGATAAATATCCGTATCACTTAATCATATGATAGATATATATACAAACACCGTTGGTCCATATATATATAAATATTTGAAAATAAATTCTATGGATTTGGGAAGAAATATATGGTTTTAATAAATGTTGATTCTTAAATTATTATATATAAATGGTAATGATATATATATATAGATTTAATAATAATATTTAATTTAATTAAGATTGATTTAATACATATAATATGGTTAAGTATTTAAATTTATATTTCAAAATAGATTTCGGTAATAATTTGAATAAGTTAAGGTTGGGAAGATAATTTGATTTAATTAAACCGATTTGAAACTTATTGAAATAGAGATTTAAGATATGATTTGTAACTTGGGTTTGATTTAAGTAACTTAATAAATATTTCTTGTTTAAATAAAGTTAAGGAAATATTTAGAAAAAATGTAATTTAAGGCTAGTTAAATGATATTGAATTTATTAAGTGAATATTCCCTAATTTAAATAATAAATGAAGTTAAATCAAGAGCTATATGAAACTGTTAAAATTAACTATGAAATGTTGAATATTAAAGCTTTGAAATATATTGGAATTTAAATGGTTTATTTTGTGATTCAGATCTGTATTTGAAATCAATATAATTTGAATTTGTTATTTAGAAACTGAATTGAATTAAAATGGAAAAATTTAGATTGAATTAAATTGAAATTTGGAATTTGAGTTGATTTGAATCGATTTGTGAGACTTGAGGAAATTATAAATACTTTACTTTATAAATTATTTAGGAAAATAGATATATTTGAAATGAAATGATATTTTGGTTTGAAGTATAAATTAAATTAAATGACCATGGTGTTATAGTGTATATTTCCACATGGTAGGTAGTTCCACAGATCCTTAGAGGATGGTTATCCCAACATCCTTTAAGTTACTTGTATTTCAGTTGATATTTCACTTGAGTTGGATTTATTGATATAAGAATGTTAATCCTGACTCGAGTGTTTTGTGTTTTGCTTTACGCTCGGGTCAGACCGAGTGATATAGCATTTGAGACTCACCTTTGGAGTTTGGAGCTTCATTTGGAGATCCAACTATCGATTCAGCTTTCAGCTTTTCCAGTTGATTTGTTCAGAGAGGTCATCTATTCGTACTGAAGACTTCACTATATTTGAGATATTCTGTTGTATTTTATTTTAACTCTGATGTTATATAGTAGCTTCATGAACTACTATTTTATCTATTCCGCTGCGTATTATTGTATTACTCTGTGTCTATGATTCGGTGATTGATTTATTTACTGTATATGTTGAGTTTTGCCAAATTTAAATTAACAATCTGATATTTTGAGCAATTCAAGTCCGACATGTGTGGATTTATTGTCGATTTAAATGGTCCAAAATACCAGGTCGTTACATGGACTATTATATGTGGTTGCCTTACGTTGTTAGATTCTGCGATTCTTTCTTCTTTTCTTTTCTTTTTACCCCAACAGCTTGTCTTTTGAACTTTTAGATGATCGGCACACGAATAACGTAGGTGTATTAAGTGTGGTCTTTGGCAGTAAGAAAGGTGGATCATTACAAGTGGTATCAGAGCTTCGGTTGAGTGAACACCTTGGCCTTTGTTGGGGTCAACTCATTAAAGATAACGTTAGTAATACCCCAAAATGACTTTAGTCTTTAAGAATGTGTATTTGTAATTTTCATTTTTTGTGTGTGTGTGTATTCGAGTAAGTTAGATCAACTTTGGTATGTTTGATATCTACCCTTTTTTCTTAATATTATCTCATCTAAGTATTCTAAGAGTTATCTTACTATATCCATATAGTAAGAATGAGAAATAGGACAAGGTAGAGCAGCTAGCAGCACCATGACCACCATTGTTGGAGGTCTGAATGCTTGAAGAGTTGGGATTATTTAAGATGGCAACACCAATGTAGCTCTGGATGAATTTTGCAGCTCTGTGCAAGGATTATACAAATATGGGAGGAAAGCCATTAAAGGGAATGAAATCCATCGTCAAAGTTCAAGCTTGGCTTCAATCTTGGGAATTTCAAGGGTCTTGATATTTTGGATAAGTAGAAACAATTCTTAGCATCCTGGTAGTTGCAATAGGGAGTGGTAGCATGGTGGCACTTTGTTACCACTAATGTTCTGAAGGATGATTTTTCTTGGGCTAGATTTAAGGTAGTTTTTGAAGAATTGTTCATGCCTACAGTTGGAAAGACTCAGATGTATATATATTTCTTAGACTTTAAGCAAGGAGACTTGTCGGTGGCTGACTATAAGACAAAGTTAATGAGCTATGTCATTTTGGACCAGAGTTGATTAACACCCCCTGAAAAAAATGAGATGTTTGTGATAGGGATGAGAAAAGGTTTCCAAGAAAAGATTACCACCTCTTTGAAGGGTCCTTTTGTGGATTTGGTGGATATGTCTCTAAGGTATGAAACTCTTGCGAAAAAGAAGCCAACAGCAGCATCTAGTGGCAGTAATAATAGTAACCCAAACAGGAGGAAGTTAACCCAAACTGGAAGAAATAGGAGTAAGGAAAGCTAGGAGGAGGGGCACAGGAGAATTGGTACGAGAATGTTACTTGTGTAGTTTGTAATGAGAAGGGTCGCACTCTAAAATTCTATAGGAATCCAAAGGTTTAGAAGGCAAGACCTATTTCTCTGATTGTTCAGAATACACTTAGCTACAATTATCAACAACCAGGGCACATGGTGAAGGATTGTCCATTGGTGAAGAAAGGGGAGCAAACCAAAGTCTATGCAATCAAGGATGAGCCATTGACTTTGGAAAATGTGAAAGGAAAGGGAGTGCTTGAAGGCACTTTATATGTTAATGGCATTTTAGTTTGAGTATTGTTTGATACCGGGGCTTCTTATAATTTTATTTCTAATGATTTGGTCAACAAGCTATAACTTCCCCCAAATTCATAGAGACCCCTATTTGTGTGTCTAACACCATAGGCGGTACAACTATCTACGTATAATCTATGAAGGAGTACAAATTTTTTACCTAAAACACCATTTCTTTTGCGACCTGTTTGTTCTGGATTTTACAGGATTTGATGTTTTACATGGTATAGATTGGTTGTCAAAACATGGATCTATTTTAGACTACGCTAAGAGAAGGGTAGTGTTGAAAACAAATTTCGGAAGGATATTGGAAAAGATTGTATGTTGAAAGCCTAATAAACTTATGGGTAGATTCTTGTATGCCTTAGAATCATCCAAAGAAGAGTTTGGATCTATAATAATTATGAAGGATTTACCTGACATTTTTTAAGAGCTTAAATATCTACGTCCACATTGTAAGATTGAGTTTCGTATTGAATTAATTCACGATGCGAGACCTGTTATTGAACCCATGCGTAAAATGGCCCTAATAGAAAGGAAGGAGCTAGAAGATCAAACTGATGAATTGTTAAGGATGGGACTGATAAGACCATATCATCCGAGTTAGGGATCAGCTATGGTTTTTGTGGCAAAGTCCAATGGTTCTTTAAGAGTGTATGTGGATTATAGGAAGTTAAACAAGCAGAACATTCAGAATAAGTACCCATTACCTAGCATAGATGGCCTTTTTGTCCAGCTTCACGTTGCTTAAGTATTCTCCCAAATGGTCCTGGCTATCGGATTTCACCAGCTAAGAGTGGCGGAGGATAGTATATGCCTAACTGCTTTTAGAGGACCAGACATTTTCTTCGAGTGGTTAGTTATGCCTTTTGGGCTAACCAATGCATCCATCTGTTTTGTTGATCTTATGAATCGCGTTTTTTGGAATGTTCTCAATAAATTCGTGTTGGTTTATATAGACGATATCCTTTTTTACTCCAAGTTTGAAGAACCCCGAACACCATTTGGAAGTGGTGTTAGAAACATTAAGGAAACATGTTTTAAAGGAAAAAATATATAAGTGTCACTTCTGCCAGTAAAAAACAAGGTTTCTCAGGCATGTAGTGTTGGGAGATGGCATCTCGGTTGATCTAGCAAAGGTAGCAGTTGTTTGGGATTTTAAGAGATCGTGGACTCGTACAAAAGTTTGAAATTTCTTAGGCATGGCTAGATTTTATAGGAGATTCATCTAGGACTACTCCAAGATCACCTCTCAATTAACTAAGTTGACGAAGAAGGATGGGAAGTTCATTTGGACTTCGAAGTGTGAAGAAGCCTTCACTGAGTTGAAGAAGAGGTTGATCAGCGCTCCGGTTTTGGATATTACGGATAGAGGGGAAGGTTTGACTGTATATACGGATGCTTATGGAGTGGGTTTAGGTGCAGTTTTGATGTAGTGTGGGAAATTGATTGATTATGCTAACAGGCAGCTGAAACCCCATGATAAGAATCATGCAATGCATGATTTTGGAGCTGTTAGCGGTGGTTTTTGCTTTGAAAATGTGGAGACATTACTTGTTAGGTGAGAAGTTTGAACTATCATGGATCACAAGTCCCTGAAGTATCTTCTAACTTAAAAGGATCTGAACTTGAGGTAGTAGAGGTGGTTAGAATTTCTAGCGGCCTACAATTCAGATATTCTTTATACACCAAGGAAAGAAAATGTGGTAGAAGATACTTTTAGCAACTTTGGGCAGGAATGCGATTTGTGCTCTTTTGGAAGTCACTCCGACTCTATTGGAAAGTATTGCTGGCAAACAAAGGGATGATAGCCGTTTAATGGAAATCATCAAAGATGTGGAGGAAGGAAATCGTTCGAGCTTTGAGATGGATCACCATGGCATAATTGCATATGAATGGAAGGATCTGCATTTCTAATGTTGATGGTCTTAAACATGAAGTTTTATCAGAATGCCATCAATCTAAGTTAAGTATCTATGTAGGTGTTTCAAAGATGCACTGATGTGCACGTAAAAGTGCATATTTTTAGTTCCATATTTAATCTATTTTTATTTAAATAAATGAGCAAATTTGGTTATTTCACATGTTTAAACCAAAATTTAAATTGTTTTCAAATCATCATTTATTCATCTTCATTTGGGGGGGTATATTGGTAATTTTGTGTATGATTTAATTTGAGGAAATTTATTTGCATATTTTTATTTTTATTTGTAGGAAATGAAGTACAAATATGAAAATGGTTCATGGATGAATGCATGCACATATGTTGAAGGCAAATGAAGAATGGAAATAAATGAATTCATGCAACAGGGAGGAGCCCACAAACCCACTACCATATGGTCCATAAATAAAAGCACATGCACTTGTTTATGGAGGCCAAAAGGCATGTTAGCGGAGATTAATTAATTCCCTAATGATTACTTGGAGGTTACACTTTCTCAAGGATAATTTATATAGTCCCCTAAAATATGAATTAGGGTTTTAAGCATGTATAAATACCCCTTATGTCTCAGGTAATTATCTTCGTACTTTTATGCAAGTTGTAGCCACAAAATCAAAGATAATTAAAAGTTTCTTTCATGGCTTATTAGCCTTGCTTTTACTTTCACGCAATTTTTATTTATGCTTTCTTTTATGCTCTTTTATTCTCTTATGCTCTCTTTTAATTCATGCAATTAGTTTAGATTTATTTTATGCAAGTAGTTAGGTCATTATTCTTTTAATTAGCACTTCCCTTCATCATGTTTATGTTGATATCAATTTATGTTAACACTTTTTCAAATATGAGTAGCTAACCCCTTGAATTTAGGGGTAATGAAGCTCTCATGAAACATATCAAATTAACATAATGATTTCATTTACAGTCTCTCATTTTTGCTTAATGGAAAATTTGAATGACGATGGTTTATGTCTCTTTTTAGTGAATTTTGATAGTCTACGTTGACATCTCAAATAGGTTATGCTTATTCCATCTTAAACATAAATTATTTGATCATTTGCGTAAGTGACTTTGATATGAAAGTTAAGTTAGAATCAAAAATTTGATGGTCTATGTTACTAATTAATAGTAAATAGTTCATACTTAAAAGAGATTTTATTTTTAATTTTCATGAGTGTTGATAAGTGGGTTTGAACGGTGTGTTAGAGTTTGATGATTTAAGTTGTGCTAATTAATAGCATAAAGAAATCATACTTATAATAAGAACATCACTCATTTCTACTTAATATTTTAATGAGAGATTACAAGTGAATTTTTTTGTTGATTTATATGAATGATTGAAAGTGGATTTGCCTCTAAATTTCTCTTTATTATCATAGTTCATTCAGTTTTGCTTTAGCTAATTTTTACAATTTTTCTTAGTTTAAAACCATTTCAAAACTTTGGGCTAATTTGATTGGGTATTATTGAAATTTAATCCATTCCCTGCGGATCAACCTGTACTCGCATATGTACTACAATTGTATGCCGTGTGCTTGTGGTTTTTAACCATAATATTTTTCGATGATTTTATAATCATTAGAAAATTCACCTTCTAACAAGTTTTTGGCGCCATTCCTGGGGAAAGCAATTTATTTTTTATTATACTCTTCGAATTAATTTTATTTTAATTTGCATTTTCTTCTTTAAAAAAATGAAAAAAAATGGTAGCCTTTGTTCTCAACATTTCTCTATGTACATCTCATTAGTTTGTTTTGCATTGTTTATTCTTGGTTGCACTGCTTATTCCCTGTTTTCATTGCATTGCACCAATTCTATTTGAGTTCACTGTCATTTTTTGTGCATTCTTTTACACTGTGCATTTTTTTCAGGTTACTGTTTTAGTTGCAGTAGAGTTGCATTCCATTTGAATCTACATTTCAGTTTCCTTTCATTTCAAAAAAAATTATTATGATTTTATTTTAGTTTGCATCTAAATTGGCATTTATTCAAAAAACTATTTCAAAATCCTCAAACAAAGTGCATTTCAGTTTACATTCAAATCTACTTTTCACTCTTTGTACCTTGTCACACTCGCCTAGATTTTCTTTAGTTTAAAAATTACATTACTTCACTCTTCCCTGACTAAAACCACAGCCATAACTCCTTCCTCCTGCTCTTTCATCCAACCACACTTCAACTACTTCTTCATTACAAACCAAATTCCACCTCCACACCCAACACTCCGCTATACAAACTCCTCCTTATCAACTTGCTATGTTCTCCCCCGCATCGCGAACTTGCAAACAGCCTCTTTATCACAATCCACTTCCATCACAAAATCTAGCCCTCTCTCCTTTATCCCGATAACCATCATACCTACACATCATCCTACTGCTAAATCATAAACAAACATCACCTGATATCATGCAATCAATAACCGCGGCCTCCACTTACTATCACCGTAACCACTCGAACTTCATTTTCAATTTCACAGCAAACACTTCCTTCTTTAGCCGCGACCCAAATCGCCTCTACAATCAAATCACCCACAACTGCCTAGCCATCAACCCAACCATAAAACACAAACTCCCTCTGCATAATCCGATTCTCAAGCATCGTAACCCTCCACTTACAAAACCCACCGCCTCAAAAAACCATCTGAACTACTTTGCCTATTTCTCCCTACCAAAACTCCCAAACGCATCCTAATCCTCAACTGTAATCTCAAATAACAATCGCTCCTGAAGACAAAGAGAAAGCGATTTTCACATGTCCCTGTGGCAACTTTGCATATCGGCGTGTGCCATTTGGCCTTTGCAACGCTCCTGCTACTTTCCAAAGATGCATGGTCAGCATCTTTTTCGACATGATCGAATGCTTTCTTGAAGTGTTTATGGATGATTTTTCCATCTTTGGAAACTCTTTTTCCGAGTGCTTACACCATTTTGAGTTGGTTCTGAATCGATGTAAGGACAAACACTTAACGTTAAATTGGGAAAATGTCATTTTATGGTCAAACATGGCATTGTTCTTGGACATGTCAATTCAAATAAATGCATTGAGGTGGATAAAGCAAAAGTTGACGTAATTTTAAATCTACCCATTCCCAAATTTGTCTAAGGCATTCATTCATTCCTAGGGCATGCTGGTTTCTATCGACGCTTTGTGAAAGACTTCAGTAAAATTGCTCGACCTCTTATGACTCTTCGTGGAAAAGACGTTCCATTCGACTTTAATTCTGACTGTGTTTCTATTTTTGAACGTCTCAAAAATGAACTCTTTTCTGCTCCTATCATTTGCTCACCCAATTGGGATCTTCCTTTTGAAATAATGTGCGACGCCTCTAACTTTTCGGTTGGTACTATCTTAGGACAACGCATCAACAAAATTCTTCATTTCATCTACTATTCTAGTAAGACTCTTAATGATGCTCAACTCAATTACATGCCCACTGAAAAAGAGCTTTTAGTGATAGTCTTTGCGCTCGAAAAGTTCCAACCTTTTTTGATTGGCTCACACATTACTATTTACACCGACCAATCTGCTCTTAGATACCTTTTTGCAAAAATGTATGCTAAGTCTCATTTGATCCGTTGAACCTTTTACTCCAAGAATTTGACCTTATGATCGAGGACAAAACAAGGATCGGACAATGTCATCGCTGATCATCTCTTGTGCCTTCCAAACGCACCATCTGCTTTACCGATCAACGAGAACTTTCCTGACGAACAACTCCTTTCTGTTTTTGTCGATCCATGGTATGCTGACATAGTGAACTATCTAGCCAGTAAGGAAACTCCTTCATTTTGGTCAAAACAAGATAATTATAAATTTCTTTCCTAAGTTAAATACTTTTATTGGGATGATCCATATTTGGTTAAGTATTGTTCCGACCAAATCATTCGATGTTACATCTCGAATTGCAAAATCAAAAGTATGCTTTCGTTTTGTCATGACCAAGCTTGTGGTGAACAGTTCAGTCCGAAAAAAACAGCCAAAAAGGTGCTTCAATGTGGTTTCTACTGGCCCACGCTTTTCAAAGATGGATTTTAGTTTTGTAAAACTTGCGATCGCTGCCAAATGTTAGGAAGAATCTCTAAACAAAACATGATGCCTTTGAACCCCATTCATACGGTCGAGATCTTTGACGTTTGGGGTATTGATTTTATGGGACCATTTCCCAATTCTTTCGGAAATTTGTGCATTCTTCTTGCTATTGATTACGTCCCTAAATGAGTTGAAGCCATTCCTTGTAAAATAAATGACCACAAATTTGTTATGAAGTTTATAAAATAAAACATCTTTTCGGGGGTTGGAACACCTCGCACAATAATAAGCAATAATGAAACCCATTTCTGTAATCGTTCACTTGAAACTCTAATGAAAAAATACTCGATAACACACAAGTTATCCACTCCTTACCATCGTCAAACTTGGGGCCAAGTAGAAGTTTCAAATCGCCAAGTCAAACAAATTTTTAGAGAAAACTGTAAACAAAAATCGAAAAGATTGGTCACAAAAATTAACAAATGCTCTTTGGGCTTACAGAACTGCGTACAAAACCAATTTTTGATGTCTCTTTGTAGGCTTGTATGTGGTAAAGTATGCCATTAACCCGTAACATAAAGCATTGTGGGTGATTAGGAACATAAATTTTGACCTTGAAAAAGCTGGCGAAAGTAGGAAATTGCAACCCAATGAATTAGAGGAGATTAGGAACAACAAATATGAAAACGAGAAAAATCTTGAAAGAAAGAAAAAAAGTTCTTCATGACAAGTCAATCCTAAGGAAAACATTTTCACCAAGTCAAAAATTTCTATTGTGTGACTCTCGACTTCATTTGTTCCCTGAGAAATTAAAATCAAGGTGGATAGGACCGTACATCGTAGGAATTGTTTTTCCATACGGTGCAATAGAAATAGGAAACCCTAGGGATGGAACGATTTTTAAAGTCAATGGTCATCGTTTAAAACCTTATTTGGAGTTGGTGAGTAATCAAGGGGAAGCGCTCATGACTCATCATGAGCCATACTATGTCTAGTGAGAAATGTGAACCCTCTTTTGTAAATATGTATATATTTTTTCGTCTTTACACTGATTATATCATGCATTGACCATGGGGACACATTCAAAATCAAGTGTGGGGGGAGTCTCATGTTCATTTTTGATTTTTCATGGTTTACTTTTTGCATTTTCTGTCCAAAACTCAAAACTTAAAAAAATCCTTAAAAAAATTTTCTTTTTAGCATATTGATTTACTTTTGAAGAAACACCATAGGATAAGTATATATTTTTGGCTATTAAAATGAAATTTTTCAAAATTTATTATTCTAAATAAAAATAAAGTTTGATAACAAGTAACTATGATTTAACTAGTATATAGGAAGGTTCATAGGTGATAATTATGAAGTATGTCCTAATTGTAATCTTTGTTTAAAAGAGTGGTTGATTTAAAGAAAAGGCGATAACATTTTTGATCTTCTACGTTAAGTGGTGCTAAGATGATTTTGAAAAACTCTCTCTTTACAAAAAATAAATAAATATATATATCATGGTTTTTATAAAATTAAGAAACACCTAGAGTCATGTGTTTACACGCAAGTGTGTATACTCGCCAAGCTCTGTACCCTTCTCACATAAGCCTGAAAGGCAATGCATGATCGGTATGTCTGGCCTTAGTTTATCCGAATTTGGTGTATGTAAATAGATTTAATAAAAATAACCACCTAGAGTCATGTGTTCATACGCAAGTGTGTACACCCACCACGCTTTGTACTCTTCTCACAAAAACCCAAAAGGCAGTGCATGATCAGTATATCTGGCATCAGTTTATCTGATTTAGGTGTATAAATAATAATAATGTTAATATTTTTTTCAAAAGAGAGAGAGACCGAACAACTGAAATCCAAGCACTATCTTCAATTATTTGATTCAACTAGTTATTCGAAAAAAATAAAAATACTACTTCGCAAAACTTTGATAATTAACTAAATGACCGATTTCAAAGTTGCACTATGTTATCAATCGAAACAACTAGCCAACTAGAGTCTAATTATGACGTTAACTTAATTTTTGTTGGAAATTTTAATAAGTAAATGGACTAAAATTTATTGATAATGACCAAGACTTATATTTAACTTACTGGTGTCAATTTAAAAGTAAATTTTTCTTTTGGGAATATTTTTGAAAACTTGCATCATGTAGTCGCATTAGAATCTGCATATTGCATTTGGATTTTGTGGGTAGTATCTGCTAAAAACCATCATGAGACAACACTCTTCCTACCAGAGACACCTAAGGGTTTAATGGCTTATTGCATATGCTCAATGCAATCGTGTTTCCTATGAAAACAGATTTACCTTAGTTTTACTTTATTCGAGGACGAATAAAAAGATAAGTGTGGGGGTAGTTGATGTGCACGTAAAAGTGCTTAGTTTTACTTCCATATTTAATCTATTTTTATTTAAATAAATAAGCATATTATGGTATTTTACATGTTTAAACAAAAATTAAAATTATTTTCAAATCATCATTTATTCACCTTTGTTTGGGGGGTAAATTAGTAATTTTGTGTATGACTTAATTTGAGAAAATTTATTCGCACATTTTTATTTTTATTTGTTGGACATGAAGTGCAAATTTGAAGACGGTTCATGTATGAATGCATGCACATATGTTGAAGGCAAATGAAGAATGGAAATAAATGAATACATGGAACCCGGAGGAGCCCACAAACCCAATACCATATGGTCCATAATTAAAAGCACGTGCACGTGTTAATGGAGGATTAAAGGCATGTTAGTGGAGATTAATTAATTCCCCGATGATTACTTAGAGGTTACACTTTGTTAAGGGTATTTTAGGTAGCTTCATAAAATATGATCTAGAGTTTTAAGCACGTATAAATACCCCTTATGTCTCATGTAATTATCTTCTTACTTTCATGCAAGTTGTAGCCACAAAATCAAAGATAAGTAAAAGTTTCTTTCATGGCTTCTTATCCTTGTTTTTACTTTCATGCAATTTTTATTTATGCTTCTTTTATGCGCTTTTATTATCTTATGCTCTTTTTTAATTCATGCAATTAGTTTAGTTTTATTTTATGCAAATAGTTAGTTCCTTCTTCTTTTAATTAGCACTTCTCTTCATTTATGTTTATGTTGAAATCAATTTAGGTTAACATGTTTTCAAATATAAGTAGCTAAATCCCTTCAATTTAAGGGTAATGAAGCTCTGATGAAACATATCAAATTAACATAATTATTTCATTTATAGTCTCTCATTTGTGCTTAATAGAAAATTTGAGTGATGATGGTTTATGTCTCTTTTTAGTGAATTTTTGATGGTCTATGTTGACTTCTCAAATAAGCTATTCTTATTCCATCTTAAACATAAATTATCTGATCATTTGCCTAAGTTACTTTGATGTGAAAGTTAAGATAGAATCAAAAATTTGATAGTCTATGTTACTAAATAATAGTAAATAGAACATACTTAAAAGAGATTTTATATTTAATTTTCATGTCATTTTCATGGGTGTTGATAAGTAGGCTTGAATGGTGTGTTTGAGATTGATGATTTAAGTTGTGCTGATTAATATCATAAAAAAATCATACTTATAATAAGCATATCTGTCATTTCTACTTAATATTTTAATGAGAGATTACAAGTGAATTTTGTTGTTGATTTATATGAATGATTGGAAGTGGATTTGCCTCGAAATTGCTCTTTATTATCATAGTTCATTCATGTTTGCTTTAGCTAATGTTTTACAATTTTCTTAGTTTAAAACACCTCAAATTTTGGGCTAATTTGATTGAGTATTATTAAAATTAAATTCATTCCCTATGAATCGACCCGTACTGGCATACGTACTACAATCGTATGCCGTGTGCTTGCAGTTTTTTTGATAATGTTTTTCGGTGATTTTCTAATCGATAGAAAATTCACCTTCTAACATGCACCAAAATATGAAGGGGGTGTTTGGTGGAATGGGGATGAAGAGGGATATCTCAACCATGTCAACCGACGTGCAAACTGTCAGTAGATCAAAGAAGACCACCAAAGAAATACTGGGCTGCAACAACCATTAGAGATCCCAAACCGGAAGTGGAAATAAACATCGATGGATTTTATTAATGGATAACCTAGAACGAGGAAAGAAAATGAAGGTGTGTGGGTCATTGTCGATCAGCCAAAAAAGATTGCTTATTTTATTCCCGTTAAGCCAACGAGGACTGCAGGGTCATTGGCAGAGATTTATGTGAGGGAGATCATTCGACTGTATGGAGTTCCAGTTAGTATAATGAGTGATCATGATCCCATCTTTACCAGTCGATTTTGGGAGGCATTAGAAGTAGCTTCGGGAACAAAGCTAAGTTTGAGCACTACCTACCACCCTTAATCCAATGGTCAAACCGAGAGGGTGAACAGAATGTTAGAGGATCTATTGAGAGCATACATCTTGGACTTTCGGGATCTTGGGAAGACCACCTGAACTTGGTAGAATTATCCTACAATAACGGTTATCAAGTTAGCATTGGCACCGTGCCCTATGAAGCCCTTTATGGATGGCCATGCAAGTCACCAGCGTGTTGGGTGGAGACCAGGGTTCGACTTGTGCTTAAACCCGATATGATTCGGGGGGCTACAAAGAAGGTTGTAGTTATCAAGAGGAGGATGAAAGAAGCCTAAGATTGCCAGAAGAGTTATTGAGATCGGAGGTGAAAGGATTTGAAATTTGCAGTTGGAGACTTTGTGTTTGTGAAGATTTCACCGATTAGAGGAGTCGTTTGATTTGGGAGAGCTGGGAAGTTGGCAAAAAGGTATGTTGGACCTTTTTGAATTCTTGAGAGGACTGGACCGCTTGCTTACAGAGTTGAGTTGCCAGAGCAGTTATCTGAGGAAGTATGTTCGTGACCCATCGTCGATTGTGTAGCTATCTATGGAAGAGGATTTGGAGGTGGAACCTCACTTGAAAATGATTAGACATCTAATTCATACAGTGGATCTAGATGAGAAGAGACTACATAATAAGGTAGTGAGATTGGTTAAGATATAGTGAAGTAAAGATCACAGATATTGTACTTGGGAGACCGAGGATAGTATGAGAGAAGCTTATCCTAAATTAATGCTAAGATAGTTGTTACTTAATTGTATGGATTTTATATGCACTGTTTATGATATAGTTGCGTAGTATGTTCCTTTTGTATGTGTTTCACCTTATATAATATATGGCCTTTTGAGTTGATTTGAGTTGTCTTCTTGTGTGCTAATTTCCGGACGAAATTCTTTTAGGGGGGGGCGAATTGAATGACTCAGAATTAATCACTTCGAATACGAATATTTAATATATTCTAAATAATTAATTTATGGAATATATAATTCAAATAAACCTCTTTTAAATAATAACAAGTGACGGTCCATTTTTTTTCAAAATTTGTTTACAAAAATATTTAGTACGAAGGAAAATAAAAAATATGGCAGGAAATTGTTTTTTGACTTTTCGTCGGCTAAAAGATTGTTGGAAATGTTGTGAACACTTTAGTATACTTATACGCACACATATATTGATTACATGTGTATGGTTAATAGTGAAATTTATTTACTTAAGTAAATAAAACGGGAATGCGACCTTTTTCTGAAATTTTAAAATGAAATTAGAAGAGAAAAGAAAGCAATGTCACATTTCATTACATAATAGTAAACAAAAAAGGGAAAATATGGAAAATAAAAGGGAGGTTTGGGGTTCCTTGCATATGGAAAGGGAAAGATGGGGAGATGGTGATGATGTGTCACTAAGTTAATGGAGGGTATGCACTTAAAGGGCATTTTAGTTATTTGCCTAATCCATTTTATATAAAAACAATTCATTTTTTCCTCTACCCAATTTTTCATTTTCATCTTTTATCTTCAAAACTTCATCTTCTAATCTCTAAAACTCTTTAATGGCTTCCAAAGGTTTGTCAAAGTTAAAAAATCCTTCATTTTTTCACTTTTAATTCCTAAAAACTTGTTTAAAACCCTTATTATTCTTTTACACACCTTCCTCTTTCCAAAATAAGCCCTAAACCCACCCTTCCTAGCATGGTCAAGCCCATACTCCTCTAGGCTGAACCCAAAACCCACTTCCCAAGGTCAAAAATCAAGTTTTACAAAGGAAAACCCAAGATCTAGGATCGATCCAAGTTGTAGTGGTAGATCTAGTTAATTTGGTTAAGTTTTGGTGAGTAAAGCTCACTCCTTTATGCAAGATTTAAACTTTATAAGTTAGTAACAATTCAGGTTAGTAGTTTGGTTGGAAATAGTGTTGTTGTGTTATACTTGCATGTGGTTATATGTTGTATTGGTTATAGACTTGGAAATGAAGTCAAAAGTGAAGCTATGGTCTAAAGTTAAGATCTCTACCTTGCGTATGTTGGTTATGGCATTTGTTGGATGTATGAGCTTATTTTTAAATGTTGTAAGCTAAAGGGAAGTCAGCACTTGATTTTTGTTTATTGTCGACGTGTAGGTCACTTGATTTTAAAACTTATTTACTTATGTATTTTCTAAGAAAATGTTTTACAAAAGTTTCAAAACATTTATCTTTGATTTCCAAAACTTTTTAAAATGTTTTATAAAATAATTTAGGATTCAAAGGGTAGGTTTTGAAAGGGAATCTCATGTATAAAACTAGCTTAGAGTTATGGCATCCATAACAATAGTCGATGTGTATGCAGTTCGCCAAACGGAGATTTTCATGTGAACTAAAATGGGATTTTCACTTAGATATTTTTGAAGAGTGATTAAAACTATATTATAAGTATCAATTTTTTTTAATTATTATTTAATTAATTTATTTCACTAAAGAGTTAATGATTATTTAATTAATTAATTAAGTAAAGGTAATTAGTACTTAAATATTAATTAAGTACTATAATTATATTTAGTTAATTAAATTACTGCAGATTAGTTATTAATTTCGTAAAGGTTAGTTATTTAATTATTATTTAATTTAGGTTTAATAATTAATTAATTTATTAATTGAGGGAGGCATAATTAATTATTAATTAGTCGGGTTAATTACTAATTATTTATTTAGTTAAGATTAAATTAAGATTTAATTATCATTAAATAAAGGTTTAAACTTATTTTAAATTAACTAAATAAAGGTTTTTAATTTCTAATTACTTTATTTTCAGAAATCGGTTTGTTTATAGAGCAGCTTTCTTTTATAAAGAATAGTTTAAATATAATGGATTCTCTTTGTATGTGCCATTAAGTATGAATAAGTTATATGAAATGTTGACGCATTTTATTGAAAATAAGTCATCTTTTTTTTACACTAAAAGCCGATGAGTAGGCTTTCCTTTATCTGTGAGATGTAGAACTTGTTTCTAGGTGAGAGATTGAGAAGTCAAAATGTGATAAATATAAGGGAGTTAATTTCAATAAATTGGTCATGATAAATTAACTATAAGATAGTTATTTCATCGTATACATAACACCAAATTTTAAGGTATGTAAACTCGTCTTTATACCGAGAAGTAAGATTGTATGTCAAGTCAAGGTTAGTTTCTAACTTGTCCAACTTTATTGTTAATCAAGGGATAGTACTGTTCGAAATCAAAACGTGCGGATAATTAAAGGATGTCTTTATTTTTCATATGCAAACCTACACACACACCCAAGATAGTAGATTTTTCCACTATCGATAACTTGACCCTTTTAAAATTTTCGAACGGTTCGAAGAGACCGAGATCGGATAGCATGAGTTATCCGATAACCACTTTGAATCAATGTAAGAATTCGAACTGGAAACATCTATAAGTTGATGGAATTGAAGACGAAGATATTTGATGTGCATGGGCTACTTGCTACTAACCCTGAGGGTGATTCCAGAAAAGATGTAGTAGAAGTAGCCTTGGTACATTTTCTCTATAGTTGTATTGTACAGAAGGTAGACCCTTACCTTGTCATTGATGGAACCCATTCTCTAATAAGTGCCTCGAATTTAGTTGTACAACTACTATGTTGGAATTTAATTAATGTAACAATTTCAACTATGATACAATATTTACTTAAAACCTTAAACATTATTGTAATGTCACTAAAATTTTCTAAAGAGATGATTTGGTTATCGTAAGGTAAAAGCCCGTCCCTGTTTATGTGCGGTGTCGTCTTACGTGATACCTTTATTTTTAAAGAGTTTTATAAGCCTAATAATTCAGTTGTTTCGAGTTTACTCACACCAAATCCATGTTTGACTTGGAGTTTTATTTTCTTTCCCTAAAACTCTTGAATACTCAAATTTGTTTGACTAGCCAAATAGTCCAGATTTCTACGAATGCATTTTGGAGGAGCATTGAGCAAGTGGCTTCACCGTTATCTAGCTACTTATTTTATCTTTCCACTGTTTATGTTTTGCGTCAGCATTTGTAGGGGCAGGCAGTTATAGTTGTCCCTGGCTGAAGTTTTATTTGTGTAACTCTGATGTTCATTTGGGAATGATGTAATGTACTATCTTATGTTGACTATTATACGTGATTGCCTTACGTTGTTAGATTCTGTGATTCTTTCTTCTTGTCTTTTCTTTTCTTTTAACCCCAACGGCTTGTCTTTTGAAGTCTTAGATGATCGGTAAATGAATACCGTGTGTGTTTTAATTATCATCTTTTAGGAGTAAGAAAGGCAGATCTTTAAAAATATTACATTCAATTGTCCTATATAAGTTTATTAGTTTTTTAAGTTAAATCACCTAAGTTAAACACAACCATACTTTCATTTCTTTTAGGGTAAAGTGCAGCTAGGTGTTTGTACTAATAGGAATGAAGATAGTTTGCTTGCATTTTATATCGCTTGTTGTTTATTTATTAGTTGTGGGTCTATAGTTATGGTATTTGAAGACTTACTTCATCTGGAAAAAGGTAATGTGAATTAAGAATATTATTGTGATTTTAATTATTTTTCTGTATAATATTATAGGGTTATTCTTTCTTGCCTTGGTTGTATTGTTCAGTAAGATTAAAAGATATTGCTGATAGTATGCAATTTTATTTGAAAGCTACAAATTTTTTTATAGTATCTATTTTTAACATTCGTGAAACGATATTTTATCATGCTTATGGTTAATTTTTGGTTCTGACATTACATTCAGTTGTCCAATATAAATTTATTGGTGTTTTAAGTTAAATCTTCTAAGTAAAACATTAAATTCCACGAGTAAGTTTTTGCTATGAGAAATTCTATACAATAGGGGTATAAGGTACATTTGATGACACTTTGAGTTATACCATCCTGAAAACTATGAACCTAAAGCTAAACACCATAAAATAATTTAGTTTGACTATAGTTTTATGACTTTGTTAAAATAATCTTATTTGCATTTCATTATTTCATTTGTTTATGTCTGTAAATGAACTTAATTTTTTATGTGTACGTTAGAAATGATTGATAATTAATTAAAAATGCATTGATATTATTCAATAGATTCAGTCTTCAAAGTATTTTATGCTTGCATTTCTTCACTGATGCAAAGCTTGAATATATACAATATTAATCATTTTGATGAGTGAGTATTTATGAATACCAATATGATCAAAAGTTATATATTTCAAAAGGTTCCACTAAAGCATTTTAGATGTGCATCATATAAAATACTATTAAACTTTGGTGACACTATATGGATATTTCTAGAGGTAGGAAGTAGCTTCGTAATGGAGAAAACGGTTCACAAATCGAAGTTCAGAGGTTGAAGTTATGGAGGAAAAGGTGGAGAAGTGCGGAAATGATAGCGACAGACGTCTGTGGATATCCAAAGATGTCTATCGCTTCAACAAACCTATCCCGAGACTTATGACAGACGTCTGCGAAAAAGGACAGACGTCTATCGCTTCAAAAAATCTATCCCGAGAGAGTGGACAGACGTCTGTAAAAAAGGACAGACACCTGTGGCGGCCTCCAACTATTTTTTCAGGCTTGGGCTTGACGTGAAGATTTGTGAGATCTGCAAGGGCAATTTTGGAACTTTACCTAGGTTTTCTTTTCCCCTATATAAGCTTGCTTCAGGTCCTAGACCTACAGGCAAGAAAACCAATAGAAAGCGACTGCAAGGGTTTTAAACTCCGCTAATTAGGTTTTATCAAAACCTAATTTTCTTCAATTCTCTTCTCCATAAAATCAATTCTATTATAATTTTGATCATTGTAATCAATCACTTGTACTCTTCTCATCGATATTAATAAAAGCTCTCTCTTAAAGTGGACGAACACAGACACAACATTAGTGGAACCACTATATATCGCAATGTGATTTATTTTTTGTGATTGCTTTGATTTTTATATTGCTTGTTTGGGGATTGTGATTGCTTTTGGATTGGATTGATTGGAATTGAGATATTGATTGGTTGCTTTTACACTTCTTACCACGATCTTGTCTTCCGCTGTGCTTTTGGGGTTTTGATTTGAGTGGTCTCTAGTTGGAATCCCGTCCCAACATTTGGTATCAGAGCATTGGTGTTGGTAGGCGGTTGTAGAAATGCCAAAATCAAGTAATACCTCAAATTGTTCCTCAATGGGTAATCCAAACGGTGTAGCGCCTTATGTACGTAGTTCGTACGCAGCTTCAGGATCACAATTGGTTATAGACAAGTGGAATGGCGATAATGATTTTGAAAAATGGCAATGGAAGATGAAAGCGGTTCTAAGGAGGAATCGGGTGCATCGGGTAGTGTTTGATACACATTTGTTGCCAGCGGACATCTCAGATGTTAAGAGAGAGGAAATGGAAGAGTGGAATTCACTACACTTAAACTTGCTATCAGAGAGAATGTTATCTCTGAAATTAATGGTAAGACTACCGCTAAGGGTATTTGGGACAAGTTGGAGGAGTTATATATGAAGAAGTCACTAGCTAATCGTTTGATCTTATTATGAACGTTTTACACCTATAAGATGAAGGAAGGTACTTCGCTAAAGGCGCACTTGAATACTTTTGATGATTTTTTAATGAAGATGAAGGCAGTAGATTTGAAAATTGAGGAAGAGCAAAAAACGATGATATTGTTGTGTTCGTTGCCGGACCGCTATACAGGCACTACAACAAAACTTGTTTTTGGTTGCATTAGTTGGTTGCGTTTGAAGGCATATGCCACCGTTGGTCATTTTAGAATATAAAATGAAACGATGAAAGGCTGCTAATTGGTCCCGCCAATTATTCATCGATATTTTGCTAAAATTTTCCGTGGCCGCTCAAATTTCCTATTACACCACTTTTTCCCCTCTCAAAATTGCGATGGGAACAAAAAGAAGTCTCTGTCTACCAAACCCCCAAAGCCCTCGTCTTCGTCCCCAAATCCCTCAGATTCCCCTCAAATTATGCCTACACCGCTCTATCGCCATCGCCCTTGCTTTCTACCGCTGAGGTAAGCATCAATCCATACTGCCAAATTACATTACCCCTTTTTATCTGCTGATTTCAATTTCCATAATAATACACAAGATTTGATCTGATGTGTTTCAGGTGTGTTGTTGTCGTTCTCTCTATTAAACTATTGTCTTCTTCTCTACTGTTTCAAGTACTGTTTTGATTTTTCGTCCTATGTGAAATTGTTTGTTTTCTATTGGGTTATAGTTTTCGTTGATGTTCTATCCGTTTGCTTCTTTGCCTTATTTTTATTCCAATACTGTTTCGTTCCTACTAATGAAAAACCAAAACTATGGTTTTATTTTTTCCACATACTGAATTTGTTTCTACTGCAAAATTTCTTAAGTAATATTGTATTGTTTTATGGATGCTTATAACTTGCATCAAATCTACTGCTTAATGAAAGACAGTATGTTGGGTTTTACTTTTAGTTTTTCTACTGTCCCAATATTTTCTGAACTAAATTTGATGTCAAATAAGCATAAGTCTTTCTATGTATCTATTATATGTCTTTTATAGGTACTCTTTTTAATTTTAGTACTTTCTGCAATCAATTTTGGTCACGTAATTTGTGGATATCGGATGAGGTAAAGTGGACATACTGCTGCTTTTGATTGTAAAGTAATCTGACATGAAAGAAAATGATCGTCAAAGTGGTTCAATAGTCAATAATGTTATTTAACAGCTTTATTTTACCTTTAAACTGAAAAGGGTATTATATGACATAAATACTTTAATAAAACAAACATTTTCGTTTCAAATAAATGTATATTATTCATCTAGAAGCATCAAAAATCTACCAACCCATACAAAATTCAAAAATAATACACAAAAATAATATCGTATGTCTGAAATGTCCAACTAGTTTAATAATATAGCTCCAAGAGCCATGATCACTATGACAGCCGGTAAGGAGAATATAGAAAGCTTGACAGCAGAGTTCGGCAGTTGCAAAAGGGGTCGCGGCCTTACATTTGCAGGTGGTGGTGATGTTGGTAACTCATCTACTGCAGGTGGTGCAGCATCTGGTCCTGTATCAGCTGCCACGTTGAGAACAGTGGAAATTAGAATCCGTGTTTTATTTTCAAATTTAATACACAAAAAACACTTCTAAAAACATATATTAAGTTACTCCTCTAAAACATGTTCTCATCTCCTTTCCTATTTAGGCCTAAGTACCCTTGTTTTCCCATTTCAATTTTTGTATTCATTTTACCTCTTGTTGGGTTTCTAATGGTAATAGTTGCGAACAAATTACTTGTTGAAAACATCATCATACACATGATTTTCCTTATTATTCGTCAACAAGAATGGACTTCTATTTTGTGTTTTTAGGTATGGTAGACCGTAAACTACTGGTAAACAATTCTTTCTTCTTCCCAATAAAACCTGTGCTTAAAGAACAGTTTTCGAAAATTTCATCGTATATTCAACCTGGTTTTGCACCTTTATTTTAATTTGGTATGTCCTTACTTTCAACCAGATAGTACAGATGCAAACTTGACATTGGGATGTTCTTAATTATTTCACATGGCATTAGATACCTAGCCAGAACTACTTTTTTGTCTATTTTTGCAGGAACGGTATTTTTGTGCTCCTTTCCGAGACCAACTTTTAGAATATTGTGCAAATAAAAAGAATACGGGAGATGCTAAGGAGAACCTCCTAAGTCCTAGCATATTAGACCGATCTATTTACTCAGGTAAAATTTAGTTGGTTTAATTCTCTCTATAATATAGTTATCATTGCTGGCATATTGAAACTGATACATTAGTTGTTGAGGCAACCTTTTCAACATTATTTTTCTAAATGTGCTTCTGTGTTGTTGTGTAAGCTCTGTGGTTCTGAACAGACATCTGTTGTTTCAACACTAAGAAAATTATTTATTCCCTCTACTTTAGTGTTATTGGATGCATTATTCTGGTGAAGATTTTCTTCAATACCGTAGGTCAGAGACTCATCCTCATTCACTTTATTGTTTTGTACTTCATTTGTGTTTATTATTTCAACATCATTTTCATTTTCTTTCCATACTTCCTTGAATGGCCATTGATACATATAGTGTCCAAACATAAGCCTGAGTCATACGTAGGTGGAATCCATTCACAAGCGACAGGTTCATAGGAAACTTCTACATTAAATAAGGCAACAGGGACTTCATTGGAAAGATTAGAATCAGCCTTCATTTTTATGTGACAACAAGTGAAGTTGATTATGTTGCGGGTTGCGGCAAATAAGTCAGATTTAATAGGAATGCCTAATACAGTAGAAATTGCACTAGGTCCCTCCTCGTTCAATAAACACAAGTTAATGTTGAGAAATCTTTCCCAAATAGCTACAGATGAAAGCATATTTCTATCAGTTTTTAACGATGGACACCATTTCTCCATTACCATTATTCTGCCATCAAAGAAATAATTTAGACTTCCAAAGCATTGTTACAATCTTCCTTTAATTGAAAGTTAACCATATAGAAACCATTAGCTCTAGGAAAAAACTAGGCACACATACCCAAATCTGAACTCATATTGCCAACCTCTTCGGATCAATAAATATGCCAACCCAATTTTGTGTTTGATTGAGTCTCCAATGCTCCATAAACCTTTTGATTGTTTCTCCTATGTATTGTTGTTGCAAATTGTTTGATTTGGATAGTTCACATCTTATTTTGCTTTTCAAGATATCTCATTGCAGTAATTTTATAATAGTCATATCCTTTTAATTTAGTCTTCTAGTTGCATATATAATATAAATTGTATATGCTTAGAATAGTCTTTGATTTAAGTTATGAGCTGCTATTCTTGCTTGAGATGTCTGGAATCTTTATCTTCCTTTCTTAAGGTGTTAGACAGTAGATTTACTAGGTAGTACAAGGAAGCGTAGAAAATGTATACTGAAATTGAATGCTGTCGAATTAAGAGTATTGTAGTTCATAAGTATGACTTGCAATTTTTATTATGTAGCTAATAAGTTTAGTAATGATAACTGTATTATAGAGATTTAAAGGAAAAAACTAACTCATGTTTTGAACCTTAGAGCTTACGATGATAACTGTATATGGTTGGCAGTTTAGGTGGATGTTCTTTCTCCTTTTTTTCTCTAATTTTTTAATATTAATAGCAAACACCAATATTTTTCATTCCTGTTACTACAGAATCACTGTATCGTTTATTATCTAGCCTACATATTATTTTTATTATTTTGAAATATAACTCTTGCAAACTTTGCGGGAATTCATTTATGAGGAAGGGCTTAACAACTTTATTAAAGCATGAGTTATTTCTAAACTAACTGTAGCCTGTTCTTGTGAAGGTCCTTCAAAAGAATATGTGCAGCATAAGATGATTGAGAAGGTGATGTTTTACTTCTTACTACCTTCTGCATATTAAGATTACCTTCCAAAGAATACGCGCATCATTAGATAATTTCTCTTCATGCTGCAGTTTTTAAAAGTTACATTGAATGAACATTCTGCCTAGGAGTAACTTTTAGTCGGTGTTCATTATTATGTAAATGCTCGGCTTAAATAGTGCAGAATAACCTTATCTCAGACGTATCATTATGTGTCCCACTTTAGTACAGTGACTTATTAGAGTTAAAAAATTGTATACCATGCTGAGCAAACATATAGATATATAATGACGATTGTTAAAATTAAAATAACTTTTATAAAATTAACTAAGTTTAAGTTAACTAAAATTTATAAATAATAATAATATAGCTAATTTAACATAGTTTTATAAATGATGATGATGATGATGATGAATTAATTAAGTTTATAAAAATTAACTAAGTTTATAATAATAATAATAATAATATAACTAAGTTTATGTTAACTAAATTTTATAAATAATAATACTATAACTAATTTAACAAAGTTTTATAAATAATAATGTTGACAACGAAGATGAATTAACTAAGTTTATAAAATTAACCAAGTTTATATTAATAATAATAATAATACAATTAAATTAACCATGTTTTTCAATAATAATAATTATAATAATAATAATAAATTAACTAAGTTAACCAAGTTAATAAAAATTAACTAAGTTTTGTTAAAATTAAACAAGTTTTATAAAATTAGTTAAGTTTAAGCTAACTAAATTTTATAAATAATAATATAACTAATTTAACAAAGTTTTATAAATAATAACAATGATTATGATGATGATGATGAATTAACTATGTTTATAAAAATTAACTAAATTTATAATAATAATAATATAATTAAATTAACCGAGTTTTACTAATAATAATAATAAATTAACTAATTTAACCAAGTTAATAAAAATTAACTAAGTTTTGTTAAAATTAACTAAGTTTAAGTTAACTATATTTTATAAATACTAATAATATAACTAATTTAACAAAGATTTATAAATAATGATGATGATGATGATAAATTAACTTAGTTTATAAAATTTAACTAAGTTTATAATAATAATAATATAATTAAGTTAACTGAGTTTGAATAATAATAATAAATTAAGTTAACCAAGTTAATAAAAATTAACTAGGCTTTGTTAAAATTAAACAAGTTTTATAAAATTAACCAAGTTTAAGTTAGCTAAATTTTATAAATAATAATAATACAACTAATTTAGCAACATTTTATATATAACTATAAGATTGGACTTTATTTATTTCATTTCGTTTCTAACTTTGATTATTTATATGACATTATTTATAATATGATATACTCGTATAATGTTGTAGATGTTTGATATTAGATTTGAAGTCCTACAAAATAACATAATTGTTTGACTATATGTTTTGCTTTTACTTGTGCAGGCATTGGATTTCCGAAGAGAGTAAGGTTGGACTTTTATGGTGCTAGCTTTCACTTGTGCATGCAACAAAGAATTATGGGTAATTAAGCGTTTTGTTAGCACCAGTTTGGTATAACATTTTATTAGTACTAGGTGTGTAAATTTGTATATGAATGGTTATTATATGTGAGTTTGGTCATTTTATCAAAAAACTATTGTATTAGAATGGTTATGGATATCTTATTTGATTATATGATTAATATGTTTTTTAATTGTTTAAATATGATGATTATGTGAGTGATTGTTGATTGATATAGTAGAAACAAAATAGACCATCAACAGGAAATAATAGCATGGAAAAATGGTGCAAAATGATCAACAACTATTAGTAGCGTTTCAAAAATGCTCCAGAAATACATATAGTGGCGTTGAGTAAACGCAATCATTAAGTAGGGGTAAAGTTGGAAACTCTATTGGTAGCACAAAAAATCCTTTTGGTGGCGTTTTTAAAACGCTACAAAAAGATTTATGGTGGCGTTTGAGAAACGCTGCAATAAAAAGATTTATAATGGCATTGAAATAAATGCAACTAAAAATCATGGATTTTTAGTTGCGGGCTTTATCACGGCGTTTATCAAAACGCTACCATAAGTTTTAGTAGTGTTTTTTATGCGCCACCAAAAATAAAATTTCTTGTAGTGAGGTTTCTCAAATAGTTTGATCTATAGCCGGGATACATTGACTCTAGATGATGTCAAAATAGGTCTTCTTAGCAAGAAGTTGTGGGAAAAAATGAATGAGTTGGGTGATGGAAGTAGTGGTGCTAGTAATGGTCATGGTTTGTTTGTTGAGAAGGAGAGGTATGTGAAGAAGGAGAACTGGGAGCACTCTAAATCAAGGAACCCCGGTTGGAGAGGAAAGTCGAAGGAAAGAAAAGGCAAGTGCTATATTTGTAGGAAGCCCGATCATTGGAAGAATGAGTGTCCGGACAAGGAGAAGGCAAAGAAGGAAGTAGCATCTGCATTAGTAGCGGTGGAGAGTGGAGTTGTGAGGGAGATGTAGATGTGTTGTTAGCGGTAGCATCAGATGTTTCGGGTAGTGAATGGGTGCTCGATTCAGGGGCGTCTTACCATATGACGCCAAATAGGAATTGTTTTTCTTCTTATATCCACAAAGAAGGAAATTCAATTTTTATGGGAAATGGTGCTATATGTAAGTCGAAAGGCATTAGTTTCATGCAAATTCGGATGTTTGACGGAGTGGTTCATACTCTCACTAATGTGCACTATGTTCCGGGACTTAGGAAGTCTCTTATCTCTTTGGGACAGTTGGATTCTTTAGGCTATAAGATCAGTATTGAGAGTTATAGCTTGCGGGTTTCAAAGGGTGCGCTTAAGGTGATGAAGGGTGTTAGGACTCATGGTATTTATTTTCTTCAAGGAGTGATAGTTGAAGGTGAAACTTGTATAGGAGTTGATAGTTCTCATGGCTTGGATGCGACTAGGTTGTGGAATTTGAGGTTAGGTCTTGTCTCGAAGAGGAGTTTGGATGTTCTTTGGAAGACGAAGATGATCGATGGAGAGAGTTTCAACAAATTAGAGTTTTGCGAGGAATGTGTCATGGGGAAGCAAACTAAAGTTTCATTCGGTGAGGGAAAATATGATTCGAGAAGGGTTCTTGAGTACGTTCACATAGATGTTTGGAGACCGGCACCGGTAGCTTCCTTGGGTGGAGCTCACTATTATATTTCTTTCATAGATGACTTTTCTCGAAATGTTCGGGTGTATGTAATGAAGGCCAAGTCGGAGGCATTTCCAAAGTTCAAAGCATGGAAAGCTCTTGTTGAGAATGATAGTGGCAAGTCTTTGAAGGTTCTAAGGTCTGATAATGGCGGAGAGTATGTTTCCGGAGAATTCTTGGAGTTTTGCATGCATCATAGTACTCAGAGACATTTTACTACACCTAGAGATCCGCCGTCGAATGGTGTTCCGGAACGGATGAATCGTACTCTACTTGAGAAAGCTTGATGCTTGAGATTGACATCGGGTTTGGCTAAGGAATTTTGGGCTGAAGCTTTGTCAAACGGAGTGCATATTATTAATCAAATTCCGTGCTCGGCTATTGGTATCAAAATTCCGCAGGAAGTGTGGAAGGGAAAGAGCATTGACTTGAGTTATCTTTGTGTGTTTGGTAGTCCAGTTAATGTGCATGATTCGGGAAATGATAAGCTTGAACCTGGAGCTTTCAAACGGATTTTGCTTGGTTATACGGATGGAGTAGAAGGCTATCAGATTTGGAATCCGGAAACGAAGAAAGTAGTGAATTCTCATCATGTTACTTTTGATGATTCGGCGATGTTCAAGGAGAATGTGAGCTCATCGGATATTGCGGATTTGGTTCATGGTAAATCAAAGGAGAAGGAAGTTATTTCCACATTTTGTCCAAGGAGTAGAGAGAGTAAAGTAGTTGGAGATGCTTGTAAGGAGGTAGCGGTTGATGTTACATCAAATAGTCCACAGGGTGCCTCTAGTAGTGTTGGTGATGTGCATGATTCTAGAGAAAATTCGGTTCAAGGTGGAACCGAAGCTGTAACAACCTGAAATTTAACGAGAAATTAATAAATAATTATAAGTGAAAAGTGATAATGTTTATAATTAGAATTCGTTTGAAATTAGTATTGAAATTAATTGGCAGTAGATTTATTGAAATGTTTAAATTAGAAAGGGAAAGTGAAATTAAATTGTAATGATTGAGTTTAATATAAGAACTTGCATTTGTGTCAAAATGGAATGAACATTTTAAATAGAAATAAATGCATGTTTTGAGATAAATGAAATAAACTTTTCGTTTTTGAATATATGTATGATTTTATAAATAGGGAGCTTGCTTTGTTACAAAAAAGAATAATAATAGTATATATAACAGTATATTTAAAAAGAAGGCATCTACTTTATAAATTTGAAAAGTTAAGATGACGATGTTCAAATGAGATGGGTTATTGTAAATGAGAGAAAATGTAACCATATGTTTATAAAAAAGAAGGAATTTAATAAAATAAACGTTATATTTTGAAAAGAAAAGGCAAGAGTGTATTATGGAAGGATTATATTTCTTATAGAAAATATAAGGTATGTTATTTCTTTGTTAGTAAGGAATAAGGGTCCGTTTGGTTTTTGAACATAAAAACATTTATACCATTTAATTAATGTAATTGATTACTCAATTTAAAGGTAAAGAATAGGGTTACTAATTTAATACACAACATATATACACGTTTGTGGACATGTGTTATTTATCTAATTACAACAGATGTGAATATGGAAAAAAATGTAGATATAATGTTAACGCTAAAATTGAACGCTAACACCCCGGTGTAAGTAGTAATAAAGTGAAAGCACCAACCGTTGGTACGGGAACTAAAACAAGCAGATAATTACAGTAAAAGTAAAGAGACAGCAGTTTTTATAGTGGTTCGGCTCAAAGTCAAGCCTACATCCACTTTATCTTCTTTATCACAAGTTCGATTACAAGTTTTACAAGAATTCCTCCGATTGTTCAACAATCGATACAAGTAATTAGTACTACAATGCAAAAGAGATTCTGGAGTCCATCTTGAATGTAGCTGATCTTCTCTTTAGGCAGTTTGAAGTGTTTTTGGTAGTAGAGGTGTTGTAGAGGTCGTGAATGCAGTAGAGTTTCGGTGCTTCAAAAGTCTGGAAAAAAGTCCAAGAAAAGTCCTTTTTCAATGTGGAGCAGGTGGCTATTTATAGGGAAAATCTAGAGTTAGGTCGTTAGGTCGCTGGTTCGCTAGGTCGTTGGGTCGGTAGGTCGTTAGGTCGTTAGGTCGCTGGGTCGCTAGGTCGTTTGGAAGTTAGGTCGCTAGGTCGTTAGGTTGCTAGGAAGTTAGGTCGCTGGGTCGTTGAAAGTTGTCGGAGAGTTAATTCGCTAACCTATAGCAATGTTAGCTTGTTGAATGCCATAGGTCGTAGGTCGCTGGGGGCTGCAGATGGCTAAGTCGCTCGGATTATTCAGGGTAACTTCGTTGTTTTGTTAAGTGCTGTAAGTCGTGGCTTCTTCAATAATAGTTGTGCTGCTAATCACAAAGGTGGGATAACACTTGCCCCCCAAAACATGCCTTGCGATAGGAAGGTGTGTTTTGTAATGCTATAAGCCGGATGTTCATATCCTGTTGATGACCAGCAAAGAAAAATTGATAGTTTTATCTGACTACGAGTGACGACCGTTCGGGATCGTATATCATTCGAGGCAATATGTGGTCGTTCGCGGTCAGATGCCGTTCGCGGCGAATGATGACCGTTCGCAGTCGGGTGCCGTTCGGGGCGAATTGTGACCGTTCACGGTCAGGTGCCGTTCGAGGCGAGTTTTGATCGTTCGCAGTCGGGTGCCGTTCAAGGCGATTTGTGACCGTTCACGGTCGGGTGCCGTTCGAGGCGAGTTTTGACCGTTCGCGGTCGGGTGCCGTTCGAGGCGAATTGTGACCGTTCGCGGTCGGGTGCCGTTCGAGGCGAGTTTTGACCGTTCACGGTCGGGTGCCGTTCGAGGCGAGTTTATGTGTGCCTGGGGGGGACTTAATACCAGATTTCACGTTCGGGTGAGTTTCTGGATTGTTTGTTGCAACGGTTTATCACCAAGTCAGAGCATGCCTAGGGACCGTTCGCGATCCCGTACATGTGTAAGTGGCTTAGCCGTTATAGAATCACAAGTGGCATTTTTTATTGAAAATAAGTCTTTAGCAGAAATGTCAGATAGAATGAAGTCTAAGCATAAGAAATGGAAAACAAAAGCAAAACAGGGACGTCACAGTGCAAACACCTACATTGATGCGATTAGTAGTCGTATCAGAGCATGTCTGAGGATCGTTCGCGGTCCTGTACATGTGTAAAAAGACTTAATCGCGTTGGTGTGGAGTTTGCTACTTATTCGTCATTACACCAATCAATTGATGACAAATTGACGTCTCGATCCTGAGCCGTCCCCAACAGGTGCAGGTGGTGGTCGTTCCCGTTCCACCGTCATTGCTCCCCTTTTCTTATATTGTGATAGTAGACCATTGCGGATATGCCCTTCAATTTCATCCTTCAAGTGCCTACAATCATTTGTGCTATGACCATTCAACTCGTGGAATAAGCAGTACTTTTCTGACTTTCTTTCATTGCCGGTCGGATCTCTCCTCGTTGGTTTGCGATAAGAAACTTGCTCCTTTGTATCTTGGTAAATTCGTTCCAAGCTCTCATTCAATTCCGAATAAGTGGTGAAACGTGGCTCCCTTCGAGCCCGCTTCGACCTATCATCATTATCTTCCGCTTTCCGCTTTCCTTTATCTTTGTCAAAATCCTTTTCAGTAGGTTTTCCGCCTTTGAGTGCATAAACTTTTATCCCTACTCCTTCTTCTTTTTCAGCATTTGCGTCTTCTAATCATAAGAATCCTTCGGCTTCATGGTAAAACTCCCCTAGATCCATAGGGGGATCTCTTGTCAGTGAATTTTTGAACTCTATGCCATTAGCTATGCCCGATACAGCTGCCATTAAAACCATGGATGGATCTGGTCGATCCACCGATGTTGCGGCTGCGTTAAACCGCGTGAAGAAACTTCTCAAAGACTCTCCAGTTCTTTGCTTCAGTGCCGCTAAACTCATCACATTCTTGGGCCTCGAAATGTGGACCCTGAATTGTCTCATAAACCTTTCAGTCAAATCATTCCATGTTCCAATAGACTCACTCTCAAGTTGTCTAAACCATAATGCTGCAATATCGGCTAGGTATAATGGAAAGCACCGGGCCATGACCTCCTCTGATGCCACCAGCACTTCCATATGCCTCGTATACTTTGTCAGATGGACTGTAGGGTCCGTCCTCCCATTATACATATCCAATGATGGTAACTTAAAATCTGGTGGGTTCCTAGCTTGCCTGATTGCTGTAGTAAATGGACTCCTGTTCACATCCTCCAGGTCTTTGTTTACCAATCCGCATCTTATCACCCGCCTGACCATCTCTACTAACCTGTCATTGTCTCCGAGTTGTAGTTCTCGTCCATTGCCTTCGACCTGCCCCCGAGCTCACGAGGGAATTCCGAAATCTGTTCTTCTGGCTGGGCTTCCGTTCCTTTGTTAGCTCCCAGTGGCCTAGTGTCAGTTGGTGTCCTGCCTAAGGTTGGATCAACACACCCCTGGGGGATGCCCCATAGCCCAGGGGCTGCCCCTAATGGTCCCGCTCTATCTGGTTTATGATTTTGGGCTCCAAGTTGCTCGATCTGTTGAAACAGGTTCTGGATCATTTCTTCTTGTCTTCTCATCATTGTCTCTATCTCATCCCTAGTGATGAAGACTGAAGTTCGGTTCGCTCCTGAGGAAGCCTCTTGACTCCCCTCGTGTTGACTTCTTTCCTGTCTTTGTCGTCTATTTGATTGCCTTGTCATAGTTTTTCAGATCTAAACTCTTAAACCTTCAAATTCAACTTCCAAGTTGTAGAATCCCTGAGTTCAGTTTCTTAGTGAAAGCACCAAAAATGTTAACGCTAAAATTGAACGCTAACACCCCGGTGTAAGTAGTAATAAAGTGAAAGCACCACCCGTTGGTACGGGAACTAAAACAAGCAGATAATTGCAGTAAAAGTAAAGAGATAGCAGTTTTTATAGTGGTTCGGCTCAAAGTCAAGCCTACATCCACTTTATCTTCTTTATCACAAGTTCGATTACAAGTTTTACAAGAATTCCTCTGATTGTTCAACAATCGATACAAGTAATTAGCGCTACAATGCAAAAGAGATTCTGGAGTCCATCTTGAATGTAGTTGATCTTCTCTTTAGGTAGTTTGAAGTGTTTTTGGTAGTAGAGGTGTTGTAGAGGTCGTGAATGCAGTAGAGTTTCGGCGCTTCAAAAGTCTAGAAAAAAGTCCGGGAAAAGTCCCTTTTCAATGTGGAGCAGGTGGCTATTTATAGGGAAAATCTGGAGTTAGGTCGTTAGGTCGCTGGGTCGTTGGGTCGTTTGGTCGTTAGGTCGTTAGGTCACTGGGTCGCTAGGTCGTTAGGAAGTTAGGTCGCTAGGTCGCTAGGTCGTTAGGTTGCTAGGTTGCTAGGAAGTTAGGTCGCTGGGTCGTTGAAAGTTGTCGGAGAGTTAAGTCGCTAACCCATAGCAATGTTAGCTTGTTGAATGCCATAGGTCGTAGGTCGTTGGGGGCTGCAGATGGCTAAGTCGCTCGAATTATTCAGGGTAACTTCGTTGTTTTGTTGAGTGTTGTAAGTCGTGGCTTCTTCAATAACAGTTGTGCTGCTAATCACAAAGGTGGGATAACATATAACAATTCACATGTTAATTTATTTATTTGAGATGTAAATGTGGAAAGATATTGATCTATTGTTTAATTATTTATTTTAGACGTAAACATGTAAATTAAATGGGATGTTGAAAACTGAAAAGAAACATGCGAATAAAGAGAGACGCATGGAAATTTAACCTGAAATAAAATGCACAAATTAGAAATTAATTGAGGTGAAGAAAACGTTATTTATAGTTTGTATATTATTGAGGGTGTAATTAATTGAATTAAATGTAAGATAAGGCGTTGGCAAGGCACATTGTAAGATTTGACACAACAATGAGTCATAGAAGTTTCATACACATTGTTTTGCATTCTTTCATTCCATCTGGTCCTTGCGTGCTTCCATCCGATGGCTCCGATTCAGCCTATAACGCGGTCGCATCCTATTCCATCCCCAAATCCAACGGTCTGAGATCCACTTCTACACATATAAATAAGACCCTAGGCTTAACACTTTTTCTCATTTTGGGTTTTCTCCAATTGGGTTCGCCTCTTCAGGAAGGACCCTAAACGGAATAATTTTCCAAGGAGAAAATCATTTTAAATTAAATCATTTGACAACCCCAAGTGGATCCGGGAAGACCTAAGGAAGAACAAAGGACAACAGGTGAGTGATTGTAATTATTTTAAGGTTTCTTTAAGTAATTTAAAATAATAGGGTTTCCAATAGTTGTAGTTTTACTACGATTTTTGGAATAACCTTTTTAGCAGTTTTATTTACAGTTTTTAGATCTATTTCTTTCTAGCTATTCTTTCCAGTTAATTTTAGTTATTTCTGTGAATTATAGCTTTTCAATTTATTTAAAGTTTACTTACAGTATTTTGTTCTATTTTGTTATTTATGCATTATTTACATCTTCTTCCTACGCCTTAGATTTTCTTCTATTTTCAGTTTTCTTTTATTTCTCCTTCTTCTTCGTGTATGGATTAGAATAGAATTAACGCGAAATTGGATTAAGTTATAAGAATTCTGAAATAACGAAAGGTAAGATGTAAATTATAAAGACTGTAATAAAATGGAATTAAGACTGAAATTATGTCTAATTATGATATTAATTGGACTGAATTAAAGAGATTGGCCTATTTATAATTATGAAATGTAAATTATAAAGACTGTAATTGGACTGAAACTATGCATAATTATGACGTTAATTGGACTGAATTAAAAAGATAATTGGCATAGTTATAACTTAGAATTATCACTATAAAAAGGAAAAGATGAAAGAGGCTTATTTTCACACTTAGACCTTGGGTTAAGTAATAAGCATTATTGTAACGTAGGTTATAATAAGAAAAAGAACAGAATAAGGCCTTTTTAAAGACTTAGGATAAATTAATAAGCATAGATAGTAGAAAAAATGTAAAGGCTTATTTAAATAATTTATCTAAGTTAATAAGCAAAGATGAAAGTAGGACCTATACTAAACAACATTGCCTATTAGACAAAACAGTGGTCTCACATTAACCTAAAGCGAGACGAGGGCACGGTTATGCTAAGAATTGTAGTAATTGGTCAAATAGAAGTCCAAATCACGGGGGATTTGGATAAGGGGCGCAACTAGATATTGTTTGGATGAATGGTCAGTACCAACAACATTTCCCCTATAGTTTCTACGGACACACGGTGATCTCACATTAGCCTGAAGTGAGATGAGGGGCATGCTTATGCTGGAAGTTTGGGGTTATAAGAAGACCAAATAGGTGGAGCAAAAGGTAGCATAGGCATGGTGGTAATTACGCGTATGAATTCCATTCGGGTGCTCAGTAATAGCTATGATTTCCAAGCGCTTAGTATGAGTATCCTTCGTAGACACCATTGCCTTCTGTGTAGGGAGCTACATATGTCGTCCGGATCCACTGTGGTTGCTCTGTTCATCTTTCGTAGATACCATTGGCTGCTGTGAAGGGAGGTATATAGTGGATGGTCCGTAGTAAGGTCTATGGAGTAGTAGGCCGATCAAAAAGGGTAGAATTAGGGTTACATCCTAATTACAGGATTAGGAATTCAGCCTAATCAAAGCATAAATCAAGGACAAGTGCAAACAATCAAAGTTAACATGTTGTACAAATTGACCAATATTTAATCGTACTTATTTTCAGTTTATCTCTTTCCTATTTCCTTTTATTATCCTTCATTATGCTAGAACTGTTGTAGAGTCTATTACTTTTATCTTGCTTAATGTCTCTAGTAATTCCTATCATTCACCAGACTTTTAGTCTGACCCACTCCTCTATTTTCCCTTTTTCCCCCATAGGAAATCAAGGGAAAAGTCGGTAGATTGCAGTTGCTTGGAGATTTCTTAGAGGAGTTTGCTACCATGTATTTCTTTTCTTTCAGCTTTTGTTCTTTCTATGTACTAGCTTATTATGAGGGATATTATGTACTCTGATTTTTGAGACTATGAATTTTTATTTCATAAGACATGATGGGTTTTGAGATATGGATGTTGTATTTGGTATTTGACTTATTTATGAAGCAATTATGAAAGTTTTATTTTAAATAAGTTATTATTTTAGTTTCCGCTGTTTTTATCTATTTTTGTCTTGTGAATCTTAGTCTCTATTAGTTTTATTTATACCTACAACGCACCACGCCTTTTAATGTGTGCTTTTGAGTATATTAAGAGGTGTGGGTGTTTCATTTGGAATCAGAACCTAAGTTTACATGATTCTTAAAAATTTATTTTAAAAGTGAAGTATTTCTCCAAAAATAACTTGTTTTAAAAGTATTTTCCAAGGAACTCTTAGAAACAGTTTTCAAGTACAAAAAAGTTTTTATAAAAATCCCATCAAAGTCCAGTTCAACCTTCTTTCGATTCTAAGTTCCTTTTTTTGCAAAGTATGGCTGACTATTTCCGTAAAGTTACGGTACCAGAGGTGCAAGGGCAAATGCTCAATACAACACAGGTAGGTGGAAATCCCTTTAAGCCATCTACACCAACCGATTTTTCTAAGCTATGCATGGACTTTGCTAGTATAGGGGGCAGAACGTTTTCTGGCATGGAGGATTTCGAGAAGGCACGAGCTAGGTTGGAAGATATGGAGCAAAAGTTTAGGCTATTGGAAGACCAGTAGAGAGTTCAGCCTGTATCTTCGCAACCGAAGGGGGAGCTTAAAGAGGTTCATAAGTCAAAAAGCTCTAAGAAGCCATGGTGGAAGAGGTATAAGGATAAGAGGAAAAGGGAAGGCCCTCATGAGCAAATCAAGCAAGGAGCGAAGTGCCATAGTTGTGGAGTGACTGGTCATTACGCAAAAGACTGCAAGATGAAGGGAAAGTGCTATAATTGCGGACAACCCTGTCACATGAGTAGGAATTGTCCCCATAGGAAGGGGTAGAGAGCAAGCGCACCTACAACGCAAGTGTAAGCTTTGAATGCAGCACCTTCTAGTAGTGGACCAGATAGAGGTAGGAAAGTCACCATGGAAAGTTTTGATTTCTATTTTTGATTTTCCCATTCGGACTCTTTTCGATTCTAGAGCATCACACCCTTTCATTTTGAGTTCTTTGTTTGATAGTTTGCACTCAGACATCTCTTTAGTAGTAGACCACATTATTGTTTCAAACCCCATAGGAGGATCGACACACTTATTCATGGTTTGTAGGGGTTTTAAAAATTTTATCCTAGGCGTACAGTTTGACTACGACGCCTATGTATTGGGATTTTTGGTGTATGGGATGATTTTGGGAATGGATTGGGTATCCACTTATGGAACGATATTAGACTACGAGAGGAGAGTCGTTAGACAAGAGACATGCATCAGTAGGACTCTCGAGGTTTCTTGCGACCCATAAGAGTTAATCATGTTGAGCTTCATTTATCCCCTCGATTCATCATCAGCAGAGTTAGATTCAGTTCCAGTCTTCAGAAATTTCCCAGACGTCTTTTAAGAGGTGCTTTTCTCGGGGCATAGAGAAGGTCTACACATGGTAGAAGTTTGAGAAATGGTTTTGTTTTTTTCAGGTTTGGATTATGGAAATCCAAAGAGAGGTAGGAAAAGGTTGGAGATGTACAATAGATTTAGTTGATAAAAAAAGAAGAAAGCCCATGTGTAGATAATTGTAGAAATTATAATTGTTTCATGTAAATTAATTTAATGGTAGTGCCTTAGAGTAAAAATATAAGCATCAAAGAGGAATTGGAGTAAAAGACTTTGGTACGGAAATGAGATTACCAACATTTAGGAAGGATACTCCTAGGGTAATGAGAAGCAAACCCACTTTATATCTAGCCCAGTAAAATTGTTAGAATTAGAAAAGTTGAAAAGTATAATTGTTAATGTTTAAAGTAAATATTGGGTCTTTTTGAATAATGGCATGAAATTTAAAATTGGTTTTTATATGATATAAATTTTGTTGAAAAATGTGAAATTGTTTTTGAAGAATTATAGAGCATATATAGCTCACTAGCTTCTTTGTAAGTAAACAAAGATTTTAAATATAAAAACATAAAGTGTATTAAGTATCAAAAAAAATGTGTTACAACATTTATTGTTGTACTAGATGTTTTCGTGAAAAATAAAAGGAGCATAGACTATAACACTATTATTATAGTAGATGACTCCCAAGAGGAATGTTTTTACATAATATGTGAGGTTATTAGTATTTATTTTTAATTAAATTCATACACTAGTATTTTTGGGTTGTAGTAACGGTGTTTTATGCAACATCCGTTTTAACCCAAATAAAGACGTATTTTAAAAAGTTAATTTCTAAGAATAGAAATAAAGTAATTTGTGAATACACCTATTATTTAAATAAGTATAAGAATATGTTTATCATAGGAAAGTATAAATTAAACATGCTTTAATCTATTGGAATGAAAAGAATAATGGTATAATTTTCTATGAAACCAATAAAAATGTTTTGTGCAAGTCACAAGGAATATATGAAAGAGATGTACGAGGTATGGGAAGCAGCATATTTTGTATAGCCTATTTCGAAAATATATAATAAATTTCTTGTAACTCCACATAAACATGAAGTCCTCTTTTAAAAGTTTCGTAAAGAATTTAGCGTTAAGAATTTCTCATTAGAGAAAGTAGTTCCAATACCTTAAGGTATGAGGCTATTAGGTATAATAAGAAGATGATTTGAAAAAAAGGACATTTTAAAGATATTTTAAAAGAAAAATGGCTTGATGAAAAAGTAAATTAGTTTTTGAAAACAAAAAGCTTAGAAACAGCTGAATTTAAAAATCCCAATTTTTATAGAAAATTGTAAAGGTCTTTAAAAGAAAACGAGGAATGAGTTTTGGATTTAAAATGTTTCCCCTCTAGGTTTGGGAATTGATGTAAATTCAATAAGCTATAAGGATGCAAGTTCAGAAAAATAAAATATTGAGTAGTCAAGTATTTTTGAATTAAATAGAAACTTAAAAATAACACTTTTTAAAGACAAAGATTTTGGAATTTGATGTTTTAAAAATTTAGAAGCCATAGTTTTTGAAATGATAAATACCAAACCAAACTTATAAATGTGTAATAGATAGGAATCATTTCCTAGGTATAAAGTGTAAGACTATGAAGGAGACATCAAGGATTACTGTTAGAAGTAACAATAGAAGTTTCTGGGGAGTGTATAGGACACTAGTAAGAACCTAGGAATGTTGAGTAGACTAAAGAAGAACAATAAAGTGAAATTAATAAGATAGTAAGACACACACGGTTGAGAATGGGTATTCTTGATTTTGGAGGAACTTGGGAAAAGCATCTTTCTTTAGTGGAATTCTCATATGAAAGTAGTTTTCAAGCTAGCATTGGAGTGGCACGTTTTGAACCTCTTTATGGAAGACCGCGCAAGTCGCCTTCGCGTTGGATAGAGTCTACAGAGGGATTGCCTTGGTTCCGACATAGTTAAGGAGAGTTCGGAGAAAATTGGTTTGGTTAGGAGAAAATTCTTATCTCATATCCGCATTTCTTAGATAGTAAGTTTTAGAATTTCCTATTTCCATCTTTAGTTTTGAATAGGTTCTTTCCTTTATTATCCTTTGGGAGCGTAGAACTTAGGATTTAACCTATGGATAGTAGGATTTGACGTAAACATGTTAATAGAACATGTTATGGATGATGTATGCTACTGGTTGCAAGTGTTTGCTAGTGGATGCTAATGGACGCATATACTTACACTAGGCACTATTATCTTTTAGGGATGGGCCTAACTAGGACGCTAGAGCATATGCATATGGATGTGTGCGCGTTTTCATTTTTATTTTATTTTCATGGTTGCTATAAATGGATGATTATCACATGATTGTTGCATTTGGATTACGATTATAGCACACATATAGAACTATCAGTTATCATTAGGGAATTTGCATTCATTTGGACACATGGCACAGACCTGATTGCATAAAAGGAGGTTGACTGAATCAGTGGACCGCCAAATCTTTTGCATTAGTTAGGGACATTGACACTATATTATTTGCATAAGTACCATAAATTGCATTAGAAAAACCAAAGGACAATGGATGCAATGGGTGATGATTGAGTAGTTGGTTGTAGAACTTGGATGAAAACATTTATTTCATTCTTCTATCCTTATAGATTTTGGGGATGAAATCCCTTAATGAGGGGAGAATGTAACAACCCAAAATTTAAGGAGAAATTAATAAATAATTATAAGTGAAAAGAAATAGTGTTTATAATTAGAATTTAATTGAAATTAGTGTTGAAATTAATTGGCAGTAGATTTATTGAAATGTTTCAATTAGAAAGGAAAAGAGGAATTAAATTGTAATGATTGAGTTTACTATAAGAACTTGCATTTGTGTCAAAATGGAATGAACATTTTAAATAGAAATAAATGCATGTTTTGAGATAAATGAAATAAAATTTTCATTTTTGAATATATGTATGATTTTATAAACAGGGAGTTTGTTTTGTTATAAAAAAAGGAAAAAAAGAATATATATAACAGTATATTTAAAAAGAAGGCATCTACTATTATAAATTTGAAAAGTGAAGATGATAATGTTCAAATGAGATGGGTTATTGTAAATGAGAGTATATGTAACCATATATTTATAAAAAAGAAGGCATTTAATAAAATAAACGTTATATTTTGAAAAGAAAAGGCAAGAGTGTATTATATAAGGATTGCATTTCTTACAAAAATATAAGGTATCATATTTCTTTGTTAGAAAGGAATAAGGGACCGTTTGGTTTTTGAACAAAAAAACATTTATACCAATTAATTAATGTAATTGATTGCTCAATTTAAAGGTAAAGAATAAGGATACTAATTAATACACAACATATATACACGTTTGTGGCATATGTTATTTATCTAATTACAACAGATGTGAATATGGAAAAAAATGTAGATATAACAATTGACATGTTAATTTATTTATTTCAGATGTAAATGTGGAAAGATATTGATATGTCGTTTGTTTATTTATTTTTGACATAAACATGTAAATTAAATTGGATGTTGAAATCTGAAATGAAACACGCGAATAAAGAGAGACGCGTGAAAATTTAACCTGAAATAAAATGCACAAATTAGAAATTAATTGAGGAGAAGAAAACGTTATTTATAGTTTGTATATTATTAAGAGTGTAATTAATTGAATTAAATATAAGATAAGGCACTGACAAGGCGCATTGTAAGATTTTACACAGCAAAGAGTCGGCAGAAGTTTCATGCACGTTGTTTTGCATTCTTTCATTCCATCTGGTCCTTCCGTGCTTCCATCTGATGGCTCCAATTCAGCCTATGACATGGTCGCATCCTATTCAATCCCCAAATCCAACAGTCTGAGATCCACTTCTACACATATAAATAAGACCCTAGGCTTAACTCTTTTTCTCATTTTAGGTTTTCTCCAATTGGGTTCACCTCTTCAGGAAGGACCCTAAACAGAATAAATTTCCAAGGAGAAAATCATTTTAAATAAATTATTTGACAACCCCAAGTGGATCCGGGAAGACCTAAGGAAGAGCTAAGGACCACAGGTGAGTGATTGTAATTACTTTAAGGTTTCTTTAAGTAATTTAAAATAATAGGGTTTCCTATTGTTGTAATTTTACTACGATTTTAGGAATAACTTTTTAACAGTTTTATTTACAGTTTTTAGGTCTATTTATTTCTAGTTATTCTTTTCATTTAATTTTAGTTATTTCTGTTAATTATAGTTTTTCCATTTATTTACAGTTTACTTACAGTATTTTAATCTATTTTGTTATTTATGCATTATTTACATCTTCTTCCTACGCCATGGATTTTCTTCTATTTTCGGTTTTCTTTTATTTTTCCTTCTTCTTCGCGTATGGATTAGAATAGAATTAACGTGAAATTGGATTAAGTTATAAGAATTCAGAAATAATGAAAGGTAAGATGTAAATTATAAAGACTGTAATAAAATGGAATTAAGACTGAAATTATGCCTAATTATGATATTAATTGGACTGAATTAAAGAGATTGGCCTATTTATAATTATGAGATGTAAATTATAAATATTGTAATTGGACTGAAATTATGCCTAATTATGACGTTAATTGGACTTAATTAAAAAGATAATTGTCATAGTTATAACTTAGAATTAACACTAAAAAGAGGAAAAGAAACTTATTTTCACACTTAAACGTTGGGTTAAGTAATTAGCATGATTATAGCGTAGGTTATAATAAGAAAAAGAACATAATAAGGCCTAATTTAAGACTTTGGATAAATTAATAAGCACTAATAGTAGAAAAAATGTAAAGGCTTATTTAAATGATTTATCTAAGTTAATAAGCAAAGATGAAAGTAGGACGTATACCAAATAACATTCCCTATTAGACAAAACGGTGGTCTCACGTTAGTCTGAAGCGGGACGAGGGCACGCTTATGCTGAGAATGGTAGTAGTTGGTCAATTAGAAGTCCAAATCATGGGGGATTTGGATAAGGGGCGCAACTAGATATTGTTTGGACGAAGGGTCAGTACCAACAGCATTTCCCTTATAGTTTCTATGGACACACGGTGATCTCACATTAGCCTAAAGTGAGATGAGGGGCACGCTTATGCTGGAAGTTTGAGGTAATAAGAAGACCCAATAGGTGGAGCACAAGGTAGCATGGGCATGGTGGTAGTTACGCGTGCAACTTCCATTCGGGTGCTCAGTAATAGCTATGAGTTCCAAGAACTTAGTATGAGTGTCTTTCGTAGACACCATTGCCTTCTGTGTAGGGAGCTATGTATGTCGTCCGGATCAACAGTGGTTGCTCTGTGCATCTTTTGTAGATACCATTGGCTGCTGTGTTGGGAGTTATATAGCGGCTAGTCCGTAGTAAGGTTTATGGAGTAGCAGACCGATCAAAAAGAGTTGAAGAAGTCATACACACATGTTACGTAGTGAATATTATCTTGATAATGCATTGTTCATGATGTGGATCTGTTATCATATACTACTAAATTAGCCAAAGTAGCTCTACATCTCCCATTTAGTAATAAGACCATTTCTAACAAGCATCGCACATGACATACAAGAAAAACCATTATGAATATATCATCTCTGTTTGATAAATACTAAAAGTCTATAACATGCATAACAACATGTTTGTCTACATACGTTTATAAGCATTTCGAGAAAGGGTTGTGTTTATAAACAAAAGACAGGAAACTGAAACTTATAGAGTTCGGTTTGGAACCCATGTGTTAGACTTAAGAAAGCATCGTTCGCATAAACAATAGGCACGTTAGCTAAGTAGGGGTCAGTTTTTCATGACAATAAAAGGCCCTACAAATACTAATATCATAATAGTAGTTTTGATACTCTAAGCAAGATTTTTTATCAACTAACAATACAAAGCTTTGTTTGATTCTACCAAGAGATATATTTAGGAAAGAATTCATAAATATTAAATGTTTAGAGGTAAAGTTTGCTTCTTTATATTTGAACAAAATTGATATTATAGACGTTTGTGTATTTAGAAAGAATTTATTATGCTCTGCATATTGTTTTATGATGGTTACAATATACCTTTGCTATTATTCAAGCTTTGCAAGTGTTCTCATTCATGCTTTTCTCTTATTAATGTTTATTAAAAAATTGTAATCATGGTTGTAGTGATATTTCTGAAATTGCTTTCACCCATTCATAGCCGATGTCTTTGTTAAAGTCTTTATATATGAAAAATTTTATACACAAGAAGTTAACTAATATTGATAGATGAATTTGGTGTACTTTGCTATTGTCAATCGGGTATTTACTTCATCCAATACTCATATTGAACATTCTTTATAAATAAGATCTACTAGAAAATTAGGTGGCGTCTGGAGTTATGGAACCCAAAATCTGATAGAATGGCACTAAAGAGAAATATATGTTACACAGGGTATTATTAATGATTATAATAGAGCGTTAGAGGGATTGTTTGCTAAAATTGCTGAACATTCTCATAAATAAAGTTCATGCATAAATACCATGGTTACCGCATTGCAACAGTTTTTCCTTCATTATGGGTATTTTTCCTCTAAATATGACAGTTTGATATATTGTGAGGTATTCTTTTCTTCTTTGCATCTGCATTTGTATTTTTTCCTCTGGCATTACATGTAACCTTAAGAATATAAATTGTGCTGGAAATATATCAACAAAGTATGATCTCAACTAAAGATATGGATGTGCATATTAACAGTTTGCATATATTAATAACATAACAAATGGAAGTTCATATGAATAAGAGAATTTTGTCTCTGTAACAACCCTATTGTTAATTATCTAATTGATTTAATTTAATTATGGTTAATAAAATTATAAATTGTGATTTTTTGAAATTTAACTTCGTAATTAAATTCAATTTTGAACGAGTGGTTTAAATTAATAAAAAGATTGAAATTATTCCTTAGAGAGGATTTTATTTAAAAGTAAGGTATTGTTGAATTTATAATTAAAGATTTTGATAACGAAATGAGATATTTTTGAATGAATTTAGAATTTTAAAGTGATAAGGAAATATGGATTTTTAGTTGCAAAATCAATTAGAGAATATGTTGGTTTATAAGTATATATATAGTAAACAAAAGAATGATATTTCCTTTTCTTATTGGGTTATAGGGTAACTATTTGGCCTCTGTAGTAACCTAAGGTAAGCATAAACACATCAATCCTCTTTTAATTATTTTCATTTCAGCCATGTTATAAAATCTAAAAATAAATCATCTTTATTTCATAAACCCTAGAACATAAATTAAAACTCCAAAATCAAGCGCAAAGCAAAGTGCTTTTGATTAATAATTTGAAATTCAAAGCTAAGGTAATCTCTACTACCCTATATTGCATTTAGTTTTATTTTAATCTCGGTTTTCTTCTTAGTTAGTAATAGTGCTTTTGCCAATTTCTGAAATCAACCATGGTCTAATTGCTGAAAGGTATTTACCTAGATGAATTCAAAATTCTTAGCTTCAATTGAAGTCTATAAAGGTGAGTTGACACTCATACAACCAATTTCTAAAATTCATATTGGATGCATGTGATTGTTGGTTGAATAGCTTGTATCTATAGTGAATGCAATCTCAGTTTTGTGTTGATTTGGTTATCATATGAACATTGATTTCCTTTTTGTAGAAAACCCACATCATTTGATCTTGAATAACATCCAATTATAGTTGTTTATATAAGTATATGTTCGCCTAATAAGTGCCCCGAGAGTCGTATTGATCAACGTCGAAGATACAAGCATCAATGGAGCGAAGGAGGGCCACTGACATCGCTTGGGGCTCTACCCAAGCATTGCAATAGGTGGACCAGTCCTACTAGACCGGTGCATCGATCGTGACCTAGGTTGAGCCCTAGGTCGTGCCATTTAACCCTCTGATCGCGCATGTTTGCTCATTCATTCGTTCATCTGATTGCTAAGTTCAATTTGCTTACTTTTGTATGCCCTATTTCATGTTGACTCCAATGCTATTTATGGATTTGGATTTCATAATTTATGGATTCATTTTGAAGCCTTGTAAACATATGCATATTCAACAAATATGTATATAGCTCGAAATAAAAGATATTTGCAAAGAGTGAGTTATTTTAATATATAGATTTCAAGCTAAATTTATATATCAATCAAATCTCTTTTTATAAATGATTTATGAAGTGAATATATATATAGCGCTTTAGTAGAAAGGGTTATGGATTATGAAATATGGATTTTTGGAGATATAAAACTAAGTTGATTTAGACAATTGTTGGGATAGCAACATGTATTTACAAAATAAGTATTATTGTTTCATAAAATAAATGGGTTCTTTATATGGGATTTTGGAACATGGTTTGTGTAATATACATATATATAACTATTAAAAATGATTTTGGAACAAATATAAATATTTATATTTGTTTATTTTGCTATAAAAATCAGATTTATGATATATATATATATATATATATATGTAGTTGGCAATAAACGAATGTCTAGATTTTGCGGGTAGGAAATTTGAACGTAAGTATTATATATATGGAATTTTGTGGAAATTTACCTCTATAAATTAAGAGTATGATAAATAAAATGTTTTGAGAACCTTAATTCTATAATTTGGGGAATACTAATAATTGATTGAGTGTTATTGATTAGTTTAAATGCTTTTAAATAATGCTTTGTCGAATATTATACAACTCATCGAATAGAACGTTTGAGTGGTACTTACTAGCCCATTAGCGAATACTTGAATTTCATCAGGTTGTATGGGATGTCTTGGTTATGTTCTTGTGATTGCTTTTAGGAAGTATTTAACACTTAAGAATTGCATTCTCCTTTGGTGTTCGGTGTGACCGATAGATCCCGAGGAGAGTATAGTTCAGGTTTTCTAGTGGTATCCGTAATGAGTGAGATTTACTCTTATAGTAAATACTTGAATTTCACCGGATGGTATGGACATTTTGCTAAAGTTCTTGTGATTAATAAAAGTGATAGTATTTGGCACATTAGAGTTTACTCACTTTTTCTATTCAACAAGGCCGATTGATCCTTAAGAATATACTTATGGAGTTTTCCACGATCCTTACGATTGGTCGAGACTGGATTTTTCATGATTCTTGTGATCGATCAAGATATGAGGTTTTGTTTCTTTTCTTCGATCCTTATGTTCCGTCAAGTTTTTGTGTTCTTTGATCATTATGATCGATCATGTAATGACCCAAAATTTTGGTTATTAGATTTTAAATGTTTAATTAGTAATAAATATTTAAATAATTGAATTTTAGAATTTAGTAAGTCATAATTAAAATATAGGGAATAATTAAATATTTGAATTGTGAATTTAATGTCAATTAAATGGATTTAATAATTTTATTTAACTTCATTTAACCAATAAATAATATTGGTAAGTTCAATTTATAAAATTTATTTACAAATATAAATATACTGGATAAATATCAATAATTAAATATTTAAATCTGTGAAATTGTCGTTCCGAGGCACAGTCTCGGATTTTGACGAAACCAGTTTCATTGGATCTGTAATAGCGAATTATATTACGCCGTCAAATTTCATGGCGATCAGATGAATCGTTTGGTCGTGGGAGATCGAAAAGCGTTGAAATTAATATCGAAAATTTAATATAATAACTGGGTCTAAAAACCTATCTTCTGCATACGATCAAATTAGGTTTCGAAACAAGTTCCATTGCGTTTGGAATAGGGGTATAATATATAGAAAGCCAAGCAGCACGCCTCGTTTGGAGTTCGAATTTTTTGGGTTTGTTTTGTGGGAAAATTTAAAATTAAAATAATATAGTTATATTTATATTCAGCCATATGTATGACCATACCTCATCATTTCAAGGCCGATACCCACATGTTCTCACCTGCGTGTAGCCATACCCCTATTCCATATAAAAAATCTTGTCTATAACAATAAGAACATTTGTTTTTTTTTAAATTCAAACTTCAAAATTCAAAAACAATAAGTATAAACCTCTAAAAATCATGAACCAGTTTTAAAAATCTTAATTCGAGGAGACCTTCACTTTGATATGCAATATGAAGGGTGCGACATTGGTTTTGGGGATTTGACAGTGAAGTCAAATCGGTATAGGAACTAGGGTTGGGGTTCTTGCTATTTGTGTGCATCTATATAGTGATTAAAGCTTTGATTTGGGTATGTAGCATCATTCGGCATCTCGATATGGAATTTGGTGAGGATCGGCTCATCCTTGCTTGGTGCGACACTTTGTATGGTCGTATGGAGTCCATTAGGTCATGATTTCCTAGGGTGTGCAGCTTCATAATTGAGGGCATAGGCAAGTGGAGTTCGTCGAGAGAAGGCCGTTAGTGAAGACGAATTTAAATTTCATGAGGTGAATCTCCATATCACTGACAATTCGTGCATGCTTGTTTGGGTTCTTATTTGGGCTATGCACATTTATTTGAGGGAGAAGTAGAAGATTCAGGCAGGGGGCAATCCTGTAATTTAAATTATCGATAACTTATAAACTGTTTATCCCACTCATATGAGGTCGGATTTGAACGCCGTTTTTTGCATTGGACTCTTATCGTCGAGATCTTCGCGATGGAGTTGGTTTGGTTATATTTGGAGCAAGTGAAAATTTAGGCTAAAATCGAACGACCATTCGATTTTAGTCCAAAATCGGGATGATTTGGCGGAAATGGAAATCAAAGTGAGTTTAACTCACATTAAATTTTATCATATCATATTAATGATGTTATAAACATTTATTGATTGTTTGGACGTTAATTAAATTGTTTGATTGCTTGTTTGGTTGAATTTACAATTGGAAAACGGAAGACATTAATTTGATCGTTATAAACCCATATGATTATCTATCTGTTCCATAACCATTGTTTTGTAGGAAAATCTGTAGAGAGACCTAAAGGGGGTTTCTCACCCATAAATTATTTATTTGCATCCATTTGCTGTTATTGATGGTTAATTGAAATTAATTCTGATATTCCATTTAATAGTTTAAATGTCGTTGTAGCGATTTTCGCTATACTGTTGTTTATTAAATTTAATCCCTAAAACCCTACTGTATGGACTTGAGCTTTTGTTTCCGCTAAAAAGAATATTGAATATTTGTTAATTATTTTGATACTGATAATTTAAATTAATTAATCATTTTAGTTAATTAATTTAAGACTAGTTAACCAATTTAATAAAGGATGATAAAAAATTGGTTTATCTTTATATTTAATTAATCATTTTTTCTAATGATGTTTTACACTTAATAAATCATTTTAACTAATGATTATTTAAGTTTAATTAATTCTTTTAATTAAGGATAATGGAGTTTAATTAATTTATTAAACTTAATTAATTATTTTAAATTAATGAAAATTGAAATTATTAATCATTTTAATTAATGATATTTGGAAGTAATTTGTCGTTTTAAATAATGATATTTGAATTTAATTAATCATTTAAATGAATGATTGCTTTAAATTTAATCAATTGTTTTAACTAATGATATTTGGGATTTAGTTAATTCATTTTTATTAATTATGTTTTTATAATTAAATAAATCATTTTACCAAATGATGTTTTTAATTAATCGTTTTGTCTAAGGAAGTTTGAATTTAATTAATCTAATTAATTTTTGATTATTTAAACTTAATTAAATGTTTTAATTAATGGAATTTAAAAATTATTTATCATTTTAATTAATGGTGTTTGAGATTATTTATTCATTTAATTAATGTATAATTGACTTTAATAAATCCTTTTAACTATTGATATTTAAAATTAGTTAATTAATTTAATAAAAGTAATTAAAGTAAATGAAATAAAGTAATAAAAGTGTTTTAAGTCAATTAACTAATTTAGAAAAATTAATAAACTGATTTAATAATGATTTTTAAAGTTAATTTACCAATGGTATATAAGTGTTTGGAAATAATTATCTATTTGATTATTAATAATGGATTTGTTTATTTAAATGAATTTTAAATATGATTTATTATCTTACGGGATAATTAATATTGTTTTAAAGTGATAAAAAGGAATTAGAGCTCGATTATTGGGATGTTAAGTTGGATAACATTTTGGGTGTTCAGTTTGATGTTGGTTTACGCCTTCGGGGTCGCACACTTGGAAAAATTATTCTCTTTACATTTTAACAATCAGGAACTGATTCTAAAATTGTTTTACCAAGGTGGAAATATGGAAATCAAGCACAAATTCATTTCATTTTTAAAAGTAAAAGTTTGATTCATTTATGGAAATGAATTATTTCCGTAAAGCAAATCACTTATATGGAAACGATTTACTTGTATAATTAGCACTAAACATCAAAGAAGTAAACTTGTTGCTATTTCAAAAGTTAAGAGTAATTGTTGGACATGACTTTGAGGTAACACTACCTTGACTTGTCCAATATTACTATTAACCAAGAAAAAGTACAAGTTTGAATTTAGTGAGTGGTGATAAGTATACAAGACTTAATTTCCATATACGGTCGTTCAATATCCTTGATAGTTGGTATCTCAGCTATCGGTTACTTCAGCTTATTTGTTATTGTCATTCTAAGACGATTTATAGCGCCATTGAGCTTTGTTATCCTTTATTAAAAATGACTAAAAATAGTTGTGAAAAAGAGGGCAACACCCTCCAAGTCATTATTTTTCTTCATCATTCTAAGACGATTTATCACTGATATCCAACACTGTAAAATCTAAAACCAAGGCACGAGTGGGAGCCAAGCCATATGGGTCGCACCTATCGGAGTATGTACACCGATAGAGTTAGGGGTATGCCCTAGGGTAAATTTTTTAGTTTATTGTAAATAAATAACTCTGAAATCAATTCTCATTCGATATAAAGGTGTTTCTTCTTTCAATAATATATTTGTTATAATGTGTTATAAATAATTAAATGTTTAATTAAAATATATTTAATAAAAAATCCATAAATTGTATTTTTGTGATAGTAGTAACAAAGTGTTGTAACCGTGAGTAATTTATCACAATAAAATTTAATATACCATTTTAAATGTTCCTAGTCAAGAGGCATCAAGACTGGATATCAATGTATCCATTCAGACTAGTGTACGTAATGCTCTACAAATGTTAGGCAGTGTATTACTCATGACTACTGGGGGTACCTAGGGGTTACGTACTGATAGTTATTGGATAACTATGGAACGACTCACTTGATAGTTTTCTATTGGTTAATATAACTAAGGTCAAACAGAAAATATTGATGTGACTTTTACACGGTTCTCTTGACTGGAGGATACTGTTGACCTTCAATGTGGAAGCTCTGCTTTGATTATAATTAAATCATGGCACAATGTCCATCGAACGAATATAGTTGGGTCGAGTGAAAGCATTGGAAGTGAAACACTTTTCAAGAGAGGATTCATCTCCTCAGTTATATGAGGTTAGTATCATGGTCAATTGAAGTCAACTTAAAGTCAAAGTCTCTGGACAGAGCAGTTCAGTTAGTAATTATTATTATTGAACCGAGGATTTTGTGTTTGGACTATAAAGTTAAATGTGGATGATATTGGAATTTTGACTATCACCAAATTCCATAAATCCAAAGTGATATAGTTTTGACGAAGAGAATTAGTGTAAATAATTGCCACTATCGGGTACTGCTTATAATAAGTAAAATTAGATTTTACTAAAAGATGTGTAAGCCATAAATTTAGCCAAAATGTCACACCACCTACTAAGTGACATGTGAAAATTAATATTCGAATAGTTCGATATTGATTGCTGACTGAATTTACACCTTTGAGTCGCATAACCGAAATGATGAGTGCTCTAAATGAACCACATGATTTAATTAATTTATAATTATGGTAAATTAATTAAATTAATTAATATTTATGAAATATTAATTACTAAATTTTTATTTAATTTGTTTGAATGCCCTTAGAATTTTGTAAATTATGTGTGTGTATATATATATATATGAGTTAAAAATGCGCATATTGATATATGATATCTTTAGAGTGTTTAAATTTGATTTAAACATGATAAATACTAAAAATGAGGCTTTAAATAAATTAAATTAATTAGCATTTCTGAAATATTAATTATTAAAATTTATTTTAATTTATTTGAATAAAATTAGCATTTAATGGTGTGTGTATATCGGTTAGAGGGATTGTAACGAACGTGATTTTTCATCGCTCAAAAATCGACATTAATACGTCCACTGTATCAACTGCCGAGCAATCGAATGCCGGAAAACCGAATTGTTATGGAGAAAAAGAAGAGGTAGAAGAAGACAGAAGAAAAAGAAAGAAGAAACAACAGAAAACACAGAAATAGAAACAATATCAGAATCTCACATTCGCAGTGGAACAACATATAATAGATAATCACTAGTCTTTTAAAGAAAGAATTATATCAGTTTATACATACATCAATCAGAGACAATATACAACTCAATACAACAATGGACAGTTATATAAACTTGCCCTCATAACAGAATAACCGGTGGAATAATACATAGTATAGATGATACGTCTCGCCATCCAGCTCGCCACTTGAGCTCCATAGTATCTCCTGAATCCAGAATGACCTGATAACCTAACTCTAGACTGCCCGTGTGGAAATTAGTGGGCACCCAGAGTTTAGGAAGGAAACAATAAACTCCAGGTCAGTCATGGTGACTGGTGTGAGATCGTAAAACAGTTATTTTTACAAAGAAAATAAAATTTATTCGTAATGCTTTTTAGAAAATGAAACTACCATAAGACCTCCCGCCACACACACAATGCAAACGCAGAATTAGAAGAGATTTCTTCTTATGATAATCAAAGATGCTTACTACGCAAAACAAATCACCTTTGATATTATTATTAGTGCATAGTGTAGAAAACATTTTGAAAATAGAATATTAATCTTAGCCAGCATAGACATTTCGAACTATGCCTACTATAGCTACCATCTAAACAGTGGGGCGCCACCATAAGTAAATGGCAGGTTCTACAACTAGAACCGTACAAGGTGCGTATTGGAGTTTGGATTTCCAACAAATCGTCAGGCCAAGGAACTTCCCATTACCACATAGGTACGCCTCTGGAAAGACGCCCCGAGAACCTAACCGGATCTCTGCCAACACAAGGCCGGGTTACCCCTAACTGGGTAACTACTGACACGAATATGTCATCCCCCGATCGTAACCGATCTATATTCGAGGATCCTCGATTCCAACAACCACAAAGTAATAAATTTGCAGCAACAACATATGTTAAATATCTGGGCTCCATACCATGATACAACCACTATCCAGAAGGAAATGACATACACTAAGGGGGCGCTATAGCCTAATAACCTTGCTGCATCCTTCCTATTTTGACCATTTCCGGGGTGTGAGGTCCGACGAAGTCTCGTCCACAAAGCCACGCTTTGGTACAAAGCCATGCTTTGGGTCAACAAATGATCAAAGTAATGATCACAAAGATAAATGATCAAACAAATGATCATATCACAAATGATCAAACAATGATCATTACACAGCAACACTCAGCATGCCACGTTACCAAGTTGGGAATATATTGCTGATAACCTTCAACTACATAACCTCTGAGCTCGTGCGTCTCAGAGAAGAGTGTTAAGCTAAAAGAGTAAGTTCTCTTCCACCAACAGAAATGTATTTGAAAGAAACCAGCTTTATATCTCAAAATGTAACGTCAGACACACAACCATACAAGTCTGTTCCGGGATCGAACAGAACCGAAGGCACTTCAAAAGAAGTCCTTGCAATCCCGATAATCTGTAATCACGTCCGTACTTCCCGTCACTAAGGGCGATAAAACCTCTATATCGGAGATCAGCCGATGCAGAGTAACTCGACGGTAATCCTTCCGTTTTCAAAAATATCCGGTCTTCAACACCGGTTATCAAATGCAATCCATTACGACGTATCACATATTCGGAATGGGTTACACGACCCAAAGGTCCTTTCCCGGCTAACCCGAATAGAGAGCGCTTATTAAAAAATAAGTGTGGCATTCAAATTTAGGCAAATCACAACAAATACCCATCCAAGGTAATTATTGATAGTCGGTTATTTAACTATCAATAGGTCTGCACAGCATCATCAGATTCCAAATAATTTTCCAAATTATTTATTTTCCACAAATATCTTTACGATATATATAATTTCCATACTTCAACCATTAGAAACCAAATTTCAAATCAATTTCAATTTATCTTTAAAAGATAAAATCTCAAAAACATTTCACTTCATATTGGAAAAACATTTCCATACTTATTTAATAATAAGTAATTCACATATCCATTTGTTTTCAACATTTTGAAAATATCCAATATACTTAAATCACAATTTAGTATATATTTCATTCTTTAAGGAAAACGTTCTCTTAAACACATTTATTTGAGTCAAAACGAATGTTGCGTAAAACATCGTTACGACAACTCAAAATCACTAGTATAGGGATTCGAAATTTAGATAGATATATAAATCCCAATACTATATAAAACATTTCCTTTTGAAAATCATTTACTATAACAACAGTGTTATAGTCCACCATTTCCTTATTTCTCGAAAATATCTATTTCAACAATGAATGTTGAAGTCTATGTATTCGATACTTAACACGTTTTAAAACATCTTTTAAAACAATTACTTCATTTCGTAATATCACTTCTCCAAAACATATCCATTTTATTTAATAATATATTCACTGTCCAAAATCGTGAATATACTTTTGTTTACCCAATTCAATGTTTCTACACATTTAATAAAAGATTATCCACTGTCTAAAATCAAGGATATAATTCCTTTAATTAGCTTCTAAAATTCACTTATCAAAATAAGTGGTTTCGGATTTATAAAACAATGTTTATAAATTAGCTTTTATATATTTTATAACAATTTCAACTTATAAAAATCATTTTGTTAGCAAATTCTATTTTTATCCCATTTAATTGCCAAAATCTAATTTATAAGTAATTTACTTATAAATCTTTTATTTTACAACATCTATTCATTTTATAACTTCACATTATAAATCTATTAATTTCATTTACTTATGAAATCCATTTATACTTCCTTTTAACACTTAAAAAAACTCATTTTATAATTCCAATATTTTTAATTTATAAATATCAATTTTATAAATCTTTTATATAAACCATTTAAAATAAATCAATCAACTATTTATTTCAAAAATCACACTTTGGTTATATTTCACAAAAATCAAAAAATTTATAACTTTAAAAATGGATCCGATGATGCAACAGCACCAAATAATCAATCACGGCATCCAAACATCATATATCGATATGATAACAGAATATATAACGATATCTGTAAATAAATCAATATAGTTGAGGAATCCAGTTGGATCCCTCTAACCTGTTTCCCTGCATCCACAGATGTTAGCACAATACCAATTCCACTTCGAGGTGGAATATCGCGGTATATGGGATTTATAAAATATTATCCGCTATTATGCGGCGCAATAGGGTCTCATCCGCTATATAATGCGGGAAATCAATCAACTCCAATATATACATATGCCAATATATATTGCTATATACTACTATGTATACTATATCACAACCAAACAGCAATCAATAATTCAATAATTGCAAAATCCAACTTTTCATTTTGAGTGAGAAGATATCACCTTTGCTTTTATTTTGCAATCCATTTCATTCATTTTCATTCCAGCTTATTTCTTTCAGATATTGACCTTGTATAAACAAATTATACAATTCGTTAATATTCGAAGTAATCGAATAACCAATTTCATTTTATATTTTTGTTTGGTAATTTTAATTATTCAATGAATTTTATTTTAACAACTTTCTTCTAAATAAATTTATTTAACTAAACATTTCAGTCTCAATTTAACTTTCCTGATTTTTTAAACTAAAGTCTCCTTTACATATATATTTCAAACACTTTCCTATATATAAATTCCTTCAAAATTTTAAATCCCTTTGTATAAAATTTACTGATATTTTTTTTTTTGAATAGGTAAAATAATTCCCCAATGTCAAATTGAAAAACTAGTAATCATCACCTTACTGCTTCGGGATGGACTCGCCAGAGTTCTCTGCTTTGGGCACGATCGAAATTTCCCTTTCTCCACCTACCCCTCACGAACACCCACTGCTCGAATTTCGGCCTCCATACGTACGCGCGCGAACGCACGACTGCTGTCGCAACAGGCTTCGCCCCTCCTTTCCTCGGCCTTGCGACACCCATCCATAATCGTTGAAGAAATCGCGAAGAACCCTAGCCGCCGCTTCGACCAACAAAATCACGACGAACCAAGATGCCGTGCGCGATGCCATCAATCGCGTGCCTCAATCACGCGCTGCCACTTCCAGATGCTCGCAATGCCAACGTCGAAATCGAGGCCGCCGAGATTCCTCCCCTTACGCGCGAGCGTACGCACCTCAGTTTTTTTCCATTTCGATTTAGACGAAAGGGGAGATAAGGAATTTGCTGTTTAAAATTTTGAAGGCAGTGGCCATTTTTTTTCTCTGATTCAAATTTTTGTGTTGTACAGATAAAGGGAGAAGGTATTTAAAAATAAACTGAGGCATGCTTTACACGATCATTTTCGTGATTGTAGGCGCAATTTGAGGAAGATAACATGCTGATGTTGACCAATTTCCAATTTTAAATTTAAATTTAATTTGATTTAAATTTCAACACATTTACTTACTGTGTGCTCACATAACAACTCCGAAAAATACGAAATTTGAAATCCGACAATAATTCAATATTACGGACCCAATGGAACTGGTTTTGTTGAATTCCGAGACTGTGCCTCAGAAGGTTATTTTTAAATATCGGTTGAAACGATATAATTTCAAAACTGAACAAATCAATTTCAAATTCGATTATGAAGCTTCTATTATCTTCAGTATTATCATTATGAATTTTAAAAGCTTTTAAAATATTTTTCTTCAGCTTAAAACTGAAGATTCAAATTTTTATTCAAATTTTAATAGATTAAATTTTATAATTTTAATCGCCAAATCAATAGTTATATTGGGGATTCAAGCTAAACCATCATTCAAGTATTTAAAATTAATTAAATATTTCATTTTCAAATGTTCAAAAATTCTGGGTCGTTACAATCTTCCCCCCTTAAAAGAATTTCGTCCCGAAATTACAAGTTAGGAAAAATGGTCCTTAACTCATCTACTATTTTTCACAATCCAATAGTTTTATCAACTTACTAACCTAAATCTTTTTATTAGAGATTCATTATCATTTAAACTAACTTTCCAACTTCAATTATAAGTTTCAAACAACATTGTTTCCTTAACAATTCAAATTTAAATTCAGATTTTAAACTTTCGAAATTTTCTCAAAAATTTTCTAACACCCGATATTTTCGAAAAATTTCGCCAGCGTCTCCTTTGCGCGGCTAGCTCGGTACGACTACAAAATGACACAACGGGCCCATAATTTCAAAAAGAAAAGAAAAGGCCAAGCGGCTAGACAAGAAAATCATCAAATCTCATATTGAAATCTAAATACATACCTTTTTCGAGCAATTCGAATTTATCTTTGAAAATCAAATCCCAATTTTCTATATAACACCTGTATATCCTACTAGCAGTAGTATCCAGTTACAACATTCAAACCATTTTGCCATTTCCATTACAAAATTTCGATACTTACTTCTAATATCATCTTTAGTTTACTATTGAAGTTATATCCATTATCATTCAATTTTACATTTCAAATTTCATTTGAATTCAATTTACAATTTCAATTTAATTTGGATTTAGTTTACCTTCTGAATATTGAATTTTATCGATTAACTTTCATTCACAACTGCACTATTTTAAATTAGTTCCAATTACTAGTTCATTACAAATTCTAATTCACTTTATTCAAATTTGTTTTCAACATTCAGTTTCAATTCCAGTTTTATTCTTTTGTTCATTCCCAAAATTTATTTTCAATTCACTATTTTGGTTTATAACCACTTATATTAAACTGGATTTCCAATTCCATATGAATTTTAATTCATCTTTCATTTATAATTATTCAATTCAATTCATTTTAAATTAGTTTTACTTACTAATTTTATTTTAATATTTCGCTTTATTTATCACAAATCAAATCCAATTCCAATTCAATTCTATTTGCTTACAAATTCGAAATGAATTTCAACATTCAATCTCACTTTCATTTAATTGATTCACTTGTACTTACTTTAATTTAACTCCATCCTTTAAGTTAAATTTATTGTATCAAAATTCAAATTGTATAAGTTATCAACTCATTTATTATTCCCATAAATATTTTAAATAGGATTCCAGAGTCTTTTCAACCTTTTCTAAACCATTTTTGAAAACAATTCAAATTATCCTTTGAATTTCAAAAACCAAACCCAAATTTTCCAAACAACTTCCATTTAAAATAATTTGGCAGCAATTCCTCTTTTGGAAACCCGAAAATGAACATCGATGATGTTGTAGTCATTACCGGAGTTATTTTCCTGCGACCGAAAAGAGTTTAGAGCTTTTCATTCCTTCAAAATACTTTTCAAACCTTCGAAATTCATTTTCAACTCCAAAAAGGATTTAAACTTTCCAAATCTCCAAAATTTTCAAATTCTTTTCAAAACATTTCCAAATACTTCTCTGGAATTCCGTTTCAAATTACAAATCACATTTACAATTTATATTCTCCAATTCTATTTGTATATGGATTTTATTTCTAAACTTTGGAGTTACGATTTCAATTTCTTATTAAATTTCAATGGTAATAGTTTAATATTATTACTTCCTAACAACCATGCAACCATATACTATAATAATTTATAAAGATAATTTTCTTTATCTACAAAAATAGTTTTGGGGAAAATTATTTCATTTACCCTATTTTTTTATACAATACTGTGTCAGTTTATCTTGTTTAAGAGTTTAGAAACTCTTATCGATTCAGTTAGCTAGACTGCACCGACCAGAATCTATAAACAATCAACCGATAAGTCAACAAAATACAAAACAATTTCATATTAACTAACAAATACGCGCTCATATCTATTATTACACTCAAACTCATTCTAGAGCACTACTGACTCTATCTCTAATGAGTAACACCCAACAGAGCCATGGTTATCGCTTAACCGGAAGCTCTGATACCAAATGTAACGAACGCGATTTTTTGTCACTCAAAAATCGACATTAATACGTCCACTGTATCAACTGCCGAGCAATCGAATGCCGGAAAACCGAATTGTTATGGAGAAAAAGAAGAGGTAGAAGAAGACAGAAGAAAAAGAAAGAAGAAACAACAGAAAACACAAAAACAGAAACAATATCAGAATCTCACATTCACAGCGGAACAACATATAATAGATAATCACTAGTCTTTTAAACAAAGAATTATATCAGTTTATACATACATCAATCAGAGTCAATATACAACTCTATACAACAATGGACAGTTATATAAACTTGTCCTCATAACAGCATACACAGTGGAATAATACATAGTATAGATGATACGTCTCGTCATCCAGCTCACCACTTGAGCTCCATAGTATCTCCTGAATCCAGAATGACCTGATAACCTAACTCTAGACTGCCCGTGTGGAAATTGGTGGGCACCCAGAGTTTAGGAAGGAAACAATAAACTCCAGGTCAGTCATGGTGACTGGCGTGAGATCGTAAAACAGTTATTTTTACAAAGAAAATAAAATTTATTCGCAATGCTTTTTAGAAAATGAAGCTACCATAAGACCTCCCGCCACACACACAATGCAAACGCAGAATTGGAGGAGATTTCTTCTTATGATAATCAAAGATTCTTACTACGCAAAACAAATCACCTTTGATATTATTATTAGTGCATAGTGTAGAAAACATTTCGAAAATAGAATATTAATCTTAGCCAGCATAGACATTTCGAATTATGCCTACTATAGCTACCATCTAAACAGTGGGGCGCCACCATAAGTAAATGGCAGGTTCTACAACTAAAACCGTACAAGGTGCGTATTGGAGTTTGGATTTCCAACAAATGGTCAGGCCAAGGAACTTCCCATTGCCACATAGGTACGCCTCTGGAAAGACGCCCCGAGAACCTAACCGGATCTCTGCCAACACAAGGCCGGGTTACCCCTAACTGGGTAACTACTGAGACGAATATGTCATCCCCCGATCGTAACCGATCTATATCCGAGGATCCTCGATTCCAACAACCACAAAGTAATAAATTTGCAGCAACAACATAGGTTAAATATCTGGGCTCCATACCATGATACAACCTCTATCCAGAAGAAAATGACATACACTAAGGGGGCGCTATCCCCTAATAACCTTGCTACATCCTTCCTGTTTTGACCATTTCCGGGGAGTGAGGTCCGACGAAGTCTCGTCCACAAAGCCATGCCTTGGGTCAACAAATGATCAAAGTAATGATCACAAAGATAAATGATCAAACAAATGATCATATCACAAATGATCAAACAATGATCATTACACAGCAACACTCAGCATGCCACGTTACCAAGTTGGGAATATATTACTGATAACCTTCAACTACATAACCTCTGAGCTCGTGCGTCTCAGAGAAGGGTGTTAAGCTAAAAGAATAAGTTCTCCGCCACCAACAGAAATGTATTTGAAAGAAACCAGCTTTATATCTCAAAATGTAACGTCGGACACACAACCATACAAGTCTGTTCCGGGATCGAACAGAACTGAAGGCACTTCAAAAGAAGTCCTTGCAATCCGGATAATCTCTAATCACGTCCGGACTTCCCGTCACTAAGGGTGATAAAACCTCTATATCGGAGATCAGCCGATGCAGAATAACTCGACGGTAATCCTTCCGTTTTCAAAAATATCCGGTCTTCAACACCGGTCATCAAATGCAATCCATTACGACGTATCACATATTCGGAATGGGTTATACGACCCAAAGGCCCTTTCCCGGCTAACCCGAATAGTGAGCGCTTATTCAAAAATAAGTGTGGCATTCAAATTTAAGCAAATCACAACAAATACCCATTCAAGGTAATTATTGATAGTCGGTTATTTAACTATCAATAGGTCCGCACAACATCATCAGAATCCAAATAATTTTCCAAATTATTTATTTTCCAAAAATATCTTTACGATATATATAATTTCCACACTTCAACCATTTGAAACCAAATTTCAAATCAATTTCAATTTATCTTTAAAAGATAAAATCTCAAAAACATTTCACTTCATATTGGAAAAACATTTCCATACTTATTTAATAATAAGTAATTCACAAATCCATTTGTTTTCAACATTTTGAAAATATCCAATATACTTAAATCACAATTTAGTATATATTTCATTCTTTAAGGAAAACGTTCTCTTAAACACATTTATTTGAGTTAAAATGAATGTTGCGTAAAACATCGTTACGACAACTCAAAATCACTAGTATAGGGATTCGAAATTTAGATAGATATATAAATCCCAATACTATATAAAACATTTCCTTTCGAAAATCATTTACTATAACAACAGTGTTATAGTCCTCCATTTCCTTATTTCTCAAAAACGTCTATTTCAACAATGAATGTTGAAATCTATGTATTCGATACTTAACACGTTTTAAAACATCTTTTAAAACAATTACTTCATTTCGTAATATCACTTCTCCAAAACATATCCATTTTATTTAATAATATATTCACTGTCCAAAATCGTGAATATACTTTTATTTACCCAATTCAATGTTTCTACACATTTAATAAAAGATTATCCACTGTCTAAAATCAAGGATATAATTCCTTTAATTAGCTTCTAAAATTCACTTATCAAAATAAGTGGTTCCGGATTTATAAAACAATGTTTATAAATTCGCTTTTATATATTTTATAACAATTTCAACTTATAAAAATCATTTTGTTAGCAAATTCTATTTATATCCCATTTAAGTGCCAAAATTTAATTTATAAGTAATTTACTTATAAATCTTTTTTTTACAACATCTACTCATTTTATAACTTCACATTATAAATCTATTAATTTCATTTACTTATGAAATCCATTTATACTTCCTTTTAACACTAATAAAAACTCGTTTTATAATTCCAATATTTTTAATTTATAAATATCAATTTTATAAATCTTTTATATAAACCATTTAAAATAAATCAATCAACTATTTATTTCAAAAATCACACTTTGGTTATATTTCACAAAAATCAAAAATTTTATAACTTTAAAAATGGATCCGATGATGCAACAGCACCAAATAATCAATCACGGCATCCAAACATCATATATCGATATGATAACAGAATATATAACGATATCTGTAAATAAATCAATACAGTTGAGGAATCCAGTTGGATCCCTCCAACCTGTTTTCCTGCATCCACAGATGTTAGCACAATACCAATTCCACTTCGAGGTGGAATATCGCGGTATATGGGATTTATAAAATATTATCCGCTATTATGCGGCGCAATAGGGTCTAATCCGCTATATAATGCGGGAAATCAATCAACTCCAATATATACATATGCCAATATATATATATATATATTTATTTATATATATATATTGCTATATACTATTATGTATACTATATCACAACCAAACAGCAATCAATCAGTCAATAACTGCAAAATCCAACTTTTCATTTTGAGTGAGAAGATCTCACCTTTGCTTTTATTTTGCAATCCATTTCATTCATTTTCATTCCAGCTTATTTCTTTCAGATATTGACCTTGAATAAACAAATTATACAATTTGTTAATATTCGAAGTAATCGAATAACCAATTTCATTTTATATTTGTGTTTGGTAATTTTAATTATTCAATGAATTTTATTTTAACAACTTTCTTCTAAATAAATTTATTTAACTAAACATTTCAATCTCAATTTAACTTTCCTGTTTTTTTAAACTAAAGTCTCCTTTACATATATATTTCAAACACTTTCCTATATATAAATTCCTTCAAAATTTTAAATCCCTTTGTATAAAATTTACTGATATATATTTTTTTGAATAGGTAAAATAATTCCCCAATGTCAAATTTAAAAACTAGTAATCATCACCTTACTGCTTCGGGATGGAATCGCCAGAGTTCTCTGCTTTGGGCACGATCGAAATTTCCCTTTCTCCACCTACCCCTCACGAACACCCACTGCTCGAATCTCGACCTCCATACGTACGCGCGCGAACGCGTGACTACTGCCGCAACAGGCTTCGCCCCTCCCTTCCTCGGCCTTGCGACACCCATCCCTAATCGTTGACGAAATCGCGAAGAACCGTAGCCGCCGCTTCGACCATCAAAATCGCGACGAACCCAAATGCCGTGCGCAATGCCATCAATCGCGTGCCTCAATCACGCGCTGCCGCTTCCAGATGCTCCCAATGCCAACGTCGAAATCGAGGCCGCTGAGATTCCTACCCTTACGCGCCAGCGTACGCGCCTCAGTTTTTTTTCATTTCAATTTAGATGAAAGCGGAGATAAGGAATTTGCTGTTTAAAATTTTGAAGGTAGTGGCCATTTTTTTTCTCTGATTCAAATTTTTGTGTTGTACAGATAAAGGGAGAAGGTATTTAAAAATAAACTGAGGCATGCTTTACATGATCATTTTCGTGATTGTAGGCGCGATTTGAGTAAGATAACATGCTGATGTTGACCAATTTCCAATTTTAAATTTAAATTTAATTCGATTTAAATTTCAACGTATTTACTTACCGTGTGCTCACATAACAACTCCGAAAAATACGAAATTTGAAATCCAACAATAATTCAATATTACGGACCCAATAGAACTAGTTTCGTCGAATTCCGAGACTGTGCCTCGGAAGGCTATTTTTAAATATCGGTTGAAACGATATAATTTCAAAACTGGACAAATCAATTTCAAATTCGATTATGAAGCTTCTATTATCTTCAGCATTATCATTATGAATTTTAAAAGCTTTTGAAATATTTTTCTGCAGCTTAAAACTGAAGATTCAAATTTTTATTCAACTTTTAATAGATTAAATTTTATAATTTTAATCGCCAAACCCATAGTTATATTGGGGATTCAAGCTAAACCATCATTCAAATATTTAAAATTAATTAAATATTTCATTTTCAAATGTTCAAAAATTCTGGGTCGTTACAGGGATCCAACTGGATTCCTCACCAGTATTGATTTTATTTACAGATATTGTAATATATGTTGTTATCATAGGATATATGATGTTTTGGATGCCGTGATTAATGTATTTAGTGTTGTTGCAGCATTAGGCCTAGTTTTGGTAATTTAGAAATGTCAAAGTGATGATTTCAAATAGAAAAGGATTTTCAAGTGATTTTGAAAATAGATGTTTTGTTAAATTTTGAATTGTTAAAGGAAATGAATTTATTTAAATAAATAAATGTTATAATTTTTATATTATAAAAATTATGCTTTTTGTGAAATGGAATCAGAAAGTGATTTTTGAAATATGGAGTTAACTATTTTGTAAATAATTTAAATTGAGTTTTTGAAATTATTATAAATGGTTTATTTATATATAAGATTTATAAAAATTGAATTTTTATAAATCAAAATGATGGAATTATAAGGAGTTTTGTAAATGTTAAAATGAAGTTATAAGCGAATCTTATAAGTGAATAAGATTTATGAATTGATAAAGATTTGAAAAGAACGAATTTGTAGATAAAGAGATTTATAAGTAAATTACTTATAATTGGATTTTGGCATATAAACGAGATAAATGGAATTGGTTAATAAAGGAATTTTATAAATGGATGTTTTTATAAAATAGAAATGTGAATTATAAACATTGTTTTATAAATCCAAAATTTGGTTAGAGAATCCACGATTTTGGACAGTGGATAATCCTTTAATAAATATATAGAAGTAATGAATTTAGTTAGAGAATTATATTCACGATTTTGGATAGTGAATAATTCTTTAAAATTGAATAAATGTTTTTGAAACGCGATCTTTTAAATGGATTAAATGGTTTAAAGATGTTTTAAAATGTGTTAAGTATCGATTACATAGATTTCAACATTCATTGTTGAAATAGACGTTTTCGAGAAATAAGGAAATGATGGATTATAACACTATTGTTATAGTAAATGATTTTCGAAAGGAAATGTTTTGTATAGTATATGGGATTTATATATCTATCTAATTATTGAATCACTATACTAGTGATTTTGGGTTGTCGTAACGATGTTTTACGCAACATTCATTTTGACCCAAACAAATATATTTAAGAGAATGTTTTTATAAAGATTAAAATATATATAATTAATAATGATTTAAGTATATGTAATATTTTCTAAGTGTTGAAAATAAATTGATTTGCGAATTACTTATTATTAAATAAGTTTATGGAAATGTTTTCCAATATAGAAAGTTGAAATGGTTTTGGAATTATATCTTTTTAAAGATAATTTGAAGCGAATATTTGGAAAATGGTTTAATTAATAAAAGATTATTTAAAAGGGCCTAATGGTGCTAAATATTTGTTTGTTGCTTTGATAGTTAAATAACCGACTATCAAATTTGGCCTAATTTTAGTTCCTCGACTTGATGTGGGAACTATTTAGTCGTACACTTAGTACGTAGCCTTCTATGTAGGCTTGATTATCATTTGTGTTGAGGATGTTGATTCTGTAGTGCGGAGTGTTACTCCAATCTATTGAGCTTCCTTCTTGGCCGAAGGATAGCAAGTTGAAAGTTGGAAACGTGATAAGTTTATGAGACTTAGTTCCTATGTGAGGTTGAGAAATGCTTTTGCATTGTTGGTGCGATGAGACCGGGATCAGATTTATCTGAAAACCACTATGGACCAACATTTATGCGACGATTGTGCAGGTTGGTTGTGATGATATTGATATTCAAGATTTTCATAGTGGAGGACTACATGTTGATCGTTTGGGGTTAAAATCCTAATATACATCCAGTAGCAGTAGTCTCTTCGTTATGAAATATCAAATCCAAGGACTATTCGCTACTAATCCTAGGGATTTCCCGACAGGATGTGGTAGAAAAGTACCTTCGGTTTGTCCTGTTCCAAGACAACTTGTATGGATGTTTGTCTGACATTGCATTTCTAAAGATTACGTACATTTGATTTTACAAACATACATCTGTTTTGCGGTGGGGAAGGAAACTTCTCTAAGCTTAACACCCTTCCTTGAGACGTACGAGCTCAAGGGTTGTATTTTTGTGGGAGGCAATTAGTAGTCAACGGAAATGGCGAATGTGGCATTCAAAGTGATGTGATATGTGAAAGGTAATCGTTACCTCTTTGGCCTCATCAACCGGAAATTACCGAAACAGTGTTAGATGAAGTAGGGCTAAGTGAGTCGCTCCCGAGTAGGATATGATCATCCTCTTCTAGATATATCTTTACACGCTATGATGTCGTGTATTTGATTATTGTGGTTTGTATGCTATGAAGGCCCTCTGAAAGGTCGGTAACGACCGGGGGATGACATATTCGGTGCTATCTAGTTATAGAGGTATGCCGGTCTTGTGTTGGTAGAGGAACTTTGTGATGGTTTCTCGGTACATTCCTCTAGAGATGTACTGCCGGAAGGTTGTCCCTTCACCTGGTCATTTGTATGGAATCCAAACTCCGCTACGTGCCTGCCATTTTGATTATATTACCCATTTTGGGCTATATGCTGGAATTTAATCAATGTAACAATTTCGGCTATGACTAATATTATTTGTATACTAAACACTAGTATAATATTAGAGGATTTGATATGAAATGTTTTAGTTATCGTAAGGTAAAAACATGTCCGTGTTTATGTGTGGGCGTGTCTTACGAGATACTTTTGTTTTGAAAGGAAAAGTTTGGTAATTTAATAAATTCAGTTGAGTGAGTTTCTCACGTTGGTTTACCAGACTGATCCGGGAGTTCTTCCTTTTCAATGCTCGGGTCAGACAGAGTATATTTATAGGTGCAGACTTGGTGCTTTTGGAGCTTTAGCAAGAGAGCTGGAGATCTTCATTTTCGTATACACGTATAAGTTTTGATTATTCGTTTTGCGCATTATTGTTGTTGTTGTTGTTTATATTATCAGCAATTGTGAGGATGGGTTATTATAACTATCCAGGCTGATAACTAGTGATTGATTGTTGAACTCTGATTGATATATGTATATACAGTTTCTGTTTTGTAAAGGTCATTGATATGATATTATATGTTATTCCGCTGCGTTGTGAGATTATGTATTGTTCTGTTTGTTCTCTCTTCTCTCTTTCTTCTCTTCTCTTCTTCTCTCTTCCTTTCTTCCTCATGACTTTGCGTCAGTCTGTGCAATTTGGGTCAGACATGTGTGGTTTATTGTTGATTCAAAGGGTACGAATTTGCGGGTCGTCACACTTAAATATACGAATTTTTTTCTAAATCACTTAAATCTTCATTTAGCATTTTATTCAATACAAAAATTATTTATGAATTATTTCATAAATTTTCATATAATTTTTAAAAATAGTTTATAAAGCCATTTCTTTATCAAATAATAACTTATTCCACTTTATTTATCTATATAATACTCTTCTATATCCTAAGAGTACAAGCAAATTTTGTTTTACTTTCCACAATATAGGGGAAGATCTAATCAATAGTTGGGTCTTTTAAAACTGATTAAACTTCTTGACTTCTTTAATTTAAAGTGTTAAAATGGAAAATATTTATAGGTTGACCCAATCAACAAATAGCTTACACTACTAAGATGTTTTAAACAAAATTTATGGTTTTAAGAAAACAATGTTTACCCAAATCTTTTTATTCAATTTCACCCAATTTATCTGTTTCTAATTTATCCATTTTATTTAAGGGTAAAATCTCATTTATCGAAGCAATCTCTTATCAAAAATACTTTTTATTTTAAAACCAATTCCCATTAAGGGAACTTAAAAATTAAATACTTAGTTTTAATTTCAAAACTTATCTTTGAAAGCATACTATATATATTTTTATATATAATAACTTCAAATGATTTATTTATTAAAACTCACTTTGGGTTCATTCAGATTTGAACTCATTTCGATTGCACAATAATAAGGAGAATAATTTACCAAGTATTCCACAACATTTGCCTAAGCGAACATCTGATCGTCACTTAGAAGATTATTCATATTACCATAAAACTAATCGAAACGATTTCCATCGACTTACACAAAAGAAAATGCACTCCATTTAAAATTTTACTTCCTAAAATATTTTTACTTTCAAATACCTCCAAAAGTACTACTATTTCATTTCTCAAAATTCTTTTTAAACACATTTTACAAATTAAATTTATACAAAATTTCCTTTATATCAAAAAAATCATTTTATATTATAATAACTCTTCTTTATTATAATAGAATTTTCTCAGATATATATACTCTAAAGGTCTTATCCTATCATTTATATTTATGTTAAACAAATTTTATATTTAATTCTTAACTCACCATTATTAAAGGGTGAATATTCAAGTTAGCAGTTTCTCCAAACACCTTTGTTGTCAAATTGTGAAAATTAATTCACAAAGGGTTCGTTTTAAATCAAAGCGATAAATGCTTCAAAATAAACCGACCACAATTTAGCAACTAACAAACAACAGTCAATGCTTCTTATTTAATCGAGCGTTACTGATCAAGCAATAGTGGTAATAAATAAATATGATCACATTCAAACAAACACACTATAACTATATAAAGTTTTGAAACCATTCCTTTATATGTATAAAATATAATCCTAAGAAAAATATTTAATTTGCCATATTTTCAAAAACCAATATCATGTTTATTGGCCTTGGTCGATTGTTTAGAAATGCCTATCGATATCGTGGCATCCCACGTCTCGACCATAATTCCTAGCAACTCAATAGAACAACTAACATAATATGTTTTTATAACATTAACAAATACGCTCTCGAATATATAATACTCTCAAACTCATTCTAGGATGGCGCTTACCAAATCTTTAATGAGCCAGACACTACCAAAGCTATAGTTCTTGCTTAATCTTATGCTCTGATACCATGTTGTAATGACCTGCCATTTTGAACATCGAAAGTCAACATCGAACATTACCACTACGTTTAAACGTTGCGCATCCAATCAACAAAAGGGCATATTGTTAGGGTAAATTAAAAGAAAAGAATAGAGAAATTTAGATTCTCACAACGAAACCAATAATATATAATATAACAAGGACAGTAAAAACCGCCGCTTCAAAATACAGAGTACGTCAGAGTTAAAAATAAACATTATCAGCTGGGCAGTTATAAAATCCCGACCTTACAATTGTTGATAGGGATACTACATAATACATCGGAAAATAAAATACTATGATAGGTGAACCTCAAACTCCTCCCCAAGATCTCCATAACACAAAAGACAACTTGGGAAAATACTCGGTTTCACCCGTGCATTATAATAAAATAAAACTTGGATTGGCCTGGAAATACCAACATGAGATAACTCACATGGGGAACATATAAAAGTACTGTGAGACCACACCGCTAATGCAGAATGAGTTTTTACCTCACAAGAATAACACCCATAGAGGCAAGAGTAGAGATAAACAACAGGAAACAAATTCAAATAAGAATGGGCATAAATACTATTGAAAAAAAACTTGAAAGAATGAAATAACCCCAGGACAGAATAGATAAAACAAGGTAACAGTCCAAACTTGATAGAATGGAAAAAAATAAAGTAACAGCCCGAACTGGATAGAATGGACTAAATCACGCGAAGAGTGGTCGACTCCTCTAGTGGAAATTTAAAGAAAAATAGATTCAAGGGTTTGAATCAAATAAGGAAAGCAAAATTTCCAACAAATGACAAGGAAGGTGCACCCCCCTTTACGTATACCTTTAGTAATATACTTATTAGAAGCTTATTTACTCCTTGACACTTCTCAGAAACCTCCAAGCCGGACTCTGCCAAGCTTTACCAAGAATTCGACTATTTCACATCTAAATCTTAACTGTTTTAGATGACGGTACACCAAAATCTAGATGAGATGTGAAAATACCCTAATGGGAGCAACTCCACATAGCTTGGACCCCTCTCGGACTTTGGTTTTAGTCATTTCTGACAAAGGATAACAAAGCTCAAAGAGCAAAAAATCATTCTTAAGGTGACGGTACACCATGAAGAAAGTTGAATCCAATTATTAATAAATCAACTAATGAGGATAATTAAAATGATCGTATATGGAAATTAAATATCATATGTTTACCACTACTCGTTGATTCGAAACATCTGCTATCTCTTTGTTGAGGATGAAGTCAGGAAAATTGAGGTAGTGTTACCTTTAGGCATCGCCTTGATGACATTTTTAACCTTTGAGATAGAGACAAATCCAAGACTCAACGTTTAGTGTTAATGGTATAACTAGATACTTTCCATATAAGCGATATCGATCATGGAACTATTTTTCCATAATCGAAATTGAACTTTAACTTTTAACTGAACTCGTGCTTTATTTCCACATTAAATATTTGTAAAAACACTTTGGAAATAATCTTTTAAAAATACTCTTTTAAAAGATAAATTTTGTAAGACTAGGTGTATTAAAACAAGAGTCAAAAACAAATGTTGTTAAAACATTGTTTATTATAAACCTAAAAATAATTTACACTTAGCTTTATTCATAAATAATTCTTTTTAATTGATTTTCTAATTTAAAACCATTATTTGTAAATTTAAAACAATATTTGTTATCTCAACAAATAATTAATCACATTGATAATCTATTTTAAATAAAAAAATTCATTATATTTAATAAAATAGTTAATTATTACTAAACACTTTTATATCATCGGTAAATTAACTTTAAAACCTTTATTAAATTAGTTTATTAACTTAAAAACATTTTCATTTAATTAGTTAATTTACTTTATTCACTTTTATTAAATCAATTAATAATCTTTAAATATCATTAATTAGAAAGATTTATTAAATTCAAATAATCATCAACTAAATGAATAATTAATCTCAAACATCATTAATTTAAATGATTAATAGATTTTTAATACCATTAATTAAAGCAATAAATTAAGTTCAAATAATCATTAATTAATTGGATTAATTAAATTCAAACCTCATTAGTTAAAATGATAAATTAAAACATCATTTGTTAAAATGATTAATTAACTATACAACATCATAAATTAAAATGATTAAATAAATTTCCAATATCATTAGTTAAAATAGTTAATTAAATTTAAATAATCATTAGTTAAAATGATTAACTAAAGTCCAAAGTCATTAATTGAAATGGCTTTTTTATTCAAATCTTATTAATCAAATAGATTAATAAATTTTCAAATAATATAAATTAGAATGATTCATTATATTCAAATATTAGAAATTATGATGATTAATTAAAATCAAAAATCATTAATTAAGATGATTAATAACTTTTAAATATCATTAATTAAAATAATTAATTACACTCAAATAATCATTAGTAAAATAACTAATTAAATCCTATCTCATTTAAATCCAAAGATAAACCAATTTTAAACATCATTAATCAAATTGGTAAATTAATTTCAAAATCATTAGTTAAAATGATTAGTTTATTTAAACTACCATTAATCAAAATGATAAATGAATTTTAAAATTATGTATAGTGAAAACACAAGCTCAAGTTCAAAACACACACGATTGGGTTTTGGGGATGAAAATTAATATATAACGATATAGCGAAATCGCTATTACGACATTTAACAAATTAAATGGAATATCAAGATTTATTTCAATTAACCATAAATGTAATAACATTAGGATGTAAATAAATAATTATTGACGAGAAACCCCTCAAGGTCTCTCTACAAATCTTCCCTGCAAAAACATGGTTACAAATAATATATATAATCATATGAGTTCATAACAATCAAATTAATGTCATTCATTTCCCAATCGGAAATTCAACCAAATAATCAATCAAACAATTTAACTAACATCCAAATAATTAACAATAGTTTACAGCATCACAGATATGATATAGTAACATTGAATAAACTCACATTGATTTCTGTTTTCGCCTAAACGTTACGATTTGGACTAAAATTGAATGGGCATTCAAAACAAGCTACAAATCAACCCAAACCAACTCCATTGAGAAGATAATGTCCAAATGAGTCCAACGCAATGAACGACGTTCGAATCTGACCTCGTATGCAAAAGTTATTTGATTTATAAGTCATCGAATTAATTTAAAATAATAAATTATTTAATTAAACACTAATCCACACTTAACTAAAATAAGTCCCCTCCACAAACTCTATCTTCCCAATCAAGACTACTGTGCACAAATAGAGATACGTGCGCAAAATTACCCATTATCGCACCTTCTCACGATCCATCCTCCTCCAATATTCGACGAAATGAAGCCGCACCACCTCCATTGTCTTCCTCTTCCCAAGCTTTTCCTCCCTAACCAATAAAAACTAAGCTCGGCTGAGCTTATAAAAACATGTCCACGCATGCTCCTTGACTAGGCAATCGCAACGCAACCAATGACACGCCCAAAATCCACCCGAATCATTAGAAAACCCAAGCCCTAAGTCAGCCTCAACTAGTTGAGCAACCCTAGAACCAAACGCACACCATAACACTAGTATAAAATTGAAGCCCTCAGCTAAGAACTTATTGGAACTAATTTCATGATTTTTAATCAACTAAACTATTTGATTTTGATTTTTAAAATGGCAATCTTTTAGATTTTAGTTTACTAGAACCCGATTTATAGGGGATGGAGGGAAAAGTTGAAGTGATGGGGGTAATGGAGGGTATGGGAAAGAAAACGTAGGATATGGGCTATAAAATAGAGCATATATTTATATTATTCTAAAATATTCAACATAACCTACCCAAAAATCTCGAACTCTTACCCACTAGCGTTCTATACTAAGTACGCCTATTCCGAACTCAGAACTAGTTTCAAGACCTAATTCGATCATATATAGAATATAGCTTTTCAAAAACCTAATTATGTCATAAATTTCCGAAATTATTTTCTACGTGTTTCAGACTCGCATGACAAATGATACATCTGATCGCCATGAAATTCGACAGCATATTATAATTCTTTATTACGAATCCAATGAAATTGGTTTCGTCGAAATCCGAGACAGTGCTTTGGAATGATAATTTCACAAATTTAAATATCGTTTTATATTTTCGATCCAATTATCAATATTTACGATCTATGTATATTTTTAACTAAATTTACAAATTGAATTCATCAATATTATTAACTAATTAAAAGAAGTTAAACGAAATTGTTAAATCCATTTAACTAATAATTAATTCACAATTCAAATGTTTAAACATCCCTTATATTTGAATTATAAGTTATTAAATTCCATTTAAAATCAAATGACCAAAATTTTGGTTTGTTACAATATTCACTAATGAGTTATCATAGACAGGGACATATGTATTTGATACGCACGTATAAGTCTATGATAAGCTATAGATTATAAAACTAAAGTGAATAATACAACATGCAACCAAAATGATTCAATTTGATCGAACCGGTGAGTATATTAGTAAGAGTTCCATATGTACGTAATATAAGTAAAGATTCAGTCTCAAAGGTCACTCCTCCCTAATACATTATAATGTATTAATAAGGATTAATCGAACTTTGTTGGACAATGCATGATTAATGATGAGTGAATTTGAGTGAAGTTACGCATACTTCAGAGTAGTGCACAAGGTTAAAATTAGTATCATCCAAAGAATAGTTTACAAAACCATACAAGATAAAAGTTTTATAAGAAACACCAGCATATCCTCGGCCAAGAAGTTATCAGGTTGTGCGTGTCGAAAGACCACACACGATAATTGTACGTAAGGGATCTTGTATAAATTATCACAGGAGAATTCTAGGAATGATAGTCATTAGATGACTATTTTATGTTATGAACATAAATTTATTGTGTACTAATGCAAAAATCAATTTTGTATATGGCAATTCATAAAATGTTTGTGAATGCCCATTCTATTGCACTAAGAAGCTACTGTTGTTTTAAGAAATACCATCTTTGTAGCGAAAGAATTTTTCGGAGATTATTGGTATGAAATGAATTTGGATATGATCCAAGGATAAAAATGAGTATAAAGGATGAAATAGAATTGACCGAACATAAATGAACGTAGTACATGAGAACGTCTAATATGTATTCTTGTATATTAAACAGAAACTACGAGTTTCCTATCAATGTCAAGAATAATTAAACCTCGGTTGTTTAATGAAACTATTAAGAGTACAAACTTTATGATATGGCATGCTGTGCGGGTCCGAAATCAATTCCAAGTACTTAAGCAAAATAAGATTTTGATGGTTGTACTGGAAGGGATAAGATCCATTGGCCGCAAATGTGTCTTTAAGTGAAAGAAAAATGTAGTCGGAATACAGTGAGCCATATTGATAAGAATAATATCGTGAATTTCAATTATTGAAATTAACACAACATGTTCACCATTCGACGTGCTCAAGCTGGTTTGGATTTACTCATAAAATTATTACTTAGGATGACTTTGTGTTTGGTACGTATGTGCTAAAATGAAAAATTCTAAATAATGATTTAAAATAGACTATTAGCACATAACAACAAAAGTGTCTTTGAGTTAGTAGGAGCGATATTAAGTATGTGGGTTTTCGGGTATGATTCAAGAAATGATAGAAAGTATCATTTTATAAACATCAGAATTGAATAAATATTTTGAATAAAATATAAAATAGTTTGATTATCAGCCAAAATTTAGAGAAAGTGTGTGTTCATAATAAAGAAAGTCAAAAAGTACAAAGATATTTCTAAACTATAAGTAAATAACAAACTGGTGATTATTAACTATGTATGCTAAAATCAAATTTATTTTTTTAATACTCCATACTGGATTTGCGAATAATGTCTTTTATAGTAAGTATAAAAGATACTGAGAATGCCCCAAACAATATGCAAGGATACCTTGTTAAAATTTTTAATATGGAATATGTAAGATAGATTCCATATGCATTGGCAATAGGAATTTTCATACATGTTATTTTGTCTACAATACCGTGATTTGTTTATGTATTTGATACACAAAGCTAATATTAAATCCCAATGGATACCATTAAATGGTTGTTTGAGGTGTTCTCATTTATTTATGAAATACTAGAGAATTGTTTACAGAAACAACGAACACCTTATGAAGTAGTTTTAGAGAATCAAAAATCATAAGTGATATTATGTATAATATGTCAATAATAAATTCAAGTTAAGAATCTTTAAGTTGGAAATGTTCCAGTTAGAAGAGATTGTGGGTGATTCACTGAAAAGGCTAAGTACATTGACTTGAATAAAGCCACAATAAAAGCAATGTATATATAATAAGTGCACAAATTTATAATCGAGCTGAGTGCAATTCCAAATATTGAAAATCCCATAACATTGTTATGATAATATCATTATTTAGTTCATAACAGAACTTAGAGTTCACTAGAGGTCGAGAGACATACCCCGAATTGTTCCATACGATAAAAAAGTTTATCAGCATCAAGGAGAGTTAATTGATAGAGTAGATAATTAAAGCATAATAGCATACCGTAGTGACGACCCACCTTTCAGACCCCTAGGAACGACACTTATCGCATCCACGGTGCCCATGTGCCGTTGCCCAAGCATCGAAAAGATGAATCATCGTTGGGTGAAATAAAGAACAAAATAGAAAACCTCATAATGGAACTGCTAAATAAAACATAACAGTCAATAGTACATCAGGTTACTCCTTAACAGGGAGTTATCGGAGTTAAACTAAAATACTACAAATCGGCTTAGGCAATTATAACATCCTGCATTTACAAATGTTGAAACAAAAAAAACACTTACACAAACAAGATAAACAACAAAATAGATAGCTAAGAAGATAAAAGCCTACTGCTTGGACGCCATCTTCAAAAGAGCCTGACAAAGACATGCTACTCTCGAACTACCCAAATAAAATGAGTACCCGCGAGTTTAGGGAAAACAAACCTCTCGGGTTAGATGATATGTCTGCTTTGATTAATGCTTTTAAAACAATGGGTGTGAAGTTAAACATAAACATGCGAGACCATGCCATTGAACATAGAATGGGTTTACTTTGACATAATTCAACATCGGAACGGGTTTACTCCACATAAATCAACATCCAACAACTTAAAGAATGTATAAATAATTAAACACTACAAAGAGTGATTGACTCTTCCCAATGCAAAAAGGGAATAAATTTGGAAGTTCGAATCAAATAAGAAAAGGAAAATCTCCAACAAATGACTAAGAAAGTGCTACCCACTTTGAAGTATACCTCTAGTAATATACTTTTAAGAAGCTCATTTAACTCTCCAAGCCGGACCCCGCCAAACTTTACCGATAATCCGAATATTTGACATCTAATAGTGCTACCGAATCCAATCTAGATGAGATGTGAAAGTATCCTAATGGAAGCAACCCAGCATAGCTTGGCCTCCTCTCGCACTTTGGTTTTAGTCATTTCAGATAAAGGATATCAGTGCTTAATGGAGCTATATATCATCTTAGAATGACGATAATTCAGAAGCTGAAGTAACCGATAGTCGAGAAACCAACTATCGAGGATATAAAACGATCATATATGGAAATTTAGTCTTATATACTTATCATAACACATCGATTTCAAACTTGTACTATTTCTTGGTTCATAATAATACCGGACAAGTCAAGGTAGTGTTACCTCAAATTCATGTCTCACGATTATTCTTAACTTTCAAGATAGTGACAAGTCTACTTCTTCGGTGTTTATTGCTAATTATACAAATAAATAATTTCCATACAAGTGAATCGCTCTACGGAAATTAATTCATTTCCATAAACAATTCAAGGTTTTATTTTAAAAACCTGAATTCGTATTAGGCTTCACATTACAAGTATTAGCTTAAAAACACTTTTTTAAAAGAGTTTGCTAATTTTGAAACATCATTAAAAAGGATTTAACAACTTAAAAGATCCTTATTGCATTGATTAATTAAGTTTAAAAACTTTGTTAAATAGTTAATTAATTTATTTCAATAACACTTAATTAAAAGGGTAAATCTCCTTTAAAACATCATTAATTCTATTAATTAATAGTATAATTAAATAACTTAAACAATAATTAAATATCATTATTTAAAACTGATTAATTAATTTAAAATTTTATTTAAGGAAAGATCAATTAAGGTTAAACAGATTTATTAACCTTTAAAAGTCATTAATTAAAAAGGATTAACTAATTTTAAAAACATCATTAATTATTATATTAATGAATCTTAATCCATCATTATCAGAAGATTAATTAACCTTAGATATCATTAAATAAAATGATTAATTAAATTTAAAACATCATTCACTAAGAAATTAGATAAATTTAAAACACATCGTTTATAAGTTAATTAGTTAAATTTATTCCTTGTTAATTAAATAATTAATTAAAATTAAATAATCATTATTAAAATAATTAATTATTTTTGAAAACATCATTAATTAAAAACTGGCTTAACTTGTAAAATAATTCCAAGCACGATAATGAAACCAAATAGTTTTGATAAAAGGTGGTTTTCCGAAAGTCCCTATATAGCGACTATCGCTATACGGGCAGTTCAAAATTCAAGCATATGACATTTGCAACACGACCACTCATCACATAACAAAGGTATGAACATAAATACATGGTGATGTGACGACCCGACCTCCTACGCCCAGGAAGACGTATCGTTTTGAAGAAAAGAAAGAGGTGAGAAAGTAGAAAGAAAGAGAAGAAGAAGAAACAACATCAGAATCTCAACAGCGGAACGAATAAAATATAATATCACATAAGAGAATACATAATATCATATACATCAGAGTTACACAGATAATACAACACATACTAGACAGTTATAAACACCTGTCTAGTTAATACAACTCGATACATCTCAATACAATACAGAGATACAACACAGCGGAAATACAGATAAACACTAACTCAGCGGAATCACTATATATCTATACGCTGAAGCCTCCTGCTCCATTGCTTCTCCAGACGTTCGTCAAAGCTAACCTGAATCCCTTGGCTACCCGTAAAAATTTGGGTACCCGAGAGTTTATGAAAAACAGAAATAAACTTCGGGTCAGACATGGGTCTGGTATGAGTAACAGGGTTAAAGTTGTTTAACTTTGAAAATCAGTTGAAAACAAAGGTATCACGTAAGACTTCCCACAAATAAACACGGGTAAGTTTTTACCTTACGCTAACCAAAACATTTGATAGAAAATTCAGTGATATTATAATAGTGTCTAGGGTTTTCAAGTAAATAGAAAATAGCTGAAATTGTTACATCTATTAAATTCCAGCATACTAGCCACAAAGTGGGTAATACAATCAAAACCGTAGGGTCTCGTAGGGAAAATGGGTTTCCAACAATGGCAGGGCTACTGGGGTACCGCCCGTCACAGTACCTGGCCTAGATCAGCGTACCGAGGAGTACGCCCGCTCCCCTGCAACACAAGGCCGAAACCATTCCTTACTGAACAGTTCCGAACGAAACAACCCCGGCAGTTGGAGCTCAAAACTGCCCACTAAACCGAAATAAAAGGGACATCTAGACAGGGGTATATCTCGCTCTCAAGTGGGGGCTACCCACGAAGCCTTGCTGCACCTCCCCTGTTTTAGCCATTCCCGGTTGATGAGGCTTGAGGTCACGATTACCTTATCAGAATTCATCACTTAGAATGCTCATCGTCCGCCTGACGATGTTCTGAAAGCATTCAATCCATACAAGTTCGTTCCGGGTTCGAACGAAACCGAAGGCATTATCTCGTTACACTCGTATTGGAATCACCCTCAGAGTTAACGATAATAACCCTTGCATTCTGAATCACCATCTCGAATCTATAAGTACTATCTCCATCAAACTCATTACGGAATCACCCACAGAGTTATACTGACGAATAGTTCTTATACCTCGAGTCTTCACTTGCTCCACTTGGATTTCACGACCTAACGTTATTTTGGATCGATGTGGTATTCGGGTCTCCAGACCTGGAATCCCGGTATACGGAAACCCGATCCCGGTCTCATCGAAATACAAACCGTGTCTTTTAAGGCCAAATTATTTTAAAGTTAAAACAATTCAATTTATTATCTATATCAACATAGATAGATAAAACACAATATAACAATGGATAATGACATCATCATCATAAACAGATAATCCATATTATCTACTCAACAGATAATCAATATCATCATACTTAACCAAGCATCCATAACTCAATAGATATATATCTGAGATCACAGTCAATCATGGAAATCAATATCATCCATACAATACATAAGCAATGATTCATAAACACATCATTTATAATTAATTTAAAATGAATTAAATTAATTACTTATCTCTAATTAATTTAAAGTAAATTAAATTAATTACTTCATCCTATAAATCTTGCTTACTTAACCATTGATTAATTACAAATCAATTAATTAACCATTCTCTAGATTTCCATCTTAATTAATCATCCTAGATTAATTACCTTTTAATTACATTCAAGTAATTATCCTTTAATCAATTTCACAAATTAATTATCCTTACTAAAAACAGTAATTAACCTTTAATTACTCTATTTACTAATTAACCATAATTAATTATATTTATCCATAATTAATTACAATTAATTAATTACTCAAATCACTTATTATCGATTAATTATCTTAAATTACATCATTATTAATATAAGTTAATGATCCCTATTTTAATTAATTATTCCTTTAATTAATTATCTCAATTAATCCTTTACTCAATTTCACCAAGTAATTTAATTCAAATTACTTTCATACTTAAATCTTCTTCAATTAATTACATATAGTAATTACCAATAATTACTTCACTAATTAATTATATTTCATTTATTACCTTCAAGCAAATACTTATTAATCATTCTACGATTAATTTAAATTAATTAAACTTACTTAATTATCTTAAACAAATCAAATTAATCTCAATTTATTTCAATGAGTAAATAATTCCTCAATTACTTTTATTAAGTAATTATACTTAAACTATTCACCGATGATTATCATCAAATTAATTAATTTAATTAATTATTTAAAATTTAACCATATTAATTAATTTTTAAAAATCTTGGTAAATGCACTTCATTAACTATCCTTTAATTCCTTCATTAAGTAATTAATTTAGATTAACTCTTGTTAATCACAAATATAATTATCTTTAATTATCCATTAATTAAAGTCTAAATTTTAATTAGTTAATTATATTTGATTAACTTAACCACTTAATTAAAAATTCCTTTAATCATTAATTAAATTTTAGATAAAACATTTCTTAATCATGACTAATTTGTCATTGACAATACATTTGGAAATAAATTTACTTTTGAACTTGTTTTAAGTTTCATTTTAAATATGAAATTCAAAGTGAATATGATTTAAACTTAAACAAAGTTTAAATAATTTAAAAATCTTCCTTTAAAATTATATGGAAGAGATACTTGACTTATAAAAGTAATTTATAAATGTTACACCAAACTCATTTTTAAGTTTGAACAAAATTTTCACTTAACATTCCAAGTTGTTTAAATCCTTTAAATTTAAACTTCTTACAAATTTTAAAAACTGAAATTTCAAACTAAATCTTTTAATTTCCAGATCTGAATTCATCTTTAAAACTTACTCACATTTATAAAATTTCAGTTTAAAACATGTCAACCTACTTCTATTTAAAAGAGTTAGTGATTCAAACTTAAACTAATTTTTTTTTCCTTTCTTTTTCAAAACTGAGACTATAAATTTAAACTGAATTCAAAGGTTCGAACTTGAATTTAAAAACTGGGTTTAAACCTTCTTTACATTCGAAAACTCCAAGGTTTAAAAATTTAAAACTAGTATCCAGGTTTCTGGTAAAACTTGGAAATACAAAACACCCAAAAGACACTCAACTAGCTTCGAGTCCTCCCCTTCCTTCCTTCGTGTCAAAACTCGAATTTACTCGAGTGTTTCTCGAGTTCAACCCTGCAACTCAAAATAACAACTGATACTCCAATATCCTCGTGCACCTGCACAAACACTGCCGCCACCTCAGATCATCCACGATGATCTTCTCCAAACAACGCTCACCCTCACATCTGAACGCGATCAACAGATCTTCATTCCCAAGCTCGAATCGAATTCGAGTGCAAAGTCAGAACCTGGAACAATACATCTCGAACACCACAAACCCTGTTCATCGACCCATACTCGATGCTCCGACCACCGACTGCTTCACAACTCTGGCTGGGGACTCGTCTACCAACCCTCTACCATCCCTCAAAATCGCAAAGCACTCGATCAAACCCAGAGTGTGAACGAACGAAAACTTAGCCTTGTTTAAAAATTAGGTTTAAAAACTGTAAACCCTTACCGCCGCTTCCACGATCACCTGACCACCATTAAAATATTTTTCCTAGAACCCCCACTCGTCCCTCTATCACCATACTAAATTCCGATCATCACCCACCCGAGGATCACCCGAAATTCCCAAAACACAGAAAAACAAGCAAATACGAACCGCTCGTCTACCCCGCATCTAAAAATCGCGTATCTAGTTTTAAAAATCATGTTAAAGGATGAAGATTCAATTTACATGACTGAATCGAAATCTAAAAGTTTTGAAATTTCACTTGTTTAAAACTTTGTCCAGCCCTGTTGATTTTCCAGAGATATTTACAGTTATTTGTACTTGAATAAATTTTTAACTTTTAATTTATACTAAACCAAACAATTTTTTTGTTTTAAATCCTAAGTTCAAACAACCATAGGTCAAAGGATAAGGATTTTTAAATCAAAGTCTTGGGTTTGGAATCACAGAACAAAGAACAACAGCATGCTTACATTTCATACATTCATATATATACAGCAATGCACTTATAAATACACATGCATCATACTTATTTTCAGAGATAATAAAACAATGAGATCCATACTAAATTTTCTATAAGAGAGTGATGTTACTCACCAAGAATTTGCAGTGAAGAAGAACAGAGCATGTTATCTTTTGAAAGCAGTTTGAATTTGAAATCTGGAAAATGTTTTCCTTTAAACTCTCTGGTCAATCACCTTGCTTGTTTAGTTGCTTGATATTTGTTGAAGCTTGTTTTGAGATTAAAAATGGAGTTTCATTTTGTATTTGCTTAACTCGAACTGGACATGGAAATGATAGAAGAAAAGTTGTTTTCCAGGCTTTGTACAAAACAGTTTACAGGGTTCTACATTTTTTTCTTATTTCATTTCTAAGGTCAGAGATATTTTATAATTTGGTGGCTGAAGATTACACTCGTATATACTCGAACAGGTTTTGTTGGCTGCAAGCATTTGAGAGCATTTATTGTTATGTACTTCATGTTTTCTTTATTCATACTTATCTCATTTTCTTTTTACTTGGCTGTGACTTCTATTGCAAGCTACAAATTTTATATTTTGCTTTGCTTTGATTTTTCTTATCTTGTTCCCAGGCCTACATGCATATATCCATTCGAATTGTTCCACTTTGCCTTAATCTTTGGCTATGCAGATTTGCTATGCAATCACGTTTCTGGTTAGATAGTGAAATGAAATGAATGTTGTTTTTAATATATTGTTTGTTTATATCCACTATGTTACTTGTTTTATTGTCATTCGAATATATCGTTTGATGTCTTCTATTTTGTTACTCGCTTTATAGTTATACTATTTGTTTATAAATATGGAGGATGTTTATAATATTTGAATTTAAACCATTAATGTACAACTTACTTTTGTTATTTGTTTTATTGCTTGTTATTTTAACATGTATTTATATTTATATATTATAAAACTCAACTATCAATTTTTAGAAAAACTAACAAAAGAGATTATCTCTTTTATTCAAATTCACTTATGTTATAATATACTTAACTATCGTTTGACACAATTACATTTAAAAACTTACATATAGCAAAATCCCTGTTTATTTAAAAGTCTATTCATAAGATATTATTTATCAAAATAAATTGAATTTATAAAGAAATTATCTCTATAAAAATAATAAAACTCGATATCAAATAAAATGATTTTATAAAAGAAATTATCACCATATATAAATAAATTACTTATTTTATAATCTATATTCAAAAAGAAAAATGAAACTTTTGTTAAAGTTAAATTTAGGCTAAAATCAATTTTAAACAAGTTTACTCTATCCTGTATATATTTCAATGCTAAATGATTTTTTTTTATATTAAATTAAATAAAATTTCAATTTACCAAAAATATTAAAATAAATAAACATATCTTTATTTATTAACTTTCAAAAAAGATCTTATCTATGTACAGTATATACAGATATATATATATATATATAGATTATAAGCAGAAAACAATTTATCAGCTTTTAATATATAAATTATCAGTCAGATATTTATTTAAAAGAAAATTGTTGAATCAATTCAAATTTTATTAACAATTATTGTCAAATCAATTTAATTTTTAATCACAGATTATTAAATTGATATTGCCAAAATTTCCGGGACGTCACATTCCTCCCCCCTTAAAAGAATTTCGTCCCCGAAATTTAAAACAAAGGTAATTTAATAATCTTATTAAAGATTTAATTTTAAAAACACAAGCATATATTAATTATATGCTAACAACCATAGCAACCAACACATCCAATCAAACAAACAATCAAAACTAACTATCCAGATAAAAATACTGGATAGAATCCTGCCGAGTTTCCCCGAGTATAAATACCGGGTTACTCGCTCTATAGAATCCAAACAATCAATAATACTAAGCTACAGAACTACCACTCGTCTAGATCTACAACACTAGACAGAATATCAGACTATAGACAAGTCTGACTCATCATCCAACTCCCTGAACTGCTGGCTCTACAACCAAAGATAACTCATACACGTATTCCCTCAGAGATACGTGAAATACATCGAATCCCAGTTATCCAAACTGACAATTCACTCCAAAAGATCAACCACTTATCCAAAATCAAATCTCCGATTCTTATCCACAAAATTTCTCAGTCGATCCTGGGCCGCCTACATCTTCCTGATCAGCTCATCCCTGCTGATGCCCTCCAGAAACAACTGGACCAAAAACAATCATCAAAATGATCCCTCCAAGATCAACCAAAACTCGGAACTCCAACTAGGAAACAGATCTCACTTCGCCCATCTGGAAAAGATAAACAGATGCACCCCAATCTGGCCTCAGATCCGAAAAAATTTCCTGTAGAAACTCTCTAATCCAATACTGCAATATCCAATTGCTTCCACACTAAACTACTGCCACCATGCTTCCACTGCGCTACTCTGATCTGAAACAGATGAGAATGCTGATGATAGACTCAAACACACACCAAACAACACATCCCAAAGGTATGATTCAACAGATCCATAAAGAAAAACCCAAAGTTCTTCCAAAACCGAGCTGCTTCACCAAACTCAAATCATCCTACTACTAAGCTGAACCATCAGTATCACTTCTGAAATCAAGTCGATACAAACTCAATCCCCAGATGTTAGCAAAACTCTGGCTTCCTGAAGACATCCAGAAAATCCAAAACACAAGAGAACACTCAAGCTATTGCAAGTTACTTTTGCGATCAACTCAGCTTAATCCAATAATACTGCTCTCTTTACTAATCAGAACAGCATACACTTATGCAGCCAATCCATCGAAGAAATGGATTCACTCCGCTGTTTCTGAAATCTACTGCTATGCTAGAAAACTCCCTTGCCAACATACAGAACACCCTGAGCTGCGCTACTAACACTCGTGCCAAGGAATTCCTAATCCAGAAGCTCCTCGAGAAACTCGAACTTCAAACCAAAACAAAAACATTCTGCTGAACACAGCCACAACTCCGAAACAACTCACTTCCTTAACTCGTTCCAAAGAAATATCTTCGGAAACATCCATAGTCACTGTGTCTCATCACACAGCTACTACATCCTGAGGGATCAGAATATCATAACTTGCTTCTGTCCAACCGACAGTTCCAAACTCTACTCATCCAACCCTCGAAAATCCGCTCACACGAGTGCAATCATCTTACACCCAAATGCTGGACACCGAATCCTTAACAGATTTTCTTCAGAGACCAATGAAATTCTTACACCACAACAGAAATTCACTCGAGACGGTATTGGGTCTACAGTCTCGTCAGATACACTTCCATCCTCAACAAACTCCAACTATTGGTAGTCATGTTACACATACCACTACCCATCTACCTTTATAACTTATATTGGAAAACCCGAACAGGTAACCAAACAGATAGGTAGAAATATATAAATATATATATATATAGATAAAAATTACAAGTACGCTCTCTCAGGATAGACACCACTCCAGAGCCTAGGTATTCACTCAACCTAATGCTCTGATACCAACTGTGACGACCCGACCTCCTACGCCCAGGAAGATGTATCGTTTTGAAGAAAAGAAAGAGGTGAGAAAGTAGAAAGAAAGAGAAGAAGAAGAAGAAACAACATCAGAATCTCAACAGCGGAACGAATAAAATATAATATCACATAAGAGAATACATAATATCATATACATCAGAGTTACACAGATAATACAACACATACTAGACAGTTATAAACACCTGTCTAGTTAATACAACTCGATACATCTCAATACAATACAGAGATACAACACAGCGGAAATACAGATAAACACTAACTCAGCGGAATCACTATATATCTATACGCTGAAGCCTCCTGCTCCATTGCTTCTCCAGACGTTCGTCAAAGCTAACCTGAATCCCTTGGCTACCCGTAAAAATTTGGGTACCCGAGAGTTTATGAAAAACAGAAATAAACTTCGGGTCAGACATGGGTCTGGTATGAGTAACAGGGTTAAAGTTGTTTAACTTTGAAAATCAGTTGAAAACAAAGGTATCACATAAGACTTCCCACAAATAAACACGGGTAAGTTTTTACCTTACGCTAACCAAAACATTTGATAGAAAATTCAGTGATATTATAATAGTGTCTAGGGTTTTCAAGTAAATAGAAAATAGCTGAAATTGTTACATCTATTAAATTCCAGCATACTAGCCACAAAGTGGGTAATACAATCAAAACCGTAGGGTCTCGTAGGGAAAATGGGTTTCCAACAATGGCAGGGCTACTGGGGTACCGCCCGTCACAGTACCTGGCCTAGATCAGCGTACCGAGGAGTACGCCCGCTCCCCTGCAACACAAGGCCGAAACCATTCCTTACTGAACAGTTCCGAACGAAACAACCCCAGCAGTTGGAGCTCAAAACTGCCCACTAAACCGAAATAAAAGGGACATCTAGACAGGGGTATATCTCGCTCTCAAGTGGGGGCTACCCACGAAGCCTTGCTGCACCTCCCCTGTTTTAGCCATTCCCGGTTGATGAGGCTTGAGGTCACGATTACCTTATCAGAATTCATCACTTAGAATGCTCATCGTCCGCCTGACGATGTTCTGAAAGCATTCAATCCATACAAGTTCGTTCCGGGTTCGAACGAAACCGAAGGCATTATCTCGTTACACTCGTATTGGAATCACCCTCAGAGTTAACGACAATAACCCTTGCATTCTGAATCACCATCTTGAATCTATAAGTACTATCTCCATCAAACTCATTACGGAATCACCCACAGAGTTATACTGACGAATAGTTCTTATACCTCGAGTCTTCACTTGCTCCACTTGGATTTCACGACCTAACGTTATTTTGGATCGATGTGGTATTCGGGTCTCCAGACCTGGAATCCCGGTATACGGAAACCCGATCCCGGTCTCATCGAAATCCAAACCGTGTCTTTTAAGGCCAAATTATTTTAAAGTTAAAACAATTCAATTTATTATCTATATCAACATAGATAGATAAAACACAATATAACAATGGATAATGACATCATCATCATAAACAGATAATCCATATTATCTACTCAACAGATAATCAATATCATCATACTTAACCAAGCATCCATAACTCAATAGATATATATATCTGAGATCACAGTCAATCATGGAAATCAATATCATCCATACAATACATAAGCAATGATTCATAAACACATCATTTATAATTAATTTAAAATGAATTAAATTAATTACTTATCTCTAATTAATTTAAAGTAAATTAAATTAATTACTTCATCCTATAAATCTTGCTTACTTAACCATTGATTAATTACAAATCAATTAATTAACCATTCTCTAGATTTCCATCTTAATTAATCATCCTGGATTAATTACCTTTTAATTACATTCAAGTAATTATCCTTTAATCAATTTCAAAAATTAATTATCCTTACTAAAAACAGTAATTAACCTTTAATTACTCTATTTACTAATTAACCATAATTAATTATATTTATCCATAATTAATTACAATTAATTAATTACTCAAATCACTTATTATCGATTAATTATCTTAAATTACATCATTATTAATATAAGTTAATGATCCCTATTTTAATTAATTATTCCTTTAATTAATTATCTCAATTAATCCTTTACTCAATTTCACCAAGTAATTTAATTCAAATTACTTTCATACTTAAATCTTCTTCAATTAATTACATACAGTAATTACCAATAATTACTTCACTAATTAATTATATTTCATTTATTACCTTCAAGCAAATACTTATTAATCATTCTACGATTAATTTAAATTAATTAAACTTACTTAATTATCTTAAACAAATCAAATTAATCTCAATTTATTTCAATGAGTAAATAATTCCTCAATTACTTTTATTAATTAATTATACTTAAACTATTCACCGGTGATTATCATCAAATTAATTAATTTAATTAATTATTTAAAATTTAACCACATTAATTAATTTTTAAAAATCTTGGTAAATGCACTTCATTAACTATCCTTTAATTCCTTCATTAAGTAATTAATTTAGATTAACTCTTGTTAATCACAAATATAATTATCTTTAATTATCCATTAATTAAAGTCTAAATTTTAATTAGTTAATTATATTTGATTAACTTAACCACTTAATTAAAAATTCCTTTAATCATTAATTAAATTTTAGATAAAACATTTCTTAATCATGACTAATTTGTCATTGACAATACATTTGGAAATAAATTTACTTTTGAACTTGTTTTAAGTTTCATTTTAAATATGAAATTCAAAGTGAATATGATTTAAACTTAAACAAAGTTTAAATAATTTAAAAATCTTCCTTTAAAATTATATGGAAGAGATACTTGACTTATAAAAGTAATTTATAAATGTTACACCAAACTCATTTTTAAGTTTGAACAAAATTTTCACTTAACATTCCAAGTTGTTTAAATCCTTTAAATTTAAACTTCTTACAAATTTTAAAAACTGAAATTTCAAACTAAATCTTTTAATTTCCAGATCTGAATTCATCTTTAAAACTTACTCACATTTATAAAATTTCAGTTTAAAACATGTCAACCTACTTCTATTTAAAAGAGTTAGTGATTCAAACTTAAACTAATTTTTTTTTCCTTTCTTTTTCAAAACTGAGACTATAAATTTAAACTGAATTCAAAGGTTCGAACTTGAATTTAAAAACTGGGTTTAAACCTTCTTTACATTCGAAAACTCCAAGGTTTAAAAATTTAAAACTAGTATCCAGGTTTCTGGTAAAACTTGGAAATACAAAACACCCAAAAGACACTCAACTAGCTTCGAGTCCTCCCCTTCCTTCCTTCGTGTCAAAACTCGAATTTACTCGAGTGTTTCTCGAGTTCAACCCTGCAACTCAAAATAACAACTGATACTCCAATATCCTCGTGCACCTGCACAAACACTGCCGCCACCTCAGATCATCCACGATGATCTTCTCCAAACAACGCTCACCCTCACATCTGAACGCGATCAACAGATCTTCATTCCCAAGCTCGAATCGAATTCGAGTGCAAAGTCAGAACCTGGAACAATACATCTCGAACACCACAAACCCTGTTCATCGACCCATACTCGATGCTCCGACCACCGACTGCTTCACAACTCTGGCTGGGGACTCGTCTACCAACCCTCTACCATCCCTCAAAATCGCAAAGCACTCGATCAAACCCAGAGTGTGAACGAACGAAAACTTAGCCTTGTTTAAAAATTAGGTTTAAAAACTGTAAACCCTTACCGCCGCTTCCACGATCACCTGACCACCATTAAAATATTTTTCCTAGAACCCCCACTCGTCCCTCTATCACCATACTAAATTCCGATCATCACCCACCCGAGGATCACCAGAAATTCCCAAAACACAGAAAAACAAGCAAATACGAACCGCTCGTCTACCCCGCATCTAAAAATCGCGTATCTAGTTTTAAAAATCATGTTAAAGGATGAAGATTCAATTTACATGACTGAATCGAAATCTAAAAGTTTTGAAATTTCACTTGTTTAAAACTTTGTCCAGCCCTGTTGATTTTCCAGAGATATTTACAGTTATTTGTACTTGAATAAATTTTTAACTTTTAATTTATACTAAACCAAACAATTTTTTTGTTTTAAATCCTAAGTTCAAACAACCATAGGTCAAAGGATAAGGATTTTTAAATCAAAGTCTTGGGTTTGGAATCACAGAACAAAGAACAACAGCATGCTTACATTTCATACATTCATATATATACAGCAATGCACTTATAAATACACATGCATCATACTTATTTTCAGAGATAATAAAACAATGAGATCCATACTAAATTTTCTATAAGAGAGTGATGTTACTCACCAAGAATTTGCAGTGAAGAAGAACAGAGCATGTTATCTTTTGAAAGCAGTTTGAATTTGAAATCTGGAAAATGTTTTCCTTTAAACTCTCTGGTCAATCACCTTGCTTGTTTAGTTGCTTGATATTTGTTGAAGCTTGTTTTGAGATTAAAAATGGAGTTTCATTTTGTATTTGCTTAACTCGAACTGGACATGGAAATGATAGAAGAAAAGTTGTTTTCCAGGCTTTGTACAAAACAGTTTACAGGGTTCTACATTTTTTTCTTATTTCATTTCTAAGGTCAGAGATATTTTATAATTTGGTGGCTGAAGATTACACTCGTATATACTCGAACAGGTTTTGTTGGCTGCAAGCATTTGAGAACATTTATTGTTATGTACTTCATGTTTTCTTTATTCATACTTATCTCATTTTCTTTTTACTTGGCTGTGACTTCTATTGCAAGCTACAAATTTTATATTTTGCTTTGCTTTGATTTTTCTTATCTTGTTCCCAGGCCTACATGCATATATCCATTCGAATTGTTCCACTTTGCCTTAATCTTTGGCTATGCAGATTTGCTATGCAATCACGTTTCTGGTTAGATAGTGAAATGAAATGAATGTTGTTTTTAATATATTGTTTGTTTATATCCACTATGTTACTTGTTTTATTGTCATTCGAATATATCGTTTGATGTCTTCTATTTTGTTACTCGCTTTATAGTTATACTATTTGTTTATAAATATGGAGGATGTTTATAATATTTGAATTTAAACCATTAATGTACAACTTACTTTTGTTATTTGTTTTATTGCTTGTTATTTTAACATGTATTTATATTTATATATTATAAAACTCAACTATCAATTTTTAGAAAAACTAACAAAAGAGATTATCTCTTTTATTCAAATTCACTTATGTTATAATATACTTAACTATCGTTTGACACAATTACATTTAAAAACTTACATATAGCAAAATCCCTGTTTATTTAAAAGTCTATTCATAAGATATTATTTATCAAAATAAATTGAATTTATAAAGAAATTATCTCTATAAAAATAATAAAACTCGATATCAAATAAAATGATTTTATAAAAGAAATTATCACCATATATAAATAAATTACTTATTTTATAATCTATATTCAAAAAGAAAAATGAAACTTTTGTTAAAGTTAAATTTAGGCTAAAATCAATTTTAAACAAGTTTACTCTATCCTGTATATATTTCAATGCTAAATGATTTTTTTTTATATTAAATTAAATAAAATTTCAATTTACCAAAAATATTAAAATAAATAAACATATCTTTATTTATTAACTTTCAAAAAAGATCTTATCTATGTACAGTATATACAGATATATATATATATATAGATTATAAGCAGAAAACAATTTATCAGCTTTTAATATATAAATTATCAGTCAGATATTTATTTAAAAGAAAATTGTTGAATCAATTCAAATTTTATTAACAATTATTGTCAAATCAATTTAATTTTTAATCACAGATTATTAAATTGATATTGCCAAAATTTCCGGGACGTCACAGGTGATTTACAATAATACAACTTATATCAAGCATTTAATAACAATGGAATTAGTTTAACTACTAGATTTTCATATAGCCAATGATTCACTTACTAACTTTCCAAAGCGACTAACTTTCAAGCAACAAACCAATCCAACAACCAGGCCATTATTCCAACTATACAATAAGAATTCGATAGCTACAGATATGAGTATGAATATAGTTTAAACATTATTGTTCGAAAGTGGAAGCTTTACTCTCCAAAATGCACTAAAACAAAGTCTAACTTCCACCGAACTTGTCTAAACGCAAAGCAAACTTCCTTAACTTGAATGTATGTACTTAAGTGGGCTTTTGGATTTGGCCTAGGACCTATGGGGCTCAGCCTAGGAGGTTCAAGGGGATGTGGGGGTTTGTTTTGGTTGAGTAGTGTTTTTTTGAAGAGGAGTGGATGTAGTGAGCTTAGAAATGAAGAAGAGCCAGATTTTCAAGCTTGTTATAGGATTTGAATGTATGGATGCCATATATCATTTTAAAAACATGAAATTATGGTAATAAACTTTCAAATGAAGATGCAAAGTGAGAAAAGAGTATGTGTGGTGGTATTTATAGGAAAAGAAGTGGAGTATTATTTAAATTAACTTAAACATTTAAATAATATAAATGTTATCATGCAACATGGAAGGCATGCCTCTCCACCACTCCTAGTACACACATTAATGCCCTAAGTCCACCTACACCATGCTTTAGGTCCTAGTTTAGGTGATGGTTGGGTTATTTAATAAATTTCCTAAGGTTATTTAATATATTTTGCACATTTTATGTCAAATCAAGATTTATATTTAAACTAAGCTTGATTATTAACTTTAACACATTGATTATCCTAGCACATGACATGTGCACATGTGTGTGCATGTGTATATGAGTGATAAAAAAATGTGCACAACGTTTTCAGTGACTTTCCGAGGTCGAAAAGTTGAGATTTTAGAAAACGTTTTTCGGTCACATTTTCTATTTTTATTTAAACTAATTATTTTGGTAAACAAAATTTGAAAATGATTTTAATATCATTAATTAATATTTAAAATATGTTTATTTGGTTATTAAAATCCATTATTTAAATATTTAAAAGTTATTTAAATACCAAAATGCAAAGCGATTAATTTATGGGTCATTACACTCTTCCCCCTTAAAAGAATTTCATCCCCGAAATTAATACATAAAAAGACACTCTATGTTAACAAGAAATCTTGCAACCACCCGGTAGTTGAGTTAAGGAAGATGGTTTATCCATTTTTGTTTCCTTTAGTTAAGTTGAAGAGAAAAAATGTGTGTTTTCTCCTCGACTACCCTTTCGAATGGGTCGCTGTAGTAAGATCTTTCCTGGGTCAACCTTTCGACCCAGTCAAAACTTTTTAATTTCCTTTCTTATTATCCTTTCGAACTTGCTGAGTTTGTTTAGCCTTCCTTCAAAAGCCTTTCTTTCGAAGCAGTTGAAGAACACAGAAGGGTATCTCTAAAAATACGGGATTCAGGTTGGATTTGGTGGGATTCGACCCTGTCGAAGGCTAAGTTGTTTAATGGACGAAGCTTGAGTCAGGGATCTGAAGTAAATCCAGCTGAAGTTGAGATTTTGACCTTGTCGAAATCTGTGGCCTTAAGTGTCCTAGGTTTGGGTTGGGATCTAAGGGTTAGAGTAGATTGGGATGAGGTTTCGACCTTGTCGGAAGTAGAAGTCCTACTAAAGGTAGCCTAAAGTCTATACTGGTATTACTTGAAAATGTAAGGGCTTCGACTTAGTCGGAAGTGACCTTTCGATATCTTCGACAACTGTAACACAAGTTTAGACCTGATAAAAGCTTATGAAATAAGTAAGTAATTAATAATATATGAACACTTCCCTTTTTCCACTCAAAGAAAATATTATTGATCAATTTCCCCTAATTCAATTTAGAAATTAAGGTTTACAGCTTTTAGAATTAAGAAAATACACGTTTAGAATGACTGAGTTCGGATCCTTAAACCGGACTACTTAGGTCTTATTTATAGATGTGGGTCGGCACCTTTCGACCCCAATGCTTTCGACCTGGTCGAAAGGTGGCTGCTGCATTATCCTCAGATTGCTTCCGCCATTGTAGAAAGGGACAGTTGTGTCTTTCCTCTCCATGTTGCTCTGTTGGACCATTCGACTCTGTCGATTGGCTTTATCCAGTGATTTTGGAGGTTTTTCAATATAGATGGTTTCGACTTTGTTAGTTGCTTTTGAACTTTTGTCTATGACTTGGTACGGAACCTCAGCGAATAGTATGGCTTCGACCTGTTCGAAAGGCTTGGTTTGGCTTTCGAAAATGTTGCTCGGGCAATGCATGCTTTTGAGAGGTTTGAGTCTAGGCGAAACCTTTGGCTTCGAAAGGTTTGGCGCATATATGTTGGGTTTCCATTCCTTGCCTTTGAAAGGTGTAGCTTTGACTCATTCAAATGGTCTTCATGCATATGGAATTGTCTACTTCGAAAGGTGGTCACTAAGCGGAAGAGTGCTTTTTACCCCTTTGAAAGGTTGAGAGTATTCTAGACCTTGACTGTAGCATCCTTTCGACCTCTTCGAAAGGCTCTGAAGCTTTTAGTTTTTTGCTCTAGCATCATTTCCACTCCTTTGAAAGGTCTAGCTAGAGCCTTTTCTGCTTGTTCTTCTTTGTATCATGCTCAAACTAGTTTCGACTAGGTCAAAAGGAATTTCAATTAACATTTCCCCCCTTGCTAAGGGATGCTCTTGACCTTCACATTCAATCATGTCAAAACCCAGAATCTTCGTGCCTTTTGGAATTCCCGTGTGAATTTGGGTCATTCATTTAAATCCAATTGAATGGCGTGCCGCTATTATTGACATTTCTTATAAATTACAACTTCTTCTTCTCTTCCACTTATCTCCAAACAAAATTTACTTCAATAAATATCAAAATCTTCAAGCCTCCAGATAGTTTTCATTTTCCTCCATCAAAAATCTGTATCTGAGTAAGTTTAATTTATTTCACTTTCAAAACTTCTCTATTTCTTTTTATTTCACAATGGATATCAATTTTCTCAAATTTCACAATTTGGATTTTGATTTTCGGTTTTGATTTATTAAAAACTGCTTGAGTTTTAACTTTATTAAAGTCATGCTTTGATTCAATTCCCAAGTTCGATTAGATTTTTTCTTCCTTTTTTTTTAATTTTCAGTTTGACTTTACTTCGATTTCAAATTCTATTGTTGTTGTTTCTAGAACATTTGAACTTTTATCTCAAAGATTTTCAAAATTTAATAATTAATTTGCATTTAAATCTGTTTATTTAATGGGTTTTTAAGTTTTTGGGTTAAAATCGGTTTTGGGGAAGAAAGAAACCTAAGTTAGCTTCGCCCAGAAGTCTTGAGAAGTACGAACTGGAAGTTTGGTGCTAGAATATACCCTTTTACCCCTTCGTAAGGGATTGAGGCAGTAATTTTCTATTTTGATTTTTCAACTCCTTTCGATGAAGTCGTAAGGTAATCTAGCACCTCATTTCATTTACCTCATCGAAAGGTTTTAGTTCTTACAAAGCCGACCTCGTCGAAAGTAATTTTCTTCTTTCGACTTTAACACCTTTCAAGGATGTTGGTTAGGCATCATAACCTATATCTTCGAAAGCATGGATTTTCCCTCATGGGTTTCACAGCCATCCATGTAAACTTATTTTAAATTTGTTTAAGTTTGAGACTGATATATTTTATACACTGTAAAATTCATGAATAAAGTCAAATGTTTTGACTTAGTCAAAACCTTTTGTACTGATTTAAAATTTGTTTTAACATACTTTCGAATCCATGATGTCCTTTCGACTCTATTGAAACTTTCTGTAATAGAAGAGTCGAAACCTTATATAGTCGCCTTTCTCCAATATTGTTGAAACAATCCAAGTTCTTTAATTTTTATCAGTATGATTTTAACTTAGGACTTTTTGACTCAATGGGTATATAAGGTTTCGACAGCTTTCATATTCCCCTAGAAAAACTTAAATCATGGGTTTCGACGGTGTCGAAGGGTTTTATTATGTTAATAATTAAATACAAGCAGTGTATGTTTTTTTTAAATTCTTAAGTTTGTTTTAACTATTCCCTTTCTAAAAACATAGTTCCTACTGAGCTTTCGGCTTTGTTGAAAAGTGCCAATTGGACACACGCTTCAACCCTTTCTTTCGAGCTTATCGAAAGATCAGTAGATTTCTATATCTGGTTTTTGACATTGTCAAGAGGTGTTTGTTAACTATTAAGTTTTTCTTCTTTTCAACTCTGTCAAAATCTCAACATATCTCATTTTCAACTTTAACATTCTTTCAAGAACTTGAAGTTTCATGTTTTGTTTGACGTTTAAATTGACGTAGTAGGTTTTATCTAATCCTTGAAAGAATGTTAACTTCTTAACAAACTGTAAATTCTAACTAAAACATTTTTACTTGGTAGAATCATGAGTTCCTCAAAGAAAGTCGAAGCCACTTCAGAGCTTTCCTCGATATCTACACAAGATGAAGTGGACGCCATTCTCAGTGATTATGGAATCACCGGAGTGGAAGCCATTCCACCTACAAAAACTGACACCATTAGCAACCCTCCTGAAGGGTTCTTTGCATACACTGCAATACACATATGGCATAGAGGATTTCTTCCATTCTCGGACTTCTTATTTAGGTTGCTATCTTACCTTGGAATCGCCCCAATCCAGTTGTCTCCAAATGTATACACCTATCTACTATCTTTGGAGTTGATGGCTTTAGAATCCAGGATCCCTTCTCTGAATGCTAAAGTGTTAAACTACCTTGACTGATGGTCAAGCTAACAATCTTAACAACCAAATCTTCAGGGTGAACCTTCCGAAGAAACTGATATCAGAGGGAGTTAACAAGTTTAGAGACTAGAAAAACCAGTCAGATGCTTCCCAAATATCAGCAGGACTTTCTCTACTCCTCGTAAGCTTGGATTTCACTATTTTCTTTCCATTTAGTTACTTTTCTTACCTGATCCTTGTCTTATGTTAGGTGATGCTACTAAAGAACTGAGTGAGGAAGATAAGAGAATGGTGGAGTCCTTAGTTGTAGCTTCTGGTAGGATCGAAAGTAGGCTGAAGCTGTTGAACCCTACGAATTTGAGGAGGCACTCTCTCCTCCCTTCTGGTCAGAGGATTCTGGGGAAACCTCCTATAGTCTAGCAAATGTCGAAAAGTAAATGTTTACTTTCCCTAGGAGACCCTGCAAATTTATCTCCCATGTCATCTATTTGCTCCGACCATTCCGGTAAGTTATAGAGATGGTATTTGTTTTCTATTGCACTGTTGTTTTCCAAATTATTCTGCTAACTTATGATCTATTTGAATTCACTTCAGCCGCTCTTCTGGTTGAAAAACCTGCTAGTGGTTCAGCTCCTCCTCCTGCGACTTCATGTGTGTCATCCCTCGCTCAATCTCTTGATAGGACAAAAATGGCTATCAAGAGAAAGTTGGAGAAATCAACTGTACAGGAGCAACCTTTGAAAATTGCTAAAGTAGTCGATGTTCTTGATTCCGAGGAGGAGGAATCTTTATCTCTTGACAGAACTTCAGTGAGTCCGATTGTTGAAGCTCCCCATGATAAATCCAAGAAGACTCCTACTGCAGTCGATCTTCGCTCCCGCATCACTGTTTCAAGCTCTCCAGGCACTCTTAAGCTGATGCAAAAAGCTTTGGAGATGACCCCCACTCAAAAGTGCATTCCTCCAAGGCAACATCTCCTCCTCCCTCCAATAATTTTGAAGAGATAGTCTGGTCTATCTTAAACTCTGCGTTTTTTGCCTCCATCCACCCGCCTTCCTTTATTTCTGACTTGGCGTGTCACTATCATTCTCTCATAGAACAACAACTCTTTGTGAGTTTCTTTTATTTGACTTTATCATTACTGTTCTTCTCTAAATTTCTGACTTATGCTGTATTTCTTCTTTCAGATTTCTAAGAGTTGGTTATCTTTGCATGAGCAGGCATCCAAATCTTATGCCGAATCCTCCAAGTTTTAGGAGGAAATTTCCCCTTAAAGAATCAAGTCTCTTTCTTATCCGCAAAAAAAGATGAAGCTACATCCGAACTGGAGTGATTGAGAGCTTCTCTCACCCAATCAGAATCTACCATTTTAGAGGAATGGAAAGCCCAGCAACTCCTCGCCGACGAAAACTTGGCAACGCAACTAACCATAAAAGAATCCGACGAGACGAAGGTTCGAATGGCAGCAAAGAATGCCTCTTTGAAAGAGAAGTTGAAGAAGAACAAGGCCTCCCTAAAATTGGCACTCGATACTATCTTAGGTGCTAAACAATGAATGTCACAGTTTCTCGATTCTACACTTGAGATCATGATGAACTCCTTTGAAGATGCATTGATGCTTTCTTATGCTTTCTTATGCTGGCAACATCAATAGATGTCCTGAGCTAAGCTTTCCTTCACTCGACTCCGCACTCATTGATAGAGCTATGGGCAGGATTAATTAGATGAAGTATGGAGTTGAGACTGCTGATACGTAGGAGATTGACGCCTCCAAGATTCTTTCTTTCGAAGTCCCCTCCTTCGAAGTCGAGTTTGACTCAGAAGATGAAGGCGACAAGGATGATGCCGCTGGACAAGAGGGGGGCAACGATAATGATGACAAGGATAATGATAATGATGGTGATAACATTAATAGTGGTCATGGTTCAGGTGGTGATGGAGGGGACCACACTGAAGCTTCTGACAAAGACGGAGATGATAATACAAGAGCATTTGAAAAAGATCCATCTCATCATAAAGTAGTCCCGCTTGAATATGTCGTACCCTCTACTCCTTAAGAAGAACCTGCTTTTGTTAACATCGAAGAATTGAAAGAAAAAGAGCAGGTTTTTCAACCATCGGTCCCGGTATCATAGGTATGGGATTCTTTGTTTAAACATCTTTTACTTCGACTATAATAATAGTGTAAATCATCTATTTTATATAAGGAAGAAAACTATTCATCCTTATAAGACCAAGCTTGAAAGTAAACTAGCAGATATAAATATGTTATATAAGGAGTTAGATAAGTAGTTGAGGGAGCACAATACACTTTCTGACAAATATCATAGATTTAATAGAAGCACAACAATGTTAGCTTCCTTTAAGCATCAAGAAGCTGCCCTACGGCTGAGGAGAGCGCGCCTCCGTTATGATGGTCTTCTTAAAGAAAATTTTGAATTAATCACCCTCTTTTGGATGCTGATCGAGGAAAGAGATATTTTAGTTAATTTCTTATACAAAGCATATTGTCGAGCACCGACCTTTGATTTCTCTTACTTATGTGATTTTAGCAGGGGTTTACTTAGGCGTTTGCATAAGAGGTACTTGGATGAATTCTGATCTGACACATATCTTGGAGCATGTTGGAACTTGCCTCGAAATAGATCAATTCCCCTAGACCTTCCTCCTGAAAAACTTAAGTTTTATAACGATAAATTTATTCCAGAATTCTTTACAAAATCTACTTTGTATGAACTAGACGAATAATTATAATTGTGTAATAATAATGATTTATGAATGTTTATTTTAATTTTTCCACTATAATTAGCCATATTTTGTTGCTTTATTACAGATTAAACGTCCCTCTAGCAACTTTGTCTCTAGGGATTTTCTGAGTCAATATGTTAGGTTAAGAAAAGATTACACTGAGAAGGCATCAATTATAAAATCTTCAAAACTAGTGAAATATTGTTTTCTTAGGGATTTACAGAAACTTTACATGGAACATCCTCATCTTCGCTTTGACTTTCTTGGTGAAGAAAAGGAGAAAATACTTAAAGGGATCTGGACATTCCACACAAAACTAATATGTGGACACGATAGTCCTCCTACCAGGGAGTGGGACAACATTAAATACCTACCGGTTATTACTCAAGAAGGAGTTAATATTCTATTTGACGCAACAGTCATCCTCTCTGCTAATTCATTAAATAATGCTAGAAAAGTAGTGTCTCAACTTTGGATGTAAAGTAAATATCCAATTGTACTCTTTTAGTTTCGTTGTTGTTTGAGTAGTAATCTTTTATCATAATAATAAAGAGATTTACCATTTTGGTTTTGACTTCATTTTGTTTCTTTTTTTTAAAATAGGAGTTATAGTTATCAGCAGCTCTTCTCTCACTCAACTCAACGTCATGCTTCATTAATCTTAGAGATAGGCTGTTAACAGAACTTGAAAAGAGTAAACTCCTTGAAGATACCTTACTTGCTGGCTTTCAAGGCAATACAGAAGCTTTAAAATGGCACAAAATATTCTTACTTCATAAAGAGATATTCAATAATCTTAAGGATCAAATCGCCAGTTTAGGGGCTGATGTTAATAACAGAAATGAAACGATTTCTGCTTTGAAACGTCAAGTTAAGTTGAATCCTTTAATTGACTTTGATCATAGAATGTCAGAACTTCTCCAACAGATAAGTGATTTGGAGATAAAATTGAAGGACAGTGAAGCTCAATATGAGTCGCTGAAATTTTTTATTGGGGATAATATTTTGAGTATCGATCTACCAACTCCCCGCGCGACTCCTTCTGTTGCTAGATCTACAAGGTCTACTTCCCTCGCTTCCCAGAAATTCCCCATGATAACTAATCCTCCTTCTGGCTTAGACAAGAAGGTAGTGGGTGAATGGTGCAGGAACGTTAAGCTTGAAGTGGCAAAGTATTTCGATGAAAAACAAAACGCTAAATATTCGTAGAGCAAAAATGAGTATGCTACCAGAATTCAGGAACTTGAATGTGACAACTACTTCCTTCAAAAGCACATTACCGAACTGGAAAGGGAAAATAAAACCCTTAGAGGCGCAAATAGAGCTTTTAATCATGCTCTAAAGACTAATATTGATGCAATTGTTGATGTAGATAGGATAAGGAAGAAAGAGAAGAAACTCAAAGAAGTCCACTGTATCGCAATTCATCACATTGTAGATCCATCAATTGCTGAGATCTTGAACAAAGCTACTCAAGAATTATGATTGATTTGTAATCATGAAATGTATATACTTGTTCTGTATATCTATAATTAATTTCATAAGTTATATAAATCATGCAAATTTTCTAAATATCACCTGATTTGTGATCCTTACCTGTTATGTTATTTTTGAAGCACTTGTTTGATATTTTATACTACAACTTATGTGTTTGCTGAATCTTTCATTCTTCTTTTTTGTTTTGATTTTCGTGAAAAGCATGAAGCAAACAACATTTCTTATTGTTAGCTTGAGATTTGTGTATAAGTATATGCACATTATTTGTGAGGATTAACAAATCATCATGTTAATCATATGAAATGTAGTTTATATTTGATCAAATTTCCAAATCCCATCTTGGGTCATGACGAGAAATTTTAACCATGTTGCTGGAATATCCAAAGTTTGTCAGTGGAAAATCATGTCTCAATGCAGGGGTATAAATATTAGTGAGTTATCCTTTGGAGACAGTTAAATAAGAGTTAATATGAAAAAGGTCAAGAAATCATTATTTGAATATTTGTAATAGAAATCCAATGACCTATACTTGGGTATTAACGAAATTTGAAAGTTTAAAAATCTGAAACCCAGATTCGGGTATTAATGATCTTCTTGACAAAGTCTTTGACCCAGATTTAGGCATTACTGGTAGATAATCATAAATCCATAATTGAAATTCCCAAGCCCAGATTAGGACATAAATAAATAATAGCCTCGAAACCCAGATTCGGGTATAATAAAAACAGCAACTAATTGATAAAGCCTTAAAACCCAAATCCAGGTATTAGTAAATGAAATTCAGAAATGAAAGACCCGAAACCCCGATTCGGGTATTAATAAGTGGAGTTCTGTTTTACTCCTTTGATATTGTCTTCTTTGACATGTATGAACCCTACAGGTCTTTTAGATAGTTGTAATTTGATCGGTTGCCTCTTGAGCTTGGACGTCTTAGTCTTTTGAAGGTTTGCCATTTCTCATGCTTGGACATCTTAGTCCATTGTTTGATGAGCCTCTTCTTGGGCTTGGACATCTTAGTCCATTGTTTGATGAGCCTCTTCTTGGTCTTGGAGATCTTACTCCATTGTTGTCTTGTGCTCTTGGTTAGCTCATTCTTAGAGGCTGGAACCAAGGACTTACCCATCCTCTCACCAGGAGGCGCTTTGACCTAACTAGAGACGCGACCAAGGGCTTATTCGGTGCTTTAACCTGGCCATAGTGTGGTGTGGATAAAGACTTACTCCGACCACCCTCTAGGAGGCTCCTTACCCTGGCCATAGCATGGCGTGGACATGGGGTTGTTCAGTACTTTATCTTGGCCATAGCCTATGGCAGATAAAGGCTTTCTCCATCCTCCCTCCAGTAGGTGCCTTGACCTGAATAGAGGTACGACCAAAGGCTAATATGGTGCTTTATCCTAGCCATAGCGTGGAGTGGATAAAGGCTTACTCCATCCTCCCTCAAGGAGGCGCTCTGCCCTGGCCAACTTGGTGCAGACAGAGGCTTTCTACCATCTTAGGTAGTGTGCAAATAAGTGGAGCATTTCACTACTAACCATGTAGATTCTCTTTTAGAAAAATAACTTTTTATTGATCATATTCAATATATCTTTACAAATTCGTTAATCTTTCCTTGACGGAATAAGTTAATTATCATCCCTTCTAAGGCTCTGCAATGATTAGTTTTGTGTCCATTCATCATGTGATAATGGTAGTAGGATCACCTAAGACTCCTTTCATATTTTGGTTTCTTTTTTTGTGATGGCCAATAATTGAGCTTATCCTTGGTTAACAAGTAGACATTCTCTATGGATGTCGTTAAATTGCATTATTTAGGAAGTCTAGACTTGAAATTTGTTTCTTGAGGATGGAGTTTTGATTTCTTATTTCTTGGACTTGTAGTTTAACATTTTTCGATTGCTTTTCTTTTCGACACCCTTTGGAGTTCTTGTGTTGGAAGTGTTCTTGCTGGAATTTGTTGTCATTTATGTGCAAAGGCATTGTAGTCAGCCATTATCTCTTTTTCAAAGATTGTGCCTTTGGAATAATGTTGAATAGTTTTCCTCATTTGACTAAACAAATTGTCACTTCCATTTTTCCTCTTTCCTAAGGCAAAAATAGGGGTGGGGCCAATATGAAAGGGGCTCAGACTCCATTTCTCTAGATCATATGATCTTGCTTTTTTCTTTTTTATAATTCTTAGAGCTTCTAAGCTTAGCCTTTGCTCTTCATATTGGTTGGAATCCTTGATGGTTCTTAGGAAGAATCCTATCAAATGTGGTTTAGAAGATCCTTGCTTGGATCTTTTGATTCTTCTAGCCATGATGATATTAGACCAAAGTAGATAAGCATGAAATTGAGTTGGGTTAGAGACAAGTGGTATCGGGTGTTCAATCAAGCCAGAGGTTTAGTCCCTCCTTCCAGCGCCAAAATATTAACAAGAAATCTTATCAACACCCCGTAGTTGAGTTAAGGAAGATGGTTTATCCCTTTTTGTTTCCTTTAGTTAAGTTGAAGAGAATAAAATGTATGTTTTCTCCTCAACTATCCTTTCGAACGGGTCGCTGTAGTGAGAGCTTTCTTGGGTCAACCTTTTGACCCAGTCAAATCGTTTAATTTCCTTTCTTATTAGCATTTTGAACTTGCTGAGTTTGTTTAGCCTTTCCTTCGAAAGCCTTTCTTTCAAAGTAGTTGAAGAACACAGAAGGGTATCTCTAAAAATTCGGGACTCGGGTTGGATTTGGTGGGTTTCGACCCTATCGAAGGATAAGTGTTTTTAGATGAAGCTTGAGTCAGAGATCTAAAGTAAATCCAGTTGAGGTTTCGACCTTGTCGAAATCTGTGGTTTTAAGTGTCTTGGGTTTGGATTGGGATCCAAGGGTTAGAGTAGATTGGGATGAGGTTTCGACCTTGTTAGAAGTAGAAGTCCTACTAAAGGTAGCCTGGAGTATATACCGGTATTACTTGAAAATGCAAGGGCTTCGACTTAGTCGAAAGGGACCTTTTGATATGGTCGATACCTATAACACAAGTTTAGACCAAAAAAAGCTTGTGAAACAATTAAGTAATTAAAAATGTATAAAGACTTCCCTTTTCTACTCAAAGAAGATTTTATTGATCAATTTCCCATAATTCAATTTACAAATTAGGGTTTAGATCTTTTAGAATTAAGAAAGTACAAGTTTAGAATGACTGAGTTTGGATCCCTTAAACCAGACCCCTTAGGTCTTATTTATAGATGCGGGTCAGCACCTTTCGACCCCGATACTTTCGACCTGGTTGAAAGGTGCCTGCTGTATTATCCTTAGATTGCTTCTGCCTTTGTCGAAAGGGATAGTTGCGTCTTTCCTCTCTATGTTGTTCTGTTGCGAATATTTCTTGGATTGTTGTTCTTTTTCATTGTGCTTTTCTTTTATTTCTTTTGCTGTGTTGTTGCGTTTGTTATTTAGTTTGGGCCTTAGTCTATTGGGCCGTTTATTGTTCAGCTATATAAGCTGATTTGTACCGAATGTTTCATTTGAGAGATTTAAATAAATTAAAGTTAGATTTCCCTCTTTCAGTTCTTAACATGGTATCAGAGCACCTCGATCTATAATCTCTCGTTTTCATTTTTCCCTCCTGTTTCCTGATCAATCTTCATCATGGCGGAAGGCAAGTCGATCATGGATGTCATGCCAGTAATGTCAAGAATTACTGAGCATAAATTGGGAGAATCGAATTATTTTGATTGGAGCAAGACTATTCGGCTTTATCTCTGGAGTATTGAGAAAGATGATCATCTTCGTAAAGACCCTCCTGCTGAAGACTCGGATGCTAAAGAGGATCAGGTATGGCTTAGGGATGATGCTAGGCTATTTCTTCAGATTAGAAATACTATTGACGGCAGTATTATTGGCTTGATTAATCATTGTGAGTTTGTGAAAGAGCTAATGGATTATTTGGAATTTCTGTATTCTGGAAAAGGGAATCTAAGTAGGATGTATGATGTATGTAAGTCATTTTATCGTGTTGAGAAGAAGGATCAGACATTAATGAATTATTTCATGAATTTTAAAAAGATTTCTGAAGAATTTAATCTGCTATTACCTATAAGTCCGGATGTGAAAATTCAACAACAACAAAGGGAGCAAATGGCGATTATGAGCTTCCTTGGAGGTTTACCATCTGAATTTGAGTCAGCTAAAGCGCAAGTATTATCTGGATCTGATGTTAAATCTTTACAAGAGGTATTTAGCCGAATTTTAAGAGCAGATAGTTCAAGTAACCAAACTCCGGCTGCATCTAACAATAGTGCTCTAATTAGTCAAAGAAATTCTGGATCTGAAAATAGAGCTATGAATTCCTCAAACTCATGTTCTTATTGTAAGAAGATTGGACATAGATATCAAAATTGCTGGAAACTTGCTAGACAGAGGCAGAATAATGGAAATAGTGGATCAAATAATAATAAGTGGCAAAACTCATCAAATCAGACTGCTAATGTTGTTCAGAAGGCTGAGGATGGTTCTGTGTTAGTTAATGCAGAGGAATACATGAAATTCACTGAGTACAAAGAAGGGCTGAAGAGTGTATCCAATTCTGTGTCAATAGTGGCTAAATCTAACAAGTGGATAATTGACTCAGGGGCAACCGATCATATGTCAGGTAACTCACATTTATTCACTGAATTTCAAGAGAATAATAGATCTGCTCAATGTATTACTTTAGCTGATGGCTCAGTAGCAAACACAAGTGGATCTGGGTTAGTTACCCTTACTCCACAATTGTCTTTAACCCCCGTTCTACATACTCCAAAATTAGCCTTTAATCTGTTATCTGTTAGTCAGTTAACCAGGAAGATGAACTGCTGCATATCCTTTTACCCCAATCATTGTGTATTCCAGGAGTTAAAGAGCATGGAGATTATTGGTAGAGGTCATGAGCAAAATGGATTATATGAGCTGAAGGAAGATCAATCTATTGCTACAACTTGTATAAATAAAGATGAAGCACTCAAGGTTCATTGTCAATTGGGTCACCCATCTTTACTTAATTTCAGAAAATTATGCCCTAAATATAATTCACTACAAGTTCTAGATTATGATTCATGTCAATATGCTAAACATCATAGATTGTCTTCAAATCCAAGAATAAATAGAAGAAGTAACACTATGTTTGAGCTTGTTCATACTGATATATGGGGACCTTCTGTTGTCATTTCTAAACCTGGTTTTAAATATTTTGTCACATTTGTGGATGATTATACACGTACAACATGGCTGTTTCTTATGAAGAGTAGATCTGAATTATATTCTGTGTTTTGCAAATTTTATGCTGAAGTAGAAAACCAGTTTAATACTGTGATTAAAACTCTAAGGAGTGATAATGCTAAGGAGTATACATCTGAATTGTTTCAAAAATTCCTGAGTGATAGAGGCATAATTCATGAGACTTCATGTGTATATACTGCTTCTCAAAATGGTGTTGCGGAACGTTAAAACAGAAACCTACTGGAAACAGCAAGAGCTTTAATGTTTCAAACAAATATGCCAAAGTATTTTTGGGCCGATGCTGTTTCCACTGCTTGCTTCCTCATAAATAGAATGCCATCTTCTGTGCTAAATGGTGAGATACCGTATAAGCTTTTGCTTCCAGATAAACCATTGTATCCAGTTAAACCCAGAGTATTTGGGTGTACTTGTTTTGCTAGAGATGTTAGACCAAACTTGTCTAAACTTGACCCTAAATCTGTTAAGTGTGTATTTGTGGGATATTCACGTGTTCAAAAGGGATATAGATGTTACTGTCCAAGCCTTGGAAAGTATCTTGTGTCCATTGATGTAACGTTTCATGAAGACATACCTTATTTTCAAGCACTACAGAATTCAGTAGAAAATGTTCTGCAGAAGGATGATGAGGTTGATGACTTTCTTATATATACTTTGAGTGATAGCACAGAAGAAGAAATAACTGTTGCTCAACCAGAAATTCCTATTCATGAACCAATTCCTACGAGTGATCCTGAACTAAATCTTCCTATTGCCCTAAGGAAAGGTAGAAGACAATGTACATACCCTATAGCATCATATGTGGCATATGATCATTTACCATCTCAAACATGTTTACTTCTCAAATCTCTCGATAATGTAACTACACCAAAGGGTATTTCTGAAGCATTATCTGATATCAGATGGTATGGTGCTATGGTGGAAGAAATGAATGATTTGAAGGCAAACAAAACATGGGATTTGGTTAAATTACCTCAAGATAAGGAAGCTATTGGGTGTAAATGGGTTTATTCTGTCAAGGTCAATCCAGATGGAAGTATTGCAAGGTACAAAGCTAGACTTGTGGAAAAGGGTTATGCACAAGTATATGGAGTAGACTATTTGGAGACATTTTCTCCAGTGGATAAGGTAACTTCAATCAGATTACTCATTTCTCTAGCAACCATAAACAACTGGAAATTACACCAATTAGACATCAAAAATGCCTTCTTACATGGTGACTTACAAGAAGAAATGTACATGTGTCAACCTCCTGGTTTTCAAGTTGAAGCTGGAAATGGATTGGTGTGCAGGCTGAACAAGACCTTGTATGGACTTAAACAGAGTCCAAGAGCATGGTTTGGGAAGTTTAGTAGTGTAGTGGAGTCATTTGGCATTATCAAAAGCAAGTTTGATCATTCTGTTTTCTATAAGAAGTCTGGTGCAGGAATTATACTCTTAGTTGTTTATGTTGATGACATTGTTATTACAGGGAGTGATGAAGCAGGAATTCGTTCTCTAAAACAGTTTATTCATGAGCACTTTCATACTAAAGAATTGGGAGAATTGTGATATTTTCTGGGTGTTGAGGTTATCAGAAATGAGAAAGGAATATTTTTATCTCAAAGGAAGTATATTTTGGACTTGTTGAATGAAACAGGAAAACTTGGAATGAAACCATGCAAAGTTCCAATGGCACCAAATGTTGATCTTTCTGTAGAAGGAGAAGTATTCAATGAACCTAAAAGATATAGGAGGTTGGTTGGAAAGTTAAATTACCTTTCTGTAACCAGACCAGATTTGGCTTATGCTATTAGCATTGTGAGTCAATATATGAATAAACCAACTGTGCAACAATGGAGAGCTGTTGAGCAGATTCTAGGGTATTTGAAGGGGACTGTTGGATATGGTCTTATGTATTTGAACCATGGACATATGGAGGTAGAGTGTTTCTCTGATGCAGATTGGGCTGGCTCTAAAGTTGATAGGAAATCCACAACAGGTTTTTGTGTGTTTGTAGGAGGAAATCTAATATCATGGAAGAGCAAGAAACAAAATGTTGTGGCTCGTTCTAGTGCCGAGTCTGAATACAGGGCTATGGCAAAAGTAGTGTGTGAGATTATGTGGGTAGATCACTTAATGTCAGAAATTGGGTTTGAAGTGAAGAAGTCGATTACTTTAGGATGTGATAACCAAGTTGCTGTGTACATTGCCTTAAATCCTGTTTTTCACGAGAGGACCAAACATATAGAAGTGGATTGCCATTTTGTACGAGAAAAGATGCAGCAATGTTTGGTGTGTGCTAAGCATATTGGAACAAAGGAGCAAACTGCTGATGTGTTTACCAAGGCGATTGATGGAAAGAAGCTGGAGTACTTGAGAAGCAAGTTGCGCATGGTAGATTTACATGCGTCAACTTGAGGGGGTGTGTTGCGAATATTTCTTGGATTGTTGTTCTTTTTCATTGTGCTTTTCTTTTATTTCTTTTGCTGTGTTGTTGCGTTTGTTATTTAGTTTGGGCCTTAGTCTATTGGGTCGTTTATTGTTCAGCTATATAAGCTGATTTGTACCGAATGTTTCATTTGAGAGATTTAAATAAAGTAAAGTTAGATTTCCCTCTTTCAATTCTTAACATGTTCTATTGGTCCCTTCGACTCTATCGATAGGCTTTATCCAGTGGTTTCGAAGGTTTTGCAATACAGATGGTTTCGACTCTATTAGTTGCTTCTGAACTTATATTTATGACTTGGTGCGAAACTTCCTTGGATAATAATGACTTTGACCCGTTCAAAATACTTGGTTTGGCTTTTGAAAGGGTTGCTTTGGCCAATGCATGCTTCAGAGTTGTTTGACCCTAGGAGATACCTTTGGCTTCGAAAGTTTTGGTGCATATATGTTGGGTTGTCATTCCTTGTCTTCGCAAGGTGTAGCTTTGACTCATTTAAAATGTCTTCATGCATATGGAATTGCCTGCTTCGAAAGGTGGTCACTAAGTGGAACGGTGCTTTAGACCCCTTCTACCCCTTCGAAAGGTTGAGAATGTTATAGATCTTGACGGTAGCTTCCTTTCGACCTCTTCGAAAGGCTCTAAAGCTTTTGGACGTTTGCTGTAGCATCCCTTTGACTCCTTCGAAAGGTCTAGCTGGAGACTTTTTGCTTGTTCTTCTTTGTCTCCTGCTCGAACTGGTTTCGAATAGGTCAAAAGAAATTTCAGCAATAACACCCCAAATGGTATATATTATACAAAGAAATTCATGTAACAATGCAAAGCAACTATGCCATACAAGAACATACCTAATGCATTCGAACAACAAACAACTAACCTGACATTGCATCTGGGTAAGTTTCCCTAATATGATCCTCAGTCTCCCAAGTACAATCGTGAGGGTCTTCACTCCATTAAACCTTCACAAGCTTGACCACCTTGTTCCTCAATCTCCTTTCATCCCAACTACAATATGAGCTGGGTGTCGGACTACAGTTAAATTCGGTTCTATTTCCAAGTCATCCTGAATAGATGTCCCCATAATCAGCGATGGATTGAACATGCTTTCCCAAATAAGATACATGAAAGACATTATTAACTTCAGACAATCTCTCAGGCAAATCTACTCTATAGATCAACGATCCAATTCTCTCAAGGATCCTAAATAGTCCAATGAATCAGGGTGCTAGCTTTCCTGCCCTTCTGAATCTTACTGCTTCTTTCATTAAGGAAACTTTCACAAATACCAAATCCCCAACCACAAACTCCAAGTCCATTCTCCTCTGATCGGCATAACTTTTTTGTCGATCCTGGGCTTCTTTCATTCTTTCCTTGATCGTAGTCACTTTCTCTGATGCTTCTTGTATTATCTCTGGTCCAAGAACTAAACGGTCTAAGTTTCTACCCATCACGAAGGTGATTTACAAGGCCGTCCATACAAAGCTTCATAGGGTGCCAAGTCAATTCTAGCTTGGTAACTGTTGTTGTAAGTGAACTCTACCAAATGCAAATGACCTTCCCAAGAACCTCCAAAACCCAAAATGCATGCTCTCAAGAGATCCTCCAAATTTTGGTTCACCTTTTCGGTTTGTCCGTCTGTCTGCAGGTGATAGGATATGCACAAATTTAACTTTGTCCCTAAAGCGGCTTGGAATGCTCCCAAAAATCGGCTGGTGAAGATGGGATCTCGATCACTAACTATACTTAGTGGATTCCATGTAGTTGAATGATCTTCCTCAAATAAATCCCTACCAACGAAGCTGCAGTTTTTGTAGACTTCATCGGAATAAAGTGGGCGCTCTTTGTTAATCGATCTACAATTACCCAAATGCCTTCATCACTTCTTCTCATTCTAGGAAACCCATCGATAAAGTCCATGGATATTTGCTTCCACTTCCAGTTTGGAATCTCCAATGGTTGGAGTAACCCAACAGTCTTCTACTGGTCACTCTAGACATGTCGACAATTTGAATACCAGCCCACGAAGATCGAAATGTCTCTCATCAACCCTTTCCACCAAAAGGACTTCTTCATATTCTGAAACATTTCGGTTACTCCTAGATGGATAGATAACCTTGACTGATGGCATTCTCTCAGTACATCATGCATAATTCCATTAACAATTGGTACATAAATCTATCCATTGGTTTTTAAAATGCTTCAAGATTCAATCTGAAAACTTAAAATAATTCCAACTTCAACATCTTTCTTAAGCCGAGCTAAAATAGGGTCTTCTTCTTGGAAATATGAAATTCTCTCCATTAGTGTTGGCTTAACTTCCGAATTTGCAATCTTCGCCACATTCCTACTTAACGCATATGTAGCGGCATTTGCTTTCCCCGGGGTATAAATAATCTCAAGGTCATAAGATGCAAGAAATTCAATCCATCTTTGCTGCCTTGAGTTCAAATACTTTTGGGTAAAGAATACTTTAATGACTTGTGATCTGTATATAACTCAAACTTTTCACCCAAAAGATAGTGTCTCCACAGTTTTAATGTGAAGACAACCACCAATAGCTCTAGATCATGCGTAGCATAATTCCTCTCATGAGGTTTCAACTATTGACTCACATACGCTATTACTTTACCATTCTGCATCAAAACTATGCCCAATCTAGTCCTGCATGCATCCATGTGCACTTTTAATCCTTCACTCCCATCTAGAATAGTTAATACAGGAGCACTTGTCAATTTCTCCTTTAACTCATTGAATGCTTGATCGCACTTGGGTGTCCAAATATACTTAGCATCTTTCTTCGTCAACTTTGTTAGATGAGAAGCAATCTTCGGGAAATCTTTAATGAACCTTCTATAGAAACTTGCCAATCCGAAGAAACTTCTGACCTCAATCGCACTTTCGGGTTTCTACCAATCTTGAACCGCAACTACTTTTGCTCGATCCACTCATATGCCTTCTCCCGAAACTACGTGCCCTAGAAATCCAACTTCGGATTTCCAGAAATGCCACTTAGAAAACTTTGCCTTTAAAACGTGATTTCTTAAAGTACTTAGAACAACATGAAGATGGTACTTATGCTCTTCTTTCGTTTTAGAATAAACGTGAATATCATAAATGAAGACGAGAATAAACTTGTTAAGAAAATCCCGAAACATTCTATTCATCAAATCCACGAAATAAGCAGGTGTGTTAGTCAATCCGAATGGCATGACTAACTACTCGTAAATACTATCATGGGTTCAAAAAGCTGTTAAGGGTACACTCTCTCTGCTACCCTTAATTGGTGAAAACTAGTTGCAAGATCCAAATGAGAAAATATCCAAGCTTTGTGGAGTTGGTCAAACATGTCGTCAATCCTAGGTAAAGGATACTTATTCTTGATAGTCCTCTTATTTAATTCTCGATAATCCACACATAATCTAAGTGTTGGGTGCGTTTCCACCACCACCGAGCCAGAAAGAAGAAAGCACCTACTACCGAACCAGAAGCCGCTCCACCTGCTACTGAACCAGAAGTCGCTCCACCTGCTACCGAACCTGAAGCCACTCCACCTGCTACCGAACCAGAAGCCGCTCCACCTGCTACCGAACTAGAAGCCACTCCACCTGCTACCGAACCAGAAGCCACTCCACCTGCCACCGGGCCAAAGTGCTACCGGACCAAGGTCTCAGCTCCAACCATCTACCACCGGACCAAAGCACTACCGGACCAAGGCATTGCCAAACCAACGTTGCCAGGCCAGATTGCATCAGCCCAGGCCCACCAGCAGCTGTATACATCCAGAACCCCGGCTCCCAACCTCACTCTATAAATGGAGGGGTAGGGGTACAACAATGAGAGACAAGTTTGAGAGCTCAAGCACGGACAGAACTTTCAAACAACTTTCATACACTTGTAGTCAAAGCTTTTTACTTGTAATCTGAATAGTAAAGGAGAATAACATATAAAGTGGACGTAGGCACATTCTGGCCGAACCACTATAAATTTTTGTGTCTTTTACAGTTTAGTCCCTGCTTTTTATATATTTGAATAAATCACCAAGACCACTAAAAACAACATAAAATCAACTAAATCATACGACTTGGAGGTGTTTGCCCATTTTTTGTGAAAACATTTTTGGTGCTTTCACTGAGAGCTGAACCCCGGACTTCAGCTTCTCCCACTTAACTTTTTTCCTAACAGCATCGCTCATTGCTTGGAAGACATGCCTCCCAAGCAGAAGAAAGATGTTAACAAAGGAAAGAACATCGCAACTAGCAGTATTCCAGATCCAGTGGTCACAGATCAAGTAAATCATCCCATTCCAGCAGCAGTATCGAATGAAGGTCAGGCAAACCCGACAACCCCTGCCACGAAACAGCCGGCAGCAATTACTAGGGCAGATCTACACAGGGTTGTGGCTGAAGTGACTAACCGCTTCACATCCCAGCAGGAAGCCTTGGTGGACCAACTCATGTCACGCTTAAGGGATGCTGAAGAGTCCAACCGCAACACTGAATCATGGGGTGAGTCCCAGTCTGGAGGATCTCAGAGACAACAAAGGTCTTCCTTCTTCGAAGGAGCTAACGACAGAAGCGGCCATGGTAGGAGCCGAGACCGAGCTCAGCCCGAAATTGGACCGGAGGAAATGCTTGGAACCGAACCCAATGGGGGAGGTACCGGGCGGAGGTCAACTGTAGCCGAGCCTGTCATACTGCCTGACCACGGAAACGCAAATGAGCGGGGCAGAGCTAGAGTCCAGCCCGAAGTTGGACCCGAGGAAGTGCTTATATCAGAACCCAACAGGGGAAGATCAAGGCAAGGGCCAACTGTAGCTGAACCTAGCATGCTCCCAGAAGACCAAAGACAGCCACTGGAAAATATTAGGAATGATAGACGATACCATCCCTACAGGTCATCTGGACGGAATCAATCCCACAGAGCAGAACCGAACTCATTTCTATCTGCTCCAAATTCTGATGAATGAATGGCACGCTTGTTCAGAGAGTGCGTCCAACGGGATCAAAGAGATTGAGGGATAGGCGCTAGGGTAACCAGTACTTTCGCCCGCAATATCGAAATTGCCATCACCCCCCGAGAATGGTAAATGCCTACAATGGAACCTTACAAGGGAACCTCTGACCCCGTTGTACACTTACAGAGATACACACAGCATATGCTCATGAGCGAAGCAACAGAAGGAGTACTGTGCAAATGCTTTCCACTATTCTTAGCAGATCTAGCTACCTCCTGGTTCTGCCATCTACCCCAAGGATCCATCAGCTCATGGGAGATATTGAAAGAAAAGTTCATCAGCCAGTTCCGCATTCATGTGGAGCAACCCAAGGATGCTTATTCCTTATCCAGTATCAAACAGAAACCTAGAGAAAAACTGCAGCAATATCTAACCCGATTCAATACCGCAGCGGCCGCAGTCCAAGATGCCGATGAGAAGCTTATCTTAATGGCCCTCTATAGTGGGGTGCATCTAGATACTAAATTTGCTAGAAGGTTGACAAAAGAAAAACCAGCTATTTTACCTGATTTCTTCCATGAGGCTGGGAAATATATGAGACTTGAAGACGCAGCCACTGAGGGGCAGTCAGGGCAACAAAATAAGGCAGCTCACGGCGACACGCCCGTTGTAGCAAAGGACGTTCGAAGAAATGACTCTAGAGACAATGCTGGGGGCAAGAAGGGAGAAAAGCGTCTGTATCGGCCAGGACCGAGATTTGACGCTTACACCCCTTTGAATGAAATGATTGAAAACATCTTCCTGGTCACTCAAGACGAAGTTAAATACAAATGCCCCCCGCACAAGAAGGAATCAGATAACGCAATTAAGTCTAGAAAATTCTGCCGCTTCCACGAATCCCATGGGCATGATACCATCGAATGCCATCATCTCCGGGACTTGATTGAAGAACACATCAGAAGAAGGAGACTAGAATGCTATGTAAAAGGTCAGAACAGGACCCCAGTTCCTGCCAATGAGAACCCAAGGCTACCCTCCCTAGAAATAGGCAGAGGAAATTGCAACACCAGCGGCTCCAGTCAAGAGAAGATAGTGGTCCATACCATCTCGGGAGGGCCACACATCGCCGACGGAAGCTGGGCGGAGATGGAAAGGTACGGAAAGTCACTTAGAAACAATGAAGAATGCATCAATTCAATTATAGAAGAATGCCACCCGAAGCAGATAGAGAATGGTGACATCACATTCAGTAGGCGTGACCTGGGGGGAAGGCAGTACCCTCACACGGATCCCATGGTTATCTCTGCCCGGCTCGGTCCAGCCGAAGTTTTCCGAATTCTAGTAGACATTGGAAGCTCAGTAAATATCCTATTCAAGCATGCCTTTGACAAAATGAAGCTGTCATTAAAGGATGTTCTTCCCTGCAATAAACCACTACACGGTTTCACAGGAAATGCGAAGATGCCCCTCGGGCGACTGGACCTCTTTGTTGAAATTGGAAGTCATTCCCGCTCCGTTGTTCGGAAACAAACATTTGTGCTGATAGAAAACCACTCGGCCTACAACGCCTTCTTAGGAAGGCCAGCCTTGTCTGACTTCCAAATTGTCCTGGCCCCATGGTGCCTGAAGATGAAATTTTCAACGGACAATGGAATAGGGGAAGTAGAGGGAGACCAGGACATTGCATGAGATTGCTATGTAACTGAACTTCACAATAACCACAAGAAGGATAAAGGGAAGAGTGCAGAGATTGGCCTCTGCACAAAAAGTTTGGAAGCATAGCAACTAAATAAAGCCCCTCCTCTTCGATATACCAGTGACCCTTTCAATGAATTAGACCCCAAGGACAAAGAGGAGGAGGCTACCGCCGAGCCTGCAGAGACTATGGAATTTGTATCTGTGGACAGACACGACTCGAGTAGACTATTGAAAGTCGGGTCCCAACTAAAAGCAAAATTGAAGGAACAACTCATTGATTTTCTCCGCCACAACCTGGATGTATTTGCATGGTCACATGTTGACATGACTAGAATCTCCCCTGACATAGCATGCTACGTACTAAACATCGATCCTACTAAGGCGCCAGTAAAACAGAAAAAGAGAAGTATGGGGGCAGAACGATCAGCGGCCCTCGATGAAGAAGTAAAGAATCTACTTGCCAATGACTTCATACGAGAAGCCATCTACCCAGAGTGGATTGCTAACCCGGTACTAGTAAAGAAGGCTAATGGGAAGTGGCAAACATGCATTGACTTCTCCAACTTAAATGACGCCTGCCCGAAGGATTGCTTCCCACTTCCCCGAATCGATCAGCTTGTGGACAGCACAGCCGGGCACGAACTCTTATCTTTTTTGGACGCATACTCAGGATATAACCAAATTCCTATGCATGCTCTCGATCAAGACCACACTAGTTTCATCACTGACCGGGGATTGTACTGCTACAAAGTAATGCCTTTTGGACTTAAAAATGCAGGAGCCACCTATCAGCGTCTCGTCAACAAGATGTTTGCGGGGCTAATAGGACAAACTATGGAAGTTTATGTGGATGACATGCTGGTAAAGTCAAGGAAAGCCAATGATCACGTAAGCCACCTGGGCGAGATGTTTCAAGTACTTCGCCAACATGGAATGAAGCTGAATCCTCTAAAGTGCTCCTTCGGAGTATCATCATGAAAGTTCCTAGGATTCATCGTCCATGCCAGAGGAATCGAAGCAAACCCTGAACAAGTCCGAGCTCTGAAAAATATCAGGATACCTTCTACTCGAAAAGAAATGCAAAGCCTAAATGGGAAGGTGGCCGCCCTGAGCAGATTCATCTCTAAAGCAACTGACAAATGCATCCCCTTCTTCGAAGCTCTACAGAGAGACAAAGGAAAGTTCGAATGGACTAACGAATGCTTAACAGCTTTCCTTAACTTAATCGAGCACCTCCAGAGACTACCAGTACTCTCAACTCCGAACAAAGGCGAAGAGCTATACCTATACCTTGCTGTGTCATCTCATGCTCTAAGCGCCGCCTTGGTGAGAGAAGACAAACGCACGCAGCGGTCGGTATACTTTGTGAGCAAGAGGTTTACAGGGGCGGAAGCCAAATATCCTAAACTTGAGAAACTAGCGTACTGTTTACTAATCACGTCACGGAAGCTGCATCACTATTTCCAATCTCATTCCATCAGAGTTCTGACCGATCAACCACTAAGGTAGGTACTCCATCGTCCCGTCACTTCTAGGCGACTACTTAAATGGTGCATTGAACTAAGTTAATATGATATCACCTACCATCCTCGCACCGCCATCAAGGGACAAGCCATGGCCGATTTCATCGCCGAATTCACTACCAACGAAGGTAAGGAGCAATCGGAAATAGCAGAAGACATCAAGTGGAATCTCTTTGTGGATGGTGCATCAAACGAACAAGGCTCGGGGGCAGGTGTGGTAATAATCACTCCCAGGGGAAATAAGCTACACTATGCTCTAAGGTTGGAATTCGCTGCCACCAACAACGATGCAGAGTATGAAGCAGTGATAGCTGGATTAGAACTTGCCTTAGAAATCGGAGCCAATTCTTTGTGTCTTCATAGTGATTCTCAACTTATTGTAAATCAAATACTAGGAGAATTTCAAGCTCGAGAAGAACGACTCATAGCATATCTAAAAAAGACCAAGTTGCTTCTCGATCAATTGGATCGCTATTTAATCAAACACATCCCTCGGGAAGAGAACCAAGAGGCCGACGAATTGGCGAAGCAAGCTAGCATGAGATACGGCACTCTTTCCGGAGCAGTGGCCATCTCAAAGCAACTGACCCCAAGTTTCGAGCAGGTGAATCTGATAGCTACAATCAAAGAGGAAACTTGGATAACTCCCATCCAAAAATACTTACAAGACGGCACACTGCCCGACAAGCGTAACGAAGTCAAGAAAATCTTGAGGAGAGCTTCCCGCTACACAATACAAGAAGGCACCCTTTATCGGCGCGGCTTCTCTAACCCCTTATTAAGGTGTGTCGTTGAAAGGGAAGCAAAGGAAATCTTATCCAGCATCCATCAAGGAAGCTGCAGAGATCACACCGGAGGGCAGGCTCTGGCAAAGAAAATACTCCGATATGGATACTTCTGGCCCACCTTAAACAAAGACGCCTTAAATTTTGTCAAAAAATGTGACAGATGTCAGAAATTTGCGAAGATTCCGCGGCTACCCACAACTGAGATTACCCAAATGACCAGCCCTTGGCCCTTTGCAGTATGGGGAATTGACCTGATTGGCGAACTGCCAATGGGCCGAGGCGGAGCCAAATATGCTATAGTGGCAGTCGACTATTTCACCAAATGGGTGGAAGCAGAACCCCTAAATAAAGTATCTTCAGCAAAAGTTATTAACTTCTTGATCAAAAATGTTCTATGCAGGTACGGGGTCCCACTTAAAATCATATCGGACAACGGACTTCAGTTTGACAGCGAGGAGTTTGCCAACTGGTGCCCAGAGCACGGAATTCACAAAAGCTTCTCATCTGTAGCTTATCCCCAGGCAAACGGACAAGTCGAAGCTGTCAACAAAATTCTCAAAACTCTAATAAAAAGGAAACTTGAAAAGTCAAAAGGCGCTTTGGTGGATGAACTTCCGACGGCACTTTGGGCCTATCGCACATCTTTCAGAACATCAACGGGGCATACTCCTTTCTCTTTGGCATACGGATCGGAGGCTATGCTCCCAGTTGAAACTATAGTGCCTTCCCACCGCAGGATCCACTATAACCCAGAAGAGAACGAGGAACTCCTTCACATGTCTTTGGATCTAATTGAGGAAAGAAGAAATGATGCAGCCCTCAAAGCAGCAGCTCACAAGCAAAAAGTGGCAGCGCAATACAACTCCAAAGTCAAGCATCGTAGCTTACAAGAGGGGGATCTTGTCCTCAAGCGAATCTTCCCGCGACCCGGAGCACTTGATCCAATCTAGGACGGACCATATATAATTCATAAAGATCTCCACAATGGAGCTTATATTTTGTCAATAGTGGACGGAAAGGTGTTCCAGAGGGCATGGAACATCCAACACCTTCGTCGATACTTTTCTAAACTTGTACTGCCCATATTAAGTGAATTAACAAAGAGAATCAGTGGACGTAGGCATTTTCGTGCCGAACCACTTTAAAAAACTTGTCTTTTGTTAACTTGTTCCTTTATATCTTGGCTGCTTGTTAACTTTATCCTTTTCTGTTGAACAAAATCCTGTGTAATGGCATTTCCATTCAAGACACTCCACAGCGCGACTTCACCTGGACAAGACCTAACAGGTACTATGCGATTCTATGCCCTCGCCAATGAGACACTTTTGCTCTGGCATCCCTCTGCTGCGGGTTAACTCATTGCTCGCGACGGCCCTTAAAGCCAACTGTAATGAGCCGATTATAAGCCACCGAGAAGGCCGACTATAGCCGAGGCAGCTCATTACGGCGTTCGGCTCGCCGACAGCCGTGAACCTACTTTAAGCCCCAACATAAGGTGTGGCCAGCCAGGGGTAGTTCACGGTTGACGATCGACACCCACACTAGCCGGCCACAGTAAATCGAATAATACCCACGATTATGGGCCATAATGGCCCGGGTAGTTAGTGTGCCCGATCTCGGCTCCGATATGTCTTAAGTACGGCTGTGGTAAAAAAGATAAACTCCCCGCGGAGGCGTAAGATGGGTGACAAATGTCTCCAAGACCCATAGCTAGGGAAAGTGACTGCAAAACCCGTTTGCCACGAACTTAAGCACATCGAAGGCCTTCCGTGATTGGAAGTTTTACCGTTTCTCATATTTCAATTTTATTTAAAGAACTTTCCTCCTATCACGATCCCTAAAGTACAGGACACAGAATGGGAAGCGCTCGCTAATGGGAATAGGAACTCGCAATTGAATGACAGGCCACTCGGCCACATGCCATACTCAGTCATATAAGACATTCAAAGCAACCGTCTACAACCAAAGCATGAAGGGCGGTACTTTCTTCTTTTGTGTATAAATACGTAGCTATAATTTTTTCGCACATCACGTTAAACATTGCAAGGTATGAAATTACAGTTTAAGCAAGAACTTGACATCAAACACGATCGAATCACAGGCATATGCACAGCTATACTTCTTGTGCAACACATCAAAATGACGAAAGCATTCAAATACGACAGAATCAGCTTAAGTTAAAAAATTACATACCAAGAATAAAGTCGTTTATTACAAGTAACATAATTACAGCCTAAAAGTTACGTTACTGCTCTGAGACTAACGTAGACAGCAATGTCAAGTAAACAAAAAGATATCCAGGTCAAGTTAAGAAGTCGGCTGCATCGGAGCTTCACCCTTGTCCTGTTGGCCCTCCGAAATCTCCTTAACCGCGGAGTGGGAACTTTCAGCATGTTGACCAGAGATATTTAGTGCTCCAGAGGTCTCGCCTGTCCGGTCAAGGAAAGAATTCATTAAGAATAAGCAACCAAGTTACGAAAAGCTAAAAGGGGAGACTTACCAGCATCTTCTCCTTGATCATCATCCTCCAACTGCACACCAACCTCCTCAGCAGCAAGCAGCCGCATACCCTCTTTCACCGCCACCTTCTCCTCCTTGGTAAATTGAGCCGTAACCACATCCATTCTGAAGGCCACACCGCCCTCCTTATCTGCTTCGGTCTTAGCCTCCTCCAGGGCCCTGAGATAAATCCTAGCCATGACTCGGGGATAATCATCCATCCAAGATAAGTTGCCCTGTCTCCAAGTGCGAAAGTACATATCCTGAAGCATCTCATCCATTATCCCCTCATTCTCATCAAACTCCCTTATTCGGCCCTCAGAAGCCAACAGCTGTGCAGTGGCAGCATCCCTCTCCAATTGGTACCAAGAGCGGTCGGCTTGGAAGGATCTCCTCATCGCCTCCATCTCCTCCTTCAGCTTGGTTTGAGCAAGCTCCGCGGCTTCAAGTTTCCCGGACAACTCCTGTATCCGCTCGAGATCCGCTTTCCGAACCTCATCCACCATTGCGATAGCCATGTCAATCTGTTCCTTATAGGCAGCCTCCATTTTCCGTAGCTCTGCTCTGCTGGCCTCTTCCATGGCTGTCTTTAGTCGCCTGGAGGCGGCCTCATGCTGAGAGATCTGGATGGCCTGATCAGCAAGTTGTTGGCTTGGTCGGAAACCACTAACCGTAGTCGAATGTTAGCACTACCAATTTCTTCTCCAGCCTTGACCAACCGAGCGTGATGCCCCATCAGCTTCCTGGTTTCCTCAGCAATCCGGTCAATGTTTTCCTTAGCTTCATCCCCCAAGGTTACGACCCAAGTGGTAAGCAAATCAAGGTCCAGGGACTTAGCTTCATCCAATACTCTTACCATAGGATTACGAGGGAGAAGGTGCTCACCGGTAGCTTCATCAAAGATAATATCATGAGAACCAGGATCCAGATCCCGATGATCCGCAAACGGATTACGAGCCAAGCCAGGATGATCTATCGGGGTAACAGTAGGATTTTCAGACGGGTGCGGGGAAGGAATAAGCTCAGTATTCTCCTCTATGGTATCCTGAAGAGGCTGATTCGGGGGCTGAGGACCGGGTGAAGGTTCAGACAAAGAGAGACTCCTCTTCTTCCTTTGGATATCCTCTTCGATAACTCCAAGAAGAGGACGGTAGTCGACTACGTCTCTAGGATGGTTAGCCGGAGGCTTTGGTTTAGTAGAAGCCTTGAGGAGTTTGTATTGTTCAAGACGGTGCCGAACATCTGACGTCTTGGCCACCTTACCCGCTCCTGAAATAAAAGCCAAGTGTTACAAGCATACATTGAGCTATAATTCAAGAAATACATCGAGTTACGAAGAGTAAAAAGACGCATTTGTTATACAAACCCTGGGGAGGAGTAGGATATTGCAATAAGTCCTGAATCTCATTCCAGGACGGGAGCGGGCCGTAAAATATTTCTAAATCCTTATCATAAATGAAGTCAGCAGGAGTCAAAAATTCACCTTGATCCACAGGAATTGCCATAGCTGAAGCGCTCTTAGAAGATGAATCAGCACCGATCCCGGCTTTGCCAGCCTTCTTAGACTTCTCCACCAAAGCCGATCCTTCCTCCGACCCTTCAAAAGCGAGGCGGAAAGCATCATCTGTCCACTCCTAAATCACACCTGCCTGCTCAGAAGACAAAGCCCCCGTTCCACCACCGCTCTGTCCGTCACCACCATCATCGCTATGACCATCACCATCACCTTCTCCACCGCTCCCAGTCTCCGCCTCACCTCCTTCACCCTCGCCTCTCTCCTCCTCCACATCTTCCTCCTCCGGAACATCGGGACATGTGTTAGGGGAAGGTCCATCGGACTTCTTAAGTTTCTTCCCCCCGGCAATTGGATGATGTGAGAAGGGTTTCCTTTTACCACTCTTCGCCGTAGCCCCTCCTTTAGCTTTGGCGGCCCTCTCCTCAGCTGTGTCTCTCTGCTTGACCACAGACTGACGTGGCAGAATCAGGTTGTGCCCCAAAAGAGTAGCGTTCCTGATTAAATAACAAGCCGCCCTCTCCCTTTCCGGAATGGCTTCTATTTCCTCAGCCATCCGAACCAGACGTTCGTTCTCTACAACCGCAAAGCCACCTGTCGCTAGAAAGAAATAAAAGCACGTAAGGAGGAGTATTGCGGTCAGAATAAAAATTATAAATGAGTTTCAACATACAGCCAGAGGTGAAGCGGCGGAAAGAAACGGAGTCATCCTTGACAAAAAACCATTCTTCTTGAACATGCTAAATTTCGAATATAAATCCAGGACTGGCTTGAAGGACACAGCTAACTCTAAGCTAATATATGGAGACCCCTTCTTGTAGCCTCTCAAGTTGTACAAGTACCGGATTTCTCGGTTGGTAGGAGGGCGCCCGTATCTCCTCTGGAAGATAAGGAACAGACTCACCAAGATGGCATAGGAGTTGGGCTGAAGCTGGAAAGGAGCCACCTTCAAGTATGTAATGAAACTGACTACCCAAGCATTAATAGGTGGGATAGCACCGCACATGCAATGATACCTGCTATAAGCAAAATATCCTTCGGGAGGGTTATACGGCATCACTTCTTTTCCCGGCAGCATCATATGCGCTCTATCGATCCCAAAAGAGCGAGAAATAACATCAAGCTGCTCATCTTTGAGGGAGCTGGGAAAGCAATCAGGCGGTGAGTTCAGGAGCTCTTGAGGACTGTACCCGTCTACTAGCGTTCTCGAGGTTGGTCCCTGTCGTTCAGGTGCTACCTGAACTAGCGGCACTATGGAGGACTCTCCTCGGTCCTTGGACTTCTTTTTGTCAGAACGAGTTTCTACTTTATGAGACATTATCTACAACACGAGAAAACACATTGTTAGAACAAGGGATGTAGAGATATAAACAAGCAAGTATATGCAGTCTGGAATTTCACTCGTAATTCAAAACATAAAAGCTTCACTCGGTAGTTCAAGTCTTGGAGTTCATTCGGCACTCATACTCCCTAAGTGTTGTTCGGTAATTCAAGTCTTGGAGTTCATTCGGCACTCATACTCCCTAAGTGTCGTTTAGTAGTTCAAGTCTTCGAGTTCATTCGGCACTCATGCTCCCTAAGTGTCGTTCGGTAATTCGAGTCTTCGAGTTCATTCGGCACTCGTACTTCCTAAGTGTCGTTCGGTAATTCGAGTCTTCGAGTTCATTCGGCACTCTTACTTCCTAAGTGTCGTTCGGTAATTCGAGTCTTCGAGTTCATTCGGCACTCATACTCGCTAAGTGTCGTTCGGTAATTCGGGTCTTCGAGTTCATTTGGCACTCATACTCCACGGATTCATTCGATAGTTCAAAACATAAAAGTCATTCGGAAATTACCTAGACCGGTGGTCAAACGTGATTCGGCGGTATGATTGATTCGACAGGAAAGAATCTGGTTTGGCTATTTTAGTTAGTAAGGAATAACGAAAGAGTATGGCCCATACTTATAGGCAAAAAAGAAACGACCGGACCAACTGGTTCGGCGCTCGGGACCAAGTGAGAGTGTTCATGTCGAAAGGCCTAAAACAAAGCACGACATATGCTGGCATATGCCCCACTTTGGGGGGCAAATGTTGGGTGCGTTTCCACCACCACCGAGCCAGAAAGAAGAAAGCACCTGCTACCGAACCGGAAGCCTCTCCACCTGCTACCGAACCAAAAGCCGCTCCACCTGCTACCGAACCAGAAGCCGCTCCACTTGCTACCGAACCAGAAGCCGCTCCACCTACTACCGAACCAGAAGCCGCTCCACCTGCTACCGAACCAGAAGCCACTCCACCAGCCACCGGACCAAAGTGCTACCGGACCAAGGTCTCAGCTCTAACCATCTACCACCGGACCAAAGCACTACCGGACCAAGGCATTACCGAACCAACGTTGCCAGGCCAGATTGCATCAGCCCAGGCCCACCAGCAGCTGTATACATCCAGTACCCCGACTCCCAGCCTCACTCTATAAATAGAGGGGTAGGGGTACAACAATGAGAGACAAGTTTGAGAGCTCAAGCACGGACAGAACTTTCAAACAACTTTCATACACTTGTAGTCAAAGCTTTGTACTTGTAATCTGAACAGTAAAGGAGAATAACATATAAAGTGAACGTAGGCACATTCTGGCCGAACCATTATAAATTTGTGTGTCTTTTACAGTTTAGTCCCTTCTTTTTATATATTTGCATAAATCACCCAGACCACTAAAAACAACATAAAATCAACTAAATCATACGACTTGGAGGTGTTTGCCCATTTTTTGTGCAAACACTAAGAGAACCATCGGCCTCGGTAACGAACACTACTGGCGATCCCCAACTTGATGTGCTGCGTCTGATCAAACCCTTCTACAATAAATCAAACATCTGCTTCTCTAGCTCTCTCCTTTCCTTCGAAGCCAACCTTCGAGGAGGTTATACAATCAGTCTGGTTCTTGGAATCAAATCAATGCGTAAATCTATTTCCCGATGAGGAGGTAAACCTTACACTTCTTCAAAAATATCCTTGAAGTCTCGAACAATTGGTATATTCCTTATCTCCTTTTTGGGTACTACGAGGGAATAAAGAAAAATCCTCATTAATTTATTAGGCTCCCCATAATAAAAATCCATAACAACATTTCCCACATCACTAATTCTGAAAATTATTTGATTATAGTTTATGACCACTCTAAATTTAGACAACCAATTCATACCCAATACTACCCAAAACCCATAAACCCAAGAACAAATAAGTCAGAAAAGAAAGGCCAATCTTGATAAGAAATAGGCACATTCAAACATATGGTGTAACGACCCGTAAAATTTCAACTGTTAATAACGTAATTAGTTGAAATTTTGTGAAAATTTTAAACGATAAAATTTTGAAATAAAAATTTAATATTTGAAATACGTCTAGTTAAACATAGCAATTGGTAAATTTTCATCCGAAAATATGAAAGTTCATTTCGCGCGTAAATTCACTTCAATTTAATCAGTTAAAAAGCGTTGAAAATAAAACGTTTTCAAAACCAAAATATTTTACATAGAAAAATTCTAAACCATCTTCTGAGCAAGATTTCAGTTTGTCGTTTTTCCAAATTCGGACATCTTTGGCTCCGTCGTTCTTATTTTCTACAAAATAGCAGTATTCTGGTACCGATATCGATTTTTATCGGATGATCGTACCACTGATTTCTATATACCGTTTTGATCGTCATGTCGTGCTGATCTCGACGGTATATTCAATTGTCATTTCGATGGCCGGTACGCAGTGTAGTCCGGGGAACGGTAATTGTATCGGTACTATTTTAATAGCTGGTTCCATTCAAATTTCAAACCAAATCGACAACAACTAGAAATTATTATCACATTCATTTGTTTACCTGGTTTTAGCTTGTTTTAGCTTGTGACCTTTCGTACATTTTTCTTGGAAACGGCTAGCGATATTAATTTGATTCCACTCTTTAATTTTGGTATTCCCACTGTTTGAAGTAATACTGGCTCGCTTGTTCCTAGTTCTCATCACCTTGCTCGGTTGGGCTTCTTCTACTTTTTCTTTCCCCTCTGTTACTTTTGTTCTCCCACTTCAAGAAAACCCAGATCGACCTAGCCTCCACCTTCCACTCACGCAACACATCAAACCCCAGCGAAACTCCGCCTCATCTCCCTCCAGCGCCACCTCCACCTCGGAAAATTCGTCGCGCCACCTTGTCCTTTCCACCACAACAACACTGCACCGAACCTCCTCATTGCTCGAAACAGCACGAGCATGCCACCCATGCATCGCCGACCGAGCACCCATGACCTGAACGCAACCCACGTTCCTCCAGTAACCTCCGCCACCGTGTCAACCATGCACGTTCCTCCCTTGAACCCGCGAACATCATGGCCGCCGCTTTGTTCCGGCTTCGCCGTGATCCGAGAAATTCAATGTTTCGCCTGCGCCACCTACCACTCATTTCTCCGCCCATGCAAGCCGCCTGACAACCCATCACGCACTTTGCCGAGCACAACCTACATCTCCTCTTCCACCGCAGTTCTCCTCCCATTCCCTCTTCGGTTGTAATTGTGTAAGTGTGTATATTTTATATTCCTAGTTTAAGGTCCTATATGCGTTATGTATAGGTTATATTTTTTTTAGTCTGGAATGAATTTCATATACGTATGGTTTGGCTATAGGCTCTATATGATATATATGTGTTTTAGTTTCCATATAAATATAAAGTATATTTATACTTGCTGTTTTGAATAATATGCATGACAACCTATATATATGTAATTTTTGTGTAGCCTTGTTTAAGTAAGTATCATATGTATTGTTTATGAAATCCTAACTTATGTTGAATATCTATTTTGGTCTGCTATATATATAAGAATTTGTAAAAGTTCTGTTTTATAAAAAGGTATATGAACCGCTGATATATGAATTGAAACTGCCGTATATATAAGTTATATAAGTATGTATATCAACTGGTGTTATTAAATATAAGTTATGTAGGTATATATATTTTATGTTTATATATATTGTTTTTTTTTTGATACAAAACTTATATGATATCTATTATACATGGTCAATATATATTACCTATGAAGTTTATATCCTTTTACTAGTAGTTTATATGAAGTATTGGAACCATAAGATCTGATATGAAAGGCTATATAGGTTGTTTTAGGGTGTATTTATATATATATAAAGTCACAGTACTTGTAAAGTCTTGTATATATGTTACTGTTGTAGGTAGGTGTTTATATGTACTATATATATATAAACTATATTATTCATATCGTCCACATTTTATCTGGAAGGTGTTTACTAAATATATGTTATTGTATTAGCTTTTATATGTTATTTATGTAAGTATCCATTCACATAAATCAACTTTATAGTACATATAATTTTGTTGCTAAATGCATCCACACGTCTTAGATATAATATTGTTTATATTAAACATGTACGCTAGCTACTTCATATTTTATACGTTGTTTTGTAACTAACTTTAGTCAGTTTCCGTGTTGCTTTGGTTTTTACAGTAGGAATCATATATTAGCCTATATATTTATCTGCTTATATAACTATTGAATATGCATATATATATAAAAGGTGATGTTAGTTGATGTGAATGACTTGGCAGGGGATGTATAGATTTAAATGATAAGTTTGTTGTTGAATATATATTGTGTATGTATACCGCCATAAGTTTTATTTCAAAAAAAAAATATACGATATATATATTTGGTTTTAATATATGTTTTCTAGTTTGTAAAAAAAATGATTTTAATATTTATATATATATAAATATTTAAGTTTAAAATGTGTTTTGAATTTAAAATATGACTTTTATATGTAAATATTTATATATAGTTAGATATATATATGAGACCATTTAAACCATTTATCTTTATCGACTCAGTTCTGATGTGATTTCGTCAATTTTCTTTTATCAGCTTTTCGTCAAAATTCGCGTTCAATCGTGCTTCATTTGGAAATCGTGCTTGGATTCGTATCTCATCTCATTCCGTTCTCTCTCTAGCCTCGAAAGGTGAGCACTCACTCATGATTAACGTTCTTTTATTTATTAAATTTGATTTCAATTGAAACGACAATTGAAATATGCTGCTGTTAGTTAATTACACTGTTATATATGTTATTGCCTATATCAGTTCACCTGTGACATCTGACACCATTATCTGTTAATTATTTATGCGATGATAATACAGTTTGGTTGATAATTGATTGATTGTTGATGTTTATATTGGACGTTAATTGTTAATGTTAAAATGATAAATAGTATGAAATTGAACTTGATATAGGATAATTAAATGTTAAATTTGATTAACTGACATTTGTATAATACGACCCCTTTAACTGTTGAATTTATTGACACGTAGGATTTGTTTAATTATACTTTAAACCACTGAATGTATGTTGTTAAATTGATGATGGATGAAATTGTAATAGATGACAAGTGAAAACTGTAATGTAATAATCTTTAATCTGCATGAAATGATAGTGTAGATTCTAGAAATAATTATATTAATTCGTACAAATAACAATGCGAGTTAATACGGTTATTTCGGGATTATTTGAATTGATTATTGGATTGTTATTGATTGTTGTTATTGCTTGTTTATTTACTTTGACACCATCCCAGTTATCACACTGCAAGTTCCCTTTGTTATGCTTTGATTTTGAATTGAATTGGAATCGGGTTGAAATGATAAATACCCAAATTTAACTTTGACTTAGGATAGGAAATTAAATAAAAAAAACCCGATTGGTCAATAATTTGATTTAAAAATGAAATGAAGATTTTATTTGAATAATAATATGGTTTTGAAACGAAGTTGGAAATTGAATTTCAATGGAAATTTAAATGTGAATATTTAGTAATCTGAAATGAAATATTTATAAAGAAATTGATGAAAGAATGTTGTTAAATTTGAGAAATGATTGAATTAAGTTTGAAATTATTAAACTTTGGAATGATTTAATAATTAAGTTTGAAATTAAAATTAAGTTGAAATTATTAAAATTTGAAATTATTTAATAATTAAGTTTTGAATTATTTAATAATTAAATAAGATTGAATTATTTAATGATTAAATTGAATTGAATTCTTTAATAAGTAAAATTGAACTTTTGAATAAGTGAATTTTACTTCGTAAATAATTGAAATTGAGTTTTCTTTATTAAGTAAGTTTTTGGAAAAATTTTAAGTTAGTAAATAAGTGAAATTGAATTTCTTTAACAATAAATAAAATGTGATTTATTGAAATTAATGTAAGACTTGAAATTTAAAGAATTGATTTGACGAATTTAATTTAATTCAAAAGTGTAAGTTTGATTTAATGAAGTTAAACTTAAGAATTGATTTAATGAATTGGAAATTTAATAGAAATTGTTTTGAATGATAAAGTAACTTAATGAATATTGAATGAAATCGATAAATGAATTCAAATTGATTTGAATGTTAAATTAAATTAATTTAAATGTTTTTCGAAGTAAAACTTATATACGAACTTGAAGCAATATTTGAATTGTTTTAAATAAAGAATTGAAATTGTATTATAAGATTTTGAAATGATAATTTGGAAGTTTTGACACGTAAATTATGGAAATTGGTTTAGAAAGACAAATGAAATGTTGGTTTACAAATTGAAATTGAATTTGAATTTGATTTGGTTTTTGAAATATATAAACGACCAATCGGTGTAATAATTACGAAAGTTATTAAAGAGACCGGAATTCGGTTATAGATATACTCTCTATCTAAACCGAAAACCACTTTAATAACTATACGCAGAGTGATGATCCAGAATGAAGTGGTTGGAATGATGTACGTGATGACTGAAGAAAGAGAACGATAATGGATAGCCTTGACACTTGTGTCAAATTGGAAATGACTAAAACAGGAGCTGTGCCGGGCCAATGGAGGATTAGCTACCTCAAGTGGACACACTTCTTCGAACTACTTATACTTGTTGTCGATTGGTGCACCCTTGATTTTGGGAGTGTTGTTTCACGGTGTTGCGGGCGCTGCGGCGTTGCGTTCTCACCAGTCCGGATCAGGCGAACGGTAGTATCACTACCTTGGGTATAGCCTCATGTGCCTTGTCATACTTGTATTCCATTTATGCGCGACCACTACGAATTTGTTTTGTACCTTGAGTATATGGATTGCCCTCTGGTGACTTCCGGTTTTGGGGAAACTACGGTCTTGTATATGCTTATGGGAATAAAAATGTGTTAAGGGTGGAATGGGCCATGACTTAACGCTATTTTGATATCCTCTTATATTACTGATAGACATTATCTACTTAGCGTATATTACTACCTAGTAGATAGTTTAACGGATCCTTAAAGGATGGTTATTCCAAACATCCTTTGAGTTACTTGTATTTCAATTGCTATTTCACTTGAGTTGGATTTATTAATATAAGAATGTTAATCCTGACTCGAGTGTTTTGTGTTTTGCTTTACGCTCGGGTCAGACTGAGTGGTTCAGCTTTCGAGACTCACCTTTGGAGTTGGAGCTTCGCTTGGAGATCCAGCTATCTATCCAGTTTTCAGATATTCGATGATTCCAGTGATGTACTCTGATTTGTATCTGATGTATCGTGTTACTCTTCCGTTATATCTGGTTTAACTCTGATGTATCGTATTACTCTTCTGCTGTAAACTCTGATGTATTTTATATATTCATATAGTAGCTTCATGAACTACTATCTCTTTATTTCCGCTGCACTTATTACTCTGTGTCTGTGATCTGTGATTATTTATTTACTGTATATGTTCAGTTTTGCCAAATTTAAATTAACAACGCGGTATTTTGAGCAATTCAACTCCGGCATGAGTGTCTACCTATACACTTATAATGGATGCGAATGGTCTAAAATTCTGGGTCGTTACAGTTGGTATCAGAGCTTTGGTAGCTCTAGGCAAAACTCAACATATAGGGTAAATGTATTTACAGAATCACTCTCATTCGAGTTTCAATCTCTTCCTTTTGACTCGATTCTTTCGAATTTTGGAACGTTCCCTCGGTTTCGAAATTCATTCGTGTCCTTCACTATTCGTCTTCTTTCAAATCTGGAGCACCCTATAACTCCATTTTGAATGATATCTATAGTAGATCGGCGGTCTCGCCTAACTTCGAATGATTTATAAAGGGGTGAAACTCCTTTATAATAGACATCGATTTACTGGGATTTCTATATCCTCGGTTTACGATGCTATCTATCTCCTGCTATACCTGAATTCTATTTCTTGAGATCGAATGTAGATTTGCCTCGGAATTCTGCATCGATCTTATTCTCGAAGTCACGGTCAACCCGGTAAAGATTGCCCGCGATTTATATAAACTTATCTATCTTCCTATTTTGTTATTTAATCATCTTATCTTCCATTTCAAACTTATTTTCGAATCAAAATTTTCTTTGATTTAAGTCAACAAAAATTTGAAACCCTATCCTTATTTTGAAAATTCATTCCTGTATCGTCGAGCAAAGAAGTGTATTTGTAAATTAATATTTAAAATGTTTTATACATTGTGTTGTTTGAGTTGTTGATGTTGATTTGGGTTTTCGATCGATTCGTCTGATCAACGCTATCGATAGAATTTCCAAAACACTTGAGCAGAGCAAACCGACACAATATTGTTATCAAATTTGATAAATAAGATAATTTTGACTCATTATATTATATAAGTAAATTTTTCTGAAATTAAATTGTTAATGAATTTGTTGTCATAAATGATATTATTTGATTTCATTTGGTGTTTTGTAAACCATTGATTTACCAACTTATGAATAAAGGGAATTATAAACTTGGCTATAATTTGATTTGAAATTTGAAATGTATTTAAACCAAGAATTTGAGAATTTATTAATTTCCGGTGATTTCGAACTTTGGTTTTTAAAATTTTAAAGTATATATTGAAAGTATTTTCGAATAGAATCGTTTGCAAAGAATTTTAAAATATTGAAATCAGTGCTCTTCTCTTTGTCGCTGGAAAATAATTTCGGTGATGGCGGCCGCATCATCGACATTCATTTTCGAGTTTCGAAGTGAGGATACTACTCTGTAGCTTTGCTACGGTTTTGTTTTGAAAAATATTTTGATTTAAATTTCTTCAGTATATTTTGATTTACATATATATAGGTATCTTATTTTAAAATTTAATTTGATTTGATATAATATATTATATATATCTCTAAATTGTTTAAAGTAAATCGGAAATCTAATTCTTAAATTTTGTTAAAGGATGATTTTAATTATAAATAAACCAAAACTTGGAATAAATATTTAAATTTGAGATAATTGAATTTGAAAATTTTATTTGTATAGTACTAAATTGCATTTCAATATAACTGATCTAAATTTTTCATAAGTTAAAATGTAACTGGATAATATACAATATAAAATAATTTTATAAATAAAATTTGAGTGTTTATAATAAATGTTATACACTAAATTTTGATTATAAAAATGTCAATAGAGTTAGATAGGATAATAAGTAAAACTTAGTTAATAATTAATAAATTTGTTTTGAAAGAATTAATAAATTGAAATTTGATCTACTTATGAAAATACCTTGAAATTGAAATCAATTAATGAATATAAATTAATTTAAATTTAAATTTATATGGTTTAAATTAATTTATATGGTTTAAATACATGTAATAAGATATATTAAGTGAAATAAACTTAATAAGAATTTGGAATAAAGAAGAATTTAAATTGCTGAAAAAAATATGATTATAATAAAGACTATTCAAGTCTAGGGTTTTAGAAAATTGTAAATTGAAAAAGATGGGATAATAAGATAATGAATTTAGAAATAGTTGAGACTGATTTTAGTGAAATCAAATGTTGAATATCAATTAATTTAAATTTGAATTTATATGGTTTAAATTAATTGTTATTTTGTATTTCAAATCTGTTTTGTTTCTGGTTGTTTCTATTCTCCTACCTCGTTCCTTTTCGGGGACGAAAAGTTTTGAGTGGAGGAGAGTGTAACGACCCGTAAAATTTCAACTGTTAATAACGTAATTAGTTGAAATTTTGTGAAAATTTTAAACGATAAAATTTTGAAATAAAAATTTAATATTTGAAATACGTCTAGTTAAACATAGCAATTGGTAAATTTTCGTCCGAAAATATGAAAGTTCATTTCGGGCGTAAATTCACTTCAATTTAATCAGTTAAAAAGCGTTGAAAATAAAACGTTTTCAAAACCAAAATATTTTACATAGAAAAATTCTAAACCATCTTCTGAGCAAGATTTCAGTTTGTCGTTTTTCCAAATTCGGACATCTTTGGCTCCGTCGTTCTTATTTTCTGCAAAATAGCAGTATTCTGGTACCGATATCGATTTTTATCGGATGATCATACCACTGATTTCTATATACCGTTTTGATCGTCATGTCGTGCTGATCTCGACGGTATATTCAATTGTCATTTCGATGGCCGGTACGCAGTGTAGTCCGGGGAACGGTAATTGTATCGGTACTATTTTAATAGCTGGTTCCATTCAAATTTCAAACCAAATCGACAACAACTAGAAATTATTATCACATTCATTTGTTTACCTGGTTTTAGCTTGTTTTAGCTTGTGACCTTTCGTACATTTTTCTTGGAAACGGCTAGTGATATTTATTTGATTCCACTCTTTAATTTTGGTATTCCCACTGTTTGAAGTAATACTGGCTCGCTTGTTCCTAGTTCTCATCACCTTGCTCGGTTGGGCTTCTTCTACTTTTTCTTTCCCCTCTGTTACTTTTGTTCTCCCACTTCAAGAAAACCCAGATCGACCTAGCCTCCACCTTCCACTCACGCAACACATCAAACCCCAGCGAAACTCCGCCTCATCTCCCTCCAGCGCCACCTCCACCTCGGAAAATTCGTCGCGCCACCTTGTCCTTTCCACCACAACAACACTGCACCGAACCTCCTCATTGCTCGAAACAGCACGAGCATGCCACCCATGCATCGCCGACCGAGCACCCATGACCTGAACGCAACCCACGTTCCTCCAGTAACCTCCGCCACCGTGTCAACCATGCACGTTCCTCCCTTGAACCCGCGAACATCATGGCCGCCGCTTTTTTCCGGCTTCGCCGTGATCCGAGAAATTCCATGTTTCGCCTGCGCCACCTACCACTCATTTCTCCGCCCATGCAAGCTGCCTGACAACCCATCACGCACTTTGCCAAGCACAACCTACATCTCCTCGTCCGCCGCAGTTCTCCTCCCCTTCCCTCTTCGGTTGTAATTGTGTAAGTGTGTATATTTTATATTCCTAGTTTAAGGTCCTATATGCGTTATGTATAGGTTATATTTTTTTTAGTCTGGAATGAATTTCATATACGTATGGTTTGGCTATAGGTTCTATATGATATATATGTGTTTTAGTTTCCATATAAATATAAAGTATATTTATACTTGCTGTTTTGAATAATATGCATGACAACCTATATATATGTAATTTTTGTGTAGCCTTGTTTAAGTAAGTATCATATGTATTGTTTATGAAATCCTAACTTATGTTGAATATCTATTTTGGTCTGCTATATATATAAGAATTTGTAAAAGTTCTGTTTTATAAAAAGGTATATGAACCGCTGATATATGAATTGAAACTGCCGTATATATAAGTTATATAAGTGTCTATATCAACTGGTGTTATTAAATATAAGTTATGTAGGTATATATATTTTATGTTTATATATATTGTTTTTTTTTATACAAAACTTATATGATATCTATTATACATGGTCAATATATATATTACCTATGAAGTTTATATCCTTTTACTAGTAGTTTATATGAAGTATTGGAACCATAAGATCTGATATGAAAGGCTATATAGGTTGTTTTAGGGTGTATTTATATATATATATAAAGTCACAGTACTTGTAAAGTCTTGTATATATGTTACTGTTGTAGGTAGGTGTTTATATGTACTATATATATATAAACTATATTATTCATATCGTCCACATTTTATCTGGAAGGTGTTTACTAAATATATGTTATTGTATTAGCTTTTATATGTTATTTATGTAAGTATCCATTCACATAAATCAACTTTATAGTACATATAATTTTGTTGCTAAATGCATCCACACGTCTTAGATATAATATTGTTTATATTAAACATGTACGCTAGCTACTTCATATTTTATACGTTGTTTTGTAACTAACTTTAGTCAGTTTCCGTGTTGCTTTGGTTTTTACAGTAGGAATCATATATTAGCCTATATATTTATCTGCTTATATAACTATTGAATATGCATATATATATAAAAGGTGATGTTAGTTGATGTGAATGACTTGGCAGGGGATGTATAGATTTAAATGATAAGTTTGTTGTTGAATATATATTGTGTATGTATACCGCCATAAGTTTTATTTCAAAAAAAAAATATACGATATATATATTTGGTTTTAATATATGTTTTCTAGTTTGTAAAAAAAATGATTTTAATATTTATATATATATAAATATTTAAGTTTAAAATGTGTTTTGAATTTAAAATATGACTTTTATATGTAAATATTTATATATAGTTAGATATATATATGAGACCATTTAAACCATTTATCTTTATCGACTCAGTTCTGATGTGATTTCGTCAATTTTCTTTTATCAGCTTTTTCGTCAAAATTCGCGTTCAATCGTGCTTCGTTTGGAAATCGTGCTTGGATTCGTATCTCATCTCATTCCATTCTCTATCTAGCCTCGAAAGGTGAGCACTCACTCACGATTAACGTTCTTTTATTTATTAAATTTGATTTCAATTGAAACGACAATTGAAATATGCTGCTGTTAGTTAATTACACTGTTATATATGTTATTGCCTATATCAGTTCACCTGTGACATCTGACACCATTATCTGTTAATTATTTATGCGATGATAATACAGTTTGGTTGATAATTGATTGATTGTTGATGTTTATATTGGACGTTAAATTGTTAATGTTAAAATGATAAATAGTATGAAATTGAACTTGATATAGGATAATTAAATGTTAAATTTGATTAACTGACATTTGTATAATACGACCCCTTTAACTGTTGAATTTATTGACACGTAGGATTTGTTTAATTATACTTTGAACCACTGAATGTATGTTGTTAAATTGATGATGGATGAAATTGTAATAGATGACAAGTGAAAACTGTAATGTAATAATCTTTAATCTGCATGAAATGATAGTGTAGATTCTAGAAATAATTATATTAATTCGTACAAATAACAATGCGAGTTAATACGGTTATTTCGGGATTATTTGAATTGATTATTGGATTGTTATTGATTGTTGTTATTGCTTGTTTATTTACTTTGACACCATCCCAGTTATCACACTGCAAGTTCCCTTTGTTATGCTTTGATTTTGAATTGAATTGGAATCGGGTTGAAATGATAAATACCCAAATTTAACTTTGACTTAGGATAGGAAATTAAATAAAAAAACCCGATTGGTCAATAATTTGATTTAAAAATGAAATGAAGATTTTATTTGAATAATAATATGGTTTTGAAACGAAGTTGGAAATTGAATTTCAATGGAAATTTAAATGTGAATATTTAGTAATCTGAAATGAAATATTTATAAAGAAATTGATGAAAGAATGTTGTTAAATTTGAGAAATGATTGAATTAAGTTTGAAATTATTAAACTTTGGAATGATTTAATAATTAAGTTTGAAATTAAAATTAAGTTGAAATTATTAAAATTTGAAATTATTTAATAATTAAGTTTTGAATTATTTAATAATTAAATAAGATTGAATTATTTAATGATTAAATTGAATTGAATTCTTTAATAAGTAAAATTGAACTTTTGAATAAGTGAATTTTACTTCGTAAATAATTGAAATTGAGTTTTCTTTATTAAGTAAGTTTTTGGAAAAATTTTAAGTTAGTAAATAAGTGAAATTGAATTTCTTTAACAAGAAATAAAATGTGATTTATTGAAATTAATGTAAGACTTGAAATTTAAAGAATTGATTTGACGAATTTAATTTAATTCAAAAGTGTAACTTTGATTTAATGAAGTTAAACTTAAGAATTGATTTAATGAATTGGAAATTTAATAGAAATTGTTTTGAATGATAAAGTAACTTAATGAATATTGAATGAAATCGATAAATGAATTCAAATTGATTTGAATGTTAAATTAAATTAATTTAAATGTTTTTCGAAGTAAAACTTATATACGAACTTGAAGCAATATTTGAATTGTTTTAAATAAAGAATTGAAATTGTATTATAAGATTTTGAAATGATAATTTGGAAGTTTTGACACGTAAATTATGGAAATTGGTTTAGAAAGACAAATGAAATGTTGGTTTACAAATTGAAATTGAAATTGAATTTGATTTGGTTTTTGAAATATATAAACGACAAATCGGTGTAATAATTACGAAAGTTATTAAAGAGACCGGAATTTGGTTATGGATGTACTCTCTATCTAAACCGAAAACCACTTTAATAACTATACGCGGAGTGATGATCCAGAATGAAGTGGTTGAAATGATGTACGTGATGACTGAAGAAAGAAAACGATAATGGATAGCCTTGACACTTGTGTCAAATTGGAAATGACTAAAACAGGAGCTGTGCCGGGCCAATGGAGGATTAGCTACCTCAAGTGGACACACTTCTTCGAACTACTTATACTTGTTGTCGATTGGTGCACCCTTGATTTTGGGAGTGTTGTTTCACGGTGTTGCGGGCGCTGCGGCGTTGCGTTCTCACCAGTCCGGATCAGGCGAACGGTAGTATCACTACCTTGGGTATAGCCTCATGTGCCTTGTCATACTTGTATTCCATTTATGCGCGACCACTACGAATTTGTTTTGTACCTTGAGTATATGGATTGCCCTCTGGTGACTTCCGGTTTTGGGGAAACTACGGTCTTGTATATGCTTGTGGGAATAAAAATGTGTTAAGGGTGGAATGGGCCATGACTTAACGCTATTTTGATATCTTCTTATATTACTGATAGACATTATCTACTTAGCGTATATTACTACCTAGTAGATAGTTTAACGGATCCTTAAAGGATGGTTATTCCAAACATACTTTGAGTTACTTGTATTTCAATTGCTATTTCACTTGAGTTGGATTTATTAATATAAGAATGTTAATCCTGACTCGAGTGTTTTGTGTTTTGCTTTACGCTCGGGTCAGACTGAGTGGTTCAGCTTTCGAGACTCACCTTTGGAGTTGGAGCTTCGCTTGGAGATCCAGCTATCTATCCAGTTTTCAGATATTCGATGATTCCAGTGATGTACTCTGATTTGTATCTGATGTATCGTGTTACTCTTCCGTTATATCTGGTTTAACTCTGATGTATCGTATTACTCTTCTGTTGTAAACTCTGATGTATTTTATATATTCATATAGTAGCTTCATGAACTACTATCTCTTTATTTCCGCTGCACTTATTACTCTGTGTCTGTGATCTGTGATCTGTGATTATTTATTTACTGTATATGTTCAGTTTTGCCAAATTTAAATTAACAACGCGGTATTTTGAGCAATTCAACTCCGGCATGAGTGTCTACCTATACACTTATAATGGATGCGAATGGTCTAAAATTCTGGGTCGTTACATATGGTGTCAAGATTGGTCGGACCCCCAATTGGGTTTGACACACAAAAAGAATTGTTTAAAAGAATGGGTTTAAGGTTAAACTTATCAATAAGAACTACTAAAATGGAACTATGGGATGCACAGGTGTCGAATAGTACTCTAACAGGAATATTGGAAATAGATAATGTACCTTGCAACACGTGCTTTTATTTTGGGTCCATAGAAGTAGATGGTATTTCCTCAATACTAAATGCTCGTCCTTATGATCCCTTCTTTGAAAAAGGGCAATGGTTCTTCATACGACCATGTCTGTTGCAATTGTAGCAGAGTGGTCCAATAATCAAGTTCGAGCACTGATTTGCAAAATCGCCCATTTGGTTGCACTTATAACGAAGGATATTGCTCAAGTCTAATTGCTTATTCTAAGCTGTAGCTCCACCTTCAGGCTTCTTTCCCAACAACTTCTTCCCTTTGCACTTGAAAAACGGCTTACTGGCAACATGTATCATTGATAAAGGTTGGGCATTAACTGCTGGCACTACTCCTTTCTGAACTCCTTTGCTCAATATCCAGAGCCCCAAATCTCAAATCCATACTGACTAGATTGGTAAAGGTACCATTGAGATGATTAGTCATTTCCCAATGAAATTCAAGTCGCATTCCTTTCACGAACATTTCATTCTTTTTGAGTGGCATATCATTCAATCTTGGTCCAAAGCGAGACAATGCATTGAACCTATGCTCATACTATGCCACTTTCATCTCACTCTATTTCAAATCCATAAAACTTCTAAACAACTGAGTCCTTCCCACCTCTGGGATAAATTGAGCTTCAAAAACCTCCTTAAACTACGCCCAAGAGAAATCTTCTTCTGTTGTATTCATGGTGATAGAATCCTACCAATCCATTGCTGCTTTCTGAAGCTGATACAATGCCAACAATCTCTTTCTACTATCTCCCAACTGAAGATCCTTGGATATTCTTTCACAAGAGCAGTGCCGTGTTTGAACTCCTAGAATATCTTCAGTTCCATAGAAAGGCTTACCACCAAAAGCAGTGTAATTTGTGCATAAGGCCGTAAAGTTCTAAGGCGGTTGAACTTGCATCACTGCATCCACTATCGGCTCTAAAAAAATTTCATTTCTACGGGCTCTACAATTTGTAGTCATGCTGGTTCCAAATCCTCACTCTCTTCTTCCTTTGTACTCTTTTTCAATAACCTGGATAAGTGACACGTATCATTGGAATACAAAGATAGGGTCAAAATGATAAAAGGGAAACTACAACAAAGAATCTAAAACCTGAGTTTTAGGGGAGAAAAGGAAATGCTCTCTCAAGATTAACTCATTCTAGGGCTTTATTCAACCTATCTCTAATGAGTTGTACCCCAATCAGGCTAAGGTGTTCGCTCAACCGAAGCTCTGATCCCAACTGTAATGAACCACCTTTCTTTCCCCTAGGAATGACACTTAACACATCGTTGGTGTTTGTGTGTTGTTGCCTAAGCATCGGAAAGATGAATCGTCATGGGGTGAAATAAAGAACAGAATAGAAAACCTCATAATGGAACTGCTAGATAAAACAAAACAGCCAATAGTATATCAAGTTACTCCTTAACAAGGAGTTATCAGAGTTACACAATACAAATTGGCTTAGGCAGTTATAACATCCTACCTTTACAAATTCCAAAACAAAAAAACACTTACACAAACTAGATAAACAATGGAATAGATAGCTAAGTAGATAAAAGCCTCCTGCTCGGACGTCATCTTTAGGAGTGCCCGACAAAGACCTACTACTCTCGGGCTACTAAAATAAAATGAGTACCTGAGAGTTTAGGGAAAACAAACAACACAGGTCAGATAATATGTCTGCTATGAGTAAAGTTTTTAAAATAATGGGTGTGAAATAAAACATAAACATGTGAGACCAGGCTGTTGATTATAGAACGGGTTTACTCCCACATAAATCAACATCCACCAACATAAAGAATGGATAAATAATTAAACACTATGAAGAGCGTTTGACTCTTTCCAATGCAAAAAGGGAATAAATTTGAAGGTTCGTATCAAATAAGAAAGGGAAAATCTTCAACAAATGACTAGGAAAGTGCATCCCCTTAAAAGTTTACCTCTAGTAATATACTTCTAAGAAGCTCATTTATTTTGTGAAATTTCTCGAATCCCTCCAAGCTGGACCATGCCTAACCTTACCGAGAATCCGAATATTTCACATCTAATAGTGCTACCGAATCCAATCTAGATTAGATGTGAAAGTATCCTAATGGGAGCAACCCCACATAGTTTGACCTCCTCCCGCGCTTTGGTTTTAGTCATTTCGGACAAAGGATATCAATGCTCAACGGAGCAATAAATCATCTTAAAATGACAGTAATTCAGAAGCTCAAGTAACCGATAGCTGAGAAACCAACTATCGAGGATATAAAACGGTCGTATATGGAAATTAAGTCTTGTATACTTATCACCACTCATCTAATTCAAACTTGTACTTTTTCTTGGTTAACAACAATACCGGACAAGTCAAGGTAGTGTTACCTCAAAGTCATGTCTCATGATTATTCTGAACTTTCAAGATAGTGACAAGTTTACTACTTTGATGTTAGTGCTAATTATACAAATAAATCGATTCCATACAAGTGAATCGCTTTACGGAAATTAATTCATTTGCATAAACAATTCAAACATTTCTATTAAAAACCCGAATTCATACTTGGCTTCACATTACATGTATTAGCTTAAAAACACTTTGTTAACAGAGTTTACTAACTTTGAAACATCTTTAAAAAGTATTTAACAACTTAAACATCCTTATTACATTGATTAATTAACTTTAAAAACTTTGTTAATTAGTTAATTAATTTACTTCAATAACCCTAAATTAAAAGGGTAAATCTCCTTTAAAACATCTTTAATTCTATTAACTAATAATATAATTAATTAATTAAATTAAATAATAATTAAATTTCATTATTTAAAAGTGATTAATAATTTAAAATAGCCTTTAAAAGTCATTAATTAAAAAGGATTAATTAATTTTAAAAACATCATTAATTAACAAATTAATAAATATTAATTCATCATTATCAGAAGGTTAATTAGCCTTAAACATCATTATATAAAATGATTAGTTAAATTTAAAACATCATTAACTAAAAAATTAGTTAAATTTAGAACACATCGTCAATAAGTTAATTAGTTAACTTTTATCATTATTAATTAAATAATTAATTAAACTTAAATAATCATTATTAAAATAATCAATTATTTTTTAAAACATCATTAGTTAAAAACTTGTTTAACTTGTAAAATAATTAAAAGCACTATAATGAAACCAAATGGTTTCAATAAAAGGTGGTTTTCCGAAAGTGCCGATATAGCGACTATCGTTGTACGGGCAGTTCGAAATTGAAGCATATGACATTTGCAACACAACCACACAAACATAACAAAGGTATCAGCATAAATATATGGTGATTTACAATAATACAACTTATATCAAGCATTTCATAACAACGGAATTAGTTTAACTACTACATTTTCATATAGCCAATGATTCACTTACTAACTTTCCAAACCGACTAACTTTCAAGCAACAAACTAATCCAACAACCAAGTCATTACAACAACTATACTATAAGCATTCAATAGCTACAAATATGAGCACGAACATAGTTTAAACTTTTATGGTTCGATAGTGGAAGCGTTACTCACCAAAACGCATTAAAACAAAGTCTAACTTCCACCGAACCCGTCTAAACGCTAAGCAAACTTCCTTAACTTGAATTTATGCAGTTGAGTGGGCTTGAGGGTTACAGTTTAGGTTTGGCCTAGGGCCTATGGGGCTCGGCCTAGGAGGTTCAAGGGTGTTGTGGGTTTTTGTTTTGGTTGAAGAGTGTTTATTTGAAAAGGAGTGGATGTAGTGAGCTTAGAAATGAAGAAGGGCTAGCTTTTCAAGCTTGTTTTAGGATTTTCAGTGAATGGAAGCCATGGATCATTTCATGAACCTGAAGTTATGGTAATGAACTTTGAAATAAAGATGCAAAGTGAGAAAAGAATAGTGTGGTGGTATTTATAGGCGAAGAAGTGAAGTATTATTTAAATTAACTTAAACATTTAAATAATATAAATGTTATATGACAACATGGAAGTCATGCCTCTCCACCATTCCTAATACACACGTTACACCCCTTAGGTCCATCTACACCATGCTTTAGGTCCTAGTTTAGGTGATGGTTAGGTTACTTGATTAATTTCCTAAGGTTATTTAACATATTTTGCACATTTTATGTCAAATCAAGTTTTATATTTAAACTAAGTTTGATAATTAACTTTAACACATTGATTATCTTATTACATGACATGTGTACATGTGTATGCTTGTGTATACGAGTGATACAAAAATGTGCACAACGTTTTCGATGACTTATTGAGGCCGAAACGTGAAATTTCGGAAACGTTTTTCGGTTACATTTTTCATTTTTATTTGATGTAACGACCCCGGATTTTATATAAATTAAAATTGATAATTAATTGAATTTTTAAAGACAATTTGTAAAATTAACCGATTAAAGTGATGCGAGTTTCCCCGAATTAAAATAAATTTTGTATAATTCATTTAAATTTAAAAATATTGTAAATATTGTATATATGTGAATATATATGTATTTGAGCACATATGAGTAAATTTGAAATAATTTATATGTATATATATTTGATTTGAATTTAAATTGTAAATAAATGGTTTAAAAATGAAAATATATAAGATATAAAATATAAAGTAAATACATTGGATAAAATCTAATAACAAATTAAAATCTAGAAATTCACTTATATTACCAAATGAATATAAGAATAATTAGTATTAAATTTAGAAATAAATAATTGTGATGGAGATAAATATAAAAATACATAAGATAAATTATAGATAAATACATATAGTAAATACATTAAATAAATTATAACAACATATTAAAATATAGGAATGCATTCAAAAATAATAAAAGAAAAAGATAAAACAAAACCAAATGCATATGAAATTATAAAGACAAGTTAAAAAAAACAAAGAAAAAAAAGAAAGAAAACATATTCAAGAATGAAACAAGACAAGAGATAACATATAAAGTAAACAATCAAAATTGGATAAGTAATATAATATGCAAGCTTATAAACAAGACAGCAAATATATGTGTATTCATGTACAAGAATAAAAAGATAAGTGTGTAGATATAAAGTACCTTGGCATTAAATGCTAGCAACATTTTTGTCAATACGAAATGCTATCAGCCTCCAAAATGAAAAAATCCCTGCTAACCATTGTACAAATTTTATATCAACTTGTACTAACCAAATTATCACCCAGTAAAACTCATTTCTATATATCATTATCTTCATCAGTTCGTTCATCTAAAAAATTGAGTAACCTCTGAAGTGAATACCATCTTAAACCTTAAACAAACTTCAACTTGAACAACAAATCCAACAATACAAACTCAATTCAAACTAGAGGATCAAGAAAGTTTCTAGCTTTCAAATTCAAGCCTGTTTCAACATAGAAGAAACTCTGTTCTTTCTTCAAAAGCACTGTGAGTAAACAAAGCTTTTAATCTAATTTAAAATCTTGTTACATGCAGTAATCTTGAAGTAAATTGGTGTTAAGTGATTGCATGATGGTTTTATATGATTACATATGTATATATAAGTATGAATACTGTGAGCATGTCTGAAACATGTCTCTGTTTAAGTTTACAACAGCCAAACATACTTCTAAATTCAATATCTTTTCATATACACTAAGTTGGATTAAAGTGATTAAAGGAAAACTGTTTGTATTAACCAAATCTTGTTTTTAAAAATGTTGTAAGTATAATTTGAAGGTAATTAACCAGAAAATAGAAATTTACAGTGGAAAAATCCATTCAAGTCAAAAATTGATTGTTAAATTTTCAAATCTTGATTATATAATTGGATTCGTGATTGAAAACCCTGATTTTGAATATAGAATTCAAGATTTTTAGTTTTGATTTGAGGGTGAGTTTGCGAAATGAACAGAAAATACATTCTCATCGATTCTAGTCGAATGGCGAGGTAATGATCCTCGTGATCAGGGTTGATGGAGGTTACGGGTTTGGTGATCATTAGAAAATTTGTGAATAATTTTTTAGATTACTGGAGAAGTTAATCGATGTTAATTTAGGGTTTAATGACCCATCTTGGTTGACGTTGTAGTCGAGGCATTTGCATCATCTAGGTAGCATCGAGCATGATCGGACCAAAGGGGGTTAGAGGCGTAGGTGTGTGACGAAGCTTTGTTCAAGTTTGTGTGACCTATGGTGGTCTGTGGCATCGGGTAGTGTTAATCCCTCTTTTGAATAGCGATTCAACGACTCAAGAAAAGGCCATAACTTAACGACCTAGCAAAGTAACAAGTTAATCACCCTAAAACTCCTAGCGACTTAACCGGTCACGGCTCCTAACAACCTACGACCTAAAGCACTTGGCGAGCTAGCGCTGAAATGAAGTAACGACTTAACCTTCCAGCAACTTCCAACGAGTTAAGCGACCTAAGAAGAACAACGACATAGCGACTCAACACAACAGTGGGTTCACGACCTATATACTACAGCCGTTCTCCTTATGCCGTTCTATGAGCGACCTAGCGACTTAGCAACGTCTCTTTTTGGCGTTCTCTTTATGTCGTTCAAATATAGGTCGCTCCGACCTACCAGCCAACACAAAAGGTAAAATGCAACCACTTAAGCCGTAACCCGTACTCATTAAGTCGCCTGCAACCTAACTCCACTCTTAAGTCGCCCACGACCTAACTCCACTCCTAAGTCGCCAATGACCTATACCAAATGACCTAACCCAGAAACTTCCCTATAAATACCCCGCCTACTCCACATTCGAGGGGGACGAATTTTTGGAAACGCCAAGACTCTGCTGATTTCTCTACTGACTTCAACACTTTAAAGGCAAAGGATACTTCAAAGAATCTTCGAAAAGAATCAAGTTCATTCAACATGAATCGAAAGAGCTTTTCTGCATCAAAGTTCTGATTACTTGTCTTGATTGTGTTGTAATCAAAGAGTTATTGTAAAATCTGTAATCGAATCAGTCATAGAAGAGATTAGGTGGACGTAGGCTTGACTTTGAGCCGAACCACTATAAAACTGTTGTCTTTTTACTGTTTTCTGCTATTCTCTGCTTACTTTTAGTTCCTGTACCAACGGGTAGTGCTTTCACTATATCACAAATTACACCGTGGTGTTAGCGTACATTTTTCACGTTAACATTTTTGGTGCATTCGCTGAGAACCCAACTCAAGAGTGCTTTCATCATTGCTTCACAAAGATTTGTGGAAAGACTCTCCCTAAGAACCAGAAGTCTATCTGAAATTATGTCTCCTGGAAGGAAAAGTAAATCTACCAGATCTGGAGTTGCTCATGACAACACCGCCACTTCTCCCGCATCAAATCAAGCGGCTCCTAGTGTTGGAGTCACAAGGGCGGAATTAGATGCTGTAGTGTCTGGGTTGTATCAACAAATGGAAGCCCATAACGCTTTGATGTTGGACAAATTGAATGCTTTACTTGGAGTTAACCAGCCACCAGAAAACAACGAAGAAACCTTTGCTGAAGATGTTCATGATCCCCAAGGGAAAAGTATTCCTCAAAGGACACCTGGCACCGCCTAAGGGGCACCTCCCCAAGCTGGAGGTTCAAGGCCGCAGCCAACTCTTCGTGAACGTTTTCCCAGGCAAACTACCGAAAAAGTAGCTGACGTCTGTCCCACGGAGCCTCTAAACGATGAGGAATATCTCTCGAGAATGATTCGACAGATTATGAAAGAAAGCATGAGAAGCAAGGAAGATGAAAATGACTGGGGATTTGCTCCAAGCAAAACTCCTTTTACTGAAAGAATTTTGAAGGCTGAATTTCCAAGGAAGTTTGTCCCTCCCACCATTCCAGCTTATAGGGGGACAAGTGATCCTAACCAATTCTTATACAAGTATGACTGGCATATGACAGGTGCCAGGGCAACGGACGAGATCAAGTGCAGATATTTTCCTGTGTACTTAGAGGGAGTTTCCTTGCTTTGGTTCATAAAGCTGCCAGTTCGATCTGTGGATCAGTTCTCCGACCTAACTCGGAAATTCAAAGATCAGTTCAGGTTATATGCCTCGAAGGCCAAGGACATAATGTCACTATCCAGCCTCGAACAAAACCCCGGAGAGTCTATCAAATCTTTCTTCAACCGCTTCAATATAGCCTTGGCCGAAATTGATAATGCAGAGCCTCGAATGATCCTGACCTACTTGATGCGAGCTATTGATAAATCAAGTGAATTCGGAAAATGGCTAAAGATGAAAGAGCCAAACTCACTTGAGAAGTTCTATAAGAAGGCTGATGAATTCATGCGCTTAGAAAGCCTTCATGTACAAGCAAAAGTAGACGTGGCTGAAGTCAAGAATAACAATGTTGCCACTAACAAAAAGGAATCTGGTGGTCAGAAGAGGGAGAATGACGGTAGGAAAGGGCAGAAAGATATGAAGAAACTTCGCTTCTTTAAACCTTCAGGTTTTACTCCCTTAATTGATACTCCAGAAAATATCTTTTTCGCAACCAAGGATGCTGTCGAATACCCCAAACCACCTGAGATGAAGCTTGGGAAAAATGCTTTGCATAACGGGAGATTCTGTCGGTTTCACAATCAGCCTGGTCACGACACTAATGAATGTCGCCATTTAAGGAATTTGATTGAAGAGCTTCTAAGACAGAATAAACTACAACAATATGTGAAGAGAAACAAAACTGACCCAACTTCATCTACTCAGGGGCAACAAGTTCCTGCTCATCAATCCAACTCAGGTGAGAGGACTACAACGTAGGAATCTGAGAGGCCCATCATCAATGTTATCACAAGGGGTCCTCACCCAGCGGGCAGAAGCTGGGGTGAGATGGAGAGATACGCTCACGCTTTGAGATATGCTCCGGCGGAAGAAAACGTTTTGGTCTTAGAAGATGCTGCACCTTTGAAACAACAAAAAACTTTTAACGATGACATCATATTCCGGGCTAGAGACTCTGTTGGCATTGAATCTCCTACCATGGATCCTTTGGTAATATCTGCAAGCATCGGGTCAGCCATTGTCAGAAGGGTGCTTGTTGACTGCGGCGCCTCTTGCAATATCTTCTTCAGAAAGACATTTGATCAGATGAAAATTCCCATGGCTGATGTCCAATCTTCCTCACAAAAGATTGTTGGGTTCACTGGAGAACCAAAACAGCCAATTGGGACTATTGACTTGTTTGTAGAGCTCGGAGAAGGGGAAAAGAAAGTGGTCCGAAAACAAACCTTTGTGATTGTTGATGAATTCTCCGCTTACAGTGCCTTCTTGGGTCGACCAACTTTTGCTGCATTCAAGGCCATTCTCGCCCCATGGTGCCTGACTATGAAGTTCCCCACTGATAATGGTGTCGGTGTTGTGAAGGGGGACTAAAATGCCGGGCGAGAATGTTATTTCATAGAGTTACGGGAAAGAAGAAAAAGAGAAATGGGTAAAGGTGCGGCAGCTCCGCTCCGCATCAAAGAACCCACCTTGTAGCAATTACGGGGTGGACCCTGCACTGGTGAGCACAGTGGTGCACGAAAAGAGATTGATCCCAGAAAAACCAGTGCAGGGGAAAGTAGAGTGGTACCGGTGGAAGTAACGGTGCCAATATCTATTGACCTGACTGACCCGAACAAGGTGCTGAATGTGGGTTCACAACTTGGTATGACGGTTTAGAATATGCTGATATCATTCTTGAAAGCAAATCTGGATGTATTCGCTTGGAGTCATGCTGACATATGTCGAATATCTCCAGAAATCGCAGTGCATGCCTTGAATATTGATCCAAAATTCACACCCGTAAAGCAGAAAAGAAGAACCCAAGGTCCTGAAAGGTCGACAGCATTAAAAGAAGAAGTAGATCGGCTTATGGAAAACGACTTCATCAGAGAATCCACTTATCCAAATTGGGTCACTAATCCGGTGTTGGTTAAAAAAGCAAATGGAAAGTTGAGAGTATGCATCGACTTTTCAGACTTGAACAAAGCATGCCCCAAAGACTGTTTTCCGTTGCCCAGGATTGACCAGTTGGTGGATGGAACAGCTGGGCATGAATTAATGTCTTTTATGGATGCTTACTCAGGATATAATCAAATCATGATGCATGAGCCAGATCAGGAGGACACGAGCTTCATCACTGATGTTGGTCTTTACTGCTATAAAGTCATGCCCTTCGGACTAAAGAACACAGGGGCAACTTATCAAAGACTTGTTAATGCCATGTTCGAACCCCAGATTGGCAAGACTATGGAAGTGTATGTCGATGATATGTTAGTGAAATCGAAGAAAGCAGTGGATCACATGGATCATTTGGCAGAAATGTTCGCGGTTCTCCGAAAGTATGGGATGAAGCTAAATCCTCTTAAATGTTCGTTCGGGGTAGAGTCCGAAAAATTCTAGGGTTTCATTGTGAGTGCTAGGGGCATCGAAGCTAATCCTGCTCAGATTACTGCTTTAAGAGAAGTCAAAGCCCCTAGAACAAAGAAGGAATTGCAAAGCCTTAACGGGAAAGTCGCTGCTTTAAGTCGGTTTATTTCCAGGGTCATTGATAAATGCATTCCCTTCTTTGACGCTCTGAAGAAAGGAAAGAAAAACTTTGAATGGACTCCCGAATGTCAGAATGCTTTTGAAGAACTGATTCGTCACATGGAAAAGCCTCCAATACTTTCTCAACCCAGCAATGGTGAAGATCTTTTCATATACTTAGCGGTTTCATCTCATGCTCTCAGTGCAGCATTGGTACGGGAAGACGCAAAAGTTCAACATCCGGTTTATTACATCAGCAAAAGATTCACTGGGGCAGAGATGAACTATTCAAAGCTGGAAAAGCTTGCCTATTGTCTGTTAATTGCGTCCAGAAAGTTGAGGCTATATTTCCAGGTTCATCCTATCAAAGTCCTCACTGATCAACCTCTAAAGCAAGTCCTATTTCTCCCTGAAACTTCGGGTCGTCTTCTGAAGTGGAATATTGAACTCAGTCAATACGATATCACCTACCATCCCCGAAGAGCAATCAATGTACAAGCTTTAGCAGATTTCATTGCAAAATACACAGATAAAGGTGGCAGTGAGGAAGAAGTAACTAATGACATCCCGATCCGATGGAAATTATATGTTGATGGTGCAAGAAATGACTATTGCTCTGGAGCTGATGTTGTGCTTGAAACCCCCGAGGGGCGATCATTGTGCTATGCATTGAGATTAGAATTTCCTTCAACGAATAACGAAGCAGAATATGAAGCTCTTATTGCCGGCTTGAAAATTGCTAAAGAACCGAACATCAAAGTATTGCAGATCTTCAGTGATTCCCAGCTTATTGTATGCCAAGTCAAGAAAGAGTTTCAAACTAAAGGAGGAAATCTACCTGCTTACTTGTCAAAGGCCTGGGAGCTTCTCGATGATTTTGAAAATTATACAATCAGCCATATACCCCGGGAAGAGAACATGAAGGCAGATTCTCTTGCAAAATATTCAAGCTTCAGTTATTAGGATTGGTCCCTGTGGAAGTCTTGTCAGCTCCAAGTACTGATGAAATGGATATTGACTGGATCATGACTGTATCTCAAGAACAGGAGTCGTGGATGACCCCTATCAAGGAATATCTACTCAATGGCTCCTTGCCAGAAAACTCAAAAGAGCGCCAGAAGCTGTTAAGAAAAGCCCCGAGATATGTAATTCAAAACGGCCATTTGTACAGACAAGGATTCTCAATGCCACTACTCTAATGTGTAACCAAAGAAGAGTCTAAGACAATTTTAGTTGAGGTGCACGGAGGAGAGTGTGGGGATCATTTAGGTAGCTAAACTCTTGCTAAGAAAATTCTCCGCTATGGGTATTTTTGGCCAGATATTAATCGAGATGCTGCTAGCTACTCCCGAAAGTGTGACAGATGCCAGAGATTTGCGAAAATCCCAAGAGCACCTTCCACCGTGCTAACACAGATGGTCAGTCCATGGCCATTCGCCATTTGGGGGATAGATCTCATCGGACCTTTGCCGATTTCCAAGTCCGGAATCAAATATGCTATTGTTGTTGTTGATTATTTCACCAAATGGGCTGAAGCTGAACCATTGGCTATTATTACCTCTAAAAAGATGATAAACTTTGTGACTAAAAATATCATTTGCAAGTATGGTGTGCCTCAGAAGATAATCACAGACAATGGTACCCAATTCGAAAGCGAAGAATTCCAGGACTTTTGCAGGCGATTCAAGATCCAAAAAAGCTTCTAAGCAGTGGCTCATCCGCAGGCAAACGGGCAAGTGGAAGCAGTGAACAAAATTATCAAATCAACCATCAAAAAACAGCTGGAAAAAGCAAAAGGTGGTTAGGTCGATAAACTGCCATTAGCACTATGGGCTTATAGAACTACCCACAAAACTGCGACTGGGCACACTCCATTTTCATTAGCATATGGATCAGAAGCAATGATTCCCGTGGAAATAGAGGTCCCCTCACACAGGAGAATTCATTTCAACCAAGCTGAAAATGAAAAGCTGCAACTTGAAGCACTTGACTTACTTGACGAAAGAAGGAAAGAGGCTGAGCTCAGAGTTACAGCTCATCAGCAAAGAATAGCTAGGCACTTCAATTCTAAAGTCCACCAACGTAGCTTTGAAATTAGGGATCTAGTCTTGAAAAGGATCATGACAGCAACAGGAGTGTTTGGGCCAAACTGGGAAGGGCCATATGTCATTGGCAAAAAACTTCTCGATGGCACTTTCAAGCTCACAACTGTCGAAGGAGATCCAATTCCGAGAGCCTGGAACAGCAATCACTTGCGTCCATATTTTACTTAGAAGCTATGCTCAAATTTGTAAAATGATTATGGATGTATCATTCTTGTATTGTAAGCCGTTGTAAAATCAGTGTGACTCAGCAATAAGAACTATAAAGTGGATGTAGGCCCAATTCTTGGCCGAACCACTATAAATCTTGTGTCTTCTACTACTATAAAATGCCTGTCTCATATTGATGTGCAAATATCTTAAATATGTTGCTAAAATGTCGATTTAATATTGTAGGCTATCGAAGCAAAGCTTACCTATTCAATACATCGCAAGGCCAAGCGATTCCTACAAATCACTCGACAAACAAATGTCAAGCCACAAAAATTCTAGGTTCAATTCCTATATAAGAAGTGCTTCTCATAAACAGTTGGTGATTCCACGGAAGGGGCACCTTCCCAAAGTGAAGGTTCCAGGCCCTTGCTAACTGATTGCGATCGTTTGTGCAAACAGACATCCGGTTAAGTAGCTTGCGTCTGCCCCGTGGATTCACTTAACAATGAAGTACACTTCTCTGGAAGAATCAAACAACTTGCAAAAGAAAGGAACATGTACTTAGGAATGATAACGAGGAATCGCTAAGAAACAGATGGTGAAAAGACATGGGCAAGCAGTCAAAAACAGCCAAAATGGGATCTTGTCTCTCAACAAAAAGGTTGGTGGAACCACCGAAGGGGCACCTTCCCAAAGTGAAGGTTTCAGGCCCTTACTAGTTAATTGCGATCGTTTGTGCAAACAAACATCTAGTTAGGTAGTTTGCGTCTGCTTCGTGGATCCACTTAACTGTGAGATGCAACCTTCCTAGCAAACGGAACAAGTAAAGCCCTCTCCGGAGGCACAATTCAAAGCCCTCTCCAGAGGCACAATTGAAAGCCCTCCAACGAGGCACGCTGTAAAATGAAATATTTTTCTCAAATAACAAGGTTGGTGGTACCACCGAAGGGGCACCTTCCCAAAGTGAAGGCAGCGGGCCCTTGCTAGTTAATTGCGATCGTTTGTGCAAACGAACATCCAATTAGGTTGCTTGCGTCCGCCCCGTGGATCCATTTAACTGTGAGAAATGACTTTCAGGCAAACAAACGAAGCCCTCTTCGGAGGCACACTTCTACTCTCATGGGAACGTTCTTCCCCAAAAAAGTTTAAGTGCCATATAAAGCCCTCTAACGAGGCACGCTGTAAAATAAAATGTTTTTCTCAAATAACAAGGTTGGTGGTACCACCGAAGGGGCACCTTCCCAAAGTGAAGGCACCGGGCCCTTGCTAGTTAATTGCGATCATTTGTGCAAACGAACATCCAATTAGGTTGCTTGCGCCCGCCCCGTGGATCCATTTAACTGTGAGAAATGACTTTCAGGCAAACAAATGAAGCCCTCTTCAGAGGCACACTTCTACTCTCATGGGAACATTCTTCCCCAAAAAAGTTGAAGTGTCAAATAAAGCCCTCTCCAGAGGCACACTTCCATAAGTTGAAATGCCAAATCAAGCCCTCTAACAAGGCACGCCCAGAAAAAGAAATGTTATCTCTTAAAAAAATCGCCGATGGAACCACCGAAGGGGCACTTTCTCAAAAAGAAGGTTCTAGGCCGTAGTTAACTGCTCGCGATCGTTTGTGCAAACCAAATGTCTGATAAAGCAGCTGACGAATGTCCCGTGGGCCTATTTAGCAATAAAATATAACTTTCTGAGCAACAAATCAAAGCCCTCTATGGAGGCCCGCTTCACCGCGTAGGAGAATCCACTTTTCAAAAATAAAAAGTGACCATCATCGAAAGTTGAAGTATTTAAAAGAAAGAGAGAGAGAAAACTTCACCGATACAAAGCACACTCTACTAGAGCAGAATGATATTTCCTCAAAACGGAAGAATTATTCTCTAGAATAAGAGTACAAGTCTTTTTCAAAATGGAGAATATTGCAATAAGTCGTGGTATGGGGGCAATACAGCTACATTAACAAAAACAACGCTCAAACAGCATACCACGAGCTCACTGCAATATCATGCAAAGAAAATAAAGAAACTTGTGCTAAAATAGGGAATAAATGCATTCACAAATACTGACAAGAGATTGCACAAGTAAAAAGAGTCATTTTATTCCATACTATAAAAAATTTCTTATATACATGTACAGGTTTCAAAAAGCGGGGGCCGGTACCCGCACAATCTCCGGTCGATACAAGTCTTTAGACAGAAGAAAAAAAAGCAAAACAATAAGGATAGAACCTAACTCATTTCTTCTTCCTCCCGCCGCCTTTGGAGCCCTCGCCTGGCTTAATGGTTCACTTCGCAAGCCGGCCTGGACGAGTCGCGGAAGAAGGAGAAAGAGCTGCAATTTGGTCCTCTTCTGCTTTCTCATCGCCAACAGGAGCGTCCTTTTTTTTCCTTGAAATTACGCGCTTTCCCTTCTTCTTCGAAGAAGATTCGCTGCCCAGAGAGATAAGATCAGAAAGCTTTGTATCATCGGCAGTGAATTTCTCCAGGGTCCTCTCACCCTCCTCAAGTTCTTCGGCCTTCTGCTCTTGTGAAGCCGCCGGGTCATCTAAACCTTGAAGAGCTTCTATTTTTTCTTCTTGTGATCCTGGTTAAGAAGCAGAAGGAGGAGTAACTTGAAGAGGTGGAGGGGCAACAGCAGGAGGAGGCGAAGCCTGTACAGCACTTATTGATTTCACTACAGAAGAAGAAAAGTTAAACATCGGTATTCCTCGCAAAAGAGAGGAGACAGTGGCACGTCGAGGCTTAAGTAATAAGCAAGAAATTCATCGAGCTCATGTGAGGAAAACGAGTAGTCCACTTGAGCTAGATCAATGTTGAAGTTACCTGGAGAAGTTGGCTTTATCACGTCAATATCATAGTCTTGGGCTTCGGTGCTTTCTTTGGCCTCATCTTCGGCGTGAGCAGTTTTAGCATCGGCTTCGGCTTTAGCAGGAGGCGGAGAGTGGGAACTGGAGCCAATAATATCAACGTCGACCGAAGACGAAGGACAAGTTGGGTCGGTCAAAGGTGCCTTCCCTGGATGCTCTCCTTCCACTGCTTCGGCTCACTCTTTGGCAAGTTGCTCTTTCCCTCTCGCAAGGGCGGCACGACCATCATCGTCCAAATAATTAGCCTCAAAATCCTCCTCGGTGTAGCCGGCATCTTTAAGCACTTCAACTGCTGCCTAACACACTTCAGCCAATGTAACTTCATACTTTCGGCCCAAGAAAGAAAGACTGCCATGCCCCAAGACGCTGAGAACGTAAAACTCGAAAAGAGTGGAGCTAATGTTGGCCTTGGTTGCTTCATGAGAGTGTTCAGCTGCTGCTTTCCCAGCAATAGCCACATCACGCTCTTTTTCAGCCTTAGCAAGTTGGGCCTTTAACTTTGTAATCTCCATATCTTGAGAGCTAGTTTTTTCCCGCAGCTGAGCAGCATCTTTGCGGTACATTAATACAATTTTCCGCTCCGCTTCGAGTTTAGCCTCAATGTCTCATTGAGTGGCGTGGGCGTCTCTTACTTGTTTTTGGAGAACCTCTTCCTTTTGTGTATAAGAAGTGGAAGAGGAGGCGAGATCATCTTTAAGTTTCTTAACTTCAGCCTCAAGCTTCTCGTTGTAGGCGGTGATGTTCTTCATCTCCGTATCATGCTGATCAAGAACTTTTTGCCATTCAGATTTATCATTCTCCATGGTCAGCATGGCCTCGAGGTTTGCGCGATTAACTCTTTGGAGCTCATCAACTAATTTATGGCATCCAGACATTCTTTCAATGTCAAGCTTAACGGCGTCAAAATTTCTCAGCATAGCCTGCTTATCAATTGGAACCAAATCCAAGTCAAAACGTACTCCTTTCAAACACCAATTTGGAAATCGGCTTTGGAGTACAGACGGAGGCTTCTCAACCTGATAAGGAAGTCTGTTGATGATTGATTGAATATCAGCTCCTTTAAGGGCAGGAGAGCTGGAAGGGATGTCTAAAGATATAGAAGCAGCGGGCACTTTAGAAATTTCAGATGAAGACTTGTCGTCAAGTTTGGCCCGCTTGCTTGGATCTTCAGTTATATGACTCTTCCCCCTATCATCATGAGATTTTCTTTTGTGGGAGTCGTCATCCCTTTGGTAAGAGTCATGGCGGTCATCTCTTCTTCCATACCGCTCCTCATAAGCCTGCCTCTCACAAGCTTTCCTAGCTGCTCGTTCCTTATCAGTTTCCCTGGGGGCAGGAAGATAGCGCCGGGGATCATAAGAGTCACGCCTTGTGTAGCGTTGAAAGTCATCATAATAAGAGCCACTGCGTCCCATGGGAGAACCTGAGAGTGAAGAAGAAACAAAATTTAGAAATCTCCGAAATAAAGAAGCTAAGTGCGCATAATTGCCAAAAATCCTAAGTGTGTGTGTGGCGTGCAAACTACGCACGTCAAGCTACAAACCACTCTTTGGCTTAGGAGTGATGTCAGCTTTTGCAGCAGGAGTCAATTCTTGGGCCGCTGGAATTGATCGCAAGGCGGATGTCGCTTCAATCGCCGAAGAGGCAAGTTTAGGAGTGGTGATGTCATCTTTGAAGAGCTCCTGAGAAGTCACCATGAGATCACTCAGTCCTCCAAAAGTATCAGACTTTCCAGAATGTTGAGGAAATTCCTCTTCTTCAATAGCTGGGGGAAGTTTGGATTTGCTAGATAACCCCACACCGTCAGCTGAACTAGAGCATTTTACTAATGAAGTCTCTACAATAAGTTCCTTAAGTGTAGGTTCCTCTACGGAGACCGGGGCATCTGACGCTTCTGTTTGAGAACTGGGGGCGTCACGAGACTGAATAGATCGAGAGGAATGCATGAGTCCGAATTGATGTAGAAATTCGTTCCTTTGCAGAAACTTAATGCTTCTCTCATTGGCAGCTACTGCACTCAACCTCTCGAAACTCGGTTTGTGACTAGAATCTTTAAAGGGAGGAGGAAGAGCTGCAAAAGTGAAAAAAAAAGTTAGCACTTGACAACTCAAATTTTAAGTGACTCAGAAATGAAGTGAACAGAGATAGATAGTCTTACTTCCTACTCTCCAGATACCGTAGAATCCCGGGGAGCAACGGACATAGAAGAATTGCTTTAAAAACCCATGAGCGCTTTCGGGAAGATCCGTAATTAGTTTGCGGTTCCTTGCGCTCCTGACCAGAGTAATGGAGGGGTGATCTTTGTTCCTCCCAAATGTATACAAATAACAGATCTCCTTAAAACTTGGGAGGCGGTCAAGCGTCCTCCTAAATAATATGAACAACCCCATCAAAATGGCATAGCCGTTAGGGTGTAATTGAAATGGGGAAATGGTTAATCAAAGAAGAAGTGTTCTGAGGAAATCATTGAAGGGGGGAATGGCTCCGTTCAGACACATGTGGCGATTGATTGCAACAAAGCCATGTGGCGGCCTGTCAGCAGTGTCATTTACTCCGGGAAGCAGAGCATCCGCTTCAGCAATACCAAATTGCATGCGTAGCTAGTTGAAGGTTCGTTGGTTCAGTGTAGTTGGAACTCTTTCCGGAGGGTTATCCAAAGGAGCAGCAATCGGAAAGGCTTCATCGGTCCGATCTGCTATCTCTTCTTGTACTTATTGAGAAGTCATTCTACACAAGGAACTGGATATTCAAATATGAAGGTGCACGTTTCCTAAAAGCGTGTGAAGTGTTGTGCAAAGCTACTAAAATAACAAGTAAATAAAAGTAAAACTTGAAACAATACTGGTTGGCATACGTCAATTCAGGGAGATTCAAAGCTTGTTATTAGATCAAAATTGAATGTAGTGTTAATGCAGATAATATTCGGCAGTAAGCAGTTATAACTGTGTGAATTTTGCGTTGACGCTTCATCTAAGTTAGTTGATTCACAGCATTTCATTCTTGATTAGATTCAGATTATTTTACTTAAGTAAAATAGTATCTCTTTGGCCTAATCCATCAATCGATGTGGGCAGTCGATGATGAGTATATTCGTCCTAGTTTTCTGCATTATAATAACAGGTTGTTAACAATCAAATGTTGATGCAATCTGTTTGGAGGCAGTTCAAGTTACAAGTCTAGCCACATTTTATGAATTAAGAAGTGCAATACTTAATCTTGTTCAAACTTATGTTTTTCATACTGTTCAAAGCCGTGGAATGATAAGGCATGTGCAAGGAAGCAGGTCGCAAGTTAAGACTATCAGGCTTTAAGTCACGGCGAGGCAAAAAATTCTTAAGTTTTAGCTCGTTTGAATACAATAGCAACCTAAAAGTTACGACTTAAAAGTTAACTCGCTTAAGTTATGGCGCAACCCAAAAATAGGCCGTTGAAGGAGTTATCTCGCTTGGAGCAATGTACTACATATCCTAAGTCGTTTAAACCTCTAAGTGATTCCAGTAAACTCTACGACCTAAGTTAAGTTGCAGGATGACTATGTCGCTCAGAAGGCTACTCATGTGATCTGCTCTAACGGCTTAGCTTAAGTCGCAAAATATCTAAGTCATTCAGACTCCCATAACTCGTTAAAGTTCATATGTCGCTCAGGCTCGTAAGTCGCTCAGGCTAGTAAGTCGCCCAGGCTCCCTAGGTCATCAAGAATATTAAGCCGTTCAATTCTATAAGTCGCCCTAAGGGTATATCGGAAAAGCCGAGCTTTCTTCCACTAAAATACCTAAGTCCTGCTCTTCACTCATCAACTACCACGTGTCCTTCCCCTCCAATTCGCTAGAAACGTCACAAACCCATTAACCTGAAACCTCTCCGTCTCCTCCATGCTTCAAAAACCCACAATCAACTCCAAAAAACTCCCAATTCACCCCGAAACTTCACGAAACCCTAAGACAACACATTTTTTGAGAATAGTGCACTTGCCAACAATCGACGATGAACGGAAAGCAAATCGAGGTGCAGTTTCCTAACGCAGTAACGAAAATTGCAAGAAATCGGTTGTGGAGATATGAGTGGTGAGTATGATGGCCGAACGATCAAGTTTACCTAAAATCGTTGTTGAAGATGATGATCGGAGGCACGGGGGGAGGAATTTCGCTTCAATGCTCAAGCTCGAATGCAACAATGGCGGCAAGGAAATGAGCAGTAAAGTGAAGGGAATAACACGGCTTAGCAATTTATATAGAAGAAAAGGAGAAGAAGATGAATAGACGTGCGAGTTAGCGGAATCCTTGAGTCGTCGACGACTTAGCAGGGTTAAATCGAAGCACACGACCTATAACTTAGGCATGTACTTCGAGGGGCAAGTGTTAATCCCTATTTTGAATAGCGATTCAACGACTCAAGAAAAGGCCATGACTTAACGACCTAGCAAAGCAACAAGTTAATCACCCTGAAACTCCTAGCGACTTAACCGGTCACGGCTCCTAACGACCTACGACCTAAAGCACTTGGCGAGCTAGCGCTGAAATGAAGTAACGACTTAACCTTCTAGCAACTTCCAACGAGTTAAGCGACCTAAGAAGAACAACGACATAGCGACTCAACACAACAGTGGGTTCACGACCTATATACTACAGCCGTTCTCCTTATGCCGTTCTCTGAGTGACCTAGCGACCTAGCGACTTAGCAACGTCTCTTTATGCCGTTCTCTTTATGCCGTTCGAATATAGGTCGCTCCGACCTACTAGCCAACACAAAAGGTAAAATGCAACCACTTAATCCGTAACCCGTACTCATTAACTCGCCCGCGACCTAACTCCACTCTTAAGTCGCCCAGGACCTAACTCCACTCCTAAGTCGCCAATGACCTAAACCAAACGACCTAACCCAGAAACTTCCCTATATATACCCCGCCTACTCCACATTCGAGGGGGACGAATTTTTGGAAACGCCAAGACTCTGCTGATTTCTCTACTGACTTCAACACTTCAAAGGCAAAGGATACTTCAAAGAATCTTCGAAAAGAATCAAGTTCATTCAACAGGTGATCAGAATCGAAGGTGATGATGGTCGTCGACGTGTTGGTGGTTGCTGTGATGGTCGAAGATGACGAGGTCGCAGGTGCACGTGCACGTGTGTCAGATCGTAACTGGGTTTCGATTATTACAAGTGTTTTTGGAGAAGACGAAGTTATTCTCGGGTCGAACTCGAAGCATTTCGCGAATTTACTCGGGGAAGAAAAGAAATGGCTCGGGTTGGTTTCGAATGCGTACGCAAGTGATTTTAAACAGTTTTAAATTTTAAAACAAATCAAAGTTTAAAAAGGGAAATAGAGAAGAAGAAGAAAGGGATGTCTCGGGTTCTAGCTCGGGATTTTTGCAGTTTTGCTCGGGTCTGTTGATTTTATATTAAATCAGTTTTTAACTTTAAAACCAGATCAAGTTGTATTTAAAACGATTTTTTTGTAAAATAGTTCTTTTGCAAATGATAAATGTTTATCTGAGTTTTGAGTTGGTTAAAATGGTTTATTAAATAAAGTTTTTTAATTGTTAATTTAACTTAAAGGTTTTAAGATAATAAGTTGATGATGAATTTATTTCAAAGATTATTAATAAAGATTTTAAATGATAAATAAAGTGATAAATAAAAGATAAAATGGGTTATCTTAAAATTAATTAGGAAATTAATGACTTTTTAATATTAGTAATTAAAAGATAATTACTTAATGATTAAAGGTTGATTACTCAAATGATTAAACAATAATTAATTAAGGGCTAATTAATTAATGTGATTAATTAAGGATAATTAATTAATTAAAGGTTAATTAATTAATGAAGGTGATTAAGGAATGATAATTAATTAAGGAATAATTAATTAAAGTAATTAATTAAAGATAATTAATTAAATGGTGAATTAAATAATTAAAGGTTAATTATTTAATAATTAAAGGTTGATGAATTATAATTAAAGGTTAATTAATTTATTATATATGGTTAATTAATAAATGATTAAAGAATAATTAATCAAAATGATTTGTAATTTATTGATGTTAATTAACCAAGATTAGTAATTCATAAGAAATTAATCTGATTTGAATTAATCAGACAATTAACTGATCTTACTTATGAATGTTTAGATTATACTGAATGATTGAATTGTTTGATATCCCTGATCTGTGATGCTGTGTGATATATTCTAATTTGTGTGTGATCTGTACTGTAGTTTATTTATCTGGGATGAATGCCATATATTATCTGTAATTTATATATCTGTGATCTGTGAATAAAAGATAAGCGTTATAGTTATACCGCTTATCAACTATATTTCTGTATTTTAAACTGTGATGATTGAATGATGTTGCACTATTGTGTAAAACCCCTGGACCACACTTTTACACACACAGATATGGATTTCACGAGGAAATCGATTAAGTCACAAATAATTTAAATATAATATTTTGAAATTGAAATTTCAATTTCAATTGATTTTGGAAATGGATTTGGGTTAAATGTTAAAGCTTTTGAAATGGGGTTTTTAAGATGAAAGTTATTTTGAATAACTTGGGTAAGTTTTCTAATTTAAATAATTTAATTTGAATTTTGAATTCAAAATTTGGAATTGAATTCCATGATTAGAAATTATGGTTAAAAATGTGTTTATATGAATTTAAACCATTTTAAAAGTATTGTTTGAGAATTTGAATTTAACCCAAGAACTTTAACTCGTATAAATGAATCAGATTTTCCGAAATGAAAACTATTTGTTTTCGAATGATGAAAGCTTTCATATAAGGAATGAATTTCCAATTTGTGTCAAAAGAATCTCAAAACTGAAATGAAAAGGGCTTTCCGAGTTATGAATAATCCTTTGTGAAAGATTGTTGAACTTTGTTTAAAATTAGAAAGTGTATCTTTTGTATAAAAGATCAAAATGGAATTATTTTGAAAGCTATAAGTTAAATCTTGATTTAAAGATTTAACGAGTTAATCCAATTGAAATGGAAATTGATTTGGAAAATCTGTGAATGAATCTTTGTGAAACTGGGTGAACTTTGTGAATTGAATCTTTTTGTTTAAAAAGATTAGAATGGTAATGTGTCTTAACCATTTGAAGAGAAGTTTTGGATAATAAGTTGTGACTTAAATGAAATCCCAATATCCATATGTTTTGAAATATTGCGCTCATTATTCGGTTTAGTCGGGAGAGGACCTTTGTGTCATATAACCCATTCCGAATAATGATACGTCATATATGGATTGCATTTGAAGACCGGTGTTGAAGACCGGGTATTTGCGAGAACGATAGGATAACCTATCGATTGTCTCTGCACTGAGTTGCTCTGGTATAGAGATTACCTAAGTGATGGGAAGTCCGATCGGGATTGTGAATACCCGAATGGCAAGGGCTTCTTTGGAAGTGACTTCGGTTCTGTTCGAACCCGGAACAGACTTGTATGGTTACATGTCTGACATTACACTTTGAGATATAAAGCTGATTTCTTTCAAATACATTTCTGTTGGTGGCGGAGAATTTATTCTCTTAGCTTAACACCCTTTTCTGAGACGTACGAGCTCAGAGGTTATGTAGTTGAAGGTTATCAGCGATATATTCCCAATTTGGTAATGTGGCATGCTGAGTGTTGCTGTGTGTTGATCATTTATTGATCATTTGTGATCAAAGCACGGCTTTGTGAAAAAGCGTAGCTTTGTGGACGAGACCTCATCGAACCTCACAGACCGGAAATGGTCGAAACAGGAATGATGCGACAAGGTTATGAGGGTCGCGCCCTTTAGGGTATGTCATTTTCTTTTGGAAAAGGGTGGTATCATGGTATGGAGCCCAGATACTTACTCATGTGGACACACTATATTTATTACTGTGTGATGTTGGTTATCGAGTGCTCGGATAAAGGTCCCAAAGGACCGAGGGGTGGCATATTCGTGTAGTAGTTACCTAGTGTAAGAGGTAACCCGGCCTTGTGTTGGCAGAGAGGTAGTTAGTTCTCGGGACATCCCGCCAGAGGCGTACCCATGTGGCAGTAGAAAGTTCCTTAGCCTGACCATTTGTTGGAAATCCAATTCCCAATACGAACCCTGTACGGTTTTAGTTGTAGAACCTGCCATTTACTTATGGTGGTCACCACTGTTTAGATGGTAGCTATAGTAGGCATACAATAATGGTTGTATGTTGGCTAAGATTAATATTATACTTTCGAAATGTTTTCCACTATGCACTAATAATAATAATCCAATGATTTTGCGTAGTAAGCATGTTTGACTATCATAAGAAGAAATCTCCTCCAATTCTGCGTTTGCATTGTGTGTGTGGCGGGAGGTCTTATGGTAGTTTCCTTTTCTAAAACATTGTGGATTTCAATGTTAAAAATCCTTTTGTTGTTTGAATTGAAGATAAACTGTTTTTGTTTGCTCATACCAGTCCCATGACTGACCTAGAGTTTATTGTTCCCTTCCTAAACTCTGGGTTCCCACAATTTCCCACACGGGCAGTCTAGAGTTGGGTTTTTCGGATAGTCAGGTTTAGTAGATTATCTGGAGCTAGTTCACTTCATCGGAGTTGATGACTGCACCTGCTTATCTTGGTGCATCGTGTTGGTGTTTCAAGCTAATGTTGGAGTTGTTGGACTCATTCTCTTTTGAGGATCATTTGGAGTTATCACTTCTGTTTTCCGCTGTAGCATTGTATCACATCTCTGATATTGCTGTATTATTGATATCATTGTTGTATATCATTCTAGATATTGTATTCATTGGAGTTGTATAAGATATCATTGATTTCTTTATTCCGCTGTGTTGTTATACTTACTGTATTATAAACTCCGGGAAGCCAGATTCGGCGTTTGAATCTACGGCATTTGAGTACAAGTGAAGTACGGGTGCCGATTTTCGAAGGCCGAGTTTTTGGACTCTTACATTTGAACTAATTATTTTGGTAAACAAAATTTGAAAATGATTTTAATATCATTAATTAATATTAAAAATTTGTTTATTTAGTTATTAATCCATTATTTAAATATCTAAAAATAATTTAAATATTCAAATGCAAAGCGATTAACTTACGGGTCGTTACACCCGTTCACCAAGGGACTAATCTGACTAGTTTTTGAGTAAACAGATTAGAGAAGTTCAAATAAGATTTCATAATTGACCCCAAGTGCAACTGGGAAAGTTAGGGGTATGCCCTAAAGGACTTTATGTAATTTGTGACATATATTTAACTCGATAACTAATCTTATTTAAAATAAAAGATATTTTCTTTCTATTATATATTTGATACAATATGTTATTAATTAATTAATTTATTAAATTGAAAATGCATAAATGTTATGTTTTGTGATAGTAGTTACAAAGTGTTGTAACCGTGAGTAATTTATCACAATGAAAATAAATATATCACTTTAAATATTCCCAGTCAAAATGTATTAAGACTAAATATCGATACATCAGTAGAGAATAGAATACGTAACGTTCTCCAAATTTTGGGCAGTGTATTACTCATAGTTGTTACCACCAATTTTCATTTCAGTCTTGTTGAAACCAAGAAGAATGAAACAGAAGGATTTACAAGAGATGATAGCATCAACAAAGCCTTTCGAAGGAGTCAAAGGGATGCTACAGCAAAAGTTGGAGGTGCTATAAGCTTTTGAAGGGGTCGAAAGGGGACAAAAGCAACCTTTCGTTTCAATTGCTTCCTTCCAAAACGAATGCTTCCGCATGCATGGAGACGCTTTGAATAAGTTGAGGCACACCTTTCGAATGCAACAAATTATAGGCTCGTAAATGCGCACCAAACCTTTCGAAACAGAGGTTTTCGCCCTCATTCACATTCCACAGAAGGATATTTTTCTAAAGCAACCCCTTTGAAAGCATAAAAAAGCCTATCGAACCGGTCGAAACCATTCTCAATTATGAAAGAATAGCTTACTAAATTTCAATATTGCAATCTCCTACACTAGAGGATAAGTTTTTGCATCAATCAGCAAGTATGCCTTTGAAAGCTACCTTCCGCATTAATACCTTTTGCTCCTCAACTCCTTCGAAGCCCCAAAGATCTTCCTATTGATAGAGTCAAAAGCTCATATCTTTTCTTATTTGCAACAACATAGCAACACAAAGTGGAGAAGCGCACTTACCCCATTCAATGAAGTCGAAAGCACTCAAGTCCCTTTAAAAGGAATGCAGATGGATGCTCTAATGTTAACGGCAACGAAAGGTCTCCAAGGCAGCCTTTTGACCAAGTCGAAAGGACTGATTCGAAAGGTGCCAACCCGCACCTATAAATAAGTCCTAGGGGTCTGGTTTTGGGGATCTAATTTCATTCACTTCGTTCTTGTACTTTCTTGAATTTGCAAACCCAAATTCTAAAGTTAGATTGGGGATTTGGCTATTTTTGTGTTACTTAAGCTACTAGCAATAAAGGAAAACATTTTCACAGCAAGTATATAGCATTTATGGCATATGATTGACCAAGTTAATGTTTCTGTATGGTTATGATTATGTTTTACTTGTGTTGATATGATTGAAACGCAATTTTCTAAGGAAGGAAAAACCTAATATTTCAACAAATATCATTAGATCATTAGACCTTAACTTAGAATTACCTTAACAATTTCAAAAGGGTGGTTTCGATAGAGTCCTAAACCAAAACAACCAGTTCGAAATGTATTTCCAAAGATGGATTCAAGTATTTTGGTCATTTCGAAAGGTATTAAAGAAGGAGTTTAGACTGCCACAACTTGTTTGAAAAGTGACTTTAAGGGAGTCGAAACGCCATAATTATCTCCATCTGTTCGAAAGGTGGTTTTGACTAGATCACTTGCTCTTAAAACCTTGCTTTGAGGTGTTGACAGGTTTTCTTGTTAACATTTTTGGCTCTAGAAGGAAAGCTTGAACCTCCGATTTTGTTGAACTTCCAACTTTATTTTTTTCTAACCCAATTCTATTCCAAGCTTACTTACTTTAGATATTACATCACCATGTTTAGCAAGATCAAAAGGTCCAAACAAGTATCCTCAGAATCACATCTAATTGGATTCACCCCAAGAACAGTTAATGATTCTAAACTACATGAAGAGAAAATGTTAAGATTGGAAGCCTTAAGGATTATAAAGAAATGAAGAGCGGAATCTTATGACCCAAATAAATAGAGTTTAAATCCTTTTCACAATGGCTCCACACCTATCTTTGCCTTAGGAGGAACAAAAAAATGAAAGTGATAAATTCTTTGACCAAATAAGGAAGACAATCCAACTTTATTACCAAAGGCACAATCTTTGAAGAGGGAATGATGGTTGATTACAATGCCTTTGCACAAAAATGGCATCAAGCAACAAGAGGGACATTGCCTACATGTGAGCTCAAAAAGGTTTTGAGAAGGAAATTTGTCGTTGATGATGAAGCTTTAGAACCAAGTAATAAAAGATATAGAGACTATCCTCAAAGACAAGCTTCAACTCGAGACTTCCGAAGGAGTGCAATCTGGCTACATCAACTGAGAATGTTTATTTGGTAACAAAGGAAGAACTCAACTATTGGCCATCACAGAAGAAAAAACCTAAATATGAAAGGAATCGGGGAGGATCCCATTGCTATCACACATGACGAATGCAATAGGACAAATCACTGTAGAGCACTTGAAGGAATGGTGATTAACTTTTTCAAACAAGGCAAAATCAATAGGTTTGTAAAGAGATCCTAATTAAATTAAATAAAGTTACCTTAAACAGTCAAAGCCTTTGTTCGCGTTGAGTGGGCCAGGTCAAAGCGCCTCTTGGAGGGAAGTTAAAGTAAGCCTTTAACCACGCCATGTTACGGCCAGGTTAAAGCATCGACAAGCCCTTGATCGTGCTACGCTATGGCCAGGTCAAGGCACCTTCTGGAGGGAGGTTAGAGTAAGCCTTTATCCGTGCCATGCTATGGCTAGGTTAAAGAAGTGACAAGCCCTTGACTGCACCACGTTATGACCAGGTCAAAGCACCTCTTGGAGGGTGGACGGAGTAAGCCCTTGGTCCTGCCACGCTATGGACTGGTCAAGGCACCGATCAAGCCTTCAGTCTCGCCTATAAGACTTGACTGGAGCACCTCCTGGAGGGAAGTTGGGTAAGTCCTCGAATCCTGCTTGTGGATAAGCTAACCAAGCGCACCAGACAATAATGGACTAAGATATCCAATCCTGAGAAGCGGCATATTAAATTATGGACTAAGACATCCAAACCGAGAAGCGGCATATCAAACAATGGACTAAGACGTCCAAGCCCGAGAAGTGGCATATCAAATAATGGACTAAGATGTCCGAGTTTGAGAAGTGGCATGTCAAACAATGACAACATACAAGGCCTAAAGGGTGGCACATGACAAAAGAATCAAAATTTGAAAAAAGAATGAGTCAAACAATGACAAACATACAAGGCCTAAAGGCTGCAGCCATCTCACTCAATTTTCTTTTGGCGATCATCTTCGACCTTGCGATGGCATGAGTTAAGGATGATGCACTGGATGTAGAAGTTGGGAGAACCGGGTCACTTATGATTAATTCCACTAGAGAAGCAGTTGTGGAAAATTTGAAAAGTATAAGTTAGTAAAGAAATATAAGGAGTAACACAACAATAAATTGCAAGTACTATGCTTAAGCTTGCCCGAAGGATCTGAGCAAATTGGAGACATAGGAGAAAAGTTCTTTGGATCGCCCAAAGATAATAAATGTTTGCTCCAAGAAGTATGTTGGACAAGACGAGGTTATTCAAGAACCCTTTGACTAGGAGGGAGAAGAGAATGTTTTCGAAGGTTGGATGGCGTAAGTAGTGTAAGCCTATTTCCAATGCTACTTAAAGAAGCGATCAACAGTTTTATAGTTCTTTTATCCTCATCATTAAGATCTTTAGCAGTCGAACCCGATAAAGAAGCGTAGAATAGCAAGAGAAAGTATTTGAATAAAGGTAAAGACTATGATCAACTTACGAGGAGAGGAAAAGATTCCATTGATGTTCGTAAAACATTTAATGAAGAAAAACTGCGTCTCACGATCTCTAAATTTATTTATCTCCTACGAAATTAGTTCGTAAGGGGGATTAGCTCTTAAAATCTAGTTGTTCAAATTGCTAAGTTTGACTAAGTGAACTATATAGCTGAGAACTCAGTATTTAGTGAAGAAATGCCTGACTTCAGAGCCATAAGTTCCAAAGAGAGAAGGTATGTATAGAAATTAGGTGATAACCAGATGGATGCAATGCCCAGATGGATCGGGAACTTAGACAAGAAATCTGGGATGGGAAGGAAACCACTATGCCAAATATGAACGAAAGTATAAGCGAAGTACCATTCGGGAGGATTTTGAATGGTATCGCTATCGCTAGGGGGAATGGCTTCCACTCCGGTGATGCCAAACTTGTTCAGAATGGCATCAACCTCATCCTGAGAAGATATCAGAGAATGTTTGGTGACAACTTCAACCTTCTTTGGAGAAGATTCTACCTCTGAGGCTATATCTTTTTCAGGTTTCTTGGAGACCTTTTTCAATCCCATGATTTTGTCAGATGAAATAATTTCATTAGAAGTTATAATTTGTTTTATAATTAACACCTTTCAAAGATATCGAAAAACCTATTTTAGTAGTTCAAATTTCAACCAAGTATATAACTCAATATATTTGAAAGAACGTTAAAGTCAATTAGGGTTATAAAATTCATTGGGTTCCGATGATGTCGAAGGGTTAGATGGAATGGAAACACCTAGAAACACCCTTCAACAATGTCAAAAGCCCAAAGAAAATTTTACTACTAAAATGGAATAGCTAACCTTATATTACTTGCTTGAATATATATACTTCAACAACATTTCACAACTAATCTCAATAAACCCTTCAATAACGTCGAAACCAACAAATTTTGTTTTGCTAAAAGAATATGAATATTACAGAAACATTATATTCTTATTAAGTCAAAATATTCGAATCCAAATAACTTTTATACAAATAAAAAGTGCTTTGGAATGTTTTGACAGTGTTTATAAAAATAATAGTTATACCACCGATAACTACAATGGTTCCAGTATGTCGAAAGGGGGCTAAGGTTTCGAAAGTATGCAGATAATTAAACTTGTTTTGATTTTAGAGGTTTCGATCAAGCCAAAAGGCTTGATAAGAATTACAACTTTAACAAAATATATTATTCTCAGTCCAATTTATGATAAGAAGTGTAAGTTTCTAACTCTCAACACCTTTTAAAATAAATTGAAATTGGGCATGAATTTAATGACAGGTTAAATCCACTTTTACATACATTAGGTTTCGAATCATTTAAAGAAAAAGTTTGGCTTTCAAAAGTATGTATAATGTGACCATTAAATGAAATACATTAAGACAACTTCTTCGAAAGGAACTGAAGAGTGTCGAAACATACTTCTGTTTTCGAAGAAGTCCATTTCTTATCGATTACATCAACTCCTTTAAAGGGGTTCACCCAAAGGTAAACACGGGACCTCCTTTCGACCCCTTCAAAAGAGATCAAAATAGTAAATTAAAATCGACCGCCTCAACTCCTTTCAAAAAGGATGAAAAAAGGGTTAAAAAGTCAAATTACAATTACAGTTGTTAATTCCTACAATTTAGCCTTCTCTTTGAAGCCACCGAAAAGGTGTTTTCTCCCGCAATTCAGTTTTGAACCAATACTTCAAGAAGTTAATAATTAAATCGATTCGAGCGCGAATTTACAATTGTTAACAAGAAAACTTGTCAACATCCCCAAAGCTATGTGATTAGAAAATAAGTTTATTTGCGATGCAAAAGAGAATTGTTAATGAGATTACTCCCCTCGAAATCCCTCTTGAGTTGAAAATAGCTATTTATGTCAAATATTCATCCCTTTCGACTATGTCGAAAGGTTCACTTATCCCTTTCAATTATATCGAAATGTCTTCTTTGCCTTTAAAGAGAAGAAACTACTTTCGACGTCATTGGTTTCACTCCTTGAGGAGGAGCTCCTTCGAAAGGGTCTTAGGCATTGTAGGGTGCTCAAACCTTTTTAAGGAACCCATTTCATATAACATTGCTTCACATTTATGCATCTAGTCTTCCCCGAAACGTCCCTTTCGACCAAGTCGAAAGGGATTTGGCTCTTTCAAAGTAGATCAAATGTATAATATGCAAAGTCTTATTTAATATATGCAATTAGAAATCATCTTAGATAACACAAATTTTGTAAACTTGTTTAAATCGAGACATCATCATCATCTTTATTTTTCATAATATATCATTGACTATGATGATAATGTGTTTTGTTTGCATATTATCCAAGTTGATCCAATGACATTGCATAAGACAAAAAGGAATTAAGAAGATAAGATAGCATCATGTGTAATTGATCATTAGCCTAGCTAATGATCAAAATAATCTCCCTCATGATCAAAATCTTTTTTGAGTCCATGCATTTCCTCTTTTTCATTAACCCAAAATGAGTTACAAGTTTGAGAGCTTTTTCTTCAAATCAATTCAGGGTTACAAAATATTTGATTTTTGCTAAGAAGTAAAGAATGAGTTTTGGATTCCCAAAATCTGGTCCCCAAAATCAAACCCCTACGGTCTTATTTATATATGCAAGTCGACCCCCTTTCGCTCCCCTTCTTTCGACTCTATCGAAAAGTCCTCCTATATTTCGCATCCATCTTTTCGACATAGTCGAAAGGCCCTCTTTCTTTCTACAGTGTGACTTCTTTCGATGCTGTCAGAAGGCATTCCCTTCAAGTTTCCTCATTCATCCTTGCACTTCCCCTTTTCATTCTAGACCTTTCGACCTCGTCGAAAGGGTCTACTTGTCCACCTTTTGCCGTCATTAAGGTCCGAGTGTCTCTTTTCTCTACTTTTTTTTCCTAGATTGCTTTTGACTTCATCGAAAGGGTGATAGATGCGCCTTTTCTCTTTGTGTTGCTTTGTCGTCATGGGAAGTAAAGATTCGAGCTTCCAACTCTGTCGATAGGTAGTTTTCTAGGGCTTCGGGGGTGTAGAAGTGTTGATGCTTTCGACATGGTAGATAGCTTCTGAATGCATGCTTGCGAATTGATGTGGAACCTTCCCTAGATGTTAAAGGCTTCGTGCGGTTCGAAAGGCTTGATTATGCTTTCGGAACGGCTGTTTCGATGAAGGCATCTTTCTGAGTAATTTAAATGAATGCGAAACCTTTGGTTTCGAAAGATTTGGCTAGTATATGAAGGGTTATTATTCATTGCCTTCGAAAGGGGGTTTCGAACCCACTCCTGCTTTCCTTATATATGCAAATAGGATCTGCATCGAATTGTTTTTTTTATGAGGCAGAAGGGTAGCCTTGCGTTCTTCTTTAAATTTTTTCGAAATTTTTTTGCACTAATTATCATTTGTGATGACGCCTGGTGCTTGCAACTCCTTCAAAAGCCATTCTAATGCCTTTAAACCACCCTTCCATGAACTTTGACGAAACCCGTGGTCTCCAATTTCAGTTGGGTTTTCGTTCATAGCTTTGTTCTTATGGGAATTTTAGGGTTAACATTTTGCGCCCCCTGTATGAAAGAAGCCTTTATTCTTTAGGACAAAAATTTTACAACTTCTTCGCTCTTAATAACCTCGTTTTCCTACAAAATTCAAAGCAAGTAATATTTTTTATTGTTAGCTCATTATTTATTCAAACATATGCTTCATGATTTGGATATGGCAGTGCTTCTAAACATATATGATTACTCAGTCATAATCTTGAGTTAATAAAGGATATGAAATTCTCAATTGTAAACGATTGGAAACTATGGACTTTTGTTTGGCAATATTATGAAGCCCACCATTTAACTTTTATGATTAAAAATGAAATTCAAAGATGAACTCCCACGTAATCAATAGTTATCAATGCATATAATGATTGAAGTCCAAGATCTTTCTATTAAAGACAATGAATATTTGGAAATAGGAGACCATAGGCTATCAACTGGAAATAATTTATTGTGATCCATGACTCTTTTATTTATGGGCATAAGTAGTTTGTATTTAGAAACTCCTCTCGGAAATAAGAATGAGCCAGGGGCCTAAATTCAGATGTTGGTGAACATTATTTAGAGTTGCAAACTAATAACCCAGATTTGGGTATTAAGAAGACAAACTCGAAGTTTTCAGTTGAAGACTTAAATGTCCATTGTAATTTCAATACCACTGCTTTAAAACCCAGATTCGGAAATGGGTAGATGGAATCCAAAATTGATGATAAAGGACCCAAAATTCAAATTTAGTTATTAGAACGTTAAGAATTCTAAAACCCAGATTAGGGCATCAATAAGTGAGTTCAGAAGTTAATAGTAAGATGTTAGGAATCCAGATTCGGGTTCCAATAAGTGAAATTTAGAAATAGTCTTTATAATAGAACTTTCAAACCCAAGTTTGTGTTTTAGTGATGGATAATCAGAAATCCATAGTAATTTTCTTATAAAAGGAATCTCAAGCCTAGATTAGGGCATTAATAGTGGATAATCAGAAATCCATAATCATTATCTTCGTAATAGAAATCTCAAGCCAAGATTAGGGCATTAATAAGTGGGGTCCGGTAATAGTTTCGAAACCTAGATTTGGGTATGAGGAAGACCATAAGTTATTGGTAAAGACCCGAAACCCAGATTTGGGTTTTAATGGATGAAGTTTAGAAATAAGAAACCCGAAACGTAGATTCGGGTTTTAACGGATGAAGTTTAGAAATTAGAAACCCGAAACCCAGATTCGGGTATTAATAAGCGGAGTTCTATTCTACTCCTTAGATTATGCCTTCTTTGACATTCGTAAACCCTTTAGGCCTTATATGTAGTTGAGAATTGATTAGCTGCTTCTCGAGCTTGGATGTCTTAGTCGATCAGTTGATATGCCACTTTTTGGGCATAGACATCTTAGCCCGTTTTTGATATGTCATTTCCTGGGCTTGGATGTTTTAGTCCATTGTTGATATGCCGCTTCTTGGGCTTGGACGTCTTAGTCCATTATTGATATGCCGCTTCTTGGGCTTGGACGTCTTAGTCCATTATTGATATGCCGCTTCTTGGGCTTGGAGGTCTTAGTCCATTGTAGGTCATAGTCCATTGTTGATATGCCGCTTCTTAGGCTTGGAGATATTAGTCCACTGTTGACTGGTGCGCTTGTTTAGCTTATTCTCGAGCTGGAACCAAGGACTTACCCAACCTCCCTCCAAGAGATGCCTTGGCCTAGCCATAGCGTGGCATGATCAAGGGCTTGATCGGCGCCTTGGCTAGCAATAGCATGGTAGGACCAAGGGCTTACTCTTTTCCTCCCTCTAGGAGGCGCCTTGACCTGGCTATAGCATGGCGTGGTCAAGGGCTTGTTCAGTGCCTTGGCCAAGCCATAGCATGGCGGGACCAAAGGCTTACCCTGTCCACCCTCCAGGAGGCGCCCTGACCTGGCCATAGCATGGTGTGGTCAAGGGCTTTGTCGATGCTTTAACTTGGACATAGTGTGGCATGGGATAAAGGCTTACACTCCTACCTCCAGGAGGTGCTCTGCCCTGGCCAACTCTGTACGGACAGAGGCTTTGACTGTTAAAAGTAATGTCCAAGTGAAAGGAGTAGTTCACTCCCAACCATGTAGATTATTCTTTTTAAAGAAAGGGATGCTTTATTCATTCATTGTAGGAAAATATGGTCTCAAATGTTCTACGTTCCATGTTCAAGGAAACATATTGTTGTCTGGTCGGCATAGTTTGTACGCTCCTGGGGGAATCACTTTGCATATAATTAGAGGACCTTCCCAATTTGGTCCCAGCGGTCCATCCATGGATTTCTCGTGTTTTCCATTACCATATGGAGTACTAGGTCTCTTTCCTGAAATGACCTTATTCTCACTTTTGAATTGTAATATTTTGAAATTTTTCTTTGATATTCTGCTATTCGAATTGCTGCTTCATCTCTCAACTCATGTATTAAATCTAGTGATTCTCTCTTCAGTTCTGGGTTTAAATTGAATGCATATGCAATCCTTCGATGTGAAGGTACTTCAATCTCAATTAGCAACATCGCCCCACACCCATATGTTAATGAATAGGTAGTACGTCCCGTCACTTATTTGGTAGATGTTCGATAAACCCATAGTACAAGTGGCAATTCTTCTACCCAATTCCCTTTGGCTTTGTTTAGTCGTTTCTTCAGAATAGTCTTTATAGTCTTATTTGTAGCCTCAACTACCCTATTTGCCTTCGGATGTGCCATGGATGAAAAGCCCTTAATAATCCCATTCTTATGACAAAACCGAGAGAACTCCTCACTTTCAAACTGCGTTCCGTTGACCGAGATAATCTTATGGGGAATTCCAAATCTAGTTATAATGTTTTTATTGACAAATTTGAGTACTTTTCCAGAAGTGATCTTGGGTAGTGGTTCTGCTTCAACCCATTTTGTAAAGTAGTCTATGGTGACTACATCATATTTTGCTCCCCCCTTAGAAATTGGCAATGGGCCAATTAAGTCAATTCCCCATAGGTCAAAAGGTCATGGACTTGAGATCGGGATTAAATGACTTGGTGGCAATCAGGGACTCTTTGAGTATTTCTGGCACTTCTCGCATCTCCTTACAAATTCAATGGCTTGACTTACCATACGAGGCTAATACAAAACTTGTCTCATTATCTTTTTTACTAACTTTGTCCCATTAGACTTGTCCCCACAGAATCCCTCGTGCACTTCTACTAACAATTTCATCCCATCCTCCAACCTTACACATCTTAAATAAGGTAGTGCATATCCTTTCTTGTAAAGGATTCCATCCACTATCATGAAAGTTGGAGCTTCTCGCATGATTTTCCTAGCTTCCCCTTGTCATATGGCAATTTCTCCTTTGAATGATATTCGATGATAGGTGACATCCAAGTGTTATCATAATAGCCCTTGGCTGGTTAACTCTCTCATTCGAGATTTCCCTATTAATTTCCTTTTCTTTCCTTTCTTGTGGCATGGCTTGGGATATAGTTAAGACTAGCCATTCCTTTCTTTGCTCGAATGTCCCCTCTTCTATACATGGGTTTGCTTGACATCCCACTGGAACAATCCGAGTTTCTGGGGCTACCCTTGAACTAGCCAATTTTGCTAATGAATCTGCTTGTGAGTTTTCTCCTCGCGGAACTTGACGTATAGAAAAATCTTCAAACACAACTAGCATCTTCAATTCTTCTTTACATATAAAGATAGCTTGGCATCTTTAGTCTGATATACTTGATTCACTTGATTCACTATTAATTGCGAGTCACTAAAGATTTGAATTCGGTGGATTTTGAGCTCCAATGCCAAAGCCAACCCTACCACTACTGATTCATATTCGGCTACATTGTTTGCTGTGGGAAATCCTAATTTCATAGAATAGTTTAGAAGGTATCCCTCTGGTGTTATTATAACGTATCCCACACCTGCCCCTTGTTCATTTGATGCACCATCGACGAATAACTGGAACATGGGTTTTTGATCCCTTTCCTTTCTTGATTGTTCCTTAATGAAGTTGGTACACTCATTGATAAAAGGGTACTTTTGGCACAAGTCCTTATTAAGTTTCAAAATTTACGAAAAGTCCTTCACTAAATTTCAGTGTAAATTAGGTCCCTGTTTTTTATTCACTATTATTGCAAAGCATGATGCAACATTTCATAAAAGTTGCTGACATTTCCGCAACATTTCTGTACACTGTGAACATAGTGTATGAAAGTTGTTGAAATATCAACACTTATTTATAAAAGTTGCTGATATTTCAGCAACATTTATGTACACTGTGAACACAGTTTATGAAAGTTGCTGAAATATCAGCACTTATTTATAAAAGTTGCTGATATTTCAGCAATAATTTTTCTTTGTTTTTACAATAAAACTTTGACACAGATAGTTGCTGAAATATCAGCACTTATTTATAAAAGTTGCTGACATTTCAGCAATAATTTTTCTTCGTTTTCAGAAAACAGGGACCCGCTTTACAATGAAACTTTGACAGGGACCCGCTTTACAATATGAAAGTATGATAGGGATGCCTCCCTAATTTCCACTTGATAAAATCCACCAATGCTTGTCCTTTGATAGCTGCTCTTGGGTGAAACTCGATATCATACTGACTAAGCTCAATTCCCCATTTCACCAGCCTACCTGAAGTTTCAGCTTACTGAAAACTTATTTGAGGGGAAAATTGGTCAATACCCTGATGGGATGCGCTTGAAAGTACGCTCTAAGCTTTCGCGCGGTGAGAATCAAGAAATAAGCTAATTTTTCTATTATAGGGTACCGAACCTCTGCATCCTTTAACCGCCTACTTACATAATAAACAGGAAGTAGAGTCCCCCTTTTTTCTCTAACCAATACCGAACTCACCGCATATTTTGAGACTGCCATGTATAGGTACAAGATTTCACCATTCTCAGAACTAGATAGTATTGGCGGTTTTTCCAAATGATTTTTTAGCACTTGACAAGCTTTCCTACAATCTTCTCCCCATCCAAAGTTTTTCTTTTTCTTGATTACATCGAAAAAGGGGATACACTTATCAGTCGCCTTGGAAATGAATCTACTTAGAGATGTTATTCTTCCATTCAAACTCATTACCTCTTTGCTAGTTTTGGGCTTAGTCATATCCTTGATAGCTTGAATCTAGTCCGGGCCAGCTTCAATCCCTTGAGCACAACAAGAGGGCCTAAAAACATTCCTGAATGAACACCAAAAGAATATTTCTGGGGATTTAGTTTCATCTGCTATTTTTGTAATATTTTGAACATTTCTCATAGATCTTCAAGGTTACTTTTAGCCTCATAAAACTTTACAAGCATGTCATCAACATAAACTTCCATATATCATCCAATCTGTCCTTTAAACATCATGTTGACTAAACTTTGATATGTAGCCCCCATATTCTTTAATCCAAATGACATTGCCTTGTAGCAATAGATTCCCCAATCGGTAATAAACTTGTGTGTTCCTCATTTGGCTTGAACATGGGTATCTGGTTGTATCTTGAGTATGCATCCATGAGAGATAATAATCTATGCCCACTAGTTCGTCAACCAATTGATCAATCTATGGCAATGGAAAACAGTCTTTCAGATAGGTCTTATTCAAGTCAGTATAGTCGACGCAAGTCCTCCACTTACCATTTGACTTCTTTACTAATACTGTAACAACCCTGGTTTTAGTGATTACCTATAAATATTAAATTATAACGGTGCTTATAATTTAATATTGAGAAATAAAAATAAATTGGAGATTTAAGTTGTTTATTTAGAATAAACAATGGATTTTGGAAATAAAATGTGGAAATAAAGGTTTTAAAACTTTTTCTTGGTTGTTTGAGATATAAATGAGTGGAATATGATTTTTATTTGAGAAAATGCAATAATTATTGTAATTATTGCCAAGTGTTTCTTTTATTGATTTATAAATGAAGTATTTAATTTTAAAATGTGTTTAGTATAAATAAAAAGGTGAAATTTGATTTAAAAATATATTTTGGATATGAAAATGATGTTAAAATGATTTGTTGTATTTATTTACATAAGAAGCTAATTTTTGTAATTTTTAGAGTTAAAAATAGAGTTTTATGTAAATATTTTTGTAAATTGGGTATTTAATTAAAAACATAAAGTTTTTAATAATGAAAAATATTTTTATAACTAAATTATCTTTTCATTTGCTGTTAAAATGTTTGTTAAACATAGAAATATGTTTGTACAATTTATAGTGATGAAATTTTGTAAAAATAAATTATTTGTAAATGTTTGTTGGTGTTTTAAGTGTTAATTGAATTAATAAACTAATTCCCATTTGTTATTTGGGTCTTAGCCCATTTACTTTTAACCTGTACAAAGAAAAGAGAAAAGCTTCTTTCTCTTCTTTATCAATTGTACATACTGCAATTAAGTAAATAGTAGAAATAAACTAAGAAACTCATTCCTCTTTCAACCCTAGCTCAAAAAATTCTCCAAATTAATTTAATTATTATTGTTTTCAATCAAAAACTGAAACTATTTTTCTCAGGTAATCACTATGAAAACCATTTCTATTTTATCAAAATCTAATTTTCAAAAGTTGATTGTCTGTAACCTACTGTTTCTCTGTTGCATGTTGTTCTATCTTCATTTTCAGGTTCCTGAGGCAATAATCAGAGGCAAAGCCTTCAACTTTCTTCAAGTCTCCAAAGTTTGATCTTCATATTTGCAAAGGTGAGTTAATAAACTCACAATTCTAGCTGAAACAAAGCTTAAAATGCAAAAATATGCGCAAATATTGTCTCTGTATAAATATTTTCTGTAGTTGTTTTCTTACTGTGAAAATCTATTCTGAGTAGCTACTTTGCATGACCATATCTTCTTATTCATATGTTGGAATTCGCTGACTCTTTTTTTATTTGAAAGTGAAAGTTTTCTACTATGAGCATACCAATTTTCAGTTCAATCTAAGGTCGTTTTGTCCTCTGTTTCATGCCTGTAAGTTGAACCCAAGATGGTTTTCAGGCCTGGGCACATCCGTTTTCTAAGCTGCTGCAAACATGGCCTGAGTCCATGTTTGAGACAGCGTATCTTATTCATTTCCTATCAGAATTCATTGATTCTTTTTTTATTTGAAATTTAAATTTTCTACTATGTGCATACCAAATTTCAGTTCAATCAGAGCTCGTTTAGTCACCTGTTTCATGTCTATAAGTTGAACCCGAGAGGTTTTCAGACCTAGGCAGAATTCAACATGGTCTGTGTCCATGTTTGAAATTTCATATCTTTGCCATTTCCTGTCGAAATTCAGTGACACTTTTTGCAGTTCATAGATATATTGTTCTACTTTGTGGAGTCAAGTTTGGAGCCAATCTGAACCCTGTAGCATATCGAAACTGTTGCTCAAAGTTGGGTGCAGGCAATGTTTTATTGCCTAGAAGTGTGTATTATTACTGAAATCTATTATGAGTCCATCTTTGAGTCCTCATATCTCTCTCAATTCTGGTCTGAATAAGGTAATTGTTGATTTAGTCTAGAGTATGAGTGTTGGTCTTTGTGCATGTCAAGTTTGGAGCCATTCTGAACCATGTAGCATATCGAAACTGATGCTTAAAGTTGGGTGCAGGCAATGTTTTATTGCTTGGAACTGTTTACAGTTGCTATAATCAGCTATGAGTCCATTTTTGAAAATTCGTAACTTCCTTGTTTTGGGTTATTTTCATGTCATTCTTTTTTCTAATTGATGTTCAAATGTTGTACTTCGGGTTGGTTGAAAAACCATCACCTGATACAACTTAAAACTAGGTCAAAACCATGATCAAAATTGGATACGGGCAATGTTTTATTGCCTGGGGTTTTAGTTTCTAGTGAATTTTCTAGGTGGTTTTGTGCAACTTTCTTTTGAGTTTTTAGAGCTATGATTCTTGTGTTTCCTTTGGCTTATTTCGACAATGAAGAAGCCAAAATTATCACCAAACTGTAAAATAAATTTGGTGAATTTCTATGTAAATTTTTGTGTCGTTTTCAAGAGTTTCTGTGATTTCATGTACACATTACACGTGTTTTAGAAATTGATTTTTAGAAGAGTTTCAAATATAAACAAATATCATTTTAAGAAGATATTTTTCTATATTATAAATATTTCTGAATCATTAAAATACAAATATTTCTATTATAAAGAGATTTTCAAAATCTGTGATTTCCAAATATTTTTTGAAATCGTCTAAAAACCCAATTTTCTAGAAGCACATTTTATATACATAAAACTACACGTTTTTTCACTATTCGAGCGTATGAGAAGGAGAATTAAACGATTGGGTAAAACACGTGGTTTGGGACACATGCGTTTATCTTTTCGGTTAATTCCTAACTTGTATGTTTGATCGTTTTGACCTTTTGATCGTATTTGCCAATGAGATGAGGCATATATTTATACTGCTTTCTAGTGTGGCAATGTCTAGCGGTTAGTAAACCAATTAGTGAGAACATGTGGTATAGGACACACTGTTAACACTTTTCGGGTTCCAATCTAAGAGTTTGTGACACAATTGTCTAAGAGACGTATTTGCTAATACTGGACCTTCGGGTATTTTGTCCTACGGGATGTTTGTCAAAGAGACGTATTTGTCCTTCGGGATGTTGTCCTTTGGAACGTTTGTCTAAGATACGTGACGCCTTATTTTGAGAGAACAGTACTTGGCAGGCTTCGGCCATAAGCACGTGCTATATCTTTGAGATGATTTCATTGATTTCTTTGGGATCTCCCTAGTGTATCACCTTTTTACATTATTGGCCATCTAAGACATTCGAGACATTATATATGGCGATTACATCTTTGAAAATTGAACTCCTCATCGAGTTCTATATTTGAGATTTGAGTTTGCCAACACTTGGCGTTTATTTTGAGATTTGCCATCCTATGGCATTTATTTAAGATTTATAATCTCCTTTTGGAGATATATATGTGGTGCCATTTTTAGCGTATTTTGAGATTTGAGATTTCTCTATTTTGGGAATATATTTGTGATTGCCAATTATGGCGAGCTTTGAGTTTTGGGATTTCTCCTATTTAGGAGTTATTGTTTCTCTAAACCATTATAGTTGTTTTGGAATTATGCCGATGATATGAGGCATGTTTATGCTTAGTTGCTTTTAATGTTGAGTTATCTCTTTCGGGACTGTATATGCTTAGTGATACTACTTCACTTGAAGTAATGACATGAGCTTACTTATGTTGTTTCTTCTCATTCGAGAAGATACTTCACCTTTACTCCATACTTCATATATCTATTGCTAATCTAATTGTTTTAGCTAGACCGACCCGTGTATTTTATACTCGGGTCTGACCGAGTTGTTTCAGGTTAGATACCTGCTTTTGGACTTAGCTTTGCTGCTTCCGCTTGGATATCAGCTTATCCCTTTTTGTGTAGTCCTGTAGCCTTTTTATTTGACTCTGATATGTGTATATTTTTTACTCGTTGTATATAGTGTGGTCTTCGAACCACTTGTGATGTATCATTTTGTATTGTACTGTGGATGTATCAATGTATATGTATATATATGTTTATCTGCTGTTTCGTGATGTGATGTACATTTAGTTGTTGTATTTTGTTCAGATAGATCCGTTAGCCACCTGTAGTTTTGTATTAAGCATTTATTGAATATGTCGATCCACTTGAGATAGGAAAAAAATTAGAGCACTAATTGACATATTTAATAGATGTTTAAGACAAAGCTATAGATGGTCACTTCTAACTAGCCATATTCTCCGCATTAGCAGACAGTATTACCCAGTAATACTCTTTGTTAATGTGGGTCTCGGGGTGGGGCGTCACAAATACTGGGTTTGCTAGGCATTTTGGGTAGTAAATTTCCTGAATAAATCCATTTTCAAGGAGCCTATTAACTTCCTCTTTTAAGGCGTCAGACCGTATTTTATCCAGATGTATCTTTTTCTCTCTAATGGGGTTGATTCTGGATTGATGTTCAATGCATGACACATAACCGATGGGTCAGTCCCTACCATATCTGAATGAGGCCGAGCAAATACATCTTTATTTGTTTTTAGAAACAGGATTAAGTCCTTCTTCAAGTTTCTATCCAATTCCTTTCCCACCTTGACTACTTTAGTGGAATCATCTGAGTCTATGCATGCCTCCTCAAGGTCTTCTAAGGGTTTTATTCTTTCTACTTCTCCATGACAATCAAATTCAGTGATGATTTGGCCTTCTTCAACAGATTAGCATCGACCCTCTTCCTCTTGCCTAAAAAGAGAATGTACTTTTCATACATACATTTGTTAGTTTTTTTAGATCTAATTTTTGCTTCGAATGTTGGATGTAAAAAGCTATCATCCAAAGGCTGAAAAACAGTAGAAGAATCAAAGTAAGAAGAAGACTCCTTTTGTATTGATTGATTGTAGCAAAATACATTTCACGAGAGCTGGATGCTCTCCACAGACTGTGCCCCAGCCTTTCTTCGTCAAGAATTTCACCATCAAATACTTTGGCAAAACAAAAGCATCTACCTCATTAAGCGCAAGTTTGCCAAAGAAAGCATTATAATAGGATGGCTGGTTGATGATCACAAAGAGTGTTTCGAAAGTTCGGCAACATGTGGCATCCCCATTTGTACAAGCAATTTTACTTGTCCCACTGGGTTCGACCCCTTTTTGTTGAACCCGAAGATTGGTTCAAGTCTGGGCTCTAGCTTATCATCAGGGATGTTCATCTGGTAAAAGACATGCTTAAAAATGACATTGGACTGCACTACCCATATCCACAAGAAACTTGGACACGATAGACAGTCCAATTTGAGCTGTGATCATTAAGGGATCATTATGTGGGTGATGGACTCCCCTCTTTAGCTCTTGAGGAGAGATGACAAGATTCGATATTGGGATATTGAATCGTGGATTTTTTAGGGGAGGCTCCTCTTGGACTGAGAACACACCCTCTCTAGGCTCCTTAATATACATGTTCCTTGCCCCTTTGCTGGTCCCCGCTGGATGTGGCCCTCCATTAATTACGTCGATCCTATTCAGTGCGGACTTAAGCTCAAAGGATCTTCTTCCTCCAGAAGATTAACAGCATTACCAGGGAGCTTCAGCAGGCCATCCCTCATCCATAGAGCTTTTTGTTTGTGCTAGATGAATTTTTTTAAATGATCCTCGCGAATCAACTTTTCGATGATTCCTACCAAGACTCTGCATTCTTCAGTTTTGTTACTATTTTCTTTTTGGTACACACAGTAGTCTCCCTCCTTCCTCTATTCTGGGTGATTCTTGGCCTTGAAGGAAGTTGGAAAATTGACTCCCTCCTTTGCCACAGCATAGATGTAAGACAATGGCTTGTTCAAAGCGATTGAATTAGTAATAGGCTCTTCCTATTTTACTCTTTTATGCCCTTGATCCAATCCAAACCTTCCTCCTTCATTTTTAGGAATTGCTTTCCTTTTAGCCTGATATAGCTCCTCCATTCTAATGAACTTGTATGTCTGAAAATGGAAGTCTTGCAGATCCTTGCACCCATTAACAAGGAGTTGTTTCCAAATGGGGCGTTCTTTATTAGTCCAGAATGCACCGCAATGCGCTTATCACGGTCATTCATGTCTTAGCCTTTAATGCTTCAGTGTTGAACCTTTTAAGATAACCCCCAAAGAATCTCCATGTCTCTATTTTATGTTAGCCAGAACTTTATAATCGATGTTTAGGTCCATGCATATGCAAAACCGAGCAGAGAATTCATAAGAAAATTGCTTCCATGAATAGATAATCTTTTTTCTGTATCGTCGATACCATTTAGCTATAGGCCTTTGGAGAGTAACTGGAAATAATCTGCATTGAACAGCTCCAGATGCATTATACAGATCCATTTGGCTGTCAAAAGCCATCAATTGGTCATCTAGATCTGTAGCTCCATGATACTTCATAGTCGGGATCTTTACGTAGGATGGAATAGCTGTTGCCATGATTTCATCTGTGAAAGGGGGCACATGCTCAATATAATTCATATTCTCATCCAAGGTTTTTTTTCCCATTAGCATTCAACACACCTTTAATTGCTTTTTCTACAGCATCTTTTAGATAGGCCTCAGCGTCAAGATAATTTTTCTAGTCTGGATAGTGTTCTTTCGATGTTGAGCTACCAGACTGTTCAAGAGATTTATCTAGTACTCTTCCTTGATAATCAGCTTTAGTTGGAGGACGCCCTTTCATTTTTGAAGATTTTAAATCAATTTTTCTCTTATCTTCATTTGCATAAGCCTTAGAAATCGTCCTCGGAGAGATCACCTCATCTCCATTCATTGGTCTTGCTATCTTAGAATATTTTTGGGACAATGTCTTCTTGAGAAGTTCTTGCATCTCGAGCAATTGTTGTTCTAAGTTCTTTATTTTTGTGGCGTTATCATCTTGTAGAGCTGATGCTGATGTTTGCTCTTGTACAACCACCTCCAAGTTGAAAGTTGGAATGATATTTTCTTCTAAGGTTGTTGTGTGAACAACCTCCTCATCCATTCTACTAAGTCTCTTGGATTTCATTTTCCTACGCTAAGTTAAACAACCCATATTAGTCTATAAGTTAATCACAAGGGCGGAGGTTCGAGCCCTCCTTCTAGCGCCAAAAATGTTAACAAGAAAACTTGTCAATGTCCCTAAATCTATGTTATTAGCAAATAAGTTTATTTGGGATGCAAAAGAGAATTGTTAAAGAGATTACTCCCCTTGAAACCCCCACTTTCGATCAGGTTAAATTGATTCAAGCAACTTCCTCGAGATGAAAATTAAGGAGAGAGTATCTCATTTGAAAACCCTCTTTCGAATGAGTTAAAAGTAGTCATTTATGCAAAATATTCATCCCTTTCGACTATGTCAAATGGTTCACTTATCCCTTTCGATTATATCGAAAGGTCTACTTTGCCTTTAAAGAGAGGAAACTACTTTCGACATCATTGGTTTCACTCCTTGAGGAGGAGCTCCTTCGAAAGGGTTTTAGGTATTGTAGGGTGCTCATACCTTTTGAAGGAACCCATATTATATAACATTGCTTCACATTTAGCATTTGGTCTTCCCCAAAACGTCCTTTTCGACCAAGTTGAAAGGGATCTGGCTCTTTCAAAGTGGTTCAAATGTATAATATGCAAAGCCTTATTTAATATATGCAATGGGAAATCTTCTTAGATAACACAAATTTTGTAAACTTGTTTAAATCGAGACATCATCATCATCTTTATTTGTCATAATATATCATTGACCATGATGATAATGTGTTTCGATTGCATATTATCCAAGTCAATCCCATGACATTGCATTAGACAAAAAAGAATTAAGAAGATAAGATAGCATCATGTGCAATTGATCATTAGTCCAGCTAATGATCGAAATGATCTCCCTCATAATCGAAATCTTCATTGAGTCCATGCATTTCCTCTTTTTCATTAATCCAAAATAAGTTAAAGTTTGAGAGCATTTTCCCAAATCAACTTAGGGTTACAAATATTTGATTATTGTTAAGAAGTAAAGAATGAGTTTTGGATTCCCAAAATCCGATCCCCAAAATCGGACCCCTAGGGTCTTATTTACTAATGTAGGTCGTCCCCCTTTCGCTCCCCTTCTTTCGACTCAGTCAAAAGATCCTCCTATCTTCCACATCCATCCTTTCAACATAGTCGAAAGGCCCTCTTTCTTTCTACAGTGCGCCTGCTTTCAATGCTGTCGGAAGGCATTCCCTTCAAGTTTCCTCATTCATCCTTGCGCTTCCTAATTTCTTATTCCAGACCTTTCGACCTAGTCAAAAGGGTTTACTTGTCCACCTTTTGCCGTCATTACGGTCCAAGTGTCTCTTTTCTTTGCTTTTTTCCTGGATTTTTTTTGACTTCGTCGAATGGGTGATAGATGCGCCTTTTCTCTTTATGTTGCTTTGTCATCATGGAAAGTAAAGATTCGAGCTTCCGACTCTGTCGATAGGTAGTTTTCTAGGGTTTTAGGAGTGATGAAGTGTTATTGTTTCAACACGGTAGATAGCTTCTGAATGCATGCTTGCGAATTGATGTGAAACCTTCCTTGGATGTTAAAGGCTTCGACCGGTTCGAAAGGCTTGATTATACTTTCGAACAGGTTGTTTCGATCAAGGCATCTTTTTGAGTAATTTAAATGAAGGCAAAACCTTTGGTTTCGAAAGGTTTGGCTCGTATATGAAGGGTTATTATTCATTGCCTTAGAAATGGGGTTTCGAACCCACTCCTGCTTTTCTTATATATGCAAATCCATCTGGATTGAAAGGTTTATTGATGAGGCGAAAGGGTAGCCTTGCTTTCTTTTTTCATTTTTTTCGAATGCTTTTTGCATTGTTTATCGTTTGTGATGACGCTTGGTGCTTGCGACTCCTTTGAAAGCCATCCTAATGCCTTTGAAACACACTTCCACGAAACTTGACGTAACCCATATCTCCAAATTTATAGTGCTTTCTTTCATACCTTTGTTCTTTAGGGAATTTTATGGTTAATAATAATCTACAACAGAAAAAATCCCCAAAATTTAAATTCAAACCATAATTAAAAAAAGAGCTTGGGTTCATACGTAGTAATGGAATGTAGCCCCTAAACCTGATGAATTTGAATTCTAACTAAAAATTAATATCATAAATCAAACAAAATAAACATAAAAGTGAATCTAAGGATAATTTCATACGAATAAAAACTCGAATCTTCTTTAAGAACTTAGAATAGAAAGACAAGTTCGAACTTAAAGAATTAGAAATCGAAATCAATCATGGTAAATTAGTTTTAAGGATAAAACAACAAGAACGTACATTGAATTTGAACTCGTGTTAAATGAAAATAGGGATTGCGAAAGAAGTTGAAAATTTTGATTCTTGATGTAAGCTTTTAATGGCAAGTAAACGAAAAAGCGAGAAAGAAAGCGCAATTTATAAAAGTAGCAGATGTAGAGAAAGCCATCAGATCAAATTTAAAAGAACGGTTAAGATTTACCCGGGAATATCAAAAGGCGGGAAATTTTATGGGTTTTGAAGTGGTTGACTTGGAAAGTTAAGAGCATCCCTTCACAAGGGGGGCAAGTGTTGCAATGAATTTTCACTTCAACCTTGTCGAAACCAAGAAGAATGAAAGAGAAGGATTTACAAGAGATGATAGCTTCAATAAAGCCTTTCGAATGAGTCGAATGGATGCTACAACAAAAGTTAGAGGTTCTATAAGCTTTCGAAGGGGTCGAAAGGGGGAAAAAGCACCATTTTGCTTTAATTGCTTCCATTAGAAACAGATGCTTCCGCATGCATAGAGATGCTTCGAATAAGTTGAGGAATACCTTTCGAAGGCAACAAATTACAAGCTTGCAAATGTGCACCAAACCTTTCGAAATAGAGGGTTTCGCCCTCATTCACATCCACAGAAGGATATTTTGCAAGAGCAACCCCTTCGTAAGCATAAATAAGCCTTTCGAACTAGTCGAAAGCATTCACCATTATGAAAGAAGAGCTTACTAAAGTTCAATATTGCAATCTCCTACCCCAGACGATGGGGTTCCGCATCAATCAGCAAGTATGCCTTCGAAGGCTACCTTCCGCATTAAAACCTTATACTCCTTAACTCCTTCGAATCCCTAAAGATATGCCTATTGATGGAGTCAAAATCTCATATCTTTTCTTATTTGCAACAACACAGCAACATAAAGTGGAGAAGCGCACCTACCGCATTTGATGAAGTCGAAAGCACTCAATTCCATTTAAAAGCAATGTAGAAGGATGGTCTAATGTTAATGGCAATAAAAGGTCTCCAAGGCTACCTTTCGACCAAGTCGAAAGGTGCCAACCTACACATATAAATAAGACCCTAAGGGTCTGGTTTTGGGAATCAGATTTCATTCACTTCGTCCTTGTACTTTCTTGAATTTGCAAACTAGATTAAGGATTTGGCTACTTTGTGTTACTTAAGCTACTAGAAATAAAGGAAAATATTGTCACAACAAGTATATAGCATTTTTGGGATATAATTGACCAAGTTAATGTTTCTGTATGGTTATGATTATGTTTTACTTGTCTCGATATTATCGAAACACAATTTTCTGAGGAAGACAAAACCGAATAGTTCAACCAAACATTAGACCTTAATCTAGAGTTACCTTGACCGTTTCGAAAAGGGGGTTTCGGTAGGGTCCTAAACAAAATCAACTAGTTTGAAAGGCATTTCCAAAGAAGGATTCAAGTGTTTCGACCATGTCAAAAGGTATTAAAGGAGTTTCGACTACCACTACCTGTCCGAAAAGTGACCTTAAGGCAATCAAAAGGCCTTAACTATCTCCATCTGTTCGTAAGGTGGTTTCGACTGGATTTCTTGCTCTTAAAACCTTGCTTTGATGTGTTGATAAGTTCGATATTAATTGCTAACCGAATTTACACCTAACGGGTCATATAATAGAAACGATGAATACTCCTTTGACCAAAAGATTTAATTGATATTTAATTATTATAAATTAATTAAATTAATTAATATTTATGAAATATTAGATATCGATATGCTTTTTAATTAAATTTAAATGAAAAATATTTTGTTCGGGCTTTAAACGAATTTGAAGCCCATAAGGAGGGCTGGTTGGTTTATCTATAATGGAGCATATAGGGCGATTATGTATAAGTTAGATGGGCTAGGTTTGTATGGATAAGGGAAGGAGAAAAGGTAAGGAATCTAGATCCTTACTTGTCTCTATTCTTCTTCTATATAAGCATCACATCTCACTATCATTTCTAATCTCTTTGGAGCCTCTATCTTTTCCTTCCTCTGGCTGAAAATAACCTACCTCTTCCTTTCATTTCCAAACTCAAATCAAAGGCAGTCAAATTCTATTTGATAGCTTGTGGTCGTCAAATCAAAGATTAGCACTATGCCGGATTGGAAACATGTTCGAAGTGTGGATCTCGTCGTTTCAAGTTGTACTTAAAGGCATTAGCTGCAAGGTGCATTTTTAATGGATTTATGAATATGTGTGTGCGTGTGTAATATATATATCTTGTATATTAGATTGTTAAATAGGTGAAAATTCTATTATATAAATATATTATCACAATTAGGTTGGTTGCATGTCCATATACTTTTATGTTTAATCAAATAAAATATTTTTTGACACATATATACCTATAATATAATGGCTCAAATAGAAAAAACTTTTTTTGTACTGTGTTTAATTTAATATGATATGTTTAATTAAATATAAAACTTATAATTTAAATACTTTATCGAATTCTATACAAAATATAGTTTTTATAATATTATATAAATAGTTTCATATTTAAAATGATTTCAGTAGAAATAAAATATTTTATATATTTATATATTATTATTTAAATTAATGAATTATGTAAATAGATTATATCAACACATATATATATATTATACAAAATATGTTTTATATTTTATGAAATTAAATTAGTACTTAGTATGCTTTCGGTAGAAATAAAAAGAACACTATATAATATATAATTTAAATTCTAAATATCAAGCGAAAATTAACAATAGATTTTAAAATTGTTTTTAATTATAAAATTTTAAATTAAATATTCAAATAAAAAAATATCTGCTAGAATTTTACTACAAATTTAAAAGTCAACATCGGGTTTCGAAAAACATTTTTTATTAATTTTTAAATTATATCCGTACGGATATTTAATTTAAAATATATTTGAAAATAATAAAATAAATTTTTGTGATGCGTGTAATTAGATACATATATATATATATATATTTAACACATATATTTATATAGTTTTAAAAGCATTAATGTATATATATTTATTTGTTATTACTATATATATATATATTTAATATGTGAGTGTGTGTATATATATATATTATATACATATTGCTTTCACTTTACAATTTTTTTATGTAAATATATAAATATTTTAAAATATACTTATATATAATTATATACTTACAATGTTTAAAATTCCATGTATATTTTATTTTATTTTTTTAGAAAGTGTATTATATGTTTATTATATATATATATAATTATTTAAAATAAAATATAGTTTAATATCTACATATATATATATATAATTGTAATATTTTGTATACATAAATTAAAGTATATAAACATACATTTGGATAATATATTTGTATACTAGATGAGCTAACATGTATGTTGCGGTGTAAATCAGCACTTATACACGGGCATGTCATACCTTGCACGGTTTTGCTATATCACACATGCACACACATATATATCTATATAATAAAATCTCTTGGTAAGACAAAGGAGGACTGAGATTTATTTTTGGCTTATATATCAAGCGGCTGACAATTGGACAACACGCACGATCTTACTATTGGGAATTGATGAATCAGTTTATAATTTTCCCACTATCTCATTATTATTACCCTTCTCATCCAACCGCATCTCCAACGAAAAAGTAGAAGATCAAAACCCAAGGTCCCCGCTACTTCTAACCAACACGTTTCCCAACCCACCTTCTCTTCCACAACAGATTATTATTCACCTTTATTGTTCCAACGTCTTATCGATTTTTACAATTTATGTATCGTTGATACTGATTATCCACTGTGGTGATTGGAACTTGGATCTGACGCAGCGTAACGTGTGTAGTTTTGTTCAACCTCTTCCTTCGGTCCTTGCTTTAACCCACGTTCAGGTTAATCTCACCCGCACAGCGAGGAATCAGAAATCGTGGGTAAGTTGTTGTTATTCTAACCGCCTTATGCTAATGCTCACATAAACTTCACATTGGGTATCAATAAACTTACTATTCTGAAAGTAAAACTTAAATATATTCTTGCATTTGGTTTTGTGGTGTGGGTATTGTTTGAGTTTATAAATTATTTAGTAGCAAGTTTAGTTCTTTTATATTTTTCTGGCATGCAGGTCAACTTCTATATTTTGGACAATGTTGACACATGATAATTTTATTATAGCCAACCTCCATTACCTTTTTTCATACCGATTGTTTAAATAATTATATCACCATTTGTTTTACAAAAGGTAGTTTGATGGGTTGCACTTTTAAGTCGTTGTGATTGTCAACGGCTTTGGTCTGTAGTTCAGATGGGGCTGTCATGGTAAAAAAGGCTATGCTCAAGGCAGTCTGCTTTTACATGCTTTTTGTTTTCTTTTATTTCCCTACATGCTTCGTTACAAATATTAAGTTACTTCTATATCATATATTTTGCATGCATTTGAACCTATGCCTTATATATATATATATATATATATATATATATTAGTTTACACTCTCGCTTATGCCCACATAAGTGCAATAAAATACAAAACCAGCTAATATTGACAGCAACAATGTACCATAACCCAAGTTGTACGTAAGCTTAAAAATTAAAACACACCCACATGTTGCCCTACTTACTATAATATGTTCAATATATGTATTTATCAAAATTTGTTTCTTTGTTGCCCATTTATTAGGATTTTTACTAAACAGTTGAGAAGGATATCAGAACAATTTCATTAATTTTTTGTTTGATTTTTAATTTTATTTCTAACAGTGGACTATACCCACTTTTGCCCAAGTATTAAAAATATGCATTTTATAAACTCATTTTGCAATTGTATTATAGTTGAATTTAGTTTTTACAATCTTCTTTTCAACACGCACACGCACGCTCTATTTAAGTGATGCTTTTTTGGGTGAAAATTGATGTACAAAACTGATATATGCAATACATGTGCAATATATTACCATATTGGTTGTCTTTTTTTTCCAGTCTATTTGTTAAAAACATGTTGTTCATTATATTACCGTGATACTGCATCTGTTTTGAGTTAACTTGATTTTCCATTACAAGATGATTATTTTTCGCTGTTCTTAAAATGAATTATATGATTTTTTTTCATCCTATTGCACGTTTATTGTTAAAATTTATTTTGGTGGTTAACTTTATTAAACCACACTTGCATGTTGATTATCAATTGTCAACTGGCATTACAAATTTTTAATTTGTTTTTTGGTATGCCTGGAGTTGACAGTCTATGTGTAGAATGTATTGTATCTTTTTAAAAAAAAAATTTGGTTGAACTGTCCAAAGTCAGGTAACCGGTAATTATAATTCAGACAATTCGTTGATGATATGACCACCGTGATCATTTTTTCGATAATGCAAGTTTATTTTCCATGAGAAGCATTTTATTTCTTAAATTCAGTTTGCATTTTATTTCCAGATGAAAGCTGGTGTGTTTTCTGTAACTTATAACATCACATATGTCTCATTTGTAAGGTTCGGCACTTCAAAAATAGTTAAAGTAAGACTACCTTAATGTTATCAACTTACAAACATGATAGTTAGTTTTTACATTGGCTTCGTAACTTTGGTTGATGTACTAATATCATTTGTCTACTTGGCAGTGGACTGTATTTGAAAAACTGATACCACTTTTATTACTTCTTAAAAGTTTGTTTAAAGTACATGGTTTGTACATATCCAACGCATTATATTGTACGTTATGTCAAGCAAAACTTAAACCCGTGCCATCGGCACAGGCTACATACTAGTGTGTATATAATGCACGTATATATATATATAACATAATGTTAATTACATAATATAAAACTATAAAATAATCAATTTATTTCAAAGATACTTAGAAATGTTCTAAATAAATTAGACTTGATAGACCCAATAAAGATCCAATATGGTAGAAAATTTTAAAATTCACCCATATATTTTGTAACGATCTACCTTTCTTACATCTAAAGATGATACTTAATACATTTGTGGTATTCGTGTACGGATCATTTAAGTGTTCATAAGACAGGACATTGTGGTTAAAGAAAGAATAAGATAGAACAGAATCTCATAAAACGTGACGAGTAAAATATAATATGAACAAGTCTTTTCAAAAAGATATCATCTTTATTATATGCAACACCAAAGTACATTAGCCTTTTATTAGCCTGGACAGTTATAACAGCTTGTCCTTATAATTTTGGATAAATACAGACAAGAACAAAACAAACCGAACAGCGGAAGAATGTAAGATACATGAATATGTCTTGGAGAATCCAACTCGTTACCTAAAATCTCCAAAGCATCTAGCTAAATCTGGAAAATATGCTCAGGTTGACTCGAGCATTATAAGAAAATAACGTTTGGATTAGTCTGGTAAAACCAGCGTGAGAAACTAAGACCGCAAGGAATTTTACTTATTATAACTTATAAAATCCTTTAAAATCAAAGATATCTCATAAGACGACGCCACATATAAATATGGACGGATTTTTACCTTACGATAACGAAAACACTTCCTATAGAAAATCCAATGTGATTATATTAATGTATAAGATACAAATACATATTAATCATAGCCAAAATTGTTACATTAATTAAATTCCAACATAATAGGTATGCAATCAAGTCTGAAGGCACTTATTAGAGAATGGATTCCAATTATAAAAAGGTAAGAGTCTACCGACTGAATCCGTACACCTCTACATATAATGTGCGGGAGGCTACAACATGTTTCACCTCTTCTACTCAGGACCGACCCTACCACTTACTGGATAGCGCTGAACATGGTCACCCCATAGTTGCGATCGAACAACCATAATAGGCCCCGAAGAATACATAGTGATATTGACACTAGATCTTGGGATGATCATACCATAATGGGAGCGACCCACATAGGCCTGCTGCATGTCCCTGCTTTAGTCATTTTCTTGGTTGATGAGGCTTGAGGCTACAATTACCTTTTTATGTAGCAACCATCACGTAATGCTAACACTGCCCTCTAAGTAGAACTGGAATGCCAACATTCATCCATATAAGTTTGTTCTGGGTCTGAACGAAACCGAAGGCCCTACCTCAACTACATCCATTTTGAGATCACCCTTAGGATTAGTAGCAAGTAGCCCGTGCACCTCAACAGCTCCGTCTTCAGTCATCTTCAAGATATCTTCAGTTCGAAATGCTTGAGTAGTATCGAAGCGGTTTTCGGATAATTTATACTTATCTAATCCTAATCTCTTTGAAACAACATTCGATGGTTCCAGTGAACTGAACCCCGATTCTTTTGGAAATAATCAAACAATACATAGGAGCAGGGATCACCCCTTAACCGCTTAAGTGGACGAGTCTCCTTATTATTTATCGTAGGAGAACAAAACAAGATTTATATGCATAATACATCATCATCGAAGATGACTGTTCCATATAACTCACGTGCTTCTCCTAGATATTTCCGAAGTTATATTTTGGTCCAGATTTAATAGTCAGTTATTTAACTATCAAATAAACAAACAACAACAAATTTAGAGATTTAATTACCCATAGCAACCACTAAGCCTCAAACTAAATCTTTCATTTATTGAAACTCTTTTAAAAAGTGTTTATAAAAAAAATTCATATACTTACCTCACTGACATAAGTGTATTCACAAAACATTTGTGAAAGATTTCTCATTTCCAAATCGTATCAAAGGATCAAAATAAAATGTTATTTAAATTAGAGATAAAGATAACCTCAAATAATAATCGTTCGATGTTAAATGTGGAACGAATGTCCATACCACCATAATTAAGAAGGCCAATTAATGGAAATCCAATTTCAAATTATTTTATAAATTTGCTTCTATAAATCCTCTTAATAATCCTCTTTCATTTATTAATCTCTTTTACTTAAATTCCAAACCCATTTACAAAACTCTTTACAAATCACCAGTTAAATTTATAAAACTTTTTTTTATAAATATCAAACCCATTTATATATCTCTTTATAAATCTCACAAATTATTTATAAAACATCCTTTATAAATATACAAAATCATTTATAAAACTTTCTTATAGATATTCCTTATTAAAAAATTCCTTTAATAAACTCATTTAATAAAGTCCTTTTGATAAATAAAATGATTATTTAATACACCTTTACTAAAACATTACTTAAATTGAAACCATTATTAAAAGTATGATTGACTTCAAAAATCAGAAAGAAGCTTAGTGACCGCAATGGTTCTCATTAACCTAGTTTACTTTTCAAGTTATAACATGGGTATTTATATAACAAGCATATATGTATAAGGGAATAAGCCAATAACAATCAATCATATACATAAATATCCAAGTTAGCAAAATAATAGATGGGGATTTTTTTTACTAAACACATGTCTAAGTTAATATAATAGCAGAACGGGTTTTTATTCTGCCTAATAGATGTCAACAAAATCTATTTGGTGAATTATAGTAGAACGGTGATTTATTCTGCAAAACAGATATCTATATAATTTAATTAGCACAATGATGATTTATTCTACTAAATATATCATTGTATTTCATATTCAATTGGGATTACTTAAGGGTGGTCGAAAAAGAAATCACTTGGATTTAAAACATTTATTTTTAAAGAGAGTTGCTTTTAAAAGAAACCGATTTTAAGAAATAAAGTGGTCTCAAACTTTAAAACTTTTATTTAATAATTAAATAACATTCAAACTCTTTATTTAAAATGATTAATCCTTTAATTAATAATTAAACCATAATTAATTTTTAAATAAATAATTAAATAATATTTAACCTTTATATAAATAATTAAATAATATTAATTAATTAATTAATTAATTAAACCATAATTAATCTCTAATTAATAATTAGATAATAGGTAAAAACTTCATTAATAATTAAATTAATCTTAATCAAATCTTAACTTAATTAGTAATTAATTAATAATTAAACCCTTTTATAAATAAATAATTATTCTTTAATAAACTTTTCACTAATGATTAACCTTTAATAAATTATTAACTAATAATTAATGTTAAATTAAATAACTATTTTTAATTAACCTACTTAATTTATAATTAATTATAAATTTCCTTTATTAACTAATGATTAAGTATTAATTACCTTACTTAATTAATAAATAAAATAATCATTAAATAAATGAACAAGTAAATAATATCTTTACTTATAATAAGTTTTAAAAACACTTTTCCAAAAAGATATTTAAGTAAAAACACTTTTAATTTTGCAAAAGGAGTTCGTTTTACGAACTGCATCCATAGCACTATCGCTATGCGACCCGTAATTTTCAAAGCACGATTTTTATATCGATTAGCTTCAAAAAAAAATTTATACTTTAACTTACTTTATAAACTTAGACAAGGTTTTCAGAAAAACAAAATAAATTTTTTGAAACTAAGTGAAAACATTTCTAAGAGTAAGTAACGAAAACAAGTTTTTGAAACCAAAGGATTTCGATGTCGCAACTACGATTTCAATTACTAACTTTTCATTTTATAGATAATCTTATACTAAGGTGTTAATTTTTAGCATATACGATACAAACAAAATACCTATACATGTCATGGTTTACATAACCAAGCAATGAAAATAACTTTCCATTCATACACATATTTCAAACTTTGATCTCAAAATCGAACCAAACATCACATCAAACATGTATGTAAACATTTTAATCAACATCAATATCCAAACCATCAAAAATGGTTTCATTATCAAAGTAAGTACCGTATTTAAAGTTGGAAACTTTTAGATTAAAAAAATAGTTTTTCTCACCTAATGTTATCCGAAATAACTGAACTTCCCTTAAACTTTAGATCAACCTAGATTCTAGCTTCCTCTTTAGCACAAAGGATATTTTTGAAGGCCTTAAGACCCATATGGGTTCGGCCATGCAAGCGTAGGGCTCGGCCATGGCTTTAAAGAAATGGTAGAGCCTTGTTCTTGGAAGGAGGAAGTGTGTAGAAAAGAAGAGGAGGTTTTAAGTGATTTAAAAGTAAAAAGAGAGGATTTTTAAAACTTTAGAGATATATTTGGAAACCATTAAAGAGGTTTCAAAACATAGAAAGGAGATGGAGGAAATGTTTCAAAGTTGGAATAAAATGAGATATGATAATTAATTTAAAAAAAATTTAAAACGCTTTTATATAAAATACCATAAGCTAAATTACCAAAACACCCTTAATACACTACCCACCTCTCATTAAGTGCCACCTCACTTTGCTTTGTCCCTTCTCCCTCAAAATACATGAAATTGCATGCCCCCTTCTTGCCAACATGATTAAATGCATGTGTATTTATACTCTAGGGTTTACAACATTCCGACAACTTTTAATCAACGAAACTCGAAAATTCGAAAAACAAATTTCGGTCGCATTATCGATTTTTCTTCGAACTAAATAATTTTGTTAACAAATTTTAAAAACTATTCACCATTACTAGTTATCATTTAAAAGATTTTTATTTTAATTATAAAACCTATTATTTGAATATTTAAAATTATTTATATTTTTGCAAATCAAAGCGCTAAAATTTCGGATCGTTACATCTTTCACTGTGGGCTAATCCAGTTCCAACACATAAGTATCATTTGCTACATAGAGATATCCAAGGATGGCATTACCATAATTGTAAATATGAAGTCCATCTACATCTACCCATCCAACTAGATATCCAAGTCTAATCGTGTCCTTATTGTTTGAAAAAAATGTAGAACCAAAAAGATATAATAGAAACACCTATAGCATGAGTGTGCATCTCCTTAATGTTCCAATAGTCTGTTATATACCTCTATAGACATGTAAGCATAGCAGCTTCTCCTCTAATCTCATCATCAGCTAAACCGGTAAATAGGTAGGATATGAAAAAAATTCTTCATATGAACCATCAAAGGATACCAACGCATGGTCCGGTCGACCAGCATCTATACCCGTCAACATATAAAAATTTAAAGGAGTCAATCTCAACTCAAAATATAGAAATGATACACATGAGTGGTAGGCCACCATCTCTCAGTAGCCTCTATTATACAATGATGGACATATGCAAATGTAGGCAACTGTAGAAAATCGCCGAAAGGTAATACATACAGCCTAGTCCAAATCGGCTCAGGTGATGTGAAAAGTACTCAGTAATGCATTTATGCCAACTACCGCGTATAACTATGTTACCGAGCTACATAAGTAATTATTTAACGTTAATGGTAAAATGAGCAAATCAATAAAGTATTAACATTTATAGTTTGTTATAGACATGTTTATGTAACAATTACTTATTAATATATACAAGTTGCATCGTTAGCGCTGCACTCAGTCGATGTTTCCTCAGCGGGAATAGCTCGTGCAAGCATCGTAGATCATTTGCTGTCACGGTAGCATCTGGAATGATATGAGCTGCACCAACATCGACATTCGGTTGTACAGCGGACAGTTGATCAAGCAATTTTGGCAGATCGTGATTGTATTTTCGACGTATTAGTGAATAAAAATAGAAAATAAAAAGTTAAAAAATAAAGGTAAAAACGAGGGAAATGAGGGAAAATCGTCTCATTTAAATGTTGAGCCTTAGGAGCTTATTGAACAAGCGTCTAATGCTTAGATGCTTGTTCAGACGCTAGTTGAACAAGCGTCTAATGCTTAGACGCTTGTTGAACAAGCGTACAAGCCTCTAAAAGATACGAGCCTTGTTTATCAAGTGTCTCGTCTTCGGATGTTTGTCGAACAAGCACCTGAAGCCCAAACGTTCTTCAAACGAGTGCTTGGTCACCAAAACTGTTCGAAAAACCAATGCCTTGCATTTTATAGTTGCATAAAATTAGGTCTATAAACGAATACTTTCGAATACGGATAGTGTCATATCTGTATTCGCGGATGCGGACGGATATCGGGTATTCTTCAATTAGTTCGCAACCAATAAATCTAAACAAATAAATAGAAAATTTTGATTTATTATAAATCTATTTTTGTACTAAATATAAAAATATTAATCAATACACTAAGAAAAATAATTTTAAGCGGTAAAAAATTGATTTTTATATACATATTAATTTTTTACCTTGATAAAATAGTAAACGACAATCGTTTTATGTACTAAAATACATTAAATATAACTATAATTTTGATAAAAACTGTATGGATAATTATTGAATAAAGATATGACCATATTCGTATCTGTATTCTTTTTTCGTATATCGAATAATTTTTCATATTTCGAATACGGATACGGACCACTTTCAAATTTTTTAGATATTCATTGACAACCCTATGTTAAATTTAAGATTGGATGCAAAAGCGGTAGGAGATGCTCTAACCTTTGGTCAAAGTTGATAAAGGAACAGGAAAGGTACGTGTTTAGATTATTAAAGCGGACTTATTTTTAGAGCGGAAACTAGTTTATATTGTGATGATTATTAAATAGCGATACAAAACTAACTTTAATATTCTATTCAGAAGCCTATATACAATGGGCGAGTCAAGTGAGAATGCATCGGGGAGAGAAAATAGCTAAAAGTCTCAATACCTAGACAATAAAACGTCAAACTGGGGCCCATAGCTGTGAAGTCATACTGTTAAAATATGAAGCCTAGGGATAAGTTCATACATGTACAAAAAATAAGTACACACCTAAGGGTAAAATATGCAGTAACATAACCAACTACGGTAAAAAAAATAAAAAAGTACATTTAAGCTTAACCCTATATTTTTTTTTAGATCATGGGGAAACTTTAAAATCCTGGTATTCATTGATATCCATTTAAGTAAACCTCACGCCGTGTGTATACCTCGCTTTTATTTAGTCGTCGCACACGGATGCTTAACGTTGAAACTCCCACTGATGATTTGGCGCTGGGATTCGAACCTGTCCGGATACAGTCTTTTGGTTCTCATCTCCCAGCTCCCAAACCAACCGAGCTTCGAACGGCGGGTAGCTTAACCCTATATTGAAATAACTTTGTTTTATTTCTATTATTTATGTCTATTACAATTTAAACCAAATTATCGTGTTGAAGATTACAAAACAATTTATTTATTTATTTATTAGCAAACGGTGCACATATCAAATATAACATTACTTAAATCATTGTTTCTCAAATATATAAGTTTTGTCCTTCTCAACAACAATAGTTGTGCATTCACCAGCTTAGTTCAATTTATGACTGTTTACAGAAAACTATTAAGAAAAGATTTCAGACTAAAAGTTCACCAAAATATTATATTACTGTAAATGAATAAATATCTTTTTCCATTTTAAGTTAAAGAAGGTACTTAAGTTATTAAGAAGTGGAAATTAGCCCATTGTATTCAATTTAATATTAAAAAAAAAGGTTTCACCAAACAACTCCATCGAAAATATATAATGAAGACTCTATACTTTAAATATTTATAATTCTAACAGTACGTATTTGTAAAATAAATATTTGCAACGTAGCCTGCAAAAATACACTTTTAAATGTAAAAATTTGCCGTGGCAAAAATTTTATTTTATAAAAATACGCAGACTGTTTTTAATATAGGACCGAAGTGAATATTAAAACCTAAGAGGATTGTTTGAACAAAATGTCCATATTGATTATGATTAAAATCAATGAGTGTCTTTTAAAAAATACAAGAAGCACAAAGGGAGACCCCTTGATAACGACTTCACTCTACACCTTCTCTTCACTCTCTTTTGCTGCTACTACTATTTTTTTGCTTCTCCTTCTGCTATTTATATTCATACATTTTACTTTTATCCAAACTACAAAAGAAAAACGAAGGTTGGTACTCTCAAATTTACAACTCTTCTATTCTCTTTTATTCATACTGTTTGCTTACATTCTCTGTCAATATGATTAATAGGATATGAGGAAAGTTCAGATTCCAGCATTTGGAAACTGGGATAATTACTATGATTATGATGTGCCTGTAACTCAGTATTTCGATTCTACTATCCAATCTGATCTGTATAAAGCAGGATATTACAGCTCTAATGGCCTTAATCAAGAAGTTGATCTTTTCAAAGTCCCTGTTAATCCTCTTTACACTTATCATCAAAACCAAAACCTCAAAATGGTACTAACCTTTTTCTTCATTTTCCATTTTCTTTTTAACTAAGTTGGTTTAGGAAAAAAAACCATTATGTTTCACTTCGAAAGTTAAGGCAACATGCCAAACTGTTTATGATAAAAATGATCATGGATTAATATGTAGGAGAAAAGAAGGGGAGAAGAGAGGCAAAACAAAACAAAAGATGATCAGTTTATGAAAAGGCAAGGAAGGGTTCATGACCTGACAGAGCAGAAGCAAGCGAATCAAACCAAAGTTTGTAAAGCTGTAGATGAGGATTTGTATAAGATCCCTCCTGAATTATTATACAGAAAACAAAAGAAGGTGTCGTTACTTTTTATGTTATTCTTATGTTCAATAGCATTGTTCATTTTGGACTTTTGTTATATTAAGAATGTTATGTACACTGTTCTTTTATTTCTTACTTTGTCTGGTTATGATTTGAATGCAGGGAAGGATGCTGAAGAAATTATGGTCAGGTTGCTTGTCACTTGGTTGTATTGCTTAATCATGAAAGAATATATTACATTGTCTTTTCCTGTATGTTTTTAAATTTTTGTACTTAATGCAAAATCTGTTCAAGGCGAGATTGATGAATGACTTGTTTTGTATCATATGTAATGACTTTGGTACTTGCTATCAAATCATGTTTAATTAGAGCTGTAAACAGTTTTTTTTTACCTATAAATACCTCAGAACTATGCATAACTTTGAAACTTCAACTCGTATCTTTTACTAATATCTGTCAGTATGTGGATAATCGTACAATTAATCTTAGATAAAGTGTGTCATAAACCTTTCAGTTTTTTTCTATTACTTAGGTAAAAAGAGAAATGATATCATTCGGTGTGTATGTCACTTCAAGAATTACTCACAATATAAAGTTTTGCATGTCACTTCAAGAATTTATTGTATTTTGCTTGTGAATTCCTGTCGGCGGAGACTGAATGTTAATTTTCCTTTAGTAGACATATTGCCTAGGCTGCTGTATGTATGTACTTCATTTGCAGATTTGATGAAAGTTCATTGAATTTTGAACCGAGAATTTGGTTTTTCTCTGTTCAACTTTATGTCATTGCCCCCACAGAGAAGAGAATCGACTACAAATTTCACCAAATGTACATAAATTAGCTTTCAACGTGTTTAGAAAATTATATACTGAATTGTCGCTTAAATTATGTATACGTGTGGCTGAATCAGTAACTTACAACACTGTGATTGTTCTTTAGCGACTGGATTATTAATCGCTTCTTGTTTAAATGAGTTCGTAATCACAAAAATTTGTTCTTAGGTTCTTCAACAATCCAATGTTTATATACATATATACTTACCATCTTATGCGTAGATAAGCTGGCTAGTAAACACAGGTCGAAGTTGTTTTTCCAGTGTTGAAAATAATGGTATTTTTCTAAGTAAAAAATGCTTTTATAAAGACTGGTAGACAATATCATTTCTATTAGGGTTGTCAATGAATATCCGAAAAATCCGAAATCCGTCCACATCCGTATCCGAAAAGCGGATAATATCCGATATCCGAAAAAACGAATGCAGATACGGATACGGAGACATCCGCATTCGAAAATTATCCGTTCGATCTTTGTCAATATTATATTACAAATTATGTGTATTTTAGTATAACGAAAAATATTTATTTGTTGTTTTATCAAGTTAATAGTTTATATTATATACATTTAATGCTTATTAACCGCTCAAAATTATTTATTATCGCCATATTTGCTTATATTTAACACTTTTATGATCAATTAGATTGAAAAAAATGTATGTTAAACTTAAAATTTATATTTATATTTTTTGATTTATCGATCGTTAGCGAATAGGATAATTATCCGATATCCGTCCGTATCCGCGGATGCGGATATCCGATATCCGAAAATCATTTCGGATGCGGATGCGGATATGGCACTATCCGCATCCGAAAGTATCCGTTGACAGACCTAATTTCTATCAGTTCATGTGTGTGATGTTAAAGTGTCACATAACCACTAACACTTTCTCTCAAATTTCATCAAACTACACCAAGAATAGCAAAACAAGGAGGTCTCCACTTTTCTTGCAGAAAGTGATCTTATTCTTTCCATTAACTTGTCCAGTTTCAACTATATATATACCCATAAAACGATTTAACAAGTTCATTTATATATTGACAGAGTAGAAGCTAAACTACAAATTTTAAGCTATAAAATCACACAGTGTGTTGAACTAATCAATGTTTATGCCCCACTAACTAACAACTAGTTAGTTATACATAAAATTTGATTCCTTTGTGAGCAACTTAAATAAGGATTCGTTAGAACTTATATCAGTTTTGTTTCTACAGTTAAAGAAGTAATATTGTCATTTTCGACCTCTGGAATAATTCAAAAGGTTTCCAGAATATCTTTTAGAAGTATAATTTAGAGATGATAACTGGAGGAACCAATATTTGGTCCTACGCAGTTCAACTTTAGTGTAAACTAAATCCTATGGTGCCTGTATGCTTTGAAGTCTTCCAAAGTCTGTTGCCTCAAATGATCTTTCATAGTTTATCATATTTCTACTACACATCTTGGCCCTAGCACATATATCTTTACTTATAACATTGAATGTTCCATCAATTTGGTTTTTACTATATGAGGAATGCTTGTGCCTGGACTTCCTTTCACCCCTCTTGGCTATTTTCATTTACCCTAATGATCTCAATCATTCATTTTGTATCATCAATCATACATCAAATAATGCGGACTCCATTAATTCTGAATGACCAGATTTTTTATCGCATACGTAACAGAAAATACAAGAACATATGATTTGACTTGCTTCTATGATTGTCTACAACTCTCCATGAATCAAAGAGTAAGTACATTTACACCCTCCTTAAAGGAGAGCTTACTTAGCATTCCTTTTTACATACATACATATATATATATATTTCATTTAAATCTTTGTTTGAAAACAATTAATATGAAATTATTGCTGCAAGATGAAGAAAAAATAAGTTTCAGTGAAGTCAATAAACTCCACTGAATTCTGCCTTCAATATGATATATCAATGTGTGAAAGACATTTCATAAATTTGTACTGATTCACATTACAGGGAAAATCTTTGGTTAGATCTTCACCTGTCAGACTACTAATTGGAAAATAATTGTAAAATGATCATCTAAAGGGAAACATCACAATTATGTGTTTTCAATTTGCATTTAATTCCTTTCTCAGTGTGTAAAATGAGGTTCACTGTACATCAATACAAATCAGGAAGTAGTAGTAGTGTAGCTAAGGCATTAAAAGAAACAACAAGCCATTTGTCAACATATAATTTATTACTTAGTATTAAAAAGAAATTTAATGTAATAAATTAAAGCAAATATTGGTTCACTGTTCGAAGCATTTCATGTGTAGATTCCTGGATCTATGGACATTGGACAGACTTCTTCATTGCCAGCAGACAAGGCATTTGTACCTTCTTTTATTGATATTTTCTTTTAATTAATGCTTCAAATATGAAGTCAAATTGCTGCGTTTCCACTGTTTATAATTTACTTCTCTGCAAAAAATAATTGTAACAATAACCAATAAATGGCCAAAAAGAGTGGAAGTGGTGTTAAAACAAGTGCATATGTTGTCACAGAGAAGACAAATCACAAGGTGCAAACATGAAATATAATAAGAGCATCTTCAAGTTACTTCATTGGCAATCCATGAGCTTAACCAACATCAATGTGGAAACCTCTGTTCATTTGTAAGAAAACCAAATAAATGAAAAGGATTACTTTTTGAACACCCAAACAAGGCCGTCCCAAAGCATTTCGGGGACCTAAGCAAAATTTATTTATTGAACCCTTGGTATTTACTCTACGACTCTATCCTATATTTCTTCCTTTAATTTTATTAAGGAAGATTTAAACAGCATTGGTAATGATAGTATTAGTAAACCAGTAATATAAAATAGACATATATCACAAGGAAATTAACATGTTTGGAAAAACTAATTTTGTTTCCTAATTCGTTTATTCTCATTAAAAGCAATACTCAAACACTACAATTAAATCTACCGTGTAAGAGCATTCTCATTTATTGCATTCTATGAGAATAAACAATTTAGAATCTTATATTAAAATTAACAATTAAATTACAGATATTAGAATAATGAACCATATAATTTGTGAAACCAACAATATAAGCGTTCTCATTTAATATCATTCATTTATTACATTTTACGACAAGGAGATTTTCACTCAAATGACTTGTTTACGCATGCTAATAAGTTTTAAGGACGGCACTTCTGAAAAATTAGGTTTAAGGATAATTTACAGAAAAAAAGATATAGTTATCATTTTCAGTTATACAAAAATAATGATAAATGAATTTATCATTTTCATGTACAACTTTAAATGATAAATGAATTTATTATTTTTCTGTAACTTATCCTTAAAACTAATTATTCAAAAGTGCTGTCATTAAAACTTATTACCCTGAAATGAGAAACCCTTCAAACTAATTTCCATTTACGACAATTCATATTAAAATTTAAACATTCACTTTGGTCTTTTATTAGGAAACTAGTTAAATCAAAAACAGAAACTCAAACAAAAATAAATGGAGACATTTAATTTATTCATGACAATTAAAGTTAGTAAAGCAGCATTAAGTGACAAATCTAAGGAATTAACAATGCATCATACATAACTAAAAAAAGACAAAAATGGTAATTTGGTTATTGTACCAAATAATCTAATAAGAATGAAATCCATACATCAGTAAAATATAGAAATTAAGAATTGATGACTTTGGAGAGCCTATAAAGAAGAAACATATTTATTATATTAGATAAATTTAAGAAATATCAAATTTCAATGTAAACTAAGGGAAAATTTGAGAAAAATTTGAACTGTTTGATGGAGCGACGTAGAAGAATGATATGTAGAAGAAATTAAATGAAAGATAAATTGTAGTTTGAATTTGAAAAGGCAAAAGCTGAAGGCTGTTATAAGGCTTTGTGTTATTAATTAATGATGATTAAAAGTTTGTGTTTCTGACTAAAAGTTTATGTTATTGATCAATACATATAATAAATGGTTATTTCCTTTATTTGATTGGAGTGATTTGTCCCACAACACCAAATTTATTGAAATTTATTTGGATATATATTAACTTCTGTTTTAGTCTAGCACAATTATTAGACCAAAGATACCCCAGAAATAAAGAGGCCATAGACATTTGCGTTACCTAGCCTAGCTAATTATGTTAGGTCAGCGCCCTTGGAGTAAGTGAAATGTAGTAGTTCATCAATCTGTCGATAGGGAACAATGATGGTTATCTCGTACCATTATAACTTTCCCTTGTTTCAATATTTTTCCTACTATTGTTTTGGCCATGAAGAAGAAGTGCAAAAGTCCATATTACTTATGTTAAATTACATTTATTTTAATTTCTACTGTTCGGTCTTTTAATTTATATTTTCACCTTTTCAAATTGGTTTGGATATTGTTGATATGATATTTGACCTAATTGTTGATTTTATAACATCCCTAGTTTCAAAAAATTTCCTACTATTGTTTTGGTCATGAAGAAGAAGTGCAAAAGTCCATATTACTTATGTTAAATTACATTTATTTTAATTTCTACTGTTCGGTCTTTTAATTTATATTTTCACCTTTTCAAATTGGTTTGGATATTGTTGATATGATATTTGACCTAATTGTTGATTTTATAACATCCCTAGTTTCAAAAAATTTCCTACTATTGTTTTGGTCATGAAGAAGAAGTGCAAAAGTCCATATTACTTATGTTAAATTACATTTATTTTAATTTCTACTGTTCGGTCTTTTAATTTACTATTGTTAGAAATTTTTAATAATGGAAAAAACTTCCACAAAGTGCAACAGAACAATTTGTTTCTTCGTTTTGCACTAATGATGTATAACAAGGTTTATATAGTTGGGCGATTGAAATAGTTAATGGTACTCATATTCATGGTACTCATAATCATGAGTTACCGAAAACGTTAATTGATCATGCAAATGATGGATGGTTAAAAAATGAGAAGAAAAATCAAATCGTTATGGATATGAGTGTTGTGGGTGTTAAGGCTAGAGATGCATGTTAGGCTTGAGATTTATTATTTAGTATAAAAAAAAATTCCCGCACATGTCTTAACATTAACTAAAATTTATAGTGCAAAAGTGAATATGACTATTTCAAAGATGAAAGGTAGGTCTATGGTGGTGCAACAAATGAATTTTCTACTAGATAATCATTACGTATACTAGAGTAGTAAGGATGATGTTGTTGATAGAATTATTAATCTGATATGGTATCATCCTTAATCGATTACATCATGCTAATGTTTTCCTTTGGTTTTACTACTTGATTGCAAGTACAAAACAATTCATTATAAAATGATGTTGTTTGAGATGGTTAGCATGACTTCAACTAATAGTACATTTACCACAACTTATAGTTTCTAATAAAAAAATATGAAGATATATACGAGTTGGCACTACAAAACCTGAAATTATTGTATAACCAGAACAAATTTCCAAATGTTGTGATTATCGACGAGGAGTTTTCGTTAATTAATGAATCAAATATTGTTTTCCCTAATGTGACTGAATTACTATATATTTATTATATGGAAAATAGTGTTAAATCCTGTTGGAAACCAAGGTTTGAATCGAATGAATTATCCCAATTTTTTGTTGTAAATTGGATGCAAGTTGTTCGGTCATCTTTAGATGAAGTATTCAACGAATTCTTGAAAATATTTTTAGAAGATTGGAAGGAATACCCCGACTAAGTTAATTAAACTTAGATAATTGGATGCTTTTGAGGTACAAATTTGTTTTTTCTTGGACCAATAAAGTGAAGCACTAAAAGAATACTACTTCAAATAACACGGAGGCTGCTCATGCGTGATTGAAAATATAAGTACGCACATCACTAGCAGCTCTCTTTAAAATTTGGAGGAAGTTGAACTATTTATTGTTATTCCACCATACAAAAATAAAGGCAATATTTGAAAAAGGTTGGGCATGAGAAAACATAATTGTCGAATTCCGTTATCCACATATATTTATTATCGAGTATCTTTATTTTCGAGGAATATAATTTTGATAAAGTTGGTTAATATGCTTAGTTTTGAACGTAACGGTTTACATCAAACTATATATCATGGCCTATCTTATTCTTATGAATTATATATATTACATACCGACCAAAGTCACATACCACTTGACATGATTGATTAGTATTGTTTACGGTAAAGAGTTAAAAATGTTCTAGGATACACTAGGACATGCTGCATCGAAGAAGTTGTACGATAATGGAATTGAGGATGAAACAATAATTGTTTATGAAGATGAAAGAGAGTATTGTATGTACTGCAACAATTTTAGTTAAAATCAAATATGTTAAGCCTAATGGTAGACCTAATGGTATTGAGAGGTAAATTCAAAACAATTGATCGGAAAACTTTAATCTTCATGAAGTGAAATCCATCGTCTTTTGAGTATTCCAAGTAGTGCTTTGATAAAGAAAAAGACTCCAAAGAGGAGGGATATAAATTCTTAACGTATATGTTTAGAGGAGGGATGAATGCTTAATGTATATGTTTGATATTTTAGAATTCACGCATTTGTATGTTCTCAAAGTTGTAAATGCTCAAATGGATGGAAATTGTGGATTTAGACGCATTACAAGGCATTTTAATGAGCTCCAAGGTGACTCGATTCAAGTTCGAAAGAAAATTTTGATGGATCTAGAGACATATTGGCATGTGTTCCATCGATGCTTGGATGATGAAACTTCAAATTTAATGAAGGTTCAATTAAATCATATCGAACCTAATGTGTACAAAATTATTGGGTGGTAATGTCAAAAATGAGTTATATGATTGCCAATGATTTTAACTCCATTGTCATATCCCAAGGCATTAATGTATGACGTTCAGGCCTCATTAACAATCCTGCTTTTGGTAATTCCCCTAAGATAATATCCCTAACATTTGTGAAAAACTAACATTTTATGGAGATAGCTGCATGTACATGGTCCAAACTTTTAAATGAACGTGCATTATTCTCCAATACCATATCAAGCAGCATAGAAACTACAGATTTTCCAAATGATATTTTATAGTGCAAATGTGACTTCTCGGTTCAGTATACAAACTACTAGAGTGAGTTAACTATCCCAATCGATCGACCTATGCAAAGCCTGGAGCTTTATCCCCAAGAAGTAAGTTATATACATATATATAATTAAATAAAAGTTGTTATAGCGTATTATATATGGGAACTAACCGATTTTTGTATGTGTAGTGATGTATATAGATATATGTGTTTGGTTTGTTGTTGTAAATTCTATGTGCCATGCTCTATAATTATATTGTGATACGCAAAGTTTATATATATATATATATATATATATATATTTGTTATAGTATATTATATATGGGAACTAACTGATTTTTGTATGTGTAGTGATGTATATAGCTATATGTGTTTGGTTTGTTTGTTGTAAATTATATGTGCCATGCTATATAATTATGATGTGATACGCAAAGTTGATATATATATATAGCAAAGCTAGCTGGTATTTAAAGTGGGTTGTTCACGTATATAAATGAAAAAAACAGGTGTTCGGTACATGCGCTAAAACAACTTTATGTAAATGAAACATAGGAATTTAACAAATGTATCAAACTACTAAACAACAACATAGAAACTAGTCCCCTCCAAAGAAGTAGAGGCACTCTCCTTAGTTGAGGAAACAGGCCCAATAACATGCAGGAACCTTGAAAAAAGTAAAGCTAAGACAGGAGCATAGTCGTCCGAATCAGGGAAGTAAAAGAATTTCCTATCCCAAGTGACATCCACTAGAAGAGAGCGATTTAGATCACCAAAATGACCAAGCTCGGTGAGGGAAAGGCCATTCCCCTCCACATGATAATATAGCCTCCTATCTTCCTCATCTCCACCAACAAACTTTAAAAAACTACCATCTGTTGGGTCAAGCTGCATTTCAGAAGGCTTAAGAAGCCAAGCCTGGTCAAAAGCATCCCATGAAATATTAGACGAAGGAAGGGCCGCAACAAGAGCGACCATGGTTGTGTTAGAAGTAGAGACAGAGGAAAAAATAGAGGTGCGTAGGCATAGTCTCGGTAGAAGAGACAAAAGTAACTTGAAAAAATTTCGGAACCCACTTCATGGAAGTAGGACAAGGGAGTGGGATCCTATTAGAAAGCGGAACATGAGCAGTCAGACTACATAGTATAAGGTTCCAAAAGGTGACCAAAAGAGTGACAACAAATATCAGGTTTCCAATTGTAGCGGACATCAATAATAGAGACTAGCTCCTCAACAATGTGAGCATGAATCTTGGATGGTAAAGGCTTGTCAGGAGTAACTTCAATAAGTGCCTTAGCATACACCAACTTATTACGAGCAATAGTATTCATATCAAAACATTTGAGCTTGCTAAGAATACTCGCTAAACAATTTTGCCCAAGCATGGGTTGCAGTGTGGATGGAATATGAGTGAAATGTGCCTAAACCAGAATAGAAAGAATATATTCCTTAGCCTCATCCGTTGTTGGACTCCATGGGAAAGGTGTTCCTGCTATAATGGAGGGATCTGTCTCAAGCACATGGAAACTTTCTTCATTTCTAGACAGTTTGAAAAAGAACATGTGATTATCAAAGTAAACTTGAAGTCTTCCCCTTTTATTACATCGATTACGACAGTGGTCATGAACTTTTTGATAAGGAGGATTAGTTTCTAGAAGGAAACCAAGTAAATACTCCGACCTAAATTCAGACCCTTCTTCTAACACCTTTGCTGGAGGAACCATACCACCATTCTCCTAAATTATATCAAAAGAGTGGGGAACATAATCACCCACATTTCTCAGCAAAATGTTTAAAAGAGAAGCCCACTTTCTAGAGGCCTTATGGGTACCTAGGATAGCACAGAGATACAACACGCTGTCAATTTCTAGAAACATCAAAGTGCACCTGAGCATTATCATTTGAACCAGGCATAATATGCACCACAACACTGCTATGCACGCGCCTAGTATTATCTGTTATAGGAAATTAGTGTGAAGCATTTGCATAAGCACATGGCTCGTCTATCTGGTATATGTTCCTCAATTACTGAAGTTCCAACAAATTCAGAGACAACATGAGCAGTCACATTGCCAATCTCAGCATCATCACAAGCATTATCAAAGACATTTCCAAGAACCAAAATTTCAACTTCAACATAGGCATTGTCAACATGCCCACTCCCACCCTCACGACAAGATGCTAACATAGGAAAAATAGGCATACAATGGCAACAACATCGGCAGGGATTCTAGATAAGGGAGAAACTATGGCTTCGATTTGTTGCAAGGAAATTTCTAGGGCACTGAATGGATTTTACAGAAGGACATGCATTCAAAATGTATTGGTATATATAAATACATGTATGAGTTTCAAATTTAAAATAATTTTAAAAATGCGTTTGTTTTTCAAATATTTGATGTATAAATATGTCAATTACTATTTTGAATAAAATTACGCGGATTCCTAGCATTTTGGATGTTTGGAGTAAAAAGGTTTATGTTCACATCCTCTAAACTCTAATCTGGATATCCACCTCTTAGCACTTGCCTTATCATATCAGCAATCCTATCATCACCATTCAAGTAAAATCTTTAGGGTTTTGCATGATAGAGTTAGGGATATGCCCTAGGGGCAATTATGTAATTTATTACATAAATCTAACTCGATAACCAATCTTATTCAAAATAAAAGGTGTTTTCTTTATATTATATATATACTTGATATAAGGTGTTATATTAATTAATTAATTGAATTAAATGTATATTTAACAGAAAACCCGTAAATGATATATTTTATGATAATTGTTATAATGTGTTGCAATTATGAGTGATTTATCATAATAAAATAAATACATCATTTTAAATATTCCTAATCAAGATGCATCGAGACTGGATATCCCACTACAACAAAAAGACCTTATTACAACTGTCACAAAATGCTGGTTGTTTTAAAAGTTTTTTACAACTCTTTTTTTAGAAAGTTGTAATAAACTTATTTCAACAACTCTTTTATTTTATCAGTTGTAATAGATGTCTATTACAACCTTTCTTTTTTTCCAGTTGTAATAGATGCATATTTTTAACAACTCTTTTTTTATCAGTTGTAATAGATGCCTATTACAACCTTTTTCGTTTACCAGTTGTAATAGATGGTCATTTCTAACAACTCCTATTTTTTGTCGGTTGTAATAGATGCATATTACAACATTTTTCGTTTGCCCATTGTAATAATATATTAATAATTATAATTAAATAATACTTAATAATTAATAATTATAAAATTAGTAATTAATAATTAATTTGAAAATATGAAATAATTAATATTAATAATTAATAATCAATATAATAATTAATAAATAATAAATAATAATTATTATTAAATAATTAATAATTAATAAATAAGAATTAATTTAAAATAATGAATAAGGGATTCCGAATCTGGTAATAATGTTTTTAATGACGAATCTAAGCACTTTTCCAAAAGTGATTTTGGGGAGTGGTTCTGCCTCTACCCACTTAGTGAAGTAGTCTATGGCGACTACAGCATATCTTGCTCCTCCTTTGAAAATTGGCAATGGCCCAATTATGTCGATTCCCCATATATCGAAAGGCCATGGACTTGAAATCAGAGTTAATTGACCGGGTGGCAATCGAGGAATCTTTGAATATTTCTGGCATCTTTCGCATTTATTTACATACTCAATAGCTTGACTTGCCATTCGTGGCCAATAAAAACCTTATCTCATTATCTTCTTTGCCCACTTTGCCCCGTTGGAATGATCTTCGCAAAATCCTTCATGCACTTCTACCAACAATTTCATCCCATCTTCTAGACTCACACGTCTTAAGTAAGGTAAGGCATATCCTTTTTTGTAAAGAACTCCATCCATCATTATGAAAGTCGGAGATCATTGCCTGATTTCCAAGCTTCCACTTTGTCAGATGGTAATATCGCTTTGGAAAGATACTTGACAATAGGTGACATCCAAGTGTCACTATAACGGTAATCTGTTCTTGGATGATCAATCCTCTCATTTGGGACTTCTTCACTAGTCTCCCTTTCTTCTCTTTCCTGCGCCATGGCTTGGGATCTAGTTAGGACTAACAATTCCTTTCCTTATTCGAGTATTCCCTCTTCAATACTTGGATTTGCTTGGTACCCTACTGGTACAATTCAGGTTTCTAGGGCTCCTCTTGAACTAGCCAATTTTGCTAACGAATCTGCTTGAGAGTTTTCTCCCCTTAGAACTTCATGTGTAGAAAATTTTTCAAACAAGGCCAGCATTTTCGATACTTTCTTTACATATAAAGATAGTTTGGCATCCTTAGTCTGAAATACTTGCTTTATCTGGTTTACCATTAATTGAGAATCACTACAGACTTGAATTCGTGGGATTTTGAGCTCTAAGACTAGAGTCAATCCTGCTACCATTGATTCATATTCGACTACATTATTTGTCGTGGGAGGCCCTAACTTCATTGTATAGTGTAGGTGGTGTTCGTCTGGCGTTATCATGACATATCCAACTCCAGCTCCCTTCTCATTTGATGCGCCATCCACAAATAACTACCATATGGGTTTTTGATCCTTTTCTTTCTCCGATTGTTCTTTAACAAAGTTTGTACACTCATTAATAAAGTTTGCCAATGCTTGTCCTTTGATAGCCGCCCGTGGCTGAAATTCAATGTCACACTGGCTAAGTTCAATTCCCTACTTTACTAACCTACCTGAAGTTTTAGGCTTACTGAAGACTTGTTTGAGTGGAAAGTTAGTCGATATTATCATTGGTTGCGCTAGGAAGTATACTCTAAGTTTTCACGTGGTAAATATCAAGCAGTAAGCTAATTTTTCTATTACCGGGTACCGAACCACTATATCTTTTAACCGCCTACTCACATAATAAAAAGGAAGTTGAGTTCCACTTTCCTCTCTGATCAAAACTGAACTAACTGCATGTTCCGAAACTGCCATGTAAAAGTACAAGACTTCACCATTTTCGAGACTGGATAGTATTGGTGGTTTTTCCAAATGATTTTTCAACCTTTGAAAGGCTTTCTTACAGTCTTCTCCCCATTCAAAGTTTTTATTCTTCTTGATCACATTGAAAAAGAGAATGCACTTATCAGTCGCCTTGGAAAATGAACTTGCTTAGGGCAGCTACCCTACAGTTTAAACTCATTGCATCGTTGCTAGTTTTAGGCTCAGCCATGTCCTTGATAGCTTGAATCTAGTCTGGACTGGCCTCAATTCCTTGAGCACTCAAAATATAGCCTAAAAACATCACGGATTGGACCCCGAAAGAGCATTTCTAGGGATTCAATTTCATTTGATATTTCCATAATAATTCAAAAATCTCTTTTAGGTCTTAAAGGTGGCTCTTTGGTTCATAAGATTTTACTGGCATATCGTCAACATAAACTTCCATATTTCGACTGATATGTTCTTTGAACATTCTATTGACTAATCTTTAATAGATAGCTCCTGCATTCTTTAATCCAAATTGCATTGCTTTATAGCCGAAAATTACCCAATCAATAATGAAACTTGTATGTTCTTCATCTTGTTTAAACATGGGTATCTGATTATATCCCCAGTAAGCATCCATGAGGAATAACAATCTATGTCCACTAGTTGCATCAACCAACTGATCTATCTAGGGCAATGGGTAACAATCTTTTGGACATGCCTTGTTTAGCTCAGTATAATCGACGCAATTCCTCTACTTGCCATTCGACTTCTTTACCAATACTGGGTTCGCTAGCCACTTTGGGTAGAAGATCTCCCGAATGAATCCATTTTCAAGAATCCTTTTACCTTCCGCTTTTCGGGCGTCGAACCAGACTTTAACCAATGTCTCCTCTTTTGTCTGATGGGGGTTACTTCTGGATTAATGTTTTGTGCATGACACATAACCGATTGATCAATCCTTACCATATCTGAATGAGACCATGCAAACATGTCTTTATTGGATTTAAGAAACTGAATAAAGTCTTTCTTCAGGCTGCTTTCCAATTCCTTTCCCACTTTGACTACTTTTGTTAAATCATTTGGGTCTATACATCATCCCTGCATCTATTGGCGGATTTCCAACACCTACGCTGGCTTCAACATTTTGGTTAGCATTAGCCTGTCGACCTAGGTTCCTCCTGGTATTAGGTCGAGCATTTTCGTTGGTTGTGGTGCTTCCTCCACCTAGATTTCCTCTTCTGTTTCCTCTTTCTTGTAAATCTGCATACGAGCCTTAGTAAGATACAGAAGAACGGTCTAAGAGAGAGGAACACGTACTTAGATATATACCTATATATCAAATACAAGTACATTACTATAGCGTTAACCCAAACCCCGATCATATTTTCAAATTTATTGGATTATGTTTCAAAAAGCTTTTAGGTTTAACTTTTCATTTAAAGTTTCATAAACCTATGCTCTAATACCAACTTGTAAAATCCCCAATCTAGAGGCCCTAAGCTAAGCGCTACAGATGCTGCAGTCATCCATAGTATTATCTTCTGGCAACTAAATACGGCTATGTTAATGGTATCTATAATATCAGAAGTACTTGAATATAAAACAAAGCATAGATTTCAAAACTACATCTTTTCCATTTCATTTCAAAAATAGATATTCCATATTCAAATTACATAATCCCAAAACGTTTCCCAAGCAACGATCAAATATACTTATTACAAAATATGCTAAGAGCAACATATGAAGATGCCCCCTTGGATGATCAAAGTCATATAGTCATAATTGACTTAATACATACACAACGGAAATAAACATAAAGCAAAGTACCGCAACTCCTATATAACTATCCATTAGCCTCCTGCTCTCCTCCGGTAGCTTTATTCGTCATCCTACTAAAACTTGAAAGAACCTCAACCCTCAGCCTACTTAAATCAATTTTGAGCACCCGAGAGTTTAAGGGGAAAATATAAACTTCGATTCAGACATAAAGCCTGGTGTGAATAATACCGTACATCCCAGTTATTAATGTTAAGTGAGACCACGCCGCTTAGCGGAATGGGTTTTCCCTCACTAGCATTCTTTTAAAACATATCTTTTGCAAACCTTTATCTTACAACCAAAACTATTTAAAACTGTAAAGCATTATTATGTAGAATAAATATCAGGTAACAAATGGACTATCTGTCCAAACATTATAGTTTTGTTTGGCTTACAATTAACTTTTGGCTGACTCGGGCCTGCCAGACAAAATAACAAAATTTATTTAACTTCTATTAGACACACCTCTTCTAGATGGTCTATCCTTGGCTATCTGTTAAATACTTCTCTTCTATACAGTCTGTCCTTAACTTAACATCTCCTAGCGTCACCTGATCCTAATGGTTTTGCGGGCTCTCCAATAACCTATCTGTATACAAACATATATTCCCTTCTGTGTGTAATCATAATTTTAGTCTTACCTGTGACAAAGCCCTACGCACTGGAATTTTAGACTAAATCAGCTAGGGCCAATAGTTAATATATAGGTTGCGACCCTATACCAGTCCCATCTGGTATTCTAATACCAGAGTCATTTTCACTTAGGGATACCTTCCCATAATTATTCTTGAAAACCTTTTCATCTGAAATCGATTTAAAACCTTTTAAACCAAACTTAAACAAGGAAAACATTTATACTCTATGCTTTACTCAAAATCACCTTGTCATGTTATATATATATATATATATATACTTTACTCAAATCTCTGTTGATGAAAACCTTTAAACATTTGAAAGTACTACTTTCGATCTTATTGAAAGTACCCCTTTTGAAACCATTCATATAAATCTTTAGAAACTGTTGAAATTCCTTTTCCTTCGAAAGCCAAAATCCTTAGACATCCCTCTTTAAAACCAATAAACATTGCCTTTCGAAACCATAGGAAAAACATTTCCTTTAAACCATTCAAAACCATTGGAAAACCATTCCTTTAGGCCTTTCGAAACCATTGGGGAACCTCCCCCTAAAAACCTTCTTTAAAACCTTTCAAAGGTATTAAAAATCTTAAACCCTTCGAAAGCAGTTGGGATTCAATTTAAAGCATGTGGAAAAACACCTTTCGAAACCATTTAAGTCGAAGCCATTATCTTTCGACACCATTGAGTTATTCTTTAAAAATTACTAAGGGTCACAAGCAACATGGTCGAAAACATACCCTTTCGAAAGCTATTACTAAGTTAGGAAGTGATGGTGTCGAAACACCCCTTCCGAAAGCATTGGAGAAGCGGTAGGGTTTTTTATAAAACAAAAGAACACCCTTTGAAAGCTCTGTTTCGAAAGGTAAAAAGGCGGCAGAAAGGCTTCGACATAGTCGAAAGCTATCATTTAGAAACAAGGGTGTAACTATTTCGAAACCAACTTTTAAAACCATTGACTTAGTCGAAACCAGACTTAGTTGAAAGCTATTTTTTCGAACAAGGGCGCAACCTTAAAACCTTTCTTAAGTCAATTGACCTAGTCGGAAGCCAACTAAGTCGAAAGCTACTTGGTCGAAAGCAAGCAGGCGCATTTCTCTTTTTAAAAAAAGGCGCTTTGACCCTTTCGGAACCTCTTGGTTTCGACACGTACCTTCCGCCTTTGTCCAATTCACCGTGTACCGAAATTGATACTATGTGCATTGGTTTAAGGAAGGAGGTGGAGGGTCTTAGTCGAAATCAACCTGGGCGAAACCAAAAGAGGCGAAACATGCTTTTAGCATGAATTTCTGATTTAAACCCTTTTTAAGTAAAACTTTTTAACTAACCTGCCTTGTTTGTCAAAATCTTATCGGTTGCTAATTTTTCCTTTCTAAAAGTACTGCCATAATTTCAGAATTAATTTATTCAAATAATTTGCAAACTACCTCTTCTTCTTAATTAAATATATAAAACATTTAAGTCTCATACCTTAAATAATTTTATATATTCATCAAAACACTTTGGAAAATTCTACAAAAATTCCAGAAAATCCTTTTCAATATGTTTTCTAACATATATATATTTCAAACCCAAATAATTATTTATTATGCCGTAAATAATTTATAACCCAATAAATCATTTACTTCACTAGAAAATTAGTATAAAATCCACATTAATTCATAAAATTATGAAAATTGAAACATGTCTCTAAGATAACATTTCTGGTCTATATCTAAAATTGCAAGGCATTTGGAAGTCATTAAATATGGTTTTCACATCAAAACATATCATAAAAATCAACATGAACATGCATAAATCACCAACAAGTATATATAAACATTTAATCATCCAAAACATGGCATTATCATGCAAAATCATTTTGGGTTAATCTTAAAACCGAAACTATAAGAAAAATGGGATGTAGTTATTATTCACCTTAGCTTTGTGATTAAAAATGTGAGATTTGATGTGGAACAAGTTGATTTACTTCTTCCTTTTGAAAATCCTAGCTTTATCTTCTCTTGAGATTGAAAATGGGGGCCGGCCTTAAAATATTTTACTTGAGAATGAAATGAACGTGTGTTTGATTTCCCAAGGGTTTAGAGTATAAGTTCTATCATTCTTCTATTTTTCCCTCCCTTATTTCCTAACACTTATTTCCTCTTATTTCTTTAGTTCATTCTACATGTAGGCACGACTACCTTTGGTTAAATCAAATCTCGATCCATTAATCATTTTAAATTATTTTATTTAGCTAATTAAATATTCTAAATAATGTTACTAAAAGTATGGGGTGTTACACCTTCTTTCACGGTAGCATCTGAAACGATATGAGCTGCATCAGCATCGACATCGATCGTTTAACGGACAGTTCATCTAGCAATTTTGACAGATCGTGACGGTTGTTTCCACGTGTTGGTGTATAAAAATAAAAAATGAAAAGTGGAAAATGAAGTTAAGAACGAGGGAATGCAAAATCGTCTCATATAGAAGTTGACGCCTTAGGCGCTTTTCGAACAAACAAACGCCTAATGTTTAGACACTTGTTCAGACGTTTGTTGAACAAGCGTTCAAAACTCTAAAAGATACAAGCCTTGTTATCAAGTATCTCATCTTCAGTTGTTTGTCGAACAAGCGCCTAAAGGTCATACGACCGCTTGGTCATCAAAACTGTTCGAAAAACCAACGCCTGGCATTTTATATGTTTGCTCCAAAAATGGTCACAAACCCCAAATATCGTGAAAACACCAGTGTATGAACACAAATCAGCAGTGTATAATCACAGATCACAGATCTAAGTAATGTAGAGGATAAAAAATGAAGAATAACAAACTTAAAACGGAAAGAAGTAGACAGAGACACAAGATTTATAGTGGTTCGGCGATCTTGCCTACGTCCACTCTGAAGTTGATGATTTTATTGATGTTCACTTGATGATTTCAGTTGATTACAGCAGATTTCAGTCAATAATGATGATTTACAGTAGTGGAATTAGTTAGTAGCAGCAGCAACAGAGTTTAGTTCCGGATCCAACAGAGTCTGGGCGTTCGAGAATTTAAAGAAGAAGAAGCCCCTTTTCTGTATGCCCTAGGGCTCTATTTATAGGTGTAGGAGGCTGGTATTTCGCTCAGATCCCGGGAGACCCTCTTTGGCACGTGACCATGCCCGCGCACCCAAGCCCGTGAAGTTTCGGTCCGTTCCGTGATAGATACGAACAAATTTCGTATCGATCAAGATTTCATCCAATGGAGTCGAAAATTGGCGTGGACATTCTATAGCATGTACGTAGTCTTCTGTGAAAATTTCATAGCATTTTGACTTGTAGATAAGGAGATATGATCGATACGAATTGGAATTTTCGATTGGCTATTTCGTTCAACTCCCTCTGTTCGACTCGCTCTTATTCGACTCGGTATTGTTCGAATCGCTGTTCGACTCGATGACGTGGTGTTTGAAACTCTGGATCACTCCGCCTTTGATGCCGTTTTGATCGAGTCGTTCTTGGACCTTGCCTTGTTCGTATCGATGGAACTCGACTCCGATCGATTGATTCGAACATGGCAACACGATGGATTCGATCAGGGCTTTTCCAGTATGGATATGAACTGGACAAATAAGGGACACGAACTACTGCTGCTCGATGGATGTGAAGCGAGTCGAACTGTGGCTTGAAGCGGAGCGAGTCAAACAAGTGCCTTCTAATGAATGCGAAGCAGAGCGAGTCGAAGTAGGCATTAGGTGATCGAGTCGAACAGTGGTTCTGAGATGGAGTCGAAGTGGAGCGAGTCGAAGTAGGCATTAGGCGATCGAGTCAAACAGAGGTTGGTTTCCACTCAATTTTGCATCGATCGTAACTTGAGCATACAAACTCGGATCTACTTGAAATTTGGAACGTTGGCTCTCATAGCTTAGCTTGTCGTGTTGTATTAATTTAAGCTCGATCCGGACTCGGACAAAATTCGTCGATATCCATAGTGAACCTGTGTATAACCGATTCTCTAGACGAACTATCTTTGGTCTCTAGTCAGGTTCTTGGTATCACGGCCTTGCCAAAAGGCGGGATAACATTTGCCCCCCAAAGTATGTCTTGTGGAAACAAGATGTGCTTTGAAATGCTGCAATCTTTACTCTGAATAGTTATTCTCTTTTCGATGAAAGTTGTTGCTTTGTAATGCCATGAGCTGGATGTTCATATCCTGTTGATGACCTGCAAAGAAATTGACAGCCTTATCTGACCGTGAATGACGATCATTCGGGATCATATGTCATTCGGGGTAGTACGTGACCGTTTGGGGTCAGATGCCATTCGCGGCGAATGGTGACCGTTCGCGGTCGTGATGCCGTTCGAGGGGATTTGTGATTGTTCGTGATCGGGTGTCGTTCGAGGCGAATTGTGACCGTTCGCGGTTGGGTGCCGTTCGAGGCGAATTGTGACCGTTCGCGGTCGGGTGCATTTCGAGGCGATTTGTGTGTGCCCGGGGCGGGACTTTGTATTATTGGTGCCAGAATTCACGTTCGAGTGAGTTTCTGAACTGTTCGTTATGACGGTTTATCGCCATCTTAGAGCATGCCTGAGGATCGTTCGCGGTTCCGTACATGTGTAAGTAGCTTAGCCGTTGTGGAATCATAGGTAGTGGATTTTTATTCAGAATAAGTCTTCCAACAGAAATCTCAAACAAAATCGAGTCTAAATATGAGAAACAGAAAACAAAAGCAAAACAGGGACGTCAAAGTGCAAACACCTACATTGATGCGGTTTATAGTCATATCAGAGCATGCCTGAGGATCGTTCGCGGTCCTGTACATGTGTAAAAAGACTTAATCGCGTTGGTGTGGTGTTTGCTACTTATCCGTCATTATCCCAATCAATTGATGACAAGTTGACGCCTCGATCCTGAGCCGTCCCCAGCAGGTGTAGATGGTGGCCGCTCTCGTTCCACCGTTGTTGTTCCCCTTCTTACATACTGCAATAGCAAACCATTCTGGATATGTCCCTAAACCTCATATTTCAAGTGTCTGCAATCACTCGTGCTATGACCATTCAGCTCGTGGAATAAGCAGTACTTGTCTGACCTTCGTTCATTGTTGGTCGGATCCCTTCTCATTGGCTTTCGATAAGGAATCTGCCCCCTGGTGTCCTGGTAGATTCGCTCCAAAGTCTCATTCAACTCCGTATAAGAGGTGAATCTTGGTTCCTTTTGTGGTCGCGTCGGTCCATCATCATTATCCTTGGCCTTTCGTTTCCCTTTGTTAGTTCCTGAATCTGTTTTAGGAGGATTTTCACCCTTAACTGCATAAACATCAACTCCTTCTCCTTCCTCTCTTTCAGCATTTGCATCCTCTAATCGCAAAAATCCTTCAACCTCATGATAAAATTCTCCTAGATCCATAGGTGAATCCCTTATTAGTGAGTTCTTGAACTCTGTGCCGTCAGCTATGCCATATACAGTTGCCATCAAAACCATGGATGGATCGGGTTGATCCACCGATGCTGCCGCTGCATTGAATCGCGTCAAATAGTTCCTCAAGGACTCCCCGGTTCTTTGCTTCAGTGTTGCCAAACTCATCACATTTTTGGGTCTTGAAATGTGAACCCTGAACTGCCTCATGAACCTTTCAGTCAAATCGGTCCATGTTCGAATGGAACCGCTCTCTAGTTGTCTGAACCATAATGCTGCTATGTCTGCTAGGTACAGTGGGAAGCACCGGGCCATGACCTCCTCCGATGCTCCCAGCACTTCCATGTGCCTCATGTACTTCGTTAGATGAACCGCAGGATCCATCCTCCCATTATATGTGTCCAATGTGGGTAACTTGAATTCTCGTGGATTCCTGGCTTGTCTGATCGTAGGAGCAAAGGGGCTCCTATTCACATTCTCCAGATCTCTATTCACTAATCCGCCTCTCATGGCTCGTCTGACCATCTCCGCCAATCCATCACTATCTCCAAGTTGTAGTCCTTGTCCGTTGTTTCCGATTTGCCCCCCGAGTCCATGAGGGATTCCTGGAATCTGCTCTCCTTACTGAGCATCCATCTCTTTGTCAATGTCGTGTTGCGCAGTTCCAGCTGGTACTCCGCCCGGGATTGGGCCAACATGCTCTGGGTTATTTCCCCTAGCTTTGGCGTTGTGCCAGACGGTCCTGCTCCGTTCTGAACTCTGGTTTCTCCTTGATTTCGCGCTCCAAGCTGCCCAATCTGAATAAGCACATTCTGGATCATTTCCTCTTGTCTTTTCATCATTGTCTCCATCTCATCCTTAGTGATGTAGATCGATGTCTGATTTGCACCTGAAGAAGCCTCTTGACTCCCTTCATGCTGACTTCTCTCTGGCCTTTGTCTTCTATTTGATTGCCTTGTCATAGCTTTTCAGATCTGAATCTTTAAGCCTTCAAACTCAACTTCCAAATGATAGGATTCCTGAGTTCAATTCTCAGTGAAAGCACCAAAGTGTTTGCGCCAAAAATGGTCACAAACCACAAATATCATGAAAACACTAGTGTATGAACACAAATTAGCAGTGTATAATCACAGATCACAGATCTAAGTAATGTAGAGGATAAAAAATGAAGAATAACAAACTTAAAACGGAAAGAAGTAGACAGAAACACAAGATTTATAGTGGTTCGGCGATCTTGCCTACGTCCACTCTGAAGTTGATGATTTTATTGATGTTCACTTGATGATTTCATTTGATTACAGCAGATTTCAGTCAATAATGATGATTTACAGCAGTGGAATTAGTTAGTAGCAGCAGCAACGGAGTTTAGTTCCGGATCCAGTAGAGTCTGGGCGTTCGAGAATTTAAAGAAGAAGAAGCCCCTTTTCTGTATGCCCTGGGGCTCTATTTATAGGTGTAGGAGGCTGGTATTTCGCTCAGATCCTGGGAGACCCTCTCTGGCATGTGACCAGGCCCGCGCGCCCAAGCCCGTGAAGTTTCGGTCCGATCCGTAATCGCTACGAACAGATTTCGTATCGATCAATATTTCATCCAATGGAGTCGAAATTTGGCGTGGACATTCTCTAGCATGTACGTAGTCTTCTATGAAAATTTCATAGCATTTGGACTTGTAGATAAGGAGATATGATCGATACGAATTGGGATTTTCGGTTGGCTGTTTCGTTCGACTCCCTCTGGTCGACTCGCTCTTATTCGACTCGGTATTGTTCGAATCGCTATTCGACTCGATGACGTGGTGTTTGAACCTCTGGATCACTCCGCCTTTGATGCCATTTTGATCGAGTCGTTCTTGGACCTTGCCTTGTTCGTATCGATGGAACTCGACTCCGATCGATTGATTCGAACACGGCAACACGATGGATTCGATCAGGGCTTTTCTAGTACGGATACGAACTGGACAAATGAGGGACACGAACTATTGCTGCTCGATGGATGCAAAGCGAGCCGAACTGTGGCTTGAAGCGGAGTGAGTCGAACAAGTGCCTTCTGATGAATGCGAAGCGGAGCGAGTCGAAGTAGGCATTAGGCGATCGAGTCGAACAGTGGTTCTGAGATGGAGTCGAAGTGGAGCGAGTCGAAGTAGGCATTAGGCGATCGAGTCGAACAAAGGTTGGTTTCCACTCAATTTTGCATTGATCGTAACTTAAGCATACGAACTCGGATCGACTTAAAATTTGGAATGTTGGCTCTCATCATTTAGCTTATCATGTTGTATTAATTTAAGCTCGATCCGGACTCGGAAAAAATTCGTCGATATCCATAGTGAATCTGTGTATAACCGATTTTCTAGACGAACTGTCTTTGGTCTCTAGTTAGGTTCTTGGTGTCGCGGCCTTGCCAAAAGGCGGGATAACATTATAGTTGCATAAAATGTAAGATTGGATGCAAAAGCGGTGGGAGATGCTCTAACCTTTAATCAAATTTGATAAAGGAACCGGAAAGTTTTAGATAATTAAAGCGGACTTAGTGTTAGAGCAGAAACTAGTCAAACCGACCGTAGGGAGGTTTGCCAACTTCTACTGGCCAAAATCAATTTCTCTGAAGCCAAAAAAACATGGCATCTGTTTCATGCCGCTTTTTCTTCTCATCTACTCAATGCCGTTTGTTTCTCCTCTCAAATCATCACTTTATACACGGAAGGTTGATAAATTCAAAATCCATACTTCTCATCCTATCCTTTTTCTTCTCCAATCTAGAATAGGTTTTACATCATTTCAAATGGAGTCGCCATCATAACGAAATCTTTAGATCCAACTTTATTTAATTTGACATCATCTCAAATCGGAAAAACCCTATCCAGTCTACCTCTAGTTTCCCAATTCCATCGCTCATCTCTCTAATTTCCTCCACCACCATCTGCATCCATCAGCAAAATCGCAATCTTTCCAAGCACGCATTTTGATTGCCTATCAGTTGCAATTGCCACAGCTGCGTTTTCTAGTTTTGTTTTTTCTTTAAAATAAAGTGAAATTTTTTGGACTGTTATTTTGATTTGATTTTGTTATGGTTGCTTTTGTGCTATTGTTTTTCAGATTATATTATGGAAAACATTTCTCTTCCTGCGCTCTTCACTCAGGCTAAGAGGATTCATTCCATGCCGGCATCCGAGTCTACTATAGACCAGGCATTTTTGTTTGTAAATGTTATGGCTATTTTTGCAGAATTGAATTGAATTAATGAGATTATTGGGGTTGTTTTTTTTTTTTTGTTTTTTGTGTGATTAGGAAACACTGAAAGAAGGAATTACTGCTTTTCAACGCTGTGATGAGATGGTGAGAATGCAACCATAACAAAATCCAATGAATCCAAGGATGATGTCAACACTACTAATCTCAAATATTTACTTGTAAGTTTTAATTAAACTGCTTAAAATGAGTATTTCTTATGTGGAATTTTTTATTGTCAAATTAGCAATTGATCGAGCACTGAAATTATAGTTTTTGAGAAATATGACGAATCATCTATTTGGGATCAAAAAAAAAGAACAATAATATTAGATTTTAATTTTTAGGTGATATAATTAGAGTTTAATAGGATAATGTTACTACTTTAACACCATCATATATTCAATGCTGTTATGGTAAATTGTCTAATATGATTAATAAACTGTATATGTTTTTGCCAAGAACGAGATAAGCTTAAAGAAAAGAAATGAATATTTTGATAACATTTCAAAATTAAGAACACCTTCCTATATTTCATTTCAAATTATATAGACAATTTATAAAGAACTATTTTCTCCATAATTCCAATAAAGGTCAAAGTTACTATTTAATTTCTCAACATTTCAAAATTTAGTTCACCTTCCTATATTTCAGCTTTTACTTCTTTTCCCGTAATTTTCAGGTCCATTTTTATCTTGGAGAGTTGATTGAAAAAATCTCACAAGATGACAGGATACAAGTTATCAAGGCATCCCAGAACCACCTGAAGGTTCTTTTTTGCAGCTTACACTATCATGTCATAATTAATAATAAACATTTATATATCTATCTGATACATAGATCACTTTGGCGTCTTAGGAATTCATTTCAACATGTGAAGCACTGGAGATTGTATCAAAATAAGAAATCGAATTTTTAACACAGTATAGCTCAGATACGGCTGCAGCTCAACGAGCCAGAAAGGTTAGAATCTTTGGCCACGAGAAACCAAAGAAGTGATCGCCAATCGAACTACTAGCTGTATCTGATATGAAAAAGATATTGCAAGCTTTTAAGATGTAAAACTACTTTTCCTTGTAACCATTTCTTGGTTTATTTAGAGAAAAAGAAAAAGAAAAAAGAACGGGCATTGTAGGAAAAGGCAATTGTTAGTTAAACTTATGCATTGTTGCTTGATAAATACAGAAAGAAAGTTTTCTTGTTTGGTCATGGAGTACTGCCCTGGTGGTGATTTGCATGCCTTGAGGCAGAGGCAGCCAGAGAAGTATTTTTCCGAGCAAGCGGCTAGGTACATAAGCCATCAGTTTCTATTCAACGTGTTTTATTCCATACATAAGCCATCGGTTTCTATTTCAGGTTCTGATTTCATTCCTAATTCGATTTTTATTAACAGGAACCAGTATTACCTGGCACCTTTCTTCATGCTAGAGCCATTGGGCTAATGCCTATGATTGATCAGGTACTATAAATTATAGCTGGATAATTCAAAATGGAATCAAATCATATTATGAGACTTTGGTAACTAGTTTTGTAAAATAATAGGGAGAAGGTGATGATAAAATAATTGCTGTATGTGCTGATGATTCTGAGTACCGTCACTTAAGGGACATTAAAGAGCTCTCTCCACATCGTCTTAGTGAGATCAAGTGCTTCTTTGAAGACTGTAAGTTTTACTTTATTAACATATTTTAGTTGATTGAAATGTTTTTTATAATGTACAAACCGGCAGTCTGAAATTGATCATGTTTTGTGCATCATTGTGAGCAGCTTTATTTTTATTTATTTATTTATTCATTTATTTTATTTTGCAATGTTGTGATTAATAAACAAGACCACAGCTGGTTAATGATAACTTTTTTACAATAATGTGTTCATCTAATTCCTTGGTGTTGTTGATTAATTGACTTAATATAATATAATTATCTACTTGTTTCTAGATAAGAAAAATGAGAACAAGGAGGTTGATGTCGATGATTTTCTGCCTGCAACTAATGCTATTGATGCAATCCAGTACTCGATGTAAGTTTCTGTATAATATGTATGGTTACTATGAACTTTTATTATTCTTTTTAGTTTTATCATGTTTGTTGAAATATGTAGATATTGCATCCATGCTTGACATAGCTTGCACTTATCACTTGTCAATGAAGTGTGACTTCGCTTTTATATACAGCTTTTAGATAGTACCATGTACGTTTGAGTTATATATAACGAGTGCTACGGCACGCGCTACGCGCGTGAATTGTTTTTTTAATAAATTGTATGTGTTTAAATCAGTCGAAAAAATGATTATTTTTTATTTTCAACTGATAGATTTGTATATTTGTAAAGAAGTATTTTGAATTTGTAAAGGAAGTTTAACTTTAGATCTTATTCTTAGAAGCGTTTTGAACTTGTAAAGCATGTTTAATTGTTAGATCTTATTTTTAGGGCGTTGGAATTTGTAAAAGTAGTTATATAGTAGGTCTTATTTCTGGTGTTTTCTCCCCTTTTTCTTTCATTTTTTTTCCTTTTTTTTCCTTTTTCCGGAAAAAAACATGTTTAAATTTGTGATTCTATTTTTCATTTATTTAAACTAAAGTTGATGATGGATTTATTGCAGGGATCTGTATGCTCAATACATCCTGCAGAGCCTGAGGCAGTAGATATGCTGTTGATCTTGGCTGCCTTCCTTACATATTTCCTTACATGTAATAATTTGGATTTTTGATGATGGATTTATTGCAGGGATCTGTATGCTCAATACATCCTGCAGAGCTTGAGGCAGTAGATATGCTGTTGATCTTGGCTACCTTCCTTACATATTTCCTTACATGTAATAATTTGGATTGGAAGCAAATATGCTTATTTTGAATTTGTTCATGGATGCTTACATTTTGGTGTATGTTTTCTCGTTTTGCCTGTTATATTTTTAACTGTTCTGAACAATATCGAATGTATTAGAAAATAATTGTTGTTTTTTTTAACGCCAACTTATTCATCCTAGTATGGTTTGTTCTTGTCAAATGGTACTGAAATTTATGTTAGATTTGTGTGTTGGATGTTTTGACTACTGAAACTTGTCTATTTGTTTTGTATTAATTTATCTGAAGTTGCCAGTGGGTTAACGTTTTTTGTGTTTTGACGATACAAGTCCTCCTATTAGTTGTCTATATGACAAAACAACTTTAAGGCAACTTGCCACATATTTCTGTTAGTAAAGGCAATAGTCTATGAACTAATATTTGTTAAAACATAAAAATCTCCATGATTACTCCTATCTTTTGATACTCATATCTTATTGTTGACTATGCTTAAGCTAAGCTTCAATTTCGCTTTTGAAGATTGTTGATAATTCACAAATATCGTATGTTTGAAGTTCGGTCATTACTATAAAAACAGTTCTTTGATTCTTCATGCTATCATTTCTTCGATCAACTAATTAAATAACTGACGTTGATCTAATCACTATTCACTAGTGTACTAATTATTAAAGTGTACTTTGAGCGTTGGCCTTTTATAGCCTTGTTTGTTTCTACATGAACTCTAAATTTGTAATAAATGTATGTGCATGCTGTCAACTTGTACTAATAGCTATTCTCTTATTTCCAATTACAATCTGTCATCCTTTCACTTTTTTGTTTGAATTTATATTTTTCCTCAAGTTGATATAGCCTAGTATGAGGATCAGACTATTGGTGTGAAGCATGCCAACAGAATGAAAGCACTTGTATTTTGAGGTAAAATTTTAAGAGTTTATTATTTATAGTATTTTTTTTTTGTTTTTTTTTTTAAAAGAGACATAATATATAAATTGGAGAAAAACCGCCTTTCTCCGATGGCTCACAAAATAGAAACAAAATGGGATGAAAACCATCAAAAGGAAAAACCGCAAAACAAAAGCGGAAAATAAAACCAGTAATCTGAAGACAGCAACAAATCCACACCAAGACAGTGGAGGAGAACGAGGAAATAATCCACCAACTAGCACAAACCCGCCTTTTCCCGAAAGAAAGGCCAGACCTCCAAGCCGAACCAAAAGATAGCCAAATAGAAAGCGCTAATCCAACAAGTAAAAGGAACGCACGGAAGAGGCAACCAGGGAAAAGCAGACGTCATCAACGCCAAACCAGGGGCAAGAAAAAGAGCAAGACCAGACGCTGCCGCCGAACAACCACAGAGAAACCACCAAAAACTAGCGATCAGAAGGATGCCGGATCCCGAAATCAATAGCCAAAATGTAAACCAAGACAATCCGAAGCAGCCAAGCTACCACAGAAACCACCAAAGAATCAGAGGAGAAAAGGCCGGTCATTACAGACAAGGCAGACAACCCTGGATACAGCTCCTGGAAAACTAACAACCACATCAAACCAAAAAAAGGGGGGAGGGGCAAAGAGCGATGGGTGAAGGCCAGCGCTCGCACACGATGATCAGCCTATTCCCAATCTAGCGTGAGACGAGTCACACGAAATAGAGAGGAGTCTGACCAGATGCTCCGCACGGGAGTTTAAGCGACCCTTGAAAGGTCGTCCACGGAAAGCAATGAAGACGTCTTTCCGAACACGCCGAATGATAGAAGAAGGATCCATACGAGCATTTTCAAACGTTGCCTTGTTTCGCGCGCACCAAAGGTGCCAGCAGATGAGACAAGGAATCAAGCGGAAAATGATCGCACGAAGGGATTTACCGGCATTCCCAGACCACCAAGAATTCACTAGATCAGAAGCAGAACACGCCATCCGGCGCATACCAATAAGGTTACCGAAGTAATTCCAACACGATCTGGCTGTAAAGCCACCAAAGAACAAATGATTAAGGGATTCGATATCCCCATTACCGCAGCATCTACAACGAGAAGCGAAAGGGATGCCGATTCGTTGGAGGTTCTCGTCTAGTGGTAAACCATCATGGATAATTCGCCACATTAGAGTAGAGACCTTGGGAGGAATACGAGAGTCCCAGATAAAAGAAAACACCGGACGAATGAGGCTTGGCACCCTAATCGAAGACCAAGCTCTCAGAATGGAAAAGGGAGATCCATCCCATCCGGAAGAACCGCCGTGACTGTCGGAACAAGCTTTAACCGACTGCATGTGCTTCCAGGTTTCACTAGCAAATGACGGGGAGCCAATGAAGTTAGAGCCCTCAAGACTACGGTATTTCGCGTGGAGGAACGTAGCCCATAAGGAGTTGTTAGCGCCAAATCTATTCCAAAGTTTACAAGCAAAGGCGGCGCAAAGGTCTTCAGGTCTTCGCAGACCCAGACCGCCTTCATTCTTGGGTCGGCACACCACATCCCATGACACCCAATGGCGGCGACGGGCGCTGTCTCTGTTGCCCCAGAAGAAAGAGGCAGCCAAAGAGCGGTAAGACCGAAAGAAGGAAGCAGTTTATTATTTATAGTAACCGTTAATATATGTAATAATATGTTTGTCTAATGCAGATATATTATGGTAATGAAAATTAATGATCTATCTGCTGAAACTTGGATTACTGCTTTCAATGAACCATCAGAGAAAATCATAGGTTGTAGTGCTGATGAACTTTATAAGATTAAGAATGATGAAGGCGAGGATATATACGAACAAAAACTAAAGAAGCTGTTATGATCACTCGTCTTTTCAGAGTTGGTGTTGCCCAATTTGAGTACATGAATGAAAAAAAAACAAAAAATCAATGTTATGGCTTAATCAGTTATTGATTATGTAGCGGAATCAAGCTTCTTGTTAGAAGAAATATCACCAGTGGCAGAATCCAAAGTTTAGTTTTTTTCTTTCAGTAATGGTAGTTTTTTTCTTATTTTTACTTCAGCAATGTTAGTTTTTTATATAATAATGGTACTTTTAGATAATTTATTTAAACACAATAGTTCAATAATTTGATATTTATTTATTACATCAATTTTTGCATTTTTCATCTTTTTTAATTAAATATTCACAAATATGATGATATATATTTAGGTGATATTTGTTTGATTTTTTTTTCAAATTTAATAATGAGTTAGAGCTACAAAGAAGCTCAAAATCAAGAGTATATTGATCCTTCTTAATACATATACAAGTATATGTCTATGAGTGGTTCATATCAATACATTGATGTCAGATCCTTAGTATCAAGTTGACCTACATTTACAATCCTTGTTATAATTGATTTTACACATTTTCAATTACTTTCAGTTTTTTTAAAAATGCAGTTAATTTTTCATCAAATTATTAATAAAGGAAAAAAATTAACAAATATTTTTTTCATTCATATCATATAACACAACGGTCGGTTTTCTCACCGTTGTGCGGTTATACTAGTTTATACTGTGATTATTAAATAGCGATACAAAACTAACTTTAATATTCTATTCAGAAGCCTATATACAATGGGCGAGTCAAGTGAGAATGCATCGGGGAGAGAAAATAGCTAAAAGTCTGAATACCTAGACAATAAAACGTCAAACTGGGGCCCATAGCTGTGAAGTCATACTGTTAAAATATGAAGCCTAGGGATAGGTTCACACATGTACAAAAATAAGTACACACCTAAGGGTAAAATATGTAGTAACATAACCAACTACGGTAAAGAAAAAAAAAAGAACATTTAAGCTTAACCCTATATTGAAATAACTTTGTTTTATTCCTACTATTTATGTCTATTACAATTTAAACCAAATTATCGTGTTGAAGATTACAAAACAATTTATTTATTTATTAGTAAATGATGCACATATCAAATATAACATTACTTAAATCATTGTTTCTCAAATATATAAGTTTTGTCCTTCTCAACAACAATAGTTGTGCATTCACCAGCCTAGTTCAATTTATGAGACTGTTTACAGAAAACTAATCAGAAAAGATTTCACACTAAAAGTTCACCAAAATATTATATTACTGTATGTATAGGAATAAATACCTTTTCCCATTTTAAGTTAAAGAAGGTACTTGAGTTATTAAGAAGTGGAAATTAGCCCCTTGTATTCAAATTTAATATTAAAAAAAAAAGTTTCACCAAACAACTCTATCATTCTTTTCGGTGAAAATATGCTTGTAAAATAAATATTTGCAAAGTAACCTAAAAAATACACAATTTTAAATGCAAAATATTGCGGTAAAGACTGCAAAAATCTTAATTTATAAAAATATGCAGACTGTTTTTAATATAGGACCGAAGTGAATATTAAAACCCAAGAGGATTGTTTGAAAAAAATGTCCATATTGATTATGATTAAAATCAATGAGTGTCTTTTAAAAAAATACAAGAAGCACAAAGGGACCCCTTGATAACGACTTCACTCTACACCTTCTCTTCACTCTCTTTTGCTACTACTACTATTTTTTTGCTTCTCCTTCTGCTATTTATATTCATACATTTTACTTTTATCCAAACTACAAAAGAAAAACGAAGGTTGGTACTCTCAAATTTACAACTTTTCTATTCTCTTTTATTCATACTGTTTGCTTACATTCTCTGTTAATATGATTAATAGGATATGAGGAAAGTTCAGATTCCAGCATTTGGAAACTGGGATAATTACTATGATTATGATGTGCCTGTAACTCAGTATTTCGATTCTACTTTCCAATCTGATCTGTATAAAGCAGGATATTACAGCTCTAATGGCCTTAATCAAGAAGTTGATCTTTTCAAAGTCCCTGTTAATCCTCTTTACACTTATCATCAAAACCAAAACCTCAAAATGGTACTAACCTTTTTCTTCATTTTCCTTTTTCTTTTTAACTAAGTTGGTTTAGGAAAAAAAAAACCATTATGTTTCACTTCGAAAGTTAAGGCAGCATGCAAAAGTGTTTATGATAAAAACGATAATGGATTAATATGTAGGAGAAAAGAAGGGGAGAAGAGAGGCAAAACAAAACAAAAGATGATCAGTTTATGAAAAGGCAAGGAAGGGTTCATGACCTGACAGAGCAGAAGCAAGCGAATCAAACCAAAGTTTGTAAAGCTGTAGATGAGGATTTGTATAAGATCCCTCCTGAATTATTATACAGAAAACAAAAGAAGGTGTCGTTACTTTTTATGTTATTCTTATGTTCAATAGCATTGTTCATTTTGGACTTTTGTTATATTAAGAATGTTATGTACTGTTCTTTTATTTCTTACTTTGTCTGGTTATGATTTGAATGCAGGGAAGGATGCTGAAGAAATTTTGGTCAGCTTGCTTGTCACTTGGTTGTATTGCTTAATCATGAAAGAATATATTACATTGTCTTTTCCTGTATGTTTTTTAATTTTCGTATTTAAAGCAAAATCTGTTCAAGGCGAGATTGATGAATGACTTGTTTTGTATCATATATAATGGCTTTGGTACTTGCTATCTAATCATGTTTAATTAGAGCTGTAAACAGTTCTTAAAAATACTTCTGAACTATGCATAACTTTGAAACTTCAACTCGTATCTTTTACTAATATCTGTCAATATGTGGATAATCATATAATTAATCTTAGATAAAGTGTGTCATAAAACTTTCAGTTTTTTTCTATTACTTAGGTAAAAAGAGAAATGATATCATTCAGTGAGGGGTGTGTTTGTCACTTCAAGAATTACTCACAGTATTAAGTTTTGCATGTCACTTCAAGAATTAATTGTATTTTGCTTGTGAATTTCTCTCGGCGGAGACTGAATGTTAATGTTTCCTTTAGTAGACATATTGCCTAGGCTGCTGTATGTATGTACTTCATTTGCAGATTGATGAAAGTTCATTGAATTTTGAACCAAGAATTTGGTTTTTCTCTGTTCAACTTTATGTCATCGCCCCCACAGAGATGAGAATCGACAACAAATTTCACCGAATGTACATAAATTAGCTTTCAATGTGTTTAGAAAATTATATACTGAATTGTCGCTTAAATTGAAGTATAAGTGTGGCTGAATCAGTAACTTACAACACATAGTGATTATTCTTTAGCGACTGGATTAAATGAGTTCGTAATCACAAGAATTTGCTCTTAGGTTCTTCAACAATTCAATGTTCATATAAAAATATACTCACCATCTTATGCCTAAACACGCTGGCTAGTAAACACAACTCAAAGTTGTTTTTCCAGTGATGAAAATAATTGTATTTTTCTAAGGAAAAACTGCTTTGATAAAAACTGGTAGACAATATCATTTCTATCAGTTCATGTGTGTGATGTTAAAGTGTCACATAACCACTAACACTTGTCTCTCAAATTTCATCAAACTACGCAAGAATAGCAAAACAAGGAGCTCTCAACTTTTCTTGCAGAAAGTGATCTTATTATTTCCATTAACTTGTCCAGTTTCAACTGTATATACCCCATAAAACAATTTACATGTTCATTTATATATTGACAGAGTAGAAGCTAAACTACAAATTTTAAGCTATATAATCACACGGTATGTTGAACTGATCAATGTTTATGCCCCACTAACTAACAACTAGTTAGTTATACATAAAATTTGATTCCTTTGTGAGCAACTTACATAAGGATTCGTTAGACCGTATATCAGTTTTGTTTTTACATTTAAAGAAGTTATATTGTCATTCTCGAGCTCTTTTTTTTTTTTTTTTTCAAAAACCATAATATAATAATAGAATGGAGAAACAAGCCTTTCTCCAACGGCTCACAAAATACAGCAAGACTTACAGAGTATGCGACCCACATACCCGATAAACAAAGTATCAGAAAAAGAAGAAAAAGCTAAGCTTACAGAAGCAACATAATACAAAGCTAAAAGGACTAAATAAGCAGCCGCTCAACCAACAATCCCGCTACACCCAAAGGTATAGGCCAGTCCACCTCAAAGAAAACCACCCACCGACATAGAGTGCAAGAACCACATAGAACCGCAAGCCAACACTCGCAAACCATAGAGAACCAAAAAAGCTGGCCTCAAACAAACCCAACCAGCGAAACAGCAATACCAGATGAGCTCTGGGTACCAACATCCGACTAGAATAACAGAAAGCTGAAGTGCAACCAATGGAATCAATCCTGGGAGAAAATAAAACTCCCAACAAAACCTGGACCTGAAAAACTAGCGACCACATCAAATCAAACAATTAGGGGGGGGGGAGGGAGAGTCAAGAACGTTGGATGTAGACCAACGCCCTGACAGGAACACTCAACCGATTCCCGTTCTAGCGGACCTCATCGCACAAGTAATAGAAAGAAGACCCACTAGAGGATGGATACCGGGACTAAATCGTCCCCTGAACGGCCGACCTCGAAAAGCAAGGAATACATCATTCCTGACTCGCCTAATAATGGTCACGGGCTACATAGGAGTACTATCGAAGATAGCCTTGTTCCTAGCACACCAAATGTGCCAGCAAAGAAGACAAGGAATTAATCGATGAATGATCGCACGAAGAGATTTCCTGGAGTTCCCAGACCACCATGTTGAAGGAAGATCGTTAACAGATCTGGTAATTCCACGGACACCTACCAAATTTCCGAAGAAGTTCCAGCAAGATCTGGCTGTAGAACCAGTGAAGAATAAATGGTTCAAGGATTCTGAATCCCTGATGTCGCAGCAACTGCAACGGGAAACTAATGGGATGCCTATCCGCTGAATGTTCTCGTCTAAAGGAAGGCCATCATGGAGGATACGCCACATGAGGGTCGAAACTTTTGGTGGAGATCGAGAATCCCAGATGAAAGAAAATAAAGGGCGAATGGGGGAAGGAATACGAATCGAAGTCCAAGCTCTGAGGATGGAAAACGGAGCGCCGTCCCATCCTAAAAGACCGCCGTGGGAGTCAGATAAGGATTTCACTGATTGCATGTGCTTCCACATCTCGCTAGCATAGGACGGAGAACCCGTATAATTTGTGCCCGCAAGCCTTCGGTACTTAGCGTGAAGGAAAGAGGACCATAAAGAATTGTTAGCACCGAATCTGTACCACAGTTTGCAAGCGAAGGCGGAGCAAATATCCTTGGGGTTGCGCAACCCCAATCCGCCCTCGTTCTTGGGGCGACAAACCGAGTCCCACGAGATCCAATGATGGCGGCGATCGCCTTCTTTGTTGCCCCAGAAAAAGGAAGAGGCCAAAGAGCGATACGACCTAAAGAAGGAGGCGGTAGGGGTCATAGTCGCAAAGACATGAGTTCCCATTGAATCTAACACGGACTTTATGAGAACCAGTCTGCCAGCCTGAGAGAGAAGAGCCGCATTCCAACGAATGACCTTACCCCGTACCCTGTCAGCCAAAGGATCAAAATAAGCATTAAGCTTCCTACCGCGGTACAGAACTATACCCAGGTAGGGAAGAGGAAGCGTGGTCTCGATGAAACCAGAAATTGTCTCAATCCAGGAAGCTCTAGAAGGGGAGCAATCCTTCGCCCGGACGAAACAACTTTTCGAAGAGTTAACGAGCTGACTGGATGATCTCTCGTAAAGATGAATGAAACTAAGGAGCTTCTGAATAGATGAGCGACTACCGTTCGAGAAGATAACAATGTCATCTGCAAAAGACAGAGACGATATGAGAGGACAACCCCTCGGAATCCCGAAACGCTGGATCTGACCGTATATCGTCAAGCAATGTAGACCGCGAATGAAAGCCTCAGCCGCGATCACAAAAAGAGAAGGCGATAGCGGGTCTCCTTGGCGAAGACCTCTCCCAGCCCTGAAATACCCATTAGCCGAACCGTTAATGAGCACAGAGAACCAGCAGTTGGAGATAAGCCTCCAAACAAGGTCAATGAAAGTTTCCGGGAAACCGAAAGTTCTCAAGACCTTAATGATGAAAAACCACGACATATGATCGTAAGCCTTAGCCATGTCGAGTTTGAAAACAACATTAGAGCCCCGCACTTTCCTGTCTAACTGGGAAATAAGTTCCTGAGCCAACAACACATTGTCAGAAATTAAGCGCCCTTTAACAAAGCCCGCTTGGGATGAAGAGATAATACGCTCAAGGAAAGGGGCCAACCGGGTAGCTAAAATCTTGGAGATAACCTTGTTAGAAAAGTTACAAAGGCTGATGGGCCGAAAGTCGCCACAGGAGCGCGGCAGGTCGCACTTCAGGATGAGAAAAAGGTTGGTGGATGTCCAGCTAGAGGGGAGGAAACTACCAACGAAAAAGGACTGAACAGCACGACAGAAGTCATCCTGAATAATAGGCCAGCAGCAACGGTAGAAGGTACCGTTGAAACCGTCTGGACCGCTAGCACTATCCTTACTTAGAGCAAAAGCACTAGCACGGATTTCCTCCGGCGACGGGAAATCTGAGAGGATATCACTTTCAGGCGAGAGGACCAACTTGGGAATGAAAGCTAAAAGAGAAGGATCGGTTTCGGAAACCGAAGGCGAGCCTAGGAAGGATTGGAAGTGAGTCACAATTGTATCTATGACTTCCACAGGCGACGATGCTAAAGATAGATCAGGGCGCATGATCTCACGAATGGTAAGAAGGTTGTTTTTCTTCCGAATGAAAGAGTGGAAGAATTTGGAGTTCGCGTCGCCGTCGACTACCCACTTGACTCTCGCCTTTTGGCGAAGGAAGTCATTCTCAAGACGAAGTTCCGAGGCAAAAAAGGATTGAGCGGAAGCCCACGCCTCCTTGTTGGATAATGACGGAGACTCATCAACCAAAGCTTCCGCAACAATTAGAGCTTCTTCGGCAGTGCGAACACGATCGAATATGTTCTTGAATACGTTCGTGTTCCACACTTTAAGACAGCCCTTGAGGCGTTTCAGCTTGCGACAGAAAACAGAACAGGGAGGACCGATGATGGGAACTGACCAAGAATCAGCTACCACTTGATATGGTGAGATCTCCACATACTTTGGAAGCGAAAAGACGAGGGCCCAGACAGCGAGAAAGGAGAGCAACGAACTATTAGCGGGGAATGGTCAGAGAAGGTCCGATGAAGATGGACAATCGAGAAAGAGAAAGGTAACCGAAACCAATCCTCCGAACCAAAGACCCGGTCTAGCCTGGATAGGATACGACTAGGGCCAACCTGGTTATTAGACCAGGTGAACGCCGATCCCACGAACGGGAGCTCAGAGAGACCAGATCCGACAATGAAAGAGTTAAAATCCGCCATTGCAAGACGGTTGATGGCAGATCCACCCCGTTTCTCTGCCTGGCATGCGACGATATTGAAATCGCCGCCAATCACCGAGGAAGAAAAACCCAAAGAACCGAGACCTAAAATATCGGACCAAAGAGTTAGCCTCTCTGACCGAACACATTTGGCATACACTGCCGAAAACAGAAAAGGAGAACCAAAGAAAGAAGAAGTGCAGGCTACCGATAAGAGTTGAGAGGAGTCGAAAATAGGGTGGACCGAATAGGATTTGGACCATAAAATCCAAATCTTACCCGATACATTGGTAGACCCTCCGCCAAAACCTAAGGATAAGACCGTACTGGTTATTCCCACCGGGTCTAGAAGAGGTTCCAGGATTGCTAGCACACCGACCGAATGTTTCCGAACAATGCGTTTAAGCCTAGCCAAGGAATCATGGTTCCCAATACCGCGAACATTCCAGAAGAGAAAATTCGACATGACGAAACAAAAAGAAGAATGATAAAGCAGACTACAACAAGCAAAAAAACCAAGCGAACTCAGACAAGATATAGTGAGTGTCGAGAAGATCTATCGACCTGCTCGGACGCCGCTATAGAGCGTGTACGGATGGTGCGAGGAGTAGAATGGACTCTGCGCACTCTGCGATGGAGAGGACGAGCAAAAGAAACCGCGGGCTCAACAGAAGCCATAGATGACTCCTTACAATCGGTCGATGATGACCGATAAGCCCCAGCAAACTCCGAACAAGAGTTCCTGGACAAACAATCAAGGCGCTCATTCAGAAGCGCAATTTCTGCCTTACTCATCATCGGGATGGTAATGGACAGAGAGCAAGAAGAGGAGGGAAAGGAGCACTCTGCTGAGCAGAACGTTGGAGTTGAACGCGAAGGGACAGGAGGGGCAGAAACAGCAGAAGTAAAACGTAAGCAAAAGGGAAGGCGAATAAGGCGAACAGTGCACTGCCACCGGCTCTGATCTGAAACGGGGCAGATAGGTGCTGCTAAAGAGCGAAAGAATGATGAGGCCGGGATAACAGGATCTGATACCCCCGACTCAGCTAACTGGTGGGATAGAACACGGTAAAGGCGTACCGGAAGAGCGATACGGGGAAGACAGAAATAAAACCCAACATATGTAAGGGAGCTATCCAGATGCGTCCCATCTTGCTGTGGGAATCCTACCATAACGAGACTGTCACTAAAAGTACAGCCCCGTATCGAAGGTGAGATTCGCGCGGCGCACCAATCTGCGGAACGATGATAACGAAGCGCCGATGGCTGACAGTATACCCTTCTGTCCGTATAGTGATCACCGACGATCACTATACGCACAGAGAAGAAAGTAGGATACCGCCCACGCTAGTCGCTCTCGGCCCACTGAGCAGATCGATGGCCCCGATAGAGTACAGTAAACATCGCCGAATGAAAATTCAAACAAGTCACTCGCAACACCAAAATGCAGTCGTAGTGACTCAAAACCAAGACCCAACAGAAAGTACCGGACGAAAAGTTCCAGACTAGGGACGAGAAAAGGACAACCACACTGCTGAAAGCCAACAACACCGACGAGAGCCTAACGCTCGACAGAAAGCTACCAATCAAACATAAAGACGATAAGGCGAATAAGTCACCACAGTGACCTGACACACTACCTGGCCCGGCATAGGCGGAAGTGTCAGGGAGCACACACCTACGTGTGTCATGGCTCAAGAATACTAAATCGACAACAAAGGAAAACCCCCAAACGTCACAAGGTAACCCAGCAGTAACTACCACCAAAGAAAGCAAGCAAGAAAAACGTACCTTCCAACAAAGCTCCTCAACTACGGCAAGACAAGGGGCAGCCGAGCCCTTATCTGCTGAATCGCCCAAGAACGAAACTGCAGACAAGTTCCCACCACCGACCATAGACCACTCATCAGAACCACTCTCGAGACCTGGAGAAAAACCACACACAACCGAAGCTGGCACCATCGGAAGGCACGGGGATGGAGACAAAGTGATCAAATCTTCATCTTCCAAGCCACCATTAACCTCACCAAAGCTGAAATCGACAGAGGAAGGGCTAGTAACCGCACAACCCAGAATTGATAAGCGAGGAGAGAAAGGAGCGGTGAACTCTCCCTTCTTCCTATACTCTAACTCATCCTCTAGGTTCAAACCCAACTGACCACAGTCGAGACCAACATCAACGGAGCCAAAAGAAATAGCAGACGACAAAGGATGCGACAAACCCAACGCCTCCCCATAAATCAATTTGGGGGCAAACTGGATCTGAAGATCGCTAACAGCCAGATCATCAGATCTAAACGAAAGCTGGGATGACTTCACAAAGCAAGGCGTCAAAACCATGAACTGACCATCCACCAACAAGAACTTGTGACGAGCTAGAGCAGAGAAGGCCCCGGTGGAATAAACTTCAATGGCAACCGATCTATCGCTCGAGAGACAAACCGACACCGGAGAAGGGACAATCGTAAGCAAGGCGTCAGCGACGACAGCGAAAGGAGGACATCGCCTTACAAAATCGCCCGTAAAAGCGAAAACCCCCAAATCCATATAATAACCCATAGCCTCTCGCGGAGAAGCAATACAAGAAGCAGAAAAGTCGAAACGCAAGTAGGATGAGAAACAGGGGGGAGAAAGCGGAGAAGAGAAAATAATTTAGGCAGCCATTAACGAGAGTAAGAAAATAAGACCGTTGTCCATTTGTCAAGTTATTATGTCATTCTCGAGCTCTGGAATAATTCAAAAGGTTTCCAGAATATCTTTTTGAAGTATAATTTGTTATGGTGGATTTCGATCGAGACCGCTCAAACTCGAATCCCCAAACGCACGCGGAAAAGCTAGATCGTGATAGATAGTGCAAAACAACCGATCACCACTAATTTCAATATATCCAAAGACAAACACGATCACAATAACACCACAAGCAATATATGATAACAAACAATAACGAAAGCAATAAATCACACACCGATTTATAGTGGTTCCACTAACGTCGCGTTAGTGTACATCCACTTTGAGAGAGATCTTTTATTATCACCAAATAAGAAGAGTACAAGAGATTGATTACAATGATCTATTCAATAAGAATATCTGTAAGGAGATTAGAATTGGAAATAGAGTTTTGCCTAAAACCGTAATTAATGGAGGACTAAACCCTTGAATAGAGATGATCAGCCTTCTCTGCTTCTAAACCTGAATAGAGAATATATACTAATGGAGAAAACCCTGGCGAAAGTCCACTTTGCCCCTCAACAAATCACAAAACAGCTCAAAGACTCGGCTCAGAAAAACAGGAAAAACGCCGCCTCAGACGTCTGGCCCCTTATCCCAGACGTCTGAGGCCAGGTTCTGGATGACAGAACCAGACAGGACTAGACGTCTGGCCAGAGGGACCAGACGTCTGCAGGACTTCACTGGACACAACCAGACAGGACCAGACGTCTGGCCAGAGGGACCAGACGTCTGAAGGAGTTCTCTGGAAACAGCCTGAACCTCGTCAAAGGTCTGGCCCTTTCAGCCAGATGTCTGACCTACAGCAGCAACACCAGCACTTCCCTTCTATCTCCTTCCTCCGAACTCCGATTTGCGAATCGTTTTCTCCGATACGAAGCTACTTCCGACCTCTCCAAAACTCCATATAGTGTCGCCAAAATTTAACACTCCACCTCGACACTATATCCATCTCCAATTCCAATGGTACCATACCATCAACAACCGATAGCTCCAACTACCAACACTTCTACCTTCAACCAAACATGAATGTTTCCCCAACGGGTTCCGGCACAGCCACCCCCCATTGCACTCCATCAACGAGTTCAAGCACAAAGCCCCCACCCATCAATGAAATGTTGAAAACATCCAACACCGTCTCACCAAAGACAAGAGCACTAGGAGTGTACACTAGCACTACACCTAGAAGATAGAACGACAATCTCATACCAATACTCTTTTTCATCTTCACAAGTATCTCTCTCAACCGTGCCATCTCGTGAAACCTAGCACTTCTCCAAGCGAATTAAGTCCGAGCAATGCTCGAACTTCCCAACCGGCAATGCCTTAATGAACATATTCACCGCGTTCTCCTTTGTGTGCACCTTTCGAAGATATACTTGTTTATCCTCATCCATGGCTACCAAGAATGACTCCCTCACTTATATATGCTTAGTCCGTGAGCTAAATGCCAAATTCTCCGCCAAGTGAATAGCACTTTGGCTATCACATTGAACATAAATGCTATCGTGTTCAATACCCAAGTCACACAACAATCGCTTCAAATAGAGTGCTTTCTTCGCCGCCTCCACCGCAGCTATCAACTCCGCCTCCGTAGTGGATAAAGCTACTACGGTCTGCAATCTAGATCTCCAACTTATGGCCGTACCACCAAGTGTGAAGACATAACCGGAAGTTGACTTTCTCCTATCTCTATCACCGGCGTAGTCTGAATCACAATAACCAACTAAGTTGCAACTCCTCTTCCCACTACCGCCAAAAACAAGATCATGAGATGACGTACCCCTAAGGTATCTCAATATGAGCTTCACAGCTTTCCAGTGCGATTTTCCCGAATTAGACATAAAACGACTAACCACCCCGACGACATTTGCTATATCGGGCCTTGTACACACCATAGCGTACATCAAGCTTCCAACCGCACTTGCATATGGCACCTTTGCCATATAAGCCTTGTCTTTCTCCCAAATAGGTGATCCTTTACTCGAAAGCTTCACATGCAAAGGTAAAGGTGTATTTGACACTTTTGCATTCTCCATGCTAAACCGGCAAAGCACTTTCTTTATGTACTCCTTTTGAGTCAATCTCAACTCAAAATGCTTTCGATCCCTTTCTATCTCCATGCCCAATATCCTCTTTGCTTCTCCAAGGTCCTTCATTTCGAATTCCGACTTTAATTTCAATTTCAACTTGTTGATTTCATTCTTGTCCTTCGAAGCAATGAGCATGTCGTCCACATACAAGAGTAGATACACCCAATAATCATTTCCCAACTTCTTGAAATAAACACAAGCATCCTTGATGCTTCTATCAAAACCATTTTCAAGCATAAAATGATCAAACCTCTTGTACCATTGTCTAGTTGATTGCTTCAACCCATATAGTGATTTCTTCAACTTGTACACCATATTTGACTTACCATTTACAACAAAACCTTGCGGTTGCTCCATGTAAATGTCTTCATCCAAGTCACCATGCAAGAAGGTGGTCTTCACATCAAGTTGCTCCAACTCCAAGTCGTGAATAGCAACTATGGCAAGTAATATCCGTATGGAAGTATGACGCACGATTGGTGCGAATATCACATCATACTCCATACCCTTTCTCTGTGCAAACCCCTTAGCCACTAGCCTAGCTTTGTATCTTCCATCGTCCTTCACCTTGTATATCCATTTGCACCCAATAGCACGGTTTCCTTTAGGAAGTGGAACCAAATCCCAAGTTTGATTCTTCAACAATGATTGCATCTCTTCCTCCATGGCACAAATCCACTTCGAGCTATCACTCGAATTCATGACGTCATCAAGGTCCATTGGCTCATCTTGGACTACATGAAGCGCATAGTCCAACTTATCACAAAAGCTAAGATAGTTCCAATCACCATATCTTTCGGGTGGTCTTATAGGACGACGCCCAACCCGAGTAGCAATATTTTCACCCAAACTCCTTTCGGCTCCACCTTGAACCGAAACTTCTCCAAGCTCGTGTACATCACCAACACTACTAGAGGCACCACGTGGACTTTTTGATGTAACATCAACCGCATTTTCTTCACAAGCATCTTCAACTACTCTACGTCCTCTACCACTGGGACGAAATGGTGGAATAATTTCCTTCTCCTTCGATTCATCACGAACCAAGACTGGAATATCCGATGAGCTCTCATTCTCCTTGAACAATGCTGACTCATCAAAAGTAACATGACGAGAGTTTGTCACCTTCTTCATTTCCGGATTCCAAATCCGATAGCCTTTCACTCCATCCGTATAGCCAAGCAAAACCCCCTTGAAAGCTCTTGGTTCAAGCTTATCATTACCCGGATCATGCACATAAACCGGACTTCCAAAGACACGAAGATAGCTCAAGTCAATACTCTTTCCCTTCCACACTTCCTCCGGAATTTTGTTATCAATAGCCGAGCACGGAATTCGATTAATGATATGCACTGCGGTTGACAACGCTTTCGCCCAAAATCCCTTAGACAAACCCGATGTCAATCTCAAGCATCGAGCTTTCTCTAGTAGAGTACGATTCATCCTCTCCGCAACTCCATTTGATTGCGGATCTCCCCGTGTAGTAAAATGTCTCCGAATTCCATGATGCTTGCAAAACTCTAAGAATTCTCCAGAAACATACTCCCCGCCATTGTCGGATCTAAGAACCTTCAAAGACTTACCACTCTCATTCTCAACAAGAGCCTTCCATGCTTTGAACTTTGCAAATGCCTCCGACTTAGCCTTCATTACATACACCTAAACTTTCCGAGAAAAATCATCTATAAAGGAAATATAATACTTTGCTCCTCCCAAAGAAGCTACCGGTGCCGGTCCCCATACATCCGTGTGCACATACTCAAGAACATATTTTGAATCATGTTTTCCTTCACCGAATGATACTTTTGTTTGCTTCCCCAAGACACACTCTTCGCAAAACTCCAATTTGTTGAAACTCTCACCATCGATCATCTCCCTCTTCCGAAGAATCTCCAAACTCCTCTCCGAGCTATGACCCAACCTCAAATGCCACAACCTTGTCGCATCCAAGCCACGAGAACTATCAACACCTACAAAAGTTTCACCTTCTACGATCTCTCCCCGAAGCAAGTAAACACCATGAGCCCTAGCACCTTTCATGACCACAAGTGCCCCTTTCGAAACCCGTAAACAATCACTCTCAATAGTGATCTTACAACCAAGAGAATCCAATTGCCCCAAAGAGATAAGAGACTTCCGAAGTCCTGGAACATAGCGCACATTGGTGAGAGTACGAACCACCCCGTTAAACATTCGAATTTGCACGGAACCAATGCCTTGAGACCTACACATAGCACCATTTCCCATAATAATTGAATTTCCCTCTTTAGCAACAAGAGAAGAAAAACAATTTCTATTAGGCGTCATATGATACGACGCCCCCGAGTCGAGCACCCACTCACTACCGGAAACATCTGATGCTACCGCCATCAACACATCTATGTCTTCCTCACCAACACTTCTCTCCACCGCTATAGATGAAGATGCTACTTCCCTTTTACCCTTCTCCTTATCCGGACATTCATTTCTCCAATGACCGTGTTTCTTACAAATATAGCACTTGCCTTTCCTTTCCTTTGATTTTCCTCTACAACCGGGATTTCTTGATTTAGAACGCCCCCGGTTGTCCTTCTTCACATATCTTTCCTTCTCCACAAACAAACCTTGACCATTACCAGCACTACTACCACCTACACTCAACTCCTTCATTTGATCTCTCAATTCCTCACTAAGAAGACCCGTCTTGACATCATCTAACGTCAATGTATCCCGGCTATAGATCAAGCTATTTGAGAAACCCGTATAACGGTCCGGCAACGAACATAACAATATCATCGCCTTTTGCTCTTCCTCAATCTTTAAATCTACAGCCTTCATCTTCATAAGCAAATCATCAAACACATTCAAATATGCCTTTAGCGAAGTTCCTTCTTTCATCTTATAGGTGAAAAACGTTCGCAACAAGATCAAACGATTAGTTAGAGACTTCTTCATATACAATTCTTCCAACTTGTCCCAAATTCCCTTAGCGGTGGTCTCACCACTAATTTCGGAGATCACATTCTCTCCCATTGCAAGTTGAAGTGTAGTAAATGCCCACTCTTCCATTTCCTCTCTCTCGACATCCGAGATGTCCGCCGGCAACAAATGTGTATCAAACACCACTCGATGTACCCGATTCCTCCTTAGAACCGCTTTCATCTTCCATTGCCATTTTTCAAAATCATTATCGCCATTCCACTTGTCGATTACCAATTGCGATCCCGACGCCACATACGACCCACGTACATATGGCGCTATACTACTTGGACCAACCATTGAATTTTCAGAGGTATCCGTTTCCGGCATTTCAACAACCACCTACCAACTCCAAACCTCTGATACCAAATGTTATGGTGGATTTCGATCGAGACCGCTCAAACTCGAATCCCCAAACGCACGTGGAAAAGCTAGATCGTGATAGATAGTGCAAAACAACCGATCACCACTAATTTCAATATATCCAAAGGCAAACACGATCACAATAACACCACAAGCAATATATGATAACAAGCAATAACGAAAGCAATAAATCATACACCGATTTATAGTGGTTCCACTAACGTCGCGTTAGTGTACATCCACTTTGAGAGAGATCTTTTATTATCACCAAATAAGAAGAGTACAAGAGATTGATTACAATGATCTATTCAATAAGAATATCTGTTTGAGGAGATTAGAATTGAAGAAATAGAGTTTTGCCTAAAACCCTAATTAATGGAGGACTAAACCCTTGAATAGAGATGATCAGCCTTCTCTGCTTCTAAACCTGAATAAAGAATATATACTAATGGAGAAAACCCTGGCGAAAGTCCACTTTTCCCCTCAACAAATCACAAAACAGCTCAAAGACTCGGTCCAGAAAAACAGGAAAAATGCCGCCTCAGACGTCTGGTCCCTTATCCCAAACGTCTGAGGCCAGGTTCTGGATGACAGAACCAGACAGGACCAGACGTCTGGCCAGAGGGACCAGATGTCTACAGGACTTCACTGGACGAAACCAGACAGGACCAGGCGTCTGGCCAGAGGGACCAGACGTCTGAAGGAGTTCTCTGGAAACAGCTGGAACCTCGTCAGACGTCTGGCCCTCTCAGCCAAACATCTAACCTACAGCAGCAACACCAGCACTTCCCTTCTATCTCCTTCCTCCGAACTCCGATTTGCGAATCATTTTCTCCGATACGAAGCTACTTCCGACCTCTCCAAAACTCCATATAGTGTCGCCAAAATTTAACATAATTTAGAGATGATAACTGGAGGAACCAATATTTGGTCCTACACAGTTCAACCTTAGTGTAAACTAAAGCCTATAGTGCTTGTATGCTGTGAAGTTTTCCAAAGTCTGTTGCCTCAAATGATCTTTTATGATTTATCATATTTGTACTATACATCTTGGCCCTAACGCATATATCTTTACTTACATAACATTGAATGCTTCTTCAATTTGGTTTTTACTACATGAGGAATGCTTGTGCTTAAACTTCCTTTCACCCCTCTTGTCTATCCTCGTTTACCCTAGTGATCTCAACCATTCATTTTGTATCATCAATCATACATTAAAAAAAGTGGACTTCGTTGATTCATCAAATTGATCTGATGAATGATCAGAATTTTTGTCGCACATAGGACAGAGAATATGAGAACGAATGATTTGATTTGCTTCAATGATTGTCTACAATTCTCCATGAATCAAAGAGCAAGTACATTTACACCCTCCTTAAAGGAGAGCTTGTCTAGCAATCCTCTTTACTACATATATATTCTCGTTTAATTACTCAAATATCATTTAAATCTTTGTTTGAAAACAATAAATTTGAAATTATTGATGAAAGATGAAGAAAAAATAAGTGTTCAGTGACGTCAATAAACTCAACTGAATTCTGCCTTCAATATGATATATCAATGTGTGAAAGACATTTCATAAATTTGTACCGATTCACATTACAGGGAAAATCTTTGGTTAGATCTTCACCTGTCAGATTACTAATTGGAAAATAATTGTAAAATGATCATCTAAAGGGAAACATCACAATTATGTGTTTTCAATTTGCATTTAATTCCTTTCTCAATGTGTAAAATGAGGTTCACTGTACATTTTGTGACGCACAGCAGGAACTAGTAGTAGTGTAGCTAAGACATTAAAAGAAACAACAAGCTATTTGTCAACATATAATTTATTAGTATTAAAAAGAAATTTAATGTAATAAATTAAAGCAAATATTGGTTCACTGTTCGATGCATTTCATGTGTAGATTCCTAGATCTATGGACATTGGACAGACTTCTTCATTTCCAGCAGACAAGGCATTTGTTCCTTCTTTTATTGATTAGACCAATTACTTAACATTTAAGAAACATTGAACCTCGCGCTATAGCAATGTTTTCAAAACAAAATTTTAATGTATCAGTTTTTAAAACGATATAGTAATGTATCAGTTTTGAAAACGATACTATTGTATCAGTTTGAAAATTCTACATTATTTTACCAGTTTTTTCAAATGATATAGTAGTGTTTGTATCTGTTTTAAAATATTAGACTTCTATAGGTTTTTAGAACAAAGTTGTTTTATATCAATTCAACACTTATATGTTACTGTATCATATTTAAGTTATCAATTATTATATTGTGGTAATGTTCTTGGAACAAAATTTTAATGTATTAGTTTGTGAAACGATATAATACTATCGGTTTTGAAAATGATACATTATTTTTTACAAGACACGCTATAAATAGCGGCGGGGAGGGGCGACGGTCTCATCGGCGTGTTCCAATGGCTAGTGATGGCTAGCCATTATATTAATTAACCAATTAAATAATTAATTGATTTCATTCTCAATATGTTTTAAAAAATGTTTAAAAATACTAATTTAATTCTTAAAAAGTAGAAAAGATATTTTAGCACAGTCAATCAACCTATGGACGGCTTGTGATCGGCTAATTGGTATTTTCGATAATCTTTCGGTGTGTAATTCAAATATTTATCATTACTTGTTAACAAAAAAATTCGTCAACACCCCAAAATTTAAAAGCAGAGAATTTTTATATAGGAGGGTCTTGTAGAGGTCAATAGGAGTCGTCGAGGTCAGGCATGATGTCACTGAAGTCATCGAGGTCGGGAATGAAGTCACTGGAGCAATCGAGGTTAACCATATTTATACATGTCGAGTTTTAGCTTTGATATTGAGATCTATCACATTATCGAGTATGAAGTTATTGAATAGGCGGTTAATAAGGAGGTCGTCGAGGTTATAAACAACTACGAGGCTCGACGAGGTTTATTACAATGTCCACAATGATGTCGAGATTATGAGTTTCGAATAAACTCGAAGTAGAATGTAAATGTGTAGATCGCAACTCAAATTAAGCTAATTAGACTATCTCTTTATTACTTAAACAAGTTAATGTACATATATCACTCTTGATTTTACAATGAACCAAATCCCCAATTTGAGTTAGGGTTTCAAATGAGTAAGAAGTGATAACGGAAGAAAATTCAGCTCTCAAATGAAGATTCCCGAGTCCCTATTTATATGGTTTGGCAGGCGGTGAGCTTCGGCATCCACGAACATTGGTAGCTTTAGCTTCTTCGAGTGTCAAAGGTGAATACTCTATCGGCCTCGACATGAACATCACTGCTGCGCATCGAAGTCTGCACAATTGCATCTTCCTCTACATGGCCTTCGTAGCTCCAATACTCGATGCCAACACTTAATTGTTGACATAATGTGATGCAAACACTGTCTATGGACATCGATATTGATAGATATTGACATATTGTGTATAAATATGTAGTGCTCTCCATTAAGCTCGACGACTCGAGGTATTGATCCTTGGCGAGATTCAACTGTGACAATTTTTCTAAGATGATGGGGATTGGCAACGTTGTTGAGAAGAAAGATTGGTGTTCCTCGATGAGTCTAACAGCTCTGATGTTGATTGAAGATATCTTTGACGATCTTCTGACTATGTTTGATGATGTCAACATCATCATGTTAATGATGTCGAGGTTTGCTGATATGTAATGCTTCTTTGATGATGTCAATGGTAGTAATAACCCTTGATGCAGCCATGTTAACATCAACATCGCCGTATTAACGACGTCGAGGTTGAATGTTATGCAGGACTTTCTCAATGACGATTACAATAGTAACAGTATTAAAAGTCTATCTCATACAACCAATCTATTTGACTTTAAGTCGGTCCATTAAGCAACATCGGTAAAGTTGATTATGAATAACATTTTTATGGATCAAATATTTTTAAAACCGTTGGGTAATTAGTTAAAAAAATTTAATTGTATTTAGTATAATAAAATTATATAAAATAAATATACAGTGGAAAAATAAATTTATTGGATCTTATGTTGATCTAATGTACTTCGGACTTATTTTTCCAAAAGATGGTTAGAAAATAAAAAACTGTAGGATGTCGATCTTAAAATTTAATTTTATAGTCATCCATCGACATTCGACCATCGCTACCCCTTTGCAACTAAATAAAACAATTCCCTAGTCGCTACCCCCTAGAACCCGTTGCCACTCATCGCCGTCGCCATAGGCCGCCACAACTCATCAGAATCTCCATCCTCCCCATTTTAATCCCTAATTTGGTAAATTTTTAATCCTAATTTCGGATTTGGGACTAATTTTATAGGATTATGGGTACAAATATGATGCTTATTGTGTATTAATTAGTGTTAATAGTGTATTACTTGATTTGGGATATTAATTAGTGATGTGATTGTCAATTGGTAATTATAAGCGTGGGTTAATTTAAAATACGAAAATTAGTACTTAATCATTAATTAATATGTATGTTGATTAGTGTATGTGATTATTTATTATAGTTTAGAATAATTTTAGGGCCGATATGTATGGTTGAATAGTGAATATGTTAAATATAAACCTTACAGTTAAACATAATTTTATGTTAGTTAATTAGTGTGTGTTGATTATAAGTGTTTGCTGTAATTATAAAATAAAGTTATTTCTAGTGATTAGTTAATTAGTGCGCCTTTTTGAAAACTGTTATCCCGCCTTTTGGCAAGGCCGTGACACCAAAAAACTGACTAGAACTCAATGACAGTTCATCCTGTAGGATAGTTACATCACAAGTTCACCATGGATATCGATGAATTTTGTCCGAGTCCGGATCGGGCTACAATTGATAAGACATATCAAGCAAAGCCATGTAAGCCAGCATTCCAAATTTCAAGACAATCTGAGATCGTATGCTCAAGATATCATCGACGCAAGTGAAGGACATAGCCTTGAATTCGTCTCCATATGGTTCGAATCCCCTAAAGGTCGAATCCATCAAGCTCGACTCGAACGAAATTCCCCTGATTGCTTCGAATCCCTGAGAAGTGCTTTAGCCTTCGACTCCATCAAACATGCTTTCACTTCGAATCGAACGAAGTAGAAGACCTTCGAATCGGTGAAATGAAAGAAGCTTCGATTCCATCTTATGATTGCCTTCAGGTCCATTGCTTCGACTCCATCAAAACACCCTCAACGTTCGAATCCACGAACTGGACTCAATTCGACTGCATCCCATGAGTGATTTCGAATCCATCAAGACAGAATGCTTCGAGTCCACGGGTTTGTTTCACTTCGTATCAACCATGTTGAAGACCTTCGAATCCACACTGTTTGAGGCAACTTCAAATCGATCAACCTAGATCGATTCGAAGAAGACCTTCGCTCATTCGATTCGAAGAGGGATGTCTTCGAATCCACTACCACGAATCCACCCAGTCAAAGCGGCGAGGAACATAGAGTCGACCCAGTTAATCCGGAGTGAGAAGTGGATCGATACGAAGTATGCGCACCACGCCGTTGTCTTCACGTGAAGGAGAATCGATTCGAACGAATCGATTCGAGCGACTCCAGAAAGCGAAAATCTTCAACTTGAATCGATCATAACTCGAGTTCTACAAGTCCAAATGTCATGAAATTTTAACAGAAGCTTAAGCGCATGATGAAGAATGTTCACACCAAATTTCAGCTCGATTGGATGATTTCTTGATCGATTCGAACCAAGGGTCGAATCGATCCCAAAGTGGGCCCGGATCTCCAGATTTCGGCCATGTGGGCCCCCTGATGTACCAGAACTGGTCTCCCCTAATTTTAGGCGAAATATCAGCCTCCTACACCTATAAATAGAGCCCCTAGTCATTCAGAAAAGGGGTCGGATAATTCTAAGTACTAAAGAGCGCCCAGATTCTGCCAGATTTACTCCAGAACACCACCGCTACCTTAGATTGAGACTTAGCATATAATTTCAGTTGTACTACATTAGAAGAGATTGTAATCATCGAGTGAACATCAATAAAATCATCAACTTCAGAGTGGACGTAGGCAAGATCGCCGAACCACTATAAATCTCATGTTTCTGTTCATTATTTCTGAATTGTGATACTCTGTTTGCTTAGATTTGAGATTTGTGTGTGAATATTGTTGATTTATATTCATACACTGGTGCTTTCACAACATTCGGGGTTTGTGACCAATTTTGGCGCAAACAAAAACTATAAATTTTGGTTTATAAAATAGTTAAATAAATTTTTTTAATAGTTAAATGAATTGTAAAACATGGCCTAAAATTTAAAATTTAGTCAATAAAATATTTAAATAGTTGAATGAATTATAAAATATGGTTTAAAATTTAATTTTGGGTTAGTAAAATAGTAATTTATATGTATCTTTTTGGAAGTAGTTTTAAATAATAAATTGCTTTTCAAACAAATATTCTACTAAAATAGATTTGTATAAATTAAGAAATAAATATAACGTTTATTTAAAAATAAGAGGTAAATATTATTTTAACAAATACAACAACAAATTAAAGCCTTTAGTCCCTAAAGGATTTAATTTATTTTAGAAAATACAACAACAATACACCCCTTCAATGCAAAGTTATGCATACACTTCATGATAGTGAAGTGCTGTCGAAATTTCTAACTTATATTTTGAATGTCAAATGCAACTATCGACCATTTGTGATAGTCGAGGTCAGTGGCGAGGCGGTGTTAATCACTTAGTCAACATTACAGATTCACTATAAATAGATGGCAAAGAAATGTCTTATTTGGTATTTGTGAATTTGTATATGTCCATTTATAAGATATATGCTTAAGTGAATTGTGTATGTTACTTTGATTAATTATGTATAGCATATGATGATTTATATGGAAGTACTTTGAGTTATAATTTAATGAAAGTTGAAATAAAACAATAAGTTGTTTATTTATTGGATAAATTGATTTTAGGGATAAGAAATATTTCAAGTAAATATGGTTTTATATATAAAATTTAGTTAAAGAAGTTTGGTATTTTATAATCCTGAAAGATTAATTGAATGAATTGAAATATTAATTAATTGGATGATGTTCGATAATCACCTATAAACTTGACATCTTTTGTTTGATGATTGATTCGGCGAAACCGGAGTCGGATTTGGGTTATTCCTATCCGAAAACTACTTTGAACCAATGTTTACATTTGAAAGTAAAGACATGTTGAAGAAAATGATTTTGAAGACGGATATCTTCATGATGATGGACTGCTTGCCACTAGCCCTGTAATTTCATATTATATATATATATATATATAAAGTGGCAATGGTACTCTATTATGAAAATCTTCAATGCAAGGACTACTCGCTACTAATCCTATGGGTGATTCCTAACAGGATGCAATAGGAGAGTACCTTTGGTTTATCCTGTTCCTAGACAACTTGTATGGATAGGTGTTTGACATTGCATTTCTAAAACCACGTACAATGATATCTATAAACATACATCTGTTTGGTGGTGTATGAGGTAACTCTCTCATACTTAACACACTTCTCTAAGACGTACGAGCTTAGAGGTTGTACGTTCATGGAAATCAATAGTGTGTTGTTAGAAATGGCATTGTGGCATTCAAATTGGAACTTATTATGAGAAAAGCAAAACATGGCTTTGTAGAAATTGAGCGTAGTCTCACGAGCCTCACATCTCGGTATTGGTATGGGAAATTATATGGCCTGCAGGACATATATTTCGCCTATCGATTTTATGAGTATGAAGAAGTCCATTGGAGTCTGGATCCTTAAGGCATCTATTGCCTTAAGGACACATACAACGGCATCTGAGTCCTTGAATGAGTAGCCATTAGGTATGCTTAGCCATCGGAGTGGACAACATATTATAGCAGCGTATGAGTTCTTCGATGAGTGACCGTTGAATACTATAGTTATTGAATTAAGAGTTTCACATTGGAAGAAAAGGCCACTTGTTCTCTATCACGTTGGAAATCCAATTCCAATACGAACCTTTACTGTTTTGGTTGTAGAACCTAGTATGCCGTCAAATTTAACAAATGTTGCAATTTCGGCTATTTTGATATGTTATCTGAAAAGTGTTTTTCAAAGGATTGTCATTAAAGATAATATCAAATTATTTCGGTATAAAACTGTTTGGGTTATCATAAGGTAAAAATCCGTCCATGTTTATGAGCGGCGTGAGACTTATGAGATACCCTTCTTTTCTAAAGGTTTGATTTTCATCAATCTGATCTATACATTTAAAATTCGAGTTTTCTCATGCTGGTTTATCAAGCTTGATCTGAGTATTTTTGATACTCGGGTCAGATCCGAGTGGTTTTAAGTTTAGTTGAAGACGCTTAGAGTTTCCAGAGGAGAGCTGGAGATCTTCATCAATGTGTGGACGTGTTCTATTTTCTGCTACACTTGTTTTATTGTTTTTCAGTAATTGTAAGGACAAAGATTTATAACTGTCCAGGATGTATATAGGTTGGACTCTGATATATGTATATAAAAAATATGTTGTAAAAGATTTATGATTAATATTGTAGGTTATTCCATTCATGTAGGATTCTCTTTTCAAATTTGTTTTTATTTTTATTTTTTTCCCCTAACCATCTGTTTTTTCATTCAAATTGGGTTGGACATGTGTGGTTTATTATCAACTTAACATGTACGAAATTAAGTATCATTACAGTTGGTATTAGAGCTTAGGTTTAGCGAACACCTTGGCTTTGGGGATGTAAAACTCATTATAGATAGGGTTAGTAATACTACCCATGAATGAGTGAATCGTTAGAGATTGGGTTATTAACACCCTAGAATGAGTTTGAGAGTATTATATATATGTGCGCGTATTTATTATTTGATATAAAAATGTTTTGTGTTGATTTATCTATTGAGTAGTTTATGGATTCTGGTCGGTGCGCCTAATCACCGTTACCAATAGGGATTTCTAAACACTTAAACAAGGCAAACCGACACACTAATTTTGAAAATTTTGGATAAATGAAATAACTTTACCTAAGATTTATTTTATATATGAAGAAATAGCTTTCGAAAATTGATATAGTTATTTATAGTGTGTTAGTTTATGACTTAAGGAATGATAATATTGTCATTTGTTGATTAAACAAACACTGTGTGAATTAAGTTTCACGATTTAACTATAAGATGTTTAATAATAATATGGGGTTAAGGTTAATAAATTTTTACAAAATAATAAAATAAGCGTGTCGTATAAAAATGTATTTTACATAAATAATTTTTTTGAAAAAATGTATAAGAAAGATATGTTATATAAATTTTGAGAAACTAAATTTTGGGGATTTCGGAAAATTATGAAATTTTAAAAGGAAGTTAGTTAACATAAGATGATTTTATAAAAGGGATTTATAAAATGGGTTTTATAAACAAAATAATCTCTAATGGATTTTTTAAAAGAAATTTCGAACAAGAAATGTGAAAAGTAAGAAAGTCTTAAATGATAACTAGTTTGTGTGGCTCGAAAATAACTAAAAATGGGAAAGAAATATGTTCAGATGGTAAACACTTCTCTTAAGTATTACCCTTCTTGTTAAGGGGATATAGGATAGTACCCATTTTCTTAGTATTATTTTGGAGTCAGTCGATCGATATAATTTTCCTTCAGTTAACATGATAATTTTGAATTATTATTCGATAGTTATCAAGGTTGGTTAAAAAGGAATATATTGTAATGAGAGAAGTTGATTGTAATTTTGGAAAATAAAAGGCAAATTTTCTTTTAAATTGAAATGATTCCTTTGGGATGATATGTTTTCCTATAAGAATTTTTGTTGGAAATAATTATTTAAAGTGATTATATATAAAGAAGCATCTTTAAAAGATATAAGTTTTATGAAAAGCCTTCATAAAAATTTTTGAATGTCAATAACTACATATGGTGTACGTAGATCATTTCGTCCCATGATTTTGATCTAAGATTCGAGTACGGAACATTGAGGTGTTTGCACTAGTCTGAAAGAGGATTTATCACTCGATTATGGACGGTGAACATTGATGAGGGTTTATGATTGGGTACTTGAGTTTTCTATCATATTTTAGGGCTATGTAAGGGAAACGAAGTTTTCTAATGAAGAAGCTAGATCAGAGTCTGCACTAGAGGATCGAGGGAATGATACTAGTTCGAAAGTAAAGTTGTTGATTCAAATAGTAGATTGAATCAGATATTGCGTACAGACGATCTATATACATCATATGGACTAAGTTTAAAAATAAATAAATTTTTGGGACAAAACACATTTTGTTTTGGCATAATTTCGAGGATGAAATTCTTATAAGGAGGGAAGTCTACAACGACCCGCAAATTTATCACTTTGATAAATTATATTTATTTTTAAAATATTCAAATATAAGCTTTTTTAACATAAAATATGATGTTTTGAACAATAAATAATAATGGTAATCTTATTTTGAATAAGAATTTACGGAAATATATACTTTGGAAGAATATCGATAAAATTACTAAAAATTGTTTTATCGATAAACCATTCTATAATTGGTAGAAATTTTGCACAGAATTGGATACGTACACTTATTTATCCATTTAAACAAAAATATGAAATAAAATTGTTTATTTTATATTTGGAAATAAAATATATTTATGACATCATCAATAATGTCATCATATTTAATAATTAATTAATGAATTTAAATTGAGATTTTAATGATTTACTAATTATTTAATATTAAAATAATTATTTTAAAATGATAATAATCCATTTTAATTAGTTATATAGTGATAAAAAATCATTTATAATATTTATTTAAAGATATGTATTTGATTTGAAATCATAAGGAAAATTGATATCGCTTTATCAATATAATAGCACTTTTTGTAAACAATTGTTTAATATTGATTTATATGGATTGATAATTCAAATGTGATCATTTTAATTCATTTATAATTATGAGAAATTAGTTTTCAAATTTTGTTAACATTTATATGTAATTTAATTTATAACTGAATATGTGACCGAGAATCGGGTTTTCGAACTTCAGCGGCTGAATGAGCGAATATTGTTCAAAGTCGTTGCGATGTGGTTTATTCTCTTGTGCACGTACATATACATGCACAAACATGTCACATGTAGACATATACATACAAATACACAAACATATATACATGTATACATGTGATAAAAATATCATGATATTTTCATTTATCTTTACCCTTAAGGCATTTAAAGTCAATGCACATGCACGGAAGAGAAGTGAAGTGATGGAAGCACATGGGGGGATCAACGTGTGGGATGATGGGGAGAATGTGGTAGAAGGTGGTGATGTGATAGTAGGAACATATCATGATTTTTGATTCGAGTTTTTGGCAAAAAATTGAAGCACCCCTTTCATTCATTCATTCAGACATTTCCGCTTCTCCTTCTTCTTCATTCTAAGCTTCTTTATTTGCATCCCTCTTAGTAAAATAATGGAGAAATATATAGAAAAAGAAATAAATATATACTATAGAAACCCCTCTTCGAAACTAGTGCAAAGACCTCCACTCCCCCTCTACCACTCACGCCCCACCCTAGAACCACCATTATGGCCGAGCAACCACCTCATCCAAGCATGGCCTTGTGCAATTTGGAGTGATGGAGATGGAATTTTGGCCTTATGGCCAAAAGAAAAATAGAGAAAGGCTGGTAGCACTACAAAAGAAGAACTGTTTATCGACGGCTAATAGCCGTTGGCGGCCGTTGCTAGCCATCGCTAAAAGCCATTGCAAAATATCTCGTTGCAACTAAAGAAAGCGACGGCCTTAGCGACGGCTCCGTTGTTCTTTTTGCAATGGCTTGTAACGGCTAAGTGTCCACGTGGAAGCAACCGTTGGGGTTGTTGGTTTCCCAGGTTGTTGATGCAAACCGTTGTAAAGCGTTGCAATATGGCCGTTGCTAGCCGTTGCAAAACTGGAATATATTTGCTGCCACATTGCAGCACCTTCAACCCTCAATCATAATCAAACCAAAAAATATAATTCCATCATTCCACACATATAATACCATTCCATCATACCATATAATCGATATCAACACAACCAAATCATCAAATATTGCATATTCCAACATATATTCACAAAATCATATAAGAAAATCAACATAACCAAATCATCAATTTACTTATTTACTGTGAAATAAACGAATATGAAATATTTTCATTACAGAAATAAACATATTTACCATTACAGAAGCAGCCTTGTTGTCCGACCAACCATATGAAACATTCCCATCCTCATCTGTATGCTCCACTGCATGTGTGACTCTGAATACCTCAGCCGCTGTAGGCTCCCTTTCATACTTTGCCCATTGAATATATACAAGAATATATTATATTGATAATTTGCATGAGGATATACAAGAATAGATTATATACAAGAATAGAATATATGGTAAAGAGACACTAGTAAATATATACATCAATAACATAAATATTGGTTAATTTATTTACCAATTCCCTCTTATGTTGTTAGAAGGATTTCGAGCCACCACGATGTAAAGTGAGGTTTTTGTTCCTATTAGCCTTGTTTCTTGCCGATAATTCCTATTAATTTATACACACAATTAAGTAAAATAATTCAACACATTTAAATGTAAAAATATAGTGACAATATAACTTACTTTGAATGCTTCAGATTCCCAATATTGTTGGAATCCAGCCCAAATATCATCCCCCATCCAACTTGGTTTTTTCCCTGAACTCTTAGCCCTTGACAGAGTCTCTCTGTAATTTTTCCGCATCTTTTTATTCTAATGATTTATAAAAACATCCATATCCTGCGGATCCACACGTACAGCTGCCTGCATATTGAATTATCATACGTGTTATCTAAAAGAGATTATATAATTAAAAAATAATCAGCAGAACAGAATACGTAAAACTGATATCATAAGGCATGATGGCATATTGTTTTTGGTTTCATATAAGGCATAATTATATATTACAAAGTTGTACTTACCATAAGATCAGCCCATATTGCGTTTTTTATATGTGTTGGGAAGTTATCCCACTGAGGCCAACACCCGGACATCCTACTCTTGTATGCTTCCTTCGATACTTGTAAAATGAACTCGGATGGCTCCACCTCGAACCCTCTGTAGAAATGTTGATGTATATATTCAATATATTTCATATAATATAATTCAAATAAGTTTGATACATACCCAACACTTTTTGGAACTATCTCCGCAACTCGACGGAGATCTGGCTCAGAGCTACTTGGACCTGCTCCAAGTGAAGGTGACTGAGATGTACTACGTCGATTACATCGCCTATCGGACATATCTGGCACAAACATAAATATAATATCATACACTGCTTAGAAAAGAGTACTGATAACATAAGCATCACATAATCATCAATCAATATCACATTATCATTAATCATCGCATAATCATCACATAATTATTAATTAAGTGATAATCATCACATAAGCATACTCTGCACATAATCATCGAAAAAAGCATACATGAAAAGAATAATGCATAACTCAGAATGATACAGATCATATATAGTCATCATTATTATTACATAGCTCAGAATATTACAGAACATAGTCATTATTGTTAATACATGGCTCATAATTATATAACAAGCGATGCCATCTATGATCAGTCTTCGTCATATTCTGATTCAGACTCGGTCTCGTACTCTATATCATTTTCTTCGGTACTTACAAATGCATCTATTAAAACATTCGATTCATCACCCTACATCAATGTCATCGGTTATCACTATTTCAGTATTTGGCTCGAGATCCGCTTGATACGCTGCTTCATCTGGAATATTATTTCCATCAAATGTATATCTTGCCTTCGTTTTAAAAATAGCCCACCAGTCTGCTTTATCTTTTTTTAAGGACGGATATGGAGAAAAGGTAGGAAACATTTTCGTTCCCATCATCACCTTGGTCAAAGGTAGGAAACATTGATCGTGCAGCATCTTGCACCATGTTTTCTATAGGATTGGTCATAGTATTATCGTCCTCTAACACTACAGGATTAGGTGTAGGTTGAACAAGTTCTCCATGACGATCCCATAAGTAATAATTCGGCACAAAACCAAATTTGTACAAATGTACTTCTACTACATCTGGTTTCCAATGCTTCAGATGTTTGCACTTACTACACGGACAACGAATGTGACGACCGCCCATGACCCCTGCACCGATCATAGAAATAGTGCGCTGTAAAGTGTGCCAGGCAGCCATGGACGGTTGCCAAGGTTAAGTTAAAGCAGCAGAATCTATCGTATTACGTACTCATAGCGCATGGATAAAATACAATAGAGAATATATATAGTGAAGCTTCACAAAATAGAATCTCATCAATTAAGCTTCATAATAGTTAAATACAAACATCTGAATAGTCAATACATCAAGCCTCACTACATATCACTCAGAGAATTACACAAGCAGCGGAACATCCAGTACATATAGTAAGAAAATAATATGCAAGCCTCCAGCTCGTCTTCGTCATCAGCATCGTCGGAAACTAAGAACAGCAACTGTCACCTGCTACCTAGTCGGCCCATCCCAAATTGGATGAACAGCCCAAGGCAATAAGAGTTAAACATAAAGCCTTGAGTCAGACAACAGTCTTAGTGAGCGGTAAATTAACTAACAACATACCAAAAGAGCATAAAGGAAAAAAGAATAGGAATCCAACCCTCCCACTCCACCTCTTTCTACAGTGATAGCCCCCAGACACACTAAGCAGAAGTAAACATAGCAAAGCAGACATTTAAAGTAAATCAATTATCACTCGAGTCAAGGTCAACATTTTCCAAGTACAAACCCCCAAGGCCTAAACCAAGATCAGATAAGCACCCAGAAAACATTGCTCTTGAGACCGAATGACGATACAACCAAACATCCATGACTCTGGCTATCACTGTTATCTTTGCTTCGATACCACCGTTAATTGAATGACCGGCACATTCTTTCAGCCGCCCGTCAAGGGTTAATGGCAACCCCGGTTCTAGACAGAACTCCGCACGTCGTCGCAGCCCATGCCTAGGACTATCGAATCTGCCTAGAGTACTCGACTACAATCATAGTCTTTAGGGACTATCGAATCTGCCCAGCGTACTCTTGCTTTGAGTCTACTAGAACCTTCAATAACGATGAAACCTCAGCCTTCTAGTCATCCTCCTCGACGACTATTTCCATACTAGCTCAAGCGCCTCTCGAGCAAACCATTATCCTCAAACCCGAACCATTTCACCGAGTTATCAACATGCTTGGAATGATCCCGTCTGGATTAAACCAAGGCTATCTCATACCATGCCTTGCTTCATCTCATCATAGCAAAGCCTCATCTCAACATCAACATCATCAAATCTATCCATATGAGCTTCATCATCCGCCACATATGCCACGAGCAGCTTTTCCAATTCAAGAGCCTTTCCCTTAGCTTTTGAATCATCTTCGACCATCTTGTCCAAATCAAATCATCAATCAACTAATTTATAACAATCAATCAAGTCCATCATTAATCCAAGTAATCAAGCATTCAAACATGATCAAGTAAACAATTATAACAATAATGGCAATCTTGTAAATAAAGAGTCCAAATCTAACAAGCATGAATGATGAGCAATATCTCTATAACTTGATGAATGAACTTACATAGGTTAACATGTAGTAAAATGGATGTCAAATCATCATGAACAATAGATCTATGCTTAAGTTTATGAAAATGCATGGAAATCACTATTTTAACACATAATCAAGCCACCAATCCGATATACTCCTTTGGATCCGTGTGAGAGATAACCACCACTCACCAAATCACCTAAACACCTCAAAAGCAACACACTTCAGAACTGGATAGCGAAGGATCTAACTCGATCTATTAAAATTCCGCTTCAAACGATGAAATCTCTCTTCGAAGAATGTAGATCTTCAATCTAAGCTCTTGGATCTTCGATTTGATCTTCGATTTGGATGGAAGGAAGCACAAGATTAAAGTGGAGAAAAGAAGCGAAGAAGTGTATAACTCGAGCTCTCAAAATAGCAGCACTTCGTCGCTTCAAAATCCGGATCCCAAAAGGTGAGGAAATGGACGTGTATTTATAGGCTGAAATCCCTAAGTCGTCCGCCCCCTTAAGTCGTCCACGACTTATCTCCTCCGACTTACGACCTAACAAACCCTACGACTTATCCATCCCCTTCGACCTACGACTTATCAGGTCCTACGACTTAAGCCATAACACACGCGCGCGCAAACCAGGACTCAACGACTCAACAAATCCTACGACTTAACCTTGCGCGACTTAACACATATGTGCGACTTAGCGACCTTGCGACTTAACGCTATACGACTTAACTCTAACGCAAGTGCGTGACTCAACGACCCAACGACCTAAGCCTTAACACTAATGCGCGACCTAGAATATACACGGTAACACAGACACTACCTAACGACTTAAGTCCTTACGCGACCTAACGTAAGTCGTCTACGACCTATCATAGACACGGCCTAAACTTCAACGACTTATCCCAAAACCTTAAGTCGCTCGAACGACCTAGCTTTCTTAAGTCGTTAACCCACTTAACCCCCTAGGTCTTTAACTTCCCTAAGCCGCTAACTCTTAAGTCGCCAACTCTCTTAAGTCGCTAACTTCCTATAGGTCGCTCCAAACTCTTAAGTCGCCTACCCCTTAAGTCGTCTACCCCTTAAGTCGCTCCACGACCTAACCTCCTTCACGACCTAAGCTACCACACGACTTAAGCTACAACACGGATTATCTCCGAACGACCTAACTTCTACACGACTCAAGCTCTAGTCGACCTAATTCTGAATGACTTAACAACATTACGACCTAATGACAACTGTTTTACAATCTTTCGATCCGTAAAAATACGGGTCGTTACATTCTCTCCCCCTTAGGAATTTCACCCCCGAAATTCCAAACAAACAAGAGCAATCAAAACTATTCTGCATGCCTACCATCCATAGCAATCAACAAACCATGCATCCAATTACTAGCCTAGCATGCAGAATTCTAAGACTAGAACAAGTTACAATGTCATGAGATGACACGACACCTTATGGCCATACTTCGAAGAGTTCAGGATGAGCTGCCTTCATCCTCTCTTCCACCTCCCATGTACAGTCGTTAACATCATCACTCCATTGTACCTTGAGCAACCTAACTACCTTCCTCCTAAGCTGTTTCGTGTCAGTTTCCACAACACGAAGCGGCTTACGAGGTCTCTTCTCGACTGGATAAATCTCAAAATCTTCACAGCTATCAGCAGAAACAACTGTATTCGAGTCGTGCACACACTTCCATAGATACGATACATGAAAAACATTGTGCACACCCGACATCTTTTCTGGTAACTCCAATTTATAGGCGAGCTTTCCAATTCGCTCGATTATCGAGAATGGTCCAACAAATCTCGGAGTCAATTTTCCTTTCTTTCCAAATCGAATAACATTCTTCAGTGGATAAATCTTCACAAAAACCATATCACCTACGTCGAATTCCAAATCCTTACGACGTTTATCAGCATAACTTTTATGACGGTCTTGGGCTGCCTTCATTAGTTGCCGAATGATCTCTATGCAATCTGAAGTCTGTCGAATCATTTCTGGCCCAAGTATCAACTTTTCCCCTGTTTCCAACCAACATGTCGGAGAGTTACACGGTCACCCATACAATGCCTCATATGGTGCCATACCAATGCTGGACTGGTAACTGTTATTATACGAAAATTCTACCAAATGAAGGTGATCTTCCCATGATCCTCCGAAATCCAAAACACAAGCTCTAAGGAGATCTTCCAAAACTCGGTTGACTCTTTCGGTTTGACCATCTGTTTGGGGGTGATAAGCTATACTCAAACACAACTCGGTTCCCAAAACTTCCTAAATGCTCTTCCAAAATCCACTAGTGAACAATGTGTCTCGATCGCAAACTATACTCTTCGGAATACCATGGAATCGGACTATCCACTTAACATACAGCTCAGCCAACTTTGATGCAGTCCTAGTTGATCGAACAGGAATGAATCTTGCACTCTTAGTCAAATGATCTACAATGACCCAAATCCCTTCATTTCCCGTTCTTGTTCTAGGTAGCCCATCAATAAAATCCATCGATATTCGCTCCCACTTCCATGTAGGAACTTCTAATGGCTGAAGCAATCCACTTGGCTTCTTCTGCTTAGATTTTACCAACTGGTAGTTCATGCACTTGGAAATAAAATTCCCAACATCCTTCTTCATACCTTCCCAGTAATAGGTTCTATTCATATCCCGATACATCTTATTTCCACCTGGATGAATTGTCAACTTCGAGTGATGACTTTCCTTCAGAACTTTATTTCTCAATTCATCTATATCGGGAACAACTAGTCGTCCTTGCTTCCGAAGCCAACCCTCTCGATCGACCTCGAATCCTTTATCCTTCTCTGGGTCTAATCCAGATTCCAAATCACGGATAATCTTGACAAGCTTATCGTCTCGCTTTTGGATCTCGCCAATTCTTTCCACAAGAGTCGGTCTTATCGATAAGTTTGCCAACATCTCAGGTTCCAATTCACATCTAGGCCTGAAGTCAAATCCAGCTAAATACTCGAGACTCTTCCATTCTGAAAACATGGCTCCCAGTCCTGCATGTCTTCGACTTAACGCATCTGCCACTGCGCTACCTTTTCCCGGAGTATAGGCTATATCAAAATCATATGATGCCAAAAACTCTAGCCATCGTTGTTGTTTAAGATTCAAATCCTTTTGGGAGAAAAGATACTCCAACGACTTATGATCTGTAAACAACTCGAATCGAACTCCCAATAGATAATGTCTCCACATCTTCAGAGCAAATACAATTGCCGCTAACTCCAAATCATGAGTCGGATAATTCCTTTCATGCGGCTTCAGTTGTCGACTTGCATACGCAACAAATTTACCCTTCTGCATCAGCACCGCTCCAAGTCCAGTACCACATGCGTCGGTGTAAACCACCATCTCATCATTTCCACTTGGAATAGTCAAAACAGGAGCACTTGTCAATCGCTCTTTCAGGATTCCGAAAGCTTGCTCACACTTAGCATCCCATCTGAATACTTGGTTCTTTTTCGTCAATCCTGTTAATGGTGCAGCCACCTTGGAAAAGTCTTTGATAAATCGACGATAGTATCCTGCTAATCCAAGAAAACTTCTCACATCAGATGCATTCTTAGGTCTACCCCTATCCTGGATTGTTGCCACCTTAGCGGGATCAACCGCTATTCCATTTCCAGAGATAATATGGCCTAAGAACCTCACTTCGCTCTTCCATAAGTGACAGTTCGAAAACTTAGCCTTCAGCTGATGTTTCCGTAAGATTTCCAAAACAATATGCAAGTGCGTCTTGTGCTCTTCTTCTGTTCTGGAATAAATCAAAATATCATCCACGAACACTAGTACGAACTTGTTCAACTGATCTCTGAACACTCTATTCATAAGATCCACAAAATATGCTGGTGCATTGGTTAATCCAAACGGCATTACCAGCCACTCAAAGAAACCGGATGGTGTCCTGAAAGCAGTCTTCGGCACACTATCCTTGGCCACTCTTAACTGGTGAAATCCCGTTGCCAAATCCATCTGAGAAAACACCTTAGCTTCGTGAAGCTGATCGAACAAGTCATCTATTCTCGGCAATGGATACTTGTTCTTCTTAGTCACTTTATTCAGCTCACGATAATCCACACACAACCTCAACGATCCATCCGCTTTGGTTACAAACACAGCTGGTGCACCCCATTCGGACACACTACGCCGAATGAATCCTTTCTGTAAGAGATCATCAACTTGCACCTTCAACTCTTGCTGTTCCCTAGGCGCCATCTGCCTAAGAGGCATCACAACAAGTCTGGCTCCTTCAACTAGATCGATACGAAACTCGATCTCTTTATGCGGAGGTAACCCTTTGACCTCATCAAAGACATCCTCAAATCCATTAGCGATTGGCACTGATGACAGTCCATCCCGTGGAACAACCAACGAATACATGAAGCTCATGAAGACGCCTTCCTCATGCTTACATCGTATCACAACCTTTCGTCCCTCCACATTCTCGACTGTCACCTCCAACCTTTCACAATCAACCTTTGCCGCATACTTCCTAAGCCAGTCCATACCCAAAATAATTCTGAACCCCGCAAAGTTCAGAACAAAACAATCACAAACAAAAGAGCAATCATGACTCGATACAATCAGACCAGGGCATAGCATACACAAACAAGACGAACCCCCAACTGGATTAGTCACAACCAATGGCCTATCAACAATATCTGGTTCTAAACCCAACCGGCCTACAAGTTCATTACAAACAAAAGAATGCGACGCCCCAGTATCAAATAACACTCTAACTGGAACACCACAAATGGAAAGAGTACCCTGAACCACCACACTCTTTCCTTTCTCTTCGGCAGTAGAGGCTTTCGAAGATGATGGAACAGCCCCCAAAGCATAAGCTTGCACAATCTGCTTGTCCTTCCGCGGTTCTGGACAATTCCTCTTAATATGCCCCAGCTTGTCACAGTTGTGGCACTTCACCGACACCTTTGGATTCTTGCAATCTCTGGAGAAATGGCCCTTCTGCTGACAATTGTAGCAGGTCACTTCTCCCATCGGCTTCTTCTGGCCATCCTTATCCTTTTGCTGCTGCTGCTTCCTCTTCTTGTTTCCACCCTTCTGTGGTTTAGACTCCTCCTTGGTCACAGCAACAACAGATCCTTCTTTAGGAAACAGATTCTCGTGCCTGAGAGCTTTCTCCACAAGCTTCTCAAATGGATCGTCCAGATGATCCACCAACTGCCTCCCAAGATAACTATCCAAGCCTGTCACAAACTTCTCATTCTTCTGGTATGAAGATTCAATATACGACCGGGCATACTTGGACAAAGCTTCAAACTCAGAAACATACTCAAGAACTGGTCTTCCACCTTGCTTGAGCTCCACAAATTTCTTGAACAGAATAGATTTCTGAGCTGTAGAAATGAACTTAGCTTCAAATCTGGCTTGGAATTGCACCCAAGTAATTTCTTCCTCCGGAGTATCAATGGTGATAGAGTTCCACCAATCAGAAGCTCTTCTTTGAAGCTATCTTGAGGTGAGCTTCCTTTTGGTTGCATCCTCGATTCCCAAGTCACCAAAGATCCTTCTACAAGCAACTATCCATCTCTGAACTTCAATAGTTGATTCTGTTCCCATGAAAACCTTTCCTCCAAGAGTAGTATAATCTTTACACAGCTTAGCAAAATCCACCGATCTTGGAGTTTGAACTTGAACTCCAGCATCTACTGATGGCCCCGGAGCTGGCATCCACCTCATGATCGAAGTCATCATAGCCTCGAACATGGCAGCATAATCAGCAGCCCCCTCAGCAGCACGGCCTTCCCTAGCAGCTGGTCTCCCTCTTCGACTCATTCTTAATATCTATAAAAGAAATGATCAGCACACCTTGAGAAACAACTGCATAAAGGACTCACATACTTCTAAGTACTACATTATATATAGTAATCATCCATCAAAATACAATTACGTCTCTCATACGTAGTTACGTCAGCGAGCGTTGGGTAAAATCGATTAACCAAAGCTCCGATACCAAATGTGACAACCGCCCATGACCCCTGCACCGATCATAGAAATAGTGCGCTGTAAAGTGTGCCAGGCAGCCATGGATGGTTGCCAAGGTTAAGTTAAAGCAGCAGAATCTATCATATTACTCACAGCGCATGGATAAAATACAATAGAGAATATATATAGTGAAGCTTCACAAAATAGAATCTCATCAATTAAGCTTCATAATAGTTGAATACAAACATCTGAATAGTCAATACATCAAGCCTCACTACATATCACTCAGAGAATTACACAAGCAGCGGAACATCTAGTACATATAGTAAGAAAATAATATGCAAGCCTCCAGCTCGTCTTCGTCACCAGCATCGTCGGAAACTAAGAACAGCAACTATCACCTGCTACCTAGTCTTCCCATCCCAAATTGGATGAACAGCCCAAGGCAATAAGAGTTAAACATAAAGCCTTGAGTCAGACAACAGTCTTAGTGAGCGGTAAATTAACTAACAACATACCAAAAGAGCATAAAGGAAAAAAGAATAGGAATCCAACCCTCCCACTCCACCTCTTTCTACAGTGATAGCCCCTAGACACACTAAGCAGAAGTAAACATAGCAAAGCAGACATTTAAAGTAAAGCAATTATCACTCGAGTCAAGGTCAACATTTTCCAAGTACAAACCCCCAAGGCCAAAACCAAGATCAGATAAGCACCCAGAAAACATTGCTCTTGAGACCGAATGACGATACAACCAAACATCCATGACTCTAGCTATCACTGTTATCTTTGCTTCGATACCACCGTTAATTGAATGATTGGCACATTCTTTCAGCCGTCCGTCAAGGGTTAATGGAAAACCCGGTTCTAGACAGAACTCCGCACGTCGTCGCATCCCATGCCTAGGACTATCGAATCTGCCCAGAGTACTCGACTACAATCATAGTCTTTAGGGACTATCGAATCTGCCCAGCGTACTCTTGCTTTGAATCTACTAGAACCTTCAATAACGATGAAACCTCAGCCTTCTAGTCATCCTCCTCGACGACTATTTCCATACTAGCTCAAGCGCCTCTCGAGCAAACCATTATCCTCAAACCCGAACCATTTCACCGAGTTATCAACATGCTTGGAATGATCCCGTCTGGATTAAACCAAGGCTATCTCATACCATGCCTCGCTTCATCTCATCATAGCAAAGCCTCATCTCAACATCAACATCATCAAATCTATCAATATGAGCTTCATCATCCGCCACATATGCCACGAGCAGCTTTTCCAATTCAAGAGCTTTTCCCTTAGCTTTTGAATCATCTTCGACCATCTTGTCCAAATCAAATCATCAATCAACTAATTTATAACAATCAATCAAGTCAATCATTAATCCAAGTAATCAAGCATTCAAACATGATCAAGTAAACAATTATAACAATAATGGCAATCTTGTAAATAAAGAGTCCAAATCTAACAAGCATGAATGATGAGCAATATCTCTACAACTTGATGAATGAACTTACATAGGTTAACATGTAGTAAAATGGATGTCAAATCATCATGAACAATAGATTTATGCTTAAGTTTATGAAAATGCATGGAAATCACTATTTTAACACATAATCAAGCCACCAATCCGATATACTCTTTTGGATCCGTGTGAGAGATAACCACCACTCACCAAATCACCTAAACACCTCAAAAGCAACACACTTCCGAACTGGACAGCGAAGGATCTAACTCGATCTATCAAAATTCCACTTCAAACGATGAAATCTCTCTTCGAAGAATGTAGATCTTCAATCTAAGCTCTTGGATCTTCGATTTGGATGGAAGGAAGCACAAGATTAAAGTGGAGAAAAGAAGCGAAGAAGTGTAGAACTCGAGCTCTTAAAATAGCAGCACTTCGTCGCTTCAAAATCCGGATCCCAAAAAGTGAGGAAATGGACGTGTATTTATAGGCTGAAATCCCTAAGTCGTCCGCCCCCTTAAGTCGTCCACGACTTATCACCTCTGACTTACGACCTAACAAACCCTACGACTTATCCATCCCCTTCGACCTACGACTTATCAGGTCCTACGACTTAAGCCATAACACACGCGCGCGCAAACCAGGACTCAATGACTCAACAAATCCTACGACTTAACCTTGCGCGACTTAACACATATGTGCGACTTAGCGACCTTGCGACTTAACGCTATACGACTTAACTCTAACGCAAGTGCGCGACTCAACGACCCAATGACCTAAGCCTTAACACTAATGCGCGACCTAGAATATACACGGCCTAACACAGACACTACCTAACGACTTAAGTCCTTACGCGACCTAACATAAGTCGTCTACGACCTATCATAGACACGGCCTAAACTTCAACGACTTATCCCAAAACATTAAGTCGCTCGAACGACCTAGCTTTCTTAAGTCGTTAACCCGCTTAACCCCCTAGGTCTTTAACTTCCCTAAGCCGCTAACTCTTAAGTCGCCAACTCTCTTAAGTCGCTAACTTCCTATAGGTCGCTCCAAACTCTTAAGTCGCCTACTCCTTAAGTCGTCTACCCCTTAAGTTGCTCCACGACCTAACTTCCTTCACGACCTAAGCTACCACACGACTTAAGCTACAACACGGCTTATCTCCGAACGACCTAACTTCTACACGACTCAAGCTCTAGTCGACCTAAATTCTGAACGACTTAACAACATTACGACCTAATGACAACTGTTTTACAATCTTTCGATCCGTAAAAATACGGGTCGTTACAACGAATGTCTACGTTATTTCGGTTATTAGATTGAGCAAATCTAATAAATACGTGTACACCGTTACAGAAACGTTCTTTTATTGATCCTTTCATACCTTTTCGAGGTTCATACATCCAACTACGATCGAGAAAATAATCGAACATATTTCCTGATTTGTAAAATGTAGGTTAGAAGATTGAATAACACACTTCATATTAAAGTCTTGTAAAAATTCATATATAACCCTTTACTATTTTAACAAATTCAAATAAATACTACATTCAAAGTTTCAATTCTTAAGTTTATTGTTTTTTTACTTTGACGGCCGGTTATTCTACTTCTCATTACAAACACAATAACTTAATCATATTTTATAAATCATTTCAGGTTAAACGATTCTAAAAAATTTCGTCAGCACTTCCCTTTATTCCTTGTATCGTACACAAATGCGTGTACACAGGGAAAAAAGGAAGTGCCATCGAAATTTTCTGAACCGTTTAAACTGAAATGATTTATAAAATATGATTACTTTATTGTGTTTGTAACTTGTCCAAATACTAGGACAAATCCAACAAATGTTGTATTAGATGAATATAGATGTCCGTTCTATGGAAAAACGAATATCCATATAACGATCATATACAACACTTGTAAGACGGGGCCAAAAATTCTCTAAGGGGTTCACATAAATAAAGCACAAATTAAAAAATATTAATATTGAAGTATTAGTGGTCTGTAGTGAAATAATGATCTTAATTTTTTTATTAATATAGCAGAATAGAATTCGTTTAATTATGAATCAAAATCCAAGGGAACTATCAGTAACTCGGAAAATATGCCTTATCTCACAAATGGGAACTATGAGTTACTGTTTTAACAACTACAAAAACTATTTTATAATTCATTTAACTATTTAAATATTTATTAATTAAATCTAAAATTTTAAAACGTATTTTAACTTTTGTTTAACTACATAAATTTTAATTAACGATTTTGTGAACTAAATAAGTAGTTAGCACTTACAACAGTATAACAAACATTCTCGTAAACTTATCAATAAACATATTATTCAATAATCATGGACTATTTTTTGGATTTTAAATTAGCTATAATTTTTAACAACATAGTAAACAATAAATTCACTAATAAATACCACCAAATCAACACTAATTATCATCACCTAATACGCAATAATCACCATTTTCAAACACATAATCAACTAATTTTCTAAATTAGGTTTACCATTATATACCCAATTCAAATAATAAACTATATATCATAAACTAATAACATATATTCATCAATTTCAAACCCCTAAATCATCCAATTCCAAATCCCTAAATCATTAACTAATTTAATTTAAACCAAAATTAAACAAAGATAATGGAAAATAGGAGATATCGGCAAGTTTGGAGAGGTTGAAATTAGCGACGGAAGGTTGCGACGGCTCCTAGTGATGGAGGGCGGCGGCTCATTGTGGGGGGGGGGGGGGGGGGGGGCGCGGCGGATCTGAGTGGATTTGGGGAGAAGAAAATGAAATGTTTTCTCTCGGGTAGCAGGTTTGTATAACGCGATAAGCGACGATTAGCGACGGCTAGCAACGGCCGCTTTTATTAGCCGTCGCTAGGCTATGTCGCTTTCTGAAGCCTTTCTAGTAGTGCTAGCAGTAGTTTTTGCTCTCAAAAAATTCTGACAATATTTGATCGGGTCACATATTACTGTACACGGACAATTCTGCGCTTCGATATCTCTTCGCTAAAAAGGATGCTAAATCTCACTTAATTCGTTGGATCCTTTTATTACAAAAGTTTGATCTTACTATCAAGGACAAAAAAGGATCTGATAATGTCATAGCCGATCACTTATGTCATCCTCTGAATGCACCATCTTCTTTGCCAATCAATGAAAACTTCCCTGATGAACAACTTCTTTCAATTTCTATCGACCCATGGTATGCTGATATAGTAAACTACTCAGTCACTAAAGTTACTCCCTCATCTTGGTCCAAATAGGACAAATACAAATTCACGTCCCAAGTGAAATATTTCTATTGGGACGATCCATACTTATTCAAATATTGCCCTAATCAAATCACCCGACGTTGCATTCTGGATAATGAGATCAGGAGTGTTCTTTCGTTTTGCCATGATCAAGCGGGCGGTGGACATTTCGGTACTCGAAAAACTGCGAAAAAGGTGCTTCAGTGTGGTTTTTATTGGCTTTCTCATTTCATAGACTCGTTTGAATTTTGTAAAACATGCGATCGATGTCAAATGCTTGGGCGAATTTCTCGATGTGATATGATGCCTCTAAACCCCATTTTTATGATCGAAATCTTTGATGTTTGGGGTATCGACTTTATGGGACCTTTTCCCAATTCTTTTGGAAACTTGTATATCCATCTTGCTGTCGATTACGTCTCAAAATGGGTCGAAGTTATTCCTTCCAAGACCAATGACCATAGAATTGCTGTGAAATTTCTCAAAGAAAACATCTTTTCGAGGTTCGTCCACCTCGCACAATAATCAATGATAATGGAACCCATTTTTGCAATCGATCTTTTGAAACATTAATGAAGAAATACTCAATAACCCACAATTTATCCACTCCATATCATCCTCAATCTTGTAGGCAAGTTGAAGTTTCAAATCGTCAAATAAAACAAATCTTGGAGAAAACTGTCAACAAAAGTCAAAAAGATTGGTCTCAAAAATTGACCGAAGCACTTTGGGCTTACCGTACTGCTTTTAAAACTAACCTTGGGATGTCTCCATTTCATTTGGTTTATGGGAAAGCTTGCCATTTACCGGTTGAAATCGAACACAAAGTGTTGTGGGCAATAAAGAACTTAAACTTTGATCTCGATAAAGCTGGCGAAACCCGAAAACTACAACTCAATGAAATAGAAGAACTTAGGAACGACGCATATGAAAACGAGAAAATTTACAAAGAAAAAACAAAAGTTTTTCTTGACAAATCAATCCTAAAAAAAACGTTGTCGCCTAACTAAAAAGTTCTTTTATATGACTCAAGACTTCATTTATTCCTTGGGAAACTTAAATCAAGATGGACCGGACCATTTGTGGTATGAACTGTTTTTCCACATGGTACCGTAGAAATAGAAAACCCCAGGGATGGATCGATTTTCAAAGTTAATGGTCATCGTTTGAAACCTATCTTGGAATTGCCAAATAACCAAGAGGAGGAGCTCATGATCCTTCATGAGCCAAGCTACGTCTAATAAAGAAGGTTAACCCTATTTTGTAAATATGTACATATTTTTTCCCTGATACACCCATTATATCATGCAGTTACTGTGGGAACACGGTAAAAATTAAGTGTGGGGGGAGTCTCATTTTCATTTTTTTTAAGTTTCATTGCATTTTTGAATTTTCATTTTCTTTTAACTCAGAAAAAAGAATGAAAATTTCTAAATCTTAGAAACATTTTCTTGTTAGCATTTTGATTTATTTTTGAAGAAACACCATAGGATAAGTATAAGTTTTGGTTAATAAATTGAAATTTTTGAAAATTTATTTGTCTTAACAAAAATAAAAATGAAGTTTGATTACAAATAAAAATGGTTTAACTAGTATATAGGAAGGTTCATATGTGTTAATTATGAAGTATATTCTAATTGAAAATCTGTTTAAAAAAGTGGTAAATTTAAAGTAAAGGATATAACATTTTATCTTGTAAGTTAAATGGTGCTAAGATGATTTTGCAAAACTATCTCTTTTTTCAAAAAAAACAACACAAAAAAATATATAAGTAAAAAAACATTTGTATATGTGTATATATGTTTAACACCTAGAGTCATGTGTTCACGCTCGTGTGTTCACCCACCATGCTCTGTACCCTTCTCACGTAAGCCCGAAAGGCAGTGCATGATCGGTATTTCTGGCCTCAGTTTATCTGAGTTAGGTGTGTGTATATAAAAATTCCTTTTAATAACGCCTATAGTCGATAAGTGTTCACACTTGTGTGTTCACTCGCCGTGCTCTGTATTCCCCTCACATCAGTCCGCAAGGTAGTGCACGGGTAATATATTTGGCCTCGGTTTACCTGAGTTAGGCATATGTAAATATTGTTAATATCAATAAAATTTTCAAAGAAGAGAAAGTAAGCAATTGAAATCTAAGCACTATTTTTACTTGTTTGATTTAACTTGTTATTGAAAAGAAATGATAATACCACTTTGACAAACTTTGATAATCAACTAAGGATCCATTTCATAATTACATTGTGTTATCAACCGAAACAACTAGCCAAACTATAATCTATCTGTTATGACAACTTAATTTTTGTTGGAAATTTGGACAAGTAAAAGGACTTAAATTTCTTGATAATGACCAAAACTTATATTTAACTTATTTGTGACTATTTAAATGTAAATCTTTCATTTGTAAATATTTTAAAAAAAAAACTTGCATTTATCCCATTGTAAATAAATCTTGCACTTTGTAAATATTTTCACTTTGCATTCGGATTTTGTGGGTGGTATCCGCTGAAAACCCTCACGTGACAACACTCGTCCTACTAGGGACACTTGCTTAAATTAATTTTAAATTTGGTTAATGATATAAATGTTTAACTAATAAGTTAATACGCTTGGTTGAAAATTGTTTAATAACTTGGATGATTATATGGATGATTATATGGTTGCGTATATGGTTGAGATAAATTATGAGAAATCTTATAGAAATGGTTAGTTAATTAATTATATTTAATTTATAATAAATAAGTCCATATTAATATGAATATAGAGTTTATTTAGTCTCTTAAAGGTTTTGAAATATGAAAAGGTTGAAAATAAATATTATAATAATATAATATTATGAAGCAGTTTAAAAGTGAATATAAGATTTAATATGGAAAATTTTAGTTGAAATGGTTTAAAATGGTTTATAAATGTTTTATAAACAGTAAAACTCAATTTGAATAAGTTTTGGAAAAATATGGGATTGGAGTCAAAATAGGCAAGTCGCATAATGACAGATCATGCTTTCGCGCCGTAAAATTTTAAATCCATTTATAGAATGGAATCAGAGTCGGAATTCTTCGAAATAAGAATTTTTCGAACTCTTATAATCATAGTTTTCAAACAGAAGAAAATGATCAAGATTTCAGTTAATAGATTTTGAAATATGAACAAATCAAGTTTTCAAAATAGTCACGGTTTGGCAGTTCGGAATCCAAAAAGGAAATTTCTTTGAAATGATATTTTTAATTCTTTAAAAATATGGAATAAATTATATTCGTGAGATCCTGATGTGAGGTGCTTAAACTAAGGAGATGTTCAAGAGCATCCAGTGCCTTGACTCAGATGGCCTCTTTCCTGGGCGAGGAATATATAAGGTCGAAATGTCGAAAATGAGACAAGTATAAAAGATTCAAATTTACAAATTTAATTTCATACAACTTGGATTGTTTTGAAATAATCTTCTTATACTTGGTATTCGATTTCGAGGAGGGAACCCATACTATCCCTGTGAATTTAGAAGGTGAACTCATCGTTATTCGACGGATAGCAAAGGCTGAATATAGAAATTAACATTGAGTAAATTTGAATGGTACATATGATTTTAGTAATCTTGTTCATTCTGGAAAGCTAAGACTTTAAGGAAAATCATATTATGAGATTTTCCAAATTTTAATAATTGTCGTATGAAAACTGATGATTTGTAAGGAGGGCCTGAAAAGAAAAGGCGACTTTCAAGATTGGTAAATTGAAATTTTAATGAAATTATTTTAATGTACCTTATATATCTAAATTCAAAATTGTTCGAATGATTAGTAATTATCTTACAACCTTATTTTGGTGTAGATTTGGTCGCTATATGAACATAATTTGTGTATTATTAATTGTATTGTATATTGAGCATAGGTAATTAGAGGTGACAAAATTATGTAAAACGCAATGCTCTTATGCTCGTTAAAGGTATGTAAGAATGCGCTTATAAGTGATAAGAGAATGCATGATTTATCATTTTACGCCTTGTTTTAATTGTTTTTGTTTTCCAACGTGTTTCAGGATGCCTCTTAGGAGATGTATATATTTTTATGTATTGTAAAATTTCGGAATGCTCTACGTACAAAGGTCACTCTGTTGAAATTTTTCGTAAATTACGACACTTTGGAATTTTTAGTTTGTATGCTAGAATTGAACTTATAATAAAGATAAATTAAATAAATGGCATATGAAATAGATGAATTTTTCATAGCCTTTAGTAGTTGAAGAAAAAGCCGTATGTGGTGATTGGTTTGTATAAGAAGGTTAAATAGGCCTAAGTAAAGGCTAAGGCCCAATTATCGAAAATTCTTGATTAATTGTTTTGTATTGCTCCAGTTAATACCAAAGGGTCAAAGCAATACCACTATTTCATGTTAGACTCGTAAAAGTAATTAAAAGAGCATTTTTATGTTGCGATTATTTGGATTTTTATGTACTGATGGTTGCTGGTTTTATTTGATTGTTGAAAGATGCTTAAGTCTTAGAATTAGACGGTGGAGCATACAAGAAGTTATTATCATGTTACAAGTTTTTTCTAAACAAGGAATTGCGGGGATGTAATTTCCTTAAAGGTGGAGTTTATAACAACCTGGTTTTGAGAGGTAATAAAGTTGAATTTTAAAAACAAAATTTAACATTGAGAAAAAATTATTGATGATAATTAATAACGGATTTAGGATGATTTTGGGAATTTTAAACGTGCACTGTTTATTTGGATTTGATATTTAATTGAATATTAATTAAATTATTGTTGAATTTGCAAAGGAAAGAGAAATTTATTTGAGACCAATGAGTAAAGGATTAAGGAAGATTATAAAAGTCTAAATAAGTTTTGTAAGTTACTAAAAAAATATTTAGTTTATGTATTAAGTCCTTTACTTAGTAGTAAATCTATGTAAATTTTTGGGTAAATATAATAATTTGAAATTTTGAAATGACATTGAAACTAAAATCTTTGTAACAGATTTAAAAGGAGTTAAGGAGGCACGAATAATTTATTTTATTATAATGGGGAGTTTTGAAAGATTTAAATTGTGATTCTTTTTAGGCAATAAAATACAAATCATTATGTTTTGAACTTAATTGCTATAGTATCCATTTTTAGTGTGAATATATGGTAATACATTTCTATAAAACATATACACTAACTTTTTGAAAATAGAAATTAACCAATGAGAAATGGGTTTATAATTTAAAAGAACAGAAAATCAATAATAAGTAAATCTTGAAGTTTATTTGGTTTGAAATAAGAATTTTTGGTAATGGCCTATTATAATAATTTTTAAAAGAAGAAAATAGTAGATATAAAGTAAATGAATGAATGGGTTATTCTAATTAATAAATTTAGCCCAAAATCCAATAAGAAGGAGAAATCATCTCATTTCTCACTTAAACAAAACTATTGTACATACAATTTTCATTCTCATAAACTAAAATATCATCTCCTTCCTCCTATTAACCAAAACCTAGCCCTAGCAAAAATCAAATCAAATCAAATAAAATCCTAAAAATTTCCAAACTCAAATCTAAGCTTCTCCATAACTCTCTCCACCTTATACACCTGGAAAAAGGGAGTTTTTGCCATCATTGGAAGTCAGAATTGGTATAGTAGCAAGACGAAAGTGAAAATCTGAAGTTGAAGCGCGGGTTAGTAGAAAAATCATAAGTAATTCCAAAGAAATCATAAGAATCTGAAATTTGAATTTTTTGTTCATAACTCATATTGACAACTTCTATAAAAATTTCATAGGAAAATATTGAGTTTTTCTGTATCAAGCCCTTACTGTACTGAGGACAAAGTGTTAAGCCTCTAATCAAACTGTCGAGCATGTTTGAGAAGAAGCAGGATAAAGAAAGCAATTCATCAAATAATTTGTTGACAACAGAGGGGCATGTCAATTCATCAAACACCTTGGCTCAACTCAATACCGTGACTATAGCAAAAGATCTAGTAGCAGAGCTGACCAACCCATACCATCATTGAACCACATTGACCATCCAAGCCCAACCATAGGATCAACCACACCCGGATTCAGGTAAATCACGTATGCATGTGCACACGTACACAAGGTGTGCTTGATGACCAAAAGCCTATGCCAGAAGTTAGTTTTAACCGGGTTTTTGAATGAATCAAGGCCTATTTAAGCCATGTAATGATTTGGGTTTGATGTTCAGGCTATGTATAAATAAATGTGGCAATCAACATGTAAAAGTGTGTGTGTTGAGAAATAAATAAGATTTCATTTGAATTCTTCTTAAATGTGTTCTTTTCAGCACTCTTATCTTCTTCTTATTATCTCTTCGTTATTATTTCTATATCATTGTGACTGCAATACTTCTCCTTCAACTAACCCTTATGTACCACCATTTCAGAAACTAAACCCCATCTTATAACTTCTTCTCTACCCTGAAACCATGCCTATGGTGACAAAAAAACCAGCAAATTAGGACTAACACATTGGTATTGGAGCCAGATTTTTCAGAGCAACCTGAGGTTTCAGATGATGAAAATGTAGATAAAACCAAGGAAACAGATATAGAAGGAGGCATTGAGGGATCAAGACAGAAGCAAACCAACCTCAAAACTGGCATGACCATAAGGAACTTCAAGAATCACAACATAAAATGTAAGACACTATCCAAAATTTGCAAGACACTACTTAAGATCTCAGTGTGAAGATGGATAGCATAAGTGAGGTAATCAATGGCGTGGAAAAAGAGTTAAAGGAACTCAGAAACCATCAAGTGCCACCACTTCGCACCCCCATATCCCACCTACACATAGAAACATACCAAGGCGAAACCAAGAATCCCTCTAATCTGAACCACATAATTCAAACCACTCAAGGAATAAACATCACTAAACTAATGATATGACCAGAAATTCAGCATGTATCTTATTCAACTTTCATCACTCACAAAAATTACTCTAAAACACTATCATTAGGTTAGACTTTCCTATCTACAATAGTGACAATGAGGTTGTGGAATGGATTAATCGAGTAGAGCATCTTTTCCAGTATTACAATACCCTAGAAAATGAATGAGTTCCTACCTGTACTATCCACCTAAGAGACATAGCACTCAAATGGTATAATTAGCTCACTAAGAAAGCCAAGAGCGTTGAGAATTGGGCTATAATTAAAGAAGAAACTTTGGTGAGATTTGCCATAGAAGAATTCCTGGAGCTATTTCCAATTTGAAACAAATTTCAACTGTGATATCCTATCTTTCCCAATTTGAACATTTATAAGGAATTTGTAATGCTTTACCCAACCAATTCTTGTTGGAAAAGTTTATTGATGGACTTAAAGAATAGATAAAATATGATGTGATAGCCCTCCATCCTATTGATTCTAGAGAAGTAGTGAGTTTGGCTAAGGTATTTGAATGAAAAAGGGCTAGTAAGAAGAAAAGCAAGCTTAGTAAAACAACAAGATCCATTACATACAGCAAGGCAAGTAGAGAAGTGGGTAAAGAAAGAAGCTCAAAGGAATCATATGCAAAGAATAAGGGTCAAACTCCTTAAGAAATTGTTGATAGAAGAAAAAAAATCTTTGTTTAGAATTTAATGAAAATGGCACCATGGACATATGGGTAAGAATAAACAGCCGTACACTGTAGAAGGGGTTATGTCTTTACATGACTCGGAAATGGATCAAGAAGAGAGTGAAGTATCGGATTGAGACAAAAATCTCCCTACATAAAAAGATAATAAGGAGAAAGCCTATGTAATCACACTCAATGTCTTATGCAGTATACCCACCCTTTTTACTATCAGGGTATAAGGTTATATAAATGGCCATCCTATTGCTATTCTCACTGAATCGGGTTCAACCCATAGCTTTATCAACATTGACATGGCTAGTAAGATGAAATTTCCAGTTCTAGAAACACAGGAATATGTTGTACATGTGGCCAATGGTGAAAAGATTCATGCCAAGGGTGTATGTAAAGGGATCACTTTCAAATGTCAAGGTTATAAAATGCTCATAGATTTATTATTGATTTCACTAGAAGGATATGAATTAGTTTTTTAGGCATAATGGATGAAAGAATTTAGTGAAGTCTGCTTCAATTTCAATAAGTTACAGCTAAAGTTTCAATTTCATGGCGAAGAATACATAAGGCAAGGCTTCAAAGACAATAATAAATTAATCAATGACAAGGATATTATCAAAGAAAGTACAAAATGGCAACTGACTAGACTATTGTGTTGAAAAGTAATTCAAGTGGGCTCTAAATACAACAATTCAGATGTATCTATAGAGATACAACAAATCTTGCAAAAATACCCCCACGCTACAAATTCAGTTAATACGCTACCACCAAAGAGAGAATGTGACCAAAAGATCCATTATTACCTAGTTCTAAACCTATTGCCTAAGGCTTTACAGACACTCCTATCATATAAAGAATGAACTAGAGAAGTGTATCAAAGAAATGTTAGATGCAGGCATTATTCAACCTAGCACCCATGAATACTCATCACTAGTGGATATGCTTAGGAAAAAAGATGGCACGTGGAGAATGTGTGTGATTTCAGGGCACTCAATAATCAAACCATAAAGGAAAAATACCATCTTCTTCTTATTGATGATTTGTTAGATGAATTATATGGTTCTAATTACTACACAAAGCTAAATCTTAAGTCAGAGTACCATCAGATTAGAATGCACCAAAATGACATACACAAAACTTCTTTTAAAACTCATGTAGGACATTATGAATCCATTGTAATGCCTTTTGGATTTTCAAATGCACATTCTACTTTCCAAGCACTAATGAATAATGTATTTAAACCATATTTAAGAAAATTGATGTTAGTATTTTTTGATGATATACTAATCTACAGCCAGACTTGGTCTGAGCACATGTATCATATTCAATTGACTATGCAGCTACCAGAAAGAAATTAGTTGGTGGTTAAATTATCAAAATGCTCCTTTGCCAAAGAACAAGTCAATTACCTAGGACCCATTATTTCAAGGAAAGGAATCACAATTAAACCAAAGAAGAATAAGGCAGTGAAGGAGTGGCCACAATCAAAAAGTATCAAAGGATTGAGAGGATTTTTAGGGCTTACAAATATTATAGGAAGTTTATAAGGCATTATGGTTTAATAGAAAAACCGCTGAATGATCTATTAAGGAAAATTTCCTTTAAATGGGATGAACAATCTACAATGGCCATCAATTATTTCAATGCTTATTGACTCCTCCAGTATTGAGTATGCCAGACTTCAATAAAGAGTTTATTACCGAGTGCAATGCTAGTGGTGTTGGAGTTGGAACGGTGTTGACTCTAGAAGGAAAGCCAATAGCCTACCTTAGTCAAGCATTAAGGGTTAAGAATTTAATGTTACCAACTTATGAAAAGTAATTGCTAACAGTACTATTATCTACTAAAAATGGAAATAGTATTTTTTTGGCAAAAAGGTTTATGATCAAGACTGATCATCAAAGCCTAAGGCATTTGTTATCTTAGAGACTCACAACAGAAATACAAGGTAAATGGTTAGCTAAATTTCATAGATTCGATTACAAGGTAGAATACAAGAAAGGTAAAGAGAACATAGTATCTGATGCATTTTCCAGATTACCAGAAGAACAACAAGCCAAATCTACCAAACAACATTATCAAGCCATCACTAATATACAAGATGGTTAGTTATAGGAACTTAAGAAGTGTGTGGAGCAATCAGAACATTACAAAGAATTGAAGCAAAATTCACTGAAGGCAAGCTCAATCTTCCTAAGTATAAACTGGTTGATAGGTTACTATTCTACTAAAATACGTTGCTAGTGGATGATAATTGTCAAGACATAATACAACTACCTCCAAATGAGTATCATTCAACTCCTTTAGGGGGACATGCTGGGGTTAAAACGACAAGGCATAAAATTAAGCAGGTGCTTTTATAGAAGAGCATGTGAGCTGATGTAGAATAATTTATAAGGGAATGTGATGTTTGAAGCATGAAAACATCATAATCCCTGGTTTGCTTCAACCCTTACCTATACCAAAAGAAATATGGAGTGACATCTCAATGAAATTTATTATTGGACTACCTAAAGTCATAAATATATGGCCATCTTTGTAGTTGTGGATATACTATATAAATATGCACACTTTCCCTATATAACATCCATATACTGCCAAAGAGGTTGCCAAGAATTTTTTGGTGGAGTTTTTAATGAATGGCGTGTCATAAAGCATAATGAGTGATAAAGATACCATTTTCACAAGCATATTCTTGCAAGAACCGTTGAGATTACAAAAGGATATACCTTAAAGATGAGCTCGGAACACCCACAATCAGATGGGCAAGTTGAGGCCATCAACAAAATTCTAGAGGGCTACCTTCGCTGTTTTTATGTCATAAGCCACAAGGTTGGACCAGTTGGCCCACCATATTGGCAGAGTTTAACTAACACCAACCTATTTATAGATGTTTATGGAATACCCTTACCTACGCTATTGTCCTGTATACCAAAAACTGCTATGTTCCTTAATTTGAAATAGAGTTGTACTCCAGGGACATTGTAATATGATTACTAAAAGATAGTTTACAACAAACGCAACAAAGAATGAAGAAGCATAGTGATGCAAGGTGAATTGAAAGACAATACCAAGAAGGACATTGGGTATACCTCAAATTGCAACCATATAGCCATATCACTGTGAGTAATATGAAGACTACTAAGATCTCTCCAAAAATTTATGGACCACACAAAATTACTCAGAAAATTAGAGAGGTAGCTTAGAAATTGGACTTACCTGCCAAAGCCAGAATCCTTCCAGTCATTCATGTGTGCTAACAAAAGAGAAGAGCGGGCAGTGGAGTAATCATACAATAAGATAGTCCTACATTCACTAAAGAAATCATTGAGGACCCAGAAGTAATACTAGACAAATGGATTTTCTCCAAACAAAATAAAACCGCCACTCAAGTGTTAGTTAAATGGAGCAAAGAACTCAAGATGAATCGATATAATAAGATTATTGGGAATTGATGAAGAGATTTCCAAATTTTGATCTTAAGACAAGGTTAAATTTTGTAGGGGAAGGGAGTGTTAGGCGTCTGATCAAACTTTCGAGCATGTCTGAGAATAAGCAAGGAAATCAAATCGTCAAAAAATTTGCAAACAATAGAGGGACATGTCAATTCATCAAATACCTTGGTTCAACATAATACCACAGCCATAGGAGAAGATCCAACAGCCAAGCTGTAACAACCCGAGGTTTTATAATTGTTGATTATCGTCAAATGACGATTTAATTTGTTTGACAATTGTAATTGGAATTATATTCGAGTTGTAATTCGTTTATCAATTACAAATTCTTTTAAATAATTTTGTTAAAGAATATACGGGCTTTAAATAAACATTTCTCTTTTTAAATTTTATTCAGCCCATTTCTATATGTTGTTGAGATAAAGGCCTATGCCTGTTCCCTCCCCCTAACTCATTTTCTATTCGAACCCTAAACAGTAACATACGAAAGAAAAAGAATGGCGGCTCTTGTTCGTTCGATCCTCTTCCTTCGACAATTAGGGTTTTCTTGAAATTCAGAAGAAGCCGACTACGATTGTTAGACTATAAGCTCCGACGTGCTTACTCCATCGAATGATCGTTCTTCGATTTCGCAAGGGCTGCTAGGGTTTCGTGCTTAGCTCGTTCGACATAGGGATGCCACAACTTCTACTCGAAGCTATTCGATCCCCAAATTCATGCTCGTTCGAGTTCCTCCGAGTCACGTCGAAAAGGTGAGTAATTTTTATTACTCACATCTACCTATAAATTGTTCGACCTCGTCTGCTTATTTTATTTGCGTTGTCTCGGCTTCGACTTGATTTTATGGATGTTGATCTTGTAACTTGATATTCTCGGCATTGATTCCTGACTTGGTCACTTTGATTTGCTAAACCACTTTGCTGTGATGATGATTTCCTAGTTCACTTACTGCGAATTTCTTATGTTCGAATTTCTTTTGATAACTCATGGCATTTGGCAAGTTTTGATTCGATTCCACTTATACTTGCTGTGTCATGCGTGAACTTTGCTGTTCTTTCCATATGGGTTCATTTAGTTTACTGTGCATTCTTTAGTGTTGCAGTGTTGTTTCAATTACTTCTTGAACCTTGTATATATTTGAATATGTTGCATAAGTGTAGCATATCCCACTCGGGTGAATCGGCCACAATTGGTTTATCTTTGTTACTTGAGTTTTCATTTGAGACAGTCTGCATTTACCCTCCTAATGCAGTGTCTTCGTGTTGTATTATAGAGACTTCACTGTTGCCAGGCTTGAAGTCTTGGTAGTGTTGGTGGCATTCGAGCCCTTTTTACATCGACTGTCCACTGTTGCATTATGTTGTAGTCTTTGTATTGTTGTCAGTTGCTTAGACTCTGTTCACTTTGAGTTTTATACTGTTAACAATGTAGTGATGTACTTGTAATTGGCCTTGTTAACATTGTCCACTTGTTCGATCTCCTTGCTGTTCTTTGGTCAGTAACCCCTTTGATTTGCGATTCACTTCATTTTTGCATTGTGTTGGTCTGGCCCTGTTGCTTGCTGACACTTACTTGGTGCATTCATGTGTATTGGTTCAGGTTCCATTTATGTCTTTGTTTACTGATCTCTTGTTCATTTCAGTTGGGCATTGTTCCATGTATTTGTGCTTTAGTCTGATGCCTGTGCCACTGTGTTGCATTGTGCTCTGTTGTTGTCTGGACATTTGTATCAATTCAGTGCTTCATCACTTGAGTCATTTGAGGTATTGGGACTGCATACATAAGCTCTGATGCTGTTTTGATTTGTTGAAGCTGTGCAATTGTGTTGAGTCAGGACAGCCATGGCTTGACCTTTGCATTTTTGTTTATTGTTTGGTGCCTTCTTGTATTTTTCAGTCTTGTTGTACAGATTGCCTCTTTGAATCTGGGTAGCTCGTCACTGTGTTGCACTTGCTTGACCCAGTTTTGTAGTTGCATACTTGTTATGCATTTTTCATGTTTCCTTGGTATTATTGCAGCATATATGAGTTTGATTCATATTGTACCAGTTTTGTTTGCATTCATTGCTGGTTTCATTTGCAAGTTGCTTGAAGGCGTGGAGTCTTTGTTCGACCATATTGATAGTATTTGGTCTGGACAGTGTTGAATTATAGCTTATACATTGATTTGTACATTGAGTTGAATCCATCCTAAGCGCTCGGATTTGACCTTTTGCTGATTTACATTTGGTGTTGTGATGATCTTATATATTATTGTGGTGAGGCAGTACACGCGTGCGTGTACTGCAGCCACACAGTTTTAACATTTTAATGTGGCGAGGCAGTACACGCGTGCGTGTACTGCAACCCTATCAGATTTGACAGTTTTAAATTGATTTAGTCGATTTGATAAATTGTTTATTTATCTCTGTTCATAAATTTAAATCTGCTGATTTTTGTTAAACACTGTTAAGTGTTATATTGACCGTTATCCGGTTTCTTTGTTTAAAGAATCGGATAGACGGGAATTATTGTGACTGTCGTCTATTTAAATTATTACTGCCTATATGCACTAATAAACTGGTTTGAATTAGACTGACCTGGGTATTATTTTCTTTTGAATGTAATACTCGGGTCAGACCCGAGTTATTTCAGGTTGTAGATTTCCTTCTTTGAGTTGCTGTTTGGGAATTGAAGACTTTTCGCATCTTCTGAAGTTGTCATTGTCCTTTTGTAGTAGTCGTGTCATTGTATAGAACGATATGTATTCATGTATATTAGTCGATAATGTACGTGTATATATAACTTCTAGAGTCGACAGTTGTAGTTGTACCATATGTATTGTGTCAACTATGTATTAACTGACATCAGTTATATATATATATATATGAGACTTTTGTTTTTATCTGTGTTCCGCATTTATATTATCTGTGTTATTGTTATATCTAATGTCCTAAACTATTATGAACCGTCGTAGTTCGTTTTATACTAGTATTGGGTGTGTCGATGGGAGTAAATAAATAATAGATGAAAAACAAAAAGTATATACTACTTCTATCTAGATAACCAATAGTAGTGTAAGGCCAATTACGGATGGTCGCTCCTATCCAGCCTTATTCTTCGTGATGATAGACAGTATTTCTTTTAATACTCTTTATTATTATGAGCATAGAGTTGGGGCGTTACACAAGCTCACCAACCCAGACTATCATTGGAACCGGATTGACCATCCAAGTTCATCATTCATGTCAACTGCACTCAGATCTAGCTAGTTCATGTGTGCATGTGCACAAGTGCACAGGGTGTGCGTGATGACCAAAACCCTATGCCAGAAGTTAGTTTTAATTGGGTTTTTGAATGAGTCAAGGCCGGATTAAGCCATGTAATGATTAGGGTATGATGTTCAGGCTATGCATAAATAATAGTGGCAATCAACATGAAAAAGTGTACATTGAGAAATAAATAATAAATTTCATTTTAATTTTACTTATATCTGTTCTTTTCAGCACTCTTATCTTCTTCTTATTATCACTTCTTTATTTACTTATGTATCATTGTGACTACTTCTCCTTCAACAAACCCTCTTGTACCATCATTTCCAAAACCAAAACCCCATTTTATAACCTCTTCTCCACCATGGAATAATGTCTAAGACTACCAAAAATAGAAAACATAAAACTGGGCCTAACACGAAAATGCAGGAATTTATGTGATTTGGCCTTGTGATTGATGCATGCAATTTTGGAGTTTTTGGATGCGGTATCTTTAGAAGTGTAGCTACCGCAAATTATATTGAAAACTTTACTTTGCATAAAATGAAATATTAATTTATAAGTTTAACTAATTAAATACTAAGATAGATGTGGAATTGGATAATTGAAAGATGTAGGCATGGATGAATGGTTGTATTATTGAATTGTTATTAGCAGATTATCATTTGTTTGAAAATATAGGGACTAGTAAAGAAATTTTTGGAAATTAGTTTTGTGTTGAATTGCCCGTTAAGTGCTTGAAGAATTCTTATCGATACGCCCGATCAACATTATCGATAGGGATTCCTAAACACTGGGACGAGATAGTCGGATGTAGTATTTTGAGTTATAATAATTAAAATATCAATAAGTAAAATGGAATGAAAGCTTTGGAAAATGTACACACACACACACACACTTATCTAATGAATTTTGGGATAAAATGTCTTAAAGATAAAATTGTATTTTTTAAAATTATTATGTTGTATATTTTATTATGATAGAAGTTATCTTATGAAGTTTCAATAATAACAAAAAACGATTTGATATGAAATTGAATATTACCAGAGATGATATATTATATTTTGGAAATTTTTTTAGTAAATATTTAAGTAGAATAATATATTTACTATGGAAATAGTTTTTGTGTATCTTAAAATTTTATAGGTCAATATTTAATACAACAAAAATAATACGAATAGTTACAAGTATTGGTTTTATTTTGAATGACGAATGCAACTATCGATCATTAGTGATAGTCGAGGTCAGTGGCGAGGTAGTGTTGAACACTTGATCAACATTGTAGTCAATTGACGAATCAATTCACTATAAATAGATAGCGAGCTAATGCCATTATATTATTTGGTATTTGTGAATTTGTATATGTTCATTCATAAGATATATGCTCAAGTGAATTGTGTATGTTACTTTGCTTAATTATGTATAGCATAATATGGAGATTTATGTGGAAGTTAAAAGTGATACTTTAATGAAAGTTGAAATAAAACCACAAGTTATTTATTTATTGGATAAATTGATTTTATGGATAAGAAATATTTCATGTAAATATGGTTTTAGATATATACAATTTAGTTCAAGAAGTTTGGTATTTTATAATTCTTGAATTTGAAAAGTTGAAATAAAATTTGGAAATAGTTAAAGGTGAACAATAATAAGTTGCATTGATTCCTCAACTGGATAGCAAAGTAAACCCTCTTAAGAAATGGAATTTTATGTTAGAACTTTTTGAATCATAAAGGGCTATAATATTTAAGGGAAACCTTTTCAAGTATTTTATATTCTTGTTTATAAATAAAGATATTAAAGAAATCAAGTATCTTGAACACCTTAGAGTGTTAGAATTTTAGACTTGTAAAAGAAAAAGGGTGGTTGATTTAAATTAACGGTCTCCCAATGTGTTTATTTTTCTTTTCATTAGTAAACCTATAGAACGAGTATAGATAAGTTAAGTCTAAAGTATGTCTGTATGTCATAAAAATGGAATTAATATTATTTGAGTTTTTACTCTTTGTAAATCTATTTTTTAAGCCAAGTCATAAATACGAAAATTATTTCCATATATATGAACTTTTAGTTAATAAGAATTCATAATTAACAACTCTTTCTTTCCGAGGAAAATGAATTTATCATAAAACTTTATTTAAAGGATTTTAGTAAAAACATAATATTTTGGTATTACATTTCGGGTTAAAATGAGATTTTTTAAAATAGCCTTGTGGTAGGAAATTTTGTTTTCAAAATGGTTGTAGTAAAAAGAATATATCTTTTGACTCTTTTGTCTGATTGTATTTATTTTTTTTGTTTAAAAGACTTTTCAATGATGAACAACTTTTATTCAAATCATTTTAACGAATTTTGTAGTTTTCATGAGCTAAAACACTATTTCAAACCAGACCTTAAATTCTGGCCTGTTATAAAATTTCTTAGTTAAAACATCGTACTGTTTTGATCATAACTTTTGAATGATACATCCGATTTCAAAAGTCTTGCTCATTCTGGATAGCTAACACTATAAGGAAAATCTTTTATTTTATGAGTTTTATCAAATTTTAATAATTGTTCTATGAAAATTGATGATTAGTAAAGAGGGCCTGAAAAGAAAAGGTGATTTTCAAGTTTGGTAAATTGAAATTTTACTGAAAGTATTATAATGTACCCTATATATCTAAATTCAAAAATGTTTGAATGATTAATAAATATCTTACAACCTTATTCTGAAGGACATTTGGTCGCTATATAAACATAATTTGTGTATTATTAGTTGTATCGTAAGTTGAGCGTAGGTAATTGGAGGTGACAAAATGATGTAAAACGCAATGCTCTTATGCTCGCTAAAGGGATGTAAGAATGCACTTATAAGTGGTAAAATAATGCATGCTTTATCATTTTATGCCCTGTTTTAGTTGTTTTTGTTTTCCCCCTATTTCGGAATGCCTCTTAGGAGATGTATATATATTTCTATGTATTGTAAAATTTCGGAATTTTTTGTAAATTACAACACTTAGAAAATTTTAGTTTGTATCTGAGAATTGAACTTCTAATAAAGAAAAATTTAATAAATGGCAAACGAAATAGATGAATTTTGAATAGCCTTTAGTAGTTGAAGTAAAAACCATACGTGGTGATTGGGTGTATTCAACAAGAAGGTTAAATATGCCTAAGTAAAGGCTAAGCACCAATTATCAAAAATTCTTAATTGATTGTTTTGTATTGCTCTAATTGAAAACAAAGAATCAAAGCAATAACACTGTTTTAGGTTAGATCCTTAAAAGTAATTAAAAGAGCATTTTTATGTTGCGATTACTTAGATTTCTATGTATTGATGGTTGCTGGTTTCTTTGATTATTGAAAGATGGTTAAGTCTTAGATTTAGATGGTAAGCATACAGAAGGTTATTATCAAGTAACAGTTATTTCCCTAACAAGGAATTGCGGGGACATAATTTCCTTAAAGAGGAGGGGGGAGGGTTTGTAACAACCCAGTTTTGAGAAGCAATAAAGTTGAATTTTAAAAATAAAATTTAACATTGAATTTTTTTTATTAAGGATAGTTGATAAAGGATTTGAGATGATTTTGGGAATTTTAAATGCATACCATTTACTTTGATTTGATATTTAGTTGAATGTGAATTACAAAATTATTGAATTCAAAAAGGAAAGAGAAATTTATTTGAGAACAATGAGGAAAGGATTAAGAAAGAATATAGAATCTAAGTTTTGTAATTTATTTAAAAAATATATTTATTTTTGGTATTAAGTCCTTTACTTAGCAGTAAAGCGATAAATGTTAGAAGTAAAATTTTAGGTAAATATAACAATTTGAAATTTTGAAATGATATTGGAATTTTAATCTTTTCCATAGATTTAAAAGGATTTAACGATGCATGGATAATTTATTTTATTATAAAGGGGAGTTTTAAAGGATTTAAATCATAATTCTTTTTGGGCAATAGAATACGAATCATTGTAGCTTGAACTTAATTACTAAAATATCTGTTTTTAGTGTGAATATTTGGTAATACATTTTTATAAAATATATACGCTAAATTTTTGAAAATAGAAAGTAACCAATGAGAAATAGGTTTATAATTTAAAGGATTAGAAAAATAATAATAATATAAATCTTGAAGTCCATTTGGTTTGAAATTTGGATTTTTTGCAATGGATTATTATAATAATTTTGAAAAAAAGGAAAATAATAATAGATATAAAGTAAATAAATGAATAGGTTATTTTAGTTAATTACTTTAGCCCAAAACCCAATAAGAAGGAGAAATCATCTCATTTCTCATCTTAACAAAACTATTGTACATACACTTTTCATTTTTATAAACTAAAAACATCGTCTCCTTCCTCTTGTTCACCAAAACCTAGCCATAGCAAAAATCCAATCAAATCAAATATAATCCTAAAAATTCCCAAACTCAAATCTAAGCTTCTCTACAATCATCTCCAAATTATAGACGTAGACAGAGGGAGTTTTAGCCATGGTTGAAAGTCGGAATCGGTAGAGTAGCACGAGGGAAGTGAAAAATCCGAAGCTGAAAATGTGGGTTATTAGAAAAATCATAATTAATTTCCTAAAAATCAAAAAAATACAAAATTTGGTTACATTGTTCGTAACTCATATATACAACTTCTACAACAATTTCTTAGGAAAATGTTGACTTTTATCTATACCAAACCCTTACTGCACCAAGGACGAAAATGCAGGAATTTCCATGATTTGGCCTTGTGATTGATGCATGCAATTTTGGAGTTTTTAGATGCTAAGGGTGAGTAAAACTCACATCTAATTCTAGTGTAATTGTATTTGATTGTGTTTAATTTTTATGATTATTGGATGAAACTTGATTGAATTTGGCGTCTGTTTTCATTTACAGTATTTATTCCTTCCTGAAATTGTTAGAAATGTTCACACTAACCTTCCCTATTACATCTTGATGATTGAATGACGCAAATTGGTTGTAGGCATGAATTTATAGTTGTTATGGTGCTAATAGACTTGTTCCGGTGGTTGTTTCAGGTCAACCGTTTGAAGGCCTAAAGCGTATTTTGCTCCGAACATTTGTAGTAATTTTGTATTGATTTTCTGATTTCATTGCTTTGGTTTGTATTGAAGTTTTGACATTGTGAAATCATGGAATTTCTATTCTATGGATTTGGGGGAAATTTTCAATAATTACACATACACACGTATCAAATCAAGGTTTTTTGAAGAATAATTTTAGAAAATCATAATATATAATGTACGATTTGAAAATCATTTTCGTAAATTCTATAATTTTTTTCTATGATAATATTGCAAATTCAAATTAATATTAGATAGAAAATATTTAATATAATAATAATTTTAAGGGCAAAGAAATGGTATTTCAAGGCTATATTTAAATAAGAAAAGTTTTCTATCTACTAAATATATAGTTAGTAGACACGTTAATTTCTAAAAGAAGTAATTTTAAAAAATCTAACCCCTAGGATATGAGAATTTTAATTAAATGACTTAGTAATACTAGTGATATGGAACATTAGTATTAATATATTGCTTAATTCTTTGGATTTGTTGGAATGATTATTTAAAGTGAAGTTTGATGTCTTATAATAAATATTCAAGAGTCACCAAGTGGTTATGGGACATTAAGAGAATCTCGAGTATTTAATATTAGAAAGTGTATAACACTTTAGCTCAGAAATGATCACTTTCGGGATGTGGTGACTAATTTTTAGGCTTGTTCACTGACGTGCTGTCATGTACGTCATTGCATGTTGACTCATTTCAGAACTGTCTTTGACGTACTCTTAATTACGCCTTTGGATGTAGTGACTCACTTTTAGGCTAGTTCACCAATGTGCTTTCATGTATGTCTTTGCATGTTCACTTCTTTTCAAACTTCTTGAGGTTTGAAGCAAGGGTTCATGTCGAGATTTGAAGCAAGATTGCATGTTGGGGTTTGAAGTAAGGGTTCATGTCGAGGTTTGAAGCAAGGGGTCATGTCGAGGTTCGAAGCTTTTGATGCAAAGACGAATATCAACGTCAAAGTTTTTGTCGACAACGAAGTACACAAAATGGTGATAAGAAGAACCATGCCGCTCCTATCCAATGATATCGAGCTTCTCCAAAATAGGCTGCTTTATATCGATGATGAGAATTAAGAATAATAGACGTCATCAAGGATTAAGAAGTGTTATAACCTCAATACTATATAAGCAATGTCAACAACTGCTGTCGTCGAGATCCATCAATAACCTCGATGCCACGCCTTCATTAGCATCAAGGATTATAAGAAAAGAATGGTGTCAAGCATTGATATTACAAGCCCAATACCAAGAAATAAGAACATGAGCCTTGGAACATGACAACGCCATCAATATCGAGGCCAACAAAACCACCATCATTGAAATATGATCATGATGAAACATGGCGAGGCTAACAGCTAGTTGCACCTTGCACCCGCCAAATTCTATAAATAAAGACCCAAGGGCCTTTATTTAGGGGCCGAAATTTTCATTTCTCTCTCTAATTCTTAAATCGCACTCTAGCAAATCCTAAATTGGATTTGGGAAAGTTGTATCGATTGTAATCATTTTTTATCAATGGCAACAAAGGCTTGGATTGGCTAATGGACTTCATCGTTGATTTATCGAATCATTATCGATTTAGGCTTGCAAATATTTAGGCTCGTCGAGTTTGAAAATCAATATAGTTGACCTCAGCGAGTTCTGAACTAGGCAGAACATGCCATGAAGTTCAGGGCTTGACATGGTCATGGTCGATGATTCTTTAACATTAACATATGCATAACCTCGATATGTTTAACCTTGTCAAGTTTCAAGCAAAAGCGAGCGTATATTCAAACAATTATATGAGTACTGAATTCTCAAATATTGGGAGCAAAAAGGGATTGGTTTACTACCATGCTTGATAGATTATATCTCCAACTTGCCACATTTTCCACATTTTTATCCAATCGTATGATATGACATAAGCCTTTATGGGAATATATTCACTAAAATTTTATGCGAAAAGATGCAACGTCGTCATTGTGACTTACATTGAGGATGTCGAGTCCCTCTAAGGACGTCGAGCCTACTGGCTAAAGCGTGATGAATGTGCATCAACTTTCCCTCAAGGACCAATTGTTATCCTTTATCAACGATTTTATCATGCACTTAGTTTCATAATGAGAAGTTAGATCTTGATTCTTTTTTATGACAATATTGATCAATAATGGTCAATTATATGCATCTATTCATAATGTCAAGGACTAACTTATCATTATTGGCAACCGAGGTGTTATACCATTTTTTGGTCTAACATTTTTGGCACTAGAAGGAGACCTCAAACCTTCGACTTATTTAATTTTTCTTTTCGGAATTAACGAATCAAAATTTTATTTCAAGAAAAACGAAATCGAAACGGCTTAGTCGTATGGATGAGGACGCAGTACACATGACAACTTTGGAGGAAAATGTTGCTCCCAGTTTCAACTCGTAAGGCGTGGAAATGAGCTAACTATCAACTTTAGCACAACCCAACAACAACGAAGCTAAGATAAAGAGATTGGAACAACAACTGTTGGAAATGAAAGGGTTTTTAGAGATAGTGCTCACTCAAAAGTCATCTAAAAGTGCTAGACATACGGTGGAAGATGAGGTGAACTCTCCAAGGAGGGATTTAAATGCTTCTCTACTTAGAAGCAAAAGCAAGCTCAACATAACTACACCAAAGAAGAAAGACGGTCAACCGGCCAAGCTAAAATACTATGGGGGAATAGATGAGAAGTCCAAAGAGCAGCCCAGGAGCTCAACCACTAAAGGATACAAACTCGAAAGGAACAACTACCGTGATGACGATGCTTATTTGAAGGACATGGTTGAGAAGAGCGAAAGATGTATTCAATGATAAAGGAAAAAGAACTCTCGGTAAGAGGGCCAATGACTCATCGGGGGCTCCTTCCACTAACGAAATTATGTCTACCAGGATCACATCTCATGTGAAGATTCCACCCTTGAGGTATAATTAAACTACCGATCCTAATGATTATTTGATGGTATTTGAGAGTCAGATGGATCTCTATAATGCTTCTAGTGCAGTACGGTGCAGACTCTTCCCTGTCATTCTCTAAGGAGCGGACGCTAAGTGGTACCAGTAGTGCCGTGAAAAGACTATCTATTCCGACAAACAGTTTTCTTATGAGTTCTCTACTCAGTTCTGCATTTGCAAAGACCTGAGTATAGATTACATAGTGCTATCCAACATAAGACAAAACCCGGGAGAGCTATTAGGAGATTACCTCAAAAGGTTCAATGTGGAGGCTTTAAAAGCTAAAGGGATGAATGACAGAGATAAGCTGATAGTAGTGCATTCAGGACTGATCGCACATAACCCATTTTGGAAGGAACTTTATGTTCATGGATGCAAAGATCTCCAAGATTTTCATTTTCAAGTAGACAAGTTTATTCGAATGGATTAGATGTATCATGCTGGGAAAATGAATCAAACCAGGAGGGAGACTAGAAAAGTTGGCTTCGACTGTAGTCATAAGAGGTCGAGATGGGAGGAAAATCCAAACACCAATTCTATTGCCTTGAATAAACCATTGTCCAATATCTATGCAATGATACAGTAGAAGGTTAATTTTCCAGTCTCATTCAAAGCCAAACTTATCTAGAACAGAAATGGGACGTGAATACTGCACCTACCATTTAGTGAACAATCACAAGACAGATGATTACCATGCGCTACCAGATATTATTCAAAAGCTAATCCATGAAGGACACTTGAAGGAGTTCATTTAAGAGGAACAAACGGTTGCTTGCAATGATAAAGGTCAATAGTAATTCACTAGCAATGCTATGGACATCCTGGAAGATGAAGATCAGCTAAATCTCAGTCCACGTCTCAATAGGGTTGATGTGATCCATGGAGGGCCACATTGGGCCGGAAGCAGCAAAGTCACATGGAACAGATACATTAGAGAAGCAAAAGAAGGATTATTTTCTACTGAGAAGAGCCATAACTCAAGAATCCTTGATCCAATATCCAGATGCCTTATTACCTCGCAAGAATTAAGGGAATCCAACATCCTCATAATGACCCTCTCATGATTGCTACTCGGACTGGACTCTCCATAATTGCAAAGATTCTTGTGGACACTGGAAGCACTATCAATGTGATCTTTAAACACGCTTTTGACCCAATGGGAATACAAAAGGACAAGCTAGAACCAAACCATGAGCCCATCCTTGGATTTAACAATAAAGGATAAATACAAGTAGGACAATTAAAACTATTGGTGCAGATGGGGATGCCACCACACGGCAGAACTTTTGAGATGCTATTCGTGATCATTGATCAGCCTTCATACTACAATGCTTTCTTTAAGTGCCCAGCCCTGGATGAAGTCGACGCATCCGTCTCACCTAAATACTTAGTGGTGAAGTTCGTGACAAAAAGTGGTTAGGGAACTATAAAGGGGAAGAAGTTCATCTCTCGCAAAATGTATTTTTCTACTCTGGAGCAATATAAACGAGAACACTCTTCTTACCATGATTCATCTACTATTTTTCAGCCATTTGATAAAGGATTTGTACATCTAACATCCAAAGTGATAGCAAACCTAATAGAACAACTAAGCATGTGCTTTAAAAGTATAACTCTTCTAAAAAGAAAAAGGAAGAGAGCAACTGCTAACCTTTTGGCAGAAGAAGTAGAAAATGTGGAGATGGCCACTGAATTAGTCTGTTAAGGCGAAATGGAAAGAATAAAGCCCGTAGAGGACCTTAAGGAGATGTGTAAATCCAACTAATCCAACAAAAATAGTTAAAATTGGAAGGTAGTTAGAAAGCAACCTTAAGTAAAAGTTAATTCAGTTTCTTCAAGCCAGTAAAGACTTATTTCCATGGACTCATTCAGATATGGTCGGAATTGATCCAATAGTTATGTGCCATGCTTTGAACACTGAGTCAAGTATGCCCCCATTCAGCAAAAGAAGAGGCAATTTGACAGAATTCGGTCGGATGCTTTGGAAGAAGAAGTCAAGAAGTTACTTGAGAATGGGTTTATCAGGGAAGTATTCTACCTAAGATGGTCAGCCAATCCCATATTAGTTAAAAAATCAAACGGCAAATGGCGGACTTATGTTGACTACACCGACCTAAACAAAGTATGCCTAAAAGATTGCTACCACTTACCAAGAATAGGCTAGCTAGTTGATGCAACCAGTAGACATAAACTTTTGTCTTTCATGAATGCTTACTTAGGTTTTAATCAAATTCCAATATTCAAACCGGATGAAGAAAATACAAGCTTCATTATAGACCGGAGAACTTACTGTTACTAGGTGATGCCTTTTGGGTTGAAGAATGCAGGTGCTACCTACCAGAGATTGGTGAATAGGATGTTCAAAGAACAAATCCGCCGGAATATGGAAGTATATGTGGATGACATGTTGGTGAAATCTCATGAAAAAGGCAACCATTTAAAAGACATTGAAGAAAGGTTTGAGATGTTGCGAAAGCATCAAATGAAGCATTTTCTTCAGAAGTGCACTTTTGGGGTGCAATCAGCAAATTTCTTGGGATACATCATCAGAGCTCGAGGAATTGAGGCCAACCCAGATCAAACCTAAGCTATAAAAGACATGGTAGAACCGAAAACAAGTAAAGATGTAATGAGTTTAAATGGAAGGGTAGCAACATTGAATATATTTATCTCTAAAGCCACCGATAAATGCATCCCATTCTTTGATGTAATTAAAAAGAAGAAATATTTTGAATAGGGAGAAGATTTCCAAAAAGCTTTCAAAGAATTGAAAGACCATCTTGAGAAGCCACCAATATTATCCAATCCCATAAAAGGAGAAAATCTTTATCTATACATGGTCGTCTCAGAATATGCGGTCAGTTCGATGTTGGTAAGGGAAGAAAATGGAACTCAACTTCCTGTATACTATGTGAATAGAAGGCTAAAAGATGCCGAAACCAAATACCCAGTCATAGAAAAGCTACCATATTGTCTGATACTTACGGCACGGAAATTAAGAGCTTACTTCCAAGCGCATACAATCAAAGTGCTAACCAATTTTCCACTCAAGCAGGTCTTCAGTAAACTAGAAACTTCAGGGAGATTATCGAAGTGGGGAAAAGAACTCAGTCAGTACGATATCGAATTTACACCCCGAGCACCCATCAAATGGCAGGCTCTACCTTATTTTGTCAATAAATGCACAAGTTTCATCAAAGAGAAATAAAAAAAGGAAAAGGAACAAAACCCAAATGGTAATTATTATAGATGGAGCGTCAAATAAACAAAGTACGGGAGGGTCAAAGCACCGACCAGCCGTAATTTCAGCCTATAAGGTCTGTCTGACATGCCTCCTAGAGGAAGGACGGAGTAAGCCTTTGGTCCTACCTAACAATGGCCTGGCCAAAGAACCATACAAGCCTTCATTCCCGCCTATAAGGCCTGTTTGAAGTGCCTACTGGTGGGAGGTCGGGTAAGTCTTTGTTTTCGCTTGATGAAAGTTAACCAAACGTACCAGACGACCTGATTCATCGCCTAAGATGGTGGTAATGGTTCAAAACGAAAGATTAAGACATCCATTGTCGGAGTGTGGCATGCAAAAAGGATTAACAACATCCATTGCTAGTAGAGTGGCATGCAAAAATGATTAACAACATCCATTGCTCGAAGAGTGGCACACAAAAAGGATTAACAACATCCATTTGGGTGGTGCAAAACAAAGGACTTCTATTATCATTTTTAGATGATGATTCTAAACCTCTATTAACTATTTTCAGAAGAGGATTTCTGAACCTCTATTATTATTTTCAAATAACAATTTTTGGTCTTTTTTAATTATTACTAGATATCGATTTCTAATCTTCTCTTATTATTGCCAGACATGGATTTCTGGTCTTCTCTTATTATTGCCAGATATGGATTTCTAGACTTCTTTAATTATTACCTGATATGGATTTCTAGCCTTCTCTTATTATTACCAAATGAGGTTTTTGGTCTTCTGTTACGATTACCAGATAAGTGTTTCTGGTCTTCTTTTATTATTTCCAAATATGAACTTCTGGTTTATATTGTTATAATTGCTAGACAAGGGTTTTTAATCTTCTTCCTATTATTAGAAAACGAAGTTTTACACTTCTACTATTACTGCCAGCATGAATAATCAAACTTCTCTTCTAATTATTATCAAATAGGATTTTGGTCTTCCGTTATAAAATTATCAAATAGATTTCTAATCTTCTTCGATTGCAAGATGTTATCATCAAAAATCACTTCAACCCTAATGATGCCTAAAAGATTACAAATGAGAGCATCATGAGAAACGATAGTGATAGCAAGGCCTTTTGAAAGTGTCGAAAGGACGCTTCTGCAAATATTAGATGATCTATGGGCTTCCGAAGAGGTCGAAAGGGATAAGACAACCCTTTCACTTTTGTTGATCCCTTCTGAAATAGTCAGTTCTGAATGCATAAAGGGGTTTCACATGTATTAAAAATACCTTTCTAAGGCATCAAAAGAATGGTTTCGCATTAGTCAAGGGGATTACTTTCGGAATCCACCTTCCGCAACCATTTTCTGTCCACCAAGAAGCCTCTTCCATTATAATTGACCTTTCGCAATGATCCATCTTCCACAGTTAAGTCCTTTTGAAACCATCCAAATGCCCTTCCTAACTCATTCAAGTAGGAAAATATCGCGTTGGAACCAGATTTTAACAACAATGATGAAGTCCACGAAGACTTCTACTGTACTACAAACCTTTCAACACCAGAAAATTCATATAAGTGGAGTGCAAACCGATTCAATATCCAATGATGGAAGGAATATTAAAGTGTTTTGAAAGGTTAAACAAAGAAAGCATCATCACCTTTCGCAAGCATTGGATGTGTACCTTTCGAACACATTTGAACATCCTTTTCTGCTTAACCAACACATCAACAACAAGATAAGAGTTGCTTCGATACCTTCCGATGGAGTCAAAAGCACCCAAGTCCCATTCGAAAGCAATGTTACAGAGGCGCTCTGAATTCAACATCGGAAGAAGGTCATCAAGGCACCATTTTGACAAAGTCGAAAGGATTGATGCGAAAGGGTCCAACCTGCGCTTATAAATAAGACCCTAAGGGTGTTGTTTAAAGGAGCCGAGTTCATTCATTCTATACTTATTCTTTTCTTGAGTTTGTAAACCCTGATTCTTAAATAAAATTGGGGATTTCACTTTCTTGTAATACTTAAGCCCTTGTATTCATGAAAATTGTCAATAAAGTAAATACATGGTGCTTTTGAATTCATAGAGTTTGATTGACTGCTTGCATAGGGTTTCGGCTATGAAATACATACATCAATGCCCATCGAAGACATTTCTTTCGAAAGAGTAGGACCCTTTTGAATTGGTCAAAATCCTTTAGATCCCATTAGGTCACAACCTTAGATTACCTCAATTGATTCGAAAGTGGTTTTGAAGGGGTCATTCACACTTCTAGTCTTGCTTTGGAGTGTTGAAAAGATTCCTTGTTAACATTTTTAGCGCTAGAAGGAGGGCCCGAACCTCCGACTTTATTGAATTCCCAACCTTACTTTCCTTATCCCTATTCCATTCCAAGCAAACTTTAAACCCTACACAATAATGCTCAGAAAAATTAAAAAGTCCAAGCAAGGATCTTCAAAACCACACTTGCTTGAATTCTCTCATGAAATTGTTAAAGATTCTAAGTTGTATGAAGAACAAATGTTTGGATTGGAAGCCTTAAGATTCATGGAAAAGAATAGAGTTGAATCTGATAATCCGGGCAATTGAAGCATAAACCCATTTCACATTGGTTATACACCCGTCTTTGCTTTAAGAGAAGCAAGAAGTGGGGGTGATAACTTGTTTGATCAAATGAGGAAGACTATTCAATTCTATACTAAAGGCACTATCTTTGAGGAGGGAATGATGGCCGATTACTATACATTTGTTCAGAAATGGCATCGGGTAACAAGTGAACAATTACATTCATATGAGCTTCGAAAGATTTAAAAAAGGAAATTGGTCATTGAGGGTGAAGCTCCTGAATCAAGCAATAAAAGATCTAGAAATCAGCCTCAAAAGACAGGCTTCAAATCAGGACTCCCTACAGAATGCGACTTGACTACATCAATCGACAACATCTACTTAATAACAAGGGAGGAACTCAATTATTGGCCATCAAAAAAGAAAAGGCCCAAATTTAAAAGAAATCTGGGAGGACTTTACTGCCATTATCACATGATGAATGGACACAAAACCAATCAATATAGAACTCTTGAAGGGACGATCATCAACTTTTTCAAATAAGGAAAGATCGATAAATTTGTAAAGCAATCTTTGATGAATTCAATAAAGGCTCATTCGAATAAAAAAGTCTACATGGTTGGGAGTAAAATTCTCCTTAAACTTGGAAACTAACATAAACGATCATAAGCCTTTATCCGCGCCAAGATGGCTAGGTCAAAGCACCTTCTAGAGGGAGATTAGAGTAATCCTTTATTTGTGCCACGCTATGGCCAGGTTAAAGTATTTGCAAGCCCTTGATTGCACCACACTATGGGAAGGGGATGAAGTAAGCCCTTGAATGCACTACGCAATGGCCAGGTCAAGGTACCGACCAGCCTTCATTCCAGCCTTTAAGGCCTGGTTGGAGAACCTCCTAGAGGGAGGATGGAGTAAGTCCTTGATCCCACCAAGCTATGGTTTGGTCAAGGCACCGAACAAGCCTTCAGTCCCGCCTATAAGGCCTGGCTGGAAGCGCCTCCTAGAGGGAGGTCGGGTAAGCCTTTGGATCCTTCTTGTAGACAAGCTAACCAAGCACACCAGACAACAACAGACTAAGACATCCAGGCCCAAGGGGTGGCACACAACGCATTAACAATATACGAAGCTTAAAGGGTGGCGCATGTCAAAAGAATCAAGAACTAGAGTGGTGACATAAAGCAAAGGATTCGAACAATCAATGTCCAAAGAGTGGTGCAAAACAAAAGCTCAGATAAGAATTTCTGAACACCCGTTATTCAAATAATGTTTTCCAAACTTTCCTTCTTATTGCTAGGAACGGATTTCTAGTCTTCTGTTATTTTTGGACAATACTTCTTGGACTACTTTCATACGAATTTATGGTCTTTGTCTAATTTCCAGAAGATGATTTTTGGACTTCACTCATTGATACCCAAATTTGGATTTCAGATCTTTTGTTATTGATTTCAAGTCTTACATTATGGACTTCCGGTCTTCTACTAATTTCCAGATAATAATTTCTGGATCTATTAATACCTGAATCTGGGTCTAGGGTCTTTAACTATTAACTTCAGGACTCTACTTATCAAATTATTACCCAAATCCGGGTTTCGGGTCTTCTATTATTTTCGGATAATAATTCCCGCACTTTTTCTTCTTCTATTATTATTATTATTCCCATATAAGAGTTTCTTGACTCCTATTATTTATTCCCAAATAAGGATTCTCGGTCTAATATTACTTATTTCTAGATGATGATTCCTGGACTTCTACTATTACCAGATGATTAATCTTTGTCTTATATCAATTGTTTCTAGAAAATTAATGGCATTTAAACTTCTATTATTAATGCCAAATCTAGATTCTTGGTCCTCTATTGTTATTAATTCCATAATAAAATTTCTGGTCTTCTATTAATATAAATAAGTTGGATTTCTGGTCTTCTCTTATTATTACCAAAGTTGGATATCGGGACTTTTATTATTGCTAGACAATAATTTCTAGTCTTCAATCATTCCCAACTATGGATTTCTTATCACTTATTATCTCCAGATGATGATCTATTAATTTCCATTGTTTCCAGATTTAGAGTTCTGGAATTCTATTATTAGAAATTCTTTTACTATCTCCAATAATATTATGAACAAACTACTAGAAATATTCTTGCATAAACTCCAAAGTAATGATAAGAAATGTTATCTACTTTATGCTTTACAGAAAAATAAGATTGATGAGGAAGACCAAACGATTCAATAAATATAAAGGAAAACTATAGTCAAATTTACTAAAAAGCAGATTCAGAAATGATCGTAAAAGTATATATGAGGGCTACAAGCCAGATGATATTTACATAATTTACATAATCTACAAAATTATTTACAAGGTATATTATAAAATATAAGGGTGTGCCTCAAAGATCTTATAGAACCTTATCTAAATTCTAAACAGTTAAAGGATCAACAATTTTGCATATTGCTATACAAAGAATTTCTTTAAGTTTCTTTTCCTTCTTCCTAATTTCATCAGCTTCATCGATAAGCTAGATACGAGTCTTCAAAGCAAGATTGAATGTTTTGTTTGCATCTTTAAGAGTCTTGTTCTGCCTTTCCTAATCAACAATATGCTTTTGAAGAAGATACCTTTCGTATTCGAGTTTCTAAATTTTGGCTGCGTACTCATTAATGCGTTGTGAATACCTTTCTTTTTGCCGATGGTCGGAATATTTCATCATTTCAAATTTGACTTTTCAGCATCATTCGCCCACCGAGTTTTCATCGAAACTAGGATGAGGGTTTGTTGCAGTAGGAAATTTTTGAATGGCCAAGGAATGAGACCTTGTTGATTTACCAACAGTTGGGGTGATTAGAGAGATTGGTAAATCAATATTCGGAATATCGCCTCCCATGATAACCTTTAAATATTTACATTGTGCTTGACTATCCTTTAGTTTTATTTCCAAGTCACTTACGTGTTGGAAAAGCTTGGACATCTCATGATCAAAGTCGATCGAAGGATTTCATTTAATTTGATGTTTCAATTGAGAAACCATCTCATCTTTCTTCTTGATATCCTATGAAACTAGTGATTTGATCATTAATGTCTTTGGTGATCGCCATTTGAAGCAAAAATATCCTATGCCATTCTAGTGCGGGAGTATTACCTTGAAGTCTGGTAGACAAAGGATCTTTATATAGGCTTCTCTTTTCCAGATCTGATATCAATCTATCACTAAGATTGGTGAAACGAGATAAAGGGTCTAATGAAAGTAATGTAGTCGCTAACTGTATCTCCTATTCAAATAGAGAAAAAAATTTAAATTAATACCCAAAGAACAACTTTCTTTATTACAATAACAGTGGTTACAACTTAAGAAGAAATAAAACAAAGGGTGCAATATCATTGTTCTAGTCAAGCACTTGCTTTGCCCTATCACACTTAAAGTCTAGAAATAGCATTTTTAACTTTGTCTAAAGAGTTAGTCGAAAGAGTAATTGTCGATTCAAAAGTGGCATTAAATCTTTCTGGGGTAACAGTTGGAGGACATTTGTATAATCCCATTCTCCGGCTAGGGGACTATCACGACCATAAACTAATTTTGTATGGTATGTCCGAATTTCCTTAAGGAGCTTTTCCTTTTCTTCGCCTATAAAATCAAAGTGAAGTCGGGGATATTGCATATAAGGGTTTTGTAGATCTCTAAGAAATCAATATCTAACCAATCTTGAGGATTTCAAAAGCGAGGCCTTTTCTAAACAATCTCTGCTTGATTTGGCATATTTTCCTAACTAATCCCTAGTAATAGGGCTATTTGAGAGATATTTACCTTATAATAATGTAATAAAATAAAACTAGGTATAAAAAAGAACTAATATAGAAAATCCATAGATCAATATAATTACATAGTTACAAATTCTCTTTTGGTTCATACAAGACTAATTTTTTAAATAACCATAAATGAACTTATCCTTATAATATTCATGTTTTTCTAAAGGCAATGTGCGAGGAATTTAGTTGACCCGTGGTAAGTTCTAGCAATCCCCCGAGTAAGGATCAGACTCGTATTCTTCTAAATATCTCTTATTTAAGTATCTAAGTAGACCTCCACTAAAATCACTCAAATATGAGAAATCTACAATTGGATGTCTGGAATAAACTTCATATGAAAATTCTACCAAGATATCTCTGTTTTCAATTAACATCTAAAAGAGTGTCATCAATTCTCTGTTCTCTTCCAAAGCCTTGTCATAACGAAGACGTGCCCTCAATAGTCGAGGGGCCGCTTCTTGATCTTTAAAAGACGCCAATACTACAGCCATTTTATTAAGCTTATAATACTTGTAAGAGAGTGCATTGTGTTCTTTTAATTGTTTATCTAACTCCCTATACAGGCTATTTGTTTCTACCTGCTTCCTTTCAAACTTTGTCTTATAAAGGTATATGGATTTCTTCCTTATCTAAAATAGTATGATACTAGCCCGTGTTTTCTTGGAAGTGAGAGACATTATGATAAAGAATTCCATACCTGAGAAACTAGAATTGAAGTTGTAAGGTTCGCTTTTTCCATTTTCGCTCTCCAGTATCAAAATTGGTGTCTTTACTTTGGGGATCAGAGGAGTTAGGGAATTCGGTCTGACCCGCTTCGTGGATGGTGGGATCAGCATTAACTTTATCTAAAACTCTAGAAGTGTCACCGTCACCTCCTCTATGAGAATCAGTGCGATCGTCCCCTTTGCCACCGACACCCTGACATTTATCATCGTCATTAGGCTAATTATCATCATTGTCTTCGTCATTGTCATCCTCATTAACGACAATTTCATCGCCCTCTTTGTATTCCTACTCATTTGAATCAAAATCCTCTACTATAAGAGGGACTTCAAAAGATAGGAGCCTGGTGGCATCAATTTCCTCTCTATCAGAGATCTCAATCCTTTGCTAATTTCCTTGATTTTAGTCATAAATCTCTTGACTAGCACAGGGTCGAGGGAAGGAAAACTTAAATCCAGACACTTCTCAATGTTATTGGAATATGCTAACATGAGTGCATCTTCATAAGAATTTACGATTATATCGTTTAGAGAAGTTCTCAGAAATTGAGACACTATTTGTTTAGCATCCAAAATAGTTTTGATAACCTTGGATAAAGAGTCATTTTTCTTTTCTAACTTCTTTTTAAGAATAGTACATTTCTTCTTAAGAGAAATATGTTTAGCATTAACCCTGGCTTTTTGATCTTTGGACTCTCTCAAATTCATTTTCAAAGCCAAGACTTCATCAGCTAAGATTTGTCTATCCTTTCACTCATCATAAATTGTAGATTCTGCTTGAGCAAGAGAAGCACACAATCTTTCTTGTTCCCTCACCATGTTATCTTTGACAATAGTCGAGGAAGTGATTTGATTATTTAAAGTTGAGACTTCTTCCTTAAGCTTTGATGTCTCAGAAGAGGACTTAGAAACATTTTCCTAAAGAGAGTACCGGCTTTTAGAGATCTAAAAGGAAAATTAGAACATGAGTCAGGATTCAGTATAAAAATAGTAATAAGAAAGTCAAGCAATATGGAATGTACTAGAAGTTGTTGTTCGATCAGAGATCGATAATGACTTGACGGATCTGGTACAGAGGTAGGTGGTTAAATAGAAAAATACGATGGAGATCTCATAATTGATCACATGACATTCTTAAATTCATTAGGAGGCACTAGTGATGAGGGTTTAGAGGGATTCAAGTCCCGGGAAGGAGTTAAAGTGCCTAAATCTTTCTGCATTTGTTCGATAACGCTTGGAGAATCGGATACAATAATATGAGACCTAAAGTCGTCCTTTGAAGGAACCATTCTGGTTTGATCAGTGGTTGTAGAGGTAAGTCGTCCACAAAAGAAGTGGGATCAAGGGTAGGACCTTCTAAAGCCTTGCATGCACCAACAAATTCACCCTCTTTTTAGGGAAGAGAAGACTGGAATCAGCAATTTTGGCTTTCTTGGGAGCGGCGCCTGCGGAAGTCACTGCGCTTAATTTTTTTTAGCAATCATTCTTGACCTAGTAATGGCCTGAGTCAGAGCTAGAGCATCAGATTCTGATGATGGAGGGAGTGGATCGCTTCTAGTTAATTTATTCGGAGGATCAACTGTTAAAACCAAGGAGTATAGATTAGCAAAACAATCTAAAGAATAACATGATGGTAAGTTATAAACGATACACTAAAGTTTACTGGTTGATCTGGACAAATTGGGGACAAAGGTGAAAATATTTGGGGTCATCCAAAGCTAAGAAGCGTTTACTTTTTGAAGTATGTTGGATAAGAGGAGGTTGTCCAAGAATCATCTGGCCTTCTGTTATGAGTGAATGTTTCCGGAGGTTGCTAGGAGTCAGCAATGTAAGCCTATTCCCAATGTGGTTTGGGGCAGCGGTTAACAACTTTATGATTCTCTTGCCTTCGTCATTGAGATCCTTAGGAGCAGGGCCTAATAAGAAAACATTATTCGGCAAAAGAAAACAAATTAATAGAAATAATGGTAATGGTCTACTTACGAGGAAAAGAAAATGGTTCACTGATATTCGGGAAGCATTTGATGTAGAAGAACAACGTTTTCCAATCCTTAAACTTGTTTATTCTCTCTAAAACAAATTTTTTTAGAGGGTTAGCCCAGAAAATCTGGCTATTTAAATTACTAAGTTCGAGAAGGCACACTTAGTAGTTAGGAACTTCACCACTTAGAGAAGGAATTCCTATCTCTAAGGCCATGAGCTCCAAGGAGATAAGGTATGTGTATACGTCGAGTGATAATTGGATAAGAGCTATGCCAAGATGACTCAAGAATCTCAACAAGAACTCAGGAAATGAAAAACCCCCATGCCAAATATGGATGGCATTGTAGGCAATGTATCCCTTGGGAGGATTTTGAATGTTGTCATTAGCGCCATGAGGGATAGCTTCAACTCCTAGAATCCCAAAGTCATTTAGGATCGCACCTACTTCATCTAAAGAAGTCATAAGAGAGTGCCTTGAAACTGCTTCAACCTTATTTGGAGAAGATTCTAATTTCTGAATAATATCCTTTTCGGATCTCTTAGAAGTTCTTTTAATACCCATGATCCTGCCAAGTGGTATAATTTCATCAAAGTTATGATTTATCCCACTACTAACACCTTTCGAAGGTGTCGAAATCCTATTACAATGACCCAAATACTCGTCGTATCATTTGGTTTCATGCCTTCGAAAGGGGGTCAAAGTCAATTAGAATTATATGAATCATTGAGCTTTCGGTAGTGTCGAAAACAATATCAACATCCCCCATTTTATGGCATACATGCACTTGGACTTACCATTCGACAACTTTAAAGCCCATAGATTTTACTCTATTTATAATAAGTGTAGCAGTCCACACAATATCAATTTGAAAATATACATTTTCGAAATGCCATACCCAATTAAGTCGAAAGACTTGAAACAAAGTGGCATTAACACTAATGAAAGAACATGAAGACATTTCGATAATGTTTATGTTGGGAAAATGAAGATAGCTACATCCTAATTAACTATTATAGGCTTTAAATAAGTCGAAAGAGCATAATAGAATTTTGGAAGAGTCAACACTAAATTGAAATAATAACAAATAGATGTGATTATCTCAATCTTAGGGTTTTGACTAAGTCGAAATGTTGATTAAAGGTTTCGACGATAACATAAAGTGTACCATTCTTAATTCAATTAACAGTAAGGGGCCTTAATTTTTAACTTTTAATGCCCTACAAGGTAAATTAAAATTTAGCATAATTGGTGTCGAGCTCGAATCTGCATACAACAGCGGCAAATAACCCTAAATTTGGCAAATTCAAGTTTGAATCCTAATTGGTGCCATGGATTAGTTAAAATCAGCATAGAGATTGAGTTTATAATCATCTTACATGAACGACAAACTTGAACCAATTTTGGAATTTAAAACAATAACATGAAATTAAACCCTAAAAAATTGAAATCAAAATTGAACATGAAAAATCGATTTTTAATATAGAACAATGGAAACACACCTTAGATTTGAACTTGTGTCTCCTAAAATTATGAGTTTTGAGAAACTGAAATATCTGATTCTTGCTCCAAGATTTTTAATTACAGGTAAATGAAAAGGGGGAAGAAGGAAACGTAATTTATAAGCAAGGTGGATGCAAGGAAAACTATTCGATCAGATTTAAATAAATGGCCAAGATTCATTCGGGAATATCAAAAGGCGGGAAAGCTTTGTACCGAAATACTGATGTGTGTCGAAACAGTTGACTTGAAAAGTCAAGAGCATCCCTTCGCTGGGGAGGGCAAATGTTATCATTAAAAATCACTTCAACCCTAATGAAGCCTAAAAGATTACAAATGAGAACATCATGAGAAATGATAGTGATAGCAACACCTTTCGAAAGAGTCGAAAGGATGCTTCTGCAAATATTACATGATCTATGGGCTTTCGAAGAGGTCGAATGTGGACAAGATTACCCTTCCGCTTCAGTTGATCACTTCTGAAATAGTCAGTTCCGCATGGATAAAGGGGTTTCAGATGTGTCAAAAATGCCTTTCGAAGGCATCCAAAGAAAGGTTCCGCATTAATCAAGGTGGTTACTTTCGAAAGCCACCTTCCGCAACCATCTTCTATCCACCAAGAATCCTCCTCCATTACAATTGACCTTTCGCAATGATCCATCTACCACTATTAAATCCTTTCAAAACCATCCAAATGCCTTTCCTCACTCATTCAGGTAGCAATATATCGTGTTAGCACCGGATTTTAATAATAATGTAGAAGTCCATGAAGCCTTCTACTATGCTACAAACCCTTAGAAACCAAGAAAATACCCTTTCGACCGTGTCGAAAGCCTCCAGAAAATGCATATAAGTAGAATGCAAACCGATTCGATATCCAATGATAGAAGGAAGGTTCATGCATTTCAAAAGCTTAAATAAAGAAAGCATCATTACCTTTTGTAAGCATTGGTTGTGTACCTTTCAAACACATTTAAACATCCTTTCCTACTTACCCAACACATCAACAACAAGATAAGGGTCGCTCCTATACCTTTAATTGGAGCCAAAAGCACCCAAGACTCATTCGAAAGCAATGTTAGAGAGGCGCTCTGAATTCAATAGCGGTGGAAGGTCATCAAGGCACCCTTTCAACTAAGTCGAAAGGACTGATGCGAAAGGGTCCAACCCGCGCCTATAAATAAGGCCCTAGGGGTGTTGTTTAAAGGAGCCAAATTCATTCTTTCTATGCTTATTCTTTTCTTGAGTTTGTAAACCCTAATTCTTAAATCAAATTGGGGATTTTACTTTCTTGTAATACTTAAGTCCTTGTATCCATGAAAATTGTCAATAAAGTAAATACATGGTGCTTTCGAATTCATAGAGTTTGATTTACTGCATGCATATTGTTTCGGCTATGAAGTACATACATCAACGCCTATCGAAGTGTTTCCTTTCGAAGGATTAGGACCCTTTCGACTACTTTAGATCCTATTAGGTCACAACCTTAGATTACCTCAACTGATTCGAAAGTGGTTTCGAAGGGTTCATTCACACTTCTAATCTTGCTTTGGAGTATTGATAAGATTTTTGTTAACACAAGATATGAATTTATGGTCTTCCATTATCAGATAAGATTCTGAACTTCTACTAGAGAAGATTTTTGACACTCCCTCCTACAATATCGCCAGAAAATTTTCTAAGTCTCAATTTGAAAATTTGTTGCTATTTACTGCTCTTTCTCTTATGTAAATTATAATTTTAACTCACATAAATAATATAGGCAATGAAAGCTAGAATAATTCGGTTAAATTCAGAAGGAGAATTGATAACAAATAGTATTTTGTACTTTATGTTTTACAAGAAAACAAGACTAGCAGGGAAATCTTATTGAGGATTGGACAACACAAAGGAATTCTTGGTTTTACCCTAAAGAGTAAAAAGCTTATCTTATACTAGGGGAGGAGCTAAATCTTATCCCAATAATTTTCAAAGGATATGAGCCAAGGAATCAATGTGGAGACTAAGGATTCATGTCGAGGTTTGAAGCAAGGGTTCATGTCGAGGTTTGAAGCTTCAGATGTAAAGATGAATATAGACTTAAAAATTTTTGCCGACATGAAAGAACACAAAATGGTGATAAGAAGAACCATGCCACTCCTATCCAATGACGTCGATCTTCTTCAAAACAAGCTGCTCCATATCGATGATGAGAATCAAGAATTATAAACATCATCGAGGATTAAGAAGTGATATAACCTCAATCTTATATAAGCAATGTCAACAACTGCTGTTGTCGAGATTCATCAATAACTTAGGTGTCGCGCTTCATTGACATAAAGGATTATCAGAAAAGAATGGTGTCGAGCATTGATAATACAAGCCCAATACCAAGAAGCAAAAATAAGAGCCTTGGAATGTGACAACGCCATCAATACCGAGGCCAATAAAACTCCTATCATCGAAACTTGACGATGATGAAACATCGCAAGGTTAACAGCTAGTGGTACCTACCATCCGCCAAACTCTATAAATAGAGAATTAAGGATCTTCATTTAGGGGCCGAAATTTTCAATTCTCTCTCTATTTCTTAAATCGCACTCTAACAAAATCTAAATCAAATTTGGGAAAGTTGTATTCGATCATTTTTGATCAATAGCAACAAAGGCTTGGATTGGCTTATGGACTTCATCCATGTTTTGGCGAATCATTATCAATTTAGGCATGCAAATATTTAGATGTAACACCCCATATTTTTTTAACCTTATTTAAGAAATTTAATTCGTTAGACTAAATTAATAATGTGAAGATTAATAGCCTGAGATTTGATTAGTTAAAGGTAACAGTGCCATGTTAAGTGGGTTAACTAAAATGAAATAACACTAGATAATGTGTTAGGAAATGAGAAGGGCATTATAGGAAATAGTAAAGCCTTATACCCTAAACCCTTATGAGATGGTAACTCACGTTCATTCACTCTTATTTCACTAAAACTAAATTGCTAAGGTCGTCCGACATTTCTCATTCTCAAGAGAGGAAGTAAAGGTAAGATTCTAGAGAAGAGAATAAATCAACTAATTCAACACTCAAAAATCTCATCTATAATCTCAAAAGCTAAGGTGAATAATTAATACATCCCTAATTCTTTTAGTTTTCGGTTTTGTGATTAGATCCGATATATTTTTTCTATATTGCCATGTTTGATGTTTAAAGACATATATATATATATATATATTTATAGTTGGTGAAATTATATATGTTTATTCGTGTTTTATGATATGTTTAACATGAAAACCCAATTTAATGACATCTGAATACCTTGGAAATTTAAAAATAGGTTTGAAATAATATTTTAGAGATGGGTTTTGATTTTCATGATTTTTTGATTTATTATGGATTTTATATGAATTTTCGAATGAAGAAAATTGTTTATTAGGTTATAAATTATTTTCGGCTAAAATAATAATTGTTTGGGTTTGAGATTTTAATATGTTAGGAAATATATTAAAATAGATTTTCTGGGATTTTTTCCAGAATTTTCCTAAGTCATTTGAGAGATATATAAAATTATTTAAGGTATGAGGCTTAAAAGTTTTATATATTTTAAAGGTGAAGGGGCATTGTGCAAAATAAAATTATTTATAAATTTTAGTAACAGGCAGCACATTTCTGAAAAGTACTTTATTGACCAATGAAAATTTGACAAATAAAGGAAGGTTAGTTGAAAAGTTTTCTTTTTTAAGTTTAAAAACAAAAATCACACTTTTTCCATGTTTCAGCTTATACTGCAGTTTACTTCCACCCTAGACCTTTCTTCTTAGTCGAAAGGTTAGCTTTCGATAAGGTCAAAGTTTAATGCATAAGGTATTAAGTAATTGTTACGTAATGAACTAAATATAGCCGAAAGGTGCTAAGCCGAAAGGTTGATGGCCTAAGAGCTTGGAATATAATTGTTTTATAAGTGAAAAGCTTTCGCCTGCTTTGCTTTCGAATTTGAGCTTCCAATTTGGTCACTTCCGACAGGTCAAATTATTTAAAAGAAAGACTTTAAACCTTCCAACGTAGTCAATAGATTGTTGCTGCTTCCGCCATTACTTTATTTTGAAACCTTTCGACATCGCCGAAGGGTTTCTACTGCTTTTATAAAGGTTTTTACTTTGAACCTTCTGACCCAGTCGAAAGGTTTACCTATTTTTAAACTATTCGTTTCTCCAATGCTTTCGGAAGGAAGCTTCCGACTTAGGTGGTTACCCTTGTTTTGTAAAGTATAACCCAAGGCTTTCGAAAGGTTGTTTCAATAAAGACAAAATGTTACAAAAAAAGGTTTCCAGATTGTTTTAAGTTGAACCCATTATGCCTTCGAAAGGTTTATGTTTTAAAAGGTTTTATGCATTCGAAGGGTTAATTCATTGATCTGTTTTGAAAGGTTTATTAGATGGTTTCGAAAGGTTTATGAAGGAAGGTTTTCCAAAGGTTTTCCTAAGGCAATGAATCGATGAGATTTTAAAGAAGGATGTCTAAAGTTTATAGCTTTCACAAGGTTTGCTTTGAATGAGTTCGAAAGGTTTGAGAATTGATTTCAAAAGGTTTAAACGTTGATTTTGAAGGAGATAATTTCAAAGTATGGAAAGAGGTTCTTTCAAATGGTTAAGTGTTAACCTCTACTAAATTTTGAGTAATATATATATATATATTTATTTATTTATTTATTTGACATGGTAATACGATTTGAGTAAAGTATAAAGATCATATTCTTTTCCTTGTTTGAAGTTTGATTTAAGGTTTAAATCATTTTGAAAATGTTTTCAAGGAAAATTATGGGAGGGGATCCTTAAGTATAAATGACTCATATATTAGAATACTAGATGGGACTAGTATGGGGTCGCGCCCTATACATTAGCTAGTAGCCCCAGCTAATTGTCGCCAAAATTGTTGTGTGTAAGGCTTGGTCACAAGTAGACTAAAATTATGATTACACACAGAAAGGAATATATGTTGTATACAGATAGGTTATTGGTGAGCCTGAAAAACCATTAGGATCGGGAAAATATGGGAGATGATTAAGTTTGGGACAGACCGTCCAAAAGTGAGATATTTAACAAATAGTTTAGGACTGACCGTTTTTATAGGAAATGTTAAACAGACAGATAAGGATAGATAATCCTGAATATTAATATCTAATAGGTGTTAGGTTAATTTAGTTTATATTGTCTGGTAGGTCCGAGTCAGCCAAAGGTTAAAAGTTATCCAAACAAAACTTTTGTGTTTGAACAGATAGTTCATTATTACTTGATATTTATGTATGTTTACATAATGTTTATTTTGTAGTGTTTAACCATTGTGGATGCAGGGTATAAGCATAGTATATGGTTATATGAAAGCATAGTATATGGTTATATGAAAGGATTTGCAAAGATATATATTAAAAAGAATGTTAGTGAGAGGAAACCCGTTTCGCCAAGCGGCGTGGTCTCACCTAACATAATTAAGCCAGGATGTATAGTATTATTCATACCAGGCTTTATGTCTGACTCGAAGTGTATGTTTTCCCCTTAAACTCTCGGGTGCTCAAAATTGATTTGAGTAGGTTGAGAGGTTAAGAATCTTTTCAGGTTTTAGAAAGTTGACGAATAAGCTACCAGAGGAAACATGAGGCAACGGATAGCTACCTAGGATTTGCTGCTTTTATTTATGTTTTGATGGATTTTCCGCTGTGTTATGTTGTAATTGGTTTAATATGACCATATACTCTGATCAATCGAGGAGGTATCTTCATATACCGCTCCCGGCGTAATTTGTAATAACTATATTTAATTTGTACCTGGGAAAATGATTTGGGTTATGTGACGTGAATGTGGAACAATTTTTATTTGGAAATGTAATGAAGTAATTTGTGGTTTTGAAATCTGTGTTTTGTTTCATGTTCAAGTGCTTCTGATATTATTGATACCATTAACATAGCCGTGTTTAGTCGCCGGAATCTAATGCTATATATGACTGCAGCATCTGTAGCGCTTAGTTTTGGGCCTCTAAATAGGGGATGTTACTTCTTGGTATCAGAGCATGGTTTATGAAAGACTTTAACTAAAAAATTATTTTTGAAAATATAATCCATAGGAATTAGAGTTAAGATCGGGGTATGGGATAACACTATAATAACGTACTTGTATTTTATATATATAAGTATATGCTATATATTTAGACTCCTATCTTAGTTATGTTATTCATCTGTATCTCACGAGTTTTGAATACATATATGGAGGGAAGAAGGAGTAGAGTAAATATCGGAAGAGATAGTAGCACCACCAACGGAAATTGCCCGACTAAACACAAGGAGAGGTCTTGGTCTGGCACAAGCTGAAAATGCTAGTGCAGGAGTTCCCCAAGTGGATATGGGGGCAATGTATCAGTTCTTTGTGAATATGGTGCAAGCTGGAGTAGCAGCAGGTGTGGTTGCAGGTAATGTTGTGGGAGGAGGATCTCAAGAAGTTCCTGCGGTCAATCAGTATGCTAACTTGACTAGAGATTACATCAGACTTGGAAGGAAGACGTTCATTGGTACCGAGGATGTGATTGAAGTGGAAAATTTGCTACTGCATTGTGAAAGAATTTTTGCTGATTTAGGGCTAAATGATGCGCAGAAAAGGAGGTTGGCCTCAAGGCAACTGCAGGGAGCTGCACTATTTTGGTGGAACACAGTCACTATCGGAGTTGATGAAGAGACCATTACTTGGGAGGAATTCAGGAGAAGGTTTTCAGAGAAATTTATGTCCGAAATGGCGTAGCTGCATTGGTAAGGAGGTTTGTAGAATTGGAGCAGGGGGATATGAGTGTGTTGGAGTACACAAGGAAGTTTGAGGAATTAGCCCGATACGGGTATGCCTTGGTTGATACCGTTATCAGTAGAAATGAAAAGTACATCGGTTGATTAAGGCCAGAACTGATAAGTGCTACTTTGCCGCACTTGAGAGACCCCAGCGATGTAGTTGTTGAGATGGCATTGATGCAATTAGAGGCATTGGCTTGCTTAAGGAAGAAAGTGAAAGAGGCTCAGACAAGACAGGCGTAGAAAAGGAAATTTTTGCAAATAAAGATTGCTCATAAAGAAGGAGCGCAAAAGAAAAGTAAGGCTGAAGTGGTTTGCTACAACTACAACAAGAAAGGACACTATGCCAACGAGTGTCGAGGTAGCAAGGGAAAAGGAAAAGAGGCTGGTGGAAAGAAGAATGTCAGATGCTTTAATTGCGATCAAGTGGGTCATTATAAGAACAAGTGCCCTAAGCCAGCAAAGGAAGGAAAGGGGCGAGTTTATGCTTTGGAGCCCACAACTGCAAAACTAGTTGCTCAGGAAAAGGGAAAAGCTGTTTTAGGAGGCTCGCTGCAGATCCACGGTATGTCTGTTAGTGTCCTATTTGTTACTGGGGCATCCCATTCTTTTATTTCTCGATGTCTGGTAGATAGACTTAACCTAGAACCCTCTTACTTAGTTAATTCCTTAAGGGTTGCTAATCCAATAGGAGGTTATGCAACACTTGGGATGAGGTTTGACCATCTAGAATTTGATTTGCTAGGCCATACCTTTGATTGTTGTTTTCATGTATTTGATTTTTTGGGATTTGGGAATATCCTGGGGATGGATTAGTTGAGTAGATATGATGCTAGGATATTTTGCCAAGATAGGAAAATATCACTTAATCATCCGGATTGTATTAATCGGATAATCTATGCCATAGAGAACCCTAATTGTGAGGTGAATGCTTTATTGGGTGTTATGGAGTTGGAGGATGAGTTGCATCTGGTCTTTCTAGTTAGAGAATTTGCCGATTTGTTTGAGCCAGTTGTTGGACTGCCACCGAAATGAGCTATTGAGTTTTAGATTAATTTAGTGCCTGGAGCTGAACCAGTGAGTAGACCACCGGGTAGGATGACACCTACAGAGATGAAAGAGTAGAAGGTGTAGTTAGTAGATCTAGAAGGCAAGAGTGTTATTAGGCCGAGTAGTTCGCGAAGGGGAATTGCTGCTGTGTTTTCTAAGAAGCCGGACGGATCGTTAAGGCTATGTATCGATTATCGTAAGTTGAATGATAAGACAATAAAGAACCGATATTCATTGTCGAGAATTGACGATTTGTTCTATCAGTTGAGTGGAGCAAAGGTATTCTCTCAGCTAGATTTGGCGATGGGATTTCATCAGGTTAGAGTGACAGAGGATAGCATTCCTTTGACGGCGTTTAGAATGAGACATGGATCGTACGAATGATTAGTTATGTCATTCGGACTAGCTAATGCACCGGTATTCTTTGTGGATCCGATGAATAGAATTTTTCAAGAGCATTTGGATAGGGTTGTTTTGGTTTTTGTTGATGAAATTTTGATATACTCTAAGGATGAGAAGGAGCATGAAGTTCATCTCAGAGTCATGCTCGAGACGTTGAGGGAGCATCAATTGAAGGCTAAGTTCATGAAGTGTCATTTTGGAAGAAGGAAGTGAAGTTCCTTGGTCATGTCGTCTCTGAGAAAGGGTTGTTTGTAGATCCAACTAAGATTGAAGCAGTGAACAATTGGAAGAGACCCGAGACTGTGACCGAGATAAACAGTTTCCTTGGATTGGCTGGGTATTATTGAAGATTTATAAAGGATTTTTCATAGATTAGCAGCACCGATGACTAAGATTACGCAAAAGGATGTGAAATCCGTGCGGACTGATAAGTGTGAAGAAGCATTCTAAAGCTTGAAACACTTATTGACCCATGCACTGGTGTTAGTGGTTATGGAGGAGAAGTGGGATTTAGTTGTTTATACAGATGCATGTGGAACTGGATTGGGAGCTGTGTTGATGCAAATGGGTAAAGTAATTGCTTATGCTTCTAGATAGCTCAGACCGCATAAGGCTAGGTATCCAACGCATGACTGGGAGTTAGCTTCCATTATATTTGCTTTAAAGGTGTGGAGGCATTATCTTTTGGGAGAGCGATTTGAGCTATATATTGATCATAAGTCGTTGAAGTATTTGTTCTTTCAGAAGGAGCTGAATATGAGACAGCAGAGATGGTTGTAGTTTATTGCTGCCAATGATTTTGGAATTAAGTACACACCCGGAAAAGGAAACAATGTAGCGGATGTACTCATTCGGAAACATAAAAATGCAGTATTGGCCATGATCACTGAGTGGAAAGACTTGGAGGCATTATCAGCTTGTAGTGTGCGGTTTAGGTCCGAGGTAGGATCGAGTGTAGGAAGTACTATATTGTCTTGTTTAGAAGTCCGACCGGTAACGATTGAGAAGATAGCTTCTAAGCAAGAGGAGGATCCAGTATTGGCTGAGCGTATCAGAAGGTTGAAGGAAGGAACAGAGAGCGATGACCTAAAGAATTTTAATCTTGACCAAAATGGGAGGTTGAGAAAGAAAGGAAGGTTATGTGTTCCGATTGTAGGAAAGACGAGGAAGGAGGTTTTGGATGAGTGCCATCGTTCGAAGTTCACTGTCCATCCAGGAGGAACAAAAATGTATCAGGACATGAAGAGAAATTTCTTCTGGGAAGGTATGAAACGTGACATTGGATTGTGTGTTAAGAAGTGCTTGAATTTACAATAGGCAAAGGCCGAACACTAGAAGGCAAGTGGATTGCTTCAACCATTAGAGGTTCCGTTATGGAAATGGGATTCAATCTCTATGGATTTTCTTGATGGGTTGCTGAGATCTAGTAGAGGAAACGAAAGAGTATGGGTCATAGTGGATAGACTGACTAAGAGTGCCCATTTTATTCCGGTAAAATCAACTAGGACGACACCTGGTTTGGCGAAGTTATTTATGAAGAATGTAGTTAGGCTGCACGGGATTCCTAGTAGTATTGTCAGTGATAAAGATTCTTTATTTACTAGTGATTTCTGGAAAAGTCTACAAAAAGCATTAGGAACCAAGCTCAACATGAGCATTTCTTACCATCCACAGACTGATGGGCAAACGGAAAGAGTTAAAAAAATCTTGGAAGATTTGTTAAGGGCTTATATATTAGATTTTGGGGGTCATGGGAAGACCATCTCCATCTAGTCGAGTTCGCGTATAACAATAGTTATCATACTAGTATTGGGATGGCACCGTTTAAAGTATTGTATGGATGATCGGGGATAGATTAGTTCTTGGTCCGGACTTAGTGAAGGAAGCTGCGGATAAGATTGAGTTTATTCGAGCTGGGATGAAGGAGGGCTCAATCTAGGTAGAAAAGTTATGCACACTACGCCATAAATGGCCTTCTGCAACACAAAAAAAATGTTGGCTCAGGACCGAAAAATGTTGCCATAGGTCTATGGCAACACTTTTAGGGTGATGCAATTTTTGTCGTTGCCTTAGACCTCAAAGGAAACATTTTGACTATCTAAGGCAACATAAGTAATATTGTTGCAATAGAACCCTATTTGGGTCTATGGCAACACCCATAGGTATTTGTAGCAACATTCCAAAAATGTTGCTATAGATATTAACTTTCTGAAGTTGTGGGGCCCACATATTGTGGGGCCCACAATGTGGGGCCCACGACCCAACTGGGTCCATCCCTATGGCAACACCTTGAATGACTATTGCAACATTATTTTAAGCAACATTTATAACCCGGTGGCAACACTATTATGAAGCTACTGCAACACTATTCTGAAGCTACTGCAACACTATACTGAAGCTACTGCAACACTATACTGAAGAGACACTAAGAGCACATAGAACAATACAATATCACATAGAACACTTGCATAATACACAGTACAATATCACATAAAACACTTGCATAATACACAGCATAATACACAGTACAGATAACAATTCATACAGCAGTACACATCACAATTCATGTCAGTTACCCCAAAATATCCAGTTACCCCAAAATACTACAAAGCTACCCCAAAATATCTGGTACACATAACAATTCATAAATGAGACTTAAGAGCTGGTGCCTCTAGTCAGATTATCAGTCTCACTGGACATGATTGTGGAAGTTAGATCCTCTACATTGATGTTCATCTCCGGGTTGGCGTCACCTAATTTCTTAAGCACCCTAGCCAAATTCTCTTGTACCTTCTAATTTACCTTGGATTCTAGCTGTGCTTCAATTTCTTCGACAAGCCTTTGCCTTAAGTCATGTACGTAAGCATTTGTGAGAGCCTCGGTTGATTGTTTTGCACACTTTGCACGCCTCCCTATAAGCAAAGGACGACCCTGTGATTTTCCATTCGAAATTACTTTTTCAACAGTATTTCCTCCTTCTCCACCGGCCATTGCCTTTTGAACTAAGTCCTACAAAATAAAGCCACATCAAAATTACCCTACAGTAAATGCAGAGAATGCAGCAAATGCTTACATATGGATTGTGTACAGCAAATGCAGAGAAAGCCACATTTTGGAAAACAATTTGTTTATGTGCATGTAATTAGAAAACATTTGTAACATATATACTAGTAAAAACTGGAAAACAATTCCGTCGACAGCCAGCTACGGCTTCGTCATCTGGATTCTGAGGCTTCAAACGGCCATTCATTTTATTTATACACATATGTGTATTACTATAGACATATATTTTTATATAAACCAAGTCAGTAATCCCTTTAACCAAATTCATTTCTTCGTTTCCAGTTTTTGTGTCATTTCTAGCCAAACGCAAAAGCAAGTCCTTTTCATTCGACTAGAAAAGGAAAAAAATGGCAGAGGGTTCAAAATTCTTAATCTCACAATATACTCAATTACAATTTTCAAAGCAAACATCTATGCCATTAGTACGTTTGCGAAACTCAGGTTCAACAAGTGTTTCAAGGACAGTTTCAAGGACATGAGCATACATGCACATGAGCAAGACATGAACAATGTGCAGCATGTGCAAAACAGAACAAAATTATTACAAAACAGAATTATTACTTACAAGTTTGTACTTCATTACTTGAGGATTGGACACGTACTCACGCCCATCTGTTCTCTTACGACTTTTAAGAAAAAGTGTTGCATCAGATGGTGTCTCCTGATACAAGTTCAATAGATAGTTTAGCATACACTCTCTTCAGTCAAAAATGTAAAGTATCACATACCATCTTATGACGAAGCTGGGTGAACGACTTTGGACCAGCGGTGTGTGTGTCTTGATACGACTTACGACTATCAGAATTTTTCAGGGCTTTTTGCTAAAAAATACACAAAAAACAAAGTACTCGTTTATCTCACAAAAAAAAGTACTTGTTTATCTTGCGAAATAAATAATATGTACGTATACCTGAATCTCATCATCTGCCCAATACCTCAAGAGAACTTTAAAATCCTCCACTGGGATGTTGTACGGCTTGTTTTCTAGCCTCTCCTCATCAGTCTTATAAGCTTTATAATGAGCTGTTTTTATGCGACTCTTGTACCCCCTCCAACAGTCACGAATAGACTTCAACACCCAGTTTTCACATTCATCCGGAATAATATACCGTTGCTTAAATATAAATCAAAGATAAAAAAGAATAAATAAATCAAAATTCAGCTACATTATAGTTAATAGATCAATATTACTTATTAAAGTAAAATTCAGCAACATTATAGTTAATAATAGATTACCTTAACATAATCCCATAGAGATTTCTTCAACTTTTCAGGAACATCCGACCCAGATTTATACGTAAGTGGCACAGACCTTTTCAATGTTCCTAAAAAGTTGCTCAGTTCAGATATTACTTTGTCATCATCTGAAATAGGTTGGAACCACTGGTTCATCATAATTACAACTCTTTTGTCATTCGCCCTTGTATGAACATTAAACATCTTTGTGTGACCTCTGAGTCATTTAGGAACTTCACCTTTAATTAAAATGAAAAGTCTCGTCAAATAATAACATAAATCATAATGTAAATTCGGTACTTAAATATTAATCCACTGTAATATTAAATATTATTATCACATCAATTTAGTACCTGCTTCAACTTCTTCATTTTCAATGTCTGGCAAGACATTCTCCGCAACATACTTATTTGCCATACCACTTGCACTAGCTTTTGTAGCATTTTTCTTTTGTCGTTCCTGCAGAGCCAAATAAACAGCCATTGTTCCTTTTCCTTCAGCATCCTTCTCAGTTGAACTTACTACCAGGCTTGGGCTTGGGCTTGTGCTTCTCAACTTTTCCTTTTCCTTTGCGATACCACTAGCTGAACGAGTTTGTGGTCCACTAACAGGCTTGGGCTTCTCAACTTTTTTAGTTCTCTAAATTGTATATATAAGTAGGAAATAATATTGGATTTTATAGTTATTATCTTCATAAGCAAAAAAAATAAGATATGTAGCTATCACACACCTTTCTTGGACTTTATGAAGTATCATCTTCACTATGCTCCTCATGGTCCGGATTATATTCCTGATCACTATCCACATCCTCTTGCATCTTTTCTTTTCCTTTAACTTTTTTTTGGTTTGCATTTCTCAGTTCAACTGAAATTGCAGGCACACCTAGAGAAGCAAGAACTTCGTTGTTCCTCATCACATTAATAGCTCTATGTACTTCATAATCTTTTAGGTTCATCATCAACTTACCAGCTCTCTGTACTTCATAATCTTGTAGAGATAGTGGAGGTGTAGAATACTCATTTGGAGGTGGTGGAGGTGGTGGAGGTGGTAGATGAACATCCTGCAAGTATATAATAAACAGGAACATCATAGTAAGTATGCTGCAAGAGTGGTACAAAATATTCAAATTACAATAAGATCATCATAATAAGAATTCTTCAAACCTGCATGCCATTTTCATCCATATCTTCTTCTTCCGATGTTGGTAAATGTGATTCCAACTTCCTCTTAACACTTGATGAGTTCAGATTCACTGTTGAATCACTGATTTTTGGTTTTTTTTTCTGTGTCATCTTCTGAGTATTTACCTGATCAGCTAACTTTAGATTCACGGTTGCATTGTTGGGTTCTGGATTATTCAGCCGTGTCGACTTCCGAGGACTCCTCACCTCAGCTAACTTTAGATTCTCGGTTGCATTGCTGGGTTCTGGATTATTCAGCCGTGCCGACTTCCGAGGACTTTTCACCTCAGCTAACTTTAGATTCACGGTTGCATCGTTGGGTTCTAGATTAATCAGCCGTGTCGACTGCCGAGGACTGTTCACCTCACCTAACTTTAGATTCACAGTTGCATTGCTATTCAGCCATGCTGACTTCCGAGGACTGTTGACTTCAGCTAACATCTTGTTTTTTGGTTCTGTTTTAGTTGATGAGCCGTCACGTACTGTCGTTTCACTGGTTTTGTAGCTGCAACAATACAATGATATTATAATCATAATCTTTAAATGTTATAATCAAAATATCACAATAATTTTTTTTTGCTATATCAAAATATCAGAATCTGTAAATGATATTAACTATCCATTTATATATACCTGTAACTAGATTCTGCCTTGGCCGCATGATTACATGCGGCTGCATTTGCTTCAGTGGCTCAATTGCAGTATCGACAACGTTGTCGATATAAAAATCCAAGTTGCCACCACTGTTAACTCCTTTGACTAATTCGGAGAGGTCCGCATCATTCGTCACTAACTTCCACCCACCCTTCTCACCATTTCTCATATAAATTCCTCATATTTCGGTGTATTGAAGGTCATCCTTCAAAAACTCCATGAGCACTGTGTACGAGAAGTAGTCAGGATCAACCCTCTTTACCACAGTATCGGTTCCACCAACATATTATGCCTTCTGAAATGCACCCTTGTGATGAAATGTGAGCTGCATGAGTTCCCCCATCCTATACAAAATGGATACAGAATGGTGAGTTTACATTGGAAGCAAGATATGAAATAATAAAATGGGCAGGTATATTAAGTACATATGTGTATGCAGGTATATAAATCACTAGAAACAACAAGGGAACACATAAAATCAGAATAACTTACAAGCAGTCAAGTAATTAAAAAGTAGTAAATTAATTATGAAAATCAATAGATACAGAAGTCGTCCCTTAATTAAGAACCAATACATAAATAGAAGTCACTTGATATTGCTACATAGAAATCATGATGAAGTTTCCTCTATGCTAGGCGGAATGAGGATTTGTGTTGCCGGGACGTCATCTCTATACCACCTAACATCACTAACTTGATTTCATATTCCATTACCACATTGAATATCATGTAAAACTGGATCATCTTCATTTCCATTTTCATTTTCGACATCACACCAGTCCCTCGGCAATTTCTTGACAACATTATAAAGTGTCGTATCAGTTGGATCTTGTACATAAAATACTTGTTGTACTTGTGAAGCCATAACATACGGATCAGATTTCTAGCACAATCTATTAAAATTAACTCGAGTCATCCTATACAAATCTTTCTCTTCTTGGTACCAGCAACACTTAAATAAAACCACTGAAGTTTCTCCCCAATAATCAATTTCTAGTATTTCTTCAATTGCTCCGTAGTAACTAACATTACCAACCAATGGATTTTGATCTTTTGAACTTGCAAAGCTAGTGGTCAAGGCAGTCAAGAATACACCACTATTCTGTGTTTTACACTTAGCATCTCTATATTTTGTATGGAATCTGTATCCATTAATAACATATCCACTAAATTTCCTAGCTGTCCGATTAGGGCCCATTGCAAGCACTTCTAGCTCTTTCAAAATGTCCTCTTTCTTCCCAACCTCATCCTTCAGCCATTTCCAGAATTCTTCAGTATGTGCTCTCTCTCTTTTATATCTTCTCGATATTGCATGACCATCAATTAAAGATCGATGTTCCCTATAATAATTATGATGGTATTAATATCAATAAAGAAATATTCTTATTCTTTAGTACTTGCTAGAATAAAATTAGAACATAAAAGCTTACTCTTTTAAATTGTCTATTTCCTCGTTACCACAATTGAATAGAATGTACCGATGACATGCCATCCACTCAGATTCTTTTAGATGAATAGCTTTTCCGTCTTTATTTCTTCTTGTACCAATAGCATATTCCATATTTTGTGAACAACTTTCAAATTTAGGTACTGCATCACCACCGCTTAAGAATCTTGAGCGGAATGTCAAGCATTCTTCTGCCAAGTAACCTTCGGCGATGGAACCCTCCGGTTTAGATCTGTTGCGCACATAAGATTTGAGTTTAGCTAGATAACGCTCAATCGGAAACATACATCGAACGTGCACAGGTCCACCGTATTCAACTTCCTTGCACAAGTGAACCGTCAAGTGAACCATTATGTCAAAGAAAGCCGGTGGAAATATCATCTTAAATTGGCAAAGAATTTCGACAATTTCTTGTTGTTGCCTCTTCACATCTTCCAAATCAATTACTTTTCCCCAAAGACCTCTTAAGAATGCACCAAATCTTATCAGAGGCAATGCAACCTCAGGCTTCAGTGTTTTTTTCACAGCAAATTGCAATAAGTAGTGAAGTAGAAAATGAGCATCATGGGTCTTGTACCCTGAGATTTTCCTTCCTTCGTGTGAACATACCGACTGATATTGGCTGCACAACCGTATGGCAATTTAACATTCTCCAGTACTGAGCAAAATATTTCTTTTTCTTTATTCGTCATGTCAAATATGGCAGCCCTAATCTCAAAGTGTTTGTCGTCATTTGATAAAACGGGATGTAGGATCTTCATGATGCCTATTTCCTGTAAATCAAAACGAGCATTCAAATGGTCTTTTGACTTGCCACTAATATTTAGCAAAGTACCAAGTATGTTGTCGCATATGTTTTTCTCTATATGCATAACATCAAGGTTATGTCGCAATAAATTGTGGCTCCCATACGGTAAATTGAAAAATATTGACTTCTTTTTGAAAGGGGAATCCTTTTTCTTCCCAAAATTATTTTCAAAGTCACGCAACAGTTCTTCAATGTCTGTTCCTGACAAATTTCCTGGAATCTGTCCTATTTCAACTTCACCATTGAACCTCCTCTTATCAAACCACCACTTGTGTTTCGGATCCAGAAATTTTCTATGATTCATGTAGCACATTTTTTTACTATGTTTCAAGTACATTGAAGAAGTCTCATAATGGCATACAGGACAACCCAATTTACCCTTTGTGCTCCAACCGGATAACATTGCATACCCTGGAAAATCGCTAATGGTCCACAACACACTTGCACGTAACATGAATTTTTGATCAGTAAAGGCATCATAAGTTTCTATGCCTAGATCCCATAATTCTTTCAACTCTTCAATTAGAGGCTGCATATATACATCAATTTTATTCTTTGGAGACTCTGGACCAGAGATGAGTGTTGAAAGAATTAGATTTTCGGGCTTCATGCACAACTAAGGTGGAAGGTTGTAGTTAACTAATTCAATTGGCCATGTACTGTAAGTTGTACTCATTGTACGAAAAGGATTGAATCCATCAGAGGCTACACCCAATCTGATATTTCTCTTTTCTGATGAAAAATCAGGATACATAGCATCCATTGCCTTCCAAGTCTCGCTATCAGCTGGAAGTCTAAGTTTTCCGTCTTTTTTTGGCCCATAGAATGCCATCTCATAAGTTGTGAATACTCCTTGCATATAAACAGCCTTTGCAGCCTTGGTTTTAGCGGAAAGTAACGCATCACTTTTGCCGGGACTTTGTGAATCAATTTCTCTGGATCATTGTCACGGGTGCCTTTCTTTTCCTCTTCCCACCTCGAAATACCACAAGAGTTACAAACATCTTTATCTTTATTTTCTGCCCAATAGAGCATGCAATCGTTTGGACATGCGTGTATTTTTTTGTAATCAAGACCTAAATCTTTAATGATTTTCTTCGTGGCTCTAAAAGATAAAGGTATGTGGGCCTGTGGAAAAGCCTCTCTCATCAACTCTAGTATATCCCCAACTGCAGACTCTATAATTCCATGTACACATTTTAAAGAATAAAGCCTGTTGATAAAACTTAATCTCGAAAATTTTGAACAGCCAGGATATAATGGCTGCTTTCCATCTTCGACAAGGCGATAAAATCTTTTAGCATCGACATTTGTTGCATCAGAATTCTCATCTTCACAGTTCTGCATATCTCCATGAGTACGGTGCAACATTTCACCTAGATTATCTCCAAAATCACCAGCATCACAGTCTATATCTTTATCACTCCTTCCAAAATTTGGGTGAGAAACCTCACAAATCCATTTCACATACAATGGAGATGGACCATTGCAGATGAGATGATCATAAATTATATCTGGACGACGCCACTTGCTATTTTTACAATTCTTACATGGGCACGTCATTTCATCGCCTACGGCGAATTTAGAAAAACCGTTTTGTATAAAGGCTCTTATCCCGCTAATATATCCTTCACTAAACTTTGGAAGTTCTATCCAAATGTTTTCGATGTCCATCACTACAATTATGAATATGAGTATTTTAACATAAAAAGATAAAATTTGTGTGTGTGTCCAACAAGAGTAAACCTAGACAAGTCGAATTGTTAATTCAGGCCGAATTAAGAATTTATAAGTAGTTTAAATCGAAACCCTAAAGTGATGGGAGAGAGTGTTATACCTCAAAATCGAAATTGAAGCCCTAAAGTGATGTGAACAATGCTTGAACCCCCAAATCGAAGCGAAAACGCTGAACAAAGCTTGAACCCCCAAATCGAAGCCCTAATCGAACCAAAATCGCTTGAAACTTTGTAAGAAGATAGAGAAGAATGAAAATAAAAAGTTATTTGCGGGGACTTTTTTTCTTCGCGGCTCTAAAAGATCAAGGAGTGGTGTTCGGATTGATGAGGTGTCACGTTCTCCAATGTAGGATTTGCCTTGGTAGATTGGCGCGGATCGGTGCGAAAGATATGCAAAGGTCTGCTATAGCAACACTATAAAAAAATCTTGCATCAATTACACTTGTTTAGCTAGAGCAACACATTTTTATGGCTAAGGCAACGCCAAAAATTCAACATTGCAGTGGGACCAAAATTGTATAGCTATCGCAACATTTTATCTGGCAACACCTTGCAAAAATGTTGCAGAAGGCCATCTATGGCGTAGTGGCATATAGAAGGAAGGATTTGGAATTTTCTGTTGGAGATTATGTGTTTGTTAAGGTTTCACCGACGAAATGTGTAATTAGATTTGAGAAGTCAGGGAAATTAGCACCTAGGTTTATTGGTCCATTTTGTATTATTGAGAGGATCGAGAAACTCGCTTATAAAGTGGAGTTACCGAGTAGTTTGGCTGGAGTCCATAATGTTTTCCATATTTCTCATCTTAGCAAATTTGTTAGAGACCCAGAGACTACTTGACGCAGCGGATTAATCAAAAACAATGTAGATCGTTGAATGTAGCAATCGGTGGAATGGAAGATACTGAAATGCCCAAATTCGTTGATCCGAAGATACCGAATTCTAGCTATCCCGAACTCGTTGATCGCGCACGATACCGGGTTCAAAGATCTTCAATTCTTCAAGCGTTGATCAAGCGCACTTGATTCCGCGAATCGGCTTCTACAATCGTTGAATCGAGCGCACTCGATTATCCGAAAGAGGAGATAGGAGATTACACTCAACTACCAATTTGGAATGAAAGCACAAAGCAATTAAAAGAGAATTTTATTCAAAAATCAACAACCTTACAAAATGACACAACTTGCCTATTTATAGGCTACAACACATATCCAGAAAAATTCCAAGTCTTAAGTCGTTTCCGACTCATCACCTACGACCTACGACTCATCATAAGTCGTATACGACTTATTAGCTTACAATACAGTGACATAACAACATATTACAACAACACATAGTTCAGCCGCGTCATACGACCTAAAATACAACTTATTACGACATACGACTTAAAAGTAACGGCTTAACAACTATACAATGGAAACAATACATATAGGTCGTCGACGACTCATCATATCATCCTTGCGACCTAACTTCCATGCTCCAGCTTCCATCTTCGACTTAAGGAATCAACGGCTTAGATTAACTCGGCATATGATTCAACGGCATCCATCTTCACGCGACTCAACTAAGTCGTAACTCTTCACCGACTCATCACTTCCTTTAAGTCGTAGCTGACTTAACACTTGTGTCTTCTCCTCCTTGAGTCGTGGGCGACTCATCTCCCTGTTAAGTCGTAGACGAGTTATAGTTGCTTTGTTAAGTCGTAAACTCGTCGCAACTTCCCTTTTGGTTTTCCCGTTGAGTCGTGGTCGACTCATCACCGCCTCCTTAAGTCGTGTACGACTTACGCCTTTATCTTGCGCTGCTTCCTTGTTATCTCGTGGTGCTCCTATAAGTCGTGTACGACTTATGTTTACTTTTTTAAGTCGTGTACGACTTATGCCCTGTGCTGCATCATCACGAAGTCGTGTACGACTTAGGCTATCTCGTGTACGACTCAATGCTGATTCACTAACTCGCCGCTTCCCCTCACATGGGTCCATAGGTCGTGGATGACTTATCTCTTCGCCTTCCTTAAGTCGCGTACGACTCATGTCCTTAGCTTCGATAAGTTGGTCACGACTTATGCCTTGGGCAATTATAGCTTGGCCTACATCATCCTCCCCAGGTTGAAAGAAATTCGTCCTCGAATTTGCATCTTCCTCAACACCAGTTCGTTCATCCCCGTGATATGGTACGAGATTTTTAACATTGAACACGTCAGACGTATACACATCATCTGACAGCTTCAGTTTATAAGCATTTTCATTGATTCGTTTCACAACTTCCACCGGACCAATTTTCCTGGCTTTCAACTTGTTGTAAGCGCCCACTGGAAAACGATCTTTTGTTAACATTGCATAAACCATATCACCTTCATGAAATTCAACACTCCTTCGTTTCAAATCTGCAGATTGTTTATATTTCTCATTTGCTTTCTCTAATCGTTCTTGAACGATTTTATGACACTCCGTCAGCCCTTCAACAAAATCAGCAGCTTTCTTAATTGTCTTCTTTGATTGTGGCACTACCGTTAGATCCAACGGTCCCTTTGGTAAGCTCGAATAAACAATCTGGAATGGACTGAACCCAGTACGTCGATTCACAGCATGATTATGGGCAAACTCTACTTGGCATAACTTCACATCCCAACTCTTCAGATTATCTTGAACAAGACACCTCAACAAATTTCCCAATGATCTATTAACCACCTTCGTTTGTCCATCAGTTTGCGGATGATAAGCACTACTAAATTTCAGCTTCGTCCCGACCATTTTCCACAAACTCAACCAAAAATGACTCAGAAATCGAGTATCTCTATCCGACACAATAGATTCTGGCAATCCATGAAGTCGATAGATCTCCTTGAAAAACAATTGAGCAACATGAACAGCATCCGCCGTCTTCTTACAAGCAATAAAATGTGCCATTTTCGAAAATCTGTCAACCACCACATAAATGGAATCATTACCACGCTGCGTTCTCGGCAACCCCAACACAAAGTCCATACTCACATCAACCCATGGTTTAGTTGGTACCGGTAATGGCATATATAAACCAGCATTAGTCGCAGTTCCTTTCGAAACCTGACAAATATGACAACGCTCCACAAATCTCTCTACTTCTTTCCTAATCGATGGCCAAAAGTAGGATTGTGAAATTAACTGTAAGGTACGGTCTCTTCCAACATGCCCTTCTTCATGTAACTCCTTGATAATCTTCATTCTCAAACTACCCTCCGGTATGCACAATCGATTTCCTTTAAAGAGAAAACCATCTACCACCACGAACTCATCCATCTCTCCCTCCTTGACTTTATTAACGAACTTTGCAAAGTAAGGATCATCGGTAAATAATTCTGGCAATATTTCAAACCCTGTCACCTCAACTTTTAGTGTAGTCAACAAACGACTCCTTCTACTCAAAGCATCAGCCACACGATTCGTCACCCTTGATTTGTGCTTTACAACGAAAGTAAACTGTTGCAGATATGCAATCCACGATGCATGTCTCGCTGAAATCTTATCTTGCCCTTGCAAATGCTTCAATGCTTCATGATCAGTATACAGAACAAACTCTTTCTGAAATAGATAATGTCTCCAGTGTTTAATAGCCTGCACAACAGCATAAAACTCCACATCATATGTACTGTATCGCATCTTCGCTCCTGACAACTTCTCACTGAAATATGCAATTGGACGACCCCTTTGACTCAACACTCCTCCAATTCCAACCTTTGACGCATCAGTGTGTAGCTCAAACAATAACTGAAAATCTGGTAATACTAGAATTGGTGCAGATGTCAGCAACTCCTTGATCTTCCCAAAAGCATTCCCTGCTTCCTCTGACCATGTAAATTGTTTTCCCTTCATACAATCAGTCACAGGTGCCATCACACTACTAAAGTGTGGAATGAACCTTCGATAGAATGAAGCCAACCCATGGAAACTACGAACTTCCGTTATCGTCTTGGGCTGTGGCCAATCTCTGATAGCTTCAACTTTACTTTGGTCAACCTGTATACCTTCTTCCGATACAACATATCCCAGAAATAAAACACTATGCGTCATGAACACGCATTTCTTCGTTGCAGCATAGAATTGTTCTTGTCGTAATATCATCAGCACTTCTCTAAGATGATTCAAATGTTCCTCCGGACTCCCACTGTAAATCAGAATATCATCAAAATACACCACCACAAATTTCCCAATGAACGGTCGAAAAATCTAATTCATCACCCTCATAAAAGTACTTGGTGCATTCGATAGACCAAACGGCATTACCAGCCATTCATACAATCCTTCCCTTGTCTTGAATGCTGTCTTCCATTCATCCCCTGGTCTAATGCGAATCTGATGATATCCACTCTTCAAATCAATCTTCGAAAAGATAGTGGCTCCACTTATTTGATCTAACAAGTCATCCAACCTCGGCATTGGAAATCTATATCTCACAGTAATCTTATTCAATGCTCGACTGTCAGTGCACATCCTCCATGTCCCATCCTTCTTGGGTACCAATAAAGCTGGTACAGCACAAGGACTCAGACTCTCCTGCACTCGCCCCTGCTCAAGCAATTCCTCTACCTGCCTCCGCAACTCTTCATGTTCTTTCGGACTCATTCGATAATGTGGTCTGTGTGGCAAAACTGCTCCCGGAACAAGATCGATTTGATGTTGTATGTCTCTCAAAGGCGGTAACTCCTTTGGTAACTCATCTGGGAATACATCGTCAAATTCTTTCAAAACTGGTTTAACTTCTTCTGGTATTTCAACCTCTTCACTGCTTTCTCGTCCAATCAACATGAATACCTCAGGCTCTTTCTCAACCTCCTTAACAAACTCCTTCAATGATAATAAAGTTTTCAGCTCTTCAATTTCCTCCAGCTTACTCTCCTTCTGTTGTTGTTTCTTCGGAACTAGAGTAATCTTTGTGCCTTCAAACATGAAACTGTAACTGTTGGTACACCCATCATGTTGCACAGCTCGATCATACTGCCACGGTCTCCCCAGCAACAAATGACAAACGTCCATATCTACGACATCACACCAGATTTCATCTTTGTATTTCTTCCCAATTGAAAACTTCACACAAGCTCTACGTCCAACTTTCACTTCACCACCCTTCCTCAACCAAGCTAACTTGTACGGTTTAGGATGTTTCTCGGTTTTCAATTCCAACTTCTTCACCGCTTCTGTAGAGATAATGTTATCACAACTCCCAGCATCAATAACAAATTTACAAACTCTTCCCAGAATAGTGCATGTAGATTGAAAGATATTGTTCCTCAACCAACTACTTTCCTCCTCTTGCTTCGGTGTCAAACAACTTCTTCTCATCATCAATGCGTACCCGTCATCTCCTGACAGCAAGTCTTCCTCCTCGACTGGTAAAGAATTAGAGCATTCAGCTTCTTCATCCTCATCCTCAACCTCAGCTATCATAGCTCTCTTCTTCGGCTTTGGACATTCATTACTTTTGTGACCCAATTCTTGACAATTGTAACATTTGAAACCATTGTTAACCCTTGTCTTCTCAACCTCCTTCACCACTGGTCTACTGATAGGTTTAGAAACATTAGAACTTCCTCCAACACCCTTCGCTTGATTGTTAGAATTAGTAAACACACCACCTCCTCGTCGTCCCTGTTTCTCCCAAGCCAACACTTTCTGATGTGCTTCCGCTACAGATCTTGGATCGAACATATTAACCATATCCTGAATCTGCATTCGCAATCCTCCAATGAATCTAGATGTTAGCTGCTCTTCCGTTTCCATAATATCATTCCTTGCAATAAGTTGATAGAATTCATCAGCATAGTCATTCACAGATTTCGTCCCTTGTCTCAAGTTTTGCAAACGTTGATACATCAAAGATTGATAATTGTAAGGTAAGAACGTTGCTTTCATCAATTTCTTCATCTTCTCCCAAGATTCAACTTTTGACTTCCCCATTCGTTCACGTGTAAGTTTGGTTTGTTGCCACCATGCTAAAGCTCTACCCCTCAACCTTATAGCAACTAACTTCACTCTACGATGTTCTGGAACTTCTTTGAAGTCAAAAATCTCCTCGACATTAGCCACCCAATCTAGAAACTCCTCTGCTTGCATACCACCTTTGAATTCAGGAATTTCGGTCTTCATCCCCGATTCCCACTTGTAATCATACTCAGAGTGATTTCTTCCTTGACCTCTTCCTTGAATACTACCACCATCATACTCCTCTTCAAATTCAGATGCATAACGATGTCGATTCTGACCACCAACATCTCTACTCCCTTCACGTCTACCACCATCCCTTCTATCTACATTCCTCCGTTCACGATCATTCACGTTCCTCCCACGCCCTTGATCATTTTCAACACTTCTGTCTCGATTGGAATGTGGCGAGACTCTACTACCCCCATTGTTAGATTCTGGTGAAACCCTTCTCCGATTTTGATTCATCTCCGTCATAAGCTTCTCTAACCGGCCAATTCCTTCGTTAAGCTTTTCACTAAAGTTTTCATTGATTCTTTGCTCCATCTCATCAGCTTCTTCTCTACGATACAAAGCTTCTACGTTTTGGTGGCGATTAGCTCTTCTTGGCGGCATACTTGAAAATTTTACAAACTCTTCAACACTTCAAAATTCAAACACTTTTCGAACTTTGATCCAAAATGAAACGGATCGAAAACTTCCACTTTGTAGCAAATCGCGATGAACACGATGGACAAAGTTTCGGCTTCCAATGCAAATCCGATCAAACAACCTTCGAACAATGATGACTCTTCTTCCTCTCGGCCACGGTTTAACACTTCAAACTTCTCGGCCGAACAACTTCAAATTGAATAGGCTCCAAGTCTCGATCTAGCTATGATTGGCTAGAACAAGCTCTGATACCAAACTGACGCAGCGGATTAATCAAAAACAATGTAGATCGTTGAATGTAGCAATCGGTGGAATGGAAGATACTGAAATGCCTAAATTCATTGATCCGAAGATACCGAATTCTAGCTATCCCGAACTCGTTGATCGCGCACGATACCGGGTTCAAAGATCTTCAATTCTTCAAGCGTTGATCAAGCGCACTTGATTCCGCGAATCGGCTTCTACAATCGTTGAATCGAGCGCACTCGATTATCCGAAAGAGGAGATAGGAGATTACACTCAACTACCAATTTGGAATGAAAGCACAAAGCAATCAAAAGAGAATTTTATTCAAAAATCAACAACCTTACAAAATGACACAACTTGCCTATTTATAGGCTACAACACATATCCAGAAAAATTCCAAGTCTTAAGTCGTTTCCGACTCATCACCTACGACCTACGACTCATCATAAGTCGTATACGACTTATCAGCTTACAATACAGTGACATAACAACATATTACAACAACACATAGTTCAGCCGCGTCATACGACCTAAAATACAACTTATTACGACATACGACTTAAAAGTAACGGCTTAACAACTATACAATGGAAACAATACATATAGGTCATCGACGACTCATCATACCATCCTTGCGACCTAACTTCCATGCTCCAGCTTCCATCTTCGACTTAAGGAATCAACGGCTTAGATTAACTCGGCATATGATTCAACGGCATCCATCTTCACGCGACTCAACTAAGTCGTAACTCTTCACCGACTCATCACTTCCTTTAAGTCGTAGCTGACTTAACACTTGTGTCTTCTCCTCCTTGAGTCGTGGGCGACTCATCTCCCTGTTAAGTCGTAGACGAGTTATAGTTGCTTTGTTAAGTCGTAAACTCGTCGCAACTTCCCTTTTGGTTTTCCCGTTGAGTCGTGGTCGACTCATCACCGCCTCCTTAAGTCGTGTACGACTTACGCCTTTATCTTGCGCTGCTTCCTTGTTATCTCGTGGTGCTCCTATAAGTCGTGTACGACTTATGTTTACTTTTTTAAGTCATGTACGACTTATGCCCAGTGCTGCATCATCACTAAGTCGTGTACGACTTAGGCTATCTCGTGTACGACTCAATGTTGATTCACTAACTCGCCGCTTCCCCTCACATGGGTCCATAGGTCATGGATGACTTATCTCTTCGCCTTCCTTAAGTCGCGTACGACTCATGTCCTTAGCTTCGATAAGTCGGTCACGACTTATGCCTTGGGCAATTATAGCTTGGCCTACATCACTACTATAGCACCTATAATATTAGAAGACTTAGTAGTAGAACCGGATTTGACTATAGTTAGGAAGCCGATTCAGATTGTGGCTAGAGATGAGAAAAAATTGAGGTACAAGACAATCAAGTTAGTAAAGGTTCAGTGGAGTAATGATGCTAGCGATTGTACTTGGGAAGTGAAGAGCAGGATTAGAGACTCTTACCCTGATTTATTTGATGGTATGTTTTGCCTTTGATTGTTTTGTTATGTACCTTATCATAATTTCAAGGATGAAATTCTTTAAGGTAGGTAGCCTATAACACCCCATATTTTTCTAACATTATTTAAGACATTTAATTAGTTAGATTAAATTAAATAATGTGAAGATTAATAGGTTGAGATTTGATTAGTTAAAGGTAACCGTTCCATGTTAAGTGGGATAACTAAAATGAAATAACACTAGATAATGTGTTAGGAAATGAGAAGGGCATTATGGAAAATAGTAAAACCTTATACCATATACCCTTATGAGATGGCAACTCACGTTCATTCACTCTCATTTCACTAAAACTAAATTGCTAAGGCTGGCTACCATTTCTCATTCTCAAGAGAAGATGTAAAGCTAAGATTCAAGAGAAGAGACAACTAATTCAACACTCAAAAATCTCATCTATAATCTCAAAAGCTAAGGTGAATAATTACTACATCCCTAATTCTTTTAGTTTTCAACTTCGTGATTAGATCCAAAATGTTTTCGCTATATTATTGCCATGTTTGATGTTTAAAGATATATATATATATATATATAGTTGGTGAAATTATATATGTTTATTCGTGTTTTATGATATGTTTAACATGAAAACCCTATTTAATGACATCTGAATACCTTGGAAAATTTAAAATAGGCCTGGAATAATATTCTAGAGAAGGGTTTTGATTTTCATAATTTTCCGATTTATTATGGATTTTATATGAATTTTCGAATGAAGGAAATTGTTTATTGGGTTATAAATTATTTTCGGCTAAAATAATAAATGTTTGGGTTTGATATTTTTACATATTAGGCAATATATTAAAATATATTTTCTAGGATTTTTTCAGAATTTTCCTAAGTCATATGAGGGATATATAAAATTATTTAAGCTATGAGACTTAAATATTTTATATATTTTAAAGGAGAAGGGGCATTTTGCAAAATAAAATGATTTATAAATTTTAGTAATAGCGGCAGCACATTTCTGAAAAGTATTTTATTGACCAATGAAAATTTGACAAAGAAATGCACGTTAGTTTAAAAGTTTCCTTTTTTAAATTTAAAAACAAAAATCACATTTTTTTTTCCATGTTTCAGCCTATACCGTAGTTTACGTTCCGCCCCAGACCTTTTATCTCAGTCGAATGGTCAGCTTTCAATAAGGTCAAAGTTCAATGCATAAGGTATCAAGTAATTTGTACGTAATGAATTGAATATAGCCGAAAGGTTCTAAGCCGAAAGGTTGATGGTCTAAGAGGTTGGAATATAATTGTTTAATAAGCGAAAAGTTTTCGCCTGCTTTGCTTTCGAATTTGAGCTTTCGACTTGGTCACTTCCGACCAGGTCAAATTATTTAAAAGAAAAACTTTAAACCTTTCGATGTAGTCGATAGATTATTGCTGCTTTCGCCATTACTTTGTTTTGAAACCTTCTGACATCGCCGACGGTTTTCTACCACTTTTATACAGGTTTTTGCTTTGAACCTTCCGACCCAGTCGAAAGGTTTACTTATTTTTAAACTAGCCGTTTCTCCAATGCTTTCAGAAGGAAGCATCCGACTTAGGTGGTTACCCTTGTTTTGTAAAGTATAACCCAAGGCTTTCGAAAGGTTGTTTCAATAAAGACAAAAGGTTACAAAAAAAAGATTTCCAGATTGTTTTAATTTGAACCCATTATGCCTTCAAAAGGTTTATGTTTTAAAAGGTTTTATGCATTCAAATGGTTTATTCATTGATCTGTTTCGAAAGGTATATCAGATGGTTTCGAAAGGTTTATGAAGAAAGGTTTTCCAAAGGTTTTCTTAAGGCAATGATTTGAAGAGATTTTAAAGAAGGATGTCTAAAGTTTGTAGCTTTCGCAAGGTTTGTGAAATGATCTCGAAAGGTTTAAACGTTGATTTTGAAGGAGATAATTTCAAAGTATGGAAAGGGGTTCTTTCAAATGGTTAAGTGTTTTCCTCAACTAAATTTTGAGTAAAAGATATATATATATATATATATCTGACATGGTAATATGATTTGAGTAAAGTATGAAGATCATATTATTTTCCTTATTTGATGTTTGATTTAAATGTTTAAATCATTTTGAAAATGTTTTAAAGGAAAATAATGGGAGGGGATCCTTAAAAATAAATGACTCAAATGTTAGAAAACTAGATGGGACTAGTATAGGGTCGCACCCTATACATTAGCCAGTAGCCCTAGCTAATTGTTGTTCAAAATTCTAGTGTGTACGGCTTAGTCACAAGTAGACTAAAATTATGATTGCACACAGAAAGGAATATATGTTGTATACAGATAGATTATTGGTGAGCTCGAAAAACCATTAGGATCGGGAAGACATGGGAGATGATTAAGTTAACGAAAGACCGTTCAGAAGTGAGATATTTAACAGACAGTTTAGGTCAGACCGTCCTGATATGAAATGTTAAATAGATAGATAAGGACAGATAATCCTGAATATGAATATCTAACAGGTGTTAGGTTAATTTTGATTATATTGTCTAGTAGGCCCGAATAAACCAAAAGTTAAAAGTTATCCAAACAAAACTTTTGTGTTTGAACAGATAGTTCATTATTACTTGATATTTATGTATGTTTACATAATGTTTATTTTATAGTGTTTAACCATTGTGGATGTAGAAACATAGTATATGGTTATATGAAAGGATTTGCAAAGATACGTATTAAAAAGAATGTTAGTGAGAGGAAACCCGTTCCGCCAAGCGGCGTGGTCTCACTTAACGTAATTAAACTGGGATGCATAGTATTATTCATACCAGGCTTTATGTCTGACTCGAAGTTTGTGTTTTTTCCTTAAACTCTCGGGTGCTCAAAATTGATTTGTGTAGGTTGAGAGGTTAATGATCTTTTCAGGTTTTAGAAAGTTGACGAATAAGCTACCGAAGGATGCAGGAGGCAATGGATAGCTGCCTAGCATTTGCTGCTTTTATTTATGTTTTGATGGATTTTCCGCTGTGTTATGATGTATTAGGTCTAATATGACCATATGACTCTGATCAATCGAGGGGGTATCTTCATATACCACTCCTGGCATAATTTGTAATAACTATATTTAATATGTACCCGGAAAAACGATTTGGGTTATGTGACTTGAATGTGGAACAATTTTTATTTGAAAATTTAATGAAGTAATTTGTGGTTTTGAAATCTGTGTTTTGTTTCATATTCAAGTACTTCTGATATTATTGATACCATTAACATAGCCGTATTTAGTCGCCGGAAACTAATACTATAGATGACTGCAGCATCTGTAGCATTTAGGTGTGAGTCTCTAAATAGAGGATGTTACATTAGACTAGCCAAGTTTGAAACTCGATATAGTCGACCTCGGCGATCTCTAAACTAGGTCGAACATGCCGTGAAGTTCAGGGATTGGCTCGGCATGGTCATTGTCGATGATTCTTTAACATTAAAGTATGCATAACCTCGACATGTTCAACCTTGTCGAGTTTCAAGCAATAGCAAGGGTATATTCGCATGATTATATGTGTATTGGATTCTCGAAGATGAAAGCAAAAAGGGATTGGTTTATTACCATGCTTAATAGATCATATCTCCAACTTGCCACATTTTACACATTAATTTCTATTCAATCATATGATATGACATAAGTCCTTAGGAGAATATATTATCTAAAAGTTTATGTAGAAAGATGCAACGTCACTATTGTGGCTTACATTTAGGATGTCGACTCCCTCTAGGGATGTCGAGCCTAAATGCTAAAGAATGATCAACGTGCGTCAGCTTTCCCACGATGACCAATTGTCATCCTTTGTCAATGATTTTGTCATGCACTTAGTTTCGTTATGACAAGTTAGATCTTGATGCTCTTTGACTGCGACATTGATCGGTAATGCTCGATTATATGCCTCTATTCATAATGTCAAGGACTAACTTATCATTATTGGCATCCGAGCTGTTATACCATTTTTTGGTCTAACAACAACTAAACTCTACACCTTCACTTCAATTTGTTTTGCTACTTCTTTTTTCCTTCATCTCCTTATGCCATCTATATTTATAAATTTTACTTTGATCCAAACTACAAAAGACAAATGGAACAAATGGGGGTTTGTATTTCTAAAGTTATAACCCTTTCATTTGCTTTTACTATTATTGTTTCTTGACATTCTATCAAATATGATTAGTAGGATGTTAGGAAAAAGTTCAGGTTCCACCGTTTTGAAACTGGGATAATTACTACAATTATGAGGTGCTTGTAACTCAGTATTTTGATTCCACAATCCAATCTGATCTGCACAAAGCAGGATATTACAGCTCTAATTGCCTTATTCAACAAGTTGAACATTTCAAAGTCCCTGTTAATCCTCTTTACACTTATCATCAAAACCTAAACCTCAAAATGGCACTAACCTTTTCTTGTTTATCCATTTTCTTTTTTAATAGTTGGTTTAGGAAAAAAAACATCATATTTCACTTTGAAAGTTAAGGCAACATGCCTAAGTGTTTATGCTAAAAATGATCATGGATTAATATGTAGGAGAAAAGAAGGGGAGAAGAGAAGCAAAACAAAACAAAAGATGATTAGATTATTAAAAGGCAAGGAAGGGTTCATGACCTGACAACGCAGAAGCAAGCGAATCAAACCAGAGTTTGTAAAGCTATAGATGAGGATTTGTAGTTTTGTACAACATCCCTCCTGAATTATTATGCAAAAAACAAAAGAAGGTGTTTGTACTTTTTATGTTTTTCTTATGTTCATTGGCATTGTTCTTTTTCGACTTTTGTTATATTCAGAACGTTATGTACACTGGCCTTTTATTTCTTACTTTGTCCGGTTATGATTTGAATGCAGGGAAGGATGCTAAAGAAAGTGTGGTCAGGTTGCTTCTCACTTGGCTGTATTGCTTAATCACGAGAGAATATATTAAATTGTCTGTCCCTATATGTTTTTAAATTTTTGTATTTATGTAAAATCTGTTCAAGGTGAGATTGATGAATGACTTGTTTTGTATCATATATAATGACTTTAGTACTTGCTATCAAATCATGTTTAATTAGAGATGTAAACAGAGTTTTTTTATTTTTATTTTTTTACCTAAAAATTCCACTAAAATAGGCAAAACATTGAAACTTCAGCTCATATCTTTTAGTTATATCTGTCAATATGTGGATAATCATATGATTAATCTTAGACAAAGTGTGTCATAAAACTTTCTGAATTAAGTTCAGTTGGTTCGGTTGGTTGTCCAATTTAACCGAACTAAAAATATTTTTTATGTTATATTTATAATGTCCATTATACTTTAAAATAAAAAAAGATATACGATTAAAGTATTCTTATTTAGTATTTTTGTGCTTTTAATAGTAATTTGAACATATATACCATAAATAAATTTTATTTAGACAACTAAACGAATCTAAAATATCAGTAGAAAACTAGTGTGTAACCCGTGCGTTGCACACGCTATGTTGTAGAAAAATAATATTATAACTGTTTTTGAATAATATAATTTATCATGCTCGATGAATTTTGTTAGAATAAATGACTTATAAATTTAAATTACTATATTTACAACTTTGTAATTTGTTATGAGATTCGTATATTTTTATATTTGAATAAAAATTAAATTGTCATTTTTGTTGATAAAAATGAGTTATATACACTGATTTATTATTTTTTAGGATTCATTATTTATGAAACAAATAAATGGAAATAAGTATTCTTGCACCACATATTTATCGAAATAATTATATGATATTATGAGGGTGGTAAAAAATATTTATTTAACTGCTAAAAGAAATATTTAGTGAAAATAAGGCTTGAAACGTTATAAATCGCATTATCGTTTTAATTATGTAAAAAAAATGATTTTTAATCCATTGTTCATACCTTACTATTTTTATTTTGTAATAAAACTTTTCAAAAAATATTTAATGTTTACATAAAAAAATGATAAAAAATGAAAGAAATATTTCAAATCAAAATATGGTATAATTTTTGTCAATTGATTAACTCAGATTAAGAATATAAATAATTAAGATGTAACTTTTTGTACAAAAACGTACTATTTGTTAAAATATTTATCCTTTTTTCAATATTACAGAATACAAACATTACTTATCAATAACTGTATGTTATTTTTCATTAAATATAATTTAATAACGATAAAAAGTCCATTTGACATACCAATTTTATGAAGGAAAAACGTTATATATGTTTGTAATGATGTACCAATTTTGAAAACAAATTTTTTGTATATATTTGTTTGTAATGAAATATCAACTTTAAAAAGAAAAAATTATGTATATATTTCTTTGTATTAAATAACTAACTTTAAAAAGAAAAAATTATGTATATTTTTTTTCAGTTTGTGCTAGTGGTTTGGCCACTATAAAACCAGACTTAGTTGTTCTGTGCATGTGCAGAACACCTGTTCTTGTTTATATTCATATTGGCACGGCCCACTATAAAGCCGACTTAGCTTTGCTAAAAAAATAACTAATTTTAGAAAGAAAGAAATTTTATGAACTTAAATGTAGAAAAATGTAAAAGCATCAAAGATAATCTGTATATAATTGTGACAATATTAAATCATATGACCTTGAATGAAAATATAGTTTTATCATTTATGTCAGTACAAATGCGGTATACACATTGAATTATCATTTTTTATGATTTATTAGATTAATAAATAAATATTTGTTAATTGGATTTAGTTAAAATTTTTAAATTCAAGATCAATTAATAAATTCAAATATATGGACTTGAATGTAAAATAATATAAGAAACCTTAGGAGAAATCCGTAAATAATTGTAAATTATTGAATGTCGGAATTTAAATGCAAAATGATAGGAGAGAATATTAGTAGAACACTGTAATAGTTTGTATATAATTGCGGAAATTTAAAACTATCTGACTTGAATGAAAAATTAGTTTTACCTTTTTTGTCAATATGAATGCGGTACACATATTGAACTATTATTTTTTTTAAATTTATTAGATCAATTAATGAATATTCGTTAATTGTATTTATTTAAAAAGCTTAAATTTAAGATCACCTAACTAAATTTAATATATATGGATTTAAGTGTAAAATAACATTAAAAACTTGGAAGAAATCTGTATATAATTGTAAAAATTAGTATTAAATTCTAACGATAAAAGAGAGAACCGGTAAAACATTGTAATAATTATAATAACAACAAATTGTGAGGATGTGAAAATAAAATATCTAGAGAGAATTAAGGAGAGAGGAGGAAATTGCTAGAATTAACAAGAGAGCTTTAAATTCTTCTGTTTTACTATTATTTAATAGATTAGTAATTTAAAAAAAAAGTTCGGTTAATTTTTTTAAACCGATAACCAAATAAAATTAATATACGAGACGATTGTAAACCAGTCTGCTTCAAAACAAACCAAATAGATCGAAATAAACTGATTCGGTTGGTTTATTTTGTTTTAACCAAAGTTTGCTCACTCCTGTTACGCTGCCACAGAGAAGACAAATCAAAAGGTGCAAGTATGAAGTATAATAAGAGCATCTTCGAGTTACGTCGTTGGCAATATGAGTGGGTAACCAACATCAATATGGAAACCTTCATTTATTTGTAAAATCACTGATAAATGAGATGATTATTGTTTGAACATCCGAGCAAGGCCGTCCCAAAGCATTTAGGGGAGCTAAGCAAAATTAATTTATCGAACCCTTCATATTTACTATATCCTACATTTTTTTCTTCAACTTTTTTTTCATTTTAAAAAGTCATTATTTTTGTTCCAGACTTGAAACCGACAATGTATAGTTATTTCACGTTGCAAATAAATAGAAATTAAATTATACCTCTGTTTCTTCCAAACCGATCCATTAAAATATTATCGAAATGACAGAAAAATTAGTCACAAAAATATAAATAGTAATGGATAATTATCAAGAAAGACTTAGACAACACTAGTAATGAGAATATTAGTAAACTGGTAATAGAAAATAGACATAGATCACAAAGAAATTAACATGTTTAGAAAAACTAATTTATGTTTCCTAATTCTTTTATTCTCATTAAAAACATTACTCCAAACACTACAATTAAATCTGTAGTGTAAGATCATTTTCATTTATTGCATTTTATGAGATAAATAATTTAAAATCTTAGTTTATATTTAAATTACAGATACTAGAATGATGAAACATAATCATTTGTGAAACCAGAAATATAAGCGTTCTCGTTTATTATCATTTATTCCATTTTAGGAGAATAACCAATTCATATTAAAATATAAACACTTACTTTGGTCATTTATTAGGAAACAGGCTAAAAGTCTAAAAGAGAAACTAAAATAAAAGTAAAAGGAGGCGTTTAATTTATTCATGACAATTATAGTTAGTAAAGCATAATAAATTACAAATCTAAGGAATTAACAATGCATCATACATAACTACACCAAATTAATGTTGACTAAAAGTTTGTTATTAATCAATGCATATAAAAAATGTTTATTTCCCTTATTTGATTGGAGTGATGTGTCCCATATCACCAAATTTACAGAAATATACTTGCATATATACTAACTGTTGTTACAATTTAGCACAGTTGAATTAGACCGAAGGGCCATTTGAAATAAAGAAGCTCTAGACATTTTCCTTACTAGTCTAGATATTCGCCCAGGCCTGCACTCAAGGTTCAAATTTGAACATTTTGAACACAAAAGTAGTTCACAATAAACATCTAAATTTAGATGTATTTTAATCAAACATCTAATGTCCCACTTCTCCCTCCTTTCTTTACTTGCTCCTCCATTTGAACTTTGAATAATCTAAACAAAAAGTTAGTAAATGAAATTGATTCTTTGTTTTTCCCACTACGATAGACAGCACACTACCAACTGGTGTCGGACTAAGTAAAATGTAATACAAATATTTTTTTTCTAGTTTATCAATCCATTGATAGTAGATAATCAACGGTTAACGTGTCCAAATGCATTTTTCTATTGCTATTATTTTTGAATGTAATTAATACAATTGCAATTATGGCAGCTGTGGTAATGATAAATGTAACCACGCCAACCCAATGGGCCTAAATTTTCGCTAAATAGAAAAATCAAGTCCACCAAAGTACAGATCGTTAATTTAGTATCCTGTAAATAAACAAATAAATGCATATCAGAGCACTATCGATAAATGCCTCATCATGCATCCTGTAGTGCCTAACAATGACATCATAACCGTTTAGTCATATTCTATCTTGCTATGGGGATTTACTACTTGTCTACTTTTTATTGTGGACTCAGGTCCATGGACTATAAAGGACTCAGCTTATCGGACTACCCAATTTGTTTTGAAAGATATCTTTTATAGGTTAACTAGCCTTGCCCCTAACAAACAAACTAGCAAACAACGATGGCAATGCATGACCTAACGTGACCTACCCAAGTAGGAGGTGTAGCTCGTTAGGTGTAACCCGGTCTTTCCCATTGACCACGCAGGACCGATGACGTACTCAATTTATGTACAGCTCATACTCCAAATTTGGTACCAATACACACTAACATAGAGCTGAGCCGTTCACCATCCTATTCAGATTGCCTAACACAATCAAGGCAACACCCTTCTAATTTATTGAAGCAGGCTATACTGAGGGTATTTCTTAATCTATACGCAAATGTATATAACCCCACGAGTCCTACAGTTGGATATGTCTCACATAAGTATAACGTATACACAATTGTTGGTAGCCTCTTGTGGCGATCGGACCTCTACTGTATAATACTACTGATATCTAATTCCAATTCATACTAATAACCGTGTCATTCTTATTTACTAAGTTGTTTACTAACTTTTAGGAATTCACGCCCATCATAAACGCATACTTGAGGTTGTGTGTGTGCCTTCATTCATTCTTGTTTAATTACTATGTCTCTACCATTTACTATTAACAATTATTTCTCTTGTTCTTTATGTGTTTACATCATATTTAATTTAAGGTTATTTACCGCTTTCTTTTTAAAAGATTTAAATGCATTTTCTTATTTACTTCCCCCTTTTTCCCACTATTTTACATTCTATTAATATTCATTTTTAACCTTTAGTTCCCTACCTTGTTTTAGAGGACTATCTATATCCTTTTTATCTTAAATTCTGACTTTTATAACTTTTCATTTCTTTAATTTCACTTACGTTTTACTTATATTATGCATATTCTTTTTTTTAGACTTTCTTATCGCATTATAATTCTTTAATTTATCCTTAAGGATTTTTGTACTTTAATGCACTGGAGTTACCTCACCTTAATGGAAAGGTTAATTCTGTAAATTTATATGTCTTACCCAAGAGGGGAATTTGTTATGTTTATAATTACAAAGAATTATTTTTTCATAGTTATTGAAATCGATAGTATAATATACAATAAATATTCTTATTTTATACGTGATTTTCTTTTTAGGTAATTCGATGTTATTTCAACCGCTACACTTTTTTTTGTAAATCTGAAACTTGTTAATCTATAGAAATTCACATTGCAACATACTGTATAATTTTGTAAATTAAAATACTACTTAAATCCCAATAATTTACCGCAATAAATCAATTTACAATTTTACTTGCACAATTCGTTTTTAATTTACAAATTTGAAAACATTACATATATTATATGCTTCGGTAACTACTACTACTATGTACTAAATTCAGGGACAATTAATATCCAATATTTTCAAGATTTACATTCATGCAATATACAATTCAAGTTATCAATAACAGAATATGTAGGAAGGGTTTATAATTTTATTTCACGTATACAATTTTAGCCTACGACTCCAACTTATTTTTCAGGCATACAGGAATAGATTTGCAATGATATAAATCTAATATTATCTACAAAAAATATAATTTCCCACTCACATTTTGATTAGCTTTCCAAATCTTCAGATCTAATCTCTGTTATTCCAGTTCGACTCCCTTTTCTTTCTATTTGGATATACACACGGCAAATGTACCAAGATTTATCAGAAATCAAGATTAGAAAAGAGATTTGGATTGTATTTACAATTTTGATCCAGATTTAAAATTTATCTTGGCTTTGGCGATTTGAATTGACCATATTTTTCTTCTCATTCATCTTCTACAATTCCCCAATTGTATGTGCGTATAAACAATAAGTATTTTTAAGAAATTTAGAACATTGTGTAGAAGAGAAAACGGAAGAGCTACGACGTCACTTCGAAAATATGAATTTAGCAGTGAGGATTTAGGTCTGTAATTATAGTAATTCAAATCAATACTAGCCATTCGATTGAAGTATATTAAATCTGGATCGTTTGGCCACGTTTTGTCTATGATTTTACATCACCAACAGTCGACCGCGGTCAACCAACAGGAAGTTCAGGTCGACTGGTTGACCTTTGGTTGGTGTATAAATCTGTGCGTTTTGTTTTGTTCCTTATTTAATCGACCGATATAATTTCTTCACATTTACATATTTGTTAATGTTTAAGTAACGTTAATTATCGCTTAACTTTAAATAATGGTAATTAATGTTAATTGATTATATTTATTACCTTAATTACATATATAATTTTTTTTGACACCAAAACTTCAAACGTTGATAACTTTTTCTTTTGAGCTCTGATCGGAAAACTTTATATATGAAAATCGATTAGAAAATCGCCAAAAAACCAATGGTGCAAGTTTTATAACCAGATTCCAACGTTTATAAAAAATTTATTTTTTGGCTTATCATTTATTAATTAATTTTTTAAATTAACTGTCGTAAAATTTACGGGGTGTTGCATTCCTTCATCCTTAAAAGAATTTGGTCCTTGAAATTTCTCAAGGATCGAACAACGCAACATAAAGTACAACCATTATAAACTAACCAATTAATTAATATGCAACCAATTTTTCAACCAATCGTGTACAAGTGCATGGTGTATCACGGTATATATGATATGTGTGTAGAATAGTTCTAATCGGCGCACCTATATGAATGCATTCTTTTTTTAAAACAATTTTGAAATATGGTGCAAGCAACTGAAATATACTGGCATTTCTATATGTATGCAACTTTGAAAACCAAATCTTTTTCTTTATATCCAAATTTTCCCATAATTTTATGAAAGAAATATAATTCGACCAGTTTTACATCTAATCCCAACCGTCTAAAATCCTAGCAAACCATTGCTAACATCCAAATTTAGAAAAATCCAGTTTTCTATACCTATATTCTTGTATCGAAAAAGGATCTAGAGGGAAAATTCCATATTTTCATCCTTCTCTTCTGTACCCTTTTTCCACTGCACCTTGAAACATTCTCTTTATCCCGTAATTCTCTTTCAACTTTTCCAAGTACAATCCACATAAGTAAGTTTTATTTTAAATCTTCAAAACTTTAAAATGGAATTATTTTAAAACCAACTTAGTTTACCTACTGATAAGGTATGGGAGAATCGAATCCACAGCTAAAACAGTTTTTTCCCCTATCTCTAACCATATTTCATTTTACTGTCACTTCTGCTTTACATTAAAATCCGTACTAAATTACCCGTCAAATATGGCCCCCATGCTAAGTATGTAGCATTTCGAAGATTATAAAATTCCATCATTTTCTGCTCAAAAATATTTTTATATAACGTTTTGAAATATCCGCAAAAAGTTTAAACTTTAAAATTTTCATAACAAAATTTTAGAAAACTTTTCACAAGGGTATTTTATTTTCCAAAACGAATAATTTTGAACAAAGACTTTCATACATATATATATATATATATATATTAAAATTATGCCACATCACATGAAATCGGTCTTTAGTGAATAGTTTAACGTCCACCGTGAACTCTATCTAACTACATGGTAAATTTCAACTTTTTAAAAGCTTTTCTTTTATTTATAATAACAACTAGCGCATAAATTTGTTTATAAATTTCATCTTTTTAAGTATAGGGCATTGACCCGTAGCTTCGCAATAAACTTTTCTCCGTCCTTTTCTCATCAAAATTTATCTTCTCAAAATTTTAAGGCTTTTGAGACTTAATTTTATTTTTCTTTTAGTTGGTTATTTAATAAATTTCCTATTTTATTTTGTAAACTTCCAGTCTTTTATTTATATATTTTGCAATAGTTAACAGTCTACATGAGATTTCCTTACTTACACAGTTTTCGAATTAGCATAGCAGTCTGTTGAAATCAGATCTACACATCACTCCGTTGGAGCAACATATGAGTTTGGCCAACACCTTTTAACAAAAGGAATCCCTTGTTGTTACATGCGACTAAACTCATATGTATACCACACCACCTCCATTATTTTTCACGATGTGGGACTGTTCTTTTTTTCAATATGCACCCATTAACCACAAACAATGCGAGACAGACCAACAGATCTCCACGTTGGCTCACATCCATATATGCGTCTTCCAATACGCCAACACGATACCTGCACCATATCGAGACTTTGTTTCCATGTCATTCTACCAGATCCAATGTATCATGGTCAAGCTCCACATTAAGTCTGCCTAATTATGCCTACAGTGCCAACCACCATGATTTACAAATCTCTTGCACATTGTCCATGTCCCAGCCGTTACTATGGGTTCTGACACCATGTTGAAATCTGGTCCGCACATCACTTCGTGGGGGCAACACATGAGTATGGCCAACACCTTTTTAACAAAAGAAATCCCTTGTTGTTCGATGTGACCAAACTCATATATATACACACCACCTCCATTACTTTTCACGATGTTGGACTATTCTTATTTTCAATGTGCGCTCATTACCCACAAACAATGCGAGACACCCCAATACAGTCCACCCAAAAAAATAGTTTTCAAAAGGAACATTTTCCATGACATCGTACACGTTTTATAGAAACAATTAATGGTTACAACCGAAAAATCAAAGAAACTATTGCTGAAAGCTGGCCTTCAACAACAACTGACTAACGATGTTGTGGTCCCATCACTTCTTACTGGTAATTAAATGTACCCTTCTAACGTCCCATCATTCTCTAGCCCACATATCTTAAAATTTCTTTATGGATTCTGATGAATAAGGTGTAGCACCCTGTAATTTGGCATTGGTTATTTAATTAGTTAGTTAATTAATTAGGCTTCAAAAATTGAATTTGTACAAATGATGGAATTTGACCATGAAACTTACATCGTTGCATTCGTGGCGTACTTCTAAGCAATTTTTATATTTGGTGTTTTGCGATCGGAGTCCAAACAAAGGTTACAGACAAATAACGAATTCAAAACGAAAATAAATATATACGAAATAATTAACGTTTTTATATTAGTTACCCAGGCCCAGCAGCTCGACCCATTATTGGAGATGGTCGACCCATCACCCGAGAGTGGTCGACAGATGGAGAATTGGCGGCTCCAGTAAACCTAGGCCGCAACGGCCCAGATTTAATATATTTCAATCTAACGATTCTGGTTTATTCTAGCACCTATAAATTCAAGCCTAGCACACCCATCTCTCCTCGAATTTTTATGGAGGCAGTAGCGAAGCTCTCCATTTCTTCTCCGCTTTCTTTCTAAATTATAATGGTAAGATATTTATATCTATATTCATGCAAATGGGAGAAGAGTACAAATCTAATAAAAAGGGGAAGAGAACAAAATCAACCATATGTGTATTAGAGGTAATTTATATATTTGTATCTATTTTCTTTTCCAATCCCAAATCTCTTCTTAGATCTGTAATTCAAATGTATGTATGTATCCTTTTATACATATCTCTTAGATTGAAAAGGATTTGGAAATAAATCAAAGGTCCTATTTAGATCTGGAGATTTGGATCACTTTTAAAAGGTGAGTGTGAAATTTTATAGATTGTTATAATATGAAAATTATCCCATTGGTGTTTATTTGATTTTTATGCCTAATTTGATAATTGTATATGAGTTGTAGACAACGAATTGAATACGATCTGAATATAATAATTATCACCCACATATCGTTGTTTATGAATTGATTTAGCATTGCATACAACCTGATATGGAAAACAGTACCAAAAGTATGAATTTAGAATATTGATTTAAGTAAAATTTATTGCAGATCTGAAATAGGTTGTATAATAATGTTATAAATTTGGATTATTACCCAAATCTTGTTAGAATATAAACTTTTCTATATTTGGAATTATTGGAATTTAGATCCATTTAATATTTTTAAATTAGTTTGATTTTTTTTCCTTTTAGAAAGACACAACGTTAGATCTAACAAAGAATAGATGTAAATAGAGAGAGAAAGAGATGTGTAAATTATGAATTCATTGTATTTTACACTATCTATTTTAGTAAGAAAAGGAAATGATTATTCCTTATAATTTCAAACGATATAATTTTTTATATTTTATGGTTAAATCTTCTATTTTGAATTAATTTATGAAAATTATAACAGATAATCTTTTTAGATATGATTCCAATAATTTAACATGGAAAAGCATATATTCTAGTAAAGATATAACTAGAACATATTTGATAAATGTAAATATTTGTACGTAATTATTGTGCTTATAACAATTAAATAAAAACCTAATAATGATGCTTGCACGTAATATTCACGTTTAGAATAATTAACTAATGGGAAAGAATTTAAAAGGTTGTAACTTAATAAATGGTAATAAATATGGGAGTTTCAATAATTTAATAGGTAAATGGATTAATGAGACTGATAAAAATGGAATAGATATAAAAGATTACTATTTGAAATTAGTAATCAAACATAAATATCTTAGGAAATATCCATTAGGATTTTATAGACAGATTGACATTTATGAGCATTAAACGAGGATTTATGGGTAGATAAATATGTAAGATAAATCTTATTGCCTTAAATAAAAAGGAAACTAGTAAGCAAAGTCCAATGTCAACCTATGCTAATATATATGAAGACTAAAGATGGTTAATTGGAATTAGTAGGTTAGTGATACGAGGTCAGTAAAGTCACTCGACGGAAGACTGCCCTTCACTTTGAGGCTCCCAACAATCGGATGTACTTACTACTCATGTGAGAAATTACTAATCCTAGAACACATGATGACATGAGTGATTGGGCTTGCTTTCTTAATTGGAAAGTATTAAATGGTCCAAATTTGGAATTAGGAGCGGTGAGGGATATCTCCATAAGGGTTCGTTTCTTGTTTGAGGTCTTAAGTGGCTGAAGGGTCCACCTCTCTGTTAAATGGAAGTATTAAGTAACCGAGTGTGATTCTAAATAAATAAATAAAGATGTCTCTAAAAAGGATTTACTTTGGTGTTGAGGTCTTAAGTGGCTGAAGGGTCTGCCTCCCTACCAAAAGAAGTAACCAAATGAGGTGCCATATTTATAATTAAAGAGTAAGAGTGGATATCTTGGAAAGGATTCGCTTAAGATTTGGGGTCTTAAGTGACTGTAAGGTTCTTCTCTTTCTTAAAAAAGAAGTATTTAGTAGTCCAATGAGATTTTCAAGCAATGGCTGCTAGATAGTACCATTGTGGAGCATGCTTCTGGAAGTTGGCCTTAAATGATGGGGTCTGCCTATTAAGTGGCTTGGATACAGTCTCTTCCATTGCTAAAGCCATAATAATAATAGTACCATTTAGGAATATGCCTTGGGAATAGGTCTTAAATGATGGGGTCTTCTTTATTCAAGGTCTTAAATGACCAGAATCTGCCTATTTTCTAATAAAAGGTATTAAGCGGTTTGCGCACTAATTATTACATGACTACGATTTTATCGGCGATAGATGCGGTAATTTTTGGATAGTAAATGTTAGAAGCCTTAAATAGTGGTTAGAGGTCTTGTTGCTAGGACCCACTGACCATTGACAACATTGATTGGAAACCACCTTGGGAATAGGTCTTAAATGACGGGGTCTAGCTCAATTAAGATCGTAAATGACAGAATCTGCATATTTCTCTTTTAAAAGTATTATAGAAGCCCGCATTATATTTAGAAGTATTAAGTGGCTAATGGATTTGGAAGTGTTGGGTGGTTGATATGGCTTCATCGGGTATTTCGTACTTTTTGAAGGGGTAGTTAAGTAATCATGTGTGCAATGCAAGGTTAGATTAGAATTTCTAACCTTGATGGACATAACAATTAAATGGAAAACTATTGGTATAAGTTTATGTTACAGACAGTTTATATTTTTCGATCACCAGAGCATTGTTCTGACCCCCCCCCCCCTCATCACACCAACAGGATAGAATTTAGAGGAACAGACCAGTGGAACTGGATGTGCTTTGTTAGTGGAGAATATTTCATCTCCCATGTTCGATGCTGATGTAACAATCTGCTATCCAAGGAATACCCTTAGTTCTAAGGTAGTAGTCATAGTTAGTATTCTTATCCTATTATTGTTTCCGCTATGAGTTTAGATATATACATCAATCTCTGATAATGCTCATGCTTATTTGTAGGTACCAAATCCTATGATCTATGTAACGACCCCACCATGATACCCAAATTAGCAAAGAATATTACAAGTAATATCGTCTACTAATCCGGAAAATACGACTTTTTAAGGGCGATCAAATGTGAATATATCTTTATACTAACACTAACACATCATTTATACCTTTTCACTGAATATCTGAACTGAATTTGACATGTACAGTATTAATACAAAGTAATAGACACACTGATTTCTCAGAATCAGAATAATATATCACATAAATAACAGTCACAGATCACAGCGGAATAAATCTCAACTTACACATATACAAATTTTGAGTTTACAAAATGAAATACTAAACTCGATTGTTATACAAGTTTAACAATTCTCTAATCTTAATTGTACATCTTATAAACATATTCACAAATTGCCTATGTGATAAACTAAAAAGTCAAAAGTGTTTATCTCCTTGCTAGCTCAAACATCCAAATGTCAACTTATCCTGTATTCCTGTAACCTTAAAAGTCTCGGTCTGACCCGAGCAAAATAACACCTGGGTCAGACTATCTCTAAATATCTAATAGCGTGAGAACAAGATATAGCACAAAAAACATATAAATAAATACAGATGTTCAGGATTGAATTCATAGAACAAAACACAATATCTCTAAGCACACAAATATCAATTATTAACTCAGTATAGGGTTAAAAATTAACGTCACAAACACGAACTAGTCACTAAATACAAAATAACAGAATTAACTTAACATCCATCATAAGACACAAAGAACATATATTTATTTCACGAACACACGGCACAAGAATATATGTTTATTTCACAAACACAAGACAAAAGAATATATATATACTTATTTCACGAAAACAGAACAGTCACAAAATCCAAATATCCAGAATCCAAGAGATCTTAATCCAAACCGATCGTAATGATCGTACAAAAAAATCACAGTGATTATACTCAAAACCCGTGGCAAACAAACAAACAAATTGGTATCACTCAAACCGATCTGATACCAAGGATCATACTCAGACCGGGAACGCGGAATCACAGAATGATCTCAAAGATAGTCCATACCGATCAAGGTGATCGTAGAAACCATGACTCGATAAATCAAGATTTATTTAATATTATTATGTTTGAAAAGAAATCCAGGAATAAACTTCTTAAGGATCTAGCAGCCACTTGCCGCACACCAAAAGAGAATAAATTCTAAAATGCCAAATACTATCACCTTCAGTAACCACTAGAATTTAACCAATACGTCCCATACCGTATGGTGAAATTCAAGTATTTACTAGAAGCTAGTAAATATCACTTATTACAGATACTACTAGAAAACCTGAACTACATTCTCTTAAGGATCTAGCAATCACTTGTCGCACACCAGAAGAGAATACAACTCTAAAGTGTAAAATACTTCCTAATAGCAATCAAACGAATTTAACCAAGGCATCCCATACTACCAAGTGAAATTCGAGTATTTGCTAATGGGCTAGTAAGTTCCACTCAAACATTCTATTCAATGAGTTATACCATATTCGACAAAGTCTTATTCGAAAGCATTTAAACCAATCGATGACACTAAGTCGATTATTAGTACTTCTCAAATTATAGAATTAAGGTTCTCAAAACATTTATTTAATTTTTCACTTATTAAAATTTTCCGTTATTCCAAATTGTTCCAATTTTATTTACTTTATGAGCTAAGATTTTTCATTTTCCGAATCCATATTGATAGTTAAATTTCCATAAAGTTGTATTGTTCATGAATCTTATTTTAAAACCATATATATATTTAAGTAATCACTTATTCTCTAAAACCCGATTTATTACTCTTAGAAATGTCCAAATTAGTATTTGTACACTAGTATAAAACAACTTATGTTTATACTTCAAAACCATGTTTCTAAATCTCATAACATTTCATTTAATAAATTAAATTTATATTTCACAAAACATATTTTTAAATCCATAACTATTTATACTAGTAATACATAATATAAATATAAATATTTAATAAAACTATTTATATAAGAGATTAGGCCAATTTATAAAACAAGTTTAATATTTATAACTTTAATAAACTCTCCTTATCAAATTATTGGTATTTATAACTAAATATTTGTCTATATAAATAAATAGATATATCTCTATTTAAGTCCAAAGCTTTGAATCAAATGATTCAAAATCCACAAACACATTAGAATTCATTGCGACTAAATATTAGATTATCACAAGATTTTGGTCAGAAGCTAACACCGTAGAGTTCTAACTCTTAACTATATACCAAATCAAACTTATAATATAAATTTATTATTGTAAATATATATTTGTATATAACCAACTACCAAAATAATCACTCCAACATCTGGGCGCAACATTACAAACGCAACAACACTCAAATGGGTTCAAGCAATGGATCGGAAATGCACCGGTCATTTCAACTGCTTCACCAATTACAACTAAGTCACAAGTTTCATTTTTAAAATGAAATTTCGACCTTGTAAATCACATAATTTTTGAAAACATACAACATGAAAGTTGTAGCACAAAGTTTATGCTTTCTATAACTTTAAATATTATCAAAATCCGATAAGAAATGAGAAAGTTATGCTTAAATTACTAACAATGTTTAGCACAGAAATTTGACAGGGCAGAGACTATTACTCTGTTAAAAACCCGATTTTTGACCAAAAAATCTTTGAAATATGAGAAAGTAATTAAAACAAAAGTTCTTCCTTAGAAAATTATCTTTCTACTGCAAAAGATTCAGCACAATTGGAATTATCAATCAAAAGTTATATACATTTTACTCTCAGGTATTAACTCGGAAAATTGAAAATGACTGTGCTATGACATCAGTTTCAAACTTAATTTAGACCCTTTTAAACATGGTATTTCAAAAAATGATTAAAACAGAACTTATAGCTTATTTAAATATCTTTCTACCGCCAAAGGAATGAACCAATTCGGATCATTCTACACAGAAATATTGCTGTTTTACTACGGCAATGTTCATAAATAAATTTCAGCAATCACTTTGCAAATTTCAACAATTCAATCAAATTACTCAAACCATTGAACTATTTAGTGATACTTATCAATCGATTCAAAGAATTAAGACTTAATAGAGATAGATATGTGAGTTTGCAACTCACCTTTAATCCAAAAGATGAAGAAAGCTTGCTAATTGATGAACAACAAAGCTTTGAACACTCTATTGCTATTCTCATCTTCTACAACTCCTATATCTCCATTAAAATACCAAAAATCCCACTCCTACCAATAATTTCAGAAATTACAAACTAAAATAAACCGTAAATAAATGGTAGAATTGAATAGAGGAGATGAAAAGAAGTCTTACCCATATCTCCTTTTGATTTTACGATTTTTCTATGAATTGATCTTGATTTTCTAAGACCTAGGTTTTGAGTTCCTATTTCATGTTGTGTTTTTTTTCTTTCTGAATAATTGTGTACGTACGGTAGAGAAGAGAATGAGGGATTAAGTCTCTAAGGGAAGTGATAACTATCATATTTCTTTCCTAAAGGCAAGTGGGCTTATCCTAAGACAAAGGCCTGAACAAAAACAATAAATAGAAATACACTTAACAAATTTCTATTTAACCCAATAAGCACTGATTTAAATCAAGTCTTGTTTATTATCTCCTAACACTAATTAAAGTGATTAACAAAAGATAATTTAATCATTTAGCCGATTTTTAATCATTGTCTTTTTTTATATATATACTATGCCATTATATTTGATAATAAAAAATAAATTCAATTTGACAAATACAATTTTTATATTATCTTACTGATAATTTTTTTTAATTATCAAATGCTAAGAATTGATAATCAAATCATTTATTCAAAAAAAATTAATTTCATAATTTATATTATAAATATTAATTAACCATAATTAATCGTAATTAATTAGGCAATTAACAACAGGGTTGTTACAATCTATGCTTTAATGGACTTGGGTTTTGATTATTGCCAAATTTTAGGCCCTTTAAGGTACGGGTTGTTACATTTGGTATCAGAGCACTAGGTTAGTAGATCAGAGGGATTAAGATAATTTGAGAGAACGTATTCGTACTTTCCTATCTAGTAATATTATATTTTTACACTAGATTTTAAGAGTTCCGACTATAGAAGTAGTTGTAGTTCCACTCTGAAGGAATGGACAAAGCAACTATGAATTAGAAATATCTTAGAGCTAAGATTTTCATGCCGATTTCGAATTACCTCATGGAGTGCTGGCGATGCGTAAAGCGCTATTAATGAAGAGCTTGAGTACGACATATGGCTGAATCACGAAGACTGGAGGTGTTCGACTTGACAATTGAAATTCTAGCTACTTTATGATTTTGGATTTTGAGTTCCAATCGAAGGCACATAGTTATTCAAGATGGATGCGTAATTAGATTATGTGTGTTGTAGTTATCCGAAAGCAAGTTTTTATATGGTACATTTAATGGTCATACACTACACCAAAACAGTCATTTGGCAACACTTTTTTTTTCATTTGGCGACACTTATATGGGTTGCATTTTAGTCTCGCTAATAAGTGTCGCTATCCAATATAAGTGTTACTGAAAATAAAAATTTATACTTTTAAATACGGCAACACTTATTTTCGTTGTAAGCCTTGGTTTAATTGGAGTTAATTGAAATATACTAGGGCAAAATTGTAATTGAATAACATATCACACTTAACCCTAGCTACGCTTATCGATATAAATTATATACGCATAGAAATGCCCGAATTTTATCAGAAATTTACCGTGAACTCTTTGCGTTTTGGAGGCGGACCTTTTTTTTCACCAATTTGATGCGGTAAACATTTTCACACACTCTCTCCCCTTTCATCACTCTCTCCTATCCCCAAATAAAAATCAAATCCCTAAAAATAACTTAATCCACAGCATCCCTAACTTTCATTCTATCCTTTCCTCCTAAATTCCACCCTCGCTTCACCAGAAGGAGAATATGGCAGCATCATCATCGCATAACTTCACTTGTAGTAGCTCGATTTCAACAGCCTCACCTGACTTTACCATAACCCGCTTCAATCTGGAAAGCGAACAATTAGGATCCAGATGTGAGCGACGGAGGGATCTGGACCGGACCTGAGCGTTTGGGTTAATGGGTTGGACATGCCTGACCCGTTTATTATCGAATCAGGTCCACATAGAACTAATTCCACTATTATGAAGATCAATTTTGATGTGGAATGGGGTGCTGGTATTGCCAAAACGGTATTGTGCTGATATCGACTTTGATTGACGAATAATATTGTGGCGTTATCTGAAATTCTAGGTAAGCAAAATCAGTTTTTTCAACTATTATTTTTACTAGAATATAACATTTGAAGACACACAACACTTGATAACACAATCATTATTTCAAAGTAATCTACTCTTGGTAAATTTGCTGACTTACCGTGATTATATGAAAATGTTTGGAATTAATATGTGGGTTCAGCTTTGGTAGATTAGTATAGTTGGTTGGTTTGTGAATGATTTGGGTACAAATAAATGAATGCATACACCAATAATTGGTCTAATGTTGATGTGCTATTATATACATTAGTTCGACAACTATGGTGATTTGTTGGTATTCTGGATCTAAGCCCTACTGAAATGATTTTATTCTTGGACTTACTCATCTAACTGCGTGAGTTATTTTTTTTATTGTCATGGATATTGATGTTGATTGAAAAGGGTATTATCTCATAGGAAGTTGAATATTGTTTTACCCTAAGGGCATAAATCTGAAGTTGAACATCATATTCAGGAAGAATAAAAGTGAATGTGGCTTCCAATAAAGGAAAGCATACGATTTTAGCAAAGCCAACACTTATGCTTGTAACTTGGAGAGTTTTATTAGGGTTTACCTCATACGCTTGATTCATGGTTATAATTATCAAGTTGGGACAGTTAAAAATATTTAAAAAAAAGACTTAGCAATAGATATATATTTTATATATGCCATGCAAATCACGATAATATGGACAATGAGAATAAATTATAGGTTTGTTGAAATTTGATTGAAATGATGTTGTTAGACCCAAGTGAAGATGATCTAATAATTATATTTTTCATAAACATGTTTAGCATTTCCTGTAACAAATTCGATGGTCACTGCACAAGCAAGACATCATTTATCAGCAATTAATATGCAAACTATAATACTTGTACATAAGGTTTTGCAATTTCGGTCACCATCCAAATACCATAATTCATATTGGACACGTGTATATTTAACTCTGTTGTCCAATTATATTATTGCACAATCAAATTTTAAGGCTTTTTTATGACTTGGTTTGGTTTAGCAATACACATCAAACATTTTTTGCTTATATTTTATCTGAAAGCTAACCGTTCTAGTATCATTTTTTATATGAAGTTGATTGGCTTTCTTAACCATGGGTGCATTAGAAGGGATCAAATAGTTTGTGACAGCAAGCTAATTTCATTGTTGGAGCAAGAATTGGTTGATTGTGACACATCATACAACCATGGATTCATTGGTGGTCTTATAGACTGGTTTTGAATTGATTGTAAAAATATTTGAGCTCGGTCATGTTCCTGTCTGCATATTCAGCGTGGGCAAAATATTGTTATTTAATGGTGTATGTTGTTTCACTGAAATGGTAGAATACTATAAATAAAAATTTGCTCCAGCTTTTTAGTTAACTTGATACATGCATGCAATTTCCTCCTACTCATTCAACAAACGGGTGCTGAAGAAAATTTCCAATGCAAGCATGGGAGGAATTTTCTCATCTGATTCTGAACTCAGACTACATTGACATTGCATTTTCCTAGTGTTTTGCAAAGCTTATTGTCGTAGTTGTTTCTGACCTTTTCTAACTCTAAGACAAATCAACTCGACAGTCCAGGCTGTGGATGCTTGCAACTGTAAATAGTCCATGGACCAAACTTCCGGGTCTGTAAATATTAATTTTGGAGTTCCTCCTATATTTGTATGTCAATAGAATTAACTTCCTTTTTTATTTTCAAATTTTCATCCCTATAATTTAAGCTATTAAACTGTAAATCATTTGGTTTCTCCCTGTTAGAGTATCATTTCCCTTCATCTACTTGTCAAAGTATTAGCCCTTCTGAGACATTTGATTTTTATTTGATTTTTGTTATTTTTTTAATAAATGATTCTGTTATGGCATGTTGATTATGGACTAGCATAAATTGGCAAGTTTTTGTAGAATAATGATATACATGTTGTTGCTAGAGCTTTGTTTGATGTTTGAAGTGTTAATTGTGACATTGAAAATTATTGTGATCCCATGAGTAAAACCTAGTCAGTTTCATATTTTATTTAATCAACTTAGCTACAAGCAACAAGTTTTTATTTATAGATGAAGTAATATCAGTATCTCATATACACTGCTCATTCATGACACCTCTGGGAAAAGAAGTTACTTTATATGCTTAGCATATATTGTAGGCCATAAAGCATTCAGCTTTTATAATTCTCCATGGCCGAACTGATAACTATGTTCCAAAAATAATGCACATGAGTATAAACAATATTGCAATACCTTTCTTAACTTAAGAATTTATTCTAAATTATTTATTTTGATCAATATGAGTTTACCTCTACTTTAGCTTATCAAATGCACTCTTATTAATATGCAACTTGAAACTTTATAATTTCATTTTTATTTTTGTTGCATACTTTCATGTTTCTTCATATATAAAGGTAAACTATTCTAATCTAACCTTTTTTTGTTAAGTTTGAGTGTATAATTTACCTCTTATTTTCTAGTTGATATATAAGTAACTAGTTGATATGTTAGGAAATTGGACTGTTCATGCTGGCTTTTGGAAATCATTTACCCAGCTCAAAATGCCAAGATAGTTCATGCAACAAGATACAACTTCTAATTTAGTTCGAATCAGTTGGTATTTCTCTACTCCTTTCTTTTGTTTATTACTAAAAATTGTACCTATGTTTGCATTTCAGGATATATTCACACATCTAAGTTGGAGTTGGATAAGATGTCAAAGGTTTGAGGTATTCTCTATGAATATAACCCTGAGCTTTGTTGAATTGCATAAATTTGCTTGTTGCTCAACCTATAACCTGTAAAATGTTCGCAGCTATAGCCTAAGTCTTCATGGTGCAATTGACTTCATCATTAGAATTTATGGAGAAATAGATGGACATAAACTATTTATTGGAAATAAAAGGATTGGGTTGAGAGCTGGGTTTAATACCGGTATGATTTTTACACCAAATGCACGATTAGTAAGCACAATGCTAACAACTGACAGTAAGATTAACATGTCTTGATTCGTAATTTTCAGTTCCACTTCTAGATATGGAAGTTACTGGAGATGATGTTACAAGGGGTTATGTGTTCTCGAATGCAATGCTTATTGGTACATTCAGCCTTTCTGACAGCTGCCGAACAGGGGCAGCTGAGGCAATACAAAAGTTGAAATCTTTAGGTATCAAAACTTCAATGCTTACTGGAGATAGCTTTGCAGCAGCCATGCATGCAAATATTCAGGTATAGCATGTATGCATACGATACCATACTCCACTGGTCTAATACTTAAAATAATAATATTTTATTTAATTTAAAAAGGGGGGGGGGAAAAGAAAAGAAAAAAGAAAAACAGTAAAATATTGTTGCCAAAGCGATAAATTATAAACGTACTAAGTACCAACAGTCTGGTTGTATGTGGCATAAAATGGACAGTGACCGAGTTTAAAATCAGTTATCAGCCTAAATCCGCCCTTTCTCTTGGTGTTAAATAGACATAACAGAAAAAACTATGGCATGAGTCTATTTTCCATGATCAAAATCATAGACTACCACTTTGGGAATAATGTACGCACTTCAACAGATGTAAAGCTAAGGAAAGTGCAACCATATAGGGAACATGTACCGATGTATATGTATTTTGATTCAATCTACATTAACATGTCTCATTTTACTTGAACATGTGATTGTAAACAAACTAAAAACATATCTTAAATCAACCAATCAATTAACTTTTCTTTTTTTCATGATTGCTGACAGTTAGGAAATGCGATAGAAATTGTGCATGCAGAGCTTCTCCCACAAGACAAGGTGGGTATCATCAAGGATCTGAAATTGAGACTGCATTTCCTTTTGCATTTGGATTTCATTGCAGTCTCTTTCATTTGCAGTTCATTGGCTCAGTTTCAAAACTGAGTCGAAACGGCTCAGTTTCGAAACTGAGCCAAAAACTGAGCCTGGCTCAGTTTCAAACTCAGGTTTTGGCTCAGTTTCGAAACTGAGCCCGGGTGCAGTTTCGAAACTGAGCCGGGGCGTAGTTTGAGCCCAGTTACATTATTAATTATTAACTTAATTTAATGTTCAATTTAATTTTTATAAAGGAACTGCAAATTCAATTTAACGTGATATTAAATGCAGGCACTTCTAGAGGAAGCGGAAAAAAGAGTAAGTTGGATGATAGTTCTAAGGGTGGAGTCGAAGATCTTGAAGATGACCCAATTGCGGAAGTTTTTGGTTCCGACACGAAGAAAAATTATTGTCGAGCAATTACTTCTACTTCTTCTATAAAACAAGTGAAGATGGCTCGAGCTGTAAAAGCTGTAACTGAAAAGAAGCAAGCCGTGGATTTGTCTATTTGAAAATTGGAGATAGAAAGGCAAGTAGCTAATCATGTTAATAATGCCATCAATTCAATTACTTCAACTTTTATGAAATTTATGCCTAGTTAATTATGTATTGTACTTGTTATGAAGTAGTTGACATTGTTATGAAGTAGTTGACTATGAAATTTATGTTGTTATTTGATCATGAATATTGTAAATTTTGGGTTCCTATTGCATGTAGTATAATAATGCATATCATGTTAGTTATTAATGTTAAAATAATTGACTATATTGAGAATGAAAATATTTCAGCGTTATAAGTGTTGGCAATTAAAATTTACCAATGCTTATAAGCGTCAGCATAGAAAATTAAACAATGTTGGATGGTTAATTTGCCAACGTTTATAAGCGTTGCTAAATAATATACACCAATGTTTATAAGCGTTGCTAAATAATATACACCAACGTTTATAAGCGTTGGCGAATACAACCTTCCAACGCTTATTAGCGTTGGGAAACTAAACTCCCCAACGCTTATAAGCGTTGGCAATAAATTGTGACGCCCTTACAACGACGCTAATAAGCGTTGCTGAAACTGTTTGCGACAGTTATACTCGTTGGGAATCACCTCTTTTGGTGTATTGATATATTTGATGGAAGACTGGATTTTTATTTGAATAATTAATGTTAATTCCATAGTCTAAAACCCGAGAGAGAATTTTTATAAAGTATATTTTGGAAATACCTTAGATTTTTGAAAAAGGGTTTTCAAAGGATTTCTTTTTCCAAGAACTTATTTTGGAAATTCTGTTTTGGGAAAGTTTTGAAATTTTAATTTTAAGAGAAGCATGTATACTACTAGGTTGGTCGTGTTAAGAAATTTTTAGTTTATAAAAGATTAATTCTTTAAATCCTTAAATATTTATATGTATATATTAGTAAAGGCTTGATATTGATTTTTGGCAAGAAAGTAGTTTTCCAATTTGGGAAATTTGTGTTTTAAAAAGGTTTTTGGAAACCCTGAAATATTTTTATATATAAGTTTGACTTTTAAGGGAAGTTTTGGTATGAAATAGTCTATGTTATTTAGAAACAAGTATAAAGGAGCATATATTTAGTTCAGTGATTTTTCGGTTCATAAAATTGTTGTTTTTATATTTTCACTCTTTAAGGTACAGATAAAATAGGAATGACATTCAATTTTATTGGAGTATGTAGTTTGAAGTGTTGTTAAACCCACTAGTTATTGGAAGAAATATTTCCATGCAAAGTAGGCAGGAAATTGTGGCTGTAATATTTTTGGGTTTTTGGAAGTGTTGTTGGTCGCAACAGTTTTGTTGAGGATGTTGCAATCTTGCTAAGGAAGGTGGATACCGTCATGTGGTATGTAGTATTTATCTAGATTGGCTAAGCTAAAGAGGATTTGTTGAATGGTCATTGGAATATTAATTGATTTAACCAGCTCTGTTGGGTCCAGGTTCAGGTCGCGCCCAAATCTGGGCTAGCAGTCGACCAGTTGACCTAACAGCGGTTGACCGCTAGGTGGATTGAGGCTGAACCCGAACCTGGAACACGACTGTAAGTCACATCTAAACCTTCAGTCGCCACACCCTCCACTCTCTTCCTCTTCTTCAATTTTTTTTAGCCGAATCCATTTCCACCTCCCCCTTCCTTCGCTTAACCAAAGCCTATCTCCTCCATTCCTCCACCAACCGACATCAAAATCATTACGCGTCAAATCTTGTCCCACCACTATTTCGGATCTAAACCATTTTCTCCCTTTTCAAACCGCCTCTCAGCCCATGGCACTACCATGTACTAGCAGCTCTACCTCTCATCATCCTGGCCACACTCCGCAAGAAGCTGCTTGGCTCGACCATAGCAAGCGGAAGATCGCCACCTATCTTTGAACGGCGGACTTTGATTTCCTTCACGGATGACCAGTGAAGTTCGGAGATTTCGCTGCTCTTGGGCTTGAAGTACTTTTCGTCGTGGAGGGACTGCACCGATCCTCCACTTCGAGACTTATGAGTGGGAATATTACCTAAGCAGCGTCTGTCTTTTCGATGCACAAATGGCGCAAAATTTCAATGATGGCAACAACAACATTGAGTCCGAGGTGAAGGGAGCTCGGATTGAGATGTCAGATGCTGATCTACTTGAATTTTGGAGATAACTGCAGTAGGCGTAGATTTGGACGACATGAGATGGCATACCTTGAGATTCTATAGGGGATCTTTTCTAGAAATGTCGGTGATTGAAGGATCGATAATTTGTAACCGTGGCCCGTCTCGTCATGCGCATCACTCAGCACATCATTCTGAAGAAGGGGAGTCTTGGGCAGATCTACACCTAAGTGCAAAAGGCTGCTGATACTATAATTAGCAGTGTAGCCATCAACTGGGCTTATTTCTTGACGCTACATATGTTTAATCAGGGGGTTGGTACCTCGAGGACTCACTTTCCATATTGCCACTTGCTCACTCGAGTGTTTAGGCATTACGAGGTAAATTTAAGCAGAGAGCCAGTAGTAAGGAAGGTCCCTCTCGCCATCGACCGGACCACTATTAAGAGGATGAATATTCCTTTTCCACCTGCCGCACCACATGTGCTAGCTCCAAAGCCATAACACCAGTAGCAGGGGATGGCGCAAGGCGCCGAGGGATACATGAATCTTGAGCTTTCTGCTATCCGTCAAGTTCAAGTAGAACTCTGAGAGATTTGGACGGAACAGCAGCGGCAAGAGCATAAGATTGGATGCATAGCCGCCATGCTATGACCCTTCTGCATTCCCGGCAATGGCTCGAGCTCCAACTGCGGAGTGAGACCTTCTCACATTTCTTAGGAGGTGTTTTCTTTAAAGTTGTTGTATCTTTTTATTTCCAACATTTGTACTTTTCTTTTGGATTATTGGGTTGTAAAACTATTAGTTGTCTCTTATAAAAGGCACACATGATATTATGAGTTTCTACTCATTTTATGTGTTATTGTTTCTAGATATGCGAACCGCTCATATATATGCATATTAGAGAAACAATATGTGGGAATCTTATAAAGAAACTTAACTAACAGTAAAAGTAAAATAAGATTGGAAGTTTAGAATAGTTGAAAATTTTAGCAAAGGATGTGATAAAGTTGTTTCGATATCACGGGCCATTGCTCATGTTCCCTAAAAGCTAAAAATTTTGTATAAAGACATGATAATATTTTTAAATCAAATGTCAAATTTTTGGGTAAGGGTTAGTTGTAGAATTTTGGAATTTGGTTTATGTGTTTGGAGCATAACCGACTTCCGACTAAGCTGAAATTGTGGCTTGATTTATCAAAAATTTGTTGAAGGGGCTCCATCCCAAGAATTTATGGAAGGAGAAGATGAAGCGCAATCTCCAAGAAATTCCATCCCAAGAATCATTAAGAATTTATCAAAAATTCCATCCCAAGAATCGTTAAGAATTATGGAAGGAGAAGATGAAGCGCAATCTCCAATAAGGTAAAAGATGAAGGGCTAAACCGAGAAAGTCAAGCTAAAGGGTCCCTCAAGCAATCAAATAGTCCATCCCAGAGAAACAGTAAAAATTGCCACAAAAACGAAGCCAACCAAGAAGACATCCAACACCAAATGATAATGGATATGATTAAGGAAAAAGGAATTCCTGACCTAAAGAAATATGTTATCTTGCAAGAGACTCCTTTTTCAGAAGAAATAATGGCAATTAGTCTCCCTCCTCACATCCAAATTCCCCCACTAAAATATGATGGGCTACTGATCCAGATGATCACCTTGTAGCTTTTGAAAGCTGGATTAACTTATATAATGCTTCTGGACCAATCCGATGCAAACTCTTCCCAGTTACTTTTCAAGGAGCAGCTACCAAATGGTACAAGAATTATCAAGTGAAAACCATCCGTTCTTGGGAACAATTTTATTATGACTTTTGACACAGTTTTTTATATTCAAGGACTCAACTATGGACTTCAGCTTATTAGCTACTATCAAACAAAAATCGAAAGAATTGCTTAGCGAATACTTAAACAGATTCATTACAGAAGCATTAAAGGTAGAGAGTGCAAACGATAGAGAAAAGCTTATGGCAGTTCGATTATGGTTAATTGAACAAACCCCTTTCTGGAAAGACCTTTATATTAATGGATGCAAAGATCTACAATACTTCTATTTCCGTGCAAACAAATTTATCCATTTAGAGAAAATGTGCATGACAGGAAAAGATCGCGACAAGACATAGAAGAAAAAAGGTCTGATTCCAATCACACTAACCAAAAATCAAAAGGTGGTGAAAGGATTTGGAAAAGAATTCCAGAATCCAACTATGTAGCTTTAGATCAACCTCTTTCTCACATATTAGGTGCAATGAAAGATGGTGGAAGTTTCTCAACTACTCATAAAACTCGAAGCCAGCCAGAATCCAGAGAAGGAGAAAGTTATTGTGATTATCCCAAAGCAAATGGACATAAGACCAATGAGTGTCGCACATTAACTGGAATGGTTTAAAATATGATCATGTTAGGAACCCTAAAGGAGTTCATTAAAGAAACTTAAAGAAATCTCCTGAAGAAAGCAACTTAGCAACTTCAAAATGCAAACCTCTAACAAATCATGAAGTCTTGCAGCATTAGTTCAACTATGAATTCTCTTCTTTCTTAATTTTTTAACTTGATCTGTACATTGATTTGTACTTCGAGCTGTGTTAAAAATTGATCATGTACTAATTCAAAATTCTAGTGTAATTACAGGAAAAAATAGAACCACTCCATAGCATTCAACATACTCTTGAGGCACAACAAATTTCTAGCTACCTGAGAAAGACAGCTCAAATGCTTGATTACAAAACCAGCATCAATCAACACAATACAAAAGCTTGCTCGGATCGTGGTTAATACGTCATCAGTCTCTAAAAAAATCTTACAAATAGACCACTCCGTTGCTAAGCAATGCCAACCAAGATATGGTACATTAACACTATTTTTTGAAAACTATTTTATTAAAAGGAATTTCCCTAACATATCTTCAAAGAAAGGTTATTTTCAATTACCTGTAACATGGGGAAGACAAATGTCTATCTATTTTAAAAATTAATTTGTGCAATCTTCCAAAAATACTATGTGGCATTAGTGAATGCTTACAAAGGATTTCTAATTAAGCAATCTCAATATTTCAAAGTTTTCTAAAATCATAGGCAAGGAGAAGCCTATTCATACTTTTTCAAGAAAAGTTTTAAAGCTATCAAAAGTTCATTGACAAAAACTCAGATCAGGAAATCCTATACTCGCCTAAAAAACTGTAGGCTCATGAATCATAACCTCCTAGTCTTTTATTTGAGAATCGTATTTCCACTATAAGGAAAACAATTTTTAGCCTCTACCAAGGCACCTCCTAGAGGGAGGGTTAAAACCTTTAAAAAGCCCTTACCAAAGGCACCTTCGAGAGGAAGGGTCAAATCCTCTTAAGCCCTTACCAAAGGGTCCTCCTAGAGGGAGGGTCAAAACCGCTTAAAAGCCCTAACCAAAAGCACCTCCGGGAGGAAGGGTCAAATCCTCTTAAGCCCTTATCAAAGGCACCTCATAGAGGGAGGGTTGAAACCTCTAAAAAGGATATGACGATCTTCCGTAGCTCCTCCTAGAGGGAGGGACAAATCCTCTAACGTCCAAATCACCTCTTAGAGGAAGGGTTAGGTCTAGTACCCACTAAAGAACCCCTAATGTCCAAATCACCTCTTAGGGGGAGGGTCAGGTTAAGAACCAATCAGCAACCTTTTAGAAGAAGGTCAACTTAACATACACTACAACCTTAGAATCAAGGGAAGCCCGGAAAAGGCACCAAACAGAAGAAGAAAGAGAAAGATGTCTACAACTCAAAACCCAAAAAAACAAAGGGTTGAAGAAAGAAATAAATCCACCGTCTAAGACAAGGATGAAACCCAAAAATGGGGTACAAATAAAGGCAATATGATGAAGATGTCCAACGCTCTAATCAGAAATAGATAAGGAATTAAAGATCATAATCAAAAAGAGCAAAAAATGAGATAGCAAATTTCAGTACGTCCAATACCTGAAAGGTAGCACCAACAACAAAGAGTTAAGAAACTTACATCCTAAAAGGGAACACGAGACAAGAAAAAAATGGATTAAGAAATCTGAAACAAGAGATGAAAAGCAATGACCTATACAAAAGTTAAAAGAATGGAACAGATAACAAATTTTTACTACGAAGATAAAAGTGACTTCATTCGAAGAATAAGATTAAGTAAACCACTCTTGAATCCTTAGAAATAAGGTAACACTTTAGGGTAGAAGAGTCTGTAAATTATATATATATATATATATATATATGTATATTAATATGTTATTTTGACCGTTGCATTGCTAAACGGCCAAGCAGTATGATGGAACTTGCACTACTAAACGACTGACTAGTCAAACAGAGCTTGCACTGCTGAACGACCGATCGACTGAATGGAACTACATACCGAATGATTGAACGGATGAAAAGCTGGACAACTTAATGAAACTACCTACTGAACGGTTGACTGGTCCTACGGAACTACTACTCCAAATGGCTGATTGGTACTACAGAAATACAATTCCGAATGACTGCGTGGCTTTACGGAACTACGCGGCTCCAACATAACAATAATACTACTAACTTATAGGCACTTTAAGAATTACGCATCTATTAATAGGATACTTTCTTTTTGATAATGGGAATCCTCATCGCTATTCAAGGCATAAATTTTAAATAAATCTCTAGCATAGTATTTTAGGAATAACTTTAGAATTAAGGCCAAATAGGCTTAGGGATCTTTTTCTTAAACCCACTGAGTCTACCGTTACTAAAGAGTTCTCCGACTTTATACTTATATTGAGTGAAATTTTGAGTAGTTTTCTTCGTCAAATGAGATCCTAACAAGGTTTTGGTCGAATTTCCTAATTTTGTGAAATTTCAATTCCCATATTTCTTTTCATGATTATTTTTTATGAATACTTGATTTCTTGTCTTCTTCGTTAAATTTCCATGATGATAAATAGGCTTCTTATTGAATTTCTGACTTTGTACTAGAATTACCAAAAAAATTGTGCAATTTGTTTGACAGATGAGATCCTAGCAGATTATTGATTAATTTCTTGACTTTATGAACTTTCAAAATCTTTATTCCTTACCATGAAGATCTCATGTAGATTTTCCGAATTCTAAATTTCCTTATTAATTTTTATGATAATTGGTGAATTTCATATTCTTGGTCTCCACATTGAATTTCTGATGATCTCTTATTGGGTTTCTAATTTTGCGAATTCTAGGTTTCTTATTGATTTTTATGATAATTTGTGGATTTTATATTTTTTATTTCCTTGTTGTATTTTTAGTGGTCCCTTATTGGACTTCTAATTTCGTGAATTCTAAATTCCCTTGTCGATTTTCATGATGATTTGTGAATTTCATAATCTTAGATTCTGTATTGAATTTTCATGATGATTTCTTACTGAATTTCTAATTTCGTGGATTCTAAATTTCTTGATTGACTTTTATAGCAATTTGTGGATTTCATACTCCTAATTTCCTTATGTGATTTTTCATGACGATTTCTTGTTGAACTTCTGGTTTATGAATTTTTAATCCCTTTATTAAATTTATATAATGATTTGTGAACTTTCCATTGAATTTTTGAAGTTGAATTTAATACAATATTTTCTTAGTATTAGAGGGGCTTCCGTCAGAGGTTAGGGTAAAAAAGAAAAGAGAACCTCCTAATCTTCATATTATCAAATAGCATCGGCACCAAATTATCTATTAACTAGTCAATGTATGAATGAAAGTTACTAACATAAAGTGCAGGGATGAAAATGGGTTATAGTGATAACACAAGGTAAAGCCACCTAAAGCAAGAAACAAATACCTAGTGGCTGAAGAAAACTTAATTCAAGAAAGGAAGTTTTGGAGTGAATAATAGCTCCCTTAAAAGGTTCACATATTAAAGCCAATGTCTGCTGACCAGGTGATACTGTTCCACATTTTTAATATTAGTAATCAAAAGGGCCTTAGTCATGTAGTTATCCGAGTGTTGCACCCAAAGATATTACCTGAATAATATCTTGAACTTTAACTTTAGATCAGAGTTACCTATCGAGGTCTCATGATAAGGTTATGATCCTAATGGAAGTTATTGTTAATCTTGTAGGAAATAAAGAAAGAAATTATTGGAATTTTGGTACTAAAGAACCAAAGCTTTTACCATACTAGCGGGGCCAAATGTTATCCATAAAATATTCTTAAGAGTGAAAGTTTGAAAGAAGGAGAAAGAGGATGATGAAGATCGCAAGTCATTAGACTAGTTCATGTAAACATTGAAGAAGGATTTCAACAAAAAGATGGTAGCGCCAGCAAAAACTTTCGAAGAGACCAAAAGGACACTTCAGCAGCAGTTTGGGATAAACAGAAACCTTTTGACGAGGTCGAAAGGTATCTATCGAAGGCAATGACTAATGTATTTTCTGCATATGCACCAAGCCATTTGAAACAGATGGTTTCTTCGTCGTTTACCTTCACCAAACAAATGATCAGCCAAAGCAACCCTTTCAAAAGCATATGTAACGTCCTCCAGTATAATAAAACATGAGGTTCTGCATCAGTCAGATTGAGCGCTTTCAAATAGTGTCACCTACGACTGATTTCTACATAGTTTTTTGACTCATTCGAAACCCACCAAAGCACATGTATCGATAGCTTCGAGGGTCAACGTTCGTGCTAATTTAAATGTCACATTAATATTTAAGTAAAGAGCACGTCTATACACCTTTTGATGGAATCGAAAGTAATCAAGTAATGTACCTTCCGATGAAGTCGAAAGGAACAAAGATGGGAAAAGGAAGTCCAGCCTTCAATGGCAGCGAAAGATTAGCCATAAAACCCTATCGACTAAGTCGAAAGCTAAGATTCAAGAGATGCGCACGAAAGCAGGAAAGTTGATCTTTCGATCGAATCGAAAGCACTTGGTCGAAAAGTGGGGACCCACACCTATAAATAAGACCCCAGAGGTTAGGTTTTTCGGATCCAATTTCTTTCACTTCTAACTTGTATTTTCTAAAATCTTGTAAACCCTAATTCCCAAATCAAATTGGGGATTTGGTCAATTTATACAACTGAGTTCAATAAAGTGAGATTATGCTAATCTTGATTACATAGTAATTCTGAGTTTCTTATTTCACATAGATATGACAATTAACTATCAAATTAATCGAAAGGATTCCCTTCGACTGGGTCGGAACCCCTAGTTCACAAATTTCCTAAGGGTTTTAGCTCTAATCCATAAGATAACAAGTGCTAACCCTTTCGACAAAGTCGAAATCCTTCCTGCTTAACTATTTCCAAAAACCACTAAGCCCCTAACTTAGGCCATCTTGTCAGTGTCGAAAGATGGTTCCGATAGAGTCACAAATCAATCAATTTGGAAGGATTTACTAAAGGAAAATTCAGCCTTTTGACTGCGTCGAAAGTTACTAAATTGGTGTTTTCGACCATCTTTACAAACTCAAAAAGTGTTAGCTTCCTTTACTTGTTTGAAAGGTGGTCATGAAAAAATCACTCATATTTCAAACCCTACTTTGAGGTGTTGACAAGTTTTCTTGTTAACACAAACTGTAAACCCTAAAATCTGGAATCCCTAAATCTGTAAACCCTAGGTTTAACAAGTTGATATTAAAATTTAGAATATGGTCGAATTAGTAAACAGTGTTCATGGCAAACAGTTATCAACAAGAACTAAAAGAAATTAACAATCAACACTTAAAAACAGAAAAACCTAAAAATTTAGCCTACGAATGGTCAACCTCTGATCCTCGGTGGGCGACCGGTAGCGGTCGAGCGGTTAGGGTTAGCGGTCGACCGGTAGGTGTGTAAATTGCAGAATCTAAACCTCGGCTTAAAGCCCAAATTTAATAATAAAAATTAACATAAATGATAATTATTTGTAGGCCTATTCAAAGGCATTTGGATGTATGTTAGAAGTAGTAGGGAAGCTAGCTCTCTATGAGAGGACGCTAGGTCATTGCGGTGTTGGGTAAATATTCTTTACCCGATTTGAGATCGAGTAATCGATTGGGGACGATGTATTTTTTCAAATTGCACTAACAGGAGGTTCCACGGTAGGTGCACAACACTGGCGAGGATGCCTGATGAAGTGAGCCCGATATAACGGGAATCCTAGTAAGCAAGTAAGCAAGATTTCTAATGCGACGTGAAACGGTTTTGATGGAGGATCCCAACGTGTGCAATAAGAGGCTAACAATATGATCGAGAGGTGGAAGCGGGTGCAGACGATGAGACACACCGATAAGTTGGCATTTTGAGTTCTTCCTCTCTAGGTATAGGGAGAAATAGACAGTCGTAGGTAAGGGAAAATCGGTTCCCCGGTAGCCTAGTGGCAGTGATGTTAATGGGAAAGTGTTCCAATAGTAGCCTAGTGATGGTGTTTCCATAATCAGTAGCCAAGAGAGCGGTGTTTCCATAATTATTAGCCAAGATGGCGGTGTTTCCAAAGTTAGTAGCCAATAAGCTAGTGTTCTACATATTGAGTAGTTTTAGGAACGGTGGCTAATCATGAGATATGAGGTTCGATCTACAGTTTGTCCCTTGTAGTAGCCTACACAAATTGTAGTGTAGGCATGTATTAGACAAAAACCCTTAGGTGATGGACATTAAAATTTCATAGACATTTGTATCACACCTTAGGTCATCTAGAGTAGAATTAAAGTTAACTACACATGATCATCATAAACTTATGCCCATTCACTAGACTTTTTTCTAACCCACTCTTTTTCCTTCCATTTTCCCTAACACGGGTGGACAGGGCAGCAGGTGATTGGCCCATTTTTGATACTTAAACAGTCAAGCTTATCGGTTGAGATAGTTTTTATCATATTTGCTCTTCAATTATTTATCTATCTTATCAGTACAATTTATCTCTTTTATCAGACTTCATGTGATATTTTCTATGTATTGGACCATGTATTGGTTTTCTAAGACTATGATTTGGATATTTTCTGAGATGGAAATTTTTCTGTGTTATATGTTTTATTCTTTCTACTATGAGTTCTGGAAGTATATTATATCTTAGATTATATCTGTTTATATTAGTCTTTATAAAGTTATAAAAACTCGATAGCTCGCATTTCTTAGCACAATGCGAGTCTGACAGTCACACTAGGCTTTGGATCGTTTTGTTGGGAGGTGCGAGTTATCACAATTATATATATAATTTAATTCAAAACCTTTGAAAGCAAAGACACATGTGTATCTGATGCACTTCACACAAACCAACATGTGGTAATATTTACTATATAAACTTCTTATCTATAGCAAGTGCACTTCACACAAACAAGTGTATCTGATGCACTTGTAAATCAAAACTTAAAAAATATTTTTAACAATAATGAAGTAAATATTTTATTAAAAATACTTTAGATCAGATTTAAAATCCTTTTAGACTTCATAGGCACAACAAAGATCTAACATCGAATTTTATTTTTAAAATACACCCATCTAACTCGCTTCTAACTAATATGGTTCCTTCAGAGACCACCCAAACTAATGAAACAACTGCCTATGTGTCACCTAAGAAAACCCCCAAGCACCCAATGCTCCGGTTCATATTAAGACTAGCTGCCACAATGCACACCGGGATGGCATTGATATTATCTCCTTGGCCACTCCCTAAAAAACAAAAAGGAGCTCATCATAGAATGGAATAAGCAAATTGCACCTCGATGGCGAGCAACGACATCCAACATAGCAACTCATACCCTCTTAGTGTAGGAAGACTAAACCGTGAGAACCGGGTGCAACTTCAACCCCCTTAACTCAAGCATAGATGTTTTTCATGGCCAAGGAAGATATAGAGCGCATGATTTACATATGGACCAATGTGACTTAGAAACAACTCTAATCTTGATGATGACCCACTCGATCCTCGCACGGGAGATTCAAACACTAAAGGCGGCATAACAACTCCACTCAAGTTAATACCCATGGGTGATGCCAACCTTAGAAAGGTCGTTCCAATTGGCACTAAGCTCGGTCTGGAGGTTAGGGACGAGCTGGTCAAGTTCTTTAAACAAAGAAAAAACATCTTTTCCTGAGGGAATGCTGATAGACCAACATTGATCCAAGAGTCATTTGTCATGCCTTGAATATCGATCCAAAGGCAAACCCTATTCATCAAAAGTATGGACCCCTTAATCCAGAAGATACCGAGCTCTAAAAGAAGAGGTGGAGAAGCTGTTGGCCAATGCCTTCATTTGGGAGACAGAGTACCCAGACTAAATAGCTAAATTAAATACTGGTGACAAAACCAAATGGGCCTTGGAGAACTTCCATTCGACTTCTGCAACCTCAGCAAATCCTACCCTAAAGGCAATTTTCCATTTCCTCACATCGATCACTTAGTAAACACAACCAGTGGACATGAGCTCCTTACTTTCATGGACGCTTATACCAGGAATAATCATATTTATGTGCACAGCCTGGACCACAAACACACCTCATTTCTAATGTCGACCTATATTGTTGTCATGCCATGTCGTTTGGGCTTCAAAATACGAGCACTACCTACCAACAACTTGTCAACCACATGTTTTGGAATAGATCGGTCGATCCATTGAAGTGTATATAGATGATGTGCTTGTGAAGTCAAAAAAGGCCAGGACCATATATAGAGCCAGGCTGGGACATTCAATATTCCATGTCAGCACAACATGATGTTGAGTTCGATTAAGTGATCGTTCACCATACGATCTAGAGAATCCCATGGTTATGTGTGAACACCTAGAGGATAGATGCTAACCCCAATAAAAAAGCTAGCCATGATAAAATCCAATCAACCTAAGACATGCAAGTCCCTAGAACCATAAAGCAAGTACAAAGCCTAAATGTGATGGCTGCTGCTTGAGCTGGTTTGTTTCCAAAGCAACCGACTATCACCCCTTCTTTGACCTCCTCAAGAAGGGAATTTTTTTTGCTTTAAACACCGATTGCATAAAGGTATTTTGAAGAGTTGAAGCAACATTTTGCTACTCCTCTGATACTGTCCATGCATGTTGATGGGGTGGACTTGTATTTGTACCTTATAGTGGCTGACCATGAGACCAGCGCTGGATTGATCGGAGAACTCTAGAAGGTCCAACAGTCGATCCACTATGTTAGTAAAAGGTTGTCAGACCTAGAAACAAGATACACAAGGTTGGAAAAGCTACCTACTAATGGAAGCCCGGAAACTCTGACCGTAATTCTAAGCTCATCCCATCAAAGTCCTGACCAACCAACCATTGAAGAAAATCCTTAACTGACCTGACATAACGGGCCGACTACTGAAGTGATCCGTTAAGCTTAGGAAATATCACATCCCTTTCCAGCCCTGTACTTTTATCGAGGGTAGGGCCGTGGCAGATTTCATCACCGAGTACGCATACCTGACTGTCAGGAAAGAGAAGACTGTCATCAATCAACAAACTTGGTACATGTATGTAGACAGGGTGTCAAACGAGAATGGGGCAGGGTTTGGTATGGTCCTTGCCGCCCTCGAAGGAAGAGAACTTTGTTTTACAGTTCGGCTCACTTTCTAAACAACCAACAATGAAGCCGTATGTGACACTGTTCTAGCCGGTCTCGGGATGGCCAAGAAGTTGCATATGGATTCCATCCATGTGTTTAGTGACTCATCAGTAGTCTTCAATCAAATAAGTGAGCGCTTCCAAGTCAAAGACAAAACACTAGCCTTGTATGTAGTAGAAGCCAAGAAAATAATCAACACCTTCTTTGAATTCATGCTAGAACAGATGCCTAGTGAGAAAAATGTCAAGGTCGACTAGCTGGTCTAGGCGGCAAGCAACGAAGAAGAAGCTAACCCTTGGATTCCATTTAAGATTCAAGATATCTCTTGCTATGATTCTGGGGCAACAATGATGGAAATTGACATAATGTCCATTGAAAACTGGATGGCTCCCCTGATCAAGTATTTAGTGAATGAAGAACTTCCTACCGATCGTAAAGAAGCCCAGCTCATCTCTCTACTAGGCCACTTATTACACAATCATTGATGGGAAGCTCTATAGACGGGAATACTCAACACCGCTTCAGCAGTGCGTACTTGCAGATGAAGCCGGCTGGATCCTGGAAGAGTTGCATAAAGGACTTTATAGGGATCATACCGGGAGCAAATCTTGAAAAATAAAGCCATCGACAAGGTTATTACGAGCCTATAATGATCAAGGGTTCGATGAACTATATCAGAAGTGCGACCGGTGTTAACGGTTATTCAGGATTCATAGAGCCTCTCATATCCTCTTTATCCTAATGACTTCCCTCGGTAGTTCGGCTCTTGGGGAATTGACTCTGTGGGAATAATGACAAACGCTGGAAGAGGATACAAGCATGCCATAGTTGCCATTGACTACTTCGCTAAATGGGTTGAGACCAAGCCCCTTACTGATGGCACGGCCCCAAAGATATTGAATTCCATCATCATAAAATAGTCTACCGGTTAAGCCTGCCAAATAAGATCATCACTGAAAATGGCATGGAGTTTAAAAGTGGCATCTTCTAAGATTCTATGAAAGAAATGGGATCAACAAGGGTTTCTTTTCTGTATTTATCCCCAAGCAATTAGGTAAGTGAAAGCAGTCAATAATACCAACAAATAAACACTCAAGAAGTGTCTCGCAAAATCCAAGAGAAACTGACACGAGGGACTCCTGCCTATCCTCTAGTCCTATCGCACTTTCAACAGCACTTCAACCAACCATACTCCTTTCTCAATTTCTTATGGGTATGAAGCCATGCTACACATTAAAGTATAAGTCCTCTCGCCTACACGTCTTACCTATGAGTCTGGACAAAACAACGAGCTTGAGTAGCTCGGGCTTGACACCTTGGAAGAACAAAGAGCTTAAGCCAAACTCTGCACTAAAGCTCACAAGAGAAAGATGGCTAAGCACTACAAATTTGAAGTGAAGCTTCGATAATTCATTATTATGTGCTTAATTCTTGTTTAGGGATCTTCGACCTACTCCAACAAGGACCGTGTGAGCCATTAACCCCTCCTTGTTGGATATTTATCCAACGAGGGTGAATTTTTGTACATTCACTTCCTTGTTTGGGAACTGTCACTGCTATGGGCTATCCAATGAGGATGAGTTATTATGTTTGTGGAAAAATTGGATTAAAGATCAGAGGTTACAGGTTAGAGATTATGGTGTTCGTGGATAAAAGTTTGGTTAGAGGTTGACCACAAGCAATAATTTGGATAACTAGGCTGCTCGACGTGCGCTAGATTTGTCGGTTACTTATATATCTAAATGTGTATGCAGTATTATAGTAGGATATATGTATGTATAATTATATCAGGTTATGACTATGTGATGGGGTGCTCTTTTCCCCTTGTACTTATGACACTATCTATTTTGGCTATCGACAAGGATTGTTAGTCAGAATATTATTTATCTATGATATATATTAGTACGGTTACGCAGTCCATTGCTGCATATCCTTTTCATCAAAAAAACTTGGTTAGAGGTTGGGTTAGAAGCAATGTAAAAATCGTTTAATTATTATCTTGCAATAAATAACAAATAACAATTAATGATTAATGATTAATTTTATATAATTAATATTAGATATTTTTTAATTAGTATTCAATATCATCAGTAAATAATTAGGTTGATATTTCAAAATTAATAATGCAAATTCAGATTCAGTTTCAAATTCAAATTCAACTACAAATTCAAACACGTATCACTAAATCAAGCAGAAAGTGAGGCGTTGAAGGCACTATACATGGACATTTATGAAATTTAATTTTACATCGGACGTATTCATGTTTACGTTCAACTCAAAGTTAATATCGTGCTTGTCTGCTTCATTTTGAAGCTGTCAACCACTTTCCAAATAAACGTTGAAGTAACTGATATGTCGGAAGTAAACCCGATGCATTATTTTTTCAAAGTTTTTGTGTGTGCTTCAATGGGGCCTTATATTTAAGGGTAAAATATAAAGTTGTACTGATAAAAATATAAAGCCTACGGATAAGTTATACACGTACAAATACCTAAGGGTAAAATATGCAATAACATTAATCAACTATGGTAAAAAATATCAAATTAAGCTTAACCTTATATTTCAATACCTCTATTTTAATTTTGTTATTTGATATCTGTTACAGTATAAATTATTATTTCTCAAATATATAAGTTTTGTTGTTCTTAGAAACAATAATTGTATTTTCAACACCTTATGTATTGTGTGGAGTTCAATTTATATAACTATTTATAGAAAACTAATCAGAAAAAGATTTTAGTGCTGAAAACATAAAGACATATAATAAATATCTAGAAAAGAAATAAGTAAATGCAGCAAGCATAAAGGTACCCTTGATAAAAACTCTACTCAACACCTTTACTTCAATCTGTTTTGCTACTTCTACTGTTTTTCTCCATCCCCTTTTACCATTTATATTTATAAATTTTACTTTTATCCAAATTGCAAAAGACAAATGGAACAAAAAATAGTGGTTTGTGTTCCTAAATTTAGGACTCTTGTATTTGCTTTTACTCTTATTGTTTGCTGACATTCTATGAAATAAGATTAAAAGGATATGAGGAAAAGGTTCAGGTTCCAGCATTTGGAAGCTGGAATAATTACTATGATTATGATGTGCCAGTAATTCAGTATTTTGATTCGACAATCCAGTCTGATTTGCATATGTAGGATATTTTAGCTCTATTGGTCTTAATCAAGAAGTTTAGTGTAGACCATAAATCTCACTTAAGATGCAAGTATTAAAGAAGGCCCATGAAAGTATTGTAGAAGCTTCGCAAGAATTGAAAAGAAGCGTTTTGCCATGATTCAAAAGCAGCGTTTTAAAGGCATTGAAGCAGCTTTCGAAGAGGTTAGATTGATGTCGCAAGCACCTGATGCTCCTGCAAGTATTAAATGAAATAAGGGTTTCCGAAGGAGACAAAAGGGGGGGCAAAGCTATCCTTTCGACTCAGTTGATTCTTTTGAAATAGTTGGGTCGGCATGCATAAAGGGGTTTCGAATGTCTTTAGAATGCCTTTCGAAGGTATCAAATAACAAGCTTCCACGCATATATCAGATCCTTCGAAACGGTTGGAGAAGATTTTGATAAAACAACCCTTTCGAAAGCAAAGACTAGCCTTTCGAATCGGTTGAATCCTTCTACAAGTATTAAGGAGGTTTTGCATGTAGCCAATATTGCTTCCACAAACATCAAAGGATGAGCTTTCACACTAACCAAGGAGATGATTTTGAAAGCCACCTTCTGCAACTATCATTTGACCACCAAGAAGTCTCCTCCATCACAAATGACCTTTCAAACCGGTTCTTTCGTCACCATTAAACCCTTCCGAAACCATTCAAGTACCCTGCCCCACTCATTCAAGCGGTAATTTATCTCGACAGTACGAGATATTAACAACGATGAAGAGGTTTCGAAGGAGATGAGGAAGTTAGAAGTGCTTTCGCTTGCATTCAAATGGCATAATAATGCACCATGACTCGTTCGCCACTAATGGAAGCGTACCTATCGATGGTTTCAAAAGGCTTTAGAAGTACTCGAAAGCAATATTGGTAAATATCAGATCAGTATTTTCCACTAGCATGCTTTCGACAAAGACGGGAGAATGAAGGTGAAAGTATAGGTGCGAAAGGTGGGAGAAGAGACCTTTCGATAGCTTTAAAAGGACGGATGCGGAAGGGTCCAATCCACATTTATAAATATGATCCTAAAGGTCCAAGTACGGGACCAATTTTCGAATTCTTGAATTTCCTTGTCACTTCTTAGCCAAATCAAATTCTGATAACCCTAGATCAAATTAGGGAAAATTCTATTACTTGTAATCCAATCTTGAGAAATAAAAATGAGAGGATGCATGGATCTAATATTGATTTCGAATATGAAAATGATCATTTCGGCCATTAGCTTATCTAATGACCAATTGCACATGATACACACTTATTTTCTAACCCTTATTTAGCAGATGCAATGCTATGGAGTTTACTTGGATATCTTGATTTTGAAGCAAATTATCATCAGGTCTAATGTCCATGTGATACTTAAGCGACGTGATGATGATAAGTCAATATTTTCAACTCAACTGGACTTACATCATTTATCCAAGATGAGATTCCATAGCATATTGACTCCACTTTTTATTTGATATATATGCCGTGTTCCGGATCTCTTCGAAGGTATAAGACCTTCTCGACTATTCAAAAGGGGTTTCAAAGAGATTCACCATGTAATCATTAAAGTCAAATCCTTTAAAAGGACTCCTTCGAAAGGTGTTTGAATACTTGGGGACATATCATCACTTTCGAAGGAACCCTCTTTATGACTGTAGAATTAGTACCTTCGAAAGTGTTCCCTTCAAAGGCATAAAAACACTTTTGTCTCACTCGAAAGGAGTTTCGAAGGGATTGTTCACTTCTAAAACTTTGCTTTGAGATGTTAACAAGATTTCTTGTCAACATTTATCTTTCCAAAGCCTTTGTTAATCCTCTTCAAACTTATCATTAAAACAAAAACCTTTAAATGGTACAAACTTTTTCTTGATATTCCTTTTAACAGTAGTTGGTTTGGAAAGAAGAAAAAACCAATATATTTCACATCGAAAGTTAAGGCATCATGCCAAATTGTTGACAATAAAAATGATCATGGATTAATAAGTAGGAGAAAAGAAGAGGAGAAGAGAAGCAAAACACAACAAAAGATGATTAGTTTATGAAAAGGCAAGGAAGGGCTATGACTTGACAATGCAGAAGCAAGCAAATCAAACCAAAGTTTGTAAAGCTGTAGATGAGGATTTGTACAACATTCCTCCTAAATTATTATGCAAAAAGCAAAAGAAGATGCTTTTACTTTTTATGTTTTTCATATTTTCATTGGCATTGTTCTTCTGGGCTTTTGCTATATTAAGAATGCTATGTACACTGTTCGTTTATTTCATACTTTGTCTGGCTATGATTTGAATGCGGGGAAGGACGCTAAAGAAAGTGTGGTCAGGTTGCTTACCACTAGGTTGTATTGCATAATCAAGAAGGAAAATATTACATTGTCTGGTCCTATATGTTTTTAAACGTTTGTATTTATATAAAATCTGCTTAGGGTGAGATTGATGAATGACTTGTTTTGTATCATATATAATGACTTTGGGGCTCGCCAGGGGCGGCCCAAAGAATAGGTTGCCCAAGCCCAATGTGAATTTTTTTTTGCCCCTTACTATATAACATGTCAATTTTTTTAAATTTTCTTTTTTATGTATAAGCATAAAATCACATATAAAACTATAACATAACAAAGTACCAACTTTTTATACAAAAGTTGCCACATTAAGTGGGCTGCAATACTTATAGTCTCAAATAGTTTACAAAATAGTGTATTTAATTTTTAACTAAATGTATCAAGTTTACAAACTAGTGTATCTAGTTAAGTGTACAGGCAAATCATATTGGGCTCTGCCTAAATGTTTGCGGGTAGACATACACACACTGTAGGAAAAATAGTACATCGATGTAAGTATCGGTTCCTAAATAATTATTAGTTTTTTAGCTTCGGCTTTCAAATTTCAATTCCTAAACGATTATTTACAGAAAACTAGTTGTTTATAACTAAATACTAATAAGTTATTAGCTTCAGTCATTTCCAATGTTAATGAAATCTAAAGTAGTAAAAGGGCGACTCAATTTTAGAAAATTAGACAACTCAAAACAAGAAATTCGCATACTTAATTAGCAGTGGCAGTATAAAGAGACTGTAGCAGGACTTCAAATCAGCAGTAGAAAATATCACGTATGAGGCAAGGATGAGCCGACGATGGCTGATGGAATAGCCGAGTATGCAGTGATGATTATTTAGAAGGCGTTGATTTTTGAAACCCTAGTTTTTTTGGGTTCAAGCATCGCAAACATGGAGATTGCTATTGAGCTATAACTTTGAAGTAAAACAGATGTTTTCTGTTGCCCGGCTCAGTGGGCTGCCCCAGCCCAGGGGCTTGGTGGGCTTGCCCCTGGGCCGGCCCTACTGCTCGCTATATATCAAATCATGTTTAGTTTGAGCTGTAAACAGTTTTTTTAACCTAAAAAAAACCCCTAAAATATGTATAACTTTGAAACTTCATATCGTATCTTCTATTCATATCTGTCAATATGAGGATAATCATATAATTAATCTTAGATAAAGTGTGTTATAAAACTTTCAGACTCAAATATATGTTTCTCATGTATAATTTAACTTTCATTTCTTCCGCTAACTTGTATTAAATATAAAATTCATTTTTATTCTATCATTCAGTGAGGCGTGTGTTTTTGTCGCTTCAAGAATTACTCACAATATTAATTAAGTTTTGCATGTCACTTCAAGAATTTATTTTATTTTGCTTTTGAATTTCTCTCAGTAGAGACTGAATGTTAATATTTCCTTTAATAGACATACTGCCTATGCTGATGTATTTATGTACTTCATTTGCATATTTGAAGAAATACCATTGAATTCTGAACCAAGAATTTGGTCTTTCTCTATTTCAACTTCATGTCATCGTCCCTACAAAGAACGGAATTGACAATAGATTTTGCCGAATGCACATAAATTAGCTTTCAATGTGCTTAGAAAATTATATACTAAATTGTCACCCAAATTGAAGTATGAGTGTGGCTGAATCAGTAATTTACAACACGATGATTAATTATTCTTTAGCGACTAGACTATAAACTTGTGCTTATTCAAAAGAGTTCATTTTTGGTTAATAGGGAGACAAACTTGAGTCATAATCACACAAATTTGCTCTTAGGTTTCTTAACAATCCAATGTTTATATACAAATATACTTACGATCTTATGCAAGGATAAGCTAACTGGTATATACAACTCAAAGTTGGTTTGCCATTGACGAAAATAATGGTATTTTGATGCAGCCAAGGAAGCGAATTCGACGATGTAAATCGAATCCGTCCAGGATCTCACACGATTAGCGGAAATAATCGGTGAATCGATGATAAATCGATGAAATGATACAATGATGAATTGATGGATTGAAGATACCCAAGATAAAGGCCCAAATCCGTTGATCACGAAGATACCGGATTCTAGAAATCTTCGACACGTTGATCGCGCATGATGCCGTGAGAGAAGATCTACAATTCTTCGAACGTTGATCAAGCGCACTTGATTCAGTGAATTGGCTTCAACAATCGTTGATTCGAGCACACTCGAATGCCGAAGGTGGAGATAGGAGAGCACACTCAACTACCAATTTCAATGGTGGCACAAAGCACACAAACAAATTTTATTTTAAAATCAACAGCCTTTTACAAATGACCATACACTCCTATTTATAGGAAATTACAACTCAACATACGACTTAAGAAAATTACAACACAAGCGACTTACAAAACAAACGACCTAACAACAAACAGTAACGACCTAACAAATACATGTCAAACGACTTAACAAATACAACGCGACTTAAGAAACGCGACATAAGAAATCTTCAGGCGACTCAACAATCTTCGGTAGCGACTTAACGAAGTGCTCGCGACCTAGGCTGGAAACAATCAACGACTTAAGGCATCTCGCGAGTTACTGGAAGTGGCATAGGCGCATAGGTCGTTCACGACCTAAGGAGGAGTATCAATGTGCGCGACCTAAGGAGGAGTATCACGCGCACGAACTAAGGATTTGAAGATCGGGAGCTGCTCGCGATTTAAGAAGGCACGGCCGTGGCTTACTGAAGCTTTGCGATTTAGGGCCTTAAATTTGGCTTGCGACATACGATGTTGATTTCGTTTGCGACCTAAGGAGGCAGGAAGCTTGCGATCTAAAGAAGGTCGTCCACGACCTAGAGTTTGTTTGCGACCTAAGTAAGGTCGTTCGCGACCTACTGGATTTTGCCGCGACTTGTGGATGAGGAGGAACGACTTAGGCGGCTTCGTGAATTCGAATTCTGGAGCTGCGATTAAGGTATGTGCTGCATCATATTTGTTGAGGATAAAATGCTTTGATAAAGCTTGGTAGACAAAATCATTTCTATCAGTTCATGTCCATGATGTTAGACCATTACCAACAACCGACCTGTTCACTTTCACTCTCTCTTTTACTTTCAGACTGAGCGAACGAACTATGCATGACAACAACCGCGAAACCAACCACGGACCAGTTATCTAAAAAAACATCAGAATATAACGACAAAGACTTTACCGTTATAACTATTTTTAATTATAAAAGCGAAGTCTTCGCCATTATATTTTATAAAGACAAGACTAAATATTATAAAACGGCAAAGACTTTGCTGTCAAAAAAAGTAGTATTCGGTTCATTCAACCAGCCGTAGAATCACTTTGAACCAGCCGTAGAGAAATAAACAAGATACACCTGGTTGCATGGTGGATAGTTTTTCAACTGAATAAACTATTGCTAGTTGTGCTTTTAAAGTGCCACATAACCACTAACACTTGTCTCTCAAACTCCATCAAACTAAACCAAGAATAGAAAAACATGGAGCTCTCAACTTTTCCTACAGAAAGTGATTTCATCCTATCAGTTCGTATACCCATAAAACAGTTTATTTATTGAATATGCCTTGAATTGGGATTTCCAAGTGAAGAAGATTTGGAAAATATTTGACATAATGGCTCAAATATGCAATGAGGGAAATAAATTATCTAGATAAGAATGATTTGTATGATTGAAATAATCAATCATTTCTTTGATCAGCTGACTAAAGAAGGAATCTTTTCAGGCACATGCAAATTAGAGGAAACTAGAAAATCAATTGGATAAAAGATTCTCATTTAAATAGGAGAATTGATAAGACATTGATTTATGACCATAAGTCAATTAGTTTAACTCTAAGTAATAATCTCTATGAGAGTCATTCTGTAGACACCAAATCGTCCTCTCGTTTGTATTTTCTTAATCTTCTTCTTAGCCTCAATTATTAACTCTGTAATCTGTATTCCTCAAGATCAATAAAGATGCTCTCTGGTCTACCCACAGACTTAGCTAACAATTGTTGGTGAACCACGTTAAATCTTTGTCTCCTTTTATTACAGTTATTTTTATCTTTCTCGCTTCTATTACAACAAATTAGCATTAGAGCTTGGTTGATTAGGGTTCGTTTTTTCTAGTGAGAAAGATGTCTGCTTTTAACATAACGATTGGCAAATTTACAAAGGGAAATAATTTCAGTTTATGGCAGATCAAGATGTGAGCCATGTTGAAACAACAAAGGTCGTGGTCATCGCTTGTGAAGAAAGAAACGGAGGAACCAATGACCTTTGAGATGGTCGTTTAGAAGGAGAAGGCATGCTATGTGTTGTAGATGATATCATCACCGAGATTGCGGAGGAAAAGACTGCATATGGTTTGCGAAGTAAGCTCGAGATTCTTTACATGACGAAGTCTCTAACTAACAAGTTGCTTTTAAAGTAACGTCTGTTCAGTCTGCGAATGCAAGAATGTACACCTTTAAAAGATCACTTAGATCAGTAAACACGATCTTGTTAGAATTGCGTAATATTGATGTTAAGGTTGAAGATGAGAATGCTGCCTTAATTTTGTTAGTATCTTTACAATTGTCGTATGAGAATTTTGTGCAATCGTTTATTGTTGGGAAAGATTCAATGTCTCTGGAAGATGATAGGTCATCACTACATACCGGAGAGTTGCGCTTTAAGGCGACTGGTACAATTTCATATAATCAGGCTACTAGGTTAGTAGCGAATAGGAGTCAGGGACATGGAAATTTGGGAAAGAAGAAATTCAAGAAGCCAGTTTCTAAGGATCCTAAATTAAATGATATTTGTAATTACTATAAAGAAAAGGAACATTGGAAACATGAATATCCAAAGAAGAAGAAGCAACAGGAGAAAAGACCAGATACTGCTATTGTTGCAAAAGATGGCATAAATTCTAAAGAAGATATTGCCTTTGTTGCTGATGAACATACACATCATACCGATGTGTGGATTCTAGATTCCAGGGTGTCTTATCATATATATCCACGCATAGAGTGGTTTACGGCTTATGAGCAGGTAAATGGAGGTAATATTTCTATGGCTATCAGTTTTGTTTGCAAAGCGATCGAAACAGGCTCAATAAAAATACGAACACATGATGGTAATTTTTTTACATTAAACGATGTGAGGCATGTTCCACGCATGACAAAGAATCTGGTATCACCGAGTCTCTTGGATAATAAAGTTTTCTGTTCAATAGTGAAGGTGGAGTTTTACATGTCTGCAAGGCTTCGAATGTGATTTTGAAAGGTGTGATGCAGGGTACTTTATATTTTCTTCAAGGTTATACACTATCAGGTTCTGTTGCTTTTGCATCTTTGGAGATTGACAAAGACGATATGACCAAGCTATGGCATATGATACTCGGTCATATGAGTGAGAGAGGGATCAAAATTTTGTCCAAAGATGATCTTCTTTGTGGTCACAAGATCAAGGACCTTGGATTTTGTGAGCATTGTGTTTTTAGTAAATCACATTATAGCAAGTTTCCAAAAGCACTACACAGAACAAAAGACACACTTAATTACATTTGTAAACCATAAAAATTAACTTAAGAACAAAGGTACGAAATGTGGCTTATAAAAGTGATATGCTCTACAAGAATTGAACTGATAGAAAGGGATGTTTCGGAAGGGTTTGATGTATAAATACTAAACTATGCTAGTTGGACGAATTCCTTCGAAAGGTGTACAAACATTACATACAACCCATTCGAAGTAGTTCTTTCCAGAAGAGCATAAACAATGTCATCGAAAGTAAATACTCTTTCTTAAGGGAAGAATGGTCCATTTGACACAGTCGAAAGAGTTAAATGTTCGATATGAATAACCTCTTTCGACTCACTCAAAAAGAGGCTTCAAAAAGGGGGTGATTTCTCCTTAACCTTCATTTCAATAGTGTTGATTGGATTTATTAACTACAATTAATATTTTAATGAGACTACCCTCCGTAAGCAACTTGTCCAAATCAACTCATTCAAAAGGGGTGTAACATCCCCTATTTGGAGGCCCGAAGCTAAGCGCTACAAATGCTGCAGTCATTTATAGTATTAACTTTCGGTGACCAAATACGGTAATGTTAATGGTATCCATAATATCAAAAGCACTTGAATATGAAATAAATACATCACAGATTAAAAAAAAATTGATTACATTTCAAAACAACATTTCATATTCAAATTACATAATACAAAACATTTCCCATGTTCAGATAAATTAAAATTATTACATAAATACACCAAGAGCGACATATGAAGATGCTCCCTTGGTTGACCAGAGCACTATATAGTCATAACTGACTTAATACAACACATCAGAATTAAACAAAATAAAACAGAAACTCCTAAATAGCTATCCATCAGCCACCTGCTCGTCTTCGGAAGCTTTATTCGCCAACCTACTAAAACTTGTAAATCCTCAACCCTCTGCCTACTCAAATCAATTTTGAGCACCCGAGTGTTTAAGGGGGAAAACATAAACTTTGAGTTAGACATAAAGCCTTGTGTGAATATTACTATACATCTCGGTTATTTGATATTAAGTGAGACCAGTGTTTTAAATCTCGGATTTTGGCCAATATCTCGGGAAAATATCTCGGCTATCTCGGGCGATATTTAAAACACTTATAACTAAATAGGCTGCCAAATCTCGGATTTTGGCTGATATCTCGGATTTTTCATCTCGGCCATCTCGGGGAGATTTAAAAGCCTGAGTGAGACTATGCCGCTTAGTGGAATGGGTTTCCCCTCACAAATATCCTTTTAAAACATTTCTTTTTGCAAATCATAATCCTGCAACCAAAAATGGTTAAAACCGTAAAGCATCATCATGTAAACATACATATCAAGTAGCGAATGGACTATCTATTCGAACACTATAGTTTTTTTTGGCTAACTACTAACCTTTGGCTGACTCGGTCCTACCAGAAAATATAAACAAATAATCTAACATCTGTTAGATACTCCTCTTCCGGACGGTCTGGCCCTAACTTACTTTCTCCAGGTCAACTGATCCTAATGGTTCTGCGGGCTCACCAATAACCTACCTTTGTACAAATATATATTTTGTTCTGTGTGTAACATTATTTTAGTCTTACCTATGACAAAGCCCTACACTTTGGAATTTTGGAATAAATTAGCTAGGGGCTAATAGCTAATGTATAGGGTGCGACCATGTACCAGTCCCATCTGGTATACAAATATCAGTGTCATTTTACTTAGGGTAATCTTCCCTTAAATTTTCCTTGAAAACCTTTTCTTCTCAAATTGATTTTAAACTTTTAAATCATACTTCAAACAAGGAAAATACATACTCTATGCTTTAGTCAAAGTCACCTTCCCATGTTATATATATACCATACACAAATCTTTGTTGATGAAAGCATTTAAAACCTTTGAAAGTGCCCCTTTCGAATTCATTGAAAGCACCCCGTTCGTAACCAAGTTAGCCCTTCTTTATAACCTAGGCCGAAAGGCCAAAACATTCCTTTCGAAACCATTGAAAAACCTTTCCTTCGAAAGCTTAAAACCTTAGACATCCTATCTTTAAAACCTTTAACATTGCCTTTCGAAAACATTGGAAAACCTTTCCTTTCAACCTTTCGAAATCATTGGGGACCACCCCTTTGAAACCACTCTTCAAAACCTTTCGAAAGCATCAAAACCTTTACAAACAGCAAACCTTTTGAAAGCATGTGGGTTCAATTTAAAATATGTGGAAACAACTTTCGAAACCATTTAAAATTAACTCCTTCGAAACCTTTGGGTTCTACCTTCAACCGAGCAAAAGGGTAACAAAACTTTTAAGTCAAAAGCACTCTATCGAAAGCTATTCCTAAGTAAAGAAGCGATGGTGTGGAAACCAACCCTTCCGAAAGCATTGGAGAAGCGGCTTGGGTTTTAAAACAAAGTATTCCTTTCGAAACCATTGACTTCGAAAGGTAGAAAAGCAGCAGCTAGGGGTTTCGATCCCGAAGAAAGCATTTACTTAAACAAAGGCGCAACCCCATTCGAAACTATTCCTTAAATCAATTTGACCCAGTCGGAAGCCTACCAAGTCGAAAGTGTTACTTTCGAATGCAAAGCAGGCGCATTTTCAATTTAAAAAAAAGTAATGCTTTGACCCCATCGAAACCTATGGTCTCGACCCAGTTCCCTTCGCATATGAACAATTCACTATGAACCAAGTTATTAATACTATGTGCGTTGGTTTCGATGGAAATGGAAGCGGAAGCTCTCAATCGAAACCCCTGTACCGAAAGAGGTGAAACATGCCTAAAGCATGAAAAATCTGTTTTTAACATTAGAAAGAAATACTTTTCAACTAACTTGCCTTTTTTGTCAAAATATTATTGGTTGCTAATTTTCTTTTCTAAAAGTGCTGCCAATATTTCAGAAGCAATTAATTTAAATAATTTACAAAATACCCCTTCTCCTTTATAAATATATAAAACATTTAAGTCTCATACCTTAAATTTTTTTATATAATCACCAAAACACTTAGGAAAATTCTAAAAAATTTCTAGAAAATCTTTTTTAATATGTTCTCTAACATATATCAATTTCAGACCCAAAGCATATATCATTTATCTGTAAATAATTTTTAACCCAAATAAACATTTTCTTCACTAGAAAATTAATATAAACTCCACATTAATTCAAAAAATTATGAAAATTGAAACCCATCTCCAAAATATCATTTCTAATCTAAATCTAAAATCGCAAGGCATTTGGATGTCATTTAATAGGGTTTTCACACTAAAACATATCATAAAATCTATATGAATAAGCGTAAATCATCAACAAGCATATATAAATATTTAATCCTTCAAAAACATGGCAACCTTACAAAATACTTCGGATTCATCTTAAAACCTTAAAACTGAAAACAATTAGAAAAATGAGATGTTGTCATTATTCACCTTAGCTTTGAGATTAAGGAGTTTGAGATTTGAATAGCTTTGATTTGATTAATCTTCTTCTTTAGCTTTTCTTATTTATCTTCCTCTTTCTTTCTAATGGTGGCCAGCCTCTAGTTTAGTTTGATGTTGCAAATAAACTTATGAATGAATTCCTAAGGGTTTAGGATATAAGAATATTCTTATTCCAACTTTTCCCTCACCTATTACCCTTATCTATTTTAATTCATGTTAGCTCATTTTAATTTATTCGTTAACATGGCATGGCTACCCCTATTAATCACAAATCTCAATCCCCTAATCATCCTATTATTTTATTTTATTTATCTAATTAAATATCCTAAATAATTACTAAAAATTAGGGTCATTACAATTGGTTTCGAAAAGAGTGGTCACTTCTAAAAATCCTCTTTTGAAGTGTTAAAAACAATTCTTGTTAACCACTTAGCTTTGGGGATGTTAACAAGTTTTCATGTTAACAATGTCCATGAAAATTGTTGGGGTCCTTCTTGCATGGAGTCTTTAAGGGGTCATAGGTATTTTATGCTGTCGATTGATGATTTTTCAAGAATGACTTGGGTATTCATGATGAAGCATAAAAGTGAAGCCTTTAAGAACTTCTAGTAGTGGAAGGCACTAGTGATTGGGAAGAAGATCAAACGATTGCAAACTGATAATGGGCTGGAATTCTGTTGGTCTGACTTTGATGAGATCTATAAGAATGAAGGGATTGATAGGCATCATATAGTCAGGAATACACCTCAGCCGAATGGTGTAGCATAGTGTATGAATTAGACGCTTTTGGAGAGAGCTCGGTGCATGCTCTCTAATGCTGGATTAACTAGAGCGTTTTGGGCATAAGCGGTTAGTGCAGCATGTTATCTGATAAAATCATGGACCTCATATATGTGCACATCTGAAAACTCCTTACGTAGTTTGGTCGGGTAATTCTGTTGATTACTCTAATTTTGAGACCATTTGGTTGTAATGTTTATTATCATGTAAATGAGGGTAAATTAGTGCCAAGAGCTAAAAAGGGAGTATTTGTAGGCTATGGGGATGGTGTCAAAGGATATAGAATCTGGTCTCCATCTGAAAGGAGGATTATACCAAGTAGAAATGTGGCGTTCGATGAAAATTCTATGTTTAATCCCATTGTGAAGTCCATTGTTGTTTCAAAATATGGTAGTGTTGAGAAACAAGTGGAGCATGAAGTCGCTGAAGATGAAATTGAATCGCAGCAGGAAGATCAATACACTCATTTAGAAATAGACGTGCTAGTTTCTTCATCAATTAGCACTGTATGGCTCTTGATCGACATATGAGAGCTAATTTTGGAAAGCCTCCCAAGAGATATGGTTTTGAAGACATGGCGGCTTATGCACTACAGGTTGCTGAAAAAGTGAGTACTGTTGATAACCCAGTTGATATGTTTACTAAGCTGGTTCATATTGTTGGAACTAGACTAGCCCGTAGTGGAAGTTATGGGTGAATTTCAAAAAATTAACCATATTGGATCTTTTATTGGGCATATGAAGTCTAACTGAATTAAAACATTTCTAAATTTCATTTAAATAAAATCATTTATTTTATTTAAATTCAAATATATTAAGATATGAAATTAATTTTCTTTGATTTAGTTTATACATAAATGTATCATATACATATATGTGTGAGTGCATGTGTAACATCATAATCCGTGAAAGGTATTATATGCCCATATGTAGATGTTGGGATTTAGATCGCAACAGACATATTAGCTCATTTTGTATGTCATGTATGTTGTCCTAACATGTGCATGTATATGTGTTGCAAAATATATATATATATACACACACACATATGTATGTATAAATATATTATATATAATATATGAACATAAAACATTTATATATAGATAAATATATATATATAGAAAGAGAGAGAACAATTATTAAAAATTAATTATAATTCAAAATTAACTTAATTTTGCAAACATAATAATTTTAGTATTTTAATTTGTATATATTATGAATAAAATAATGTTTTCATGCATATATAATTAACATAAAATAATCTATTGATGAAAATTCAAATTTTATAATTTTCGAAAATCTAGGATCATAAAATAGAGCTTAGGAAAAATCTGGAGATTTTTCAAAGTTGAAAAGTTATTTTTAAAAACAAATACATTGATTTCGGCAATAATTATTTAATATAAAATAATATATTATTAAAAATTCAAATTTTAAAATTTTAGAAATTCTAGGATCATGAATGAAAGGTTACGAAAGTTTTGGAAGAATTTTTCAGTTAAATTATTATTTTTAATAAATCAGAAATAGTTTTTACGAAATAATATTAATTATTAAAAATAATAAAATTTATTGAAAAATTCCTAAATTTTTTTTTATATGTTTCTAAAATGATATAATATTTTGTTAAAATATAAAATTGAATTTTTAATGTAATAATTATTTTATATATAATAAACAATTCAAAAATTCAATAAATGTTAATTTAAAAATATGAATATATGTATTATATCTGTAAATTCATATTATATATAAATACGTGTATTTTTTAAATCATTTATATATCTTATATATGCATATATGCTATTATGAGAGAGAAATATACAATAATATATATATATATATATATATGTATGTATGTATGTATGTATTTGTTAATAAATGTATACAAAACAATTATTAATGACAAAAATTGATTTTTTATACTAAACAACATTTGTCTATACATAAATCAAATAATATAATAAACAAATTATGCACATAACCAAACTGATTTGTGACAACCACATCTACTTACAAAATCCCACCTTATTAAACATATAGTAGCAATATATTTAAACAGATATGAAATTGCTCATTATAGGATGATGGAATATAACATAATTACTGTAATATGAATTAAAATTACCAATTTAATGATGCCTTTGAATCCACGTTGAAGCAATGACTTCCCTTCCTTTTACTGTTCTTGATTCGTTAGATTGCAAGTACGGAATCACCGACTTCTAACTATCGAATAGTATTATATTAATTTGAAATATATTTGAGAATTTTGGAGTGGATTGAGAGCTATCTTTTACCAGCAATGTAGAAGGAAATGGCGTCCAAAAAGGTTAGTAATTTTTTTTAAAGATACATACATACAAACATACATACATGCATGCATACATACATACATACATACATACATACATATATATATATAGGGTTGTATTAGAGAGAAACGAGGAAAACCTTTTTACCTATTCTCGCTTTATCTCAACCCATTATCTCCAAGCCAATTCTCTATGTTTTAGCCACCCTTAGACCTTCCCAAAACCGAAATTTTGCAGCCCTAATGATAGGCCTTAAACCCATCTAAGCCCAAGCCAAAATACTATGCATCAAATCTAATTTAATCGCTTGTCGATATTGTATATCGATCGATATATTTATAACTATTATAAATATATATAACATTATTTATTTCTCAAATCATATTCAAATTTAATAATTAATATTTCATAAATATTAATTAATTTAATTAACTTATATCAATTATAAACTAATTAAATCGTTCGGTCTTAAAGGAATTCATCATTTCGGCTGTGTAACTCTTGGGTGTAAATTTGGTCAATGATTAACATCGAACTATTCTAATGTTAACGTACACACGTCACTTAGCAGGTGGTGTGACATTTTTGCCAAATTTATCACTTGCTCATTTTCGGTAAAATCCAATTTTAGTTTAATAAGCGTTACCTGGTTGTGACATTTGTTTACACCAATTCTCTTCGTAAAAACTATATCACTTTGGACTTATGGAATTTGGTAATGGTCAAAATTCCAACCTCATCCACATTCAACTTTATAGTCTAAATACAAAGTCCTTGGTTCAATAATAACAATTATTATTAACCGAAATCTTTGGCTAGAGACTTTGACTTTGAGTTGACTTTTGTTTACTGTGATACTAACCGCATATAACCGAGGAGATGAATCCTCTCTTGAATAGTGCTTCACTTCCAATACTTCCACTCGACTCAACTATAGTCACTAGTCACTCGATGGACACCATGCCATGATTTGGCTATAATCAAAGTGGAGCTCTCATACTGAAGATCCACAGTATTCTCAAGTCAAGAGAACTGTGTAAATCAATCACATCGATATTTTCTGTTTGACCTTAGTTATATTAACCAACAGAAAACTATCGAGTGAGTCGTTCGATAGTTATCCAATAACTATTAGTATGTAACCCCTAGGTGCCCCCAACAGTCATGAGTAATAAACTGCCCAACATTTGGAGAGTGTTACGTAATATAGTCTCAACGGATACATCGATATCCAGTCTCGATGCATCTTGACTAGGAAAATTTAAAATGGTATATTTGTTTCGTTGTGATAAATTACTCACGGTTACAATACTTTATAACTACTATCACAAAATATACCATTTATGGATTTTTCTATTAAATATACTTTTAATTAAGTTAATTAATTAATATAATCACATTATATCAAGTATATAATAGGAAGAAAATACGTTTTAATTCAAATAAGATTGGTCAACGAGTTAGATATATGTAACAAATTACATAATTTCCCGTAGGGCATACCCCTAACTCTATCAGAGCTTTCAAATTAAAGATCCACAGTATTCTCAAGTCAACAGAACTGTGTAAATCAGTCACATCGATATTTTCTATTTGATCTTAGTTATATTAACCGACAGAAAACTATCGAGAGAGTCGTTCCATAGTTATCCAATAACTATTAGTACGTAACCCCTAGGTGCCTCCAGCAGTCATGAGTAATACACTGCCCAACGTTTGAAGAGCGTTATGTACTCTAGTCTCAATGGATACATCGATATCCAGTCTTGATGCATCTTGACTAGGAACATTTAAAATGGTATATTTGTTTCGTTGTGATAAATTACTCACGGTTACAACACTTTGTAACTACTATCACAAAATATACCATTTATGGATTTTTCTACTAAATATACTTTTAATTAAGTTAATTAATTAATATAATCACATTATATCAAGTATATAATAGGAAGAAAATACCTTTTATTTCGAACAAGATTGGTCAACGAGTTAGATATATGTAACAAATTAAATAATTGCCCTTAGGGCATGCCCCTAACTCTGTCAATCTCCCACTTGCACTTGGGGTCAATTATGGAATCTAATTCCAACTTCTCCAATCAGTTTTCTCAAAACCAATTAGGTCAGTCCCTTAGTGAATGGGTATGCTATTATGTTTTAATTATCTATTTTGTCGATTAACTCTCTCTAACACTGATAAACTGCCTTTATCATGTGGAAAGATTCGAAGTATGTCTTTCGACTTCTAGTGAGCTTTAAGTTCTATCATGTCCAATTTCATGACACTGTTACCTTATAACAATATAATGGGATTCTCAACATTTGGAATCACCTTTGGCTCAATTATAAATTTGTGCATTTATATTTATATACATTGGTTTATTTTAGTGCTATTCAAGTTAATTTTCTCAACATTTCGTTGAATCGACCACAATCACTTTTATTTTGAAACATTTCAAATTAAAGATTTTAACTTGAATTTTATCGCTGACATGTTGTACTCAATATCACTTATAAAAGTTTGTGTCCAAATGTTCCATCATAACGAGTTCGTTGTTTCTATAAACAATTCTCTAGTATTTCATAAATACGTGAGAACACCTCAAACAACCATTTAGTGATATCAATTTGGATTTTATATTTGCTCCATGTATCAAATACATAAACAAAACACAATATCATACACAACATAACCTGTATGATAACTTATATTGCTAATGCATAAGGAATCCAACTTACATTTCTCCTTTTAATAGGGTGCTCTTGTAAATCGTTTTGGGGCAATCCCTATATCTTTCATACTCACCATAAAAGACATCCTTTACAATCCAAAATTGAGTATTAGAACAACTAAAGTTGATTTTAATACAAGCATATTGTTAAAATCATAGCGTTGTTTACTTATAGTTTAGAAATATCAATGTACCTTTTAACGTTCTTTCTTATGAACACACGCTTTCTCTGCACTTTGATTGAAAATCAAACTATTTGATATTTCTATCAAAATACTTATTCAATCTTGATGCTTATAAAATGATACATTCGTATCATTTCTTGGATCATATCCAAAGGCTCACAAAACCAATATCGCTCCCACTGACTTCCAGGCATTTTTGGTTAATATGTGTAAACGGCTTACACTAAATCATTATTTAGAATTTTCTGTTTCAATACATAAATACCAAACACTAAGTCTTATTGAGCGATAATTTTGTGAGTAAATCTGAATTAACTTGAGCTTGTTGAATACCGAATCTGTTATGCTAATTTCAACAATTGAAATTTGCGATATTATTCTTATCAACATTGCTTATTTAATTCCAACCACATTAGTCTTTCCAATAAAGACAACCTCGGTCGATGGATCACATCTCTTTGGTTACGACCACTAAAATCATATTTTGATGGCGTACTTGGAATTCTTTCAGATCTGCGCATCATACCATGTAGAGTCAACAATCTTAATGGTTTAATTGAACATCCGAGGGTAATGTATATTTTCGACATTAATAAGAAACTCATAGTTTCTCTTCGATGTACGAGAATACTTATTAGACATTCTAATGCTATGTGTTCATTTAGGCTAGTTAATTTCACTTCATCTCATATAATTAGTTCTATCTATGTATCGGATCCAATTCCATTTAACTACCAAAAATTTCTCGAAGAAATTCCTTCACAATGAAGTTGATATATTTTGAAACAATAATTGTTTCTTAGTGTAAATAGAATAGGGATTCATAAACGCTTTTTGAACCTTTTTATTTATAAAACTGATTTTAGTTTACAAAAAATATGTTCAAAACATAAATATGTCATTTGATGACAAACCTTTACAAAAACTTTTGGAGATTCATATAAGATCCCTCATGAACAATTATTATTTGCAATCTTTCGACTCGCACAACCTGCCAACTCCTTGGCCTAGGATATGTTGGGATTCCTTACAAACCCTTATCTTGTATGATTTTGTAAACTGTTGTTTAGATGAAATAATATCAACCTTGTATATTAATCTTAAGTAGATGACCTTATAGAAAGAAACGAACTCAACTTCACTCACAATTAATCATAAATTGTCCAACAATGTCTGATTACTCCTTATCGATTCATCATTATGTATCACATGGAGGAGTGATTTTGAGATTGAATCTATATTCATTTTTAGGTACATTTGGAACTCTTTCCAATATACTCGTTTATTCGACCAAATCAAATCATTTTATTTTATTGCATGTTATTTTATTTACTTTTCTTTTATATTCTATGATTTTATCATAAACTTACTACATGTGTATCTAATACACATGTTCATGTTGGTAATAAATCATCGATGAATATAACAAAGTATATGAAACCCTTTTGGTATTAATAGACATGTGATTGCATACATCAATATGTATTAATTCAAAGAGTTCATCAACTCTTATGATGCTCCCACTGAATGGGTGCATAGCCATTAATTGTTTGAAATATAATTAACCTGTATCATATAATTCATAATCATATAGTAAAATTATTTCTCAATACTACGGCTTAGTCTACAATTACAAAACAACTGCAAATAATATTAGATACATATGTATTTTTGTTGCATCAATTTTACTTTGAACACAAATTCCATAATGTAGTTCTATTTCATAATGAATATTCATAATACTCATATTGAAATATAGTTATATCTATTTTTCAGTCAATACCAAAAATAAACATTATTTCAAAAATAATTTTCGTTACATTTTACGAAAACAATTTTCGTAATTTGATGCAATCATTAGGTGTTATACGGCATGCTCCCACTATTTCCTCCATTACTATAATAGCGTACTAAATTTAGAGGTCCACCATTCAATTGATATTGTTAATATTGTTTACTTATTTCATATGCTGAAGCTAGTTTACAGAGGAGAGTTCTTTGATCAAATATCCTAAACTCAAAGAAATAAATGTTATAGAAAACAATTTTCTATATGAAAATACATTTTGGAATAAAAATTGTGAAGATCCCGGACTCGGCCTTCGAAAATCGGCACCCATACTTCACTTGTACTTAAAATGTCGTAGATTCAAACGCCGAATCTGGCTCCCCGGAGCTTATAACACAGCAAGTATAACAACACAATGGAATAAAGAAATAGATGATATCATATACAACTCCAATGAATACAATATCCAGAATGATATACAACAATGATATCAATATGATACAACAATATCAGAGATATGATACAATGCTACAGCGGAAATAACAATAATGGAAGAGATCACTCCAAATGATCTGAAAAGAGAATGACTCCAACAACTCCAACATCTAACTCGAACCTCCATCACCATCCACAAAGATAAGCAAACTCAGTGCGTGAACTCCAGACACTGAACCAGCTCCAAATAATCTACTAACCTGAATATCTGAAAAAACCAACTCTAAACTGCCCGTGTGGAAAATTGTGGGCACCCAGAGTTTAGGAAGGGAACAATAAACTCTGGATCAGTCATGGGACTAGTGTGAGCAACAAAAACAGTTTATCTTTAAAAAAACACAAAAGAATTTTTACACATTGAAACCCGCAATGCTTTTGGAAAATAAAACTACCATAAGACCTCCAGCCACACACACAATGCAATCGCAGATTTGGAGGAGATTTCTTCTTATGATAGTCAAATATGCTTACTACGCAAGAAAAAAAATCTTTTGATATTATTACTAGTGCATAGTGTACAAAATCATTTCGAAAATACAATATTAATCTTAGCCAGCATAGGTACCATTATATTATGCCTACTATAGGAGCTATGTTAAATAGCAAGTTCTACAACTAATACCGTACAAGGTTCGTATTGGAAATTGGATTTCCAACAAATGGTCAGGCTAAGGAACTTCCTACCGCCATATGGGATCGCCTCTGGCTGGACGTCCCGAGAACTAACTAGCTCTCTGCCAACACAAGGTCGGGTTACCCCTGTAACTAGGTAACTCACGAATATGCCATCCCCCGGTCCTTTGGGACCTTTATCCGAGCGCTCGGTAACCAACATCACACATAATAAATAAAGTGTGTCCACATGAGTAAGTACCTGGGCCCCATACCATGATACCACCCTTTTCCAGAAGGAAATGACATACCCTAAAGGGCGCGACCCTCCTAACCTTGCCGCATCATTCATGTTTCGACCATTTCCGGTCTGTGAGGTTCGATGAGGTATCGTCCACAAAGCTATGCTTTTTCACAAAGCCATGCTTTGATCAACAAATGATCAGCAAATGACCATCAACACACATCAACACTCAGCATGCCACATTACCAAATTGGGAGTATATCGCTGATAACCTTCAACTACATAACCTTTGAGCTCGTACGTCTTAGAGAAGGGTGTTCATCTAAGAGAATAAATTCTCCGCCACCAACAGAAATGTATTTGAAAGATATCAGCTTTATATCTCAAAGTGTAATGTCAGACATGTAACCATACAAGTCTGTTCCGGGTTCGAACAGAACCGAAGGCACTTCCGAAGAAGCCCTTGCAATCCGGGTATTCACAATCCCGATCGGACTTCCCATCACTTAGGAAATCTCTATACCGGAGCAACTCAGTGCAGAGACAATCGATAGGTTATCCTATCGTTCTCGCAAATACCCGGTCTTCAACACCAGTCTTCAAATGCAATCCATATACGACGTATCATTATTCGGAATGGGTTATGTGACACAAAGGTCCTCTCCCGGCTAAATCGAATAATGAGCGCAATATTTAAAAACATATGGATAATGGAATTTTGGTTAAGTCACAACTTAAACCCAAACTTTTCTTTTTCAAATGGTTTAACAAATTACCATTTTCAAATCTTTAAACAAAAAGATTCATTTTAACAACCTTCAATGGTTTAAACAATTTCCACACTTTAATCTTTTAAACAAAAGATTCATTTACAGATTTTCCAAATTAATTTCCATTTCAATTGGATTAACTAGTTAAATCTTTAAAACAAAGATTTAACTAATAGCTTTCAAAACAATTCCATTTCAATTTGGATTAACTCGTTAAATCTTTAAAATAAAGATTTAACTGGTAACTTTCAAAACAATTCCATTTTGAATGGTTTAAATAAATCACCATATTAAATCTGTTAAAAATAACATATTCAATTCATAGCTTTCGAAAAGAATTCACTCATAACTTGGAAAACCATTTTTCAATTCAAACTTGAAATTCCTTTAACTTAAATGTGAATTTCATTTCTTATATGAAAGCTTTTATCATTTGAAAACAAACAGTTTTCATTCCGGAAAATCTGATTCTTTTATACGAGTTAAAATATTTGGGTTAAATTCAAATTCTTAAAACCATACTTTTAAAATGGTTTAATCTTCATATCAAAACATTTATAACATCTTAACCAAAATTTCCAGATATGGAATTCAATTCAAATTAAATTATCTAAATTGAAAAACTTTACTAAGTTATTCAAAATAACTTTTATCTTAAAAATCCCTTTTCAAAAGCTTTACATTTAACCCAAATCCGTTTCCAAAATCAATTGAAATCAAAATTTCAATTTCAAAAACATTAATTTAAATCATCTGTGACTTAACCGATTTCCACGTGAAATCCATATTTGTGTGTAAAAGTGTGGTCCAGGGGTTTCACACAGTAGTGCAACATTATTCAATCATCACAGATTAAAATACAGAAATATAGTTGATAAGCGGTATAACTATAACGCTTATCTTTTATTCACAGATCATAGATCACAGATATATGAATATTACAGATAATAATTTACATTCATCCCAGATAAATAGCTACAGTACAGATCACACACAAATCAGAATGTATCAAAAAGCATAACATATCAAGGATATCAAACAATTCACAGCATTCAATAGAATACAGACATCCATAAGTAAGATTAATTAATTGTCTGATTAATTCAAATCAGATCTATTACTTATGAATTAAAAATTCTGGTTAAATAACATTAACTCATTACAAATTATTTTAATTAACTAACCTTTAATAATAAATTAATTAGCCTCAATTAATAAATTTATTAATTACCATTTAATTAATTATCCTTAATTTATTACAATAATTAATTTATTAATTCTTAATTAATAATCATCCCTTAATCACTTTCATTTATTAATTAACCTTTAATTACTCTTTAATCAATCATTAATTAAGTAATTATTCTTTAAGTATTTATCCTTTAATTACTTATATTAATTAATAAATCATTAATAACTTAAGATCTTAATTCACTAAAAGATAAACCTTATTTAATCACTTTAATTATCATTTAAACCTTATTTAATAAATCTTGTAATAATTTAACTTAGACTTTAAAGTTAATTAACAATTAAAACATCTCTTCTTAATTAACTTCTTAATATCATTAAGTTTATTTAAAATAAACTTTAAAAATAAAGGTTATACATATATTTAAAACATTTTAAACTTAATTAATTTTAAAATTTATTTAAAAACCTTTATCTAATTCCAAACTTAGATAAAACAATCATTATACAAAAGAGCTGATTAAGAGATTGATTTAAACTCGATTTGTTTTAAAAGTTAAAACTATTTTTATTCCAAACCTATAAACCCAAGCCAACCCTTATGCTTCCCCGAGCCTACCCCATGCACTCACGAACCACCCAGCTACTTCGAGCCATTCACGCGACACACACGAGCACAACCCCGAGACGCTCCTTCTTCCCAAAAACCAAATCAACCCAGACACAACAATGTGCACAGTGCACGTGCACGATGATCTGGGCGTCGCTGCCACCTTGCCAGCGATGCCCCCAAGTCATCGATCAACCTCGTAAATCTTTCCACCTCCCAGATCATCAAATTTGACGAGAAATCGAAATGTGGCATTTCGAGTCGATCTGGAACCCAACTTCATCTACGAAATCGCCTCGTTCTCCTTGCGTCGTTCGCCAGAAAACCCACGACTCCGGCTACTTCATTCCCACTCATCCACGAAGCTATCTCCACAGTTTCGTCAAGCTCGATGCTTTAGAGGAGAAGCAGCGACCCATTTAACAAGCTAAACCAAAATTAGGTTTACAACCTAGATCGCCTCACCGCTAACACCTCGGCCAACTACACGCCGACACACTATTTTTCCTCGAATCTCCATTCGTTCCTCCATCACCAGCCAAAACCCCAACCCTTACAACTCAATCGATCACCAGAAAATCGCCAAACAATGAAATTCGAATGAACCCAAACTGATCTTTGATTCTTGATCTAAAAATCCTAATTCTTGCTTTAAAAATCATGTTTAAGTATCGGAATTCAAGTCACGTACCTGGAATCATAAACTAAAAAGTTCGAATTTCAATTCATTTCAAGCTTCCCTCTGATATCCTGTCTTCCTGTGCTAATACTAAGTTGTTTGAACTTAAATAAATTTTTAATCTCAAGTTTATACTATAACAACCAGTTTTTATTTTGATTCTAAGTCCACACTATAAGTAGATTGAGAGAAAGAGAATTTTGAATCAAAAATGTTTGTTTATGAACTTAAAACAGAGACATATTCAAATATCAGTCTGTACACAAACTCCATCACAAAGAATTCACATATAGATATAGATGCAAACATATGTATTCACAGACATATAGGTGCAACAGATTTTATATTTTTCAAATTGTTTTAAAATAGTGTTACTCATTGTTGTTTTTGAGAAGATGAATAGAGTTGCTTTCCTTTAAGTCAACCTGGGAACTGCCTGTTGAAGCTTCCTCCTTGATCTCGGGTTTGAATTGATTTAATTTGTTGTTTTTATTGAAGCTTGTTTATGTTAAAGATGAAGCTTACATCAGATGCTACTCAGTTTTGAATAGAACGAACTGATGAAAAGGAAGATGATGTATAAATGGAAATGAGGTTATATGGTGTGTTCATTTTGTACAAGTGATAATTTTGTTTGTACATTTTTAGCAGGGATATTCTTTTGCTTGGAGGCTGATATGTTGATTTGGTGGCCAAGCATTAATTAGGCTTTGTACAAATAGTTATTTTATTTGATTGTACATAGATATTTCTTTTTTTTCCTTCTTGCTTTGACTATGCTAATATATGATTTCGGCTGTACAAAATATGAGATGACTTAATGTTTTCCTTTACAAGCTTCATTTGTTTATTTACACTTGAATATATAATGTTGTTTGTAGTTGAATGTGTTGTTTCTTTTTATTTTGAATGTATTTTATTTCTTTATAATATAAATGAAGTTCTATTGTAATATGTTGTTTAAATTTATTTATGAGTTTAGTTTATATGTCTTTATCTATAATTTATCTTATGTATTTTTATATTTAATATGTTGTTATAATTTATTTAATGCATTTTTATATTTATCTCCATCACAATTATTTATTTCTAAATTTGATACTAATTATTCTTATATTCATTTGGTAATATAAGTGAATTTCTAGATTTTAATTTGTTATTAGATTTTATCCAATGTATTTACTTTATATTTTATATCTTATATATTCTCATTTTTAAACCATTTATTTACACTTTAAATTCAAATCAAATAAATATATACATATATATTATTTCAAATTTACTCATATATGCTCAAATACATATATATTCACATATATACAATATTTTTAAATTTAAATGATTTATACACAAATTTATTTGAATTCGGGGAAACTCGAATCGATTTATCAATAAATTTCACAATTGTTATTCAAAAATTCATTTAATTATCAAATTAAATGTAATTAAAATTCGGGGTCGTTACAGACTTCCTCCTTAAAAGAATTTCATCCTCGAAATTGCCAAGGAGACACAAAGATAGATGAAAAATATTTCATCAACTCAAACAGAACATCTATTCTGCATTTGGCTTACCAAATCAGAATATCAAGAACGAATCTGTTTAACAATCAACAAAATACTCGGTTTATCCAGATCTACGAAATATTCAGTGGCATCGGTTAGTTCGAAAGGATAACTAACCATTCGTAGAATATATCGGGACCCAAAGAATAGATAGATATATGGATAAAATTTCAAAACTTCAGTTTAGAACTAAATTATACCTATCAACCATAGCAACCAATGCAACCAATCAATCAAAACAAACAATTCTGACTTAATTTGGAGTTTATGTCCCATGCAAATATATCGAATCTCCTTCCTGGATCTACCAGGAACCATCGAAGAATTAAGAAAAGATGACGAACAAAAGAGACTGATAGAGAAAAGATTGCTTCCTTGTTGTTACAAGGTATTGACCATTTATAGTCATATTCCTCTGTCCCCTATCTCATCCTTTTCTTACACTCATACTTACTATCAGTGGATAGTAAGAGAATTTACTGAGGCATTCGAACGGATATCTGAAGAATACCCATTCTAGGGTATACTTCACCCTATCTCTAATTAGCTACTTGATGTGTTATATTCCTAAGCTAAAGTTCAACCTTAGCTCTGATACCAGATGTGAAGATCCCGGACTCGGCCTTCGAAAATCGGCACCCGTACTTCACTTGTACTTAAAATGCCATAGATTCAAATGCCGAATCTGGCTCCCCGGAGCTTATAACACAGTAAGTATAACAATACAGCGGAATAAAGAAATAGATGATATCATATACAACTCCAATGAATACAATATCCAGAATGATATACAATAATGACATCAATATGATACAACAATATCAGAGATATGATACAATGCTACAGCGGAAATAACAATAATGGAAGAGATCACTCCAAATGATCTGAAAAGAGAATGACTCCAACAACTCCAACATCTAGCTCGAACCTCCATCACCATCCACAAAGATAAGCAAACTCAGTGCGTGAACTCCAGACACTGAAACAGCTCCAGATAATCTACTAACCTGAATATCTGAAAAACCCAACTCTAGACTACCCGTGTGGAAAATTGTGGGCACCCAGAGTTTAGGAAGGGAACAATAAACTCTAGATCAGTCATGGGACTGGTGTGAGCAACAAAAATAGTTTATCTTTAAACAAACACAAAATAATTTTTACACATTGAAACCCGCAATGCTTTTGGAAAATGAAACTACCAAAAGACCTCCCGCCACACACACAATGCAATCGCAGACTTGGAGGAGATTTCTTCTTATGATAGTCAAATATGCTTACTACGCAAGAAAAAAACTCTTTTGATATTATTACTAGTGCATAGTGTACAAAATCATTTCGAAAATACAATATTAATCTTAGCCAGCATAGGTACCATTATATAATGCCTACTATAGCTGCTATGTTAAATAGCAGGTTCTACAACAAATACCGTACAAGGTTCGTATTGGAAATTGGATTTCCAACAAATGGTCTGGCTAAGGAACATCCTACCGCTATATGGGATCGCCTCTGGCTGGACGTCCTGAGAACTAACTAGCTCTCTGCCAACACAAGGTCGGGTTACCCCTGTAACTAGGTAACTCACGAATATGCCATCCCCCGGTCCTTTGGGACCTTTATCCGAGCGCTCGGTAACCAACATCACACATAATAAATAAAGTGTGTCCACATGAGTAAGTATCTGGGCTCCATACCATGATATAACCCTTTTCCAGAAGGAAATGACATACCCTAAAGGGCGCGACCCTCATAACCTTGCCGCATCATTCCTGTTTCGACCATTTCCGGTCTGTGAGGTTCGATGAGGTCTCGTCCACAAAGCTACGCTTTTTCACAAAGCCATGCTTTGATAAACAAATGATCAGCAAATGACCATCAACACACAGCAACACTCAGCATGCCACATTACCAAATTGGGAGTATATCGCTGATAACCTTCAACTACATAACCTATGAGCTCGTACGTCTCAGAGAAGGGTGTTAAGCTAAGAGAATAAATTCTCCGCCACCAACAGAAATGTATTTGAAAGAAATCAGCTTTATATCTCAAAGTGTAATGTTAGACATGTAACCATACAAGTCTGTTCCGGGTTCGAACAGAACCGAAGGCACTTCCGAAGAAGCCCTTGCAATCCGGGTATTCACAATCCCGATCGGACTTCCCATCACTTAGGAAATCTCTATACCGGAGCAACTCAGTGCAGAGACAATCGATAGGTTATCCTATCGTTCTCGCAAATACCCGGTCTTCAAATGCAATCCATATACGACGTATCATTATTCAGAATGGGTTATGTGATACAAAGGTCCTCTCCCGGCTAAACCGAATAATGAGCGCAATATTTAAAAACATATGGATAATGGAATTTCAGTTAAGTCACAACTTAAACCCAAAATTTTCTTTTTCAAATGGTTTAACAAATTACCATTTTTAAATCTTTAAACAAAAAGATTCATTTTAACAACCTTCAACGGTTTAAACAATTTCCACACTTTAATATTTTAAATAAAAGATTCATTTACAGATTTTCCAAATTAATTTCCATTTCAATTGGATTAACTAGTTAAATCTTTAAAACAAAGATTTAACTGATAGCTTTCAAAACAATTCCATTTCAATTTGGATTAACTCGTTAAATCTTTAAAACAAAGATTTAACTGATAGCTTTCAAAACAATTCCATTTTGAATGGTTTAAACAAATCACCATTTTAAATCTGTTAAAAATAACAGATTCAATTCATATCTTTCGAAAAGAATTCACTCATAACTTGGAAAACCATTTTTCAATTCAAACTTGAAATTCCTTTAACTTAAATGGGAATTTCATTTCTTATATGAAAGCTTTTATCATTTGAAAACAAACAGTTTTCATTCCGGAAAATCTGATTCTTTTATACGAGTTAAAATCTTTGGGTTAAATTCAAATTCTTGAAACCATACTTTTAAAATGGTTTAATCTTCATATCAACACATTTATAACATCTTAACCTAAATTTCCAGATATGGAATTCAATTCAAATTAAATTATTTAAATTGAAAAACTTTACTAAGTTATTCAAAATAACTTTTATCTTAAAAATCCCTTTTCAAAAGCTTTACATTTAACCCAAATCCGTTTCCAAAATCAATTGAAATCAAAATTTCAATTTCAAAAACATTAATTTAAATCATCTGTGACTTAACTGATTTCCACGTGAAATCCATATTTGTGTTTGTAAAAGTGTGGTCCAGGGGTTTCACACAGTAGTGCAACATCATTCAATCATCACATATTAAAATACAGAAATATAGTTGATAAGCGGTATAACTATAACGCTTATCTTTTATTCACAGATATATGAATATTACAGATAATAATTTACATTCATCCCAGATAAATAGCTACAGTACAGATCACACACAAATCAGAATGTATCACAAAGCATAACATATCAAGGATATCAAACAATTCACAGCATTCAATAGAATACAGACATCCATAAGTAAGATTAATTAACTGTCTGATTAATTCAAATCAGATCTATTACTTATGAATTACAAATTCTGGTTAAATAACATTAACTCATTACAAATTATTTCAATTAATTAACCTTTAATAATAAATTAATTAGCCTAAATTAATAAATTTATTTATTACCATTTAATTAATTATCCTTAATTTATTACAATAATTAATTTATTAATTCTTAGTTAATAATCATCCCTTAATCACTTTCATTTATTAATTAACCTTTAATTACTCTTTAATCAATCATTAATTAAGTAATTATTCTTTAAGTAATTATCCTTTAATTACTTATATTAATTAATAAATCATTAATAACTTAAGATCTTAATTAACTAAAAGATAAACCTTATTTAATCACTTTAATTATCATTTAAACCTTATTTAATAAATCTTGTAATAATTTAACTTAGACTTTAAAGTTAATTAACAATTAAAACATCTCTTCTTAATTAACTTCTTAATATCATTAAGTTTATTTAAAATAAACTTTAAAAATAAAGGTTATACATATATTTAAAACATTTTAAACTTAATTAATTTTAAAATTTATTTAAAAACCTTTATCGAATTCCAAACTTAGATAAAACAATCATTATACAAAAGAGCTGATTAAGAGATTGATTTAAACTCGATTTGTTTTAAAAGTTAAAACTGTTTTTATTCCAAACCTATAAACCCAAGCCAACCCTTATGCTTCCCCGAGCCTACCCCGTGCACTCACGAACCACCCAGCTACTTCGAGCCATTCATGCGACACACACGAGCACAACCCCGAGACGCTCCTTCTTCCCAAAAACCAAATCAACCCAAACACAACAACGTGCATTGTGCACGTGCACGATGATCTGGGCGTCGCTGCCAACTTGCCAGCGATGCCCCCAAGTCGTCGATCAACCTCGCAAATCTTTCCACCCCCCAGATCATCAAATTTGACGAGAAATCGAAATTTGGCATTTCGAGTCGATCTGGAACCCAACTTCATCAACGAAATCGCCTCGTTCTCCTTGCGTCGTTCGCCAGAAAACCCACGACTCCGTCTACTTCATTCCCACTCATCCACAAAGCTATCTCCATAGTTTCGTCAAGCTTGATGCTTCAGAGGAGAAGCAGCGACCCATTTAACAAGCTATACCAAAATTAGGTTTACAACCTAGATCGCCTCACCGCTAACACCTCGGCCAACTACACGCTGACACACTATTTTTCCTCGAATCTCCATTCATTCCTCCATCAGCAGCCAAAACCCCAACCCTTACAACTCAATCGATCACCAGAAAATCGCCAAACAATGAAATTCGAATGAACCCAAACTGATCTTTGATTCTTGACCTAAAAATCCTAATTCTTGCTTTAAAAATCACATTTAAGTATCAGAATTCAAGTCACGTACCTGGAATCATAAACTAAAAAGTTCGAATTTCAATTCATTTCAAGCTTCCCTCTAATATCCTGTCTTCCTGTGCTAATACTAAGTTGTTTGAACTTAAATAAATTTTTAATCTCAAGTTTATACTATAACAACCAGTTTTTATTTTGATTCTAAGTCCACACTATAAGTAGATTGAGAGAAAGAGAATTTTGAATCAAAAATGTTTGTTTATGAACTTAAAACAGAGACATATTCAAATATCAGTCTGTACACAAACTCCATCACAAAGAATTCACATATAGATATAGATGCAAACATATGTATTCACAGACATATAGGTGCAACAGATTTTATATTTTTCAAATTGTTTTAAAATAGTGTTACTCATTGTTGTTTTTGAGAAGATGAATAGAGTTGCTTTCCTTTAAGTCAACCTGGGAACTGCCTGTTGAAGCTTCCTCCTTGATCTCGGGTTTGAATTGATTTAATTTGTTGTTTTTATTGAAGCTTGTTTATGTTAAAGATGAAGCTTACATCAGATGCTACTCAGTTTTGAATAGAACGAACTGATGAAAAGGAAGATGATGTATAAATGGAAATGAGGTTATATGGTGTGTTCATTTTGTACAAGTGATAATTTTGTTTGTACATTTTTAGCAGGGATATTCTTTTGCTTGGAGGCTGATATGTTGATTTGGTGGCCAAGCATTAATTAGGCTTTGTACAAATAGTTATTTTATTTGATTGTACATAGATATTTCTTTTTTTTCCTTCTTGCTTTGACTATGCTAATATTTGATTTCGGCTGTACAAAATATGAGATGACTTAATGTTTTCCTTTACAAGCTTCATTTGTTTATTTACACTTGAATATATAATGTTGTTTGTAGTTGAATGTGTTGTTTCTTTTTATTTTGAATGTATTTTATTTCTTTATAATATAAATGAAGTTCTATTGTAATATGTTGTTTAAATTTATTTATGTGTTTAGTTTATATGTCTTTATCTATAATTTATCTTATGTATTTTTATATTTAATATGTTGTTATAATTTATTTAATGCATTTTTATATTTATCTCCATCACAATTATTTATTTCTAAATTTGATACTAATTATTCTTATATTCATTTGGTAATATAAGTGAATTTCTAGATTTTAATTTGTTATTAGATTTTATCCAATGTATTTACTATATTTTATATCTTATATATTCTCATTTTTAAACCATTTATTTACACTTTAAATTCAAATAAAATATATATATACATATATATTATTTCAAATTTACTCATATATGCTCAAATACATATATATTCACATATATACAATATTTTTAAATTTAAATGATTTATACACAAATTTATTTGAATTCGGGGAAACTCGAATCGATTTATCAATAAATTTCACAATTGGTATTCAAAAATTCATTTAATTATCAAATTAAATGTAATTAAAATTCGGGGTCGTTACAAAAATCATATTTCATATTCCAATATTAAGTATCAGTTATTATTACAATTCTTGTCTCCAATGTTTCTCTATGAAGTAGAAGTGATTATTCATTCTCTTTATTCCAACTTTACCTTAAATTACATTTATTCTTATACATTCGTTTTTCTTTCAAATGGTCAAACTATTCAAAAGAAAACCTTACTACAATATTATAACAAACCTTTTACTAAAGCGCATTCGATTATTCTTAACATTTAAGACATCTAATATGTTGCACTTTATGTAAACCGTTCAAGATGACATTTCAATGATCGAGTTCTTAGATGTATCTCGTAGTTTATGGTCTAGTGTTACATTAACACAATATGATCCTTTGAAATCATTCAAGTTGAATACATGATCTTAAAATATTGTTTATTGGCTTATATCGAATGAACTAACTTCATTAAAATATTATACCCCACAAACTATGACTATTCACCATATAACATTTATATGTGAAAGTACATGGATCAAATATCCATAGTCTCGAATTGCATTTAGAGTTCAAAAACTCATAAAATGCAATACACGGTCTAAACCAAATAAACATATAAGTGACCAGCTTACGAATGTATCAAGTAGTTGAAATTGGGCACTTGCATGGGTATAGAAACATTATATAACATGCAGTTAGAATTATTAGTAAGTATATATTATATTTCTATTTGTCAACTTTCAATTCAGTTTGTTTATATATGTTAATTGACAAACGTTTTATCAATCATATTAAATGCATAAATTTATCATTGTAGATAATTATAATATTATATAGCATATGTTCTTACAATATTAGAAAGGTTAAATGTTACCATTTCATTTTTCTAATAAGGCTCCCACTAGTCTTTTATATTTCTCCAAACCCTAAGATGAAACAAAGAAGTCTTACAACATCATTAGTGGGTGTTAGGACTCGTTTGTTTTGGTATTCTGACCTTGAGTTTGCTCAACAAATCATAACCCCACAAACGATGGATAACACCTTATCAGTTGTATCATATACAACTCCTAACCCATTTTTCCTTGTTCTAATCTCATTTCGACATTGAGTTTGCTCAACAAATAGAAAGAGATTATTCACTCATACCTACCATATCGTGATGGCCTAAGTATAGTATATGTACCTTGAGTTTGCTCAACTAATAAATATAGTTATCTTACCTCATATGTTCAATATATTAATAATACTACGCATAACATCCTTAGCTTGAGTTTTCTCAACAACTAAGGAGTATGTAAGTAATTTATTAATATATATATGGCAGAGCACAATATTATATTAAAGATTCATAATCTTCAATATATATTGAGTGATATCGACTTATAGAGTAATATATTGCTTATGAAATACGCGAGCCATTCAAGAAATCATGGTATATGTACATTTACATGTGTATTTATTTCTCAAGTCTATTTGGGTTTCTTTAATGTTCCACATTTAGTTTATACACATATCATATAAGTTTTATTGTTATATAACTTTTATATTTCATATTACTTATATGATAGTCTTACGTATAATATATCATTAATTAAATCTTATCTAATTAATTTTAATCAATTAACTATTTAATTATTTTTAAATTAGTATTCCAATATAACTTTTATATTGGACATATCTACTATAACATTTATAGTGTATATTATAACCTTTATAGTGTAACACACATATATCATATATATGTGTATTTTATTTAATTAATTAACCTTTAATTAATTTATTCAATTAAATAATTTTTATAAAATTTATTAATTTCAAAATTTATCTTGTATACACACACGTATACTTATGTTATCTTAAACATTTTAAAATAACATAACATATATCAATATATGTAATACATGCATATATGCATTAATTAATTAACATATTTAATTAATTTATTTTATTAATCTTAATAATAAATTTAAAATTTGAAATTATTATATAAATATTTTCAAACATTTTGAAAATATCATTATCCTTTCAAACATTTTGAAAACTTATGTATTATTATAATTTTTATAATAAACATGTTTTATTTTAAATTTAACTATTAAATTTAAAATATTTAACATTAATTTTCAAAACGATTTTGAAAATTAGCCCAAGGCCCAAATTAAGTTGGGCATTTTCTATTAGGAGCAACCTTTGGGCTCAGTTCACCTTTCGAGCCAAGCCGGTAACCAGGTAGGACAGGGTACTTGATTACTCAATTCCAATCCTAGACATTACCTTTCTAGACACCGTACTAAGTGGGAAAGCTTATTTAGTTAGCCCTAATATGACTAATTTAGACCGCATAGGCTATTGGGCTCTGATACCATTGTTGGAACTGGACTAGCCCACATGGGAAGTTATGGTTGAATTTCAAAATTTTTACCCTATTGGATCTTTTATTAGGCCTATGAAATCTAACCGAATTAGAACATTTCTAAATTTCATTTAAATAAAATCATTTATTTTATTTTAATTCATATAGATTAAGATATGAAATTAATTTTATTTAATTTAGTCTATACATAAATGTATCATATACATATATGTGTGAGTGCATGTGTAACATAATAATTTGTGAAAGGTATAATATGCCCATATGTAGATGTTGGAATTTACATCGCAATAGACATATTAGCTCATTTTGTATGTCATGTATGTTGTCCAAATATGTGCATGTATATGTGTTACAATACACACACACACATATTTATGCATAAATATATTATATTTAATATATGAACATAAAACATTTATATATAGATAAATATATATATAGAAAGAGAGAGAACAATTATTAAAAATTATTTATAATTCAAAATTAACCCAGTTTTGCAAACATAATAATTTTAGTATTTTAATTTGTATATATTATGAATAAAATAGCGTTTTCATCCATAAATAATAAACATAAAATAATCTATTGATTAAAATTCAAATTTTAAAATTTTCAAAAATCTAAAACCATAAAATAGAGCTTAGGAAAAATTTGGACATTTTTCAAAGTTGAAATATTATTTTTAAAAACAAATACATTGATTTCGGAAATAATATTTAATATAAAATAATATATTATTAAAAATTCAAATTTTAAAATTTCAAAAATTCCAGAATCATGAATGAAAGGTTACAAAAAATTTTGAATAATTTTTCAATTAAATTATTATTTTTAATAAATCATAAACATTTTTTCCAAAATAATATTAATTATTAAAAACAATAAAATTTATTGAAAAATTCCTAAATTTTTTATATGTTTCTAAAATGATATAATATTTTTAAAAATATAAAATTGAATTTTTAATGTAATAATTATTTTATATATAATAAAAAATTCAATAAATGTTAATTTAAAAATATGAATATATGTATGATAATTAATTTTCAAATTTTTAAATTCATATTATATATAAATAAGTGTACAAATTTTTTTAAATCAAATATATATCTTATATATGCATATATGCTATTATGAGAGAGAAATATACACTAATATATATATATATATATATATATATATATTTATGAATTTATTAATAAATATGTAAAAAACAATTATTAATGACAAAAATTGATTTTTTTATGGTAAACAACATTTGTTTATACATAAATCAAATAATATAATAAACAAATTATGCACATAACCAAACGGATTTTTGACAACCACATCTACTTACAAAATCTCACTAACTAAACATATAGTAGCAATATATTTAAACAGATATGAAATTGCTCATTATAGGATCATAGAATATAATTTAATTACTGTAATATGAATTAAAATTACCAATTTAATGATACCTTTGAATCCACGTTTAAGCAATGACTTCCCTTTCTTTTACTGTTCTTGATTCGTCAGCTTTGCATGTCCGGAATCATCGACCTCTAACTATCGAATAGTATTATTTTAATTTGAAATATTTTTGAGAATTTTGGAGTGGATTGAGAGCTATGTTTTAACCAACAATGTAGAAGGTAATGGCGGCCAAAAAGGTTAGTAATTGTTTTTAGAGATACATATACATACATATATACATACATACATATATACAGATATATATATATATAGGGTTGTATTAGAGAGAAACGAGAAAAATCTTTTTAGCCATTCTCACTTTATCTCAACCCATTATCTCCAAGCCAATTCCCTATGTTTTAGCCACCCTTAGACCTTCCCAAAACCAAAATTTTGCAGCCCTAATGATAGGACTTAAACCCATCTAAGCCCAAGCAAAAATACTATGCAATTAAATCTAATTTAATCGCTTGTCGATATTGTATATTGATCGATATATTTATAACTGTTATAAATATATATAACATTATTTATTTCTCAAATCATATTCAAATTTTATAATTAATATTGCATAAATATTAATTAATTTATAACAATTATAAACTAATTAAATCGTACGGTCTTACGGGAATTCATCATTTCGGCTATGTAACTCTTGGGTGTAAATTTGGTCAGCGATTAACATTGAACTATTCTAATGTTAACGTTCACAAGTCACTTAGAAGGTGGTGTGACATTATGGCCAAATTTATCGTTTACTCCTTTTCGGTAAAATCCAATTTTAGTTTAATGAGCGTTACCCGGTTGTGACATTTGTTTACACCAATTCTCTTCATCAAAACTATATCACTTTTGACTTATGGAATTTGGTAATGGTAAAAATTCCAACCTCATCCACATTCAACTTTATAGTCTAAATACAATGTCCTTGGTTCAATAATAACAATTATTATTAACAGAAATGCTCTGGCCAAAGACTTTGACTTGAGTTGACTGTGATACTAACCACATATAACTGAGGAGATGAATCCTCACTTGAATAGTGTAACAACCCGCAAATTTTGAAAATATTTTAAAGGAAAATTCATTTGAAACTTTGAATATAATTATTTTAAAATTGAGAAATTTGGAAATGTAATGTAATATTTTGGGATTTGATGTGAAATGTTCTTCCAAATTCAATAAAATAAAGATTTTTCTTCAAATGCAAATTTTGGTCAACTTTGGTCAAAGTTTGACTTTCTATGAAAATTTTAAAATTTGAATTTTGAACTTTTACTTTTTTTTATGAAGATGGATTTAATTCTAAAATTTTCTTTGTTTTTCGTTTTGTTAAATTTTGATTCCTACATTTCAAAACTTACACTTTTGGCGTAGTACACGTAGTTACTTTCCCTACAACTTCTATTTTATTTTATTTTGATTTGTTTGGGCTTAGAACATTTGGGCTAGAAAACGCTTTAGTTAGATGAGGAGCCTATATAATATCCTAGGGTTTCGCTAGATGTCTCATTGTCATTTGTGCCTCCACAGAAAAAAAAACAATGTAAGTTTTCTTCTTCATCTTCCTCCTCAAAACCCTAGAGCTTCTTCCTCTTTTCCTCTACAATTTTTCTCGTCCTCCCCTCCACAAATTTCTGCCACACCTATCTCCTCCTTCCCCAACCACAAACCCTAGCCAAAACCCCACTTCTCCTCCTTCCTTTTTCCCCCTTTCCTCTTCACAAGTTTCGGCCCCAACCTTCTCTCCTCTAACAAAAAACCCCATAGCCAAACTTCCTTAACCCCTTCCCCTTGCTTTGCCTTGGCCGTGACCACCTCCACCATCACCTAATCCCTAGGCCGAGCCCTCCACTACCAAAACCCTAACCCTAGGCCGAGCCCTTTCACCAAAACTCTAGCCTAACCTAGCCAAAACTCCTATGGTCGAACCATAGCCTAGTCCACACCTCTATGGCCGAATCCAAACACAAACAAAACCCTATGGTTAAACCCAAATTAGCCTATGGCCAAGCCTATGCATCCCTTGACAAGCCCTCTCCACATGTTTACAAATATATATTTTTTCTATTTTATTTTTCTATGTGAATTATTTGTTTACGTATAGAATTTACTTTATTTTTCAAAGCATCGGATTTGGATTCTCCTCCCACTCAAGCTTGTCCATAATTTGTTGTGCCTGTCGTAGTCATTGTGTTGCGTTTTGAATCACTTCTCTAACCATAGACAGGTGAGTAATCACTCTTGACAACGTACTTATATTTTGGTGAATTGATGACAATGGAATAGTATGGATTTGTATATGCAAGTTGAGAATTTCATCTACGTTTATATTATGTTATTTCATATCATATTTTACCTGTTATGATCATATGCCATGATATATTGAATACTGTTATGTTTATTTAATATTCTGTTCTCACACTGCAAGTTCCTTCACTATGGGTTGAAATGATACATACACGAATGATTTTTAAATTGAGGAAAATTGTTATGGGCGGAAATGGTAGGCCTGAGGAATTTTATTTGACTTGGGATTGCGGGTTTCAAATGATATAAAACCTGGAAAATTAATAAATCGTGGATTGAAATGATATATGTCCGTATTTACTTGACCCTAGGGTAGATAATTTTATACAGACTCCGTGGTTGACTTTAAAATGATTTCTAAAAATTATTAAGTATGTTGGATTTTATATATGAATCTCTAATAAATTTATTGTAATGATTTCTGTAAATTTGTTTATATGAGTTAAAAAATTTATAAGAAAGAGAAAAAATAGTTGGAAATGTAAATTTTGGAATCTAATTTACAGAATGAAGGTTAATTGAAATTTAATAATCCGATTCGACTTAATAAGGGTATTTTATTCTAACCTATAAATTGTAAGTTTTAATTCATGTAATAGTGATTAAAATGATAAATGGTTTTTTTTTGTGGAAAAAAATGTAAGTTAAAACGTACATTTGACATGTAATTTCTAACTAATGTAAATGGTATAACTTGGGTAATAAAAATGGTAAATGTTATTTACTGAAAAGAAAAAAGTGTAAGTTAATAACGTACTTTCAACTTAGCATAAGGATTACAGCTTTAAAATTTGACATTATAGTAACAAAGTTATTTAACTAAAGGTGTGGTTTCTTTAATGACCAAATAGCTAAAATTAGAGTAATATAATAGGAATTATATAATGACTATAATAAAAACTATAAATATATGTATTATTTGATTATATAAACTATTGTAGTAGGAAGTATTACGGTAACAATTCAAAACTGCTGCGATTTCTTACGGTAACAATTCAAAACTGCTGCGATTTCCTTACTGAAACAATTCTGCACTACTGCGGATTCTTACAGTAACAATTCTGCACCGTTGTGAATTCTTACAGTAGCATTACTACATTGCTGCAAATTCTTACAGTAGCATTTCTATGCTGCTGCGTTTTCTTAAAAGTGACATTTCCTGAATGCTACAAAATTTTTCTAAAGGGTTATAGTTCCGAATGTTATGGTTATAAATGTTGCATTTTAAAGTGCTATGATCTCTAATTTTTTACGTTTCAAAGGGGTTATAATTAAATGAATTTGGAAGTGTACGACTTTGGAAAAATGAATAATATTTTAAAGAATAATGATATGGAATTTATATGGTTTTGAAAGGAATATGTTTGATATGAAAAATAAACCATTTGAAATTGAATAACCATGGGTTATAATAACGATTGGTTGTTAAAGAGACCGGGATCGGATATGGGCATACTCTCTGTCGATACTGAAAACCACTTTGATAACTGTGTACGCGGTGGAGATTCCAGAATGAAGTAGGATGGTGGCGACGATCCTAAAGGTATATTTACGTGGACCTAACTCCCGTGAGTTAGCATAAGGTGGCTAAAACAGGAGCAATCGACGGGCCAAGTGAGGTAGCTCCACCGATCGGACACACTTCATCGTTAGCCATTCTGTTACTTTGTGATTGATTTGGTGTGCACCTTTGATTCGGGAGTGTCGATCGAGTTGGGCGGCAGTTGCGGCTATGTGTTACCAACAGTCCAGATGTGTAATTGGTATATCTGCCCTGGCATTGCCTAGTTGTGCCGTGTCACCTACACTAGCGTGCCTTCTACGAGTTTGTTTTATGTCATACCTATGGGGTATCCTCTGGCGGCCCCATTTTACGGGGAGTTACAGTACTGTATATTCTATTGGCATTATAAAATGTGTAAAGGGGGAAAATGTAATGCCTTAACGCTATTTTAATAGTTTACTTTACTTTAGACATTATTATAATAGCGTATATTACTACATAGTAAATAGTTTAACGGATCCTTAAAGGATGGGCGATCCCAAGTATCCTTTAAGTTACCGATGCATTTCTTTTGCAGTTCACTTGAGTTGATTTACATTTTATAAGTATGTATGTCCTGACTCGAGTGTTTTGTGTTTTTGCTTTACGCTCGTGTCAGTCTGAGTTTTACAGCTTTGGTTTCATCCTTTTTGGAGCTAGAGATCCGCCGGAGATTTAGCTGTCTACCTGATATTTCCATTCCAGTTATTTCCACTCAGCTTTTGCTTTTGTAGTAGAGAACTTATGTACCTAAACTTTCCGTTGTATTTGTTTTCAGACTTGGGTATTATGTATTAGTTTGAGACTATGTATCTAGGAGCTTCATGAACTCCTATGTTTATTTTATTCCGCTACGAGTTATTCTGATATTCTGTGTCTGTGATTTTGTGATTGATTTTATTTGCCACAAATTTTATTAACAATCTAATGTTTTGAATTATTCAAGTCTGACATGTGTGGTTTTATTGTCGATTTGAATGGCCCCAAATGGCAGGATGTTACAGTTGGTATCAGAGCTTTGGTTTTAGGCAAACCTTTGCCTATGGGGCAAAAACTCATTAGAGATAGGGTAGAAATACCCTAGAATGAGTAAAATCAATCTTAGAATCATTCTTTGCGAGAGAACGTATTTTCAAGTATAAAATGGTTTTCAAATGATTTTAAAGGATTATTTTAGATATAAAATTTTTCTTGTTTTAAAATCTAATTTTCCTTAGAATTTCCCTTCTTTTCGAATCCACCTTGTTTAATAAAATTCTTTAATTAGGATTTCCATTCTAGTTGAATCTTATCTTTTTTCTTTCTCCTCTATCTTGGTCCTAAAGAAAAAAAATTCATTCTTGAATTTCCAGGATGAATCGTAGGAATGCCAGTGGTAAGGGTCGTGGTGTTGCCCCAGTTCCAGCACCAGTTGCACCCATTAGGTTTACCATTCTCTGTAAGGAGTACACTCAGCTAGGTGGTACTAAGTTTACGGGATTAGAGACCATCATTGAGGCTCAACAGTGGCTGAGAAGTTTGGAAAGGATTTTCGCTGGTTTGGAGATCACCGACGCTCAGAAGCGTCAGTTAGCAGCTTGGCAGTTACAGGAGTCAGCCCTGGATTGGTGGGAGTCAATTACAGCCAACAATATTGAGGTAGATATTTCTTGGGAACAGTTTCAGTATTGTCTTGAGTTAGTCCTTTTGAATTTGGTTTAGGTTATCCCTTTGGAATATTTCTTAAGTTTGGATATCGTGTTTTAGGGAGACTTTTGTGGCGAAGTGGATGCCAGAAGCTGGGAAGTCTTAGCTGTACAGGGAGTTTATGGATCTTAAGCAAGGGGATATGTCATTTTTTGAGTATGAGCGGAAGTTCAACGAACTTTCCAAGTTTGGTCCTAGATTGATTGGTACCCCTCTTAAGAAGAATGAGAAGTTTATAGCTGGAGCTCGCCCAGAGTTTTATGATCGTCTGATTTCTTATGTGCACAGCCCTTTTACTGGATTGATGGATATGGCCATTAGATATGAGAACCCCACTTCTTAGGAAGCATCTGTTGGTCATGCACCTTTATCTCATCCTTCTTCTGGCAACTCTAAGCAGAGGAAGTCTAATTTCCATCGACAGAAGCAGAATTGGCCTAGGAATCCTGGTTTAGGATCTTCTTCTTCCCGGAGGCAGCCTATTGATCATTCTTCCATCACTTGCTTCAAGTGCGATCAAAAGGGTCACTATGCCAACAGTTGTCCAGTACCTGCCGGTGCCGCCATTCCCCCTACCTCAGAATACCAAGAACAACCTCTGCCATGTCTGTCTGCAACCTAGCCATTTCAAGAATGATTGTCCTTTGTATCAGAAGGGCAAGACATCTGGAGTCTTTGCCATGACTTCTTCCACTCGTGCTCCGCCTACTCCACCTACTCCTAGTGATACCCAAGGTACTCTCTAGAGCACCTTTACCTTGCTTAATCTTTCTGTTCGTGTTTTATTTGACACTGGATCTTTTCATAGTTTCATTTCCGTGGACCTTTGCAATAAGTTTGAGCATATCCTTTCACCTAAGTTTGCAACCGAACCTTTGTGTGTTACTAATCCTATTGGTGGTCTCGCAAACCTTAGTAGGATTTGTAACAATGTGAAACTCTTTCATTCTGGCTATCGTTTTTCTGGTGATTTCTATGTTCTTGGTTTCGATGCTTTTGATCTATTGCTTGGAGGAGATTGGCTAAAGAATCATGAAGCTGGTATTTCTTGTAAAGCCCAAACCGTTTCTCTTGTTGGCGATAAGGGTGATCCTTTGGTGATTCAGTGTCGTATACCTTAGGAGTATGTAGGCAATTTTATCTATTCTCTTGATTCTTCCCCTAGTGAACTTGATTCTACTCCTGTGGTCAAAGTCTATTCCGATGTATTTGGTGAAGTCACTTCTTTACCTCCTAAACGAGAAATCGAATTCCGTATTGATCGCATTCCTGGAGCTTGACCTGTATTCCTTCCTCCCAGAAGAATGGCACCCCGTGAGAAGGTTGAGTTGAGGAAGCAAATTGAAGACTTATACTCCAAAGGTTTGATCAGACCCAGTCATTCCAAATGGGGAGCAGCAGTGGTTTTTGTCACTAAGTCTGATGGTTCTTTGAGGATGTGTGTTGATTATAGAAAGCTGAACAAGCTCACTATGAAAAACAGATATCTAATGCCTCTTATTAATGATATGTTCGATCAGCTTTATGGAGCTACTGTATTCTCTCAGCTTGATCTTGCCACCGGTTTCCAACAGCTCAGAATTGCCGAGGAAAGTATTCCCAAAACTGCTTTCTGTTCTGAGGATGATTTCTTTGAATGGTTAGTTATGCCTTTTGGTTTGACTAACACCCCAGCTTTCTTTGTCGACCTTATGAACCGGGTATTCCGTGATGTTCTTAATAAGTTTGTCCTAGTCTTCATCGATGATATTCTTGTTTTCTCGAAGTCTACGGCGGAACATGAAATCCATTTGAATTTTGGTCTGAAGACCCTTAGGAGTCATCAGTTGAAAGCCAAATTCTCGAAATGCCATTTCTGGAAAGATGAAGTCTGATTTCTTGGACATATTGTTTCTGGTGATGGAGTTTCTGTTCATCCAGTTAAGATTGCTACAATCAATGTAAGTCTATCTTTTCTTCTTCCTTTGTACATTAATTATTCTATCTCTTTCTCAGTTCTTATTCCCCCTATTCTATTTTAGGATCGGGAAACTCCTAGTACTCCATCTGATATCCGTAGTTTTCTGGGCCTTGCCGGTTATTATCGGAGATTCATTGAGAATTTTTCTCGGATTGCTGCACCTATCACCGCTCTAACTCGTAAGAATGCTAAGTTTAGATGGAATGATAAATGTGAAGCAGCATTCAATGAGTTGAAGTGCAAGCTTGCTTCCGCGCCAGTTCTTACCGTTCCAAATGGAAATGAGGGATTAACGGTATACACGGATGCCAGTCGTGAAGGTTTGGTAGCTGTTCTGATGCAGGATGGGAAGGTTATCGCTTATGATAGTCGTCAGTTGAAGACTCATGAAGCCAATTATGCAGCCCATGATTTGGAATTGCTTGCCATAGTTTTTGCTTTGAAGCTTTGGAGACATCATCTATTGGGAACTAAGTTTGAGCTCTTTACGGATCATCAGTCTTTGAAATATATGTTCACCTAGAAGGACTTGAATCTGAGGCAAGTTAGGTGGCTTGAGTTTCTAGCTTCTTATGACCTCGACATCAACTATACCCCAGGGAAAGCTAATGTTGTAGCCAATGCTTTGAGTCGAAAGAAGGCGATGTTATGTCAGCTTGTTGTTTCTTCCCCTCTTATGGATCGTATTATCGCTAAGCAGGATTAAGATAGGATAATTAGGCTTATTAAGGAAAATGTTCGTAGCAGGGTTGGTGGTAGTGGCCAAGATGGTAGTGGAGCTCAGATCGATGTTAAAGGGATTTTGAGGATTAATAATCGGATTTGTGTCCCGAATGTCGATGGATTGAGGCAAGAATTACTTCGGGAAAATCATTGGTCCAGACTTTCTATTCATCCAGGTGTGACGAAGATGTACCATGATATGAAGAAGCTGTATTGGTGGAGGGGTATGAAGCATGATATCTCTCTTTTTGTTAGTAGATGTGCAACTTGTCAGCAGTTTAAGGCTGATCATCAGAGACCGCTGGATTATTGCAACCTCTTGAGGTTCCCAATTTGAAATGGGAACAAGTTTCTATGGATTTTATTGATGGATTGCCAAGGACTAGGAGAGGTAATGAAAATTTTTGGGTTATTGTGGATAGGTTGGCTAAGTCAGCTCATTTCATTCCAGTTAGGTCTAACCGTTCTGCTTCTAGTTTAGCTGAGATTTATATGAGAGAGATGGTTCATCTTCATGGTGTTTCGGTCAGTATTGTTTGTGATAGAGATCCCATCTTTTCCAAACAATTTTGGAAAGCTTTTCAGGAATCTTTAGGTACTCGTCTGAATCTGAGCACTGCTTACCATCCGTAGACCGACGGTCAAACGGAAAGAATGAATCAGATTTTGGAAGATCTTCTTCGTGCCTGTGTCCTTGATTATGGAGGATCTTGGGAAGATCATCTCCATCTCGTTGAATTCACCTATAACAATAGTTATCAGGTATAATACCAAATATATGTTTAGGGTTGTCTTAAACATTTGTTTATCTTATTCCATCTCTTAAAATTCAGGCTAGTATCGCAATGGCTCCATTTGCTGCTCTTTACGGACGCCCTTGCAAATCTTTGTCTTGCTGGATTGAATCCGATAATCGTCTGGTTCTTGGTCCTGATATGATTCTAGAAGCATCTGAGGAGGTTGAGGAAATTAGGAGAAAGATGAGGATTGCTCAGGATAGACAGAAGAAGTATGCCGACAGGCGTAGGAGGAGTTTGGAGTTTTCCGTTGGTCATCAGGTTTTCCTTAAGGTCTCTCCATTAAGAAATGTGATTCATTTTGGTCGGAGAGGGAAGCTCGCTCATAGGTTTATTGGTCCTTCTCGCATCTTGGAGAGAGAAGGTTCCTTAGCTTATCGGTTGGAATTTCCTGAGAAACTTTCTGGAGTGCATAATGTGTTCCATGTTTAGCATCTTCGTCGGTATCTTCACGATCCATCTCTGATTGTTCAGCCTTCTGCTCTCGAGAGTTTGGACGTCGAGCCAAACCTTATTGTCGAGAGGAAGCCACTTCGTATTATCGATAGAGGTACGAAGCAGCTTCGAAGAAAATCTGTCAACCTAGTCAAAGTGCAATGGAGCACTGATGATCGGGATTGTACATGGGAAACGGAAGAGAGCATTCGTGCTTCGAATCCGGAATTGTTTGTTCCAGGTATCATTCATTATCCAACCTTATCCCTCTTTGTTTTCTGGGTCTCGTTCCTTTTCGAGGATGAAAAGTTTTGAGTGGGGGAGAGTGTAAAACCGACAAATTTTAAAAATATTTTAGAGGAAAATTCATTTGAAACTTTGAATATAATTATTTTAAAATTGATAAATTTGGAAATTTAATGTAATATTTTGGGATATGATGTGAAATGTTCTTCCAAATTTAATAAAATAAAGTTTTTCTTAAAATGAAAATTTTGGTCAAATTTGGTCAAAGTTTGACTTTCTGTGAAAATTTTAAATTTTGAATTTTGAACTTTTACTTTTTTTATGAAGATGGATTTAATTCTAACATTTTCTTTGTTTTTCGTTTTGTTAAATTTTGATTCCTACATTTCAAAACTTACAACTTTTGGCGTAGTACACGTAGTTACTTTCCCTACAACTTCTATTTTATTTTGATTTGTTTGGGCTTAGACCATTTGGGCTAGAAAACCCTTTAGTTAGATGAGGAGCCTATATAATATCCTAGGGTTTTGCTAGATGTCTCATTGTCATTTGTGCCTCCACAGAAGAAAAAAAAACAATGTAAGTTTTCTTCTTCATCTTCCTCCACAAAACCCTAGACCTTCTTCCTCTTTTTCTCTACAATTTTCCTACTCCTCCCCTCCACAAATTTCGGCCACACCTATCTCCTCCTTCCCCAACCACAAACCCTAGCCAAAAACCCACTTCTCCTCCTTCCTTTTTCCCCCCTTTCCTCTTTACAAGTTTTGGCCCCTACCTCCTCTCCTCCAACAAAAAACCCCATAGCCGAACTTCCTCAACCCCTTCCCTTTGCTTTGCCTTGGCCGTGACCACCTCCTCCATCACCTAATCCCTAGGCCGAGCCCTCCACTACCAAAACCCTAACCGTAGACCGAGCCCCTTCACCAAAACCCTAGCCTAACCTAGCCAAAACTCCTACGGCCGAACCCTAGCCTGGTCCACACCTCTATGGCCGAACCCAAACACAAACACAAACAAAACCCTATGGTTGAACCCAAACTAGCCAATGGCCGAGCCTATGCATCCCTAGACTAGCCCTCTCCACATGTTTACAAATATATATTTTTTTTCTATTTTATTTTTCTATGTGAATTATTTGTTTACGTATGGAATTTATTTTATTTTTCAAAGCGTCGGATTTGGATTCTCCTCTCACTCAAGCTTGTCTGTAATTTGTTGTGCTTGTCGTAGTCATTGTGTTGCGTTTTGAATCACTTCTCTAACCAAAGAAAGGTGAGTAATCACTGTTGACAACGTACTTATATTTTGGTGAATTGATGACAATGGAATTGTATGGATTTGTATACGCAAGTTGATAATTTCACCTTTGTTTAAATTATGTTATTTCATATCATATTTTACATGTTATGATCATATGCCATGATATATTGAATATTTTTATGTTTATTTAATATTCTGTTCTCACACTGCAAGTTCCTTCACTATGGGTTGAAATGATACATACCCGAATGATTTTTTGATTGAGGAAAATTGTTATGGGCTGAAATGATAAGCCTGAGCAATTTTATTTGACTTGGGATTGCGGATTTGAAATTATATAAAACCTGGAAAATTAATAAATCGCGGATTGAAATGATATATGTCCGTATTTACTTGACCCTAGGGTAGATAATTTTATATAGACTCCGTGGTTGACTTTAAAATGATTTCTAAAAATTATTAAGTATGTTGGATTATATATATGAATCTCTAATAAATTTATTGTAATGATTTCTGTAAATTTGTTTATATGAGTTAAAAAATTTATAAGAAAGAGAAAAAATAGTGGGAATGTAAATTTTGGAATCTAATTTACAGAATGAAGGTTAATTGAAATTTAATAATCCGATTGGACTTAATAATGGTATTTTATTCTAACCTATAAATTGTAAGTTTAATTCATGTAATAGTGATTAAAATGATAAATGGTTTTTTTTTGCAAAAAAAAGTAAGTTAAAACGTACATTTGACTTGTAATTTCTAACTAATGTATATGGTATAACTTGGGTAATAAAAATAGTAAATGTTATTTACTGAAAAGAAAAAATTGTAAGTTAATAACGTACTTTCAACATAGCATATGGATTTCAGCTTTAAAATTTGACATTATAGTAACAAAGTTATTTAACTAAAGGTGTGGTTTCTTTAATGACCAAATAGCTAAAATTAGAGTAATATAATAGGAATGATATAACGACTATAATAAAAACTGTAAATATATGTACTATTTGATTATATAAACTATTGTAGTAGGAAGTATTATGGTAACAATTCAAAACTGTTGCGATTTCTTATGGTAACAATTCAAAACTGCTGCGATTTCCTTACTGTAACAATTCTGCACTGTTGCGGATTCTTACAATAACAATTCTGCACCGTTGCGAATTCTTACAGTAGCATTTCTACATTGCTGTGAATTCTTACAGTAGCATTTCTGTACTGCTGCGTTTTCTTAAAAGTGACATTTCCTGAATGCTACAAAATTTTTCTAAAGGGTTATAGTTCTGAATGTTATGGTTCTAAAGGTTGCATTTTAAAGTGCTATGATCTCTAAAAAATTTCGTCTCAAAGGGGTTATAATTAAGTGAATTTGGAATTGTATGACTTTGGAAAAATGAATAATATTTTAAAGAATAATGATATGGAATTTATATGGTTTTGAAAGGAATATGTTTGATATGAAAAACAAACCATTTGAAATTGAATAACCACGCGTTATAATAACAATTGTTTGTTAAAGAGACCGGGATCAGATATGGGCATACTCTTTGTCGATACCGAAAATCACTTTGACAAATGTGTACGCGGTGGAGATTCCAGAATGAAGTAGGATGGTGGCGACGATCCTAAAGGTATATTTACGTGGACCTAACTCCCGTAAGTTAGCATAAGGGGGCTAAAACAGGAGCAATCGACGGGCCAAGTGAGGTAGCTCCTTCGATCAGACACACTTCATCGTTAGCCATTCTATTACTTTATGATTGATTTGGTGCGCACCTTTGATTTGGGAGTGTGGATCGAGTTGGGCAGTAGTTGCGGCTATGCGTTACCAACATTCCGAAAGTGTAATTGGTATATCTACCCTGGCATTGCCTAGTTGTGCCGTGTCACCTACCCTAGCGTGCCTTCTACAAGTTTGTTTTATGTCGTACCTATAGGGTATCCTCTGGCGGCCCAGTTTACGGGGAGTTACGGTACTGTATAGACTATTGGCATTATAAAATATGTTAAGGGGGGAAAATGTAACATCTTAAAGCTATTTTAATAGTTTACTTTACTTTAGACATTATTATAATAGCGTATTTACTACATAGTAGATAGTTTAACGGATCCTTAAAGGATGCGCGATCCCAAGCATCCTTTAAGTTACTGATGCATTTCTTTTACAGTTCACTTGAGTTGATTTACATTTTATAAGTATGTATGTCCTGACTCGAGTGTTTTGTGTTTTTGCTTTACGCTCGGGTCAGCCTGAGTTTCACGGCTTTGGTTTCATCCTTTTTTGAGCTAGAGATCCGCAAAGATTTAGTTGTCTACCTGATATTTCCATTCCAGTTATTTCCACTAAGCTTTTGCTTTTGTAGTAAAGAACTTATGTATCTAAACTTTCCGTTGTATTTGTTTTCAGGCTTGGGTATTATGTATTAGTTTGAGACTATGTATCTAGGAGCTTCATGAACTCCTATGTTTATTTTATTCCGCTGCAAGTTATTATGATATTCTGGGTCTGTGATTCTGTGATTGATTTTATTTGCCCGAAATTTTATTAACAATCTGTTGTTTTGATTTATTCAAGTCTGACATGTGTGGTTTTATTGTCGATTTGAATGGTCCAAAACGGCGGGATGTTACAAATATTGTTTCACTTTCAACACTTCCACTCGACCCAACTATAGTCACTCGATGGACGCCATACCATAATTTGGCTATAATCAAAGCGGAGCTTTCATTTGGAGAGCATTACATACTTCTGTCTCAGCGGATACATCGATATCCAGTCTCGATGCATCTTGACTAGGAACATTTAAAATGGTATATTTGTTTCGTTGTGATAAATTACTCACGATTACAACATTTTGTAAGTACTATCACAAAATATACCATTTATGGATTTTTCTATTAAATATACTTTTAATTAAGTTAATTAATTAATATAATCACATTATATCAAGTATATGATAGGAAGAAAATATCTTTTATTTCGAACAAGATTGGTCAACGAGTTAGATATATGTAATAAATTACATAATTACCTCTAGGGCATACCCCTAACTGTATCACACATAGCAAGTTACAACATTGTTTGGACTTGCTAAATGTTAGAAGCTATTAATTGCCCTTTAAGGGGCATAATCTTAGGCAGAGAAGTTATTCGTACGTCTGGCATTATTATGGTGCATTTTAACTATTATCTGTGAGAGAATCAAGTCAAGCTGGAGATTTGTTGAAGATGCCTTGAATTGGTTATTTTAAAGTGAGTAAGATTTTGAAAATATTTAAGATAATGGCTCAAATATATTGTCTCTTTTATTAAGAGGCAAATAAATTATATAGATAAGGATGAGAATGATTTGTAGGATTGATGTAATCAATCATTTCCCTACTCAGCTGACTAATAAAGGAATCTTATTAGGCACGTGCAAATTGGAGGAAAACTGAAAAATCAATCGAATAAAAGATTCCCATTTGCATAGGAGAATTGATGAGAATTTGATTTATGATCAGAAATCAATTATCTCAACTCTAAAAAATAATCTCTATATAAAGAAAGTTATTCTGTAGAGATCAAATCATTATCTCTCGATTGTATTTAATCTTCTTCTTAGCCTCCATTAATAACTTTGTAAACAGTCTTCCTCAAGATCAATAAAGTTGATATCTCCTCAGCCTGTGGAAGTAGCTAATAATTGTTAGTGAACCACGTTAAATCTGTGTCTTATTTTGTTACTGTTATTTTTATCTTTCTCGTTTCTGTTACAACATTAACAAGTTCATTTATATATTGATGGAGTAGAAACTAAACTACAAATTTGAAACTATAAAATGACACAGTGTGTTCAACTAATCATTGTTTTTGCCTTACTAACTAACAACTAATTAGTTAAACTAAATTTTGATTCCATTGACTACAACTTAAACAAGGATATGTTAGAATTTTGTTGTTTGCAAGTGAGTTGAACACAGCAATATAATTTTTGCTTCTACACATACATGTTGAAATAAAATGTACAAAATAAATTATATATGTAAGTCCATTTATAGAAAAAAGAATAATTAAAAAGATTTCCACAATACCTTTAGAATAATTTGGAGATGATAACGGGAGAAACCAATATTCGGTCCTACACAGTTCAACTTTAGTGTAAAGCCTATCATGCCTGTATGCTTTGAAGCCTTCCAAAGTCCAAAGCTTGTAGCCTCAAATGATCCTTTATAATATTTCTACTGTACATATTGGCCCTAGCATATATATCTTTACTTACATAACATTGATTGCTTAATAAGTTTAGTCTTTACTGCGTATATATCTGTTTAATCAGTCAAATGTCCTTTAATTCTTTGTTTGGAAACAATTAATTTGAAATTATTGCTGAAAGATGAAGAAAAAACAAGTGTTAGGTGAAGTCAACGGTCTCCACTGAATTCTATCTTCAATATGACATCAATGTGTTAAAGACATTTCATAAATTTGTACTGATTCATGTATAACAAGGAAAATCTTTGGCTAGATCATTACGTGTCAGATTAGTAATTGCAAATAATTGTAAAATGATCATCTAAAATGAAATTTCACTCTTTTTTTTTTCAATTTGCATTTGTTTCCTTTGTCAACATGTAAAATGTTCACTGTACATTTTGTGACACAGTAGGAAGTAGTAGGGCTGCTAATTAGCTAGGCATTAAAAGAAACAACAAATGGCTATTTGTCAACATATAATTTATTAGTATTAAAAAGAAATTTAATGAAATAAATTAAAGGAAATATTGGTTCACTGTTCGAAGCATTTCATGTGTAGATACCTGGATCTAAGGACATTGGATAGACTTCTACGTTGCCAGCAGACAAAGCATTTGTTCCTTCTTTTATTGATCTTTTCTTTAAATTAATGCTTCAAATATAAAGTCAAATTGATGCATTTCCTTTGTATATAATTTACTTCTCTGCAAAAAATAGTAACAATAACTATAATAAATTGTCAAAAAGAGTAGAAGTAGTGTTAAAACTAATGTGTACATTGTCACAGAGAAGACAAATCACAAAGTGCAAATATGAAAAATATAATAAGATTATGTTCAAGTTGCTCCAATGGTAATAAAGAATGAAAACAGCTTCAATCTAAGAGAGTAACCAACATCAAAATGGAAACATCCATTTAATTTTATTTTACAAGAATTTATACCCACACTCCTTGCCTGTACCCAACACAAGATTCTAGTCGTTCAAAAGAAGCATTATTACCTTGCTTTAAATTGTATTAATTTTCTACAGCGCTTGGATAATTAACTTGTTTTTGCAAAACTGGATAAAAAAAATGGAAAAACCATATCCTGTTTTTGGAAAAGCAAATAAATGAAAAGGATCGCCCTTTGAACACCCTATGTTCTAATTTGGACCTTTTCGACACAAAAATACTCCACATTGGGATTTGATGCAGTAGCGTCACACCTTCTATTGGAAACGCTATGGAGAAAACAACCAAGTAGATGAATATATTAGATATGTACTCAACAACCATTTAGATTTGGATGCATATAAAAAAGTGTGTTGCTAAGGGCATTCAGTTATTCTCTTTGTAATACCATAAAAAAATAAATGCAATAAAATTCAGCTATCCTCATTCAAATAATAAACGCAATAAAAATATACTGCCTAATTTTAATTATATGGCTAGTATTTAATTATATCATCATATCATATTAATAGTTGAACTTATATTTTATAAAGGCATATCTACATAGATTATATTTTTTGATGGCTTCAAATTAATTTTTAATACTTATTTACTATTATTTAATATTATTTAAATCAATATACTAATTAAATAAATCATATAAAATAATATATGATTTAAAAATTAAATTTTAAATTTCATAAAATTTTGTTATCATTATAAAAACTCTGGAGAAAAAATCAAAATTTAAAAATCATGATTTGTATTTTTTTTAAATCAATTTATTAAATGACCGAAATCAATCAATTAATTAAAAATATTATTTTGATGGAAAAAATTCTATAAATTTTTTGTAAATTTAAATTATCATGCTTGATTTTGTAAAAATTTAAAATTCAAATAATATAACATGAATTTTTTTTATTTACTGTATTATGAATAATTAAATTATATATGTGTGCATGTGTGTGTATACATATTAATGCAATAAAATATAAATAAATGTTTTTGTGTTGTGAATTTGATCAGGTAGGTTTATATATATATTAAGTACATAGTTAATATGCTATATATATACATATACATATTTAGGTATTTTAAATATACTTATTTATATATATATATATATATTTAAATATAATAAATATAATAAAAATGGTTTTGTTAGCATAATCATATATATATATCTCTGTGTGTGTGTGTGTATGTGTAAAATGATTTAAAAAAATTATATTTAATATTTAATGTAATAGTATATTGATATAATCATTAATATTTTTACATATAAGTTATATATATACATATATACATATTTGTGTGTGTATTAGGGCCGTCAGTGGATACCCGAAAAATTCGAAATTCGCCCACATCCGTATCCGAAAGCGGATAAATATTCGATATCCGAAAAAACGGATGCGGATACGAGAACATCCGCATCCGAAAATTATCCGTCCGGTTTTTGCCATGGTCATAGTTTAAGTTATATGTATTTTAGTACGATGAAAGATATTTATTTATTATTTTATTAAGTTTTTGGTTTATATTATATGCATTTAGTGCATATTAACAGCTCAAAACTAATTATTATCATCATATTTTTTTATTTTTAGTACTTTTATAATCAATGTGATTGAAAAAAATTATGTTAAACTAAATTTTTTTTATTCATATTTTTTAATTTATTGGTCGTTGGCAGATAGGATAATTATCCGATATCCGTCCATATCCGCGGATGCGGATATCCGATATCCGAAAATGATTTAGGATGCGGATGTGGATATGGCACTATCTGCATCCGAAAGTATCCGTTGACAGACCTAGTGTATATATATTTACATAGTTTTCAATATTTATATAAATAACAAGTTTATTTACATACATATATTTGCACAACATTTAATACATATGGGATGAGCTAACATGTCCGTTATGATGTAGATCCTAACATTTATATAAGAGCATGTTGTTCCTTGCACATATTATTATCTTACGCATGCACACACATACATATATGTATACGATACATGTGTGTACTATTATACTTAATTGAATATAAATTAAATAAAATTCTATCTATAATTTGTAAATTTAAATGAAATAAAAGATTTTATGTAAATAAAATTTGAAAATGATCTAAATAAATTAGACTTCGTAGGCCCAATAAAGATTCAATGGAGTAAAAATTTTGAAATTCGCCCATAACTTCCGCTGTTGGCTGGCCAGTTCCAACATCCATGTCATCGGAGTAAGTTGGCTTCATAAGTTGGCTTCATAGCTAAAATATCAAACCACTAAATTTCAATTTTTCTTTTGAAATCGCTAACCAGGATTTCCCGTATGAGTTTGCACTGAATCAGACTCAGTGCACAGAGTTCAACTCAGTGCACTAAACTCAATTCACTGTCGTGCACTGAGTTCACTGAGTGGAACTCAATGCAACTCAGTGCACAACCGTGCACTGAGTTGAGCTCAATGCTCTGCTGTGTAGTGAGTTGGACTCAGGGCCCTGATTTTTACTTAGTGCATTGAACTGTCATGTGCACTGAGTTGAACTCGGTGCACTGACGACATGCTCTTAGTCAAACTCAATGCACTACTATGGTTTGCCAAGTAAAGTGGATTGTTCTAAAATGGTTAATGCAATTATACCAACTATTATGGTCTTCAAGTCTATGCCCGACATGTATGTAAGTGCAATATATAAATGCATGAGGATGTAATCCTATTTTTTACATAGCAAGCGCTAGTTTCTTATAATTATTTATATATTTTCTTTTACAAGGGACATTAGTAGGTCTGGGTTTGAAACCTGCTTTAATTACTGAACATATTACCCGAACAACTAAAAGTTTTTTTTCATATAAAATTGCTTTAGCTTCGAAATAGAACAAAGTTCAATGGCCTTACAGAAACTATACCTGCCTCGTTTAAGTAGGCGATCTATCAGTAAAATGCATATATTGAACTTAGTTGCCAATTTGATGTTCTATTTTTTATATAATGAAAGCTAGTTCCAATTAGTAGTACCTTTGATGTTTGAATTCAATTTGACATATTGAATTTACGCGCTTATGGAGGAGGAGGAAGAAAAACAGAAGCTGGAATGTAGTGGCAACGAGGTTGTGATATGGCCTGTGTTTCACCTTCGCAATATTTAAAATTCTATAATACCACTAGTAAAATTTTATCTTTTTTTGTAATTTGGATATGATACTGTTGTATTTTGAAGTTGAAAAGTTTGTAGCTCATATTATAATATTATATGAATATGACATTGTTGTATTTGAGATATGGAAGCATTTTAAATTTTGTATTGAATCGATATGAAGAATTATATATGTGATATGAAAATCATTATTTATGATATGTTATATTCATTTGTTTTAAGAATTTTAATATTAATTGTGCATGAAATTGGGTAAAACATATTTTCAATTAGCAATGCATATAAGTTTTACAAATATTTTGGATTAACAACGCGTATAAACGTTATAAAACTAAATGATAACAAAGCAATTTATGTGTGGCAAAATTTATAAGTGTTACTAGTATAATGATGATAACACATATGTGTGTTTCAATTATTCCATTTAGTAACGCTTATAAGTGTTATTAAATAATCGATTTCCATCGTTTATAAGTATTACTAAGTATTCTGGTACCAACACTTATAAGGGTTACTAATAAGTATGTTAGTAAGACTTATAATTGTGACAAATATAGCCGCTTCATTGCTCATAGACCATTGGTAACACTTAAAAAGTTTTACTAAAATTATTTGTAACTCTTATAAGTATTAGGATTTGCATGTTTTGGTGTAGTTATATTCAATTAATTACTACGTCTCTCAAGTAAGGTTTAACTATAGCAAGATAATTTAGTTAAAATTGTAATTGCATGATGTAGTTGAAACTCAATACCCCATATGTTTTGTTTTAACTTCATCCAGAGGATGAAAATAAGAATGTATTCAAAGGGTGCAATTTTAGCTATAGTAAAATGAAGTAGCTAAAATCATATTACTAAGATATAATTAAAACTCTAACACAATGATGTTGCATCAACCACATCATTAAGATGTAGTTTAAAACTATACCACAAAGACACACAATGTTCCGAAATTGGATACATTTATGATTAATTAGAATTTATTTACTAAACTAAAAATTCATGAATTTTCAGTTAAAATTTAGCAGTTTTCATCGGTTGGTTTAATCAACAATTAAAAATTAAGATTTTCCGTTTCTTCTCCTTTGTTTGTTAATTTTTATGTATTAATAACCCATTCTATTAGCACTTTTAACAAAATTATGATTTAAAGGTGGAATTGAATTTTTAAGTCCGACATATTAATTAAATAATAGTAAAGCAGAAGAATTTAAAGTTATCTTATTAATTTAATGAAATTTTATCCATTCTCCTTAATTCTCTCTATGTCCAGATATTTTATTTCCAAAATACTATAATTTACCACTATTTAAATTTCTTTTATTATTGTACATTTAAATACTTGCTTTTTAAAAATAAGTACAATCATTTACAAATCTTTTCTCAATTCTCTCCCAATGTTTTGCATTAGAGACCAAATTATTTTCATAATCAAATAAACCCAGTTAACTAATATTTATTAATACATTAAATAAATTCTAAAAGATGTCGGTTTCAATATATATACACTACAAGATACAACATCATTTCCGACAACATATAACCGTCGGCGGTCGTCGGTACCCGATGGCAACCGTCAGAAAGAAGGTAAACAGTGTTTCCAGCGGCTTTCCGACGGCATTTCGTTCAAGATATATCTTGACATTTCTTTTTTTCTCAATGCAAGATGTTTCAATCCGACAAAACCGACAAATTCCTTGGTGAACCGTTTAGGATAAAATAATTTACAAAATGCAATTATTTTATTGTGTTTTATAACTTGTCCAATATAGAGACAAATCCGACAAATATTATATCGGATGAATATTGATGTCCGTTTTGTGATAAAAATGAATATTCATATAACGATCATATACAATACTTATCGGATGGGGTTAAAAACTCTCTAAGGAATTTAAAAAAATAAAGCACAATATGCATCAATTTGTTTATATATTACCTTTACATATACATTATAATTTTTATTAATTACATAACATATTAGGATTTGTACAATAATTTGTTTATATTTTAATGTTTTATTAATTACATAATACATTTTATAATTTTTACTTTTTTATAAAATATTTTATGTTTTGAAATTTAACGAATTATGAGTATAATATTATATTTTAAAAAATAACTACAATTTACACTAATTTACTGCATGCCACACATTCTAGCAAACTAAGTTTCATACATAATTAAGGGCCTAAACTAATAAACGATTATATAAATAAATTATTAATTTCGACATTTTAGAAAATACATACACAAAATTATATGCACATATACTAATTAACCCAAGCTAGCCATAAACACAAAATTATGCGCGTATACACTAATTAACGCATATACACATACACTGAATTATACATTCATTTTCGGATTTTAATGATAATAACTACAATTAGCATTCAATGGCGTATAATAAACAATCAATGAAGTATTATAAACAACTAGAATCACAAATTAACCCTAATTTAACAATTTAAAAGTACTCAGGGTTAGGAAAAAAAACCTGATTGGAGCTGAGTGAATTAATGGACTAGGCTTGTTGAGATTGGAGAATGATGAATTTGAGGATGGTCGGGGAGTCCTACGAGCAGTCAGCGACAGAGTTGGGGTGGAAAGAGCTAGGATTTTATTGTGTTTTGGTGGAGATGATGAAACGAAGTGGCTCTAGGCCAACTGGCTGTATAATCGCAACATTCCGACGGCTTCCAACGGTCGTCGACGGCTTTAATTACCGACGACTGCTCTATTTTTTTATTACATTTTCACAACTTTTAAAATAAATTTAATATAAATTAGTTTGTATGAAAATTTTAATTTGTAAAAAAAATTGAATAGTTTATATTAGTTATCGATGAATATGAAACAAATATTAATCGTTACAACCTCTTTTACTTGCCTTTTTAAATTGATTTTAAATTTTAAATTATAGTTATACACAATGTTGACAAAATAAATTCATAAAACTATTACATATCATAAATTTCATCAAAATTTTGTAATCGATAGACCGAAACTTGCAGAAAATGATTGTCTATATTCGATTTTCAATAAAGTTACTTATTGAATATAATGTTTTATAAACTCTTGGGTACTCAAATTTTTACGAGTAGCCAAGGGATTCAGGTTTAGCTTTGACGAGTAATCTGGAGGAGCAATGGAGCAGGAGGCTTCGGCGTTGTAGATATAGATAGTAGTTTTCCGCTGTGTTGATCTTTGTATTGATCTGTATTGTGTTGAGATGTAATAACTAGACAGATGTTTATAAATGTCTAGTATGTGATGTGTAATCTGTGTAACTCTGATAGATGATGTATATGATACTATGTAATATTTATGTGATATATTATATTTCGTTTCGTTTCCGCTGTGAGTATCTGTTGTTGTTTTCTTTTCTCTTCTTCTCTTTTCTATTTCTCACCCCTTTCTTTCTTACTGTCGATGCGATTTTCCGGGAGTGGAAAGTCGGGTCGTCACACGTGGTATCAGTGTGACGACCCGACTTTCCACTCCCGGAAAATCGCATCGACAGTAAGAAAGAAAGGGGTGAGAAATAGAAAAGAGAAGAAGAGAAAAGAAAACAACAACAGATACTCACAGCGGAAACGAAACGAAATATAATATATCACATAAATATTACATAGTATCATATACATCATCTATCAGAGTTACACAGATTACACATCACATACTAGACATTTATAAACATCTGTCTAGTTATTACATCTCAACACAATACAGATCAATACAAAGATCAACACAGCGGAAAACTACTATCTATATCTACAACGCCGAAGCCTCCTGCTCCATTGCTCCTCCAGATTACTCGTCAAAGCTAAACCTGAATCCCTTGGCTACTCGTAAAAATTTGAGTACCCAAGAGTTTATATAAAAGAAATAAACAACTTGGGTCAGACATGGGTCTGGTGTGAGTAACAGGTTAAACTTGTTTAACTTCAAAACCTTTTGAAAGAAAAGGTATCACGTAAGACTTCCCACAAATAAACATGGGTAAGTTTTTACCTTACGCTAACCAAAACATTTGATAGGAAATTCGATTGTATTATAATAGGGTCTAGGGTTTTCAAGTAAAATACAGAAATAGCTGGAATACAACTAATATAAATTCGATTATATTATAGAACAAAAAAGATTATCGACAACACTAATTTAATTAATAAAAAACTTTTATAAATTTGAATAAGTGAATGAAAATATCTTTACAAATTCTTAGGATTTGAATTATTATATTTAGTCAAATTTCAAACTCATTTAACTAATATATTATATTAAAGTAATAGGGTAAAATAAATAAAATGACTAATCGTCGGCAGCCGTTGGAAGTCAAATGACAGAGTCGTCGACGGCCGTCGGAACCATCCGCCGCAATTTACTGTACGTCTTGTAGTGATAACATAGGCACATCAATAAATTGGTAAAATTATTTTTTCATTTAAATAAAATTATATATAAATCACATCCAATAAATTATATACGTTAACAATTCATTTTCTAACAAATCCTACAAATACGAGAATTTAAGCATGCATATAATATTCATATATATGAGCAAAAATGATAAATTGATTTTTGATTCAAATATAAAGATATTTAAATATTATAACATAAAATATATACACAAATAATAATAATTTTTTAATTTTTAATTCACTTATCTTAAAAAAATTATCGTACATTATATTGCATAGTTTCATTTTAACAACTTATAAGGGATAAATCTATAATTTACGACACTACGATGTGAGCGCACATATTATACTTATCGATAAAAATTCTATACACAAACACTCTCACTTTCAACATGATATTCGTTAAACCTTACCAAACTCATAATTTCAACTAAATGCTACTGAACATTGTTTAGCAATTACCAAATTTTAAATATGACTCTCCTACAACGACATGACATCTCTAGTGAACTGCAAAGATTAAAAAAATTAAAATCAAAAAATAAATAATGGATAAAAGTTCATGTATGGATGAGCAGGCCATAAAATGCTTTTCTCAATTACAAATATGGACAAATCTCTTCTCATTTTTCTCCAACTTTTTTACATACAACTACTTATGTTTAATTAGTTCACTTGCTTATTAGTTTAAATTCCTTAAATAAATTCAATACTTTAACATTCATTTATTAATCTTTTATGAACGACGATTCAGTGTGTATACAACATTTATATAAGCAAAAATGGTAAAGTTATTTATTCGTTCATGCATATAAAATATACATCACATGACATAATTTATTTGCGTATACAATATTACCAATTTTAATTTATAATTTTGTTTGAGTTAGGACATGTATTCTCATAAAAATATGTAGACAGTCAGGATTAAACCATCAATATTACATTGGAGCATCATATATTATTTTAATTTATAATTCATCTACCACAATAAATTTATCATATAGTGCATAGTAAAATTCTATTTTTAGCAGTAGTTAAAATACAAATATTATTTTTAACAACATTACCGTATGCAGTCCACTATTTATACACTAGTGAAAAATATATAATTTCAAATATTGAAAGCTAAGTGTATTTAGATAAAGTGGAAGTATGGTTAGAGCGGAAAGCTGCTTTATATTTTCCTGATTATTAAATAGGGATACATAATTAACTTTAATACTCTATTCAAAAGTCTATATACAATGCAAGTCAGGTGAGAATGCCTTGGGGAGAAAAAATAGCTAAAAGCCTCAGTACCGAAACAATAAAACGTCAAACTGTGGTCCAAAGCTGCGAAGTCATACTGTTAAAATATAAAGCCTAGGCATAGGTTTTAAGTACACACCTAAGGGTAAAATATGTAATAACATAACCAACTATGGTAAATATATCCAGGTAAGCCTAACCTTATATTTAAATAACTTTGTTTTATATCTATTATTTATGTATCTAATGCAGCGCAATTACTTTCCTTAGGTCGCTCACGACCTAACGGGTCACGAGATAAGGAGTTGCGACCTAACTCCTTCACCGATCCATCGTACGTCACTACGCGACCTAACTCCTTCACCGATTCCTTAGGTCGTGAACGAACTGACTTGAATCACTCCGCCCTAGGTCGCGAACGACCTTCATTAAGTCGCTCCAGATTTCCAAAAGTGTTTTCCTGAGTCGCGAGCTCCAGTAGATCGCTGATACTTAGGTCTCTCAAGTTCCAGTAGATCGCGAACAAGACTATGCCGCGGACAAGAACAACTTCCTTATGTCGCAAAGCTTGATTAGGTCGCAAGTAGCATGTAATAATGTAATGTGTTAAGTCGAATGATGTTGTATTTTGTTATATGTCGTAACTCGCTTGTACTTAGGTCGTTAGGTCGCCTGTGTGTTAGGTCGTTATTGATCTATGTTGAGTCGTAGGTCGCGATTGTTATGTCGCCTGGACTGTGCTGTTGTGTTGTGTTGTAGCTGCCTATAAATATGGGGGTTGTGTCATTTGTAAAGGTAGTTGAATTTGAATAAAATTTTGAGTGCTTTGTGCCTCTTTTGAAATTGGAAGTTGAGTGTTATCTCCTTTCTCCATCGTCGATTATTCGAGTCCGCTCGAATCAACGATTTTGAAGCCGATTCACGGAATCTCGTGCGCGACATCAACGTCAAAAGAATCGTAGATCTTTCAACACGGTATCGTGCGCGGTCAACGTGTTAAGGATAGCTAGAATCCGGTATCTGTTGAGATCAACAGATTTGGGCATTTGGGTATTTTCAATCCATCGATTCCTACTTTCACCGATTCATCTGTTTTCGTTATATCCGCTGCGTCAGTTTGGTATCAGAGCGAGGAGACGAACTTTTCCAAGTACGTTGGGTGTGAAGTTTCGAGATTTGAAGTTCAGTTTGGAGTTAGATCCAAGAGCTAGTTGAAGGCCGTGCATCAATTTTTTTTGTTGAAGATTAATCATGCCGCCGAGGAGAGCTAACCGCCATCAGAATCTTGAGGATTTGTACAAAAGAGAAGATGCTGAACAAATGGAACAACGCATTAGTAATAAATTCAATGAGAAGTTAGATAAGGGAATTGGTAGGTTGGAGAAATTGATGATAGATATGAATCAAAGTCAAAGGAGAAGGTTGCCAATCTCGAACCATAGAGGAAACAGGGTTTCGCCATCGGCTACGGAAGCGAGGAGGGTGTCGCCCCAATCTTACCGAGATAGAAGAGAATCATCAGTTTCAACGAGAAGAGATCACCATGAATATAGACATGAAGAGAGAAGAATTCCACGTGAGTTTGGAGATGAGCCATATTGTGATGCTGAAAGACATAGTTGAAGAGATATGTGTGATCATAGAGATGTTGATGGTCGAGATCGATATCGAAGTACATTTGATTATGATGAAGAGAGTGACAGAGGTAGTATTCATTATCGAGATCGAGACCAAGTACGACGTTAAAATCAGGATGTAGAAGATGACCGTCGATGGGAGTCGGGGATGAAAACTGGAATTCCAGAATTCAAGGGTAGTATGCAAGCTGAAGAATTCCTTGATTGGTTATCTAATATTGAAGAGATTTTTGACTTCAAAGAAGTTCCCGAGCATCACATAGTTAAGTTGGTTGCTACTCGGTTGAGAGGAAGAGCTATGGCATGGTGGCAGCAAACAAAACTTACACGGGAGAGAATGGGCAAATCAAAGATTGTCTCATGGGAGAAGATGAAGAAATTGATGAAGGCTACTTTCTTGCCTTATAATTATCAATCTCTTATGTATCAGCGATTGCAGAACTTGAGACAGGGAACAAAGTCTATGAATGATTATGCGGATGAATTTTATCAATTGATTGCGAGGAATGATATCATGAAGACAGAGGAACAATTGACCGCTAGATTTGTTGGAGGGTTGAGAATGCAGATCCAGGATATGGTGAATATGTTTGATCCTAGATCTGTTGTTGAAGCACACTAGAAGGCTCTAGCCTGGGAGAAGCAAGGTAGAAGAGGAGGTGGTGTGTTTACAAATTCCAACAATCCAGTGAAAGGGGCTAGTAGCAATACGAATGTTTCCAAGGCTTTTGGAAAACCGGTTGTCAATGAAGTTGTTAAGACCAAAGCCAACAACAATTTCAAGTGCTTTAACTGTCAGGAATTTGGTCACAAGAGCAATGAATGTCCGAAGCCAAAGAAGTGAATAATGATTGCTGAGGTTGAGGATGAGGATACAGATGCAGAATGTTCCAATTCACCACAAGTTGAGGAGGAAGAAGAATTATCGGGAGATGAAGGGTGTAGTTTGATGATGAGGAGGTCGTGTTTGACACCAAAGCAAGAGGATGATTCAAGTTGGTTGAGGAGTAACATTTTCCAGTCAACGTGCACTATCTTGGGAAGGGTTTGCAAGTTTTTCATCGATGCGGGAAGTTGTGATAATATCATTTCTACAGAAGCTGTGAAGAAGTTGGCATTAAAGACTGAGAAGCATCCTAAACCCTACAAGTTAGCTTGGTTGAGGAAAGGTGGGGAAGTGAAGGTTGGACGAAGAGCTTGTGTAACTTTTTCGATTGGGAAGAAATATAAAGATGAAATTTGGTGTGATGTTGTGGATATGGATGTATGTCATCTGTTGTTGGGGAGACCGTGGTAGTATGATAGAGCTGTGCAACATGATGGTCGTACCAATTGCTATAGTTTCATGTTCGAGGGTACACGAATCACTTTAGTTCCTAAAAAGCGACAACAAAGTGAAAGCAAGTTGGAGGAGATTGAAGAACTAAAAACTCTGTTGTCTTTGAAGGAATTTGTCAAGTAAGCGGAAGATGAGCCGGAAGTGTTTCTATTGATTGGGTATGAAACAAGTGAAGCTTTTGAAATTCCTGAGGAGGTTAGACCGGTATTGAATGACTTTGAAGATGTCTTTCCTACAAAATTACCCAAGGAATTGCCACCGCTAAGGGACATACAACATCAAATTGATCTAGTGCCAGGTGCTGTTTTACCGCATAGGCCACATTATCATATGAGTCCAAAAGAGCATGAAGAGTTGAGGAGACAGGTTGAGGAGTTGTTTGAGCAAGGGCGTGTTCGGGAGAGTCTCAGTCCTTGTGTTGTACCAGCTTTGTTAGTGCCGAAGAAGGATGGAACTTGGAGGATCGATGTGTACGGATAGCAGGGCACTTAACAAAATAACTGTCAGATACAGGTTTTCAATGCCAAGGCTTGATGATCTGTTGGATCAAATCAGTGGGTCTGTGATTTTTTCGAAGATTGGTCTTAAGAGTGGTTATCATCAAATTCGCATAAGACCTGGTGATGAATGGAAGACAACATTCAAGACTAGGGAAGGATTATATGAATTGCTGGTTATGCCATTTGGTCTTTCGAATGCACCTAGTACATTTATGCGGGTGATGAATCGGATCTTTAGACCATTTATTGGGAAGTTCGTGGTGGTGTATTTTGATGATATACTGATATATAGTGGAAGCCCAGAAGAACACTTGCATCATCTGAGAGAAGTGTTGATGATACTGCGATAGGAACAATTTTATGCTGCAACGAAGAAATGCGTATTCATGACGCATAGTGTTTTATTTTTGGGATATGTTATATCAGAAGGAGGTATACAGGTGGATCAGAATAAAGTTGAAGCAATCAGAAATTGGCCACAACCCAGGACGATAACAGAAGTTAGAAGTTTTCATGGTTTAGCATCATTCTACCAAAGATTTATTCCACACTTCAGTAGCGTGATGGCACCAATTACTAATTGTATGAAGGGGAAGCAATTTTCATGGTCAGAGGAAGCAGGATTTGCTTTTGAGCGGATCAAGGAACTTTTGACGACAACACCAATTCTAGTATTACCAGATTTTCAGTTGTTGTTTGAGTTACACACTGATGCATCTAAAGTTGGGATTGGAGGGGTGTTGAGTCAGAAATGACGACCAATTGCATATTTCAGTGAGAAACTTTCTGGAGCCAAGATGAGATATAATACTTATGATGTGGAATTTTATGCTATCGTGCAAGCTGTGAAACATTGGAGACATTTTTTGTTTCATAAAGAATTTGTTTTATATACTGATCATGAAGCTTTGAAACATCTACAAGAGAAAATTTCAGCTAGGCAAGCATCGTGGATTGCATACCTGCAACAATTTACATTTGTTGTGAACATGAGTCGGGAATTATGAATCGCGTGGCAGATGCATTGAGCAAGAGGAATCATTTGTTGACTACAATGAGGATTGAAGTGACCGGGTTTGATGTGTTGCCAGAATTGCTTGTGGATGATCCTTACTTTGCTAAGGTTATGGGTGAAGTTGAAAAGGGGAAGACGGATGAGTTTGTGTTGGTTGATGGTTTTCTGTTCAAGGGAGATAAATTATGTGTTCCAGATGGCAGTTTGCGAATGAAGATTATCAAAGAATTGCATGAGGAAGGACACGTGGGCCGTGATCGTACAATGCAGTTGATTGCAAAATCTTATTTTTGGCCGTCAATGAGAAAAGAAGTTGAAATTTTTGTGGAGAGATGTCATATCTGTCAAGTTTCAAAGGGAACTGCTACAAATGCAGGATTATATTTAACGTTGCCTATACCTACTAAACCCTGGGTGGATGTTAGTATGGACTTTGTGTTGGGATTGCCGAGAACGCAACGTGGTAATGATTCTATCTATGTGGTGGTTGACCGATTTTCAAAAATGGTACATTTTATCGCCTGTAAGAAGACCGCAGATGTCGTTAATGTCGCTCAGTTATACTTCAGAGAGATCTATAGACTTTATGGATTACCTGAATCTATTGTTTCGGATAGAGATACTCGTTTTCTGAGCATTTTTGGATGAGTCTATGGAAAATGGTTGGAACTATGTTGAAATTCAGGAGTGCTTATCATCCACAGACGGATGAACAGACTGAAGTTGTGAACAGATCCCTAGGTAATCTATTGCGATGCCTTGTGGATGGTAATCTGAAGAGTTGGGATTCGAAGTTATGTCAAGCTGAGTTTGCACACAACCATGCGGTTAATCGTAGCACCGGTTTCAGTCCATTTCAGGTTGTTTATTCAACAATTCCAAAGGGACCATTAGATTTATCGATAGTTCCATTTCAAAAAAGGTTGTTAAATGAGCTAGTGATTTGGTGAATGATTTGCAAGAATGCCACAAAGTTGTACAGGAACGATTGCTTAAGGCGAACGAGAAATATAAGCATTTCGCAGATATTAAACGACGACATGTTAACTTCAAGGAAGGAGATTTTGTGTATGCAGTGCTGACCAAAGATCGATTTCCTGTTGGAACTTACAACAAGCTAGCCGCTAGAAAAATTGGTCCTTTAGAGATCGTAAAGAAAATCAATGAGAATGCGTATCAGTTGAGATTGCCGGATAATGTTCATACTTCTGATGTTTTCAATGTCAAATACTTGATTCCGTTTCATGGGAATAAGCCTGTCGAGGAAGAGAAAGGTGTGAATTCGAGGCCGAATTCCTTTTAACCGGGGGAGGATGATGCAGCGCAATTACTTTCCTTAGGTCGCTCACGACCTAACGGGTCACGAGATAAGGAGTTGCGACCTAACTCCTTCACCGATCCATCGTACGTCACTACGCGACCTAACTCCTTCACCGATTCCTTAGGTCGCGAACGAACTAACCTGAATAACTCCGCCCTAGGTCGCGAACGACCTTCATTAAGTCGCTCCAGATTTCCAAAAGTGTTTTCCTGAGTCGCGAGCTCCAGTAGATCGCTGATACTTAGGTCGCTCAAGTTCCAGTAGATCGCGAACAAGACTATGCCGCGAACAAGAACAACTTCCTTACGTCGCAAAGCTTGATTAGGTCGCAAGTCGCATGTAATATTGTAATGTGTTAAGTCGAATGATGTTGTATTTTGTTATATGTCGTAACTCGTTTGTACCTAGGTCGTTAGGTCGCCTGTGTGTTAGGTCGTTATTGATCTATGTTGAGTCGTAGGTCGCGATTGTTATGTCACCTGGACTGTGCTGTTGTGTTGTGTTGTAGCTGCCTATAAATATGGGGGTTGTGTCATTTGTAAAGGTAGTTGAATTTGAATAAAATTTTGAGTGCTTTGTGCCTCTTTTGAAATTGGAAGTTGAGCGTTATCTCCTTTCTCCATCGTCGGTTATTCGAGTGCGCTCGAATCAACGATTTTGAAGCCGATTCGCGGAATCTCGTGCGCGAGATCAACGTCAAAAGAATCGTAGATCTTTCAACACGGTATCGTGCGCGGTCAACGTGTTAAGGATAACTAGAATCCGGTATCTCTTGAGATTAACAGATTTGGGCCTTTAGGTATTTTCAATCCATCGATTCCTACTTTCACCGATTTATCCGTTTTCGTTATATCCGCTGCGTCAGTATTTGTTACAACTTAGACCATATTATCATATTGAGGATTAAAAAACGATTTATTTTTATATTAGTAAATGATGCACATATAAAATATAACATTACTTAAATCATTATTTCTCAAACTACTCCTTCTGCTATTTATATTCATACATTTTACTTTTATCCAAACTACAAAAGACAAATGAAGGTTGGTATTCTCAAATTTGTAACTCTTCTATTCTCTTTTACCCAAACTGTTTGCTTACACTGTATGTTAATATGATTAATGTAGGATATGGGGAAAGTTCAGATTCCAGCATTTGGAAACTGGGATAATTACTACGATTATGATGTGCCTGTAACCCAGTATTTCGAATCCACAATCCAATCTGATCAGTATAAAGGAGGATATTACAGCTTTTATGGTCATAATCAAGAAGTTGATCTTTTCAAAGTCGCTGTTAATCCTCTTCACACTTATCATCAAAACCAAAACCTCAAAATGGTACTTAACATTTCTTGATTTTTTTTCCTTTTTCTTTTTAACAATAGTTGGTTAGGAGAAAAAAAAACCATTGTACTTCACTTTTAAAGTTATGGAAACATGCCAGAATGTTTATGATAAAAAGGATCATGGATTAATATGTAGGAGAAAAGAAGGGGAGAAGAGAGGCAAAACAAAACAAAAGATGATCAGTTTATGAAAAGGCAAGGAAGGGTTCATGACCTGACAACGCAGAAGCAAGCGAATCAAACCAGAGTTTGTAAAGCTGTAGATGAGGATTTGTATAAGATCCCTCCTGAATTATTATACAAAAAACAAAAGAAGGTGTTGTTACTTATTATGTTTTTCTTATGTTCATTAGCATTGTTCATTTTGGACTTTTGTTAAATTAAGAATGTTATGTACACTGTTCTTTTATTTCTTACTTTGTCTGGTTATGATTTGAATGCAGGGAAGGATGCTGAAGAAATTTTGGTCAGGTTGCTTGTCACTTGGTTGTATTGCTTAATCATGAAAGAATATATTACATTGTCTTGTCCTGTATGTTTTTAAATTTTTGTATTTAAAAGCAAAATCTGTTCAAGGCGAGATTGATGAATGACTTGTTTTGTATCATATATAATGGCTTTGGTACTTGCTATCTAATCATGTTTAATTAGAGCTGTAAACAGTACTTAAAAATACTTCTGAACTATGCATAACTTTGAAACTTCAACTCGTATCTTTTTTCTATTACTTAGGTAAAAAGAGAAATGATATCATTCAGTGAGGGGTGTGTGTGTCACTTCATGAATTACTCACAATATTAAGTTTTGCATGTCACTTCAAGAACTAATTGTATTTTGCTTGTGAATTTCTGTCGGCGGAGACTGAATGTTAATGTTTCCTTTAGTAGACATATATGCCTATGCTGCTGTATGTATGTACTTCATTTGCAGATTTGATGAAAGTTCATTGAATTTTGAACCAAGAATTTGGTTTTTCTCTGTTCAACTATATGTCATCGCCCCCACAGGGAACAAAATCAACAACAGATTTCACCAAATGCACATAAATTAGCTTTCAATGTGTTTAGAAAATTATGTTCTGAATTGTCGCTTAAATTGAAGTATAGGTGTGGCTGAATCAGAAACTTACAACACATAGTGATTATTCTTTAGCGACTGGATTATTAATCGCTTCTTATTTAAAAGAGTTCGTAATCACAAAAATTTGCTCTTAGGTTCTTCAACAATCCAATGTTTATATATAAATATGCTTACCATCTTATGCGTAGATAAGCTGGCTAGTAAACACAACTCAAAGTTGTTTTTCCAGTTCATGTCTGTGATGTTAAAGCGTCACATAACCACTAACGCTTGTCTCTCAAATTTCATCAAACTAAACCAAGAATAGCTATAAAACAAGGAGCTCTCAGCTTTTCTTGCAGAAAGTGATCTTATTCTTTCCATTAACCTGTCCAGTTTCTACTATATATCCATTAAACAATTTAACTGGTTCACTTATAGGTTAAATCGAGTAGAAAATAAACTACAAATTTCAGACTATAAAAAGACAAGTGTGTTCAACTAATTATTGTCGATGCCTCACTAACTAACAACTAATTAGTTAGATGTAAATTTTGATTCCATTGATAGCTACTTAAACAAGGATTTGTTAGAATATTGTTCTTTGCTAGTGAGTAGAACACATACATGTTGGAATAAAATATACAAAATAAATTACGTACGTAAATGGATTTGGAGAAAAAAGAATGATTAAAAAGGTTTCCACAATATCTTTAGAAGTATAATTTGGAGATGATAACTAGAGGAACCAATATTTGATCCTACACAGTTCAACTTTTACTATAAAGCCTATAGTGCCTATATGCTTTGAAGCCTTCCAAAGTGTGTTGCCTCAGATATTCTTTTATCATATGTACTATAATAGTCTATATATATCCGTTTAGTCGGTCAAACCTTAACTCTTTGTTTGAAAACAATTAATTTGAAATTATTGCTGAAAGATGAAGGAAAAACAAGTGTTCGGTAAAGTCAATAAACTCCACTGAATTCTAACTTCAATATGACATCAATGTGTGAAAGACATTTCCTAAATCTGTACTGATTCATATATAACATGGAAAATCCTTGGCTATATCTTTACATGTCAGATTACTAATTGCAAAATAATTGTAAAATGATCACCTATAGTGAAATTTCACAATTATGTTTTATCAATTTGTTCTCAATATGTGAAATGATGTTCACTGTACATTTTGTGACACACAGCAGGTGGTAGTAGTAGTGTAGCTAGGCATTAAAAGAAACAACAAATGGCTATTTGCCAACAAATAATTTAATAGTATAAAAGAGAAATTTAATGTAATAAATTAAAGCAAATATATATTGGTTCACTGTTCGAAGCATTTCATGTTTAGATTCCTGGATCTACGGTCATTGGACAGACTTCTTCATTGCCAGCAGACAGGCATTTGTTCCTTCTTTTATTGATCTTTTATTTTAATTGATGCTTCAAATATGAAGTCAAATTGCTGCATTTCCGCTGTATATAATTTACTTCTCTGCAAAAAAAAAAAAAACAGTAACCATAACATTAATAAATTTTCAAAAAGAGTGAAAGTAGTGTTCAAAACAAGTATGTACATTGTCACAGAGAAGACATATCACAAGATTGCTATCATTTTGAATGTGTGGAATAATACAATTGCAATTATGGCTGCAGTGCTAACGGTGAATTTACTAATACCAAATAATTGGTAACTAATATTGAGTTACATCAGTATAACAATTATATATGTAAAGTAACGGTAAAGTTGTCATCATTAATGGTAAAATTAGCGGTAAAATAATATCAAAACCGGTGGTAACCACAATTTTATCAGTCATATTAATCTTGATTTTTTCACTATTTTAAGTAACCTTAATCATGAACAATTTTGATTATAGAATATTATTTTCAGGTCCTTATTTATTGTTTTAAATTAAAAACGGGACCCTATCTATAATTTTTTTTGTAAATTTGGTCACTACTCCTTTGACATCGCATTTGACATCGTCTAGCTCATTTAAATTCAATCTTTAAAATGTGATAATCTTTTGTAGATTAATCGATTTGAAAATCAATTTAACCATTAAATCACAAATTCAATAAATTTTCTAATAATATGCATTGTTTATACTCTAAAATAAAATATTGAAAATCATAATTTTATATGACTGTTTTAACTGCATTAAGAAAATACAATTGTAACTAAAACTTACAATAAATTAATTTGGTTTTCTTTTTAACTACATCAGGAAAATGCAGTTTTACCTAGAAACACCAAAAATATGAACTGTGTATTGCATTATTATAGTGCAGTTTTTAACTGCATCATGGTGATGCTGTTAAAATTGTGTCATTTTAGTGCAAATTCAAATGCTTTAAAAAGATGTAGTTAAGCAATATCATATAGCTGCATGTTAGTAATGCAATATCATATAGTAGCATCTTACTACTTTAAAAGTTAGAAATGCTTTTAAGAGTTGCAGTAATTAACTTCATAACTATACCACTACTACAAAATAATAAACTTAAGACCACTTTTAAAGACCCAGAGCATTTTGGTTTTTAATTAAGGTCTAATTAAAGACAAAATTATCCTGTCTCTAATAATTTAAAAGTAAACAAAATAATTGTCTTTAATGCGTCTCTGCAGCCCACGTATTCAAGCCCACGTATTCAAGCATTCACTTAATCCCTCGCGTTATTCTCCGCATCAGAAGCACAAGGACACCTTCCTTCTCATCAAATTAAAAACCCTAAATCCTCATTTTGTGAAAAAAAGAATCAATCTACTTGCGTTAATCTTCCCCAAACCGTAAATCTCCGCAAGGCCCGTAATTTATACCGTCGAGTTACTCAATAAGAAGATTATTTGAAGAAAAAGGGTTAGCTTTCCCAATCTAATTATAAATCTATATGAATTTCAATAATTATAAATCTATTGTTATAATTTTCAGTTAATCCTTGATTTCTCGCTACATACAACCCTAATGACTTCCATATGCCCGTGGTTTGTATATGTATTTGTTGTTTTGATTTATGGTAGTCAATTTATTTTCAATTTGAAAATTGTTCTTCTCTTGAATTGATTTACGTTTTTGTGCTGACGGTGATATGTCTTTGACTAATATTTTGGATGTTGCTGTTTGATTACCACGTACTTACCTTTGAACAAATTCAGTGTACAGTTGCTTTTGGTAATGTTGTATAGGACCATTTTAGCATGTTTGTACTATTTAATAATTTGGGCAGTTTGTGGTTAAGCAGCTTATGGCAATTTGCATGTTAAATATTTTTCCAATTAAACAATTTCATTCCACTGCAGAAGTCGGCTCTTTGATGACAGCATATTCAGAAATGGATAAAACATTGGTTCAATTCTTTAAATCTGAATACGTTCGTAGTTTGGGTTAGTTACATAAATGGTTGTGAATATTCTTAGTGTGTGTTCAAAATCTTATTTTAAACCGTGCTGTAACCTGTGTTAGAATTTTCAACTGACAACGTTATGGCATAATTCTTGGTTATCAGTTAACGGTCGCTTGTAATATCTGATTTTGGAGATGTGTTCATGTTCACGTTCGTGGCAAACCTTATATTATTTTTCCATTACACATATTAAGCTGTAAGTTTGGTTGTGTTCTAAGTTAGCAGCAGAACTGTGGCATCCACTTTCTTTGGGTACTACTGCCAATTTTTATCCTAAAGTAGTATGATTTTTTTATGTATACTTCTTTGGCCATTTATTGACTGCCTAAAATAATTCGATCACCCTTTTGTAGTTTCAGGCTATCATTGTGGTTGAAAACTCGCTGGAATATCTGCTCTGTGCAGCTGCAAGCACTATAAAAGTAAAAGTTATAACCCTGCTGGTTTGAGAAAAAGCAAAATCAGTTAACACCAAAAGAAGGGACATATACACGTCAATACCAAAAGATAGCAAACAACTATAGTAAATAGTTTATTGTTGCTTTACTGTAATTTTAAATGCTAGTTTCTTTTTCCAGTAATGTTTGTATTGATCTTGTATATCCTCTATTATTTAAAGGAACTTGAGAAAGGCAAACCAATGAGTTTTTCAAGAAAGTGTCATGGCTTGGCATACTAAAAGAGAGAAAACGAAAGAGAAGGGGAAATCAAAGTGTGCTCCTGTATCAAAGTGTGAATTTGTTGACAACAAGTCGCGAAAAGTCTATGTGAGTTATTTTAAACTTTTTTAATTTTTTTTTACTTATTTTGAAGTAGAAATCTAAATAAGTTAATAGACTACAACAAAATATGTCTATTCTATTTATATAATTTCAAATAATTTCAATAGTATTACAACATTAAGTTACCAAAATTGTATAACCTCTAAAACTTGAAAAGAAAAAAATATTTCCTTAAATCAATTACAATTGTTTTATACATACCATTATTTGTAAAATTCATTTATGTAGTTAACCTACAATATAATTTATCTTTCTCGATAGGTTTACTATATGATCAAAAAAATTCAACCTTAAAAAAACATTTGAGAAAAAAAATCAAGCGTCATTTCTTGAATTGACAAAAAGATTGTTGAAATTTTATTGATAGGGGCAAAATTTGCTTTCTCTTTTAAACAATTGATAGTATGATTCATTAAATTTATGCTCATTTCATTTAGAACCCGATGGTATATAATTATATTATGAAAGTAATATTATGTTATTTTACGGCTATAATAGATGTACGATTTACATGTAATGACTTTGGTGTTAAAAATAGGCCAAATCAAGATTTCTTGTGTCTACTTATAAAAAATAGTGAAAGATACGAACATCCTAGGCGTGAGTAGTAATAATTTCACCGCATGTAGTTGTTTCTTTGGGATTTCAATTTTTATTCATAATATTTTTAGTTACCAAATCCTATAAATAATTGCGTGATTAAATCATTGTTTGCATTGACTTATATAATACTTGATGATACTTGTTTTGTCAAAGTGTCACTGCAAACTCAGGTTTTATTTATTTTTATTTGCTATTGTAGACATATTTTCTTTAAAAGTTTTGTACTTACAAGTAAAAAAAAGAAGTAAGGAAAACTAAAAATTATGATGATTATTCAAATTAATGTTACTACAGTAAAATATTTACCCCCAGGTACTATGAAATATTGGCTTCCGGCTCTGTCCTGGCTTTGAATCCAAGTCCATAACGCAAAAGTAATATGATATACATATAAGTCTATACTAACTAGAAAACAAATAAATTTAGAACTTTTTTCATGTTATTGTGAAGGCAAACATCTACAGAAGCTTATATTATATGCTATATCAATCAAATAGTTGCAACCTGTAAATATAGTGTAGTTTACTTGGAGGTGATATTTTTATTATTTTAATCAAGGTCTAATTACTATATTAGTTTATGCATGTAGAATTCAAGTATCTTAATATTTGAAATCCTCCATTCAGTTTCAATATTTGGACTTTATGAAGAAAATTGAAGTGATGAAGTTAGAATTCAAGTATCTTAATTTTTGAAACCCTCCATTCAGTTTTATTTTTGGACTTTATGAAATATAATATATAATTACTTGAATTGAATTGATGAAGTTAGAATTCAAATATCTTAATTTTTGAATTCGTTCAGTTTTATTTTTGGACTATATGAAATACAATATATAATTACTTGAATTGAACCGATGAAGTTAGAACTCAAGTATCTTAATTTTTAAAATCCTCCATTTAGTTTTATTTTTGGACTTTATGATAAACAATATGTAATTACCCGAATTTAAGTGATAAGTAATTTTTTATTTTTATATTTGCACATTGTAAAATGAAGAGCTTAGGTATGATTTGCACTTTCATAATATACTTTGCTTTTTAGATATATTATGTCTTTATATTTTATATTTAACATTTTCTGTAGTAATTACTGCTGTGACATAAACGTATGATCGCTATTTAAAATTATATTAATTCATTCAATTTTAAAAGTGCAGACCATGTTTGTATATTAATTCTATTAATTCATTCAATTTTAAAAGTGCAGACCATGTTTGTATATTAATTCGTTAAACCCTCGAGTCGGCTTTCTCAACCACTTAATCAATTTGCACAACCATATCAATGTCAAGCTATGCATGAGCCTCTTCAATCAGCCTCTGGAAATGTTCGCCAACAAGTTGGATCTTTCATGCAGCTACTAAGACCTTTAACACAAGATTGACTTAATCAAAATCAACTTGAAAACTACCAAGCAAGAATGCATTGTGGAAACCATCCAACTCAAAATGAAGGCAACAAATGAGCTGTATGAGTTTCATCTATATGCCAGGTTCTCCAATTCCAAGCATCCCAAATATGTTATGTTGGAAAAGTACTTCCAGAATGATTTCCTTCTCACTTTTAGTCCAAATTTTTTTTAACTACTTTGTATTTACTTTAAGTACATTTGTATTCACTGCTTTAAGCCCAGAATTTTTTGTATTTGCATTTGTATAAATCTAAGATGCTTTTGACTTTAACATGTTTGTACCCAGAATTCGTTCTTTTTTCTTTTGAGCAAATGACAATACACAAAATTTGATATTGCAGTCTCGTTTTGCCACTGGTTTCATTTCACCGTGTTATATTATATTGCAGTAGGATATACTGATGTTGCAGTGCTTTCACATGGACAAATTATATTTCACGTGATGGACTGATATTGCAGTCCATTCTGTCATTGTTTTATATTGAAAACGAAACAATATATATTGTATTTGTTGTCCAATTGCTATATGATAACGGTTGTTTTTTAGACTGATTTGAGATCTTAGCTTTTGTCTTTATTATTAGCCTAGAGGTCCAAAATTGTCTCTAATGAGACTCCAATTCAAAGACATGTTTGAAACCAACATTTAGGTCTTTAATGTTGTTGAGACCCATATTTGTTGTCTCAAATTTTTTTGAGACCTGATTTTAAAGACAAAAATATTTGTTTCAAGTTGGTCTTAACTACAACTTAGAGACAAAATCTTTTGATTAGATACCAAATAAAAGAGTCTCTATTAACCTTTATTTTTGTAGTGTACGTAGTCAATTTCTTTAATATTTAAATATAGATTTAAAATATATTTGGGATGTAATTTAATATTGTTTTTGGTAGTTTTTACATTTCTAATGTCTTGTTAACACCTCCTTTTCGACGACCTAGCACCCAACGATCTACGACTTACCGATCTAAAGGACTCAAGCAACTCAAGGCTTCAGCGACCCAACGACTTAACAATCTATAACAAGCTAGCGACCTATAGCACAAGACAGCTCAATACGGAACGACCTAACGAGAAAGTCTCCTGCGACCTAACTCCAGAAAGTCTCCCGCGACCTAACTCCGGAAAGTCTCCTGCGACCTAACTCCAGAAAGTCTCCTGCGACCTAGCGAGATAAAGAAGGAGCGACCTAACGAGTTAGCGACCTAGCAACTCAGGAAGGGCAACGACTTAACATACTCTAGATTTAAGCCGCACGACCTGCCTCTTCTATTAGGTCGCTCACGACTTAATCTTGCCAAGATAACTCCTGTATTTCATATATTAGGTCGCTCACAGCCAGTATCTCACCCAGAATGATTCCACTAAGTCGCCAACGACTTAAGCTAGCTCGGGATGATCCTTAGGTCGCTCACGACCTAAAACCCAGCGACCTAAAACCCAGCGACCTAAACCCAGTTTTCTCCTATAAATACCCCGCCTACTCCGCATTTGAGGGGGACGAATTTTTGGGGAAACGCCAAGACTCTACTGATTTCTCTACTGACTTCAACACTTCAAAGGCAAAGAATACTTCAAAGAATCTTCAAAAAGAATCAACTTTATTCAACATGAATCGAAAGAGCTTTTCTACATCGAAGTTCTAATTGCTTGTCTTCATTGTGTTGTAATCGAATCAGTCATAGAAGAGATTAAAGTGGACGTAGGCTTGAATTTGAGCCGAACCACTATAAAACTGTTGTCTTTTTGCTGTTTCCTGCTATTCTCTGCTTACTCTTAGTTCCCGTACCAACGGGTGGTGCTTTCACGATATCACAACTTACACCGGGGTGTTAGCGTACATTCTTAGCGTTAACATTTTTGGTGCTTTCACTGAGAATTGAACTCAGGTGTGTTCTCACCATTGCTTCGCAAAGATTTGTTGAAAGACTCTCCTTAAAAACCAGAAGTCTATCTGAAATCATGGCTCCTGGAAGAAAGAGTAGATCTACGAGATCTGGAGATGCTTATGATAGGACTGCCACTTCTCCAACGCCAAATCAGGCGACTCCTACTGTTGGAGTCACAAGGGCTGAACTTGATGATGTTGTGTCTGGGTTATACCAGCAAATGGAAGCTCAAAACGCTTTGATGATGGACAGGTTAAGCGCTCTGCTTGGGGCTAACCAACAACTAGAAAATAATGAACCAACCTTTGTTGAAGATGCTCATGATTCCCAAGAAAAAAGTATTCCTCAAAGGGCAGCTGGCACCGCCAAAGAGGCACCTCCCCAAGCTGGAGGTTCAAGGCCGCAACCACCTCTTCGCGAACGTTTGTTCAGGCAAACTTCCGAAAAAGTGGCTGACGTCTGCCCGGCAAGGCCTCTGAACGATGAGGAATACCTATCAGGAATGATTCGTCAAATTATGAAAGAAAGTATGCAAAGGGATGAAGATGAAAATGACTGGGGGTTTGCTCCAAACAAGACTCTATTTACCGAAAGAATTCTAAAAGCTGAATTTCCAAAGAAGTTTGTTCCCCCTACTATCCCAGCCTATCGGGGGACAAGCGACCCTAATCAGTTCTTGTACAAGTATGACTGGCATATGACAGGTGCCAGGGCAACATATGAGATTAAATGCAGATATTTTCCTGTCTATTTGGAGGGGGTGGCTCTACTTTGGTTCACAAAGCTACCAGTCCGATCTGTGGATCAATTCTCTGACTTAACTCGAAAATTCAAGGATCAGTTCAGGTTGTATGCTTCAAAGGCCAAGGACATAATGTCATTGTCCAGCCTCGAACAAGCTCCCGGAGAATCTATCAAATCTTTCTTGAACCGCTTCAATATAGCCTTGGCCGAAGTGGATAATGCTGAGCCTCGAATGATTCTAACTTACTTGATGCGAGCCATAGATAAAACAAGTGAGTTCGGAAAATGGTTGAAGATGAAGGAACCAAATTCACTTGAGAAGTTTTATAAGAAGGCTGACAAATTTATGCGTCTGGAGAATCTTCCTGCACCAGCAAAGGTGGTTGTGGCTGAAATTGAAAACAACAATGTGGCTGAAGCTTCTAATAAGAAAGAAATTGGTGGTCAGAAGAGGGAAAATAACGGTGGGAAAAGGCAGAAAGATATGAAGAAACCTCGCCGTTTTTCGGATTTTACTCCTTTGACTGAGACTCCAGAGAACATCTTCTTCGCAACCAAGGATGCTATCGAGTACCCTAAGCCACCTGAGATGAAGCTTGGGAAAAATTTTGTGCCTAATGGAAGATTCTGTCGATTTCACAATCAGCCTGGCCATGACACTAATGAGTGTCGCCATTTGAAGAATTTAATTGAAGAGCTGCTGTAACAGAATAAACTGCAACAGTATGTCAAGAGAAACAGAGGTGATCCAGCTTCATCTACTCAGGGGAAGCAACTTCCTGCTCGTCAATCTGGCTCAGGTGAAAAGGCTGTGGTGCAGGAATCTGAAAGGCCTGTTATTAATGTAATCGCAGGGGGTCCTCACCCAACAGGCAGAAGTTGGGGAGAGATGGAGAGGTATGCTCATGCTCTGAGACATGCCCCGAAAGAAGAAACTATTTTTGTCTTGGAAGATGATGTGCCTTCAAAACAACAAAGAACTTTTCACGATGACATCATATTCAGAGCTAGAGATTCTATGGGAATTGAGGCTCCCACCATGGATCCTTTGGTAATATCCACCGGTATCGGACCAGCTATTGTGAGAAGAGTGCTTGTTGATTGCGGCGCTTCTTGTAATATCCTCTTCAAAAAGACATTTGATCAAATGAAAATTCCGATGGCTGATGTTCAAGCTTCTTCGCAAAAAATTGTTGGGTTCATTGGGGAAACAAAACAACCCATCGGAACCGTCAACTTATTTGTAGAACTTGGTGAAGGGGAAAGAAAAGTGGTCCGTAAGCAAACTTTTGTTATTGTTGATGAATTTTCTGCTTATAACGCCTTCTTGGGACGACCAACTCTTGCTGCATTCAAAGCTATTCTTGCCCCGTGGTGCCTAACTATGAAATTCCCCACTGATAACGGCGTTGGTGTTTTGATGGGGGACCAGAATGCTGGGCGGGAATGTTATCTCACAGAGTTGCGGGAGACGAAAAAGAGAGAGATGGGAAAGGGTGCAGCAGCTCAGCTCCACATCAAATAACCCACCTTGTAGCAATTACGGGGTGGACCCTACACTGGTGAGCATAGTGGTGCGCGAAAAGAAATTGATCCCAGAAAGACCAGTGCAGGGGAGAATAGAGTGGTGCCGGTAGAAGTAACGGCGCCAATACCTGTTGACCCGAATGACCCAAACAAGGTGCTGAATGTGGGTTCACAACTTGGTTTGACGGTTCAGAATATACTAATAGCATTCTTGAAAGCAAACCTGGATGTTTTCGCTTGGAGTCATGCCGACATGTGTGGAATATCTCCAGAAATCGTAGTGCATGCTTTGAATATTGATCCGAAGTTCACACCCGTAAAGCAGAAAAGAAGAACCCAGGGTCCTGAAAGGTCGACAACATTAAAAGAAGAAGTAGATCGGCTCATGAAAAACGGCTTCATCAAAGAATCCACTTATCCAAATTGGGTCTCTAATCCGGTGTTGGTTAAAAAAGCAAATGGGAAGTGGAGAGTGTGCATCGACTTTTCAGACCTGAATAAAGCGTGCCCCAAAGACTGTTTCCCATTGCCCAGAATTGATCAGTTGGTGGATGGAACAGCCGGGCATGAATTAATGTCTTTTATGGATGCTTACTCGGGATATAATCAAATCATGATGCATGAGCCAGATCAGGAGGACACAAGCTTCATCACTGATGTTGGTCTTTACTGCTATAAAGTCATGCCCTTCGGAATAAAGAACGCAGGGGCAACTTATCAAAGACTTGTTAATGCCATGTTCAAACCTCAGATTGGCAAGACTATGGAAGTGTATGTCGATGATATGTTAGTGAAATCGAAGAAAGTAGTGGATCACATGGATCATTTGGCAGAAATGTTCGTGATTCTCCGAAAGTACGGAATGAAGCTAAATCCTCTGAAATGTTCATTCGGAGTAGAGTGCTAGGGGAATCGAGGCTAATCCTGCTCAGATTACTGCTTTAAGAGAAGTCAAAGCCCCTAGAACAAAGAAGGAATTGCAAAGCTGTTGGGTGCATTTCCTACACACCACCGACCCAGGAAGAGGAGACCACCGGTCCAAATTAACTCCATCTTCATCATCACCGAATCAAACCATAAAGCACACCTACCGAACCAACATCCTTCTCCATCTTCCACCGAACCAGACCTTGCTCGCTGCCGAACCAAAGTACAAGAGGAGACCACCGGTCCACCATACTCCTACCACCGAACCAAAGCTCCACCGGTCCACTCATCTCCTTCCACCGAACCAGACCTTGCTCGCTGCCGAACCAAAGTACAAGAGGAGACCACCGGTCCACCATACTCCTACCACCGAACCAAAGCTCCACCGGTCCACTCATCTCCTTCCACCGAACCAAGGTAAACCGGACCAACTCCACCGGGCCAGATTACATCATCCCAGGCCCGCCAGCTGCTATACACATCCAAGACCCCTGCCGCCAACCTCACTCTATAAATAGAGGGGCAGGGGTACAACAATGGGGACGAGTTTGAGAGCTCAAGCATGGAGAGAAATTTCAAACAACTTTCAGATACTAGTATCAAAGCTTTGTACTTGTAACCTAAACAAGAAAAGAGAAATAATATATAAAGTGGACGTAGGCACATTCTGGCTGAACCACTATAAATCTGCGTGTCTTACAGTTTAGTCCTTGCTTTTCATATATTTGCATAAATCACCCAAATCACTAAGAACAACATAAAATCAACTAAATCCTACGACTTTGAGGTGTTTGTCCATTTTTTGTGCAAACATTTTTGGTGCTTTCATTGAGAGGTAGAAGCTCGAAGCTTCAGCTTCTTCCACTTAACCTTTTTCCTAACAAGAATCGTTCATCGCTTGGAAAACATGCCTCCCAAGCAGAAAAAAAATGTTAACAAAGGAAAAAACATCGCAACCAGCAGTCTTCCAGATCCGGCGGTCACGGATCAAGTAAATCGTCCTACTCCAGCAGCAGTACCAAATGAAGGACAGGCTAATCTGACCACTCCTACCGTAGAACAGCCTGCAGCAATTACTAGGGCAGATCTAGACAGGGTTGTGGTTGAAGTAACTAACCGCTTCACGTCCCAGCAGGAAGCCTTGGTGGACCATCTCATGTCACGCTTAAGGGATGCTAAAGAGTCCAACCGCAACACTGAATCATGGGGTGAGTCCCAGTCTGGAGGATCTCAGAGACAACAAAAATCTTCTTTCTTTGAAGGAGCTAACGGCAGAAGCAGCCATGGTAGGAGCCGAGATCGAGCACAGCCCAAAGTTAGGCCTGAGGAAACGCTTGGAACCGAACCCAACGGGGGAGGTATCGGGCGAAGGTCAACTGTAGCTGAGCCGGTTGTACTGCCTAACCATGGAAACGCCAGCGAAAGGGGCCGAGCTAGAGTCCAGCCCGAAGTTGGACCCGAGGAAGTGCTTAGATCAGAACCCAGCAGGGGAAGATCAAGGCAAGGGCCAACTGTAGCTGACCCTAGTATGCTCCCAGAAGACCAAAGGCAGCCACTGGAAAATATGAGGAATGATAGACGATACCATCCCTACAGGTCATCTGGACGGAATCAATCCCACAGAACAGAAGCGAACTCGTTTTCATCTGCTCCAAATTCTGATGAATGGATGGCACGCTTATTCAGAGAGTGCGTCCAACGGGAGCAAAGAGATCGAGGGATAGGCGCTAGGGTAACTAGCCCTTTCGCCCGCAATATCGAAATTGCTATCACCCCCCGAGAATGGAAGATGCCAACAATGGAACCTTACAAAGGAACCTCCGACCCCATTGTACACTTACAGAGATACACACAGCATATGCTCATGAGTGGAGCGACAGAGGGAGTACTGTGCAAATGCTTTCCACTATTCTTAGCAGATCTCGCTACCTCCTGGTTCTGTCATTTACCCCAGGGATCCATCAGCTCGTGGGAAATGTTGAAAGAAAAGTTTATCAGTCAATTCCGCATTCATGTGGAACAACCCAAGGACGCTTATTCCTTATCCAGTATCAAACAGAAACCTGGAGAGAAACTGCAGCAATACCTAACCCGATTCAATGCCGCAGCAGCCGCAGTCCAAGATGCCGATGAGAAGCTTAGCTTAATGGCCCTCTGTAGTGGTGTGCATCCGGATACTAAATTTGCTAGAAGGTTGACAAAAGAAAAACCAGCTACTTTACCCGATTTCTTCCATGAAGCCGGGAAATATATGAGGCTTGAGGATGCTGCCGTTGAGGGGCAGTCAGGACAACAAAATAAGGCAACTCACAGCAACGCGCCCGCTGTGGCAAGGGACGTTCGAAGAAATGATTCCAGAGACAATGCTGGGGGCAAGAAGGGAGAAAAGCGCCTATATCGGCCAGGACCGAGATTCGACACTTACACTCCTTTGAACGAAACCGTCGAAAACATCTTCCTTGCCACCCAAGGCGAAGTTAGATACAAACGCCCACCATATAAGAAGGAATCAGATAACGCGTAGAAGTCTGGAAAGTTCTGCCGCTTCCACGAATCTCATGGGCATGATACCAATGAGTGCCATCATCTCCGGGACTTGATTGAAGAACACATCAGAAGGAAGAAACTGGAACGCTATGTAAAAGGTCAGGACAGGACTCTAGCTCCTGCCAATGAAAACCCAAGGCTACCCTCACCGGAGATCGGCAGAGGAAACCGCAACACTGGCGGGTCTAGTCAAGAGAAGATAGTGGTCCATACCATCTTGGGAGGACCGCACATCCCAGACAGAAGCTGGAAAGAGACGGAAAGATATGGAAAGTCGCTTAGAGACAATAAAGACTGTGTCAATTCGGTTATAGAAGAGCGCCACCCGAAGCGGAAAGAAAGTGATGACATCACATTCGGTAAGCGTGACCTAGAAGGAAGGCAATACCCTCACATGGATCCCATGGTTATCTCTGCCCAGCTCGGTCCCGCCGAAGTTTACCGAATTCTAGTAGACACTGGAAGCTCAGTAAATATCCTGTTCAAACATGCATTCGACAAAATGAAACTATCAATGAAGGATGTATCTCCCTGCAATAAACCACTACACGGTTTCACCGGAGATGCGAAGATGCCCCTCGGTCAACTGGATCTCTTTGTTGAAATTGGAAGCCATCCCCGCTCCGTTGTACGGAAACAGACATTTGTGCTAATAGAAAACCACTCAGCCTACAACGCCTTCTTAAGAAGGCCAGCCTTGTCTGACTTCCAAATTGTCCTAGCCCCATGGTGCCTAAAGATGAAATTTCCAATGGACAATGGAGTAGGGGAAATAGAAGGAGACCAGGACGTTGCTCGAGACTGCTATGTGACTGAACTTCGCAACAACCACAGGATGGATAAAGGGAAGAGTGTAGAGGTTGCCCTCTGCACGAAAAGTCTAGAAGCGTAGCAACTAAAGAAAGCCCCTCCTCTTCGATAAACCAGCGACCCTTTCAATGAATTAGACCCCAGGGACAAAGAGTAGGAGGCCACCGCTGAGCCTGCAGAGGCTATGGAGTTTGTATCTGTAGACAAGCACGACTCAAGTAGACTATTGAAAATTGGGTCCCAACTAAAAGCAGGGTTTATGGAGCAACTCATCGACTTTCTCCGCCACAACTTGGATGTATTCGCATGGTCACACACTGACATGACCGGAATCTCCCCCGACGTAGCATGCCACATACTAAACATTGATCCTACCAAGACGCCCGTAAAACAAAGAAAGAGAAGTATGGGGGCAGAGCGATCAGCAGCCCTCGATGAAGAAGTAAAGAATCTACTTGCCAATGACTTCATACGAGAAGCCATCTACCCGGAATGGATCGCTAACCCGATACTGGTAAAGAAGGCTAATGGGAAGTGGCGAACATGCATTTACTTCTCCAACCTAAACGACGCCTGCCCAAAGGATTGCTTCCCACTTCCCCGAATCGACCAACTTGTAGACAGCACAGCCGGGCACGAGCTCTTATCTTTTATGGACGCATACTCAGGATATAACCAAATTCCTATGCATGTTCCCGATCAAAACCACACTAGTTTCATCACTGACCGGGGTTTATACTGCTATAAGGTAATGCCTTTCGGACTTAAAAATGCAGGAGCCACCTACCAGCGCCTCGTCAACAAGATGTTTGCAGGGCTAATAGGACAAACTATGGAAGTATATGTGGATGACATGCTGGTAAAGTCAAGGAAAGCCGACGATCACGTAAGCCACCTAGGCGAGATGTTTCAAGTACTTCGCCAGTATGGAATGAAGTTGAATCCTCTAAAATGCTCCTTCGGAGTATCATCAGGAAAGTTCTTGGGATTCATCGTCCATGCCCGAGGGATTGAAGCAAACCCTGAACAAGTCTGAGCGCTAAGGGATATCAAGATACCTTCCACTCGAAAGGAAATGCAAAGCCTGAATGGAAAAGTGGCCGCCCTAAGCCGATTCATCTCCAAAGCAACGGACAAGTGCGTCCCCTTTTTCGAAGCTCTAAAGAAAGACAAAGGAAAGTTCGAATGGACTGACGAATGCTTAACCGCTTTCCTTAACTTAATCGAACACCTCCAGAAACCACCGGTACTCTCGACTCCAAGCGAAGGCGAAGAGTTAGACCTATACCTTGCTGTGTCATCTCACGCCCTAAGCGCTGCCTTGGTAAGGGAAGACAACCGCACGCAGCGGCCAGTTTACTTCGTAAGTAAGAGGTTTACGGGGGCAGAAGTTAGATATCCTAAACTTGAGAAGCTAGCATACTATTTACTAATCACATCACGGAAACTACGTCACTACTTCCAGTCCCATTCCATCAAAGTTCTGACCGATCAACCACTGAGGTAGGTACTCCATCGTCCCGACACTTCTGGGCGACTACTTAAATGGTGCATTGAACTAAGTCAGTATGATATCACCTATCACCCTCGCACCGCCATCAAGGGACAAGCCATGGCCGATTTCATTGCAGAATTCACTACCAACGAAGATAAGGAGCAATTGGAAATAGCAGAAGACATCAAGTGGAATCTCTTTGTGGATGGTGCATCAAACGAATAAGGATCGGGGGGCAGGTGTGGTAATATTCACTCCCAGGGGAAATAAGCTGCACTATGCTATAAGGTTGGAGTTCGCTGCCACCAACAACGATGCAGAGTATGAAGCAGTGATAGCTGGATTAGAACTTGCTTTAGAAATCGGAGCCAATTCTTTGTGTCTTCATAGCGATTCTCAACTTATTGTTAATCAAATACTAGGAGAATTCCAAGCTCGAGAAGAACGACTCATAGCATATTTAAAGAAGACCAAGTTACTTCTCAGCCGATTGGACCACTACTTAGTCAAACACATCCCTCGGGAAGAGAACCAAGAGGCCGACGAATTGGCAAAGCAAGCAAGTGTGAGAGACAGCGCCATCTTCGGAGCAGTAACCATCTCAAAGCAACTGACCCCAAGTTTTGAGCAAGTGAATCTGATAGTTGCAACCGAAGAAGCAACTTGGATGACTCTCATCCGAGACTACTTACAAAGCGGCACACTACCCAACGGGCATAACGAAGTCAAGAAAATCTTGAGGAAAGCTTTCCGCTACACAATACAAGAAGACATCCTCTATCGGCGCGGATTCTCTAACCCGTTATTAAGGTGTGTCGCTGGGAGGGAAGCCAAGGAAATCTTATCCAACATTCATCAAGGAAGCTGCGGAGATCACACCGGAGGGCAAACTTTAGCGAAAAAGATACTCCGATATGGATATTTCTGGCCCACCTTAAGTAAGGACGCTTTAGATTTCGTCAAAAAATGTGACAGATGCCAGAAGTTTGCTAAGATTCCACGGCTACCAACAACTGAGATTACACAAATGACCAGCCCTTAGCCCTTTGCAGTATGGGGAATTGACTTAATCGACGAACTACCAATAGGCCGAGGCGGGGCCAAATATGCTATAGTGGCAGTCGACTATTTCACCAAATGGGTGGAAGCAGAACCCCTAAATAAAGTATCATCAGCGAAAGTTATTAACTTTTTGATCAAAAATGTTCTGTGCAAGTACGGAGTCCCATTCAAAATCATATCAGACAATGGACTTCAGTTTGACAGCGAGGAATTCGCCAACTGGTGCCGAGAGCATGGAATTCACAAAAGTTTCTCATCCATAGCGTATCCCCAGGCAAACGGACAAGTCGAAGCCGTCAACAAAATTCTGAAAACTCTAATAAAAAAGAAACTCGAAAAGTCAAAGGGCGCTTGGGTGGATGAACTCCCTACGGCACTGTGGGCCTATCGCACATCTTTCAGAACATCAACATGGCATACTCCTTTCTCTTTGGCATACGGATCGGAGGCTATGCTCCCAGTTGAAACCATCGTGCCTTCCCACCGTAGGATCCACTATAACCCAGAAGAGAACGAAGAACTCCTTCACATGTCTTTGGATCTAATTGAGGAGAGAAGAAATGATGCAGTCCTCAAAGCAGCAGCCCACAAGCAAAAAGTGGCAGCACAATACAACTCCAAAGTCAAGCGTCGTACCTTACAAGAAGGGGATCTTGTCCTCAAGCGAATCTTCCCTCGCCCCGGAGCACTAGATCCAATCTGGGATGGACCATATGTAATTCATAAAGATCTCCACAATGGAGCTTATATTTTGTCAACAGTGGACGGAGAGGTGTTCTAGAGGGCATGGAACATCCAACACCTCCGTGGATACTTTTCTTAACTTGTACCGCCCATATGAAGTGAATTAACAAAGAGAATCAGTGGACGTAGGCATTTTCACGCCGAACCACTTTAAAAAACCTTGTCTCTTTTTTAACTTGTCCCTTTATATCTTGGCTGCTTGTTAACTTTATCCTTTTCTGTTGAACAAAATCCTATGCATGTAGCATTTCCATTCAAAGCACTCTACAGCGCAACTTCGCCCGGACAAGACCTAACAGGTACTATGCGAATCTATGCCCTCGTCAATGAGACACTTTTGCTCCAGCATCCCTCTGTTGCGGGTTAACTCATTGCTCGCGACGGCCCTTAAAGCCAACTGTAATGAGCCGATTATAAGCCACCGAGAAGGCCGACTATAGCCGAGGCAGCTCATTACGGCGTTCGTCTCGCCGGCAACTGTGAACCGACTATAAGCCCCAACATAAGGTGTGGCCAGCCAGGGGCAGTTCACGGTTGACGATCGGCACCCACGCTAGCCGGCCACAGTAAATCGAATAATACCCACGATTACGGGCCATAATGACCCGGGTAGTTACTGTGCGCGATCTTGGCTCTGATGTGTCTTAAGTGCAGCTGTGGCAAAAAAGAATTAACTCCCCGCGGAGGCGTAAGATGGGTGACAAATGTCTCCAAGACCCACAGCTAGGGAAAGTGACTACAAAGCCCGTTTGCCACGAACTTAAGCACATCGAAGGCCTTCCGTGATTGGAAGTTTTACTATTTCTCATATTTCAATTTTACTTAAGAAACTTTTCTCCTATCCTCTGTAACAATCCCTGAAGTACAGGACACAGAACAAGAGACATTCGCTAATGGAAGTGGATACTCACAGCAAGATACAGGACCACATTCCGTACTCGATCGCACAAGACATTCAAAGCTGCCATCTACTAGCAAAATATAAAGGGCGGTATTTCCTTCTTTCATGAGTAAACACGTGGCTATAATTTGTTCACACCTCACGCTAACATTGCAAGTCATGAAATTATGTTTTAAACAAGAACCTGACATCAAACATAATTTAATTACAAGAATATGCATAGCTATATTTCTCATACAACATGTCAAAATAGCAAAAACATTCAAAAGACAACAGAATCAGCTTAAGTTAAAGAATTACACGTCAAGAATAGAGCTATTTATTACAAGTAGCAAAAATTACAACCTAAGAGTTACGTTACTGTTTTAAGACTAACGTATACAACCATGTCAAGTCCACAAAAAAAAAATTCCAGGTCTAATCAAGGAGCTGGCTGTGTCGGAGTCTTATCCTTGTCCTGTTGCCCACCTGTCCGGTCAGAGAAAGAATTCATTAGTGATAAGAAACCAAGTTAACGGAAAGACTAGAAAGGAAGACTTACCAGCATCTGCTCCTTGATCAACTTGATCATCATCCTCCACTTGCACACCCGCCTCCTCAGCTGCAAGCAACCGCATGTCCTCCTTCACCGCCACCTTCTCCTCCTTGGTAAACTGGGCGGTAACCGCATCCATCCTGAAGGCCACACCACCCTCCTTATCTGCCTCAGCCTGGGCCTCTTCTAGAGCCCTGAGATAGATCCTAGCCATAACCCGGGGGTAATCATCCATCCAGGACAAGTTACCCAGCCTCCAAGTATGGAAGTACATATCCTGGAGCATCCCCTCCATCAGCCCCTCGTTCTCTTCAAACTCCCTCGTCCGGGCCTCGGAAGCCGGCAACCTTACGACGGCGGCATCTCTCTCCAATTGGTATCTTGAGCAGTCAGCCTGAAGGGATTTCCGCATCGCCTCCATCTCCTCCTTCAACTTGGCTTGAGCTAGCTCTGCGGCCTCAAGCTTCCCAGATAACTCCTCTATCTGCTCAAGATCCGCTTTCCGAACCTCATCCACCGTGGCAATGGCCATATCGATCCGTTCCTTGAAAATAGCCTCCATTTTCTGCAGTTCGGCCCGGCTGGCCTCTTCCATAGTTTTCTTTAGTCGTCCGGAGGCGGCCTCGCGCTGAGAGATCTGGATGGCCTGATCGGCGAGTTGCTTGGCCTGGTCGGAAACCACTAACCACAGTCTTATGTTGGCACTCCCAATTTCCTCCCCGGCCTTGACCAGTCGGGCATGATGCCCCATAAACTTCCTGGTCTCCTCAGCAACCCGGTCGATATTTGCCTTAGCTTCGTCCCCCATAGCGACAATCCGAGTAGTAAGCAAATCAAGGTCCAGGGACTTGGCCTCATCAAGCACCCTTACCATAGGATTGCGAGGAAGAAGGTGCTCACTAGTAACCTCATCAAAAGAGATGTCATGAGATGCCGGGTCCAGGTCCGGATGACCCACAAACGGATTGCGTACTAAGCCAGGATGATCTACTGGGATGACGGTTGGATTCTCAGACGGATGGGGGGAGGGCATAAGCTCGGTATCCTCCTCTGTAATGTCGTGAATAGGCTGGAGTGGGGCCGAGGGTTCAAGAAGAGGCTCATAAGAAGATCGACTCCTCTTCCTCTTTTGTATATCTTCTTCAATAACTCTGAGAAGAGGACGATAGCCGACTATGTCTCCCGGGCGGTTAGTAGAAGGCTTCGGCTTGGCGGGAGCTTTGAGGAGTTTGTATTGTTCGAGCCTGTGCCGAAGATCTGAGGTCTTGGCCATTTTGCCCACTCCTGGAGTGAAAAAAAAGTGTCACCAGTATGCATTAAGCCATCATTCGAGAATAAAAAAAAGCAGAGGGAAATTCACCTTGAACCGCAGAGGTTGCCTCAGTAGAAGTGCTCCCGGAAGATAAATCGACGCCGGTCCCAACTTTCTCAGCTTCCCTGGACTTCTCTATTCCCTCCAAACCTTCGAAGGCTTGGCGGAAAGCGTCATCCGTCCACTCTTGCATCTCGCCTACTTGCCCAGAAGACAAAGCCCCGACATCGTCGCCACCTCCAGCGCCCTCTCCTCCATCTCCGCCTTGCTCCTCCTCCACATCTCCCTCCCCCGGGATATCTGGACATGTGCTGGGAGAGGGACCATCAGACTTTTTTGAGCTTCTTCCCCACGGCAACCGGATGTTTCGGAAAGGGCCTCCTTTTGCTGCTCTTCGACTCGGCCCCTTCTTTAGCTTGGGCAGCCTTCTCTTCGGTCGTGTCCCTCTGCTTGACCACGGACTGCTGTGGAAGGATCAAGTTGTGCTCCAAAAGTGTAGCGTTCCTGATCAGGTAAGCAGCTGACCTATCTCTTCCAGTAATAGCTTCTATTTCTGCTGCCGTCTGAACCAAGCGATCATTCTCCACGACCGCAAAACCACCTGTCGCTAGCAAAAAATAAAAACACATAAGAAGGAGCATTGCAACCAGAACGGGAGTTAAAAATAAAGCTTTGACTTACATCCGGAGGTGAAGCGCTGAATAGAAACGGAATCATCCCTAACAAAAAACCATTCCTTCTTGAACATACTGTACTTGGAGTATAGATCCAGGACAGGCTTAAAGGATACGGCCGATTCCAAGCTGATGTATAGAGACCCCTTCTTATAGCCTCTCAAGTTGTACAAATACCGGATCTCCCAGTTGGAAGGAGGACGCCCATATCTCCTCTGGAAGATGACGAAGAGACTCACCAGAATGGCATAGGAGTTGGGCTGAAGATGGAATGGAGCTACCTTTAGATATGTGAGAAAGCTGACTACCCAGGCGTTGAGAGGCAGGATGGCACCACACATGCAATGGTATCTGCTGTAGGCAAAATATCCTTCGGGAGGATCATACGGCATCACTCCCGCATCTGGCAATAACATGCGCGCTCGGTCGATCCCGAAAGAGCGAGATATAACATCAAGTTGCTCGCCCTTGAGTGAGCTAGGGAAGCAATCAGGAGGCAAGTTAAGAAGTTCCTGAGGACTGTATCCATCTACCAATGATCTCGGGGTGGGCCCATGACTGGCAGATCCTGGCTGAGCTGGGGGCACTGAGGAAGGCTCTTCTCTATCCCGAGATCTCTTTTTCTCTGATCGGGTTTTCACTCTTTGAGACATTTATCTGCAGACACAAGAAAGTATATCGTTAAGACACATAAACTATGTAATCTAGAGTTTCACTGGTGATTCAGGTATAAAAATCCATCCGGTAAAGGGTTCATCCAACACTCGGAATCCCCGAATTCATTCAGTAAGGCCCAACCAAGAGCTCATTCGGCATTCCAAATATGAAAGCCCATTCGGCATTCCAACTCTTGGGCACATTCGGCGATCATACTCTCCAATACATTCGGTACTCAGAACCCTAAAGCACATTCGGTAGTACTATATAAAATTCATTCGGCGGCAAAGAGGTCTCACCTGGTTCGGCTAGCACTTTGATTAGGCGAAAATGAGAGTTTGATTTGGCAAAAGAGTTGGCTCGGTTAGTGAGAAATAACGAAGGCATGTGGTACCTATTTATAAGCAAACCGGATGGCTCGGCGCCAGAGACCGGATGGGAATAACCACGCTAAAACAAAGCACGCCATATACAGGCATATGCCCTACTTTGGGGGGCAATTGTTGGGTGCATTTCCTACACACCACCGACCCAGGAAGAGGAGACCACCGGTCCAAATTAACTCCATCTTCATCATCACCGAATCAAACCATAAAGCACACCTACCGAACCAACATCCTTCTCCGTCTTCCACCGAACCAGACCTTGCTCGCTGCCGAACCAAAGTACAAGAGGAGACCACCGGTCCACCATACTCCTACCACCGAACCAAAGCTCCACCGGTCCACTCATCTCCTTCCACCGAACCAGACCTTGCTCGCTGCCGAACCAAAATACAAGAGGAGACCACCGGTCCACCATACTCTTACCACCGAACCAAAGCTCCACCGGTCCACTCATCTCCTTCCACCGAACCAAGGTAAACCGGACCAACTCCACCGGGCCAGATTACATCAGCCCAGGCCCGCCAGCTGCTATACACATCCAAGACCCCTGCCCCCAACCTCACTCTATAAATAGAGGGGCAGGGGTACAACAATGGGGACGAGTTTGAGAGCTCAAGCACGAAGAGAACTTTCAAACAACTTTCAGATACTAGTATCAAAGCTTTGTACTTGTAATCTAAACAAGAAAAGAGAAATAATATATAAAGTGGACGTAGGCACATTCTGGCTGAACCACTATAAATCTGCGTGTCTTTTACAGTTTAGTCCCTGCTTTTCATATATTTGCATAAATCACCCAAATCACTAAGAACAACGTAAAATCAACTAAACCCTACGACTTTGAGGTGTTTGTCCATTTTTTGTGCAAACAAAAGCCTCAACGGGAAAGTAGCTGCTTTAAGTCAGTTCATTTCCAGGGTCACTGATAAATGCATTCCCTTCTTTGATGCTCTGAAGAAAGGAAAGAAAAACTTTGAATGGACTCCCGAATGTCAGAAAGCTTTTGAAGAACTGATTCGTCACATGGAAAGGTCTCCAATACTTTCTCAGCCCGACAATGGTGAAGATCTTTTCGTATACTTAGCGGTTTCATCTCATGCTCTCAGTGCAGCATTGGTACGGGAAGACGCAAAAGTTCAGTACCCGGTTTATTACATCAACAAAAGATTCACTAGGGCAAAGATGAACTATTCAAAGCTGGAAAAGCTCGCCTATTGTTTGTTAATTGCGTCCAGAAAGTTGAGGCTATATTTCCAGGCTCATCCTATCAAAGTCCTCACTGATCAACCTCTAAAGCACGTCCTATTTTGCCCTGAAACTTCGGGTCGTCTTCTGAAGTGGAATATTGAGCTCAGCCAATATGATATCACCTACCATCCCCGAAGAGCAATCAATAGACAAGCTTTAGCAGATTTCATAGCAGAATACACAGATAGAGGTGGCAGTGAGGAAGAAGTGATTAATAACATCCCGATCCGATGGAAATTGTATGTTGAAGGTGCAAGAAATGATTATTGTTCCGGAGCTGGGGTTGTGCTTGAAACCCCCGAAGGGCGATCATTGTGTTATGCATTGAGATTAGAATTTCCTTCGACAAATAATGAAGCAGAATACGAAGCTCTTATTGCCGGCTTGAAGATTGCTAAAGAACTGAACATCAAAGTATTGCAGATTTTCAGTGATTCCCAGCTTATTGTATGCCAAGTCAAGAAAGAGTTTCAGACTAAAGGAGGAAATCTGCATGCTTACTTGTCAAAAGCCCGGGAGCTTCTCGATGCTTTTGATGATTATACCATAAGTCATATACCCTGGGAAGAGAACATGAAGGCAGATTCTCTCGCAAAATATTCAAGCTCTGGCGAAACTCAGTTATTAGGATTGGTCCCTGTGGAAGTCTTGTCAGCTCCAAGTACTGATGAAATGGATATTGACTGGATCATGACTGTATCTCAAGAACAGGAGTCGTGGATGACCCCTATCAAGGAATATCTACCCAACGGCTCCCTGCCAGAAAACTCAAAAGAGCGCCAGAAGCTGTTAAGAAAAGCCCCGAGATATGTAATTCAAGACGGCCATTTGTACAGACGAGGATTCTCGATGCCATTACTTCGATGTGTAACCAAAGAAGAGGCTAAGGCAATTTTAGCTGAGGTGCACGGAGGAGAGTGTGGAGATCATTCAGGTGGCCAAACTCTTGCAAAGAAAATTCTCCGCTATGGGTATTTTTGGCCAGATATTAATCGAGATACTGCTAGCTACTCCCGAAAGTGTGATAGATGCCAGAGATTTGCAAAAATCCCAAGAGCACCTTCCACCGTACTAACGCAAATGGCCAGTCCATGGCCATTCGCCATTTGGGGGATAGATCTCATCGGACCTTTGCCAATTGCCAAGTCTGGAATCAAATATGCTATTGCTGCTGTTGATTATTTCACTAAATGGGCTGAAGCTGAACCATTGGCTACTATTACCTCTAAAAAGATGATAAACTTTGTGACTAAAAATATCATTTGCAGGTATGGTGTGCCTCAGAAGATAATCACAGACAATAGTACCCAATTCGAAAGCGAGGAATTCCAGGACTTTTGCAAGCGATTCAAGATCCGAAAAAGCTTCTCAACAATGGCTCATCCGCAGGCAAATAGGCAAGTGGAAGCAGTGAACAAAATTATCAAATCAACCATAAAAAAATAGCTGGAAAAAGCAAAAGGTGGTTGGGTCGATAAACTGCCACTAGCACTATGGGCTTATAGAACCACCCACAAAACTGCGGCTGGGCACACTCCATTGTCATTAGCATACGGATCAGAAGCAATGATTCCCGTGGAAGTTGAGGTCCCCTCAAACAGGAGAATTCATTTCAACCAAAGTGAAAATGAAAAGCTGCAACTTGAGGCACTTGACTTACTTGATGAAAGAAGGAAAGAGGCTGAGCTCAGAGTTGCAGCTCATCAACAGAGAATAGCCAGGCACTTCAATTCTAAAGTTCGCCAATGTAGCTTTGAAATTGGGGATCTAGTCTTGAAAAGGATCATGACAGCAACAGGAGTGTTTGGGCCAAACTGGGAAGGGCCATATGTCATAGGCAAAAAACTTCTCGATGGCACTTTCAAGCTCACAATTGTCGATGGAGATCCAATTCCGAGAGCCTGGAACAGCAATCATTTGCGTCCATATTTTACTTAGAAGCTATGCTCAAATTTGTAAAATGATTATGGATGTATAGTTCTTGTATTGTAAGCCATTGTAAAATCAGTGTGGCTCAGCAATAAGAACTATAAAGTGGATGTAGGCCCAATTCTTGGCCGAACCACTATAAATCTTGTGTCTTCTACTGCTATAAAATGCCTGTCTCATTTCAATGTGCAAACATATTAAATATATTGCTAAAATGTTGATTTAATATTGTAGGCTATCAAAGCAAAGCTTACCTATTCAATACATCGCAAGGCCAAGTGATTCCCTCAAATCACTCGACAAACAAATGTCAAGCCACAAAAATTCCAGGTTCAATTCCTACACAAGAAGGTCTTCACACAAACGGTTGGTGATTCCACCGAAGGGGCACCTTCCCAAAGAGAAGGCACCAGGCCCTTGCTAACTGACTGTGATAGTTTGTGCAAACAGACATCCGGTTAGGTGGCTTGCGTTTGCCCCGTGGATTCACTCAACCATGAAGTACACTTCTCTGGAAAAATCAAACAGCTTACCAAAGAAAGGAACATGTATTTGAGAATGGTAACGAGGAATCGCTAAGCGGCAGTTGATGAAAAGATATGGACAAGTAGGCAAAAACAGCCGAAATGGAATCTTGTTTCTCACCCAAGAATGTTGGTAGGACCACCCAAGGGGTCACCTTCCCAAGATAGAAGGTTCCAGGCCCTTGTTACTTGATTGTGATCGTTCGTACAAACGAATATCCAGTCGGGTAGCTTGCGTCTGCCCCGTGGACCCACTTAACTGTGAGATGCAACCTTCCTGGCAAACCAAACGAAGCCCTCTTCGGAGGCACAAGCCCTCTTCGGAGGCACACAAACAAAGACCTCCAACGAGGCAAAAGCCCTCTTCGGAGGCACAAGCCCTCTTCGGAGGCACAAGCCCTCTCCGGAGGCACAAGCCTTCTAACGAGGCATGCCTAAATCGAAATGCTTCTCTCACCCAAGAATGTTGGTGGGACCACCCAAGGGGGCACCTTCCCAAGATAGAAGGTTCCAGGCCCTTGTTACTTGATTGCAATCGTTTGTGCAAACGAACATCCAGTCGGGTAGCTTGCGTCTGCTCCGTGGGACCATTCAACTGTGAGAAAGTAACTTTCAGGCAAAACAGCACAAGCCCTCTTCGGAGGCACAAAGCCTTTCTCCAGAGGCACAACAAAACAAGCCCTCTCCAGAGGCACAACAAAAAAGCCCTTCCCAAAGGCACATCAAACAAGCCCTCTTCGGAGGCACAAATCAAGAAGCCCTCTTTGGAGGCACAAAGCCTTCCTCGGGAGCACTAAACAAATAAAGCCCTCTAACGAGGCACGTCCAAAATATAAAATGTTATCTCTTGAAAAAAGTCGTTGATGGAACCACCAAAGGGGCACCTTCTCAAAAGGAAAGTTCTAGGCCGCAGCTAAATGCTTGTGATCATTTGTGCAAACAAATATCCGATAAAACAGCTGACGTCTGTCCCGTGGGCCCACTCAGCGATGAGATATAACTTTCTGACAAACAAATCAAAGCCCTCTACGGAGGCCCGCTTCACCGCGTAGGGGAATCCACTTTTCAAAAAATAAAAGTGACCATCTCCGAAAGTCGAAGTGTTAAAAAAAAACCTTCTCCAATACAAAGCACACTCTACTAAAGCAGAATAATATTTCCTCAAAACGGAAGAATTATTCTCCAGGATAAGAGTACAAGTCTTTTCAGAATATTGCAATAAGCCGTGGTATAGGGGCAATATAGCTATATTAATAAAAACAACGCTCAAACGGCATACCACGAGCTCACTGCAGTATCGTACAAAGAAAATAAAGAAATTTGTGCAAAAATAAGGAATAAATGCATTCACAAATACTGACAAGAGATTGTACAAGTAAAAAGAGTCATTTTTATTCCATATTATCAAATTTTTTATACATGTACAGGTTTCAAAAAGCGGGGGCCGGTACCCGCACAATGTCCGGTCGATACAAGTCTTTATATACAAGCAAAAAGTGAAAAGAGGAGCAAGAAGGATAAAAGCCGGACTCATTTCTTCTTCCTCCCGCCGCCTTTCGAGTCCTCACCCGGCCTAATGATTAACTTCTTAGGTCGGTTTGAACTCTTCGGGGAAGAAGGAGAAAGAGGTGCAATTGGATCCTCTTCTGTTTTCTCAGCGCCAACAGGAGCATCCTCCTTTTTCTTTGAAGCTCCGCGCTTTCCCCTCTTCTTCGAAGAGGATGCGCTGCCCAGAGAAATAAGATCAGAAAGCTTTGTATCATCAGCAGTGAATCTCTCTGGGGTCTTCTCACCCTCCTCAAGTTCTTCGGCCTTCTGCTCTTGTGAAGCCGCCGGGTCATCTAAACCTTGAAGAGCTTCTATTTTTTCTTCTTGAGATCCCGATTGAGAAGCAGAATAAGGAGTAACTTGAAGAGGTGGAGGGACAACGGCGGGAGGAGGCGAAGCCTGTATAGTGCTTATTGATTTCACTACAGAAGAAGAAAAGTTAAACATCAGTATTCCTCGCAAAAGAGAGGAGATAGTGGCACATCAAGGCTTAAGTAATAGGCAAAAAGTTCATCAAGCTCATGTGAAGCAAACGAGCAGTCCACTTGAGCCAGATCGGAATTGAAGTTACCTGGAGAGCTTGGTTTGATCACTTCGATTTCATAGTCTTGGGCTTCAAGACTTTCTTGGGCCTCTTCTTCAGTGTGAGCAGTTTTAGTTTCAGTTACGGCTTTAGCAGGAGGCGGAGAATGGGAACTTGAGCCAATAATGTCAACGTCGACCGAAGATGAATGACGGGCTGGGTCGGTCAAAGGTGCCTTCCTTGGACGCTCTCCTTCCGCTACTTCGGCTCGCTGATTAGCAAGTTGTTCTTTCCCTCTCGCAAGGGCGGCACGACCCTCGTCGTCCAAATAGTTAGCCTCAAAATCTTCTTCGGTGTAACCGGCATCTTTGAGCACTCCAACTGCTGCTTCACATACTTCAGCCAATGTAATTTCATACTTCGGGCCCAAGAAAGAAAGACTGCCTTTCCCCAAGACGCTGAGGACGTAAAACTCAAATAAAGTGGAGCTGATGTTGGCTTTAGTCGCCTCATGCGAATGTTCAGCTGCCACTTTTCCAGAAATGGCGTCGTCACGTTCTTTTTCAGCTTTAGCAAGCTGGATCTTTAGCATCGCAATCTCTACGTCTTGAGAGCTAGTTTTTTCCCGCAGCTGAGCAGCATCTTTGCGGTACTTTTCAACAATTGTCTGCTCTGCCTCAAGTCTAGCTTAAACATCTCGCATAGCAACATGAGCATCTCTTACTTGTTTTTGGAGCACTTCTTCCTTTTGTGTATATGAAGTGGAAGAAGTGGTGAGCTCGTCTTTGAGTTTCTTAACTTCAGCCTCAAGCTCCTCATTGTATTCAGTGATGCTCTTCATCTCCGCATCGTGCTGATCAAGAATTTTATGCCACTCAGACTTATCATTTTCCATAGTCAGCATAGCCTCAAGATTTGCACGGTTTACTCTTTGAAGTTCATCGACCAGTTTTTGCCAGCTGGACATTCTTTCGATATCGAGCTTTACAGCATCAAGGTTTCTCAGCATGGCTTGTTTGTCGATCGATACAAAATCCAAATCAAAACGCACTCCTTTCAGACACCAGTTCGGGAATCGGCTGTGGAGTGTAGGCGGAGGCTTCTCGACTTGATAGGGAGGCCTATTGATGATTGATTGGATATCAGTTCTTTTGAGGGAAGGAAAGCTAGAAGAGATGTCCAAAGAGATAGAAGCAGCAGGCACTTTAGATATTTCAGATGAAGACTTGTCGTCGAGTTTGGCCCGCTTTCTTGGATCCTCGGTTATGTGACTCTTTCCCCTATCATCGTGAGACTTTCTTTTGTGAGAATCGTCATCTCTTTGGGAGGAGTCATGGCGGTCATCTTTTCTTCCATACCGCTCCTCGTAAGCCTGCCTCTCATGAGCTTTCCTAGCCGCTCATTCCTCATCAGTTTCCCTGGGGGCAGAGAGATAGCGTCGGGGATCATAAAAGTCACGCCTTCCGTAGCGTTGAAAATCATCATAATACGAGCCGCTTCGTCCCATTGGAGAATCTGAAAATGAAAACGAGATAGAATTTAGAAAATCTCCAGAAAAAGGAAGTTAAGTGCAAGTAACTGCTAAAAATCCTAAGTGTGTGTGGCGTGCAAACTACGTGCGTCAAGCTACAAACCACTCTTCAGCTTAGGAGTGATGTTGGCTTTTGCAATAGGGGTCAACTCTTGGGTTGACGGAAGTGGTCGCAAGACGGATGTTGCTTCAACCGATGGAGAGACAAGCTTAGAAGCGATGGTATAATCTTTAAAAAGCTCTTGAGAAGTCACCATAAAATCGCCTAACCCCCCGAAGATGTCGTCACCGTCATGCCCAGCAGAGTAAGTCACATCAGCAGTTCCTTCTTCAGCATGCTCAGCACTTTTTGTGGCAGAACTTTCCTTCTTCGTCCCCTCATCAACTTCCGTGGCGGCCTTCTCGGGACGTTGAGGGAGTTCCTCTTCTTCGATAACCGAAAGAAGTTTAGACTTGCCGGAAAACTCTGCACCCTCAGCAGAACCGGAGCATTTTATCAATGAAGCTTCTGCAACAAGTTCTTTCGACGCAAGTTCTTTTGCGGGGGCAGGGGCGTTAGAAGTTTTCGGTTGAGAAGCAGGGGCATCGCGAAGCTAAAGGAATCGGGAAGGATGTAAAAGGCCAGATTGATGTAGAAATTCATTTTTCAAAAGAAATTTGATACTCCTTTACTCGACGGCTACAACACTTAGCCTTTCAAAAGTTGACTTGTGACTGGAGTCTTTAGAAGGGGGAGGAAGTGTTACAAGAGTAAAAATGAAGTTAATACTTGACAACCCGAATTCTGAAAGGCTCAGAAATTGAGTGAATGGAGATAGACAATCTTACTTCCTACTCTCCAGATGCCATAGAATCCTGGAGGGCAACGAATGAAGAAAAACTGATTTAAGAACCCGTGAGCGCTGTCAGGCAAGTCTGTAATCAATTTACGATTTCTAGCGCTCCTTATAAGTGTGATGGAAGGATGATCTTTATTTCTCCCGAACGAACACAAGTAGCAAATTTCGTCGAAGCTCGGAAGGCGATTAAGTGTTCTCTCGAACAACACACACAACCCCATCAGAGTGGCATAGCCATTGGGGTGCAACTAGAATGGAGAAATAGTCAACTGAAGAAGCAGCTTTCTGAGAAAGTCATTGAAAGGAGGAATAGCTCCGCTCAAGCACATCTGACGATTGACCGCAATAAAACCAGGAGGTGGCCTGTCGGCGGTATCATTTACTCCAGGAAATAAAGCTTCGGTCTCAGCAATGCCAAATTGGACGCAAAGCTGGCTGAAAACCCGTTGGGTTAGAGTGGTTGAGACTGTTTTTGGAGGATTCTCCAGAGGGTCAGCTATTGGGAAGACTTCTTCAATCTGTTCTACTGTTTCTTCTTGTGCTTGATAAGAAGTCATTCTACACAAGGAACTGGATGTTCAAATATGAAGGTGCACGTTTCCTAAAAGCGTGTGAAGTGTTGTGCGAAGCTAATAAGATAACAAGTAAATAAAAATAATAATACTGGTTGCCATACGTTAATTCAGGAAAATTCAAGACTTGTTATTAAATTAAAACTGGAAGTAGTGTCAATGCAGATAACATTCGATAGTAAGCAGTTCTAACTGTGAGAATTTTGCGTTGACACTTCATTCAAGTTAGTTGATTCGCAGCATTTCACACTCGATTGAATTCAGGTTATTTTACTTAAGTAGAATATTGTCTCTTGATCAATCCATCATTCGATGTGGGCAACCAATGATGAGTATATTCGTCCCAGTTTTCTGCAAATGTTGTATTTAACAGGTTATTAGCAATCAAGTCAATACAATCTGTGAAAAAGTGCAACAAGTTCAAGCAGTTCAAATTGGCAATTCAGTCAAGTTCTGTAAATTTTTTGCAAGTGTTCAAGTCCTTAAGTCGCAGGAATGACTTAAGACTAGCTCGGGATAACTTAGGTCGTCCAAATCATGTTCAACGACCTAACATAAGTCGGCCTTCCTTAAGTCGCTCTGCTTAGGTTATAAAAGTTCATCAATCCTACGGGTTAAAACTGCTCCACGGGTTAGAATTAAGTCGTGTGACTGGTTTAGTCGTATGAATTATTTAAGTCGTTCTCTTGCTTAAGTCGTTCTCTTTGGTTAAATCGCGCAAAAACTTTAAGTCGTTTGCTTGGTTAAGTCATGCTAGTTCCTTAAACCGCTTGCCGAGTTATGTGGTGGGATTCATGTTTAAACCGAAGGTCGCTCCTCCTCAGATCATTAACTCGCCTAATGCTTTATCCCGTTCACTACTTCCCAATACATCAATTCACCAACTCCCTAACTCGCTTAATCTTCCTCGGGATGTTAACTCGCCTAGCGCCTAACCCGATAACTTATTGGCGCCTTCACAACAAAAAACCCTCGTCTCTCTAATACCACCAAATCACCTAAAAGAACCATTAACATCGTCTCAGATTCGCCATGGATCCAATATTACTATTCTATCATGAATCGCGGCCACGGCATGATCGACGGCGATCGCAAATTGGTCGAAACATGATTCTCGACGAAATGCAGCAAAAGAGAGCGAATCGAAGTCGAAAAGTGGAAATCGGCGATTTGACGACGAGTGTAGGTGAACGATGGCCAGAATTACTTACGTAGTTGGACGGAAGGTTGATCGACGACGAGAAGGTTGAAATTTGTCTTCGAAAGCTTGGAGAAAACGCCAATGGTAGTTTCGAATAATAGAGCAAGTGAGGAGAGGGAAGGAGAAGCCGAGCAACTTATAGGCGGGAGAAGTGCAATTCGAATCGGCTTAAACGACCTAACAACTCAAGCGACTCACGACTTAGCAACTCAGATGGCACGAGTTAAAAGGTGTCGAAGCACACGACCTAGTCCCTAGGCGTATACTTCGAGGGGCAAGTGTTAACACCTCCTTTTCGACGACCTAGCACCCAACGATCTACGACTTACCGATCTAAAGGACTCAAGCAACTCAAGGCTTCAGCGACCCAACGACTTAACAATCTATAACAAGCTAGCGACCTATAGCACAAGATAGCTCAATACGTAACGACCTAACGAGAAAGTCTCCTGCGACCTAACTCCAGAAAGTCTCCTGCGACCTAGCGAGATAAATAAGGAGCGACCTAACGAGTTAGCGACCTAGCAACTCAGGAACGGCAACGACTTAACATACTCCAGATTTAAGCCGCACGACCTGCCTCTTCTATTAGGTCGCTCACGACTTAATCTTGCCGAGATAACTCCTGTATTTCATATATTAAGTCGCTCACAGCCAGTATCTCACCCAGAATGATTCCACTAAGTCGCCAACGACTTAAGCTAGCTCGGGATGACCCTTAGGTCGCTCATGACCTAAAACCCAGCGACCTAAAACCCAGCAACCTAAACCCAGTTTTCTCCTATAAATACCCCGCCTACTCCGCATTTGAGGGGGGCGAATTTTTGGGGAAACGCCAAGACTCTGCTGATTTCTCTACTGACTTCAACACTTCAAAGGCAAAGAATACTTCAAAGAATCTTCAAAAAGAATCAACTTCATTCAACATGAATCGAAAGAGCTTTCCTACATCGAAGTTCTAATTGCTTGTCTTCATTGTGTTGTAATCAAAGAGTTATTGTAAAATCTGTAATCGAATCAGTCATAGAAGAGATTAAAGTGGACGTAGGCTTGAATTTGAGCCGAACCACTATAAAACTGTTGTCTTTTTACTGTTTCCTGCTATTCTCTGCTTACTCTTAGTTCCCGTACCAACGGGTGGTGCTTTTACGATATCACAACTTACACCGGGGTGTTAGCGCACATTCTTAGCGTTAACATGTCTTAAAACCGCATTTTGGAGATGTGGTTTTTTAATTGCATAACTATTATGCGGTTAATTTCTTTTAATCATTTGATGTAGGTTTAAAATAGATCTATTTTACTGAAGTTGAAAGATGTAGTTTTAAGTAGTTTATTATTGTTATATTAATTAATTTGAGCATTTTTAAGCCTTAAAACTACATTTTAAATTTTTAGTAATTAACCCTATGAGTGTTATGCACTTAATTTGTCTTGTGCTTTGAATCATTTGTAAAATAGATCTACCTCTGTGCATTTGAAAGTTGCAGTTTCGTGTAGTTAAATATTGTTTCAGGTAGAAAATTTCAATTTTGAAGCCTTAAAATTGCATTAAAAGATGCAGTAATTAACAGCATAACTGTCATGCATTTAACTTTTTTTTAATTTAGAGTCCATTTTAAAATAAATTTATTTTAGTTCACTTGAAAAATACAGTTTTAAGCAAATCCAGCAATTTACTGCATATGAGTTATGCAGTTTTTTTGTACTTTGAATTGGTTTTATAACAAACCTACTTTGTTGTATTTTATAAATTTAATTTTTACATATAGATAATGCCCATCATTGGAAATATAATAAAATTTGTGCTTTAATTGTGAAAACAGTTTGTTAATTCAATGCTTTTACAAAAAGTTATTGCATTTTTAAATTTTAAATAAATGTATTAAAGCGGGGTGAGAATAATAGACGGCAAAGTAGAAGATGTCGGAGAAGGGACTTTATTTACAAAAAATTATTAACGAGGACCTATTGTCCATTTTAATTATTAATATGGATTTATCATCCAAATCCCTTTTGATTAAGTGTCAAATTTAAGAAGATATTTCAATTATTTTATGAGTCGCGATGGCTTTTAGTTGCAACAATTGCTATTTTATGGTTTGCGGTGGCAATAAGATTTATAAGTTGCAGTAGCTACGAAATCTGACAGTTATAATATGCAAAAATTATAAATTACGATAGACATAGGGTGCAGTAGTTATAGGATGCCACAACTATTACATGCATCATCTTATTACATGTGTTAGCTTGAATCAATTACCTTCAATAGCTATTACTTGTGATAAATTTGTGTTTACGTATGTAATATAGCGTTTATAAGACATTGTAGTTAGTATGATTACAATAGCTACCCATATATGTTAAATTAATTAATGGAAGCTACCACATGAGAATAATAGATATAAATATTTATTTTATACAAGTAATTAATTAAATGGTAAATTAACTAGTTGTGTAAGTGTCAAATTACATATATGGGTAATTGATAATATTCACACAAATTAATAATTAGTAATTAAGCATATTGAACATGCTTAGAGATTATTTGGCTATACACTAATTATTTGTATAAATAATTTTATGGAATTAAGTATGAATTGAATTGTTAGTTCGTTTACCCAACATTCGTGTAAAATCATTCGGAAAATTCTATGTGAAATAATTAATTATTTAAGAGAGAATTAGGCACAAGGACAAACTTTGGAAAAAAATTAGGTTGAAGGACACCAAGTTTCTATTTTGGGCTGAAGTACAAACTTCGAAAGAAAATTAGTCTGAAGGACAATGCTAGTTATAACTAGCATTATATTCAGTTTTTACAGTATAGAAAATGCTATTATAACTAGCATTATATTCAGTTTTACACTGTACAAAATGCTAACTATATTTAGCATTGTCCTTCAACCTAATTTTTTTCAAAGTTTGTCCTTCAGCCTAAAAACGAAACTTGTTATCCTTCAGCCTAATTTTTTTTTCAAAGTTTGCCCTCATGCCTATTTTCCACAATATGTGGGATGACACTTAACATAGATTAACTAATGGAGTATAATAAGATATTTTTTGTAGAATATATAGTTGATTTAATTAAGGGGTAATTAACTAAGTGAAGATTATGAACTAAAAGAATTTATTTAGGCTAAGTGGAGTAGGAAAGCCCAAGCCCATAAAGAAATTCTCTAAACCCCATTCTCTCATTCCATAGCTATTTGTATCTAATCATAAAATTATAAACTCTATTGGCTTCTAAAAGGAAAGGAAATAAACAAGAAAATACTCCATTGTCTGATAGCTTTCTTGCCACATTTATGATAACTTTAACGTCGTATGTCTGATAGCCATTGGCATCATGTATTCGACAACATTGATATCATATTTTTGATAACTCCATAATCATATTCTCAATTTCATTTTCAACATATTTTCGTTAGCGTAAACCAATATTTTCGATAGCTTTTGACTTATTTATTCTGACAGCTTAAACGCTATCTTTTTCATTATTTAAATGTTATGTTTCTGATAGCTTAAATATTATGTTTTCATCAACTTAAATACTATGTTTCTAGTATGATCAATATTATCTTCCCTTTAGTGTTTATAAAAGTTTTTGAAGCAACATACGTTTAGAATTCACATAAAACTTCCTAATTAAGGAAAAGGGAAATTAGCCAATTGTGAACTAATAAATTAGTGATGATATGGAATTAAGTTTAATTTATTTTAAATGATTATAAATACGGAAAACTGACCTTATATGGTTCTATGTGACATCATGTGGATGTGTTTATTTACTTATTATGATGTAAGTAATTTGTGATAAGGAATGAACTAGATTTTATGCTTTATTCTCACTTGTGATGATTACTTATGTATGTGATAAACAAACAACTTGTAAATGTTATGAAAAGTAGGTATGATTGAGGTTGACTCTTGCGTGTTTAGAAATGCATTCGAGGGATCAACGGATCTAAAGTGGGATGTATTAACCAATTATAATGAATGATATGTAACTAGTAAATGGGTTTTCGGGATTAGTAGAGCTTCAGAGGCTAATGGTAAGGATGCTTGTTGAGTATTGTAATCTAAGTTAGGGAGTGCATAAAAACTCCTAAGTGGATTGGTGTGACCTAGGACTATGTAATCCCGTGTATTGCATGAAAAATGAAAGAGATATAGTAACTAAGGTGTGAGGTTAACTCTTTATTCAAATGAATTCATGAAATCAAAATTAGGTCTACACAATGGTTGGGTTGGGTCAGGTTGGACCAAATACTTCATTCTACCGGTATAGGCACGGGTTAAAGACAGTTCAATCTGTATCCGACCCCATATTAGGTTGGATATGATTCGTGTTGAAGTATGAGTTCAGTTAGGTTAAATTAGGTTAGGTCGAGTTATATAAACCTAACAATAAAAAAGGGAATTTGGAAAAAGAATCAAAATAAAATATCAAAAAATTCAAATCTAAATAGAAGATTTACCTGTCAAAATGCCCTAAAAAGAACTAGTTCACTACAACACATGTTTCATTAGAATTTCATAATAAAATACATCACATAGAATTTAGTCACTACATATTCAATGAAGAGTTTCATTCCAAAATACATTAAATTCTCTTAGAATATTCCTCAAAATTTATAATCAACCTATGTGTTTTGACCACTCCAATTTTACTTGAGTTGACTTCGAATATGACTTTTTAAGTATATTTGTTCAAGAATACTTATATTTTATCTTAGGTTTTGACTACTCTAATTTTACTTTGGTAGTTATTGAATAATTTTCTTTAAATAGGGTTTGAAAAAGGATTGACCTAAATAAAATATGACAACCGACCAATTTATAGATGGAATGTAGATTGTAATCCATATCCGACCTAAACTAGAATGGGTTAGGTCGGGTTTATGTTGGTTGGGTAGGTATGGTGGGTCGGGTCGAGTTAAGTATGGGTTGTGTGCACCCCTAATCTAATACCTTATTATGGTGCTTAGGGAGCTTGGAAGAATAGATAGTGGTGTGTATTTTGAAAGTTAGGATATATGTTATTATAGACATTTTATTATCTATGCAAGTTAAACCATCGATACCATATTTACACCTTCATGATTAAACGTACATGATTATGTTGTTATGTTTAGGATAGTGAGGAAAAAAATTCATTGTTCTATGGAGTGGTCTCACGATCATATATGTATGTTTTCAAGAGGACTAATATTAATTCACTTGAAGACAATTTTTTGGCCCGTTATTTCTTATTGATTTGCCCATAAATTCACAAGCGCTCACACACGTAAGCTGGGTTTATGGACTTAAGGTAGACATGTTTCATTTTAGGTTGCAAGTAAAGGAGCCGAAGACAAAGGTGCAGGTTTTATTCATTTATTAGATCTTTTATTTTTCTTGTGTACTTAAACCGGGATTTATAACCAGATATGATATGCTGCATTGGCATATGTGGGCGTATCATCTTAATTTATATTTTTATTATAGTTACCCATGCATGGGAAAAAAACAATTTGGGTTAATGATGTTAAAGACGTATGTTGTAATATGTATACTATTTAATTTCTTTATTTACTTGCGTTGTGAAAAAATACCAATTTCATTTTGCTGCTTGAAATATCTAGCAATGCTTACAACATCATACAAATAAGGAGATGAAGTCTCTATTGCATAGTATTTCATTTCCAATGCTTCAACTCACACCCAACTATAGTTGCTCAATGGTCGTCATGTCATAATTTAACTACAATCAAAGAGGAGTGTCCATATTGAAGTTCTCTGGTATTCTCAAGTCAAAAGAATTGTGTAACATCATTACTCTGAAATTTCCCTTTTGACCTAGTTGTTATTAACCAACATGAAACTCTCGGGTGCATCATTGCATAGTTATCGAATAACTACAAGTACATAATCCCTTATGCTCCTTTAGCCATAAGTAAAGCATGGTCCAATATTTAGTGAGCTTTATGTACACTGGTCTCAACAAATTTATCAATATCCATTATTAAAGCATCATGACAAAGAATATTTAAAAAATATGCTATTCTATACTGTGATAATATTTCTCATGATTACGACAGTTTATAATTATTATCACATAACATATTATTTAAAGATTTTCTACTCAATATAATTTAAATAATAACTTATGTAACTACATCATAATATAACAAAGTATATAATAGTAATCAAACACCTTTAAAGATTGGTTATAGAGTTAGATATATGTCACAAATTACATAATTGCCCTCAAGGCATACCCATACCTCTCTCGATCTCCCACTTGCATGCTGGGGTAGTTATGGATTCTTAATCAAATTCAATTGATCTGTTTTCTCAAAATAAATCGAGCTAGTTTCTTAATGAAAATATGAGCTACATTGCCATAATTATCTAGTTTGTTAATCAACACTCCTTCGTCGTTGATAAACTGACCTTATCATGTGGAACATTCAGTGCTTGTTTCTTGACTTCTTGCTAGCCTTAGGTTCTTTTGCGATATATATCACAACATTGTTATCATATAACAATGTCATGGGGTTCTCAATATTTGGAAACACTTCAAGCTCAATTATAAATTAGTGCATTTATGTATACTTGTTCTTATTGTGGTGTTATTCAAGATGATGTATTTAGCCTTTCGGTTGAATTAGTCTTTACTTCTTGTTTAGTACACTTCTAAACATAAATCTCCTTAATTAAGGTTAAACTTAACATTAGGATTGACATACTATGCTCAAAATCACTTATAACATTTAGTCCGACACTTCTTCATAACGACTTTGTTGTTTCCATATACAGTTCTCTAGTACTTAGTACATACTCAAGAAATCCTAACTATCATCTACTGATCTTAATTCAAATTTTATGCTCGCTCGATGGACCAACTATGCAAATTATGATATAGTAGAAAGCATAGTATATATGATAATTCCTATTGCCGATGCATAAGGAATCCATCGTATATGCTCTATATTATACATTTTAATATGTTGACTATGTATATCGTTTAGAATAATACCAACATCCTTTTACACTGCTTATAAAATATGTTATTTTCAAATCCAATGTTGAAAATTAAACAACCAGACTAATACTGATTTTAATGTGAGTGCATCATTAACAATCAGTAGTTCGTTGTTAAAAATATATTAGTACCTTTTCATACACTTTCTTGTAGACACATGCCTCCTTTGTATATTAACTAAAAATCAAACTATTTGATATTTATATCAAAATGTGTGTTCAACTATGATGCTTATCGAACGACACTATTGTATTCATTTTGGATCATATCCAAATCATTTAACTCATTTTATAGATACCACTGATTTTGAGATATTTTGGTTGTTATGTGCAAACATTCTTTTCTAAATCATTATTTAGAATTCCTGTTACAACAATAATGTGTCAAAACTCAATACCAAATTATGCGATAATTGCATACAAAATCCGAGTGGACTTAAGCATTTTGACTATCAAAATTACTCTACTAATTTCAACATTTGAATCAAAGAAGTCATTTATACCAACATCGATTTATATAATTCCAACTACATTGGTCCTCTTGAACTTAACGATATAATCACTACCGTTGGATCATATCCTTTTGGGTACATATGTCAAAATCTTATTTTGATAATGTACTTGGAATCCATCATGGTGTTAAATCATCTTGTTATAGAACAAAGTTTATTCTCTTCTTTGTGTATTATAACTGAAATTTTTTTGACTAATAATTCTCTTTCTTGCCATTGATAATGCACTCATTATAATTGGTCAATTTATAAAGGTAGTTTATAATCCCGTTATATTGAGAAACAAATGTTGTTTAAAGAAACACCACCTTTAGGATGAAGGAATCTATTTTGAAAATTAGTGGTAATACAATGGATTTGGATATGATCCAAAGACTCGGATAAAGAAATTGATAAATTAACCAAGATTAGAAAAGACACAACATATTAGAATTCCTAATAATAATTCTCCAACATTTAAGAGAAATATTTTATGAACTACATTTATACTCTCATAAAGTCGATTCAGTTTTGAATTCATGAAACTTAGTTCATAATATAAATTAGACAACTATGCATCTTGAACTATGCATTTTATGAACTACCTTTATACTTTCAACTTAGGGAAGAATCAAATGATTTAACTTTACATAAAATTCCACTTATGGGATTTTGAATCAACATAGCATTTACACATATGTAACCAAACAACGTATATTCTAACAACAATAATGCAACACATGTATTCATTTTAAAGGTGAATTTAAATAGTTAAAGTTGATTACAATCAAAATTGTTCTCAATCACATTTAGTCAAAATTAACTGAAATTGCTTTTAATCAAAATTGTTTACATAACCATATAACATACGTAAATACATACTTACATTTATATATATATAATTAAAAGTATTAAGTCAAAATTGATTGAAAAATAACAACAAAAATGGATCAGACAACCTAGGCACATATAATTTCATTATAAAATGTTTAGAATCAAACTTTACAAATAATATGAATAATAATATGAGATGAATGATTTAAATTATATTAGCATATGGATCAAATAATTAATTGAGGAATAGCATAAAAGGCACCAATATAATGAATTAATCGATGTGTGGAAAATTGGGATCTGAAATATATTACAAGATGAACACACATACACAGATATGTATGTATGTATGTATAAACATTTAGTATGAAGTATGTAGAGGATTCAATCCATACCAACATGATTAACATAACGAATAAAATTGAAAATCACTTTAGAATGTAGCCAAAAAGTTGCACCTTGAATTATGAACGAAGATCTTAGATTCAACTGAATCGACCTCTAGATTTTGAAAGAATCTATAGAGATAACAACCATCTTTTATTTTGATTTAACAAGGATTTTATTTTTGGGATTATTTTTCCATGGTGCCATAAAAAAATTTCCATGAGAGTCGACAAAAAGAAAAAAAATTAAACCGCCAGAAGGAATTCTTGAATTATTTATAGAAAATTTATTTTAAAGGAAACATGAAATCTTTCAATTTCTTCCTTTAAAATCTTCCATATTTAATTCTTCGTTAATTCTCATCAAATACTCTTTCCTTCTCTTCATATTTTCAGCATAAAATAGAAATAAAGAGAAAAGAGCAAAAAAGCATTTAATAAATGTGATTAAAGCGGGTCATAAAAAAGAGTAAAGGATGGTAATTTATTTCCTTTCTTTAATTGCCCTTTGGATTTTCAAATCACATTTGAAACCTCTTCTCCCTATCATGCGTTTCCAGCCATAAAAGAGGCATGTAAGCCTCAAAAATTTATCAAAACCGTTTAGAAATCAGTCTATTTAAATCCAGTTGAAATATTTTATGAATATCGTATACCGATAACTTTTATATACATGTTGTATTAAGTACTATTGATAGTCAAACAATTCAAACAAAATTTAATAATTAATGCTTCATAAATATTATTCAATTAAATTAATTTACAATTATTATAAATTAATTGAACCGTGTGGTTTTTCAGAGTATTCATCAATATTGTTGTGTTAATCAAGTGAGTAAATTCAATCAACGATTAATATTAAACAATTGGCATATTAACGTTCACATATCGCCTTAACTAGTAGTGTGACATGTTATCTGAATTTATCACTTACACATCTTTTCGATAAAATCTAGTTTTACATATTATATTCGGTACTTGGTAGTAGTAATTATTTATACCAATTCTCTTCACCAACACTAACATAGTCGAAATTTCAACATCGTCCAGATTCAACCTGATAAGTCCAAACATAAAACCTTTGGTTCAATAATAAAAATTATTATTAACCGTGCTACTCTAGCCAAAGGCTATGACTTTGAGTTGATAACAGTTGGCCATGATACTAACATCATATGACCCATAAGACACTCTACTGAATAGTGTTTCACTTTCAATATTTCAACTTAGACACATCATTCAATGGATGTCATGTCATGATTTAAATATAATCAAAGCGGGGTGTTCATATTGAAGTTTAATAGTATTCACAAATTTAGAGGACTATGTTATATCACCACTTCGAGATTCTTTGTTTGACCTTTGTTATATTAACCAACAAAAAACTCTTGAGTGAGTCATTCCATAGTTTTCTAATAACTATCAGTACGTAAACCTTTAGTTCCCCCAGAAGTCATGAGTAATACACTACGAAATATTTGGTGAGTGTTACACAATCCAATATCAACGGGTGTATCAATGTCCCATCTTGAAACACCTTGACTATAAATATTTAAAGTGAAATATTACTTTTAATGAAATAAATTCCTCATGATAACAACACTATGTACTTACCACCACATAAAATATCATTTAAGGATGTTATATTTTGTACACTTTAAATTAATTATTTAATTAATTATATTAAGTATATAATAGAATGAAAACACCTTTTGTTTTTAACAAAATTAGTTATCTAGTTCGATATATGTAACAAATTATATAATTGCCCCTAGAACATACCTCTAGCACCATCAATCTCTCTGTTACACTAATATTTTTCAAGTTATGTTAAAACCAGATTGAATTAGGCGCAAAGCCATAAGAACGGCCATAGAACATGAGAGCTAGCAGGCAGCCCCGTCTTTGTTTCAACTAAAAGAACTATAACTAAAGAGCACGAAGTCATAATGAGATGAAGTATAACGTTCATAAATCAGCTCGAGGAAATATCAGGTCTGCGCCAACATAACGCGCCGCCATTAGAATGAAGTGGTAAAGGATGCACCACCCTCAGAATGTAACAGATGCGGGAGTAGGAAGAGAGTGATCTGCCCAACAGTTATGGAGGACTCCTTGAGTAGTACTACAAGGAACCAAAAGCATTCCAAGGGCGGTGCATAAGGTTATCCAAACTTTGCTCCAACGCAGATCCACTCTTACGGGAAGATAACAAAGATATAAATCACCCTTATCAATAATTCATGTTACTGAAAACAAAGGCAACTCAGATTGCAGTTAGCTTAAATGATAGTAAGCTTTGATCGTGTCCGTATGTGTATCGAGCTAACTCCCAGGTTAAGCAAATCATGCACCCTGAAGCCCAAGTAGCTCAGGATGGTCATACCTAAGTACCAAGCAAACATCGTAGCATTATGCATGTACTGCACATCAATTAGTACAACCTCACTACAAATATGTCGGCAGTACCCCAAAACCAATGAATAACTCCTACTGTCCTCCTAAGAACTTATATGCAAAGCTAGCTCAAAAGAGTTATATGAAAATTAGTTCAAAGCAATGACAATATAACTCTTTAAAGTTTGTACATGTTCGATATGTTCAATGTATTCTAGGTCTATCAAATGTGTCGGACGTAAACCCGATATGTGAGAATGTATTCTCCGTTTTTTTTTGTTATTCCCAAAGCGTTTTGTGTGTGGTTCAATGGACCTAAAATGATAAAGGGTGGGCCATAGTTCTGATCAAGTCGTACCGTTAAAATATAAAATTACATAATAACATAATCAGCCATAGTAAAAATATCCGGTTAAGCTTATTCCTAAATTTAAATATCTCTGTTTTATTTCTATTATTTAATATCATTAAAATTTAGACCAAATTATTATATTGAACACTACAGAACAATTGTACCATAAGTCCTCTTGTTAAAGTATGAAGTCTACGATCAACTTGCTTATGCACATATGCAATATGATAACTAATATTACTCAAATCATTATTTCTCAAAAGGGGAATTAATTTAATGAATAAAAATTTGTATATTTTTAGCCTTAAGGACACGACCTCAATATTTTAACCACAAAGACAAACATTTTTCTAAAAATTATTCATAAGGACAAACATTCTTTCAAAATTATTCATAAGGACAAACATTCTTCTAAAACTACTACCGAACTAAAAACTGATACCTAAAAACTGCTACTGATAACTACAAACTGATACCTAAAAACTGCTATTAATAAATAAAAACTGATATCTAAAGAAAGTTGTCCTTCAAGCTAAAATATTGAAGGTCTGTCCTTGAGGCTAAAACGCTAAGTAATTTTGTCTTTGACAATAATTTCGTAATTTCTCAAATATATAAGTTTTGTCCTTCTCAACCATAAGAATTGTATTTTCGACAGCCTATGTATTGTGTGGGGTTCAATTTATACGACTATTTATAGAAAACAAGTCAGAAAAGGATTTCAGAAAGCATAAAGACATATAATAAACAGGAAAATATCAAGAAAATAAATAAATAAAGCAAGAATGAAGGGAATCTTGATAATAACCTAACTCTACACTTTCAATTCAATCTATTTTGCTGCTACTACGTTTTTTTCTTTCATCTCCTTCTTTCACTTACAAAATTTTCTTTTATCCAAATTGCAAAAGACAAATAGAACAAATGGAGGAATGTAATTTCTAAATTTATAACATTTCTATTTTCTTTCACTTTTATTGTTTGCTGAAATTCTATGAAATATGATTAATAGTATATGAGGAAAGAGTTCAGGTTCCAGCATTTGGAAACTGAAACTGGATAATTACTACAATTATGATGTGCCTGTAACTCAGTAATCCGCTCTGTATAAAGGAGGATACTACAACTCTTATGGTCATAATCAAGAAGTTGATTTTTTCAAAGTCCCTGTTAACCCTCTTTACACTTATCATCAAAACCAAAACCTCAAAATGGTACTAACCTTTTCTTGAATTTTTTTATTCTTTTTAACAATAGTTGGTTTAGCAAAAAGAAAAAACCATTATATTTCACTTTGAAAGCTAAGGCAACATGCCAAATTGTTTATGATAAAAATGATCAAGGATTAACATGCTAGAGAAAAGAAGGGGAGAAGAGAAGCAAAACAAAATAAAAGATGACCAGTTTATGAAAAGGCAAGGAAGGGATCATGACCTGACAACCCAGAAGCAAGCGAATAAAACCAGAGTTTGTAAAGCTGTAGATGAGGATTTGTATAAGATCCCTCCTGAATTATTATACAAAAAACAAAAGAAGGTGTTGTTACTTCTTATGTTTTTCTTATGTTCGTTAGCATTGTTCATTTTGGACTTTCGTTATATTAAGAATGTTATGTACACTGTTCTTTTTTTTCTTACTTTGTCTGGTTATGATTTGAATGCAGGAAAGGATGCTGAAGAAAGTGTGATCAGGTTGCTTATCACTTGGTTGTACTGCTTAATCATGAAAGAATATATTACATTGTCCGGTCCTGTATGTTTTTAAATTTTTGTACTTATGTAAAATCTGTTAAGGTGAGATGATGAATGACATGTTTTGTATCATATATACGGTGCATTGGACGTTCAATTAGACATTTGAACGGAGTATTCGAGTGAACATGGAATCTGTTTGGGACTACAAACGATGTCTTTGAACCGAATATTACAATTGTGATTTTTTATTTAGTTGATTTGTAGGTATTTAATTGTTATTTTTCATTGTACAACATGCCTTTAATAATTGCAAATAACATGAATTAAATTGCGGAATTTCATTAAAATAAACAAATATATTTTTAAATTCAAATAAATAAGTTGTAAAATTTTAAATTGCATAAATTCAGTTCAAACAAATTTCACAATGTAGAGCACATAGATAAAGTCACAACGCAAAAAACCGCATCTCAAATGAAACTAATTTGCAAAAGTTATTAATTTTTAAACGGGAAAATAGACACAGGAACATAGAAGAAAGTTTAGGCTGAACGACAACAAGTTTGTTTTTTAGGCCGAATGTAACGACCCGATATTTTCAACCATTCGCATCCGCACATGTCGGATTTGAATTGCTCAAAATACCGCGTTGTAAATAAAAATTTGGCAAACTCATCATATACAGTAAACAAATAATCACAGACACAGAATAATATAATGCAGCGGAAACAAAGAAATAGTAGTTCATGAAGCTACTATATAAATACATCAGAGTTAAGTAAGATACAATAGGAATACCAAGATACAACAAGAGAAACAATATGATAATCAGGAACAACTCAGAATACAACTGGAACTAACTAGAGGAATAGATATCAGGATCTTCAAAGCAAAACTCCATTTCCAAAGGTGAGTCTCTAATGCTGTATCACTCAGTCTGACCCGAGCGTAAAGCAAAACATAAAACACTCGAGTGAGGACATACATACTTATACAATGTAAAGCCTTAATGCTATTTAAAATTATGTTTATTTTATATTAGACATTATTATAATAGCGAATATTACTACATAGTAGATAGTTTAACGGATCCTTAAAGAATAGGCGATCCCAAGCATTCTTTAAGTTACAGTGTAACAACCCTGTATTTTGTGACTATTTTTAATTGTGTATTTTAATTATTTTAATTTAATTTATGATTTAAAACTTTAATTTATTTACTAAATTAAATAATTTTGTTATTTTAAATATAATTTTTGATTTTTGATATGAATTAGAATTCCAAACATGTATAAATAAGATATTTTCCAGAAATGTGAATTTTGGTCAATATGGTCAAACTTTGACTTTTAATTTAAAATTTTAAAATGATGAAATTTTTAATTTTATCTTTTATTATGAAAGTAAATAAAATTTTAAGAGAACTGCTTTTCGTTTCGTTGAAATCTGATTTATAATGTGAAAGTTATGCCCTTTTAAATATTGTGTGTAATTTGCTGTATTTAACAAAATTATTTATTTTAAATTATATAAATAATATTTTATTTGGTCATGTAATTTCTAATATGGGTAAAATAACTTGTTATGTATGTATTTTGGTTTTAAAACATTTTTAAAAGTGTAATTGACATTTTCTAGTGTCAGTTGTATTTTGTTTACAATTTCTAATTTCCAGTTTCGATTAATTAAAGAAATTCTTTATTTATTTTTCCACTTTCTTAAGATCTTAGTTTATTCTCATTCCCACTTTATTTTGTTCCTCATTTATTTTATTTATTTGACTTTTATTTGTTTTAAGGTGAAATAGAAATTTTCTAAGACTAGTGATATTTTGTTTGTAATTTTAAGACTAGTTTCAATTAAATAAACTATTTCTTTGTTCTTTTTCTATCTTCTCTAAAATTTAATTATTGATTTCATTTTGAAAATATAAATGAATCATTTTATTTCAAATTTTTTCTTTAGAATATTTTTAAAATGAGGTAGATATTTTACTAAAGCTTGTGATGATTTAATTGTAATTTTTGAACCCTGTTTTCAATTTTTAAGCGATTTCCTTAATTCTTTTTCTATTTTCTTTAAATTTAATTATTTATTTCCATTTTATTTTACTTTGTTTCAGTTTTAAAATTCATTTACTGAATTTTATTTGTTTTTATTTAATTAAAAGAATTTGGAAATTCAAAAAGACTTTGTGCTTGTAACAATGACTTTTCACTTTCTAGACTCTTCACATTTTGGGCCGTTCTCTTCTTAACTCTAGCCATGAGTTACTTACTTCTTTTTCAAGTGAGAATACATTCCATTTCAGCAAAATTTCGGCCAAACACTTCTGAGAAAAATTTGGTAATGGCCTCTCCTTCTTTTTCTACTTTTTCTTCATTTTTTTCCATTGTTTGCTTGATTTTTGCCTTGCCTTTCTCATGTTTGTTCGGCCACATACCCCCACCATCTCTTCCACCGACCACCACCACTTCTTTCCCACATCATCCATGACCTAACCCTCCATCACCTCTGTCCATTTCAGGCCATGACCATCCCTTGAACCCATCTCCACAAAACAATGTCAAAAACTCCAAAAAAAAAACATGCCTAACTGATCCTAGTCTTCATCACCATCACCTTAGATTGCCTTGGCCACCACCCCATCCTCCACCACCAACATGATATGACCATTTACTCTCAGCCTTACCTCTGTCCAGATCTGAAGACCCCATGGCCGAACCTATATGTGGTCATAACCGAGCCAAAAATGCACCAAAACCCTTCTCTTTTGCCTTGTCCCTTTGCATTCTTGATGTTGTAACTCCTACCTCTTCACATCCTATTGTTTTACCTTCTTTTTGCTGACCATTGGATGAGCATTTCAGGTCTAGACCTGATCATGGCTGGGCCAAATGATGTCATGGCCAAGCACTTGGATGGTTAAAGCAAGGTCTAGTCATTCTATTCCTTGTTGCTTTTAAATTTCCAATTGTTTCAATGTATTTTGTATTGAATACATATGTTTATATTGTTTTGTTTTATTATTGTATACAAGAGTAACATCTTGGCTCTCTCCACTCAAATCCAAAGTCGTGCTATATCGTGTTTCTGGAATCCGTCTGTGTCATTTGAATTGATAACTCCAGCGTAAACAAGTGAGTAAATCTCACCTGACATTTATACTTATGTAAATGTGAATTGACAACAATTAAATGTGTAGAATATTATATATGATGTTATAACTGCCTATGATTATTAATTATATGATGTTAAACCTGTTATTTTACCTATCATATTATCTGTTACTGTTATACATTGTATACTGTTCATTTTATATCTGTTTATCACACTGCAAGTTCCCTGTAGAATAGAATCACTATGGGTTGAAATGGTACATACCCGAACGGACTTTAGAATAGAGAAAATTGTTATGGGCTGAAATGATAGGCCTGAACGGTTTTTATTTAATTTATTTTGACTTGGGATTGCGGGTTTGAAATGATAGAACCCGGATTTTTCTTTGTAAACTGCGGATTGAAATGATACATATCTGTATCACTTGACCTAGGTTAGAAAACTATATACAGGCCCGTGGTTATTTTATAAAGTATTTTGAATATCTTAAATATGTTTAAAAGTGTAAATTTATGAAAATTTGATTTAAATTGGATTTTTAATGTTTAAATAAAGAAATTTGGATTTTTATAGAAGTTAAAAATGTAATTTAAATGAATGAAAAAAGTGAATTTTTGAAATATAACTTAAGTTTGGAAATTTAGAATTTTGGTTTTAAAATGATATTTAAGTTATATAAATAAAATGGAAATTTAATTATATGTGGAAAATGGTAAATATGATAATTTGATTTGAATTTGAATTTAAATGCTTTAATAAAGTATTTTTGATTTTTCTATGAAATAAAATGGTTAAATGAATGAATGCTTAAATGTGTAATTTTAAAATATAACTTGACTTGGAAATTGGAAATTTGGTTTCAATTAAAGGTTTAAATTAATTAAATTGGAAATTTAGTTAAATTTGTGAAATGGTAATTTGAAAATGTAAGTGTTAATGAATTGTAAAAGGTAAAAATGGGAAAATTGTACATTTGAATTTGTTAAGTAAAATTATTGGAAAATTGGATTTTATTGTAAAGTTACTTTATAAAAATCATTAGTAAAAAGGGATATTTAAATGAACATTTTTGAATGTTAAAAATATGATTTTATAATGTTAAAAAGGGTTTAAATGAAGTTTATTATTTGTTGGAAATACACTAAAATCTGTAAATACTTTTAATAGCATTCAGAAATGCTATGATTTCTGATTTGAACTAAAATTGAATAAAAGAGCTATTACAGCATTTCTGAAATGCTATAGTTGCTGTAGTTGAACTAAATAGACTAAAACTTGACTCAGGTCTATTACAGCAGTTCTGTAACTGCTGTAGTGGTCTGCTGTCTTTGCTGAATTTAATGAAACCCTTTAATTTGAAACCTGAGCTATTACAGCATTTCTGGAAATGCCGTCTTTGCTGTTTTAAACTAAATTTCAACTAAACTGAGATTTAACAGCAGTTTTAAAATGCTGTCTTTGCTGAATTAAAATGTTTTCAAGAATAACTTATAACAGCTTTTTCTGAATGCTGTGAAAGGCTGAAATTTTCAATGTTTATGGTTTTTAACTTAGTAAATGAACTCAGAATAGTTTAAACTTTGGAAATTGAATACTTGATTTGAAAATATAATAATTACACTTTTAAATGGTTTAGATGAATTATTTTGATTGAAATATAATCTATTTAAAAAGGTGACTTGAAATGATAATAAATGAATGATATCTTTGAATTTAAAAGGTATTTAAAGTTGAATATTTGGACTTGAACTCAAATGATGATTTGATAATGAAGTTTTGAAAAGATATGATATTTTGATATATTAAATGATTTGAAATGAAGCTTTTGAAAAGATATGATATTTTGATATATTAAATGATTTGAAATGAATTTTTTGAAAGGATACGATATTTTGATATATTAAAAGGATTTGAAATGAAGTTTTGAAATGATATGATGTTTGGATATATTAAAATGATTTGAAATGAAGTTTTGAAAGGATATGATATTTTGATATATTAAAATGATTTGAAATGAAGTTTTGAAATGATATGATATTTTAAATATATTGAATGGTTTGGAATTGATTTAATCTTTATTTTGATAAAGATTTGGATTTGAAATGATATTCTATTTTGAAGTATAAACTGTATTTAAATTATAACCACGGGTTATAATAACGATTGGTTGTTAAAGAGACCGGGATTAGATATGGACATACTCTCTGTCGATACCGAAAACCACTTTAACAACTATGTACGCGGTGGAGTTTCCAGAATGAAGTAGGATGGTGGCGACGATCCTAAGGTATATACTTGGACCCAACTCCCATGAGTTGGCATAAAATGGCTAAAACAGGAGCGATTGACGGGCCAAGGAGGTAGCACCTCTGATCGGACACACTTCTTTGATACCATTCTATTACTTTGTGATTGATTGGGTGCACCCCTTGATTTGGGAGTGTTGTTTGAGGTGGGCGGTAGTGGCTGTTATGCGTCACCACCAGCCCGGATGCGTAATTGGTATATCTACCTTGGCATTGCCTAGTTGTGCAGTGTCACTTACCATATCGAGAGCTTTACTACGATTTGTGATTTCTCCCATAGCCTGTGGAGTATCGATGATAGCCCCCATTTTGGGAGTATGCTAATACTGAATAGACTACTGGGACTATTACGTGTTAAGGTGGAAAATGTAAAGCCTTAATGCTATTTAAAAATATGTTTATTTTATATTAGACATTATTATAATAGCGAATATTACTACATAGTAGATAGTTTAACGGATCCTTAAAGAATGAGCGATCCCAAGCATTCTTTAAGTTACTTGTACCTTTATTACAGTTCACTTGAGTTGGTTTACATTGTATAAGTATGTATGTCCTGACTCGAGTGTTTTGTGTTTTGCTACGCTCGGGTCAGACTGAGTGATACACCATTAGAGACTCACCTTTGGAGCTGGAGTTTTGCTTTGAAGATCCTGATATCTATTCCTCTAGTTGGTTCTAATTGTATTCTGAGTTGTTCCTGATTATCATACTGTTTCTCCTGTTGTATCTTGGTATTCCTATTGTATCTTACTTAACTCTGATGTATTTATATAGTAGCTTCATGAACTACTATTTCTTTGTTTCCGCTGCATTATATTACTCTGTGTCTGTGATCTGTGATTATTTGTTTACTGTATATGATGAGTTTGCCAAATTTTTATTTACAACGCGGTATTTTGAGCAATTCAAGTCCGACATTTGCGGATGCGAATGGTTGAAAATATCGGGTCGTTACACCGAAGGATAATGATAGTTATAACTAGGATTTTTACAGTGTAAAACTGAATATAATGTTAGATATAATTAGCATTTTGTATAGTGTAAAAGTTGAATATAATGCTAATTATAACTAGCATTTGTCCTTCAGCCTAAAAATGAAACTTGGCGTTTTTCAGCCTAATTTTTTTTTTCAAAGTTTGTTCTTTTCTCTAATTCCCTCTTTTTGAAATTTATAAATTTATTAATTAACATTATTAAAATGGTCAAACGAGATTAACACCGTTGGGACACCCGATGTGTCAGACGCGTCCTCGGTGGAAATGGGCTATATTTTCGTTCGAACGGTACCATAATGACTTTAATTAGAGCTATTAACAGTTATTTTAACCTAAAAAATACCTCTAAAATATGCATAACTCTGAAACATGAACTCGTATCCTTCACTCATATCTGTCAATATGTGGATAATCATATAATTAATCTTAGATAAAGCGTGTCATAAAATTTTCAGACTCAAATATATGTTTTTCATGTATAATTTTTTTTATAAAAAAAAGTCATGTTTTTTCTATCATTCAGTGAGGGTTGTGCGTGTCACTTCAAGAATTACTCACAATATTAATTAAGTTTTGCATGTCACTTCAAGAATTAATTTTATTTTGCTTGTGTTCTCTCGGCAGAGACTGAATGTTAATATTTCCTTTAGCAGACATACTGCTTATGCTGCTGCATGTGTGTACTTCATTTGCAGATTTGATGAAAGACCATTGAATTTGGTACCAAGAATTTGGTCTTTCTCTTGTAACTTTACGTCATCGTCCCACGGAGAATAGAATTGACAACAAATTTCACCAAATGTACATAAATTAGCTTTCAACGTGTTTAGAAAATTAGGCGTTGTTTGTTTTGTTATTTTTAATTTTGGATTTTCGTTTATACAAAAATGTACATGATCCATATATACTGTCGAAAACGAGCCGTTTATAAAACGAAGTTAACATATACAAAATAGAAAACTTTTTCTTCCCCATGTTTTGAAAAATAATACAAGCACGTAAAACAATCCATTCTTCCATCGTCCCTCTATACCCTTCGTCCTTACATCCGTCTTTCTTCCATCCCCTCCGTCGTATCTCGATTCTTTTTATATTTGTCATAAATATTAAAAACGAAAACACAAAATTCGTTTTTAAACCAAACACTACCTTATATCCTGAATTGTCGCTTAAATTGAAGCATAGGGGTGGCTGAATCGGTAATTTATAACACATAGAGATTATTCTTTAGCGATTGTATTATAAATTACTTCCTATTTAAAAGAGTTTGTTTTTTGTCAATAGAGACATTTGTTTAGTATTTTGATGAAAATGAAGTTTCTTCTGGTTTCAATCTCGACCAACTGCACATCTATTGAAATTAACCGAAGTATGTGTCGTGAGTTCGGTGCATACTTTTTCGAAGTTAATAAGAAAAGCTTGGTTATTTGGATCTTTAACGAAAAATAAAGTTTATTATAAAACTAAATTTTTTTCCCCAAATAAAGTTGTATTAACGGATGAGAAATTTGATAGGCAGAGCATCTCCTCCCCAACGGGAGATCACATCTCACAAAATCTAAAATGTATATTGAAATTGAGTTGCAACAGAGTGTATATTATTGTATCGGTTACAAATTCAGTCTTTTTTCTCCGGAAAACGTGATATGCTTGAAAGTCCCATACGTTTGTTCAACAAGCGCCTGAAGTTAGAACGCTTGGTATTTTGAGTGCTTGTTCAACAAGCGTACAAATAAATCAAACAAATATTTTAGGCTTCCGGTGCTTGTTGAAAATGCTCCTGCTCTTCGGATGATTGTTCAACAAGCGCTTGTTTTCAAAACTATTGGGGAAAATGAAGCTTTACATTTTGTAATAGGACGAAATGTAATATTGAAGGTGAAAACCGCTGAGATGCTCTTAGCATGGTTAATTTAAAATATAATTAGCACAATATTTTTAAAGTATATTTTAGTACCTATAATAAAGATTTCATTTCGAGGCCAAATTTCAAAAATTTGCTCTTAGGCTCTTCATCAATCCAATGTTTAATATACTTACGATCTTGTTAGTAGATAAACTGGCAAGTATACACAATTCAAAGTTGGTTCCCCAGTGATGAAAATATAAGTAAAAAAAATTCTTTCATAAAGACTGGTAGACAATATCATTTCTATCAGTTCACGTCTGTGATGTTGAAGTCACATAACCACTAACACTTGTCTCTCAAATTTCATCAAACTACACCAAGAATAGCAAAACAAGGAGCTCTCAGCTTTTCTTGCAGAAACTGATCTCGTTCGTTCTATCCGTTCATAAACCCATAAAACAATTTAACAAGTTCATTTATATATTGATGAAGTAGAAACTAAACTGCAAATTTTAAGCTATAAAATTACAGTGTGTTCAACCAATCATTGTTTTTGCCTCGATCGCTAACTAACAAGTAATTAGTTAGACTAAGTTTTGATTCCATCGACTGCAACTTAAACATGGATATGTTTGAACTTTGTTGTTTGCAAGTGAGTTGAACGCAACAAAATAAATTTTGCTTTTACACGTACATGTTGGAATAAAATGTACAAAGTAAATTATATATGTAAGTTCGTTTGGAGAAAAAAGAATAATTAAAAAGGTTTCCACAATATCTTTAGAAGCATTATTCGGAGATGAAAACTGTAGGAACCAATATTTGGTCCTACAAAGTTCAACTTTAGTGTGAAGCCTATGATGCCCGTACGCTTTGAAGGCTTCCAAAGTCTGTTGCCTCAAATGATATTTTATGATTTCTCGTATTTCTACTATACACCTTGGCCCTAGCATATAAATCTTTACTTGCATAACCTTGAGTGCTTCATCAATTTGGTTTTTGCTACATGAGGAATGCTTGAGCTAGCTTCTACTTCATGTCTACCCCTCTTACTAATACGTATTTGTCCCAATGATCTCAATCATTCGTTTCACCAGTCATTTACCATATGGTGGGCTCCACTTATTCAATAATGTGTTGCGATGAATGACTGAGATTTTTCATGGGACGTGGGACAAGGGTATATGATGACAAAAGATTTGATCTACTTCTACTTGGCTTACCATCAATGATTGTCTACCACTCCCCACGTATCAAAGAGTAAGTACATGTACTCACTACTTAAAGGAAAGCATCTTTAGCATTCCTCTCTACTTTACATATACATACATACACATACACACACACACACATATATATATGCACACATTTACACTACTAGAAACACTATTTATTACGACGCCAATTTTCGACGGTCATCGACGGCTCGTCGTTTTTTTGCGACGGATGCTGACGGCAAGTAATTGCCGTGACATTACTGAATATAAAATGAACTAGTCGTCCGTAGCTATCGAAAGCCGTCGCAAATGTAGCCATCGGCGGCCGTTGGTAGCGGTCGAAAAGTTACAAATAACCTAGTCCAGACCGACGGTTCTCCTTCAATATTTACCTTCCCAAATCTCTCCTCCACCACATCCTTCAACTCCTCCATGCTGTCAGCAAGCCTTCACGCCTCCAAGACTATCTCCATCTTCAATATTCAAGTCTCTCCATTATCTATTGCTCTTTAAGAAGGTTTAATTTATAAGCCCTATTTAATTTTGATTTGGTAAATTATGATTAATTTCTTGTTATAGTTGTTTATAATACTGCATTGATTGTTCGTTATACACTATTGAATGCTAATTAGATTGTTATTATAATTGTATATAATTTAAATGTTGAGAAAAATAATTTGTTTAGTTTATATGTTCGTTAATTGGTGTATATGTATTACTTAATTAGTACATAGGCGCACTAGGGCTAGTTTGGATTAATTAGAGTCGATGCTTAGGATTTAGTGTATGTGCTTTTAAGATGACGAAAACGACGATTCAGTGTATGTGTTTCTTAGAATGTAAATAAATTATTGTAAAAATTGTTATATAATACACTTTCCTTTTTATAAACCCCTTATATAGTTATTGTCCCTGTCTGACAAGTATTGTATATGATCATTATATGGATATTCGTTTTTATTACAGAACGAACATTTATATTCATTTGATACAATATTTGTTGGATTTGTCCCTGTATTAGACAAGTTACAAACACAATAAATTAATTATATTTTGCAAATCATTTCATTTTAGACGGTTCACAAAATTTTGACAACACTTTCTTTTTGTTCCCTATGTACACGTATATGTATACGATACAGGGAACAAAGGGGAAGTGCTGCCGAAATATTGTTGAATCGTTTAAAATGAAATGATTTATAAAATATAATTACTGTTGTATTTACAAAGGGAAGTAGGACGACCAACCATCAAAGTGTAAAACAATAACCTAAAAATTAAAGATTATATTTATGTCACTTGTGTAAATTCGTTTGAAAATAAAATTAAATAGAATAATATTATGTATTTGTGAAAATTTAAATGTATGTTTTAATTGAAAAATAAAATGTTAATACGTAAATGATTAATACGTTTTTATGTTTTAAAGTATGAAAAATGGTTAATTATTTTACCGATCGGAGTTGGATGTTCCAATAAAGAAGAGAAATTGGAGGCTTACTAAATGAACATTTTCAAAATGGTGTACACGTCTTCATTGAATTCGCTTTAAGTAATAATGGAAACGACGAAGAAATTCGTTGTCCATGTAGTGGGTGCAAATTATTGAAACATTTGATACCGGATATGGTAATAATTTATTTGCGCCAATATGGTTTTGTGCCGAATTATTTGGTGTGGGATAGTCATAGAGAACTTATAGCACCTAAATTCGTACATTCGGAGGAGGAGAAGGATAATGAAATTGTTCCGACGAATCTCATAGAAGATATGGTTGAAAATGCAGCACTTTCAATGTTCCCTACTGTTGAAGTTGATGTTGATGATGTTAATGTCAAAGAAGAACCAATTATTGGAGCAAAAAAAAATTATAATTTATTGGATGCTGCTAAGAAACCCCTTTGGATGGATGTACAACCAAATTGGGAGAATGGTGAAAATATATTCGTACATAAACCAAGTCTAACATTGCGGCTCTCCGTTGGAAAGTGGAGTATGTCTTATCAAAATGCTTCCATGCTTCTCCATCAACTGGGTGTGTTAACGTACCTTCCTCCTATGTTCTCACACAGTGTCATGTCATATGATACGCGGTTACAGAAGATGTATATAACCTTTGAAGCCTAGGAGTGATGGGTAAGTAATGCATACACTTGTACGGAACTTCCTTTCCCTTCTTTTTTCTTGACTTGTATCTTTCCTAATTACATATTTACAATTCCTAAGGTTGATATCTTCTTTTCAAAATAACATGCAACCATTTAAACATGTATCTATTTTTTGATACGGAAAACCAAAAGCAGACATAAGTTTCTTCACTTCATAATGATTTTTGCACATTAAATTATCGGGTGGCATATGCCGTTTTGTGGCTTGTACTATAACTGTAAACCCGATTTCTGTGAAGTTGTATTTTGATTTCATCGCAATGTATCTTGGCTTTACACCTTACAATTTACCTCCGTGAATGTGTATGAAAACTCCGATATGTTTTTCACTATTGTTATCCCTGGCCATGATGATTCGACACAAGAAATCGACGTATATTTACAACCGTTGATCGAAAAGTTGAAAACATTGTGGTATGAAGGTATTGAAACATACAACATTTCCAAATAAAAAAGATTTTTGTATGTTCACTTGTCTACTATGGACTATAAGCGATTTTCCTATGTATGCAATGCTTTCGGGCTGTAGTACGGCAAATTATCTAGCTTGTTCTTATTGCATGGAAGAAATACGAGCATTTTCTTTACCGTATGAGAAGAAAATTTTGTGGTTTGACTGTCACTGGTGTTTTCTCCTTATTAATCATCCTTTTAGAAAAGATAAAAAAACTTTACAAGTAATAGACTTGAGACCTTGCGACCACCAACAATGTGGTCATGCGAAGATATTTATGACCTTGTAAAGGATTATCCGAAGACACATGAAACTGGCGAACAAATTGAAATTCAAGGTAAATCGACGATTCATAATTAGTGTAAACAAAGTATATTTTGGCAGTTGCCTTATTGGAAAAATCTTCTAATTTGTCATAATATCGACATGACGCACAACGAGAAAAAAGTGTAAGATAATGTATTTAAAACATTTTTGAATGTTAAAGGAAAAGACTAAGGACGATTTGAAATCAGGACGTGATATAGAGGCAGTATGCAATCGTCCTAAACTTCATATGAGGCCAAATGACACAAAAAATCTAAAGCATGATATGAGCTAGACAGTAACCAAGTTAAAGTACAATTAAAGTGGGTGGAAGAATTAAGATTTTCTGATGGGATTTCCTCTAATCTTCATAGATGCGTCGAATATAAAAACGATAAAGTGAGTATGATGAAAAGTCATGATTATTATGAAATGATGGAACAATTGTTACCCGTCGCTTTCATAGAACTGTTGCCCACAAAAGTTTGGATGTTGTAACAGAACTTAGTTTGTTTTATAAGGAGCTTTATTCAACTACATTAAAAGTTGATCGTCTATGTAAACTTGAGAAATAAATTCCTATACTGCTCTGCAAACTGGAGAAAATATTTCCTCTGGGTTTCCTTAATGTAATGAAACATTTACATGTTTATCCTCTGTTAGAAGTACGTCTTCGAGGTCTTGTGCAATATGGATGGATGATCCATTTGAAATGTATTAATATTTAGTGTGTTAAATTTTAGTTTAATTACAGGTAATAAAATTTAATTATAATTATTCTTAACAGGCACTTAAATCATCTAAAGAAAAAAGTGAGACAAAAAGCACGAGTACAAGGTTCGATATGCAAATCGTATATCGAAGAAGAAGCTTCGTTCTTTTTCTTTCATTTTTTCAATAACCATGTGAACTTATCTTTTGAAAGTGCTACATGAAATGATAAGGGCATTGAACAAGATTCTTCTGAATCAATACTATCTATTTTTAGACAGCATGGACGCCTTGCTGGAAAATGTGTGAAAGTATGGTTAGACAACAGAGATTACTATGTAGCCCACACATATATTCTTCTTAACCGTGCAGAAGTTGCGTCATTTGTTAGGTATTATTAAATAACACATCTAAAATTATTTACTTGAATAATACATATATGTATTAATTATAATGCGATTTATTATCTATATATGCAGTATTTACGAATCACAACATCTAAGCAACAATATCAGCAAAAATTTTGCTACTTGGTTTTCGAACCACATATATTATACGGTAAATTGTGTGTCGACGAATGATTGAAACATCTTGTGATGAGACTAAAAAGAAAAGTCAAGACATATCCAATATTCTTTGTCAATGGATACAAATTTAACAACAAAGAATATGGGGATGAAAAATTAACTAACAATACCGGTGTATATGTTAAAGGTAGTGATGATCCAAATGATCGCATAAATGATTTTTATGGCCTGTTAACTCGGGTTTTGCAATTAACATATTTCACCCGACCTGTGGAAGAAGTTCATTTGTTTAGATGCAATTGGTTCAGTAATGTTTCAGATTCTGAAATCAATGTGCACCAAAAATATAATATTATTGCAATAAAGCATACATCACATTATCATAAGTACGATCCGTTTATACTAGCCAAAGAAGCCTTATAGGTTTATTATGCTCCTTATTCATCTGTAAAAAGAGATAAAGCAGATTGGTCGGCAGTTTTTAAAACGAAGGCAAGATTACGTTTGATGGAAAGAATATTCCAAACGAACAAGCGTACCAAGCGGATATCGAGAAAAATGGCGAAATTACAATAACAGATAATCAAACCGATTTTGGACCTCTAAATGATGATTCAGATGTATTAGTAGAAGCATTTGAGATTACAGAGGAAAACAATATAGAATAGGAGACCGAGTCTGAATCAGAAAATGACAAGGAACGATTAATAGTATACATGTTGAAAAAAGGTAATTTATGGGAGTATTGATGTTAGATTTTTTTGTATGTTATATGCGATTATTAATGTTAATCTTGATATGTTTACGCATAATTGAATGATATATTCTACCATAATAAAATAATATGTATATTACAGGTATTATAGATGTCTTTCTTTGGCCGTCGGAGTTGTTCGTAGTCCAGTTCCCCCTCTTTATCTCAGAGAGGGACCATTCGCAGCAGCGGTGATGGCAGCGGCCCGTCGCAGGAGGCGTCGTGTATGGTGGTCAGATTGCTACCGAAGGCAGATGGCTCGTAAGTATTAAATTTACTTCAGCATTATAAATATTTTGTATAATATACTAGTCATGATTTGTCTGTATCATATTTAATGAAGGAGTTTTGAGCTTGAGCCTTCAAATATAGTTCTCAGTATTTCTAAGCAGGCATACATGAGCCGTATGACTGCGTGCTGGCCCAAATGGAGTAGGATCCCATAGCACGTATGGGAGAACATCTAGCAGGACTTCCTGGTAAGTGTAAATTTATATATCATTATATATAATCACTTTACAATTTGATGACCAAGTATAAATGTACAATTTATATTTTTTCAACATATATACAAGGGGGCGGTAGACTTACAAGAGGAGGACGTTTCTCTTTGCCAGTGCCATTGGAACTCTAAAATTGTAAAGAATTACCGGGATACGATGTCTACCATCAGAAAATCTAGGAAGAAGCCAAGCTGGATGGGCACCAGCATATGGGATGCTTGGGTCGCATGGTAGAGAAGCGGTGAATATAGGGCAAGTCTATCAGATATCACCTTAATTTGTTCAGTAAAGAATACATAATTTATATGTATAAAATATTATCTTAATTTTTAATTTACAGGCGGAGTCAATTAGGAACTTGGCAAACAGGCAGAAAAATCCAATCACACAACGTGATGAATCGAAATCATTTCAGCATCATCACGATGATATGGTAAATCGATTAATTGCAATTACAAACAATTATTACATTTTTTGTATAAATTTGTATGAACAACAATAATATGCACCAATTATTGCAGAAAAGAGCACTTGGGGCTTATGTCTAATATATGGACATATTTGCACATAACCATGCCGTCAGGCAGACCAACGACGAGGGATCAGTGACGTATGCCTGACATGAAGATGATAAAGCATACACCGCACATGTAAGTATATTTTAAGTTATAAGTTATTACTAATGATCATTTTAATTAATTAGTTATAAAATATGATAATAATGTAATGTAATATTTAATTGTATTTAATTTTGCGTTGTAGGAAAAGGTTTATGCAAGCATGTGCACAGATGCTCGAGCAATCATGACATGAGCAATAGACCACTGATGAGGAAGACGCCATCTTCGACTTCGTTATGGACCTGAGCGAAATATGCACTATGGCTACGACAATCAAGCAGTAATTTACAAAAATTAACTAAGTTGTAAAAATTGCTTAATTTTTGTAAAAGTTATGTAATAACTTAAACATATTTTGACTTGTTTTGTAGGCTTAGGCCTCACAAAAGGCTAATCAAAAGGTTCAGGATAATGCTGAGATTAATGAGCTTCGACAGCAGATTGCACAGCTGCAGGAGCAAGACCGCCTCCGAGCAGCGCAAATGGAACAACTGAACCATCATTTGGCCGAGTATGTGGAGCGTCATGAAGTATCCCCTTCGTCTGGTGGTTTAGAGCCGACGATGAGTCATGAGGTAAGTTTTGCAGTTTTTGATATGTTTAAAGTATATTTTAGTGCCTCTAATAAAAATTTCATTTGGAGTCCAAATTTCAAAAATTTGATCTTAGGCTCTTCATCAACCCAGTGTCTACATACAAATATACTTACCATCTTATGAGTAGATAAGCTGTCAAGTAAACACAACTCAAAGTTGGTTTCCCAGTGATGAAAATAATGGTATTTTCTAAGGATAAAATGAATTGATAAAGCTTGGTAGACAGTATCATTTCTATCAATTCACGTCTGTGATGTTAAAGTGTCACATAGCCACTAACACTTGTCTCTCAAATTTCATCCCTAAACCAAGAATTGCAAAACAAGGAGCTCTCGGCTTTTCTTGCAGAAAGTTATCTCATTCTTTCCATTAACTTGTCCACTTTCAACTATATACCCATAAAACAATTTAACAAGTTCATTTATATATTGATAGAGCAGAAACTACAATTGAATTTCAAGATAGCAATTTGATTTTATTGATAATAATACAAAATCATTACAATGCAGATGGCTTTATATAACAAAACATTATACGGGCTGAAAGCCCATCCTAGCTATCCAAAACAATAAAAGAAAAAGATGAAGACCGTTGATCTGTGTGAACGGTTGAGATGGTACAAGGCAAACGCAGCGGATTATAAACAAACACACTTAACATTGTACCGTTATTATTCCCCCTCAAACCAAACTAGGGTTTCCCTTCTCCTTCGTCTTTCATGGCGGCTGAGAAAATACCCAAGTCTTCACGAAGTCTAGCGAAGTTTTTAGATGAAATAGCTTTTGTTAAGACGTCAGCACGTTGATAGAACGAGGGAATGTGTTGAATTAGAAGCTTTCCCTTCCCTGTTTGCTCACGAACGAAGTGTAGATCGACTTCAAAATGCTTCGATCGTGAGTGCTGGGTAGGATTCATGGATAAAGATATTGTGCTGAGGTTATCAACCCAGATGGTTGGCTTTCTCTTTAGCTCGAGCCCTAGTTCTCTTAGCAAAGCTTCAATCCAAATGATTTCGGCGGTGGCACTGGCAACGGCTCTATACTCGGCCTCCGTACTAGATCTGGAGATGGTGGCCTGCTTTTTGCTGCACCATGAAATGAGACTGCTGCCCAGATACACACAATAACCCATGATAGATCTTCTATCATCCAAGTCGTTGGCCCAGTCAGAATCACTGTAAGCACGTAAATATAAATTGTTTGAAGGTGCGAGTCTTAACCCATAGTTGATAGTCCCTTTAATGTATCTTAATATTCGTTTAACAGCACACCAATGTTCATCTGTCGGGGCTTGCATGTACTGACATACTCTGTTAACACTAAAACTTATGTCCGGTCTAGTGATAGTGGCATACTGAAGGGCACCCACTATGCTTCTGTAGTGCTTGACATTCTCTATAGATTCACCTTTATTTTTGCTGAGTTGATGGTTACTGGTCATGGGAGTAGCAATAGCTTTTGCATTATTCATATTGGCCCTGACAAGTATATCTGACATGTATTGTCTTTGTGATAAAATGATGCTAGAGTCTTCTTGTCGTTGAATTTGTATGCCTAGGAAGTAGTTAGCTTCACCCATATCTTTTATAGCAAAATGATTGTCTAAGTGTTTTATGACAAGCTCAATTTCCTGTTGATCATCTCCTGTGATGAGTATGTCGTCAACGTAGACTAGTATATAGATGATGTTTTCATTCTTTCTTCTGGTATATAATGAGTTGTCAGATACAGTAACATTGAAACCAAGTTTTACCAATATGCTTTTCAGTTTGTCATACCAAGCCCTTGAAGCTTGTTTTAAACCATATATGGCTTTGTGTAGCTTGCATACTTGATTGCTATTTTCATTGTTGTAACCCTTTGGCTGTTCCATATACACCTCTTCGACTAAGTCTCCATTTAAAAAAGCATTCTGTACATCCAGTTGTCTAATTTTCCATTGTTTGTGCAAAACTATAGTCAATATAATTCTTATAGTGGCTGGTTTAATGACTGGAGAGAAAGTTTCCTTGAAGTCAAATCCAAACTGTTGAGTATAACCTTTTGCCACCAGTCTGGCCTTGTGTTTGATAATATTTCCATTAGCATCTCTTTTGATCTTATAAGTCCATCTGCTTCCCACTATATTTTTGTGCTTGGGTGGATTAACTAGGCTCCATGTTTTATTTTTGATTAAAGCCCCATACTCCTCATCCATAGCTTTTCTCCACTTAGTGTTTTTAACAGCAGAGTCATATGATGTTGGTTCAATTTCATCCATCGAAGCATTATAAACTTTGGGTTTGAAAATCCCACTTTTAGATCTTGTGACCATGGGATGTTGGATGATGCCTGGTTGATGTTCATGAGCCTCAGTATTGGCTTCAGTGGTTGTGTCTGTACTGTTATGACTTTGTGATGTATCTCTATCTTGTTGCTCATTGTTTTGCTGCATGTCTGTTTGTTGCTCATCATGTGCTGGGTTATAAGTGGTTTCTTGTATGTAGTGGTCATTTTGACTTTCTGTAGATCTTCTTTCAGTATTAGTTTCAGCATTGAACCATTCTGATAAATCTGGAATGCCACCATTGTTAGCTTTATTAATATCAGTGCTTTGAATGTGTTTCTCCTTTTCTGCAAAAGGAAAAACATGTTCATTAAAAACAACATGCCTTGAAATGTATATTCTGCCTTTATCATCTAGACATATATATCCTTTTTGGTTATGAGCATACCCTAAAAAGGTGCATTTGCTAGATCTTAGGCTTAATTTGTGCTTATTGTAGGGTCTAAGATATGGAAAACATAGGCATCCAAAAGTTTTTAAATAATGATAATTTGGTTTTGTAGAGAATAATTTTTCGAAAGGAGAAATCTGGTTTAACACCCTTGTAGGCATTCTATTAATAAGATATACAGCTGTAGTGAATGCTTCTCTCCAATATTTCATTGGCAAACTTGCCTGTGACATGAGTGTTAATCCAGTTTCTACTATGTGCCTATGTTTTCTCTCAACTAACCCATTTTGTTCTGATGTGTGTGGACAAGTTAATCTATGAATGATCCCCTTTTGATTAAAAAAGTCTTTCAAAGTCTTGAACTCACCCCCACCATCAGTTTGAAAATTTTTTACACTGCTATTAAATTGGTTTTCAACACAAGTGATAAAATGCCTTATGGCGCTGTGAGCATCAGATTTAGCTTTCAAGTAGTATATCCAAGTATACCTGGTATGAGCATCAACTAGAGATAAATAATACCTGTCTCCTTTTGTTGACATGTGTGGTGATGGTCCCCACAAGTCTGCTGCAATAAGCTCCAATGGCTTTTCATAGATAGTTTCAGAAACTTGAAAAGGTAATTTATGACTTTTACCAATTTGACAATGCGAGCAAATATATGAGTTGTTTAAAAAAGAGACAGAAATTTTATTTTCATTCAGAATTTGTTTAACTACATCATAACTAGGATGTCCTAGTCTGCAATGCCATGAATAGAATACATCATTGATATCTTTATGATTCACACAAGTGTTATTGCACCACACAGCACTATTACAATTGTTCTTGGGTCTCATATTGCAGAATTTGTACAGACCTTGGTCCAACCTACCCTGTAATAATATGTTTATGTTTAGTAAATCTCTAACTAGGCAAACTTTGGGGTGAAACTCAAAATATACTTTGTTTTCCCTAGAAAATTGAGAGACACTGATTAAGTTCTTTTTGATACTTGGCACTCTTAACAAATTATTAAGATAGAGTAGCCTTGTACCTTTTATAGTGCCTGCCCCTATATGTGATATATTTGCAGTTTCACCATTACCCATTAAAACTGAATTGTTACCTATGTAACTTTTGCTGCCTAAATTGAGATTTTGTAAATTGTTGGTAAGGTGGTTAGTTGCCCCTGAGTCTGGAAACCATTCAGCTGTGTTTATGTCATCAGCTTTATCAGCATCATCTCCTGTATTGTCATTGTTCCTAGATTGATTGCTGTTTTGAACCATGTTAGCAGTTGGTTGTCTGCTGTTTTGACCTTGCTGTGCTGGGTGGTAGTCCTCTTTGAATCTGAAGTAGCATTTATTCGCCATGTGACCAAACTTTTCACAAATTTGGCATTTTACTCTATTGTTGTTAGAAAATCTTCCCCTACCCCTTCCTCTTTGAGTGTTGCCTCCTCTTGTGTTGAGAGTGGACTGATTGATTCTTTGGTTTTTATTTTTTGCTGTGGCAAGATTTGCAGAATAATCTTCTTGCATGAGTTTCCTTTGTTCGACTCTCCCTTCATGTGCCAGGAGGGCTGAGTAAACAAAATCTGGATTGGGTAGGATGGGTTGAGTGGCAATGAAGGTCACTAAAGATTCATAATCTTGATCAAGACCGTTGGTAATGGTGAGAATCTGTTCGCTGTTCGAAATTTCGTGGCCAACAGCTTTTAGCTTGTCACACAGGTTCTTGATCTTGGCAAGGTACTCTCTCATGCTGGTATCTCCCTTTTTACAATTCTGGAATTCTCGCCTATAGTGCATAACCCTTGCTGCAGATTGAGAACTGAAAGTTTTCTCTATAGACGACCATATTTCATATGAAGTATAACATCCAACAAGTTGGGATAAAAGGGTTTGACTGACAGAGGATAATAGCCAAGATGCGAGCATGTTATCTTGTTTTTGATATGTAATATACTCAGGATTTCTTACAGTATTCCCTTTATCATCAGTAACATTAATTGGAGGAATAATCTTAGTACCCTTGATGTAATCCATCAGATCATAGCCTCTTAAGGCTATCTCAACTTGATATTTCCATGTGATGTAATTATCTTCATCTAATGGTGTACTAATGGCTTGATTCTTAGGTCTGATCAAGATGGAATCTGACCTTTGTTCGTCCTTGAATTGGTTGCCGGTATTGGCTGAAGTGACCTCCTCTTCTTCGAGGGCCATGGGAAAATAAGAAATCTTGATCCAATAAGATCAAGAAGAGGGTATTTTTTGTGATTTGAGGGATGGGTGTATTACTGTTTCAAAAAGAAGCAGTAATACATGCAAAGAATCACGAAAAGAAAAAGAACTGACCGGGGTTGTGCAACCAGAGAGAAAATGATGAAAACTGAATCGGATTCTCTTCTAGGATGGCACAATCAGATGGTAAAAGGAAAAAACTGATGAACATGAACTTTGCATTTGATTTTGAGAAAGGTAAGTCTCCCCTATGATGAAATTATTCTGAGGGGAGCTCTCTAAAAAAATACCTCTGAATTTATTTGGTGATGAAATCTGAAATCGGTAGTAAGAATGTGGCCGTTAAGCAGTTCTGCTCTGATACCAAATTGAATTTCAAGATAGCAATTTGATTTTATTGATAATAATACAAAATCATTACAATGCAGATGGCTTTATATAACAAAACATTATACGGGCTGAAAGCCCATCCTAGCTATCCAAAACAATAAAAGAAAAAGATGAAGACCGTTGATCTGTGTGAATGGTTGAGATGGTACAAGGCAAACGCAGCGGATTATAAACAAACACACTTAACATTGTACCGTTATTAACTACACTACAAATTTTAAGCTATAAAAAAATGACACAGTGTGTTCAACTAATAATTTTTTATGCCCCACTAACTAACAAGTAGTTAGTTAGATATAAAATTTGATTCCTTTTTCAGCGACTTAAATAAGGATTCATTAGAACTTATATCAGTTTTGTTTCTACAGTTAAAGAACTTATAACGTTATTCTCGAGCTCTGAAATAATAAAAAAGGTTTCCACAGTATCTTTAGAAGTATAATAATTTGGAGATGATAACTGTAGGAACCAATATTTGGTCCTATAAAGTTCAACTTTAGTGTAAAGCCTATGGTGCCTGTATGCTTTGAAGCCTTCCAAAGTTTGTTGCCTCAAACGATCCTTTGTCATATTTTTACTGTACATCTTGGCCCTGGCATATATATATATATATATATATATATATATATATATATATACTTACAGAACATTGATTGCTTCATCAATTTGGTTTTTACTACATATATATCTGTTTAATCAGTCAAATGTCCATTAATTTTTTGTTTGAAAACAATCAATTTGAAATTATTGCTGAAAGATGAAGTAAAAAAAAGTTTTCAGTGAAGTCAATGGACTCCACTGAATTCTACCTTCAATATGATATATCAATGTGTGAAAGACATTTCATAAATTTGTACTGATTCATATAACAAGGAAAATCTATACATTGGATCATAAATTTGTACTGATTCAAAGATTTTTAGGAAGTTTAAATTATATTTCTTCTTATTACGCCAATCTAGCTTCAGATGCTGCTATTTTATATGATAGACTAAAAAAGAATCCAGGACCATGGACTGAACAGCATACCAAAGCTGTCCAAATAATAAAAGAAAAGGTAAAAAATTTACCCTGCCTAAACCTGTCAAATCCAAATTGGGATAAGGTTATAGAGACTGATGCTTCAGACATAGGGTTTGGAGGAATCCTAAAACAAATTTGTCCAAACTCCAAGCAAGAATATCTTATTAGATTTTATTCTGGAAAATGGAATAATAGTCAAAGAAATTATGCAACTATAGCTAAAGAAATTCTTGCTATAGTAAAGTGTGTTTTAAAATTTCAAGATGATTTGTATAATCAAAAGTTTATTATAAAAACAGATTGCAAATCTGCAAAATATATGTTTAATAAAGATTTTAAACATGATGTTTCTAAACAAATGTTTGCTAGGTGGCAAGCTCATTTAGCCCCTTTTGATTTTGAAATAATTTATAAAAAAGGAGAAGAAAATAGTCTTCCCGATTTCCTAACTCGTGAATTTTTACAGGAAAATGATTCCCAAAGGAAGGGGTAGTTCCTCTTTTAGAGGAGGAAGAGGTAGAGGAAATATCCTCGTTCAATATGGAAACAAAAAGCTTATAGCTGCAGATTTAACATCTACAAATGATCCTTTATATAAGGAATTTTTAGAATTTAAGAAAAAGCAAGAGGGTAATAGCCAAGCATCATCATCATCATATGCTAGCATAGCTAATGAAGAAAATGAGGAAAGTTTAACATCTTATGCAGAAAATCCTCATAAGGAAATGATAATTTTCCTTGAATTTAGTGACATAAAAAGGGAAAATAATCCGTGGAATTTAATGCAGAGATATCTTGATACTGCTTCATTTCCAATTACAGCTTACAAAAACAGAGGATACTATGAAGCAATAATGAAATCTTCAGAAACTTGTGAAATTACCCATTATAATACAGGTAATGACCAAAGCAATTATGGGTTCAGTAAAATAATTATTAAAAAACTCATAATGCCAGAAGAGTGGGGGTTATCAACCCTTAAAGAAAAGGAAATATTCCTTCAAGATAAGAAAATTACCATTAGATATAACTATTGGGATTATGTTGAAGCACTAAGCAAAGTGTTTCTTTATGAAAACACTAAGAAGAAGCATTCCTGGTTCATAAAGGTTTGTGGTGAAATTTACAAAAGACCAATTCCTAATTGGTTCTATGACTGGTGGACAAATTATGGTCCGTCATTATCTATTCTCCCAAATAATATCATGGAATTATATTCCCAGTGGGTGAAAATTTCCCCTAAATTATGTGATTTAGATCAAAGTCTAATGGTTTCAGGATCAGGAAGCATGTTCTTCTTTTTGGAGTTCTCCATTCCTTGGATTTGGAAATGGAAACCAGAAATTGGCGAAACTGACAAGGAAATTCCTTGTTTACAAAGATGCTTTTTAACAAAATTCTGGGATAAATTAACCAGAATAGATAATGAGTCTGGCCAAATATATGGTCAAGAAATGATTTCAAATATTGAAAGCTCTATTAAGAAATATCAGGAGCAGAATGAGAAAAGGCAGGAAAAACCAGTTCAAAGTCCTTTTAGATATATCTATAAAAGGCTGCAAATGCAGAAAGGAAATGTCTCTAAAGAAGACATTTTATATGCGTATATTGATGAAATGAAAAAAGACTTGGCCAAAAACTTTGAAGCAGATAATGTTTCAGACGTATCAATGGCATCGTCTAGGGCAAATGATGACAAGGAGGAACATTATTCCGATCTTAATGATGAAGATTTCAATGAAATTTTTGAAAAATTAGAAAGAGAGGCCCACAATATGGGTAAAGGTAAAACAATCAGCTGAAATCTAGGGCTAGCAAACAAATTACTTTTCAAAAACAATCACGAGTGGCATACCCACTCTAATAAAGTAGAAGACTTTATAAGATTCTCGAATAATGAAGGACAATAATAGAAGACAGGTGGCTCAGCTTTAATAAAGCTAGCACATGCGGATTTAAATGGCTTTGAATTCCGAAGCCTTATATATTCTGAAGCTTTCAGCTTTGAGAGGCAGACTCAGAATCAACTTCTTCATCTCCTTCAAGAAAGCTCTCTGCCATTAATAGTATTGAGTGTAATATTAAATAAGTGTGTAAGGTGTGTACAATAAGGAAGAAGACTACTTCTTCATATCTGTAAGTTTTTTAATCTTTGTAATATATTAAGCCCGATGGCAGGCTAATTATCTAAGTGTTGAATTATCTCTGTGCTTTGCATTTTATTTCATGACTATTTAGTTTTTAGGATTACATGATAAGCTAAAGATTTAAAATACATGGGTTAAGAATAGCATCAGAAGGCAATAAATTCTGATAAATACAGTGCATCAAAGTCCTTTTTTTAGCCATGAGAAGGCGTTGTCTAGGACAGGTCTTACACTGATTTGTTCATCAGAATTCATTGTCAGTTCAATGCTTGACTTGTAAAATTCCCTGATTTACTTTAAATTTTAGTTTCGTTATGTAATGATCCTGTTAACACTGTAGCAAAGTTACTGTAGCAAAGTCACTGTAGCAGTTACTGTAGCATTTAACTTTGGTTTAGTATAATCCTTTGTAAGTCAGTGATAATAAGTGGTATCAGAGCCATGGATAAGTGTATAGTTCAGAGTAATTCGACACTTATTTTATAAATGAATATAATTAGAAAAAAGGAAACTGTTAAAAACAGTATTAAACAAGAATATAATCTCCCTCAAAATTTGGAGTTGTTGAATAAATGGACCATTCCAAAAATCGAACCAAAGGTAATCTATCAATTAGGAACCTTTGAAAAACTTGGATTAAAACAAGTGGTAAAAACCACAGAACAATCAATTTCACTTGATAATGAAGAAATGATTATCAAATTGCTAAGTGAAAAAGATTTACAGCCTTATAGGCAAACACATAAATTTATTCACATAGGTTTGATACAAATTGCTTTCAAACCTTTAACCCTTGAAGGATTACCAGAAAGTTTTATAGCTGCTCTAAGAGATGGTAGAAACTTAGACTGGAAAAAATCATTGATGGGACTAATACAGTCTAGTCTGGCACATGGACCAGTATATTTTAATGTATATCCGAATTTACAGCTTTCCTTATCTGATGTAAACATATTAGAAGCTGTTACTTTGAATGTTAAAACTCATGGATATAATTATATTCCAGGATCTGAAGTTATATGTATTTGCTATAGAATTTATTATAAACCTTTATATACTCTAAACCCACAGTGTAGATTGGTAGATAAACCTTTGAATGAGACAATTTTAATAGAAACAAATTTTAGTCAGTCTAATATAACTACTAGAAGATCAATTAAGTGGGAAGAGATTCCTCTTCCAGAAAGTTGGATTATTGAAAGGGCTATCCCTTCAATACCAAAAATAAATGATAATATAACACAAATTATACAAACCCCTGAGGGAAATATACAAATAGAAATGGAAAGAACTTCTTCTAGTTCTAGACCAAGTTCTATCAGATTAATGTTACCTAAAACAAAGTCTTTTCATTCCCATATTTCACCATTAGATTATATCGTAGAAACACCATCTAGGTTTTCAACATCTCAAATTAAAGAAAGATTTTCTGATGAAGAATCTTCAAAAGAAAATACTGTTGAAAAATTATACAAAAATAAAGACAATATTGTAAAAGGAATTTATAACAACCAAGAACAGGATATAACCGAATCAGAAATGAATTTTTCTATTTAATGGATTATAAATCAAAAATAGATTTTAGCCCTGGCTCCCAAGCTAGACAGAGAATTAAAAATGAATTTAATCTCCCAAAATGGAAACCATTTAGAAAATGGTTTTTTGAAAACTTCTCAAAAGAAGAACAGAAATATTTTCAAGAAGAATTTTATAAATTCACATCTGAAAAAGATATATTATTTCCTTTTGTTCCCTGGTTTACATCAATCTATGTTGAACAATATCTTTCTATATTGGAAAGAGATTATAAACTTTCAAATGGAAATATTTTAAAATCAGTCTTTCCCCCTCAGCAATCTTTTCAAATTGAGAAAAATGGAAAGAATTTAAATTTTAATGCATTTTCCAAAATATTAGAAAATGATGTTTTACAAATTACAGTAAAACATATAAATCAAATAATGGAACAACAGAACTTTACAAATCTTTATTTAACAATAATTGGAGAACAAATGAATTCTTTACATAATAAAATAGAAAAACTATTCTCTGCTATAAATAAAATGACACCAACAAATCCAACATCAAGTGAGGAAGACAATGAAATTATTACTTCTTCAAATCTTCAACCTCCTCCTGAAATTAAAAATTTTAAATTAAAATCAGAAGAATTTGAAAAAAGATTAAAAGAAAAATTGGACAAAATGAAAATAGGATTGGACAATTTGAGATTAAATACTCTTGAAGAAGAAACAATCCATAATAATTTAACCATCCAAGAAGAAGTAAATAAACTTGAAAAGTATGCTAATAAGCCTACTCAACCATTGTTTTATTATAGAAGACCCTCCCCTATTGATACTTTACCAGAAGAACCAGAATATATTAATAACAATAGTTATAATGGTAAAAGTATCTATGAGTGGAATTTAGATACATTTACAGAAAAACAAATTTCTGTTCTGGTTCATAGAATGTTAATGTATAGTACCATCTGTAAAACAAATGGAAATGATGATGTTACCGTTGCAAAAATGATAGTTGCAGGATTCACAGGCCAACTAAAAGGTTGGTGGGATAATTATCTTCCTTTAAGTCAAAAGGAAGAAATTTATAAAACTGTAAGGCAAGAAAATGGACAATTAGTCCAAAATGCTGTATATACACTGGTAGTAACAATTTTAGAACATTTTACTGGCAGAGTATCTGACAATAGTGATAATATTTGTACATTATTACAAAATCTGAGATGTAAAACATTAACAGATTTTAGGTGGTACAAAGATACATTTTTAAATAGAGTTTTAGAACTTCCAGAAAGTAATAGCTCTCATTGGAAATCTAAATTTATTGACGGTCTACCTTCATTATTTGCTGAAAGAATAAGAAAAGTTTTAAGAAAAGATAGGGTAAGTATTCCCTATGATTCTTATACTTATGGGAAACTTATTGGAACATGTATCCAAGAAGGTTTAGCATTATGTAATGAAATAAAATTAAATCAACAAATTCAACGTCAAAATTTGACAGAAAAACACCAACTAGGACAATTTTGTAATCAATTTGGTATGGAAATTCCAACCAATAAGAAATTTCATAAAAAGAAAAGATACTTAGATTCTCATTATAAAAAGAATAAGAGAAATTATTCTCAAAAAAGGCTTGAAAGAAAAGCTAAGAGAAAAGAAGAAAGAATAAATAAAAAGAAAGATAAAATTATTCACTGTTATAAATGTGGAAAAGTTGGCCATTATGCTAACAGATGCAAATTAAAAAAGAAAATTGATAATTTAGAAGTTGATAATAAACTAAAAGGATCGTTAACAAAACTTTTGTTAAATTCAAGTTCTGAAGATAATTCAGAAGAAGAAACTGAAAATGATTCAGGTACTTCATATGATTCAGAAGATCTTAATGATTTGGAAGATAATTCATCAGAATCTGATGAATGCTGCCAACCTTGTACACAAGGAAAGCCTTGTTTAAGACAAATAAAAGAAGATGAAGAGAACAAAGAAGAATTTTATAAAATTCTTTCACAATTTCAAGATTCAAAAATAAATGTTTTGAGCAATAGCAATGTTGTTGATTTCTTAAAATCAATTAAGGACCAAGAATTAAGATCTAAAGTAATAGATCAAATGGAAGATATTCCAGAATCAAGTCAAAACCAAGATAAAAATAAAAATAAAAATATTATTATTAAAGACCCTTATTCTATGAATGAGGTTAATAAAATGTTAAAAGAAAGACAGAATATTGAATACCCTATTACCATTCAAGATTTGAATAATGAAATTCAAAATCTTAAAAAAGAAATCCAAGAATTAAAAAAGGATAACAAAAATTTTGATTATAAAATATCCTTTCTAGAATCATCAAAGCAAAGTATTATTATTAATCATAAAGATAAAGATTATTCTCAAATAGAATTTCCTGAACAAAAAGACTTTCTTTCGAAAATGGAAATTATAACATCTCAAAAATGGTTTATTGAGATAACTCTCTTAATTGATGATTATTTTCAGAAAAAATTAATTGCTTTAGTAGACAGTGGGGCGGATATGAATGTAATACAAGAAGGAATAATCCCAACTAAATACTTTCAAAAAACTACAAACTCTTTAAGACATGCAGGTGGACAAAAACTTGATATAAGTTTTAAAATACCACATGCTTATATTTGCAAAGAAAAAATTTGTATTCCTACAAGTTTTTTATTAGTAAAAAATATTACTAACCAAGTTATACTTGGAACTCCATTCTTAGATAAAATCTATCCTATCACTAATATTGATAAAAAGGGAATTACAGGAATTTATGAAAATAAACCCATAAATTTCCAATTTATAACTAAACCTTTTAAAAGGGTCCTTCATGAAATGAAAGACCTTTTGACACAAAAGACTTTTCATTTAAATTATTTAAAACAAGAAATCAATTTCTTCAATATAGAAGAAAAGCTACAGAATCCTAAACTAGAAGAAAAAATAAAATTGATTTATAACAAATTTTCTGTAGAAATATGTAATGAACATCCAAATGCTTTTTGGGATAGAAAAAGGCATGTTGTTAGTCTTCCATATGAAGAAGACTTTGATGAAAAGAAAATTTCTACAAAGGCAAGGCCATGCCAAATGAATTCCGAATATTTGGAATTATGTAAAAATGAAATTGAATCATTATTACAAAAAAGATTAATAAAACCTTCCCAATCACCTTGGTCATGTACTGCTTTTTATGTTAATAAACATAGTGAACAAGAGAGAGGTGTTCCAAGGTTAGTAATTAATTACAAACCTTTAAATAAAGTCTTGAAATGGATAAGACATCCAATCCCTAATAAAAAGGATTTATTAGACAGACTTTACAATGCTCTTATATTTTCCAAATTTGATTTAAAATCTGGATATTGGCAAATTCAAATTGATAAATCAGATCAATATAAAACTGCTTTCAATGTTCCAATAGGACACTATGAATGGACAGTAATGCCTTTTGGATTAAAAAATGCTCCCTCTGAATTTCAGAAAATAATGAATGATATTTTCATTCCATATAGTGAATTTATCATAGTCTATATAGACGATATTTTGGTATTTTCTGCAAACATTGAAATGCATTTTAAACACTTGGATATTTTTAAAAAAAATTATTATTCAGAATGGATTAGTTATATCAAAAAAGAAAATGTTTTTATTTCAAACAAATGTAAGATTTTTAGGTCATAATATTGAAAAGGGAAAGATAGTTCCTATAAATAGAAGTATAGAATTTGCTTCAAAATTCCCTGATATATAATTGTAAAATGATCATCTAAAGTGAAATTTCACAATTATGTTTTTTCAATTTGCATTTAATTCCATTCTCGATGTGTAAAATGGTATTTACTGTACATTTTGTGACACACAGCAGCAAGCAGCACTGTTGCTAGGCATTAAAAGAACCAACAAATGGCTATTTGTCAACATATAATTTAATAGTACTAATTAAAGAGAAATTTAATGTAATAAATTAAAACAAATATTGGTTGACTGTTCGATGCATTTCATGCCTGGACCTATGAACAGGCTTCTTCATTGCCAGCAGACAAGGCATTTGTTCCTTCTTTTATTGATCTTTTCTTTTACTTAATGCTTCAAATATGAAGTCAAATTGCTGCATTTCCGCTGTATATAATTTACTTCTCTGCAAAATAACTAGCAACAATAACAATAATAAATTGTCAGTCAGAGTGGAAGTAATGTTAAAACAAGTGTGTAATAAAATCAAATAAATTGCCAATCTAAGAGGGTACCCAACGTCAATATGGAAACCTCATTGATGTGTAATAAAATCAAATAAATGGGAAAGATTATTGTTTGAACACCCAAGCTAAGCAGTCCCAAGGCATCTCAGGGACCAAAGCGAAAGTATTTTATTGGACCTTTCATATTTACTCTATTCTATATTTTTTCCTTCATTTTTTTTTAAAAGAAAAACCTCATCTTTGTTCTGGCCTTGGGACTGACAACGTTGAAATTAGTGATATTTCTTTCTAGCTCTATAGAACATAAACCATACCTCTATTCCTTTCTAGCTCATCCAGCAAAGTATTAGCAAAAAAAACTTGAAAATTAGTGATAAAAATGTTAATAGTAATGGATAATTATGAAGAAAGATTTAGACAACGTTGGTAATGAGAATATTAGTAAACCAATAATAGAAAATGGACAGTTTTTTTTAAAAGTTGGTAGATATTTACAAGGCCCAAAGCCCAAAGATTAAAAACGGGTAAATAGGGGAATTAACCCTACCCGATACACTACATAACAATGTGAAACCCTAACAGCTGCATTTCCTCAACATTGTCGAAATAAAAATAATGGCGACCTCGCAAAATTAGGGTTGAGAAATTTGAAGAATCACAAAAGCTTCCAAGGTAGCTCCTTTCTTAAATTTACTCCTTTAAGCATTGGAATGCCATTACTATAACCAGAAAGCTTTCGATCTGGAAATATACGCCCAACTCCACTTGAATCTAAAGAGATCGTTGTGCTATTTGAAGGCATCGTACATCCTTGAAGTGTAACGACCCAAAAATTTAATGGTTTTAATAACGTAATTAACTGAACTTGTGAGAAATTTTAAATAATAATATTTGGGAAATAAAAATCTAATATTTGGTATACGTCTACTTTAACATAGCCGCTGGTAAATTTTCATCAGATAATATGAAAGTTTATTTTCCTGTGTAATTCTATTTCAATTCAAATCAGTTAATAATTGATAATAATAAAATGCTTTCCAAAGCTGAATATTTTTACACAATAAAATTCTTAATCATCTTCTGAGTGGGACGTCATATTTCATTTCGTCAAATTTGGACTTCTATTGCCCCGTTTATCTTATTTCTGAGCAAATAGCAGCATTTTCTGTTACCGAATATCGACTTTTGATCGGATGATCCTATCGCTGATATCTGTATACCGTTTTGATCGTCTCGTCATGCTGATCTCTGCGGTATATTCAATTCTGTGTTTGAGGTCCGGTACGCGACGGAAACAATATAATTGTGCGTCGTACCGGTATCGAAATTGTGACTTTTAACTTCTCAACCCTTTTCAAATCTTTACCATGCAGCTCAAACAAATAATCAATTGCATTAAATAGCTTTTCGGCTGAAATCAAGGGAATTGAATCGTTTCAATTATTTTGTTTATATATTTTCATCTCTGTCTCCACTCTCTTCATTTTCCGTTCTTCCTTTCTGTTCCTCTGGAGTTGTTCTTCCTTTTTTCCTCGAATCTATTTCGTGGCTAAGCAACAAAAACCCACGTCCCTTCTCTCTCACTTCCGCCTGTTCTCAATCTGCCGACCATCTTTGTGCATCTCCCTGTGAACCGCATCAACCATCGGCCTCGCCGATAACCCAGTTCAAGCACAAACCCGTGCCCTTTCCTCCAGCCAATCGTGCTCTGACCATCACCTCTGCCCATCCACCATCTCCTCCTGCCTTTGCCCTGACCACCTCGGCCTTTCTTCCCTCTCTTCCCTCTGACCGCCTGATCCATCGAGCCGGCCTTTGTTGCTGCTTTGTCTTGAAAATAAAGTAAGGTTAGCCTATATGTATATATATCTATAGCTAAAACAGTCATATAAATATACCTAAACTAAGTTTGTTTATCTAGTATATGTTATGTTTACTGAGTCACATCCATGGTTATAGCATGTGTTATACGAGAGTTACATATGTTTTATTTTATTCTCTATTAGTCTATATGTTGTTATATATTGGTTAATTATATATGTTAATTAATGTATACACTTATATAATAGTCTGCATATATTTTGCTTGCTGAGATATAGTTGTATATGTAGGACCTGTGTTTATTACTCAAAGGGATAATTTTATCTAGCAGATAGTTATGCGTAATAATAAAAATAGATTTTAGTTAAGTATTTGTTTATTTATAAAAGTTTTCAAAGCTATTAATATGTACGTCTATCTGGTAGTGGTATATTTGTGTGTTGTATATAATAGTTTGTTTTTGTTTTGCTTTATGCAATCTGTTGCTTTACAAATTAATATAAGCTATATATATAACTGTTGTTTGCATGTGTCAGTTACACTTACAAATGTCAGTCCTCACGCATGTTATTGTATGTTTAGATCTGAGAATATAAATCAACTATATACGTTACTTTATATTAAGTATAATATAATATTGCTTTATATTAAATATATACGTTACTTTATATGTTTATAAGTTGATTTGTAACTTACTTTAGTCAGTTCTATCTTACTTTGGTTCTGAGAATATAATGTATATATTAATATGTATATAAGTAATGGTTGAACAGTTTTGATATATATTAGTATACAATGTTGTTCATATTAGTATATATAAGCTTGTCTGCATATTTGGTTACACATAGTTAGTTATTCGCATATACATTTTTGTCTGCATATATTATGTGGTGTCTGCATTTGTATATTGGTTTTAAGTATGGTTTTATAAAGAGAACACACATGAATTATAAATGGTTTGAACCGAACTGATTTTTTTTAAGTATGTATTTTATTTTATATTTTGTCTTAGATTAAAATATATATTTTAATAAAATATCAAGTATTTCTGTATATATCAAGCTGATTCTGATTCAGTTCATCAATTCTAATTTATCAGCTTTGTCCATCGGGCATGTTTTCTTCATCGATTCATGTCCATCTAGCATTGCTTTGGAATTCGTAGCTCATTGCTTTGTCTTTTCTTCTCTAGCCTCGAAAGGTGAGCAATCACTCACGATTAACGTTCTTATATTTATTAAATTTGATTTCAATTGAAACGACAATTGAAATATGATGTTGTTAGTTATTTAAATTGTTATATATATGCTATTATCTGTAACTGTTCACCTGTGAGATATGACACCATATCCTATTGTTGTATTATATTGTTATTGATGTCTGTTGTTATTATTATCATATCTGTTATCACTCTGCAAGTTCCCTGTTAGTTTAGGATTCACTATGGGTTGAAATGATACATACCCGAAAGATTTGTAGAATAGGAGAAAATCGTTATGGATTGAAATGATAAACCCAAGCGATTTTCATTTGAATTGAATTTGGGATTGCGAGTTGAAATGATATATACCCGTATATATTTAAATTACGGATTGAAATGATAAATACCCATATCACTTGACCATAGTATAGAAAACTATATATACAGACACCGTTAGTCTATATATAAATATTTTGAAATTGATTTCTATGGTTTTGAATGGAAATATATATGGTTTTACTTAATATTGAAATATTTTATATATAAGTTTTAATGAAAAATAGATTTAATAATAAGTTTTAATTTAATAATGTATGATTTAATTAATATATAATATGTATGAGTATTTATTTAAATTTATAGTAAAATAGATTTTATAGTGATTACTATAAGTTAATGTTGGAAATATTAATTTGAATTTATGGTATTTAATTAAGAATTTTGTTTAATTAAATCGATTTGGAACTATTGAATTTGAAATTTAAGATATGATATATAACTTGATTTAAAGTGATTAAATGGATATTTCAAATTTAAATAAATTGAGGAAATATTTAGTTTAATACAATTTAAGGTATTTAAATGATAATGGATTTATTAAGTGAATATTTCAGAACTAAATAATAGTGAAGTTAAATAAAATATATATGGAAGTATCAATTTAGTTTTGAAAGTGCTATAATTTGGAAATACATATATTTGGAATGGAAATGATATTTTGGTTTTGAAGTATAAATTATCTTGAAATGACCACGGTGTTATAATGACGTTTAGTTGTTAATAGCGCATATTTCTACATAGTACATAGTTCCACGGATCCTTAGAGGATGGTTGTCCCAACATCCTTTAAGTTACTTGTATTTCAGTTGATATTTCACTTGAGTTGGATTTATTGATATTAGAATGTTAATCCTGACTCGGGTGTTTGTGTTTTGCTTTACGCTCAGGTCAGATTGAGTGATACAACAATTGAGACTCACCTTTGGAGTTTGGAGCTTCGCTTGGAGATCCAACTATCGATTCACCTTCCAGTCATTCAGTTGATTCCAGTGGTGTATTCAAATTTTGTTATTTGACTATTGTATTCGAGACTTTGTTATTGTAGTAGCTTCATGAACTAATATTTATTAATCTATTCCCCCGCATTCTGTTATAATACTCTGTGTCTGTGATTCTGTTATTATTTTATTTACTGTATATGCTGAGTTTTGCCAAATATAAATTAACAATCTGATATTTTGAGCAATTCAAGTCCGACATGTGCGGATACGAATGGTTGAAAATACCGGGTCGTTACATTACTGCTTTCTTCATTAATTGATTGCATCTCTGACTCTTGCAGCTTGCTACTTTCTCCTTGCTCCCAAATAGATATGTGATATACTCGATCATTTAAATTACTTTTATAATGGCTACGGCCTAATCTTTCGTCTTTGATGAAGAGCTGGAACTCTCTATCTTGTTCAAGCTTGCTATTGAAAGTTCGGCTACTTCATCTCAATTCAGGTAAAGTAAATTTGTGATTAAAGCCAGAAATTTTGTTATTGACTGATTTATTTCTAATTGTAAGCTATTTACTTCCCTTGAAGGAAATATGCTTCTTGAGTTGAGATTCAGGATGCATGCTATAAGATTTATTGCAAGCAAAGATGTTGCCATAATGACTCTCTGTATCCTTATCAATAGCTTGATATAAATGCTTATGAGTCCTGCAGCTATCGCTTTGAATCCAAACTGACGGGTGACACTCATTATTATTTACCTTTTCCACATATTGGTTTGCCTTTATTCTTCTATCACTGCTTGATAGATGCCAGCTGCCAGTTTGTTCGAACTCATAGATGTATGTGCGGCAGCTCCTATTCAAATCAGGTATAAAAGACAAAGTATCATATTCAATATTTTTATCATTAATGAATCATAAGTGTTAATGTTGTATTCACTTCACTTGTAGGAATTGATCCTGCTTTAAAACATGGAATGACCACCTTCAGCTATTATTCAAGAGAAGTCATTATTGTAGCAGCCTCCTTTCCTTTTAGCACCGTGTAAAGCTTCATATTGGGGATACGCCAAAGTGAGCTTCCCCCTTTGTAAAGTATTCTTCAACTTTTTCTTCATAGTTGTCTGCATCACTTATATTATGCCATTGACTGCTGATATTTGATCCTTTACTAGCTTTTAGAAATAGAATATTATATTCTGTTTCTATAATTTTCCAAAGTTGTATGTTGTCTGTTTCAATGTTTTTATGCAATCTGTTGCTTTTCTCCTTCCATATAAAATAAATAACAGAAGTTAAAACTATGCAAGCTTTATTCAACTCTTTTTTCTTACCCTTAAACACCTTTTGAATATGCTGAATGCTGTCTTTGATGTTTTGAATTTCCAACTGTTGATTGATATTCAGCTTAATTTTGGCTATGAACCATATGTGTCTTGAGTAAACAAAATCAAAAAACAAGTGATCAATAGATCACCTTTATTTTTACTCTGTTTTGCACATCTATCTCTAGTTGGAAGACGATTTAGAATAGCAAAATAAGAACAAAATGATATTTTTAGGCAATTAACTGCATTCCAAATTATTTTGTGCCAATCCACTCTCATATCTTCTCCTTTAATAAAATCCCAACTATTTTTAAATGATAATTTCCCCTTAGTAGACAACTTCCAACTCCAGTTGTCTTCTTCTTGATTGAGTTCTATCTCTATATTACTTACAGCTGAATTGAATATGTGAGATGTTGATTGCATTTGAGTATTCCATACAGAATTTTGTATGATGCTATCCACTTTAGCATAGAACCTCCAAACTGATAAAGGTTACTCCAGCTAAGTAAACTGATCAGTGAATTCCCATTTATCCATGGATCAAACTAGAGATTAGTTTGTTTGACTTCTTTAAACTTTCTTCCTATTAACTTTGAGCCAGTTTCTCTACATTTTAGAATACTTTTCCATGTGTGTGAATTATGATTTTCAATAACCATATTCCAAATTTCAGATCTTAAGACTAGAAATAAGTTTTCTTTTGTGAAAGAAAATACTGATCCAGATCTAAACAGTGGGGAAAAGGGGTTTCTTATGCCAAGAAACCGTGTTTTTGGATTCCAAATGAGAAAAGAGAGGTGGCTTGATTTTAGATCCAAAGAGTGGGTACATATATTTGTGGATAGTAAAAATAGGATCTAAAAAGCAGACAAGAGAATTTCTCTATGCAGTAAAATGGATGTTCAGATCTGAAGAGGAAATGAGGTATTTTGTTTTATGTAAAACATTTGGGATAGATCTAAAAAGAAACATAGATTTTAGATCTTAGAAAATGGGAGAGAGTTTCTTAAGCGATAATCTCAAGTTAGAAGATTAGAAATACTAGGTTTCAAAATAAAAATAAAAGTAAGAAAGAGAGAATTTCCTTTTAAAAAAAAGAAAAGTTCAGTTCTCAATGAAAGCACCAAAATGTTTGCACAAAAAATGGGCAAACATCTTCAAGATGTTGTAGTAGGGTTGCAAAAACTGTTTGTAGCATACAGCTATCGTTTGACGGAAATTAGTTGCGAGTGTATGAGGTAGAAAATTAATAGTTTGCAATAAAGAATAAATAAAGGACTGAAATGTAAAATGGCACAGAATTTATAGTGGTTCGACCTGAATGTGCCTACATCCACTGTTCCTCTTTTATTATCTCTTTCGTTTCTGATTACAAGTACAAACTTTGTATGTGAGTAAACTTATTGTAGAAAGTAAGGTTTTCTCTCCCAAAGTTGTCTGCCATTGTTGGTGGAAGCTTAACTCTTTTCCATCCATCCTTTTTTATGATGTCATACACCTAGTATTTATAGAGTGAGATTGTGAGGAGAGGTCGATGAGTACATGACTTCTAGGATTTGGTTCAACCTTTCTTCCTCTAGGCTTTGGTTCAACCTTTCTTTCTCTAGGCTTTGGTTCAACCTTTCTTCCTCTATAGGCTTTTGTTCAACCTTTCTTCCTCTAGGCTTTGGTTCAACCTTTCTGTTGTTCCACTGCTCTTGTATGCCAGTTGAATACTATGTTGATAGCTCCCTTCAGTCGCCCATCCAGACCTTGGAATCTTTAATGCCGGAACAGGTAGGTTCATCCCTGAGAGCCCAAAAAAGAGTGTATCCAGCCCCAGAAGGGCTGGATCGGAAATGTCCAGTGGGTCCAGCTTTAGAAGGGTTGGACCACATGGGTGCGGCCCCGGACCAGGTGGGTCCGGGTCGAGCGGGTCCGTCCTAGGGCCAGACCAGATGGGTTCGGCCCTAGGCCGGACCAGGAGGGCCCGGCCAGGACCAGACCGGGTGGTCTGGCGTGGTGCCCAACCACGCGGGTCCGGCCTGGGGCCGGACCACGTTGGTCTGGCACCAGGGTGCCGGACCACACAGGTCCAGCCTGGGGCCGGACCAGGTCCTTTGCTGGTCTAGGCGGTGCCGGACCTTGGCAGAAGGCAGTTTGGAGGCTTTATTGTTGTATCGTGTGAGGCAAATCTTAGAATGACCATATCTTTCAAACTGTTATTCGGATTTAGACGCGGTTTGGACCTGTGCTAACATCTTGACCTTACGAACATTTCTAAGCAGCTCTAAGTCTATTCTAGGACTCTGACAATTTTTTCTCTGACTTTTCATATCCACTATGCAGTGGGCGAGAATGCACACAAAAGATGTCGTGCCATGATTTAACTATAATCAAGGCTGAACTTCCACATGGAAGATCAATAGTATTATCAAGTTAAGAGAACTGCGTAAATTAGTCACATTGATATTCTCTACTTGACCTTAGTTTGATTAAAAAACAGAAAATTATCGAGTGATTCATTCCACAGTTATCCAATAACTATCAGTACATAACCTCTTAGTGCCTCCAGTAGTCATGGGTAATACACTGCCTAACATTTGGAGAGCGTTACGTACTCTACTCTCAATGGATACATCGATATCCAGTCTCGATGCATCTTAGCTAGGAACATTTAAAAAAATATATTTGTTTCATTGTGATAACTCACGGTCACAACACTTTGTAACTACTATCACAAAACATACCATTTATGGATTTTTATTAAATATATTTTTAATTAAATTAATAATTAATATAACCACATTATATCAAGTATGTAATAGAAAGAAAACACCTTTATTTTGAACAAGATTGGTGAACGAGTTAGATATATGTAACAAATTACATAATTGTACCCTAGGGCATACCCCTAACTCTATCAGTTAGGAGCTTTAATTTTTGGTACCAAAGTTATAAAAGTGTGATTAAGATTTTCTTAAAGTTTTCTAATACCAAAAAATTCATTAACTTCCTCTTATATAAAAGATTTTAAATCCTCCCAATGAGTTTTAAAAAAGTTTGCTCCAAAACCATCTAGTCCTGGGCTTTTATCATCTTTTGCATTGAAAATGATATTTTTTATATCCTCAATACTAATATGAGCAAGTAAAATTCCTTCACTATTAGCATGCAATATGTATTTCAGAGTAATCCTAAGAAAATCCCCAGTATTATCATCAGTATTATACAGCTCAGTAAAATATTTAATTTCTTCCATCTCCAACTGAGGAGCTCCATTAATAATATCACCCTTGTCATTAATTAATATTTCTATGTCATTACAGTATTTTCTACTAGACACCTTGGCATAGAAAAATTTACTTGGCTTATCCCCACTAACAAGTCAATCAGTTTTGTTTTTCTTTCTTAAATTGATAGCTTCCAATGTTATGCTTTGATAAGCTTCTTTTGCATATGAAAAAAACTATTAACTTGAGAAGAATATAAGCCATCAAAGTCTATATTATCTTGCAATCTCATGCATTCCTCTCTAATTTAATTGATTTCACTATTGCTTTTATTTTCATTCCAATTTATTAAATTAACCGTAGCATTATGAAGAATATTCCTAAGCTTAAATTGAGCTGAACTATCAATTTGAAGTTGAAAGCAGGTTTTAACTACAGATCTATACTCCTTATCATAAGTCCATCCATTTTTAAATCTCAATGGAAAATTATTTTTAACTAAATACTTTTGAGCAAAAGTAAGCTGAATATGAGTATGATCACTAGTTTCTTGAGGCAAGGTAAAACATTGAAATCTGGAAAAAGATTGACAAAGACTTGATTAACTATAATTCTATCTAATTTACAATGATTGTTTCTAAACTCTCTAGATTTACAACTGAATTTATTACCTTTTAATGGGGAATCAATCAAAACAATTTTTAACATAAAGTTAGAAAAAAATTCTAATTTTTTGAAAGGAATAGCAAAATCCTCCCCTTTTTCCAAAAGCATTCATGACTGTGTTGAAGTCTCCAATTAAAATCCATGAGTTCCAAATAATTCCAAGTAAGGTTCTATCTTTTTCAAAATTAGATGCATAAATAAATAAAATGTCTAATTGAAGACCCCTTTTATTTTTAAACTTGTAGTGAATACATTGAAAATTAAGTGAATGCTGACACAATTTCCAAATATCCGAATTCAAAATGACAATAATCCTACCACTTCCCACAATAGAATTATTATTAATGATACACCAGTTAGACAGATAATTATTTTGAAAATTTTCTAAATTATAATCATCAAGTTCGAGTTCCAGTATACTAACAATACCAGGTTTGTGATGAACAAGTAAGTTAGAAAATCTAATTTTCTTTCAATGGAGTTTAAACCCCTTACATTCCAAGCAATAATTGACATATATAGAATAATAATAAAGGATATGTGAAAGGATACTCTACAGCTAAACAGATAAATTACTGCTAACTTCTATGCTGTAACAACCTGAATTTCAGTGGGTCCGGATTTTTCGCAAAAATGCTAAAATCCAAGCCCACTGAAGCCAAAGTTGGGTTTATAGTATCCTGCAAATAGGCAAAGACAAATATATCAGAGCTCGGATAAATATCTCACAGCGGAACTGTCGAAAATATAATAGTAAGTAAATACTCGACAATGTAATAACACTTTCTAAACAAGTTTCCCAAAGCGAGAAAGTCTCTGCCATCTACCTAACCTGTAGGATGTTAAGAGGAGGGGGTCAGAACTAAATTCCGATGAATGGACAAATTATACACTTCTAAGCTTAATTCTACATATATCGTTTTATTTCCATTTACTGTTATATTAGGTTCATTGGGTTTATGATACTCTCACCTCTAGCGTGAATCGTGTCCATCTGCTCCCTAGTAGATTAGAACCTAATAACTAATATATATGTAGCTATAAGCCAAATGACTACATCGGTCTTAGGTACTACCCATAGTACCTTCCGTATCCTCCTCGCAAAGGACTCCATCGTCTTGCTCCTATAGCGTTCTGTGACTACATCTGTAAAGGACTGCCTCGTAAGGCCTACAATATAGATGTTCCGTCTTTACTATGGAAACGTAAAACTGCGTCCACACTAGTCTATACTAATGCTCGGACATCCACAATGTACCACCCAGTGCGTACCGTGAGGACTATACGTAATCGTTCTGTCTACTCACTGAATCCTGCTTAACAAGGTCTACCATGTACGGAACTCGGTTGGGGATTTTCGATTTCTTTAAAGGACTGCCTTGTTAGGACTACAATACATATATTCTATTTGGTCTGTCCCTTTTCTTATCGTGGCTATGGCCCCACGTAGTTACCCCTCAACTGATCGAAAGACCTTTAAAGAGCTAAGTGGTTGTGCACTACTACAAACAATCTAAACATCCAATTGGCTGCGCCCCTCATCCAATGTCTCAATAGTGAAAGAATCATTGGACTGATGGTTTAAATCTAGTCTTTCCCGAACTCGCTTCTTGGTTTAGATCCTGGCCCGATATCCACATGCGACTATCCTTTTGGGTTCTTCCTACTAAAACTTACTTGCAAGCACGGGGACATAAGAATATCCTACTCCAAACATCAACCCCTTTTGACTGCCTACAATGGTTCTGCCATGCAAAAAGCAATTAAGGCATACTCTTTTGATGAAACACCTACAGACCAGCAACCTCTGGAGGACTGCTTCGCTATGCGTACCCCAAAGGGCCATCCTAGAGTACCCTCACGTCCCGTTAAAGTCTCGTACTTCCTTCTAGTCCAAAATAACTAACTTGGACGTGCATCTTCTGTGCTGAAATCTATGATGAACTGCTTCATTAGACTCTTCATCCTCTGTGCTGCTTCAAACGCATCTCACTTTTTATTAGACCCTAAGTCTAATCTTTTATTTTGCGTTTAGTTTACTTTTCTTATTCTGTTGGCTACTTATTTACCCTAATTAGCATAATCTTGTCCCAGCCTCACCTAACTATTGTGAGACCATCAGTTCCTGACTGAAAGGGAATGCTGTTGGTATGGGCCATGTTTCTATGTTTGTTTATTAACTTAGTGTAAGTTTTAAAATAAGCCACTTATGTTATCTTTATTTATAACCTATGTTATAATTATACTTGCACTTGTTGCTTCTATATTCTTTTATAATTTACATTTGTTAAATGTAATTGCAAGTATCTCTATTCTATTCTAGTATGTCTTCTCTTATTATGATATTGAATTCTCTTTGGTTCTCTTGTATTATATAACAATCTATGCTTGGGACTACGTCCGACTGTCACAAATTTACTTATCATATTGACTACTTTGCTTTTATTCTATTATCTGCGCAGTAAAAGTTGATCTATGCACATTTCTATTTATCGTTTCTAGTCTTGTCAAATAATTAACTTGTTGATCTTAATTTCTTTAATTCTTCAAGTTATTTCCTTTTATTCTAGGAAGTAGTTCCATTCTATTTGGTTGGTTACAAAAACTGTGCTAAAAATCCATTTCCATATTTTAACAATAACTCGTAATTGCAAGATATTTCTTTCTTAACTATTCGGTTATGTAAAATATAGAAATGTCTCTATTTTACACCAATTTCCTTTTTGTTTCTTTTATTCTTGCAATTACATTTATCGTTATTTTTGTAATATTAAACTATGGAAATGTATTCTCTTTTCAAAACCAATCCATTAACCTAGCACTTACTTTCAAATCAAGTTATGAGACTTTAATTTATTGTTCATGTTTTAGCATAATTACTGTAAATGTCTTCCTTCTAGGCTTAAGCCTTTTTCTATAATTGTTAAGCCTAGTATTGTTCCTATTTAAATAGATATTTATCTTTCTTTTCCATCTAAATAGTTAAATATAGATTTACAATCCCAGGATAATAAATTAACAGAATTAACTACTGAAATAAATGCTTAATTAAATAATTAACGGGAATCTAACGATAATATATCATAAACGAAAAAGGCATATAATTTAAATCCACTCACCTATCGTCCTTTGCTTTAAATCTCTATCTTCTAAAATTACTATGCCATTCTACAACATCTCCCCTTTTTTGTTGCAATTTCTCTATTTTGTTCACATATATTTTATTTGGATTTGTTTGGTGAAGATTTGTGAGAAATAGGAGAAAAGAATGAAGAAAGAAACCACTGTTTACTTTAAGAGAGAGATGAAGAAAGTGGCGGCTGATGGAACGAATTACATTACGTTCACTCTTATATAGATGCAACCCACCAATTATCTAATTAATCCTACTTAATTGATTCTTCAACTAATTTTTATGTGCAGCAATATACTGCCTATATGTACACATTCAAATCTAGGTTAACTATTATTTCTTTTCCTTATTAATTGACATTTTCTACTGATTATGTTATAATCCTAATTAATATCGCCATTAATAGATTAACATGTCACCTCTATTAGTTAATTTCCTTAATTAATATTTTACACATTGTAACGTTTCATTAATTGGCATGCCAATAATTCCACCATTCAATTAACATATATATTTAATATGCATATATGTATATTTTTATCTAGATTTAAATTTGAACATTTATTTATCACATTTATTTGTAAACCTCTTTAAATTGAGGGATCCGATATACACACACACACGTTATATATTAATCTCCAATATTAATTCACCTATAATTAATTTCACTTTTTAGCTGATTTTATTCGCAATGTTAATTATTCCCCTTATTTTTTCCTCTTAAATCTAATTCTTTTAATAATTTACATTCATTACAAACATAATAATTTTGTAACTACTTTTATAAATATCCTATGAATTAGTTGCAAATGTTTATAATTGATAAAATTTCCATGTTTGCATATGTAATTGTTTACATTATTTATCTTTTATTTGTGTTCTTAACAAATATTAAATGCTAAAAATAAAAAATCGGTATTTATTATTATTATCTACAAAAAGGACGCTTTAATTTTTTATATAAAGATAAAAATACATAAATCATATTAAAAAATTGCATAAATAGAAATAAAAAGTTCAAAACATAACTCAGCTATTCAAAAAATCAAAATATATTGGGCAATAAATTCAAACCTTTAAAAAATTTATAAAATTATTTTTCTAAAACATACCATGGGAAATACATGTTACATAGTAGTATTAAAAGGTAAATGCGTTTAACATAGTACAAATATAGTTTAAAATATTGTTAGCGCACAAACATATATTTATATTGTGATTATTAAAGATTGATAAAAAAATAACATTAGTACTCTATTCAAAAGCCTAGATATATATTATAATACATACAACGTGGGAGTTAAGTGAGAATACGTCGTGGATAAAAGTAACCAAAAGCCTTAATAAAAAGACAATAAGGGTAGTTTGTGAACAAACTGGATTAGAGATTGAAGGTTAGAGTTTAGAGGCTGTTGCATTCATGGACAATAATTTGATTAGAGGTTAGTTAGAGGTTGGTAGAAAGTAATGTAAAAGAAGTTAAATTTTATTTGTTGTAAATAATAAATAGTGATTAATGATTAGCGATTAGTTTTAAATAATTAATATTTAATATTCAGTAATTAGTATTTAATATCATCATTTCATAAGTAGTATTTAAAATTAATAATTAGGTTAATTTTTCAAAATTTATAATGCAAATTCAAATACAGTTTCAACTTCAAGTTAACCTACAAATTCAAACTCTTACCACCAAGTCAAACAAAAAGCGAGGCAGAGGCTCAATATGTAGAAGTGTATGAAATTTGTTTTTATGTAGGACGTATTAGGATTTACGTCCAACGTAAAGTTAACGTCATGCCTATCCAATCCATTTTGGTGCAGCCTACCCCTTTCCAAATAAACGTTGAAATAAGTGATATGTCGAACGTAAACTCGATACATCAAAATATTCTCCACTTGTCGATTTTTCTAAAGCGTTTTGTGTGTGCTTCAACGAGGCGCAAAATGAAAAACTATGGCCCATAGCTGTAAAGTTGTACTATTAAAATATAAAGCCTAGGGATAGGTTATACACGTACAAATACCCAAGGGTAAAATATTCCCTAATATATAAGGTTAATTTGAGGTTAATATATGTTGTTTTAAATACAAAACTGGTTTGATATGCGCGCAGTTCATTTAGTATAGAAGTGGAAAGACCACTGAATGAAGCTCTTTTGGTGCCAACATCATGATTGGATATATGCTACCAATCCCATATATATGCTTATCTTTGTTAAGATATCTTGCGATGTGGGACTTATCATAATCCAATTTACGCACCCACTCTAATACAATAAACCTTCCAATGATATCCATTGTTGATACCTAAAAATAAAATTTCTAAAATCATAATTTACAATACTACTAGAAAAGGCTAATATACCGACAGCACGTAGTGACAGCTTCCGACGAGCCATCGGCGGCCGTCGGAAGCCGTCGGAAATTCACAATTATCTGCTTAGGCTGAAGCCTTTCTTCCTCATTTGGCCGAACGAAAAAAAAGAAATCAAAATCACTAAATCCCTTCTTCAAGCTTCCATTCTCCAATTTCAAGCTTCCAAATCCTCCATGGCTGCCTAATCAAACTCCATTGCTCTCATTCTCAGGCATAATCTCTTTTTTTAGCCAAAAATCTAATTTTTACCCTAAATCTAGATTTGCATAAGTTGATAAATTAGGGATAATTAGTGATTGCAATTGTTTCCAATAGCGTAATAATGGTTTATAGTATCTCATGGTATACCTATTTCATATGTTATCGTGAAATTTTAAAGAGTATGTATAATTTGTGATTGTGGGTGTATATGTAAACCATTATATATGTAGTATGATGGCCACTTTCCATCCTCAGCTGGTTCGGGAGGTTCTGGAGCTGATTGACCCAAGTGATAGGTATGGTTTTTTGTTTTGTGTCATTGTTTAGTAAGTTTTGTTGACACATTGAGTTGGTGGAGTTGGATTTGAGATGTTGTGTATATTGTTTGATAATACATTAAGTTGGTGGAGTTGGATTTGAAATGTTGTGTGTATTGTTTCATGATACATTTGGTGGTAGTAATTCTGACATTTGGGAGTTGATGGTGAGGAGTTGGAGAAGGATTGATGTATATATTTTACAATTAGAGTATGTAAATTATGGTAGCGAAGTTTGGTTTGATGTTATATGAATTATGCTTGTTTTATTTCTTTATGATATTTGATTATGTTTGTATGGTTTGATTTCATATTGAATGTCTGAGTTCGATATATGCTTGTTAGGTGGAATATATTGTGTTTAATTATGAATTGTGGATGGAAGGCGAAAACGCAGCAGAAATACTGAAAAACATGTTCAGGTTTTCCGACGGCTCCAGACGGCCCATAGGCCAAAATTTTCCAACGGTTGGGGACGGCGAAATTCCGATGGCTCCCGACGGATTTCGGCAAACACCGTGATGGTCCAAGTGTCTTCCGACGGTCTTCGGAAGCCATCGGACGCCGTCTGCAGCCGTCGGAAAAGCAACGACGGGCAATGTTGGGAGCCGTTGGAAATTCAGTTCAACGAAGGATTTTTTTGCAGCGGATTTTTCCAACGACTCTCAATGGCTTCCGACGGCCGTCGATGGACAGGAGCCATCGGAAATTGATCTGATTCTTGTAGTGCAACTTCATTTATGTAATACACTCATTTACGTCATCACTTCGTGTAACCGCATTTATGTTACGGTATTTATTTTGGATGACCATACATATACGGTTGGTTTCACCGCATTAAAATAATGCAATTACTATCTTTCAACTTAAGTGAAAGTAATTTTTTTTGAATTATGCAGTAATAATTGCATCTGAATATTTTAACTACATTTATATGATATAGTAATAATTTTGGTTGCATTTGATAATTTTATATTGCAGCTATAATTTAAATGCATTAAGAAAATACGATTAAATTTAGTTGCTTTAAAAATACAATTATAATTTAACAACATTTTTTGAATTTGTTTAACTGCATGTATGTGATGTAGTAATAATTTTGACTGCGTTTGAAAATTTCATTCAGTCTTAATGCACTTTTAATCTAGCTATAATAGGAAAATGAAATTATAATCGATCTTAATGCAAAATTAAACTACATTAAGAAAAAGCAGTTATAATTGCATTAAGAAAATGAAATTATAACAACAGTAATTATAGTTGCAATTGAACGATGCAGTTTTATAAACAATGTTTATATAGAAAAGTTACTATTTTATAAGAAAAATCAACTACTAAATATTTACATATGTATAATCCGTATCCTTTAAAAGACCATAAAATTTGTAACTTAATAGTGAAAATGGTTCGTTGATACAATATTTCTATAAAAACTTTTGCATTTTAAATATTGAAATCAAAATAAGATGTGAAATATTAATATGGATCTGAGAATAATGATTGGTTGCAAAGGGAAGATACGGCCAAGGAGCTAATTTACATAAATTTACGAGCGATGTTATTTTGTGTATTAAAATTATTTATCGAGTACAAATCCCCTAGGTAATAACATAATCAACTATGGTAAAAATATCCAAATTATTATATTGAAGACTCAAAACAATTGTACCCTAGGTTAAAGTATGAACTACATCAACTTGATTATGCGCATATAACAAATAATATTACTTAAATCATTATTTCTCAAATATATTAGTTTTGTTCTTCTCAATGACAAGAGTTATATTTTGATCAACACCTTATGTATTGTGTGGAGTTCAATTTATACGAGTCTGACTATTTATAGAAAACTAGTCAGGAAAAGATTTCAGAACTGAAAGCGTAAAGACATACAATAAATACATAGAATATAAATACAGCAAGCATAAAGGGACCCTTGATAACAACTCAACTCTAAACCTTCACTTCAGTCTGTTTTGCTACTTCTACTTTTTTGCTTCTCCTTCTGCCATTATATTTAAAAAATTTACTTTATCCAAACTGCAAAAGACAAATGGAACAAATGAAGGTTTGTATTCCTAACTATACAACTCTTCTATTTGCTTTTACTCTTATTGTTTCCCGACATTCTATGATTAATAGGATATGAGGAAAAGTTCTGGTTCTAGCATTTGGAAACTGGGATAATTACTACAATTACAATCTGAAATGTATAAAGCAGTATATTACAGCTTTTATGGTCATAAACAAGGAGTTGATCGTTTCAATGTCCCCATTAATCCTCTTTGCACTTATCATCAAAACCAAAACCTCAAAATGGTACTAACGTTTTCTTGAGATTCCTTTTTCTTTTTAACAATAAGAAAGAAAAAAAAAACCATTATATTTCACTTTGAAAGTTAAGGCAACATGCCAAAGTGTTCATGATAAAAATGATCATTGATTAATATGTAGGAGAAAAGAAGGGGAGAAGAGAGGCAAAACAAAACAAAAGATGATCAGTTTATGAAAAGGCAAGGAAGGGTTCATGACCTGACAACCCAGAAGCAAGCGAATCAAACCAGAGTCTGTAAAGCTCTAGACGAGGATTTGTGCAAGATCCCTCCTGAATTATTATACAAAAAACAAAAGAAAGTGTTGTTACTATTTATGTTTTTCTTTTGTTCATTAGCATTGTTCATTTTGGACTTGTTATATTAAGAATGTTATGTACACTATTCTTTTATTTCTTACTGTCTGGTTATGATTTGAATGCAGGGAAGGATGCTGAAGAAAGTGTGGTCAGGCCGCTTATCACTTGGTTGTATCACTTAATTATGAAAGAATATATTGAATTGTCTGGTCCTGTATGTTTTTAAATTTTTGTATTCATGCAAAATCTGTTCAACGTGAGATTGATGAATGACTTGTTTTGTATCATATAATGACTTTAGTACTTGCTATCAAATCATGTTTAATTAGTGATGCAAACAGTTTTTTTTTTTTTTTTCTTGCCTTAAAAATTCCACTAAAATATGCAAAACATTGAAACTTAAACTCATATCTGTGAGTTACATCTGTCAATATGTGGATAATCATAAAATTAATCTTAGATAAAGTCTGTCATATATAAAACTTTCAGACTCAAATATATATTTTTCATGTTCAATTTAAGTTGCATTTCTTCGGCTAACTTATATTAAAAAAAGTTTTTTCATTTTTTTTTTCCTACCATTCAGTGAGGGTTGTGTGTGTCACTTCAAGAACTACTCACAATATTAAGTTTTGCATGTCACTTCAAGAATTAATTATATTTTGCTTGTGAATTTCTCTAGGCAGAGTCTAAATGTTAATGTTTCCTTGAGTAGACATATTGCCTATGCTGCTGTATGTATGTATTTCTTTTGCAGATTTTTGATGAAAGTTCATTGAATTATGAACAAAGAATTCGGACTTTCTCTGGTTCAAATTTATGTCATCGTCCCCACAGAAAACAGAATTGACAACAAATTTCTCCAAATGTATATAAATTAGCGTTCAATGTGTTTAGACAATTATATACTGAATTGTCGCTCAAATTGAAGTATAGGTGTGGCTGAATCAGTAATTTACAACACAAAGTGATTATTCTTTAGCGACTGAACTATAAACTGCTTCTTTTTAAAAAAAAATTCATTTTCTGAGTATATTTTTGTGCCTCTAACAACAATTTCATTTGGAGTCCAAATTTCAAAAATTTGACCTTAGGCTCTTCATCAACCCAGTGTTTATATACAAATATACTTACCATCTTATGAGTAGATAAGCTGGCTAGTAAACACAACTCAAAGTTGGTTTCCCAGTGATGAAAATAATGGTATTTTTTTAAGGATAAAATGATTTGATAAAGCTTGGTAGACAGTATCATTTCCATCAATTCACGTCTGTGATGTTAAAGTGTCACATAGCCACTAACACTTGTCTCTCAAATTTCATCCCTAAACCAAGAATTGCAAAACAAGGAGCTCTCGGCTTTTCATGCAGAAAGTTATCTCATTCTTTCCATTAACCTGTCCAGTTTCAACTATATACCCATGAAACAATTTAACAAGTTCATTTATATATTGATAGAGCAGAAACTAAACTACAAATTTTAAGCTATAAAATGACACAGTGTGTTCAACTAATCATTTTTTATGCCCCACTAACTAACAAGTAGTTAGTTAGATATAAAATTTGATTCCTTTTTGAGCAACTTAAATAAGGATTCATTAGAACTTATATCAGTTTTGTTTCCACAGTTAAAGTTATAACGTTATTCTCGAGCTCTGGAATAATCAAAAAGCTTTCCGCAATATCTTTAGAAGTAAAATTTGGAGATGATAACTGTAGGAAGCAACATTTGGTCCTACAAAGTTCAACTTTAGTGTAAAGCCTATGGTGACTGTATGCTTTGAAGCCTTCCAAAGTTTGTTGCCTCAAACGATCCTTTATCATATTTCTACTGTACATCTTGGCCCTAGCATATATATATCTTTACTTACAGAACATTGATTGCTTCATCAATTTGGTTTTTACTACATATATCTGTTTAATCGGTCAAATGTCCATTAACTTTTTGTTTGAAAACAATCAATTCGAAATTATTGCTGAAAGATGATGAAAAAACAAGCGTTCAGTGAAGTCAATGAACTCCACTGAATTCTACCTTCAATATGATATATCAATGTGTGAAAGACATTTCATAAATTTGTACTGATTCATATAACAAGGAAAATCTTTGGCTAGACCTTTACATGTCAGATTACTAATTGCAAAATAATTGTAAAATGATCATCTAAAGTGAAATTTCACAATTATGTTTTTTCAATTTGCATTTAATTCCATTCTCGATGTGTAAAATGGAATTCACTGTACATTTTGTGACAGCACTGTAGCTAGGCATTAAAAGAACCAACAAATGGCTATTTGTCAACATATAATTTAATAGTACTAATTAAAGAGAAATTTAATGTAATAAATTAAAGCAAATATTGGTTGACTGTTCGATGCATTTCATGCCTGGACCTATGAACAGGCTTCTTCATTGCTAGCAGACAAGGCATTTGTTCCTTCTTTTATTGATCTTTTCTTTTACTTAATGCTTCAAATATGAAGTCAAATTGCTGCATTTCCGCTGTATATAATTTACTTCTCTGCAAAATAACTAGCAACAATAACAATAATAAATTGTCAGTCAGAGTGGAAGTAATGTTAAAACAAGTGTGTACGTTGTCACAGACTCACAGAGAAGACAAATCACAAGGTGCAAGTAAGAAATACAATAAGAGTAATATGGAAACCTCAGTGGCAATCTAGGAGGGTACCCAACGTCCAGTGTCGGTCCAAACACAACTGTTGATCCAGACAAAAATTGAAGGCATCTTGTCAGGATCAAACCTGGGTTGCCTCAGACAAGGAAAGGAAACACAACCACTAGGCTACAGCTTAAATTGTAAAAGTTCACATACAAACATATTTTAGTAATCATAATACATAATCAAGCCACCGTCGAAATTGTTGCACCTGCCAGATCGGTTGTCCTAGACGGCCGTTTTGCTCGTCTTACCCTGGGGCCGGCCCTGCCAACGTCAATATGGAAACCTCATTGATGTGTAAAAAATCAAATAAATGAGAAAGATTATTGTTTGAACACCCAAGCTAATCAGTCCCAAGGCATTTCAGGGACCAAAGCAAAAGTATTTTATTGGACCTTTCATATTTACTATATTCTGTATTTTTTCCTTCATTTTTTTTAAAAGAAAAACCTCATCTTTGTTCTGGCCTTTGGACTGACAATATATAGTTGGATCCATTTCACATGCACATTTCACAAAAAGAAGACTAATCTCGTGCTTACAAGTCATGCGTTCATAGTTCTGATTATTACTCTATCTGAAAAGAAAAAAAAGGCAAACTGCTCTAATCAGAATTCTAAGGCCGTTCCGTCTATCACACCCGAGCCTCCTCCTCTCATTCCCCCTTCTTCTTCTTCAACCCCAAGGAGTTGCAACCGCCGGAACAGAGAGAAAATCCTTCACCAATCAAATCCAGCCCAATACCGTACCAAGATTCAACCGCAATCGAATAATAATGGTTACAAAGATTCAAGAATCAACAGTTACAAGTTCAATTCATATCAAAATTCTTTTAACATCTCCAAATCTGCAACCACATTACAGAATAATCAAGAAATCAATGGTGTAGTTGCAAATCAGGGTTTCAGTAAAGGGTCTTTCTCGCATAAAGCATCTTCCTGGACAGATTTGATCAGAGAGGGTGGCCTTAGTCATGAATTGGATTTGAAATACCAAGCTCCTTTAACCATTAATAACAAGAAAATGGTTGTTATAAAATAAGGGGTTAGTAGAAGAACAGAGACCAAGTGGGGTTGCTCGGTGATAGCTTATGTTTATGATAGTAGGACTTTTTATCATCACTTTAAAGCATTTGTGCAAAGAACATGGAATCCCATAAGTAACTTTGAAATCTTCACAAAAAATAATGGATTTTTTATTATTAAATTTGCAGTTGAAAGTGATTGTGAAAAAGCAATCAATGGAGGACCTTATTTTATCAGTGCAAAATTAACTATTCTGAAAAAATGGAGCAACAAAATTGCATTTGACAGAGACCTGCTATCCACCATACCAGTTTGGATTCGACTGCCTGAATTAAGTTTAAAATTGTGGGATAATGATGCAGCGCGAAATTAAGTAAACGACTTACCTTAAGTCGCTGCCTGAAAGTCGCCTCCATAGGTCGCGAAGGGATGATACAGCGCATTCCAGTAGATCGCGAGAAAATCCAGAATGGCGAAAACCTAAGTCACGAAATCCAGCCTAAACCCTAAGTCGCGAAATCCAGCCTAAACCCTAAGTCGCGAAATCCAGCTTAGGTCGTTCCAGTAGATCGCGAACGAAGCCGCTCCTCCTTAGGTCGCTTACCTTATGCCACCAACGACCAAGCAAGCTAGGCTTAAGTCGCCCACGACCTAGCGAACTATGGCATAACCAGTTAACTCCTCAAGAAATCAAAGCCAGCGACCTAGCAAGCTACGGCGTAACGAGATACAAAGGGAGGTTGAAGCATTGCCCCGGAATAACGAGTTATGCTTTAAGTCGTTCAAGCGACCTAGCGAGTTTAGGCGCCTACCTTATGCCGCTTATTTTTAAGTCGCTCATGATAAGTCGCTGAAGTTTAGATCACGTGAAGATGATTTCCTTATGCCGCTTGAAGCTTATGTCGCTAAGTCGCCTGAAGATGAACTATTTGCTTAAGTCGCATGTGATGCAGATGTGTTAGATCGCTCCAGATGATATGTCACAAGAGGTTATATGTTCTTAAGTCGCGTATGTTGTAATGTTGTAACTTCTGTTGTGTTGTAAGTCACGTGCAGTTGGGTCGTAGGTCGCGCGTACTGTTGTAACTTGTATGTGTTAGGTCGTGAATGACCAGTATTGTGTTTTGTGATGTAAGTCGTGATGTAATTGTGTTGAGTCGTGTGGTGTTGTACTTTCTCTATAAATAGGGGTGTATGGTCATCTGTAAAAGGAGTTGATTTTTGAATAAAATTTTGGTTTGTGCTTTGTGCCACCATTAAAATTGGAAGTTGAGTGTTATCTCCTTTCTCCATCTTCGGTTATTCGAGTGCGCTCGAATCAACGAACTTGAAGCCGATTCACGAAATCTCATGCGCGAGATCAACGTCGAAGAATCATAGATCTTCTAACACGGTATCGTACGCGATCAACGTGTTGAAGGTAGCTAGAATCCGGTATCTCGAGAGATCAACGGATTTGGGCATTTGGGTATCTTCAATTCATCGATTTATCTTGTTCATCGATTGTATTTCCACAATACGTGATTAGATCCGGGATAGATTTGACCGCTGGTTCAGATCTACTTCCGTGCTGCGTCATTTGGTATCAGAGCAAGGAAACGAATTTTTTCAAGTTCGTTGGATTTCAAGTTTGCGTGATTTGAAGTTTGTGGAATTCGAATGTGAGTTTGTTTGTCCTTTTATGTTCGTGAAGATTCAAACAAGTTGGAAGTTTTGATTCTGAAAGTTTTGGATCAAAGTGGGAAAGTTGTACAGAGCTTGAAGAGCTTGTTTAGAGCTAGAAGTTTGCGTCATTTGGTATCAGAGCAAGGAAACGAACTTTTCCAAGTTCGTTGGGTGTGAAGTTTCGAGATTTGAAGTTTTTGGAGTTCGAATTGAGTTATTTGTTTATTTGGGTGTTCGAGAGATTTCAAACAAGTTGGGAAGTTGTGATACGAGATTTTTTTTGGATCGAAGTGAAGTTTGTTGTTTGAATTTGTTGAAGATTTGACAATGCCTCCAAGAAGAGTTAATCGTCATCAGAATGTTGCAGATGTGTATCGAAGAGAAGAAGCTGAACAAATGGAGCAAAGAATTAGTGATAAATTCAATGAGAAGTTTGATGAGGTAATTGGTAGATTGGAAAGGCTAATGATGTCTGACATGAATCAAAATCAAAGGAGAGTGTCGCCACAGTATGATAGAGGAAGGAGAGAACCATCCTGGTCGATAAAGAAAGATCGTGGATTTTGAGACAATCATGATTATCGGGATGAAGAAAGAAGAGCTTATCGTGGTTACGAGAATGAGCCATATTGTGATTATGAAAGAAGAAGTAGAGAGGACGTGCATGGACATAGAAGAGTCAATGTTCAAAATCGACATCGAAGCTCATCTAATTTTGAAGAAGATACTTATGGTGATAGTGTTCACTTTCGGTATCCAGGTCAAGGGAAAAATCGATATAAGAATGTTGAAGAGAATGGTCGTACACGGGAGTCAAGGATGGACACAGAAATTCCAGAATTCCGAGGTGGTCTACAAGCAGAGGAATTCTTTGATTGGTTATCAAAGGTTGAAAATATTTTTAAACTCAACAACGTGTCTGAAGATCGTCAAGTTAAGTTAGTTGCTACAAGACTAAGAGGAAGAACTATGAATTGGTGGCAACAAACTAAATCAACCAGAGAGAGAATGAGGAAATCCAAAGTTGTCACGTGGGATAAGATGAAAAGGATGATGAAGGCAAATTTCTTAACCTATAATTATCAAGCTCGTATGAACCAACAGTTGCAGAAGTTGATTCAAGGAAGTCGAGGAAAGGGTGTGGTTACAAAACCCAACAATCAGAACAAAAGTGTTAATTGCAGTATAAAAGTTTCTAAGAGAGTTAACGAACCAGTTGTACATGGAATCACTAAAACAAATGTTGATGACCGAATTAAGCGCTATCATTATCAGGAGTCTGACCATAGAAGTATTGGATGTACGGAGTCCAAGAAGAAAACCTTAGTTGAAGAAGAATGCGAAAACGAGGATGTGGATGATTCTACTAAAAGCGAGTTGGAAAAGGAAGAGGAACTGACTAGTCCATTATCTTTCAGCGAAAGTGTTGAAGAAGCGGAAGGTAGTGCTGAATCATTGGTTAGGTATGAGGCAAGTGAAGAGCTTAAAACTCCTGAGGAAGTTAAACCAATGTTAGAAGAGTTTGAAGAGGTCGGTCCTACAAAATCGTTCGAAGAATTACCACCAAAGTTTGACAAAGAAGATGAAGAGGTCGAGTTAGAGAACGATGAATGTAATTTATTGATGGGATTTTCTTCAATGTCAAAGTACGTGGATGTAGAAGTTGATTACTCTTCACCGCCAAAGATTGATGTTGATAGTATGGAAGAAGAAATTTTGTTCTAAGTTGAGGGAAATAACTTGATGATGGAGGATTCTTGCTTAACTCCTGAACTTATGGATGAGAGCCAGCCAAGTGTAAATTTCTTAGTTTCCGAAAAGGCCGAACAAAGTGAAATTGAAATAGAAGAGAAGGCAGAATCAGATAGTTTATTATCTTTGAAAGAATTTGTCAATAAAATGAAAGATAGTGATGAATTATCAATGTTGATTGAATCTGGAGAAAGTTCTGATTTTGAGAATCCTCAAGAGGTTGAAGTATTTGAAGAGTTTGAAGATGAGATTTCTGAGGAACTGCCTGAAGAAACTAGTCTTGTATTTTTGGAAGAGTCTGTTGAAAAGGTGAAAAATAGTAATGAATTGTTTGTGTTGACCGGGCAAGGAACGAGTAAAGATCTTGAGGTTTTTGAGGAAGTTGGATCAGAATTCGACGAGTCTGAAGTCGAATATCCTGAGGAATTACCCGAAGAGTTACCACCACTACAGGACATTCAACATCAAACTAAACTAGTACCAGATGCTATTTTACTACGGGGATTGTATGATCTTTTGAACCTGAAAGAACAAGAAGAGTGGAAAAGACAGGAGGAAGAGAATGATTGTCAGTTGGAGTTGCCTGATCATGTCCATACTGCTGACGTTGTCAACATCAACTGCTTGGAACCGTTTCATGAAAATAAACATGTCAAAGAAGAAGCGAGTGGGAATTCATTTCAATCAGGAGAAATTGATGCAACACGTCAAGGAAAGATTCTAAATGATGATACACTTGAACGAGATAAGGAAAGACAAGAATCTGGGCATGAGTCATCACACTTCTTCAGTCATGACTGCCTGAGTCGCTCCGCGATTTTAAACTTCCTTATATCGTCTCGCATTTTCGTCACGATTTGGTTCTATATCACATCTTCCTATTGGCACAAGCATCATGATGTCAGCTCCCTCAGATCACTTCCTTATGCGCCTGCCTAATGCCACGTCTACTTTATGCCATGCATTCCTTATGTCGAGCCGCAACTTCAAAGGGTGAAGACAAGATCAATCTCAAGAGTGGTTATCACCAGAGCCGCATCAGACCAAATAATGACTGGAAGATAGCGTCTCGAAGAAGAAAAAAGTGTGAATTCGGGATGAATTCTTTTCAACCAGGGGAGGATGATGCAGCGCGAAATTAAGTAAACGACTTACCTTAAGTCACTGCCTGAAAGTCGCCTCCATAGGTCGCGAAGGGATGATACAGCGCATTCCAGTAGATCGCGAGCAAATCCAGAATGGCGAAAACCTAAGTCGCGAAATCTAGCCTAAACCCTAAGTCGCGAAATCCAGCCTAAACCCTAAGTCGCGAAATCCAGCTTAGGTCGTTCCAGTAGATCGCGAACGAAGCCGCTCCTCCTTAGGTCGCTTACCTTATGCCACCAACGACCAAGCGAGCTAGGCTTAAGTCGCCCATGACCTAGCGAACTATGGCATAACGAGTTAACTCCTCAAGAAATCAAAGCCAGCGACCTAGCAAGCTACGGCGTAACGAGATACAAAGGGAGGTTGAAGCATTGCCCCGGAATAACGAGTTATGCTTTAAGTCGTTCAAGCGACCTAGCGAGTTTAGGCGGCTACCTTATGTCGCTTATTTTTAAGTCGCTCATGATAAGTCTCTGAAGTTTAGATCGTGTGAAGATGATTTCCTTATGCCGCTTGAAGCTTATGTCGCTAAGTCGCCTAAAGATGAACTATTTTCTTAAGTCGCATGTGATGCAGATGTGTTAGATCGCTCCAGATGATATGTCGCAAGAGGTTATATGTTCTTAAGTCGCGTATGTTGTAATGTTGTAACTTCTGTTATGTTGTAAGTCGCGTGCAGTTGGGTCGTAGGTCGCGCATACTATTGTAACTTGTATGTGTTAGGTCGTGAATGACCTATATTGTGTTTTGTGATGTAAGTCGTGATGTAATTGTGTTGAGTCGTGTGGTGTTGTACTTTCTCTATAAATAGGGGTGTATGGTCATTTATAAAAGGAGTTGATTTTTGAATAAAATTTTGGTTTGTGCTTTGTGCCACCATTAAAATTGGAAGTTGAGTGTTATCTCAGGGCAATGAAGAAAAATTGGAAGTTGTGCATTTGGGGCTATAGCAAGTGTAGTAGGTGTTCCATTAAAACTTGATGAACCAACAGCAAAAGAAATAAGATTAAGTTATGCAAGAATTCTTGTTGAAATCAAAGCAAATGCAGAGCTTCCTGAAGAAGCATATATAACAATGCATGATGGAGAAATTATCGTTCAGAAGATTGACTACGAATGGATCCCGCCAATGTGTACAAAGTGTACATGTTTTGGACATTCAACTGAAAACTGTACAACTAAAAAGATCTGGAAAGAAGGACAGAAAGAATCTTTAAGTAATAAAGAAAATGTCTCTGTTATAGAACAAAACCAAGAAACCATCAACGAATCAGATTTTAATGGCAACCAGCATTGTGGGATTCAAGAAGATTGTGCTCTTGAAAATTCTCTAATAGGAAAAATCATGTTCTTTGGAAACATAAACAATAAAGGTTGCACAAAGGAACTGGTTACAAATATGAATGATCCTGATGTTTCCAAACAACTGGTCGATACCCAAATTCAGGAATTACCAGACTAAATAATGTCAGATAATACAGATGAAAATTCAAATCAAATGCAGCAAGTTGGAAATGTTAATTCTTCTACAGTTAAGAAATCAAATATGGATCATGGTACGTAACACTCCCCTGTTGATGATACTTATGAAAAAGATGATGAAATTATGGAAGGAAGCTTAGGTACAAATGAAATATCCACCAAAACTGTTGGCAGAATGGAATGCTCTAAACATATCTCAGATTCAAATAGCTTGCACAAAAGCATATCAGAAGATTTAGTTCAAAAAGCCATGAAACTGATTCCAAAATCCTTTTCTCCAGCAAAGAAGGAAAAAAAAGAAAAGAAGAAAAACAAAATTAAAAACCTGCAGGAAATATTATCTCAGGACAATGAAGAAAAATGGGAAAAGGATGAATTCCAGGAAAAATATATTATGAGAAATCCAAGGTGATCCGATTATCTAAAAATTCAAGACAGAAAATCACTAAAAAGAAAAGGGCATAAAAGTTCAGATTATCCAGAAGAGAAAAGGGGCACAGAAAAGCTGGAGGAATTCAACCCCAGTCTTTCTATATGAAAGCAGAGATATCCTTAGCATATCCTTTATAATCAAATATCTTTATAATGTCGATTATTACTTGGAATGTTAGAGGTTTAAACTCTCCCGAAGAAAATTAGATCTAACCAATCTAATTCTCACAAACAGACCAAATATAGTAGGTATTCTTGAACACAAACTGGAGGATTCAAAAATCTTTAATTTACATGATAGCTTTTGGGTGTTGTCAATAACAATATTATGGGGGGTAATGGTAGAATAATGGTTATTTGGGACCTAAATGTTTGGAGTCTCAGTCATCATTTTCTAAACTTTCAATTTATCCACTGTAAATTCATAAATAAGGGTGGATATCAAATAGAAATCACTTTTGTCTGTGCTTCAAATAGTGAAAAAGAAAGAAATTTTCTTTGGAAAGATCTTGAGTCGTTAAACTATAACATGTTAAAACCATGGATCATCATTGGGGATTTTAATACTGTTTTCTACTCTTTTGAAAAGAGAGGTGGTGTTCCCATTTCATTTAGTAAACTAGAATATTTAAATAATTTTCTACTTAAAACAGGTTTAATTGAACCCACAATTAGTGGGAATCAATATACTTGGAAATCTGGGGAATATAGAAATATTCACTGTAAACTTGACAGAATTCTTATTAATCATCTGTTTGATAATGCATTTTTAAATTTTCAATGTTCTACTCTTCCTTAAGCTACTAGTGATCATACACCCTTACAAATTATTTTCTGTGGTACACTTAATACTAGGAAAAATATTCCTTTTAGGTTTGTAAATGGGTGGACATATGATAAGAGTTATATGGATACTGTTAAAAACAGTTTACACGTTTATAAACATGGTTCTACACAAAATAATTTTAAAAGCATATTAAAAATATCAAAGAAAATTTAAAAACATGGAACAAAAACAGGAACAGAGATGATATTAAGCTCATTAGAAAAGAATGTGAGTCTGTCCAAAACATTATTGATTTTGATAGCTCGGACAAATTTTTGGTCAATCAATTTTTTCAAAACCAGGATAAATTAAGTAAGAGTTTGCATGTGCAAGCTATCAACATGGGACAGAAAGCCAAGGTAGATCGGCTTACTAAAGGTGATGAATCTAGTAAATTTTTCTATGCCAAGATGTCTAATAGAAAAAAAAATCAATGACATAGGAAAATTACTAGATAATAATGGGGTTACCTTAAATGATGTCTCTCATATAGAGAAAATGGCTATCATGTACTTTTCTGATCTCTACAACTCTAATTCTTATAAGAAGGACTTCCCAAGTATTGAAACAAAATTTTTACTTAATGAAAACAGCAATGATATTCTTCTTGCCCCTGTTGCTATGGATGAAATTAAAAAAATTGTTTTTGGTTCAAATATAGATAAAAGCCCAGACCCTGATGGGTTTGGGGCAAAATTTTACAAGACTCACTGGGAGGATATTAAAACTAACATTTATGATGCTGTCAAGGATTTTTTTACATCTAGTAAGCTTCTAAAATGCTTTAACCATACTTTTATTACATTAATACCTAAGGTAAAAATTCCTTTGGGTCTAGGGGATTACAGGCCTATTGCCTGCTGTAATTTTATTTACAAAATTATTGCTAATATTTTAAGTAATAGAATAAAAATATTTCTAAAATATTTTATTTTAGAAAATCAATGTGCCTTTATCCCGGGTAGATACTATATTGAAAATACTCTTTTGGCTCATGAGATAATCATAAACTTTAACAGGGGCAGTAAGAATAAAGTATGCATTAAAATAGACATTCGCAAAGCTTTTGATAAAATTAACAGACATTTTATTATCCACATGATGAGACAAATGGGTTTTTCATGAAATTTTTTGTAATTCGGTCAAAGAATGTATAAATACTGCCTCCTTTTCCATATTAATCAATGGATCACCTTGTGGGTTTATTAATAGTAATAGGGGGATTAAACAAGGTGATCCTCTCTCCTCCTATCTATTCACAATTGCTATGCAATATTTATCTCTTCAAATGGAATTGGAACAAGTAAAAGGCAATCTCAGACCAGTTAATAGAAATTTCCCTAGTATTACTCATTTATTATATGCTGATGATTTGCTTTTATTTATGAATGCAGATTCTAACAGTGCTCAAACTATAGTTAAAACCTTTGAGTATTTAAAATATTTTGCAGGTCTTCAAATCAGTGAGAGTAAAAGCAAAGCTTATTTTAGTAAAAATTGTGTAAACAAAGGAGAAATTCTTCAAATTCTAAAAATTCAAGAAGGCCAACTGCCTGTTAAATACTTAGGTCTTCCACTCAGTACAAATCAAATTGCAGCCAAGGATTGCTCTAGACTTATTGACATCATTCAAGGCAAATTGGAAAACTGGTCAAGTAGATTATTATCAATTGCTGGAAGACTAGAACTCACACACACTGTCATCACGGCTATCATAATGTATTGGATTCAGACTCAATATTCCTGAATTAGCAATTCGCAAAATAGAAAAAATGTGTGCCAATTTCATTTGGAAAGGGAAAATTCATAAAGTCTCATGGAATACAGTATGCAAACCAAAAATAGCAGGAGGACTGGGTTTAAGAAGTATCAAAGATTTAAAAGAAGCCTGCAATATGAAACTTTTTTGGAGATTTGTTGAAGGCAGATCTTATGGTCAAAGTGGATGAAAAGTAAATATGTCAAAAACAAAAATTTCTGGACTATGCCAGCCGAAAACCACAATTCTCACTCCTGGAAAAGTATTTTAAAGAGCAGAAATAATGGCATAAATTTATTGGAAAGAAACTTTAATGATGGGAAAAACACCAGCCTCTGGTTTGATCCTTGGATCAATGGCAAAACTTTGATAAGTTTACTAGGCTGGTCTAATCTTTTACTTTGGGGGAGCTAATTTAAAAGTGGATAACATCATTCAAAACCACATTTGGAATACAAGCCTATATCCAGCTACCTCAATTTTCAAAAGAGCCATAGATAACATTGAAATTGATCCAAGTTTAGCTAAAGACTGCTGGAGATGGAAGCTTTCAAAAAAAGATAAATTCTCCTTTAAATCTACTTGGAAATATATAAAAGGCTTTGAAACAGAAATGGATTGGTGCACTACTATTTGGAATAAGGCTAATTGCCCAAAAATGGCACATTGTGCCTATTTTGCACTGCTAAACAGATTGCTAACCAGAGACAGATGTAAAAAATGGAGCAAAAATAATGAAACCAAATGTCTTTTTGCAAAAAAGAAAATGAAACTGCCGAACACTTATTTTTTGACTGCAATTACTCAAGGCACATCTGGTTCATTGCTAAAAACAAGATCAATATTAGTCAAAGCTTTCCATTGCAAAACATCAAAGACAGTATTCAACATGTTCAGAAAAGCTTCAAAATCAAATCAAATGAATTCAACAAGGCTAGCATCATGCTAACTACCGTTATATATCATATGTGGAAAGAAAGGAATGCTAGGCTGCATTCAAAAAAGGAAACAAATGCCATCCAAATATGGAAATACATTGAAACAGAATTTCACATTTTAAATCGCAAAGCAAGCAAAAATAATTCACTATCTTGTCAGCTTTATTTAGATGCTAATGACCAAGATCAATTCGAAATCATAGTGGAATCATACTTACAGAGTGGAAAATTCAATAACGAAATTTCCCAAGGTAGTCATATTCAGACTAACAATCTTTGGTCTCACGGTTCTTCGAGGAGGGAAGCTAGCAACCTCATTAGCTCATTTGCAGGAGGCGGCCATTCCAGATCTAATACGAGGAGCGACTCCTGCAAGGGAAGAAAACAAGTCTCAAATTTAAATAATTACTCATCTAATCACAATCAAGTTAATTTTACTAATATTGTGCTACCTGATATTAGGAGGAGCTACCGCGCTTCAAGCAAGGAATCAATGAAGCAGAAGCCCCCCTGTATCAAAAGAAATTAAAGCATTTAGAATACAACTTGCAATGAATTGGCGAACATAATTACATTAGTAAACTCAACGACAATATTTATCACTTATCTATGTGGGAAAAGGGCGAAAGAAGCAAGGGTTGCAATAAAGCATACCACTAGATAGCTAACGAAAATGAAAGCAACAAGCTGCGCTGCAATTTTGATCTTTTGGATGAATCAAAGAGCCAAAACAGCAACAAAAACATCAATTGGAACCATAAAGGGAGTGCCTTTTTCAACAACAATGATGATCAGAAGGAAAGCAACACCCTTTACAGCAAATCGAGGAATTACTTCGATACAGAGGACATATCTACTATTTTCACTAACAGATCTGCCTCGAGGAACTCTGAGAATAGATTTAATGAGACTAGGAAAGTCTGGGAGCCACCATGATTGAGCATAGCAGTATTGAGCTCATGATAATCAGACAACAAATACTTCATCAAAGAGCTGTTCAATTTTTGGCGAGAGAGGGGCATGGAGACGAGATCGTCGCCATTATTTTATTTTCTCTGAGAATAAATGTTTCGGCTAGGGTTTTAATTGTTTTGGTGTTAAAGGAGTTGGGGTATATAACCCAAGCATGTCGGTTTATTTGTAATAGCTGATGGGCTCACCCATCTTAACCTAGTTAAAAAAACAATATACAGTTATTCCACGTTACAAACAAATAGAACATAAACCATACCTCTATTTCTTTCTAGCGCATCTAGCAAAGTATTAGCAAAAAAACTTGAAAATTAGTGATAAAAATGTTAATAGTAATGGATAATTATTAAGAAAGATTTAGACAACGTTGGTAATGAGAATATTAGTAAACCAATAATAGAAAATAGACAGTTTTTTTAAAGTTGGTAGATATTTACAAGGCCCAAAGATTAAAAACGGGTAAATATGGGAATTAGCCCTACTTGATACACTACATAACAATGTGAAACCCTAACAGCATCATTTCCTCAACTTTGTCAAAATAAAAATAATAGCGACCTCGCAAAATTAGGGTTAAGAACTTTGAAGAATCATGGAGGCTTCCAAGGTAGCTCCTTTCTTAAATTTACTCCTTTAAGCTTTGGAATGCGATTACTATGTCCAGAAAGCTTTCGATCTGGAAATATACGCTCAACTCCACTTGAATCTGAAGAGATTGTTATGCTATTTGAAGGCATCGTACATCCTTGAAGATTACTGCTTTCTTCATTAATTGATTGCATCTCTGACTCTTGCAGCTTACTGCTTTATCCTTGCTCCCAAATAGATATGTGATATACTTGATCATTTAAATTACTTTTATAATGGCTACTGCCTAATCTTTCGTCTTTGATGATCAGCTGGAACTCTCTATCCTGTTCAAGCTTGCTATTGAAAGTTCAGCTACTTCTGCTCAATTTAGGTAAAGTAAATTTGTGATTAAAGTCGGAAATTTTGTTATTAACTGATTTATTTCTAATTGTAACCTGTTTACTTCCCTTGAAGGAAAGATGCTTCTTGAATTGAGATTCAGGATACCTGCTATCAGATTTATTGCAAGCAAAGATGTTGCCATAATGACTCTCTGCATCCTTATCAGTAGCTTGATATAAATGCTTATGAGTCCTGCTGCTATCGCTTTGAATCCAAACGGATGGGTGACACTCATTATTATTTAGCTTTTCTATATATTGGTTAGCCTTTAATCTTCTGTCACTGCTTGATAGATGCCAGCTGCCATTTTGTTCAAACTCATAGATGTATGTACGGCAGCTCCTATTCAAATCAGGTATAAAAGACAGTATCGTATTCAATATTTTTATCATTAATTGAATCATAAGTGTTAATGTTGTATTCACTTCCCTTGCAGGAATTGCTCCTGCTTTAAATCATGGAATGACCACCTTCGGCTATGATTCGAGAGAAGTCATTATTATAGCAGCCCCCTTTCCTTTTAACACTATGTAAAGCTTCATATTGGGGATACTCTAAAGCGAGCTTCCCCCTTTGTAAGTATTCTTCAACTTTTTCTTCATAGTTGCCTAAATCACTTATATTATGCCCTTGACTGCCGATATTTGATGCTTTACTATCTTTTAGAAATAGAATATTATATTCTGTTTCTATAATTTGCCAAAGTTGTATGCCGTTTGTTTCAAAGTTTTTATGCAATCTGCTATTTCTCTCCTTCCATATAAAAGAAATAACTGAAGTTAAAACTATGCAAGCTTTATTCCACTCTTTTTTCTTACCCTTAAACACCTTTTGAATATGCTGAATGTTGTCTCTGATGTTTTGAAGTGCTAATTGTTGATTGATACTCAGCTTAATTTTGGCTATGAACCATATGCGTCTTGAATAAACACAATCAAAAAACAAGTGATCAATATATCACCTTTATTTTTACTCTGTTTTGCACATCTATCTCTAGTTGGAAGACGATTTAGAATAGAAAAATAAGAACAAAATGCTATTTTTGGGCAATTAACTGCATTCCAAATTGTTTTGTGCAAATCCACTTCCATATTTTCTCCTTTAATAAAATCCCAAGTATTTTTAAATGAAAATTTCTCCTTAGTAGACAACTTCCAACTCTAGTTGTCTTCTTTTTGATTGAGATCTATTCTATATTACTTATAGTTGAATTGAATCTGTGAGCTGCTGATTGCATTTGAGTATTCCATACTGAATTTTGTATGATGCTATCCACTTTAGCATTAAAACCCCCAAACTGATAAAAGTTACTCCAGCCAAGTAAATTGATCTGTGAATTCCCCTTTATCCATGATCAAATCAGAGACTAATTTGTTTGCCTTCTTTAAACTTTCTTCCAATTAACTTTGAGCCAGTTTCCCCACATTTGAGAATACTTTTCCATGTGTGTGAATTATGATTTTCAATAACCATATTCCAAAAATTCTTATTTTTAACATATTTGACTTTCATCCACTTGGCCCAAAGAGATTTTCCTTTAACGAATTTCCAAAATAATTTATAATTACAAGCCTCATTCACATCAGCAAAGTTTCTTATGCCAAGACCTCCTGCCTTCTTCTATTTTGTGACTATTTGCCAAGAGACTTTATGATTTTTGCCTCCCCAAATGAAGTTGGGTCATAATCTTTCAATTTCATCCATTGCTTTAACTAGAATGTTATGGGATTTCATCCAATACATGACTACGGCTGGATGACTGCATGAATGAGTTCAATTCTACCTGCATTGGATAATAACTTACTAGACCAATTGCCTAATTTTCTTTGGACAATATCATGTAGTCTAGAGCAATCTTTATCCTTGATTTGATTGGAACTAAGGGGAAGGCCTAAGTACTTGACAGGGAGATCACTTTCTTGGAATTTCAAAATATTAATAATCTCCCCCTTACTTTTACATGCTTTACTGAAATATATTTTTCTCTTACTTTCATTTATTTGAAGACCTGCATGTTGTTTGAGACTATCAAATATTTTTCCAATAACCATTGCATTTTTAGAATTTGTATTTAAGAAGATTAGCAAATCATCTGCATAAAGTAAATGAGTAATGCAAGGAATAATTGAGTTGACTGGTTTTACATTTCTACATAAAAATTCCTTTTCCATTTGTAATGTAAAGTTTTCAATGGCTAGAGTGAATAAGTAAGGGAATAAAGGATCTCCTTGCCTTATCCCTCTATTACTATGAATAAATCCACAAGGGGAACCATTTATAAGGATGAAATATGTTACATTACAAATAAATTCCTTACCCAGATAGCAAAATTTATCATTGAAACCTAATTGTTTCATCATATAAACAATAAAATTCCTATTTATTTTGTCAAAAGCTTTATGCAAATAAACTTTGATACACATTTTATCTTTTCCTATGTTGTTAAAATCTCTTAGCAACTCATGAGCCAATAAAGTATTTTCTACAATATATCTACCAGGAATGAAAGCACTTTGATTTTCAGAAATTAAGTATTTTAAGAAGTTTTTTATTCTACTACTCAAAATTGTAGCAATAATTTTGTATAAAAAATTTCAACAATCAATGGGTCTATAATCTCCAGGGCAGTTAGTGAAGGAACTGGACCAGCCTGCAGCGGAAGAAATGGGCGAGTTTCAAAACTTTTACCATTTTTGATCTTTAATGAGCCTATGAAGTCTAAATATAGTTAGAACATTTCTAAGTTTCTTTTAAATAAAATCAATATTTTATTTAATTTCATAAATGAAGTTTCACTATAATTTAATGTGAATATAAATTAGAGTATATGTGATATACTCTTATATAAATATTTGTGTGTGAAAATTACATATTAAATTTATTTAGAGAAGAAAACTTTTAATTTCTATTCTCTTATCTTATTCAATTAATAACGAAGAATAAATTTATTTAAAGAATGAAACTTTTTATTTCCTTCTTTTAACTTATTCAATTAATAAGGGGGTACATTATTTATATGGAGAGAGAAACCTTTCTTTCTCTCTCTCTTTAATTAAATTGATTGATACGTTAAATACCATTATAGCAATTAATACATGACATAAAATGTAGTTTGTCCAAATATATTCCAGTGTGAATTATGAATGTGCAACATTGTGGTGTTTATAAATGATATAAAATTTCTCATTTATTTATATGTATGCATACTCATACAATTGTGGTATAAAATGTTAGAATTTCTAACCATCAATACAACACTTGTAAATTTGACTGTAGTTTTAATTTTAAGATACCAACACCAAATAAACCAATCCTTGAATAAATAATAATTGGCAACAAATAACTATTTATTCTCTACATACTTATGACCATAAATGAAAGTTTTAAAATACACATAAAGACACTTTGAATGCACATTAAATACACTTAAATGCACTTAAAATAACAAAATAATTTTATAACTAAACAGATGTTTATACATATGCATATGAATATAGAGATAAAAAAACACATGTATATATTATATATACATGTTTTATATATATATATATATGTATGTATGTATGTATGTATGTATGTATGTATATAGTCACATATATGGTTACAAAATATATGGACAAAACTTCCCTTTACACTAAAAAAATTAACAAAACTTCCCTTTACACTAAACAAATTAAAAAAAATTCCCTTTACATATAATCAGATATATGATTACACAATAACTTAATAAAACTTTCCTTGCATAAAGTAAATTAGCAAAACTTTCCCTTTTTATTTTAAATCACATAACCCGTATCTAATAATATATGTATGTAAATTTAATCTGACAAATGTGCAAGCAAAAATTTAACATGTATAAACATATATGATTAATTTAACAACTACATATTAAAAACTGCAATTTTGTTTGTTATAAAATTGAACATATGAACAAATTCTGTTGATTAGAAAAATCATATGATTATACAGTTATATATGAAATTGTTTGTATAGATTAAAGTTAACCTAATAAAACTTATTTCAAAATTTTGTCAGAATTAAAGTTAAGAAGAAAAAATTATGAATTCAACAACAAATTTACATCTCCAAACATATAAACATAATAGAGTTTTAATCAAAAATATACACATACATACAATCATGTTTGCATCTCATTTTGACAACATATATGTATAGGAAATTGTCATAATGGATAAATTAAATCGAAAAAAGTATGTAATAATTAGTTATAAATGATTATAAGAATTTGTAAATCAAGATGATACCTTGCTTTGCCCAAGAGAATACCTTGAACGATGAATCAAAAGCTCTTATATTCCGTGAATCAATATTATTAACAAACCTCTGAAGCACAACTTGAAATTGAATTCCCCAAAGGATGTTGCCAAGAAGTAACACCTTAAATGATAATATCTCCTCAGATCTTCAATATCCCCATTCAATCCTTGTAAGAGATTGATGAACCACTTTTGTTTTGTTTTATTTGATCCCTTTTATTTGGGGTTGAAAGATTTTGGAAATTATTTTGTTTTCTGCCATGAAAAGTTAGAAGGGGAGAAAGAGAAAGAATGAGTGAGGAAAAATGAATTGTACGCACAAAATGAATTAGAGAATGACAAATTCTATTTTAACAAAGATAATTACTTAGTATACCCTCCTAAAATAAATAAAATTTTAAAGACAAAAATATCCTTAGAAAGCTACATACTTTCTTCTCAATTCCATTATCTTCTTACGTCAGTTTCTCACTGTCAAAACCACCACTTCTTCAAAACCCTAGTTTCTAAATCAGTGAAGAAAAAATTTATTTTTTCACTACAAAGTTTTTTTTTTAGGTTTACAGACTTTTTTAATTGTAATTATGAAGAAAATATGAATTGAGTTTCTAAATCAGTGAAGAAAAAATTCAATTTTTCACTACTAAGTTATTTTTTGGGTTTACAGACTTTACTAAGAAAAAATTCAATCTTTCACTACTAAATTTCTAATCAGCGAAGAAAAAATTCTAACCTTAGTTTCTAAATCAGTGGAGAAAAAATTCAATTTTTTACGTTTTGCGTGATGGGAAGGGTAGTTCTGGAAATGGTAGGGGGTTGCTAAGTTATTTTTGGGTTTACAGACTTTTATAACTTTTGGGGGGCTACTAAGTAAATACTCGGGTTGAAATAGAATTTGCATTTTTTTAACTTTATGTTAAAAACTGTTTTGACTGAGGCCCCTTTAAAGGATAATAAATTCAGTTGGAAATCTGGAGAGTTTAAAAACATTCATTGTAAATTAGATAGAATCATAGTTAATCAAGTCTTCGTCAATCTTTTTCCAGATTTCCAATGTTTTACCTTGCCTCAAGCAACTAGTGATCATACTCATATTCAGCTTATTTTTTCTCAAAAGTATTTAGTTAAAAATAATTTTCCATTAAGATTTAAAAATGGATGGACTTATGATAAGGAGTATAAATCTGTAGTTAAAAACTGCTTTCAACTTCAAATTGATGGTTCAGCTCAATTTAAGCTTAGGAAAATTCTTCATAATGCGAAGATTAATTAAAAAAATTGGAAAAAAAATAAAAGCAATAGTGAAATCAGTTAAATTAGAGAGTAATGCATGAGATTACAAGATAATATAGACTTTGATGGCTCAGATTCTTCTCAAGTTAATAGTTTTTTTCATATGCAAAAGAAACTTATCAAAGCACTACATTGGAAGCTGTCAATTTAAGAAAGAAAGCCAAAACTGAATGGCTTATTAGTGGAGATAAGCCAAGTAAATTTTTCTATGCCAAGGTGTCTAATAGAAAATACTGTAATGACATAAGACAATTAATTAATGACAAGGGTGATATTTTTAATGAAGCTCGGTTGGAGATGGAAGCAATTAAATATTTTATTGAGCTGTATTATACTGATGATAATACTTGGGATTTTCCTAAGATTACTCGGAAATACTTATTGCGTGCTAATAGTAAAGGAATTTTACGTGCTCATATTAGTATTGAGGATATTAAAAATATCATTTTCAATGCAAAAGATGATAAAAGCCCAGGACCAGATGGTTTTGGAGCAATTTTTTTAAAACTCATTGGGAGGATTTACAATCTCTTATATACGAGGCAGTTAATGAATTTTTTGGTATTGGAAAACTTTTCTAAAATCTTAATCACACTTTTATAACTTTGGTACTAAAAATTAAATCTCCTAACTGATAGAGTTAGGGGTATGCCCTAGGGGCAATTATGCAATTTGTTACATATATCTAACTCGTTGACCAATCTTGTTCAAAATAAAGGTGTTTTCTTTCTATTATATACTTGACATAATGTGGTTATATTAATTAATTAATTTAATTAAAAGTATATTTAATAGAAAATCCATAAATGATAACTTTTGTGATGGTAGTTACAAAGTGTTGTGACCATGAGTGATTTATCACAATGAAACAAATATATCATTTTAAATGTTCCTAGTCAAGATGCATCGAAACTGGATATCGATGTATCCATTGAGACTAAGAGTACGTAACGCTCTCCAAATTTTGGGCAGTGTATTAATCATGACCGCTGGGGGCACCAAGGGGTTATATATTGATAGTTATTGGATAACCGTGGAATGACTCACTCAATAGTTTTCTGTTGGTTAATAAAACTAAGGTCAAACGGTGAATATCAATGTGAATAATTTACATAGTTCTCTTAACTTGATAATACTGTTGACCTTCAATGTGGAAGCTCCGCCTTGACTATAGTTGAATCGTGGCATGACATCCATCGAATGACTATAGTTGGGTCGAGTGGAAGCATTGGAAGTGAAATACAATTCAAGAGAGGATTCGTCTCCTCGGTTATATGACGTTAGTATTATGATCAACTAAAGTCAACTCAAAGTCAAAGTCTCTGGCCAGAGCATTTCGGTTAATAATAATTGTTATTATTGAAACAAGGACTTTGTGTTTCGACTATAAAGTTGAATGTGGGTGATATGGAATTTTTACCATTTCCAAATTCCATAAATCCAAAGTGATATAGTTTTGACGAAGAGAATTGGTGTAAATAATTGTAACTATTAGGTACCACTTATAATAAGTAAAATTGGATTTTACCAAAAGATGTGTAAGTGATAAATTTGGCCAAAATGTCACACCACTTGCTAAGTGACTTGGAACATTAATATTCGAATAGTTCGATATTAATCCCTTACTTAATTTACACCTTTGAGTTGCACAACCTAATAATGAATTCTTTGAAAAACCACATGATTTAATTAGTTTATAAAATGTTCTAAATTGACAAAATTAATCGATATTTGAGAAATATTAATTATTATTTATTTGATGTTTGAGAGTTTGAGAGTTTTTGTAATTATATTAATTCATTTATAAAAGTTATATTTGCACGCATTGATATACAATATCGATGTAATTTAAAGATAATTGCATGAAATGATTTATGGAAATTTTCTTCACTGATTTAGAAACCCAATTCATATTTTCTTCAGAACTACAATTAAAAATGTCTGTAAACCCAAAAAATAACTCAGTAGTGAAAAATTGAATTTTTACTTCACTGATTTAGAAACAAGGGTTTTGAAAAAGCGGTGGTTTAGATAGTAAGAAACTGACGTAAGAAGTTAATAGAATTGAGAAGAAAGTACGTAGCGTTTTAAGGGTATTTTAGCCTTTAAAATTTTATTTATTTTAGGGAGGGCTACTAACTAATTATCTGTGTTGAAATAGAATTTGCCTAGAAAAAAATCCTAATTTTTTCAAAGGAATAGCAAAATCCTCCCCTTTTTTCAAAAGCATTCATGACCGTGTTGAAGTCCCCAATTAAAATCCACGAGCTCCAAATAATTCCAAGTAAGGTTCTATCTTTTTCAAAATTAGATGCATAAATAAAAGAAATGTCCATTGAAGACCCCCTTTATTTTTAAACTTATAGTGAATATATTGAAAATTAAGTCAATGCTGACACAATTCCCAAATATCTGAATTCCAAATGACAATAATCCTACCATTTCCCATCATAGAATTATTATTAATAACACACAAGTTAGACAGATAACTATTTTGAAAATTTTCTAAATTATAATCATCAAGTTCATGTTCCAGTATACCAATAATACTAGGTTTGTGATGAACAAGTAAGTTAGGAAATCTATTTTCTTTCATGGGAGAAATTCCTTACATTCCAAGCAATTAATTGACATATATAGAATAATAATAGAGGATATGTGAAAGGATACTCTGCAGCTAAACAGACAAATTACTACTAACTTTTATGCTATCAAAAGTTTTCCCTCCTCTTTTCTTATATGACTTGCTGCTTTTAGCTTTAAGAAATTCTTCCTATTCTGGGTTCTTAATAATGTATTTTTTCTTAAAGCTTTTGCTATTTGCAGCATGTTCATTGTTATTAACCATAATTTCTTGAATGCTCTTCTGTTTGTTCTATCCTTTCATAACCTTTATGATGAGAAATACCACCTTTGTCACTGTCCATAATATTCAAATGCTCTTCTTTCTTCTCTTTTTTCTTTTGTTGCTGACAAGAGAAGGGAAGAGAATAAGAGAAGGCATGCATTATCTAATATTAGTTCAGGATTTATTGATGAGGCCTTATGCGGGCTGATGTTCAACCAATTGATTGAATTTCTCTTTTGATTGACATTTGATAAAGAATAATCTGTAGCTAAATTCGTATCCTCCTGTTAGAGGGGATGAACCATGAACTGTATATTATTTTCCCCTGTACACTTTTGCAGATCTCTAAATTTCTGTTTGAACTGCCATTGGTAACTTTCTCTACAATAGAATTTATATTATGATTCTGTTGTGTAGTTTCAATAGCTAAATTAGAATTTATTTCTACATCTTTTGAGTTATTTGAAGCTGCTTGCGGTAGGGTATTCTTTGTTTGCTCATCATTACTGACAATTTCCATCTCATCAGGCTTATTTAAACTCGAATTTTCCCTTTTCCTTTCAAAAAAGTGAATTTTATCTGAAATTGATTTATTACCAAGAATTTCAAGAACATCGGCTTGACCATAGTTTTTAGAATTTTCGAACTTTTTTACCTGGTCATTCCTTTCTTAATTTGCCTTTAATTGTTCTTTTTTAAAACTCTCTGATTCTTGAGAATTTCTAGCAACTTTTTCTACAATATTAACCTTTTCTTTCCAAACTGGTTTTGAAGAGCAAGCTTCAGTGAGATGCCTAAAACAAAAGCACTTCAAACATATGGGTGGGATCCACTCATACTCTATTTCATGAATAATGTTTCACTATCATGCATAGTGATGTAGGCTTCGTTTGGTAGATCTTCATTAGCATTGATTTCTATTAGGATTTGGGCATAACTGAGCCTTGTTTTGTTTGTTGTAGGCTCGTCAAGCTTGATCGGAAAGCCTACAAAACTAGCTATTGCTACAAAAGCTTCTCTGTCGCAAAGTATAAGATTTAATCTGGTAGCCTTATCCAAATTGGATATATGGATAATAAATCATGATCAAGAATCATTTTCTTGTCCCATTTCTTTAAGATAATAAGCCTATAATTAATAAAGGAAGGCCCGCCATGAAAAACTTTGCTACAATCTACTGGATTAGAAAACCTTAAAATAAAGAAACCATTGTTTCTTGTATGGATCTCAAATTTTTCATTCGGGTTCAACGCTTTAATGACAAACTCTCTTAAGTGATGATAGTAAGAGCATGTACCATACACGTAAGCTACTATAGAATTGCCACATTTGTATTTGGTACTTTGGCTAACCGATTCCTTAACAACAACAATTTTTGTCACCTAATTTGATAGGCACTGTATAACCCAGATCTACATTAGTGGCGAGCCCTCCTTTTTTTACTAACTCTGCCCAAGAAAATGATGGTTTTACTTTATCAATCGGTTTAATAGTTAGGTTTCTTGAGCTTCTTAAAACATTGTAGGTCTGCTTGTTCCATGTTGGTTGTTGAAAAGGATTCTTTATATTGATTCTTTGCTCGTTTGTGGTGTTTCTTACCTGAAAATGGGCAGCGGATCTATATACTTGTCTCTGAATTCTCATTGTCGAGTTCTTTCGTCAATTGATAACCGGTTGAAACCCATCAATATCTTGATCCGGGTGCTTATCCTTATGATTTGGAGAAGGAGGAATAGGTAGAGTCGGAGAATTGGAGAAAGGGGCTGTAGAATCCTTATGAAACTAATCAAAGGAGGCCATGACCAAAAGTGAGAATCTAAGAAAGGGGCTGTAATAATTCTATGAGACCATGCCGCTAAACCCAGAATAGAAAATAGACATATATCACAAGGAAATTAACATGTTTGGAAAAATTAATTTATGTTTCCTAATTCCTTTATTATCATTAAAAACATTACTCCAAACACTATAGTTAAATTTACAGTGTAAGAGAATTCTCGTTTATTGCATTTTATGAGAATAAACAATTTAAAATCTTAGAATAAAACTGATATTTAAATTATGAATGTTAGAATAATAAACCATATAATTTGTGAAACCAGTAATATAAGCGTTCTCAATTATTATTATCATTTATTCTATTTTAGAAGAATAACAAATTCATATTAAAATTTAAACATCTACTTTAGTCATTTATTATGAAACTAGCTAAAACTCTAAAACTAAAATAAAAAGAAGCAGAGGCATTTAATTTATTCATGACAATTGAAATTAGTAAATCAGTAATAAATGACAAATCTAAGGAATTAACAATGCATCATACATAACTAAAAAGGAAAAAAATGGTAATTTGTTATCCTATAAAATATTCAAATGAGAATAAAATTCATATATTAATAAAATATGGGTTTAAGAGAATGATGACTTTGGAGAGCCATAGAGAAAAAACATATTTATTATATTACATTAGATTCAAAAATATCAAATATCAATGTAAATTGACAAAAACTTTGAGAAAATTTAGAATTTTAGTCGAGCGATGTAGAAGAAGTATATGGAGAAGAAATGAAATGAGAGATAAATTGTACTTTAACAAGGCAAAAGTTGAAGGATGTTATAAGGCTTTGTGTTATTAATTAATAATGAGTAAAATTTTGTGTTATTATTTACTATTGAATAAAAGTTTTTGTTATTAATTAATGCATACAAAAAATGTCTATTATCTTTGTTTGATTGGAGTGATTTGTCCAATTTTATAAAATTTACAGAAATTTACTTGTATATATACTAACTTTTGTTCACGTTTAGCACAATTGAATCAGACTAAAGGGGCCTTAGAAAGAAATACGCCTTATACAATTTGAATGAATAAAATAATTTTATATATCAACTAAAGAAATTCAAAATGTTGATATTACCATTTTATCATTATCAAAACTTCATCAAAATCTTTAAATGGCAATATCTTTTTTAGCTAGTGTTTTGGTCATGGCTGAAGGAGGAGGGGAAAATGGTATTATTTATGTTCAATTACATTTACTTTGGTTCTTATTCTTTGATCTTAATTTTATAATCTCATCTTTTCCCATTATTTGGATATTGCCGGTATGATATTTGACTTAATTATTGATTTTTTACTTTTATTTTTTCTACATGAAAATAACTTCCTTTCTCAGTTAATCGTATTTAGTAATGAATTCGATGAAATTAAAAGTGAAGATCTTCAAGTTGAAGTAAATGAAGTGATTTTTGCATTGATTATTTTAATTTACTGTATATCAAATTATTTTTGAAACTTCATGACTATACATAATGTATGATTAGTTTCAACTTATAACATTTAAACCAAATTACGATTAATCCTAACTTCTTGAAGATAATGAAAGAGTGAAGGTGCAAAATGTTATTATGACATAAAATATCATTTTCTCGTGGATGAAGTATATTTATTATATTTAATTATGTATATTGAATTTATAAGTGTTAATTGTTGTTTTTATTGGCATTTAGTCTTCGGGATGTGTTTATAAATTGGTTTCAGTAACAAGCTATAGTTATCCATAATTTTAAACACTTCATATTTAAATATAATAATTATTTAAATATTTTGAATCTAGGTTAAATGTGATAAAATTATTTTTACAACCCTAACGAACATGTTTTTAATTATGGATAATGGTTAAAAAACTCATGTTAAATGTTTTTGCAAAAATAAATATTTTGAAGAAAAATCTATAATGTGACCGAAAATCATTTTATCAATATATGGATTTTTACTCGATGAAAATTATTCAAACTTTTTGGACATGGTTAACTAACTAATGTTAACTGCAATACCTTGCAAAATTAACCGAAAATTTAATAAAAGAAATTAAATTAAATACAACAAGGGTGAAAATAGAATTTTTTCAAACTTCTAAATTTGGCCATAAAACATGCACTATTGCGTTCATAGCGATTTTCTAGGTAATTTTCATGTATAATGTGTTAAAATCGGAGCTTGTATGAAATTGTTATTGATGTTTAAAAGTTTGGAATTGAAAATAATTAAATAAGGAAACAAATATTTTATAAAAGAAAAGCTCTATCGATCGACACCATAGTTTTGGACCGATTAATTCCTAGCGGTCAACTGCTCCGAACCAAGCAGTCGACTGGTTGGAGCATTCTGGATAGGGTTCAAATTGACTGAACGGCCCAAATTTTGTATAAATTAATAAAACGGTTGATGTTACTTCATACCCCTATAAATATAACCCTAAGCTAATACTGAGAACCCAAATTTTGTATAGTCATAATAGAACTTTGCTTCTCCCAAAACTCGACCCTCCTTCTTTCCAAATCAAATTTCTTCAAAATCCAAACTATAAATTCAAAAGATTGAAGAAGGAAGAATTGAATTAAATCAAGGAGGGATTGATGAACCCAACGTAGGCGATTCCAAGTGAATTAAAAAGAAATAGCTTTCTGAGGTAAGTGGGTTTGTAATTAATATGATAATTTATATGTAATTAAGTTTATTTATACCCTATCTGATATAGAATTAGTTTAGTTGAAAAAGAAATATTGTTTATCTAGAGATTTTAATAGATTGGAAATTTGATAAGAATTTAGCCCAATTGAATATGATACTTGTCTAATCTAAATTTTGTCAAAGTAAATCTGTTGGATAAAAGTTGACTTAGCTTAAACACACTCCTGTTGTTAAACTGAATATAGACTGATATATCAATACTCTATTAATTCTAGACCCAATTACTTTGAACCGATGACAAACATACTTATTAAATTATTAAAAACTGAAATTGAGAACATTGAAATCTGTAGATTAACACTAGTTCACTGTAATTAAAAGAGAGTGAATGATGATTAACAAAAAGAGAATGATGACTAACAGAGAAGAGAATGAAAAAGATAAAATAGCTTCGAATTGTCGATCGGTTGTTTAACATAAAGCGGTAAACTGCTCCAATAGTTAGGGCTCACTAGTTATCGGTTTACAGATGCAGTCTAAACCTCAGCCTAAGGCCTTGGTTTTAAGTCGATAGGTCAGTTATAAGTTTACAAACATAGTGTAAACCAGTTGTCTTTGCCACTGAGTCGGATGGTACTATGAGGTTTTGCATCGATTATAGTGCGCTAAATAACCCGGCAAAGAAGAATCATTACTTGTTGCTCTACATAGATGATCTCTTTGATTAATTGGCTGTAGCGAAGGTGTTCTCTCAATTGTACTTGGCTACCGAATTCCATCAGCTACATGTGGCCAAGGATAATATTTAGAAAGCTTCTTTTTGTACATTCGACGGACTTTTTGAGTGGTCAGCCATGCCTTTTGGACTGACCGATGCACCCACCTACTTTGGTGATCGTATGAGTCAAGTTTTCAGAGGGTTTCTTAATAAGTTCATTTTGGTATTTGTCAACAACATATTAGTCTATTCAAAAAGCGAGGAGGAGCACATGTTACATCTAAAAGAAGTGCTTAATACACTCCATGGGCATCAGTTGAAGTTGAAGTTTTCCAAATGTCACATTTGGCGCAAGGAGGTACACTTTTTGAGACACATTGTCTTTGAGAGTGGGCTAGCGGTCGATCATAGAAAAGTTGTTGTAGTGCATGATTAGCATGTACCGAAGAATACTATGGAAGTACGGAGTTTCCTTGGTTTAGCTGGTCATTATAGAAAGTTCATTAAGGACTTTGTGACATGCCTTACCAAGAAGAATTTGGTTTTCTCATGGGACTTGAAGTTGTAGGAAGATTTTATCAAGCTAAATGAGGCACTGATTAGGGCACCTATTCTAGTATTACCTGATGGTACGAAGCCTTCACAATGTATACCGACATTTGCGGTACGGGGATGGGCACGATCTTGATGTTGGAAGGGATAGTGGTGAGCTATGCTAGTCAATAGTTGAAAGTCCATGAGTGAAACTATCCTACTCATGATCTAGAGTTGGCAGCCATTGTCTTTACACTCAAGTAATGGAGACATCATTTATTAGGAGAGTGGTTTGAGCTTTACACGGATCATAAGTCTCTGAAGTATTTGTTCTTCTAGAAGGATTTGAATTTAAGGCAGCAGAGGTAGATATAGTTTTAGACATCGTATGATTTTGATATCTCCTATAATCTAGGCAAGGAAATGTTGTAGCCGATGCTTTGAGTAGGAAGCATGTGATGTTGAGCCTATGTTTTTAGAGTGGGAGCACATGGAGTTTATTTCTACAGTCAATTTTTGACCATCGTCAGACATCACTTCGAGATTGTTAGCATCTTTGGATGTGTAGTCCTCACTCATGAACTGCATTGGATCAAGTCTGAAGCAAGCGATGGAGTTGCTGGATATTTTCGAGAAGCTTAGTAGAGGAGAGCAGTCGAGCCATTTAAGGTGCTACACCGTTGACTTGAAGGGGTGGTTATGGAGAGATAGTATATTATGTGTTCCTTTCATGATGAATTAGATTGACATGGTACTAGTAGAGTATCATAGTTTTAGGATGACAATTCATCCCGGTGGAGATAAAATGTACCATGACATGAAGAGAACTTTTTATTGATCTAGTATGAAGGGGCATGTGCTAGAGTATGTGGCCTAATGTATGACATACTAGAGGGTAAAGGTGGAGCAGAAGAAGCCATGAGGATTGTTCTAGCCATTAGATATTCCATACTGGAAGTGGGAGAGTATTTTGATGGATTTCATCGATGGACTACTTCGGAGTAGGAGAAGAATGAGAGTATTTGGGTCATAGTTGACCGACTGACCAAATGCGCTTATTTTGTTTTGGTTAGGAGTAGGAGGATCGCTGCATCTTTTACAACACTATACGTGAGGGAGATAGTTATGTTACATGGATTTCCTTCTAGCATCATTAGTGATCGAGATCTTCTTTTCACCAGCGAGTTTGAGAGGAGTCTTCAGGAGGCTTTAGGCAATGAGTTGAGTTTTAGTACCACATATCACCTACAGGTGGATGGACAGATAGAGTGGGTGAACCGAGTGTTGTAGCACTTACTTTGGATGTGTATCTTAGATTTCGAAGACTCTTGGGAGGATCATTTTTCAATAGTGGAATTTACTTATAATAATAGCTAGTAGGCAAATATTAGGATGGCACCGTTTGGGACGTTATATGGGAGGCCTTGTAGATCACCGTCTTGTTAGTGGGACACTATAGATAGGATTATTCCTGGACCGGATATGGTGAGGGAGACATTAGAGAAGGTAGATTTGATTCGTAGAAGGATGAAAACCACACAAGATAAGTAGAAGTCTTACACTGATAGGAGATGCACAAAGTTGGAGTTCGCAGTGGGCGACATGGTTTTTGTGAAGGTCTCACCGCTTAGGCATGTCATGAGGTTTGGTAGTTCGATGAAGTTAGCAGCAAGGTTTTTAGGGCCTTTTTGATCACTAGTAGAGTAGGGAAGTTAGCTTGTAGGGTGAAGCTTCTTAAAAAATTAGCGGGAGTACATGACGTTTTCCATATCTTACACTTGCGAAAGTGTCTACATGATAAGCCGTTATAGTCGAGATGGGTCAGCTAGAAGAGGTGGAGGTAGAAAGGGAGTCACTTGTTCACCGTGCACCCACTCGAATTCTTGAGCATAGTAAAAAGCGACTCCGCAATAAAGTTATTAAGCTTGTTAAGGTCTAGTGTGGAGACGATCCGGCGAAGAGTACATAGGAGCTCGAGGAAAAAATCCGAGCCATCTACCTAAAACATTTTTCTGGTATGTTTCCATTCTAGCTAAATGAGTACAATCTACTTATGTGTTTAGGTTCTAGCTTAGTACACCCCATAGGTAGGGACAATTGGATACTAGAAATGGTTATGAATGTATCAATGGGGTATGTTTTGGATGATGGCTGCTAATGGATGTATTTATTAAATTGATCTTTGCACACTTAGGAAAATATATTCTCGAGTTAAAATACACTCACATCATTACTTATTTTATTTTATAGAGTTATGTATATATGGTTTTTGTTTATATTTTTTAATAGTTGCACATACATGTAAAATTTCCAGTATATTTATATAAGATGTTGCGTACATTTAGATATATGGCATAAGCACTTGCATTTCAGGAGATCGACTAGATCAGGAGACTACCTAATTTTTGCATTAGCGTATGTCATATGCATTCCATGCCTATATGTACATATTACATTAGAATTTGAACTAAGAACAATGATTATCAATGTTTGATGGATGAGTAGATGGTTCCAAGTATTAATTTCCATACTACATCTTTTCATCCTCGAAGATTTTGGGGACAAAATCATTTTAAGGGGGAGAATGTAATACCATGCAAAAATTAACTGAAAATTTAATAAAATAAATTAAATAAAACAAGGGTAAAAATGGAATTTTTACAAGCATCCAAATTTGTCTACGAAACTTGCACCATTGCATTCGTAACGATTTTCTAGACAATTCTCATATATAATATTTTGAAATCGGAGCTTGTATGAAAAGGTTATTAACATTTAAAAGTTTGGAATTAAAAGTAGTTAAATAATTAAATAAGGAAACAAATATTTTATAAAAGGAAAGCTTCATGGGTCGACATTATAGTTTGGAGCGGTCGACCTTAGCGGTCGACCGGTCGAATTGTTCAAGCTAAGATTTGGGTTGGCTGAACGACCCGGATTTTATGTAAATTAATCTAGCGGTTTATGTTACTTTGTGTCCCTATAAATATAACCCTAAGATGATACTCAGAATCCTAATTTAGTCTAGTCGTGCCAAAACTCCGTCTCTTCCAAAACTCAACCCTCTTTCTCTCCAAATCAATTTTATTCCAAAACAAAAACAAAATCAAATTCGAAAGACTGAAGAAGGAAGAATCAAACCAAATCAAGAAGGGACCGACGAACCTAGCAGAGGCAATTTCAAGCGAACTAAAAGGGGAATAGTTTTCTAGAGGTCGGTGGGTTCATAATTAACATGATGATTTATACATAAGTATGTTTGTTTATACCCTATCTGATCTAGAATTGGTTTAGTTGAAACATAAATATTTTTTACCTGGTGATTGTAATAAATTGTAAATTTGATAAGAATTTAGCCCAATTGAACATGAACCGTGTCTAATCTAAATTTTGTCAAAGTAAATCAGTTGGATAAAACTTTTTTATGTTAAACACACTCTTGTTGTTAAATTGAGTATAGACTGATATATTAATACTCTGTTAATTCTAGAACTGATTTAATTTGAATTAATGACAGACATACTTATGAAATGGTTAGAAACTGAAATTGAGAACACTAAAAACTATAGATTAACAAACTAGAAGTTTAATGTAATTAACAGAGTGAGAACGATGATTAATAGAAAGAGAATGATGATTAATAGAGAAGAGAATAAAAAATAAAACAACTTCGATCGGTCGATAGACTCATTGAAGTAAGTCGACAGTAAGAGGTCGACTGTTCCAGTAGTCGACGGTCGATTGGTTATTGGTTTACAAACGCAATTTGCATCCCGGCCTAAGGCCCAGGTTATAAGTTTTATACATACATATATACATACATACATATATAATATTTATTACATGTATATTATATATGAGTGTTAATATATTAGTAGGAAAATTAGTTCCATAAGTTTATGACTCTTGGATGTTACGAGACTGGATAGATATGTACGCTGGCAATTACGCTTAGAAATTATTTATTCGGCGTAGTTAAAATTCAAATGGGGCAATTTAATTGCAAATTGCACCAATAGTAGGTTCCATGGTGTGAGCGCAACACTGGAAAGGACGCTTGAAGATGTGTGTGGCCCGACACTACAGGAGGCTCCTAGGTACATGACGGGTATTGTTGATTGTTTACTGGATGCCCAGTACTGTGTAATAAGTGTTGTTACATTAGCATTGAGAGTGGACATGGAAGCAGCGAACCCTAAGCCATCGTTGACCCGAGTTGGCGTTGTGGACTCCTCCTCAATGCGTAGACACTCGCAGTTGTAATTTAGGAAGTAGTCCCAAGATGGATATTGTAAGCGATCCTATATTGGAATAGTTTTAGCGGTTATTAGACAATCCATAATTTTTGTTACCATCAGTCTTCTATTCAATGCCATCGAAACCATGAAGAATATAAAAGAAGGATCCACAAGGAATGATAACATTAACAAAGCCTTTGAAGGAGTCGAAGGGATGCTTCAGCAAAAGAAAATTTGATAAGCCGAGCACATTCGAAGAGGTCAAAAGGTGTCAGAGCCACCCTTTCGATTCGGTAAACTCCTTTTGAAGCAGTAACCTCCGCATGCAAAAAGGAGTTTCGAATGTGTTGAAGCCACCTTTCGAAGGCGACGGATGGTAGGCTTTTTCATGAGCACTAACCCTTTGGAAAAATTTGTTTTGTCATCATTTACCTTATACAACAGAATGTATGACCAATGCTACCCCTTCGAAAGCATATATTAGCCTTTTGAATCGATTGAAACCATCCAATTATAAAGGAAAGTTCACCCAAGTTCAATATAACATTCTCATATACCAGAAGATGGGGGTTCCGCATCAGTCAACATTTATGCCTTCGAAAGCTACCTTCTGCGCTTAAACTTTCTGCAATGTTTCGAATCCTTTAAAAACACAATGATACACCTATCGATGGAATCGAAAGCTCACATCTTTTCTTACTTGCAATAGCATAGTAATACAAAGTGGAAAGTGCACTACCCTTTCAATGAAGCTGAAAGCAATCAAGTTCTATTTTAAAGCAAAGTAGAAGGGCACCCAAACTTTAGCGGTAATGAAAAGTCATCAAGGTACTCCTTTCGACTAGGTCGAAAGATCTGATTCGAAAGGGTTCAACCAACGCCTATAAATAAGACCTTATGGCTCTTGTTTTGGGGATCCGAATTGATTCACTTCATTCTTGTACTTTATTGAATTTGTAAATCCAATTTCTCAAATTAGATTGGGAATTTGACTACATTGTATACTTAAGCTTCAAGTAGTAAAGGAAAATATTATTCAATGCAAGTATATGATATTCTTGGGTACATTAGTTGATTCAAATTTTCTGTGTGGTTCCGATTATAATCTGTCTATATCAACATGATCGAAAGTCCACCTTTTGAGGAAGTCGAAACCTTTCAATTCAACTAAAATCCTTAGCTCATTAGGTCCTTACCTCAAGCCACCTTGACCACTTCGAAATAAGGTTTCGATCGGATTCTAAACCAATTCATCTAGATAGGCATTATAAAAAGGAATTAGGTGTTTCGACCTTGTCGAAAGGTTATATAAAAGGAGTTTCAACTGCCTCAACCTTTTCGAAAGGTGGGTTTAAAGGAGTCAAAAGGTCTTAAATATCTCTATCTGTTCGAAGGGTTCACTTATACTTTAAACATTGCTTTGGGGTGTTGACAAGTTTTCTTGTTAACATTTTTGGCGCTAGAAGGAGGGCTTGAACCTCTGACCTTGTTGAACTTCCAACTTTACTTTCCTCTAACCCAATTCTATTCCAAGCTTACCTACTTTAGACTTTACATCACCATGTTTAGCAAAATCAAAGGGTCCGAACAAGGATCCTCAGAGCCACATCCAATTGGATTCTCCCATAGAACAATTAATGATTCTAAAGTACATGAAGAGAAAATGTTGAGATTGGAAGCTTTAAGGATCATAAAGGAAAAGAGAGTTGAATCTTATGACCTAGATAAATGAACTTTAAGTCCTTTTTACATTGGCCCCACACCTATCTTTGTCTTAAGAGGAACAAAAAATGAAAGTGATAACTTGTTTGACCAAATGAGCAAGACAATTCAACTCTATACTAAAGTAATAATCTTTGAAGAGGGAATCATGGCTGATTACAACGCCTTTGCACAAAAATAGCATCAAGCAACAAGTCGGACATTGCCTACATGTGAGCTTCAAAAGGTTTTGAAAAGAAAATTGGTCGTTGAGGGTGAAGCTTCAGAACCAAGTAATAAAAGATCTAGAAACCATCCTCAAAAGACAAGTTTCAAGTCAAGACTCCCTAAGGAATGCAACCTAACTACATCAATTGAGAATGTCTACTTGCTAACCAAGGAGGAACTCAACTATTGGCCATCCCAGAAGAAAAAGCGTAAACGTAAAAAGAGTCAGGGAGGATCCTACTACCACTATCATATGATGAATGGACATGATACAAATCAATGTAGAGCACTCGAAGGAATGGTGATTAACTTTTTCAAACAAGGAAAAATCAATAGATTTGTAAAGAGATCCTAGTCAAATTCAATAAAGCACAACTTTTACAAGGAAAATCTACATGGTCAGGAGTAGAATTCTCCTTACACTTGGTAATTACCTTAAACGGTTAAAGCCTTTGTCCGCAACAAGTTGGCCTGGTCAAAGCACCTCCTGGAGGGAGGTTAGAGTAAGCCTTTAACCGTGCCACGCTATGGACATGTTAAAGCATCGTCAAGCCCTTGATCACGCCACGCTATGGCCAGGTCAAGTCGCCTCTTAGAGGGAGCTAGAGTAAGCCTTTATCCACGCCATGCTATGGCCAGGTAAAAGCATCGACATGCCTTTGATCGCGCTACGCTATGCCCAGGTCAAGGCACCTCTTAGCGGGAGGATGTGATAACCCTGATTTTTGTGAGTAATTTCATGATTTAATTTAGTTTGTATTTGTTTGAAATTGCATTGGAAAAATTGGAATAGGAAATTGATTTGCAGATACAAAGTATAAAACATGTACATGTGCACAAGACAGTGTACACATGCACACAGATTTCTGTGTAACAAAATTTGACAGAAATTAATAGATAAAAATAAAATAACTGATTTAGAAATACATATGCATAAAGATAGAATTATGTCTTTAAATAAAATATAGTACAAAGAAAATAAGAAGCTAGGCTGAAATAAACTTAAAATTATTTAAAGAAAGAAAAATAAAAGGCTTAGGTATACATAAATTATACATATATACAGTCAATCAATCTCTGGAAAGAAACAGAAATTGCATGAAAATGGCATGAGTCCCTAAACAAGCACTTTATCTATTCTCAGTAATTTCTTTTATTAAGAAAATAATAACAATAATAATAGGAAGTCATGCATATGACATGACCAGGGAAAATTAAAAGAGAGAAACTAATTTCTGGAAAAGAAGACAAGGACCACATACCCTTTTATTTTCTTGAATCAAACCAGAGGCAGGCTATGTTTGGGATGGGGTAGAACTGACATTGGGTAAGTCCATAAACCCTAGTGACAGCCAAGATTTATATAAAAGGCCTAGTATAGTAAGACCATATGTTTTTGTTCTTCATTAACCTAAAGAGAAAAATATACAAGGCATAAACCAGAGAAAATAGGAGAAGGCAGAAGACTAAAAGGGGGTTCATAAGGCATAGGAAGAAGAAGGATTAAGGTGAGTAATCTCACTGAAAACTTTGGCATTAAGACCTGAATATTGAGGCAGCCAGTTTGAACTAATTTTCTTTTACAAGTTATGTTTTATGATTGAATGACTTTGTTTTGTTAATGATTTGTTTAAGGGTAAAACCTCTATCTGATTTACCCAAAAAAAAATAAGAGTCATGGATTCATGAACAAAAATGTTTGTCTGAGATATGGGTTAGCTTTGAGATTGAGTGATTTCTTTTATAAGTTTTCTTTATAAGTTGTTTATAAAAATCCCCGGATTCAAGTAGTGGGTGTATGGTCTGAAGGTAGAAAGAAATATGGGCTGTAACATTGTGTTGTTGCTTATGTCTCATATTAATTAAAACAAAAGAAAATGTAGAAGTGCAATGTTGTACATGTGCTGAGCTTCTATGTTTTATGTAATACCCAAATCAAATATACTTGTGGTTTAGCCAGATCATGAATCTGATTGAACCAGAGGTAAGGGAAAATATATATCTAACAAATTACTCAGGACCATATGCTTACATCTTGATCCAGTGCAACCCACAGGCAAAAAAATAATGTGCTAAGAAGTCACCTCCCTCTTCCATGATAAAATGTTTGCTTATGAGAATGTAACTTACCAAACTCTGGATGAATACATATTGCTTGCATTATTTATATTTCTCTGATTAAGAAGTGAGATGCAGAAGGGATTAGCACTGCTATGAAAAATAACAATAACACTTAGTAATTTAACTAAGGACTTGGGATCTTAGGGCTACCAAAGTATAGCTTGGCAATGGGAATATTGCAAGTTCACACATGGTATATTTATACCCAGGGGCCTGAGTGTGCTGGGTTAACAGAGAAATGTCCCAGGCAGTGTGTGTTTAAAAAGAAGAAAGTAGCTAAAGACCCTGTTATATTTGATAATGAGTTCTAGGAATAGATTCAGGAGAGGCCTGGGCAAAATCCCTGATGGCCAGTAAAGTTGAAAAGTGTATGATAACTGAATTGATGTTTGCATTTGGTTGTTTTGATGCTTTTTATTGATGAATCCTATGATTGTTTTCTATGAATCAAGTCATTGAGAATTTGTTTAACACTGATATGAATGCACATGCCTCACAAAAACATGCACACAGAAGATACTGAGTTTCTTATTCTTGCAAGTACTGGAATACAAATAGAATTGAATAAGATCATGTTTTCAGTTGGATTATTCACACCAGACAAATAGTCTGACCCTTTTGTGTTTATGCACCATTGGGTGTCTCATATTCATATGGGGCAGTTCATGGTGGTTTTGCAGGGAAATAGGAATTGCTTTGATCAGGATTGGATGTTAAACTGCTTAAGATTTGGATGCTATGTTTTTAAAAGACTTTGCTGAAGTAAACTACACCTTCATGATGAACTAGATTAAGACCTATTGTTTAAAATTACTTTGAGAAACCAATGTATGGTTAATTACTGTTTTATAGTTGTTGAACTTATATGTCTCAGCTGAACTATGTGCTTTGTTTCGTTAAATGCTTTGCTATGAAAAATGGATTTTAAGCTTCAAGAACAGTTAGGCTATAATGGTAGAAGATCTGAGATTAAAAGAATTTGTGGTTTGTATGTATATCTATAGATCTGGCATAAGAAAATCCATGTTCAAGTCAAAAAGAAAATCTGATAGAAAGAGTTTGAACTGCTTTGAAAAGAAAATAATATAGCATGTATCATGTAACTGAGTAGTGCAAACCAGAACAAGGCTAACATAGCCCTTTTCTTGAGCCTGGGTCAAGCCAACAACTAAGGATTTAAATTAAAAGTTTGGAGCAGTTTCATAGCCAAAGTATATATTAGGTTCAGACAATCTTGTTCACAGGAGAAAAAAAAACAAAAATTGGGTTTGAACCGACCAGCATAGCACTCGAACTCGTGACCTCTCATGTGTTAGTTAGGCGCGTTTCCGTTACGCCTAGATGTTGCTTCTGTTCACTTAGGATCCACTTTCTTTTAGCCTGAGTTTGACACTATGTAGACTTTAACACAATTATTCATATTAAAAAGCTTGCTTTCCACTGATTTTTACTTGATCATTCCTTGATTAGAATAACAGACTAAAGTACATGTTTCCAGTGGATTCTGTGGTCAAAAATCAGATTACAATAATTAATCTTTTTTAAGGAATTATCACTTTTAATAGATTTAAAAGGAATTCTACTTACATATTAACATGCTCTGATTATAGTAGAATGTAACATAGATATCTTCATATATGTATGTTAGGGTTGATTTAGATTTAAAACAATATTTTTATATTGTGAAAGATCCTGGATATATTTTGTTTGTTGGGGAAAGAAAATGACCCTGGGAAATATATTTGTAATGAATGATATATCTATATATCATTTCTTAAAAAAGAAAAAAATCCTTATGAAATTAGGGTGGAAATTAAGAGGGTCATTTCAGTTGGTATCAGAGCTATGTTGTTAAATAACATAGCAAAAATTTTGTATGAATTTGTTTGCATTGGATGTATAGAAGTGTTTACTGCCTTGGATGTTTTGTTTTTTTACACTATTGATATCTATTATGACAGAATAAGTGATAAATTAAAATGAATTAATCTATAGAGCATTAGGCAAAACAGACTAACCTAAGTGTTATATCCATAGAGCTATGGTAGGACCCAGACATCAAAATGTAGGAACAAGTGAACCACCCATGGTGAATGTGCAAGAATTCATGAGGGCCATAAGAGATGGAGTAGGCAACAGGCAGGAAAATCCACATGAGGAACTTTCCAAGCTACTCAAGACTTTTACCAATCTTGGAGGCAAAACCTTTGATGGCACAGAAGGAGTTATGGGGGTTCAAAATTGGCTTAGAATTTTGGAAAGAATCTTTGCAGACATGCAAGTTGAAGACCAAAGGAAGAGGCAAATTGCATCCAGGCAATTGAGAGGAGCAGCTTTGGATTGGTGGGAGGTTATCATAGCTGGAAGACCTGAAGGAGAAGTAACATGGGATCAGTTTAAAGCAATGTTGGAAGGCAGATTTATCCCTGCATCAGCTAAGGAATCTTTACTGGAGGAATTCATCAAATTGAGGCAAGGGACTATGAGTGTCACTGAGTACACTCAGAAGTTTGAATCATTGGCAAAGTATGGTGCAGTACTCATCACTACTGAGGAAGCTAAGAATGGCAGATATATCCAAGGGTTGAACTCTAGCCTTAGTAGAGCCATGCTACCATATAAGGATAAAACTTTTGATCAAGTTTTGGATTTGACTCTGAGCATTGAACAACATGATAAAGCTAGAGAGAATTTCAGGGCATTCAAAAATAATCAAAACAAGAAGGGAAAGGGTAAATTTCACCCTTATGATAAAAAGAAAACAGACATAACTTCCACCAAGAAACCAGAAGAAGCCAGAACTGCTGAAGTTAAGAAAAGGATCACTTGTTACAACTGTGGACAAGAGGGGCACATGAAAAATAGGTGCACCAATCCTAGACCAGCATCCTTCAATTGTCACCATTGTGGGAAGGAAGGTCACATAAAGAGGAACTGCCCAGATTTTAAGCAAGGAAAATTAGGGGCTTTGGAAGGGAAAGGCAAGGCAGCTGAGGGATCAAATGTTGAAAAGCATGGTCAAGTTGAAGGTACTTTGCTTATCCATTCAATACCTTTAACAGTAGTATATGATACTGGGGCTACACACTCATTGATCTCTCATGATATTGCACAACAATTAAAATTGAACTGTATGATTGTTGATAAACCACTGCTAATTAGAAGCCCTATAGGTAGTTCATGTGTCATGGGTATGATGTGCATGCAACTGGGATTAAATATAGGAGGACATGTGTTTGAGTCAAACCTATATGTGTTGCAATATCCAGACATAGGAATTATTTTAGGAGTCGATTGGTTGAGTAGATATAAGGCTATCATAAATATGGAGACATCCACCATATCATTGAAGGTTTCTGATGGACAAAGAATAATTGTTCTTTGTGAGGCAAACAAAAATAGAAGTATAGCCAACCTTTCTGCATTGTCAAATGAAAAACCCATGCCTGCATTAGAAGAGATCCCCATAGTTAATCAATATGATGATGTGTTTGGGGAAGTAAGAGGAGTTCCTAATCACAGGCCAGTTGAATTTTCAATTAGAATAATTCCAGGAGCTAGCCCAGTGGTTAAAAGACCAACCAGAATGGGGCCTAAGGAATTGATGGAGTTGAAAAAGCAATTAGTTGAACTAGAAGAAAAAGGTTTTATTAGACCCAGTAGCTCATCAGGGGAGCACCAGTAGTCTTTGTTAAGAAACATGATGGATCCCTGAGATTATGTATTGACTATAGGGAATTAAATAAAGTCACAGTTAAAAATAAATACCCCTTACCAAGAATTGATGATCTCTTTGATCAATTGAGTGGTGCAAAAATATTCTCCAGGCTTGATTTAGCTTCAGGCTTTCATCAGATGAAAGTAGAAGAGGAAAGCATTAAGTATACAGCCTTTAACACCAGATATGGACTTTATGAATTTTTGGTGATGCCATTTGGCTTAACAAATGCTCCTTCCTATTTTGTTGATTTGATGAATAGGATTTTCAGAGAATACTTGGATAAGTTTGTATTAATATTTATTGATGATATACTAATTTATTCTAAGTCAGTTAGAGAGCATGAGAACCATTTGCATATAGTATTTGAGAAATTGAGACAGGAAGACTTGAAAGCAAAGTTTTCAAAATGCACTTTTTGGCAGAATGAAGTGAACTTTCTAGGCCATATTATATCAGAAAAAGGAATAGCTGTGGACTCCAATAAAGTCATTGCAGTGCAAGCTTGGAAAAGGCCTACTAATGTCACTGAAGTCAGATCATTCATGGGAATGGCTGGTTACTATAGAAGATTCATAAAAGATTTTGCAAAAATCTCAATTCCATTAACCAGATTGACTAGGAAAAATCAAGTGTTCACTTGGACTGAGGAATGTGAAAATGCCTTTGGGAAATTAAAAGAAGCATTGGTACAAGCTCCAATTCTTAAAGTACCTGAGGGAAATGAAAACTTGGTGGTGTATACTGATGCAAGTGGACAAGGGCTTGGAGCAGTATTGATGCAACAACATCAGGTAATAGCTTATGCTTCTAGGCAGTTGAAATCAAGTGAAGTAAGGTATGCTACTCATGACCTTGAATTGGCTGCTGTAGTGTATGCCCTTAAGCTATGGAGACACTACTTGTTAGGGGCAAAATTTGAAGTATATACAGACCATAAATCACTCAAATATTTGTTTTCACAAAAAGAATTAAATATGAGGCAGCAAAGATGGATTGAACTCTTAGCCTCATATGATTTTGAAATATTATACACACCAGGTAAGGCTAATAAAGTAGCAGATGCCCTAAGTAGACAACATGATAAAGTGGCTAGATTAATGATAGAAGAGTTTAACACTTTATCATTATTAATTGATTCAGAGATAAAAAGTGATAACATAGAAAACATGAGCTTATGCAGTGGGAAGGTAGAAATGGGAAAATTAAGTTTTATTACTCTGGGATCAGAATTGAAAAATAAAGTTGCAATGCTACAAAACCAAGATCCATTTTTATTTGAAAAGAAGACAAAAATATTAAATGGTGAGACAGTAGAAGGTTTTCAGTTGAATGATCAGGGCCATCTGAAGAAAGGAGAAAGAATATGTGTTCCAGCAATGGATGAGTTGAAGCAAGAAATTTTGGATGCTTACCACAAAAGCAAATATACTATACACCCAGGAAGCACAAGAATGTATCACAACCTCAAGAGAGATTATTGGTGGATTGGTATGAAGAATGCAGTGGCAACCTATGTATCAAAATGTATGGTTTGCCAGCAGGTGAAGGCTGAGTATCAAAAACCCTCAGGGATGCTTCAACCTTTACAAATACCACAGTGGAAATGGGAAGACATATCAATGGATTTTATTGATGGTTTGCCTAGAACTAGGAGGGGAAATGATAGTATTTGGGTAATGGTTGATAGGTTAACCAAGTTAGCCCACTTTATACCAGTGAAATCAGAAAGAAATGCTAATACCCTAGCCCAGTTGTTTATTAAAGAAGTAGTCAGACTGCATGGTATACCAAAGACTATAGTAAGTGATAGAGATACCATCTTCACTTCAAAATTTTGACAGAGTTTTCACAAGGCAATGGGGACTGATTTATGTTTGAGTACAGCATACCATCCTCAATCTGATGATCAAACAGAAATTGTGAACAAATTGCTTGAAGACATGTTGAGAGCATGTGTATTGGATTGGGGAGGAAGCTGGGAAGATTACATATATCTAGCTGAATTTGCATACAATAACACCCATCACAGTAGCATAGGCATGGCCCCCTTTGAAGCTCTCTATGGAAGGCCATGTTTATCACCTTCAAGTTGGCATGAGTCTGGAGAAAAAGTGGTCTTAGGACCAGAAAATGTGAAGGAGACTTCTGAAAAGGTAGCCTTGATCAGAAAAAGAATTGCCTCTGCCCAAGATAGGCAAAAGAAATATGCAGATCAAAGAAGGAAGGCAGTACAATATGATGTTGGGGATTATGTGTTCATCAAGATATCACCCATGAAAAAGGTTCTAAGGTTTGGGAAACAAGGAAAGTTGATTCCTAGATATATAGGACCATATAAAATTCTAGAAAGAATAGGGACAGTAGCCTATAAATTAGAATTGCCAGAAGAAATGAGAGCAATGCATGATGTCTTTCATGTGTCTCAACTAAGGAGGTGGGTTCATGATAAAGAAGCAATACTAGAATCCTCTAAGGATGTGCAGATTGATCCTAGAATGATCTATGAAAAGGAACCAGTGGGCATAGTTTCTAGAGAAACCAAGAAATTGAGAAACAAAGAAATTAAATTAGTAAAAGTACAATGGAGTCTAGACCCAAATGATTGCACATGGGAAGTGGAGGATAAAATCAGAAATGATTATCCCCAGCTGTTTGATTGAAGAAAAGGTAAATCTCTATATATATATACATACTAATGAATGTGTTGGTTGAATATGCATTGTGATTTTTTTATCTTGTGATGATATGCATAGTGCTTAATAGGTGATTGGGTTGAAAATGGTTTTGAAATCAGAAAAATTCATTTTTCTGAAGAGATGATACTTAAGTTAAGTATGAAAGAATTGTGGGACACAATTCCTAAAAGGAGGGGTATATGTGATAACCCTGATTTTTGTGAGTAATTTCATGATTTAATTTAGTTTGTATTTGTTTGAAATTGCATTGGAAAAATTGGAATAGGAAATTGATTTGCAGATACAAAGTATAAAACATGTACATGTGCACAAGACAGTGTACACATGCACACAGATTTCTGTGTAACAAAATTTGACAGAAATTAATAGATAAAAATAAAATAACTGATTTAGAAATACATATGCATAAAGATAGAATTATGTCTTTAAATAAAATATAGTACAAAGAAAATAAGAAGCTAGGCTGAAATAAACTTAAAATTATTTAAAGAAAGAAAAATAAAAGGCTTAGGTATACATAAATTATACATATATACAGTCAATCAATCTCTGGAAAGAAACAGAAATTGCATGAAAATGGCATGAGTCCCTAAACAAGCACTTTATCTATTCTCAGTAATTTCTTTTATTAAGAAAATAATAACAATAATAATAGGAAGTCATGCATATGACATGACCAGGGAAAATTAAAAGAGAGAAACTAATTTCTGGAAAAGAAGACAAGGACCACATACCCTTTTATTTTCTTGAATCAAACCAGAGGCAGGCTATGTTTGGGATGGGGTAGAACTGACATTGGGTAAGTCCATAAACCCTAGTGACAGCCAAGATTTATATAAAAGGCCTAGTATAGTAAGACCATATGTTTTTGTTCTTCATTAACCTAAAGAGAAAAATATACAAGGCATAAACCAGAGAAAATAGGAGAAGGCAGAAGACTAAAAGGGGGTTCATAAGGCATAGGAAGAAGAAGGATTAAGGTGAGTAATCTCACTGAAAACTTTGGCATTAAGACCTGAATATTGAGGCAGCCAGTTTGAACTAATTTTCATTTACAAGTTATGTTTTATGATTGAATGACTTTGTTTTGTTAATGATTTGTTTAAGGGTAAAACCTCTATCTGATTTACCCAAAAAAAAATAAGAGTCATGGATTCATGAACAAAAATGTTTGTCTGAGATATGGGTTAGCTTTGAGATTGAGTGATTTCTTTTATAAGTTTTCTTTATAAGTTGTTTATAAAAATCCCCGGATTCAAGTAGTGGGTGTATGGTCTGAAGGTAGAAAGAAATATGGGCTGTAACATTGTGTTGTTGCTTATGTCTCATATTAATTAAAACAAAAGAAAATGTAGAAGTGCAATGTTGTACATGTGCTGAGCTTCTATGTTTTATGTAATACCCAAATCAAATATACTTGTGGTTTAGCCAGATCATGAATCTGATTGAACCAGAGGTAAGGGAAAATATATATCTAACAAATTACTCAGGACCATATGCTTACATCTTGATCCAGTGAAACCCACAGGCAAAAAAATAATGTGCTAAGAAGTCACCTCCCTCTTCCATGATAAAATGTTTGCTTATGAGAATGTAACTTACCAAACTCTGGATGAATACATATTGCTTGCATTATTTATATTTCTCTGATTAAGAAGTGAGATGCAGAAGGGATTAGCACTGCTATGAAAAATAACAATAACACTTAGTAATTTAACTAAGGACTTGGGATCTTAGGGCTACCAAAGTATAGCTTGGCAATGGGAATATTGCAAGTTCACACATGGTATATTTATACCCAGGGGCCTGAGTGTGCTGGGTTAACAGAGAAATGTCCCAGGCAGTGTGTGTTTAAAAAGAAGAAAGTAGCTAAAGACCCTGTTATATTTGATAATGAGTTCTAGGAATAGATTCAGGAGAGGCCTGGGCAAAATCCCTAATGGCTAGTAAAGTTGAAAAGTGTATGATAACTGAATTGATGTTTGCATTTGGTTGTTTTGATGCTTTTTATTGATGAATCCTATGATTGTTTTCTATGAATCAAGTCATTGAGAATTTGTTTAACACTGATATGAATGCACATGCCTCACAAAAACATGCACACAGAAGATACTGAGTTTCTTATTCTTGCAAGTACTGGAATACAAATAGAATTGAATAAGATCATGTTTTCAGTTGGATTATTCACACCAGACAAATAGTCTGACCCTTTTGTGTTTATGCACCATTGGGTGTCTCATATTCATATGGGGCAGTTCATGGTGGTTTTGCAGGGAAATAGGAATTGCTTTGATCAGGATTGGATGTTAAACTGCTTAAGATTTGGATGCTATGTTTTTAAAAGACTTTGCTGAAGTAAACTACACCTTCATGATGAACTAGATTAAGACCTATTGTTTAAAATTACTTTGAGAAACCAATGTATGGTTAATTACTGTTTTATAGTTGTTGAACTTATATGTCTCAGCTGAACTATGTGCTTTGTTTTGTTAAATGCTTTGCTATGAAAAATGGATTTTAAGCTTCAAGAACAGTTAGGCTATAATGGTAGAAGATCTGAGATTAAAAGAATTTGTGGTTTGTATGTATATCTATAGATCTGGCATAAGAAAATCCATCTTCAAGTCAAAAAGAAAATCTGATAGAAAGAGTTTGAACTGCTTTGAAAAGAAAATAATATAGCATGTATCATGTAACTGAGTAGTGCAAACCAGAACAAGGCTAACATAGCCCTTTTCTTGAACCTGGGTCAAGCCAACAACTAAGGATTTAAATTAAAAGTTTGGAGCAGTTTCATAGCCAAAGTATATATTAGGTTCAGACAATCTTGTTCACAGGAGAAAAAAAAACAAAAATTGGGTTTGAACCGACCAGCATAGCACTCGAACTCATGACCTCTCATGTGTTAGTTAGGCGCGTTTCCGTTACGCCTAGATGTTGCTTGTGTTCACTTAGGATCCACTTTCTTTTAGCCTGAGTTTGACACTATGTAGACTTTAACACAATTATTCATATTAAAAAGCTTGCTTTCCACTGATTTTTACTTGATCATTCCTTGATTAGAATAACAGACTAAAGTACATGTTTCCAGTGGATTCTGTGGTCAAAAATCAGATTACAATAATTAATCTTTTTTAAGGAATTATCACTTTTAATAGATTTAAAAGGAATTCTACTTACATATTAACATGCTCTGATTATAGTAGAATGTAACATAGATATCTTCATATATGTATGTTAGGGTTGATTTAGATTTAAAACAATATTTTTATATTGTGAAAGATCCTGGATATATTTTGTTTGTTGGGGAAAGAAAATGACCCTGGGAAATATATTTGTAATGAATGATATATCTATATATCATTTCTTAAAAAAAAAATCCTTATGAAATTAGGGTGGAAATTAAGAGGGTCATTTCAGAGGATGAAGTAAGCCCTTGGTCCCGCCATGCTATGGCCTGGCCAAGGCATCATACAAGCCTTCAGTCCCACCTATAAGGCCTAGCTGGAGCGCCTCCTAGAGAGAGGTTGGATAAGTCCTTGGCTCTTGCTTGTGGATAAGCTAACCAAGCACACCAGACAATAATTGACTAAGACGTCCGAGCTCGAGAAGCGGCATATCAAACAACGAACTAAGACGTCCAAGCCCGAGAAGCGACATGTCAAACAATGACAATATACAAAGCCTAAAGGGTGGCACATTTCAAAAGAATAAAAACCCAAAGAGCAGTGCAGAACCGAAGGCTTAAGTAAGAATCTACAGCGTTCGATTGGTTCCCAAAAGAGAATTTAAGAACTTCACTTATTAAAACCCGAATATAGGTTTCGAGTCTTTTACTATTAATCCTTGTTCTTCATCATATCCAAATTTGGGTTTCGGGGCAATTACTATTAATTTCCGTACTTCACTCATTAATGCTCGAATCTGGGCTCTGAACTTCTATTACGGAGACCTTTATCATGGATTTCTGGCTATCATCCTCTAATACTCGAATCTGGGATTTAGATCTTTGAACTTTTTAATTTCGTTCGTTAAAGCCTGAATCTTAGTTCTAGAGCTATTGATATTGACATTTCTATGAATTTCTAGTCTTCAATTACACTTGAGATAAATCTTACTAATGCCCGAATCAGGGCCACTAGACTTCTATTACAAACTTTCAGGCAACACTTGTTAAAGCTAGAATCTGGGTTACAGATCTTCTATTAAAAAGATTAATAATTTTCTATGATTTATTTCCAGATGATGATTTCTGGACTTTTATTAAACGATTATTATTGGCTTTCTATTAGTTATCTCCAGAAGAGGAATTTCTAAACCTCAATAATTGAAACCAGAATTGGATTTCTAGTTCTCTTGATTAGATTTTGGGTATTTTGTCAATATGATTAGAGTTGGATTCCTGGCTCTCTCTTGCCATTACCAAAGATGGGTTTCAAGACATTCAACTATATCCAATTATGGGATTACTTCTCACTTAATATCATATTTTCACATAATGATCTGTTAACTTCCATTACTGCGATCTTTTGATTTTGATAAATTACTATATAAGTTAACGATAAGAAATACTGTTTACTTTGTACTTTCCAATAAAATGAGATCTGTAAGGAATACTGAATGGGACAGCAAATACAAAAACCATAGTCCGAGTTATCAGAAAGTAGATTAAGAACAACATTGTAAGAAAAGACTACAGGCCAGGTGATATTTACATTATTTACAAAATTATTTACAAGTATATAGCACAAGTGTATGTTTTACAAATCCTGAACAGTCTTATCTAGATTTTCAGCAATTAAAGGATCAACGATATGCCGAATTGCTACACAAAGAATCTCTTTAAGCCTCATTTTCTTTTTCTTTATATCATCGGAATCATCAATGGATTCAATATGAGACTTCAAAGCAAGGTTGAAAGCTTTGTTAGCACCCTTAAGGGTTTTGTTTTGTCTCTCTAAATCAGCGATGCGCTTTTGAAGAAGATACTTTTCAAGTTAAAGTTTCTGAATCTTAGCTGCGTATTCATTAATGTGTTGTGAATATCTCACCCTCTGCTAGTCATCAAAATATCTCATCATTTCGAATTTTACCTTCCTGCACCATTCTCGTACTACCTTCTCATTTAAACCGAAAGGAGGGTTGGTTGTACTAGGAAATTTTTGAATTGCAAAAGATGAAGATCTTGTTGATTTTACGACAGATGAGATAATCGGAGAAGTCAGTAAATCGATATTTGGAATGGTGTCCCCTATGATGAATTCCAATGATTTGCATTAAGCTCGACAATCTTTTAACCTAATCTCTAAATCGCTTATCTGCTGAAGGAGCTTAGACATCATACGATCAAAATAAATCAAAGAATTTAATTTAATTTGGCGCTTCAATATGGAAATTGTCTCATCCTTATTCTTGATTTCCATTTCAAGATTGGTGATCTAATCATTAAGTTTTCTAATAATTGTCTTTTGAATCAAATATCTCCTATGCCATTCCAATGCTTCAGCATTGCCTTGAAAACGAGCAGATAGAGGATCCTTCAGTAAACGCCTCTTTTCAACATCGACAATCAATCTGTCTCAAATGCTAGTAAAGCAAGATAAGAAATCCAGTGAGAGTGGTGCAATAGCTAGATAGGAATCCTATTTAAACAAAAAAACAAAGCAAGACTCAAATAACCAGTCTCTTTTATTACTACTATAGAGATTACGACTCAGGAAGAAATAAAACGGAAAGTATAATCTCATTTTTTTAATCAAATATTTGTTTCATTACACTTAAAGTTGAGAAACGACATTTTTGAACTTTTTTCATAGAATTAGCTGAAAGAATAAATGTCGAATCGGAAGGGGCATTAAATCCTTATGGGGTAATAACTGGAGGATATTTGCTATAGTCCCATTCCCCGACAGAAGGGCTGTCATGACCGCATATTAATTTGGTATGATATGTTCGAATTTCCTTAAGGTTTTTTTTTTCTTTACCAAGAAAATCGAAATGATGGCGGGGATGTTCCATATAAAGTCTGTACAGGTCTCTAGGAAAGCAGTATCTAGCAAACTTTGAGACTTCAAGAGTGAAGCCTTTTCTAAGTAATCTCTTCTTAATTGATGTATTTGCTTAAATAATCTTTAGAAACAAGGCTGCTTGAGATACGTTTATTCTGTGATAACGTAATAATACACAACTAAGTATAAAAGGAAACTAGTGCAGAAAATTTACAAATCGATGTTATTACATTATTACAAATGTTCATCTGGTTCGTAAAAAATTTACTTTTTGAATAAATCGAAATTAAATTTATCTTTATAATATTTGAGTTTTTCTGGAGCCAACTAATGAAGGATTGATTGGACTGGCGGTAAATTCAAGCAAGCCCCCGGATGTGGATCTGATCCAAATTCATCTAAATATCTATATGTAGATGTCTATGTAGACTCCCACTAAAATCACCCAAGTATGAAAAATATATGGTTAGGTGCCTGCAATAGGCTTTGTATAAGAAGTCTACTAGGATGTATGTTTTTTCAACCAACACCCAAAGGAGTTTAATTAATTTCCAATTCTCTTTGAAAAGTTTATCATATTAAAGGCGTCCCCTCTTCAGTCGGGTGGCAGCTTCTTGGTCTTTAAAGGAAGCTAATACCACGGCACTTTTGCTAAGCTTATAATACTTGTCAGAGAGTGCATTGTGTTCTTTTATTTGCTTATCTGACTCTCTATACAAGCTATTTAATTCTGCACGTTTTCTTTCAAGCTTTGTTTTATAAAGTTGGATAGATTTCTTCTTTATCTAAAATAAAAAGTTATCAACTATTATTATCTTGGAAGTGAAAGCCATTTGGACAAGGAATTTCATGCCTGAGAAATAGGAATTGAAGTTTGCGAAACCTGCTTTTTCCCCCTTCGTTCTTAAACATTAAAGTTGGCATCCTGTTCATGAAGATTAGAAGATTCGGGAAGTTCAATTGGACTTCTTGCACGATCACAAGGATTGGGGTTAACTTTTTCTGAAGCCCCAAAAATATTAGTGTCGCCCTTTTCATGAGCATCGGCATGACCACCTCCGTTTCCACCTAAACCTTGACCATTATCTCGGTCATCATTATCATCATTATCATCATCATTGCCATCTTCTTCTGTGGTGGCTTCATCATCGTCTTCTTCTTCATTGGAATCAGAATCTCCTTCTATAGAAGGGACTTCGACAGATAAGAGTTCGGCGACATTGATTTCTTCTCTCTCAGGGACTTCAATTTCTTGCTCCATTTCTTTGATCTTATCCATGAATCTTTTAACTAGAGCAAGATCGAGTGAAGGGAAGCTTAAATCTAGGAACTTTTCAATGTTGTCTGTATAAGCAGGCATAAGAGCATCTTTGTAGAAATTCACGATGATGTCATTAAGGGAAGTACTCAAAAACTATGACACCCTTTGCCCGGCTTCAAAAATAGTATTCATGGCCAATGTTAAAGAATATTTCTTTTTTCCCAGCTTCTTCTTGAGAGAGAATTGTTTAGCAACCATCCAAGCCTTCTCTTCCTCGGACTCTTTTAAGGCCATTTTTAAATCCAAATTTTCTTCGACTATGAGTTGTCTTTCTTTTCTCTCCTCTGAGAAAGTAGATTCTGCTTAAGCAAGAGAGGCCCCCAACCTTTCTTGCTCCTTCACTGATTATCTTTGACAGCAAGAAGGGGTATAATCTGGTTGTTCAAAGTTAGGATTTCCTCTTGAAGCTCGGACCTTTCAGCAAAAAATTTCGAACCACTTTCTTGAAAAGAATACCAGCTTTTAGAAATTTGAAAGAAAAAGTACAACATGAGTCAAAATTTAGTTAGAAATAGTAATAAGAAGGATAAATAATATGAAACATATCAGAAGTTGTTGCTCAATTAAAGATCGACAATGACCTATTGGGTCAGGAGCAGAAGAATATGGATGAATGGAAGTAAAGGATGAGGAATTTATGATGGACTGTACCATTTTCTCGAAATCATTGGAAGGCACCAGCGAAGTGGGTTAAGAAGGATTTGACTCTTTAGAAGGAGTTGAAGTTTCAAAATCCTTTTGCATTTGTGCAATAATAATAGGAGAGTCAGACACAATTATACGAGACATGAAATCATCTTCGGAAGGAGCTGCTCCTGGTGGATCAATAGTAGCATCAAGAGAGGAACCTTCAGGAGCCTTGTCTACATCAATAGATCCTCTCTCTTTTTGAGGCGGAGAAGACTGGACATCAACAATTTAGCTTTCTTTAGGGAAGGACCCGCAACAGTCTTCTAACTTAATTTTCTTTCGACAATCATCCACAACCGGGCGATGGCCTAAGTCAAAGCTGATGCACTAGATGTAGAAGTTTGGAAGCTGGATCACTTATGATTAATTCGATTGGAAGTGCAGTTGCTAAGAATTCAGAAAAGAGTAAGTTAGTAAAGAAATCTAAAGAGTAATACAACAATAAATTGCAAGTACTACACTTAAGCTTACCAGGATGATCCGAGAAAATTGGGGACATAGAAGAGAAATTCTTGGGATCACCCGAAGACAAGAAACGTTTTCTTTTAGAAGTGTGTTGGACAAGAGGGGGTTGTCCAAGAACTCTATGACCAGTAGTGAGAAGGGAATGTTTTTGAAGATTGGTAGGCATCAGAAATGTGAGTCTACTTCCAATCCTACTTGAAGCTTTGGTCAACAGCTTTACGATTCTTTTATCCTCATCATTAAGATCTTTAGGAGCAGGACCTAATCAGAAAACGTAATTCAGCAAAAGAAAATGTTATCCCGCCTTTTGGCAAGGCCGTGACACCAAAAAGTTGACTGGAAAACTAAAGGCAGTTCGTCGTTAAAGTTCGTTATACGCAAGTTCGCCATGGATATCGATGAATTTTGTTGGATGTCCGGATCAGGCTACAATTGATAAGGCATGACAAGTAAAGCCATGCAAACCAACGTTCCAAATCTCAAGTCAATCCGAGTTCGTACACTCAAGATATCATCGATGCAATTTGGAGTAGATAGTCATATGTTCGAATCCATAGAAGGAGCTTGCGTTCGAATCCGTCTGGTGACCAGGCTTCGTATCCACGTGACCATCTTTGTTCGACTCCATCGAACTTCTCTGATTCGAATCAATGAGAAAGGAGCCTGCGTTCGAATCCATCAACCATATACTAGTTCGAATCCATCCTCGAGGCTTCGCTTCGGATCCATCAGCACCGAGCTCCAGTTCGAATCGATCGAAGGAAGGATCCTTCGAATCCATGCAGGCAGAGGAGCTCCGACTCCATTCCAAAGCACCAACATCATCGATTCGAAGGAGGCTAATCTTCGACTCCAGTACCTTCAAATCCATTCAGTTGTAGAGACTTTGACTCCCCTTCATAACTGTCTTCGAATCCACCCTGATGAAGCAAATTCGAATCGATCACCCATGATATACCCTGATCGATTCGAACTTACATCTCTTCGAATCCATTCCCTCGAAACCATCGAGTCGAAGTAGCAGAGGTTATGGATATGACCCAGTAAAACCGGAGTAAGAGGCGGATCGATGCGAGAGACACGCGCCACGTCACAGCAAGCATCGAGTCGACCAAATCGATTCGAACTAAGATCGATTCGAAGTATCCATGTTCTCTAGAAATGCAACATTGAATCGATCATATCTCGAGTTCTACAAGTCCAAATGCCATGAAATTTTCACAGAAGCTTAAAAACATGATGAAGAATGTTCACACCAAATTTCAGCTCGATTGGATGATTTCTTGATCGATTCGAACCAAGGGTCGAATCGATCCCAAAGTGGGCCCGGATCTCCAGATTTCGGCCATGTGGGCCCCCTGACGTACCAGAACTGGTCTCCCCTCATTTTAGGCGAAATATCAGCCTCCTACACCTATAAATAGATCCCCTGGTCATTCAGAAAAGGGGTTGGAGAATTCTAAGTACTGAAGAGCGCCCAGATTCTGCCAGATCTACTCCAGAACACCGCCGCTGCTTTAGATTGAGATTTAACTTAGAAATTCAGTTGTATTACATTATAAACTATTGTAACCTTCAAGTATCGAGCAATAAAATCATCAAACTTCATAGTGGACGTAGGCAAAACGCTGAACCACTCTAAATCGCTTGTCTTTGCAATTTACTTTATGTTATTTGGAGTTTTTGTTAGATAATCCACAGTTTTAATTTTCATTCTTCACTTTTATCTCTTCAAAAACTTCCGAAGAGTGTTGTGCCCATTTTTGGTACAAACACTTTGGTGCTTTCATTGAGAAAAAACCAGCTTTTTTCTCCTGCTCCTTGGATCTACCATCGATACCGGATTGCACAAATCCAAGAGGAAGATCCAGATCTCTAATTCATAATCCTTCCATTCTATTCAGATTCGCATAAAGTCTAGGAAAAGGATTCATCATTCAAAATGGTTAGCACGAGAACCACTTCTACAGCTACTGGACAAGAAGGTAGGGATGGACAGAATCCTGCTCAACAGCAGCCACCCAACCAAGACAACACTGCCCACTCAGATCCGTCTGGGGCAGTCACTAGACAAGAATTCCAGGTGTTGCTTCAAGAGTTGACTCAGAGTCGGCAATAATTGGCCGAACAGTTGCGTGCTAATATTGAATTGACAAACCAACTGAACCGCCAGGGCCGTAGGAGGTCCAGAAGGGATGATGTTTCCCGCTCATCCACTGAAAGTTCTGCCTCATCTGACTATCATCATAGATCTACCCGTCCCCGATTGGACGGAAGTCATGCTCAAGTTGCTGGATATCAACCCGCCCTAACTGTCGGACAGTTGAGGGTAGGACCGTCAACCAGCTTCCAGGCTGGGCCATCAGCACGAGGTGGTCGTACTCCACAATATACTACGGACAATCATGTCACAGCTGCCACAGTAGAAACAAGGGTTGATACCCGACATCTTCCAGATTCAAGCAATCAACAGCAGGGACGTACTTCTGAACCATACGGCCTGGAAGATGCTGAGCCAAGGAGGCGAAACTTGGACCGTCGACAGCGCCCGGTCCAAACTCGCACTGTGGAACCCGACCACACCTTAGCTCAGCATTCTCAAAATGTAGCAATGCCAGATATCTCGACTATGATACGTCAGATGATCCGTGAAAGCCAAGGTCTTACCAACGACGATTGGGGGATTTCTCGGAGTCATACTCCTTTCACGGACGAAATACTATACGCTGAACCTCCTCGGCGATTTAGAATGCCAACTCTCCCTATGTACGAAGGAAATTCTGATCCCAATCAGCACATATTGAAATATGAATGGTCAATGAGCGCCGCAAGGGCCGATGATGCAGTGAAATGTCGAAGTTTCCCCATCTCACTGGGAGGAATTGCAACAATGTGGTTTACAAGATTACCTCCAAGATCTATCTCTTCATTTGACCAATTGGCTAAGAAATTTGTTGAACAATTTCGCATGCATGTCGCTAGACCCAAAGATGTTAACACCCTGTCCAGTGTTACCCAAGCTCGTGGGGAAACACTAAGGCGTTACTTGGAGAGATTCCATGCGGCATGTGTGGAAATTAGTAATCCCAACGACAACTCAATTTTAATGGCATTGAAAAAGGGAATTGATCCCGATTCTGAATTTGGAAACTGGTTAGCCGGAAAGCCACCTGCATCGTTGGACCGTTTCTACTCCAAAGCCGCTCAATTCTTACGGCAAGAGGACGCGAAACAGTCTAGGAAGCAGGACGATGTGAAACCCGGAAATGAGGGAATACAAAGCAATGTAGCAGTAAAACAGTCCGGTGATAATTCCGGAAAAGTTCAGTGAAACATACAGAACAAACAAACTCAGCCAAGGGGTAGCAATGGTCAAAATAAGAAGAGAGATCCGAATCCAAGCCCACGGCGTAGGGCTCCGATGTTCGAAAGTTATACACCATTAAACACATCGCTGGAAAATGTGTACCTACAAACTTGCAACACTAAACAGTATAAGAAACCCGCTCCGAAGCGGTCATCAGAGAGGCAGATTCAGACAGGAAAGTTTTGTAGGTTTCATGAGAGTTATGGCCACAATACTAATGACTGTCGTCATTTGCAGGATCTCATAGAAAAGTTGATCAGGGAGAGAAAGTTAGATCAATTCGTGCGGGCACCGCAGTCTGGTGGTGAGGGCCCATCAAACCCAAACCGTGAGCAAGACCAAGAAAGACAAGAGGAACCCGCTCGTACAGGCAGGAGGCTAGTTATCAATACCATAAGTGGTGGTCCTCATCCAGCGGATAGGAGCTGGAGGGAAATGGAGTCGTATGCTAGCTCTGTCAGGCATGCGTGCTTCGAATGCTGCAGTAATTATGAGGATGGAACCCCGGCTAAGCAACAAAAGACGATGTCTGACGATATCATATTTAGAAGCAGAGATGCTGACAAAATCGAAGCCCCAACAATTGACCCACTGGTCATATCTGCCCAGGTTGGTCCTGCTTGGATGAAGAGGATCCAGGTTGACAGTGGGAGTTCTGTAAACATTCTATTCAAACGAGCTTACGATTTAATGAAGATGGAAGCAAAAGACTTGAAACCCTGCCAATCTCGAGTTCACGGCTTCAATGGGAGTGCAACAATACCCACTGGGATAGTGGAACTACCAGTAGAATTAGGGATTGGGGAACGCAGGAGAGTCCGACTGCTGCAATTCGTTGTTCTTGACATCGCTTCACCGTACAATGCATTCCTGGGTCGACCAGCCCTTGCTGAATTCAGGGCAGCCATTGCCCCGTGGTGTTTGACTTTGAAATTCCCAACTGACCATGGTATAGGAATCGTTCAAGGAGATCAGGCAGCAGGAAGAGCCTGTTATGTTGCTGAGTTACGTGAAGCACAGAAGAAGGAGAAAGGAAAGGGCGTAGAGGAATCTCTCTGCGTCCGTTTTACTGATAATTGATAACTAGCGCCCGGGCCCCGGCCCGGGCACCACTACCAATTCCTTAAAGATCTTGACCCTAGAGATAACGAAGATAAAGATGAAGTCAAAGAGAATCAAGCGTCTCCAGCCGAACTGACTGTGGACGTCCCAGTCAGCGAGGATGACGACTCGAAAGTACTAAAAGTTGGATCTCAACTGGAAAAACAGATACAACAGGAATTGGTTGAATTTCTTCAAGCGAATCTCGATGTCTTTGCCTGGACGCACTCTGACATGTGCGGAATCTCACTGAACATTGCAAGTCACTCTTTGAATATTGATCCGCGACATGTTCCGGTCAAGCAAAAGAGGCGTGGTATGGATCCAGAGAGATCTGCCGCCCTTAAAGAAGAAATTGACAAGTTGCAATCAAATGGTTTCATCCGAGATGCTCTATACCCAGAGTGGGTGTCAAATCCGGTAATGGTTCGAAAACCGAATGGGAAATGGAGAACTTGTGTCGACTACTCCGACTTAAACAAAGCTTGTCCTAAAGATAGTTTCCCACTTCCTCGAATTGACCAACTCGTAGACTCCACTGCAGGCCATGAATTGTTATCCTTTATGGATGCTTATTCCGGTTATAATCAGATACCCATGTATCTACCCGATCAAGAACATACTAGTTTCGTGACCGATCTGGGACTCTACTGTTACAGAGTCATGCCTTTTGGTTTAAAGAATGCCGGAGCAACTTACCAACGCTTGGTTAATCGAATGTTCGCTGACCAGATCGGGAAGACTATGGAAGTTAATGTGGATGACATGTTAGTTAAGTCCCGATTTTCCACAGATCACGTCAGGGATTTAGATTCAATGTTCCGCATCCTACGTGAATATGGAATGAAGCTTAACCCGTTAAAGTGCCACTTTGGCGTCGCATCCGGAAAGTTTCTAGGTTTCATCGTCAACGCTCGTGGGATAGAGGCGAACCCCGAAAAGATCTGGGCAATAAGGAATTTGCAAACTCCAAAGACCATAAAGCAAGTCCAGAGTCTCAACGGGAAGGTAGCAGCGCTAAGCAGGTTCATCTCAAAATCCACTGATAAATGCATTCCTTTCTTTGATCAAATCGGAAGGGAAAACGAAACTTTGAATGGACCATGGAATGTGAAGGCGCATTCCGATCGCTGGTTCAGCATCTCTCTACGCCACCGATCTTGTCAAAACCGATTGATCACGAACAATTATACCTTTATCTGGCGGTATCAGAGCATGCGATCAGTGCTGCTCTGGTCCGAGAAGAGGATCGAGTGCAGAAACCGGTCTATTATGTTAGTAAACGATTGACCGGAGCTGAAAGAAATTACCCCAGGTTGGAGAAACTGGCTTATTGCTTGGTCATTGCCTCAAGAAAGCTTCGTCCTTATTTCCAAGCTCATCCGCTTACTGTGTATACCGATCAGCCGTTACGACAGGTCCTCACGCGGCCTGAGACGTCTGGAAGGTTACTCAAGTGGAATATCGAACTAAGTCAATTTGACATTACTTATGCTCCGCGGAGAGCCATTCAAGGGCAAGTCCTAGCTGACTTCATAGTTGAATTTACTGTTCCAGACGACTTACCCGAAACCAGCGAGTCTCCTGAATATGTCTGGAAACTTTATACAGACGGTGCATCAAACGATCGGTGTTCGGGCGCTGGTGTTGTACTAGAAACCCCCGAAGGTCGATCCATATGCTATGCTTTGAAGTTTGATTTTCACGCAACCAACAATGAAGCCGAATATGAAGCTCTGTTGACTGGGTTAAAGCTTGCCAGAGATCTGAGAATTATCGCTATAGAAATTTATTGTGATTCACAGTTGGTTGTGTGCCAGGTACGGGGAGAATATCAAGCAAGAGATCGAAGGTTAGCTGCTTATCTAGCCCGAGTTCAGGAAGCACTGGATCAGTTTGATTATTATGCCATTTACTATATACCACGAGATCGCAATCAAAAGGCCGATTCATTGGCAAAGTTGGCCAGCACAGGTGAAGCACAGCAAATGGGACTTGTCCCGGTCGAAACTTTGTCCTTCCCAAGCATCGATCAAATAAAAACGAATGATGTGTTGGAAACCTCTCCCAGTAGAGAATCATGGATGACTCTGTATCGAAATTATATTGAGAATGGGATATTGCCTGAGCACCGAAATGAGAAAAGGCAAGTTCTACGAAAAGCTTCGCGGTTCATCATTCAGGACGGGATCATGTATAGAAAAGGTTATTCTGTTCCACTCCTCCGGTGTATCGCTCACGACGAAGTCAAACGAGTGTTACATGATGTGCACGAAGGAGAATGTGGCGATCACACCGGTGGACAAGCGCTTGCTAAGAAAATACTCCGATATGGATATTACTGGCCGACAGTGAACCGAGATGCAGCCAATTATGCCAGAAAGTGCGACAAGTGCCAGAAACACGCTCGAATTCCAAGAGCCCCACCTACCGAGATAACTCAAATGGTCAGTCCCTGGCCATTCGCTATGTGGGGTATCGACATCATCAGCGCTTTACCTCTGGCAAGAGGTGGTGCGAAATATGCCATCGTCGCAGTTGACTACTTCACGAAATGGGCCGAGGCCGAAGCTCTCGCAACGATTACGTCGAAGAAAGTAATAAACTTTGTAGTCCGCAATATCATTTGTCGATTTGGACTCCCGCATACCATCATCACCGATAATGGGACCCAATTCAAAAGTTCGGAGTTCAAGAATTTCTGCCAACGATTTCATATTCATAAAAAGTTCTCTGCAGTCGCACATCCACAAGCAAACGGTCAGGTCGAAGCTGTTAACAAAGTTATCAAATCCATCTTAAAGAAACGACTGGAAAAGGCTGGGGGCAAATGGGTCGATGAACTTCCTATGGCATTATGGGCTTATCGAACAACTCACAAGACCGCAACTGGACACACCCCATTTTCCTTATCCTATGGCTCGGAGGCCGTTATTCCAGTTGAGACAGAAGTATTTTCTCACCGCGTAACTTATTACGATCCAAAAACAAATGCTATATTACTCGCTGAATCTTTGGATCTGTTGGACGAGAAACGGGAAGAAGCTGATTTAAGAGCGGCCGCATACCGAAGTCGGGTCGCCCGGTTATATAACACCAAAGTTCGCCCCCGAACCTTTGAACTCGGTGATCTTGTCCTCAAGAGAATCTACCCGGTTCCTTCACACATGAAACCAAATTGGGAAGGACTGTACGTGATTACACAAAGACTTTGGGATGGCACATTCAAACTATCAACCGTGGACGGTCTATTTTTACCAAGAGCCTGGAACAGCGAGAGTCTCCGTCGCTACTACATATGACAGGCTTTATTTATTTCATTATGTTTTTTATTCAGCAAATTACTTTTGCGTTTCGAAATTAGAATTTGTAATAAGGCAACTGATTTGCCATATTTTCTTATTTCAGCAATAAAATGCCATCTCTTCGAGCTAGAGCTGTGATTCATTAAATACAATGTACAACATCACGATGCACGAAGAGCTAAGTTCCATCACACAGTGGAATTTATTCAAGTAGGGAGTGGCTGTGAAGCAATCAACCACTCACTAAATGAAACCCGAGCTCGGGGGCAAGCCATCACATCAGGCCAAGAAATGGGTTGATACACGACAACCCTTCACTTAACTCCGTACTCCCAGAGTGCGAGGCGGAGTATAAACATTCACTTAACTCCGTACTCCCAGACTGCGAGGCGGAGTATAAACATTTTCTTAACTCCGTACTCCCAGAGTGCGAGGCGGAGTATAAACATTTAACTTAACTCCGTACTCCCAGAGTGTGAGGCGGAGTATAAACATTTTCCTAACTCCGTACTCCCAGAGCGCGAGGCGGAGTATAAACATTTTACTAAACTCCGTGCTCCCAGAGCGCGAGGCGGAGTATAAACTTTCATTCAACTCCGTACTCCCAGAGTGCAAGGCGGAGTAACATTTTCCTAAATCCCAGAGTACTCCGAGAGCGCGAGCTGGGTACAAACTTTTACTTAACTCCGTACTCCCAGAGTGCGAGGCGGAGTATAAACGTTTTCCTAAAACCCCAGAGTACTCCGAGAGCGCGAGCTGGGTATAAATATCGACAAACTCCAGACTCCGAGAGCACGAGCTGGAGTATAAACATTACTCAACTCCGTACTCCCAGAGTGAGAGGCGGAGTATAAACATACGTCAACTCCACACTTACTCCCAATACTGGGGGTAGAACCATAACACATAACAAGTTGAAGACAAAAGGGAATACATTCTCATTTCCACTATCAACAAAAAGAATCTGATTACAAAATGGTTCAAAAAATTGCTACTAGTGGGAGCCGAATCCACATCTATACACGGCTATAGAAAAATCAACAAAATGCTACCCTACGTAACAGAGATTTAAAGAAAGAGTTCAATCTTTCTTCTTCCTTATCTTCTTCTTCGGGGTAGCCCCACCAGATCCGCTGCCTGATTTTCTCCTCGACCGCTTACTCTTTTCAGGCTTGCCCTCCGGCAGCGATATAATGTCAACGTCTTTCTCAGAACTGGAGGTGACGGAGATTCTTCTAGGAGGACGAGCTGGAGGCATAGGAGTAGTAGCAGGAGGAGGGGCAGGAGCAGTTTCAATCACTACAGTACCGCCCGGTGAAATCACCATTAACGGGGCAGGCCCGGGCGGATTCATACCAGCATTCCCTGCTGCCATCTCGGCATCAATCTCAACAATAATGTCATCCTCACGAGATACTTGGGCCGCATCGGATGTGCCAATAGCTGGCATAGATGAACTAACGGCCGGAGCAGCCCCACTCACAGCATCGGACGGGTTGACAGAGGGATCGATGGGTTCATTGAGAAGCTCCTCAATCATTTGAGCGCTGAAAGAAAACATATTTGCATCTCCCTCCTCGCCAATCAAGGTAGAAGTCATGATGGCTTCAGAAAAAACAATCCCTTGTGTTTGATGTGGAACTGATAGAGCAAGAGGCGCAGAAATAATGACTTCAGTCACTGAAATGCGACAAAACAAAGATTGTTAGCCAAGTGTGTTGCTTAAGGTTCTTCACAACTAAACTACGAGAAGCGTTCAAATACCTTCCTTGGTCTGGACCGAAACGTGGGCAGAATCCTCGGTGGAAGATAATAATGGTTGGTCAGGATTATATGCAGGAACAGACTGGGGATCTACCGCACCAGTGGTTTTGGGCAATGTTGGAATTACAGCTCCAACACTTGTCTCGTGATGCGCGATCCCCGAGCCTTCGCCTGTCTCTAGAGATTGAACGCCAAGCTTTTCTTTCGCCATAGAGATCACCGCCTCATGAAGGGTCTTCCTCTCATCCTCGGTGAGCAAACGCATCTCCAGCTCAAAGTCGTCAAGTGTTTCATCTGGATGCGCTGCTCTTTTCTCATTCACCAGCCGGGTCCAGGCATTGTACAAGATCATGGAGTCATCTCCCAGCCACGCTAAATTTCTATGTTCCAGCACATTAGCGTTGTACGTGACTAAGAGATCATCAAACTCAGCATCTAGCCTAGACCTCTCCTCCAAGATCTTTTCTTGAATTTCTGCTTCCGCAGACTTAGCCTTGACCGCCGCCGTAGCAAGTTCGGCCCTGAGAGATACTGCTTGGTCGCAAGCCTCTTGAGCAGTGGCGTTTGCATCGTCCTTCTCCTTCACCATTTCAGTAAATTTGGCCTTGAGCTCATTCAGCTCTTTAACGGCTAAGTCTCGCTCAGCTGCAATGGTGGTGTTGCGGTGGCCCATCTCTTCTACCGTGGCGCAGTGTTCCTGCTGCATCCTCGCCAGTTTGGCCACGACATCTTCATGTTTCTGAAGTGTTTCAAGCTCTAACTTCCGGGACGTCTCCACTTCAGATTGAAGAACCTGAATGATGCGTTTCTGTTTGACAATGTCAGCATCACGTTCAACAATGATCTTCGCCCGGTCAAAAGCTACTCTAGAAGCCTTCACGGCTGCCTTGTACCACTCCTTATACTGAGCGTAGAAGTCGTGGATATAACTATGAGCAGTGGTCTCAGCGTCCGGAGGAATTCTTTTAAAGTTAGGAGGGAAGACATAGCCATCCATGCAAATTTCAGGGTAGTCATTTTTCATTTGGGCGAGTTTAGCAGCTCCCTCGCTTGTCAACTCAGCCGGAGCTTGTTCAATTATAGCGGCTGCTGTCGGTTCCATTCTTGGCCGCTGAGCATCAGGCCGAGAAGATTGAGAAGGTAGCTGCTGCTGATGAGATGGCCCTAGGAGGTCTACTGGGGCCCTGGGAGGCGGAGGAGAGCGAGATCGGGGTCGGTACTGGTATCCCCGGTCTCTGTCAGAATAATCATAGCCAGAACGGCCACGCGAGTAATCTCTGTCTCTATCATAACGTTCTTGACTTGAATAGCTTTGCCCATGATCCCTATCTGTTTCTCTCCTGCGGGAATCGTAAAATGGAGAAGATTGGCGCACATTCCGAAGCCTATCCAGAGTAGAGCCACGTCCTGACATCTCACCTGCGATAAGAAAGAATTACGGATTAAGATCCCATAAAGCAATGTTTATTATGCAAAAGTCATGAAGTGCTGTGGAAGTGTGTGTAAATGTGTAAACCCCCAAACCGACCGGAAGTGTTGACCGCACTTAAAGGAAAGGGCTCGTTCATGTTTAGGACATCTTGAAATTCCTCCAACCCAGGATTATGAGAAATCGATATATAATCTGGGATGGGAATGTCGTCAAGCCCTTTGAAAATGTCTCTCGAATGAGAAGGGGCGGCCTCAGAAATCATAACTCTGGAAATGGTAGGAGACACATCCACAGATTTCCACCCCTTAGACTTAAGTTTTTTGGAAACGGCGGCCTTGCCTTTCCGTCTTCCTCCGACTCCTCCAAGTTTCCCGAGAGGTCAGCCATTGGCTCCGAATCCGTATGGGTTCTTTCTTCGTCACTCGCCTCGATTATTCTGATTCCGAGTGACTTCTTCACCTTTCTCTTCTTGGTTTTCTTCTTATCTTCCTTCCTGGAGGCGGGCTTTGCCAATCCCTCAACGACTATACTTTGATTGATGTCGATCAAACCAAGAACTCTTAAGTTATAATCGTTCAGCACCGAGTCAATATGCCTCAACTCGCTTGGAACTTCTTGAAGACTTCGGACGATACCCTTGAAACGCCCTCCATCGGGTCTGGAGATAATGGCTGTAAAAGGAATGAAATGTCAATTTTAACACCGAAGAGCTATTGGTCAAGAAAACGGGTTAAGGCACTTACGTCTAGACAACCATCGCCTAGCAAAACCCGGAGGGCATCGAACATAGAACCACTCGTTCTTGAAATAACTCAGTCGGGTCCAAGCTCCAACTACAACTTGACAATTCCTAACTGCCTCCAGAAATGTAAAAGACGGGCTATCACCCCTACTCTTGAAGTTAAATATGTGTCTGATCTCGGTGGGCCTTGGCGGGCGAAAGAGACAGTCCATAAATATGACAAAGGCACTGTTCAGCAATGCGTGCCCGTTGGGATGAAGTTGTGAAGGAGTGATTCCTAAATCTGATAGCATCCCTCTGATATATTGATTGAAAGGAGGGAGAGTTCCGGCCGCGCAAGCATGGCGATAAAAAGCCGTATATCCATCAGGCGGATTGTGCGGTCTATCATCGGCATTAGGTAATAACACATCATCCAGAGATATGTTATGCTTTAAGCATATTCGTCCCAATAAGGATTCGGAGATGTTAGATTGAACCGAATCAACCGGGTCCTCAATAAATATAGCCTCTGGCAATTCATCTGGAGCTGGATCGATTACATCGGCAGGAATATCGGGAATCTCAAGCACCGGAGGAGTCGAGCTCTGTACCTCTTGTTGTTGGGAGCTCGAAGATTCCATAATTAGCTAACTCATCAGAAAGCAATGTTAAGTTCATAAATAGCCCGTGCATACCCCAGTGTAGTGTGTGTGAACATGTCATGCAGTGCAAGTGCTGTGCATCACTTAAGAAAATTTAACAGAATAAAGCAAGATGTTCGTACAACATAACTTGGGAATTTGAGAACGAAGATGACCGTCATCGCTGACCGTCACTTCCACACCATCCAAAGGCTACTGCCCACTTCAAGTATAAATCTTTCAGTTGTATTATTGGTTAAGTCATAGTTCCATCGATGAGCCTCAAAGGAAATTCAAGTTAAATCTTTTAGTCAAAATCGATTATGCAAGGCCGAAGCTCGTCAGAGTCAAGTATGCTAAAGTTCATTACGTTTGTCATAGTACAAACTTGAAGTTGGTCGTAGTTCAGATAATGGAGCAAATCAAAGGAGCAATGGTCTCAGAGGACGAAGGCGTTCGAATCCATCGGCATAGAACAATGAGGGTCGAATCGATGGAGTACGACTCCAGGTGTTTCGAATCCATATGGTTCGACTCGATGTAGCCTTATAATGGAGGAACGTTTCGAATCCATGAGCTCCACGTTACTTCGAATCGATCGGTATTCAACTCCTTCGAATCGATCTGGATGATGTCACTTCGAATCGATCAACTCAATGCCATTTTCCTCCAAGTCGTCGATTCGAAGCCTTGCCCACAAGATCGATTCGAACCGGTCGTTCTAGGATCGATGCGAAGCAGCGGAAGACAACACTCTGATCGATTTGACTCGAAAAGCATCACTCCTCGACTCCATCGAGTCGACCCATTTCATTCAGATCTCGTCACTCCCCAGAATTTTCTAAGGCGAAGATAGTTCTATTTTTCTCATCTTGAATCGATCCCTCGAGTACCTGATTTGATTACGAGTGGAAGCGTGGACGAGCTTGATCGATTCGTAACAGGCACGTCAGTTATAACTCTGGAAAAACGATTCGAAGAAACAACTGAAGCAATGGTGAAAAGTAAAAAGTGAGAAGTGAATAAGACCCCGGTATATATAGGGGAAGTAGGACGATTCGCCTCCCGGTACGCTTGACCGGCTTCTACAGGTGAGAAAATCGAATCTAATCGATTCGTTGCAGCGAATTCGAATCCATTGTAACCCACTGCTTCGAATCCATCACAACACGGAGTCGTTCCGCTGCTACGAATCCATTCCTTAGTGCGAATCCATCCGGTTTCGAACCTTTTGCGACGTCGACTCCATTTATGCAAGTATCGATACAAAGCGTCATCGATTCGAAGAAACCACCGAACATCCGATGGATTGAAGGTCTTATCGATTCGAAGCGCGAGGTTCTTAGGGCCATCAATTCGACAGCCATCGATTCGAACCAACATAGCTTCGAATCCATCAAAGACCGCAGATGAAAAGGGACGAATCGTTTCGATATGAAAAATTGCTTGTCTACTCTCTATACCGATTCAGGAGAGGATCGATACGAGAGGATGATCATAAACAATCATAAAAGCAATATTTTAGCTCGAATCTCAAACCGGTCCAGGAGAGGACCGATGCAGAATTCGATAACAAACCAAACTAACAACGACTTGCGATCACGCGACGTTAACCAAAGTCAAGATAATACACATATGCACATATCTCTGACTAGGGTTCGATCTTTGTCATTTACAGGAATCAAATGTTCATCTCGTCATAACTCGAAGAACTAACAGCCAGTTACAATTATACGACGGTCAATTACAGCGATACAGAATGCAACTTTCGATAAAGCATGTTGTAGCTATCCAATGAGAGACTGCAACTTTTCAAAGCACGTCGTGTTTACACAAGACGTACTTTGGGGGGCAAATGTTATCCCGCCTTTTGGCAAGGCCGTGACACCAAAAAGTTGACTGGAAAGCTAAAGGCAGTTCGTCGTTAAAGTTCGTTATACGCAAGTTTGCCATGGATATCGATGAATTTTGTTGGATGTCCGGATCAGGCTACAATTGATAAGGCATGACAAGTAAAGCCATGCAAACCAACGTTCCAAATCTCAAGTCAATCCGAGTTCGTACACTCAAGATATCATCGATGCAATTTGGAGTAGATAGTCATATGTTCGAATCCATAGAAGGAGCTTGCATTCGAATCCGTCTGGTGACTAGGCTTCGTATCCACGTGACCATCTTTGTTCGACTCCATCAAACTTCTCTGCTTCGAATCGATGAGAAAGGAGCCTGCGTTCGAATCCATCAACCATATACTAGTTCGAATCCATCCTCGAGGCTTCGCTTCGGATCCATCAGCACCGAGCTCCAGTTCGAATCGATCGAAGGAAGGATCCTTCGAATCCATGCAGGCAGAGGAGCTCCGACTCCATTCCAAAGCACCAACATCATCGATTCGAAGGAGGCCAATCTTTGACTCCAGTACCTTCGAATCCATTCAGTTGTAGAGACTTTGACTCCCCTTCATAACTGTCTTCGAATCCACCCTGATGAAGCAAATTCGAATCGATCACCCATGATATACCCTGATCGATTCGAACTTACATCTCTTCGAATCCATTCCCTCGAAACCATCGAGTCGAAGTAGCAGAGGTTATGGATACGACCCAGTAAAACCGGAGTAAGAGGCGGATCGATGCGAGAGACACGCGCCACGTCATAGCAAGCATCGAGTCGACCAAATCGATTCGAACTAAGATCGATTCGAAGTATCCATGTTCTCCAGAAATGCAACATTGAATCGATCATATCTCGAGTTCTACAAGTCCAAATGCCATGAAATTTTCACAGAAGCTTAAAAACATGATGAAGAATGTTCACACCAAATTTTAGCTCGATTGGATGATTTCTTGATCGATTCGAACCAAGGGTCGAATCGATCCCAAAGTGGGCCCGGATCTCCAAATTTCGGCCATGTGGGCCCCCTGACGTACCAGAACTGGTCTCCCCTCATTTTAGGCGAAATATCAGCCTCCTACACCTATAAATAGAGCCCCTGGTCATTCAGAAAAGGGGTTAGAGAATTCTAAGTACTGAAGAGCGCCCGGATTCTGCCAGATCTACTCCAGAACACCGCCGCTGCTTTAGATTGAGATTTAACTTAGAAATTCAGTTGTATTACATTATAAACTATTGTAACCTTCAAGTATCGAGCAATAAAATCATCAAACTTCATAGTGGACGTAGGCAAAACGCTGAACCACTCTAAATCGCTTGTCTTTGCAATTTACTTTCTGTTATTTGGAGTTTTTGTTAGATAATCCACAGTTTTAATTTTCATTCTTCACTTTTATCTCTTCAAAAACTTCCGAAGAGTGTTGTGCCCATTTTTGGTACAAACACTTTGGTGCTTTCACTGAGAAAAAACGAGCTTTTTTCTCCTGCTCCTTGGATCTACCATCGATACCGGATTGCACAAATCCAAGAGGAAGATCCAGATCTCTAATTCATAATCCTTCCATTCTATTCAGATTTGCATAAAGTCTAGGAAAAGGATTCATCATTCAAAATGGTTAGCACGAGAACCACTTCTACAGCTACTGGACAAGAAGGTAGGGATGGACAGAATCCTGCTCAACAGCAGCCACCCAACCAAGACAACACTGCCCACTCAGATCCGTCTGGGGCAGTCACTAGACAAGAATTCCAGGTGTTGCTTCAAGAGTTGACTCAGAGTCGGCAATTATTGGCCGAACAGTTGCGTGCTAATATTGAATTGACAAACCAACTGAACCGCCAGGGCCGTAGGAGGTCCAGAAGGGATGATGTTTCCCGCTCATCCACTGAAAGTTCTGCCTCATCTGACTATCATCATAGATCTACCCGTCCCCGATTGGACGGAAGTCATGCTCAAGTTGCTGGATATCAACCCGCCCTAACTGTCGGACAGTTGAGGGTAGGACCGTCAACCAGCTTCCAGGCTGGGCCATCAGCACGAGGTGGTCGTACTCCACAATATACTACGGACAATCATGTCACAGCTGCCACAGTAGAAACAAGGGTTGATACCCGACATCTTCCAGATTCAAGCAATCAACAGCAGGGACGTACTTCTGAACCATACGGCCTGGAAGATGCTGAGCCAAGGAGGCGAAACTTGGACCGTCGACAGCGCCCGGTCCAAACTCGCACTGTGGAACCCGACCACACCTTAGCTCAGCATGCTCAAAATGTAGCAATGCCAGATATCTCGACTATGATACGTCAGATGATCCGTGAAAGCCAAGGTCTTACCAACGACGATTGGGGGATTTCTCGGAGTCATACTCCTTTCACGGACGAAATACTATACGCTGAACCTCCTCGGCGATTTAGAATGCCAACTCTCCCTATGTACGAAGGAAATTCTGATCCCAATCAGCACATATTGAAATATGAATGGTCAATGACCGCCGCAAGGGCCGATGATGCAGTGAAATGTCGAAGTTTCCCCATCTCACTGGGAGGAATTGCAACAATGTGGTTTACAAGATTACCTCCAAGATCTATCTCTTCATTTGACCAATTGGCTAAGAAATTTGTTGAACAATTTCGCATGCATGTCGCTAGACCCAAAGATGTTAACACCCTGTCCAGTGTTACCCAAGCTCGTGGGGAAACACTAAGGCATTACTTGGAGAGATTCCATGCGGCATGTGTGGAAATTAGTAATCCCAACGACAACTCAATTTTAATGGCATTGACAAAGGGAATTGATCCCGATTCTGAATTTGGAAACTGGTTAGCCGGAAAGCCACCCGCATCGTTGGACCGTTTCTACTCCAAAGCCGCTCAATTCTTACGGCAAGAGGACGCGAAACAGTCTAGGAAGCAGGATGATGCGAAACCCGGAAATGAGGGAATACAAAGCAATGTAGCAGTAAAACAGTCCGGTGACAATTCCGGAAAAGTTCAGTTAAACATACAGAACAAACAAACTCAGCCAAGGGGTAGCAATGGTCAAAATAAGAAGAGAGATCCGAATCCAAGCCCACGGCGTAGGGGTCCGATGTTCGAAAGTTATACACCATTAAACACATCGCTGGAAAATGTGTACCTATAAACTTGCAACACTAAACAGTATAAGAAACCCGCTCCGAAGCGGTCATCAGAGAGGCAGATTCAGACAGGAAAGTTTTGTAGGTTTCATGAGAGTTATGGCCACAATACTAATGACTGTCGTCATTTGCAGGATCTCATAGAAAAGTTGATCAGGGAGAGAAAGTTAGATCAATTCGTGCGGGCACCGCAGTCTGGTGGTGCGGGCCCATCAAACCCAAACCGTGCGCAAGACTAAGAAAGACAAGAGGAACCCGCTCGTACAGGCGGGAGGCTAGTTATCAATACCATAAGTGGTGGTCCTCATCCAGCGGATAGGAGCTGGAGGGAAATGGAGTCGCATGCTAGCTCTGTCAGGCATGCGAGCTTCGAATGCTGCAGTAATTATGAGGATGGAACCCCAGCTAAGCAACAAAAGACGATGTCTGACGATATAATATTTAGAAGCAGAGATGCTGACAAAATCGAAGCCCCAACAATTGACCCACTGGTCATATCTGCCCAGGTTGGTCCTGCTTGGATGAAGAGGATCCTGGTTGACAGTGGGAGTTCTGTAAACATTCTATTCAAACGAGCTTACGATTTAATGAAGATGGAAGCAAAAGACTTGAAACCTTGCCAATCTCGAGTTCACGGCTTCAATGGGAGTGCAACAATACCCACTGGGATAGTGGAACTACCAGTAGAATTAGGGATTGGGGAACGCAGGAGAGTCCGACTGCTGCAATTCGTTGTTCTTGACATCGCTTCACCGTACAATGCATTCCTGGGTCGACCAGCCCTTGCTGAATTCAGGGCAGCCATTGCCCCGTGGTGTTTGACCTTGAAATTCCCAACTGACCATGGTATAGGAATCATTCAAGGAGATCAGGCAGCAGGAAGAGCCTATATGTTGCTGAGTTACGTGAAGCACAGAAGAAGGAGAAAGGAAAGGGCGTAGAGGAATCTCTCTGCGTCCGTTTTACTGATAATTGACAACTAGCGCCCGGGCCCCGGCCCGGGCACCACTACCAATTCCTTAAAGATCTTGAACCTAGAGATAACGAAGATAAAGATGAAGTCAAAGAGAATCAAGCGTCTCCAGCCGAACTGACTGTGGACGTCCCAGTCAGCGAGGATGTCGACTCGAAAGTACTAAAAGTTGGATCTCAACTGGGAAAACAGATACAACAGGAATTGGTTGAATTTCTTCAAGCGAATCTCGATGTCTTTGCCTGGACGCACTCTGACATGTGCGGAATCTCACCGAACATTGCAAGTCACTCTTTGAATATTGATCCGCGACATGTTCCGGTCAAGCAAAAGAGGCGTGGTATGGATCCAGAGAGATCTGCCGCCCTTAAAGAAGAAATTGACAAGTTGCAATCAAATGGTTTCATCCGAGATGCTCTATACCCAGAGTGGATGTCAAATCCGGTAATGGTTCGAAAACCGAATGGGAAATGGAGAACTTGTGTCGACTACTCCGACTTAAACAAAGCTTGTCCTAAAGATAGTTTCCCACTTCCTCGAATTGACCAACTCGTAGACTCCACTGCAGGCCATGAATTGTTATCCTTTATGGATGCTTATTCCGGTTATAATCAGATACCCATGCATCTACCCGATCAAGAACATACTAGTTTCGTGACCGATCTGGGACTCTACTGTTATAGAGTCATGCCTTTTGGTTTAAAGAATGCCGGAGCAACTTACCAACGCTTGGTTAATCGAATGTTCGCTGACCAGATCGGGAAGACTATGGAAGTTTATGTGGATGACATGTTAGTTAAGTCCCGATTTTCCACAGATCACGTCAGGGATTTAGATTCAATGTTCCGCATCCTACGTGAATATGGAATGAAGCTTAACCCGTTAAAGTGCCACTTTGGCGTCGCATCCGGAAAGTTTCTAGGTTTCATCGTCAACGCTCGTGGGATAGAGGCGAACCCCGAAAAGATCTGGGCAATAAGGAATTTGCAAACTCCAAAGACCATAAAGCAAGTCCAGAGTCTCAACGGGAAGGTAGCAGTGCTAAGCAGGTTCATCTCAAAATCCACTGATAAATGCATTCCTTTCTTTGATCAAATCGGAAGGGAAAACGAAACTTTGAATGGACCATGGAATGTGAAGGCGCATTCCGATCGCTGGTTCAGCATCTCTCTACGCCACCGATCTTGTCAAAACCGATTGATCACGAACAATTATACCTTTATCTGGCGGTATCAGAGCATGCGATCAGTGCTGCTCTGGTCCGAGAAGAGGATCGAGTGCAGAAACCGGTCTATTATGTTAGTAAACGATTGATCGGAGCTGAAAGAAATTACCCCAGGTTGGAGAAACTGGCTTATTGCTTGGTCATTGCCTCAAGAAAGCTTCGTCCTTATTTCCAAGCTCATCCGCTTACTGTGTATACCGATCAGCCGTTACGACAGGTCCTCACGCGGCCTGAGACGTCTGGAAGGTTACTCAAGTAGAATATCGAACTGAGTCAATTTGACATTACTTATGCTCCGCGGAGAGCCATTCAAGGGCAAGTCCTAGCTGACTTCATAGCTGAATTTACTGTTCCAGACGACTTACCCGAAACCAGCGAGTCTCCTGAATATGTCTGGAAACTTTATACAAACGGTGCATCAAACGATCGGTGTTCGGGCGCTGGTGTTGTACTAGAAACCCCCGAAGGTCGATCCATATGCTATGCTTTGAAGTTTGATTTTCACGCAACCAACAATGAAGCCGAATATGAAGCTCTGTTGACTGGGTTAAAGCTTGCCAGAGATCTGAGAATTATCGCTATAGAAATTTATTGTGATTCACAGTTGGTTGTGTGCCAGGTACGGGGAGAATATCAAGCAAGAGATCGAAGGTTAGCTGCTTATCTAGCCCGAGTTCAGGAAGCACTGGATCAGTTTGATTATTATGCCATTTACTATATACCACGAGATCCCAATCAAAAGGCCGATTCATTGGCAAAGTTGGCCAGCACAGGTGAAGCACAGCAAATGGGACTTGTCCCGGTCGAAACTTTGTCCTTCCCAAGCATCGATCAAATAAAAACGAATGATGTGTTGGAAACCTCTCCCAGCAGAGAATCATGGATGACTCCGTATCGAAATTATATTGAGAATGGGATATTGCCTGAGCACCGAAATGAGAAAAGGCAAGTTCTACGAAAAGCTTCGCGATTCATCATTCAGGACGGGATCATGTATAGAAAAGGTTATTCTGTTCCACTCCTCCGGTGTATCGCTCACGACGAAGTCAAACGAGTGTTACATGATGTGCACGAAGGAGAATGTGGCGATCACACCGGTGGACAAGCGCTTGCTAAGAAAATACTCCGATATGGATATTACTGGCCGACAGTGAACCGAGATGCAGCCAATTATGCCAGAAAGTGCGACAAGTGCCAGAAACACGCTCGAATTCCAAGAGCCCCACCTACCGAGATAACTCAAATGGTCAGTCCCTGGCCATTTGCTATGTGGGGTATCGACATCATCGGCGCTTTACCTCTGGCAAGAGGTGGTGCGAAATATGCCATCGTCGCAGTTGACTACTTCACGAAATGGGCCGAGGCCGAAGCTCTCGCAACGATTACGTCGAAGAAAGTAATAAACTTTGTAGTCCGCAATATCATTTGTCGATTTGGACTCCCGCATACCATCATGAATGAATACGAAAAGGAAGGAAATCTCTACGCTAAGGTAAAAAAGGGTATCGAAGTAGTTGACTTGAAAAGTCAAAGAGAATCCCTTTGTAGGGCGGCAAGTATTACCATCAGTTTTCAATTCAACCCCGCCGAAACCATGAAGAATATAAAAGAGGGATCCATAAGGAATGATAGCATTAACAATGCCTTTCGAAGGAGTCAAAGGGATCCTTCAGCAAAAGAAAATTAGATAAGTTCGAAGAGGTCGAAATGTGACAGGGCCACCCTTTCGATTCGATAAACCCTTTCAAAGCAGTAACCTCTGCATGCCAAAAGGAGTTTCGAATGTGTTGAAGCTACCTTTTGAAGGTGACAGATGGTAGGCTTTTGCATGAGCACCGACCCTTTCAAAACAGTGGTTTCATCATCATTTACCTTCCACAATAGATTGTATGGCTAAAGCAACCCCTTTGACAACATATATTATCCTTTTGAATCAGTGGAAACCATCCAACTATAAAAGGAAAGTTCACTCAAGTTCAATATAACATTCTCATATACCAGAAGATGAGGGTTCCGCAACAGTCAACATGTATGCCTTCGAAAGCTACCTTCCGCGCTTAAACTTTCTACTATGTTCTGACTCCTTTAAAAACATAGAAATACACCGATTGATGGAATCGAAAGCTCACATCTTTTCTTACTTGCAACAACATAGCAATATAAAGTGGAGAGTGCACCTACCCTTTTTTATGAACCAAAAGCAATCAAGTTCTATTATAAAGAAAAGTAGAAGGGCGCCCAAACTTTGGCGGTAGCGATAGGTCATTAAGGTACTCCTTTCGACTAGGTCGAAAGATCTGATTCAAAATGGTTCAACTAGTGCCAAAAAATATGGCCCTATGGGTCTTGATTTGTGGATCCAAATTGATTCAATTCATTCTTGTACTTTCTTGAATTTGTAAACCCTAATTCTCAAATTAGATTGGGGATTTGACTGCTTTGTATACTCACGCTTCGAGTAGTAAGGGAAAAATATTATTCAATGCAAGTTTATGATATTCTAGGGTACATTAGCTGATTCAAAGTTTTTATGTGGTTTCGATTATAATCTGCTTGTATAAGATGATCAAAAGGCCACCTTTTGAGGAAGTCGAAACCTTTCAATTCAACTAAAATCCTTAGCTCATTAGGTCCTTACCTCAAGCCACCTTGACCACTTCGAAAGGAGGTTTCGGCAGGATTCTAAACCAATTCAACTAGATCGAAAGGCATTATAAAAAGGGATTCGGGTGTTTTTACCGTGTCGAAAGGTTATATGAAAAGGAGTTTCAACTGACTCAACCTTTTTGAAAGATGGTTTTAAAGGAGTCGAAAGGTCTTAAATATCTCTATCTGTTCGAAGGGTGGTTTCGAAGGGTTCACTTACACTTTAAACTTTGCTTTGGGGTGTTGACAAGTTTTCTTGTTAACAATTGTTTTGAGAAATGATTAGTTGTTCGACCCAAAGTATAAACTTCCACAAAATGTTTGGTGTTGGTGTATTTAGAACTATACCCTTAGGTTAACGAAACCTACCTTAGTAAATTGTTCACAAACACTTGAGGACATCCTATGTCATATAGAGTATTAATGAAGTCGATTACATGTGATCACTACATATTAATGATGTAACTCATGCAGCAGACTTTTACCTGAACCACTTTTTTCCTTTTTCCCCCACCACAAAAGGATAGGACAACAAGCGATTGACCTAGATCTAGTATGTGGAGAGGCAAGCTTGGCATTGGCATTTCTTATCACTTTCCATTACTATCCATATAAGTTATTATCAAACTATAAGTCGTATTTTGGTAAATTCTGGATTATGACTGGGTATGTTTCGAGACAATATTTTTTAGGAAATTTTCTGAGATAATTATTTTTTGTATTTATAATTTTTCGTCATCCACTGTGAGATCCAAAAGTGCCAAACGTCTTAGATTTTATCTTACATTCTTAGTCCCTATAATATTTAAAACCCTGATAGCTCATAATTCTTGGCACGATGTAAGTCTAAAAGTCACCTTAGGTTTTGGATTGGTATGTCTAGAAGTGCAGGTTGTCACATTAACATTAATATCTACTAAAAATATTTTAGTGTTTATGGCTAGCTAATGATCATCTGATGTTGTAAGAGATGATGTCATGGGTAGATATTTTATAAAGGAGATATTTTGGTGAAGATATTTTCTAAAAGAGAGATTTTGTATGCATTTGAGGGGAAGGCTACTTTGTGACCTTCTATAGGTGGGATAAGGGAATGGATGACCTCTTGAACACTTTTATTTATACACTACACACAAATTTTTTTTGCAAAAGTTGAGGCAAAAGGGGAAAACAATGGCTACTCTTTCTTATTCTTTCCCCTCTTTAAAATGCGGCGTAGGAAGCTTGAATATCAAGCCAAAGAGTTGAATCTGTGAGCTAAAGAGAGGGAGGAGCAAAGTGACCATGAGCATGAAGGGAGGAAAGCAAGGTCATCATGAGCTTTATGATGCTTTAGATGGAGTTTGCAAGCTTTTGGGTGATGGTAGGAAGTGTTCAAGTGTTCTTAAATGCTTATGCTTAGAGTTAGCAAGGATTTTGGTAGGTTAGCTCACCATTGAAAAGTATATATAGTGTATATAATTATGTGCAAATATAAAGTAATGATATTAACTAAATAAACTAATATTTGGATTGGTTGTACATGAGGTTGAAGTGTGTATGTAATTGTTTAAAGCGAGAAAGGTCGCCAACCATATCCCTTCGCATCCATCCTTATCTCGTTCGTATCCATCCTGCCCTCCCACTTCGTATCGATACAACGGCGACATATTTCGTATCGATCATTCACCTGATCGATATGAAGAAAATAGCCATGCATCGATACGAATAGAAGGCTCAGGCATCGATACGAAACCAAACGAAAAATATCGATGCGAATCGATGCGAAAGGTTCAGCAACTGATCGATACGAAAGCGAGGATACATGATCGAGACGAAGAACATTGCAACCAATCGATATGAATGAGGAAGCCATCAACGCGGCATGAAGGATGGATCTATCCTAGCTTATCGCTCCATGTCACCATCATTTGATCGACACGAAGGAATCAATACGAATCGTATCGATACGAGCTCGGCAGCATATCAACGAATCAAACTTGCATCGATCATAACTCAAAATCTACAAGTCCAAATGCTACCTAATTTTCACAGGAGCTTGCGTACAACCTCAAAAATGTTCATGATCGATCTCGGCTCGATTGGGCAAGATTTGGATCGATACGAATCTCATTCTTATCGATCATGGATCGAGTCAAAATGACCGGGGATCGATCACGTGGGCCCACCCACGTGATGGAAGGAGTCTTCCGAAGTTTGAGATAGATATAAGCCTACACCTATAAATAGCAATCCAAGAGCTTCATAAAAGAGATCTTTTGGCTCTTCTACGCCGTTACTCTGCTGAACTCCATTGTAACTCGGATACTATCAATTAGACTCTTGTAAATCAGTAGAGAATCATCAATAAAATAACAACTCTTCAAAGTGGACGTAGGCTACAATGCCGAACCATTATAAATCTTGTCTTTCTACTGCTTTCCTTTTAATTTTTTGAGTGTTCTTCATATTTAATTCTATTACATACAATTTATCTGTGATCTGTGACTGTGATTTGGTACTTTCATCTGTAATTGGGTGTTTGTGACCATTTTTGGTGCAAACATGTTGGTGCTTTCACTGAGAATTGAACTCAAGGATTCTACAGCTTGGATTTTGGATCTGAAGGCTTAAGGACTTAGATTTGGAAAGCAATGGTGAAGCAATCAACAAGGAGACCAAGAGCAGAAAGGAGCCAGCATAAAGGAAGTCAGAAGGCTTCATCAGGAGCTAATCAGGCCTCAGTCTTCATCACCCGAGGCGAGATGGAGATGATGATGGAAGCTATGTAGGAGGGAATGCTGAAAAGGCAAGAGGAGATGATGCATAACCTACTCCAGCAAATTGGACAAGCTAGAGTGCAGAATCAAGAGAACACCACTGCAAGGGGTGCTGGAGATGGGGATCAGGAGCATGGAACAACTAGGATTAAGAATAGAGCAAGACCATCGGAAGCGGCCATGAGCTGGGGGCACTCCCCAAGATCATGTTGATCCAACCTCAGGCAGGATACCAGGCGGAGCTGTTCAACACGACATTGATAGAGGAATGTATGCCCGTCTAGGAGAGCAGATTCTAGGATTCCCTCGTGAACTCGGGGGGTAGATCGAAGGCAACAAACAAGGACTGCAACTTGACGACAGTGACAGATTAGCGGAGATGGTCAGACGAGCCATGAGAGGCAGATTGGTGAATAGAGATTTGGAAGATGTTAACAGAAGCCCCTTCCTTCCCGCAATTAGGCAGGACAGAATCCACCAGAATTCAAGCTACCGACATTGAAGATGTATGATAGAAGGACAGACCTTGATGTTCATCTGACGTGGTATATGCGGCAATGGATGTACTGAGGGCATCAGAAGAGGTCATGGCCCGATGTTTCCCACTTTATCTGATGGACATAGCAGCATTATGGTTTAGGCAATTGGAAAGCAGTTCGATTGGAACGTGGACTGAGTTGACTGAAAAGTTTATGAGGCAGTTTAGGGTTCACATCTCGAGGCCCAAGAAAGTGATGAGTCTGACGACACTGAAGCAAAAGACCGGAGAGTCTTTGAGGAACTTCTTAACACGATTCAATGCAGCAGTGGCATCAGTGGATTGGCCAGATCCATCCATGGTTCAGATGGCAGCTGTATCTGGCATAGCTGATGGCTAAGAATTCGAGAATTCGCTGATGAGGGATCCACCTATGGACTTAGGAGAGTTTTACCATGAGGTAGAAAGTTTTATATGACAAGCGGATGCAAATGCTGAGAGAGAGGAATGAAAGGGGGTTGATGTTTATGCAGTCAAAAGAATAGATCTGCCCAAAGGATTCAGGCAAGGAGAAAGGGAAACGGAAAGTAGAGGACAATTGTGATGACCCAAAGCGGCAGCGAAAGGAGCCGAGATTCACCTCTTATTCAGAGCTGAGCGAGACATTAGAGCAAATCTACCAAGACACTAGGGGGCAGGTTCCCTACCGAAGGCCAATGAGGAGGGATCCGACCAACAATGAGAGGAAATCAGACAAGTACTGCTTATTCCACGAGTTAAGCATCCATAGTACAAATGATTGCAGGCACTTAAGGGATGATATAGAAGGGCATATCCGGAACGACATGCTATCACAGTACGTGAGAATCACACTAGTGCGGTTAAGTCGCTTACACATGTACATGATCGGGAATGGTCCTCAGGCGTGCTCTGAGACGACTATCAACCGCATTAGTATAGTTGTTTGCACTTTGATGTCTCTGCTTTGTTTTTGTTTTCTATTCTTCGCATCTGGAATTGATTTGTTGAACATTTTGGTTGTAAGACTCATTTTGAATGTAAATCTGGTATTTGTAATTCCATAATGGCTAAGTCAATTACACAGGTACGGGATCACGAACGGTCCTCAAGCATGCTCTGAGATGGAAATAAACCGCCATAACAAATAATTCGGAAACTCACTTGAACGTGAAATCCAACATTAATGATGCTAAGTCCCCCCCCGGGCACACACAACTCGCCACGAATGGCACTCGACCATGAATGGTCACAATTTGCCTCGAACGACACCCAACCGCGAACGGTCACAATTCGCCTCGAACGGCACCCGGCCTTGAACGTTCACAATTCGCCTCGAACGGAACCCGCTTCGAACGGTCACAATTCGCCTTGAACGGCACCCGACTGCGAACAGTCACAATTTGCCTCGAACGGCACCCGACCTCGAACGGCACCCGACCTCGAATGGCCACAATTTGCCTCGAACGGCATCGGACCGTGAACGGTCACAATTCGCCTCGAGCGACACCCAACCTCAAAGCGTCACAATTCGCCTCGAACGGCAGCCGACTGTGAATGGTCAAGATTCGCCTCGAACTTCTCCCGACCTCGAACGGTCACCATTCGCCATGAACGGCACCCCGACCGCAAACGGTCACAACTCGCCTCGAACGGCATCCTACCTTGAACGGTCACATACCACCCCGAACGACATATGATCTCAAATAATCACTATTCATAGTCAGGTAAGACTATCAACCTCTTTACAGGTCATTAACAGGATACGAACGTCCAGCTTATCGAACTACAAAACAGACCTTCCTATTGCCAGGCATGTTTTGGGGGGCAAGTGTTATCCCGCATTTTGGCAAGGCTGTGATACCAAAGAATTGACTAAAAATCAAAGATAAATCAGTCCCAAAAATTAGTTATACACTGGTTCACCATGGCTACTGAAAAATTTAAGTCTGGATCAAGCTACAGTTAACATGACATGGCAAGCAAAGCTATGAAAGCCAACGTTCCAATTTTCAAGGCAATCGGAGTTCGCGTGCTCAAGATAGGAATCGATCAAAATCGAATCGTTTCAAGTTGCTTGGAGTCTGGTCCGAGTCATATTCACGTTTGCTTCGGGTTTTCAGATGGCTTACCTTGGGTCAAAAGAGTGTTCACTTCGAGTCTTTGAGGAACAAGCTACTTCGAGTCATCACAACCAATAGGTTTGCTTCGGGTTAAGGAGATGATTGCTTCGAGTCAAAGCCATAGATTGATCAACAAATAATGTCTCCACCAATCTCGTATCCGTCATGTTCATATCCATCACTAGCCTCACTTCGTACCCATCAAGCACCAAACACCTTCGTATCTATCAAGCAAGGACAGCCTGGTTCATATCGGTCGCCAACCACATCCCTGCGCATACATCCCCATCTCGTTTGTATCCATCCCGCCCTCCCACTTTGTATCGATACAACGGTGACATATTTCGTATCGATCATTCACCTGATCGATACGAAGAAAATAGCCATGCATCGATACGAATAGAAGGCTCAGGCATCGATATGAAACCAAACGAAAAATATCGATGCGAAAGGCTCGACAACTGATTGATATGAAAGCGAGGATACATGATCGATACGAAGAACATAGCAACCAATCGATACGAATGAGGAAGCGGTCAACGCGGCATGAAGGATGGATCTATCCTAACTTATTACTCCATGTCACCATCATTTGATTGACACGAAGGAATTGATACGAATCGTATCGGTACGAGCTCGGTAGTATATCAACGAATCAAACTTGCATCAATCATAATTCAAAATATATAAGTCCAAATGCTACCAAATTTTCACAGGAGCTTGCGTACAACCTCAAAAATGTTCATGGTCGATCTCGGCTCGATTGGGCAAGATTTGGATCGATACGAATCTCATACGTATCGATGATGGATCGAGTCGAAACGATCAGGGAACGATCACATGGGCCCACCCACGTGATGGAAGGAGTCTTTCGAAGTTTGAGACAGATATTTCCAGCCTACACCTATAAATAGCAGTCCAAGAGCTTCAGAAAAGAGACCTTTTGGCTCTTCTACACCATTACTCTGCTGAACTCCATTGTAGCTCAGACACTATCAATTAGACTCTTGTAAATCAGTAGAGAATCATCAATAAAACAACAACTCTTCAAAGTGGACGTAGGCTACAACGCGGAACCACTATAAGTCTTGTCTTTTTACCGCTTTTCTTTTAATTTTTTGAGTGTTCTTCATATTTATTTCTATTACATACAATCTATCTATGATATGTGACAGTGATTTGGTGCTTTCATCTGCAATTGGGTGTTTGCGACCATTTGTTGCTCAAACACTTTGATCTTTAAAATGAGTGTTTTAAAGATAATGATAAGTATAAAATATTTTGGGAAAAAGGTTAGAAAAGGTGATAGTTTAATTTATAAAGAGAAGGGGTTTATAGTGACAATGTTTGAGCAATATTTGTTTTTAACCTCTTTGATTGTATTTTTGAATGGAAAATCTTGTTAAATGGTTTGTGAATATTCTTATATCATTGAGATAAGTATTTGAATATATTTGAAAGATTGAAAAGTGTTGTATAAATAGTGAAGTGGTAATATACATGCATATATCATTTATAAAGGTCTTTAATTATATATACAGGTATTGACAATGAAGTATTATTTAATAAAATGGGATTATAAGTTGCTTGTGTGGTTTGACCATGTTTGTGCGTTTATGCGCTTATGGGAAGTTTTTACTCTTGCACTTAGCACTGAAGGTCAACAAAGTAGAATTGTGATATTAGTGAGAGATAAGAATGATGTGTCAAGGTAAGGCTCTAGTATAACAAGTGTCCGAACGGATCATGCTTTACTCTTGACTGAGGGATAATGTAAGTTCAGAAGGTTGGAAAGGATGATAAGTATATGAGACTTGATTTCAATATGCGATCATTTTTTTGCTATTGAACTTAACCACAATTGACTTAGGAAGTATACAAAAGTTTCATCGTGATTTATGTGGTTTAAGATCCACTGGGAGGACTCATTCGTATGAAATGTTTCTCGCTTTAAGAATGTATATTTGAGATCCTTAGGGAGGACTCCTATATATCATCCACTTATTCTGAAAGAACCAGAATTGAGTTAACCAGAATTTACCAATTTGGTTTTGAAGAGTCCGGTATCGAGGAGAGTATACTTATATGAGATAACTCAAAACAATAACTGCGGGTTTTTATCTAAGTAGAATTCAACCCTAAGTGTAAGGACAAGATGAAACAACTTGAAATCTTGAAAATACAATCTGAAGGGTTGAAGATTTAAACACAAGAAGTTTCAATGGTTTTTTGGCTAAGGAAATCACTTGGTACTAAGATCTTCACTCGGTGTCGAGAGGTCCTTTTTACCTAATTTAGCCAATTAAACTCCATGGACTCCATATTCTACCTCAAACTCTCATGGTTAAATGCTTTTCTTGGAGTTCGGATGAGCAATTCCTAAGATTAATGAGAAGAAAGAGAAGAAAGCAGAATAGTTCAAGCGTTAACCAGATAATCATCAAAATAAGTCTATGGAAATGATCACGACACACATCGAAAAGGTAATAAAAGAATAAAGGAAGTGGAAAGATGGACTTTCCACAAGTCAATTCCTATTGGTACCGAGAGCTTTTCTCATGATACCGAGAGGTCTTTTTACCACGTTGACCCGTGTTCTCATATGCACATCTTCGGGCTTTCTTCTAGACTTTGACTCAAGTGGATTTCTGACCCTGTGCACCTGTTTCTCTTTAAATACCAACCCTACTGCAAGTAGAAAAGGATCTTAAGGCATCTTCACTTTGGTTATCTTCTTCATCTCCTACTTCCCTCGCTATAGTCACCTAGATAGTTGTTGTTGGCAATTCTAAGCTATAGAACCTATCAAAGCCTTGTACTAGTGACTTGTAACCTCAAACTCTTTGTAATTAATGCTCAATAAAACTATAAAGTGAATGTAGATGAGATATTGCCAAAGCACTATAAAAAATTTATGTCTAGCATTTCTTTTCTATTATTTAGCCTTCATCTGTTAGATCAAGGTCTCGCAGGTTCCCTACAACCTATCCTTGGGCATCGATCCATTTTTGGCATCAACATTTTGGTGCTTTCATTGCGAGAACTAAACTCAGGCCTAGTTCTGGCTCTCTACTCTAGATCGTGTTCACAAGAAAACTTGTCAACACCCCCAAAGTAGAATTAAAGGTGAAGAAATGTCCTTCTATGCTTCTTTAGATTAAGAAGAAAAGGTTTAGATCGTATTACTTTCTTCGTAACCTTTCGAATAGGTCTTTGTTGTGTAACCTCTTCCTTGTTCGACCTTTCGACCCAGTCGAAACATTTATATTCCTTTTTTTTGAGTCCTTTGAATTTGTTAAAGTTGTTTGGTTATCCTTTCGAAACCTCCTTTCGAATCGGTTGTTAAAGGCTGGCTCTAAGGATTCAAGAATATGGTTTAACTGGATAGGTTTCGACTTCGTCGAAAACTGGTCTTTTAAATGGCTTGGATTCAATCCTGATATCTAAGGGTAAACAAGCTAAGTTTAAGGTTTCGACTCACTAAAAAGTAAGCATTTGGTGGGTAGTGTTTTAGAGTTAAGGACTTAAGTGCATTAGTAAGTGAGAGGTCACGACACACTCGAAAGATACCCTTTCGATTTAGTTAACGCAAGATGAACACAATTGGATCAAATAATAGCCTCAAAAAGTTGCATAATCACCAGTATCAAAATCTTGCTTTCATTAAACTAATAATATACAAACTGATCAATTTCCCTTAATCTGGTTTCAAAATTTGGGTTTACAAATTTTCAAACTCAAGAAAGTGTAAGAAGAAGGCCAATGAATCGGATCCCCTAAACCAGACCCTATGGTCTTATTTATAGATGCGGGTGGAAACCTTTCAACTCAGTGCTTTCGACCTAGTCGAAAGGTGGATTTATAGACCTTTCGTCTTCATTGATAGTAGCGCATCCCACTGCATTGCATTCGAATGGGTTTGAATGCTTCCCTCTTCATCGAAAGGGGTAGATGTGCTTTTTTCCCCTTGTGTTGCTTAGTTGTCACAAGATGGAGAGGTATGAGCTTCCGACTCTATCGATAGGTAGTTCCTTGGGGTTTCGAAGGTGTTGAAGTGTTGATGGTTTCGATGCAGAAGTTAGCTTCCGAATGCATGCTTGCGAATTGATGCGACACCTTCCCTAGATGTTAAAGGCTTTGACCGGTTCAAACGGCTTGAGTATGCATTCGAAAGGGTTGTTCTGATAAAGGCATCTTTCTGAGTAGTTTGAATGAAGGCGAAACCTTTGGTTTCGAAAGGTTTGGCGCGCATGTGAGGGGTTGTCATCCGCTACCTTCGAAAGGTACTCCTCCTTTTATTCGAATCGTCTTCATCTAGGCAAAAGCATCTGTTTTGAAAGGCAGAAATTGGCACGAAAGAGACTTTCGACCATATTGACCTCTTCGAAAGCTTTGTAACACATATAGCATTTGGCTGTTGCATCCCTTCGACTCCTTCGCAAGGCTTTGTTAGTGCTATCATCTCTCGTTCCTTTTTTCCTTTTATTCATTATGGTTTTGACAATGTTGAAGTGGGAATTGGTGGTAACATTTGCCCCCCTTTGCGAAGGGATATTGACTTTCCAAGTCAACTCTTTCAAAACCTGTTACACATCCCGCCTTTTCATATTCATGCGCAAATCCTTGCCATTCATTTAAATTTGATCATACGGTTTGCTGTCCATGCTGACTTTTCTTATAAAGCAAGTTCCTTTCTTCCCCTCTTTCACTTATCTGCAGTTAGGAGAAATTTCTAGCAAGAATTAAAGTCTTTAAATTCTCAAATAATTATTTCCAACAAATAGAAATTCAAATCAAAGTTTTTATTATCTTGCTTTTCGAATTTACTTTTTATGGTAAATTTTGATTTCTAAAATCCATCGTGTTTGAATCTTAATTGCTGTTTAAATTCTATAGAAATAACTTAGGTATTTTATTCACATAGAAACATCCCCTTGTTTATTTTCACAGGTCGCTTTGATTTATCTCCCCCATTAATTTACATTCTAAATCCATCCGATTTGGATTTTATTGTCATTATTATATATATATATATATATATTAAGTTGGAATATGCAATTTGGGGAATTTTAAAATTAACGATTGTAATTCGCGTTCATATAAAGTTAGTTATTAATGTTTTTTGAAATTCTAGGTTAAAATCGTATTTGGGGAAGAAGGAGATTTCCATTTACTTCAGAAAGAAGTTTTAGTACTGTAAAATGCATTTTGGCACTGCAATTTTACCTTTCTACCCCTTCGAAAGGGGTTAAGGTAGAAATTGTTGTTTTGCTTCTTCAGCCTCTTTCGATGGGGTCGAAAGGTAGTCCAACGCTTCTCTTAATTGACCTCGTCGAAAGGTTGATGTAATTAACATGAAGTGGACTTTCTCGAAAGCATAGTTATACTTTAGTGTATTCTGGTACCTTTCGAAGAAGTTACCTAGCGCTTCTTGCTAAACAATTGTCTAATGCATACTTTTGAAAGCATAATCGAAACCTTTAGTACATGCTTTTTCTTAATTTATTTTAGGGAATATGTGGAGTTAGAAATTCATCATTCATTTTTTATAAATTGGGCTGAGAATGCTATATTTTGTTTAAGTTGTAAATCAAATTAAACATTTCGTCTAAGTCGAAACCTACTGTATCGACTCAAATTTAATCATTGGTATGCTTTCGAAACCATATATCCCTTTCGACTTGCTCGACACCCCTTGTAACTAACTGGGGACTTGACAATTATTTTATACAAATATCGTTGAGATATCTCAAAGCCTTTTCATTTATATCAACGTTATCCAAATTCAAACCTTTCGACCCAATTGGCATATGGGGTTTCGAAAACATTCGAACTCTCTTGGAAAAACTAAGTTTATGGGTTTCGACTGTGTCGAAAGGTTCTTTTGTCTTGTTTATTGAATGTTGATAGCATATATTTCATTCAAATTGGCTATGTAGGTTTCAACTATTTCCTTCAATAACAAAATTATCCTTGAGCTTTCGACATTTTTGAAGGGTATTTTTTGGGCGTCAACTTCTATTCTCCCTTTCGACTCTATCGAAAGCTCAACAAATTTCATTTTTCTAACTCTAACATTCTTTCATGAATATGGAATTTCACGTTTTGCTTGATATTCAAATTGTTGTAATAGGTTTCCAATATCCTTGAAAGCATGTTAATTTCATATCAAATTATAATTTCTAACTGAGATGATTTCACCTGGCAGAATCATAGGCTTGAAAATGTCTTCCCAAAAACCGGAGAAGGACACAATACCAGGGTTTTCTCTTCCCCCATAAGTTGATCACAATCTTTTTTCTTCCATTTAGTTACTTTCCTTTGCTAATCTATGTTTCCCTGTAAGGTGCTCCTATTAAAGATTTGATTGAGGAAGATAAGAAAACCGTAAAGTCGTTAATCACCGCTTCAAGTAGGATCGAGAATAGATTAACTTTATTGAATCCTTCAAACCTACGAAAGCATTTCCCCTACCAACGGGCCAGAGGGTACTCTGTTAACCTCCTTTAGTTCAACATACATCATGAAGCAAACACTTCCTTTCTTTGGGTGATCCAAAGAATTTCTCCTCAATGTCACCAATTTATCTTGATCACTCCGGTAAGTTTGAACATTGTACATGTAGTTTGTTATTGTGTTACCTTTTAAATTGCTTTTCTGACTTGTAATTTTTTTAAATTTTCAACAGCCACTTCTCATGTTGAGCTAATTATAACTGATCCAACTCTCCCTACTTCTACAACCCGTGCATCATCTTTGTCTCAAGCCATTGCTAGATCAAAGATGGTTGCTAAAAGAAAGATAGGTAAAACGATCGTGGCAGATCCATCCCCTAAGAAGGCCAAGATCAATGAAGTTCCTGATTCTTCACCATGAGAAGAGGGGGAGTTTGTAGACATTGATAAAACTTTGGAGATTCTAACTATCGAAGCTTCGCTTGATCAACCTAAGAAGACTCCCTAATAAGTTGATCCCTATTACGCATTGTCATTTCAAGCTTTCCTCGTGTAATTGAACAAATGCAAAAAGACTTGGGGACTTCGACCCCACTCTGAAGTTGCACTCCCCCGGATCCACATCACCTATGCCTCCAAGTGATTTTGAGAAGATGGTTCACTCTATCTTGAGTTCTCCATCCTTTACTTCTATCCGTCCGCCCTCGTCCGTTTCTGATCCAATGGATCATTGTCGTTCTCTAGTTGAACAGCAACGCATGGTATGCTTAATATCACTAAACCTTAATGTTATTGTTTCTTTCTAAGTTTTTGACTTATGTTATACGTTTTCTTTCAGATTTTCAAGAGTCGGCTCTCATTGTATGAAAATGCATCAAAATCCTCAACTGAATCATCTAAGCTTCAAGGAGAAATTTCAAACTCAAATAGTCAAGTTTCCTCTCTATCCGTGGAGAAAAATGAGGCTATGATAGAATTAGAGCGATTGAGCGCTTCTCATGCCCAATCAGTGTTATTTCTGAGGAGTGGATACCTTATCAACTCATTGCTGACGAAAATTTCACTTTGAAAATGGCCCTTAAAGAATCCAAGGACAAAAAAGCTCGGATGGCAGTAAAATAATCTTCTTTAGAGAAAAAGCTGAAGAGAAATAAAGTCTATCTAAAGTCGGCTATTAGTGTTATTTCTTATGTGAAGCAGTGGGTGTCTCAATTCCTTGATATTTCTCTTGAGGACATCATTGTCAATTCTTTTAAAGACTCTATGATGCTCGCTTACGCCGACGATGTCGATAAATGCACAGACTTGAGCTTTCTCTCACTCGACCCTGCTTTTGTCAACAGGGTTATTCACAAAATTAGAAGAATGAAGCAGGGGGCTGAAGTTGCTGAAAGAGAGGAGATCGATGCCTCTAAGATTCTATCCTTCGAAGTTGCTTCCTTAGAAGTAGACTCCAACTCCGAAGATAAAGGTGAAAAAGATGAAGTCGCCGAGGAAGAGAGTGGTAACGATGATGATGATGATGATGATAGAGATGATGATAATGACAATAATGATGAAAATGCAGATAGAGGTCAAGGTTCTAGTGGCGATAGGGGTGGTCACACTGATGCTCCTGAAAAAGACGACGATGACAACACCAAGGCTTCCAAAAAGGTCAACCTTGATCCATCTATTCATGAAGCAAGCCCACTTGGACCCCCTGTGCCTTCCGACCCTCAACAGGAGCCTGCTAACATTAACATGGAAGAATCAAGAGAGAGGAAGCGGGTTCCTCAAGCATCAGTTCCCATTTCCCAGGTATAGGATTCTTTATTTAAACGACTTTCGCTTCCAAGATAATAATAGTTTAAATCCTTTATTTTAGATAAGGAGGAAACCTATCCACTCGTATAAAACCAAACTTGAAAGAAAACAAGCGAAAATTAATAGCTTGTATAGAGAGTTAGATAAATAACTGAAAGAACATAATATCCTCTCCGATAAGTATCCTAGACATAGTAGAAGTGCAGCGGTGTTGGCATCCTTCAAAAATCAAGAAGCTGCCCCACGACCGAGGATGGCGCGCCTTTGATATGATGCTCTTTTGAAAAAATCGAGAGTTGATTACGCTTTTTTAGATGTTGATTGAAGAGAGAAACATTCTGATAGACTTTCTATACAAAGCCTATTGTAGACACCAAATTGTAGATTTCTCATACTTAGGTGATTTTAGTGGGGGTCTACTTAGGCGTTTACACAAAAGGTATTTGGACGAATTTGGATCTGATCCGCATTCTGGAGCATTTTGGAACTTACCACTAGTCAGATCGATTCCCCAAGAATTGCCTTTGGAAAAACTTAAATATTATAAAGACAAATTTGTTTCAGAGTTATTTACAAAGTCGATTTTGTATGAACCAGATGATCAATCATAATTATCTAATAATATTGGTTTATGATTTTCTTGTTCTAATTTCCTTTTAAACTTAGTTGCATTTTATTATGTTATCATAGAATGAATGACTCCTGGTAGCTTTGTTTCTAGAGATTATCTAAGCAAGTATGTTAAACTAAGAAGGCACTATCTTGAAAAGGCATCAATTTTGAAATCTTCAAAATTAGCCAGATATTGCTTTCTTAGAGATCTACAAAACTTTACATGGAACATCTTCGTCTTCATTTTGATTTTCTTGGTGAACAAAAAGAAAAGTTTCTTAAGGAAATCCGGACATATCATAACAAATTAATATGTGGTCGTGATAGTCCTCCTACCGGGGAGTGGGGCTATAGCAAATATCCTCAGGCTATTACCCCGGAAAGACTTAGTGTTCCTTTTGACCGAATAGTTATTCATTCTGCTAATTCCTTGAATAAAACCAAAAAGGGTGTCTCTCAACTTCAAATGTGAAACAAGAGTTAAATGAAACTGTGCCTTATATTTCAGTTCTACTTAAGTTGTAATCTTTTATTGTTATAATAAAGAGATGGATTATTCAAGTCTTGTTTTTATTTTCTTTTTATTTGTTTGTTTAAATAGTATTTACAACTATCTGCAATGCCACTCTCATTAGATTCTACATCACGCTTTGTCGATATTAGAGATAGGTTGTTAGCAGATCTTGAAAAGAAAAAGCTCCTTAACATTCCTTTATCCACTCGTTTCCAGGGTAACACTGAAGCACTAAAGTGGCATATGAGATTTTTGCTTCAGAAAACAATTGTTAGAATTCACAAAGATCAGATCGCCAATCTAGAGGCGGACATTAAGAGCAAAAATGAAACAATTTCCTCATTAAAGCGTCAAATTAAATGAAATCCTTCAATCGATTTTGACCATAAGATGTACGAGCTCCTTTAGCAAATTAGTGACTTGGATATTAAATTAAAGGATAGTTAAGCTAATTGCGAATCACTAGAATTTATTATGGGAAATAATATCTCAAACATTGATTTACCAGTTTCTACCGTTATTTCTTCAGTTGCAAAATCAACAAGTTCTATTTCCCATGCCATCTTAAAGTTCCCCACTACAACTGACCCTCCTCCTGGCTTAGACGAGAATGTAGTAGGAAATGGTGCAAGAAAGTCAAATTTGAGATGACAAAGTATTTCGATGAATAGCAAAAAGTAAGGTACTCGCAACAACGCTTAAATGAATATGCAGCTAGGATTCAAAAGCCTTAACGCGAAAGTATTTCCTTCAGAAGCGTATCGCTGATTTGGAAAGGGAGAATACAAATTTTAAAGGCACAAACAAAGCTTTTAATCGTGCTTTGAAGACCAACATTGACTCTATTGTTGACGAAGACAAGATGAGGAAGAAAGAGAAGAAACTTAAAGAGGTTCTTAGTATTGCTATTCATTACATTGTGGATCCTTTAGTTGCTGAGAACCTAAATAAGGCTGTTCAAGATTCATAAACAATTCAAATTTATAAAATGTATATATTTGTTATGTACACTTATGAATAATTTCACATATTATGTAAATTATGAAAATTTTGTAAATACCACCTGGTTTGTAATCTTTTCTTGTAATGTTGTTTTTGAATCATCTCTTTGATAACTTGTACCATGATTTCTGTATTTGCTGGATCGTAATTCATTCCTTTTTACTATTCTGCTTTCCCTGAAAAGCATGAAGTAAACAATATTTATTATCGTTAACTTGAAATCTATATAAAATTATATTCATGTCATTTGCAGAAATTAAAAAAATCATCATGTTAACATATGAAAAGTAATCCCGTAATTGAATACGATTAAATAACTTGAAACCCATCTTTGTTAATGGTGAGAGATAATCGAGAATTCAACTTCAATTATATTGTGAAATTATCAGAAGTCTGATGGTAGAAAACCATAGATTCAACCAAGGATTTAATTATAGATGTTTAGGAATTCAACTTTTGGAGATAGCCAATAGAAAATCGATAAAAACCGTGTAATAGAAGTCCATCAACCCAGATTCAGGCATTAATGAATGAAATTCAAAAATTAGATGATCTGAAACCCTGATTCGAGTATTTGTGGATGATAACCAGAAGTCTAGAATAATAATCTTCTTAATAGAGATCTTTAGCCCTAATTTAGGCATTTATAAGTGAAGTTCAATAATTCATAGTTATAGTTCCAAAACCCAAATTCGAGTATGATGAAGACCATAAATTAAAAGACCTGGAACTTAGATTTGGGTATTCATAATTGAAATCTTGGACTCAATAATGAATGACCCAAAACCCAGATTCGAGTATTAGTAAGTGAAGTTTGGAAATTCTTCTTTGACGATTAGTTAGAGGCTGCAAATTCTTATTTATGCCTTCTGTTCTGTTCCTTGTGTCTTTTCTTCTTTCGACATGTGTTAACCCTTTAAGCCTTGTATGTAGTTGCTATTTGATTTGCTGCTTCTCGAGCATGGACCTCTTAGTCCATCATTTGATATGCCGCTTCTCAGGCTCTGACATCTTAGTCTGTTGTTCGATATGCCGCTTCTTGGGCTTGGACATCTTAGTCCATTATTTGATATGCCGCTTCTCAGGCTTGGACGTCTTAGTCCATTGTTCGATATGTCACTTCTTAGGCTTGGACATCTTTGTCCATTATTGTCTAGTGCGCTTGGTTATCTTATCCACAAGTAGGACCCAAGGACTTGCCCAACCTCTCTCCAAAAGGTGCCTTGACCTAGCCATAGCATGGCGCGGCCAAGGGCTTGTCGATGCTTTAACCTGGTCGTAGCATGGCACTGATAAAGGGATACTCTAACCTCTCTCCAGGAGGCGCCTTGACCTGGCCATAGAGTGGTGCGACCAAGGGCTTGTCGATGCTTTAACCTGGCCATAGCATGGCATGGATAAAGGCTTACTCTAACCTCCCTCAAGGAGGCACCTTGACCTGGCCATAGCGTGGCATGGCCAAGGACTTGTCGATGCTTTATCCTAGCCATAGCATGGCGCGGATAAAGGTTTACTCTAACCTCCCTCCAGGAGGCGCTTTGACCTGGCCAACTCAGCGTGGACAAAGGCTTTGACTGTTTAAGGTAATGTCCAAGTGCAAGGAATATTTCACTCCTAACCATGTTGATTCTCTTTAGTATAGTAGTTCTTTATTGACTTCTCTTTACAAACCTATTAATTTTTCTTTTTTTGAAAAAGTTAATTATCACTCCTTCAAGTGCTTTACAGTGATTGGTTTCATGTCCATTCATCATATGGTAGTGGCAATAGGATCCTCCCAAGTTCCTTTCATATTTAGGATTTTTCTTCTAGGATGTCCAATAATCGAGTTCATCCTTATTTATCAAGTAGACATTCTCTATAGATGTTGTCAAGTTGCATTCTTTAGGAAGTCTTGACTTAAAGCATGTTTCTCGACGATGGTTTCTAGGTCTTTTATTACTTAGCTCTGAGTTCCATTCTTGACAATTGGTTTTCTTTTTAAAACCCTTTGGAGCTCCGTTGTAGGCAGTGTCCCACTTGTCGCTTGACTCCATTTGTGTGCAAAGGCATTGTAATCAGCCATCACTCCCTCTTCAAAGATTGTGCCCTTGGTATAGTGTTGAATTATTTTCCTCATTTGGTCGAACACATTATCACTTTCATTTTTCCTTCCTCCTTAAGCAAAGATAGGGGTAGGGCCAATATGAAAAGGGTTTAAACTACATTTATCTGGATCATAGGCTTCAACTTTCTTTTTCCTTATGATCCTAAAGCCTCCATTCTTAACAGTTGTTCTTCATGTAAATTTGTATCATTAATTATTTCACGGGAGAATCCAATTAGATGTAGCTCCAAGGAACCTTGCTCGGGTCTTTTAAATTTTCCAATCATGATGAAGTAAGTTCTTAAGTGGATAGGTTCGAAATAGAATTGGGTTAGAGGAGAATGATGTGGTAGTTTAACAAGATTGGAGGTTCAAGCCCTCCTTATAGCGCCAAAATGTTAACAAGAAACTTGTCAACATGCCAAAGTGGAATTAAAGGTGCAGAAATTTCCTTCTAAGCTTCTTTTGATTAAGTAGAAAAGGATAGGATCTTATTACTTTCTTCGATTAACCTTTCGAATAGGTCTTTATTGTGTAAACTCTTCCTTGTTTGACTTTTCGACCAAGTTGAGACACTTATATCCCTTTCTTCTAAGTCCTTTGAGTTTGTTGAGGTTGTTTGGTTATCCTCTCGAAACCTCCTTTCGAATCGGTTGTAAAGCACTAATGGTTGGATCTAAGGATTCAAGAACATGGTTTGACTGGATAGGTTTCGACTTCGTAGAAAGCAGGTCATTTAAATGGCTTGGATTCAATCCTGATATCTAAGGGTAAAGAAGCTAAGTTTAAGGTTTCATCTCGCAAAAAAGTAAGTGTTTGTTGGGTAGTGGTTTAGAGCTAAGGACATAAATGCATTAGTAAGTGAGAGGTCTTGGCTCACTCGAAAGGTATCCTTTCGATTTAGTTGACGCAAGCTGAACACAATTGGATCAAATAATAGGCTCAAAACAGTTGCATAATCACCAATATCAAAATCTTGCTTTCATTAAACTAATGATATACAAACTGATCAATTTCCCCAAATTTGATTTCAAAATTAGGGTTTATAAATTTACAAACTTAAGAAAGTATAAGAAGAAGGCCAATGAATTAAGATCCCCTAAACCAGACCCCTAGGGTCTTATTTATAGATGTAGGTTGGAACCTTTCGACTCGCTGCTTTTGAGTAAGTCGAAAGGTAGCTTTATAGACCTTTTGTCTTCATTAGCAGTTGCGCATCCCTCTGCATTGCGTTCGAATGGTGAATGCTTCCATCTTCATCGAAAGAGGGTAGGTGGGCCTTTTACCCTTGTGTTGTTTGGTTGTCACAAGAAGGAGAGTTATGAGCTTCCAACTCTATCGATAGGTGGTTCCTTGGGGGTTTCAAAGGTGTCGAAGTGTTGATGGTTTTGACATGGAAGGTAGCTTCTGAATGCATGCTTGCGAATTGATGCGGCACCTTCCCTGGATGTTAAAGGCTTTGACTGGTTCGGAAGGCTTGATTATGCTTTCGAAAGGGTTATTCTGATCAAGACATCTTTCTAAGTATTTAATGAAGACGAAACCATTGGTTTCGAAAGGTTTGGCACGCATGTGATGGGTTGTTATATGCTGCCTTCGAAAGGTACTCCTCCTTTTATTCGAAATGTCTTCATGTAGGTGAAAGCATCTATTTTGAAAGTTAGAAATTGGCACGAAAGGGAGCTTTTGACCACATTGACCCTTCGAAAGCTTGTAACACATCTAGCTTTTGGCTGTAGCATCCCTTCGACTCCTTTAATTGCTTTGTTGATGCTGTCATCTCTCATTTCTTTTTATTCTATTCATTTTGGTTTCGACAAGGTTGAAGTGGGAATTGGTGGTAACAGATTGGAAGGATCAAAAAGTTAGATCTAGAAAAATTAGTTAAGAAACTTGAGGTTTTGCTATTGGAAATTTGTGGCACCTAGAGAAGGGAAATCTTTACCCAGAAGATTAGTAAAAGTGGTAGCTGTTGGTGATGAATCAACCATTCACCAAACGAAAGTTAACAATGAACGCGTAGTACATGGCCCTTCTTCTCAAAATGAAGTAGTTACTAGAGGAGATCTTAATAAAATGATGCAAGAGCTTAATCAGAAGATGGTGGATAGCTAAAAAGCTCCGATGGATAAGATGGACGCTTTGCTAACCTTGTAACCACCAAGGAAAAGGAGTGATAGAGGAGAAACATATTCTGTAATAGAACAACAGAACTCTTCTGTTTTTTATCAGAACAAAAGGGGTAGAAAGAAAAAACAGAAGGTAACTAGTACTGGGGTTACTGAAATTGTAGCAGGAGGAAGTAGAAGTCTTTCACCTACAAGAAAACCAACCAGTACCAAGAAGAATTTAAGGATCAACGATGCATAAGAAGTGGATACTATTGTGGTTACCGATGAGGAAGAGGATGTGCATGTTGATGTTGATGATTTGGAGTTCGATGTTGATGTTGATAAAGGTGGATTCCAAGCAACTGTAGCTCAACCAACCGTACATCTATGAAATACAGAAGGAGTGGTTATCCCAAAGATTGGAGGACCTAGATATCAGTCGGCAAACCGTGATCTTTTGCGAAGTCAAACACTCGACATAGCCCATGATGGTCAACCTTCGGATTACCGTGCAAGCAAAGAGTACATCGCTGATAGGGTCAAATGATTAGTGGAAGAAAGTAGGGGTAGAAAGAACAAGGATTACGATTCCACAGCGAGCCGAACTCCATTCGCTGAAAATATCTTGAGAGAAGAATACCCTAAAAAATTCACTATGTGAACGATGCCATCATTCAATGGAACTATCGACCCTAGGCAGCTCTTACTCAAGTACGAATGACATATGGAATAGAGCTAGAGCTATGGATGTTGTTTGTTGTTGTTGTTTCGCTATCCCCTAGGAAGGAGTTGCTTCTATGCGATTCACAAGGCTTGTGCCAAAGTCCATATCTACCTTTGACGAGTTGGCCAAGAAGTTTCTGGAGCAGTTTCGGCTCTGTGCTACCCTACCAAAAGACATGATGCCCCCATCTGACTTGTCACAAGGACACAAGTAGTCACTAAAGGCTTCCTTGAATTGATTCAACATCGTTGTTATGGAAGTTTGCAATTTAAAGGAGGATCTCATATTCTTAGCACTCGTCCAAGGCATCCATCCAGACATAGACTTTGGTAGGTGGCTAAAGATGAAACAACTAACTACTATGGAAGAATTCCATCGAAAGGCAAACCGGTTTCTGCGATTAGAGGAAGCAAGCTTGGTTGAACGAAAGGTTAGCAATGGATAGTCAAAGGAGGTAATTCAAAGTAATGTGGCGGTTAAATAGGATGGAGAAAACTCTTGTGTGATTACAGGAAATGTCGAGAAATTTGGGAACCAAAAGAAGAGGAACCAAAACTGTGGTGGCAGCTGTAATGAGAATAGGAAGCGTCTTAGGAATACGCGACTAGCAGATTATACTCCTCCAATTGACACATTAGAGAACATATAGCTTGCTACTCAAGGAATCGAGCAGTATAATAAACTAGTCAGGAGTGAAGCGGTGGAGTAGAAGAAGCAATCTTGGAAGTACGGCCATTTCCACAAAATGCATGGGCATAACACCAAGAGTTCCGTCGCTTGTAGGACTTGATTAAAGAGCTAATACGGAAGAACAAACTCTAGCGGTACATTAAGCAACAACAGTACTTTGACCAAGCTATATGACCCCAAGGCCCATCCGTTCAAGGGAAACCACCTGGACCAAGTGAAGAGGTGCCCAAGAGTACAGATGGAAGACTGGTGATTAACACTATAACTGGAGGACCTCACCTAGCAGAGAGAAGCTGGGGCGAGATGGAAAGATATGCGAGTTTGTTGAAACATGCACCACAAGAAAGTTGCTACACCATCAAAGACGGAACATAGAAAAGTTGCTGAAACACGCACCATACGAAAGGTGCTTCGAAACTGAGATTCTGATGGGGTTGAGGCACCAACCCTCGATCCTATAGTGATAACAGTCAGATTGGGACTAGTAGTTTTACACAAAGTTTTAGTGGATAATGTGGAAGCTCAGTTAACATTCTATTCAAAAAGACTTTCAATCAGATGAAAATTAGTATGAAGGACGTGACTGACGACTAGAAGAAAATCCATGATTTACGAGTGAGGCTAAATAGTCGATCGAGATGATTGATTTTCCCGTAGAGCATGGCGATGGAGAATGTAGGGTGGTGTACATTCAAACATTTATTATTTTTGGTAAGCTCTTAGCATACAATGCTTTCTTAGGCCAATCGGCCTTAGCTGTTTAAGGATTGCTTTGGCCCCATGGTGCTTAACGATGAAATTCCAAATGGAGAATGGAATTGGAGTGTTGCGAAGGGACCAAAGTGCAGCGAGGGAATGCAACATTGTAGAACTATAGGAAGCAAAACTTCAGGAGAAAGGAAAGAATGTAGGGAAGACTCTCCATATTCTAGGACCGGAATAATAGTAATTACAGAGCGGCCTATAGCTCGGGGACCATAGACGATTCGACAAGTCTATGCATCCTTAAATGAAGTCAAGGGATGTATACACACCACCGGTAAAGCTTACAATGAATGTCCCTGTTGATATGGTTGACCCGACTCAATTATTAATGAATGGTTCTCAGCTTGGAATTGGATTATGCAAAGATCTAATTAATTTCCTTCGATGAAATCTAGACATGTTTGCTTGGGCACATGCCGATATTTATGGGATATCGCCGGAGATAGCGTGTCAGGCACTAAATATCAATCCCAAGTTTACATCGGTAAAACAGAAAAGGTGCAGCCTGGATCCCGAGCGATCCACTGAATTAAAGGAAGAAGTGGATAAGATGTTTGCCAATGACTTTATCCGTGATGAGTTATACCCCAAACGGGTTTAGGTAACCCCGTATTGCTCAAGAAGTTAAATGAGAAGTGGTGAACGTGCATCGATCATTCTGATCTAAACAAAGCTTGCACGAAAGAAAGCTTTCCTTTGACCAAAATTAACCAGCTCGTTGATGGTACAGCATGGCATGGATTGCTCTTGTTTATGGATGCTTACTCTGGATGCAATTAGATTATGATGCATGAGTTGAGTCAGGAGAATACTAGCTTTATTCTAGATTTGGGATTATACTACCACCGGGTAATGCCATTTGGCTTGAAGAACACCGGAGCTACATACCAATGATTGGTAAATACTATGTTCAAGAACGAAATCAGATGGACGATAGAGGCATATGTTGACGATATGCTCGTAAAGTCACAAGTGTCTCGAAATCATTTGGATGACTTGTCGAAGATGTTCAAAATCTTGTGGAAGTTTAAAACTGTTGAAATTTTCTTTTGATGTTGCTTCTAAAAAGTTTCTTGGTTTTATTGTAAATCTAAAAGGTATAGAAGCCAATTCAGAATAGACTGATGCCTTGCGAAATGTCAAACCCAAACAACAAAGAAGCAGCTTTAGAGCTTAAATGGGAAGATTACCACTTTGAATCGATCCATCTCAAGGACGACAGATCAGTGCATACCTTTCTTTGATGCTCTCAATAAAGGTAAAAAGAACTTTGAATGGAATCGGGGTTGTCAGAATGCCTTCGAGGAGTTATTAAGGCACATGGAATCAGGTATTGTTTCGACTCGAGACTTCGGATAGGTTGCTAAAGTGGAATATCGAATTGAGTTAGTACAACATCGCTTACCATCCGAGAAGGGCGAAAAATGGTAGGCTTAGCAGAATTCATCACCAAGTTTGCTGCACGTGATTGTGAAGAAGAGGATGATGCTCGGATTGAAACTCCTTAATTGAACTTGTTTGTCGACGGTTCCAATGAATTTAGCTTGGAGGCAGGAGTAGTGCTTAAAACAGAGGATGGATGGTTGATTTGTTATACACGAAAATTGGAATTCCCTATTGCTGATTATGAGGTTGAGTACGAGGCGTTGATAGCAAGATTGAAAATACCAAAGGAACTGGCAATAAAGGCGCTGCACATATTCAACCACTCACAACTAATTGTCTACCAAATCAAGAATGAATATCAGGCCAAGGATGCAAGAATAGCCCCTTACATATCAAATGCACTGGAACTTCTTGAAGATTTAGTGCATTACACGATAACTCATGTTAGCCATAAAATCCACTCAGAGAACAAAGGCATGAAAGAAGATAGAAAAAGTACCAACTTATTCTAGAGCAGGTTTCGACAAAGAACAAAGGTTTCAAAGGCATTGGGAATGCTTTTGAAGAAGTGGAAAGCAGCGGGCATCCTCACAGGTATTAAATCATGTACAAGCCTTTGATAAAGATGAAAAAAGGAGAAGCAAAGTCACCTTTTCGCCTCTATAAGACTTTTCCACACAAATGGATCAACAGAGACTACTTCGGAACCCTCTTTCGAAGGCGATGAATGATAATCTCCCATATGTGCACTGATCCTTTCGAAACTAAAGGTTTCGCCCTTATACAACCCTTTCGAACTGGTCAAGGCCAATGATGTTAGCGGAAAGTTCCGCTTCAATTCTCAGGCATGCATTCAAAAGCTACTTAACATCATAAAAGCCATTGGTACTTTAACATCTTCGAAACCCATATGGAAAACCAATCGACAGAGTCAGAAGCTTCTATCTTCTAATAACAACAAGGCAAACGGGAGGAAAATGCGCATTTGGAGACCTTTCGACAACGTCGAAAGGTGTTCTAGGGAAAGCAGTAAGAAAAGATACTCACAACTTAACAAAGGAGAAAGGTTTGTAAAGGATCCTTTTGACTTAGTCAGAGGGTCTGGAGAAAGACAAAGGAAGCGCAAGGGTACATCAAAGAACTCAGAGAAGATGCCTTTCGATAGTGTCGAAGGCATACATGGCCTTTCGACCAAGACTAAGGGTATGAGGCGGCATATAAAAAGGGGTCCTTTCGACTGTGTCGAAGGCATAGGAGCGGAAGGAGGTCGACCTGCATCTCTAAATAAGACCCAAGGGGTCCAATTTTGGGGACCAAATTTTGGAATCCCAAATTCATTTCTTTCTATTCCAATTTCTTTGTTGGAATTAAATCTTCAAGAAACCCAAAATCAAATTGGGGATAAAGCTCTATTAATTGTAACTCATTTTTGATTATTAATAAAAAGGAGATGGCTGGTTTATAAAGGATTTTGATGAGGAGGAAGATCATTTCGATCATTAGCTAGTCAAATGATCCATTGCACATGATTTTAACCTATTTTCTTAATTTCTTTCTGTCTATGCAATGCATAAGATTGACTAAGATCTACTTGGATATATGTAACCGAAACACATCATCATCGAAACTAACATAGACAATGAAAATAAGAACGATGATGGGGTTTTGACACTAGTGAACTTATGAAACTGGAAAATATCCAGGACAATCTTATACAAGGGAAAACAAAGTAATGCTTAGGCGGTTATAAGCTGGGAACCCTACTTGACTCAGTCGAAAGGGGGATTTCGAAGAGGACCAGTTTATAATTGGCTAACAATTGTGTAGAGAGGAACTCATTCGAAAGGGGTTTATCCCCAACTCCCTCTATAACCCTTTCAAAGGGGTTCCACAACAAATGCAACGAAACCAAAAAGTCGAAAGCAGTTGTGTCATACTATTGAAATATACAACCCTTTCGACACGATGGAAAGGGTCGGACAAGCCTTTCGACATGATCTAAAGGAATGAAAAGCTAAGATGATTGGCTACTTTTGACACACTCAAAAGAATGGTTTCGAAAGGATGCAACTTCTTTAGCTTGCGTTCCAGAACTAACTTCCTAAAGCCTTTCGACTAAGTCAACCTGGTCGAAAGGTCAAGCTAACACCTAGAACCGTTTCGATTAAGTCAACCATGTCGAAAGGTAGAGCAATCTTTCTAAACCCTTTCAATTAGATCAAACTGGTGGAAAGGTAGTTTTCAAAAGGAGAGATTTTTTTAAATAGCTTGGTTACATTTCTCATAGCATTGAGGATGTTGACAAGTTTTCTTGTTAACATTTTTGGCGCTAGAAGGAGGGCTCGAACCTATGACCTTGTCAAAATATTACAGACTAATTTTTGTTTATTTAATCTGCATAGTAAAATGAGATCTAAATGATTAAGCGGAATTAAGGAAGGAGTTGTCCACACCACCATTCTTGAGGAGAACATAACTCCGTCCTTCAATCTAGATGGGGCTGTTCAAGGACAACCTTCGTTACCAGCTCGGCAAGATGATAACGCTGCAAAGATTAAACACTTGGAACGGCATCTACAGGAGATGCAAGAGCTACTTAAAATAGCACTATCTCAAAAATCTTCAAAGACACTAAAACCAACTCAAGGCGAAGAGGTGGTTTCCCCTAGGAGAAATGTAAAAGCCAACTCTTCTGAATACAAAAGTAAAACTGACTTAACATCCTCCAAAAAGAAAGAGCGTCTTTAGTCAAAAGCTAACCATCAAGGAAGATTTCTCGACAAGTCGCTTGAACAATTAGGAAGCTCAACATCAAAGGAGTATTGCCCAGACTAGAAAAATTACTGTAATGTTATGGTTTATCTAAAAGATGTAGTTAAAAAGGCAATAAAGGATGCTATGAACTCAAACGGGAAGAGAACAATGGATGAAAATGTTAATGATAATGAAAGAGTTCCACCCTTCACTGATGAGATCATGACTACAATCATCTCGCCATATGTAAAGATCCCATCAATGAAATATCATGGGATTACAGGCCCGGACGATCATCTAATGGGTTTTGATAGCCAAATGGACTTGTACAATGCATCTGGGGCTGTTAGATTCCAATTATTCCTGGTCAATCTCTAGGGAGCTGCAGCAAAATGGTACAAACAATACCAGGAGAAAACCATATACTCATGGAAGCAGTTCTCATATGAATTCTCTACCCTCTTCTGCATTTGCAAAGATCCCACGATCGACTATACAGTCTTGGCCAACATAAATCAAAGATAGGGAGAATACTGAGGAGATTCAATGTAGAAGGTCTAAAAGCCAAAGACATGAATGATCGAGACAAGCTTATTGCGGTTCATTCCGGCTTGATAGAAAACACCCCTTTTTGGAAACAACTCTTTTTCAAAGGCTGTAAATATTTACAAGACTTCCATTTCCAAGCTGATAAGTTCATTCAGATGGATGAGCTTTATTATGCTAAGAAGAAGACTATTCTCAAGAAAGAAGGAGGGAGGTTTGGCCAAGCAAAGGACACAAAAGAACAAGATGGGAAGAACCAATCGCTAACATAGTCGCTTTAAGCAAGCCACTGTCTTACATCTATGCAATAGCCAAAGAGAGAGTCAAATTCCCGACCTCATTTAAGGCTAAGAATAACCCTGAACAGAGGAAGGGATGGTATTACTATGCTTATCATTAGGCCAACGGTCACAAAACTGATGAGTGCAAGGTTCTAGCTGGAATCATTCAATAACTGATCCATGAATGTCATTTAAAAGAGTTTATTCAGGACCAGTAGTAAGCTCAACGGACAGAGAATGGTCCATAGAAGCATCCTGGAAATGCTGTAAATATGTTGGAAGATGAAGACCCCCTAAGCTTGAGTCCGCCAATAAACAGAATTGATGTGATTCACGGTGGGCCGCACCCGGTGGTAAACAACAATGGGGCCCGAAGCAGGTACATAAAGGAAGCTAAAGAAGGTATCTACTCTGTCTAAGAGGAACCCCCAATGAAGAATCCACATCTCAACATTCAGATGCCGAACCTTGTTGTCACTCCCTAAAAGCTAAGAAAGGGGGTTCACCATCCTCAAAATGATCCTTTGATGATTATTGTACAAATTAGGTTATCCATTGTTTCTAAAATTCTAGTTGACACAGGCAGTGCAGTTAACGTAATCTTCAAGCATGCCTTCGATTAGATGAATATCCTTGAAGACAAATTGGAGCCAAGCATGGAGCCCAAATTTGAATTCAACAACAAGGGATCAACTCCAACGGGACAGATAAAGCTGCTTGTACAGATGGGTATGCCACCAACCTGCAGAACCTTGAGACTATTTTTGTGATACTCAACCAACCCTCATACTACAACGCCTTCTTTGGCAGGCCAGCTCTTGATGAAATAGATTCGTTCGTCTCCCCGAAATATGTCATGGTAAAATTCTTGAAAAAGCGAGGGTGAGGAACTGTCCAAGGAGAGCAGTTTAGCTCTTGGGAAATGATTTTGCTACTCTTGATTAGTATAAAAGGGAGTATTCCGCTTACTTTGATTCTTCTACTATTTTACAACCTTTGGATGATGGATTCTCACATCCAACATTCGAAGCAATGATTAAAATTAATAAATCTAACAAACGTATGTATTAAAGGTACATTCCTTCTGGAGACAAGAGAAAGAGAATTGATGCAAACTCAGAGGAAGAGAGCCCAGTAGTCGTAGAATACGATTACCGAGGGGAAACAGAAAGGATAAAACCCATAGAAGATCTTGAGGAAGCATACATAGATTCAGATGATGCTAGCAAAGTGGTTAAGGTGGGAAAAGATCTTATTGGTGACTTCAAGAAGGAGTTAATACAATTTCTCAATGTCAACAAAGACGTATTTTCCCAGTCACATTCCGATATGGTGGGAATTGGTATAATGGTCATGTGTCATGCTCTCAACATTAATCGAGGAGCAACCCCCATAGTGCAGAGAAAGAGACAAATGGACAAGGTATGATCAGATGCTTTGAAAGAAGAAGTAAACAGACTCCTTGAGAATGGATTTATTCGGGAAATATACTATCCAAAGTAGTTAGCCAATCCAGTTTTGGTAAAGAAACCAAATGGGAAATGGAAGACTTGCATTGACTACATGGATTTGAACAAAGCATGTCCGAAAGATTGTTTCCCATTGCCGCGAATAGACCAGTTAGTAGATGCCACAAGCAGGCATAAGTTGTTGTCTCTTATGGATGCCTATTCAGGGTACAATCAAATACCAATGTTCGTACCAAATGAGGAGCACACTAGCTTCATTGCTGAGTAGGGGATTTATTGTTACAAGGCAATGCCATTTGGGTTAAAGAATGCAGGAGTAACATATCAAAGATTAGTCAACCGAATGTTTAAGGAACAAATTGGCCGGAATATGGAAGTCTATGTTGATGATATGCTGGTAACGTCCGATGAACCCGAAAAACATCTTAAAGTTTTGGAAGAGATGTTCAGTGTATTGCGAAAATATCAAATGAAACTAAACCCATATAAGTGTTCTTTTGGAGTCTATTCTGGAAAGTTTTTAGGCTACCTTGTAAGTGCCTAAGGGATCGAAGCCAGTCCAGATGAAATTCAAACCATTAGAGACATGGCCAAACCTAAAACTAGCAAGGAAGTAATGAGTTTGAATGAAAGGATGGCTGCCCTAAGTAGATTTATCTCTAAAGCTACCGATAAGTGTATACGCTTTTTTGATGTAATAAAGAAGAAGAACTTTGAATAGGGGGAAGACTGAAGAAAAGCCTTTCAGGAACTAAAAAGCCACATGAAAAAGCCACTGATACTTTCTAGCCCCAAGAATGGGGAAACCTTATACCTATATATGGAAGTCTCAAAGCATGCAGTTAGTTCAGTACTGATTGGAGAAGGGAATGTAGGGCAACTTCCAGTATATTAGGTTAGCAGACGGTTGAAGGATGCAAAAGTCTGATACCCAGTAATTGAAAAGTTAGCCTATTGCTTGATCCTCACAGCTCGAAAGCTTAGAGCATATTTTCAAGAACATCCGATTAAGATGTTGACCAATTTTCCCCTTAAGCAAGTCTTTAGTAAACAAGAAACTTCAGGAAGGTTGGTAAAATGGGGAATTGAGCTCAGCCAATATGATATAGAATTTCAGCCACGAGCTGCAATTAAGGGGCAAGCATTAGCATACTTTATTAATGAGTGAACTAACTTTATCAAGGAGCAATCGAAAAAGGAGAAAGATCAGAGGCCTATGTGGCAATTATTTGTTGATGGTGCATCAAACGAACAAGGGGCCGGTGCAGGATATGTAATCATCACACCAGATGGACACCGTTTACATTACGCCATGAAATTGGGATTCCCCACAACTAACAATGTGGCAGAATATGAGTCTATGGTAGCGGGATTAACCTTGGCATTAGAACTCAAATTCCACGAATACAGATCTTTAGTGATTCTCAGCTAATGGTGAATCAAGTGAAACAGATATGTCAAACAAAGGATCCTAAGCTATCTTTATACGTGCATAAGATATTAAGAATGCTTGCTTTGTTTGAATACTTTTCCATACATCAAGTCCCAAGAGCAAGAATTCATAAGCAGATCCCTTAGCAAAACTAGCATGCTGAAGGGGAGCCTCGGAGACATGTATTGTTCCAGTAGGATTTCAAGAATTTCCAAGTATTGGAGATGAGGCATCAGGACAGGGAAAGGAATTGTTAGTTCCGATAAGGTCTCAAGCAAAATCATAAGGGGAAAATAGAAGAGAAAGTAATAAAGAAATATCAGATGGAAGGGTTAACCAACTAAGACCAAGTAACATATATGATGACACTTGGATGTCACCCATTGTTGAATACCTTGTTAAAGGAACACTCCCATCTGACAAAGGTGAAGCAAGGAAAATCAGGAGAAAAGCTCCAACCTTCGTAATAATGGATGGAATCCTCTATAAAAAGGAATATGCTCTTCCCTATCTAAGATGTGTGAGCATGAATGATGGAGTGAATTTAATTATTGAAGCACACAAGTGGTTTTGCAGAGATCATTCAAATGGAACAAAATTGGCAAAGAAAATAATGATGCAATGATTTTATTGGCCACGTATGGTAAGCCAAGCCATCGAATATGTGAGAAGATGTGAAAAATGTCAAAAATACTCAAAGATTCCCAGGTTGCCCCCAAGCTAATTGACTCCAATTGCAATTTCATGGCCCTTTGACAAATGGGAATATACTTAATCGGCCCATTGTCAATTTCAAAAGGAGGAGCAAAGCATGCCGTAGTCGCCATAGACTATTTCACTAAATGGGTTGAAGCAGAACCGCTACCAAAGATTACTTCTGGGAAAGTACTCATATTCATTATCAAGAATATCATAACCTTGTTCGGAATCCCCCAGAAGATAATTTCTGACAACGGGACACAATTTGAAAGTGAGGAATTCTCTCGCTTTTGCCACAAGAATGGAATCACTAAAAGTTTTTCATTCGTTGCACATCCGAAACCAAATGGAGCAGTTGAGGCTGCAAACAAAACCATAAAGACAATTCTAAAGTAGCGGCTAAACAAGGCAAAAGGAAATTGGATAAAAGAGCTGCTACTTGTGTTATGGGCTTATCGAACGTCCACCAAAACAGCAACGGGACATACTCCCTACTCTTTAACATATGGGTGTGAGGCGATGTTACCAATAGAGATTGAGATACCCTCACATCGAAGAATCGCCTATGCAGTCGATACGAATCAAGAGCTGAAAAGAGAATCCTTAGATTTGATACACGAGTTAAGAGACTAAGCAGTGGTAAGAATCGCTGAGTATCAAAGAAGAATCTCAAGGTATTACAACTCAAAAGTGAGAACTCGGTCATTTCACAAAGGATATTTGGTACTCCGAAGAGTGATGGCAAATACCAAAAACCCTGCAGATGGATCCCTGGGGCCAAATTGGGAAGGACCACTAATCATTTGCAAAGTTACCCCCCCAAGAGCTTACAAATTATGCCGACCAAACGACAATATGGTTTTGAGAACATGGAATGCCGAATGTTTGAGGCCATACTTTCCAAAGATGAATGAATAAAACATCTCTTTCTTCAAAAAGAAAATCTACATGGTTGGGAGTGAAATGCTCATTATATTTGGACACTACCTAAGATGGTAGAAAAGCCTCTGTCCACGCTGAGTTGGTCACGGCAGAGCACCTCCTGGAGGGAGGGCGGGTAAGCCTTTAGCCATGCCATAAGATGGCCAGGTTAAAGCACAAGACAAGCCCTTGTCCGTATCTCTGTTCAGGTCAAGGCACCTCTTAGATGGAGGACGGAGTAAGCCTTTACCGTGCCATAAGATGGCCAGGGTAAAGCACCGAACAAGCCCCTGCCCGCGCCACGCTATGGCTAGGGTAGGGTGCCTCCTAGAGGGAGGTCGGAGTAAGCCTTTATCCATGCCATAAGAAGGCCAGGTTAAAGCACCGAACAAGCCTTTGACCGCATCTCTAGCCGGGTCAAGGGGCCTTATAAAGGGAGGTCGGGTAAGTCCTTGGTTCTAGCCCCTAAGATGAGCTAACCAAGAGCACTATACAACAATGGAGTAAGATGTCTAGGCCCAAGATGAGGCCCATCAAACAATGGACTAAGATGTCCATGCCAAAGAAGAGGCCTATCAGATAATGGACTAAGGTGTTCAAGCCGGGAAGAGGCTCTTCCAATCATGGACTAAGATGTCTAGACTCGAGAAGTGGAATATCTCTAACGAACTAAGACGTCCAAGCCCGAGAGGCAATTGGTCAAATTAAAATTATATACAAGACCTGAAGGGTTCATACACGTCAAGGAAGACAGAATATAAACCAAACACTGTCCGTTAAATACCCGAATATGGGTTTTGGATCTCTTATATATGAATTTCATCAATTAATACCTGAATCTCAGACATTCACTTCAGAACTTCATTTACTAATACCCGAATCAAGGTTTTGGGTCTTTATCGATCTCTAACTATCCCTATTATACTTGGATCTGGGTTGCGAGGCTACTACTTATCAATGCCCTAATCTGGGCTTGGAATTTAAACTACGAATTACTATTGTTGATTTCTAACACAAATGCCCGAATCTGGGTCAAAGAATATTATGAAGGAGATCATTACTATACGTTTCCATGAATGCTCGAATCTGGGTTTTAGGTCTTATTTAATCACTTACAATCTTTATATCTAAGTCGAGGTTTCGGGATTATTGCTTAATTTCTCCTTAATGCCCTAATCTGGGCTTGTGGTTTTTTACTATAAAGACAATTACCATGGACTTTTGGTTGTCCAACTTATGCCCTAATCTGGGCTAAGGATTTCTATTATGACAAAAATTACTATGGGTTTCTACCTACCTAACATATGCCCTAATCTGGGCCGGAGATTAGCAATGATAATTGCTAATAGTTTCCAATTATCTGACATATGCCCTAATCTAGGCTCGAGATCTTCATATAAAGATAATTGTTTAGAAATGGCACTCAGAGGACTGTATTTGGGATATTGCTATCTGAATTCTGGGTATCTCATTGTTAATTTCTAAACTTCACAAAGCAATACCATAATTTGGGTCAAATTTCATTACTTCCTAAATCAAATCCCAATCTTGGGTATAAAATAGTAGAATAGAAGTTGTTGTAGACAACCAGAAACTTCAAACTGGTCTTCTTGATACCTAAATTAGAGTCAACTCTAAATGATGCTCACCAACATCTGAATGGAAGCTTCAGGATCATTTGAATCTCTAGGAAGTTTTGAGATACATATTAGAGTGGACGGGATACGGAGGCTTATTTTCTGATAATAACTTATGGCCCCTATTCGCAGTTATTGACTATTTTCCACATGGAGTTCATAGATTACATTTGTTATATGCATTCATGGCTATTGATTACAGGCCTCATATCTTTTTAATCAGGATTATAACTAACTAACTATAGAAGCGTTGATATGCTGAAGCATACATATAAATATAAGCTAACAATAGAGAATATCACTCAGTTTGAATTTTGCAGGAAAAATAAAATAAAGTTATAAAGAGCGAGAAAGTTTTGAAATTTTTGTTCTAAAGAACAAAAGCTTCTTTCATACAGGGGGAGGGAGCAAAATGTTAGCCATAAAATCCACTCAAAGAACAAACGCATGAAAGAAGATAGAAAAAGTACCAAGTTATTCTAAAGTAGGTTTCGATAAAGATCAAAGGTTCTGGAGGCATTGGGAAGGCTTTCGAAGGAGTCGAAAGCAGCGAGCATCCTCACAGGTATTAAATCATGTACAAACCTCCGAAAAAGATGAATAAAGGAGAAGCAAAGCTACCTTTCCGCCTCTTTAATACCTTTTAACATAGATGGATCAGCAGAGACTACTTCGGAATCCCCTTTCGAAGGCAATGAATGATAATCTCCCATATGTGTGCCGAACTTTTCGAAACTAAAGGTTTCGCCCTTATACTACCCTTTCAAAAGGATACACAAGCCTTTCGAACCGATCAAGGCCAATGATGTTAGGGTAAGTTCCACTTTAATTCTCAGGCATGCATTCGAAAGCTACTCAACATCATCAAAGCCATTGGTATTTTAACATCTTCGAAACCCATATGGACAACCTATCAACAGAGTCGGAAGCTTCTATCTTCTAATAACAACAGGGCAACCTATAGGAAAAAAGCGCATTTGGAGACCTTTCAACAACATCGAAAGGTGTTCTATAGGAAGCAGCAAGAAAAGATACTCACAACTTAACAAAGGCGAAAGGTTAGTAAAAGATCCTTTTGACTTAGTCAGAGGGTCTGGAGAAAGACAAATGAAGCGCAAGGGTACATCAAAGAACTCAAAGAAGATACCTTTCGATAGTGGGGAAGGAAAACATGGCCTTTCGACCCAGACGAAAGGCATGAGGCAACATATAAAAAGGGTCCTTTCGAGCATGTCGAAGGCATAGGAGAGGAAGGAGGCCGACCTACATCTATAAATAAGACGCAAGGGGTCCAGTTTTGGGGACTAAATTTTAGAATCCAAAATTCATTTCTTTCTATTCCAATTTCTTTGTTGTAATTAAATCTTCAAGAAACCCGAAATCAAATTGGGGATAAAGCTCTATTAATTGTAACTCATTTTGGATTATTAATAAAAAGGAGATAGCTGGTTCATTAAGGATTTTGTTAAGGAGGAAGATCATTTCGATCATTAGCTAGTCTAATGATCCATTGCACATGATTTTTACCTATTCTCTTAATTTCTTTTTGTCCATGCAATGCATAAGATTGACTTGGATATATGTAGTCGAAACGCATCATCATCGAAACTAACATAGACAATGAAAATTAGAATGATGATGGGGTTTCGACACTGGTGAACTTATGAAACTGGAAAATATCCAGGATAATATTATACAAGGGAAAACAAAGTAATGCTTAGGCAGCTATAAGCAGTGTCAATTTTGAAAGAGTGGAACCCCACTCGACTCAGTCGAAAGGGGTTTTCGAAGGGGAACAGTTTATAATTGGCTAACAATTGTGTAGAGAGGAACTCATTCGAAAGGCGTTTATCCCAACCTCCATCTACAACCCTTTCAAAGGGGCTCCACGACAAATGCAATGAAACCATAGAGTCGAAAGCAGTTGTGTCATACTTTTGAAATATACAACCCTGTTGACGTGATCGAAAGGGTTGGACAAGCCTTTCGACATGATCGAAAGGAATGAAAAGCTAAGATAATTGGTTGCTTTTGACACACTTAAAAGAATGGTTTCGAACAGGATGCAACTTCTTTAGCTTGCGTTCATGAACTAACTTCTTAAAGCCTTTCGACTAAGTCAACCTGGTCGAAATTTCAAGCTAACAATGGAACCGTTTCGATTAAGTCAACCATGTCGAAAGATAGAGCAATCTTTCTAAACCCTTTCGACTAGATCAACCTGGTCAAAAGATAGGTTTCAAAATTAGAGATTTTTTTAACAGCTTGGTTACCTTTCACATAGCATTGAGAATGTTGAGAAGTTTTCTTATTAACAACTTACATTCCCATATAAGAGAATACAAAGGCCGACTCACTAGTTAAGCTAGCTAGTTATGGAGAATCACAATTGATGGGATGAATTTCGGTGTAGAATCTAATAGCTCCAAGAATCAATCAGATGCACGTCTATTGGATTTTAAAGACAACAGAGGAAGCAAAGTCGTGGATGATACCGATCAAGGACTATTTGCTCAGAGGGATAGACAAGAACGAACAGAAGAAGCTCTTTCAAAAGGCGTTGTGATTCATGATGCAAGACAAAGTGCTATACAGGAGAGGATTCTCCTCCCACTTGCTTAGGTGTGTGACAAAAGTTGAAGCTAAGTAGATTCTTATGGAATTAATGAAGGTAGCTACGGTGATCACACTAGGGGGCATACATTGGCAAAGAAAGTGCTCCGTTATGGAAACTTCTGGCCAAATTAAGAGCAACCATCAATAAAATTAGCTTCTTAAACCAATGGAACCGTGTTCTTGTATGCAAATAGCCGAATCGATGGGGAATGTGACACCCTTGCCCGAGACCCACACTAATAAAGAATATTACAAAAGTAACATTGTTGGCTAGTGCAGAGAATAAGGCCAATTAGGAGCAACCATCTGTGAATTTTACTTTAAGTGAGCATCGCTACATCGATTCATATGCTACACATTTCTTTAATTAAGTGGAATTGGAATATATAATTCAGGCTTAAAACAAAACTATGGTGACTATAATAAAAATTCAGAACAACATATAATAATATACAGATCATAGAAACACAGATCAGACATAGTGGAATAAAAAATAAAACAAGTCTAAACCGACACAAAATAGATACATAATGCAGACCATAAGGTACACAAGTATTACATCTCAAAATATAAATATGTACACAAAAGGAGTCTAGATCTACATAAGATACAACATAACATCAATACACATGGTGATGATAAACAACTAGCTAACTGATAGGAAGTCCATTCCAAAAGCCTTAGCTGAAGGACCTGAAACATCTCGGTCTAACCTGAGTATTATAAAATAATAAACGGGTCAGTCTAGACTAAAATAAATAAGTTAGCAAAATGAACGACGGATAAAGTGAACGAGATCTCAAATATAGTCAGATATCGACAAATATCAAAACATGCATCAATAACTTCAAATCACAAAATACTATAACTCATGATAGCTTATTAAAAGCAAAAATCCCCAAAATGATTTGGTGATAAATCAAACAATATCATATCCAGAAATCTCACAAATAGAAATCCAGAAATCTCACAAAAAAGGGGGAAGGTACCAAATTCTAAGATGGGTGAAATAAATTCACCCACATACATGTAACTCATAGATAGATATATAAGTCTATAAACATCAGGATAGGTACGAGACTTATAAATATAAAAATAGGAATAAGTCCTATAATCTCCAAAATAGGTACGAGACCTGTAAACATCAAAATAGGTATGAGACCTATAAACATCTAGATAGGTACGGGACTTATAAACATCAAGATAGGAACGAGTCCTACAAACTCCGAAGGCGAGTCATAAACTTGTCGATAAAAGTGTTAAATACTTTCGTATAACAACCGAATAGATAACAACCATATGTCCCATATCACGTGGGTTTACCTAAACGTTTACTATACAATAGTAAACTCCACTTTTGTGTAGTAATAGTTCGGGCGAACAATTCCGAGAACCAAATGGTAAAACAAATGTGAGCTTTCCATACCACTCGTTTTATTTAACCATTTAAATCAATTCCTCATTCGATCAATTTTGTGCAATTTTATGAAAATACTTCTCTTTAAAAACCACTTCTAAAAATATTGATTTATGGCGGAAATATACATATGTAAGTACTTTTTCAAAAACCATTACTTCAAATCCTTTTTAAAACCATTGTCATAGATAATACTATATATATATATATATATATATTTAAAACCATTTATATGGAAATTTGATTTGCACTAAAAAAGATTTGTATAAAACGATTTGGTTTTGAAATCAGCCATTTGTAATGCCGAATTGAAAACGTGCATCAAAAGTGTGTATTACTCCAAGATCCATAGAACATCTCTAAGGTATAAAACATCAAAAATTGAATTCATCAATCCAAAAATCCAAAATCTTCAAACATCGATGAAATTGATATGAAATGCAATACCAAATTGAATAATCAATCTTAGGTTCTCAACTGGACAAATAAGCGGTCAACGGGTTGACCGGAGTACACCGGAACTTAAAATTGGAGTCAAGTCGAGGATATGATTGGTGCATCGGTAGGTCATACTGGTCCACCGGTTTCATCGTGTGGGCTGACTACCACGCGATTCTGGCGGCTCTCCGATGAACGGATCCTGCTCATTTCTTTTATGTTACTTCTCTAATGATCTGGGGTACTTGAACTAGCGAACATGCAAGCATATATACATGTATAATTGAATGAAAATCATGATTTCATAAATGGGTTTTCAGCAAACAGAGAATTGAATTCAATTAGACAAAGGATTCATCACTATATTTTGATCATATACACTTGTGATTCAACCAAATTCAAATAACAATAGTAAACATTCATATTAGACTAGAAATTGTAAGATAAACTCACCTAAACAAACCTAGAATGGAAGATTAGAGCTTTGAATCTCCTATGTCTTTCTAATTCAACCTCAACCTAGGATATGAACAAAGATTGGACAAGAGTTGATCAAAATAAAAAATAAAACCTGAATTAAATCCATAATTAGATGCATAGAAAGGTAGAAGAGATTACCTCTTATCAATATTCACTTGAATTGATTAAAAGTCCCTTAATTGAAATCTTTAATTTGAAAATTTGGGAATTAGAATTTTGAACTTAGAGAAATTTTGATTTTCTAGTTTTGGTATTGATGAGAATGAGAGAAAAAAATATACGTATGTTTTTATTTCTCTTATTTCTCTATTTTGGGCTAAATGGGTTAAGGTACGGATTCATTAGCCAAGTGTTGCTAGCTTTCTTAAAACAAAAGTGTTGCTAATTTGCATTGTTTCAATTTAACACTTTATAAACACTAATTTGATTTAAACAATGTTATGATATAACCAACATTGATTACTACAATTTTTTCAAAAATGAATAATATGTCAAAATCTTATTTTTATCAATATTGAAATATTTTATCAAAATTAAATTCAACTTTTAAAATGAAAAGTAATTCTCCTTATTTCTTTTCATTTTATAAAATGAACCATTAATTCAGAAATCATATTTCAAACAATGAAATTATCTTCGTAAAATTTATTTATTCATTTTATCCAAATTGTTCTTATATTATTAAATATAAGAATTAACTATAAAAAGAAAATTTCAATAAATTCTCAATTTATTCTTATTCCCAGTTCCTTTAAATTCGAAAACACAATAGTCATAATTTCCCAAAATTTATTTAATTAGTTAATGAAATTAACTAATAATATTTTAAATTCTAGGTAATCTCGACCAAGGTTGTTGTAGGGAAAATCGATCCCAACCTTCTAAGAACTAGCATTGCCCCAGCAACGTCGGGAAGGTCCAAAACCACCGAGTCAACGGCTTAATCGACCCCAACCTTCTGAGAACTGACGTTGCCTCGACAACGTTGAGAAGGTCCAAAACTGCCAGGTCAACGGTTAGTTCGACCCCTACTTTCTTAGAACTCGTGTTTTCCCGAGTAACATAGAGAAGGTACAAAATCGTCGTAACGATGGGGAAAATCAATCCTAACCTTCGGAGAATCGGCATTGCCCTAGCACTGTTGGGAAAGTCCAAAACCACCAGGTTGACGGTCAAATCGACCCCTACCTTCTGAGAACTAGTATTTCACTAACAACATTGGGAAATCCCTAAACCGCTTGATGGGGAAAATTGACTCAAACTGTCAGACCAATAGGGAAAATTGATCCTAACCTTTTGAGAACCAGAGTCGTTCAGAGATAGGCGGCATTGGGAAGGTTAAAACCACCTGGTAGATGTTGAAAATCAACCCCAACATTCCGATATTCAAAGTAGCCCGCCGATCGGCAACCCCGAGAAAAATTCAGCAACATCAAACACACAACGCTTGGAATCAAGCGGGAACATCACTAGTTCCCAGAAAAAAGAAATATCATGCAATAGGAATTTCTATGATGATGCTAGAAACCAAGTAGGATACGCTCGATCAAGGATAGGCATGAATAGTCATAAAGAATCAAAACCTAGAATTATCGTACTTATCCAATTACCCGAACTTTGGCACTAATAATAATAAGCCTTTTTGATAGGGGGATGTATACAAATGCTTGATCATAAAGAACTCGACCAAGCTCGAATAGGAATGACCATAGAGCCAGTTAAACAAAAGTTCCACTCCGCCAGGTAAAATGGTTGGTATGTGCAAACACAGCCGAGTACAAGATATAACCAATGCAAAAACTATGATATTATTTACATGCATAGAGTTGCAGTAAATAAGCATGTTATAAAGAAAAAAACATGTAAAATTGCAGTACAAGTGGATATATCATATACATAAAGATTCAAAGTGCATGAAATAAAGACAAGTAAACTTAAGAGAGATTACAAACATTCTTTCATTTTTGATAGTTTTTACATATAATCAAAGAGCGAAGGCCGTACCTGCACAACCTCGGCCTTTTCAAAAAAATCTAGAGTCTCGATAAAGACACAACTTCAAAAATGAAATTAGGCTATCATTCGAACAATCTCATAGCACTCTTTACTTTTCCCCCACTTTTCACCTTTATCATTGGAGGGACGACTCTTGTACCTTTTTTTTTCATCCTTAAGTACCCTTCTAGTGGGAGTCTCATCTTATGAATGATTGGACTCTTCATCGGTTGTAGTATGTTACTCTTTAAATTGGCCGGTTGAGGTTTCAAAAGGCTTTGTCCTAGGTGGTCGGATCTTTAGGGTGGGAATTTTGAGTCTCAGACTTATCGGTTTAGAAGTAGTGGGTTCGATGACCCCATGCTCTTTCTTCACTTTTATTTTCCTCATGTGCTTACTCAGCCTCTACGCCAAAGTCTCGTGCTCAGTTGGGTCGAAAGCACACATAATCGTCAAGTTCTCCTCCTAAGAAATAGAAATATCCTCCAAGTTCTCCAGAGAAGCAATTTTCTCGACATAAGGACCTGGGCTTGAATTGGAGACAGAAGTAGTTGCGCCAAACCCCTCAGAGATAGTGGTTGATATAGTAAAGATAGCGGCAATTGCTAACCCCTGCGTAGCTGGAGGCAGAGGAGGTAGATGTGGTTAACCTACAAGTAACAAAAAGAGTAGTACTGTTAACAAGATTTCTTGTCAACGCCCCAAAGTTATTCCAAGAAGAGTGGATAGACTTGTTTGAATGAACGATGTGATATCCTTAAGAGTTGCCTTTAAATTTAGCTTCTCTTGTTGTTGATCCTTGAGTCAGACCTTTCGACGTCGTCGAAAGGTACAGTCTTTGAATTAGATAACCTTTCATCTCAGTTGAACTTGTTTGCGGTTTCTTATGAAGGTTTACCTTTCAACTAGGTTAGGATTCTATGAGTTGAGACCACTACAGATAGGATTCATCCTTATCAAAGGCTAGGGTGGTTGCTTTCCTTGAATCTAAGCAAGAAATCAAATTCCTTAGTGGATATGTTGTTGCTTTCGACCTTGTCGATAGGTTTAATCACTTATTTAGAGTAAGTTTCAACCTTGTCGAAAGGTATGGGAATGATCTCTTTTGGATAAGCCTTGCATGTCCAGGTATTTATACTTGAAAAACAGACTTTGACCTTATCGAAAGGTTAGACTGATTGGATTTTAGCTTTGAAAGGTTTCTGGTATTGTTATAACATAAGTACCATCGACCTTGTCGAAAGGTTTAAGCCTTAGAGTTAATCACTATGGAAGGTTACAGTGGATGTTTGAACCATTTGTTTTGTTAACCTTGTCGAAAGGTTCAGACCGGAGGGTTAATAGCTTCAAAAGGTTGCTGTAGTTGTTTGTATTAGAAGAGTTGTCGACCTTGTCGGCAAGAACCTTTCGATGAGATTGAACCTGAAATTTATAGTTAATCCAACAAAAGTTTAAGCAAACAGTAAAGTAATTAACTAAGCTTAGAACTTCACTCTTTATCCAAGTAAAAGCTTCATTTTATTAAATCCTCAAATTAGCACCTAATTAGGGTTACAATATATTGATTAAGAAGATATAAGACTAGAATGAGAAAGTTTGGATCCCCAAAACTGGACCCCTAAGGTCTTATTTGTAGATGCAGGCGGCCTCCCTTTCGAGTCTATGCTTTCGACCGAGTCGAAAGGTCACACTTTTATATGCAGCTATAAACCTTTCAACTTTGTCGAGAGGTTCGCCCTTCATATGCCATTAAGGACCTTTCGTCATTGTCGAAGGGTCTGCTCTTCTTTATGCCTTCATAAACCTTTAGACTTTGTCGAAGGGTTTGCATTTTATATTGTATTGTGAACCCTTCGACCTTGTCGAAAGGTTTCTCTTTCAATTAATTGTTGTGAACCCTTCGACCTTTTCGGAAGGTTGCTCTTCACTTGATTGTTGTCGAGAGTTGTGCTTCCCTTCAATGTCGTCGAAAGGTTGTCTTTCATTCTTTGCTGACTTTTGAGTGCTGCTTTCTTCATAAACCTTTCGACATTGTCGAAAGGTATCCTGGATGTGTTTCAACCGGTTTGAAAGGTTTGCTATGCTTTCGAAAAGGTCATTATGGAGTTGCTCGCACTTTCTTTGACTTCTTCATCTTCTTCGAAAGGTAAGAACTCCTTGGATACTGAGAGATGGAACCTTTCGACTCCTTCGAAAGGTTTGGGACTGTTAACTCTGATGACTGCATCTGTTCGACTCCTTCGAAAGGTTTGGACTGTGCTTCTTTTCCTTTGTCTTTATTGAAAGACCTTTCGACTTTGTCGAAAGGTTTATTTTTGGTGTAACATCCCCCCCCCCCCCGCATTCGAAGAGATGCTCTTGACTTTCCAAGTCAATTTTGTCGAAAGCTATAAAACTTCCCGCCTCTTGGCCTTCCCACGTTAATCTGGGACGTTTATTTAATCTGATCCAACGGTTGAAAATTTGGGCGACTTTTCTTATATAGTACGCTTCTTCTCCTTCTTCCTCTTTTACCTGAAATCAAAATTATTGCATACAAGTAAAAGATTCTCCAAAACTTCCAGAATTTGCTTTCATACAACAAGGTAATTTCTCAAATTCAATTCATAATTCTTAAATTAATCTCTGCTCTTATCAGCTTTCAATCAATTTTCCAATTTTCAAACCCTAAAATTGGAATCCAATTTTAGTTTGGTTTTCTTATAAATTTTCTTCCTAAATCTATTTTTAAACTAACAAAATTCATTCTTGGCTTTAGATTTTGAACTTGGTGGTTATTGCTGTTGAAAATCCCCTCAACGGGTTTAGTTTTTAACCCAAAATGTTTTTGATTTATTGAAAACCTTTATTCTTTTTTTGAAATCGGGTTGAAGCGATTTTAATTTAGAAATATTTTATTAATTGGATAGATTTACTTGTCCTTCAAGAAAAATTTAAAAACTGCATTTATAACATGGTTTGGGTTTGGTTAAACCTGATATGATAACCTGGAACCCTCTCGTGCACAATTTAGCTGCACAAAATGACCTTTCTACCCTTTCGAAAGAGATTGTGGCGGTAGTAATGGATTTTCCCTCTTTGTACCTTTCAATGGGTTCGAAAGGTACTGTGATGTTAACTTTACCATTGTTGTCGAAAGGATAGGTAGTTAAATGGTGTAATCCTTCGACAACAAGCTATCGACAAGGTTGGAGAGTTTCAAAACTTTCGACCACCAGCTTTCGACAAGGTTGAAATTCTTCAACCTTAGAATTGCTTCTTCCCATCTTTGTTGAAACGTTTAAAGTACACATGAGTCAAACATGAAACCTTTCGAATTCAATGGGTAGAACGTGTTTTAACAACATTGACCATACCTTTCGACAACATCAACAATATCAATATTTTTAACTTAGGAATTTTAAGGTTCTGGTTTCGACAATGTCTAAAGGTCTTGCTACTTGACTTTGTGTTACACTTGAAGTATATCCAAGTTTCCATAGAGCTTTCGACATTGTCGAAAGGTGATGAATGGGTTAATATTTCATCTCTTTCCTTCGACTTTGTCAATAACGTAAAGAATTCATATTATTATTTGTTCACTTTCTAAGTTTTCAATAATGCTGGAGTATGATGGTCAAGGTCAATGTCATTGTCCTTCCGATATTGTCGAAAGCTTGAATTGCTAACCTTTCAACATTGTCGAAAGCTTGATCTATAAACCTTTCGACTCTATCGAAAGCTTTTACTATAAACCTTTCGACTCTGTCGAAAGCTTTTACTATAAACCTTTCGACTTTATCGAAAGCTTAAACTCACAAGTTTTTTGACTTAAAACTTTTCACACCATTCTTAAAACTTTGTGTATGTTTTCACATTTAAGCTATCTAAGTAAACTTATTTGCTTTTGAATTCTTGGTTGATTTTTAAACTCATAAATAGATAAGAGATTTAACTAAAATGTTTTCACCTGGCAGAATCATGAGCTCTCCAAAGGTTGAAGCCATTGCTAAGCACTCCTTCATTGAAACTCAAAGTGAAGTTAATGTTATTCTCAAAGACTTCGACATCATTGGGATTGAAGTCATCCCTCCTCAACCAACTGATACCATTAACAACCCTCTAGAAGGGTATTTTGCTTACACGGCCACCCACATATGTCACGGTGGATTCCTTCCATTCCCCGAGTTTCTGCTCTCCTACTTGTCTCATGTTGGAGTTGCTCCAATACAACTATCTCCAAATGTTTACACACATCTTCTATCCTTGGAAATTCGGGCGTTGGAATTTGGACTTCCTTCGCTCAATGTAGAAGTTCTTAACTCCTTGACAATGCTGGCAAGGTTAAGCAATCTTAACAAGCTGATTTATAGAGTAAATGTGTATAAGAAGCTTATATCAGATGGCATCAATAAGTTCAAGGACCAGGAAAATCAATTTTTCTTCGTCAAGTGCTTTGCTAATGTTCACAGGAATTTTGCCACCCCCCGTAAGTTTACTTTAATGTTGTCTTTGCTTTACTCTACGTTTCTTGTTAACTAATCTTTTACTTTTTTAGGTGAATCTTCCAAGAAACTTAGTGATGCTGATAAGAAAACTATTGATTCTCTAACCGCAGCTTCAAAGCAAATTGGGAGTAGGATGAGGCTCTTAACCCCTTCTAATCTAAGGAAACACTCTTTTCTGCTGCCTGGCCAAAGGATCCTAGGCATTCCGCCCGCCATTATGAACACCTCTCATGGCAAACGTTTCTTTTTCTTAGGCGATGCTGAGAACTTTACTTCAATGTCCCCCATCTGTGCTGAAACTTCTGGTATATTATTAGCTTAGTATTTTTTGCTTTGTCTCTGGAACTTTTAAAATTACTTTGACTGACTTTGTATCCTCTTGAAATTGTTTTAGCTCCCTCCAAGGCCATTGCATTTTCCAGTGGTACTGCCCCTCCTACATCATCTTTCGAGGTGACATCAATCTTGGAGTCTTTCGCTAGATCCAAAAGATCTCTCAAAAGGAAATTAATAGTGCCTCCTAAAGATGCTCCTCCGACGAAAATGGAAAAAATGACTGTTGTGGAGGAGGAAGAAAAGCGCACATCTTCTGGGAAAGTTTCAAAGAGCCCCACTGTTGAAGTCTCTAAAGATACAATGGAGCAAACTCCACTACTCCGGCACCCTTTCCCCATATTACTATCACTGACTCCCCAATTGAACTTGCGCAAATGTAGCTTGCTCTTCTAGAAACTCCTTCTAAGACGCAAATTCCGCCGAAGTCGTTATCTTATGTTCCTTCATCGACCAATTTTAACGAACTGGTCAAGCTTATCCTTCATTCAGAATCATTCACTTCTTCTACTCCACCGTCATTCAATTCAAACTTGGTAGAAAATCATCGCTCTCTGATGGATCAACAACTTTTGATAAGCTCTCACCCAATTAATCCTATCATCACTAGATCTTTCTAACACTAACTTGTGTTTCTCTTCTTTTTGTTGAAGATTTCTAGGAACTGGATTTCTTTAAATGAACATGTTTCAAGGCTTTCAGTTGGATCCTCCAAGTTACATGAGTAAAATGCTGAACTTAGAAGTAAAATATCTTCTTTGACTACCGCTCAAAATGACACTTCCTCTAAGTTGGAGCGATTCAGTGCTTCCTTTACCAGGGTTGAAGTCAATCTAGAAGCGGAGAGGCAAGCTCATTAACTTACCACTGATGGGAAATTTGCAAAAGAGCTAGCTCTAAAAGACTCGGAAGATGAGAAAGCTCGCTTGGTTTCCAAGAATACTCTGCTGAAAGACAAATTCAAAAGGACTAGAGCTTCGCTCAAAATAGATGTCTAAACCCTCTCCGAAGTCAAAAAGAAAGTCTTTGAGTTTGCTGAATCCACCCTGGGGCCAATGATGCTAAAACAATACGAAGATGCCCTCATGCTTACAAATGCCGACAATCATGAGAAATGCCCTGACTTTGGCTTTCCCACTCTCGATCCAGCTTTAGCCGAAAGAGTTATGGACAAAATCAACCAGATTAGGAAGGGTACCAGGCCTGAAGGTGAGGAGGAAATGCCCAATATATCGAAATCTCTCTCTTTCGATATTCCCTCCTTCGACATTGAATCTGCTTCTTAAGAGAAGGGCGATAAAGATAACGATCTCGAGGAGAAAGATGAAGATGATGAAATTAATTGGGACAACGACAATAATGATGATAATGATGATAACCCATTTAGAGGTCAAGTCCTTATCGGAGACAAAGAGGTGCCTGCCGATGTTTCAGGGATGGACAGGGGTGATAAAAAAAAGCTCCTGAGAAAGAGCAATCCCCTTCAAAAGATATGCCACCCACTTCCCTCGGGCCTTCTGCTGCTCTGGAAGATGTGTCTGCTCCTGCCCAAACTGAAGGTCCTATGGAGAAAGAGTAGGTTCCCAAGACTTCAATCCCAATCTCTCAGGTATGGAGTTCTCTATTTAAATGTCTTTCACTTCGAAGATAATAATTATTGATAAATCATTTACCTTAGATAAAGATGAAGTCAAATTTTCCCTGTAGAACAAAACTTGAGAGCAAACAGGCTGTAATTAACAAGTTATATAGTGAGTTAGACAAATTAATAAAGGAGCACAATGCTTTATCTGAGAAATATCACAGTCTTGAAAGGAGTATCTCTGCACTAGCATCTTTTAAATATCAGAGGGCTACTCCTTTACTAAAGAGAGCGTGCCTCCGGTACAACACTCTCCTGAAGGAATATAGAGTTAATAACTCTATTTTGGATGGTGATTGAAGAAAGAGACATTTTAATTAACTTCTTGAATAAAGCATATTGTAGACACTCTATCATGGATTTTTCTAACTTAGGTGAATTCAGTGGGGGTCTCCTTAGAGTTTTCATAAAAGATACTTAGATGAATTCGAATCTGACCCGCATCCTAAAGCCTGCTGGAATTTACTGCGGGTCAGATCGATTCCTCAAGATCTCCCCCTTGAAAAGCTTAAGTATTATAAGGATCAATTTGTTTTTGAGTTTTTCTTTAAGTCTATTTTGTATGAACCAAATGAATGATTGCAAATATGTAACAAGTAATCAATTTATGAATATGTTTTTGTTATGTTTTCTATACTTAGCTTCTTTTTACTATGCTATTCCAGAATATCAGCTCTTTAGGTCGAGTCGTCCCAAGGGACCACTTAAGCCAGTATGTTAAAATGATGAAATTTTACTCTGAAAATGCATCGATTTTAAAGATTTCGAAGTTAGCAAAATATTGTTGTCTTCGAGATTTACAGAAATTATACTTGAAATATCCCCATCTCCATTTTGACTTCCTTGGCAGCGAGAAGGAAAAATTCCTTAAAGACACTAGGATATTTCATTCTAAACTAATTTGCGGTCGGGATAGTCCACCCGTTGGGAAATGGGACTATAGAAAATGTCTGCCAGTAATTACTCATGAAGGAGTCACTATACCCTTTGATTCGATAGTCATGCTTTCAGCTAATACATTAGACAGAATTAGGAATATGGACTCTCAACTTTAGATGTGATGAAAGTGTTTGCTGTACCTTTTAACTTTGTGGTTATTTGAGTTGTAATCCATTTCTATAATAATAAAGATATCTTTTATCCTACTTTTGACTTTCTCCCATTTCTTTTTATTTAAATAAGAGCCACAATCATCTACAACCTCTCTCGCTCAAAACTTTATATCCCATGTTGATGCCATAAGAGAGAGATTATGGATAGTTAGTAGAGCGATTGTGGTTCATGATGAAGTTCTATTAGAACGCTTTGGTGGCAACGTTGGAGCCGTAAAATGGCACAAAAGGTACTTTATTCAGAAAACTGTTTGCACCAAAAATGGTCACAAACCCTAAGTGTAATGAAAGCACCAGCGTATGAATACGAATCAACAGTATTCACACACAAATCACAGATCTTAAGTAAGTAGCAAGCAACAATCAAGAAATAATGAACAGTGACACACAATTTATAGTGGTTCGGCTATCTCCGGCCTACGTCCACTTCAAGGGTTTTTATGATTTTATTGCCCGATGCTAGAAGATTACAATTTCGTATGTTGTATTACAACTGATTTGCTGAACTAAGTCTGAATCTAAGGCAGCAATGGTGATCTGGAGTAAATCTGGCAGAATCTGGGCGCTCTTTAGCTCTCAAAATTGTCCGACCTCTTTTCTGAATGACCAGGGGCTCTATTTATAGGTGTAGGAGGCTGATATTTCGCCTAAAATGAGGGAAGACCAGTTCTGGCATGTGAGGAGGCCCACATGGCCGAAATCTGGAGTCCCGGGCCCACTTTGGGATCGATTCGACCCTTGGTTCGAATCGTTCAAGAAATTGTCCAATCAAGCTGAAATTTGGTGTGAACATCCTTCATCATGTGTTGAAGCTTCTGTGAAAATTTCATAGCATTTGGATGTGTAGATCTCAAGTTATGATCGATTCAAGGTTGCATTTCTGGTTGACTAGCCTGGTTCGAATCGATCTAGTTCGAATCGATTCGTTCGAATCAATCCAGCGCGTGCTTCTGGGATGACGTGGAGCGCTTCCTTCGAGTCGATCCTCCTTTTTCTCCTAGCTTTACTGAGTCGTGGCCGGGGTTTTAGCTATGCAGACGTGGTGGATTCGAGGTAACCGATTCGAAGACATGCCTCCTTCGAATCGATCTGGGTAACCTTAGTCGATTGATACGAGGACTTCACTGTTTGAAGCGATTCGAAGGTGGGATCGTTCCATTGGATTCGGGCTATTGGATTCGAACAAAGGCTTGCTCAATCGAGTCGAAGCAAGGCGTATTCTAATGGGTTCGAAGCAAGGCTTGCCGTGATCGATTCGAGGCAAAGGCTTGATCGATGGATTCGAAGCTACGGTCCTTTTCATGGATTCGAACTATGTTCTCATGGATGGATATAAAGTAAATCGAGTCGAACCAGGTGGAGTCGAAACTGATGGATTCGACTCATATGGGTGCGAACCCGAGGTTATGTTCTCCACTTGCTCCGGTGATATCTTGAGCGTGCGACCTCGGATTGACTCGAAACTTGGAATGTTGCTTCATCTGGCCTTGCTTGACATGTCTTATCAATTGCAGCCCGATCCGGACTCGGACAAAATTCATCGATATCCGTGGTGAACCTGCGATGCACAATCGATGTTCATGACTAATAATCATTGATTTTCAGTTAATCTTTGGGTATCTCGGCTTTGCCAAAAGATGGGATAACATTTTGCCCCCCAAAATATGCCTTTTGTTAAAAGGTGTGTTTTGATCAGTCTCAAGTTAAATGCAGTGAGTTCATGTTTTACTCATAGCTTATAGCATTTTCAATCAAGTCCATGGCTGTTCGAAGCCGAATTGTTATCAATTTTTTCCAGTGGAAGTTAAGAATGAAATTCTACGGTCTCTCCGTACTATTGATGGTCACTCCGGACCTCTGTCAAACCCATTCTAGATTTAGCGATTGAATAGAAAGATCCTATTGCACTCCGGCGTTGCTTTCTATCCCTTGCACTCTGGCCCCAGCTAGGGCGTATAGCGATGTCTTGGTCGTTCTCGGCCGATTATAGCCTCTCCGGGCTCATGCTGGATCCCATCCTGTCACTCTCCGGTGAAGGGGAAACAACGATGAGTGAGCCGATCATGTCGCTCTCCGGCGAAGCGGCTACACCCCCTGCACTCCGGTTCAGTGAATCTGAACATTAAGCGATGTCATGGCCTAAATCGTCGGTCGATCACAGCCTCTCCGGGCTCATGCTAGATCCCATCCTGTCACTCTCCGGTGAAGGGGAAACAACGTTAAGTGAGTCAATCCTGTCGCTCTCCGACAAAGCGACTCACCTCCTGCACTCCGGTTCAGTGTATCTGAACATTAAGCGATGTCATGGCCTAAATCGTGGGCCGATCATAGCCTCTCCGGGCTCTTATCGAATCCTGATCCAATCACTCTCCGGTGAATAGGAAACGATGCTTAAGTGAGTTGATCCTGTCGCTCTCCGGCGAAGCAACTCACTTCTTGCACTCCGGATCCTACCTCTCCGGGTAGGATCATAAAGCGATCATGTTTATATTGATATTTAATGTTTATCCTTTAACTCTCCGGTCAAAGGTTTATTTTAATAAGTGTTTCTTTATTAAATTCAAATCCTAGATGTTCAATCTCAAACACCAGGAAAAACAAGATAATGCCTCTCCGGGCGGAGCGGTCTATTTCCATCTCAGAGCATGCCTAGGGATCTCTCCGGTTCCCGTACATGAGTAAGTGGGATAGCCGTTTTATTTTGAAAATCAAATCTAAGAAAACTAATCGACCAGAGTCCAAATCTTGAACTTGGCCCTTGCCATCACAATCAGTTGATGACGAGTCGTGATCCCGATCCAGGATCATTCCTGTTTGGTTGATGCGGTAGTTGTTCGGGTCTAACCGCCGTCGTACGTTCTCTGACATACTGCGGCAATCTACCACTCCTTGCATGTTCTTCCACCTCATCCTTCAGGTGGCGGCATTCATCGGTAGTGTGCCCATCCAGCTCATGGAATAGGCAGTACTTTCCAGTCTTACGTTCCCGCTCCGTGGGATCTCTCCTGGGTGGCTTTCGATAGGGGAGTTGCCCCCGAGTTTCGGTGTAAATTCGTTCCAGTCCTGCCACCAAGTCTGTGTATTGCCTGAATCTGGGTTCTCGGAATTTCTTCCGTTTATCAGGACCATCATGTGCGTCATCCTGCTTTCTCTTTCCTTTGTCTGCCCTGGACTGTTCCCTGGCGGTTCCTTCGCCTTGTGCAACATTTATTTCCTGCCTCTCGGCTCGTGATTCCTCTAATCGAATGAATTTTTCAGCTTCATGGAAAAACTCTCCAAGATCTTGCGGTGGATCTTTAGTCAAAGAGTCTTTGAATTCGGTGCCTTCTCCAACTCCTACTACTGCCGCCATCAAAATCATCGATGGGTCCGGGCGATCTACAGAAGTCACCGTCGCATTAAATCGTAACAAAAAATCTTTTATGGACTCTCCGGTCCTTTGTTTTATTGACGCCAAAGTCATTACGCTCTTAGGTCGCGTCACGTGAACCCTAAACTGCTTCATGAAGCAATCCACAAGCTCGCCCCATGTCCTGATTGATCCGGTTTCTAGCTGCCTAAACCAAAGCGCAGCCAAATCTGATAAGAATAAGGGGAAACATCGTGCCATCACTTCCTCGGAAGCTCCCAGCACTTCCATGTGTCTGATATATCTGGTGATATGCATGGTCGGGTCTGATTTTCCGTCATAAGGACTCAGCGTTGGTAGTTTGAACTTCGGAGGGTTCCTTGCATTCCTGATATTCGGAGCGAACGGACTCCGACTAACTTCTTCCAATCCTCCTCCTGAAAACCCTCCTCTCATGAGTCGTCTCACTAGGCCGATCATTCTTTCATCTCTATCCAGGGGTTGCCCCCTTGTCATGTCCCTGTCTTGCCCTCCGAGCCTTGTAGGGAATTCTGGTACGTACTCTTCGGGTGGCTCGTTAGCATTTGCGTTGGCCCTAGCCGGTTGAGCTCCTTCCAAAGGTCCTTCCGCGTCGGATCTTGCGGGCCTGCCCCCAAGCCCTTGTTGATTGCCTTCTGGTTCTGTATTCTGTCCTCCGTTGGGTTCCGTAGCCCTAGCTCCTTGTTCCGCATTCACAGCCGCTGTAGCTGGTCCAAGGTTCTGTGTCCCTGCAGCTCTCATCTGCTCGAAGAAATTCTGCAGCATCTCTTGTTGGCTTTTCATCATTCTTTCCTGCATTAGGTTATTCATAGCCTCCATCTCATTTCTAGTAATGTAGATCGAAGCTCGTCCTTCTCCAGCGCCAGAGGATGCCTCTTGACTTCCTGCCTGTTGGCTCCTCTCAGTTCTTTGTCTAGTTTGTCGAGTCATGGTAGAGTCAGATCTGAATCCTTATAATTCCAAATCTAAACTTTGAATCTGGTGTAGCGGGTGCTAGTTCTTCTCAGTGAAAGCACCAAAGTGTTTGCACCAAAAATGGTCACAAACCCCAAGTGTAATGAAAGCACCAGCGTATGAATACGAATCAACAGTATTCACACACAAATCACAGATCTTAAGTAAGTAGCAAGCAACAATCAAGAAATAATGAACAGTGACACACAATTTATAGTGGTTCGGCTATCTCCGGCCTACGTCCACTTCAAGGTTTTTTATGATTTTATTGCCCGATGCTAGAAGATTACAATTTCGTATGTTGTATTACAACTGATTTGCTGAACTAAGTCTGAATCTAAGGCAGCAATGGTGATCTGGAGTAAATCTGGCAGAATCTGGGCGCTCTTTAGCTCTCAAAATTGTCCGACCTCTTTTCTGAATGACCAGGGGCTCTATTTATAGGTGTAGGAGGCTGATATTTTGCCTAAAATGAGGGAAGACCAGTTCTGGCACGTGAGGAGGCCCACATGGCCGAAATCTGGAGTCCCGGGCCCACTTTGGGATCGATTCGACCCTTGGTTCGAATCGATCAAGAAATTGTCCAATCAAGCTGAAATTTGGTGTGAACATCCTTCATCATGTGTTGAAGCTTCTGTGAAAATTTCATAGCATTTGGATGTGTAGATCTCAAGTTATGATCGATTCAAGGTTGCATTTCTGGTTGACTAGCCTGGTTCGAATCGATCTAGTTCGAATCGATTCGTTCGAATCGATCCAGCGCGTGCTTCTGGGATGACGTGGAGCGCTTCCTTCGAGTCGATCCTCCTTTTTCTCCTAGCTTTACTGAGTCGTGGCCGGGGTTTTAGCTATGCAGACGTGGTGGATTCGAGGTAACCGATTCGAAGACATGCCTCCTTCGAATCGATCTGGGTAACCTTAGTCGATTGATACGAGGACTTCACTGTTTGAAACGATTCGAAGGTGGGATCGTTCCATTGGATTCGGGCTATTGGATTCGAACAAAGGCTTGCTCAATCGAGTCGAAGCAAGGCGTATTCTAATGGGTTCGAAGCAAGGCTTGCCGTGATCGATTCGAGGCAAAGGCTTGATCGATGGATTCGAAGCTACGGTCCTTTTCATGGATTCGAACTATGTTCTCATGGATGGATATAAAGTAAATCGAGTCGAACCAGGTGGAGTCGAAACTGATGGATTCGACTCATATGGGTGCGAACCCGAGGTTATGTTCTCCACTTGCTCCGGTGATATCTTGAGCGTGCGACCTCGGATTGACTCGAAACTTGGAATGTTGCTTCATCTGGCCTTGCTTGACATGTCTTATCAATTGCAGCCCGATCCGGACTCGGACAAAATTCATCGATATCCATGGTGAACCTGCGATGCACAATCGATGTTCATGACTAATAATCATTGATTTTCAGTTAATCTTTGGGTATCTCGGCTTTGCCAAAAGATGGGATAACAAAAACCATTGACGGTAATCATAAGGATCACATTGACTATCTTGAAGCTGTAATTAAGAAAAAATATGAAGTGGTTACTATGCTCAAACGATAAGTGAAGTCAAATCCCACAGTCGACTTCGATGAAAAGATGTCAGAACTCATTCAACAAATAAGTGATTTAGAGTTAAAATTGAAAGATAGTCAGGCTCAATGCGCCTCTTTAGAATTCATTTTGGGAGACATGACTCCGAAGATTGAGATTCCGGTCCTACAAGCAACTCCTTCACCTACCAAGCCTACTAGGTTAAAACTTTTCGCAGCTCAAAAATTTCCCACTATGCTCAACCCTCCCCCAGGCTTAGATGATAATGTAGTGGGAAACTGGTATCGGAGGGTAAAATTCAAAATTGCCAAATATTTTGATGAGCAGAAGAAGATAAAGTATTCTTAGATTATCAATGATTACGCTGCTAAAAATAAAAAGCTTGAGCATGATAATTACTCGCTCGTCAAGCGGGTTGCAGAGTTAGAAAGGAAAAACAAAACCCTTAGGGCTACGAACAGGGCCTTTAATCACCCCCTGAAAACCAACATTGATGTTATTGATGATTCGAGCAGTATAAGAAGGAAAGAAAAGAAGCTTAAGGAAGTTCTCCGCGTAGCAATCAATCATGTCGTAAATCCTTCAATGGTGGAGACTCTTAATAAAGCAGCTCAAGATTTGTAATTCATTTATGTAGCCATGTAAATCTATCTTGTACATATTTTCGTTGTCTGTAAATGACTTCATAACTTATGTAAATTATATATATTTTGTAAATATCACCTGATTTGTGATCCTTTTCTGTAGTGTAACTTTTGATATGCCTTTGAATTGCTCATTATGCGACTTTTGTGCTTGCTGAATCATTTTGATTTTCTTGAGAAATAGGTAGCAAACAATATTTTTAATTATTAGCTTGAAATTGACATATTTGTCTATGTATATCATTTGCCTAGATTAGCAAATCATCTTGCCAATTATATGAAAAGCAATCTATTCAAACTGTTAAGATCTCATCTTTACCCATGATGAGAAATGATCAAGGATTTAACTCCTTCCACTTTTTTGTAATGCACAAAATTTGTTGGTAGTAGATTCTGCCTTATTATAAGGTCATGAACATTAGAGTATAACTTTTATTCAATAAAGAACCTGATTCAAGAGTCTATGTCCGAAATTTTGAAGTAGTAACTCTCTCACCCATTCTTTAACATTAATGGGATTTAAAAAGTTAGAAGCCCGAAGTTTCCATTCGGAGGCTCTTAATAGCGGTTTCTTAACAATATTTTTTTGGCCCAGATTCAGGCATTTGAGACGAATGGAAATCCAAAGATTTTCTACCAAGATTAGGGTTTAAAATAAACACCAGTCTCAATACCCATATTCGTGTATAGTAAGTCAGTGATTGATAATAACCCGAAATCCAGATTCGAGTGTTTAGATAACAAAATATTTATATGAAAGACCCAAAACCCAGATTCGGATTTTAATAGCTGAAGTTTAGAAATGAGAGTCTTGAAACCCATGTTTGAGTATCATGAATTGTAGTGATCGATAATTTTCTCATGCCCTGATTTGGGCTCAGTAAAGATGGCGATTGATAGAATCCCGAAACCCAGATTCGAGTATTAGATACTAAGATTCAAAAATGAGAATTCTGAAGCTTAGATTCGAGCGTTAATAAATGATGTTAAAGAAGTCCTGAAACCAAGATTTGGGTATTAATGGATGATGTTAAGAAAGTCACAAAACCCAGATTCGGGTAGTAGAAAGTGGAGTTCTGTTCTACTCCTCTGCTTTCGTCTTCTTTGACATGTATGAATCCTCTAGGTTTTGAATATATATAGAAATAATTTGATTGGCTGCCTCTTGAGCTAGGAGGTCTTAGTCCATGATTGGATGAGCCTCCTCTTGGGTTTGGGTATCTTAGTCCTTCGATGAATGTGACGTGTTAGTCCATTATTTGTTTGGCCACTTCTTTGGCCTGGACATCTTAATCCAGTATTGAATGAGCCTCACATGGGCTTGGAGTTCTTAGTCCTTTATTTATTGGGCCTCTTCTTAGGCCTAGACGTCTTAGTCCAGTATTGAATGAGCCTCACTTGGGCTTGGACAACTTAATCCTTTATTTATTGGGCCTCTTCTTGGGCCTGGACGTCTTAGTCCATTATTGTCTAGTGCTCTTGGTTAGCTCATCTTAGAGGCTGAAACAAAGGACTTACCCGACCTCCCTCCAGGAGGCGCCCTACCCTGGCCCTTTTGCGGTGCGGACAGAGGCTTGTCCGGTGCTCTACCCTGGCCATCTTAGGTGTGGATAGAAGCTTACTCCCTCCTCCCTCCAGGAGGTGCCTTAACCTAGCCATAGCATGGCATGGATAATGGCTTGTTCAGTGCTCTACCCTGGTCATCTTCGGCACGGATTAGGGCTTACTCCATCCTTCCTCCAAGAGGCGCTCTGCCCTGGCCATCTTGGCACGATCAGAGACTTTTCTACCATCTTAGGTAGACTAACATCTTAGGCAGTATCCAAATTGGAGGAGAATTTCACTCCCAACCATGTAGACTTTCTCTTAACAGAAAGTTGATCTTTATCAATCTTTTCTCAAGTTCTTTTTACAAATTCACCGATCTTTCCTTGTCTAAAGAAATTGATGATCATTCCCTCCAGGGCTTTGCAATGGTTGGTTTCATGACCATTCATCGTATGATAGTGATAGAAGGGTCCTCCCAAGTTCTTTTCATGTTTTGACTTTTTCTTTTGTGATGGCCAATAGTTAAGTTCATCCTTTGTAAGCAAGTAGATGTTTTCCATTGATGTGGTTAAGTTGCATTCTTTTGGAAGTCTAGACTTGAAACTTGACACTTGAGGATGACTCTTTTGCTTTTTATTTTTTAGCCTTTTCATTTCATGCTCTTCAATTATTTTTCTTTTTGCTCCCCTTTGAATCTCTTGGGTTGGAAGTGCTCTCGTTGCGGTTGGTTGCCATTTGTGTGCAAAGGCATTGTAATTATTCATTATCTCTTTCTCAAATATTGTGCCCTTGGAATAATATTGAATTGTTCTTCTCATTTGACTAAAGATATTATTGTTATCCCGCCTTTTGGCGAAGCCGTGATACCAAGGACTTGACTAGAGACTGAAGACAGTCCGCTCCATGAATCAGTTATCTACAGATTCACGATGGATATAGGGAAACTTGGCCCAAGTCCAGATCGAGACACAATTATCATGGTATGACAAGCAAAGCTATGAAAGACAACATTCCAAATTTCAGGTCAATTGGAGTTCGTATGCTCAAGTTATGGAACAATCAAGATCCATGTGGAACATGCCCATTTCGTATCCATCAATCCGTATCCATCATTTCGTATCCATTAGCACCGATACGAAAGGAACATAACTCCATCACTCGGCATCCATCATTCGTATCCAAAAGGTTCAACCCTATATCGATGGACTTCAGCAGTTCCTAGATCGATTGCATTTCACTTGGTCAGCAGCTGAACATTGCGTATCGATCAACTTCTTGATCGATACGAAGAGTAAAGCCGATGATCGATACGAAGATGGAGGCAGAGCATCGATACTGGAGGCAAAGCATCAGGATACGAAAAAAGCGGTCAACCCAGAGGAAACGGTCCCTATGCATAAAATATGGATCTCCACAAAGCGCGCGTGCCATGTCATTGACACGAAGGGATCGATACGAAAGGTATTGATACGAAGGCCTCAACCAGTCCATATTTCCAACATTGATCGATCAATAACTCCACAACCACAACTACAAAGGCAATGAGATTTTCACAGATGGTTGCAAATCATCTCAAGAACGTCCATGATCGATCGCAGCCCAATTGGAGCCATTTTCGATCGATATGAAGGCTATGTGGATCGATCAGGGATCGATCCCAAACGACTCCAGACCGATTGTGTGGGCCCACCTTGGCTTGAGAAAGGGTATTCCGAGATTCAAGGCAGATATTTCCAACTTCACACCTATAAATAGCACCCTCATTGCAACTTGAAAAAGGACTTTTATGTCGTTGCTTGAGTTGAACTCCATCGTAATTCAAGTGATAGCCATTGTACTATTGTAACTCAGTTTCTAATCAGCAATAAACATCAAAACCTTCAAAGTGGACGTAGGCCACAACACCGAACCACTATAAATTCTAATTTTCTTTCTATTACTGCTTATTTTCTTGGTGTGATTTTTAGATTGGCCTCACTTTTCATTTTACATCTTCATTCTAATCTCTTCAATTACACCCGACGAGTGTTGTGCCCATATTTGGTACAAACACTTTGGTGCTTTCACTAAGAAAAAATTTGATTTTTCTTTGATTCTGTGGATCCCCTACCGTTGTTGGATTGCTAAAATCTAAGAAGGAAATCCAGATCTATCTTCCAGTGGTTCCTTCAATCCTATTCAGATTCTTCCAGATCTAAGAAGAACTACATCCAATGTGGTGTGCAAAACCAGAACCGCTTTTAATTCTGCAATCTAGAAGGGAGGGATAGGTAAAGTCTCGTGCAACTGACCACTATAGGCCAGACCTCAACTAGTGCTCCAGTTCTACCCAGTCCAGTAACTAGAGAGGAATTCCAAACCTCATACATGAGCTCTCTCAAAGCCGTCAAGAGCTCACTCAACAGATCCATGCCAACATGGAACTTGTGACCAACTGAATGAATAAAGGCGAGGGAGATCTAGAAGAGAATATAACTCTTATTCCTTGCCTGAAAGATCGGTGTCATCTGATTCTTATCACATATCAACGCGCCGCCAATTAGATGAGAATTACGTGGAAGCCTCCAGGTATCCGCACACTGCAAATCCTAGAGAGGCCGGGATAGGTCCTTCCACAAGGCATGAAGTTGCACCCTCCTCCCAAGGGAGGACGCTTCCTCACAACACTACTCATGACAACGCAGCTGCTGCTATAGATCTGGATCCCGGGGAACAGAACCAACTAAATCTAGCCCCTCGACGCCGCATTAATGCTCAAGATCCTCACTTTCATAAAGACCGGGAGCCAAAGAGGCATGGTACGGACCGTAGACAGTGACCAGAGCATCCTTGTGACGTGGAACCCAACCATGCCTTGGCCCCAAATCTCCAGATGCCCGATATTCCAACTATGATACACCAAATGATAAGAGAAAGTCAAGGCCTCACTAATGATGACTGGGGGATTTCTAGAAGTCACACCTTGTTCAATAATGATATCATACATGCGGAATCGAGACCTTGCCGGTGTATGAAGGTAATTCAGATCCATACCAACATATTCCGAAATATGAATGGCTTATGAATGCCGCTCGAGCTGACGATGCAGTTAAGTGTGGAAGCTTCCCTATCTCCTTGGGAGGCATTGCGACTATGTGGTTCACCCGTCTACCACCAAGATCTATTTCATGTTTTGACCAGTTAGCTACTAAGTTTATTGAGCAGTTTCGTACGCATGCTGCCTGACATAAGGATGTAAACACCTTGTCCAGTGTTACTCAAGCTCCAGGAGAGACTCTAAGGCATTTTCTGGAAAGGTTCCATGCTACTTGTGTCGAAGTCAGCAATCCCAACGACAACTCTATTCTTGTGGCATTGACTAAAGGGATCAATCCTGATTCCGAATTTGGTGATTGGTTGGCTGGGAAACCCCCCGCTTTGTTGGACTGTTTCTATGCAAAGGCAACCAAGTTTTTAAGGAGAGAAGACACTAGATGGTCTACGAAGCCGAACGTCATGGGGTCCAGTAGTGATGGTATCCAGATTAATGTTGCAGTGAAGCAGACCGAAGAGAGCTTCGATAAAGTACAGTTAAATATTCAAAATAAGCAAACTCAGTAGAAGGGTGATTGAGGTCAAGGAAAGAAGAGAGACCCTCATCGTGCGAGACCCAAAGCTCCTATGTTCAATCAATACACTCCCTTGAACACGTCGCTAGAGAATGTTTACCTACAAACCTGTAATATGGGTCAGTACAAGAAGCCAGCTCTGAAACCATCGCCAGAGTAGAAGATTCAGACCGGGAAGTTCTGAAGATTCCATGATTATTACAGCCATAACACTAATGAATGCCATCATCTGTAGGATATTATAGAAAAGTTGTTTAGAGAGAGAAAGTTAGAGCAGTTTGTCCGAGCTCTGAAGGATGGCAGAGCGAGCCCATTTAACCCTAATCAGAGCCAAGGCCAGGCTAGGCCGGAAGAACCCGCATGTACTGGCGTAAGACTGGTGATTAATATTGTAAGTGGTGGTCATCATCCTGATGATCGGAGATGAAAGGAAATGGAATCATTTGCTAGTTCGATTAGGCATGTGGACTTCGAATGTTGTAGTGGTACAAACTAAGTGGCCCCGGCAAAGCAATAAAGGACGAGGACAGACGACATCGTTTTCAGAAACTGTAATGCCGACGGAGTCGAGGCCCCCACTATTGATCTGTTGGTTATTTCTGCCCAAATAGGTCTTGCTTGGATGAAGAGGATCTTAGTTGATAGTGGAAGTTCTGTAAACATACTTTTCAAGCATACCTACGATCAAATGATGATGGAAGCGAAGGATCTAAAACCGTGCTAGTCACATATACATGGTTTCAATGGAAGTGCAACCATACCAGCTGGAATGGTGGAGTTACCTATTGAGTTGTGTATTAGTGATCGCTGGAGAGTCCAGATGTTACATTTTTTCGTATTGGATATTCATTCCCCTTATAATGCTTTTCTAGGCCGACCATCCCTTGCAGACTTCAGGGCAGCGATTGCCTCTTGGTGTTTGACTCTAAAATTCCCCACGGATGATGGAGTCGGGGTGGTACATGGTGATCAAGCGGTTGGACGCGCCTGTTATGTTGTAGAACTGTGGGATGCATAGCGAAAGGAGAAAGGTAAGGGCGTGGAGGAATCTCTTTGCGCCCGCTTTATGGAGGATTGACAACTAATGCCTAAGCCGAGGCTCAGGTGCCATGAGCAGTTTCCTAAAGATCTTGATCCTAGGGACAACTATGATGAAGGGGAAATTAAAAAACACCAGTCTTCCCCGGCGGAGTTGATAATTGATGTTCCGATCAACGATGATGATGATTCTAGAGTGGTAAATGTCAGATCTTAGCTCGGCCCCTAGATGAGACAGGAACTGGTTGATTTTCTTTAGGCAAACCTTAATGTATTTGCCTGGACTCATTTAGACATGTGTGGGATCTCGTCGAACATCGCGAGCCATACATTAAATATCGACCTACGACACGTCCCGGTGAAACAGAAAAGGCACGATATGGATCTAAAGAGATCTGCCGCCCTAAAGGAAGAATTTGATAAACTCAAGGCTAATGGGTTTATTCGTGATGCTTTATACCCGAAATGCGTATCGAATCCAGTGCTTGTCAGAAAGTCGAATGGAAAATGGCGGACATGTGCAGACTATTCAGATCTGAACAAAGCCTGCCCTAAAGACAGTTTCTCGCTTCCCAGAATCGATCAACTAGTGGATTCAATAGTAGGACATGCGATCTTATCTTTCATGGATGCATACTCCAGCTATAATCAAATCCCGATGCACCTTCCTGACCAGGAGCACACTAGCTTTATCACTAATCTGGGACTTTATTGTTACAAGGTGATGCAATTCGGACTCAAAAACGCTGGAGCAACTTATTAGAGGCTCGTAAACCAAATGTTTGCAAACCAGATTGAGAAGACTACGGAGGTGTACGTAGACGATATGCTCATGAAGTCGCGGTTATCCAACGATCACACCGGTGATTTAGGGACGATGTTTAACATACTCCGACAATATAGAATGAAGCTCAATCCATTGAAGTGTCATTACGGAGTCGCATCTAGAAAGTTCCTTGGGTTTATTGTCAACGCTAGAGGAATTGAGCCAACCTTGAAAAGAGTTGGGCGATTCGGAATCTCAAAACTCCCAGAACTATCAAGCAGGTACAAAGCCTTAGTGGGAAGGTGGCAGCCTTAAGCAGATTCATTTCGATATCCACGGACAAGTGCATTCCCTTCTTCAATCTGATCAGATAAGGAAAGCGAAACATCTGGCAACACCTCCCATCTTGTCGAAGCCGGTTGATCACGAGAAGCTATATGTCTATCTAGTGGTTTCGGCGAACACTATCAATGCTGCATTAGTTCGAGAAGAGGATCGTATCCAGAGACTGGTCTACTATATTAGCAAAAGATTAACCGGGGCAGAAAGAAACTACCCAAAGATAGAGAAGCCGGCTTATTATCTTGTTGTGGCCTTAAGAAAGCTCCGCCCATATTTCCAGGCTCATCCGATCACTGTTTACGCCGACCAGTTGTTATGACAGATCCTGACATGACCTAAGACATCTGGTAGGTTGCTCAAGTGGAACATCAAGCGAGTCAATTTGATATCACTTATATACCAAGACGAGATATTCAAGGACAATTTCTGGCTGACTTCATAACTGAATTCACCATACCGGAGGACTTCCCCGAAACCAGTGAACCTCCCAATTATATATGGAAGCTATACACTGATGATGCGTTAAACGACCGGTGCTCAGGTGCTGGTGTGGTGCTCGAAACCCCAGAGGGGCGATCCGTATGCTATGCTTTGAAATTTGACTTCCGTGCAACTAACAACGAAGCTGAGTACGAAGCCTTACTCGCTAGATTGAGGCTTGCCAAGGATTTGGAGTTGTCGCTGTGGAAATTTACTACTATTCACAACTGGTGGTGTGCCAAGTCCGAGGAGAGTATCATGCCAGAGACCAAAGGTTGGCCTCCTATCTTATGCTAGTCCAGGAAGTGTTGAACCGGTTTGACTATTATACTATCCGCTGTATACCCCGAGAGCAAAATTAGAAGGCCGATTCTTTAGGAAAACTGGCTAGCACTGGCGAAGCACAGCAGATGGGACTCGTCCCCGTAGAGACGCTTACTGCTCCAAGTATTGATCGGGTGGAGACTGACTGGGTTCATGGGGCAACACCCGAGAGGGAGTCGTGGATGACTCCAATTAGAAACTATCTTGAACACGGAACGTTGCCCGAGCGCAGGGGCGAGAAGACACAGGTCCTCCGAAAGGCTTTGTGGTTTGTTATCCAAGATGGAGTCTTGTATAGAAGAGGATTTTCTGTCCCTTTACTCTGGTGTATCGCCCATGATGAAATCAAGCGAGTGTTGCGGGAAGTCCATGAAGGAGAATGTGGCGACCACACAGGGGGGCAAGCCCTTGCAAAGGAGATACTCAAGTACGGGTACTACTGGCCAACCGTAAACCGAGACGCATCGGATTATGCTAAGAGATGTGATAGGTGCCAGAAACATGCCAAAATTCTGAGAGCCCCTCCAACCAAGATTACTCAAATGGTCAGTCCATGGCTATTTTCCACATAGGGTATTGATATAATAGGGTCCTTACCTCTAGCTAAAGGAGGTGCAAAGTATGCCATTGCTGCAGATGACTACTTTACTAAGTGGGCGGAAGCTGAGCGCCTTGCTACTATCACGACGATGAAAGTAATCAACTTTGTTGTGCACAACATCATCTGTCGCTTTGGCCTCCCACAAATGATTGTAACTGACAACGGAGCCTAATTCGATAGTGTCAAGTTTAAGAATTTCTGCCAACGCTATCGCATCAAGAAGAAATTCTCGACGGTAGACCACTCTCAAGCGAATGGACAAGTCGAAGTTATCAATAAAGTCATCAAGTACATTTTTAAGAAAAGGCTAGAGAAGGCTCTAGATAAGTGGGTCGATGAGCTTCCCATAGCCTTATGGGCATATCGAACTACCCATAAGTACGCGACCGGCCATACTCCATTTGCACTTTCTTATGGCTCTGAAGCCGTTATTCCAGTTGAGCTAGAAGTGCCTTCTCATCGTGTGACTTACATTGACCCAAAGACGAATGCCATCCTACTTGCAAAATCTCTGGATTTATCAGATGAGAAGCGTGAAGAGGCTGATTTGAGGGCAGCCGCACATCGCAGCCGAGTCGCCCAATTATACAATGCCAAGATCCAACCTAGAACCTTTGAAGTCGGTGATCTCATACTTGAGCGGATCTATTCGGTCCCTTCACACACGAAACTGACATGGGAAGGACCGTATGTCATCGAACGTAGACTTGGAGACGACACACTCAAGATATCGACCGTTGATGGTCTCACTCTACCGAGAGCATGGAACAGCGAAAGTCTTTGCCGCTATTACATATAATTGGCTTTCATTCATTTAGTCTGCTTTCCTTTTCATATTTGTTTATGCAATTCAAGAATTTTTACTTGTAATAAGGATACTGATTTTTCTATGATTTCTAGTTTCAACAATAAAGCGCAGACTCATCAAGCTAGATTAGTGATTCCTAACAGCATCATTGGACCGCCATGATGTACGAAGAGCTAAGTTCCATCTTACGGTGAGACTCATTCAAATAGAGAGTGGTTGTGATCAGACCGGTCACTCGATAATTGAAACCCCGAGCTCAGGGGCAAACAACAATCAATTAAAAGAGAGTTGAAACATGATAATTCTCCAACAAACTTCAGCTCCCGGAGTGCGAGCAATAGTGCAAACTCCAAAATCAGGACGTGAATCGACCGTCCAGCTCGAGGAGGATGGATCCGTCCATCCACGACCTCGATTCTTTCCAAGCTCGAGGAGGATGGATCCGTCCATCCACGACCTTGCTTCTTTCCAAGCTTCTTTCCAAGCTCGAGGAGGATGGATCCGTCCATTGACGACTTCGCTACTGGATTAAGGAGGATGCGATCCGACCATCCACGACCTTAACAAACTCCTTATTCCCAGAATGTAAATACGATCTTAATCCTTCAACAGATGAGATCAACTGTCTATCAACTGACTCTAGATTCCCGGAGTGTGAACTAGACTATAAACATTAAATGGGTGTGATCGACCACCCACAAAATAACTTACATCCCCAGAGTGTGGATGTAATCCTAAACAATAAGCAGGAGTGATCGACCGCCGGCTTTCAAACCTAATCCATAGAGTGTGGATGCAAATGCCAGCAAATGAGCGAGTGTGATCTGACTGCTCAAACTCATGTTACTTTAACTTGGTTCCAACTAAGTTAAATCGGAGTTAGTAAAGGAGGAGGAAGACTGCCAACTAACTATGTCAATTAACCCCAGAACTGGGGGCACAACTCAAGTACCAACCGCTAACCGAGATAACGCAACGTTGGAACTTGACTCAACGTTTGATTATGACTCGAGGCCATGACCTCAGGACTTAAAGACTAAACTCAAGTTCGATTCAGAGACTTAAGCTTCATGAGTACATTGAATGGAAATGTGAATGCTTAAGTACTTAAACAAATAAACGTAGAGTTATGTCTAAAACAAAAAAGGAATTTTATTCATACTATTCTTTAGAGAAGGAGTACAAAATCTGTCCAAAGAATTCCTATAAGCAGGGGGCCAAGTCCGCATCTATACATGGCCTACAAAAAGCAAAGGAAAAGAAGCTTATTCTAACCGCCTACAAAAGAGGAAGTCCAAATGCAAATTCACGCCCTCGATTTCTTGTCCTTTTTAGTTTTCTTTGGCATAAACCAGCTCGAGCTACCATCCGAACCTCTTTTGGAACCCTTGAACCCTCGGCTCACTTCAGTTGGCTTGTCTCCAGCCAGGGGAATTGAGGCGGTCTCCCCTTGGGAGCCCGCGGGGAATGAAGTATCCACTGCGTGTGGAGCTGTTGGAATAGTGGCACTTTCGATACCAGAAGAATAAAGCGCACTAGTCTCAATCATGGTGCCACCTAGAGAAATCATGAGAATCGGGGTCGGGCCAGGACCAGCCATACCACCGCCGGCTCTAAGATCCTGCTCCATCTCAGCCTTAATTTCCCTCATTGTTTTTTCCTCCCGACCACGCGCTCGCTCATTGGGATACTGCCAGTCGGATCCGAGGAGTCCATCGTAATAACATCTTCATCCACATTAAAGGGCATCTCAATGCTCGGATTGCTTTGGTGGCTGAGAAGCGCTTCCATCGGTTGGTCATCAAACATACAGCCGCTATCATGCATCTCCCCAACTGAAGTAGTAATCGTCACGGTTGTGGCCTCTGTTGTTAGTGCCTACTGCTTGCGGTGAACTTCTTGTAATGTAGGAGAATTGGCCGATGCGGAATCTAAAGCTGAAGAAAGATAGGAGAATATATTAGCAATGTCCTCTGATAATGTCCCTGCATTTTGAAGAATAGAAGAAGTGTCCAGAATACCTTACACGGATTGGCTTCCTGGTTGAGCCGACATGCCTTCTGAGCTATAATGGAGAGAGATGTGGTCTGTCGGGATCATACTATGGGATGAGTGGTGTGTCAGTAGAAGATGTGGGCATAGTTTGAGAAGCTGTCCATTTCAGAAGTAGGGTCATGGTGTTTGCCCCAAGATCCTTCTCCGACCTCTGGGAATTTGGTGGCCAGGGCTTCTCGCTGGAGCGAGATGGCTGTGTCATGAAGAATTTTGGGCTCGTCTCCGATCAACACTTGAGTTTCCAATTCAAACTCGTTAATAGTTGCAATTTTCGAATCGACTTTTCATCATCAACCGGGCATTCCCAGGCCTTATACAATTGGAAGGGATAGTCCTCGCCAAGCCTGTTCAAGTTACCGTTCCTCAAAACATTTGCATTGTAGGTAACCATGAGGTCCTCAAATTCGCTTTCTATCTTGGCCTCAACGACTTTTATTTCCCTTTCAACCCTGATATCGACTTCTTCGGCCTTTTTGTTTGCAATATCCCTTTCTTTTCTAAACCTCATTGCCTCCTCGAATGCTTCCTGGGCAACTTTGTTGGCTTCATCTTTTTATTTGATAGCCTCAGTCAGCCTGTGCAGTTAGTGCCCCACTATTAACCCGCTATAACCCTGCTATATCTCGTAGCGGATTTCTACCGCTACGATTTTTCAATATAGCCCCAATTATAGCCTTTCCGCTTTAAACCCCGCTATTTCCGCTATATCCCATTATTCCCGCTATATTTTGCTATTTCCGCTATATCTTCTTTAAAACCAATGAATTAAAAATGAAATTTATACATTATAAAAATTATGAAATCAATTTATTTAATTGAATTTTTAATATATTTTGAAAAATGAAAATACTCTAGTATTCTACTAAATTCAAATATGCTATATAACAGTTTTACGTTTATTTACAGTATATTCGCACATATTTTTATTTAAAATTATTTATGTATTAATTATAATTCAATTTAATGTTAATTTTTCATTTAACTACCATTTATATATTTGTAAAAACATTAAGTACGAGTTTTATATGCTATTTTATAGTCATCCACTATATCCTGCTATATCCTCGTTGTATCCCCACTATGACTTTTTGCACCTCCACCGCATTGAATCTGCCGAGCGCTTTAACTGCACAGCAGTCAGCTTTGCCTTTAATTCGTCAACTTCTTTCAGTGCAGCATCCCTTTCTCGAATGATAACGGTGTTGCGGTGACCCATCTCCTGCACCAAGTCCATATGAGTTTTTCTCATCTCTTCCATCGACTTTCTAGCTTCCTCAACTCTCTGGCCAGCCTTCATCTTGGTTTTTCTTGAGGACTCGAGCTCATTGGTGAGCACCTCTATTATTTTTCCCTTATGAGAAAGGTCGCCTTCCAGTTTCTCAATCGCCTTGGCTCGTTCGAAGGACACAGCCGAGACCCATTCTGCCGGTTTAACCCTCTCACGGTACTGGCTGTACACGTCATGCACATAATCTTGCACTAGTTTCTCTATATCATTTGTGATTTTCTTCAAGTTAGGAGGAAAGTGGAAACTATCGAAGCATATGTTTGGAAAATATTTCTTTAGTTTAGCGATGCAGATGGCATCTTCCCCCATTGGCACTATAGCAGTTTGCTCTACGATGGCGGGGACATCTAACTCACTTCCGCAGCGCTGATCGCCAGTTTTCGGAGCATGAGATGGCGATGTTTGGTGCGAGGATTCAGAAGAGGGCTTGCTGGGGCCATAAGGTTTAGAGGGTCCTTTTGGTGGCGGATTTCGTGACCTAGAGCAGCGCCTGCGTTGATGTGATCTCTCTTTTTCCCTATCGTGGCACTCACGCTCCTGGCTAGAATGGTAGTCGCGACCATAATCTTTCTAGCTCTCACGGTGGCGTGATTCAGAGTGTGATCCAGACGATTGGCACGTAGTGCGGAGTTTTCCAAGCATAGAACCTTGCCTCACCATTGTATATGCAAAAAAGAAGAAGGAAATCAGTGATCGCCACATATTGAGAAGCATATGATGGAATGTCGTGTAGTGCCGTAAAGTGTGTGTATGTATGTGCAAACCCCCTAACCGACCGGTTGTAGCAGCTTTGCTTATTGGAGTCGGCTCCCCTATATCTATTGAGGTTAGGTCTGTGTTGGTTCTTAAAGGGGAATGAACCCACTCTAGCCCAAGATCAGGAAACAATGATATCTCCTTCGGGATAGGAATATCTGACAGCCATTTCAGTGAACTTTCTGTCTGCAGGGAAGAGGTCTCCGGACCTATGGAAGTAGTAACAAGTTGGATTGCTTCGGTGCTTTTTTGCCTCTTGATTTTGTGGATAAGAGTTTTGCCTTTTCTCTTTAACATAGATAATTGAGGGCCATGCAGAGGCACGACCACGACCGCAGACCCCTGACCAGGTTTTGTACCTCTTATACCCTACGGAGGCACTGTTCGTATCGATCGAACATTCAAATCGATGACCTGTTTGTATCGATCGTTTCAACCGTGGCCTTTATTTGTATCGTGTTGATCGTGTCGATTCACTCGTATCTATCAGTCATCTTCATCATCTCACTTCCAGAAGCGAACTTTCGTATCGATCCAGGAGACATAGCTATTTCGTCTCGATCAAGGGGGCAGAACTTTCACTTCGTTAACTTGTATGGATTTCCAGATCGATTACCCATCAGTATTCGTATCCATCGATACGAAACCGCTTCTCGCCTATCATTGATTCGAACCCGTGGATCCATCTTGTCTCCTACTTCTCTAATTCCCACAATCGCTATTGTCGACCATCTCAATTTCACACTTCGGTGCCAATGAAACCGGAGATGGCCATTACGATGAACGAAGAAGCACGAAGCTCAAGTCTCATCATTTAGGTGCGATTCTACTGATTATTTACCTAGGTCGAAGAATCTGGGTTAAAGGTTAATGATTTGGTATTTGAAGATGAAAGTTCTATAGTTTTTATTTTATTCTGATGGGTGTGAAGTAGCAGTATAAACAAGGTGGAAATATATGCTGAGTAACGAAACTATTTATACTCCTTCGTATCCAAGGCAAAAAATAATTCGTATCCCAGTTTCCTCACCGATTGAATCGATAACAAACCCATTGATACGAAGAGCACTGCGCGCTTGTATTTGGATCATTCATATCCATCAATACGAAATGTATCTCTACCCCAATAGTTTGTATCCATCTCGTATCCATCGATACAAATCGTTCCCATGCATTAATGTTTCCAACTCTCATATCCATCGATACGAAGCACATGTTGTACAACAATTCAAGCCAAAACGTATCCATCATTTTGGAACGCACCTTTTATAAACCCACCTCGTGTCGATCATAATCGATACATAATACACCTTGATACACCCCAGATCGATCCACGAGAGGATCTATACACAGAAGGACGTCAAAACAACCACCAATCGTTGTTGCAACTCGGATTTCATATCAATCCAGGAGAGGATCGATACGAAACTCGATCCAGAAGAGACCATCAATCGATGGCAAGGACATCTTTTCACCAAAATCGGTTTAAAAAAGAAAAGAAAACGAGAAGAAGCAAGAACTTGACAATGACCCATGAACGTGCAAGTGTGAATGGGAGTCAGGTTAAAATACGTTCATGCATGCTATACTAACATTTGATTCTCAAAGTTAACAGGAACTGAATGCTTACCTGGTGATAGCCAGAACAATCAACAACAAATCGCTAGCACTTGACCTTCAATTACAACAAAAATTGCGTGGTCATTAGCAGTCTACAACTCAATATATATACTACTGGAAATCAATCGAGGGTTACATCTCTTGATGAAAGAACAACTGTTCAGTAAATCAACTAGAGCCTTTTTAGAATGAAGATTGTAGCTTTTCAAAGCATTTTATGTTCATACAGGACGTACTTTGGGAGGCAAATGTTATCCCGCCTTTTGGCGAAGCTGTTATACAAAGGACTTGACTAGAGACTGAAGAAAGTCCGCTCCGGGAATCAGTTATCTGCAGATTCACGATGGATACTGGCAAACTTGGCCCGAGTCCAGATCGTGCGACAATTAGCATGGTATGACAAGCAAAGCTATGAAAGACAATATTCCAAATTTCAGGTCAATCAGAGTTCGTATGCTTAAGTTATGGAACGATCAAGATCCATGTGGAATATGCCCATTTCGTATCCATCCATCTGTATCCTTCATTTCGTATCCATCAGCATCGATACGAAATGAACTTAACTCCATCACTCGGCATCCATCGTTCGTATCCATAAGGTTTAACCCAATACTGATGGACTTCAGCACTCCCCAGATCGATCGTATTTCGTTTGATTAGCAGTTGAACATATCGTATCGATCAACTTCTTGATCGATGCGAAGAGTAAAGCCGATGATCGATACAAAGATGGAGGCAGAGCATTGATACAGGAGGCAAAGCATCGGATGGATACAAAAAAGCGATCAACCTAGAGGAAATGGTCCCCATGCATAAAATACGGATCTCCATAAATCGTACGTGCCACGTCATTGACACGAAGGGATCGATACGAAAGGTATCGATACGAAGGCGTTATCCAGTCCATATTTGCAACTTTAATCGATCAATTACTCCACAAACACAACTCCAAATTCAATGAGATTTTCATAGAAGGTTGCATATCATCTCAGGAACGTCCATGAACGATCGCAGCCAAATTGGAGCCATTTTCGATCGATACGAAGGCTATGTGGATCGATCAGGGATCGATCCCAAACGACACAAGACCGATTGTATGGGCCCACCTAGGCTTGATAAAGGGTATTCCGATATTCAAGGTAGATATTTCTAGCTTCACACCTATAAATAGCACCCTCATTGCAACTAAAAAAGGACTTTTATGTTGCTGCTTGAGTTGAACTCCATTGTAATTCAAGTGTTAGCTGTTGTACTGTTGTAACTCAGTTTCTAATCAGCAGTAAACATCAAAACCTTCAAAGTGGACGTAGGCCACAGCACCAAACCACTATAAATTCTTGTTTTCTTTATGTTACTGCTTATTTTCTTGGTGTGATTGTTAAATTAGCTTCATTTTTCTTTTTACTTATTCATTCTAATCTCTTCAATTACATTCGATGAGTGTTGTGCCCATTTTTGGTACAAACAATTGTCGCTTCCATTTGTTCTATTTCCAAGCGCAAAGATTGGGTTAGAGCCTACATGAAAAAGATTTATACTCCATTTATCAGGGTCGTAAGATTCTGCTTTCTTATTGATTATAATCCTTAAGGCTTCGAGCCTTAGTCTTTGCTCTTCATCTTGATTGGAGCTTTTGATGTCTATTTGGGAGAATCTTGTCAAGTGTGGTTCAAAAGACCCTTGTTCGGATCTTTTAAATCTTCTGGCCGTGATCAAACCAAAGTGGATAAATTTGATGTATGATTGGTCCAATGGGGTTAGAGAATAGTAGTGTTAAGGGGTTAAGCGAGTTGGAGGTTCGAGTCTAGCGCCAAAAATGTTAACAAGATTTCTTGTCAACACCCCAAAGTTATTCCAAGAAGAGTGGATAGACTTGTTTGAATGAAGGATGTGATACCCTTATGAGTTGCCTTTAAACTTAGCTTCTCTTATTGTTGATTCTTGAGTCGGGCCTTTCGACATCGTCGAATGGTTCAGTCTTTGAATTATATAACCTTTTGTCTTAATTGAACTTGTTTGTGGTTTCTTACGAAGGTTTACCTTTCAACTAGGTTAGGATTTTATGAGATGAGACCACTACAGATAGGATTCATCCTTATAAAAGGCTAGGGTGGTTGCTTTCCTTGAATCTAAGCAAGAAATCAAATTCCTTAGTGGATATGTTGTTGCTTTTGACCTTGTCGATAGGTTTGATCACTTATTTGGAGTAAGTTTCAACCTTGTCGAAAGGAATGGGAATGATCTCTTTTGGATAAGCCTTACAAGTCCAGGTATTTATACTTGAAGAATAGATTTCGACCTTCTTGAAAGGTTAGACAGTTGGATTATGCTTCGAAAGGTTTCTGGTATTGTTATAACATAAGTACCGTTGATCTAGTTAAAAGGTTTAAGCCTTAGAGTTAATCACATTGGAAGGTTATAGTGGATGCTTGAACCAGTTATATTGTTAACCTTGTCGAAAGGTTCGGACCAGAGGATTAATAGCTTCAAAAGGTTGCAGTAGTTATTTGTATTAGAAGAGTTGTCGACCTTGTCGGTAAGAACCTTTCGATGAGATTGAACTTGAAATTTAGAGTTAATCCAACAAAAGTTTAAGCAAACAAGTAAGTAATTAACTAAGCTTAGAACTTCCCTCTTTATCTAAGAAAAAGCTTCATTTTATTAAATCCCCAAATTGGCACCCAATTAGGGTTACAATATATTGATTAAGAAGATATAAGACTAGAATGAGAAAGTTTGGATCCCCAAAACTGGACCACTTAGGTCTTATTTATAGATGCAGGCGGCTCCCTTTTCGACTCCATGCTTTCGACTGAGTCGAAAGGTTAACCTTTTATATGCAGTTGTAAACCTTTCGACTTTGTCGAGAGGTTCACCCTTCATATGCCATTATGGACCTTTCGCCATTGTGGAAGGGTCTGCTCTTCTTTATGTCTTCATGAACCTTTCGACTTTGTCAAAGGGTTTGCCTTCTATATGCTGTTGTGAACCCTTTGACCTTATCAGAAGGTTGCTCTTTCACTTGATTGTTGTGAACCCTTCGACCTTGTTGGAAGGTTGCTCTTCACTTGATTGTTGTCGAGAGCTGTGCTTCCCTTCAGTGTTGTCGAAAGGTTGTCTTTCATTCTTTGCTGACTTTTGAGTGTTGCGTTCTTCATAATCCTTTTGACATTGTCGAAAGGTATCCTGGATGTGTTTCAATTGGTTCGAAAGGCTTGCTATGCTTTCGGAAAGGTCATTATGGAGTTTCTCATAGTTGCTTTGACTTCTTCATCTTCTTCGAAAGGTAAGACCTCCTTGGATACGTTTTGACTCCTTCGAAAGCTTTGGGTATGTTAAACTCTGATGACTGCATCCCTTCGACTCTCTTGAAAGGTTTGGGCTGTGCTTCTTTTCCTTTGTCTTTATTGACAAACCTTTCGACTTAGTCGAAAGGTTGAATTTTGGTGTAACATGTACAGTTTAGTCAGAGACTCGAGAGTGAACTGGAGCTTTTGGAAAACATCCGTAATAAGAGAAATACCTGAGAGGGGGCATCTTTCACAAAATTCAACGTCAAATACCCATTCCTTTGTTGTGTTTTCCTCAGCTTGGCCGACGGGAGGGATGATATATGGCTTAATATATGTAGCTACCTCTAAAGTAGGAACCACCTAGGTGGTTTCATAACTAGCCCCCGTGAATGCAGGAATAGTCGCCGTTAGCACTCTAGATTCTTAATTGAATGCTTCATGTTGACCCGAAGACCTCAAGCCAGTGAGAGAACTGGTGGCAGCTGCATTAGCAACCTCTTTAACAAGGAGGGCCTTTCTAGCAATGAAATTTTTTATGTCCTCGGTATCAAGGTACGTAGCCATCAGCTCTTCCAAAGAGAAATTGTCACGGGCGTGAGCAGCCCTATGAAGCACTTCCTCCCAAATGCTAGTGAGAGTCTCGGGATAGTCATCCCTTAGCCATCACAGATTTTTTCTTAACACTACGTTGGTATAGAAATATAACATATGGGCATCAAGTTCTTTGCTGGTTCTAGCCCTCTCCTCCTGAAGCTTTTTGAGCTCTTGCTGAGAAATTGCAAGTTCAAGGTCATTGGCGTCTTTTTCGATGGATAACTGCTCCATCTCCTTGATGAGTTTCTTCTTTTGTTCACCGAGATTTTGATTCTCATCCCGGAGCCTAGCTAGTTTAGCAGCTTGTTCTGAGATAGTCTGGTCTTATGCCTGAACAATCTCATCTTTTGTTAAGTGCCTGGGCCCTCTCGTCAGCTTGCTTCTTGAACTTGGCACTCTTAACCAAGGCTGCTTTCAACTCATTCCATATCATGACCTTGGCGGTGGCTTGAGTGCACATTAACTCTTCCATCAATCTATTAGTGTTGGCTTTTCGCTATTGTGCAAGCTCTCTTTCTAGCAACCTTAACCAAATCCTTATCTAGTTCCTTAATTATGCATTCAAGGTAAGCTCTCTTGAACTTAAAGAATCAGATGTTGGTGTAATTAATCTTGTTTACTACATACAGAGCTGCATACAGTTTCTTCCACTAAAACCCCTCGTCGATATGCTACTCGACACTCTTTAAGTTTCTCATCACCACCTCTTTCACCATATCTGAGATGTCTTGATTAAACTTGACATCATGTAATAAGAGGTGTGGAAATGCAGTGTGTAAGCATGGAGGACTGGGCGGGAGAGTAAACGAGGGAGCAGAGACTCCATTAGAGGTAAGAAAGGCAGTAATGACTAGAGCTTGGGAGGCCGGAACTTGTTGAAGCAAGAAAGTTTGAACCTGTGTAAGCGGCAGAATATCAATAAAAGGAGGCCTCCGATGCTCAGAGGAATCTCTTTGACATTTGACTGCATCGCCATGCAGCTCGGTCTCAAGCTTCCTTTACTTTCTTTCCTTCTCTCTCCCTTTCCCTATCTTCTTCCTTATCTGCCATGCAAGCCTTATCAACCTTGCAGTCTTTCCTCCTCGGCCTCTCCTCTTCAATTCTATAGCGACGAGGAAGTTGAGGATAAGGAGTCTTGCCTCTGAATGTGTTGGCTTAGTAGGAAAGCTTCTCATAGTAACCATGACCCATGGAACCTAAACCAAGGAAAAGTAGTTTAAGAATCATGACTTCATAAAGCATAATTGTATGCAGGGATGTGTATTCGTGATCCCTAGTGAAGTGTAAGCGCCGATGACCCCCTAAGTACTCTACAGACATGTTCGCATGAGTGTAAAGATGGAGTTTCTCCACCTTCGCTAACAAAACCTTATGGTGAGAAGGTAAAGCCTGAGTTGTTTCGTCCAAGATGTCACGAACGGTGAAGTCGATGTAATGACCTAGAAATTTAGTATTTGATTTTGAAATATTTAATAAATTTTATATATTGAATTATTTTTCAAGTAAAACATCTAGAATTTCAAATATAGAACTTATTTGAATAGTGAATTTAAATAATTGGAATATTTAAAATAAATGAATATTTGATTAGTATGAATTATAATTATTTGATGTTCTTATTTGAATTCAGTATAAATAAGAATGGGGAAATAAACTTTTAATTTAAAAGTGATATATATGGTTTTTATAATAATTCGTTCTAATTTACGTGTATAAATAGACTTCAAGGGCACTGTCTTGGATTTTGATGAAACCGGTTTCATTGGATCCGTAATAATGATTTATTATACCGTAAGGAATTTCATGGCAATTGGACGTATCGTTTGGTCATGCGAACTTGAAACGCTTAGAATAAATTTTAGGAATTATTATAATATAGCTGGGTTTGAAAAGCTATTTTCTGTATATTATCGAAATAGGCCCCGAGACTAGTTCCAGTATGTTCAGAATAGGGGTATTACATATAAAATGTCAGTCGGCACGCCTCGATAGGAGTTCAAGATTTTTCGAACATATAATATCGAATTTTATTGAATTAAATAAAACGTACCCATTATCTCACCATACCCCAAACTATTCAAACCCTCCTCATGTCCATAACCATGCCTTCTCCCACTTTAAAAATCATTTCCAATGAGATTAATCAAAGGTCTTCCTTTTCAAAATTTAAAATCTAATCCAATACAAAGCCAAAAATAAGAGAACAAGCTTTAAAGATCTCGCTTTAACAAGAGCTTGTCACATATACTCAAATTGTAAGGTGCGGCTCTGATTTTTGGTTTGACAATGAAGGCCGTGTGCCAGTAGTTTACTAGGGTTTCAAATTTCTGATGATGGGAGCATCGATTGTCGAAATGGCTGTTGCAATTGGGTTCGAGGTGTCGAACAGCACCTGCAGTCAAAGTTTGGCAAGTTACGACTGCAAGGTGCAAAAAGCAACATTTTGGGCATAGATAGGTTAACCAAGTCGCGAAGAGGCTGGGAAATGCGGAGATGAGGTTATAATGGGTCGGATTCGAGTAGAGTAACGCAATGGAGATCTCGGTTTTAAAGTTCATCGATCGTAGTGAGAGGGAGAAGGAGGGAGGCACGGTGATGGTTTCAGTATGTACAAGCACACATGTTTGCTGTGTGGAAGAAGCATCAAGAGGAGGATTTGAAATATAGGGTAATTAGTTCAAAATGTAATTAAGTATTAAATCATATTATTTAATGTCCAAAACTTATAAAATCAATTAATTAATTTTATAAGGTCCAAATCGAACGCGGTCAGTCGTGTTGAACTCGTATCGACGATAACTATGCTTAGGAATTGAATTCATGGAATTTGGAGCTTGTAGAAATTTTAGCTAAAATCGAATGTTGTTCGACTTTAGTTGGAACCAGAATGCCTCGGCGGCAATAGAAATTGCGGTGAGTTAAACTCACCTTTTTGGTTAACTAGTAATGTTATATAGTTGATAAATTTTTTTTATTGAATGTTTAGATAATTTCCTGTTTTATAAATTGGTTTGGATTTATTCTTTCCCCTGATGCAAATGACCTTTTATACATACCTGCCTAGTAGCGGATGACATGTATTATATAATTTTATACTGTATTTGATGCAGGAAAACAAGTTGGAGAGATCCAATAGGATTTCTCACCACTGTTGATTTTATTTACATATATATGTAATGATATATATGAGCTGTGATGTAGGACGACAAGTTGGAGAGATCCAATAGGATTCCTCGCTATGGTTAATGTTAATTTCAATAATATTCCTGTCATATGAAATAGTGGATACTAAACCTGATTGTTGGCTTTATGTATTATGACATTATTATATGTTCAAAAACATAAACCCTGTAGTGATAGAAAATCAATATTGATATTGGTTAAACGTTAGGTAGCTATTGGCCATAAGTTAGTATTTTCAAAATACTATAAATAGCCATTTGAGTTGGAATTGGTTTTTGAGACAGGAAATGAGTTTTAAATCTGAATTTGGGTTTCAAAAATATTTTTTTTAAAAGATTTAATTTCTATTTTATTCCAACCTTTTTATCTATCTTTTTCTAAGTTATTTATTTAATATTGTTTTAAAAGTTATTTATTTAATATTGTTTTAAAGTTATTTATTTATATTTAATATTATTTTAAAGTTAATTATTTATAATTAATATTGTTTATAAGGTTATTTATCAATATGTTAATATTTTAAAGATTAATTACATAAATAATTAATTTGGCTTGAAATTAATAATAATTATTTATTAATACTGTTTTAGAAATTTATTACTATTATTTATAATAAGGTTGAAAATTAATAATTAGTTTTTTTGTTAATAATGTCTTTGAAATTATTTATTATTATTTTAAGATGTTTAAAGGTTAAAAATTATTATTTATTTATAAGGTTTACTATTAATAATAATTATTATATAATAGTATTCGAAGTAAATGGTTATTATTTATTTATAAATGTCCGAGATTTATAAATTGAGTTTATAAAAAGATTTGGGTTTTATAAGGGATTTCTATAAAGAGTTTTATAAACGATTTCAAAGATTTATAAAATAGTTTTATAAATGTTTTTTTTGAGATTTATAAGGGATTTGTAAATGATTTTAGAATTGTATAGATGGGAAATCTTTTCCTGTTTTTGTGAATATACTTATAGCATTAAGACAAGTATATAGATATTTTTCTAAGTATTGAAAATATGGGGATTTTGTGAATATATCTTTGTAAAAGTATTTTTATGCAAGTATTATAAAGTGATTTTGATTAATGAAAAGATAAATTAAAAGAAGGATACTGGTTGCTTTTGTACATAACAAATGTTGGTTTTCCATTTTAAAATAAATCCTTGATTTGGATGTGTGTTTGTTGATAGTTTAATAACGGACTATCAAATGTGGACCCAAAACATAAATTTGGAAATATCTAGGAGAAACACGTGAGTTATATGGCATAGTCATCTCTAATGATGTTGTACTGTGCGTATAAATCTCGTTACGTTCTCCTAGGGCAAATGATAATGGAATCTGTCCACTAACAGTTAGGAGCTGATCTTCGCTCTTATTTGTGACTACTTATTTCCTAAAGAACCGGTGTTGAGTTTACCGAAAACAATCAAATGTTGTTTCAAAGAGACCGGGGTCGGATATGTTATCCAAAAACCACTTCGATCCAACTCAAGCATTTCGAAGTAATGACATCTTGAAGAGGATGAAATTAAAGACAGAGCTCTCAAGCATTTCGTTCAGTCCCAGAACAAATTTGTATGTATGAATGTTGACATTGCATTGTTGCTTGGGGGCAGTGGTAGCATTCCAAGTGGGAAGTGCTATATAAAAGGTAAAACGTAGCCTCAAGCCTCATAAACTGGGAATGACTAAAACATGGGAGATGCGGCAGAGCTATAAGTGTGTCGCTCCCAAGTAAGGTATGATCATCCCTATCTAGAGTCAATATTACCTCTCATTTGTATGCTTCGGGGCACATTAACGGAGGGGTGATCATACTCGGTACTACCAGTCAAGTGGTAGGTCGGTCCTATGTTGGCAGGGGATCCTATCGAGGTCCTTGGTGCTATTTTATCCAGAGATGCACCCTAGTAGCCTAGTCATTGTATGGAATCCACTTTCCAATACGTTCCTTTACGGTTTTAGATATATACCTATTATGCTTGACTTTAATTAATGTAACAATTTCGACTATGATTAATAAGTTTTTGTATCTTAGACCCTATTATAATATCAAAGAATTATATATAAAATGGTTTGGTTATCGTAGGGTAAAAACCCGCTCGTGTTTATGTGCGGCGTGGTCTTACATGATACGTTTGATTTCAAAGGTTTTTATAACTTTAAAATACAATTCGGTGTGTTTTATCGTGCTAGTTTACCAGACTAACTCGGGTGTTATTTTTTTATAATGCTCGATTTAGATCGAGCATATCCAAATTTATTTTGGATGCTTTGGAGCTTAAAGAGACGAGCTGGAGGCCCGGAGACGTATTCGTGTATATGGTTATTTTTCCGCTGCATTCTTTATTGTATTCATCAACAATTGTGAGGATATGTTGTTTTAACTGTCCAGGTTGAAATAGGTTAGTATACTTTGATTGATGTCTGTATATATGTATATTATATTCCTTCTTTGTGTAAAGATTTATTGTGTATTATAGATTATTCGTTCCGCTGGTATTCTGTGTTGTTTTTAGTTTCTTATTGTCTTCGTTCCTTCTTCTTTTCCCCTAACAATCAGGTTTTCCAGCATTCAATTGCTCAGCATGCAATAAAATGAATGTATTAGTGTCGATTTTCGAGGGTCTAAAATCCCGGCTGTTACAATCGATCTCATTGATGTCACTCAAACCGACGAAGATGTTGCCGAAGGGCTGAGATCGAGGAAAAATCTCTACCAAAAGAAATACAGGTTGATCACTGACCATTTTGGAAGTTTCTATAGCATGGTTCTCATAATGAGGCGAGCTGGGGAGATCGAAACTTAAATAGTTTGTTTCACCGAATAATTCAATCGCTTCTTCTTCACTAGCGAGATAATTGCTATCGTCATCACTGATGCCTCACCTTCCTCCTCAACTATCCACTCTTTTCCTTCCCCCTTCTAAAACCCTCGTATTCTTTGGGAATCAGGGGCATTTGAACGTTATTATCCTTACCACTCAGAATTTTAGCATCGGCGTGCTCTTCGGGCTCTCCTTCAGTGGGCTTTTTTGAGTGAACTACACCAAGTGGACCTACTACATCCCTAAAAAGATCCTCACCAAAGCTGCAAGTGGGGATAAAAGAGCGTGTATGAGCCACTAGTAGCAGGAGAATCTAAGGCAGCATATCTACCAGGACACAACAAACCTCACCGTCATAAGTTTCCATTCATAAAAAGGAATGCGACGGTGCATTGTTGGAACCTAACTTATCGAAAGCCCTTGAGTGTATTCTCGTGCTCCTCACGATTATCTCGGTCTAGAATGCCTATAAGGAAGTAAAAGCTAATAACATGAAGTAAGAAATCTAAGTATGGAAGGAACAAAAAGGTGACCTACTTCCAGATAATCATAATCTTTTAAAGTCGTACGGGCACCATACGTTGAAGTACTCATTCTTGAAATACGAGTGTTTGTTGTGAAGATTTTTGATGACCTTGCATCAACATCAAGCTTCGATTATCATGTATGATGGATATTCTCACCTCTTCTTGAAGTGAAGTAAATAAGTTAACTTGTGGAAATCCGAAGCCTGGTTGAACTGGTTTATGAAAAGAACATAGAGCAATAGGAGAGCACATCTGTTTGGGTGTATTTGGGATGGAGCCAAGCTAAGTTCTTGGAGAAACATCAAAAGAAAAGGATTAAATGGCGAGACCGCACCACTTGAGCACATGTACTGGTTGCACGTCCTATATCCTCTCGGTGGTTAAAATTTAGCCCTCGTGGGAAGAAGAAACTCATCTTTGGGAATTCCATGCCGATGATAAATATTTTAAAGCATTTTAGCCATCAGAATCATTGGCACTTGTTCCAATGGATTGTTAAATATTCTTGAACCCTTGAGTTCATTCAGAGGAGCGACCGATTTGCTACTGCCTCTACTTGAATCAGCGTGCCTTCTGATTTAGATGTAAGAGGACGACCCAATCCAGCAGGAATAGTTGACAAAGTATAAGCTGTAGATGACCCAGCTTCAGTTGTGCCTTCAGCAGACTTAAGTCAAGGGGATCGGCGAGTCATTCTAAACAAAAAAATTTGGCGTTCAACATGGTCAGGTATGTTTCAAATTTAAATTCAAATTCATGTAGCCAATAACTGAAATCCAAAGGATGTCGACGTTTGTAAACCAATCGGATGCTAATCATTGACTTGAGTAAGTGAGAAGTGTTAATTTACACAATGTGAACCCCATGTTCCGTATACGAAAACAGACCATCTTATCTAGATAGCTCGCTCATGCTAGAAAAACGAGCCACGTCGTACATTGAAATTATATATTGGTACTTGCCTATTATCGATGAATAATCGATAATGGAACCATTCTCTAAAGTGACGAGGAAACTTTTCTTTTTAGGAACACTGAAAATGCACTAACAAGAAAAATCAGTGCGACAGAATTATCCAAAAAAACCGTTCTCGGATAAGAACTGTCTTGTTGGAACTTAGACAACGATGAGAGCTTAACCGAGTGTTGACAAGAGATACCTGGAACCATAAAGATGGACTCATCTCTGGAATGGCATGCACACGACCAAGCAAAAACACTAGAGGTCGAGCACAACACAAATTCCAACCATCTCATTCCAATTGCAAATAGTCGTATCCCCATCGTCGTCGTCGTCGCCATGACATTCACGATCGCCAACCTTAGATTGCTGAAGTTTGGATTGGTGCAGGGTTTTAGAGTCTCTTGGAAAAGTTCACTTGGTGGCAATTCGAAGCAAGACATCATTAGCAGCTTGGTAGCGTAGTTTAGGAAGTAGGCGGTGGTGATTAGATGATCGACGTTGATGAAAAGAATGGCTGAAAAGTCTAAAGGGCAAGCAATCGAAGGAATCAGTGCTAAGTTTTAGCAACCTATAAATTTGAAGACTTAGACTTTGATTATCAAAATGTTTTGAAATATAATTAATTGTTATAAATATGATTTTATAACCTTGTTAAACATCATTTAATTATTTGCTCTAACTTGCCTAAGTACATGGACATGATGAAGACGAAATGACTCGAAAACTTAGAAATACGATTAGAAAGGTATATGATTGAAACACAAGAAGTTTTAATGGGTTTTTAACTAAGGAAAACACTTCGTACCAAGAGCTTCCACTTCGTACTAAGAGGTCCTTTCTACCTTATTTAGCCACTTAAACTCCATGCACTCCATGTTTTACGTCAACCTCTTATGGTCAAGTGCTTTTCTCAGAGTTTGGATGAGAAATTCTCAGGTTTAATGAGAAGAAAGGCAAGAAAGCAGGATAGTTCAAGTGTTAAAAGGAGAATCATCAGAATCAACCCAAAGTCTATGGAAATGAGCTCAACACACATCGAAAAGGTAACAAAAGAATAAATGAAGTGAAAAGACAGACTTTCCACCAGTCAATTCCTATCGATACCGAGAGCTTTACCCATGGTACCAAGAGGTATTTTTAGCATGTGGGCCCACGTTCTCACATACACATCTTCGAGCTTTCTTCTGGGCTTCGAATTAAGTGTATTTCTTACCCTACGAACTTTTTTCTCTATAGATATCAAACCCACTGCAATGAGAAAAAGATCTTGGCTGATCTTCACTCGGCTTACCTTCTTCATCTCCTACCTCCCCTGCAATAGTCACCTAGGCAGTTACTATTGGTAGTTCTAAGCTATAGAACCTACCAAACCCTTGTATTAGGGACTTGAAATCTCAAACTCTTTGTAATCAATGATCAATAAAACTATAAAGTGAACGTATGTGAGAGATTCTCGAACCACTATAAAAAATTTAAGTCCTACTTTTCTTTTCCTGCTATTTAGCTGTCATCTGCTAGATCTAGATCTCGTAGGTTCCCTACAACCTATCTATGGGTGTTGATCCATATTAGGCATCAACAGTAACAACTTCAAAACCAATATACGAGTTCTATGTTATGGAAGTGGTTGTATACCAGAATGTTTTAGAGTTGGACTGTCTATCCTGTGGGTAACTCTAAGGGAGAGGTCAGCATTAGCATTTCGAACGATGTTACCGTCTTATGCTATCTTGAGGGTGGTTCCAAGAGAGAGGACAACTTTAGCATTCAGTGGACGACTTATGCTGGAATCCATAAAGTGGTTTGTGATATGTTCGAGTGATAATGGCTCATGTGTTGAGATGCTGGAAATGTGACTTTGTCATCAGAAATGATAGAAAAAAGAGTATGGGCATATCCAGTGGGTTTATCTAACCCAAGGGTATATCAACTCAATATTTAGAGATGCTCATAGTCGATGCTCGCAGGAGTTGAAGGTATTCGGTATCACATGTTAGGGCATCAACCAGATATACATCGCTTCGAAAGTTAGTTTCCGACCCTTATCAAGAGGCCCACCCCGACGTATTTAGGGCACCTCCAATGAAAATCCATACGCAAATGCAACATTTAGCGATTTTGATTGTCTATGTAATATTGTTTGATGTAAGATGCAAGCAGCACAACTATTATTTGATTTATATTCCACACCCTAAACACTTTCTATTATATCGTATTATTTTACTTATTAGAAGGTTTTGGTTCTTTTAAGGGGAATACTTTTCTGATGATTTAGTTGGTCTCAAAAGATACTATTATATAGGCCTGTATTTCTTGACTTTCTCAGGCCAAACTTATGTCTGAATCGTGGTTTTAATCTTTCCTTATATCCTCAGGTACTCTTTCAAGTAGTTCGAGAAAGGTAGGTTTACGTTGGACGTTATTTGGAGCTTCAGTAGGCAAATTGGATGCTTTCGCTACCTTTATATTTTTATTTCTGCTACACTGCTAGTATATATATACCAGCAAACGTAAGGATAGTTAGTTATAACTATCCTGGCTGATGATAGTACTTAGGACAATAACTTTGAAAATATTCTATATCTTGGAGTAACCATTTGTACTATCTGTTTGGATATTATATATTATCATTTCGTTGTGAATTTAGATGTTTTGTTCCTTCTTACTCGTTCGTTTTCTTTTTGCCTTTTTCTTTTTTCCTAAACAATTAGTCTTTTCAGCACTTGGTTGTTTAGTATATAAATACCATGGATGTATTATTATCGACATTTGGAGGATGAAAGTCGGGTCATTACATATGGTATCAAAGCCGAAGGTTTAGTCCAAACCTTTCCTTGGTTGGGTGAACTCATTAGAGATCGGGTAAGCGATGCCCTAGAATGTGTTGAGTGTATTATACATATATAAGAGCGTATTTGTATTTGTTATAAACATATGCCTTAATGGTATTCTAACTATGAAAATTAAAAGATCATATATAAAGGTAATTTATATAAGTATGATTTGTAAGATGTAGTCTAATTAATGTAAGGAATAATGATGGTCATTTTTATCCTTCGTTGATTAGTTTAGAAATGCTTGGCTAGTTTATGAGCATTGTTATCATTTATACATTGATTAGTCATGCTTAGCCAGTTTATGAGCATTGTTATAATTTGTAGATTGATTAGTCATGCTCGACCAGTTTATGAGCATCATTACCATTTATAGATCGATTAGTCATGCTCGACCAGTTTATGAGCACTGTTATCATTTATAGATTAATTAGTCATTTGTATATTGATTAACCATGCTCAGTTAGTTTACGAGCATTGTTATCTTATGTAGATTAATTATCATGCTCGGCCAACTTATGAAAATTGTTATCATTTATAAATTGATTAGTAATATGTAGATTGATTAGTCATGCTTGGCCGGTTTATGAGCACTGTTATCATTTGAAGATTGACCAGTCATGCTCGGCAAGTATATGAGCATCATTATCATTTATGGAATAATTAGTCATGCTTGGTCAGTTTATGAGCAATATTATCATTTTTATATTGATTAGTCATGCTCGGCTAGTTTATGAGCGTTTCTACCATTTTTAGATTAATTTTTCATGCTCGACTAGTTTATGAGTTTATTATTATTTATCGATTGTTGGTTTACGCTTAACTAGTTTATAAAAGTTTACTTGTTTGTTGCATGGGGTAGGTAGATAATAATTGTGGGAGTGTTGGATACGAGCACTTTATGATTAGAATTTTATAGTTTGACTATAAGTTGTTCAGTGCTATTACAAGTTAAGGAATTTATTATAGCAAAAGATGTTTACTATAATCTAAAGGAAAGATATAATAATTTAGGAATAAATATTTGTAAAATGATTTTATAAAAAAGTGATTTTATATAAATATGGTTTATAAAATATGGTTCATAAAAAAAGATGATTTAAACTGATATTTTGGGAACCTAAGTCCCAATGTCTTTGAAAATGGTTTCCAAGATTTTGAAGAAATAATAATAGTATTATTTGAAAGTATCTGGGAATATTAATACTTTGAAAAGAGTTTTAGGACTTGTTAAAGTTCAAGGTTGCCATCAGAATTAGCGAGTCAAATTGGGCACAAATTATTTTATGTTATCTAGTTCGAGCGGCTTGAAAATGACTAAAAATAGGCGAGAGAAGTGTTCAATTGGTAAGCACTTCCCGTGAGCATCACCCTTCGTACTAAGGGGAATATTATATGACTTGGTAGGACCCATTTCCTTGGTATCATTATGGTGTTACCCAATCTATTTGCATATTTTTATTGATTTTAAATTAAATATTTGAGAAAATGGTTTATAAATTAAGAGCATGATACTTTGTAATATTATACAAAGTATTTGATTGAAAATGATTTTGAGTTTATCTCAAAAAGTATGATTTAATATGCAAAATGTATATGTATATATTATTATTTCAAGGATTTGAGATAAAACATGGGTATTTAGTCTAAAGTTTTCTTTAAAAAATCAGATATAAAATATAATATTGTTTGATATAGACTAGTTTTGGTAATACAAAATTTGATATGAGCTTTCTATGTAGAAAAGTTCCGTATGTTTGATATATAGGGAGCTCAAGCAGTAGTGGCAAAGCCCAAATAAATATAAAAATATCATGTTTTCCCCTTATAGTAAAGTGTGTTTAGTAAATAAGTGAAACTACGATAAATAATTTTATAGATGCATGTATTCTATACATTTAGGACAATGTATGTAACGCTCCTAATTTTGATTAATATTATTCAAAAGATTTAATTAGATAAATTAAATAGAATAATGTAATGTGTAGTGTTATAAGGAATTGAGACTTGATAATCCACATGGTCGAGCCATAATTAACTAACTAATTGGTTAGTAAGAGTATTATGCGACTTAGAAATAATTATAAAATATGAGAGGGGTAATTTAGGAATATAAAACCCCTCATGCCGACCCACCCCCTCATTTCATTCCCAATTTACATAACATGAAAAAACAATTTAAAAGGAATAGAGGGTTGACCATTAAATCAAGAGAGGAAGAGGAAAAGAAAAGCTTAGTGATTTAAGAAAGAAAGCTAAGAAAACCTAGTCAACATTCAAATCTCAACTCCATTGCCATTGAAGGAGTATCATAATTAAATCCATCTCATTTTTATTATGTTTTGGCTGACTAAATTCGGGTTAGATGTAAAACAAAATGTATGGAGGTTTAGATGATATGCCATGATTAGTTTTGCCATGTTTTGAATTAATGATAACTAGTATGGATTTTTATGAAATTGATGCAATAAATTTAAGAGTAAAAACTTGGTTAATGATCTCCAAACGACTTGAATTTTTGATATGTTATGTACAATATAAATTTGGAAATGTTTTTTTAGTTTTGTAATTTTTCAAAATAATAGGAATTTATACTAGTTTCCTATGGCTAAATGGTTATTAATTTCTGGTATTAATTATTAAAGGTAATAAACATTGATTTGGACCTGAATCTTTTATATATCAAGGAATATATTACTTTGGATTTTTGGAGAATTTTTGGGTTTTTTCCTAAGAGATTTCAATTTACTATGAAATAATATGCTAGATAAGCATTAAAGTTGACGATTAATTAAGGACATTAATTAATTACATTTGATAAATGTTTGAGACTTGTAAATTGCATTAAGCGGGTTTTTATATAAAAAGAAAATGTTAAAAGTGGTTTTTATCCAATGAGAATTGGACAACCATTTAGTATGGTAAAAGGAAATTACTTTAACCAGTAAGAAATCGGTTTTTAGATAATTACATTGAAGCTATGCCGCATTTGATCTCTCCACATCTATAATGACACCGTGTCTAATGACTTCATAAGTGTCAACGTCGATGTGGTTGCAAACATAGGATAACTACTTAGGTAGTTATATAATGTTTTCAAATTCGTCGAAGAGGACCACAATGGCAGCCCAAGATTTGCGGTATCATGTCATTGTAATTCATCAAGGTCGAAGACGTCTCTTCACCTATGTTTTGAAATGGCATCGCATGCCTAAATTTCGACTATATATGGAGTGGCATAATAGCTGAAGTGTGTTTATCAAAATATTTTAAGGGCAAAGAGGTCCTTGTCACCACTGCTTAACAAGGTCGATGATCATATATATTTTGGTGATGATATCGCCATTTTACTTTAGCGTCAAAGAGGCCCACTTCGATGCAAACCCACACTATTTTAAAGGGGCGAAGATACCTATATTTAAGAGGGTCGAAGACCCTATGTTTTGGCAGATAGCTACTGGTTTTTCATGAAGGTTGACATTACAACCTTCGAAGTGGTTCTTTATACTTAAAGGGAAATTTATGTTATGACTTCGACCTTAGGCTATTATGTCTACGTCATTAATGACGATAACGTTGATCAATTTTGAACTATTTAAAGGGCAAAGTGTCTCCTTGTTTTAAATATGATTTAAGGGGATTAATCATATACCATGATGAAAGTGATTTCAAGGATTTTAACTATGAAATATTAAAAGTTTGAGTTAAAGATTTCCAAAGAGAATAGCAGTTAAGACTAAGTAATTGGAGCATATTGAATAATGGATGTTATATGTTCTTGTGTTTATTTGACCTGTTATTATTACATTATTATTTTCATGCTCACATCATATACATATACATATACATATACATACATACATATATATAACCCATAACTGCCTTTTGGGGTATTAAGTGCACGATAACCGGCTAGGTTGACCGAATGCTGAGTATAAATAGAATTAACTCCTGAGTGATTAGAATTGCATCCAAGAGGTCAGGAGACCAAAAATATAGGATGCCCAGAACTGATCAAATGATCATTGATTTAGATAGATTATTGGAAGGGTTCAATAGGTTCATAGTCAACCCATAAAAGCTATGTCAAGAGAAATGTTATTGGAAGGGTCCAATAGTTTCATAGTCAACCCATAAAAGCTATGTCAAGTGAAATGTTATTGGAAGGATCCAATACGTTCATAGTGATTCCCTAAAAACTATGATTTGAGAAATGTTATTGGAGAATCTAGTAGGTTCATAGTGAGCAAATGAAATCTATGATAGGAAAGTATCGGTAGAAACCAATAGGTTCTTAGTGATCCCATGAAAACTATGAAGTTGAACTGATTGGTTCTAAGAATTAAGACAGGTTATTAGTCAGCCTATGAAAACTAATAGGTTCATAGTGTCCCTAGAAAAACTAAAATTTGGATAGACGGTCAGATAAATTATGATGGGTAATCTAAGGTATATTGCATTCTTGCATATCACCATATATTATAATGTTTTAACCATTGCAAATGCAGAAGCACAGTATATGGTTAATGTATTTTGGTTAAGATACTAGTGAGAGGAAAGCCCGTTCCGCTTAGCGGCTTTGTCTCACTAGATATTTATTGGTTCGAGATGGTAGGTTATTATACACACCAGACTTTTTGTCTGACCTGAAATTTTTGATTTTCCCCTTAAACTCTCAGGTGCTCAAAAATTAATTTGAGTAGATTGATAGTAAGGGTTTTTTAGGTTCCAGTCAGACGAATAGGCTTCAAGAGACGTGCAAGTGGAAATCTATCTATTAGGAACCATATATATTTCTGATGTGTAGTTTTATCTATTTAGATTTAATGGAAGAGTTGTATAATTCCAAGTATTTGACTTTGATCAACCAAGGGGACATCTTCATATGTCGCTCTTGGAGTATTTTGTAATAATTATATTTTCTTCGAACATTGGATTACATATGGGATTATGTAACAAATATGAATTATCATTTGTGAAATGAAATGTGGAAAATTTGTTATTAAACTGTGTTTGAATTTTTTTCATATTCATCTGCTTCTGATTATTAATATGATTAACATAGCCGCATTTTGTCGGAAAATTAATAACTATGGATGACTGCAGTATCCACAGTAGTTAGTTTTGGTCCTAAGAATTGAGGATGTTACAAGTTGGTATTAGAGTATAGGTTTATGATTAAAAGAATTTTTAACCTGAAGAGTTTTTGAAAATACAATTTTAATGAATCAGAGAGTAAGATGGAGGTATCAGGTAACACTATAATAACGTACTTTTATTTGCTATATACAACTATATATTTCATCTCTATTCTCCCCTCTCCCTTAGACCGTTTTTATGTATCTTACTATGGCTCGTATGCATATTTATGAGAAAGAAAGATATGGAGGCGGGAAATAGAAGAGCGATTCTCTGTGGAGGAAGCACCATAACCAATGGAAATGCTCAACCCAACACAAGGAGAAGACAGGGTCGATAGGCAAATGCAAATTAAAATGCAAATGCTAATATTGGTGCCAGAACCCCACCAGTGGACATAGGGACTATGTAACAGTTTTTCGACAATCTGATGCAAGCTTGAGCGATTGTAGGGGTAGTTGGAGGAAATGTTGCTAATGTGGGAGGAGTCAATCCCTTAGCACGGGTTGGTAATAACTATGCTAAGCTAAGTCGTGATTACACAAGTTGGGAAGACATTTTAGGGGAATGAGGACGCAATAGAAGTGGAAACCCGACTGTTACATCGTGGAAGGATTTTTGATGATTTTGGTCTGAATGATGAGCAGAAAAGAAGATTGGATTCAAGGTAGTTGCAAGGAGCTACTTTATTCTGGTGGAATGGAGTTATTGTAGGAGTGCCTGAGGAGGAGTTGACTTAGGTACATTTTTGAAGAAGATTCGTGGAAATTCCACTTTGCTCAGGAAGTTTTTATGGAATTTGAGCAAGGGGATATAATGATATTGGAATATTCTACTAAATTTGGCGAGCTATCTAGATATGGGTATGATACCATTTACACTGTTATGAAGAGGAATGAGAAGTCCATCCAGGGATTGAGGTAGGAGATTGCTCGGTCAATTATGCCACATTTCAGAGGTTCATCGAGCATAGTGGTGGAAATGGCTATTCAGCATGAAGAAATGCTTTGGACTTTTGGGAAGGAGAGATCAGTAGAGACTTAAGGTTCCTAGGGAAGGAAAAGGAAGTTCATTAAGCAGAAGGGAGCTAAGAAGGGTGGAGCTGCCAAGAAAGGGAAAGCCGATACTATCTACTTTAAATGAGACAAGAAAGGAAATTATGCTCATGAGTGTTGGACTAACAAAGGGAAGAAGGTCGTAGAAAAGAAATGTGTGAAGTGTTTCAATTGCGACCAGATAGAAAGCTATAAGAACTAGTGTCCAGAGCCGGTTAGAGCCGACAAAGGAAAAGTTTTCGCTTTAGAGCCATCATCTTCTAGTTCTACTGCTACTAAGAAAGGGATGTCCATGATAGAAGGTAGGCTTTTGATTCATAGCATACCAGTTAGATTATTGTTTAATACAGGTTCATCGCATTCATTTATATCACGGTGTTTGGTAGATAAGTTATGTTTAGAACCATCATACCATGTTACTTCCTTAAGGATAGTTATTCCAATAGGAGGGTATGCAACTCTAGGAACGAGATGTGACAATCTAGAGTTTCAATTGAATTAGTTTATAATCGTAAGAGAATTTGCAAATATTTTTGAGCCGATTACTGGACTACTACCGAAACGAGCTACTGATATTTGAATAAACATTGTACTAGGAGTTGAACCCATAAGTAGACCACCTAGCAGGACGACACCAACCGAGATGAAGGAGTTAAAGGTGCAGCTAGTGGACTTAGAAGAAAATGGTTTTATTAGACCAAGCAATTCGTCTTATGGAGCAGTCGTGGTATTCGTGAAGAAACCGCACGGGTAATTGAGATTGTGTATCGACTATCGTACGCTGAACGAAAGGAAAATAAATAATCAATATCCTTTGTCGAGAATTGATGATCTATTTGATTAGTTGAGTGGAACAAAGCTGTTTTCCAGTTGGATTTAGCGACAGGGTTCCATCAATTAAGAGTGGCGGAGGACAATATTCTATTGCAGCGTTTCGAACGAGATATGGTTCGTACAAGTGGTTAGTGATGCCATTCAGGTTGACTAATGCACTGGCATTCTTCATAGATTTAATGAATCAGGCTTTTCGAGAGCACTTGGATAGGTTCGTGTTGGTGTTTATAAACGACATATTGATATATTCTAAGGATTAAAGGGAGCATGAAGTTCATCTTTTAGAATTGTGCTTGAGATATTGAGGCAACATCAAGTTAAAGCAAATTTTTCGAGGTTTCATTTTTGGAAGAAAGAAGTGAATTTTCTTGGTCATTTAGTTTTAGAGAAAGGATCTTTAGTTGATCCAGCTAAGATCGAAGCTGTTAATAGTTGGAAGAGACCCAAGACGTGACTGAGATAAGAAGTTTTCTTGGACTCGCTAGTTATTACCGTAAATTTATTAAAGATTTCTTATAGGTAGTAGCGCTTTTGGCTAAGCAAACCAGAAAGGACATGAAGTTCATTTGGTCTAACAAATGTGAGGGAGCATTCCTTAAGTTAAAGCATTTGTTGACCAATGTGGCCGTGTTAGTTGATATGGACAGTAATAAGGACTTAGTGTTGTCCATAGATGCATGTGGAACTTGATTAGGAGCTGTGTTGATACAAAGGGGTAAATTAATTGCCTACACTTCCCGACAGCTCGGACCGTGACTCATGATTTTGAGTTAGCTATTGTAATGTTTGCTTTGAAGGTATGGAGACGTTGCCTTTTGGGAGAATGATTTGAGTTGTATACGGATCACAAGTCCTTAAGGTATTTATTCTCTCAAAAGGAGTTGAATGTGAGGCAGCAGAGGTAGCTGGTGTTTTTAGCAGCTTATGATTCCGGAATTGAGTATACACCATAGACAGGAAATAAAGTTACAGATGCACTTAGCAGAAAACATCAGAATGTAGTGTTAGCTATACTGGCAGAATGGAAAACTTAGAGGCATTGACTACATGTAGAATGTGGTTAAGGTCAACTACTAGTTCTAGCCAAAGTACAACCATGTTATCTTCCTTGGAAGTTCGACCAATGTTGATCGAAAGGATTGCTTCTAAGCAGAGAACTAATCAATTGTTAGCTGAAAAGATTAAAAGATTGGAAGGTAGAACCAAAATAGACGATCTAAAAGATTTTAGACTTAACCAAAGAGGATGGTTGAGGAAGAAGGGACGATTGCGTGTTCCAAACATTAATAACCTAAGGAGAGAAGTTCTTAGGGAATGTCATCGATCTAAGTTTACGATTCATCCTAGAGGATGGTTGAGAAGAAGGACGATTATGTGTTCCAGACATTGATAACCTAAGTAGTGTTCAAATTTCCAGCAAGTAAAAGCTGAGCACCAAAAGCTAAGTGGTTTTCTTCAACCTTTAGATATAACAGTTTGGAAGTGGGATTCGATATCCATGAACTTTATTGACGAGTTACCAAGGTCAAATCGGGGAAATGAAAGTGTATGGGTCATAGTGGACAAACTGACCAAGAATGCCCATTTCATTCATGTTAAGACAACCAGGACGGTACCTGTATTAGCTATTATTTATTAAGAACATAGTTAGACTAGATGGGATTCCTAGTATTACAGTCTATGACAATGATGCATTGTTCACTAGTGAATTCTAGAGGAGTCTGTAGGAAGTGTTAGGTACCAAGCTTAAGATGAGTACCGCTTATCACGTACAGACTAATAGGCAAACAGAGAGAGCCAATAAGGTACACTAAGGTTTGATGAGAGCTTGTATACTAGATTTTTGTGGGCCATGGAAAGACTATTTACACCTAGTAGATTTTTCATATAATAACAGTTATCAGGCTAGTATAGGAATGACACCTTTCAAAGCTTTGTAGGGTGGTCATGTAAGTCTGCAGCATGTTGGTTGGAGACTGAAGATAGTTTAGTTCTATGTCAAGGTCTGGTGAGAGAAGCAACAGAGAAGATTGAGTTAATCCGAAGTAGGATGAAAGAGGATTGGTCTAGATAGAAGAGTTATGCGGATAGAAGGCATACTAAGCTTGAGTCTCAGTTAGTGACCATGTTTTTATTAAAGTATCACCGATGAAAGGTGTGGTAGGGTTTGGGAAGTCAGGGAAACTTGTAGCGAGATATGTTGGACCATTCCTTGTTATAGAGAGGGTTGGAAAGCTTGCGTATCGAGTAGAATTATCGAGCAGTTTGGCAGGTTTCCATAATTATTTCATGATTTTCATTTTCGAAAGTATATGCATGATCTAGAAACTACTATCGCTCTGATTACATTAGAGGAGTTAGTAGTAGAACCAGATCTGACTTTTGTTAGGCAACCGGTACGAGTTATGGAGAGAGATGATAAGAAGTTAGGGAACAAGACAGTCAAGTTGGTGAAAATTCAGTGGAGCGACAACGAGAAAGACTGTACTTAGGAAACAGAGGATAGGATCTAAGAGACCTATCCTGCACTGTTTTGAGGGTATGTTCTATATTATGATATATATATATATATATATATATGTATTGCTAGTCAAATAGGCTAGTGTTGTTGTTATGTGTTGTTATAGATGTTTGCATGTTGATATGCTTGTTTTGTAGTCCTTACTGAATTTCGAGGATGAAATTCTTTAAGAAGGGGAGTTTGTAACACCCCTAATTTTGATTAACATTATTCGGGAGATTTAATTAGATAAAATAGAATAATGTGATGTGTGGCGTGATAAGGAATTGAGATGTCATAATTCACATGGTCGAGCAGTAATTATCTAACTAATTGGCTAATGAGAGTATTATGTGACTTAATAATAATAAAAGATATGAAAGGGGTAGTTTAGAAATAGAAAACCCTTCATGCCTTAAACCCTTCCTCTTATGTCATTCCAATTTTACATAACATAAAAAAACAATTAAAAAGGAAAAGAGGGTCGGCCATTAAATCAAGAGAAGAAGAGGAAAAGAAAAGCTTGGGGATTTAAGAAAGAAAGCTAAGGATCTAGTCAACATTCAAATCTCAACTCCATTATCCATTCAAGGTGAATAATAATTAAATCCATCTCATTTTTTAATATGTTTCAAAACCGAGTGTATGGAGGTTTGGATGATATTCCATGATTAGTTTTGCCATGTTTTGAATTAATGATAATTTATATGGATTTTTATGAAATTAATGCAATAGGTTTAAAAGTAAAACCTTGTTTAATGATCTTCAAATGACTTGGATTTTTGATATTGTGACATCCCGGAATTTTTGGCAATATCAATTTAATAATCTGTATTGAAATTTAAATTGATTTGATAATTTTTGTTGGTAAATTTAAATTGATTTAATAATCTTCTTTTAATAAATATTTAATTAGTGATGTTATCTTTTAAAAGGCTAATGAATTGTTTTCTATTTATAATGTGTATATATTTGTATATAATGTAAATAGAAATTTTTGGCTTGAATTAAATAAATAAATAAATCTTGTTTTCAAATTCTAATATATTTTGGTAATTTGGAAATTATGATTTAATTTAAAATATATGGTTTTAAAATATTTAAGATAAATGTTTAATTGATTAGATTATATCTTAGCTTAAGTTTAAGATTAATTAAAAAGGTTGGTTTTAAAATATTGTTTAATAAATATGATATATTAATTCATTTAATGATAATAGGAATTTATAATCTCTTTTATAAATTATTTAAATTTGACAAATTATTATTTTCAAATAACATTATTAATGTATTGTTCTATATATAAATATAAATAGATTTTAAAATAGAAGTGTTATTTTCAAATTTAATATGTTGTTATATATGTATATATATAACTTGATTTTAAAATTTGATTCTAGGATTTATTTTGAATTCAAAAGCCTTGAAATTAAAAAGGGTAGATATTTAAAATGTTTGAATTTTAAAGATATTTGTATAAGCTGTTATTTGTATATATACATAGTTTTATTTTATTTTCTCTAAAAAGTAATTCATAAGAATAAAGTTTTAACTTAAAAATAAAATATGAATATAAAGTAAATGTTGGATACTTAAGCTTTAAAAAGAAATAAAAATAAGTATTTAAGTTAGAAATAGAAATAAAAATATGTAGGTAAAATATTTGGTTATGTAAGAATATAAGTAAATACATTAGATAAATTCTAGCATCATGTTAAATATAGAAACTTATTTATGTTACAAAGCATAAGACTAAAACAAGGCAAGAAAATGAACACTTAGATAATTCTGGAAAACATATGTGGCAATGCAAGTAGGAATAAAAATATATATGTACAAAGATATCTAAGTACATACGAATTAAAAGATAAGTATGTAGACATAAGGAGACAAGCATTTAATGTTATCATCTCTAGTACTCAAGTAAGATCATATCAGCCCCCATAGAGAAAAATATCTGACCTGGTTGTACAAGTAAAATAATATCAGTCATGTAAACATTGTTCTATTTATCAATCTTTCCCATTTCATTTTCGTTTACAAAGAAGACTTAGCATACCAGAAAATTTATTACAACTAAAGCTTAAAAACAATTCAACTCGACACATACCTGAAGACCAAAAAGAGTTCCAGTTAGCAGCTTTCAAGCATTTTCCAGTTTTAAAGTTTTCAAAGCCTGTTTTCAAAATCAAGATGCTCTGTTCTTCCTCTTCTAAACAAGTGAGTAACATCATTTTTAAAAGTTAAAGTATCTATAAATCTGTTGCATGTTAATATCTGGAAAATAAGTATGTTTTGTATGATTATATATGAGTGAATTATCTGTATTTATGGATGTATAGAATGTGTGCATGTTGTTGTATTTGTGTTTACCTGTTCTTAATTTTCAAAGCTAAGATTTAAATCAAAATCCATTATCTCTTGAACCAATCACTGTTAGGACTTAGGATCCAAACAAAACTTGTTTGTTTGATCATAGAGTAGGTTTTAAATTTTTTATATAAGTTAAATAATTTTGTGTTGGTTCTAGAAATAAAACAACAGAGCAAAATTAGTATAAAGTGAAAATTCAAACTTCTCAATTCATAAATTCAGGAACATCAATTGAATCCTTGAACCAAAACATGATTTTTAAAACTGAAATTATAATTTTTAGTTAGGGAATGAGTGTGCATTTCTGGTTTGAACAGAAATGGTGGTTTGGGAAAGTTCTGATGATCCAAGTGATCGAGAATGATGGGGTTTCCACTGGAGGTAGTGGAGTGATGTGTGAGCTCGGCAAAATTGTCAGAAAGGTGGATTGACCACTGTGGCGGCGGCAGAAGGTTGTTCTAGTCTATAACCCTAGTTTTAACTAGGATTGGTATTTTGATTACCACGTCTTCACTGGTAGATCGAGTTGCATGGAGTTCTGGGAAATGGAAGTATGGTGGTTGGCGAATGTGAGGCCAGAATTGTTGTCTCTCTGGTTGTCGGAGGCGCGAGAATGAGGGGTTTTCCAGGATTTGGGTGCGTTGTTCAGACTGTTCCAGGTTTGAAAGGGGTCATCTTGAATTCGACTTTGAGATTAGAGGTACGATCTGATGATCGTATTAGGGTGTTTGGACGATGATTGGTGTGGGAAGATCATCGTTGATGATCTGAGATGATCAACGGCACCGTGCATGTGCATGGTGCACTGTTGTTCTAGTAAAGGAGATTTTGGTTGTGGATTGTGCTCGAGTTAATTGATGTTGATTCGAAGTGTTGAGATGTTTTACTCGAAGCAATGCAGGGTTCTACTCGGGGGAATATAGGGGTGACTTCGAGTCATTTGTTGTTACAGGTTTTTCTGAAAACCCGTCTGTTTCAAATTTAAATTCAATTTTAAATTTGAAAGCAAGTTTAAACAAAGTTTAAACTAAATTTAAAATATGGATTCAAAACTGAATTTTGTATCCTAGTTTTAAATTTGAATTAAGTTTTATAAATTAAATTCTTTTAACAATTTTAAATGTTAAGTGTATTTAAAATGGTTTGAATTTAAAATGAGATTTGAAATAAATTTGAAAGTAAATTGTTTTAAATGTTTTATTAATGATAATTTAATCATTAATAAGAGTAAATTTTTATCTTAAAGTTAATTAGGATTTAATGATTTATGATTCATTAAATTATTAAGATAATTAAAAATGGATAGTTAATTAATTTAATTGATGATGCAGCGCAACCCTCATTTGACAAAGGCATAAGTCGTGACCGAGTTTTGCGACCTAACGTTGAAGTTGTAGGTCGTCTACGACCTAAGGAGCCACGTGAGGAAGAGCTACAACTTAACGGGGGAGGGTTACGACTTAACCAAGTCAGGGAGAAAAGGCTACGACCTAACAAAGAGGCTAGCGAGTTAGCAGTGTGTAAGGATTGGCTGGGAGCTGAAGTGTTAGGTTGCGAGCGACCTAATGTATTTTTTAAGTCGGAGCTACGACCTACCAGCCTGAAGGAAAAAGAGATACGACTTAACTTGTTTTTAACTCGTGTACGACTTAACGAGTTGGAACTAAGGTCGCATGAAGAGGGTTCAGATGCTATGTTCTAAAGTCGCGAGGTTTTAAGTCGTACAGACTTAGGTCGCGGAGTTAGGCTTCTTAAGTTGCAAAGTCTCATCTTAAGTCGCGAAGCCCTGGATGCCGTTGATGTGTCTGCCGAGTTAATCTCTGTCTTTGATTTCCTTAAGACGTTGATTCCTGATGCCGCTTTTGTTTTAGGTCGCAAAGCTACGGATGCCGTCCATTCTTTAAGTCGCTGAAGTATGAAGACCGTTGATCTCTTTAAGACGTTGATTTGGGATACCGCTTATGTTTTAAGTCGCTGAAGCTCTGGATTCCGTAGAATCTTATGCCGAGTTAATCTAAGACCGTTGATTTTTTAAGTCGTGAAGAAGCTGCTGTTAAGTCGCCACCGACTTATACTAAGTCGTAAGTCGCATCATATTAAGTCGTCTGAAGATTGAGTCGTGGGAAGTTGCTAGGTCGTCTACGACTTAAGTGTTGTAATCTGTTTGTATTCGTTAACTCGTAGCTCGTACCTGTTTTTAAGTCGTATGTTTTGTAAGTCGTATGTCGTCTTTTTCATAAGTCGTACTGTTTGTTAAGTCGCTGAAGGCAAGTGTTGTAACTGTGTTGTCTTAAGTCATCACCGAGTTTTGATAGGTCGTAGGTCGGAAGCTATAACTCGGAACCGACTTAGGAGATGTAAATTTTTGTTGTAATTTCGTGTGAGTTGTAAAACGCCTATAAATAGGCCGTGAGTCTCATTTGTAAAGGTTGTTGAATATTGAATAAAATTCTCTTTTGTTAGCTTTGTGCTCTCAATTTCAATTGGTAGTCGAGTGTATCTCCTATCTCCACTTACGTCATTCGAGTGCGCTCGAATCATCGTTTGTTGAAGCCGATTCACGGTATCTTGTGCGCAAGATCAACGTCGAAGAATCGTAGATCTCTTTCCCGGCATCTTCGGATCAACGAGTCAGAGATAGCTAGAATTCGGTATCTTCGGATCAACGAATTTGGGCATTTCAGTATCTTCCAATCCACCGATTACTACTTTCACCGATTGAAGATCGTTTTGATTAATCCGCTGCGTCAGTTTTGGTATCAGAGCAGATTCTAGCCAATCATAGCTAGATCGAGACTTGGAGCCTATTCATTTTGAAGTTTGAAGAGAAGCCGAGCTACGAAGAGTGTAGACCGAGCATCATTGCACTGTCTAGCCGAGAATTGTGATTTGGAAGCCGAAACTTTGTCCATCGTGTTCATCGCGATTTGCTACAAAGTGGAAGTTTTCGATCCGTTTCATTTTGGATCAAAGTCCGAAAAGTGTTTGAATTTTGAAGTGTTGAAGAGTTTGTGAAGATTTCGAGTATGCCGCCAAGAAGAGCCAATCGACATCAAAACGTTGAAGCTTTGTATCGAAGAGAAGAAGCTGATGAGATGGAGCAAAGAATCAATGAAAACTTTAGTGAAAAGCTTAACGAAGGAATTGGTCGGTTAGAGAAGCTTATGACGGAGATGAATCAAAATCGGAGAAGGGTTTCACCTGAATCTAACCATGGGGGTAGTAGAGTCTCGCCACATTCCAATCGAGACCGAAGTGTTGAAAATGATCAAGGGCGTGGGAGGAACGTGAATGATCGTGAACGGAGGAATGTAGATAGAAGGGATGATGGTGGAAGACGTAATGGTAGTAGAGATGTGGGTGGACGAGATAGACAACGATATACATCTGATTTTGAAGAGGAGTATGAAGGTGGTAGTGTTCAAGGACAAGGACGAGGACAAGGAAGAAATCACTCTGAGTATGATCACAAGTGGGAGTCGGGGATGAAGACTGAAATTCCTGAATTCAAAGGTGGTATGCAAGCAGAGGAGTTTCTAGATTGGGTGGCTAACGTCGAGGAGATTTTTGACTTCAAAGAAGTTCCAGAACATCGTGGAGTGAAGTTGGTTGCTACAAGGCTGAGGGGTAGAGCTTTGGCATGGTGGCAGCAAGCCAAGCTTACACGTGAACGAATGGGGAAGTCAAAAGTTGAATCTTGGGAGAAGATGAAGAAGTTGATGAAAGCAACTTTCTTACCTTACAATTATCAATCTTTGATGTATCAACATTTGCAAAACTTGAGACAAGGGACGAAATCTGTGAATGACTATGCTGATGAATTCTATCAACTTATTCCAAGGAATGATATTATGGAAACAGAAGAGCAGCTGACATCTAGGTTCATTGGGGGATTGAGAATGCAGATCCAGGATATGGTTAATATGTTCGATCCGAGATCTGTAGCGGAAGCACATCAGAAAGCATTGGCTTGGGAGAAACAGGGTAGACGAGGAGGTGGCGTGTTTACTAGTTCCAACAATCAAATGAAAGGTGTTAGTGGGAGTTCTAATATTTCTAAACCTATCAGTAGACCAGTGGTGAAGGAGGCAGAGAAGGCGAAAGTTAACAATGGTTTCAAATGTTACAATTGTCAGGAATTGGGTCATAAAAGCAGTGAGTGTCCAAAGCCAAAGAAGAGAACCATGATTGCAGAAGTTGAGGATGAGGATGAAGAAGCTGAATGTTCCAATTCACCACCTGATGAGGAGGAAGAAGAAGTGTCTGGAGACGAAGGTTATAATCTAATGATGAAGAGGTCCTGTTTAACACCAAAGTAAGAGGAGGGTTGTAGTTGGTTGAGGAGCAATATTTTTCAGTCAACATGTACCATTCTGGGGAAGTTTGCAAATTTTTTATTGATGCTGGAAGCTATGATAATATAATTTCGTCAGAAGCTGTGAGAAAGTTGGCATTGAAGACTGAGAAACATCCGAAACCGTACAAGCTAGCTTGGTTGAGAAAAGGCGGGGAGGTGAAGGTTGGACGAAGGGCTCGTGTGAAGTTTTCCATTAGGAAGAAATATAAAGACGAAATCTGGTGCGATGTTGTGGACATGGACGTTTTTCATTTGTTGCTGGGGAGACCGTGGCAGTATGATAGGGCGGTGCAACATGATGGGCGTACCAACAGTTACAGTTTCATGTTTGAAGGCACAAAGATTACTCTAGTTCCAAAGAAGCGACAGTCGGAGGAGAACAAGTTGGTGGAGATTGAAGAGCTCAAAACTTTGTTATCTTTGAAGGAGTTTGTGAAGGAAGTAGAAGAGGAACCTGAAGTGTTTTTGTTAATTGGGCAAGAAAGCAGTGAAGAGGTTGAAATACCAGAAGAAGTTAAACCAGTTTTGAAAGAATTTGACGATGTATTTCCAGAGGAGTTACCAACGGAGTTACCGCCGTTGAGGGATATTCAACATCAGATAGATCTTGTTCCAGGTGCTGTGTTGCCACACAGACCACATTATCGAATGAGTCCGAAGGAACATGAAGAGTTGCGGAGGCAAGTGGAAGAATTGCTTGAACAGGGGCGTGTGCAGGAGAGTTTAAGTCCTTGTGATGTACCAGCTTTATTGGTACCCAAAAAGGATGGAACGTGGAGGATGTGCACTGACAGTCGAGCATTGAATAAGATTACTGTGAGATATAGATTTCCAATGCCGAGGTTGGATGACTTGTTAGATCAAATAAGCGGAGCTACTATCTTTTCGAAGATTGATTTGAAGAGCGGATATCATCAAATTCGTATCAGACCAGGCGATGAGTGGAAAACTGCTTTTAAAACCAGGGAGGGTCTATACGAATGGTTGGTCATGCCATTTGGTTTATCCAATGCACCGAGTAATTTTATGAGGGTGATGAATCAGATTTTTCGACCGTTCATTGGGAAATTTGTGGTGGTGTATTTTGATGATATTCTGATTTACAGTAGGAGTCCAGAGGAACATTTGAATCATCTTAGAAAAGTGTTGATGGTATTGCGACAAGAACAATTCTATGCTGCAACAAAAAAATGCGTGTTCATGACGCATAGTGTTTTATTTCTGGGATATGTTGTATCGAAAGAAGGAATACAGGTTGACCAAAGTAAAGTCGAAGCAATTAGAGATTGGCCGCAGCCCAAGACGATAACGGAAGTTCGTAGTTTTCATGGGTTGGCTTCATTTTATCGAAGGTTTATTCCACACTTTAGTAGTGTGATGGCGCCTGTTACAGATTGCATGAAAGGTAAACAATTTGCATGGACAGAGGAAGCAGGGAGTGCTTTTGAGAAGATCAAGGAGTTGCTGACATCTGCACCTATTCTAGTGTTACCAGATTTTCAGTTATTGTTTGAATTACATACTGATGCATCGAAGGTTGGGATTGGAGGAGTGCTGAGTCAGAGGGGACGTCCAATTGCATATTTCAGTGAGAAGTTGTCAGGAGCGAAGATGAGGTACAGTACGTATGATGTGGAATTCTATGCTGTTGTACAATCTATTAAACACTGGAGACATTATCTATTTCAGAAAGAGTTTGTTCTGTATACTGATCATGAAGCATTTGCAAGGGCAAGACAAGATTTCAGCGAGACATGCATCGTGGATTGCATATCTGCAACAATTTACATTTGTTGTGAAACACAAGTCGGGAGTGACGAATCGTGTTGCGGATGCGTTGAGTAGAAGAAATCACTTGTTAACTACATTGAAGGTTGAAGTGACGGGGTTTGAACTATTGCCAGAATTATTTACCGATGATCCTTACTTTGCAAAGTATGTTGATAAAGTCAAGGAGGGAGAGACGGATGAGTTCGTGATGGTAGATGGTTTTCTTTTTAAAGGAAATCGATTGTGCATACCGGAGGGTAGTCTGAGAATGAAAATTATCCAGGAGCTACATGAAGAAGGACACGTGGGTAGAGACCGTACATTACAGCTGATTTCACAATCCTATTTTTGGCATCGATGAGGAAAGAAGTAGGGAGGTTTGTGGAGCGTTGTCATATTTGTCAGGTTTCGAAAGGAACGGCAACTAATGCTGGGTTATATATGCCGTTACCTGTACCAATTAAACCATGGGTTGATGTGAGTATGGACTTTGTGTTGGGGTTGCCGAGAACACAGCGTGGTAATGATTCCATTTATGTGGTGGTTGACCGCTTTTCGAAAATGGCACATTTTATTGCTTGTAAAAAGACGGTGGATGTTGTTCATGTTGCTCAATTGTTTTTCAAAGAGATCTATCGACTTCATGGATTGCTAGAATCTATTGTGTCGGATAGAGATACTCGATTCCTGAGTCACTTTTGGTTGAGTTTGTGGAAAATGGTGGGTACGAAGCTGAAGTTTAATAGTGCTTATCATCCGCAGACAGATGGACAGACTGAGGTGGTAAACAGATCATTGGGAAACTTGCTGAGGTGTCTTGTACAAGATAATCTGAAGAGTTGGGATGTGAAGTTATGCCAGGCAGAGTTTGCCCATAATCATGCTGTGAATCGAAGTACTGGGTTCAGTCCATTCCAGATTGTCTATTCGAGCTTACCGAAAGGACCGTTAGATTTAACGGTGATACCACACTCAAAGGAGACAATTAAGAAAGCTGCTGATTTTGTTGAAGGGCTGACGGAATGTCATAAAATCGTTCAAGAACGACTAGAGAAAGCAAATGAGAAGTATAAACAATCTGCAGATTTGAAACGAAGAAATGTTGAATTCCATGAAGGTGATTTGGTTTATGCAGTGTTAACAAAAGATCGTTTTCCAGTAGGCGCATACAATAAATTGAAAGCACGAAAAATTGGTCCGGTGGAAGTTGTGAAACGAATCAATGAAAATGCTTATAAACTGAAGCTGCCAGATGATGTGTATACGTTGGACGTGTTCAATGTTAAACATCTCGTACCATATCACGGGAATGAACGAGCTGATGGAGATGAATTTACAAATTCGAGGTCGAATTTTTCTCAACCTGGGGAGGATGATGCAGCGCAGCCCTCATTTGACAAAGGCATAAGTCGTGACCGAGTTTTGCGACCTAACGCTGAAGTTGTAGGTCGTCTACGACCTAAGGAGCCACGTGAGGAAGAGCTACAACTTAACGGGGGAGGGTTACGACTTAACCAAGTCAGGGAGAAAAGGCTACGACCTAACAAAGAGGCTAGCGAGTTAGCAGTGTGTAAGGATTGGCTGGGAGCTGAAGTGTTAGGTCGCGAGCGACCTAACGTATTTTTTAAGTCGGAGCTACGACCTACCAGCCTGAAGGAAAAAGAGATACGACTTAACTTGTTTTTAACTCGTGTACGACTTAACGAGTTGGAACTAAGGTCGCATGAAGAGGGTTCAGATGCTATGTTCTTAAGTCGCGAGGTTTTAAGTCGTACAGACTTAGGTCGCGGAGTTAGGCTTCTTAAGTCGCAAAGTCTCATCTTAAGTCGCGAAGCCCTGGATGCCGTTGATGTGTCTGCCGAGTTAATCTCTGTCTTTGATTTCCTTAAGACGTTGATTCCTGATGCCGCTTTTGTTTTAGGTCGCAAAGCTACGGATGCCGTCCATTCTTTAAGTCGCTGAAGTATGAAGACCGTTGATCTCTTTAAGACGTTGATTTGGGATACCGCTTATGTTTTAAGTCGCTGAAGCTCTGGATGCCGTAGAATCTTATGCCGAGTTAATCTAAGACCGTTGATTTTTTAAGTCGTGAAGAAGCTGCTGTTAAGTCGCCACCGACTTATACTAAGTCGTAAGTCGCATCATATTAAGTCGTCTGAAGATTGAGTCGTGGGAAGTTGCTAGGTCGTCTATGACTTAAGTGTTGTAATCTGTTTGTATTCGTTAACTCGTAGCTCGTACCTGTTTTTAAGTCGTATGTTTTGTAAGTCGTATGTCGTCTTTTTCATAAGTCGTACTGTTTGTTAAGTCGCTAAAGGCAAGTGTTGTAACTGTGTTGTCTTAAGTCGTCACCGAGTTATGATAGGTCGTAGGTCGAAAGCTATAACTCGGAACCGACTTAGGAGATGTAAATTTTTGTGGTAATTTCGTGTGAGTTGTAAAACGCCTATAAATAGGCCGTGAGTCTCATTTGTAAAAGGTTGTTGAATATTGAATAAAATTCTCTTTTTTTAGCTTTGTGCTCTCAATTTCAATTGGTAGTCGAGTGTATCTCCTATCTCCACTTACGTCATTCGAGTGCGCTCGAATCATCGTTTGTTGAAGCCGATTCACGGTATCTTGTGCGCAAGATCAACGTCGAAGAATCGTAGATCTCTTTCCCGGCATCTTCGGATCAACGAGTCAGAGATAGCTAGAATTCGGTATCTTTGGATCAACGAATTTGGGCATTTCAGTATCTTCCAATCCACCGATTACTACTTTCACCGATTGAAGATCGTTTTGATTAATCCGCTGCGTCAATTAATTAATGATATGGATGATTAATTAAGTAATTAAGAGTTTTAAATTAATTAATTAAAGTTGAAGACTAATTATTTAAGGAATAATTAATTTGTAATTAAGGATCATTAATTAAATAAGATTAGATTTAATTAATGATTAGATATTAATTAATTAAGAAATTAAAGGTTAATTAAGTTACAGTTAAAACTTAAATTAATTTAATAATTAAAGGTTAATTAATTAGTTATTAAGGATAAATTAATTTGTAATTAATATTGATTTATCTAAGTTTAATTTCTTAAGAAAAGAAATTAAGAATTGTTAATAGTTGATGAAGGTCATTAACTTAAGATTATTTAATAATAAATTAATGTGATTAATTTTAATAAATAATTAGACTGATTAATTTAAAGATAATCATTTGTGAAATTGTTTAAGTGTAATTACTTAATGGAAGTAATTAAGGAATTAATTACTCAATGTAATTAATTGAGTTAAATGGGTTTAGTTTTAGTTAATTAATTAAGTTTAATTACTTTTAAGATAATCACTAGATGATTTTTTCGATATAATTACTTAATGTAATTAATAAGTGTGGTTGCTTAGTGAAGTAATTAATGGTAATTACTGGATGTAATTAATTGAAGACGATTTAAATATGGAAGTAATTTGGATTAAATTACTTTGTGTAATTAATCAAGGGATTAATTAAGATAATTAATTAAGGAGTAATTAATTTATTTAATGAAGTAATTAAGGGTAGTTAATTACTGAATGAGATTTATCAGGAGTGATTAATAATTATGGTTTAATTAAAGATTAATTACTTAATGTAATTAATTTAAATAGAATAATTAATTAAAAATGTAATTAGGGATCATTAATTTATATAATTAATGATGTAATTAAGGGTTGATTAATTAAGATTAATTAATCAATAATAAGTGATTTTGAGTAATTAATTAATGTAATTAATTAAGGATTAATGTAATTAATTATAGTTAATTAATTAATGAAGTAATTAAAGATTAATTACTATATTTGGGTAAGGATAATTAATTTGCGAAATTAATTAAAGGATAATTACTTGAATGTAATTAAATGATAATTAATCAAGGATGATTAATTAAGATGGAAATTAGGGAATGATTAATTAATTTATTTGTAATTAATTAATGGTTATGTAAGCAAGATTTATAATGATGAAGTAATTAATTTAATTTACTTTAAGTTAATTAGAGATAAGGTAATTAATTTAATTCATTTAAATTAATTATAAATGGTGTGATTATTAACCCTTGCTTATGTATAGATGGATGATATTGATTTCTTTGAGTGGTTTGAAATCTCAGATATGAGATAAGTAGTGTTGTGTGATATGGATGCTTTGGTTGAAGTGTATTGATAATGTAGATTATCTATTTATGATGATATTGTGAATTATCTATCTGTTTGTATATGGATAATAAAATGAATTGTTTTAACTTTAAAACAACTTGGCCTTAAAAGATACGGGTTGGATTTCGATGAGACCGGGATCGGGTTTCCAGATTTGGATATCCGAAAACCACGTCGATCCAAATTAACGATAGGTCGTGAATCTCAAGTGAAGATGAAGATTCAGAGTGCAAGGGTTATTATCGTTAACTCTGAGGGTGATTCCAAAATGAGTGTAACGAGATAATGCCTTCGGTTTCGTTCGAACCCGTAACGAACTTGTATGGATTGAATGCTTTCAAAACATTGTTAGGTGGAAGATGAGAATTCTAAGTGATGTGTTCTGATAAGGTAATCGTAGCCTCAAGCCTCATCAACCAGGAGTGGCTAAAACAGGGGAGGTGCAGCAAGGCTTCGTGGGTAGCACCCACTTGAGAGCGAGATATACCCCTGTCTAGAGGTCCCTTTTTATTCGACTTAGTGGGCAGTTGGAATTGCGCACCGACTGCGGGGTTGTCTTGTTCAGGACTGTCCAGTAAGGGATGGTTCCGGCCTTGTGTTGCAGGGGGTTCAGGGTGGATCCTCGGTACGCTGATCTAGGCCAGGTACTGTAACGGGCGGTACCCCAGTAGCCCTGCCATTGTATGGAATCCAATCTCCAATAAGTGCCGTACGTATTAGTTGTGCCCAACTATGTTGGAACGTGAGATGTAAGCATTCCAGCTATTTCTGTATTTTATTTTGAAAACCCTAGACCCTATTATAATATCATTGGATTTCCTATCAAATGTTTGGTTAGCGTAAGGTAAAAACTTACCCATGTTTATGTGTGGAAAGTCTTACGTGATACCTTTTGTTTTCAAAGGTTTTTCAAAGTTAAGCAATTTTAACCTGTTACTCACACCAGACCCATGTCTAAACCGGAGTTTATTTCTGTTTTACTTAAACTCTTGGGTACTCAAATTTTTAGGAGTAGCCAGGGGATTCAGGTTAGCTTTGACGAATTGTGGAGGAGCAATGGAGCAAGAGGCTTCAGCGTTATAGATATATAGTTACTGCTGTGTTCGTCTTTTGTGTTGTATTTGAGTTGTATCGAGTTGTATTAACTAGACAGGTGTTTATAACTGTCTAGTATGTAATGTATTATCTGTGTAACTCTGATTGATGCTGTATATTATGTAATATTTATGTGTTTAATATAATTTATTCGTTCCATTGTTGAGATTCTGATGTTGTTTCTTCTTTCTTCTCTATCTTTTCTCTTTTCTATCCCTTTCTTTCTTAAAGATGATACGACTTTCTGGTGGTAGAAAATTGGGTCGTCTCATTTGGTATCAGAGCATAGGTTGAGCGAATACCTAAGCTCTGGAGTGGTATCTTTCTTGAGATAGCGTAATTGTAATTTTATATATATATATATATATATATATATATATATATTTCTACCTATCTGTTGGGTTACCTGTTCGGGTTCTCCAATATAAGTTGTAAAGGTAGATGGGGTAGTGGTGTGTGTAGCACGGCTACCAATGGTTGGAGTTTGTTGAGGTTGGAAGTGTATCTGCCAAGACCGTAGACCCAATACCGTCTCGAGTTAATTTTTGTTGTGGTGTAAGGATTTCACCAATCTCTGAAGGAAACCTATTAAGGTTCAGAGTCCAGCATTTAAGTGTAAGATGATCGCGCACGTGTGAGCAGATTTTCGAGAGTTTGGATCTGTCGGTTGGGTAGAAGCAAGTCATGATATCTTGATCCCTCAGGAATTAGTAGCTGTGTGATGAGATACAGTGACTATGGATGTCTCCGAAGATGTTTCTTTGGAACAAGTTTAAGGAAGTGTGTCTGCTTCGGTGTTGTGGCTGTGTTCAGCAGGGTGTTTGTGTTTGGCTTTGAGGTCTGAGTTTCTCGAGGAGTTTGGATTAGGGAGTCTTTGACATCAGTGGCAGCGTTGCAGTTCAGATTGTTCTGTGTGCAGGCAAGGAAGTCATCTGTCAGCAGTTTTCTAGAGGTGAAGTTCAGAAGCAGCAGGGTGGACCCATTTCTTCGATGGATTGGCTAGATTGGCTTAAGCTGTTATGATTGGTAAAGAGAGAACATTTTTCTTTGGATATTAGATTGGGTTGATCGCAAAGGTGACTGGCGATAGTTGAGTGTTCTCTTGGTTTGTCGGAGTTTTGTCCGCATCTGGAGATTGAGTTTGGTATCGACTGGATTCTAGAAGTGGTACCGATGGTTCAGCTTAGTAGTAGGATGGTTTCTGGAGAGAGTGTGTGGTGAAGCAGCTCAGGTTTTGGAGGAACTTCTGAGTTTTATTTTTGGATTTGTTGAACCATATTTTTGGAATGTGTTGTCCAATTTGTGCTCGTGTGTATCATCAGCATTTTCATCTACTCCAGATCAGAGTTGTGCAGCGGAAGCAGTTTGGGAGTGCATCTGTTTTATCTTTTCGGATCGGAAAAGTAGGTTCAGTCTTCTGATGTTTGAGGAGTAGAGTTTGTGTTCTTGGATTGATTATGAGTGGATCATTTTGATGAGTTGTTTTTGAGGCATCAGCGAAGGTTGAGCTGATTAGTAGGGATGAAGGCAGCCCTGGATCGTCAGATGAGTTTTGTGGATAAGAGACGGTGGAATTTGGATTTTGAAGTCGGGAATTTGGTTTTGAGTAAGCGTTTGGTCTTCTGGAGTGAATTGCCAGTTTGGATAACTAGGATTCGATGTGTTTCACGTATCTCTGAGGGAGTACGTGTATAATCCATCTCTAGTTTTGGAACCAGCAGTTCTAGAGGTTTGGTTGTTGAGTTAGACTTGTCTATAGTGTGATATCCTGTCTAGTTTTGTAGATCTAGATGAGTAGGAGCTCTATAGCTTAGTAGTATAGTTTTGTTTGGGGTCTGTAGAGCGAGTATCCCGGTGTTTATACTTGGGAAACTCTAGGAAATTCTATTCACAATTTTGTCTGGATAGTTAGATTTGTTTGATTGGATGAGTTGGTTGCTCTGGTTGTTAGCATATGATTAATATATGCTTGTGTTTTTAAAATTAAATCATTAATGAGATTATTAAATTACCTTTGTTTTAAATTTCGAGGACGAAATTCTTTTAAGGGGGGAGGAATGTGACATCCCGGAATTTTTGGCAATATCAATTTAATAATCTGTATTGAAATTTAAATTGATTTGATAATTTTTGTTGATAAATTTAAATCGATTTAATAATCTTCTTTTAATAAATATTTAATTATTGATTTTATCTTTTAAAAGGCTAATGAATTGTTTTCTATTTATAATGTGTATATATTTGTATATATTGTAAATAGAAATTTTTGGCTTGAATTTAATAAATAAATAAATCTTGTTTTCAAATTCTAATATATTTTGGTAATTTGGAAATTATGATTTAATTTAAAATATATGGTTTTAAAATATTTAAGATAAATGTTTAATTGATTAGATTATATCTTAGCTTAAGTTTAAGATTAATTAAAAAGGTTGGTTTTAAAATATTGTTTAATAAATATGATATATTAATTCATTTAATGATAATAGGAATTTATAATCTCTTTTATAAATTATTTAAATTTGAAAAATTATTATTTTCAAATAACATTATTAATGTATTGTTCTATATATAAATATAAATAGATTTTAAAATAGAAGTGTTATTTTCAAATTTAATATGTTGTTATATATGTATATATATAACTTGATTTTAAAATTTGATTCTAGGATTTATTTTGAATTCAAAAGCCTTGAAATTAAAAAGGGTAGATATTTAAAATGTTTGGATTTTAAAGATATTTGTATAAGCTGTTATTTGTATATATACATAGTTTTATTTTATTTTCTCTAAAAAGTAATTCATAAGAATAAAGTTTTAACTTAAAAATAAAATATGAATATAAAGTAAATGTTGGATACTTAAGCTTTAAAAAGAAATAAAAATAAGTATTTAAGTTAGAAATATAAATAAATATATATAGGTAAAATATATGGTTATGTAAGGATATAAGTAAATACATTAGATAAATTCTAGCATCATGTTAAATATAGAAACTTATTTATATTAAAAAGCATAAGACTAAAACAAGGCAAGAAAATGAACACTTAGATAATTCTGGAAAACATATATGGCAATGCAAGTAGGAATAAATATATATATACACAAAGATATCTAAGTACATACGAATCAAAAGATAAGTATGTAGACATAAGGAGACAAGCATTTAATATTATCATCTCTAGTACACAAGTAAGATCATATCAGCCCCCATAGAGAAAAATCTCTGACCTGGTTGTACAAGTAAAATAATATCAGTCCTGTAAACATTGTTCTATTTATCAATCTTTCCCATTTCATTTTTGTTTACAAAGAAGACTTAGCATACCAGAAATTTTATTACAACTGAAGCTTAAAAACAATTCAACTCAACACATACCTGAAGATCAAAAAGAGTTCCAGTTAGCAGCTTTCAAGCATTTTCCAGTTTTAAAGTTTTCTAAGCCTGTTTTCAAAATCAAGATGCTCTGTTCTTCCTCTTCTAAACAAGTGAGTAACATCATTTTTAAAAGTTAAAGTATCTGTAAATCTGTTGCATGTTAATATCTGGAAAATAAGTATGTTTTGTATGATTATATATGAGTGAATTATCTGTATTTATGGATGTATAGAATGTGTGCATGTTGTTATATTTGTGTTTACCTGTTCTTAATTTTCAAAGCTAAGATTTAAATCAAAATCCATTATCTCTTGAACCAATCACTGTTAGGACTTAGGATCCAAACAAAACTTGTTTGTTTGATCATAGAGTAGGTTTTAAAATTTTTATATAAGTTAAATAATTTTGTATTGGTTCTGGAAATAAAACAACAGAGCAAAATTAGTATAAAGTGAAAATTCAAACTTCTCAATTCATAAATTCAGGAACAACAATTGAATCCTTGAACCAAAACATGATTTTAAAAACTGAAATTATAATTTTTAGTTATGGAATGAGTGTGCATTTCTGGTTTGAACAGAAATGGTGGTTTGGGAAAGTTCTGATGATCCAAGTGATCAGGAATGATGGGGTTTCCACTAGAGGTAGTGGAGTGCAGTGTGAGCTCGGCAAAATTGTCAGAAAGGTGGATTGACCACTGTGGCGGCGACAGGAGGTTATTCTAGTCTGTAACCCTAGTTTTAACTAGGATTGGTATTTTGATCACCACGTCTTCACTGGTAGATCGAGTTGCATGGGGTTCTGGGAAATGGAAGTATGGTGGTTGGCGAATGTGAGGCCAGAATTGTTGTCTCTTCGGTGGTCGGAGGCGCGAGAACGAGGGGTTTTCCAGGATTTGGGTGCGTTGTTCAAACCGTTCCAAGTTTGAAAGGGGTCATCTCAAATTGGACTTCGAGATTAGAGGTACGATCTGATGATCGTATTAGGGTGTTTGGACGATGATTGGTGTGGGAAGATCATCGTTGATGATCTGAGATGATCAACGACACCGTGCATGTGCACGGTGCACTGTTGTTCTAGTGAAGGAGATTTTGGTTCTGGATTGTGCTCGAGTTAATTGATGTTGACTCGAATTGTTGAGATGTTTTACTCGAAGCAATGCAGGGTTCTACTCGGGGGAATATAGGGGCGACTTCGGGTCATTTGTTGTTACAGGTTTTTCTGAAAGCCCGTCTGTTTCAAATTTAAATTCAATTTTAAATTTGAAAGCAAGTTTAAACAAAGTTTAAACTAAATTTAAAATATGGATTCAAAACTGAATTTTGTATCCTAGTTTTAAATTTGAATTAAGTTTTATAAATTAAATTCTTTTAACAATTTTAAATGTTAAGTGTATTTAAAATGGTTTGAATTTAAAATGAAATTTGAAATAAATTTGAAAGTAAATTGTTTTAAATGTTTTATTAATGATAATTTAATCATTAATAAGAGTAAAGTTTATCTTAAAGTTAATTAGGATTTAATGATTTATGATTCACTAAATTATTAAGATAATTAAAAATGGATAGTTAATTAATTTAATTAATTAATGATATGGATGATTAATTAAGTAATTAAGAGTTTTAAATTAATTAATTAAAGTTTAAGACTAATTATTTAAGGAATAATTAATTTGTAATTAAGGATCATTAATTAAATAAGATTAGATTTAATTAATGATTAGATATTAATTAATCAAGAAATTAAAGGTTAATTAAGTTACAGTTAAAACTTAAATTAATTAATAATTAAAGGTTAATTAATTAGTTATTAAGGATAAATTAATTTGTAATTAATATTGATTTATCTAAGTTTAATTTCTTAAGAAAAGAAATTAAGAATTGTTAATAGTTGATGAAGGTCATTAACTTAAGATTATTTAATAATAAATTAATGTGATTAATTTTAATAAATAATTAGACTGATTAATTTAAAGATAATCATTTGTGAAATTGTTTAAGTGTAATTACTTAATGGAAGTAATTAAGGAATTAATTACTCAATGTAATTAATTGAGTTAAATGGGTTTAGTTTTAGTTAATTAATTAAGTTTAATTACTTTTAAGATAATCACTAGATGATTTGTTAGATATAATTACTTAATGTAATTAATAAGTGTGGTTGCTTAGTGAAGTAATTAATGGTAATTACTGGATGTAATTAATTGAAGAGGATTTAAATATGGAAGTAATTTGGATTAAATTACTTTGTGTAATTAATCAAGGGATTAATTAAGATAATTAATTAAGGAGTAATTAATTTATTTAATGATGTAACTAAGGGTAGTTAATTACTGAATGAGATTTATCAAGAGTGATTAATAATTATGGTTTAATTAAAGATTAATTACTTAATGTAATTAATTTAAATATAATAATTAATTAAAAATGTAATTAGGGATCATTAATTTATTAATTAATGATGTAATTAAGGGTTGATTAATTAAGATTAATTAATCAATAATAAGTGATTTTGAGTAATTAATTAATGTAATTAATTAAGGATTAATGTAATTAATTATAGTTAATTAATTAATGAAGTAATTAAAGATTAATTACTATATTTGGGTAAGGATAATTAATTTGTGAAATTAATTAAAGGATAATTACTTGAATGTAATTAAAGGATAATTAATCAAGAATGATTAATTAAGATGGAAATTAGGGAATGATTAATTAATTGATTTGTAATTAATTAATGGTTATGTAAGCAAGATTTATAATGATGAAGTAATTAATTTAATTTACTTTAAATTAATTAGAGATAAGGTAACTAATTTAATTCATTTTAAATTAATTATAAATGGTGTGATTATTAATCCTTGCTTATGTATGGATGGATGATATTGATTTCCTTGAGTGGTTTGAAATCTCAGATATGAGATAAGTAATGTTGTGTGATATGGATGCTTTGGTTGAAGTGTATTGATAATGTGGATTATCTATTTATGATGATATTGTGAATTATCTATCTGTGTGTATATGGATAATGAAATGAATTGTTTTAACTTTAAAACAACTTGGCCTTAAAAGATACGGGTTGGATTTCGATGAGACCGGGATCGGGTTTCCAAATTTGGATATCCGAAAACCACGTCGATCCAAATTAACGATAGGTCGTGAATCTCAAGTGAAGATGAAGATTCAGAGTGCAAGGGTTATTGTCGTTAACTCTGAGGGTGATTCCAAAATGAGTGTAACGAGATAATTCCTTCGGTTTCGTTCGAACCCGAAACAAACTTGTATGGATTGAATGCTTTCAGAACATCGTCAGGTGGACGATGAGCATTCTAACTGATGTGTTCTGATAAGGTAATCGTAGCCTAAGCCTCATCAACCGGGAATGGCTAAAACAAGGGAGGTGCAGCAAGGCTTCGTGGGTAGCACCCACTTGAGAGCGAGATATATCCCTATCTAGAGGTCCCTTTTTATTCGGCTTAGTGGGCAGTTGGAATTGCGCACCGACTGTGGGGTTGTCTTGTTCGGGACTGTCCAGTAAGGGATCGTTCCGGCCTTGTGTTGCAGGGGGTTTAGGGTGGATCCTCGGTACGCTGATCTAAACCAGGTATTGTGACGGGCGGTACCCCAGTAGCCCTGCCATTGTATGGAATCCAATCTCCAATAAGTGCCGTACGTATTAGTTGTGCCCAACTATGTTGGAACGTGAGATGTAAGCATTCCAGCTATTTCTGTATTTTATTTTGAAAACCCTAGACTCTATTATAATATCATTGGATTTCCTATCAAATGTTTGGTTAGCGTAAGGTAAAAACTTACCCATGTTTATGTGTGGGAAGTCTTACGTGATACCTTTTGTTTTCAAAGGTTTTTCAAAGTTAAGCAACTTTAACCTGTTACTCACACCAGACCCATGTCTGACCTGGAGTTTATTTCTATTTTTCTTAAACTCTTGGGTACTCAAATTTTTACGAGTAGCCAGGGGATTCAGGTTAGCTTTGACGAATTGTGGTGGAGCAATGGAGCAAGAGGCTTCAGCGTTATAGATATATAGTTTCCGCTGTGTTCGTATCTCTGTGTTGTATTTGAGTTGTATTAACTAGACAGGTGTTTATAACTGTCTATTATGTGATGTATTATCTGTGTAACTCTGATTGATGTTGTATATTATGTAATATTTATGTGATTAATATAATTTTTTCGTTCCGCTGTTGAGATTCTGATGTTGTTTCTTCTTTCTTCTCTATCTTTTCTCTTTTCTATCCCTTTCTTTCTTAAAGATGATACGACTTTCTGGTGGTAGAAAGTTGGGTGTCTCAGATACCTTATGTAAAACATAAATTTGGAGATGGATTTTTAATTTTGTAATTTTTCAAAATAATAGGAATTTATTATGAATTTCCTAAGGCTAAGTGATTAATGATTTTGGGTTTTAATTATTAGTGGTAATTAAACATTGACTTTTGACCCGAATCTTTTATATATCAAGGAATATATTATTTTGGATTTTTGGAGAATTTATTGGATTTTTCTCAAGAGATTTCAATTTATTATGAAATAATATGCAAGATAAGTATTAAAGTTAATACTTAATTAAGGACATTAATTAATTAAGTTTGACAAATGTTTGAGAGTTGTAAAATAGATGCGGTAGTTTTTCTTTGAAAAGAAAATGTTAAAAGTGGTTTTTATCCAATGAGAATTGGATAAGAATTTATATTTGGTGAAAAGCAATTACTACAACTAATAAGAAATCAATTTTTAGATAAATTACAATAGTGTCATACCACCTTTGATCTCTCCGCTTCTATAATAACGCCGCACCAAATGACTTTGTAAGTGTCGATGTCGACAGGGTTGTAAACATAGGACAACTACTTAAGTAGTAATGTAATGTTTTCAACCTCGTCGAAGTGGTCCACAACGGCAACCAGAGATTTGCGATATCATGTCATTGTAATTCACTAAGGTTAAAGATGTCTCTCCACCTACGTTTTGATATGGCACCGCATACTTTAGATTCAACTATGTATGAAGTGGCATAATAGCCGAAGTGAGTTTATAAAAATATTTTAAGGGCGACGAGGTCCTTGTCGTTGCTATTTAACAAGGTCAATGAACTTATATATTTTGGTAATGATTTCGCCATTTCACTTTAGCGTCGAAGAGACCCACTTTGATGCGAATCCAATCTATTATAAAAGGGAAAAGAAGCCTATATTTAATAAGGTCGAAGACTTTTAGCAGATAGCCACCTATTTATCATGAAAGTTGATATTACAACCTTCAAAGTGATTCTTTATACTTAAAGGGAAATTTATTTTATGACTTCAACCCTGGGCTATTATGTCAATGTTGTTAATAACGATGACATTGGTCTATTTTTAACTATTTAAAGTCTAAGTGTTTCCTTGTTTTAAATATGATTTAAGGGGATTAATCATATACCATGATGAAAGTGGTTTCAAGGATTTTAATTATGTAATAGCCAAAGTTTGAGTTAAAGATTTCCAAAGAGAATATTACTTACGATTAAGTAATTGGAACATATTGAATAATGGATGTTATATGTTCTTGTGTTTATTTGACCTATTATCATTACAGTATTATTGGCATGCTCACATCATATATATATAACCCATAACTAAATTTTGGGGTATTAAGGGCAGGATAATCGGCTAGGTTGACCCAATAGTGAGTATAAATAGAACCTAGAACTAATCAAAAGATTATTAATTTAGATAGATTATTGGAAGCGTCCAATAGGTTCATAGTCAACCCACAAAAACTGTGACATGAGAAATGATATTGAAGGGTCCAATAGGTTCATAGTGATTCCATGAAAACTATGAATTGAGAGATGTTATTAATAGAAATCAAAAGATCCATAGTGATCCTATGTAAACTATGGTTTGAGAGATGTATTGGAGAATCTAGTAGGTTCGTAGTGAGCCCATGAAAACTGTGATAGGAAAGTATTGGTAGAAACAAATAGGTTCTTAGTGTTCCTATGAAAACTATGAAGTTGGATAGATTGTTCTAATGACTTAAGACGAGAAGTTAGTCTGCCTATTAAAACTAATAGGTTTATAGTGACCCTAGAAAAACTATAAATTTGGACAGATAGTTGGATAAATTGGGATGGGTAGTCTAGGGTATATTGCATTCTTTCATATCACTATAAATTACTATGTTTTAACCATTGTGGATGCAGGAGCACAGTATATGGTTATTGTATTTTGGTTAAGATACTAGTGAGAGGAAACCGATTCCACTCAGCGGCGTGGTGTCATTGTGTATCTATTAGTTCGAGATGGTAGGTTATTGTTCACACCAGACTTATTGTCCGACTCGAATTTTTTTGTTCTTCCTCTTAAACTCTCAGGTGCTTAAAAATTTATTTGAGTAGATTGAGAGTAAAGGTCAGTTTCCAGTTAGACGAATAAGCTTTCGTAGACATGTTGGTGGCAATCTATCTATTAGGAACCATATCTATTTTGGATGTATGGTTTTATCTATTTTGATGTAATGGCAAAATTGTATAATTTCCAAGTATTTAACTTTGATCAACTAAGGGGGCATCTTCGTATGTCGCACTTGGAGTATTTTGTAATAATTATAATTTATCTGAACATGGGATTTGCACTCCAACTTACTCAAATAGGGCATGAGTCTATCCTGCCCAGTCAACAAGTTGATAACCTTCCCAAAGACACTCTAGTAAGCACTAGTATATTAATTCATGCCGCTTGTAGCTTCATTATAGTAGTTCATTTAGTGTTTAGCCCGAAGGCTAGTTAGTAGTCTGAAAGCTGGTCCGACACAATGGCTTACTGACATGGGATTATGTAATGAATATGAATTATCATTTATGAAATGAAATGTGAAAATTTTGTTCTTAAACTGTGTTTAAAAATTTTCCATACTCATGTGCTTCTGATTATGGATATGATTAACATAGCCACATTTTGTCATCGAGAATTAATAACTATGGATGACTGCAACATCCGTAGTAGTTGTTTTGGGCTTTAGAATGGGGGATGTTACGATGCAGTATATTTATCATATTATGATGTGTTTGATTGTTAGTTTTCATTTGTTAATTTTAGAACGAATGGATTTTTTGGTTAGTTTTGACAATTATGAACTTCCAAATTATTATAGATCTTGAAGCAAGGTGTTTAAAAAAATATAATGATGAGTTTATATAATTATCGAATTGAGAATGTAGTAAAGTTAACATAACTTTTAAATTTGTTGAACATTCTTGTAATGCAAACCATTACTGACTAATAAACATTGTTACCTTAGGGGCGTCCAAGGAAATTAGACTCTAGGATTGAGTTTGGATACCAATATCCTACTCTTCCTAGCTACGTGCCTGGCCTGAAGGATAAAGAAGTCGAAATGGTTAACTTAATTATAAGACCCAAATTTACTTGGGCCCTTCACTTGAATTTTAAAAAGTAGAATGAATATGTTGTTTTTTATATATTCTGAAGACCTAGTAGAGTACTATATGAGTATAAACTTGAGGTATGTTTTTACGTAATCTTTCATAAATAAAGGTATGTTTTATGAAATGTTTCGTAAATGATTTTAATATTAAATGAGATATTGTTTGTGTAAATGAATGTAATATAAAACATAACTAGTGTAGTGATGAAGCCAATGGCATAAAATTTGTAGGTTATATGTAGATTATTTTATTTGCATGCCGGTTCTTGATCCAAGGTTTGGGTATAGGGTTTCTAGGTGATTTACACAAGTCTGAGCTACGATTCTTCTCTCAATTCTTGACAATGAACAATTGAACGGATTCTTAATATGGTTTAAAGGAACTTGTGTAAATGCTAAATAAAAAGGTACATTTTTACGCGATATTGATATATATTATGATATTGTTGTTTCCTCGTGTTTCAGGATGCCCCATGTGGGGATGTGTGTATATTGTGATACATTATGTTTGATTTTTCGGAACACTCTCCATACAAAGGAGACACTATCGAAATTTTTCAAAAAATTCAACATTTAGAAAAGTTTAACAATTTTTTTATCATATGAGAAAATAGAAAGTCATTAAATGAGTCAATTTAAATTATAGCACATGATATGAGAAATTGGAGAAAGAACCACATAGAGGATTGAGTGGTTTAATTCTAGTAGACGATCGTAAATACAAAGAAAGTTTGGGTATGAGCGGTTTTATATCTCCCTAAAAGAAATTGTGAGGATGCAGTTTTCATAGAGGGAGTTTACAACCCTGCTTTTTACGTCGCAATAATAAATAAATTTAATTAAAAAAATGTTCAATTCGATTTTTAATAATTATTATAATTGGAAAATAATATTTACATAAGTGAAATCTAATTAATAAAGGATTTTTTGATAAATTGAATTTATTAATAAATTCATTTTAGAAAATATATTAAACTCGAATAAAATGTTTTAATAATTTGAACTAGATCGGAATTCACGTACAAACTAATTCAAATGTTATTTAGAGGGAAAGAAAATAATGTTAAATCAATTAATTTTAACTAGCCCAATTACAATTCAAGCCCAAATCCATTTCCTTTATCGTAAACTTATTCTAGCCAATTCTTACTTCTCCAGAAAATCATACCATGCAAAAAAACCCGATCCTCCAGTCTAACCCTACAACCCTCAAATAAGAAACCACGACCACTTGAAAGAAAAAAACGAAAATGAAATCATGCTCGAACGCAAAGAAAGGGTGATGATGCATTAGGCAATAGCCGCTAGTAGGAGGTGGTTGCGTGATTGGGGTTGCGATGGGCACGAGCCGAGTCATATTGAGTGATGGCGTCAATTTTTTGTTGGAAACACGACCTAGCTCGTGAACACTAGGTGTTGTTGTGTCTTAGAGTTTGCGAATGGAGTCGGTAATGGGCGAGCATTTTCAGAAGCCAACGACTGTCGGTGGCAGTTGATGGTAGTGTAATATCCTCCATTTTGAGGCCCGAAACTAATCACTACGGATGTTACACTCATTCGTTGTTATTAATTTCATGTGACAAAATGCGACTATATTAATCATTTTGATAATATTAGAAGCATGTGAATATGAAATTTTCTAAACATTTCCATTGAGCAAACATTCATACATTTCAAAATAAGATTTTCACATTCATTTCATAACCCATTTGCAATCCTATGTTCAAAGAAAATATAATTATCATAACATACTCCAAGAGCAACATATGATGATGCCTCCTTGGTTGATCAGAGTCTAATATTAGGCAATAATACAACTTTGCCTTTACATCCAAAAAAATTAACACAGAGAAAGTAGATAAAGCTCCTAATAGCTAGATTGCCTCCTGCACGTCTCCAGAAGCTTATTCGTATAACTGGAAACCTGAAAACCCTTACTCCCGACCTATTCAAATCAGTACCTGAGAGTTTAAGGGGAAAAATAAAAAATTCAGGTCAGACAAAAAGTTTGATGTGAATAATAAACTACCATCTCTGTCCAGTAGATATGAGCACCTTAACCGTAACGTCTCAACCATATACTATGCTTTTGCATCCACAACGGTTATCACATAATAACATAGTGATATGCAAACAAGAATATATACTGGATTTCTTATCCCAAGTTATTAGACTATCCATCTTAATTTCAAATGACTATCCATCTTATATTTCAAATGACAATCCATCTTATGTTTCAAATGACTATCTGTCTTATACTTATATGGATTGCCCATCTCACATGTACCAATTTGGATTACCCATCCCGTACCATATGGATTACCCATCGCACTTGGTTTCATTATTTAAAATGGTTGTGGACTATCCATCACACATCCCATAGTTTTCCTAGAATGACCATGAAACCTTCAACAACCACATAGAGACTATCCATCTTCGACATGATGTAGACTATTCATCTCAAATCCCATAGTTTTTCTATGATAACTATGAACCCAACACATATTTACCTAATTCATGTTTGACCCACATGTCCAACTTATGTCTATTGGTCTCCCCAATTAAGCTATTTACCTCTATGCTTAAAACGACTTAAAGTAATATGCATTGGTATCCCCAATGATCTATATCAAACTTTTCAAAGAAAACACATTAGTATCCCCAATGATTAGTGTCGAGTTATCTCCACCTTGGTACCAACAAATAAATAATGTCACTTTATATACTTATATCTGCTAGCAAGATAAAACATTGGTATTCACAAGGTTTAAGATCGAAATCATACGACATATAGTTCGCTACCATTAATTTGGTTAATATAGAACATTTTCTTTGTTAACAACAGTGTCGACCTCTATCCAAGGTCGAAAATAAAAATTTAAATTCTTTTAAGTATAAAACTCGATGTCTAAAATGAGGTTGTCAACATAGATATATAAGCTATCTACCCTTTTTAAAACAAAGCATAAAGTTTGTATAAACAAGGCCTAATCGGCATTGAAGTAAGAAATGCGGCATTGATGTTATGGGCATCGTTGCCAAACAAGTATAAAGTCGCTGACACTGATGAATGGTGACATCAATGCAAGCGGCGTGATTTTAAAAGCATTCTTAAATACTTCGGCAACTATGCCGCTTAATATATAGAGTCAAAGTTTAAACTGGCGACACAACAAGCCCCGGGCGTCGAAAAAAGTCATAATGAAAGAATGTGATGCCATTTAAAACATAGGTGAATACATGAGGCATTGAAATACGATGACGATATGAAGTAATAGGACAAGCGACATCAATGACCGTGGTGTTAAGTTTTAAACACTTAAGTCAATTATAAGAATACAATGCCGCCAATGATGGATTGTCACCAATGTCCACCTCGACATGGATGGAATCACTACATAACTACCTAGGTAGTTATCCTATGCTTCCCTCCTTATCGACGTCAACAATTATCGATGTGGCGTTATATTAGGCTCGGGACGATAAAATCAACATGGCATTATTGTAAATTTCAAGAAACCGATTTACTACCAATAAAAGCAATTTCTTTTCACCAAATCTTAGTTCTTGTCCAATTTTTATTGGATATTGCATTACTTTACACAATTCTTTTTTGAAAAATGGTCGCACGTCAGTTTTACATTTCCAAAACATTTCCAACTTAATTAATTTATAGCCTTAATTAATTAATAATTTAAATGCTTTTCCAATATATTAAATTCATAATAATTCATAACCACTTGGAAAAAATCCACAAAAATCACAGTAATTTGAAAATACTTTATTCTTCACCATAACCAAATTTTAGGTCAAAAATCGTTATTTAATTATTTTAAATAACCAAAACCCGAATAAACAACATTTCCACCCTAGGACGTTCGTAAAATATTTATTTAAATTTAAAAAATTATGAAACTAAAAACCCATCCCCAAATTAATGTTTTACATCACATATCCAAAAACCAAATCAATTAGAGACTAATAAACTTAGGGATTTACCCTTAAAACCCACTCAAACCATTCCATAAAAATCCCATAAACCACTATTATATCCAAACAATAATTAGACAACCATATCTTGGCAAAAATAATCAAAATAATTGGATACTACTAATAGCTGAATTCAAGAACAAAATAGAGATGGTTCATGTATTATTCACCTTAGATTTGTTGTTGGAGTTGAGATTTGATATTGCTTTAGTTTCCCTTACCTTAAGTTCCCTTGATTTCATCCCTCTCTTCCCTTATTTAATGGTCGGCCTTAGCTCTTTTGGTTTGATGGTTTTGATGTTATGTAAAATGAGAATGATATGAGGGGAGAGGTTTTATGGTATCTACTTATTTTGTCCCTCTCATGTATTCTCTTATATGTTAAGTTTTTCAAAACGATCTTATTGCCTAATTTATTAAGGCACGACCTTGTTAATTACCAAAACTCATTCTCCTTAATCATTTACATTATTCTATTTAATCTATCATATTAAATATCCTAAATAATGTTTAAATAAAATTATGGGTGTTGCAGGTTCCCCTCCTTAAAGAATTTCATCCTCGAAATTCAGCAAGGACTACATAACAAGCAAAACATACATGCAAAAATGCTAGTATATTCTACCAGATATAAAGTGTATATACAACAAATATAAAACATACCATCACGACAGCTCAGGAGAAGTATTCCTAATTATGTCCTCTGTTTCCTAAGTACATTGTTTCTCGTTGTCACTCCACTGGACTTCCACTAATTTGATTGTCTTGTTCCTTAACCTCCTCTCATCTCTCGCTGCAACTCGAACGAGTTGTCTCAAAAAGGTCAGATCGGGTTCTACTACTAAACCTTCCAATGCAGTCGGAGCAATAGTAGTCTCTGGATCATGCACATTCTTCCTAAGATGAGAAACATGAAATATATTATGGACATCTGCCAATCTACTCAGTAACTTTACTCGGTATGTGAGTTTCCCAATCCTCTTTATAATAGGGAATGGTCCAACATATCTTGATGGCAGTTTCCCTGACTTTCAAAATCGTACCACACCCTTCATTAGCGATACTTTAATGAAAACTTGATCACCCATTGAGAACTCAAGATCCTTATGCTTCTTATTTGTGCAACTTTTCTACCTAGACTGAGCTTCCCTCGTCCTATCCCAGGTCATCTCAATCTTGTCTATGGATCTCTCGCCATATCTAGGCTAAGGAACAATCTATCTTCGGTCTCCAACTAACATGTTGGTGATTTGCATGACCTTCCATACAAAGCTTCGAAAGGCACCATTCCTATACTAGCCCGGTAACTATTATTATAGGAAAACACAGCTAAAGGCAAATGGTCTTCCCATAACCCACCAAGATCTAATACACAAGCTCTTGACAAATCTTCGAGTACCTTTTTGACTCTCTTTGTCTGCCCATCCATCTGTGGCTGATAAGCGATACTCATTTTAAGCTTGGTAGCTAAAACTTCCTGTAGACTCTTCCAAAATTCACTTGTAAACAATGCATCTCTATTACTGACTGTACTACTAAGAATCCCACGCAGTCTAACTATATTCTTCGTAAACAACATAGCCATTACAGGTGCCGTCCTGGTTGACTTAACGGGAATGAAGTGTGCACTCTTGGTTAGTTTATCAACTATGACCCATATGCTTTCATTCGCTCTTTTGACCTTGGAAACCCATCTTTGAAATCCAAGGATATCGAATCCCATTTCCAAACTGTTATAACTAAAAGATGAACCAAAACACTCGACTCCTAATGCACAGCTTTTACTTGCTAGCAATTTGAACACAGCTTTACCCACAAGCTTACATGCCTTTTCATGCCTTCCCAGAAGAAACTCCTCTTCATATCCTGATACAGCTTGGTCTTCTAGGATGAATCATATACTTTGGTCGATGACATTCCTTAAGAACTTCCCTCCTTAGGTTACCACCATCTGGAATACATAATCGTCCCTTAACCATCCCATCCGGTCAATACTTAAATCCTTTAGATTATCGATCTCGGTTCCACCTTCCAATGTTTTAATCTTTTCAGCTAGCAATGGATCATCTCTCTTCTTAGATGCAATCCTTTCGATAAATACTGGTCGAAATTCCAAGCAAGATAACATGGCTGTACTTTGATTAGAACTAGCAGTCCACCTTAACTACACACTGCAAGTAGTCAATGCCTCTAAATCTTTCCATTCTGCCAACATAGCTAATGCCACATTGTAATGTTTTCTACTAAGTGCATCTACAACTTTATTTCCTTTCCCTGGTGTATAGTCCATACCAAAATCATAAGCGGTTAAAAACTCCAACCACCACTGCTGCCTCATATTCAACTCTTTTTAAGAGAATAAATACCTCAAAGACTTGTGATCCATAAATAACTCGAATCGTTCTCTTAAGAGGTAGTGTCTCCACACTTTCAATGCAAAAATCACTGCTGCCAACTCTAAATCATGAGTCGGATATCTAACATTATGTTATATTAGGTGTTGAGAAGCGTAGGCAATTACTTTACCCCTCTACATCAATAAAACCCCTAATCCTGTTCAACACACATCCGTATACACCACTAATTCCTAATTACCTTCTGGCACGACTAACATAGGCCCATTGATCAACAAATTCTTTAACTTAAGGAATGCTTCCTTACATTTATCGGACCAAATAAACTTTACGTCCTTCAAAGTTAGTTTGGTCAAAGGCACTGCTATCCATTAGAAACCCTTGATTAATCTTCGATAATAGCCAGCAAATCCAAGAAAACTCCTTATCTTAGTCACCGTATCAGGTCTCTTCCAACTATTAAAAGCTTCGATCTTAGCTGGACTGACTGATAACCCTTTTTCTGAAAGTACATAAACAAGAAACTTCACTTTATTCTTCCAGAAATGACACTTTGAAAACTTCGCTTTAAGTTGATACTTGTTTAAGGTCTCAAGCATTATTCTAAGATGAATCTAATGTCTCTTTCATCCATTGAATATATCAAAATGTTGTTAACAAATACTAGCATAAATCTATCCAAATGCTATCAGAAGATCTGATTAATCAAATTCACGAAGAAAGCAGGGGAATTCAGTTAACCCGAATGGAAATACTAACTACTCGTATGAGTCATATCTTGTTCGAAACGCCGTCAAAGGAATGCTGTCCTCCGCCACTCTTAGTTCATAGAACCCTGTCCCTAGATCCAACTGGAAAAATACCTTGGCTCCACTCAACTGATCAAATAAATCACTTATTCTCTGTAAAGGATATCGATTCTTTATCGTCTTTTCATTTAACTTACGATAATCGATGCACAATCTTAATGACCCGTCTAGTTTCTTCACGAATACCGTGGGCTCTCCCCAAGGTGAACTACTTGGTGTAATAAAACTCTTTCCTTCTAAGTCCACTAGCTGCACCTTAACTCCTTCATCTTGGTAGGATTCATCCCGCTAAGTGGTCTACTTATGGGTTCAGCTCCTGGTATAAGATCTATTCGAAACTCAATAGTTCATTTTGGTGGTACTCCTACAACTAGCTCAAGAACATCTACAAATTTCCTTGCAACCAAAACCCAATTCACTTCATCTTCTCCTTCCATTGCTCCCAGCAAAGTACAAATTTTCGCACTCAAGTTATCTACTACGTATATAATTAGATCCCTACTATTAGGATATCTAACTGATATTTTCCTATCCTAGCATCATATTTGCTCAACCAATCCATACCCAAAATAATCCCAAAACTTGCAAAAGCAAACACATACAAACTACAAGAAAAAGTGTAACCTTGCAACTCAAACTCAAGATAGTCACATCTCATCCTTAGAGTTGCGTACCCTTCTATTGGATTTGCTATCCTTAAGGAAGTAACAAGGTATAATGGTTCTAAACATAACTTATCAACCAAACACCGAGATATACATGACTGCGATGCACCGATATCAAACAGTAGCATAACCAGTATGATATGAATCAAAAGCATACCTTCCATCATAGTATTTTCATTCTCAACTGTTGTTAGTCTAGATGATGATGGTTCCAAAGCATAGGCTATCCCCTTCTCTGCCTTGGTCACCTCTGGACATTTGTTCTTATAATGCCCCACTTGGTCGCAGTTGAAGCACTTCACGTTCTTCTTCCCCCCAACCACTTTACCATCACCCGATCGACACTCATTAGCATAGTGCCCCTTATTGTCACAATTATTACTGATAATGTCATCCATCCCTTTCTTAATCGCTCTCCCCTTCTGAGCTCCCTTACCCATAAAGAACTTCCTCCTCTTATTTGGGGAACTATAGGTTTCAACTGGCTTTTCCTTTACAAAATTAGAAAGCATCTCTTTGTTTCGAATTTCCACCTCTACTACTACATTCAATGGATCCCAGAGATGTGGTTTAGTCGCCCTAGTAATCTCCGATCTCAAACCTTGGATAAATTTCTCGTTTCTCTTGATAATAGTGTCAATAGTGGAATATCTATTCCTGGACAGCTCATCAAACATTCTAGAGTATTCCAACACTGACATTTTGCCTTGCACTAATTCCATAAACTTCCTAGGCAAGGCTGACTTGGCTACCTCAGATAAAAATATTTCCTCGTATCTCCTTTGGAATTCATGCCAAGTCAATTCCTCTTCTGGTACCCCTACGGTCACTATGTTCCACAAAAACAAAGCAGCTCCTTACAATTGTCTCTAAGCCAATCTCCTTCTCTACTCATCATTCAGACCTAAATAAGTCCTTTCATAATGTAACAGTTAGTTCTCCACTTCAATAGCATCTTTAGTCCTGAGAAAAGGCTTCCCACCCAAGCTGGTGTAATCTTGACTCAGCTTAGCATGGTTTTTACCAACTGGTACTACGGGATTGACTCCTCCTACATTAGCAGCATTTCCACTAACTACTCATGCAGCTGCTCCAGCTTGCATAAGATTAACAAAGAACTAATACATAGTCCTCATATCTACATATGGGGTCGCAATACCTACATTGGCTTTTGCATTTTGATTAGCATTTTCTTGTCGAGCTGGATTGCTTCTGGAGTTAGGCCAAACATTTCCATTGGTTATGTTGTTTCCGCCACCTAGATTCACTCTTTCGTTTCCTACTTCCATACCTCTCTTTCTCATAAGTCTACATACCAGCCTCTGTAAGATACAGAAAAACGGCCTAAGAGACAGGGGAGAATACATACTTATATATAACAAATACAATTACGCTATTACAGCATTATCCTATACCCCAAACTTATTCTATGATTTATTAGTATTATGTTTTTAAACGCCTTTTATTCTTTTAGGTTTTACATAAACCTATGCTCTAATACCAACTTGTAACATTCCCTATTTTGGGGCCTGAAACTAAGCTCCATGGATGTTGTAGTCATCCGTAGTTATAAATTTCCAGTGAAAATGCAGCTATGTTTATTATTTTTATAATATTAGGAACACGTGAATATGAAAATTTCTAAACACTTCGATTGAGCAAACTTACATTTCAAGATAAGATTTTCACATGCATTACATAACCCATTCGCAATCCCATGTTCAAATAAAATATAATTATTACAACATACTCCAAGAGTAACATACGATGATTCCCCCTTAGTTGATTAGAGTCAAATACTAGGCAATAATACAACATTGACTTTACATCCATACAGATAAATACAATGGAAATACATAAAGCTCCTCAAAGCTAGATTGCCTCTTACACATCTCTGAAAGCTTATTCATCTAACTGGAAACCTGAAAATCCTTATTCCTGACCTACTCAAATGAGTACCCAAGTGTTTAAGGGAAAAAACAAAAACTTCGATTTAGGCAAAAATTCTGGTGTGAATAATACTCTTCCATCTCGAACCAATAGGTATCTAGTGGGACTATGCTGCTCGAAATGGGTTTCCCCTCACTAGTGCCTTAATCATAATACCTCAACCATATATCATGCTCCTGCTTCCACAATGGTTATAACATAATAACATAATGATATGCAAACATGCAATATATACTGTACTTCCCATCCTAAGTTATTAGACTATCCGTCTTAATTTCAAATGACTATCCGTCTTATATTTCAAATTACTATCCGTCTTATATTTATGTGGACAAGCCATCTCATATGTAACCATTTGTATTACCCATCCTATACCATATGGACATCCCATCATAGATGGTTTCAATATTTAAAATGATGTGGACTATCCATCATACATCCCATAATTTTCCTATGATGACTATGAACCCTTCAACAACCATATAGAGACTATCCAACTCCAACATGATGTGGACTATCCATCTCACATCCCATACATTTCCTAGGATAACTATGATCCCATCACATATTCATTTAATTCATGTATCACCCATATGTCCAACCTATGTCTATTGGTGTCCCCAATTAGGTTGTTTTTCCATTAGGCTTATAACATCTTAAAATAATATGCATTGGTATCCCCAATGATCTATATCAATTTTTTTAAAGAAAACACATTGGTATCCCTAATGATTAATGTCGGTTTATCTCCGCCTTGGTACCCCCAAATAAATAATGTCACTTCATATACATATAACCCCTCGCAAGGTAAAAAATTGGTATCCCCAAGGTTCAAGGTCAAAACATATAACATATGGTTCACCGCCATTAATTCGGTCAATATAGACGTCGCTAACAACAGTGTCAACCCCTATCCAAGGTCGAAAACAAAAACTTAAATTATTTTAAGTGTAAAACTCTATGTCTAAAATGAGGTTGTCGACATATATATAGTATATGCTATCCACCCTTTTTAAAACAAAGCTTAAAGTTTGTATAAACAAGGCCTAATTGGCGTTGAAGTAAGAAATGAGGCATTGATGTTGTGTGGCATCGTTACCAAACAAGTATAAAGTCGTCGACACTGATGAATGGGGACATCAATGCAAGCAACGTCATTTTAAAAGCATACTTAAATACTTCGGCTAATATGCCAATTCGTATATAGAGTCGAAGTTGAAACTGGTGACACCACAATCTTGGGCATTAAGAATAGTCGTAATAAAGAATGTGTCGCCATTTAAAACATAGGTGAATACATGCTGCATTGAAATGCGACAATGATATGCAACAATAAGTCAAGGAGCATCAATGACTGTGATGTTAAGTTTTAAACACTTAAGTGAATTACAAGAATACGAAGCCGCCAAGAATGGATTGCCACAGATGTCCACCTCAACACGGATAGAATCACTCCATAACTACCTAAGTAGTTATCCTATTCTTTCCCCTTCATCGACATTGACAATCATCGATGTGGCGTTGTATTAGGCTCGACGATAATAAAAGTGGTGGCATTATCGTAAATTTCATTAAAACTTATTTATTACCAATAAAAGAAATTTCTCTTCACCAAATCTAAGTTCTTGTCCAATTTCTATTGGATATTACATTACTTTCCACAATTCTTTTCTGAAAATCTATCGCACATCCGTTTTACACACCCAAAACAGTTTCCAACTTGATTAATTAATAGCCTTAATTAATTACTAATTTAAATGCTTTTCTAGCATATTAAATTCATAATAATTCATAATCATTTGGGAAAAATCCCCAAAAATCTCAAAAATTCGAAGATGCTTTATTCTTCACCATAAACAAATTTTGGGTCAAAAATCGTTATTTAATTATTATAAATAATTAAAACCCAAATAAACATCATTTCCTCTCTAGGAAACTCGTAAAATATTTATTTAAATTTGAAAATCATGAAATTAAAAACCCTTCTCCAAATTATTGTTTTACATTACATATCCAAAAATCAAATCGATCGGAGATTAAATACTTAGTTTTTACTCTTATAACCCATTCAAACAATTCCATAAAAATCCCATAAATCACTATTCTATCCAAACAATGATTAGACAACCATACCTTAGCAATAACAATAAAAATAATTTGGATACTACCCATAGTTGAATTCAAGAACAAAAATAGAGATGGTTTATAAATTATTCACCTTATATTTGTTATTGGAGTTAAGATTTGATACCGGTTTAGTTTCCCTTAATATATTCATTGAGCTTGATTTCGTCCATCTTTTCCCTTATTTAATGGCCGAACTTAGCTCTTTTTGTCTGACGGTTTTAATATATTGTAATGTGAGAATGATATAAGGGAGAGAGATCTTATAATATCTACCTATTTTGCTCCTCGCATATATTCTCCTATATGTTAAGTTTTTCAAAAACAATCTCATTGCTTAATTTATTAAGGCACCACCTTGTTAATAACAAAATCTCATTCTTCTTAACCATTTACATTATTCTATTTAATCTATTAAATTAAATATCGTGAATAATGTTTAACTAAAATTAGGGGTGTTACAGGTTGGAAGTGAGATGGTGCCGATAGTGATGAGACGAGAGTGGTCATTGATTTAGGAATCTGAGCATTGATTCGGTGAGTTTCCACTTGCAACTATATCTATCTCTTATTGCTTGTATATATAAATCTCGTTAATTGGTTGAATTGCATGATTGTATTGTTTGATTGGTATATTGATTTGGAATTGCTTGATGTAGAGATAGTTGATTTTTTGTAATGATTGAAATAGTCAATTCATAATTGGAATCCTGCTCAATTGCGAATTGAATTATATATGTATGTTTGTATGTCGATATGTGTATTTTATTGAAGATCGGGGTTGGGCGGAACTCAACTCGGGTCACACGACAAATTCATTGTGCGATTGTTTGATAAATATACTTAGAGTAATTTTATTCCATAATTTATATGTACTTAGATATTTATTTATTTTATTGTTTTAGACGATGTTTGTAAATCTTTGAAAATTATTTATGGGTTTCAAAGTTTTATCAAAAGCATTTTATAAATAATTTATTGAAATTTTATTCAATTTAGATATTTCATATGTAAAAATATATTTTTAATTATAAGTATAAAAATATAGTTTTCTTTTGGTTATAAAATCCTTTATAGTTAATATTATAATATATTATAAGTTGGAATTGTTTTAAAAGGCAAAACGTAATATATTGTTGTTTTATAAAAAATATCATGAAAATAATAATATTACTTTAAGTGACTTTATTATGAAGGTTGTATAAATGCTTTAGAAAAAGTTATCAAGTCTTTGGAAAATATAGAGAACTCTTTTTATGAAACAATTGTAAGAATTTTGATGTGCTTTGAATAAATTAAAATCTCTTTTTATAATACAAGAATTTCAAATGTTGTCTAATTTAAAAGAAAATGTTTCATTTCTAATAAAGATTTTGAATTGTTTTCTGCAGTTTGAAATAAATATAATTTATTTTGGAAATTTTTAACTTTATTTCAAGGTAATACTATAAGTTACATCTGATTTGTAAAGTAATTCTGTATGTTATATATATATGAATAAGGATATAAAATTAAATTATAGTGTTTAAATCTCTATTTTTAATATTATATAAATGAGGTAATTATTTAGCATATAAATATTTTACTAGTTATATTACTCTATAATATATAATTGATTGAAGAAGGGTTTTACTTTAAATTATTAATTTATTTAAAAGAATATATATTTGATTTTGATTATATATTTGAAAGATTATTAAACCATAGAAGACAAATATAATAAATATTTTAGGTATTTTAAAGTGAATTTCACTAATAATATGATTTATTATTAAATAATGATTTGATTATTCTATTTTGTGCATATATATATGTATATATATATATATTTTTGATTATCTTATTATACGTTTTCGATTTCTCCTTTTGTTTATATTAAATTGGATTATAAGAATGATTCACTGTTATCGATTTTGATTAGTTGTTTCTGATGTGATTTCATACGGGATGACATCCTTCTATTTAATTTTGTAATATTTCCTTTTGTGTGATGAGACATCTAAATAAATGGAATTATAATACCGTTTGGGATGGACACTCGATAATATTTCTTCGGTTATTCCTTGGACTCGTTATATATAATATTATGGTGATTGAGTGTAGTTTATAAGCAGTGCATAAACGTTTGAGTATCACACGGTGGTATGGGATGTCGTTGTGATATTTATTTGGTTATTCATTGTGAGTAGGTAATACTCATGTGATGGGAATTTGTGGTGTGGATCGCTGTGGTGAGTCTTGTATATAGACATGTGTCCGTAATTGTATCAATCTATGTGTCGGCCATCCTATCGACCCGTGTATTGGAACGTATAGAGCCGTATGTCTGCATTTATAAGGAGCTATTTATTAGTTATTGAATATTGTACAATATGTCTATCTATCTGGTCCAGCTTCCTTTATGTTTCGGGAGTGAACCAGATTGGCCAGTATCCACCCTAGTGGTTTGGTCGTGGTGGTCTCGTCCTGGATCTATGAGAACCTTGTATTTCTTAGTTGAAATCAACAGTTGAGTGTATGCCCCTATGTCACCTAGGCTAGTAGTCAGTTTCCTATAAGGGCATGAGACAGGTCATGACCAAAGAGTCTTCGCCTAAACGAGCATATTGGTGGATCATTGTCACGTTACTGAAGGGAAAAGTAACCAATGACTGTAGGAGCATAGTCAGACGAACACATGTGAGGCTTTTGGAGCAGGCAGACATGTTTTCAATCTTACGTTTGTTTTCAGTGTATGTGGTATATAGACATATACTTTTTATATTCCTACTTGAGATTATGTCCAGAGTAAAGTCAATCCTCGTATCTTATCTTTTTGATAGGCGGTCGGCCTACTCTTTTCTGGCAAATGACCTATTCTTTCTAAGCAGATAGCCTACTTATTTTTGGTTGTTCTTGGGCTTGTTATGATCTAGCTCAAATCTTTCTTATTGATTTTGGTGATTTGATGATGATATTTTATAATATGGATTGAGAGATATATTTGGGTAGTACCATATTCAAGCCTGACTATACTTGATGATGTCTCCCTTATTAATGACTTCTAGGCTTTGATGATGATTTCTAAATACAGTTGATTCACCCATTTAATGCCAATTCCGTAATTTCTAATTTAATGTCATTTTATATGGTTGATGACATCTTTATGCTTGGTTATGTGATTATTGCTATTTTGTCATATTATTTTTATATGCCATCCTAATTATACTATGCGTAATCTATATTTGTGTATGTGTTGACCTCTAAATTTAGATATAGTCTGACCCGTATGTTATTTGCGTAATACTTAGGTCAGTCCAGACATTTCAGGTTGAGGGATAGTGAGACCAGCTTGTGTTTTGGGCATAGGGGAGATTATTATGTATAGTAGTTATCATCTTGTACTAGATTGTCACTTGTATATAGTTTCATGTGATATATTGAATATACTTTTGTATATTTTATATTATATATTATCACCGCGATTCTGACTCTATGTTCTTTAATATTTTCTATATATTATGTATTTTTCTATGCTGGAGGCACATGTTTTTGTTACTATGTGTCGATAATGTGTTTGTATAGGTGATATATTTAATAAACTTTTAAATACATATCAGTGTTATCCTAAGGAAATATTCACATGTGTAACCTATATAGCCTCATTCTTAGTGCTACCTGACAGTATTACTTAGAAATACTCTTGTGTAATATGGGTTTAGAGGTGGGGGCATTTACAATTGGTATCGGAGCAATGTTCAGAACAATATATCGTATATAAGAGACACAAGTCTTGACCTTAGACTGACTTAGAGTCCCTGTCCCCTTTGGTGTGTTGGGTAGTTACCTATATTAAAAGGATACTAGGAGTATACGATGATTATTGGGGTAATCATCTGGGAATGTACTTGTTATTATTCCTACTATATATACATATATAATTTTATCCCTATCTTATTTGGGCTTTAATCTCCTTGTGGAATTTAAGTAGTTAATAGAGGTTGTAAAATAAATAGTTGTTAGTCAGACCAGTAGTGTAGGTATTGGTATAGCTGAATAAACCACTATGTGGGAAGTTGAGTAGAAGGATCCAGTAGTGATCGGAGTTGCGTATCGTATGCTAATAAATAGTTTGTCGTTGAAGGCATTTGTTTGTTGTTTCTTGATGTGTGTTTTGTTGTACTAGTTTTTGTTTTAAATTGGACTTGTCTAGATGTATGAATTGAGTAGGAGTTATCACTCAAAATTTTATAAACCCACTTGAATGTGGATGAAGCCAAATATTAATAGAATACAGTAGTTTCTTCATTTAAGGAAGATACAACTAAGGGATTTGTATATTTATTTTATAAAAGAAAAGTAACATATATTATATACAACTAAAAAATGGAAAGTAAAATAAAATAAAATAAAATTAATTGAATGCATGATTGATATTATGGATGGATGAGGTGTTGTGATTGTATTATTATTAATGGTTACCGAATTGAATGTATATAAAAAAAGTTGAAAATATTTTTTTATTTAAAACAGTGTATCATTAATAAAATAGAAATAATATTTTATATAGTGATTGGAAATATTTTAGTAGTTAATTATGGTGTTAGTTTGTCCGTAGAGTGATTTAAGAATTCTGGTCGATACATCCGATAAGCATTATATAAAGTGTAATAATTATTTTACAAAGTATTGTTCATTGTTATATAAAGTAATATATAATTTTAAAAAATGAAAAAAAATATTGTTCCTTTAAATTTAAATACCTTCAACCAATGTTTGCAGACATTGAATATTAGTGTGAAATTAAGATCACTAGCAAGACACTGTTAATATATTATCATAGGCAGTCAACATTGCAACCAATTTGTTAAAGAGAAATCTTGTTAACACCCTGTTGTGGAATCAAGGGATAAGGTTAATCTTTTTGGGTTTCCTTTATATAAATGGAGAAGAGTAGGAGGTGAATGTCCTCTTTAGTTTCTCTTTCGAATGGGTTGTTATAGTGAAAACTTGTTCAAGTTCTCCTTTAGATCCGGTCGAAACGGCTAATTCCTTTACTTAACGGCCTTTCGACTTTGCTGAGATAGAGTGGTTTTCCCTTTGAAAGCTTTCTTTTCGATTCAGTTGAGATACCCTGGATAAGGTTTATCTTGATATGTTTCGACCCAGTTGAAGACTTGAGTTGTTGGGTGGTTAGGGCTCTATCCAAAATCTTAAAGCAAAGGTTTCGACCCAGTCGAAAGCTAAGTTGATTGGTGGTTAAGACTCGGATCAGGAATCTGGAATAAAAGTCTCAACCTTGTCGAAAGCTGGATCCTTAGGCACCTTTTGGAAGGTTTGGGTTTCTAATGTTTAAGTGGATCGAGGTTAGGTTTCGACCTTGTCAAAAGGAGAAGACTTAAGAAAAATGATCTAGAATTTATAGCTGGTATTACTTGAGAATATAAGGTTTTTGACAAAGTCGAAAGAGACCCTTCAATACAGTCAACACCTGTAACACAAGGTTAAACCAGATAAATGCTTAATAAATAATTATGTAACTAGAAATATTTAAGACTACCCTTTCTCAACCCAAAGAAGACTTTATTACTCAAAATCCCCAATTCGATTTACAAATTAGAGTTTTACAGCTTTTAGAAGTAAGAGAATACAAGCTTGGAATGACTGAGTTCAGATCCTCAAAACCAGACCCCTTGGGTCTAATTTATAGATGCAGGTCAGCACCTTTCGACCCCAATGCTTTTGACCTGGTCAAATGGTGGCTGCTGTGTTGACACTAGTATGCCTTTGCCTTTATTGAAAGGAGCGGTTGCACTTTCCTCCTCTATGTTTCTTTGTAAGAGCTTTCGACTCTGTCGATAGGCTTTATCCAGTGGTTTCGAAGATGTTAAAATGCTGATGGTTTCGATGCTATTGCTTGCTTTTGAACTCTTGCCTGTGACTTGATGCGGAACCTCCCATGATTACAATGGCTTCGACCGGTTCGAAAGGCTTAATATAGCTTTCAAAAGGTTGTTATGGCCAATACATGCTTTCGAGTAGTATGAGTGAAGGTGGAACCTTTGGTTTCGAAAGGTTTTGCACGTATTTGAAGAGTTGTCTTTCATTATCTTTGAAAGCCATTGCCTTGACTACTTTGAAAGGTCTTCACGCATATAGATCCACCTACTTCGAAAGGTGGTCATTAAAGGCGGAAGGGTGCTTTCGACTCCTTCGTCTCCTTCAAAAGGCACTGAAGCTTTTGGACTTTGGCTGTAGCATCCCTTCAACTCTTTCAAAAGGTCTAGCCAGAGCCTTTTCCCCTTGTTCTCCTTTGTCTTCTGCTCAAACAGGTTTCGACTAAGTCGAAGGGAATTTTATGTAGTAACATTTTCCCCCCCTTGCGAAGGGATGCACTTGAATTTCCAAGTCAACCGTGTCGAAACCTAGAAACTTCCCGCCTTTTGGCATTCCCGCGTGAATCTGGACCGTTCATTTAAATCTGATCTAACAGCTCGTGGTTCTTAATGGATTTTGTTATAAATTATGTTTTTCCTTCTTCTTCTTCACTTACCTGCAATCAAATTTCCAGTGCAAGTAAAAGAATTCCAAAATCCTCAAATTTTCTTTTTTTCTTCCGTAAATCAAAGTAGAAACTAGATCCAATTGTAAGTTTAAGTTATTTTTGTTCTTCTAATCTCTCCCACTTATGTTTAACAATAAACCTTAAAAACTTTTTTCTGAATCTTGCAACTGAGATTCTAGTTTCTGGTATCAATTTTCCTGGAACTTGTTCGAGTTTTAATTTAACTGGAAGTACTTTTCAATTCGACCATATTTCGATTTGATTTATTATTACTCCCTTTTCTGTTAATTTTCGTTTTTAATTCCATTCCAGATTTTGTGATTTTTTGCTGCTTTTAGAAAAATTAAATTTTCGCATTAGTGATTCCTAAATTTAAAAAGATTAATTCATGTTTAAATCTGTTAATTTAATGGGTTTGATTCGTTTGTTTATTTAATTAATTTTTTTTTTATTATTCCTATATTTGAAATCGGGTTTGGGAAGAAAGGGTTCCCTGTTTTCTTCAATCGAAAACTTTGGAATTGTGTGGATTAAATAATTGGCGCCACAAATTTACTCTAATACCCCTTTGAAAGGGTTTAAGGCGGCAACTTTAATTTTGCTTTCTTAACCTCTTTCGATGGAGTCGAAAGGTGTTGTGGCACTAATTTGACTGACCTTGTCGAAAGGCTATATAGTGAAGTTTCATGTTGCTAACCCTCTCGAAAGCAAAACGTTTCGACCTAGTCGAAACCTTTTGTGTTGATTGTAATCTTTTCTTTTTAGCATGCTTTTCGAAACCGTGATACCCTTTCGACCTTATTGAAACCTTCTGTAACTTAATGAGTCGAAACCCTCTATAAACACCTTTTTCCAACATTGACGAAACGTTTCAAGTTTATATGACTTTGACTTAGGAACCCTCGACTTAATGGATATTGTTATCCCACCTTTTGGCAAGGCCGTGACACCAAGGAATTGACTAGTAGCCAATGATGGTTCGTCTTAGAGATTGGTTATACACAGACTCACCCCGGATATCGATGAATTTTGTCTGAGTCCGGATCGAGCTAAAATTGATATGTCGTGATAAGTGAAGCTATGAGAGCCTACGTTTCAAATTTCAAGTCAATCCGAGTTTGTATGCTCAATTTATGATCGATGCAAGTCGGAAAACCCATCTATTCGTATCCATCGTTTCGAATCGAATGGAGTCGCAACCCATCATTTCGCATCGGTCGTTTTCGTATCCATCAGTAGATAAGTACACTTCGTATCCATCAGAAAGTTTACTTTGACTCGATCGGCTCCGCATCCATCATCAAGCCTCTGTTCGACTCGATCGAGTTTGTATCCATCGACATGCTCTGTTCGACTCGATCAGCCAATGACCACTTCGTATCGATCTGCATCCATTAGGAAGCAACAGTTCGACTCGATCGTCCAATGCCTACTTCGTATCCATCGGCAAAAAACACTTTCATCTACTTCGCATCGCTTAGTCTTAAATTCTCTCTTCGTATTGATCGATCACCAATCGATACGAAATGCACACCTCCCATCGATGCGAAGAAAAGCACAACAGTCGATATGAACCAGGGCACTTTCATCGATACGAACTATGCAACCTTCATTGATGCGAACAACCCAACATCCCATCGATTCAAGGATGGGTTGATGTTCCTCGTAACGTTTAATTTTCTTTCTTTGATTGATTTGTTTGAATTAATTTGTTTGATTTGATTTGGTTTGGATTGATACTTTGTGTGGATTGATTTCATTTGGTTTGAAGTTTGCTGTGTGAAACATGTATATATATACATTAAAATGAATATAGTCTTTAGTTAAGTTATTATGCTCATAAGTATCATTATTTCTTAATCTATATATTATATATTCCGTTGTATAGTTTATCAATGCAGGTACTAAAGTCCAAAAGTAAGGGGGAGTAAATTTTTTGTTGATGACAAAGGGGGAGAAGTATAAAATAGGGTAGTTAGGCATAGATTAAGGGGGAGTTGTTAGTTTTAGGGGGAGTTATTAGGATAGAAGGAATATTTTATAAAAAAAGGTTGCCGGACCTTCAGATCCATCAGGCCCGGTTACCAGACAAGAGTTTCAGATGCTGCTCCAAGAATTGACCCAGAGTCGGCAACAGCTAACTGAACAACTGCGCGCCAACACAGAGTTGTCCAACTAGCTAAATCGCCAAAGGCGAAGAAGATCCAGAAGAGGCCGAGGCTCTTATTCTTCCACAGAGAGTTCAGCCTCATCAGACATTCATCACAGATCCACACGCCCAGGCCACAGGACACCAACCTGCCTCAAACCAAGGACAACCCAGAACTGGACCATCCGCTAGTCAACATATAGGACCTTCATCCCAAGGAGGTGCTACTCCCTACCATGTCATAGGTGTTAGTCCTTGAGATGATGGTTTTGATGACAACAACCTTAGAATAGATTATAAAATATAAATACTAACATTACAAGTTTAGATATATATGTATTTGCAGGATCAAACCATGCAGGTATCAAGAATGAAGACTGTACAGTATAGAGATTCAAGATACAGAGATAGAAGACTCATGAGTATCAAGATTAACAATAGTTCAAGGTTAAGTCTGTTTTATTAGGAATATTTGTTAAAACTCGTAGAAAAGCACTTGATCTTAATATCCAATTTATTCATGGAATGGAATCCACTTCGAGCCCGTTAAAGGGACAGAACCCTAAGTAGGATGGAACCTTCGAAAATCTAGTGGGACATTGTTTTGTATCCACTAATTTTAATTCAAATGATTTTACAAAATTATCTTGTTTTCAAAATGATTTCAAAACTTTCCTTTTAAAAGATTCAAAACTCTCTATCCTGATTTTAAATAATTTTAGCCTCAAAACATCTTTAATTTCAAAGTCAAAATACTCCTGATTTTAAATGTCTTTTCAAATAATATATTTAACTTTTAATATTTATACTTAGATTTAAATATAAAATTATAGCTAAATTATGTATATATTGTTCTTCATATTTACTTATGAATTTCAACTATATTCAAGTATATTTATAAAGTTTTAAATAGTTTTTATATAAGATAAATATTGTTTTTATAGAAATTCAAATTATCATTTTTGGCTAAGGGATGTCGACACGCCCCTAAGTAGTATGTCGACATAGTGACAGTTGAAGTTCAAATTCAAATTTCAAAAGAAGTGTCTATTCGCAATAACTCTTCATAAATGGTCATGGCTGTTGGTTTTTTATAAATATGGGTCAATTTTAACGAATTTTCAATCATATTTTTCTGATTTTCACTCCTCTTCATCTTCCACATTTCTTATTACAAAATCATACCATTACTCTGCCGAAATCAACATCGAATCATACTCGATTACTTCTAGTTTGATTCTACATCACTATCTCTACAAGGTTCTCACTGCTATTCAGAGTTATAGACTTCTTTGTAATATATTAGCGAGAAAAGGTGTGATTGTAGCCTTGGAAATCAATTGGGTGAACTTGTTGCCCCGGAAATCAAGTATCTCTACCCAAAGGATTGTTATTCTGGAGGGTGTACCTCGTAGCCTTGAAATCGAGGGTTGTAATTGTTGAATTGCTATTGAAAGGAAATCCGTACTTAGTTGTACGGGACTGGATGTAAGGTAACTCCGAACCAGTATAAAATCCGGTGTGTTCTTTCCTTTACTGCTTTTACTTTATATTTTCATCTGTGTTTGGTTCTGTGTTCATATTTGTGTCTAATTAGTGTATACATTGTTAATAAAATTAGATAAACTCAAAAAGATTAACAAATTTCTTAAAACACTATTCACCCCCCCTCTAGTGTTAATTCTAGCCTTAAGATCCTTAATCCGCATTTCTCACATTTGGTATCAGAGCTTTGTTTTCAAAAGTTTCAGTATCTGAATTTTGAAAAATTTTAAAATGGCTACTAACACTAGTACTTCTATTACCACCAACACTAGTTCATTTGTAGAAGGTCAGTCTACTGCCAGACCACCACTTTTTAATGGCAGTAACTATGCATATTGGGCATGTAGGATGAGAATATATTTACAATCTATAGGATTAGATACTTGGAATTTTACACAAACTGAATATTCTGAACCCACAACTAATTTTGCACAGTGGAACACTGAGCAAAAGACTGTTGCACAAAATAACTCTAAGGCAATGAATATTCTGTTTTGTTCACTTGAAAGAAATGAATTTAATAGAGTGTCAGTTTGTAAGTCTGCATATGAAATCTGGAAAACTTTGCAAGTAACTCACGAAGGAACAAGCAAAGTTAAACAGACCAAAATTTCCATGCTCTCAAATTAGTTTCAGTTATTTAAAATGAATACTAATGAGTCTATTTCAGATATGTATAGTCGATTTCAAGATATTGTGCATTCTTTAATATCTTTGGGAAAGGAATTTTCGGAAGAAGATCAAGTCAGAAAATTTTTAAATTCTCTCACTCCAGAATGGGATCAAAAGTCACTTGCAATTGAAGAGACAAATGACATCGGTACTTTAAAGATAGAAGAATTGATTGGAAATCTAATGTCGTTTGAAGTTCAAATGATCGGGAGAAGAGAAAGCAAAGCATCTGAAAAGAAATCAATGGCATTCAACGCATTGACCGATGGATCAGACTCAAACAGTGACAATGATGAAGATATAACATTTATGACCAGAAATTTTTGGAAATTTTTGAAGTACAGAAAATTGAATAGTTCCAAGAGAAACAACTTTAAGAATTCCGGTAATCAGACTACAGTACCAAACTTTATCAAATGCTTCAATTGTGATGAACCAGGTCATATCAAAAAGAACTGTCTGTATCCAGAAAGGCAGAATCCTCCTATGAACAATGAACCAGCAAAGAAACGGAAGCATGCATTTACTGCTACTCTAGATGACTCAGACTCGTCCTCAAGTGATGATGATCAGAAGACGGATAACTCGAATTTGTGTTTCACTGCAGTTCATGACTCCGACGAGTTCAAAGAAACGGACTCAGAAATAGGTACACGTTTACAATACAATTGGTTGAAATTGCTTGCATAGAATTAGTTGCTTGATTGTTTGATTGATTGATTTTGAATTGATATGTTGTTTGAATTTTAAAATTTATTTTCTATTTTTACTATTATTTTCTTATTATTTTTATTATTTTTGACACATTCTGAAATATATTATAAGTAAAATAATATTTCAGAAATATAGACATTAATAATAATATTTATATATATGTATATTAGATATCTTAGGAAAATCATATCATGAAAATTCACAGGCACATGTCGACATGGCCCCTACCACGATGTCGACATGCCTACCTGAATTTGAATTCCAAATTTTGAATTCAAATGTTTGAATTTCCCACCACCTTTTCACTTCATTTATTTCTCTGAAAAAATAACTTTTGACCAGAGAATATGTCCTTTGAAAAGTCTATTTATCCACTATCTTTTATCATATCTTTTCACTTTCATTTTCAAATTCAAACTCCCTCTTCATATCTTCAAGCACTCTACTCTCTACTCTAATGGCTTCTTCAAGCAACCCCTCAACCATGAGAATTTCAAGAAAAATCAAAGAGCAATTATTCAATGATCCGGAGGCAATTAAAGCATACATTAATTATGCTAATTATGACAAAGTCCGTCCCAGAAAATTTGCTATTTTTCAAGATTTTTCTTCTTATGAAATTGATTCTCTTTTTGCAAACAATGGTGTTTTAAGTCTTATTGACTCTTCTTAAAACGATTTTGTTTGCTATCCTAATCTTGTCAAAATCTTTTATGCTAATCTAAACCGTGCTTTTTATAATGTAAATGAGAATGAGATTTGGAGTAGTGTCAAAGGGACTCAAATTGTTTTGAATTGTGATCTTTTGGGTACCATTCTTAATTGCAAAAGCACGGAAATGGATCTTTCTAGTTTTAAAATCGATGAACATGATCGTGAGACATTTCATCATATTTTTAAAGGAGATGAAAATTTTGAATTTAAAAACCGAAACTTTCGTCCTAAAGCAAGGATTGTCAATCTTCTTTTACAACATACTTTAACCCCAAGATCGGGTAATTTTAACAATCCTACTTCAAAAGTGTGCAAAGCACTTTTTGGTATTTTCTAAAATTATGACATCAATTGGGCGCAAGTTATTTTGGATGAATATTCGTCCTAAAAATTTTGAAATGGGAGAAAACACTTTATATCATGGAATTTACCTTACTCGGATATTTAACTATTTTGGAGTGGATTTCAAAGGTGAATAATTTGTCTCTAGAAAAGTTTTTTATATCTCAAACATTTCTCTCATGAAAATCCCATATGTTTTTCAACCTTATGAGACTCTTACCGAAAAGGAAGAGCGTTTGGCTCATGAAGAAATGGAAGAGGAAGAAGAAGAAGAAAGGGATGAAATGGAAATAGAAGAAGAAGAAGAAGGTGAAACATCCTTAGAAAGTATTGAATATCCTTCCAATCCATCCAACAAAACCCTTCTCAAAAACCAAAAGCTAATTGTGGAGAATCAACGGATTTTAAAACGATCCGTTAGTAAGAAGTTGGATAACATGTCTTCGAAGATGAACAAGTTCTTTTCAAAAGTCAGCAAGAAACTTGGACTATCTTCATCATCTTCATCTTCTAACTAGTTTTATCTTTTAGTATCTTATTGTATTTGTCTTAGTTTGTTTTATTTCGAATGTTCGTGTAGTTCCTTATGTTTAATCATTGTATTATCCAATTATGCAATGAAATTGAATTTCCTTCCTGTCATCTAGCTTATTTTATATTTAGAATAAATGTTAGTATATTATAGAAATATATATACATCATTATTCACAAAATAAAATTATCATCAATTTTCACTGAAGTATGTCGACATACCTCCCTTGACCATGTCGACATGTACTGGTCAGAAGTGACTATTGATTTTGAATTTGAAATTTGAATAACTACCAAATGTCTATTCATTTCAAACGAATTTCTACACCTATATATACCTTTGTCTTCCAGAAATCTTCATTGAAATTTATTTCTCATTATCTATATCCTTCATTTCTTTCTCTAATTCAATTAGGGCCAATCCTATTCATAATCTATCTAAAAATCTTGAAGAAACACTCAATTCATTCAAGAATATTCTCTCTATCATCCTCCGTAATCAGCGTCACTTAGAATTAAGTCAAATGCAGATGATCAAGGAACAAGAGAGACACTTCGATGCAATTTGATGGATGATCTCCTACCTGCACAAGGATGATAACGAAGCACATTCTCCCGTTTCTCTATCTGTTGATAATGAAAATTGGGATGCTATCAAACAAGACCCTATCTTTGGAGAAGAAGGATGGGTTGATGTTCCTCGTAACGTTTAATTTTCTTTCTTTGATTGATTTGTTTGAATTAATTTGTTTGATTTGATTTGGTTTGGATTGATACTTTGTGTGGATTGATTTCATTTGGTTTGAAGTTTGCTGTGTGAAACATGTATATATATACATTAAAATGAATATAGTCTTTAGTTAAGTTATTATGCTCATAAGTATCATTATTTCTTAATCTATATATTATATATTCCGTTGTATAGTTTATCAATGCAGGTACTAAAGTCCAAAAGTAAGGGGGAGTAAATTTTTTGTTGATGACAAAGGGGGAGAAGTATAAAATAGGGTAGTTAGGCATAGATTAAGGGGGAGTTGTTAGTTTTAGGGGGAGTTATTAGGATAGAAGGAATATTTTATAAAAAAAGGTTGCCGGACCTTCAGATCCATCAGGCCCGGTTACCAGACAAGAGTTTCAGATGCTGCTCCAAGAATTGACCCAGAGTCGGCAACAGCTAACTGAACAACTGCGCGCCAACACAGAGTTGTCCAACTAGCTAAATCGCCAAAGGCGAAGAAGATCCAGAAGAGGCCGAGGCTCTTATTCTTCCACAGAGAGTTCAGCCTCATCAGACATTCATCACAGATCCACACGCCCAGGCCACAGGACACCAACCTGCCTCAAACCAAGGACAACCCAGAACTGGACCATCCGCTAGTCAACATATAGGACCTTCATCCCGAGGAGGTGCTACTCCCTACCATGTCATAGGTGTTAGTCCTTGAGATGATGGTTTTGATGACAACAACCTTAGAATAGATTATAAAATATAAATACTAACATTACAAGTTTAGATATATATGTATTTGCAGGATCTAACCATGCAGGTATCAAGAATGAAGACTGTACAGTATAGAGATTCAAGATACAGAGATAGAAGACTCATGAGTATCAAGATTATCAATAGTTCAAGGTTAAGTCTGTTTTATTAGGAATATTTGTTAAAACTCGTAGAAAAGCACTTGATCTTAATATCCAATTTATTCGTGGAATGGAATCCACTTCGAGCCCGTTAAAGGGACGGAACCCTAAGTAGGATGGAACCTACGAAAATCTAGTGGGACATTGTTTTGTATCCACTAATTTTAATTCAAATGATTTTACAAAATTATTTTGTTTTCAAAATGATTTCAAAACTTTCCTTTTAAAAGATTCAAAACTCTCTATCCTGATTTTAAATAATTTTAGCCTCAAAACATCTTTAATTTCAAAGTCAAAATACTCCTGATTTTAAATGTCTTTTCAAATAATATATTTAACTTTTAATATTTATACTTAGATTTAAATATAAAATTATAGTTAAATTATGTATATATTGTTCTTCATATTTACTTATGAATTTCAACTATATTCAAGTATATTTATAAAGTTTTAAATAGTTTTTATATAAGATAAATATTGTTTTTATAGAAATTCAAATTATCATTTTTGGCTAAGGGATGTCGACATGCCCCTAAGTAGTATGTCGACATAGTGACAGTTGAAGTTCAAATTCAAATTTCAAAAGAAGTGTCTATTCGCAATAACTCTTCATGAATGGTCATGGCTGTTGGTTTTTTATAAATATGGGTCAATTTTAACGAATTTTCAATCATATTTTTCTGATTTTCACTCCTCTTCATCTTCCACATTTCTTATTACAAAATCATACCATTACTCTACCGAAATCAACATCGAATCATACTCGATTACTTCTAGTTTGATTCTACATCACTATCTCTACAAGGTTCTCAGTGCTATTCAGAGTTATAGACTTCTTTGTAATATATTAGCGAGAAAAGGTGTGATTGTAGCCTTGGAAATCAATTGGGTGAACTTGTTGCCCCGGAAATCAAGTATCTCTACCCAGAGGATTGTTATTCTGGAGGGTGTACCTCGTAGCCTTGAAATCGAGGGTTGTAATTGTTGAATTGCTTTTGAAAGGAAATCCGTACTTAGTTGTACGGGACTGGATGTAAGGTAACTCCGAACCAGTATAAAATCCGGTGTGTTCTTTCCTTTACTGCTTTTACTTTATATTTTCATCTGTGTTTGGTTCTGTGTTCATATTTGTGTCTAATTAGTGTATACATTGTTAATAAAATTAGATAAACTCAAAAAGATTAACAAATTTCTTAAAACACTATTCACCCCCCTCTAGTGTTAATTCTAGCCTTAAGATCCTTAATCCGCATTTCTCACATTTGGTATCAGAGCTTTGTTTTCAAAAGTTTCAGTATCTGAATTTTGAAAAATTTCAAAATGGCTACTAACACTAGTACTTCTATTACCACCAACACTAGTTCATTTGTAGAAGGTCAGTTTACTGCCAGACCACCACTTTTTAATGGCAGTAACTATGCATATTGGGCATGTAGGATGAGAATATATTTACAATCTATAGGATTAGATACTTGGAATTTCACACAAACTGAATATTCTGAACCCACAACTAATTTTGCACAGTGGACCACTGAGCAAAAGACTGTTGCACAAAATAACTCTAAGGCAATGAATATTCTGTTTTGTTCACTTGAAAGAAATGAATTTAATAGAGTGTCAGTTTGTAAGTCTGCATATGAAATCTGGAAAACTTTGCAAGTAACTCACGAAGGAACAAGCAAAGTTAAACAGACCAAAATTTCCATGCTCTCAAATTAGTTTCAGTTATTTAAAATGAATACTAATGAGTCTATTTCAGATATGTATAGTCGATTTCAAGATATTGTGCATTCTTTAATATCTTTGGGAAAGGAATTTTCGGGAGAACATCAAGTCAGAAAAATTTTAAATTCTCTCACTCCAGAATGGGATCAAAAGACACTTGCATTTGAAGAGACAAATGACATCAGTACTTTAAAGATAGAAGAATTGATTGGAAATCTAATGTCGTTTGAATTTCAAATGATCGGGAGAAGAGAAAGCAAAGCATCTGAAAAGAAATCAATGGCATTCAACGCATTGACCGATGGATCAGACTCAAACAGTGACAATGATGAAGATATAACATTTATGACCAGAAATTTTAGGAAATTTTTGAAGTACAGAAAATTGAATAGTTCCAAGAGAAACAACTTTAAGAATTCCGGTAATCAGACTACAGTATCAAACTTTATCAAATGCTTCAATTGTGATGAACCAGGTCATATCAAAAAGAACTGTCCGTATCCAGAAAGGCAGAATCCTCCTATGAACAATGAACCAGGAAAGAAACGGAAGCATGCATTTACTGCTACTCTAGATGACTCAGACTCGTCCTCAAGTGATGATGATCAGAAGACGGATAACTCGAATTTGTGTTTCACTGCAGTTCATGACTCCGACGAGTTCAAAGAAACGGACTCAGAAATAGGTACACGTTTACAATACAATTGGTTGAAATTGCTTGCATAGAATTAGTTGCTTGATTGTTTGATTGATTGATTTTGAATTGATATGTTGTTTGAATTTTAAAATTTATTTTCTATTTTTACTATTATTTTATTATTATTTTTATTATTTTTGACACATTCTGAAATATATTATAAGTAAAATAATATTTCAGAAATATAGACATTAATAATAATATTTATATATATGTATATTAGATATCTTAGGAAAATCATATCATGAAAATTCACAGACACATGTCGACATGGCCCCTACCACGATGTCGACATGCCTACCTGAATTTGAATTCCAAATTTTGAATTCATATGTTTGAATTTCCCACCACCTTTTCACTTCATTTATTTCTCTGAAAAGATAACTTTTGACCAGAGAATATGTCCTTTGAAAGTCTATTTATCCACTATCTTTTATCATATCTTTTCACTTTCATTTTCAAATTCAAACTCTCTCTTCATATCTTCAAGCACTCTACTCTCTACTCTAATGGCTTCTTCAAGCAACCCCTCAACCATGAGAATTTCAAGAAAAATCAAAGAGCGATTATTCAATGATCCGGAGGCAATTAAAGCATACATTAATTATGCTAATTATGACAAAGTCCATCCCAGAAAATTTGCTATTTTTCAAGATTTTTCTTCTTATGAAATTGATTCTCTTTTTGCAAACAATGGTGTTTTAAGTCTTATTGACTCTTCTTAAAACGATTTTGTTTGCTATCCTAATCTTGTCAAAATCTTTTATGCTAATCTAAACCGTGCTTTTTATAATGGAAATGAGAATGAGATTTGGAGTAGTGTCAAAGGGACTCAAATTGTTTTGAATTGTGATCTTTTGGGTACCATTCTTAATTGCAAAAGCACGGAAATGGATCTTTCTAGTTTTAAAATCGATGAACATGATCGTGAGACATTTCATCATATTTTTAAAGGAGATGAAAATTTTGAATTTAAAAACCGAAACTTTCGTCCTAAAGCAAGGATTGTCAATCTTCTTTTACAACATACTTTAACCCCAAGATCGGGTAATTTTAACAATCCTACTTCAAAAGTGTGCAAAGCACTTTTTGGTATTTTCGAAAATTATGACATCAATTGGGCGCAAGTTATTTTGGATGAATATTCGTCCTAAAAATTTTGAAATGGGAGAAAACACTTTATATCATGGAATTTACCTTACTCGGATATTTAACTATTTTGGAGTGGATTTCAAAGGTGAATAATTTGTCTCTAGAAAAGTTTTTTATATCTCAAACATTTCTCTCATGAAAATCCCATATGTTTTTCAACCTTATGAGACTCTTACCGAAAAGGAAGAGCGTTTGGCTCATGAAGAAATGGAAGAGGAAGAAGAAGAAGAAAGGGATGAAATGGAAATAGAAGAAGAAGAAGAAGGTGAAACATCCTTAGAAAGTATTGAATATCCTTCCAATCCATCCAACAAAACCCTTCTCAAAAACCAAAAGCTAATTGTGGAGAATCAACGGATTTTAAAACGATCCGTTAGTAAGAAGTTGGATAACATGTCTTCGAAGATGAACAAGTTCTTTTCAAAAGTCAGCAAGAAACTTGGACTATCTTCATCATCTTCATCTTCTAACTAGTTTTATCTTTTAGTATCATATTGTATTTGTCTTAGTTTGTTTTATTTCGAATGTTCGTGTAGTTCCTTATGTTTAATCATTGTATTATCCAATTATGCAATGAAATTGAATTTCCTTCCTGTCATCTAGCTTATTTTATATTTAGAATAAATGTTAGTATATTATAGAAATATATATACATCATTATTCACAAAATAAAATTATCATCAATTTTCACTGAAGTATGTCGACATACCTCCCTTGACCATGTCGACATGTACTGGTCAGAAGTGACTATTGATTTTGAATTTGAAATTTGAATAACTACCAAATGTCTATTCATTTCAAACGAATTTCTACACCTATATATACCTTTGTCTTCCAGAAATCTTCAATGAAATTTATTTCTCATTATCTATATCCTTCATTTCTTTCTCTAATTCAATTAGGGCCAATCCTATTCATAATCTATCTAAAAATCTTGAAGAAACACTCAATTCATTCAAGAATATTCTCTCTATCATCCTCCGTAATCAGTGTCACTTAGAATTAAGTCAAATGCAGATGATCAAGGAACAAGAGAGACACTTCGATGCAATTTGATGGATGATCTCCTCCCTGCACAAGGATGATAACGAAGCACATCCTCCCGTTTCTCTATCTGTTGATAATGAAAATTGGGATGCTATCAAACAAGACCCTATCTTTGGAGAAGAAGGATGGGTTGATGTTCCTCGTAACGTTTAATTTTCTTTCTTTGATTGATTTGTTTGAATTAATTTGTTTGATTTGATTTGGTTTGGATTGATACTTTGTGTGGATTGATTTCATTTGGTTTGAAGTTTGCTGTGTGAAACATGTATATATATACATTAAACTGAATATAGTCTTTAGTTAAGTTATTATGCTCATAAGTATCATTATTTCTTAATCTATATATTATATATTCCGTTGTATAGTTTATCAATGCAGGTACTAAAGTCCAAAAGTAAGGGGGAGTAAATTTTTTGTTGATGACAAAGGGGGAGAAGTATAAAATAGGGTAGTTAGGCATAGATTAAGGGGGAGTTGTTAGTTTTAGGGGGAGTTATTAGGATAGAAGGAATATTTTATAAACAAAGGTTGTCATCATCAAAAAGGGGGAGATTGTTAGCCCTTGAGATGATGGTTTTGATGACAACAACCTTAGAATAGATTATAAAATATAAATACTAACATTACAAGTTTAGATATATATGTATTTGCAGGATCTAACCATGTAGGTATTAAGAATGAAGACTGTACAATATAGAGATTCAAGATAAAGAGATAGAAGACTCATGAGTATCAAGATTATCAATTGTTCAAGGTTAATTCTGTTTTATTAGGAATATTTGTTAAAACTCATAGAAAAGCACCGGATCTTAATATCTAATTTATTCGTGGAATGGAATCCACTTCGAGCCCGTTAAAGGGATGTAAACCTAAGTAGGATGGAACCTACGAAAATCTAGTGGGACATTGTTTTGTATCCACTAATTTTAATTCAAATCATTTTACAAAATTATCTTGTTTTCAAAATGATTTCAAAACTTTCCTTTTAAAAGATTCAAAACTCTCTATCCTGATTTTAAATAATTTTAGCCTCAAAACATCTTTAATTTCAAAGTCAAAATACTCCTGATTTTAAATGTCTTTTCAAATAATATATTTAACTTTTAATATTTATACTTAGATTTAAATATAAAATTATAGTTAAATTATGTATATATTGTTCTTTATATTTACTTATGAATTTCAACTATATTCAAGTATATTTATAAAGTTTTAAATAGTTTTTATATAAGATAAATATTGTTTTTATAGAAATTTAAATTATCATTTTTGGCTGAGGGATGTCGACATGCCCCTAGGTAGTATGTCGACATAGTGACAGTTGAAGTTCAAATTCAAATTTCAAAAGAAGTGTCTATTCGTCATAACTCTTCATGAATGGTCATGGCTGTTGGTTTTTTATAAATGGGGGTCAGTTTCAACGAATTTTCAATCATATTTTTCTGATTTTCACTCCTCTTCATCTTCCACATTTCTTATTACAAAATCATACCATTACTCTACTCTACCGAAATCAACATCGAATCATACTCGATTATTTCTAGTTTGATTCTACATCACTATCTCTACAAGGTTCTCAGTGCTATTCAGAGTTATAGACTTCTTTGTAATATATTAGCGAGAAAAGGTGTGATTGTAGCCTTGGAAATCAATCAAGCGAGAAAAGGTGTGATTGTAGCCTTGGAAATCAATTGGATGAACTTGTTGCCCCGAAAATCAAGTATCTCTACCCAGAGGATTGTTATTCTGGAGGGTGTACCTCTTAGCCTTGAAATCGAGGGTTGTAATTGTTGAATTGCTTTTGAAAGGAAATCCGTACTTAGTTGTACGGGACTGGATGTAGGGTAACTCCGAACCAGTATAAAATCCGGTGTATTCTTTCCTTTACTGCTTTTACTTTATATTTGCATCAGTGTTTGATTCTGTGTTCATATCTGTGTCTAATTAGTGTATACATTGTTAATAAAATTAGATAAACTCAAAAAGATTAACAAATTTCTTAAACACTATTCACCCCCCCCCCTCTAGTGTTAATTCTAGCCTTAAGATCTGTAATCCGCATTTCTCACATTTGGTATCAAAGCTTTGTTTTCAAAAGTTTCATTATCTGAATTTTGAAAAATTTCAAAATGGCTACTAACACTAGTACTGCTATTACCACCAACACTAGTTCATTTGTAGAAGGTCAGTCTACTGCCAAACCACCACTTTTTAATGGCAGTAACTATGCATACCTACGATGATTCGTCAAATTATCCGTGAAAGTCAGGGTCTCAGTAATGATGACTGGGGAATCTCCCGGAGTCATACTCCTTTCACCGATGACATATTATATGCTGAACCACCTCGGCGCTTTAGGATGCCAACTTTACTGGTCTACGATGGGAGTTCTGATCCCAATCAACACATCCTGAAGTACGAATGGCTGATGAATGCTGCGAGAGCTAATGATGCAGTAAAATGTCGTAGTTTCTCCATTTCCCTAGGGGGCATTGCAACTATGTGGTTTACTCATTTGCCACCACGATCCATTTCTAATTTTGACCAGATGGCCACCAAGTTTGTTGAACAATTCTGTATGCACGTAGCGAGGCCTAAGGATGTTAACTGTGATATCCCGGATTTTCGGGCATCAGATAATTGGATAGTTATCTGATTTAACTTTTTAAAATACTGATTTATAAATCGAACAAATTCAAATGTGATAATCTCCATTTAAAAATTTATTTAAAATTTGGTAAGATTGTTAATTTCAAATCAATAATGATAATATGTTGTATATATTCATGTATAGAGAAGTTTTATATACAAATTGAATTTGTGTTCGTTTAAATATATATGATATATATATCAAATTGATTTTTAAATTGAATTTGAAGTTGAATCTAGATTTAAAATTTGGAAAGTCAAAAGATAGATATTTTAAATATTTTAAAATAAAATATATGCTTTTATTTATAAATATAATTGGTTTTTATTTTCTTTAAAGTATTTTTATATATAGATAAGTATTTGTAAATTAATAAATTGAGTATAAAGCTTTTATTAATATTTAAAAAAGTAATTAAAGATTACTTATTTTACAAGTGTCAAATTATGAGATCATGTAAATAACATGTGTAAGATGAATAAACAAGTGTCACTTTTTATTTTTATTTTATTTTCTTTTTAATAAATCCTAATTAACTCTATATAAACACCTATCTCCTCTCTTCCATTTTTTTCCCATTCTCATTTTTCAAAAACAAAGAAAAAAAAAACCAGCAATGTTCAAACTGAAATCATCTCCACAAACCAAAATCAGAAAATCTACAAACCGAAATGATCATCCTCAAACCAAAACTGAGATTTCATCTCAAACCAATCAAAACAAATTTACAACCTGGCCATTTATTCTTCAAACCTGAGACCTTCCTCTGATCCAAAAATCAAGCCCTGTAAACACAAATCTGTAAATCAATTATCCACAAACATGAATTCATCTTCAAAAGCCTAAAACTCAAAAGTTCAAATGCCTGAAACCATTTTCTTAAAGCCTGAAATCTTTTCATCTCAAGCCTGTAACCATGTTCTTCAAGTCTGAATCATTTCCAAGTGCATGCAATATAATCTGAGGAAGAAGCAAGTTTTCAAAAGCTTTTTAAAGTTTTAAAGGAAATCAAAACAAGCTCTTCAGTTTTTAAAGAAACCCAAGCAAATTCATTTCAAAGCTTCCAGTTTCAAAACTCTCTGCCTTTTTGAAATAGGTGAGTAAACTACCCTTTAGAATATGGAATTTGTTATATCTTGGTTTGCATGTGATGATCTGTAAGTTGTGATAGAAAGTATGCTTGCATGTATACGGATTTCAGATATATAAATAAGTTAAGATGTGCATGTCTGATATGTTGATGTTCATCTCTGTTTATAGTTGCAGAGTTTAAATTTAAATCAAAAATCCTAATCTCCTTTTCTATTCACTGATAGGCTTTAGCTTTCAAACTAAATAAGTTTATTCAAACATAGATTAAGGTTTAAAAATATATTCAAACAAATTTAGTTTGGAAATTTTCTGGGAATCAAGAAGATCAGTAGAAAACTTAAGAACATGATGAAATCCATTATCATAGTTTGCTGATTTATGTTTATAACCTGAATTCCCTTTGAAAATTAGGATTTTTAAAATCAAAATTAAGATTTTTAGTTGAGTTTTGAATAGGATTTCCCAAGATGATCAGAATATGGGTTTTTGGCTATTTCTGATGATCGGGAAACTCGGGGTGGTCGGAGTCTCTGCTGAAGGTAGAGGGAAGTTTGGTGGTCTCGGCAAAAATGGTAGGTGGGTTATTAGTCCACCGAGGCGGCGGCACGGCGTTGGTTTAGGGTTTAAAACCCAAATTGGTCGAGGTTGGGAAATTTGATCGCTGAGTCGTTTCTAGGGCACCGGGGTTCATCGGACGTTGGGGATAGAAGCGTGGATGGTCGGCAAAGTTATGGTCAGAGATTCATGATCTATGGTGGTCGGCGTCATGGGGTCGAGGAGTTTTCAGGTAGGGGTTGCTGTGCCAGTTTGTTCGAGATAACTCAATTACGTGTTCGAGTTATATTAAATGTTTCAGGTGGTCAGTCGTTGGGTGGTGATGGTCGCCGACATGTGGGGCGTATCGGCGATGACCGGAATGGCTCCGGTGATCTGTGCATGTGCACCTATGTTGGTTGTGTCAGTGGTGTTGTGCTCGTGGAAGGAAGAGAAGTATACTCGGGTGGGAACTCGGGAAAAGGAGAGGCTAGCTCGTGTTCGTCTTCGAGTGTGTACGATAGGGTTATTAACATGTTAACAGGTTTTAAACTTTAAACTAAAACCAAGTTTTAGAAAATACTCGGGTCTGGACTCGAGTGTATACCGGGTTGAACTCGAAGCAAATATTTTAGTAGTTTTAAAATTTGAAATGGAAGCAAGTTTTAGAATTTTAAGTGAATCTAGTTTAAACTATTTCTTAATCTATTACCTTATATAATAAATGTTTTAAATAATTAATTTAAGAAAGTTATATGATTTGTTTAACTTAAATTTATTAAGTTAAATTCTTAAGTTATTTAGACTTAAATTTAAATGTAATCAAGTAGATAATTAAGAAAAATGGTTTAAATTTATATGTTAATGATAGTTAAGTAACAAATAAAGATAAATGGTTTATATTAAGGTTAATTAGGGTCATTGGTGATTAAAGATTAATTAAATTAATGAATTAAAGAGAAATTAATTAATAATTAGAGATTAATTAATTGGTAATTAGAGGTTAATTAATGTAAGAAATTAGAGATTAATTACTTAAACGACAATTACTTAATGTAAGTAATTAAAGAATTAATATTGTTAAGGGTTAATTAAATTAATTAGTAGTTAAAGGATAATTAATAAATAATTTAAGGTTAATTAATTGAGGATAATTAACCAGTGGGAAAATTACTTAATGAAAGTAATTATGGATAATTAATTTAGATTGGTTTGAAATTAATTAATGTTTGGGTAAGCAGGATTTAAAAGTAATTAACTTGATTAGAAATGGTACAATTAGTTTATCTTGCTTATAGATAATTTAGATATATTAAATGACTTAGATTATTTGATATCTCTAATATGTGATTTGGGATGCTTTGTGATAAGAGATACTTGGTTGAACTGTGGTATTATGGTTTATCTTTCTGAGATAAATTGTTGTGTGAACATGAAATCCTGAATAGAAATGGTATTGTTTAAACTTAATCATTTTGGCTTAAAGAATAACATTGGATTCGAAGAGACCGGGATCGGATATCAGCGATATCCGGAACCACTTCGATTAGTAATCTATAAATCTTTATAGATTTGATATGCGAAATCAATAAGCCGGTTTGGAATAATATGGACCATTTAAACTAAGTTGGATACTTAGATATTGTTTTGTGAAATAAGTATTGACTATATAAGTTGTTTACTTGTGGTAAAGTACGAGTTACCCGGGTTTAAATAAGTTCTATGGATTTAAATTTCATGTTAGATGAGTTTACTCATGCTGGTTTCCAGCCTGACCCGGGTGTTACTTTGTGGTAATGCTCGGGTCAGACCGAGTATTATAGATTTCAGGTAAGGACGTTCTGGAGCTCAGGAGGCGAGCTGGATGGCAGGAACGTATGGAGTATATTCCGCTGTGATATTATAGTTGTCTGAGACATGTTAATTTTAACTGTCTAGTACTTTTGTGAATGTTGTAACTCTGATGTATTAAAATGTAATTAACAAATACAGTTTTTCTTTGTATAACTGATATTATTATTTGTTATTATATTTAATCCGCTGCGAATGTGAGATGTTGTGTTCTCTGTTCTCCTTTCTTCTTTCTGTTTCTTTCTTCTATCTCTTTCTTTTTCTTCTAACTATCTGGAATTTTCGGGTTCGAAAATTCCGGGTCGTTACACTTGGTATCAGAGCGAGGTTAAGCGAGAATGTAACGACCCACTATTTTGGACCATTCAAATCGACAATAATCCACACATGTCAGACTTGAATAATGCAAAATAACAGATTGTAATAAAATTTGGAGCAAATAAAATCATTCACAGAATCACAGACACAGAAATATCAGAATAACTCGCAGCGGAATTTAAAAATACCATAGTGGTTCATGAAGCCACTAAATACATAGTCAAAAATCAAATACAAAATACATAGTCTGAAACACAATATAGTTCCGAAACAAGTACAGTAGAAATCCCAAATACACAAGTCTCTAAAACAAAAGCTGAAATAAGACGACTGAAACTGAAATAGGAAGATAACTAGATAAGCAGAATCTCCAGTGATTCCGAGCTCCAGAAAGGTGAATCCAAAGCTGTGAATACTCAGGCTGACCCGAGCGTAAAATAAAACATAACACTCGAGTCAGGATATACATACTTATACAATGTAAACCAACTCAAATGAACTGTAGTAAAGGTACAAGTAACTTAGAAGATGCTTGGGACCGCCCATCCTCTAAGGATCCGTTAAACTATCTTTTATGTAGTAATATTCGCTATTATAATAGTGTCTACATAAGTAAAGTATAATCATATCGGAAAATAGCGTTAAGGGGATGGAGAACCTTAACGCGGTCGGATCTTAAAATCATAATCGTACTAAAGCTCGATATGGTAGGTGACACGGCACAACTAGGCAATGCCAGGGTAGATATACCAATTACGCACACGGACTGATGGATACGCATAGCAGCCACTACCGTTCCACCTCGAACAACATTCCCAAATCGGAGGATGGCCATCTAGTCAAATCAGTAAGAGTATAATGTCGAAGGAATGTGTCCGAGAAGAGGTGCTACCTCACTGGTCCGAGATCGCTCCTGTTTTAGCCACCTTATGCCAACTCACGGGAGTTGGGTCCACGTAATACCTTAAGGACGTCGCCACCATCCTACTTCATTCTGGAATCTCCACCGCGTACACGGTTGTCAAAGTGGTTTTCGGTATCGACAGAGAGTATGTCCATATCCGATCCCGGTCTCTTTGCCAACCAATCGTTATTATAACCCGTGGTTATAGATTTAAAACAATTTATCAAAATATACTTCGAATTAAACCATTTAAAAACAAAGTCATTATTCCTTTAAATCAATATTATTTTTCCAAAATCTAACCCTTCGGAGTTCACTTATTCACTTAAACAAAAGCATTAAAATTTTCAGCTTCCACGGTATTTAAAAGTGTGGCGGTAAGTTATTTCCGAAAACAATTTTTATTTAACAAAACAATATATATAATTGTTATATCAGTTCAGTTTTTAAACAAAATCATATTTCAGTCTACTGCAGTCCTTAACAAGTGCTACAGTAGCTTTTTATTAGTTCAAGTTCAATTTTAGTTTCTGCTACAACAGCACTTACCAAGTACTATCATAGCTTTAGTTCATTTTAGTCTTTTGGTTCATTTATAAAATCCACAACACTTAACAAGTGTTACAGATTCTACCTAGTTAAAACTTATAAAATCATACATTTAAAATGTTCATTTTCAATCCTTTAACAATTTATTTAAAGGGAAATTTTACAAGTCAAAACCAAACTTACAAATTTGCTTATTACATTCATTTCAACATTTTAAACTTAACTCCATTTTTCCACTAATTTAAAACAAAATTTCAATTTCAATTAACTTAAGTTTCCATCTTTCTTTTTTCCCTTTTTCCAAAATTTCAAAGTTTAAGTTTCGTTTTTAAAAAAAAAATATTCCTCCATTTATTTATTTTTATCACATAGAAAAATCATTTCTATTTTAAATAAATCGCTTAAAAATTCGGTTTAAATCAATTTAATGTTATTACAATTTTTTTAAAATCGTTTAAAATATTCAGAAAATACAGAAAAATAACCACGGGTCTGTATAATATTTTCTAGCCTAATTCAAGTGATACGGATACTATATCATTTCAATCCGTAATTTACAAAGAAAAATCCGGGTTTTATCATTTCAAACCCGCAATCCCAAGTAAATAAAATTTAATTGAAAATCGCTCAAGCCTATCATTTCAGCCCATAACGACCTTCCCTTATTCTAAAGTCCGTTCGGGTATGTATCATTTCAACCCATAGTGATTCTATTCTACAAGGAACTTGCAGTGATTTAACAGAATAGAATAACAGTAAAATAAGAACAGATATAACAGATTATACGATATGCAGTTTTAACAATTAACATCAACTATAAATAAATCACAGGTAATTATAACATCATTTATTTATTTATTTATTTCTACACATTCAGTTACGGTCGTTTCACAATTTATATAAGTATGAATATTCGTGTGAGATTTACTCACCTCTACGGAGCTGGAGATCCGAAGAAAAGAGAAATACGATGAAAATCGAAAGCACGCGAATAGCACGATCAGTCGTTAGCGGATGCGCCAACTGGATTCAAACCAAAAACACAATAAATAACCTACTCTAAGATTTCAAGAATAACGAACTTACAAATGAAGCAACAACCGGAAAAAAACAAGTTGAAAAATTTAAAACACTAGCACGACCACTTTTGAAATACCGATTAACTTTAAAAATCGCAACGTGACAAAACAAATATTTTTCTCTGTTTTCAAAACAAGGTGTAGTATATTTTTTTTTTTTTTTAAAACCTCGAAATGAAGCTCTGGAAACCCAATTCAAAATATATTAGAGGAAACACACGTGACCAACTTTCCCAATTCATTTCTCACAATCTATCACAGCAACTTCAAAAGAATTCCCACTGTGACAAAGCAATCGTTTCTAAATTTACAAATGAATTGTCTGACGTGGCGTTCGATGGGCAGGGCTGGGGTAGGAGTGTGACTGGAGGCGGTCTGGCGTGCGTCAGTGGGTTCGGTAGGGAGAGTCTCGACCTGGGGTTGATGGAGGCTGACGGTGGAGACATGGTGGTTCTCGGCGAGGTCAGGTTGGGTGCGTGGGTTTCGTGGTGGTCTGTAGGGTCGGTGACGACTGGGTTGTCACGTGGTGGTGCCTGGTCACGGCCTGGGGTTGACGAAGGAGTTGGTTTCAGTCTGGGTTCGGTCTGGGTAAGGTCGTGGTGGCTGGGCTTAGGGGTGTGGCTGGGGTGATCTGGTGGTGACGTGGAGACGACTGGAACGGATCTGGCGAAGGGGATTGGTGGTGGAATGGACTGGGTTGTGGGAAAGGTGGTTGGCTCTGGCGTACGAGGCTGGTGGCGTATGGCTGACGTGGAGGTGGTTCTGGCCACATAGGCGGTAGTGGGTTGGGAACATGGTGGCTGGCACGGTCGTGGGGTAGGTCACGGTGGCAAGCAGATCAACAACAAACAAAATAAAAATAAGAAAAGAAGGCATGCGCTTTACCTCAGAGATGCTCACTGAAATTTGTAAAGAAGCAACAGAGAAAGTTTTGTCTTGGAAAACTTTTTGAACAAGGAAAATAAACGTGACTCAGAAGGCAAATGGTTTGAACAGCAGAAAGATTTAGGCAATAAATTTTATTAAAGTGGAGGAACGAATGGAAGGCCAAAGGGAAAGAAAAATCTTCCACGTGCACGAATCAATGCAAAATTTTTGGGCAAGAGTTTGAATTTCTCAAAATAAAATATACGGCTGAAACTTGCACTGCCAATGCATACAAATTCAAATGGACGGTGAAAACAAAAGAGATTTTAAAACGCCCAAACAACGTACAATTTGTTTTATTTCTTTTATTAAATAAATTTAATAAATGTTAACGGTTTCTTAAAAATATAACGTAACTTTTTAACCCGAATTTAAAATAGTTATTATCATCATTAATAAGATTTTATTCTACTATAAAGTTAAGAACGGACAAAACGTAACGAGATGTAACGTTTTAAATTTTCGTTTTATACGAATTTCTACAATTTATATTTCAAAATGTTTTGTTTTTTTTTTATTAAAATTTCGCTTTAAAATATCGGGCTGTTACACTCTCCCCCACTCAAAGCTTTTCGTCCTCGAAAAGGAACGAAGAAGGAAAACAAAGAAAGATAAGACAGAATAGTAAAGTACCTGAAATAAACAATTCCGGATTCGAAGCACGAATGCTCTCCTCCGTCTCCCAGGTGCAATCCCGTTCATCAGTGCTCCACTGCACTTTGACCAGATTGACAGATTTTCTTCTTAGCTGCTTCGTACCTCGATCGACGATACGAAGTGGCTTCCTCTCAACAGTCAGATTTGGCTCAATATCCAAACTATCAAGAGCAGAAGGCTGAATAATAAGAGATGGATCATGCAGATAGCGACGAAGATGAGATACATGAAAGACGTTGTGAATTCCAGAAAATTTCTCGGGTAAATCCAGACGATAAGCAAGAGAACCAATTCTTTCCAAAATGCGGAAAGGACCAACGAATCTAGGAGATAGCTTTCCTCTACGACCAAAACGAATAACATTCCTTAAGGGAGAGGCCTTAAGGAAAACCAAATCACCAACAACAAACTCTAAACTCCGTCTTCGACGATCGGCGTACTTCTTCTGTCTATCCTGGGCAATCCTCATCTTCCTCTTAATCTCTTCGACTCTCTCTGAAGCTTCCAAAACCATCTCAGGACCAAGAACCAAACGATTACCTGATTCAATCCAACAAGAAGGAGATCTACAAGGTCGTCCGTAAAGAGCAGAAAATGGAGATGTCTCAATACTGGCCTGATAACTATTGTTATAAGTGAATTCGACAAGATGGAGATGATCTTCCCAAGATCCTCCATAATCAAGCACACAAGCACGAAGAAGATCTTCTAAAATTTGATTCACCCTTTCCGTTTGACCGTCGGTCTGTGGATGGTAAGCAGTGCTCAGATTTAGATGAGTACCCAAAGAATCCTGAAAGGCTTTCCAAAATCTACTAGTAAAGATAGGATCACGATCACAAACGATACTGAGAGGAACACCATGGAGACGAACAATCTCCCTCATGTAAATCTCAGATAAACTAGAAGATGAACGGGTAGACTTGACCGGAATGAAATGAGCTGATTTGGTCAATCTATCCACAATAACCCAGATACTCTCGTTACCCTTCCTACTCCTCGGTAAACCATCAATGAAATCCATAGAAACTTGTTCCCACTTCCAATTGGGAATCTCAAGAGGCTGCAATAAACCAGGGGTCTTCTGATGATCTGCCTTGACTTGCTGACAAGTCGCACACCTATTGACGAAAATGGAAATATCTCGCTTCATACCCTTCCACCAATATAACTTCTTCATATCCTGATACATCTTGGTTACGCCTGGGTGAATAGAAAGTCTGGACTGATGATGCTCCCGAAGTAACTCCTGTCTCAATCCATCAACATTCGGGACACAAATCCTATTATTAATCCTCAATACACCCTTATCGTCAATCTGAGCTCCATTACCATCAAGACTACTACCTCCAACTCTACTTCGAACATTCTCCTTAATCAACTTAAGCATCTGATCTTCATCCTGTCTAGCCATAATACGATCCACAAGAGGCGAAGAAACAACAATCTGACACAACAAAGCTTTCTTCCTACTCAAAGCATCTGCCACTACATTAGCCTTTCCCGGTGTATAGTTGATGTCGAGGTCATAAGAAGCAAGGAACTCTAACCACCTAACTTGTCTCTGATTCAAATCCTTCTGAGAAAAAATATACCTCAAAGACTGATGATCTGTGAAAAGCTCGAACTTGGTACCCAGCAGATGATGTCTCCAAAGCTTCAAAGCGAAAACAACCGCAAGCAACTCAAGATCATGGGCAGCATAATTTACTTCATGAGTCTTCAACTGTCTACTAGCATAAGCAATCACTCTACCATCCTGCATCAGAACAGCTCCCAAACCTTCTCTACAAGCATCAGTGTATACCGTTAATCCCTCATCTCCATTTGGAACGGTAAGAACAGGTGCGGAAGTAAGCTTGTCTTTTAACTCATTGAATGCGGCTTCACACTTACTACTCCAAATAAACTTAGCATTCTTCCGAGTTAAAGCAGTGAGAGGTGCAGCAATCCGAGCGAAATTCTCAATGAATCTCCGGTAATAACCGGCGAGGCCCAGAAAACTACGGATATCAGTAGGAGTCTTAGGAGTTTCCCAATCCTGTACAGAATAGGGAAAAAAAAGGATAATAGGAAAGATAGAGTAAATTGAAATGAAGCAAATGAAGAGAAAGAAAGAAAAACTTACATTGATCGCAGCGATCTTGACTGGATCAACTGAAACTCCATTACTAGAAACAATATGTCCAAGAAATCGGACTTCATCCTTCCAGAAATGGCATTTGGAAAATTTAGCTTTTAACTGATGCTTTCGAAGAGTCTCAAGAACAGATTTCAAATGTGACTCATGTTCTTCTTCAGACTTGGAGAATATGAGGATATCATCCACAAAGACTAGAACAAATTTATTTAGCACATCACGGAATACACGATTCATCAAGTCAACAAAGAAAGCGGGAGCATTAGTCAAACCAAAAGGCATGACTAACCATTTGAAGAATCCATTTTCAGTACGGAAAGCAGTCTTAGGAATACTTTCCTCAGCAACTCTGAGTTGGTGAAAACCTGTGGCTAGATCAAGCTGAGAGAAAACAGTAGCACCATAAAGCTGATCAAACATGTCATTGATGCGAGGCATTGGATATCTATTTTTCATAGTGAGTTTGTTCAACTCCCTATAATCAACACACATCCGAAGAGAACCATCGGACTTGGTGACGAAAACCACCGCGGCTCCCCATTCAGAAAAACTAGGTTTGATCAGACCCTTGGAAGATAGGTCTTCAATTTGTTTCCTTAACTCAACCTTCTCGCGTGGTGCCATTCTTCTAGGAGGAAGAACTATAGGTCGAGCTCCAGGAATGAGGTCAATGCGGAAATCAATTTCCCGCTTGGGAGGTAAAGCAGTAACTTCACCAAATACATCCGGGTAGTGATTAACTACACGGGTTGACTGAAGATCATCAATAGAAGCATCTAAAGAAAAGATAAAGCTACCAGCATAATCATGAGGCATACGACCCTGAATAAACAAAGAATTTCCTCGATCATCCTTAAGAGAAACAATTCGGGATTTACACGAGATACGGGCATCGTGTCTATCAAGCCAATCACTTCCAAGCAGCAAATCAAAAGCATCAAAACCAAGGATATAGAAATCGCCACTAAAACTATGATCGGAATGGAGGAGTTTCACATGCTTACAAATCTTATTAAGATTTGCAGGACCACCAATAGGATTAGAAACACATAAAGGAACAGAAGCATACTCAGGGGAAAGGAGATGTTCAAACTTATTACACAGGTCATCAGAAATAAAACTATGCGAAGCACCAGTATCAAATAAAACACGAACTGGATGATGAAATAAAGTAAAGGTGCCTTGAAGAGTACCTTGACTATCGCTAGGAGCAGGAGTAGGTGCGGGAGCAGGTGATGAAGCTGATGTGACAGCAAATACGCCAGATGGCTTTCCCTTCTGATATAAAGGACAGTCCTTCCTAAAATGACCCGGCTGAAGACAGACATGACACAGATCGTTCCTGGTAACCTGGGGTGGAGGAACAGCAGCACTGGACGGATTAGGGCAACTATTGGCATAGTGTCCCTTCTGGTCACATTTGAAGCAAGTGATGGAGGAAAGATCAATAGGGTGTCTTTGAGAAGGAGCAGATGCTGAAGATCCCAAGCCCGCATGTTTGATCCAATTCTTCTTCTGCTGGTGGAAGTTGGGCTTTCTCTTCTTGGAAATTGCAGAGGAAGATTGTGAGACATGAGTACTAGAAGCAGCAGGACCCTTGGAAGTAGGGTTCTCATAGCGGATAGCCATATCCATGAGCTCAGTAAATGTGCCATGAACATGTGAAATAAGGCGATCGTAGAACTCTGGGCGAGCTCCAGAAATGAACTTCTCATTCTTCTTTAGCTGAGTGTCGATAAGACCAGGACCGAATTTTGAGAGTTCATTGAACTTCCGTTCATACTCTGAGAAGGACATGGTACCCTGCTTGAGGTCCATGAATTCACGGTAAAGTTGAGATTTTCCGGCTTCGGGCATCCATTTTGCCACAAAAGCCTCCCTGAAAGAAGATACAAATCGAACTTAAGATAGATTCGAAAAGAAAGGAAATGGGGAAAAATTCAAGTTAACACAAAGGATACCTGAACTGCTCCCATGAAAGATCACCTTCGTTAGTGCAAGTCGTAACAGACTCCCACCAATCCAGGGCTGACTCTTGCAGCTGCCATGCTGCTAACTGACGCTTCTGGGCATCAGTGATCTCCAAACCAGTAAAGATTCTTTCCAAACTTCTTAGCCATTGCTGGGCTTCGATGATACTTTCTGAACCGGTGAACTTAGTGCCACCGAGCTGAGAGAATTCTTTGCAAAGGACTGTAAACTTAACGGGTGCAACAGGTGGAGGAACTAGGGCAATACCACGACCCCTACCTCTAGCATTTCCACGATTCATCCTGGAAATATCAAGAATTAATTTAGGACAAGGTACAAAGAAGACTAAGATAAATTAAGATAAAACACGATAAGATCACTTGGATGAATATCCTACTAACAAAATTCCTAACAAGGTAGATACGGAAAGAAGGAAGTTTAGAAAATTTCTTCTTAAAACAAGAAAACTTTATATCAAAATAATCTTTGAAAAATTATTTGAAAAATCATTAAAAAATCATTTTATACTTTGAAAAATACGTTCACTCACAAGGAAATGATTCTGAGTTTGATTTCACTCATTCTAGGGTATTTCTACCCTATCTCTAATGAGTTTTGCTCCATAGGCTAAGGTTTGCCTAAAACCTGGCTCTGATACCAAATGTAACGACCCACTATTTTGGACCATTCAAATCGACAATAATCCACACATGTCAGACTTGAATAATGCAAAATAACAGATTGTAATAAAATTTGGAGCAAATAAAATCATTCACAGAATCACAGACACAGAAATATCAGAATAACTCGCAGCGGAATTTAAAAATACCATAGTGGTTCATGAAGCCACTAAATACATAGTCAAAAATCAAATACAAAATACATAGTCTGAAACACAATATAGTTCCGAAACAAGTACAGTAGAAATCCCAAATACACAAGTCTCTAAAACAAAAGCTGAAATAAGACGACTGAAACTGAAATAGGAAGATAACTAGATAAGCAGAATCTCCAGTGATTCCGAGCTCCAGAAAGGTGAATCCAAAGCTGTGAATACTCAGGCTGACCCGAGCGTAAAATAAAACATAACACTCGAGTCAGGATATACATACTTATACAATGTAAACCAACTCAAATGAACTGTAGTAAAGGTACAAGTAACTTAGAAGATGCTTGGGACCGCCCATCCTCTAAGGATCCGTTAAACTATCTACTATGTAGTAATATTCGCTATTATAATAGTGTCTACATAAGTAAAGTATAATCATATCGGAAAATAGCGTTAAGGGGATGGAGAACCTTAACGCGGTCGGATCTTAAAATCATAATCGTACTAAAGCTCGATATGGTAGGTGACACGGCACAACTAGGCAATGCCAGGGTAGATATACCAATTACGCACACGGACTGATGGATACGCATAGCAGCCACTACCGTTCCACCTCGAACAACATTCCCAAATCGGAGGATGGCCATCTAGTCAAGTCAGTAAGAGTATAATGTCGAAGGAATGTGTCCGAGAAGAGGTGCTACCTCACTGGTCCGAGATCGCTCCTGTTTTAGCCACCTTATGCCAACTCACGGGAGTTGGGTCCACGTAATACCTTAAGGACGTCGCCACCATCCTACTTCATTCTGGAATCTCCACCGCGTACACGGTTGTCAAAGTGGTTTTCGGTATCGACAGAGAGTATGTCCATATCCGATCCCGGTCTCTTTGCCAACCAATCGTTATTATAACCCGTGGTTATAGATTTAAAACAATTTATCAAAATATACTTCGAATTAAACCATTTAAAAACAAAGTCATTATTCCTTTAAATCAATATTATTTTTCCAAAATCTAACCCTTCGGAGTTCACTTATTCACTTAAACAAAAGCATTAAAATTTTCAGCTTCCACGGTATTTAAAAGTGTGGCGGTAAGTTATTTCCGAAAACAATTTTTATTTAACAAAACAATATATATAATTGTTATATCAGTTCAGTTTTTAAACAAAATCATATTTCAGTCTACTGCAGTCCTTAACAAGTGCTACAGTAGCTTTTTATTAGTTCAAGTTCAATTTTAGTTTCTGCTACAACAGCACTTACCAAGTACTATCATAGCTTTAGTTCATTTTAGTCTTTTGGTTCATTTATAAAATCCACAACACTTAACAAGTGTTACAGATTCTACCTAGTTAAAACTTATAAAATCATACATTTAAAATGTTCATTTTCAATCCTTTAACAATTTATTTAAAGGGAAATTTTACAAGTCAAAACCAAACTTACAAATTTGCTTATTACATTCATTTCAACATTTTAAACTTAACTCCATTTTTCCACTAATTTAAAACAAAATTTCAATTTCAATTAACTTAAGTTTCCATCTTTCTTTTTTCCCTTTTTCCAAAATTTCAAAGTTTAAGTTTCGTTTTTAAAAAAAAATAAATATTCCTCCATTTATTTATTTTTATCACATAGAAAAATCATTTCTATTTTAAATAAATCGCTTAAAAATTCGGTTTAAATCAATTTAATGTTATTACAATTTTTTTAAAATCGTTTAAAATATTCAGAAAATACAGAAAAATAACCACGGGTCTGTATAATATTTTCTAGCCTAATTCAAGTGATACGGATACTATATCATTTCAATCCGTAATTTACAAAGAAAAATCCGGGTTTTATCATTTCAAACCCGCAATCCCAAGTAAATAAAATTTAATTGAAAATCGCTCAAGCCTATCATTTCAGCCCATAACGACCTTCCCTTATTCTAAAGTCCGTTCGGGTATGTATCATTTCAACCCATAGTGATTCTATTCTACAGGGAACTTGCAGTGATTTAACAGAATAGAATAACAGTAAAATAAGAACAGATATAACAGATTATACGATATGCAGTTTTAACAATTAACATCAACTATAAATAAATCACAGGTAATTATAACATCATTTATTTATTTATTTATTTCTACACATTCAGTTGCGGTCGTTTCACAATTTATATAAGTATGAATATTCGTGTGAGATTTACTCACCTCTACGGAGCTGGAGATCCGAAGAAAAGAGAAATACGATGAAAATCGAAAGCACGCGAATAGCACGATCAGTCGTTAGCGGATGCGCCAACTGGATTCAAACCAAAAACACAATAAATAACCTACTCTAAGATTTCAAGAATAACGAACTTACAAATGAAGCAACAACCGGAAAAAAACAAGTTGAAAAATTTAAAACACTAGCACGACCACTTTTGAAATACCGATTAACTTTAAAAATCGCAACGTGACAAAACAAATATTTTTCTCTGTTTTCAAAACAAGGTGTAGTATATTTTTTTTTTTTTTTTAAAAAAAACCTCGAAATGAAGCTCTGGAAACCCAATTCAAAATATATTAGAGGAAACACACGTGACCAACTTTCCCAATTCATTTCTCACAATCTATCACAGCAACTTCAAAAGAATTCCCACTGTGACAAAGCAATCGTTTCTAAATTTACAAATGAATTGTCTGACGTGGCGTTCGATGGGCAGGGCTGGGGTAGGAGTGTGACTGGAGGCGGTCTGGCGTGCGTCAGTGGGTTCGGTAGGGAGAGTCTCGACCTGGGGTTGATGGAGGCTGACGGTGGAGACATGGTGGTTCTCGGCGAGGTCAGGTTGGGTGCGTGGGTTTCGTGGTGGTCTGTAGGGTCGGTGACGACTGGGTTGTCACGTGGTGGTGCCTGGTCACGGCCTGGGGTTGACGAAGGAGTTGGTTTCAGTCTGGGTTCGGTCTGGGTAAGGTCGTGGTGGCTGGGCTTAGGGGTGTGGCTGGGGTGATCTGGTGGTGACGTGGAGACGACTGGAACGGATCTGGCGAAGGGGATTGGTGGTGGAATGGACTGGGTTGTGGGAAAGGTGGTTGGCTCTGGCGTACGAGGCTGGTGGCGTATGGCTGACGTGGAGGTGGTTCTGGCCACATAGGCGGTAGTGGGTTGGGAACATGGTGGCTGGCACGGTCGTGGGGTAGGTCACGGTGGCAAGCAGATCAACAACAAACAAAATAAAAATAAGAAAAGAAGGCATGCGCTTTACCTCAGAGATGCTCACTGAAATTTGTAAAGAAGCAACAGAGAAAGTTTTGTCTTGGAAAACTTTTTGAACGAGGAAAATAAACGTGACTCAGAAGGCAAATGGTTTGAACAGCAGAAAGATTTAGGCAATAAATTTTATTAAAGTGGAGGAATGAATGGAAGGCCAAAGGGAAAGAAAAATCTTCCACGTGCACGAATCAATGCAAAATTTTTGGGCAAGAGTTTGAATTTCTCAAAATAAAATATACGGCTGAAACTTGCACTGCCAATGCATACAAATTCAAATGGACGGTGAAAACAAAAGAGATTTTAAAACGCCCAAACAACGTACAATTTGTTTTATTTCTTTTATTAAATAAATTTAATAAATGTTAACGGTTTCTTAAAAATATAACGTAACTTTTTAACCCGAATTTAAAATAGTTATTATCATCATTAATAAGATTTTATTCTACTATAAAGTTAAGAACGGACAAAACGTAACGAGATGTAACGTTTTAAATTTTCGTTTTATACGAATTTCTACAATTTATATTTCAAAATGTTTTGTTTTTTTTTTATTAAAATTTCGCTTTAAAATATCGGGCTGTTACAGAGAACCTTGGCTCTGTTGAGATTACTCGTTAAGGATAGGGTCAATGGTACCCTAGAACGAGTTGAGTGTATATACATATGAGAGCGTATTTGTTATTTTCATATATAAAGATTTCAAATGATTTTTATATAAGATTATATTTATAAAGCAATATTTCTTTTAATATATTAAAGAAATTGGTGTTGAATCATTGGAATTAAATAAGATAATAAGAATTAAGTGGTAATAGAAATACAACGAAATTGAAATTAAATGAAGATAAGTTTGAAATGAATCCAAACTGAAATTAAAATCTTGAATTTGTAGAAATGTTATCAAGAATAAAGATAATAATGAATTGGTTTCCAGATAGGATAATCTTAGTTATTATCATAAATGGTAGTTGTGTTTAATAATGAATGTTGTTAATGATTAAGTAAAATGAAATGTTTAGGGAAGTAAACTTTTAGGTGAATATGACTTATAAATTGGAATTGAAGATAATTTAAAATTGTGAAGTTTTAAATCTAATTCCAGAAAACTTGAAATTGTTTTAAAGAAGTTTGTTTTGAATTAAAACCAAAGGTGGTTTAAAAATTTAAAGTATAACTTGGTGTGTAAAGAAAATGTATATATGAGGAATATACATAATATCAAAGATGATTTGAAGTAAACACTAAGTGTTGAGTTTTGAATTTTCCCGGAAATGTGATAAGTTTTTTTTAAAACTTAAGTGGGAAGTTTATTAATAAGAAGTTTAAAATTTAAAATGGAGAATTCAAATTTGAGTAAGGTTGATTGGATTCTGAAGATTTAATCATTTAAAAAGTTTTGAACTCTAATTTGAGTTTTGAAATAAGATAAGTAAAGATACTTTAAAATGGAATTTTGAAATTTGAATTCAGAATTAAAAGGTTTAAAGATTTAATTTGTTAAAATTAAAAATAAAGGTTGAATTAATTTAAAAGTAAAGGAATTGTGATTTAAGGAATTAAACCAATATTTAAAAATTTTAACTCGAATTTATATAATTCGAGATAGTTTAAAATTGAGATTTAAATTGAATTAGTTCAAACTGAATTTGGTAAATGGGAATTGTGATTTAAGATGGATAAGTTTAAAATTCAACTGGAAAATTTGAATTGGATTAATTTGAAATAAAATTGAAGATTGAATGAGTTCAAATTCAAATGTGAATTGGGATTAAATCAATTTCAATGGAAATTGAAGTTATTTAAATTGCAATTGAGTTAATTTAAATGGAGATGGAAATTTAAATTGAATTGATGAGAATTGAACAGTTTGGCTCTGGATTATTTTCAAAATAAAGTGTTTTAATACAAATATATTTTTCCAAACTATTTACTATATAATCTTTCTTCTTAAACCCCAAACTATCTCATACTTATTTTACAATTATTTTGGAACTATTTAACTATTTTGAAACTGTCTTATAAACTAATTACTATTTTTCAGTTACCTACATCTAATCACTATTTTAAATCTATTTTGCAATTATCTAACTATTTTTATATCTACTTAACTATTTTACAGATATTTTACAAACTAATAACTATTTTTCAACTACTTATCCATTTTAAATTTTTTTCAAGTTATTTTTAAAATTTAAATAGGTCAGAGTTCAGACTGTTTGTAATTGAAGTAATAACTCAATTGGAAATGGAAGCAACTGAGATTAAGTGAATAAAATTAAAGGAAATATGAATAGAAAAGGAAACTAATTTGGCTAATAACCAATAAAGATAAATACGTAGGATATACGTATATTATTCTATTCGCATAGTGATTTGATCCAGATTCGAGCACAGAATTTCGAGATAGTATTATCGATCCGAGTTGGGATTTTTTCGCTCGATTTTCGACGGCGAACCTGGATATGGATTGTTGATTGGTTCTGGATATACTCTATCATGGCTACGACTATGCAAGGAGAATGACGGTTTCTGATCAAGAAACCAGATCTGAGTCCGCACTAGGAAGTCGGGTGGACGATACTAGTTCGGAAGTGAAATTATGTGATCGATTGAGTGATCAGATTGATATTGTGTACGGATGATATGTGTGCATCGTACGGATTTGAATGAAATTGATATTGAAGATTGGGGATAAGAACTGTAAAATGGTTTTTGAAAAGAAATATGGTTAATAACTTTATAAAAGATTTATCAAATGTGAATATTTGATTTAGAATAAAATAAAGTTATATATCCTTGTTATATAAGGTAAATCTTCCCTTTTTGAATCTATTGCTAAAAGAAAAGGGTTTTGAAATATTTGAAGTATAAAAGAGGTTTTATACAAAGTTTGAAATGATCCAAAGTTTTCAAAGTTATATATATCTATATCTATATATATAAAGGATCTTATGAGAATGATTTTGGAAAAGGTTTTGGGAACCTATGGATTTTGGAAAGGGCTTTTGATTTTTGAGAAATCAATTTTGTATTTTGGAAAGCCTAGTTTGAGAATTATCGATTTTTGGTAATCGATTTTGTGTAAAGGAGATTTTGATAAATCATAAAGGGTATGATTTGAAGAAACTATAAGTATATAGTATAAAATGTTTTGAGTATAGCTCTGGGGAAAAAGGCGCTCCCTTGAAATGAACTTCTCAGGAGTGCCACTGGGTGGTACTGCCTTGAACCCCAAGGGGGGATTCTAAAGTTGATCCTGTGAGGAGTCCGGACAAACTAGTTCCTGAGGATTATTTGTGTAGCGAAAGTCGAGGGGCTGGTGCCCACAGAGGCATTTGGGTTATGCTGTGACGACAGTTTAACTCGATGTCACTGCGATCTACTGCAGACCATAGCGGAAGTCATGTGTGCCGCTGAGAGCCAACTGTCTACGTTTGATTTTATATCGGTAGACTGTGACACTATGGTAACATAGCGAAAGTCGTTTGTGCCGCTGAGAGCCAACAGTCTGCGTTTGATTTTATATCGGTAGACTGCGACCTATGTGGGAGAAGTTTCATTATTTGGCAGCGAAATTCGGTGGCGCTGATGCCTACAGTTATATGGGTTTGTGCTGTGATAGCAACATAAGGCCCGGGTATAACTGCGATCTGTAGCGGGTTCCATGGCGTAATCGAGGAGCGCGGAGACCTACAGTTATCTGTGGATTTTGCCGGGACGGCAACGTAACCATCGGGTTAACTGCGACCATGGATGGGGGTGATGATTTCCAGAGCATTCTCACCAAAGATATTTCCTCTATTTCAAAAATGTTTTCTATATTTTCAATTAATTATTTTCCAAGTATTTTCACTGGGTGTTGAAAACGGGTCTGCTAAGTACTTATAGATTTTCAGTCTTACGCCTGATCAACGTATGACCGAATTTCTGTGAGAACGATGATGGATTTGTTGAGACATCGAGTTATAAAAAGTATTTTTATAAAACTATTTTGGTGATATTATATTGATTTTTGAAGTATTTTAAAATTTCTTAATTAAAGAGTTTATAGATGAAAATACTCAAAGAATAATTTAACTGTAATAAAATTCTTGCTTCATTCCTTTTCGAGGACGAAAAGATTTAAAGGGGGGAGGAATGTGATATCCCGGATTTTCGGGCATCAGATAATTGGATAGTTATCTGATTTAACTTTTTAAAATACTGATTTATAAATCGAACAAATTCAAATGTGATAATCTCCATTTAAAAATTTATTTAAAATTTGGTAAGATTGTTAATTTCAAATCAATAATGATAATATGTTGTATATATTCATGTATAGAGAAGTTTTATATACAAATTGAATTTGTGTTCGTTTAAATATATATGATATATATATCAAATTGATTTTTAAATTGAATTTGAAGTTGAATCTAGATTTAAAATTTGGAAAGTCAAAAGATAGATATTTTAAATATTTTAAAATAATATATAAGCTTTTATTTATAAATATAATTGGTTTTTATTTTCTTTAAAGTATTTTTATATATAGATAAGTATTTGTAAATTAATAAATTAAGTATAAAGCTTTTATTAATATTTAAAAAAGTAATTAAAGATTACTTATTTTACAAGTGTCAAATTATGAGATCATGTAAATAACATGTGTAAGATGAATAAACAAGTGTCACTTTTTATTTTTATTTTATTTTCTTTTTAATAAATCCTAATTAACTCTATATAAACACCTATCTCCTCTCTTCCATTTTTTTCCCATTCTCATTTTTCAAAAACAAAGAAAAAAAAACCAGCAATGTTCAAACTGAAATCATCTCCACAAACCAAAATCAGAAAATCTACAAACCGAAATGATCATCCTAAAACCAAAACTGAGATTTCATCTCAAACCAATCAAAACAAATTTACAACCTGGCCATTTATTCTTCAAACCTGAGACCTTCCTCTAATCCAAAAATCAAGCCCTGTAAACACAAATCTGTAAATCAATTATCCACAAACATGAATTCATCTTCAAAAGCCTAAAACTCAAAAGTTCAAATGCCTGAAACCATTTTCTTAAAGCCTGAAATCTTTTCATCTCAAGCCTGTAACCATGTTCTTCAAGTCTGAATCATTTCCAAGTGCATGCAATATAATCTGAGGAAGAAGCAAGTTTTCAAAAGCTTTTTAAAGTTTTAAAGGAAATCAAAACAAGCTCTTCAGTTTTTAAAGAAACCCAAGCAAATTCATTTCAAAGCTTCCAGTTTCAAAACTCTCTGCCTTTTTGAAATAGGTGAGTAAACTACCCTTTAGAATATGGAATTTGTTATATCTTGGTTTGCATGTGATGATCTGTAAGTTGTGATAGAAAGTATGCTTGCATGTATACGGATTTCAGATATATAAATAAGTTAAGATGTGCATGTTTGATATGTTGATGTTCATCTCTGTTTATAGTTGCAGAGTTTAAATTTAAATCAAAAATCCTAATCTCCTTTTCTATTCACTGATAGGCTTTAGCTTTCAAACTAAATAAGTTTATTCAAACATAGATTAAGGTTTAAAAATATATTCAAACAAATTTAGTTTGGAAATTTTCTGGGAATCAAGAAGATCAGTAGGAAACTTAAGAACATGATGAAATCCATTATCATAGTTTGCTGATTTATGTTTATAACCTGAATTCCCTTTGAAAATTAGGATTTTTAAAATCAAAATTAAGATTTTTAGTTGAGTTTTGAATAGGATTTCCCAAGATGATCAGAATATGGGTTTTTGGCTATTTCTGATGATCGGGAAACTCGGGGTGGTCGGAGTCTCTGCTGAAGGTAGAGGGAAGTTTGGTGGTCTCGGCAAAAATGGTAGGTGGGTTATTAGTCCACCGAGGCGGCGGCACGGCGTTGGTTTAGGGTTTAAAACCCAAATTGGTCGAGGTTGGGAAATTTGATCGCTGAGTCGTTTCTAGGGCACCGGGGTTCATCGGACGTTGGGGATAGAAGCGTGGATGGTCGGCAAAGTTGTGGTCAGAGATTCATGATCTATGGTGGTCGGCGTCATGGGGTCGAGGAGTTTTCAGGTAGGGGTTGCTGTGCCAGTTTGTTCGAGATAACTCAATTACGTGTTCGAGTTATATTAAATGTTTCAGGTGGTCAGTCGTTGGGTGGTGATGGTCGCCGACATGTGGGGCGTATCGGCGATGACCGGAATGGCTCCGGTGATCTGTGCATGTGCACCTATGTTGGTTGTGTCAGTGGTGTTGTGCTCGTGGAAGGAAGAGAAGTATACTCGGGTGGGAACTCGGGAAAAGGAGAGGCTAGCTCGTGTTCGTCTTCGAGTGTGTACGATAGGGTTATTAACATGTTAACAGGTTTTAAACTTTAAACTAAAACCAAGTTTTAGAAAATACTCGGGTCTGGACTCGAGTGTATACCGGGTTGAACCCGAAGCAAATATTTTAGTAGTTTTAAAATTTGAAATGGAAGCAAGTTTTAGAATTTTAAGTGAATCTAGTTTAAACTATTTCTTAATCTATTACCTTATATAATAAATGTTTTAAATAATTAATTTAAGAAAGTTATATGATTTGTTTAACTTAAATTTATTAAGTTAAATTCTTAAGTTATTTAGACTTAAATTTAAATGTAATCAAGTAGATAATTAAGAAAAATGGTTTAAATTTATATGTTAATGATAGTTAAGTAACAAATAAAGATAAATGGTTTATCTTAAGGTTAATTAGGGTCATTGGTGATTAAAGATTAATTAAATTAATGAATTAAAGAGAAATTAATTAATAATTAGAGATTAATTAATTGGTAATTAGAGGTTAATTAATGTAAGAAATTAGAGATTAATTACTTAAACGACAATTACTTAATGTAAGTAATTAAAGAATTAATATTGTTAAGGGTTAATTAAATTAATTAGTAGTTAAAGGATAATTAATAAATAATTTAAGGTTAATTAATTGAGGATAATTAACCAGTGGGAAAATTACTTAATGAAAGTAATTATGGATAATTAATTTAGATTGGTTTGAAATTAATTAATGTTTGGGTAAGCAGGATTTAAAAGTAATTAACTTGATTAGAAATGGTACAATTAGTTTATCTTGCTTATAGATAATTTAGATATATTAAATGACTTAGATTATTTGATATCTCTAATATGTGATTTGGGATGCTTTGTGATAAGAGATACTTGGTTGAACTGTGGTATTATGGTTTATCTTTCTGAGATAAATTGTTGTGTGAACATGAAATCCTGAATAGAAATGGTATTGTTTAAACTTAATCATTTTGGCTTAAAGAATAACATTGGATTCGAAGAGACCGGGATCGGATATCAGCGATATCCGAAACCACTTCGATTAGTAATCTATAAATCTTTATAGATTTGATATGCGAAATCAATAAGCCGGTTTGGAATAATATGGACCATTTAAACTAAGTTGGATACTTAGATATTGTTTTGTGAAATAAGTATTGACTATATAAGTTGTTTACTTGTGGTAAAGTACGAGTTACCCGGGTTTAAATAAGTTCTATGGATTTAAATTTCATGTTAGATGAGTTTACTCACGCTGGTTTCCAGCCTGACCCGGGTGTTACTTTGTGGTAATGCTCGGGTCAAACCGAGTATTACAGATTTCAGGTAAGGACGTTCTGGAGCTCAGGAGGCGAGCTGGATGGCAGGAACGTATGGAGTATATTCCGCTGTGATATTATAGTTGTCTGAGACATGTTAATTTTAACTGTCTAGTACTTTTGTGAATGTTGTAACTCTGATGTATTAAAATGTAATTAACAAATACAGTTTTTCTTTGTATAACTGATATTATTATTTGTTATTATATTTAATCCGCTGCGAATGTGAGATGTTGTGTTCTCTGTTCTCCTTTCTTCTTTCTGTTTCTTTCTTCTATCTCTTTCTTTTTCTTCTAACTATCTGGAATTTTCGGGTTCGAAAATTCCGGGTCGTTACACTTGGTATCAGAGCGAGGTTAAGCGAGAACCTTGGCTCTGTTGAGATTACTCGTTAAGGATAGGGTCAATGGTACCCTAGAACGAGTTGAGTGTATATATATATGAGAGCGTATTTGTTATTTTCATATATAAAGATTTCAAATGATTTTTATATAAGATTATATTTATAAAGCAATATTTCTTTTAATATATTAAAGAAATTGGTGTTGAATCATTGGAATTAAATAAGATAATAAGAATTAAGTGGTAATAGAAATACAACGAAATTGAAATTAAATGAAGATAAGTTTGAAATGAATCCAAACTGAAATTAAAATCTTGAATTTGTAGAAATGTTATCAAGAATAAAGATAATAATGAATTGGTTTCCAGATAGGATAATCTTAGTTATTATCATAAATGGTAGTTGTGTTTAATAATGAATGTTGTTAATGATTAAGTAAAATGAAATGTTTAGGGAAGTAAACTTTTAGGTGAATATGACTTATAAATTGGAATTGAAGATAATTTAAAATTGTGAAGTTTTAAATCTAATTCCAGAAAACTTGAAATTGTTTTAAAGAAGTTTGTTTTGAATTAAAACCAAAGGTGGTTTAAAAATTTAAAGTATAACTTGGTGTGTAAAGAAAATGTATATATGAGGAATATACATAGTATCAAAGATGATTTGAAGTAAACACTAAGTGTTGAGTTTTGAATTTTCCCGGAAATGTGATAAGTTTTTTTAAAAACTTAAGTGGGAAGTTTATTAATAAGAAGTTTAAAATTTAAAATGGAGAATTCAAATTTGAGTAAGGTTGATTGGATTATGAAGATTTAATCATTTAAAAAGTTTTGAACTCTAATGTTCAACAATTATACTCCATTGAACACGTCGCTGGAAAATGTCTATTTACAGACCTGTAATACCATGCAATACAAGAAACCTACCCCGAAGCCACCGACAGAAAGACAAATCCAGACAGGGAAGTTTTGTAGATTCCACGAAAGTTATAGCCATAACACAAATGAGTGTCGTCATCTACAGGATCTCATTGAGAAACTGATTCGCGAACTAAAGTTGGATCAGTATGTGCGGGCGACGCAGTCAGGTGGTGTGGGCCCATCGAATCAGAATCGTGCGCCAAATCTAGAAAGGCAGGAAGAACCTACTCGTACTGGCGGGAGGTTGGTTATTAATATAATAAGTGGTGGTCCTCATCCAGCAGACCGAAGCTGAAACGAAATGGAGTCGTATGCCCGCTCTATCAGGCATGCGGATTTCGAATGTTATAGTAGTTTTGATGAAGGGGCTCCGGCCAAGCAACAGAAGACGATGACAGATGACATTGTGTTCAGAAACAGAGACGTTGATAAAGTGGAAGCCCCCACCATTGATCCACTGGTCATCTCAGCTCAAGTAGGTCCTGCTTGGATAAAGAGGATCTTAGTTGACAGTGGAAGCTCTGTGAATATTTTGTTTCAGCGAGCTTATGATTAAATGAGAATGGAAGCCATGGACTTGAAACCTTGTCAATCCCGAATCCATGGTTTCAACGGAAGTGATACTATACCCACTGGAATGGTGGAACTGCCAGTGGAGTTGGGAGTTGGAGAACGTCGGAGAGTACGGATGTTACAGTTCGTTGTTTTGGACATAGACGCCCCTTATAATGCTTTCCTGGGCCGACCGGCCCTCGCTGAATTCAGGGCAGCCATTGCCCCGTGGTGTTTGACTTTAAAGTTTCCCACTGATCATGGAGTGGGAATCATATAGGGAGATCAGGCTGCTGGAAGAGCTTGTTATGTTGCAGAGCTGCGGGAGGTGTAGCGAAAGGAGAAAGGAAAAGGCGTAGAGGAATCTCTCTGCGTCTGCTTTGCTGATAATTGACAATTAATGCCCGGGCCAAGGCCCGGGCACCCCAACCAATTCCAAAGGGACCTTGACCCAAGAGAAACTGAAGACGAAGGAGAATCTAAAGTGAGTCAAGCATCCCCGGCCGAGCTGACGATTGATGTCCCAATTTACGAGGACGATAATTCCAAAATGATAAAGATTGGGTCTCAGCTAAGCCAGCAAACTCAAGAGGAATTGGTTGAATTTCTACAGGCGAATCTTGATGTATTCGCCTGGACGCATTCTGACATGTGCAGGATCTCGTCGGACCTCACGAGCCACACTCTGAATATTGACCCGCGGCATGTCCCGGTCAAACAGTAAAGGCGTGGTATGGATCCAGAGAGATCTGCCGCCCTTAAAGAAGAAATAGAAAAGCTTAAAGCGAATGGGTTCTTTCGAGATGCTCTATATCCCGAATGGATGTCGAATCTCGTGCTCGTCCGAAAGTCGAACGTAAAATGGAGAACGTGTGTCGATTACTCCGATCTGAATAAAGCTTGTCCCAAAGATAGTTTCCCACTCCCCAGAATTGATCAGCTCATAGATTCAACAGTTGGACATGAACTCTTATCCTTCATGGATGCGTATTCTGGCTACAATCAGATACCAATGTACTTACCTGATCAAGAACATACCAGCTTCATTACCAATTTGGGACTTTACTGCTACAAAGTCATGCCATTCGGACTCAAGAATGCCGGGGCTACTTATCAACGATTGGTCAATCGGATGTTTGCCAATCAAATCGGGAAAACCATGGAAGTATATGTAGACGACATGCTTGTGAAGTCACGGTTTTCCACTAATTATGTTAAAGACTTGGAAACTATGTTCAACATACTTCGAGAGTACAGAATGAAGCTAAACCCACTGAAATGTCATTTTGGAGTCGCATCCGGAAAATTCCTTGGGTTCATCGTCAATGCTAGAGGGATCGAGGCTAACCTTGAAAAGATCTGGGCTATCAGAAATCTTGGAACTCCGAAAACTATAAAGCAAGTCTAGAGTCTCAATGGGAAAGTAGCAGCATTGAGCAGGTTCATTTCAAATTCCACCGACAAATGCATTCCCTTCTTCGATTTGATCCGAAAAGGAAAGCGAAACTTTGAATGGACCACAGAGTGTGAGGCCGCATTCCAAGCACTTGTTCAGCATCTATCCACACCGCCTATCCTGTCAAAGCCTATTGATCATGAGAAGTTATACGTATACTTGGCGATATCAGAAAACGCTATCAGCGCTGCCTTAATTCGAGAAGAAGACAAGATACAGAAGCCAGTATACTACGTCAGCAAACGATTGACTAGAGCTGAAAGGAATCATCCGAAACTAGAGAAGTTGGCTTATTACCCTATTATTGCATCAAGGAAGCTCCGACCATATTTCCAGGCACATCCTATTACTGTGTACACCGACCAGCCGTTATGACAGGTCCTTACGCGGCCTGAGACGTCTGGTAGGTTACTCAAGTGGAACATCGAACTAAGTCAGTTTGATATTACTTATACTCCAAGGCGAGCCGTTCAAGGACAAGTCCTAGCCGATTTCATAACAGAATTTACCGTTCCAGAGGACTTGCCCGAAACCAGTAAATCCCCCGAATACGTCTGGAAGCTGTACATTGATGGTGCATCAAACGACCGGTGTTCGGGCGCTGGTGTTTTACTCGAAACCCCCGAAGACTGATCTATATGCTATGCTTTGAAGTTTGATTTTCATGCAACCAATAATGAAGCTGAATATGAAGCCCTCTTAGCTGGACTAAAGCTTGCCAGAGATTTGAGAATTATCGCTGTAGAAATTTACCGTGATTCGCAATTAGTCGTATGTCAAGTTCGGGGAGAATATCAGGCGAGAGATCGAAGGTTGGCTACCTACTTAGCTCGAGTTCAGGAAATACTGAATCAGTTTGATTATTATGTCATTTATTGTATACCTCAAGAACGCAATCAAAAAGCCGATTCATTGGAAAAGTTAGCCAGCACAGGTGATGCTCAGCAAATGGGACTCATTCCTATAGAGATGTTAACTTCCCCAAGCATTGACCGGGCAGAAATAGACTGGGTATGCGAAACCGTCCCCGAAAAGGATTCATGGATGACTCCACTCAGAAATTACATTTGGCACGGAACCATGCCAGAGCGCAGGAGTGAAAAGAGACAAGTCCTTCGGAAGGCCTCACGATTCACCATCCAGAATGGAATCATGTACAGAAGAGGGTACTCTATTCCTCTACTCCGGTGTATCGCTCACGATGAAATTAAACGAGTATTGCACGATGTACATGAGGGAGAATGTGGCGATCACACCGGGGGGCAAGCACTTGCCAAGAAAATACTTCGATATGGGTATTACTGGCCTACTGTGAATCACGATGCGTCGGATTATGCAAAGAAATGTGATAGGTGTCAAAAGCATGCTCGAATCCCTAGAGCCCCTCCTACCGAGATAACGCAAATGGTCAGCTCATGGCCATTTGCAATGTGGGGCATCGACATCATTGGTACTCTACCTCTGGCAAAAGGTGGTGCAAAATACGCCATTGTCGCAGTTGATTACTTTACAAAGTGGGCTGAAGATGAAGCTCTTGCTACCATAACGACAAAGAAAGTAATTAACTTTGTAGTTCGCAACATCATCTGTCAATTCGGTCTCCCATACACCTTTATTACGGACAATGGAACCCAATTCGACAGTGCTGAATTTAAAGATTTCTGCAAACGATTTCACATCCAAAAGAAATTCACTGCAGTTGCACACCCTCAGGCGAACAGACAGGTCGAAGCAGTTAATAAAGTTATAAAGTCCATTTTGAAAAAACGACTGGAAAAGGTTTGGGGCAAGTGGGTCGATGAACTTCCTATGGCTTTATGGGCCTACTGAACAACCCACAAGACCACGACCGGTCACACTCCATTCTCTCTCTCTTATGGTTCAGAAGCCGTTATTCCAGTTGAGCTAGAAGTACCTTCTCATCGTGTGACATACTATGATCCAAAGACAAATGCTATATTACTTGCTGAATCTCTCGATCTACTAGATGAGAAGCGTGAAGAGGCTAATTTGAGGGCAGCCGTGCATTGAAGTCGAGTCGCCCAATTGTACAACGCCAAGGTCTGCCCGTGAACCTTTGAACTAGGCGATCTCGTCATGAAAAAAATCTATCTGGTCCCTTCGCATATGAATCCAACATGGGAAGGACCGTATGTTATTGAACGAAGGCTCGGAGATGGCACATTCAAATTATCGACCGTTGACGGTCTTACCCTGCCAAGAGCCTGGAATAACGAGAGTCTCCGTCGCTACTACACATAACAGCTATGTTATCTCATTTAGTTTATTTTCCATTTTCGCAATTTGTTTCTGCATTTAGAAATTAGAATTTGTAACAAGGCAACTGACTTTGCCATATTTTCGTATTTCAGCAATAAAATGCAATCTATTCGAGCCAGAGCTGTGATTTACTTGAAATGCTTCGTATGATCATCACTATGCACGGAGAGCTGAGTTTCACCATACGGTGGAATTTATTCAAATAGGGAGTGACTGTGACGCAACCGGTCACTCGCTAAGTGAAACCCGAGCTCGGGGACAGGCCACAACATCAAAGTCAAAAACGGATTGATACACGATAATCCCTCACTCAACTCCCGGTTCCCAGAGTGCAAACTGGGGTATTAAAATACGTCTACGAAGAGGGTGGATCCGTCCGCCTAACGACTTCGTCCGTGTCTGAGCCAAGTTTGAGGAGGGTGGACCCGTCCATCTAACGACCTCACTTATTAACTCGGGGTGGATGAGATCCGACCATCCATGATCCTGATACACCTTTCATTCCCAGAGTGCGAACGAAACCCAAAAACATACAGCAGGTATGACTGACCGTCTGCTCATCAACTCTGAACTCCCAGAGTGCGAGTCGGAGCATAAAACATCAACTCTGGATTCCCAGAGTGCGAAACGGAGTATAAACACTAACTCTGAATTCCTAGAGTGCAAAACGGAGTATAAACATCAACTCCGAACTCCTAGAGTGCGAGTCGGAGTATAAACATCAACTATGAACTCCCAAAGTGCGATTCAGAGTATAAACATCAACTCCAGATTCCCAGAGTGCGAAACGGAGTATAAACACCAACTCCGGATTTCCAGAGTGCGAGACGGAGTATAAACATCAACTCTCGATTCCCAGAGTGTGAAACGGAGTATAAACATTAACTCCTGATTCCTAGAGTGTGAAACGGAGTATAAACATCAACTTCAAGTTCCCAGAGCGTGAATTGAAGTATAAATATCAACTCTAAGCTCCCAGAGTACGAGTCGGAGTACCAAGGTCAATTCCGAGTCCCCAGAGCGCGGACGTATGACTTAAACTTAAGCCAGCGTGACCAAACCGCCAATAAACAAATATGGATCCCCGGAGTGCGGATATGATCATCGACAATCAGGCAAGCGTGAATAAACCGCTCAATCTCCACTTGTTTCAAACATTCATTCAGTGGTACTGGACTCAACATGTTATAAGTGAGAAGCAATCACTAACTGATGTTCCGCAACTCATCCCCGAGACTGGGGGGCAGGACTTAAGCGTCGACCATTGACTGAAGCGATGCGACGTCAAAATTCAACTCGCTTCCCAGTTGCGAACAATGTCCACAGTTTCTAGACTTGGTGCAAAAAGACATGGATAATTGGATGTGAAGATGTTGAGATATTGGTCGATCTTTGCTATGAAGTTGGGGTTAGCCGACCCCTAAGAGGGATAGCTACGGATCCCTCTTTCTTCATCCAAATGATATGTGATCCCTAGGGTCCCCACATCTTACTCACAAAATTACATATGGATTGGACTTATGAATTTTGAGATATTGATTGTTTTCCGTTGAGTTGTACTTGCTTGGCTGAAATATGCCGATCCCTTTTATACCAATCCCTTTCTTAGGTGAAGTAATTTGCCCATAACTTGCACATACAAACTCCAAAAGACTTGAGATTTGAAATGTAACCTCGTGGGGCCATCCTTGTCACTTTATACTGGTCTCACCTAGTTTATGATAAAAATTAAGGACATATATCGATCCCCTAGGGGAAGGAAAAAGCATCGATCCCCTATTTGGGTGAGACACTAATCCGTACTTAGAATATTCTGGAGATTCTATCTTTTGGTATCGATTGATCGTTGCTTCATATCATTGCTTGCACTTGATTTCTAGACCTCACAATCATCGCTCTTGACTAATGGCCTTGATAATCATGAAGTCTGTTGAGATAAATCTGCCTGTCTACTGCCTTGGAAAAAGGTAGGTTAACATCACCTATTACACCCAACAATTCTATCAACTTTGATAACCTTTGCTTTACATATAAAATAAAATCCTTGGTAAAATTATTTCATTTACTATTTTAAAACAATATTGTTTCAATGTGCCTTGTTTAAGTGTTTAGGAAACCCCTATCGATATCGTTGCATCCCACGTCTCGACCAATATTCTTAAGCCACTCAATTGATAAATTAACCCAACATAAAACTTTTTTATATCACTAACAAATAAGCACTCTTATATATAATACAATCAAACTCATAATAAGGCATTCCATTACCTTATCTCTTAATGAGTTTCCCATAAAAGCCTAGGTGTTCGCTTAACCCAGGCTCTGGTATCAAATGTAATAAACGGCTTTTCGACCTTTGAAAATCGACACTAGTACGTCCACTATATTACGTGCCAAGCAATCAAGTGCTGTGAAACTAAACATTAGGGTTGAAAGGAAGAAAAGATAGAAGAGAAGAAACTAAACGACACATAATCTCACAACGCAACGGAACAATATATTACTCAACATAATATATTACAAAGTCATTTCAAAATTGTTACGTCAGAGTCATACTAATAATACAATTTCTACCCTAGGACTGCTATAACAATATGTCCCTACCTAACTGAATACAATAAACATATAATACATTAGAAACAAGAAAAATAACTAGCTATCGATGAAGCGACTTGCTCCAAGCTCCTCCTAGTAAGTATACGGATAAAATTGAACTACTTGACTACTTATTCAAATTTGAGCACCCAAGAGTTTAGGAAAAGAAAATAAACTCCGGGTCAGACATAGGTCTTATGTCAGTAAACTCAAGCAACTTAATTATTACTTTAAAAACTCTTTTAAAACCAAAGGTATCTCATAAGACCATGCTGCACATAAACATGGACTGGTTTTTATCTTATGATAACCAAAACCCTTGTATATAAAGTCCAGTGATATTATAATAATGTCTAAGGACTCAAATACATATCCAAAATAGCTGAAACTGTTACCATATTTAATTCCATCATACTAGTCTCTAAAATCAAAACCATAAAGGCATGTATTGAAGATTGGATACCAAACTATGGCAAGATAAGAAACTACCTTCCAATGGTATACCCCTAAAAAATGCACCTGGAGTTTGACAAGAACTTCTTGTACCCCTGCTACATAGAGTCAGCTGCCCCTAAACATGGCGAACCAGATTACCTCATCCCTTTTTGACACCAAGGCCTTATACTACTATGGTTTTTCCAGGCAAAACAACTTGAATACAGACAATTTAGAATGGGATGGCAGCTCCTAATGGTAGCTGACCACATAGCTCTGCTGCATATCCTGTTTTTGCCATTTCTCGGTTTGTGAGGTTCGTGAGGTCATCTTTACCTTCTTCCTCTTAGAAGACCATCTTGGAATGCTAACACTGCGCTCTAGGCAGAGATACAATGCCAGCATTCATCCATGCAATCTGTTCTAGGATCGAACAAACATTCCACATTACTATCTTCCATTTGGAATTACCCTCAGGAAGAATAGTATAACTCCACAACATACTTCAATTTGATTTAACATCGTTCGTTATTAGTTTGGAGTGGTTCGAATCAACCTGAGAACCTGGTGTCTCCAAATCTAACTGATAATTTCCGGTTAACAAATTCTAGTTCTTTTGGAAGTATGCACTAAGCAATCAAATCCTCAACGAGTATCTCGAAAATCCCGACATATCTCCTAAATCAAAACAGGTTCAGATTTGATAGTCGGTTATATAATTATCAAATAAACAAACAACAACCTATTCCATTTTAGATTTATTTATCCATAGCAACCATTAAGCCTCAAAACAAATCTTTATTTAATAAATCTCTTTCGAAAAAATCTGTCTAAAACATTCATATACTTATCTCTTTGACGTATGTATATTCACAAATATTTTTGAATAACTTCTTACTTCCAGATCATGTTAAGAAGGATTAAAAAAATGTTGTTTAAATGGGAGGTAAGGAAAACTCTAAACAATATTCCTTCGGTGTTAAGTGTGGAACGGAAGTTCCATACCACCATTTTTTTAAAAGGTCAGTCTCGAGAAACCCAAATCTCAAATTATTTTTAAAATTTACTCTACCAAACCATTTTTTAAAACAATTTATTTTATTCATGAAATCTCCTTTTCTTATAGACCCAAATCCATTTACAGAAACACTTTATGGGACTTCCAAATTCATTTAAAAAGCACTTTTATAAATATTCAAAACAATTTATAACTCCTTTATAAATAACCAAACCTTTATAAACTTCTATTATAAACATTCAGACCCTTTCCAAAAATTTCTTTTATGAATATTCAAAACATTTCTTAAACCCCCTTACAAAACCCCAAAATCATTCGTAAAATTCCTTTATAAACCTTTCAAATTTAAACAACTTCTTTAATAAAACATTATCTAAAAATTTCCTTTTGATAAACCCATCCATTATTTAAATATTTCAACTAAAGTCGTTGCCAAATCATCCTTGAAATGTCTTATCCAAAATGGAATAACTTTGAAATCATCATCAAAAAGGAAAATGAAAACATTTGACATCACAAAATCCAACGGAGGCTTAGAGACCACAAGAGATCTTTTAATTTGGTTCTACTTAACAAGTTAACATGAATATTTGCATGAGCAAGCAGTAAGTAAAGGGGATCATTTAATCACAATCAATTAGTCCATTACATAGGTAAGTGTTCCAGTATTTATAATAGCAGAATTGTGTTTTGTTCTACCAATAGATGTCATTTGGTTCCCTAGTCAAAAAGAGTTACTTAAGGCTCAGACAAGAGATCCTTCGGTTTAAAAACATTTCACTTAGGTAAGAAAACTGGTTTAAAATAAGTAACTGATAGAATTTTAGAGAACTTTTAAAATGAATGAACCTCAATTAAATCATAAGTTAAAACCTAATTAAACCTTAATAAATTTTAAATATATTAAAAACTAAATCATAATTAAAACCTCATTTAGCTTAGTCAACTCTTAAATTATTTAACTAAAAGTTAAATCTTAATTAAGCTTGGTTAAATCTTAATTAATCAATATTTACCTTAATAAATTAAAAATTATTTATTAATTAAAATTTTATTAAACTTTTAAGTGAATAGACATTCATCGATAATTAAACCCTAATTAAGTAATAATCAAGTGAATAATTAACCTTTAATTGAATAGTAATTAATTAAATAATTAACTCTAATTTAATAATTAACTAAAATAATTAAACTTGATTAAGTTAAAATTTAATAATCTTTTATCTTAATTAATCCTTACTTAAAACTTCTTTAATTAAAAATAATTAACTTCGTCAATAAATTCTTAAACTCTAATTACTTAACCTAATTAGTTAATAAATTAATAATTACCCATAATTAGTATATTAAATAAATAAATAAATTATTAAATAACAAAAGCTAATATTATTACTTACTTAATGAGTTTGAAATGAGTTTTCAAAAATAATTCAAAATAAAACACTTTAAAAGTTGAAATCGTAAAAAATTTCCGAACTGCATCCATAGCGACTATCGTTATGAACGTAGTTTGCTAGAATTGGTTTTTAGGTGAAAATTTCACTTCAACACTAGATATGAAATTTTTGAAAACCTAAATGAAAGGTTTTGAAAACTTAAACAAAAGGCTGTAAAGTTGGAAACATTTTGTAAAAACCAAAACTAGAAAACAAAGTTTTGTTTTTTAAATTGGATCTCAAGTCCTTTTCGACTTTTTAAGGTGCTACTTTATAACCATTGCATTCCATAAAACTTGGTCTTGCACACAACAATATTACCATATTTACATGGGTCAAATATTCATATATCCATATCCAAACATGTCATTTAAACATCAAAATCACAAATCCGAGCTCAACCACAAACTTGTAATCATATACCATCATAACAACATGATATTTCAACATAACAAGCACTATATTTTTACAACCTATAGTTTAATATAATCAAGTTAATATCTTTTCCAAAAATGAGAGTTTTACTCATAGAAGCTTATTAATTTCAAACCAAACTTCAACTAGAACTCTAACACACTTTAGTATTTTGCAAAAATGAAGACTTTTGATGCCTACACACCCAAAATGAGCTCGGCCTTGGACAATTTAGGCTCAGCCATGCATTATTGGGGCTCCGTCATGTAGGTTAGGTGGACGTGGGCTTGAAATTTGAATGTGAAGTGAAGAATAGTTTTAAACAAGTCATGGGAGGGATTTAAAGTGGAAATGTGAGATTTTTATAACATAGAAAATATGTAGGAAGCCATGACAACTTTCTCAAGCTTTAGAAATTAAAAATGAAGAAGAGAATTTGTAAAAGGAAAAATATGAAATGGAAGGGGTATTTATAAGCTTTGGAAATCATTAAAATACATAAAGTAATTTTAAATTTAATAATACATGTGCATGCACTCCCACCCCTCTCCTCTTCATGACTTCCGCCCACCCTATACCACCTCCTTACCTTGCAGCTATTCAAGCCATGATCCTATGTACTTTATGTTGAAAGAGGTATGTTTATATACTAAAATATATAACTTTTTATAATAAAAATATCACTTATATATATATATATATTCTTAAGTGAAAATATGTGTACATGTATATATTCTCATGACAAAATAGTTTGTAATATGTATATATGTGTTTACAATGGTGTTTTAACATTTTCGATAAATTTAACCAATGAAAACCAAAATTTCAAAAAATGGGCTCTGGTCACATTTTCTATTTTTATATGAACTAAATATATTGTTAAAAAAAATTTGAAAACTATTTTATCATCAGTAGTAAAAATTTTAAATAGGTTTATTTGAAAATTAAAATCCATTAAATAAACTAATAAAATATATTTTAAATGGCCAATTTTTAAAGCGATAAAATTATGAGTCGTTACAGTGGAGCTATATGTCGGCATTTATGAGGAGCTATGTGTTAGCTATTGAATATAGGTACTATATGTCTATCTATCTCATCTAGCTTTCTTTATGTTTTGGGAGTGAACCAAATTAGCCAGTACCCACCCTGGTGGCCTGATTGCGGTGACCAAGCCCCGGATTTGTGACACCCGTGTATTACTTAGTTGAGAGCAGCTGTTTAGTGTATGCCCATGTGTTACCAAGACCAACAGTCAGTTACCAGTAGGGCCATATTTGGGGTCTGACCAAAGATTCCTCGCATAGACAAGCACATTGGTGGATATTATCGCGATACCAAAGGGAGAGGTAACCGGTGACTATAGGAGTAGTGCCAAACAGACACATGTGAGGCTCCTAGAGAATGCAGACGTGCTATCAGTCCCACGTCTAGATCCAGTGTGTGTGTGGTAGATAAACATATACTAATTATATTCCTACCTGAGACTTGTCCAAATTAAGCCAACTTCGCCCATCTTGTCTTTTTGATAGGCAGATAGCCTATTCCTTTTAGTCACATGGCCTATTATTTTTAGTCAGACAGCCTATTCTTTCAAAGCAGATGGCCTACTTATTATTGATTGTTCGTGGGAATTGTTATGAGCTAGCTCAAATCTTTCTTATTGATCTTTGTGATTTAATGAAGATAATTTATAATGTGAGATTTAGAGATATATTTGGGCATTAGTGTATTCAGCCCTGACTATACTTGGTGATATCTCCCTTATTGATGATTTTTAGATTTTGATGACGATTTCTAAATACAGATGATTCACCCATTTGATATTTCTTCCATAATTTCTGATTTGTTGTGATTTTAAAGGGGTGATGACATCTTTATGCTTGGTTACGTGATTATTGTTGTTTTGTTAAACAATTGTGTATATGCCATCACAATTATTCTATGCATAATCTATATTTATATATGTGTTGACCTCAAAATTTAGATATAGTCTTACCCGTGTGTTATTTACATAATACTCGGGTTAGTCCGAGACATTTCAGGTTCAAGAACAGTGAGACTAGCTTGTGTTTTGGGCATAGAGGAGGCTAGTATTCTGTATAATAGGTATCATCTTATGTTGGATTGTCTCTTGTAGATATTTTAATGTGATATACCAGATATAATTTATGTATTTTATATTATATATTATCAATGCAATTCTGACTCTATGTTCTCTGATATTTTCTGTATATTGTGTATTGTTCTATCTTAGAGGCTCACGTGTTTATTACTTTATGCTAATATTGTGTACATATAAATGAGTTATTTATTAAGTGTATAAATACATACCAGTGTTAACCCAAGGAAATATTCACGTGCATACCCCATATGGCCTCATTCTTTGTACGATCTCACAGTATTACCTATTAATACTCTTTGAAAGTTTGGTTTAGAGATGGATGCATTTTCATTTTCTATCGTAGTATATGGTTATGTAAGGGAAATAGAGGTATGATCAAGGAACCTGATTGGAGTCCATACTAGAGAGGTCAGGCGATCTATACAAGTTTTTAGATGTGAAATTTACAAGATCGAGCAAGTGATCAGATTGGATATTACGTACGGATGGTTCATGCACATCGTACAAACTTAACTCTATATATTAAGTTTTATTGGCTTAGGAGAGTTCAAGGAATATTTTTTTGATTTGTTCTGGGATAGTGGGAATAATCCTCTAAGTAATAACCTAAGGTTGATGAGCTTAAGGCACGCCTAGTAAATTATTTATTGTCCTTGTGTAATCGAGAAGGTTTTTGAACCCAAGAAATCTTAAGCTTTGTCTGCTCGTAATATTGAATAATATTAAGTATTAATATATGCTTATTTCTTTTATTAGTCAATTGTGTTGGAATTTCGAGGATGAAATAGTTTAAGTGAAGGAGAATGTAGTGACCAGTAATTTTAAACACTTTGTATTTAAATATCTGGATTATTTAAGTAGTTTGAATCTATGTTAAGCACGATAATATTAATTTTATGACCCCAATAAACATGTCTTTAATTATGGAGAATGATTAAAAAAATCTTTTATGAAATTCTTTAGCAAAAATAATTATTTCGAGGAAAAATCAATAATGTGATTGAAAATGGTTAAATCTGTATGGATTTTTACTCAATAAAACTTATTCAAACTTTTGAATATGGTTGACTAATTAATGTTAACATTAATATCAACTAAAATATTTTAGGGTTTATGGTTAGCTAATGGTCATTTGATGATGTACGCGATGTTATCATGGGTAGATATTTTATAAAGGAGATATTTCGAAGAGATATTTTAGAGAAGATATGTAACGCCCCAAAATTTAATCACTTTAAATATGGATATTTGGTATATTTTTAAAATAGTGAAATGGTTTTCAAAATGTGATTACAAATATAATTATTTCAAAGAAAAATAAAAAAAATGCAAATGGTTGTAAACATTTTAGTTAACATATACACAAATATATACATAAGTGTGGTTAATAATATAACAAGGTAAAAGATATGTTTAGTTAAGTAAAAGTGAGATGTGACATTTTTTATTAAAAAATTTAAATTTAAAATAAATGGGAAGTAATGTCACATTACCTCTTACATCATAGTAAAAAGGAATGTTATAGTTTGTCTAAGAAAAAGGGGCTCTTTGAGTGTTGCATGTGGGGGAGGCATGGGTGGAAGGTGATGAAGTGGCATAAAATGAGTGGAAGTTATGTACTTAAGGGCATTTAGGTAATTTCCTTAAATAATTTTTCATAAAACCAGTTTCAAAATTCTCTCCCTCACATCTCATTTCATTTTCTGCTTTTATAAAATCGACTTTCAAACTTAAGCTTTTCAAAAGTTCTTTAATGGCTTCCATTTATTTTTCTAAATTTAAAAATCACTTATTTTTTCTTTTAACTTTTAAAAATCCTTAAAAGCACTTCCTTTTCTATTCTTATGCCTCCACTTAGCCAAAATAACACCCAAACTCCACATACCACCCTAGGACGAGCCTAACAGCCTTTTCCATAGGCAAAAATCAAGTTTTTACTAAGAGGGATCCAAGATCTAAGGCTACTTCAAGTGATATTATAGTTTGGTTTGCTTTTGTAGTTTTTTGAGTGAAGTTCATTTATTTTGAGAAAGGCTTGACCATTATTATGTTTCCATTTTTGTTGTAAATTACTGGTTGATTGATGGATTACTTGTGCTTGTAATATACATATGAATGCTTTTACATGATGTTGGAATAGACTTGAAATTGAAGTCTAAATGTTGTGAATGGTTGAAAAACGTGATCTTGCTTATGGGTTGTTATTATGGCATGTGACTAGATGTTTTAACCATGTTTGTGCTGTAACTGCTAAGAAAAGTAAGCATTTTGACCTGTTAAAGTGACTTGAGATATATTGAAAACTAAATTTATGTTTTCTATTTTAATTTACTAGAAAAGTTTATAAAAGTTTATAAAAGTTTTCAAACTTTATTTTAGTTTTCAAATATCCTATTATGTTTTGAAAAGCAAGTCAAAGGTAAAAGTTTTGAATTATATTAGACTAGTAAAATAGTTTAAAAAGTTATGGTATCCATAGTGATATTCACTATGAATCCAATTCTAGAAATAGAACCCTTTTTCCTAAAATAAATTATTTTTTCTTAAATATTTTCAAAACTTTTTTCAATCATAATTTAAGTACAAAAGGTAATTCTTATTTAATTAGGTATGACTTAAATATTTATTTAATAAATTAATTAAGCATAATTAGTATTTAACTAGTAATTAAGTAAAGGTAATTAGTACTTAAGTATTAAATTAAGTAAGTTAATTATAATTAGTTAATTAAGTGAGTTTTAATTAATTATTAATTAAGTGAAGAGTTAATTAAGTTCTAATTTTAATTTAATTTTGTTTAATTATTTAATTAATTATTAACGAATTAGGTTTTATATAACAACCCATAATTTTAATAAATATTTTTAAATTAATTTTTATTTCGAAACTTTGATTTTTAAATAATTTTAAATTGAAGTTTGGAATTTTTCCAATGTATTTTGGATTTTTGTTTCTATTTTATTTTTCCAAATACAATTAAATATTGATTTTTCTGGAAACGATATATTTTGTCAAACTGTGACTTTTAAATTGAAAATTTTAAATTTTAAATTTTAATCTTTTTCTTTGAAACAGTAATTGGTTCTGATATCCGTTCAGCTTTTCGTTTCGTCGAAATCCGTTTTAATCTTTTTAGAATTTGATGAATTCAGCATTTTACACGCAGAATTTTATTTGCATTTTTTTTATTCAGTTTCTATTATATTTGCTATCTTTTATTTTGTTTTGGGCTTTGAATTTAATTGTGTGAATTTTGTTGTGTTTGGCATTTTTCTATATTAGTTGTATTTTGTTTACAAATTTTTAATTCTAGTTTCAATAAATTAAACTATTTTCTTTATTTATTTTCTTATTTTCCTAAGACAAATTATTTATTTTCATTTCCACTTTATTATTTTTTATTTTTATTTTATTTACTTGATTTTCTATTTTTTTTTTTGAATATATAGATTTGGAAATTCAAAGAGACAAATGTTTCATCTTTAACTTGTGACTTTTCATTTCCTAGCCCTTTCACTTGCCTTTACCATTCAAAACTCCTTGTAGCCGTGCATTTCATTTGTAAAACTCACGTACAAACTCTTTCTCAACATCATTTCTCTCGGCATTCCAAAATTCTGAAGAAAAAAATTTAAGTTCTAATGGCTTCCATCTCCTTATTTTCTCTTCTTTTCATTTGTTTTGCCTTGTTCATCTACATGTTTGCTCGACCCTATCCACCATATCCTCCACCGACCACCACCATCACTTCCTTCCCCTCATCATCCACGGCCAGCACCTCCTCTTCCACTATCCAGACCAAGCCGTGACCACCAAGTGAAGCAAGCACCACAAAACTTTGCTAAAACTCCACAAACCCTTTGCAATTTTGCATAGCCGAGCCATAATTTCACCATCCCCTTCATTTTCACCTCGGCTATCACCCCTAGAACCACCACCACCTGCTGACTTCACCTCTGGCCATCACTTCAGCACTAACCTGACCTGTACCTGACCATGGTTGAGCCAAATATCACTACAAGAAAAATACTATATTACAACGCCCTTTTTACAACGGGCATTGGCTGCCCGTTGTAATAGTAGGTTATTTCAACGGTCCGCTCAGGCCCATTGTAATAGAAGCCCTATACAATGCCTTTTTTACAATGGGCAATGACTGCCCGTTGTAATATAATGCTATTACAACGGTCCTTTCATGCCCATTGTAATAGATGGCAATTTTACAACGTTCACAAAATGCCCGTTGTAATAGATACCAATTTTACAACGGTCACAAAACGCCCGTTGTAAGAGGTGCCAATTTTACAACGGGTTAAAAATGCCCGTTGTAATTACGTTAATTTTTTTGAATATATGTATTGTTACTTTAAATGTTATAATAATTAATAAGTTTTAATTTGTAATTAATAATAAATACTACTTTATATATGGTAATTTATAAATAATAATTATAAATGTCAACTTACATTGGACTTTATTTATAATTTATAGTTACTAATTATCATCTATAATCAATAATTAATAATTACATTTAATAATTAATAATTAATAATTAAATATTACTATTAAATAATTAATAATTAACTTTTAATAATTAATAATTAATATTTAATAATCAAAGTTTATTATTTAATATTTAGTTAATTTACAATTTTAATAATTATTATTTAGTAATTTACTATAGTTTTATAATTAAAAATTAATAATCAATAACTATTGATAATTTCCTATTTAGTAATATATTTAGTAATTAATAATTAATGATAAATAATTACCATTACTAATTAATAATATATACATAATAACTAGTATTTAATTATTAATATTCAATTATAATTAAGAAGTAATAGATAACAACTGATAATTAATAATTAACGAATAAGAAGTAATTTTTAATGATTAATAATTACTTATAAATTAATTTTTATTATATAATAATTAATAATTAATATATAATTAGGACTAATAATTAACAATTAGTAAGCAATTAATATTTAGTAATTAAGAAGTAAAATTTATTATTTAGTATTTTATATTTATTAATTATAATTAACAATAATATGTTAAATGTTTTTTTTGTATACAAGTTTTCTTGCCTTTAAAGAACCAAAATTTTGGTTCCAATCCAAAACATTTCCCTTCCGTCCCAAAAATTGGCTCCAATTCAAAACTTTTACCTCTCGTCCAAAAATTTTGGCTCCGGTGAAAAAAATTGGCTCCAATTGCAAAATTTTCGCTCAGTTGTTTATTCCTTCGCTTCCCTTTGTCCCATATTTGCATTCATTTCCCAATCACGATACTTAAAATCCCTATTTCCCAAAATCCAACACCTTAAATTAGTTCCGCTTCCTTAAAAATCAGATGCCAATTGAGGTGATTTGAGCTGCGATCGGCAGCTAAGAAAATTTCAAAACAAATCTATCTCCTCCTTATAAAAATCATGTCTTCTCTGGAAAAAATAACAGAAGCTTCGTTGCCATGTGTCACCAAGCTGACAGCTCCGTATACAGCCGCTATTATGGGCGATGCTAGCTTTGTTGGCAGTAGCCCGTGCCCCTTTTACAAACAATACCATCTCGATATTTATGCGGTGATGTCGTTTCTTGCTTCTATGCTTTTTATGCCCTACACATTTTTATGCGAGATGATCTCTATCAGATTCGTTACTGCAGCTCTTGGCCTCGATTATCATTGTTATTTTTATTGAATGCTTGCTTCGTAGAAATTCCTTATCAATTTTCTTAACAAGTTTGTCAAATAATTCTATAAGGTTCTTGGATTGTATTTAATTTTCCGTTGATTCTATTTTGAAGTAGAGCCCTTTGTGCATTTCAATATTATTGCCCACTCAATGCTTGGATGAGTTGTAGTAAATTTGTCCAATTAATTAGTGCATATGATCATTTGACCGATTTCGTGATTTTCCATTAGAATCGAGGTCCACGAAATTTGTTTCCAAAATATTATACTATGATAATTACATAATGCCGGTAACTTAAAAGAAATCCAAATGGATATGTTTTGGTTCTTTTTTCTTGAGTTGGAAAAGCAGAAATATCACAACTTATTTAAATGCTTATAAGTTTTTTATACGTACAGTTCTAATATTTCTTGTGCAGTCTTCCTTATTTAAATAGCGAGGTGATTAATTTCGGTGAGGTACAGGTAGGTGGTTGCAGGTAAGAAACTTGAAGGTTGAAGTAGCAAGTTGATGATTATCGTAGTGGGAGTATTTTGGATTCTGTAATAAGTTGGAGGTAGCTTTGATGAGGTGGGGATGATGGTGATGTGAAGTGTTCCAGTCAGGTGATGGTGATGTAGGATCTGGGTGGAGGTTGTAGGTGGTAGAAGATTGCTGGTTTTGATGAAGTGTTGGTGAAACTTTCGAGTGAAAGAACCTGGTAGCAAGGTAGAAACACTGGTTTAGGGTAGTGGATGGTTAGTGTGCAATGGATGCAGTGATGATTTATATGCTTTTCCAGGTGATTTATTGATGAAGTAGTCAGATTTGATTGAACTGAATTTAACAGTCATTGATGAAGATTAGTTCACACTGCCAAAAAGTTGACTAATCCTATAGTCATTGACAAACTTCATGCTGTTGTAAGCTTTGGATTGCAATTATTAGGCTATAAATTCAAAACTGTTTTTCTGATCCCCTTGAATTTCAAAAAGTTTAATATTACTGGTTAATGCATGAAAACCTCCTTAGCTCACACTGAGTTGTATTCTTCACTTCTGTTGTGTGTTGTTTTTTTTAATATTACTTAACACGAATTATGGCACTAACATACTTGATATTTTCCTTCCATATATTAATAAGAACTTGAAAGGGTGTAACTGTATTGAGCATATAAAAAAACCTTTAGGGGTGTATTCTGTTCCATGTTATTAATTATAACCATGTATGTTTTTAACCATTCATGTTTAGTAGGATATGTAAACATAATAAAGTTCTAGACAAGAAGTCTATAATCCTGTTGATGCTGAAGTTGTGGCATGAATTTCATGTACGCACATGTGTGCGCTGACATCCGCACACATGAAGGCTTATTTATATATGGATATATATTTTTCTCTCGTGTAGGCAAGAAGAGCTCTGCGTAGACTAAAAGGGTTACAAAGATTAAGAAATGTGAACCAAAGCAATTCCATTGAGAAGCAGACATCAAGCACTTTAAGTCACCGACTATCATGGAACAAAATACAGACAGAAATTAGAAGTCGCCATGCTATTATGGTAGTAGAAGGACGTATTAAGCAGAAAAAACTGGAACTCCAGTTAAAGATTGAGGCCAAACTTCAGGACATAGAAGTAATTCTCGCTCATTCTCTTGCACACCTATTATCTTCTATTGGCCACTAATTTTGCTTTAGCCAACTTAAAATAAAATAAATCATGATTGAAACATTAAGCATAACCATCTGATCAAACTCATTCGAAATTTTCATGTTTAGAAAATGCAATATTATATCCATGCCTTGCCTTTGCTCCGAACTTTACTGTAGGCATATATATTTTGATTTGTTCACTTATGCATTTGACAGGCCGATTGGTGTGGTGGTTCAGAGACAATGGAAGTAGTTCTCTCACGAGTGCAGCAAAGGGAGGAAGCAGCAGTGAAGCGTGAACCGTGAACGAGCCATGGCATATGCTTTCTCTCATCAGGTATCAATTCATATGAACAAACCAACAACTATTTTAACAAGTTTGTGTTTGAGTCATTATCTTTTCGAATCAAAAGTTTTTTCTAGTAAAAGCGAAAGTAAAATTTCTTCTGGTTGCCAAATATACTCATACGTCAATGTAGCCTTCTGAAAGGAAACATTCTGCCTCACATATCTTGTGAATCATGTCCTAATTGTCAGAAAAACTCAACAACAGAATTTCGAAAGCTTTTATTGCCATCACATGTCACTAATTTTTTAAAAAAGGAGAAAAGTAATTTTAAAAATGTTAGAACCTCAATTGTTGGATTTTAATGACAACAACTATACAATTATGTCAAAGAATCTCTAAGCTATTTTGCAGGTACATGAGCATCAAAAAGAGATAATCAAATACGTTCAAAATGAAGTTACACAGTACAAAAGGATGAAAGAATGTATATGGAGATACAAGAAGAGATATATACGATAGAGACAAGACGAAGGTGACAAACAAAGTATTATTAGTCATAGAGTGTCTTGTCTAGAGTTTACAAATGTTAAAATCTTCTCAAAATGATACACACACATATACATTCATATTTTAAATGAAAAACCAAGTTTTCAAAAATTGCATGGAGCGGGACTCGAACCCGGGTCACTAGTTTAGAAGGCAAATGCTCTAACCATTTGAGCTATGGTAATTTTTAGTTACAGGCTAAATTCAGACGTCTGAATAACTTCATTCAGACGTCTGAATGCTGAAACCTGAATATTGTTTCACAGTATTCAGACGTCTGAATGAAAATATTCAGACGTCTGAATCAGATCAAAAATAGCCTATTTACTCTTTGTTTTGCACGCTTCAAATTTCAGAAGTCTGAAATTTATTTTCAGACGGCTGAATTTATACAACTGCTATTTTTCTGAAAAGACACTTCTCTTCACCAAAGAGAAACTCTTTCAAAATCAATGGTTGCAACTGTTCTTTTCAATATAGCTTTTCATCTATAGTTGCAACTCCTTATTCACTATAAATAGATTACAGAATTCAAAAAACAATTAACCGAATCTAATTCTAATATTCTTGAATTCTTATTTATTCTCTATTTTCAAACTGCACTCAAACTGCTTGCATTCTCTGATCGTTGATCACTCTATCTTCCACTATTCTCAAAGCACATCACACTATATATCATAAAGGAGAAGATTATAGGAAGGTTGTACTATCAAGAGACAAATCCGTGTTATCAAGAACACACTGTGTCAAATACTCTTTGTATAAGTTGAAGTCCTGTTCTGCTGCTCAGGCGTGTGAAGTCCTCTTCGGCTGTTGAGGCAAAATCCTGTTCTGTTGCTCAGGTCCCTTGTTCGGCTGTTCAAGGGTTGTTGTAAACCTGTTCCTCCGGGTTAAGTGAGGATTGTTGTTAGTGAAATTCCAGAAGGAATCTGGGACTGGACGTAGAACGGGAAGTTCGAACCAGTATAAAAATTCCTGGTGTGCTCGTTTATTATTTACTATTATCTGCTAATTGTTCTTTTATTCCGCACTGCTTTTATACTATTCCATATTGCACGATCCCTACCGTATTTTCAAAAAATTGTTCAAGATCACGTCCCAATGGTAAGATGCTTGGACTTAGGTTTTGAGGTCACAAGTTCAAATCTTGTGTAGTGTGATTCAAACCTTGCTCGTATTTAGATTTGTAGTATGTATATACTACTTAAGGCATGTGGTATCCTCTATTAAGTTTCGATATATGTCAACACCTAAATATAATACAAATACCATGATCCATGTCAACACCTTATCACTGTTTATTCGATAAATAAAGATTTTCCCAACATAAATAAACTTAGGAAAACATTGGTTTAGAACACATTCTTATGTAGTTATGTATATGTTGTATGTGTAGGCTGATGTTGATAACAGTGGTACTATAGACTATGGAGAGTTCATAGCAGCCACTCTGCATTTGAACAAAGTAGAAAGAGAAGATCATTTATTTGCAGCATTTTCATATTTTGACAGAGATGGTAGTGGCTATATTAATGCGGACGAACTTCAACAAGCATGCGATGAATTTGGTGTAGAGGATGTGAGAATAGAAGATATGATACGAGAAGTTGATAAAGACAGCGTAAGTCATTATGTTGTCAGAACTGCTTTCAATTCGTTTTCATAATCAGTCTGCAATTTAACTTTTCGGTCCTTATTTTTCAGGATGGGAAGATCGATTACAATGAGTTTGTTGAGATGATGCAACAAGGAAATGCAGGTTTTGGAAGAAAAGGCCTTCAAAATGGTTTTAGGGTGCATCAAAAATGTAATGAAAATAGTTGTACCATTTTGTTATGAAACTAGTTGCCATGTGTATATTTGAACTATGTCTATGTAAATTTATCTAACTTTTTGGAATGTGTTGGAATTTTATGACTCTAGCTTTTAGTCTTTCCGTATGTGATTTTGGTTGTTTTATGATAATATTTATTACTCGTTAAATTATTCATTATTGGTATGGATGTACTGTATGAATGCTGCTGTAATTTTTTTTAAAATTTGCATTTATTTTGCAATGGTCAGAAACTGTTGCAATATCATGTATTACAATGGGCATTGCCTGTTGCGAAATCCATATTACAACAGGCATTGCCCGTTGTAAAATGGTTGTTTTGTTGTACTGTATGACCTTAGGCCGAGCCTAGTTGTGCACCAAACCTTCCCCTTTTGCCTTGTCCTTTGACCTTCCCTACCTTGTAACTACCGAACTCTTCACATTCCCATGTAGCCGTGCCTATGTGATGCCAAACCCGAGCCTTTACCACCAACAAATCATGATGGCCGAACCAAATAAACATGTATGACCGGTCCATGTTAAGAGAAGGTCGAGCAATTTTGAGTTGAAAGCTTGGTGTTGTCTTTTGTAAATTCTATTTCCATTTTGTTTCAATTAATCTTTGTATTATAATTATATTTATATTGCTTTGTTTCAATTGTTGTATACAAGATCAATATCTTGGCTCTCTCTCCACTTGAATCTAAATCGTGCTGTATCGTACTTTCTGGAATTTATCTTTGTGTTTCGAATCGTTAACTCCAGCTTAATAAGGTGAGTTATTCACACTTGACATTCATACTTATAGAATTGTGAAACGATAACAAGTGAATGTGTAGAACTGTTATATCATGTTATACGAACCCGTGATATGTATTATATGATGTTAAACCCTCTAATAAACCGATCACATCATCTGCTATGTTATATTTTGTTATACTGTTTATTTATTTCTGTTTCTCACACTGCAAGTTCCCTGTAGAATAGAATCACTATGGGTTGAAATGATACATACCCGAACGGACTTTAGAATAGAGAAAAATCATTATAAGCTGAAATGATAGGCCTGAGCGATTTTTATTTATTTTATTCAACTTGGGATTGCGGGTTTGAAATGATAGAACTCGGATTTTTCTTTGTAAATTATGGATTGAAATGATATATTATCAGTATCACTTGACCTAGGTTACAAAATATTATACAGACCCGTGGTTATTTTATATATTTTTCTGGAAAATTTTAAGTATTTTAAAATGTAAAAATATGATAATTTGATTTAAATTGAATTTAAAATGATTTAATAAAGGGTTAGTGATTTTTCTATAAGTTAAAATGTTAAATAAATAAATGATTAAATTGTAATTTGAAATATAACTTAATTTGGAAATTCGTGATTTGGTTTAAAATGAAAGTTTAAGTAAAGAAAATAAAATAGAAATTAAGTTTTATTTATGAAATGGTAATTTAAATTTAAGTGTTAAGTTAATGATTAAATGCAAAGAATAGGAAAATTGTACACTTGGATTAAATAAGTAAATTATGGGAAAATTTGGTATTTTATTTATGAAATTTTTGTTTATAAAATCAGAAGTTAAAGGGTATTTAAATGAACATTTTTGAAGTGGAAAATATGATTTTTATAAGTTAAAATGGTTAAATTTGAAGTTTAATTATTTCTGAAATTTTAGTATAAATCTAGAAATGTATTTAGTAGCACTTCAGAAATGCTATCGTTTTTGGAATTAACTTAAAAATCCGAACTAAGGGCTACTGCAGCACTTTGTAAGTGCTGTAATTGCAGAAAATGAATTAAATGCTAAAATTAACTAAGGGCTACTGCAGCACTTGGTAAGTGCTGTGGTTGCTGAATTAAAACTAAAACCTGAAACTAATAAAAGAGCTACAGTAGCACTTGATAAGTGCTGCAGTTGGCTGAAATAGGATTTTTAATTGTAACTGAACTACTACAGCAGTTTCGTAAATGCTGTCTTTGCTAAATTGAATTGTTTCAAATATAACTTACCGCAGCATTTCCTAAGTGCTGCAAAAGCTGAAAATTTCATTGTTTTGGAATATTAACTGAATAAATGAGCTCAGAAAAGGCTAAATTTTTGGGAATTGAATATTTGATTTGAGGGTATAATGACTTCACTTTTAATGGTTTAAATGAATGATTTTAATTCGAAATTATAAACCATTTTGAAATCGATAACCACGGGTATACTTCTTTGTGGGCCATTTGATTTCCTTGTGTTTGTTTTGATGCACACATTAACACTATTATTTGCATTGTTTACTTTAATATGGACACTTCTATGATAGTGTTTATTTCGGCTTAATTGATGGTTTAACGGATCCTTAAAGGATGGGCGATCCCAAGCATCCTTTAAGTTATTGTGCATTGCTATTATAGTTCACTTGAGTTGGTTTACATTGTATAAGTATGTATGTCCTGACTCGAGTGTTTGTGTTTCTTTACGCTTGGGTCAACTTGAGAATCACAGCTTTGGATTCATCTTCTGGAGCTAGAGATTGGTTAAAGCTTATTTGTCCATCTGTTATTTCTTATTTTCTAATCCAGTTATTTCCTATTCGGTATTGCTTCTGTATTAGTGATTTATGTATCCAGAATTCTATTGTATCCATTTTAAACTGTGATATTTTGTATATGTTTTGAGAGTATGTATATGGTAGCTTCATGAACTACTATGGTATTTTATTTCCGTTGCGAGTTATTCTGATATTCTGTGTCTGTGATTCTGTGTTTGATTTTATTTGCTCCAAATTTTCTTGACAATCCACTATTTTGAAGTATTTAAGTCCGACATGTGTGGATTTATTGTCGATTTGAATGGTCCAAAGTAGTGGGATGTTACATTTGGTATCAGAGCTTTGGTTTTAGGCAAACCTTAGCCCGCGGAGCAAAAACTCATTAGAGATAGGGTAGAAATACCCTAGAATGAGTGAAATCAATCTCAGAATCATTTCTTTGTGAGAGAACGTATTTTCGAAGTATAAAATGATTTTCAAATGATTTTAAAGAATTTTCAAAGATTATTTTGATATAAATTTTCTTGCTTTGAAAGTAAATTTTTTTCCAAACTTCATTCCTTTCGTATCCACCTTGTTAGTAATTTCTTTGATTAAGATTCTTTTAAATTTTGAACTTCTATCTTGTTTGATCCGGATTCTTTGTTGATAGGAAGCTATTTGAGTATGGCAAAATCGGAAGAGCAGAAAGCAGCTCGTAGAGCACAAAGAGCCCTGGCCCGAAAGGAACGGGAGGAAGTGATCGAGAAGTGGGAAAAGCTGTGGAAGGAAAGGGCAGGACCGGGTCCTTATGACCATGTCATTTGTTATCGGTGTTATGAGAAGGGACACTATGCAGCCATGTGTAGGAAGAGAGATACGGGGAAATGAATGGAGGGCAAGCGTTTTCGGTCCAAGATTTTCTGTTTTAAATGCCGGCAGAGGGGACACTTTCCAAGTCGCTACCAAAAGGTGAAGAAAGTGAAATCTGCACCCACTGCATCAATCATCCTATCAACTATTTGCTTCCACTGTAAGAGGGCTGGGCATATAGCCAGAGAGTGTCCTGAGAGACAGAGCGGGAAGAAATCTATGTACCCATAGTTCGTTAAGGAAGATGGGAGTGTAGTGCACTTATGTCAGAAATGTAGAAGTTAGGGGCACATTGAGGGGGAGTGTTCTGGACCTGTTGAAGTACCACCCGGAAGAATTAATACTGATGCTTTATTTATGTAGGGTGGTAATCTGTGGATCTGTTTGTTATCAGTTGTATGTTAGGTTGCATTGAGTAAACTCTGTTGTATCTTTTGCTTAGCTGAAGTTGTCCAACTAAAGATATTTATGCTCCTATTTTTCGTATGATATGAATTTGAGTCTTTTCCAAATTTTGAATGGGAATTCTTTTGTATTTATATAGGTTATGTATCTCTAATCTTGGTTTGGGTTCTTATCGATTAGGATTCCTTTGAACTTTGGAATGCTCCCACTTTTTCTAGAAATCCATTCCTGTCTCCCCTATCTGTATTCTTTTGATTTTGGAGCATCGCATAACCCCACTTTGAATGACCTCTATAAAGATCAGCGATTCCGCCAATCTTTGAATGACTTGAAAAGGAGTGAAACTCCCTTACAATTGGCATTGATTCACCGGAGATTTCTATACCCTCGGTTTACGATGCTATCTATCTTCCGCTATACCTGGATGCTGCTTCTGGCGATCGAAGGTCGATTTGCCTTAGATTTTCGCATCGATTATATTCATGAAGTCAAGGTTGACCCTGTTAAGGTTGCCTGCGATTTATATGGGCTTATTCATCTTCTATTTGGTAATTTAATTATCTCATCTTCGTTCGAGCTTATCTTCAAATCTGAATTCTATTTTATTTGGGTATCTTTAAATTTGAATCTCTGTTTTGTTTTGAAATCCATCCTTGAATCATCCCTTGGAAAATTTGTGGTTGATTGTCTATTGAAAATTGTGCATTCATCGAAGTTATTATTTTGATAAGGATGACCATATTTTTATATAAAGGTGAAATGTTTTCGATAAGGATTATATACCATTTTAAAATGAGAATTTGAAGTTTCTAAAGGATTTGAAATATTGAAAATTATATAAGAAATTGATTCATATAAAATGATTTATAACTGAAGGGTATGAATTTGAAATTTTAGAGATTGAACTCCGGCATTTTGAAATTGGTTTAAGATCTTGAAAATATATAATAATACGATTTGAAAGTATTTTCCCAATAAGAAATGTTTCAAATGATTTAAATAATTTCAAATGATTTAAATAATTTCAAATGATTTCGAAGAAATTTCAAAAGAAGTTTTCGAGAAAATAGAAGTCCAGAACCCACTTATGTCGCTGGAAAATAATTTCGGTGATGAATGCATGCATCATCGACATTGATTTTCGAGTTTCTGAGTGGGGGAGAGGCCACTTTGGTAGCTTTGCTATGCGATTGATTTGTGAAACCAATTTTGATTTCAAATTCCGAAGTATGATTTGATAGTCGAAAGATATATGTATATATTTGAACAGTTTGAAATGAGCCGGTGTTCAGTCCTTGAGTTTCAGATTTGATTGATATAACCCTATCTTTTGGAATTGATTTACTGATTTGTTGGTGATTTCCAACTCTTGGATTGAAAATATGATTTCTTCGACTATTTTGAAGGTTCAAGCACTTCCAAATCAAGGTTAACTTTTCAAAGCTAAGTAATTTTGAAAAGTATAAAGTATATAAGTTTGGTATGTATGTTTAAAGTATGTAGTAATATGATTTAAATAAGTTTGAAACTGTTTTGTTAAGTAAATGAATAAGACTATTTTGAATTATACTAATATGAAATTTAGTTTTAAAAATATTTTGAATAAAATTTAGTTTAAATGTTTTAACTTAGTAACATCTTTATAAAACTATATATTTAACCAGTTGGAATAGATACATAAGTTGTACGTATGCTGTTTTATTCGCATAATTAATTTGATCCAGGTTTGAGTACACAAGTTCGAGGTGAATTACACCATTTCGTGTTAGGATTTTTCATTTGATTCTTAATGACGAATGTTTGATATGGATTTTGGGCTTGATTCTAGAATTCTCTATCATAGTATATGGCTATGCAAGGAGATTGATGGCTTCTAGTCGAGAAACCATATCGAAGTCCACATTAGGGAAGTCGAATGGACAATACTAGTTCGAAAGCAAACTTGTGTGATCGAGCAAGCGATCGAATGTGATGTTGCGAAATGATGACATATGTACATCTTATGCTCTAATATCATTAATATACTTGACGATGAAATTGGAAGTTGTTGGGTTGGATATCTTTGTAATTAAATTGAAATTTTTTCTTTTATGCAAAACTACTATCGATTTAAAACCATTTTTTTTCAAAACTATTTTTCTTTTATTTTTCTTAAATAAACTATTTTATTCTATTTTACATACAAAACTATTTTACAAACTATTTTATTTACAAAACTATTTTACAAACTATTTTATTTACAAAACTATTTTACAAACTATTTTATTTACAAAACTATTTTACAAACTATATTGTATACAAAATTATTCTAAATTCAAAACCTTTTATAAAGCAAAGATGTTCAATCCCATATGGCTCTTCATGCAGCGTAATTGATTTTGGAAAATTTTGATCCTGATATAAGATGGACCTTATGTAAGTATAAGATGATTTTGAAAACCATTGATTTTGGAAATGAATTGGTTGACTTAAATTATTAGAAACTTGGATTATTTTCTAAATTTATTATTTTGGAAACTTTGAAACTGTAGATATTTGATTTGGAAGAATAATTTGGTGAAAGCGTATATGACTTTGAAAATTGTATTGATATTGAAACAAATTGAAATTTGAGAACCTTGTGTTACTAAATACTTGATTTGGGAGTTACCGAACTTATATAAAAATTGATTTGTGTAAGTATGAAGTTGATTCGAAAACTATTGATTTTGGAAAGTATTCGATTTGAAAATGCAATCTTATATATAATGGACTTTATATAAGTACGATATTTGAAAGTGATTTGAAAAGGTACTATATGATACATATTTTCGAAATAAAGATATGGAAAGTGCCTTCTGCTTGATATCCACTTTGTAGCCACATTATGGATTCATTCTATCGATATTATTTCTTTAATTTGGGTTTTCTGGATATGATACTCGAGTGTCCATCGAATTCCATGGCGATCTCCGTGGTCTTACGAGCGCGACTGCATAGCGTAATTCGCAGGGGCTGCGAGAGCCTATGGGTATGGATGTTTCCTGGGGGATCCAGGCGTAACCATTGTGTATCTACGATCTATTAGGTCGCTTGGTAGCGTAATCTGCAGGGGCTGCGAGAGCCTACGGGTACGGATGTTTCCTGGGGGATCCAGGCGTAACCATTGTGTATATGCGGTACTACTAGTCTTCATGGCGTAATCGCAGGGCTGCGGTGGCCTACGGGTACGGATGTTTCCTGGGGGATCCAGGCGTAACCATTGTGTATCCGCGATCCATGATCGACATGATTTGGTTGTTTTGTTTGGATTGTACTTTCCATATCCGTTTTTAAAAAAAAGTTTTCCAGTATTTTCACTGGGTGTTGAAACAAGTCTACTAAGTACCTGGAGAATTCTAGCTTTGCGCTTGATCAACGCATGGCCAGAGTCTGCAGGAACGAGGATAAACTTGTTAAGACATTGAGTTATAAAAGTATTTTGATAAAGTATTATATAAAGGATATTTTGATCGGTTATTTTCCTTTCTAAAAAGATTTTAAAGTGTTTTAAATATTGTTTACCTCTTTAACTAACAATTTGAATTAAATGACTTTTATGGATATAATAAAATGGATTTAACCAAATCATTAAATATTAAAGAATTCTAATTGAAATTTATATGGTTTTAAATTAACAGTTCATCCTTGCCTTTCAACCCATTTTTCCTGCTAGCTATTCCTATTTCTCCATTTTTCCTGATGGCTATTCCTATTCTCCTATTTTCCCTTCTAGCCATTCCTATTCTCCTACCTTCTTCTTGTCCGGGGATGTCTTTCAACTTATTGTTCTTTCTAGTTGTTTCTCCGATTTTCTTCCTTTTCAAGGACAAAAAGCTTTGAGTGGGGGAGAGTATAACAACCCATAATTTTTATAAATATTTTTAAATTAATTTTTATTTTGAAACATTGATTTTTAAATATTTTTAAATTGAAGTTTGAAATTTTTCCAATGTATTTTGGATTTTTGTTTCTATTTTATTTTTCCAGATGCAATTAAATATTGATTTTTCTGGAAATGATATATTTTGTCAAACTGTGACTTTTAAATTGAAAATTTTAAATTTTAATCTTTTTATTTGAAACAGTAATTGGTTCTGATATCCATTCTGCTTTTCGTTTCGTCGAATTCCGTTTTAAACTTTTTAGAATTTGATGAATTCAGCATTTTACACGTAGAATTTTATCTGCATTTTTTTATTCATTTTCTATTCTATTTGCTATCATTTATTTTGTTTTGGGCATTGAATTTAATTGTGTGAATTTTGTTGTGTTTGGAATTTTCCTATATTAGTTGTATTTTGTTTACAAATTTTTAATTCTAGTTTCAATAAATTAAACTATTTTCTTTATTTATTTTCTTATTTTCCTAAGACAAATTATTTATTTTCATTTCCACTTTATTTTGTTTTGATTTTTATTTTATTTACTTGATTTTCTATTTTTTTATTTTGAATATTTAGATTTGGAAATTCAAAGAGACAAATGTTTCATCTTTAACTTGTGACTTTTCATTTCCAAGTCTTTTCACTTGCCTTTGCCGTTCGAAACTCCTTGTAGCCGTGCATTTAATTTGTAAAACTCACATACAAACTCTTTCTCAACATCATTTCTCTCGGCATTCCAAAATTCTAAAAAAATGTAAGTTCTAATGTCTTCCATCTCCTTATTTTCTCATCTTTTCATTTGTTTTGCCTTGTTCATCTACATGTTTGCTCGGCCCTATCCACCATATCCTCCACCGACCACCACCATCACTTCCTTCCCCTCATCATCCACGACCAGCATCTCCTCTTCCGCTATCCAGACCAGGCCGTGACCACCAAGTGAACAAGCATCACAAAACTTTGCTAAAACTCCACAAACCTTTTGCAATTTTGCATAGCCGAGCCATAATTTCACCATCCCCTTCATTTTCACCTCGGCCATCACCCCTAGAACCACCACCACCTGCTGACTTCACCTCTGGCCATCACTTCAGCACTGACCTGACCTATACCTGACCATGGTTGAGCCTAATATGACCCTAGGCCGAGCCTAGTTGTGCACCAAACCTTCCCCTTTTGCCTTGTCCTTTGACCTTCCCTACCTTGTAACTTTCGAACTGTTCACATTCTCATGTAGCCATGCCTATGTGATGCCAAACCCGAGCCTTTACCACTAACAAATCATGATGGCCGAACCAAATAAACATGTATGGCCGAGCCATGTTGAGAGAAGGCAAGCAATTTTGAGTTGAAAGCTTGGTGATGTCTTTTGTAAATTCTATTTCCATTTTGTTTCAATTAATCTTTGTATTATAATTATATTTGTATTGCTTTGTTTCAATTGTTGTATACAAGATCAATATCTTGGCTCTCTCTCCACTTGAATCTAAATCGTGCTGTGTGCTTTCTGGAATTTATCTTTGTGTTTTGAATCGTTAACTCCAGCTTAATAAGTTGAGTTATTAACACTTGACATTCATACTTATAGAATTGTGAAACGATAACAAGTGAATGTGTAGAACTATTATATCATGTTATACCTGCCTGTGATATGTATTATATGATGTTAAACCCTCTAATAAACCTGTCACATCATCTGCTATGTTATATTTTGTTATACTGTTTATTTATTTCTGTTTCTCACACTGCAAGTTCCCTATAGAATAAAATCACTATGGGTTGAAATGATACATACCCGAACGGACTTTAGAATAGGGAAAAATCGTTATGGGCTGAAATGATAGGCTTGAGGGATTTTTATTTATTTTATTCAACTTGGGATTGCGGGTTTGAAATGATAGAACCCAGATTTTTCTTTGTAAATTATGGATTGAAATGATATATTATCAGTATCACTTGACCTAGGTTAGAAAATATTATACAGACCCGTGGTTATTTTATATATTTTTCTGGAAAATTTTAAGTATTTTAAAATGTAAAAATATGATGATTTGATTTAAATTGAATTTAAAATGATTTAATAAAGGGTTAGTGATTTTTCTATAAGTTAAATTGTTAAATAAATAAATGATTAAATTGTAATTTGAAATATAACTTAATTTGGAAATTCGTGATTTGGTTTAAAATGAAAGTTTAAGTAAAGAAAATAAAATAGAAATTAAGTTTTATTTATGAAATGGAAATTTAAATTTAAGTGTTAAGTTAATGATTAAATGCAAAGAATAGGAAAATTGTACACTTGGATTAAATAAGTAAATTATGGGAAAATTTTGTATTTTATTTATGAAAATTTTCTTTATAAAATCAGAAGTTAAAGGGTATTTAAATGAACATTTTTGAAGTTAAAAATATGATTTTTATAAGTTAAAATGGTTAAATTTGAAGTTTAATTGTTTCTGAAATTTTAGTATAAATCTGGAAATGTATTTAGTAGCACTTCAGAAATGCTATCGTTTCCGGAAATAACTTAAAAATCTGAACTAAGGGCTACTGCAGCACTTTGTAAGTGCTGTAGTTGCAGAAAATGAACTAAAGGCTAAAATTAACTAAGGGCTACTGCAGCACTTGGTAAGTGTTGTGGTTGCTGAATTAAAACTAAAACCTGAAACTAATAAAAGAGCTACAGTAGCACTTGATAAGTGCTGTAGTTGGCTGAATTAGGATTTTTAATTGTAACTGAACTACTACAGCAGTTTCGTAAATGCTGTCTTTGCTGAATTGAATTGTTTCAAATATAACTTACCGCAGCATTTCCTAAGTGCTGCAAAAGCTGAAAATTTCATTGTTTTGGAATATTAACTGAATAAATGAGCTTAGAAAAGGCTAAATTTTTTGGGAATTGAATATTTGATTTGAGGGTATAATGACATCACTTTTAATGGTTTAAATGAATGATTTTAATTCGAAATTATAAACCATTTTGAAATCGATAACCACGGGTATACTTCTTTGTGGGCCATTTGATTTCCTTGTGTTTGTTTTGATGCACACATTAACACTGTTATTTGCATTGTTTACTTTAATATGGGCATTTCTATGATAGCGTTTATTTCGGCTTAATTGATGTTTTAACGGATTCTTAAAGGATGGGCGATCCCAAGCATCCTTTAAGCTATTGTGCATTGCTATTACAGTTCGAGTTGGTTTACATTGTATAAGTATGTATGTCCTAACTCGAGTGTTTGTGTTTCTTTACGCTCGGGTCAGCCTAAGAATCACAGCTTTGGATTTATCTTCTAGCGCTAGAGATTGGTTGGAGCTTATTTGTCCATCTGTTATTTCTTATTTTCTAATCCAGTTATTTCCTATTCGGTATTGCTTCTGTATTAGTAATTTATGTATCCAGACTTCTATTGTATCCATTTTAAACTATGATATTTTGTATATGTTTTGAGAGTATGTATATGGTAGCTTCATGAACTACTAGGTATTTTATTTCCACTACGAGTTATTCTGATATTCTGTGTCTATGATTCTGTGTTTGATTTTATTTGCTACAAATTTTCTTGACAATCCACTGTTTTGACATATTCAAGTCCGACATGTGTGGATTTATTGTCGATTTGAATGGTCCAAAATAGTGGGATGTTACATTTTAACTATTTATTGATTACTAATAAGGTAGGATTTAATTATTAATTAATTAACAAAGATTTCATTAACATTTACTTAAGATTTAATTTGGATTTTAATTAAGATTTAATTATTACTAAATAATGGTTTTATTTTTAATTACTTTACTTATAAGGATCAGTTTTCTTTAAAGGTAGCTTTCTTTATAAGTGAATTAGTTTTAAAACAAGGCATCCTCTTGTCTGTGACATTATGTAACCAAAGTAATATGAATAAGTTATAACTAAAATGTTGACACGTTTTATTGGAAGTAAGTCATCTTATATTTAACACAAACAGCGAATGTTGAAATGTGATAAGTACACAAGAGCTAATTTCGATAAGCGGGTCATGATAAATTAAGTATAAGGAAGATATTCTTTCCACATGCAAATCTTTACACACTAGATAGTGGAGTTGTCCACTATCAATAACTTGACCCTTTTAAATATCGAATGTTGGTTCAAAGAGATGGGATTGGATAGCGTATGTCATCCGAAAACCACTTTGAAGCAATTTAAGCGTTTGAATTGGAAACAACTAGAGTCGAAGACGAAGATCATTGAAGTATTAGGGAAACTTGCTACTAATCCTGAGGGTGATTCCAAAATGGATGTAGTAGAGGTATTGCCTTCAGTTCGTTCATATCCTGAACGACTTATATGGATGAATGTTTGCATTGCATTGTCGTCTGGAGAGCAGTGCTAACATTCTAAGTAAGAATGGCGAAAGAAAGATAAAGCGTAGCCTCAAGCCTCATCAACCGGGAATGACTAAAACATGGGAAATGCGCAGGGCTTTGTGGGTTGCACCCATTAGGGTATGGTCATCCCTGATCTAGAACGATTGATATCTACTTATGTATGCTTTATGGCCCATTGCGGTTGTTGATCACAAGCGAGGGATGATCGTATTCTTTACTATCTAGTATGGAGTAGGCCAGTCCTATGTAGCAGGGGTGCAAAATGTTCTTGTTGACCTCGATTCATTTTATCTAGAGGTGTACTATGATAGGCGGTACCCCTGTAGCCTTGTCATTGTATGGAAACCTATTTTCCAATAAGTGCCTACGGACTTAATTGTATACCTATTATACTGGAATTTAAATAATGTAACAATTTCGGCTCTGATTCTATATTTACTTTCAGATCCTTAGACATTATTATAATATCATTGGATTTTCTATAGGAAGTGTTTTGGTTATCGTAAGGTAAAAACTCGTTTGTGTTTATGTGCGGCGTGGTCTTATGAGATACCTTTGATTTCAAAGTGTTTTTAAAATAATAATTTAGTTGTTTGGAGTTTACTCAAACCAGACCCTTGAACTGGAGTTTTATTTTCTTTCCCTAAAACTCTTGGGTACTCAAATTTGTATGAGCACTCAAGTAGTCCGGGGTTCTCACAGATGCATTTTGGAAGAGCATGGAGCAGGTAGCTTCATCAATATCAAGTTATTTATTTTAGTTCTGTTGTGTATGTATGTATTTTGTATCAGTAATGTGGGGACATGCAGTTATAACTTTCCTTGGTTGAAATTTGTATTGTTATGGCTCTGATGTACTATTATGGAAATGACTATGTATGATCTTATGTTGACTATTATATATTGTTCTGTTGCATTATGAAATTCTATGTTGTTTAGTTCCTCCTTTTCTTTCTTTTATTTTACCCCCAACATCTCGTCTTACGGAGTAAGAATCACAAGATATTTTCCAAAAGAGATATTTTGTGCGCATGTAAAGGGGAGGGTGCGTGGTGACCTTCTATATAAGGGATAAAGGGAGGGTATAACCTCTTGAACATTTTTGTTTATACACTACACACACAAAAATTCATTTGCAAAGGCTAAGGCAAAAGAAGTAAACAATTGCTACTCTCTCTTCTTCTTTCTCCTCTTTAAAATACCTAAACACAACTACATAGCTACAAACTTCACCAAACTCAAGCCGAAGCCCTGATGCAACATAGGAAGCTTTACTATCAAGGCAAAGAGTCGAGGTCACGAGCTAAAGAGAGGGAGGAGCATAAAAGTAGTGAAGTAAGGTGGTCCTGATCTTTGTGATGCTTTGGATGGAATTTCTAGAAGAGGAAGACATAAATTCTTAGGAATTACTATCTTTTGATGATCCTCTACTTGATGAAGGTAGGGACGACGACGACGACGAAGGGGATGACGATAAAGATGACAACGATGGCGATGATGATGAAGATGACGATGATGATAATGATATGGAGAAGGATGGGAGTGATGGTAACATAGAACCTAAGGGACTAGGAAGTGGCGGTAATAGGTTAGGTGATCATAATTTGGTCTCATCTCCCATGATGTTGAATTTTTCGATCTTCCTGATCTTACACATGCTTCTCAAGAAGACATTACCTAATAGGACGTTCATGCCTTTGGCCATCATGACATGGAATCAAGTAAAGAGAAAATTCAGTCTTCTCCCTTAAAGGCTCCTGCTTCACAGGAATAAAGCCTATCATCTTTCAATGCTTCCAAGTTTCTATTAGCTTTTAGTTAATAAATCTACTATTTCTAGCTAAGGAAAAGAAACAAATATCACTTTGAAATTTTACATGAGAAGAGTGTGAAAAAGGTGCTTTGATTAAATATAGAAATCGAGAAATTGGTTGAAGACTACAATAGCTTATCTATAAAGTATAGGAGCCTTCTCATTTATACTAAATGATTGAAAGATTTCAAAGAGAAATAGGTAGCTCTACTTTTTAAAAAGAACTCAGCTTCAACGAAAAATGTTTCAAAAGAGAACGCGGAGTTGACTACACATTTTTGGATGCTGATTGAAGAGAGGGACACTTTAATGTAGTTACTTATAGAATCTACACTAGGAATGTTTTTGCTAACTTTTCCTTCTTAGGGAAGGAGAGTAGGAGTTTACTTAGGCAGCTTCACGGTATGTTTTTGAAGGATCGTGGGACTGACCCTCATCTTGGGGAATGCTGGAATCTTCCCATAATTGTGACCGTTCTGTTTTCCCCCAACACTCTTGCTCCTAAGGAATTCAAGTTCAATAAAGAGAAATTTATTTCTGTGTTTTACAATGGGTCCATATTGCATGAACCTAAGTAATTCTTTCGTTGTATTATGTAATTTATACAATCTTTATAAATTTCAACGTTTCTATTTCTACAGCTTAATTTGTTTTCTTAAAATACACAGGTTAAGGAATCCTTCAGTACTCCCATTTCAAAAGAACTCTTAAGTAAATTTGTCAATCTAAAAAGGAATTTAAGGAGAAAACATTAACTCTCAAAACCTCTCGACTAGCAAAATACTATTTTCTTATCGACCTTTAAGAAGTTTACTCATAACTCCTCCATTTATATTTTGATTTCTTATGTGGAAAAAAGGTAGTTTGTTAAAGTAATCCGGTCTAATTATGCTTAAGTATTATGCGAAGACTCTAGTCCTCTCGCCAAGAGATGGGATTATCATTATTTTCCTCCAATTATTACTCCTCATGGGTATAACACTTCCTTTTACCCTACTTTCCCTATGTCCATGAGTTCACTCAAAAGAGCTCAAACCCCTGCTTCTAAATTTAAGAATTGAATGTATAAAAATTGAAATTTTAATGCAATTGGAACTCGTTCATGCTTGTAAGCCTTATTGGTTTTAATAAAAGAATATATTTTTCCCATGTGTTGAATTTCCTTTTACTTATTTTTACTAGGAACGTCAACTATTGCTTGCATCCAATGATCCCAACCTTCCTCCACGATTGGATAGACTTAAGGCGAGACTGATGTTAGATATTGAAAAGCGCTCCTCTTAAGATGCTTTAGTTATACCATTTCCGGACAACCTGAAAACATGTAAATGGCATAGCAAATACTAAAAATTAAGGTCAACATTAAATAGTATGAATGAAATAACCTCAAGTTTAAAAGAGAATATTAAAGAGAAAGATAAAGAGACTAAAGAGCTAAGAGAGACCATAGCTACAGTTAGTCAATTTGTTCCTCCGGACCAAAGAATTGAGGTTGGTACAAAAATTGTCCAACTGTATAAGAAAATTGAAGACCACGAAGTCGATCCGTTGAAGAGTCAAGTATCATGTCAATCTTTAGAGCTTATTGCTAGTAGGGGAAAATCCAACCTTCGCACTCCCAATTCCACAAAGTCAATTAGGTATAAATCCTTAGTTGGCTAAAAGAAAATTTCTGCCTTGGAAAACCCACCTTCGGGTTTGGATGACGGAGAGATTGGTAGATGATGCTGAGAATTTAAATATGAATGTATCCAGTCTCTAAAATCAAAATGGGATGAAAATGTTTCAGAACATCTCAATAAGTATCATAGTCCAGTTGAGGATCTTGGACGTGAGAAATATGCTCTTGAGCAAAAGGTCAAGACTTTTAAAGGAGCTAATAAGAAGCTCGATCGTGCATTAAAGATTCAAATTGGCTCCATTGATGATACGATCATCATTCGATAGAAGGAGAAGAATCTTAAATATTACTGGATGTGGCGATTCGTCGTATCACTGAACCTTTTTCCGCCGTTAAAGCTTTAAAGATAAAAGTGCAAGACCTGGAGTCTCAATTGATAATAACCGAGGTATTGTCGCTTGAAAAATCCTGATTGGATTCCCTCGTTAATTATTTGCGTGAAATAATAGTTGCTATTGGATTAAAAATCGACTATTCCTTCTTATGTCTTGAAATGAACCAAAGATTAAGCAAAGCAGTAGAGGCAGGGTACAAATGCTATCGACACTTCTTTTTGTATGGTGTGCTGATCATCTCGAAAACATTGGAGGCCCTCCTTTTTTTCCTTAGAGATGCCCTTGCTTCAAGTGAAAATCATCCATGCCTTCTAGAGGTTGAGGGAAAAGGGAAAGAAAAAGTACACCAACATTATCCGCTCCACCAATCTCATCCTTAAGAAGATTAGGATGATTTTTTTTTGTATATTTGCAGTTTTGGTATGTAAATTCAGTAAATAACTTTTTACATGAATAATTGATATTTCGAATAAACCTCATACTTTCTTTCTTATTCTGGTCTTGCATTTGAACTTATTGATCTTGTTTGTGATTTGTAACTTTCTTAATTTGATTCCATATGATCTATGGACTTTGATAGATTTGCTTGCTCTTTGGTTCTACGAAGAATGCTTTTAGATGCGCATTGATTTGAGAGTTTCTTATAAAACTTGTTTGCCGCCCTCTTTTATGAAAATTTTTCATTTTCTTTTGATAAAAAATAAGGTAAATAATCACGACTTCCATAATTTTGAGAAATTATTTCTTTCTTAAATTGATCATTTTTTTGTAAACACCAAAGAAATTTTTGAAAAAGCTTTCTTGTTGATCTTTGAAATTCTAAAAACTTGGTTCTGAAATCATTTGTTTGATTAGTTTGCTTTCTTTCCTATATAAAAGCAGCTTTTTACACCACGTTCAGTTAAGAAAACTAGAAATCTACTTAATAAGAAGACCATAAATTCAATTGATTAGAAGACCAGAAATCCATCTGGTAAGATTCACATTCCATCTAATAGGAGATAGAAAATTCAAATAATAATGGAGATTCATGTTATTTGACAGAATATTTCTAACAAGGAGATTCTAAATTCCTGAGATGCTTATATTTGACGCTGAGATTCTTAGTTCTAAGTAATAGATTGTTCCTGACCTTCCTCAAAGGCTACTTCAATTTTAGCTTGGAGCCAGATCGATCGTGTCTGATTACACTTCTTCTTAGAAAACTACTTTGATCCATTCTTAGGATAAAATTACACGTGTGTAACGATCCAAAATTTAATCACCTTAAATATGAATATTTGATATATTTTTAAATAAGTAATAAACGGATTTTATTATTTAATTTACCCTTTTTAAATATTGATCAATGATGGTGAAATGATTTTTACAATGTGTTTACAAAAGTAATTAGTTTAAAGGAAAATAGAAAATGTGACCGTAAAGTTTTTTTCAAAAATTAAATTTTTTCACCATCAAAAAGTTGTTTAAAATTTTGCGAATACCTTTGTGCATATTTGAGTTAACCTACACACTCTTATAATTAATATGAGTATGAATTAGTAACTTAGTAAAAGTAAAAATATATGTTTACTTAGGTATGAAATAAGATGTGACACTTTTTAAAGTTTTAAATATGAAGTAAAATATGAAATGTTACACTCATCTCTTACATCATGGTACAAGATCATCCTATTATCCAATGTGTTTTAAAATGTGTGGCTAGTAATATAAAAAGGTTAAAGATATGTTTACTTAAGTAATAAGTAAAAGGAAGAGATATGACATTTAACCAAAAATTTAAATAAGAAATATTATAAGTATGAAATGTCACATCCCTCTTACACCATAAGTACAAGGTAGTGTAATACATATTGGATAATAGATGGATGGGAAGTGATTTGTTTAAAGGTTAAAAGGAGTAGCTTTCGTAGGTGGAGTGTTCTTTAAGGAAGGAAGAGAGAAGTGGTGATATGGAGCAAAATGAACGGAGGGTATGTAAGGATGGGTGTTTTTGTAATTTACATATTACACTTTTTAGAAAAACAATTCTCACATTTTCCTTTCGATTTTATCATTTTAGTTTCTTACTTTTCAAAAACCTCCTTGTCCTTCTTAAGCGTTTGAAAATTTTGTTAATGGCTTCCTAAGTTATAAAATTCAAAATTCTATTCCTATTTCATTTCTTTCCTATGAAAAATCACTAAAAATCATTTCTTTCTTCTTTACATCACTTCGCTAACCGAAAAAAGGCCCATATTACCTCAAACCATCCATGGCCGAGCCCCTAGAGATCATGGCCGAACAATCTAGGCCTATATAGGGTCCAAAAATCCTATTTTTTCCAAGTTAATGCAAAGATCTAGCTCGTATACAAGTTCTAGTAGAGTTACCTTGAGTTAGTAAGCTTTTGGCGAGTAAAAACTCGCATCTTTTTGGGAAATTTTTAACCTTTATTATGTTGTTTGTTTTGTGGTGCAATATTGTTTGATTTGATGGAGTTTAGCGTAGTTTGAGTTTGGTATATATATGTTCTTGTATAGGAGTTGGATTAGACTTGAATTTGAAGTATAAAGCTTATTTAATAGTTGAAAGATGTGATCTTGCTTTTGTTTTGTGGTTGTGGCATGTAAATATATGTTCTTGTTCATGTATGTGTTGGATATTGCTAAGAAAATTAGCACTCGTACTTGTATAAGTTTCTTAGAGGTCCATTGGTTTTAAAATCATGTTTGCTCTTTCGAAATTGCTAGAAAAGTTTTCAAAGTTTAAAATTTTATTTTTAGTTTTCAAACTTCCTATTATGGTTCAAAAAAAGAAGTAAATCAAAGTTAAAGGTTTTGAATGGTTTTAGAGATGTAATACTAATTTTTAGGTTATGGTATCCATAGCGATAATGGTTATGGATGTAGTTCGATAAACAAACAATTTTTATCAACTAAAGTGTTTTAAAAAAGTTTTTAAAAACATATTTTAATTATAAAAAAGGTTATTATTTATTTATTTAAGGTTAATGATTATTTAGTTTATTAATTAAGTAAAGGTAATTAATAATTTTTAATTAATTAATTATTTAGTAAATTATTATTTTTAATTAATTATTAATTAAGTGAAAGTTAACTGTTAATTACTTGTGTATTAAGCAAAGATTTATATTTAGTTAATTATTATTTAATTAAGGTTTAATAATTAATTAGCTGTTGATTAATTAAGGTTTAATTAATTATAAATTAGAAAGGGTTTAACTAATAATTAGTTATTAATTAAGTTAATTTTTAATTAAGTTTTTAATTAAATTTTAATTTGGTTTTAATTAAGATTTAATTATTATCAACTAAAGGGTTTATCTTTAATTATTAAATTTCCAAGGATCGATTTGTTTTAAAAAGCAGCTTTCTTCTATAAGTGGATGAGTTTAAAACATGGGATTCTCTGTGTCTTTAACCTAAGTAGTTGAACAAATTGAATAGGTTATTGATGAATCTGTTTAGTAGAATAAATCCCCGTTCTACTATAACTTAGTTGAGTGAATTAATTTGGGAATTTGTTTAGCAGAATAAGTCCCCATTGTACTATATAACTTAATTAAATAGATTATTTTAGATATCAGTTTAGCAGAATAAAACACCGTTTTGCTATTAGTTGATTAGAAAAAATAAATGACATCTGTTTAGCAGAATAAATCCACATTCTGCTATAACAAAATTTAGTAGATTATTTTGACATCCTACTAGCAGAATAAATCCCCATTCTGTGATTATATTGATTTGGACTTTGAATTGTATGTCGATATATTTATATTGGATAAGAAATGTTCTCTAATTTTGTATAATTGTTAATTGCCTTTGTATTAGTGCTCATCCTTGTGTTTTGTGATGTTTGAATGGAAATGTTATCACCTTTGAAATATTTTGTTAAATCTTTTGCATGGGTTTTATAAAGATAGCTAGTTATTTAAATAAAGATGGTTTAAAATAAATTAATTACTTCAATAATAAGTTTTTAAAATTAATATATTTTTCTAATAATAAGGATTTGAAATCAACTAATTATTTTAATAATGGTGTTTTAAAATTGATTAATCATTTTAATAATGATGTTTTAAAAATAACTAATAATTTAAAAAAGGATGTTTTAAAGTTAATTAATCTTTTTAAATAGTGTTGTTTTGAAGCAATTAATCAAGGTTAAAGCTAATCGATTATTTTGAATAATGATGTTTTGAAAACAACTTGATTAGAGTTGATTTATCATTTTAAGTAATGATATTAAAGGAAATTATTAGTCTTAAAAGGTAATGAATTTATGTTTAAAGTAAATCAATTCACTTTGATAAAGTTTTTTGAAGTTAACATTTTTACATGTGAAGCCCTAGCACAAGTTTGGTTTGAAAAGTAAAAATTCGATTTGATTGTGGAAAGTAGTTTCGTAAACGGTATCGCTTATATGGAGAGGATTTAGTCATACTTCTAACACTAAACATCAAGGCTTGGACTAGTTCCTATCTCAAAGGTTAACAATGTCGTTAAGGCAATGCCTAGAGGTAACACTACCTCAACTTGTCCGGCTTCATTTTCAACCGAGGGATGATAGTTTTTTGGAATCAACAAGTAGTGGTAAATATATGAAATTTAATTTCCATATACACTCATTTTTAATTATCTCTGATAGTTGATTTATTAACTATCGGTTCAGCTTTCTTCATTTGTATATCGTCAAACTAAGACGATTTGTTGCTCATTTGAGCTTTGATATCCTTTGCCAAAAATAACTAAAACCAGAAAGCGAGTTGATGTCTAGCTATGTAGGGGTTGCTCCCATTAGGATATTTTCCAATCTACTCAAGATTAGATTCAGTTGTATGCACATGAAAATGTGAAATACTTAGATTCTTAGTAAGGTTGGCGGGGTTCGGCTAGTACATTTCCGAGAGGTGTCATAGAGTATGTGACCCTCTCAAGTATATTTCTAAAGGTATGGTTTCGGTAAGTGGGGCGCACCCTCCTAGTCATTTGTTGGAAAATTTCCCATCTTTCCTCTGATTCCAAATTTATAAATTTACCTTCTTAATTGCATCGGAGAGTTTCATGAGCAATTCGAGATGTTTAATTATTTGTATCCACAGTTTTGATTAGATGTTGTTATTGTTGGGGAAAACCCGTTCTGCTGATGGCGATGTGGTCTCACATATTGTATATATTTCCACCATTTTTTTTGAAATTTACTCATACCAGACATATTTTCTGACCCTAGTTGTTTATTTTACCTAAAATCTCAGTTACACAATTATATTTGAGTAGTCTGAGGGTAGCAGGTTTTTTTTGGGCTCTTTGAAGGCAATGGACGATCAGGAGGCTCCGTAGCTATCTAGTTGTTTACTTCACTGTATTATTGTTGTATTCATCAACAATTGTAAGGACAGGTTATTATAACTGTCTAGGGCTGTTGATAGTTTATAGTTGTACTCTGATGTGTGTATGTAAATAAAGTTCTTTCTTTTTGTAAAGACTTGATTTTATATTATATATAATTCATCATGTTTTGTGATATCTTGTTCAATTTTTCTTCTTTCTTTCACCCTTAATGATCTGTCTTTCGAATGACTAAACGATCGGCACATGAATACCGAGGATGTATTAAGTGCCATCTTTAGTAGTAAGAAAGGCGATCCATTAAAACTTGCTTGATTGATCTCTCTTGCCCCTTATTACGTTCTAAGTAATGATTTAGGCTTTAATTTCTTTCGCTCCATATTATCTAGGTAATGATTTAGGCTTTGATTTCATTCACCCCTTACTACCATAGAGCTAATGACTTAGGCATTGATTGTGCCCCTTATTACCTTATATGTAACCATTTAGGCTGGTTAGTGTGTTTGGTTAGTCATCTTCGGCAAAACCAAAGTCTTCCCCATCCTCCCTCTAGGAGGCGCTCCGATAAGGACTTCTAGCCAGAACCAAAGGTAGGTTGGTGCTTTGACTAGGCAATTTTAGGCAAGACCAAAGGCTTACTCCATCCTTCTTCTAGGAGAGGCTTTGGCCGGGCCACATAAGCAGGACCGAAGGCTTGGATTGATTTGGCCCAACCTTATAGGTGGGACCAGAGGCTTACTCTGACCTCCCTCTAGAAGGTGATATAACCAGGTGGTTGTGGAAGGGTCAAAGGCTTTTCCTTTATTCTAATCATGAAGCATTTTTGAAACATTCCTCTTTATTAAGCACTTGATCATAGTAGATACATTGATCTTTTGTTCAAATATTGTCAACAAACTCTCGGAGTTCTACTTTTCCCAAGAAATTTTCAATCATCCCTTTAAGGGGTCGGCACTGATTTGTTTCATGTCCATTTGTTTGGTGATACCGGCAATAAGCTCCCCCGAGATTTCTTTCATTTCCTTATTGCTTCTTCTTTGAAGGACAGTAGTCTAACATCTCTTTAGTTAGAAGATATATGTTTTCATAGGAGGGGGTAAGGGAATGGGCTCTAGCAGACCGGAATTTCCTAGGGGATTGTGCCTTTGGTCCTAGTTTGGCTTTCTTGTAACATTAGACAAGCCCATTAGTTCTAAGGGCAAGTTTTCTCTTTAAAAGTTCTCAAGTTCTGTTTAGTGTAGCAGAGCGATCGATTACTCCCTTCCACTTTTAGGCAAACTTATCGAAATCCTTTGTTATTTCATTTCGAAGATAGTTCCTTTGGCTTGGAGTTGTATAATTTTCAAATTTTCGAGAATAGATTACTCCTTTTCTTGTTTTCTTTTCTCAAGGTAGGATAATAGGTGCAGATCGGGATAGATCCCATATGGAATGTGTAATAATCTGGATTTTTGGGTATTAGATGATTGAATAATTATCTGAGTTTAACTATTAAAATGTGATAATCCCTTAATTAAATTATTTAAAATGGATAAATATTTATTTGACAATTTCCTAATATAATCATTTAGATTAGTCAAATTATTATTATCAAAACAAATTAAATATGTGTTGTTGATTTTAAATTGAATTTGAACTTGAGATTTGAAATTCAAAGAATATAAATATCTTAAACAAATTGGATATAAAATATATGTACATATATGATTTTACTTGTATAGTTTGTTATTTTCTTTTAAAAATCATATTAATATAAATGAAGGAAAGCAATTACTAAATAGAAATTTAATATAAAAGTTTTGTGGAAAACATTTAAAAATAATAATAAAGTATATATATAATTAGTATATTTGTATAACTATTTATAAGTGTGTGATTGGGATTTTATACCATCTACTTTTAAATTTATAATAGATAAGCATACGAGAAACTTAAATATTAAAACACTTAAGACATTTATAAAATAAAAATAAAATGGAATTATTATAATATATATATAAACATATATTTATACATGAATTACACATGTAAGCTAAGGATTTCATGAGATTACAAGTGTTAATTTATATTAACAAGTGGCATGTTTTGGAAATATAGATAGACCAAAACCAAAAAGAAAACTGTATCAGCCTTCAAGCCGATTCAAGAACAAATCTGTAGTTGATTCAAAACAAATCAAAAGCCTGTATATATTCTTCATCAACCTGTAAACATTTTTGAAAAAAAAAGAAAAAGAAAAAAAACTGAAGGAAATCAAGGCTCATGCGAGTTAATCAAGCAATTTCTATTCAAAATCTAATCTGCGGCAAATCAAATTTAAGCTTCAACAAGGATCTTCTCAACATCAAATAAGCTCAAAGATCTGATACTTCTAGCCCAGATCGGTTTAAACAAATTACAGGCCTTCTCTGTTTCTCTTTAACAAGTGAGTAAAACACAATATTTAAGAACTTAAGTAAACTAAGATATATGCATATGATTCTTGAATTAATTGTGCTTGCATGTGTATTTTTAAGTATGTATCTCTATGTATAAATGTGTTTGTTCTGTGCATGTTAAATATACTTGATCTTCTCTGTTATCTTAGTTACAGAGTTGAAAAATAAACAAAGAAATTCAATTTACATTCATCTAGTCACTGATAGGCTTAGAGTTTCAAACAAACAAGTTTGTTTAAACATAAATTACGATCTAAAAATAGTTTTAAGTATGATTGTGATTTATGGCATCTGGGAAATTAGTTTTTCAAAGAAAAATTTAAAATATGTAAAATTCGAATGTTGTAAATTGTTGTTTAAATTATATAACTTGAAGCATCTTTAGAAAATAGGATTTTTAAGATGAAATTGGTAATTTCTAGTTTAGTATAGGTTGTGAATTTAAGAGATGAACGGAAATTGTAATTTCGTCAAATTCCGGCAATCGATGGAGTTTTGGGTGACGAGTTTGATCGTGATGAAAGCTAGGGGGATAAGGAGCATCGGAAAAATGTTGGACAAAATTATAGATCATCGGCGCGACGTAGGTTTGTCGAATTAGGGTTGAGTAGCAGTTTTCGTCGAATAGGTTTGAGGTGTTACTGCCTCATCAAGGCTTGATCGGAGTAAACCGGAGCTGGGGGGATCGAGACGTGGAGGTTTTGTGCAGCTTTGGACGAAGTCACATGATTTCTGGTGGATTAGATCGTCGGCGTCAAGGGAAAATGTTGGGAGTTGGGTTCCAGATTTGGTGATGAATAGCTCGTTTTCGACTTACGGCAAATCTGGAAGTTCAGGTGGGTCAGGATGGTCGGCGGTGACGTAAATGACTTGTCGAAGGTAGGGGCAGTGGTCGGAGGCGATCGGCAGGTTTGTATATGTGCACGGCGTGCACAGATGTGTGCACGGAAAACTGGGAATTGTGGGTTTGGGGAAGAAGATGGTTTGCACGAGTCGAACTCGGGATATTTGCTAGTTGGCTCGGGAAAATTAGTGTCAGCTCGGATTTTGGTTTGCGTTAAGATAACCGGGTTTAAATTTAGGTATGATCAAGTTTATAGTTTATAGCAAAAATTTATGATCAGATTTGGAAGGAAATAAAATAATGCAGGTTATAGAAAGTGTTTAATTAAGTTTTAAAGGGTTATCAAAATGAATAAGTTTCAAAAGAAAATATAAATCAAGTTCTAAACAAAGTATTAGAAAATTTAAACAAATTTTCAAAGTTTTAGATTGCTTTAAAATTGTTTGATTAAGAAATTATATAGTAGGTTAATTCCCATATGTTTTGAAAGGTGATGTAAGTGATGGAATTAAATAAAGTATTAATTATTCAATGTATTAAGGATGGTTAACTAATTAATAAAATCAGAGAAGGGAATAAATTAATTAAAGATTAATTAATTTGTGAAATCAATTTAAAAGATTGATTTATAAATATGATTTATATTAAATAATAATTACTTAATGAAAGTAATTGAAGGATTAAATTGTTAAAGGTTAAATTAATTTACTTATCAATTAAAGGTTGATTAATTAAAGACAATTAACCAATGGGCTAATCATTAAATGGAAGTAATTTTGGATAATTAATCTAATGGATAATTAAAGGATTGATTAATTAAGGAAATTAATTAAGGGGTTAGTTAATTAATAAGTGTGATTATTAAAGGATAAATAATCGATGTTAGTGATTATAGGATTATTAGTTTGAGTAATTAATTAAGGATAAATGTAATAAATGTGAGTGGTAAAGGTTAATTGAATTGTGTTATTAATTTAAGGCTAATTATTTATTTTAATTAAAGAGGATAATTAAGGGATGGGTAATTAATGGTTTGTAATTAATTAAAGTAAGTAAGCGGGATTTAAAAGTGATTAAAGAAATTAATTTAATTTATTTAAATTAATTGAATAGTGTGACTAATAAATCTTGCTTATGAATGATCGAATGTTGTTGAAAGCCTTAGATTATTTTGTATTTCTAATATGAAATATTTTGTGATATGGTTGGGTTGAACAGTGATAATGTGGTTATCTATCAAGATGAATTGCCGTGTAAAGTGACATCCTGTATTTAAAATTTAATTGTATTCACTTGAATAACTTGAGTTAAGATGACACTGGATTCGAAGAGACCGGGTCGGGTATCAGTACATACCCGAAACCACTTCGATTTGGAATTCACAATAATTCTTTATGAATTTGACTTTGGAATAAATAGGCTGGAATGGAATAAATGATGTAATCTTGGCCATTTAATCTGTGTAATAATGCTTAGATATGATTAAAAGTTGTGTAATTGACTATGGCAAGTTAAGAACTCGTAGTAAGGAACGAGTTACCCCGGGTTTTAAATAAGTTTATTGTTTTAGTATTTCATGTTAGATGGGTTTACTCACGCTGGTTTCCAGCCTGACCCGGGTGTTACTTTGATGTAATGCTCGGGTCAGACCGAGTATTACAGATTTTTCAGGTAAGGACGTTCTGGAGCTCATGAGGCGAGCTGGATGGCAGGAACGTATAGAGAGTGATATATTGGTATTTATTGGGACGAGTTATTTTAACTGTCCAGTGATTGTGAGATGTTGTAACTCTGATATATTAAAATGTAATTGACTGATACAGTTTTCTTGTATAACTGATATTATTATTTGATATTGTATTTTAATCCGCTGCGAATGTGAGAATCTGTGTCTTGTTCTGTTTCTTTCTTCTATCTCTTTTCTTTTTCTTCTAACTATTTGGAATTTTCGGGTTCGAAAATTCCGGGTTGTTACAGTTGGTATCAGAGCTGGAGGTTAAGCGAGAACCTTGGCTCTGTTGGGATTACTCGTTAAGGATAGGGTCAATGGTACCCTAGAACGAGTTGAGTGTATATATATATGAGAGCGTAATTGTTATTTTCTTATATAAGGATTTTAAATGATTTTATATAAGAATATATTTTGATATATAAATTGATATTTCTTTCTAATAAATATTAAGGTAATTGGTTGTTAAAATATTGGAATTAAATAAAATAATGAGAATTGAGTGGTAATGGTAATACAACCAAATTGAAATTAAATGAATATAAGTTTGAATGAATCCAAACTGAAATCAAAATCTTGAATTTGTAGAAATAAAGATAATAATGAATTGGTTTCCAGATATGATAATCTTGGTTATTATCATAGATGGTTGATAATGAAATGTTGTAAATGATTAAGTAAAATGAAATATTTTAGGGAAGTAAATTTTAAGTGAGTATGACTTATAAATTGGAATTGAAGATAATTTGTAATTGTGAAATTTTAAATCTAAATCCAGAAAACTTGAAATTGTTTTAAAGGAATTTGTTTTGAAATTAAAGATCAAGAATGGTTTAAAATTTTAAGTATGACTTGAAGTGTAAAGGAAATAAATATGTATAGATGAGAATATACATTATATTAAAGATGTTTGAAATAAACTCTAAGGTTGAGTTTTGAATTTTCCTTGAGATGTGATGTGAAACCCAAAGTGAAGTAAGTTTTTAAAACTTAAGTGGGAAAGTTTATAAAGTTTAAAATTTGAAATGGGAATTAAAATTGAATAAAGTTGACTGGATTAAATTTAACTTAAGGAAAATTAAATAAGCTTAGAATGAATAACTTGAATTGGAAATTTCAAGATGAAATTTAAATTTAACTTGGGAAGTTAAATGGTTGATTTTAAATGGGAGTTAAGAGTAATCTCAAAATGGGTTTGAAATCTGGAAATTGAAAATGGATAATAAATTAGAATCTGAAGATTAAATTGTTTTTGAATTCTTATTTGAACTTTGTAATAAGTTAAGTAAAGATAATTTAAAATGGAATTGTGGAATTTGGATTCAGAATTAATGGTTTAAAGATATAAGTTGTTAAATAATAATAATAATAATAAAGGTTGATTTGATTTTAAAGTAAGGGTTAATTTGATTTAAAGGATTAAATCAACATTTAAAATATTTAACTCGAATTTATATAATTCGAGATGGTTTTAAGTTGAGATTTGAATAGAATTAGTTCAAATTGAATTTGATTTAAACTAATTAGAATTATGATTGAAGATGGATAAGCATAAGTTTAAATGGTAAATTAGAATTGAAATGATTTGAAATTGAAGCTGGTTCAATTTGAAATTTATCCAAATTGATTTGAAATAATTTGGAATTGTGATTAAAGTTGAATAAGTTAAAAAAAATCAAATGGAATTTGATTTGAATTTGGAAAGGAATTAAGGTTAATTCAACTTGAATTGGGATGGAAATTGAAGTATTGAGTAAATTTAAAGGGAAGTGGAAATTTAAATTGAATTAATGGGAAATTAATTGGAAATGGAGATTGGGAAATTAAACAGTTTGGCTCTGGATTATTTTCAATTTTTTTTAATACAAGTATATGTTTCCAAACTATTTACTATACAATCTTTCTTCTTAAAAACCCCAAACTATCTTATACTTATTTTACAATTATTTTGAAACTATTTAATTATTTCGAAATTATTTAACTATTTTGAAACTGTCTTATAAACTAATTACTATTTTTCAGTTACTTATATCTAATCGCTATTTTAAAAACTATTTTGCAATTATCTAACTATTTTATACCTACTTAACTATTTTACAGCTATTTTACAAACTAATAACTATTTTTCAACTACTTATCTACTTTAAACTTTTCCAAGCTATTTTTAAATTTAAATAGGTCAGAGTTCAAACTGTTTGTAATTGAAGTAATAACTCAATTGGAAATGGAAGCAATTGAGAATAAGTGAATGGAATTGAAGGAAATGTGAATAGAAAAGAGAATTGATTTGGCTAATAACCAACAAAGATAAATACGTAGGATATACGTATATTATTCTATTCGCATAGTGATTTGATCCAGATTCGAACACAGAATTTCGAGATAGTATTATCGATCGAGTTGGGATTTTTCGCTCGATTTTCGACGGCGAACCTGGATATGGGTTTTGATTGGTTCTGGATATTCTCTATCATAGCTACGGCTATGCAAGGAGAATGACGGTTTTTGATCAAGAAATCAGATCTGAGTCGGCACTAGGAAGTCGGGTGGACGATACTAGTTCGGAAGTGAAATTGTGTGATCGATTGAGCGATCAGATTGATATTGCGTACGGATGATATGTGTACATCGTACGAGTTTGAATGAAATTGATATTGAAGTTTGTGGATAAGGATTATAAAATGATCTTTGAAATGAAAAGTATATTTGTGAAATATAATGGAATTGGATATTTCTTTGGTTGAAATTTACTTTATGGGGGTAAGTAAATGATAAATAACTTTATAAAGAAATCAAACTTCAATATTTGATTAACAATAAATAAAGTTATATTTTGTAATATGATAAACTTCCCTTATTGAATCTAGCCAGAATAAAAAGGGTTTTGAAATATTTGAAGTATAAATGAGGTTTTATACAAGTTTGAAATGATCCAAAGATTTTCAAAGTTATATATATCTATATATATATAAAGAATTTTATGAGAATGATTTTGGAAAAGGTTTTGGGAACCTATATAATTTGGAAAAGGCTTTTGATTTTTGGAAAATCAATTTTGGATTTTGAAAAGCCTAGTTTGAGAATTATCGATTTTGGTAATCGATTTTGTGTAAAGGAGATTTTGATAAATCATAAAGGGTATGATTTGAAGATACTATAAGTATATAGTATAAAGTGTTTTGAGAATAGCTCTGGGGAAAAAGGCGCTTCCTTGAAATGAACTTCTCAGGAGTACCACTGGGTGGTACTGCCTTGAGCCCCAAGGGGGGTTTCTAAAGTTGATCCTGTGAGGAGTCCGGACAAAACTAGTTCCTGAGGATTATTTGTGTAGCGGAAGTCGAGGGGCTGGTTCCCACAGAGGCATTTGAGTTATGCTGTGACAACAATTTAACTCAATGTCACTGCGATCTACTGCAGACCATAGCGGAAGTCATGTGTGCCGCTGAGAGCCAACTGTCTACGTTTGATTTTATATCGGTAGACTGTGACACTATGGTAACATAGCGAAAGTCGTTTGTGCCGCTGAGAGCCAACAATCTGCGTTTGATTTTATATCGGTAGACTGCGACCTATGTGGGAGAAGTTTCATTTTGACAGCGAAATCGTGTGTGCCGCTGAGAGCCAACTGTTACATGGACTTTTGCTGCGACGGCAACGTAACCCTGGATGTAACTGCGATCTGTTGTGGGTTCCATGGTGTAATCAGTTACATGGACTTTTGCTGCGATGACAACGTAACCCGTGATGTAACTGTGACCTTGGATGGGGGTGATGATTTCTAGAGCATTCTCACCAAAGATATTTCTGCTATTTTCAAACTGTTTTCTATATTTTCAATAAAATTATTTTCCAAAGTATTTTCACTGGATGTTGAAACGGGTCTGCTAAGTACTTATAAATTTTCAGTCATACGCCTGATCAACGTATGACCGAATTTCGGTAAGAACGAGGATGGACTGGTTGAGACATCGAGTTATAAAAGTATTTTTATAAAACTATTTTTGTAATACTACATAGATTTTAAAGTGTTTTAAAAATGATCAAAGAAAAATTTATCAGATTTTAAGTATTGAATAAAGTCCAATTTCGTTCCTTTTCGAGGACGAAAAGATTCTAAGGGGGAAGGAATGTAATAATCTGGATTTTTGGGTATTAGATGATTGAATAATTATCTGAGTTTAACTATTAAAATGTGATAATCCCTTAATTAAATTATTTAAAATGGATAAATATTTATTTGACAATTTCCTAATATAATCATTTAGATTAGTCAAATTATTATTATCAAAACAAATTAAATATGTGTTGTTGATTTTAAATTGAATTTGAACTTGAGATTTGAAATTCAAAGAATAAATATCTTAAACAAATTGGATATAAAATATATGTACATATATGATTTTACTTGTATAGTTTGTTATTTTCTTTTAAAAATCATATTAATATAAATGAAGGAAAGCAATTACTAAATAGAAATTTAATATAAAAGTTTTGTGGAAAACATTTAAAAATAATAATAAAGTATATATATAATTAGTATATTTGTATAACTATTTATAAGTGTGTGATTGGGATTTTATACCATCTACTTTTAAATTTATAATAGATAAGCATAAGAGAAACTTAAATATTAAAACACTTAAGACATTTATAAAATAAAAATAAAATGGAATTATTATAATATATATATATATATAAACATATATTTATACATGAATTACACATGTAAGCTAAGGATTTCATGAGATTACAAGTGTTAATTTATATTAACAAGTGGCATGTTTTGGAAATATAGATAGACCAAAACCAAAAAGAAAACTGTATCAGCCTTCAAGCCGATTCAAGAACAAATCTGTAGTTGATTCAAAACAAATCAAAAGCCTGTATATATTCTTCATCAACCTGTAAACATTTTTGAAAAAAAAAGAAAAAGAAAAAAAAACTGAAGGAAATCAAGGCTCATGCGAGTTAATCAAGCAATTTCTATTCAAAATCTAATCTGCGGCAAATCAAATTTAAGCTTCAACAAGGATCTTCTCAACATCAAATAAGCTCAAAGATCTGATACTTCTAGCCCAGATCGGTTTAAACAAATTACAGGCCTTCTCTGTTTCTCTTTAACAAGTGAGTAAAACACAATATTTAAGAACTTAAGTAAACTAAGATATATGCATATGATTCTTGAATTAATTGTGCTTGCATGTGTATTTTTAAGTATGTATCTCTATGTATAAATGTGTTTGTTCTGTGCATGTTAAATATACTTGATCTTCTCTGTTATCTTAGTTACAGAGTTGAAAAATAAACAAAGAAATTCAATTTACATTCATCTAGTCACTGATAGGCTTAGAGTTTCAAACAAACAAGTTTGTTTAAACATAAATTACGATCTAAAAATAGTTTTAAGTATGATTGTGATTTATGGCATCTGGGAAATTAGTTTTTCAAAGAAAAATTTAAAATATGTAAAATTCGAATGTTGTAAATTGTTGTTTAAATTATATAACTTGAAGCATCTTTAGAAAATAGGATTTTTAAGATGAAATTGGTAATTTCTAGTTTAGTATAGGTTGTGAATTTAAGAGATGAACGGAAATTGTAATTTCGTCAAATTCCGGCAATCGATGGAGTTTTGGGTGACGAGTTTGATCGTGATGAAAGCTAGGGGGATAAGGAGCATCGGAAAAATGTTGGACAAAATTATAGATCATCGGCGCGACGTAGGTTTGTCGAATTAGGGTTGAGTAGCAGTTTTCGTCGAATAGGTTTGAGGTGTTACTGCCTCATCAAGGCTTGATCGGAGTAAACCGGAGCTGGGGGGATCGAGACGTGGAGGTTTTGTGCAGCTTTGGACGAAGTCACATGATTTCTGGTGGATTAGATCGTCGGCGTCAAGGGAAAATGTTGGGAGTTGGGTTCCAGATTTGGTGATGAATAGCTCGTTTTCGACTTACGGCAAATCTGGAAGTTCAGGTGGGTCAGGATGGTCGGCGGTGACGTAAATGACTTGTCGAAGGTAGGGGCAGTGGTCGGAGGCGATCGGCAGGTTTGTATATGTGCACGGCGTGCACAGATGTGTGCACGGAAAACTGGGAATTGTGGGTTTGGGGAAGAAGATGGTTTGCACGAGTCGAACTCGGGATATTTGCTAGTTGGCTCGGGAAAATTAGTGTCAGCTCGGATTTTGGTTTGCGTTAAGATAACCGGGTTTAAATTTAGGTATGATCAAGTTTATAGTTTATAGCAAAAATTTATGATCAGATTTGGAAGGAAATAAAATAATGCAGGTTATAGAAAGTGTTTAATTAAGTTTTAAAGGGTTATCAAAATGAATAAGTTTCAAAAGAAAATATAAATCAAGTTCTAAACAAAGTATTAGAAAATTTAAACAAATTTTCAAAGTTTTAGATTGCTTTAAAATTGTTTGATTAAGAAATTATATAGTAGGTTAATTCCCATATGTTTTGAAAGGTGATGTAAGTGATGGAATTAAATAAAGTATTAATTATTCAATGTATTAAGGATGGTTAACTAATTAATAAAATCAGAGAAGGGAATAAATTAATTAAAGATTAATTAATTTGTGAAAACAATTTAAAAGATTGATTTATAAATATGATTTATATTAAATAATAATTACTTAATGAAAGTAATTGAAGGATTAAATTGTTAAAGGTTAAATTAATTTACTTATCAATTAAAGGTTGATTAATTAAAGACAATTAACCAATGGGCTAATCATTAAATGGAAGTAATTTTGGATAATTAATCTAATGGATAATTAAAGGATTGATTAATTAAGGAAATTAATTAAGGGGTTAGTTAATTAATAAGTGTGATTATTAAAGGATAAATAATCGATGTTAGTGATTATAGGATTATTAGTTTGAGTAATTAATTAAGGATAAATGTAATAAATGTGAGTGGTAAAGGTTAATTGAATTGTGTTATTAATTTAAGGCTAATTATTTATTTTAATTAAAGAGGATAATTAAGGGATGGGTAATTAATGGTTTGTAATTAATTAAAGTAAGTAAGCGGGATTTAAAAGTGATTAAAGAAATTAATTTAATTTATTTAAATTAATTGAATAGTGTGACTAATAAATCTTGCTTATGAATGATCGAATGTTGTTGAATGCCTTAGATTATTTTGTATTTCTAATATGAAATATTTTGTGATATGGTTGGGTTGAACAGTGATAATGTGGTTATCTATCAAGATGAATTGCCGTGTAAAGTGACATCCTGTATTTAAAATTTAATTGTATTCACTTGAATAACTTGAGTTAAGATGACACTGGATTCGAAGAGACCGGGTCGGGTATCAGTACATACCCGAAACCACTTCGATTTGGAATTCACAATAATTCTTTATGAATTTGACTTTGGAATAAATAGGCTGGAATGGAATAAATGATGTAATCTTGGCCATTTAATCTGTGTAATAATGCTTAGATATGATTAAAAGTTGTGTAATTGACTATGGCAAGTTAAGAACTCGTAGTAAGGAACGAGTTACCCCGGGTTTTAAATAAGTTTATTGTTTTAGTATTTCATGTTAGATGGGTTTACTCACGCTGGTTTCCAGCCTGACCCGGGTGTTACTTTGATGTAATGCTCGGGTCAGACCGAGTATTACAGATTTTTCAGGTAAGGACGTTCTGGAGCTCATGAGGCGAGCTGGATGGCAGGAACGTATAGAGAGTGATATATTGGTATTTATTGGGACGAGTTATTTTAACTGTCCAGTGATTGTGAGATGTTGTAACTCTGATATATTAAAATGTAATTGACTGATACAGTTTTCTTGTATAACTGATATTATTATTTGATATTGTATTTTAATCCGCTGCGAATGTGAGAATCTGTGTCTTGTTCTGTTTCTTTCTTCTATCTCTTTTCTTTTTCTTCTAACTATCTGGAATTTTCGGGTTCGAAAATTCCGGGTCGTTACAGAATGGATTTATGCTCCAGTTATCCAGGTCATAAGGAAATACTCATCTCTATTCGACTAAAGTCATCAATACCATGTTACTTAATACTTGTTCCTCATGGAATTGAAGGTTATGGGTTACTTGATCAACAGACTTGGGAAAGTAAGGTTCGAAGGATCCTTGTTTTAAAATAATCATCATGCGGTTTAATAGGTTTCGCAGGATAGGAAAGTCCTCAATAGGGATATGCTGGATAGGGAAAGTCAAAGTCCTTTATAGGGATATATAGAATATGGAAAGTCCTTAAAGTCCTCTGTAGGGATATGTAGTGAGTCGAAGGTTCAAGACCTATTTCTTACACCAATATGTTAGAAAATTTCTTCGCTAACAAAAATATGCAAGGCAAGTTAAGGTTGAATTTGATAAGTGCTTAAGTGGCCTTATGAAACTTGGAAGTATATGCAAGTTCTGGTTTGAGTCCAAATCTAATAATTAATCATACACATGTCCAATGTCCAAGTTCAGGTACAAATATGAGTCAAGTGCACGTTAAAAGTTCGATAATTATCAAATATTATTATTTAACAGAAATATGCTATGAGAAATAGGAAAGAAAGAACTGCTCTCCTTTTGTTGTCGATAGGGGTCTATTTATATGGGTATCATCCATATGGGGTGGTTGACACGTGTTCTAGCATTGAATCGGAGGGTTTCGATAACACCATCTTGATGAAATTTCGGCATCCTTTGTGGTGACTCGACATCATCGACTTTCCTAGGTTATGCAATTCAATCTCCCATGGGAAGCTACTTGATAGCATTCATGATGGTAGATAATCTATAGCTATTATGATGGTAGATACTCGATTACTATTATTGTTGGTAGAAGCTCCATGATAGTTATGTACTAGAGGTTAATCATTCCCTAGAAGATCGATATCTCTTCCTTGGTCTTTGTCAATCTTGCTATTTTTGGACTTGGTAGATTTCATATTATAGAAGCTCGATATCTATAAGTTCTTGTTGATTCAGCACCTTCATCACCTTATAGGCTCAATACCTCGATTCATTATCAAGGTTCGACATCACCTTTTGTTTTTTATATGTTCAAAAACCTTTATGGTTGTTAAGGCTCGATAATTCTTTTGCTTTATATGCTCGACAACCCTTATTGTTGATAAGGTTCTCCATCACCTCCTCTTTGTGTTCAAGTTCAATATCCCTTATACTTTCCATCTGTTTGATGTTTGATATCCTTAGAGGTACGATACTTTTTCTATTTCTGATAACTTCTTGAGCATTCGACGCCCATTTTATTGTAGAGGTTTGACAACGTTTTGTAATTGCTTGAAGTTTGCTATCCTTTGTTGAATGTAGAGTGCTTGATGACTTCACTTTCTTATGACTCGACACCACTTGTTACCAGGCTCGACATATTCTCTTTTAGAAGCTCGATATGTATGTTTGTAGTAACACCAATTATCATAAATTTGGAATAAATCTTACAATCTTATCAGCATTCTACTTTTACAGATTTAGGGACTGATTTCAAAATTTCTGGATTAGGGTGTAACTATCATTTCATTCCAATTACCAAACTAGTAGAATATGCATGCGAGATTTCAATTGAATATGTTCTTTCTAAGCCTAAAAACTCAACATATATTGCATTGGTATAATAATTAAATAAAGTTCAATCGTATAAATTTTAGTGTTATATATAAACCATATAATTTCCTACTCACCTTTCTACCTTTCCAAATCTCCCAAATCTGAATTCATCCCTTAATTGACTCCTTATTCTTTCCAAACCAAAAATATGTATAATAAGATATACACATATCCATTAGAATTACAGATAAGAGAGGAAATTTGAATTAAGTGGAATATAGATTTATAACTATAAGATTTACCTTTTTCCGCATTACCGATTCGCTCCTTCTCTTTTTCTCTTTTATTTTCTGCCCTTCTTCGATTATATATGTACATATAATACAATATTTTATAATTAATAAAAATAGTGAAGAAGGGAAAATGATAGAGCTTCGTTGCTTTGATCATAAAATATAAGAAGAAAATTGGTGGGCTAGGCCTGTATTTATAGGCACTCAAATCAATCGTATCCTTTAGATTCAAAATAATTAAATCCGGACCGTTCGGCCATAGTTCAACCCTAGCCGCCACAATTCCAACCGATTGACCTTTCCCCTATAGGTGGTTGATTGCTAGCGGTCAACCGGCCTGAGTAGGCGGTCGACCGGTGGGATCCATATGATTAATATAACTTATTTACTTTTTATTCCTGTTTAATTATTTTTGATCCAAAAACTTCAAACGTGCATAACTTCTTCACTTCTTCTCCGATCGTAAAACTTTATATGTGAAAGTTGCTCAAAAAATTTCAGCGAACATGATAGTGTAAGTTTCATGGCCAAATTCCGATGTTTGCTAAAATTCTGTTTTTTAGCCTGATTAATTATTTATTAGTTACCTTTTATTCTACAGGTGTTACATTTTCTCCCTTTAAAAAAATTTCATCCTCAAAATTCTTCAAGGGTTGAATCACGTAAATAGCATGCAACCACCTCCAATTAGTGTACAACAAATTTTACAGCCAATCGTGCACAAGTGCATGGTTTATCACAACATATATGATGTGCATGCTGAATAATTCTAAATCGACGCCTCATATATGAATGCATTCTTTTTAAATACATTTTGAAAACATGATGTAAACAACCTATATATACAGGCATGTTTATATGTATGCAAGTTTCCAAAAACCAAAATCTTTGTTTTCCCACAACCAATTCCACACCCCTACGGATAAGAGAATGGTTCAACCAATTTTGTGTCCAACCACTACTACCTAATACCTAACACCATAATTCCTAACATCCAAAATTTAAAAATTCAGTTTTCCTAAATCTATACTCCTATACCAAAAAAGAAATTTAGATGGAGAATTTTACGTTACTATCCTTCTTTTGGGTACCATTCCATTGTATCTTGGAACCTTCTCTTTTGCCCCCAATCTTTTTCAACTTTTCCAAGTACAATTTGCAGAAGGAGGTTCATTTTTAGATTTTCAAAATGGAATTATTCTAAACATAAACTTGTTCACTATCAACTAGGTATGGAAATCGAAATTCCAAAGCTAAAACGGCTTTTTTCCTTGATTTTCCCTACGTTTTGTATATTGTCACCCCTGTCGGACGGTAAAATTCATATTCACTAAGACATCAACCTTCCCTACGCTAAACATATGACATTTGAAAATCATAATTTTTCGCATTTTTACCTAAAAACCTTTTCCCCTTCTAATAAAACTTGCAAAATGTTTTCAAAATTAAACCTTTAAATGCATTCAAAAACAATTTTCAAAGGCATTTAAACACAACTTTTCAAAAGCATTTGAACACAATTTTTCAAAAGCATTTGAACACAACTTTTCAAAAGCATCTAAAAGCAAATTTGTATTGTCAAAACATTTGCCTCTCTATCTTTAAAACAAATCAAGCCACGTCTTAATGTAATCGGGATTCAGTGAATGAGTTAATGCATATGATTGACCCAAGCATTGTGCAGTTAACCTTAGATTTGGAAAACACTTCCTTTTACTCGATTAACGACACACAAGCCTATTTACAAATTTTAGTTTTCAAGGCAAAGGGAAAGTGACCTATGATTTCACAACAACCCTTCTACGTCCTCTGCTTGCTAAAGTTTATTTTTCAAAAATTCTAAAGTTTTTGGGATTAAAGCATTCTAGTTGCTAATTAATTTCCTATTTTATTTTATATACTTCCAACCATAATAACATTCATCTCTAATTAAGTGTTCTTATGAGATTTATTATTCGCATTGTTTCTCAATATATATGGTGGTCAAAACTCATCCATAAAATGAACACAGTAATAAAATTGGAACATATCTCATATTATATGGTATGCTTTTTTTAGTTCCCGAAAGAGATAATTAGCGATTACAACCCAAATAACCTAAGAAACAACTACAAGAACCTGTCCTTCATCACCAACTGGAGTTAATGATGTTGTAGCCCTATCACTCCTTAATCACTTAAAATGGACATTTTTGGTATGTCATCCAACTATAACCCACATGCCTTAACTTACCTTCTTGACTCCTAAAAAATAAGTTACATCCATTACTTTAATTATGAAACTCGATTATGGGATAAATTGTGTATTCGCACGCTGCACTGGGTGAGAATTATAAACTATGCACATTTAGAATAACTCATCGGAAAATTGGCTTGGTAAAATAACTTTCCTACCACCTATCTTGTCTTCTTTAACCTTGAGTCAACCAACATCCTTTATGTGTGTTTACCATTTCATTTCCCTCTTCTCCAATCATACCACTATCATCTTCCAATTAAAATCTCTCCATGGAATTCTCAAACTTTGGTATTTTGTTGTTTTATCCTTGACCTTTCATGCGAGCATACCCTAGCACTAGCAAAAGTGAACTTTGATACCATTCCATATTTCTTTGAGGGTTCCTCCTATTCCTTTGACACATGTCTAACAAAACATCTGTAGATTCTTACCAATATTCCTTATATTCAACGAGGATTCCTTGTTGCTACCTTATAAGCACTTGTAGCCATTTTTTCCATAGCCTTTACCTTTACACAGTCGTACCTAAGCAGTCATCCCTATCTACTCCATATCAAAAATTGATTTGGTTTTCTTATAAAAATAAAACTTCACAGTCATGAAGTACTTAATCCAAAACTTTTACCTTTATAAATACAAACATAGAAACCATTTTCAAAAATTCTTTGGTTTCCAAAAAGAGCTATGAAATTTTTCCTTAAAACTCAATTAGGATTTATAACTTAAATATTCATCAAATTCGTATCTGAAAACTCAATTGTCATACCAAATACTTTCTCAAAAATATCTTCTATAACTTAAAAAATAAAAACTGAAGTAAGCAATAATAACTTATATCCTATTATTTACTAACTGCTCATGCTATTTCCACTTTCTACCTTTGCAGAGATTCCAATTGCTTATGAGGGGACTTCTAAATGATATGGGCAATTATTGCACATATTTATGGAAATTATTCATTCTTCCTATGCTTTGCTTTTAATTTTCCACATCATTCATAACTATATTATTAACACTATTCTAATATAAATACTTAACGTTGTTCCTATTTAAATTTCCTAGCTTCGCTACTATATATATTTCTAATACCTAAATGGCTTCTACTTACATAGCTCTTTTCCATTTTACTGTTTTCCTTATTGACTCATTGTAGTTCATTTGGCTCCTGATTAATCCTTGAGCTTTCCTTCATCAACATGAAAAGAGATATACATAAATCCATTTTAGTTATTTCCCTCCATATTTTCCTTATATGGAAATATTATTCCTATCTTTACTATCAGACATTCTTACCCTTCTATTCTCTTACCCTATTTAAATTAAGTACATTTTCCATTTATCCACCCCTTAGAAAGAATTTTAAAAAGGAATTTCGAATTTTAAAAAAATAGGAAAAATTATTGAGCTAAACATATGCTTTCTTTTCCATTCATTTAAAAAAAGAAAAATCTCTTTAACAAAATCCTTTAAATCGAAAATTTTTATCCTAACCAATTTTAATCTAGGAATTTCCAAATTTTCTTACTTCTTCAAAACAACAACTAACCAATAAATCCTTTTAAAAACCCATTTAAAACCGAGTTAAAAAAATCTCCTTGTCAAATTATTTCATATAGAGTTGGACTTAGAAATGGAGTTTAATTATCCTTTCTTTTTTACTTTCTTCTATCCCTTTACTCTTAGCCTCTTCTTACTAAGAGTATATATCGTAAATCCAATTATCCTTTTTTGGTGATCAATACACACCTTCTTGTGAGAACATGCTAAATCCTTTCTTCACATCTTACTTCTGGATGCTTGCATCATATAGGCTCTTACTTCCCATCCATCTCAATAAAATGTACGTCTTCAATCGGCAATCTAGCAAAATCCACCATTATAAGACAGCCCAGGCCCAACAATGGAGCCAAGTACCATCTAGCATTCGAGATCCTTTTATATGTCGTGTTCATGCTCTTCTCGGTCCACTCATTATGGTATGGCTTCCACCTTCTAAGGTAATCAAGGTATGTGTATTAATTTAACTCTATTTATTGTTCCAACTCATAGTTGCACTGTTTATCTTTTCAGAATATGATTGCAACTACTTTTGTAGTCGGAATTCATACAGTTTGGTGTATAATATATATATATATATATATATGGGTAAAAATATAAATAAATTCACTCAGCGTGTCCTAATTTCTATGATCGACTAACCTAAGCTCTGATACCAAATGTAACAGCCCACACTATAGTGGGCCTGAATTTTGATTGAATTGAAACCCTAGTCCATTAAGACAAGGATCATTGGTTTTGATAGCCTGTAATAAACATAATATATCAGAGAGATATATAAATAAAATCACAATGGAATAGAAAAATATAATAGAATATATATGCTGACCAAGGCTACTGCCTTGGAATCAAATTTATTCCTTTGTTATCTGGTTGTCTTGCCAACGCCAAGCGTGAATGAGAAGTCTTCACTATCTGCAATTCTAGTCTTGCACTAGTGGCATATTCCTTTAAATCTATCATGTGGGTTGTAATGAGGAGGAGGTTAGAACAATGTTCCGATGAATGGAAAATTACATAGTTTATCCATAACACTAATTTATGTTGATTGTTTTCTATTTCAGTGTCTTGTTCATTATTCACGGCTATTCCATGGAATTCCATCAGCGTGTACGATATATCTAACCTTCTCTGAGGTATAACAATATATATATATATATTATACATATATCAAAACGTTTTATAACCTAAAAGAAAACCAAGCCACTTAATACTTCTTAAATAGGAAGGAGGCAGACCCGACCGCCATTTAATACCTTAACTCAAAAGCAGGCTCTCTGTAACGTAATCGTTAGTCAGTCAGCCCTTTGCTATAAAGGCCGATAAACCCTAGATATAGCTCTCTAATTTTAGTTTCCTATTACATACGCTTCTCAAAGACTTACCTAAGGGTTTAACTAGCCCACCTTCGAAACAAAATAACTAACTAATTAAACTTGAGGTCTTTCCGACCCCATATGGATTCTACAACTAGTAGAATGCAAAATCCATTAAGGCATAACCCAATACTAATGACCTCTCAGGACTGCTAGTGGACCAAGCCTATACGCTAAACCCTACTACTAAATACTAGTCCAATTACAACAATAACATAGCCCGCTAAAATCCAAAATTTGATATACTTTTGATTTTGGAAAGGTATTTGATTTGAAAATAAAATCTTATATATAATGGACTTTATATAAGTATGATGTTTGAAAGTGATTTGAAAAGGTACTATATGATACATATTTTCGAAGTAATGATATGGAAAGTGCCTTCTGCTTGATATCCGCTCTGTGGCCACATTGTGGATTCATTTTATCGATATTATTCTCTGATTTGGGTTTTTCGGATATGATACTCGAGTTTCCATCGAATTCCATGGCGGTCTCCATGGTCTTAAGAGTGCGAGTGCTTTGCGTAATTCTCCTGGCTGAGATGGCCTAGGGGTACGGATTATTTCCTGGGGGATCCAGGCATAACCATTGTGTATACTGCAATCTATGTAGGTCGTATTTAGTAGCGAAATCCGCAGGGCTGAGATAGCTTACGGACACAGATTGTTTCCTGTGGGATCCAGGCGTAACCATTGTGTATTTGCGGTCTACTAGTCATCATGGCGTAATTCGCAGGGCTGAGAAAGCTTACGGATATGGATTGTTTCTTGGGGGATCCAAGCGTAACCATTGTGTATCTGCGATCCATGGTTGGACAAAAATTTGGTTGTTTTGTTTGGATTGTACTTTCCATATCTGTTTTTTTAGTTTTTCCAGTATTTTCAATGGGTGTTGAAACAAGTCTACTAAGTACCTGGAGAATTCTAGTTTTGCGCCTGATCAACGCATGGCCAAAGTCTGCAGGAATGAGGATAAACTTGATAAGACATCGAGTTATAAAAATATTTTGATAGAATATTTTATAAAGGATATTTTGATCGGTTATTTTCCTTTCTAAAAGATTTTAAAGTGTTTTAAATATTGTTTACCTCTTTAACTAACAATTTGGATTAAATGACTTTTATGGATATAATAAAATGGATTTAACCAAGTTACTAAATATTAAAGAATTCCAATTGAATTAATGGCTCATCCCTGTCTTTCGACCTATTTTCACTCCTAGCTATCCTTACTCACCAATTTTCCTACTACTATTTTTATTTCTCTTATTTTTCCTGCTAGCTATTCCTATTCTCTTATCTTCTTCGTTTTTGAGGACGAAAAGATTTGAGTGGGGGAGAGTGTAAAAACCCATAATTTTAATAAATATTTTTAAATTTATTTTGATTTTGAAACTTTGAATTTTAAATAATTTTAAATTGAAGTTTGGAATTTTTCCAATGTATTTTGGATTTTTGTTCTATTTTATTTTTCCAAATACAATTAAATATTGATTTTATGGAAATATTATATTTCGTCAAACCTTTATTATGAAAATTTTAAAAGTTGAATTTTTAAATTTTAATCTTTTCTTTGAAACAGTAATTGGTTCTGATATCCGCTCTGTTTTCGTTCGTCGAATTCCGTTTTAAACATCTTTGAATTTGATGAATTCAGCATTTTACACGCAGAATTCTATCTGCATTCTTTTATCTTCATTTTCTAATTTTATTTGCCATCTTTTATTTTGTTTTGGGTTTTAAATTTAATTGCGTGAATTTTGTTCTGTTTGGAATTTTCCTATATTAGTTGTAATTGTTTACAATTTTTTAAATAATTTCTGTATATATATATATGTATTATTTTCTCATCATATCTACCTCTACCTTATCTTCCTATTCTATTTATTTAGACATTCATTTATTGATTGAATTGTTATAGATCCCTTATTTATTTCTTGGAAAGAAATTTCAAATAGATATACATTATATTGCCTTAAAGGCATATCTTCTAAAAATTTATTTATTAAAGGTTTCTTGTATTTATTTGTTGAGTGAGGGCTTCTTTTGTATACATTTTTCTTTAATATATAGGAAGCACATAAATTAAGATACGTTACTTATGCTAAATATAGGCATACGTTTCATTTTATTTCTTGCCTTTATATTTCCCACCTTTTGATTTCCTACCATAACTACTCCTAAACTTTAGCCGTACATCCTTAACCCTAGCTGCCGCCAACCCATTATTCACGTGAAAAATTTCCTTCTCGTCTTTCATTTCTCACGGCTACAAGAATTTGTAAGTAATGGCTTCTTCCTTTCTACCTTTCTTCTTCATTTTTTCCATTGTTTTGCCTTGCTTCCTCTTGTCTAGCTTGGCCTCAACCACCACCATCTTCTCCGACCACCACCACCATCTCCTCCTCCTCATCATCCACTGCCAAACACCTATCCCTCAGATCAGATCTGGCTGTGACAATAGCATGAGCAAAACACCTCAAAACTTGGCTAAAAACTCCACAAAACCAAGCATATTTGACCTAAACTTCACCACCATGGCCGAGCATATGATCCCTTAGGCCGAGCACTTGAGTGGTTAAAGCATGGTCAAGCTATATTATTATTTGTTTAGTTTAATTTCCTATTTGTTTCAATCTAATTTTTGTTGAGTATATGTTTATATTGCTTTATTTATCTTAATTACAAGATCTAAATCTGGTTGTTACCTCATCCCAAATCTTGTTGTGCCTTCTCGTGCTCCTCAGTGTGTGGATCTTTTTGTTTTAATCGATCTCTAGCTTTAGAGAGGTGACTATTCACACATGACATTTATACTTATATAATTTGTGAAGTGACAACAAGTGAATGTGTAGAAACTATTATATCATGTTATACCTGCCTGTGATGTAAATTATATGATGTTAAACTCTGTTATAAACTTGTCACATCATCTGCTATGTTTTATTCTATTATATTGTTTATTTTATTCTTTTTCTCACACTGCAAGTTCCCTATAGAATAGAATCACTATGGGTTGAAATGATACATACCCGAACGGACTTTAGAATAGGCAAAAATCGTTATGGGCTGAAATGATAGGCCTGAGTGAGTTTTATTTATTGTTATTAACTTGGGATTGCGGGTTTGAAATGATAGAACCCAAAATTTTCTTTGTAAATTACGGATTGAAATGATATATTATCTGTATCACTTGTCTTAGGTTAGAAAATAATATACAGACTCGTGGTTATTTTATATATTTTTCTGGATATTTTTAAGTATTTTAAAAATGTAAATTATGATATTTTGATTTAAATTTGAATTTAAAATGATTTGTTAAAGTGTTATTGATTTTTCTATAAATATAAAATGTTAAACAAATGGATGCTTAAAATGGTAATTTGAAATTTAACTTGACTTGGAATTGTGAGATTTGGTTTAAAAATGGAAGTTTAAGTAAAAGAAAATAAAATGGAAATTAAGTTTTATTTGTGAAATGATAAATTAAATTAAAGTGTTAAGTGAATGCAAAGAATTGGAAAATTGTACACTTGAATTTAATAAGTGAAGTAATGAAAAATTTGATATTTATTTGTGAAATTTACTTTATAAAAATCATAAGTTAAAGGGTATTTAAATGACCATTTTAAAGTGGAAAAATATGATTTTTTATATAATTAAAATGGTTTAAACTGAAGTTTATTTGTTACTAAAATTCTATTGTAAATCTGGAAATGTCTTTAGTAGCACTTCAGAAATGCTATCGTTTTTGAAAATTAACTAAAATCTGAACTAATAAGAATTTGCAGCACTTTGTAAGTGCTGTAGTTGCAGAAGTGAACTAAAGGCTAAAATGAACTACGAGCTATTGCAGCACTTGGTAAGTGCTGTAGTTGCAGAAACTAAATTAAAATCTGAAACTAACAACAGAGATACAGTAGCACTTGTTAAGTGTTGCAGTTGGCTGAAATAAGAATTTTGAATGTACTTGAACTGTTACAGCAGTTTTTAAATGGTGTCTTTACTGAATTGAATTGTTTTCAAAAATAACTTACCGTAGCATTTTCTAAGTGTTGCGAAAGCTGAAATTTCAATGTTTTAAAGTATTTAAGTGAATAAATGAGCTCAGAAAATGATATACTTTTGATTTTGGAAAGGTATTTGATTTGAAAATAAAATCTTATATATAATGGACTTTATATAAGTATGATATTTGAAAGTGATTTGGAAAGGTACTATATGATGCATATTTTCGAAGTAAAGATATGGAAAGTGCCTTCTGCTTGATATCCACTCTGTGGCCACATTGTGGATTCATTCTATCGATATTATTCTCTGATTTGGGTTTTTCGGATATGATACTCGAGTTTCCATCGAATTCCATGGCGATCTCCGTGGTCTTACGAGCACGACTGCATAGCGTAATTCACCTGGCTGAGATGGCCTAGGGGTACGGATTATTTCCTGGGGGATCCAGGCGTTACCATTGTGTATACTGCAATCTATGTAGGTCGTATTTAATAGCGAAATCCGTAGGGCTGAGATAGCTTATGGACACAGATTGTTTCTTGGGGGATCCAGGCGTAACCATTGTGTATCTGCGGTCTACTAGTCATCATGGTGTAATTCGCAGGGCTGAGAAAGCTTACGGATATGGATTGTTTCTTAGGGGATCCAGGCGTAACCATTGTGTATCTACGATCCATGGTTGGACAAATTTTTTTTGTTTGGATTGTACTTTCCATATTTGTTTTTTTTAAGTTTTTCCAGTATTTTCACTGGGTGTTGAAACAAGTCTACTAAGTACCTGGAGAATTCTAGTTTCGCGCCTGATTAGCGCATGGCCAAAGTCTGCAGGAACGAGGATAAACTTGTTAAGACATCGAGTTATAAAAATATTTTGATAGAATATTTTATAAAGGATATTTTGATCGGTTATTTTCCTTTATAAAAGATTTTAAAGTGTTTTAAATATTGTTTACCTCTTTAACTAACAATTTGGATTAAATGACTTTTATGGATATAATAAAATGGATTTAACCAAGTTACTAAATATTAAAGAATTCCAATTGAATTTATATGGTTTTAAATTAATGGCTCATCCCTGTCTTTCGACCTATTTTCACTCCTAGCTATCCTGACTCACCATTTTTCCTACTACTATTCTTATTTCTCTTATTTTTCCTGCTAGCTATTCCTATTCTCCTGTCTTCTTCCTTTTTGAGGACGAAAAGATCTGAGTGGGGGAGAGTGTAACAACCCATAATTTTAATAAATATTTTTAAATTTATTTTATATCGAAACTTTGATTTTTAAATAATTTTAAATTGAAGTTTGGAATTTTTCCAATGTATTTTGGATTTTTGTTCTATTTTATTTTTCCAAATACAATTAAATATTGATTTTCTGGAAATATTAAATTTTGTCAAACCTTTATTGTTTATTGAAAATTTTGAAAGTTGAATTTTTAAATTTTAATCTTTTCTTTGAAACAGTAATTGGTTTTGATATCCGCTCTGTTTTCATTCATCGAATTCTGTTTTAAACACCTTTGAATTTGATGAATTCACCATTTTAAACGCAGAATTTTATCTGCATTTTTTTAACTTCATTTTCTAATTTTATTTGCCATCTTTTGGGTTTTGAATTTAATTGCGTGAATTTTGTTGTATTTGAATTTTCCTATATTAGTTGTAATTGTTTACAATTTTTTAAATAATTTTTGTATATATATATATATATTATTTTATTTTCTCATCATATCTACCTCTACCTTATCTTCCTATTCTGTTTATTTAGACATTCATTTATTAATTGAATTGTTATAGATCCCTTATTTATTTCTTGGAAAGAAATTTCAAATAGATATACGTTATATTGCCTTAAAGGCATATCTTCTAAAAATTTATTTATTAAAGGTTTCTTGTATTTATTTGTTGAGTGAGGGCTTCTTTTGTATACATCTTTCTTTAATATATAGGAAGCAAATAAATTAAGAAACGTTACTTGTGTTAAACATAGGCATACGTTTCATTTTATTTCTTACCTTTATATTTCCCACCTTTTGATTTACTACCATAACTACTCCTAAACTTTAGTCGTACATCCTTAACCCTAGCCACCTCCAACCCATTATTCACATGAAAAATTTCCTTCTCATCTTTCATTTCTCACAGCCACAAAAATTTGTAAGTAATGGCTTCTTCATTTCTACCTTTCTTCTTCATTTTTTCCATTGTTTTGCCTTGTTTCCTCTAGTCTAACTCGGTCTCAACCACCACCATCTTCTTCGACCACCACCACCATCTCCTCCTCCTCATCATCCACTGCCAAACACCTATCCCTCAGATCAGATCTGGCTGTGACAATAGCATGAGAAAAACACCTCAAAACTTGGCTAAAAACTCCACAAAACCAAGCATAGTCGACCTAAACTTCACCACCATGGCCGAGCATATGATTCCCTTAGGCCGAGCACTTGAGTGGTTAAAGCATGGTTAAGCTATCTTGTTATTTGTTTAGTTTAATTTCTTATTTGTTTCAATCTATTTTTTGTTGAGTATATATTTATATTGCTTTATTTATCTTAATTACAAGATTAAAATCTGGTTGTTACCTCATCCTAAATCTTGTCGTGCCTTCTCGTGCTCCTCAGTGTGTGGATCTTTTTGTTTTAGTCGATCTCTAGCTTCAGAGAGGTGAGTATTCACACATGACATTTATACTTATATAATTTGTGAAGTGACAACAAGTTAATGTGTAGAAACTATTATATCATGTTATACCTGCCTGTGATGTAAATTATATGATGTTAAACTCTGTTATAAACTTGTCACATCATCTGCTATGTTTTATTCTGTTATATTGTTTATTTTATTCTGTTTCTCACACTGCAAGTTCCCTGTAGAATAGAATCACTATGGTTTAAAATGATACATACCCGAACGGACTTTAGAATAGGGAAAAATCGTTATGGGCTGAAATGATTGGCCTGAGTGATTTTTATTTATTGTTATTAACTTGGGATTGCGGGTTTGAAATGATAGTACCTCGATTTTTCTTTGTAAATTATGGATTGTAATGATATATTATCCGTATCACTTATCTTAGGTTAGAAAATAATATACAGACCCGTGGTTATTTTATATATTTTTCTGGATATTTTTAAGTATTTTAAAAATGTAAATTATGATATTTTGATTTATATTTGAATTTAAAATGATTTGTTAAATTGTTATTGATTTTTTCTATGAATATAAAATGTTAAACAAATGGATGCTTAAAATGGTAATTTGGAATTTAACTTGACTTGGAATTGTGAGAATTGGTTTTAAAATGGAAGTTTAAGTAAAAGAAAATAAAATGGAAATTAAGTTTTATTTGTGAAATGATAAATTAAATTAAAGTGTTAAGTGAATGCAAAGAATAGGAAAATTGTACGCTTGAATTTAATAAGTGAAGTAATGAAAAATTTGATATTTATTTGTGAAATTTACTTCATAAAAATCATAAGTTAATGGGTATTTAAATGACCATTTTAAAGTGGAAAATTATTGTTTTTATATAATTAAATTGGTTTAAATTGAAGTTTATTTGTTGCATAAATTCTATTGTAAATCTGGAAATGTCTTTAGTAGCACTTCAGAAATGCTATCGTTTCTGAAAATTAAGTAAAATCTGAACTAATAAGAATCTGCAGCACTTTGTAAGTGTTGTAGTTGCAGAAGTGAACTAAAGGCTAAAATGAACTAAGGGCTATTGCAGCACTTGGTAAGTGCTGTAGTTGCAGAAACTAAATTAAAATCTGAAACTAACAACAGAGCTACAGTAGCACTTGTTAAGTGCTGCAGTTGGCTGAAATAAGAACTTTGAATGTAATTGAACTATTACAGCAGTTTTTAAATGTTGTCTTTACTGAATTGAATTGTTTTCAAAAATTACTTACCGTAGCATTTTCTAAGTGTTGCGAAAGCTGAAATTTCACTGTTTTAAAGTATTTAAGTGAATAAATGAGCTCAGAAAATGCTAAAATTTTAGGAATTGAATATTTGATTTGAAGGTATAATGACTCCACTTTCTAATGGTTTAAATGAATGATTTTAATTCGAAATTATAAATCATTTTGAAATTTATAACCACGGGTACACTTCCCTATATGCTATTTTATTTCCTTGTGATTTATTTGGATGCACACCTTCAATTTGAGAGTGTGGCTAGAGGTTAGCGATTACTGCAGCTCTGCGCTACTCTAGTCACATTAACACTGTTAATTGCATTGTTTACTCTAATATGGATATTTCTATGATAGCGTTTATTTCTGCTTAATTGATGATTTAACGGATCCTTAAAGGATAGGCGATCCCAAGCATCCTTTAAGTTATTGTGCATTGTTATTACAGTTCACTTGAGTTGCTTTACATTATATAAGTATGTATGTCCTGACTCGAGTGTTTGTGTTTTACTTTACGCTCGGGTTAGCCTGAGAATCACATCTTTGGATTCACCTTCTAGAGCTAAATTGGAGCTTATTTGTCTATCGGTTCATCGACTTCTATTCCAGTTATTTCCTATTCAGTATTGTCTCTGTATTATTGACTTATGTATCCTGAATTCTATTGTATCTATTTTGACTATGAGATTTTGTATATGTTTTGAGAGTATGTTTATAGTAGCTTCATGAACTACTATGGTATTTTTATTTCCGCTGCGAGTTATTACAGATATTCTGTGTCTGTGATTTTGTGTTTGATTTTTTTTTGCTCCAAATTTTCTTGACAATCCACTGTTTTGAAGTATTCAAGTCCGACATGTGTGGATTTATTGTCGATTTGAATGGTCCAAAATAGTGGGATGTTACACATAAAAGCCGTATTAATTTTTTTAAATCAATCGCATTTAGCGCATTTATGCCCCCATAAGTCATGTAACTTCCTATTAACTGCACATTTATTGCCTTACTAATTTTGGATTGCTAATGTTTATTACGCTATTAATAACTAATTGTCCTAATTATTTATAATACGAATATCGACATATACTGTGCTATATACATACATATATATAATCGATAAGCACGGTTATAGGCGTGTGTTTATATATCTGTGTGATGACCCAAAATTTTATCAATTTAATTTGTGAATATTTAATTTATCTTATTAGTGGTTTTATTAAGTTATTAACTCTGTTTTAAATTTTAAAACTAATAATAGAAAATTTATTTTTTGATTTTGTTTATATAAAAAGATTGTCCGATGGAAAATTCAAAAAGTGACCAAAACCTCTTTTTCGGGTCTTTAGCTTTTTTATCGAACGGCATGTTGTAGAAAACATAAACACCCCTGCATATGTTTTAAAAAAACAATATTTACATGTTTAAAAAGAAAACATTTACATTTTGAAATATGAAAGAATAAGTGAGTAATAATAGTAAAAAGTACATATATTTAAAGTTTAAACTTGAAATAGCACTTAGATTTCTTAAGTGTCTTGGTAAACAAATGGACTACAAAACACCCTATTGCCTAAGTCGATTACATATTTTATGTACTTTGATGGAGATGGATGATGTTGGAGTTGAAATGAGCATTTTCAACTATGTTTTTCTTATTTTAAAATTTTTGTAACCTCCTTATTCCATACTTCTTATACTTATTTTTCAAGCTCATCTTTTTATTCTTTTATTTTCACTTAAGAATATTTGTAAAGGGTAAAGATCATATTTTGGTTAAAAGCAAGACTAGTTTGGACTTTGCAAGAATTTGCAAGATGAGATTCTCTAATTCCTGTGTTTTTTCTTTGATTTTATATGAAGAAAACTTTGGAAATATATTCATATAGTTTGGTCGAATGATGTTAATGATTCTTTTATGCTTAAATAATAACAAAAAATCTCTGTTTTGATTCAGAAATAACAAAATAGGTTTATTGTTGAATACTGTAAAATAATTTCTACCTCTTTTTTGTTAAACCATAGAAAAACATTTCCATCTATGTTTTAAAAATCAATATCCCTTAATCATTCCATTTTAGCTAAAATCGTCAATTAGTAAGATTCTTAGCTTGGAGCCCAGTTTTTTTCAAAATTTTAGTGCCTTTTCTTCGGGTAGGTTGGGAGAGTAAACAACAGTAAGGGGTCTAAAGTTTTTCGGTTTTGGTTAATCACAAATCGACAAATGGCCTATACCACCGTGTTCGTATCATCAAATCGAAATTATTAGAAGCCGTCCCATGATTTCCACTAGTATGGATGGGTCATGAGTGCTTGATGATCGAGTTTGTGTTAAATATCTATTTCTGGCGATCTATGTGATGTAAGGCCGAGCGGTTGGAGATATAGCTACCTACAGACGTAGTGGTGCAAGGGTAGTAGTTTCAAGGTGGATGGTGGCCTGCGACGATCGGTCGTAGTTGATTTAGGGTTTGGAATGAGTTGTTGGTTTTGATTTTTGATGAGGTTGCGACTGCACATGATGCGCCGAGCTTGGCGTTGTTGCGGCTGGATTTGAAGGGGAGGATGGTGGTTCGACTGTAGGTAGTGGCAATGGAAGGCACGGGCCGTGGCATTAGGTCGAGGTCTGTTTAGGGGAGGTGAGCATGATCTATATTCGAATTTTGTGGCTTTGAGTAATTTGGGGGCACGACGGCTATGGAGGGGTCGGCCATAGATTGGGGTGATAGTGCAGAAGCAGGCAAACATAGGGGTGAGGTCGCAATGATGGTTGGAGCAAGGAGATGGTGTGCAGGTTACACGATGCCCGTGTGTGCACCGAGTTCTTTGACTCCAATATTTGAAATTTTGAAGCATATACATGTATAGGTTTTTTTTGTTTTGAGAAGGAAAAGGAGGAAGCTTGTTTTAGTGTAGATGGGTTTGGGTATGGGCTTGGACCGAGTAGGTTTAAGAAAAGTAATTAATTAAAATTTTAATTTCTAAAGGTTTAAAACTTTAACAAATCGATATGCTCCCATTCGAATTCGTTTAACCCGCAGACTTCGACACCGAGTCCGTATCGGCTAATAGAGCACATCTGTATAGTACAGTTTTGTAGTAGTTTAAAATACTGTTAAATTTATAGTGGGAGAAAAATAACAATGTCGATAAGTAATTTATATTATTCCGCCGACATTTTGATAGCATAATAGAAAACTGTTATGCTATATTTAAACTTGATAGATTATATTGGACATCTAGTTAGTAGAATAAAACCCCGTTCTACTATTTTATAAATTTGGACATTTAATTATATTTCAGTTAACTTAAATAGATGACATGTTATTTATCGCTTGTCGATTGTCAATTATATTTACATATTTGTTGCTTATGTATATATCGATGATATGATCTGAATTGGTGAATCCAAATAATGGTAACCTATCTAAGTATCAGTGTGGTCGCTAAGCCTCTTTTCAAATTTTGGAAAAGAAAATGGATTTGGATTTAATAGGATTTTAAAATATTTTAAGTAAAGTAATTTTTATATTTAAAATGGTTAAGTTAATTGTTAACAAGAAATCTTGTTAACACCTCAAGGCAAAACTTAAAGAATGATCAACCCCTTCGAAACTCCTCTCGAATGAGTAAATGGGGACTGCATGTCTTAGAAAGGTGCTCCTTCGAAGATGTTAATTGTTGACAAGTAATCTAGTCAACACTTCCAAGCAAAGTTTAAGAGAGAAACAATTCATTCGAAACCCTTTTCGAATGAGTCGAAAGGGTCATTACACCTTTTAAGGAGGAACCTTTTCGAAGGCTTAAATTCTATTTTTATTGTGAAGGTTCCTTTGAAAGGGGTTATATGTTCCGAAGTATCCAAGAACCTATCGAAGGAGTCCTCTAACAAATATAACTTCATTAATTATATATTCAATCCTTTCGAAACCCATTTCGAACAAGTCAAGAGGGTCTTTTTTCTCTGAAAGGGGCTCAAACTACAACCTATATAGAAAATAAGATGTAAACTCTATATGCAATAGAATCTCATCTTAGATAAGTGATACAAGTTTAATTGACTTGTGAATATTGGATCATCATCATCACGCCAATTTAATATCTTATAGCATTAAACGTTATGATAATATGATTTGAAATCAAAATATCCAAGTAGATTCTATAGTATTGCATAAGTCAAATAGGGGTTAGGAAAATAAGCGAGTATCATGTGCAATTGGTCATTAGTCATGCTATTGGCCGAAATGATCTTCCTCATATTCGAGATCGATATTAGATCCATGCATCCACTCCTTTATATTTATCTAAATTGGATTATAAGAAAGAGAATTTTCCTAAATTGATCTAGGGTTACAAGAATTTGATTTTGCTAAGAAGTAAGAAAGAAATTCAAGAATTCCAAAATTTTGTCCCCAATCTTGGACCCCTAGGGTCGTATTTATAGATGAAGATTGACCCCCTTCCGCATCCATCCTTTTGAAGCATTTGAAATGTCTTTCTCCCAGCCTTTTGAACCCATCCTTTCATATTCGCCCTTTTGCTTCCATAGCTTCAAAGGCGGATATCTACATCCCTTATTATGCTTGAATTAGCCCCTTTCACCTCTATCAAAAGTGTACTAACAACGGATATTGCCCATCATTCCCCAATATTTTTTTTGTCTACGTTTGGAATCTTTCAACACCTTCGAAAGGTATGCCTCTTTTAGTAGCGAAAGTGTAAAAATTTCCTATCGCGTTGTTTGGATATAAGCAGAAGCACTCCCAACTCCTTCTCCTTCAAAACCTCTCCTTGGTTGCTTTGGTCTTCTACTAATCCTGATGAGTGATTATTTGAGTGAGTGAGGAAGAGCTTTCGATTGGTTTCGAAAGGAGTAATACGTGACGAAATGATCATTGCGAAAGGTCACTCGTTTCATGTGAAGTTTTCTTTATGCTTGCGGAAGGGTCTAGCAGTTTCGAAAGGCTTGTCTTTGCTTTTGAAAGGTTCACTTTTGTAAAATGTCCTTGTGTGGAAGATTTACAGTGGTGAAACCAAATATTTCGAAGGGTTTGGTTCTTATATGCGAGCCCGTTATTCGATATCTTCGAAAGGTGCTTCGAACTTATACAAGACCCTTTCATATATGCGGAATCAACTACGTCAAAAGGATTAATTGAGGTGGAAGGGTAGCTTTGCCTCCCTTTTGACTCCTTCGAAAGCCCTTGTTTCACTCAATACTTATAGAAGCATTAGGTGCTTGTGGTGCCAATCTACCTCTTCGATAGCTACTTCAATGCCTTTGAAACACTGCTTTTGAATCATAGCGGTACCTTTCTTTTCAATTCTTGCAAAGCTTCTTCAACACTTTTATCGGCCTTCTTTCATACCTTTGTTCTTAAATCAGTTTTATGGTTTACATTCCCCCCCATATGAAAAAAGCTTTTGTTCTTTAGGACAAAAATTTAATGACTTTCCTTTTGCACCATTCCATCCTTAATGACCTTATTTCCCTGCAAAGTACAAAGTAGGTAACATTCTTTATTGTTATTTCAAAATTTATGTAAAAATATGTTTAGTGGTTTGTTCGTAATATGATTAAAGATAATATTAGCATTTTTAATAATAGAATTCCTGAATTCTAAATCTGGAAATAACGGAAATTTATAGATCATTATCTGGAGTGATCAAATGATATGAAATCCATAGCTGGGAATGATTGAAGATCAAAATTCTGGTCTGGCAATAATAATAGAAGACCTAACATCCAACTTTAGTAATAATGAAAGAAGTCTAGAAATTAAATCCTTGTTATATTATTGGAAGACCAAGCATATAGTATAGATCTGGTTTCAATAATTGAAGTTCAGAAGCCTTATTCTGGTGATAACAATTGTTTGGTAATAAAAGTCCAGAAATTATCATCTATAAATTAGTCATCGAAAACCAGGAATCCACATATGGGGATAAATAATAGAAGTTTAGAAATTATCTCCTGAAAATAACTGATAGTAGATCAAGAATAATTATTTAATAATAAAAGTCCAGAGCTCATTATCTGGAAATAAATCATAAAAAACTAGGAATCCTCTTTTGTAAAAAAATAATATGAGTCCAGAAATCCTCAAACGGAAAGAATAGAAGATCTAAAACCCAGCAATTGATAGAAGACCAGAAATCCATAATAGGGGTCTTAATAATGGAGGTTCCGAAGCTCAGATTTAGGCATTAATGATTGAATTCCAGAAATCAATGGTGAAAGACCCGAAACCCAGATTCGTGTATAAGTGAAAACCGAGAATCAATAGTAAGAGACCTGAAACCCAGGTTCGGGTATTAATAAATGAAGTCCGGAAATCCTCTTTTTGAAATTAGTCGAAGGCTGTAGATTCTTATTTGAGCCTTTTGATTTACACCACTCTTTGGGTTTTGATTCTTTTGACATGTTCCATCTTTTAGGCTCCATATGTTGTCATTCCTTGGTCTGCCGCTTCTCGGGCTTGGACGTCTTAGTCCGTTGTTGTCTGGTGCGCTTGGTTAGCTTATCCACAAGCAGGACCCAAGGACTTACCCAACCTTCCTCCAGGATGCGCTCCAGCCAGGCCTAATAGGCGTGACTTAAGGCTTGTTCGGTGTCTTGGCCAGACCATAGCATGGAGGAACTAAGGGCTTGCTCCGTCTACCCTCCAAGAGGTGCTCCAGCCAGGCCTTATAGGCGGGACTAAAGGCTTGTTGGGTGCCTTGGCTAGGCCATAGCATGGCGGGAACAAGGGCTTACTCCATCCCCCCTCAAGGAGGCGCCTTGATCTGGCCATAGTATGGCACGATCTAGGGCTTGTAGATACTTTGTAACATCCCCTTACTTGGAGGACCAAAACTAACAGCTACAGATGTAGCAGTCATCCATAGTTATTAATCCTCGGTGACCAAATACGGCGACATTAGATACATTGATACAAAGAAACACAAGAATATGGAAAAAAACATAAACATCAATCAAATTCCAAATTCCATTTCAAAATATTCCAAGTTGATTACATAATTCCAATTCATAGACCACGTTCAGATAACATATAATAATTACAAAATACGCCAAGAGCGACATATGAAGATTCTCCCTTGGTAGATCAAAGTATATAGATAGGCAAGAAAACAATTTGCCTTTACAAACAAAACACACAGCGGAAATAAAATAACTCTAATAACAACCTTACCTCCTGCACGTCCTCGGAAACTTTATTCGTCTAAAAGAACACCTAGAAACCTTAACTCTCAACCTACTCAAAATCAATTGAGTACCCGAGAGTTTAAGAGGAAAGAAAACTTCGAGCCAGACATAAATCCTGGTATGAATAATAATTTACCATCTCAAAGCATTTAGATATCTAGTGAGGCCACGCCGCTTAGCGGAACGAGTTTTCCCCTCACTAGTATCCTAAAACATTTATAAAACCATATATTGTGCTCCTGCATCCACAATGGTTAAAGCATAGTATTTCAAAGCATTATGATGATATGCAAAACAAATAAATCAATTCTAGATTACCCATCCCCATTCATTCTGACTATCAATCTCAGTTATAGTTTCTAGGGTTACTATTAACCTGTCACATGTTAAGGACTATCTGTCTAATTACTTAGTTTTTATGGGATCACTAAGAACCTATTGGTAACCCCAATATTGTATTCCTTATTCTAGTTTTCATGGGCTAACTAGGAACCTATTGGCTAACTGCCAATATCTTAATCCAGACATAGTTTTCATGGGCTAACTACAAACCTACTAGCCCCTGCCAGTATCTAATTATAGTTTTCATGGGCTAACTATGAACCTATTGGCCCCTGCCAATATCATACAGTTTTCATGGGCTTACTGTAAACCTATTTGTCCCTGCCAATATCATTAATTAAGAATTTAACATCTGTTAAATTATATTCAATACTGGGTCAACCTAATTGGTTATTCTGCCCTTTTCCCAAAGTACGGTTATGGGTTAATAACAATGTGAATTATATTTCCAAAATCTTGATTTATGCCATGGTTTTTCCTTTAAAAATAAGAATGGGTTAATTGTTTTAAAACCTTAAAACATCACCTTCGAAAACCTTGGATGACTTCCTTCGAAAGCATAGAAAATCACTTTTCAAAATTCTAAGTATTTACCTTTCAAAACTAATGATACCTTTCCAAGGTATCAAGAAAACATTCTTTAAAACATAGCTTCGAAACACATAAAGTACCCTTTCGAAAGCATTGGGTTTACTCTTTAAAAACATCATTTGGGTCAAAATTATTATATACGAAAGTATCTCTTTCGAAACCAACAGAAATTAGTTTGGGGAAAAATTGATGGTGTCCGAACCATCTTAGTCGAAAGCAAAGTCTTTTAAAATCAAAACATCGGAGGAAAGAGTCGAAACCCCATTTCGACTCCATCTCCTTCAAAACCCTCAACCCCATCTAAAGCATTCAGGGAAAAGGCTTAGGTAAAAATAGAAGTAACCCCTTCGACAACATAGATGACTTCAGTGCAGTCGAAAGGGGGATTAGCGGCTTGGTTTCGACTTGGTCGAAACCAGTCCTTTCAAAAGCTCTTATTTAAGGAAAAAGTACCCCTTCGAAAGCTAATACTTTAACATAATATGACAACCTGCTTCGAAAGCTAATTATAAAACCCTTTTAAAGATATACTTTTCGACTATGTTGAAAGCTTTAAGTAAAACAAGGCAAGACTTTAACTTTTGAAAACAAAGCATGATTTTGACCCCATCGGAAGCTACCTATTGGACACCGAGGCTTCCGCCTTCCTTCCAATCCACTACTTACCATCTAAGTGATATCTTGTGTATTGGTTTCGACTATACTAGTTTTGGCTATGTTGGTTTCGACTGGGACGAGGCGGAGTCAATGGAGTTGAAAGGTACTTACTAATAGAAGCAGAACACCCTATTTTAATTTAAAGGCTAAATTATAGCAACTTTTAGTAATTTCTTTTTAACAACTTGCCTATTTGTAAAACACTGATTGGCTGTCATAAAACTTTTCAAATACTTTACATCTAAAACTCCTGCATTTATTAAAGGATTTTAACGTGAAAACCTTTCCATATAACCAAAAATGACCTTTGCTAAAAAACCCTTCTTTTAAAATAATTTATTTACCATAGTAAATCAACTGGGAAAAATCCCCAAAAATCACAGAAATTCAATTTCATCATGTAATCAAACATATTAAAATTTTAGACCCAATTTCTACATAGAATATTCAAAATAAATTTTAAACCCAATTACATCATATTATTCATCAAAAATTCATAATAAAATTTCCACAGCTTGGAAAATTCTGAAAATTAAAACCCATCTCCAAAATCATGTTTTACTTAACATAAAAATTTTCCATGGCATTCTAAAATCAATAACCCACGGTTTTGACCCTAAAACCGTACGCATTACATTTATAAATAAATTGTTTAAATCAAACAATCCATAAATTAAGCATATCATCATCCAATATATCATAGAAACAAGATAAATACTCAATTCTGAAATCACTTGATTATAAAACCAAAAGGAGATGGAATTAATTATTAATCACCTTAAACTTGATAAGGAATTTGAGATTTGTTGTTGATTAATCCTCCCTAGCTTTTGATTCTTAGCTTTAGATTAAAATTCCTCTTTTCCTCCTTGATAATGGCCAGCTATCTTAGGGTTATTTGCGTTTGTTTTAATTTGAGAAATAAAATGAACATGAATTGACAAAGGCAAATGTATAGCTGTGAATAGAAAGTGTGGCTATTTATACTAATAAGGCCTTATGTATGTTAATTATCTTATAAACCAATTTTAAGCCCATTTATCTTGTTTATAAGCACGGATCAATGTACATAATTTATTCAAATCTCGATCTCCTTATCTTCATTATTCTATTTAATTTATCTAATTAAATTTCTTAAATAATGTTATCAAAAATTAGGGATGTTACAAGCTCCCCCCTTAAAGCAATCATCTGTAACAGCATCAAAAATTCGTACTAGTCTAACTGACGAGCAACTATCTATATAAATCTAATATAGACATACCCTCAAAGCAAATCAGGATAAGTATCTCTAATCATATCCTTTGTCTCCCAAGTAAAGTATTTCTCTTTGTCGCTCCACTGAACTTTCACCAACCTGACTGTCTTGTTCCTTAATCTTTTCTCATCTCTAGCTACAACCCAAACTGGTTGTCTAACAGAAGTCAAATTAGGCTCTACCACTGTTAGCGCCAAAATTGGTCACTAACAACCAAATCCAACTGAAAGCACCAACCAACAGTCGCAAGTAACAAATAGAATGTATGTAGAGAGTATAAATATGAAGAATAGTAAAAATTAAAAATAAAGTAGTAATAACACAAGATTTATAGTTGTTCGGCTAATTTCGGCCTACGTCCACTCCAGAAATTTCCTTTTTATAGATGTTAGAATCAATTACAGTTACAATCCAGAGTTTTTTAGAACAACAATGGCAGAGCAGCGTTAATATTGACGACGAAGGGAAACAGAATGAAGCTCCCCTTTTTAGAAGCCCCGCATGCTGTATTTATAGGCAAAACATGAGTCACTGGGCTTCTTGAGTGGTCTGGACCCGCCACGACCCTAACCGATCCAAACCTCAACCACCACGACCGACCTCGAGTTCATAATACGCCAACCCGATCTCCCCCGGGCATGACTCGAAGCAAGCCTATCCACAACTCGGAGTAAACAAGGCTAGAACTCGGAGCATAATGAAGCTGATCCCTTCCTTTAACATGTCGATCCATAGTTTGCTGCCGACCTGAAGCAAGTAACTCACATCCAATCGTGCCTACCGACCCCGAAACCAAACAGGCAACTCAAGTATATTCGAGTGTTGACCCAAATGTAATCCTACGCCGATCCCAAGTTCACCGTTCCAAGACCAATCCACCGACCCGAGTCCATCTCGAGGACAAGTAGGCACCGACCCATCCAAATGCCGAGCCATACCACCAAGATCGACCCACTTCGACATGCCGAACCACCTCAGCCTAACTAGCTTGGCCGACCAACACATGGCCGAACTCTCGTGACCGACCCACCTTTGCTTTCACACTATGACCGAATGACATGTCCTTCCTTCCTTTCTCCGACCGACCCTCCTTAACCGATCCACTCTGACCTAGTTAAGTCGATCCACCTTGACCGAACCACTCAAATGTTGACCCACCCAGTGCTGACCACTCATATGCCGATCCATACCATCCTGACTGAACCATGCCTCCCAGACCGAACCACCGACATCGAACAATCCATAACTGATCGTCTTTCCATCCGGCCGGCTCAAACCCATCGTATTCCTGTCTCGACAAAAGAGTAGTCGATTTAGTTAAATCCGCCTGTCCACAGCCTTGCCAAAAGGCGGGTAAACATTTGCCCCCCAAAACATGCCTTGCTATTAGAAGGTGTGTTTTTAATAGCCTCAAATCCAATATATGAAGTCCATATGTTATCCATAGCCATACCTTCCAATTCATAATCCAATCCATTTTATTCGAGTGCCATTGCCGTATCCTTATCCAAATCTACGACTGCTCTCAGCCGATATCCAATTCCTATCTAATAACCAAATCCTCATCCAATTCCATATCCATCCTAAATCAATTAACCGAATCCATGATCTCTTTGGATCATTTTATCCGAGTCCAGGACCTCTCCGGGTCCATGCCTAAATCCTTAGATGTTCATAGCCAATATCCAAATCGGTAACCTCTCCGGGTTCATGCCAAGTGTAATCCACAATCGACGACCTGTGTTAAGTAATGCCATAGTGTTCCCGGTTTAGTGTCCCTGAACGCTAAGTAATGTCATGGCTTAAGTCCTAAGTTGAATCTTGGTCGCACCAGACCCTTGCCGAGCATAGTCCATACTCAATGACCAGTATTAGTAACCGATAGATAATATGGGGCATAAGTCTTAGGCTGAATCCTGGTCTCTCCGGACCCTTGCCGAGCATAGTCCATGCTCGACGACTTTTTAGCCAAAAACCAGAGGAAAATCCATTCAAAATCCAATACAAAATCCAAATCAAACCGAAAAACCAAAAGTCCATATCAAAAGTCCAAACCAAAATCCAAACCAAAAATCAAGCATTCAAACAAAAATCCAAACCAGAAAATCAACTAAACTGGGAGTTCAAACTTAACTCCAAAAGCAAAGCAGAAAAAGCAAGTGTCCAAGCCAAAAAGAAAAAACTGATTTGACAAACCAGAGCGTCACGGTTTATCATCATCTCAGAGCATGCCTAGGGGTTGTCTCCATCCCCGTACATGAGTAAGTGACTTAGCCGTCTGTCCAGAGTTTGCTACTTATTCCAAACCATCATGATTAGTTGATGACCAACCAACCACCATTCCTGGGCCTTGCGCCATCGTCGTTCAAGGTAGGAGGTGGCTGCTCCTGTTCCACCGCTGCATTCCGAGTTTTGACATATTGTCGCAACTGACCATTCCTTACACGCTCCTCGATTATATCCTTTAGATGTCAGCAGCTATTAGTATTATGCCCGTCCAGGTCATGAAAGAGATAGTGCTTTCTTGATGCCCTTTCGCGTTCTGAGGGTTCCCTCCTTGCCGGCCTTCGATAAGGAAGGCGATCCCGAGTATCCAAAAATATCCGCTCCAATGTTGCATTCAGTCCTGTGTAAGTGGAGAATTTTGGTTCTCCCCAATGCTTCCTCTTCCCTTTATCCTTGTTTTTACCCGAGCTTTCACTGGGCAGTCCACCATCCTTAGCTATGTTTACTTCCTTTAACCTCATATCCAAACATGCGTCTTCTTGTCGAAGAAATCTCCCAGCTTTATGAAAGAATTCCCCGAGGTCCATGGTGGGTCCCGTATCAACGATACTTTGAAATCCAAATTATCACTGACCTCTGATACTGCCGCCATCAGAACCATTGAAGGATCCGGTCGATCCACCTAAGAAACTGCTGCATTAGACCGAGTTAAGAAAGTCCTGAGCGATTCATCCGCCCTCTGTTTAACTGACGTCAGTGTCATCACATTCTTCGGCCTTTTTATGTGAACTCGAAACTGTTTCAAGAACCTATCCACTAGTTATGTCCATATTCCAATAGATCTAAACTTCAGCTACTGAACCACATAGCACCTATATCGGTCAAGTTTAGGGGGAAACATCGGGCCATAACCTCCTCTGATGCCCCCAGCACTTCCAGATGCCTTGTGTACCTCATCAAGTGGTCAGTGGGATCCGTCTTACCATTGTATACTTCTAGAGTGGGCAACTTGAAATTGGGTGGATTCCTAGCCATCTTGATATTACGGGTAAACGGACTTTTGTTTACTCCCTCCAAATCCATGTTTGTCAGACCTCCGCGAATAGTTCGCCTGATGATGTCAGCCAATCTAGTGTTACCTGCCAAGGGTTGCCCCCCATCTAGATTTCCTAACTTCCCTCCAATTCCATAAGGAAATTCTGGCACATACTCCTCGTCACATACACCTGTATTCCTATTGGTGCCGAACTGCGCAGCGTCATCTAGTATCCCTCCATGGTTTGGTCCAACATTACCTGGTCGTGTGTCCCCGAATCTAGGTCCATCCAGATTGATAGTTGTTTGCTAATTGGGGGCTGCCCTCTGCTGAACCACTCCATCTGCTTACTTGTTGAGTCCTTCTGTTCCAACTCCATGGATCTGAGCTCATGTAGTTCCTGCTTGTCCAAATTGTCTGAAAAATGTCTACATCATTTCCTCTTGCCTTTTCATCAACAACTCCTGCATGGAATTCATTATAACCTGCATCTCGTCCCTAGTGATATAGATCGAGGCTTGATTAGCTCCAGAGGAAGCCTCCTGACTTCGCTCTTGTTTACTCCTCTCTGTCCTTTGAGGATTCGAAGCGAATTTGATTTGAGGATTCGAAGCGATTGCAATTATGCGATTTTTGTTGAGATTTTTGCTGGTTTTCTTTTATGTTAATCATATGTTGATTAGATTTTGCTGTTTTGAATTATCTTCATTGAAGATACATTCGAATGATTTCTTTGTTTATTTTGTAGTACGTGCAAATTTGAGTTGCACGTTACTGCATTTATTTTACGTTGAACTGGTGTTTGGTTTAAACATATTCTGTTGCTGTTATTCTATAACGGGATTTTTACACCGATGTTAAATTTTTGAAGCACGGTGATTTGTTGACATTTTTGATGAATGAAAATTCACTGGTATCACATTTTGATGTAAATCATTTTGATGAGATTTCGACGTTTAAAAATTACTGTCGCTTTGGCTTCAGTAACCGTCAAATTTTTAAAAGTGGATTTTCAAACGGTTATTCCGCAATGTTGATTCTGAGATTCGTTTTACGATGTTTTGGGGAAGTGCAATTTTCTTTTTGAAATTGCTACTGATGTTGTTGCTTTAATCACGTGATTGGAAAATCATTTTAAAATGGAAATTGTTTTATAATTTTTTTTTTACAATTTGCGCTTTCAAAAGAATGAGGAAGCGACTTAAACGATTCAGCAAAATCGAGGACTATGACCCCTTTCTTTTACTGATTCGCTTAACTCCGGACTTGTCCAGTTGAGAATGTGAATTGTTATTTTTATAAAATAAATAAAATTGTTTTTAGGAATTTTACAGTTTGCGCTTTCAAAAGAATGAGGAAGCGACTTAAACGTTTCAGCAAAATCGAGGACTATGGCCCCTTTCTTTTACTGATTCGCTTAATTCCGGACTTGTCCGTTTGAGGATGTAAAATGTATTTCTACAAAATACACAATTTTGCACTTTCAAGGAAATGATGAAGAGAATCAAACGATTTAGTAAAACACGTGGTATGGGACATGTGCGTTTGCTATTTCGGTTAATTCCGGACTCGTTAATTGAAACATCTGCTGTTTGATGATTTTGTGCGCTTTCGAGCCACTTTGTTGGACCTTCGTGTCATTTGTTGGACCTTCGGGTCAATTACCAGTACTAGACCTTCGGGTCATTTGTTGGGCGCCAAAAATCATAGTACTTGGTAGGCTTTGGCCATTTGTTGATGCACGTGCGGCGAACTAAAAACTCGCCATTTGTTGGGATCGATCCACCTTTTATGTTGATTTTATAGTCTTCTTAATTGATTTCTAGATGTTTGTTGTTTCCAATTATCTGCAGGTAATTGAATATTTGTTGTTTCTGATTATCGTTTTTGATAATCAGATATTTGTTGTTTCTGATTATCATTTTTGATAATCAGATATTTGTTGTTTCTGATTATCGTTTTTGATAATCGGATATTTGTTGTTTCTGGTTATCGTTTTTGATAATTAGATATTTGTTGATTTGAGATTTCTAATTATCGTATTTGATAATTAGATATTTGTTGATTTGAGATTTCTGATTATCGTTTTTGATAATTAGATATTTGTTGTTTCTGATTATCGTTTTTGATAATCGGATATTTGTTGTTTCTGGTTATCATTTTTGATAATTAGATATTTGTTGATTTGAGATTTCTGATTATCGTATTTGATAATTAGATATTTGTTGATTTGAGATTTCTGATTATCGTTTTTGATAATTAGATATTTGTTGTTTCTGATTATCGTTTTTGATAATCAGATATTTATTGTTTCTGGTTATCGTTTTTGATAATTAGATATTTGTTGATTTGAGATTTCTGATTATCGTATTTGATAATTAGATATTTGTTGATTTGAGATTTCTGATTATCGTTTCTGATAATCAGATAGTTGTTGTTTCTGATTATCGTTTTTGATAATCGGATATTTGTTGTTTCTGGTTATTGTTTTTGATAATTAGATATTTGTTGATTTGAGATTTCTGATTATCGTATTTGATAATTAGATATTTGTTGATTTAAGATTTCTGATTATCGCTTGTGATAATTAGATATTTGAGATTTGATTATCGTTTTTGATAATTAAATATTTGTTGATTTGAGATTTCTGATTATCGCTTGTGATAATTAGATATTTGAGATTTGATTATTGTTTTTGATAATTAAATAATTGTTGATTTGAGATTTCTGATTATCGCTTGTGATAATTAGATATTTGAGATTTGATTATCGTTTTTGATAATTAAATATTTGTTGATTGAGATTTCTGATTATCGCTTGTGATAATTGGATATTTGAAATTTGATTATCGTTTTTGATAATTAAATATTTGTTGATTTGAGATCTGATTATCGTTTTGATAATTAGATATTTGTTGATTTGAGAATTCTGATTATCGTTTCATTCCATTAAGCCTAACCCACAAGCTAACATCCCTCTTCATCCTTCCTAATGGAAGCTTCTATTCATATCTTGATGCATCTTGGTTCCTCTAGGATGAATCGTAAACTTGGGTCGATGACATTCTCCAAGAACTTATTTCCTCAAGTCCTCCACATTCAGAACACACAATTATCCTTTCTTTCTTAACCATCCTTTCTGGTCAAGGCTAAAATCCTTTAAATCATCAATCTCTGTTCCAACCTCCAGTCTTCTTATCCTTTCTGCTAATACAGGATCCTCCTTTTGCTTAGAAGCAATTTTCTCAATCAATACCGGTCGAACTTCTAAACAAGATTACCTGGCGGTACTCTGGATAGAACCAGCAGTCGATCTTAACTGCACATCACAACTGACTAAAGCTTCTAAATCTTTCCATTCTGCCAACATAGCTAACACCACATTCTGATGTTTCCTACTAAGAGCATTAGTCATTTTATTGCCTTTTCCTAGTATGTATTCTATACCAAAATCATATGCAGCCAAAAACTCCACCCACCTTTGCTGTCTCATATTCAACTCCTTCTGAGAGAATATATACCGTAAAGACTTATGATCGGTATGTAACTCATCTCTCCCCTAAGAGATAATGTCTCCAAATCTTCAATGCGAAAATTACAACTGCCAACTCCAAATCATGAGTATGATATCTAACTTCGTGCGGTCTAAGCTACCTAGATGCATAGGCAATGACTTTACCACTCTGCATTAACATCGCTCCTAATCTAGTTCCACATGCATCTGTATACTAGTATGTATTCTATACCAAAATCATATTACCTATATATTATTATTTATATATATATTGGATTTCATATATATATATATCACATATTGATTTAGTTACATTTGTATTTGTTTGGAGGGTATTTACGTCGGTTGGTGTACGTCAGTTTATATGATTTAAAAATATGTTAGTTATAATATCAGATTTTGTATGATGTTATTTGTTATATGTATAGTTTACATATATATTCTAGTATATTTATATTTATAATTTTACAAACCATATTTCATGCTAGTTATATTATATATTATGTTGGGTTGTGTGCATATATAGTAGTCTGTATATAAGTGAATCTGTTAACAATATATTTTATTACATCTAAACCTGTATATTGTACTATATGTTTTGTTTTAAAGTGTACTTGAGTATAGTTGCAGTTCTATTATAAAGGTGGTCTCGGCTGTAATATATATTGGTTTCAAATAGTTGAGTGGAGCAGGGTATGTCAGCATCTCAAGTACTACTCTAAGATGAACTTCATGTTCTCTCTCATCCTTAGAGTATACTGGAATGTCATCTATAAACACTAGTACAAACCTATCCAAGTACTCTCGGGAAACTCGATTCATCAAATCTACGAAGAAAGCAGGTGCATTTGTCAATCCAAATGGCATCACCAACCACTCATATGAACCATATCCAGTCTGAAATGCTGTCAATGGAATACTGTCCTCCAACACTCTTAACTAATGGAAATCGGTCGCCAAGTCCAACTGGGAAAACATTCTGGCTCCACTCAACTGATCAAATAGATCATTTATTCTTGGAAAATGATATTTATTCTTAATCGTCCTTTCGTTTAACTTATGATAGTCGATGCATATCCTCAACGACCCATTTGGTTTCATTACAAACACTACGGCCGCTCCCAAAGGCGAACTACTTGGTCTAATACAATTCCTTCCTTCTAGATCCACTAGATGCACCTACAATTCCCCCATCTCAGTTGGTGTCATCATGCTAGGTAGTCTACTTACAGGCTCAACTCCTGGCATAAGATCTATTCTAAAATCAACGGCTCTTTTCGGGGGTAGTCCAATGGTTGGCTCAAACACATCTGCAAACTCTCTTGCTACTCGAACCTGACTTCACACATTTCCTACCTCCATAGAACTTAGCAAAGCACTAATACTTCGGTCAGTATTCTCTACTGAGAATATCACTCGGTTATGACTATCAGGGTGTCTCAGTGATATCTCTCTATCCTAGAAAAATATTCTATCCTCATACCTACCCAACCAATCCATTCCTAAAATGATCCCGAAATCTACGAAATCAATAACATACAAAATGCATGAAAATTTATAACCTAACAGGTCAAGCTCTAGCTGGTCACATCTTAACCCTAGAGTTGCATACCCTCATATAGGATTCGCAACCCTTAAGGAAGTAACAAGGTAGGTGGGTTCTAAGCATAATCTATCAACCAAACACTGAGATATAAATGAGTGTGATGCACCGGTATCAAAAAGTACTTTAGCTGGAATACTCTGAATCAAAAGCGTACCTTCCATCACAGTCATTCCCTTATCTGCTGTAGTAGGCCTAGCTGGTCCTATAGCAAAAACTTTATCTTTGTCCTCCCTAACTGGCTCTGGACACTGATTCTTGTAATGCCTAACTGGATCACAGTTGAAGCATTTAACATTCTTCTTGACTATAGATTTGTTCCCATTTCCTGATCGGCATTCATTAGCAAAGTGACATTTCTTGTCACACTTATAGCAAACTTCCTCAGCCTTTGACTTCTTGGCAGTATCTTCATTCTGGGTTCCCTTCTTCTTAAAGAACTTCCTCTTTTTTCCCCTGAGAACCCTGAGTTTCCACTGACTTCTCTTTAGCCGGATCAGCGAGTAACTCCTCATGGAAAATAGCCATCTCCACCAATATATTACAAGGATCACGGACATGTGCCATGGTCATTCTAGCAAGCTCGGGTCTCAGTCCCCGAATGAACTTCTCGTTCCTTTTGTAAGTATCTATAATAGCATATCCATATCGAGACAGCTCTTCAAACTTGGTAGCATACTCGACTACTGACATCTCTCTTTGCACTAAATCCATAAACTTCCTCATCAGCTCAGACTTAGCAAACTCAGATACAAACTTCTGCGTAAATCTCGTTTTAAAATCAGCCCAAGTTAACTACCCTTTCGGAACTCCGAAAGTGACACTATTCCACCAATGTAGTGCTAACCCCTGCAACTGTCTAGAGGCCAACCTCCTCTTTTGTCCATCATTCAGGCCTAAATCAGTAAATATACGCTTACAATGAAACAGCCAATTCCAAACTTCTACGACACTCTCCATTCCTAAGAATGGCTTCCCATCCAAACTGGTGTAATCTCTACTTAGCAAAGCAATATTCCCAACTGGAGCCATGGGATTAGCTCCTCCTACATTTCCAGTAACTCCAGCAGCAGCTCTTGCTTGGATCAAACTAGTAAAGAACTGATACATCATCCCCATATCTACTGGTTGATTTCCAGCACCCACATTGGCTTCAGCATTTTGGTTACTAGCATTAGCCGGTCGACCCAGGTTTCTCCTGGTAGTGGGTGGAGAATTTCCATTAGTTGTGGTGCTTCCTCCACCGGGATTTCCTCTTCCTTTTCCTGCTTCCATATCTCCCTTCTCGTAAATCAGCATACGAGCCTTAGTAAGATACAGAAGAACGGTCTAAGAGAGCGAGGGATACGTACTTACATATATATAACTATATATAGCAAATACAAGTAAGTTACGATAGCGTTAACCCAAACCCTAATCTTATTATCTGATTCATTGGATTATGTTTGGAAAATCTTTTGGGTTTAAGTTTCATAAACCTATGCTCTGATACCAACTTGTAACATCCCCCTACATGGAGGCCCAAAACTAACGGCTATTGATGATGCATTCATCCATAGTTATTAATCCTCGGCGACCAAATATGGCAACATTGGATACATTGATACAAAGAAACACAAGAATACGGAAAAAAATTTAAACAGCAATCAAATTCCACATTCCATTTCAAAATATTCCAAGTTGAATACATAATCCCAATTCGCAGACTACATTCAGATAACATATAATTATTACAAAATACGCCAAGAGCGACATATGAAGATGCCCCCTTGGTAGATCAGAGTATATAGGTAGGCAAGAAAACAATTTGCCTTTACAAACAAAACACACAGCCGAAATAAAAGAACTCTAATAAAAACCTTGCCTCATGCATGTCCTCGAAAGCTTTATTCATCTAAAAGAACACATAGAAACCTTAACTCTCAACCTACTCAAAATCAATTAATTACCCCAAAGTTTAAGGGGAAAACAAAAAATTCGAGTTAGACATAAAGCCTGGTGTGAATAATAATTTACCATCTCAAACCATTTAGATATCTAGTGTGACCACGCCGCTTAGCGGAACGGATTTTCCCCTCACTGGTATCCTAAAACATTTATAAAACCATATATTATGCTCATACATCCACAATGGTTAAAACATAGTATTTAAAAGCATTATGATGATATGCAAAACAAATAAATCAATTCTTGATTACCAATTCTCATTCATTCTGACTATTTGTCTTTGTTATAGTTACTATTAACCTGTTACATGTTAAGGACTATCGGTCCAATTACGTAGCTTTTATGGGATCACTAAGAACCTATTGGTAATTCCAATATCTTATTTCTTATCCTAGCTTTCATGGGCTAACTAGGAACCTATTGGCTGACTACCAATATCTTTATCCGGATATAGTTTTCATGAGCTAACTACAAACCCACTGGCCCCTGCCAGTATCAAATCATAGTTTTCATGGGCTGACTATGAACCTATTGGCCCTTGCCAATATCATACGGTTTTCATGGGCTTACTATAAACCTATTGCCCCCTACCAATATCTTTAATTAAGAATTTAACATCAGTTAAATTATATTCACTACTAGGTCAACATAACTGGTTATTCTGCCCTTTTCCCAAAATACGGTTATGGTTTAATAACAATGTGAATAATATTTCCAAAATCTTGATTTATGCCATGGTTTTTCCATTAAAAATGAGAATGGGTTCTTTGTTTTAAAACCTTAAGACATCACCTTCGAAACCCCAGGATGACCTCCTTCGAAAGCATAGAAAATATCTTTTCAAAATTCTAAGTATTTAACTTTCGAAACTAATGATACCTTTCAAAGGTATCAAGAAAACATTCTTTAAAACATAGCTTAGTACCCTTTCGAAAGCATTGGGTTTACCCTTTAAAAACATCATTTGGGTCAAAATGGTTATATACGATAGTATCTCTTTCGAAACCAACAAAAAATAGTTTGGGGATAAATTGATGTAGTCGGAACCATCTTAGTCGAAAGCAAAGTCCTTTAAAACCAAAACTTCGAAGGAGAGAGTCAAAACCCCCTTTTGACTCCATCTCCTTCGAAACCATCAACCTCATCGAAAGCATTCAGGAAAAAAGCCTAGGTTAAAACAGAAGTAACCCCTTCAACAACATAGATGACTTCAATGTAGTCGAAGGGGAATTAGTGGCTTTATTTTGACTTGGTCGAAACCAGTCCTTTCGAAAGCTCTTATTTGAGGAAAAAGTACCCCTTTGAAATCTAATACTTTAACATAATATGACACCTGCTTTGAAAGCTAATTATAAAACCCTTTCGAAAACATACATTTCGACTATGTCGAAAGCTTTAAGTAAAACAAGGCAAGACTTTAACTTTTGAAAACAAAGCAGGGTTTTGACCTCATCGGAAGCTACCCTTTTGACACCGAGGCTTCCGCCTTCCTTCCAATCCACTACATACCATCTAAGTGATATCTCATATATTGGTTTCGACTATAGTGGTTTCGACTGTGTTGGTTTCGATTGGGACGAGGCGGAGTCAATGGAGTCGAAAGGTACTTACTAACATAAGCAGAACACCCTTTTTTGATTTAAAGGCTGAATTATAGCAACTTTTAGTAATTTCTATTTAGCAACTTGCCTATTTGTAAAACACTGATTGGCTGCTGTAAAACTTTTCAAATACTTTACATCTAAAACTGTTGCATTTATCCAGATCTAAAATTAAATTATTTTAACGTTAAAACCTTTATATATAACCAAAAACCGACCTTTGCTAAAAAGCCCTTCTTTTAAAATAATTTATTTCCCCTAGTAAATCAATTGTGGAAAATCCCCAAAATTCAAAGAAATTCAATCTCATCATATAATCAAATATATTAAAATTTCAGATCCAATTTCTACATGGAATCTCCAAAATAAATTTTAAACCCAATTACATCATATGTTTCATCAAAAATTCATAATAAAATGTCCATAGCTTGAAAAATTCTGAAAATTAAAAGCCGTCTCCAAAATCATGTTTTACTTAACATAAAAATTTTCCATGGCGTTTTAAAATCAAGAACCCATGGTTTTGACCCAAAAACCATACATATTACATTCATAAATAAATTATTTAAATCAAACAATCCATATATTAGGTATATCATCATCCAATATGTCATAGAAATAAGATAAATACTCAATTCTGAAATCACATGATTATAAAACCAAAAAGATTTGGAATGAATTATTATTCACCTTAAACATGATAAGGAATTTGAGATTTGTTGTTGATTAATCCTCCCTAGCTTTTGATCCTTGGCTTTAGATTAAAATTCCTCTTTTCCTCCTTGATAATGGCCGGCTATCTTAGGGTTACTTGCGTTTATTTTGAGTTGAGAAATAAAATGAACATGAATGGACAAAGGCAAATGTATAGCCGTGAATAGAAAGTGTTGATATTTATACTAATAAGACCTTTTGTAAGTTAATTATCTTATAAACCAATTTTAAGCCCATTTATCTAGTTTATAAGCATGACCCTATATACATAATTTATTCAAATCTCAATCTCCTTATCTTCATTTTTCTATTTAATTTATCTAATTAAATTTCTTGAATAATGTTATCAAAAATTTGGGATGTTACATACTTAACCCTAGCCATAGCATGGTGCAGATAAAGGATTGCTCTGTCCTCCCTCCAAGAGGTGCTTTGACCTGGCCATCTTGGCGCGGACAAAGGCTTTTGACCATCTAAGGTAGTTTCCAAATTTAAAGAGAATTCTACTACCAACCATGTAGAATTTTCTTAAGAAAGAGGTGCTTTATTCGTTTACTGTGAGAAAATATGGTCGCAAATGTTCCGCATTCCATGTTCTAGGAACTATATTACCATCCGGTCGACATAATTTGTACGCTGAAGGAAGGATTACTGTAACACCCCATATTTTTAGTGACATTATTCAAGAAATTTAATTAGTAAAATTAAATTAAATAATGTGGGTTGGTTAATGGATTGAGATTTGTGATTTAATTAAGGGGTAGTCGTGCCATGTTAAGGAGTAAACGATGAATTAAAGAATTAAGGTGTTAGGAAATAAGGGAGGGTAAAATAGGAAAATGATTAAATTTATACCCTAAAAACCCTTAGGAAAACAACCCACACGTTCATTTCATATTTTCTCAAACAAAACACCTCTAAGGCTGGCCACCATTAGCAATCTCAAGAGAAGATAAAGCTAGGATTCAAGAGAAGAATCAAATCAAATAATCAAGATCAAATCTCACATCCTTAATCACAAAGCTAAGGTGAATAATGACAACATCTCACTTTTCTATATTTTTTCGGTTTTAAGGTAAAATCTGATTTATCTTGCAAGTTTATGCCATGTTTTTGAATGATTAAATATATATATGCATGTTGATGATTTATGCTTATTCATATAGATCTTTATGATATGTTTTGATGAGAAAACCCTATTCAGTGACATCCAAATGCCTTACGAATTTAGATTTAGATCAGAAATAATATTTTAGAGGTGGATTTCAATTTTCATAATTTTCTGAATTAATGTGAATTTTATATTAATTTTCTAGTGAAGGAAATAATTTATTGGGTTATAAATATTTACGGCTAAACCATTAATTATTTGGGTTTGAAATTTATATATGTTAGAAAACATATTAAATAGGATTTTTCGGAATTTGAATAGAATTTTCCTAAGTGTTTTGATGAATATATAAAATTATTCAAGGTATGGGACTTAAATGTTTTATATATTTAATTAAGGAGAAGGGGTATTTTGTAAAATAAAATTATCATTTATTTCTAAAAATATTGGCAGCACCTTTGAAAAAGGTATTTAGCAACCAATGAAAATTTGACAAATTATAGCAGGTTAGTTGAAAAGTGCTTCTCTTTTAAGTTAAAAACAAAAATAATTAAAAAAACATGTTTTAGCATGTTCCGCCACTTTCGGCATCAGAGAATCCGTCTAGGACGTTTCACCACCATGCTTTCAAAACAAATGCACATGGTATCAAGTTACTTGGTACGTAGTGTATTAGAAAAAGGTGGAAGGTACATAGTCGAAACATTGGGTTCCAAAGGGGTTGGAGTATACCTTTGTTTCAAATTCAAATAGCGCCTACTTTGCTTTCGAAGGGATAGCTTTTGACTCGGTTGGCTTTCGATTGAGTTAAGTGTTTTTAAAGAAAAGGTTTCAAATGGGTTATGCTCTTCTATTTTAAGTAAAGCTTTCGAAGGGGTCGAAACCGCTAGCTATAACCATTCTACCTTCCGAAGTCAATGGTTTTGAAAGGTATACTTAGCCTTTAAAATTAGCCACTTCTCCAATGCTTTTGAAGGGATGGTTTCGACCCCATCACTTCTTTACTTAGGAATAGCTTCAGAAAGGTAGGCTTTCGACTTAAATGATTTTATTGAATCTTTTGTTCTGAATGAAGTATAACCTAATGGTTGCGAAAGAGATGATTTAAATGGTTCCGAAAGGTGTTTACCACATGTTTTAAATTGAACCCAAGTGATTTTGGAAGGTTTGATGCTTTCAAAAGGTTTAAAAATGGTTTCGAAGGGGTGGTTCCCTGAGGGTTTCGAAGGAGTCGAAAGGTAATGTTTTTTGACAGTTTCGAAAGGGTTGAAATGGAAGGTTTTTCCAAGGATTTCTAAAGGCAATGTTTTGAAGTGTTTTATGACATGATGTCTAAGGATTTAAAGCTTTCGAAAGGAAGGTTTTCAAAGGTTTCGAAAGGGTTTCGAGAATGGTTTCGAAAGGAAGCTATTGGCCTTTCGGCCTAGATAAATGAAGGGTTTTACTTGGTTTTGAAAGGAGTACTTTCAATGGATTCGAAAGGGATGCTTTCAAGGGTTTAAATGTTTTCATCAACTAAGGTTTGAGTAAAGTATATATAGAACATAACATTGTGATTTTGAGTAAAGCATAGAGTATAAATGTTTGCCTTATTTAAGTTTGGTTTAAAAGGTTTAAATCAATTTCAGATGAAAATCTTTTCAAAGAAAATTATGGGAATGTATCCCTAAGTAAATTGACTCAGATAATAGAATACCAGACAGGACTAGTATAGGGTTGTGCCCTATACATTAGCTATTGGCTCCAGCTAATTTAGTCCAAAATTCCAGCGTGTAAAGCTTTGTCACGGGTAAGGCTAAAATTATGATTACACACATAAGGGAATATATGAATATAGATAGGTTATTTATGAGCCCGCAAAACCATTAGGATCAGGTGAACCTGGGAGATGTTAAGTTAGGGACAGACATTCCAGAAGAGAAGTATTTAACAGATAGTTAAGGACAGACCATCCAAATGTGGAGTGTCTAACAGATGTTAGATAAATTTTGCATACATTTTCTGGTAGGCCCGAGTGAACCAAAGGCTAATAGTCAACCAAACAAAACTAAAGTGTTTGAACAGATAGTTCTTTTATTACCATATATGTATGTTTACATAATGATGCTTTACGGTATTTATCCAGTTTTGGTTGCAGGAAATGATTTGCAAAAGATATGTTTTAAAAGGATGTTAGTGAGGGGAAACCCGTTCCGCTAAGCGGCGTGGTCTCACTTAACATTAATAACTGGGATGTATAGTATTATTCACGCCAACCTTTATGTCTGACTCGAAGTTTATGTTTTCCTCTTAAACTCTCGAGTGCTCAACATTGATTTGAGTAGACTAAGATTGAGTCTTTTCAGGTTTTTAGTATGAGGATGAATAAAGCTACCTGAGGCGAGCAGGAGGCTAATGGATAGATATTTAGGAGTTGCAGTTCTTTGTTTTGTGTTTATTTCCGATGTGTATTAAGTTAGTTATGACTATGGCCAACCAAAGGGGCATCTTCATATGTTGCTCTTGGCGTATTTTGTAATAATTATATTTGATTTTTGCTTGGGAAACGTTTTGGGATTGTGTAATTTGAATATGGAACATGTGTTTTGAAATGTAATGGAAAATGTTGTTTTGAAATCTGTAATTTGTTTCATATTCAAATGCTTCTGATATTATAGATACCATTAACATAGCCGTATTTAGTCGCCAAATGTTTATACTATAGATGACTATAGCATCTATAGCGCTTAGCTTTGGGCCTCTAGATAGGGGATGTTACAACTACTTTGCATAAGATTAAGGGACCCTTCCAGTTTGGTCCTAGTGGTCCATCTGAAGGATATCTTATGTTTGGCATCACCCTTCGAAGTAATAAATCTCCTTCTTGAAATGATCTTGTCTTTACTTTTGAGTTCTAGTATTTTGAGAGACTCTCCTGATATTCTGCAGTTCGAATAGCTGCTTCATGTCTTAGCTCATGTATTAAATCCAATGATTCTTTCTCCAATTCTTGGTTTGGATCAAATGCATATGCGATTCTCTAATGTGAGTGTACCTCAATTTCAACTGGTAACATCGCTTCACACCCATATGTTAGAGGGTAAGGGGTATGACCCATCGCAGTTCCAGTGGATGTACGATAGGCCTAAAGTACAAGTGGCAATCCTTCTACCCAATTTCCTTTGGCTTTATTCAATTTTTTTTCAAGATAGTCTTAATGGTCTTATTTGCCGCCTCAACGGCTCCATTAGCCTTTGGATGTGCCATGGAAGAAAAGCTTTTGATAATCCCATTCTTATGGCATAATCGAGAAAACTCTTCACTTTCAAATTGTGTTCCATTGTCAGATATAATCTTGTAAAGGATCCCGAATCTAGCAATGATGTTTTTAATGATGGATCTAAGCACTTTTCCAGAGGTGATTTTGGGGAGTGGCTCTGCTTCTACCCACTTAATAAAGTAATCAATGGACATTACAGCATATTTTGCTCCTCCTTTGGAAATCGGCAATGGTCCGATTAACTCGATTCCCCATACATCGAAGGGCCACGGACTAAAGATCGAAGATAATTGGCTTGGTGGTAAACAAGAAATCCTAGAGTATTTTTAACATCTTTCACATTTCTTTACATACTTTATAGCTTGACCTGCCATTTGAGGGCAATAGAAACCATGTCTCATTATTTTCTTTGCCAACTTTATCCCATTACAATGATCCAAACAAAATCCTTCATGCACTTCCACCAATAATTTCATCCCATCCTCCAAACTCACACATCTTAAGTAAGGAAGGGCATATCCTTTCTTATAAAGAATTCCATGCATCATTGTGAAAGTTGGAGCCCGTCGTCTAATTTTCCTAGCTCCCATTTTGTCAGATGGTAATATCCTATTAGTAAGATATTCTACAATTAGTGTAATCCAAGTGTTACCATAACAATTATCTGCCTTTGGATGATCGGGCTTCTCATTTGCAATTTCTTCATTAATTTCTCTTTCTTTTATTTTTGCGTCCTTGCTTGGGATCTACTTAAAACCAGTAGTTCCTTTCCTGGTTCAGGCATTTCCACTTCGATGTTGGGATTTGATTGATGCCATACTGGTACGATACGTGTTTTTGGAGCTCCTCTTGTGCTAGCCAATTTTACTAATGACTCCGCTTGAGAGTTAACTTCCCTTGGAACTTGATGTATAGAGAAATTTTATAATAAGGCAAGCATATTTTACACCTTCGTAACATATAGGGCTAGTTTGGCATCTTTATTCTAATATATATGTTTTATTTGATTCACCATTAGTTGACAGTCGCTAAAGATTTATATCCGTTGGATTTTATGTTGCAAGTCTAGAGTGAATCCTACCACCATCGATTCATATTTAGCTACGTTATTTGTTGCAGCAAACCCTAGCTTCATTGCATAGTATAAGCGGTGCCCATTGGGTGTGATTATGACATACCCTGCTCCAGCTCCTTGCTTATTTGATAATTATTATATATTTTGTCCTAAACTATTATGAACCATCGTAGTTTGTTTTATACTGGAATTGGGTATGTCGATGGGAGTAGATAAATAAGAGACGAAAAATGAAAAAATTGAGTTGCACGTTACTGCATTTATTTTACGTTGAACCGGTGTTTGGTTTAAACATATTCTGTTGTCGTTATTCTATAACGGGATTTTTACACCGATGTAAAATTTTTGAAGCACGGTGATTTGTTGACATTTTTGATGAATGAAAATTCATTGGTATTACATTTTGATGTAAATCATTTTGATGAGATTTCGACGTTTAAAAATTACTGTCGCTTTGGCTTCAGCAACCGTCAAATTTTTAAAAGTGGATTTTCAAACGGTTATTCCGCAATGCTGATTCTGAGATTCGTTTTACGATGTTCTAGGGAAGTGCAATTTTCTTTTCGAAATTGCTACTGATGTTGTTGCTTTAATCACGTGATTGGAAAATCATTTTAAAATGGAAATTGTTTTATAAATTTTTTTTACAGTTTGCGCTTTCAAAAGAATGAGGAAGCGACTTAAACGATTCAGCAAAATCGAGGACTATGACCCCTTTCTTTTACTGATTCGCTTAACTCCGGACTTGTCCAGTTGAGAATGTGAATTGTTATTTTTATAAAATAAATAAAATTGTTTTCAGGAATTTTACAGTTTGCACTTTCAAAAGAATGAGGAAGCGACTTAAACGTTTCAGCAAAATCGAGGACTATGACCCCTTTCTTTTACTGATTCGCTTAATTCCGGACTTGTCCGTTTGAGGATGTAAAATGTATTTTTACAAAATACACAATTTTGCACTTTCAAGGAAATGATGAAGAGAATCAAACGATTTAGTAAAACATGTGGTATGGGACATGTGCGTTTGCTATTTCGGTTAATTCCGGACTCGTTAATTGAAACATCTGTTGTTTGATGATTTTGATGATTTTGTGCGCTTTCGAGCCACTTTGTTGGACCTTCGTGTCATTTGTTGGACCTTCGGGTCAATTACCAGTACTAGACCTTCGGGTCATTTGTTGGGCGCCAAAAATCATAGTACTTGGTAGGCTTCGGCCATTTGTTGATGCACGTGCGGCGAACTAAAAACTCGCCATTTGTTGGGATCGATCCACCTTTTATGTTGATTTTATAGTCTTCTTAATTGATTTCTAGATGTTTGTTGTTTCCAATTATCTACAGGTAATCGAATATTTGTTGTTTCTGATTATCGTTTTTGATAATCGGATATTTGTTGTTTCTGATTATCATTTTTGATAATCAGATATTTGTTGTTTCTGATTATCGTTTTTGATAATCGGATATTTGTTGTTTCTGGTTATCGTTTTTAATAATTAGATATTTGTTGATTTGAGATTTCTAATTATCGTATTTGATAATTAGATATTTGTTGATTTGAGATTTCTGATTATCGTTTTTGATAATCAGATATTTGTTGTTTCTGATTATTGTTTTTGATAATCAGATATTTGTTGTTTCTGGTTATAATTTTTGATAATTAGATATTTGTTGATTTGAGATTTTTGATTATCGTATTTGATAATTAGATATTTGTTGATTTGAGATTTCTGATTATCGTTTTTGATAATTAGATATTTGTTGTTTCTGATTATCGTTTTTGATAATCGGATATTTGTTGTTTCTGGTTATCGTTTTTGATAATTAGATATTTGTTGATTTGAGATTTCTGATTATCGTATTTGATAATTAGATATTTGTTGATTTGAGATTTTTGATTATCGTTTCTGATAATCAGATAGTTGTTGTTTCTGATTATCGTTTTTGATAATCGGATATTTGTTGTTTCTGGTTATCGTTTTTGATAATTAGATATTTGTTGATTTGAGATTTCTGATTATCGTATTTGATAATTAGATATTTGTTGATTTGAGATTTCTGATTATCGCTTGTGATAATTAGATATTTGAGATTTGATTATCGTTTTTGATAATTAAATATTTGTTGATTTGAGATTTCTGATTATCGCTTGTGATAATTAGATATTTGAGATTTGATTATTGTTTTTGATAATTAAATAATTGTTGATTTGAGATTTCTGATTATCGCTTGTGATAATTAGATATTTGAGATTTGATTATCGTTTTTGATAATTAAATATTTTTTGATTGAGATTTCTGATTATCGCTTGTGATAATTGGATATTTGAAATTTGATTATCGTTTTTGATAATTAAATATTTGTTGATTTGAGATCTGATTATCGTTTTTGATAATTAGATATTTGTTGATTTGAGAATTCTGATTATCGTTTTTGATAATTAGATATTTTTTGATTTGAGAATTCTGATTATCTTTTTTGCTAATTAGATATTTGTTGATTTGTGAATTCTGATTATCGTTTTTGATAGTTAGGTATTTGTTGATTTGTGAATTCAATTATCGTTTCTAGTAATTTGATATTTGTGTTTTCTAGTTATTTGTTGGATAACTAGATATTTGCAGTTTTGTGATTTATGATTGGTGTTTTCTAATTATCTTTGCTGATAATTAGATTTTTTTGTTTTCTAATTATTGTATCGATAATTAGATGTTGTTGTTTTGTGATTTTTGAATTTCAATTATCTAGTTGATAATTTAATGTTGCTGAAAATTCCATTTATCCAGTTTTGTGTTTTCTGATTATCTGCTTGATAATTGGATTTTGTTGAGAATTTGTGAATTTCTTTTATGAAATTAAAAGATTCTTTGCTGTTGTATTCTCGATCTTTTATTTTCTAACTTTTTGTGTTAGAAAAATAATTGTTATTGACACCTTTAATTATGAAAATTACGGGGACGCAATTTTTATAAGGAGGGGAGTCTATAACAACCCGGGGTTTTGTGAAAATTTGTAATCGTCATTAAACGATTAATCCATTGGCTGATAGCTTTTGGGAATTTTTGATCGAGCTGAAATTCTTTTAAAAAAAATGTTAAGTGTTGGGAGGGCTTTAGAATTTATCGTGGCCCATATTTGTTGATGCCGTGATAAGGGTATAACTCGATCCCCTTCCTTTCGTTTTTCTCATTTTCAAAACCCTACACCATAGTAAACGAAAGAAAAAAATGGCGGCATCGTTCGCGTACAAATTAGGGCTTCTGCCGATTTCATTCGCTCGTCTTCGCTTCGACAAAGGTGAGTAAACCTATACTCAAATCTAATTCAATTCTTCAGTGCGTGTTTTGGGTTTGAATCCCCTGGTTTTTCGTTCGTATATATTTGAGATGTTTGGGTTTTGAATTGATATTGCCGATGAGGTTGATTGCAATTTATAGGAGTCGAATTCCTAAATTTTCGTTCGTACAAAATATGTTTGAATTTCTCTTGGCCGATTGATGTTGCTTGGATGCTTGTGATTATTCCTGACTCGTTCGTAATCGTATATTCTCCGTTACTTGATGATTTCTGACTTTGCTCGAATTCGTATATTTTTGTGACTATATGTTTCACAGTCTTGGTAGTGGATTTCTGGTGACATCGGCAGATTTTGATTCAAACTGTAGTTGTTTTTTTGACTTAATCTGCAAACTTGATTTTGCGAAAATAATCTGGGTTGGCATTGTTTGTTTTCATTTGAATTTGGCTATTTTTGTAGTGAACTGTTGACTTCGGTCACTTTCACCTGCGATCTTATTTCGATTTGAAACTTTGGCTTCCCTGTTCACTGCTTCGGGTCATTTGCGACCTGTAACTTGACTTGTTTGTGAATTTTCATTGCCGTTTCATGACTTCGGCCACTGGAACTATTTTGATTTTGTATGTTTCATTTGAGATGGATATGTATGTGTATACATATATATATATATATATATATATGCATACATGTATGTTTATATTTGCTGGGCAATTTGGTTGTGCTGCACTGCTTTATTGTATTTGCATCATGTACGTCTTGTAGAAATGTTGCATTTACTTACATCCATATTGTCACTGTATCATGTTTGAGATTGCTCATTTGAGCTGCTGTGGCCTTCACTTGATATCGTCACAGACCTGTACACTTAATTGGTTCATTGGTGTTTGTTCATTCATGTAGTTTCTGGTATCACTCTTTGAGATAGTTTGCATGTCTTGTACCACTTGTGTCTGCGCTTTGTTGCGTTTGATATTACTTTCAAGTTAACCTGTCTTGTGCAGTTGCATTCTGGTCTTGCTTGCATTGTTGGTTTATCACTTTGTTTCACTACGTATTCCAGTGTGCCTTTGTACATGACTCGTGTACTTGCCTTTGATCTATTGGCACTGGTTCGTGTATATGTGCAGTTTCACTTTGTTGATGATTTGATGTTGAAGTCACAGTGATGCATTGTGGTGAGTTCGATGTACATGCTTTGTACTTGTAGTCTTGTCTCACTTGCATTTGATCACTATAACTAGTTGACATTATGTACATGTTGTTTTACTGTGCTACAAAATAGCCTGCACTTGCGTTGTCTACATTGGTAGTACACTTCACTTGATTGCACTGTGAAGTCTTTATGCACTGATCATCTCCTTTGCACTCTGTGCTACATATAGCCTGCACTTGCAATGTCTACATTGGTTGTACACTTCACTTGAACTTGCACTGTGAAGTCTGCTCTTTTCGATCCTGGTCTGCATTGATTTGAGTCACCAAGTATGCTTTGTTCTTGTGATCCTGAGTCTGGTATCTTGACCAGGCTTGTTTGAGTTGCTTTAAGTATTGACTGCGGTCATGACTTGTTCGATATAAATTCCTGATGGTATTATTGATCTAAAGCGTGAACTTGTTCACTGTTTCCATTTGCTTGAATTGGTTAAGCTTGGTTTGTTGGTTCTTGATTGTTTCAGGTTGATTTTTGAGATTTTACAGTGAGTTGAATCCAGTCTCAAAGACTTGGGTTTGACCCTGTACTCGAATGTAAACTTTCATTGTGCACTCTTATGTAATTCATTCCTTTTGATTTGAGTTAGTGCCAGTTGTTTTTGGTTCATTTATATTGACCTCTGCAGTTTTGATTGCTGTTAGTATTCACTGTTGTGATGATTTCACGTACTGTAGTGGCGAGGCAGTGCACGCGTGCGTGTACTGCAGCCACACAGGGATTTGATTTGATTAGTCATTTTGAGATTGTCTAATTATCTATTTGATAATTGGATTCTAAGTTTCTAATTATTCATTTAATAATTAGATTTTGTTGTTAATTGCTGTTTAGGCAATTCTGGAGTTTTCATATTATCTTCATCGATAATCTTTTTACGTATCCTTGTTGATGATTTGAATTTGCTGATTTGTTGTTTAACACTATTTAGTGTTATATCTGCCGTTATCCGATTCTTTTATCGAAGAGTTGGATATATGAGATTTCTATGACTGTCATCTATTTGATACTTGATTATTATTGCTTCTGTTCATTAATAACTGAGTTTGAATTAGACTAACCCATGTATTATTTTCTTTTGAATTTAATACTCGAGTCAGACCCGAGTTATTTCAGGTTGTAGATATCTTGCTTTGGGTTGCTGTTTGAGCTATGAAGACTTTTCATATCTTTTGAAGTGGTCTTCGTCTTGTTGTAGTAGTCAGTGTGTCTCTTTTAGGTTGATATATATTCGTGTATATTAGTCGATAATGTACTTGTATATATAACTTCTAGAGTCGACAGTTGTAGTTGTATCATATGTATTGTGTCAAATGTATTGTAACTGACATCAGTTATATATATATATGAGATTTTTGTTATCTGTGTTCCGCATTTTATTATCTGTGTTATTATTATATATTTTGTCCTAAACTATTATGAACCATCGTAGTTCGTTTTATACTGGAATTGGGTATGTCGATGGGAGTAGATAAATAAGAGACGAAAAATGAAAAATATATATCACTCCTATCGAGGTAACCAATACTAGTGTAAGGCCAACTACGGATGGCCGCTCCTATCCAGCCTTATTCTTCGTAATAATAGACAGTATTTCTTTTAATACACTTTGTTATTATGAGCATAGAGGTGGGGCGTCACATCATAGATCATCGTCTTATGGAGGTAGTTCTCAACAAATTCGAGGAAAGACTATAATGCAGGAAGAACCAGAGGAAGAAAAAGAAGATTGCAATGATATGTCTTGACCCAATCCTTCAACACCGCAACAAATGAATCTTTCAACATTTCAAGGGTTGTCTATTCAAGAAAACGAAGAATATATGCAATGGCCAGAAAACTATCATTCTACTTCATCCATCTACCATGACTATTTTGATAATTATGGTGATTTCTTTAATTATAGTTATCAAGACTATCAATGACCGTTCCTTCCAATTTTAGGATTGTTCATTTTCTACTCATTATTGTTCATTCGTACTAGTACTGATATTGTTATTTTCCTAACTATTTTTTGATTCTTACTATTCATGATTTTTATGGCTTTGATTTTAGTTTATTTATACAATTCTTATTTTTGATAATGCCAAAGGGGGAGATAAATATGCATATGCATAGGGGGAGATAACGTTCAAGGGGAGTTATATTTTCATTACTTATTACTACCCATTGTATAGTTGTCATAATAAAAAAAGAGGGAGAATGTTAGAACCTCTATTGTGAGATTTCAATGACAACAACTGTATAATCACATATATAAGATCTCAAGTACTACTCTAAGATGAACTTCATGCTCTTGTTGACTCCTCTCTTAGTAGGATTATGACATACCCTGCTCCAGCTCCTTGCTTATTTGATGCCCCATCCATAAATAGTTGTCATATGGGTTTTTGATCTTCCTCTTTCTCTGATTGTTCCTTAACGAAGCTTGTACATTCATTGATAAAGTCCGCTAACATCTGCCCTTTAATTGCTGTTTATGGCTGAAATTCAATGTCATATTGGCTAAGTTCAATTCCCCATTTTACTAGCCTCCCTGAAGTATCAAGGTTTATTGAAAACTTGTTTGAGTGGAAAGTTGGTCAATACTCTAATTAGATGCGCTTTAAAGTAAGCTCTGAGTTTCTGTGCCGTTTTTATCAAACAGTAAGCTAACTTTTCTATAACCGGATATCGAACCACAGCATCCTTTAATCGTCTACTTACATAATAAATGGGAAGTTGAGTTTCGTTCTCCTCTCTAATCAGGACTGAACTAACTACGTGTTCTGAAACCACCGCATACAAATATTGGCTTTCTCCATCCAGGGGGTTGGATAATATAGGTGGATTTTCTAAATGACTTTTTGGTTCTTGGATAGTTTTCTTACATTCTTCTCCCCATTCAAAATTCTTTCTCTTCTTAATCACATTGAAGAAGGGTATGCATTTATCGGTTGCCTTGGAGATGAATCTGCTTAAGGCTGCAATTCGACCATTCAAACTCATTACATTTGTGCTAGTATTGGGTTCTTCCAAGTCTTTGGTAGCTTGGATCTGGTCAGGACTGGCTATGATTCCTTATGCGCTTACGATGTAACCTAAAAAATTTCTGGAATGAACTACAAAAGAACATTTTTGAGGATTCGGTTTCATTTGATACCTTCGTAATACTTTAAACATTTCCTCAAGATCCTTAAGGTGATTCTTAGCGTCATGTGACTTTACTAGCATGTCATCCACATATACTTCCATATTTCGTCCAATCTACTCCTTGAGCATTCGGTTGACCAATCTGTGATAAGTAGCTCCCTCATTCTTCAACGCAAAAGGCGTTGCTTTATAACAGAAAGTTCCCCAATCGGTAATGAAGCTTGTATGCTCTTTGTCTAGTTTGAACATGGGTATTTGGTTATACCCTGAATAGGCATCCATGAGGTACAATAGCTTATGACCACTAGTTGCATCAACTAACCGATTTATTGTAGGCAATGGATAACAATATTTCGGGCATGCTTAGTTCACATCAGTGTAATCGACACATGTTCTCCATTTGCCATTTGCCTTTTTTACCAACACTGGATTTGCTAACCATTCTAGATAAAAAACTTCTTGAATGAATCCATTTTCGAGCAGCCTTTTAACCTCTTCTTTCAAGGCGTCATATCGAACTTTATCAAATTGCCTCTTCTTTCATTGAATGGGGGTCACATTTGGATCGATATTTAGTGCATGGCACATAACTGACAGATCAATCTCGATCATATCTGAATGAGTCCATGCAAACATGTCTTTGTAGCATTAAGGAATTGAATTAAATCCACTTTCAAGCTGTCTTTCAGTGCCTTTCCCACTCTAACAATCTTAGCCGAATCAGCTGAATATATATATATATATATATATATATATATATCCTCAAGATTCTCTGTAGATTTTATCCTCTCTGTTTCCCCTCGACAATCTAGTTATGTTATGATCTCGCTTTCTTCTATTGAGTTGGCATCAGTCGTCTTACTTTTCTCCCAGATGAGTTGTACCTTCTAAACACACGTTTATTAATTTTATTAGATCTAATTTTTGCTTCATATGTTGGATGTACAAATACTTATCTAAAGATTGAAAAATAGTAGAGGAATCATAATAAGAAGAGTACTCCCTTTTATATTGATTAAAAGTGGCAAAATTGTAACGACCCACCTTTTTGGACGGTTTAAATTGATAATAAACCACACATTTCTAACTCAAACCATTCAAAAGGGCATATTATCAATGGGGTTTAACAAGAAAATAAGATAAAAGAAGGAAAACAAAACACAGAATCTCGCAGTAGAATGACAAGATATAATAATCAAATAAACAGTTCATGAAGTTGTTTTACAATATACATTTGATTTTAATTTTTACAACATAATCAGAGTACAATCAACAAACATACCAAAATAATGCAGTGGAATAATTATAGTAAATACGATCTAGCAAACTCCATCTTCATCTTCAAGGAATAATGTCTTCAACACTGAAATACTCAGGCTGACCCGAGCGTAACGAAAAGACAAAACACTCGATTCAGAACTACAAATTCTAATGTACGTTAAATCAACAACAAGTAAATATGAGTGTAATAGCTTCGGAGATGTTATGGGATTTTCCATCTTCTATCAAGTGTCAACGTGAGTGCAATAACTTAAGAGATGTTACGGGATTTTCCATCTCCTGAGGATCCGTTAAACTATCTATCTGTAGAAATATTGCTATATATGTAGTGTCTATCGATAAAATAAATATCTTTCTTAGCGCTAAGGCTTTACATTAATCCCCCTTAACACATTTTTAAGCAGGTAGTATATACAGGTCTTGTAAAACTATAACGACCTGTAAATTTCAGTGGTTTTATTTATTTAATTAATTGGATTTTTGTGAAATTTTAAATAATAAAATTTTGAAACAAAAATTCAATATTTGAAATGCATCTAGTTAAACATAACAACTGGTAAATTTTCATCAGATAATTTGGAAGTTTAGTTTCTAGTGTAATTTTATTCCAATTTATATCAGTTAAAAATTGATGATAATAAAAGTGTTCTGAAACCTAAATATGCTAACATGAGAAAATTTATTTAGAACACTCTGAATAAGACTGTTTAATCCATTTCACATAATTCGGACATTTCTAGCTCCGTTTGGATTTTTTTGTACGGGATAGCAACGTATATCAGTGTCCGTATTGACTTTTTATCGGATGATCGTACCACTGATATTTGTATACCGTTTTGATCATCTTGTCGTGTTGATCTCCATAATATATTCGTTTGTGTGTTTCGGAGTCTGGGAGACGGTGAAATCTATGGAACGATTTATCGTATCGGTTCCGTATTTGAGCCTTTTGGGGTTCGTGTGTCTTTCCATTATCCACGTATATGAACAGCCATCAGCCTCTTTGCATTCCCAAAATTTATTCTATAACTTTTAATATCCTTACCATTCAAAATTATTTGTTCTTTCATTTTTTTCTTGTCTTGCTGATTCGTGTTTCTCCTCATCTCCTCTTCTATTTTCTTTCTTTTCATTTTGCACTTCAATGTATATACGTATGTATATAAAAAAATATGAACAGAGAAATATATGATTTGCATCTTGAAGCATTCATGCTCAATTCACTTTGGCCGAAGCCTTTCCATTTTTCTCCCCTCCACCACTCGACCAAGCAATCTCCACCGCACATCTAACCGAGCCCCACCATGAAGCCGCTCCTCCTTCCTCTCCCAGTCAAAGCCAAGCACCATGACATCCCACCCATTCCATCTCCTCCACCTCACCAGGTGCCGAATCCTCCAGCCAACCGTGCTCTAGCCTTCTCCTCTTCTTTGTTGGGTTGTATAGGTCAGTATATTATATATGCTATATATATATTGCTAGATCATAGGTGGTATAAACAGTATCCTCTGATTTTGTATAACATACATATGGGTTTGTTTATATATTACCTATATATTATAATTTATATATATATTGGATTTCATATATATATATATATATATATTTCACATATTGATTTAGTTACATTTGTATTTGTTTGGAGGGTATTTACATCGGTTGGTGTACGTCAGTTTATATGATTTAAAAGTATGTTAGTTATAATATCATATTTTGTATGATGTTATTTGTTATATGTATAGTTTACATATATATTCTAGTATATTTATATTTATAATTTTACAAACCATATTTCATGCTAGTTATATTATATATTATGTTGGGTTGTGTGCATATATAGTAGTCTGTATATAAGTGAATCTGTTAACAATATATTTTATTACATCTAAACCTGTATATTGTACTATATGTTTTGTTTTAAAGTGTACTTGAGTATAGTTGCAGTTCTATTATAAAGGTGGTCTCGGCTGTAATATATATTGGTTTCAAATAGTACTATTTTTATTTTATACAAATTTTATAAGTTATATAAAAGTTTATAATCTGTTATACTATATGTTTTATAATCTGTTTCTTATATGTTGCGTGGTTTATATTAATATATTATAACTGATGTTTGTCTACATATAGGTTGCTTTGTTCCTATGATGCAAGCTTATGTTTTTTTATATATATATAATTTTTATAATAGTTTCATTTTATTTTAGTATATTTAGTTATAATATATAAATGTTTATATTTCAGTTTTATATACATATGTCAGTTATGTCGATAATGCCTGTATAAACATACGTTGGTCTGCAAATATTTTGTTAACTTGTCCACCTATTTGTTTGTTTTGGGATCGGTATATATATATATATACTATGTATATTTAGCAGAGCTTTGATTTTGAGAATATTGGTTTATATACATGTTTAATAATCCATATTATATAAGTAATATTTTATATAATGAAGTCTTAAATATGTTAATAGTGTCTCTGTTGTATATAACATGTTGTTCTCATGTGTATATGGGTTATTATATGTATAGGTTTTATGATCTAAGTCTTTATTCCATATTGAGTTCTATTTTATATAGTATGTAAGTTATACCTATGTTTACATATATTAGTCTATATTCGTCATTTGTTAGCTATATATATATATATGTATAGTATAAATTTTTGCTTACAGTATTTATATTTAAAAAGTTAAATAGCATGTTGATTGATTATATATATATATTATAATAAATGGTTTATATTGATTTATATATATATTATTTTAAAATATGAGTTTAAAGTTTTGTATTAATTTTAGAGAAAGATATATATGGATACAATATTTATTTTGTTCCAGCTTATGTTAAGCCAAATTTGATTTGTTTCCATCGATTCCTTATTTATCAGCTTTGTTGTCGAATTCGTGCCAATCCTGCTTTACTCTGAAATTCATGCTCGGATTCGGAACTCATCCCGTTCTCGTTCTTCTCTTTAGCCTCGAAAGGTGAGCAATCACTCACGATTAATGTTCTTATATTTATTAAATTTGATTTCAATTGAAACGACAATTGAAATATGCTACTATTAGTTATTTTATATTGCTATATATGCCATTATCTATATCTGTTCACCTGTGACATCTGACACCATTATCTGTTATTTATATTGATGATATATGCATGTTATATTATTATCATATCTGTTATCACTCTGCAAGTTCCCTGTTAGTATAGAATTCAATATGAGTTGAAATGATACATACCCGAACGGACTTTAGAATAGGAGAAATCATTATGGGTTGAAATGGTAAACCCAAGCGATTTTCAATTGAATTGAATTTGGGATTGCGGGTTGAAATGATATATACCCGTATATATATTTAAATTGCGAATTGAAATGATAAACATCCGTATCACTTGACCATAGGATAGAGAATTATATACAGACACCGTTCGTATATATATAAATATTTTGAAAATGATTTCTATGGTTTTGAAAAGAAATATATGGTTTTGATAAATATTGATTTTAAAGATTTATTAAAGTTGATTTAATAAAGTTGATATATAATATGTTTAAGTATTTATTTAAAAATTTATATTTTCGAATATACAGTTTGTAATGATTCGGGTTGTAAAGATAAATTTGAAATTGGTTTGAAATTATATTTATTTAAGAATTATACTTAAATAAGTTTGATTTGAAAATTATTGAATTTTAAAGAAGTGTTTTACAACTTGAAATTTGATTAAAGGTGACTTAAATGGATATTTCAAACTTATATAAAATTTAAATGGGATATTTTGTGAATTGAAGTTGTATTCAAATGATATTGAAATAATCAAGTAAATATTTCAAAACTAAATAATAGAAAAGTGAATTGATATATATATATATATATATATATATATATATATATATATATATATAATTACCGAATCTAGTTTTGAAGTGTGGAATAATTGAAGCTTTGAAATAGATTGAAATTGAAATGGTTTATTTGTGGTTCAAATCGGTATTTGAAATCGATATAACTTGAAAATGTTTAATTGAATTGGAATTGAAATTGATGATTTAGATTTGATTAAATTTGAATTTGGAATTCGAATTGATTTGAATCGATTTTTGAAAGTCGAGGAAACTATTTTATTTTATAAAGTAATTTTAAATTATATTTAAAACTGTTGATATTTTATTTTATAAATTATTTTAATATAAACTATTTTAATATAAATCATTTTTAATTTAAATTATTTTATTCTAAACTATTTTAACTTGTAAATTTTTATATAAACTATTTTATTTATAAACTATTTTATTATATATACTAATTTTAATATCTAAACTGTTTAAGAGGAAAGTGTTATGATTTCCAAAATGCTATGATTTCAATGCTGTGATTTCCAAGTGTTTTGATTTTTAAGGACTATGATTTCGAAAGCGTTATAACTTTGGAAAGTGATACGATTTTTGGAAATGGATATATTTGAAATGGAAATGATATCGTATTGATTTGGTTTTGAAATGGAAATGATATTTTGGTTTTGAAGTATAAACTATTTTGAAAGGACCACGGTGTTATAATAACGATTGGTTGTTAAAGAGACCGGGATCAGATATGGACATACTCTTTGTCAATACCGAAAACCACTTTAACAACTGTGTATGCTGTGGAGATTCCAGAATGAAGTAGGATGGTGGCGACGATCCTAAAGGTATATACGTGGACCCAACTCCCGTGAGTTGGCATAAGGTGGCTAAAACAGGAGCGATTCTCGGGCCAATGAGGTAGCACCTCTGATCGGACGCATTTCTTCGATGCCATTCTATTACATTGTGATTGATTTGGTGGCCACCCTTCGATTTTGATTGGGAGTGTGTTCCGAGGTGGGCGGTAGTGGCTGCTATGCGTTTCCACCAGCCCGGATGCGTAATTGGTATATCTACCCTGACATTGCCTAGTTGTGCCATATCACCTAACATATCGAGCTTTACTACGAGTTTCTATTTGTGTCGTACCTATGGAGTATCTTCTCATAGCCTCTCGAGGTATGCAGGTACTGTATAGACTATTGGCACTATTATGTGTTAAGGGGAATATTGGGTCACTCCTTAACGCTATTTAAAAGTAAGTTTATTTTACTATCAGACATTATTATAATAGCGTATATTACTATATAGTACATAGTTTAACGGATCCTTAGAGGATGGTTATCCCAAATATCCTTTAAGTTACTTGTATTTCAGCTGATATTTCACTTGAGTTGGATTTATTGATATACGAATGTGAATCCTAACTCGAGTGTTTTGTGTTTTGCTTTACGCTCGGGTCAGACTGAGTGATACAGCATTTGAGACTCACCTTTGGAGTTGGAGCTTCGCTTGGAGATCCACATATATTGATTCTGCTATCAGTTATTCAGTTGATTCCAGTGATGTATTCAGATCTTGCATTTGACTATTGTATTGAGACATCTATGTATTCGAGACTTCTGTTGTATTTTGTTTAACTCTGTTATATATATATAGTAGCTTCATGAACTACTATTCTTTTGTTTCCGCTACATTATTGTTATATTACTCTGTGTTTGTGATTCTTTGATTATTTATTTACTATATATGCTGAGTTTTGCCAAATTTAAATTAACAATATGATATTTTGAGCAATTCAAATCCGACATGTGTGGATTTATTGTCGATTTGAATGGTCCAAAATAGTAGGTCGTTACAAAAACAACCAGTAACATCGGTAGCCAGTGAGTCCTCAATAGGTACCATACTTAAACAAAATCGTAGTGGGTGCATATAAGGATAAAAGTATGACAAGGCACGTGAGGCAATGCCTAAGGTAGAATTCTACCAGTTTACCCTTTCTGGCTGATCGTAACACATCGCCGCAGCGACTGCTGACCGAGTCCACCACTCCTAAAATAAAATCAAGGTGCACCGATCACGTCAAAATCAATATAGTAATACGAAGGGTGGGGCCCCTAAAGGTGGCTCACCCCTTGGCCAGATATAGGCTCCTGTTTTAGTCATTTCAAATTGGCACAAGTGTCGGGGTCATCTATCATCGTTCTCTTTCTTCAAATCCAGGAAATGTTTGCCAAATCCAACCACTTCATTCTGGATAATCCACCATGTACACAGTTGTTAAAGTGTTTCCAATATTGATGGAGAATATGCCAATAAGAGGCCACGGTCTCTTTAACAACCAAACGTCATTGCTCACACCGGTTGGTTCTTTTAAATTTCAAGAACAAGTCGTATTCCATATCAAAATATCATATTTACTTCAAAATCATTTCGAATTCAAAATAGGTTACACCTTCATACCAAAACATTCGTATTTAAATCAATGATTTAAATCTAAATAGTTTCCCTTTAAAAAAGTTTGAATATTGAAAATGGTTTTGAATAATTAAAATAGTTTGAGTATTGAAAATAGTATGGATAAATAAAATAGTTTAAATATTGAAAATAGTTTGGATAATTAAAATAGTTTATATATTAAAATAATTTGGTTATTGAAATAGTTTATATATTAAAATAGTTTATATTAAAACTGTTTCTTTCTTTTCAAATCAATTTGAACTAATGTTCCAAATCACAGCGAAATCAGTTCTTCGACTTCCAAATCAAGTCAACTGCGTTTTCAAATTTCAATTTAAATCAGCCTCAATTCAAAATGATTTCAAAGTTGACTTCAAACCCAATTTAAACTGTGCTATTCAATTGGCTGAAAGTTTCAATTCAAATTCTCATTTTTAACAATTAAGTTTAAATCCATTTCACAACCAAAACATTGAATTACTAATTTAAACCACTTTAATTAAAGTAAATTCAATGTTTAAATTTAAATTTAAACCTTTAAAATAATTCATTTTCAATAAATTCAAATCATATCTCAATTCAACTTTAAGATTTCAAATTAAATTCTTAAACAATTTCATTTAAGTCGTTTCCATTGCAACATTTCAAATCTCGAATTAGAAAATAATTTAATTCATATAAATCAAAAAAATTATTTTCTTTCAAATAGAATCGAATAAACTAATTCTAATTTAAGATTTTGCAACCATTTTATTTAACCAAATCCGGTGTTCGTATATAATTTTCTACCCTATGACCAATCATTTGTTTTAAGTTTAATTACATGGAGGGATATATATATGATTTCAACCAAAAATTAAATGATATAGGTATATATCATTTCAACCAATTTCTTAGTTTATTCAAATTAGTTCAACTAACAATTTATAGGATGTCAATTAAATAATGGTATAATAACAGGGAAATATCAAAATAAATAACAACCATATATCCAACATATCAATCAATAGGCATCCAAATTACAATCAACATCCAAATCAACCAATATAACATAAGAGTTGCTACTTATCAATTTTTGGTATTTAACTAGCAATTAAATTCAATATAAATTTAAATAGCAATTTAATTGTAACAACCCGAATTCCAGTGGGTCTGGATTTTTCGCAAAAATGTTAAATTCCAAGCCCACTGTAACTAGGCCTGTCAATGGATACCCGAAAAATCCGAAATCCGTCCGCATCCGCATCCGAAAAGCGGATAATATCCGATATCCGGAAAAACGAATGCGGATGCGGATACGAAGACATCCGCATCCGAAAATTATCCGTCCAATTTTTTTCAAGTTTATAGTTCAAATTATGTGTATTTTAATGCAGTAAATGATATTTGTTTATTATTTTATTAAGTTACTAGTTTATATTATATGCACTTAATGCTTATTAACTGCTCGAAACTATTTATTATCATCATATTTGTTAATTTTAACACTTTTATAAATAATGAGATTGAAAAATATTTATGTTAAACTAAAATTTTCTTTTTGTAATTCTTGATTTATCGGTCGTTAGCGGATAGGATAATTATCCGATATTCATCTGTATCCACGGATGCGGATATCCGATATCTGAAAATGATTTCGAATGCGGATGCGGATATGGCACTATCCGCATACGAAATCATCCGTTGATAGGCCTAACTGTAACGACCCGTAAATTTTAGTGGTTTAATTTACTGAATTTTGTGAAAAATTTAAATAATAAAATAGTGAATTGAAAATTTAATATTTGGAATACGTATATTTAAACATAGCAAATGGTAAATTTTCATCAGAAAAGATGCAAGTTTATTTTATTGTGTAATTTTATTTCAATTCAAATAATTAATATTAGACGATAATAAAATGTTTTCCAAACTTGAATATTTTTATATAATAAATTTGTAAATCATCTTCTGAGTGAGACATCATATTTCATTTTGTTAAGTTTGGACTGTTATTGCTCCGTCTATCTTAATTCCGACGTTTTAGCAGCATTTTTGGTACCGATTATCGACTTTTGATGGGATGATCGTATAACTAATATCTGTATACCGTTTTAATCATCTCGTCGTGCTGATCTCTGCGGTATATTTATTTCTGTGTTTCGGAGTCCAGTACGTGGCGGAATCCGCGAAACGGTTAACTACATTGGTGCATTTCTGAAGTCTTTTGATTTCTGGTGCCTTTTCATTATCCATAGTATTAATCAACAATCACTTGCTTTTAAAATTCCCATAAATCAACGTGACTTTTGCCATGCCCACCGAAACACATTTGTACCATTGATTTAGTTCGGTTTCTTTATTGCAAAATGAAATAAATATATGTTGTACTGTTCGTTCACCTTTCATTTTCTTCTCTTCTCCTCACATTATTCTTCCTCCACTTCTTTCTTCTCTTTCAATCCGTCTGTGCTAAAATAAAATACATATCAGTTTCCACATTTATTTGCATGAGCATGCACGTCTTCTTTTGCTTGCCTCACAAACAAACAACAGCCATGAACCCTCCTCATCACCAAGCAAACTATCGGCCTACCCACGCAGGCTGGCCAACTGAAGCCACAGCCTCCGCTCGACAACATCTTCGCCTTCGTCCCCTCCTCCTTGTCAAGCCGAGGTCGAGACCCATCAAGTCTGCAAACCACCATGCCTCGAACCACCCTCCCATTCACTTCCTCCGCCATGTGCAGCAAATCCAAGCCTTCATTCCGTTCAAGCCTCCACGTCAGAGCTTGCAGCCACCCTCCTCCTTTGTTATCATGATGTGTGAGTATATAATATGTTATGTACAAATATGTTTAGATATATATATTATGTTAGTTTATATACCTATGTTGTTATTTTATATAAGTGGTTATGATGTAGGGTATAATGTATGTGATATATGTTACAATATGCTCTGTAAGTCTGTATATTCGTATTATATTACAATGTGATATATATATATATAATTTATATTATAAAAGCTTAGTTTTCCTTCTTTTGCTGTTATATTGTATATATCTAGTTGTATATTTTATACAGGGGTCTTATTTGATTTTTAAAAGTGTATACATATTTTATGTTAAAGGTTTCATCTTAGATGTCATATCAAGCTTTGCAGGATTGGATCTATTCTTATATATATAGGTGTCATATTTTATTTCTATAAGCCTATTATATATATATAGTTACTGTATAGATGGTTTCAGTATAACACTATACATATTTGTTTATGAACGTGACTGTATAAATTTTTATATAAGTTATATTTGATTATAGTAAATTAGTATATCAGATCTGATGTTTTATATATGTTGTTTTAAATGCATGTTGCATATAAAATTTTTTCATATATATAGATTTTACAAAAAAAATTATATTCAGTTTGATCAGTTTATGTTAGTTGGTTTATATAGTTTATATACAAAAGTTAGATATATACATATTATGTCTGCTATATATAAATACGATATATAAGTTGTATATTATCTGTTTAAGCTCATACTTAGGTTTATATATAAATAGTGGATTATATGTTAACTTGCTTATATATATATTTTATAAGTTATATATCATTGTATACAGTGTATGAGTTATTTGTTTTGACAGCTTATATAAGTTTGTATCTACGTGAGAGTATGTAGAGCCTGCATATATAATGTAAGGATTTCATTTTTATCTGTTTGACTTTTTAGGATAATGTAAAGGTGGATTTTTGATTACTGATTTATATTATCTATTATATTATAGATAGTTCATATATTAGTATATATGATAGTTCATGTATAAAGTTTGTTTATTTTATAAGTATGTATAAGCTTATTTATACATTGAGTATTGATTTAGAGAAATGATATAGATTTTGATTTTGTTAATGTTTGATTTTATATACAGAAATTTATATCGGTCATATATATATTATATTTTATCTTAAATTACATATGGTATATAAATATATATTATTCGGTTTCAAAACAGTTTTATGCAGATGTGTTTAGGAATTCGTTTTGGGTAATGGTTTTAAGTATAATAAAAATCTTTGATTTGTAATGCTTGAGTTTAAGAATAATGATTTAGAAATTTTTATAATATTTTAATCTTTGTCTTAAATTAAAATACTAAATATATAATAGTAATGTATCTATTTTCAATTTATATCAAAACTGATTCTGATTAGTTCTCATCGATTTCCCATTATCTGCTTTGTCCGTCGTGCCTGTTTTCTTCATCAATTCGTGTCCATCTAGCATTGCTTTTGAATTCGTAGCTCATTTCTTTGTCAAATCTATCTTGCCTCGAAAGGTGAGCAATCACTCTCGATTAACGTTCTTATATTTATTAAATTTGATTTCAATTGAAACGACAATTGAAATAAGCTGCTGTTAGTTATTTAAATTGCTATATATATGTTATTATCTTTATCTGTTCACCTGTGACATCTGACATCATAATCTATTATTAATTTTATCACTGATGATATATGCCTGTTACTGATTATTATATTATTGTCACATATGTTTTCACTCTACAAGTTACCTGTTAGTTTAGAATTCTCTATGGGATGAAATGATACATACCCGAACGATCTTGTAGAATAGGAGAAAATCATTATGGGTTGAAATGATAAACCCAAGCGATTTTCATTGAATTGAATTTGGGATTGCGGGTGGAAATGATATATACCCATAGATATTTAAATTGCAGATTGAAATGATAAATATCTGTATCACTTGACCATAGGATAGAAAATTATATACAGACACCGTTGGTCTATATATATTTTGAAAAATAATTTCCGAGGTTTTGAAGGAAATATATGATTTTAATAAATATTGATTTTAAGATATTATATACATATAAATGTTGTTTTTATAAAGGTTTAAATTTTAAATTAAAAAAAAAATGGAAACTTTAAAGTTATAAGTTAATTTTGAAAGTATAAATTTAAAGATTTTTACTTGAAATTTTTCTATGTTAAATATATATAAATTAAGTTTTATTATAAAATAAATTTAATAATAAGATTTAATTTAATAAAATTTAATTTAATTAGTATATAATATGTTTTAAAATATTTATTTAAAATTTATATTAATATTTAAAATAGATTTATAACTTTATCAATAAAAGCTGGAAAGATAAATAAATGTTAACTTGGGATTTAAATTGGTAATAATTGAATTTAAGAAAGAATTGATTTAAACTTATTGGTTTTGAGATTTTGAAAGGATGTGATTATAACTTGGTTTATAACTTGATTTGATAAAAAGTGATTAAATGAATATTCTCAATTTTTAATAAAATTGAGATTTAATGTTTAATATTGATTTAGTTATATGAATTGGGATTTAAATTAATTGTTATAAAAATGGTTAAGGGAAGAATTTTCAATTTGGATAAACGTAAAAGTTAATGTTGAAAAATAAAAGAAATTTATATTGTTGATGTTTGAATATTTAAACTTTAGTCGTTGAACTTTAAATTGAAAGGGTTAAACTGAATTGATTCAAATTGAATTTTGGAATTTAAAATGATTTCAATTAATTTGCGAAATTGGAGGAGCTAATTTTATTATATAAAGTGTTTTATTATATATAAACTATTTTAATTTATAAAGTATTTTAATATATATACTATTTTCAACATCTAACTGTTTAGGTGGACAATGTTATGATTTTTAAGTGTTACGATTTCAAAGTGTTATGGTTTCAAAGTGTTATGATTTCCAAATGTTATGATTTCAAAAGTGTTACGATTTCGAAAGAGTGATAAGTTTGAAAGTGTTACGATTTTGGAAATGAATATGATTTAGTGTATAATGATACCAAATTGATGTAGTTTGAAATGATATGATATATTGATATGAATCAAGAACTGTTTGAAATGAAATGACCACGATGTTATAATAACGTTTGGTTGTTAAAGAGACCGGGATCAGATATTATCATACTCTCTGCTGATACCGAAAACCACTTTGACAACTGTGTACGTGGTGGAGATTCTAGAATGATGTAGGATGGTTTGGTGATGATTCTATATGGTATTTATGTAGCCCTGACTCCCGTGAGTCACCTTGATGCAGCTAAAACAGGAGCCACGCCGGGCCATGTGAGGTCATTCCTCCTATCGGACACATTTCTTCGATACCATTCTATTGCTTTTGTGATTTGATTGGGTGCACCCTTTTGATTTGGGAGTGTGTCACAAAGTGGGCGGTAGTAGCTGCTATGCGTTACCACCAATCCGGATACGCAAACGGTATATCTATCCTGGCATTGCCTCGAGTGCCGTGTTGCATACCCTATCGTGCCTTCTGCGAGTTTGTTTTGTGTCGCACCTATGGAGTGCTCCCTGATAGCCCACCCGCGGGTGGAGTTTACAGTATCTGTATAGACTACGACATTATAAAAATGTGTTAAGAGGGATATGGGTAACGCCTTAACGCTATTTTAATAGTTTACTTTACTATAGACATATTATAATAGCGTATATTACTACATAGTAGATAGTTCCACGGATCCTTAGAGGATGGGTATCCCAAACATCCTTTAAGTTACTTGTATTTCAGTTGACATTTCACTTGAGTTGAATTTATTAATATAAGAATGTTAATCCTGACTCGAGTATTTTGTGTTTTGCTTTACGCTCGGGTCAGACTGAGTGTTACAGCATTTGAGACTCACCTTTGGAGTTGGAGGTTCACTTGGAGATCCATCTGTATCTATTCAGCTTTCAGCTATCTAGTGGTTTTGTTCAGACTTGTCATCTGTTTGTATTCGAGATTTCATTGTATTTGAGATATTCGGTTGTATTTTATTTCAAACTCTGATATTTATATAGTAGCTTCATGAACTATTATTTATCTATTCCGCTGCTTATTTTTATAATACTCTGTGTCTGTGATTGATTTATTTACTGTATATATGTTGAGTTTTGCCAAATATAAATTAACAATATGATATTTTGAGCAATTCGAGTCTGACATGTGCGGATGAGAATGGCACGAAATACCGGGTCGTTACAGTTGGTATAAGAGCTCTGGTTTTAGGCAGAACTTAGCATATAAAATAAATTTAATTACAGAATCACCTTTGTTCGAGCTTGAATTCATTCCTTTTGACTCGGTTACCTTTGAATTTTGGGACGTTCCCCTCGGTTCCAAAACCCATTCTTGTCTCTCCCTATTCGTGTTTCCTAGATTCTGGAGTATCCCCTAACTCCATTTCGTTTTACCTCTACAATGAATTGACGGTCCGACATATTCTAGAATGATCTGTAAAGGGGTGAAACTTCTTTACAACAAGCATCGATTCACGGAAGATTTATGTATCCTCGGTTTAGATGCTGCTATCTCTTGCTATGCCAAATTCTATCTCTTATGATCGGATGTCGATTTGCCTCAGAATTCTGCATCGATCTTATTCTTGAAGTCACGGTTGACCCCGTTATGGTCACCGGCAATTAATATTGGTATATCCATCTTCCTATTCTGTTACTTAATCATCTTATCTTCGTTCCGAGCTTATCTTCCAATTTGAATTCTTTTGATTAGGGTCCCACTAATTTGGATCTCTATCCTTGTTTTAAAATCCATTCTGGTATCATCGAGTGAGGGAGTGTATTTTTAATTAAAAATTAAATTGTTTTATATATTGTGTTGTTTGAGTTGTTAATGTTGATTTGGGTTTTCGATCGATTCGTCTGATCAACGCTATCGATAGGAATTCCAAAACACTTGAACAGAGCAAACAAACACAATATTGTTTCCAAATTTGGTAAATGGAATAAATTTTGTATGATTATATTTTATATAAGTATAAATTATCTGAAATTTAAATAGTTAACTGAATTGGTTCTTGGAAATGATAATATTTGATTATCATTTGTTGTTCTGCAAACCATTGACTATTGCAAAATTATATAGATAAATGGAATTATAAACATGGTTTATAAACTGATTTGGAATTTGAAATGAATTTAAATTATAATTTGAGAATTTAATTTTTCGGTGATTTCAAACTATGGTTTTAAAGTTTTAAAATGCATATTATTTAAAGTATTTTCGAATAGAAATTTGTTTCCAAAATAATTTTAAAAGTTTTAAACCCGTACTCTCCTCGTTTGTCGCTAGAAAATAATTTTGGTGATGACGGCCGCATCATCGACATTCATTTTCGAGTTTTGAAGTGGAGAGACCACTCGGTAGCTTTGCTACACTTTTGTTTGAAAAAAAAATTTTGATTTAAATTTCTTAAGTATGACTTGATTTATAATATATATGGGTACATATTTATAAATTTGGTTAGATATATATATAATATATTTGGATGCATTTATCTCTAAATGGTTTGAAGTGAATTAGAAATTTAATTCTTAAATTTATGTTAAAGGGCGATTTTAATTATAAAATGAAGCCAAAATTTTTAATAAATATTTAAACTTAAACTAATTGAATTAGAAAAGTTACTTGTACAATACCCAATTAGATTTTAATATAACTTACCTAAATTATTCAGAAGTTATCTATGTAATTGAATTAGTACAATATAAAATGATGTTAAAAGAAATTATAAATAAAATTTGAGTGGTTATATGTGACGCCCCACCTCTATACCCACGCTAGCCAAGAACACTACGGAGTAATGCTATCAACTAGCGCGGAGAATAAGGCTGTTGAGGAGCGACCATCCGTGTAACTTCTTTGTGCGAGCACCGATATGTCAGATAGTATAGAATGCATATCATTTAAGGAGGAAATCCGACATACCGATACAAACTCAAAGCTATCACACGGTGGCTATATATAATCTTCGGAAACAAATATAGAAATAAACGTAACACAAATCAGTCACAGACAATTCATATCACAAAGGCGGAAATAGATATGAATATAACACATGAAAGTGTACATCAGAGTAGTGGTCAAATAAGATCCACAATAACACAAATGAATAGATACAAGTGCAAGATAATAGAATATGTACACATCAAGGAGTCTAATCTCAAATGTATACAAACAAAAACTACTAAACAAGAGTAGTTAGCCAAAAGTCAGAGTAGCAAATCCCGGGAGGAAGTCAAGCAGAAGCACCTGTAACATCTCGGTCTGACCCGAGTATTATTTAAGAAAATAATAAACGGATCAGTCTAACTATAAATATCAGATGACATGATATAAAATAATAGATATGGCATAAACATAGAATACCCATACTGACATACTACTATAAGTATGAAAATGATGATCAACAGGAGATCAACCGATGAGAAATGATCAATATCACAAGAATCTTCTCAAAGATCCAAAGAGGGCATCATACCCTAAACTTGTACTCATAACAAGTCAATGACATAAAAATCCAGAAATCAAAACAAGAAATCCAGAAATCATAAAAAGAGAAAGAGGCCTATCACATGAAGGTCCGAAGACCATGGGGAGCTACCCCATATGTGTGAGTCGGAATCACACTGATTGAGGCCTAGGCTAACCAAAAAGCAGAAAGGTATGTGTGAATGGAATCACACAAGTGGTGTCTAGCCTAACCTCGCAAACATAAAGATATGTGTGAGTCGGAATCACACTGATTGAGACCTAGGCTAACCAAAAAGCAGAAAGGTATGTGTGAATGGAATCACACAAGTGGTGTCTAGCCTAACCTCGCAAACAAAAAGATATGTGTAAGTCGGAATCACACTAATGCGGCCTAGACTAACCTTGCGGACAAAGAGATGTGTGTGAGTCGGAATCACACTATTGCGGTCTAGTCTTACCTTGCAAACAAAGAGACATCGCACAATTGCTAGTCTAAATCATAAAATGATCATCATGATCAGCAGGAAGTGTCAATCACACCAAGCTAGTAAATATATGAGTTTAGCTTCATGTCCCATAACCACTTGCTTAACTTAAATATTTACGAACAAGCTGCAAATCTTCACTAGGAAATTGTCACGAAAAGGGTTCAGTCGAACAAGTCCAAGAGCTAACCGACGAAGTGAACGCAAGCGTTTCATACCACTCGTTTTACTAAGTCGTTTAAGTCGATTTCTCATTCGAGTGAAGTAAAGGCTTATATATATTAGTATATTGGAAATCGGTTTGGGAAAACGAACTTTTGATATTAAAAATAGTGTTGAAATCAATTTGATGAAAGAGTTTTGATATTTACTACTAGTATTGAAACCTTTATATTTTTAAAGTGACAAGTCATAAAACGTATCACAAAAATTCACATTCGGAGACGTGAATAAAATCCAAGGAAATCAGCTCAAAATGCATCAAAATGGAAGTTCTGATGAATGCTTTTCATATAAGATTGCCTACGCAGAGTAATACGGTACGACTTAGTGAAGACAAGCGACCTAAGTTTAAAAAGGCGGGCGACTTAACAAAGTGGCCGATAATAAATGATAACAACAAAAAGGGAATCAACCCGATTTGATTAGAGTTGGATATTCAAGCTAAAAAAACAACTAGGCAAAACACAGCAGATTCAGACGTCTGAGATCAAGAATTCAGACGTCTGAATCTGGAAAATAAACTATTTTCCAGAACAGAATTCAGACGTCTGAATCCTAGATTTCAGACGTCTGAAATAGGCACTTTTTAGCCTATTCCTTTTCTGGTCCAAAACGAACCAATTCAGACGTCTGAAATTTTGATTCAGGCGTCTGAATGCTGGGAGAAGAAAATTCCCAGTATTCCATTCAGACGTCTGAACCATACGTTCAGACGTCTGAAACTGTTATTCAGGGCATTCCCTGAACCTAGGCCAAAAAATGGCCAAACGACATCGATAACGATCGGTCGAGCAACAACGACTAAGGAATTGCACAAGGATAAGTGTTAGGAATTCATACCTAACAATCGAAGATAATTATTGACTTAGATGTGAGATAAAAATCTCACCTTTGAACCCAAACAAATGAAGAAGAAGCTTTGAAGCAATGGCAAGAGCAATCACTCTTCAATTCCAACTTAACAAGCTTGAATCTAAGCTAAAAGAGAAACATTTCCCGAATTTAGGTTTAGGAAATTTCTGAGATTGAAAGGAGAAAGAGTTGGAGAAGGAGAAGAGGATGCTTACCAATGGCTTCAACTTGGATTTGGAGCTAGAATTTGATTTGCAAGAGAGAACTAGGGCTTGGAGTTTTAATTCTTTTTCTTCTCCTCCATTAATCTTCTTAGACTGAAAAGTGGAGGAAGAGGGAGTGAATGAAGAGGGGGGTTTTCAGTTTGGGGTATTAAGTTGGCTAGTGGGTTGAACCTAAACTCAAAACCCAATAGAAAAAGTAGCAAAATTCGACTTACTCCAAACATATCGAAGTTTACACTCAAAAAGATCGCAAACGTAATTTTGGACTCAATGGGGGTGGTCTCGAGTCCCAATTCGACTGTTTGCAAAAAGTAGCTTTTCGGACTAAAATCCGACGAACGATGTTATATTTAAATAAAATATTTAAATATAAAATCGACAAATATGCGGGTTGTTACATTATAATAAATGTGATACACTTAAATTTTAATTATAAAAATATTAATAGAGATAAATAGAATAATAAGTTAATTGAATAGTAAATGAGTCAAATTAAATAAAAATTCTATTTTGAAAGAAACTTTTTTGTATCAAATATTAATTGTCACAACCCGCCATCCTACGACTAGGAAGACGCATCATTTTGAAGAAAAGAAAGAGGTGAGAAAGTAGAAAAGAAGAGAAGAAAGAAAGAACAACATCAGAATCTCAACAGCGGAACGAATAAATTATATTAATAACAAAAGTATTACATAATATACAACGACTATCAGAGTTACACAGATTATACAACACATACTAGACAGTTATAAACATCTGTCTAGTTATTACAACTCAACACAAAACTCTATTCAGAGATTAACACAGCGGAACTACTATCTATATCTACAACGCCGAAGCCTCCTGCTCCATTGCTCCTCCAGATAACTCGTCAAAGCTAACCTGAATCCCTTGGCTACTCGTAAAAATTTGAGTACCCAAGAGTTTATAAAACAGAAATAAACACTTGGGTCAGACATGGGTCTGGTGTGAGTAACAGGTTAAAATTGCTTAACTTCAAAACCTTTTGAAACAAAGGTATCACGTAAGACTCCCCACAAATAAACATGGGTAAGTTTTTACCTTACGCTAACCAAAACATTTGATAGGAAATCCAGTTATATTATTATAGGGTCTAGGGTTTTCAAGTAAAATACAGAAATAGCTGGAATGCTTACATCTCACGTTCCAACATAGTTGGGCACAACTAATACGTACGGCACTTATTGGATTTTGGATTCCATACAATGGCAGGGCTACCGGGGTACCGCCCGTCACAGTACGTGGCCTAGATCACCGTACCGAGGATCACTCCCAATCCCCTGCAACACAAGGCCGGAACATCCCTTACTGGATAATTCCCGCACAAGATATCCCAGCAGTTGTTGCAATTCAACTGCCCACTCAACCGAATAATAAGAAGGGACCTCTAGACAGGGATAATCTTGTCCTACTTGGGTGCTACCCACTAACCTTGCTGCACCTCCCCTGTTTTAGCCATTCCCGGTTGATGAGGCTTGAGGCTACGATTACCTTTAATCAGGACATCACTTAGAATGCTCATCGTCCACCTGACGATGTTCTGAAAGCATTCAATCCATACAAGTTCGTTCCGGGTTCGAACGAAACCGAAGGCATTATCTCGTTACACTCATATTGGAATCACCCTCAGAGTTAACGACAATAACCCTTGCACTCTGAATCTTCATCTTCACTTGAGATTCACGACCTATCGTTAATTTGGATCGATGTGGTATTCGGGTCTCCAGACCTGGAAATCCGGTATACGGAAACCCGATCCCGGTCTCATCGAAATCCAAAACGTATCTTTTAAGGCCAAGTTGTTTAAAGGTTTAAACAATTCAATTCAATTTAATACTTGAATTCACATAGCATTAACATAGATAAATATCACACATTTATCACAGATATATCATAGTATATCATCCAATAGATATCAACCAAATCAGACATTCTACTCAACCATCATTCATAAGCAACCATTTATTAATCTCTATTATAATCAATTTAATCAATTTAAATTAAATTAATTACTTAAGAATTAATTCCTAACCTTGCTTAATCAATCATTAATTAATTACTTATCCATTTAATTAATTAATCATTAAATATTAATCACTCTTGATTAATTATTCATTAATTACATAAAGTAATTATCCTTTAATAAATTTCACAAATTAATTATTCTTAACCACTTATAGTAATTAACCTTTAATTACTTCATTTATTAATTAACTATAATTAATTACATTACTCCTTAATTAATTACATTAATTAATCACTTAGTTATTAATTATTCCTTAATTAATCAATTCTTAATTACATCATTAATTATATTAATTAATGATCCTTAATTATATTTTATCATTACTTAATTACATTAAGTAATTAATCTTTAATTAAACCATAATTTATTTATTACTATTGATTAATCACATTCAGTAATTAACTAACCTTAATTACTTCTTAAAATAAATTAATTATTCCTTAATTAATTTCTTAATTAATCCCTTGATTAATTCCATTAAGTAATTAACTACCCTTAATTACTCCATTAATTACATAAGTAATTATCTATTAATTACTTTCCTAAGTAATTAATCTTCATTAAATTACATTAAGTAATTATTCTTCACAAATCATTAAGTGATTTTCTTAAATTAATTAAACTTAATTAATTAATTTAAACTAATCAAATCAAACTCAATTAATTACAATGAGTAATTAATTCCTTAATTACTTCCCATTAAGTAATTATATTAACAATTTCACAAATGATTAACCTTAATTAATTAATCTACTTAATTATCAAAATTAATCACATTAATTAATTACTTATTTAATTCCAAGTTAATGATCTACATTAACTATTAACTATTATTTAATTATCTTTCTTAAATAATTAAACATTAATTAACCATTAGTAATTTCAAATTAATTAATTCTAATTACTAATAAATTAATCCCTAATTACTTAATTAATTAAGTACCAAACAACAACTTAATTCATCCTTAATTACTTAACTAAATTTCCTAACCATTAATTAATAATCTTAACTTATCTAATTAATGATCCTTAATTTTCAAATTAATTAACCTTTAATTAATTTGAATAAATCTTAATTAATCAATTTAAACCCTTAATTATTAAATCATATGTTAAAGAAATATGTACTTAATTAAAAGAAATTTAAAACCAATTTTATTTTACATTCAAATCAATTTAAATTACACTTTAAACATTCAAGTAGTTTAAACATTTTTATTCAAAACTTTATTTTATTCCAAAAACTAGAATTCAAACTAAACTTAAATCCTGATTTTTAATTTTTAGATTTAAACTTTGTTTAAATCTTTATTTAACAATTTAAAAACTTCAGATTTAAATTTTAAACAAAACACTACAGTTTTCCCTTTAAACCTATAACATATATTTTAACCCGAGCCTATCTTCATTTGCTTCGAGTCTCCAACCTAATTTCACGAGAACAACCCGAGCATTCCAGTCCAAAACACCGAGGCACTCAAACATCTGCAACTTCGAGTCGATACCATGAAATCGCGAGCTCCTCCCGAGCAATAACCATCTTCCCCAACACCACAGCAGATACCAGACCTATACGTGCACGTGCACGGTCGATGAAACGAACGCCGACCATCACCGAGGTTCCCCACACGTCACCGATGATCTCCTAATGCCATCTCCCTTCACGCGATTTCGAAATCGATAAAGGAACGAAATCGAGCATCCCCACCTTCAACACAAACTAACCCAGTCACCATTCACGACCTCGAACTCAATGCCTCGACCATCTGAAACTCCCTAACTCCGGCCGATGGTTCGTCATCCACCCAGCCTCCTTCTCCCAGGACCACGCGTCGCCCGATCACCTGTAGGGGTTGAACGAATCGCATAAAGACAGTGGGCCAAAAACTAGGTTTCCCCACTTCATTCGCTACCCACCTCCGCCACGACCATCTTCAGACCTCCGTGCCATTTTTCCTAGATACCCCTCAAGCTCCTCTACCCTCTCGCGAAAACCCGGCCTCCCTAGCGCCTCCGGCCATCTCGAATTGACCAAAAACCCATTTCCGATCAACCACAACTGCTCTCGAATCGCTTGCTTAAAAATCATGATTCGATTACTAAAATTCATCAATTTACAATATGAAACTGTTTATGCAATCGAATCATAGAATTATGAACATTGATCTTTGACATATATTTGTTTGTTACTGTAACTTCCTGATCTCGAAATAAATACTAACTTTAAACTCTTGAAACTATTTCTGAAATTGATATTACATTGTTATACTCATTTTTCATTTAAGGATCTTAGCCTAAAATAGACTAGATGAAGAGCAATTGAATTCTTTATTTAGTGGCTTTGAGCCTATAACTTAACAGAGATATGTATATAACCATATACAGTTATGCATGCAACAACCATCTACCTATATACATACATATACAGGTATATTCATATTTATACAAATATTATTCATAACCTACCCAAGAATCAATCACTAACATCAATACATATGAACAGATTTAAGTTCAATAGGGTAGTTTACTCACAGGAAAACAACAGAGGAGTTACAGGCATACATCCATTATACATAATAAATTCACAAACATACTTCATAATACCATATCGATCACAGTAAGAACATGCAACCTAAATTTACTTTTAAGTTTGAAAGTGAAGTTACTCACCTGTTTTGAGGATGAAGAACAGAGCAGTTGATTTAAAAACAGTTTCAAACTTAAAACTGAGTTGCTTGAATTTTCTTGAATTTTAAAACTTGCATTGCCTTTTGCTTTTGAAAATCTTAAACTTGAATTACTGGAAAGATGCTTGCAAGATTTTGAATTTGCTTTCAGATTCTACAATTTGCTTTCATGTTTCCAGGTGAAAAATGCAGGCATGGATGAAGTGCCGTTGCATGTTTGCAGAAATTGCTTTTCAGGTTACTGATTTTTGAAGAGAGCTTCAGACAAATTTCAGAGTTGAAGAAGATTACAGGCTAATGAAAATTTGAATAGATATTTGTTTGAGGAGGAGGTAAATTACAGATTATAGAATTTATTTCTGGTTTGGAAGTATTGATTTCCAGATTTGTTGTTTTGAGGAATTTGTTTGAGGAAATATGATTATCAGATTTTGGTTTGAGTTATTCTTGGCTTTGAATTGGAAAAGATAGGAAAGAAATGAATTACAGATCTGTTTTGAGATTTTATACAACTGAAACTTTTTCTTAGTTTTGGCAAAAGAAATAGAAAAAGAAAGGAAGGGTTGAAGCAATGTTTATATAAGTGAAAATGTGATTTATCAAAATAAAAGAAAAATAAAATTAAAGATGACATTTGTCATCATATTCACTTATCAATTAACACTTGTTAAAATGAGACTTTAAGAAATTAACACTTGTCTTTTTAAGTTAATTTGTATTTATTTTTAAAGTTTAATATAAGCTTATACTTAATTAATTAGTTAATAAGTTCTTATTTATATGTATAGATAATTTTAAAGAAATAAAACCAATTATTATTTATAAATAAAAGTTTATACAAAACATTTTAAATTTTTATCTTTTGAAAAATAATCCAAATTCAAATTCAAATTAAATTTAAAAATCCAATTTATAATCAAGTTATATATATGCATATATAACTACCATTTAAATAACAATTTTATCTATTTATGTTTATAAAAACAAAGTATTATAATTATTATTTGAAAATATCAAATTTGACTATTTTAAATAATTTATAAAGGAGATTATAAATTACTTCTATTTTAAAATCATATATATCAAGTAAAGAAATAAAACAAATCTTTTATTTAAATTTGAACTTAAGCTAAAAATCTATTTTAACAATTAAACATTTATAATATGTATTTTAAACTATATAGTTATCTATTAAATGTCTTTGGAAAGCTTAATATTAATTTAAATCATAATTTCCAAATTACCCAATATTTGAAAACATAATTTCATTTGTTAAATTCAAACCAACTCGTCTATTTACAATATATACAATTATACATATATATTATAAATAGAAAATATTTTATTAAACTTTTAAAAGATAAATCACTAATTAAATATTTATTTAATTAGATTATTAAATTAATTCAATTTATTACAAAGATCATCAAATCAATTTAATTTTTAAATATAGATTATTAAATTGATATTGTCCAAATTCCCGGGATATCACATTCCTTCCCCCTTAAAATAATTTCGTCCCCGAAATTTAAACAAAGGTAATTTAATAATCTATTCAAATCACAAGCATATACTATCATCCATATGCTAACAACCATAGCAACAATCATCCAAACAAACAATTTTAATTATCCAGAAAAGAAAAATTCTGGATAAAATTTTCTCGAGTTTCCCCAAGTATATATATATCGGGACACTCGCTCTTACAAACAATCTAAACTACGAAGCTACAGAGTTCCTACTCATCTAGATCTATAGAACTAGATAGGATATCAGACTACAGACGAGTCTGACTCAACAACCAAGTATACCAACTCTACTCCTCAAACATCAGAAGACTGAACTTACTTCTCTTATCCGGAAAAGACAACAGATACACTCCCAAACTGCTTCTGCTGCACAACTCTGATCTGAAGTAGATAAGAATGCTGATGAAGAACACAAGCACAGACTGGATAACTTATCCCAGAAAAATGATTCAACAGATCCAAAAAGAAAACTCAGATACTCCATCAAATCCTGAACTGCTTCATCAAACTCTAACTCTAGGAAACATCCTTCAACTAGGCTGAACCACCAGTACCACTCCTGGAATCCTGTCGATAAGAAAACTCATCTCCAGATGCGGATAACTTCTGACTTCCCTGAAGACATCCATAAAATCTTCAATAACTCAAAGATCACTCAAACTATCGCAAGTCACTTTTGCGATCAACCCAGTCCAGTATCCAAAGATACTATTCTCTCTTAACAAATCAGAATAGCTTACACTTATCTATCCAATTCATCGAAGAAATGGATATACTCTGCTACTTCTGAACTCCATCTTCAGAAAAACTGCTCAGCCAGAAAACTTCCTGCTAATACACAAAACACTCCGAACTGCACTGCTGCCACAGATGCCAAGGACTTCCTAATCCAAAGCTCTTCGAGAAACTCGAACCTCAAACAGAAACGCTATGCTGAACTCATCCACAACACCGAAGCAGACTTACTCCTTAAACTTGTTCCAAAGAAAACATCTTCGGAAACATCCATGGTCATTGTATCTCATCATACAACTACTTCTTCCAGAAGTTACCAAGATACCATCACTCGCTTCTACTTAACTGGTAGATCCAAACTCTACTCATCCAACTGCACTTCAAAGATTGACTCCGAACCTTAACAGTTTCCTTCGGAGATCGATGAAATCCTTTACCACAGCAAAGCTTACTCGAGACGGTATTTGGGTCTACAGTCTCATCAGATACACTTCTAACTCCAAACATTCAAACTCCAATCAATGGTAGTCATGTTACACACAACCTACCTCATCTACCTTTATAACTTAATTTTGGAAAACCCGAACAGGTAATCCAACAATAGGTAGAATAAATATATATATAGTTATATAAAAATTACAAATACGCTCTCTCAAGATAGACACCACTCCAGAGCCTAGGTATTCACTCAACCTATTGCTCTGATACCACTGTCACAACCCGCCATCCTACGACTAGGAAGACGCATCGTTTTGAAGAAAAGAAAGAGGTGAGAAAGTAGAAAAGAAGAGAAGAAAGAAAGAACAACATCAGAATCTCAACAGCGGAACGAATAAATTATATTAATAACAAAAGTATTACATAATATACAACGACTATCAGAGTTACACAGATTATACAACACATACTAGACAGTTATAAACATCTATCTAGTTATTACAACTCAACACAAAACTCTATTCAGAGATTAACACAGCGGAACTACTATCTATATCTACAACGCCGAAGCCTCCTGCTCCATTGCTCCTCCAGATAACTCGTCAAAGCTAACCTGAATCCCTTGGCTACTCGTAAAAATTTGAGTACCCAAGAGTTTATAAAACAGAAATAAACACTTGGGTCAGACATGGGTCTGGTGTGAGTAACAGGTTAAAATTGCTTAACTTCAAAACCTTTTGAAACAAAGGTATCACGTAAGACTCCCCACAAATAAACATGGGTAAGTTTTTACCTTACGCTAACCAAAACATTTGATAGGAAATCCAGTTATATTATTATAGGGTCTAGGGTTTTCAAGTAAAATACAGAAATAGCTGGAATGCTTACATCTCACGTTCCAACATAGTTGGGCACAACTAATACGTACGGCACTTATTGGATTTTGGATTCCATACAATGGCAGGGCTACCGGGGTACCGCCCGTCACAGTACGTGGCCTAGATCACCGTACCGAGGATCACTCCCAATCCCCTGCAACACAAGGCCGGAACATCCCTTACTGGATAATTCCCGCACAAGATATCCCAGCAGTTGTTGCAATTCAACTGCCCACTCAACCGAATAATAAGAAGGGACCTCTAGACAGGGATAATCTTGTCCTACTTGGGTGCTACCCACTAACCTTGCTGCACCTCCCCTGTTTTAGCCATTCCCGGTTGATGAGGCTTGAGGCTACGATTACCTTTAATCAGGACATCACTTAGAATGCTCATCGTCCACCTGACGATGTTCTGAAAGCATTCAATCCATACAAGTTCGTTCCGGGTTCGAACGAAACCGAAGGCATTATCTCGTTACACTCATATTGGAATCACCCTCAGAGTTAACGACAATAACCCTTGCACTCTGAATCTTCATCTTCACTTGAGATTCACGACCTATCGTTAATTTGGATCGATGTGGTATTCGGGTCTCCAGACCTGGAAATCCGGTATACGGAAACCCGATCCCGGTCTCATCGAAATCCAAAACGTATCTTTTAAGGCCAAGTTGTTTAAAGGTTTAAACAATTCAATTCAATTTAATACTTGAATTCACATAGCATTAACATAGATAAATATCACACATTTATCACAGATATATCATAGTATATCATCCAATAGATATCAACCAAATCAGACATTCTACTCAACCATCATTCATAAGCAACCATTTATTAATCTCTATTATAATCAATTTAATCAATTTAAATTAAATTAATTACTTAAGAATTAATTCCTAACCTTGCTTAATCAATCATTAATTAATTACTTATCCATTTAATTAATTAATCATTAAATATTAATCACTCTTGATTAATTATTCATTAATTACATAAAGTAATTATCCTTTAATAAATTTCACAAATTAATTATTCTTAACCACTTATAGTAATTAACCTTTAATTACTTCATTTATTAATTAACTATAATTAATTACATTACTCCTTAATTAATTACATTAATTAATCACTTAGTTATTAATTATTCCTTAATTAATCAATTCTTAATTACATCATTAATTATATTAATTAATGATCCTTAATTATATTTTATCATTACTTAATTACATTAAGTAATTAATCTTTAATTAAACCATAATTTATTTATTACTATTGATTAATCACATTCAGTAATTAACTAACCTTAATTACTTCTTAAAATAAATTAATTATTCCTTAATTAATTTCTTAATTAATCCCTTGATTAATTCCATTAAGTAATTAACTACCCTTAATTACTCCATTAATTACATAAGTAATTATCTATTAATTACTTTCCTAAGTAATTAATCTTCATTAAATTACATTAAGTAATTATTCTTCACAAATCATTAAGTGATTTTCTTAAATTAATTAAACTTAATTAATTAATTTAAACTAATCAAATCAAACTCAATTAATTACAATGAGTAATTAATTCCTTAATTACTTCCCATTAAGTAATTATATTAACAATTTCACAAATGATTAACCTTAATTAATTAATCTACTTAATTATCAAAATTAATCACATTAATTAATTACTTATTTAATTCCAAGTTAATGATCTACATTAACTATTAACTATTATTTAATTATCTTTCTTAAATAATTAAACATTAATTAACCATTAGTAATTTCAAATTAATTAATTCTAATTACTAATAAATTAATCCCTAATTACTTAATTAATTAAGTACCAAACAACAACTTAATTCATCCTTAATTACTTAACTAAATTTCCTAACCATTAATTAATAATCTTAACTTATCTAATTAATGATCCTTAATTTTCAAATTAATTAACCTTTAATTAATTTGAATAAATCTTAATTAATCAATTTAAACCCTTAATTATTAAATCATATGTTAAAGAAATATGTACTTAATTAAAAGAAATTTAAAACCAAATTTATTTTACATTCAAATCAATTTAAATTACACTTTAAACATTCAAGTAGTTTAAACATTTTTATTCAAAACTTTATTTTATTCCAAAAACTAGAATTCAAACTAAACTTAAATCCTGATTTTTAATTTTTAGATTTAAACTTTGTTTAAATCTTTATTTAACAATTTAAAAACTTCAGATTTAAATTTTAAACAAAACACTACAGTTTTCCCTTTAAACCTATAACATATATTTTAACCCGAGCCTATCTTCATTTGCTTCGAGTCTCCAACCTAATTTCACGAGAACAACCCGAGCATTCCAGTCCAAAACACCGAGGCACTCAAACATCTGCAACTTCGAGTCGATACCATGAAATCGCGAGCTCCTCCCGAGCAATAACCATCTTCCCCAACACCACAGCAGATACCAGACCTATACGTGCACGTGCACGGTCGATGAAACGAACGCCGACCATCACCGAGGTTCCCCACACGTCACCGATGATCTCCTAATGCCATCTCCCTTCACGCGATTTCGAAATCGATAAAGGAACGAAATCGAGCATCCCCACCTTCAACACAAACTAACCCAGTCACCATTCACGACCTCGAACTCAATGCCTCGACCATCTGAAACTCCCTAACTCCGGCCGATGGTTCGTCATCCACCCAGCCTCCTTCTCCCAGGACCACGCGTCGCCCGATCACCTGTAGGGGTTGAACGAATCGCATAAAGACAGTGGGCCAAAAACTAGGTTTCCCCACTTCATTCGCTACCCACCTCCGCCACGACCATCTTCAGACCTCCGTGCCATTTTTCCTAGATACCCCTCAAGCTCCTCTACCCTCTCGCGAAAACCCGGCCTCCCTAGCGCCTCCGGCCATCTCGAATTGACCAAAAACCCATTTCCGATCAACCACAACTGCTCTCGAATCGCTTGCTTAAAAATCATGATTCGATTACTAAAATTCATCAATTTACAATATGAAACTGTTTATGCAATCGAATCATAGAATTATGAACATTGATCTTTGACATATATTTGTTTGTTACTGTAACTTCCTGATCTCGAAATAAATACTAACTTTAAACTCTTGAAACTATTTCTGAAATTGATATTACATTGTTATACTCATTTTTCATTTAAGGATCTTAGCCTAAAATAGACTAGATGAAGAGCAATTGAATTCTTTATTTAGTGGCTTTGAGCCTATAACTTAACAGAGATATGTATATAACCATATACAGTTATGCATGCAACAACCATCTACCTATATACATACATATACAGGTATATTCATATTTATACAAATATTATTCATAACCTACCCAAGAATCAATCACTAACATCAATACATATGAACAGATTTAAGTTCAATAGGGTAGTTTACTCACAGGAAAACAACAGAGGAGTTACAGGCATACATCCATTATACATAATAAATTCACAAACATACTTCATATACCATATCGATCACAGTAAGAACATGCAACCTAAATTTACTTTTAAGTTTGAAAGTGAAGTTACTCACCTGTTTTGAGGATGAAGAACAGAGCAGTTGATTTAAAAACAGTTTCGAACTTAAAACTGAGTTGCTTGAATTTTCTTGAATTTTAAAACTTGCATTGCCTTTTGCTTTTGAAAATCTTAAACTTGAATTACTGGAAAGATGCTTGCAAGCTTTTGAATTTGCTTTCAGATTCTACAATTTGCTTTCATGTTTCCAGGTGAAAAATGCAGGCATGGATGAAGTGCCGTTGCATGTTTGCAGAAATTGCTTTTCAGGTTACTGATTTTTGAAGAGAGCTTCAGACAAATTTCAGAGTTGAAGAAGATTACAGGCTAATGAAAATTTGAATAGATATTTGTTTGAGGAGGAGGTAAATTACAGATTATAGAATTTATTTCTGGTTTGGAAGTATTGATTTCCAGATTTGTTGTTTTGAGGAATTTGTTTGAGGAAATATGATTATCAGATTTTGGTTTGAGTTATTCTTGGCTTTGAATTGGAAAAGATAGGAAAGAAATGAATTACAGATCTGTTTTGAGATTTTATACAACTGAAACTTTTTCTTAGTTTTGGCAAAAGAAATAGAAAAAGAAAGGAAGGGTTGAAGCAATGTTTATATAAGTGAAAATGTGATTTATCAAAATAAAAGAAAAATAAAATTAAAGATGACATTTGTCATCATATTCACTTATCAATTAACACTTGTTAAAATGAGACTTTAAGAAATTAACACTTGTCTTTTTAAGTTAATTTGTATTTATTTTTAAAGTTTAATATAAGCTTATACTTAATTAATTAGTTAATAAGTTCTTATTTATATGTATAGATAATTTTAAAGAAATAAAACCAATTATTATTTATAAATAAAAGTTTATACAAAACATTTTAAATTTTTATCTTTTGAAAAATAATCCAAATTCAAATTCAAATTAAATTTAAAAATCCAATTTATAATCAAGTTATATATATGCATATATAACTACCATTTAAATAACAATTTTATCTATTTATGTTTATAAAAACAAAGTATTATAATTATTATTTGAAAATATCAAATTTGACTATTTTAAATAATTTATAAAGGAGATTATAAATTACTTCTATTTTAAAATCATATATATCAAGTAAAGAAATAAAACAAATCTTTTATTTAAATTTGAACTTAAGCTAAAAATCTATTTTAACAATTAAACATTTATAATATGTATTTTAAACTATATAGTTATTTATTAAATGTCTTTGGAAAGCTTAATATTAATTTAAATCATAATTTCCAAATTACCCAATATTTGAAAACATAATTTCATTTGTTAAATTCAAACCAACTCGTCTATTTACAATATATACAATTATACATATATATTATAAATAGAAAATATTTTATTAAACTTTTAAAAGATAAATCACTAATTAAATATTTATTTAATTAGATTATTAAATTAATTCAATTTATTACAAAGATCATCAAATCAATTTAATTTTTAAATATAGATTATTAAATTGATATTGTCCAAATTCCCGGGATATCACATTCCTTCCCCCTTAAAATAATTTCGTCCCCGAAATTTAAACAAAGGTAATTTAATAATCTATTCAAATCACAAGCATATACTATCATCCATATGCTAACAACCATAGCAACAATCATCCAAACAAACAATTTTAATTATCCAGAAAAGAAAAATTCTGGATAAAATTTTCTCGAGTTTCCCCAAGTATATATATATCGGGACACTCGCTCTTACAAACAATCTAAACTACGAAGCTACAGAGTTCCTACTCATCTAGATCTATAGAACTAGACAGGATATCAGACTACAGACGAGTCTGACTCAACAACCAAGTATACCAACTCTACTCCTCAAACATCAGAAGACTGAACTTACTTCTCTTATCCGGAAAAGACAACAGATACACTCCCAAACTGCTTCTGCTGCACAACTCTGATCTGAAGTAGATAAGAATGCTGATGAAGAACACAAGCACAGACTGGATAACTTATCCCAGAAAAATGATTCAACAGATCCAAAAAGAAAACTCAGATACTCCATCAAATCCTGAACTGCTTCATCAAACTCTAACTCTAGGAAACATCCTTCAACTAGGCTGAACCACCAGTACCACTCCTGGAATCCTGTCGATAAGAAAACTCATCTCCAGATGCGGATAACTTCTGACTTCCCTGAAGACATCCATAAAATCTTCAATAACTCAAAGATCACTCAAACTATCGCAAGTCACTTTTGCGATCAACCCAGTCCAGTATCCAAAGATACTATTCTCTCTTAACAAATCAGAATAGCTTACACTTATCTATCCAATTCATCGAAGAAATGGATATACTCTGCTACTTCTGAACTCCATCTTCAGAAAAACTGCTCAGCCAGAAAACTTCCTGCTAATACACAAAACACTCCGAACTGCACTGCTGCCACAGATGCCAAGGACTTCCTAATCCAAAGCTCTTCGAGAAACTCGAACCTCAAACAGAAACGCTATGCTGAACTCATCCACAACACCGAAGCAGACTTACTCCTTAAACTTGTTCCAAAGAAAACATCTTCGGAAACATCCATGGTCATTGTATCTCATCATACAACTACTTCTTCCAGAAGTTACCAAGATACCATCACTCGCTTCTACTTAACTGGTAGATCCAAACTCTACTCATCCAACTGCACTTCAAAGATTGACTCCGAACCTTAACAGTTTCCTTCGGAGATCGATGAAATCCTTTACCACAGCAAAGCTTACTCGAGACGGTATTTGGGTCTACAGTCTCATCAGATACACTTCTAACTCCAAACATTCAAACTCCAATCAATGGTAGTCATGTTACACACAACCTACCTCATCTACCTTTATAACTTAATTTTGGAAAACCCGAACAGGTAATCCAACAATAGGTAGAATAAATATATATATAGTTATATAAAAATTACAAATACGCTCTCTCAAGATAGACACCACTCCAGAGCCTAGGTATTCACTCAACCTATTGCTCTGATACCACTGTCACAACCCGCCATCCTACGACTAGGAAGACGCATCGTTTTGAAGAAAAGAAAGAGGTGAGAAAGTAGAAAAGAAGAGAAGAAAGAAAGAACAACATCAGAATCTCAACAGCGGAACGAATAAATTATATTAATAACAAAAGTATTACATAATATACAACGACTATCAGAGTTACATAGATTATACAACACATACTAGACAGTTATAAACATCTGTCTAGTTATTACAACTCAACACAAAACTCTATTCAGAGATTAACACAGCGGAACTACTATCTATATCTACAACGCCGAAGCCTCCTGCTCCATTGCTCCTCCAGATAACTCGTCAAAGCTAACCTGAATCCCTTGGCTACTCGTAAAAATTTGAGTACCCAAGAGTTTATAAAACAGAAATAAACACTTGGGTCAGACATGGGTCTGGTGTGAGTAACAGGTTAAAATTGCTTAACTTCAAAACCTTTTGAAACAAAGGTATCACGTAAGACTCCCCACAAATAAACATGGGTAAGTTTTTACCTTACGCTAACCAAAACATTTGATAGGAAATCCAGTTATATTATTATAGGGTCTAGGGTTTTCAAGTAAAATACAGAAATAGCTGGAATGCTTACATCTCACGTTCCAACATAGTTGGGCACAACTAATACGTACGGCACTTATTGGATTTTGGATTCCATACAATGGCAGGGCTACCGGGGTACCGCCCGTCACAGTACGTGGCCTAGATCACCGTACCGAGGATCACTCCCAATCCCCTGCAACACAAGGCCGGAACATCCCTTACTGGATAATTCCCGCACAAGATATCCCAGCAGTTGTTGCAATTCAACTGCCCACTCAACCGAATAATAAGAAGGGACCTCTAGACAGGGATAATCTTGTCCTACTTGGGTGCTACCCACTAACCTTGCTGCACCTCCCCTGTTTTAGCCATTCCCGGTTGATGAGGCTTGAGGCTACGATTACCTTTAATCAGGACATCACTTAGAATGCTCATCGTCCACCTGACGATGTTCTGAAAGCATTCAATCCATACAAGTTCGTTCCGGGTTCGAACGAAACCGAAGGCATTATCTCGTTACACTCATATTGGAATCACCCTCAGAGTTAACGACAATAACCCTTGCACTCTGAATCTTCATCTTCACTTGAGATTCACGACCTATCGTTAATTTGGATCGATGTGGTATTCGGGTCTCCAGACCTGGAAATCCGGTATACGGAAACCCGATCCCGGTCTCATCGAAATCCAAAACGTATCTTTTAAGGCCAAGTTGTTTAAAGGTTTAAACAATTCAATTCAATTTAATACTTGAATTCACATAGCATTAACATAGATAAATATCACACATTTATCACAGATATATCATAGTATATCATCCAATAGATATCAACCAAATCAGACATTCTACTCAACCATCATTCATAAGCAACCATTTATTAATCTCTATTATAATCAATTTAATCAATTTAAATTAAATTAATTACTTAAGAATTAATTCCTAACCTTGCTTAATCAATCATTAATTAATTACTTATCCATTTAATTAATTAATCATTAAATATTAATCACTCTTGATTAATTATTCATTAATTACATAAAGTAATTATCCTTTAATAAATTTCACAAATTAATTATTCTTAACCACTTATAGTAATTAACCTTTAATTACTTCATTTATTAATTAACTATAATTAATTACATTACTCCTTAATTAATTACATTAATTAATCACTCAGTTATTAATTATTCCTTAATTAATCAATTCTTAATTACATCATTAATTATATTAATTAATGATCCTTAATTATATTTTATCATTACTTAATTACATTAAGTAATTAATCTTTAATTAAACCATAATTTATTTATTACTATTGATTAATCACATTCAGTAATTAACTAACCTTAATTACTTCTTAAAATAAATTAATTATTCCTTAATTAATTTCTTAATTAATCCCTTGATTAATTCCATTAAGTAATTAACTACCCTTAATTACTCCATTAATTACATAAGTAATTATCTATTAATTACTTTCCTAAGTAATTAATCTTCATTAAATTACATTAAGTAATTATTCTTCACAAATCATTAAGTGATTTTCTTAAATTAATTAAACTTAATTAATTAATTTAAACTAATCAAATCAAACTCAATTAATTACAATGAGTAATTAATTCCTTAATTACTTCCCATTAAGTAATTATATTAACAATTTCACAAATGATTAACCTTAATTAATTAATCTACTTAATTATCAAAATTAATCACATTAATTAATTACTTATTTAATTCCAAGTTAATGATCTACATTAACTATTAACTATTATTTAATTATCTTTCTTAAATAATTAAACATTAATTAACCATTAGTAATTTCAAATTAATTAATTCTAATTACTAATAAATTAATCCCTAATTACTTAATTAATTAAGTACCAAACAACAACTTAATTCATCCTTAATTACTTAACTAAATTTCCTAACCATTAATTAATAATCTTAACTTATTTAATTAATGATCCTTAATTTTCAAATTAATTAACCTTTAATTAATTTGAATAAATCTTAATTAATCAATTTAAACCCTTAATTATTAAATCATATGTTAAAGAAATATGTACTTAATTAAAAGAAATTTAAAACCAATTTTATTTTACATTCAAATCAATTTAAATTACACTTTAAACATTCAAGTAGTTTAAACATTTTTATTCAAAACTTTATTTTATTCCAAAAACTAGAATTCAAACCAAAATTAAATCCTGATTTTTAATTTTTAGATTTAAACTTTGTTTAAATCTTTATTTAACAATTTAAAAACTTCAGATTTAAATTTTAAACAAAACACTACAGTTTTCCCTTTAAACCTATAACATATATTTTAACCCGAGCCTATCTTCATTTGCTTCGAGTCTCCAACCTAATTTCACGAGAACAACCCGAGCATTCCAGTCCAAAACACCGAGGCACTCAAACATCTGCTACTTCGAGTCGATACCATGAAATCGCGAGCTCCTCCCGAGCAATAACCATCTTCCCCAACACCACAGCAGATACCAGACCTATACGTGCACGTGCACGGTCGATGAAACGAACGCCGACCATCACCGAGGTTCCCCACACGTCACCGATGATCTCCTAATGCCATCTCCCTTCACGCGATTTCGAAATCGATAAAGGAACGAAATCGAGCATCCCCACCTTCAACACAAACTAACCCAGTCACCATTCACGACCTCGAACTCAATGCCTCGACCATCTGAAACTCCCTAACTCCGGCCGATGGTTCGTCATCCACCCAGCCTCCTTCTCCCAGGACCACGCGTCGCCCGATCACCTGTAGGGGTTGAACGAATCGCATAAAGACAGTGGGCCAAAAACTAGGTTTCCCCACTTCATTCGCTACCCACCTCCGCCACGACCATCTTCAGACCTCCGTGCCATTTTTCCTAGATACCCCTCAAGCTCCTCTACCCTCTCGCGAAAACCCGGCCTCCCTAGCGCCTCCGGCCATCTCGAATTGACCAAAAACCCATTTCCGATCAACCACAACTGCTCTCGAATTGCTTGCTTAAAAATCATGATTCGATTACTAAAATTCATCAATTTACAATATGAAACTATTTATGCAATCGAATCATAGAATTATGAACATTGATCTTTGACATATATTTGTTTGTTACTGTAACTTCCTGATCTCGAAATAAATACTAACTTTAAACTCTTGAAACTATTTCTGAAATTGATATTACATTGTTATACTCATTTTTCATTTAAGGATCTTAGCCTAAAATAGACTAGATGAAGAGCAATTGAATTCTTTATTTAGTGGCTTTGAGCCTATAACTTAACAGAGATATGTATATAACCATATACAGTTATGCATGCAACAACCATCTACCTATATACATACATATACAGGTATATTCATATTTATACAAATATTATTCATAACCTACCCAAGAATCAATCACTAACATCAATACATATGAACAGATTTAAGTTCAATAGGGTAGTTTACTCACAGGAAAACAACAGAGGAGTTACAGGCATACATCCATTATACATAATAAATTCACAAACATACTTCATAATACCATATCGATCACAGTAAGAACATGCAACCTAAATTTACTTTTAAGTTTGAAAGTGAAGTTACTCACCTGTTTTGAGGATGAAGAACAGAGCAGTTGATTTAAAAACAGTTTCAAACTTAAAACTGAGTTGCTTGAATTTTCTTGAATTTTAAAACTTGCATTGCCTTTTGCTTTTGAAAATCTTAAACTTGAATTACTGGAAAGATGCTTGCAAGCTTTTGAATTTGCTTTCAGATTCTATAATTTGCTTTCATGTTTCCAGGTGAAAAATGCAGGCATGGATGAAGTGCCGTTGCATGTTTGCAGAAATTGCTTTTCAGGTTACTGATTTTTGAAGAGAGCTTCAGACAAATTTCAGAGTTGAAGAAGATTACAGGCTAATGAAAATTTGAATAGATATTTGTTTGAGGAGGAGGTAAATTACAGATTATAGAATTTATTTCTGGTTTGGAAGTATTGATTTCCAGATTTGTTGTTTTGAGGAATTTGTTTGAGGAAATATGATTATCAGATTTTGGTTTGAGTTATTCTTGGCTTTGAATTGGAAAAGATAGGAAAGAAATGAATTACAGATCTGTTTTGAGATTTTATACAACTGAAACTTTTTCTTAGTTTTGGCAAAAGAAATAGAAAAAGAAAGGAAGGGTTGAAGCAATGTTTATATAAGTGAAAATGTGATTTATCAAAATAAAAGAAAAATAAAATTAAAGATGACATTTGTCATCATATTCACTTATCAATTAACACTTGTTAAAATGAGACTTTAAGAAATTAACACTTGTCTTTTTAAGTTAATTTGTATTTATTTTTAAAGTTTAATATAAGCTTATACTTAATTAATTAGTTAATAAGTTCTTATTTATATGTATAGATAATTTTAAAGAAATAAAACCAATTATTATTTATAAATAAAAGTTTATACAAAACATTTTAAATTTTTATCTTTTGAAAAATAATCCAAATTCAAATTCAAATTAAATTTAAAAATCCAATTTATAATCAAGTTATATATATGCATATATAACTACCATTTAAATAACAATTTTATCTATTTATGTTTATAAAAACAAAGTATTATAATTATTATTTGAAAATATCAAATTTGACTATTTTAAATAATTTATAAAGGAGATTATAAATTACTTCTATTTTAAAATCATATATATCAAGTAAAGAAATAAAACAAATCTTTTATTTAAATTTAAACTTAAGCTAAAAATCTATTTTAACAATTAAACATTTATAATATGTATTTTAAACTATATAGTTATTTATTAAATGTCTTTGGAAAGCTTAATATTAATTTAAATCATAATTTCCAAATTACCCAATATTTGAAAACATAATTTCATTTGTTAAATTCAAACCAACTCGTCTATTTACAATATATACAATTATACATATATATTATAAATAGAAAATATTTTATTAAACTTTTAAAAGATAAATCACTAATTAAATATTTATTTAATTAGATTATTAAATTAATTCAATTTATTACAAAGATCATCAAATCAATTTAATTTTTAAATATAGATTATTAAATTGGTATTGTCCAAATTCCCGGGATATCACATTAATAAACTGAAATTAAATCAACTTAATGAAATACCTTGAATTTAAAATCAATTATTGAATATTAATGAATTTAAATTGAAATTTATATGGTTTAAAATTTGTTTTATCTTGTTTTCAATCTATTTTCTTCTGGTTATTTCCATTTTCCTACCTCGTTCCTTTTCGAGGACGAAAATTTTTGAGTGGGAGAGAGTGTAACGACCCATAAATTTTAGTGGTTTTATTTACTGGATTTTGTGAAAATTTTAAATAATAAAATAGTGAATTTAAAATTTAATATTTGGAATACGTATATTTAAACATAGCAAACGGTAAATTTTCATTAGAAAATATGCAAGTTTATTTTATTGTGTAATTTTATTTCAATTCAAATCAGTTAATATTAGATGATAATAAAATGTTTTCAAAACCTGAATATTTTTATATAATAAATTTGTAAATCATCTTCTGAGTGAGACGTCATATTTCGTTTCATCAAGTTTGGACTGCTATTGCTCCATCTATCTTAATTCCGACGTTTTAGCAGCATTTTTGGTACCGATTATCGACTTTCGATAGGATGATCGTATCACTAATATCTATATATCGTTTAATCGTCTCATCGTGCTGATCTCTGCGGTATATTTATTTCTGTGTTTCGGAGTCCAGTACGTGGCTTTTCTGAAGTCTTTTGATTTCTGGTGCCTTTTCATTATCCATAGTATTAATCAACAATCACTTGGCTTTTAAAATTCCTAGAAATCAACGTGACTTTTGCCATGCCCACCGAAACACATTTGTACCATTGATTTAGTTCGGTTTCTTTATTGCAAAATGAAATAAATATATGTTGTACTGTTCATTCACCTTTCATTTTCTTCTCTTCTCCTCACATTCTTCCTCCTCCACTTCTTTCTTCTCTTTCAATCCGTCTGTGCTAAAATAAAATACATATCAGTTTCCATATTTTTTTTCATGAGCCTGCACGTCTTCTTTTGCTTGCCTCATAAACACACAACAGCCATGAACCCTCCTCATCACCAAGCAAACTCTCGGCCTACCCATGCAAGCCTGGACAACCGAAGCCACAACCTCCGCTCGACCACATCTCCACCTTCGTCCCCTCCTCCTTGTTAAGCCGAGGCCGAGACCCATCAAGTCTGCAAACCACCATGCCTCGAACCACCCTCCCATTCACTTCCTCCGCCGTGTGCAGAAAATCCAAGCCTTCATTCCATTCAAGCCTCCACGTCAGAGCTTGCAGCCACCCTCCTCCTATGTTATCTTGATGTGTGAGTATATAATATGTTATATACTAATATGTTTAGCTATATATATTATGTTAGTTTATATACTTATGCTTTTATTTTATATAAGTGGTTATGATGTAAGGTAAAATGTATGTGATATATGTTACAGTATGCTCTGTAAGTCTGTATATTCGTTTTATATTACAATGTGATATATATATTAATATATATATAATTTATATTATAAAAACTTAGTTTTCTTTCTTTTGTTGTTATATTTTATATATCTAGTTGTATATTTTATACAGGTGTCTTATTTGATTTTTAAAAGTGTATACATATTTTATGTTAAAGGTTTCATCTTAGATGTCATATTAAGCTTTGCTGGATTGGATCTATTCTTATATATATATATATGTGTGTGTGTGTGTGTGTGTGTCATATTTTATTTCTATAAGCCTATTATATATATATAGTTACTGTATAGATGGTTTCAGTATAACACTATACATATTTGTTTATGAACGTGACTGTACAAATTATTATATAAGTTATATTTTATTATAGTACATAAGTATATCAGAACTGTTGTTTTATATATGTTGTTTTAGATGTATGTTACATATAAAAATATTTCATATATATAGATTTTACAAATTTTGTTTATATTCAGTTTGATCTGTTTATATTTGTTGGTTTATGTAGTTTATATATAAAAGTTAGATATATACATATTATGTCTACTATATATAATAAGATATATAAGTTGTATATTATCTGTTTAATCTCATACATAAGTTTATATATAAATAGTGGATTATATGTTAACTTTCTTATATATATATTTTATAAGTTATATATCATTGTATATAGTGTATGAGTTCTTTGTTTTGACAGCTTATATAAGTTTGTATCTGCGTGAGAGTATGTACAGCTTGCATATATAATGTAAGGATTTCATTTTTATCTGTTTGACTTTTTAGGATAATGTAAAGGTGGATTTTTGCTTACTGCTTTATATTATCTATTATATTATACATAGTTCATATATTAGTATATATGATAGTTCATGTATAAAGTTTGTTTATTTTATAAGTATGTATAAGCCTATTTATGCATTATATTGATTTAGAGAAATGATATAGATTTTGATTTTGTTAATGTTTGATTTTATATACAGAAATTTATATCGGTCATATATATATATTATATTTTATCTTAAATTACATATGGTATATAACTATATATTATTCGGTTTCAAAACAGTTTTATGCAGATGTGTTTAGGAATTCGTTTTGGGTAATGGTTTTTAGTATAATAAAAATCTTTGATTTGTAATGCTTGAGTTTAAGAATAATGATTTAGAAATTTTTATAATATTAATCTTTGTCTTAAATTAAAATACTAAATATATAATAGTAATGTATCTATTTTCAGTTTATATAAAAACTGATTCTGATTAGTTCTCATCGATTTCCCATTATCAGCTTTGTCTGTCGTGCATGTTTTCTTCATCCATTTGTGTCCATCTAGCGTTGCTTTGGAATTCATAGCTTATTTATTTTTCAATTCTATCTAGCCTTGAAAGGTGAGCAATCACTCATGATTAACGTTCTTATATTTATTAAATTTGATTTCAATTGAAACGGCAATTGAAATATGATGCTGTTAGTTATTTAAATTGCTATATATATGATATTATCTTTATCTATTCACCTGTGACATCTGACATCATAATATGTTATTTATTTTATCACTGATGATATGCATGTTGCTGATTATTATATTATTGTCACATATGTTGTCACTCTGCAAGTTCCCTGTTAGTATAGAATTCCTTATGGGTTGAAATGATACATACTTGAACAATCTTGTAGAATATGAGAAAATCGTTATGGGTTGAAATGATAAACCCAAGCGATTTTCATTGAATTAAATTTGGTATTGCGAGTTGAAATGATATATACCCATAGATATTTAAATTGCGGATTGAAATGATAAATATCTATATCACTTGACCATAGGATAGAAAATTATATACAGACACCGTTGGTCTATATATATTTTGAAAAATGATTTCCAAGGTTTTGAAGGAAATATATGATTTTAATAAATATTGATTTTAAGATATTATATATATAAATGTTGTTTTTATAAAGGTTTAAATTTTAAATTTAAAAAAAATTGGAAACTTTAAAGTTATAAGTTAATTTTAAAAGTATAAATTTAAAGATTTTTACTTGAAATTTTTCTATGTTAAATATATATAAATTAAGTTTTATTATAAAATAAATTTAATAATAAGATTTAATTTAATAAAATTTAATTTAATTAGTATATAATATGTTGTAAAATATTTATTTAAAATTTATATCAATATTTAAAATAGATTTATAACATTATTAATAAAAGCTGTGAAGATAAATAAATGTTAACTTGGGATTTAAATTGGTAATAATTGAATTTAAGAAAGAATTGATTTAAACTTATTGGTTTTGAGATTTTGAAAGGACATGATTATAACTTGGTTTATAACTTGATTTGATAAAAAGTGATTAAATGAATATTCTCAATTTTTAATAAAATTGAGATTTAATGTTTAATATTGATTTAGGTATATGAATTGGGATTTAAATAAATGGTTATAAAAATGGTTAAGGGAAGAATTTTCAGTTTGGATAAACGTAAAAGTTAATGTTGAAAAATAAAAGAAATTTATATTGTTAATGTTTGAATATTTAAACTTGAGTCCTTGAACTTTAAATTGAAAGGATTAAACTGAATTGATTCAAATTGAATTTTGGAATTTAAAATGATTTCAATCGATTTGTGAAATTGGAGGAGCTAATTTTATTATATAAAGTGTTTTATTATATATATATATATAAACTATTTTAATTTATAAAGTATTTTAATATATATACTATTTTCAACATTTAACTGTTTAGGTGAAAAGTGTTATGATTTTAAAGTGTTATGATTTCAGTGTTATGGTTTCAAAATGTTATGATTTCCAAATGTTATGATTTCAAAAGTGTTACGATTTCGAAAGTGTTATAAGTTTGAAAGTGTTACGATTTTGGAAATGAATATGATTTAAAGTGTATAATGATACCAAATTGATGTAGTTTGAAATGATATGATATTATGATATGAATCATGAACTGTTTGAAATGAAATGACCATGGTGTTATAATAACGTTTGGTTGTTAAAGAGACCGGGATCAGATATTGTCATACTCTCTGCTAATACCGAAAATCACTTTGACAACTATGTACGTGGTGGATATTCCAGAATGAAGTAGGATGGTTTGGTGACAATTCTATATGGTATTTATGTAGCCCTGACTCCCGTGAATCAGGTTGATGCGGCTAAAACAGGAGCCACATCGGGCCATGTGAGGTCATTCCTCCTATCAGACGCATTTCTTCGATACCATTCTATTGCTTTTGTGATTTGATTGGGTGCATCCTTTTGATTTGGGAGTGTGTCATAAGGTGGGCGGTAGTAGCTGCTATGCGTTACCACTAGTCCGGATACGCAAACGGTATATCTACCCTGGCATTGTCTCGAGTGTTGGGTCGCATGCCCTATCGTGCCTTTTACGAGTTTGTTTTGTGTCGTACCTATGGAGTGCTCCCTGATAGCCCACCCGCGGGTGGAGTTTACAGTATCCGTATAGACTACGGCTTTATAAAAATGTGTTAAGTGGGATATGGGTAACGCCTTAACGCTATTTTAATAGTTTACTTTACTATAGACATATTATAATAGCATATATTACTACATAGTAGATAGTTCCATGGATCCTTAGAGGATGGGTATCCCAAACATCCTTTAAGTTACTTGTATTTCAGTTGACATTTCACTTGAGTTGAATTTATTATTATAAGAATGTTAATCCTGACTCGAGTGTTTTGTATTTTGCTTTACGCTTGGGTCAGACTGAGTGTTACAGCATTTGAGACTCGCCTTTGGAGTTGGAGGTTCACTTGGAGATCCATCTATATCTATTCAGCTTTCAGCTATCCAGTGGTTTTGTTCAGACTTGTCATCTGTTTGTATTCAAGATTTCATTGTATTTGAGATATTCTGTTGTATTTTATTTCAAACTCTGATGTTTATATAGTAGCTTCATGAACTACTATTTATCTATTCCGCTGCTTATTTTTATAATACTCTGTGTTTGTGATTCTGTGATTGATTTATTTACTGTATATGCTGAGTTTTGCCAAATATAAATTAACAATCTGATATTTTGAGCAATTCAAGTCTGACATGTGCGGATGCGAATGGCATGAAATACTGGGTCGTTACACCCACTGAAGCCCAAGTTAGGTATCTCGTATCCTGCAAATAGGCAAAGACAAATATATCAGAGCTTAAATAAATATCTCATAGCGGAACTGACTAAAATATAATAGTAAGTAAATACTCACCAAGATAATAACACTTTATAAACAAGTGTCTCAAAGCTGGAGAGTCTCTGCCGTCTACCTAACCTGTGGGATGTTTTGAAGAGGGGGTCAGAACTAAAGTTTTGGTGAATGGACAAATTATACACTTCTAAGCTTAATTCTACATATACCGTTTTATTTCCATTTTATGTTATATTAGGTTTATTGGGTTTATAATACTCTCGCCTCTATGCGTGAATCATACCCATCTACTCCCTAGTAGATTAAAACCTAATAACTAGTATATAAGTAGCTATATGCCCAATGATCGCATCGGTCCTAGGTACTACCCTTAGTACCTTCCGTATCCTCCTCGAAAATGACTCCATCGTCTTGCTCCTAGAGCGTTCTACAACTACATCTGTAAAGGACAGCTTCGTGCGGCCTATAATACAGATGTTCCGTCGTCTACTATAAAAACGTAAAACTGCGTCCGCACTAGCCTATACTAATGCTCGAACATCCACAATGTACCAACCAATGCGTACCTTGAGGACTATAAGTAATCATTATGTCTACTCTTTGAATCCCGCCAACAAGTTCTACCTTATACGGAACTCTGTCGGGGATTTTCTATATCTGTAAAGGACATCTTCGTTAGGCCTACAATACAGATATTCTAATTGGTCTTTCTCTTTTCTCATCATGGCTATGGCCCACGCAGCCACCCCTCAACTAATCGAAAGACCTCTAAAGAGCTAAGTGGATGTACCCTACTGCAAACAATCTAAACATCCAATTGGCTGCGCCCCTCATCCAATGTCTCGATAGTAAAAGAATCATAGGCCTGTTGGTTTAACTCTAGTCTTTCCCGAACTCGCCCTTGGTTGATGATGGCTTGATCTCAACATGCGACAATCCTTTTGGGTCATGCCCACTAAAATCTACTCGCAAGTCAGAGTATGGTGTCATACGAATATCTTACTCCATTCACCAACCTTCTGACTGCCTACAAAGGTCCGCTTCGTTAGGTCTGCAATGCAAAAGCAGTCAAGGCAAACTCTCTTGATGGAACACCTACAGACCTACCTTCGGTGGTGCAGCATTGTTAGGCCTACCCCAGAGGGCCATCCTAGAGTACCCTCACATTTCGTTGAAGTCTCGTACTTCATTCTAGCCCAAATTAACTAAGTTAAACGTGGAAGATGATCTTAAGGCTATTTAACACTAGAGGGGGGGTGAATAGTGTTTTAAGAATTTCTTTAAAACTTCTTTGATTTAAATTGAATTAACTAACTTAATGCAAATACACAATCACAGATCAAATCACAGAATCACAAACAAATGCAAATATAAATAAAAAGCAAGTAAAGGAAAGAACACACCAGGAATTTTATACTGGTTCGGTGTTACCCTACATCCAGTCCCGCACAACCCGTACGGCTTTCTATTCAACAATAATCTAGATTACAATCCCTCGATTCCAAGGCAACGAGGTACACCCTCCAGATTCTCAGGTCTCTGGGTAGAACCACTTGATTCACAGGACACAAGTTCACCCGATCGATTTCCAAGGACACGATCACACCTTTATAACCCCACACAAGTTTCTTTGAGTACAAATATATCTATAACTCTGATAAGCACTGAGATTCTTTGAAGAGAGTGGCAGAGAATCAAACTAGAGATATTCTGGTTTGATTCACTTAAGATTTCGGCAGAATATGGATAGGATGATTAGAAAATAAGATAAGAGAGTAAAGAGGAGAGAAAATGAAGAAAGTAGTATATTGAAAACGTCCATAACAGTCTCTATTTATAGAGAATGAATGGATGTGTCCATTCGAAGAGGTTTAAACGAATAGACACTTCTTTTGAAAACAACCTTTGCTGTAACGGGAAGTATGTCGACATGACAGGTAAATAGGATGTCGACATGGTCTAGTAAAAAGTGATGATTTGCTTTACTTTGAAAATGATGATTTAAAACATATGCAACTTTATTCAAATGGACTCTATGTATTTGTAGAAGGTATTTAGAAGTAGAAATACTTATGAATGTATATATGTATATATACTAAAATATATTTAAAATTAAAGTAAATAAACTAAAGTAAATATAATATTAAAATAGATTTTGAGGCTAAAATATCAAGGACAATTTTGAAATCAAAATATAACAATATGATAAATATGATTTTGAGGCTAAAACATTTTTGGAAATGTGAACGAAGGTTTTTCTTTTGAAAAGGAATATTTGAAAATCATTTTTTTTATAAAACAAGAGATAATTTTGAAAATCATTTTGAATCAAAATTAGTGGATAACAAAATAGGGCTACTATCCGTTCCACTAGATATTTCGTGAGTTCCATCTCACTAGGGTTCCATCCCTTTAACAAGAACGAAGTGGATTCCATTCCATGAGTAAATTGGATAAAAAAGAATGATAGTGCTTTCAAGGAGTTTTAACAAATATCTAACCTAACTATATTATTTGTCTTGAACTCTTGAATATCTTGAATCTCATGAGTCTTCAATCTTGAACTCTTGATCTTTGTCTTCATCAATTTTGTTTTCTTTACTGTACAGTCTTCTTTTGTTGATACCTGCATATAGATTTCCTGCACATATATATTTTATAACACTTCTATAGTTGTTGTCATCAAAACCACTATCCTATGGACTAACATTCTCCCCCTTTTTGATGATGACAACCTTTGTTTATAAAATATTTATATTCTCCTTATAACTCCCCTAAATCTAATAACTCCCCCTTAATCTATGCCTAACTATCCTATTTTATACTTCTCCCCCTTTGTCATCAACAAAAAAATGACACTAACTCCCCCTAAATCTATGATATTAATGATAGTGTTATCATTAATAATACTGAAACTAGATATAACAGTGCACTAAACATCGTATACTTAGAATGTTATATATGAGTAATATAAGAATAAGAATAATAAGTGTAACCACAGATTATTTTATTCATTTCAATATTACTATATACATGACTATTTAAACTTATAAACACATAAATAACTAAAACAAGAAAATAAACAACTCAACGGTTGTTTTTGATGATGGGAGACTTGTGGACAGGACAATTTGGGTAATGGAAACAGAAGTTTCCATGTTGTTCCACAATGTTCCCATACGCATCAAAACAAACTTCCCCTACACATACTGCTTCATCATCAGTTTCTTCCTCCATTGGTTCTTCCTCTTCTTCTTCGTCATCGTCTTCTTCTCCTTCTTCATTTGCTTCTATGTTAGAAGAATCTTCAAATACAATTGGATTGGCATGATTATCCATGAGGAATTTTTGAAGATTCCTCAAAATTTTCCCTTGTTTCTCTTGCTCTCTTGCCATTCTCAATTGTTGAACTTGCATTTCAGTTAACATCTGCAGCGAATCATTAACTTTCTCCTCTATTTTGATGACACGAGCGAGTATGGAGTTTTGGAAAGGGCCATGTGAAGGAGAAAGGAAAGAAACCGGTGATATTTGATTAGGATTGGATGTGGAAGCCATGGATTTGATGTTTCCAGAAAGTAGAATGAAGAAATAATAATTGGAGGGAAGAGAAACTCGGAATGGGTGAGTTAAATAACCACCCATTCAAAAATTAGAGGGAAAAAACGAACTGTCATTTTTACCGTTGCATGTCGACATGACGCATGAATACCATGTCGACATGGTGTTGCAAAATGCTATGGTTAAGAAAACATTCATATATACCCTATGTATACTACTATACTATATACTATATTTCAGAAAGAGAACATATACCTAATTCTCTTCTTAACTTGGTGAAGACAGGTTCTCCTAAAGGTTTGGTTAAAATATCAGCTATTTGATTTTCAGAATTAACGAAATCAAGAGAAATTTTCTCTTTATTTACGTTATCTCTTAGAAAATGGTGTCTAATGTCAATATGTTTAGTTCGGGCATGGAGAGTTGGGTTTTTGGACAAACTAATGGCACTAGTGTTATCACAGAAAATTGGAGATTTCGTGATAGATATACCAAAATCATTCAAGGTTTGTTGCATATACAAAACTTGAGAACAAGCTAAAGCAGCAGAAACATACTCTGCTTCAGTTGTTGATAGGGAAACAGTATTCTGCTTTTTACTGAACCAGGAAATTAAGGAATGACCTAGAAAGTGACAAGTTCCACTTGTACTCTTTCGGTCTGACTTACACCCAGCATAGTCAGCATCACAGTAGGAAACTAATTCAAATGAATCATTCTTAGGGTAGAACAATCCATAATCAAAGGTGTGTTTAACATATCGAATGATACGTTTCACAGCTTTTAGATGAGTTTCCTTGGGTTGAGATTGATATCTTGCACAGAGACAGACACTGTTCATGATATCTGGTCTACTAGCAGTTATATAGAGAAGTAATCCAATCATTCCTCTATACAAGGTTTGATCTACGTCTTTGGATAGATCATCCTTACTTAACGCTATATTGGTTGCCATGGGAGTTGGTTTTCCACTCACATTGGTCAAGCCAAACTTACTAACTAACTCTCTCGCATACTTCTCTTGACTGATAAAGATACCATTATCTAATTGTTTGATTTGTAATCCTAGGAAAAAGTTAAGTTCACCCATATGACTCATCTCAAACTCTTTTGTCATAATGTCAGAAAATTCTTTGTTCATGTCAGAATTGGTTGATCCAAAAATAATATCATCTACGTACACTTGTACAAGTTGAATATCATTTTTGTTTCTTTTAATAAAAAGTGTGTTATCTACTTTACCTATTTCAAAATTAGATTGCAAAAGATAAGACCTAAGTCTATCATACCAAGCTCTAGGAGCTTGTTTTAGACCATACAGGGCTTTCTTTAATTTAAAAACATGATTTGGAAATTTTGTATCTTCAAAGAGTGGAGGTTGTTCAACATAAACTTCCTCTTTTACAAAACCATTTAGAAAGGCACTCTTGACATCCATTTGAAAAAGTTTGAAATTATTGAAATTAGCGAAAGCAAGCAGAATTCTAATAGCTTCTAATCTTGCTACGGGTGCAAAGGTTTCGTCATAATCTATACCTTCTTCTTGACAATAACCTTGTGCAACGAGTCGAGCCTTATTTCTAACGACCTCACCTAATTCATTTAATTTATTTTTATATACCCATTTAGTGCCTATAATGGATTTATCCTCAGGTCTAGGAACAAGTTCCCAAACATCATTTCTGGTGAATTGATTCAATTCTTCTTGCATAGCAAGAATCCATGAATCATCAGTTGATGCTTCCTTTGGATTTTTAGGTTCTATTGAGGATATAAAAGCAACATGACTCATACTGTTTAATTGATTCCTAGTTTTAACAACAGATTGCATATCTCCCAGAATATTTTCTACAGGGTGATCTTTTAAAAGCCTAATCTTTTTATTTGGATGAAAAGTTTCATTTGTAGCATCTACAGATTCATGATTAGAAATAACTAAGTCATCCTCATCATTAGTCTGATCAACTTCTTTGAAATTTTCATCAAAGGAAACATGTAAAGTTTCTTCAATAGTGTTTGTTCTTAGATTAAAAACTCTATAAGCTTTACTCCTGTTAGAATATCCGATAAAGATTCCTTTGTCGGATTTAGGATCAAACTTATCTAAATTATCTTTTGTATTTAAGATAAAACATTTACTTCCAAAAATTCTGAAATAAGATACCTTAGGTTTCTTATTGAAAAGAAGTTCATAAGGTGTTTTATTGGTTAGAGGTCTAATTAGAATCCTATTCAAAATATAACAGGCTGTTGCAACTGCTTCAACCCAAAAATGTTTTGGTAATTTACTATCAGAAAGTAGAGTTCTAGCACACTCTTGAATCGTCCTATTCTTACGCTCAACTACTCCGTTTTGTTGTGGAGTTCTTGGAAACGAAAAATTGTGAGTAATTCCCTTCTGATTACAGAATTCCTCAAACTTCTCATTTTCAAATTCACCACCGTGATCACTACGAATAGTGATGATCTTGGAAGAAAGTTGGTTTTGAACTCTTTTTGAAAAACTTTTAAAATAATCAAAAGTATCACTTTTATGTTTCAGAAAGATTGTCCATGTATATCTGGAATAATCATCCACAATTACAAAGACATATTTACTATGGTTGATTGATTGAATCTGAGATGGACCAAATAAATCTAGGTGAAGTAACTCAAGAGGTTTTGAAGTAGAAATCATATCTTTAAGTTTAAAGGAACTTTTTCTAAGTTTTCCTAATTGACATGCATCACATATACTATCTACTTTAAATTGCATCTTAGGGAGGCCTCTTACTAGATCAAGTTTGGATAGTCTAGATAAGAGTTTAAAATTCAAATGTCCAAATCTCTTATGCCAAGTCCAAGGGTCACTTGTATTGGCCAAAAGACATAGATTATCATTTGAAATTTTCATACTAAGAATATAGATATTCTTTTTCCTAACTCCCTCAAAGATAATATTAGATTTATTATCTTCGATGTGACACTTGTCTTTTTCAAATTTAATCCTATATCCTTTATCACATAACTGACTAATACTAAGTAGATTGTGTTGTAGATTTTTAACTAACAAAACATTTGAAATAATAGGAGTTTCAAAATTACCTACATTGCCGATGCCAACCACATAACCTTTTGAATTATCCCCAAAATTAACCAATCCTCCATCCTTGTAAATAATGTCATTGAGTATCTCTGGATTTCCTGTCATATGCCTTGAACATCCACTATCAAGTATCCACTTGTTTTTCCTTATTTGCACAGCTTGTCCATTGTGAATAGATTCATTTGTCGCCATGAAGCAAGATTCCTGAACAGTGAGCAACTTTTGTAGATTACCTGATTCTATATAACTATCATGCATCAATTTATGAGACCACAATGATTTGATCATTAAAGAAATATTTTTAGAAAACATTTCAAACTTAGCCATGAACTTTTCAAAAATCAGATTATGAATACTTTGAAATACTTGCTCTGATACCAAATGAAAGGGACGCGGAAGATGATCTTAAGGCTATTTAACACTAGAGGGGGGGTGAATAGTGTTTTAAGAATTTCTTTAAAACTTCTTTGATTTAAATTGAATTAACTAACTTAATGCAAATACACAATCACAGATCAAATCACAGAATCACAAACAAATGCAAATATAAATAAAAAGCAAGTAAAGGAAAGAACACACCAGGAATTTTATACTGGTTCGGTGTTACCCTACATCCAGTCCCGCACAACCCGTACAGCTTTCTATTCAACAATAATCTAGATTACAATCCCTCGATTCCAAGGCAACGAGGTACACCCTCCAGATTCTCAGGTCTCTGGGTAGAACCACTTGATTCACAGGACACAAGTTCACCCGATCGATTTCCAAGGACACGATCACACATTTATAACCCCACACAAGTTTCTTTGAGTACAAATATATCTATAACTCTGATAAGCACTGAGATTCTTTGAAGAGAGTGGTAGAGAATCAAACTAGAGATATTCTGGTTTGATTCACTTAAGATTTCGGCAGAATATGGATAGGATGATTAGAAAATAAGATAAGAGAGTAAAGAGGAGAGAAAATGAAGAAAGTAGTATATTGAAAACGTCCATAACAGTCTCTATTTATAGAGAATGAATGGATGTGTCCATTCGAAGAGGTTTAAACGAATAGACACTTCTTTTGAAAACAACCTTTGCTGTAACGGGAAGTATGTCGACATGACAGGTAAATAGGATGTCGACATGGTCTAGTAAAAAGTGATGATTTGCTTTACTTTGAAAATGATGATTTAAAACATATGCAACTTTATTCAAATGGACTCTATGTATTTGTAGAAGGTATTTAGAAGTAGAAATACTTATGAATGTATATATGTATATATACTAAAATATATTTAAAATTAAAGCAAATAAACTAAAGTAAATATAATATTAAAATAGATTTTGAGGCTAAAATATCAAGGACAATTTTGAAATCAAAATATAACAATATGATAAATATGATTTTGAGGCTAAAACATTTTTGGAAATGTGAACGAAGGTTTTTCTTTTGAAAAGGAATATTTGAAAATCATTTTTTTTATAAAACAAGAGATAATTTTGAAAATCATTTTGAATCAAAATTAGTGGATAACAAAATAGGGCTACTATCCGTTCCACTAGATATTTCGTGAGTTCCATCTCACTAGGGTTCCATCCCTTTAACAAGAACGAAGTGGATTCCATTCCACGAGTAAATTGGATAAAAAAGAATGATAGTGCTTTCAAGGAGTTTTAACAAATATCTAACCTAACTATATTATTTGTCTTGAAATCTTGAATATCTTGAATCTCATGAGTCTTCAATCTTGAACTCTTGATCTTTGTCTTCATCAATTTTGTTTTCTTTACTGTACAGTCTTCTTTTGTTGATACCTGCATATAGATTTCCTGCACATATATATTTTATAACACTTCTATAGTTGTTGTCATCAAAACCACTATCCTATGGACTAACATATCTTACTCCATTCATCAACCTTCTGAGTGCCTACAAAGGTCCGCTTCGTTAGGTCTGCAATGCAAAAGCAGTCAAGGCAAACTCTCTTGATATAACACCTACAGACCTACCTTCGGTGGTGCAGCTTTGTTAGGCCTACCCCAGAGGGCCATCCTAGAGTACCCTCACATTTCGTTGAAGTCTCGTACTTCATTCTAGCCCAAATTAACTAAGTTAAACGTGTTATTTCTATGCTAAAAATCTGTGATGAACTGCTTCATTAGGCTCTTCATCCTTTGGGCTGCTCCAAACGCATCTTACCATTTTATTAGACCCTACGTCTATTCTTTTATTATGCATTTAGTTTAATTTTCTAATTCTGTTGGCTACTTATTTACCCTAATCGGCATAAGCATGTCCCAGCCTCACCTAACAATTGTGAGACCATCAGTTTCTGATTGAAAGGGAATGTTGTTGGTATGGGTCTTTCTTCTATGTTTTCTCATTAACTTAGTGTAAGTTTTAAAATAAGCTTTTTCTGTTATCTCTAATTATAACCTATGTTATAATTATACTTGCAATTGTCACTTCTATATTCTTTTATAATCTACATGTTATAAATATAATTGTAAGTGTCACTTTTCTATTCTAGTCTGTCTTCTTTTATATGATATTGAATTCTCTTTATTTCTCTTATATTATATGACAATCTTGGCATGGGACTACGTCCGATTGTCACAAATTTACTTATCATAATAACTACTTTTCTTTTATTCTACTATCTGCACAGTAAATGCAGATCTAGGCACATTTTTGTTTATTGTTTCTAGTCTTGTCAAATAATTAACTTGATTTCTTCTTTAATTTCTTTAACTCTTTACTTTATTCTCTTTTATTCTAGGAAGTAGTTCTATTCTATTTTGTTGGTTACAAAAACTGTGCTAAAAATCCATTTCCTAATTTTAATCTAAATAATGCTATAAACAATAACTCGAAATCGCAAGATATTTCTTTTATTGTTTCTTCAACTATTGGGTAATGCAAAATACAGTAATGTCTCTATTTTACACTAGTTCCCTTTTTCTTTCTTTTATTCTTGAAATTACGTTTATTTTTTTTTTTTGCAATATTAAACTATGGAAATGTATTCCCTTTTCTAAACCAACCAACTAATCTATCACTAACTTCCAAATCAAGTTATTAGATTTTCCCCTTTTTAATTTATTTCTCCCGTTTTAGCATAATTTACTGTAAATTTCTTGCTTTTAGGCTTATGCCCTTCTCTACAGATTTTAAGCCTAATATTACTTATATTTAATTGGATTCCTTACTTTCTTTTCTATATAAATAATATTTAAATATAAGTACACCTTTCTTATAAACTTTACAGTTTCAATATAACTAACTAATAGAACTAATTACTGAAATTAGTGCAAATGCTGAATTAAAATATTTAATGGGAATCTAACGATAATATATCATAAACGTAAAAGATATATAATTGAAATCCACTCACCTGTCGTCCTTAGCTGTACTCCATGGTCTTCCTGGATCCCCTTCTAAGGCGTCTAATGTTTTTATTAAAAAGATATTCTCCTTAGAAATATTTTCTCTTTAAGGTTCAGCCTAAGGCAATGAACCCAATTGGGAGAAAATCTAATTGAGAGAAAATAGCTAGGCCTAGGGTTCTATTTATAGTGGAGTTTGGGGATCTCAGATCGTCGGATTTTAGGATTGAATCTAGTGCAACCATGTCATAGGCTTGCTGCGAATCGTTGGATCCAGAAAACAACACTCGAGATTATGCGAAAATCAAATTATTAAACGTTAACTTTTAACCGTTGCCTATTCATTCTAATTAATTTCCATCAATTAAACACATGTTTATTTTGAAATTCAAACAGTTGCTAATTAATGTAAATTAATTGCCTTTAATTACTGATTCGATTAACATTGCCTACTAATGTTAATTAATTACCTCTAGTTGCTGATGTCAATTAATTTCCTTTATTACATGCGTCTATTTTGAAATTCAAACCCGCGTTATGTTTGGAATTTATAAGCACATAAATTTATAAACAAATATATTTATGCACATTTACACGTATAATTATTTTTCGATACGAAACTTCGAACGTCAATAACTTTTTCATACGAAGTCCGTTCGAGGCATATTATATATGTAAATTAATCATAAAATCGCCATGAACACAATGATATAAGTTTCGAGGCCATATTTTGACAATTCCAAAAACACTCATTTTCACTGTTTATAATTATTTTATTATTTAATTATCTAAAATGTGGGGTGTTACATTAATTCAATATAAAATTCAAATTAATTTAAACGTCAATTTGAACTACCAAACAACAACCAATAAAATTCTTATCACTTCATAAATTTAATTCTACTAACATAAGAAGATTTAGTATTGCGTGATTGGGTTTAATCACTCACCTATGATTTTATGCTCATTAAAAATCCAATAACAGCCTAAAATTTCAACAGTCTCCAAATTCAACCAAACAAGTTTCATATTGTTCGGAATTTCGATACGAGTCCAACAGAAGAAACCGCGTGCAAATCCGAGTTCGTATGTAAAAGTTTTTAAAGTTAGAAGATTAAAAATTTTAAATTAAATTTAAATTAACTAAGGGCGATATGGTAAATAACCTGCCACCTTCCTCAATCCTTACGTGAACATGCACGCGTTCAAACCCATCATGGCCGCCACTTCATAAACCTATCGCACCACCTACTAGCAACTGTGCAAAGATCGGACATCGCCTCCCAGACCGCCATCATCCCCTCTACCCACGCCCAGACCGCGGGCCACTTCCAACGCCGCCATCCACCTCCGATCGAGATCCCAAATGCATACCCTTATGGCCAAGATCCAACGAATTTGAACACTCTTTCCATGATCCAACCCGATGGATGAACTCCACTTAACATCCCTTATGATGCGGTGCCCTCCGATCGTCGATTGGATAAAGATCCACCGTCGATTTGCAAAACCCTATAGACGGACGGTTGAGAAAGATCGCTAATTTCTGGTCAAACCCAGACTCAAATGCAAAAACGAAATGTAGACGCTGATTCCGTTCGTCGGGAGCTCGCGACGATATATTATATGACATGATTGGAGCAGTTTGAATTTTTGGATTTGATTTGAAATTGTAATTAGGTTTTGGCTAATCTCCATTAAGAAAGAGTAGATAAGAACTAAAATGTACATACATAAATTAGAATAGAAAGTTGCTAGGGTTTATAACAACATATATATATATATAGGTAGAAATTGAATAGAAATGGATGGAACAGATCGATTGGGTCGAAGCGATAACAAAGACCCGAAAAGCCCGTTTCATTCCTGAAACAAAATTAGGTCATCCTATATATCGAAATATAGGCTCAATGAAACTAATTTCAAACTCTAATTCTATTGTATATAGAAGTTAGCTTTTAAAATCAAATTATTTTAATTAAATTCCTTTAATTGATTTCTACGCGTTTCGAGCTCGCACGATCAAACGATAAGTCTGATCGTTACGAAACTTGAAATCCCATAATAATTCACTATTAAGTATCCGATGAAACTAGTTTCGTCGAAATCCGAGACAGTGCCCAAAAAGACTAATTTTACACGTTAATTAAAACAATCTATTTTAAAAATTAATTTAATCACTTTTAAATTCTAAATTAAAAGTTTTCTATCATCATTCTTGATTAAATAGGAATTAATAATCTTTTAAAATACAATTTTCCATGTTAAATCCAAGATTCAAATATTTAATTAATTTCACCCTTTTATTACAACCGTAATAAAAGCCCGGTTAATTATATTTAAATTTCTACCTATTCTTTTATTTTGATTCAAAAGTCTTTTATATCAATCAATAATTTCTTATGTATAAATTAAATATAAGTTTCCACTTTATTACACTCACCACTCAACAATTAATGTCTTTTCTTTTATTAACTGCAATATTTCAATTACATTAAATTTCATTGATTTCCAAATTAATTTCAATGGATTTAATAATAAGATGATTAATAAAAAAATTATACACATTAATAATTCATATCTATTAACTTATTGTTTACAAACAAGGATTATAAATTACTTACCACATAATTGATTTCATATTCTATATTAAAACCAATTTCAATTAAATAACATATAATTTCACTATTGATACATCATTTATTTTACTCCTTATTAAACTTACAATTGATTGAAATTACATTAAAACATTTGTCAATTACCTTCGATTAATATTATTAAATTATATTCTAACAAAAAAATTTCATTTATAAATCATAAATTTTTATTTCTGACAGTATTAAATTCCAAAGTCTTAATTAATTTAATAATTTTAATTGTCGAAAATACGGGTCGTTACAAAAATACATTTCGCGGGAACTAAATTGTTCTCCTCGAATGGTACCCCAACCTCTTTTAGTTAAGAATTTCACCATTAGATACTTTTGTGAGACAAATGCATCCACCTCATCTAAGACAAAGCGGCCAGAGAATGCACTATAGTATGATGCCTGATCCATGATAACAAAAGGAGTTTCAAAAATTCTACAACATGACGGTACTCCCATTTTGTGATGCCCCACCTATATACTCATGCCAGCCAAGGACACTACGGGGTAATGCCGTCGACAGCGTGAAGAATAAGGCTGTTGAGGAGCGACCATCTGTGTAATTGCTTTATGCGAGTACCGATATGTCAGATAATATAACTTACATTTCATTTAAAGAGAAAATCCGACATATCAAATACAAACTCAAAGCTACCACACAATGGCTATGAGGCCTTGGGAAAAAAATATAGAAATAAACATAACACAAATCAGTCACAGATATTCATATCACAATGGCGGAATCAGATATGAATATAACACATAAAAGTGTACATCAAAGTAGTGGTAAAATAAGATCCACTACATCACAAAAGAATAGATACAAGTGCTGGACAAAAAATAATTATACAACAAGGAGTCCATATCTCAAACGTATAATAACCAAAAACTACTAATCTCAAGTAGTTAGCCAAAAATCAGATGGTAATCCCTGATAAGAAGTCAAGCGGAAGCACCTGTAACATCTCGGTCTGACCCGAGTATTATTTAAGAAGAAAATAATAAACAGATCAGTCTAGCTATAATTATCATATATAAAATGAGATATAAGAAGAGATATAACAAAAACGTATGATAACAATTATGTCATACTATGCCAAGTATACTTTAAACAACAACAAAATCATACAATATCTCAAGAATCTCAAAGCACCAAAAAGAATGACATATTCTTTATTTTATTCACCAAACCCCAAATATTGACAAACAAATCATTGCCAATCACAAAAAGAGGTGAAACACAAATTCTAGAAATCAGCAACTAGAAATCCAGAAATCACAAAGGATGGGAGGCCTATCACAAACGGGAGCATGAAAACTCACCAACACGTGTATCATAAACGAAACGCTATTCCATGGTTGCTAACCATCAATTTTGAGCCGAAGCTCCACAAACGGCCCGAAGACCATGGGTCGCTACCCCGCCAAATTTGAACCGAAGTTCCACAAACGGGGTTTTTAGTCCCCATACAAACAAATAGACATCGCACATCGCTAGTCTAAATCACAAAATGATCGGCATTGATCAATAAAAAGTGTGAACCACACTAAGCTAGTAAATAAATGAGTTTAGCTTCATGTCCCATAACCACTAGCTTAACTTAAATATTTACGAACAGATTGTAGATTTCCACTAGAAAATTGTCACAAGAGTTCAATCGAACAAGTCCAAGAATTAACCGACGAAGTAAACGCAAGCGTTTCATACCACTTGTTTTACTAAGCCATTTAATTAGATTTCTCATATGAATGAGGTAAAGGTTTGTATATACTAATAGGTTGGAAAACGGTTTTATAAACGAGCTTTGTATTAAAAATAGAGTTGCAATCATCTTTGTGAAAGAGTTTGAATAGTTACTACTAGTATAGAAACCTTTGTATTTGAAAGTGACAAATCACAAAAATGATTGTAAAAAAAATCAATCACTAAAGATTCACATTCGAAGACGTGAATCAAAACTATAGAAATCGATATCAAATCCATCAAATGGATATTCCCAAAAGTCCAAGGAAAGAAGTCATCAAAGTCGAGAATAAGTAATAACAACTATCCGGATCAACAAAAATCGATTAGAATAGGAAATCCACACAAAACAGCCTTAATAGGCAAAAATAAACATTTCCAGACGTCTGGTTTGGAATCAAGACGTCTGGATTTGTTTTCTGAAAAATAGTTCAGAAAGCCACCCAGATGTCTGGAATAGCCAAAACAGACGTCTGAGCCATGACCAGACGTCTGGTTTAGAATCCAGATGTCTAGTTTCGTTCTCTGGAAATTATCCAGAGAACCCCGAGACGTCTGAAAACTTCAAGTCAAACGTCTGAGACTCATCCAGATGTCTGATCTTGAATTTCAGACGTTTGGAATTAGTCTCTGGCATTTTTTTATAATCTGCGTGCATACATTTTTCTCTCCAGGTCCAAACTAGATGTCTGGACTTGGTCACCAGACGTCTGGTCATCTGGTCTAGGCAACATTTTGCCTAGGCCAAAGTGGCCAAAACATAGCGGAAGCGATCGGATGAGCAACGACGACTAAGGATTTACGCCAAGCGACAACCCGGCCTTAAAAACTCTCCGATACACCCTGAATATCAATGTCCAAATATCCAAAGAAGGATTTTCATAAAATTGGACCAAAAACACCAAAATTTGGAAAATTCACCAAATCTATTCAAATCAAAAGCAAATGACTATGCACAAGTGTTAGGAATTCATACCTAACAACAAAGATAGCTATAGACATAGATGTGAGTTAAAGAACTCACCGTTAAACTCAAAAACAATGAATGAGAAGCTTTTAAAACAAGGCAAGAACGATTCCTCTTCAACACACTTCAAGAATCTTCAATCTATTATCAAAGGTGAAGTTTTTCCTAAATTAGGGTTAGGAATTTCTGAGAATTGAAGAGAGATTGAGATGGAGAAGAAGAAGAGGATGCTTACCTTAGCTTCTCTTTGATTTCTAGAGCTTGAATTTGAATTTCCTAATAAACTAGGTTTAGGAATGTTAATTTCCTTTCCCTTCCACCATTTCTGTTTTAGCTAGTGTTTGCACAAAAGATGGGCAAACACCTCCAAGTCGTATGATTTAGTTGATTTTATGTTGTTTTTAGTGATTTGGGTGATTTATGCAAATATATAAAAAGCAGGGACTAAACTGTAAAAGACACACAGATTTATAGTGGTTCGGCCAGAATGTGCCTACGTCCACTTTATATGTTATTCTCCTTTACTGTTTGGATTACAAGTACAAAGCTTTGATACAAGTATATGAAAGTTGTTTGAAAGTTCTATCCGTGCTTGAGCTCTCAAACTTGTCTGCCATTATTGTATCCCTGCCCCTCTATTTATAGAGTGAGGCTGGGGGTAGGGGTCTTGGATGTATATAGCTGCTGGTGGGCCTGGGCTGATGCAATCTGGCCTGGTAAAGTTGGTTCGGTAGTACGTTGGTTCGGTGGAGGTTGATTCGGTGGGGGTTAGTCCTGTGGTAGTTGGTTCGGTGGAGATCGATTCGGTGGAGGTTGGTCCGGTAGTAAGTGGCCCGGTGGTGACTTCCCTTGCCTCTGGTTCGGCAGTGGATGGAGGTAGCTGATTCGGTAGTGGATGGTTCGGTAGTAGTGGAGTAAGGGTTGGTTCGGCTAGATAGTTGGTCTCGGGAGTGGACTGGTTCGGTGATGCATGGCTCGGTGGTGGTGGAAACGCACCCAACATTTGCCCCCCAAAGTGGGGCATATGCCAGCATATGTCTCACTTTGTTTTAGGTCATTCGGTTTCAAGTGTCGAACCGGTTGGTTCGGTCGTCCATATTTGCCTATAAGTATGGGCTTCACGCCTCTGTTCACCCTTCATCGTTTGAGATAGCCGAATCAACCGAGTATCGAATCAAACTTGACTGTTCGAAACAGCCGAATTAACCAAGTACCGAATCAAACTTAATTGCCGAACCAGGTGAGTTTTCTCCTGCCGAATGAACTTTTATGACTGGGCCACCAAATGGGATCGTAGAGCATGAGTGCCGAACGAATTCTTGGCCTTGAACTCCCGAATGACCATGGGGAGTACGATTGCCGAATGAGTTCTTAGCCCTGAGCCTCCGAATGAACTTTTTATGTTGGAAATACCGAACGAGACTTGCTTGTTTATATCTCTACATCCCTCGTTCTAACAATGTGCTTTCTCGTGTTGCAGATAATGTCTCATAAAGTAGAAACCCGTTCTGACAAGAAGAATTCTACGGACAGAAGAGAGTCCCCCGTCGTGCCCCCAGTCCAGCCGAATCTAGAACGACGTGGACCCACCCCGAGATCGCTAGTGGACGGGTACAGTCCTAAAGAGCTTCTGAACTCACCTCCTGATTGCTCCCCTAGCTCCCTCAAAGACGAGCAGCTTGATGTCATCTCTCGCTCTTTTGGGATTGACAGAGCGCGTATGCTGTTGCCGGGGGAAGGAGTGATGCCATATAATCCCCCCGAAGGATATTTTGCTTATAGTAGGAACCATTGTATGTGTGGGGCCATTCCCCCGATCAATGCTTGGATAGTCAGCTTCATCACCTACTTGAAGGTGGCTCCATTCCAGCTTCAGCCTAACTCCTACGCCATCTTGTTGAGCCTGTTTGTTATCTTCCAGAGGAGATACGGGCGTCCTCATTCCAGCCGGGAAATCCGGTATCTGTACAACTTAAGAGGCTACAAGAAGGGGTCTCCGTATATTAGCTTGGAGTCGGCCGTGTCCTTCAAGCCAGTCCTGGATTTATATTCAAAGTTCAGCATGTTCAAGAAGGAATGGTTTTTCGTCAAGGATGACTTTGTTTCTATCCGTCGCTTCACCTCTGGCTGTAAGTTGAAGCATATTTATAATTTCCGTTCTGACTGCAATGCTTCTTCTTATGTATTTTTATTTCTTGGTAGCGACAGGTGGCTTTGCGGTCGTGGAGAACGATCGCCTGGTTCAGATGGCTGTGGAAATAGAGGCCATTTCGGGAAGGGATAGGTCGGCTTCTTACTTGATCAGGAACACTACACTTCTGGGGCACAACCTGATTCTACCACATCAGTCTGTGGTCAAGCAGAGAGACACGGCGGAGGAGAGGGCTGCTAAAGTTACAGGAGGGGCTATGGCGAAGAGCAGCAAAAGGAGACCCTTCTCGATACATCCAGTCGCCGGGGGGAAGAAACTCAAGAAGTCCGATGGACCCTCTCCCAGCACATGTCTAGATGTTCCGGAGGAGGAAAATGTGGGGGGGAAAAAGGCGAGGATGAAGGAGGTGAGGCGGAGAGCGGAAGTGGCAGAGAAGGTGATGGTGATCGTCACGGCGATGATGGTGGCGAAGGACAGAGCAGTGATGGCACCGGGGCTTTACCTCCTGGGCAAGCAGGCGTGATTCAAGAGTGGACAGATGACGCTCTCCGCCAAGCCTTCGAAGGGTTGGAGGAAGGACCGGCTTTGGCGGAGAAACACAAGAAAGCTGGTGAGGCCGGGACTGGCGCCGAGTCCAGGAGTGCTTCAGTTGAGGCAACTTCTGCGATTCAAGGTGAATTTTTTTTTACTCTTCTTAACTTGATATATTTCTTGAATTACGGTTCAATGCATGCTTGTGACACTTGGTTTTCATTCCAGGAGCGGGCAAAGCGGCCAAGACCTCAGATGTTCGGCACCGCCTTGAAAAATATAAGTTCCTCAAAGCTTCTACTAAACCAAAGCCTCCGACCAACCGTTCCGAGGATGTAGTCGGCTATCGTCCTCTTCTTGGGGTTATTGAAGAGGGTATTCGGAAGAAGAAGAGGAGCCGCTCCTTGTTCGAACCTTCACCTGGTCCTCAGCCCCCACTCCAGCCTCTTCACGACATCACGGAGGAGGATACTGAGTTCATACCTTCTCCGCATCCGTCTGAAAATCCTACCGTTACCCCGATAGATCATCCTGGCTTGGCCCGTAATCCGTTTGCGGGTCATCCAGATCTGGACCCGGCCTCTCATGATATCTCCTACGACGAGGCTACTGGTGAACACCTTTTCCCTCGTAATCCTATGGTACAGGTGCTTGATGAGGCTAAGTCCCTGGACCTTGATTTGCTTACCACTCGGGTTGTAACTCTGGGGGATGAAGCTAAGGCGAACATCGACCGGATCGCCAAGGAAACCAAGTAGCTGATGGGGCATCATGCCCGATTGGTCAAGGCTGGGAGGAAATCAGGAGCGCCAATATTCGACTGCGGTTAATGGTTTCTGATCAGGCTAAACAACTCGCTGATCAGGCCATCCAGATTTCTCAGCATGAGGCTACATCTAGGCAATTAAAGAGGACTATGGAAGAGGTCAGCAGGGCAGAGTTGCGGAAAATGGAGGCCGCCTGCAAGGAACGGATCGATATGGCTATTGCAATGGTGGATGAGGTTCGGAAAGCGGATCTCGAGCGGGTAAAGGAGTTATCTGGGAGTCTTGAAGCTGCAGAGCTGGCTCAAACCAAGCTAAAGGATGAGATGGAGGCGATGAGGAAATCCCTTCAGGCTGACCGCTTGCGATACCGATCGGAGAGGAATGCTGCCGTTGCAAAGCTATTGGCTTCTGAGGTCCGAATGAGGGAGTTCGAGGAGAACGAGGGGATGATGGATGAGATGCTCCAGGATATGTTCTTCCGTACTTGGAAACAGGGTAACTTATCCTGGATGGATGATTATCCCCGAGTTATGGCCAGGATTTATCTCAGGGCTCTGGAGGAGGCCAAGACTGATGCAGATAAGGAGGGTGGCGAGGTCTTCGGAATGGATGTGGTTACGGCCCAATTCTCCAAGGAGGAGAAGGTGGCGGTGAAGGAGGGCATGCGGCTGCTTGCTGCTGAGGAGGTAGGTGTGCAAGTAGAGGATGATGATCAAGATGATCAAGGAGCAGATGCTGGTAAGTCCTCCCCTTTAGTCTTTCCATTAACCTAGTTGCTTATCACTAATGAATTCTCTCCTTGATCGGACAGGCGGTCAACAGGATAAGGGTAAAGCTCCGATGCAGCCGGCTCCTTGACTTGACCTGGATATCTTTTTGCTTACTGAACATTGTTGTATATGTTAGTCTCAAAATAGTAACGTAACTTTTAGGTTGTAATTATGTCACTTGTAATAAACAGCATTATTTTTGGCGTGTAATTTTTTAACTTAAGCCGATTCTGTCGTATTTGAATGCTTTTGTTATTTTGACATGTTGTATAAGAAATATAGCTATGCATATGTCTGTGATTCAATTGTGTTTGACGCCAAGTTCTTGCTTAAAGAACAATTTCATATCTTGCAATGTTAATGTGATGTGCGAATAGCTACGTATTTATGCACAAAAGAAGAAAGTACCGCCCTTCATGTTTTAGTTGTAGATGGCGGCTTTGAATGTCTTGCGTGACCAAGTATGGAATGCTGCCGAGTGTCCAGTTGTGAGTTCCCACTCCCATTAGCGAATGTCTCATATTCCGTGTCATGTAATTTAGGGATCGTTATAGAGGATAGAAGGAAAGTTTTTTAAATAAAATTGAAATATGAGAAACAGTAAAACTTCCAATCACGGAAGGCCTTCGATGCGCTTAAGTTCGTGGCAAACGGGTTTTGTAGTCACTTTCCCTAGCTGTGGGTCTTGGAGACATTTGTCACCCATCTTACGCCTCTGCGGGGCGTTTATCTTTTTTACCACAGCCGTACTTAAGACGCATCGGAGCCGAGATCGCGCACAGTAACTACCCAGGCCATTATGGCCCGTAATCGTGGGTATTATTCGATTTACTGTGGCCGGCTAGCGTGGGTGCCGATCGTCAACCGTGAACTACCCCTGGCTGGCCACACCTTATGTTGGGGCTTAAACTAGGTTCACAGTTGCCGGCGAGCCGAACGCCGTAATGAGCTGCCTTGGCTATAGTCGGCCTTCTCGGTGGCTTATAATCGGCTCATTACAGTTGGCTTTGAGGGTCGTCGCGAGCAATGAGTTAACCCGCAGCAGAGGGATGCCGGAGCAAAAGTGTCTCATTGGCGAGGGCATAGATTCGTATAGTACCTGTTGGGTCTTGTCCAAGTGAGGTTGCGCCGTGATGTGTCTTGAATGGAAATGTCATTACACAGGATTTTGTTCAACAGAAAAGGATAAAGTTAACAAGCAGCCAAGATATAAAGGAACAAGTTAAAAAGAGACAAGTTTTTTAAAGTGGTTCGGCACGAAAATGCCTATGTCCACTGATTCTCTTTGTTAATTCACTTCATATGGGCAGTACAAGTTAAGAAAAGTATCGACGAAGGTGTTGGATGTTCCATGCCCTCTGGAACACCTCCCCGTCCACTATTGACAAAATATAAGCTCCATTGTGGAGATCTTTATGAATTACATATGGTCCGTCCCAGATTGGATCTAGCGCTCCGGGGCGCGGGAAGATTCGCTTGAGGACAATATCTCCTTCTTGTAAGCTACGATGCTTGACTTTGGAGTTGTATTATGTTGCTACTTTTTTCTTGTGAGCTGCTGCTCTGAGGGCTGCATCATTTCTTCTTTCCTCAATTAGATCCAAAGACATGTGGAGGAGCTCTTCGTTCTCTTCTGGGTTATAGTGGATCCTACGGTGGGAAGGCACTATAGTTTCAACTGGGATCATAGCCTTCGATCCGTATGCCAAAGAGAAAGGAGTATGCCCCGTTGATGTTCTGAAAGATGTGCGATAGGCCCACAGTGCCGTAGGAAGTTCATCCACCCAAGCGCCCTTTGACTTTTCGAGTTTCTTTTTGATTAGAGTTTTGAGAATTTTGTTGATGGCTTTGACTTGTCCGTTTTCCTGGGGATAAGCTACGGATGAGAAGCTTTTGTGAATTCCGTGCTCTTGGTACCAGTTGGCGAACTCCTCGCTGTCAAACTGAAGTCCATTGTCCGATATGATTTTAAGTGGGACTCCGTACCTGCATAGAACATTTTTAACCAAGAAGTTAATAACTTTTGCTGAAGATACTTTATTTAGGGGTTCTGCTTCCACCCATTTGGTGAAATAGTCGACTGCCACTATAGCATATTTGGCCCTGCCTCGGCCCATTGGCAGTTCGCCAATCAAGTCAATTCCCCATACTGCAAAGGGCCAAGGGCTGGTCATTTGAATAATCTCAGTTGTTGGTAGCCGCGGAATCTTAGCAAACTTATGACATCTATCACATTTTCTGACGAAATCTAAGGCGTCCTTGCTTAAGGTGGGCCAGAAATATCCATATTGGAATATCTTTTTTGCTAAAGTCTGTCCTCCCGTGTGATCTCCGCAGCTTCCTTGATGGATGTTGGATAAGATTTCCTTGGCTTCCCTTCCAGCGACACACCTTAATAAGGGGTTAGAGAAGCCGCGCCGATAGAGGGTGCCCTCTTGTATTGTGTAGCAGGAAGCTTTCCTCAAGATTTTCTTGACTTCGTTACGCCCGTTGGGTAGTGTGCCACTTTGTAAGTAGTTTCAGATGGGGGTCATCCAAGTTGCTTCTTCGGTTGCAGCTCTCAGATTCACTTGCTCAAAACTTGGGGTCAGTTGCTTTGAGATGGCTACTGCTCCAGAAATAGTGCCATCTCTCATGCTAGCTTGCTTCGCCAATTCGTCGGGCTCTTGGTTCTCTTCCCGAGGGATGTGTTTGATTAAATAGTGATCCAATCGATTGAGAAGCAACTTGGTCTTCTTTAAATATGCTATGAGTCGTTCTTCTTGAGCCTGGAATTCTCCTAGTATTTGATTTACAATAAGTTGAGAATCGCTATGAAGACACAAAGAATTGGCTCCGATTTCTAAGGCAAGTTCTAATCCAGCTATCATTGCTTCATACTCTGCATCGTTGTTGGTGGCAGCGAATTCCAACCTTATAGCATAGTGTTGCTTATTTCCCTTGGGAGTAATTATTACAATACCTGCCCCCGAGCCTTGTTCATTTGATGCTCCGTCCACGAAGAGATTCCACTTGATGCCTTCTGCTATCTCAGATTGTTCCTTACCTTCGTTGGTAGTGAATTCAGCAATGAAATCGGCCATGGCCTGTCCCTTTATGGTGGTGCGAGGATGGTAGGTGATATCATATTGACTTAGTTCAATGCACCATTTAAGAAGTCGCCCAGAAATGTCGGGACGATGGAGTACCTGCCTCAGCGGTTGATCGGTTAGAACTCTGATGGAATGGGATTGAAAATAGTGTCGCAGTTTTCGTGATGTGATTAGTAGACGGTATGCTAGCTTCTCAAGTTTAGGATATTCGGCTTCTGCCCCCGTAAACCTCTTACTTACAAAGTTTACTGGCTGCTGCGTGCGGTTGTCCTCTCTTACCAAAGCAGCGCTTAGAGCATGAGATGATACAGCAAGGTATAGGTATAACTCTTCGCCTTCGTTTGGAGTCGAGAGTACCGGCGGTTTCTGGAGGTGTTCAATTAGGTTAAAGAAAGCTGTTAAGCATTTGTCAGTCCATTCGAACTTTCCTTTGTCTTTCTTTAGAGCTTCGAAGAAGGGGACGCACTTGTCCATTGCTTTGGAGATGAATCGGCTTAGGGCAGCCACTTTCCCATTCAGGCTTTGTATTTCCTTTCGAGTGGAAGGTATCTTGTTATCTTTCAGAGCTCGGACTTGTTCAGGGTTTGCTTCAATCCCTCTGGCATGGATGATAAATCCCAAGAACTTTCCTGATGATACTCCGAAGGAGCACTTTAGAGGATTAAGTTTCATTCCATATTGGCGAAGTACTCGAAACATCGCCTAGGTGGCTTACGTGATCGTCGGCTTTCCTTGACTTTACCAGCATGTCATCCACATAAACTTCCATAGTTCGTCCTATTAGCTCTGCAAACATCTTGTTGACGAGGCGCTGATAAGTGGCCCCGGCGTTTTTAAGTCCAAAAGGCATTACTTTGTAGCAGTACAACCCCCGGTCAGTGATGAAACTAGTGTGGTCTTGATCGGGAGTATGCATAGGAATTTGGTTATATCCTGAGTATGCATCCATAAAAGATAAGAGTTCGTGCCCGGCTGTGCTATCCACAAGCTGATCGATTCGGGGAAGTGGGAAACAATCCTTCGGGAAGGCGTCATTTAAATTGGAGAAGTCAATGCATGTTCGCCACTTTCCATTAGCCTTCTTTACTAGTACCGGGTTAGCGATCCACTCTGGGTAGATGGCTTCTCGTATGAAGTCATTAGCGAGTAGGTTCTTTACTTCTTCATCGAGGGCTGCTGATCGTTCTGCCCCTATACTTCTCTTTTTCTGTTTCACTAGCGCCTTGGTAGGATCAATATTTAGTACGTGGCATGCTATGTCAGGGGAGATTCCGGTCATGTCAGCGTGTGACCATGCAAATACATCCAAGTTGTGGTGGAGAAAATCAATGAGTTGTTCCTTCAACTCTGCTTTTAGTTGGGACCCGACTTTCAATAGTCTACTCGAGTCATGTCTGTCTACAGATACAAATTCCATAGCCTCTACAGGCTCGGCGGTGGCCTCCTCCTCTTTGTCCCTGGGGTCTAATTCATTGAAAGGGTCGCTGGTATATCGAAGAGGATGGGCTTTCTTTAGTTGCTATGCTTCCAAACTTTTTGTGAAGAGGGCCATCTCTACACTCTTCCCTTTATCCTTCCTGTGGTTATTGCGAAGTTCAGTTACATAGCAATCTCGAGCAATGTCCTGGTCTCCCTCTACTTCCCCTACTCCATTGTTCGTTGGAAATTCATCTTCAGGCACCATGGGGCCAGGACAATTTGGAAGTCAGACAAGGCTGTCCTTCCCAAGAAGGCGTTGTAGGCCGAGTGGTTTTCTATCAGCACGAATGTCTGTTTTCGCACAACGGAGCGGTGATGACTTCCAATTTCAAAAAAGAGGTCCAGTCGCCCGAGGGGCATCTTCGCATTTCCTGTGAAACCGTGGAGTGGTTTATTGCAGGGAAGAACATCCTTTAATGACAACTTCATTTTGTCAAAGGCATGTTTGAATAGGATATTCACTGAGCTTCCAGTGCCTACTAGAATTCGAAAAACCTCGGCTGGACCGAGCCGGGCAAAGATAACCATGGGATCCGTGTGAGGGTACTGCCTTCCCTCCAGGTCACGCCTACTAAATGTGATGTCACCATCCTCTATCCGCTTCGGGTGGCGTTCTTCTATAATAGAATTGACGCATTCTTCATTGTTTCTAAGTGACTTTCCGTACCTTTCCATCTCTGCCCAGCTTCCGCCGGCGATGTGTGGCCCTCCCGAGATGGTATGGACCACTATCTTCTCTTGACTGGAGCCGCTGGTGTTGCGATTTCCTCTGCCTATTTCTAGGGAGGGTAGCCTTGGGTTCTCATTGGTAGGAACTGGAATCCTGTTCTGGCCTTTTACATAGCGTTCTAGTCTTCTTCTTCTGATATGTTCTTCAATCAAGTCCCGGAGATGATGGCATTCGTTGGTATCATGCCCATGGGATTCGTGGAAGCGATAGAATTTTCCGGACTTAATGGCGTTATCTGATTCCTTCTTTTGCGGGGGGCGTTTGTATTTAACTTCGTCTTGAGTGGCCAGGAAGATGTTTTCGATCGTTTCATTCAACGGGGTGTAAGCGTCAAATCTCGGTCCTGGCCGATATAGACGCTTTTTTCCCTTCTTGCCCCCAGCGTTGTCTCTAGAATCATTTCTTCGAACGTCCTTTGCTATAGCGGGCGTGTTTCCGTGGGCTGCCTTATTTTGTTGTCATGTCTGCCTCTCAGTGGCAGCGTCTTCAAGTCTCATATATTTTCCAGCTTCATGGAAGAAATCGGGTAAAGTAGCTGGTTTTTCTTTGGTCAATCTTCTAGCAAATTTAGTATCCGGATGCACACCGATACAGAGGGCCATTAAGATAAGCTTCTCATCGGCATCTTGGACTGCGGCCGCTTCGGCATTGAATCGGGTTAAATATTGATGCACCTTCTTTCCAGGTTTCTGTTTGATATTGGATAAGGAATAAGCGTCCTTGGGTTGCTCCACATGAATGCGGAATTGGCTGATGAATTTTTCTTTCAACATCTCCCATGAGCTGATGGATCCTTGGGGTAGATGGCAGAACCAGGAGGTAGCTAGATCTGCTAATAACGGGAAGCATTTGCACAACACTCCTTCCGTTGCTCCACTCATGAGCATATGCTATTTGTATCTCTGTAAGTGTACAACGGGGTCAGAGGTTCCTTTGTAAGGTTCCATTGTTGGCATTTGCCATTCTCGGGGGGTGATGGCAATTTCGATATTGCGGGCGAAAGGGCTGGTTACCCTAGCACCTATTCCTCGGTCTCTTTGATCCCGTTGGACGCACTCTCTGAACAAGCGTGCCATCCTTTCATCAGAATTTGGAGCAGATAGAAATGAGTTCGGTTCTGCTCTATAGGATTGATTCCATCCAGATGACCTGTAGGGATGGTATCGTCTATCATTCCTAATATTTTCCAGTGGTTGTCTTCGGTCTTCTGGGAGAATGCTAGGGTTAGCTACAGTTGGCCCTTGCCTCGATCTTCCCCTGATGGGTTCTGATCTAAGCACTTCTTCGGGTCCACCTTCGGGCTGGACTCTAGCTCGGCCCCTTTCATTGGTGTTTCCGTGGTTAGGCAGCATGACAGGCTCAGCTATAGTTGATCTCCGCCTGGTACCTCCCCCGTTGGGTTCGGTTCCAAGCGTTTCCTCTGGTCCAACTTCGGGCTGAGCTCAGTCTCAGCTCCTACCATGGCTGCTTCTGTCGTTAGCTTCTTCGAAGAAGGAAGATCTTTGTCGCCTCTAGGATCCCCCAGACTGGGACTCACCCCATGATTCAGTGTTGCGGTTGGACTCTTCAGCATCCCTTAAGCGTGACATGAGTTGGTTCACCAAGGCTTCCTGTTGGGATGTGAAGCGGTTAGTCACTTCAGCCACAACCCTGTCTAGATCTACCCTAGTAATTGCTGCCGGCTGTTCCGTGGCAGGGGTTGTCAGATTTTCCTAACCTTCATTTGGTAATGCTGTTGGAATGGGACGATTCTCTTAATTTGTGATCACTGGATCTAGAATACTGCTAGTTGCGATGTTCTTTCCTTTGTAAACGTCTTTTTTCTGCCTGGGAGGCATGTTTTCCAAGCAATAAACGACGCTGTTAGGAAGAAAGTTAAGTGGGAGAAGCTGAAGCTTCGAGCTCCCGCTCTCAATGAAAGCACCAAAAATGTTTGCATAAAAGATGGGCAAAAACCTCCAAGTCGTATGATTTAGTTGATTTTATGTTGTTTTTAGTGATCTGGGTGATTTATGCAAATGTATAAAAAGCAGGAACTAAACTGTAAAAGACACACAGATTTATAGTGGTTCGGCCAGAATGTGCCTACGTCCACTTTATATGTTATTCTCCTTTACTGTTCGGACTATAAGTACAAAGCTTTGATACAAGTATACGAAAGTTGTTTGAAAGTTCTATCCGTGCTTGAGCTCTCAAACTTGTCTGCCATTATTGAACCCCTGCCCCTCTATTTATAGAGTGAGGCTGGGGGTAGGGGTCTTAGATGTATATAGCTGCTGGTGGGCCTGGGCAGATACAATCTGGCCTGGTAAAGTTGGTTCGGTAGTACGTTGGTTCGGTGGAGGTTGATTCGGTGGGGGTTAGTCCGGTAGTATGTTGGTTTGGTGGAGGTCGATTCGGTGGAGGTTGGTCCGGTAGTAAGTGGCCCGGTGGTGGCTTCCCTTGCCTCTGGTTCGGCAGTGGATGGAGGTAGCTGATTCGGTAGTGGATGGTTCGGTAGTAGTGGAGTAAGGGTTGGTTCGGCTAGATAGTTGGTCTCGGGAGTGGACTGGTTTGGTGATGCATGGCTCGGTGGTGGTGGAAACGCACCCAACAGCTAGAGAGTGTTAGTAAATGAAAGTGAATGAAGGAAGTTGAGTGGAGCTAGGGAATTCAGTTGGGTTAATGGGCTGAAACCCAAACCTAAAGCCCAAAAATAGAAAATAGCAAAATTCACTCAACTCCAAACATATCGATGTTTATACTTAAAAAGGTTATAAATGCCTTTTGGGACTCAATGGAAATGGTCTTGAGTCCCAATTCGACTATTTACAAAAAGTATCTTTTTAGACTTTAATTCGACTAACGATGCTATATTTAAATAAGACAATTAAATATACAATCGTAAAATATGCGGGTTGTTACAGACTCCACTCCTTAAAGAAATTGTGTCCTCGCAATACTTAAGAAAAAGAAATAAAAAGTAACAACCATACAAAGGCATAACAACACATAAAGAAGAAATTTTGAAATAAGAAGTTCACCTTACGGAGCATGAGAGAGTAAGTCTGGATGTGTTCGCTCGATGAATTCTCTGGATTCCCAAGAGCAATCCTTAGGATTCGAGGACCATTAAACTTTCACAAGAGGAACATCTTTATTTCGAAGGCGTTTAACCTCCGAAGCAATGATACGAATAGATTGTTGCTCATAAGTTAAATTTGGTGAAACTTCAATTTCTTCAATAACACCAGGCTCAAGACTCGAATCAGAATCTCTAAGGCATTTCCGTAATTGAGAGACGTGGAATAAGTCATGAATAGTAGAAAATTGAGCCGGTAATAAAGGCGATAAGCCACGGAACCAATGCGTTCGGTGATGGGAAAGGGGCCAACATATCGAGGTGCTAACTTTCCCGATCGACTAAAACGCATAACACCTTTCATAGGTGAAACACGAATGAACACCAAATCTCCCACAGAAAATTCTAATTTCCTTCTTCGGTTATTGGCATAGGATTTTTTTCTACTTTGAGCTTCTTTCATCCTATGATGAATAAGGTCAGTCTTTTCTTTGGCATCACGAATAAAATCTGGACCTAAAACCAGCTTCTCACCGGCTTCAAGCCAACACGAAGGAGACGGCATAGCCTTCCGTAGAGTGCCTCGAAAGGAGCCATCCCAATACTAGATTGGAAGCTATTATTATAGGAAAACTCAACAAGAGAAATATGATTTTCCCAACTTCCACCAAAATCAAGAACACAAGCTCGAAGAAGATCTTCAAGAGTTTGATTCACATGCTCCGTTTGTCCATCGGACTGAGGATGATAAGCGGTGCTAAAATTAAGCTTTGTTCCCAATGCTTTTTGAAGACCTTTCCAAAACTAGTAAACAATGGATCACGATCGCGAACGATAGAAGTAGGAACTCCATGCAATTTAACAATTTCCTTGACAAAGAGTTTAGCCAAAATAGGTACGGTCCGATTGGACCGAACGCGAATAAAATGGGCGGATTTTGTAAGTCTATCAACTATCACCCATAGGCTATCATGGCCCGAACGAGAACGGGGAAGACCGTCAATAAAGTCCATGGAAATTTGATCCCACTTCCATATTGGAATTTTCAAAGGTTGCAATAACCCACCGGGCCTTTGATGCTCGGCCTTAACGAGTTGGCAAGTCATGCAACGCTTAACAAAGTTAGCAATATCAGATTTCATTCCCTTCCAATAATAAAATCGCTTCATGTTAGCAATATCAGATTTCATTCCCTCCCAATAATAAAGTCACTTCATGTCAGCGTACATTTTACTACTACCGGGATGAATGGTAAATTTAGAACGATGAGAATCTTCTAATATGTCTTTACGAAGATCACAAATATTTGGCACAATAAGTCTACCAAATTTTCGAATACCGCCATGAACATCAATATCAAAGTCTTTCAAACCTTCAATATCAATTTTTTCCCTACAACTTTGGCTAAGAAAAACCAATTCGGGATCATGCTTTTGAGCTTCAAGAATGCGGTCTAAAAGAGAAGGATGAGCTTCAAGGCTACACAAAACAAGAGATGAACATAAATCGGATTCACGATCTCGAATCTCACAAGTGGAAAATTTCTCGAGATCATTCCATTCGGATACCATCATGGAAACAACCACTTGTTGCTTTCGGCTAAGGGCATCGGCAACACGATTTCCTTTTCCGGGAGTATAGAGAATATCAAGATCATAAGATGCAAGGAACTCGAGCCAACGTTGTTGACGCAAATTAAGTTCCTTTTGAGAAAATAAATACTTCAAAGATTTATGATCGGTGTAGAGAACAAATTTCTTTCCCAAAAGATAATGACGCCAAATTCTAAGGGCGAAAACAATAGCCGCGAGCTCTAAATCATGAGTGACATATCTTGTCTCGGCAGGCTTTAATTGCCTAGAAGCATAAGCAATAACACGTTCTCTTTGCATGAGAACGGCACCCAAACCAACACGACTAGCATCGGTATAAACAATAAAGTCTTGGTTCCCATCGGGAATCACAAGAATAGGAGCATCGGAAAGGAGTTCTTTTAGTTTCTGAAAAGCAGCTTCACATTTGTCTGACCAAATGTATTTAACTCCCTTCTTTGTCAAATTAGTAAGAGGTACGGAAATTTTAGAAAAGTCTTTTATGAACCGACGGTAATAGCCCACCAATCCAAGGAAGCTACGAATTTTCGTCACACTCTTGGTCTCTTCCAATTTCGAATCACTTCAATCTTCGAAGGATCCACGAAAATTCCAGATTCAGAAATAATATGCCCCAAAAATTTCACACGAGATTGCCAAAAGTGGCATTTAGAAAATTTTTCTTTCAATTGGTTGCTCCTAAGAGTTTCCAACATAATCCGAAGATGATTTTCATGCTCCTCCTTGGTTTTAGAATAAATAAGAATATAATTTATAAAGATGAGAACAAATCGATCGAGGAAGTCTTTGAAAACTCGATTCATAAGGTCAACGAAATAAGCCGGAGCATTCGTCAAACCAAATGGCATAACAAGCCATTCATAAGATCCATAACGAGTACGGAACGATGTCAAAGGAATGCTATCCTCTGCAATACGGAGCTGATGAAAACCGGATGCTAAGTCTAACTGTGAAAAGACTGTAGCACCACTAAGTCGATCGAGTAAATCATCAATCCGAGGCAAGGGGTATTTATTCTTGATGGTGAGATCATTAAGTTTGCGGTAATCAATGCAAAGCCTAAGTGTACCATCAGATTTCTTCACAAAAATAGCCGAAGCTCCCCATGGAGAGGAACTAGATTGAATAAATTGCTTCACTTCCAATTCGGATAATTGTTTACGCATCTCCTCATTTTCCTTATTGGACATACGATAAGGAGGACGAGTGATAGGTAGAGCTCCAGGGATTAGATTAATTCTGAACTCAATTGATCGCTTAGGTGGTAATCCTAAAACGGGCTCAAATATGTCGGGAAATTCACGAACAATGTGCATGAGAGAAATGACATCTTCCTCATCATCATTATCATCATGAGGATTTAGAGAATACAAGGATGCTTTCGAATTGGAATCTGAATCTTCCAGAACAAGAGAAATCTGCTTAACAGATTGAGGATGCCAAAGATATATAGTCCGCTTAGGACATAGGATATGGGCTTCATAACGGTTAAGCCAATCCATTCCCAAAATCATTCTGAAACCAAGGTAACGCATAACATGCAAATCGGCACGAAAAGAGTAACCAAATAAAATAATTTCGACATCTTTACACAATAAACTGAGTGTTGTGGATCCACCAACTGGATTCGCAATTCTCAATGAAGTCATCAGGCCAATAACATTCAAATACAAAGCATCAATAAGTTCTTTTGATATAAAAGAGTGAGATGCACCCGTATCAAAAAGAACTCGAATAGGAAATTCACGAAATATAATAATGCCATCAAGGATAGAATGAGAAATACCTTGACCACGAGAAGTGTTAGAAGGGGCTTGTACAACATTTAGCTTGCCTTCCTTCTTGCTTTGAAGTTTGGGACACAAAGATATAGTATGACCCGAACTCTTGCAATAGCAGCAAGAAAGAGACTTCGGGTACTTGTTTGCATAATGGTCCTTAGAATCACAATTGTAACATTCTCCACGACGAGAGGTAGGAGTATTTGCTACCGAAGTTTCTTGCTTCCCTTTCTTGTTGGGATTAGGCTTGAATTTAAAAGGTCTCTTCTTGTTGATGTTTTGTTTGACCTCTACATCACTTTCTTTATCGGCTTCTTCGAGTCGAAGAGCGATATCAACAAGTTGATCAAAAGAAACTTCCAATTTCAAAAGTAATGGTTTCTTGAGGTTCTTGTTCAACCCATAAACAAATCTCTGATTTTTCTTCAATGGGGTATTAATATACTCGACCCCATGTTTAGATAGAGATTCGAAAGAAGCAACATAGTCTGTCACAGAATATTCACCTTGAACAAGGTCAATAAAGCGCCGGGCCAAAGTTACTTTTTCAACTTCCGGCACAAACTTCAATTCGAACCTTTCCCGGAATTGCTCCCAAGTAAGATCCGCTTCGATAATTTCAGAAATCAAAAGCTCGTACCAGTCAAATGCTCTTTCTTGGAGCATGCTAGAAGCCACTTGGACTCGATGAAGATCAATAAGGTTCATTTGAGAAAAGATGCGATCGCATGTTCTGATCCAAGCCTGGACTTCTATAATGCTCTCGGAACCCTTGAAAGGCTTTCCACCCAAAGCGGTATAATCATTGCACAAGCGTGAAAACCCAGATTTAGGGTGAGTAGGCGCTGGAACAGGACCGACAGCTCGGGCATTGTTCACAAGATCTAAAAGTTATTGAGCAGTCATAAATACGCCCTCCTGAGGAGTAGCACTGGATTGACTGGCGCTGGGACAGCCTGGTCTAACCATTTCTCTTCTCTAAGAAAGAAAGAAAGAAGAGGAAAAAGGTTATTCTTAGAATGAATATCAAACAAACTTGATTGATAAAGCAAGGCATCACAAAAGAAAATAGGATAGAACGGTACGAAGACTCGAATTAAATCATATGGCACGATTCCTAAGAAAGACTTAGGACAATGATCCTTGCCAGATTATTCTACATTGTTCCGAATTTTGGCTCTGATACCAAGCTGTGACGCCCCACCTCTATACACACGCCAGCCAAGACACTATGGGGTAATGTCGTCGATTAGCACGAAGAATAAGGCTGTTGAGGAGCGACCATTTGTGTAATTGCTTTGTGCGAGTACCGATATGTTAGATAATATAACTTACATTTCATTTCAAGAGGAAATCCGACATATCAAATACAAACTCAAAGCTACCACACAATGGCTATGAGGCCTTCAGAAAGAAATATAGAAATAAACATAACACAAATCAGTCACAGATATCCATATCACAAAGGCGGAATCAGATATGAATATAACACCTAAAAGTGTACATCAAAGTAGTGGTAAAACAAGATCCACTACATCACAAAAGAATAGATACAAGTACTGGACAAAGAATATTTATACAACAAGGAGTCCATATCTTAACCAAAAACTACTAATCTCAAGTAGTTAGCCAAAAATCAGATGGTAATCCCTGATAAGAAGTCAAGCGGAAGCACCTGTAACATCTCGGTCTGACCCAAGTATTATTTAAGAAGAAAATAATAAACGGATCAGTCTAGCTATAATTATCATATATAAAATGAGATATAAGAAGAGATATAACAAAAACGTATGATAACAATGATGTCATACTGTGATAAGTATACTTTAAACAACAACAAAACCATACAATATCTCAAGAATCTCAAAGCACCAAAACGAATGTCATATTCTTTATTTTATTCACCAAACCCCAAATATTGACAAACATATCATTGCCAATCACAAAATGAGGTGAAACACAAATTCTAGAAATCAGCAACTAGAAATCCAGAAATCACAAAGGGGGGAGGCCTATCACAAACGGGAGCATGAAAACTCACCAACACGTGTATCACAAACGGAACGCTATTCCATGGTCGCTAACCATCAATTTTGAGCCGAAGCTCCACAAACGGCCCGGAGACCACGGGTCGCTACCCCGCCAAATTTGAACCGAAGTTCCACAAACGGGGTATTTAGTCCACACACAAACAAATAGACATCGCACATCGCTAGTCTAAATCACAAAATGATCGGCATTAATCAATAAAAAGTGTGAACCACACTAAGCTAGTAAATAAATGAGTTTAGCTTCATGTCCCATAACCACTAGCTTAACTTAAATATTTACGAACAGATTGTAGATTTCCACTCAAAAATTGTCACAAGAGTTCAATCGAACAAGTCCAAGAATTAACTGACGAAGCAAACGCAAGCGTTTCATACCACTTGTTTTACTAAGCCGTTTAATTAGATTTCTCATACGAATGAGGTAAAGGTTTGTATATACTAATAGGTTGGAAAACGGTTTTATAAACGAGCATTATTTTAAAAATAGAGTTGAAATCATCTTTGTGAAAGAGTTTGAATAGTTACTACTAGCATAGAAACCTTTGTATTTGAAAGTGACAAATCACAAAAATGATTGTAAAAACAATCAATCATCAAAGATTCACATTCGAAGACGTGAATCAAAACCATAGAAATCGATATCAAATCCATCAAATGGATATTCCCAAAAGTCCAAGGAAAGAAGTCATCAAAGTCGAGAATAAGTGATAACAACTATCTGGATCAACAAAAATCGATTAGAATAGGAAATCCACACAAAATAGCCTTAATAGGCTAAAATAAACATTTCCAGACGTCTGGTTTGGAATCTAGACGTCTGGATTTGTTTTTTCAAAAAATAGTTAAGAAAGCCACCCAGACGTCTGGAATAGCCAAAACAGACGTTTGAGCTATGACCAGACGTCTGGTTTAGAATCCAGACGTCTAGTTTCGTTCTCTGGAAATTATCCAGAGAACCCCCAGACGTCTGAAAACTTCAAGTCAGACGTCTGAGACTCATCCAGACATCCGATCTTGAATTTTAGACGTTTGGAATTAGTCTCTGGCATTTTTTTATAATCTGCGTGCATACATTTTTCTCTCCAGGTCCAAACTAGATGTCTGGACTTGGTCACCAGACGTCTGGTCACCTGGTCTGGGCAACATTTTGCCTAGGCCAAAGTGGCTAAAACGTAGCGTAAGCGATCAGACGAGCAACGATGACTAAGGATTTACGCCAAGCGACAACCCGGCCTTAAAAGCTCTCTGATACACCCTGAATATCAATGTCCAAATATCCAAAGAAGGATTTTCATAAAATTGGACCAAAAACACCAAAATTTGGAAAATTCACCAAATAAATTCAAATCAAAAGCAAATGAATATGCACAAGTGTTAGGAATTCATACCTAACAACAAAGATAGCTATAGACGTAGATGTGAGTTAAAGAACTCACCTTTAAACTCAAAAACAATGAATGAGAAGCTTTTAAAACAAGGCAAGAACGATTCCTCTTCAACACACCTCAAGAATTTTCAATCTATTATCAAAGGTGAAGTTTTTCCTAAATTAGGGTTAGGAATTTCTGAGAATTGAGGAGAGATTGAGATGGAGAAGAAGAAGAGGATGCTTATCTTAGCTTCTCTTTGATTTCTAGAGCTTGAATTTGAATTTGCTAATAAACTAGGTTTAGGAATTTTAATTTCCTTTCCCTTCCACCATTTCTTTTTTAGCTAGAGAGTGTTAGGAAATGAAAGTGAATGAAGAAAGTTGAGTGGAATTAGGGTATTCAGTTGGGTTAATGGGCTAAAACCCAAACCCAAAGCCCAAAAATAGAAAACAGCAAAATTCACTCAACTCCAAACGTATCGATGTTTATACTTAAAAAGGTTGTAAACGCCATTTTGAACTCAATGGAAATGGTCTCGAGTCCTAATTCAACTGTTTACAAAAAGTAGGTTTTCGGACTTTAATCCGACTAACGATGCTATATTTAAATAAGACATTCAAATATACAATCGTAAAATATGCAGGTTGTTACACATTTGTAATAGCAGCTTTACTTGCCCCACCAGAGTTGACCCTTTGTTATTGAACCCAAAAATAGGTTCAAGGCTAGGCTCTAACTTATCTTTCGAAATGCCCATTTGATTAAAGGCATGCTTGAAGATGACATTGACTACCAAAATCTTGGACACTATAGAGAGCCCAATTTGAGTGGTGATCATAAGAGGGTCGTTATGGGGGTGATGGATTCCCTTTTTGAGTTCTTAAGGAGTGATGACAAGATTCGGCATTTCTATATTCGGCCATGGATTTTTAAGTGGGGACTCTTCCTGAACATAGAATATACCTTCCCTTGCTTCCTTAATAAATTAGTTTCTGGCTCCTTTACTAGTTCCTGCGGGTTGTCGTCCTCCATGGATTACATCAATCCTAATTCACGGGTGGGCTCAAGTTTAATGGATCCTCATCTTTAGGGGTGGGCATTTATCCGACCTAACCGACCTTAATCGAACCACTTTAACTAAAAAAATCGGTTAACCGACGGACGTTAACCGACCGACGTTAACCGATCAAAATCAGTTCGGTTAACGGTTAACCATGGTTATATATCGGTTAACCGTTAACCGAAACCACTTTTTAAATTATTGGAAAAACCCAAAACTATTCGCAACCCGGCCCAACAATTTTTAGGTAACCCTAATCAAGACTTTAGCCGACAGCCGATATCCACAATCTTCATACTTCAGTTAAGAGAATTCGAAATCGTTCCCAAAAATAAAATAGTTGTCTACTTATCTATTTCATTTTCCTTTGTTCTATAATCGAATCGTGAATCACTGAATCTGTCATAATCGAATCGATCCTCCGTCGCCTTGCTCTTCAGTCTTTGCAATCCAGATCGTCGATTTGAGCAATGATGAATGTTAGAAGGAAAAGGAAAAACGTGAGTTTGATTTATTTTTTACAAATGATTTTTATGATTTGTTAGTTGGTACTTACGTTGGAATGGTTAAGCTTGGTTAAGGTTTATTCAATTTTTTTGTTCAGCTTGAATGTTTTGAAAACAATGAAAAGGATCCGTCTATAGGTTTGTTCATTTTTACGTCATTACATACATGATCTCAAAAATTAGAGCTTCAAGCAATAAATCAACAAATCATGTTTAGATGTGAACGGTGCAGTCAGTATAAGTTTGAACAAGCTACGAAACTTTTTCTGTTTCATTTTCCATTTTATCAATGATTTTGGTGGTCTTCTCACTTCTGTTCAGAAATATAAGAATGATTTTGAAATATTTGATTTGGCACCATAGTCTTGATTTCATTGACATGGTCACATGAACTTGTGCAAACTGCTTAACAAATTTAGTATCAGTATCAGTATCAGTATACATGATTAATAAATTTAGTATACATGATTTAATCTTCTTTGGCCTGATTTCTGTATACATGATTAATAAATTTAGTATCAGTAAAAGTTTGTGCAAACTACTTAACAAGTTCAAAATAAATTTAGTATCGGTATCAAACCAGTTCCAACATACTTGTTGGTCATCTTTCCATTTTTTATCATCATTTTTTATGCCATCTTCCTGTAAATATTTTTGGTTACTTTTCCATTTGCAAAGCATAATTTTCGTTTTCGGTTACTGTTTCCACTCTGCCCATGCATTATGCAAGATCACTAGCCTGGTATAAATGCAAGGAGATTGTCTATTATGAGAAGTAATTATTTAACTTGCTGGTTATTTGATTTTTTGTGTAATTACAATTTACAAATAGTAGTCATCTATCAACTATTTTGACAAGCCATTATGTTCCCACTACTTCTACTAAAAAGATATTAATAATATTATAATTAAGTTTATAAATTAAACATGCAATTTGTATATTACTATGTAGTTTACATACAACAATTTATTGTCAACTCAACTCATTTTTTTTATATCCTCGGAATTAGATTTCAGATCATTGATGTGCACAAACCAATGAACCATTTTACCAATTATTTGATGCATGGCAGTTATGAGTATATTTATTTTGTTTTCTTTGGTTTTGTTTTGCTATTTAGTATTTAATATGAAGTAGGATGGTTTATCTTTATAGTTACCAGTTTGGTTTTGTAAAACAGGTGGAAATATGTGGATCTTCTAGAGAAACAATGGATGATGATGAGTACGTGGAAGAAGCAGACGATGAGGAAACCGAGGATGAAAACATCAATGTTGGAAAACCACCTCCACACCCGAATCGCAAGCCTTCTTCTATAAAGCCTTCTCCGGTATGGAAACATTTTACTAAAGATATTAATTCCAAAGTTAACAAATGTGCTTGTAATTACTGTGGTCAACAATTTGCATGTGATTCTAGATATTATGGCACTTCACATTTGAATTATCATGTAGCAAAATCCTATAGGTCAATTCCATGTGATAGTGATAAGAGACAAAAAACTTTAACTTTTGGAAAAAATAGCGATAGTGAAGATAGTTGCACTCTCACCACGTGGTCATTTAACAAAGAGGAATGTAGAAAATCATTAGCTTGAATGATAATTATTGATGAACTCCCTTTTAGTTTTATGGATGGCGATGGTTTTCTTGAATTTTGTCGGCAATTGTGTCCTAGTTTTGAAGTTCCTTCACGTAGAATAATTTGTAGGGATGTGCTTCAATTATATTGGGACTCAATAGATTCTCTTAAAAACTTGTTCCCCGAATCATTACATGGTGTTTGTCTAACTACCGATACATGGACTTCTATTCAAAATGTAAATTATATGGTTTTAACCGCACACTTTATTGATGGAAATTGGAATTTACATAAAAGGATTATAAATTTTTATGTGATTACTAGTCACAAAGGAGAAAATATTGGAAAACTTATTATCCAATGTATCAAAAAATGGGAACTCAAAAGAATAGTGTCGATCACGGTTGATAATGCTAGTGCAAATTAAGTGGCAATCAATTATGTGAAAAACAAATTAAAAGATTATAATGGTGGTTTTGTTTTGAATGGTGAATTCATTCATATACGTTGTTGTGCCCATATAATCAATTTAATTGTTCACGATGGGCTAAAAGAAATTAGTAATACTATAGGTGGAATTCGTACTGCAGTTAGATTTGTGAGATCGTCTCCAGCATGATTTTCTAAATTTAGAGAGATATGTTCAAGTTTGGGAGTTGAGAATAAATCTATGCTTGTTTTAGATGTACCCACTTGGTGGAATTCAACGTATTTGATGTTGGAAGCAGCTTTGAAATACAAAAGGTTTTTTGATGATATGAAAGAAAATGATGGTATTTTTGTCGCTTACTTTGATGAAGAAGTTCGTCCTCTGGGTACTATAGATTGGAAAAATGCCGAATTATTTGTTAAAATCTTAAAGAATTTTTATGATATTACTTTAAAATTTAGCAAAACTTTATCTATTACCTCAAATGATTGTTTTGCCGAGCTAAGTGGAATTCAAGCAGAATTATGAGCATTGATTGTGGAAACGAATCCTTATGTTGGAAGAATGGGATTTAATATGAAAGCTAAGTTTGACAAATATTGGGGAAGCGTACGTAACATGAACAAGATTTTACTTGTTATGTGTGTGCTTGATCCAAGGTATAAATTTCAATTTTTGAAGTTATGTGTTAAAGACATGTATGATAAAGTAGTTGCAGATGATAGATTAAAAAGTGTGAAAGATATTTTGATAAGGTTATTTGACTTTTACGTGAGCGATACTACATTTGGAACACAAACATGTGATGAACCACCATCTAGAAATTCCGTTGATAGTGAAAATATTATGAATGCTAGTGATGTTCTTTCTAGAAAAAGGAATACTTCTTTAAGACAAATTCGACGACGAGATATTGAAAGTAATGAACTAGAAAAGTATTTAAATGCACCGATTGAGGATGCACCAAATGATTTTGATGTTTTACTATGGTGGAAGATAAATAGTTCCAAATATCATGTTTTATCTCTAGTTTCTCGAGATCTCCTTGCTATTCCATTGTCCACGGTTGCTTTCGAATCTGCTTTTAGCACCAGAGGAAGGGTTATAGACCCTTTTCGTAGCACTTTGAGTCCACGAATGGTTGAGGCATTGGTTTGTACTCAAAATTGGTTAAGGTCCAAACCAATTTTTGTCGATAACCGGATTGATGTTCCAGTCGATGATGTTTACTATTATGATGATGCATTCTCAGGTGATATTAGCATTCATAAAATAATCTAGTTCGACAGTTCTTTGATTTTACATATAATACTCTAACTAATTTGTTTTCCATGTAGAATTTTTACATGGACATCAATGTGAAATGCCATTATCTTCAATTTTCAACATGGATAGTCCATCTCCATCATCGTTGTTTTCACCATTGTTAGTATCTTCCATCGCTGTTTTCACCATGGTCTGAGAATGAAGTCTTCTATTACTTAAGCATTCAGTTTGATGCCTCTTATATTGACCATAGCCTACAGTAATTAGATCGCTCGGTTGTTCCTTCAACTGCGAAATAATAATGTTAATAGTTCAATGTAGTTGAATTATACATGCATGATACAAAACACAAATGTTTTATGTATTGATCTAGAAAGCCAATCTTTGAGTATGAGTTGAGAACTTCAAGTCCACATCATGTAGATTGTTTAACAAACCCCTGAAATTTAAATAAAATTACCTGACTTTGTTGGCATTCATGCATATGTTTTCATGTAAAAGACATGAATATGAATTGTAGTTTCCCACCTTAGCTTAGTAAAATTAGCAAATGGTGGGACTTAGAAATGACTGAAATGTTATTCACATTGAAAGGACTAGAGGTGCACACAACAAGGTTTTATGGACCAATATTCTAATACTATGCATTCGTATAGTTCTGTGCATTCTGATATTGTGCATTCATATAGTTCTAATACTTCTGTACAAGGTGCAAACAACATTGTGCATTCATGTTTGTAGTTTTGTACATATTTGAAAAGTAAAAACAAATATTATGATATCTTATGTTTTCAGCTTACTCCCTTCAATATATATTTCACGATATCGCATGTTTCTGTTTTCAGCTAACTTCGATTTGTTTACCTTTGGGCAGAGAGACTTGGAGAATGGAGACCGCTTGTTAGCTCGTGGCTGTGTAATGGTTGATGGCTGCTGTAGACTACAGCTGTAATGTTTGATTGTTTATGAAATTGGTGTAGACTTGTAGTTGTAATATTTGATTATTTGTAATGTGGCATGTATAAATTATGAAATATGAATGCTTGTAGCTTTGTAATGTTGTCTGTACTTTGTTGTGGTTACTGGTTATAAACTTGTAATGGTCTGGTCCATGCAAGTTTTCAATGTTTGTAGTTGTAGACTTGTAGTTGTATTTCTATGGTTACATTTGTCATTTTCTATTCAATGCTTTTAATTTCAGTGCTATGGTGACTTGTTGTAATGCTGTTGTGATCCGGACGCCGCCTGTGACACTGTGACTAGTTGTAATACTTGTAATTATGAACTTTAATTTCTATGCATAGTTGATAGTTGCAAATAGTTAATCGGTTAACCCCTGTAACTTGGCTAGTTAACTGATTAACCGTTTAACCGCAAATAACAATCGGTTAATTGTTCTATTCGAATGGTTAACCGTGGCTTAAAAGTTGCGGTTCAGTCGATACATTTGACCATGATTAATTGAATATTGGTTAACCGAACCGCTTATTAGTTTAGGTTAAGCGCAAAAATTAACCGATTTGAGCGGTTAACCGACCGCGCCCACTCCTGCTCATCTTCTAGGACATTCACAGCATTATTATGGAACTTTTGCGGTCCATCACCAGTCCAGGGTACTTTCTGTTTATCTTGGATGAATTCTTTCAAGTGTCCTTTATGGATCAACTTTTGAATGATTCCGGCCAGTATTCGGCACTTGTTAGCTTTATTGTGACGACCCGACTTCCTATGCCCAGAAAGTCGTATCATTAATAAGTAAGAAAGGGGTAGAAAATAGAAAAGAAGAGAAGAAAGAAAGAAATAACAACAACGATCTCACAGCGGAACGAATAAATTATATTAATAACATATACTATTACATAGTATACAACACTTTACAGAGTTACACAGCATATACATCACTTACTAGACAGTTATAACATCTGTCTAGACATTACAACTCAATACACTACAGAGATACAGACACAGCGGAACTACTATATATATCTACAACGCTGAAGCCTCCTGCTCCATTGCTCCTCCACAATTCGTCAAAGCTAAACCTGAATCCCTTGGCTACTCGTAAAAATTTGAGTACCCAAGAGTTTATAAAACAGAAATAAACAAGTTGGGTCAGACATGGGTCTGGTGTGAGTAACAGGTTAAACTTGCTTAACTTCAAAACCTTTAGAAAGAAAAGGTATCACGTAAGACTCCCCACAAATAAACATGGGTAAGTTTTTACCTTACGCTAACCAAAACATTTGATAGGAAATCCAGTTATATTATAATAGGGTCTAGGGTTTTCAAATAAATATGAAATAGCTGAAATTGTTACATTATTAAATTCCAGCATACTAGCCACAAAGTGGGTTATACAATCAAAACCGTAAGGGCACGTAGGAAGAATGGGTTTCCATACAATGGCAGGGCTACTGGGGTACCGCCGGTCACAGTACGTGGCCTAGATCACCGTACCGAGGAGTACGCCCGCTCCCCTGCAACACAAAGCCGGAACCATCCCTTACTGGATAATTCTGAACAAGATAACCCCGTAGTTGGCGCGACCAACCACACACTAAGCCGAATAAAAAGAAAAGGGACCTCTAGACAGGGATCTATCTTGCTCTCAGTGGGTGCTACCCACGAAGCCTTGCTGCACCTCCCCTGTTTTAGCCATTCCCGGTTGATGAGGCTTGAGGTTACGATTACCTTTAATCAGAACATATCACTTAGAATGCTCATCGTCCGCCTGACGATGTGCTGAAAGCATTCAATCCATACAAGTTCGTTCCGGGTTCGAACGAAACCGAAGGCATTATCTCGTTACACTCGTTTTGGAATCACCCTCAGAGTTAACGACAATAACCCTTGCACTCTGAATCTTCATCTTCACTTGAGATTCACGACCTATCGTTAATTTGGATCGATGTGGTATTTGGGTCTCCAGACCTGGAATCCCGGTATACGGAAACCCGATCCCGGTCTCATCGAAATCCAAAACGTATCTTTTAAGGGCCAAGTTGTTTTAAGGTTAAAACAATTCAATTCTTATCTATATACACAAAGATAGATAATTCAATAGATAATCTACATTATCATCCCAAACAGATAATTCACATTATCATTATAATTCAACCAAACATCCATATCATATATCAATCATATCTCATCAGAGATATCAAACAATGAAATACATTCAATCTCATTCATCCATCCTTAAGCAATGATTTATATCATCTAATTAATTTAAAGCGAATTAAACTAATTACTTCATTCTATAAATCCTGCTTACTTAATTATTAATTAATTACAATTTAATTAATTAATTATCTAAATATCCATCTTAATTAATCATTCCTGATTAATTATACTTTAATTACTTTAAGTAATTAATCCCTAATTAATTTCACAAATTAATTATCTTAAACCATTTCAGTAATTAATCTTTAATTACATCATTAATTAATTAACCATACTTAATTACATTAATCCTTAATTAATTACAATTAATTAATTACTTTAATCACTTATTATTTATTAATTAATCTTAATTAATCAATTCTTAATTACATCATTAATTATATTAATTAATGATCCTTAATTATTCTTAATTAATTATCTTATTTAAATTAATAATTAATTAGTCACATTTATTAATCACCTTTGATTAATCTCATTTAGTAATTAACTACTCTTAATTACTACACTTCATAAATTAATTACTCCTTAATTAATTATCCTTTAATTTATCCCCTAATTAATTATACAAAGTAATTAAACTAAAATTACTTTTATTATTAAAATCTTCTTTAGTTAATTACATCCACTAATTAACTTTAATTACTTTCCTAAGTAATTACACTTCACTAATTACATTTAAGTAATTATACTTATCAATCACTAAATGATTATCTTAAATTAATTAATAAATTAAACTTATCAAATTTATCTAATTAATTACCTTAAGTAATTAATTACTTTAATTACTTTCATTAAGTAATTATACTTAACCAATTCACAAATGATTATCATTAGTTAATTAATCTAATTGATTATCAAAATTAATCATATTAATTAATTATTTAATAATCCCTAATTAATGAACCCTCATTAATTATTAACAATCCTTTAATTATTTTCTCAAAGTAATTAAGCCTTAATCAACTATTTATTAATTACAAATTAATAAATTCTTAATTACCTATTAATTAATTTATAATTACTAAATTAATTGCTTAATAAATATTTAAATCACTTGATTAATAAATTGCTAATCATTTATTAAAAATATATTCTTATCTAAATAAATGATTCTTAATCCCAAATTAATTAACCTTAATTAATTAACTTATAATCCTAATTATTTAATTAATTAACACTAAATCATTAATTATTAAATTTATCCTTTATTACCTTATTGGTTTAATGAATCAACTCATTAATTCCTAATTATATTTAAGATAAATCATTTCTTATAAATGACTTAATTATCATTTTTAAATACATTGAAACCTTTTGCTTTTAAATTTTTCCTTTAAATTTCATTTCAATTTAAAGATTAAAAATTTAACCAATAAAAGACTTTTAAATCGAATGTTAAAGAAAAACTTATCTTATAAAACCAAATTCATTTACATACTTTAAAAATGGGTTTACTTACATTAAAAAATGGTTTTACTTACTTTAAAACTGGTATAGCCTTCCCCTCTTAAAAACCCAGACAACACTCTCACTTACTCGAGCGTAACCTGAGGCAACTCGATCTAATACTCGAGACAAACTCGCTTCGACTTCGAGTCACGACCCAGCTCATCCTTTCTTCCCAAAACTATCGAACTACAGCAGAAACGAATGTACACCGTGCATGTGTACGACAGCTCCGGCCACCATCAGTCGTCACCACGACCTTCGCCAAGTCGCCGATTGCCTCCTCAGACGAACTGACCTTCCCAATTGCCAATAACCATAACAAAACAAAATCGAGCCTACCAGCAAAAACTAGAACTAAACCCAACAAAGGAAATCACCCTGCCGCCGACGATCCCAGTCATCTGCATCCACCTCATCGCGTCCACGCATTCGCCAAAGCCACCCCCTCCTGATCCCCACTGACCGATCACCTAAAATGCTTTGATGATGACGAATTTCCTAATTAAACAAATCGACCCAACTGGGTTGTTAAACCATACTTCTACCTCCCTTGGCCACTACGGTGAATTAAAAATCTCCTGACCATTTTTCCCATGATCACTGACCTACCAACGTGCTCTAGCTTCAACCCCGAGATCCACAATCCATTTGATCGCCAGAAATCAACAGAAACCCAATTTTCGTTCATACTAGAATATCTCACTATTTATAAACTTTAAAATTGTGATTTCTCTTCTAAAAATCATAATTTAGTCTAGAGCTTCAGTTTATAATCCTGAATTATTAAATTAACATATTTGAATTTCCACTTATATAAAACTTGTTCTGTTCTTTTGATTTTCCCTGGCCATTCAAGTTTTGTTTTAACTTAAATTAAATCCTAAACTCTAATCTATGATAAAACAAACAATATTTGTTTATAACTTAAATCATAATATTAACTAAGTTAAGAGATACAGAATTTTCAATCAAAACTTAAGTTTAAAAACTGGAAACAGAGATAACAGACATGCACACCAATTTACATCCATATATACAAAAATATACATACATTCCAAACATATTAAACAACATGCAGGCATATTATAGATTCAAGAATTTATAGCATGCAACAGATATCATATACTTAAGTTTTAAAAATGTAAGTTACTCACCTAAACATGTGAGGACAGAGCCTTTAAGTTGAAATCTGTTTTGAAAGCTTTTGCTTTGAATTTAAAAACCAGAGTGCCTTGCTTTTAAAATTCCAAATTGAATGCTTCTTTGAATTTGATAAAAACTTGAGTTTTTGCTGATTTAAACTTGCATGCAGGCTATTGAAACTTGAACTTGCTTCAGATTTTACTTGCTTGCTTTAAAACTTGCATTACATATTTCAGGTTTGCAGGCATATGCTTTTGCATGTTTCTCAGATTTTGGAAAAATGTAGATGCTCAGAATTTATAACATGCGGGCTTTGATTTATATTTAGTTTGAGGAGGAAATTTTCAGATTTGAACTTGATTTTGGTTTGCTTTTGAAAATGAGATTATAGGGAAATGATTTGCTTTTGCATCTGAAAATAATTTTACAGAGGATTTCAGGCTTTGATTAAGGAAGGGTTTCAGGTCTTTTGAATTGGATTTTTGGAGAGTTTGTTACTGATTTGTTTTTCAAATTTGGTTCAGCTAAAAGATTTCTTTTTCTTAACTTTGAAAAAATGAACATTAGAAAGAGTAGATTTTGAAGAAAACATGCTTATATAAGTATAAATGATTTATTTAAAAATAAAAATCAAAAATTAAAAGGACACTTGTCTAAAAACATAACATTTGTCAAATTGAGTAGATTAATTGTTTACATTTGTCTCATTAGTTACTTAAGATATTAACACTTGTTATATACATATTTTCTTATTTTTATTTAATATAAAAGTAAATACAACTCTTTCTTTATTTATTAAATGCTTATATATATATATGAATTACTTTCATATGTAAATGTATATGTGCATTCCTTTTTTAAAGAAAATGAAATAAAACAATACATATAAAAATGAAAGCTTACTTACATAATTTAAATATGTTTATTCATTTGAATTCAAAATAAATTCAAATTCAAATTCTATTTATATTTGAAAATCCAATTTTTAAAACTAATTTATATCAACATATTTTAATTTTAAAATAATAATATTGTCTTTTAAAATCTATCTATATTTATACATTTATTACTATTATTTGTAAATAACTCATTTACCAATTTTAAATCATTATAAAAGAAATTATAAATTACTTATCTTATTTATCTTAATTAAATGCATTAATGTTAAATTTTTAAATGATATTTTAAATTTTCATATATAATTTCCAAATTATAAAAATGAATATTAGAATTTAAAAACAAGATTTTATTTATTAAATCCAAACTTATTTATTCACAATATATATAACTATATATATACATTATAAATAGGAAAACATTCTATTAGCTTTTAAAAGATAAATTTCACTAATTAAATATTTATATAATTAGATTATTAACCAATTCAAATTTTTATTATCAAAGATTAACAAATCAATTTAATTATTTAAACAGATTATTAAATTGATATTGTCCATAAATTTCCGGGATATTACATTCCTCCCCCCTTAAAATAATTTCGTCCCCGAAATTTAAAACAAAGGTAATTTAATAATCTATTTAAATCACAACCATAAATTATCATCCATATGCTAACAACCATAGCAAACAATTTACTCAATCAAACAATTCAAACTATCTAGAAAAATTCTAGACAGAATTTCCTCGAGTTTCCCCAAGTATATATATACCGTGATACTCGCTCTACAGAATCCAAACAATCAATACCACTAAGATATAGAGCTTCTACTTATCTAGATTTACAAAACTAAATAGAATATCAGACTACAGACGAGTCTGACTCAACAACCAAATCCTCCAGAACTGCTGATTCCTAAACCAGAGATAGATCAAACACGTACTCCCTCAGAGATACGTAAAATACATTGAATTCCAGTTATCCAAACTGACAATTCAATCCAGTAGATCAAACTCTTATCCAAATCAGAACATAGAAAAGATCCAAAACAACTCGGAGCTGACTTCCGAGACTTACCCAATCTTATAGCTCCCTTTAATCAGAGAAAAACTTCACAACAACGAAGTCTCCAACTTCGAATTTCAAATTCCTTCGTCTCTTATCCACAAAATCTTCAGACGATCTCGGCTTCCTACAAATCCTTTCTGATCAGCTCAACCTTCGCCGATGCTTCTAGAAACAAACTAGACCAAAAATAACCCGACAAAATGATCCTCTCAAAATCTACCCATAATCCAAAACACAAATCTACTCACAACATCAGAAGACCGAACTAACTTCTCCTATCTGGAAAAGACAAACAGATGCACTCGCCAAACTACTTCCGCTGCACCATTCTGATCTGGAGTAGAATGAAAATGCTGATGAAGAACACAAGCACAAACTGGACAACACATCCCAGAAAATCTCAGATAACTCAAGAGAATACTCAATCTATCGCAAGTCACTTTTGCGATCAACCCAGCCAAAATGCAAAAAAACTGTTCTCTTTTTACCAATCAGAACAGCTTACACTTATCTATCCTATCTATCGAAGAAATGGATCCCCTCTGCTGCTTCTGAATTTCACCTTTAGAAAACTGCTCAGCCAGAAAACTTCCTGCCAAAACGAAACACTCCGATCTGCACTGCTACCACAGATGCCAAAGACTTCTCAATCCAAAGCTCTTCGAGAAACTCGAACCTCAAACCAAACAGAAACACCATGCTGAACTCAGCCACAACACCGAAACAGACACACTTCATTAACTTGTTCCAAAAGAAAACATCTTCGGGAACATCCATATTCACTGCGTCTCATCACACAGCTACAATTTCCTGAGATACCATCACTCACTTCTGCCTAACCGACAGATCCAACTCTACTCATCCAACTTCAAAGATAAACTCCGAACCATAACAGGTTTCCTTCAGAGATTGTGAAATCCTTACACAACTGCAAAGTTCACTCGAGACGGTATTAGGTTTACAGTCTCGACAGATACTCTTCCAACCTCAACACTCAGACTCCTAATCCTAGATGATAAATTATTATCATCTTAACCAATCATTACAAATACCATATACATTTAAAATGATACTTTTTATATATAGAAAATATATCTGGGTAAAATTATTTCATCTACCTTTTTAAAACAATATTGTGTCCGTTGGCCTAGTCCAAGTGTTTAGAGATCCCTATCAATAACGTTAGCTACTCGTATTGACCAGAATCCATATACCACTCAACCGATCAATTAACACAATATAAAACCATTTTATATAACTAACAAATACGCGCTCTCGTATATATATACTCAGACTCAACAGGTTGCTACAGATCCTATCTCTAATGAACAATCCTTCCGAACCTAGGTATTCACTCAACCTAGTGCTCTGATATTCACTTAACCAAAAGCTTAGGCATTCGCTCAACCTATGCTCTGATACCAAATGTGACGACCCGACTTCACAAATAAATAATCCAAAACGTATCTTTTAAGGGCCAAGTTGTTTTAAGGTTAAAACAATTCAATTCTTATCTATATACACAAAGATAGATAATTCAATAGATAATCTACATTATCATCCCAAACAGATAATTCACATTATCATTATAATTCAACCAAACATCCATATCATATATCAATCATATCTCATCAGAGATATCAAACAATGAAATACATTCAATCTCATTCATCCATCCTTAAGCAATGATTTATATCATCTAATTAATTTAAAGCGAATTAAACTAATTACTTCATTCTATAAATCCTGCTTACTTAATTATTAATTAATTACAATTTAATTAATTAATTATCTAAATATCCATCTTAATTAATCATTCCTGATTAATTATACTTTAATTACTTTAAGTAATTAATCCCTAATTAATTTCACAAATTAATTATCTTAAACCATTTCAGTAATTAATCTTTAATTACATCATTAATTAATTAACCATACTTAATTACATTAATCCTTAATTAATTACAATTAATTAATTACTTTAATCACTTATTATTTATTAATTAATCTTAATTAATCAATTCTTAATTACATCATTAATTATATTAATTAATGATCCTTAATTATTCTTAATTAATTATCTTATTTAAATTAATAATTAATTAGTCACATTTATTAATCACCTTTGATTAATCTCATTTAGTAATTAACTACTCTTAATTACTACACTTCATAAATTAATTACTCCTTAATTAATTATCCTTTAATTTATCCCCTAATTAATTATACAAAGTAATTAAACTAAAATTACTTTTATTATTAAAATCTTCTTTAGTTAATTACATCCACTAATTAACTTTAATTACTTTCCTAAGTAATTACACTTCACTAATTACATTTAAGTAATTATACTTATCAATCACTAAATGATTATCTTAAATTAATTAATAAATTAAACTTATCAAATTTATCTAATTAATTACCTTAAGTAATTAATTACTTTAATTACTTTCATTAAGTAATTATACTTAACCAATTCACAAATGATTATCATTAGTTAATTAATCTAATTGATTATCAAAATTAATCATATTAATTAATTATTTAATAATCCCTAATTAATGAACCCTCATTAATTATTAACAATCCTTTAATTATTTTCTCAAAGTAATTAAGCCTTAATCAACTATTTATTAATTACAAATTAATAAATTCTTAATTACCTATTAATTAATTTATAATTACTAAATTAATTGCTTAATAAATATTTAAATCACTTGATTAATAAATTGCTAATCATTTATTAAAAATATATTCTTATCTAAATAAATGATTCTTAATCCCAAATTAATTAACCTTAATTAATTAACTTATAATCCTAATTATTTAATTAATTAACACTAAATCATTAATTATTAAATTTATCCTTTATTACCTTATTGGTTTAATGAATCAACTCATTAATTCCTAATTATATTTAAGATAAATCATTTCTTATAAATGACTTAATTATCATTTTCAAATACATTGAAACCTTTTGCTTTTAAATTTTTCCTTTAAATTTCATTTCAATTTAAAGATTAAAAATTTAACCAATAAAAGACTTTTAAATCGAATGTTAAAGAAAAACTTATCTTATAAAACCAAATTCATTTACATACTTTAAAAATGGGTTTACTTACTTTAAAAAATGGTTTTACTTACTTTAAAACTGGTATAGCCTTCCCCTCTTAAAAACCCAGACAACACTCTCACTTACTCGAGCGTAACCTGAGGCAACTCGATCTAATACTCGAGACAAACTTGCTTCGACTTCGAGTCACGACCCAGCTCATCCTTTCTTCCCAAAACTATCGAACTACAGCAGAAACGAATGTACACCGTGCACGTGTACGACAGCTCCGGCCACCATCAGTCGTCACCACGACCTTCGCCAAGTCGCCGATTGCCTCCTCAGACGAACTGACCTTCCCAATTGCCAATAACCATAACATAACAAAATCGAGCCTACCAGCAAAAACTAGAACTAAACCCAACAAAGGAAATCACCCTGCCGCCGACGATCCCAGTCATCTGCATCCACCTCATCGCGTCCACGCATTCGCCAAAGCCTCCCCCTCCTGATCCCCACTGACCGATCACCTAAAATGCTTTGATGATGACGAATTTCCTAATTAAACAAATCGACCCAACTGGGTTGTTAAACCCTACTTCTACCTCCCTTGGCCACTACGGTGAATTAAAAATCTCCTGACCATTTTTCCCATGATCACTGACCTACCAACGTGCTCTAGCTTCAACCCCGAGATCCACAATCCATTTGATCGCCAGAAATCAACAGAAACCCAATTTTCGTTCATACTAGAATATCTCACTATTTATAAACTTTAAAATTGTGATTTCTCTTCTAAAAATCATAATTTAGTCTAGAGCTTCAGTTTATAATCCTGAATTATTAAATTAACATATTTGAATTTCCACTTATATAAAACTTGTTCTGTTCTTTTGATTTTCCCTGGCCATTCAAGTTTTGTTTTAACTTAAATTAAATCCTAAACTCTAATCTATGATAAAACAAACAATATTTGTTTATAACTTAAATCATAATATTAACTAAGTTAAGAGATACAGAATTTTCAATCAAAACTTAAGTTTAAAAACTGGAAACAGAGATAACAGACATGCACACCAATTTACATCCATATATACAAAAATATACATACATTCCAAACATATTAAACAACATGCAGGCATATTATAGATTCAAGAATTTATAGCATGCAACAGATATCATATACTTAAGTTTTAAAAATGTAAGTTACTCACCTAAACATGTGAGGACAGAGCCTTTAAGTTGAAATCTGTTTTGAAAGCTTTTGCTTTGAATTTAAAAACCAGAGTGCCTTGCTTTTAAAATTCCAAATTGAATGCTTCTTTGAATTTGATAAAAACTTGAGTTTTTGCTGATTTAAACTTGCATGCAGGCTATTGAAACTTGAACTTGCTTCAGATTTTACTTGCTTGCTTTAAAACTTGCATTACATATTTCAGGTTTGCAGGCATATGCTTTTGCATGTTTCTCAGATTTTGGAAAAATGTAGATGCTCAGAATTTATAACATGCGGGCTTTGATTTATATTTAGTTTGAGGAGGAAATTTTCAGATTTGAACTTGATTTTGGTTTGCTTTTGAAAATGAGATTATAGGGAAATGATTTGCTTTTGCATCTGAAAATAATTTTACAGAGGATTTCAGGCTTTGATTAAGGAAGGGTTTCAGGTCTTTTGAATTGGATTTTTGGAGAGTTTGTTACTGATTTGTTTTTCAAATTTGGTTCAGCTAAAAGATTTCTTTTTCTTAACTTTGAAAAAATGAACATTAGAAAGAGTAGATTTTGAAGAAAACATGCTTATATAAGTATAAATGATTTATTTAAAAATAAAAATCAAAAATTAAAAGGACACTTGTCTAAAAACATAACATTTGTCAAATTGAGTAGATTAATTGTTTACATTTGTCTCATTAGTTACTTAAGATATTAACACTTATTATATACATATTTTCTTATTTTTATTTAATATAAAAGTAAATACAACTCTTTCTTTATTTATTAAATGCTTATATATATATATATGAATTACTTTCATATGTAAATGTATATGTGCATTCCTTTTTTAAAGAAAATGAAATAAAACAATACATATAAAAATGAAAGCTTACTTACATAATTTAAATATGTTTATTCATTTGAATTCAAAATAAATTCAAATTCAAATTCTATTTATATTTGAAAATCCAATTTTTAAAACTAATTTATATCAACATATTTTAATTTTAAAATAATAATATTGTCTTTTAAAATCTATCTATATTTATACATTTATTACTATTATTTGAAAATAACTCATTTACCAATTTTAAATCATTATAAAAGAAATTATAAATTACTTATCTTATTTATCTTAATTAAATGCATTAATGTTAAATTTTTAAATGATATTTTAAATTTTCATATATAATTTCCAAATTATAAAAATGAATATTAGAATTTAAAAACAAGATTTTATTTATTAAATCCAAACTTATTTATTCACAATATATATAACTATATATATACATTATAAATAGGAAAACATTCTATTAGCTTTTAAAAGATAAATTTCACCAATTAAATATTTATATAATTAGATTATTAACCAATTCAAATTTTTATTATCAAAGATTAACAAATCAATTTAATTATTTAAACAGATTATTAAATTGATATTGTCCATAAATTTCCGGGATATTACATTTATGGCCATTCGCCTTATGGTAAGTGCAATAATCATATCCCATTCTCTGTTCAGGGTCATTTCTGGCCTTAAAAGAAGTTGGGAAGTTAACCTTCTCTTTAGTTATAGCATAGATATGAGACAATGGCTTGTTAAAATCGATTGAATTAGTATTGGAATCCTCCCACCTCGGCCTTTTGTGTCCTCGTCAAACCCAAATCTTCCACTCTCCTTCTTAGGGTTAGCTTTCTTCTTGGCATAGTACAATTCATCCATTCTAATTAATTTATCAGCTTGGAAGTGAAAGTCTTGTAAATCTTTACATCCGTGAACAAAGACCTCTTTCCAAAATGGTGTATTTTCTATTAGTCTCGAATGCTCTACAATCAGCTTATCCCTATCATTCATATCTTTGGCTATCAATGCTTCTATATTGAACCTTCTAAGGTAGTCACCCAACGACTCTCCCTGCCTTTGTTTGATGTTTGCTAAAACAGTATAATCAACCCAGGTGATCTTTGCATATGTAGAACTGAGCGGAGAATTCATAGAAAAATTGTTTCCATGAGTAAATAGTCTTATCTCGATACTGACTGTACCATTTTGCGACGGCTCCTTGGAGGGTTACTGGGAATAGCCTACACTGCACTACTCCATAAGACTTACATAGATCCATTTGGCTGGCGAAAGCCATCAAGTGGTCATCGGGATCAGTGGTACCATGATATTTCATGGTTGGGACCTTGACATGAGATGGAATTACCACCGATATGATTTCATCTGCAAACGGAGCCAGTCGTTCATTGTCATTCACTCGTTCATCTAAAGTTCGTTTCCCTTTAGCACTTAGCTTATCCTTAATAGCCTTCTCTACCACATTTTTCAAATAAGCTTCAGCGTCATGATAGCTTTTTTGATTTGGTTTGTATTCCTTTGAAGTTGAGCTCCCAGATTGCTCTAGAGATTTATCCTATATTCTTCCTTGATGATCAACTTTAATTGCCTGGCGTTCTTTTTTCCTTTGACGATGTTAGGTCGACCTTGCTCTTACCTCCGTAAGCATGAGCTTTCAAGTTTCTCCTTGGGGAGACCACCTCGTCTCCAGTTGTTGGTTTAGCAGTTTTGGAAGATTTCCAAGAGAGATCTGCTTTTAGTAGCTCTTGCATTTCTAGTAGTTATTGCTCCAAATACCTTATCTTGACTACATTATCATCTAGTTGTGCTGAGGTTGATGGTTGTACTTGCACAACTAACTCCAAGTTGAAAGTTGGAGTAATATTTTCCTCCAAATTTGTTGTGTGTACTACTTCCTCATCCATTCGACTATGTCTTTTTTATTTCATCTTCCTACAACAAGTTAAACATTCCATAATTATTCTATAAGGAAATAACAAGGTCGGGGGCTCAAGCCCTCCTTCTAGTGCCAAAAATGTTAACAAGAAATCTTTTTAACACCTCAAAGAAAAACATAAAGAATGATCAACCGTTTCGAAACCCCTTCGAATGAGTCGATGGGGACTACATGTCTTCGAAAGATGCTACTTCGAAGATGTTAACAGTTGATAAGAAATCTAGTCAATTCTTCGAAGCAAATTTCAAGAGAGAAATAATTCATTCGTAACCCTTTTCGAATGATTCGAAAGGTTCATTGCACCTTTTAAGGAGGAACCTTTTCGAAAGCTTAGATTCTACTATTATGGTGAAGGTTCCTTCGAAAGGGGTTATATGTTACGAAGTATCCAAGCGCCTTTCGAATGAGTCCTCCAACAAATATAACTTCATTAATCATATGGTGAATCCCTTCGAAACCCCTTTCGAAAAAGTCAAGAGGGTCTTTATTCTCTCTAAAAGGCTTTGAAGTACAACCAATATAAAAAATAAGATGTAAACTCTATATGCAATACAATCTCACCTTGGGTAAATGATACAAGTTCAATTGACTTGTCAATATTGGATCATCATCATCATGCCAATTTGATATTTCATAGCATTAAACGTGATGATAATATGATTTGAAATCAAAATATCCAAGTAGATTCTATAGCATTGCATAAGTCAAATAGGGGTTAGGAAAATAAGTGAGTATCATATGCAATTGGACATTAATCGTGCTAATGGCTGAAATGATCTTTCTCATATTCGAAATCGATATTAGATCCATGCATCCACTTTTATTTATTTATCAAATTAGATTACAAGTAAGAGAATTTTCCCAAATTGATCTAGGGTTATAAGAATTTGAATTTGCTAAGAAGTAAGAAAGAAATTCAATAATTCCATAATTCGGTCCCTCAAACTTGGACCACTAGGGTTGTATTTATAGATGCAGATTGACCCCCTCCCGCATCCATCCTTTCAAAGCAGTCGAAAGGTATTTCTCCTAGTCTTTGCATCCATCCTTTTGTCTTTGCCCTTCCTCTTCCATAGCTTCAAAGGCGGATATCAAGGTCCCTTATTATGCTTGAATTAGCCTCTTTCGCCTCATTCAAAAGTGCACTAACAACGGATATTGCCCATCATTCCCCAATACTATTTTCGTGTACTTCTAGAACCCTTTGACACCTTTGTAAGGTAAGCCTCTTTTAGTAGTGAAAGGGTCAGAATTCCCTCTCACGTTGTTTGGATGTAAGCATAAGCACTCCCAACTCCTTCTTCTCCTTTGAAACCTCCGTTGGTCGACTGCTAATCATGATGAATGATTACTTGGGTGAGTGAGGAAGTACTTTCGGTTGGTTTCGAATGGAGCAATAGGTGACGAAAGTATCCTTACGATATGCTTGCGGAAGGGCCCAACTGTTTTGAAAGGCTTGTCTTTGCTTTCGAAAGGTACACTTTGGTAAAATGTCTCTGTGTGGAAGATTAACAGTGGCGAAACCAACTACTTCGAAAGGTTTAGTTCTTGTGCATGAGCCTGTTATTCGATACCTTTGAAAGGTGCTACGAACTTATACGAGACTCTTTCATGTATATGGAATCAACTAGGTCGAAAGGATTAACTGAGGCGGAAGGGTAGCTTTGCTTCCCTTTCGACTCCTTCAAAAGCTCTTGTTTCACTCAATACTTGTAGGAGCATCAGGTGCTTGCGGTGCCAGTCTACCTCTTCGAAAGCTACTTCAATGCCTTTGAAACACTGCTTTTGAATCATAGTGAAACCTTTCTTTTCAATTCTTACGAAGCTTCTTCAACAGTTTTATAGGCCTTCTTTCATGCCTTTGTTCTTAAATGAGTTTTATGGTTAACATTAATATTATTTTAATTATAATATTTCAAAGTTGACTAATTTTTTATTAAATTATATTTTTCTAAGTTGTTTAATTTATATTTATCCAAGTTATTTAATCATTTTATTTAATTTGTTTTAAAGGATAATCAATTATTTTACTTTAGTTATTTTAAAGTTAATTAATTATTTTATAAATAATATTTTAAGTTAGTTAAGTATTAAATAATGATGTTTTGAAAATTTATTAATTATTTATTAATAATGTTTTATGTTAATTAATCATTCATGTAGTAGTGATTAAGTTATTAATTAAGTTCTAACAATGATATTAATAGTGGTTTAAGGTAGGTTTGTTATTTACTAATATTGTTTTAAGAACCTTAATCAATTATTTATTAAGGAGTTGTGTAAGGTAACTAATTTAAAATAATAAATTGTTTATTAAAGGGAATTATTTCAAATATATGGGTTGTTAAAGTTATAATTGGGAAAAGATCTTGGATTTTGAAAAAGAAGATTTGGGTTTACAAAAATTTGATTTCATAAGAATTGGATCAATTTATTAGTTAGGTTATGAATCTAATAAATTAATAATCCTTCGTAATTTTGGTGGTATGGAAGCATTTTCCTACACCACACCAAAGGATTAGTGATTTTGAGGTTCATAAAAATAAGTAATCTTTTCTTATATATTTTGTGAATATTCTTATATTATTGTATAAGTATATAGTAAAGGTTTCCCAATATAGAAAGCAAATTGGTTTGATAATATACTTATACCTGTTAGATAAGTATATGGTTATTTTTATAAATAATTAAAGTACTTAATTATTGAAGATTATTTAAAAGAGGTGCATGGATTCGATATGAAAATAAATCTTTTGTTGAATTATTTGTTATTTGATAGTTAAATAACCGACTATAGAAACTTGGTCGGTTTTAACATTATCGTTGTCGATTTAGAGAGACTAAGAATGGACATAATATCTGAAAACCACTTCAAACCGACATAAGCCTTTTGAATTGGGACATCTTGAAGATGATTGATGGAGCTCTTTAAAGTGCAAGGGCTGCTTGCTACTCCTAAGGGTGATTCCAAAAAGGATGTATTAGAATTAGTGCATTTTGTTTGTTAATATCATGAACAACTTGTATGGACTAATGCTGGCATTGCATTGTCGCTTGGATGGCAGTATTAACATTCCAAGTGGGATTGCTACCTAAAAAGGTAAAATGTAGCCTCAAGCCTCGTCAACCAGGAATAACTAAAATAGGGGATATACGACAAGACTATGTGGGTCGCTTCTATTAGGGTATTATCATCACCCGATCAAGATCGATACTTATTCTCAGATTTTGTATGCTTAGGGCCCAGTACGGTTGTTAACTACAACTGGGTGGTGACATATTCGGTATTATCTAGCAAGGGGTAGGTCGGTCCTGTGTTGGGAGGGGTCGATAGGTTCAACCTAGGCACATATTATTTGGAGATGTACTATGACAAGTGATACCCCAGTAGCCCTTTTATTGATGGAATTCATTCTCCAATAAGCGTTGTACGGACTTAGTTGTGCCTGACTATGTTGGAACATGGGATGCAAGCATTCCAGCTATATTCATAATTTATTTTAAACCCTAGACACTATTATACTATCACTAGATTTTTCTATAAAAATGTTTTTATTATCGTAAGGTAAAAACCCATTCGTTTTATGTGCATGTGGTCTTATGAGATACTGTTGTTTTTAAAGGGGTTTACAAGTTATAATAAAATTCCTTGTGATTTTAGTTTCTCACGGTGGTTTTAATAGACTGATCCGGGTATTAGATTTCTTAAACGCTCGGGTCAGACTCGAGTATTTTTCTAGAGATAGCTTTGGATGCCTTGAAGGTTCAGGAGTCGAGTTGGATGCCTAAGTCGTATGTCCTATTTGTATTTCCACTGTATTTTTCTTCTTTGTATTTATCAATATTTATAAGGACAAACTGTTATAACTATTCAGGCTGATGATACATCCGACTTTGACGTTGTTTGCATATTAAAGGATTTTCTTTTGTAAAGATGAGTTTGGGATATTATATATTATTCATCATGTTGTGAGATTTAGTTTTGTCATTTTTTTCATTTTCTTTTCTCCAAACAATCCGTCATGTCGGCACTTGGTTGCTTGGCACATGAATTTCTTGGATGTATTATTGTCGACTTCTAAGAATCAAAAAGGCGGATCGTTACACTTATTATTAGAGCTAGGTTAGGCAAACACTTAGACTTTGGTGGGGTAAACTCATTAGAGATATAGTTAGTAACACCTTAGAATGAGTCTAAGTGTATATATATAAGAGCGCGTATTTGTTGGTTCTACAAAAATATTTTATGTTATGTTGATTGGTCTGTTGAATGGCTTATGAATTTTGGTCGATGCCCCTAATCAATGTTGTCGATAGGGATTTCTAAACACTTGAACATGGAAAACCAACTCAGTATTGTTTTAAAATTGTTAAATGAAATAATTTTACCTAGGATTATATTTTATATATAAAAGAAAATTTTTCAAAAATATATATAATTATTTTTGATGTGCTTGTTTTTTAAGAGATGATAATGTTCAATTATTTTCATCCGGGGTTTGATTAACTCATGATCGTCCGGTTGAGCATTAACTATTGTCTGTGGATTTATCAGTAATTTTCCTTTTTACAACCTGGTTGGATAGATAAGAATTAGGGAAACACTGAAATGAACACCTTGTGAATTAAGTTTCACAATTCTACTATTAGGCATTCGATATTGAAATTGGGTTAAAATTGGATTTTAATAAAAGATACTTATTAAAAGAAAGCTAGAAAATTTTGGGAATAAATATTTGAGAAATGATTTTGTATACAGAAGTGGTTTTATATAAATTTAATTTATAACAATGTTTTTTATAAATAAAAGGATTTTTGATGATCCAAATCCCGGAGACTTGAAAATGTATTTAAAAAGGTTTTGAGAAAAGTAGTAATGTTTTACCTGAAAATATTTTAAGTATAAATACATAGTATAGAGCCATAACTAAACTTTCAGAACTCACATCTGATGGAACAAAATATAATAGCAAAGTGTACCCATTTATTTCAAAACTATAAAAATGTCATAATATAAAATTCCATAAAAACCGTAACATAATATCTGTTACAACAATTGTCTAAATACATGGATACAAATAAACGCAAGTAGTAATAACAAATACTACTACAAGATAAGCTTCACCATCTCTAAGCATTATCATCACCTCACCCTTAACCTGTGTCGTAATGAGAAGAGAGTCAGAACAATAAGTGTTTGGTGAATAAAAACCTCGAGTCTTACCTTTTTAGTACTTAGGCAGTATATTTCAAGATAAGAATATGTCTATGAACATAAAACCATTAAAATTATTTAATACTTCTTTAAGTTGAACATTCCATTCCAGAAGTAGATCCCATATCCTAATCATATGTCATAAATAGCTAATAATATAAGACACGGTACCCAAGCCACTTAATACTTCCTAGTGGAAAATAGGCAGACCCTGTCATTTAAGGCCTAATTCCAGAAGCGTGCTCCTCAATTGTACTATCTACCTGACATCATATGGAATCTCATAGGCCACTTAATACTTCCAAGTGGAAAATAGGCTAACCTTGTCATTTAAAGCTTAATTCCAGAAGCAAACCCATATAGAGATACCACCTAGCATAACCACTTGCCTTTTAATACTTCATCTGTGGAAAAAGGTGGATCAAACCACTTAATACCTCAAACCCCAAAGAAGGCCCTTCATCCTATGGCCCATACCCATAATGACGTCTCACATTAGTCCTCTATTCGCAGGAACTGGTAGCAAGATTAGCTAGGTAGATTTCCACTTAAGAATTTGGAACTAACCTCGCATCATTACAAATATTTATCATAAGGACATCACACATAAATAAAAGTGTACAGAACAGTTGGTAGCCTCAAAGTGAAGGGCAAACTTCCGTCATTTAACTCTATTGACCTCGCATCCCTATGACTTAGCCATAAATCAATTACTCACTAGATATACATACATACATACATAGTTATATATATATATATATATGTGTGTGTGTGTGTGTGTATACATACTCATTTCATTGCTTCATAAATGAGGCCTTATAAGGAATCTTCCTTATTACTCCCTAAAATAATAATTAGGCTATGTAAGATCCTCTTATTTTCACCTCAAAATCAATTACCTTCCTAATGGGGGAAATAAATGTAAATAAATGCTTAATTAACTACGTCATATATGTGATAGTCATACATTAATTACGTAAATAGAAATAAATAAATATTCGCGCTTAATAAATTCTAAGCGCATAGATTTTACACCCTAAACTAGCGTTAAATTCCAATTCTCTAACCAATTGTTATTACAAGTCCTTTTTCTTCAATTTCTCTAGATGGAATTCAAATGGCAAAAACTGGGAATAAATATTCACAATCAAAACTGAAATAATAGACATGTAAGTAAAATAGAAACTCAATTTATTACACCAATTCAATGGAATCTTTTCAACAATAAGAACTGCAATCCAAACCCACTATTCTATTCGACTCCTCCTTTTACAAAGAAACTGATATGAATAAGTGGTGCAAACTATGAATAGAGTTCGTAACCTAAACCCCTTATTTTATTGAAGGATCACAATTTGACCGAAACAAGAAGGAGAAGTGGAATAGACTATTAAATTACCAAAAATTGCATAAACGAAACATATTCCATCAAATTAATGTAAATGATTGGGAATCTCAACATAGAATTGACATATCGGAATAAAAAGGAATTTTGGAGGATTTTATCTATCATATTTTCGAAATCTCAAAATCCCTATGGCATATTCAAATCCAAAAGGAATACACTAAACAATTACGAAAAGAAATACCAAACTTTCCACTCACAGATTAGCTTTACTCAAATGGATTTGTAGCCTTCCTATCTCTTCTAGAATCTCTCTCTTTTGATATATATATATATATATACACACACACACAATTGGAAAGAGGTATATTTATATTCAATAGATTCAAAATAGTTAGAGAAGAATAGGATAAGAATAGATTGGAGGAAGAAGTAAGTTAAATCCTTACCTGAATTTTCTACGGAGTTTTTGAATTCTATTAGAGAGATAGAAATGGCAGAATTTTGTCGTATTCTCCAAAATAATATGAAAAAAAGTGGAGAAGATAAGATTTAATATATAGGAGTTGAAATGCACCAGAACCGTAGGATGGAAGTAGGTAGGAAACAGGTAAATCTACATCGCGCAACTCAATCGAACATAACATAAACACTAGCCGCCACTGGCAGCTATCATTGCCAAGCGGTCGACCGCCCTTGGATGACCAGTCGACCGCTACGGTCGACTTGTTGGCCTATTTAGGTCGACCGCTCTTTTAATAAGGAGCGTTTATTTTTGTTTCTGTTGTTGTATTATTTTATTCCCTAATTAACTTTTCATCATTAAGCGTTAATTAAACGTTTACTTAGCCCCCAAGCTAATTTTTGAAATTTAAATCCTAAATTTGATTTCCCATTTGAATTTGAATTCAAACTAAATTAGTTTAAATCTGAGAACTTCAAATGCTCATAAATTCTTTGTTTGAGCTCCGTTTTCAGCATATTATATATGGAAACATATCAGAATTTCGACACGAACGCAACGGAATAAATTTCATGGTCAAATTCCAACTTTCAAACAAATTCCCATATTCGACCTTATCATATTTAATTCATTTTAATCCATTTAATTATAGTTCATTTTACGGGGTGTTACATTCTTCTCTCCTAAAAGGATTTTGTTCCGAAATCTTCCAAGGGGCGAACAGCATAACACGCAATAACATCCATGTTATACAACCAAGTTATCTACACAACCATCTACTCAACCAATAACGCAATGTGATTATGTACTGCAGACATACCAAAATGAGCTCAATTCTAGCGTGAGTGTGTAATCGTGTCATGACAGTATGTATGTAAATACCTTAAACATGCATAAAAATTTCTACATGAGTGCAAAGTGGTTGTGAAAAAGTGTAGCAACCATCTCCTTCCATTCATTCTAGCAAACACGATGCAACCAAAATGCTAATTTTGGAGATAAAATTTTACAAAGAAAGGTTTTGGACCAAGAGTCCTCATTTCTTCAATCAGATTTTCTCACCATTGTACTCAGACCAGTCTAATTCTTATACCACATCATCCAATTTTCCAATAACTAATGAAGACAACTAGCGACTATAATCCAAGAAGCCCAAAAGAAAATTTTCTAGGAAGTTATTTATTATTAGTTAATATAAATGGCGTTGAAGTCCTACCACCCTTTCTAAATTAAGATGGGCTATCTTTAATATTTCATTCCATTACTACCCATTTTCTTAATTTCCCTTTTTTCGGTCTTTTATAAATGTGGTCCATGTATTGCTTCAATTAATATCCATAACTGTTGATCATTACGGTCAGAATTGGACTATTTCCAATTAAACCTTCTTCAATATTTTTAACCTTCGTTGGGTTTCCAAAATCCATTCATTACTCAAATTTCTTTCTTTCACAAATGCAATATCAGGTTTCCTTAATCGGTACCCCTTTAGATTACTTTTCCTCTTAATTACAAATTTATTACCCATTAAGTTCGTAATTAAGATCAATAAATCCTAACCCATCAATTACTAAATAATACGCATATAGTCGTAGTCAATGCTATATATATATTCTAATCATTTAGCATAGTTGTACATATCTATATCTAACTACTAATTCTACAACTAGAATACTCATTTCCATATTTTAATTCATCAAAGCTATCCTTCCAAAAATATTACTTTCATAAATTAACCACAGTTAAGATTTTTGCTTTATTTGAAATTAAAAGGAATTATTTCTTTTCTTATTATTGAAATAGACATTGTAAACTATGGGAAGGAATATCCGTACCTTACACGTCTCTTCCCTTTTTAATGTATACCTTGTTACTCAAATAATGCACTTTTACATGTATTTTGGAATTGGATAATTTATGGAAACTATGCGAAAATTGCTCCAAAATTAAATTATAGAAAGTAGAAATTAGCCACAAGGGCCTCTTTAGCAAGTGGAATTAGTTTCTAGGACACCCAACTGAAATAATTATTTTCAAGGACAAAATGTAAAATAATTAGTTTCTAGGGCCTTAAAACCTATGAAATTATGTCCTTGAAAGTAATTGGACTGCTGACTTTGTCCTTGAAAGTAATTATTATGCTGACTTTGGCCTTGAAAGTAATTTCTTTGAATGTGTGTCCTAGAAACTAATTGGACTGCAAAGTTTGTCCTTCTGGTGAAATGCCCCTTATAGAAATTCATATTATAATGGCAAACTAATTTACAACCCAATTATAGATCTGGAATATCTTTACACTTTACCAACTTTTTCAAATAGGGGTTTGGGACTGACTTCAACTTTCCAGATAAAGTTGAACATTCTATTTCTATTTTACTCATATCTAAAAACCATAGTCTATCCCACCTAGGTCAAGACCCATATCTACTCCATAAAATTTTATTGAATCATAACTTTCACATACAAAATTAAATATCTTTATACAAATAAATTTATTTAAAAATAAGCATTTATTACTACATTTCTTGCAATACTTAAAACATAAAGTATCAAATTCAATATCTCCATCTTTGAAAATTTAAACATAAATAAAAATCTTTACTAAAGATTCAAAATTCCTTTCTTCCCAAATAGGAATGAAATAATCTCCCTTTTCAAAACTTTTTCTTAAAAGTTAGACTTTCTAATTATGGCATTCAAAAATTTTCTTGGTTTTTCAAAAAGGAACTTATGAAAAACTTTCCTTTTCAATAGCTTACAAAAATAAGGATTCACTCTTTTTGGAAAATAGGAATTTTAACACAAAATATTCAATACTTAATTATCATTCCAAAATAATATGTTAAACCACTTTTGTTTCAAAGAGTTTTCTAGCTACAAGAATTACCGTTTACAAAATAGTAAATTTTTCACAATCATCATTTCAAAATAACAGTTGTTTCCCTCAAAAGGTACAATAATATTTCTTACCATATTACTCAAAATATACTATTATTTGATGAAATATTTCTTGCAACTTTTCTCAAAAACTCTTAAAATCTCTTGTAACACTTTTCTTTATCAAATCCAATATTATTATTATTCAAATAACTTTTGAATTCAAATTAGGAAAAAACAAATAAAATTCTCATCTTTACATAAATGCTTCTCCTTATACAAAAACATCTAACTTATTTATCAATCATCATTTAAGTCGAATCAATGGTTCAATATTCCTTTTATAACTTTATACGATAGAAAAGTAGATGGAGTAGATAAAGGTAACTTCTATCTTACTCTATTACTTCTTTCAATACCTCATCTATCAGAATTCATAATTCTATTATTACCAAAATCCCAACCATCATTCTCTCCATCACCTAATATGGGAATGCTCTCCATCTTATGCTATTGGACATTCCTTTTTTCAATTTTTCTATCCCAAAATAGTTGTTATTCTTTCTATAAATCTTTAAAAAGAGTTCTAAAGAAAGAACTTTTAGGTTATAAACAAGGAAAAATAGAAGAATTAAAGAACCAAAAATTGGCATCTTTTTATCGAATTAAAAAGGTTAATAGATGAAAACTTTTCCAGGCATTAATTTACAATTAAAACCATCCACTATTTCTCTTAAAGAAATTCATCGCTTTTAAAAATTGCATTACCTTTCCAAACTTTTCCAAAACTAATGGTGGTATTTGTCCAAAGTTACATAAAACCATAATTATATTTCTTAAAATTTCCAACTTATACAGCCTCTATGATGTTATAGAGGAAAGAAATTTCAAATTTATTGCATATAAAATATAACATAGAAAAATGGAAGAATACAGAAACAAGGAAATTGAAAGCTTTTCTAATTCAATCAGATTTTAAATTGAGAAGTTAATAATTGGAAACCTTTTTTCAACTTCTCAAATCACCAAAAAAATTAAATTAAAATCACCTACCAAAAATATTTCACCAACCTTTTTAAATTCACAACCTCTTTTCAAAACTTTTTACAAAACAAATGGTGGTAAAATTTAAAAATCTTCTAAAACTACTTTTTATCAGAAATTTCTAAATTATACGATTTTCATTATCTTTTAAAAGGAACTTTCAAAATTTTCAAGTGGTTTTAAAGAAACCTTTTTGTCAAATTATGTCATAAAAGGTAGGATTAAAATTTGTTTTTTCTTTTAAACCTTTGTGATATACCCCTTAAAAATCCAATTTCCTCCTTGTGGTGATAAATGTATTTCTTGTTATGAAAGTTTGCTCCTTTCCTTACTTTCGTATTCTATTAATACATAACACCTTCATTTGTTACCTCAATACTTGTTAATTTGTCCGTATTGATTGTTAACCTAATAGATGTTTCCTTAAAGTCATTTATTTCCTATCAACCTTTCCATCTATGGTCGCCTATATTATTAGATATGTCTATCATATCCATAATGATAAGGAAGACTAAGTCCTATCAAGGAGTCAATTACTATCCAGCTTCTAGGGTGCTTCCATAAGTTGAGATCACATTCTCCCTAGTTTGCTCCTAAGGATATGATCTCCGCTCCATGTATAATCGGAGTAGGAGTAGAAATTACCTCTATTTATTCTTCCAACTCATAGTTGCCATGCCCATCCTTTCGAAATATGGTCGTAATTACTTCTATAGTCGGAATTTATAGTGTTAAGCGTAAATTCAAAATTAAGTGTAGATATATATAGTGTGAGTTTTAGAAAAATCTTTTGAAAACCCTTTTCGAAAATAACAAGTACGCCACCAATACAAATAGTATACTTTCCCCATTGATCGGGTAACCTAGAGCTCTTATACCAAATGTAACAACCCACCCCGGAAAAGGCCTAAATTTCGAACCAGAAAAGTCCCATCAAAACTTAGATCCATTCTAAAGCAAATTGTTGGCAGAACTAAGAAAATAATAGTATAGAGCCATAACTAAACTTTCAGAACCCACGATGGATGGAACAAAACATAATAGAAAAATATACCCATTTATTTCAAAACCATAAAAATATTATAATACAAAATTCCATAAAAACCGTAACATAATATCCGTTACAATAATTGTCTAAATACATGTGTACACATGAAATCAAGTAATAATAAAAAATACTAACATAGGATAAGCTTCTCCATCTCTAAGCATCCTCGCCGTCATCACTCCGCCCTTAACCTGTGTTGTAATGAGGAGGGAGTCAGAATAACAAGTGTCTGGGGAATAAAAACCTCAAGTCTTACCTTTTCAGTACTTGGATAGTATATTTCAAAATAAAAGTATGCCTACGAACATAAAACCATTAAAATCATTTAATACTTCTTTATCAGAAAAAGAGGCGGGTCCAACCACTTAATACCTACCACTCCAAAAGTAGATCCCATATCCCAATCATTCGTCATAAATAGCTAATAATGTAAGAGACGACACCCATGCCACTTAATACTTCCCAATAGAAAATAGGCAGACCCCATCATTTAAGGCCTAATTCCATAAGTGTGCTCCTCAAAGGTACCATCTAGCTGACATCATATGGAATCTCATAGGCCATTTAATACTTCCAAATGGAAAATAGCTAAACTCCATCATTTAAGGCCTAACTCCAGAAGCGGACCTCCGTAGAGATACCACCTAGCGTAACCCTTTGGCCATTTAATACTTCATCTGGGAGAAAAGGCTGGTCCAACCACTCAATACCTCAAACCCCAAAGTAGGCCCTTCGTCTTATGGCCCATAACGATAATGAAATCTCACATTAATCATCTATTCGTAGGAACTAGTAGCCAGATTAGCTGGGCAGATTTCCCCTACAGAATTTGGAACTAACCTCGTGTCATTACAAATATTTATCATAAGGATATCTCACATCAATAAAAGTGTACACAACTATTGGTAGCTTCAAAGTGAAGGGTCGACTTCCATCATGTAACCCTATTGACCTCGCATCCCTATGACTTATCTATAAATCAATTACTCCCCATATATATATATATATACATATACACACACTCATCTCACCATTTTCATAAATGAGGCCTTATAAGGAATCTTCCTTATTATGCCTTAAAATAATAATTAGGTTATGTAAGAGTTTCTTCTTATTTTCGCCTCAAAATCAATTAACTTCCTAATGGGGGAAAATAAATATAAATAAATGCCTAATTAACTATGCCATATATGCAATGGTTTTACATTAATTATGTAAATAGAAATAAATAAATATTCACGCTTAATGAGTTCTAAACGCATAGATTTTACGACCTAAACTGGTGTTAAATGTCAATTCTCTTACCAATTAGTATTACAAGTCTTTTTTCTTCAATGTTCGAAGATTTCATGGAATTCAAATGTCCAAAATAGGGAATAAATATTCATAATCAAAACTGCAGTAACAAACTTGTAAATAAAATAGAAACTTAATTTATTACGCCAATTCAATGGAATATCTTAAACATTGAGAATTGCAATCTACACCCCATATTCTATTCAACTCCTCTTTTTACAAAGAAATATATATGAATAAGGGGAGTTAATTATGAATAGAGTTCATGATCTAAACCCCTTATTTTATTGAAGGACTACAATTTGACCCAAAGAAGAAGGGGAAGTGGAATAGACTATGAAATTATCAAAAATTGCATAAACGAAACAAATTCCATCAAACTAATGTAAATAATTGGGAATCTCAACATAGAATTGACATGTTGAAATAAAAAGGATTTTTTTGGAGATTTTATCTATCATATTTTCGAAATTCAAAAATCCCTAAGGCATGTACAAATCCAAAAGAAATACACTAAACAATTGCTGAAAAGAAATACTAAGGTTTCCATTCACAGATTAGCCTTAGCTTACTCAAATGGATTTGTAGCCTTCCTATCTCTTCCGTAATCTCTCTCTTTTAATATATATACACACACATAATAGGGAAGAGGTATATATATTCATTAGATTTAGAATAATTGGAGAAGAATAGGATAAGAATGGATTGGAGGAAGAAATAAGTTGAATCCTTACCTGAATTTTCTACGGAGATTTTCAATCTTATTATAGAGATTGCACTGGTAGAGTTTCGTCGAATTCCCCAAAATAATATGAATAAAAGTGGAGAAGATAGGGTACTATTTATAGAAGTTGAAACGCACCAGGACCGTACGATGGAAGTAGGTAGGAAATGGGTAAATCTAGAGCGCACAACCAAATAGAACATAACACAAAACCCTGGCCGCCACTAGCAACTATCGTTGCCAAGCGGTCGACCTGAATACGTCAACCGGTCGACCGCTACGGTCGACCGCTACGGTCGACCGGTTGACATATTCAGGTCGACTGTTCTTTTATTCAAGGGCGTTTATTTTTGTTTCCGTTGCTGTATTATTTTATTCCCTAATTAACTTTTCATCATTAAGCGTTAACTAAACGTTTATTTAGGCCCTAAGCTAATTTTTGAAATTTAAATCCTAAATTTGATTTCTTATTTGAATTTGAATTCAAACTAAATTAATTCACATCTGAGAACTTCAAATGCTCATAACTTCTTTGTTTGAGCTCTGTTTTCAGCACATTATCTATGGAAACATATTAGAATTTCGCCACGAACGCAGCGGAATAACTTTCATGGTCAAATTCCAACTTTTATAAAATTCCCATATTCAACCTTATCATATTTAATTCAATTAATCCATTTAATTATGGTTCATTTTATGGGGTGTTACAAAGCACATCCGTACTTTACACATCTCTTCACTTTTTAGTACATTCCTTATTATTTCAAATGACACACTTTTTATACATAGTTGTGAAATTGGATTATTTATGGGAATTACATGGAAACCAATACAACTAAATTGTACCATAATGCATCCAACAATTTAAAAATAGAAATTCACATTCCAAGTCCAATTATGGTAATCCAAATTAATACTAACAATCTACAACCCAATTGTCATAAATATGGAATAAGTCCTACAATCATATAATTTCTCACCCACTTTTCTAGCTTTAGAAATCACCCAAATCTGTATTCATCCCTTTAATCGACTCCTTTACCTTTCTAATCTAAAAATATGTATAACATGATCCATACATACCTATTAGAATTACATCTGAGAAGAGATTTGAACTAAGTGGAATATAGATCTATTGTTATAAGGTTTACCGTTTTCATTGTATTGATTCGCTCCTTCTCTTCTTCTCTTTTATTTTCGGCCCATCTACGGTTATACATATACATTAATATAATATTTTATAATTAATAGAAATAGAGGAGAAGGGAAAATAGTAGAGCTTTGGTGCTCTGATTAAAAAATATGAGAAGAAAATTGAGGGGCTAGGCCTGTATTTATAGACGCCCGAATTAGTTGTATCTTTTAGATTTCAAATGATTAAATCTTTTCCATTTAGCAAAGATTCAACCCTAGCCGCCACCTTCTAACCGGTTGACTGCTCCCTTACAAGAGGTCGATCGCTAGCGCTCGACCGGCTCAAGTAAGGGTTCAACCGGTGGGGTCCACGCGGTTAATATAATTTACTTCCTTTTTATTTCTATTTAATTATTTTTTATCTGAAAACTTCAAATGCTCATAACTTCTTCATTTGAACTCCGATCGCAAAACCTAATAAATGAAAGTTGCTTAGAAAATCGACACAAACATAATGGTGCATGTTTTGTGGCCAAATTCTAATGTTTGCCCAAATTCCATTTTTGAGTCTTATTAATTATTGTTTATTATATGGGCTATTACAGGAAAAGTAGTAGCGACGGCAGCAGTCATCGTGGAGAAGAGCATGTAATCATGCCATATGGATATAAGCATGAAATAGAAGAGTTACTTGAAGCCATCGTAATGTCGGCAAGGAGGGCAGAGGCGAAAGCTGTCGCAAAGGTCAATGGGGTCGTGGAGGTCATAGAGGTGGTCCACCGGGAAGGAGCCGCATGGGAGTCAGGCAAGTTTCTACTAGATTTGTTGAGCAGAATGCTTTTGAGGATCCATAATTCAATGCGGATAAGGTTCTTGCAGATTTTTAGGTACTTCCAAAAGGAGAAGTGCATGTTAGCACACAGACCGGCTTGGCCATAAGTATATTTTGGTCTTGTAGTTAAAGTAAATTTTTATTTTATTATGTATATTTATGATTTCGTTTAACTTAAAAAGTCGTGAAATATTCGTTCTCCAGTTTCGTTTGCTAGTACCCTAAAAAGATTTTACAAGCATTTGACAAATATTCCTAGAGTTATAGCGTTTCTACATGAGATTGGATTTTATCATTTCTTTGGTAATTTAACCGTTCATTTAATTTAAAAAATATTTCATCAATTTACTGTAGTTTAATTTAACTTATTATGTAATCTAATATTATAGGCATCGATAATGTTATTAGAAGCGATCTTTAATTATGTGCTGCTATTGCTCTTTGTTGGTATAAAATAACCCATACATTTCATTTTCTTAGCTGTGAGTTAAGGATTACTCCATTAGACTTTTCTATGCTCACCGGTATTAGCATAGGAGTGGCTGGTTTGCCAGTGCTTCCATATGATTATAGGTGGTGTGATCCCACACTTACTCATGATAATTTTTCATATTTAGACACTTCATCGACCTCTTATCAAACTGCCATTGATATTAGAGTCAATGTGATTACTACTGCCATGGAGAGCATACTAACGGCATATACACCAGAGGATGATTGGAACTTGCGCGACTATTTGTACTAAATCTTATAAGAAACTTATTTTTCAGTACCAGCAGTAGTAGTGTGTAGGTCTCCTATATTGAGACCGTAGTTAGGTTTGGACTTTGACTGCACTATTATGTATGATTGTGGTACTCCTATACTTGTGTGCCTATATAAATGTGACATACAGTGTTTCATTTATGATTCACAGGTTTCACTATTTGTTTATGGGAGTTACTGTATTGGATTTTTAAGGATTCTATAAACTTTCATTTCATGATAGTTACTTTAGATGCATCTAGTTTCTTCCCACATTTATTATTCTAGTTTGCGAACAATACAAGGACCAGGGATACCAAATTATGTCATGTATATTATGTTTCCCATAACTAGATTAACTTTAAGGTGTATAAAGGGCAGTTGATATAACATCCATTTGGTACTAGCAACTTGATCGAGCTTGAGTTTGTGTAGTTAGCTAGGACGCTCAACTTGCGGAGATTTCCTCCAAAAACATATCATGTGATGTTCAGTTCTTACTGATACTTCGGTGAGAGGTATTGGTTATAGTTGCATGACTATGATGCTATTTCTGATGATCCTGTAACACTCCTAATTTTTGATAACATTATTCAGGAGATTTAATTAGATAAATTAAATAGAATAATGTAAATAATTAGAGTGACAAGGGGATTGAGATGTGAAAATAAATTAAGCGTTGTGCTTAATTATTTAAATGGGCTTAAGAATGGCTTATAGGCTAATTAATTTACACAAGGGCTTATTAGGAAATAGCCGCATCTTATTACCATAACCCTTATAACCCACATTTCATTCTTTCTCATGTTCATTTTTCATTTTCACAAAACATAAAACGCAAAAATAAGAGGAGCCGGCCATTACTAGGAGAAAAGAGGAGAAATTAAATTTAAAGTTAAGGAATTAACGCAAGGGGATTAATCTCAATCAAAGCTCAACGTCCTTATCAAAACCAAGGTGAATAATAATCTAAATCATCTCTATTTTGTTTTATGATCATTTGTTTTTTGGGTTTAAGATTAAATCCATTAATATGCTTATTTTGGATTGATGATTTGCTTGGATTTGGACATGTTATGTTCAAACAAAATAATTTGATAATTATTTTACACGATGTTAAGGTTAAAACCGATTACAACGATTATCGTATGCCATGAGAAAATTTTATGTTATGTAAAACAAGATTTTAGAGATGGGTTTTAATTTTCATAATTTTCTAAGCTATGGTAAGTTTATTATGAATTTTAAAAGGAAAATATAAATAATTAGGTTTAAATATTTATTTCAACTATTTTATGAAGAATTTGGGTTTGGAATTTTTATATGTTAGACAACATATTGAAAGTGAATTTCTGTAATTTTTAGGGATTTTTCCTACGTAATTTACCATGGAAATAAAATTATTTTGGCTGAAGGAATTAATTGTTTTATTGGTTTACCTTAATGGAAGGGCTTATTTGTTAAGTTAATCCATGTTTAGATCTGAAATTAGGCGGTGGTTATTTTTGTAAAGAATTTGAAAAGTTATGGCAACCAATTAAATGTTTACAAGTAGGCAGGTTAGTTATAAAGTATTTGCTTTAATTGGCATTAAATCAGTTTTTACCCAGAAAAGTGGGTTCCATATCTTTTAGAAGCACCTTTCAACCCATTACTTCTGCTTCAACTAAGTCGAAACCTATCAAAGTCGAAACCAATACACAAGGTATCACAATGATGGTACGTAGTGGATTGGAGAAAGGCGAAAGACATGGTATTGAAACTTTTGCTTTCGATTGGGTCAAAACCATTGTTTCGCTTTCCTAAGATTAGTGTCTGCCTTGTTTTCAAAAGAATCCTTTTGACCAAGTCGAAACCTTTGCTTTTGAATCTGTTGCCACCTCTTTGTCTAAGTGGAGCTTTCGAATGAGTTCCTTGTTTATAAATGAATGCTTTCGAAAAGGGTGGTTTTAACCTAGTCGAGACCTTGCTACCAATCTTATTCCTTTCGAAGATATTAAAGTCATCAATGCTTTCAAAAGGTAGATTTTGTTTTAAAATTCTACAAAGCCACTTCCTTAAAGCTTTCGAAAAGGTTTAAGGGTTTCGAAGGCAATGGCTTCGAAAGGGGGTTTTGATGTTATCCTTCAATGTCTTACTTAATGTTTTGAAGCTTTCGAAAGGATGGTTCTGAAGCCATCAAGTTTTTCCCAATCATTTTTTGTTAAATGTAAATGGTTTCGAAAGGAGTACTTTCGTATATATTCACTTTGACTCAAAAGATTTTTTCAAAGATAAATCCAATGGTTTCGGTAGAGATACTTTCATTGGTTTCGAAGCAATGCTTCTAAGAATTAAAAAGTATTGCTTCAATACTTTCGAATGGTTTGAACAGGGGGTTTCGAAAGAGATGTTTTAAAGTGTTTTGAAAGGTATATGTTAGTGTTTTGGAAAGAAGATTTAAATGCTTTCAAAGGAAGTTATCCAATGGTTTCAAAAGTAAAGTTTTAAGGTTTCTAAAACCTTAGTTTTCAAAACAAATAACCCAATCTCATTTTAAAAGAAAACCATGGCATAATAAAAGAGTTTTGAAATGATTTTAAGTATGGAGTTTTGAAGAAGTTTTCCTTGATTAATAGATTAAAGGGATTAACCAAGTTTTATATAAAATAATTTCAAGGATATTAAACCAAAGGTGTTGGTATTATTATGTTATTATGATTACTTCTTCATATATATACTCTCACATTGTAATGGTCCCATAACTGAATTTTGGGAAAGGGCAGAATAACCAGTTAGGTTGACCCAATAGTGAATATAAATTATGTTAACTCCTGAATGAGTAGAATTACATCCAGGAGGTCAGCTAGACTAGAATGTGGGATGCCTAAATATTGAGTAAAGAAGTTGTCAGGTAGACAGGTTCATAGTGAACCCATGAAAACTATGTTTAGGAAAAGTTATTGGCAAGGGCCAATAGGTTCATAGTAAACCCATGAAAACTATGATTAGATTGAGTTAATGGCATGGGCCAATAGGTTGGTAGCGAACCCATGAAAACTATATATGGATTATGTTATTGACAGATGTCAATAGCTTTCTAGTCAACCCATGAAAACTAGGATAAGAGGGAAGTCATTGCAGATACCAATAGGTTCAGGGAGAACCCATTAAACAATGAAGTTATTAGTAGGGGCCAATAGGTTCTTAGTGAACCCATGAAAACTATGAAACAGGATAGGGAGTCCATAAGTATTAAATAAGCTATTAGTCAGCCCATGAAAATTATTAGGTTAATATTGACCCTTGAACTATAAAATGAGACAGGTAGTCAAAAATGAATGGGGATGGAAATCTAGAAATTGATCACTTGTTTGTATATCATCATTTTATTTTGCCAAGTTTTAACTCTTGTGGATGTAGGAGCACAGTATATGGTTTTATAAAGTTTTAGGATACTAGTGAAGGGAAAACCGTTCCGCTAAGCGGCGTGGTCTCACTAGATATCTAAATTGCTTGGGATGATAGATTATTATTCATACCAGGCTTTATGTCTAACTCGAAGTTTATGTTTTCCCCTTAAACTCTCGGGTGCTCAATTGATTTTGAGTAGTTTAAGAGTTGAGGTTTTCAGGTACCTCTTTAGACGAATAAGCTTCCGAAGACGTGCAGGAGGCATGATAGCTATTTAGAGTTCTTTCTATTTTAATTCCGTTATGTTTTGTTGTAAAGGCAAGGATGTTTAATTGCCTAGTTATATACTCTGATCATCCAGGGAGCATCTTCATATGTCGCTCTTGGCGTATGTTGTAATAATTATATTTTCTCTTAAGGTGGTTCTCGTATTGGGATTATGTAATGACTTTGAAATTCTTTGAAATGGAATGAGAAATTTGTTTGTTGATTTTTAAAATTTTCCATATCCATGTGTTTTTGTTATATCAATGTATCTAACATTACCATATTTGGTCGCCGAGAATTAATAACTATGGATGACTGCAGCATCCGTAGCCATTAGTTTTGGGCCACCAAGTAGGGGATGTTACAAGTTGGTATCAAAGCATAGGTTTATGAAACTTAAAAGAAATTTAAATCTAAAAGATTTTCAAACATAAGCCAATGAATCAGAAAATAAGATCGGGGTTGTGTTAATGCTATTGTAACATACTTGTATTTGATATATATAAATATAAGTACGTATTCCCCTCTCTCTTAAACCGTTCTTTTTTATCTTACTAAGGCTCGTATGCAGATTTACGAGAAAGAAGATATGGTGGCAGGAACCGGAAGAGGAAATCTCGATGGAGGAAGCACCACAACCAACAGAAATGTTCGACCCACCAGGAGGAACCCGGGTCGACAGCCTAATGCTAACCAAAATGCAGATGCCAATGTGGGTGCTGGAAATCCACCAGTAGATATGAGGGTGATGTATCAGTTTTTCATACATATGATGCAAGCGGGATCTGCTGTTGGAGTTGCTGGAAGTGTTGGAGGAGCTAATCATATGGCTCTAGTTGGGAATAACTATGCTAAGTTGAGTAGAGACTACACTAGCCTTGGATGGAAACCGTTTATGGGAACGTAGGATGCTATAGAAGTTTAGAATTGGCTGTTGCGTTCTGAGAGAATCTTCACTAATTTGGGTTTGGATGATGAGCAGAAGAGGAGGCTAGCCTCTTGGAAATTGCAAGGGGCGGCACTTCATTGGTGGAATAGTGTTACTGCCAGAGTTACGGAGGAAGAGTTTACTTGGGCAAATTTCACTTACTATAAATCCTAGGAACTTTATGGAGGCTACTCCGAAGTGACATTTGAGTCAATTGAGTTTCATTCCATACTTCCAGAGTATTTCAAACATTTCAGCGATATTATCAAGGTGATTCGCAGCTACTCGTGATTTGACCAACATGTCATCCACATAGACCTCCATTGTTTTCCCGATTTGACGCTTAAACATGGTATTTTCCAATCTTTGGTAGGTTGCCCCAGCATTCTTTAAACTGAATGGCATTACCCTATAGCAGTATAGTCCCAGATCGGTGATGAAGCTGGTGTTTTCTTGATTAGGTTCGTGCATCAGGATCTGGTTGTACCCTGAGTATGTGTTCATGAATGATGGCAGTTTGTGACCCGCCGTCCAATCCATAAGCTGGTCAATTCTGGGCGGGGGGAGCTATCTTTCGGGCAAGCTTTGTTTAAGTTCGAGTAGTCGATACAGGTTCGCCACTTCCCATTAGACTTATTGGCTAAGACCTGGTTAGATACCCATTCAGGATAAGTTGCATCATGGATGAAACCGTTGGTCATTAGCTTGTCCACCTCTTCTCTTAACGCCTTGGACCGTTCGGGGCCCTGGCTGCGCCTCTTTTGCTTTACTGGTGTGAATTTGGGATCAATGTTGAGCGCATGGAATGCGATTTCTAGTGACACCCCACACATATCGGAATGCATCCATGCGAACACATCCAAGTTGGCATAAAGATATTTAGTGAGTTCCAACCGCATCTTGTTTCCAAGGTGCGATCCAATTTTCAAGACACTTATTGGGCCGTCCATATCGACTGGGACAGACACCGTCAATTCTGCCGGTGCTACCCGATCCTCCCCCGAACTCTTATTTCTAGGGTCCAAAGCCTTATCTAATTGGCTATGGTCCCTGAGCCAGGGGCGGCTCTATAGTTGCTATTCAAAAGGTTCACGAACGTAGAGAGTTCTCTCAACATCCTTCCCATTTTCCCTTCTTCTAGATTCACGAAGCTCTGTAATGTAACATTCTATGGTGGTGCATTGATCTCCTTTGACCACCCCAATTCCATTTGCAGTTGGAAACTTCATGGTAAGGCACCGTTGGGTCAGAGCAACTCTGAAATCAGCTAAGGCAGGTCGTCCCAAGAAGGCGTTATATGCAGAAGCTTTGTCTACAATTACGAAGGTCTGAATGAGGGTAACTCTTCGATCACCCTCTCCAAGCTCCACTGGCAAGTAAATTGTTCCTATGGGTTGTTTGGGTTCGACAGTAAGCCCTTGGATTTTTGTTAGGCATGCAGACATGATTTTCATGTCGACCTTCATTTGGTCGAAGGTACGTTCGAAAAAAATATTTTGACAGAACTGCCGCTATCGACCAATACTTGTCGGACCACAGTGGGTCTGATTCCTACTATCACCACCATCGGATCAAGAGTTGGAGCTTCGATCTTCGGTATCTCAGTTTCTGAATATAGTATCATCATTCAAAGTTTTCTGCTGCTTGGTTGGAGCCCCATCTTCTATTGTGAGAGATGATTCCTTCGGAGCGTGCTTTAATGAACTAGAATACCTCTCCATCTCTCCCCAACTTCTATGTGCAGGATGTGGGCCTCCAGATATCGTTCCAATAATGAGTCTCTGGTTAGTTTGCCTTGGTCTGTCTTTACTGGTTCCAACTTGGTTTCTTTGATTCCTAGGCGCTTGAGGAGCCGCCGGTTGGTCAGGATTCTATGGTTTTCTCACGTATTGTTGGAGCTTGTTCTCCCGAATCAGCTGGTGGCATTCATTTGTGTTGTGACCCTACTTCTCGTGGAAGTGGTAGAACTTCTCTGAGTGCTTCTATTGCTCGGTTGCTTCCTTCTTAAGGGGTTTTTTTATATTCCTCGGTCCCTTGTGTCATGAGATAAATTTTTTCTGGAGTTTCGTTGAGATGGGTGTAATCTTCAGACTTGAAGCCTTTAAGGCGTTTATTGTTTCCATTTTTCTTATTGGAATTCTGATTCTTCCTTTTATGATTTCCATCTTTCCCTGTGATTCCTTCAGCAATTCCGAAAGTGTTTGTATTCTGATTCATTACCATGTCACTCAGTCCAACCTTCATTGATTGGATGCCAATAGACTTCCTTTCTATCTCCTGCACCTCCTCCAATCTCAAGTGTTGACTTGCTTTGCGATTGAAATCCTTCATTGTAGTGGGTTGCTTCATCTTGATCCACTTTCCGAACTCAGTTTCGGGATGAATGACTCGGACCAAAGCCATGAAAACCATGTTCTTATTTGGATTGTAACCTCTGTCACTGCGGTATTGAACCGGTTCATGAAAGACTTCAGTGGTTCGTTTCGTCCTTGGAATAATCCGGACAGGGACATCACACCTTTGGGCTGCGCAGTACAGAGCCTGAAATGATCGAGAAATCTTGTTGCTAGTTGGTCAAAAGTGGAGATGGATCTCGGCGGAAGCCTAGTAAACCACATGGAAGCAATTCCATCGAGAAATATGGAAAGACATCTACACCAAACAACCTTCGAAGCATTTGCTCCATCCATGTACCAACTATACTTGTACAAATAGGGTTTTAGGTACTTCGTCCCATCATAGGATGGAATAGTTGGCACCGTGAACTTTTCCAGATATCGCTCATTCAAGAACCTATCAGTAAAGGGAGTCCGACTTGGTGCGGTTCCCCACTCATCATCTCTTCTATTTTTATTCTCGTCCATCAATCGCGTAACCATATCCATGATGAATACCTCTGATGTCCGGTAGTTCAGGATACGGCTGTTAGTCACTACACCAAGTGTCTGGCTTTGTAAATGGCCTTGGCGAGTGGGCTGAAGCCTAGGCTCTCCTATCTTTGGGAGAACCACTCCCTCGGGATCCCATTGGCTTACGGTTGGTATGACTGGGGCGGTTTTGACATTTCCAACATTATCGAATGCATTGGTATTCTCTTCCAACTTATCATCATTAAATTGTTCTCCTTCTGAGTCAGAGAGTTCCATGGCTATATTCTCTCGTGGGGTTTTTACTCCTTGGTTCAAGTTCAAAGTTGGTTGCCTTACGGTGAGCGGAGTACTTGTATTTCCTTCTACGTTGATTTCCATAGTCCCCGCTGTCACCCTTTTCTGCGATTGCTTCCCGTTTCTTCTATTAAGCCAAAAATGGAAGAATTTTCTTGCTCTATGGCAGTTGCGGGTTCAACCGCAATTCTTGGAGTAGGATTTTACTATAAGGTTAAGAGAGCATTGAGCTTATCCATTAGAGCTCTTTGACTGCTTCACATTTTTTAGTTGATTTCATCAACCATTTTGTTCAACTCTTCTCCTGTAATGACTTCACGTCGATTGGAAGATGCTGGCAACTAATCTCCTATGTTAGCACCATTTACTTTAGTTTGCTGATGATTCATATCTTCTTCAGCTACTACTGCCCCTATGAACCTTCCAAAGGCAGTTCTCTTCCTTCCTGGAGCCATTGATTCCAAGCAAAGATTAAGGATCTAATTTTTGGACCTATCTAACCATAGTAGATAGCTAGATTTGAACCCTGAGTTGGGTTCTCGGTTAAAGCAGCAAAATGTTACCCAAAAAATGGATCAACACCCTGATTTGAGTGTGAAAGCACCAACCCTGTTCTCATAGGACAATAATATGGATAATAGATATAAAAAGAAAGCAAAATAGAAAGGAGACAAGAAGATTTTTATAGTGGTTCGGATGTTAACAAAGCCTACGTCCACTTTATAGTTTTTATTATAGACTGATGGTTGTTACAAGATGTATTTGATTACAAAGCTCTTGAATATCCTTAGCTATATTGAATCTCCAAGGTTGGAATCCACTAGAGAATCACAGTGAACCCCCTTTGAAAAATGTTGTGAGGGAGATGAAGAGTGAAGAAAGCTTCCAGTAGAGTTTTAGCAACCAGTCCGGAGGAATCCCTTTAATGTTGTAGATAAGAGAGTATTTAAAGAGATTGGAGAGCTCTTGGGCCAAGCCTGTTCGCCAACTTATTGCAGATGATCATAGGAAGGAGCTACTGAAACTTGCCATGCGACCCGAGCCAAAACCATGGATCGCTAGAGAACCATAGTTTATGCTCGAATGCGATCTAATTACTTAACTTTTACCCCTGCTTTGTTTCTTATGAAGCGCAACGATCCTGTGAGGTTCTATGGATCGCCAGCGATCCATACACTTACTTTGTTTTTGGACCTTAGTGAATAGAGTTCCTTCGTCATCTTATGTCAATGTTGTTCATGTAGTCTTCTTACACGTCGCCTTGTTTTGATGACGGTTTTCTTGTTAGTTGTGTTTAGCCGCTAATTGGAATGGACGGATGCTTGTCCCTTGATTTAACAAACTCAGAATCTCGTCAAACTCAGTTATTGCTTCTAGAATATGTGTATGGATCATGATGCAAGAGAAAGGGTTGAACCCTGAGCTATCACCTAGCGTTCCATGTCCTTAGTGGATTTTCTCATTGTTTTTTCCTGGCTTCCTTTGGCTTGTTACTCTACTTTTTTGGTTGCTATTCTAACTCAACCAAGTTGTTCCGACTTCTCTTTGATCCTGCTGGGTCAAAAACCCGGATAAAACTATTGATATAAGAAATCTCTAACTGTTTGACCCATGGATTAATTGATATGCCTATGCGTATATGTAGGGGAAAATATACCAAGGGTTCGACTTGAATTTGAAGTATTAAATGGTCCAGTACTTTTAAGGAAATGGGGTCTGCTTCATTTCTATTAAAATGTATTAAGTAATTGAAAGGGCAATTTTCCTTGACTTATATTAGGTTATTCTAAATGAGACTTCAGTTATGGAAGGTCGGCGGGCTATATCAGTACTGTTATTGGACCGGTATTTTGTAGTAGTTGGACTGACATATAGGTTATGACCACCAGTGGTCCCAAGCGATCGTTAGCAAAGACTCAGTTATACCCTGACGGATTTCGGTTCTTACTAGTTGTTACTCCAAAAATCAACCTTTCGACTTAGTCGACACCATTTTAAGTAGAAGTCAAAGAAGCACAAGTGAAGAAGGTTCCAACTAAACCTTTCGAAGGAGTCGAAGGGATGCTACCATCAAAGTCTGGAAGCTTCAAAACCTTTCAAAGGCGTTAAAAGGTCTCTACAACAAAGATCCGATGGGTTCATACCTTTCGAAGGAGACAAAGGATTCGAATTCACCCTGCCGCCTTTAGTTGCCGCCTTTCGATTGGGTCATTTCATATACATAATGACCTTTCGATTGAGTCAAAGCAGCATCTTTCGAAAACAATGAGAATAGCTATTTGCATATGCGCCAAACCTTTCGATGCCAAAGGTTTCACCTTTATTAAAATCATGCAAAAGCGAGCACAGACCTGAGAAACCCCTTCGAAAGCTATAGTAAATCTTTCGAACCGGTCGAAGCCAATGTAATCCATGAGCGTTCTGCACCAAATCAGAAACAAGAGCTCATGCGGAACCAACATCATCGAAATCGTTGTACAATGCCTATCGACAGAGTCGAAAGCACTTACAAGGAAATATAAGGAAGAGAGGCACATCCCTTCCTTTCGACAAAGATGGAGCATACCTGAGTCTTTTGACAGCCACATTTCAACCAAGTCGGAAGCATCAAGGTCGAAAGGTACTGACCCGCATCTATAAATAAGACCCAAGGGGTCATGTTTTGGGGATCCGATTCCTGTCATTCCAGCCTTGTATTTCTTTAATCAAAAGTGTTGTAACCCTATTTACAAAATTAATTTGTACATTTGAAGCAATAAAGTCATCCTTTGCTTATAAAAGGAAAGTTCCAAGTATTTTGGATTACTTTATTATTTCATCAAAGTTCTTGTCAGTTTCACTCTTGTGTTACAGGTTTCGCCATTGTCAAAAGGCCACTGTCGACACAGTCGAAACCAAGTAGATTTAAACAACTTTAGGTTCATACTTCAAGTAACCTTCCTCCGTGTTTTAGCTTTCGTTAAGGTCGGAACCAAGTCATAACTTACTTAAACCTTTTACTAATACAAGCAGCCTAAGGATCCGACTTTCAACAAGGTCGAAACCCTTCTCCAAATCACTGTAGCTTGAGATTATTAATTCAAACCCAAGAAGGTTAAGCTCACCGCTTTCGACAAGGTCGAAACCCTTTTTTCTTATCTTTAACCTAAGCCCAAGCCACTCGACTGCTTAAGTCCTTCGACCAGGTTGAAACCAACTAGGATAAACCTATTTAGGGTATCTCAACTGAATCAAAAGGAAAGCATTCGAAGGACAATATGTACTAACTCAATTAGGTCGAAAGGTCATTAAGCACAGAAACCAACCCTTTCGACTGAGTCGAAAGGTTGATCTAGAAAACTTCAACCTACTAAAGCCTATTCGAAAGGAAACTAAAGAAGGATACATACCTTCCTTCCTACTCTACTGACCTAAAGGGTAACCTTCATTCCTTAACACAACCTTAGGGTGTTGACAATATTTCTTGTTAACATTTTTGGCACTAGAAGTAGGGCTCGAACCTCCGACTTGCTTAAACACCCAACACTGCTATTCTCTAACCCCACTTAACCCAATCTCAAGTTCATCTATTTTGATTTAATCATGGCTAGAAGAATCATAAGATCAGAACAAGGATCTTCTGAACTGTATTTGACAGGATTCTCCCCAATAACCACCAAGGATTCCAATCAGAATGAAGAGTAAAGACTCAGATTAGAAGCTCTAACAATTATAAAACAGAAAAAAGCATAATAATACAATCCTAAGAAATAGAGCTTAAACCCCTTTCATGTTGGCCCCACCCCTATTTTTGCATTGGGAAAGAGAACAAATGGAAGTGATAATGTGTTCAACCAATGAGAAGAACCATCCAATACTATTCCAAAGGCACAATCTTTGAAGAAGAAATAATGGCTGATTGCAACGACTTTGCAAATAAGTGGCAACAACCAATTATAAAGAGAACACTTCCTACACAAAAAGTACGAAGGGTGCCGAAAAGAAAAGCAATTAAAGAGCATGAAAACATAAGGCCAAGAAATAAAAAGTCAAAAAGCCATCCACAAGAATCAACCTCCAAGTCTAGACTTCCAAAGGAGTGCAACTTAACAACATCAATTAAGAACGTCTACTTGCTTACAAAGGATGAGCTCAACTATTGGCCATTACAAAAGAAAAATCCAAAACATGAAAGGAATCTGGGAGGATCTTATTGCTATTACTATAAAATAAATGGCCATGAAACCAATCATTGCAGAGCACTAGAGGGGATGATCATAAATTTGTTCCGACAAGGAAAGATTCACGAATTTGTAAAAAGAATTTGAGACAAAGTCAATAAAGAGCTACTTTTCATAAAAAGAAAATCTATATGGTTGGGAGTGAAATGCTTCTTATATTTGGATACTACCTAAGATGGTAGTCTACTTAAGATGGTGGAAAAGCCTCTACCGGCGCCGAGTTGGCCAGGGTAGAGCACCTCCTGAAGGGAGGGCGGGTAAGCCTTTAGCCGCGCCATAAGATGGCCAGGTTAAAGCACCGGACAAGCCCTTGGCCGCGCTTCTGGTCAGGTCAAGGCACCTCCTGGAAGGAGGATGGAGTAAGCCTTTAGCCGCGCCATAAGATGGCCAGGTTAAAGCAGCGAACAAGCCCTTATCCACGCCACGTTATGGCCAAGGTAAGGCACCTCTTGGAGGGAGGATGGAGTAAGCCTTTATCTGCGCCATAAGATGGCCAGGGTAAAGCACCGAACAAGCCTTTGTCTGCACCATAAAAGGGCCAGGGTAAGGCACCTCCTAGAGGGAGGTCAGGTAAGTCATTTGTTCCAGCCTCTAAGATGAGCTAACCAAGAGCACCAGACAACAATGGACTAAGACGTCCAGACCCAAGAAGAGGCCCATCAAACAATGGCACTACACCAAAACAGTCATTTGGCAACACTTTTTTTTTTCATTTGGCGACACTTATATGGGTTGCATTTTAGTCTCGCTAATAAGTGTCGCTATCCAATATAAGTGTTACTGAAAATAAAAATTTACACTTTTAAATACGGCGACACTTATTTTCGTTGTAAGCCTTGGTTTAATTGGAGTTAATTGAAATATACTAGGGAAAAATTGTAATTGAATAAATATCAAGCTTAACCCTAACCACACTTATCTGTGGCCGCATTTTCCCTCCAATCCTCTCCTTCATCAAAAATCTGTCCTTCCTTCCCACTCTTCAAACTCATCTCCGATTTCTGCAAAAAAACAATCAACTCCTCGTCCCCAAACCTAAACAGCAAACCATCGTGAATGATCCGTTGTCTATCGACCACGCAAAATAAATTAACCAACCTCTCCGCCGCCTCGCCGATCAACCCCCTCACGTACCCGCACGACGTCTTGGGATCGAATATCGCAAGGTTGACGTACGAGTTGGAGTAGGCGGAGTGGTAAAGGCCGCACAAGGCGACGCAATCAGGCGCGTTCCAGATCTAAGGATGCGGTGGACGTCGGTGAGGTGGGCAAGGAAGGTGCCGTGCTTATGCCAACACTCGGCGGCGTTGACAGAGCGAAGGGTGGAGATGAGGGAGGGAAGTGCGGGGTCCACTGATTCGAGGTCGTCACTAATCACACTACCAGGTTAGACATTGAACGTCGCCAGTTATAAGCAAAATTCATTAATCAAGTCTGTAAAAATAGCACAAAATTTATTGATTTTGGGTTCTTAAAAGAGCAAGAATGAAATTTATTGATGATCTGAAGTGATGTTATTTCCAAATTACTTTACTTTCAAATGGCATAGATGCTAATGACCAAATCCATCATTCATCCTAGCTCCATCGAAAATTATCAAAATCTTGAACTACTTTCAGATTTTCCAATATTTCCAAAAAAAGAAATTGGAAAAACAAATTGCTTTTCATCTTAATATTCCTAGAGCCTTCATACTACCTATGAATCAAGTAACACAGCAGTTATTCAAATGATTACTCTAAAAGGCAAGCCCAAGCCCATGTGTTTCATTGTTGTATGCTGTGAAGTGTAGTTGAATTGATGGTATGACTTGTGTGGATGGATGGCTGCTTGTTTTGTAGATAGAAGAGGGGTGCTGTGATGTGGTGTTCAGGTAGGAGTGTGTGTATGTGTGTCATAACATTTGAGTTCGTTTCACTTATTTTAGCGAGTGTGATAAATTTCCAAGTACAGCATGGATGTGTGTGTGTGTGTGTGTCATAACTTATAAGTGTTAACTTAATTTTTCTAGATTACCACTTCTTAGTTGTTTTAAGGTTAACAAGTGATTGGGTACTTTCTGGTGGTATGTTCATGATGCCTCATTGATTCTCATTGTTCTTTTTTGTTATATTGCAGTCAAATATTCTGTCTTCTGTAGATCCTGTTGATTCACTTGGATGTGTGTGTGTAATAACATAACTTGTAAGTGTTCACTTAATTTGTCTAGATTATCACTTCTTAGTTGTTTGCAGGTTAACTAGTGATCTAGTACCGTCTGGTGGTATGTTCATGATGCCTCATCGATACTCATTGTTCTTTTTTGTTAAATTGCAGGCAATTTTTTTGTGTTCGGCAGATCCGGCCAATTCACTTAGATATGTATGGGTGCGAGTTCTCTAGCAGTAGAGTGTGTGTGTATGTGTGTACGTGATGTGGTGGAGCTGCTCATGCTTTTATGTGTGTGCACGCATCATAATCGTTCAAAGGCCCTGGGATGAAAGCGGAGTTGTAAGTAAATTTAGTTTTTTTTTTGTAAAGATTTCTGTATACATATAACGTGTCCATGTTCAGTTATTTGCATATACGTATGCATACCATTCAGATAGTCGAAAACTCATGCAGGTTTTATTTATACAGTAGTATGGATTTGAGGCCATGATTATTCATTCGGATATATGGACATTCTATAATTTAATTTATATGTTTAAATCTTGTAGAATGTAAAAGTTGCATATGATATTTTGATAGTGAGAAATATGCATGAGAGCATTCAGGTAGTTTTGTTTTCTTGTATGCAGTCAACATGTCTAACTATTTTACAAAACCATCAAAGTTGACAATAAGATTCGTTGAACTTAGGTGTTAGTTTGACAAGCTTCCCAAATGCCATAACATAGTCTCAAGTATGGTATTTGATAAGTAATTTTGATACATTATTAATTATCAACTTAATTTAATGTTCAATTTAATTTTTATAAAGGAACTGCAAATTCAATTTAACATGATATTAAATGCAGGCACTTCTAGAGGAAGCGGAAAAAAAGAGGAAGTTGGATGATAGTTCTAAGGGTGGAGTCGAAGGTCTTGAAGATGACCCAATTGCGGAAGTTTTTGGTTCTGACACAAAGAAAAATTATTGTCGAGCAATTAGTTCTACTTCTTCTATAAAACAAGTGAAGATGGCTCGAGCTGTAAAAGCTGTAACTGAAAAGAAGCATGTATTGAATTAACCAACTTAATTATGTATTGTACTTGTTATGAAGTAGTTGACATTGTTATGAAGTAGTTGACTATGAAATATATGTTGTTATTTGATCATGAATATTGTAAATTTTGGGTTCCTATTGAATGTAGTATAATAATGCATATCATGTTAGTTATTAATTGTTTATTAATGTTAAAATAATTGAATATATTGAGAACGAAAATATTTCAGCGTTATAAGCGTTGGCAATTAAAATTTACCAACGCTTATAAGCGTCAGCATAGAAAATTAAACAATGTTGGATGGTTAATTTGCCAACGTTTATAAGCGTTGATAAATAATATACACCAACGTTTATAAGCGTTGGCGAATACAACCTTCCAACGCTTATAAGCGTTGGGAAACTAAACTCGCCAACGCTTATAAGCGTTGGCAATAAATTGCGACGCCCCTACAGCGACGCTAATAAGCGTTGCTGAAACTGTTTGCGACAGTTACACTCGTTGGGAATCACCTGTTTTGGTGTAGTGTGGACTAAGACGTCCAGGCCGGAGAGGAGGCCCATCAAATTATGGATTAAGACATCCAAGCCCAAGAGGAGGCTCATTCAGCAATGGACTAAGACATCCAAGCCCAAGAGGAGGCTCATTCAGCAATGGACTAAGACATCCAAGCCCAAGAGGAGGCTCATTCAGCAACGGACTAAGATGTCCAAGCCCAAGATATGGCATATCCAATTGTGGACTAAGACGTCCAAACTCAAGAGGAAACTAATCAAATTACTTCCTACAAGACCTGAAGGGTTCACCAATCAAAGGAGTAGAACAGTGCTCCACTTATAAATACCCGAATCTGGGTTTCGGGACTTTCATTTCTAAACTTCATCTATTAATACCTAAATCTGGGTTTCGGGTCTTTCATATCTGAATATCGTCAATTAATACCCGAATCTGGGTTTCGGGTCTTTCATATCTGAATATCGTCAATTAATACTCGAATCTGGGTTTCGGGATATTCATTTCAGAACTTCATTTATTAGTACCTGAGTCTATGTTTCGGGTCTCTATCATTTACTAAAATATCTTTATCATACCTGAATCTAGGTTGTGAGGCTACTACTTATCGATGCCCTAATCTGGGCTTGAAATTTCTATTATGAATCTCTATAGTGGATTTCTATCACAAATGCTCGAATTTAGGTCAAAGAATACTCTCAAGGAGATCATTGTTATACGTTTCAGCTAATGCTTGAATCTGGGCCTCGGATTTCTATGTTCTCAAATCTCATTAATACCCCACAATGGGTGAATGGGTTCCTACCATAGATATTCAGATAATAATTTCTGGATTTAGTCCTACTATTAAATTTCTCTTGAAAATCTCTATCTGACTTTTATGCCCAAGCGATGGGGTGGGATCTTCTATCAACAGAATTCAGATATTCCAGCCAAACAGTTGAAGTTGAATTCTTGATTATCTATCATCATGGTTAAAGATGGAATTTATACATTTAATATAAACTACTTTTTTCATGGAATCAACAAGATGATTTGTTAATCTAAGGAAATGAATACATAGACTGCTATGTCAATTTTAAGCTAACAATTAGAAATATTGTTTGGTTCATACATTTCAGGGAAATCAGCTCAACGAAGAGAAATGAAAGATTCAGCAGATACAGAAATAATGAGTGAGCTATCAGAAAGTAGTTCAGAAATGACATTACAAAAAAGGATTACAAATCAGGTGATATTTACAAAATTTATATAATTTACATAAGCCAAGAAGTTATTTACAAAACAATGAGGTTATTCACATATATACAAGGCAAGTTTATACATTTCAAAGATGCAAATATATTACAAGTCTTGGGCTGCTTCATTAAGATTCTCGGCGACTGAAGGATCAATTATGTGATGAATAGCGGCACAAAGAACTTCTTTCGGTTTCTTTTCCTTCTTTCTTATACTATTTGCATAATCGATCGCATCAATATTTGTCTTCAGAGCGCGGTTGAATGCTCTGTTTGTGCCCCAAAGGGTTTTGTTATTCTTTTCTAAATCTGCAACGTGCTTTTGAAGGATGTATTTAAAACATTCGAGCTTCTGAACCTTGGCAGCATATTCGTTGATGCTCTAAGAATACTTTACTCTTTACTGCTCATCAAAATACTTAGATATTTTGAAGTTAACTCTCCTGCACCAATTACCCATAGTATTCTCATCCAAGCTGGGGGGAGGGTAATCATTGAGGGAAATTTATGAGCAGTAAGAGAATTTGACCTCGTGGGCCTGGAGACCGAGGGAGTATTATGAAGAGTCGGTAAGGCAATACTCGATATGTTGTCTCCCATAATGAATTCCAATGATTCACAATGCACCTGATTGTCCTTCAATTTCAACTCCAAATCATTGATTTGTTGAATAAGCTCTGACATTTTATGATCGAAGTCGATTGAAGTTAGACTTTATCTGTCGCTTCAGGGATTGAATCGTTTCATCTTTGTTTTTTATTTCGGTCTCAAGATAGGAAATTTGATCCTTCTGATTTCTAGCAATGGGTTTTTGAACAAAGTATCTTTTGTGTCATTTTAAGGCTTCAATGTTACCACCGAAGCATTCCAGTACAATGTCATCGCTAAGTTCACTCATCCCACTTGACTTTATCAGTTTCTCCCTAAGGTTAGCGATGCGTGACGATAAATCAAGAGGGAGAGAAACTGTAGATAGTTGTAGCTCCTATTTAAGCAAAAGGAAATAAAATAAAGTTAAAATCAAGATGAGAAGTCACTTTATTATTATAATATTAATAACAGATTACAACTCAAACAACAACAAAGTTGAAAAAATACAACAAACAATCGGTTTATATTTAAAGCTGAGAAACTACTTTTCTAACTTTATCTAATGAGTTAGCAGAAAGTGTGACTATTGAATCAAAAGGGATATTGACTCTTTCTGGAGTGATAACTGGTGGACATTTGCTATAGTCCCATTTCTCGACTGGAGGACTGTCATGACCACAATTAGCTTACATCAAAATGTTTTGATCTCCTTAAGAAGTGTTTCCTTCTCATCACCAAGAAAGTCAAAGTGAAGACAGGGATATTCCAAGTAGAGTTTTTGTAAATCTCTAAGAAAAAAATATCTTGCCGATTTTGAAGATTTTAAAACTAATGCCTTTTCAAGATAAAACCTTCTCCGTTTAACATATTGGCTTAAGTGGTCTCTAGAAACAAGACAACCTAGTGAATAGTCACTCTATAATAACATAATAAAACGAAGCCAAGCATAAAGAACAAAACTAAAAAAGAAATTTATAAATTAATACACTATTACATATTTACAACTTCTCATCTGGTTCGTACAAAACAGACTTGGAAAACAACTCAGATACAAATTTGTTCTTATAAAACTTAAGCTTTTCAAGGGGAGATCTTGGGGAATCGGTTTGACCCATGGTAAGTTCCAACAAGCTCCAGTGTGCGGGTCTGATCCGAAATCATCCAAGTACCTCTTGTGAAAACGTCTAAGTAGACCCCTACTAAATTCGCCTAAGTATGAAAAATCAATTATTAAATGTCTATAATAAGCCTTATATAAAAAGTTGATTAGAATGTCCCTTTCTTCGGTCAGCATCCAAAATACAATGACTATCTCCCGGTTTTCGTTCAGGAGAGCGCCGTATCGGAGGCGCACTCTCTTTAATAAGGGGCAGCCTTTTGATGTTTAAAAGACGCCAGCACCGAGGCACTTCTATCGAGTCAATGATATTTATCAGAAAGTACATTATGCTCCTGTACTTGCTTGTCTAACTCCTTATATAACTTATTTATTTCAGCTTGTTTTCTCTCAAGTTTTGTTTTATAGGGGAGGATGGACTTATTCCTTATTTAAAATGAACGATTTACACTATTATTACCTTCGAAGAGAAAGATATTTAGACAAAGAATCCCATACTTATAATATTGGGACTGAGGTCTCGGAAGCTTGCTCTTTCCCTTTAGGCTCTTCAATATTTACAGGAACAGGCTCATCCTCTTGAGGAGCAGAAGGCCCAACAGATTCGGGCGAGGTAGTTGTAGGAGGGGTTGGCTCTTTCTCTGAAGCTTTGGTGTTTTCATCCCCATCCTTATCAGAGGCTTCATTGTGATCTCCGCCTTCTCCACCTGAGCCATGACCACCATCAACGTTATCATCATTATCGTCATTGTGGTCTTCATCATCATTTTTACCATCGCCTTCTTCACTGACGGCATCATCTTTGTCAACCTCATCCCCAGAATCGGATTCAATTTAAAAGGTGGGGACGTCGAAGGAAAGAATCTTGGAGGCATTAATTTCCTCCTCTTCTGCAGGCTCATTCCCCTACTTTATTTGATTGATCTTGCCTATTACTCTATCAACCAGAGCAGAGTCGAGCAAGGGGAAACTTAAATCAAGGCACTTCTTGAATTTATCGGCATAAGCGAGCATTAGGGCTTCTTTATAAGAGTTCAGCATGATTTACTCGAGAGTGGAAGTAAGAAATTGAGATACTCGCTGCTTAGCATCAGAAATACAATTGACAGCGAGCTTCAATGAGGCCCTATTTTTCTTGAACTTCTCCTTCAAAGAAGTGTTCTTTGGCGCTATGCGAGCTTTCTCCTCACCAGAATCTTTTAAAGCTACCTCTATAGCAAATTTTTCGTCGGCAAGAAGTTGATAAGCCTTTCTTTCTTTGAGGAGATCATTTTCTACTCGGGCAAGAGAAGCTTTTAGTTGTTCCAGTTCTCTAGTTGCTTCATCTTTGGCCGTGGAAAGAGAGGACACTTGGTTCTTAAGAGCATAAATTTCCTCTCGAAATTCAAAGGACTCAACAGAAGATTTTGGTGCTTGCTCATTTAAAGCTAACTAACTTTTAGAAATATGAAAGGAGAAAATGCAATGCAAGTTAGAGCTTCGAAGAAAACCAGTAATAACAAAGTTAATTAAACTAAAACTCACCAAAAGTTGTTGCTCTATCAAAGAGCGATAATGTCCCGCCAAATCAGGGATAGTTGAAGGTGGGCGAATAGAAGTAAAATATTCAGAATGCAAGATGGACTCGGTTATCTCTTCAAAATTGATGGAAGTAGGAGAAGAAGACGATGGCTTTGAAGGAATTTTCTTTAAAGTGGGAATCGTCTGCAAAACCAGTTGTATTTGCTCGAGTGTAGCTAGAGAATCATAAATGGAAATGCAAGAAAGAGGATCGGGAACAGTTGGAGTCTACTCTGGCTTTTCTTTGGGAGCTTCAACAATTAGTCTCTTCGGAGCTTTATCAGGAGATGGATCCTCCTCTTCCTCTATATCAACAACTTTAGCAACCTTCTTAGGTGGCTCTATTTCGGATGATTACACCAACTTCCTTTTGAAAGCCTTCTTAGATTTGGTGTGAAATTAAATAATAGATGATGCTCCAGAAGTTGTAGGAGGAGGAGCGGCACCACCAACCGGCATTGTAACTTGAGGAGCAACTAAAACGAATCCAAGAAGATTGTATGTTAGCAGAATAAAATTGGAAAAGCGGCATAGCAATTCATGACAAGTGCAGTATTCTACACATACCAGGATGGTCAGCGCAAATACGCGACATGGGAGAAAAATGTTCAGAATCTCCCAAGGAGAGAAAACGTTTTCCCTTCGATGTGTGCTGGATCAAGGGGGGTAGTCCTAAAACCCTTTGACCAGGAGGAAGAAGGGAATGCTTCCTCAAATTGGAAGGGATCAGCAGCTTCAACCGATTTCCTATCTTAACAAAAGTTGCGGTTAAAGACTCCACTATTCTGCTATCAGCTTTGTTAAGTTCTTTGATAGGAGAACCTAATAAAAGACGATGGTTAGATAAGAGAAGTAATAGAATAGAAAGAAGACAACGAAAATCTGAACTTACGAGGAGTAGAGAAGATTCCATTGATTTTAGGGAAACATCGAACAAAGAAAAACTGGTTTTCCAGTCTTTAAACATGTTGACCCCATCTAATATCAACTTCTTTTGGGAGTTGGCTATGTATATTTGACAGTTAAGGTTGCTAAGCTTGACCAGTCGGGTCAAGTAGTTCAACACTTCAGCATTAAGGGAAGGAAATCCAGATTCTAATGCCATCATTTCCAAAGATAAGAGAAAGGTATAAACATTTGGCAACAATTGGATTGGACCGATCCCGAAATGATAAAGGAATGTGGATAAGAACTTTGGGAAAGGCAAGAATCCTCCATACCATATATGAATGGCAGTGTAGGCAAGAACCCTTCGGGATGGTTGTTAATAGTATCAGTCTCCTTGGGAGGAATGGATTCAATACCAGCAATGCCAAAGTCATTGAGGATAGCATCAACTTCGTCTTGAGTTGATACGAGAGAATGCTTGGAAATAGCTTCGGCCTTCTTCGGAGAGCTCATGGTTCTACCAGGTGAAAATGTTTCAGTTAAATTTTGAGTTAATTATGAATTTGGCATACTGTCAAGAATTGGTATAAAACCTACTTAAACACAAAGCCAGATGGGAATTTAAAATTCTTGGAAAAGTGTTTAAGTCAAAAGTTAAGGATGTTGGGCTTTCGATGGAGTTGAAAGGCAAAAGGACATCGACATTTAACAGATACCTCATAACAGTGTCGAAAGCCTAAATAAAGTATTCATGGAGCTTTCGACAAGGTCGAAAGGGAAAGAAAGTTAAACAAATAGCCAAAACCTTTCGATAGTGTCAAAAGCATAAATATGAGCCATCATTGAGCTCTCGACAAGGTTGAAAGGAGAAAGAGGAATATAAAGTAGTACTTTTCGACGATGTCGAAGGCAACGTAAGAACCAAGTTGTTAAGAAGAAACGGTTAAAGTTAACTTGGAACTCGAACAAAAATGTACACCACAAATATTTTATAAACAAAATAACAAGACCTTTCGAAATTGTCAAAACCTTTGACTTAGGTCCCCTAAGTTAAATACGAATGTCGTCGGAACCTTACATACTCATTAAGTCGAAAGGTCCTAAGTTAAATTTGTATGCACTTAGAACGTTTCGACAATACTGGACAAAAATAACTCTTTGGAGTTTCGACACATTAGATATAAAGGGATTCGAAAGGGTCGAAGAAACATTATGTTTCCAAAAGCTAACTAAGGAAAATGGATTGCAATCGGCACAAAAGATTTCGACTAGGTCGAAACATTTTGCTTTCGAGAGGGATGATTACACTCTACTAAATTGCAAAACCATTCGACAAGGTTGATAAATTGACGCTACAACACCTTTCGACCCCGTCGAAAGGGGCTAGGGAAACAAAATCGATGTTGCTACTTCAATCCCTTTCGAAGGGGTAGAAATGTCATTTTGTGGCGCTAATTTTTCATTCGTACACTTGAAACTTCTGGGCGAAGAAAACAGGTTCCTCCGTCTTCCCCCAAACCCGATTGCAAATCCAGGTTTTCAAAAATTTATTGAACCCGTTAAGAAATTGAATTTCAATATGATTTAACTACTTTAATTCTGAAAAAAATTTAAACAAATATCCATGTTTTCTAAAAAATAACAGTAACCATAAAACATTGGAATAAATTCCAAATGAAAAGTAAACCCCATCAATTCATGGGATTTAGTCAGGGAGGATCTCTCGGATGAATTAAAAAAAGATTCAAATAGCCTTAGAAAATCGAATAGAATATGTTTTTAGAAAATTAAAGTTTGAACGGTTTAAAATTAAAATCTCAATTTTAAGATCTGGGAAATCAAAATTCAACTAGAACGTGAAACAGATAAGAGAAATTCAAAAAACTGAGACGAATATAAACATACTATTAGATTTGAGTTCTGCTTTGATTTCTGGAAGCTGAAGGAAAGTTTGAAAATTTTTAAGAATTCTTTTACTTTTACTCGAGATTTTGGTTGTAGGTAAATGAGGAAGAAGAAGAAACAGCGTACGTATAAGAAAAGTCTTCCTAGAGCTACCAACCGTTAGATCATATTCAAATAAGCGGCCTAGATTCTCGCAGGAAGACAAAAGGGCGGGAAACTTTTATGTTTCGACATAGATGACTTGGAAAGTCATGAGCATCCCTTCGCAAGGCAGGGCAAATGTTACTCCAAAAATCAACCTTTCGACTTATTCGACACAAAGAGGGACAAGTGAAGAAGGTTCCAGCTAAACCTTTCGAAGGAGTCGAAGGGATGCTACCGTCAAAGTCTGGAAGCTTCAAAACCTTTTGAAGGCATCAAAAGGTCTCTACAACAAAGATCCAGTTTATTCATACCTTTCAAAGGAGACAAAGGAGTCAAAAGCACCCTTCCGCCTTCAGTTGCCACCTTTCGACTGGGTCATTTCATATGCATGATGACCTATCGATTGAGTCAAAGCAGCACCTTTCGAAGACAAAGAGAACAGCTATTTGCATATGCGCCAAACCTTCTAACGCCAAAGGTTTTGCCTTAATTAAAAACCATGCAAAAGCGAGCACTGTCCTAAGCAACACCTTCAAAAGCTATAGTAAGCCTTTCGAACTGGTCGAAGCCAATGTAATCTAGGAGGGTTCCGCACCAAATCAGAAACAAGAGCTCAGGCGGAACCAACATCATCGAAACTGTTGAACAATGCCTATCAACAGAGTCAGAAGCACTTACAAGGAAACACAAGGAAGAGAGGCGCAGCCCTTCCTTTCGACGAAGACGGAGCATACCTGAGTCTTTCGGCATCCACCTTTCAACCAAGCCGGAAGCATCAAGGTCGAAAGGAACTGACCCGCATCTATAAATAAGACCCGAGGGGTCATGTTTTGGGGATCTGATTCCTCTCATTCTAAACTTGTATTTCTTTAATCAAAAGTGTTGTAACCCTAATTACAAAATTAATTTGGGGATTTGAAGTAATAAAGTCATCCTTTGCTTATAAAAGGGAAGTTTCAAGTATTTTAGATTACTTTATTATTTCACCAAAGTTCTTGTCAGTTTCACTCTTGTGTTACAGGTTTCGCCTTCGTCGAAAGGCCACTGTCGATACAGTCGAAACCAAGCAGATTTAAACAACTTTAGGTTCATACTTCAAGTAATCTTCCTCCGTGTTTTAGCTTTCATCAAGGTTGGAACCAAGTCATAACTTACTTAAACCTTCTACTAATATAAGGAGCCCAAGGATCCGGCTTTCAACAAGGTTGAAACCCTTCTCCAAAGCACTGTAGCTTGAGATTATTAATTCAAACCCAAGAAGGTTAAGCTCACCACTTTCGACAAGGTCGAAACCCCTTTTTCTAATCTTTAACCTAAGCCCAGGCCACTCGACTGCTTAAGTCCTCCGACTAGGTTGAAACTAACCAGGATAAACCTATTTAGGGCATCTCAACTGAATCAAAAAGGAAAGCTTTCGAAGGAGAATCTGTACTGACTCAATTAGGTCGAAAGGTCATTAAGCATAGAAACCAACCCTTTCGACTAAGTCGAAAGGTCAATATGGAAAACTTTAGCTTTCTAAAGCCTATTCGAAAGGAAATTAAAGAAGGATACATACCTTCCTTCCTACTCTATTGATCCGAAAGGAAATTAAAGAAGGATACATACCTTCCTTCCTACTCTACTGACCTAAAGGATAACCTTTATTCCTTAACAGAACCTTGGGGTGTTGACAAGATTTCTTATTAACACTAGTGTAGAATCTGTATGGGACACGCACAGACCTCAAAGTTTAATATTGTAGTTGTTTGTCTGTCGGAGGTGGGCTAGTTAACCTTTAGATGAGACTTTGAAATGCATTAGTAATATGGCAATTAAATTATAAAGCCATACATAGGGGTCATCAATCTCTATAGTTAGGACCGATAGACCAGCATTTACGTTATGGAGGGCTCGCTTCGAGGTTGAGGCATTAAATGGTTGTTGAGTCTGCCTTCTCCCTAATTAAGAAGCATTAAGTGGTTGGAGTTTTTGGGTATTACATCGTTTAGATATATAAGTATGTAGGCATATATATACATATATGTTGTTATACCTTGAAGAAGGTTGTACATATCATACGCGCACATAGGATTGAATGGATTAGCCATAAATAATAGACATAACACTTAAATAGAAACTAATAGACATTAATTAGTGTTATGGATAAAGTATCAAATTTTCTATTCATGGAATGCTATTTTGACCCCTTCCTCATTACAACCCATATGATAGATTTAGAGGGACATGCTACTGGTGCAATACAGGAACTATAGATTGTGGTACTTCTCTTTCATGCTCGGCACCGATAAGAAAACTAGATATCCAAGGAATAATTTTGATTCCAAGGTAGCAGTTTTAGTCGGTATGTATGTTCTATTATAATTTCTATTCTGCTATGAGTTATATTGATCACTCTCTGATATGCTTATGTTCATTACAGGTTACCAATGATCTATGTCCTAATAGACTTAGGTTTTGATTTAGTCAAAATTCGAACCCATTAAGGTGTGGGTTGTTACAACTAGATATTTAAATAATTAATTTTGAATATTGAATCGTTAATTAATTGAAGGTTTCAAATTTGATATTTCACATACGGTCGAATCAGGACTCAAGACTACTTCCATTAAGTCAGGATCGACGTTGCGAATTAAAGTGAATGTAAATATCGCTATATTTGGAGTCATGGTATTTTTATGATTTACATATTGTTATCTTTATTTTTTTTAAATACATGCACAGTTGAGTTCAGTGGGCCTCGACTGATGGCTTGTGTTTCTAGGATGAGGACTTCATTATGAGATGTACGGTTGAGAAAGTTTTTGAATCAGGTGATCTTATGGCCAAAAGGACTTAAAAATGCATGAAATTATCATCTCGAAGCGCTATCTCAAATAGAGACCAAATTTATATCATCGGGACCAGTAAAATGAAGTGATGTACATTGAGGAGTTTTATGTCGATCCGAAGTGATATGTGATCGTACGAGATCAAAAGGTGTGACAATTTTATTTAACGAACTAAAAGAATTATATATCTTATATATGTATACATATTCATATAATTCCCTCCTCCTTATTTGTTTCTCTCTATAAAATATATATCTTTCTCCTACTCTTCATAAAGTAGCCACCCCTCTTCATCTAATTAATTTAAGTGCTACGAGAGAAGCCGGCGTTGGATCCGTCAGACTCGGTGCATCGCGTTGGTATAAACGATGGCGGGTGCGATGGAGTTTGGCGTTGGTCGATATCGTGGGGCCATGAGTAGGGTTTAGGTTCGATGGAAATGGAGGTCGAGTTATGCAAAATGGAGAGCGCAGTTGAGTTTCTTGTGGAATGCTGCACCTTCCCATGTGGATTGATTGGGGTCCAGTCTACCCATCGAGATGCAAATTATAGTAGACTACAGGAAGGATCATTGTCATATTTTGCTACAGGAGGCCATACTCTTCATATTGGGGTGCGTTGCGAAGTGGATAAGAAGAGAAGTGCATTGGCAAAGACGGTTCGTCGAATCCTCAAGCGAGGAAGGAGAAATCGGGGTTGGAAGCTTGCGCAATTTTGGTTCATGTACATGATATTATATGCACGGGATATTGTGAGGAATATGGATTAGGGCAGGTTAATTACTTAATTAAAGTGCATAAAGTAACACTTGTATTCAAATTCTTATAAAATCTGTATCATTGGCAAACGAGGTTCAATCGAGACAGGATTTTCATCATTGCACTCGTAGGAAGATTATTTATGACCTGGCAGAGGTTTAGGTTGGATCCAAACACTTGGGAATTTACAGTTTAGGTGAGTGAAATTATAAGTGAATTTATATTTCAGTATAAATCCCCATAGTTATATTTATTGAAAACTATTACCTAGAAGAGGTAGAATAATATATATATAAGTCATTATTGCCAACATTTGATTGGATTAGTTTGAGTAGATATTCATGATAATTTATTATTATCTCATTTAAATATATTGTATGTTCTATTCGTATTGCATAGAGTTACATGGAGTTGATTTTAATTTATAATAGTCTATAATTTAATTAAACTCCAACATATAGTTAGATCGGTGATAGAAATATAGTTATATATTTTATTACTGATATATGGGATAATTGATTAAGATGATTTATATATAAATATTATGTTCTATTCGTATTGAATACAATTAAATAAAGTTAATATTAATTTAGAACATGGTTATAAATTAATTTGAACTCTAATTTGTAGTTATATTAGTGATAGAAATATTATTTTATATTTTATTACTCATCGAAAATTAGAAGTATGACCTTTAAAATAAGCTGTTAGGCTAAAATAATGATTTAGACAGGTTAAACTTGTATTAAAAATGGCTTTGAAGTTTGTCTGGCCTTGAGATCTGTTTATTATAGTGTAAATCAATAATTAACTAACTAGTGAATTCCTATAAAGATGATCTGAGAAGTTAGGCATTTGAAAGAAGTATTGAATTATTTAATAGGGCTTGATAGAGGTTATAAAATCTCGATCATTGTAATAATGTGATTTATTAACGTTTAACCCTAAGAAATGGCTTGTAATATATATATATATATATATATATATATGCATGTATGCATGTGTGTGTACACACACATGAGTTATATAGTATCTTGAGGCCTTATCAATAGGTAAACTTAATTTAATAAAAGAATTAAGTGATATTAAGCTACAATAGGATGGATTCGGTGAGGATAATATTTTATAAAATAAGTTAGAAACTTTTATAAAATAATACGAAGAAGATATGATTGTTAGATTGGTTACCTAAGTAAGATGCATTTTTGTTTATATATGAATTATTATTGATATTGATATGATAGATTTGCTACTTTGGTTGTGTATTGCCTTTGTGTATGTATATGGGCACGATATGTGTTTATTAGTTCCATATAGTTGGACTAGTTGTATATTTATACACACACACACCTATATATGGTATATGTGGGTTATATATGTCTATATTTATATATAGTTCTGGTAGGTCTTACTTGAGGCTACGGATTGGTGCATGGAATCCACTGTACCATTGAAGCGCATGACCTACAGATGTAGTTCTAGAGCAAGGGCGGAGAGAGACTGGGACGCCAGTCTAGCGTAGGTCACCTACTATTGCATTGTACAGATGGGTACTGCAACGGGACCTATAGTTTTGGCTCTCCATATGTCTCTCTGGTAGCTAATGGCAATTCAACATGATTTATCGATAAGCAATTTAAGCGTATGTGTAGTTTCGGTATGCTGAACTTAGGGTTACCGAAGAGTGGACGGAATATATTATTCAGATATATAAATATGCGGTTCAAGTGATATATATATATATAGACGGCTTAGGTGATTTATATATATTGGTTCGGTATGTCTGACTTAGAGCAATCAGGTAGTGCGATGCACCTCAAGAACCTATCATGATCCATATAGGGACCACAATACTTCAATGTTGTGTATACGTGTGGAAAGGATGTATGTGGGTCGCTTGAATCTAAATTGTTTATCAATAGAAAATTAGATGACATCGGTTTCGAAAAGAAATCCATTATACAATTAAGGCACACAGATTATAGACGCGGTTTCGGAGTAGGGGCTGAGAGAGACTAGGATGCCAGTCTAGAGTAGGTCACCAACTGCTACATTGTACGAGCGGTACTACGATAGGACCTACAACCCAACTTCTTTTGAGGTGTTGGTTTTCAATGGAGTCCATAATATAGTTGTGGCACTCGATGGGTCTCTTTGGTAGTTAATGGTAATTCGGGATGGGTATCAGTTATAGATATTCATACTTCAATCTTGGATATGGAGATGCTATGTTAGTAACATTGTTATATTGTTGTATTTGTTTTGTATTTCAGATGCTTCAATAGGGATCATTGAATCGACTGGTGTCCATAACGGACTCTACCCATCAACAATGATGGGTATCAACTTATTCTCCATATGCCTCGTATCAATAAGATTGTGCATGCTATGTTGGTAGGTCGATTATTATAATTAAACAATGTGTATTGTGATGTTTATATTACTCCTGCATTGGTAGATTGGGTTGCCAAAATCATAGTATGTTGTTACGTTTCAGTCGCATTATATTATTTATGATGACTCGTTGATTACAGGAGAAGAACGATTATAGTATGATTCCCTACCTTTGAGTTGGATTTACTTTACTTGTTTATGGACAGTCTGGATTATCCCTGAGCAACATTTGTGGAGGGACCGGCTATACTTCAGTAGTTCCCTATTTATTTGTATATGGTTTTGATATACGGTATTTTGAGATAGTTCCCCTTAAACTAGGATTTATGTCTGACCCACATTTTGTCTTTGTCACCTTATGTCATGACAACTCTCGGGTACTCGATTGAGTAGTTTGGAAGCTAGTGCTCTTGGGGACACATTTTCAGGATAGCTGTAGCAATTTGGAGGCAAAGTTGATACTTTTGATATATACTTGATATTGTAGTCGTACATCACATATGTGCTATTTATATATGAAACTTGTTTTATCAGGTATTGTATTCTAACTTTCTATATTGATATTTATTTATCAATTACATCCATCAGTACAGTCTTTTATATATTTTTTATCATGTTGTTCATGTATATTCAGTATATTATATATTATCATTCCGCTATGAGATTCTATCGTTGCGCTTTGGTTTGGATTTTCATTTTTTTTGTTTTACCCTGACAAGTAATCGTTTGTGGTATTCGGGAGTTAGACGCCATCATTTGAAATTGATACTGGGTATTACAAAAGGTTATTAGTCACATTCTCTCAGCTATTATATCATGTGTCTTCACATATTCCAGTTGCACATCTTTTTTGGCGACACACTCTCTAACGTAGTGATACTGTGTATCAATGCGCTTGCTTTGATCATGGAAGATGGAGTTCTTCACCGAAGCATTTGCTGACTTGTTTCCCATGAAAATTTTGGTCGGGTCCTCTTATAGCAAATTCAACTTCTTTAACGGGTTCTTTAACCAAATCGCATGGCAAACACATGAAGTAGTGGCTAAGTACTCCGCTTTGCATATGGAAAGAATGATAATCGACAGCTTTCTTAATATCCATTGGAAGGTTGTGTCTCCTGTAAAGAACGCGATGCCACTTATGCTCTTCTGCTCTCCCATATCTTTACTCTAATCGCTACCACTATATCCAACAAACTTGTAATTATCAAAAACAGAGTAGTACAAGCCAAAGTTTGTTGTCACTTTGACATAGCGAAGAATCCTCTTTTCCACCTTCAAATGAGCTATTGTTGGATTCTCTATGTATCGACTGACAACTCATTAGACATATAGGATATCGTGTATTGTGCACGTTAAATATCGCAAGCTTCCAACCAAGCTCTTAAACAGTGCTAGATCCCTTTTTAATCCTTCTTGTGTCTTGACAACTTGGTTTCTCATTCCATTTGCATGTATACCAAGTTAGAGTCGTCCATCTTGAACTTCTTTAGCACCTCCTTAACATGGCCTTCTTGAGCGATTATGATGCTTTCTCTTCTTGTTTTACTTCAATGCCATGATAGTAAGAAATGAGCCCAATATCTGCCATCTCGAACCCCTTCATTATCACTTTCTCAAATTCATTAAACTTTCATCGATCTACCTATGAAGATTAAGTCATCTACATACAATCATGCAATCAATATATCACCATATTGGGTTTTGTTATCAAGTGCTTGCTCGTATGGACAATTGATGAAGTTTATCTCTTGGAAGTGCTTATCAATTTGTGCATTCCAAGCTTGGGCTTGTTTCAACCCATAAATTGCCTTCTTTAGATTCAAGACCTTGTCTTCTTCTTCCTTGACTTCTATTATCTCGCCTTTTGGCAAGGCCGTGACACCAAGAACTTGACAAGAGACCAAAGACAGTTCATCTAGACAATCGGTTATACGCAGGTCCAATATGGATATCGATGAATTCTGTCCGAGTTCGGATCAAGATAAAATTAACATGACACGACAAGCGAAGCTATGAGAGTCAACGTTCCAAATTTCAAGTCAATCCGAGTTCGTATGCTCAAGTTACAACCGATGCAAAATTGAATAAAAACAGCCTCGCGTTTGACTCACTCAGTTCGCGTCCCTCAGAAAATGCCAACTTCGACTCGCTCCACCTCGAGCCTACTTCGACTCGCTCTGCTTCAAGGCTACTTCGACTCGCTCCGCCTCGAGCCTAATTCGACTCGCTCCGCCTTGAGCCTACTTCGACTCGCTCCGCCTCGAGCCTACATCGACTCCCTCCGCCCCGAGCCACGCTTCGACTCGCTCCGCTTCAACTCCAACATAGAATTACTGTTCGACTCGCTCCTCTTCGACTCCATCAGAGAGCCACGCTCCAACTCGATCTACTTCACATCCACATAACAGAGCATGGCAATCGATGCAAACGAAAGCATGGCCATCGATACGAACAGAGGCACTCGCGTCGATGCGAACTGGGCTAATTCGTAACCGAGTCGATACAAGCGAGTTGAATGAAACAACCATTCGAGAATCCCAATTCGTATCGATCATATCTCCTAATCTACAAGTCCAAATGCTATGAAATTTTCATAGAAGACTACGTGCATGCTAAAGAATGTCCACGCCAAATTTCGACTCCATTGGATGAAATCTTGATCGATATGAAATCTGTTCGTATCGATCACGGATCGGACCAAAACTTCACGGGCTTGGGCGCGCGGGCCTGGTCACGTGCCAGAGAGGTCTCCCGAAATCTGAGTGAAATACCAGCCTCCTACACCTATAAATAGACCCCCAAAGCCAACAGAAAAGGGGTTCTACTTCTTCTTTGAGATCTCCAACGCCCTGACTCTGCCGGATCCAGATCCAAACTCCATTGCTGCTGCTACCAACAAATTTCACTGCTGCAAATCATAATTATCCATTGTAATTCATTGAATTCACTTGTAAACATCAAAGAAAGATTAATAAAGCAAACTACTTTAGAGTGGACGTAGGCAAGATCGCCAAACCACTATAAATCTTGTGTCTCTGTCTACTTCTTTCTGTTTTAAGTTTATTATTCTTCATTTTTATCCTCTGCAATACTTAGATCCGAGATCTGTGATTATATATTGCTGATTTGTGTTCATACACTGGTGCTTTCACGACATTTGGGGTTTGTGACCATTTTTGGCGCAAACACTTTGGTGCTTTCACTGAGAGGGTTACTTCAGGAATCCTATCGTTTGGAAGTTGAATTTAAAGGCTTAAAGAATTCAGATCTGAAAAGCTATGACAAGGCAATCAAATAGAAGACAAAGGCCAGAGAGAAGTCAGCATGAAGGGAGTCAAGAGGCTTCCTCAGGTGCAAATCAGACATCAATCTTCATCACCAGGGATGAGATAGAGACAATGATGAAAAGACAAGAGGAAATGATCCAGAACTTGCTTCTTCAGATTGGGAAACTTGGAGCGCAAAATCAAGGAGCAACCAGAGTTCAGAACGGAGCAGGACCATCTGGCATAGCCCCAGAACTAGGGGGCACTTACCCAGAGCATGTTGACCCGATCCCAGGAGCAGTACCAGGAGGAGCTGCGTAGCACGGCATTGAGAGAGAAGCGAATGCTCGTTTAGGAGAGCAGATTCCAGGAATCCCCCATGAACTCGAGAGGCAAATTGGAAACGACGGACAAGGACTACAACTTAGAGATAGTGACAGATTGGCAGAGATGGTCAGACGAGCCATGAGAGGCGGACTAGTAAATAGAGATCTGGAGGATGTGAATAGGAGTCCCTTTGCTCCTACAATCAGGCAAGCTAGGAATTCACCAGAATTCAAACTACCAACATTGGAGACGTACGATGGAAGGACAGATCCTGCAGTGCATCTGACACGATACATGAGGCATATGGAGGTATTAGGGGCATCAGAGGAGGTCATGGCCTGGTGCTTCCCATTGTATTTGACAGATATCGCGGCGCTATGGTTTAGACAGCTGGAGAGTGGCTCCATAGGAACATGGACCGATCTGACTGAGAGATTTATGAGGCAATTCAGAGTTCACATTTCAAGGCCTAATAACGTGATGAGTTTGGCAGCGCTAAAGCAAAGAACCGGGGAATCTTTGAGGAACTTTCTGACGCGATTCAATGTGGCGGCAGCATTGGTGGATCGACCCGATTCATCCATGGTTTTGATGGCAGTTGTATCTGGCATAGCTGATGGCACAAAATTCAAGAATTCATCGACAAGGGATCCACCTATGGATCTGGGAGAATTCTATCACGAAGCTGAAGGATTTTTACGATTATAGGATACAAATGCTGAGAGAGAAGATGGAGAAGGAGTTAATGTTTGTGCCGTCAAGGGTGAAAACCTTCCTAAAGCAGATTCAGAAACTGACCGAGGGAAACGAAAGGCTGAGGATAATAATGATGGACCGATGCGGCCACGAGAGGAACCAAGATTCACCTCTTATACAGAGTTGAGTGAGACTTTGGAGCGAATTTACCAGGATACTAGGGGGCAGATTCCCTATCGAAGGCCGATGAGAAGGGATCCGACCAACAATGAAAGAAGGTCAGACAAGTACTGCTTATTCCACGAGCTGAATGGTCATAGCACGAATGATTGCAGACACTTGAAAGATGAGGTTGAGGGACATATCTGGAATGGTCTGCTATCGCAGTATGTAAGAAGGGGAACAACAATGGTGGAACGAGAGCGACCACCACCGGCACCTACTGGGGATGGCTCAGGATCGAGGCGTCAGCTTGTCATCAATTAATTGGGGTAACGATGAATAAGTAGCAAACTCCACACCAACACGATTAAGTCATTTACACATGTACAGGACCACGAACGATCCTCAGGCATGCTCTGATACGACTACTGATCGCAATGGTGTAGGTGTTTGCACTTTGACGTCCCTTGTTTTACTTTTATTTTCCATTTCTGATGTTGAACTTGATTTCGTTGAACATTTCTGTTAAAAACTCATTTTAAATAAAAGTATGCCATTTGTGATGCCATGGTGGCTAAGCCACTTACACATGTAAGGGATCGCGAATGGTCCTCAGGCATGCTCTGAGATGGCAATAAACCGTCGTGACAAACAAGTCAGAAACTCACTCGAATGTGAAATCTGACACCAATGATACCAAGTCCCTCTCCGGGCACATATATTTCACCGCGAACGGTACCCGACCGCGAACGGTCACAAATCACCGCGGACGACACCCGACCGCGAACGGTCACAACTCGCCTCGAACGGCACCCGACCGCGAACGGTCACAACTCACCTCGAATGGCACCCGACCGCGAACGGTCACAAATCGCCTCGAACGACACCCGACCGCGAACGGTCACAAATCACCTCAAACGGCATTCGATCGCGAACGATCACAAATCGCCTCGAACGGCACCCCGACCACAAATGGTCACTATTTGCGAACGGCATCCGACCGCGAATGCTCACATATCACCTCGAATGACATACGATCTCGAACGATCGTCATTCGTGGTCAAACAAAACTATCAATTCCTTTGTAAGTCATCAACAGGATATGAACATCCAGCTTATGGCATTACAAAACACACCTTCTTATCACAAGGCATGTTTTGGGAGGCAAATGTTATCCCAACTTTTGGAAAGGCCGTGACACCAAGAACTTGACTAGAGACCAAAGACAGTTCGTCTAGAAAATCGGTTATACGCAGGTCCACTACGGATATCGACGAATTTTGTCCGAGTCCAGATCGAGCCAAAATTGACATGACACGACTAGCGAAGCTATGAGAGTCAACGTTCCAAATTTCAAGTCAATCCGAGTTCGTATGCTCAAGTTACAACCGATGCAAAATTGAATAAAAATAGCCTCGCGTTCGACTCGCTCAGTTCGCGTCCCTCAGAAATTGCCAACTTCGACTCGCTCCGCCTCATGCCTACTTCGACTCGCTCCGCCTCGAGCTTACTTCGACTCGCTCCGCCTCGAGCCCACTTCGACTCGCTCTGCCCCGAGCCACGCTTCGACTCGCTCCGCTTCAACTCCAACACAGAATTACTGTTCGACTCGCTCCTCTTCGACTCCATCAGAGAGCCACGCTCCGACTCGATCTACTTCACATCCACATAACAGAGCATGGAAATCGATGCGAACGAAAGCATGGCCATCTATATGAACAAAGGGACTCCGGTCGATGCGAACTGGGCTAATTCGTAACCGAGTCGATACAAGCCAGTCAAACGAAACAGCCATTCGAGAAACCCAATTCGTATCGATCATATCTCCTAATCTACAAGTCCAAATGCTATGAAATTTTCACAGAAGACTACGTGCATGCTAAAGAATGTCCACGCCAAATTTCAACTCCATTGGATGAAATCTTGATCGATACGAAATATGTTCGTATCGATCACGGATCGGACCGAAACTTCACGGGCTTAGGCGCGCGGGCCTGGTCACGTGCCAAAGAGGGTCTCCTGAAATCTGAGTGAAATACTAGCCTCCTACACCTATAAATAGACCCCTAAAGCCAACAGAAAAGGGGTTCTGCTTCTTCTTTGAGATCTCCAACGCCGAGACTCTGCCGGATCCAGATCCAAACTCCATTGTTGCTGCTACCAATGAATTTCACTGCTGCAAACCATAATTATCCGTTGTAATTCATTGAATTCACTTGTAAACATCAAAGAAAGATCAATAAAGCAAACTACTTCAGAGTGGATGTAGGCAAGATCGCTGAACCACTATAAATCTTGTGTCTCTGTCTACTTCTTTCTGTTTTAAGTTTATTATTCTTCATTTATATCCTCTACAATACTTAGATCTGAGATCTATGATTATATATTGCTGATTTGTGTTCATACACTGGTGCTTTAACGACATTTGGGGTTTGTGAGCATTTTTGGCGCAAACAACTTCATAGCCTTGTGGCTACTCAATGTAGACTTCTTCTTCAAGGACTCTATTTAAAAAGGTGGATTTCATATCCATTTGATAAATCTTCCAATTGTTTTGAGCTTCCAATGAAACGATTAGTCAAACAGTTTATATTCAAGCAATTAGAGAAAATATCTCATTATACTATATGCCGGCTTTTCGGCATAGCCTTTTGCCACCAATCTTCCCCTATATTTTTTAACTTTTTCTCTATTGCTATTATTTACTTTGTATACCCACTTCACACTGGTTATCTTATGCTCTTTTGGATGTGAAGCCGGCTCTCATATGTCGTTCTTCTTGATTGCCTTTATCTCTTCATTCATAACATTTATCCAACTTTTCTTTTGCAAGGCTTCCTGAACATTCATGGGCTCACAATCCACAAATAGACAAAAAATGAGTAAGATTATCTTGATTTTTTAGTTTCCTAATAAATTTCTTGAAGGCTTCTGACTTATGGAGCCCTTTCACTTAAGCTTTCATCTTCTTGAGAACTTGCGACTGGTGAAGCCGGTGGGGCAGCGGGCTCCTTTCTTGATTGTTCCATCCTTGGTTGTTGCATGTCATCTTCTGCAAAGTGAGGAAAGAAGTAGCTGTGACAACCCACATTTCGCTAGGTTTAAATCGACAATAATCCACATATGTCCAACTTAAACCATCCGGAATGTAGATAATCAATGGGGTTAAATAAGAAAAATAAGAAAAGAAGAATAAAACAAACACAGAATCTCACAATGGAACGATGAAATATAATAATCACATAACAGTTCATGAAGCCGTTTACTATACATTTGATTAAAATATATACACATTTATCAGAGTTATATATATACATCAGGGATAAATAATCAATACAGTAGAATAGCATGATGTAGGGGATAATAATAATAATATACCAAAACTTCATCTTTGTCCTTCAGAGAATAGTCTTCAATACGCTGAAAAACTCAGGACTGACCCGAGCGTAATGAAAAGACAAAACACTCGAGTCAGGACTAAAATACTCTTATGTAAGTCAAATCAATATCACAAATATGAGTGCAATAACTTAAGAGATGTTACGGGATTTTCCATCTCCTAAGGATCCGTTAAACTATTTATATATAATAGTATACGCTATAATAGATAAGTCTACCAGTAAAATAAATATCAAAATAGCGTTAAAGCTTTACATTATCCCCCTTAACACATTTTTATAGGTTCAAAACCAAAATCGTAATGGGCTTGTATAGGTATAAATATGACAAGGCACGAGAGGCAATGCCCAAGGTAGGATTCTACCAGTTTACCCTTTCTGACTAGTCGTAACCCATCCGTGACTGACCGCGACAATCAATCCAACCGACAAAAGGTGCACCCATCGAATACGAAATCACAATAGTAATACGAGGGATCAACGTCGCTAGAGGTAGCTAACCTCAATAGCCAGACATAGGCTCCTGTTTTAGTCATTTTAATTATGACACGAGTGTCAAAGCTATCCATCATCGTTCTCTTACTTCATTCCAGTAAACGTCGCCAATTCAACCACTACATTTTGGATATTATCCACTGCGTACACAGTTGTCAAAGTGGTTCCAATATTGACAGAGAGTATGCCAATAAGAGGCCCCGATCTCTTTAACAACCAAATGTTATTTTACACACCGGTTGGTACTTTTACATTTCGAAAACAATTTGCACTTGATATCAAAATATCATATTCGCTTCAAAATAAAATCCATTTTGAAATCATCGCATTTACTCAAAATATACCATGTCCATTTCGAAATCATCATATTCGCTTCAAAATCAAATCCATTTCGAAATCATCATATTCGCTTCCAAAACCAAATTTTTACCTCAAATGTTAATTTAACTCGATATATCGATTTCACTTCAAAACTTGATTCGAATTACAGTTTTAGTTATAATTCACATTAACCTAATTCGCATTTAAATCTAAGATTTAAATATAAACATTCCACCCTTTAACCAGTATGAATTTTTGAAAATAGTTTTAAAATAGTTAAATAGTTAAAATAGTTTAATAGAAAATAGTTTGAGTAATAAAATGGTTTATATAGTAAAATAGTTGGGAAAATTAAAATAGTTTGGATATTTAAAGAAAATAGATTTGAAATAGTTTATACTAAAATAATTTACTTAAAAATAGTTTCCAAGCCAAACTGATTCAATTCCAAAATTTCCAATCCAAATTATTTCCATTTCGATTTACTCGATTCAATTCCAATTTCAAGTCGAATTTTAATTTCAATTCCAAATTAATTTAAATTCCAATTCCAAATTAATTTTACTTCCAATTTCAAATTAATTTAAATTCCAATTTCAAATCAATTCAACTCCAATCAAAAATTTTGAACCATTTTGATTTATATCAATTCCGAGTCCATTTCCAAATATCGATTCAAAACACTTAAATCAAATTTTTCTTCAACATACAATTTAAAATCCAAATCTTTAAATATAATTCAAATCCGAGCAAAATTTCAAAATATCATTTTATATCACCTTTTCTTAGCAATATTCAAAGTTCGAATAAAAAGTCCAACCTTTTAAAACAAATCAAATTCTGAAATTCACATCATATTTCGATTATCACTTAAAAATCTCAACTTCGATTATTTAAACAATTTCGTTTACCAAATTTAAATTTCATCATTTCAAGCTCCAGCTCGAAAATAATTTGATTTCCATAAATTCGATTTTTATTTCTAAACTAAATCATTTAAATAATTTCAGATCAAATTTTTAAACAATTTAATTTAACCAATCCGGTGTCTGTATATAATTCTCTATCCTATGGCCAAATGAATCAATCATTACAATTTAATTCAGGGATGGAGATATATCATTTCAATCCAAAATAAACGCCATAGGTATATATCATTTCAACCTATTTCTTAATTTATTCAAAATAATTCAATTTACAGTTTTATACACTGTAAACAACATACAGGATGATAAAAGGGTATATTAAACATAAATAAACATCCAAGCATCCAAAATATCAATCAAATTTCATCCATCACCATCCATCATCCAAACAGTCAATAACCACAACAATCAACCAATTACCGATAAATTGAGGATTTTACTTGATTCAATTCTGATAGGTCGATTTCACTTCCAATTTCAAATTAATTTAAATTCCAATTCAAATTAATTTCAACTCCAATCCCAAATTTTGAACCATTTTGATTTATATCAATTCCGAGTCCATTTCCAAATATCGATTCAAAATACTTAAATCAAATTTTTCTTCATTATCCAATTTAAAATCCAAATCTTTAAATATAATTCAAATCCAAGCTCGATTTCAGAATATCATTTTATATCACCTTTTCTTAGCAATATTCAAAGTTCGAATAAAGAGTCCAATCTTTTAAAACAAATCAATTTCTGAAATTCACATCATATTTCGATTACCACTAAAAAATCTCAACTTCGATTCTTTAAACAATTTCGTTTACCAAATTTAAATTTCATCATTTCGAGCTCCAGTTTGAAAATAATTTGATTTCCATAAATTTGATTTTTATTTCTAAACCAAATCATTTAAATAATTTCAAATCAAATTTTTAAACAATTTAATTTAGCCAATCCGAGTTTGTATATAATTCTCTATCCTATGGCCAAGTGAATCAATCATTTCAATTTAATTCAGGGATGGATATATATCATTTCAATCCAAAATAAATGCCATAGGTATATATCATTTCAACCTATTTCTTAATTTATTCGAAATAATTCAATTTACAGTTTTATACACTATAAACAACATACAGGATGATAACATGATATATTAAACATAAATAAACATCCAAACATCCAAAATATCAATCAAATTTCATCCATCAGCATCCATCATCCAAACAGTCAATAATCACAACAATCAACCAATTACCGATAAAGTAAGGATTTTACAAGCAGTTAAATACTAATTAAATTTTAACTGTCAATTTAAATTCTATCAATTTATTCAGATGTCAATTAAATGTCAATTTAAATTTATCCAACAACCACCAATAAATTCAAATTACTTCACAATATGAATTTTACTAACATAAAATATCATAGTCAAACGTAAGCGTATAAAACACTCACATTTATTTGTTTCAGTTCAAATAAACTCCAGCTCGATACCATATCGTAGATGACATCAATATGAATCCTCAACAACTCGTTTCACGCGAAATGGACCTCGTATGCACAAATTACGAATTTAAAAATATTGATATGATTTAATTTAATTCACAAAATAAATAAAATAAAAGGTAAAACAAAACAAACCTAATTCCATCACGTTCACGCGACAGCGCGTTCTTCCTTCTTTCCTCCTCCAAGCGACGCAGTCCTCATCCTCTTTGTTCAACAGCAGAGACAAGCGGCTAAGAAAATCCACCCACATGCGTTCGAAAACTCCACCGCCGCCTGCATCGCCGAGAAACCACGCGCGCGCTCCAAGGTACTCGACTCGTCCTAGATCCCAAAACCCTAGGTCAACGACTTCCTCCCCTCTGGCATCTCTGACTGCGGCGTCGCACTCCTCACATCGCGCTCGCCACCCTTGGCCGTGCTCATCGCGATCGTTCTTCGTTCGAGACTCTCTTTTTTTTTCTTTTTTCGATTTGAATGTTGAATTGAAGACATATAAGGAGAGAGAGATACGGCAAAGGGAAAGGGATGCGTGGGTTTAGATTCGATCGAATAGGACTGTCTGAGTTGTATATATATTTATTATTTAATATGAAAATATCTCGCCCGATTGGACCGTGCAAATCTGAACTCCAAAAGAAGCGTGCCGCTAGCCGTTCATAATGTTTTACCCCCATTCCGAACACAATGGAACTAGTTAAGAGGGCTAATTCAATCGTATGCGGAAGGTAGCTTTTCAAAGTCAATTATTTTAATTAAATTTCTACGCGTTTCAAGCTCGCACGGCCAAACGACAAGTCTGATCGCTACTAAACATGAAATCCTATATAATTCACTATTACGGATTCGATGAAACTAGTTTCGTCGAAATCCGAGATAGTGGCCAAAATGGCTATTTTTACTCGTCAATTAAAATATAAAATTTCCAATTTCTAATTATTCACATTTAAATCCAATTTTGAAAGTAAATGATCTTCATTCATATTTATATAAAATTTGAATCAATTTTCAATGCCATTTTCATTCACATTAAATCCAGAATTCCATTATTTAAATAATTGCAACATAAATTTAAACAAGTTAATTACCCAACAAATTTACAATAATAAGTCATTAAATCTTATCTCTAACCATTTTTATTCAATAATTATATGAAATTCTATAATTTAAAACAGTAAAAAAATTGGTCGTTACATACTCCCATACTCAAAACTTTTCGTCCTCGAAAAGTTTTAAGTACGGAATTTAACATACAATAATTTATTCAAAATTATCAACTTATGAAACATTAAAATCTTATTTGAAAACTATTTCTACGCTTCTACTACACCACTCCGATCGGCTTACGAAATATACAAGTTAGTTAACAAAACAAGTTATAAAATTTTTAAAACTTCAAAAAAATTTCTAACACCCAAATTTACAGAAAATTTCGGCAGAGTCACCTTTGCGCGGCTCGATTGGAAAATTTTTACAATATAATATATAACACAAATATATCAAATATACATCTCATCTCAATGATGAGGCATCCCAAAGGGCAAAAATATAAAATCGTGGAATGTAATCCGAGATACATACCTTATTATTAATAATATGAGCGAGTTCGCTCGTAATAAGTAAGCAAAAGCATATAACTCCGCGAATACCTCCAAATGGTCTTCGTATGTACCTATCTCAACTCAATTTATGATATTAGTTGCATATAAAGATATAAAAGCATGTATAAGTCTAATATAACCATATATCATGGATTTTGAATCTAAACAATAAATACAAGCAACATACAACAATCATATGCAATCACAATAGTAATAACAATGGTTTGCAACAAAAGAAACCATCTGACCATCAATATTCGTCCAATTTTTAATTTATATCGTTCATTTCTTATTACCATTCATTTCATTAACATTTTAATTGACTCGGTTCAATTTATTTGCATTTAACCAACCTTTATTCAATTAGATTCACGTTCAATTGATTTTTCATTCAATTTATTTACTTCCAATTGATTTGCATGCACTTATCAACATTAACGAATTCACATTCTATTAATTTACATTCGTTTATAGTTACATTCATTTTTTTCTCACTTCAATAATTCATATAATTAATTACACTTAAGTGATTTAATTCCATACCATATTCCATATATTTTAACTTGATTCACATTCACTTATTAATATTCATTTCGTTAATCATACAATGAATTTACATTCAATTCATTCACTTTTAATTTATTTACATTTAACTAATTTGGTTTCAATCCATTTTTCTTTCAATCAATATTTATTACATTTACATTTGATTGATTCCAATTCGATGTATTTACATTCAATAGATTTATTTTCAATTAATTAATATTTATTTTAGTGACATTCATTTTATTTCTTATCTAATGGGTTTTCCTTCCATCCATTTAAATTTTATTATGCTCACATTCACTTTCATTTATTTTAAATTGATTCACATTCTATTAATTTACAATTGATTCATTCAATTTAATTTGTTAAATTCTAATTGTTTCAATTCAATTTTTAACATTGTTTCATACAAATTCATTTATGGACCATTTTATAAAATTATTTCATTTAACCTTGTTAAGTTAATTTTCTTTCCACTTAGTATATTCTCTCTCCATTTTTTATACTAAAATCATTTATAAATTAGCCAAGTTTATTATAAATATTTTATACAACACAACTCACTTTTATTATTACTTCATATCTTAAGTTATTATTAATTCATCGATTCACTACATTTATTCAAATTCATATTATTAATTTACTAAAGTAAATTTTTACTTTATAACTCAATTCATATTAATAAAAAAATTCACAGTTTATTTCATTCAGTTTTCTTAAGTTACTTCCATCCTTTAATTTGTTTCATTAACCTATTTCATATGCAATTAGCTAACATGCAATTTATTAAAACTCATTTCATTTGTATTTAACCTATTTTCATCAAATTTTTAAATTAAATCCAATTACTCACATTAATTTTTCTTACACTCATTTATTTTTATTCAATTTCTCACATTAAATTTTTTCTTCACACTTACATTACATTTCATTTAAAAATTTAAGTTCATATTCATTTGATTAATTTCATTTTAAAATGAATTAATTCACTTTACTAATTTATCTAGTTTCACTTAATATCTAATTCAATTTTTGTTTAATATTAAGTTGAACTTCTTTTCATTTTAATCCATTACTCATTTTATTTAATCTTATTCAATTTAAATTTTCTTATCATTCACATTCAACAAATTTAAATCCAATTTTAGCTTATTAATTCTCAAATCTATAAGTTATACAATTTATTCATTCAAAATTTCATTTTACCTAATTCATTTCAAATACAATTCATTTTTATTTAAGCTTCTTGAGTTAAATGTATTTTATTTACTTCATTTCACTAACTCCATTTAATTTAACAATGCTAAGCCAATTATTTTATTTGTATCACAAATTCAAAATTTTCATTTGTTTGCTTAACCAAAATTTAACCATTTTGAATTTGGTTTATTTTCCTATTCAAATTTATAAGTTATAACTTATTTCTTTTCTATACTATTTTAAATTTATAAGTTGTAAACTCATTCCTTATATACTATTTTCAATTATAAGTTCAAAACTATTTTCATATATTTATTAAGTCATACTAAGAATATTTTTTACAGTCAAAACTTGTTTTAATCGAAAAATAAATTTCTTTTGGTAGTAATTTCCACTCAAAAACTCGAAAATGAACACTGGCGATGCTGTAGTCATCCCCAGAATTATTTTCCAGTGACCAAGCGAGTTTAATGTTTTTATTTCTTTCAAAAATCCTTTCAAAATATATTTCTAATCAATACATTTTCAAATAATATTATTATTAATTTTTAAGGCATTGAAAAATACAATTTTGAAAACAAAAGGATTTAAATTCTAAAATTCTCAATTTTTAAAATCATTTCTATATATAAGCTATATTATAAATATACTTATACAAATTTCCTTACCTTATTACTAAAATATTTCATTAATTTACAACTTGGTCATTTTAACCATTTCTTATTTTAATTGATTTCAATTCAATTTACTTATCAAATGCTTCATAAAATAAAATTCATTAAGTATTCGTTTTATTTTAATTCTACCAATAATCGATGATAATTACATATTATCATTTCCTAACAATAATTTCATTAAAAATTATCATTTTACATATATATAAGATATAATTCAGAAAAAATTATTTAATTTACCCAATTTTAAAACAATATTATGTTGACTTGCCTTGTTTAAGTATTTAGAAACCCCTACCGAAGACACGGCGTCCCGCACATCGACCAGAATACATAAACAACTCAACGGATAAGTAAACATAATATAAAAGAATTTATAACACTAACAAGTACGCTCTCTCATATATATCTACACTCAAACAGACTCATTCTAGGGTATTACTACTCTATCTCTAATGGGTCAAACCCCACAAAGCCATGGTTATCGCTAAACCTGGCTCCGATACCAACTGTAACAACCCACATTTCGGGAGGTTTAAAACGACAATAATCCACACATGTCCAACTTAAACCGTCCGGAACATAGATAATCAATGGGGTTAAATAAGAAAAAAAGAAGAAAACAAACACAAAATCTCACAGCGGAACGATAAAATATAATAATCACATAACAGTTCATGAAGTTGTTTACTATACATGTGATTAAAATCTATACACATTTATCAGAGTTATATTTATACATCAGGGATAAATAATCAATATAGCAGAATAGCATGATGCGGGAGATAATAATAATAGTAATATACCAAAACTTCGTCTTCGTCCTTTAGAGAATAGTCTTCAACACGCTGAAAAACTCAGTACTGACCCAAGCGTAATAGAAAGATAAAATACTCGATTCAGGACTAAAATACTCTTGTGTAAGTTAAATCAATATCACAAATATGAGTGCAATAACTTAAGAGATGTTACGGGATTTTCCATCTCCTAAGGGTCTGTTAAACTATTTATATATAATGGTATACGCTATAATAGATAATGTCTATCGGTGAAATAAATATCAAAATAGCGTTAAGGCTTTACATTATCCCCCTTAACACATTTTTATAGGTTCAAAACCAAAGTCGTAATGGGCTCGTATAGGTATAAATATGACAAGGCACATGAGGCAATGCCCAAGGTAGGATTATACCAGTTTACCCTTTATGGCTGGCCGTAACCCATCTGTGGCCGACCGCGACAATCAATCCAACCGACAAAAGGTGCACCCATCGAATACGAAATCACAATAGTAATATGAGGGATCAACGTCGCTAGAGGTAGCTAACCTCAATGGCCAGACATAGGCTCATGTTTTAGTCATTTTAATTATGACACGAGTGTCAAGGCTATCCATCATTGTTCTCTTACTTCATTCCAATAAACGTCGCCAATTCAACCACTACAATCTGGATATCATCCACCGCGTACACAGTTGTCAAAGAGGTACCAATATTGACAGAGAGTACGCCAATAAGAGGCCTCGGTCTCTTTAACAACCAAACATCGTTTTACACACCGGTTGATACTTTTACATTTCGAAAACAATTCGTACTTGATATCAAAATATCATATTAGCTTCAAACTCAAATCCATTTCGAAATCATCATATTTACTCAAAATATACCGTGTCCATTTCGAAATCATCATATTCGCTTCAAAATCGAATCCATTTCGAAATCATCATATTTGCTTCAAAACCAAATTTTTACTTCAAATGTTAATTCCACTCGATATATCGATTTCACTTCAAAACTTGATTCGAATTACAGTTTTGGTTATAATTCACTTTAACCCATTTCGCATTTAAATCTAAGATTTAAATATAAACATTCCACTCTTTGACCAGTTTAAATGTCTGAAAATAGTTTAATAGAAAATAGTTTGAGTAATAAAATGGTTTATATAGTAAAATAGCTAGGAAAATTAAAATAGTTTGGATATTTAAAGAAAATAGATTTGAAATAGTTTATACTAAAATAATTTATTTAAAAATAGTTTCCAAAACAAACTGATTCAATTCCAAAATTTCCAATCCAAATTGTTTCGATTTACTCGATTCAATCCCGATTTCAAGTCGAATTTTAATTTCAATTCCAAATTAATTTAAATTCTAGTTCCAATTTAATTTCACTTCCAATTTCAAATTAAATTAAATTCCAATTTCAAATTAATTTCAACTCCAATCCCAAATTTTGAACCATTCTGATTTATATCAATTCTGAGTCCATTTCCAAATATCGATTTAAAACACTTAAATCAAATTTTTCTTCAATATCCAATTTAAAATCCAAATCTTTAAATATAATTCAAATCCTAGCTCAATTTCAAAATATCATTTTATATCACCTTTTCTTAGCAATATTCAAAGTTCGAATAAAATGTCCAATCTTTTAAAACAAATCAATTTCTGAAATTCACATCATATTTCGATGACCACTTAAAAACCTCAACTTCGATTATTTAAAAAAATTCGTTTACCAAATTTAAATTTCATCATTTCGAGCTCCAGTTTGAAAATAATTTGATTTCCATAAATTCAATTTTTATTTCAAAACCAAATCATTTAAATAATTTCAAATCAAATTTTTAAACAATTTAATTTAACCAATCCGGTGTTTGTATATAATTCTATATCTTATGGCCAAGTGAATCGATCATTTCAATTTAATTCAGGGATGGATATATATCATTTCAATCCAAAATAAATGCCATAGGTATATATCATTTCAACCTATTTCTTAATTTATTCAAAATAATTCAATTTACAGTTTTATACACTATATACAACATACATGATGATAAAAGGATATATTAAAGATAAATAAACATCCAAACATCCGAAATATCAATCAAATTTCATCCATCAGCATCCATCATCCAAACGGTCAATAATCACAACAATCAACTAATTACCGATAAATTAAGGATTTTACAAGCAGTTAAATACTAATTAAATTTTAACTGTCAATTTAAATTCTATCAATTTATTCAGATGTCAATTTAAATTTATCCAACAACCACCAATAAATTCAAATTACTTCACGATATGAATTTTACTAACATAAAATATCATAGTCAAACGTGAGCGTATAAAACACTCACCTTTATTTGTTTCATTTCAAATAAACTCCAGCTCGATACCATATCATAGACGACATCGATATGAATCCTCAACAGCTCGTTTCACGCGAAATGGACCTCCTATGCACAAATTACGAATTTAAAAATATTGATATAATTTAATTTTAATTAACAAAATAAATAAAAGAAAAACAAAAACAAAACAAACCTAATTCCATCACGTTCACGCGACAGCGCGTTCTTCCTCCTTTCCTCCTCCTGGCGACGCAGTCCTCGTCCTCTTCATTCAACAGTAGAGACAGGCAGCTAAGGAAATCCACCCACACGCGTTCGAAAACTTCACCGCTGCCTGCATCGCCGAGAAACCACTCGCGCGCTCCAAGCTTCACGACTCGTCCTAGATCCCAAAACCCTAGGTCAACGACTTCCTCCTCCCCCCTACCCCGCCATCTCTGCCTGCGGCGTCGCACTCCTCCCATCGCGCTCGCTACCCTTGGCCACGCTCATCGCGATTGATCTTTGTTCGAGACTCTCCTTTTTTTGATTTGAACGTTGAACTGAAGAGATACAGGAAGAGAGAGATACGACAAAGGGAAAGTGATACGTGGGCTTAGATTCGATCGAATAGGATTGTTTGGGTTGTATATATATTATTATTTAATACGAAAATATCTTACCCGATTGGCCCGCACAAATTCGAACTCCAAACGAAGCGTGCTGCTAGGCGTTCATAATATTTTAACCCCCATTCCGAACACAATGGAACTAGTTTCAATGGCTAATTCGATCGTATGCGGAAGATATCTTTTCAAAGTCAAATATTTTAATTAAATTTCGAAATTAAATTTCTACACGTTTCAAGCTCGCACGGCCAAACAACAAGTCTGATCGCTACGAAACTTGAAATCCTACAATAATTCACTATTATGGATCCGATGAAACTAGTTTCATCGAAATCCGAGACAGTGGCCAAAATGGCTATTTTTACTCGTCAATTAAAATATAAAATTTCCAATTTCTAAATATTCACATTTAAATCCAATTTTGAAAGTAAATGGTCTTAATTCATATTTATAAAAAAATTGAATCAATTTCCGATGCCATTTTCATTCACATTAAATCCAGAATTCCATTATTTAAATAATTGCACAAATTCAAACAATTTAATTACCCGACAAATTTACAATAATAAGTCATTAAATCTTATCTCTAACCATTTTTATTCAATAATATATCAAATCCTATAATTTAAAATAGTTAAAAAAGGGTCGTTACAGTAGCAGTCTTCGTTATAGGGTCTCTAGTCCCATCCTCCTTCGTTATTGAACACGATATCTCAACTAATGATTGCCTTTTCCGTATGAGGATTGTAAAGCTTGTAGACATTGGAGTTGGTGTCGTAACCAATGAAGATGTACTTCTCACTTTTATTAACTAACTTTCTTCTCTTCTCGTTCAGTATGAGTATGTGAGCTATGATTCCAAAGATTCTTAGATAGGATATGTTGGGCTTCCTTCCACTCCATGTTTCTTAGGGTGTTTTTCCTCACATACTTCTTATCGGAGATTGGTTTGATAGATAAACCACACGTGCAATTTCATCCATCCAAAACTCCTTTTGCAGGCTCTTACTTTTGAGTATGCTCCTCGCCATCTCAAAGACTGTCATATTCTTCCTTTCCATCACTCCATTTTGCTCAGGGGATCTAGGATCTTTTTGTTGTTGTCGGATTCCATCATCTTCACAATACTTCTGAAATTCATTTGATGTGAACTCTTCTCCACGGTCAGATCTCATGGCTTTGATCACAAGGCAACTTTCCTTCTCAAAACAGGCATGAATTTTTTGAAGTTCTCAAACACCTCTAATTTCTCCTTCGAAAAATACACCTATATTTTTCTTGAAAATTCATCAATGAAGAGAAGGAAATAGTTACTTTTACCCAGTGATCTTGGCATGTTCATGCCGCACACATCTGTATGTATAAGTTTCAATAGTTTTTGAGCCCTTGAACCAGGCTTCTTTCAAAATCTCATTTTGAATTGCTTTCCAAGTAAACATCCATTACACACATGATTGATATGGCTGATGTAAGGTAATCCTCTTTTCATTTTCTTCTTGGAGAGCAACTCAAATCCTTTGAAATTCACATGCCCAAATCGAAGATGCCAAAGCTAAGATGCATCTCTATAGCACATGTGCGACATCATTTTGAACATTGAACATGAACATTCTATTTCTTAACATCCACACCTTAGCAATGAAGTTAATCGTACTATCTCTTATAGAAAGGTTATTATCTTTTAGTCAAATATCATATCTTTTTCTAAAAGTTGTCATAGGCTCAAGATGTTGTTGTTCATGTTTGGCATATAGTAAACATTGGAAATGAATTGGTGCCCTTCGTTCTTAAATCGAGTGAGAAAGTTTTCACCGCTACCTTTGATTCATCTTCGAAGGCCATGTTGCCCTTCATCGATTCTTCAAGCTCTACGAACATGCTTCCTCTTCCGCACGTGTGGTTGCTTGCACTATCTAGGTATCATTGATTATCCTTGCCCCTTTCATTGTCCTTGTAAGCAAGTAGTAATGTACCATCTTATTTCTTTCTTTCTTTAATGTGATTGTCCTTCTCTTCAACTCTATTATTGCTTGGAGTTTTATATTCGGATGCATAATGTCCAAATTACTCACAATTATAGCATTTGAGGCATGATTTATCATACCTTGATTTTTAATTTCCGCTCCAACGACCTTTTATATCACTACAAAAAATACCCTTTTTACAACTGGCAATATCAGTTGTAATGGGGGTTTCGCCACAGGACTAGGCCCGTCGTTTTATGCGATGTTGTAATAGAATGGATGCATTTTAGAATTGTTTTTGCCCGTTGCAATAGGGACTTTTGCAACTATTTTTGCCCGTTGTAATAGAATCTTTTGCAACTGTTTTTGCCTATTGCAATAAAGTTCAAACGAGACAAAAATATAAAACTACTGCAGTGCACCTATAAATTTAAAAATAATTTGTAATTGAAACCAAAATATTATACTAATAACAACCATATTCATTCATATTTACTAAAAATAAAGAATAAAATTCATATTTCAAAATACCAAAAAGGTAACATCAAAATGCAACTTTGTATGTTCATTGTGAATGAGTAAACTACATTAAATCTACTTAAATTTAGTGCATCCAAGTTTGCTCCTGTCAGCACCTATTTTCTTCCTGCCTGCACACATGATCTGATACCATTAGTTTGGCTACAGTATCATACTTTGCAATATGCACATCTCCTAAACTTGGTTTGAATGCACTACTGCATGTACATCCCTTTATCATGTGTTCTACCCAAATGCTGTAGGATACTCTACAACAACAATTAGCACTCTTCCTATCCAGTGCACAATAGGGCCCGTACAGGACAATCAAATTAGAACATTTGGCTTGATCGGATCACCTGCAACACTACAACCTTTGATAGCCTTCCCCTTCTACTGATAGAGCATTATCAGGGAGTTTAGTAGAATCGAGCTCTTCCGTCACTCAGTAGTCTCTATAGTTTCTAGCCGAATATTGGCACAGCTCTTTGTCAGCTTCTACAATACCCCATTAACATGCTACTGCTCGCTTTCAGCTACCTCTTCCATTAACACCCTATTGGCATTACCGTGCATGCCCATATCACTTCATATGTGCATATGAACCTACTCGACATGCCTCAATTATTATCATCTATGCAACAACATTAGCATCTACGTAACAGCCTTCATTTTCCCATCTATGCAACAATAAGTTCATTAGTATTGTTAACCATAAAATCCACTCAAGGACAATGGTATGAAAGAAGGCAAATGAAATTCTGGGCTCTACTTAAATTGAGGATATGAGTTTCATCAAAGTTCAAGAAAGGGTGTGTCAAAGGCATTGAGATGGATTTCGAAGGCGTCGCAAGCACCATATGTCATCCCAAACGATAAACAGTATAAAAGCTTTTGAAAAGATGGGAAAGAAGACAAGGATACCCTTCAGCCTCATTAGAACCTTTCGATGCAGATGGATTCGCATATATAAGAGAAGCAGGAATGAATTCGGAACCCCTTTCGAAGGTGTTGAACAAAAGGCTTGCGCAATGAACCAATTCCTTAAAAATAGAAGGTTTCGTCATTATCAATTTACCACTTGAAGAATTGATTCTGATACACCTTTCGAAACCAAGGACAAGCCTTTCAAAACAGCTGGAACCTTTCGAAAGCATAGTGAAAATCCTACATAAAGGCTAAGGTATAGCAACTCAAAGTGAAAAGCTCATCTACTACCCTTTCGACGAAGTCGAAAGAAGCTCAGTAGAAAACAAAGAAAAAGAGGCACTTAGACCATGATGGCAGCGAAAGGTTAGCAAAAGGTTGTCAAGGAGATCCTTTCGACTGAGTCGGAAGGTCTGGAATGAGAAGATAGGAGCACAAGTATGGAGGAGAAAGCTCGAAAGGATAGCCTTTTGACATCATCAAAAGCAAGCGCGTTGAAAACTGAAAGAGGGCCTTTCGACTATGTCGTAAGGATACACACACAAGATGAAGGAAGACCTTTCAATAATGTTGAAAGGATACATACGTAAGATTGAAGAAAGACCTTTCGACCTCTTTGAAGGGAAAAGCGTGGAAGGATGGATGAAGACCTTTCGATCTCGTCGAAAGGATTAAGGCGGAAGGTGGCCGATCTACATCTATAAATACGACCATAGGAGTCCGATTGTGGGGACCGAATTTTGGAATCCAAAACTCATTCTTTCAATTTCTTGGCTAAATCAAGTCTTCATAACCCTAAATTGATTTGCGGAAAAAGATCTATTACTTGCAACTCAATTTGGATTAATGTGAAAAGAGGAAATGCATGGATTCAATAAAGATTTTGATTATGAGGGAGATCATTTCGATCACTAGCTCGTCTAATGATCAATTGCACATGATACTAGCTTATATTTTTAATTCTATTTTGTCATATGCAATGCCATGGATCAACTTAGATAATACGCATTCGAATCACATTATCATCATGTTTAATTATGTATAATGAAAAATAAAGATGATGATGGTGTTTCGATCTTAATAAGTTCACGGAACTTATGTTATCTGAGATGATTTCCCATTGCATATATTTACTAAGACTTTGCATATTATGCATCAAATCCACTTCGAAAGAAATAGATCCCTTTCAACTTGATCAAAAAGGGCGTTTCGAGGAAGATTAGATGTCTAATTGTATAGCAACCCTATATGGAATGAGTTCCTTCAAAAGGTATACACATCCTGCAATACCCATAACCCTTTCAAAGTTCCTCCAAAATAAGCGAAACAAATGGTGTCGAAAGCAAATTCTTCCCTTTAAAGGTAGAGTGGACCTTCCAATATGGTCGAAAGGGGATGAATACCTAATATACATAACCACTTTTGACCCATTAGAAATGGAGGTTTCAATTGAGATGCTTTCTCCTTAATTTTCAACTCGAGGAGGTTGATTGGATCAATTAACCACAATTAGTATTTTCATAAATCATCCCTTAAAAAAATAATTTGTCCAAGTCAAACCGATCGAAAGGGGGGTGTTAACAAGGTTTCTTATCAATACACCAAAGATGTGTTCAAGGGTGGAGAATTTCCTTTTAGTAAACAGAAGTGAGATGAAAGTTCGTATCCTTCTTAAATTTCCTTTCGATTTGGCTTTAATAGGAAAAGATTACTCAGACAGACCTTTTGACTGTGTCGAAAGGCTTGGGTTACGTGCTTTATGACCTTTCGACTTTGTTGGGATGGATTAATCCTTCTTTCGAAGGCCTATCTTTTTTGAATTGATAGAGGTATCTTAGAAAGTTTTCTCCTTCGAAAGTTTTGCCTTATCGAAGGCTTTGAGGGTTATGTTGATAGGAATTATTCTAAGAATTCTGATACAAAGGTTCCGACCCGGAAGCGAGGTGATCTTGATGGTAAAGCTTTAACCAGGAAAATGGGTCTGGGTTCTGAACTTGTCGAGAGTTGTAGGCTGTTGAATAGTTTGGACTTGGAAAAAGGGTTTAAAGCGAGGGTTTTGACCTTGTCGAAAGCCGGGTCCTTAGGAATTTTGTGTTGGTGGAGGATTTATGTGAGTAGTGACTGGGTTTCAACCTTGTCGAAAGCAATGGTTTAGGGGAAAGTAGCTTAGAGTTGATCTCTGTAGAAACATGATTTTTAATGGCTTCAACTGTGTCGAGAGGGCCCTATCGACATAGGCGGCACTTGAAACACAATGTTTGACCGGATAAAAGCTTTTAGAATAGAAATATAATCTGTAAATTTACAACTTCCCTTTTGCAAGCAAGAGATGATTTTATTGCTTCCAATCCCCAAATCAATTTACAAATTAGGGTTACAACACTTTACTTAAGAGCATACAAGTTGAGAATGAGAGGAATCGGCCCCTTAAAACATGACCCCTTGGGTCTTATTTATAGATGTGGTTCAACACCTTTTGACCCTGATGCTTTCAACTGGGTCGGAAGGTGGCTGCCGAACGGCTTAAGCATGTTTCTGCCTTTGTCAAAAGGTATGGTGGTGCTTCTCTACTTTACATTGCCTTGTAAGTGCTTTCAACTCTATCGATAGCCCTTGTCCATTGGTTCTGATGATGTTGGTTACGCATGTGCTTTTGTTTCCGATCTGATGCGGAACCCTCCTGGACCACGTTGGTCTCGACCGATTCAAAAGGCTTACTATAGCTTCTGAAGGGGTTGTTCTGGTCAATGTTTTCTTTTGCGTAGTTCAAACAAAGGCGAAACCTTTAGTGTCGAAAGATTTGACACATATGCAAGTAGTTGTTCCCCTTGTCTTCGAAAGGTGTTGCTTTGACTCAATCGAAAGGTCTTCGTCTAGTCGAAAGGTTGTAAGTGAAGGCGGAAGGGCACTTTCGACTCCTTTATCTTCTTCGAAAGGTAAGAACCCTCTGGATATTTATTGGAGAATCCTTCCGACACCATCGATTTGTTATGTTGCTTCCAAATTTTGATGGCAGCATCCATTCGACTCTTTCGAAAGGCTTAGCTGGAGCTCTTCTCACTTGTTCTTTGCTTAGAGAGGTCTCGACTTAGTCGAAAGGTTGATTTTCTAGGGTAACATTTGCCCCCCCCCCCCGAAAGGATGCAATTGACTTTCCAAGTCAATTTTGACGAAACGTTGAAGCTTCCGGCCTCTTGGTCTTCCCACGTGGATCTAAGCTGTATATTAAAATTTGATCCAACGGTTGATAAATATAGGCGACTTTTCTTATAAAGTATGTCTTTCTTCTTCTTCCTCTTTTACTTTTCTACAATCAAAATTCCAGGCATGAATAAAATAGTTCTAAAAATTCTCAAACTTCCAATTTTCTTCCAGAAATCACAGTAATCATCAAATCTAATCCGTAAGTTTAAATTCAACTTTATTTTGCTAGTTTTTAGTCGAATTTACTTTTTCAAATTTCAAAATTGAAATTTGATTTTGAAATATCTAAATCTCGATTTTTTGAGAGCAGATTTGGATTGATTTACTGAGAAACCTCTCCTTATTCAGTTTCAGTAATTAATAGATCTTGTTTCTCGTTTATAATTTTGGAATTGACAGTGGTTGACACTGAAACCCATCACCTTATCGGGTTTGGATTATCATTTCAAAATTTATGATTTTGGTTCTTCGTTAGTAAATCTGGATTTCCAGTTCAATTATAATTTTTACACTTATGAAGTCTGAAAGGATTGATTACTGTTGTAATCCATTATTTTTTATTATTATTTTTTTGGGTTTGGTTAATAAATTTTGAAACCCTGGATTTGCAATCGAGTTTGGAGAAGGTGGTGGAAATTATTTTCTTCACCCGGATGTTTCAAATGTACAGATGAAAACTTGGCACCACAAAATGACTTTTCTACCCCTTGGAAAGAGGTTGAGGTGGCAATTTTGGTTTCGCTTCCTTAACTCCTGTCGAAGGGGTCGAAAGGTGTTGTGGTGTCAGTTTTATCAACCTTGTCGAAAGGTGTTGTTGCTTAATAGAGTGTATCCACCGCTTCGATAGCAAAACATTTTGACTTAGTCGATACCTTTTGTTTCGATTTCCATCCGTTTTCCTTAGTAAATTTTTGAAACCATTAGACCGCTTTGACCCCTTCGACACCACTTTAATCTACTGAGTCGAAACCCTCTAGAGCTATTTATACCTAGTCTTCGTCGAAGCATCCTAAATACATATGAATTTAACTTAGAACCTTTCGACTCAAATAAGTATGTAAGGTTCCGACAACATTTGTATCTTTCTTAGGAAATCTAAGTTATTGGTTTCGGAAGTGTCGAAGTGACTTATTACTGGTTTATGAAATGTTTGCAGTGTAAGTTTTTACTCAAGTTCTTAGGTTAACCTTAACTTCCTCCTTGTAATAATTGGGTTCCGGTAGAGCTTTCGACATTGTCGAAAAGTGCTAATTTGAACAAATATTTTGACTTGTCCTTTCAACCTTGTCGATAGCTCAAGGAATACTTTTATTTAGGCTTCTGACAATGTCGAGATGTGCTTGCTAAGTGTTGATGCCTTTTCCTTTTCGACTCGGTCGAAAACCTAATGTTTTTTACTTTTAACTTAAGCTTTTACAAAAATTTTGAAATTTCTAATTTGGTTCATGTTTAAGTTATCTAAGTAGGTTTCTTGACTAACTTTTAAAAGAATACTATGTCCATATCAAATTGAAATTTTTAATTGAAACATTTTCACCTGGAAGAGTCATGAGTTCCCCAAAGAAAGTTGAAGCTACTTCGAAGCACTCTCTGATATCCACTCAAGATGAAGTGGATGCTATTCTCAATGACTTTGGAATCTCTGGGGTGGAAGCCATTCCGCTTACAGAAAATGACACCATCAGCAGCCCTCCTAATGGGTTCTTTACCTACACCACTATACACATATGGCATGGATGGTTTCATACATTCCCGGAATTCCTATCTAGGTTCCGGACTTATCTTGCAATTTCCCCGATTTAGCTATCTCTGAATGTATAAACCTATCTTCTTTCTTTGGAGTTGATAGCACTTGAATCTGGCGTCGCTTCTTTGATTGCGGAAGTACTGAACCACTTGACTCGATTGGTCAAACTTAGCGCTCTTAATCACTAGATCTTCAGAGCTAACCCCCCGAAGAAGCTTATGTCGGATGGGGTCAACAAATTCAAAGACTGGGAGAACCAGTTTTCCTTCGTTCAGTGTTTCCCAAATATTAGTAGGGCCTTCTCTTCTCCACATAAGTTTAAATTCTCACAATCTTTCTCCTGTTTTATTACTTCCCATGTCTAATCTTTATCTTATGCCATGTTCTCCCGCCAAGGAACTAAACGAAGAAGACAAGAGAATGGTGGAATCTCTTATCGCAGCTTCCGCTAAAATTAGGAATCGACTAAAGTTGCTGATACCCTCAAACTTGAGGAAACATTCCCTTCTTCTCCCTGGCCAAAGGGTTTTGGGATTACCCCCTTTGGTCCAACATACTTCAAAAGGAAAGCACTTTCTTGCCCTGGGAGATGCTGATCTCTTTTCTCCTAAGTCGCCCATTTGTGCAGACCATTCCGGTAAGTTATAGGCCTAGTACTTGTTTTCTATCTTTGTTGCTTCCTGAATTATCTTGCTAACCTTTAATCTGCTCGAACTTTTCCAGCTACTTCTTAAATCACAGTGCCCGTTAGCGGTGTTTCCCCTCTTCCTTCAACTTTTAGAGTATCATCAATCATAGAATCATTTGCTAAATCCAAGAAAGCTTTTAAGAGGAAGTTGATGTAACCATCCGAAGCAGAGCCTCCAAAGAAGGTTGCACAAATTGTTGATATTGAGGAAGATGAGAATTCATCACTTGATAAAGCTTTGAAAAGTCCCACCACAAAAGCTTCCAAAGAAAAGCTGGAGCAAATTCCAACTACTCCCGACCCTCTTTCTCACATCTCCATTTCTAATTCTCCAGCTGCACTCGAGCAGATACAACTGGCTTCGCAGACGACTCCCTCTCTTAAGAAAATTCCTTCAAAACCGTCATCATCTTCCCCTTCTTCTATCAATTTTGAAAAGTTAATCGAGACCATCTTACATTCAAAGTCCTTCACTTCAATTCACCCGCCCTCTTCCATTCCAGATTCGGCAGGGCACTGTCAATCACTAATGGAACAACAACTTCTGGTAAGTTTCACTTCAATCGATCTTATCACCATTAGTTTTCTGTAAATCACTAACTTGTGTTACATTTCTCCTTTCAGATTTCTAAGAGTTGGCTAGCTTTGAATGAACATGCATCAAAATCTTCTGCCAAATCCTTCAAATTGCAGGAGGAAATTTCTGACCTTAAAATCAAGTGTCCTCTCTTTCCATCGCTAAAGATGAAGCTTCCTCAGAGCTAGAGCGATTAAAATCTTCTCTCGCCAAGGCCGAAACTAATCTTGCGTCGTAAATACAAAGCTTGTCAACTCCTTGCTGACGAGAAATTTGACATGGAGCTCACTTTAAAAGACTCTAAAGATGAGAAAGCTCGTTTAGCCGCAAAGAACATCTCTCTGAAGGAAAAGTTCAAGAAGACCAGGGCTTCATTAAAACTCGTTATCAATACCATTATAGATGCTAAGTAGCGAGTATCTCAATTTGTTGGCGCTACTCTAGGGCAAATGCTGCTGAAATCTTATGAAGAAGCCCTCATGCTTGCCTATGCTGACAACTTCAAAAAATGTCCTAATTTCAACTTCCCCTTGCTTGATTCTGCCCTAGTTGACAGAGTAATGGGCAAGATTAATCAGATGAAGCACGTCATTGAACCTGCAGACGAGGAGGAAATCAATGCCTCAAAGATCCTTTCTTTTGATGTCCCCTCCTTTGAAATCGAGTCAGACTCTAAAGATGAGGGTGACAAAGATGATGCCGCCAGGGAAGGAGATGGTAATGATGGCGATGACAATGATGATGATGATGACAACCTTGTTGGCAATTAAGGTTCTAACAGAGATAGAGGAGGTCCTTCTAGAACTTCTGAGAAGGATGGTGGCGACAACGCTAAATCTCCTGAAAAAGAGCCATCTCCCCAGAAAGATGTTCCGCCTGAATCCACCGGGCCTTCTACTCCTTTAGAGGATGAGCTTCCTCCTTCTAATATAGAAGAGCCTAAAGGGAAAGAGCAGGGTTCCCAAGCTTTTGTCCCAGTATCGTAGGTATGGGATTCTTTGTTTTAATATCTCTTACTTCGAACATAATAATTATGTAAGTCACTTATTTTAGATAAGGAAGAAGTCCACCCTTTCCTATAAGACAAAACTCGAAAGAAAACAAGTCGAAATAAACAAGTTATATAGAGAGTTAGACAAACAGATAAGGGAGCATAATGTACTCTCTGAAAAGTATCATAGGCTCGACAGGATGTTAGAATCTTGTATTTTGATGTTTTGATCGTGAAACTATATAAGTATATATTATATGAACTAACCAAATTTGCAGGAGAAGAAACTATTCTACTCGACGATAGATTGAAACCAAAGATTTCAAATAGAAGTTCCAAAGTTTATAATTGGTTTGTCTATAGTCTAGTTAGTAGTTAATGAATGTTAATATCTCTCCTAAGCGGTATATGAACACACACATGTTTTTACATCATATTCAAAAACAGATACACACACTAAGTTTTGATTATAAAATTTTTATACTCGCATTGCTTTCAAAAAGAAGTTTATCGGGCAGAAATCAACAGTTTCAGTCGACTGAACGAGGGTGTGCAGTTAACTGAAATGTGCACACATGCACAAATTATTTTGAAGGTTCAGCCAACGTAACACCCCCATTGAATCGACTGAACCAAGTGTCTTTTCAAAATAAATTTAAATTTTTAAATATTTTGGATTTTCAGTTGACTGGATTTCTTTCCTCAGTCGACTTAATATTCATAACGGCTATTTTGTGAACGGTCGCCTTCTTTTAACGAACAGAAACAGCTTTTAATCCAACAGTTGTTTCCGTATCTTTTGGCCGAAACTTTTCATGAATGATTACATATTTTTAACTCTATATATAGACTTGAACTCAGTTGTTTTAAAAAAAAATCCTCTGATTCTATTCTATATTCTTGCTATCTAATTTCTGCCATTTGCTTCTATAAACGCTTTCAAATCACTTGCACATTCAAGCATAAACTTATTTGTGATTAAAATTACTTCCAATCTTCACGTACTACACTATATACCAGAAAGGAGAAGATTATAGGAAGGGTGTACTCTAAAGACTCATCCGTGCTATCTACAGAGCACGATCAGTCAAGAAATTTTATTGTATTGTTGAAGTCCTGTTCGGTTGCTCAGGCAGTAGAAGTCCAATTCGGTTGTCTAGACGGTAGAAGTCCTATTCGGTTGCTCAGGCAGTGTAATACATGTTCCTTCGGGTTAAGTGATGGTTGATTGTTAAAATTCTAGAAGGAGTCTGGGATTAGACGTAGAACGGGAGTTTGAACCGATATAAAAATCTCTGGTGTCATTTACTTTACTATTTACTTTTTGTATTCATATTCTGCACTAGTAGTTAAATTAGATTATATTCCATATTACGATCCATAGCAGCACTAGTAGAGAAATATAATAGTGATATAAGACATCACTTTCTCAGAGATAGTATAGAAAAAGGCAATATTTCATTAGAATTTGTAAATTCAGAAAATCAGATAGCTGGCATATTTACAAAACCTTTAAATGAAAATATATTTATAAAATTACGTCGAGAATTGGGTATTATATCTTTACATGATTTATAATTTAAAACTTTTTTTGGAAAATAAATATATATTTTTTTCAAAAAATTTTGCAGCTGGCACTTGAACTCCGGATTGCTAGTAAGGGAGTTACATGTTTTTCCATTTTTCTATTTTATTTCTTGCTACACTAACCACTATCTTCCTCATATTACATGAATGGATCTTATTTCCTACTTCTTTCCTACCTCATAAAAGTTTACTGGCTATAATTGTTCAACAATTTTTAATCTCAGCTTCATATGCCTGAAAATAGTTTTCTCTCTTATATATAAAGACCTATATCACATCATTTTATTCATCATCGTGCCTCAATATAATTTTTTTTCTAAGCTTAAAAACTTTTTGATACTTTTTCCCACAAACATCAACATGTCTTCACAAGATGAATCCAATCAATCATCTATCAGTTTCAGCACACCATCCTAAAAATTGTCAAAGCACTCCAACAACTCCACACTGGTTTATATTCCTATTAAGATCACACCATCACCTACTCATCATACAGGATATACTCCTCAAGGAAAGAGAACTAAACGTACTCTACATTTTGGTTCTCCATCAACTAAGGAGAAAATAGATGATATTCATCATTATCATAGAGACACTATGGAACTGCAGTGTGAACTATACTACGAACAGAAAGTAAACGCTAAGCGTTCAAGTTTTCTAGAGCAGGTCGCGTTAAAGTTATGCGGGTCTTCATCGAAGGATAGCATACATCAACCTTCGCCAAACCGTTCTCAAGCTCCACAAAATTCTTGGGAACAAAGTCCACGACGTCCTCAGGTGTCACCGAACTCATGTGAACGCAGTAAGGTTTTGGTCACCAATCCAACTGTTACAGGAAGTAACGAAGATTGAACCGCAATCCGACGACTCTCATTCTTCAGAGAATTAGATTTTTTATCGTTTATGAATAAATGTTGAATGTTTATATTGTTTTTAATAAAAAATTTAATATATAATAATTCTCAAATTATCAAGTTATATTATTAAGAAATTTTTATTAGAAAATTCTTTACTTCATAAGCTGAAAAAGCTTACAGGCACAATTTCAGTTGACTCAACAACCAGATCCAGTCGACTGAAACTTCAAAGCATAATTTTTTATATAAGGAATTTCAGTCGACTGCCCAAGCAAATTCAATCGACTGAATTAAGGCTTTTTAGGCTATTTGATGTGGGAAAATTTTCTCTACACAATAGTCGATTGAATTTAAATTTCAGTCGACTGAACATTCGTAGTTCTTGAAAATTTCCATATTTCAGTTGACTGATCCTATATTTTAAGTCGACTGAATTAGGCAATTTTTAGGCTAAAACTTTTGGGTTTAAACCCTGATAATTTCAGTCGAACGCCCCATATCATTTAGTCGACTGAATTGATGAATTCTGGTTTTTTAAAAATGAAATGGCACAACTTCCCACACACCTTTTCACCAACCATATAAATACATCTCCTTCTCTCCAAAACCCTACTTTATTTTTAGAAGAAAAAAAACCCTAGCCCCCATTCTCTTCAAATCAAAATTTTCTTCTTCAAATCCATTCAAACTAAATGGCTCCAAAAACAAAACGCCGCGCCAATCAACCGTCGGACCATCAAAAAACCAAATTAGGTGTTGGCTACATGATGAAACCGCTATCACTCGATTCAAAGCCATGCATAGCTCTAGAATATTTGATGGTTCATTTGTCAACTACCCGGATTTCAATGCCTATGAGATCCAAGCAACGGCGGAAGCAAGTGGTCTTGAGAGCTTGCTAAGCTTTGGTGCCAACAACATCAAGATCTACCCTCTTCTAATTAGGCTATTCTTTGCCAATATGAACTTGGATCATCAAGATCCAAGGAATAAAGACGACTGCATTTGGACTCGTGTTTGCGACATCCGGATCTACCTTCCCCTCCAACGACTTGGCCATATTCTTCGATGTCTGTACGAAGTCGTTGACATCAATGATGTTGAAGTCAATATGGACAACTGGGATGAGGTCTCTCATCAATTCCTTTCCGATGATATGACCAATCACAAATCCATCGCCTTGCGACCAAAGACGCGGATCCTTCATCATGCTCTTATCCGCTCCATCCAACCTCGTACAGGAAGCTACGAGAAGTTCTACAAGAACGACTTCCAAGCGCTTTATGCAATCTACTCTTCCCAAAACATCAATTAGGCCAAGGTCATTCTTGATGAATTCCTCACCATCAACCACAAGAGGAGTTTCAATACTATCTTCTATGGAGCTTACATTATGCGGATTCTCCAAAACTTTGGTGTCCCCATCCCCGATGCCGATTTCATTACTATCGATGAGCTTAACACTAAGATGTTAAGTCTTATGGGCTTGCTAAAACACCCACCTCCTTAAGATATAATTAACTTCCAACAATGGGCGGCTAATCGGGCTCAAGGGATTCTGCAACCCCACATAACTCACATTGGCTCCTCTTCCTCCCAACATTCCCACCAAGTAGAGAAAGAAGAAGACGACGACATTGTAGAACTCAACGGTGATTTTCCTCCTAAGGAAGGTCTTATCACCCTCTCGAGGAATCAAAGCAAGCAAAATCAACGGTTGGTCAATGTTGAGAAAACCGTCGTCAAGACCAACAAGAAACTCAACTCAATAAAGGGCTTCTTAAATAAAATTTGGGAAAAAATCTCTTGCACCGGCTCTACTTCCAAGAGTGTAGCCGAAAATCCTCCTGCACCTTTCTCTTGGACAACATCCGAGGAGGAAGAAGGGGAAGAGAAAGAATCTAGTAGTGAGGAAGTTTAGTCTATTTATTTTTTTTCTTATGTATTTTTTTTGTTTTGTCATGTTGTATCCGTGAACAAGTATTGGTTGTTTCGCTTATTTTAATGTTAAATCAATGTTGATAACTACAATGGTGTTCTATTTTTCATTTGTTCTAATCTATGATATCTATATTTCTTATTGAATCTATGATTGATTAGGAATATAGTTTGGTTAAATTCATGATTTCTATATTGTCATATGTTCACCTGAAAGTACTCATATTTACCATGCTATCATTGTTTAACAATATTCATATTTATGTATACTAGTGGTTATGTAACTAGTATTCCTTTTTGTCAATGACAAAGAGGGAGAATTATGAAGATAAGCAGGTAGTTCATTGATTCAGGGGGAGTTTTAATTACTTTTTATAAATTTTATAAACTTTTGAACTTACATAGTTGTCATCATCAAAAGGGCGAGAATGTTAGAACCTTGTATCTTCATGTTTTGATCGTGACAACTATATAAGTATATATTCTAACCAAATTTGCAGAAGAAGAAACTATTTACTTGCCAATAGATCGAAGACCAAAGATTTCTAATAGAAGTTTCAAAGTTTATAATTGGTTTGTCTATAGTCTAGTTAGTAGTTAATGACTGTTAAAATCTCTCCTAAGTGGTATATGCACACACACATGTTTTTAAATCATATTCAAAAACAGATACACACGCTAAGTTTGGATTATAAAAAGTTTATACTCACATTGCTTTCAAAAAGAAGTTTATTGGGAAGAAATCAACAGTTTCAGCCGACTGAACGAGGGTGTGCAGTCGACTAAAACATGCACACATGCATAAATTATTTTGAAGGTTCGGTCGACTTAACACCCCCATTCAGTCGACTGAACTAGGTACCTTTTCAAAATAAATTTAAATTTTGAAATATTTTGAATTTTCAGTTGACTGAATTTATTTCCTAGGTCGACTGAATATTCATAACGGCTATTTTTTGAAGGTTGCCTTCTTTTAAAGAACAGAAACAACTTTTAATCCAACAGTTGTTTCCGTATCTTTTGGTCAAAACTTTTAACGAATGATTACATCTTTTTAACTCTATATATAGACCTCAATTCAGTTGTTTTCAAAAACATAATTCTCTGACTCTATTCTATATTCTTGCTATCTAATTTCTACCAATTTCTTTTATAAACGCTTTCAAATCACTTGCAAATTCAACCACAAACTTATTTGTGATTAAAATTACTTCCAATCTTCACGTACTACATTATATACCACAAAGGAGAAGATTATAGGAAGGGTGTACTCTAAAGACTCATCCGTGCTATCTACAGAGCACAATCAGTCAAGAAATCTTATTGTATTGTTGATGTCCTGTTCGGTTGCTCAGGCAGTAGAAGTCTTATTCGGTTGTCTAGGCGGTAGAAGTCATGTTCGGTTGCTCAGGCGGTGTAATACCTATTCCTCTGGGTTAAGTGAGGGTTGTTAGTTAAAATTCCAGAAGGAGTCTAGGACTGTACGTAGAACGAGAGTTCGAACCAGTATAAAAATCCCTGGTGTCATTTACTTTACTATTTACATTTTATATTCATATTCTGCACTAGTAGTTAACTTAGATTATATTCCATATTACGATCCATAGTAGCACTTTCACAAGAGTGCTTCGGTACTTGCATCTTTTAAGCATCAGAAGACTGCCCTTTTATTGAAGAGAGTGCGCCTCTTATACGACGCTCTCTTAAAGGAGAATCGAGAGTTACTTACTTTATTTTGGATGCTAATTGAGGAGAGAGACACCTTAGTTAACTTTTTATATAGAGCTTATTGTAGACATTCAATCGTTGACTTTTCGTACTTAGGCGAATTCAGTAGGGGTTTACTAAGACGTTTGCACAAAAGATACTTAGATGAATTCGGATCTAACCCACATCCTTGAGCTTGCTGGAACTTACCATGGATCAGATCGATACCTCAAGATATCCCCCCTGAAAAGCTTAAGTATTATAAAGACAAATTTGTCTCTTAATTATTTTCTAAATCTGTTTTGTATGAACCGGATGAATAGTTGTAAAGAAATGTAACGATGTATCGATTTATAAATGTTTGTTTTAGTTTTGTCTTTTATGCTTAGCTCCCCTTTACTATATTATTTCAGAGTGACTGTTCATTAGGTCGCCTTGTTTTTAGAGACCATCTAAGCCAATATGTCAAATTGAGACGATTTTATCTTGAAAAGGCGTTGATTTTAAAATCTTCAAAATTAGCAAGATCCTGCTTCCTCGGAGATTTACAAAAACTTTACTTAGAATACCCTCGTCTTCGGTTTGATTTTCTTGGTGATGAGAAAGAGACATTTCTTAAAGAAATCAGGACATTCCATACAAAATTAATTTGTGGCTGTGATAGTCCTCTAGCTGGGAAGTGGGACTATAGAAAATTCCCCCCAGTGTTAACCCCGGAGGGACTAAACATTCTTTTTGATTCTACAGTTAATCTTTCTGCTAATTCATTAAACAAAGTTAAAAATTTAGTTTTTAAACTTTAGATGTCAATCAATTGTCTTGTATTTTTTTACTTCGTTGTTGTTTGAATTGTAATCCTTTTTTGTAATAATAAAGAAAATTTTCATTCTGGTTTTGACTCTGTTTTATTTCTTTTGCTTAAATAGGAGCTACAGTTATCTACAACTTCTCTTCGTTATAATTTATCGTCATGCGTCGATGCTCTTAGAGAGAAGTTGTTGCAAACAAGGGGAAGGATTATGCTCAGTGACGATATCTTATTAGAATGCTTCGGTGGTAATATCGAAGCTATGAAATGGCACAAAAGATATTTTCTTCAAAAAACCATCGCCAGCGACCAAAAAGATCACATCGCCTATCTCAAGGCTGAAAGTAAAAGTAAATATGGAATGATTACCGCGCTTAAGCGACAAGTGAAGACAAATCTCTTAATTGACTTTGACCATAAGATGTCAAAGCTTATGCAATAAATAAGTGACTTGGAGGTGAAATTAAAGGATAGCCAGGCACAGTGCACTTCTTTGGAATTCATTATGAGGGACAAGATTTCAAGTATTGATTTGCTGGTCCCTTACACTACTCCTTCGGCTACTCAACCTACAAGGTCGAAGCTTCTTGCGGCACAGAAATTCCCTACTATGCTCAACCCTCCTCTGAGCTTAGACGATAATGTTTTGGGGAATTGGCGTAGGAAAGTTAAATTCGAAATAGCCAAGTATTTCGATGAGCAATAGAAAGTGAAATATTCTTAAACTATCAATGAGTATGCTGCTAAGAACCAAAAGCTCGAACACAATTATTACTTCCTTCAGAAGCGCACCGCAGAGCTAGAAAGGGATAACAAAACTCTTAGGGCTGCGAACAGAGCTTTTAACCATGCTCTGGAAACTAACATTGATGTGATTAATGATGCAAATAGAGCTAGGAAGAAAGAAAAGAAACTCAAAGAGGTTATCAACGCTGTGATTCGTCATGTAGTGGATACTTCAGTTGCTGAGACTCTTGACAAGGCTGCTAATGACTTGTAATTTATTTGTGTATTTGATTTGAATTAACTTGTTTTGTATAAAGATGTGATTCACTTCATAGTTTTGTAAATTATCTCATGACTTATGTAAATTATATGAATTCGGTAAATATCACCTGATTTGTAATCTATTTCTGTAATGTCACTTCTGAAATGCTTTTTGGTAGCTCCTTCATTACTTCCGAATTTGTTGAATCTTTTATTTCTCTTTGCTGTGCTGATTTCCCTAAAAAGTATGAAGTAAAAAATATTTCTAATTGTTAGCTTGAAATTGACATACCAGTCTATGTATATTATTTGATTAAATTAATAAATCATCTTGTTAATTGAATGAAAGATAATCTTTATCAAACATTTAAATTCCATCTTCAACTATGATGAGAAATGCTTGAAAATTTAAGTTTAACATTTGGCTAGAATATCTGAAATTGGTTGATAGAAAATCCTGCTTGTCACAAGGGCATAAATGTTGGAATGTAACCTTCAAGATACATTTAATAAAGAACTAAATTCAAAAGGCACCATCTGAATTTCGGAAGTAGAAATCCTTCGACCCATTCCTTGACATTAATAGGATTTGGTAAATTAGAAATCCAAAACTAAGATTCGAAAACTCTTAATAGTTATTTTTATGACAATATTCTTTGACCCAGATTCATGCAATTGTGGTAGAAAAATAGAATTCCATTATTGAAATTTCACACCCAAATTAGGGCTCAAATAAGTAATTGTCTCGATACCCAGATTCAGGTATATTAAGATGATCAGTGATTGATGGTGATCTGAAACCCAGATTCGGGTATTAATAAATGAAGCCCTGAAATAAATATCCTGAAACCCAGATTCGGGTATTAATAAATGACATTTGGAAATGAAAGACCTGAAACCCAGATTTGGGTATTAGTAGATGAAATTCCAGTATGAGAGACCCGAGACCCAGATTTGGGTATTAATAGATGATGTTTATAAATGAAAGTCCCGAACCCAGATTCGGGTATTTATAAGTGGAGCTCTGTTCTACTCCTTTGATGTGTGAAACCTTCAGGTCTTGTATAGAAGTAATTTGTCTAGTTGCCTCTTGAGCTTGGACATCTTAGTCCATGATCTGACGCACCTCTTTTCGGGCTTAGACATCTTAGTCTATTGCTGAATGTGCCTCTTCTTAGGCTTGGACATCTCAGTCCATTATAGAATATGCCACTTCTTGGGCTTGGACATCTTAGTCCATTGTTTAACCGGCCTCTTCTTGGGCCTGGACGTCTTAGTCCATTGTTGTTCAGTGCTGTTGGTTAGCTCATCTTAGAGACTGGAACCAATTAAGGACTTACCCGATCTCCCTCCAGGAGGTGCCCTGCCCTGGCCCTTTTGCGGCACTGATAGGGGCTTGTTCGGTGCTTTACCCTAGCCATCTTATGGAGCAGATAAAGGCTTACTCCATCCTCCCTCCAGGAGGTGCCTTACCCTGGCTATAGCGTTGCATGGATAAGGCCTTGTTCGGTGCTTTAACCTGGACATCTTATGGCACGGCTAAAGGCTTACTCCGTCCTCCCTCCAGGAGGTGCCTTGACCTGACCAGAGGCATGGCCAAGGGCTTGTCCAGTGCTTTAACTTGGCCATCTTATGGCGCGGCTAAAGGCTTACCCACCCTCCCTCTAGGAGGTGCTCTGCCCTGGCCGACTCGACGCGGACAGAGGCTTTCCTACCATCTTAGGTAGACTACTATCTTAGGTAGTATCCAAATATAAGGGGCATTTCACTCTCAACCATGTAGATTTTCTTTTTATGAAACGTGGCTCTTTATTGATTCTATCTCAAATTCTTTTTACAAACTCTTGAATTTTTCCTTGTCAGAAGAAGTTTATGATCATCCCCTCCAGGGCTCTGCAATGGTTGGTTTCATGACCATCCATCATATGGTAGTGGCAATAGGATCCTCCCAAATTCCTTTCATATTTTGGCTTTTTCTTCTGTGACAGCCAATAGTTAAGCTCATCCTTAGTAAGCAAGTAGACGTTCTCTATAGATGTTGTCAAGTTGCACCCTTTTGGAAGTCTAAACTTGAAACTTGATTCTTTTGGATGGCTTTTTGACTTTTTATTTCTTGGCCTTATGTTTTCATGTTCTTCAATTGCTTTTCTTTTTACAACCCTTTGAATTTCTTGAGCTGGAAGTGTTCTTGCTGTAGTTGGTTGCCACTTGTGTTCAAAAGCATTGTAATCATCCATTATCTCTTTCTTAAAGATGGTGCCTTTGGAATAATGCTGGATTGTTCTTCTCATTTGATTGAAGACATTGTCACTTCCATTTGTTTTCTTTCCAAGTGCAAAGATGGGGATGGGGCAAACATGAAAAGGATTTAAACTGCATTTCTCAGGATCATAAGATTCCGCTTGCTTTTGTTTTATAATTCTTAGAGCTTCTAATCTGAGTCTTTGCTCTTCATTCTGATTGGAATCCCTGATGGTTATTGGGGAGAATCCTCTCAAATATGGATCAAAAGATCCTTGTTCAGATCTTGTAATCCTTCTGGCCATGATTAAACCAAAGTAGATTAATTTAAGATAGGGATAAGTGGGGTTAGGGAATGGTAGAATTGGGGGTTTAACCAAGTCGGAGGTTCGACCTCTCCCTCTAGCACTAAAAATGTTAACAAGATTTCTTGTCAACACCTCAAAGATGTGTTAAAGGATGGATAATTTCCTTTTAGTAAGCAAAAGAGAGATAAAGGTTCGTATCCTTCTTAAATTTCCTTTCGATTTGGCTTTAATAGGCAAAGATTGCTAAGACAGACCTTTCGACTGTGTCGAAAGGCTAGGTTTCCGTGCTTTATGACCTTTCGACTTTGTTGGGATGGATTAATCCTTCTTTCGATAGCTTTTCTTTTTTAAATTGATAGTGGTATCTTAGAAAGTTTTCTCCTTGGAAAGTATTGACATTTTCGAAGGTTTTGAGGATAGTGTTGATAGGAATTATTGTAATAATTCTGATATAAAGGTTTCGACCTTATCAGAAGCGAGGTAACTATGATGGTAAAGCTTGAACCAGGTCTGGGTTCCGACCTTGTCGAGAGCTGTAGGTTGTTGAATAGTTTGGACTTAGAAAAAGGGTTTAAAGCGAGGGTTTCGACCTTGTCGAAAGCCAGGTCCTTAGGCCTTTTGTGTTGGCTGAGGATTTATGTGAGTAGTGACTGGGTTTCGACCTTGTCGAAAGCAATGGTTTAGGGGAAAGTAGCTCAGAGTTGGTATCTGTAGAAACTTGATTTTAAAGGGTTTCGACTGTGTCGAGAGGGTCCTATCGACATAGGCGACACCTGAAACACAATGTTAGACCAGATAAAAGCTTTTAGAATAGAAATATAATCTGTAAATTGCTAACTTCCCTTTCGCAAGCAAGAGATGATTTTATTGCTTCCAATCCCCAAATCAATTTACAAATTAGGGTTACAACACTTTACTCAAGAGCATACAAGTTGAGAATGAAAGGAATCGGCCCCCCAAAGCATGACCCCTTGGATCTTATTTATAGATGCGGTTCAGCACCTTTCGACCCTGATGCTTTCGACTGGGTTGGAAGGTGGCTGCCGAAAGGCTTAAGCATGTCGCCGCCTTTGTCGAAAGGTATGGTAGTGCTTCTCTACTTTGCATTGTCTTGGAAGTGCTTCCAACTCTGTCGATAGCCCTTGTCCATTGGTTTTGATGATGTTGGTTACGCATGTGCTCTTTTTTTCGATCTAATGCAGAACCCTCCTGGACTACGTTGGTTTCGACTAATTCGAAAGGCTTATTATAGCTTTCGAAGTGGTTGTTCTGGTTAATGTTTGCTTTCACGTAGTCCAAACAAAGGCGAAACCTTTGGTGACGAAAGGTTTGGCGCATATGCAAGTAGTTGTTCCCCTTGTATTTGAAAGGTGTTGCTTTGACTCAATCGAAAGGTCTTCGTCTAATCGAAAGATTGTAAGTGAAGGCGGAAGGGTGCTTTCGACTCCGTCATCTTCTTTGAAAGGCAAGAACCCTCTGGATATTGATTGGAGAATCCTTCCGACACCATCGAAAGTTTATGTTGCTTCTAGACTTTGATTGCAGCATCCATTCGACTCTTTCAAAAGGCTTAGCTGGAGCACTTCTCTCTTGTTCTTTACTTAGAGAGGTCTCGACTTAGTCGAAAGGTTGATTTTCTGGGGTAACAGAGGGTTTCGAAGGAAGTAATCTCTTCTAATAATCTTCTTTTGTGGAGTAAATAATTTTACTTGCTAACCGAATAACTTTGAGGATGTTGACAAGTTTCCTTGTTAACAAGTATGTATACAAATACATATATGCATTAATGCGTATACATATATGCAACTAAATCATATCAGTTTCCCATGGAAGTACAATAATATATGTAAAAAGGAACCATGGCCTAGTAACCCATGCCACTTGCACTCCAGGATAATCTAGATGTTTAACTCTAGCGCCAAAAGAAAATTAGTAATTATTCTTCAATTGATTTAGTATGTTTAGCCACTTGCACTCAAGGATAATCTAGATGTACTAACTGTTTCATGGTCTAACCATGTACTAAATCAGAGGAAATGATCAAATATTCACCTAAAATTTGATCGTTACTACTTAGGAGAATTTTGATGGTTGCTACTCAAAACAAATATCCACCTGAGATTTGATCATTTCCTCTGAGTGGTAATCATCAAAATAATCATCAATTATTCATGTTAACGTCTTCAAAAGATAGATAGATATATATATATATATATATATATATATATATATATATGATCAGTACATTAAATTTATGCAAAGATATAATAGCTATTTGTGCGCATTTACAACATATGCAACAATTATACTACACTACAGGGTGTATAACATAAAATCATTTAGAAATCATTTTAGGTGATGTTTAAGGTTATATAATGCGGATCTACCAAAATGCGGTTTTCTCCGCATCAGCAATAGTAACAATCCCGCAAAGAAATTCATAGCATATAGAAAACAATATCAACTTGCTTGCCTATAAAATACAAATGTTTCTTTAACACACATTATGATTTGTATACACAATAAATATACCAACAATAAACAAAATGGTAGAAAACTAAAATATCAGTTTCAATATGTTCACACCTACAGTAACATATCTTGTTATTTAAGCTTAAAGGCAGGACAACTTTGTAGTTAAAAAAGGTATTAGTCACATTTTAAGTAATTAAAGCAAGTTCAAGGATTGGATCACCCATTCTGGTTGAAACTAATGCACAACTTCAATGTAGATACCTTTAATCCATCAAATGTAAGTGCTCGACACTTTTAGTCATAACTCGCTATCAAACGAATCATTGTAGTATACTTCAAGTATTTCTACTCAGTAATAAGCACTTATTAGAAGTAGAAATTAGAAACTAACCCCACTCAAGAAATTAATGCTGATAAAGAAGTAAAATCTTAATAGCAGAAATCATATCTCATTCTTATGAACATCCCCAAAATTGATGCCAATGTAATCTCTAGTGTGTTTATGTGAAGAGCAGCTATTTTTTATTGTCAAAGTATATGAACACACCCTCTGCTGTAGATTTTCCTGCAATATCGAAAAAATTACACAAATAACAGACATATATATATTGATGCTTCAAATTTAGAGAAAGCAGATAGAAGCATGATGTTGAGCTTTAGGAAATGTGGAAGAAGGCGGCAGCTTCAATCCATGTTGCAATGCGCGAGCTTCGGACAGCCACCTGAGGTTCACTACTTGTCCTCTCAGATCCACATCGTGGCTACAGTTTCAGGTAACAGCAAACTAAGATGATCAGCACACCAGCGGCGACAGCAAATCCAGTCAGTGGCGTGAGCTTCAAACCAGAAGATGTGAAGCATTGAGAGCATAGCGAAAAAGCTTCAGGCAGGCATTGAAGAATCGCATAGTGGAGGGAGGAAGAGACGAGATCCCTATCTCATTACGTGTGAAGCTGAATTTTTGAAGGAGGAATCGATTTTTTTTGGCGGTGCATCACTTTGATTTTAATTTGAGATTTTACAGTGGGATTTGGGATCTAGGGATAAGTAAAAATAAGGTAGGCGGGAAATGAAAATTCGCATAAATGAGGGCAGGAAAACAATAGAAAGCTAACCATTAATTTCATGATGACGTTATTATATTTTAATTATAAACTTTAAAAAAATTTGGAAATTTTGTTTCTAAATTTCATGAATTTTTTAAAGTTTATTGTTGAAAATTTTAAATTTTAAATTTTTTGAAATATTAAGTATTACTATTAATTATAAGTATTAGATGTCAAATACTAAATAATAAATATTGCTTTTTAATTATTAATTATTAGTTATTAAATATTAGTCTTAAGTATTAATTATTTAATAGAGATTATTAATAGTAATTATTAAATATTAAACATTAATTATTAATAGTATTTTAATTTGAAAAACTTAGCATATAGTTGCGTACTAATAACTGGAAAGTAAAATTAAGTCTATTGGAATACTAATTAAATCCTCCTACGGCGTCTAAAATAATCGAAGATAACGATGATGGGTTAAGAGTTGTTGAAAATTGGCATCTATTACAACTGGTAAACGTAGAAAATTGTAATATGTATTTATTACATCAAGCAAAAAAAGAGTTGTTAAAATTAGCATTTATGACAATGGGGAAAAGAAAATGGTTGTAATAGACATCTATTACAACGGACAAACATGGATAAAAACTGATATCTATTACAATGGGCAGCAAACAGTTGTAATAGACATATATTACAACGAGCAAATTAAAAAAGTTGTCATAAGTACCTATTACAAGTGCAAAGGAAAAGAGTTGTTGAACGATGGTATCTATTGCAAGGAGCCTGAAAAACTCTTTGTAATAGGTTTCTATTGCAACAGGCATTTAAAGATTGTTGTAAAAACGACGTTGTAATAGCGTATTTTTGTTGTAGTGTATTGAGCTTTCTCCTCTTTAGTTGTTGTTATTGTTGTTTTTGTTATTGGACATTCAACATCGTCTGTGTTCATACCTACGACCTCGTCATCATTGTTGACCACACCCTCGTCTTTATTGGTTTCGTTTGTTTTCTTCCTTTTTTGAATCGACTCATGTCTTGAGTACTTGCTCCACGATCTCTTTTCTTTTTCGTTTTCTTTTGCAATGAGTCAAGAGGTTCCCCATTGCCATTATCTCCAAGTATTTTGTCTCCTCGATGATGGTGACAATATGTTCGAACTTTGGATCTAATGGTCTAAGAATATTCTTCATAATTCTTACATAATCTAACTTTTCACCGTTTCTTTTTAGTTTATTAGTAACTATTCAAACTATTTAGAAATAATCAGAAACAACTTCATCTTCTTTCATACGTAAAGGTTCAAACTCTCTTAAAGTTTTGCAAACGTAGCTTCTTGACTTTATAGGCTCCTTCGTATGATGTTCGAAGCTTCTTCCATACTTCTTTGGTTGATTTTTTTCTTGAAGCCTTCTCAAAAGTATCCTCATCTAATCTTCGATAGATTAGACAAAGAGTCTTCTTGTCTCTCTTCCTTGAGTTTCTCAAACTATCCCTGTATTTGAGATAGACCACCTTCATTCCTTTGTTCAGTGTAGTCTTTCTCGACGATCTCTCACACGTCGTGTGCTCCAAGGAGAGCCATCATCTTTAAGCTCCAATTATCATAGTTGATATTGATAAGCACTGAGACCTATAAGGTAATAGTGTTATTTGCCATCATTTTAGGAGGATTTTCAAGCTCTAGCTAATATCACTTTATTGATATTTTAAGAGAAAGATGAAGAGAACATTTGGATAGAAGGGTCTTTTTATTATTAAACTAAACTTGTAATTTTTTTTATGCAAATACAAGACATCATCCAATATATGCTAGTGGCATTAGCCAAACACTGGTTAGAATTTTGCCGTCACAACTTCAATATAAGTGTTATAATTAACTTTCTAGAATTTTCTCCATATATCTGAACTAATTCTTATTTTTTACGAAATTCTACGGATTTATCTACAAAATGCTTTCTAAATAAGGTTTCTCAAAAACGCGTTTCTAAGAATTGGGTTTATTACATCAACCGATTAAAACAAAAAAACAATGGTTAGTTTATCAAAAAATGGGATACTACCATGTTGATGGAATATATCCGACTTGGAAAACTTTGGTCAAAGATTTCAAAAAGCCTCATAATAAGAAGGAATGCAAATTTACTGCACAACAAGCCAGTTTAAGAAAAAAAGTTGAGCATGCATTCGGGGTTCTATAAGGTAGATTCCAAATTTTGAGAAAGGAGGTGTACTACCACGACCCTGAAGTGATATCTGACATAATGTGATGTTGTAGAATACTTTGCAACATGATTATTGAAAAAGGGAGAGGTGCTTATAAACTGCAGTTGTATAATTATCCAGAACTAGCACGTGCTTTTGAGACTCCTCCTTTTAAAGAACCAAACACCTTTGCACAGTACATGAATAGAGTTATGGAGATCAGAGATCCCGCTCATATGGATTTGCATAGAGAACTAACAGAACATTATCATCATTTTGTAGGTAATAGTTGAGTGCTAAGGAAATTATTATTATTTATTTATTTCCACTATTGGACGTTGCACAAGTTGCAGTTGTTATATTTCTTATTTAAAGTCATTGTATGAATTTGCTGAGATTATGAATTGTTGTTACATATAGGTTCAGAAGAATGTAACGAAGGGATAACTTAAAACACATAATAACCACTGATTTTTTTCAAAAACAGATACATCATGGTAATCATCAAACACATAATAATGATTATCTAAAATACATGATACCACAAACACAGATAAGGATGATAATTACCTATGAAACATACTAGTAAACACACATATTTGGATGCTATTGAGGTATTTTTATTCCTTAGGTACGTTTGTTAAGTAGAAGTTCTAAACTTCTCACTCTTGATTGCATTTCAAATGCATACTCCATTCCTCATCGACAGAGCTATGGATCTGTCCACTAGAAGTAGGCACATCCATTTCAATTATCCATGCATGCGAAGTATCTTCGACGCGCATTTCCAAATGATTCGAAAACGAGTTTGATCGCTTCACCCTGCATTTGCAATGGACTCTTCTACTTTGTACTTTTTTATTTTTTGGGTCATAAAACCCACTGATAATTAGAACATTATCCGAGTTTGTGTTCGACATTGTTATATTGATATTCTTGACTAAAACTAAGTTGAATGCTGACATTGTGGCAAATCGCATTTATAAAAAATTATAATCAAACATTTATTTGAATTGTTTATTATTGATTTTATTAGTCACTCCAAAGATTCCAATCAGGTTATATAGCACATGGCAGGAATTGATGTGATCGATCACTGAAAAGATTTTAACTTACACTGTAGCGCATGATAGGGAGCAGATTGGTTCAGAGAGTGATGTGATCGACCACTAAAGAGATTCCATCTTTACACTATAGCGCATGACATAGTGCAGCTTGGTTTAGAGAGTGATGTGATCGATCGCTGAAAAGATTCCATCTTTATAATGTAGCGATTGATAGGGAGCAGGCCTAGTTCAAAGAGTTGTATAATCGATCACTTAAGTGATTCCGTCTTTACACTGTAGCACATGACATGGAGTAGCTAGGTTTAGAGAGTGTTATGATCGATCACTGAAAAGATTCCAACTATACATGATAGCGCAAAATAGGGAGTAGCTTGGTTCAGAGAGTGATGTGATCAATCACCGAAGAGATTCCATCTTTACGCAGTAGCACATGATAGGGAGCAGCTTGGTACATCGAGTGATGTGATCGATCACCGAAGAGATTCCATCTTTACACTATAGCACATGATATGGAGCTGCTTTGTTCAGAAAGTGATGTGATCGATCATTGAAAAGTTCCAACATTACACTTATAACAACCCAAAATTTTATCATTATGATTTTGAATATTTAATTTATTTTAAATATTTAAATAATTAGTGTTTGAAAATCTAAATAACTTATATTCAAATATAGGTGTTATTTAAATATTTGAATTGTGAATTAAATATTAATTAGGTGGATTTAATAGTCTTATTTAACTTCTTTTAATTAATAAATATTATGGCAAGCTTGTTATTGTAAATTTGTTTACAATAATAAATAGTTTGAACAAATAACAAGAACATCAATTGTTAATAAAGCGATTCAATTTTAATGACATGTTTTATTTCAATTTAATTGATTTTTCCATAATTTTTAATTTGAAAAATATTTAATTTATCGTTTGACGTATTTTACAGTAAACGATGGTATTTTTAAAATTTCACGGAATAAAATAATTTGTGTATTTTATTGCTTCATTTGCGATGGTGTTGCATTTTGATGCACGATCGTATTTTATTTCTATCGTGCGTGGTCCGTACGCAAACATTATGTAGCAGAGTACCACAAATATTTCATTTTAAAACCTCTTTAAATCTAAATCAAAATTCAAAATTTCAAAGTAACTTTTTGGTGATATGATATGTTGTTTGAGAATATTGTCTAACTTGAGAATCTTGGTTTACTTTTGTTTGAAGCAAGCTAATTAGTTTGTTTATAAAATAAAAAACAAATTACACCTACACATTTTTCCTTTTTTCTCATTTTGATCAATCCCTCTTCTATTTCCTTACACGGTAAAACAAAAGAGAAAAGGATAATGGCCATAGGTTTCAAAACCAAAAATCAAACAAACCACTTAACTAAAAAGCATGAAGCTAGCTTTATTGAGTTTTTATTAGCATGGGCTTCGATTCTAAACAAGTTTTGATAGGCATGGTTGTGTTTTGGGGTGGTCTAGCTCTTGGCCATGTGGAAATAATGGACTAGGGTATCGCTTTCTAGTAAATTAGAAAGGCGATTGGCCACGGCGTCGATTGTTTGGGGTTTCTCCGACGAAATGGCACCTTGCTGCCGAGTTTTGTGGATTGCGATCCTGTGGATAGGTGTGTGACCTGGTACGGTCGAATGAAGAGAAGGTGAAGTCGCATTCTTCTGGGCTCGACTGAGCTAAATGTTGTTAGGTTAAGGGTGATGCTCTTGCAAAGAGAAGCTTATAGGAGGAATCAGCACATGATTTAGTCGAGTTTAGGTAAAGTTATTGTGGAAGAAAGAGTTCGGCTTTGATGGTTGTTCATGTACAAGTAGGAACTGTTTTTTAATTTTAGGGAAGAAGAGTTGTTGAGTGAGTAATTAATATTAACCTTGCAATTAGTTTAATATTTTAATCTCCAAAATTTATAAATGCAATACCCTGCTTGTACGATGTCGGATTTGGATGCGGCCAGTTGCATCTAACTCATAGGAACGTTAGCTATGCAATGAAACTGATTTCGTTAAATTTGGAGCTAGTGGAATTTTGGGTTAAAATCAAACATTGTTTGATTTTAGACCAAACTGGAATGCGAAAGCGTTAACTGGAATTTCTATGAGTTTACACACCTTTAAATAAATTATATGGTATTTGTTTTGCTATAAATTATTGTTTAATGCTTGGATGATAGTTTATAGTGTTGTTTGATTGTTTGTTTGGATTTAAATTCCCGTTTAAAAAGTGGATGGCATAAATCACAACTGTGTTGTGGGAACAAAAACAAATGGGAAGTCATAGTGTCATAGCGAATAGGTCGCTACGGAACACTTCGAAATACACATTTATATGTGTGATCTAAAGGGGACCTTTATAGAGAGATCCTAAGGGGTTTCTCACCAATATTTATTATTTACTTACATCCTTATGCTGCTTATATTGTTGTTTTTCTGAAATATTTATGACACGCTATTTGATTGTGAAAGTGTTGTTACAACGATTATCGTTGTACAGTCAATTATGAAATATCCTCCCCTTAAACACTTGTTCTGCTTTGAACTTGAGCTTGTATTTTTACAAAATAAATATTTGGTCATGTTTTCGCACTTTCAAAGTGTTTAAACTATATTTTCAAATATTTTAAGAATTTTAAAAATAAAGGATAATTGTTGATTCAAAATTTATAAAAGGAGTTATAAATTTAATTAATTATCTTTTAGGATAATTAACGTTGTTTTAAATTTATAAAGGGATTATAAATTTAATTAATTATCTTTTGAGATAATTAATGTCGACTTAAATTTATAAAAGATTATAAATTAGATTTAATTATCTTTCGGAATAATTAACGTTGTTTTAATTTATAAAAGATATTTACCTTAAATATTTTGTAAATTCTTTTAAGATGGATTTGTAAGGATTTTATAAGTATTTGAAAAGAATTGGAGGTGTAAATTTATTCTTAATTATTATTTAACTATAATAAGGTTAATTGATCGTTTTAAATAATGATGTTTAAAATTAATTAATCATTTTTAATAATGATGTTTGAGATTAATTAATTATTTTAATAAATGTGTTTAAAGTTAATTAATTGGGTAAAATAAAGGTGTTTAAAATTTATTAATTGAATTAATAAAAGTATTTTAAAGATTAATTAATTGATTAATAAAAGTGACTAAAGTTAATTAACTGATTTAATAAAGGTGTTTAAAGTTAGCTAAAGGATTTGTTAAAGGAGTTATAAGTTGATTAATTTCCTCTTAGGATAATTAATATGGTTTTTAATTTATAAAAGAATTATATCAATCATCCTTCAGGATGATTAACATTGTTTTAAATTTATAAAAGCATTTTAATCGATTTATTATCTTCCGGGATAATAAATGTTGTTTGAAATTTATAAATGATAGCTTATCAATGAGAAAAATCTATTGAAATGAATTGTTTTCAAAAATAAAGCTAAGTGTAAAAAAATTTGGGTTTATAATGAACAATGTTTTAATGACATTTATTTTTGACCCTTCTTTTCAATACATTTAGAAATATATCTTGCTCTTTAAAATGAATATTTTTAAGAGAACTTTTAAAGTGTTTTACAAATATTTGTGATGTGAAAACCATGCACCAGTTCAGGTTTTAAAAATTTAAAAGTTTGATTCGGTTGCGGAAAGGATAAGAAATTTAACTTCCATAAATGGTATCGCTTATGTGGGAAGGATTTAGTCATACTCCTAGTACTAAATGTCGATGTATGGAAACGTGTTTCTATCTCGAAGGTTAAAATTATTGTTAAGCTGATGCCTAGAGATAACACTAACTTAACTTGCCCGGCTTCATTTTTGACCGAGTGATAATACAAGTTTGAAATCAACAAGTAGTGGTAAAGGTTTGAGATTTAATTCCCATATACGATCATTTTGAATATTCCCAATAGTTGGTTTATTGACTATCGATTCATCTTTCTTCTTTTTGTGCCGTCAATTTAAGATGATTCGTTGCTTATTTGAGCGTTGATATCTTTTACCGAAAATGACTAAAGCCAAAGCGCAAGTGGGGGCCAAGCCATGTGGTGTTGGCATTTTCACATCTACTTTAGATTGGTTTCGGTGGTATGCGCGCGGAGATGTGAAATACTCGGATTCTCGGTGAGGTTGGCGGGGTCTAGCTTGGAGATTCCCGAGAGCCATCGGAGTTCTCAAGTATATTACTAGAGGTATACTTTTGGTAAGGGGGGAACACACTCCTAGTCGTTGTTGGAAATTTTCTTTTCCTTGTTATTGATTCAAATCTTTGAATTGTTTTTCTAAATTACATCAAGAAATGACTGGAGCTTTTCTCGATGTTTAATTATTTTTGTCCATTCTATAAGTTTGGATTTTGACCTTGTTTATTCCCATCATTCCAAGTTTGGGTTTTGTTTTAATTTGCTTTCATTCATTCATGTGTGGGGATTGTTCTTGTGAGGTAAAAATCCGTTCCGTGATTAGCGGCATGGTCTCATAGGATCATTACATATTCATCATATTACTTGAGTTTCTCATGTTGGTACTTCTAGACTAATCCAGGTGTTATTTTATTATAATGCTCAGGTCAGACCGAGTATTTTTTCAGGTTGTCATTGGTGGGACATAGAGCTCATGGAGTGGAGTTGGATGTTCAACCTACCGTAGTATTTTTATTTTTTATTGTATTATTACGTATACCCATCATCAATTGTAAGGTCAGGAAGTTATTACTATCCAGGCTAATAAGGTTTGTTTTTAACTCTAATTTACTTTCTATCTTAGAGTGATAGTTTACTATTTTGTTATATTATAAGGTGTCATTCCGTTGTGAGATTCTATTTCACTAATTCTTTTTCTTTTTACCCTAACAATCTTCCTTTTTGACGATTGGACGTTCGGCATCGAAATACCGTGGGTGTATTTGGTACTGACTTTCGGTGGTTGAAAATGTGGATCGTTACACTTGGTATTAGAGGTTAAGGTTAGGTGAGAATCTTGGATTAGGTAGGGTATGACGCATTAGAGATTGGGTAAGTGGCACCCTAAAATGAGTTTGAGAGTATTATATATACGAGAGCATATCTATTATTATTATTATAAAAACGTATTGTGTAAATTGGTCTATTGAGTTATTTGTGAATTTTAGTCGAGACGTGAGACACCATGGTGTCGATAGGGATTTCTACATACTTAAACAAGCCAAACAGACACGATATTGATTTTTTTGAAAAATTTGGTAAATGAAATATTTTACCCAGGATTATATATTTAATATATATAAAGGAATAATTTTCAATTTTATATAATTATTTATAGTGTTTGTTTTGTAATGATAATGTTTATTTATTTTCATTATTTTTTGATTTGTCATGTTCAAATAGTTTAGGAGCGTTGACTTTTGTTTGTTGATTGTTGAGTATTTATGCTCAACTTATTTATGGGCATTTATTGTTTTGATAACTATAAGTGTATTAAAAACGAACCTTTGTGAATTAAGTTTCGCAGTTTGATTATAAGATGTTCAAACAAAATTTTAAGTTAAAAGTCATCTTTTAGTAATGTTGAGTTAAAAGTAAACTTTTAATAAGGTTGTTTATTATAATCTAAATGGTAAGATAAGACATTTAGAGGATAAATATTTAAGGAAATTTTGCCATAATAAAGGAAAGTTATTATAATATAAGAAATTTTTTAAAGGTACATTTTATATGAGTATGGTATATATAAAATGATTTATAAATGGTGTTTTATAAGTAAAAAAGAGTTTTGAGAATTTAAACCCCTGTATTGTCTGAAATAATTTCAAAAGGATTTGAGTAAGTAATGGTAATATTACTTGGAAGAATTTATGGGAATAGATATTTCAAAGTGAAATTATATAAGAATAATTTATAAATAGTGTTTATAAATAAAAAGGGATTAAAGCAGAGAATTTGAGAACTTAAATCCCGGTGTTTTCGAAAGTTATTTCAAAGTTTTGGAGGAAATATTATTATTATTATTTTAAAGTATTTGGGTATAGAAATATTTTAAAAAGGATTTTAAAAGAGATAAGAAAACTCTGAACTCACTTTTATCGTTGAAAAATAATTTTAGTGATGACTACAACATCATGGCGTTCATTTTCGAGTTTCTAAGTTAGGAAGACTACCATAGCAAGGTGTTATATGGTTGTTTGGGTAAAACAAAATTTTGTTTTAAACTCCAAAAGTATGATTTGATATACAAAAGGGAAAATGTATATTATTATTAGTTTAAAAATGATTTGAAATAAAAACTGGATCTTTAGTTCTTAAGCTCCCTTAAAGGAAATTGATTAATATAAAAAGGTATTTTGATAAATAATTTGATCAATGGAAAAGTTTTAACTCCTAAGTAGAAAAAAGATAAATTAACTCAGGTTTTAAATGGGTTAAATTGGATAGGAAGATTTAAATAAGCGTTGTTTTGTTAAAACCGTAGCTTTTGTTTAAACATCTAAGTTGTGTAAACTATTTGGTGATATTGGGCCAACCTGCAAACATCTTTCCTTAGAACACTCTAAGAAAAAAGGGTCGAAGGGCTGACTCAGTACTAAGCCCCATATTTTGTTTGGGCCTCCATTTGAATTATAAAATAAAAAATTAAGTAAAATCAAAATTGACATTTTGTATGTACTCTTAGGATGTAGAAGAGTGTTATACAAGTAAATAAAAGTAGAGTAAGTTTTTAATTTAACGATTTATAAAGGTGAGTCTTTATAAAATGTTTATAAACTTAGGCGAAAATTTAAATAATTTTGGTATTAAATGAACTACTAAATGAAAAATATAAGTGATTTAGAAAATTGTATAGTCAAGAAACCAATAAATATATTTGTATGCTTAGTCGTGTGGCTTAGGAAAGTTTAAGGAATGACTTTTAATTTTGTTTGAGGGAGCTTATAATCTTCTAAGCAATAACCAAAGGGCTGATGAGCGTAATGGTATGCTTAGAAAATTATCTATATTCTCTGTAAAATGAGAAAGTTGTGAACCTAAGAAAAATTTCAAAATCTTATTTGTGATGTCATTTTACATTTTAAATAATGTTAGGTGTTCATTTATTTCCTTATTGAATTTGATTTGGTTGATAGTGTGATTGTATAGACTATGGTTTATAAAATTATTGTTTGTTAGGTCTTAAATCCCGGAACATTCGAAAAAGAAAATGAGTTCGAAGAAAATTTATGAAAGAAATAATAATATAACTATTTTGAAGCATTGATGGAGTATTATTATTTCAAGATATTTGAAAACATTTTTGTGAAGTGATTTTTCAAATATTTTAGTTATGACTAAAATTGGGTAATTGTGTATATTTGTTTACTCTAGTTGTTGTTTTTGAAGGAACCGGAATACCAACGGATGCTCTGTGTTGTTTTTATTTTAGAATTATACCATGCTTCGGTAGTAGGAGGGCCCTCCTTGTTATAATCGATTTTGGTTTTGATTTGTCTCTTGTTGGAGGAATTCGAAAATATATTTTGAATATGAAAACCCTGACATTTAGTTCTAAAAATTTATCCTTTGAAATGAATGGATGCATAGTATTTTATTGCAGGATAACCTCTGTACTTTTGGTTGCATATGTTTGTTATGTGTTTATTTTGCTATTGAATATGGTAGAAATAGCATATGTATTGCTTTGTCAGTATAGTTCTCTTTTGAATTATGAGTACAACGTAGGTAGGGAAGCAAGAGATTGCTATTTGATTTCTTACGCACCTACATTCGCATCGAGATATTAAATTGCTTGCAAAAATAAAAATCAAACAAAAAAGAGGTATGTAGTAGATTTAGATATTTGTAATTGGGTAATGATTTTATACCCTAAATATGGAAGGCCACTTGGCTTTTGTTTTCTCTATTGATTTGGGCTAGTTGTGGCGAGCTGTAGTTTTTCAGATCTAGCCGTGCAAAGGAGACGCTTCTGAAATTTTCCGTAATATAAAGGACTTTTGTGACACCCCACCATGAGACCCACATTAAAAGAGAATATTACAAAGTATTATTGTTAGGTAGTGCAGAGAATAGCACTGGTTAGGAGCGACCATCCGTGAATTTCACTTTAAGCGAGCATTGACACATTGATTATTATGCTATACATCTTGAATCGGGTGGAATCGACGTACACAATTCAGGCTTAAAACAAAACTACGGTGGTTATAATAAAAATTAAGAACAACATATAATAATATACAGATCATAAAATATAAGATCAGTTACAGTGGAATATAATAGATACAAGTCTGAACCGGCACATAATAGATACATAATGTAGACTACACATATACAAAGTGCCATATCCCAAAATGAATACACACACAAAAGGAGTCTAATCTCAACGTAAGATACTACATAATGTCAAATATATACATAAGATGACAAAAGCGAACTACTAGCTAACATGTAAGATATCCACTTTAAAGCCTGAAGCTGAAGGACCGGAAACATCTCGGTCTGATCCGAGTATTATGAAAAATTAAACAGGTCAGTCTAGACTAAGATAAATATGTTAGCAAAACTAAATGATAGATAAAGTACTCTAGATCTCGATGATAAGCATATACTGACGAATATCAAACATGCGTCAATAAATTCAAATCACCAAGTAAAAAACTCATAATAGCTTCTTAAAAGCAAAAACCTCCGAAATGATTTGGTGATAATCCAACAATGTTAAATCCAGAAATCTCATAAATAAGAGGGGACATGAAACTCCAAGATCAGTGAAATAAATTCACATACATGCATATAACTCCAAAATAGACATACAAGTCTATAAGCATCAAGATAGGTATGGGACCTACAAACATCAAAATAGGTATAAAACCTATGAACTCGAAGACAGCTATGAAACCTATAAACAGCGAATAGGAACAAGTCCTATAAACATCAAGATAGGTACAAAACCTATAAACATCAAATAGGAACAAGCCCTATAACATCAAAGGCGAGTCAAAAACTCATCGAAAAGTGTTAAATACTTTTATATAGCAATCGAATAGATAACAACCATGTGTCCCATACCACACGGGTTTACCCCAACGTTTACTATACCATAGTATACTCCACTCGTGTTTAACAATGGTACATTCGAAAAAGTCCAGGAGTTAATTGGTAAAACAAATGCGAGCGCTCCATACCACTCGTTTTATTTAACTGTTTAAATCAATTTCTCATTCGATCTATAATGTGCACTTTTATGAAAATATTTCTCTTTTAAAGCCACATTTAAAATATTTGTTTATAATGGAAATATATATATATATATAAGTAAGCTTCTCAAAGCATCATTCCAAAACATTTCTAAAGCCATTGCATATGAAAATATATAACATATATATTAATAAAATTCTTTGTACACACAGATAGATATATATATATATATATATATATATAATTGGTACATAAATAGTCTTGTATGAAACGATTGGATTTAGAAATCAATCATTTGTAAATCCAGGTTGAAAACGTGCATCAAAAGTGTGTAATTCTCCCAAGATCCATAGAACAATTTCATTGGTATGAAACATCAAAATAAATTCAACAATTCATAAGTCACGAATCTAGAAAAATATCAATGAAATTGGTATTAAATGCAGAATTAAATTTAACAATCGACTTTTGGAATTTCAACAGGGAAAACAAGTGACAAACGGGTAGACCAGGATATACCGAAACATAGCCTGGATGTCAGGTTCAGGCTATAATTGGTGCACCGGTTCGACCAACCAGTTCACCAGTTGGTTCACCTGGGCTGACGACCAAGCAATTCCGGCGACCTTCCATTGATCCGTTTCGCACATTCTTCGTGTATTGCTTCTCTATTGATCTAAGGTACTGAATAGGCAGTCATGCATGCATATAAGCATATATAATTGGATGAATTTCATGATTTCATATGGTGGTTTTCAGTAAACAGCAAATTCAATACAATTAGACAATGAATCGACCAACATATTGAGACCATATATATTTTAAATTCAACCATAATAATATACCAGGAGCAATCATTTATCTAAAGTAAGAAATCGAGTGATAAACTCACCTAAACAAACTCAGGATGAAAGGTTAGCACTTAGAATCTTCTATGCCTTTCTAATTTAACCTCAACCTAGGCAATGAACAAAAATTGGATAGGAATTGATCAAAATAAGAAATCAAATGCTGAAATAAATCATTAAATTGATGCATAGATTGATAGAGGAGATTACCTTTATCAAAATACACTAAAATAGATTGAAAGCCCTTTGATTTCACTCTTTAATTTGCAAATTTAGGAATATAGGGTTTTTGTACTTAGAGTAATTTGAGTTTCTAGTTCGGTGACGAAATGAGAAGTGAGAAACGATGTACGTACGTTTTCTCAGTTTTATTTCATTAGATGGTAAAGCAACCAAGTGTTGCCAATTCTTTCAAAACCAAAGTGTTACTAATTTGTTGTGTTTCATTTTAACACTTTATACATACTAATTTAATTAAAACAACATTCTAATTTAACTAAAATTTATTTCTAAAATTTCCACGATATAAATAACATGTCAAAATCCCAATTTTATCAATATTAAAATATTTTATCAAAATTATATACAACTTTTAAAATGAAAAGTTGTTCTTCATATTTTTATAAAATGAACCATTAATTAAGAAATCGTATTTCAAACAATGAAATTATTTCCATACAATTTATTTTTTCATTTTCTCCAAAATTATTCTTACATAATTAAATATAAAAGTTAAGTAGCATAAAAAGAAAATTAATTAAATTCCCAATTTATTAAACTCCAAATCCAATTTAATTTGGAAATAAAGTAATTTACAAATTCTCCAAATTCATTCAATTAATTAATTAAATCATATTTTAAATTCAGATTCTATGTAATCTTGACCAAGGCTGTTACAGACTCCCCCATTATAAAAATTGCATCCCCGCAAATTCTTAAGGAAAAGTCAATAACGATTCAACAATGCATCAACCGAGGATAAAATCATAAGCATGAAATAATTCAAAACAAGTGTCTCACCACTAATGAGCACGAGAAAGGATTTTTGGATGCATTCACTCGATCAACTCTCTAGTCTCCCACGAGCAGTCCTTTGACCATTGGACTTTAACGAGCGCAATGTCTTTATTTCAAAGGTGTTTAACCTCTGATGCAACAATATGAATATGCCTATGTTCATAAGTAAGGTTGGGTGAAATCCAAAGCTCCTCAAGAATTATCGGCTTATGAATAGAATCTGAATCACGAAGACACTTTCGAAGTTGAGAAACATGGAATACATCATGAATACGGGAGAATTGGGTAGGAAGAGATACCTGATAAGCAACAGGGCCAATATGCTCAGTGATAGTGTATGGTCCAATATATCTCGGAGCCAACTTTCATGAACGACTGAATCGCATCACACCCTTCAATGGAGATACACGAATAAAGACTCGATCTCCTATGGAGAATTCAAGGCCTTTCTCCTATTATCCGCATAGGATTTCTACCTGCTCTACGCCTCTCTCATTCTCTGTCGAATGAGATCGATCTTCTCAGAAGCTTCACGAGTAGAGTCAGGGCCTAAAATAAGCTAGTCCCAGTACTCAAGCAAACAAGAAGGTGATCGACACAGCCTTCCATAAAGTGCCTCAAAAGGAGCCATGCCGATATTAGACTGAAACTATTGTTGTAAGCAAACTCAACAAGGTAGATATGATCTTCCCAACTCCCACCGACGTCAAGAATACAAGCACGAAGTAATTATTCCAATACCTTATTAACTCGCTTCGTCTGCCCATTTGTCTACGGATTATAGGCAGTGCTGAAATTAAGCTTTGAACCCAAAGCTTTATGGAGACTCTTCTAGAATCCGCTTGTAAACAAGAGATCCTGGTCACATACAATGGCGCTAGGGACACCATGAAGTCTTACGATCTCCTTAACATAGATCTTAGAAAGCTGAGAAGCGCTCTGATTAGACTTAACAGGAATACAGTGGGCTGATTTGGTCAAACGATCAACAATCACCCACAAGCTATCATGGCCAGCCCTCGAACGAGGAAGACCATCGATAAAGTCCATAGAAACCTAAAAGGAAAAAATAAAGAATAAGATTATGATCATTACAAGATCGACACAAAAGAGGATTAAAATATGAACTTATGAAAGTAAGCTCTAATACCTAGTCACATTTCCACATCGGGACCCCTGCTGTTTGCAATAGACCACTGGGACGCTAACGCTCGGCCTTAATAAGCTGACAAGTCAAGAACCACTTCACAAACTTCACTACACCCCGCTTCATACCTTCCTAATAATAAAGATGCTTCATATCGGCATACATCTTACTACTACCGGGATGAATAGTATACTTGGAGCGATGACACTCCTCAAAAATATCTCCCTTCACATCACCATCATCGAGAACTAAAAGCCGACCACTTCTGAGAATACAACCATGAGCATCGATAACAAAATCCTTCAACTCACAACCTCGGGAAACACCACTACACTACTGAAAAAGATGAGATAGATTTGGATCACGATTCTGGGCTTCCGCGATCCGATCCAAAAGACAAGGACGGGCCTTCAAGCTAAACAACATGATGGAGGAACTAGAATCGGGAATATGATCTCTAATCTCACAAGAAGATTGAATCTTAAGATCCTTCCACTTTTCTAACTTCAAAGAAACAACATCCTGCTGCTTATGACTAAGAGCATCCGCTACTTGATTCCCTATTCCCGGAGTGTACTGAATATCAATATCGCAGGAAGCGAGGAATTCGAGCCATTTCTGTTGTCGTCGCATATTAAGCTCTTTCTGAGTGAATAAGTACTTCAACGACTTATGATCGGTGTAAAGCACAAATCTCTCACCCGATAAATAATGATGCCAAATATTTAAAGCAAAGATAATAGTTGCAAGCTCCAAACCATGCGTGGCGTATCTCACCTCATTTGGCTTCAATTGTCTCAAACCAAAAGCCATAACATGATTTCGTTCCATAAGAACAGCACCCAAACCAAACTTACAAGCATCTATGTAAACCATAAGGTCTTAATTCCCATCCGAAACCACAAGAACAGGAGCGTTGGAAAAGAGTTCCTTTAACTTCTGAAAAGAAGCTTCACACTTATCCGACCAAATATACTTAACTCCTTTTCGAGTCAAAGAAGTGAGAGGTAAGACGATCTTGTGAAATTCCTTTATGAATCGACGGTAATAAACAACCGATCCAAGAAAACTACGAACCTTCGATACATTATCAGGCCTCTTCCAATTCTAAATAGCTTCAATCTTCGACGGATCAATAGAAATACCTTCTTTGGAAGGTACATGCCTCAAGAACTTAACTTGCCTTTGTTAAAAATGGCACTTAGAAAATTTGGCTTTCAACTGATTCTTTCTAAGTGTCTCCAAAACAATCCCAAGATGTTCCACATGCTCTTTCTCAGATTTACAATAAACAAGAATATCATTAATGAATATAAGAATGAATTGATCGAGAAATTCCCAGAAAACACGATTCATAAGATCGACAAAATAAGCTGGAGCGTTCGTTAACCCGAAGGACATAACGAGCCACTCATAAGAACTATAACGAGTATGGAATGAAGTAAGAGGAATGCCATCCTTAGCCTCACGAAGCAGATGAAATCCGGTCGCTAAGTCTAATTGGGAAAAGACTTTAGCTCCGCAAAGCTGCTCAAAAAGATCATCGATCCTATGTAAGGTATACTTGTTCTTAATGGTAAGCTCATTAAGCTTGTGGTAATCAACACAAAGCCTAAGAGTACCATCAGCCTTCTTCACAAATGTGGCAGAAGCTCCTCAAGGAGAAGAACTAGACTGGATAAGCTGCTTTACTTCCAACTCCAACATCTACTTCCTCAACTCCTCATTCTCTTTTGCAGACATCCGATAGGGAGGATGACTAATTAGATGAGCACCAGGAATAAGATCAATTCGGAACTCAATCGCTCGCTTGGGAGGCAACCCCAAAACAGGTTCAAAAATATTAAGATAATCACAAACAATAGGAATTCGGAAAATGTCATCTTCTTCCCGAGCATCAAGAGAAAATAATGATGCTTCCGAATCAGAATCAACATCATGAAGAATGATAGAAATCCTCATAATGGATTCCGGATGTCTAAGATGAATAGATCTTTCGAGACATATGATATGGGCTTCATAACTGTTAAGCCAATCCATTTCCAACATCATTCCAGTCCCAAGATAATGCATAACATGAAGATCGGCACAAAAAGAATGACCGCATAAGGTAATCTAGACATTTCTACAAAGCATACAGAGGGTTGCGGACCCGCCGATCGGATTCACAATTCTCAGCGAAGTCACTAAGCACACAACATCCAAAGATAAAGCATCAACAAGTTCCTTTGATACGAATGAGTGAGATTCACCCATATCAAAGAGAACCCGAATAGGAAGGTTTCGAAAGACAATTACACCTTCATGAACAGAAAAAGATATACCTCGACGTTGAGAAGATCCACCGAAAGCTTGCATAGCACTAAGCTTCCAAAAAGTGAGGCCTTTAGCTACTCGTGGACAAGATGCTACAAGATGACCTTCCTTCTTGCAATAACGACAAATAGGAGCTTTAGGACAATCTTTAATGAAATGCTCCTTAGAGCCACAATTGAAGCACTCTCCTTTAGTTGGCTGTGATGGAGTGGAACTAGAACCTTGCTTCCTGATCTTCTTATTAGGATAAAAGGGCTTCGACTTGTTGAATGGTTGCTTCTTCTTCGGATGGAAGCTCTTCTTCTCTGTTACATCTTCCTTACTACTATCCTTTTCAACCGCTTCAAGCTTAAGGGACGAATCAACTAAATTCTCAAATGAAACCTTTAATTGCAACATCAGCGCCTTCTTAAGATGCTTGTTTAGACCATCCACAAATCTTTGATCCTTCTTTAGTAGACTACTTATGTGCTCGACCCCGTATTTGGAAATGGCTTCGAAGTCGACACATACTCCACTACAGAAGACTTCCCTTGCTTCAACTCAATAAATCGCTTAACTAACGAGGCTTTCTCCATTTCGGGAACAAATTTCAACTGAAATCGTCCCTTAAACTGCTCCTAAGAAAGAGTAGACTCATCAACCTCCACTAAAAAAAGCTTATACCAATCGAGAGCTTGCTTTCAACGCTGACTAGAAACAACCTGAACTCTATGATGATCAGAAAGTTCCATGCGAGAAAATATCTGCTCGTATGTCATAAGCCATACCTGCACCTCAATCACACTCTCAGAACCTCTAAAGGGGTTTCCATCAAGATATGCAAAGTCACAATACATAAGTGAAAAAATCGACTTGTAAGAAGGGCGGAGGAGGTCCGGTAGGCTGAGTATTCCTAACGAGTTCCATAATCTACTAAGCGGACATAAACACTCCGTCCGGAGGAGGGCCATTGGACTGCCCACCAACAGAACGAGCAAGTGGTCTATTGTCGGCTATCTAAGATTCTGAAAGAAATAAGATAAGATAAAAGATTATTCAAGAGTCATACGATTCGATATTAGGAGTTTCAATGATAGACACTAAGGAATATACTTCATGAAAACCTAAGGGATGATTCCTAAAAGTTCCCTAACCAAGATTTGTATCTATAATATCATACTTTGTTCCGAACTCAGCTCTGATACCAAGCTATGTTGCCCCACCCCGAGACCCACACTAACAGAGAATATTACAAAGTAATATTGTCGCCAGTGTAGAGAATAGGGCTGGTTAGGAGTGACCATCCGTGAATTTTACTTTGAGCGAGCATTGACACGTGGATTATTATGCTATACATTTCTTGAATTAGGTGGAATCGACGTATACAATTCAGGCTTAAAACAAAACTACGGGGACTTTAATAAAAATTCAGAACAACATATAATAATATACAGGTCATAGAATATCAAATCAATCACAGTGGAATATAATAGATACAGGTCTGAACCGGCACATAATAGATACATGATGTAGACTACACATATATATAGTGCTACATCTTCAATTAAAATATACGCAAAAGGAGTCTAATCTCAACACAAGATACTACATAATATCGAATATATACATAGGATGACAAAAGCGAACTACTAGCTAATAGGTAGGATATCCACTCTAAAGCCTCAAGCCGAAGGACCTGAAACATCTCATTCTAACCCGAGTATTATAAAAATAATATGCGGGCCAGTCTGACTAAGATAAATGTGTTAGCAAAATTGAATGATAGATAAAGTAATTTAGATCTTAATTATAAGCATATATCGACAAATATCAAACACGCATCAATAACTTCAAATCACCAAGTACAAGAACTCATAATAGCTTCTTAAAAGCAAAAACTTCCGAAATGATTTGGTGATAATCCGACAACGTTAAATCTGGAAATATCACAAATAGAAATCCATAAATCTCATAAATAAGGGGAGCGCCAAACTCCAAGATTGGTGAAATAAATTCACCTACATGCATGTAACTCTAAAATAAACATATAAGTCTATAAACATCATGATAGCTACGAGACCTACGAACATCAAAATAGGTATAAAACCTATAAACTCCAAGATAGGTACGAAACCTATAAACATCGAATTGAAACAAGTCCTATAAACATCAAGATAGGTGCAAAACCTATAAACATCAAATAGGAACAAGTCCAATAACATCAAAGGCGAGTCATAAACTCATCAAATAAAGATTTCGTGTCAAACTAATCGATGAAACGATTAGATGAAGCAATATGAATCAATGAATTAATGATACCAAACGCCCAAATCCGTTGATCTCACGAGATACCGGACTCTAGCTATCTCAAACACGTTGATCGCGCACAATACCGTGTTAAAAGATCTACGATTCTTTTACGTTGATCAAGCGCACTTAATTCCGTGAATCAGCTTCAACAATCGTTGATTCGAGCGCACTCGAATACCAAAGGTGGAGATAGGAGATCACACTCAACTACCAATTTAAGAAGAGGCACAAAGCACTCAAACAAAGTTTTATTCAAAATTCAACAACCATTACAAATGATACCACCCGCCTATTTATAGGCTTACAACTCACACAGGTACCCGACTTAACAGGTTCAACGACCTAACACAAATGACCAAACACAAACGACCTAACAAACGCGATTTAAAAACAAACCAATACAACAGCTCATACGACTTAAGCACAACGACATAAGAACAAACGAGTTAACATACCCGAGTTACAACACAACGACCTAAGAATACAACACACACGACCTAAGGACTCGGCGACTTAAGAAATCCAAGCTCCATGCGATATAAGCTTCATGCGACCTAAAACTTGAGCGACCTAAGAACATGGCGGCATAAACTTAGTTAACTCGCGAATGACTTAAGGAAGCATATCATCAAGCGACTTATAAAGAATGCGGCATCAGATCTCAGCGGCATATTGCAAACGACTTATCTTAGGTCGTTCTGGCGACCTAATGCATAACCTGTTAGGTCGCTCCTCTACTGCAGTATCCTTCCTATTAGGTCACTGGTGACTTAAGACAAGTGAACGACCTAAAGCCCACGAGCGACCTAAAGCATTCAACCTATCATCCTGCGCTTCATCATACTTCAGTACTGCATCTCTCTTTCCTCTTATCTCATCATTCCTCACCCCGTTAGGTCGCACACGACTTAACAGCTCGTTAGGTCGCTCGCGACCTAAGACTACATCAGGCTGGGCTGCATCATCCTCCCCTGGTTGGGAAAAATTCGTCCTCGAATTTGCACCTTCCTCTTCCACAACAAGCTTATCCCCATGATACGGAATCAAGTATTTGACGTTGAAAACGTCTGCAGTGTGAATATGATCCGGCAATTTCAACTGATACGCATTATCATTGATCTTCTTCAAAATTTCTACTGGACCGATTTTTCGAGCTTTCAACTTGTTGTAAGTTCCAATAGGAAAACGATCTTTCGTCAAAACGGCGTAAACCAAATCACCTTCTCTGAAGTTCACACTCCTTCGCTTCTTATCCGGTTGTTTATACTTCTCGTTTGATGCAAGCAATCGTTCATGAACAGTTCTGTGGCACTCCTGCAATTCAGTCACAAAATCACAAGCTCGCTTAACAACTCCCTTCTGATATGGCACTGTCGTCAAATCCAATGGTCCTTCGGACTTGCTGAGTATACAACTTGAAACGGACTGAAACCAGTACTTCGATTAATAGCGTGATTATGTGAAAACTCTGCCTGACATAATTTCATATCCCAGCTCTTCAAATTATCTTTCACAAGACATCTCAACAAATTTCCCAATGATCTATTCACCACTTCTGTTTGCCCATCTGTTTGCGGATGATAGGCGCTACTAAAATTCAGCTTCGTTCCAACCATCTTCCACAAACTCAACCAAAAATGGCTTAGAAATCTAGTATCCCGGTCAGAAACAATGGATTCAGGTAGCCCATGTAGTCGATACACCTCTTTAAAGAACAATTGAGCAACACGGACGACATCAGCTGTCTTCTTACAAGCTATGAAATGCGCCATCTTGGAAAATCTATCTACCACCACATATATGGAATCATTCCCATGCTGAGTTCTTGGTAACCCCAAAACAAAATCCATGCTGATATCAACCCATGGTCTAGTAGGCACAGGTAATGGCATATATAATCCCGCATTCGTCGCTGTCCCTTTGGAAACTTGACAAATATGACATCTCTCCACAAATCTTTCAACTTCTTTCTTCATAGAAGGCCAAAAGTATGATTGAAAAATCAACTGCAAAGTACGATCTCTTCCCACATGACCCTCTTCATGCAAATTTTTTACAATCTTCATCCATAAACTGCTCTCTGGTATGCACAACCTATTTCCCTTGAATAGAAAACCATCTACCAACATATACTCATCCGTCTTCCCTTTATTGACTTCATCCATAACCTTAGCAAAGTAAGGATCATCAACAAACAATTCTGGCAATACATCAAACCCTGTCACCTCAACCTTCATTGTAGTCAACAAATGATTCCTTCAACTCAATGCATCTGCCACTCAATTCGTAATTCCCGACTTATGCTTCACCATAAATGTAAACTGTTGCAAGTATGCGATCCACGAAGCATGCCTGGCTGCAATCTTATCATGTCCCTGCAAATGCTTCAACACTTCATGATCAGTGTACAACACAAACTCCTTGTGAAACAAGTAATGTCTCCAATGTTTCACAGCTTGCACAATAGCATAGAACTCCACATCATAAGTATTATATCTCATCTTAGCTCCCGAAAGCTTCTCACTGAAATAAGCAATTGGTCGACCTTTCTGACTCAACACCCCTCCAATCCCGACCTTAGATGCATCAGTATGTAGCTCAAACAACAACTGAAAATCTGGTAATACTAGAATTGGTGCTATCGTCAAAAGTTCCTTGATCCGCTCAAAAGTTAATCCTGCTTCTTCTGACCATGAAAATTGTTTCCCCTTCATACAATCAGTAACTGGTGCCATCACGCTACTAAAGTATGGAATAACCTTCGGTAGAATGATGCTAAACCATGAAAACTTCTAACTTCAGTTATCGTCCTGGGTTGTGGCCAATTTATGATTGCTTCAACTTTATTCTGATCCACCTGTATACCTCCTTCTGATATAACATATCCCAAAAATAAAACACTATGCGTCATGAACACGCATTTCTTCGTTGTAGCATAAAATTGTTCCTGTCGTAGTATCATCAACACTTCTCTCAGATGATGCAAGTGTTCTTCTGTGCCTCCACTGTATATCAGTATATCATCGAAATACACCACCACGAACTTCCCAATAAATGGTCTAAAGATCTGATTCATCACCCGCATAAACGTACTAGGTGCATTCGAAAGACCAAACGGCATAACCAGCCATTCGTACAACCCCTCCCGTGTTTTGAACGCTGTTTTCCATTCATCCCCTGGTCTTATACGAATTTGATGATAACCACTCTTCAAATCGATCTTCGAAAAGATAGCAGCTCCACTAAGTTGGTCCAACAATTCATCCAATCTGGGCATAGGAAATCTGTATCTTACTGTAATCTTGTTTAATGCTCGACTATCAGTACACATCCTCCACGTTCCATCCTTCTTCGGCACTAACAAGGCTGGAACTGCACAAGGACTTAAACTTTCCTGTACACGCCCTTGTTCAAGCAACTCTTCACCTGCCTTCTCAACTCCTCGTGCTCCTTTGGACTCATTCTGTAATGTGGTTTATGTGGTAACACAGCTCCTGGAACAAGATCAATTTGGTGTTGTATGTCCCTCAACGGTGGCAACTCCGTTGGCAACTCTTCAGGAAATACATCTTCAAATTCTTCCAGCAATGGTTTTACTTCTTCAGGAATTTCAACCACTTCATTACTCTCACGTCCAATCAACAAAAATACTTCGGGTTCATCTTCGACTACTTTAACAAACTCCTTCAATGATAGCAAAGTTTTCAGCTCTTCAATTTCCTCCAAATTGCTTTCTTCTTATTGTCGCTTCTTGGGAACTAAAGTGATTTTTATGCCTTCGAACATGAAACTATAGCTGTTGGTACGTCCATCATGTTGCACAGCTCTATCATACTGCCATGTTCTCCCCAACAACAAATGGCATACATCCATATCCACAACATTACACCAAATTTCATCTTTGTATTTCTTCCTAATCGAAAAATTAACACAAGCTCTTCGTCCCACCTTCACCTCCCCACCTTTCCTCAACCAAGCTAACTTGTAAGGTTTGGGATGCTTCTCTGTCTTCAACGCCAACTTCTTCACAGCTTCTGTAGAGATGATATTGTCACAACTTCCTGCATCAATAACAAACTTGCAAACCCTTCCCAAAATAGTGCATGTTGACTGAAAGATGTTACTCCTCAACCAACTAGAATCATCCTCCTGCTTTGGTGTCAAGCAATTTCTCCTTATCATCAATGAATATCCATCATCTCCCGACAATAATTCTTCCTCCTCAACCGGTAGTGAATTAGAACATTCTGCCTCTACATCCTCATCCTCAACCTCAGCAACCATCACTCGCTTCTTAGGCTTCATACATTCATTGCTCTTGTGACCAAACTCCTGACAATTAAAGCACTTGATACTGCTGTTGACTTTGGTCTTTGCAACTTCAGTGACAACCGGTTTTGCAACAGCCTTGGAAACATTCGCATTGCTACTAGCCCCTTTCACTTGATTGTTGGAATTTGTAAACACACCACCTCCTCTCCTGCCTTGCTTCTCCCAAGTTAACACCTTCTGGTGTGCTTCTGCAACAGATCTAGGGTCAAACATATTCACCATATCTTGAATTTGCATTCTCAATCCTCCAAAAAAATCTAGCTGTCAACTGCTCCTCTATCTCCATAATGTCATTCCTCGCAATCAACTGATAGAACTCATCCGCATAATCATTCACTGAATTTGTTCCCTGTCTCAGATTCTGCAATCGTTGATACATAAGAGACTGATAATTATAAGGCAAGAAAGTAGCTTTCATTAACTTCTTCATCTTATCCCATGTAACAATCTTTGACTTCCTCATTCTTTCCCGTGTAAGTTTAGTCTGCTGCCACCACGCCATAGCTCTTTCTCTCAATCTCGTAGCAACCAACTTCACTCTTCGATGCTCGGGAACTTCCTTAAAGTCAAAAATCTCTCCAACATTAGACAACCAATCAAGGAATTCTTCAGCTTGCATACTACCCTTGAATTCTGGAATTTTAGTTTTCATCCCCGACTCCCATCATCGATCATCTTCAACATCCCGATATGCATTTCGTACTTGGTCTCGATCTCGATAATGAATATTACTTCTATCGCTCTCTTCATCATAATCACGTGTACTTCGGTATCGATCTCGACCATCAACATCTCTTCGATCACGCATGTCTCTTCTACTATGTCTTTCATCATCACGATATGGCTCATTCTCAAACTCATGTTGAGTTCTTCTTTCTTCATCTCGAAATTCATGGTGATCTCTCCTTGTTGAAACTGATGACTCTCTTCTATCTCGAACAGATTGTGGCAACACCCTCCTCGCTTCCGTAACCGATGACGAAACTCTGTTTCCTCCATGGTTCGAGACTGGCGACCTTCTCCTTTGACTTTGATTCATATCAATCATCAATTTCTCCAACCTACCAATACCTTCATCCAACTTCTCATTGAATTTGTTGCTAATTCGTCGTTCCATCTGTTCGGCATCTTCTCTTTTGTACAAATCTTCAACGTTTTGATGACGATTAGCTCTTCTCGAAGGCATGATTGAATCAAACAATCGTTTACAACTCGACTTGGACTTACAAAAGTGATACATGGCCTTCAACTAGCTCGGATCTACACTTCAACTTAGCTCAACTTTGACTCTCGGCCTTGAACAACAAAGTGATGCACGGCCTTGACTCTTCAACAAAAAGTGATGCACAACTTCAACTTCTAACCCTCGGCCTTAACTTCAAACTCTTCTCCTTGGCTCCAAGACTCGGCTTAGCTATGATTGGCTAAGTCTAGCTCTGATACCAAATGGTGCAGCGGAAATAACGGATGACAACGAAATGAAGATTTCGTGTCAAACTAATCGATGAAACGATTAGATGAAGCAATATGAATCGATGAATTAATGATACCAAACGCCCAAATCCGTTGATCTCGCGAGATACCGGACTCTAGCTATGACTCAGCTTAGAGATGAATCAAAATCGGAGAAGGGTCTCACCTGAATCTAACCATGGGGGAAGTAGAATCTCACCACATTCCAATCGGGAGAGAAGTGTTGATAATGATCATAGAAGTGCGAGTCGAGATTGTTATAGAGATGATGATGATCGAAGACGTGAGAGAAATGTGAATGATCGAGAACGGAGGAATGTAGATAGAAGGGATGGTGGAAGACGAGATGGTAGTAGAGATGTTGGTGGTCAGGATCGACATCGATATACATCTGATTTTGAAGAGGAGTATGACGGTGGTAGTGTTCGAGGACAAGGACGAGGTCAAGGAAGAAATTACTCTGAGTATGATCACAAGTGGGAATCGGGGATGAAAACTGAAATTCCTGAATTCAAGGGTGGTATGCAAGCTGAGGAGTTTTTAGATTGGGTGGCTAATGTTGAAGAGATTTTTGACTTCAAGGAAGTTCCAGAACATCGTAGAGTGAAGTTGGTTGCTACAAGGTTGAGGGGTAGAGCTTTGGCATGATGACAGCAAACCAAACTTACACGTGAACGAATGGGGAAGTCAAAGGTTGAATCATGGGAGAAGATGAAGAAATTGATGAAAGCAACGTTCTTACCTTACAATTATCAATCTCTGATGTATCAACGATTGCAGAATTTGAGGTAGGGCACAAAGACTGTTAATGATTACGCAGATGAGTTTTATCAGCTTATTGCAAGGAATGATCTTATGGAAACAGAAGAGCAGCTAACAGCTAGATTTGTTGGAGGGTTGAGAATGCAGATTCAAGACATGGTGAATATGTTTGATCCCAGATCTGTTGCTGAAGCACATCAGAAAGCGTTAGCTTGGGAGAAACAGGGTAGACGAGGTGGTGGTGTGTTTTTAAAAATTCCAACAATCAAGTGAAGGGTGTTAGTCCTAATGTTCCTAACTCTGTCAATAAGCCAATGGTGAAGGAGGTTGAGAAGGTTGAGGTTAACAATGGTTTCAAATGCTACAATTGCCAGGAGATGGGTCATAAAAGCAATGAGTGTCCAAAGCCTAAGAAACGAGTGATGGTTGCGGAAGCTGAGGATGAGGAGAAAGAAGCTGAATGTTCCAATTCACCACCTGATGAGGAGGAAGAAGAAGTGTCGGGAGACGAAGGTTGTAATCTGATGATGAGGAGGTCTTGTTTGACACCAAAGCAAGAGGAGGATTGTAGTTGGTTGAGGAGCAATATTTTTCAGTCGACATGTACTATTCTGGGGAAAGTTTTCAAATTTGTTATTGATGTTGGAAGCTGTGATAATATAATTTCTTCAGAGGCTGTGAGGAAGTTGGCATTGAAGACGGAGAAACATCCGAAACCGTACAAGTTGGCTTGGTTGAGGAAAGGCGGGGAGGTGAAAGTTGGACGAAGAGCTCGAGTTAATTTTTCAATTGGAAAGAAATATAAAGATGAAATTTGGTGCGATGTGGTAGATGTGGATGTCTGTAATTTGTTGCTGGGAAGACCGTGGCAGTATGATAAGGCGGTGCAACATGATGGGCGAAACAACAGTTACAGTTTTATGTTTGAAGGCACGAAGATTACTCTAGTTCCAAAGAAGCGACAACAAGAAGAAAACAAACTGGAGGAGATTGAAGAGCTGAAAACTTTATTATCTTTGAAGGAGTTTGTTAAAGAAGTTGAAGAGGAGCCTGAAGTGTTTTTGTTAATTGGGCGTGAGAGTAGTGAAGAGGTTGAAATTCCAGAAGAATCGAAGCCAGTTTTGAAAGAATTTGAGGATGTATTTCCAGATGAGTTACCAAAGGAGTTACAGCCACTAAGAGACATTCAACGTCAAATTGATCTTGTTCCGGGAGCAACGTTGCCACACAGACCACATTATCGAATGAGCCCGAAGGAACATGAAGAATTAAGGAGGCAGGTGGAAGAGTTGCTTGAGCAGGGACGTGTGCAGGAAAGTTTGAGTCCATGTGCTGTGCCAGCTTTGTTGGTACCAAAGAAGGACGGGACGTGGAGGATGTGCACAGACAGTAGAGCATTGAATAAGATTACAGTGAGGTATAGATTTCCAATGCCAAGGTTGGATGACTTGCTAGATCAGTTAAGTGGGGCAACTATCTTTTCGAAAATTGATTTGAAGAGCGGATATCATCAAATTCGTATTAGACCAGGTGATGAGTGGAAGACAGCTTTTAAAACCAGGGAGGGTCTATACGAATGGTTGGTTATGCCATTTGGCTTATCAAATGCACCAAGTACTATTATGAGGGTGATGAACCAGATTTTTAGACCATTCATTGGGAAGTTCGTGGTGGTGTATTTCGATGATATTCTGATATATAGTGGAAGTCCAGAGGAACATTTGAAACATTTGAGAGAAGTGCTAATTATTCTACGTGAGGAACAATTTTATGCTGCTACGAAGAAATGCGTGTTCATGACGCATAGTGTTTTATTTCTGGGGTATGTTGTATCGAAAGAAGGAATACAGGTAGACCGGAGTAAAGTTGAGGCGATTAGGGATTGGCCGCAACCCAAGACGATAACAGAGGTTCGGAGTTTTCATGGGTTGGCTTCATTTTATAGAAGATTTATTCCACACTTTAGTAGTGTGATGGCGCCTGTTACAGATTGTATGAAGGGTAAACAGTTTTCATGGTCAGAGGAAGCAGGGGATGCTTTTGGGAAGATCAAGGAGTTGCTGACGTCTGCACCAATTCTATTATTACCAGATTTTCAGTTGTTGTTTGAGCTACACACTGATGCGTCAAAGGTTAGGATTGGAGGAGTGTTAAGTCAGAGGTGACGTCCGATTGCCTATTACGGTGAGAAGCTGTCAGGAGCGAAGATGAGATATAGTACGTATAATGTGGAATTTTATGCTGTTGTGCAAGCTATTAAACACTGGAGACACTATCTATTTCAGAAAGAGTTTGTTCTTTACACTGATCATGAGGCGTTGAAACATTTACAAGGGCAAGACAAGATTTCAGCAAGACATGCATCATGGATTGCATATCTGCAACAGTTTACGTTTGTTGTGAAACACAAATCGGGAGTGACGAATCATGTTGCGGATGCGCTGAGTAGAAGAAATCACTTGTTAACTACCTTGAAGGTTGAAGTGACGGGGTTTGAGATACTTCCAGAACTGTACATTGAAGATCCTTACTTTGTGAAGTTTGTTGATAAAGTCAAGCGGGGAGAAACGGATGAGTTTTTGATGGTAGATGGGTTTCTGTTCAAAGGAAATCGATTGTGCATACCTGATTGTAGTTTGAGAATGAAGATTGTGAAGGAGCTACATGAAGAAGGCCACGTAGGTAGAGACCGTACACTACAGCTGATTTCTCAATCTTATTTTTGGCCGTCGATGAAGCGGGAAGTTGGAAGGTTTGTGGAGAGATGTCATATTTGCCAAGTTTCCAAGGGAACAGCGACGAATGCAGGATTGTATATGCCGTTACCTGTACTTGTTAAACCATGGGTTGATATCAGTATGGATTTTGTTTTGGGATTACCAAGAACTCAAAGGGGGAATGATTCGATATATGTTGTAGTGGACAGGTTTTCAAAGATGGCACATTTCATCGCTTGTAAGAAGACAGCTGATGTCGTCCGTGTTGCTGAGTTATTCTTTAAAGAAGTGTATCGTTTACATGGTTTGCCAGAATCCATTGTTTCTGATCGGGATACTAGATTTCTAAGTCATTTTTGGCTAAGTTTGTGGAAGATGGTGGGAACGAAGTTGAACTTTAGCAGCGCTTATCATCCGCAAACAGATGGACAGACCGAGGTCGTGAACAGATCGTTGGGGAATTTGTTGCGATGTCTAGTGAAAGATAATCTGAAGAGTTGGGACATGAAGTTATGCCAGGCAGAATTTGCTCATAATCATGCGATAAATCGTAGCACAGGTTTCAGTCCATTCCAGATTGTATATTCAAGTTTGCCAAGGGGACCGTTGGACTTAACAGTAGTACCACAACCAAAGGGGACGGTAAAATGAGCTGTTGATTTTGTTGATGGATTGACTGAATGTCATAAAATCGTTCAGGAACGATTGGAGAAAGCGAATGAGAAGTACAAACGATCTGCAGATCTGAAGCGAAGAAGCGTTGAATTTAATGAAGGAGATTTAGTATATGTTGTACTAACAAAAGATCGTTTTCCAGTGGGGGAATACAATAAACTTAAGGCTCGAAAGATTGGTCCCGTAACAATTGTGAAACGGATCAATGAGAACGCTTATAGGTTAAAGCTGCTGGAGGATATGTACACGTCTGATGTGTTTAATGTTAAACATCTGATACCGTATCATGGGAAAGAGTTTGTTGTGAAGGAAGAGGGCGCAAATTCGAGGACGAATTTTTCTCAACCTGGGGAGGATGATGCAGCCCAGAATAGTGGAGAGATAGGTCGCAAGCGACCTAACCTATTATTGAGTCGTACACGACCTAACGAGCCACCAGGAAAGGAGCTACGACCTAACGGGTTCGAGAGGAACGAGTTAAGACTTGGGAATAAGTCGTTAGAAGTTGAAGTCTTAAGTCGTTCACGACCTAACAAAATTTTAGGTCGCTCACGACCTAGCAAAAGCGGCACGCGAGTTACTGGATTCAAAGTGATGGAATGCAGAGTGATGGAATGCAGACGAGCTAAAAGGTTACGACCTACTTTAGGTCGCAGAGATATGTTGCGACTTATACTAGGTCGCGGAAAAGAGCTACGACCTAAGTTAGGTTGCGTAAACGAGTTACGACCTAAGATAGGTCGCTCTGATATTCCGAGTGCAGACTGCCTCGAACTATGACTTAAGTTAGGTCGCGTACGACCCACGACCTAAGTTAGGTTGCGAGAAACGTTAGGTCGCCAATTGCTACAGTTCGCTGAAGATCATGCCGTCTGGATTCCTGGAAGATGCTACCTTGTTTTTAGGTCGTCCAAGTGATAAGTCGTGATGTTTTAAGCCGTGTTGTATTTTAGGTCGAGACCGATCTATGTGATGTAATGTGTTGTAATATGTTGTATTTGTTATTTCTTTTAGGTCGGACTATCTTAGGTCGTGATGTTTTAAGTCGCGACTGTTTTAGGTCGTCTATTTTTAGGTCGGCTGGTTTTTAGGTCGTGATGTTTTTAGGTCGGCTCCGACCTAAGTGTTGTATCGTTTTATTTTTTTGAGTCGTGTGGAGTTGTAGCCTATAAATAGGCAAGTTGTGTCATTTGTAAAGGTTGTTGATTTTTGAATAAAATTCTTGTTTGTTAGCTTTGTGCTTTCAATTAAAATCAGTAGTTGAGTGTAATCTCCTATCTCCACCTTCGACATTCGAGTGCGCTCGAATCTTCGATCGTTGAAGCCAATTCGCGGAATCAAGTGCGCTTGATCAACGCTCGAAGAATTGTAGATCTCTCTTCACGGTATCGTGCGCGATCAACGTGTCAGAGATAGCTAGAATTCGGTATCTTCGGATCAACGAATTTGGGCATTTCAGTATTTCTCAATCCACCGATTGCTACTTTCATCGATCTACTTTGTTTTTGTTTAATCCGCTGCGTCACAGACTAATGAAGATCTAAGGAAAAAGGAGGGTCAGATGACCAACTCCTCTCAAGATAAGACCAAATTGATACAAGTCAAGAACACGGCAAAGTTCTCTCTGAATAAAGAACTGGGGAAAAAATCCTGGGCTGATATCGTCTCAGAGCAATCAAAAGAACCAAGGGATGAAGAATGCAGTCTTGAAACCATTTCTCATATTCAAATCAGCAACAAGAAATATGGTGTGGTAAAGGAGGCAGTGTGTAAAAGAGCAATGGAGTGTTGGAACAACTCCATTTTGGTTTATGTGGTTAGTAGCAAACCATATTTCTTGTTCTTCAAAGAATATATTAAAAGGGTATGGAAACCGAAAGGAGAATTCGAAATCTATTCAAGAGAAAATGGGTTTTTTCTAATCAAATTTAGTGATTCTCAAGACTGCAACTTGGTTATCCAGAATGGCCCTTATTTCTACAATTGCAAACTCATCATCATGAGACGATGGACTGAATCATTGAAGATGGACAGAGATCTTCTGTCAATTATGCCGATATGGGTTAGATTACCCAGTGTAAACCTCAAGTTGTGGGATAGAGAGGCGTTCAATATTATGGCTAGTATTATCGGAAAATCCATAAAAATGGACGCAGCAACAACCATGAAGACGAGATTGAATTACGCTCGGCTTCTTGTGGAAGTTTCTGCGACTGATGAACTTCCAAATGAAATCAGTCTTAATCTTTATAATGGTGAAGTCATAACACAAAAAGTTGAATATGAATGGGTTCCACCAAAGTGTAGCATCTGTAAATGTTTTGGTCATACTAGAGAGCAATGTAACCCAAAACAGATGTGGATCCCCAAAAATAGCGATAAAGACAAATTTATTTCGCAAGAAAATAGAGCTGAAATCATTCAAGAAATGAGTATAAGTAAAAATTCAAAAAACCAATCAAGAATTCAAAACGACAATGATCGAATCTATCAAGAAGATGTCATCTCCGATCAAGAAAACTATATAAGTGAGCTCACTGATCAAAGTGATCAGATCACGGCAATGGAAGTTCATCAGCATAAAGGTAGTGAAGATAAATCAAATGTTCCGATTCCGACGAATAGAGAGGAGGGTAAAAATAATAAGTTCTTTAACTCTGAAAACCCCCCTATTTCAGAGTCATGTTTAGTTACAGACCATTACACTACAAAAATAGTGAACAATTTCCATTAGGATAGAAATCTGAACAAGGTAATAGATATTGAGGAAGAATCTTATTCAAGGCTTGCTGCAGATGTTGAGAAAAGCATTAACTCAACATTGCCTTACAAGGGTGATCCTCCCCAGAGCATGCTGCAATGAATGACTGTAATGAGTAAGACATGCCTCGCACAGTTTTTTCTCCTCCCCCAGAGCAGGCTGCAATGACTGACTGTAATGAGTCAGACATGCCTCGCACAGCTTCGTTTGATATTTCCTCAATCAAGATTCTAGAATCTGCACAAATGGAGGAAGATAAATCTGAGAAAGTGGATAAAATAGAAGAATTCGACTTATCTGACCTTCATATTACTAAAACAAAAGCATCAGGTAAGCTAAGGAGCAGCAAAGAGAAAAAAGCTTTCAAGCAAAAATACATTTCGATCAATCCAGAATGGGACCAAATGTCTACCAGATTGAAAGCAAAGGGTGTTGATACTAAAAGGAGAGGAAAAGGCACTATAGTGTCAGGTACAATTTAAACTCTTATATTTTTTATTAGTTATATATGACTATATTTGCTTGGAATGTCAGGGGAATGAACTCCCCTGTAAAACAATCTGATATCCTTTATATGATTAATGTTTACAAACCTTCCATTATTGCTTTAATTGAGAATAAAATGAATGATGAGAATTTTGAAAATTTTTGCCTAAATTTGTCCAGTAATTGGAAAGCTATTCATAACAATGATTGTGGTTGCAAAGGCATAATCATAGTTATGTGGGATTCTAATATCTAGACTAATTTAAGTATTAACAAAGATAGTCAATTTATTGACTGCAATTTTAAAAATATAGGTGGTTTTTCTTTACAAGTTACTAATGTATATGACAGTAATTTTGAGAATGAAAGAAATGCTTTATGGCAAAAACTTAAATCATTAAATTTCACTTATGATTTCCCTTGGATTGTGTTAGGGGATTTTAATACAGTCTTTCATGTTAATGAAAAATTTGGAGGAATTAAAATCCCTCAAAATAAATTGGATAGGGTTAATAAATTTTTATTAGAAACTGGTCTTATTGAACCAATTATCAGTGGGAACAAATTTACCTGGAAATCTGGTATTGCTAAAAATATTCATTGCAAGTTAGATAGGATTCTGTACAACAAGGTTTTTTTAGAAAAATTTCCTAACTGTATTTGTTCCACTCTAGAACAAAATCTAAGTGACCACACTCCTTTATTGGTTAAGTTTTTTGTCAATGGTGATTTCAATAATAAAGTTCCTCCTTCTAGATTCAAAAACAGCTGGGTTTTTGAAGAAGAATATAAAACTTTAATGGAAAACAGTCTTAATTTTTCTTGTGAAGGAACTAAGCAATATCAGTTTTATATGTTTTTGAAATACACTAAAAATAATCTTAAAAATTGGAACAAAAATAACTATTTGAATAAAAATAAGATTATTGGATTGAGAAAAGAAGGTAAACTGTTGCAACTGAATTCTGATAATAAGCCTGATGATATTAGTACAGTAAAAAAAAGTTTCATAATCAAAATGAACTGTCTAGTGAATTGCATAAAGAATCTGTCAATGCTAGACAAAAAGCTAAGGTTGATTGGCTTACTCTAGGGGATGACTGTACCAAATTTTTTTATGCTAAAATGAGTAGTAGAAAACATGTTAATAATATAAGTTGTATCATTGATACAGGGGGTAATCTTTCTAATGCATATGATAAAGTTACTTTAGAAGCAATCAATTTTTATAAGGAACTTTATTTTACTGAAATTAATGTAAAGGGATTTCCTCATATAACCTGTAAAAATATTTTAAATCAGAATGCTTCTGAGATCCTGCTTGCCCCTGTTAATTTAGAAGAGATAAAAGCTATTGTGTTTAATGCTGGGGATAATAAAAGTCCTGGCCCTGATGGGTTCAATGCAAAAATTTTAAAAAATAATTGGGATAATATTAAACAGCAGGTGCTAGATGTGGTTGAGGAATTTATGGACAAAGGGAAAATTCTAAAAAGTCTTAATCACACATTCATTACCCTTATCCCAAAAAATTAAAAATCCCACTGATATTGGTAGTTATAGACCTATCTCTTGCTGCAACTTTATTTACAAAATTATTGCTAATGTTCTTAGTAATAGAATAAAAGTTTTTCTGCCTTTTCTTATCTCTGAAAATCAGAGTGCATTTGTTCCTGGTAGACTTATATATGAAAACTCTCTCTTAGCTCATGAGATGGTCAGAAAATTTAACACAAAACAGGATGGAAAAGTATGTATTAAGATTGACTTACAAAAAGCATATGATAAGGTAAATAGATACTTTATTCATCATATTATGAAATGCATGGGTTTTCCTACTAAGTTTTGTGATTTGGTGTTTGAATGTATTAACACTCCTACCTTTTCTATCCTTATTCAAGGAAGGGCTGAAGGGTTTATTAAGAGTAACAGGGGTTTAAGGCAGGGTGATCCCTTATCATCCTACCTTTTTGCTATTGTAATGGAATATTTTTCTATTCTTATGGAAATAGAAAATATTAAAGGTAATATTCACCATATTAACAGAATTCAACCCTGCATAAACCATCTGATTTATGCAGATGATCTCATGGTGTTTATTAAAGCTAATAAAGATATTGCAGACTCTTTAAAAACAGTTTTTGATAAACTAAAATTTTATGCTGGTCTTCAACTTAACATTAATAAGTGCAAAGCTTACTTTAGTAAATCTTGCAAGTATAAAAAAGAATTTTTAAATGTTTTACAAATAGAAGAGGGATGTCTCCCAATCAAATACTTAGGCCTGCCTCTTTCTACAAATCAGATTAAGGATTTTGATTGTTCTATTTTATTTGAAAAAATCCAAGATAGAATGGAGACTTGGTCCTGTAAATTACTTTCCATTGCTGGAAGATTGAAACTTATTAAGACTGTGATTTATGCTATTATCTTATATTGGCTTCAAACTTTTCATATTCCAGCTGCATCCATTAAAAAATTGGAAAGTAGACGCGCTGACTTTTTATGGAGAAGAAAGTATCACAAAATTAGTTGGGATAATGTGTGCAGACCTAAAAATGAAGGGGGTCTTGGAATTAGAAGTATTAAAGATCTGAGTACTACTTGCCACTTAAAATTATTTTGGAGATTTCTTAATTCAGATTCTTTGTGGGCTAGATGGATGAGATCCAATTATTTGAAATAAAAAAAACTTTTGGACTTATGTGCATAACAGTAACCAATCAAATACGTGGAAACAAATTTTAAATTGTAGGGAAATTGGTAAATCTTTACTTGAAAGAAAGATTAAAAGTGGTGAAGAAACCAGTTTATGGTTTGATCCATGATTTAAAAATGAGACATTTATAAATAAGGTAGGGTGGAATAGTTTAGTTATATGTGGTGGATTAAATGACAAAGTTTCTGATATCATTGTAAATAATCAATGGCAACAATAATTACACCCTATTACTAACCCCCATAGAGCAGAAATATGCAAAATTCATCTTGATGTATATGCAGAGAATGACTACTGGGAATGGAAAGCAAGCAACAGAGGGAAGTTTTCCTTTAAAACAACTTGGAATTTTATTAGAAACAAATTCCCAACAGAAAAGTGGTATCATTGCATATGGAATAGAGTGAATTATCCCAAGATGGCATTTTGTACATATTTTACAATTAAAAACAGACTGCCAACTTGGGATAGACTTAATAAATGGGGCAATAACATAAATTCACTCTGTTCCTTGTACAATACATGTATGGAAAATGCTAATCACCTATTTTTTGAATGCAGTTTCTCCTATTTTATCTGGAATCAAATCAAAGCTACGCTGGGTATAGATGACAACAAGCAAATGGATCTGATGCATATTATCAAGATAATCAACAGCAAATTCAGATCTAAGTCAAAGGAAACAGACTATGCTCACATACTTCTAACTACTGCAGTGTTCAATTTATGGAAAGAAAGAAATTTGCGAGATCATAACAAAGGCAGCAGAAGCAAAGAGCATGTTTGGTTAATTATTAGTACGGATAGTAAGATCATTCTTCAAAAGTCTAATAAAATAATTAAAAACCAAACCAAGTACGCTTCCCTGGCTGATGATTGGAGCTCTGAAGCTGGAAGCAAACATTTAGAAGCTTATCTATTGCATTCGAAAAGTCTTCAGACTGACAATCATGTTGACAGTGTTAATCGCGAGCCATGCTCCGTCAATCAGCAGAGAATGGCTGATAGGACTAATCAAATCTGCTTCCATGAGACCGAGAATAAGTACGGTAACTTACATCATGCTCAAGCCACCAACTTCTCAAATTTTGGAGCTAACTGGAGTAATAACAACAATTCGAGAAAGGCAACGTTAGATCTAGGTCGCGATGACACTAGATCTAACGATTTACAGTACTTCAGAAACTATGATAACATTTCGAAGATTTTGGAAAGAGATAGGGGAATGAGAAATGGGTTCAACGAAGCTCTGTCTTACTGGAAGCGTGGAGAGAGTAGTGGACTGAGGAAAGATGACGATTTGACGAAGAATAGAAGAGCATCGTCTGCCATTTGAATGAGCAAGAGATTCGGCAACCATTTTTGTTCTTTTTCTTTTGGCTGCGCAAACTGTTTTAGGGTTTGGTTTGTGAGTGTCGGTAACTCTAGTATGGGTTTTGGTTGTAATGTTGGGTTCGGGTAGTTTGTTTTACCCGCTTTTTTTTTGGGCTGGGCCCTGTTTTTTAATATTCTTCAAAAAAAAAAAATGTGCATGCTGCGCACATACACACCCATACACATGCACAGCATCAATTACTCTTCCCAACTGCTTCCTTCTCTGCTGCAACCACCGGCGGCAACTATCCACCATTCTCTGGTCAACTTCAGACCTCCCTTTGATCAGATTTCGGTCCTTCTCTGATGTACGAGGGCTGGCTTCGTACAATCTCATAAATTGTCTATGAAATTCAATCATAAGACATTTAGATGGACAATGTATAGTTTTATCACTGTACAAATGGGTCATTGGCAATCCTAATTAATTGTTACTTTAGCTTTATTTTTATTTGTTTTTTATTTTATTTTTCTGTGTTCGGTTATCGGTGTCCTTTACGTGAAAGTCTAAACAGGTTGGATCAAAAGTTGGATTATGAACACAAAGCTTTGTATGTGAAATAAAGTGAAAAAGAATAGCAAATCAAGATAATAAAAACGAGTCAATGAAAACTGAAGGAAGAGTTGGTGACTTGACAAAGCAATGCCAAAACACTCAAAGCAAAAAAAACTGTAGATCATGAGGATTTGTACAAAATCCCTACTGAATTATAAACAAAAAGCCAAATAAGGTTGGCTGCCTTTTATGTTCATTAACATTGTACATTTCAGAATTTACTTTCCTAATGTACATCACACTGTTTATAAACTTTGTATACTTAATTTTGATTATATGAAAAAGGCTAGCATTTGTTCAAAATATAAAGGAAAACCATGTACCCATTTTCAGCAAACATTAAAAAAAAAGTTCACAATGAACGCTTCTTTTGCTTTGTATCAAGATTCTGGAATGATGTCAAGTTGAATTGTAAAGAGAGGTTGAACTTAAGCTTAAAATGCCACTTTGTAATGGCACGATCGAATGAGAAAGTGGCTTTGTAAAAGCTGAAAAGCTGCACATATAGCTTAAACTGCACTTCATCCTATAAAATATGCTGCAATAAAATTTAAAGTGGATTTGTAATAATGAAAAACAAACATCTTTTTTACAGTAATTCCTTTAACAGTGCATTTGCAGAAGAATAGACAATATGTTGAATTATCTTGCCAATCAGTCTATGTTTGATGTTGAACTCACATAACCACTCTACATAAATGTTATTTTAAGCAAAATCAAACTGTTTTACAACTCTTCATGACTTGACTCTCAGGTACAGTATGACACTGAAACCTTATTTCACAGAAAACTTCGGTAGAAATTGATTCCATTCTTTTCATTTGATTCTTTTTTCTTTATTAGAATTCATAAACACTCTGTGATTATACAATTAGGCATACTTCCATGTCATAAACCATTGAATACCAGATTTTGAATGATCTGCTTGGAATATTAGTTTATACAAATCTGTTGTTGCATGGTAAACATAAAATACTTGACATTTGCTTTGCAAATTCTTGAAGAAAAAAGCATGAAAACTAACTCTTGTAGATATATATCCAACAACATTGATTCAACTTTAATTCTACAGTACAATTAAATGGAGAAACACTAGCTCATGAAAGTACGGTAAAAACAAAGAGGTAAAGGCAACACATATGGAATATATATATGATATTAAAAAAGGAAGTTATATAATTATGCTGCTCTCTTTAAACTGTCAAGCATGGGCAACACATTTGCACCCTAGACATCCAGACCAGAAGCCCCTCATCAACCTCCTCTGCATTCACAACATAACATATTAAATTAGTTTAAAAAATTACATAACTTATAAAATAAAATAATAAAAATGTGTTACCACTATTTTTTAAAGCATGCATAAAAATCTTAATACCTTTTTTGGCTTTTTGTAGAGTAATTCAGGTGGAATCTTGTACAAATCCTCATCTACAGCTTTAGGTGCTTTGTATCCTTCTTTAGTTGAGTCATAAACTTTTCCTTGCCTTCTCAGCTCTCCATTCTCTTTCGTTCTTTCTCCTCCTCTTTTCACCTAATAATTTCATGAAAGCAAATTAGGTACTTGCTACATTAAGCTGCAAATATGCAATAAATAACATATGCTTGTGAAAACAAAGTAAGAAATAAATTGAAACCTTGGTTTGAGTGTACTGGTTGTAAACATACTGAGTTTTTAGAGGAGAAACAGGAACTTTGAAAAGATCAACATCGCGATTAGGAAAGTAATGTGATGATCTAAAGAGAGTAGATTGTATAGCAGAATCAAAATACTGGGTAATTGGGACTTCATCATAGTAGCATTCCCAGTTTCCAAATGCTGGTATCTTAATCCTCTTCGTTTCCTACAAAAAATGGAAGAAGAAAAAAAAATGAAAAAAAAATATAACTTTTTCTATAAAGTAGTACGAGGAAGAAAAAGAAAGAAATATAATGTAATAGTTGTTAACTGACCTCCATACTGATGAGAGGCAAGAAGTATAGAGAACAGGTGGAGAAGAAGTAAAATAGAATGTTTGTAGCAAAAGAAAAGGTGGAGAGTAATAAATAGGAGAAGAATGGCAGTAGTAAACGAGTTCGCTGTAGCTGACTTTATGAAGGAAGCATGGCTTTTACTCCATTTAAAAAAAAAATTGCCATCAGTCTCTTCAAGTTTTATGTATATAGCTTATGTGCACATATATCGAAGAGTTGAACAGTGAATACTATATGGGGTCAGGAGAGGTTGAACATGTTCGTTTCTTTGACGTTTTATTGTATTGATTCTTGCGCTTCTTGGCTTACTTTGCAGGTGATTGTATTGATATCAGTTTTATGTTAATCTGATCGTATATATAGGTAACTGTATTTCTAGTAATATATGACATTTGAACAAACTAACCTTACGGAGAAAAACTGGACAACAGTTAAATTTGCATGTGATTCAATATGCTTTGGATTTGGCTTATATTATTTAAAGAACAAAATCACCTAAAGCTATTTCGATTTATTTACCCTTGGAGCATTGATTTTCCAAAAGAAACCGAAACAAGAAAAATAATAAAATTAAAACAGAAAGCAAGTAAAGAGAGACACGGATTTATAGTGGTTCGGTTAACTCCAGCCTACGTTCACTTCAAAGATTTTTCTTTTATTCGTTTATACTGCTGTTAAAGTTATAAATCCGTTAAATCGCGGAATAAAAATAGCAGAGTTTAGCATAGGTAGAAGATAGAATGAAGTAGAAAAAAGATCCATTTTCTGATGTAGGGCCCGCTGCATTTATAGGGGAACACATGTACGGATCAAATTGAAATTTCGTCAGAAGAACCTCAAGGTCCAGACGACCCGGCCCAAGAAAATAAAGACCGATCACTTTCCATAATAGGGATTTGGGCAATTCCTATTTTGATGGAGATAGGGGCTGCGATCCCAATGGTGTGTTCCTCATGTTGTAATATGTTTGTACTCCAAGTTTCATGTTGATAGCGGCGGTAGATTTTGAGTTATTGATCGATTATCGTTGCAAATTCAACTAAACTAATCTCTGAGTAGGGATGAGGACCGATCTCTCCAAATTCCTCTTTTTGGGTGCGATCCGGACTCTTTGGGGTCCCCTCTTATTGTTTCCAAAGTTTCACTTCAATCCGTCTTGCGCATGATGAGTTATGCAACGATCATCATTGGGTTATGTTGTGTGCATCATGTTTAATCCGATCCCTTTATTTCAATCTCTCTATTCTGATCCTTCTTCTAAGTGAACTATTAGTTCCGTAATTAGCTATTATATGAATGTGGTCCATTCGAATCCATTCAACTACCATTCATAGTTCCGAATATGATCGCTCTTCAATCCCGATAACCATCTCTTCGGGTTTTCTGTCTTAATGACCATGAAGTCTGTTTGGTTAAATCCTTCCGTGTACTGTCTTTTCAAAAGGCGGATTAACACATACGTTTTCTCAATAACCGTTCAGTTCAACAGCTGTTTAAAGATCGAGAGCTTATTAAAAAAAACGTCTGATGGCTGGACGCTAGTTAACAAACGCCAACTGAATTTGTAACTGCTATTTTGAATAGCCATTTGAGGTTAAACGTTGCAAAATCTTATTTTGGATATGGTGTGCATGCATATATTTACTTAAACTGTGTACATGCCTCAAACGGTGTACATGTTATATAAGCTGGACTCATACCTCAAACTGTGTACAAGCATATACTTACTTGAACTTGATATACAATCGATTTATTTTTGTTGGGCTTTCTGGAGCTATGGTAATAAATGAAGGGAAATAATATATCATACTTCATTGCAGATAGATCAATGATGTCAGCTTTTATGTAGTGCCTATTCCACGTATGAATCGACACATTGACCATTAGCTATTACCTATTTTACTGTGGGTTAACTATGTAGCTGGGTGCTAGATGATCTATGCTTCTAGAATCTTTATAAAATTTCAAATTTTTGTATTTATTTATATAGGAGTTTGATTAGTGAAGGTTAGTTTAGTTTCTTTAATTTCATGTTTAAAGATTTTGTAATTGCTCATGATCTCTGAAGTTAAGAATATTCTAATAATTACTTACTATAGCTTTCTGTTTACAATTATGTTAATATTATTTCTAATCAAATATTACAAAATAAATTTGTGATAAAATATGTAAGGCCTTCTGAATGCTGAAGCTGAGGCAGACGGTGCTTGAATTTTGTAACGTCTTCTATTAAAATTTGACCTGTGGGTTGTCTAGCTCAGGTGGAAGTTTCATGGGCTGATGCACACTCGCATTTTTAATCCAGTTCTGTATTCGAACAGCCCATTGAATTATAAATTTAAAGGCTAAAGCCCGATTGCATGATGATTACTTCAGCCTTCGATTTGGTTACATCATCTTTGTATTTATGAAGACCAAGCTTCTTTAGAGCATTAAAGCTACTTTTTGATCTAATTTTGGATCCATGCTTATTAGTGGAAAATAGCTGTAAGTACAAACTTTAAAAAAAAAATTAGACTTAAAGAAAATAAGTTTCATTTTTGGATTGAAAGACAAAATTTGAAAAAAATAAGGTTGAAGGACAATGCTAATTATAACTAGCATTTTGTAGTGTAAAACTGAGTATAATGCAAGTTATAACTAGTATTTTGTATAGTGTAAAAACTGAATATGATGCTAGTTATAACCAACATTGTATTTCTGTCTAATTTTTTTTCAAAGTTTGTGCTTCTGCCAAAAATTGAAACTTTATGTCATTCAGTCTAATTTTTTTTTCGAAAGTTTGTCATTTTTCCTAATCCCTCTGCTTATTATTGCAGTCGTTGAAAAAAAAACTGGATGAGTTTTTTGACAATAAATCGTGGAAGATCGGTACAAAAACTTGTTATTACACGTCTTTAAAAATAACAACTAAAAATCAAAATGTACTCAAGATGGTATGATAATATAATAAATTAAACATGACTTAGTTTAGAATGATAAAGTTGAATTCCACTTTTATTTTCAGACGATAAAGTTGAATTCCACTTTTATTTTCAGAATCAGATACAAAAATAGGGTACATATATCTCTTATCTTGAAATCAAAACTTCAAATTGAAATGTTTGTCCATGTCTGATGCCCATACACAGATGCTGGTAAGCACACGAACCATGAAATATCAATTTTAAAATTTGACTAACCAATCAAATAACTTGTCGTACATCCCATCTTCGAGCGCATAGATAAAATATAATACATCATTGATATAGACTTAGACAAGGCAATGGTATAACCAAAAAATAAACTCCACGATATTAAGTACATTAAGCCTCTTGTCTGCCTTCATTGATCAGCTATCGTGCGTAATCACATTAGTTTTCTCTTTGTCTACTCGTCATAGTGCCTGATGATGAAATTAGGGGTGAACCCTAGAGGAACTTCTGTAATTTATTGTATCTTTGTAATAAAATCTCGTTCGAAGTAAAATGATTTTTTTTTTAATTATTTATTTGTTATAATGTGTTATATTAATTAATTGTTTGATGTAAGTATATTTCAGAGAAAATCCATAAATGATATGTTCTATTATATTAATTCATGAACAATTTATCACAATATGATAAGCATATCGTTTTAATATTTCTAGTTGAGATATATCGATATCGGATATCGATACATCTATTGAGACTAAAGTATGTAACACTCTTCAAATGTTGGACGGTGTATTACTCATGTTTGTCTATGAAATTACTCACTCGATAGTTTTTCTATTGGTTCATATAGCTAAGGTCAAACATAGATTATCGATGTGACAATATTATACAGTTTTCTCGACTTGAAAACATGTTGAACTTCAATGTTGAATCTCTACTTGACTGTTGTTAAATTGTGGCACGACGTTTATTTAACGATTATAATTGGGTCGAGTTGAAGCATTGAAAATGAAACACTATTCAATAGAGAATTCGTCCCCTCGTTTATATGATGGTAGAAATATCAGAAGGAGTTTATCGTCCAATAATTTGGATCAATGGGCAAAGAAGGAACTAACTGTCGTATATACTACTTCAGGTCAACTACACGAATATATCTAAAATAATACATATATCGTTTCGATGCAAGTCAATGCACATGAGTTCTAGAATTGAATAATATAGTATTGGTGACACTTAAAAATATTTTTCAACTAACAAAACCGGAGTGAACAAAAACGATGAATTTATATCATATCTAAAAGTTTGATACATTATCTCATATATACAATTCAACATACAAATACATTACGTCAATCGGTACAAGGGTATGTCAATATAAACAAAACAAATATCAACCTTCGTTCTCCAACTCTATATCGCATACCACAAAGCATATACAGTCATAATATTGATCTGTAAAACAAACTCAATCTGATCCGACATGTCATCTCTATACATTTATTATCCAAGAGTATTACTGAGTAATACTGTCGAGTACCACAGAGAATAAGGTGGTGTCAGTGTTTTCAGAATATAACAAAAATAACAGCATCATATATAAATAAATCCCATCAGTACTGCAATGGAAGTAAGTAATGTATAATACACATTAAATTTTAAAATTTATAGATTCTCAAAATCTCGACTTGTTACACTCGAGGTTGTTAAACAAATAAAATACCCCGAGTCAGGTTAGAAATCTAGCGGCTGTATAACCGAGTTCTAATAATAACATAATGAGTGCGACAAGTCTAAATATACTACACACTATAAAACACCCATAAATAATTTCATATAAGTTCAGTAGTCAAAACCATTTTTTAAATTAATTTCTAAAGTGATTATCTTTTAAACCATTTCCACAAAATCACTTCAAAATGGATTTTTAAATCACTTCTATAAAATTACTTTATTCACGAAAATCCTGTATATTTAGAATCATATACCAGAGGTTTGCTTTGCAAACGATGTCAAAATACTAGTTTTATATACAAATAATTTATCAAAATATTTCTCAATTTGTATAAAATCATCACAAAGAAAATTTGAATTTCTTTGAAAAATTGCAAATATTTGTTTATAAATATTAAAACTTCAAATATTTGCAGAGTTTTACGCAAATATCTAAAATTTGAAAATAAATATTTTTTTATAGCATGTATTTGGAAGGTGACTCTTTTACATTTGTAAACTTAAAGGTGTTTTAAAAATCTTCTCTAATTCCTTATTCTAATTATCTGTGTACATTGTTAATATTATTTCCAATAAAATATTATAAAATTAAATTTGTGATAAAATATTTAAGGCGTTCCGAATGCAGAACCTAGTACAGATAGTGCTTGAATTTTATAACGTTTTCTGTTAAATTTCAACTGTGGAGCGATCTACCTCACGTGAAAGTTTCATGGGCCAAAAGCTCAATCGCATTTGTAATTCAGTTTTGTATTCGTACAGCCATTGAACTATAAATTTATGGGCTAAAGCCCGCTTGCATGATTACTTCAGCCTTGCTTTTGTTACCATTTGTGTTTCTGAAGACCCAGTTTCTTTGGAGCATTAAAAGCTATTTTTTAATGTACTTTTTAATCCATGCTTATCATAACTCGTTAAAAAAAAAGCTGGGTTAGTTTTTTTAACAATAAATCTTCGAAGATCCATGCAAAGACTTGTTATCATGTACAAGTCTTCAAAACAACAATTAAAAAATAAATGTACTCAAGATAGTACCATAATATAATGAATTAAACATGATTTAGTTTAGAATGATAAAGTTGGATTCAGCCTTTATTTTCAGTATCAGATATGCATATCTCTCCTCTTGAAATCAAAACCACAAATTGAAATATCCATCCCTATCTGATGCCTATGAATGGACCATTCATCTGTGCTGATAAGCGCTCGATCCATGAAATATCAGTTTTAAAATCTGACTAACCAATCAAATTGTTAAATTTCGATGATGCAATATTTCCATATTAGAGAAGATTTGAAAGATATTGTTGATTTCGATGATACGATATTACCAATTAAAGAAGATTGGAAAATTATTTGAGATAATGACTCAAATATATATATATATATATATATATATATATATATATATAATTTAATTCAAGAGGACAATAAATTATCTGGAAGATATAAAATAAACAAACAATTCTCTAATCATCTAATTAAATAAGGAATCTTATCATACACGTGCAAATTGGAGGAAACTGATTCAAACGGATAAACGTTTCCTAAATGAATATGAGAATTGATGAGACATTGATTTATAAGCATAAATCAATTACTTCATCCCTAATTAATAATCTCTATATAAAATAGTCATTATGTAGAGATTGAAATCATCCTCTCAAGTTGTATTTATTATTCTTCTTCTTAGTTTCCATTATTAGTCTTGTAAAATTTTCTTTTATTAGAAAGTAATAAAATCTCCTCTCTTTAAAGTGGATGTACATTATCTCGCTGTAGTAGAACCACTATAAATCCACGTGTGAATCCTTTATATGTTTTCTGCGATTGGTTGTTTGGATTCTCTTGTTGCTGTTTGTTTTAACGCACTACAACACGATCTTATTGCTTCTGCATTTATTTAAGTTGATTTGCAGTCATTTGTGTGAATCTACCTGAATAGTCTGTTATCAGAGGTTGTTGTTGAAGCCAGAGCTAGAAGGTGATCGATAAAATGGTAAGATCTGGAGATGAAAGTGAGGTTAGATCTACCCAGTAATATGCAGCCTACACTAAGAGTTCATATGCAGCATCTGGTTCGTAATCAGCTATAGAGAAGTGCAACGAAGATAATGATTTTGAGAAGTATCAGTGGAAGGTGAAGACAGTGTTGAGAAGAAATCGTGTTTATCAGGTTATGTTTGACACAGAACCGTTGCCAACAGATATCTCAAAATTGAAAAGGAAGAAGATGGAAGAATGTACCTTTACTACCCTCCAATTGGCCATAGGTAAGAACGTCATTCCATAGATTTGCAGTGAAACTACTGCTAGAGGCTTGTAAAGGAAATTGGAGGATCTCTACATGGAGAAGTCGTTCACGAGTAGGCTAATTTTGTTGAAGACTTTCTTCAGTTACAAGATGCAGGAAGGCACTTCGTTGGAAGCACATCTTAACTTCTTCGATGACTTGATGATGAAGATGAAAGTTGTTGATTTGAATGTGGATGAAGAGAAAAAGGGAATAGTGGTATTATGCTCTCTTCCACAACTATATACAGTATTCGCTAACAGCTTGATTTATGGTAAAAACATGCTAACATTAGAAGATGTGAAGACGGGGCTCCTGAGTGAAGAGATGATGGATCGGATGAAACTTATGAATGAAAGTGGAGAAGCTAGTAGTAGTCAAGCAATGTTCGTAGAGAGATGAAAAAAGGAGAAGAAGGAGAATAATTTCAGTGGGCATTCCAAGTCGAGGAAGCCTGGAAGTGGTTGGAAAAGAAAGTCTAGAGACAACATGTGTCATCATTGTAAAAAGCATAGCAACTGGAAGAAAGATTGTCTAGATATTAGAAAGTGACATGAAGTGGATGGTTCTTCATCTATTACGGTGGAAAAGGTTGTTTCTGATGATGTGTTAGCTGCATCTATTTTCAATGTATTAGACCATTGGGTACTGGATTCAGGGGCGTCTTTCCATACAACGCCTAAGAAGGTGTATTTCTGTTCTTACTAAGATAAGGAGGGAAAGCGCCATATTGATGAGGAACGATGCTACCTGCAAGTCATTAGGAGAAGCATCAGTGTGTATTCGCATGCATGATGGTGTGGTGCGCACTATCGCTTAAGTCTGTTGTATTTCAGGTTTAAGGAAATCTCTTCTATCTTTTGATCAGCTAGCATCTTTGGGCTATAGGATTAAGATAGAGTCGGATAGCTTGAAGGTGTGACGACCCGGAATTTTGGGCTTTTAAATTGGAATATTTAATTTGTTTAAAATATTCAAAAGTTAAATTTTTACTCGAATTTCGAATATAAATATTTATTGGATAATTAATTTTTGAATTTAATTTATTGGAAATTGGGCAAAATATTGAATCTTTAGTTTTAAGCCTGTTAAAAATAATTTGAAGGCTTATAAAATTTCAAATTTATAATACAAAGGTAATAGAACTTTTAAAATTGAATTTAAAAGTGTTTCGTTCAGTTTTGAAAATATATCATTTAAAATGATATTTAAAAATAGCCTTCCGAGGCACAGTCTCGGAATTCGATGAAACCAGTTCCATTGGATCCGTAATATTGTATTATTATCGGATTTCAATTTTCGTAGAGGTTGGGGTTGTTGGGTGAGCGTACGATATACAAACGCGCTGAATTATATCGAAAATTTGAGTTGTTATAATGAGATATTTTATACCTTAATAAAAAATTTAAAGTCAGATCAAAAATCAACTCAACCGTCACCCTATTTTTTTCTCAGCCGACCTACCTACTGATGTACGAGTTAATCTAACTTCACGTTACCAGTTCTTCTTTCATTTCAAAGTATGTCGTTCTTTTTATTTAATAATGGCCGAGTCTTGGATTCCTATCTCCAGTATATTTCACTCCCTCTCCTCTTCTTCATGTTCAAAACCGAGTGTTCCTCCACCAATAAACATCTCGAGATTCCCAATTTCTTTCAAAAAAATCGATATCGAAGAAAAAAATTAAATTAAAGCTTGTCTTCCTCTTCCAGTTTCTTCATTTGAAAACAAATCGCATCTTCTCCTCTATTTCCATTCAAAGTGAAATCGAACGAAGCCAGACTTTAAGGGGCCGCGACCATAGGGTATGCGATTGAGTGCATCGGCGTTGACGTGAGGAGGGCGCACTCGCAGGGCCGACTCGGTGGAGTTCGGAGATGTAAGCGATGCGATGCAAGGGTAGTTTTGCGATCTAGGGTTTAGGCCGCGGTTGATTTGCAGTTGGCTTGGGGTCGAACTCGAGTTCAAGTGCGAGTTCGCTGAGATTGGCGTCGCTGGTACCAGCGGGAAGTGGCGATGGCGAAGTCGAGAGTTGTTCGTGCTCGAATTTGTCGAGTCGGTGAGGTAAACGTTTTGTTTTTTTTATTTTAATTTTCCTAAATTTATACATATGTATATACTGATAAGTATGTATATGCAGAATAATTGCAGTAAGATATAAAAGCTAATCTGTTATAAATTTATATATTAGATTTAGAAATAGGAATTTTAAAGGGGTATATAAATTATTTTATAAATATACATATGGTAAAATAAAAAAAATTAAGATGGTTAACTTATCTAATTAGCTTATTTAATTTATTTTACTTACTAGAAATAATTTATTAGAAGGAAAATATGTTTGAAATCAAATTATTAATTTAAAACCAAATTCCCAGTCAATTAGATTAATAAATGGAAACTTAATCTTTCGATTTTATTTCGAATATTAATAAATCATATAAATTGTTTATTCAAGGTCAATAATCGAGAACCAAGGCAATATTGAAGTGGATTGCAAATAAAAGCAAAGGTGAGTTAATCTCACTCATCTGGTTGTAATTTAAATTTAATTAGTTAAATTTAAAATATTTGGTGAATGATTGGATTGTTTTGATATGATAGTATATATAGTAGTATATACCAATATATATTGGCTTATGTATATATTAGAGTTGACATTCCCGCATTTATATAGCGGATGAGACCCTATGCACCGCATAATAGCGGATGATTTTTATTTAAATCTCATATACCGCGATATTCCACCTCGAAGTGGAATTGGTATTGTGCTAACATTTGTGGATGCAGGAAAACAGGTTGGAGGGATCCAACTGGATTCCTCAAAATTATTTGGATTATTTAATATTCTGTGTTCTGAATAATTGATATCCTGTGATGATTTTATATTGGATGATGTGGTTGATTTGAATCGTCCAGTTTAATGAGTTATAAAATCTATGAAATTGAATTTTTGAAAAGAAAGAAATAAAATTTAAGTAAAATAATTCAAGTGAATAGGAATAGAATTAATAATGAACTGAAAATAAAAATAAAGTAATTTGGAATTTTAACAAATGTGGAATAAGGGAATTTTAAATTTACAGGGGAATAGTACATTTTAATCTAAAGTGATGTTGATTTAAAGTATAAAGAATTTATTTTTAAATTTCAAGGATTAAATTTAATTAAAGAGTAAATGAGGAATTTTGGAAATTTGAAATAGGTATTTCCAGTAAAAAGGGGTTTTAACTCAAAATAAAGAAATAAAATCTAAAGTTAATGTATTTTGAAATAAATGAAGTAAAAAGGGAAAATTTATTTCAAATGAAGCAAATTTGAAACAATTGAAAATTGATTTATTGTTTGAAATTAACATTTAAAAGAGAAATGAGATTTTGGATTTTATAAACTGGGTTTTATAAAGTGAAGTGAAATATCAGTGGATATTTCAAATGTAAACTCAAGGTGGGAATTTACCAAGTAATGTGAATCTGTTTTAAATTAAATAGTGATTTATTTTTAAAGGATGTGAAAGAGAAGTGTGTTCTCTGGATAGCCAAGTATGTTTTAAGAACAAATTTTTTAAAAGTATAAGTCAAAGTTTTGAAAAGCCGATTTAAGGTATGTTGAAATGTGTTTTAAGAAATTCATTTTTTTCAAATGTTTAAAATTTTAAAGTATTTTCATATTTATCATAATAGTAATTATTTTAAGTGATTTGGTATTATGTTTTGGAAAGGAGAAAAGATTTAGTTTATATTTTATAAAGTGGTTAAATGAAAATTATTTTTAAAAGCATATGATTTAATAAACTAGTAAAGTAGTTTTAATTTCAATGATATAAAGTATATATATTGAAATAAAGTGCTTTTAAATTATTTTTAAATCTTATAGTATTTTGTACTTGGCATTCCAGAGGGAATAAATATATGGGAATGTATCCCGTAAGCGGAAACTGTTTTGAAACTGTTTTCAAAAGGGGTTTGAAAATAGAATTATATCTTGTGAAGATATATTTGAGGTAAATAAATAATTGGAAAAATTATTTATTGATTGATGGATGTTATGGACGTTAATTGATAGTTAAATAACCGACTATCAATATTTGGCCAAATACGCTGATCGTTTCGAAGAGACCGGGATCGAGATTAATTTCTCGAAAACCACTTCGATCCAGTTTGTACGTTTCATGGGGAAACAAGTTTGATATCGAAGATGGAATAGGGCCTTCAGTTTCGTTCGGACCCAGGACGGACTTGTATGGACGAATGCTTTCGGAACATCGTCAGGGGACGATGGGCATTCTAAAGGATGTGTTCTAAAAAGGCAACGCTCAGCCTCAAGCCTCATCAACCGGGAATGACTGAAAATCAGGGGATATGTAGCAAGGCTTCGTGGGTAGCGCCCACTGGAGAGTAGGGTCATCCCTGCCTAGAGGTCCCTTTTATTTCGGCTTAGTGGTGCGGTTGCTGATCCCAACCGTGGGGTGATCTTATTCGGAATTGCCCATAGGTGATTCCGGCCTTGTGTTGCAAGGGAGCGGGCGTACTCCTCGGTACTATGATCTATGCCACGTACTGTGACAGGTGGTACCCCAGTGCCTAGTCATTCATTAGAAATCCATCCTCCCTACGTGCCTGTACGGTTTTGATTGTGCCCAACTATTGTTGAAATGTGAGATGCAAGCATTTCAGCTAGATTCTATTTTACTTTCTGTAGACACTATTATAATATCAGACGGATTTTGATATAAAATGTTTTAGCTATCGTAAGGTAAAAACCTGACATGTTTATTTGTGGCGTGGTCTTACGAGATGCTTTTGATTTCAAAGTATTTTTGAAAACTTTAAAAATCAAATTGAGTGTGATTTTCTCAAGCTGGTATTCCAACTAACTCGGGTATTGTTTTATATGATGCTCGGGTCAGACCGAGTATTACGGATACAGGATAGGATGATGTGGAGCTCAGTGGACGAGCTGGGTGGCGAGACGTATCTCCCGTACTTGTATATATATATATATATATATATATTCCGCTGTGTTGATTGTTGTGCTCTGTTGTATTGTGGATATGATATGATTATTGTCCAGTTATATGTATGTGTACTCTAATGTTTACTTTGATGATGTATTGTATAAACAGATATAGTTTTGAATTGTGTAAAGATCTGTTATCTATTATATTTTGATCCGCTGCGATGTGAGATTCTTATGTTGATGTTTTCTATTTCTTCTTCTACCTCTTTCTTCTTTGAACCCAAATGTTTCGATTTTTCGTGTAAGAAAAATCGGGATATTACAGTTGGTATCAGAGCTTAGGCTGGCGACAACCTTGGCTCTGGTGGGAATTTTGAGAGTATTGATAGATATGAGCGCGTATTTGTTAGTGAATATAAAATGGTTTTATATTGTGTTGATTTATCGGTTGAGTGTTTATGAATTCTGGTCGATGTGTGGGACGCCACGACATCGATAGGGGTTTCTAAACTCTTAAACAAGATAAACCGACACAGTATTGTTTTAAAAATAGGGTAAATGAAATAATTTTATCCAAAATTATTTTTGTATGTAAAGGAAATAATTTTCCGTAAATTATTATAGTTATATATGGTTGCTTGATTGTTAGGAAATGATAATATTGAATTATTATCATCGTTATTAGGAAAATTTTAATAAGAATTGGAATTTAATCAAAAGTCAAGAAATAAATTCATATATACAAATGAGAGATTGTAAATGTGATATATAATTTGAAATAGAACCCTAGAGAAATATTTGAAATTGGAATGAGATAAAATTCCAGAGTAATGTTTGAAATAAAATTGGATAGATTTCGAATTTGAAATTTTGGAAAAAAATTAAATTCCTTTGGGTTTGAAAATGGTTTTCAAAGGTTTTGAAGGAATGATAGTGATATTATTTTGAAAATATTTAAAATTTGTTGAAATCTGGGGAGATTTGAAATTAAAAATAATTGAAATGTTTTTAAAGAGATAAAAGCACTAAACTCTTCTCGATCACTGGAAAATAACTTCTATGATGACTGTAAAATCATCGACGTCTATTTTCGAGTTTCTGAGAGAGAAATTGCTACTGAATTATTTTAACGTGGGATTGTTGCGAACTGGGTTCGGATTTGAAAATTCAAAAGAATAATTGAATTGCCAAAGGTTTTGGGATATAGTTGATTTCAAAGGTAATTTTGAAATTTTGAAAATTGTTTAAACTCTGGAAGTTAATTACAAGTGTTTATGGAATAATAAAAATATACATATATTTAAATAAAAGGAATAATTCTGAGATAAAAAGTAAAAATGTGAACGGAATTAGTTGTAAATAGATGGAAGTATGGATATAAATGAGTTTGTGACTTTTAAAATTTAGAAATGGAATTAATAATAGAATTTGAAAGTGAAGCTTGAGTTATTAATAGAAATTCAACTTGAAATTGTATGGAATTTCATTAAAATAAAATGAATTGGGATGCAAATAAATCTTGTTCGAGTATGTATAAATTAAATATGAGTTGGATAGTATGGTTAATTGAATTAAATGGAATGTGTTTAATTGTAAATGAATGGAAGTATAAAAATATAAGTGTGTGGTTTATCAAAAATTGGAAGGTGGAACAAAAACCAAAAGAAGATTTGTTAGTATATTGGAAAATCCAAACTTGAGATATAAAATAAATTTGAATTCAAGTAAACTAAGAAAAGTGGTTTTGAGATAAAAATCAAATATTGAATTGTAAATTTAAAGCGAATCAATTAGAAATTAAATGGTTAATGAAATGAATGGGATAATAATAGAGGTGATTTGAATTGTAAATAAATTCAGGTGAGTAGAAATGATATGAAGTGGCCTTGTTATTAATAAAATTCAATTCAGAAATAAATTATTCAATGTGAATTAGAAATTTATATTGGATTCAATGAATATACCAATTAAATTTAAAAAGTGGTATGGAATTAAATGTAATTTGAGTTGAAATCAATTTGAATTGATTGTAAAACTTAAGTAATTATTTATTCACATGGATATCCGCAAATTGCATAGAATGAATGGTCGTTTGATGTAAACAAGAGTAATTAGAATTCTATGAGTCAAGAGTAGTGGAACAAAACTGATTTTGGAATTAATTGAAAGGAATAGAGTTAGTTTGGATTAAAAATAAATTGAATGTAAGAAATTGAGTATAAATTGTGTTGGAATCAATTTTAGGTGGTTATAAGCTTATGTAGTTGTTTATTCACATACATATAGTCAAATTTTGTAGAAATAAATGGTCATTTGACGTAAACGAGATATAATAAATTATATGAATTGATAGAAGCGAAATAAAATTGATTTTGAAATCAATTGAATTGAATATGGGATTGTTTGGATTACAAATGAATTAAATGTAAGAAAATAAGTTGAAATCATTCCGAATTGAATAAGATGATATAAAAATCTAGTAAAAACAATGAATTAATATTGAGACCTTAAAAATTTCTTATGAAAACTATTTTGTGAATGTTGCTTATGAAATGCGAGTGTTTAGCTATTGAAAGTAAGTGAAATGTTAATTAATTGCATATATTTATCACTTACATATGTGAATTGAGTTAGTACAGGTTCAGGGAAGCCGGTTGACTGAATTTGATTGCGCAATATGCTAAATAAATAAGCTGCTTGCTTAAAAATGCTAATAAAGGTACACCTACACAATAAAAATAGGAAATATGAACTGCTTATATTGATATATATTGTGATTTCCGGCCAGAGGCCGATGTATATATATATTTGTACATCCTGCGGTATCGCAGAAGCTCCTTCGTACAAAGGAGACTATGCCAAAATTTTCCGAAAATTTTGGGAGTTAGAAAATTTTGAAATTATTGGAAATTCACTAACAACAAATGAATTAAAATTGGTAGGCGAATAGTATTAAACTGAATATGGAAACCTAACGTAAAATTGGGTATGTTAAGTAAAGTGAAATTGAAGTAATTGTTCGAAGAAGCTAAAAGAAGGGAAGAAAGTGTAAATAAACTTTTATCTGGAATTTTAAACAAAGTAGTAATTGAAACTAGTAAAGAAAAATAGTTAATTAATTATGGCTGAGACAAAGTGAATAAAAATTCAATATTCAAAGTTGGAAGTAATTAGTAAATTGAAACGAAGTAAATTCAAATGGAATAGTAAAAGGCAAAGTGAATAGAAATGAATTTAAACTTCCGTTGTGAAGTAAAAGTAATAATATAAGGGATATATATATATATATATATATATATATTGGACTTAAGAAATGAAGAATGAAATTCTTAAGTGAATTAGTATTAGGAATACTAAATGGATAATTGAATGAAAATCAAATTGGAATGTTGTGATTGGATATTATTGCAGAGTAGAATACAGGTAATTTAAAAGCAAGAGAAATCGGATTTTGATTTTGAAGATAAATTTGAATTGCCCGACTAAAGGTATGTATTTGAATTTCTATATGAAATTTGATTGGGATTTTGATATAGCCACTTGGCTTTCTATTTTCTTTTGGATTTGGGAGGCCGTAGAGCCATTTTGTAGTAGTACCAAGCTAGCCGCGCAAAGGAGATGCTGGTAAAAAATTTCGGGAATTTAGAGAGTTAGAAAATTTATGAGAAATTTTGGATAATTTAAAATTTGAATTCAAATTTGAATTTGAATTGTGAAGTAAAATTAAGTTGTTTGGAAACTATGGTTAAAGTGTGGACAGTTAGATGAAATGATGATCTTTAATAAAAGATTTGGGATGATAAGTTGATAAAACTGTTTTGTTTTGGGGAAATGATAAACGGGAATTGGAACGTTCTTCTTAACTTGTAATTTCAGGGACAAAATTCTTTTAAGGAGGGAGGAATGTGACGACCCGGAATTTTGGGCTTTTAAATTGGAATATTTAATTTGTTTAAAATATTCAAAAGTTAAATTTTTACTCGAATTTCGAATATAAATATTTATTGGATAATTAATTTTTGAATTTAATTTATTGGAAATTGGGCAAAATATTGAATCTTCAGTTTTAAGCCTGTTAAAAATAATTTGAAGGCTTATAAAATTTTAAATTTATAATACAAAGGTAATAGAACTATTAAAATTGAATTTAAAAGTGTTTCGTTCAGTTTTGAAAATATATCATTTAAAATGATATTTAAAAATAGCCTTCCGAGGCACAGTCTCGGAATTTGACGAAACCAGTTCCATTGGATCTGTAATATTGTATTATTATCGGATTTCAATTTTCGTAGAGGTTGGGGTTGTTGGGTGAGCGTACGATATACAAACGCGCTGAATTATATCGAAAATTTGAGTTGTTATAATGAGATATTTTATACCTTAATAAAATTTTTAAAGTCAGATCAAAAATCAACTCAACCGTCACCCTATTTTTTTCTCAACCGACCTACCTACTGATGTACGAGTTAATCTAACTTCACGTTACCAGTTCTTCTTTCATTTCAAAGTATGTCGTTCTTTTTATTTAATAATGGCCGAGTCTTGGATTCCTATCTCTAGTATATTTCACTCCCTCTCCTCTTCTTCATGTTCAAAACCGAGTGTTCCTCCACCAATAAACATCTCGAGATTCCCAATTTCTTTAAAAAAAATCGATATCGAAGAAAAAAAAATAAATTAAAGCTTGTCTTCCTCTTCCAGTTTCTTCATTTGAAAACAAATCGCATCTTCTCCTCTATTTCCATTCAAAGTGAAATCGAACGAAGCCAGACTTTAAGGGGCCGCGACCAGAGGGTATGCGATTGAGTGCATCGGCGTTGACGTGAGGAGGGCGCACTTGTAGGGCCGACTCGGTGGAGTTCGGAGATGTAAGCGATGCGATGCAAGGGTAGTTTCGCGATCTAGGGTTTAGGTCGCGGTTGATTTGCAGTTGGCTTGGGGTCGAACTCGAGTTCAAGTGCGAGTTCGCTGAGATTGGCGTCGCTGGTACCAGCGAGAAGTGGCGATGGCGAAGTCGAGAGTTGTTCGTGCTCGAATTTGTCGAGTCGATGAGGTAAACGTTTTGTTTTTTTTTTTATTTTAATTTTCCTAAATTTATACATATATATATACTGATAAGTATGTATATGCAGAATAATTGCAGTAAGATATAAAAGCTATTCTGTTATAAATTTATATATTAGATTTAGAAATAGGAATTTTAAAGGGGTATATAAATTATTTTATAAATATACATATGGTAAAATAAAAAAAATATTAAGATGGTTAACTTATCTAATTAGCTTATTTAATTTATTTTACTTACTAGAAATAATTTATTAGAAGGAAAATCTGTTTGAAATCAAATTATTAATTTAAAACCAAATTCCTAGTCAATTAGATTAATAAATGGAAACTTAATCTTTCGATTTTATTTCGAATATTAATAAATCATATAAATTGTTTATTCAAGGTCAATAATCGAGAACCAAGGCAATATTGAAGTGGATTGCAAATAAAAGCAAAGGTGAGTTAATCTCACTCATCTGGTTGTAATTTAAATTTAATTAGTTAAATTTAAAATATTTGGTGAATGATTGGATTGTTTTGATATGATAGTATATATAGTAGTATATACCAATATATATATTGGCATATGTATATATTGGAGTTGACATTCCCGCATTTATATAGCGGATGAGACCCTATGCGCCGCATAATAGCGGATGATTTTTATTTAAATCCCATATACTGCGATATTCCACCTCGAAGTGGAATTGGTATTGTGCTAACATTTGTGGATGCAGGAAAACAGGTTGGAGGGATCCAACTGGATTCCTCAAAATTATTTGGATTATTTAATATTCTGTGTTCTGAATAATTGATATCCTGTGATGATTTTATATTGGATGATGTGGTTGATTTGAATCGTCCAGTTTAATGAGTTATAAAATCTATGAAATTGAATTTTTGAAAAGAAATAAAAGAAATAAAATTTAAGTAAAATAATTCAAGTGAATAGGAATAGAATTAATAATGAATTGAAAATAAAAATAAAGTGATTTGGAATTTTAACAAATGTGGAATAAGGGAATTTTAAATTTACAGGGGAATAGTACATTTTAATCTAAAGTGTTATTGATTTAAAGTATAAAGAATTTATTTTTAAATTTCAAGGATTAAATTTAATTAAAGAGTAAATGAGGAATTTTGGAAATTTGAAATAGGTATTTCCAGTAAAAAGGGGTTTTAACTCAAAATAAAGAAATAAAATCTAAAGTTAATGTATTTTGAAATAAATGAAGTAAAAAGGGAAAATTTATTTCAAATGAAGCAAATTTGAAACAATTGAAAATTGATTTATTGTTTGAAATTAACATTTAAAAGAGAAATGAGATTTTGGAATTTATAAACTGGGTTTTATAAAGTGAAGTGAAATATCAGTGGATATTTCAAATGTAAACTCAAGGTGGGAATTTACCAAGTAATGTGAATCTGTTTTAAATTAAATAGTGATTTATTTTTAAAGCATATGAAAGAGAAGTGTGTTCTCTGGATAGCCAAGTATGTTTTAAGAACAAAATTTTTAAAAGTATAAGTCAAAGTTTTAAAAAGCTGATTTAAGGTATGTTGAAATGTGTTTTAAGAAATTCATTTATTTTCAAATGTTTAAAACTTTAAAGTATTTTCATATTTATCATAATAGTAATTATTTTAAGTGATTTGGTATTATGTTTTGGAAAGGAGAAAAGATTTAGTTTATATTTTATAAAGTGGTTAAATGAAAATTATTTTTAAAAGCATATGATTTAATAAAGTAGTAAAGTAGTTTTAATTTCAATGATATAAAGTATATATATTGAAATAAGTGCTTTTAAATTATTTTTAAATCTTATAGTATTTTGTACTTGGCATTCCAGAGGGAATAAATATATGGGAATGTATCCCGTAAGCGGAAATTGTTTTGAAACTGTTTTCAAAAGGGGTTTGAAAATAGAATTATATCTTGTGAAGATATTTTTGAGATAAATAAATAATTGGAAAAATTATTTATTGATTGATGGATGTTATGGATGTTAATTGATAGTTAAATAACCGACTATCAATATTTGGCCAAATACGCTGATCGTTTCGAAGAGACCGGGATCGAGATTAATTTCTCGAAAACCACTTCGATCCGGTTTATACGTTTCATGGGGAAACGAGTTTGATATCGAAAATGGAATAGGGCCTTCAGTTCCGTTCAGACCCGGGACGGACTTGTATGGACGAATGCTTTCGGAACATCGTCACGGGACGATGGGCATTCTAAGGGATGTATTCTAAAAAGGTAACACTCAGCCTCAAGCCTCATCAACCGGGAATGACTGAAAATCAGGGGATATGCAGCAAGGCTTCGTGGGTAGCGCCCACTGGAGAGTAGGGACATCCCTGCCTAGAGGTCCCTTTTATTTCGGCTTAGTGGTGCGGTTGCTGATCCCAACCGTGGGGTGATCTTATTCGGAATTGCCCATAGGTGATTCCGGCCTTGTGTTGCAGGGGAGCGGGTGTATTCCTCGGTATTGTGATCTATGCCGCGTACTGTGACAGGTGGTACCCTAGTGCCTAGTCATTCGTTGGAAATCCATCCTCCCTACGTGCCTGTATGGTTTTGATTGTGCCCAACTATTGTTGAAATGTGAGATGCAAGCATTTCAGCTAGATTCTATTTTACTTTCTGTAGACACTATTATAATATCAGACGGATTTTGATATAAAATGTTTTAGCTATCGTAAGGTAAAAACCCAACATGTTTATTTGTGGTGTGTTCTTACGAGATGCTTTTGATTTCAAAGTATTTTTGAAAACTTTAAAAATCAAATTGAGTGTGATTTTCTCACGCTGGTATTCCAGACTGACTCGGGTATTGTTTTATATGATGCTCGGGTCAGACCGAGTATTACAGATACAGGATAGGATGATGTGGAGCTCAGTGGACGAGCTGGGTGGCGAGACGTATCTCCCGTACTTGTATATATATATATTCCGCTGTGTTGATTGTTGTGCTCTATTGTATTGAGGATATGATATGATTATTGTCCAGTTATATGTATGTGTACTCTGATGTTTACTTTGATGATGTATTGTATAAACAGATATAGTTTTGAATTGTGTAAAGATCTGTTATCTAATATATTTTGATCCGCTGTGATGTGAGATTCTGATGTTGATGTTTTCTATTTCTTCTTCTACCTCTTTCTTCTTTGAACCCAAATGTTTCGATTTTTCGTGTAAGAAAAATTGGGATATTACAGAAGGTCACACGTTTGCTCTTGTATTGATGTAAGGATTATTGGTCTGGAACCTTTATCTGCTGAAAGGATCTACAGTTCTTGAAGAGTCATGTATTGGAATTGGTAGTTCACGAGCTTTGGATGCCACCAGACTTTGGCATCTCAGTTTGGATCATGTTTTGTAGAAGTGCTTGGAGTTTCTTCATCGAAGGAAGATGATCAAGAGTGAACACTTCAACCATTTATAACTCTGTAGGGAATATGTATTAGGGAAGCAGACGAAGGTTTCTTTTGGTATTAGTAGACATGAGTCCAAAGAAGTACTAGAGTATGTTCATACGAACATTTAGGGACTGGTAGCTATAGCTTCAATTGGAGGAGCTAAGTATTTTATTTTTTTTATTGATGACTACTCTCGGGGGGTTTGGGTGTTCATGACGAAAACCAAGTCGGAGTCGTTTGAGAAGTTCAAAACTTGGAAGGCACTGGTAGAGAACGAAGTCGAAAGAAAGATGAAGGTGCCGAGATCCGGCGATGGCGATGAGTTTGTTTCGAAGGAGTTCATAGATTTTTGTAAGTGGCATTGAATTCAGAGACACTTCACTACACCCAGAGATCTGCGATCAAACAGAGTCATTTAAAGGATGAATATGACTCTACTAGAGAAAGCTCGTTGTTCGAGAATGAAGTCGGAAGGAAGTTGAAGGTGTGGAGATCTGACAATAGCGATGAGTTTGTTTCTAAGGAGTTCGTAGATTTGTGTAAGCAACATGGAATTTAAAGACACTTCACTACACTTGGAGATTTGCAATCGAATAAAGTCACTGAAAAGATGAATATGACTCTACTGGAGAAAGCTTGTTGTTTGAGATTGACGGGGGTTTTATCTATAGGCTTTTGGGATAAAGCTTTATCGACTGCAGCGTATATTATCAACAGAATTTCATGCTTAGCCATTGATGGGAAGATTCCATAGAAAAGGTGGAAAGGTACATCTATACATATCAGTTATTTTCATATACTTGATTCCATTTACAAATATCTATCTTATATTAGATAGTCGATTAGTCAACTATCGAGCTTGACATAATATTAACTTAGGAAGTGATCGAAAGGCTTCACGATTTCATACCAATAAGAACCCTCGGGGAGGAGTATTGCTACAAAACGTCTCTAGCTTTTGCTTACTTTTGAAAGAATCGGAATTGATTTAAACGAAAATTCATCAAATTAGTTTTGAAGAGACTGGGATCGGTAAGTGTTTTACTTATCGAATACCACTCCAAAACTAGTATATAAGTTCTATGTTTTGCAAGCAGTTGTGAAGTGAAATGTTATAGAGTTCATGGTTTTAAATCTCCTATATATCGTCCGAGATCTCCTTCGAGATCTCCTTTTCACACTTAAACGAGACGAGACATTAAATCTCCTCCATATCTCTCTTGATACTCATCTCGTCCGAGATATTCAAATCTCACCCAAAACATGGATCAAGATCTCAATCCGAGATCTCACCCAAAATTATACATTTTTCTTATTTTCCATAATATTTTTTATTTTCATATTGATTCAAAAGAAACTACTCAATCCAATTATAAATTACCAACTTCTTGAACATATTCTTTACTTTTTATCTTAATGAGTCATAACGAAAGGTTTCACTTCTTTATTATGTTCAAATAAAAGGATATTATTCAATCATTACCAAATCAATTAAGCTAATCAAGTTACCACTCTTCTAAAAATATTCCTTTTTCCATGTAAATCAAGTATGTTACCATTTTTATTTTTACTAAGAAAGTTATAACCGTTAAATAAATTTTTGACACATCAATTTTAGACACATAAGTACATCCGAGATATTCCTGAGATGCATTATAAGACCCGAGATGTCAATCCGAGATGTACACCCGATATGTACTTATCTCGTCCAAGATCTCCCCCGATACGAGATAACTTGTGTAAAAATTCCGAGACGAAACGTGACCAAAATCCGATATTTAAAACCTTGATAGAGTTAACTGTCAATCCTAAGGTTAAAGTCTAAGGGAGAAGTCAGCGTTAACATTCCAAACGATGTTATCGTATGGGACTGTCTATCTTGAGAAGTATTCTAAGAGAGAGGACAGTGTTAGTATTCGTCGGAGTACTTATGCAGGGAACCTATGTGGAGGTTCAAGATCTGTTTGAGATGCTTGAATCCATGTAGTGATTTGTGATTCATTCGAGATATGGGAATTTATTTGGGAATTCGTGATCTTTTCGAGATGATGGAATCCAATTAACTGATTCGTGTTCTGTTCAAGTGATGAGGACTCATCTAAAAGATGCCAAACATAACCTCGACATCGGAAATGTCTAAAGATAGAATATGATGCACAATCTGGGGTTTTGTTATCCCACGACAAGGTATTGTCAACTCCAGATGTGACGACCCGGAATTTTTGAGCATTTGAAATTGGAATATTTAATTAATTTAAAATATTCAGAGGTTAATTATAAACTTAAATTTCAAATATCGCTGTTTATTGAGGAATTTAATAATTAAATTAAATTTATTTGAGGTTGGATAAAATAGTAAATCTGGCATTCTAAGCTAATTAAAAATATTTTGAAAGCTCGTAAAATTCGTAATGATAATACTAAAGATAATAGAAGCTTCAGAATGTAATTTCAAACTGTTTTATTCAGTTTTGAAATTATATCGTTTGAATCGATATTTAAAAATAGCCTTCCGAGGCACAGTCTCGGAATTTGACGAAACCAGTTCCATTGGGTCTGTAATATTATTTTATTACCGGATTTCAATTTTCGTAGTATTTGGAGTTGTTGTGTGAACGTACGGTAGATAAACGCGTTGAAATCTATATCGAATTAAATTTAAATTTATATTTGGTCAACATCAGCTGATATTCTGTCATTTCTCAAGCACTATAGCAAAGCGTTTAATGCACGCTATCCATTCCTTTAACTCGCGTAGTCTTTGTTCCAGAGATAAAATATCTATCGTTCAAAATGAATGGCCAAACAAACATTTTCTCTTCAAAACTAAATCGTTCAAACGAATTCATGGCCGGTCCTTCTTGTTCAAATCAAAATCAAACTCTCTGATAATTAGTAGCAAACGAAAATTTGAATCCCATTTCCCTCTTCTAAAATCGAAAACCCTACTAGCAACGAGGATTCATGGCGAACGAATTTAGATTCGCGAACGAAGGGAGCAAGCTCGCACGCGATGTTGAGGTAGGGTATCGATCGATGGCAGTGGTGAGGGAAGCGCAGCTAGGGCTCGCATGCGCTCGCGTAGAGGGCGGCTGAGCTAGGATTTCGAGAAGGCTTGAAGTTGAGGTCGGTGACTCGAGGGAGAGCGTTTGATCTGGTGGGTTTGTCAGGCTACTAGGCGAAGGCGAGCGAACTGGTATCGCGACTGGGGCTTCGAGATTCTCGCGAGGGCGGCGTCACAGTAGGCTGGCGTTGCGAGTCGTTCAGGGCGATAGGGAAAGTCGCAATTTTGCTGTGGGTTTGAAGTCGATCATTGTTTAGGTGAGGTTCGTTTTCTTTGATCCGATTTAACAGAATTTATTTGTAGATGAAGAAAATTTAAACAATATGGGTTGAAATAGTAAATGATAATAATAATACAGATGGATATGATTTTGATTTTCTGTAAGATATGTCCACATTTAATTTAAATGTTGATTTTTTTTTCTTGAAAACAGTAGATTTTAAAAATATTGATGTTGAAATATAAAAATATGTTTGAAAACTTATATGAATTAGATTTTTCTTTGGAATCTATATAAGGTATTTCACTAATATATAGTTCATAAGTAAAATAAATATAATTCCACTGATTTATTTTATAATAACGTATTATAGGAATTAAATTGTGTAAATCGACCTATCTGAACCATTTTTGTTACTAAAAGATTTAATAAAGGAAAACTAGTTCGAAATTTAAATTGAATGGTAATTAACTGTTTGACTATTTCGAATATTGATAAGTTATATAATATTATTCAAGGTCAAAAATCAAGAAACCAAGGCAATATTGGAAGTGGAATGCAAATGGAATAAGGTGAGTTAATCTCACTCAGTTAAATTATAATTTAAATTTAATTGGTTAAATTTAAATAATTGATTGGATGATTGCATTGATTGATGTGCTATATATATATAGTAGTATATAACAATATATACATATTGGCATATGTATATATTGGAGTTGTTGATATTCCCGCATTGTATAGCGGATGAGACCCTATGCGCCGCATAATAGCGAATGATATTTTATAAACCCATATACCGCGATATTCCACCTCGAAGTGGAATTGGTATTGTGCTAACGTCTGTGGATGCAGGGAAACAGGTTGGAGGGATCCAACTGGATTCCTCAAAATATTTAATTTTGTTTAAATATTCTATGATATGATTGTTGATATCCTGTGATGATTTATATCTGATAATCTGGTTGGATTGAATTTCCTAGTATAATGAGTTATCAAAAGAAATTGAATTGAATTTTGGAAAGAAATAAAAGGGTAAAATTTAAGTTAAATAATTCTAGTGAATTCGAATAAATTAAATAAGGAATTGTAAAAGAAATAAAGAAATTTCTTAATTCGAACAAATATGGGAAAAGAGAATTTAGAATTTAATAGGGAAGAAATAAATCTTTAACTAAAGTGATATTATTTAAAAATATAAAAGAATTGATTTCATTGAAATTTAAAGATTTAATTTAATTAAAATGTTAATTGAAGAAGTTTGGAAATCCGAAATTGGTATTCTAGTTAAAAGGGTTTCAACTCATAATAAAGAAATAAAAGATGAAAGTTAATGTATTTGAAATAATTGAAGTAAATAGGGAAATTTATTTCAAAGTAAAGTAAATTGGAAATCAATTGGAAATTGATTTAAGTGTTTAAAACTTGGATTTTTAAAAGAGAATGAGATTTTAAAATGTATAAACTGGGTTTATGAAGTGAAATGAAATATCGGTGGATATTTTAAATATAAATTCAAGGTGGGAATTTATTGAGGAATGTAAATGTGTTTAAAAATAAATGGTGATTTATTTTTAAAAGATATGGAAGAAAGTGTATTCCCTGGATAGCCAAGTACGATTTCAAAGAAAATTCTTAAATATAAGTTAAAAGTTTAATGTTGTTTTTAAAAAGGCATGTTTAGAAAATTTATTATTTCTAATATTTAAATTCTAAAGTAAATATTTTCCAAATCTATTATCGTAATAATTATTTAAAGGATGACTAGTATTTTATTTAAAAAGTGAAACTTAGTTTTGCATTTTATAAAGTAACCTTATTTTAAATATTCTCAAAAGTATTACTTTTAATTAAGTATTAAAGTAGTTTTCCAAATTTAATGTTAAAGTATATTTATAATAAAGTGTTTTAAAATTTCTTTAAAATCTATAAGTATTTTGTACTTGGTGATTCAGTGGAAATAATCATTTGGGAAATGTATTCCGTAAGGGGAAACTATTTTGAAACTGTTTTCAAATGAGCTTTGAAAATTTGGAAATATATCTTGGAAAGATATTTGGGCAAATAAATAATGTGGGAAATTATTTATTGTGTGATGGTTGCTTGTGGATGTTAATTGATAGTTAAATAACCGACTATCAATATTGGCCAAATGCGTTGATCGTTTCGAAGAGACCGGGATCGAGTTTCCGTATACCAGGATTCTAGGTCTGGAGACTCGAATACCACTTCGATTCGGTTTGTACGTTTCGTGTAACGTGTTCAAAGTCGAAGATGGAGCAGTGAAGTGCAAGGGCTAGTCGCTACTAATCCTGAGAATGTTTCCAAAATGGATGTAGTAGGAATAGTGCCTTCGGTTCCGTTCGAACCCGGAACGGACTTGTATGGACGAATGCTTTCGTGACATCGTCAGGTGGGCGATGGGCATTCTAAGGGATATGTTTTGAAAAGGTATCGTTTAGCCTCGAGCCTCATCAACCGGGAATGACTGAAAATCAGGGGTTATGCAGCAAGGCTTCGTGGGTAGCCCCCACTTGAGAGTAAAGTCATCCCTGTCTAGATGTCCCTTTATTTCGGCTTAGTGGTGCGGTTGCTGATCCCAACCGTGGGGTGATTTTATTTGGAATTATCCAGTAAGGGATGATTCCGGCCTTGTGTTGCAGGGGAGCGGGCGTACTCCTCGGTACTGTGATCTAGGCCACGTACTGTGACAGGTGGTACCCCAGTGCCTAGTCATTCGTTGGAAATTCATTCTCCCTACGTGCCTTGTACGAGTTTTGTTTGTATTACCCACGTTGTGGCTAGTATGCTGGAATTTAATCATGTAACAATTTCAGCTATTTGAATAAGTATTTGTATATAGACACTATTATAATATCAGAGGATTTTATAAAAAGTGTTTTAGCTATCGTAAGGTAAAAACCCGACATGTTTATTTGTGGCGTGGTCTTACGAGATGCTTGTTATTTTCAAAGGATTTTGAAACTTTAATAATAAATTGAGTGTGATTTTCTCACGCTGGTTTTCCAGACTGACTCGGGTATTGTTTTATATGATGCTCGGGTCAGACCGAGTATTATAGGTTACAGGATATGATGCTGTGGAGCTCAAGAGATGAGCTGGATGGCGAGACGTATCTCCCGTATTTGTTTATTGTTCCGCTGTGTATTTGGATGTATATCATTGATGTGATGAACTCTGATGATGTATTCTGTAAATATATTGTATAAACGGATATTTTTTTCTGTTAAGTAAAGATCTGTTTTGTATATATTATATTTTATTCCGCTGCGATGTGAGATTCTGTTGTTGTTTTCTATTCTTCTTCTTCTACCTCTTCTTCTTAACTAAAATGGTTCGATTTTCCGGGTCTGGAAATTCGGGTCGTTACACCAGATCTAGAGTATGGTTATCAATTATTGAACGCCGGAGTTGATGATATTTGGTTCCATGTGATTCGTATTTATGTTCGGGTGTGGGCCTTTGTGTTTAATTTATGATATATTTTATCTAGAGATATACGACGCTCGGAAGGTGGTTTCTGATTCTTGTGCATGGAGTTTGGATTTGGCTTCCCCGAAGAGATGTCCGCGAAAAATCCATTATACGAACGTTCCTTATCGATTTTAGTTGTACCCCTATTATGATGGAATGTAATCAATGTAACCATTTCGGCTTTGATTAATACTTATTTTGAATCTTGGACATTATTATAATATCACTGGATTCACTATAAACGGTTTGGTTATCGTAGGATAAAAACTCATCTGTGTTTATGTGCGGTAAGGTCTTACGAGATACCTTTATTTTGAAAGATTATTTTTTATAAACATTAAAAATCTATTTGATCTGTGTTTCTCACGCTGGTGTATAAGATTGATCCGGGTGTTATTTTCTTATAATGCTCGGGTCAGCCCCATGTATGTCTTCAGATTTAGCTTTGGACGCTTTGGAGATTCTAAAGAAGAGTTGGAGTTCTACATATCGTAGTATTTATTTCCGCTGTATTACTTTGTGTGTATCATTAGCATTTGTTAGGACAGGTTGTTATAACCACCAGGGCTGATTACTATAACTTTGAAAAACTTTGTATCTTAGGATGACAATTTATACCGTCTTTTGATATTATATATGATCGTTCCGTTGTGAGATTTTGATACTATATTCCTTCCTTGTTCTTTCTTTTATCTTTTTATTTTATCCTAACAATTCGTCTTTCCGACACTTGGATGTTTGGCACACGAATATCGTGGATGTATAAGTGTCGACATTTGAGGGTCGAAAAGACGGATCATTACATAAGAAGGGAAAAAATCCATTTTGAAAGAAAGAAGCACGGGGTTTGGTCGACCTACTCTATGGAAAATTGAGAAGCATTAAGCATATAGTAAATTTATAGCAAAAGTAAGTGATTCCAAATTTTCGAGTAAGTGAAGGAACCATAAAATGAGTCAACACTGATTATGAGGCATGGGTGCATGAGAAATGATAAGGGAAGGGGGGAAAAAGAGAGAGAAATAGGAATCAGGTGTGGAACTAAGGTATCATTTTTTTCAAATTGCTAAATGTTGAACGCTGAATACTGATTGTTTAATGTTGATTGTTGAATTCTTAATATATTGTTTTTTTGCACTCCGATTAGAAATTTATTTTATAAACGTAAATTACTACTTTGAAAATATTACTCTTCGAAATTAAAATTAATTATTCTTCGATGCAATCGCCATACAAAAGACTCTTAAATGCTTTATCTTATGCTTTATATTTTATACAAAAACAAACACTCGCATGTTTAAGTACTACCAGATTTACAAAACATGTCGAAAATGGAAAATTTGATGATAAAAATATATTTTATAACAGTTTGATCGGGAAGAAAATATTTCATTACAATAACATTGAAGTTTGCAATGCCTCCGGATTATCAATTAATGTTTTCAGCATTATTAATATATGTTCGATGTGTCATAATAAGTTATTATAGAATATCACACGATTTTGTCCAAACTTTTTATAATTATTTATTATGTTTATTTTTCGTGTATGTATTGCAGTTTTGTTTTAGTTTTCATTTATCTTAAGACAAATAGGTATTGCTCAACTTGTCAATATTATTTCATTTATAATTTTTCACCTCTACATTACATATTTCAGTTTATTCTTTTTTTCATTTCCATCTTTATTTATAAATTATCATATTTAACTACGATGTAAAACTAAAATCAAAACAAAACAGAAAAAACACCTCAATATCAAAGGAGATAAAACTAAAAACAAAATTGATATTATATTTGAACTTTCTTGATTATTTGATATAATTAGAAAAACTTTGTGTAACAATTACGTTACGTTACATATTTGTATAATTGAAAAATGTAGTGTAATAAGTGATAGGCTCTAACAATAAGCATTACATTTTTTCTTACAATTCACTGAATAAAAGAGCTTAATGAAAACAATTATTTGAAATAAGCTAACGACATGTTATCACTAATTATATAAGCATTCCGCCATTTTTCTACCATAACAAACACAGCCTGTATGTTTTGGGCCTCATATTAGCGGGTACATGAGTCTGATAGCAACCACAAGACTATGGCTCCCACATGCATATTAATGAAGTTCCTACAAGATTAAATATGCCTGAAGTTATGATTTACATTGTGCAAACTTATGCTGCGTTCATATGCAATGATAAGACATAATTAGATGTCCGCTTAAACAAGGTGCAAACTCATCCTAGAAACCCAAGCTGTCTATCGAGATCCCACTGGACTCGACTACGTACGAATTTTTACAAAATACGTACATCGTTAAAATGTCATGGCTCTAATATAACGATATTTATATACATTTTAATGCGCAATATCGATCTTCACTCAACAGAAGTGGTCTCAAGTCCTAATTCAACTGTATGTGAAAAGTCGGATTTTTGGACCTTCAACTAATTAATGATCCAATATTTAGATGAATTATTTAAACATCTAGTCGTTAAAAATGTGGATCGTTACATGTTGCAAGTAGGTTGGTATATGCACATTGCATTATGCTTTCTCTTGATCGTCCATGTGTAGGCTGGGTATGAGTTTCGTTTACTTATACAATATTATTATGTATATGGTATATTTACACTATTTTAATTAAAATCCCTCGCACTGAATGTTATTGCTAGCCTATGTATTTGCCTTATTTTTTTTATGATCTCTCTTAGATATTGCCACGAATAGGCTAACTTCTCTTGGGTAGTGTGAGCTAAGCTAATAGACTATTTATCATAGTGGATTATGGAGGATCGCTTCATATGTATATTTGTAGATATTTTATTTTTTGCATTATGGGTTACTTAGTATACGAAATCATATCGAAACATAATCTATTCGGCACGAATAGAACACAATACACGTACACACACGCACGCGCGCGCGTGCACACACACACACACACACACACACACATATATATATATATATATATATGAGATCTTAGTCAATTATCTTGAATATCTACTCAAACCAATCTAATCAAATGGTGAAATAATTACTTATATATTATTTTTCCTCTACTAGGTAATAATTTTCAATATATATAATTACAGGGATTTATACTAAAATATAAATTCAGCGTTATAACCCCACTCACCTGAATCGTAAATTCATAAGTGTTCGAATACAATCCAAGCTTATACGACGTCATAGATAATCTCACTACGAGTCGTATGAAAGAGATACGAATTTAATATGAAAGAGGATTAATTAATATAACCGCTTTAATTAAAATCATACCCTTCTTCCCCGAATTTCTTTCACCGTGCATGAGATATGCCCAACCCAAATCATGCCCCTACCTTCTCTCTTCCCTAACTCGACTCCAGTCCACAAAACGTCGAACGGTCAAATCCGCCTCGCTCCACTTCGCGCGCACTCCACGATGGTCCCCTCTGCAACACCTTTGGCATTCCCATGGAAATCGCGACCTATACCCTTGCGATCGGTCGTACATAAATTTCATACCCATATTTTGATGGCTTGAGATCTGGTCTTCGATGCTAGCTAGTGCACGTCGCTGCGAGAAACACTACTGTGCCATCCTTTTCACCTAAAACCCCTCTAATCTTGAATGAATGACAACCTTGGACTATGATCAAGAAATGCCGACCTCGGCCAAGCATGTCTACGCCCTTCCTAAGCCATATAGATTTGAAGCTCTCCCTTCCCTGAGTCCAACGGATCCAAGCACGGCCTCTCTCGTTGCATGTAGCTCTGGATTTAATTCTTAAAAGAGGAGCAGCTATTACTAGAGATATAAAAATAAAGAGGGGAAAAGAAGAAATGGTCTAGGTGATATTTTTGAGGAAGATGATATATATATATATAATTTATTTGATTTCTTAAATAAATCACCACACGTTTCGAGCTCATACGATCCAATGGTAAATCAGATTGCCATAAAACTCTACGGCGCATATCACATCATTTTTCCTATCCCGATGACAGTAGTTTCATCACAATCCAAGATAGTACCCCAAGATGATAATTTCAAGCATTTCAAGATAGTTTTGCCCATCGAATTATTTAATTCTAGAAATTCTCGAATCGTTCATCTTGAAATGAAGCTTTCATCCTAGAAACATAAGCCATCTATCGAGATCCCACTGGACTCGACTACGTATGAATTTTTATAAAATACATATAACAATACGTACATCGTAAAAATGCCATGACTCCAATATAACAATATTTATACACATTTTGATTCGCAATGTCGACTCAACAGAGGTGGTCTCGAGTACTAATTCGACTGTATTTGAAAAATCAGATTTTTTGACCTTTAACAAATTATCGATCTAATATTTAAACTAATTATTTAAACATCTAGTCGTTAAAAATGCGGGTCATTACATGTTGTAAGTAGGATGGTATATGCACATTGCATTATGCTTTCTCATTATCGTCCATGTGTAGGATGCGTATGAGTTTCGTTTGTTTATACAATATTATTATGTATATCAGTATATTACATTATTTTAGTTAAAATCCCTCGCACCGAACATTATGGTTAGCCTATGTATTTGTCTCATTTCTTTTTTGATCTCCCTTAGATATTGCCACGAATAGGCTAACTTCTCTTGGATAGTGTGAGCTAAGCTACTAGACTATTTATCATAGTAGATTATGGAGGATCGCTTCACATGTATATTTGTAGATATTTTAGTTTTTGCATTATGGATGACTTAGTATACGAAATCATATTAAAGCACAATCGGTGACACAATGGATCTCAATCATTGGATTGTCCCCTGGTTTAACTTCAAATGTGGACATTATAGGATCCAAAGGCTGTGAAATCACATTTGATGTTTTATTTTATGTTCAAATAGCCACTCTCTTTAGTACAAGAGACTACGTGCCGTTTCAGTTTTCATGTAACGACCCACAAAAATTTAATGGTTTTAAAAGTATATTTAACTGGAAATTTGTGAAATTTTAAACAATAAAATTTGAAAATAAAAATTTATTATTTGGAATACGTCTATTTTAATATAGCAACTGGTAAATTTTCATCTGATAATATTGAAGTTTATTTTCCTGTGAAATTTTATTCAAATCAAACCGGTTAATAACAGTGAATTTAAAAGTTTCCGAAACCAAAATGTGTCAACATGAGAAAATTTATTTAGAACACTCTGAATCTGACTGCGAAATTCGTTTCGCGAAATTCGGACGTTTCTAGCTCCGTTTGGATTTTTCTGTACGAAATAGCAACGTATACCAGGGTCCGTATCGACTTTTTGATCGGATGATCCTGCCACTGATACTTGTGTACCATTCTATTCGTCTCGTCGTGCTGATCACCATGGTATATTCATTTTGTATTTTGAGATCCGTTACGCAGTGAAAACCGTGAAAAATGGTAACCGTATCGGTACCACTTTAACACTATGATAGTTGGGTCCATTCAAATTTCAAACTGTAGTAAAACAGTCACTAGCTTTCATTTATTTTATTAATTTATTTCAGCCGTTGACATCCCATACTATTGAAAAGTTTAAACGTATAAAATGTATACGTTTTATAAAATTGAAAGGCTCACTTTAATTTTTCAAAGCTTTATATCTTGGCCTGTAACCGGTCACTTATTCCCTTCTTCTTTCTCTGTTTCCCTTCCTTTATTCTTCCTAATTCCTCCATGTTTCCCAAGGTAAAGCCCAGGCATACAAATTCTTCACAGAGAAAATTTTTATCCAAACAAAACAATACATCAGCATAATAGAACCGGAGCCACCAAACTTCTTTCCACCTCACTGCGTCGCCATCATACGCGTTTCACCCAAGCTCCTCCCTACCAGATCGAAGCTGCCTCCTCCATCAACCCCGACCTACCCGAGCATCCACTACCGAAATTCCCGCCACGTCAGCCCTGCGGCCCACACCCTCCGCCCTCAAACCATGAAACCCGAACCCCAGGCAACCACCACCCCATGGCCGAGCTGCCTTCATCTTCCCTCCTCTCTTCCCCTTCACTCCAGCAATCCCCCAAGCCAACCGACTGTGTTTCACCGCCTCCAACATGCCGACAACAGCCACCGCCTGCCCCTCCACGCCTCTCCCCAACCACGCATCAGCCCACGCACACCACTCGGCAGCCTTCACCATACTCCACTCCCTCCTCTCTTCCTCCCCATCGCCTGAACCGATCCAACACCCTCCGCCGCCTCATCTCCAAGCATAGCCAACCAAGCAACCGTCTCCTCTCTCCCTCCTCCGCCCAATCTCAGCCAACCCGAGTTCGTTCTATCCTCTACCACTGGCCGAGCTTCTCTAGGTAATTATTTATACGTATTAGAGTTTTATAGGAGTATTATATATAATGCATATATTTATAGTATTTATATGCGTTTATTTTTCATATAGGAGTGTGTCAAATACTTAATTTATATATGTTGCGTGAGTTGTTCACTCTGTAGAAGTTCATATTCACGGTCTGCACCTATGTTGTATATTAGTTGTATATATATAAAGTTTATATATATATATATATACGTGTCATTTACATCTAGCATATGTATATTTAAGTACGAATTTTTCCAGAATCTTATGTAGCTGATATTGTAGTTCTTCAAATGTATATGGCTTTGTTAAGTAGCTTTGTTTTATTTAACATTAATGTAAAACTATATATGTAAGGTTATATATATATATACTTGTTTCTGTGCACTAGTTGGATATAATATGTCGTTCTTATGTATATATATGGGTAAGTTTATATGTTACTGTATGTTTAGATCTGAGAATATAAACCAACTTATATACGTTACTTTATATTAAGTAATATAATATTGTTTTATATTAACATTGTACTCGCAACTTAGATATAATATTGTTTTATATTAACAATATACGTTACTTTACATGGTTATAAGTTGATTTGTAACGTACTTTAGTCAGTTCTTTCTTGCTTTGGTTTTGAAAATTTAAAATATAATATACAAGGCCAGATATAAACATTTGTCTTAAACTGCATTGTATGTTTACCTATACTCAGGTCTGCATATAAGTTATCATATGTCGGCTTGCATATTTTAAGTTGGGGATGTGTCATAGTTATTATATGTTAGTTGTGTCAGTTGTAGTTGTTTTGCTCATGTGTTATCAGTACGTATATAGTAGTTATTGGTTTTGATTGACTTATGATTCAATGCAAGTCATAAGTTATATATGAATCCGTATAGTTCTTTAATAGTTATGAACTATGTATGCCAATTTGTATATATTAGTAATATGTATGTATTATATATTGTTGATTTCAAGCATATATATAAGTATTATTTCAAATTCTATTGTGTCTGATTTTAATATGTGCGTTTTAATTTAAAACAATGATTTTTGAAATACATATATATATATTAAATTTTAAAAGATGTTTGAATTAGAATATGTTTTATATATAGTTATATAAGTTCACTTATATAACGGATCTTTATCAATCTAGTTCTGATTTGAATTCGTCAATTCCTATTTATCAGCTTTGTCCATCGAACTCGTGTCCATCGTGCTTTGCTTTGAAATTCGTGCTTGGATTCATAACTCAGCTCGTTCTCGTTCTTCTCTAACCTCGAAAGGTGAGCAATCACTCACGATTAACGTTCTTTTATTATTTAAATTTGATTTCATTTGAAATAGCAATTGAAATATGCTGCTGTAGTTATTTACATTGTTATATATGCTATTATTTGTATCTGTTCACCTGTGACATCTGACACCAGTATCTAGTATTATATGCCTGTTATTACTATTATTTGTATCTGTTCACCTGTGACATCTGACACCCGTATCTGTTATTTTACTGATGATATATGCCTGTTGTTTTATTTTATATTATCTGTTATCACTCTGCAAGTTCCCTATTAGTATAGAATTCACTATGGGTTGAAATGATACATACCCGAACGGACTTTAGAATAGGAGAAAATCATTATGGGTTGAAATGATAGACCCAAGCGATTTTCATTTGTATTGAAATTGGGATTACGGGTCGAAATGATATCTACCCGTATATATTTAAATTTCGGATTGAAATGATAAATATCCGAATCACTTAACCATATGATAAATATATATACAGACACCGTTGGTCCATATATATAAATATTTTGAAATTGAATTCTATGGTTTTGGAAAGAATTATATGGTTTTAACAAATGTTGATTCTTAGAATTTTATATATAAATGGTAATGATATATATAGATTTAATAATGATATTTAATTTAATTAAGATGGATTTAATACATATAATATGTTAAGTATAAAATTTATACTTCAAAATAGATTTTGGTAAAAATTTGAATAAGTTAAGGTTGGGATGATAATTTGAATTTAGTAAAGAATTTTATTTAATTAAACCAATATAAAGCTTATTGAAATTGGAATTTAAGATATGATTTATAACTTGAGTTTGATTTAAATAATTTAATGAATATTCCTTGTTTAAATAAATTTAAGGAAATATTTAGTAAAAATGAAATTTAAGGCTAGTTAAATGATATTGAATTTATTAAGTGAATATTTCCTGATTAAATAATAAATGAAGTTAAATCAAGAGCTATTTGAAACTGTTAAATTTAACTTTGAAATTGTTGAATATTAAAGCTTTGAAATATATTGAAAATTTAAATGATCTGTTTAGAAATGAATTAAATTGATGAATTGAACTTTGAATAAATTTGAATTTGGGAATTGAGTTGTTTTGAACCGATTTGTGGAACTTAAGGAAATTATAAATACTTTACTTTATAAATTATTTAACCTATATATACTATTTTGGAAAATAGTTATATTTGAATTGAAATGATATTTGGGGTTTTGGAGTATAAATTAAATTGAAATGACCACGGTGTTATAATGTATATTTCTACCTTGTAGGTAGTTCTGAAGATCCTTAGAGGATGGTTATCCCAAACATCCTTTAAGTTACTTGTATTTCAATTGATATTTCACTTGAGTTGGATTTATTAGTATAAGAATGTTAATCCTGACTCGAGTGTTTTGTGTTTTGCTTTACGCTCGGGTCAGACCGAGTGATACAGCATTTGAGACTCACCTTTGGAGTTTGGAGCTTCCTTTGGAGATCCAACTATCGCCTCAGCTTTCAGCTCTTCTAGTTGATTTGTTCAGAGAAGTCATCTGTTGTACTGAAGACTTCACTGCATTTGAGATATTCTGTTGTATTTTATTTCTAACTCTGATGTTTATATAGTAGCTTCATGAACTACTATTTTATCTATTCCGCTGCGTATTATTGTATTACTCTGTGTCTGTGATTCTGTGATTGATTTATTTACTGCATATGCTGAGTTTTGCCAAATTTAAATTAACAATCTGATATTCTGAATTATTCAAGTCAGACATGTGTGGATTTATTGTCGATTTGAATGGTCCAAAATAGCGGGTCGTTACATTTCATTCAATAATTTTGTTGTTAGAGGCCCTTTATAGTGAATGAGATATTGTCCCGCATCGCCAAAAATAAGTTAATGTTCATACTTATATACTACTTTCCTCAAACTCATATTGGTCCTTAGGGTCAGGTAATTTTGTGAGAGGGGGAGGACCTATATGGCCATGAAGCGCGCCGCCGCCCTTCCCGTACCGAACCGGGCCGGTGCGAGTGCGGGTCCAATAAGAGTGAACCGTGTTATATTTTTGCTGCATAGAAGTAAACAGTTTTCTACTGTTTAAATTCAAATAGAAACGACTAGTGGGTTGGAAATGCACGTTGCGAACTGTCTGACCGGTCGCGGCTTTTCAAACAGAAATAGGCAAATGAAGAGACGCAACTGTTGCAAACCGCGACTATTTTTAGCCTTGCAAATGAAGAGACGCGACTGTTGCAAACCACGGTAGTTTTTGGCCGTTGCAAATGAAGAGACGCGACTGTTGCAAACCGCGATAGTTTTTGGCTGTTGTAGACAAAGAGATGCGGCTGTTTCCAACCGATATAAACGTTGGTAATTAGCTTATAAAAGGAGAAGGAAAACTGATCAGTTAACTACTCCGAATTTTCTCTTCTTCCTCTTTATTTCTTAATCTCTATAATCCGTGCGCTTCTGCATATCACACAGAAGATCATACACATCACAATGTCGAGCAGATCACGTCTGTTGTATCTTGGGAGACTTTGAATAAAGTCTTAAGGAAATTGTTACGATAAGCCTCAGACGAAATTTCCTTCTTCATCCGGTTAGATTTCTGTTTACATATATATTTATATACATCGTTCTGTAATCTTTCCGTTTCAACGTTGTACTGTTTCTACGAAGTAGTACAATGCTTGTTTATCACTATAGTTTAATACAGCAATTTGTTGTTTTTATTGCTATAGTTTGTTCTTGTAAATTAATTACAACATAGTTATTGTTCAAATTTACTAATACATAATTCCAAAGTAGTGGAAACCTTATTTGTAAACTTGTGTGATGAGTTTATAACATATTGGTCTCTGTTTTGGTATACTGATCATATAACATCTTAAGACTTTCCTGTTTTCACTAAAACAGAGATGGCGACAGTTGAACTATCAGCAAAAACTGCTACCCACAACAGGCCTGGTCCATTTTAAGGAGATGGTGACGACTTCATAACATGGCAGAATCAAATGTTGTTTTATCTCACCATGTTAGGGTTGTAGAAGTGCATTGAGGAGAAAGCCTAAAGATGACAAACTAGAGAAAAAGACGCAGCTGTTTTTCTCAGAATTGACTCATGGAAGCATTCGGACTTCTTGTGCCGAAATTACATTCTGAAATGTCAGGATAAAGTACTATATAAAGTATATTAGCCACACCAGACAGCAAAATCCCTATGGACTGCACTTGCAAATAAATACAAGACGCAGAATGTCAGTTTGAAGAAGTTCATAGTAGATATATTCATGGAATACAAAATGGTGGATTCCAAATCCGTAACAAGTCAAGTGCAGGAACTCCAACTTATAATTCATGAACTTGAAGCAGAAGGACATCAAGTTGGAGAATCGTTCCTTGTTGAAGTGATAACAGGAAAATTGCCACCATCCTGGAGAGACTACCACAACTATCTGAAACATAAGAAAAAGGAGATTTCCTTAGAAGATCTCATTATCAGATTAAAAATTGACGTAGATAATCGCGGACTAACACAACCCAAAGGCGAAGAGGCACTTGTTACAGAAGGGTCAAAGAAGAAATGACACTTCAACGACAAAAAGAAAAGGAAAAAGGCACCAGATAATCAATCCAAAGATAAGCAAACCAAGAAGTTCAAAGGCGAATGTTGGGTCTACGGAAAGACTGAGCACGCAGCTAAAGATTGCAGGCACAAGAAGACAAATGACAAATCGGTGGCAAATATAGTGCAAAATTTGAGTTCAACCATTGAGGAGATGAACTTTTCAGAATTGTTTCAGAATGAAACTTAGTACAGAACCCTGCACAGTGGTGGGTAGACATAGGCGCTACTCGTCATGTCTGTTCTTTTATATCTATGTTCTCCACTTACAAGAAATACGATTAGGAAGAAAAACTCTACATGGGTAATTCTGCAGTTTCCATGATCGAAGGTAACGGCAGCGTCGTCCTCAAATTTACATACGGAAAAACTGTGACACTAAGTGAAGTTCTTCATGTTCTAGATATCCGCAAGAACCTTATCTTTAGACCTGTGCTCTCAAAGAAAGGCTTCCATATGGTCTTCGAGTCAGATAAAGTAGTTCTGTCTAAGGTTGGAATTTATATAGGAAGGGGTTATTTACGTGATGGCCTATTTAAGGCAAATGTAGCCATAGTCGGCAACAAAACTATGTATTCTGAATGTACTATTAATAAAAATGAAGTTTCTTATTTGGTTGAGCATGAAATTTTACTATGGCATGATCAATTAGGACACATAAATTTTCGAAAAATGAAACAATTAGCAAACTTGGGATTAATTCCTAAATTCCAAGTAGATAAAAACTACAAATGTGAGACACGTGTAGAAGCAAAATTGGTTAAAAAACCATTTCATACTATTGATAGAAGTACATAACTACTAGGTTTGGTTCACACTGATTTATGGGATTTTAAATGATTACCTACAAGAGGTGGGAATAGGTACTTTATCACTTTTATTGACAACTATACACGATATTGCTATGTATATCTTTTGAATAGTAAAGAAGCAATTACATCATTTATAAAATATAAGGTTGAAGTAGAAAATCAGTTAAATAAAAAGATCAAGATATTGAGATCTGATCGAGGTGGAGAATATGAATCACCATTTGAACAACTCTGTGCAGAAACTGGTATAATTCATCAAACAACGGTTTCATATTCACCACAACAAAATGGTATTGCCGAGAGAAAGAATAGAACATTAAAAGATATGATAAATGCAATGCTATTGACCTCTGGTCTACCGACGAACTTGTGGGGGGAAGCCTTAAATATGTCTAATCACATATTAAACAAGGTTCCTCACAATAAAACAGGAACAATTCAATTTGAGTTATGGAAAGGACAGATACCAAGTTTCAAATACTTCAAAGTGTGAGAGTGCTTGTCAAAAGTTCTAGTTCCACCTCCCAAGAAAGTCAAACTTGGACTAAAAACTATAGATTGTTACTATCTAAGGCCAGCCCAAAATAGTAGTGCCTACAGATTTTTGGTATTCAAGTCTGATATAGTCGATATTAATGTCAATACAATCATAAAGTCTCGAGATGCCTCATTTTTTGAAGATGTGTTTTCGCACAAAAGGAATGAAGGAAATTATGTCCCTAAAAGGACAATAGAAGAACCAATCAAGCCACATGACGATGAAACTCATCGTGAAATTGAGGAAGTTGAACCAAGAAGAAGCGTAAGAGCAAGAACGTCCAAGACGTTTGGTTCAGATTTTCTAACATACATGTTAGAACACAAACTTCAAACATACAAGGAAGCAATGTCATCTTTTGAATCTTCATGTTGGAAAGAAGCAATCAAAAGTGAAATTGATTCATTTCTAAGTAATAAAACTTGGGAAATAGTTAATCTTCCGCTTGGAATAAAACCGATTGGTTGTAAATGGATCTTTAAAAAGAAGATGAAACCAGATGGCTCAATTGACAAATATAATAGCCAAAAGATATCGTCAAAAGGAAGGTTTAGACTTCTTTGATACTTATTCACTGGTTACACGAATAACCTCTATAAGAATGTTAATAGCAATTGCATCCATATATAATCTAGAGATTCATCAAATGGATGTAAAAACAACATTCTTAAATGGAAATCTTGATGAGGAGATTTACATGGAGCAACCCGAGGGTTTTATTTCCAAAGGAAATGAAAACAAAGTATGTAGATTAGTAAAATCATTATACGGACTAAAACAAGCTCCAAAACAATGACACGCAAAATTTGATAGTGTCATGATGAAAAATGGTTTCCGTATAAATGAATGTGATAAATGTGTTTATTATAAACAAGTTGGACAATCATACGTGATGATTAGTTTATATGTAGACGATATGCTAATCTTTGGTCCAAATAGTAAAGTAATAGAGACCATAAAGAAAATGTTAATCAATAATTTCGACATGAAAGATTTAGGAGTTGCAGACGTTATTTTAGAAATAAAAATAATAAAAACACATAATGGAATTGAACTATCTCGGTCACACTATGTGGAAAAAGTGATTAAAAAATTCCAAAATTACGGAATTAAAGGAGTAAAAACACTTTTTAATCCATCGGAAGTACTGCATAAAAACATTAATGAGAGTGTAATGCAACTGTAATACTCTCGTGTAATAGGATGTCTAATGTACCTCATGAATTGCACAAAACCAGATATAGCTTATGCAGTAAGTCGACTGAGCAGTTATACAAGCAACTCATGGAAGGAATGCTGGAAAGCACTAATGAGAGTGTTGGGATATTTAAAGAGTACCATGAACTTTTCCCTACATTACGGAAAATATCCTGCCGTCTTAGAAAGACAGTGATGCAAACTGGATTTCTGATTCAGATGAATCTAAATCAACTAGTGGTTATGTCTTCACCCTAGCAGGAGCAGCCGTATCATGGAAATCTACTAAACAAACGTGCATAGCTCGATCCACTATGGAATCAGAGTTCATCGCTTTAGATAAAGCAGGCGAAGAAGCAGAATGACTTCGTCAATTTTTAGAAGAAATTCCATTTTGGCCTAAACCTGTACCGGCCATATGCATACACTGTGATAATCAAGCAGCGTTAAGCAGAGCGTAAAACTTTGTGTATAATGGAAAGTCATGACATATTCGTCGATGTCATAACACAGTTAGGCAGTTACTCTCAAATGGAACTATTTCCATTAATTATGTGAGAACTACTGATAACCTTGCAGATCCATTTACTAAAGGATTATCAAGAGAGAAAATTGACTGCGCATCGAGGGGAATGGGTTTAAAAGCCTAAACCAACAAGAGTTATCTTATACGGAAACCTATCCTAGCGACTGGAGATCCCACGGACTAAGATCAATAGGCAAACCAGTTCTGAGTTACTCAAGAAGTAATGCATTTGTTTGGACTTAGTCCTATTCCATTCCTATGGTGCACAATAGAATTCATGCCTACAAAAGTATTAAAAGGATAAAGCTATGCATTTTAATGATGACCATATCTTGAAAATAACAAGTAGGGTATATGTAGGATACTCTTAATGGTTGTGATTACCTATATTAGTGTGAGCTGGGTCGGCTCTATGAGAATATTAAAAGCTTAAATTCTCTAAAAACACTCGCAGAACCAAAATTTGTTCAGGACCAAAATAAACACAACCAAGAGATTGGATGTGAAGGGAAACAATACTTTGTAAAGCTTATTGTTTGATTATGCACAAACGGCTGACGGTTCAAGATGAAATAACTCATCGATTAGCCAAGTATATCCGATAAGTTTTAACTAGGGAAAGTTCAAAGTGAATATCTACTTATCCTTGATATAGCATTATTTTCATATGAACTGTGTGATATTACACTTTGTGTGGGGGAGACATATATCATCATTCATGTGGGGATTGTTAAAGGCCATTTATAGTGAATGAGATATTGTCCCACATCGCCGAAAATAAGTTAATGTTCATGCTCATATACTAGTTTCCTCAAACCCATATTGACCCTTAGGGTTAGGTAATTTTGTGTGAGGGGGAGGACCTATATGGCCATGAACTAACACACACGTCCGCGCCCCGCCCGTCCTGTACCGAACCGGGCCGGGTGCGGGTGTGGGTCCAATAAGAGTGGACCGTGTTATATTTTTGTTGCACAGAAGTAAACAGTTTTCTACTGTTTAAATTCAAATAGAAGCGACTAGTGGATTGGAAATGCATGTTGCGAACTGTCTGACCAGACGCGACTTTTCAAACAGAAATAGGCAAATGAAGAGACGCAACTGTTGCAAACCGCGACTGTTTTTAGCCGTTACAAATGAAGAGACGCGACTGTTGCAAACCGCGACAGTTTTTACCGTTGCAGACGAAGAAATGCGACTGTTGCAAACCGCGACAGTTATTTACCGTTGCAGGCGAAGAGATGCTTCTGTTCCCAACTGACATAACCGTTGGGAATTAGCCTATAAAAGAAGAAGGAAACCTGATCAGTTAACTACTCCGAATTTTCTCTTCTTCCTCTTCATTTCTTAATCTCTACAATCAGTGCGCTTCTGCATATCACACAGAAGATCATACATATCACAATCTCAAGCAGATCACATCTGTTGTATCTTGGCAGACTTTGAATAAAGTCCTAAGGAAATTGTTACGACAAGCCTCAGACGAAATTTTCTTCTTCATCCGATTAGATTTCTGTTTACTTATATATTTATATACATCGTTCTGTAATCTTTCCGTTTCAATGTTGTACTATTTTTGCGAAGTAGTACAACGCTTGTTTATCACTATAGTTTAATACAACAATCTGTTGTTGTTATTGCTATAGTTTGTTCTTGTAAATTAATTACAACATAGTTATTGTTCAAAATTACTAATACAGAATTCCAAAATAGTGGAAATCTGATTTGTAAACTTGTGTGACGAGTTTATAACATATTGGTCTCTGTTTTAGTATACTGATCGTATAACAGTTATGTGTGAGATTCTTCTTATGTACCATAATTTGAAGCAATTATGACATTTTAATTTGCAATTTTTTCGTATTACGTCTCATATGTTTTATCATATTATTTTTTACTTAGTTTATCATATTGTATGTTATTCTTTGTGTGTTATTACATACAGAAAATGATGGATAGTTCTAGTTTTACTACCTTGACACGTTTTCAGTATTTAGGACTAAATATGGCATTGTTTGGCATCTCGAGTGAAAAAAGCATTAGGTTGTCACAACATTGAATAGTGAGTATTTAGGACTGAATATGAATCATTCTAGTTTTAATTTATTTTCAGTTTTTTTAGACTTTTTTGACCTAATAAATCTACTACATTGAAAAGTTAATGATTAAGCTTATTTGGACCAATTACATTGTGTTCTCTATCCATTATGATTAGCATTGAATGATATCATTATGCACATGGTGGATCATGAAAATAGATAGTCATCTTCCTTTTACCCACATTGATCCTAGCAAGTGTATGAAGTTGACTATACTAAGGTCATATGCATTATTAATGATAAATTGATATAGCTCTTGCTGTTTTTTGCAAATTTATTTATTTGTTTATAAAACGACCAATATGTATGCACATATTATTAGTTCATGAAATCACATGTTATTAATGTACAAGTTATTCCTTTAACTAAAATTATTAATTTTTATACTTTAATGTTAAATATTATACAAAACAATCATGTATGGTTAGTATGGTTAACCTCGGTTTTCTAATTCTTCAACCGTTACCATAACCGTTATCGTTATAGATGGTAACTGCATAAACGGTTGGTATGGTTGAACGGTTGATGGTTCAACCGTAATAGCCCTATTTTACCTATTTTGTTCAATAAAAGCTCTTGGAGGATAGATTTATTCAAAAGTGAGAAAGACCAAAGCAAGGGAACATTGATTAACTCTGCTACATGTACCTTGAATAAACTATCGTAAGAGATACTTATGGATTATATAGTCTTCCTACTAGCAAATGGTAATGTTCATTTCACCCATCAGAGACATGTTTCTTCCTCTCGAGCGAGGATAAACAAAGAGATTTTAAGCATAAATAACATGCATCCATTTATGTTTAAAAATCAAGTTTGGTTGCTATTGAGCTCAATGGATTAACATGACTATGGACTATAAAATATACACATCTTTAAATGAAGAAAATAAATCAAGATCCACGTACAATCGAGTTCGATGACTTAGTCAGATGATGGATCCTTGAACAAACATCCAAATATAGCATTTTTTTCATAAAATAGATGTCTAATTACGATTGTGACTAGTAGGGCTGTCAATATATACACGAAAAATCCGAAATTCGTCCGCATCCGCATCCGAAAAGCGGATAAATATCCGATATCTGAAAAAACGGATGCGGATACGATGACATCCGCGTTCGAAAATTATCCGTCCGGTTTTTTTCAAGATTATAGTTCAAACTATGTGTATTTTAATACAATGAAAAATATTCGTTTATTGTTTTATTAAGTTGGTAGTTTATATTATATGCACTTAATGCTTATTAACTGCTCGAAACTATTTATTATCATCATATTTGTTAATTTTAGCACTTTTACAATCAATGGGATTGAAAATATTTATGTTAAATTAAAATTGTCTTTTTATAATTCTTGATTTATCGGTCGTTAGCGGATATGATAATTATCCGATATCCGTCTTTATCCATGGATGCGGATATCCGATATCCGAAAATGATTTCGGATGCAGATGCGGATATGATAGTATCCGCATCCGAAAACATCCATTGACATGCCTGCCTCGGTAAGAAGATAGACTCTTTGTTTTGTAAAATGCCATCTTTGAAGGAAACTCGTTTTGTAAAATGCCTTGCTTGATGATGAAGCGCGAGCTACAAAGTTACAAGGCCTAAGTCGCCCACGACTTAACTTAAGTCGCCCACGACTTAAGGAAGAAGCTTTACGACCTAAGGAGGAAGTTATAAGTCGTGTACGACCTAACTTGTTGATGAGTCGAGTACGACCTAGCAAGGAGGCTAACGGTCTAAAACTTTGTGAAGAGTCAGGGGAAATTGAAGACTTAGGTTGTGGATGACCTAACAGGGACTTAGGTCGTGGACGACCTAACAAAGTTGAGAAGAGTGGGCTCAAGCGGAAGAATAAGTCGTTGGAACGACCTAACAGGTTACTACGACCTAACGTGTTGGAGAGCAAGATGCTACGACCTAACGAGTCACGACCTATGTTAGGCCGCAGGAAACAGGAACGACCTATGTTAGGTCGCAGGAAACAGGAACGACCTAAGTTAGGTCGCGGGAAGATGGGGGGAGATAGGTCGCTCACTATAAGTCGTGAGGCCTTAAGTCATGAAGACTTAGGTCGCAAAGACTTAGGTCGTGAGACCTTAGGTCGTGAAGACTTAGATCGAGCAGTTTTCTGAAGCCGCTTCTTTTAGGTCGCTGAAAAGGGATGTCGTTCATTCATAAGTCGCTCGCTCCAGATGCCGCTCATTTTAGATCGTTTACTTTTAAGTCGACTGTTTTAAGTCGCCTATTTTAGGTCGCAGCCGGTTTATGTGTTGTAATGTGCTATGTTTAGTACTGTATTTCTGTGTTGTTCTTTAGGTCGCAGACGACCTTAGTTAAGTCGTAAGTCGTGTGTTTTAGGTCGTGCTTTGTTAAGTCGCTGGTCTTGGTTAGGTCGGAAACGACCTAAGTGTTGTACAGTTTTGTGATGAGAATTGTAACTTCTATAAATAGGTCGGTGGTGCCATTTGTAATAGTTAAGTTGATTTGAATAAAAACTTTTGTTTGTTAGCTTTGTGCTTTCATCTAAATTGGTAGTTTAGTGTAATCTCCTATCTTCACTTTCGACATTCGAGTGCGCTCGAATCTTCGATTGTTGAAGCCGATTCGCGGAATCAAGTGTGCTTGATCAACGCTCGAAGAATTGAAGATCTCTCCTCACGGTATCGTGCGCGATCAACGTGTCAGAGATAGCTAGAATTCGGTATCTTCTGATCAACGAATTTGGACATTTCAGTATTCATCAATTCACCGACCGCTACTTTCACAGAATCATCATTTTGTTATTCTGCTGCTGCACCATTTTGGTATCAGAGCTTGTTTTAGCCAATCATAGCTAAATCGAGTCTTGGAGCCAATTCTTTTGAAGAAGTTTGAAGAACAAGTCGAGCCGAGCTATAGCATTCAAGGCCGAGAAGTTATTGTTCATCGTGTTCATTGCAAATTGCAACAAAGTGGGAGTTTTCGATCCATATCATTTTGGATCAAAGTTCGAAAGGTTTTTGAATTTTGAAGTGTTGAAGAGCTTCGGCCGAGCTAAGCAAGTGAAGGCCGTGTACATCATTTGGTATCATTTTGTAAGTGTTAGCCGAGAATTGAAGAGTTTGTAAAGCTTCAAAACATGCCGCCAAGGAGAGCTAATCGTCATCAAAATGTTGAAGATTTGTATAAGCGGGAAGATGCCGAGCAAATGGAGCAACGTATAAGTGACAAATTCAATGAGAAGTTGGACGAAGGCATTGGGCGGTTAGAGAAGCTTATGACGGATATGAATCGAAATCAAAGAAGGGTTTCACCCGAATCTAACCACGAGAGAAGTAGAGTTTCACCACATTCCAATCGAGAGAGAAGTAATGATAATGATCGTAGAAGTGTGAGCCGAGACAGTTATAGAAATGTTGATGACCGAGATCGTGTTCGGAGGAATGTAGATAGAAGGGATGATGGTGGTAGACGTGAAGGTAGTCGAGATGTTGGTGGTCAGGATCGACATCGATATACTTCTGATTTTGAAGAGGAGTATGATGGTGGTAGTATTCATGGACGAGACCAAGGAAGAAATCAATCAGAGTATGATCACAAGTGGGAGTCTGGGATGAAGACTGAAATACCGGAGTTCAAGGGTGGTATGCAAGCTGAGGATTTTTTGGATTGGGTGGCTAATGTTGAAGAAATTTTTGATTTCAAGGAAGTTCCAGATCATCGTAGAGTAAAGTTGGTTGCTACAAGGTTGAGGGGTAGAGCTTTGGCATGGTGGTAGCAAACCAAACTTACACGTGAACGAATGGGGAAGTCAAAAGTTGAATCTTGGGAGAAGATGAAGAAATTGATGAAAGCAACGTTCTTACCTTACAATTATCAATCTCTGATGTATCAACGTTTGCAGAATTTGAGGCAGGGCACAAAGACTGTTAATGATTATGCGGATGAGTTTTATCAACTTATTGCTAGAAATGATATTATGGAAACGGAAGAACAACTGACGTCTAGATTCATTGGGGGATTGAGAATGCAGATCCAGGATATGGTGAATATGTTCGATCCAAGATCTATGGCGGAAGCACATCAGAAAGCGTTGGCTTGGGAGAAACAGGGACGACGAGGAGGTGGTGTGTTTATTAATTCCAACAATCAAGTGAAGGGTGTTAGTGGGAGTTATAATGTTTTTAAACCTATCAGTAAACCAGTGGTGAAGGAGGCTGAGAAGGCAAGGGTTAACAACGGTTTCAAATGTTACAATTGTCAGGAATTGGGTCATAAAAGCAACGAGTGTCCAAAGCCAAAGAAGAGAACCATGGTTGCAGAAGTTGAAGAGGAGGATGTTGATGGAGATTATTCTAGTCCAGTTGAGGAAGATGAACAGGATATTGCGTCAGGAGATGAAGGTTGTAATCTAATGCTGAGGAGATCGTGTTTGACACCGAAGCAGGAAGAAGCTAGTTGGTTGAGGAGTAATATCTTTCAGTCGACATGCACTATACTGGGAAAGGTGTGTAAATTTGTGATTGACGCAGGAAGCTGTGACAATATCATTTCAACCGAGGCTGTAACAAAGTTGAAGTTGAAGACAGAGAAACATCCGAATCCATATAAGTTAGCATGGTTGAGAAAAGGAGGAGAGGTGAAAGTGGATAGACGAGTTTGTGTTCCATTCTCTATTGGGAAGAAATACAAAGACGAGATCTGGTGTGATGTAGTAGAGATGGATGTTTGTCACTTACTTTTGGGATGACCATGGCAATATGATCGAGCAGTACAGCATGACGGTCGTACCAATAGCTACAGTTTTATGTTTGAAGGTACGAAGATTATCTTAGTTCCAAAGAAGAGACAACAAGGAGAAAGTAAGTCGGAAGAGATTAAAGAGCTGAAAACTTTATTATCTCTAAAGGAGTTTGTTAAGGAGGTTGAGGAAGAGCCGGAAGTATTCTTGTTGATTAGGCGTGAGAGCAGTGAAGAGGTTGAAATTCCAGAAGAAGTGAAACCAGTATTGAGAGAATTTGAGGATGTATTTCCAAAGGAGTTACCCAAGGAGTTACCGCCACTGAGAGACATTCAACATCAAATTGATCTGGTTTCGGGAGCAATGTTGCCACATAGACCACATTATCGAATGAGTCCGAAGGAACATGAAGAATTGAGGAGACAAGTGGAAGAATTACTTGAACATGTGCGTGTGCAGGAAAGCTTGAGTCCATGTGTTGTACCAGCATTACCTGTACCAAAGAAATATGGGACGTGGAGAATGTGCACTAACAGTCAAGCATTGAATAAAATTACTGTGAGATATAGATTTCCAATGCCGAGGTTTGATGACTTACTAGATCAATTGAGCGGAGCTACTATCTTTTCGAAGATTGATTTGAAGAGCGGATATCATCAAATTCGTATCAGGCCAGGAGATGAGTGGAAGACTGCTTTTAAAACCAGGGAGGGTCTATACGAATGGCTGGTAATGCCATTTGGCTTATCAAATGCGCCGAGTACATTCATGCGGGTGATGAATCAGATTTTTAGACCATTCATTGGGAAGTTTGTGGTGGTGTATTTCGATGATATTTTGTTATATAGTGGAAGTCCCGAGGAACATTTGAATCATCTGAGAGAAGTGCTGATGGTACTGCGACAGGAACAGTTTTATGCTGCAACGAAGAAATGCGTGTTCATGACGCATAGTGTTTTATTTCTGGGGTATGTTGTATCAGAGGATGGGATACAAGTGGATCGGAGTAAACTAGAGGCGATTAGAGATTGGCCACAACCCAAGACGATAACAGAGGTTCGGAGTTTTCATGGGTTGGCTTCATTTTACAGAAGATTTATTCCACACTTTAGTAGTGTGATGGCGCCTGTTACAGATTGTATGAAGGGTAAACAGTTTTCATGGTCAGAGGAAGCAGGGGATGCTTTTGGGAAGATCAAGGAGTTGCTGACGTCTGCACCAATTCTAGTATTACCAGATTTTCAGTTGTTGTTTGAACTACATACTGATGCATCAAAGGTTGGGATTGGAGGAGTGTTGAGTCAGAGGGGACGTCCAATTGCATACTTTAGCGAGAAGTTATCGGGAGCAAAGATGAGATACAGTACATATGATGTGGAATTTTATGCTGTTGTGCAAGCTATTAAACACTAGAGACATTATCTATTTCAGAAAGAGTTAGTTCTTTACACTGATCATGAGGCATTGAAGCATTTACAAGGGCAAGACAAGATTTCAGCGAGACATGCATCATGGATTGCATATCTGCAACAGTTTACTTTTGTTGTTAAACACAAGTCAGGAGTGACGAATCGTGTGGCTGATGCTTTGAGTAGAAGGAATCATTTGTTAACAACAATGAAGGTTGAAGTGACGGGGTTTGATGTGTTACCAGAATTATTTGACGAAGATCCTTACTTTGGAAAGTTTTTTGATAAAGTCAAGAATGGGGAGACGGATGAGTTCGTAATGGTGAATGGTTTTCTGTTCAAAGGAAATCGATTGTGCATACCTGATTGTAGTTTGAGAATGAAGATTGTGAAAGAGCTACATGAAGAAGGCCACGTGGGTAGAGACCGTACATTACAGTTGATTTCGCAGTCTTACTTTTGGCCATCAATGAGGAAAGAAGTGGAAAGGTTTGTGGAGCGATGTCATATCTGTCAGGTTTCGAAAGGAACTGCGACTAATGCTGGATTATATATGCCGTTACCTGTACCAACTAAACCATGGGTTGATGTGAGTATGGACTTTGTGTTGGGGTTGCCGAGAACACAGCGTGGAAACGATTCCATTTATGTGGTGGTTGACCGATTTTCGAAAATGGCGCATTTTATTGCTTGCAAGAAGACGGCGGATGCTGTTCATGTTGCTCAGTTATTTTTCAAAGAAATATATCGACTTCATGGATTGCCCGAATCTATTGTGTCGGATAGGGATACTCGTTTTCTGAGTCATTTTTGGCTAAGTTTGTGGAAGATGGTCGGAACGAAGTTGAATTTTAGTAGTGCCTACCATCCGCAAACAGATGGGCAAACGGAGGTGGTTAACAGATCGCTGGGAAATCTATTGCGATGTCTGGTAAAAGATAATCTGAAGAGTTGGGATGTGAAGTTATGTCAAGCAGAGTTTGCTCATAATCATGCTATAAACCGTAGTACGGATTTCAGTCCATTTCAGATAGTGTATTCAAGCTTACCGAAGGGACCGTTGGATTTAACGGTAGTACCACAGCCAAAGAAGATAGTTAAAAAGGCTGCTGAATTTGTTGATGGGTTGACTGAATGTCATAAAATCGTCCAGGAACGATTGGAGAAGGCGAATGAGAAGTATAAACGCTCTGCAGATCTGAAGCGAAGAAGTGTTGAGGTTAATGAAGGAGATATGGTGTATGCTGTGTTAACAAAGGACCGTTTTCCCGTGGGCGCTTATAACAAATTGAAAGCCAGAAAAATTGGTCCTGTAGAAGTCGTGAAACAGATTAATGAAAATGCTTATAAGTTGAAGCTGCCGGAGGATGTGTACACGTCTAACGTATTCAATGTTAAGCATCTCGTACCATATCATGGGGATGAATTTGTTGTGGAAGAAGAGGGTGCAAATTCGAGGACGAATTTTTCTCAACCTGGGGAGGATGATGCAGCGCGAGCTACAAAGTTACAAGGCCTAAGTCGCCCACGACTTAACTTAAGTCTCCCACGACTTAACTTAAGTCGCCCACGACTTAAGGAAGAAGCTTTATGACATAAGGAGGAAGTTATAAGTCGTGTACGACCTAACTTGTTGATGAGTCGAGTACGACCTAGCAAGGAGGCTAACGGTCTAAAACTTTGTGAAGAGTCGGAGGAAATTGAAGACTTAGGTCGTGGACGACCTAACAGGGACTTAGGTCGTGGACGACCTAACAAAGTTGAGAAGAGTGGGCTCAAGCGGAAGAATAAGTCGTTGGAACGACCTAACAGGTTACTACGACCTAACGAGTTGGAGAGCAAGGTGCTACGACCTAACGAGTCACAACATATGTTAGGTCGCAGGAAACAGGAACGACCTATGTTAGGTCGCAGGAAACAGGAACGACCTAAGTTAGGTCGCGTGAAGATGGAGGGAGATAGGTCGCTCACTATAAGTCGCGAGGCCTTAAGTCGTGGAGACTTAGGTCGCAAAGACTTAGGTCGTGAGACCTTAGGTCGTGAAGACTTAGGTCGAGCAGTTTTCTGAAGCCGCTTCTTTTAGGTCGCTGAAAAGGGATGCCGTTCATTCATAAGTCGCTCGCTCCAGATGCCGCTCATTTTAGGTCGTTTACTTTTAAGTCGACTGTTTTAAGTCGCCTATTTTAGGTCGCAGCCGGTTTATATGTTGTAATGTGCTATGTTTAGTACTATATTTCTATGTTGTTCTTTAGGTCGCAGACGACCTTAGTTAAGTCGTAAGTCGTGTGTTTTAGGTCGTGCTTTGTTAAGTCGCTGGTCTTGGTTAGGTCGGAAACGACCTAAGTGTTGTACAGTTTTGTGATGAGAATTGTAACTTCTATAAATAGGCCGGTGGTGCCATTTGTAATAGTTTAGTTGATTTGAATAAAAACTTTTGTTTGTTAGCTTTGTGCTTTCATCTAAATTGGTAGTTGAGTGTAATCTTCTATCTCCACTTTCGACATTCGAGTGCGCTCGAATCTTCGATTGTTGAAGCCGATTCGCGGAATCAAGTGCGCTTGATCAACGCTCGAAGAATTGAAGATCTCTCCTCACGGTATCGTGCGCGATCAACGTGTCAGAGATAGCTAGAATTCGGTATCTTTGGATCAACGAATTTGGGCATTTCAGTATTCATCAATTCACCGACCGCTACTTTCACAGAATCATCATTTTGTTATTCCGCTGCTGCACCACTTGACATGACTCAAACATTAAACTTGGAATATCATGCAAGTTTTAGGATATCCATGATTCATTTAAGAAATAAACATGTGGAAACTCTTATCCAAATTTTAAAGTATAAGACAGTGATCTCACGATGTGATCTAATTTAACAAACATATGAGATATATAGAGCGCCAACGAAATAAAGAAAACATCAATAAACACACATGACATTCATAGCCAAGTTTGCATACAAATAGTAGATACTTTGATGTATGCTTCGATAATATCACTCCACCATCAATAACTAGACTTGATTTTCACTGAGTAATTTACAGTTCGTCTCAAGGCAACATGGTGCACCGTGCACATATGAATGACGCAGAAATTCATGTAATGACGTTATGTATGCATGTGGATAAGTAGGTGATGAAATATTATAAATAAAAGTATGATCATGAGCTCTACGTAATGATTAAAAATGTACGAAACAAACCATATAATAGGAAAAATCACGCATAATGGAAAACGTGTATAAATTGTTGTGACATAACAAGAATAGTATGTCAAATTCGATTTGTTAAGGCGTAACAAACCAAAATTTCGGACGCTTCGTATTTAAATATATGAGCTATTTAAATATTTGAATTTTGAATTGAATGTTATTAAATTGCTTTAATAAGCACTTTAACCCCTTTTAAATCATAACTAGTGGTAGAAAACTTGTTTTGAAAAAATGTTTACAAAAAATATACTTTTTGAAGAGAAATCAATAACGTGAGGGAAAATCGGTTTATCGATAAACAGCTTTTTGATCGGTATAAACTGTTAGAACTCTTTCGCACTTAACTAATGATCAAATGAACAAATTAGCAAGTAATTAACACACTCTCCTCTTCATAAAGCTTGAAATGATCGAGAAGTTTCCTTAAGGGTAACGGATATTATCATGAGAGAGGTAAAATGATAAAATGAATAAAGGAGAAGTGGCATAAAGTTGTCATGATATGTTATTAAGGTTTTGAGGAGTTTTTTGTCTTTTCCCATCATCATTCCCACGCTAAGCAGGGCTACAACCTTAGGAAATAAATACAAAAATTACAAAGCTTGAGTTGTAAAAATTAATGGCTTCTCTTCTCCTTCCTCTCTTATGCTCTAAAAAGTAGTTGCAAATCTAACTTCAAATCTACTTAAACAAATCTACCTAAACAAGGTGCAAGGCCATTGATTTGAAAAAACGATGATATTGGAATCACCAAGTTGATAAGCCTAATCCTGACAAGTATTTAGTGGTAATGATCCTAAATTTGGAATCATTAGTAATGAATTTACTGTACATTCATTTGCTGGGATTTGAATTTAGGTTTCGTAGTTAACACCGCACCATACGTGGAGTACAATTACGCAGAATATTTTTATCTTAATAAAATAAAATGCAAACATCGCCACCATCATCAACCATTGCCCTGGTGAATCAGTTGCTATGGACAGCTATCTTGCAGCCAGACCAATTTATTTCGATCGGTTAGATTTAGTTTAAAACAAGATTGGTTTATAATTGATGGGTAAAAAAATTAGTTTCATTACTGAAATAAGCATAATATTGTAAATATTATACTTGTTCATTTAGATTAGTTTAGTGTTTTAAATAAATTTTATTTTACCATATATGTGTCAAATTACAATTAAAAAAAATAAGATCCTAAATAAGAAAGCTTTGACTATATATTTATATTTTATTTTAATCTAATGAATATTGTGTTAAGGACTTCTAGCTCAAATGCTTAAAGAAAAGACGTTTTGGACAAAAGTTTTAGAGGCCATGAAATTGAACCTTTAAGACATCATAATAAGTGTTTTGCTTGAATAAAAGTTACTTTTGTTATAAATAAAAAGTAATAAATATTGTAAACATAAATAAAAATATTTTTTGTTCGATTAAAGCGAATAACTAATCGAATTAATCAATTTAATTTGGTCGATTTAATTTGATTTTCAACCTTGTTGGTTAACATTCACTTTTAAATACAATCACTAGTCTTCCAAGATAGTGTAAATATACTTTAGGAAAAATGAAATTCATATATAAAAATGTTTTATAATCAAATATTCTAATATTCTAAATATACTAAATCCGCTGCTTTATTTTTCAATCATTAAAATGGTTTTCCTCGACTTGCTGCATCGAAAACTAAATCACAGGCTTCTTATAAAAAACAAGCAGTTCTGTAAACTTCCTTAAACCTACTTTGCTTTATTTTTTGTTTCTAGTATTTTTGCGAGATCTAAGGAATTCATTACTTGTATTCCATTTTTAGTACTAGGCACCAACCAATAGATATACAAAAACAAAGGAAGAAGATACAAGATAATGGATATACCTGGACCAATACATGATATACATGTAGTATTTCCGGGATCATTTCTTATATTAGGAAGTTTAGGAGTAGTATTGTTTACTAATCCAATTTATTCTGCCTTTTCATTGGGATCGGTTCTCGTTTGTATATCCTTATTTTATATTTCATCAAATTCCTTTTTTGTAACTTCAGCCCAACTTCTTATTTATGTGGAAGGTTTCTAGGTATCGCCACTTTAAAAATAGATGGAAAAAATTTGTGTTCAATACGATTTGAACCTATACCAAAGGTTTAGAACTCTGAAAGCACCAACAAAACCGCTTGCAATAAAAAATATTGCAATCACTAAAGCTTTTACACTTAAAATATACACTCATCTATTAATTTTATATTAAATAAAAAATAAATATCTTTAGCGGTTAGACAATTTATATTAGTACTTTGATATAGCAAATCAACGTCACAATGAATTATGTAATGAATATCCATCGTTCCAAGAGGTTCGTTAGAGATAAATTTTCCATTACCCACTCGGTAATCAAAATGTGGATCAAAAGCAAGCATACTAACATCTGACGGACCCTACTACCAATTCTCACAAACAAAAATTGTATAAACTCAAGAAAGTAATTAATAAGGTTATTTTCTCCTCCTATAACTTGTATTTTCAGAATACTTAACAATGAAATAAATAAAAAGATGGCATGCTTCTAAAAGAGAAGGCTGGCTGAAGCGGTGCCAGCTTTGAACAGAACCAAAATGGTAAGTGTAACAAAACAAAAAAACAGAGGTTCAACTTAGCTTAAACTCAAACTGAATTAGAAATACACAACAAAAATTAGTTCAAAAGATAAAAAAATACCAAACATAATAATAACTCTAGGAAAAAAAAAACATATGATAAACTTCTGCATCCAAAAACTTGGGATTTTAGCGATTAGCTTTAGCAACACGCTCGATTTCATCCTTCTTCTTGATTGCATAGCTACAATAACACAAAGTAATATAACAATATTGGTTACAGCGATATATGTATTTCCATAAACTGGGAAATATCGAGTATAAAACTGAAAAATGGAGTATTTACCTGTTTGAAGAACCTTTAGCTGCGTTGATGATTTCATCAGCAAGGCACTCGGCTATGGTTTTGATGTTTCTGAATGCACTTTCGCGAGCACCCGTGGTGAGAAGATAAATGGCTTGATTGACACGCCTCAAAGGAGAAATATCGACTGCTTGACGCCTCACAACACCAGCTGAACCAATTCTAGTTGCATCTTCTCTCGGTCCACTTAAAAATAGAACAAAATCTACTTAGTTTAATTATCACAAAAAACTTGAAATTTGAAAGGTTGTTCACAGTTACATAATAAGTAGATACACAGTCAAACTAGTATTAACAAATACATTTACAAATGGTACATCCCTAGAGGATCGATTCAAATCGTAAATCATTTAAAATTGGAACTGAATTTAAACCTTGAATCAAGGTTTTGAATTTTGGATTTCAGTCATGTTTCGTCTTGAAATTTTCACACAAGCTATCTCGTATCAGAGGTAATCTCGAACGAGATGAGTGCGTTTCGGACGTACATCTCGGACCCTTAAAATCCGTCTCGAGAATATCTCGAAGTAATTTATGTCTAAAATCAATGTTTCAATGATTTACTTAACAATTATAATTTTCATAGTATAAATACAAATTCTAACATACTTGATTTGCATAGAAAAAAGAATTGAAATTAATGTTTTGAAAAAGAATGATAGCTTGCTTAACTTAATTTATTTGATAATGATTGAATAGTACCCTCTTGTTTGCACATAAAAGAGAAATGAAGTCTTTTGTTATGACTTATTGATATAAAAAGTAAAAATATGTTCAACGAGTTGGTAAATAATAATTGGATTGTGTAGTTTCTTTTGAGTCTATATGAAAATGATAAAAATATTATATCAAAGAGGAAAAATATATGAATTCGGATGAGATTTCGAATAATTTTGATCCATATTTCAGGTGAATTTGAACATATCGGACGAGATGACTATCAGTGGAGATATGAAGGAGAATTGATGTCTCATTTCGACTATGTATGAAAAGGAGATCTCGGGCAAGATGTAGAAGATTTAAAATCATGCCTTGAATAATGAATTCAGAACATTTAAATATATAAAAGCATTGATTTTTCCTTTCATAGCAGTAATTTGTCTTTTTGACATGGTTTTTTTATTGTGGATTTTAACTACATTAAACTTTGGTTTTTTTATTGTGGATTGTGTAGTTTCTTTTGAGTCTATATGAAAATGATAAAAATATTATATCAAAGAGGAAAAATATATGAATTCGGATGAGATTTCGAATAATTTTGATCCATATTTCAGGTGAATTTGAACATATCGGACGAGATAACTATCAGTGGAGATATGAAGGAGAATTGATGTCTCATTTCGACTATGTATGAAAAGGAGATCTCGGGCAAGATGTAGAAGATTTAAAATCATGCCTTGAATAATGAATTCAGAACATTTAAATATATAAAAGCATTGATTTTTCCTTTCATAGCAGTAATTTGTCTTTTTGACATGGTTTTTTTATTGTGGATTTTAACTACATTAAACTTTGAGCTTTTTTTAATCCATGTTCCTTCTTAGGAAACGATGAATATTGAACTGTTTGTTCCTGCAGAGTGAACTGAATGATTTCCACAATTGCAATTTAAATAAATCATTGAATCAAAAGTTGAAAATAAAATCAAATTAAAATTAGAGAAACTTGATTTGAAATGAGATTCAAACCTTTAAAATTTTAAGCATTTTTGTTATCACTGAAAATATGAGCATCAACAAATAAGGCTTCGTACAAACGATCGAATTTGTATGTGATTCAAACGGTTCATTGATAAGATATTGGGAGTGAGTTTGGTGGCTTACTTGGTGGGCATCCCATCTTACTCAAATTGATCCCCGAACAAATAACCATAAAAAGAACTATGTATCACCTTTTAGTGTGTAATGCTTTAAGCCATCAAATGAACAGGTCAATTTAAATGCACGTGAAGGTTTTTAAATGAATCAACTAAAGTAGCTACTGCTGACATTACTTTGCTAAATGAGTATTGTATAACAAAGACCCAAAAATAATTAGTCGCGTTTGCAGTAACACGGCAAAGAATTTTGAAATCAAAAGATTATTCAAAAGCATCAAATATACAAACAAAGTGAACAAACAATTGAAAAAATATGTGAAATGAGAAAGGAAGCCAACAAGATAGATGATCATGAATACCAATGTACGGAGATAACGTAATCTTAATGCTAAAGGCATACATTTAAACTGACCGACAGCAGCGCTAGAATTGAACCAAATATTTCAAATGCAAAATATAGAGAATAAGAAAAACTATACATTGAGCATAGTATTCTATGAGCAGAGCAACCAAAAACAGATAAACAAATAACCAAACAAAGCACATGGCAACGCATTACGAACAATACGAACATACTTGATTTGCATAGAAAAAAGAATTGAAATTAATGTTTTGAAAAAGAATGATAGCTTGCTTAATTTAATTTATTTGATAATGATTGAATAGTACCCTCTTATTTGCACATAAAAAAGAAATGAAGTCTTTTGTTATGACTTATTGATATAAAAAGTAAAAATATGTTCAATGAGTTGGTAAATAATAATTGGATTGTGTAGTTTCTTTTGAGTCTATATGAAAATGATAAAAATATTATATCAAAGAGGAAAAATATATGAATTCGGATGAGATTTCGAATAATTTTGATCCATATTTCAGGTGAATTTGAACATATCGGACGAGATGACTATCAGTGGAGATATGAAGGAGAATTGATGTCTCATTTCGACTATGTATGAAAAGGAGATCTCGGGCAAGATGTAGAAGATTTAAAATCATGCCTTGAATAATGAATTCAGAACATTTAAATATATAAAAGCATTGATTTTTCCTTTCATAGCAGTAATTTGTCTTTTTGACATGGTTTTTTTATTGTGGATTTTAACTACATTAAACTTTGAGCTTTTTTTAATCCATGTTCCTTCTTAGGAAACGATTAATATTGAACTGTTTGTTCCTGCAGAGTGAACTGAATGATTTCCACAATTGCAATTTAAATAAATCATTGAATCAAAAGTTGAAAATAAAATCAAATTAAAATTAGAGAAACTTGATTTGAAATGAGATTCAAACCTTTAAAATTTTAAGCATTTTTGTTATCACTGAAAATATGAGCATCAACAAATAAGGCTTCGTACAAACGATCGAATTTGTATGTGATTCAAAAGGTTCATTGATAAGATAATGGGAGTGAGTTTGGTGGCTTACTTGGTGGGCATCCCATCTTACTCAAATTGATCCCCGAACAAATAACCATAAAAAGAACTATGTATCACCTTTTAGTGTGTAATGCTTTAAGCCATCAAATGAACAGGTCAATTTAAATGCACGTGAAGGTTTTTAAATGAATCAACTAAAGTAGCTACTGCTGACATTACTTTGCTAAATGAGTATTGTATAACAAAGACCCAAAAATAATTAGTCGCGTTTGCAGTAACACGGCAAAGAATTTTGAAATCAAAAGATTATTCAAAAGCATCAAATATACAAACAAAGTGAACAAACAATTGAAAAAATATGTGAAATGAGAAAGGAAGCCAACAAGATAGATGATCGTGAATACCAATGTACGGAGATAACGTAATCTTAATGCTAAAGGCATACATTTAAACTGACCGACAGCAGCGCAAGAATTGAACCAAATATTTCAAATGCAAAATATAGAGAATAAGAAAAACTATACATTGAGCATAGTATTCTATGAGCAGAGCAACCAAAAACAGATAAACAAATAACCAAACAAAGCACATGGCAACGCATTACGAACAATACGAACATACTTGATTTGCATAGAAAAAAGAATTGAAATTAATGTTTTGAAAAAGAATGATAGCTTGCTTAACTTAATTTATTTGATAATGATTGAATAGTACCCTCTTATTTGCACATAAAAAAGAAATGAAGTCTTTTGTTATGACTTATTGATATAAAAAGTAAAAATATGTTCAATGAGTTGGTAAATAATAATTGGATTGTGTAGTTTCTTTTGAGTCTATATGAAAATGATAAAAATATTATATCAAAGAGGAAAAATATATGAATTCGGATGAGATTTCGAATAATTTTGATCCATATTTCAGGTGAATTTGAACATATCGGACGAGATGACTATCAGTGGAGATATGAAGGAGAATTGATGTCTCATTTCGACTATGTATGAAAAGGAGATCTCGGGCAAGATGTAGAAGATTTAAAACCATGCCTTGAATAATGAATTCAAAACATTTAAATATATAAAAGCATTGATTTTTCCTTTCATAGCAGTAATTTGTCTTTTTGACATGGTTTTTTTATTGTGGATTTTAACTACATTAAACTTTGAGCTTTTTTTAATCCATGTTCCTTCTTAGGAAACGATGAATATTGAACTGTTTGTTCCTGCAGAGTGAACTGAATGATTTCCACAATTGCAATTTAAATAAATCATTGAATCAAAAGTTGAAAATAAAATCAAATTAAAATTAGAGAAACTTGATTTGAAATGAGATTCAAACCTTTAAAATTTTAAGCATTTTTGTTATCACTGAAAATATGAGCATCAACAAATAAGGCTTCGTACAAACGATCGAATTTGTATGTGATTCAAAAGGTTCATTGATAAGATATTGGGAGTGAGTTTGGTGGCTTACTTTGTGGGCATCCCATCTTACTCAAATTGATCCCCGAACAAAATCTTAACCATAAAAAGAACTATGTATCACCTTTTAGTGTGTAATGCTTTAAGCCATCAAATGAACAGGTCAATTTAAATGCACGTGAAGGTTTTTAAATGAATCAACTAAAGTAGCTACTGCTGACATTACTTTGCTAAATGAGTATTGTATAACAAAGACCCAAAAATAATTAGTCGTGTTTGCAGTAACACGGCAAAGAAATTTGAAATCAAAAGATTATTCAAAAGCATCAAATATACAAACAAAGTGAACAAACAATTGAAAAAATATGTGAAATGAGAAAGGAAGCCAACAAGATAGATGATCATGAATACCAATGTACGGAGATAACGTAATCTTAATGCTAAAGGCATACATTTAAACTGACCGACAGCAGCGCAAGAATTGAACCAAATATTTCAAATGCAAAATATAGAGAATAAGAAAAACTATACATTGAGCATAGTATCCTATGAGCAGAGCAACCAAAAACAGATAAACAAATAACCAAACAAAGCACATGGCAACACATTACGAACAATACGAACATACTTGATTTGCATAGAAAAAAGAATTGAAATTAATGTTTTGAAAAAAATGATAGCTTGCTTAACTTAATTTATTTGATAATGATTGAATAGTACCCTCTTATTTGCACATAAAAAAGAAATGAAGTCTTTTGTTATGACTTACTGATATAAAAAGTAAAAATATGTTCAATGAGTTGGTAAATAATAATTGGATTGTGTAGTTTCTTTTGAGTCTATATGAAAATGATAAAAATATTATATCAAAGAGGAAAAATATATGAATTCGGATGAGATTTCGAATAATTTTGATCCATATTTCAGGTGAATTTGAACATATCGGACGAGATGACTATCAGTGGAGATATGAAGGAGAATTGATGTCTCATTTCGACTATGTATGAAAAGGAGATCTCGGGCAAGATGTAGAAGATTTAAAACCATGCCTTGAATAATGAATTCAAAACATTTAAATATATAAAAGCATTGATTTTTCCTTTCATAGCAGTAATTTGTCCTTTTGACATGGTTTTTTTATTGTGGATTTTAACTACATTAAACTTTGAGCTTTTTTTAATCCATGTTCCTTCTTAGGAAACTATGAATATTGAACTGTTTGTTCCTGCAGAGTGAACTGAATGATTTCCACAATTGCAATTTAAATAAATCATTGAATCAAAAGTTGAAAATAAAATCAAATTAAAATTAGAGAAACTTGATTTGAAATGAGATTCAAACCTTTAAAATTTTAAGCATTTTTGTTATCACTGAAAATATGAGCATCAACAAATAAGGCTTCGTACAAACGATCGAATTTGTATGTGATTCAAAAGGTTCATTGATAAGATATTGGGAGTGAGTTTGGTGGCTTACTTGGTGGGCATCCCATCTTACTCAAATTGATCCCCGAACAAAATCTTAACCATAAAAAGAACTATGTATCACCTTATAGTGTGTAATGCTTTAAGCCATCAAATGAACAGGTCAATTTAAATGCACGTGAAGGTTTTTAAATGAATCAACTAAAGTAGCTACTGCTGACATTACTTTGCTAAATGAGTATTGTATAACAAAGACCCAAAAATAATTAGTCGCGTTTGCAGTAACACGGCAAAGAATTTTGAAATCAAAAGATTATTCAAAAGCATCAAATATACAAACAAAGTGAACAAACAATTGAAAAAATATGTGAAATGAGAAAGGAAGCCAACAAGATAGATGATCATGAATACCAATGTACGGAGATAACGTAATCTTAATGCTAAAGGCATACATTTAAACTGACCGACAGCAGCGCAAGAATTGAACCAAATATTTCAAATGCAAAATATAGAGAATAAGAAAAACTATACATTGAGCATAGTATTCTATGAGCAGAGCAACCAAAAACAGATAAACAAATAACCAAACAAAGCACATGGCAACGCATTACGAACAATACGAACATACTTGATTTGCATAGAAAAAAGAATTGAAATTAATGTTTTGAAAAAGAATAATAGCTTGCTTAACTTAATTTATTTGATAATGATTGAATAGTACCCTCTTATTTGCACATAAAAAAGAAATGAAGTCTTTTGTTATGACTTATTGATATAAAAAGTAAAAATATGTTCAATGAGTTGGTAAATAATAATTGGATTGTGTAGTTTCTTTTGAGTCTATATGAAAATGATAAAAATATTATATCAAAGAGGAAAAATATATGAATTCGGATGAGATTTCGAATAATTTTGATCCATATTTCAGGTGAATTTGAACATATCGGACGAGATGACTATCAGTGGAGATATGAAGGAGAATTGATGTCTCATTTCGACTATGTATGAAAAGGAGATCTCGGGCAAGATGTAGAAGATTTAAAACCATGCCTTGAATAATGAATTCAAAACATTTAAATATATAAAAGCATTGATTTTTCCTTTCATAGCAGTAATTTGTCTTTTTGACATGGTTTTTTTATTGTGGATTTTAACTACATTAAACTTTGAGCTTTTTTTAATCCATGTTCCTTCTTAGGAAACGATGAATATTGAACTGTTTGTTCCTGCAGAGTGAACTGAATGATTTCCACAATTGCAATTTAAATAAATCATTGAATCAAAAGTTGAAAATAAAATCAAATTAAAATTAGAGAAACTTGATTTGAAATGAGATTCAAACCTTTAAAATTTTAAGCATTTTTGTTATCACTGAAAATATGAGCATCAACAAATAAGGCTTCGTACAAACGATCGAATTTGTATGTGATTCAAAAGGTTCATTGATAAGATATTGGGAGTGAGTTTGGTGGCTTACTTGGTGGGCATCCCATCTTACTCAAATTGATCCCCGAACAAAATCTTAACCATAAAAAGAACTATGTATCACCTTATAGTGTGTAATGCTTTAAGCCATCAAATGAACAGGTCAATTTAAATGCACGTGAAGGTTTTTAAATGAATCAACTAAAGTAGCTACTGCTGACATTACTTTGCTAAATGAGTATTGTATAACAAAGACCCAAAAATAATTAGTCGCGTTTGCAGTAACACGGCAAAGAATTTTGAAATCAAAAGATTATTCAAAAGCATCAAATATACAAACAAAGTGAACAAACAATTGAAAAAATATGTGAAATGAGAAAGGAAGCCAACAAGATAGATGATCATGAATACCAATGTACGGAGATAACGTAATCTTAATGCTAAAGGCATACATTTAAACTGACCGACAGCAGCGCAAGAATTGAACCAAATATTTCAAATGCAAAATATAGAGAATAAGAAAAACTATACATTGAGCATAGTATTCTATGAGCAGAGCAACCAAAAACAGATAAACAAATAACCAAACAAAGCACATGGCAACGCATTACGAACAATACGAACATACTTGATTTGCATAGAAAAAAGAATTGAAATTAATGTTTTGAAAAAGAATAATAGCTTGCTTAACTTAATTTATTTGATAATGATTGAATAGTACCCTCTTATTTGCACATAAAAAAGAAATGAAGTCTTTTGTTATGACTTATTGATATAAAAAGTAAAAATATGTTCAATGAGTTGGTAAATAATAATTGGATTGTGTAGTTTCTTTTGAGTCTATATGAAAATGATAAAAATATTATATCAAAGAGGAAAAATATATGAATTCGGATGAGATTTCGAATAATTTTGATCCATATTTCAGGTGAATTTGAACATATCGGACGAGATGACTATCAGTGGAGATATGAAGGAGAATTGATGTCTCATTTCGACTATGTATGAAAAGGAGATCTCGGGCAAGATGTAGAAGATTTAAAACCATGCCTTGAATAATGAATTCAAAACATTTAAATATATAAAAGCATTGATTTTTCCTTTCATAGCAGTAATTTGTCTTTTTGACATGGTTTTTTTATTGTGGATTTTAACTACATTAAACTTTGAGCTTTTTTTAATCCATGTTCCTTCTTAGGAAACGATGAATATTGAACTGTTTGTTCCTGCAGAGTGAACTGAATGATTTCCACAATTGCAATTTAAATAAATCATTGAATCAAAAGTTGAAAATAAAATCAAATTAAAATTAGAGAAACTTGATTTGAAATGAGATTCAAACCTTTAAAATTTTAAGCATTTTTGTTATCACTGAAAATATGAGCATCAACAAATAAGGCTTCGTACAAACGATCGAATTTGTATGTGATTCAAAAGGTTCATTGATAAGATATTGGGAGTGAGTTTGGTGGCTTACTTGGTGGGCATCCCATCTTACTCAAATTGATCCCCGAACAAAATCTTAACCATAAAAAGAACTATGTATCACCTTATAGTGTGTAATGCTTTAAGCCATCAAATGAACAGGTCAATTTAAATGCACGTGAAGGTTTTTAAATGAATCAACTAAAGTAGCTACTGCTGACATTACTTTGCTAAATGAGTATTGTATAACAAAGACCCAAAAATAATTAGTAGCGTTTGCAGTAACACGGCAAAGAATTTTGAAATCAAAAGATTATTCAAAAGCATCAAATATACAAACAAAGTGAACAAACAATTGAAAAAATATGTGAAATGAGAAAGGAAGCCAACAAGATAGATGATCATGAATACCAATGTACGGAGATAACGTAATCTTAATGCTAAAGGCATACATTTAAACTGACCGACAGCAGCGCAAGAATTGAACCAAATATTTCAAATGCAAAATATAGAGAATAAGAAAAACTATACATTGAGCATAGTATTCTATGAGCAGAGCAACCAAAAACAGATAAACAAATAACCAAACAAAGCACATGGCAACACATTACGAACAATACGAACATACTTGATTTGCATAGAAAAAAGAATTGAAATTAATGTTTTGAAAAAGAATGATAGCTTGCTTAACTTAATTTATTTGATAATGATTGAATAGTACCCTCTTATTTGCACATAAAAAAGAAATGAAGTCTTTTGTTATGACTTATTGATATAAAAAGTAAAAATATGTTCAATGAGTTGGTAAATAATAATTGGATTGTGTAGTTTCTTTTGAGTCTATATGAAAATGATAAAAATATTATATCAAAGAGGAAAAATATATGAATTCGGATGAGATTTCGAATAATTTTGATCCATATTTCAGGTGAATTTGAACATATCGGACGAGATGACTATCAGTGGAGATATGAAGGAGAATTGATGTCTCATTTCGACTATGTATGAAAAGGAGATCTCGGGCAAGATGTAGAAGATTTAAAACCATGCCTTGAATAATGAATTCAAAGCATTTAAATATATAAAAGCATTGATTTTTCCTTTCATAGCAGTAATTTGTCTTTTTGACATGGTTTTTTTATTGTGGATTTTAACTACATTAAACTTTGAGCTTTTTTTAATCCATGTTCCTTCTTAGGAAACGATGAATATTGAACTGTTTATTCCTGCAGAGTGAACTGAATGATTTCCACAATTGCAATTTAAATAAATCATTGATTCAAAAGTTGAAAATAAAATCAAATTAAAATTAGAGAAACTTGATTTGAAATGAGATTCAAACCTTTAAAATTTTAAGCATTTTTGTTATCACTGAAAATATGAGCATCAACAAATAAGGCTTCGTACAAACGATCGAATTTGTATGTGATTCAAAAGGTTCATTGATAAGATATTGGGAGTGAGTTTGGTGGCTTACTTGGTGGGCATCCCATCTTACTCAAATTGATCCCCGAACAAATAACCATAAAAAGAACTATGTATCACCTTTTAGTGTGTAATGCTTTAAGCCATCAAATGAACAGGTCAATTTAAATGCACGTGAAGGTTTTTAAATGAATCAACTAAAGTAGCTACTGCTGACATTACTTTGCTAAATGAGTATTGTATAACAAAGACCCAAAAATAATTAGTCGCGTTTGCAGTAACACGGCAAAGAATTTTGAAATCAAAAGATTATTCAAAAGCATCAAATATACAAACAAAGTGAACAAACAATTGAAAAAATATGTGAAATGAGAAAGGAAGCCAACAAGATAGATGATCATGAATACCAATGTACGGAGATAACGTAATCTTAATGCTAAAGGCATACATTTAAACTGACCGACAGCAGCGCAAGAATTGAACCAAATATTTCAAATGCAAAATATAGAGAATAAGAAAAACTATACATTGAGCATAGTATTCTATGAGCAGAGCAACCAAAAACAGATAAACAAATAACCAAACAAAGCACATGGCAACGCATTACGAACAATACGAACATACTTGATTTGCATAGAAAAAAGAATTGAAATTAATGTTTTGAAAAAGAATAATAGCTTGCTTAACTTAATTTATTTGATAATGATTGAATAGTACCCTCTTATTTGCACATAAAAAAGAAATGAAGTCTTTTGTTATGACTTATTGATATAAAAAGTAAAAATATGTTCAATGAGTTGGTAAATAATAATTGGATTGTGTAGTTTCTTTTGAGTCTATATGAAAATGATAAAAATATTATATCAAAGAGGAAAAATATATGAATTCGGATGAGATTTCGAATAATTTTGATCCATATTTCAGGTGAATTTGAACATATCGGACGAGATGACTATCAGTGGAGATATGAAGGAGAATTGATGTCTCATTTCGACTATGTATGAAAAGGAGATCTCGGGCAAGATGTAGAAGATTTAAAATCATGCCTTGAATAATGAATTCAAAGCATTTAAATATATAAAAGCATTGATTTTTCCTTTCATAGCAGTAATTTGTCTTTTTGACATGGTTTTTTTATTGTGGATTTTAACTAAATTAAACTTTGAGCTTTTTTTAATCCATGTTCCTTCTTAGGAAACGATGAATATTGAACTGTTTATTCCTGCAGAGTGAACTGAATGATTTCCACAATTGCAATTTAAATAAATCATTGATTCAAAAGTTGAAAATAAAATCAAATTAAAATTAGAGAAACTTGATTTGAAATGAGATTCAAACCTTTAAAATTTTAAGCATTTTTATTATCACTGAAAATATGAGCATCAACAAATAAGGCTTCGTACAAACGATCGAATTTGTATGTGATTCAAAAGGTTCATTGATAAGATATTGGGAGTGAGTTTGGTGGCTTACTTGGTGGGCATCCCATCTTACTCAAATTGATCCCCGAACAAAATCTTAACCATAAAAAGAACTATGTATCACCTTTTAGTGTGTAATGCTTTAAGCCATCAAATGAACAGGCCAATTTAAATGCACATGAAAATGGATCAACTAAAGTAGCTACTGCTGACATTACTTTGCTAAATGAGTATTGTATAACAATGACCCAAAAATAATTAGTCGTGTTTGCAGTAACACGGCAAAGAATTTTGAAATCAAAAGATTATTCAAAAGCATCAAATATACAAAGTGAACAAACAATTGAAAAAATATGTGAAATGAGAAAGGAAGCCAACAAGATAGATGATCATGAATACCAATGTACGGAGATAACGTAACCTTAATGTTAAAGGCATACATTTAAACTGACCGACAGCAGCGCAAGAATTGAGCCAAATATTTCAAATGCAAAATATAGAGAACAAGAAGAACTATACATTGAGCATAGTATTCTATGAGCAGAGCAACCAAAAATAGATAAACAAATAACCAAACAAAGCACATGGCAACACATTACAAGTAATATTCACCTGTTGATAACAGCATCGACAATAACCTGAATAGGGTTCTGATCAGTAAGCAAATGAATGAGCTCCATCGTGTGTTTAACAATACGAACAGCCATCAATTTCTTCCCATTGTTACGTCCATGCATCATGAGAGAGTTGGTCAGCCTCTCAACAATTGGGCATTGGGCCTTTCGGAACCTCTTGATTGAGTAACGTCCAGCAGTGTGAGGAAGGAAAGTTGCATGTTTGTTTGCAGTGACCGCTATGTAATCATTTAGTGAGAGATCACTAACCTAAAACAGAGCAGTTAAGTGTATCAATTATAGTTTGATAAAAAGTCGTCATATAAATCCAATATGAATATATTTGATATTTGATTTATAAAACGCTTTTGGTTTTTTAACTATACCAAGTAAGATGAGTTCCAAACTTCTTTTATTTTTTGTCATGTGGATTATAATAGCATAATGACTAAACCTTTTACCATGCTTTTACATACATTTTGTTAACATAATTGAGGTTGATCTACCTATTGGAAATCTACGCTAGAGTGTTAAAATAACCAGTTGCATAAAATAATATAAACACACTCAAAAACTGTGAATACGGCCTACACTGGTATTTACATAAATTGCTTATTGAGCCTAATAAAGACATTGTTAAATAAGTAACGGAAGAAATATAAGATTTGGCTGATGCAACTTAAGTGCGGACAGTTAAGATATTATAAACTCTCCTAGAAAATTATTCTTGTAATTGGTTACAAAACTGGATTATAAAAACAAATGCTAAAATTGGAAGAAGCAACACTGGAATCAACCAAGTCATCAGTTTTAATATTTATAAATTGATTTTAAATTCATATGAGATAAACAGTAGATAAAACAAAAAAATACGACTCACAAATCCCATTATTTACTGCAATATAAGATCAAACATATAGACTAAAATAATTGGCGCTAATGCAAGAGATTTATATTCGTCATCAAATAATCACTGATACGTATATCAAATTACTGCCAACTATAAACATATATGTATGAAATAAATAAGAAATGTAATTAAATTAAACTACGAGGTATACTTGAATATCGTCGAAAGCCCATCGGTTAAACAACTTAACGTCTGCCGTGTAAACTTCAGCCATTATTGGACTTGAGATTCAGAATGGTGGAGACAAAGCAGAAGCGGCGGCTGAAAACCCTAGCTTAAAGATGTAGATATAGATGGTTAATACTGGAGATACTTGCAAGTAAATTGTTTTTTGGTTGGACACCCGAATCCAGATTTGGGCCTTGATGGGTTTAGCGAGATACGGGCAGTCTCCATCAAAATTTTAGGCCATCGGCTATGATTGCATAACCAGGTTTGCTAATTATCTTTCTTGAATTTCCTTTTTAGTAAATTGTTTTTTTTTTTTTTAGAAAAATGTGTGATCCTCTGTAAATAGGGAAGAGCACGCATGCAACTATATATAACACGATAATAAGGTGCTGCCAACATGTCTGGCGGGTAACAAAGACTAAATACTAATATCATAAGAAAAATCAGGTACCCATAAGATGAGTTCCGGCAAGACCACCACCCATCTCACCCCGATATCAAGTTCCGGCATGGCCACCCTCCGATATTGAGGTGTTAGGATTACCTAAAAACTAAAGAAAAGCCCATAAAATGCTGGATGTCGTCATATACTAAAAAAGGAGCTCTATGCATCTAGATCTGGAGGAATGAATAAGCAACAACTCTGAAGTGAAACTGCTCTCTGTGATGGAACCGTAAGTGATCCTGATAGGAAGACTCTACCCTATAGACCTCACTATAATCCGAAAATCAGCAATCTGAAGACATGAGTACCTGCAAAAAGAACCTAACACCCTATATCCCATACCTGAACCTGAAAAAGGACTTAGAAAAAGAATTAGTTTGATACATATATATGTATATTAATATAATTAATATACATATATATGTATAAAGAAGATGGGTAATTAAAACCTAAATAAGACTATTTGGACCAATACTAAAGAACTGAATTACTTGTAAACTAAAACCAATAATGACAAGAAACTAAGCTGTGCAAAAATTCTTATGAACCTTCAATCATAAGTAAGTTATGATTAATAGTGAAATCATCATAAAAATTTGAAAAAATATTAATACTACTATTGTGAATATTAAATATATTATTATTATGTTTAAAAAAATTAATATTATAACTAACCTTATTAAGATATCATTTAAATAGATTATTTTTAGCTAATTTATATTTGGGGTTAGAAATCCAATTAAAACAAAATGAAGAAATTGTAAAAATCAATTTGTTAAAATGACTACTATTATTATTAAAAATTCTTTGATTTCTTTCAAACCAAATATACCAGCTAATAATAATGAATAAAGAGTCAAGTAAGTATCTAATATTTTTTTTGAACCTAAATCTAAAACTGTTCCAGTAAAAGTCACAATTTGAAATTTTATTTATTATATTAAAGTTAAAAATTCTAAGAGAATTATTTAGTATGTAATAAGAATCCATGCAATTGTAGTATATATGATTAATATCTTCAAGATGCAAATTACAAAAATAACAATTATTATCGATTTGAATGTTTTTTCTTTTTAAAAATTCTATTGTATTAAGTTTTCCATGCAGTATTAACCACATGTGAATTTTAGATTTAGGAGGAGCATTAGATTTTCAAATAAATTTAAATGAATTACCTAGTGTACCCGAAAAATGAATAAATTTGTATAAAGAATTAGAAGTATATTTCTTACTCTTATCCCATTCCCAACTAGAAATATCATTATCGTTATCAATATTATAAAGATTTAGTCTAGCAAAAAGCAAAGAAAGTTGCCTAAGGGTAGAACCTATTAAAATACTATTAAAACTAAAATTCCAAAGAGGATCGTTCTCGGGAGAATAACCTTCATTAATTAAAGCAAACTTAAAATTACAAATTTCATAAAGCTCTTTAAATTCCAACTTGAGAGGTAAAACCGAAATCCAACGGTCATGCCAGAAAGAAATACAATTACCAGAATGAACTATTATATTAGTTCCTAAGTTAAAAATCTCATGACATTTTAAAATGTTTTTCCAAAAATTAGAAATATTTTGAGTGACTGGAGAAACCATTTGATATAAATTACTATTTCCATTATAATAATATTTGGAAATGATCTCTTTCCAAATGGCATTATCATTTATATCTTTAAACTTCCATAACCATTTACCTAGTAAGGATAAATTCATATTGCGCAAGTTTATAACTCCTAATCCACCTTCTTTTTTAGCTTTACAAATAATTTCCTAATTTACTAAACATTTTAAACTATTATTAAAATTTTCCCCACTCCATAAGAAATCACTTCTAATTTTATCAATCTTATCGATAACCCAATGTGGAAATAGATGCATGGACATCCAATATATCGGAAGGGCTGATAAGACCGAATTTATTAAGACTAGTCTACCTGCTCTAGATAAAAATCTACCATTCTAGTTAGAGATCCTATTTTTGATTTTATCAATGATTATGAGCCAATCCTCATGTTTGAGTTTGGTAGGTCTAATCACAAATCCTAAATATTCAAAAGGAAAGTTCATAGTTTTGCAATTTAGAGTATTAGCAACTAAGTTTTGAACTTTTTCTAAGTCATTTAAAACTAAAATAGAACTTTTGTCGAAATTTATTTTTAAGCCTGATAAAAGTTCAAAACTATATAAAATAAACTTAAGAGTAATAATGTGTCTAGGTAAATGGGAAGAAAAAAGCAAGGTATCATCGGCGAATTGGAGAACTGAAATACCATTGCGCGAAATGTCATTTCCGACATTTCCTAGGGTCCCATTTTCCACAGCTCTTTTAATAATCTTAGCAAAAACATCAGCAGCTAAGTTAAATAATAAAGGCGATAAAGGATCCCCTTGCCTTAAACCTCTTTTTGATTGAATTTTATTTCCTAATATACCATTGACCATAATACTGGAATTACCAGTTTTAAGCAAATTCTTAACTCAATTAATCCATCTAAGACCAAAACCTCTAGCATGAAATATGTCAACAAGAAAATCCCAATCTACCGAATCAAAAGCTTTAGCAGAATCTAGTTTTAAAATCGCACAAGTTATGTCATTCTTACAACAATGATTGATATACTCTTGAACAACTGCCACTCCATCAGTGATATTTATCTCTTTAATAAAAGCTGATTGAGAACAGTCAATTAAATCATTCATTCTTGTACTAAGTCTATTGGCTAGGACTTTAGAAATGATTTTAACTGAGAAATTAATCAAAGATATAGGTCTAAAAACTTTTAGGTTTTTAGCTCCTACCTTTTTATGTAATAAAATAACATTTGCAAAATTAAATCTCCCTAATTCTAAATTACAATTATAGAATTCATTAAACATATTGACTAAATCTAATTTTAAAACATCCCAAAAAGTTTTATAAAATAAAATTGGAAAACCATCTGGGCCCAGGGATTTATCACCTGGCAAGTCATTAATAGCTTTTCTAATTTCCTCTACAGTAAAAGGATTATCTAGCTCGGTTAAATCTACAATAGAATCGGATGGGTACAGATCTTTCCATCTAACATTGATTCTATGTTTGATACTAGTACCAAAAATATCTTTATAATAGTCTGTAAAAGCCTTATTGAGATCTCTTTGATCAACTAGCTCTATATTGTTAACAAATATAGAATTAATTGTATTACTACATTTTCTACCATTAGCTATATTATGAAAAAATTTAGTATTATTATCACATTCATTGATCCATTGGATTCTTGATCGATGCTTCCACATAACCTCCTCCTTTTCTAAAATAGAATTTAATTCATCTTTTAAATTAGCAAGAACATTACGTTCACCTAAATTTAGAGGTCTAGATTCTTCTATCTTATTAATTTTAAGCATTTCATTAAGAATATTATCTTTTTTGATTTTTAAATTTCCAAAATCATTTTTGTTCCAATTTTTAAGAAAAATCCTAAGATCCCTAAGTTTAGAAACAAAGGCTTTTGCAGAATTATCCTTATTTCTGATATTATGAAAACTCAAAGAAATCCATTTACCTTTAACTAAGTTTACAAAGTTAGATTCCAAAAGCCACATCTTTTCAAATTTAAAATTATTTATAATAACTCTATGATGCTCACAGGTAAGAATAATAGGACAATGATCAGAGTAGGTATAAGGTAATCCAGAGACTCTACATATTGGAAATTTATCTTCAATTTCGTCACTAACGAAAAATCTATCGAGTAGAGCCATGGATGGAGACTCTCTAGCATTACTCCAAGTAAACTCTCTATTAGAAAGGAGAATTTCAATCAAATTAGAATTAATAACAAATTGGTTGAATTCCTCCATAGCGGAGTAATCACCTTCCCTAGGAGATTGCTCACCTATGAAACGCGTGACATTAAAATCACCCCCCATAATCCAAGAACCCAGGGCTAAGGATCTAAATTCAAGACATTCTTTCCATAAAATTCTCCGATTAATTTTAGAATTAGGCCCGTAGACATTTGAAATATTTAAAAAAGAATTATCAGAAAGATTAATAAGTATAACATGAAGAGAATACTGCTTAACAATACATTAAAGTAATTTAAAATAACTATCTCGCCATCCTATCGTTAAACCCCCTGAAGAACCCACGGAAGGTAAAAAAACCCATTTTCTAAAGTGATAACCACCTAATCTTCAAAAATAATGAATGTTAGGACAATTAATTTTAGTTTCTTGAATTAGAGTAATGTCAATAGAAAAGTCTTTAAAGAACACTCTAACCTTATCACATTTATTCAAATCATTTAAACCTCTAATGTTCCAGCTAATGATCCTCATAAACTAACTGTACTAGCCCTCTCTAGTTCCTTACATCTAATATACTCCATATCTATCTCTACATCAGAAAAAATAAAAGAAGTGTCGCAATCTAACTTACTAAACTCAGCAGATGAAAGACTACCTAATGCATAAGTAGAGTACGTACTACCCAAAAAAGGACTCATACCTGAGCTTGGATTCGTAGTGCCAATCGTGGCACTCGAACCAGGTAACTCACCCATAGACTGTAACTGATAGCTACGAATCCTGGCACTTCGGCGAACGGATCCACTAGAAGCTACTGATTTCCTACACTTAACTTTCTTCGACGAAGAAACCAAATCCTTAACGGTATTTTTCCCTAATACCGCGCAAGAGCTCAAAGAGAAATCTCTATCATCTGATGCCAAATCTGGATCCACTCGAATTGACCTATCTGATAAAATGCCCAAAGCCAACTGATTTATTATGGCTTTCTTCGATGCAACTATACAAGAATCTGGAATGATGTCTAGCTCTCTATCACCAGCTAAATTCTCGATCAAATGCTCTGAGAGATATCGCTGCTTATCTTTACCAATATCCTCCTTAGATACATTAAAGTTTGCGTGCACAACCACTGATGTGTGCATGTTAGTTAAAACCATTGATGAAGATAATCCCTTATCATCCCTAACCTCCAACAGCTTGTCAAAATAAACAAAAACCTTATTCTCTAAAACAACTTCAGCTGCTACAGATTCATTTATCCATTCCAGCGAATTATCTTCAACCAAAGAGAAATCTGGAGAAAATTTTGATTCACTGGAGTAGCTATTTTCCAATTCTGAAGAGCTCATAGTTAATAGATCTTCATGTAATTTCTCTGAATTGTTTACCATCACTGAATATTGTATCTCACAAAAATTTAAAGAATCTAGTAAATTGCTGAAATAAGAAGTTGATCAGTCGGACCTTTCGTCTCAGTCGAAAGGATCGGCTTTTTCCCTTATCAACCTTTCGATCCTGTTGAGATAGATTGGTTTTCCTTTCGAATGCTCACCTTTCGAAATGGTTGGAATACCCTGGCTAAGGTTTTTCCTTGATTGGTTTCGACCTGGTCGAAGGCCTTTACTGTTGTGTGGCTAGGACTTTATCCAAAAATTTGAGGCAGAGGTTTCGACTACGTCGAAAGCTCAATGTTGATTAGGTGTTAAGACTTGATCTTGGAATCTGAGGTAGGGTCTCGACCTTGTCGAAAGCTGTAGGCTTAAATGTTTCGGGTTTGAATTGGAAATCTCAGGTTGTAGTGGTTTGGGGTTAGGTTTCGACCTTGTCGAAAGCAGTAGCCCGGGGGAAGATAGTTTGGAGCACTTAACTGAAGTTATTTGAATATACAAGGTTTCAACTATGTCGGCAGGTACCTTTCGATGTAGGCGACACCTGAAACGCAAGATCAAAACTGACAATTGCTTTAAAAACAGTAATCAAACTGAAATATTTGAGACTTCCCTTTCACAAGCAAAAGAAGACTTTATTACTCAAAATTCCCAAATCAATTATGAAATTAGAGTTTACATCTCTCTTCATTAAGAAAATACAAGCTTAGAGTGAAAAGAATCGGATCTAGGTTTTGGGTCTTTCAATTCATGATCTTCATCGTACCCGAATCTGAGGTTTCGAAAGTATAACTATTTAATGGACTTCACTCATTAATGCATGAATTTGGACTAAAGATCTCTATTAAGAAGATTATTATTATGGACTTCTGGTTATCATCCACAAATACCCAAATCCGGGTTTCGGATCTCCAAACTTTTAAATTTTATTCGTTAATGTCCGGATTTGGATCAATGGACTTCTATTACACAACCATTATTGACTTTCTATTGATTATCTCCAAAAGTTGGATTTCTAAACATCTATAATTAAATCATTGGATAAATCTATCATCAGACTTCTGATAATCTCAAAAAGATGGGATTCAAAGCATTTAGTCATATTCATATGATAATATGATGTCAATTTCTACGAATGACATGAATAGATTTCTATACGGATTTTAGGCTAACGATAAGAAATGTTGTTTATTTTGTACTTTTCAGGGAAAGCAGAACGGTGAAAAGGATTGAATGATCCAGCAAATACAGAAATCATGGAACATGTTATAAAAGAGATGATTCAAAAACAACATTACAGGAAAGGATCAAAAACCGGGTGATATTTGCAAATTTTCATAACTTACATAATTTATGAAATTATTTACAAGTGTACAGAACAAATATATACATTTGATAAAATAAATTGTTCATAAATCTTGAACAATTTTATTTAGATTCTCAGCAATTAAAGGATCCACGATGTGATGAATAGCAATGTGAAGAACCTCTTTAAGCTTCTTCTCTTTCTTTCTCATCTTGTCTTCATCATCAATAGTCTCGATGTTGGTCTTCAAAGCACGGTTAAAGGCTTTGTTCGCACCTTTAAGGGTTTTATTTTACCTTTCCAAATCAATGATACGCTTCTAAAGAAAATACCTCTCGCGTTCAAGCATTTGAATTCTAGCAGCATATTCATTTATGCGCTGCGAGTATCTCATTTTCTGTTGCTCATCAAAATACTTCATCATTTCGAATTTGAATTTCCTGCACTATTCTAATACTACTTTTTCATCTAAACCAGGAGGAGGATTATTCATAGTAGGGAACTTTTGGATGGCAAGAGAAGTAGACCTTGTTAGTTTTGCAATAGAGGGAACAATGGAAGAAGCTGGTGAATCGACGTTTGAATTATTACTTCCTATAATGAATTCGAGCGATTCACACTGAGCTTGACTATCTTTCAACTTAATTTCCAAATCACTTACTTGTTGAATAAGTTTCGACATCTTATGGTCAAAGTCAATTGAGGGATTTTACTTAACTTGACGCTTCAATGTGGAAATCGCTTCGTTTTTACTCTTAACATCTGCCTCAAAATTGGCAATCTGATCGTTGAGATTCCTAATAATTGTTTTCTGAAACAAAAATCTCCTATGCCATTTTAATGCTTCTGTGTTACCTTGGAAACGAGCGGATAAAGGATCGTCAAGGAGCTTCCTCTTTTTAAGATCTGCTAACAACCTATCTTTAATATTGATAAAGCGTGATGCTGAATGTAACGAGAGCGTTGTTGCGGATAGTTGTAGCTCCTATTTAAACAAAAAAAAAGAAAATAAAGTTAAGACTTTAGTAATCCATCTCTTTATTATAACAATAGAAGATTACAACTTAGGTAAAAATGGAACTAAAAAGTAAAATTAAACATTTGTTTTACATCTAAGTGGGAAACTGCATTTCTAACTTTATTTAATGAATTAGCAGAAAGAATAACTGTTAAGTCAAAAGAAACATTAAATCCTTCCAAAGTAATAACCGTAGGATATTTGCTATAGTCTCATTCTTCGACATGAGGACTATCACGGCCACATATTAATTTGGTATGATATGTCCGGATTTCTTTTACTAACTTTTCTTTTTCTTCACCAAGAAAATCGAAACAGAGCCGAGGATGTTCCATATAAAGTTTATGCAAATCTCTAAGAAAGCAATGTCTGGTTAATTTTGAAGATTTCAAAATTAACGCCTTTTCAAGATAATCTCTTCTCGGTTTAACACACTTGCTTATATAATCTTTAGAAATAAGCCTACCAGAGGGATGTTCATTCTGTGATAACGTAGTAAAATACAGTTAAGTATAAAAGGAAGATTAAAGCAAAAATTTCACAAATCAATATTATTACACAATTATGACTATTCATCTAGTTCAGACAAAATTGAATTTGCAAATAATTCTGAAATAAACTTGTCCTTATAGTATTTTAGTTTATCAAGAGGTAGATTATGAGGAATCGATCTGACTCGTGGCAAGTTCCAACATGCTCCTGAATGCGGGTCAGATCCAAATTCATCCAAGTATCTCTTGAGTAAACGCCTAAGTAGACCTCCACTAAAATCTTCTATGTATGAGAAATCTACAGTTGGGTGTCTACAATAAGCCTTGCATAGGAAGTCTACCAAAATGTTTCTTTCCTCAATCAACATCCAAAAGAGTGTGATTAACTTACGATCTCTTTTAAAAGACCATCATATCGGAGGCGCACCCTTCTTAATCGCGGGGCAGCTTCTTGATGTTTGAAGGATGCTAACACTGCCGCACTCCTGTTGAGCCTTGATATTTATCCAAAAGAATGTTGTGCTCTTTCAGCTGTTTATCTAACTCTCTATACAAACTATTTATTTCCGCATGTTTTCTTTCAAGCTTGGTTTTATAGGGGTAAACGGGTTTCCTCCTTATCTAAAATAAAGGATTCAAACTATTACTATCTCGGAAGTGAAAGCTATTTAAATAAAGAATCTCATACCTGAGAGACGGGAATTGACACTTGGGAAACCTGCTCCTTCTCTCTTGATTGTTCAACGTTAATATAAGCAGGCTCCTCTTGAGGGTTTGAAGGCACAGGGGTTCAGTTGGGCTTGCTTCATGAGAAGATGGATCGGGATTGACTTTTTCAGAAGTTCTCGTGTTGTCATATCCATCTTTATCAGGAGCATCAGTGTGGCCACCCATATTGCCACTTAAACCTTGACCCCCATCAACGTTGTCATCATCATTGCCATCGTCGTCATCATGATCATTATCATCGTCATCATTGCCGCCCTCACCTTCGACAACTTCATCCTTCACCTCCATCTTCGGAATTAGAGTCTATGTCGAAGGAAGGAACATCAAAAGATAGAATTTTGGAGGCATCGATCTCCTCTCTTTCCACGACTTCAATCCCCTACTCCATCTTTTTCATTTTTTCCATGACTCTATTGACGAGAGCAGGGTCAAGTGAGGGAAAGCTCAATTCAGGGCATTTATCAACGTTATCAGCATAGGCGAGCATCATAGCATCTTCAGAAAAATTCATAACGATATCTTTAAGTGAAGTATCAAGGAACTAAGACACTTGCCGCTTTGATCAGAAATAGTGTCGATAGCCAGTTTTAAGGAATCTTTATTTTTCTTCAACTTTTCCTTTAAGGAGGATTGTTTGGTCTTCATTCGAGTCTTTTCCTCCTTAGACTCTTTCAGAGTCATTTTCAATGCTAAATTTTCATCAGCGAGGAGTTGACGAGCATTCCTATCCTCCGAAATAATAGATTATGATTGGGTGAGAGAAGCCCCTAATCGCTCCAATTCAATCATAGCGTCATTTTTCTCCGTGGATAAGGAGGAAACTTGATTGTGTAAGTTAGAAATTTCCTCTCGAAGCTTAGATGATTCAGCCGAGGATTTTGACGCATTTTCATGCAGGAGAGACAACACTTAGAAATTAGGAAGAAGAGGTACAACATAAGTCAAAAACTTAAGGAAAAACTGTAACAATAAAGTTAAGTGAAGTAAAGTGTACCAAGAGTTGTTATATAAGAGACCGGTAGTGATCCACCATATCAGAAACAGAAGAAGGCGGGTGAATTGAGGCAAAGGATGAAGAATTTAAGATAGATTGGACTATCTTTTCAAAATCGCTTGGGAGCATAGGCGATGATGGTCTAGAAGGGATAAGATCTTGGGAAGGGGTCGAAATCCCTAAATCCTTCTGCATCTGCTCGATCACACTTGGAGAGCTGGAGATGACAATGCGAGAAAGTGGATCAACCTTTATGGGATTCTTCTTAGGTTGATCGCGAGAAGCTTTGATGGTTGGACTTTCCGAAAATTTGTCAATATCAACAAACTCCCCTTCTTTTAGCGGTGGAGAATCATGAACTTCTACAATTCTGGCTTTCTTTGGGAATAGTTCCAGCACAATAGTCGCTTTACCTAATTTTCTTTTAGCGGCCATCTTCGATCTAGCAATGGCTTGAGAAAAGATGGCGCACGAGAAGTTGAAGTAGGGGGAGCCGAATCACTTGAAGGTTGTTCAACCTAGGGAGCAGCTGCAGAAAATTCAAACAAGTTATGAGTCAGTAAAGTGATTTGAAAAGTAATATAGCAATAAACTACAAGTACAATGTTTAAACTTACCAAAGTGATCGGGGCAGATTGGTGACATCGGGGAGAAGTTTTCGGATCTCCCAATGAAAGAAAGTGCTTACTCCGAGATGTATGTTGGACTAGAGGAGGTTGGTCAAGTATCCTCTGACCAGTTGGCAAGAGGGAATGTTTTTGTAAATTCGTGGGATTCAACAAAGTTAGCATGTTCCCAATCTTACTCAAAGCGGCAATCAACTACTCCACTATTTTCTTATCTTCTTCATTTAGCCCTTTAGCAGAAGCGCCTAGCAAAGATACATAAATTAGCGAAGGAAAATAATTAAATGGAAAAATAAAGTCTGAGATCAACTTATGGGGAGAAAAGAAAACCCCACTAATGTTGGGAAAGCACTTAACAAAGAAGAACTGTATCTTCCAGTCCCTGAATTTATTTACCCCTTCAGATATTAGCTTCTAAGGGGATTGGCTTTGAAGATTTGGTTGTTCAAGTTGCTAAGCTTAACCAATCGAACAAGATAGTTCAATACTTCTACATTAAGAGAAGGAATGCTGGAATCCAAGGCCATGAGCTCCAAGGATAGAAGATAGGTGTACACATTGGGTGATAGTTGAATGGGAGCAACTCCCAGGTAGGTTATAAACTTGGTTAAGAAGTTCAAGAAGGGAAGGAATCCTCCATGCCAAATATGGATTGTTGTGTAAGCAAAGAACCCTTCAAGTGGGCTGTGAATGGTGTCGTTTTCAAAAGGGGGGATGACTTCCACCCCAGTAATTCCAAAGTCATTAAGAATCGCATCCACCTCATCATGGGTGTATATTAAGGAATGTTTGGAGGTAGCTTCAATCTTCTTGGGTGAACTCATGATTCCGCCAGGTGAAATCATTTCGGTCAAAAATATAGCATGCTATGAAATTAACATTCTTTCAAAGATATTGAAAACCTATTACAACAATTTGAACATTAAGAAAAACATGAAACTTCGTATTCTTGAAAGAATGTTAAAGTAAAAAAAAGATTTATTGAGCTTTCGACGGAGTCGAAAGGGAAAATAGAGGTTAACTCCCAACAAACAGCCTTCAACAACGTCGAAAGCCCAAGTATGAAATTTACTGAGCTTTCGACAGGGTCGAAAGGGTGGTCGGAAGTATACGTCCAACAAACACTTTTCAACAATGTCAAAGGCTCAATAAATGCTTTGTTAAAAAAAGGGTAGTTAAAACCTACACAACAAATTTGAACAAAGTATATGCTACCAATGTTCAATAAACGAAGAAAAAGAATCCTTCGACACTTTTGAAACCCATGGACTTAGTTTTTCTAAGGGAATGTGAATGCTATCGAAACCTTATATGCTAATTAAGTTGAAAGGTTTTGAGTTTGAATCATATTGATAAAAAATAAAAGGATTTGGGATGTTTTGACGGCATTTTTAAAAGGTAATGATCGAATCACAGTTAGTTACAAAAGGTACCAACAGAGTCGAAAGGGGTGCATGGTTTCGAAGGCATACCAACAACTAAAATTTAACCAATACAATTGGTTTCGACTAAGTTGGAACATTTGACTTGATTCACAACTTATACAAAGTATCCTTTCTTCAATGCAGTTTACAAAATGTATGTATCTCTAACTTAAACAAATTGGAAGTAAGTATGTACTAAAGGTTGCAAAACCTATAAGACAAAGTTTATGCTTTTGATCGTATGTACTAGGTAATTATTTAGTAAGTCACATTCGCCAACTTCTTCGAAAGGTATTAGAATACGCTAAAGTATAAAATTGCTTTCGAAAAGGTCGACTTCATACTATCTATACTATATAACCTTTCAACGAGGTCAATTAAATGAAGTGCTAGGTTACCTTCCGACCCCATTGAAAGAAGCTAAGAAAGAAAAATAAAAATTGCCGCCTTAATCCCTTTCGAAGGGGTAGAAAGGTAAAATTGTAGCGCCAAATTTTGATTCGTACAGCTCAAAACTTCTCTGCGAAGTAAACAGAAATTTCCTTCTTTCCCAAATCCGATTCCAACCCAGAAATTTTAAAAAAAATCAATAACAAAGTGCATTTGAGCATGAATTAACCATTTATACTCATAAAATCTTTGAAATGAAGATTCTAATTTTAAAAAAAAAATAATAACAGTAAAATTCAAATCAGGTAGGTTTAGTATGAAAATTAACAAAAAAACAAATCGAATCAAGGTATGAAAGTAAATTATAGAATTTTTTCAAGCAAATAAAAACTTAAACGATTTCAATTGAACAAAACAGTAGTTCGAATCTGAACTGTAAAGACTTTAGAAATCAAAATTCACAGTGAAATGAAAAATTCAAAAAGCAAGATAATAGAAACTTACTTTAGATCTGAATTCTTGTTTGTTGGAGATGAAGATTATTTGAGAGTTTAAGAACTTTGATGTCTGCTCGAAGTTTATGTTGATTACATATAAATGAAAGAGGGGAAGAGGAGAACTTAGTTTATAAAAAGAGTCGGTAAAGATAGCAAACCGCTCGATCAAATTTAAATGAACGACCAAGATCTACAATGGAATATGAAAAGGCGGAAAACATTGAGGGTTTCGAAATGATTGACTTGGAATGTCAAGGGCATCCCTTCGCAAGGGGGAATCGTTACTGTTAGGAAATCAAGTCTACGGTTTCGATGACAACAACTATACAATGGAAATCGAATATATGTATATATTTCTATATACAAGTACTTGCTAGAGCAACATCACTAGAAAGACAAGAACAAGGTGCAAAGAACAATACAAGATACTACAAGTCGATAAGATCAAAGAAGCAACAAGAAACATGCACAAAAAGGACATGCACAGTTTTCAGACGTCTAAGTGCACAAGTCATACGTTTGAAAATATCCTCTGGAAGAACAAAACAGACAAGACCAGACGTCTGGTAGATGCACCCAAACGTCTGGAAATCTACCCTGTACAAAAATTATATACTACCAGACGTCTGATACAAATACCAGACGTCTGATTTCAAACTCGGGAACAAAAATTATACAGGCTCAGACGTCTAATACAAACATCCAGACGTCTGAATTCAAACTCGGGATTGAAATTTAAACTTCAACTGCCAGATTTGAATAGACGTTTTCGCTTCTCTTCACTACAACTCTTCATCATCAACAGAAGCAACTATAGAGCGCTTGTTAATAGATGCAACTACTCAAGGAATCTCTCTACAACTATATATATCTTCAAGAATCAAGAGAACACTCACCTTACTCACTTATGCTCTCTAATTATACACTCTATCATATACTCTTGATCTCTAGCAATCTATACTTGAATTCTACTCTTCCAAATATACAGTTCTTCATATAAAATACTCTCTAGATATATATTGGAAGCATTTGTACTAATTATTCAATATCCGTGTTATAGAACACACATTTGACAAGAACAATCTATTGTAACCAAGCCTATTCCTCCGGGCAAAGCGAGGATGTTTGATAGTCGAATTCTGAAGGGAAGCTTCGGGACTGGACGTAGGACGGGAGGTCTGAACCAGTATAAAATCCTGGTGTGCTTATTCTATATTTACTTAGATTAGTATTGGTTTAGTTGCATTATATATTTAGCCACATATACTTGCATATACACTACATGATCCACCCTATAGACTTTCATTTGGTATCAGAGCTTGGTTTGATCAAAAGTACCGTAACAAGTTTTTGAATCACTAATATGGCAAGTATCTTTCAAGAAGGTCAATCTACAGCACGTCCCCCACTGTTTAATGGCTCCAACTATGCATATTGGTCAACTCGTATGCGTATTTTTATGGAAGCCAATGGTCTAGGAATATGGTCTGCCACACAAAATAAATATGAAGCACCTGACACTGCTATAAACACTTAAACCGATGCACAAAAGACCTTAACCTCAAACAATGCTAAAGCTATGAATGTTTTATTTTTCTCTCTAGATAAAAATGAATTTTCACGTGTCATGTTATGTACCGCTGCGTTTGACATTTGGCGTACCTTACAAATCACACACGAAGGTACAACAAAGGTCAAACAAACTAAGATTTCAATTTTTGAAAAACCAATTTTCTTCATTTAAAATGAAACAAAATGAAACTATTGTTGACATGTATTCTAGATTCCAAACTATTCAACATGATCTTATGGCATTAGGAGTTAAGTTTATTGATTTTGATTTAGTTTCTCGAATACTCAACTCTTTAACATCGAATTGGGAAAGGAAGGTATTAGCTATTGAAGAAGCTAATGTTCTTTCTACTCTCAAGGTTGAAGAGTTGATAGGAAATTTAATGTCCTATGAAGCTAACTTACAGGCTAGAAAAGAACAAAATATTGAAAAGAAGAATATAGCATTTCAAGCAAAGAATGATGACTCGGATTTGGATGAAGAAGAGATAGAAATCATTGCTAAGAATTACAACAAATTCAAGAAATTTAGAAAGATGACCAAATTCCAGAAAGAAGGGAAGTCCAATACAACAAATCTATCTCAAATCAAGTGCTATGAATGCGATCAATACGGACACATGAAGAAGGATTGTCCTAAACGCAACAATGAGAAAAAGAACAAATTTGAGAAATTTAAAAGGAAAGAGCTTTTAAAGTTACATGGGATGATTCCGATTCATCATCATCTTCTGATAGTGATAGTGATAGTGATAGCGATGGAGAATAAGCTAATATATGTTTTATGGCTAACACTGATGAGGTATGTCCTGAACTTAGCTACAATGAACTATTAGAACTTAGCATAGAATTAGATGATAAATTTAGACAAATTAAAAAATTAAACAAAGAACATATAGCTAAAATAAATAGGTTATAACTTGAAGTAGGAATGTTAAAAGATGAAAAAATTATTTTAGAAGAGGAACTAGAATTATCTCAAGAAAAAAATAAAAATAGTTTAATTGAAAATGAAACTATAGTTATTGAAACTAGACTAGAAAAGGATGACTTGTTAAAAGAAAATATCAACTTGAAATGTAATATTGAAACATTGAAAATTGAAAATTTAGAATTAAAAGAAAAATTAGACAAAATTACAAATAATGTTTCCAAATTTAATAAAGGAAAACAAGATTTGGAAAATCTTATTAAAACTTCAAAACCATCAGGTAATAGAAATGGAATAGGTTTTAAAAATATTTCTAAACAAAAATGGAATAATATTAAGAAATATAGTTTTATTTATCAAAAGACTAAAGGATCACCTAAGTCCATTACGAATACCAAAAATATAAAAATTTGGATTCCAAAGACAAATAATAAATTGATTAGACAAAAATATATCGATAATTTTTTAGAAAATGTAGTCTATAATAAAAATTATATTCACAAAGGTAGCAAACCTTCTTGGGTATGGCTACCTATCTCTCCTAACATCTAGGACCCTAACAAAGTATATGGATACCAATTAAATTGCTTTTTATTTTGCAGGTACCCAAAATAAAAAATAAGGAGAAATGGATACTTGATAGTGGATGCTCCAAACATATGACCGGAAATGCAAAAATGTTATCAAATATAACATATATCGATGGTGGAACAGTAACCTTTGGAGATAACTCAAAAGGATACGTCGTAGGCATCGGAGAAGTCATCAACTCTGGTATTTCTAACTCTCACATTATTACAAATGTTTTGTTAGTAGAAAATTTAAAACACAACCTACTTAGCATTAGTCAATCATGCGATAAAGGTGTTTCAAATTAATTTCGAAAAGGATAAATGTAATATTTTCAATAACAATCAACATATATTTGAAGGTTTTAGAAACAAAAATATTTATGTCTTAAATATGAATATAAATCAAAATTCAAACTTATGTTTAACCGCCAAACATATGACGATCCATGGTTGTGGCATAAACGTTTTTGTCATATTAATTTTAAAAATATTAATAAATTAGCAAAATATGAGCTAGTTAGAGGTTTACCAAAAATAAACTATAAAGTAGAAAATCTATGTGACGCTTGTCAATTTGGTAAGCTAAAGAAAAGTTCCTTTAAATCTAAAAATAATATTTCTACAAAACAACCATTAGAATTATTACATTTAGATTTATTTGGTCCAACTCAAGTACGATCTATAAATCACAACAAATATGTTTTCGTAATAGTAGATGATTTTTTCAAGATATACATGGACCTTATTTTTAAAACATAATAGTGACACTTTTGGAATATTTAATTTTTTTGCTAAAAGAATAAAAACTCATATGGATTTAAAAATAAAAAATATTCGAAGTGACCACGGAGGAGGATTCGAAAATGATCTTTTTACTAACTTTTGTAATAAAAAGGGATTTAGCCATAACTTCTCTTTTCCCTACACACCACAACAAAGTGGTGTAGTAGAAATAAAGAATCGAACATTACAAGAATGTGCACGAACGTTATTAAATAGTAGTGGTTTACCAAAACATTTTTGGGTTGAAGCTGTTGCTATGGCTTGTTATGTTTTAAACCGAGTAACCATACAACCGATGACTAAACACACTTGTTTCGAAATGTTTTTTGGAAGAAAATCTAAAGTATCATACTTTAAAACTTTTGGATCAAAATGTTTTATATTAAATACAAAAGACAATTTAGGAAAATTTGATCCAAAGGCCGATGAAGGATCTTTGTTGGATATTCGGATCGTAGCAAGGCATATAGAATTTTTAATAAACGTACTAACATAATTGAAGAAAGTTTACATGTTTTATTTGATGAAAATTTCCTTAATAATCATACTAATGATGATGATGAAATTATTTCTATATCAAATACAACAAACTCGTCTAATAATGAGATAAATACACAAAATAATACTTTAGTGTCTTCTCCTAGAATTCTTAAAGATCATCCAAAAGATAATATCATTGGAGATCTTAACTCGAGAGTAACTAGAAATCAACTTAACCAAATAAGCCATATAGCATTTGTGTCAACTTTCAAACCGAAAAATTATAAAGAAGCTTCAAATGATAACTTTTGGATAATAGCTATGCAAGAAGAGTTAAATCAATTTGAATGTAATAATGTTTGGGAATTAGTCCCAATACCAGAAAATCAATCGAAATGGGTATTTAAAAATAAAGCAGATGAAAATGGAAATATAATTAGAAATAAAGCTCGCTTAGTTGCTCAAGGTTATAATCAAGAAGAAGGTATCAACTACGACGAAACTTTTGCTCCAGTAGCAAGACTCGAGGCCATACGTACATTACTCACTTTTGCTAATCATTACAATTTTAAACTATTTCAAATGGATGTCAAAAGTGTTTTCTTAAATGATTTCATCAAAGAAAACGTATATGTTGAACAACCTCCATTATTTATTCACGAAAAATATCCCAATCATGTTTTTAAATTACAAAAAGCTTTATATGGTTTAAAACAAACCACCCGTGCTTGGTACGAACGTCTTAAAAATCACTTAATTACATCTGGTTTTCAAATAGGTAAAATCGATACAACATTATTTATTAAACGAGAAAATAACGATATTTTAGTTGTGCAAATTTACGTAGACGATATTATTTTTGGTTAAACTAACGAAAATCTTTGTAATCAATTTTCAAATATTATGAAAAATGAATTTGAAATGTCTCACATGGGAGAATTAAATTTCTTCTTGGGTTTACAAATAAAACAACTTTAAAATGGTATTTTTATTCATCAAGAAAAATATTGTAACGATTTATTACGTCACTTTGAAATGGATAAAACTTCAAGCAAACCAACACCGATGAGTACTAGTGTTCACTTAGAAAAAGATGATAATGGAAAAGATTTTGATGAAAAATTATATCGTAGTATGATTGGCTCCTTACTTTATTTAACAACTAGTCGACCCGACATTATGATGAGTGTGTGTCTTTGTGCCCGATTTCAAGCAAAACCGAAAGAATCTCACCAAAGAGCCGCTAAACGTATCTTACGATATCTATCTAGTACAAGGGATTACGATTTGTTTTATCCTAAGGGATCATCATTTGAACTTGTTTCATATAGCGATGTGGATTTCGGTGGTTGTAAAACAGATCGTAAAAGTACTAGTGGAACATGTCACTTTATCGGACAATCATTAGTTTCATGGTTTAACAAAAAGCAAAATCGTGTATCCTTATCCACTTGCGAGGCCGAATATATTTCAGCGGCATTAGCATGTGCACAAGTAATATATATGCAACCAACACTTTCAAAAAAATTATTGATAAGTCACCAATATATTGCGATAATACAAGTGCAATAAATCTTTCAAAAAACCCTGTAAATCACTCGCGTACTAAACATATAGATATACGACATCATTTCTTACGTGACAATGTCGAAAAAGGAATTATTACATTAGAATAAGTAAATACCGAAAATCAAATAGCAGATATTTTCACAAAACCACTAAACGAACAAACATTTGTTAAACTGCGACGCGACTTAGGAATATGCTCCCTTAATGATCTTCTAAACTAACACCACATCCTCATTTATTTTATATTTAGCCAAAAGTGTTTTTATCCACAAACTAAAAGTGATAACTCCTTTACCTTAAATTTTTTAGGTAGTTTTTTCTGAAATTGTCTATAAATAACTTTTTCAAAATTATATATAAATCTTTAAAAGTAAAGAATATATAGATTTCATATTTTTACAACAATATAATCATGTCTTCTGAAAATTCTCATCTATCCTTCTCAACACCTACAACGGATAGCTCAGCAGATACACCTCAACGCCTTCCTACCCCTACACCAAATCAGGAACCAACATATAGGTGGTCCTCCTATCATACGGGATTCACTCCCGACAACAAGAAGTCCAAGCGATCTCTATTTGTTTCTCCTAACACCAGGGAGAAAATTGATGAGATACATCACTATCAAAAGCAACAAATAGATCTACAAAGAGAATTATATTTTGAACAAAAAGTAACGGCACGACGAGTTTTTTGGAGCAAGTAGCACTGAAGTCCTGTAATTCGCGAAAGAAGGATGTACACGAACCACGTTTGATTCCTTGCAATTCTTTGAATCCCTCATCCTCGTATCGTACACCATTGGATTCCTCACCAAGGCATTCCTCTCCGAGAACCCACGAGCGTGGAAATATATGGTCTCCACTCAAGCCATGGAGGGATGATAAGTCTGAAGATCACAAGACTCATCACCATCTAAATAAAATTAAATTATTATCATCATATTTGTATCTACGTATATTTGTAATTATGTTTCTCGAAAATAAAAAGATGTTTTTATAAAAAATCGAAAACTAAACCATACTCTTCAAAAATAGGCTATTTTAACACAAACTGATTATTTCAGACGTCTGACCTTTGCAATCAGACGTCTGATACACTTGTATCACACAAGTTTTTAACCAGCGTGCATATGTCAGACGTCTGATATAATCATCCAGACGTCTGAAAATCTTCTCTGCCTCATGAAAAATAGAACTTAGACATTTTCAGATGTCTGAATTACTAACCAAACGTCTGAGAAAACTATCTGCCATTCATAAATACAAATTCGACCTTTCCCAGACGTTTGAACATACCAACAGACGTCTGATAATTCTCTCTGACTATCAAATTTTACAAATCGCTCAAATCCAGACGTCTACAGCAACAAAACAGACGTTTGATTTTATTTACTATCTTAAAACTAGGTTAAATCAGACGTCTGATTTAACTTCCAGACGTCTGATATTCAATCGGCACTTTAAAATACCCTTCTAACGTTTATTTTTTCATTTCTATTTCACTTTCGTTCTGCAAACAAAGTCGATCTTTTCTTCCTCAAATTCATTTTCACACTCGATCCAATTCGATGGCTCCTAAAACAAAGAATCCGAAGATCTCTAAGCGAAAACAAGACCAACCAACTTCCTCAAACTCCCAGGTGTGTTCAGATGATCAAATAAAAAGATGGATGAATCGTATTCCTCATTCTCTCAAGAGATACGAGGACATTCAAAAAAAGAAACTACATACAAGTCCATTTTACAATTTACTCAAATTTCCAATGTATGACTTAGAAGAAATGTGTGAAAATGCTGGTTTAGACATCTTAATCTCCTTCAATCCCAATAATATCCAAATTGATCAATTGGCCATATTTCTTTTCTACGCTAATTTGGATAGCACGGCAGTTTGGAACACTGAAAACGAGGATAATTGGTTATGGTCTAGTATCTATGGAAACACAATTAGGCTCACTCCTGGAATAATAGGCAGAACTCTTGGATGTTCCGACTATAGAGAGGATTTATATAGTATTCCCGATATGCGTTTCAAACCACGAAACAATGTAACACATCAAATATGGGAAGATGAAATGCCAAAATTTGCCTCCAAATATCTACGGCCTAAGGCGAGGCTTCTAACTCGTATGATTATCAACACTATCATTCCTCGTCTCGGTAGTCATGAGCAGATAACGGAACTAGAGCACAAGGCTCTTTATGCTATATTTAGTGGAACGAGGGTCAATTGGGCAAAGTTTATATTTGACGAGCTCAAACATTTTTGGACTCGATCACGCCCATCTATCATATATCCAACATATATCATGAGGTTACTACGAGCTCACAACATTCCCTCCTACCTATCCACTTTTGAAGAAATCTCTCCAAAATATGCTTCCACAAAGTTTTTCTCACTAATGCACCTACCGGAAAATCCACCAGAGTTTATATCATTCAATGAGTGGACGCAACATCATCAAGCCAGACAAGCTGGTCCTCCACCTCAAACACACCCTGACCCATCACAAGAGGTGGAACAACCTCGCGAAACTACTCCTCCTCCTCCTCCTACACCATTCGATTATACGTCTCAAGATGATATTTTGGAGACTTGAATGGAGACGAATTCGAATGAAAGTATTTGAGACCTTACTCTTCACAATCAACATATTCTATCTCAAAATCAAAAAGCGTTGGCTAGACGCATCGATAGTTTTGAAACATCCTTTGCTACACGCCTGGCCACAGTTGAAACATCACTTTCAACTGTCTTATCGGTTCTAAAAGAGGTTCTTCAAAGGGTTCGTGGTCCTACGCCACCTTCAGAAGACTAGCCAACCCCAGTGCCTTCTCCTCCTTCGAAGCACTCAAAACTTGTTGAAGAAAAACCTCTAGAACAAACTCTGACATCTCCTACAATGCAACCTAGTTCTTCCAAAATTGAAGATAAAGGAGATGATCTGCAGAATGCATCCCCAAAAGAATCTTAGATTTCCAGGACTTTCTCTTATGTATTCAAAACTATAAAACTATATGAATGTAATCAACTAAAAATGTTATCAATGACAATTTCTCTTTTGGTGTGTTATTTCTGTATATATTTCAGTCTTACAATATCTGGTAAAACTTTACAAATTTATATATCCTTTTTGATAATGCCAAAGGGGGAGATATAATACAGATCATAATAAATTATGGTAAGCACATATTCAAAGGGAGATTTATAAAATTAATTATAAGTACATTGTATAGTTGTCATCATCAAAAGGGGGAGATTGTTAGGAAATCAAATCTACGGTTTCGATGACAACAACTATACAATGGAAATCGAATATATGTATATATTTCTATATACAGGTACTTGCTAGAGCAACATCACTAGAAAGACAAGAACAAGGTGCAAAGAACAATACAAGAGACTACAACTCGATAAGATCAAAGAAGCAACAAGAAACATGCACAAAAAGGACATGCACAGTTTTCAGACGTCTGAGTGCACAAGTCAGACGTCTAAAAATATCCTCTGGAACCAAAAAATAGACAAGACCAGACGTCTGGTAGATGCACCCAGACATCTGGAAATCTACCCTGTACAAAAATTATATACTACCAGACGTCTGATACAAATACCAGACGTCTGATTTCAAACTCGGGAACAAAAATTATACAGGCTCAGACGTCTGATACAAACATCCAGACGTCTGAATTCAAACTCGGGATTGAAATCCAAACTTCAACTGCCAGATTTGAATAGACGTCTTCGCTTCTCTTCACTGCAACTCTTCATCATCAACAGAAGCAACTGTAGAGCGCTTGTTAATAGATGCAACTACTCAAGGAATCTCTCTACAACTGTATATATCTTCAAGAATCAAGAGAACACTTACCTTACTCACTTATGCTCTCTAATTATACACTCTATCATATACTCTTGATCTCTAGCAATCTATACTTGTATTATACTCTTCCAAATATATAGTTCTTCATAGACAATACTCTCTAGATAGATATATATATATTGGAAGCATTTGTACTAATTAGTCAATATCTGTGTTATAGAACACACATTTGACAAGAACAATCTATTGTAACCAAGCCTATTCCTCCGGGCAAAGCGAGGGTGTTTGATAGTCGAATTCCGAAGGGGAGCTTTGGGAGTGGACGTAGGACGGGAGGTACGAACCAGTATAAAATCCTGGTGTGCTTATTCTATATTTACTTAGATTAGTATTGGTTTAGTTGCATTATATATTTAGCCACATATACTTGCATATACAATACACGATCCACCCTATAGATTTTGGTTACTACCAAATACCCTTTCGACCTTGTCAAAACCAAAATGAGTAGAAGACAAAGAAAAATAAGAGATAATAGCTCCAGCTCGAAGGAGTCGAAGGGATGCTACAGCCAAAGGCCAGAAGTATTACAACATTTCGAAGGGGTCGAAAGGTTCAAAAGCATCCATCTGCTTCAGTGGTTCAATTTCGAAGCAGGTGCTTTCGCATGCATAAAGGCCATTTGAATGAGTTGAAGAAACATCTTTCGAAGATAATGGATAACAAGCCTTCATATGCATGCCAAACCTTTCAAAATCAAATATTTCGCCTTTATTTAAACTACTCAAAAAGATACCTTGATCAGAACAACCCTTTCAAAAGCAGAATCAAGCCTTTCGAACCGGTCGAAGCCTTTAATATCCAGGGAAGGTTCCACATCAATTCGCAAGCATACATTCGAAAGCTACCTACCGCATCAGAACCATCAACACTTCAACAACTTTGAAACCACAGGAAACTACCTATCGATAGAGTCGAAAGCTCATACCTTTGCTTCTTATGACAACAAATCAATGCAAAGAGAAAAGACGCAACCATCTCTTTCGACGAAGACGGAAGCGTTCAAGCCCATTTGAAAGCATTACAGAGGGATGCGCAAGTGTTGAAGGAGTCAGAAGTTATCTGAAACTAGCTTTCGACCAGGTCGAAAGCACTGGGCCGAAAGGTGCCAACCCGCATATATAATAAGACCCAAGGGGTCTGGTTTTGGGATCCAAATTCACTCGCTCTATACTTGTATTTTCTTAACTTTACAAATTTGTAGTCCCTAATTTGTAAATCAAATTGGGGGAAATTAATCAGTTTAGACTACATTGCATTAATAAAGGAAAGATTTCAATATTTTCGATTGTGTTACTGTTTAAAGGCTTTCGTTTGATTTAATTGTATACTGCAGGCTTCAACCTCATCGAAACTTGCCTTCCGACTGAGTCAAAACCCCTTATTTTTCTAAATAACCCAAGTCCTTAACTCCAAACTGATAGAGTTAGGGATATGCCCTAAGAGCAATTATGTAATTTGTTACATATATCTAACTCGTTGACCAATCTTGTTCGAAATAAAGGTATTTTCTTCCTATTATATACTTGATATAATGTGGTTATATTTATTAATCAATTTAATTAAAAGTATATTTAATAGAAAATCCATAAATGGTATGTTTTGTGATAGTAGTTACAAAGTGTTGTAACCGTGAGTGATTTATCACAATGAAACAAATATTCCATTATAAATGTTCCTAATCAAGATGCATCGAGACTGGATATCGATGTATCCGTTGATACTAGAGTACCTAACGCTCTCAAAAAGTTGGGCAGTGTATTACTCATGACTGCTGGGGGCACCAAGGGATTACGTACTGACAGTTATTGGAAAACTATGGAATGACTCACTCGATAGTTTTCGGTTGGTTAATATAACTAAGGTTAAGCAGAGAATATCGATGTGACTAATTCACACAGTTCTCTCGACTTGAGAATACTGTTGATCCTCAATGTGGAAGCTCCGCTTTGATTATAGTTAAATCGTGGCACGGCGTCCATCGAATGGCTATAGATGGGTCAAGTGGAAACATTGGAAGTGAAACACTATTCAAGAGAGGATTCATCTCCTCGATTATAAGAGGTTAGTATCGCGGTCAACTGAAGTCAACTCAAAGTCAAAGTCTCTGGCCAGAGCATTTCGGTTAATAATAATTGTTATTATTGAACCAAGGACATTGTGTTTGAACTATAAAGTTGAATATGGATGATATTAGAATTTTGACCATTACCAAATTCCATAAATCCAAAATGATATAGTTTTGACGAAGAGAATTGGAGTAAATAATTGTCACTATTAGGTACCGCTTATAATAAGTATAATTGGATTTTACCAAAAGATGTGTAAGCGATAAATTCGACCAAAATGTCACACTACCCGCTAAGTGACGTGTGAACGTTAATATTCGAATAGTTCGATATTGATCGCTGACTGAATTTACACCTTTGAGTCGCACAACCATAATAATGAATTCTTTGAAAAACCACATGATTTAATTAATTTATAAAATGTTGTAAATTGATTAAATTAATTGATATTTGAGAAATATTAATTATTATTTATTTGATGTTGGGAAATTTATTTTGTAATTATTTTAGTGCATTTATAAAAGTTATATTTACACGCATTGATATACGATTTTGATGTAATTTAAAGATAATTGCATGAAATGATTTATGGAAATTTTATGTCATTTGATGACAGGATTTATGGAAATTTTATGTCATTTGATGACATAATTTGTGGAAATTTTACGTCATTTAATGACATACGTGTAAAGAAAGAATTGGAGAGGGAGAAACAATCAAGAGAATTAATTAGGGAAGTTTTGATTAAAGAATGAGAAAAGTTTCATTCTTTTAAACAAAACATATTCTCTAATTCATTATGTACGTACAGTTCATTCTTTCTCATTCAGTTTGTTTCTTTCTCTCCTCCTAACTTTTCATGGCAAAAAACGAAAAAAATTCCAAATTTCTTTCAACTCCGTATAAAAACATCAAAATTAATAAATAAAACAAAAGTGGTTCATCCATCTCTTGCAACGGTAGGATGAGGATCTTGAAGATTTGAGGAGATATCATTATTCAATGTGTGACTTCTAGGCAACATCCTAAGGGAGTCCATTTTCAAGATGTGCTTCAAGACTTTGGGTAATAAGGTATGTTTTTCTTTAATAGATAATGATATTTGATGTTATGTTTGTTGAAAGAGAAATTTAATTATCATAATTTGTATGCACATATCACTGCCTCATTTAAGTTGAGAATTGTTTATGTAGCTTGAATTGTTTGTTGAACGAATCAATTGGTGTTTTATTTAATAAATCAAAACTAATATTTGTATATGTTTAAATATAATATTTTGTTTTGGAACTATGTTCTATACATTCAATTTAAAGTCTAATTTTTAGATCAGAGATTTTGTATGTTCAATTTATCAATTGGGTTCTTATTTTGTTAAATTAAAATTAAAATTTGTATATGTATGAATACAATCTTTTATTATAGGTTTATATGATAAATATTCAACCTAAAGTATAATCCTTTAGATCTAAAATTTTGTATGTTCATATTGTCTTGATTGAATTTCACTTTAACAAATTAAGCTAAAATGTGTTTATGAATATTACAATGTTTTATTGAAGATTCATGTTTTAATTTATGTAAAACAAAATGTTATTTTAGATTTTAAAGTTTACATTTATGTATTTTGTATTTATATTGTTTTGAAAATTTAAAAAAAGAAGATGTTTTTGTAATAAATCTAAATTTTAATTTCATTACTATAGTCTCTAATTTGTATTGATTAGAGATATTTTATTAAATATTACATACATACAATTAATGTTTGGACAATAAACCTACTTCTAAATTGATTGCTATAAATCTCTAATTTTTAAGTAGAAAGACTTGATTTAATCTTATATACACACAATTAATTTTATATGTATGTTTGCATATATAAAATTTATTACATGTATTTCATATTGTCAAAGTATGATTAGATTTCTTTCCGAAAGGAGGAAACAATTTAAATGAGGCAATAATATATACATAAATTTATTTTCGACTGTTTATATCCTTACATTAAGATGCCTATAATTTGTCATTTATATGCTGCATTAATTAAGTTTACGAAATGGGAGATTGATTCAATCATCATTGTTTCCCTTTATTTATTTCCCATTTTTTTCTTTATGTGATTAGCTATCCATTTAATTTTGTTTATATGTCTACACCTTGCCATTAATTGATAGCACCAATCATATACTGCACTTACCAAATTTACACTATAACATATTTGTTTATACATATATTCATGCCATATACATGTTGCTAATTAATGACATTCATATGATCAATCAATTTAATTAAAGAGAGAGAAATGAAAGGTTTCTCTCTCTATATAAATTTATGCCTCATCATTAATTGAATAAGTTAAAGGGAAGGAAATAAAAAGTTTCATTCTCTAAATAAATTTATGCCCCGTTGAATAATTTAAGAGATAGGAAATGAAAAGTTTTCTTCTCTAAATAAATTTAATAAATTACTATTACACACAATTATGTACATAAGAGTATATTTGATATACTCTGATTTACATACACATTAAATTAAAATAAAACTTTATTTATAAAATTAAATAAAATATAAGTTTTATTTAAAAGAAACTTAGAAAAGTTCTAAGTATATTTAGATTTCATAGGCCAATTAAAGATCCAAAACGGCTAAATTTTTTGAAATTCACTCAATTCTTCCGCCGAGGGCTGGCACCTTTCCTTTAATGGTATCAGAGCGAGGTTGGTTGAGGCATTCACCTGGCACATTGGATGTCCCCGGTTTGAACCCTACAACTAGCATGATGGAGGTTCTCACATTGTGATATGTGACGAAGCATTGCCTCCCCCTACATGTCCTATGATGGTTGTGCTAGTCGAGAGGCTGCATGTAAAACTCGCTAGTGAGGTATCTAGTTGTGTCACCTTAAAGGAGTTTGGACAGGAGCAACAATGGTATCAGAGCCTAATAGCCTATGCGGTCTAAATTAGTCATGTTAGGGTTAACTAATTAAGCTTGCGCACTTTGAACGGTGTCTAGAAAGGTGATGTCCAGGAATGGAATTGGGTAATCAAGTACCCTGTCCTACTTGGTTACCTGCCTGGCCTGAAAGGTGGAGTAAGCCCAAAAGTTACCCCTAATAGAAAAGGCCCAATTTAATCAGGCCATGGGCTAATTTTCAAAATAGTTTTGAAAATTAAGACAAAATTTTAAATTTAAAAGTTAAATTTAAAAACATGTTTATTGTAAAAGGTTATAATATAATATAAATTTTCAAAATGTTTGAAAATATTTAAATATTAATTTCAAATTTTGAAATTATTAATAAGTTTAATAATACAAATTAATTAAATGAGTTGATTAATTAATACTTATATGCATGTATTATATATGTTGATATATGTTATTGTTAACGCCAAAAATTGAACGTTAACACCCGATGTGTGTTGTGAAGTTGTGAAAGCACCACCCGTGATACGGGAACAAGATATAAGCAGTATAATAGCTGAAAGCGGAAAAAGACAACAGATTTATAGTGGTTCGGCCCGTAATCGAGCCTACGTCCACTTTATATTCTTTTATTGCTGATTCTGGTTACAAAATGATACAATGCTCTTCAAAATACAATATATTTCGATTCCTAAACACTTTAGACTATTAGCTCAAGCTTCGATGTGGAAGATCTCCTCGAATTCATGTTGAATGCGGTAGATTTCTCTCAAAGCTTGTTGTAATGTCTTGAGTGATTAGAGTTCTTCAATTGTTGGATGAGTTGAGAATCCGGCAGAGTAACAGTGCTTCAGAAAATGATCAACCCAAAGTCATTTTGCCGTTGGAGTTAGGGGGGTATTTATAGGAGTTGATTCTGGACGGAAATTTTGCCAAGTCTTAGGTCGTGTACGACCTAAGTTAGGTCATAGGTCGCGAACGACCTAAGGTAGGTCGTGATCCACTCGCGATTTAGGAAGTTGGTCTGATGGAGTTGTACTTGGTTTCCTTTGAAGTGGTAAGTCGTAAGCGACCTAAGATAGGTCGTGAGCGACCTAAGATAAGTCGTGCACCCTTTCTTTTCTTTTAGCTCGTTAAGCTGCTTTGTGAAGTTAGGTCGTGAAGCTTCTTAACTCGTTGGGTCGTGAAGCTTTAAGTCGTTGGCTCATGAAGTCCTTAGGTCGTGACATTCCTTAGGTCGTGACCTTCCTTAGGTCGTGACATTCCTTAGGTCGTTAGGTCGTCTCTGCAGTTAGGTCGTGAAGTCTGCTAGGTCGTTAGGTCGTCTCTGTAGTTAGGTCGTGAAGTCTGCTAGGTCGTTAGGTCGTCTCTGCAGTTAGGTCGTGAAGTCTGCTAGGTCGTTAAACCCCTTAAGTCGTTAGCTCCCTTAGGTCGTTAACTTTCCTTAGGTCCTTAACTTAGTTAGGTCGTTAGCTCCCTTAGGTCGTTAGGTTGTAGCTTGTTAAGTCGCGGAGTCATAGGTCGCCGAGTTTTAGGTCGCGACTAAAATACAAGTTAACATTTGCCCCTCGAAGTGCAGGCCTATGTCATAGGTCGTGTGCTTCGACTTAACTTTGCTAGGTCGTGAACGACCTAAAACTCGTGCTAACTCGTATGCCTGTTTGCCTCCCTCTCTCAGCCTCATATAAATTAGTTAGGTCGCTCCTTCCTCCCTATCTTACTGCTCCGAGCTTCCACTGTAATTGACGAATTTTCAATCTTCCGAAGGCGAATTCAATCCAGTTAATCGTCAATCCATTTCTACCAACTTACTACGTAAGTGGATCCAATCTCTACTCCACCATAATCGCCGCTCGATCGTGAACCCCTGCCTTCCGATCCAAGTTTAATTTCATGTGTCGTGCTTCAATTTTGAATGGCTATTTCGATCGACTTTTGATCGTCGTTTGATACGTTGTAGAAATTCATGAATGCACGATAATTTTTACAATGGATTGGAGGGGCTTGGAATTGATTTTCTGGGTGATTTGGTGGTATGTGGAGATGAATGAAATTTTACGAGGAGGATGATAGATTTTCCCCTTATTGGTGTTATCGGGTTATCGGGTCTAGTAAGGGATTTCGTGGAGAGGAAGTCAACGACCTATGAGATCTGGACGACCTAAAAGTTAGGTCGTGTTGGGATTTGCACGACCTAAGTCCTACGACCTAAGATAGCTGACCGATCTAAGGATTCCTGCGACCTAAGTGGTTTCCGACCTATGCTAGGTCGTGACCGACCTAGGACTTTGAGAAACTTGTCTCGCCTTTGAATCTTTTACATGCACTGTGACCTAAAGATGCCTCGACCTATGATAGGTCGCTGAACGACCTAGGACTTGAACTAGCTCTGCACTGCCCTGAACATTTTAATTTGCACAGTACGACTTAAAAAAGCCTCGACCTATGATAGGTTGCTGAATGACCTAGGACTTGTGAAATTTGGGCAGAAGTCGTCTGAACTTTGGATTTGAACTATGTTGCATTTCTTTTCAGATTGTCTTAACTTTAATGCTAATAACCTGTTCAAAAACAACATTTGTAGAAAAATGAGACGAATATACTGCCATTGACTGCCCACATCTCATGACAGATTAGTCGACAAAGAACAATTAACCTAAATGAATTTTATGAATGAAATGATGTGAAACAACAAATTCAAATGAAGTATTAAAGCAAAGCTAAAATAATCAATCTAAGCTGATTTGTTTGCATCAACACAACATTGTATTTGAACTTAAAATGACAAGCTTCGAAACTTTATAATCGACAAATATCAATTAACTTAGTTTCAATTATATTTGCTTGTTATTGTATTAGTTTTGCACAACACTTCACTCTTTTTAGGAAACGTGCACCTTCATATTTGAATATCCAACTCCTTGTGTAGAATGGCATCTCAACATGAAGATATAGGACCAGTTGAAGAAGTTTTTCCGATTGCTAACCCATTGATCGATCCTCCAGAAAGAACTCCGACCACACTGAGCCACAAAGTTTTCAGACAACTGTGTATTCAGTTCGGTATTGCCGAATCAAATGCTATATTTCCTGGGGCAAACGACACCGCTGACAGGCCACCTCTCAGTTTTGTCGCAGTGAATCGTCAGATGTGCTTAAGTGGGGGCTATTCCCCCTTTCAATGAATTTCTCCGAGAACTCTTTCTTCGATTAGCTATCTCGCCTTTCCAGCTGCATCCTAACGGTTATGCCGTCTTGATGGGGTTGTGTGTTCTGTTTAGGAGGACGCTCAACCGTCTTCCAAGCTTCGATGAAATTTGCTATTTGTGTACCTTTGCTAAGAATAAAGATCACCCTTCAATCGTGCTTGTAAGAGGCGCCAGAAACTAGAAGCTGATTTTGGATTTACCCGATAGTGCTCACGGGTTCCTAAGTCAATTCTTCTTTGTCCGATGTCCTCCGGGATTCTACTCTGTCTGGAGAGTCGGGAGTAAGATTGCCTTTCTCTATTCATCTCATGAGCTTTTCGAAACCCGAATTTATCAAATGCTTATCCTCATCCTTTTCTTTTTTCAGCACTTCCTCCCCCGCTTAGAAATCCCAGCCTTAAGTCGACTTTTGAGACTTTAAATGCTGTGGCTATGGAAGAGAGGAGCGCCAAATTCTTGTTAAAAGATGAACTTTTGCACCAGTTCGAACTTCTACATTCTTCTTGTTCCATCCAACCTCATGAAGTTCCTGATTCTCCGGCAAAGACGTCAGATGCCCCAGCCCTTGCCGAAGAACCTTCACTGAAAGAACCCACCAGTGAGACTTCACTGGTGAAGTGTTCCGCTTCTACTAATGTTGCGGGGTCATCCAGCAAGTTAACACTTTCTCCAGTTATTGAAGAGGAGGAAAATCCTCACATTTCTGAAAAGACGGCTGACGTGGAAGTCGAAAAAGAGAGTTCTGCTGGGCATCACGGCAATGATACTTTTGATAATTTGAGCGATATAATGATAACTTCTCAGGAACTTTTTAAAGATGATATTTCAAAAGCGATCTCTCATGTTGTTGAAGCGACTTCTTCTTTGCAACAAATTACAACACCTTCAACACAAGCCATTGCCATTCCTACACCACAGAGTGGTTTGTAGTCTGACTCGCGTAGTTTGCACATCACACACACTTAGGATTCTTCGGCACTTATACGCACTTAAATTCCTTTTCTTCGAAGATTTTAAGACTTGTCTCTTTTTCTTTTTCAAATTCTTCGATGGGGCGGAGCGGATCGTACTACGACAAATTCCAGCATCATGGAGGCCGCGATACTTATGATTTTAGGCGCTATCTTCCTTCCCGTCAGGAGACCGATGAAGAAAGGGCCTCTAGAAAAGCTCGCGAGAGACGGGATTATGAAGAGCGCCGCCAAAGAGAAGATGAACAACACTATGGGAGTAGGGACGAGCGATATGACTCTTCCCGCAGAAGTGACGATTCTCATAAAAGGAAATCTCACGACGACAAGGGGAAGAGTCACATTGTTGATGATTCTAGCAAGCGGACCAAACTTAGCGAAAAGGACGCGTCTGCAATTTCGGAAAAGACTGATGCTCCCATCTCTCCTAATATCCCATCCGGCTCTCCTGCTTTAAAGAAATCTGATATCCAGGCGATCATCAGCAGATCTCAGTATCAGGTCAAAGATGCCCCTCCTGTTCTTCAAAACCGATTTATGAATTGGTGCTTAAAAGGGGTGCGTTTTGACCTTGACTTGGTTCCGATCGATAAACCAGCTATGCTGCGTAACCTTGATGCCGTCAAACTTGATATTGAAAGGATATCTGGATGGCAAAAACTTGTCGATGAGCTGCAAAGAGTCAGTCGTGCGAATCTTGAAGCCATGCTGACCATGGAGAACGACAAGACGGAATGGGACAAAATTTGCAAGCAGCATGACGCGGAAATGACAAGTATTACTGAAGACAACGAGAGGCTTGAGACTGAAGTTAGAAAACTCAAAAACGAGCTTGCTACTTCTTCTACTTCCTTTACTCAAAAGGAAGAATTACTTCAAAAGCAAGTTCGCGATGCTCATGCTGCACAACGAAATGCTGAGGCCCAACTTGAAGCCGAAAAGAAGATAACAAAAATCTATCACGCCGACATCACCCAGCTACGAGAGAAGGCAAGTTCCCAGGATTTGGAAATTATGCGGTTACGAACTCAGCTGTCAAAAACTGAAAAAGAGCGCGATGAGGCCATTTCCGGAAAAGAAGCAGCTCAGCAGTCACATGAGGCGACGAAGGCCAAAATTAGTTCCACTTTGTTTGATTTCTATCTGCACAGCGTCCTGGGGCGTGGTAGTCTCTCCTTTTTGGGACCAACATATGAGACTACTTTAGCCGAAGTATGGGAAGCAATAATGGACATGTTCGGAGGTGCTGGATATGCCGAGGCGGATCTTGAAGCGACTTATCTGGATGATGAGGCGCGCACCGCCCTTGCCAGGGGAAAAGAGTAGCTTGCTAGGGAGCGAGCCGAAGCAGCGGGAGGAGAATGTTTAGAAAAAGTGACTGTAACTGACTCTGCTCGTCCTCCGGCTTCGGTCGATCCCGAAAACATTGGCTCTAGTTCCTATTCTCCACCTCCTGCAAATGCCGAAGCTAAAACCACAGCTACTGAGCCTTCCACTGCTCAAGACGAGGAGAAGACTCAAGACGACATTGAAGCTGAACAATTTGAAATCAATGTGATTAAACCAACTTCTCCAGGTAACTTCGATGTTGATCCAAGTCTAGCAGACTACTTATTTGCTTCAACCGAGTTTGATGAATTTCTCAATTGTTACTTAAGTGTCACTGAACCAACATCTTTACTTTTTCCGGAGAATACTGATTTTAACTTCTTTTCTCTATAGCGGAAGCACCGAATACTGCACAAACTTCCACTCCTCTAGTTGTCGTTCCTCCATCTTCTCAAGTTACTCCTCCTTCTGCTTCTCAACCGGGATCAAAGGCAGAAAAAATTGAAGCTCTTCAAGGCCTGGATGATCCGGCTGCTTCGCAAGAGCAGAAGGCGGAGGATCTTGATGACATCGAGAAGACCCCAGAGCAGTCTCTTGACGACGACACAAATCTTTGTACACTGCTTGCTACTCCGGGAAGCGAATCTTCTTCGAAGAGGAAGGGGAAGCGCGTCATGAAGAAGAAGAAGAAAAGCATTTCCGCTGGAGAAGATAAAGCAGAGGAAGATCCGGCTACACCTTCTCCTCCTCCTTCTCCGACCCGTCCACGCCGGATTCCAAAACTAATTATCAAACCAGGCTATGGTACTAAGGGCGGCAAGAAGAAGGAGTGATAAGCTAGGCTCTTCTTTTCTTATTTTGCTTTTTGCTTTTTGCATGTATTGACCGGAGATTATGCAGGTACCGGTCCCTGCTTTTCTTTTTGAGATATCTGCACATGTAAAGAATTTTCATAGTATTGAATAAAATAATTCCTTCACTTGTACAAATTCTTGTGTATGTGTGAATACATTTATTTCTCATTTTTAGTGTAGAATAAACGATTCTTTTTACTTGTACGAACTTTTCGTCTGTGTTTGAGAATGCATTTATTCCACAATTTCTTTGCGTGATATTGTGATGAACATGTGGTATGTTGCTTGTATATTACTTTTGTTAATGTAGCTACATTGTATAATATTGCCCCCATACCACAAGTGCATTGCAATATCTCTTGCTTTGACAAGACTGATACTCTTATTTCGGAGAATAACTATTCCCCTTTTAAGGGAAGAATCATTCTGCTTTTAATAGAGCGTATCTCGTTTTTTGAAAGAGGTTTCATGCTTCAACCTTCGGAAATAGCCACTTCATATATCTGAGAAGTGCAATTTTTTATGCAGTAAAGTATGCCTCTGAAGAGGGCTTTATGTAGCATTTCAACTTTTTAGGAAGAACTTTCTGAGATGAATAAGTTAACCTTCCTTTGAGAGTTGAAATGTGCTTCCGGAGAAGGCTTTTTTATTCGAGCATTCTATTTTGGGACATGCCTCCGAAGAGGGCTTCTCTGAAGAGTTGTGCCTCCGAAGAGGGCTTGTGGTGCCTCGGGAGAGGGCTTTTGCCTCCGAAGAGGGCATGTGCCTCCGAAGAGGGCTTGCGGTGCCTCGGGAGAGGGCTTTTGCCTCCGAAGAGGGCTTGCTGTGCCTCGGGAGAGGGCTTTTCTTCGAAGAGGGCATGTGCCTCCGAAGAGGGCTTGTGCCTCCGAAGAGGGCTTGTTGATTGCCTGGAAGTTACTTTCTCATGGTTGAATGGATCCACGGGGCGGACGCAAGTTGCTTGATTGGATGTTCGTTTGTACAAATGATCGCAATCAATTAACAAGGGCCCTGTTCCTTCAGCTTGGGAAGGTGCCCCTCCGGTGGTTCCACCAATCTTTTTTGATTGAGGAAAGCACTTTCATTTTTGGCGTGCCTCGTTAGAGGGCTTTATTGGCCTCCGGAGAGGAGCTTTGGTTGGTTGGTGTGCCAGGAAGGTTGCGTCTCAGGGGCGAGTGGATCCACGGGACGGACGCAGGTTGTCTGATCGGATGCATCACGACCAGTTAGCAAGGGCCCTATTCCTTCTGCTTGGGAAGGTGTCCCTTTAGTGGATCTACCGGCCTTCTTATTGAGAGGCACACCTCCTTTTGGCTGCTTCTATGTTTGCCGGCCCATGTTTTCTCTTCATCTGCTTATCAGCGATCCTTTATCATCATTTTCCAAGCGCGTCTTCCTTCTCCTTTGCAAGTAAATTGCTTTATCCAAAGAAGTGGACTTCACTGTTGAACGACTTCACGGGACAAGCGCAAGTTACCTAGCTGGATGTCTGTTTATACCGACGATCACAACCAGTTAACGAAGGCTTGACACAGTGGAGTCGCCAACTTTTTATGTGAAGTTCTTCTCGTATGGGATTTGAATCTGGAATTTTTGTTTGCTTGGTATTTGCTTAATAAGTGACTTATAGGGGTCGCTTGGCTTTGAGACGAGTAAGCCTTGTTTTAATGTCCTGCAATTTTGAATCAACATTTTAGCAATACATTTAAAGTATTTACATATCGAAATGAAACAGGCATTATAAAATAGTAAAGAACACAAGATTTATAGTGGTTCGGCCAAGAATCGGGCCTACATCCACTTTATAACTTTTATTAACTTGCACTGATTTACAATGTCTTTCGATACAACTGATACATTCATCACTATTTTACAATTTTGAGCGAAGCTTTTTTAAGTAAAATAAGGACGTGAGTGGTTGCTGTTCCAGGCTCTTGGAATTGGATCTCCTTCAACAGTTATGAGTTTGAAAGTGCCATCAAGAAGTTTATTGCCTATGACATATGGCCCTTCCCAGTTAGGCCCAAACACCCCGGTTGCTGTCATGATCCTTTTCAAGACTAAATCTCCGACCTCAAAGCTGCGTTGGCGAACTTTAGAGTTGAAGTGCCTGGCTATCCTTTGTTGATAAGCTGAAACTCTGAGTCTAGCTTCTTCTCTTTTTTCATCAAGAAAATCAAGGGCTTCAAGTTGCAGTTTCTCATTTTCAACCTCATTGAAATGAATTCTTCTGTGTGAAGGAACTTCTATTTCCACTGGAATCATTGCCTCTGATCCATATGCCAGTGAAAATGGAGTGTGCCCAGTTTGTGAGTAGTTCTGTATGCCCATAGTGCTAGCGGCAGCTTATCGACCCAACCACCTTTTGCTTTTTCAAGTTACTTTTTGATGGTTGACTTGATAATTTTGTTCGCTGCTTCCACTTGCCCGTTCGCCTGCGGATGAGCCACTGCTGAGAAGCTTTTTCGAATTCTGAACCGTTTGCAAAAGTCCTGGAATTCTTCACTTTCAAACTGAGTACCGTTGTCTGTGATTATCTTCTACGGCACACCATACCTGCAAATGATATTTTTAGTTACGAAATTTATCATCTTTTTAGAGGTAATGGTGGCCAAGGGTTCTGCTTCAACCCATTTAGTGAAATAATCAACAGCAACAATAGCATATTTGATTCCCGATTTAGCGATCGGTAACGGTCCAATCAAGTCTATTCCCCAAATGGCGAACGGCCATGGACTGACCATTTGTGTGAGTTCGGTGGAAGGCGCTTTTGGGATTTTTGCGAATCTTTGGCATTTGTCGCACTTCCTGGAGTAAATAGCAGCATCTCGATTAATATCCGGCCAGAAATACCCATATCGGAGAACTTTCTTGGCTAGAGTTTGACCACTTGAATGATCTCCACATTCTCCTCCATGTACCTCAGCTAGAATTGTCTTGGCTTCTTCCTTAGTTACATATCAGAGCAATGGCATTGAGAATCCCCGTCTGTATAATCGGCCATCTTGAATTATATATCTTGACGTTTTCCTTAACAGCTTTCGGCGTTCTTTAGAACTTTCTGGTAGTGAATCATTGAGTAGGTATTCTTTGATTGGAGTCATCCACGATTCACGCTCTTGAGACGCATCCATGATCCAATCAATATCCATCTCATCAATGCTTGGAGCCGACAGAACTTCCACAGGGACTAATCCCAATAATTGAGCCTCTCCAGAACTTGAGTACTTTGCTAGAGAATCCGCCTTCATGTTTTCTATTCGAGGAATGTGACTTATCATGTAATGATCAAAATATTCGAGAAGCTCACATGCCTTTGCCAAGTATGCGGGCAGATTTCCACCTTTAGCTTGAAACTCTTTCTTTACCTGGCAAACAATAAGTTGGGAATCGCTGAAAATCTGTAACACTTTGATGTTCAGTTCCTTGGAAATTTTCAAACCGGCAATAAGAGCTTCATACTCTGCTTCATTGTTCGTTGAAGGAAATTCCAGTCTCAATGCATAACACAACGACCGTCCTTCGAGGGTTTCAAGCACAACCCCTGCCCCAGAACAGTAATCATTTCTCGAACCGTCAACATACAACTTCCACTGGATTGAAATGCCATCAGTTATTTCATTCTCACTATCACCTTTGTCAGTAGATTCTGCAATGAAATCTGCTAAAGCTTGTCCGTTGATTGCTCTCCGGGGATGGTAAGTGATATCATATTGGCTGAGTTCAATGTTCCATTTCAAAAGACGACCCGAAGTTTCAGGACGAAACAGGACTTGCTTTAGAGGTTGATCTGTAAGGACCTTGATAGGATGAGCTTGAAAGTATGGCCTCAACTTCCTAGAAGCAATTAGCAAACAATAGGCGAGCTTTTCTATCTTCGAATAATTCATCTCTGCCCCAGTGAACCGTTTGCTGATGTAATAAACTGGACGTTGTATTTTCGTATCTTCTCGTACAAGTGCTGCACTGAGAGCATGAGATGAAATTGCTAAATAGATGAAAAGGTCTTCACCATCACTAGGCTTGGAAAGAACTAGAGGCGTTTCCATATGACGAATTAGTTCATCGAAAGCATTCTGGCATTCGGGAGTCCATTCAAAAATTTTCTTTCCTTTCTTTAGAGCATCAAAGAAGGGAATGCATTTGTCTGTGGCCTTGGAAATGAAACGACTCAGAGCAGCGACTTTTCCATTGAGGTTTTGCATTTCTTTCTTTATTTTTGGGGCTTTGACCTCCCTTAGAGCTGTGATTTGAGTAGGATTGGCTTCGATGCCCCTAGCGCTCACAATGAAACCCAAGAATTTCCTAGACTCTACTCCGAACGAACATTTCAATGGATTGAGCTTCATTCTGTACTTTCGAAGAATGGCAAACATTTCCTCCAAGTGACCCATGTGGTCTACTTCTTTCTTTGACTTTACCAACATATCATCAACATAAAATTCCATGGTTCTGCCAATCTGAGGTTTGAACATCGCATTGACGAGCCTTTGGTAGGTTGCCCCAGCATTCTTCAGTCCGAAAGGCATAACCTTGTAGCAGTAGAGACCCACATCTGTGATAAAGCTTGTGTCTTCCTGATCCGGCTCATGCATCATAATCTGATTGTATCCGGAGTAAGCATCCATAAATGATAACAACTCATGCCCAGCTGTTCCATCCACCAATTGATCGATTCTGGGCAGCGGGAAGCAATCTTTGGGGCAAGCTTTGTTTAGGTCAGAAAAATCGATGCATACTCTCCACTTTCCATTTGCCTTCTTAACCAGTACTGGATTTGAAACCCAATTTGGATAAGTGGATTCTCTGATGAAACCGTTCTCCATGAGCCGATCGACTTCTTCCTTTAACGCCGTCGACCTTTCTGGGCCTTGGGTTCTTCTTTTCTGTTTCACTGGTGTGAATTTTGGATCAATATTCAGAGTATGTACAGCAATTTCGGGGGAGATCCCACACATATCAGCATGACACCAAGCGATCCAGATTGGCTTTTAAGAATGATATCAGTGTGTTTTGAAATGCTATGCTCAGTTGTGAACCCACATTGAGTACTTTGTTTGGGTCTTTCGAGTCAACAGATATTGGTACCGTTACTTCCACAGGTACCACTCTATTCTCCCCTGTACTGGCTTTCCTGGGGTCCATTTCTTTCCTTGCATTGCTGTGTTCGCCAGTACAGGGGCCACCCCGTAGTTGCTACAAGGTTGGTTCCTTGATGCGGAGCGGAGCTGCCGCATCTTTTCCCATCTCTCTTTTCCTAGCCTCTCGGAGCTCTACAAGATAACATTCTCGCCCCGCGTTCTGATCTGCCTTAATGACAGCAACTCCATTATCAGTGGGAAATTTCATTGTTAAGCACCACGGAGCAAGGACGGCCCTGAAAGCAGCAAGAGTAGGCCGACCCAAGAAAGAATTATAGGCGGAGAATCCATTAACAATTACAAAAGTTTGCTTCCGAACCACCTTCTTATGCCCTTCGCCCATTTCAACAAACAAGTCCACTGTTCCAATTGGCTGTTTCAGCTCCCCTGTAAATCCGGCAATCTTGTGTGATGAAGCTTGTACGTCTGCCATTGGAATTTTCATTTGGTCAAATGTCTTCTTAAAGAGTATGTTGCACGAGGCGCCGCTATCAACCAGCACCCTTCTTACAATAGCCGGCCCAATACCGACAGAGACAACCAAAGGGTCCTCGGTAGGAGCCTCCATATCAATAGAATCCCTAGTTCTGAACATAATATCATCATGAAAAGTCTTTTGCTACCTCAGAGGTGCAGCATCTTCCAAGATCAAGACACTTTCTTCAGCCGGGGCATACTTTAAAGCTCTAGCATACCTTTCCATCTCACCCCAACTCCTACCAGCTGGATGGGGTCCTCCTGTGATCACATTTATAACAGGTCTTTCCTTTTCTTGTGCAGCAGGCCTCTCTCCTGAACCAGATGAATGAGCTGGAGGTAGCTACCCCTGGTTAGATGAAGACGGGTCTTTTCTATTCCTTTTAACGTACTGCTGCAGCTTATTCTCTCTTAACAATTCTTCAATCAAGCTTTTCAAGTGACGGCACTCATTGGTATCATGGCCTGGTTGATTATGAAATTGGAAAAATCTCCCACTTTGAGCAGCATTTTTTCCAACTCTTACTGATGGTGGCTTCGGATATTCAACAGCATCTTTAGTGGCGATGAAAATATTCTCCGGTGTATCAGTTAGAGGGGTAAAATCTGAGGGATTGAGAAAGCGGGGTTTTTTGAGATCCTTCTGCTTCTTTCCACCACTACTTTCCCTCTTCTGATTTGCAGATTCTTTTTTGTTCTGAGCAGTAGCATTATTTTCCACCACTGTTGTCACAACTTTAGCTAATGCGGAGAGATATTCTAGGCGCATGAACTCATCAGCCTTTTTGTAGAACTTTTCGAGCGAATTTGGTTCCTTCATTTTTAACCATTTTCCAAATTCGCTTGACTTGTCAATAGCCCGCATTAAATAGGTTAAGACCATTCGCGGTTCCACGTTATCAACTTCAGCTAGGGCTATATTAAAGCGATTCAGGAAGGATTTGATGGGTTCTCCAGGGTTCTGTTCGAGACTTGAAAGAGACATTATATCCTTTGCTCTCGAAGTGTATAGTCTGAATTGTTCCTCGAATTTCCGAGTTAGATCAGAAAATTGATCAACAGATCGTACGGGAAGTTTGGTAAACCAAAGTAGCGCCACTCCTTCCAAGTATACCGGGAAATATCGGCATTTAATCTCATCAGTTGCTCTAGCGCCAGTCATGTGCCAATCATATTTGTACAAGAATTGATTCGGGTCACTTGTTCCTCGATAAGCAGGAATGGTAGGAGGAACGAATTTTCTGGGAAACTCAGCTTTTAGAATCCTCTCAATAAATGGAGTTTTACTCGGAGAAAATCCCCAATCATTCTCATCTTCGTTTCTCTGCATGCTTTCTTTCATTATTTGCCGAATCATGCCGGAGAGATATTCCTCATTGTTTAACGACTTTGCGGAGTAGACTTCGGCCATTTTCTCAGAGGTTTGCCCGGGTAAATGTTCACGGAGAACTGGTGACGGCCTGGATCCTTCAGCCTAGAGAGGTGCCCCTTCAGCAGCACCTGATCCCCCTTGAGGAATATTTCTCCCTTCGGAGTTGTGAACAGCATCAGCAAAGTTTTCTTCATTATTTACTGGCCTTTGACTAGCCCCAAGCAAAGCATTTAACTTCTCCATCATTAGAGTATTCTAAGTTTCAAATTGCTGATACAGCCCAGATACAGCAGCATCTAATTCTTCTCGCGTCACTCCGACACTTGGAGCTGCTTGACTTGGAGAAGGAGAAGTGGCTGTATTATCACGAGCATCTTCAGATCTAATAGACTTGCAATTTCTTCCAGGAGCCATTATCTCTGACAGACTTCTGGTCTTGAAGGAAACTTTTTCAACAAACTTTCGTGAAGCTATGGCGAATACAGTCCTGAGTTGGGTTCTCGGTGAAAGCACCAAAATGTTAACGCCAAAAATTGAACGTTAACACCCGGTGTGTGTTGTGAAGTTGTGAAAGCACCACCCGTGATACGGGAACAAGATATAAGCAGTATAATAGCTGAAAGCGGAAAAAGACAACAGATTTATAGTGGTTCGGCCCGTAATCGAGCCTACGTCCACTTTATATTCTTTTATTGCTGATTCTGGTTACAAAATGATACAATGCTCTTCAAAATACAATATATTTCGATTCCTAAACACTTTAGACTATTAGCTCAAGCTTCGATGTTGAAGATCTCCTCGAATTCATGTTGAATGCGGTAGATTTCTCTCAAAGCTTGTTGTAATGTCTTGAGTGATTAGAGTTCTTCAAATGTTGGATGAGTTGAGAATCCGGCAGAGTAATAGTGCTTAAGAAAATGATCAACCCAAAGTCATTTTGCCGTTGGAGTTAGGGGGGTATTTATAGGAGTTGATTCTAGACGGAAATTTTGCCAAGTCTTAGGTCGTGTATGACCTAAGTTAGGTCGTAGGTCGCGAACGACCTAAGGTAGGTCGTGATCCACTCGCGATTTAGGAAGTTGGTCTGATGGAGTTGTACTTGGTTTCCTTTGAAGTGGTAAGTCGTAAGCGACCTAAGATAAGTCGTGCACCCTTTCTTTTCTTTTAGCTCGTTAAGCTGCTTTGTGAAGTTAGGTCGTGAAGCTTCTTAACTCGTTGGGTCATGAAGCTTTAAGTCGTTGGCTCATGAAGTCCTTAGGTCGTGACATTCCTTAGGTCGTAACCTTCCTTAGGTCGTGACATTCCTTAGGTCGTTAGGTCATCTCTGCAGTTAGGTCGTGAAGTCTGCTAGGTCGTTAGGTCGTCTCTGCAGTTAGGTCGTAAAGTCTGCTAGGTCGTTAGGTTGTCTCTGCAGTTAGGTCATGAAGTCTGCTAGGTCGTTAAACCCCTTAAGTCGTTAGCTCCCTTAGGTCGTTAACTTTCCTTAGGTCGTTAGCTCCCTTAGGTCGTTAGGTTGTAGCTTGTTAAGTCACGGAGTCATAGGTCGCTGAGTTTTAGGTCGCGACTAAAATACGAGTTAACAGTTATGTTATTTTAAAATGTTTAAAATAACATAGCAAACATGTATGTATATAAGATAAATATTCGAAATTGATATAATTTGATTAAAATTGTTTAATTAATAAAGTATTTAAAGGTCAGGTAATTAACTAAAAATATGCATATATAAGATATATATGTCTTGCTAAAAAGGTTATAGTAGATATGTCCAATATAAAAGTTATACCGGAATACTAATTTAAAGCTAGTTAAAGAGTTAATTAATTAAAATTAATTAAATAATATTTAATTAATAAAACGTTATACATAAGATTATTGTATCAGTTAACTAAAATATAAAAGTTATATAATAATAAAACTTATATAATGTGAGTGTATAAACTAAAGGCGAAACATTAAAGAAACCCAGATAGACTTAAGGAATAAATACATATGTAAATGTATGTATACTATGATTTCTGATGTGTTTGACACTTCAATCACGAGGGTATTTTATAAGAAATACATTATTCCATAAGTCGATGTCACTCAATATAATATATTGAAGATTATGAATCTTCAATGTAATGTTGTCCCCTACCATATATATATATATATTACTTGCATACTCCTTAGTTGTTGAGCAAACTCAAGCTAGGGATGTTATGTGTAGTATCGTTAATATATTGAACAGATGCGGTAAGATAAATTTATGTATTTGTTGAGCAAACTCAAGATCGAAATGAGATTAGGACGAAGAAAAATATGTTAGGAGTTGTATGTGATACAGCCGATAAAGAGTTATCCATCGTTTGTTGGGCTATAATTTGTTGAGAAAACTCAATGTTAGAATACCAAGATAGAGGAGTCCTAACACCCACTAGTGAAGTCGAAAGACTTCTATGTTTCATCTTAGGGTTTCGAGAAACATAAAAGACTAGTGGGAGCCTTATTAGAAAAATGAAATGGTAACATTTAACCTTTCTAATATTGTAAGAGCATATGCTAAATAATATTATAATTATCTACAATGGAAAATTTGTGCATTTAATATGACTGATTTTATCAATTAACATATACAAACGAACTGAATTGAAAGTTGACAAATGGAAATATAATACTCACTATTAAATTCCTATTGCATGTTAACGTTTCAACACCCATGCAAGTGCTTGATTTTACAACTGCTGAATACATTCGTGGTTTGGCCACTTACGCATTTATTTGGTTAAGACCATGTATTGTATTCTATGAGTTTCGAACTCTAAAATCAATACAAGACTATGGATATTTGATCCATATACAATTGCATATAAATGTTATATGGTAAACGGTCAAAGTTTGTAATGTACAATATTTTGATGAAATTAGTTCATCCGAAAACCAAATAAACCTTAGTGCGAGATCTAATATTCAATCTGATTGATTACAAAAGGGATCATATTGTGTCAATGCAACACAAGACCAAAAACTACAAGATAGATCAAAGAACTCGATTGCTGAAATGTCATTTTGATCGGTTTACGTAAAGTGCAACATATTTGATGTCCTTAAATGTTAAGGATAATCGAATGCGCTTTTGTAAAGAGTTTGTTTTGATATTGTAGTAAGGTTTTCTTTTGAATAGTTTGACCATTTGAAAGGAAAATGAATGTATAAGAATAGATGTAATTTAAGGTATGGTTGGGATGAAGAGAATGAATAGTCACTTCTGCTTCATAGAGAAACATTGGAAATGAGAATTATAATAATAATTGATAATTAATATTGGAATAAGAAATATGATTTCTATTCCGAAATGTATTTCATATAGAAAATTGTTTTCTACGAGATTTATTTCTTTAAGCTCAAGACATTTGATCAACGAACTATCCACTACAAATAGTTGCAGTGTATGAAATAAATAAATTGTATTAAGTGAATGATGAACCTCCTAATTCAGTACACTATTATAGTAATAGTGGAAATAGTTGGAGCATGCCATATAGCACTTATTAATTGCATCATAGTATGAAAATTGTTTTCGTAAAACTTAACATACAATATTTATGAAATAATGATTACTTTTCGGTAACGATTTGAAAAATAATAGACATAACTATATTTCAATATGAATATTATGAATATTCTTTGTGAAATAAAACTATAATATGGTAATCTTTTTATAACAAAAGTGATGCATTGGAAAATACAAAAGTATCTAATATTATTTAGTGTTATTTTGGAATTATAGACTAAGCAGTAGTTTTGAGAAATAATTTTATTGTATGATTTTGAATCATATGATACTTGTTAATTATATCTCAAACAATAAAGGGCTATGCACCCATTTAGCGGGAGTATCATAAGAGTTGATGAACTCGCTGGATTGATACATATAGATGTATGCAATCGTAATTCTATAAATACCAAAACGGTTCCACGTACTTCGTCGGAGTTATCGTCAACATGGACATGTGTGTTTGATACACATGTAGTATGTCTGCGGTAAACTTATAGAATATAAAACAAAAGTAAATTAAATAGCATGCGATAGAAATGATTTGATTTGATCGAATGAGTGAGTATATTGGAAAATGTTCTGAACGTGTCTAAAATGAATAAAGATTCAATCTCAAAATTACTCCCCCATGTGATACATAATGATGCATCGATATGGAGTAATCGAACTTTGTTGGACAATGTACGATTAATTGTGAGTAAAGTTGAGTTAGTTTCTTTCTATAAGGTAATGTACTTAAGGGTAGTACACAAGATTAATATTATTTCATCTGAATAACAGTTTATAAAATTTTACAAGATAAGGGTTTATAAGAAAATCCAACATATCCTAGGCCAAGGAGTTGGCAGGTTATGCAAGTCGAAAGATTGTACGTAATAATTGTTCATGAGGGATCTTGTATGAATCTCCCTAAATGGATTTTGAAAAGACTGTCATTAGATGACATATTTATGTTTCGAACATAATTTTTGTAAACTAAAACAAAATCATTTTTATAAATAAAGAAATTCATAAAACGTTTATGAATACCTATTCTATTGCACTGAGAAACAATCGTTATTTCAAGATATACCAACTTCATTGTAAAGAAATTTCTTTGAGGAATTATTGATAGTAAAATGGAATTGGATACGATCCATAGATAGAACTGATTATATGAGATGAAATAAAATTAACTAACTTAAATGAACACATAGCATTAGAATGTTTAATAAGCATTCTCGCACGTCAAAGAGAAACTATGAGTTTCTTATTAATGTCGAAAATATATAATCCTCGATTGTTTAAACCATTAAGAGTGTTAACTCTATGGTATAGTATGATGCGCAGATCCAAAAGAATTCCAAGTACGCTTTCAAAATATGATTTTGGTAGTCGTAACCTAAGGGATGTGATCCCTCGGCTGTGATTGTGTCTTTATTAGCAAGACTAATGCAGTTGGAATTAATTGAGCAATGTTGATAAGAATAATATCACAAATTTCAATTGTTGAAACTAGCGTAATAAATTTGGTATTAAACGTGCTCAAGTTAATTCGGATTTACTCACAAAATTACCACTTGATATGACTGTATGTTCGGTACGTATGTATTGAAACAAAAAATTCTAAATAATGATTTAGATTAAACTGTTTACACATAATAACCAAAATGTCTCAAAGTCAGAGGGAGTGATATTGAGTTTGTGAGTCTATGGATATGATCCAAGAAATGATAGAAAGTATCATTTTATAAGCATCAAAATTGAACAAGTATTTTGATAGAAATATCAAATAGTTTGATTTTCAATCAATATGCAGAGGAAGTGTGTGTTCATAAGAAAGAACGTTAAAAGGTACGCTGATATTTCTAAACTATAAGTAAACAACACGTTGTTGATTTTAACGATATACTTGTGTTAAAATCAGCCTTAGTTGTTCTAATACTCAATATTGGATTAATAAATGATGTCTTTTATAGTAAGTATAAAAGGTGTCGTGAATGTCCCAAATGATATGCTAGGATACCTTATTAAAATGTTTAATACGGAACATGTAAGATTGATTCCTTTGCATTGGCAATAGGAATTATTATATATGTTATGTTGTCTACTATATCATGATTAGTTTATGTATTTGATTCATTTAGCAAATATCAAATCCAAATTGATATCACTAAATTGTTCTTTGAAATGTTCTTATGTATTTATGAAATACTAGAGAATTATTTACAGAAACAAAAAACCTTATGAAGGAGTGTTCGGACTCGAACTTCATAAATGGTATTGAGTATAATATGTCAATAATAAATCAAGTTAAGAATTTTTAAGTTAGAAATGTTCCAAATGAAAGACCATGGCTATTTCAATGAAAAAGGCTAAGTACATTACCTAGAATAGCATCACAATAATGACAATGTTTATAAAAATATAAGTAAACAAATTTATAACTGAGCCGATTTCAAATGTTGAGAATCTCATAACATTGTTATATGATAACAATGTCACGATATAATTTGTAACAGAACTTATAGCTCACTAGATGTCGAGAGACATACTCCAGATTATTCCACATGATAAAGTAGTTTACCACCGTCGGAGAGAGTTGATTGACAGTGTAGATAATTAAAACATAACAGCATACCCGTTAACAAAGGGACTGACCTAATTGGTTTTGAGAAAACCGATTGGAGAAGTTGGAATAAGATTCCATAATTGGCCTCAAGTGCAAGTGGGAGATTGATAGAGTTAGGGGTATGCCCTGGGGGCAATTATGTAATTTGTTACATATATCTAACTCGTTGACCAATCTTGTTCGAAATAAAGATATTTTCTCTATTATATACTTGGTATAATGTGACTATATTAATTAATCAATCTAATTAAAAGTATATTTAATAGAAATCCATAAATGGTATGTTTTGTGATAGTAGTTACAAAGTGTTGTAACCGTAAGTAATTTATCACAATGTAACGACCTGAAATTTACAACCATTCGCATCCATACATGTCGGATTTGAATTGCTCAAAATATCAGATTGTTAATTTAAATTTGGCAAACCTCAGTATATACAGTAAATAAAATAATCACAGATCACAGACACAGAGTAATATAACAATAATGCAGCAGAAACAAAAGAATAGTAGTTCATGAAGCTACTATATATATATAACAGAGTTAAACAAGATACAAAAGAAGTCACGAATACATAGATTTCTCGATACAATAATAAAATACAAGATATGAATACATCGCTGGAATCAACTGAACAACTAAAAGCAGGATAGATAGCTGGATCTCCCAGAGAAGCTCCAACTCCAAAGGTGAGTCTCGAATACCGTATCACTCAGTCTGACTCGAGCGTAAAGCAAAACACAAAACACTCGAGTCAGGATTAACATTCTTATATCAATAAATCCAACTCAAGTGAAATATCAACTGAAATACAAGTAACTTAAAGGATGTTTGGGATAACCATTCTCTAAGGATCCGTTAAACTATCTACTATGTAGTAATATACGCTATTATAATAATGTCTATAATAAAATAAACTTACTTTTAAATAGCATTAAGGCTTTACATTTTCCACCTTAACACATAATAGTCCCAGTAGTCTGTCCAGTATTATCATGCTCCCAGATCGGAGGCTACCCTCAATACTCCATAGGCTACAGCACAAATCCAAACCCGTAGTAAAGCTCGATATGGTAGGTGACACGACACAACTAGGCAATTCCAGGGTAGATATACCAATCACGCATCCGGACTGGTGGTAACGCATAGCAGCCACTACCGCCCACCTCGGAACACACTCCCAATCAAAATCAAAGGGTGGCCACCAAATCAATCACAAAGTAATAGAATGGAATTGAAGAAATGCGTCCGATCAGAGGTGCTACCTCATTGGCCCGTCAATCGCTCATGTTTTAGGCACCTTATGCCAACTCACGAGAGTCGGGTCCACGTTCATACCTCAATAGGATCATCGCCACCATCCTACTTCATTCTGGAATCTCCAACGCGTACACGGTTGTCAAAGTGGTTTTCGGTATCGACAGAGAGATGCCCATATCCGATCCCGGTCTCTTTAACAACCAACCGTTATTATAACACCGCAGTCATTTCAAAATAGTTTATACTTCAAAACCAAAATATCATTTCCATTTCTAAACCCAAATCAATACGATATCATTTCCATTTCAAATATATCCATTTCCAAAAATCATATCACTTTCCAAAGTTATAACGCTTTTGAAATCATAGTCTTTTAAAAATCAAAACACTTTGGAAATCATAACACTTTCCCCTTAAACAGTTTAGATATTAAAATTAGTATATATAATAAAATAGTAAAATAGTTATTATAAATAGTTATAAGTTAAAATAGTTTATAAATAAAAATAGTTTATATAAATAGTTATAAGTTAAAATAGTTTATAAAATAATTTATATTAAAAATGATTTATATTAAAATAGTTTATATTAAAATAAATTTATAAAGTAAAATATTAATAGTTTTAAATATAATTTTAAATTACTTTATAAAATAAAATAGTTTCCTCGACTTTCACAAATCGATTCAAATCAATTCGAATTCCAAATTCAAATTTAATCAAATCTAAATCATCAATTTCAATTCCAATTCAATTAAACATTTACAAGTTATATCGATTTCAAATACCGATTTGAACCACAAATAAACCATTTCAATTTCAATATATTTCAAAGCTTCAAATATTCCACATTTCAAAACTAAATTCGATAGTTTCATATATATATATATCAAATTCATTTTTCTATTATTTAGTTTTGCAATATTCACTAAATAAATTCAATATCATTTAAATAAAAGCCCATATTTCAAATCTCTAAATATTTCCTTCAATTTATTTAACTTGAAATATTCAATTTAAACCATCTTAAACCAAAATCAAGTTACAAAATCATATCCTTTAAAAACCCCAAATTCCATAAGCTCAGATAGATTTAATTTAATATAATTCTTAATTAAATACAATTTCAAACCATTTTCAAATCTATCTTTTCAACCTTAATTTATTTAATCATTTCGAACCCTATATTAAAATATAATTTAAATAAATACTTAAACATATATATATCAACTTTATTAAATCAACTTTAATAAATCTTTAAAATCAATATTTATTAAAACCATAAATTTCTTTTCAAAATCATAGAAATCATTTTCGAAATATTTGTATATAGACCAACGGTGTCTGTATATAATTCTCTATCCCATGGTCAAATGATACAGATATTTTTCATTTCAATCCATAATTTAAATATATACGGGTATATATCTTTTCAACCCGCAATCCCAAATTCAATTCAATGAAAATCGCTTGGGTTTATCATTTCAACCCATAACGATTTTCCTCTATCAACAGATCGTTCGGGTATGTATCATTTCAACCCATAGTGAATTCTATACTAACAGGGAACTTGCAGAGTGATAAAAGATATGATAGTAATATAACAATCAGTAACATGCATATATCATCAGTGATAAATAATAGATAATGGTGTCAGATGTCACGGGTGAACAGATACAAAAATGGCATATATATAGCAACGTAAATAACTAACAGCAGCATATTTCAATTGTCGTTTCAATTGAAATCAAATTTAATAAACATAAGAACGTTAATCTGAGTGATTACTCACCTTTCGAGGCCAGAGATATTCGACAAACAAGTTACGAATCCTAAAGCAAAGCTAGATGGACAAGATTCAATGAAGAATAGGCACGACGGAAAAAGCTGATAAATAGGAATTTACGAAGTTAAATCAGAATTGGATCAATTATGATGAATGGTAAAAGTGAACTTATATAGATATAACATATATTTAACACATATTAAATTAAATATATAGATACATATTTTCAAATAAATACTAAATCTAAATACCTATAAATAAAAATCTCAATATATTTATAAAAAAAGTCAAACTCTGGTACATATATACTAATTCCAAAACAATGCTTAAACTCAAACACATAAAATATTCATATATTTTGAAACCAGATTCGCCTACACTTACATATAAATTAATATATATAGACAACATGTTATCTACAAAATATATATATATATATATATATAACAACAAACTACTTCCATGCTTATATAAACTAAACAAATGTACACATTATATATTACTCAAAATCTATATAAAATTTGTAATACATATTTAATATAAATCTGAATAAAATTTAAAAATCAACCAATAACTTTTAAAACAAATCTCTATATATATACACACTATATACCCATATATATATATATACTCATGTACTTTACTTTATATTTTAAAATCAGTTTAAACACATATACATATTATACTCTTAAATCAATGCATATATATATATATATACTTAAACTATTACAACAGTTAGATATACTAACAGATAATATAATTTATATAAATATACCTTTATATGAAATCACCTATATAATACTCGGCTTATATATACATATATATATATATATACACATATATAACTAATACAGTAAACTAATACACAATACTAACATAGTAGTGTATATATATCTGTCATCGACCAAGAAGCCAGCACTAATAATATATATATCTTATACGAAATATATATATATATATAATTACTAATATATAACTAACTATGACATGCAGCCAAAATATATTATAAACTTATAGATATAAGCAATATAAACCATACTGCCGAAAGGAAATAAAAGTACATATACAAACCTACATATATATACTTACATAAAGTAACCCAGATAGACTAACATATATAAATAATTATATATACGTAATATATATATATATAACAAATATGTAAATATAATACCTATATAAAGTAACATACATAGACTAATATACATCCTTTCCTTATACAGTAATAATATATGACTAAACGGTAATTGCAAAAAAAATTCAAAAGCTAAGCATGCTATACTTTAAAAAATCACGATGCCTATATATATATATAGAATTTAAATATTAAATAAAATAATATATACATTACCCATTAAAAGAAGAGAGCGAAGGCCTAGCAAGGAATGGAAGAGAAGACGTGTGCTGAGCTCGTCCACGAGGTGTTTGGGGAGGAGGCTTGATTCTCGGAGAGGCTGGAGGAAGTAGAAGGCGATGATGCGGAGACGATGTGAAGAGCCATAGGTGCGGAGGAATTTGATGGGGCTAGTCGCGTAAGGGAATAGGGAGAGGAAAGACAGGTTCACATGAAATTTTTTAAGCAGGTTTATACATAACATGTAATATATTACGGTGTTTCATTAGAGAAGAAAATAATAGAAGTGGAAGGGAGCAAGTCTAAGTAAACAAACCATAAAGATGGAAGTGACCAGAAACATTGAATTGTGAGATAGCTAAAAGTCTTGTGAATTGAATTCAGAGAATGTAAAAAGCTAGCTAGCTATTGGTTGTCTCTGAAACAACGGAAGGACAAAGGAAAACAACAAGGCTTAAAACGGATACCAATACAATTGCTCGATTTACTGATTTCGCCACGTACCGGGGTTCAAAATACAGAAATAAATATACCGCAGGGATCAGCACGACGAGACGATCAAAACGGTATACAGATATTAGTGGTACGATGATCCTATCAAAAGTCGATAATCGGTACCGAAAATGCTGCAATTTTCCAGAAATAAGATAAACGGAGCAAAAAAGTCAAAATTTGATGAAACGGAAATGTCGTCTCACTCAAAAGATAATTTACAATTTTTCTATATAAAAATATTCAGGTTTTGGAAACATTTTATTTTCCTCCATTTTAACTGACTGGAATTGAAATAGAATTACACAAAAAAATGAACTTAAATATTATCTAATGAAAATTTACAATTTGCTAGACGTATTCCAAATATCAAATTTTTATTTCAAAGTTTTATTATTTAAAATTTCACAAAAATCCAGTTAAATATAATATTAAAATAAATAAAATTATTTAAAATTTACGGGTCGTTACACTCTCCCCCATTCAAAACTTTTCGTCCCCGAAAAGGAAGGAGGTAGGAGAATAGAACTACCAGAAAGAAAGAATAGATTTGATATTCAAAATAAACAATAAATTTAAAACCATATAAATTTCAAATTAAACTAATTAATAATTAACATATTGGTTTAATCCATTTGAGTTCACTTAAGTTAAATCAATCCATCTATTTCTAAATTCATTATCTTATTGTCTAATTATCCTCAATTAACAATTTCTAAATCATCAATTTGTATAATCATTTATTATACTTATATTTTATTCAACAAATTTAATTCTTTTATTCTAAATTATTATTAACTTTATTCCACTTAATATATCTTATCACATATATTTAAACCATATAAATTAATTTAAACCGTATAAATTTCAATTTAAATTAATTTATATTCAATAATTGATTTTAAATTCAAGGTATTTCCCTAGGTTAATCTAATTTCAATATATTAATTCCTTCAAAACAAATGTATTTGTTTCATCTATTATTCAATTAACTTATTATTCTATTTATCTCTATTAACATCTTTATAATAAAATTTAAGTGTATAACATTTATTATAACACTCAAATCTTTCCTTATAAAGTTATTTTTTATTGTATATTGTCCAATTACATTTTTAACTTCTGAATAATTTAGGTAAGTTATATTGGAATGTAATTGAGTATTATACAAGTAAAATTTTCTCATTCAACTTATATCAAGTTTAAATTTTTATTCAAAATTTTGGCTTTATTTTATAATTGAAATCACTTTATCAAAATTTAAGAATAAAATTTCCATTTTCAATTCAAACCATTTAGAGATAAATGTGTATATACATATATAAATTCAAATCTATGATCATATACTAATATATATATATATATATATATATATATATAATATAAATCAAGTCATACTTCTGAAATTCAAATCAAATTAATTTTTCCAAAACAAAAATGTAGCAAGGTTACAGAATGGTCTCTCCGCTTCGAAACTCGAAAATGAATGTCGATGATGCTATAGTCATCACCGAAATTATTTTCCAGCGACCAAAGAGGAGAGTACTGATTTAACTTTTAAAATTCTTTGGAGCGGTTTATATTCGAAAATACTTTTAAATAATATACCTTTTAAAACTTTTAAAACCAAAGTTTGAAATCACCAGAAATTAAATTCTCAAATTCCTGATTTAGATTCATTTCAATTCCAAAGCAATTTATAAACCATGCTTATAAATTCGTTTAGGACAATAAATGAAAATCAAATATTATCATTTCAAACAACCAATTTAATTAACTCATTAAATTCCAGAAAGTTTTACTTATATATGTATATAATATAATCATACAAATTTATTTCATTTACCAAATTTGAAAATAATATTGTGTCAGCTTGCTCTGTTCAAGTGGTTTGGAAATCCTATCAATATCGCTGATCAGACGAATCGATCGAAGACCCAAATCAACATCAACAACTCAAACAACACACTATAAAGCATTTTAATATTAATTAAAATACACTCCTCACACAATGATTCCAGAATGGATTCCAAAGCAAGGATAGGGATTCAAATTAGGGGACCCAAATCAAAAGAATTCCGACTAAAAGATAGGTTCGATAGGGAGATAATAGGTTTCAAAGAGAGAAAGAATGGGTAAACTTATATAAATCACGAGCAACCTTAACCGGGTTAACCGTGACTTCAAAAATTAAGATCGAGGTAGAATTTCGGAGCAATCGACATTCGATCGCTAGAGATAGAATTTGAGAACAACAAAAGATAGCAGCATTGTAAACCGAGGATACATAAATCTTTGGTGAATCAATGCCTACTGTAAAGGAGTTTCGCCCCTTTACAAATCATTCAGTGGAGCAATGGGGTGCTCCGGAGTCAAGAGAACACGAATAGGGAGAGACAAGGATAGATTTTGGAACCGAGGGGAATGTTCCAAAATCAAAGGAAACCGAGTCAACGAGGAAGAGATTCAAGCTCGAACGAAAGTGATTCTGTAAATAAATTTACCATATATGCTAAGTTTGCCTAGAGCCAAAGCTCTGATACCAACTGTAACGACCTGAAATTTACAACCATTCGCATCCATACATGTCGGATTTGAATTGCTCAAAATATCATATTGTTAATTTAAATTCGGCAAACCTCAGTATATATAGTAAATAAAATAATCACAGATCACAGACACAGAGTAATATAACAATAATGCAGCGGAAACAAAAGAATAGTAGTTCATGAAGCTACTATATATATATAACAGAGTTAAACAAGATACAACAGAAGTCATGAATACATAGATTTCTCGATACAATAATCAAATACAGGATCTGAATACATCACTGGAATCAACTGAACAACTGAAAGAAGGATAAATAGCTGGATCTCCAAGAGAAGCTCCAACTCCAAAGGTGAGTCTCGAATACTGTATCACTCAGTCTGACCCGAGCATAAAGCAAAACACAAAACACTCGAGTCAGGATTAACATTCTTATATCAATAAATCCAACTCAAGTGAAATATCAACTGAAATACAAGTAACTTAAAGAATGTTTGGGATAACCATTCTATAAGGATCCGTTAAACTATCTACTATGTAGTAATATACGCTATTATAATAATGTCTATAATAAAATAAACTTACTTTTAAATAACGTTAAGGCTTTACATTTTCCACCTTAACACATAATAGTCCCAGTAGTCTATCCAGTATTAGCATGCTCCCAGATCGGAGGCTACCCTCAATACTCCATAGGCTACGGCACAAATCCAAACTCGTAGTAAAGCTCGATATGGTAGGTGACACGACACAACTAGGCAATGCCAGGGTAGATAAACCAATTACGCATCCGGACTGGTGGTAACGCATAGCAGCCACTATCGCCGACCTCGGAACACACTCCCAATCAAAATCGAAGGGTGGCCACCAAATCAATCACAAAGTAATAGAATGGAATTGAAGAAATGCGTCCGATCAGAGGTGCTACCTCATTGGCCCGTCAATCGCTCATGTTTTAGCCACCTTATGCCAACTCACGGGAGTCGGGTCCACGTTCATACCTCAATAGGATCGTCATCACCATCCTACTTCATTTTGGAATCTCCACCGCGTACACGGTTGTCAAAGTAGTTTTCAGTATCGACAGAGAGTATGCCCATATCCGATCCCGGTCTCTTTAACAACCAACCGTTATTATAACACCGCGGCCATTTCAAAATAGTTTATACTTCAAAACCAAAATATCATTTCCATTTCAAAACCCAAATCAATACGATATCATTTCCATTTCAAATATATCCATTTCCAAAAATCATATCACTTTCCAAAGTTATAACGCTTTCGAAATCATAGTCTTTTAAAAATCAAAACACTTTGGAAATCACAGCTTTGAAATCATAGCATTTTGGAAATCACAACACTTTCCCCTTAAACAGTTTAGATATTAAAATTAGAATATATAATAAAATAGTTTATAAATAAAATAGTTATTATAAATAGTTATAAGTTAAAATAGTTTATAAATAAAAATAGTTTATATAAATAGTTATAAGTTAAAATAGTTTATAAAATAATTTATATTAAAAATGATTTATATTAAAATAGTTTATATTAAAATAGTTTATATTAAAATAAATTTATAAAGTAAAATATTAATAGTTTTAAATATAATTTTAAATTACTTTATAAAATAAAATAGTTTCCTCGACTTTCACAAATCGATTCAAATCAATTCGAATTCCAAATTCAAATTTAATCAAATCTAAATCACCAATTTCAATTCCAATTCAATTAAACATTTTCAAGTTATATCGATTTCAAATACCGATTTGAACCACAAATAAACCATTCCAATTTCAATATATTTCAAAGCTTCAAATATTCCACATTTCAAAACTAAATTCGATAGTTTCATATATATATCAAATTCATTTTTCTATTATTTAGTTCTGCAATATTCACTAAATAAATTCAATATCATTTAAATAAAAGCCCATATTTCAAATCTCTAAATATTTCCTTCAATTTATTTAACTTGAAATATTCAATTTAAACCATCTTAAACCAAAATCAAGTTATAAAATCATATCCTTTAAAACCCCCAAATTCCATAAGCTCAGATAGATTTAATTTAATATAATTCTTAATTAAATACAATTTCAAATCATTTTCAAATCTATCTTTTCAACCTTAATTTATTTAATCATTTCAAACCCTATATTAAAATATAATTTAAATAAATACTTAAACATATATATATCAAATTCATTAAATCAACTTTAATAAATCTTTAAAATCAATATTTATTAAAACCATAAATTTCTTTTCAAAATCAAAGAAATCATTTTTGAAATATTTGTATATAGACCAACGGTGTTTGTATATAATTCTCTATCCCATGGTCAAGTGATACAGATATTTATCATTTCAATCCGTAATTTAAATATATACGGGTATATATCTTTTCAACCCGCAATCTCAAATTCAATTCAATGAAAATCGCTTGGGTTTATCATTTCAACCCATAACGATTTTCTTCTATCAACAGATCGTTCGGGTATGTATCATTTCAACCCATAGTGAATTCTATACTAACAGGGAACTTGCAGAGTGATAACAAATATGATAGTAATATAACAATCAGTAACAGGCATATATCATCAGTGATAAATAACAGATAATGGTGTCAGATGTCATGGGTGAACAGATACAGAAATGGCATATATATAGCAATGTAAATAACTAACAGCAGCATATTTCAATTGTCGTTTCAATTGAAATCAAATTTAATAAACATAAGAACGTTAATCTGAGTGATTACTCACCTTTCGAGGCTAGAGATATTCGACAAACGAGTTACAAATCCCAAAGCAAAGCTAGATGGACAAGATTCAATGAAGAACAGGCACGACGGACAAAGCTGATAAATATGAATTTACGAAGTTAAATCAGAATTGGATCAATTATGATGAATGGTAAAAGTGAACTTATATAGATATAACATATATTTAACACATATTAAATTAAATATATAGATACATATTTTCAAATAAATACTAAATCTAAATACCTATAAATAAAAATCTCAATATATTTATAAAAAAGTCAAACTCTGGTACATATATACTAATTCCAAAACAATGCTTAAACTCTCAACCACATAAAATATTCATATATTTTGAAACCAGATTCGCCTACACTTACATATAAATTAATATATATAGACAACATGTTATCTACAAAAAATATATTTATATATATATAACAACAAACTACTTCCATGCTTATATAAACTGAACAAATGTACACATTATATATTACTCAAAATCAATATAAAATTTGTAATACATATTTAATATAAATCTGAATAAAATTTAAAAATCAACCAATAACTTTTAAAACAAATCTCTATATATATACACACTATATACCCATATATATATACTCATGTACTTTACTTTATATTTTAAAATCAGTTTAAACACATATACATATTATACTCTTAAATCAATGCATATATATATATATATACTTAAACTATTACAACAGTTAGATATACTAACAGATAATATAATTTATATAAATATACCTTTATATGAAATCACCTATATAATACTCGGCTTATATATACATATATATATATACATATATAACTAATACAGTAAACTAATACACAATACTAACATAGCAGTGTATATATATCCGTCATCGACCAAGTAGCCAGCACTAATAATATATATATATATCATATACTAAATATATAAATATATATATAAATACTAATATATAACTAACCGTGACATGCAGCCAAAATATATTATAAACTTATAGATATAAGCAATATAAACCATACTGCCGAAAGGAAATAAAAGTACATATACAAACCTACATATATATACTTACATAAAGTAACCCAGATAGACTAACATATATAAATAATTATATATACGTAATATATATATATAACAAATATGTAAATATAATGCCTATATAAAGTAACATACATAGACTAATATAGATCCTTTCCTTATACAGTAATAATATATGACTAAACGGTAATTGCAAAAAAATTCAAAAGCTAAGCATGCTATACTTTAAAAAATCACGATGCCTATATATATATATAGAATTTAAATATTAAATAAAATAATATATACATTACCCATTAAAAGAAGAGAGCGAAGGCCTAGCAAGGAAAGGAAGAGAAGACGTGTGCTGAGCTCGGCCACGAGGTGTTTGGGGAGGAGGCTCGATTCTCGGAGAGGCTGGAGGAAGTAGAAGGCGATGATGCAGAGATGACGTGAAGAGCCATAGGTGTGGAGGAATTTGATGGGGCCGGTTGCGTGAGGGAATAGGGAGAGGAAAGACAGGTTCACATGAAATTTTTTAAGCAGGTTTATACATAACATGTAATATATTATAGTGTTTCATTAAAGAAGAAAATAATAGAAGTGGAAGGGAGCAAGTTTAAGTAAACGAACCATAAAGATGGAAGTGACCAGAAAGCATTGAATTGTGAGATAGCCTAAAGTCTTGTGAATTGAATTCAGAGAATGTAAAAAGCCAACTCGCTATTGGTTGTCTCTAAAACAATGGAAGGACAAAGGAAAACAACAAGGCTTAAAACGGATACCGATACAATTGCTCGATTTACTGATTTCGCCACGTACTGGGGTTCAAAATACAGAAATAAATATACCACAGGGATCAGCACGACGAGACGATCAAAATGGTATACAGATATTAATGGTACGATGATCCTATCAAAAGTCGATAATCGATACTGAAAATGCTGCAATTTGCCAGAAATAAGATAAACGGAGCAAAAACAGTCAAAATTTGATGAAACGGAAGATGACGCCTTGCTCAGAAGATAATTTACAATTTTTCTATATAAAAATATTCAGGTTTTGGAAACATTTTATTTTCATCCATTTTAACTGATTGGAATTGAAATAGAATTACACAAAAAAATGAACTTAAATATTATCTACTGAAAATTTACAATTTGCTAGACGTATTCCAAATATCAAATTTTTATTTCAAAGTTTTATTATTTAAAATTCACAAAATCCAGTTAAATATAATATTAAAACTTATAAAATTATTTAAAATTTATTGGTCGTTACGCACAATGAAACAAATGTTCTATTTTAAATGTCCCTAGTCAAGATGCATCGTGACTGGATATCGATATATCTGTTGAGATTAGAGTACGTAACGCTCTCCAAATGTTGGGCAGTGCATTACTCATGACTGCTAGGGCACCAAGGGGTTACGCACTGATAGTTATTGGATAACTATGGAACGACTCACTTGATAGTTTTTTGTTGGTTAATAACTAAGGTTAAGCAGAGAATATCAATGTGACTAATTTACACAGTTCTCTCGACTTGAGAATACTGTTGATTTTTAATGTGGAAGCTATGCTTTGATTATAGTTAAATCGCGGCGTGGCGCGGCGTCCATTGAATGGCTATATTTGGGTCGAGTGGAAGCATTGGAAGTGAAACACTATTCAAGAGAGGATTTGTCTCCTCAGTTATATGAGGTTAGTATCATGGTCAATTGATGTCAATTCAAAGTCAAAGTCTCTGGCCAGAGTATTTCGGTTAATAATAATTGTTATTATGGAACCAAGGACATTGTGTTTGGACTATAAAGTTGAATGCGAATGATATTGGAATTTTGACCATTACCAAAATCCATAAATCCAAAGTGATATAGTTTTGACGAAGAGAATTGGTGTAAATAATTGTCACTATTAGGTACCGCTTATAATAAGTATAATTGAATTTTACCAAATGATGTGTAAGCGATGAATTCGGCTAAAATATCACACCACCTACTAAGTGACGTGTGGACGTTAATATCCGAATAGTTGATATTAATCGCTGACTGAATTTACACCTTTTGGTCGCACAACCGTAATGATGAATTCTTTGAAAAACCACATGATTTAATTAATTTATAAAATGTTGTAAATTGATTAAATTAATTGGTATTTGACAAATACTAATTATTATTTATTTGATGTTTGGAAATTTTTTTGTAATTATTTTAATGCATTTATAAAAGTTATATTTACGCGCATCGATGTTGATGTAATTTAAAGATAATTGCATGAAATGATTTATGGAAATTTTATGTCATTTGATGACATTATTTATGTAAATTTTATGTCACTTGATGACATAATTTGTAGAAATTTTATGTCATTTGATGACATACGTGTAAAGAAAGGATTAGAGAGCGAGAGAGAGAAACAATCAAGTGAATTAATTAGGGTAGGGAGTTCCCTTAAAATGGATTAGGGTTTTAGTCATGTATAAATAACCCTCTTATGTTCATGTAATAGTTTTATCTTCTTATCATATTATGCAAGTTTTAGCCACAAAATTAATAAGAAATAAAATGGCTTCCTAAGCTTCTTCTTCTTTTTTGTTCTTTACATGCTTTTATTTTATTTTATGCTCATTTTTATTTACATGCTCTCTTTCCTTTTATGTAAGTAGATTAGATTTTCATTCATGTACTTAGTTTAGTTTTATTTTTATGCAAGTAGTTTGTCCTTTTATTTTAATTAGTTTGCACTTTCTTTCTTTTTGTTATATATTGAAATTTACATGTGTTGAAATGATAACACAAATGAGAAGCTAAACCCCTTAAATTTAGAGGTAATGAGGGGCTCTAAAATTATGTAGATTCAACATATTTTGTTATTTATGATCTCTTTTTAGTGCTTAGTGAAGAGTTGGATTATGATGTAAGTTTATTAGGGAATTTGATAGCCTATGTTGTGTTTCTAATCACAAATGGGTTATGCTTAATCCAACATAAATACAATTTACATCATCATCTTACTAATTGATTTTGATAATGAAATTAAAGTAAAATCAAAATTTGAAGATCTATGATACTAAACAAAATAGTAAATAGATCATGCTTAAAGTAGCTTTTGCTTTGATTTCATGTTCATTTCCATTACAATTAATAAGTAGTTTTGGTTGTTGTATTAAAGTTTGATGGTTTAAGTTGTGTTAATTAATAACACAAATAGACCATACTTATGATAAATACATTACTAATTCTACTTAGATTAAAATGAGAGATCATAGATTGATTTTGTGTTGATTTATGTGAGAGTATGAGAGTGGATTTGCCTCTAAATTGTCTCTTAATCTCATATTTTTATTCACTTTGGTTTTAGTTAGTTTTACATTTTTTTTAGCTTAAAACATTTTCAAACTCTTTGGGTTAATTTGATTAAGTAGAATTTAATTTAATTCATTTCCCTACGGATCGAATAGTACTAGCATATGTACTACAATGTACGCCGTGCGCTTGCGATTATTTTAACGTTTATATTTTTAATGACAATTTTCTAACCGATCGAAAATTCGCCGTTATCAACATGTCTTATTATTTCCGGTTAATCCATTTAATTTCATATGCGTGTACGACATGTCTCCTTAACCATCTCCAAGGTATATAATACTGACATATGCCTATTGTGCATATGCTACCCAAAACCCATCCGCTTAGACTTCTTGAATAGGGAGGAGGTAGACCCAACGGCAATTTAGTACCTCAATCCTCGTAGCGAGACCTTCGCATCGTCAACGTTGGTATTGGTCCCGGCTATAGAGACCGATGACTGCTATATATGGCTTTATAATATATAATTGTCGCATCTATGGTTAATAATGTCATAATCATGTGAGAGACAGTACCTAAGCCAATTAATACCTTCTTAATGGAATTACGCATACTCTAACCATTTATATTATATTCAATGTAGGTCCCCATTTGCCTAATCCCAAGACGGACCCCTCATCGATACTTATCTAGCTAACATTGCATGGAAATCTCTTCGACCACTTGATACTTCCTATTAAGGCAGACCTTCCTGAGATATCATTTATCGTTCCTAACCACTAAGCTTGACCATTTAATACTTCCTAAATAGAGAGGAGGTAGTCCATCAATCAACTACTTAATACCTCCAACCCATAAGCAGGTCCTACATCCTTTGCATATTCCTTTTCCCATAGGTCATATGGTTGGAGATGTCCCACAGTAGTAGTAAGTCTACACAACTGTCGGTAGCCTCCGAGTGTAGGGCGGACTTCTGTTGTGTAACTCTATTGACCTCACATCCTAACCCACTAAGTCCAATTAATTATTCTAAGCATTATTATTGGACAAAGCTCAATAATCTCTATTTGCATATTTAAGGCTACATAATTTACTCCAATGAAAATTATCATGGCTTATAATATTTAATTACCACTTAGCATGTTTTATTGATTATCTTTATAAATGTCCCTTTTATTTGTAATAAATGATTATTAACTTAACGGACGTTTCCTAAAAACATTTATTTATTTATTCAAAATTACCATTATTTCTTCCTTATCCTTTCCATAATTAACCTACCAATTCCATTACTCAGTCTCATTTCATCCATTTATAGCCTGTCAAATTCTTGTAACTCCCAATTTATTGCATATTTATTGCCTATTCATTTTTGGAATTACAATCCTTCCATCTTTACTCCCTAATATTGCAATTTATTACACGATATATTCTAATGTTCAGTTTACATCTAATGCGAATATTAACGTATATTACGCTGTATTATTTATATTTTATTTTGAATGTTTTAGCATGATTATACATGTTATTAAATTTATTATTATGTTTATACTTATAAATCCTTAACTACAATATTTCATTCTGTATTTTAATATGTTAGAATTATCCTTCCAAAATGGTTTTCAGTTATAACTTTCCATAAATTAACCTAAAATAGGAGATTTGCTTAGTTTGGAATTATGAGGAATTATTTATTTCCCTTTATTGAAATGGACAGTGTAAACTACGGAAACGAAATCCATACATTGCACGTTTCTTTCTTCTTTTGATGTATATTCCTTATCAAATCAAACGAAAATCAAACGTTACAAACTCATGGAAGTTAAACGGATAGTGCTTCCAACAAACTAAAATACAAAACTCACATTCTAATAGAATCTGAACAAATCTAAATTATACTAATATTTCTACAACCCAATTATAGATCTGGAATAAGTTCTACATTTCATCCATATTCAACTTTTAATAAGTTAGGGATTGATTTCTAGATCTTCGTGTAAACAACATTCCTATTCACTTGTAGAATATGTAGGCAGTGTTTTATGCGCTTAATTCAAGCCTACAACTCTTTAGATCTTTATTTGGGCATAGACATCGAATAAAATTCTAACAAAATAAATTCCAATGTTATAAGTAAATTACATAATTTCTCACTCACCTTTAAAAGCTTTCCAAATCCCTAGATCTGAATTTGGTTCTTTGAATCAACTCCTTTTCCAATTTAATCCCAAGAAACATGTATAAAAGCGTATACACATACAATTAAAATTACAGATTTAAGAAGAGATTTAGGAAAAAGTGGAATATAGATTTATAATATTAATCTTTAACTTTTTATTGCGTAACGGTGATCCCCTCCTTCTCTTCTTCTATTTATTTTTTGCTCTTCTCCAATTTGTATAAATACATATTATTTTAAAGTTAGCAGAAATAGTGGAGAATATGAAATGTCAGAGCTCCGTTGCCTTTTATCAGAATATGAGAAGTGAAAGGAGGGTTAGGCCTGCATTTATAGGCTCTCAAATTAGTCATATCCGTCAGATTAAAATTATTAAACCCGGGCCGTTGGCCGAGGTTCAAACCACAGCCGAAATGCATCGATCGATCGACCATACCCCTATGAGCGGTCGACCACTAGCGATCGATTGGCCCATAGCAGGGGTCGACAGTGGGGTCCCGGTTTAATTATATATTTGTTACCATAATTTGTTATTTAATTATTTCCTTTTTGATTTTTTAAAATGCCCGCAACTTCTTCGTTTGAACTCCGATCGCTAAACTAAAAATATGAAAGTTGTTCAGAAAATCACCACGAATGCAGTGGTATAAGTTTCGTGGTCAAATTCCACTATTTTCTCACATTCCATTTTTGAAACCTAATTAATTATTGTATTATTAACATAAATTTACATGATGTTACATTATTCACCTTTAAAATAATTTTGTCCCTGAAATTACTCCAATAATCAAATCATGGGGTAATGTAGTAACCATCCTAAATTACCTAAACACTTAGTGTACAACCAATTTTATAGCCAATTGTGCACAAGCGCATAATGTATAACAATGTAGAAAACATGTATATATAATGATTTTAAATTAGGCCCTCTTATATAAATGTATTCTTTTAAAAACATTTTTGAAAATATGATGGAAACAACCTATATATACTGGTAGTTCTATATGTATGTAGGTTTTGGAAGGTCTTTTTCACATTAAATTTCTATACTCCAATGAATAGAAGCATGGCTCAACCAGTTTTGCATCTAACTCCTACTATCCAAATATCTAACGTGTCATATTTTCATATCCTAGACATTTACTCTGATGCTGGAAAAGGAACTTATGTGGAGAATTTTAGGTAGTGTTTGGTTTAAAAACAATTTTTTTTCGGTTTTAATATGTATCTCAAACATGAGAAGAGTGGAGGGATGACGGAGGGGATTAAAGAAAGACGGAGGGGAGGATGGAAGGGATAGAAGCACAATGGAGGAATAGATTGTTTCTCGTACTTGTGTTATTTTTCAAAACACGAAAAATAAAAAAAAAGTTGTTTTCTATTTTGTATGTTAACTTCGTTTTCTAAATTGGTTGTTTTCGACAATATACATACATCGTGTGCGTTTTTGTATGGACGAAAACTCAAAACTAAAAATAACAAACCAAACACTACCTTATATTCTTATGACTCTATTTGGTACCAATCTCGTTGTACATTGGAAATTTCCTCATTGCCCGAATTTTCTCTTAATTTTTCATATAAAATATGCATAAGAAGGCTTGTTTTCAATATCTAAAATGGAATCGAACCAAAAAAGGATTCTCGTACGTCGTAGACAAGGTATGGAAATAAAAATTCCAAGGCTAAAACAGCTTTTCCCTTGTTCTTGTGCGCGTTTATCCTAGGGTCAACCTTAATGCACCGATAAATTCATATTTATTAACACATTTATCTTTTCTACGCTTAGTAAGTGACATTAGAAAACCGAAAAATTTCCATAAATATCTTTTCTACTTTTAAGTCAAATTTGCACATGGTTTGAAAAGTCAAACTTCCAAAACAATTAAACACCACTTTCTTTAAAATATTTGGACAAAAACGTCCAGAAATAATTCGAATGCCAAGAATGATTTAAATGCTGAAACTCTTCTTCTTTTTTGAACGTAATTTTTCAAAACATTCAAGTTTTCCATTTAAACAAATCAAGCCATATTTCAACATAGTTGGAAATCAGTTATGAAGTAACGCATATGTTCAATCCTAGACTTTCATAATTAATTCAAGCCCTTTAAACTTATTCTTTTATTTTAATATGACGATTCATTAACCAATTTGTAAATTTTAGCTTCCCAAGGAATAGGAATAAAGACCTGTGATTTCACAACAACCTTTTCCTGTCCTTGGCTCACTAAAATTTATTATTTTATAAACTTTCAGTCTTATATCGCATTTACCAATAGTTAAGTGTCTTTATGAGATTTTCCATAACATACCGTTTCTTCCTAAAATACATATAAGAGCGGTCTACATATCCATAAATAACGGTATAGTGAATAAATAGGAACACATCATATAACAAACCATATACGTCTTTTATACAAGAGACAACCAATGGTTACAACTCAACAACCTGAAGAAAGAAAATTACAAATGCAGGAAGAGAAAAGCCAACATAACACTATTACATCCAAAATACTACCTACATATTATGGGATGGTCCCGATCCTTTGCGGGAACTCGAGCCATTAGCGCGACCTCGGAACGGGTATTTCATAGCAGCTATGCACCCAATCTCATGGCTCTAGCATTGCTGCTCTGCTCAAATATCACAGATCTTGGCCTGGATCTATCATATAGCGACTAGCTCGGGCCTCCGGTATCCTCCAACGCCCTGTCCTTGCTCTACGTCCGGCTATGGCTGCTCTTCTGCTGTTGGTGGTGCTACCTCAGCTGGTGGTTTAAGGATCCCTATCTTCTTAAGAGAGGCTCGGTCGAATGGTGAGGGGACCTTCTTCTGGACTTGCTCTCTGGAGAGGTTCACTATGTATTGCCTAAAGACACGAGTGAAGAGATGGCAATACAAAAGGTAGCTCCAAGGAGTACCAACTCCAGGACTAATACAGTTGCTCATGATAACACGAGCCCAATTGACATCCATACCACCCATGAAGGCGTAGGTGGTTTTTATACCAATAGATAAATCTGACCAAAGCTCCCGTTTTTGGAATGATGTTCTCCTGAACTATGCGAACACGAGGCGAATTGTAGGTCATAAATTGTCTGACCTCCAAACACCAATATCTCCAGAAAAGATCTACTACAAAATCACGGGATTAGTCGTCTCCACATCATTCAAATCTGCTCCCTATCATTCGAATTTGCTCCCTATGCGGCTATCCTAAAAATATCACTGAAATCGTAGTTAGACAAATCGATCTCGACTCCCTTCACTTTCGACTAAAGACTGCTGACACCTTCATCAAACTTTTATGCCAGATGCACGTCAAATAGATGCCTGCAACATAGGTACACTCAAGATGTCGTAATGGAGGATCGGTGTTAATTTTTCTTCCTTGAACAACTCCTCAAAGTCCAAAGGCGGCGAAATCTTCAAATTTGACCAGCTGTCCCTGAAGAAAGGTGAAATTTGCTAAGGCCAAGTAAACAGAGATTTTCTGGTCGTTCCAGTTGAGCTAGGCGATCTCTTGAGGGGTGAGACGCGGATGGCATGTGGAGGAACCGAAGGTTCGAGGTGGTGCCATGGACTAAGTAGAGGTCGGAGAGGAGAGATTGGGTTTAGATCTGGAGAGGTGGCATGGCAAGATCTAACGTGCAAAAATTGGCGCTTTAGATGGGAAGCTGGTGTTGGTGTGGGGTCTACTGCAATGGAGAGGAAGGCAACATCGCTCCTTGTCGCAGAGGAGGGAAAGGAGGAGTAGCGACCTTGATTTGGGGAAGAGGGGATTGGGTTTGGCTATGAGTAAGAGGAGAAAATGATATGGGAGAGGTGACTGAACGGACGCGAATTATAAAGTCGCATTCTAGGTTTAGGTCATGCGCTAAACCATTAACCGGTCGACCGCTCCTAGGGCAACCGGTCGATTATTAAGGTTCGATCAGTCGTCGAATTTTGGGCGTAGGTTGAACCTGGACCCTATTCGGGCTGGGTTAATTAATAATAATATCAATAATTATCATTTCGCACCGTTTTCTTTTGTCCGACACAATCCAAAAATTTCTTATCCTCTTCACGATGGTTCCCTAACTTATTTTCTAGCTCTTCGAACCCTTTCCTTAATTATTTGCAGTATTTCTAACTTATACTGCTCCTCCCATCAACAACTTCGTAAACCCGAAAATATTCCAGCTAATATTCTCGGGAATATTCTTCCTATTTACTAGCGGATAATTCTACACTTCCTAACAACATACCCCAAACTGAATTTAAATGTGATTTCTATTTTATCCGCCTCTTAGAGAGAGAGAGTTTTAAGAGCTTTCAATTCTTTAAATAGGAAAAATCATCGAGTTATATATACGACAGCTTTCATTTTTAATTTGTTTCCAAAATGGAAAACTCATTTTCATCCAAAAACTTTTTAAACCAAAATCAACTTTTATTTTATTATATATCTAAGAATTTCAAATTTTACTTTTTAAACCGAAGCTTTTTAACACAACCAAATTCATTGGTGTATACTTCTTATAAAAATTAATTTTCAAAACTATCTTACTTTTTAAACAACAGTTTCCAAATGAACCCTTTGAAAAATATTATATTTTTTTTCCTTTTTGAAAAACTCATTTAAATATTTCAAGGTATTATCACATGGGGTTGGATTAAGAAATGAGATCTACTTCTCTTCAACCAAAAATCCAATTTGTCATCTTATGGTGATTGATGAACATTCTTTTGCGAGAACTTGCCTCCAAATGCCTACGACATATAGCTCCTTAATTCCTACTTATATGGATAAAATGTGCAACTTTAATTGTCAATTTATAAAAATCCATAATCATAAGGTAGCTAAGTCTCAATGATCAGGTCAACTATCCAGCCTTCAAGATCTATCCATATGTTGTGCTTATACTCTTCAAAGTTGACACCTTACGTACATGTAAAGACCTAGGATTTAATCGCTATTTAAAAGAATATTTAATTATATTTTTAAATAATTAATAAATGAATTTTTATTAACAAATAAAACTATGTTAAATAATAACTAATGATGATAAAATCATTTTCAAATTTTTTTTACCAATATATATAATTCATAAAGAAATAGATAATGTGACCGAAAATTATTTTTTGAAATACCGATTTTTCATTGGTTAATAGTTATTCGAAATGTCATAACACTATTTTAACACATATGCACACACTACAAACTAATTATACATGATGAATACATGTGTACATATGCATGTATATGCCTCTCCTTGAAGTGTATATATGTAAGGATAAAAGAAAATATTTTATAAAGAAAAGTATATATATACACATATAAATATAAAATTTTCAACTCAAGTACAAGTGCACGGCTTGAATAGTGCAAGGAGAGGTGGGGGTACTTAAAATGGATGAATTTAAGAGGGGGAGTATGGCAGTGCATGCATGTTAAACACTTACACATTTTTAAATAATTTCCCTAAGCTTATATATACCCTTTAACCTTCATGTTCTCATTTTTACAACCTCCTTCTTCATTTGAAAATCTTAAGAAGCTTAAACAAACATCCATAGCCTCCTCTTCATAATTTTCAAAGTAAGAAAATCCACTTCATTTTGCTAAAAAACCTCCTTTTTAATTCATAAAAACATTTCTACATCTTCTACAACACTTCTCTTCTCTTCCAAACTACAAGCAACCATCCTTCTTACAACCCCACGCTCATGCCCTATAAGGCCTAGGTCGAGCCTGAAGTCCTCTTGGCCAAGCCCATCTAGGTGTTTGAGCAACCAAAAGTTCAATTTTTGCAAAGTTTCTAGAGTGTTTTCAAGTTTCAACAAAAGTTCGTCTTTGATTTAGGAGAGTTTAGGTGAGTTAAACCTTTGTTTTTGGAGAAGAAATTAACTTGATTTTGATGAACTATATGTTGTGAAATTATAATGGTTGATGTGTTGTATTATCATGTTGTTTGGATAGCATAAGATTATATGATTGTGTTTGAGCTTGGATTTGTGATTTGGAAGTTGAATAATATGTTTGGATATGGATATGTGATTTTTTGGTTATGATATGATGGTAGTATGTTTATGAAACAAAACCAAGTGTAGGAGATGAAAATGTGGTGCAGTTAGCATCTTGAAAAGTCACAAAGGACTAGAGATCCGATTTGAAAACAAAAGCTTGTTTTCTAGTTTTTGAATTTAGTAAATGTTTTCTAAGTTTTCATCTTTGTTTTATGTTTTCAAAACTTTTCCATTTGTGTTTTCAAATATGTTATAGCTAGAGTTAAAGTGAAGTTTTCACCTAGAAATCAATTCTAGCGAACTGCGCTTATAGCGATAGTCGTTATGGATGTAGTTTGGAAAAATTCGCGATTACAAGTTTCAAAGTGTTATCTTTTAGATTGTTTTTGAAAACTCATTTGAAATTAATTGATTAAGTCAAAAGTTTAGGTTTTAATAATTTATTTATTTATTTTATTAATTAGGATAGTTATTATTTAATCAATTTATTAAGTAATTAGGTTAAGTAATTAGAGTTTTAAGAAATTATTAACTAAGTTAAATATTTTTAATTAAGTTTTAAATAATGATTAATTAAGATAAATGAAAATTAATTTTTATTTAATCAAGTTTAATTACTTTAATTAATTATTTAACTAGAGTTAGTTATTTAATTAATTATGATTTAATTAAGGGTTAATTATCCACTTAATTAGGGTTTAATTTCTTAAATGAAGGTTATTTAAATTAAAGTTTAATTATGAATAATTTTAAATTAATAAAGGTTTAAAGTATGATTTTTGATTTAACTAAAATTTATTAAAGTTTAATTAAGTTTTAAATTATGACTTAATTAAGGTCTATTTATTTTAAAGTTCCTTTTTAAACTCTATCGGTTATTTATTTTTAATCAACTTTCTTGTTTAAGTAAACTGTTTTAAAACCAAGGATCTCTTGTCCATGCTACTAAGTAGCCAAATGAATTAAAGTAGTTGTAATAAAACGTTGACACGTTTTATTGAAAGTAAGTTGACTTGTACTTATGACAAACACCGCACTTCGGGAACGTGATGAATACAACGGGGTTAATTTCGATAAGCGGGTCATGATAATCTAAGCATATGGAACATATGCTCATATGTAAATCTTTACAACCTGATAGTGGAATGGTACAATATAAACAACTTGACCTTTTAAATTATCGAACGTTGGTTTGGAGAGACCATGATCAGATATTAATAGTTATTCGAAAACCACTTCGAACTAACATAAACGTTCAAATTGGAAAGAGTAAAGGCAAGGTCCAAGATGAAGACTTTGAAGTGCAAGGGCCATTTGCTACTAACCCTGAGGTGATTCCAAAATGGGTGTAGTGGAAATAGTACCTTTGGTTCGTTCATCTCTTGAACGACTTCTATGGATGAATGCTGATATTGTGTCAACATATTGGAGGCAATGTAGCATTCTAAGTGGCAGTGCTTTAAACGTAGCCTCAGGCCTCATCAAACAGAAATGACCAAAACAGGGTATGCAGAGGGGCTATGCAGGTCATGCTCATCAGGTATGTCATCACCATATCTAGAATCGATACTTGACCCATTTTTGTATGCTCCAGTACAGTTGCTGATCCCAACTGTGGTGGTGGTGTATTCAGTACTACTAGTCAAGTGGTAGGCTGGTTCTGTGTAGTAGGGGTACAAGATTTTCTTGTCAGACCCTAGGTGTATTTTATCTAGAGGTGCACCTTCGGAAGGTAGTTCCTTACCTGGTCATGTATGGGATCCATTCTCCAATAAATGCCGTACGGTTTTAGTTGTACCCAAATATATTGAAATGTGAGATGCAAGCATTTCAGCTATGTTCTATTTTACTTGAAAACCTTAGACATTATCACTGGATTTCTATATAAAATGTATTGTAAGGTAAAAACCCGTCCGTGTTTATGTGCGGCGTGGTCTTACGAGATACTTTTGATTTTCAAAGTGTTTTATAAAAGTAAAATTTAAGTTGTTTTGAGTTTACTCACACCAAACCCATGTCCGACCCGAAGTTTTATTTTCTTTTCCTAAAACTCTTGGGTACTCAAATTTGTATGAGTAGCACTACAACAAAATACCCCTTTTACAACGGGCAATGCCCGTTGTAATAGGGGTTTCGCAACGGGCCTAGGCCCGTTGTATTATGCGATGTTGGAATATAGTAGATGAATTTTACAATGGTTCTTGCCCGTTGCAATAGGGTTCTTTTACAACGGTTTTGGCCCGTTGCAAAAGGGTCTTTTACAACTGCTTTTGCCTATTGTAATTAATCCTTTTACAACTGTTTTTGCCCGCTGCAAAAGGGTCTTTTGCAACTGTATTTGCCCGTTGTTAAAAAAATTCAAATGAGAAAAAAAATACTACAATGCATGTGTAAATTAATTGAAACAAAATTATTATACTAATGACAACCATATTTATTCATATTTATTAAAAATAGCAAATGAACTTCATATTTCAAAATAACAAAAAGATTTATCTATTCACATCATTCATAAGGTTTTACATAGTTACAAAACATAGAATATAAACCTAAACTAACATAACTACTAACTACAGTCTTTGTTGCTATAGGCAAAGCTATCGAAATCAATAACCATAATTGCAATTGATTTGGCTAGCCTCTTGAATGAAGCATCTTTAAAAGACCTAGATGAACCCTGTTGCATACAAGTGAACATATTTTATTTAGAGAGCATATGCAGGCATAAACACTATGAACGGTGTATACAAGGATATTAAGACAATAAAATTATAGGTTCCAAATCACGGTTCGAACTTCTAACATAATAAAAACTATTTATGTAAATTAAATCTGGCAAGCCAAATAGTTTAACATCTATGGCTACGAGAGCTAACAAAGTGGAAAACTGTTATTGCAGCCCATACAACAAAAACAAGAGTATGATAAACAGATGAGTAGATACTATAATATCCAGGGGAGAGCCTCTCATTGTTTAGAGAGGTTTATATCTTCATAATTTATAAAATGACTATTCTTAAAGTTTATTTATAGGTTATTTAAAGAAAAATCCGATAAGTCCTATTTTGCACAACAGTTGAGAATATTTCACTGGAAAGGTGTAGTTTGTTCGCTTGATTACACAGTTGGAGTTCAAATTCAAATTATTATTCATTTTGTGAAATATTTTTCTTCATAATAACAAGTTTACGAATCAGTTATAATTCAATCCACACGGCAATGTACAAATGATGGTATTGTCTAAAGCTAGAAGCATATATACTTGAGTAGTGACAATAAAACTTCAAATTTCTAGTTATGTATTGTTACTTATTTGATGGATCTATGACAAAAAACAAGACTAAAATCCAATTATACAGTTAAACTTACTAAAATACATCAAATCAGATAAAATAAATAAAGGTGTACCACTTATGTCTTAACTAAAATTCATATTTTTCCTTCCAACCTGAAAGTCTGAGTGAATTATCTTCCAAGGGAGCCTGTACCAAAACATAAAATTCTCAGTGATTATATATCATAATATTGCACTATTATGTAGTATAAACTCAAATTGAGGTTTACCTTAAATAAGTGATTTGAACTTGTGGAACAATATTGATTGTAATTTATTGTATCTCCAATATAGTGTGGCTACAAAGACAAAATATAATAAAATTCAAACACAAAGCAAACTTCATGAAAATATAACATCATCGCAAGTCATCAAACAAAAGGGATGAAAGGAAACTTCATCTCCAATATACTCACTGCAGTATTAGTTTCTGCATCACCTCAAGTCATCAAATAAAGCAAACTTCATCTCCAATATACTCACTACAGTATTAGTTTCTGCATGTTCCTAAAACAACAACAAACGTGAGCATCACCGCAAGTCATCAAACACAAAGCAAACTTCATCAAAATAAAGCATAGCCAACAATCTCATATCAAGGAAAAGCAACAAACATGAAAGGAAAAAAAGGGATCAAATATTGCAAGCAATTCACCATATCAGATTGAGCCATCGGATCTGAACCCAATGGCAAGAGCTTTGACCATTTTGCAGTGATAGTACAAGCTTCTAGGAACAATAGTCTCACGTATCCATCGTTAATTTTACCAAAGAATCTCGTACAAATTTTGACCGAAAGTAGAGCATTAGTAGATCCAGCCATCGCAACTCTAGATCTTATCACAGTAGCATCTGATTTTGGTATCTTTAAATGAGTGTTCGACAAAGAGGCCATTTGAACAAAGCTTCAGATCGAGTCTTGCAGTAGAAACTTGAACTCCAAATTTACAAACGAAGGAATTAATCTCCCGGTCAGGCCTTTTGAGTCGCGTAGGACTATGGAAACGAGCTCGGGATTTAGTCGGGAAGCAACAATTAGGGATTTATGGAGCTTGGGATTTAGCAGCGATTAGGGATTTGTGGGTACAAGAGGATTTATAGGAATTCATCGTGTCTACCTCCACTTGACTTTAGCAACCTCCAATTTTGCCGCTGCCCACACGCATAGCCACCGCCAAAAGTGCCTCATCGTACTCCATCACGTCTGAACCTAGGTTCGCGACCCTAGCCAACCGTTTTTTCTTGCATTGCGTGTTCCAATCGTCTGTCGCCGTCACTACTGAGCTCGTGCTCGCATCCCAAACCCTACCGTCGATTGCCGACGATAACGCCTCTTTGCATGATTTTTTTTGCGTGAGTCTATTTTTGGGAAAAATTGGGCAAAAATTGAATACCAGGTGGAGTTTTGATTTGAGTCTTAAGTTTGAAATGAGGGAGGAAGATTCTAGAATAAAGGGTATGGGAAGTGGGCTTGGGCTAGAACCTTAATAGGTTCTGGTTTTAAATTCAATTTGATTTGATTAATTTCATTTGCAGTTAAAACCAAATCTAAATTCTTATCATTTATTCATAAATAATTTCTTTTATCCAAATTATATTGATTTACACTTCATTCTACAAATTTTTATTTCAATAGTAGCACAATTTCTTTCAATTCAATTTTTGTTTGTTTTTATTTAATTATTCGTCATAAAGTAAATTTATTTTATTCAAACCATTTCAATTATATAAAAAATATTTACATTTTAAAATATTTATAATTAACTGAAAATCTTATTTGATTCTAATGTATTATTCAAAAAGGATTTATCCGTTTAACTCAATTTATTAAAACAAAATCTTTTATTTGATTAGGGATTCGAGAAGGATTAGGTATGACGGTGAATGAAAATTTCACGCGAGTTTAAAATTTTGTCCAGCGCCATGCTCCCTTGATTTAAAATTTTGTTCCAGCGTGCATGTTCCCTTATTTGGTTTTATAGTTTTTTCATTTGCATTTTCCGTAATTTGCATACTTAGTTGATTTGAAAAACAATTGTGAGAAATGAAGGGAAAGCTTAAAGCTAAAACTTTGCAAAAAAGGAAACTAATAAATATTATTAAAAATTATACGTTATCAAGTATATATTATTATTAATACATTATTATTGTAAATTGTTAACTATACTTTATTAATTAATATTACCAACTAATTATAATAAAATCTTAATAAAAAATAGTTATTTATTAAAATAATAATTATTAATTATAAATTATTGGTTAATAATCATAATTATAAATTATCATTTATAAATTAATAATTATTAATTACTAGTTATTAATTATAAATACTAATTATTAATTATAATAATATTTTAAACCGTTGTGAACATATTAAAAAACTTAACGTTAATTTGATCAACCTTGTTTTGTAGTGAATTTTTCCTTACAAAATGTTATAGGATCAATAATTATTAAATATTACCATTAATTACTAAATATTAATTATTAAAAGATAATTATTAATAATTTAATAGTAAATATATTCAAAAAAATTAAGGAAATTCGTTCTTCTCCTATAGTGAACATATGCTTAAATAAAGTTAACATATGATTAATATTAATATTATTAATAATTAATTATTACATATTAATAAATTATTATTATTATTATTATTATTGTCGAAGAAAACATTGTAATTATTAATTATTAAAAATTAGCAGCGGACATTTATTACAATGGACATTTTGTGACCGTTGTAAAATTGGCATCTATTACAATGGGCATTTTGTGACCGTTGTAAAATTGGTATCTATTACTACGGACTAGTAATATTATAAGTTATATATGATTAATATAATATTATTAATTATTAATTATTAAATATTAATATATAATATAATATTATTAATGATTAGTAATTAGTAATATAATATTATAATCAGTAATTAGTAACATATGATTAAATAATATTATTAATGATTAATTATTAAATATTAATAAATAATAAATATTAATTTTAAGAAAGCAGTGTAATTAATTATTAATTATCGAAAGTTGGCAACATACATTTATTACAATGGGCATTTTATGATCGTTGTAAAATTGGCATCGGTTAAAACGAGCATTTTATGACCGTTGTAAAATTGTCACCTATTACAATGGGCATTTTTAGCCATTGTAAAATTGGCACCTATTACAACGGGCGTTATGAGCGTTGTGAAATTAGCACCTCTTACAGCGGGTATTTTGTGACCGTTGTAAAATTGGCATCTATTACAACGGGCATCTTGTGAATGTTGTAAAATTAGCATCTATTATAACGGCCGCGAAAGGACCGTTGTAATAGCATTCTATTACAACGAGCAGTCATTACCGTTGTAAAAAGGACGTTTTATAGGGCATCTATTACAACGGGCCAGAATGGACCGTTGTAATAGCCTTCTATTACAACGGGCATCCATTGCCCATTGTAAAAAGAGCGTTGTAATAGGGTATTTTTGTTGTAGTGTAGCCAAGTGATCCAGGTTTCTTACAGAAGCATTTTGAAGGAGCTGGAGGAGGTGGCTTCACCGTTAGCTAATTATTATATTATTCGTTGTGTTTATGTATGATCTATGTATTTTGTATGGGCAGCTTGTTATAACTGTCCAGTCGAAGGTTGTAATGTAATGACTTTGATGCGTTAAATATTATGGAAATGACTATGTAATATCTTATGTTATCTACTATATGTTGTTTTGATTCGTAGTGAGATTCTGTGATTGTGTAGTTTCTTTTTATCTTCTTTTTTTTCTACCTTAATGGCTCGTCTTCGGTGTAAGAAAGGCGGTCCTTACAATTTTGGTATCAGAGCCTAGGTTAAGCGAACACTTGGGTTTTGGGTTGAGGTCAACTTCGACAGTGTGTATTTGTAATTTTTATTCGTATACCTATATATATATTTGATAGATAGATCAGCTTGATAAGTTTGATTAGTACCCTTCTTTCATGATTACCTCGTCCAAGTATTCTAAAAATTATCTTACTATGTCCAGGTAGTAAGACATGAGTAACAAAGGCAGATGAGGTAGGGGGCAGGTAGCTCTACAACTACAAATGATCGAACCCCAAATCTTGGAGGAGTTTGGATACCGAAGAGGCAGCGCCAGAGAATCCAAGAGTGAATTTCGCAGCTTTATGCAAGGACACCAATTTAGGAGGGAAACCGTGTAAAGAATCTGAATCTATCATGGAAGTGCAAGCTTGGTTGCGATCTTGCAAAAAGATTTTTAAAGGTCTTGGTTTATCCGATAAACAGAAAAGGTTTTTAGCAGCATGGCAACTACAATAGGGAGCAACAGCTTGGTGGGAGTCCCTTACTACAAATGTTCCCGAGGAAGAGTTTTCGTGGGCCCGATTCATAGAATTTTTAAGGACCAATTCTTGCCAATAGTAGGAAGGACGAGTATGTACTAGAACTTCATAGACTTGAAGCAGTGGGATCTATCTATAGCAGAGTATGAGATGAAGTTCAACGAGTTATCTTGTTTTGGATCGGAATTGATCAACACCTGCTTGAAGAAGAACGAGATGTTTGTTTTGGGTATGAGGGAAGAGTACCATGAGAAAACGACAGCTCATGTTAAAGGTACTTTTGTGGATTTAGTTGATATGGCTCTAAGGTATGAGGCATTCGAAAAGAAGAAGCCTCTTCCAGTAGCACCTAGTGTAAATACCAATGGAGGTGGTTCTAACAAGAGAAAGTTATTTCCTAATAGGAAGAATCAAGAAAGGGAAAGTCTAGCGATAGGACTCAAGGGAATCGTTTTAAGTATTTTGTTTCCCACAAGTATGAGTAGAAGGGCCACATCGCAAAGTTATGCAAGAATTCTGGAATTCAGCAGCAACAACAAAGTAGACCTATCTCCCTGATAGTCCAGAAGACTCTTTGTTTAATTGCCATCATCCTGGGCATATGGTAAAGGACTGCCCACACATGAAGAAGGTGCAGCAGCCCAAGAAGGGCCACTATTTGTTATCAAAGCATGAGGCTATCTTAAAATGTAATTAGAGAATTGTATCTTTAGTGACCGATATAGGAAGGAAATGTAACGAACGCGATTTTTCGTTGCTCGAAAATCGACATTAATACATTCACTGTATCAACTGCCGAGCAATCGAATGCTGAAAAACCGAATTGTTATAGAGAAAAAGAAGAGGTAGAAGAAAACAGAAGAAAAAGAAAGAAGAAACAACAGAAACAGAGACAATATCAGAATCTCACATTCGCAGCGGAACAACATATAATAGATAAATGAATAATCTTTTAAATCAAAGAACTATATCATTTTATACATTACATCATCATCAGAGTTTACAACAACAATACAACACTGGACAGTTATATGTCCTCATACAGAATACACAGCGGAATAATACATAGTATAGATGATACATCTCGCCATCCAGCTCGCCACTGAGCTCCACAGCATCTCCTGAATCCAGAATGACCTGATGACCTGACTCTAGACTGCCCGTGTGGAAATGATGGGCACCCAGAGTTTAGGAAGGAAACAATAAACTCCAGGTCAGTCATGGTGACTGGTGTGAGAACTAAAACAGTTTATCTTTAAAAACAAACAACAATGGAATTTTAATATTGAAACCCGCAATGCTTTTGGAAAATGAAACTACCATAAGACCTCCCACCACACACACAATGCAGTCGCAGACTTGGAGGAGATTTCTTCTTATGATAGTCAAAAATGCTTACTACGTAAAACAAATTATTTTTGATATTATTACTAGTGCATAGTTTAAAATTCTTTCGAAAATACAATATTAATCTTAGCCAGCATAGGTACCATTATATTATGCCTGCTATAGCTGCCTCCTGAGGAGACAGGTTATACAATTTCAATCGTAAAGGGTTCGTATTGTTTCTTTGGATTTTCCAACAAATGGTCAGGCTAAGGAACTTCCTATACCACGTAGGAAACGCCTCTGGCTGGACGCTCCGAGAGACAAACTGCTCTCTACCAAACAAGGCCGGGTTACCCCTGTAACTAGGTAACTCACGAATATGTCATCACCCGGTCCTTTGGGACCTTTATCCGAGCGCTCGGTAACCATATCACACATAATAAATAAAGTGTGTCCACATGAGTAAGTATCTAGGCTCCATACCATGATACCACCCCTTTCCAGAAGGAAATGACATACCCTAAAGGGTGCGACCCTCGTAACCTTGCCGCAACATTCTTATTTCGACCATTTCCGGGTTGTTGAGGCCCTGACGAAGTCTCGTCCACAAAGCTACGCTTTATACAAAAGCTATGCTTTGGGTCAAACAAATGATCAAAGTAATGATCACAAAGATAAATGATCAAACAAATGATCATATCACAAATGATCAAACAATGATCATTTCACAGCAACACTCAGCATGTCACATTACCAAATTGGGATATATCGCTGATAACCTTCAACTACATAACCTCTGAGCTCGTACGTCTCAGAGAAGGGTGTTAAGCTAAGAGAATAAATTCTCCGCCACCAACAGAAATGTATTTGAAAGAAATCAGCTTTACATCTCAAAATGTAATGTCAGACATGTAACCATACAAGTCTGTTCCGGGTTCGAACAGAACCGAAGGCACTTCCAAAGAAGCCCTTGCAATCCGGATATTCACAATCCCGATAAAACTTCCCATCACAAAGGAAATCTCAATACCGTAGCTAACGGTGCAGAGACAATCGATAGGTCATCCTATCGTTTTCACAAATACCCGGTCTTCACCACCGGTCTTCAATACGATCCATATCGTTGTATCACAAATTCGGAATGGGTTATACGACACAAAGGTCCTTTCTCGGCTAACCCGAATAGTGAGCGCTTATTCAAAAATAAGTGTGGCATTCAAATTCAAGCAAATCACAACAAATACCCTTTCAAGGTAATTATTGATAGTCGGTTATTTAACTATCAATAGGTCTGCACAGCATCATCAGATTCCAAATAATTTTCCAAATTATTTATCTTCCAAAAATATCTTTCCAAGATATATAATTTCCACACTTCAACTATTTGAAAACAATTTCAAATCAATTTCCACATTTCAATTTATCTTTGAAGATAAAATCTCAAAACATTTCACTTCATATTGGAAAACATTTCCATACCTATTTAATAATAGGTAATTCACAAATCCATTTATTTTCAACATTTGAAAATATTCAATATACTTAAATCAAAATTTAGTATATATTTCATTCTTTAAGGAAATCATTCTCTTTCACAAATTTTATTTGAGTCAAAACGAATGTTGCGTAAAACATTGTTACGACAACTCAAAATCACTAGTATAGGGATTCGAAATTTAGATATATAAATCCCAATACTATATAATCCATTTCCTTTCGGAAATCATTTACTATAACAACAGTGTTATAGTCCACCATTTCCTTATTCCTCGAAACGTCTATTTCAACAATAAATGTTGAAATCTATGTTTCGATACTTAACACGTTTTAAAACATCTTTTAAAAACAATTACTTCATTTCGTAATATCACTTCTCCAAAACATATCCATTTTATTTAAAAATATATTCACTGTCCAAAATTGTGAACATACTTTATTATCCAAATTCAACATTTCTACACATTTATTTAAAGGATTATCCACTGTCTAAAATCGTGGATGTAATTCCTTTAATTAACTTCTATAATTCACTTATCAAAATAAGTGATTTCGGATTTATAAAACAATGTTTATAAATTCCAATTCTATTTATAAAACTTTGATTTATAAAATCCTTGAATTAACAAATTCGATTTATAACTCAATTTTATACCAAAAATCTAATTTATAAGTTAATTACTTATAAATCTTTTATTTTACAAAAATCTATTCATTTTATAACTTCACATTTTAAATCTATTAATTTCATTCACTTATGAAATCCATTTATACTTCCTTTTAACACTAATAAAAACTCATTTTATAATTCCAATATTTTAATTTATAAATATCAAATTTTATAAATCTTTTATATAAACCGTTTATAATTATTCCAAAAATCTCAATTTAAATAAACCAATTCTATAATCGTTATCTTAAACTTCAAAAATGGATCTAATGATGCAACAACACCAAATAGTCAATCACAGCATCCAAACATCATATATCATCATATGATAACAGAATATATAACAATATCTGTAAATAAATCAAATCAGTTGAGGAATCCAGTTGGATCCCTCCAACCTGTTTCCCTGCATCCACAGATGTTAGCACAATACCAATTTCACATCAATGTGAAATTATCGCGGTATATGGGATTCATAAATATTATCCGCTATTATGCGGCGCAATAGGATCTCATCCGCTATACAATGCAGGAAATCAACAACTCCAATATATACATATTCCAATATATATATATATTGCTATATACATATATAATACCAATTCCACTTCAATGTGAAATTATCGCGGTATATGTTTTTAATAAATAACATCCGCTTAATAACGGCGTATAATGTCTATTTATCACAATAAATAGCAATCATCATTCAATCCACACAATCAAACAATTTTAAATCTAACTATTTAAAATTTTAAATCGAAACAAAACATTCGATTGAGTGAGGAGTTCTCACCTTTGCTTTTATTTCCGTTCCAGCTTTTTATTTCGAATAAATTAAACAGACTTTTAATTTCACTCAAAATTTTCACTGATTCCAATCGCTTCCAATCCAGTTTCATAGCGTAGTGCTCGACCATACGATTCCAACGCAACTGGTTTCGTCCAAAACGGACCTCGTATGACAAAGTTATCACATTTTAAAGATTACACATTTTATATTTACAATTAAAATTTAATTTCAAATCATCACCGTCCATCCCAGCAAAGTAAATCCTGACCGTTCTTTTTCCTTTCTTCCCAACGATGTTGCGTTCCATCTCCAGGTCATTCACATGAAAATGAACCCACTCCTTCCAACCTTTGACCAACCATTGCTCCACCATCACTCGACGAAAAGTTGATCGGAGACCCGCGTTAGAAGCGCCTACGCAAGAGCTACCCATGGCCAGAGTGCGGCCCAGCTCGGCTACCCCCCTTGCCTCGATTTGCATGAAAAACGCAACAGCTTCGAGCTCGATTTCCCGTTGATTCATTGCTCCGTTTTCGATCATCTCCGTATGGATCTGAAGATCTCGTCGTGCTCTTCAATGTTGTAGTTGAGCGTTTTGCGTAATTGTTTACGGATTGGAAGATATTGAGGGAGAAAGTTTCGAAATTCTCAGCCATTAAAATGATTAGTGGCGGCTGAAGCTATTTGACCTAGCTAGGGTTTGGGAAAACGTATATATATATATATATACGTATTAAATTAATATTAAATTCATTTTAAAATGACTTTTTCAAACGATCTCCAAATCACACGTGCCGCCTGGCATTCGTAAGGTTTACCCTGCGTTCCGAACACAATGGAACGTGTTTTGGGAGCTAATTCGATCGCATGTGAGAGTTACGGAAATAAACGATCGATTTTAAATTAAACCGATTTAAACCGATTTCGATGCGTTTTCGCTTGCCCCGGACAAACCGTACATCCGATTGACACGAAATTTGAAACCTTACAATAATATCACATTGCGGATCTGATGAAACTAGTTTCGTTGAAATCTGAGACTATTTGAAAAATGACTATTTTAACTCGCCAAATTAATATTAAAATAATTTCGATGCGTTTCAAGCTGCCACGGTCAAACGGCAACTCCGATTGCTACGAAAATTGAATTCCGGTAATAAAAAACTATTACGGATCCAATGGAACTAGTCTCGTCCAATTCTGAGACTGTCCCAAAAATGGCTAATTTCACTAGTCGATTAAATATTAAAATATTCAATTTTCACAATTCAACTTTAAATTCAATTTTCAAAGTTCTATAACATCACTATAACTTCAACATGATTTAATATAACTTTATAAATCATTTTCAATCACATTAAATCCAGATTTCAATTATTTCTGGAATTTCAACTATTAAATTATCGATTTAATTATCCAATTAAATCCAGATATTCGAAAAATAAATTGTTCGACTTATTAATCCTACTTGTTAATATTTAAAATCAATTAAATATTCAAATTTCAAATATCAAAAATTCTGGGTCGTTACAAACTTCCCCCCTTAAAAGAATTTCGTCCTCGAAATTACCAAGTAAGAAAAATGCCCAAATCCATTAACTTTTCAGAAATCCATTTTTGTGAAAATTTTATATTCACCTTTTTCAAATCCTTTAACTTCAACCAAAACAGTGGTTTCCATTTTCTAGTTCAATTCCTACGGTTTCATTATATTTTAGAAATAGACTTTTCATTAACAAAAATTTTCAAAATTTCCCGAAAATTTTCTAACGCCTTAAATTTCCAGAAAAATTCGCCAGCGTCTCCTTTGCGCGGTTCGATCGTAGTAGGATCACAATTGACATAAATATATATACATCGACCTACCCGGTCGGAAAAGCAGAAAAACAGTTCATATTTCCTATTTTTATTGCGTAGGCGTACCTTTTTAGCATTTTTAAGCAAAGCGGTTATTTATTAGCATATTTGCGCAACCAAATCAACCGAACGTTAGCCACCGCACCTGTACTTACTCAATTTAAACATGTAAGTGACATATATATAAAATCTATTCACATTTCACTTGTTTTCAATAATAACAAGTAGTTTTCATAAGCAATACATGTGATATTCATTCATAAGCACATATTCAAGGTTTTAACACTAGTTTCATTTGTTTGCAACCAAATTACATACCATTCCATTCAATCCGAATAATTTCAACTCAATTTCTTACATTCAATTCATTTTCAATTAGTTTACATTCACTAATTTAAATTCAAGTTGGTTCACTTTCAATTCAAATCCAATTTCTATTTAAATTTACTTCACCTTCCATTTAAATCAAATTACATACCTTCCAATTCCATTTATTCAATTTCATTAACACTAATGAATTATACTACAATCAACCAATAATCATATAACATCCAATGTATATTCTACACAACCAAATAAATTCAATTTACTTTCCATTTGGTTCCATACTTTTAATTAGCTTTAATGAATTAACACTTATATCCATTGTTTCATCTCAATTCATTTACAATAGATTGATTAGCATTCAATCCATTCATTCATTAATTCAATTGCTAATTCATTTTTTCAAATAAAGTTGAATTTCATTTATATAGCTCAAGTTCACATTCATTTAATAAATTCACTTTATTAATTTACTTTGATATCAAAATCAAATTCATTCAATATTACTTAAGTTATTTTCCATTTCAAACATCATTTGTTCAAATTAACTTAAGTTTCCACTTATAAATCCAATTCAGATTCAAATTTTATTTAACTTTTACCAAAGTTAGATTTATTATCTCATATTATAAGTTCAAACTTAATTACTTATGTTTAATAATTATAGCTTAGATTTAATTGATTCACTTATACTTACTTTAATTTAACTCCATTCTTTAAGTTAAATTTATTATATCACAATTCAAATTGTATAAGTATCAACTCATTTATCATTCCCATAAATATTTTAAATAGGATTCCAGAGTCTTTTCAACCTTTCAAAAACATTTTGAAATCAATTCAATTTATCTTTTGAATTTCTAAAACCAAATCCAAATTTTCCAACCAATTTTCATTTAAAATAATCTGGCAGCAATTCCTCTTTTGGAAACCCGAAAATGAACACCAATGATGTCGCGATCATCATCGGAATTATTTTCCAACGACCTGAAAAGAGTTTAGAGCTTTCATCTCTCCAAAACAATTTTCCAAAATATCAAATTCTTTTAAAAACATTTCTCTGGAATTTTATTTTAGATTATAAATCACATTTACAAATCTTTTACTTATAAAATTTCACTTCTTATATATAAGATTATTTTACCATTGTAAATTATTTCAATTATAATTCAATAGATTATAATTCATTTGCTTATACAATTTACTTTTTTACAATTGTTGTTTTCATTTAACTTATTCAAACAACTTTTATTAACTTATATATATTTATATTTTCAACATCCAAACAATCAATCATATACACTTTAATAATTTCAGAAAAATTATTACTTTATATACAAAATATAATCGAGGTAAAATTATTTCATTTACCCAATTTAGAAACAATATCGTGCCGAATTGTTCTGAATAAGTGTTTAGAGATCCCTATCGATAGAGTTGTACGGACTATACCGACCAGAATCCATATACCACTCAACAAACCAATCATCACAATATAAAACAATTTTATATTCACTAACAAATACGCGCTCATATCTATTATTACACTCAACTCATTCTATAGTACTACTGACTCTATCTCTAATGAGTAACACCCAACAGAGCAGGGTTGTCGCTTAACCATATGCTCTGATACCAAATGTAACGAACGTGATTTTTCATTGCTCAAAAATCGACATTAATACATTTACTGTATCAACTGCCGAGCAATCGAATGCTGAAAAACCGAATTGTTATAGAGAAAAAGAAGAGGTAGAAGAAAACAGAAGAAAAAGAAAGAAGAAACAACAGAAACAGAGACAATATTAGAATCTCACATTCGCAGCGGAACAACATATAATAGATAAATGAATAATCTTTTAAATCAAAGAACTATATCATTTTATACATTACATCATCATCAGAGTTTACAACAACAATACAACACTTGACAGTTATATAAACTTGTCCTCATACAGAATACACAGCGGAATAATACATAGTATAGATGATACGTCTCGCCATCTAGCTCGCCACTGAGCTCCACAGCATCTCCTGAATCCAGAATGACCTGATGACCTGACTCTAGACTGCCCGTGTGGAAATGATGGGCACCCAGAGTTTAGGAAGGAAACAATAAACTCCAGGTCAGTCATGGTGACTGGTGTGAGAACTAAAACAGTTTATCTTTAAAAACAAACAACAATGGAATTTTAATATTGAAACCCGCAATGCTTTTGGAAAATGAAACTACCATAAGACCTCCCACCACCACACATAATGCAATCGCAGACTTGGAGGAGATTTCTTCTTATGATAGTAAAAAATGCTTACTACGCAAAACAAATTATTTTTGATATTATTACTAGAGCATAGTTTAAAATTCTTTCGAAAATACAATATTAATCTTAGCCAGCATAGGTACCATTATATTATGCCTGCTATAGGTGCCTCCTGAGGAGACAGGTTATACAATTTTAATCATAAAGGGTTCGTATTGTTTCTTTGGATTTTCCAATAAATGGTCAGGCTAAGGAACTTCCTATACCACGTAGGAAACGCCTCTGGCTGGACGCTCCGAGAGACAAACTGCTCTCTGCCAAACAAGGCCGGGTTACCCCTGTAACTAGGTAACTCACGAATATGTCATCACCCGGTCCTTTGGGACCTTTATCCGAGCGCTCGGTAACCATATCACACATAATAAATAAAGTGTGTCCACATGAGTAAGTATCTAGGCTCCATACCATGATACCACCCCTTTCCAGAAGGAAATGACATACCCTAAAGGGTGCGACCCTCGTAACCTTGCCGCAACATTCCTGTTTCGACCATTTCCGGGTTGTTGAGGCCCTGACGAGTCTCGTCCACAAAGCTACGCTTTATACAAAGCTATGCTTTGGGTCAAACAAATGATCAAAGTAATGATCACAAAGATAAATGATCAAACAAATGATCATATCACAAATGATCAAACAATGATCATTTCACAGCAACACTCAGCACGTCACATTACCAAATTGGGATATATCGCTGATAACCTTCAACTACATAACCTCTGAGCTCGTACATCTCAGAGAAGGGTGTTAAGCTAAGAGAATAAATTCTCCGCCACCAACAGAAATGTATTTGAAAGAAATCAGCTTTACATCTCAAAATGTAATGTCAGACATGTAACCATACAAGTCTATTCCGGGTTCGAACAGAACCGAAGGCACTTCCAAAGAAGCCCTTGCAATCCGGATATTCACAATCCCGATAAAACTTCCCATCACAAAGGAAATCTCAATACCGTAGCTAACGGTGCAGAGACAATTGATAGGTCATCCTATCGTTTTCACAAATACCCGGTCTTCACCACCGGTCTTCAATACGATCCATATCGTCGTATCACAAATTCGGAATGGGTTATACGACACAAAGGTCCTTTCCCGGCTAACCCGAATAGTGAGCGCTTATTCAAAAATAAGTGTGGCATTCAAATTCAAGCAAATCACAACAAATACCCTTTCAAGGTAATTATTGATAGTCGGTTATTTAACTATCAATAGGTCTGCACAGCATCATTAGATTCCAAATAATTTTCCAAATTATTTATCTTCCAAAAATATCTTTCCAAGATATATAATTTCCACACTTCAACTATTTGAAAACAATTTCAAATCAATTTCCACATTTCAATTTATCTTTGAAGATAAAATCTCAAAACATTTCACTTCATATTGGAAAACATTTCCATACCTATTTAATAATAGGTAATTCACAAATCCATTTATTTTCAACATTTGAAAATATTCAATATACTTAAATCAAAATTTAGTATATATTTCATTCTTTAAGGAAATCATTCTCTTTCACAAATTTTATTTGAGTCAAAACGAATGTTGCGTAAAACATTGTTACGACAACTCAAAATCACTAGTATAGGGATTCGAAATTTAGATAGATATATAAATCCCAATACTATATAAACCATTTACTTTTGGAAATCATTTGCTATAAAAACAGTGTTATAGTCCACCATTTTCTTATTCCTCGAAACGTCTATTTCAACAATAAATGTTGAAATCTATGTTTTGATACTTAACACGTTTTAAAACATCTTTTTAAAACAATTACTTCATTTCGTAATATCACTTCTCCAAAACATATCCATTTTATTTAAAAATATATTCACTGTCCAAAATCGTGAACATACTTTATTATCCAAATTCAACATTTCTACACATTTATTTAAAGGATTATCCACTGTCTAAAATCGTGGATGTAATTCCTTTAATTAACTTCTATAATTCACTTATCAAAATAAGTGATTTCGGATTTATAAAACAATGTTTATAAATTCCAATTCTATTTATAAAACTTCGATTTATAAAATCCTTGAATTAACAAATTCGATTTATAACTCAATTTTATACCAAAAATCTAATTTATAAGTTAATTACTTATAAATCTTTTATTTTACAAAAATCTATTCATTTTATAACTTCACATTTTAAATCTATTAATTTCATTCACTTATGAAATCCATTTATACTTCCTTTTAACACTTATAAAAACTCATTTTATAATTCCAATATTTTAATTTATAAATATCAATTTTTATAAATCTTTTATATAAACCGTTTATAATTATTCCAAAAATCTCAATTTAAATAAACCAGTTCTATAATCGTTATCTTAAACTTCAAAAATGGATCTGATGATGCAACAGCACCAAATAGTCAATCACAGCATCCAAACATCATATATCATCATATGATAATAGAATATATAACAATATCTGTAAATAAATCAAATCAGTTGAGGAATCCAGTTGGATCCCTCCAACCTATTTTCCTGCATTCACAGATGTTAGCACAATACCAATTTCACATCAATGTGAAATTATCGCGGTATATGGGATTCATAAATATTATCCGCTATTATGCGGCGCAATAGGGTCTCATCCGCTATACAATGCGGGAAATCAACAACTCCAATATATACATATTCCAATATATATATATTGCTATATACATATATAATACCAATTACACTTCAATGTGAAATTATTGCGGTATATGTTTTTAATAAATAATATCCGCTTAATAACGGCGTATAATGTCTATTTATCACAATAAATAGCAATCATCATTCAATCCACACAATCAAACAATTTTAAATCTAACTATTTAAAAATTTAAATCGAAACAAAACATTCGATTGAGTGAGGAGTTCTCACCTTTGCTTTTATTTCCGTTCCAGCTTTTTATTTCGAATAAATTAAACAGACTTTTAATTTCACTCAAAATTTTCACTGACTCCAATCGCTTCCAATCCAGTTTCATAGCGTAGTGCTCGACCATACGATTCCAACGCAATTGGTTTCGTCCAAAACGGACCTCGTATGACAAAGTTATCACATTTTAAAGATTACACATTTTATATTTACAATTAAAATTTAATTTCAAATCATCACCTTCCATCCCAGCAAAGTAAATCCTGACCGTTCTTTTTCCTTTCTTCCCAACGATGTTGTATTCCATCTCCAGGTCATTCACGTGAAAATGAACCCACTCCTTCCAACCTTTGACCGACCATTGCTCCACCATCACTCGACGAAAATTTGATCGGAGACCCGCGTTAGAAGCGCCTACGCAAGAGCTACCCATGGCCAGAGTGCGGCCCAGCTCGGCTACCCCCCTTGCCTCGATTTGCATGAAAAACGCAACAGCTTCGAGCTCGATTTCCCGTTGATTCGTTGCTCCGTTTTCGATCATCTCCGTATGGATCTGAAGATCTCGTCGTGCTCTTCAATGTTGTAGTTGAGCGTTTTGCGTAATTGTTTACGGATTGGAAGATATTGAGGGAGAAAGTTTCGAAATTATCAGCCACTAAAAAGATTAGTGGCGGCTGAAGCTATTTGACCTAGCTAGGGTTTGGGCAAACGTATATATATATATATATACGTATTAAATTAATATTAAATTCATTTTAAAATGACTTTTTCAAACGATCTCCAAATCACACGTGCCGCCTGGCATTCGTAAGGTTTACCCTACGTTCCAAACACAATGGAATGTGTTTCGGGAGCTAATTCGATCATATGTGAGAGTTACGGAAATAAACGATCGATTTTAAATTAAACCGATTTAAACCGATTTCGATGCGTTTTCGCTTGCCCCGAAAAAACCATACGTCTGATTGACCCGAAATTTGAAACCTTACAATAATATCACATTACGGATCCGATGAAACTGGTGTCGTCGAAATCCGAGACTGTTTGAAAAATGACTATTTTAACTCGCCAAATTAATATTAAAACAATTTCGATGCGTTTCGAGCTGCCACGGTCAAACGACAACTCCGATTGCTACGAAAATTGAATTCCAGTAATAACAAACTATTACGGATCCACTGGAACTAGTTTCGTCCAATTCTAAGACTGTCCCAAAAATGGCTAATTTCACTAGGATTAAATATTAAAATATTCAATTTTCACAATTCAACTTTAAATTCAATTTTCAAAGTTCTATAACATCACTATAACTTCAAAATGATTTAATATAACTTTATAAATCATTTTCAATCACATTAAATCCAGATTTCAATTATTTCTAGAATTTCAACTATTAAATTATCGATTTAATTATCCAATTAAATCCAGATATTCGAAAAATAATTTGTTCGACTTATTAATCCTACTTGTTAATATTTAAAATCAATTAAATATTTGAATTTCAAATATCAAAAATTCTGGGTCGTTACAGGAAAGCTAAGGTATCTTGTAAGGAACCCGGTATTCATATCTGTAGTTTCTCGTATGCCCTGGAAGTTGCCTAGGTGAGTTTAGGGTCTATTGAAGTTGTTAAGAATTTTCTCGATGTTTTCGAAGAGGTTAAAAGTTTATCCCCGCACCAAGAGATAGTGTTTTGCACTGATTTGGTCCATGGTGCAAGACATGTAGTTCAACCTAAGCGAAGGATGGCACCGAGGGAAAGAGAGGAGTTGGTAAGTCAAACGCAGGACCTGTTAAGGAGAGGACTGATCAGACCTAGTTGTTCGAGTTGGGGGTCTGTTGTGGTTTTTGCGACTAAGTCTGATGGATCTTTAAGGTTGTGCATGGATTATAAGGAGTTGAATAAGCTGACAATTAGGAACAAGTATCCCATACCCCGCATTGATGATCTTTTTGACCAACTTCATGGAGCTACGGTATTTTCTTAGATGGATCTTTTTGACCAACTCATAAGATGAAGGTGCTTTCGAAGAGGTCATTCTCACTTTTAACCCTACTTACCTCAACCATTTCGAAAGGTGTTTTGAAGAAGTCTAAGATTACCTTAACAGATTCGATAGGTGGTTTCGAAGAGGTTGTTCTTTCTTTAATCCTATTTTGGGGTGTTGACAAGATTTTCCTACTTTGAGGTGTTGACAACATTTCTTGTTAACAGACTCCAAAGTGTAGAGGCATTTCTGGAATTGAAGAAGAGATTGACCAGTGCGCCAGTTTTGGCCGTTCCAGATGGAAATAGTGGATTCACGGTTTTCACATATGCGTATGGAGTGGGACTTGGTTCTATTCTAATGCAGCATGGTAGAGTGATTGCGTATGCAAGCAAGCAGTTGAAGCCTCACGAGAAGAACTATTCTACGCATGACCTGGAGTTTTTGGCTGTTGTCTTTGCATTGAAAAAGTGGAGACACTACTTGCTGGTAAGGATCCTTCTATTCCTCTTAGTTTCTTTCTAATCTTTAGAGATTTTAGGAGGAAGTTTTCCTTCTTTAATTAGGTAAAAAATTCAAGCTCTTCATGGATCATAAATCCCTGAAGTACCTTTTTACCCAAAAGTATCTAAAACTGAGGCAACAGAGATGGTTGGAGTTTCTGGCGGCTTATGACTTGGATATTCTTTATAGGCCAGGAAAGGCTAATGTGGTGGCAGATGCCTTAAGCAGGAATGTTGTTTTGACTCTCTTGAAGGTTATCCCGACACTTCAGGAAAGGATTATGAGAAATCAGAGGAAGGATGAGATACTGGAAGGGTTAATTCAAGGTGTTGAGGAGGGTAGGTGTTCAGATTTTGAGATGGATACTCGAGGTGCTTTAAGGATGAACGGACGATTGTGTGTTCCAGATGTGGATGGGCCGAGGAAGGAAGTTTTGTCTAAATGCCACAAATAAAGGTTAAGTATTCGTCCAGGAGTTCATAAGATGTATAAGAACATGAAAACAGTATTTTGGTGGGCAGGAATGAAGAAGGACATTTCAGTCTATGTTAGCAGGTGTTCGTGCTGTCAACAAATCAAGGTGATCATCACAAGACAGCTGGATTATTACAACCTTTGGAAATACCCAATTGGAAATGGAAAATGATATCAATGGATTTTATCAGTGGTTTAACCAGAACCAGAAAAGGAAAGGAAGGAGTATGGGTTATCGTGGGTCGGTTAACGAAGAGTGCAGATTTTATTCTGGTGAAACCAACAAGGACCACTACTTCTTTAGCTGAAATTTTTATGAGGAAGATAGTCAGGTTGCATGGAGTTCCTATGAGTATAGTAAGTGATCGAGACCCCATATTTACTAGTGAATTTTGGGAAGGATTGCAAACAACTCTAGGAACAAAGATGAGCTTAAGCACAACATATCACCCCCAAACAGATGGATAGATGGAGCGAGTAAATCGGATTCTAGAGGATCTCTTGAGGGCATGTATTCTGGATTTTGGTTAATCGTGGAAGGATCATTTACATTTGGTTGAGTTCTCCTATAATAATAGTTTCCAAGCAAGCATCGGGACGGCACCATATGAAGCCATATAAGGAAGACCATGCAAGTCACCAGCATGTTGGATTGAGACGGGAGATAGACTAGTACTTAGGCTAGACATGATCCGAGAGGCTGCAGAGAAAGTTACGGTGATTAAGAAAAAATGAAGGAGGCCTAAGATCGTCAAAAGAGTTATGCTGATGGAAGGCGAAGGGATTTGGAATTTGTGGTTGGAGACTTGGGTTCGTAAAAATTTCACCAATAAAAGGAGCTGTTAGATTTGGAAAAGCTGGGAAGTTAGCTCCAAGGTACGTTGGACCCTTCCGTATTCTTGAAAGGATCAGATCGCTTGCTTATAGGGTCGAGCTGCTAGAGAGATTGGAAGGTCTTCATAATGTATTCCACGTGTCTTATTTGGGGAAGTATGTTCATGACCCATCTTTGATTATGGAGCCATCAGTTCAAGAGGAATTGGAAATAGAACCGAACCTAACAGTGGTTAGACATCAAGTTTATGTAGTGAATCAGGATGAAAAGAAGTTGCTAACAAGGTGGTGCGACTAGTTAAGATTCAGTGGAGCGAGGATCCAAGAGACTACACTTGAGAGATGGTGGATTGTATGAAGGAAGCCTACCTCGAGTTGATGTTAGGATAGCTAGTTGTAGGTTGTATATATAGTGTATGTTTGTTGCTATGGATGCTTAGCGTATGTATTTGTATGTGTTTTATGATATGAATATATGGCTTTTTGCGTAGTTTGAATTATCTCCTTGTTTGCTAATTTTGGGACGAAATTATTTTAAGGGAGGAGAGTGTAATGACCCAATATTTAATCGTTATTTAAAAAATATTTAATTATATTTTTAAATAATTAATAAATGGATTTTTATTAACAAATAAAACTATTTTATATAATAACTAACGATGATAAAATCGTTTTCAAAATTTGTTTACCAATATATATAGTTCATAGAGAAATAGATAATGTGACCGAAAATTATTTTCCGAAATACCTATTTTTCATTGGTTAAAAGTTATTGGTATAAATGTCATAACACTATTTTAAATACATATGCACACACTACAAGCTAATTATACATGATGAATACATGTGTACATATGCATGTATATGCCTCTCTTTAAAGTGTGTGTATATATATATATGGATAAAAGAAAATAATTTATAAAGAAAAGTGTGTGTGTGTGTGTATGTTAACAAGAAATCTTATCAACACCCCAAAGTAAAGTTGAGGAAAGAAGTTGGTCTCTTTTGGTCTCCTTCCGTTAAGTTGAAAAGAATGGTAAGTGTGTATACTCTTTGATTGCCCTTTCGAATAGGATGGGTTAGTGAAGAATTTCTTGTATCAACTTTTCGACCCGGTCAAAACGATTAATTTTTTTTTCTTATCAGCCTTTCAAATCTGTTGAGACGGTTTGGTTTTCCCTTCGAAAGCCCTCCTTTCGAAGCAGTTGCGAAACTCAAATGGATGGCTTTAGGAATCTCAGGGTAAGGTTTGACTATTGGGTTTCGACCCTGTTAAAGGCTAACTTTGGTTTCGGTTCTGGTGACTAAGGTGAATTCGGCTGTGATTAAGGTTTCGACCTTGTCGAAAGCTAGAACCTTAAGTGCCTTGCGTTTGATCTGGGTATCAAAGGTTAAAGTGGATTGAAGTTAGCTTTCAATCTCGTCGAAAGTAGAAGTCTAGTAGAAGGTGGCCTGGAATCTATTATTGAAGTTACTTGAATGTGTAGGGGTTTTGATCAGATCGGAAGAGTCCTTTCGACGTGGTCGACACCTGGAAAAACACTATTAGTTCTGATAATAAAGCTTTGAAACAACTAAGTAAACATGAATACAGATGTCTTCCTTATCTCAGCTCAAAGAAGTCTTTATTACCCAATTTCCCCAATTCAATTTACAAATTAGGGTTTACAACATTTTGAATTAAGAAAATGCAAGTATAGATTGACTGAGTTTGGATCCTCAAAACCAGACCCCTGAGGTCTTATTTATAGATGCAGGTCAGCACCTTTCGACCCCAATGCTTTCGACCTGGTCGAAAGGTGGCTGCCATATTGTCTTTAGAATGTTTCCGCCTTTGTTAAATGGGACGGTTGCATCTTTCTTGCTTTGTAGGATCTTTCGATTCTGTCGATAGGCTTTATTCGGTAGTTTCGAAGGTGTTGCAATACTGATGGTTTCGACTCTATTAGTCGCTTTTGAACTTCTTCTTGTGACTTGGTTCGAAACCTTCCTGGATAAAAATGGCTTCGACCGGTTTGAAAGGCTTGGTTGGGCTTTCGAAAGGGTTTCTCTGGCCAATGCATGTTTCTGGGTGGTTCGGGTGAAAGTGAAACCTTTGGTTTCGAAAGGTTTGGCGCGTATATGAAGGGTTGTCCTTCTTGGAATCATCTGCTTCGAAAGGCAGACATTGAAGTGGAAGGGTGCTTTCGACCCCTTCGAAAGGTTGTGAAACTTCTATACTTTAGCTATAGCATCCCTTCGACTCCTTCGGAAGGTCTTGCTGGAGCTTCTTCCTCTTATTTTTCTTTGTCTTTTGTCCAAAGTGGTTTCGACAACGTCGAAAGGAATTTTGGGTAATAACATCCCCCCCCCCCCCCCGCGAAGGGATGCTCTTGAATTTCCAAGTCAATCATTTCAAAACCCCGAATGCTTCCCACCTTTTGGCATTCCCGCATGAATCTGGACCGTTCATTTAAATCTGATCCAACAGCTTGCTACCCTTGTTGACTTTTCTTATAAAGTACGTTCTCTTCATCCTCCTTTTCACTTATCTGTAACTAAATCAAACTTCGAGTGAAAGTAAGGAAATTCTAAAATCCTCCAAATCATCTTTTCCTCAATCAAAGAAGAAACCAGATCTAGTGTAAGTCAAAATCATTTTGTTCTTCTAATCTCTTTCTCTTTTTTATTTCACGGTGGATTTTAATTTCTCAAATCTCACAATCGGGATTTCAATCTTCGATTTTGATTTACTGAAAATTGTTCGAGTTTTGAGATTTAAATTTACTAAAAGTATTCTTTGGTTTGATTTTGCGATTCAATTCGATTTATTCCTTGTTAATTTTTGTTTTGAACCCAATTCCAGATTTTGTGATTACTGCTGCTTTTTTAGAAAATTTGAATTCTTATCTTGAAGATTTTGACATTTAAATAGTTAATTCATGTTTAGATTCGCTTGTTTAATGATTTTCAAGTTTCTGGTTTGAAATCAGGTTTGGGGAAGAAGAAAACTTCGGTTAACTTCGCCTAGAAGTTTTGAGATGCACGAACTAAAAAATTTGGCGTCGGAATTTTACCCTTTTACCCCTTCGAAAGGGATTGAGGCAGCAATTTGCCATTTTGATTTTTCATCCCCTTTCAATGGGGTCGAAAGGTAATCTAATGCCTATTTTCATTGACCTTGTCGAAAGGTTGTTTAGTTCATACGAAACCAACCTCATCGAAGGCAATTTTATGCTTTCGACTCTAATACCTTTCGAAGATGTTGGTTATTACATCGTAACCCATATTTTTGAAAGCATAAATTTTGTTTCATGGGTTTCACAACTATCCATGTAAACTCGTTTCAAAATTTTTTAAGTTAGAGATAGATATACTTTATAAACTGGGTTGAAGAAAGCACACTTTATAAAATTCATGAATCAAGCTAAATGTTTCGACTTAGTCGAAACATGTTGTATTAATTGAAATTTTGTTTTTAGCATGCTTTCAAAACCATCTAGCCCTTTCGATTCTGTCGAAGCCTCTTATTAGTAATGAGTCGAAACCTCCAATAAACATCTGGGGACTTAATCGTTATCTTTTTCCAACGTCGTCTAAACGTCCCAAGTTCTTTTATTATTTTTATCACTATGACTTTAACTTTGAACCTTTTGATTCAATTTGTATATAGGGTTTCGTCAGCATTCATATTCCCTTATAAAAACCTAGGATTGTAGGTTTTGACAATGTCGAAGGGTCTTTTGTTTATTAAATATGGGTAGTGTCTACTTTGTTCAAAATTTTAAGTTGGTTTTAACTATTCCCTTCTAATAACATAGTTCCTATTGAGCTTTTGGCATTGTTGAAGGGTGTTGATAAGACATACCCTTCAACCCTCCCTTTTGACCTTGTCGAAAGCTCAGTAGATGTTTATATCGGGGCTTTCAACATTGTCGAGAGATATTTGTTAAGTATTAAATTTTCTTTTCCTTTTGACTCTGTTGAAAGCTCAATATATCTCATTTCTAACTTTAACATTCTTTCAACAATTTGAAGCTTCTTGTTTTGTTTGATGTTTAAATTACTGTAGTAGATTTTTACTAATCCTTGAAAGAATGTTAACTTCATAACAAACTGTAAGTTCTAACTGAAATATTTTCACCTGGCAGAATCATGAGTTCTCCAAAGAGAGTCGAAGCTACTTCAAAGCATTCTATGGTATCCACTAAAAATGAAGTGAATGTTATTCCCAATGACTATGGAATCAACGGAGTGGAAGCCATTCCACTTACAGAGAATAACACCATCAGCAGCCCTCCTGAAGGGTTCTTTGCTTACACGACTGTACATATATGGCATTGAGGGTTCCTTCCATTCCCGGACTTCTTATCTAGGTTTCTATCCTATCTTGGAATCACTCCAATCAAGCTATCTCGGAATGTACATGCTTATCTTCTATCTTTGGAGCTGATGGCACTTGAATCTAGCATCCCTTCTTTGAATGTTGAAGTATTGAATCATCTCATCTGGTTGGTCAAACTCATTAACCTTAATAACCAAATCTTCATGGCGAACCCTTCCAAAAAGTTGATATTAGAGGGAGTAAATAAATTTAGAGACTGGAAGAATCAGTTCTTCTTCGTCAGATGCTTCCCGAATATCAGCGGGACTTTCTCTACTCCTTGTAAGCTCGGATTTCATTATTTTCTTTTTATCTAGTTACTTTTCTTTCCTGATCTTTGCCTTATGTCAGGTGCTCCTACTAAAGAACTGAATGAGGCAGATAAAAGAACGGTGGAGTCTTTAGTTGTAGCTTCTGGTAAGATTGGAAATCGGTTGAAGCTGTTGAATCCTTCAAATTTGAGGAAGCACTCTCTCTTCCCCTCTAGTCATAGGATTCTAGTGCAACCTCCTCTGATCCAACAAACGCCAAAAAGCAAACGTTTCCTTTCCCTGGGAGATCCTGCAAATTTCTCTCCTATGTCTCCCATTTGTTCTGACCACTCCGGTAAGCTATAAACGCTGCTCTTGTTATCTACTGTTGTGTTGCTTTCCAAATTATTCTGTCAACTTATAATCTGCTTGAATTCTCTGCAGCTGCTCCTCAGGTTGAAAACCTATTGGTGGTCTGGCTCCTCCTTCTACGACTTCCCGTGAACTTCCTTTGCTCAATCTCTTGCTAGGATGAAGATGGTCGTTAAGAGAAAGTTGAAGAAATCGACTAAGGCGGAACCACCTCTGAAAATAGCTAAAATTGTCGATGTTCTTGACTCTGAGGAGGAGGAGCCTTTAACTCTTGATAAAGCCTTGGAGAGCCCGATTGCTGAAGCTTCTCATGACCAATCTAAGAAGACTCCCACTGTAGTTGATCCTCTCTCCCGCATCGCAGTTTCAAGCTCTCCGGGTGCACTTGAGCAGATGCGAAAAGCTTTGGAGATGACCCCTTCTCAAAAGCACATTCCACCTAGGCCATCATCCCCTTCACCATCCATTAATTTTGAAGAGATAGTCCAGTCTATCTTAAACTCTGCATCCTTTGCCTCCATCCACCCGCTTTCCTCCATTTCTGACTTGGCAAGTCACTATTGTTTTCTAATAGAACAACAACACTTGGTAAGTTTCTCTTCACTTGACTTTATCGTTGCTGTTCTTCTTTATGTCTCTGTCTTATGTTGTATTTTCTCTTTCAGATCTCCAAGAGTTGGTTATCTTTGCATGAGAAGACATCCAAATCTTCTGCCGAACCCTCCAAGTTTCACGAGGAAATTTCTTCTTTAAAGAATCAAGTTTCTTCCTTGTCTATGAAAAAAGACGAAGCTACGTCTGAACTGGATTGATTGAGAGCTTCACTCGCCCAGTCGGAATTCACTATTTTAGAGGAAAGAAAAGCTCGACAACTCCTCACCGATGAAAACTTGGCAATGCAAATGACCATAAAAGAATCTGACGAGGAGAAGGTTCGAATGGCAGCAAAGAATGCCTCTTTGAAGGAAAAGTTGAAGAAAAACAAGGCTTCTTTGAAACTGGCAGTCGATACTATTTCAGATGCAAAACGACAAGTGTCACAGTTTCTCGACACTACACTTGACAAGATTATTATGAACTCTTTCGAAGATGCTCGTTTATGCCGACAACATCGACAAATGTCCTGAACTGAGCTTTCCTTCGCTTGATCCTGCCCTTGTTGATAGAGTCATGGAAAAGGTTAATCAGATGAAGCGGGGAATTGAAGCTGCTGAGAAGGAGGAGATCGATGCCTCCAAAATTCTTTCTTTTGAAGTCCCTTCCTTCGAAGTCGAATCTGACTCAGAAGATGAAGGCGACAAAGATGATGCCGTCGAATAAGAGACAACGATAATGACGACAACGACGATGAAAATGATGATGATGATGATAACATCAACGACGATCAAGGTTCAGGTGGTGATGGAGGGGGCCACGTGAGGCTTTTGACAAAGATGTGGATGATAATACAAGGGCTTCTGAAAAAGATCCATAATGATATTTATAATAGTTATCAATATATCGATCGATAAATGATATCGATAAGCAATTAAATTAGATTTAACTACTTGATATTTCTTTGGGGTTAAATGGGATATTAGCCCATGATGATGGTTGGTATTTTCGACTGTAATAAGGGATATAGGTGGTAGCTCAGATAGGTTAGAGATGTTAGTATTGGATGGCTTAAATTTAGTAGGAATTGGTATGGGATATGATCTATTATTTTCTCTCTTCCATCCACTATTTAAACACCTCTGTGACGACCGCCCATGACCCCTGCACCGAATCTAGAGATAGAGCGCTGAAAAGCGTGCCAGGCGACCATGGACGATTGTCAAGGTAAGATTTAAAACCACAGAATCTATCGTATTACTCACAGCGCATGGGCAAAATACAATAGAACATAAGTATAGTGAAGCTTTACAGAACAAAATGACATCATATAAAACTCCATAATAGTTGCATACAAGCATCCACATAGTCAATACATCCAGCCTCACTACATATCTCTCAGAGAATACAAAACAGCGGAATAACCAGTACATATAAGAAGATAATATGCAACCCTCTAGCTCGTCTTCGATATCATCATCGTGAGAAGAGAACGGCACCTGTCACCTGCTACCTAGTCTGCCCGTCCCAAAATGGACGAACAGCCCAAGGCAATAAGAATTAAAACATAAAGCCTTGAGTCAGACAACAGTCTTAGTGAGCAGTAAATTAACTAACAACATACCAAAAGAGCATAAAGGAAAAGGAATAGGAATACAACCCTCCCACTCCAACCTCATTCTACAGTGATAGCCCCCAGACACACACTAAGCAGAAGCAAACATAGCAGAGCATACAATTTAAAGTAAAACTACTATCACTCGAGTCAAGGGCGATGTTTTCCAAATACCAAGGCCTAAATCAGATAAGCACCCAGAAAATACCGCTCTTGAGTCCGAATGACGATACAACCAAACATCCATGACTCTGGCTATCACTGTTATCATTGCTTCGATATCACCGTTAATTGAATGACCGGCACATTCTTTCAGCCGTCCGTCAAGGGCTAATGAAAACCCCGGTTCTAGACATAACTCCCGCACGTCGTCGCAGCCCGTGCCTAGGACTATCGAATCTGCCCAGAGTACTCGACCATCAACAGTTGGCCGTTGGGACTATCGAATCTGCCCAAACGTACTCTTGCTTAGAGCATGCTAGAACCTTCAACAACGATGCTATCCAAGCCTCCTAGTCATCCTCCTCGATGACTATCCTCGTATCCATTCATTATCCTCAACTCGAATCATATCACCGAGTTATCAACATGCTTGGAATGATCCCGTCTGGATTAGACCAAGTCTTCGTCACATGATTGCCTCGCTTCATTACATCCTCGCAAAGCCTCATCTCAACATCACATCATCACATCTATGCATAAGAGCTTCATCATCCCGCTACATATGCCACGAGCAGCTTTCCCAATTCAAGAGCCTTTCCCTTAGCTTTTGAATCACCTTCGATCTAAATCTAGTCATCAATCATCTAGTTCATAACAATCAGTCAAATCAAACATCAATCCAATCAATCAAGCATTCAAAAATGATCTAAGTAGACAATTATAACAAATAAGGGCATTTTCGTAATTAAAGAGTTGAAAGTCCAATAAGCATGAAAACATGGATTATATCTCTACAAACTTGATGAGTGAACTTGCATAGGTTAACATATGATAAAATGGATGTAACATCATCATGGACAACGGATCTATATGGATCTACACTTAGGATGAAGAAAATGCATGGAAATCTCTATTTTAACACCAAATCGAGCCAACAATCCGATATACTCCTTTGGATCCGTGTGAGAGATAATCACCACTCACCAAATCACCTAAACAACCTCAAATCAACACGCTTCAGATCTGGACAGCGAAGGATCAAGCTTGATCTATCACGAATCCGCTTCAAACGAAGAAATCTCTCTTGAAAAGATGAAGATCTTCAACTTTTAGCTCTTGGATCTTCAATCTTGATCTTCGATTTGGATGGATGGAAGCACTAGATTAGAGTGGAGAAAGGAAGTGAAGAAGTGTAGAAGTCGAGCTCTCAAAATGGCAGCACTTCGTCGCTTCAAAATCCGGATCCCAAAAATGAAGAGAAGCTCTCCTATTTATAGCAGAAAATACCTTAAGTCGTAACTCGGCTATCTTCTTAAGTCGCTGCCGACTTAACACTTATGCCGACCTACGGCTCAACAACCCCCTATGACTTAACCAAGCTACGAGTCAACACACGCTCCTACGACTTAATCCTCATCTGTCTACGACTTACGATAAAACAGCCATCTCCTAAGTCGTATACGACTTATAGCATCTTCCGACTCAACACAAAGGCTACGACTCATCAAATAACTGGTACGACTCAACCACTAAGTCGGTTGTGACTTAACACTTCGTCTATATGACTTAACGACTTAACAACTTGCTGGGATACGACTTAGCTGATTAGACGAGACAACTCATTCTACGACTTATTAGTTAACTCGGTCACGACTTATACTTGGCAGAAGATACGACTCATCACATCTATGCTTCTACGACTTAACATAGCAGCTTTGCCGATCTACCAGTATAAGACTCAACTCCTAAGTCGTCCAGGTCTTAAGTCGACCACTACCTTAACTCGTCAGCCGACTTAACACTTAACTCAAAACCTTAAGTCGTCTACAATAACATAAGTCGGTCACTTCCTTAGGTTGTCTATCCCTTAACTCGGCAATGACTTACAACCTTCGACTTAACACTTGCCGAGTTAACCTCAACCTACTAACCTAGCCCAGCTACGACTTATCTCCTTAGGTCGTCGCCGACTCACCCCCTAAGTCCTTAACTCGCCCAGACTCATCACTAACTCGTCCAGAACCCATAAGTCGGCTACGACTTAGGACTTAACCAAAATTCTTCCCAAAATCTGAAACAACCTAAAATGTTGAAAATTCCAGATTTGAACGAACTTTTCGATCCGTAAAAATACGGGTCGTTACATTCTCTCCCCCTTAGGAATTTCGCCCCCGAAATTCCAAGCAATCAAAAACTATTCCGTACGTCTACCATCCATAGCAATCAACAGGCCATGCATCCAATTCTAACTTAGCGTACAGAATTCTAAAATTAGGACAAGTTACAATATCGCGAGATGACACGACACCTTAGGGCCATACCTTGAAGAGTTCAGGATGAGTTGCCTTCATCCTCTCTTCCACCTCCCACGTACAGTCGTTATCATCGTCACTCCATTGTATCTTGAGCAACTTAACTACCTTCCTCCTAAGCTGTTTCGTGTCGGTTTCAACAACACGAAGCGGCTTACGAGGTCTTCTATCAACTGGATCAACTTCAAAATCTTCACAGCTACCAGCAGAAACTACCGTACTCGAGTCGTGCACATACTTCCGTAGATAAGATACATGAAAAACATTGTGCACACTCGACATCTTCTCTGGTAACTCCAATCTGTAAGCGAGCTTTCCAGTTCGCTCGATAATCGGGAATGGTCCAACAAATCTCGGAGTCAATTTTCCTTTCTTCCCGAATCGAATAACATTCTTCAGCGGAGAAATCTTCACAAAAACCATATCTCCTGCGTCGAATTCCAAATCCTTACGACGCTTATCAGCATAACTCTTCTGGCGGTCTTGGGCTGCCTTCATTCGTTGCCGGATGACCTCTATACAATCTGAAGTCTGCCGGATCATCTCTAGCCCAAGTATCAGCTTTTCTCCAGTTTCCAACCAACATGCCGGAGAGTTACACGGTCTTCCATACAATGCCTCATACGGTGCCATACCAATGCTTGACTGGTAACTGTTGTTGTACGCAAACTCCACCAAATGAAGGTGATCTTCCCATGATCCTCCGAAATCCAAAACACAAGCTCTGAGGAGATCTTCCAAAACTCTGTTGACTCTCTCAGTCTGACCATCTGTTTGAGGGTGATAAGCTGTACTCAAACACAACTCGGTTCCCAAAACTTCCTGGAAGCTCTTCCAAAATCCACTAGTGAACAATGGATCTCGATCGCTCACTATACTTTTCGGAATACCATGGAATCGAACTATCCACTTAACATACAACTCAGCCAACTTTGATGCAGTCCTAGTCGATCGAACGGGAATAAATCGTGCACTCTTAGTCAGACGATCCACAATGACCCAAATCCCTTCATTTCCCGTTCTGGTTCTAGGTAATCCATCAATAAAATCCATCGACACTTGCTCCCACTTCCATGTAGGAACTTCTAATGGCTGAAGCAACCCACTTGGCTTCTTCTGTTCGGCCTTCACCAACTGGCAGTTCATACACTTGGAAATAAAATTTCCAACATCCTTCTTCATACCTTCCCAGTAGTAGGTTCTCTTCATATCCCGATACATCTTATTTCCACCTGGATGAATTGTCAGCTTCGAGTGATGACTTTCCTTCAGAACTTCACTCCTCAATTCATCTATATCGGGAACAACTAGTCGTCCTTGCTTCCGAAGCCAACCCTCTCGATCGACCTCGAATCCTTTATCCTTTTCTGGATCCAATCCAGATCCCAATTCACGGATAATCTTGACAAGCTTATCATCTCGCTTTTGGCTCTCACCAATCCTTTCCACAAGAGTGGGTCTTATTGATAAGTTTGCCAACATCTCAGGTTCCAATTCACATCTAGGCCTGAAGTCAAATCCAGCTAAATACTCGAGATTCTTCCATTCGGAAAACATGGCTCCCAATCTTGCATGTCTTCGACTTAACGCATCTGCCACTGCGTTACCTTTTCCCAGAGTATAAGCTATACCAAAATCATATGATGCCAAAAACTCTAGCCAACGTTGCTGCCGAAGATTCAAATCCTTTTGGGAGAAAAGATACTTCAACGACTTGTGATCCGTAAACAACTCGAATCGAACTCCCAACAAATAATGCCTCCACATCTTCAGAGCAAATACAATCGCTGCTAACTCCAAATCATGAGTCGGGTAATTCCTTTCATGTGGCTTTAGCTGTCGACTGGCATACGCAACAACTTTATCCTTCTGCATCAGCACTGCTCCAAGTCCAGTACCGCATGCGTCGGTGTAAACCACCATCTCATCATTCCCACTAGGAATAGTCAAAACAGGAGCACTTGTCAGTCTCTCTTTCAGGATTCCGAAAGCTTGCTCACACTTAGCATCCCAACTGAACACTTGGTTCTTTTTCATCAATCCTGTTAACGGTGCAGCTATCTTGGAGAAGTCTTTGATAAACCGTCGATAATATCCTGCTAATCCAAGAAAACTTCTCACATCAGATGCACTCTTAGGTCTAACCCAATCCTGGATTGCTGCCACCTTAGCGGGATCAACCGCTATTCCACTTCCAGAAATCACATGGCCTAAGAATCTCACTTCACTCTTCCAGAAGTGACACTTCGAAAACTTAGCCTTCAGCTGATGTTTCCGTAAGATTTCCAAAACAATACGCAAGTGCGTCTTGTGCTCTTCTTCCGTTCTGGAATAAATCAGAATATCATCCACAAACACAAGTACAAACTTGTTCAACTGATCTCTGAACACTCTATTCATAAGATCCACAAAATATGCTGGCGCGTTAGTCAATCCAAACGGCATTACCAGCCACTCAAAGAAACCGGATGGTGTCCTAAAAGTAGTCTTCGGCACACTATCCTTAGCCACTCTCAACTGGTGAAATCCCGTTGCCAAATCCATCTGAGAAAACACCTTTGCTTCGTGAAGCTGATCAAACAAGTCATCTATTCTCGGCAATGGATACTTGTTCTTCTTAGTCACCTTATTCAGCTCACGATAATCCACACACAATCTCAACGACCCATCTGCCTTGGTTGCAAACACAACTGGTGCACCCCACTCGGACACACTACGCCGAATGAATCCTTTCTGTAAAAGGTCATCAACTTGCACCTTCAACTCTTGCTGTTCCCTAGGCGCCATCCGCCTTAGAGGCATCACAACAGGTCTGGCTCCTTCAACTAGATCTATACGAAACTCGATCTCTCTATGCGGCGGCAACCCTTTGACTTCGTCAAAGACATCCTCGAATCCATTAGCGATCGGCACTGATGACAGTCCATCCCGTGGAACAACCAGCGAATACATGAAGCTCATGAAGACGCCTTCCTCATGCTTACATCGTATCACAACCTTTCGCCCCTCCACATTCTCGACTGTCACTTCCAGCTTTTCGCAATCAACCTTTGCCGCATACTTCCTAAGCCAGTCCATGCCCAAGATAATTCCGAACCCCGCAAAGTTCAGAACAAAACAATCACAAACAAAAGAGCAACCATGACTCGATACAACTAGACCACGGCATAACATACACAAACAAGACGAACCCCCAACTGGATTAGTCACAACCAATGGCCTATCAACAATATCCGGCTTCAAATCTAACCGGCCTACTAGTTCATTACAAACAAACGAATGCGATGCTCCAGTATCAAACAAAACTCTAACTGGAATACCACATAGGAAAAGAGTACCTTGAACAACCACACTCTTTCCCTTCTCTTCAGTAGTAGGAGCTTTCGAAGACGACGGAACAGCTCCTAAAGCATAAGCTTGCACAATCTGCTTATCTCTTCTCGGTTCTGGACAATTCTTCCTGAAATGCCCCGGCTTGTCACAGTTGTGACACTTCATCAGCACCTTCGGATTCTTACAATCCTTTGAGAAATGGCCCTTCTGCTGACAATTGTAGCAAGTCACCTCGCCTTTCGGCTTCTTCTGGCCATCCTTACCCTTCTGCTGCTGCTGCTTCCTCTTCTGGTTTCCACCCTGCTGTGGTTTAGACTCTCCTTTGGTAATAGCAACAACAGGTCCTTCCTTAGGAAACAGACTCTCATGCCTAAGAGCTTTCTCCACAAGCTTCTCAAATGAATTGTCCAAACGATCCACCAACTGTCTCCCAAGACAACTATCCAAGCCGGTCACGAACTTCCCATTCTTCTGGTAAGCAGACTCAATATATGACCGGGCATATTTGGACAAAGCTTCAAACTCAGAAATATACTCAAGAACAGATCTTCCACCCTGCTTGAGCTCTACAAACTTCTTGAACAGAACGGACTTCTGAGCTGTAGAAATGAACTTAGCTTCAAATCTGACTTGGAATTGCTCCCAAGTAATCTCTTCTTCCTGAGTAGTGATGGTAATAGAGTTCCACCAATCAGAAGCTCTCCCTTGAAGCTGCCTGGATGCCAACTTCCTCTTAGTTGCATCATCAATTCCCAAATCACCAAAGATCCTTCTACAAGCATCTATCCACCTCTGGACCTCAATGGTAGATTCTGTTCCCAAGAAAACCTTCCCTCCAAGAGCAGTATAATCCTTGCACAGCTTAGCAAAATCCACTGGTTTCGGAGTTTGGACTTGAACTCCAACATCTACTGCTGCCCCTGGAACTGGTATCCTTCTCATGATCGAAGTCATCATAGCTTCGAACATGGCTGCATAATCAGCAGTCTCTTCAGCAGCACGGCCTTCCCTAGCAGCTGGTCTCCCTCTTCGACTCATTCTCAATATCTATAAAGAGGAATGATTAGAACATCTAGAGAAACAACTGCATAAAGGATTCAAACTCAACTAAACTACTATATTATATATAGTATTCATCCATCAAAATACAATTACGTCTCTCATACGTAGTTACAACGGCGAGCGTTGGGTAAAATCGATTAACCAAGGCTCTGATACCAAATGTGACGACCGCCCATGACCCCTGCACCGAATCTAGAGATAGAGCGCTGAAAAGCGTGCCAGGCGACCATGGACGATTGTCAAGGTAAGATTTAAAACCACAGAATCTATCGTATTACTCACAGCGCATGGACAAAATACAATAGAACATAAGTATAGTGAAGCTTTACAGAACAAAATGACATCATATAAAACTCCATAATAGTTGCATACAAGCATCCACATAGTCAATACATCCAGCCTCACTACATATCTCTCAGAGAATACAAAACAACGGAATAACCAGTACATATAAGAAGATAATATGCAACCCTCTAGCTCGTCTTCGATATCAGCATCGTGAGAAGAGAACGGCACCTGTCACCTGCTACCTAGTCTGCCCGTCCCAAAATGGACGAACAGCCCAAGGCAATAAGAATTAAAACATAAAGCCTTGAGTCAGACAACAGTCTTAGTGAGCAGTAAATTAACTAACAACATACCAAAAGAGCATAAAGGAAAAGGAATAGGAATACAACCCTCCCACTCCAACCTCATTCTACAGTGATAGCCCCCAGACACACACTAAGCAGAAGCAAACATAGCAGAGCATACAATTTAAAGTAAAACTACTATCACTCGAGTCAAGGGCGATGTTTTCCAAATACCAAGGCCTAAATCAGATAAGCACCCAGAAAATACCGCTCTTGAGTCCGAATGACGATACAACCAAACATCCATGACTCTGGCTATCACTGTTATCATTGCTTCGATATCACCGTTAATTGAATGACCGGCACATTCTTTCAGCCGTCCGTCAAGGGCTAATGAAAACCCCGGTTCTAGACATAACTCCCGCACGTCGTCGTAGCCCGTGCCTAGGACTATCGAATCTGCCCAGAGTACTCGACCATCAACAGTTGGCCGTTGGGACTATCGAATCTGCCCAAACGTACTCTTGCTTAGAGCATGCTAGAACCTTCAACAACGATGCTATCCAAGCCTCCTAGTCATCCTCCTCGATGACTATCCTCGTATCCATTCATTATCCTCAACTCGAATCATATCACCGAGTTATCAACATGCTTGGAATGATCCCGTCTGGATTAGACCAAGTCTTCGTCACATGTTTGCCTCGCTTCATTACATCCTCGCAAAGCCTCATCTCAACATCACATCATCACATCTATGCATAAGAGCTTCATCATCCCGCTACATATGCCACGAGCAGCTTTCCCAATTCAAGAGCCTTTCCCTTAGCTTTTGAATCACCTTCGATCTAAATCTAGTCATCAATCATCTAGTTCATAACAATCAGTCAAATCAAACATCAATCCAATCAATCAAGCATTCAAAAATGATCTAAGTAGACAATTATAACAAATAAGGGCATTTTCGTAATTAAAGAGTTGAAAGTCCAATAAGCATGAAAACATGGATTATATCTCTACAAACTTGATGAGTGAACTTGCATAGGTTAACATATGATAAAATGGATGTAACATCATCATGGACAACGGATCTATATGGATCTACACTTAGGATGAAGAAAATGCATGGAAATCTCTATTTTAACACCAAATCGAGCCAACAATCCGATATACTCCTTTGGATCCGTGTGAGAGATAATCACCACTCACCAAATCACCTAAACAACCTCAAATCAACACGCTTCAGATCTGGACAGCGAAGGATCAAGCTTGATCTATCACGAATCCGCTTCAAACGAAGAAATCTCTCTTGAAAAGATGAAGATCTTCAACTTTTAGCTCTTGGATCTTCAATCTTGATCTTCGATTTGGATGGATGGAAGCACTAGATTAGAGTGGAGAAAGGAAGTGAAGAAGTGTAGAAGTCGAGCTCTCAAAATGGCAGCACTTCGTCGCTTCAAAATCCGGATCCCAAAAATGAAGAGAAGCTCTCCTATTTATAGCAGAAAATACCTTAAGTCGTAACTCGGCTATCTTCTTAAGTCGCTGCCGACTTAACACTTATGCCGACCTACGACTCAACAACCCCCTATGACTTAACCAAGCTACGAGTCAACACACGCTCCTACGACTTAATCCTCATCTGTCTACGACTTACGATAAAACAGCCATCTCCTAAGTCGTATACGACTTATAGCATCTTCCGACTCAACACAAAGGCTACGACTCATCAAATAACTGGTACGACTCAACCACTAAGTCGGTTGTGACTTAACACTTCGTCTATATGACTTAACGACTTAACAACTTGCTGGGATACGACTTAGCTGATTAGACGAGACAACTCATTCTACGACTTATTAGTTAACTCGGTCACGACTTATACTTGGCAGAAGATACGACTCATCACATCTATGCTTCTACGACTTAACATAGCAGCTTTGCCGATCTACCAGTATAAGACTCAACTCCTAAGTCGTCCAGGTCTTAAGTCGACCACTACCTTAACTCGTCAGCCGACTTAACACTTAACTCAAAACCTTAAGTCGTCTACAATAACATAAGTCGGTCACTTCCTTAGGTTGTCTATCCCTTAACTCGGCAATGACTTACAACCTTCGACTTAACACTTGCCGAGTTAACCTCAACCTACTAACCTAGCCCAGCTACGACTTATCTCCTTAGGTCGTCGCCGACTCACCCCCTAAGTCCTTAACTCGCCCAGACTCATCACTAACTCGTCCAGAACCCATAAGTCGGCTACGACTTAGGACTTAACCAAAATTCTTCCCAAAATCTGAAACAACCTAAAATGTTGAAAATTCCAGATTTGAACGAACTTTTCGATCCGTAAAAATACGGGTCGTTACATTCTCTCCCCCTTAGGAATTTCGCCCCCGAAATTCCAAGCAATCAAAAACTATTCCGTACGTCTACCATCCATAGCAATCAACAGGCCATGCATCCAATTCTAACTTAGCGTACAGAATTCTAAAATTAGGACAAGTTACAATATCGCGAGATGACACGACACCTTAGGGCCATACCTTGAAGAGTTCAGGATGAGTTGCCTTCATCCTCTCTTCCACCTCCCACGTACAGTCGTTATCATCGTCACTCCATTGTATCTTGAGCAACTTAACTACCTTCCTCCTAAGCTGTTTCGTGTCGGTTTCAACAACACGAAGCGGCTTACGAGGTCTTCTATCAACTGGATCAACTTCAAAATCTTCACAGCTACCAGCAGAAACTACCGTACTCGAGTCGTGCACATACTTCCGTAGATAAGATACATGAAAAACATTGTGCACACTCGACATCTTCTCTGGTAACTCCAATCTGTAAGCGAGCTTTCCAGTTCGCTCGATAATCGGGAATGGTCCAACAAATCTCGGAGTCAATTTTCCTTTCTTCCCGAATCGAATAACATTCTTCAGCGGAGAAATCTTCACAAAAACCATATCTCCTGCGTCGAATTCCAAATCCTTACGACGCTTATCAGCATAACTCTTCTGGCGGTCTTGGGCTGCCTTCATTCGTTGCCGGATGACCTCTATACAATCTGAAGTCTGTCGGATCATCTCTAGCCCAAGTATCAGCTTTTCTCCAGTTTCCAACCAACATGCCGGAGAGTTACACGGTCTTCCATACAATGCCTCATACGGTGCCATACCAATGCTTGACTGGTAACTGTTGTTGTACGCAAACTCCACCAAATGAAGGTGATCTTCCCATGATCCTCCGAAATCCAAAACACAAGCTCTGAGGAGATCTTCCAAAACTCTGTTGACTCTCTCAGTCTGACCATCTGTTTGAGGGTGATAAGCTGTACTCAAACACAACTCGGTTCCCAAAACTTCCTGGAAGCTCTTCCAAAATCCACTAGTGAACAATGGATCTCGATCGCTCACTATACTTTTCGGAATACCATGGAATCGAACTATCCACTTAACATACAACTCAGCCAACTTTGATGCAGTCCTAGTCGATCGAACGGGAATAAATCATGCACTCTTAGTCAGACGATCCACAATGACCCAAATCCCTTCATTTCCCGTTCTGGTTCTAGGTAATCCATCAATAAAATCCATCGACACTTGCTCCCACTTCCATGTAGGAACTTCTAATGGCTGAAGCAACCCACTTGGCTTCTTCTGTTCGGCCTTCACCAACTGGCAGTTCATACACTTGGAAATAAAATTTCCAACATCCTTCTTCATACCTTCCCAGTAGTAGGTTCTCTTCATATCCCGATACATCTTATTTCCACCTGGATGAATTGTCAGCTTCGAGTGATGACTTTCCTTCAGAACTTCACTCCTCAATTCATCTATATCGGGAACAACTAGTCGTCCTTGCTTCCGAAGCCAACCCTCTCGATCGACCTCGAATCCTTTATCCTTTTCTGGATCCAATCCAGATCCCAATTCACGGATAATCTTGACAAGCTTATCATCTCGCTTTTGGCTCTCACCAATCCTTTCCACAAGAGTGGGTCTTATTGATAAGTTTGCCAACATCTCAGGTTCCAATTCACATCTAGGCCTGAAGTCAAATCCAGCTAAATACTCGAGATTCTTCCATTCGGAAAACATGGCTCCCAATCCTGCATGTCTTCGACTTAACGCATCTGCCACTGCGTTACCTTTTCCCAGAGTATAAGCTATACCAAAATCATATGATGCCAAAAACTCTAGCCAACGTTGCTGCCGAAGATTCAAATCCTTTTGGGAGAAAAGATACTTCAACGACTTGTGATCCGTAAACAACTCGAATCGAACTCCCAACAAATAATGCCTCCACATCTTCAGAGCAAATACAATCGCTGCTAACTCCAAATCATGAGTCGGGTAATTCCTTTCATGTGGCTTTAGCTGTCGACTGGCATACGCAACAACTTTATCCTTCTGCATCAGCACTGCTCCAAGTCCAGTACCGCATGCGTCGGTGTAAACCACCATCTCATCATTCCCACTAGGAATAGTCAAAACAGGAGCACTTGTCAGTCTCTCTTTCAGGATTCCGAAAGCTTGCTCACACTTAGCATCCCAACTGAACACTTGGTTCTTTTTCGTCAATCCTGTTAACGGTGCAGCTATCTTGGAGAAGTCTTTGATAAACCGTCGATAATATCCTGCTAATCCAAGAAAACTTCTCACATCAGATGCACTCTTAGGTCTAACCCAATCCTGGATTGCTGCCACCTTAGCGGGATCAACCGCTATTCCACTTCCAGAAATCACATGGCCTAAGAATCTCACTTCACTCTTCCAGAAGTGACACTTCGAAAACTTAGCCTTCAGCTGATGTTTCCGTAAGATTTCCAAAACAATACGCAAGTGCGTCTTGTGCTCTTCTTCCGTTCTGGAATAAATCAGAATATCATCCACAAACACAAGTACAAACTTGTTCAACTGATCTCTGAACACTCTATTCATAAGATCCACAAAATATGCTGGCGCGTTAGTCAATCCAAACGGCATTACCAGCCACTCAAAGAAACCGGATGGTGTCCTAAAAGCAGTCTTCGGCACACTATCGTTAGCCACTCTCAACTGGTGAAATCCCGTTGCCAAATCCATCTGAGAAAACACCTTTGCTTCGTGAAGCTGATCAAACAAGTCATCTATTCTCGGCAATGGATACTTGTTCTTCTTAGTCACCTTATTCAGCTCACGATAATCCACACACAATCTCAACGACCCATCTGCCTTGGTTGCAAACACAACTGGTGCACCCCACTCGGACACACTACGCCGAATGAATCCTTTCTGTAAAAGGTCATCAACTTGCACCTTCAACTCTTGCTGTTCCCTAGGCGCCATCCGCCTTAGAGGCATCACAACAGGTCTGGCTCCTTCAACTAGATCTATACGAAACTCGATCTCTCTATGCGGCGGCAACCCTTTGACTTCGTCAAAGACATCCTCGAATCCATTAGCGATCGGCACTGATGACAGTCCATCCCGTGGAACAACCAGCGAATACATGAAGCTCATGAAGACGCCTTCCTCATGCTTACATCGTATCACAACCTTTCGCCCCTCCACATTCTCGACTGTCACTTCCAGCTTTTCGCAATCAACCTTTGCCGCATACTTCCTAAGCCAGTCCATGCCCAAGATAATTCCGAACCCCGCAAAGTTCAGAACAAAACAATCACAAACAAAAGAGCAACCATGACTCGATACAACTAGACCACGGCATAACATACACAAACAAGACGAACCCCCAACTGGATTAGTCACAACCAATGGCCTATCAACAATATCCGGCTTCAAATCTAACCGGCCTACTAGTTCATTACAAACAAACGAATGCGATGCTCCAGTATCAAACAAAACTCTAACTGGAATACCACATAGGAAAAGAGTACCTTGAACAACCACACTCTTTCCCTTCTCTTCAGTAGTAGGAGCTTTCGAAGACGACGGAACAGCTCCTAAAGCATAAGCTTGCACAATCTGCTTATCTCTTCTCGGTTCTGGACAATTCTTCCTGAAATGCCCCGGCTTGTCACAGTTGTGACACTTCATCAGCACCTTCGGATTCTTACAATCCTTTGAGAAATGGCCCTTCTGCTGACAATTATAGCAAGTCACCTCGCCTTTCGGCTTCTTCTGGCCATCCTTACCCTTCTGCTGCTGCTGCTTCCTCTTCTGGTTTCCACCCTGCTGTGGTTTAGACTCTCCTTTGGTAATAGCAACAACAGGTCCTTCCTTAGGAAACAGACTCTCATGCCTAAGAGCTTTCTCCACAAGCTTCTCAAATGAATTGTCCAAACGATCCACCAACTGTCTCCCAAGATAACTATCCAAGCTGGTCACGAACTTCTCATTCTTCTGGTAAGCAGACTCAATATATGACCGGGCATATTTGGACAAAGCTTCAAACTCAGAAATATACTCAAGAACAGATCTTCCACCCTGCTTGAGCTCTACAAACTTCTTGAACAGAACGGACTTCTGAGCTGTAGAAATGAACTTAGCTTCAAATCTGACTTGGAATTGCTCCCAAGTAATCTCTTCTTCCTGAGTAGTGATGGTAATAGAGTTCCACCAATCAGAAGCTCTCCCTTGAAGCTGCCTGGATGCCAACTTCCTCTTAGTTGCATCATCAATTCCCAAATCACCAAAGATCCTTCTACAAGCATCTATCCACCTCTGGACCTCAATGGTAGATTCTGTTCCCAAGAAAACCTTCCCTCCAAGAGCAGTATAATCCTTGCACAGCTTAGCAAAATCCACTGGTTTCGGAGTTTGGACTTGAACTCCAACATCTACTGCTGCCCCTGGAACTGGTATCCTTCTCATGATCGAAGTCATCATAGCTTCGAACATGGCTGCATAATCAGCAGTCTCTTCAGCAGCACGGCCTTCCCTAGCAGCTGGTCTCCCTCTTCGACTCATTCTCAATATCTATAAAGAGGAATGATTAGAACATCTAGAGAAACAACTGCATAAAGGATTCAAACTCAACTAAACTACTATATTATATATAGTATTCATCCATCAAAATACAATTACGTCTCTCATACGTAGTTACAACGGCGAGCGTTGGGTAAAATCGATTAACCAAGGCTCTGATACCAAATGTGACGACCGCCCATGACCCCTGCACCGAATCTAGAGATAGAGCGCTGAAAAGCGTGCCAGGCGACCATGGACGATTGTCAAGGTAAGATTTAAAACCACAGAATCTATCGTATTACTCACAGCGCATGGACAAAATACAATAGAACATAAGTATAGTGAAGCTTTACAGAACAAAATGACATCATATAAAACTCCATAATAGTTGCATACAAGCATCCACATAGTCAATACATCCAGCCTCACTACATATCTCTCAGAGAATACAAAACAGCGGAATAACCAGTACATATAAGAAGATAATATGCAACCCTCTAGCTCGTCTTCGATATTAGCATCGTGAGAAGAGAACGGCACCTGTCACCTGCTACCTAGTCTGCCCGTCCCAAAATGGACGAACAGCCCAAGGCAATAAGAATTAAAACATAAAGCCTTGAGTCAGACAACAGTCTTAGTGAGCAGTAAATTAACTAACAACATACCAAAAGAGCATAAAGGAAAAGGAATAGGAATACAACCCTCCCACTCCAACCTCATTCTACAGTGATAGCCCCCAGACACACACTAAGCAGAAGCAAACATAGCAGAGCATACAATTTAAAGTAAAACTACTATCACTCGAGTCAAGGGCGATGTTTTCCAAATACCAAGGCCTAAATCAGATAAGCACCCAGAAAATACCGCTCTTGAGTCCGAATGACGATACAACCAAACATCCATGACTCTGGCTATCACTGTTATCATTGCTTCGATATCACCGTTAATTGAATGACCGGCACATTCTTTCAGCCGTCCGTCAAGGGCTAATGAAAACCCCGGTTCTAGACATAACTCCCGCACGTCGTCGCAGCCCGTGCCTAGGACTATCGAATCTGCCCAGAGTACTCGACCATCAACAGTTGGCCGTTGGGACTATCGAATCTGCCCAAACGTACTCTTGCTTAGAGCATGCTAGAACCTTCAACAACGATGCTATCCAAGCCTCCTAGTCATCCTCCTCGACGACTATCCTCGATCCATTCATTATCCTCAACTCGAATCATATCACCGAGTTATCAACATGCTTGGAATGATCCCGTCTGGATTAGACCAAGTCTTCGTCACATGTTTGCCTCGCTTCATTACATCCTCGCAAAGCCTCATCTCAACATCACATCATCACATCTATGCATAAGAGCTTCATCATCCCGCTACATATGCCACGAGCAGCTTTCCCAATTCAAGAGCCTTTCCCTTAGCTTTTGAATCACCTTCGATCTAAATCTAGTCATCAATCATCTAGTTCATAACAATCAGTCAAATCAAACATCAATCCAATCAATCAAGCATTCAAAAATGATCTAAGTAGACAATTATAACAAATAAGGGCATTTTCGTAATTAAAGAGTTGAAAGTCCAATAAGCATGAAAACATGGATTATATCTCTACAAACTTGATGAGTGAACTTGCATAGGTTAACATATGATAAAATGGATGTAACATCATCATGGACAACGGATCTATATGGATCTACACTTAGGATGAAGAAAATGCATGGAAATCTCTATTTTAACACCAAATCGAGCCAACAATCCGATATACTCCTTTGGATCCGTGTGAGAGATAATCACCACTCACCAAATCACCTAAACAACCTCAAATCAACACGCTTCAGATCTGGACAGCGAAGGATCAAGCTTGATCTATCACGAATCCGCTTCAAACGAAGAAATCTCTCTTGAAAAGATGAAGATCTTCAACTTTTAGCTCTTGGATCTTCAATCTTGATCTTCGATTTGGATGGATGGAAGCACTAGATTAGAGTGGAGAAAGGAAGTGAAGAAGTGTAGAAGTCGAGCTCTCAAAATGGCAGCACTTCGTCGCTTCAAAATCCGGATCCCAAAAATGAAGAGAAGCTCTCCTATTTATAGCAGAAAATACCTTAAGTCGTAACTCGGCTATCTTCTTAAGTCGCTGCCGACTTAACACTTATGCCGACCTACGACTCAACAACCCCCTATGACTTAACCAAGCTACGAGTCAACACACGCTCCTACGACTTAATCCTCATCTGTCTACGACTTACGATAAAACAGCCATCTCCTAAGTCGTATACGACTTATAGCATCTTCCGACTCAACACAAAGGCTACGACTCATCAAATAACTGGTACGACTCAACCACTAAGTCGGTTGTGACTTAACACTTCGTCTATATGACTTAACGACTTAACAACTTGCTGGGATACGACTTAGCTGATTAGACGAGACAACTCATTCTACGACTTATTAGTTAACTCGGTCACGACTTATACTTGGCAGAAGATACGACTCATCACATCTATGCTTCTACGACTTAACATAGCAGCTTTGCCGATCTACCAGTATAAGACTCAACTCCTAAGTCGTCCAGGTCTTAAGTCGACCACTACCTTAACTCGTCAGCCGACTTAACACTTAACTCAAAACCTTAAGTCGTCTACAATAACATAAGTCGGTCACTTCCTTAGGTTGTCTATCCCTTAACTCGGCAACGACTTACAACCTTCGACTTAACACTTGCCGAGTTAACCTCAACCTACTAACCTAGCCCAGCTACGACTTATCTCCTTAGGTCATCGCCGACTCACCCCCTAAGTCCTTAACTCGCCCATACTCATCACTTACTCGTCCAGAACCCATAAGTCGGCTACGACTTAGGACTTAACCAAAATTCTTCCCAAAATCTGAAACAACCTAAAATGTTGAAAATTCCAGATTTGAACGAACTTTTCGATCCGTAAAAATACGGGTCGTTACAACCTCTGACCCTAATTAAAAAGGATTTTTTGGCTGCCATTATTCCCATCCTTTGCTGGCCGACATCATCCCCTAAGAGCTCAAGCAAATCAAACTCAAATCAATTCAAAAGATGAGTGTTATTTGAAAGTCAAAGGTCTAAGGTTCATGGATTAACAGTTTGTAGAATCGAAAAACTTTCAAAGGATTGAGTTTATCATTACAAAGCGTGCTTCAATGCATTGGTTTTAGGTATGTTTTTAATATATTATATAACTTCAAATTTCTAGATAAAATTTTATTACTCATCCATATTATTATTATATTGTGACAATTCTTTATTTATTGATGTTGTCATATACTAAAGTGGTTATGAGTGTGTAATCATTTAAAGAAAAATAATTTTTCACATGTAGATCAGATATGCTCAACTGAATATTTTAATTATAATAATTATTATTTTACTAATTAATATATATAAATAAATATATCATTTAATTATATTTATATGGTTTGAATTTAATTATAACATCATTTCATGGTAATTATTGAATATATATTTTTATACAAGTATATTTACGGTAGTTATAATTTTTGATAGTTGTAAAATATTTTATATAATTTTTACTATTATTTAATATTATTTAAATTAATATACTATCTAAATAATTCATATTAAATAAAATATATTTTGAAAATTAACTTTTAAATTTTATAAAATTATTTTATCATGAAATAAGCTTTCGACTAGAAAATGAAAATTAAAAAAAGAATCATATTTTCTATTTTAAAAAATTATTGTAATATATGGTCGAAAAAATTAATTAATAAAAAATAAATTTAATCGAGAAAAAGTATAAAAAAAAATTCTAACCTCAAAATATCATATTCGATTTTACAGAAATTTAAAATTTAAATAAAATGCTTCGTAACTATTTATTATTAATATTTTATTAATTTTCGACTAATATATATATAATATAATTTTATTATGCTGTGCATACTAATTAAGTTTTTTAATTAATACACACACACATTTAGATATTATAAATATGCTTATGAATAAATATATATGTTGGTTCAATTTTTTTATATATTATGTGTGTGTGTGTATTATTTTAATATTTACTACAATAATACATACATACATACATACATACATACATATATATATATATATATATATTACCAATAATTCACATACATACATACATATATTATGTTTAAATATTTTCATTCTCTTAAAATTATTTAAATAAAATTAACATACATATTTATATACATATATGTAGATTTATAATATTTATATAAATAATAAGTTTAAATACATACATATATTTGAACAACATACAATACATATCGGATGAGCAACCATTGCGATGTAAATCCCTACATCTATACATGGACATGTTATACCTTGCATGGATTATCATGTTATACATGCTCACATATACATATATGTATGATATATATGTGTACAAATATATATATATATATATATATAATTTATAGATTTAAACAAAATAAGAGAATTTATTTAAATAAAATTTAGAATTGTTCTAAATAAATTAGACTTCATAGGCCCAATGTAGATCCAATAAAAGAATTTTTTTTTGAAATTCACCCATAACTTTCACTACGGGATGCCCCAATTCCAACAATGGTATCGGAGTCAAATAACTTATGCGATCTAAATTAGTCATGTTAGAGTTAACTAATTAAAGCTTGCCTATGTAGTACGGTGTCTAGAAAAGTAGTATTTAAGGTTGGATTTAGGTAATCATGTATACTGCCTTACCTAGCTACTAGTAGGGCCCGAAATGATGAGGTAAGCCCAAATGGTTATCCCTAATAGAAAAGGCCCAATTTGAAATGGACCTTGGCTGATTTAAAATTTTAAAAAAATTAGAACAAAAGGTTATAAATTTAAAATAAGAAAAAATATCATAATATAAATTGTCAACTTGTTTTGAAAATTAAAATTAAAATTTTTAATCTAAAAATTAAATTTAAAATAAAACATATAATATAAAAGTTATAATATGATAAAAAAATTCAAATTGTTTGAAAAATAATATGAATTAATTTCGAAAATTTAATTTATTAATAAGATTAATAAAATAAATTCATTAACTAATAAGTTAATTAATGGAAAATATATGCATTATTATATATTTTTGATATATGTTATGATATTTTTAAAATGTTTAAAATATCATAAGTATACACGTATATATAATATGATTTTTCAAAATTAATGTAAATTTAATTAAATTGTTTAATTAAATAAATTAATTAAAAGATTAATCAAGTAAATAATATACTCATATATATGATATATATGTTATATTATAAAGACTATAGTACATGATAATTATTAAATATAAATGTTATATTAAATTAATATAAAATTAAGTAAAATATTGATTAATTAAATAAGATTTAATTAATATAATATATACATAGGTCTATTATATAAGTAATATGAAGTATATAAGTTATATAATAATAAAACTTCTATAATATGAATATATAAAGTAAAGGTGGAACGTTAAGAAACCCTAAATAGACTTAAGGAATAAATACATACGTAAATATATGTACACCATGATTTCTGATATGTCCGACACTTGAATCATGAGGGTATTTCATAAGAAATACATTATTTCATAAGTCGATATCACTCGATATAATATATTAAAGATTGTGAATTTTCAATATAATGTTTTCCTCTCCCATATATATATATATATATTACCTACATACTCCTTAGTTGTTGAGCAGACTCAAGCTGGGAATGTTATGTGTAGTATTATTAATATATTGAATAGACGAGGTAAGATAACTATATGTATTTGTTGAGCAGACTCAAGGTATATATACTATACTTAGGCTATTGTGATATGGTAGGTGTGAGTAAATAGTTTCATTTCGATTTGTTGAGCAGACTCAAGATCGAAGCGAAATTAGGACAAGGTACCAAAGGGTTAGGAGTTGTATATGATGCAACCGATAAGGAGTTATCCATCGTCTGTGGAGCTATAACTTGTTGAGCAGACTCAAGGTCAGAATTCCAAGATGGATGAATCCTAACACTTACTAGTGAAGTCAAAAGACTTCTATGTTTCGACTTAGGGTTTGGAAAAACATAAAAAACTAGTGGAAGCCTTATTAGAAAAATGAAATGATAACATTTAACCTTTCTAATATTGTAAGAACATATGTTATATAATGTTATAATAATCTATATTGATAAATTTGTGTGTTTCATACAATTGATAAAATGTTTTATCAATTAAGTTATACAAATGAACTGAATTGAATATTGAAAAATAGAAATATAATACATATACTTACTATTAAATACTTCTGTCACATTAATATTTTCTATACCGATGCAAGTACCTAATTTTATAACTACTTAATACATTTGTAATTTGGTTGCTTACGTATTTATTTGATTGAGACTGTGTATTGCATTCAATAAGTTACGAACTCAAAAGTACTAGAAGATTTTGGATATTTGATCTATATGCTATCACATATAAATGTTATATGGGGAACGATCACAGTTCATAATGCATGATACTTCAATGAAGTTAGTACATTTGAAATAAGCTAACAAACAGTATTGTGAGATCGAGTATTCAATTTGACTGATTACAAAAAGGATCGTATTGTGTTAAATGTAACACTAGACCAAAACTACAAGAAAGATATAAGAATTTGATCATTAAAATGTCAGCTTGATCGGTTAACAAAAAGTGTAACATATTTGATGTCCTTAAATGTTAAGGATGTTCGAGTACACTTTGGTAAAGAGTTTGTTATGACGTTGTAGTAAGAATTTTCTTTTGAATGGTATGACCATTTAGAAAGAAAAAATGTATAAGAGCAGATGTGATTAAACATATAGTTAGGATGAAGAGAGTGAATGGCCATGTATGCTTCATAAAGAAACATCGGAAATGAGAATTGTTAAATAATAATTGATACTTAATATTGGAATAAGGAATATATATGATTTCTATTCTAAAATGTGTATATTTTCATGTAGAAAATTATTTTCAGTGAAATTTATTTCTTTGGGTTCAAGATATTTAATCAAAGAACTCTTCGCTATAAAATAGTTACAGTGTATGAAATAAATAATCTATAGTAAATGAATGATAGACCTCCGAATTTAGTATGCTATTATAGTAATGGCGGAAATAGTGGGAGCATGCCATATAGCATTTATTAATTGCATCAAATTACGAAAATTGTTTTCATAAAATATACTGATCATTATTTATGAAATAATGGCTATTTTTTATGTTGGTTGAAAAATAGACGTAATTATATTTCATTGTGAATATTATGAATATTTATTATGAAATAAAATTAAACGTGGTATTTGTTTTCATAACAAAAGTTATGCATTAGAAAACATTGACGTATCTAAAATTAATTACAATTATTTTGGAAGTATAAACTAAACCGTAGTTTTGAGAAATAATTTTTATTATATGATTATTATAAATCATATGGTATTGGTAATTATATCTCAAACAATTAAGAGCTATGCACCCATTTAGTGGGAGCATCGTAGGAGTTAATGAACTCTTAGGATTAATATATATAGATGTATGCAATCGTAAGTCTATTAATATCAAAATGGTTCTACATACTTAGTTATATTCACCAATGAGTTACCAAAAACATGAATGTGTATATTTGATACACATGTATAAGTCTATGACAAGCTCATGGAATATAAAATAGAAGTAAATAATATAACATGCAGAAGGATTGATTTGATTTTATCGTGTGAGTAACTATATTGGAAAGAGTTCCAAACGTACCAAAAATGAATAAAGATTCATTCTCAACAGTAACTTCTCCCTATAATACATAATAATGTATGACGAATGAAAGCATGATTAATAATGAGTGAAGTTGAATTAAACTCTTTCTATAAGGTGTGTACTTAAGAGTAGTACATAAGGATAAAATTAATATCATCCAAAGAATAGTTTACAAAATCATACAAGATATGGGTTTATAAGAAACCTCATCATGTCCTAGGCCAAAGAGTTGGCGGGTTGTGTTAGTCGAAAGACTGCATGTAATAGTTATATGTAATTGATCTTGTATGAATCACCCAAAAGAAGTTTGGGTATGATATTCATTGGATGACTAATTTATGTGGTGAATATAAGTATTGTAACTAAAATCAAATCAGTTTTATGTATAAGGAAATTCCTAAAGTGTTGGTGAATACTCATTCCATTGCACTAAGAAACAGCCGTTGTTTCAAGAAATACCAACTTTATTGCGAAGGAATTTCTTTAAGAAATTATTGGAATTAGAATGGATTTGGATATGATCCAAAGATGAAATTGGTTATGTGGGATGAAATGAAATTAACTTAACCTAAGTGAACATATCATATTAGAGTGTCAAATAAGTATTATCACATATCGAAGAGAAACTATGAGTTTCTTATCTTTGTCAAGAATGGATAATCCTCAATTGTCAATTAAGCCATTAAGAGTATTGACTCTATGATGCGCAAATCCAAATAGATTCCAAATATGTTATCAAAATATGATTTTGATAGTTGTTCTCAAAGGAATATGATCCATTGGCCGCATATATGTCTTTAAGGAAATGACAAATGTAGATGGAATATAGTGAGCCACATTGATGAGAATAATATAGTAAATTTCGTTGTTGAAATTAACATAACAGATTCATAATTTGATGTGCTCAAATTGATTCGGATTTACTCACAAAATTATTGCTTAGTATGGCTTTGTGTTTGGTACGTATGTGCTGAAATAGAAGATTCTATATATTGATTTAGAATAGACTGTTTGCATATAACAACCAAAGTGTCTCAAAGTCAGTGGGAGCGATGTTGGGGTTTGTAAGTTTTTGGATATGATCTAAGAACAAATACAGAAGTGTCATTCAACAAGCATCAAAATTGAACAAGTATTTTGATATAAATATCAAATTGTTTGATTATCAATCAAAATGCAGAGGAAACACGTGCTCATAAGAAAGAACGTTAAAAGCTACATAGATATTTCTAAACCATAAGTAAATAATAAATCATTGTGTCATGACCCGCCCTTCTGGACCCTCGAAAATCGACACAAAATACTCAACAGTATAATATGCCGACGATCGAATGCCGGAAAAGACAGATTGTAGAAGAATAAGAAAGTAGATAGAAGAAGAAAGAACTAAACAAAATCAGAACCTCACAGTCGCAGCGGATAAAATATAATATATAGAACAGATCTTTACACAAAATGAAAACTATATCTGTTTATATACAATACATCATCATCAGAGTATGTCATAATACAATCGTCAATATCCAGTCAATCAGTCAATACAACAATCACAGCAGCGGAATAATACAAGTACGAATGATACGTCCCGACTCCAGCTCCTCTCCTACTCCATAGCAACCTATCCTGAAAATATACTCGGTCTGACCCGAGCATTATAATAAAATAACACCCAAGTCAGTCTGGAATACCAGCGCATCATAAATACATCCAAACTGATTATTAAAGTTTCAAAAATCCTTTGAAAACAAAAGCATCTCGTAAGACCACGCCACAAATAAACATGTCGGGTTTTTACCTTACGATAGCTAAAAACACTTTTTATAAAAATCCTCTGATATTATAATAGTGTCTATTGACAAATACTTATTAAAATAGCCGAAATTGTTACATTTATTAAATTCCGGCATACTAGCCACAACGTGGGTAATACAAACAAAACTCGTACAAGGCACGTAGGGAGAATGGATTTCCAACGAATGACTAGGCACTGGGGTACCACCTGTCACAGTACGTGGCCTAGATCACAGTACCGAGGAGTACGCCCGCTCCCCTGCAACACAAGACCGGAATCATCCCTTACTGGATAATTCCAAGTAAAATCACCCCACGGTTGTGATCAGCAACCGCACCACTAAGCCGAAATAAAAGGGACATCTAGACAGGGATGACCTTACTCTCAAGTGGGGGCTACCCACGAAGCCTTGCTGCATATCCCCTGATTTTCAGTCATTCCCGGTTGATGAGGCTTGAGGCTTAGCGTTACCTTTACAGAACATTTCACTTTGAATGCCCATCGTCCACCTGACGATGTCACGAAAGCATTCGTCCATACAAGTCCGTCCCAGGTCCGAACGGAACCGAAGGCACTACTCCTACTACATCCATTTTGGAAATATCCTCAGGATTAGTAGCGACTAGCCCTTGCACTTCACTGCTCCATCTTCGACTTCGAACACGTTACACGAAACGTACAAACCGGATCGAAGTGGTATTCGAGTCTCCAGACCTAGAATCCCGGTATACGGAAACTCGATCCCGGTCTCTTCGAAACGATCAGCGCATTTGGCCAATATTGATAGTCGGTGATTTAACTATCAATTAATGTTCACAAACATCCATACACATCCATCACACAATAAATAATCTCCATATTATTTATTTCCTTCTAATATCTTTCAAAGAGATATTTTCACATTTTCAAAACTCATTTGAAAACAATTTTCCCCTCTTCCTTTACAAGGTAAATCCTTTACCCTTTATTCCCATCGGGAATAACCAAGTATAAAACAATTTGCATTTAAAACAGTTAAAAATACTTTATACTGAAATATACTTTAAAATATGAAAATTTCTTCTATTTATTTACTCAAAATATAAATTTAAAATATGTGAAGAAAACTAGTTATTAACACCATAAACTTTGATTTTAAAAATAAGGGTTTTAGTTTAACTAAATTCAAAATAGCGTTATAAGAAGAAAAATACTAATTTTAACAACTTAAGTTAAAACCAACTTTTAAATAAATCCATTTGTAAAATAATTGCTAATATACTCCCAATTTATTACGGTATTAGAATTATTAATTTATTTCTTTAAAAATAACGATTTCTTAAAAATACTTTTAAAACGATTTAAACTTAACCTTAGTTAAATAAAATCTTTTTATAAACATTTACTTGGTTTCCCAGGGAAACACTTTCCCGTTTCAAACATTTCAAAGTACTCTTTCATATAAATCCACTGATTTATTTCAAGTCAATTTATGATTTCAACATAAATTTCCAATTCCATACTTAACTATAACTTCCTCCGAAGTTAAATCACAATTTTCCATTTCCGGAAATTCATTTTTAAATCATAGTTTTAAAACATTTTAAATTAAACATTTTTGGTGAATTTCCAATGGAAGCCAAATTTCCAATTCACTTAATTAAATTCCAATGAAATACGGCATTTCAAAACATTCTATTTTTCATTTGAACTTGTTAATTTATATTCGGAAACTCCATTTTAACATATTTTTAATTTCCGGATAACATTAGTCATTATTAAAATAAACACCGTTAATTTAAACAATTTATAATTTCATAAATTTAATCTCCAGAAAATTTATATTTCATATTTATCGATTGATAAATTTTCCCACAATATTAAATCCCAATTTTGTCCATTTATAAATTAAATTCTGTAATTATGATTTATGCAACAATTTCACAACACAATTAAATTTCCAGATTTATCAATCACAACATATAAACAGGTATTCACTAACAATTATAAAATAATTGCTACAATTGTGAGGAATCCAGTTGGATCCCTCCAACCTGTTTCTCCCTGCATCACAGATATTAGCACATCGCAATATAAATATCAATCCAGACTGATAATCACAGATATAATCAACCATTCACATAGATATTTAAATATCAACTATTTATAATGTCTAGCATCCAGATGTGAGTGAGAATAACTCACCTTGAGTTCGGCGAGCGTTCGAAATTTTAAATTAAACCGGATGACGTCCGATTTAACCCAAATTCCTACTTGCCCGAAACGACTCCGGATCTGCACCATCACGAAGTACGTCTCTCTGCGATTCCAACGGTTCCAATTTCGTTAAAATCTGAGTACGTATGAGTTCGTTATGATATTACAAAGTTTTGAATTGAAATTTAAAAACAATTTCTTTTATTTAATTTATACCATTACAGCCGTTTATCAACGTTTGAAATCTAGGCCGCACGTTCACTTCATCTTCTCCTTCACGCGCGTCTACAGCTACAACCAAACCCATCACTCTCGAACTAGGGTTCGAAATTGCAACCACCACGACTCGCTTCAGCATGATCGGCGATCACCACCTGAAAGGACTTCGCGAGCTCTACCACCAGGCATGGCCACGACGAGCTCGGTCATCACCTGACGAGGAAAAACGTGTTCGAACGGCCCAAGAACGCGGCGAAATAGCAGCTCCAAACGACGACTACATGCTAGATCCACCGTTGGATCTGATGAGCACGAGTCCCTCTTCGATCTTCCAGTTGGAAGAATTTCCTATAAGCGCACGGATTTGATGAAAAATGGAGGAGAAGGTAAGAGCCTTCCGGCCATTGAATAAGAAGATGGCGGCTGAACGTGATACTAGGGTTTAGAGATAATAACGTTTATATATATATAATTTAATATTATTTAATTAATAAAATTTCTCAAGTTAACCACAAACGCAAACGAACTCCAAATTACGCGTTCCGACAGGCTATCCGGGGGTTTTTCCACGTTCCGGACACGATGGAACAAGTTTCGTAAGCTAATTTAATCGTATGCGTGAGATACGAAATAAAACGATCAATTTAAAATTAAATCGATTTCGATGCGTTTCGAGTTGCCACGGTCAAACGACAACTCCGATCACTACGAAAATTAAAATCCGATAATAACTAACTATTACGGATCCAATGGAACTGGTTTCGTCGAATTCCGAGACTGTGCCCCGAAAGGCTATTTTAACTCGTCTATTTAATCAGACGATTTGTCAAATTTAACGAAAACGCGTAAAATTTCATTTTTAAAATTTTGTTAACTTAATAATAAATCATATAAAATTTATAAACACATTAAAAATCATTCTGGCTCAGTCCAGACCAAAATCTGATTAAATGAAATATTTTATTATTAAATCCCATTCTTAAATTAGTATAAAATCCCAAATATGAATTTATCAACTTTAAAATTCATCTAAAATTCCAACAATGTTATTTATAACCAATTGAGCTTAAAAATACATTTAAACACCATTTTTATAATCATTTACCCCAAATTCACCTTTTATGCCAATTCCGAATATTTAATTATTATTATCCAAATTAAATTTGAAATTATAATTTATCTTAATGATTGAGCCCGAATCCATTCATTTCAATATCAATTAAGAATCCACATTAACATTTAAAACGAATTAAATATTCACATTCAATGGCTTAAAAATACGGGATGTTACACATTGATTGTTAACGATGTACTCATGTTAAAATCAGCTTTGGTTGTTTTAACACTCGACGTTGGATTTGTAATTAATGGCTTTTGTAGTAAGTATAAAAGATACTGGGAATGTCCTAAACAATATGTAAGACACCTTATTAAAATGTTCAATATGGAACATTTAAGATGGATTCCTTATGCATTGGAAATAGGAATTATCATATATGTCATGTTGTCTATGATATCGTGATTTTTTTATATATTTGACACATGAAATAAATATCAAATCCAAACAGATATCACTAAATGGTTGTTTGAGGTGTTCTTGTGTATTACTAGAGAATTATTTACAGAAACAATGAACTTATTATAAAGGAATTTCGGACTCAAAAGTCCATAAGTGATATTGGGTATAATATGTCAATAATAAATTCAAGTTAAAAAATTTAAATTGGAAATGTTCCAAATGAAAGACAATGGCTGATTCAATGAAAAGGATAAGCACATCGCCCAGGATAGTGTCGCAACAAAGCAATGTATATAAATATAATTGCATAAATTTATAACTGAGTCGAGGGTAATTCCAAATTTTGAGAATCCCATAACATTATTATATGATAACAATGTCAGGTAATAGTTCATAACAGAACTTAGAACTCACTAGAAGTCAAGAGACATACTCTGAATTGTTCCACATGATAAAGGTAGTTTATCAACGTCAGAGAGAGTTGATTGACAGGGTAGATAATTGAAACATAATAACATACCCTTTCGCTGAGGGACTGGCCCAATTGTTTTTGAGAAAACTGAATAGAGAAGTTGGAATAATATTTCATAATTGACTCTAAGTGCAAGTAGGAGATTGATAGGGTTAGGGGTATGCCCTATGGGCAATTATGTAATTTGTTACATATATCTAACTCGATAACGAATCTTGTTCGAAATGAAAGGTGTTTTCTTCCTATTATATACTTGATATAATGTGTTATATTAATTAATTAATTAATTTAATTACAAGTATATTTAATAAAATCCATAAATGATATGTTTTGCGATAGTAGTTACAAAGTGTTGTAACCATGAGTGATTTATCATAATGAAAACAAATATATCATTTTAAATATTTCTAGTCAAGGTGCATAAGAACTAGATATCACTGTATCCGTTGAGACTAGAGTACGTAACGCTCTCCAAATGTTGGACAGTGTATTACTCATGACGGCTGAGAGGACCTGGGGGTTATGTACTAATAGTTATTAAATAACTATGGAACGACTCACTCGATAGTTTTTCGTTGGTTAATATAACTATGGTCAAATAAAAAATATCGATGTGACTGATTTACATAGTTCTCTCGATTTAAGAATACCGTGGGTCATCAATATGAAAGCTCCGCTTTGATTATAGTCAAACATGGCATGGCGTTTATCGAGTGACTATAGTTAGGTCAAGTGGAAGTGTTGAAAGTGAAGCACTACTTAAGAGAGGATTCGTCTCCTTACTTTTATGAGGTTAGTATCACAACCACTCAAGTCAATTCAAAGTCAAAGTCTTTCACCAAAGCAGTTCAGTTAATAATAATTTTTATTATTGAACCAAGGACTTTATGTTTGGACCATAGAGTTGAATGTGGACGATATTGGAATTTTGACCATTACCAAATTCCATAAGTTCAAAGTGATATAGTTTTGATGAAGAGAATTAGTGTAAAAAAAGTCACAACTGGTAACGTTTAACAAAGTAAAATTGAATTTTACTAAAACTAAGTGACAAATTTGGTCGAAATGTCTCACCACCTGCTAAGTGATGTGTGAACGTTAATATTCGAATAGTTTGATATTAATCGTTGACCAAATTTACATTCTACGAGTCACACATCCGAAATTATGAATTCTCTTTTGACCAAACGATTTAATTAGTTTATAAATATTATAAATTAATTAATATTTATGAAATATTAATTATAAATTTTTGAATATGACTTGTGGAATAAATATTATTGAATATATTTATAATAGTTATAAATATATCGATCGATACACGATATCGATAAGCAATTAAATTAGATTTAATTAAATGATATTTCTTTAGGCTTAAATGGGATATTGGCCAATGATGATGGGTTGGTATTTTCATTTGTAATGAGGGCTATAGGTGGCGGCTCAAATAGGTTAAAGATGTTAAAATTGGATGGCTTAGATTTAGTGAGAATTGGTATGAGATATGATCCATTATTTACTCTCATCCATTCATTATTTAAACACCTCTAACCCTAATTGAAAAAGATCTTTTGGCTACCATTATTCCCATCCATTACCGACCGACTTCACCCCCCAGGAGCTCAAGCAAATTAAACTCAAATCAATTCAAAAGACGAGTGATATTTGATAGTCAAAGGTCCACGGTTCAAGAATTACCCACCCGCCGAAGCGAAAAAAATTCAATGAAGAGAGAGTTCATCATTACAAGGTGTGCTTTAATGCATTGGTTTTAGGTATGTTTTCACCTTATTATATAACTTAAAATTTATGGATAATACTTTATTATTCATTTATATTATTAGTTAGGTAACGATTCTTATATGTATTCATGTTGTCACATACTAGATTGGTTATATGTATGTAATAATTTAAAAAACATTTTTTCACATATAGATCAGAAATAAATAGCCGAGTATTTTAATTATAATAATTATTATTATTTTATTAATTAATTTATACATATAAATATATCATATAATTATACTTATATGGTTTATATTTAATTATAACATCATTTCAGGGTAATAATTGGACATATATTTTTATATGCATATATTTATAGTAATTATAATTTTTGGTAGTTGTAAAATATGTTGGATAATTTTTTACTATTACTTAATATTATTTAAATTAATATACTATCTAAATAATTCATATAAAATAAAATATATTTGGAAAATTAACTTTTAAATTTTATAAAATTATTTTATCATGAAATAAGCTTTCGACTAGAAAATGAGAATTGAAAAATCATTTTTTTTTCTATTTTTAAAAATTATTACAATATATGGCCAAAAAATAATTAATTTAAAATAAATTTTGATCGAGAAAAATTATGTAATTTTTTATCAAACCTCAAAATATCATATTAGATTTTCTAGAAATTTAAAATTTTAATAAAATGCTTCTAAAATATTTTTTATTAATATTTTACTGATTTTCGACTAATATATCAATATATATATATATATATATATATATTGATGTAATAAAAATTTATTATAAAATTTTATTGTGCTGCACATACGATCTGAAACTATTTAAAAATTAAAATTAATGTTTTTAATAAATATATACATTTAAATATTATAAATATGCTTATGAATATATATATAAGTTCAAAATTGATATGTATATATTATTTTAATATTTACTACAATAATACATATACATATAAATTATTAATATTATATATATATTACATATACATATATATGTTTAAATGTTTTAATTCTCGTAAAATTATTTAAATAATTAACATATATATATATATATATTTATATTTATGTACATGTATGTAGATTTATAATATTTATATAAATAATAGGTTTAAATACATACATATATTTGAACAACATAACATGTCTGTTGCAATGTAAATCTCAACATCGATACAGGGGCATGTTATACCTTGCATGGATTATCATGTTACACATGCACAAACATATATATACGTATATGATACATATGTGTACATGTATATGTATTAAATATAAATCAAATAAATTATATATAATTTATAGATTTAAATAAAATAAGAGATTTTATTTAAATAAAATTTAAAAATGTTCTAAATAAATTAGGCTTCATAGGCCTAATATAGATCCAATAAGGGAATATTTTTTGAAATTCATTCATAACTTCCACTATGTGTTGGCGCAGTTCCAACACAAACCTAGCTGATCGGTCGACTGTTGTGAGTCGACTAATAGGCTCTAGGGTGTCGACCGGTTTGCTTTATAATTTATTGCCCAATTTCTTTCATTTATCGCTGCTTCTAATATATTAATGTTAACGTTCTTTTCTTCAATTCCTTTTTCATTTATTTCATACTATTTTTGCTTTAGTTTTATTAATGTTAATCTTGCTTACATGTTAAGTATCAACTTTAATTTATTATCATTTATTTCTTGATTTTCTTTCCTTTTATGTTAATGTTCTTATTTATTAACATTTGTTTTAATGTTAATTAATTCTCATTTATTTATTTCCTTTCCTGATTTAATTTGATTTAACAATAATCTCCTTTGATTACTTCCTTATAATATCTTATTTGATTAGATTTAACATAGCCAATTACTTAAATGATAAAATATACATATAATGTTTACATTAACGTGTGTTATTAATATTTATCTATTTCTACGCCCAATTTATTTACTTACGTGCTTTCTTAATTAGATTTAATGCAATTGAGCACCCTTAATTAAAATTTATATTTAATGTTAACGTTTATACTTAATGCCCATTTTAATGTCAAGTTATTAACATCTACTTCTTTAATTGGTTATGAATTGTTTCCGATCTGAAATCTTTAAACGGTAATAATTTTTTCGTTTGAACTTTGATCGTAAAACTTTATATATGAAAATTGATCAGAAAATCACCACGAACCAACGATGTAAGTTTCATAGCAAAACTTCAACATTTATAAAAATTCTATTTTTAGGCTTTAATAATTACTTATTAATTAATTTTCTTTTTATTTTACGGGGTAAGGAAGAAATGGAGATTAGAAGCATTGATAGAAGTCATAAGAATTCAAACATGAATGTATCATTCGAAACCAAAGGAAGCCCCTAACGAACCAGAAGAAGCTCAAGCGTTCAATGAGTAAAAGGTTTTCCAACATCTCCAACAAAATGAATATATTTTTCAGAAAAGTTTTGGGAAACCTTGGAGCAGCTACATCTTAATCTTTCTCATCTACCTTTTAGAGCAAATATTTCACATATTCAATGCTATGTTTTATGTAGTTGCATTTGTATCTTTGTTCTTTCTTGTTTGTTTCATTTTCATGTATTATAATTTACTATTAATGAAATTATATATTTTGCATTAATAAATAGTGTTTGAATCTCATTATATTCTCTTGAAAATAAAACATTTGTGAATAAAATATAAAAAATTCAATCATGTATGTCGACATACAACAAAAGAGTATGTCAACATGTCCTATGAAATTACGATTGCGAAAATTTCTACTTAAACAAGTTACTTTTCTAGAGAAACAGTTTTTAGTTTGATTTTAACTCCTTCAAATCGCGTTTTTCAAACATAAATCTTATTCTTTTCATCACTATTATTCTCTCTTTAATTCTTACATCATTTCATAAAAAACAAGAGTATTTGCAAAGAAAAATTAATGGATAACCTTGAAGAAACTCTTCAATCCACCAAAAGAGCTTTTAATGTTGTGCTTAGAAACCAAAATGACATTAGGATTAATCAAAAACTTATAAGATCTTAAAATAGTGATTCAAAGATGGCAACTTTCTCTCTTTATGCAAATCTGGATATGAATTTTTTTCGCTTTCATCTTTGAGCATGTTAATTCCCTCCACTTCATCTAATCACACAACTTCTCCCCTATTCAAGACCATCAATTAGTGAACTCTTGATCCAACCCTTATTGATAGGAAAGCCTTTACCATTACCCAATGGAGCCTTACTATTGACCTTGTTCAGGAGTAGGTCCTTTCTATTTTCCAGCTTGGGTACATCTCTATAACATGCCCTCCATTTTCCAAGCTTTGGAAGGAATAAATTGGTTATCAATCATATAGGAGAGCTAATAAGTTTTGATATTCAAACTGAACATCAACATTTGGAATACGATAAAGCGTTTATTGAATTCACCCACGCTAGATAGCTTCCCATCCATACACTCGTCTCTCTCTCTCTAGTGCTAGGGCAACTTACGTGGATATAACATATCAATGCAAACCAAATATCTATGGAAACTGTATCTCCTTTGTCCATACCCCCTCTTCATGCCCTTTATCGGATATCTTAAAGGAACTGGGCCAGCTCGCAGTAGATGAAATGAGTGGATTTCAAAAAATTTACCATTTTGGATCATTAATGGGCCCATGAAGCCTAAATTCATTTAGAACTTTTCTAAGTTTCTTTTAAATAAAATCAATATTTTATTTAATTTATAAATAAAGTTTTATTTTAATTAATGTGTATATAAATTAGAGTATATCAAATATACTCTTATGTGCATTTTTATGTGTAATGGAATGAATGAGTCAAATACATTCATGTTGTGACATATAAGAAGTGTATATTTGTGTAACTAAGCATTATAAATTTTAGAGAAGGAAAACCTTTGGTTTTCTTTCGCTTGACATGTATAATAAATTAAGGAAAGATAAGGCTATAAATGTAGAGAGAGAAACCATTACATTTCTCTCTCATTTTAATTACATTGAATAACATATTAAATGACATTTATAATAGAATTTACATATGCCTTTGTTGTCCAAGTTTTTTTTAAGTAATAAAATATACATGTATAATAATTGATAATTTTACACATACACATGTTAAAATAAGTTTTCCTATATATATGAGTTTGTCAAAACAAGAATTAACAATTGTAACAAAGGTTTCAATTAAGGAAGAGCTTGATATTAAATTCTACAATTTCACAAAAAGGTCCGATTTGATTTAGATTAAAATAACATAAACACATGTATATCTAAATATATAAATAATTGCAAGTTATTTATTCATTTAAAATAACACAAATATTTATATATATGTATGAAGATTGTATTTTAAATAACATATATGTTTAAATTTAATGCTAATAGAATGATTCAATCTTTTAATCTTAGGTATGAAATAAAAGTCTATAACTTTACATAAATGACCACTTATGAATTCTAAAACAAAAGGAAATATTTACTTTAATGACTAATACAAGTAAAATTAAATCATTTTGGAAATTAACTAAGCAAAATTGGAAATTAGTTTTACTGTATTAAACCATCAACAAATATAGTTTATTCTTTATAAATACAGATATTACAAAATTTTATATACAACATTACAACATAATAAATATTTTCACATTCCTTTTTTTACAATTCCAAAACAATGACAGAAAAAAATATCGAACAACTTAGGCATATACAAATTTGTTGTATGATAAATCAGATCTAACTATACAAAAGGGACACACAATAAAACAGATAAAGGATTTGAAGTCAACCATAATAAACATATAGGCAATGGATATGTAAATTAGGAGAGACTCAAATTAAATTTACATAATCATCATATAATTAAATGAGATGAACAAAAGGGATCTAAGTTATATTACAAGATGAATACACAAGATAGAAGAAATATAATATGAATAAATCTAAACCTTTTAAACATGATGAGATAGAAGATATATAATATGACTAAATCTGGACCATTTCAACGTAATGAGTATACAAATAAATGAAATTAGAATTACCAAAAATGAAGCCAATGATTTGCACCTTGAATGATGAATCAAATCTCCTAGATTCAGAAATCAGCCTCCAAATGCTGCAAGGATCAAGAGGAATAACCCACTTTTCATAATTGATTTTATTTGTATTTGATTTTAGGAATAACTAAAGGCATGGAAGATCTCATATTTTCAGCCATTAGAGAAGGAGAGAACCAGAAAAGTTACAGAAAGAAGAATGGAAAATATGAGAAACTCAATTGTACATACCGAATGAATTAGAGAATATGTTTTATTTGAAAGAAGGAAACCTTTTCCAATCTTTAATTAAAACTTCTCTAATTAATTCTCTTGATTAACTTTCTATTTTCACTCCTATTTCTTTACATGGTATGGCTGAAAATTACATGCCATCAAATGACATAAGATTACATATATTAACGCTTGTAATTATCTTTTATTTAATTACAATGATATCATATATCAATGCGCGCAAATATAACTTTTATAAATGTATTCAAATAACTACAAATAACTCCCAAACATCAAATAAAATAAATAATAATTAATATTTCTCAAATACTAATTAATTTAATTAATTTACACCTTTTTATAAATTAATTAAATCATGTGGTTTTTCAAAGAATTCATCATTACGGTTGTGCGACTCAAAGGCGTAAATTCAATCAGCGATTAATATTGAACAATTCAAATATTAACGTCCACACATCACTTAGCAGGTGGTGTGACATTTTGTCTGAATTCATCGCTTACACATCTTTCGGTAAAATCCAATTTTACTTATTATAAGCGGTACCTAATAGTGATAATTATTTACACCAATTCTCTTCGTCAAAACTATATCACTTTGGATTTATGGAATTTGGTACTGGTCAAAATTCCAATATCATCCACATTCAACTTTATAGTCCAAAAACAAAGTCCTTGGTTCAATAATAACAATTATTATTAACCAAAATGCTCTGGCCGGAGACTTTGACTTTGAGTTGACTTCAGTTGACCATGATACTAACCCCATATAACCGAGGAGACGAATCCTCTCTTGAATAGTGCTTCACTTCCAATACTTCCACTCGACCTAACTATAGTCACTCGATGGAACGTCATGCCATGATTTGACTATAATCAAAGCAGAGCTTTCATATTGAAGATCCACAGTATTCTCAAGTCGAGAGAACTATGTAAATCTGTCACATCGATATTTTCTGTTTGACCTTAGTTATATTAACCAACAGAAAACTATCGAGTGAGTCGTTCCATGGTTATCCAATAACTATCAGTAGGTAACCCCTAGGTGCCCCCAGCAATCATGAGTAATACACTGCTCAACATTTGGAGAGCGTTACATACTCTAGTCTCAACTGAGACATCGATATCCAATCTCAATGCATCTTGACTAGGAATAATTAAAATGGTATATTTGTTTTATTGTGATAAATTACCCACGGTTACAACACTTTGTAACTACTATCACAAAATATGCCATTTATGGATTTTCTATTAAGTATACTTTTAATTAAATTAATTAATTAATATAAACACATTATATCAAGTATATAATAGAAAAAAAATACCTTTATTTCGAACTAGATTGGTCAACGAGTTAGATATATGTAACAAATTACATAATTGCCCCTAGGACGTACCCCTAACTCTATCAATCTCCCACTTGCACTTGGGGTCAATTATGGAATCTTATTCCAACTTCTCCAATCGGTTTTCTCAAAACTAATTAGGCCGGTCCCTTTGTGAATGGGTATGCTATTATGTTTTAATTATCTTCTCTGTCAATTAACTCTCTCTAATGGTGATAAACTATTTTATCATGTGGAACAATTCGGAGTCTGTCTCTTGACTTTAAGAGAGCTCTAAGTTTGTTATGAAGTATATTACGACGTTGTTATCATATAACTATGTCATGAGATTCTCAACATTTGGAATCGGCTCAGTTATAAATTTGTCCACTTATATTTTTATATACATTGTCTTTATTGCAGCAATATTCAAGGCGATGTATTTAGCCTTTTCATTTAATCAGCCATGATCATTCATTTCGAACATTTCCAACTTAAAGATTCGTAACTTGAATTTATAATTGACATACTACACTCAATATGACTTATGAAGTTTGAGTTCGAACAGTCCTTCATAAGGAGTTTTTGTTTCTATAAACAATTCTCTAGAATTTCATAAATACACGAGAACACTTCAAACAACAATTTAGTGATATTAATTTGGATTTGATATTTGCTTCATTTATCAAATACATAAACAAATCATGATATCATAGACAACACAACAATTCCTTTTGCCAATGCAAAGGAATCAATCTTACATATTCCATATTAAACATTTTAATAAGGTGTCCTTGCATATCATTTGGGATTCCTGACATCTTTTATACTTACTATAAAAGACATCATTTATTAATCCAATGTTGAGTATTAAAACAACTAAGGCTGATTTTAAGACAGGTACATCGTTAAAATCAACAACGTGTTGTTTACTTATAGTTTATAATCATCAATGTACCTTTTAAAGTTTGTTCTTATGAACACACGCTCCCTCTGCACTTTGATTGAAAATCAAACTATTTGATATTTCTATCAAAATACTTATACAATCTTGATGCTTATAAAATGATACTTTCGTATCACTTCTTAGATCATATCAAAAGATTCACAAACTCAATATCGCTCCCACCGACTTTGAGGCATTTTTGGTTAATTTGTATAAACAGCTTACTCTAAATCATTATTTAGAATTTTCTATTTCAATACACATGTACCAAAACACTAGGACTTATCAAGCGATAATTTTATGAGTAAATCTGAATTGACTTGAACATGTTGAATATTGAATCTATTACGCTAATTTCAACAATTGAAATTCGCGATATTATTCTAATCAACATTGCTCATTTAATTCCAACCGCATTAGACTTACTCATAAAGACACAGTCGAGGTAAATGGATCATATACATTCAGTTACGACCACCAAAATCTATATTTTGATAGCGTACTTGGAATTCTTTCGGATTTGCGCATCATACCATATAGAGTCAATGGTTTAGTTAAACAATCTAGGATTATATATTTTCGACATTAATAAGAAACTCATAGTTTCTCTTCGATGCGCGAGAATACTTATTAGACATTTTAATGCTATGTGTTTGTTTAGGTAAGCTAATTTCATTTCATCTCATATAATTAGTTCTATCCATTGATTGTATCCAATTCCACTTTACTACCAATAATTCCTCAAAGAAATTTCTTCACAATGAAGTTGGTATACCTTGAAACAACAATTGTTTCTTAGTGCAATAGAATAGGTATTCATAAACATTTTATGAATTTCTTTATTTATAAAACTGATTTGGTTTTAGTTCACAAAAATTACGTTCGAAACATAAATATGTCATCCAATGACCGTCTTTTCAAAATCCTTTTGGGGAGATTCATACAAGATCCCTCATGAACAATTATTACGTGCAATCTTTCGACTCGCATAACCTGCCAATTCCCTTGGCCTAGGATATTTTGGAGTTTCTTATAAACCCTTACCTTGTAAAATTTTATAAACTGCTATTTAGATGAAATAATATTAACCTTATGTACTACCCTTAAGTACATTATCTTATAGAAAGAAACTAACTCAACTTCACTCACAAATAATCGTACATTGTCCAACAAAGTTCGATTACTCAATATCGATGCATCATTATGTATCACATGGAGGAGTAATTTTGTGATTGAATCTTTATTCATTTTAGATATGTTCGGAACATTTTCCAATATACATACTAATTCGATCAAATCAAATCATTTCTATAGCATTTTATATTATTTACTTCTATTTTATATTCTATAAATTTACCCTAGACATACTACACGTGTATCAAATACACATGTCCATATCGACGATAACTCATCGATGAATATGACGAAGTACGTGGAACCATTTAGATATTTATAGAATTACGATTGCATACATCTATATGTATCAATCCGAAGAGTTCATCAACTCTTATGATACTCCCACTAAATGGGTGTATAGCCATTTATTGTTTGAGATATAATTAACAAGTATCATATGATTCAAAATCATACGATAAAATTATTTCTCAAACTACGGCTTAGTCTATAATTCCAAAACAACTATAAATAATATTAGATACTTTTGTATTTTCCAATGCATCACTTTTGTTAAAAAAAATACCACATTGTAGTTTTATTTCACAAAGAATATTCATATTGAAAAGTAGCCATGTCTATTTTTTTTCAGTCGATACCGAAAAATTATCATTATTTCATAAATAATGTATGGTAAGTTTTACAGAAACAATTTTCGTATTATGATGCAACTAATAAGTGCTGTATGGAATGCTCCCACTATTTCCACTATTACTATAATAGCGTACTAAATTCGTAGGTCCATCATTCACTTAATACAATTTGTTTATTTCATGCACGCAACTATTTACAATGAAGAGTTCGTTGATCAAAAATCTTGAGCTCAAAGAAATAAATCTCGTAGAAAATAATTTTCTATATGAAAATACATTTCAAAATAGAAATCATATTTCTTATTCCAATATTAAGTATCAATTATTATTACAATTCTCGTTTCCAATGTTTCTCTATGAAGCAGAAGTGACTATTCATTCTCTTCATCCCAACTGTACCTTAAATTACATCTATTTTTATACATTCGTTTTCCTTTCAAATGGTCAAATTATTCAAAAGAAAACCATACTACAATATCATAACAAACTCTTTACAAAAGCGCATTTGATTATCCTTAACCTTTATGGACATCAAATATGTTGCACTTTACGTAATCCGATCAAAATGACATTTCAACGATCGAGTTCTTATATCTATCTTGTAGTGTTTGCTCTTGTGTTACATTAACACAATATGATCTCTTTGGTAATCAATCAGATTTAATACTCAATCTAGCACTACGGTTTTTCGGATGAACTAATTTCATCTAAATATTGTATATTACAAACTTTGACCATTCACCATATAATATTTATATGAAACTATATATGGATCAAATATCCATAGTCCTGTATTGCTTTTAGAGTTCGAAACTAATAGAATGCAATACATGGTCTTGACCAAATAAATGCATAAGTGACCAAACCACGAATGTATTCAGTAGTTGTAAAATCAGGCACTTGCATGGGTGTTGAAACATTAACGTGCAATAGGAATTTAACAGTGGGTAATATATTTCCATTTGTCAACTTTCAATTCAGTTCGTTTGTATATGTTAATTGATAAACATTTTATCAATCATATTAAATGCACAAATTTATCATTGTAGATAATTACAACATTATTTAGCATATGCTATTACAATATTAGAAAGGTTAAATGTTACCATTTTATTTTTCTAGTAAGGCTCCCACTAGTCTTTTATGTTTCTCGAAACCCTAAGATAAAACATAGAAGTCTTTCGACTTCACTAGTAGGTGTTAGACTCGTCTATCTTGGTATTCTGACCTTGAGTTTGCTCAAAAAATCATAGCCCCACAAACGATGGATAACTCCTTATTGGTTGTATCACATACAACTTCTAATCCATTTTCCCTTGTCCTAATCTCATTTCGACCTTGAGTTTGCTCAACAAATCGAAAGAGATTATTCACTCATACCTACCATATCGTGATGGCCTAAGTATAGTATATGTACCTTGAGTTTGCTCACAACTACGGAGTATGCAAGCAATTTATTAATATATATATATAGTAGAGGACAACATTATATTAAAGTTTCATAATCTTTAATATACTACATTGAATGATATAGACTTATGGAATAATGTATTTCATATGAAATACCCTCGTGATTCAAGCATCAGACACATCAGAAATAACAGTAAACGTACATTTACGTATGTATTTATTCCTTAAGTCTATTTGGGTTTCTTTAATATTCCACCACTACGCCATAAATGACCTTCTGCAACACTTTTGCAAGGTGTTGCCAGCTAAAATGTTGCGACAGCTATAAAATTTTGGTCCTACTGCAACGTTGCATTTTTGGTGTTACCTTAGCCATAAAAATGTGTTGCTCTAGCTAAACAAGTGTAACACGATGCAACATTTTTATATAGTGTTGCAATAGATGTATTCAAATTAAAAAATTAATAAAATTAGCAATCCGCGTGAATACGATCCAACGATCTACATTTAATCTGGTTGTTAAAATGGATCACCACTGCAATTTGGCCCAAAATTTCGTTTTCCCGCCTAAACTAGTTCAGATCCCCTTTTGGTTTTCATTTCAATTCGTCTCCTCCCATTCGCCTCCTCCCAGTCGCCTCCTCCCATTCGCCTCCGCCACCAAATTGTCTCCCTCCTTTTCTTCTGCTTCCTCATTCGCCTCCGCCACCAAATTGTCACCCTCACCCCCAGCTACCCCCTGACCCATCGCGACCATCTAGCTCCAACCAGAGCCCTGTCACGACACCAAAACCCGAAGCCAAACAAAGTTTTCCGTTCAAACCCCTTTTGCCACCGCTGTCGTCGCCATCAGCTCTCACCTCCAACAGAAGACTTGCTCGCCACCAACCCCTCTACCTTTCTCCTTTAGACTACTTCACCTGAATACCCTTCTAGCGCCTTAATTTCTCCCAAAACCCGAACTGCTGCCCTCGAGATTTAGCTGTCATTCTTGCAACAATTAATCTGTCCACGGCTCCTATATCAGGTACATCTCAGTCTGATCTCTTCGTACTTTCCCCTATGATTGCGGTTGCTTCACTTGGTACTGGTAATTTCAATAAGATAGTATGCCCCCCATATGTTTGTGAAAATGCTCCTTTGTAACTTGTTAATATTTCAGAATCTGGCTGGGTATCTACTGCTTCTGGATGCCCTGTGCCTCCATCGCAAGTTCATAACTCGGACTGAGTGCAGAGTGATCTTATCCAAGCATTAAGGTTGGTTGGTTCTGGTGGGATGTTTGAGTGCAGAGGTGGTAGGTTTTAGGATATTGGTGGGATGTTGACGAAGTGTGGATTGAATGATGGTGAGTGTTCTGGTGTTTATAGAGTATTGAAGGTTGGTGAAATTTGGGAAGTTTGGGAAAGTTGTAATATGGTGAAGGGTGGTTGCAATTGCATTTTTTTGATAGGTGATGTTGGTGAAACAGGGGGATGGAGGAGCATGCAACTGTGAGGCTTTGGAGATTGTTTATATTGACAATGGTGGAGTGCTGCTGTGTATTGGTTAAGGAGAGAAGCTAATTTGGTGATTGGAAATTGAAAAGAGTTTGCAGTAGAGTTTTGGTGTTTGGCCGTAGGGGATTCAAGCAGATTTAGGCGAGGAGATGGAGGATAGGAATTAAGTTCAGTCTTCATTTGTGCATCATTTTACGTCGTTTCAAAGAAGGCTCGATCTTCCGAAATCGGATGTATACAGATGTTACAAAATTTTATATACAACATTACAACATAATAAAATATTTTCACATTCCATTTTTTTACAATTCTAAAACAATGACAGAAAAAAAAAATATCGGACAACTTGGGCATATACAAATTTGTTGTATGATAAATTAGATCTGACTATACAAAATGGACACACAATAAAACAGATAAAGGGTTTGAAGTCAACCATAATAAACATATAGTCAAAGCATATGTAAATAAGGAGAGATTCAAATTAAATCTACATAATCATCCTATAATTAAATGAGATGAACAAAAAGGATCTAAGTTATATTACAAGATGAATACACAAGATAGAAGAGATATAATATGAATAAATCTAAACCTTTTAAACATGATGAGATAGAAGATATATAATATGAATAAATCTGGACCTTTTCAACGTAATGAGTATAAAAATAAATGAAATTAGAATTACCAAAAATGAAGCCAACGATTTGCACCTTGAATGATGAATCAAATCTCCTAGATTCAGAAATCAGCCTTCAGATGCTGCAAGGAACAAGAGGAATAAACCACTTTTCATAATTGATTTTATTTGTATTTGATTTTAAGAATAATTGAAGCCATGGAAGCTCTCATATTTTCAGCCATTAGAGAAGGAGAGAACCAGAAAAGTTACAGAAAGAAGAATGGAAAAAATGAGAAACTCAATTGTACATACCGAATGAATTAGAGAATATGTTTTATTTGAAAGAAGGAAACCTTTTCCATTCTTTAATTAAAACTTCTCTAATTAATTCTTTTGATTAACTTTCTCTTTTCACTCCTATTTCTTTACGTGGTATGGCTGAAAATTATGTGCCATCAAATGACATAAGGTTACATATATTAACGCATGTAATTATCTTTTATTTAATTACAATGATATCATATATCAATGCGCGTAAATATAACTTTTATAAATGCATTCAAATAAGTACAAATAACTCCCAAACATCAAATAAAATAAATAATAATTTATATTTCTCAAATATTAATTAATTTAATTAATTTACAACTTTTTATAAATTAATTAAATCAGGTGGTTTTTCGGAGAATTCATCATTACGGTTGTTCGACTCAAAGGCGTAAATTCAGTCAGCGATTAATATTGAACAATTCAAATATTAACGTCCACACATCCCTTAGCAGGTGGTGTGACATTTTGACTGAATTCATCGCTTACACATCTTTTGGTAAAATCCAATTTTACTTATTATAAGCGGTACCTAATAGTGACAATTATTTACACCAATTCTCTTCGTCAAAACTATATCACTTTGGATTTATGGAATTTGGTACTGGTCAAAATTCCAATATCATCCACATTCAACTTTATAGTCCAAAAACAAAGTCCTTGGTTCAATAATAACAATTATTATTAACCAAAATGCTCTGGCCGGAGACTTTGATTTTGAGTTGACTTCAGTTGACCATGATACTAACCCCATATAACCGAGGAGACGAATCCTCTCTTGAATAGTGCTTCACTTCCAATACTTCCACTCGACCCAACTATAGTCACTCGATGGAACGCCATGCCATGATTTGACTATAATCAAAGCGGAGCTTTCATATTGAAGATCCACAGTATTCTCAAGTCGAGAGAACTATGTAAATCTGTTACATCGATATTTTATGTTTGACTTAGTTATATTAACCAACAGAAAACTATCGAGTGAGTCGTTCCATAGTTATCCAATAACTATCAGTACGTAACCCCTAGGTGCCCCCAGCAATCTTGAGTAATACACTGCTCAACATTTGGAGGGCGTTACATACTCTAGCTCAACTGAGACATCGATATCCAATCTCAATGCATCTTGACTAGGAATAATTAAAATGGTATATTTGTTTTATTGTGATAATTTACCCACGGTTACAACACTTTGTAACTACTATCACAAAATATGCCATTTATGGATTTTCTATTAAGTATACTTTTAATTAAATTAATTAATTAATATAAACACATTATATCAAGTATATAATAGAAAAAAAATACCTTTATTTCGAACTAGATTGGTCAACGAGTTAGATATATGTAACAAATTACATAATTGCCCCTAGGACGTACCCCTAACTCTATCAATCTCCCACTTGCACTTGGGGTCAATTATGGAATCTTATTCCAACTTCTCCAATCGGTTTTCTCAAAACTAATTAGGCCGGTCCCTTTGTGAATGGGTATGCTATTATGTTTTAATTATCTACTCTATCAATCAACTCTCTCTAATGGTGATAAACTATTTTATCATGTGGAACAATTCGGAGTCTGTCTCTTGACTTTAAGAGAGCTCTAAGTTATGTTACGAAGTATATTGAAGATCAATAGTATTCTCAAGTCAAGAGAACTGTGTAAATCAGTCACATCGATATTTTCTGTTTGACCTTAGTTATATTAACCAACAGAAAACTATCGAGTGAGTCATTCCATAGTTATCTAATGACTATCAATACGTAACCCCTAGGTGCCTCCAGCAATCATGAATAATACACTGCTCAACATTTGGAGAGCGTTACATACTCTAGTCTCAACGGATACATCGATATCCAGTCTCGATGCATCTTGATTAGGAACATTTAAAATGGTATATTTGTTTTATTGTGATAAATTACTCACGGTTACAACACTTTGTAACTACTATCACAAAATATGCCATTTATGGATTTTCTATTAAATATACTTTTAATTAAATTAATTAATTAATATAACCATGTTATATCAAGTATATAATAGAAAGAAAATACCTTTATTTCGAACAAGATTGGTCAACGAGTTAGATATATGTAACAAATTAAATAATTGCTCCTAGGGCGTACCCCTAACTCTATCATATCTCCCCATCCGATATACCACTAAAAGACCACTCTTGAAACCTTTAACTTGCCAATGACATATTAATTCCTCAAACCTACCTGTTGAAATCTACCCCTTATTGCCTAATCCACACTAGCCTAGCATGTAACCCCTTGTTCCCACTAGATCTCCCAGATGCCTATCGCTCACAACCAGCAATTCCATAAACCCCTAATCTGAATACCACCCCACATTGACATCCCCCTCCATTCCTCCCAACTCCTTTGGAAATCCAGACTCTATTGACACCCTAGAGGTCGTGACAGCTTCCTCTCCATCTGATTCCCATACCTCCTAGATCAAGCAGTGTCCTATCATCTCCCTTCAGTCCGACCTCTCGAGTGCCGAGTGTTTAGCTAAAGAGCTTGCCAACAAGCTAGCGGAGGGCCTCCCTCTAAGTTGGTAACAAAAAGAAGGGACATGGAACCACTTGGATAGTGCCCATGATGAAATATCTTCTCAAAATGGGTTTTAGGCGAGGAAAGGGATGAAAGCGAGCTCTTTTATAAACATTTGGACAATGAGCTAGTTCCAAACAATGATAGTGAGTTGACGCCAATAATGGAGAGATTTTGGTTATTATGGTATGGGGTTGGAAATACATATTGTAATGACCTAGAATTTTATTCATTTGAATTTGGAACATTTAATTGATTTTAAAAATCGAATGGTTAGTTTTATAAGTTAAATAACTTGAATTTCAAATATAATGGTTATTTGAATAGTTGAAATTGTTTAAATAATTGAATCTTGAATTTTAATTTGGATAAAAATAATTTTAAAGCTTATTTAAATTTTGTTGAATAAGAATGGTAATAATAAATTTTAATTTGGATTTAAAGGTGATTAATTTGATTTTTAATAATAATTTGTTTTAATTAACGTGTGAAAATAGTCTTCCGTGATACTGCCTCAGATTTCGATGAAACCAGTTTCATTGGATCTATAATAATAAATTATTATATACCGTCGAATTTCATGGCAGTTGGACATATTGTTTGGTTGTGCAAGTTTGAAACGCTTGTAAATTAATTATAGAATTTATATAATATAACTGAGTTTGAAAAGCTAACTTCTGCATACAATCGAATTAGGCCTCGAGACTAGTTCCATTGTGCTTGGAATAGGGGTACTACATATAAAAAGTCAGGCAACATGCCTTGTTTAGAGTTTGAGATTTTTGAGCACTTAGACATGATATTAATATATATATATATATATATATATATATATATATATGTATATTATTCCCATCAACTCAGCAAATACCCTACCCACGTTCCATTGTTCAACCCATACCATTAGCCCATAACTCCCCATACCTTAAGGCTACCCACACTATACTCCTTTTCTTTAGAAATCACCGCCTAATCAAAGAAACGCGTTCGTTCTTTTTTTATATAAAAAAATATACAGCCTTCATTTAACGGCCGACGTTACAAGGCGCCACTAGATGTCGTATTTGCCTCCGACCTCAATCAAAGGTGCGCGACAGCAAGGCGAGGATGATGGACGGTGGAGATCGTCATTGATGGAGCATAGCGGCCTAGGTCTCGCCGTGTTCGTGCTAAGGTTTGGGGAGATTTTCAGGCGATGGGCATCGATCTGGGTGGTCGCATGGGTGTCGATGTATAGAGCGAAGGCGTGGCGTTCTCGGGTGATGGTCGCATGGTCGGTGACACGGCGTAGAGGCGGCGCGAGGTGGATGAAGTCGCGTTCAAGAAAAAAATGGCGGCCTGGGAGCAAAGTCGCGATGAGGGAGAAGAGATGTACGGCCAGGATTTAAAAGTGTAATTAATTTAAAATTTTAAGATGTAATTTAAGTATGCTGTTAAATTGAAATCTTATAAATTTTATAACGTTTTCATACAAGGTCCAAATCGAGCGCGACGAGTTGCATTGTACTCGTATCAACGAATACTACATTATGAAATTGGATTGGAGATGATTGGAGCTCGTTGAATTTAACGTTGAATTCGAACGTCGTTCGAATTTAGACGAAACTAGTACGCCTCAACGACAACTGGAATAATGGTGAGTTAAACTCACGTTTTAGTTAACCAGTAATGTTATATAGTTGATAAAAATTGTTGATTGGATAATTTATATGTTTTTATCGGTTGGTTTGGATTTATTCTCGCCCCTGGAGCGGATGATCCATATTATATAATTATATATATAAGTTGTGATTTAGGGGAACAGGTTGGAGGGATCCAATAGAATTCCTCACCACTGTTGACTTTTATTTATATAATGTGTGTTATTATATATAAGTTGTGATGCAGGGGAGCAAGTTGGAGGGATCCAACAGGATTCCTCACCGCTGTTGAATTTTATTTATATTTAATGTGTGCTATTATATATATATAAGTTGTGTATATATATATATAAGTTGTGATGCAGGAGAACATGTTGGAGGGATCCAACGGGATTCCTCGCTATTGTTGAGTTGATTTCAATAATATTCCAGTTATATGAATTATTGGATAATAAACCTGATTCTGGCAATATTGGTTATGGCATCGTTATATGTTAAAAACTTAATCCCTATAGTGATAGAAAATAAATACCGATATTGGTTAAGCATTTGGTAGCTATTGGCCTTGAATTAGTATATTTTTTTGAATGCTATAAATTTTTATTGGAGTTGGAATTTAATTTTGAGATAGGAAATAATTTTAAAATCCGAATTTGGGTTCAGAATTATTTTATTTTAAAAGATTTAATTTCTATTTTACTCCAACCTTTTTATCTATCTTTTTCTAGTTATTATTTAATATATTTTTTTAAATTATTTTATTTATTTAATATTAAAAATTTATTTTTATTTATATTCAATATTTTTTTAAAGTTATTTAATTATAATTAATATTATTTTTTGAAGGTTATTTATCAATATGTTAATATTTTGAAGATTAATTATTTAAATAATTAATATGGCTTGAAATTAATAATAATAATTTATTAATACTATTTTAGAAATTAATTACAATTATCTATAATAAGGTTGAAAATTAATTATTAGTGTTTTATTAATAATGTCTTTGAAAATATTAATTATTATTTTAAAATGTTTTAAGGTTAATAATAATATTTATTTATTTATTTATAAGGTTTACGATTAATAATTATTATTATATAATATTGTTTAAAGTAAATGATTATTATTTATTTATAGATGTTTTTTTAGATTTATAAATAGAGTTTTATAAACAGACTTGGGTTTTATAAGAGGAGTTTATAAAATGTTTTGGAGACCTAAAGGAAAATTATTTATAAGGTATAAAGAGGGCTTTGCAAGTGGTTTTAGATATTTATAAAGGAATTTCATAATGGGTTTATAGATTTATAAGAAGAGCTTTATAAATAGTTGCATGAACTTATAAAGGGTTTATAAATGACTTAAGAAATGATTTAGAAATATTTTTAGATGGTTTTAAAGATTATAAATAGTTTATAAATGATTTTAGAGATTTATAAAGGAGTTTATAAATGGTTTTTGAAGTGTACAAAAAGAAAATCTTTCTCAGTATACTTATAGCTTTAAGATAAATATATGGATGTTTCTAAGTATTGAAATGTAGGAATTTATGGGAATATCTTTGTAAAGGTATTTATATACAAGTATTACAAAGCGATTTTATTAATAAAAAGATTAATTAAATGGATAGCGGTTACTTACGTACTTAAATAATGTTGGTTTTCCCTTTTGAAATAAATTCCTGATTTGGATGTGTGTTTGTTGATAGTTAAATAACCGGCTATCAAATATGGACCCAAACATAAATTTGGAAATAACTAGGAGAAACACATGAGTTATATGGCACAGTCATCTCTAATGTGTTGTACTGTTCCAATAAATCTCGTCTCGTTCTCCTAGGACAAACGATAAGAAAATCCATCCACCAACGGTTAGGAGGTGATCTCCGCTCTTATCTTTGACTATTTATTTCCTAAAGAACCGGTGTTGAGTTTACTAGAAACTATCGGAAGTTGTTTCGAAGAGACCAGGATCAGATATGTTATCCGAAAACCACTTCGATCCAACTCAAGCGTTTCGAAGTGAAGACACCTTGAAGATGACAAAATAGAAGACGGAGCTCTCAAGTGTTTCATTTAGTCCTAAAATGAACTTGTATGGATGAATGCTGGCATTGCATTGTCGCTTGGGGGCAGTGTTAGCATTCCAAGTGGGAAGTGCTATATGAAAGGTAAACGTAGCCTCAAGCCTTATCAACCGGGAATGACTAAAACATGGAAGATGCAGCAGGGCTAAGTGAGTCGCTCCCATGTAGGGTATGATCATCCTTATCTAGAGTCATTATTATCTCTCATTTGTATGTTTCAGGGTTCATTAACGGAGGGGTGATCATATTCGGTACTACTACTCAAGTGGTAGGCTGGTCCTGTGTTGGCAGGATATCTAGGAGAGGTCCTCGATGTTATTTTATCTAGAGATGCACCGTGACGGGCGGTAGCCCAGTAGCCCAGTCATTGTATGGAATCCATTCTCTAATAAGCGCCGTATGGACTTAGTTGTACCCAACTATGCTGAAACGTGATATGCAATCATTTCAGCTACATTCATATTTTACTTTGACCCTAGACATTATTATAATATCAATATATTTTCTATAGAAAATGTTATGGTTATCGTAAGGTAAAAACCAATCCGTGTTTATATGCAACGTGATCTTACGAGATACCTTTATTTTTAAAAGAGATTTTTGAAACATTAAAATTCAATTGGGTATGTTTTTCTCATGCTGGTTTTCCAAACTGACTCGGGTGTTATTTTTAAGATAATGCTCGGGTCATGCCGAACATATTACAGATTTAGTTTGGATGCTTTGGAGCTTCAGGAGACAAGCCAGAGGCTAGAGACGTATTCACGTACATGATTATTTTTCCACTGTATTCATTATTGTATTTATCAGCAATTATGAGGTCATGGTGTTATAACTGTCCCGGCTAAAACAGGTTAGTATACTCTAATTGATGTATGTATATTACGTTTCTTCTTTGTGTAAAGATTTACTGTATATTATAAATTATTCGTTCCGCTGTGAGATTCTGTGCTGTTCGTTTTCTTTCCCTCTTCTTTCCTCTTCCTTCCTTCTTCTTTCTTTCCCCTAACAATCGGGTTTTTCGGCATTCGATTGCTCGACACACAATACAGTGGACATATTAGTGTCGATTTTCGAGGGTCGAAAATCCTAGTTTATTACACATCTTTTGCCACGCATTCCTTGATACTACCTTGAGCTCGTTGATTGCTTATGTAGGTGCACTGGCTTATAGCAAGATTTACTTTGTCCTTATGTGAGCCTGATTTGTATATATTATTTTCATATTCTAATTTGTTGACATATTTGATATGGTGCTTAGGTGCCATGTTATCTTTTATGCTTGTTAGTCCCTGAGGAGTTGGTTTTGATGACAACAACCTTAGAATAGATTATAAAATATAAATACTAACATTACAAGTTTAGATATATATGTATATGCAGGATCTAACCATGCAGGTACCAAGAATGAAGACTGTACAGTATAGAGATTCAAGATATAGAGATAGAAGACTCCAGAGTATCAAGATTATCAAGAGTTCAAGTTTCCAAGATAAGTTATATAGTTAGGAATATTGTTAAAACTCATAGAAAGGCACTGACATCTTAAAATCTATTTTATTCGTGGAATGGAATCCACTTCGTGCTCGTTAAAGGGATGGAACCCTAAGTAGGATGGAACCTACAAAAATCTAGTGGGACATTGTTTTGTATCCACTAATTTTAATTCAAATGATTTTACAAAATTATCTTGTTTTCAAAATGATTTCAAAACTTTCCTTTTAAAAGATTCAAAACTCTCTATCCTGATTTTAAATAATTTTAGCCTAAAAAACATCTTTAATTTCAAAGTCAAATTACTCCTGATTTTAAACTATCTTTTCAAATAATATATTTAACTTTTAAATATTTATACTTAGATATAAATATAAAATTATAGTTAAATTATGTATATATTGTTTTTTATATTTACTTATGTATTTCAACTATAGTTAAGTATATTTATAAAGTTTAAAATAATTTTAATATAAGATAGAGGTTATTTTCAAAGAAAATCAAAACACCAAAAATTCCTTTGGGATGTCGACATGCCCAAGTACCCCATGTCGACATAGTGTCAGTTGGTTTCAAAATTCAAATTTCAAAAGAAGTGTCTATTCGCCATAACTCTTCACGAATGGACATGACTGTTGTTCTTCTATAAATAAGGGTCAGTTTCAACGAATTTTTAATCACTTTTTTCCGGTTTTCACTCCTCTTCTTCTTCCACATTTCTTAATACAAAATCATACCATTACTCTGCCGAAATCAACATCGAATCATACTCGATTACTTCTAGTGTGATTCTCCATCACTATCTATACAAGGTTCTCAGTGCTATTCAGAGTTATAGACTTTTTGTAATCAATCGAGCGAGAGAAGGTGTGATTGTAGCCCTGGAAATCAATTGGGTGAACTTGTTGCCCCGGAAATCAAGTATCTCTACCCAGAGGATTGTTATTCTGGAGGGTGTATCTCGTAGCCTTGAAATCGAGGATTGTTATTATTGAATTGGTTTTGAAAGGAAATTCTTACTTGTGTTGCGGGACTGGATGTAGGGTAACTCCGAACCAGTATAAAATCCGGTGTGTTCTTTCCTTTACTGCTTTTACTTTATATTTGCATCTGTGTTTGATTCTGTGTTCATATCTGTGTTCGATTAGTGTATACATTGTTAACAAAGTAAGATAAACTCAAAAGGATTAACAAATTTCTTAAAACACAATTCACCCCCCTCTAGTGTTAATTCTAGCCTTAAGATCCTTAATCCACATTTCTCTCATTTGGTATCAGAGCTTTGTTTTCAAAAGTTTCATAATCTGAATTTTGAAAAGTTTTAAAATGGCTATTTTTGAAAAATCTGTTAAAACTAGTTTAGAATTGTTTAAATCATTATTGTTCCATGAGTCTGCATATGAATATTATTTAAATTCTAGTTGTCTACCCAAATTTTATAATGTGCAGGAAAGATGCTTTATGGGTATTAAGGAATCAATCCACAATGGACAATCTGTGCAGATCAAAAGGAATAAGTGGATACTTGATAGTGGATGCTCTAGACACATAACTGGTAATCCTGATATGCTGAATAATATTATATACAAAGACGGAGGACTGGTTAACTTTGGAGACAACTCGAAAGGATACGTGATTGGCATCGGCAATGTCGGTAACTCTGAAACTCCTATTATTACTAATGTTTTGCTAGTTAAGAATCTGAAACACAATCTGCTAAGTATAAGTCAACTATGTGATAAAGGATATAAAATTAAATTTGAAAAAGATAAATGTCATATTGAAGATAATAACTTAACCATAATATTTGAGGGAACTAGGAAAAATAATATTTATATCCTTAGTATGAAAGTTTCAAATGATAACTTATGTCTTTTGGCAAATACAAGTGACCCTTGGATTTGGCATAAGAGATTTGGACATTTGAATTTCAAACTCTTATCTAGACTATCAAAACATGATCTAGTAAGAGGTCTTCCTGAAATGAATTTTAAAGTAAATAGTTTATGTGATGCATGTCAATTAGGAAATCTTAGAAAAAGTTCCTTTAAATTAAAAGATATGATTTCAACTTCAAAACCCCTTGAGTTACTTCATCTTGATTTATTTGGACCATCTCAAATTCAGTCAATAAATCATAGTAAATATGTTTTTGTAATTGTAGATGATTATTCTAGATTTACATGGACAATATTTTTGAAACATAAAAGTGATACTTTTGAATATTTTAAGAACTTTACAAAAAGGATTCAAAATCAATTATCTTTAAAAATTATAACTATTCGTAGTGATCACGGTGGTGAATTTGAAAATGAAAAGTTTGAGGAATTCTGCAATAAGAAGGGAATAACTCACAATTTCTCATTTCCAAGAACTCCACAACAAAACGGAGTAGTTGAACGTAAAAATAGAACGATACAAGAGTGTGCGAGAACTATGCTTTCAGATAGTAATTTACCAAAACACTTTTGGGCAGAAGCTGTTGCTACCGCCTGTTATATTTTGAATAGAATTTTAATTAGACCTTTAACTGATAAGACACCTTATGAACTTCTTCATGGAAAGAAACCTAAGGTATCATACTTTAGAATTTTTGGAAGTAAGTGCTTTATTTTAAATACAAAAGATAATTTGGATAGATTTGATCCTAAATCCGACAAAGGAATCTTTATCGGATATTCTAATAGAAGTAAAGCTTATAGAGTTTTTAATTTAAAATCTAACACCATCGAAGAAACAATGCATGTTTCGTTTGATGAAAATTTAAAAGATTTTGAAATTACAAATGATGAAGAAGATTTAATTACTCAAAATCAGGAATCAACCGAAATTAATAATGAAATTGACCATCCTAATAAAAGGATTAAACTTTTAAAAGATCATCCTATTGAAAATATAATAGGAGATATGCAATCTATTGTTACAACTAGAAATCAACTAAGTAAAATGAGTAATGTAGCATTTATATCATCTATTGAACCCAAAAATCCTAAAGAAGCATCAACTGATGATTCATGGATTTTGGATATGCAAGAAGAATTAAATCAATTCACTAGAAATGAAGTTTGGGAACTTGTTCCTAGACTTGAAGATAAAACTATAATTGGAACTAAATGGGTCTATAAAAATAAAATGAATGAACAAGGTGAGGTCGTTAGAAATAAAGCACGATTAGTCACCCAAGGTTATTGTCAAGAAGAAGGTATAGATTGTGACGAAACCTTTGCTCCTGTAGCAAGATTAGAAGCCATTAGGATTCTACTTGCTTTCGCAAATCATAATAATTTTAAATTATTTCAAATGGATGTTAAAAGTGCATTTTTAAATGGTTTTGTAAAAGAAGAAGTATATGTTGAACAACCACCACTTTTTAAAGATGAAAATTTTCCAAACCATGTGTACAAACTTAAGAAAGCTTTATATGGTCTAAAACAAGCTCCTAGAGCCTGGTATGATAGACTAAGATCTTATTTATTACAATCACATTTTGAAATTGGTAAAATAGATAATACTCTTTTTATTAAAAGAAATAAAAATAATATTCAACTAGTACAAGTTTACGTAGATGATATCATTTTTGGATCAACTAATTTTGAAACGAATAAAGAATTTTCTAAAATAATGACAAAAGAGTTTAAGACGAGTCATATGGGTGAATTAAATTTCTTTTTAGGTTTACAAATAATACAGTTAGATAATGGTATTTTTATTAGTCAAGAAAAATATGCTAAAGAACTAGTTAATAAGTTTGGTTTGACTACTGCGAGTGGAAAACCTACTCCCATGGCAACCAATGAATATCTAAGTAAAGAAGATTTCTCGAAAGATGTAGATCAAAAGTTGTATAGAGGAATGATCGGATCATTGCTCTATATCACTACTAGTAGACCTGATATCATGCATAGTGTATGTCTTTGTGCAAGGTATCAATCTCATCCTAAAGAAGCTCACTTAAAAGCTCTAAAACGTATCGTAAGATATATTAAACACACCTCTGATTATGGCTTATTTTATCCTAAAAATGATTCATTTGATATCATACTGTGATGCTGACTATGCTGGATGTAAATCAGACCGAAAAAGTACAAGTGGAACTTGTCACTTTTTGGGACATTCTCTGGTTTCCTGGTTTAGTAAGAAGCAAAATACAGTTTCTCTATCAACAACCAAAGCAGAGTATATTTCTGCTGCTTTGGCTTGTTCTCAAGTAATATATATGCAACAAACCTTAAGAGATTTTGGTTTAAATATCTCAAAATCGACAATTTATTGTGATAATACTAGTGCAATAAATTTATCTAAAAATCCTACTCATCATGCTCAAACTACACATATTGATATTCGACATCATTTTCTTAGAGATAATATAACTAAAGAAGTAATTACTCTCGAATATATAAACTCTGAGAATCAAATCGCTGATATCTTAACAAAACCATTAAATGAATCTATATTTACTAAATTAAGAAGAGAATTAGGTATTTGTTCTATAACTGAAATATAAAATATAAATAACAAGTATAATTAATAATTAATATTAAAATAAATCATAGAGTTAAAATATAAGGACCATGTCGACATCCCCTAGGAAGACATGTCGACATATAACGTTTTTATTTTTTTAAAATTTTCCCACCAAATTTCAAAAATTTAGTTATATATTCTTCTCTATTTCGAATTCTTATTCATTCTTTCTGTTTTCTCTTCAATTTCTATTCTGAAATATATAAAATAATGGCATCTTCCTCTAAATCAAACATAAAATCAACTTTCTCATTCCCCTCTCCTACTTCTGGTCCATTTCAATTCACTACTCTCGCACGTGTAACTAAATTGGAGGAGTCTATGAAGGATACTCTTCAGATGTTGACTGAAATTCAAGTGACTCAACTTCGTATGGCGAAAGAGCAAGAGAGGCAAGGCAAGATTCTTAGGAATTTACAAAAATTCCTAATGGATAACCAGGCCAACCCTATCTTGATCGATGAAGACTCTTCACTCAATCAAGAACATGAGGTCAGCGACGAAGAAGAAGAACCTATGGAAGAAGCACACGAGGAGGGTGATGACCAAGTAGTATGCGTTGGAGAAGTGTGTTTCGACAAAAATGGGAATCTTGTTGAACAACGTGGAAATTTCTGTTTCCACTATCCAAACTGTTCAATTCATAAATCTCCTATGTTCAGAAACACACATTAGTTTCTTCTCTTTCTTTCCGTTGTTATTTATGTTTTTATGTTTTTCAAACGCAAATGTAAATACAACCATACTCATAATAAATAAAATCGTGTTCTTATTTGTGTTAGTATTATTGTGAATTCTTAGTTAGGATAGTTAACAGTTTAGGATTATATTTTAGTTAAGTATTGATTATGTATGATAACACTATCATTATAATCACAAGTAATGTAGTCTTAGTTTCAGGGGGAGTTATATAGAGTTATATAGTTTGGAGTTATCTAGTTTAGAGTAAGTTTTTTGTTGATGACAAAGGGGGAGAAGTATAAAATAGGATAGTTAGGTATATATTAAGGGGGAGTTATTAGGATAGAAGGAATATTTTATAAACAAAGGTTGTCATCATCAAAAAGGGGGAGATTGTTAGTCCCTGAGGAGTTGGTTTTGATGACAACAACCTTAGAATAGATTATAAAATATAAATACTAACATTACAAGTTTAGATATATATATATATATATATGTATATGCAGGATCTAACCATGCAGGTACCAAGAATGAAGACTGTACAGTATAGAGATTCAAGATATAGAGATAGAAGACTCATGAGTATCAAGATTATCAAGAGTTCAAGTTTCCAAGATAAAGTTATATAGTTAGGAATATTGTTAAAACTCATAGAAAGGCACTGACATCTTAAAATCTATTTTATTCGTGGAATGGAATCCACTTCATGCTCGTTAAAGGGATGGAACCCTAAGTAGGATGGAACCTACAAAAATCTAGTGGGACATTGTTTTGTATCCACTAATTTTAATTCAAATGATTTTACAAAATTATCTGTTTTCAAAATGATTTCAAAACTTTCCTTTTAAAAGATTCAAAACTCTCTATCCTGATTTTAAATAATTTTAGCCTCAAAAACATCTTTAATTTCAAAGTCAAATTACTCCTTATTTTAAACTATCTTTTCAAATAATATATTTAACTTTTAAATATTTATACTTAGATTTAAATATAAAATTATAGTTAAATTATGTATATATTGTTTTTTATATTTACTTATGTATTTCAACTATAGTTAAGTATATTTATAAAGTTTAAAATAATTTTAATATAAGATAGAGGTTATTTTCAAAGAAAATCAAAACACCAAAAATTCCTTTGGGATGTCGACATGCCCAAGTACCCCATGTCGACATAGTGTCAGTTGGTTTCAAAATTCAAATTTCAAAAGAAGTGTCTATTCGCCATAACTCTTCACGAATGGACATGACTGTTGTTCTTCTATAAATAAGGGTCAGTCTCAACGAATTTTTAATCACTTTTTTCTGGTTTTCACTCCTCTTCTTCTTCCACATTTCTTAATACAAAATCATACCATTACTCTGCCAAAATCAACATCGAATCATACTCGATTACTTCTAGTGTGATTCTTCATCACTATCTCTACAAGGTTCTCAGTGCTATTCAGAGTTATAGACTATTTGTAATCAATCGAGCGAGAGAAGGTGTGATTGTAGCCCTGGAAATCAATTGGGTGAACTTGTTGCCCCGGAAATCAAGTATCTCTACCCAGAGGATTGTTATTCTGGAGGGTGTATCTCATAGCCTTGAAATCGAGGATTGTAATTGTTGAATTGGTTTTGAAAGGAAATTCGTACTTGTGTTGCGGGACTGGATGTAGGGTAACTCCGAACCAGTATAAAATCCGATTTGTTCTTTCCTTTACTGCTTTTACTTTATATTTGCATCTGTGTTTGATTCTGTGTTCATATATGTGTCTGATTAGTGTATACATTGTTAACAAAGTAAGATAAACTCAAAAAGATTAACAAAATTCTTAAAACACTATTCACCGCCCCTCTAGTGTTAATTCTAGCCTTAAGATCCTTAATCCGCATTTCTCTCAATGCTATCAAGCCAGGCATGTTGGTTTTCCTTCGATGGGTGTTTTCTCTATTTTCCTTAGCCAAGCATGTTGAATTTTGTGTGTTAGGTGGGCCTGATGGTTCTGTATTCTTACTCTTATCTTTATATATATATATATATATATTATTTTTTATTGTTATATGACTCCTTGAATCATACATCATTTTCCTTAAAAAACTTATGGTACATGAACAAAAGCGATAAATTACATCAATTCGTTAATTTGATTATTATGCTCTTATGGAGGGGATGGAAAATATTCCCAAGGAATAAAAGAGATAGCAAATGATGAGAAGATGGACATAGACATCAAAGAAAAATTAGACCAATTGAAGATTACTCTTATAGGAGATATATTTGGTCCTAATCAAGTGGATTAAAACTTCCACAAAGAATCCATGAAGTCTATGTTCATTCTTAATTCTTTGTTTGTGTAACCATAAGTTTATGACAGTACTCTAAGTGTTTTTTTATGTGTGTAGTAATTTTCCTTTTATATTGTATTAAGTGTTTCTTTTATACATTTGTTAAAATGTTGTAATATTTAATATAATAAAAAAAATGTATTTCATGTTGTAGTATTTTAAAATTGTTTTAATTTCATACTTTGTATTAATTTGGATTCTCCTCGTGACTTTTATTTATAGAAATTCAAATATAACTCTATATATACATTAAAGATTGTGTTGTGATTAGTCCTTTTACTCTATCCTTTTTTAATGATAGAGCAAAATAAAATGTATAAATATACTAGACAAAATGATAAAGGAATGCATATAGTCAGAATGAGTCAAATATATAAATGTAATAATTTATCTCTTAAATATTCATATAAGGTTGTCATCTTCAAAAATGAAAAGATTGCTAATACCCTGAGTGTAGATTTTGATGACAACAACCATATAAATATCACCACTAATGTTCTCCGAGTTATACGGTATTTTCTTATATACCATAAAGATACTTTACAGAGATATATAAGTAAATGAAAGCAAGTTATGAGATATAAATCCGAATATTGGTCAGAGCAAATGAAAGATATAATAGACTCAAGATAAATAAAACATAAGTGCTTCAACGACAAAAGAAAATAGAAGTGTTCAAAAAGTCTACCAAGTCTTCGAAATTTGTTAGAGAGCTCATAGCAATTATTCTTGATATTTTTCTTTCATTAACATTATTTTCAATCCCTAACATTTCATATGAATATACAATTTGAGTTTTAAAACGTGGAAGTCAAAATTGAATTTTAGAAAAAGAAAATCAAATTTTACTAGAGTATGTTGACACTCTCTAGGGACATGTTGATATACAGACAGTTATTCTAAAATTCAAATTTTAAATGAAAGGAGGCGACATCTCGTGAACACATCCTTTCATCTTCTATTTGAAGGAGTTTGGAAAATGAATTTTAATCGATGAATTTTCAATATTCTCTTACTCTTTCATCTCTTTAATTTTATGAGAAAAACTCCTTTACACACTTTCACTCTGCAAATTCATACTCTTTCACTCATATTCTTCAAAGTTTTGCAAACTACTCAAGATCAAAAAGTTTATACTTGAATTCTCAATCATTCTCTCTCCGGGCTCATCCTATTCCATCCTGAATTCAAAGATATATAGCTATTAGAGATCTATATGATCATTATACTGAAATTGCAAGAATTGTATTGAAGAAACACCTACTTGTCATACTCTATTTTTGTTTGAAAAGAGAGAAATGTTCTTACCACCCTAGAAATTCAAGAGTAAAGGTGTATTTTATCATCCATGAAATTGTAAGATTGTGAAGGTATTTTTGTCATCCGTGAATAGTAAGAAATAATAATGGAAATTCTATACGGCGAGTAGATGACTAGATGTAGGATTGGATATCTGAAACGATATAAAAATTCCTAGTATTATTTACTTTTATTGCTTTTACTTTACTTTACATTTTGCATCTGATTATCTGCCTATGTTTGTGATTTTGTTATTGATCTGAGTAGATAACTTTGTAATTCACAAGTTGACTTTTAATAAGTTGATATACATTATTCACCTGTTCTGGTGTATTAGTAGCCTTAAAATCCATTTCACTTCATTGTGTTTGGACATCTCATAACCCACAAATCGTTGGACTCAATTTTTAGTAGTATTATTGCATTTTGATTTTAAAAGTCACAAATATTTTTTATAGGACAAATCTTTTGTCATAGCGTTATCAGGTTTTGCAATCAATGTGTGCTAGTCGATATAGTTTGAGTACAAGCAACCCCTTCCTCAACCCCACCCTTCCCATCAAAAAATTCAAATACAATTACGCTATTACTTACGTTCTATCGACATATTTTGAATGATTTGCAATTAGATGACAGACTTTGTGTCATTTTTATGCAATTTTCTTGGTAGACAACCATCATTTTATTATTTTCTTTCGTATTAACTCCGTTGAATTTGATTTTGTGACAACTCTCGGTATGCCTTTACCATTCTATTATTATATTTTGGGGTCTGCCCTATCGAATATGGTACACTAATTATTTTTTCGATGGATCAACCTCGTTTTTTTGATTCACGGTGACTATCCATCGTTTTTCTTTTTAATTTTCGACTGGATGTCCCTGAATTTGTTTTGAAATGACATTAAAATAGTAAATTGTCTGATTCTAAGTGGAAATTTGGATCCACCTCTTATTTTTAAGTTTGATACACGAAATTCCCTATTAAAAACTGTTTTAACTTGCACCCTTCAAATTATTTCCAATAATATTTTTTTTGTTTCTTTCAAAAATCAAATCTACACTTAATCGCATGTTTCTATGAATAATTTTTTATATATTTTTCTTTGAGTTTTTTTCCAAAACTCCTGTATACGGTTTAAGAACTGCAAATATTTGTGGTTTATACTGCAAATATTTACATTTTAAACAATAAATGTTCACAGTTTAAACTGAAAATAATATCATGGTTTTTCTTTTTCTTTTATACAATAGATTTTGAAGGAAGTAGGACGGTGTATTTTGAATGTTGAAAGTGTATTTACAAAATTTTCTTGATTTTAATTTTTTATTATGGAAATTTTGGCATACGTCGTTGTAATTATAAAAACTAAGTTTTAGGTCCTTCCGAATTTCTTTTTATAAATTACATCTTCATTTAAAAAAAAGAAGGTATAATACAGAGGGTATTTGGGTAATTTTACCAAGCTTAACATAATCCATGTTATTACTGTTTATAATTCATAACCACATGCAACACATGTCTAGACATTCTTAAACTTAGGTATAGAAGAGAGATAATTATAATAAATATAATGTAGAAAATATTTTTCAAAAGTAATCCGTGTCAAACAAATAAGTTTTAGAAAGATGGACATATACTTAATTTTCACTTTTTCAGTAAGCCTCTTCTATATCAATTTTACAATAGAAACGCTTGAAATTAAGGTGCATTTGTGATGAAAGAAAACGAGATATTTCAACGGAGAAGATTGGTGAACGAGGAATGCGTTTGCGACTACGAACAGAGTATTTGAGCGGGACATTTAAGTTGTGATTTTAATTTAATTGATTTATAGTTAATTAATTATTTATTTTGTTGTGTTATATGAGTTTAATTAAAATGAAATAATAGTACAAAAATTGAAATACATCTAAATTAATTATACAGTACTAGTAAATACAGATAAAATGATACAATTAATCAGTGCAGCTCTGTTGCAACAATTTCATCTTTTGTGCTATTTCGAACTGTTACCATTTCATTGCCTACGTGTCGTTCTACCGATTCAGTTACTCTGTTCAGTGCAGTTCTCATACTACAATATTCCTTCTTGTATTTCTCTACAATAAGATCGGGATATCATCATCGGCCATAAAATCTGGATCACCCATGTCATATTTTCGTATGTAATTGTGTGTAGCCACTGTAGATACGACAACTTTTACTTGAGTTTTAAATGAGTATGTTGGCATACTCTTTAAAATGACAAACTTTTTCTTCCATATTCCAAAAGTTCTCTCAATTGCCATACGTAAACTCGAATGGTAGAAACTAAAAATTTCATTTATCGATTTTGGTTGATTTGCGGTTTCAGGAAAATGACGAATATGATATCTAATATTATGATAGGTGGTAAATAACTAGTTTGAATTGAATATATTAAATCAACACATAATACTGTCCAAGTGGAGGGTGATGGAAGTTAGAGTTTTTATCAATTATAACTGCATTAAAAATTCTACTACCATGCGCAGTACCTTCTCAACCAGCCACAACATAAGTAAACTGTAAATCGAATGAGCATGCTGCTAAATTATTATGTGTAGCATAACCTTTTCGTCCTATGTATGGAACTACTTGATATGCAGGGAAGTGTGCCATTACGTGTGTACCATCGATAACATCAACACAGTTTCTAAAACATGGGCAGTAGCGGTTTGAAGTTATATTATGATTTGGAACAGTATTAAATTGAGGGTCATCTAACTGGATAATATCTGTAGCGAGTAATTGTACATCATCTAAAACAGCATGAAAAAAAACTGAAATTGTACTATCTGACTTTTGAAATCTTTCGCTCATCTGTTGATTTGAGAGCGTTGCAGCTATAATATACCAGAATATGACAACCGTTTATCTGGCACTAACGCTTCCCGTTGTAGTTAGACCATAATTTTGCAGTCTATCACATAACGAGAGAAAACAAAGCCTTTTAATTCAAAAATTTCGTTGACAGCGTTCTTGATGCCCATTCGATATGTCTTCCACCTACATCAAACTAGTATATTCTGAAGTGTGAATTTAGATTATATCGCTCATTCTTCTGCGTAAATACGTTGCTATAGCGATCAAATCTTATACATCTTCATAGTCGGAATCTGATCAGGAATTAGACACTGTTGGTGTCGACGGGAATGTGTAAAATGGAAAGAAGTTGAAAGGGGAAGAGGAGGAGAAGTGGTTGGTAGAATGGTGTGGAGGAGGGGTGTTGTTATGTAGGTGGAGGAGAGCTGTTGGAGGAAAAAGTGTCGTTGGCGTCCAACGCATCGGACGCAAACGACACTTTCTCATCCAACGGCAGTCTTATAAAATTAGCTGAGAATATAGCATCTAGCCTAGCATACTTAATTTTACTCAACGGATAATTCATTGTTGACGCTACTTCATCATCATATAAATAATCCTATTACTGTACAAATAAATCTCCCCAAACATTACTTTACTTCAGACTCCAAAATAGCAACAGGCTCTCCACCAAATCCAAATCAAATCAAACCCAAAGTTGGGGATTTCTCGAAAATAATTGTCCCCCATGGCGATTCGGCTTCTCTCTCAATCGCTATGCGTAGCTCTGTTGCTATTTTTTGTGATAGTCAACGCTAATGATGTTGAACGTGATGGGGAAGAAGGGTCCGATTATCCGGGATGCAATAATATATATCAGCTGGCAAGTTAAATGGCTAGATCTTACTTTTAATGATCATTTAAATGCTGTGGTTACTTATTGTTTATAAGATTAATTTGGGGTTTTATCTTGGTTTCTTTGGCGCAATTTGTTTAATAGTAGCGGCTTAAAGGACGAAGAAGAAATATTATTTGAATTCTTTTTATAACTTATACGAATATTGCTTTGGGTATGATTAATTAAGTATGGGGAATACTCTTACTAAAAAAGCAATTGAGCATGAAACTTACAACATTATGATTTTGATAGTGGAGAAATTTGATAGTGGCAACAACTTATTTCAAATCTCCTTAAAAGGAGTTTTGAATAATAACTTATGAGTAGTTTTGAGTGAATAGTAATAAGTTAAAGTGTTTGGATAGATAAGTTAAAATTATGGTTAAACTTATTTGTAAAATTTAAAATAAGTCATAAGCAAGTATTTGTTGCTTATGACCTATCAACTTATTTGCTCCTTTTAAGTCAAAAAAATTGTAAAAGTAACTTATTAGCTACTTTTGCTGCTCATAAGTCATTGCCAAACACCCCCTAAATCTACCTTATCAACTACATAACTAGAACAGTGGCCTATCCTAATTATACCACAACGATCAATTTTGAAATCATTTTCATTGATTTATAAAATAGAGATGAAATGCAAGAGGTTTAGTTTCTTAATATAACCCAAACAGTACTACAAGATCATAAGCACATTATTCATTTTAATCATCCAAAATTTCAAGTTGAAAGATCAGTTGTTTTTATTTATTTTACGTAATTTATTTCTGTTAACTTGTTTTGACAAACAAAAGAAATGCATATGCTGCACTTGCAGACTTGAACTGTACTTATTACATGCAGTTTACTAATTTATCAAACCATGATTAGCAAATTTGAAAATATGGTTTGTCTAATAGGTAGGGTGGTTATAATTCAAGTAAGAATAAAAGTGAGTTCGTTTGGGCAGAGGCTCATATTTATGCTTTGTATTTACTACACCGGAGGGAGAAAAAAAACTATTATGTAATGTATATATATATGTGTGAATGCAAGAGGAATGTTATTGAGCTCCTTCAACCACGACTTGTGTATGTTCTTTATTTACTTTAATACCCTCTTCACTTTGTTTGTTTCAGGTTAAGATAAGGAATTGGGTTAACGGAACTGAAGGCAGCAGCATAGTTGGGTTAAGTGCTAGGTTTGGCTCCACATTGCCTAAAAATGCTTCTGAAGCTCTTAAAACCAATGTTGTTCTAGCAAATCCTTTCAATTGCTGTACTAATTTATCAACAGAGGTTCTTTTCTTCTCAGTTGAAAACATTATTTACTTGTAGCTACAACTTCAAATGTCATAGTGGGCTTGAAAATTTGTAGAAACAAACAATATATCACACCAGTTTTTTCATCATCATCTTTTTTTTTTTGAATAATATTAGAAAAAACCAACCATTACTAGTTCTCTTTCATAGTGGTTGTTTATAACATATATTGTAAACATTGTCAGCTGTCAAATTCAGTTGCATTGGCTAAGCGGGGAGACTGTACCTTCAGTGCTAAAGCAGTAGTTGCTCAGTTAAATGGTGCTGCAGGCCTTCTAGTCATAAACGACAATGAAGGTAAACATTTTGCCTTTTAGCCTTTTTGTCCAATGGGTTCAGTATTCTAGCTTGTTGAATGTACCTGTTTGTTTATTTCTTGTTAGATCTTTACAAAATGGTGTGCACGGAAAATGACACATCTCTTAACGTGACAATTCCCGTTGTAATGCTTCCAAAGTCTGCAGGAGAATTCTTGAAGGGTTCTATTTATAATGGAGGAAGAGGTATATTATATCCCTTCATGCTTGACTACTATCATATTCACTTCTACAAAATAATCATGAGTTAGCTTTATAATATATTTATTTATTCTTTTTTATAGCATCCCAAGTTCAAGTATCTGTTACAATGCATATATGCATGCTAGTACTCAAGTCAATATTAAAATAATTGACTCAAAAATGAAACCTGTCGCTAACTGCTAAGAAATTATACTTCCAGTTGACTCTTAAAGTGATTCTTTCTCTGTGCTATAACCTGTAGGTGATATTCAAGCACACTCCATTTTATAGTTTCTCAAATTAATACAAAGTTAAATTTCATATTCTTTCTAAATTTAAGCGGAAAACAGATTCCATCCTTGGGTCGTGCTCACTGGTCTGCAATTAACATTAAATCCGTCATCACAATTTATCATGCACTTGTCAATCCCATTTTAAATAACTTATTAATTTGCAAAGCATCATTTGATGTAATGTCTGACTGGGACTAATGACTGTTCACCTCTTCTGGTATATGTGTCTCAACTTATTCTTTTTTTTTATAGTTTTTGACGATAGTTAGGTAGGGTGGGATGATCTCGTGTAAGATCAAGGGACAAGGAAACTACATTTTGAGCCAACTTTTCTTGCATTATATTTATACTGAATGAATACACACACACACACACACATTCGCGCGTGCGCGTGTGTGTGCATACACACATGGATATATATAAACACACACACACACGTGTGTGTATTATGACATTTATGTTAAATCCAAAATTAATGCAATAAACACATTTACTAAAGAGACAGTAAAATAAGAAATGCTCTAGAGCGATTCGAGGCAAACAAATTGTTCTTTCCTTGAAAACTTAATTTCATTTCTGTATTAGGTTGAATGAAATAGAATTCTCGAGGTTACACTCGATTTCATTGATTCTACAGCACGATTGATCAACGAATTGGACTTGATTGAATCTTCCTTCTTAATGGATTTAGAACATAATAATTTTCCAGTAGATTAATTTTTGATGGCGAAGGAAGTAAGTTTTGTGAGAATGCATCTGTCAATAAGTTTGGAGTTTGGGTATTTATAGGGAAATAGCATTAGTAAGGGGAGATAAAATAGTAACGATAGAGAGAATTTAACACTTAACATTTAATATAAAAGGTAACAGAAATCATAAATAATAAGCGGTTGCTAATTCATTGCAACTTACTACAATTTGTCATGTAGCATATAGATAATAAATAATAAGCGGTTGCTAATTCATTGCAACTTACTACAATTCATTGCAACTTAACAAGTACATACAATTTAGTCTACAGTAAATATGCATGAATATTGTTGGGGAAAGTTATAAAGGATACATGGAGTTGATTTCAACTTGAATGTATAAAAAAGTTTACTCTTGGAACTATTTTTGTGGTATTAATATCCTATATTTATTAAAATATTAATATAATTTAAGAAGTTTTGGTAGCACTATGCTTTCAATTTGGATGTTCGGTCGAACTTGAACCCCTACCTAGCAATTATACACCGAAATGGCTCAATGGACTCCATCTTGAATTAATGTCTTTGAACCAGCTATAGATAATGTTGCATATTGTATTTTAATTCAGTTAAAGGTCCACAATATTGGTGCGGTAATGATCATGCATTGTATCCTTTTCGGAGGATCATTGTAGATCAACCATGTTCCACAATTGCGATCACACAACTCTTCTTCTATAGGCAAATACAGGGTATTGACATGAAAGTACACTACATTAAAGGACTCAAATTTGTTGAAAGTAGCAAAACTTAAATGTAACCCCTTACTCTTTTTAAGCAATTTTGTCATTGGAATGGTTATTAGATTATCATAAAGTGCTTTTTACATGTCACTCATTATAGTGTGTTTTTATACATTGAACCATCTTTGTATGTGAGCACACTAACTGGTTACATTTCAACCATAGTAACATTAATCGGGTTTACTAACGATAATGATGACTTTGAATTGAAAATATGAAAAGTTACTTATATTCAAGTTTTATCTAGTAAATACTTGTAAACACTAAACCTCTGATTTATCATGTAATAAACCATTTATTTCTTTACTTTATAATAAATGCACTCAAGTAGATTAATGAATATGTGGAGTTGAGTTGTTATAGCCCTCTACCAATTCATTTTGTGTTTATTGCGTTTATGTTGAATTTAACACAGAGACCGTAACAGTCTTGAGAACTTATTTCTCATTCCGTGTCGGGTTAAATGAAATAATTTTTTTGAGGATACACTAGATTTCGATGATGCCAACATGATAGGTTGAATCCAACTTCTTAACTGATTTACAATATAGTAATTTTATAATAGTTTATAAGTTTTTGATGGAGAAAGAAATGAGAGAGGTTTTGTGAAAGAATGCATCTTTCAATTAGTTTGGAGTCTATGAGCATTTACGTGGAGCAATGCACTGGTAGGAAAAGATAAAAAGTAACGGTAGAACCCAACATGAAATATGAAAGGTAACAGAAATCATAACTGATATGAGTGTTATTGTGCGTTCTAATTTATTATAATTTATCATGTAACAAATACATTTAATTAATTTAGAATAAATGCGTTTTAGTTTAGGAAAAATTAAAGGACGTGTATGTATTTATTATGTTATTTATTAGTATTTATCATGTAACAAATACATTTAATTTATTTTAAAGTAAATGCCCATTTATATGTGTATGTATGTATATATGTTACGTATACATATGTGTGCACGCACATACATACATATTGTATGTATGTATTAACGGTATAGCCATTAACTTACTCATCTAACATTTGATTGTTCTTCTCAATCCAAACGGGGCTCTTGCTTAATCATCCTGTCTGAAAGTGTTCCAGCTTGTCGTTTATTGGCATCAAGAGAAAAAAGATTCTCAGTAAATTTTCACATTCTATCCTTTTACTGCTCTAATAAGTTGATTAGTAACTGGTATATTTATACTTTCAAGCGTGATCACATCATTATAGACTTCACCATATTTGTATCTATCAAATCCTCTTCATGTATGTATCTATTTCATTTAGTTGAAAGGAATTCATTTGATTCATTTTGTTACAGTGGAGGTTCAGTTGTATTCTCCAAATCGACCCACGGTGGACATTTCAGCTATATTTTTGATGTTGATGGCGGTTGGAACTATTGTTTGTGGTACCCTTTGGTCCGACTTTATAGAATGTGAACAAGTTGATGAACGTTACAATCAATTAACACGAAAGGTTTTTCATTTCGACTACTTTCCACTATACCAATGAATAATTGTATATTTTCATTACTGTTTTTTTAATTAGAGAATTGTATAGTTAAATTATTTATTATAATTGTTTGCTTATTCTTTACTTTAGCATGAACAACCAGCTGGCTTGTATAACAGAGAAGATTCTGAGAAGGAAATTTTGGAAATCAATGCACGGGGAGCTATAATTTTCATTATAGCGGCTTCAGCATTTTTATTGCTACTTTTCTACTTCATGTCTTCATGGTTTATTTGGCTATTAATCATATTATTCTGCATTGGCGGTACTGAGGTATGCTCTTTTTCCAATTTCTTGACCTGATTCTTGTTCAATCATATTATAATTGCATCCGCAGAACCTGAATTAATTTGTGCGATTTATTGTTTGACTGTAGCAAATGTTTGGCAAAAGTATTTGCTGATTGAGATTTTAATAAATCCAATTTTTTTTACTGTTCTCTAACAAAGCAAAGCTAATTTGTGACTAAAAGACAAAAACCTTAACCACATGAAGAAAGTGGTGAATAAAACCCAACCACGACTATTGCTATCAGTGGAGTGTGATAGCAGCAGAAAATTCCTTTGGCAGAATTATTTGTTTTTATTAGTAGTTTTGAGATTCTTTCTTATGTTTTCTCACAGATGCTATGTTAATAGGTAATTAATATATATGTTTGCATAATGATTTTATTTGTTCTAATGAATCGGATGAGTAGAGTGGTTAGGCTATCAACTTTGCATGTACTAGTTAATTAATATTAGGAAGAGAGATTCTAAAACAGAAGATTTTTTTTTAAAAGGTAAATTACTATTCATTTTAACAGTATAGCAAATAAGCCTTGAACAGGCTTCACAGATGGCAATAGAGGTATATCCAAGGATTGGTAAGATGGAAATATAATAAAGAGATATTCCCTACAAAAGTTAGATCTTCAATGTTTGAACTTTATAACATATAGTTTATTAGTATTAAAATCATTTTACCTTTCCATGGAATTTGTCCGTTTTATACTCCCCTTTCCATTCGGTTACTTCAGATCTCTTATCATAGAAATCCATGTTTGCCCGTCTGAACCTTTGTCGCATCATTTTAACAACACTCTTGACAACTTCCCGCAGCATCCTCTCTTCTTTGTTGCCACATAATTCACGCCACAAGCAAAATATTTACAAACATTGACATTCTTATGTGGAAATGAAATTTTTTTCTTTACAGGGAATGCATGTTTGTTTAGTCGCAATCATCTCCAGGTATGGTAACTGGAACCTTGATTTTCACTATTTACACTTTGCAAATTTGCATTCACTAGATTGGTTCAGATAAAACGCAGGTTATCAAGAGACTGTACCCGAAAGAGTATTCATCTTCCTTTATTTGGCGAGGTCTTGGTTCTATCTGTTGTAGTTCTGCCATTCTGTGCAGTCTTTTCCATACTTTGGGCAGCTAATCAGCATGCGTCGTTTGCTTGGATTGGTCAAGATGTTCTTGTAAGATGTATTTTCATTTGGTTGTTGACTAGATTGTTTCAAACTTTCAAGCTTTCTACAAATAAATGTTTTCTCTAACTTTAAAGAGGCTGGCACTTATTTGAATATTACAGGGCATTTGTTTAATGATATCCGTGTTGCAAATAGCTCGGTTACCAAATATCAAGGTAAAAATAATACCTGCAAAGCTTTATTCCATTATCTACCATTTATCAATCTGATTTTCTTCTTCTTTTTCTGATCAGGTTGCATCTGCTCTTTTGAGCTGTGCATTTGTTTATGATATTTTCTGGGTGTTCATCTCGCCATTAATTTTCCATGAGAGTGTTATGATAGCTGTAAGTTTTCTTCCCTCTATAAAATAACATATCCATTTGTATTTCTCACGATTGATTGTTGTTCAACCAATTTTTATTTATAAAATATAAGTTACTCATTTAATTCTGAAGTATATGGTAATTAATCACTGATGAATCCAGCTAATGATTTTGATGGGCAGCTGCCCTACCCAAGCAAAAAATAAAATAGAACATCAGAGAGAAAACATTAATTGAATTAAAAACCTTAAATTTTGTTACTCAGTACAGCTTTCAAAATTATTGAAGAACTCTTGATCGAAAGCTGCTACAGTGGAAAACATGATTAATCTGGCTAATGAAAGTGTAGATTGCTGTCATGCTTCAAAATGTTAGGATATAAAAAGGGCGGCATATTATACCCTACGCCCTCAACCCCCCCCCCCCTCCCTCCACCCTCCTTTTTTTTTTGGAAGTATTATACCTTAGATTACCATTGCAAAGTGAATTTTGTTAACGTATACAGAAAATCAGGGTCGGTGGCAATTTAATTTTGTAATCCCAGATTAGCATTACTTGAATTTAACCGTTAAAAGTTATTGCTTCGTTATCAACTTCTCGTTTCCATTTTTTCAATTTAAAACAGTTAAAACTTTGTCACTGGCAGTCAGTATTAAGCTTTGGTTTCCTATACATTGTTGACAACCTCCTTAACGTAAAATGACATTTACATGAGGCTCAATGTTGCAAGGGTGGAAGTTACAGAAAAGAAGGTAAAAATTATATTTGATTTCTTCATAGGTTGCACGTGGAGATAATAGTGGAGGAGAAGCAATTCCCATGCTTTTGAGGATCCCTCGATTCTTTGATGCCTGGGGCGGTTATGATATGATTGGATTTGGAGACATTCTTTTCCCAGGCCTGCTTGTTGCATTCAGTTACAGGTATCTCCTTTTAATGTTCAGTTATTGAGAAATTTAGTATGCATCTATTTGGGTTATGCTTAGTACCTTTTTTTTTTGAATACACTACAATGTTCTTTCTTTTTTACAGATACGATAGATCAAACAGAAAGGGCATTTGTAATGGCTATTTTCTCTGGCTCACGATTGGCTATGCAGTAGGTAGGTTTCTTTTTGTTTGGTGGCTGTTCAAAAGAGAAACAGATTAGACAATTGGCATGGTTGGCTAAGGGAATTTTTTTTGAAGATACAGATTTTTGATAATGGGAAAATGTTAAAATGATGATGTTGTTTTTATAACAATTATTGACCAAAATGCACACATAGTATTTTACTTGTAATAATTTGACGGAAAATGAAAACTTGAAATTTTAGGGGAAAAAAGAAAAACTGAAGTTTGAAGAAAAAAAATTAAAATCTAAAGTTTAGAAAATCAATATTTTTTTTTACAGGTTTTAGGTTTCAAAAGTAGAATATTTCAAAAAGTTTAAACTTTAAGTTGTTTACTACTTCAAAAAGTTCATAGGTATTTGAAGCCTTCTTAAAACCTATCAAAACCTAATAAAATAAATAAATAAATTTATTTTATTACTTTTTAAAATGTCTATTTTTGGATGTATTTCCTAAATGGGTAAAAATGTATATATTAATTATTTTTACCAATGGAAAAGACATTTTGTTCTTCCTTATCAAATTAAAATTTTGCCTAAGGTTCAAGATCTATGTTTCGGTCTTCTGTACTTTTTTGAATTTCGATCTAATTCAAAAATTTTGGTTTTAGGTTCGGTTGAGAAATATTACCCTTATATTTGTTTGATTTATTGAAACAAAATGTATAATTTATCTTTTAATTAAAAAATAAGGTATTTGGAAGAATACTGATTAATCATGAATACCATAACATTAAAAAATGTTTACATGGTACTTTTTTTTTAATTTTTTTAGTTACACTATTTGTATATTTTGTGATTTTATAAGTTTCCTAATTTAAAATTTCAAAATTTGAATATTCATATATTTGAAATTCAAATTAATTCTTTTTATGAGGTTTCTTCTACAAAATTCGAATTGCAATATTTTTTTTATTGAGCCGGAATTTCAGTTTGGATTCGTTTTTTTTTTTCTCCATTGAAACCGAAATCGAAACGGAATGACTGAAATCTCAATGTTCCGGTGGAAATCTCAAACCTTTTTCTTAAAACACAGTTCCCTTTTGTTTCAGCTTGATTTATTTTCCAAACTTGAATACTAATCGTCCTTTCTTGAGATTTTCTTTTTCCATGAGTCTTTTTTTAAAACTTTAGTCATGCAGTTGATGTTGAAATTAATGCTGTTACAACCATATACGTTGCAATTTTAATCTTGTATCAAAAAAGAGAGAAACTCAACTCGTGTTTAAGAGGCATTTCATTTTCTTCTGCAGGGCTAATCCTCACCTACGTCGGTTTGTATTTTATGGACGGACATGGCCAACCCGCCCTTATGTACTTGGTTCCATGCACATTAGGTAACCAACTAATTACATATCATGTTATTTTGTACAGCACCAAAGATGAATATCAGTATCTCATGAATCAATCTAACCAAGCTTTTAATAATCAGGTCTTATAATTATATTGGGTTGGGTTAGAGGAGAGCTAGATGACCTTTGGAACCATGGCACCATTCAAAAAACCCTTACAGTTGAAGAAGCATAAAGGTTTCAATACTTGGAAAATAGTGAAATGTTAATCTGAAGCTCCTCCAGTATTCTATCTTTGTTGTGAATTGTACTAACAGTTGTACTAGTTATTATGTAGCATCATAGAAAACACTTGTCCAAAAAAAACTTGAAACGTGGGAATTTGGTAGCGGCATTTCAATTTGTTTGTTACAAGAAATGGCTGTCAATTCCTCAGAATTGAAAGATGATGGAAGAAAAGCCTCATTTGAAAAAGTTATGAAAATTAGATTCCTGTTTTTAGTTTTTGTCTAATTTGTGCTATTTTTATCCTTGATTTTAGCGTTGGATTGATTTTCTGAAAGGGGACAGTTTGGTAAAAAATAACTAAACAGGACCTGATTTACATGGATTTATGAGTAGATTTTTTATGCATGTGCTTTGAGAATATGGACCTTTGGTTTAAAACCGTTGTTTGTTATACAAGTCAAACTTGTCACTGTCTAGTAGTATGTAAAGTTTGACTATGGGTTAAGACGATTTAAATAAGTTAATTGAAGCCTAGTTTGTCGTATTATTTTGATTTGAATATTCAATCTAAAATTGGATTTAAACAATGTTCAAGGGGTGTGTGTGGCATGAAGCAAGCAGAGCTTGCAAAGTGGTAATTGAGCGGAGTGGGAAAGAAGTAGGGAATCACGCACAAAAATGAAACAAATGAGTGGTAGCTATAATAAATAATTTAGTAACCTAGAAGTTTGTTTATTGAATAAAGAGTAAATTAGAAAAAGAAAAAACTTCATAACAAATTAAAGTTGCAGGACACAAATTTTAAAGTGTAAGCTCAAGGATAATCAATTCTCGATCTCTAGTGTAAACACCATGGCATCCATGTCTATCAAAAATAACCCAATTTTTGAGTGCAATCCTGATCAGAATTCTAGAGAAACTCCTCATGATCTCAATCCTTCTCTTATTCCCACACTATCATCTAATCCGAAAGATAAGCCTCCTGATCAAGATGAGGATGGCTTCCAAATTGTTAAGAATCGGCGCAGAAATAGTTCTGCAAAAACTCATATCCCTTCGCAAGGGCCATTAGTGAATTCATCAGATAGATCTCTGTCCATAGACCAGAGATCCAACCTAAATTCTCGCAACAGGCAATCAAGATCCAGCCAATTTTCAAAGCCACCAAGAACTCAACCATTTGTCTCGTACAATCTTACAAAGTCAGCTTCATCCTGGGCAGATTTAGTCAAGAAAGGTGGCTATAGCACCAATACTGATCTAAACTATTCTGCTCCCATTAAATTGGGTGACAAGAAAATAGTGGTCATTAAGGAGGAAATAAGCAGAAGGACTGAAGTAAGTGGAGTAACTCTATTATAGCTTATGTTTATGGCGCTCGTCCATATTATCATCACTTCAGGAATTTTGTTTCAAAAACTTGGAACCCAATTGGTAATTTTGAAATCTTTACAAGAAACAATGGTTTCTTTATCATCAGATTCTCTGAGGAACAAGACTGTATCAAAGTAACTCAAAATGACCCTTTCTTTATTAGTGGCAAGTTAATTATCTTGAAAAGATGGGACAAGAATTTAACTCTTGATCGTGATCTTCTCTCTACCTATCCAATTTGGATTAGGTTGCTTGAATTAAACCTCAGATTATGGGATAAAGAGGCTTTTGCCGCCATAGCTAGCGTAGTTGGTAAACCGCTAAAACTAGACGAGCCTACAGCTAAGGAGACTCGCCTTAGCTATGCCAGAATATTAGTTGAAATAAGAGCCTCAGATGAGTTACCAGAATATGCCTTAATTTCCATGCATGATGGAGAAAGCATCAAACAAAAAATCGAATATGAATTTATTCCTCCTCGATGTCAGAAATGTGCTTGCTTTGGACACCTCTCAAATTCTTGCTCTTGGAAAACAGTTTGGAAAGAAAAAGAGTCTTCTAATAACAATTTGGATAAAAATACTTTGGTAGTTTCAGACAACGAAAGAGATCAAAATCAAGAAAATTGACCATTGAAAGAGACCTCTCCTGATACTAATATTCCTGTAAACAACTTAGACTCTGGAAATTCTTTTCAAAATTCTGAAAACAATTCAAACACGATGGCTTCTAAAGGAAATATTGAAAAGAATCCTATTGACATGACTGAGCAATTAGAGAGTTCCACCCCGCAAGCATTTTCAAGAAATAATAAGGCAAAAGCCTCAATTCTTAATGTAGCCATGGATACTGATCAGCAAATGACTGAGACAGATTTTGCCCTTTCAGATCATCATGGCAATTCTCAGATAGATAAAAGTAAACAGGCTCAAAACAAAGGGGATTATAAAGAACGGTTCTTGCTTCCTCCCCCCATCAGGAAAAAGCAATTTTAGTTACAGACATAGACACAAATTATTCTCAAATAGTCTCAAAAAACAGTATTTCAGAAAGCACTGCTCTGCCTGAATCTATGTTACAGAATGCTGGATTGCTTTTCTCCTCTGTCTCCTCCTTACCTGTCAAAAACAAAAGAAAGAAAGCCAGGAAAAAGTCCATCCAAGAAATTTTGAATAATAATACTGGAGACGGTTCAGCTCCAAACTCTAAACTTTTTGAGAAGAAATACATAATTAAAAACCCTAAATGAGAGGAGTTTCTCAAAATTCAAGACAAAAAAGATTGTAAAAGGAAAGGTGAGAAGGCTACTGAAAGCTTGGAATAAGCAGCAAAATCTTAATCTAGCTGCTGTTATATCCTTTTAATATCCTTTATGTTTTTATAATTATGAATTTAATTACTTGGAATGTGAGAGGTCTTAATTCTCCTGAAAGGAAATTAGACCTTACAAATTTACTGCTTTCCCAAAATCCATCTTTAGTAGGCATTTTGGAGCATAAACTATCTGATAAAAACACAGATTTGCTTAGGATTAGTAACCTAAATAATTGGCAGCTTATTCACAATAATTCGATGGGGGAAAATGGTAGGATCATTGTTCTTTGGGATCCTACCATTTGAGACCTTTGTAATTTCACCCTTAATCTTCAATATATTCACTGCAACTTTAAAAATAAAGGGGGCTTACAAATATTTGTCTCCTTTATTTATGCCTCCAATTTTGAAAAAGATAGAATTAAGCTATGGAATTCTCTTGTCCAACTTAATACAAATATTTCTCTTCCATGGGTGATTATGGGAGACTTTAATACTATTATGAAAGTAAATAAAAAAAGAGGAGGAATTCCAATTCCATTCAAAAAACTGGAATTTTTCTCCAACTTTCTTATTAAAACTGGATTGATTGAGCCTGCCATTAAGGGTAATAAATTCACCTGAAAATCAGGTGAATATAGAAATATTCACTGTAAACTTGATAGAATTCTAGTCAATCGAGCTTTCATAAATCATTTCTATGGTTTTAATTGTTACACCTTACCCCAATATACTAGTGACCATACTCCCATACAACTTATTTTATCTCAAAACTCTTCAACCAAGAAAAAATTTCCTTTTAGATTCAAGAATGGATGGGTTTATGACCCTGATTATAAAAGCATTATGCAAAACAGTTTACAATTTTCTTCAAATGGTTCTGCTCAATTTAAATTCAGAAAGTTTTTACAACTTACTAAAGAAAACCTTAAAGCTTGGAATCATCACAAAAACAAAAATGAAATTAACCAAATTAGAGAGGAATGTGTTAAATTGCAGGACAGTATTGATAAAGACAGCTCAGAGCAAATCAAAATTAAAGAATTTTTTCATTTATAGAAAAAACTTTCTAATTCTCTTCATATTGAAGCTGCTAATATTAGGCAGAAAGCCAAAGTTAACTGGCTTTCTCAAGGGGATTTACCAACAAAATTCTTTTCTGCTAAAATGTATGGCAGGAAATATCAAAACAATATAGGAAAATTAATTAATAGTAATGGTAAGATTATCAATGATGCCTCTTTATTAGAGAAAGAAGCTATTCTCTTCTTCTCTGATCTGTTTTATACTGAGGAGAATTCATGCACTTATCCAACTATTTCTCCTAAATTTCTTCTTCATTCTAATAGTGAGGAAATCCTTCTTGCCCCTATTTGTCTAGATGACATTAAAAAAAACTGTTTTCTCTGCCAAAGATGATAAAAGCCCTGGCCCTGATGGGTTTGGGGCTAAATTTTATAAAACACATTGGGATGATATAAAAAACATGTTACTTGAGGCTATCAAGGAATTTTTCTCAACTGGTAGGCTTTTAAAAAACATAAACCATACTTTTATAACTCTTATTCCTAAAACCAAAAACCCTTCCTGTCTGGGGGAGTACAGACCAATTGCTTGTTGCAATTTCCTGTACAAAATTATAGCCTCTATTCTTAGTAAGAGAATTAAAAGTTTTTTAAAATTTCTCATTTCTACAAACCAATGTGCATTTATACCAGACAGGCTTATTGTTGAAAACATTCTTCTATCTCATGAACTATTAAGGGATTTTAATCGGACTGGTAAAAATAAAATGTGTCTCAAAATTGACTTACACAAAGCATTTGACAAAATAAACAGAAACTTTATTATTCACATGATGAGTCAACTAGGCTTCAATGGAAAATTCTGCAGCTTAGCCAAGGAATGTATTTGTAATGTATCTTATTCTATACTTATTAATGGATCTCCTTGTAGGTTCATACATAGCAACAGAGGAATTAGGCAAGGAGATCCTCTATCTCCTTATTTATTCACAATTGCTATGGAATATTTTACTTTACAAATGGAGAAGGAACTGTTGAATAAAAACTTAAAACCAATTAACTCGATTATTCCTCGTATTTCTCATTTATTATATGCTGATGATTTATTAATATTTTTAAATGCAGATACACATTCTGCAGCTACCATTAAGAAAATATTTGACAACCTCAATCAACAAGCTGGCCTTCAAATTAATGGAAATAAAAGTAATTTTTTTTCCAGCAAAGACTGCAGGAATAAGTTGGAAATCCTCAATATTCTAAAATTTCAACAGAGTGACCTCCTTGTTAGATATCTTGGTCTACCTCTCAGTAACAACCAGATCAAAGAAAGAGATTGTGCCAAACTATACCATACCATTCAAAATAAAATTAACAATTGGTCAAGTAAAATGTTATCTACAGCAGGAAGAGTAGAGCTAGTTCATACAGTCATCACTGCAGTCATCATGTACTTGTTGCAATCTCACAACATTCCAGTAAAAACAATAGAGAAAATTGAAAAACTATGTGCCAACTTCATTTGGGATGGAAAATTTCATAAAATATCTTGGAATACCATAACAAAAACCAAAGAAGCCGGGGGATTATGAATCAGAAACTTTTCAGACATTCATGAAGCATGCAAATTCAAACTTTTCTGGAAATTCATAGAAGGCAAAACCTTGTGGGCTGAATGGATGAGGGCCAAATATGTCAAAAACAAAAATTTCTGGTCCATGCCCATCAAAAACCATTATTCTTATGCTTGGAAAAATATTCTAAATTGTAGGGAAATTGGAGCCAAACTTATAGAGCGAAAATTTAAAGATGGTAGTCGCACAAGCCTCTGGTTTGATCCTTGGATTAATGGAAATTCTCTTATCAATTTACTAGGCTGGAATAATCTCTATTACTTTGGCAAAGTCAATGCTACAGTTGACTGTATCATTCAAAATTCTACTTGGAATTCTCAAGCATATCCTGCAACTACCATCTTCAATTCTTCAATTAATAAAATTGAGATTGACCCAAATACTGATGAAGATGTTTGGTGCTGGAAATTATCTTTAAAAGGTAAATTTTCTTTTAAAAATACTTGGGACTATTTAAAAGGAGGGGAAATGGAAGTTGACTGACATAAATCAGTTTGGAACTCAGCCAACTATCCAAAAATGGCTTATTGTACTTACTTTGCATTATTAAATCGTCTGCCAACAAGAGAAAGATGTGGAAAACGGAACAAAAACTCTAGAAATATCAATTGCTTACTTTGCAAAACCGAAATTGAAAACACTGAACATCTCTTTTTTGACTGCTCTTACTCTAGACATGTTTGGTTCATTGCCAAAAATAAGCTCAACATAAATCAACATTTGGCTCTCCAAAACATTCGTGACAGCATTCAATATTTTCAGAAAGCATTCAAAGGCAAGAAAGCAGATTTCAACAAAGCAACTGTAGTTCTTACTACAGTCATCTACTTTATTTGGAAAGAGAGAAATAACAGGCTTCATAATAAAGTTGAAACAGACAGTATACAAATTTGGAAAACCATTGAAATTGAATTCAACATCATTCTCCATAAATCAAACAATTTCAACAGAAATAGCAATAGAACTCATAATATCTTAGAAGTTGACAACTATGAGAACTTCATCGAAGAATACTTACAAAAGGAGAGTTTTAATAAAAATTCTCAATATCTTGCTGCTAATGGAAAATACATGGTGAAGTCAACATAGTTCATTGATCTCAGTTCCTCAGTTGAAGGTTGCTGCTCCACAATACATACCAGAAATATTTCCTGCAAGGGGAGTAAACATATTACCAATGGTAATTCTAATTTTAAAAGTCTTTCAAATGAAAATTTACACTCTTCTTTACCTGATATGTATAGGGAGAGCCGTCCATCCAATTCTGAGCATCTGCTTCTCAATGACTGTCAACTACAAAGCAACATCATTAGGACTAATGCCGCTGTACCCAAAGATAAAGCCAACAAAAATGCCAAGTACTTATCTTTATTGGCTCGATTCAATGTCGCTAGCAAGGTCACTGCAGACAACCTCTTAAGTAATCAGCTCTCAACTTGTCAGGGAAGTAACAAGGCTCTCAATATTAATAATATTAAGATGAATAAAGGACTTTGCACTAACGCAAACGATATTTTACCTGATTATAGCAAGAGGAGCTGCATTAAAGCTGAAGATGACAACAATTTCCTTCTGGCTATTAGTGAGCAAAGATTAGGAAACTCTTACTACATCAGCAAGTTAAACAATCAGATTCTATCACTTATCTGTCTGGGAAAAAGGCGAGAATAGCAACTCCTTCTCGGACGCTTGTTCTAAACTTTCAAGGTCTGATTTAAAGGAGGCTCAAGCTTCGATACTCACTTCTTCCTCAGATCTAAAGTCTGGTAGCAAACATGATAACAAAGAGGATAACTTCAAGGACACAAAGACTAAAACAGTTAGTCAAAGCCATTTTAGCTTCGATACAGAGATCTCCAGACTACACGCTAAAGAAATAAGGGAGTGGAGACCTCCTTAATCCTCTAATTTAGGCTTAAGCGAGTAATTTTTTAGTTTAAAGCAGAGATTTTTCTTTCATGAAGCTCCGCCATTTTTTCTTTCTTTCGAGAGTTTAGTGGAGGCGCAACTTTGCTTCATTATTCTAGGGTTTGAGTATGTAATGTTTGGTTTCGGGTTATCCCTCTCGGGTATACCCTTTCTCATTCTCCTACATAACTTACTGGGCTTGGTCCATTTATCAATTTTCAAAAAAAAATTCTCGATCTCTATATCCTATCTTCAAACCTACATTGATATCAAATTTGCCACTAGAAACTCGCTTCCACGTCCTTGCACTAACGTTCGACATCACAACTGCATCGCATTTGTCTCTCCATCTCATCCTCACCAACACTCAAAAAGACCTTAGGCGCTACCAGCCACTGCATCAACACATATCCACACATCATATACCGTACGGTAACTGAAATGACCCTAACTAATTCCACCTAATTATTTTTACTAGGATTTTTTTTTGCATCGATCAATCTCTTAGAGTCATTTAGCCTTCTTACTAAATAATCCAGGATCCTCCTTTTCTACTAATATATTTATATCAGTTCATCAATAAATATATTCACATACATATGAAGATGTATGTGACCCTCTTGCTTGGATCAGAGTGTTGTTTAGCAAGAGTGTATCCTGATTGAATTTTGAATTTCAAATCAACCAGCACATAGCTCATTCTCCATACCTTTTGATTTTTAAGTCAGGGGAATTAATCTCATAATCATATGCAGTTGCTACTTAGTAATTATTAACACTTCTTTTCCTCAATAGGCAAATTAGGCAAAATCAGTAGTTTAGACGTCTAAAATTTTTATGATAGACGTCTAAATTTGATCTCAGACGTCTAAATCATTATGACAGACATCTCAGAGTGTCTAAAATTGAAACAGAGAGTGAAAAATATTTTGAACTATATTCAGACGTCTAAATTTTTCATGACAGACGTCTAAATTTGATCTCAGACGTCTAAATCTTTATGACAGACGTCTCAGAGTGTCTAAAATTGAAACAGAGAGTGAAAAACATTTTGAACTAAATTCATACATCTAAATTTTTCATGACAGACGTCTAAATTTGATCTCAGACGTCTAAATCTTTATGACAGACGTCTCAGAGTGTCTAAAATTGAAATAGAGAGTGAAAAACATTTTGAACTAAATTCAGACATCTAAATTTTTCATGACAGACGTCTAAATTTGATCTCAGACGTCTAAATCTTTATGACAGACGTCTCAGAGTGTCTAAAAATTATTTCTAAACTTATACATGGATTTTCTTATGTCAGTTCTTTGCATATACATTCAATCCATAAATCCTTTATTCTCAAATTTTCTACCATTAGCCTGACTGTTCTTGGAGTTTAAAATTCATTTTTCTTAGCAAAACATCTTGTAGAAACAAAGCACATAGTCTCAGCTGATATATATAAGTTCAACAACTACAAAACAGCAATTAACAATACATTGGTTTCTCAAAGTAACTTAAACAAAAGGTCTTAATCTAGTTCCTCATGAATGTTTGATTTACTTCAGCAAAGTCTTTTTAAACATAGCATCCAAATCTTTAAGTAGTTAACTCATCCAATTCCTGATCAACCATGTTCTTATTTACCTGCATAGTCACCATGAACTGCCTCATACAAATATGAGACACCCAATGGTGCACAAACACAAAAGGGTCAGACTAATTGTCTGGTATGAATAATCTAACTGAAAACATGATCATATTCAATTCCATTTATATTCTAGTGCTTTGTATGAATAAGAAACTCAGTATCTTCTTTGTACATGTTTTTGTGAGGCATGTGCATTCGTATCAGTGTAAAACAGATTATATATATGTGATCACAATGACTTAATTCATAGAAAACAATCATAAGATTCATCAATAAAAACATCATAAGTCAACCAAATGCAATCATCAATTCAGTCATCATGCCCTTTTCAACTTTACTGGCCATCAGGGATTTTGCCCAGGCCTCTCCTGAACCTATTTCTAAAGTTCATTATCAAATATAATAGGTTCTTTAGCTACTTTCTCTTTTTAAACACACACTGCCTGGGACATCTCTCTGTTAACCCAGCACACTCAGGCCCCTGGGTATAAACATACCATGTGTGAGCTTGCAATGTTCCCCTTGCCAAGCTATATTTTGTAGCCCTAAGATCCCAAGTCCTTAGTTAAATTACTAAGTGTTTTTCTTTTTTTCATAACTTTGCTAATCCCTTCTGCATCTCACTTTTTAATCAGAGAAATATAAACAATGCAAGCAACATGTATTCATCCAGAGTTTGGTAAGTTATATTCTCAGAAGCAAACATCTAATCATGAAATTAGATATGGTTTCTTAGCACATTATTTTTGACTATGAGTTTCGGTGGATCAAGATGTAAGTATATGGTCCTAAGTATTTTACTGGTTATCTTTTCTTACCTCTGGTTCAATCAGATTCATGGTCTGGCTAAACCACAAGTATATTTGATTTGGGTATTTCATAAAACATAGAAGCTCAGCACATGTACAACATTGCACTTCTACATTTTCTTTTGTTTTAATCAACATGAGACATAAGCAACAACACAATGTTACAGCCCCATATTTCTTTCTATCTTCAGACCATATACCCACCACTTGAATCCGGGGATTTTCATAAACAATTTTTATAAAGAAAACTTATAAAAGAAATCACTCCATCTCAAAGCTAACCCATATCACAGATAAACATTTTGAACCATGAATCCATGACTCTCATTTTTTTTCTGGGTAAATCAGAGAGGGGTTCTATACTTAAACAGATCATTAACAAAACAAAGTCATCAAACCATAAGACTTAACTTGTAAAAGAAAATGAATGATTAGTTCAAATAGGCTGCCTCAATATTCAGGACTTAATGCCAAAGTTTTCAGTGAGGTTACTCACATTAATCCTTCTTCTTCCTATGCCTTATGAACCCCTTTTTAGTCTTCTGCCTTCTCCTATTTTTTTCTCTGGTTTATGTCTTGTATATTTTTTTTTTCTAGGTTAATGAAGAACAAAATGTGTATGGTCTCACTATACTAGGCCTTTTATATAAATCTTGGCTGTTTCTAGGGTTTATGGAATTACCCAATATCAGTTCTACCCCATACAAAACATAGCCTGCCTTCAAGAAATAAGAGGGTATGTGGTCCTTGTCTTTATTTTCAGAAATAAGCCTCATTCTTTTAATCTTTTCCCGGGTCATGTTATATCCATGACTTCTTATTTCCTAAATTAAAGAAATTACTAGAAATGGATAAAGTGTTTGTTTAAGGACTCATGCCATTTCTATGTAACTTCTGTTTTCTTCCAGAAATTGGTTGACTGTATACATGTATAACACATGCATACCTAAGTCTTTTATTTTCTTTGTACCCTATTTTATTTAAAGATAAAATTCTATCTTCATGCATATGTATTTCTAAATTAGTTATTTTAATTTATCTATTGATTCCTGCTAAATTTTTATCACACAGAAATCGGTGTGCATGTGTACACTGTCTTGTGCACATGTACATGTTTTATACTATATATCTGCAAATCAATTTCCTATTCCTATTTTTCCAATGCAATTTCAAACAAATACAAACTAAATTAAATCATGAAATTACTCACAAAAATCAGGGTTATCACATTTACCCCTCCTTTTAGGAATTGTGTCCCACAATTCTTTCATACTTAACTTAAGTACCATTACTCCAGAAAATCAACTTCTGATCTCAAAACCATTCTCAAGCCAATTACTTAATTAAACACTATGCATATTAAAACAAAAATCATAATGCATATTTCAATCAAAACATTCATTAATATAAATAAATTTACCTTTCATTTAATCAAACAGTTGTGGATAATCATTTCTGATTTTATCTTCCACTTCCCATGTGCAATCGTTTGGGTCAAGACTCCATTGCACTTTTACTAATTTAATTTCTTTATTTCTTAATTTCTTGGTTTCTCTAGAAATTATGCCCACTGGTTCCTTTTCGTAGATCATTCTAGGATCAATCTGCACATCCTTATAGGATTCTAGGATTGCCTCCTTATCATGAACCCATCTTCTAAGTTGAGACACATGAAAAACATCATGCATTGCTCTCATTTCTTCTGGCAACTCTAATTTATAGGCTACTGTTCCTATTCTTTCTAGGATTTTATATGGTCCTATATACCTAGGAATCAACTTCCCTTGTTTCCCAAACCTTAGAACCTTTTTCATGGGTGATATCTTGATGAATACATAATCCCCAACATCATATTGCACTGCCTACCTTCTTTGATCTGCATATTTCTTTTGCCTATCTTGGGCAGAGGCAATTCTTTTTCTGATCAAAGCTATCTTTTCAGAAGTCTCTTTGGTCCTAAGACCACTTTTTCTCCAAATTCAAGCCAACTTGAGGGTGATAAACATGGTCTCCCATAAAGAGCTTCAAAGGGGGCCATGCCTATACTACTATGATGGCTATTGTTGTATGCAAATTCAGCTAAAAAGATATGATCCTCCCAACTTCCTCCCCAATCCAATACACAAGCTCTTAACATGTCTTCAAGCAATTTGTTCACAATTTCTGTTTGGCCATCAGTTTGAGGATGGTATGCTGTGCTTAAGCATAAATCAGTCCCCATTGCCTTGTGAAAACTCTGCAAAAACTTTGAAGTGAAGATGGTATCTCTATCACTAACTATAGTCTTTGGTATACCATGCAGCCTGACTACTTCTTTAATAAATAACTGGGCTAGGGTATTTGCATTTCTTTCTGATTTCACTGGTATAAAGTGGGCTGACTTGGTTAGCCTATCAACCACTACCCAAATACTATCATTTCCTCTCCTAGTTCTAGGTAAACCATCAATGAAATCCATTGATATGTCTTCCCATTTCCACTGTGGTATTTGCAAAGGTTGAAGCATCCCTGAGGGTTTTTGATACTCAGCCTTCACCTGTTGGCAAATCATACATTTAGATCCATAGGTTGCCACTGCACTCTTCATACCACTCCACCAATAATCTCTCTTGAGGTTGTGATACATTCTTGTGCTTCCTGGGTGTATAGTATATTTACTTTTGTGGTAAGCATCCAAGATTTCTTGCTTCAACTCATCAACTGCTGGAACACATATTCTTTCTCCTTTTTTCAGATGGCCTTGATCATTCAACTGAAAACCCTCCACTGTCTCACCATTTAATATTTGAGTCTTCTTTCCAAATAAAAATGGATCTTGGTTTTGTAGCATTACAACTTTATTCTTCAATTCTGATCCCAGAGTAATAAAACAATTTTCCTATTTCTACATTCCTACTGCATAAGCTCATATTTTCTATGTTATTACTTCCTATCTCTGAATCAATTAATAATGATAAAGTGTTAAACTCTTCTATCATTAATCTAGCCACTTTAGCATGTTGTCTACTTAAGGCATCTGCTACTTTATTAGCCTTACCAGGTGTGTACAATATTTCAAAATCATATGAGGCTAAGAGTTCAATCCATCTTTGCTGCCTCATATTTAATTCTTTTTGTGAAAACAAATATTTAAGTGATTTATGGTCTGTATACACTTCAAATTTTGCTCCTAACAAGTAGTGTCTCCATAACTTAAGAGCATACACTATAGCAGCCAATTCAAGGTCATGAGTAGCATACCTTACCTCACTTGATTTCAACTGCCTAGAAGCATAAGCTATTACCTGATCTTGTTGCATCAACACTGCCCCAAGCCCTTGTCCACTTGCATCAGTATACACCACCAAGTTTTCATTTCCCTCAGGTACCTTAAGAATTGGAGCTTGTACCAGTGCTTCTTTTAATTTCCCAAAGGCTTTTTCACACTCCTCAGTCCAAGTGAACACTTGATTTTTCCTAGTCAATCTGGTTAATGGAATTGAGATTTTGCAAAATCTTTTATAAATCTTCTATAGTAACCAGCCATTCCCATGAATGATCTGACTTCAGTGACATTAGTAGGCCTTTTCCAAGCTTGTACTGCAATGACTTTATTGGAATCCACAGCTATTCCTTTTTCTGATATGATATGGCCTAGAAAATTCACTTCATTTTGCCAAAAAGTGCATTTTGAAAACTTTGCTTTCAAGTCTTCCTGTCTCAATTTCTCAAATACCATGTGCAAATGGTTTTCATGCTCTCTAACTGACTTAGAATAAATTAGTATATCATCAATAAATATTAATACAAACTTATCCAAGTATTCTCTAAAAATCCTATTCATCAAATCAACAAAATAGGAAGGAGCATTTGTTAAACCAAATGGCATTACTAAAAATTCATAAAGTCCATATCTGGTGTTAAAGGCTGTATACTTTATACTTTCCTCTTCTACTTTCATTTGATGAAAGCCTGAAGCTAAATCAAGTCTAGAAAATATTTTGCACCACTCAATTGATCAAAGAGATCGTCAATTCTTGGTAAGGGGTATTTATTTTTAACTGTGACTTTGTTTAATTCCCTATAGTCAATACATAACCTAAGGGATCCATCTTGTTTCTTAACAAAGACTACTGGTGCTCCCCATGATGAGCTACTGGGTCTAATAAAACCTTTTTCTTCTAGTTCAACTAATTGCTTTTTCAGCTCCATCAACTCCTTAGGCCCCATTCTAGTTGGTCTTTTAACCACTGGGTTAGCTCTTGGAATTATCTTGATTGAAAACTCAACTGGTCTGTGGTTTGGAACTCCTCTCACTTCACCAAACACATCAACATATTGATTAACTATGGGGATCTCTTCTAATGCAGGCATGGGTTTTTCATTTGACAATGTAGAAAGGTTGGGTATACCTCTATTCTTGTTTGCCTCACAAAGAACAACTATTCTTTGTCCATCTGAAACTTTCAATGATATGGTGGATGCCTCCATATTAATGATAGCCTTATATCTACTCAACCAATCAACCCCTAAAATAATCCCTATGCCCGGATATTGCAACACATATAGGTCTGACTCAAACACATGTCCCCCTATGTTCAAACCCAGTTGCATGCACATCATACCCATAACACATGAACTACCTATAGGGCTCCTAATTAACAGTGGCTTATCAACAATCATACAATTCAATTTTAATTGTTGTGCAATATCATGAGAGATCAATGAGTGTGTAGCCCCAGTGTCATACACTACTGCTAAAGGTATTGAGTGAATAAGCAAAGTACCTTCAACTTGACCATGCTTTTCTACACTTGATCCCTCAGCTGCCTTGCCTTTCCCTTCCAAAGCCCCTAATCTTCCTTGCTTAAAGTCTGGACAATTCCTCTTTATGTGACCTTCCTTCCCACAATGGTGACAATTGAAGGATGCAGGCCTAACATTTGTGCATCTATTCTTCATATGCCCCTCTTGGCTACAGTTATAACAAGTGATCTTCTTCTTTACTTCAGTAGTTCTGGCTTCTTCTGGTTTCTTAGTGGAAGCTATGTCTGTTTTCTTCTTATCATAAGGGTGAAATTTACCCTTTCCCTTCTTGTTTTGATTATTTTTGAATGCCCTGAAATTCTCTCTAGCTTTATCATGTTGTTCAATGCTCAGAGTCAAATCCAAAACTTGATCAAAAGTTTTATCCTTGTATGGTATCATGGCTCTACTAAGGCTAGGGTTTAACCCTTGAATATATATGCCATTCTTAGCTTCCTCAGTAGTGATGAGCACTGCACCATACTTTGCCAATGATTCAAACTTCTGAGTGTACTCAGTGACATTCATAGTCCCTTGCCTCAATTTGATGAATTCCTCCAGTAAAGACTCTTTAGCTGATGCAGGGATAAATCTGCCTTCCAACATTGCTTTAAATTGATCCCATGTCACTTCTCCTTCAGGTCTTCCAGCTATGATAACCTCCCACCAATCCAAAGCTGCTCCTCTCAATTGCCTGGATGCAATTTGCCTCTTCCTTTGGTCTTCAACTTGCATGTCTGCAAAGATTCTTTCCAAAATTCTAAGCCAATTTTGAACTCCCATAACTCCTTCTGTGCCATCAAAAGTTTTGCCTCCAAGATTGGTAAAAGTCTTGAGTAGTTTGGAAAGTTCCTCATGTGGATTTTCCTGCCTGTTGCCTACTCCATCCCTTAGGGCTCTCATGAATTCTTGCACATTCACCATGGGTGGTTCACTTGTTCCTACATTTTGATGTCTGGGTCCTACCATAACTCTATGGATATAATACTTAGGTTAGTCTGTTTTGTCTAATATTCTATAGATTAACTCATTTTAATCTATCACTTATTCTGTCATAATAGATATCAATAGTGTAAATATTAACAATCAAAACATCCAAAGCAATCAACACTTCTATACATCCAATGCAAACAAGTTCATACAAAATTTTGCTATGTTATTTAACAACATAGCTCTGATACCAAATGAAATGACCCTAACTAATTCCACCTAATTATTTTTACTAGGATTTTTTTTACATCAATCAATCTCTTAGAGTCATTTAGCCTTCTTACTAAATAATCCAGGATCCTCCTTTTCTACTAATATATTTATATCAGTTCATCAATAAATATATTCACATACATATGAAGATGTATGTGACCCTCTTGCTTGGATCAGAGTGTTGTTTAGCAAGAGTGTATCCTGATTGAATTTTGAATTTCAAATCAACCAGCACATAGCTCATTCTCCATACCTTTTGATTTTTAAGTCAGGGGAATTAATCCCATAATCATATGCAGTTGCTACTTAGTAATTTTTAACACTTCTTTTCCTCAATAGGCAAATTAGGCAAAATCAGTAGTTTAGACGTCTAAAATTTTTATGACAGACGTCTAAATTTGATCTCAGACGTCTAAATCATTATGACAGACATCTCAGAGTGTCTAAAATTGAAACAGAGAGTGAAAAACATTTTGAACTATATTCAGACGTCTAAATTTTTCATGACAGACGTCTAAATTTGATCTCAGACGTCTAAATCTTTATGACAGACGTCTCAGAGTGTCTAAAATTGAAACAGAGAGTGAAAAACATTTTGAACTAAATTTAGACATCTAAATTTTTCATGACAGACGTCTAAATTTGATCTCAGACGTCTAAATCTTTATGACAGACGTCTCAGAGTGTCTAAAATTGAAACAGAGAGTGAAAAACATTTTGAACTAAATTCAGACATCTAAATTTTTCATGACAGACGTCTAAATTTGATCTCAGACGTCTAAATCTTTATGACAGACGTCTCAGAGTGTCTAAAAATTATTTCTAAACTTATACATGGATTTTCTTATGTCAGTTCTTTGTATATACATTCAATCCATAAATCCTTTATTCTCAAATTTTCTACCATTAGCCTGACTGTTCTTGAAGTTTAAAATTCATTTTTCTTAGCAAAACATCTTGTAGAAACAAAGCACATAGTCTCAGCTGATATATATAAGTTCAACAACTACAAAACAGCAATTAACAATACATTGGTTTCTCAAAGTAACTTAAACAAAAGGTCTTAATCTAGTTCCTCATGAATGTTTGATTTACTTCAGCAAAGTCTTTTTAAACATAGCATCCAAATCTTTAAGTAGTTAACTCATCCAATTCCTGATCAACCATGTTCTTATTTACCTGCATAGTCACCATGAACTGCCTCATACAAATATGAGACACCCAATGGTGCACAAACACAAAAGGGTCAGACTAATTGTCTGGTATGAATAATCTAACTGAAAACATGATCATATTCAATTCCATTTATATTCTAGTGCTTTGTATGAATAAGAAACTCAGTATCTTCTTTGTACATGTTTTTGTGAGGCATGTGCATTCGTATCGGTGTTAAACAGATTATATATATGTGATCACAATGACCTAATTCATAGAAAACAATCATAAGATTCATCAATAAAAACATCATTAGTCAACCAAATGCAATCATCAATTCAGTCATCATGCCCTTTTCAACTTTACTGGCCATCAGGGATTTTGCCCAGGCCTCTCCTGAACCTATTTCTAAAGTTCATTATCAAATATAATAGGTTCTTTAGCTACTTTTTCTTTTTAAACACACACTGCCTGGGACATCTCTCTGTTAACCCAGCACACTCAGGCCCCTGGGTATAAACATACCATGTGTGAGCTTGCAATGTTCCCCTTGCCAAGCTATATTTTGTAGCCCTAAGATCCCAAGTCCTTAGTTAAATTACTAAGTGTTTTTCTTTTTTTCATAACTTTGCTAATCCCTTCTGCATCTCACTTTTTAATCAGAGAAATATAAACAATGCAAGCAACATGTATTCATCCAGAGTTTGGTAAGTTATATTCTCAGAAGCAAACATCTAATCATGAAAATAGATATGGTTTCTTAGCACATTATTTTTTATTATGAGTTTCAATGGATCAAGATGTAAGTATATGGTCCTAAGTATTTTACTGGTTATCTTTTCTTACCTCTGGTTCAATCAGATTCATGGTCTGGCTAAACCACAAGTATATTTGATTTGGGTATTTCATAAAACATAGAAGCTCAGCACATGTACAACATTGCACTTCTACATTTTCTTTTGTTTTAATCAACATGAGACATAAGCAACAACACAATGTTACAGCCCCATATTTCTTTCTATCTTCAGACCATATACCCACCACTTGAATCCGGGGATTTTCATAAACAATTTTTATAAAGAAAACTTATAAAAGAAATCACTCCATCTCAAAGCTAACCCATATCACAGATAAACATTTTGAACCATGAATCCATGACTCTCATTTTTTTTTCTGGGTAAATCAGAGAGGGGTTCTATACTTAAACAGATCATTAACAAAACAAAGTCATCAAACCATAAGACTTAACTTGTAAAAGAAAATGAATGATTAGTTCAAATAGGCTGCCTCAATATTCAGGACTTAATGCCAAAATTTTCAGTGAGGTTACTCACATTAATCCTTCTTCTTCCTATGCCTTATGAACCCCTTTTTAGTCTTCTGCCTTCTCCTATTTTTTTCTCTGGTTTATGTCTTGTATATTTTTTTTTTCTAGGTTAATGAAGAACAAAATGTGTATGGTCTCACTATACTAGGCCTTTTATATAAATCTTGGCTGTTTCTAGGGTTTATGGAATTACCCAATGTCAGTTCTACCCCATACAAAACATAGCCTGCCTTCAAGAAATAAGAGGGTATGTGGTCCTTGTCTTTATTTTCAGAAATAAGCCTCATTCTTTTAATCTTTTCCCGGGTCATGTTATATCCATGACTTCTTATTTCCTAAATTAAAGAAATTACTAGAAATGGATAAAGTGTTTGTTTAAGGACTCATGCCATTTCTATGTAACTTCTGTTTTCTTCCAGAAATTGGTTGACTGTATACATGTATAACACATGCATACCTAAGTCTTTTATTTTCTTTGTACCCTATTTTATTTAAAGATAAAATTCTATCTTCATGCATATGTATTTCTAAATTAGTTATTTTAATTTATCTATTGATTCCTGCTAAATTTTTATCACACAAAAATCGGTGTGCATGTGTACACTGTCTTGTGCACATGTACATGTTTTATACTATATATCTGCAAATCAATTTCCTATTCCTATTTTTCCAATGCAATTTCAAACAAATACAAACTAAATTAAATCATGAAATTACTCACAAAAATCAGGGTTATCACAGTAACATAAAAGAAAATTCAACCAAAAATAGCTGAATTAAACTATCATTAGCTTATCTTAGTGTTATATTCATTTTCTACCATTTGGAAAAATGCTAATAAAAAGTAGTATTACTTGGATATAAAGTCACATCCATTTTTATAGTTTAAAAAAATGCTTAACTAAACAACCAAAATGCTGAATTAAACCAATAAATATAATGTTATATTCATTTTTAAAGTTCTGTAAATGCTAAATTAAACTAATATTATACGATATATTAATGTTTGCAGTTCAAATAATTCTAGTTTTATTTAGCGTATACGGATGTTACTTCAAAAAAATAAAAATAAAAAAATAAAATAAAATAAGATAATAAAAAAATCAACCCTTAACATTTACCACCCACTACCACCTCTTCCGCTACTTTTGATGTCAAACCTCCATCAAAGTGAACAGTCGAGAACGAACTACACGCGAGAAGGAGGGTGGACGAAACGTGGAAGATAAGCCAAAAAGTTCTACTCAAACTCCATAACATGATCTCTATGGGTTGGACACGATCGACTAGCTGGGTTCCAACCAAAGACCGAATATACATAAGCCATTTTGGCCATGGTTTAGTTGATTGATGGGAATCGACTGACCAGTAGGGGTGGGCATTTAACCGACCGAACCGACTTAACCGACCGAACCGATCTTAATCGAACCGCTTTAACCGAAAAAATCGGTTAACCGAACTTTAGGTTAATCGACCGATGTTAACCGACCAAAATCGGTTCAGTTAACGGTTAACCGCGGTTATATATCGGTTAACCGTTAACCGAAACTAATTTTTGAATTATCGGGCATACCCCAAATCCATTTCAATTTGCAACCCGACCCAACGCTTTTTTCCTAACCCTAATCAGTTCGTGCTTAACTAATGCCAGCCGCTATTCTCCCAGTACACAATTCATTCCCAAATCAGTTATCTTATCTATTTCATTTTCCTTCTTCTCAATCGTGATAATCGAATTTGATAATCGACTCAATCCTCTTGCCAGTTTGCCGCCTTGCTCTTCATTCTTTGCTCACTAGATCATCGATTTCAACAATGGTTAATACTAACAGTAAGAGGGAAAAAAAATGTGAGTTTGATTTTTATTTTGCGTCATTTAGTGTTTATCTTTTTTGGTACGTAGGAATGGTGAAGAGGACGTAACGTTTCACAATTTAGGCAATTTTTCTTTAAACGTGTAGTGTTTATCTTTTTTGGATTCATTCTTCTATCAAATTTGTCACTGTTTTTGATAGAATGTCCACCAAGGTTATCTTTTTTGAATTCATTATGATTTACTGCATATATGTATCAAAGTTATCTTTTTTGGATTCATTCTCAACCAGTAAATCAATGAAAAGAATATCCACCAAGGTCTAAATCACTAAATATAAATTGGTTAAATATGTTTGGCCTGTTCAGTCTTGTACTCTTTTAAGTTTTAGAAATTTGTTTTTAAAATATAGGTATATATATTTACTTAAGAATATATGTGTATATATGAGTGAGTGGTGTGTGTTGAGTTCCATGTGTGAGCCTGTTCATGCGTGAGTGATAATTGAGAGTGCTGTGAGTATGGGGGAAGAAAGTAAATACTTTTTTTGATTTAAAAAGTACGAGGTGCTTTTTTGTGTGTATGTGTGTGTATATATATATATATAACAGCAGTGACAGTGAGTGGTGTGTGTGTGTATACTTTTTCTTTCTCTTGTCTGTCATTCAGTTTTTCTTGCCAATACATTAATGAGAATTATCTATCCCTCTATTGAAGTACTTTTCATATGTATCTACCAACATTCCATTCCGTGCATCTTGAAATAGCCAACCTTCAGAAATTTCAATTTAAATGTTTCACTCACCTGCTATTATAAGATGACTAAAATGTTTCACTCACTTTAGCTTGGAAATAACTTAAACAGATTTAGTACCATGAGATTTCAAACTGAAATATTTACATTGCTTATGTTGGAAAATGCACTGTGAAAGCAGTGAAATAATACTGGAACAACACAGAGGGCATAACTGAAGCAAGAAAACTGGACTGAGTCTGATACCATGCATAACTGAAAACGCAGCTTGATCCATAGCGTAAAGCTACGCTAGAACTGAAGCCAGAAGAATGCAACAGAGATTTGGATTGAAACTGCTCCTAAAGTATTAAAGTTTCAGATGCATGCAACTGAGAAAGCAGGTTTATTTCTTTTTTTATTGTCACATATGTTTCCATTACCTCTACTTATTTTCAGATGTATACATTCTGTTCCCAAAACTAACTTCATCCTCTTTTAGTTTAATTATGATTTCCACATGTAATTTCATGTTTTTTTATAGCACAAATTTTTATGTTCTTTTTTTGGTTATAAATAGTCAATATAACCTTCCTAAATATTAAAGTTGTTGCGAAATATTGAACATGAAAGTTGTTGCAAAATACTGAACATGATTAATTTTCAACATAACCATAGATGTGGCAAGGGAAGTACCGTGTTAGTAAGAGGATGTTGGGTTAGTTAGTAAGGGTATCCCTATTTACGTAAATAAAATTATCTCATATGTTCCTACTATGTTTTTAAATTTTACTTTTGTGTTAGAGAATTTTTTAATATAGATATTAATATGTAAAGCGTATCATATATATTGTTATAATCTAAATGTGCAGAGATTCTAAAAATATTCATAAGTGATTGTTACAGCTTATACCATATGTTCATCAACTAGGTCACAGAAGATAATTTTAAGCTTTACAGAATAGACGCATTCAGTTTCTATTCTGTGGGATATAAAGGTCGATACAAAGCACTATTTTTTCCAATTCAGGTGCTATTTCTTTCATCCTACAATTTTACAACCTAAATTTGGTTTATAATCTCATCATCATTTTCAGTAAAAAAAAGACTAATAGTGATCATTTGCAATCCAGTAGTGATCATTTGCAATCCAGTAGTGATCATTTGCAAACCAACGTCCAGTCGTCCACATCAATAGTTCAGCGGACTAATCGTGATATAAATTTCAGACATGTTATTCATAGGCCTCATTTTTTAAAATAATTACCTCTCTTTTCATCAGAGTATGCTCTTCACAGTTATCTCATCGTTCCACTTCAATGTTATTGTTGCTTATGTAAAACTGATTGTCAAAAGATAAATTTTATTGTTTTTACCACTTTTCAGTTAACGAATTATTCCTTGACATCAATTATGGAAATGAATTTAAGTGGTTTCTCTATACTGTCTTTTCACAAATTTGTATGCTTATAATACTTAATTGTCAAAAAATTGGATTTTGTTAATTTTCATTGCTTTTGGAAATGAATTTTAGTGTTGTCCATCAGCATACATTCTTCTCAATCTGTATCTTATAATTAATGTATTTTCATGTTTAATTGTTTTCCATAAAACGACTATTCACACTTTATTGCTTCAACTATGTGCACTTTTTTCATTAGTATGGCTTTATTTTGGTGGAATGCCAGATTTGCCTAAAACCCTACAGCAGTGCTTATTTTTGTTAATTCTACCTGTCAAGGAAATGGCAATTTACTTTCCAATAATACCATTTTTCTAATTAGTTAATGTTTGGATGCAATTCACATAAGATGCTACTCAAAATAAATTGAATCGTGAAATGTTCAAAATATTTTTTCCCATTTGCAGGTTGTTTGATCTTGTAACTGTATGCTATCATGTTCATTATCTTACTTTCCTGTACAATGTGTACATAACATTTCTAGTAGAATTTTTACAGGTTCGGATCCATTAAACTGCGATTAGTTATAGAAGTTGGTCCATGTCTTATTTATTTGTGTTTCTTTTGCCTTTTGTTGTTCCTTTATCAATTAATACAGGAGGATGACATGCGATTGGAAAATACATATTATTCCAAGATGAAGGATGCTGGCTTCTTTGATTCTGACTGGGACTGATACTGCTTCGAAGTACTGCATATCATCGTGAAATGAGCATGTGAAAATTATTAGGGCTGGCTATAAATAAATATTGTTGCAGACTAGTTTGTTTAGAATTACTGTCAGCATGAAGTATGAACTATTGTAATTACTGTCAGTATGAAGTATGAACTAGTATAAACAATGAAGCAAGTATATCTTGTATATCGGTTGAGTCAGTTGAAAATGCTGTCTATTTTAAATTTGTAAATTGGTTAATCAGTCAATCTAAACGGTTAACCGGTCAACGGTTAACCGGTCAAAGTAATCGGTTAACCGGTTAAAAAAACCGATTAACCGCGGTTAAGGTTAACCGGTTCGGTCGGCAGTCCATTACCACAATTAACCGAAACCGGTTAACCGAACCGATCGTTCTTTTGCGGTTAACCGAAAATTTTAACCGAATGACTCGGTTAACCGACCGTGCCCACCCCTACTGACCAGGGGATCAGTCGACTGTTTGATTTCTTGGTCAGTCGATTGGTCGACTTTGTGGTGAAGTTCGAGATTTTCTAACAATGTGTGAATGAAGCGTCAGTGATGTCACACGGTACATGGACTAGGGTTGACGCCTATGACGCGTTTTAACCTATACAGTAGTTTGGTGAAGTCATTTGGTGATGCGTGTAGACCTTTAGAAGCAGTAGATATTGTAAGATGACATGGAGGATATGTTGAATGCTTGCGATACATTTCATTTCGTATGACGGTTGCGATAAAGTCATTCGATGGGTTTTGAGACGAGACGAAATAATGTATTTGAGATACGGTCTCATACGACTCATTGCGTATATGGAGCGAGTCCTTGTTTCTTGGCTTGGCCTTGACACTTGGTATTGCTAGACCATTAGCTACGCGAGACAATGTTGATCGAGTTAAGGGTGTGCCGTAGTGGTAATTATGTATTTTTATCATATAAATTAACTCTTTAACGAACCTTCCTCAAAATGATGTAAGATTTTAGTTTTATTTTTTACCTTATATATATTATTGTATTAAGAAAAAATTTAATGTTATAAATACATTTAATATATACAAGTAGAATAGCCTTACGAAAAGTATATAATTAATTATATTTACGAATATGTTCATAACCATGAGTATTGAATCTTATTAACTAAATACATATCCCTAAATGTTACCGGTCAAGATGTGTTGAGAATGGGATGCCGATGCTTGTATTCAGATTAGTGTACGTAATGCTCCCTATAATATGGACAATGAATTACTGACGACTGTTGTGATCACCAAGGGGTTACGTACTTGTAGCTGTTTGGAAGAATAACAGAACAACTCACCGACAGTCTTCTATGGGTTAATTATAAAGTCGAATAGAAGAACTCCTATGACAATGTGCAGTATTCTTTTGACTTGAGAATACTGTAAAACTTAAATGTCCTAAACTTTGATCATGGTTAATCACCTGACAATGATGATCATGTTAAAGCTCTGATATGGTATAAGTTCAACCACTTGAGGTGAAACACTATCTAAGAGAGGATTCTCCTATCAATAAGAGGTTAGTATCACCATAATTGGTAGTCAACTTAAAGTTAAAGTCTTTAACTAAAACAAATTGGTTAATCAATAAATATTATCAGATTGAACTAGAAGCTTTAATTTTGCACTTTATAATCAACTGGAGATGCTAATAGAATTTTGTCCATTGAGCTCGCTCGAGATATCTATGTAAGAAGTGACGACGAAGAGATAACATACACAGTATGTTGTTACTTAAGGGTGTTGCTTTAAGGATAAGAAATTGAATTTAACCTATATAGTCTGCAAGAAACCAAACTCACGTCCACTACTGTGCTTCAGAATGTCCGTGTGGACTTTAATATAGGTGGAACCCAATGCATGAGGCTCCCACACGATAGCGGGCTCTGAGGAGGTCGATAATGTATGAAGCCTTTCCCTTGCATTGCGAAGAGGTTGTTTCCAGACTCGAACCTGCTTGCCCAGATCACCATGCAGGTGACCTAACCATGTAGACTTTTTTTTAAAAGTATTATTAAAAGTATTAATGTTGATTGAGTTCACACTCAGAAGCCACACAACCGCAACTCTTAGCTTACAATTAGAAATAATTTAGTGAAATAATTTATAAAAGCTATAAATTATTATGGAGAAATCAATAAAATAGTTATATTTATTATTATTATTTATTGGTATTATTATAGGGTCTAAAATCAATTAATATAATATATAAATGTTAAATATGTATTATAATATATAATATAATATATATATTATAATTGTTTATTTATCCCATGTAATTTAAAAATTATAAATAAATATTTTATTTTAGCTAATAGGGATGGCCAATATGTGTGGATATGGACTAATTAAACATTTTTAGTTATTTAAATAAGATAGGTATCATTTAAAATGGTTCATTCCTTTAATAGTGGATCTAGGTGAGATATTTACAAGGTATACTGGTGTTATAAATTACATAAACCCTTCGTTCAAAATACATAATTTTCTTATCTCTTTGCATCCATAAATTATATCTTAGTGGTGGACTGTGCAACTCCAAATTGAGTTAGAGAAAAGTTCTTTCAAAGGTGAAGTTGTTAAACGTGTTATCGATTGATTGGCTTATGAGTCAATCTTATTCATATCATTTGCAAATATATATTTATAAAAAGAGGAAATTTTATTGAAATATTTTGAATTAAAATCGTTTACATATAATTTAATTTGGATTTAGATTTTATGAATTGATTAATAAAATAAAGGAATGGTTCTTTTATTGTTCATATCCATGTGCAATATCCTATATCATCGTGCACTTCATCGACGTGCCCATCATGATCAACTATCATCATCAGTGAACCTACTGACTACGACAATCTTCTCAAAAAGGAGAGGTTGAGCTACTACCACGATATTGGAAACTGTGATCAACTGCAATGACGGTAGGGTAAAATTAGGGTTTGTTGCAATGGACGTCGAGTGTGGATTGGGTGGTATGGGAAGGATCTTCACAATGAAAGGAGTTTAGTGGAGGTTATGTCGTCTCCTTCCATGAACTAGGGTGATCGCATGAGCAAAGTTAGATCGAGCCGCTAGGTTCAATAAAGAACACATACAATTCTTTTATTTTAATCCCTGATAATGTATAAATTACATTTTAAACCCTTTATATTTAAATGTGTACATATTTCACATACGACCTTATTTTTATACACAACTTGCATCATTGGGTTCGTGCTGAAATTCTTAGTATATTAATTATAATATAGTAATGGTTATAATTAGAAATGTTAACAAGAAAACTTGTCAACGCCCAGAGTAGAGTTGAAAGTGCTAGTATGTCTAAATAAACCATTTTGACTAAGTAGAGGAAGTTAGGATCTTTTTCTTCCTTTGATTAACCTTTCGAATAAGTCTTTGTTATGAAAACTCTTCCTTTTTCAACCTTTTGACACAGTCGAAACACTTATATCCTTTTCTTTTAAGTCCTTCGAGCTTGCTGAAGTTGTTTGGTATCCTTTCGATACCTCCTTTCGAAACGGTTGCGAAGCACTAAGGGTTGACACTAAGGATGCAAGAATATGGTTTGTTTGGATAGGTTTCGACTTCGTCGAAAGCTAGTTCTTTTAACGGCTTGGGTTCAATCCTAAGATCTAAGGAAAGCAAGCTGAGTTTAAGGTTTCAACTCACTAGAAATGTGAGTTATTGGAGAGTAATGGTTTGGAGTTAAGAACCTAAGTGTTTTGGGTAAATTGATGGGTTTCGACTCACTCGGAAGCTATCCTTTCGATGACGTCGGCACAAGCTGCATACAATTGAATTTAGTAAAAGTCTTTAAACAGTTGCATAACTAAAAACATCAAAATTTCGCCTTTATTTAACTAATGATGTACACAGTGACCAATTTTCCCTAATCTGATTTCCAAATTCGGGTTACAGAGTTACAAATTTAAAAAAGTACGTGGAAAGAGTGAATGAATTCCGATCTCCAAAACCAGACCCTTAAGGTCATATTTATAGGTGCGGGTTGGAACCTTTCGATTCAGAGCTTTCGACTTGGTCGAAAGGTGGATTTATAGACCTTTTGTCACCTTTGACACTTGTGCATCCCTCTTCTTTGCACTTGCATGGATTTGAATGCTTCCGTCTTCATCAAAAGGTGTGGATGCACCTTTTTTCTTTTGTGTTGCTTTGTTGTTGCTAGTGGGAAGTAGTATGAGCTTTCGACTTTGTCGGCATGTACTTCCTTGGATTTTGAAGGTATTGAAATACTCTAGGTTTCGATGCAGAATGTAGCTTTCGAAGACATGCTTGCGGATGGATGAGAAACCTTTCCTGTTTGTTAAAGGCTTCAACCGATTCGAAAGGCTTGATCATGGGTTATTCTGATCATGGCATCTTTCTGAGTAGTTTGAATGAAGGCGAAACCTTTGGTTTCGAAAGTTTTGGCACGCATGTGAGAGATTATTGTCCACTGCCTTTGAAAGATATTCTTCCTCTTATTCAAAACATCTTCATGTAGGGGAAAGCATTTGTTTCGAAAGGAAGACATTGAAGCGAAAGGGAGCTTTCGACCACTTTGACCCCTTCGAAAGCTTGTAACTTATCTGGTTTTTGGCTGTAGTATCTCTTCGACTCATTCGAAAGGCTTTGTTGGTGCTATCATCTCTTGTTCTTTCTTTTTCTTCTATTCATTTTGGTTTCAATAAGGTTGAAGTGTGAATTGGTGGTAACATTTACACCCCTGCGAAGGGATGCCCTTGATTTTCCAAGTCAACCATTTCAAAACTCTTAATGTTTCTCGCATTTTCATATTCTTGTGTAAATCCTAGACGTTCATTTAAATTTGATCGTATGGTTTGCCGTCCATGCTGACTTTTCTTATAAACCAAGTTCCTTTCTTCCCTCCTTCATTTATCTGCAATTAGAAGAAACTTCTAGCAAGAATCATAGTTTTTAAATTCTTAAATAATTTCTATTTCCACCAAATAGAAATTTAAATCCAAAGTAAGTTTTTATTATTTTGCTTTTCTAATTTACTTTTCATGGTGAATTTTGATTTCTAAAATCCATCGTGTTTGAATCTTAATTACCGTTTCAATTCTATAGGAATAACTTAGGTTTTTTGTTCGCTTGGAAGCATTCCCTTGTTCATTTTCATTAGTCGCTTCGATTTATTTTCCCAGTTAATTTACATTCTAAATTCATCTGATTTGGATTTTATTATCATTATTATTTATTTATCTTTTTTAAAAGTTCAAATTTGCAATTTGGTGATTTTTAAGATTAATGATTGTAAACTCACGTTCATATCAAGTTAGTTATTGATTTTTTGAAGTTCTAGGTTAAAATCGAATTTGGGAAAGAAGGAGATTCCAGTTACTTCGTAAAGAAGTTTTACCAGTTTTACCATTTTACCCTTTCGAAAGGGGTTAAGGCGGCAACTTTTATTTTGCTTCTTCAACCTCTTTTGATGTGTTCGAAAGGTAGTCTAGTATCTCCCTTAATTGATCTCGTCGAAAGGTTGATGTACTTAATATGAAATGGACTTCTTTGAAAGAAATATTATACTTTAGTGTATTCTGATACCTTTCGAAGAAGTTATCTGATGCTCTTTACTAAATGACTATCTAGTCCATACTTTTTGAAAACATAACTTTTTATTTCATAGGTTTTGAAACCTCTGCATATTTCTACTTTATTTTTAGGAAACATGCGAAGTTAGAGATACGTATATTTTTTATAAATTGGATTGAAGAAAGCATACTTTTTACATGTTGTAAATCAAATCGGATGTTTCGACTTAGTCAAAAACTACTGTATTGATTCAAATTTATTTGTTGGTATGCTTTCGAAACCATGTACCCTTTCGACTTTGTCGAAACCTTTTGTTACTAATTGGAGTTCGATCATCACTATATACCAATATTGTCGAAACGTCCCAAAGCCTATTCATTTTATTAATTTAATTCATACTCAAACCTTTCAAATTGATTGGCACATAGGGTTTCGGTAGCATCCATGTTCTTTTTGTTAAACAAAATTCAGGGGATTCAACAGTGTCGAAAGGTCTGTTTGTCTTGTTTATTGAATGTTGTTAGTATAAGTTTATATTCAAATTGATTGTATAGGATTCAACTAATCCTTTTAATGACAAAGTTTCTATTGAGCTTTCGAAATTGTTGAAGTGTGTTTGTTGGACGTCTACTTCCATCCTCCCTTTCGACTCTGTCGAAAGCTCAACAGATTTTATTTTTCTAAACTAACTTTAACATTCTTTCAAGAATATGACATTTTCATGTACTGGTTAATGTTTGAATTTTTGTAATAGGTTTTCGATATCCTTGAGAGAATATTGATTACATAATAAATTATAACTTCTAACTGAAATGATTTCACTTGGCAGAATCATGGGTGTGAAAAAGTTTTTCCAAAAACTAGAGAAGGGCACAACACCAACGACAGAATCTTCTCCTAAGAAGATTGAAGCAACTTCTAAGCATTCCTTGATATCTACTCAGGATGAGGTAAACGCAATCCTTAGTGACTTCGGCATCACTGGGGTGGAAGTTATTCCCCCAAGTGATAACGACACCATTCAATACCCTCCTGAAGGGTACTTGCCTATACTGCTATGCACATTTGGCATGGAGGCTTCTTACCTTTTGTCAGACTTCTTGGCCTAGTTCCTGACCCACTTGGGCATTGCTCCCATTCAACTATCACCTAACGTATATACATGTCTTCTATCTTTGGAACTCATGGCGCTGGAGTCCGAAATTCCTTCACTTAATGCTTAAGTCTTGAACTATCTTGTTCGATTAGTTAAGCTTAGCAACCTAAATAATCAAATCTTTAGAGCCAATCCCCCTAAAAAGCTAATATCCAAGGGGGCGTAAACAAATCCAGGGATTTGGAAATGCAGTTCTTTTTCGTTAAATGCTTTCCCAACATCAGTGTGGTTTTCTCTTCTCCTCGTAAGTTGATCACAGTCTTTATTTTTCCATTTAGTTACTTTCCTTTACTAATCTATGCTTCCTTGTCAGTTGCTTCTGTTAAAGAGTTGAATGAAGTAGATAAGAAAATTGTAAAATTGCTGATTGCCTCTTCAAGTAGGATTGGGAATAGATTAACTTTGCTGAATCCTTCAATCTACAAAAACATTCCCTCCTACCAGTAGGTAAGAGGGTACTTGGTCAACCTCCTTTATTTCTCCCCAATGTCACCAATTTGTCCCGATCACTCTGGTAAGTTTAAATGTAGTACTTGTAGTTTGTTGCTGTGTTGCCTTTTAAATTGATTTTCTAATTTGTAATTTTTGTATTTTCAGCAGCTTCTTCTTAGGTTGAATCAATTATGAGTAAGCCAACTCTTCCCACTTCTACAACTCATGCGTCATCTTTGTCTCAGGCCATTGCTAGGTCAAAGATGGCTGCTCAAAGAAAGTTGGGTAGAACGACCAAGGCAGAACCATCCTCTAAGGAAACCAAGATCGTTGAAGTTCCCGATTCTCTGCCACGAGAAGAGGGGGAGTCTATTGATATTCACAAAATTCTAGAGAGTCCAACTATTGAAGCTTCTCTTAATCGACCTAAGAAGACTCCCTCACAAGTCAATCCCTTTTCATGCATTGTTATTTCCAGTTCACCTCGTGTGATTGAACAAATGCAAAAAGATTTGGGGACTTCAACCCCTCCCAGGAGTTGCACTCTTCCAAACCTACATCACCCGTGCCTTCGAGCGATTTTGAAAAAATGGTTCAGTTTATGCTGAATTCTCCATCTTTCACTTCTATTTGTCCGCCTTCTTCTATTTATAACCTAATGGATCACTGTCGCTCTCAATTTGAATAACAACTTCCGGTATGCATCATATCACCTATCCTTTCGCATTTGCTTTTCCCTAAGTTTTTGACTTATGTTGTACCTCTTCTTTTAGACTTCCAAGAGCTTGCACTCCTTGCAAGACGGTGCATTAAAATCTTCTACAGAGACATCGAGGCTTTGAGAAGAAATTTCAAACTTACATAGCCAAGTCTCCTCCCTATGTGCAGATAGAAATGAAGCTATGATGTAATTAGAGCGATTGAGAGCTTCTCTTGCTCAGCCAGAATCTATTATTTCTAAGGAGAGGAAAGCTCATCAACTCCTCGTTGACGAAAATTTGGCCCTGAAAATGGCCATGAAGAATTTGAGGATGAAAAAGCTCGGATGGGAGCAAAACAATCTTCTCTAAAGAGAAAGTTGAAGAAAAATAAAGATTCTCTAAAGTTGGCTATCAATGTTATTTCTAATGCAAAGTAGCGGGTGTCTCAATTCCTTGATACTTCCCTTGAGGACATCATCATCAATTCTTTTGAAGACGCCATGATGCTTACTTACGCTGACAATATCGATAAATGCCCAGATTTGAGCTTTCCTTCACTTGATCCTGCTCTTGTCAACAGAGTTATGGACAAAATTAAAAGAATGAAGTAGGGGGTTGGAGTTTCTAAAAGAGAGGAGATCGATGCTTCTAAAATTCTTTCCTTCGAAGTATACTCCGCCTCTGAAGACGAAGGCGATAAAGATGAAGTTGCTAAGGAAGAGGGCGGTAACGATGATGATGATCATGATAATGATGATGATGATGACAATGATGATGACAACGTAGATGGTGGTCAAGATTTAGGTGGCGACAGGAGTGGCCACTCTACTGCTCCCAAAAAAGATGATGACAACACCAGGGCTTCTAAAAAGGTCAATCATGATCCATCTATTCATGAAGCGAGCCCACCTGAACCCCCTGAGCCTTCTAACCCTCATGAGGAGCCTACTAACGTTAACATGGAAGAACCAACAGAGAAGAAGCAAGTTCCTCAAGCATCAGTTCATGTTTCTCAGGTATGGGATTCTTTGTTTAAACGACTTTCGCTTTCAAGATAATAATAGTTTAAATCCTTTATTTTAGATAAGGAGTAAAATAAAAACAAACTTGAAAGAAAACAAGCGGAAATAAATAGCTTGTACAGAGAGTTAGATAAAAAATTGAAAGAACATAATATCCTCTCTGATAAGTATCATAGACTTAATAGAAGTACGACATTGTTAGCATCCTTCAAAAATCAAGAAGCTGCCCCACGACTGAGAAGGGCGCGCCTTCGATATGATAGTCTTTTAAAAGAAAATCGGGAGTTGATTACGCTCTTTTGGATGTTGATTGAAGAGAGAAACATTGTGGTTGACTTTTTATACAAAGCCTATTGTTGGCACCCTACTGTAGATTTCTCATACTTAGGTGATTTCAGTGGGGGCCTATTTTGGTGTTTACACAAGAAATATTTGGATGAATTTCGGTCTGATCCGCATCTTGGAGCATGTTGGAACTTACCACGAGTCATATCGTCTCCCCAAGAGTTTCCTCTGGAAAAACTTAAATATTATAAGGGCAAATTTTTTCAGAGTTATTTACAAAGTCAATTTTGTATGAACCAGATGTTCAATCATAAGTATGTAATAATATTGGTTTACGAGTTTCTAATTTCCTTTTATATTTAGGTTTATTTTATTACGTTATCATGGAATGAATGTCCCCCTGGTAGATTTGTTTCTGGAGACTATTTAACCAAGTATGTTAAACTAAGAAGGGAATATCTAGAAAAGGCTTCACTTTTGAAATCTTCAAAATTAGCCAGATATTGCTTTCTTAAAGATTTGCAGAAACTTTACTTGGAACATCCTCGTCTTCGCTTCAATTTTCTTGGTGGAGAAAAAGAAAAGCTTCTTAAAGAAATTCGGACATATCATACTAAATTGATATGTGGTTATGATAGTCCTCGTGCCGGAGAATGAGACTAGAGTAAATATTCTTCGGTTATTACCTCGAAAGGATTTAACGTTCCTTTTGATTCAACAGTTACCCTTTCGGCTAACTCCTTGAATAAAGCCAAAAAGGTCGTCTCTCAACTTTGAATGTGAAAAAAGTGTTAAATGAAATTGTACCTTTTATTTCAATTCTACTTAAGTTTAATTTTCTATTGTTATAATAAAGAGGTTGACTATTCAAATCTTGGCCTTTTATTTTCTTTTTCTTTGTTTATTTAAATAGGAGTTATAGCTTTCTGCAATGCCACTCTCGTTAGATTCGACATCTAGCCTTATCGACATTAGAGATAGGTTGTTAACAGATCTTGAAAAGAGGAAGCTCCTTGACGATCCTTTATCCACTCGTTTACAAGGCAACACTGAAGCACTAAAATGGCATAGGATATTTTTGCTTCAGAAAACAATCCTTAGAAATGTCAACGATCAGATCGCCAATCTAGAGGTGGACATTAAGAGGAAAAACAAAATGATTTCCACATTGAAGCATCAAATTAAATCAAATCCTTCAATCGATTTTGACCATAAGATGTCCGATCTCCTCCAACAAATTAGTGATTTGGAGATTAAGTTAAAGGATAGTCAAGCTCAATGTGAATCACTAGAATTCATTATGGGGAATAATATCTCAAACATTGATTTACCAGTTTACCCCGTTGATTCATCAATCACAAAATCAACAAGGTCTACTTCCCTTGTCATCCAAAACTTCCTTACTATGACTAACCCTCCTCCTAGCTTAGATGAGAAGGTAGTAGGAGAATGGTGCAGGAAAGTCAAATTTGAAATGATGAAGTATTTTGATGAACAAAAAAAAGTAAGATACTCACAATGTGTAAATGAATATATAGCTAGGATTCAAAAGCTTGAACGCGAAAAGTATCTCCTTCCTTAGCATATTGCTGATTTAGAAAGGGAAAATAAAATCCTCAAGGGCGCAAATAAAGCCTTTAATCATGCTCTTAAGACCAACATTGAGGCTCATTGATGACAAAGATAAGATGAGGAAAAAAGAGAATAAACTTAAAGAAGTTCTTCGTTGCTATTCATCACATCGTGGATCCACTAATTACCGAGAATCTAAATAAGGCTATTCAAGACTCATGAATAATTTATATTAATGAAATGTATATATTTGTTCTATATACTTGTAAATAATTTCATAAATTATGAAAATTTTGTAAATATCACCTGGTTTGTAATCCTTTCTCGTAATTTTGTTTTCGAATCAGCTCTTTGGTAACTTGTACCATAATTTCTGTATTTGCTGGATCTTCCAATCCCTTTTTATAATAATATCCTTTTCCTGAAAAACATGAAGTAAATAATATTTCTTGTCGTTAGCTTGAAATCTATATAGAAGTCTATCAATGTCATTTCCAAAAATTAACAAATCATCATTTTAACATATAAAAAGTAGTCCCATAATTGAATGTGATTAAATGTCTTGAAACTCATCTTTGGTAATGATGAAAGATAACCAAAAATTCCATTTTAATTATATTGCAAGATCATTCGTAGTCCGATGGTAGGAAACCATAAATTCAACCAAGGGTTTAATTGTAGATGTTTAGAAATTCAACTTTTGGAGATAACCAATAGAAAATCAATAATAATCGTGTAACAGAAGATCTGAAACCAAGATTCGGGTATTTGTAGATGATAACCAAAAGTCCATAATAATAATCTTCTTAATATAGACCTTTATGATAGTGTTAGGGGTATGCCCTAGGGGCAATTCTGTAATTTATTAACTTCGAAATCAATTCTTGTTCGAAATAAAGGTGTTTCTTCTTTCTGTTATATATTTGTTATAATGTGTTATAAATAATTAAATGTTTAATTAAAAATATATTTAATATAAAATCCATAAATGACATGTTTGTGAAAGTAATTACAATTAGTTGTAATCATGAGTATTGGATCACATTGTTACAAAACACATTATTTTGAATGTTCCTAGTCAAGATGCATCGACACTGGATATCGATGTATCCATTGAGACTAGAGTACGTAATGCTCTCCAAATGTTGAGCAGTGTATTACTCATGACTGTTGGGGGGCAACTAGAGGTTATGTACTGATAGTTATTGGATAGCTATAGAAAATCTCACTCGGTAGTTTTCTGTTGGTTAGTATAACTAAGGTCAAAACAGAAAATATCGATGTGACTACTTTACACAGTTCTTTCGACTTGAGAATACTGTCAACCTTCAATATGAAAAACTCTGCTTTTATTATAGTCAAATCATGGAACGACATCCATCAAGTGATTATAGTTGGGTCAAGTGGAAGTATTGGAAGGAAGACACTATTCAAGAGAGGATTCATCACTTCAGTTATATGAGGTTAGTATCATGGTCAACTCAAGTCAACCCAAAGTCAAAATCTCTGGCCAGAGTAGCATGGTTAATAATAATTGTTATTATTGAATCAAGGATTTTGTGTTTGGACTATAGAGTTGAATATGGACAATATTGGAATTTTGACCATTACCAAATTCCATAAATCCAAAGTGATACAGTTTTGACGAAGAGAATTGGTGTATATAAATGTCACTAACGGGTAACGCTTATTAAATTAAATAAGATTTTACTAAAAATGAATAAGAGATAAATTTGGCCATAATGTCACACCACTTGCTAAGTGACGTGTGAACGTTAACATTCGAATATTTCGGTGTTAATTGCTGACCAAATTTACACCCAAGAGTTACACAAATGAAATGATGAATTTCCTTAAGACCAAATGATTTAATTAGTTTATAATTGTTATAAATAAATTAAATAAATTAATATTTATGAAATATTAATTATAAAATTTGAATATGGTTTTAGAAATAAAAATTGTTATATATTTAAAATAGTTATAATGTACCAATCGATATACAATATCGATAAGTGATTAAATTATAGATTTAATTGCATAGCATTTTGGCTTGGGCGTAAATAGGTTTAAAGCCCATCATTAGGGCTGCAAATTTTGGTTTTGACAAGTTATTGGAGGCGGCTAAAACTTATGATTAGACCTAGAGATGGATGGCTAAGATTAAGAGAGAATATGTAATGAGATTGTCCTAATATCTCTTTTGTACAAGGCTATATATATGGATCTCTAAACCCTTAATCAAAAACAACTTTTTGCTGCCATAATTATCAAGTTTGCTGGCTGAAATTAATCCCCATATCAGTTCTAAGAATTTCAAATCAATTTAAGTTAAGTAAAAGCACTATTTGATAGAAAAGGTCGACGATTCCAAACTGCAATCTGACGGATCGAGCATAACTAGAGAAGACAATTCATTGATTCAAGTGGACTCAAAGGCATCATCAATTGGTATTTTATTTATATATTATAGTAATCATATCATATTTTACGATTTAATATTGATTAATCCCAAATCTGTATATATATTAATGCTGTATATCTAGTTAGGTGAGATTTTCGTAGGTATTTGTAGTTGTCACAAATTAGGTTGGTTATGTGCATGGTTATATTATTATGTGTTATAATTTATGTATAAACAAATCTAATTTGCTGTAAAAAACTAAATTTTGTCATTATTAATTATTTTACGTATATTTATATATTAATTTAAATATAGACTAATGTATATTTTAAACATATAATTACATATATGTATATTTATAATGTATAAACAACTTAGAATTTTTCCTTACACCTATTTATACATAATATGAATTAACAAATTTGAAAATAATTTTTTTATCTTTCTTTAATAATAGTTGTAATAGCTTTGGTGTCACACTTTTTTGGTATCAACGTTAACTACCAAAAACGCCCCTCTATATATTATCAAATCTTAATCACTTAAAAATATGATCTAATATTAAACTTCTTTTATAGATTCAAATGCCCTTAAAGGTAGGATCTAACAATTAAATAAGCTTTACAAATTCAAAACTAAAAATAGGATCTAAAATTAAACATTCATTACAAATTCAAAATACTTCGTTGCAAATATACAAATCTTAATATCATTAAAAAATAATAAAAAATAATAATTTTTTTGACTGATTTAGATATACACAATTTATAAGGAAAATAATTCATGCGCAAAGCGCGTGCCATAACACTCGTATATATAAATAATTTTAAATTATCTTTTATTGATTATTTGAATTGTTTATTATATCTAAAATAATTATTGCACTGAAAATTTGATTTTATATTTTTTAAAATTACTACATCTATGTAGTAACCTACAAATTTTTTTTCATAATTTATTGTTAATATTTAATATTTTTAATAATTAAATTACTTCGGTTGAACATTTCTTTTATTTATTAAAAATAATATTTTATTTCAAAAAATCATGGAAAATTTTTTAAACCTGTGTTTTATGATCCTAAATTTTCATACATTTTAAAATTTGATTTTTTAATATTTATTACTAATATTTTTAATTATTACGATCAAAAGTATTTATTATATATATAATAATGATAAAATTATAAAATTATTATTTTACATTTGTTATGCTAATTTTGATCTGGAAATAATTTTAAAATATGTATATTTATATTTTAAGTATTTGAATGTAACTAATTATTCATATATATATATACATTTAATTTAACCTTATATATATAATTTTAATTATTATATATATATATATGTATGTATAATTTTATATGTTTAATTATGTTTATATATTTACACAAATGTTTTAAATTATATATATATATATTTAATTTTGAAACTTTTAGTTGTAAAATATATTTTAAATATATGTATACGTATTTATATAAATATACTTTGCATTATAGATTTATGCACATATTTAGACAACATACAATACATACAAAATGAGCTAATGTGTCCGTTATGTTAGACATGCACACACATATGTATATTTATATAATATATGTATATATATAAATTAAATCATTCAAATTAACTTTACATTACAAAATACTTAAATTTAAATAAAATACATGATTTTATTTAAAACAAATTTAGATTTTTTCTAAATGAATTAGACTTCATAGGCTCAATAAAGATCCAATAGGATAAATTTTTTTGAAATACACCAACCACTACCACTGCGGGCTGGCCAGTTCCAACAATGGTATCAGAGCCCAATAGCCTATGCGGTCTAATTTAGTCATGTTAGGGCTAACTTATTAAGCTTTCCCACTTAGTATGGTGTCTAGAAAGGTAATGTCTAGGATTGGAATTGGGTAATCAAATATTCGATCCTACCTGGTTACCGGCCTGGCCTAAAAGGTGAAGTGAGCCCAAAGGTTGCCCCTAATAGAAAAGGCCCAACTTAATTTGGGCCTTGGGCTAGTTTTCAAAATTGTCTTGAAAAATAAAGTAAAAGATTTTAAATTTCATTGTTAAATTTAAAATAAAATATATGTTTATTATAATAGTTATAATGTAACATATTTTTCAAAATGTTTGAAAAAAAAACATAATTTTCGAAAATTATAAATTTTATTAATAAGTTAATTAATAAAATGTATATGCATGTAGTAAATATATTATGAAATATGTTATGATATTTTAAAACGTTTAAGATATCATAAATATGCATGCATACATATAAATAATGATTTTCGAAATCAAGATAATTTAATTAAAAGGTTAATTAATTGAAATTATAATTACACATGTATATGATATATGTGTTATACTATAAAGATTATGGCACATAATAAATATAAATGTTATATCAATATAAAATTAATTAAAATGTTAATTAATTAAAATTAGTTAAATATGATTTAATTAATATAATATTATACGCAAGACTATTATATAAGTAATGTGAAATATAAAACTTATATAATTTGAGTGTATAAAACCCATAATAGACTTAAGAAATAAACACATACGTAATCGTACGTATATCGTGATTTCTAATGTGTTCGACACTTGAATCACGAGGGTAGTTCATAAGAATTACATTATTTCATAAGTCAACATTACTCAATTTAATGTTGTCCTCTACTATATATATGTTAATAAATTACTTGCATACTCCTTAGTTGTTAAGCAAACTCAAGCTAAGGATGTTATGTGTAGTATTATTAATATATTGAATAGATGAGGTAAGATAACTATATCTATTTATTGAGCAAACTCAAGGTACATATACTATACTTAGGCCATCACGATATGGTAGGTACGAGCGAATAATTTCATTTCAATTTGTTGAGCAAACTCAAGGTCAAAATGAAATTAGGACAAGGTTCCAAGGGTTAGGAGTTGTATGTGATACAACCTATAAAAGGTTATCCATTGTTCGTGGAGCTATGACTTGTTGAGCAAACTTAAGGTCAGAATTCCAAGATGGACAAATCCTAACACCTACTAGTGAAGTCATAAGACTTCTATGTTTTGACTTAGGGTTTGGTGAAACATAAAAGACTAGTGGAAGCTTATTAGTAAAATGAAAAATAGTGTTTAACCTTAATAATATTATAAGAACATCTATTATGTTTTGTCCTAGTAATCTACCATTTAAACTTGCAGAAAATGTCAACTCCAAAACTGTTTTCTGAAAGTGACAAACTCACCGGACCTAACTATACCGACTGGCTAAGAGCAATTAAAATAGCATCAACTTACGAGCGCCTTTGGACTTCTATTACATGTGAACCCAAAACAGAACCTGTTGATGGTGCAGACCCTGAAGAACGACTTGCTTATTTAAAGTGGCAATCTGTCTTAGAGATTGCCCAAGTTTTCATGTTGTCTAACTTAGACAAACCGTTGCAAAGGAAACGCGAGAACGTGTCTGTCCATGAGATTTTTAATAGTCTCAAAGCTCTTTTTGGTGAACAGTCCCGTTCCACAAGGTACGAGCTTTCAAAAAAAACTATTTAACACCAAAATGACTAAGGGACAGAAAGTGGACGATTATGTTCTAATGATGAAAGGCTATATTGATAAACTTGCACAATTAGACATAGAGATAAGCAATGAAATGCAAATAGACTTGGTCCTTGGTTCTCTCACTCCACAGTATGAACTATTCATACTGAATTACAACATGAACCAATTAAATGTGAATCTCGTGGAGCTCCTCAATATGTTGAGGTCAGCCGAGTCAACATCTAAAGTCAAGGTACCATACTTGCTGTAAAGGGAAATGCATCATCTTCGAAAGGTTCGAAGAAACGGAAAAGTGATAGTAAGAAAAAGAAAAGTAAGAAGACTGATGACAAGGGTGAATGTCACCATTGCCATAAGAAAGGTCACTGGAAGAGAAACTGTCCTGATTACTTGAACATTGTCAAGGAAGGAAGAAGAATGGTTCTGTAGCTCCATCAGGTATATTTATGATTCAAAAACGTTTTGTAATAAATAAAATGTCATGGGTTTTAGATACTGGATCTGGTACTCATATATGTAATTCGTTGTAGGGGCTTAGGAACTGGCATCATGTGGCAAAAGGAGAAATGAAGCTCCAAGTTGCTGATGGACCTATAGTAGATGCAACGACAGTAGGAGACTATCATTTAGATTTGCCAAGTGGATTAGTATTAGTATTAAATAATTGCTATTATGTAAAAGACTTTATTTGTGGAATTATCTCTCTTTCTAGATTGTCTAAGACTGGATATATTTTTCATTGTGCAAATAATGTTATGAACATTAGTTTGGATGGAAATAAAGTCTGCAAAGGTGTCCTTGAAAATGGCATTTATGTGATTAATACTAATTATGTCTGTTCTGTGAATCAAGTTTCTAATAAATTAAACGACAATTATCTTTGGCATTGTAGGCTTGGTCATATTAGTGAGAAACGACTACACAAATTGAAAACCGATGGTTTTCTACCGTCAATTGATTCTGAATAATTTGAAACTTGTGCGGCGTGTCTTAAAGGTAAAATGACCAAACACCCATTCAGTGGGAGGAATAAAAGAGCTAATGAACTCTTAGGGTTAGTACATAGTGATGTATGTGGCCCAATGCCTATATTAACCAAAAATAATAGTTCTTACTTTGTTACTTTCACTGATGATTTCTCAAGACTAGAATATGTATATCTTAGGAATAACAAATCCAACATTTATGAGAAATTTGTTAAGTACAAAAAGGTAGTAAAATTAAAATTCTTCGATCAAATCGAGGAGGTGAGTATGTTGAACAGGATTTCCAACAATACTTAAAAGATAATGGGATTATCTCTCAGGTTACTCCACCCTATACTCCACAACACAATGGTGTGTTGGAGCGAAGGAATCGAACCCTATTAGATATGGTTCGTTCCATGATGAGTAAGGCTGAGTTACCTCTATCCTATTGAGGATATGCGCTAGAAACTGCAGCACATATGTTAAACTTGTTACCCAGTAAATCTGTGCCCAAAACACCATATGAGATGTGGTGTGGTAAGAAACTCCAACTCAAATATTGAAAGTATGGGGTTGTCCGGCATACGTTAAGAACGTTGGTCCAAATAAACTAGAGGTAAGATCCGTACTATGTAAGCTTATAGGATATTCCAAAAACTTGATGGGATATACATTCTACAATACCGAGAAACAAAAGGTCATTGTTTCTCGACACGTTGTCTTTTTAGAAAAGAAATTTCTTTTAAAAGATATTAACAGTGAAGTTGTAGACTTGGATGAGATCCGAGAAACTAACACTGAAGTCGAAAAAGTGGGAGAAACAAGGTCACCCTTATACGAAAACACGCAACATATTAGAAGGTCTAGTAGGGAATCCCGTGCACCGGAGAGATACTACGGTTTTCTCATGGATGGCGAAAAGGAGGACCGTGTCTTAGATGGTGACACTCCTCTGTCTTTCCAACAAGCACTGCAAAGTAAAGACTCTGCACTCTGGCTTGAAGCTATGAAATCTGAGATGGAGTCGTACGTAAACAAAGTTTGGACTTTGTTGAACATACCCGAAGGGATAAAACCCATCGGCCGCAAATGTATTTTTAAGAAAAAGATAAATGCGGATGGAGAAGTAGAGAGGCAAGGTTAGTTTCAAAAGGATTTCGTCAAATTCAAGGTGTTGATTATGACAAGACCTTTTCGCCCGTAGCCATGCTTAAATCTATTCGGATTATGTTAGCCATTGCCGCATTCTATGACTACGAAATATGGCATATGGATGTAATGACGGTTTTTCTAAATGGTGATTTAGAAGAAATTGTTTATATGTCACAGCCAGAGGGTTTTGTAGTCAGTGGGAGTGAAGGTAGAGCTTGTAAGTTGTTAAAGTTCATTTATGGACTCAAACAAGCTTCAAAGAGTTGGAACAAGTGTTTTGATAAAGTAATCAAACTGTTTGGTTTTTATAAGAACACAAAGGAAGCGTGCATATACAGAAAGGAACAGGGAAATGCTATCGTATTCTTAGTACTCTACGTTGATGATCTATTATTGATTGGAAATGACACTTCATTATTGCAATCAGTGAAAGCTTAGCTTTCCAAAAACTTCTCCATGAAGGATTTGGGAGAAGCAGCCTATATACTTGGTATAAAGATCTATAGAGATAGGTCTAAGAGGCTATTGGGATTATCCTAATCCCTGTACATAGACACTATACTAAAATGGTTTAGTATGGAGAATTCCAAGCGTGGAAGTGTTCCAACGCAATCTGGAATTGTCCTTTTTAAAAAGGACGCTCCTCATACCGATGATGAGAAAGAGCGTATGAAGAGGATTCCCTATGCTTCAGCCATGGGATCCATAATGTATGCTATGTTATGTACTAGACTAGATGTAGCATACACATTAGGATGTGTAAGCCGATACCAGTCTAATCCTAGAGAAAAACATTGGACGGCCGTAAAATGTATACTTAAGTATTTGAGAAATACTAAGGACCTATTCCTCGTTTTTGGGAATGGGGACCTCCTTATGAAAGGGTATACAGATTCGAGCTTTCAAAGTGATATATATGATAGTAAATTAGTGTCCGGCTATGTCTTTACACTAAATGGTGGAGCTGTTAGCTGGAAAAGTTCCAAGCAAGAAACAGTTGCTAATTCCACGATGGAGGCCGAGTATATCACCCTCAATGAAGCATCAAAAGAGGCAGTATGGATGCGCAAATTTTTGAGTGAGCTCGGAGTGATTCCCGATACTGAGAATCCAATGACATTGTTTTGTGACAACAATGCAGCGATACAGATCGCAAAGGAACCAAGAGCACATAAGAAGTCACGACACATTCTTCGAAAGTTCACCTGATTAGAGAATTTGTTGAGAAGAAAGAAGTTGTGATTCAAAGGGTAGATACCAAGGACAACATAGCAGATCCATTCACTAAAGGTCTAATTTGGCCAGTTCTCGAGAAACTGATTGAGAGGATGGAATTGAGATTCCATAATTGGCCCCAAGTGCAAGTGGAAGATTGATAGTGTTAGGGGTATGCCCTAGGGGCAATTCTATAATTTATTAACTCCGAAATCAATTCTTGTTCGAGATAAAGATGTTTCTTCTTTCTGTTATATATTTGTTTTAATGTGTTATAAATAATTAAATATTCAATTAAAAATATATTTAACAGAAAATCCATAAATGACGTGTTTTTGATAGTAATTACAATTATTTTGTAATCATGAGTATTGGATCACATTGTTACAAAACACATCATTTTAAATATTCCTAGTCAAGATACATCGACAGTGGATATCGATGTATTCGTTGAGATTAGAGTACGTAATGCACTCCAAATGTTGGGCAGTGTATTACTCATGACTGCTGGAGGCACCTAGAGGTTATGTACTGATGGTTAATGGATAGCTATAGAACAACTCACTCGGTAGTTTTCTGTTGGTTAATATAACTAAGGTCAAAATAGAAAATATCAGTGTGACAAATTTACACAATTCTTTCGAATTGAGAACACTGTAACCTTCAATATGAAAAACTCTGCTTTGATTATAGTCAAATCATGAAACGGCATCCATCAAGTGATTATAGTTGGGTCGAGTGGAAGTATTGGAAGGAAGACACTATTCAAGAGAGGATTCGTCACTTCAGTTATATGAGGTTAGTATCATGGTCAAATCAAGTCAACCCAAAGTCAAAATCTTTCGCCAGAGTAGTATGGTTAATTGTTATTATCGAACCAAGGATTTTGTGTTTGGACTATAAAGTTAAATATGGACAATATTGGAATTTTGACCATTACCAAACAGTGTTTTAAATCTCGGATTTTGGCCAATATCTCGGGAAAATATCTCGGCTATCTCGGGCGATATTTAAAACACTTATAACTAAATAGGCTGCCAAATCTCGGATTTTGGCTGATATCTCGGATTTTTCATCTCGGCCATCTCGGGGAGATTTAAAAGCCTGTTACCAAATTCCATAAATCCAAAGTGATACAGTTTTGACGAAGAGAATTGGTGTATATAAATGTCACTAACGGGTAACGCTTATTAAATTAAATAAGATTTTACTAAAAATGAATAAGCGATAAATTTGGCTATAATGTCACACAATTTGCTATGTGACGTGTGAACGTTAACATTCGAATAGTTTGGTATTAATTACTGACCAAATTTACACCCAAGAGCTACACAACCGAAATGATGAATTCCCTTAAGACCGAATGATTTAATTAGTTTATAATTGTTATAAATAAATTAAACTAATTAATATTTATGAAATATTAATTATAAAATTTGAATTTGGTTTGAGAAATAAAAATTGTTATATATTTATAATAGTTATAAATGTACCAAATCGATATACGATACCGATAAGCGATTAAATTAGATTTAATTGCATAGCATTTTGGCTTGGGCTTAAATGGTTTTAAAGCCCATCATTAGGGCTGCAAATTTCAGTTTTGACAAGTTATTGGAGGCGGCTAAAACTTAGGATTAGACCTAGAGATGGATGACTAAGATTAAGAGAGAATAGGTAATGAGATTGTCCTAATATCTCTATTGTACAAGGCTATATATATGGATCTCTAAACCCTTAATCGAAAACAACTTTTGGGTGTGATAGTTAACAAGTTTGCTAGTTGAAATTAATCCCCATATCAGTTTTAAGAATTTCAAATCAATTCAAGTTAAGTAAAAGCACTATTTGATAGAAAAGGTCGATGATTTCAGATTTGTAATCTGACGGATCGAGCATAACTAGAGAAGGCAATTCATTAATTCAAGTGGAAAAGGCATCATCAATTGATATTTTATTTATATATTATAGTAATCACATCATATTTTATGATTAATATTGATTAATCCTAAATCTGTATATATATTAATGTTGTATATCTAGTTAGATGAGATTTTCGTAGGTATATGTAGTTGTCGCAAATTGTTGGTTATGTGCATGGTTATATTATTATGTGTTATAATTTATGTATAAAAAATCTAATTTGCTGTAAAAAATTAAATTTTGTCATTATTAATTATTTTATGTATATTTATATATTAATTTAAATATAGACTAATGTATATTTTAAACATATAATCACATATATGTATATTTATAATGTATAAACAGCTTAGAATTTTTCCTTACACCTATTTATACATAATATGAATTATCAAATTCGAAAATAAATTGTTTATATATATAAATAATTTTAAAATATCTTTTATTTTTTATTTGAATTGTTTATTATATCTAAAATAATTATTGCACTAAAAATTGGATTTTATATTACTTAAAATTACTACATCTATGCAGTAACCTATGGAAAAAATTTCAGAATTTTTTGTTAATATTTAATATTTTTAATAATTAAATTACTTCGGTTGAACATTTCTTTTATTTATTAAAAATAATATTTTATTTCAAAAAATCATGGAAAATTTTTTGAACCTATATTTTATGTTCTTAAATTTTCATTAATTTTAAAATTTGATTTTTTAATATTTATTACTAAATATTTTAATTATTACGATCAAAACAATTTATTGTATATATATATATAATAGTGATAAAATTATAAAATTATTATTTTATGTTAGTTATGATAATTTCGATCTGGAAATAATTTTAAAATATATATATTTATATTTTAAGTATTTGAATGCAATTAATTATTCGTATATATACATTTTATTTAACCTTATATATATAATTTTAATTATTATATATATATGTATAATTTTATATGTTTAATTATGTATATATATTTATACAAATGTTTTAAATTATATATATATATATATATTTAATTTTGAGACTTTTAGTTGTAAAACATATTTTAAATATATGTATACGTATTTATATAAATATACTTTGCATTATAGACTTATGCACATATTTAGACAACATACAATACATTCGAAATGAGCTAATGTGTCTATTACGATGTAAATCCCAACATCTATATACGGGCATGTTACACCCTTCACAGATTATTATGTTACACATGCACACACATATGTATATTTATATAATACATGTATATATATAAATTAAATCATTCTAATTAACTTTACATTACAAAATACTTAAATTTAAATAAAATACATGATTTTGTTTAAAACAATTTAGAATTGTTCTAAATGAATTAGACTTCATAGGCCCAATAAAGATCCAATATGATTAAAAAATTTGAAATACACCCACCACTATCGTTGTGGGCTGGCCCAGTTCCAACACTTTAGCCCCGATTCGGGTATTGATGAGTGAAGTTCAGTAAATAGTTATAGCCCCGAAACCCAGATTCTAGTATGATGAAGATCGTAAATTAAAATACCCAAAACCCAGATTCAGGTATTAATAAGTGTGAATGACCCGAAAACCAGATTGAGGTATTAATATGTGAAGTTCTGAAATTCTTCTTTGATGATTAGTTGGAGGCGGTAGATTCTTGTTCAAGCCATGTATGTAGTTGCTATTTGATCAACTGCTTCTTGAGCTTGAATGTCTTAGTCGATCATTTGATATGCCGCTTCTCGGGATCAGATGTCTTAGTCCACTGTCTTGTATGCCGCTTCTCGGGCTTGGACATCTTAGTTCGCTGTTTGATATGCAGCTTCTTGGGCATGGACGTCTTAGTCCATTGTTTGATATGCCGCTTCTTGGACTTGGACGTCTTAGTCCATTGTTTGATATGTCGCTTCTTAGGCTTGGACATCTTAGTCCATTGTTGTCTGGTGCGCTTGGTTAGCTTATCTTTAAGTATGTTCCATGAACCTACCCAACCCCCTCCAGGAGGCGCCTTGACCTGGCTATAGCGTGGCACGGCCAAGGGCTTGTCGATGCTTTAACATGGCCATAGCGTGGCATGGATAAAGGCTTACTCTAACATTCCTCTAGGAGGTGCCTTGACCTGGCCATAGCGTGGCGCGACCAAGGGATTATCGATGCTTTAACTTGGCTGTAGCATGGCGCGGATAAAGGCTTACTCTAACCACCCTCTAGAAGACGTTTTGACCTGGCTATAGCATGGCACGGCCAAAGGCTTTTCGATGCTTTATCCTGGCCATAGCGTGGCGAGGATAAAGGCTTACTCTAACCTCCATCCTGGAGGCACTTTGACCTGGCCAACTCGGCGCGGACAAAGGCTTTGACCGTTTAAGGTAATGTCCAAGTGCAAGGAGTATTTCACTCCCAACCATGTAGATTCTCTTTAATGAAGTAGTTCTTTATTGACTTCTCTTTACAAACCCATTAGTTTTGGCTTGTCTGAAAAGTTGATTATCATTCCTTCAAGTTTTCTGCATTGATTTGGTTCATGACCATTCATCATATGGTAGTGGCAATATGATCCTCCTAAGTTCCATTCATATTTAGGCTTTTCTTCTGGGATGGCCAGTAATTGAGTTCATCCTTGGTTAGCAAGTAGACGTTCTCTATAGATGTCGTTAAGTTGCATTCTTTAGGAAGTCTCAACTTAAAGCTTGTTTCTCGAGGATGGTTTCTAGGTCTTTTATCACTTGGCTTTGGAGTTCCACCCTTGACAACTGGTTTTATTTTTAAAACCCTTTGGAGCCCCTGTGTAGGCAGTGTCCTACTGGTTGCTTGACTCCATTTGTGTGCAAAGGCGCTGTAATCAGCCATCATTCCTTCTTCAAAGATTGTGCCTTTGGTATAGTGTTTAATTATTTTCCTCATTTGATCGAACAAGTTATCACTTTCATTTTTCCTTCCTCCTAAGGCAAAGATTGGGGTGGGGCCAATATGAAAAGGGTTTAAACTCCATTTAACTGGATCATAGGCTTCGACTTTATTTTTCCTTATAATACTTAAAGCCTCTATTCTTAACAGTTGTTTTCATGTAGATTTGTATCGTTAATTGTTTCATGGGAGAATCCAATTAGATGTGGCTCCGAGGAACCTTGCTCGGATCTATTGACTTTGCCAATCATGATGAAGTAAAGTCTTAAGTGGATAGGCTCGGAATAGAATTAGGTTAGAGGAAAATAGTATGGAAATTTAACAAGAACGGAGGTTCAGGCCCCTCCTTCTAGTGCCAAAATATTAATAAGAAATCTTGTCAACACCCCGAAGTAGAGTTGAAAGTGCTGGTATGTCTAAATAAACCTTTATTGACTAAGTAGAGGAAGTTAGGATCTTCCGCTTCCTTTGATTAACCTTTCGAATAAGTCTTTGTTATGAAAACTCTTCCTTTTTCAACCTTTTGACCCTGTCGAAACATTTATATCCTTTTCTTTTAAGTCCTTCGAGCTTGTTGAAGTTGTTTGGTTATCTTTTCGATACCTCCTTTCAAAATGGTAGCGAAGCACTAAAGGTTGACACTAAGGATGCAAGAATATGGTTTGTCTGGGTAGGTTTCGACTTCGTCGAAAGCTGGGTCTGTTAATGGCTTGGTTCAATCCTGAGATCTAAGGAAAACAAGCTGAGTTTTAAGGTTTCGACTCACTAAAAAGGTGAGCTTTTGGAGAGTAAATGTTTGGAGTTAAAAACCTAAGTGTTTTGGGTAAAGTGATAGGTTTCGACTCAATCGGAAGGTATCCTTTCGATGACGTTGGCACAAGCTGAATACAATCGAATTCAGTAAAATTCTTCAAGCAGTTGCATAACCAAAAACATCAAAATATCGCCGTTATTTAACTAATGATGCACACAGTGATCAATTTTCCCCAATCTGATTTCCAAATTAGGGTTACAAATTTACAAATTTAAGAAATTATGAGAAAAGAGTGAATGAATTCCGATCCCCAAAACCAGAACCCTAGGGTCTTATTCATAAGTGTGGGTTGGAACCTTTCGATTCAAAGCTTCGACCTTGTCGAAAGGTGGCTTTATAGACCTTTCGCCACCTTTGACACTTGCGCATCCCTCTGTTTTTCACTTGCATGGATTTGAATGCTTCCATCTTCATCGAAAAGTGTGGATGAGCCTTTTTCCTTTTGTGTTGCTTTGTTGTTGCTAGTAGGAAGTAGCATGAGTTTCGACTTTGTCGGCAGGTACTTCCTTGGGTTTTGAAGGTATTGAAATACTATAGGTTTTGATGCAGAAGGTAGCTTTCAAAGATATATTTGCAGAAGGATGCGGAACCTTTCCTGGTTGTTAAGGCTTTAATCGGTTCGAAAGGCTTGATTATGCTTTCGAAAGGGTTGTTCTGATCATGGCATCTTTCTGAGTAGTTTGAATGAAGGCAAAACCTTTGGTTTCGAAGGTTTGGCACGCATGTGAGAGCTTGTTGTCCATTGCCTTCGAAAGGTATTCTTCATCTTATTCGAAACGTCTTTATGTAGGTGAAAGCATCTGTTTCGAAAGAAAGACATTGAAGCAAAAGGGAGCTTTCAACAACTTTGACCCCTTCGAAAGCTTGTAACATATCTGGCTTTTGGCTGTAGCATCCCTTCAATTCCTTTGAAAGGCTTTGTTGGTGCTGTCATCTCTCGTTCTTTCATTTTCTTCTATTCATTTTGGTTTCGACAAGGTTGAAGTGTGAATTGGTGGTAACAAGAAATTTATAAACTAATTACACACATGCACACGTGCGCATGTGCACACACGGATATTATAACGAATTTATGATTAATACTTATGCACATACAAATATTACCTACACTAACATACACATTTCCTTCATTTGCTGGACATTAATATAATTAATAAATACATACCTCTTTCATTAGTCATTGAGTATTTTATGCTCATGATAATACTATGAAATTGAAATAAAATTTACTTTAAATAAAACTATGTTTTAAAAGAATACAATAATAATTCAAATTCAAATTTAAAATTAAAAGTTCAAATTTAAACTTGAAACTCACATCACTAACATTAAATATGATTTAATGTTACTTTATTCTTAATTATGCTGTAAAAGATCTAGTGCGTGATAAACTAAAAAGGATCGTTTTTGAAATTTTCCTCTTTGAAACTATTGCTGATGCACTTGAGTCAACAACGATATTACATCATACATTATTTTAACATAAACATTTGACCAACATGTATGACAACCTCTTGAAAAGTGCAATTAGTGTGTGTTATGCTTAAAATATGCTAGTCATCGCAGGTTGAAAGCAAGCCACTGCAAGTTGATGGAAGACAAATTCATCGAAAAAAGAAGGCCGCAGTAAGCTATCACAAATTGATAGCAAATGAGCTATCGCAAGTAGATATCCAAACAAACTATCGAGGCTTGATGTCTCCATAGTCATTGCATGTTGACTAAACAAGTTATCGAGGGTTGATGTCTCCATAGCCGTCGCATGTTGATAAGATGTACTATTGTGGGTTATTATTTCTGAAACCATCGCATGTTGACCCAATAAGCTATTGAAGCTTGATGATCCCAAAGCTATCGCATGTTGATTAGATGAGCTATCAAAGGTTGAAGTCTTCAAAACTATCGCATATTAATCAGATGAGCTATCGAAAGTTGAGGTTTTCAGCGCATCAAATATTGAATACTTAAGCAATCAAACGGTGGTATCTTTAAAGATACCGCATGATTACCCAAGCTATCGAAGGTTGACACGTTGGAGTTATCGCATGTTAAAGACCTACGGAAGCTATCGCATGATGATGGCTTAAGGAAGTTATCACCTAATAAAGATTGAGAAGCTATCGCATGTTGAGAAGCACAACACCAAAAATAATACTAACTGACCACGTGGCATTCTTCCATTAGACTGACCATGCCACATCACCACGAAGAAGTTGAAGAAGAATTGTGCCACATGTCATCTCCAGCATGTGCCACGTCAGCAAATCACGACTGTTGGTTCTACTAGGTGACAATGCCATGAATCTAACCGATGAAGTTCTATAAATAGGTATGTATCCCCAACTAGAAATGAGCCGATTCCTAGTTTCTCTTCTTTTTATTTTACATTTTCTTGCATGTACAACAACAAGCTTGAGAAGGGATTTCAATGGTCGTTAAGTCAAATTAGAATTTGAACTTTGTTATTAAGGTCCGGAATAAATTTTTCTTTGCATAATTACTTTTATATGAACTTATGATTTGCATTTGCTTCCTTATAGGCCAATGAATTGTATTATCATCCTTTAACTTGCATATTGAACTAAAGAACCTACCTTCCTTTGAACTCCAAGCACATATGGTTAGACGAAATTTTTATCTAACATTAAGTGGTGCTTCCATTGAGAATTGAACTTAAGGAACCAAGAACTTTGAATATAGATTCGAATCTAGCTTCATCCAAAATTTGAACATGGTGGTTAAATATCAAATGGATCTTCTGAGCCACAGTTGAACACCTCGACCTATCCACAGAATGCTCTACAATTTACCAAGGAACAAAAATTGAATCTAAAAATCTTGCCTATCAGACTTTAGAATAAAATAAAAAAGTTGCCTAGTATAGCACAAGTGGAGTTTAAATCTATTCCATATAAGGGAGAAACTGATTTTGCATTAGCAAATGAACTAAATAGTGAGAAACCAATCTAAGGACATAGAAGAAATACCAAGTTAATGGATGGCCCATTTGCTCAAGCAAGACAAAGTATTTAATTTCAAGCTCAAGGGACAATATTCGAAATAGAGCTAAACCATGACTTCGACAAATTTACTTGGAAATGGAAGGACATTATTAACTCGACTCTTAAAAGGAAAGAATAGAAGTTTCCAAATAATGAAAGGTAAATTTAATGAAATGCAAGGAGAGGCCATGAACCCACAAAAGAAATCCTAAAAAGAGAAAGGGAACCACATAGTAAAAGGCCAAGGAGCATTATAGTTCCTCCCCTCCGTAGTTCTCAAGAGTGTATATTTTCTTACCTAAGAAAGATCGAAGTTTTGGATTTCTAAGAAAACCATAAGAAGTGAAGAGAAGCATGAAGGGGGTAAATACTACTATTACCATAAGAAAAATGAACACTATATTAATAATTATTGATCTTTGTCAGTAATCATAGAATATTATGTGAGAAAAGACGAGTTGTAGGAATCTGTTGAATATGGGATTTCGAGAAACTAAGGAAAGGGGAAACAAAATTTCATATAATGATGGATGTACATATTGGGAGATGAAATTAATGATTGGGACCATTTTTCTGGAAAGAAAATACTTTAAATGGAATGGAATGTAAAAAAAATTAAAGCCTTCGGTCCTGCCACATGGCCTGGCCGAAGAACCCATCCAAAGTGTGATGGTCAATTAAGCCTTCTTACAGCCAGGTTTGGCCAAAGCACCAATCCAAGTGAGATAGAAGGAAAGCCTTCGGTCTAGCCACAAGGCCTAGCCGAAGCACCTATCCAAAGAGTTATGGTCAACTAAGCCTTTGGTCCCACCATTAGGCCTGGCCAAAGCACCCATCTAAGGGAGATGGATGAAAATCCTTCAGTCCTACCCCAAGGCTTGACCAAAGCATCCATCCAAAGAGTGATGGTAAACTAAGCCTTTGGTCTTGACACCAGGCTTAGCCAAAGCACCCATTTAAGGGATATAGACAAAAAGCCTTCAGTCCCTCAATAAGGCCTGGTCGAAGCACCCATCCAAAGAGTCATGGTCATTTAAGCCTTTAGTCTAATCGTCGGGCCTAGCCAAAGCACCCATCCAAGGGAGATGGACAAAAAGCCTTTAGTCCTACTGTAAGGTCTGGCTGAAGCACCATCCAAAGAGTAATAATCAATTAAGCTTTGGTCCCTCATCCATGCCTAGCCCACACATGCATCCAAGGGAGATGGATGAAAAGCCTTCATTCTCACTACAAGGTGGAGTGATGGGTAACAAAGCCTTTGGTCCTGCCGCCAGGCCCAACCAAAGCACCCCATCCAAGGGAGATGGACGAAAGGAGAATAACCCCGCTTCAAAGCCTTATAAAAACACCTATGCAAGAGAGATAGACGATAAAGTTTTCTAGTTCTATCATTGGATCCAATCAAAAAATTTATGAGAAGTACATAAGAGTCATATTGTGAAACAAAAATAGATAACTCATCAGGAAGCATTATGAAATATGTATGAATTTTTTTATTACTCAAGTGTTATATCACAAAAATAATTTTCTTTTACAATAAGGTTAACTTCCACAAAATTCATGGCTTTAGAGAGTGAGGAAGTGGGTGATGTTTGTTATCCTACTTTTGGACCAAGCCATATGTAGATGAGCCAGAACCATCAACTAGTCAGATAGTAAACCAAAATTCCAGAACCATAACATGGAAAGTCCAAATCCAACCAAGGCTCCAAAATTGTTATAGGGTCTTTCTTATAACCTAAGAGAAGCTAACCATTTTCCAAAAGAACAGAGTAGAATGGAAAAAATCAACAAAAAATGATAGAAGTGCCAAATCGGTACCGAGTTGAGCCACTCAACTCAATACTAATCCCTGCATGTGAGCTAAACAAGCAACTTAAAGATGATCAAAGGGTAAACCATGGATAGCAAACAACATAAAGTGAGAGAAGATTGGCAATAAGCTTTCTATCAAAGAAAATAAGAAATACAAGATTAGAACTTAAAAAATGATACAAGTGACAACTCAACACCGAGTTGTGAAGCCCAACTTGGTATCAAGTTGACTATCGACTTATGAACGTGGCTATAAAATTACTCTTGAACCTCCTCCTGAATGTTGAGAACATGAGTAGCAAATATCAGAGCCTATTTCATTGATTATGTCAATAAATAGGAGGAGAAGGGTACTAATTCGAGATCCTTTTTCCACTTTCTAAACTTTTTAATTTTACTCTGTCATTCTGCTAGATTCTCGTTGAGTTGTGAGCACCGAGTTGTAAGAATACAATTTGTAAAATCTTTGAAAATTATTAACAAAGTTCAAGTGGATGTAGATTATAGTTTAGCTGAACCACCATAAATTGTTGTGTGATTTACTTCATTTGCCATTTAATTTCTTCATTTTATTCTCTAGTAAATTCTAATTGGGTGTTTGTCCAACTTTTAGCGCAAACAATTTGGTGTTTTCACAAAGAGAACTCAAATTTCTCACTATTTTGATCTATCTTCAACCTTTGGATTGTTATAACCTATGAAGTAGATCTATAAGTTCTTCTTAGAAGGTCCGTGATTACTTATATTTCCCCAAAAATTTGAGGATCCGTGGAAAGTAATGACACCTAGGAACCCCAAGGAAAAATATACTACCGCCAAACCCACTAATGGCATAGAGAATGATAGCTTTCAACATGGATAGGAAACCAATCAACCTAGTACTATAGAAATTCAGAGTGCATCAAAAATGGTCACCGAAGTTGATTTGGATAGGATGATGAGGGAAATGAATGAGAAACTAATGGAAAGTTAGAATGCTATGATGGAGCCGATGAAATAAATATGGATTTAATGACCCAGCTATCCCAAAGCCATAGGACGAATAGGAATGAGTTGTCGCCTTTCGATTCAGAAGAATAGTTCGTCCTCATTGGAAAGAAACTGAAGCAACCCTCCCTAACTTGCCATTTTATTTGAATTACTCAATTTAGTTTATGCTAAATTCAGGGTTACTTACTTCCAAGACTAACTATTTTCTTTCTTCATTTATGTATTTATTTTCCCAAGATCCAATCTGATCAATATAGAAATATTGATATACTTCTTTGTAAAAACTATTTGTATGTACATATTAACATACAAATCATTTTAATTCTAATATCAGAGTTTTTTTCCTTAAAGAATAACTCAGTTTATTTTAAACTAAAATACCAATGTTTTAGCCATAGTAAAAAGAATTGGGAAAGACCCTCTCCCATTTGAATCTTTGTGCAAATTTACTAACCAATTCCTGTTTGTTTATTTGTGTTTGACAATTGTATATTTAATAAAACATGTGAATTGACTCATGACATTTAAAATTTTACAAGATTGTTTTTCAAATAGCAAAATAGGAGGTTGTGCATGCTTCTGTGCATCTTTGTGCACATAAACATGTACTTCTACTATTTACTACACCTGAGTTTTCAGGTTGATCAACTTAATTAGGTTAGATCCCTATACTGTCTTGTTATAATTTAATAGCTTTGCTCATTCATTTAAACATAGAACTCATGTAAATCTAGGTTCATACTTTTCTATATCTTCAGATTTCCTGTCTATATGTTCATTCTCATTTTATAGTATTTACAGTTAATTTGTAAATGAGTTTTAATCTCTAAAGTAGACTAGTACGTATGTGTATTACTAACTCCCATATGCCTCAGTTCTACTGCTAATTTTATTATTCAATTCTTGAAAATTGCATGTTTGCAGATTATGATATAAGCTAAATACTTTTATCTTTTTCCATTGAGAATAATTCCATCACATAGTAATTTCTTTTAAACCATTCATTACATCACCATCAAAGTTCAGCACAAATCCAATATTATTACAGAAAGTTTTCTAGCTAAAATAAAACATAAAGGACATCCTTCAGCAAACATTCATAGTTCAGTGAATTAGCAATTTTCTTCTTAGCATCACACATCTGCATCTTATCACTTAGCTTTCTCTTTTCCTGCAGACATCTCATGACCAGCTCCATAACACATATGAAGCACCCATTTGATGCAAGCAACAAACAGGTCAGACTTATGTCTGGTGTGAGTAGAATCACTTGTTAATGCATAAAGACTAATGAAATATGTTCCATTATTATCTTTTCTGTTCTTAGAGGTTAAGTGTTTTATTCAAGTTAATAAATCTCGTTCTCATGTTCAAATTTACAAAGTGTTATTCCAGTGGTGTGTGTTGTTAAATAACAGGTGTGTATTCTTAGACTAACTTGTCATCAAAAGCATTGGTTCAGAAAAAAACCTATCAACCATCATACATACACACAGGTTGGTGCCAACACCCAAAACATGCAAAATCATGCACAAACATGCACAAACAATATTCATGGTATTGAGTCAAAGTATCAATCCCGAGTCTACATGTTAGGACTCCCATATACTTCTAGCCTATTTACCCTTGCATGTATAATCATTTCATGTTATTCTAAGGTCCAGTATTACATTCATGGTTGCACTGGTGCACACTGCCTGGAACTACTACCTGATTTCCAGTGCACTACAAGCTATTTGGGCATAAACATGCCATGTGCAAACTCACACCCCAACCTTGATGCAAGCCAACCACTATGTCATACCCACTCCCCTCATACCCAACCTGATAGAGGTGACCCACTTTCTTAGTTTAATTACTAAGTTCTTTCATATGACCCAATATTATATATGCAGTGTCATGCCCAAAACTGTTGTATGCTAACCAATATGTGCTGGCAATTTTCATACATCTATCAATCATTCACCCATTCATACACTCAACAATTAATCAGTCACACTTGTAATTATTTCAAGTCGGTTTCATTTAGAGATATATCCTTAGCTAAAGCATAGATCTGAGCATTTTTAGGAAGTGAAATGCCACTATAGTTCCCCAGCAATAAGGTTCTTACAGTCATCCTACACACTAAAGTGTGTTCACATATTACTCAACCTTATTTCCAGAGAACAATCAATGATGGATTAAGACTCAGCACCTGGAAATTCCATTGCATCCTAACCCACATTTTCAGTTGCAAGACATTAGCCAGAGGACCCCTTCCTCTTACTGCCTTGCACCTTACTTTTCTCATTAATTTATGCTTTAACTAAAAACATTTCTCAAGTTCATAAACATATAAATAAATCAGTTATTATACCATCATTAAATTTATCATGTATAAACAAGCATAGGTTAAGTGACAACAAAGCAATGCAAGTCACAAAGTCTCAGAAGCAACATAAAATTGCTAAACTAAAAATGCAAGCAAAGCATCAAACAGAAATTAAAATAACTAAAGGTTAAATGGCTGCCTTTCATAGGTCTTAATGCCTTGCCAAGTGAGGGTTTACTCACCATAGTTCTCCTTCCCAAGTCTTGGTTCAGGCCTGCCATGTATTTTCTAAACTGCTGCTTGTTTTCCTTGTTGTTTTTTATTTTGTTTCCTGGTTTCTAATCTTATAAATGTAGGAGATAATGGTCTGTATATAGGGGAGTTGCTAGGGTTTTAAGGTCAGTTAAGTAATTTTATATTTATCAGAAATCCCATCACCATTTCTGGTTTCACCCATAGTTCACCCTCTCCACTTTCCTTTCCCACCATTTCTCCTTTTTCCTTGTCTTGGCTACTTTTGGTAATTTTCTTCACACATTATATGCATGACTTTGGCTCGGGCATTGTTTGTCTTTTCTGGTTTTAATCATGCATATATGCTTATTTGTATAACCAGCTATGTGTGTGTATCAATCAAATATTTTGCACATCATATATATTCATGCATTTCCTACCTACACAAGCAATTATGCTCCTATTTAATCTATGGAAATTTAAGACTAAAAACTGCCTAAGTTATTTATGTATTGTAACTAGGCTAATGTGTACACACTAACAAGTCATGTACTAATTTATTATTATTTTTTTGTATTTATTTACAAGGCCTTTACTCACTAAAGTGCCTTGCTCATGTAGTATGCTGGAACAGTGTGCACATGCACAAGGGCATGCACACTCATTCTCACACAAATCTTTCCAGAGAATTGTATTTGTTTTTGTTTTTTTAACTAAATGTCTTTCTTTTTATAAAGTATTTAAATTTTATATATTTGCTTAAACTATGGGCTGTCACATACACCCTTCCTTTAAGAAATTGTGTCCCACAATTTAACACTTCTTCCCATGTTTGTCATGTGTTAAAACTAATCGGGCACAAACATTCTTAACTCAACCAAAGTATACATCAAGCAAACACATTCAACACTGAACACTATATTTATCTAGGTAAATTCAATCATGAATAATAGATTACCTCTACTCTAATTGCCAGTTGCAAATAGTTGAGGGTACTGAACTTTTATCTTGTCCTTAACCTCCCATGTGCAATCATTAGGGTCTAGACTCCACAGCACCTTTACCAATTTGATGGTCTTGTTTCTCAATTTCTTATCTTCTTTAGCTACAATGCCCACTGGCTTCTTCTCATACACCAAGTCTGGTCTGACTTCCACTTTGTTTTGTGACTGAATCACTGATGCTTCATCATGTACACATTTTCTCAATTGTGATACATGAAATACATTGTGTATTCCACTCATTTCTTCTGGAAACTTCAACTTGTAAGCCATCTTTCCTATTCTTGCAATGATTTCATATGGTCCTATATATCTTGGGGTTAGCTTCCCTGCCTTGCCAAATCTCAACACCTTCCTCATAGGTGAAACTTTCAAGTACACATAATCTTCTAATTCAAATTCAAGTGGCTTCCTTCTCCTATCTGCATATGATTTCATTCTATCCTGTGCTGCCTTCATTCTCTGTCTGATCAGTGTGATCTTATCATTTATCTCTTTCACATGATCTGGTCCTAACATCACCTTATCACCTACCTCTAGCCAGCAAGCAGGTACCAAAAACAAGGCCTCCCATATAGAGCTTCATAGGGTGCCATCCCTATACTACTCTGGTAGCTGTTGTTATAAGCAAATTCTGCTAAATGAAGGTAGTCTTCCTAATTACCACAATGATCAAGTACACAGGCTCTAAGTAGATCCTCCAAGAATTTATTAACCACTTCTGTTTGACCATCAGTTTGGGGATGGTAGGCTGTGCTCAAGCACAACTCAACCCCCATCGCCTGTTGAAAGCTACTCCAGAACTTTGATGTGAATATGGTGTCTCTGTCACTAATGATAGTGGTAGGAACTCCATGTAGTTTCACTATTTCTTTCATGAAAACTTGTGCCAATTTTGGTGCATTTCTATCACTCCTCACTGGTATGAAATGTGATGATTTAGTCAATCTATCTACCACCACCCAAATACTGTCATTACCTCTCTTTGATCTTGGCAAGCTGTTATCCCGCTTTTTGGTCAAAGTCGGGATATCAAACAAATCGAAAGAAAAGGATGGATATCAGGATTGAAGTGCAATTGAAAACAAGGCTGCAATGGATATCATCGAAATTTGGCCGAGCTTCGATCAGGACGGAATCGATTGGAGATGTTGATCAATGCTAGAGAAGGCTACATTTCAAATTTCAGGTTAATCCGAGTTCGTGTGATCAAGATATGATCGATGCAAATTGGAGGAAGTGGCCTTACCTTCGTATCCATCATCACGCCTCGGTTCGAATCCATGGACTTCGCACCAACGTCTTCGTATCCATCGGCAGTAGCTATGTTCGAATCCATCGCCTCCGCGTCAATCAGAATGGCAGAGACCTCACACACATCTGGTTCGTATCCATCAAGTTGAGTTCCTTCGAATCCATGAAGCTACTCCACTTCGTATCCCTCAGGTGGAAGTCCTTCGAATCCATCTAGCGACCCTGCTTCGAATCCATCCGGCTGTAGTACTTCGAATCGACCCTGTGGAAACAACTTCGAATCGATCAATACTTTCTTTGATCGATTCGAACGAACATCCATTCGATCGATTCGAAGAAGCATGGCTTCGAATCCATTACCTCGAAACCAAGAGGAAGCGGCTAAAATCATGGAGTCGACCCAGTCAACTCAGCATAGAAGTCGGATCGATACGAAGGAGGCGCTCCACGTCATCACAGGAGCGCACGCTTGGATCGATTCGAAGCAATCGATTCGAACGTAATCGATTCGAACGTAATCGATTCGAACGGAGCACTGCAACCAGAAAAGCGACCTTGAATCGATCATAACTCGAGATCTACAAGTCCAAATGCTATGAAATTTTCACAGTAGCTTGAGCACATGTTGAAGAATGTTCACACCAAATTTCAACTCGATTGGACAATTTCTTGATCGATTCGAACGTTGCTTCGAATCGATCCCAAAGTGGGCCCGGATTTCCAGAAAGCGGGCATGTGGGCCCCCTCACGTACCAGAACTGGTCACCCTTCAATTTAGGCGAAATATCAGCCTCCTACACCTATAAATAGAGCCCCTGGTCATTCAGAAAAGGGGTCGGACAATTTTGAGAGCTAAAGAGCGCCCGGACTCTGCCAGATTTACTTCAAATCACCATTGCCGCCTTAGATTCAGATTATAATCATAAAGTCTGTTGTACTATGCAGTAGGAAATTGTAATCTTCAAACATCAAGCAATAAAACCATAAAAACCTTGGAGTGGACGTAGGCCGGAGACAGCCGAACCACTATAAAATCGTGCGTCACTGTTCATTATTCCTGGATTGCTGTTTGTTGTTTACTTAGATTTGATATTTGTGTTTGAATATTGCTGATTTATATTCATACACTGGTGCTTTCACAATACTTGGGGTTTGTGACCATTTTTGGCGCAAACACTTTGGTGCTTTCACTGAGAAGAACTAGCACCCGCTACACCAGATTCAAAGTTTAGATTTGAAAGTTTTAAGGATTCAGATTGACTCAACAATGACTCGACAAACAAGGCAAAGAGCTGAGAGAAGCCAACAGGGAGGAAGTCAAGAGGCATCCTCCGGAGCTGGAGAAGGACAAGCTTCGATTTACATTACCAAAGACGAAATGGAAGCTATGGCAAATTCATTGCATGAGAGGTTGTTGAAGAGTCAACAGGATATGATGCAGACTTTCTACGAGCAGATGAGAGCTGCAGGAACACAAAACCTTGGACCAACTATAGCAACTGCAAATGCGAAACAAGGAACTAGGGTTGCGGAACCCAATGGAGGACAGAATATAGAACCAAAAGGCAATCAACAAGGGCTTGGGGGCAGGCCCGCCGGATCCAACGCAGAAGGACCTTTGGAAGGAGTTCAGCAGGCTAGAGCCAACATTGCGGCTAATGAGCCACATGAAGAATATGTGCCGGAGTTCCCTCGGGAGCATGGGGGGCAACCCCTAACAGGCAACGCTGGATTAATGGAAATCATTAGAAAGACTATGCGTGGAGGTTTGACCAATAAGGATTTAGAAGGGGTGAACAAGAGTCCGTTCGCTCGGGAAATCAGGGTAGCTCAGAATCCACCTAAGTTCAAGTTACCTAGCGTGGAAGCATATAATGGCAAGGCTGACCCGACAGATCACTTGATGAGATATACTAGACACATGGAAGTGCTGGGGGCATCGGAGGAAGTGATGGCCAGATGTTTCCCTTTATACTTGACAGATCTAGCGGCAATGTGGTTTAGGCAGCTGGAAGAAGGATCTATCAGGACTTGGAGGGAATTGGTGGATAGGTTTTTGGGACAGTTTCAGGTTCATATCAAAAGACCTAAGAACGTGATGACGTTAACATCGGTAAAGCAAAGGACGGATGAATCACTTAGAGCATTTTTAACTCGGTTTAATGCGGCGGTTGCTTCGGTGGATCGGCCGGATCCATCGATGGTTTTGATGGCGGCAGTGTCGGGAGTTAGAGAGGATTCAGATTTTAAGGTATCTTTAGTACGAGACCCACCACTGGATCTCGGGGAATTCTTCCATGAAGCTGAAAGGTTCCTTCGGCAAGAAGATGCATGTATGGACTTAAAGTTAAAGGAGGTGAATGTGACTGGGGGTGGAGGACCGTCCAACGGAAGCTCGGATAAAGATAAAGGAAAAAGGAAGCTGGATGACGATTCAGGAAAAACCAGGAAGCAATGGAAGGATCCAAAGTTTTCCACATACACAGAATTAAACGAGACGCAGGAGCGGATATACATGGAAACTCGGAATCGCCTTCCTTACCGGAGGTCGGCTAGGAGAGAACCTTCTGAACGAGAAAGGGCATCAGGAAAGCACTGTCTCTTCCATGATTTGGATGGACACGATACCAACAACTGCAGGCACCTAAAGGACATAATTGAGGAGCATGTGAGGAATGGACAATTGACGCAGTATGTTGGGGCTCGGAATGCAGCGGTGGAGCAGGAGCAACCACCGCCCACCTCAAGCCACGATGGCATGAGGCCCAGGAATGATGGTCGATTGGTTATCCATTGACCAGGATATTATGAAATAAGTAACAAACCATTGGCGAGCAACCAAGTCATTTACACATGTATGGGGACGGAGATAGCCCCTAGGCATGCTCTGAATGATGATAAACCGCAAAGCCATGGTTTGCGAAATCTGTCTTTTATTTTTGATTGGACACTTGGTTTTCTGGTTTGGTTTTGGAGTTTGGATTGAACTCCTGGTTTTTGTCTGTTTTCTGTTTTGGATTTTCGTTCGGATGACTGGTTTTTGTTTTGGGTTTTCTGTTTTGGATGATTGGTCTGGATTTCTGATTTTCGGATTTGATTAGGATTTTGGATTGGATTTTGATTGGATTCTTTTTAGTTTTTGATAAACGGTCGTCGAATATGGACTATGCTCGGCAAGGTTCCGGAGAGACCAGGGTTCGGCCTAGGATTTAGGCCCTATATTATCGGTTATCATTTCAGGTCGTTGAGTATGGACTATGCTCGACAAGGGTCCGGAGCGACCAGGATTCGGCTTAGGACTTAAGCCATGGCATTACTTACGTCCAGGGACACTGGACCACGGTCGTCAGGTGTGGATTGCGCTTGGCAAGAACCCGGAGAGGTTAGTTCAACGTCCAGGGACACTGGACCACGGTCGTCAGGTGTGGATTGCGCTTGGCAAGAACCCGGAGAGGTTAGTTCAACGTCCAGGGACACTGGACCATGGTCGTCAGGTGTGGATTGCGCTCGGCAAAAGCCCAAAGAGGTTACGGATTTGGATATCGACCCGGAGAGGTCTTGGATTCGGTTGTTGGATAAGGACGGACTAATAACTCAGCCTTCGAGTTTGGATGGGCACGGAATTGGCCATGAACTTTGGACATTGGATTTGGAAACTATTCAAAACACGCCTTCTTATCACAAGGCATGTTTTGGGGAGCAAATGTTATCCCACTTTTTGGTCAAAGTCGGGATATCAAACAAATCGAAAGAAAAGGATGGATATCAGGATTGAAGTGCAATTGAAAACAAGGCTGCAATGGATATCATCGAAATTTGGCCGAGCTTCGATCAGGACGGAATCGATTGGAGATGTTGATCAATGCTAGAGAAGGCTACATTTCAAATTTCAGGTTAATCCGAGTTCGTGTGATCAAGATATGATCGATGCAAATTGGAGGAAGTGGCCTTACCTTCGTATCCATCATCACGCCTCGGTTCGAATCCATGGACTTCGCACCAACGTCTTCGTATCCATCGGCAGTAGCTATGTTCGAATCCATCGCCTCCGCGTCAATCAGAATGGCAGAGACCTCACACACATCTGGTTCGTATCCATCAAGTTGAGTTCCTTCGAATCCATGAAGCTACTCCACTTCGTATCCCTCAGGTGGAAGTCCTTCGAATCCATCTAGCGACCCTGCTTCGAATCCATCCGGCTGTAGTACTTCGAATCGACCCTGTGGAAACAACTTCGAATCGATCAATACTTTCTTTGATCGATTCGAACGAACATCCATTCGATCGATTCGAAGAAGCATGGCTTCGAATCCATTACCTCGAAACCAAGAGGAAGCGGCTAAAATCATGGAGTCGACCCAGTCAACTCGACATAGAAGTCGGATCGATACGAAGGAGGCGCTCCACGTCATCACAGGAGCGCACGCTTGGATCGATTCGAAGCAATCGATTCGAACGTAATCGATTCGAACGTAATCGATTCGAACGGAGCACTGCAACCAGAAAAGCGACCTTGAATCGATCATAACTCGAGATCTACAAGTCCAAATGCTATGAAATTTTCACAGTAGCTTGAGCACATGTTGAAGAATGTTCACACCAAATTTCAACTCGATTGGACAATTTCTTGATCGATTCGAACGTTGCTTCGAATCGATCCCAAAGTGGGCCCGGATTTCCAGAAAGCGGGCATGTGGGCCCCCTCACGTACCAGAACTGGTCTCCCTTCAATTTAGGCGAAATATCAGCCTCCTACACCTATAAATAGAGCCCTTGGTCATTCAGAAAAGGGGTCGGACAATTTTGAGAGCTAAAGAGCGCCCGGACTCTGCCAGATTTACTTCAGATCACCATTGCCGCCTTAGATTCAGATTATAATCATAAAGTCTGTTGTACTACGCAGTAGGAAATTGTAATCTTCAAACATCAAGCAATAAAACCATAAAAACCTTGGAGTGGACGTAGGCCGGAGACAGCCGAACCACTATAAAATCGTGCGTCACTGTTCATTATTCCTGGATTGCTGTTTGTTGTTTACTTAGATTTGATATTTGTGTTTGAATATTGCTGATTTATATTCATACACTGGTGCTTTCACAATACTTGGGGTTTGTGACCATTTTTGGCGCAAACACAAGCCATCAATGAAATCCATTGGTATGCTTTCTCATTTCTATCTTGGAACTTCCAAAGGTTGCAACAGCCCACTGGGTCTTTGGTACTCTGCCTTGACTTGTTGGCAAGTCATGCATTTTGCCACATATTCACCCACACTCCTCTTCATTCCTTTCCACCAATAGCTCCTCTTTAGATCATGATACATTTTAGTACCACCTGGATGTATGGTGTACTTAGACTTGTGATGGACATCCATGATCTTTCTTTGTAGTGTTTCTGTGTTAGGTACACACAGTCTTCCCTTGTATCTTAAAAATCCTTTTTCATCCAATTCAAACTTGTCAAGCTTTGAACCATTCCTCAACAATTCCTTCTTCTCTCTTAGGGATGCATCCATGTCTTGAGACTGGTTCACTTCTTCCACTAAGTCTGATTTTATTGTGATGAGGCTGAGCTTGCCATAGTGCTTCATGTCCTTATCTAACACCATAGTTTGCTCTCCCATGCTTTCCACTTCTACATCAGTTAGTATTAATAGCATTTTAAACTCTTCCATCATCAGTGTAGCCAACTTGGCATGTTGCCTAATCAATGCATCTGCCACTCTATTTGCCTTCCCTGGTGTGTACATATTGTCCAAATCATAGGCAGCAAGGAATTCCACCCACCTATTGTTGTCTCATGTTCAAATATTTTTGAGAAAATAAGTATTTCAAAGCTTTGTGGTCAGTATAAAGCTCAAACTTTGCTCCTAATAGGTAGTGTCTCCAAAGCTTTAATGCATACACCACAGCTGCCAATTCCAAGTCATGTGTTGCATACTTGGTCTCACTTGGTTTCAGTTGCCTTGATGCATAGGCTATTACTCTACCATCTTGCATAAGAACAGCTCCTATACCTGACCCACATGCATCAGTGTACACTACCAGCTTATCATTGTTTTCTGGAATTTTCAGCACTGGTGCTTCCATCAATGCCTTCTTCAATTGGTTGTATGCCCCTTCACACTTCTCAGTCCATAGGAAAGGCTGGTCTTTCCTTGTTAGCTTGGTTAATGGGGTTGCTATTTTAGCAAAGTCTTTTATAAATCTTCTGTAGTATCCAGCCATGCCTATGAATGATCTTATCTCAGTAACACTGCTTGGTTTCTTCCATGCTTGCACTGCCATGACCTTACTAGGGTCTACTGAAATTCCTTCTTGAGAAATTATATGGCCTAAGAATTTTATTTCATTCTTCCAGAAAGAACACTTTGCAAACTTGGCTTTAAGGCCTTATTGCCTTAGTCTACTTAGTACCATGTGCAGATGTTTCTCATGTTCATTAGCTGATTTAGAGTATATTAATATATCATCAATGAAAAATAGTACAAATTTATCTAAATAATCTCTAAAAATCCTATTCATTAAATCCACAAAATAGGATGGTGCATTGGTCAAACCAAATGGCATTACTAAGTATTCATACAAGCCATACCTGGTATTGAAAGCTGTATACTTGATACTTTCTTCTTCCACTTTCATTTGATGGAAACCAGATGCTAAGTCAAGTCTGGAAAATACCTTAGCACCATTTAATTGATCAAAAAGATCATCAATTCTAGGTAGAGGGTATATGTTTTTGATGGTGACTGAGTTTAGTTCCCTATAGTCTATGCACATTCTCAAGGAACCATCATGCTTCTTAACAAATACTACTGGTGATCCCCAATTTGAACTGCTAGGCCTAATGAAGCCTTTTTGTTCTAATTCTTCTAATTGTTTCTTCAACTCAATCAATTCCTTAGGACCCATTCTGTTTGGTTTCTTAATGACAGGGCTTGTTCCTGGCTTAAGTCTTATTTGTAATTCTACTGGTCTATTATGAGGAATGCCATTCACTTCACCAAACACATAAGTGTATTGGTTAACTATGGGTATCTTCTCTAGGCTTGATTCAACCTCACCACTGTTCAAGTTGAACATCCTGCCCATACCCCTATCTTTGGCTGCCTCATACATGACCAAAATTCTTTTGCCATCAGGAAGTTGTAATGAGATTGTGGAATTTTCCATGTTAATGATAGCACAAAAACCCTTTAACCAATCCATTCCCAGTATAATATCCAACTTAGGGTAATTCAACACATATAGTTCTGAAATAAAGGTGTGACCACCCATACATAATTCTACTTGCATGCATTTCATATTTGTAATGCAGGAACTACCTATAGGACTATTAATATGCAATCGCTTATAAAAAAAACACATGTTAACCCTAGTTTCTGAACTATGTCACATGAAATAAAAGAGTGTGTAGTTCCTGTATCGTAAATAACTGATATGGGTATGCCTTTAATGAATAATATACCTTCCACTTGGCTAGGTGCTTCCATGGCCTTGCCCTTTCCTTCAAGTACAGCCACCCTTGCCATTTCTGGACACTGCCTTTTCATGTGCCCCTCTTTACCACAGTTGTAGCACCTAAGAACAGTTGACTTGGGTGCTTGGCATTTGGTCTTTATATGGCCTTCCTTCCCACAGTTGTAACAGATCACTTTAGGTTTCTTATTGTCAGAGCTTGCCTCCTTACTTCCTTCTTTGTTCATTGCTTCTCCCTTCTTCTTCTCATATGGGTGTGCTCTATTCTTCCCTTTCTTGTTATTCCTGAAATTCTTAAATTTTTCTCTGGCATTGTCATGCTGCTCAAATGACAATGTCAAGTCCATAACTTGATCAAAGGTTCTGTCCTTGTATGGTAACATGGCTCTACTCAATCCAGCATTTAATCCCTGAATGTACCTTGCATTCCTTGAAACTTCATCTGGGATTAGTACTGCCCCATACTTGGACAACCCTTCAAATTTCTGAGTGTATTCAGTGACACTCATAGATCCTTGCCTCAACTTGATAAACTCCTCAAGTAATGAAGCTTTTGCTGAGGCTGGGACAAATCTGGCTTCTAACATTTCTTTGAACTGATTCCATGTGATCTCTTGCTCTTGCCTGCCTGCAACGATCACTTCCCACCAATCCAAAGCAAGGCCTTTTAGTTGTCTTGAAGCTATTTGGCTTCTTCTCTGGTCATTAACCTGCATATCTGCAAAGATCCTCTCCACTGTTCTTAACCATGTCTGGACACCCATGACATTTTCTGTGCCATCAAAGCTACTGCCTCCTAAGTGTGTATATGTTTTAAGCAACTTGGACAGCTCCTCATGAGGATTATCTACCCTAGGTGCCATTCCATCCCTCAGTACTCTAACAAAATCTTGCATGTTAATCATTAGGGGACCAGTGGCCATTCCAATTGCCTGTTCAACATTATCAGGAGATTGATCATTCTCCCTTTCTCCACCAGCCTGGGGATTGATCCTAACTGCTCTGGGCCTCTATTGAACATTTATAGTATGGTTTTTTCTAATTCCTATTCACTACTTTACTTTAAAAACTAGCAGTGAACTCATTCATACATAATAAGTAAAACAACCAATGCAAACAGCAAACAGTACAAACAATGCACACAGATTTAATCAAGTATTTGTTTATGCTATGTATTTAATAACATAGCTCTGATACAAACTGAAGCAACCCTCCCTAACTTGCCATTTTATTTGAATTACTCAATTTACTTTATGCTAAATTCAGGGTTACTTACTTCCAAGACCAACTATTTTCTTTCTTCATTTATGTATTTATTTTTCCCAAGATCCAATCTGATCAATATAGAAATATTGATATACTTCTTTGTAAAAACTATTTGTATGTACATATTAACATACAAATCATTTTAATTCTAATATCAGAGTTTATTTTCCTTAAAGAATAACTCAGTTTATTTTAAACTAAAATACCTATGTTTTAGCCACAGTAAAAAGAATTGGGAAAGACCCTCTCCCATTTGAATCTTTGTGCAAATTTACTAACCAATTCCTGTTTGTTTATTTGTGTTTGGCAATTGTATATTTAATAAAACATGTGAATTGACTCATGACATTTAAAATTTTACAAGATTGTTTTTCAAATAGCAAAACAGGAGGTTGTGCATGCTTCTGTGCATCTTTGTGCACATAAACATGTACATCTACTATTTACTACACCTGAGTTTTCAGGTTGATCAACTTGATTAGGTTAGATCCTTATACTGTCTTGTTATAATTTACTAGCTTTGCTCATTCATTTAAACATAGAACTCATGTAAATCTGGGTTCATACTTTTCTATATCTTCAGATTTCCTGTCTATATGTTCATTCTCATTTTATAGTATTTACAGTTAATTTGTAAATGAGTTTTAATCTCTAAAGTAGACTAGTACGTATGTGTATTACTAACTCCCATATGCCTCAGTTCTACTGCTAATTTTATTATTCAATTCTTGAAAATTGCATGTTTGCAGATTATGATATAAGCTAAATACTTTTATCTTTTTCCACTGAGAATAATTCCATCACATAGTAATTTCTTTTAAACCATTCATTACATCACCATGAAATTTCAGCACAAATCCAATATTATTACAGAAAGTCTTCTAGCTAAAATAAAACATAAAGGACATCCTTCAGCAAACATTCATAGTTCAGTGAATTAGCAATTTTCTTCTTAGCATCACACATCTGCATCTTATCACTTAGCTTTCTCTTTTCCTGCATACATCTCATGACCTGCTCCATAAGACATATGAAGCACCCATTTGATGCAAGCAACAAACAGGTCAGAATTATGTCTGGTGTGAGTAGAATCACTTGTTAATGCATAAAGACTAATGAAATATGTTCCATTATTATCTTTTCTATTCTCAGAGGTTAAGTGTTTTATTCAAGTTAATAAATCTCCTTCTGATGTTCAAATTTACAAAGTGTTATTCCAGTGGTGTGTGTTGTTAAATAACAGGTGTGTATTCTTAGACTAACTTGTCATCAAAAGCATTGGTTTAGAAAAAAACCTATCAACCATCATACATACACACAGGTTGGTGCCAACACCCAAAACATGCACAATCATGCACAAACATGCACAAACAATATTCATGGTATTGAGCCAAAGTATCAACCCTGAGTCTACATGTTAGGACTCCCATATACTTCTAGCCTATATACCTTTGCATGTATAATCATTTCATGTTATTCTAAGGTCCAGTATTACATTCATGGTTGCACTAGTGCACACTGCCTGGAACTACTACCTGATTTCCAGTGCACTATAAGCTATTTAGGCATAAACATGCCATGTGCAAACTCACACCCCAACCTTGATGCAAGCCAACCACTATGTCATACCCACTCCCCTCATACCCAACCTGATAGAGGTGACCCACTTCCTTAGTTTAATTACTAAGTTCTTTCATATGACCCAATATTATATATGCAGTGTCATGCCCAAAACTGTTGTATGCTAACCAATATGTGCTAGCAATTTTCATACATCTATCAATCATTCACCCATTCATACACTCAACAATTAATCAGTCACACTTGTAATTATTTCAAGTCGGTTTCATTCAGAGATATATCCTTAGCTAAAGCATAGATCTAAGCATTTTTAGGAAGTGAAATGCCACTGTAGTTCCCCAGCAATAAGGTTCTTACAGTCATCCTACACACTAAAGTGTGTTCACATATTACTCAACCTTATTTCCAGAGAACAATCAATGATGGATTAAGACTCAGCACCTGGAAATTCCATTGCATCCTAACCCACATTTTCAGTTGCAAGACATAAGCCAGAGGACCCCTTCCTCTTACTGCCTTGCTCCTTACTTTTCTCATTAATTTATGCTTTAACTAAAAACATTTCTCAAGTTCATAAACATATAAATAAATCAGTTATTATACCATCATTAAATTTATCATGTATAAACAAGCATAGGTTAAGTGACAACAAAGCAATGCAAGTCACAAAATCTCAGAAGCAACAGAAAATTGCTAAACTAAAAATGCAAGCAAAGCATCAAACATAAATTAAAATAACTAACGGTTAAATGGCTGCCTTTCATAGGTATTAATGCCTTGCCAAGTGAGGGTTTACTCACCATAGTTCTCCTTCCCAAGTCTTGGTTCAGGCATGCCATGTATTTTCTAAACTGCTGCTTGTTTTCCTTGTTGTTTTTTTTTATTTTGTTTCCTGGTTTCTAATCTTATAAATGTAGGAGATAATGGTCTGTATATAGGGGAGTTGCTAAGGTTTTAAGGTCAGTTAAGTAATTTTATTTTAATCAGAAATCCCATCACCATTTCTGGTTTCACCCATAGTTCACCCTCTCCACTTTCCTTTCCCACCATTTCTCCTTTTTCCTTGTCTTGGCTACTTTTGGTAATTTTCTTCACACATTATATGCATGACTTTGGCTCGGGCATTGTTTGTCTTTTCTGGTTTTAATCATGCATATATGCTTATTTGTATAACCAGCTATGTGTGTACCAATCAAATATTTTGCACATCATATATATTCATGCATTTCCTACCTACACAAGCAACTATGCTCCTATTTAATCTATGGAAATTTAAGACTAAAAACTGCCTAAGTTATTTATGTATTGTAACTAGGCTAATGTGTACACACTAACAAGTCATGTACTCATTTTTTGTATTTATTTACAAGGCCTTTACTCACTAAAGTGCCTTGCTCATGTAGTATGCTGGAACAGTGTGCACATGCACAAGGGCATGCACACTCATTCTCACACAAATCTTTCCAGAGAATTGTATTTGTTTTTGTTTTTTTTAACTAAATGTCTTTCTTTTTATAAAGTATTTAAATTTTATATATTTGCTTAAACTATGGGCTGTCACAAAAACCACATAAATGAAAAGCAGAAAGTGAAGAGGAAGGAAGCTGGGAATTCTATTGGAACTGTAAAAAACTTAGGTCAGAGGGTACAATTCAGCACTGAACTTCCATTACAATTTAGTACCGGTCCTGCCTCCTGAGTCATGAATGATGATATTTTGTTGATTTACAAGATGATGTTGATGTTGATGATGGCCCTGCTGCTAATGGACAAAGTGATTCAAACACCTGCTTTTGACCCATCATGCAACAATCATAGAAACCGATCAACGAGATGAAAGGTTCTCTTAGAGATAGGAGAACCAAAACATCATGGGACTAACCGAGACCATTTGCGGAGCCAAACACTTAGGGCAATCCATTATGGTCATTGCCCACCCGATCTGATAAAACCAGAATTTTCAGTTGATATGGTGAGGAAGTTGGTAAAAGAAAACCAGCATAGAAATAATGATGACTAGGGTTCTTCTCCTACCAAGAACTCGTTTACTTAGAAGATTTTATGGGAGGAGTATCCCAAGAGACTTACCATGCCTATGATGTCGTCTTACAATGGAACGACTGATCCGAGACAGTGTCTCCTGAAGTATGAGTGGCATATGGATATGATAGGGTAACAGAGGCCTTGCAATATATATGTTTTCTCTTACTTTTAGAAGGAGTAGCTACGACATGGTTCACTTGGTTTCCATCCTAATCAATATCCTTGTTTGACCAGTTAGCTAGAATATTTGTGGAGCAGTTCAGGTTGCCTGTTGCTCATCCTAAAGATGTGATGTGATTATCGAACATTTTTCAAGGTCCTGGGGAATCTCTGAAAAATTTCCTAAGTAGGTTTAATACGGCTGTGACTGAGGTAAGCAATGCCAAGGAAGACATTATACTGATGGCTTTGATCAGAGTAATTAGTCCAAAAATGGATTTTGGCAAATGAATAAAGATGAAACCACCACTAACCATGGCAAAGTTCTATAAAAAACTGACCTAATATCTATGCTTAGAAGAGGTGGATACGACTGCTGAAAAGGCCGGTGGAAGGAAATTGACTGAGGTGGTACAAAGTAATGTTGTTGTGAAACAAACCGGTGAGAGCGCCAGAAATGTATTATTAACGTTAGGAATAAGAATAACAACTAGAATTTAGAGACTATCGGGGTAATAGAGGTAGGAAACCAGACTTTAAGTAGCGTTCAAGGCACCCAAAACATTAGGATTACATCCCGCTAAATGGAATTGTCAAGAATATCTACTTTGCGACATACTCAAATGAAAATAATAAGAAGCCAGCTCGGAGGGAGTCGACAAAAAGAGAGAAAATGTCGGTGAAATATTATCGCTTCCATGAAATGCACGAACGCAATACCAATGAGTGCAGACATTTGCGAGATGCAATCAAAGACCTAATTCGAAAAAAGAAACTTTAGTAATATGTGAAAGCCCCATAGGATGGTAGGCATGGAAATCTTCAATCCTAGGGGCAGATGTTCCAATGGGGCTAGGTTGGGCCAAGCAAAGACAAACTTAGGAAGGTTGGAAAAAGACTTATTATGAATAAGATCATTGGCAGATCACATTCAATGAGAAGAGCTGGAATGAAATGGAATGATACGGGAGTTCTCTAAAGCATGTTGTTCAACAGAGCTGCTTTGTTGTTGACGATATAGCTCCGACAAAGCAGTTGAGGATGATGACAGATGACATTGTATCAAAAAATATTGATGCCAATGGGGTAAAAGCACCGACACTTGACTCTTTGGTGATAACGACCATGATTGGGATGACGACCATGAAGCGAGTTCTTATTGATTGTGAGAGCTTAGTGAATATTTTACTTAAGAAAACCTATGACCAAATGATGATGGATGACCAGGATCTAAAGCCATGTAAATCCTGTATTTAGGGATTTACCGAATAGGCTGCAAAGCCTTTATATATGTGGATTTATCAGTGGAATTAGTTGAAGGTGACCGTAAGAGAGTGTGGGTTGTGACCTTCGTTGTGATAGACACATACATTACGTACAATTCCTTTTTGGGTCGACCAGCCCTCACTAGCTTTAGTGTAGCTCTAGCCTCATGGTGCTTAACAATGAAATTTCCCTCGGAGAACGGGTTAGCGATCATCAAGGTGACCAAAGTGTGGGAAGTGAATGCTACATCGAGGAGCTAAGAGAGAAAAAGCGATGCAAAAAAGGAAAAGACGTAGAGAAGACACTCTAGGTCAAGTCAATTGATGCGTAGCAACCACCGCCTAAGCCCTGGCTCGGACGACATAGTAAATTCTATAAATTTATGGATCTGAGAAAAGAGGCAGAGGATGTGAGGGCTGCTCCAGCTGAGTTAAAGATTAACATCTCGATCGATCAGGATGATCCTACTTAGGTCCTGAAGATCGGATCGCAGCTCAGTGTGAAGATGAAGAAGGAGTGACGGGATTCCTCTTAACGAACATGGATGTGGTTTCCTAGATGCATTTTGATATGTGTGGAATATCGCTGGAGATAGCATGCCATACATTGAATGTTAACCTTAGATGTCCCTTATGAAGAAAAATTGGCGCATCTTGGTTCTAGAGTGATCCGCTGCTTTGAAAGAGGAAGCGAATAAGCTGAAGGCCAACGACTTTATCCATGACGCCCTATAACCAGAATGGGTATCTAGTCCAATGCTGGGCAAGAAGCCTAATGGAAATGGTAGAGATTCATCGACTACTAAAACTTGAATAAGACATGCCCAAAAGACAGCTTCCCAATGCTAAAGGTTGACCAGCTAATGGACTCAATAACTAGACACAAATTGATATCATTCATGGATGCTTATTCCGGCTACAATCAGATACCAATGCACATTCCAAATCAAGAACTCACTAGATTCATCACCGATCTGGGACTATATTTTTATCATGCCATGTTATTCGGTCTGAAGAATGCATTAGCTACCTATCAGAGATTGGTAAACTCAATGTTCATGAGTCAGATCGGACGCACGATGGAGGTCTATGTGAACAATATGCTGGTGAAATCACAGTGACCAGTGAACCATATGAGAGACCTATCAGAGATGTCTAATGTACTCCAAAGATATGGAATGAAGTTTAATCCATTGAAAAATTCCTTCGGAGTTGCATTAGGTAAATTTTAAGGTTTCATAGTTAACTCAAGGGCCACAGAAGCCAATCCAGAGTAGATTAAAGCACTAAGAGATGTTAAATCCCTAGAGATAGGAAGGGATATGCAAAGTGTTAACAAGAAATTTTGTCAACACCCCGAAGTTAGGTTAGAGGAGATGGTTTTAAGGGAAAGCTAAGAAGAAGCCTTGGTGAAGCCTGAAGAAGTTGTTGTAAGCATAGAAAACCCTTTCGAATGCATAAAAAAGGAGAGTATCGAAGTCGTCAATATACTTCTTCAAAACCCCTTTCGAACTAGGTCATGTAGCCCATGGTTGTGATCCAATGGTGCCGAAAGGTATTAAGTGTGTTGAATAGATCCTATGGCTTTGAAAGGAACTCCTTCGTAAGGCATAAATGTAACTACTCCATAAACAAAGCCATATGCAAACAGTAAATCTAAATCCTTGTATTTGAGAATGCTATGTATTCGTTTTGTTGATAGCTTTTATGAATACAAAGGCTTAAGTGTACAATGAAGTGAAATCGAAATTAGGTTTTACAACTCTTAGAATAGTACAAGTGTGGAGGGAATGGAACCGGATCCTCAAATGGTACCCTTAGGGTCCTATTTATAGATGCAGGTTTGAGCCTTCCACATCCATCCTTCCATCACCATCAGAAGGAACATCTTTGTAAGCTTTCATTGATATTGATGTTGAAGTGTCTACATTCTTCTAATACAATGCTTTCGCTATACTTGAATTTACCCTTCTACAGTTGTTGGTGGCAGGGTCTTAGTGGGTATCGACTCATCTCTTTGTCAATACCGCTTATATGCACTTTTGGAGGCTTTCGTCACTATGGAAAGCTGTTCTGCTGGGTAGCGGAAGGGTCATGATGTGTCACTATTGACTGCCTAGGGAGGAGCAATCAACCGATACTCATACGATGGCTAGGGTTTGGTTAGGCCAGAAAGGACCCAGATTTTATTATTTTAGACCGACTTAAGTCCTACAGTCCAAGCGCACTCTAACCACTATAAATAAGAGGCTAGCCCCCCACTTTTATTCAAAGAAATATTGCAACGCTAGGGAAACTCTGTCCGCTCGCTTCCTCAATTCTTTGTTAGATTCAACTCTTGGGGAAGAAGTCAATCAGATTCAAGGTAATAAGTTTTAGTGTTATATATATACACACATTTTTCTATTTCTAGTCTTCTATAACATCCAAATTCTAAATCTAATCTATATACAATTGAATTGTTGTTTATTCCAAAATAAAGGAAATTGAAGGAGGAATTAGGCGAAGGTGTGAAACCGAATCCAAAGGAAATCAAGGAAAATATCTATGAGTGAAAATCTTAGTTTTTCACATTTTAGTAATTTGTCACTAGTACAAAACAGGTCATTTGCGTCGGTTGTTTTACCCCTGTTGCGACGATTCAACAACCGTAAAAAATGCAGATGTCGCAACAGGCATAAACCTGTTGCTACGTTTGTTTAACCGTCGCAGGAAACACTTTTTTCTATGGTTTTCCAAAACAACCAATGCAATAGGTTGGTTTTTGCAATGGTTCTTTACAAGAATAGTAGCAAAATATCACCATTTGAGTTCAAAAGTGTTGCTTTTTGCGACAGTTGTCGTAAACAGCCGACGCAATAACTTTATTTTGTGCAATGGTTCTTCGTAATAACAGTAGCAGTAAACCTTTGAGTTGTTTCAAAAACATGGCTTTTTGCTACGGTTTTTTCTTGCAACCGTAGCAAAAAAGAGGGAAAAAATATTATTTTTGCTGCAGTTGTTTATATAAACTTACTCAGCCACATTTACAAAATATCAGTAATAGAAAAATATATAAACAATTATCTAATAAAAGGCAATGAATACGAGAAATATATAAGCAATTCATATAATTTAATAACATATATTATCTTATAATACACTTGCAATATTAAAATCTTCTATTGCTTGTCTTTACAGACTTACATAATTGTGTCATCACATCAAAAAAACAACATGCAAAATGGATCCGGTAAATAAACTTCAATGCCACTCCATGTTCCAAGTTCCAACAGCAATTAATCTTGTTACCTGAGTGTTTAGAAAAGGAAAAAAACACACACTTAGGCATATAAATGGTAGGCAAATAATATATACCTTCTACAAGGGGATTTTCACTTCAAGGGCTTATTTGTGCAGGGTAATAAGTTTTAAGGACACTACTTATGAAAAATTAGTTTAAGGACATTTTACAGAAAAAAGATAAAAAATTTATCATTTTCAGTTATACAGAAATAATGATAAAAGGATTTATCATTTTCCTGTATAGCTTAAAAAGATAAATGAATTTATCGTTATGTTGTAATTGTCCTTAAAACTAATTATTCAGAAGTGCTGTCCTTAAAACTTATTACCCTGCGAATAGAAGCCCTTCAACCTAATTTCCACCCTTCTACAATGTTGACATAAATATCTTTATATTAGTAAAACCTCACTTTTGAAGATTTTATTCATGTGAAAATCTATTCATTAAATATCATAACAAATAAAGATTGGTGCTTCTATATTTTCCAATGTTTCTTATCTCATTTTGTGATCCGTACGTCTTTTAATTATATATTTGCTAGTTGTAAGTTGACACTAATATTGTTTAATTAAGACTGTCACCGTAGAATTTTTCTTCGCACCATTTCACATGGAAGAAGTTCAGCAAAGTCTTACTTAATTTATCGTACATAATGGTCAAAAAGAAAACGGATTTACAAACAAATTTATCCGACACGAAGCAACTTTATGTATTTCATATGTAAGCATCTTACTTTCAAACCATGTTACAACATTGATTACTGTATTTATCTTATCTAACAAATGGTATCCAACACCCTTGTGACCAAAATATTACAAAAACTGGTTTTGTATACAATCTAATTTTACTTGGCTTACAATTTTCATGGTCTTCCTAGTTTGATTAAATTGTAAAAACATATAGTACTCCAAACCTACAGTTAGAAAATATATAAACAACAAGTTATATCGTCTCCATGTATTCATTTCCAGATTGATGAAAACCGAAGGCATGTCATTCACTATACTAACTATCTATTTAAAGCAGCTTTCAGTTGAAACCAAAATTGGCTTCATTTTTTTCTTAATTCCATCTTTTTTTAAACCTTTTTTTGTTTGTATGAAATGCTTTTTAGGAGCAAGTAGTGAGCTGAAAAAGTACAGATGATGAAGGTGAAGGGTTGATAAATTTTGGTATCTTCGATCTTAATTGATCGGATGTTAAACTTAGACATGCACGCACACTGAAGTCATGTAAGTATTATGTTGGCCTATACGACAATGTTTGCTTACATAATCTATAACGAGGGTCAATGAGTATTTTTTTAACTGCTCACCTCAACACTAAGCAACTTTAGAAGGTATATGCAAAAAAAAAATTGTATTTAATTTGATATGAACAACTGCTTACAATTTATGTAATTCATGTAAAGCGAATAAATATATAATCAGTGTTTAAAGTAGTTAAAAATACACTCAACTGCTTAAAGTAGTTAAAAATACCCCAACTGCTTACGATTTCACATACAAATATATAATCAGTTAAACAATGTAAAGTGAAGAAATATGAAATTGATAGCTCTTTTCCGTGTTTCAAGTAATCTTCTTTCGCTGGTGCATATAAAAGGGAATTATATATAATGAGCCCAAGAACATAACTTCTTGTTATCATTTGATCGAATAACCATAGAGTATCAGATAAGTTTCTAGCTTTTGAAAAAAAGCATATTAAGCGGGAACAAGAAGTGTTATCTTGTAAAATGCAGTAATATGACATTTGTTTCCAAACTCCGTTTTCAAAATTGAGGCATGCCTCAGTTTCAAAATAGAAGCATGCTAAATTGAGGCATTGCCTTACATACAGACTAAAGCATGCCTCTGTTTTGCTTTTTTTTAAGGATACAAAGCGAGGCAGTGTGCAATGCCTCAAGCACAAACTAAAGAATACCTCAATTTGATATAAGTATAAAGTGGGGCAATGCCTCAGTTTGTTTTCAATGTAAAAACTGAGTCAATGGACGCCTCAATTATAAATTGAGGAAATGAATGCTCAGTTTAGAGGCAATGCCTTTGTTTGTAGCAATGCCTTGGTTTGAGGTAGACCTATATAAAGCAGACTATTTCCAAAACCTAAATAATTCAAACTATTTCCAAAACCTATATGACGTAGACACCACTCTCTTCCACATGACTGAGAAAGAGGCTCATTCAATTACCAAATAAACAAGTCACCTATAAGAAGTATTGTTTTCTTAAATTAACCCAACTCTTTGTGTTATGTTGATAGAAGAAAGAACAAATTTTCAATAACCATACAAGAAAAATATACTTTAACAAAATAACCTGGTGTATGGATGGTGTAGAGTCCGTAAGCATGATTCTGTTGATGGAACGAGAATGTCTACAACAATTGTGTCTACTTCAGATAACCATTTGAAATCCAATCCCTAACAAAAACAAAGCATTTTAATAACAAAAGTAATCTAAATATTGTTGGCATTACGTAACTCTTTCATTATGATGAATCCTTTTGCACCGTGTCACTATACTAGAAAATGGATTTCGTAGTGTCCTAAAAATGATACTAAAGCTTATGGTAGCATTTTAGTATAATATTAAACTAAATTACAAGGAAAGGATGGTAAGGAGTCTAAAAGTCAAACGCTGGTTACTAGATAGGTATCAACTCAGAGAAACTAATAAACCCAATCGATATTTTATATGTTTGACAGCATCTTCAGATGCTAGAGTACAAGATTTGATAACACTAAGGTATTATAGTTGAACTTTATCACCGGGCATCAAGTGCAAAAAAAGGTTCTGGTAGCAAGTCATTTTCCAGTGCATCATAAATATATACAGATTAAGGAAGAGAAGTGAAAACGGAAGTTACCTTCGTTACATGATCAAAAAGCAAACAAGTCATTGTGGTCGCTTGATATTTCCTGTGAAACAAAAATATTTTGGAAGCACAGGGCAAAAATACATTACAAATGAAATCTTAATAGAAAATGTGTGCAGCTAGGCAACAAGACATCAATATCAAGCAAAAAAGGGTCCAAAGGTAGGTCAGCAACTTTGGTTCTGCATGGCGGAGATCCTTAAAAATTTAGCAACAGCGAATAGTGATGAAATATAAATGACTAATTATTAGAATTACGTAAGTGAACCTTGAACTAAAGATTTACAAGGAAACATGCATCATTACACTTCTAAATCCAGTGAAAAACCGCAAACATTTTTTAAGATTATGTATTACCAGTATCTTTCCAAAAGAGAAAGAAATTGGAATTATATGCTTCAAACAGTGGATAAGTTTATAAGTTGTATCTTTTCACGAGCAGGTACATTTATGAAGTTAATAAAAATTCTTCTAAGTTATGTGATTTCGTAAATTTCTATATCTCACCCATTATTCCATCTATTATATATATATTTACCACCCATAACTTCACTTCTTTATATAAATAAAGATATCAAAATATTATTCCACCATAGTTGTTATGAAGGTTGGAACACTTGCTTCCATAGAACATTCTATTCCATTCAGAATTTGGAGGTTAAAACCTCCAAAATCAACAAAATTATTCAGAAGATGGTACTCAGTATTCTTAGTTTGAAATAACAGTTTTTTGACAACTTCTTTCAAATAAAAAACTGCAAATGTCCTGGTAGTTTTGGATCTTAACCATTGATTTCCACCTTATTCATAAAGACAAAATGATGTGCCAAAAAAATGATCTGTTCTTGTTTAAGTATACCCTCAATTATTTTAAGCGAACTCTACTTCACGATGTAAAATGATAAAATCAAGTATTATAGGGATGTTATAAAATATGACTGGCAGCCTGGGAATCAATTCACCATGCACAGTCAATTGCAGCCAATATTAATATTATGTATTCCGTTCAAGCTTTTATTTATTTATTTATAATTAAAGGCTAAGACCAAGCTGACACAATCTACCTACTATACCCATGGCACATATCTTCTTAATGTACATAACCATAAACAATGATCATAGTTGCGTACCTGTGTGCATTGGCCATTTGAATCAAATGCCTGCCTAGTAACATTACATCTGGAATTCGAAGCACCAATGACAGTCTTATCAATGCCAAGAGGAGAGATCACTACACCAAAACAGTCATTTGGCAACACTTTTTTTTTCCATTTGGCGACACTTATATGGGTTGCATTTTAGTCTCGCTAATAAGTGTCGCTATCCAATATAAGTGTTATTGAAAATAAAAATTTACACTTTTAAATAAGACGACACTTATTTTCGTTGTAAGCCTTGGTTTAATTGGAGTTAATTGAAATATACTAGGGCAAAATTGTAATTGAATAACATATCACTCTTACCCTTAGCCACGCTTATCCCTGGCCGCATTTTCCCCAAATCGTTTCCCTCTCTGACATTCATTCTCCAATTCGCACGCTCAACTTTTGGCGACGGCAGGCTCTGACGTTTATTCTCCAATTCGCAGGCTCCACCTTTGGCGACGGCAAGCTCCACTTTTGGCGACGGCAGGCTCCAGTACGCAATCGACTACGGCAAGACTTCAGGTTAATACTTTTTTCGACTAGGGCAATTTGATTCGTTATAAGCCTGTCATTTCATCATCTTCTAATCGATTGTAGATCGATTTTACTTTTTTCACTCTTCTACTTGCTTACGTGAATTGAGATTAAATTAAAGTAGTTGAATCCCATACTAGTTGATAATCCACCAACAGTTAATATGCGGTAAGCTATCAACATAAGTTCCATTATATAGAGTAGCGAAGTAATTGATAGCATCTACTTCAAACTGCTCCAAGTCAGTGAATGTTTCCCCATTTTTTGTCAAAGCATTTAAAAGATTGTTAAAGTTTTTCCTATATGACATTTATAGAGTAGGTGATTAGCACTTTCAGGTTTTCTGTTACACAAGACACAGTTAGGGTCCACTATAACATGCCTTTGGATTAGTCTATCTCTGGTTTGAAGTAGATTCATCAATGCCTTGTAGCAACATACTGCAAATTTAGTTATGTATGCCGACAAACGTAGAAGCAGTGACTTATTGATTTCACCTCGTACACTCCTCAAGAAACTGTACCTGTCTGTTTTTAAGCAATAAGAGAATTGTAACTGTAATTTTACCTCTGTCAATATGTTTTTTCCCTTAGCGTTACCTTGGTAAGATTCGCTACTACTAGTTATTTTGTTTGTTGCCAAACTCTTTTCGCCCTTGTTGAAGTCGTAATAGGTTGGTTTGACGTAGAATGTTAAATATTGTCCAGTAAGCTTGTAGAATATATATCTTTAATTTCAGCTGCTCCTATTTCCTAGGGAAGGTATTAAAAATATTGGGTAATTTTAGTATATGTGTATTGGGCTGTAGTGTGTTGTGTTGGATAAAGTGGTACATGTTCGACAGGTTGCAATTACATACAAGTTTGTTTATGAGTGTATTAAGTTCAGAACTAACATGTTCACTTATTTGTTTTAGTTCCTCCACAGAATGTGTTAGCAAATTCTTTGCCTCTTTGTCGAAGGCGACAATCTTTATGGTAAAAGTGCTAAAACTTAAGTTTCTAATTCGTCTGTTGGGAACCATTTCCATTATCTATTTGCATATGCTTTGATGTCAATCGTAAATACAAATCCAAATTTATCAAAGGTCGGGGTATGTTCAAAACTTGTTTGAATATAATAGTACAGGTTATCAACGAAAGTAGTATAGTCGGATTTACATATACGATGCGTTGGATCGCTGCTTAGCCTTGAAAAGTCGCCCGACAATAAGTTCTCTTTGTTTTTGTTTGCTATTATCTTACGGTGCCGTAAAACCTCGCATTTTCAATGGTTATCGTAGAAACCAAAACCGAGCTACTAACTTTGATATCTGTTTTTATTTGATGTGGTTGAACGATAAAGAAAAATTAACCAACTTAAAGCTTTGGATTACAAAGAAAAACTAATTCATAGGCGTTGCACAAATCTGAGTTACACATGATTTTCTCTTAGTTCTTATAACCATGTGTGCTATTTTGAGCTAGTTTACTAAAGGAACTTTTGTAAGTTAAGAATGCTGCTATTGGATTATTTCATGTTGAAATTGATGAAACTTGCAAATAAATAACTTAAATACGATGCTATTAAATTAACCATGCACTTCCCTCTACAGATCGAGCCCAATTGTCCCATCACACATTATCATGATTAGGGTAATTAGCCGCATATGAAAGGTCACCGACAAAAAGCACAACCTGACCTGGGTTCATCTCATAATGTGTTAGCGTGGCATTTGAGTCATATGTTTGCCCAAGGTCCCCTATCATAATGTACCAATATATTATTGTCAAAATTTAACCTTTAGAATAAAGTGTACTTGTTTTATTACAAATAGTTTCTACAAATGCAATTCTAAATGACATAGTACAAAATGATCGCAAGCAACATCTCTACAGTTGATGTATAATATCTTATTGTGTTCAGGTCTAGTGTTTACTATCTCCATGTTGAATCTTGTAATATACTAATTTTTGCAATGCATAGTAATTAAGCTTGTATGATATATTAAGTTGAATGTACAGACAATAGATTACCCGTAAGGCCAAATGTATAAGGAACATCAGGACAAACTTCAAAAGGAGTTGTGAACCAGAAATTTCTTCGTAACTGCCTAATACATGCATATTCTAAAGTGACAACTTTTCTACCACTAAAATTCTGAAGTTTACAATTTAAAACATAGGTTACATTGGGACTTTAATATAATCGCTCAAACATAGCAAAATGCAAGCATATTTTTGGATATCTCAATCTGTAAACGCCAGATTAGTCGGTGTTTCATGAGTCAAGTGAAATCTTAAAATGGTCAAGTGTAGGTTCTCTAGTTCCTATCCTTCTCTTTGTTGCATAATGTTTCAGATACTCAATAATCAGTAGCTCTTTGTAAATTGGTTGATTTTCTTCTGTTAATGCTTCTTTTATCAATCCTTAACATGTTTTTTCATCGAATCTTGGACTGTATAATGTAGCAACTGATAGTCTTGGGCCATCACTACTTGCCATGACTCTATGCTCCATACTCTTAAATGTGTCTTTGCAATAAAATACAGAGCAAGTATACGGAACCATCAGAGGTTCAGTTATATCAACTGGCTTGTAAAAAAAGATTAACTGTCTCAGCAACTATAATTCTTATATTACTTTGATTTAGAATCTTTGGTTAATATTTTACTTTAAATAAAAAAATGTTTCTGTATTTTCCATTTTTTTACCATAATTCTTGACATGGTAATCACTAATCAAGTATAAACCCTAAGATACCTAACAAACAATTGAAGTTAAGAATTTTGCAGGTTTATAAATTTGTGACCCAAATGTGAATATAGAAGAATGAAGCCAAGAACCAACATAATAGAAAATAGTGACCAAGAAAATGTGAGAAAACGGAAACATGACATTAAGCATGTGTATGTTTTCTCTTTCAATTACTCACCTTCAACTTCCGTAGAGTATAGTGATGGACAAATTCTAAAGTATAGTTATAATATCTAATGGTTAATCAAACATAATCAGGGATTTACTTGTATATATAATGACAATTTATTTAACTGAATGTACAGAATCAGTTCACTTAGGTACCCGACACGTCATTTGGTATGGTTAGACATGTTTGGAATTCTAAATTGATCGTAGTTTGTCTTTTTTTTCAAGCAGTAATGCTTCTACGATTCTATTTTTTTGGTTACTTGAATTGAAAATTGCGGTGTCCTGCTTTTATTTTTAGAGTAAAGGGTTACACACACGTCAAAAAATTCATGTAAATCCTTAGAGATTTTTTTGGCCCCGTTTGACAAGTGTTGTATATGATCGTTATATGGATATTCGTTTTTTCATAGAACGGACATCTATATTCATCTGATACAATATTTGTTGGATTTGTCCCAGTATTGGACAAGTTACAAACACAATAAAGTAATCACATTTTATAAATCATTTCAGGTTGAATGGTTCACAAAATTTCGATGGCACTTCCTTTTTGTTCCCTGTGTACACGTATTTGTGTACGATACAGGGAATAAAGGGAAGTGCTGCCGAAATTTTGTTGAATCGTTTAACCCGAAATGGTTTATAAAATGTGATTACGTTATTGTGTTTGTAATGGGAAGTAGGATGACCGACCTTCAAAGTTATTGTAATGGAACTTTAAAATGAAATGAACACTATATTTTTGTTTAACAGGTTTAAAAGGTAAAACTTGAAATTTATGTCTAACTCAAGTTCAAGAGAGTGGATTAAAAGTCCATACAGAAATACTGAAGAATATAAGCAAGGCATTCGAGACTTCATTAGTTTTGTGAAGAATCACTCATCCCCCGATGTCGAAATATGCACTTGCCCTTGTATCAAGTGCAAGAACTCTAAAAAGCTCTCATTGGAAAGCGTTGAGAAACATTTAATCATTCATGGTATGATTAAAACATATAATAGATGGTTTTTCCATGGAGAGATGAACAAGAATAACACGGGGGTGAATCATATGCAAAATATTATTCCAGATTCTCATATCCAAGATCAAATTCAAACCGACCATTGTGTAGAAGGAGCTCTTAGAAATCTCATAGACGATGCTTTTGGAGTGCATAATATGCCCCAAACTAGCCGTGAAGAGGATGTTCAAGAGATAAATATAGACAATTCTCATTCGTACCACGGAGAAAAGCACAAAAAATATACAAACAAAGCAAACGAAAAACTTTATTCTTCTTGTGAAGATGGGCTTACAACATTAGGCGTAATTGTTGAGCTTCATAACCTTAAAAAAGAATTTAATTGGTCGGGAAACAGTATGACTGAGTTGTTAAAGCGATTAAAACGTTGGCTTCCAAAGGAAAATAATTTACCTGACAAGTATCCCACAATGAAGAAAATATTAAAGGATCTGGGAATGGAGGTGAAGTGCATACATGCTTGTGAAAATGATTGCATATTATTTTGGAAAGAAAATGTTGTTGGAAAGAATGTCCTCAGTGCCATACACCAAGGTATAAAACTAAAAAAACAGTGTTAGGGGAGGTCAAATTAACGAAAGAACCAAGAAAAGTTTTAAGATACTTTCCTATAATTCTGAGATTAAGTAGGTTATACACTATACCATGGATAGCTCGTAAAATGCAATGGCACAAGAAAGCCACACCCTCTTGGAATTCCATGCGACATCCTATGGATTCAGCTGAATGGAGATCAATCAAAAGTCGATGGCCAGAATTTGCTAATGAAGGACGCAATGTGTGGCTTGGTATTGCTACCGATGGGTTTAACCCAAATGGCGTTCTCTCCAATAGTTATAGTTGTTGGCCTGTTTATATGATACCTTATAACCTACCCCCTTCATTGTGTATGAAATCACAATTTCAAATGTTGACTCTTTTAATTCCTGGACCAAGAGCACCAAGTCAGGACATTGATGCATACTTGGAACCTCTTATATATGATTTAAAACATCTTTGGGACGAAGGAGTGTCTGTTTTTGATGCGGATAAACAAGAAATTTTCAATATGAAAGCAATATTATTATGGGCAATTCATGATTTACCAGCATTTGGTAACTTATCTGGTTGTGTGACTCACGGTTATAAAGCGTGTCCTGTCTGTGCTATCGAGACGGAATCAGAGCACATCGGCAACAAGATCGTCTATAGAAGGTTTTTGAAGGATGATCATCCATATAGAGCATTAAAACACGGATGGTATAAGCATATTGAATATAAAGAGCCTCCGACTCGGCTAAGGGGCTCGTCTCTTTTAGAAAAGCTTGATCGTATCAAATATATTCATGGAAAACTACCACAAAGCAGAAAGAGAATGATTTCTGAAGCTTATGATAATGTAGATTGTCTTGTTGATGATGATGAAAGACCGACATGGTACAAGAAGTCAATTTTGTTTGACTTGGATTATTGGAGCAGTCATAAAGTTCATCATACTATTGATGTTATGCATACTGAGAGAAATGTTGCTAAACATCTCATCAACTTTATGTTTGATAAAGGAAAACAATCTTCTAAATATGCATGGGATAAGATTCACAAGCTACAATGTTGTCAAGTCCTTAAAGATGCAAAACTTCCATCATGTCTTGCAACAAAGTTACATGGTCTTATAGGTCTTCAACCACCTAGTTTGCATATTAAGAAGACATATGATTATCATATTATTATTCAATATTGCTCCCTATCATGGTTCAACATGCATATCCAAAGTGTCGCGAGTTAAGACGAGCACTTCTACAAATAAGCTTGTACTTCAACATAATATGTTCAAAAGTTCTAGTTCGAGAACATGTACAAGCGACCAAAGATATGATTGCTGAAGCATTATGTGTGTTGGCACACTATCTTCCAATGCACTTTTTTGATATAAGTATCCATTTGATGGTACATTTAGCAAATCAAGCTCTACTCTGTGGACCATCAAATTATATATGGATGTATCCATTTGAAAGGTAAATATTGTCTTTGCATTCGAATTATTTTACCTAACTACTTTGAAGTAACTAACTGTAAATATGCATATTAACTTTTTTGTCCTAGGGCTATGAAGGATTGTAAAAACATACCTAGAAATAAAAGGTATATTGAAGGATCAATTTCTGAAGCATACCTTGTTTCAGAATCAGTTCGATATGCAATGGAATATATGCCAAACCCACATGATGGAAATCATAGCTCTAAACAGGCATCCTTTTTAGATGAGAATGGTGATGATATATATAAGTGTTCCATCGTTGAAGGTAAACCGTTAAAATTATCTAGAGTGCAATGATCACAGATTCGACGATGGTTACTATTTAGAATTGATATACCAGAACGAGATGAATACTATAGGTTATCTATTTTCACCTTTTTTTCAAATACTTGTAGCACAATATATAAATAATATATATATTTTTATTTACCATGATATTCAATCTGTAGCGCATACCGCTTATCTGTAGAAGACGGTCTTCGTGGTAAAAAGAAACCAATCACAAAAGCAGAAGTAATAGTTCAATCTGAATTTGTTGATTGGCTACACAAGAAGGTATGCTATATTTATCTGAAAGTAATGTGTTTCTTTTTATCTAATCTTATTCTATTAATTTTGTTAATTTTAACAGCTTGTGGAAAAAAAATGCATGAACACAATATTATGGTTGTATGTCAGTGGTCCAAAGTGGGATGTCAGAACTTATCTTAAGTATAGAGTGAATGGCTATACGTTCTCTCCTCGGCATTATGACGACACCATTTCAACGCAAGATAGTGGTGTCTGCATGGATGCAATCACTACATTTGTTGCAAGTTCAAAAGATCTAAATCCTACGGATGATAATACTACTTGGTATGGTATTATTAGAGAGATCATGGAAGTTGATTACTATGATTTTCAACATGTGGTATTCTATTGCGACTGGGTGAATGTTGGAGATAAGACAAATGATTGTAAGGTTTGCCCTGATACAAATTTGTTGATGGTAAACTTAATAAAGCTCAAGAATACCGATGGAGAATATGATGAACCTGTTATTCTCGCGTCCGAAGCAAGTCAAGTATTTTACATAAAGAACACAAAATTCTGATTGGTCCATTGTTCGACGCTCTCCTAAACGCATGATGGATAACATAGATGATTATGAAATACCAACCACGTATCAATCTATTTTGAAAGAACAACCAAACTTAGAACCATTATTGAAATGTATTCAATAGAAATCAACTTGTTGATTGGAACTATATTGCATGTATTTTGCTTATTTTGATCCATGTATTAACTCTTATTAATGTATCGTACAATCGTGTTGTGTTGTGAAATGTATGGTTTTCTTTTATTAATCGTGTTCTGTTGTGAAATGTATTAACTTTTATCCATGTATTTTGTTTGTCTTTTTTATATAGATATTTCATCAAAATGACAGACGATTATAGCGCAAATGGTATTAAAATTATCTTTTGTAAATAGTTTATAAAATGTTATATTAATTATGTGTTGTCAACTTTGATCTTTCTTGTAGGTAGTAGCAAATCCAGAAGCAGATATTTCACGAACAACGGTTTGGAAGGCTGGACATAAAAGAAAATTAGGAGAAATACTACCATGTGCCGCGGAAAAATATGTAAGTGTCAGTTTAAAACAAATTTCAACTTATTCCATTGTGTGTTTAGTTTAAATTTGAACTAAACAAATGAAAATTAGGAACATTTCTGATAATGGAATGGTGGGGGCTGGCAAAACAAATTATTTTTGTTTGACAGATTCTTGTCGAATTATAAATTTCAGTTTGGCAGTATGCCGTTGAATTGCACATTTTAGTTCGAAATGTTGTTGCTAAATTGTACAGTTAACTTACTATCATAATTTTATTCAGAAAATGTAATTAATTTTTTTTAAGTATCGAAGAATGATCATAAGAGTAAATTTAGGATAAGCACCAATGTTTTGATGGTTAGACACTCCAAGTTCGACGCGAGAGGTCGTAGATTTGAAACTTGCATAGTATAATTTGAACTCTTGGATATATATATTGAAATGTAGAAATTTAACTTTATACGAAGTGCTAGTGAAATTTGGTCTTTTCATCATATTCAAAACGGTAGTTTTAATAACAACACCCATGTTAAATGCTTTATTCCTCCACCAACTATTTAATGCGTAGGCATGAGGGTTATATACGGAGATATTACATAGGTTTAAGCAGGGTTGGTCTCATTTGTTAAAACCGAAAACAAGTACCATGTCCGAGAATCAGGAGGGCAAAGGACATACGCAGAAGGAAGCTCAAACTTTTCTAAGTTCAAATTAACAACCCAAATTATGAAATGAATTAAGTCCTCATGCAAATAATGAAACTTCCACTGCCTTAGTTGATATTCAAACAGTAATATCTCCATTTTTTATTACAAACTAATATCTAATTCAAACTGGGAAACCAATATCTGTTTCATTATCCTCTATTTGAGAGATAAAGGAGTAGACTAAAAAGAATAATGAATCTGTTCTTGTTTGAGCCAATAAATCTTACAGTTGTTGGATTGCTTCCTTATTATGGTTTCAACTTTGAATGTTGTTGTAAATGGTTATAGGAATCAGTAAATGGGTAGTTATTGTTTAGATATATTAAAACAAAAATGGTAAAATGAACAAGTTTGCTACGATTATTAAGAACTCAACCATAATGGCCCTTTCTTTATGTCTCTAGCTTAGATATTTTATTATGCATCATATCTTATTTATGTATTATAAGCTTCTGTTCTGGAAGAAGCAAAAGTATAGGTACCTTATATATTTTAGTATCGTCGTATCATTGCCCATTTACATATAATTTTATAATAAAAATGAAAATATCCTGAAAATAGTACATGCTATCAACGTCCAAAGGCAAAGGTTAATTGATGGTATGATTATGGACAATATTTTTAACAAGTAGTATTATGAAAACAGGTGTTTACTTGGTCAGGATTGTATAAAACATTAAAATAGTTGACAGCCTCATTTTGAATATCTGATAGATTAATGACACAATTTCCATTTGAGTCTATAAGCTATTTGATGTCATTGTTGTTCCTATTAAAATTAAAATTCCTTAGTTAAACTATGATCTGGATGTGGGGGTTTATATAGTTTTGTAGGGATGTATACGGAGAGCTACAATTATTAGAAATGTTTATAGGTCACATTGCAACTTAAGGTTGGACTGTAATCTGATATGGTATAGGGTTTTCCTTTTTGGCACTAAAGTCACAAAAGCATGATTTATTTCATTTATAATATGTCCACTTGTAAAAATATCTTGTATTGCAGCTGCTACCTTAAAGATCCCAGTGATATTTACAAAATTCTGCATTGACCCTATTAGGCCCAAGGCCTCTATCACCGTCGATTTGAAAAGTTGCCTGTTTAACGTCCTCCATTGATATATCTGCTTCCAAAGAGCTCCTAACATTATCTGTAAGGATTTTCATACGAATAATATTAGGAAAATGCTTGTTAATTATGTTTGAGGGAGTATCTAGTAGCTGCAAATACAAAGTGTTATTTTATTCTCTCATTTTTCTAATAAACTGTTCAATGAAATTCAACCTTTGGTCCATTCTTTATGTGATTTTTTAAGACATTAGAGTTTTTGTATAAGAATGTACAAAGGGTTCCCTTGAAAAGGAAAAGACCATGCATATTTACAATGAGTTGTTATTTAAGTAGTCTGCATATTTGGTCATGCATTGCTATATCTAAAAGGAGCACTTCACCTACGATTACTTGAGTTTGAAAGATTAATCAAAGTGGGACAGCGACCGCTAGTTGAGTGGTTAAATGAATGAAGAAAATGCTGAGATTCATTGTTTGAGTGCAGTCGAAACTGAGCCCGGCTCAGTTTCGAAACTGAGCCCGGGCGCAATTTCGAAACTGAGCCGGGGCGCAGTTTGAGCCCAGTTACATTATTAATTATCAACTTAATTTAATGTTCAATTTAATTTTTATAAAGGAACTGCAAATTCAATTTAACGTGATATTAAATGCAGGCACTTCTAGAGGAAGCGGAAAAAAAGAGGAAGTTGGATGATAGTTCTAAGGGTGGAGTCGAAGATCTTGAAGATGACCCAATTGCGGAAGTTTTTGGTTCCGACACGAAGAAAAATTATTGTCGTGCAATTACCTCTACTTCTTCTATAAAACAAGTGAAGATGGCTCGAGCTGTAAAAGCTGTAACTGAAAAGAAGCAAGCCGTGGATTTGTCTATTTGGAAATTGGAGATAGAAAGGCAAGTAGCTAATCAAGTTAATAATGCCATCAATTCAATTACTTCAACTTTTATGAAATTTATGCCTAGTTTGCAAGAAAAATATGTTGCAAGTCCTACGACTCCACAAACGGAAGGTGCTTCTAATTTAGGAGATTCTCATACAAACAATAATGTAGTTGTTACTCCAACCGTGTCAAATAATGATATTCGGTCATCTACAATGGAAAAGAAATATGTAATGCTATTGTCACAAGATTTAGAGAAGGAAGTAGCTAAAGGTTATGTTGGAACACAAACTATTTGTCATTTTAGGAAGGTGATACCGAATGTAGAGAAAGTAATTTGGGTGGATGATGTTCTTGAACCGAATGCACCAATTTATGATGGTCCTCAAAATGGAATGTACAAGTTATGTGATTTTTCAGATGGAGGTTTCGTTATATGGCCGGAATTTTGTATTCGGTATTTGTAGAATTTCACTATGAAATTTACGTTGTCTTTTGTATTCCAATTTGACATTGTTATGAAGTAGTTGATTATGTATTGAATTAACCAACTTAATTATGTATTGTACTTGTTATGAAGTAGTTGACATTGTTATGAAGTAGTTGACTATGAAATTTATGTTGTTATTTGATCATGAATATTGTAAATTTTGGGTTCCTATTGAATGTAGTATAATAACGCATATCATGTTAGTTATTAATTGTTTATTAATGTTAAAATAATTGACTATATTGAGAATGAAAATATTTCAGCGTTATAAGCGTTGGCAAATAAAATTTACCAACGCTTATAGCGTCAGCATAGAAAATTAAACAATGTTGGATGGTTAATTTGCCAACGTTTATAAGTGTTGCTAACTAATATACACCAACGTTTATATGCGTTGGCGAATACAAACTTCCAACGCTTATAAGCGTTGGGAAACTAAACTCGCCAACGCTTATAAGCGTTGGTAATAAATTGCGACGCCCCTACAGCGACGCTAATAAGCGTTGCTGAAACTGTTTGCGACAGTTATACTCGTTGGGAATCACCTGTTTTGGTGTAGTGGATAGTCATGAATGAATCTATATTTTTAGTGGCCACTTCAGCTACTATTATGAGCATTTCCTTTCCAGATTCACATTCATCAAAAACAGGGTCTTTAATTACCTACGATTCTTTACTAAGGGCAGTAGACTCGAGCAAAGGAGAGATGACCAAAGTTGAGCAAATTTAACAATGCCTGAAATAGGGCCAACATCAGATGGAGATGAGACGAGCTTGGCAACAAAGGAGTTGAAAATGTCGTCACCATCAATGTCAGTAGAGACAAGAGGAGCAGGAGTAGATGAAACAGACATATCGATGTCAGAGACACTGATCATAAGAGAATTAGCGATTTCAACATCAAGAGAAACATCGCTCAAAATTTGTAGAGGAGGCGCCGAGAAGAAGCGACCAGATCTAGTTTGTGAACTGGGGCGATTCTCAGTCGACACCACTAAATGAGGTTTTGCCTCGCGATTCTTGGTCATCGGAAACAAGAAAGAGACGTGGGAGGATGTAAAGGAAGAGGTCAGTGGAGTTGGAAGAAAGCATTAAAAAATAAGTGGATCTAAGAAGAAGAGCGCCAGTTTGATTTGAGACGTCAATACATGATATTTAATCTCCCATGCCTTGAAATTGTAGTTCGTTTTGAGAGGAAGGAGAGGGCAGATTTAGTTTTTTTTAAGATAGAAATGAAATTTGGTTATACACGATTTCAATTTAGGTGGGCTTGGGAAAGTCTACGTTTGTTTGCTACGGGTGGCATAACGATCGCAATTTTCTTTAGCTACTGCTGTATTATACAACCATCGCAAATTATTTTTTAATTTTTTAGTCGCATTTGCAATAGATATTTGCTACGGTTATGAAAATAACAGTTGCAAATAACAACGTATTTGCTACGGCTATAGACAAAAATCGTCGCAAATTGCTTTTATTAAATTTTCTTCTGCTTCTCATAGACCAACTGCTACGGTTTTCAAGAAGAACCGTCGCATATTATACTATTTGCTACTGTTTTTACCTAAACCGTCGCAAATAAGGCGACGCAACAGACAGATTGTATACTAGTGTATTTAGTAAAAGTTTGGATTTTTTTTATGCCTTAGAGAATTTTCTACATGAAAACCTTAGATCTAAACACCGAAATTCCCCTAATAAAATGTCAATTTTTGGATTAGTTGGGATCTCAATTGTTTTTTGTTAGTATAGTAGAATTTAATTTGTTATTTGCAATTTGAATAATTTATGTTCTATTCCACTTCCACTTCTAATTTCTATTGTTGTGACGAAGGGTTCTAAATTTTTTTTAGGAAATAGTGTGCAAAGTATGAATTCTACTATTTGTAGTTTGCACCGCCTATTTCTATAATTTCGGAAAATATGAATCCCTTCTTTCACTTCAAGCTTGTATATGTAAGTTGAATATAATATAAAGGGTTTAAATTGTAAAGTTTTATTTTCTTGAAATAGAGTCGTTGTTTTTATTATATTAATGTAAAATAAGTTTGGTATTTTGATTCCCTTTTTTTAATATATATACATGCAAGTCTATTTTGTCTAGCTAAGGATATTAACTGTTTTATAAATTATTGTGTGGAACTTGGGCTTGTATGAATATGGAAGTTTTGACATTTTAATAATTAGTATAGGAAGTGGAAACCTTATTATAGAAATATTCCCTTATGCATGCTTATTAATTTACGTTAGGTATGAATATATTAATAACGTATAAATAGTAACATATAAGTCATATCATATAAATAAATATCATTAAATCCTATAGGAAAGAAGTTAGGATAATTATTGAAATTAATCCACAATTAAAGGCAAAATAAGCAGTTTTTCTTACATGGCCTTAATGCGTAATTCGGGTGAGGTATATTATGTATATAATATATATGGCAGTGTATTCGAAGAGTGGAAATATAACTAAGTTAAAGAGATGCACGGTCAATTAAAACCATACAGAAGTCCGCACAGCTAATCTGGCTACCAATAGTGTGACTTTGGGACTGATGTAAGACATCACCTTTAATAAGTACCCATGTTGGATGTGCAGTTAGTCTCAATTCTGTGGAGTAAGACTGCCCAGCTAATCTAGCTACCAGCACCTATAAATGGTCAAACTAGTGTGAGATGTCACTGTTTGGGTTACGGGTTATAAGACGGATATCCCAATATGGGTCTTCTTCTAGGTTGGAGGTATTAAGTGGCTGTTATAGGGTCCACCTGCTTCCCGCTCAGGAAATATTAAATGGTCAGGATTATCATTTAGGTATGGTAGTGGGAAATCTCTAAAAGGGGTCCACTTCGGGGTTAAGGTATTAAGTGGCTATTGTAGGGTCCGTCTCTTTCATATAGAAGAAGTATTAAGTAGCCTTATGAGATTTCATACGATATTAGTTAGGAAGTACCGGAGAGGGGTCCGCCTTCGATTTAGGTATTAAATGACGAGGATCTGCCTAGAGTATACGTACTAAATTATTCTGCCTAATTCCCATTAAAGAGGTATTAAGTGTCTTAGGTTCTTTCTTTCACATTTTGCGGGCTTGATTGACGGAGATGGGTGATTAGACTCGTAGTTGCGTTGTGCCTATGTTAGAGTTATAAATTGGACGGGAAAGGGCCGCTAGCTTATAGTTAAATGTACGTTATGGAGCGGGACTAGAAAAGCTTTTGTCTTACAATGGAGGTATACTTAGTAGGATAAATATTAGGATACAAAAGACATATTGCTTATCTAAATGATACTGCCCAAATACTATCACGGTAAGACTTGAGATTTTCATTCACTGGACATTGTTGTTCTAACTCCCCTCTCATTACAATCCATAGGTTAAGGGGAATAATGTTGATTGGGTAGACGAAGGAGACGATGAAGATTTATAGTATTTTAGTTAGTTATCTATGTTTTTGATGTATTTAGATGTACCCAAATTTTAGACATATTGATGTTTTATTTTGAGATATTGTATTATGCATATTTGGGATGTTGTGTTTCTAAGATTTGGCTTTTATGATATAGGTACTTATTTTTGTTATTTTATTTTATCCATTCCGCTATGAGATTCTAAAATCATATATAGATAGCTCTGTATATTATTCATTGTATTAATTTTACCAATCAATAGCCAGCTTTGGAACGGACCTAAGGTTCGATGGGCTTTTATTAAGCTGAAAATTAGGCCAGCTATGGAGAGTGTTTTTATATTTGATATTAAAGCTTAGGTTACCCGACCAATGGGAATAGGTATACGTGAGAGTGCATATTTGTTATTTTTGAAAGTATTTTTCAAAACCCTACTGTACACACACATGCACTTTTATGAACATACACGGATACACTAGGAAATTTTTTATTTCAATTAATAATACTATCTTAGAAAGTCATCACTAAAAAGCTCAAACCTATAGATAGTTGATTATGGCTGAAAACAACTGCTCAGAGGCTGGGAACCTCACCGCCTAGGAAATACCCACCATTCGAGGGATGCCAAAATGGTTCAAGTAACACCTAAGGCACATGGGGAAAGTTCCCATCCCTCAACAAGTTACATGCACCGGCGACATCTAGTTGCTTTGCCAACGGAAGTAGCACCCCTCCACTAGACTTGCCCAAAATGTGTAAAGACTTTCAAAATATGAAGGGACAGGCGTATATGGAGGCTGAAGATTTTGTCGAAACTAAGGCTTGCATTATTGAATCTGAATGTATATTCTGGAAACTAGGATGGAAAGACCGGACCAAGAGGTGGATGGCTACATGGCATTTAAAGGGGGAGGCTTTGGATTGGTAGACCATAGTAGTTAAAGAGAATGGTGAGGAAGGAATTACTTAAACTGAATTCAAGGCTCGCTTCGAGTCGTGATTCATGTCCAATGCTGAAGTAAGTTTGCAATTGGAGAAGTTTATACAACCTTGGCAAGGAGACTCCATGGTGAAGGAGTATATCAATAAGTTCACAGAATTAGCTAAGTTTGGATTGAGTTTGATTGCCATCCCTAGGAAGAAGGCTATGAAGTTTGTTAAAGGCATAAATTCTCCACTTATGGTGTTGCTTTTGACCCATGTTCTTGCAGGAGCCACTTATAGGATGATAGTTGAAATTGCCATACTTAAGACAGTTGGTATTGAGGAGAAGGAAAAGGTAGGATATGCACAAAATCAAGGTAGAGCGAAGAAAGAGGGATTCTAGGATGACAAGAAAGCCAAAGGGAAGATCAAGAAATGAGAAGTGACATGTCGTAGATTTCAGAAGAAAGAGCATGTTGCTAAGGATTGCAAAGTGAGTTTCATGAGGGAAGAAATCAAGGGGAGATGTTATCACTACCACGAGGACGGGAACTACAAGAATTGGTGCTTGAACCTTGCAATGGAGAGACAAGGTGGGCAATTTTATGCCATCGAAGCTGTACCTTTCTCAGGAAGACATCCTCCCAAAGATTAAGGGAAAGCTTCAATGGAAGTACAACTATTGTCTTCGAAAATACTATTCGTACTTTATTTGAATCAAGCATCACATTCATTTATAGCTAGAAATATAGTTAACTCCTTGGGTCTAAAAACGCAATTAGTCACCAACCCAATATCATGTCAAATCATATTAGGGGATCGACACATCTTTCTTTGATATGTAAAGACCTAGTAGTGGATATAAGTAACATTGATTTTACATGTGATCCTTATGTTCTAGGTTTTGAGGGGTATGGCCTTATCTTCGGGATGGATTGGTTATCTTACTAAGGTGCTGTTTTAGATTATGATAGAAGGATCGTTTGGTTAAGAAGTTGTAAGGGGCGAGATTATGATGTTCATCGTGCACCTTAAAACTCAGTTGAGTTAAGCTGCTTATATTCTCTTACCCTATCATAAGATGAGCTCTCATCTATGCCTATAGTTCGAGACTTTCCAAATGTTTTTGAAATAGTCTCTGATCTCCCACCTTGAAGGGAGATTGAGTTTATGATAGATTTAGAGAAGGACGCTAGACCTATCACACAGTCATTAAGGCATATGGGCCCCAACGAAAGGCGAGAGTTAGATAAGCAGATTTCGAAGCTATTGCAAAAGGGATCTATTCGCCATAGTACTTCCGAATACGTAGCACCAATTTTCTTCGCCACTAAGGCAAACGGCTCTTTAAGGCTATGCATCGACTATCATGAGCTTAACAAGCCGGCCAAGAAGAATAGCTATCCCTTACTAGGATAGATGACTTATTTGACCAGATTATTGGAGCCAAAATCTTTTCCCAGTTGGACTTAGCCACTGAATTCCACCAATTGAGAATAGCTAAGGATAGTAAATAGAAGACTGCTTTTGCACTCTGGACGAACTGTATAAATGGAAATTAATGCCTTTGGATTGACAAATGCTCATGCTTGCTTTTTAGACTTGATGAGTGGAGTCTTTAGGGGGCAGCTAAATAAGGTCGTCAGCGTAATCGTAGACGATTTTCTAGTATTTTCTAAAAATGAAGGTGAGCATGAAAATCACTTAAGGGAGGTGAAAGAGACCTTTAGAATGCAACGACTGAAAGTCAAATTCTCAAAGTGGCACTTTTGGAAGAAGGAAGTGAGATTTCTAGATCATATTGTCTCCGAAAAAGGACTGTCAACTGATACTGCAAAGGTGGAAGCCATCCAAGATTGGAAGATTTTGAAGAATGCCATGGAAGTTTTTTTTTTGAGATCATGGGGAACCTTAAGATCATGGTATTCATTGATACTCATTTAAGTAAACCCCACGCCGTGTGTCTACCCCGCTTTTATTTAGTCGTCGCACACGGATGCGTAACGTTGAAACTCCCACTGATGGTTTGGCGATGGGATTCGAACCTGCCCGGACACAGTCCTTTGGTTCCCATCTCCCAGCTCCCAAACCAACCGAGCTACGAACGGCGGGTGAATGCCATGGAAGTTAGGAGTTTTTTTGGATTTTCGGGTTATTATAGAAAATTCATCAAGGACTTTGCAAAGATATCAGTCCCACTGACTCACCTAACTAAGAAAATTTTAGTTTTTGCATGAGATGAGAAATGCACAAAAGCATTTGAGAAGTTGAAGGAGTTATTGACTAGTGTGTCAATACTTACTATTTTGGATAAGACAAAGCTTTCACTGTTTACACTCTCGCATGTGGTATAGGCCTAGGAGTTGTTCTTATGCATGAAGGCAACATGATAGCCTATGCAAGCAGGCATTTGAAGGACCATGAAAAGAGTTACCCCACACACGACTTAGATTTACCAACTATCATTTTCGCTTTGAAGATGTGGAGGCACTATCTTTTAGGAGAAAGGTTTGAGTTATTCACCGACCACAAATTCCTTAAATACCTGTTTTCCCAAAGTGATTTGAACCTTAGGCAGCAAAGATGGATGGAGTTGATATCATCATATGACTTTGACATTCAGTATACCCCTAGAAAACGGAATGTTGATGCTGATGTCCTTAGCCGATGGCATGCTACTCTTGGTGATATACATGAGTGGAGGCAGTTGAAGTTCCTCTTAAATTTTAATTTCCAACCGCCATCAGAACTCACTATAGGTTGTCAAACAACAATGGAAGTAAAGCCAGCATTAATGGACCGTATCGGGCAAAAACAGAAGAAAGATGCTTATATTCCAATGGTGGCGGACATTTTAGAGGAAGTGATGCCTAAGTGTCGCCATTCTAGGATGATTATTTATTCCGCTAGAGATAAAATGTATAGGAATATGAAACGATTTTTCTATTAGCCATGGATAAAGAAAAGAGTAGCGGAGTATGTCTCTAGTTGTTTAACATGCCAGAAGATAAAGGTGGAAAAAGGGAAGCCTGGAGGACTATTATTACCGTTAGAGGTACCGACTTGGAAGTGAGAGCATATATAATGGACTTTATAGATGGGCTTCCTAGGAGTGAAAGAGGCAATGAGGCTATTTGGGTTATAGTTGATAGACTTTCTACAAATACCTACTTTATTCTTGTGAGAAATAATAGGACTACGACATCTCTAGCGCAAATTTATATCAAAGAAGTAGTACGATTGCATGGAATTTTGATCAGCATTGTTAGGGATAAAGACCCTTTATTCACAAGTGAATTTTGGAGGAGTTTGTAATCAGGTTTAGGAACGACATTGAATCTTAGCACTACCTACCACCCACAGACCGACGGTCAGACGAAAAGGGTGAACGTGATTTTAGAAGATTTGTTGAGAACTTGCATCATGGGAGGTAACATTTACCCTTGATAGAGTTCACGTACAATAATAGTTACCAAGCAACGATTAACATGACACCCTTTGAAGCCTTATATGGGAGGCCATGCAATCACTTTATTGCTGGTGGGAAACCACCGATAAAATTTTACTTGAACCAGATTTGATCCGCGAGACCTCGGAAAGGTAGAGATGATTAGGCGGCTAACAACTTAGCCAATACAGGTGTCGTCCTAGTTGACTTAACGAAAATGAAAAGCGCACTCTTGGTCAGTCTACCCACTATGACCAATATAATTTCCCCTATTTGACCTTGGCAACTTGGCAATAAAATCCATGAATATCGAATCCCTTTTCCAAACTGGTATATCCAAAGGCCGAAGCAATCCGCTTGGCTTTTGATGTTCGGCTTTCATATGCTGGCAATGCAGACACTGTTTTACCCATAAGCCTACATCTCTTTTCATATCTTCCTGGAAGAAACTTCTCTTTATATCCTAATACATCTTAGTTCCTCTAGGATGAATAGTAAACTTTGATCGAAAACATTCGGTAACATTCCCCTACTTGGAGGCTACGGATGCTGCATTCATCCATAGTTATTAATCTTCGGCGACCAAATACGGCGGTGCTAGATATATTGATACATAGATCACAAGAATATGGAAAAAATTTAACAATTCAAAAAACAAATTTCCACATTCAATTCAAAACCTTTCATGTTCGTTACATAGTCCCAAAACGTTAACCATGTTCAGCAAAATATAATTATTACATATACGCCAAGAGCGACATATGAAGATGTCCCTTGGTAGATCAGAGTAGATAGTAAGGCTAATAAATCTGCCTTTACATCCAAATACACAGTGGAAAAAGATAACTCTAAATAACAAACTGTCTCCTGTATGCCTCCGGAAGCTTTATTCGTCTAAGAAGAGAACCTAAAAACCTTAAATTTCAAACTACTCAAAATCAATTGAGTATCCGAGAGTTTTAGGGGAAAACAAAAACTTCAAGTCAGACATAAAGCCTGGTATAAATAATAATCTAATATCTCAATCCTTTTAGATATCTAGTGAGATAACGTCGCTTGGCGGAATGGGTTTTCCCAACACTAATATCCTAAAACCTTTATAAAACCATATTCTATGCTCATGCATCCACAATGGTTAAAACATACATTATCAAAATTTTATGCTGATATGCATACTTGAAAACATTTAGGATTTCTTATCCCCTTTTTAATCTAACACCATGTCATAAGTAAAGTTTTTAGGGTCACTATTAACCTTTTAGTTTTCATGGGTTTACTAATAACCTTGTTATAATTAAGGGACACCTTGTCCTATTCATAGTTTTCACGGGATCACTAAGAACCTATTGGCTCCTTCTAGTTACCTTAATTAATTCATGGGTTCCCCTGAACCTATTAGTCATTCTAATAACTATTCACCTTATCCTAGTTTTCATGAGTTGACTAGGAACCCATGGATATATCTAGTAACTGGCATCACATCCTAGTTTTCATGGGCTGACTAGGAACCTACTGATATTTCCATTAGCCACTTTCTTATCAGCTAATAATGGATCCTCCTTCTGTTTAGAAGCAATTCTCCCGATCACCACTAGTCGAACTTCCAAACAGAACATCATGGCAATATTCTGACTAGAACTAGCAGTCGATCTTAATTGCACACCACAACTGGCCAAAGCTTCCAGATCTTTCCACCCCGCCAACATAGCCAACATCACATTTTGATGTCTTCTGCTGAGAGCGTCTGCTATTTTATTACCTTTCCCTGGGGTATACTCTATACCAAAATCATAAGCAGCCAAAAACTCCAGCCACCTCTACTGTCGCATATTCAACTCCTTCTGAGAGAATAAGTATCTCAAAGACTTATGATCGGTATACAATTAAAATCTCTCCTCCAAGAGATAATGACTCCAAATCTTCAAGGAAAAAATTACCGCTGCTAACTCCAAGTCATGAGTAGGATATCTTACTTCGTGTGGTCTAAGCTGCGTAGATACGTAAGCAATAACTTTGCCCTTCTGCATCAATACTGCTCCCAATCCAGTCCACATGCATCTGTGTATACTACCAAGCCTTGGTTACAATCTGGAACTACTAACACTGGCGCATCGGTTAATAAATGTTTTAACTTAAGGAACCCTTCCTCACATTTGTTAGACCAAACAAACTTCACATCCTTCATGGTCAACTTAGTCAAAGGCACTGCTATCCGTGAGAAATCCTTAACGAATCTTCGATAATAGCCAGCTAGTCCAAGAAAACTCCTGATCTCGGTTACCGTCTCTGGTATCTTCCAATTATTGACAGCTTCGATCTTATCTGGATCGACGGACATCCCTTCTCTGAAACCACATTACCAAGAAATTTAACCACTTTCTTCCAAAAATGACACTCAGAAAACTTCGCCTTTAGCTGATTCTGCCTCAACGTCTCCAACACTACTCTAGGATGAATCTCATGCTCTCTTTCATTTTTAGAGTACACCAAAATGTCATCTATGAATACCAACACGAACCTATCCAAGTGCTCTCGAAAAACCCGGTTCATCAAATCAACGAAGAAAGCAGGTGCATCTGTCAATCCAAATGGCATCACCAACCACTCATATGAACCATACCTAGTTCGAAATTCCATCAAAGGAATGCTATCCTCCGCCACTCTCAACTGATGGAACCCCATCACCAAATCCAATTGGGAAAATACTCTGGCTACACTCAACTAATCAAAGAGATCATCTAACCTCGGCAGAGGGTATCTATTCTTGGTCGTCCTTTCGTTTAACTTATGATAGTCGATGCATATCCTTAACGACCCATCGGGTTTCTTCACGAACACCGCAGCTACTCCCAAAGGAAAATTGCTTAGTCTGATAAAATTCCTTCCTTCAAGATCCACTAGCTGCACCTTCAATTCCTTCATTTCTATCGGTGTCATCCTGCTACGTTGTCTACTGATAGGTTCAGCTCCCAGTGTCATCCTGCTTGGTCTGATAAACCTATGCTCTGATACCAACTTGAAACATTCCCCAACTTGGAGGCCCAAAACTAACGGCTACGGATGTTGTAGTCATCCATAGTTATTAATCTTCGACGACCAAATTCGGCGGTGCTAGATACATTGATACACAGATCACAAGAATATGGAAAAAATTTAACAATTCAAAAAAAAATTCCACATTCAATTCAAAACCTTTCATGTTCATTGCATAGTCCCGAAATGTTAACCACGATCAGAAAAATATAATTATTACATATACGCTAAGAGCGACATATGGAGATGCCCCCTTGGTAGATCAGAGTATGTGGTAAGGCCAATAAATCTGCCTTTACATCCAAATACACAGTGGAAAAAGATAACTCTAAATAACTAACTACCTCCTGCACTTCTCCGGAAGCTTTGTTCATCTAAGAAGAGAACCTGAAAACCTTAAATCTCAAACTACTCAAAATCAATGAGTACCCAAGAGTTTAAGGGGAAAACAAAAACATCAAGTCAGACATAAAACCTAGTACGAATAATAATCTAACATCTCAATCCTTTTAGATATCTAGTAAGACAATGCCGCTTGGCAGAACGAGTTTTCCCATCACTAGTATCCTAAAACCTTTATAAAACCATATTTTGTGCTCCTGCATCCACAATGGTTAAAACATACATTTTACAAATATTATGATGATATTCATACTTGAAAACATTTAGGATTTCCCATCCACGGTTTAATCTGACATCCTGTCATAATTATAGTTTCTAGGGTCACTATTAACCTTTTAGTTTTCATGGGTTTACTAATAACCTTGTTATAATTAAGGGACACCCTGTCCTATTCATAGTTTTCATGGGATCACTAAGAACCTATAGGCTCCGGCTAGTTAACTTAAATAATTCATAGGTTCCCTTGAACCTATTGGTCATTCCAATAACTAATCACCTTATCTTTGTTTTTATGGGTTGACTAGGAACCTATGGATATATCTAGTAACTCACTTCACATCCTAGTTTTCATGGGCTGACTAGGAACCTACAGATATTTCCATTAGCCACTTTCTTATCTTAGTTTTTATGGGTTTACTAGGAACCTATTGACTGATGTCAATTCTCAATCCGGATATAGTTTTCATGGGTTCACTACAAACCAATTAGCCCTAGCTAACTGTCCTCAATACATAGTTTTCATGGGTTTACTATGAACCTTTTGGGTACTTTCACTAACTACAAAATCATAGTTTTCATGGGTTAACTATGAACCTTTTGGTTTCCTCCAATAACTATAAAGTTTAGGCATCCTATACTTTTGGTCACCCTGACTCCTTGGATGCAATTCTACTCATTCAGGAGTTTAGACAATTTATATTCACTATTGAGTTAACCTAGCTGGTTCTTCTACCCCTTTCTCCCTAAAATTCAGTTATGGGTTATCATGGGAATATATTCATATTTGAAGAAACAAAACAACAATTTAGCAATACCACTCCTGTGGGTTTAAGGTCCTTGGAATAAATTTCATAAAACATAGTTAACACCTTTAACATATATTTTATCAAGGTAATACTTCTTCAAAATTATATATTTAAAGTCATTACAAAACTCCTTTATATAAGCCGTGGTTTTTCTTTAAAAATTTGAATATGGGTTTTTAAAACCTTTCTATAACGTTGAAAGCTTCTACTTTCAACCCCTTCGAAAGCTTTGCTTTCGACCCATTCGAAAGCATAAATCATATCTTTTAAAACAATAGGCTCCGGTCTTTTTAATACTTTAAAATACTTCCTTCGAAACCTTTCGACCTTGTTAAAGTATCATTAAATAAGAGTAGAAAATTTTGAGACCAATGAAGGTCAAACCTTTCGAAACCGTTGAAAATCAAACCTTCCAAAAGCATTGGGTTTGTACTTAAAAATATTACTTTGGATCATAGTGAAAATAGGTGAAAGTATCTCTTTCAAAACCACACTTTATTTATAAAATATTGGGGAAGTTTGATGGTGTCCAAACCAACCTTTCGAAATCATTAAAACATCTAGGAAATAATTGAACCTTTAGACAACGTCGAAAGCACCTACTTTCGACCCCTTCGAAAGGTTTGGGAAGCAGCTTATTTTTATAAAAACCATTAAACCTTTCGATAATGCCGAAAGCTTCTGCTTTCCGCCCCTTCAAAAGTTTCAGAAAATAAAGGCGACAGCTCTTTTTTCCAAAATCCTCTTTGAAACAACCTTTCGAAAACGTAGCTTTCGATTATGTCGAAAGCTCCTTTCAAAACTATCCTTTCAAAACCATAGCTTTCGACCCTGTCGGAAGCAAGCATAGCTTTCGACCTTGTCAAAAGCTCTTTATAAAACCAACCTTTCGAAAAATCATAGCTTTCGACCTTGTCGAAAGCAAACAAAATTTTCGACCTTGTTGGAAGCTTTTTAAAACAGGAAAGTGATCTTCTTTTTCAAATCAAAGTAAATTAAGGGTCCATCTTCTTCGAAAGCAACCCTTCGACAGCATACCTTCCGACTTGGTCCAATTCAATACACAACACCTGAATGATATCATGTGCATTGCTTTCGACCTTGTTGGTAATTGAAGTCAAAAGGTCTTGGTTGATAGGTCTAAGTCGAAAGGTTTGCCAAAGAAGGCGGAACCACCTTTTTCTAGGTAAAAGCTGATTTTGCCAAATTAAGTAAATTTTTTGTAACAAACTTGCCTACTTGTAAACATTTGATTGCCTTTCACAATTTTTAAATAATTTGGATAATATTTGCCGCATTTTCTCAGATCTAAAATCAAGTTAGCATTTAACAAATAAGCCCTTCCTCTAATAAAACTCTTAAATCATTTAGTCCTCCTTTTGGAATAATTTAATTTCCATACTAAATCACTTAATAAAAATCCCTAAAAATTCCAGAAATTCACTTTAATCATGTTATCTAACATATCAAAAATTTTAGACCCAAATTCTTTATATATTTTCCAAAATAAATTTATAAACCCAAATAACCATATTTTTCTTTGAAAATTCATAACTAATTCTCCACGGCTTGAAAAATTATGAAAATTAAAACCCAACTCCAAAATAATGTGTTCCATAACATATAATTTTCCCATGACATTTAAAAACCATTTAATCTCAGTTTTACCCTAAAACCGTGTATATCTCCTTTTAAACAACCTTATTTAATCCATATAAATCATCAATCAAGCATATCATGATTCAATATATCATAAAAATAGATTTACCCTTAAATCCAAAACCATATGATTATAAAACCAAAATAGAGATGTAGAAATTATTATTCACCTTAGATTGGATAAGGAAATTGAAGTTTGATTGAGATTGATTTCTTCTAGCTTAAGCCTAAGCTTTACTTTGATTTTCTTTTCTCTTCTTTCTTCCTAATGGTCGGCCTTGCTTCCTTATTATGTTTTTAATTTTTTCTTGTAATAAAATGAACGTGTATGACAAGAGGGAATGGTATAAGGGTGGGAAATATGGGCGGCTATTTACTCTAATGCCCTTATATTTAGTTTCTTAACCATTTATAAGTTCATTTAGTTAGATAAGCACGGCCACTTTATTTATTAATCAACCTCAATCTCCTTATCTACATTATTCTATTTAATTTATTCTAATTAAATCTCTTGAATATTGTCAATAAAATTTGGGGTGTTACACATTCCCTAAGTACTTCTTTCCTTAGGTCGCCAACATCGGGAACACATAATCGTCTCTTCTTTCTCAAATAACCATTCTAGTCAAGATAAAAGTCCTTCAAATCATCAATCTCGGTTCCATTCTCTAATCTTTTAATTCTTTCAGCTAGCAATAGATCATCAATTTGCTTAGAAGTAATTCTTTCGATTAATACTAGTCGAACTTCCACAAAAAATAACAATGCAACACTCCGACTAGAACTGGCATCTTAACCGCAGACTACAAGTAGTCAATGCTTCCAAATTCTTTCCATTTAGCCAACATAGCTAACACCACATTCTGATGTTTCCTGGTAAGTGCATTTGCAATTTTGTTTTCTTTCCCTGGTGTGTACTCAATTCCAAAACCATAAGCAACTACAAACTCTAGCCATTTGTTGTCTCGTATTTAACTCCTTCTGAGAAAATAAGTATCTTAAGGACTTGTGATCCGTATACAAATCGAATTGTTCTCCCAAAAGGTAATGTCTCCACACCTTCAAAGAAAATATTACAGCAGCCAACTCTAAATCATTAGTCGGATGTCTAACTTCGTGCGGTCTAAGCTGCACGAAGCATAGGCAATTACTCTATCCCTTTGCATTAACACAACTTTTTGTCATGTTTCATATATAGATCACCAAATCTTGGTTCCATCTAGAACAACTACCATGGACGCATTAGTCAATAAATGTTTTAGCTTCTGTTATGCCTCCTCACATTTATTTTTCTTTGACCTACCAGATATACAAGATTTTCTAACTGACTGTTAGAAGAAAACTGGACGATCTATTCAAATACACTTATCCTGGTGTTTACTGGAGTATCTGTCAAACTCATAGTTTTTCCAGGCTTACTATGAACCTACAGGTTTGGCAGGCCAGCCTATAACCAATCTTATCTTTATGTATTCCTTTCTGTGCATAAACCTACTTTTTGTCTTACCCGTAACAAAGCCCTACGCACTGGAATTTTGGACTTATATCAGCTTGAGGCTAACAACTGAAGTATAGAGCTCTACCCCACACATGTACCTTCTGGTTTTCTATTCTTTGAATCAATTCATCCTATCACAATCTATCCAAAAATGATAAGAGTAATAATTCTTTAGTAAGATTTTGGACTAAATATCCCTTTCTATTTCCTTGAAAGCAATTTCTTTATAAATGATTTAACCCTTGAAATCACACTTTCAAAATAAGGAAAATAAGTCATTTACTTTATCCAAAATAATTATTCCATGACATATGCTTTTATAAAACTTCATCGATGAAGTTCGAAGTCAATGGAGGTCACGCCCCTTAAACATAGGCCATAAGGCCAAAATTATAAACCTTGTATAGTGATAAAGCTCGGCGACCTCTTTGCCACTAAGAGTCAAATATAAATATAATTTATCAAAGTAATAAATAATTCTCTAATACGAGCCTTTATAGTTTTCGTTGTGGAATCTAGTATATTGGAATTTAATTAATGTAACAATGTCGACTAAGATTATATATTTATTTGAAAGAGTTTTCAAAGAATGTCATTAGAAATAATATCTCTGATTTTACGTAGCAAATGGTTTTGTTATCATAAGGTAAAAACTCATCCGTGTTTATGAGCAGCGTGGTCTTATGAGATAGTCTTTGTTTTCAAAAATCCATGTTTTGAGTTTTCTCACACCAGTCCCATGACTTACCTTGAGTTTATTTTCTTTTTCCTTAAACTCTAGGTGCCAACTTTTTCGGGCAGCCAAGTAGTTCAGGTCTAGCTTGGAACATTGTGGAGGAGCTTGAAGTAGAAGCTGGAGTTTCCTCTATAGATGGTTATCCATTTCAATTTCCACTGCATTTGTTTACTGTTTGTATTCAGCTTTAGTAGGGACATGTATTTATAACTGTCCAGGCTGAGATTAGGATAGATTCTGATATATGTATTTAAAATTTCCACTGTAAAGGTTATATAATGAAATGATATATGCTATTCCATTCATGTATGAATCTGTTCTGTCTTTATTTTTCTTTTTACCCTTCACGTTCTGTCTTTCCGACACTCGAATATTTGGCGTGTGAATACCGTGGACATATTAGTGTTTGTCTTTGAGGGTCAAAAAGGCGGGCCGTCACATTCGCCCCTAAAACATAGGCCATAAGGCCAAAACTATAAACCTTTTATAGTGATAAATCTTAATTACCTCTTTGCCACTAGTCCGTCTTCTATATAAAAGTAAGTTAAAGTCTTAAACTTATAAAACATAAGGCCACAAGGCCGATAATATGACCATAGCACTTAATAGAGTGTCGACGTCGTAAGATATAAAACATAGTTTCATAGTTTAAGGTCATAAATCTTAATGTTAGCATAGTTAAATCTCGGCATCAAATGCCTTAAAGAAAAATAAGAAACTTCATTAGGGTCGAAGTCAATATAACTGGCATCATAGCCCTATTCAAAAGTAGGTTACTAGGATTAAAAGTGGCAACCATTAAAGTCGAAGTTATAACATACGACATTACATTGCCAAAGTCATTAATAGCAGCATAGTTGCCTATAGAGTCGAAGTCAATATGTTTAAGACATGCGGCATCATTATCACCGCTATAAACTACTTTGAAACCAATGGAGTTGGCGCCCTTAATAAAAATAAGTGGCATTGCATCCATCGAGATTGACAAGGATAAAAGCGGCATAGATAAAGTGTTTGAGGAAAACAAGAGACGTCATTCCCTTTGAAGCTCATGATGTTGATGGTATCTATGCCGACATCGACTCCAACCTTCTTGAATTCATTACATATCATCTAGAATGATATCCTATGTATTTATTATGGTCGGCAATGTATGACAGCGGCATCATGGACTTCGTCGGTCATGACTTCAAAGTGGCAATGTCATAAATAACCTAAAAACTGTAATTTTGCTATTCAAAGTAATTTCTTTTCACCAACTCCTTGTGCTTGTCAAAATATCATTGGATAACAAAATTCTTCATCAAAATCAGTACTAGAAAACTTCCAATAGGCAAATTTATCATTCCTAAACATATTTGCAAACCATTAGCTTATATTAATATTTTAATATAAATATTAAGCTTTTCTAGCCCAATAAATTTATATAAAATCATAAACTCATGGGAAAAATCCTCAAAAATCATAATAAAGCCAATTTATTATTTCCTTTAACATATAAAAATTTTGAAACCAAAAACATAATTTAATTATTATAAATAATTAAAACCTAAATTATCTCATTTTTCAACCTTAGGAAATTCACCAAATATTCCCATTAAATCAGAAAATTATGAAATTAAAAACCCATTTCCAAAATAATGTTTCTAACATCATATCAAAATTTTAAATCATTTGGGTATTATATGATAGGTTTTCTAACTCAAACATATCACTTAATTTCGTAAATAAATTCCATAAGTTCACCAATAAGCATATAATTGTTCAAACAATCATGGCATTGCATAATATAAGCAAAAGAATCGAATTTATACTTAAATATGAAAATAATACTTAAAACATGAGATGCATAACTATTATTCACCTTAAATGGTTAAAGAAGGTTGAGATTTGTATTTGATTCGATTCTCCATAGCTTCCTACTTGATTTTCTAGTTTTTCTTCTCCTTGAATACTTTGTTTATGGCCGACCTTAACCCTTTGATTTTGTTTGTGACTAATGAAGTGAGGGAGGAAACGAGAATGTGAAGGGGTATATTTAGGAATTATACTCTTTTCCTATTTTGCCCTCCTCGTATATCCTCCTTCTTATTAATGTTCTAATTAGTTCCATTAGTTTACTAATTAAGGCTCGACCCATACTAATTATCAAATCTCACTCTCCTTAACCTTTTATATTATTTTATTTAATTTATCCAATTAAATATCCTAAATAATGTAATTAGAATTACCATTGTTACATATGGGTACTTATTTTTGTTATTATATTTTATCTCTACTATTGTGAGATTCTATAAACATAGATAGATAGCTCTGTATATTGTTTATTGTATCAATTTTACCAACTAACAGCTAGCTTTGGAATGAGCCTAAGGTTCGATGGCTTTTATTGGACCGAAAATTAGGCCCATTTCGAAGAGGGTTGTTACACGTACCGATCGCTCCCGTCATTTGTGCTCTCACATTTGCCTAGGAATTGAATCAACCTTTTGCCTTCATGTTCCCCTCCAAATCGTATATGCTCATAGTACATGACCGTGAAGCCGATCATAGTCCCAGTTTCACATCTGATTGGCCCTTGATCGCTATCTCGATTTCTTACTATTCTCGTGTAAGAATGGGCCATGCCTTGCACTCAGTGCCTTGATTGCTTCCTCGACCGCTTGCCCAAACGCCTTAGTGATCGTTACCGACCACTTATGCACCTCTTATGTTTGCATCTAAAATCTTACCCTCGCCTTCCATTTCAGTTTCCCGAGTAGCTCGAATCTTCTTCGAAGTTATGCCAAAGTCTCGGGTTGAACTACGTCCAAACCAAGAGAAAAATCTCATAAAAAACACTCCATGCTCAGGCTTTATTGCCTGGAACAAGTCCCCATTGATGGATCGATCAGGTCCCATCGACGGACTGGTAGGGACTGCTCCCAACCAGTATAGCCTGGCCAACGAGTAGCGAATTCTCAAACTACAAAACTGTAGTTCGTAAACTAGTTAATCTAGAGTTTGACTTAAATAAAAAAAACAAAACACAAACAAACCTACTAAAAAATAAACAAAACCCTAATATCTATAACTAAAGCCCAATACACATAACAAAAAAAACGGCCCAAGTAATTTAAAGAACACTGTCTTCCTCTTCTTTTGTTTGTGTAATCTCTTCGGCCTAAAAAGATAAACGATTTTGCCTTTTCACTGCTCATCCATGCCGTCTTGTTTCTTGCGATCTGGAATTAGGGTTTTTGATGTATTGAAGACGCCGATTCAATTGATCGATTGTAGTGATGATTTCACTTTGATTTGCTTCGTCAATCGATTCCTTAGATTTGATTGCACTCGGTCGCTTCAATTTAGTCGAGCACTTCTTCAGTTATGGCTTTGGTATGATTTAAATTTGCTGTTTTTAATTAACTTGATAGTAACTCGACTTCGATGATTTCTGCCAATGATGAATTTGGTTTAAATAGGGATAAAATCCCTAAATTTTCATTCGTATATTTTGGTTTGAATTCGTCAAATGCTTTGCTCGGCCATTCGGTTCTTGATTGCATGATTTTAATGATTTCTGACTTGTTCATTTCTGATATATTTGAATTTGTTCTGTTCTTTGCCCCTACGACCTGTTCATTATTCGCTTAGAGCTTGTTCACCATATTTGATGTTCCATTTTCTGAAATACGCTTTCTTATGACCTCTGATTGTATTCTTTTGACTTTGTTCAAACTGTTGAATGCTCTGTTACTATGCTTTGATTTCACTCAACATATATATACATCACAGAAACGTAATCTAAAGCTGCATTTTCCAGATTACAAACCACCAATTAGATAGATTTCAGTATGTTATATGATCATTTACCTGGGTTTACTGCTCTTGGCCTCTACTTCGTGTGATTGCTACGGCTGCTCTGTCCACCCGAGTGCTTGCATTCATGTATGTTCATGTGTATGTGATTCTTTGGCATCAATTCTGGTTGTTAGACTTGTTTTCATGTGCTTGTTAGACTTGTCTAGTTGAGCTGCACTGTGATTCTTCATGAGTCTTCATGTACATTGACTGGTCTAGTTGAGTTGCATTTCCTTGTACCATTTGAAGTCCGGCTCCATTTGGAGTCTGATTGCATGTTGTGTGTGTGATTACTACAGGTCCAATGCATTGATGTCTTCTCTGTTTCATGTCTATATTTGGGGGGCCACTTTGTACATGTTGAAACTTAACTTGCATATGAACTTGTACATGTCGAAATGTTTGCATATGTCCATTTCTCTATTTCATATGAACTTGACATGTCTGACACTATGTTGCTTTGATTGTATGTTGTCATGCTGCTTTGCATCCATTTAACATGTTTGGTTTGGTTACCTCTGAACTCCTATGCACTGTTGTGTTTTTCTGCATTTGTTCATTGATTTTGAAAATCATGCACATACATATGCATGTATATATGTGTAGGTATGTAATGCATGTGTCGTATCCATTTATATTCGATTTGTACATGTGTGGTGCACTTTGAAGTTTGGTGTGTGTTCAAATGTTGTTTTCATGTTGGTTGAACCTAAGCGGTCTGATATGTGGTATGTGTGTTTCCTGCTTTTGCTTTATCCTTTGTACAGATTGCTTGCATATTGAATTCCTGAATGTCATTGCTGTGTTACTTGTTTTTGCACTTGAGTTGAATCCAGTCTTGGCCTAGGTTTGACCTTGTGCTCACCTGTTCCTGTAATATTAACAAGCAAGTGTATATCGGTGTGCATGACCTTGTGGCATGTACAATGATATACTGTGCGTGTCACAAGTTGTTCACGTAAGATGAATTAAAAAGAAAATTGATGACGAACAACCCAAAAAACTGAGGCAAACAATATTTTCAAACACACACTTCATTGTGTACTATAAAATATTTCTTTTTCAATTTTACTACACAGTGTTTATTTTGCAGATAGTTCAGATGCCGGATACACGTTGGAATAAAGTTGAAGATCAAATACGAGTGATGAGTGAATATGTAGGGAGGTGAAACATGTATGAAAAATTGTATAGTGAAACTTGTGTTGTAATTGAAACTTGTATTTGGAATTGTGTAAATATAGCGAGAGCTTAAATTTGTACTATCTGAATTTGCAATAAAATATTTGTTTGAATAAAATATTTGTTTAAATAAGAATTCCGAGTTATTTATTTTATTCAACAAATATTTATTTAATTATGTGGAAAAAATAAAATAGTACAATAATAAATAATTTTAAATGAATATATATATATATATATGTTTATTATCATCAAACAAAAATCATACATTAATATATTCTACAATCTCCCCCTTTTGATGATAACAAACATATATTAAGATTTTGACTCTATTAAATGTATTTGGTCTTGATGAATTCTATTAGCTCCCCTTATTTGAATACTCCCCCTACAACAAAGCTCCCATTTCACATATGCATGAATATAAAAAAATATGCAAAATAAAAAACAATAAAAAATGTAATGAACCTAGATGAGAATATGCAATTAAAAAATTTGAACTTATTTGCCAAAAACTTAACTTCTCTCCCCCTTTTGTTATCAGCAAAAGAGTAATAGTGTTAGGTAAGAGTGATAAAGTGATAAATATTAATACAACAATAATCCCTAATCGAGTATACATATTAAATTTCAAGAAAAAATCAAACAAAAATCATAAATACTCTATTAGGCGCATATTCCATTTTAGAGTGATAGGGGTGATGTCGGCATAGAAAACCATATAGTCGTGTCCATTTGTGGTATATTTATGACAGGAATTTTTTTGAATACTTGCTAACCATGCATAACCGATAAGACTTTTAAATGAGACTAGTAGTATTCCTTATTTTTTTAAAATTAATTTCAAGCATCTTCTAACCACGCATAACCGTGAGGACTTTTAAATGAGGTTAGAATCAACTTGTCTATTTCATCCAATTTTGATATGTGTTCCATACATGCATAACCGTGAGTACTTTTAAATGAGCATGAAAGCGCATACTCAGAGATTTCAAGTAGTTCACCCATGCATAACCGTGATGACTTTTAAATGAGAGTGAATACTTTTGGATGATTTTATTGCTAATTAATTAAAAAAATGAATAATTTCCTATTTAAATACCACATTTTGACATACTATATTAGATTTTGATGAGTGATTGTCGTAGAAATATGATAGAACTAGAGATGGTCATGGAATTTTTACCAACCAAAGTTATTACAAATTTTGTTTAAATTTTTAAAGAAATTTTCTAAATATACTCTCTCAAGGCATAATGTATGATCAAGATCAACACTCATCACTTTTTCAGTCACTTTTATCTTTTCGATAATCAATAGGGAGTCAGATTAGTTAACATAGGAATTTAAGATCAAATAAATATAAAATATAAAATCACATTTCTAAAATGCCTAAACTGAGACAAAGCCGTACAATTTTTTTTTTCTGGAAGGGGTTTTGTAAAAATGTCTACCAATTGAGAATCAGTTGAAATGAAGTTTATGCAGATATTTTCTTTGGAAATGTGATCTTTAATGAAATAATGTCTAACATCTATATGCTTGGTGCGAGAATGATGTACATGATTATTTGTGAGATCATGCACTTTTGCTATCACACATAAGTGGAACTCGTTTAAAATTTAGACCACGGTCTTGCGAAGTTTGTATCATCCATAAAATTTAAGCAGAGCAACCACTTAGAGCAATATACTCTGGCTCAGTGGTAGATAATGCAATACAATTTTGTTTTCGACTTGACCATGCAACTAATGAATGTCCCAACATAAAACACATTCCACTAGTACTTTTTCTATCAACTAGACTACCAGCATAGTCTGCATCTGAATACCCTTTTAACTCAAATTTATCATTAGTTAGAAACCATAGACCAAACTGTGGGGTGTGCAACATATACCTTATAATCCTTTTTACAGCTTTTAAATGAGATTCTTTTGGATTTGATTGAAACCGTGCGTATAAACAAACAGAGAACATAATGTCTGGTCTAGAAGCAGTAAGATAAAGAAGTGATCCAATCATACCGCGATATTTCTTTTGATCAACTACCTTACCTTTTTCATCCTTGTCAAGTTTAATTGTTGTGCTCATGGGAGTTTTTGCAGGTTTTGCATCTTTCAATCCAAATTTGTTGACAAGCTCTTTGAAATATTTTGTCCGAGAGATGAACGTACCTTTTTCACTTTGTTTGATTTGAAATCTTAAAAAGAATTTCAACTCTCCTACCAAGCTCATTTCAAACTTTTCCTGCATGACTTTTTCAAATTTCTCATACAAAAGGTTGTTAGTGGCACCATAAATAATGTCATCAACATATATTTGAACAATCAAAGGGTCATCATTTTCATGCAATAGAAATAATGTGGTGTCTACACAGCCCTTTTTGAACCCATTTTCAAGGACATAAGTGCTAAGACATTCATACCAAGCCCCAGGGGCTTGTTTTTAATCCATATAGCGCTTTCTTAAGTTTATATACATGGTAAGGGTATTATGGACTTTCAAAGCCTTCAGGTTGTTCAACAATACATCCTCTTTCAAAATTCCATTTTGCTGTGGAGTACTTTCAAAGCCTTCAGGTTGTTCAACAATACATGGTTTGATTCTTTCTCTCGGCTACTCCATTTTTCTGTGGAGTACATGGGGGCAAAGAATTCATGTTTAAATCCATTTTCATCACAAAAATTTTCAAATTCTCCACCATGATCACTTCTTAGCGAAATAATAGAAACTCCTTTTTCATTTTGAACTAATTTTGTGAATTTAGTGAAGTATGAGAAAGTTTTTGATTTTTTAGCTAAGAAGTATACCCACGTGTATCTAGAGTAATCATCAACTAATACATAACAATATCTCTTACCACCTAAACTTGCAATATCAATAGGTCCAAACAGATCCATATAAACAAGTTCAAGAACTCTAGAAGTACTTACAGAGTTCTTGGCATGAAAATATGATTTTTTAAATTTTTCTATAGTACATGCTTTACATAGAGTTTCTATTTTGAAATCGTGAGATGGTAAACCTCTTACCAAATCTTTTCCTTTTAATGTGTTTAATAGATTCATGCTACCATGTCCTAATCGTCTATGTCATAAGTTTACTTCTTCATCCTTAACTACCAAACATTTTGAAAGAGCGAGATCATCAAAAGATAGAGAGTGTATATTACCTTTCCTCTTACCTGAAAATAATGTTTCTTTTGATGATTGGTCAACAATTTTGCACAAATCAAAATAAAAAACAACATTCATTCCTTTATCACATAACTGGCTAATTGAAATCGGATTATGGCGCAGATTTTGAACATATAATACATCGTTTAAGGTAAATGTACCGTTACCTATTTTACCTTTACTGATAATTTTACATTTATTGTTGTTTCCCATTGTGACTCTGCCACCTTTGTACTTCTCTAGGCTAAGGAACTTTGATTTTTCGCCCGCCATGTGCCTGGAACAGCCAAAATCCAGGTACCACTCTTGTTGTTCCTTAGCCTGCCAACACACCTACATGAGAAAAGAGTTTAGTGACCTATTTGTTTTTATAGGTCCATGATTGTTAGTGACGAACAAATTTGAAAAACATGTTTGTGTAGAACAAAGACAGTCTATGTTTTTTTCCTTTTGTCACCTAGATTTGTTTGATTTTAAGGAATTTAACATTCATGCCTTTAGGAACCCAAATTGGTATGGTTTTCGTGTGTTTGGGTCTATATCAGCAATTGTTTTGACTGTGTCCAATTTTTCCACAAATTGTGCACTTGGAGTTGACATGATTAGTTTCATTTTTACCTTTTTCAGATTAAGTATACCCAAGTCCTTGTCTAATGGTATTAACAGTTTGTTTCCCTAATAGCATATTTAGTGATCTTTCTCCTTTGAAGAATTTTCCTAAAGTTGTAGACAATTGTTGGACTTGTGACTTGAGAGATTTATTTTCATTCAATAACAAAGTGCACTTTTTAATAGAATTTTCTCTCCTAGTATTTTCACTTTCTTTCAAAATCAGAATTTCATTTTCAAGCGATTTAATTCTAGTTTCTGATTTTTTTATTTCCTCTTCTAATGATGGACACTTATCACACTTAGGGCTTTTTTTCTATAGTTTTGAACCATTTGATCAAGCTGCTTATTTAGTTCTATCAAACTATCTTTTTGTGATTCAATTTTAGCGTACTTTTCCTTAAGTCTTTCAAAATAGCCATTCACTTCATGAAAATATATAAGTAATTGTGAATGAGTAAGTTTTGATACATCGCGGGGCTCATCATCATCGTTGTCACTTGTTTCTCCTAAAAGACACCAATTTTCTCTTTCACTCTCACTACCAGTGCTTTTATCATCGTTTTCATCACTTTCATCCCAAGTTGCAAAACTTCTCCTTTTCGGTTTCTTTCCTTTGCTGACTTGATTTTGAGGACAATTTGGCTTGATATGATCAGGTTTATTGCACTTGTGACAAATTACCTCCTACTTTTCTAAGTTGTCTAGAACTTTGACGATTCTACTCTTTAGTTGTTGATTTAGGGTTGGATTTCCATATTTGTGGTTCCACCTTTTGAATCTCTTTATTATCAGTGCCAGTTCAGCTGCTCCTTCATCATCATAATCTTTACTTTCCATCGTTCCTTTGAGAGCTATTGATTTCTTTCGCGTATCTCCTTCTTCATGTTCTTCCTTGAATTTGATTTCTAGCTCATAAGTGGTGAGATTTCCGATGAGTTCTTCAACTTTAACTTGTTTCAGATCCTTTGATTCTTGAATGGTAGTCACCTTTGCTTTTTCGTGGAAGAATTCTGAGGATCTTTCGGACTATTTCTAGTTCTGTGTATGGTCTTCATAGAGATTTTGATTTGTATACAAGATTAGAAAGTCGTCCATACATTTCTTTGACACTTTCATCCTTTGTCATTGTGAAGTTCTCATACTTGCTACTAAGCATGGCAAGGCGAGATTCTTTGACCTGGGAGGTTCCTTCATGAGTCACTTCAAGCATGTGCCAAATTTCCTACGCAGTTAGACAATGTGAGACTCGGTTAAATTAAATTTGATCTAATGAGCAAATAATAGAATTCATAGCTTTAGCATTAGCAGTTTGTAGTTTATTTTCAAGATCTGTCCATTGATCCATAGGTTTATCAACTTCTTGATTATCAACCATTATTGTTGGTGTGCTATATCCCGTTTCAACAATATTCCATGCATCTATGGTTTTTAGAAAAATTTTCATTCTTGTTTTCCAATATGCATATTCACCATTGAACATGGGTGGTCTAGCTATGGAGTGACCTTCAGAAAAAGCATTATTAAAAGAAGCCATTGAAAGAAAAAAATCAAAAAAATTCAACAGAAATTGGTTTTTGTTCCTAGCTCTGATACCACTTGTAAGATCATTTTTACCCTAGAGGGGAGGGGGTGAATAGGGTCTACTAAATATTAATGCGGAATTAAAATAAAAACAGAAAGTAATGCAGTAAAGATTACACACAGTTTTACCCAACTTCGGCAAAAACCTGCCTATGTACTGCCCCTAAGGTTTCTACTAGAAATTAAGTAATCAGACGCTTACAAAAACACACAAACTTACGATACTCGCTAACTTGATTAACCTAACTCTAAGCTCAAAATCCTACCACAACTCAGCCACTGAGTTGCGAATTCTCGAACTACAAAACCGTAGTTTGTAAACTAGTTAATCTAGAGTTTGATTGACATAAAAAAAAGACAAAACACAAACAAATCTACTAAAAAATAAACAAAACCCTAATATCTATAACTAAAGCCCAATACACATAAGAAAAAAAATGGCCCAAGTAATTTAAAGAAGGCTGTCTCCTTTTTCTTTTGTCTGTGTAATCTTTTCGGCCCAAAAAGATAAACGCTTTTGCCTTTTCACTTCTCATCCATGTCGTCTTGTTTCTTGTGATATGGAATTAGGGTTTTTGATGTATTGAAGACACCGATTCAATTGATCGATTGCAGTGATGATTTCACTTTGATTTGCTTCGTCAATCGATTCCCTAGCTTTGATTGCACTCGGTTGCTTCAATTTAGTCGAGCACTTCTTCGGTTATGGCTTTGGTATGATTTAAATTTGCTGTTTTTAATTAACTTGATAGTAACTCGACTTCGATGATTTCTGCCAATGATGAATTGGGTTTAAATAGGGATAAAATCCCTAAATTTTCGTTCGTATATTTTGGTTTGAATTCATCAAATGCTTTGCTCGGCCATTCGATTCTTGATTGCACGATTTTAATGATTTCTGACTTGTTCATTTCTGATATATTTGAATTTGTTCCATTCTTTGCTCCTATGACCTGTTCATTGTTCGCTTAGAGCTTGTTCACCATGATTTGCTGTTTCATTTTCTGAAATACGCCTCCTTATGACCTCTGATTGAATTCTTTTGGCTTTGTTCAAACTGCTGAATGCTCTGTTACTATGCTTTGATTTCACTCAACATATATATATATATACATCACAGAAACATAACCTAAAGCTACATTTTCCAGATTACAAACCACCAATTAGATAGATTTCAGTATGTTATATGATCCTTTATCTGGGTTTACTGCTCTTGGCCTCTAGTTCGTGTGATTGCTACGGCTGCTCTGTCCACCCGAGTGCTTGCATTCATGTGTGTGTGATTTTCTGGCATCAATTCTGGTTGTTAGACTTGTTTTTATATGCTTGTAAGACTTGTCTAGTTGAGCTGCACTATGATTCTTCATGAGTCTTCATGTATGTTGACTAGTCTAGTTGAGTTGCATTTCCTTGTACCATTTGAAGTCTGGTTCCATTTGGAGTCTGATTGCATGTTGTGTGTGTGATTGCTGCAGCTCCAATGCATTGATCTCTTCTCTGTTTCATGTCTATATCTGGTGCACCACTTTGTACATGTTGAAATTTAACTTGCATATGAGCTTGTACATGTCAAAATGTTTGCATATGCCCATTTCTCTGTTTCATATGAACTTGACATGTCTGACACTTTGCTGCTTTGATTGTATGTTGTCATGCTACTTTGCATCCATTTAACATGTTTGGTTTGGTTGCCTCTGAACTCCTGTGCATTGTTGTGTTTATCTGCATTTGCTCATTGATTATGAAAATCATGCACATACATATGCATGTGTATATGTGTGATTGTGTAATGCATGTGTCGTATCCATTTATATTCGATTTGTACATGTGTGGTGCACTTTGAAGTCTGGTGTGTGTTCACATGTTGTTTTCATGTTGGTTGAACTTGAGCAGTCTGATATGTTGTATGTGTGTTTCCTACTTTTGCTTTATCCTTTGTACAGATTGCTTGCATATTGAATGCCTAAATGCCATTGCTGTGTTATTTGTTTTTGTACTTGAGTTGAATCCAGTCTTGGCCTGGGTTTGACCTTGTGCACACATGTCCCTGCAATTTTAACAAGCAAGTGTATATCGGTGTGCACGACCTTGTGGCATGTACATTGATACACTGTGCATGTCACAAGTTGTTCGCGTAAGATGAATTAAAAAAAATTGATGACGAATAACCCAAATAACTGAGGCAAACAATATTTTCAAACACACACTTCATTATGTACTATAAAATATTTCTTTTTCAATTTTACCGCGGTAGTATTTATTTTGCAGATAGTTCAGATATTGGATACAAGTTGGAACAAAGTTGAAGATTAAATACGAGTGATGAGTGAATATGTAGCGAGGTGAAACATGTATGAAAAATTGTATAGTGAAACTTGTGTTGTAATTGAAACTTGTATTTGGAATTGTGTAAATATGTGAGAGCTTACATTTGTACTATTTGAATTTGTAATAAAATATTTATTTGAATAAAATATTTGTTTAAATAAGAAGGGGGAATTAATTAAAGGAAAATTTTTTGTATATTTTTAGCCTCAAGGACACGACCTCAATATTTTAACCGCAATGACAAACATTCTCCTAAAAATTATTCATAAGGACAAACATTCTTCCAAAATTATTCATAAGGACAAACATTCTTCCAAAACTGCTACTGAACCAGAAACTGATACCTAAAAACTGCTATCGATAACTACAAACTGATACCTAAAAACTGCTATCAATAACTAAAAACTGATACCTAAAGAAAGTTGTCCTTCAGGCTAAAATGCTGAAGGTCTGTCCTTGAGGTTAAATCGCTGAGAAATTTTGTCCTTGACAAAAATTTCCTGAAATAAGAATTCCGAGTTATTTATTTTATTCAATAAATATTTATTTAATTATGTGGAAAAAATAAAATAGTACAATAACAAATACATTTAAACGAATCTATATATGTTTATTATCATCAAACAAAAATCATACACTATTATATTCTACATAGAGTTCAAAACTCATTTAATTAGCTTACTAAATTTTCTAAAACTATTTAAATTAGTTTCATTATTACTAACTAATGACTTGCACTTAATAATGTCATCTAATTACTCGCTAATCCATTACAACATCACATATAATCATTCGATTAACCTAACCATTCCTAATCTAACTAACTATTTCAAAAATAGTAATTAAGATCTTAAAAAAATAATGAGTTAATACAATCATGTTTGTAACATGCATATGAGCCTAAATTAACACAAACATTCTTTCAAATCACTTCTTATAATTCTATAATTTTTAGTAAATGAAATAATGAAGATTAATAAGTAAATGCAGTTAGAGAATCATCCCACTCACCTTCTCCTTCCCTAATTTAAGCTCTAATCACCAAAACCCATGCTTTTTTTCTCTTGAAATATTAAATGGAGCTTCAAACACAACTTCAGGCTAATCCCTTGATTGGTTTTGTAAGGAATTGGATGAGATGAATTATGATGATATTTTCATGAATTTAGAAATTTATTCGAGTGGAGTTAAGGATTGGAGATTAAGAGGAGATTAAGGGAAGATTATGAAAGTGATTAGGGAAAGTGGAAGAAATGTTACGTTGAAATGAAAATGGATGAGGACTTAGCTACACATAAGATAACTTAGGGCAAGCTAGTGGGCTTTAACCCAAAGTCCATTTCATCCAAACAAAAACTATTCACTCTAAAAACTTTTCGACTCCAAACATAGCCAAGTTTATACTCATTCTTTTCACGATGGAATTATGGTTTAACCTATGTGTGCCTTGAGTTCCAATTCATCCGTCTCCAAAAGTTGAGTACAATGGGTGTTCCATTAACTAACGTTTAAATATTTAAATAAATTATTTAAATATTCATTCATTAAAATTGTGGGGTGTTACATTCTCCCATCCTTAAAAGAATTTCTCCCTGGAATTCCTATAAGTACGAGAAAATAACTGTACTAACCAAAATTCCCGAGCCTCAACTTCGGAAAATTTCAGCAGTAATTCCCTTATGCCGCCACCGTTACAGTAATTCCCAAATTAGAATGCATCACACAACTGGGAAATATGTGACAGCCTTCGTTATCCCACGTTTCATAAAAGTGCATACCCCTTTTAAGAAAGCATCTCACTATTTAAATGCAAATCTCTGAAAATAAGCATTTAAATAGCTATACTTCAGCTCTCAAGTACCTAATTGTACCGTACAAAGAGGATTATGCACCAACACTTCAACAACACAAAATTCAAACATGCATAGTCTTAGTGTAGTAACTAGTACTACCCCAACTAAACATGACAACCAATTAGAGAATAAGCTCAAGTAAGCCCGTATCAAATTATACCACAAACTCTGAGTCACATCAAAAGGCGGTAGACCTGTATAGATCCCATCTCGACCTCAAAATAGGCATAGATGGTATGCAATCTATTTTAGATGGCCATTTCTATATCCCTCCGAGCATGCTTTAGCAGAAAATTATAACTATCATACATGCAACCAAACACACAAAGTAGGAAAGGACAATAAATAACAATCATCAACAATAAACTAATAGCAAACAATGGTAGGCAATAATAACTAACATACAAACTATCAAACATGCAAAAAATCAACAAGATCAACAACAATCAAACCATCCAATAGAAAACAACAACAACAACAACATCAAACAATAGCAAGTGAACATGAACAATGAAAAACAATAACAAGAAACAATAACCATCAACAAACAACAATAAGCAATCGGTATACAATTACGATTCAAAAAACTAATAAACAAGCAACAACAATCATACAAAACAATGGAATATTCAAAAAGAGTCTATACCCGAAATGCATGGTAACCAATCAATAGCCAAAATGTGCATGTCAAGCCATAAACCCATATGAGCTTATTCGACATCCAAGATAAACAAAATGGTTAAGTGGTGCAAATTCTTTCATGAATACAATATACAAAAGATTGTTGCACCTCCTGCTATGAAAAGGAAAATTTACACGATATGCTGGATCATCGAGTCTCAAAACTCTCAAATAAATCCATCAATCTAAGCCTCAACTTTCCTTTTCTTCCGAATAGAAGTCGTTATCCAAAGGAGAAAATTCTGCAAATTAAATCATCATTAAATGATGATCTACTAATTTTTGGGTTTTCTTGAGTACAAACTCACCTCGATCGCACAATGCTAATAAGGATAATATACTAAGTGCATTACGACGCTTGCCTAGGCAGCATCATATCGTCATTTAGAAGGTTATCCAAATCTCTACAAAACCAGTCGAGAAATCCTTCCCCGAACTATCCAAAGAAACCTTAACTATACTAAATTAAGGTTAGCCACCTAACTCTTCTCATGCAAACTCTGATCTAGTTCCTTGTTTCGACCACTAAAATCTCTTCGTACGACTAAGGTCATGCTTAGGAAATCTTTTAGTCACCTTGAGATTCCAACTCAAGTGCATGCCTATAAGAATCAAGTGAAAAACCCTTTCCTAACTTATATAAATCACCTAGAAACTCTGTGCTTGAACTAGGGATTAAGAACTGGTATGTTAATGGACTTATCTTTAGAAAATAACTTTTCAGCACATGGGATCACTCCCATCATCTAAGGTTTACTAACACATGGAAAAATAATTCTAACATGAATGACTCTAGGAAAACACCCATAAGTCAACTGCTTAGTCTTTACTCATTACTAGGCATCGACCAAAAAAGTCACACTCAATCGACCAACCCCACTCAACTTGAAAGCTCTTACATCAAGTTTGAATGGTAATACTCTTGGTTACTTCATCCTAGCTTGGCAACGAAGGCTATACATACAAGGTTTGTCTATACAAAAGAAATTACCTACTATGAAACATGTCAAGTGTAGCCTATCTACCGAGTAACTAGCAATAGATGAACAAACGACTTAGGTATCACAAAGAATAATAGCGAGTAACTTACAATTAAAGCATATTCCACTATAAGAACTCCTTTCCTTTTCCTTGAGCAGTAGGCCTACTAAGACCTGGTAATTCCTGTAAGGCATAATTTATCATCACTTACTCAGCCTTCAATAATAAGATGTCCAATACAAAATGGATGAAATGCTCAAGCTAGACGCCCTTCTCGATCTCAGAAATGAACTGAGAACCAAAGAGACACCTGAATTCATTCCAAATCACAGGCCTACTAATCAGTCTTCTCAATCATTCTTCCTACCCAGCCAAAGTCTCCTCTCTCTAGATGTCGGGAAGCAATATCCCTTATTAGAACATTCTCTTAAGTCTAAGGAAATCCCAGCACAACTTCAAAGAGTTTAAAACTGGTAGAACAAGAAATACTGGTGCCCCAAGGGTCACACCATCTTGGATGTCAATTGCATTTGTGGGAAATGTTCATGGGTGGTGGAACATTCCAGTAGCTAAATATTCTATGAACTAATCAGGTTTCTCAAACTACCTATCTACAGTCAGTCGATCATGTACTCTACCTGCTCATACTGATAGCCCGACGAAGATACCTTAGAAACTAGCATAGATATAAATCAAAGTACAAAAGACAAGTGAAGTATGCAGTATAATATAGTAGAAAAAACAATTACGCTCTCTCAACGTATCTCCTTTTACTAGATCGATTAACTCAAAGTAGCCTACTTGGTCTTGACTATTGAGCCTAAGCTCTGATACCAAATGTAACAACTCGTCCTTAATAATCCCCAAAAATTAATGCCTCAAAATCCATAAAACTCGATGTTTAAGAATCAAATCGGATGCATGATGGAGGTCTATTTGGATAATATGCTGCTGAAATCACAACGATTGGTGAACCATATGAGAGAACTATCAAAGATGTCTAATGTACTCCAAAGTTATGGAATGAAGCTCAATCCATTGAAATGTTTCTTCAAAATTGCATTAGGTAAACTTATGAGGTTTTATAGTGAACTCAAGGGGCATAGAAGCCAATCCAGAGCAGATTAAAGCACTAAGAGATGTTAAATCCCCAGAGATAGGGCGGGATATGCAAAGCTTGAACAAAATGGTTGCTACACTGAGTCGATTTATCTCAAAGGATATAGGTAAGTGTGTACCGTTCTACAATGCCCCCAAAAAGGAGAAGGAAGAGTTTGTCTGGACACAGGAGTGTTAGGAAGCTTTACAGGCCTTACTTTATCATATGTAGAGGCTGCCAGTTCTATCGAAACCTTCAAAAGGTGAGGATTCGTTTGTTTATTTGGTAGTATATGTTCATGCGCTAATTGCTGCCCTGGAGCGATAAGAATCCAGAGTCCAAAGGCTAATGTATTACATCATCAAGTGGTTTACTAGAGTAGAGAAAAATTATCCAAGGTTAGAGAAGCTAGCTTACTCCTTATTGATTACACCGAGGAAGCTACATTCATGCTTTCAAGCTCATCCAATTAATGTGCTAACTGATCAACCATTGAGATAGGTGGTGCATCAACTTGAGACTTCAGGAAGGCTGTTAAAGTGGAACATCGAACTAAGTCAGTATGATATATCTTATCATCCCAGGAGGGCGATCCGAGGATAAACATTGGTTGACTTCGTTGTTGAATTTAACACCCGGATGAAGAAAAGAGGAAGATAAGGAGCGGAGCACTCAGTGGAAACTATACACGGATGGTGCATCCAATAAACGCTGCTCTAGGGCAGGAGTAATCTTGATAACCCTCGAGGAATAGGCAATCTATTATGCCTTGAAACTTGAATATCCCATAACAAACGAGGCTGAGTACGAAGACCAACCGTGGGACTCAAGATAGTGAAGGAATTGGAAGTCAAAAAATTGCATATTTATAGTGACTCCCAATTGGTGGTCTTCTAGGTGAAGAATGAGTATCAAGCTAAGGGAGCGAGACTAGCCTCTTACTTGATGAAGGTTCTAGAACTGCTAAATGACATCAAGTACTACACGATAACGCACATTCCCAGGGAGGAGAACACGAAAGATGATTCATTAGTAAAGCTGGTTAGCTTAAGGGATGTGCAGCTCATGGGATTGGTTCCATTGGCGGTAATATTAGCTCAGAGCATCGAACAAATGGATGTCAATTGGATCTTGGAGGCCAAAATGGAGAAGGAATCACGAATGACTCTGATCAAGGAGTATTTACTAAAAGGAACTCTTCTGATCGGATGAAACGACCGAAGAAAACACATACACAAAGTACCACGATTTACTATTCAAGAAGGAGCGCTGTATAGGAGTGGATTCTATTCTCTCATACTACAATGTATTGCTAATAAAGAAGCTAAAAGGATCCTTGTGGATGTGCACGAAGGTGACTGTGGTGATCACATCGGGGGCCCGACTTTGCAAAGGGAGATCCTTAAACATGGATATTTTTGGCTAATAATCAATCGAGATGTGGCTGATTATAGCATGAAGTATGATAGGTGTCAAAGATTCATGAAGATTCGAGCCCCATCTACAAAAATCACATAAATGGTCAGTCTATGACCGTTTGCAATTTGGGAAATTGAAATCATCGATGTGCTACCAATGTCGAAAGACGGAGCAAAGTATGCTATTGTTGCAATAGATTACTTTACGAAATGGGCTGAAGCGAAACCGCTTGCCGTGATCACGATGAAGAAAGTGATCAATTTTGTAGGAAAGAACATTATTTGCTGATTTGGGATCCCGCAAGCCATCATTTTTGATAATGAGACCTAATTTGGCAGCATTGAATTTAAGGATTTCTGCAACAGATACCGAATTGAAAAGTGATTTGCAGCTATAGCACATCTATAGATGAATGGACATATGGAGGCAGTGAATAAGATCATCAAGTCCATCTTGAAGAAATGACTAACAAAGGCCAAGGGCAAGTGAATCGATGAATTACCCATAGCACTATGGGTTTACTGAACAACTCATAAGTTCGCAACTGGTCATACTTCATTCACCCTGGCCTGCTGATCAAAGGCCATGATTCTAATTGAATGGGAAGTGCCATCTCATTGGAAGATTCATTATGATCCTAAGACATCGAGGAACTCCTGCTTGAATCCCTTAATAGGATCGATGAAGTGCGAAGAAGCTGATTTAAGGGTTGCTGCTCATTAAAAATGAGCAGCTCGGCAATTTAATGTAAAGGTCAGGAATTGGACCTTCTTGATTAGCAATCTCATTCTTAAATAGTATTTCCTGGTCCAACATAGGGCCAATCGGGGAAGGTCTATAGGCCATTGAACGAAAGCTTGGAGATGGAACATTCAAGCTGGCAAATGTTGACGGAATCTAACTTTCTAAAGCGTGGAAAGCAAACACCTATGATGCTATTTCATTTAAATGTATCTTTGTATACACTTAACTAGGATCTGATGTACCAAGGTAGAGTTTGCCAATCTTGTGAATATATAATGAATTGGCTTTGGGGATTGATGGAACTATGTTCTCATCTACCGTAATAACCCAAAAAACAACATCTCACAACAATGCTTGACCTTCGAATACCACAAAAGATAGATTGTCGGGTAAATTTTAAACAAACACCATAGCGAGGCATCGATAAGATCCTACAATGGAACAATAAAATATAATATATTGAATATACATGAATATAACATGATAACAATATATATAATAGACCACACTAGCGAAAGCAGCTGATAAATAAATATCAACACTGAATACATTTACTCCCAATAATAGAGTTATAAATAAAATCCGATACAACAGGTCTCATATAAAAAAAACATGTTTGTCATGTACTACTAAAATATCAAAACTACTCAATCGAGCATCCAAGAGTTGTCATTACATAAATAAACAAAGATAAAACGCGGGTCAGACTTAAAGCCTGATGTGAGGGGAACTATCTCAAAATATTATATATCAAAACTATATAGAAATAAATAGGAAACAACTAAATCATAGCCATCCCTCCCCACAAACATGGCTTAGGATAATTTGAACTGCCCATAAATATGTACAGTAAACCCATCTAAAAAATATATAATTATACCATAACTAGCTCTTCTTCTGTAATCAAAGAGTTAGCACAACTAATAGAATGTGATTTCCACGTAATAGTACACTACGATAAAGGTACCCAATAAACAAGTGTAAAGGTAGTAAAAGTGTCATGATATAAGACTATCATGCCATATACAATAACAATATCAATCAAATAGTACAACACAAGAACAACATAACGATGTGTAAAATAGAGAATATCCATTATCGTCCTGTACTGAACGAAATATAAATAGAGCAACTACACCTTACGTGATCTTGGATTTATATATACATTTTTACCCTTGAGAGTCCGCGAATGGAACTAAGCTTCCTCAAACAACCTCTTGTCGGTACAAGTGCCCATATATAGACCTAGATCGCTATCCTAAAAATAATGAAAACTCCTACCACTGCAGCTCTCCCTAGCCTCTATATCTACATTATCGCTATTGAGTACAAGTACCCCTTAAGCGCTGGACCCTCCTGAAGGCTTGGTCCGAAACCATAAAGCAACATCTAAATGGAAGCGTAGCACTGAAACTGCACTATAACCCTAATCTAGTCGCTTACTCTACAATTCCCTCGTCGTGTACTTGCTTTGACCCTAACGGATCACTCATGCACAACATCACTTTGAACCATTTAATATATGCTAACCATCTTTCTCCTCGTCTCCCCAATCTCGTACCGATCGCTGCCGTCACGTGCTCGCACATCTGCCCAAGTCTAGAAACAACTCATTGCCTTCATGTACCACTCCCAATCGTATACAATCATCGTACATGACCATGAAACCGATCACCGTCCTGATCTCATATCCAATTAGCACCCAGTCGCTATCTCGATCTCCTACTATTTTTATGTAGGAATAGTTCATGCCTAGTGCACCATGCCTTGATCGCTTTCTCGATTGCTTGCTAAACGCTTAGTGATCGTTTCCGACCACTTGTGCATCTCTTATGTTTGCATCCAAAATCCGAGCCTTGCCTTGCATTCCACTTTACCGAGTAGCCCGAAGCTTCCTCGAAGTCATGTCGAACCGCATTCAAACCAGGGGAGAAATATCCCGAAAAACATTCCCTGCCTAGGCTTTATTGCCTGGGATAGGTTACCATCGGTGGACCGGTAGGGACTGCTCCCAAGTAATAAAGCCTTGGTAATAATATTAATGTTGGTTAGTTTATTCAGAATTATTTTATGTTTGGTATCAGTTATTGGTACTATTAGTGTCAGTTTCAAGCACGTAAAAATTTGGTATCAGTTTTTGTATGCTATTAATATCACTTTTAGGTATTACAAATTAAGGTATTGGTTTTTGCATGCTTTTATTATCGGTTTCAAGTATAAACAATTACGGTATCAATTTTTTGTATGCTATTAGTATCATTTTTATATTGTAATTTTTATTTCCTTTCTAGTTTTGAAGTGACTGCAATGTTTGCTAAGTTGTCATTTGCAGAACTATGAGAAGAACTCGAGCTTAGATGTTAATATATAATTTAGACTATGTTATGGTGAAATGCTGACAACTCATTATATGATGTAGAAGTGTTGTTTGGTCTTAGTGCCGTTGTCAAATTATATCAAACAACCATTGGGTATTATTTTTGCATATATGTAGGTATCAGGTTGGTTGGAAATAACATTTAAATTAATTTATATAATAACCGAGCATGAATTTGAATCAAAAAGCTAATATATATGAGTTTGCATTGTTTTGGTATTAATTTTGTCATAAATGACAGTGAACTAAATACTCAAATTTATAGAGCACCACATTATATCAAACAGCTATTGAGTATCATTTTTGCAGATATGTAGGTATCATTTTTGTTCGAAATAACATTCATAGTAATTTATAAAATAACAAAGGATGAATTCTAATCAAAAAGCTACTAGATATGAGTTTGCATTGTTTTGGTATCAGTTTTTTCATACATGACAGTGAACTAAATAATTAAATTTATGGAGCATCATATTATATCAAATAGCTACTGGGTATCATTTTTGCATATATGTAGATATCCGTTTTGTTGGAAATAACAATTAAAATAATTTATAAAATAAGCAAGCATGAATTCAAATCAAACAGCTACTAGATATGAGTTTTTATTGTTTTTGTAGTACTTTTGTTATGCATGATGGTGAACTAAATAATTAAATTTATAGTACATTATATTATGTAACACAACTACTGGGTATCGTTTTTCTATATTTGTAGGTATCAGTTTTGTGGTAAATAACATTTAAAATAATTTATAAAATAAGCAAGAATGAATTCAAATTGACCAGCAACTAGATATGAGTTCTTGTTATTTTGGCATCACTTTTGTCATGCATGATAATGAACTAAATAATAAAATTTATAGTGCATCATATTATATAACACAGCTGATGGGTATCATTTTTCTGTATTTGTAGGTATCAGTTTTGTAGTAAATAACATTTAAAATAATTTATAAAATAACCAAGCACGAATTCGAATCAAATAACTAGTAGATATGGTTTTAATTAATTTGGTATCAATTTTGTCGTACATGACAGTGGACTAAATAATTAAATTTATAGTGCATCATATTACATAACACAACTACCAGGTATTATTTTTGCAGATGTGTAGGTATCAGTTTTGTGGTAAATAACATTTAAAACAATACAAGCATTTTCTATAGGAAGACAAAGAATATACAAATAATACAAGCAATAGTCAGCATCTTAGGAGAGAAAATTTCATTAGGTGGTCATTTGCTTGAACTAAACACTTAAATGTATATTACTTGAATTAAACTGAACATCAATTTTTACAAGAGAAGCTAAATTTAAATAGTTCTAACTCACATAGTGCTAACTCAACCCTCAACTGTATATTACTTGAACTGAACATCACATCATTTTTACAATAAATTCACTTCTTAATGTTTTCTCTTTCTTCAAGTGTAGACATAAAACTAGTCAAATTCCAGCAGTGGTCATTGTCCGTGTTGAAGTTCAATTTCGTGTTGACGAATTTTGTGTTGCTATTCAATTTTAGCCTGAGCTAGGATTTTGCGATTTGACGATTGTTGATGAATTCGTATTGATGTACATCGATTGTTGATATTTGCGGTTATGTTGGAAATGATTTGTTTGTGGTTTCAACTGTCATGATTGTGATAAAATTAATTTTTAAGCTTGAGAGTTGAGAAAGAGTATGAAAAATGAAGATGATGGTTGAGTTCCTCCGAAGAGAAGAATAAAGAGATGGTTTAAGTGATGAATGAGCTTTGGGCTGTCTAAAAAAATAAAATAGAACGCATATCATTTTATCTAATTTTTGAGCTTGATTTGTCCTTTTAAAAAATTTCAGCTTTCAACAGTGGGACTCCACTTTTTATTTTGCACGAAATAAGAACATCATGCTTCCCACCGTGATCTAACGCAACAACAAACCACTGACATCCCCACCATCCATCCCAACCTTTGTTCAAAGCTCCAATTTATAAAATTAATTAGTTTTCATATTTTAAAGTCGGTATTCTGAAGGGGGTTTGGCCCTTAAAATTACTACTAGATTTAGAACCCTAGCAGGCGAAGGTTTATTGATAGACACCGAGGCTTAACAAGTATGCACTGTCTTCATCTCTTAACTGCCCATTATTTTTGATTATCTATGTTCTATAGCAGATCAGATTTAATATTAGTGTATTGTATAGTTCCTACTGTAATTTTGTTATGGTAATGGGAAACACATTTACCCCCTTTTTTTTTCACCAGTAATGGATACTAGTGAGATTCATAAGTCATTTTTTCAGTTACAGCTATAAAAGAAAAACGCAATTACATTTTTTTCTATCGTTCGGTAAAATTTTAATGGTAAATTCATACTTTAAGGTAAATTTTGATGACCCTACCGTTGTATTGTATATGTGATACTATAGATTTTCTGGCAGGTCTGTATTATTTTTTCATTCAATATTTCGATGGTCTATTATCAGATTTGCTTAAGGTAAAATAGTAAATTGTTTGGATTGAAGCTCTTCCCATGTTCTCCCCTTGATAAGCTTATTTTGGTTGGAGTAGCCTCAAAATAGTCCCACCTAATCCAAAATGGAGTCTTTTTTAACAAACTTTATTTTTTCCTTCTTTGTGATTTTTGGGAAAAAATGGCCTTTTAGATTGTGAAGAGTTAAAATGATGGAAATCTTGACAAACTATGATATAATTTTCGTTTCTTTAAGAAGAAAATGATTATTGTTTATCCAAAGTTCTTGATTTAAAATTTTGATCGTTTACTGATAGGAGAAGTAACCTCATCCAACGGAGCAGAGGAGTAGGATACAAAAAGTAGTAGATGTCCATCAAATCGTAGATGAGAGAGGGTTAAAAGGACCCCATACGCTCTACATATATGTGTGTATAGGAAAGTTTATGCATGTAGGCCAGTTATGAGAACTTACCGCAGAAACACATCTGTTTCAAAACTAATAAAACAAACAACTATGTTTCTGCTTGGACTTTTTTTATTTTTATGATGCGATGAAGGATAGCGCAAAATGAGACTTTGCTAAATCACTTTTTATTTTAATTTTTTTTTGTGCAATTTGGGATTAACGTCAATGTGTGCTATCCCATATCGCACTTCAGATTTTTCTTAAAAAAAAATTGTTATTGCAATTCGTGCCATAATAAAAATTTATTTTGATCAATGCGGCAGAAATAGATTTTGAAACAGACCTGTTTGTGTAATAAATTTGCAAATGTGGTCTACATGAGCAAATTTTTGTATATATGCATGGACGTTTGAGTGGGGAAACAGATAATTTGCTCTGTGACGCCGAATTTGATTTGAATCAACAGTGTATGTATGAACATATACAACTACTGATTTGAGAATTGCACCACTCCACAATTTCCTAATTCTTGGTTGGTTTTGCACACTCAGTTTCACATTAGAGTATCTGAATCAAGGTTCAAGATTCCGTCCGGCATGCTGAAATTCCGGCCATTCCGGCCCGGTTCCGACCATGGCCGGAACAGAATCTTACTAAAAATCCGATACCGGTAGGCTTTTACAAAAAAAAAAAAACGACATCACAACAAACCTCAAGTTTAATCCCAAGATCAAGAGCAAGAAGGAGGACTAAAGCAGAAAACAAAAAAAATTGAACTGAAATATTGATTTATTCAAAGTAGCTTCCAGCTAGGCAACAAAAATCAAGCTACAATGGCCATAAGCACTTGCGAGAGATTGGATGCGAGGATTTTTTCTTTATTTCAACTCCAGAAGTGGGTTTGTGCGAATAGAGTTTGGTTGAGAAAATAATTATTTAGGGCTTGGTGGAAATGTTAAGGTAGTGTTTGGTTTAAAAACGAATTTTGTGTTTTCGGTTTTCAATATGTATGTCAAATATGAAAAGAATGAAGGAACGACGGAGGGGAAAAAGAAAGACGGATGGGAGAACGAAGGGAATATAGGGACGACGGAAGAATGAATTGTTTCACGTCCTTGTGTTATTTTTCAAAACACGAAAAATACAAAAAAGTTGTTTTCTATTTTGTATGTTAACTTCGTTTTTTAAATTGGTCGTTTTCGGCAATATATATACGTCATGTGCATTTTTTATGGACGAAAACCCAAAATTAAAAACAACGAACGAAACACTACCTAAGTTTTTTAGCAGCAGCAACGACTTGTACTTTTGAAGCTTGCTCCAATATAAATTATCCATTTGTAGACAGGCCAGTTAGGCCCAATTACCTCATAAATAATTCATAATATTGTTAACGCTTATTAAAACGTATATTATGAGACAATTGTTAAACCAAACGTAATATTGTTTTTTTTATATGTATTTACAGAGAAATCAAGCGACAAAAATTATTAGAGTTTGGAACCGGAATAAAAACGGAATTTTCGAAATTTCCGAAACGGAACCGAAATTGTAAACTATTTAGATGTCTGGAACGGAACCGAAAACCGGAATTTCAAACCTTGATCTGAATCCATAGCATATTCGATGCAGCTATTCATAATCACACCGACATCAATGACTGCACTACTCCACAATATATTTGGATGATTGCATTTTATTCTTCATTCTTTTGTCCCCATTGCAATACATTAAATTTTGTATATAAATTATTCTTCACCTAATCAAAGCGGTTTATGTGAAATCAAACTTCTTAAGCATCCTTAAGCAATTCTCTGGCATGTATTCAGGAGCTGTGTGTCCTGCATCCTGTATTTTCATACACATTGCATCATATCATATGTAAGATAACTCAACGTCAGTTACAGTTACACTGTTTCTTTCTTCAGTGTCATCTCTAAACGATAGGATTTACCTTTACTGTCGTGAATGTCAAATTGTTCATGTACACTGTCGTGTATCTGAAAACAAATAAACAGGTAATCATTTTATGAACTACTCAACATGCAAAATCATAAACATATGTTAAGGGCATACCCTGCTACTTGGCCATTTACATGCCACGATCTCCAATCTTCGACAATAGAATAATTGAGAGATCGTATCCACTCTACTGTACCGGTAAATGGCACTACCGTGTCCTTATCACCACTGTATCAACAAAAACATAATTCAAACATTTCCTTTTGTTTATGATTAATATAAATTAGTCTTTACCTGTAAACCAATGCTCTATACCCTTTTTTTGTAACATTAAGATGATATATGATGGAACTCGGGACATTTTTTGTGTAAGTAAACATTTTACTGCATCTTATCCATTCACTTACAGTGCCCTGTTTGTGTCATGAATTTTTTTGCCAACTTTTAATAAATCATCATAAAGTAAGAACTGTTTCTGTTATTTTACAATGTTTTTCACCTCTTAGATTTTCAAGGCCTCTCTAGTCTTATAGTTATTTGCCCAGCGATATGACAAATAATAGCAGTAAGACTGCAAAAAAAATATTGGTCAAAAACATCGGTGATATTTAGTATTGCGATTAATTAATTTCTATAGTACTTTTTTTTTCTTTTATGTTTTTTTGTGATTGCTTACCCTACACTTCAAGTCGGGAACTACTGGTTCTTTCAAGATACATGATATATAGTCCTCATGCAAAGAGCGATGTCCAATTTCCCTCTTCCTTCGAGGAGACACGAGTGGACAATGTGGGTCTAATGTATATGGTTTATTAATTTCTGACATAACCTGTATTAACATTCGATAAAACCGAATGATTGTTTCTTTTTCAACACGAACGCAACAAGGTGTAATTTTTTAATATTACTAGAAGCTTACCATATCAAATTTATTCAGTGCAGAAGCACATAGTTGGTTGCGGGAAGCTGGATATAAATAATCTTCTTTTTTGCAACTGTTTTGTATCAACTGAGAAAATACATAAATTAGTTTAGAAAGTGGTCAATATGCAGAATTTTAGAGTCTCTAAATTAGAGTAAAAATGAATTATCAGATTTACCTGATAATGTTCATCTGATATAAGTCCTATTCCATGTGCATATGGGATTCTCGAATTGTCATCGACAAATTCACCTGTGGATGGGTTGCCAACCATATAGCCCTGAATAATAAATACAATGGTATTATTATGTTAAGTTTTTTCGTCTTAATATTATAACGCTGATAAATTATTTATGCACCTTGAGATTAAAGGGAGGATGAGACCCTGCTTCAATATCTATAGAAAAGAAGAAGAAAAATATTTGTGTTATACCATAGTCATGTTGTTCTTACTGAAATGCAATGGTTTCAAAGATGAGGAATGATAACAGTAAATGATTGACCTTTGTCCAGGCGTATGGATTGTAAACTAGTGATGGTATGCTTCCATTGTATCTAGCTTTGACAAACTTTAGAGGACCTGCAAAAACACACATAAGGATAAAATACATATTAGTCATTTTATTTGTTTTGGAAAATTGATGAATTATTTTGTCAACATGATAGGGAAAAGTACAGAACATCAGGACTCATCACTATTATTTCTGTTGTAGACTTCAGCGACTCTACCATATTGCTTGCTTTCAGGTAGAGATTTTGTATTTTGCATTTTTGTGCGTCATAGAAATAGATAAACTACTAAATCCTCTCCTCTGACAAGATCTTCTGCGTTTCATGGATTATAAAATTGCTAAACGTGAGCCATGCCATGCTCAAGGACAATCTTTATGATAAAATAATAGTCTTTTTCTACCAGCAGTAGGTGCACTCATGATTATTTTAATAGCATGTGTATTGTTTTATGTACCTTACACTATGTAGATCAATGTTGGAGTAAATTTTGGTTTTAGAATATTACACCTATATTTGTTTAATTCATGTAAACAAAATGTATATTTATCTTTATTTGTAAACTAAGATATAAACAAGCAATACTGCTTAATTATAAATATTTATTTATGACACTAAAAAATGATTATTCATTAATTTATTTTTCAACTCTTTTAGTTACATTATTTGTATATTTTGTGATTTTTAATTATGTTTATAACACTAAAAAATTGTTCTAGTCGCTTCTACTCTATTTTCAAAACTGAAGGTGTGATATTTCCAGCTTAAAAAAAGCTAGTTGAGTTTTCTACTTGCCTATTTCAAATGCAAGACCACTGAAAGCAGAGCACCCAGGACCTCCAGTAAGCCATAGTATCAAAGGATCATCTTTTGGATTTCTTTCAGAGCGTATGAAGTAGTAGAAGAATTCTACATCATTCACCTCGTCCACTTTTACATACCTTCAATAAATTTTCAAAAGGTATGTTATCAAATTGTAAAATACATAATATTATGTTAATGTTTATATCTTTTTAAACCAATATAACCTAAATTACAGAGAAACGAATTGAATGCTTTCTTTTTAAGAGTGAAACTCCACTTTTGGGAATATCATATATTAATTTTATGTCAACTTACGGATAACCCAAAAGAATGTGAAGTTTATATTGTTACTGAATACAGAATCATCATATGTAATTAAATAAAAATGAAGTAAAAGCAAACTTGTTTTAAAAGATATGGTAGTAACTAATGATGGTCCAAAAGAAGTATATGTTGAAAACTGAAACATATTTCACAGATAAAATAAATGAAAGAAAGTAAAATTAATGTACCCGGTTTCAAGATGAAATCGAAGAGGACCGACATAGCCAGGGAGATGTGTGATGACTGTAGATAGAGCCGAGGATGAAGATGAAAGAGCGACGATAAACAAAAGCATGCAAGGAAGAAGAAATAGAGAAGCCATGCCTCTTTTATTTTATTTTATTTTCCTTTTTGATAGTTTATTATTTTTGCCATGTGCATATGATATATATACTTGGACATTGTGATCAATATGGCTTGCAAATTATTTTTGGGTCGCATAATAAATTTGGAAGGATATACATTGTTTGGTAGACTTAGCCAGCTAAAATATACCCCATTTTCATTCACAGGTTAAGTTTAGTTGAAGATGCTCATTGGAATTGGTATATCGATGTTAGACGTTTGGATGCCTTTGTCGTCAACATAAATTTTTTCATAGTTAACCTATTAATACTTCCTCCTTTCTTTAATTTCTTCTTATTTCAATGGTAATGATTACAGCAGCTTACTTGCACGGAAAGATCCAAGTTAGAAGGCAAATGCATACATCGTTATATAGGGGTATACATTGAATTGAAGATGAACCGAGCGATCATCAAAACTAGTGTGAACGTTATTTCTGAATGAAATGTCTTAGCTTCTTATCATTGTACTAGCGTTCCCGCTACATGTTTGCAGTGTTAAAAGGATACCGGTGAACATCTTCTTCTTTTCTATTTTATTTTGTTTTATCCAATAATTTCAACATGGAGCAGTCAATCAAATTTCTGTAAAGGAAATGATTGCTATTATTCTTATCATCGCATCTCTTGAACTTCCAACTTGCGAACTTCCAACTTGACAAATTGATGAGAGATTTCAGAGATCAAGTAGAACAATGTTAGGTTGTTACATACCATTTTAGAAGTGTGCTTTCTAAAGATACAATCAATCCCCAAGTTAAAAATCTCCACCATATTGTCCTTATTTTGATGACAACATTCACGCAATTGGCGGTTCGTATGTGATTACGCACTTAATTACAAATTGTGCTACTCCACATATTGTACTAAATGATGTGTTATACATAATATCTTAATTGCATGCTCGCTTGATTTACAATTTAATTTTTGGTGTTGGAAATCTGTACACGATAGTAGAATTTTCATTGCATTTATTACTGATAGACACAATAACTTTCATCATTCTCTACTAGGTTAGCGTCATTTGCTTGATTCAATATATCCTTTTCAAAATGATTTTTTTTCCGCCTTAATGACATTGTACATAGCATATTGCTAATTTCCATGAAACCGCCAAACCGAAAAATGGAAATTTCGGTTTCTATCACTCAAGCTTACATAGACTATTGAAAAAACCTATGGAACTATGGAAGAACTAATTTTTCATATTAAAGAAACTGCCAACGTACAATTTCAAAATTCAAGTAAAAATGGTTACGTAAGATTACTATACAAAATTTTATAAGAAAACATAATCACAGCAATCCAGATTTTTATGGCTTACGATGATGATCTATATTTTGTTCTAGGAGAATATCTTGAAGAATATTACTTCTTAGAAATACCAAAACTAACATGATGGCACACGAAGAATGAAATGTTAGCGCTTCAAGATGTCACAAGAGACGAAGTAATTGTAGCGAAATGTGTTGATGCATTATATTATTGTATTTGTTGGTCGAACTTATTGTACTTATATCACTTTATTCGTATGTCGTAATTGGTGTATATGTATTATTGTTAAGCAATGAATTAATCACGTTTTATCCTAACTATGCGTATTTACATTGATCTTATTTTATATTAGTCACTAACCATTATTAACAAAGTTCCACTTTTAAATATCATGCTCAAACACTATGTTCATATAAAAAACACTTTCTACTTAGTGAAATGCACTTCTTCGCTTAAATGATCCACCCAAATACTTTGATAGTGCTCGCCAAGATCACCTTTACGTTGCATCCGAGGATCCGCCTCCAATGAATTTTAATTTTAATTAATGGTAAGGTGCTTTTTACAACTAATCTACAAGAATCATCCCTAGGGTAAGGTGAGCAAACCAGTTGACTTGAGCATCCCTCAGAAAGAGCAACCTCTCAATCTGATATAAAGAAAAACCTCATAAAAGATTATGGAACAAATAGTTGTTTAGTGGTTATGGTTTTGCATTTTAATAAAATCCGAACATAAGAGAGTTAGGGGTATGCCCTAGGGGCAATATGTAATTCATTATATATATATGTGTGTATACTATATAACCAATCTTCTTCGTAATAATGGTGTTTATTTTTCTATTATATACTTGTTATATTGTGATATTTTAATTAAGTAATTAATTTAATTATATTAATATAGAAAATCCTTAAATGATATGTAATATGAAAATATTTACAAGTTGTAATCATGAGAAAATCATCACAATATAAAATAATATATTATTTTAAATAACTTGGTCAAGACGTTTTGAGAAAGGATATCGATACATTCCCTAAGACCAGAATGCGTAATGCTCTCCAAATGTTGGACATGATATTACTCATAACTGCTGGGGGCAACATGGGGGTTACGTATTCATAGTTATTGAATAACTACGAAATTACTCGTCTAAGAGGTTTTTGTTGGTTAATAACAATAAGGTCAAACAGGAAATCTCAGGATGATAATGTTACATTGTTCCTTCGACTTGAGAACACACTACACCAGAACAGACGGTTCCCAACGAGTATAACCGTTGTTAGTAATTTCAGTAACACTTATATGTGTTGCTATAGGGGCGTAGGTTTTCATTTATAACACTTTTATCTATTGCCAAATTCTATCCGCCAATAGTTATAAGCGTTGGCAAATATTTATTCCCAACATTTATTAGTTTGGTAATATTATATTTGCAACACTTATATTTTTTGCTGAATTCTATATTTCAATGGAAATAAGTTTTGGTAAAATCCAATTTCTAACACGTATATCAGTTGCAAAATTTATGATACCGACAGATATAAGTGTTACCAATAATAAAATAGTAACATAAATAAATGTTGGTAATTTCTATTTCCTAACATTAGTAATCATTACAATAATTAATATGGTATGCATGATGATAGCGTCGACCATATTTAATATGCATTCATAAGTAATATTATCCTACTTAGCAAAATTATAACCAAATCAATATCAAAAAACAAGAAACAACTTCCAAATCATTGTAACAAAATTTGAATGTGAACAAAAAAGCTAAGTTCAACACATAAATTATATCAACCTGCTTCCCGCACAGTTCAAGCTAACAATAAACCACACATATCCAACAAACCCGAACGAAAAGACGAATAGTTATGGGAAAGAAAGAAGAAGAGAGAAGAGAAAAAGAAAATTAAACAACACAGAATTTCACAGCACAGCGGAACAACATATAATATGATATCAATGATCTTTACACAAAAGAGAAACTGTAATTTTTAATATACACACATCAAATCAGAGTACACCAATCAAACAAATCAGCTTGGACAGTTATAATAACCTGTCCTCACAAGTACTGATAAATAAAATAACTAATGCAGCAGAAAAAAACAAGTACGAAAATAAGTCTTGGGCCTCCAGCTCGTCTGCTGAAGCTTCAAAGCATCAAATCTGAATTTGTAAATATGCTCGGTCTGACCCGATTATTGAAAGGGAATAACGCCCGGATCAGTCTGGTAAACCAGCGTGAGAAAATACATCTCAAAATTATTTTAAAGTTATCAAAACTTTTCTTTATCAAAACAAAGGTATCTCGTATAACCACATAAACATGAACGAGTTTTTACCTTACGATAACCAAAATATTTCATATCAAATCATCTGATATTGTACTAGTGTCTAGTTTACCAATAATATTTAAAATAGCTGAAATTGTTACCATTATTAAATTATAGAATATGTTAGGTTCTACAAGCAAAATGGCAGGCACGTATTGGAGAATGGATTCCATACAATGGCAGGTAAGGGACTACCTTCGTACAGTACATCTGTAGAAAAATATACATGGGATCGACATGTTCAAAACCTCTGCATCTGGCAAAACCGGCCTACCCACAAACCCGCTTGGTGGTGGATAAAACCGAATATAACATCACCCCGGTCGTTCTCGACCTATACCTAGCCACAGCATACACAACATACTCGACATATAGAAAGTAATCTAGAAAGGTGATGACCATACCCTAATGGGAGCGACCCACATAACCTTATGGCATAACCTATTTAAGCCATTACCGAGGTGTGAGGCTAGAGGTAACAATTACCTTTCCCATGAATATCCCACTTAGAATGTCACATTGCTAATTCAAACAACACACTAATTAATTTCCACAAAAGTACAATCCCCAAGCTTATACGTTTCAAGGAAGGATGTTAAGTATAAGAGAGTTACCTCTTACACCACCAATAGATATACGTTTGTAAAAACCAGTGCACGTGATTCTTAAAAATGCAGTGTCAGACATTCGTCCATACAAGTTGTCCAAGAACAAAACAAATCGGAGGCACTCTCCAGCCACATCCTATCGGGAATCACTTCTAGGATTAGTAGCGAGAAGTCCTTGCATCGAAGATTTTCAAAATGAAGCACTACTGCCACCATATATATAATATGAAACCGCGGGACTAGTGGCAAGCGGTACTGCATCATAAAGATCTCCGTCTTCAAAACCATCATCAATAAATCTGCACTTTCGAATATTCATCTAAAAAATATCTTTAAAAAGATGTATTCTCAAAACCATTTTAATATTTCGATATTTGGAAAACATTTTCATATACTTATTTCAACGGTATAAGTATATTTACAATTCACTTCGCTTTTAATGCTTAGAAAATATCTCTATATACTTAAATCGGTAATAAGTATATCTACAAATCACTTAATTTTCAATGCTTAGAAAATATCTTTATATACTTAAATCCATAATAAGTATATTTACAAAACACTTCATTTTCAACACTTAGAAAATATCTTTATATACTTTAATCCATAATAAGTATATTTACAAATCACTTGAGGAAAGCTTCATATTTTCCAAAGCACGCCTTATTAGGTCAAAACGAATGTTGCGTAAAATATCGTTACGACAACCCAAAACAATAGTACATGGATTCAACTATTTATATTTATATAAATCCCGTATATTATATAAAATATTTTCTTTTGGAAATCATTTACTATAACAACGGAGTTATAGTCTACGTCTTCCTTGCTTTCTCAAAAACGTTTATTACGAAAATAAATGTTGAAATCTATGTTTTCATCACTTAGTATATTTTAAATCACCTTTTAAAACTATCTAACTCCATCGAAAAATATTAATTTCATAACATTCCTTTAAAATATTATTTTAACTTTTAAAACTTGAATGTGTCTCCCTTATAAAAATCCATATTCAAATCTCATCATAAACCGTTACCATATTTATAAAACTATGTTTATAAATCTCTTTTCTATTTTATAAAACTTCTTTTTATAAAATCTCTTTATTTATAAAATTTCATTTATAAATCCATTCTTTTATAAATCTCATTTATTATCAAAAATTCATTTATAAACCATTTACAAAATATTGATTTCAAATCCATTTAACATTTACAAAGCACCGTTTAAAAATCTATTACTTTATTTATAAAATACACTTTTATAAACCTTTTATATAAACCATTCGAAAATCTCTATTTAAAGTATTTCACAAAGCTGTCAATTTATAATATCAAAAATCATACTTTTACTTATTTAAAATAAATTCCTTTCTTTAATAATTCAAAAATCATTAAAACATATATAATTTCAAAATCACTTTGATATCTTTTTTAAATCAAAATCATTATTTTATAGCATTTTAGAATACAAAAAATAAGGCCTATTGCTATCAAAGCACTAAATAAGGGTAATCATATCAATGTCATCAAATATGGCATCCAAAACATCATATATTAATATATATGAAAAGTAAAATCAGTAGTGTGAGCAATTTTATTGGATCCCTCCAAGCTGTCCCTCTGCATCACATGCAGTATATAATCAAATAATATAAATCAACCGCTATGAGACGAGATCGTATACAAAGGGTCATCCGCTCATACATGAGAATGTAATAGGGTCTCATCCACTTCAGGGGTGGAAATATATCCAAACCAACAAATAAAATAGTAAATCATCCAAACAATCAACACACAATTAACAATAAAATTATCCACAATAAAATTGCATCCAATAAGATTTGAACCTATACCAAAGGTTTAGAATACCTCTGTCATATCCATTAGACAATGGACGCTTTTCATTCCTATTTCATTTCTTTCGCATTCTCCCTTTATCTTTTTTTTAAGAAAAATAAATGAATTTTTTTTAGCTATATAAGTAGGCTAGAGATGTGAGTTAATTCACATGTTGTGTGCATTCTCGCCCACCGCATAGTGAATGTAAAAACTCAGAGGAAAAGTTGTTAGAGTCCTGGAATAGACTCAGAGCTGCTTAGAAATGTTCGCAAGGTCATGATGTGAGCATAGGTCCGAACTACATCTCAATCCGAATATCGGATGTGATCATTTTAAGATTTACCTAACACGGTTCGATAATAAAACCTCCAAGACCGCCTCCTGCCAAGGCCCGGCCCTGCCTAGACCAACAAAGGGCCAGCCCTGCATGGTCGGATCGCATATCCAGCCCAACAAGGCCGGATTCGCACAGATCCGCCCCCACTGAGCCCGGCCCAGCAGGGCCGGACCCACACGTATCCGGCCTCGTAAGGCCTGACAGCCCAGGCCGGACCTGCACGGGTCTGGCCTCGTAGGGCCGGACATCCGGGTCCGGCTTGCGAAGGTCGGACCCGCACAGGTCCGGCCCTCTAGGACCGGACACCTGGTCCGGTCCCAGGCCGGACCCACCTGGTCCGGCATAGTGCCGGACCAGCACCTGGTTCGGCATATGCCAGACCAGATTCCTGCTCTGGCACAGTGCCGGACCACCTTCCTATTCCTACACTGTGCTGGATCCACCTGGTCCAGCACTGGACCAGCACCTGGTCCGGCCCCCAGGCCGGACCCGCTGGCCCGGACCCACCTGGTCCGAGGCCAGACCTACCTGGTCCAGCCCTTATGAGGCTGGATCCACCTGATCTACCCGGTCCAGCCCTTTTGGGCTGGACCCACCCATTTCTGTACTCTCGGAGTTGGACTTTCCTGATCCGGCACTCAGGATTCTAAAGTCAGGATGGACGACCGAAGAGTGCCACCAGGATAGTATTCAACTGGCATCCAAGAGCAGTGGAACAACAGAAAGGTTGAATCAAACCTAAGAGGAAGAAAGATTGAACCAAAGCTTAGAGGAATAAAGGTTGAACCAAAGCGTAGAGGAAGAAAGGTTGAACCAAAGCCTAGAAGGCATGTACTCATCTGCTTCGCACAATCTCACTCTATAAATACTAGGCATATGACATCATAAAAGAGGATGGAGAGAAAAATAGTGAAGCTTCCATCAACAATGGCAGACAGCTTTGAGAGAGAAAATACTTAGTCCTAACAACAAATTTATTCATATTCAAAGCTTGTACTCGTAATCGGATATGAAAGAGGTAATAAAAAGGGGAACAGTGGATGTAGACACATTCAGACCGAACCACTATAAATTCTGTCTTTTTACATTTTAGTCATTTATTTATTCTTTATTGCAAACTATTGATTTTCTACCACATACACTCGCAACCAAAATTTATCAAACAATAGCTTTATACTACAAACAACATTCACAGCCCTACTACAATGTGTTGAAGGTGTTTGCCCATTTTTTGTGCAAACATCACATAAATTCCAGAAATCGTCAAAGCATCCTGTTTTGAATCCAAATCGAACAAGCGTTTAATTTTAACCCAAATTCTATTAGCTCCAAATCCATTCAATCCAACTCCATATCGTAGATTTCGCTGATACGGTCGGAATGCAACTTGTTGTGTTCAATTTGGACCTCGTATGAATAAGATATAACATTTATAAGTTAGCAAATTTATAATATAATTAATTACATCATTAAAAATTTAATCAACCTAAATCACATTCGTTTCCATCTTCGGGCCGCCTTTTTTTTAGACTTTGTCGTCACGGTAAATCTCCTCGCTGTCGCTGCCAGAACGCGTCGTTCGCGGCGCCGCGATCTGACCCTGCATCGCTCGTACCTAGAGCTCCATATCGCCAGTGGTCTCGTCTCCCCTGGTGCCACCGCTCGCCATAAAATCAAACCCAACCGTCACTGTTTCAACCGAGAACCGCCGTCACCTCGGGCTACCGCGCCTAACCTCCACTGTTCAACTTGCTTGCCTTGACGAACTCTACAAGTAAATAGTTGAGGTAGATGCCAAAAGTGAACGTGGTGGTCGTGATCATTGCGAGCCGTTGGATGAGGGGAGGGATGGCGGCTGTGACCTTCTTTAATTAGGGTTTGCAAATGAATGTTTTCAAGTCCTTTTATAGAAATTTTCAAAGCACTATTCATTTGCCTAATTTTCGAACTTCACTCGAGGCGTGCCGCCTGGTATTCTATATGTAATACCCATATCCCGAACATAATGAAACTAGTACCGAGACCCAATTCCATCATATATATATAAGTTAACTTTCAAAATCGAATCATATTAAATTAAATTCCTTTAATAAATTTCTACGCATTTCAAGCTCATACGACCAAACAATATGTCCAATCGCCACGAAATTCATTAACATACAATAATTCACTATTACGGGTCCAATTAACACTAGGTTTCATCAAAATCCGAGCTAGTGTCCCGGAAGGCCATTTTCAAATGTTAATTAAAACGAGTTATTTCCAAAATCAGTTTAATCACATTTGATTCAAATTTAAAAGTTTTACCATCTTCATTCTTATTTAACCAGAATTTAAATCAACATTAGAAATCATTTTTGTTCATATTAAATTCAGGATTCAATTATTTAAACAATTCCAAATTTTCAAATAATCCTTATATTTGAAATTCAAACTGTTTAACTTATAAAATTAACTATTCAATATTTAAAACCTATTAAATATTTTAAATTCAAATGATTAGAATTCTGGGTCGTTACATAAATTACCAAAATCAATACATAGACTACCAATTCCATAGTAATATCAATTTGGAATAAAAAAGGAACGATGGAGCTCATAGTTCACTCCCAACCATGTAGATTCTCTTTGGTAAAGTAATTCTTTATTGACCTCATTTAGTATCTTTTTATAAACTCATTGATTTTGCCTTGACGGAAAAAGTTGATTATCATCCCTTCCAAGGCTCTACAGCGGTTTGTTTCATGACCATTCATCATATGGTAATGGCAGTAGGATCCTCGTAGATTCCTTTCATATTTTGGTTTCTTATTTTGCAATGACCAATAGTTGAGCTCGTCTTTTGTTAGCAAGTGGACATTCTCAATTGATGTTGTTAGATTTGCATTCTTTAGGAAGTGTTGACTTGAAACTTATTTATTCCTTGAGAATGGCTTCTAGGTTTTTTGTTACTTGGCTTTATAATTTCACCTTCATATGCTGCTTTTCTTTTTAACACCCTTTGGAGTTCACGTGCTGGAAGTGCTTCAGTTGTAGCTTGTTGCTGTTTGTGAGCAAAGGTGTTGTAATCTGCCATTATTCCTTTTTCAAAGATTGTGCCCTTGGTATAATCTTCCTCATTTGGTCAAATAGGCTGTCACTTCCATTTGTCTTTTCTCCTTAGACAAAGATAGGGGCAGGGCCAATATGGAAAGGATTTAAGCTCCATATTTCTACATCATATGATTTTGCTCTTTTCTTCTTCATAATCCTTAGAGCTTCTAATCTTAGCATTTGCTCTTCATATAGTTGGAATCTTGAGTTGTTTTTGGGGAGAATCCTATCAAGCACTACAACAAAATGTACCCATTACAACGTTTCAAAAATGCTTTAAAAACTTTTAACAATGTTTTAACTACGCTATATATTAACATGCCATTATAGGTCAGACATATACCATAGCAAGACAGAAAACGCTGTAGAATCCACATATTTATAGCGTTTTTTATATCATTAAAACATTTTACAACATTTTTGTTGATGAGCAAAATTTCTTTTCTTAGCGTTTGTCTTCGCTTAGAAATATATTCAGCAGCGGTTATAATAGTCTATGTTAACTTTTTACAATGTTCTTTTCATTGTTGTGATTTCTTTTTACAGCGTTTCTTTTGTTGCTATGATGCTTATTTACAGGGTTTTTTGGAATGCTTGGGTGTTATTTTATACCGTTTCTATAGCGTTTCGAAAACGCTGTTAAAACTTTCTATAACCTTTCGAAAACGCTGTTTAATCTTTTCTTAGTGATGTATAAACGTTGTTAAATATTTCCATACCATTTTATAAACGTTATCGTATTTTGCTCAGTTCTTAACCAATATATAGCAAGTTCCAATTCTATATGCAACCACAATTTATGTATAATATAGTTTATATAAACGCATATATTTCATAACAAACATATATTATATTAATCACTCATTTTGTAATCAATATATTATATTAATCACACATCTTACAATTAACATGAAACATTACATAATAAACATATGCAATATTCTTACATCAAAATAGTTAATAAGTTCATAATATTTCAATGTAGAACAAGCAACAACTAGTGACCAAAAGTAGCAATACATATAAGCCTACAAACCAAAATGTAGTTATGGCATCAAAAGTAACTTCGAATCCATAACTTGCTGCGGTAGGTTACTATTTTTTTCCATCAAATATATCTACCCACCTGTAAAGGAAAAGTTCTTTATTATACGTACTTGATTAGAATTAAAAGACGGAAACATTAAGTAGCTAGTTCTCAAGTTATTTTAAGCTTTGTAAAACAAACATGTGAAAGAATGAACTTGAAACTTTACTTTATACTTATTTTTTGCTATTATTAATTGCAAGGTCAGTTACAATATAAACTTGTACCGTTTGTGTTTGATCAGTATATAATTCAATGTGTATTGTTTTATCAGTTATCCATTGTACCATTAATGTGATTTTAGAGCCTTAGATTCCATGTTAGTATCTGGTATATAAATGTGTTTCTAACCATTATTTGTAGTACATGTGAATTTTCTTTGTTCTCCAAATCTTAATTTTCGCATTTTGAAAAGGAGCAAAAATGAAATCTCTATGTTGTCCAAAATTCGAACATTTGATCATTGAAATTCTTTAAATGAAATCAGAAGAGTATCATCTCCATCCGTTGAAAATTGAAAGGAACACAACAATACCTAACTCAGGCTGTAGCAGACAACAGGGAAAAAAAAATCAAACTATGCATTTGCAATCGATATTATTTTCTTCTCATAGCCTAACAAAATCAAAATGGCATGTAGAATGCTATACTCTTCTAAGATAAAAAATACTAAGAATTTTCAAGGCTTAGCAAAACAACGTGACCTTAAAGATAAAAATTAAAATGTCATTGTCTTAATTTCAATTTCAGGAAAAAAATGTATTGTTTTCTTACAATAGTACATTAAGTAGTCAGTTCTCAAGTTATTTTAAGCTTTATAAAACAAACATGTGAAAGAATGAATTTGAAACTTTTCTTTCTCCGTACAAAACATCATAATTTTTACGTGAAAACTGAAAGTGTACGTGTAGTACTAAGGATCGTGTAATATGGTATATTAATGCGGAAACTGGTAATAACAGTAAAGTAAAAATTAAAGTAAGCACACCAGGAATTTTTATACTGGTTCGAACTTCCTGTTCTACGTCTAGTCCCAGAATACCCTCTGGATTTAAACTAAACCCCTCACTTAACCCGGAGGAATAGGTATACGACACCTGAGCAGCCGAACAGGAATTTTTCCGCCTCAACAACCGAAGAGGACTTCAACTTAATACAAAATGTTTGTTGACGAATGTGTTCTAAATAACACTGATTGTCTTTTGATAGTACAACTTTCCTATAATCAAATCCTCAAGAATATGTATGTGTGTGAAGATTTAGAAGGAAGATAATCACGTAGAATCGAAGTATATGAATAAATTCAAGGATTCTAGTGATATTGAATAAGAGTGAATGCTTTTATTTGCAGAAATGAAAAGAGATTAGATTTCAGAAATATAAACAAGAATCGGTGATTGTAGAAGTGAATTGAATATGTTTATATAGTTGTAGAAGATTTGTAATCTTTCATGAATAGTTTTAGTCAACAGTAGTGTCCATACCTCTTGAAATAGAGGACATTACTCTTCATGAAAAGATCGCGTCTCTTCAGAAAACTAGCCGTTTTTCTCTGGTCGGTCGACCGGAAAAACTGGCCGGTCAGCTGAGTTGAAAAACGTATACAAAACAGAAAGTCACTGTGCATATGATACAGGGTCGGTCGACCGAGGATCCTGGTCGGTCGGCCGACCCGGTGTTATATGCACAGTGAACATATTTTTTGATATAAAATGTTTTGTGTGCGTGTGTGATTATTTGAGGAATGATTTTAACATTGTTCTAAGACTCAAATAAAATAAAATATCCATACTAATCTCTGAATTGTAAGATTATCTTCTTTGTAGTGCACGGTATGCACTTATTCTCTTTTTGTCGCTTTCATATAACATTCTCGTCGTATGATCTCTGAAGCTTGTGTCATGAATCAAAACTCATGAATCAACATTCTCCCCCTTTTTGATTGATGACAATACTTATGTGACGAAGTAATATTGACATATATATTATAGTTCTCCTCCTGAATATATGGCGACTTTTCTGCAAAAATTCGTTAATTTGCATACATTTCTCCCCCTTTGTCATCGACAAAAAGGAATACTTATAACAGATTGAAGTAATGCAAAAAACATTTAAATTTACATGGTACATTCTTTGAGCTTAATTAGAAATAATTTAAAGATGTTTGCTTAGAACATAACATAACAATTAATTAAGAAACAAAATAAACTACAAGAGATTCTTGAAAGTTAAAAAAAATACTACAATTACTCCTCATCATCGTCGGTATCCCACTGTTCTGGATGAAGATTTTCATCGAGAGGAGCCGGTTCCTTACCCCGTCTGTGATTGGTAGGTGCGGGAGTTGCCGATGTGCTGGAACTTGTGTTCTCGGATGTAGACCAAGAGAAATTTGGTGCGGGTCTTTTTCCAGGAGCAACAAATGAAGCACCGGCTTCAGAAGAGCATGATAAGGCATCCCATAAATTTACGAAGAAGCCTTTGATCTTTTTGAAACGCCCATCAATTTTTCGAAGGCGAGAATCCAAAGCTAGTTGATTTTGGGCTAAAATATCTATGGCAGCCGCTGTGCTAGTACCGGGAGGTGGTCTTTGGATAGAGGTTTGACGAGTTAAACGTTCTGTGGAATGAGTGGAGGGTTGAGGAGTAGAATAGCTACGACGTAGTTGTTCTCGTGGAATGGTACGCCATTGCTGAAAGGTTGTGATTTGGGATGGTGCATCGGGTAACTTCATCAATTTTATTGTTCGTGAGTCAAAAGTACGAACTTTGGATGTTTCGGATTCCGGTGCATGAGTGACAAAGTTGTTAATCAACCGCATTATGTATTCTCCATAGTAAATATGGAGCATTTTTCCTTGGTTGAATGAAAGGAATTCATCCATAAGAAGTTGTGTCCAATTTACCCGAATGTTTCCACACATAGCATATAACGCTTTGAAGTTTTCGGGATATATTAAGTGGTACGACCCTCCTCTTGGAACAATAGACTTCATCATGAATCGATGAAAAAGTCGTGCTTTAGGTCGGAGAGATGAAGTTTGCCTTAAATCGGTAGCATCATCTTCAAAGAATAAGTGACTTAGGCGGTCACGAGTTGATGGATTACAATCTACATCATGTAATGAGATTCCACCCGGTCGAGCATTTAAAATATGATTCATTCGATCAATGGAGAGAAACATCGATGTGCCACATACCGAAGTCCAAACACAATTTTCAGTGTTTTTAGGTGGATTGACAAGATTGAGATTTGCTAAGAATAACTTGACCATTATATGATTAATCTTCAAGTTGTTTTTTCTATGGTCAAGAAAAGCATCAAGACCACTTTCAAGAGCGGCGTTTTCAACACCGTAGGCGGTAAAATCAGGATAACTTACAAAAGACTCCTCAAAGATTTTTGCATCTTGAAGCTTTATCCATCTTTCTAAAGCTTTTTCACTTACTAACCAAGAAGCAATTTGAGAATCTACAGGAGTTGAGGAAGATTGGCCAGCGGTAGTCTTAGATTTCTTTTTGGGAGCCATTTTTCTTGAAGAATTTGAAGAAATTTAGGAAGGTTATAATGGGGGCTAGGGTTCAAATCTGTTGTGGAAGAGTAAAGTGAAGAGGTGAGATAAAAAGGTGAAGGGTTGAGTTAAAATATGAAGGCAATTTCAGCAGAATAACACGTTCGGTCGACTGAAGAACCTGGGTCGGTCGACCGAGTTTAGGTTCAGAACAGTGCTGAAACTTTCGGGAAAAGCTTCGGTCGACTGGTGCAGGGAATTCGGTTGACCGAGTTTTAAAAAATATTCTACTGTTATTCGGGAAATACGTTCGGCTGACCGAGTCAGGTATTTCGGTCGACCGACTTGGAAGAAATCTGTTTTTAAAAACTTCTCGGGACAGCTTCAGTTGACCGGTTCAGGCATTTCGGTCGACCGAAAGCATGTCATGTTGTTGTTTTTTTTTTAAATAAGAATTATAGAAATATAATCATTTTATTACATCATATTTATTTATACAGCTTATATAAAAAATAACATATATATACTAAAATATAGCCATGATGAATTAGCATCGACGTTCCCATGAATTTGGAGATGGAACGTTTTCTACCGGTGACCATATTGGAGCTATTGGAGATTGAACATGGTTAGAGGGAGATGGAGTTCTATAAGAAGGTTCAGCAACATCATCCTTCTTAGATGAACAAAATTTCATGGCAATCTTTTCAAGGAAGCTTAAACGTCTTGCCGTGACTTTCTGTTCGTAATAAAGTTCCCTTTGCATATTCATCTGTTGTTGTTGGTAGTGATGAATTTCATCAATCTTTTGTTTGGTTGATGGAGTTACTACCATTTCCTTTTTCCCTTTCTTTTTATCAGGTGTATAACCTGTATGGGAGTCTTCCCATGGTTTCCACCTGTATCGGGGATCATTATCTGGAGAGGGAAATTCTAAAACACGATTTGGCATTGGAAATGTAGGATAAGGACCACCTTCGGGGATACGATCAGAATAGTCGTCGTCCGGGGAAGTATAAGAGAGATGAGAATTTTCAGAATTGTAGACATCATTGTTAGAAGACATTTTTGTTTTAAGTTTTTGTTTTGTATTTGATGTTCTATTCAATAAGCATATGTATGTATATATATAACCATATTTCAAAAAAATAGTGGTCTAAAATCAAATTTTAGTTTTAATCACAGAATTCTTTAAACAAAAACTGTTTACAAATGAATGACATACAATGCTTTAGAGTTAAAAAATAGTATATTCTGAAATCAAGTTTCAATGATGTAAATTAGAAACAGAGCTGGAACAAGAAACACCCATAGCCCAAGTGGCTATACTACAACATCTAACATAAAAGTCAGAAGTCATGAGTTCGAGTACCGCTCTGGTCAGAAAAAATAATTTTATATTTTTCATCATTTTATATATATATATATATATATATTTTTATTATATTAATTTTATTTTATTCATAAGTCTTTAAACGACATTATACCTAAATCTCGTCTTAGTTTTATAAAAGAAATTTCATTTAGTGGTTTAGTAAAAATGTCAGCTATTTGATTTTCAGTATTGATAAATTCTAGATTTATTAATCCTTTTTCCAAACAATCACGAAGAAAATGATGACGAATATCTATGTGTTTTGTTCGGGAATGATTGACCGGATTTTTTGAAAGGTTTATTGCACTGGTATTATCACAATAAATTATTGATTTTTCAAGATGACAATTAAAATCTTGTAATGTCTGTTGCATATATACGACTTGTGCACATGCCAAAGCAGCAGATATATATTCTGCTTCACATGTTGATAAAGAAACACAATTTTGTTTCTTACTAAACCAAGAGACTAAAGAACGTCCAATGAAGTGACACGTTCCGCTCGTACTTTTTCGATCCGTCCGACTTCCTCCAAAATCAGCATCACTGTAGGAAACTAATTCAAAAGGACATTCTTTCGGATAAAATAGTCCGAAATCTTTGGTTTTAGTTAGATAACGAATAATGCGTTTAACTGCTCTCATATGTGATTCTTTGGGATTTGCTTGAAATCGAGCACATAAACAGACACTCATCATAATATCGGGGCGACTCGCTGTTAAATAAAGTAAAGAACCTATCATACTACGATATAACTTTTGATCAACACTTTTGCCATCTTCATCTCTATCGAGATGAACCGTTGTACTCATAGGAGTTGGTTTGGCAACAGTATTTTCAAGACCAAAACGTTTGATTAAATTATAACAATATTTTTCTTGATTAATAAAAATCCATTTTCAATTTGTTTAATTTGTAATCCAAGAAAATATGATAATTCTCCCATATGAGACATTTCAAATTCATTTGTCATTATGGTTGAAAATTCTTGACATAATTTTTCATTTGTCGAGCCGAAAATAATATCGTCAACATATATTTGAATTATTAAAATATCTTTATTAGTTTTCTTAATAAAAAGTGTTTGATCTACTTTACCGATTTCAAAACCAGATTCTAATAAATAACTTTTAAGACGATCATACCAAGCACGTGGTGCTTGTTTTAAACCGTATAACGCCTTTTTAAGTTTATATACATGATCCGGAAATTTTTCATGATTAAACAAAGGTGGTTGTTCAACAAAAACATTTTCTTTTATGAATCCATTTAAAAATGCACTTTTAACATCCATTTGATATAGTTTAAAATTATGAAAACATGCATAAGCTAATAATATTCGTATTGCTTCAAGTCGGGCGACTGGAGCAAACGTCTCTTCGTAATCAATACCTTCTTCTTGATTATATCCTTGTGCAACTAATCTAGCTTTATTCCTTGTTATATTTCCTAGTTCATCTGCTTTATTTTTGAAAACCCATTTAGTACCGATGACTGATTGATCACTAGGTCTAGGAACGAGTTCCCAAACTTCGTTTCGTTCGAATTGATTTAATTCTTCTTGCATGGCAAGTATCCAGTAGTCATCAGTTGAAGCTTCTTTTATATTCTTAGGTTCTATGTTAGAAAGAAAAGCAACATGACCAGCTTGATTTAATTGATGTCTGGTTTTAACATTCGTATTAACTTCTCCAATTACATTTTGCACAGGATGATCTTTTAAAATTCTAGGTGGAGATTTTATTAAATTGGAAGTTACATTTGTATTGGTTTCATGAATATCAAGATTTTCATTTGTACTAATATTCTCATTCTGAGTAGATTCATCATCAGAATCAATAGTAACACTCGGATTTATATTTTTAAAATTTTCGTTGAAAGAAACATGTAAACTTTCTTCAATAATTTGAGTTCGTTTATTATAAATTCGATAGGCCTTGCTTCGTTCCGAATATCCAACAAATATACCTTCATCGGATTTTGGATCGAATTTGCCTAGTTGATCTTTAGTATTTAAAATAAAACATTTGAAACCAAAAACTTTTAGATATGAAATATTTGGTTTTCTTCCATTTAGAAGTTCATATGGTGGATTTTTAGTTAATGGTCGAATAGAAACGCGATTCAGTACGTAACAAGCAGTAGCTACAGCTTCTGCCCAAAATTGTTTCGATAAAGTTGTTCCATTTAGTAAAGTTCTTGCACATTCTTGTAACGTTCTATTTTTCCTTTCTACAACTCCATTTTGTTGTGGTGTTCTAGGAAAAGAGAAATTATGGTTAATACCCTTTTTGTTACAAAATTGTTCAAAAACTTCATTTTCAAATTCGCCTCCATGATCACTTCTTATATTTTTAATTTTCAAAGTTTTAATATTTTGAATTCTTTTAACAAAAACTTTAAAATTATCAAAAGTATCACTTTTATTTTTCAAAAAGAAAATCCAAGTATATCTAGAGAAATCATCTACAATAACAAAAACATATCTATTATGATTAATAGATTGCACTTGAGTTGGACCAAAAAGATCCATGTGTAAAAGTTCAAGTGGTTGTTCTGTAGATATTACTTTCTTTGATTTAAAAGAAGATTTTGTTAATTTTCCTAATTTACATGCATCACAAAATATGTTAGTTTTGAATTTTATATCGGGTAACCCTTTAACTAATTTATTTTTAGCAAGTTTGTTGATGGTATTAAAATTTATGTGACAAAATCTTTTGTGCCAAAGGCAAGAATCATTCTCTTTAGCTACTAGACACAAATTTGAATCATTATTAACATTCATATTTAGGATATAAATATTTTTATCTCTATTTCCTTCGAAAATAATGTTGTGATTTTTATCAAAAATGTTACATTTATTTTCTGAAAAAGTTATATTAAAACCTTTGTCGCATAGTTGACTAATACTTAATAAATTATGTTTTAAATTTTTAACTAATAAAACATTAGTAATGAGAGGTAAATTAGATGTACCATTGCTATTGACATTGCCTTTGCCGATGATATACCCTTTTGAGTTATCTCCAAAGGTGACTGCTCCTCCATTTGAGTATATAATGTTTGATAACATTTCTTTGTTTCCACTCATGTGTTTTGAGCAACCGCTATCTAAAATCCATTTTCCTCTCTTTTTATATGGTACCTGCAAAAATTATAAAAAGTTGGTACCCAATCTTTTTAGGGTCCTAAGAGTTAGATCTTAGGAAGCCAAACCCATACAGGTTCAGAATTCCCTTTATAAACATAATTCTTGTTATTATGAACAGTTTCCATAAAACTTTTGATATGTTTATTCCTTATCAATGTATTATTGGTTTTTGGAATTCATATCTTAATAGTTTTAGTATTTGAATAAACTGTTTTCCTAATATCTTTCTTAATTTTATTATTAATTTTACTTTTAGCATAATTATTTTGTTTCTTAAATCCTAGTCCAGATTTATTGTTGGAAGTTTGAGAGTTTTCTAGTATACTAGAAAGATTTTCTCTTCCTTTATTGAAATTAGAAATATTTTTAGAAATATCATCAAATTTTATTTTAAGACTAGATTTTTCTAACTCTAAATCCTTAATTTTAGATATTAAATCATTATTTTCAAAAAGTAAAACATCATTTTTATTTTTCTGAATTTCTAGTTCCTCAGATATTGACGTAATTTGAGAAGATAAGTTAGAATTCGATTGTTGAGAGATTTCAAGTTCTTCTTCCAATATTACCTTCTCATCTTTTAACATATCTACTTCTAAAACTGTTCTATCTCTTTCTTTGCAACTCCTTATTTTTCTTTTTAAGTTGTTTTGTTAAATTTACTAATTCAGAATTTATTTCAATTAAATCTTCAAAAGTAAAATCACTTACATCGTCTGACGAAGCCATGAAGCATACATTTGCTTGTTCATTATCACTTTCACTCTCTGATGAGGATGATGAGTCAGTGTCGTCCCAAATGACTGAAAAAGCTTTTCGTTTGTTTTTGTCCTTCTTGAAATTGTTCTTTTTACGATCTGGACAATCTTTCTTCATGTGTCCTTTCTTGTGACATTCATAACATTCCATTGTTGAAGATGATGGTTTGCTGCTATTAGAATTGTTGTTGGAATTATTTTTGTTTCCCTTGAATTTGTTTCTGTTGAATTTCAAAAACTTTTTGAAATTTTTAGCGATCATTGCCATATCTTCATTATCTGAGTCGGAATCATCTTTTTCTGCTTGGAATGCTACAATTTTCTTTTCTTGTGCTTCATTTCGTTTTGCCTGCGAATTTACTTCGTAGGACATTAAATTACCTATCAATTCTTCTGGTTTTAATGTTGACAAATCAGTTGCTTCTTCAATAGCTAGGACTTTTTGTTCCCATTCGTCCGTTAAAGAATTCAAGATTTTTGTAACAACATCAAAATCAGTAAACTTTTGTTCTAGAGACAATAGAGCATGATAAATATCCTGAAATCTAGAGTACATGTCATTTATAGATTCATTTGGCCTCATTTTAAAGTTTTCAAATTGATGTTTCAGCATAGAAATTTTGCTCAATTTAACTTTGTTCGTTCCTTCATGTGAAACTTTAAGAGTTCTCCAAATTTCATAGCCGGAAGTACACATACTAACTCTATTGAATTCATTTCTATCTAATGCACAAAATAAAATATTCATAGCCTTAGCATTTGATGTAGCATCTAGTTTTTCCCTTTGTATAATATTCCAGATATCAAACCCACTTGATTGCATATAGATTCTCATTCTAGTTGACCAATAATTATAATTTATACCATTGAAAAGTGGAGGTCGTGAAGTCGATTGACCTTCTGTGAAACTAGAATTAGTGTGAGTGTTAACATCGTTAATTTGTGTGGTTGCCATATTACTAAAAATAAGTAAATATCAAATAACTTTGTGATGGTTATAAGATAACCTTGCTCTGATACCAAATGAAAGTGTACGTGTAGTACTAAGGATCGTGTAATATGGTATATTAATGCGGAAACTGGTAATAACAGTAAAGTAAAAATTAAAGTAAGCACACCAGGAATTTTTATACTGGTTCGAACTTCCCGTTCTACGTCTAGTCCCAGAATACCCTCTGGATTTAAACTAAACCCCTCACTTAACCCGGAGGAATAGGTATACGACACTTGAGCAGCCGAACAGGAATTTTTCCGCCTCAACAACCGAAGAGGACTTCAACTTAATACAAAATGTTTGTTGACGAATGTGTTCTAAATAACACTGATTGTCTTTTGATAGTACAACTTTCCTATAATCAAATCCTCAAGAATATGTATGTGTGTGAAGATTTAGAAGGAAGATAATCACGTAGAATCGAAGTATATGAATAAATTCAAGGATTCTAGTGATATTGAATAAGAGTGAATGCTTTTATTTGCAGAAATAAAAAGAGATTAGATTTCAGAAATATAAACAAGAATCGGTGATTGTAGAAGTGAATTGAATATGTTTATATAGTTGTAGAAGATTTGTAATCTTTCATGAATAGTTTTAGTCAACAGTAGTGTCCATACCTCTTGAAATAGAGGACATTACTCTTCATGAAAAGATCGCGTCTCTTCAGAAAACTAGCCGTTTTTCTCTGGTCGGTCGACCGGAAAAACTGGCCGGTCAGCTGAGTTGAAAAACGTATACAAAACAGAAAGTCACTGTGCATATGATACAGGGTCGGTCGACCGAGGATCCTGGTCGGTCGGCCGACCTGGTGTTATATGCACAGTGAACATATTTTTTGATATAAAATGTTTTGTGTGCGTGTGTGATTATTTGAGGAATGATTTTAACATTGTTCTAAGACTCAAATAAAATAAAATATCCATACTAATCTCTGAATTGTAAGATTATCTTCTTTGTAGTGCACGGTATGCACTTATTCTCTTTTTGTCGCTTTCATATAGCATTCTCGTCGTATGATCTCTGAAGCTTGTGTCATGAATCAAAACTCATGAATCAACAAAAACATATCAGAAAACACATCATGACAAATATGATTTATAATGAACGACGAGATGCACCAAAGAGTCAAAATGTCATACCAAAAATTCCTAAGAAAGATTGCCAATGCCATAAAGTCTAAATGATTTTGGATACTCCAGGTATGAACATTCAGGTATGAACTTACACTCAAGTATACATTTAGACCAGAAAACAAATTTGTAACTGTCCCTCATTTCAAGCTGAGAATAGAATATAGAAATTATATTTTCCTTGTTCAATATGGTAAGGTGAACATGTAAAAAATAAACGGTGGACATGCATGAAAAGTTTTAGAATGTTCTGTCTTGAAAGTTTATTCCTATCATGCATCACACTAGCTATGTACGAGAATAACAAAAATAGGTATAGGCATATATATAACCCTCGTTCATACATCTTGTGGAAAAGGAAAAATAGTATTGTCTGTTGCATACTAAAAGTTTAGAGGCGTTATGAACAGATTGCCTTACAAATAATCATCTCTCAGGCTATGCTTTCCCAAACTACATATAGTTAACAGTGGACATAAATACATGGCCGGATAGATTAACAAAGAACCGACAGAGTTGGATGTTCATGGGCTCTCAACCCAGAGCAACAACGGTCTGAAGAGAAACAAAGCAATAAAAGGCTTACCCCCATTTCTAAACCGTTCAGGACAAAACAAAGCACTATAAATTATGGTTGAAATGTCCTTAGTAAAGTTGACATTAATGGTAGTATATGTTATAACCTATTAAGAATATAGTCAGAAATAGTTTAGAACTTAAACTAATAAAAATACACTCAAATACTTATACACTAAAATTCACCTAACATACACTACCGTCTCGCTAAAAAAAATGTATTACTAAATTACCCTTCTTCTTAATTCTAATTTACTTTTTTACGAAGAAGTTAATGAACTTTTTACCATGTTACCTAAAATATCAGTTAAGATGATTTTCATAACTAACTTCTCTAACTTTCGAAGTGTTTAATCTTTTTTCTTATTTTAAAAAAAGATTCTAAAATTAAAGTTGATTTTGTTGAAATTAATAAATTAAAAGAAAAACTAAAAAAATTATGATTTAGCGCAAAACATTCAAGTTCATGTTGTTGAATGAAACATAATTTAGTGTTAGAATTTCTATTTTTGTGTAAAAGATTTTCAAGTTTTAAAGAGAGAAGACGATAAAGTTGAAAATAAGGATAATTTTATAAAATACATGGTGTATATAAAGTGGTTTTTGGTGTATGCTAGTTTATTATATTTTTTTGCATGTTAGGAAATTATTGATGTATGAATAGAATCGGTCTTTATTTTATTTAATTGGAATTATTTAACGCATATTACACGACAAAACAAATAATTAATTAACTATAAATTAAATAGTTAATTCAAATACTCCGCTTAAATACACTGCTCAAATACCTCTTTCGCATCATTAAACACATTTCACTTTTAACCAACTTTCTCGTTCAAATGTTCCACTCGATTCGTAAATAACGGACCCTTAATGGTCAAAGTCGGTCTGACCTCCACAAATCGATATTGATCTTTCCTATTTTGATATTTTAAAGTCACCGTTCTACAAGGGAGTTCTAACCTTAAAACTAGAGTAGTGCTAAATGCACCGGTCAAGTGGATAACAACGTCGTTGAATTTTCTTCTTCTTACACTATAGTCGGTGAAACCGCGGTGTCGTTAGCATAAAGCATGGTGGCATTAGCATGGCTCTAAAACTATTGAGGTATCGTTTACATGCATTTTCTTTCTCTGTTTGCGTTTGTGACTCGTCCGACGTCCAAACGTGGTTAACCCATTCTCCAACCTCCTTGAGATGAAAGTCCAAACGTGGTCTGTTCGCATGTTTAATAATGTTAACTAATAATTTTATATTTTTATAAATTTTTAAAATTAATAACTTGTGCAAATGAAGTCCGTTTGAGATACCCTTTTTTGCGTTGTGATCGTATCAAAGTGCTCTACATTATGGAGTTGGTTTGAGCTGAATCGAAGCAATTCATAATTTTACAATTTACTTATTTATATATTTATTTTATAAATTATTGACACATATTATTTATTAGAAAAACAAATAGTTAATTAATAAACATAAAATCAATTAAATTAAAAATCACAATTTAAACCCGTCAAATATCCCGTTCGTAACTCCAAACTCATTACTCATTCATTTAATTTTTCCGCTTAAATAGTCCGTTCAAATGCTCCGAGCAAATGACCTGTTTCTGCTCATTCCAAACGCACCATAACTAAATTTTGGAAACTTAGCAGCCGAAGGTTTATTAGACACCGTCGTATAACAAGTATGCACCATTATCTCTTGATACTTCTTTATTTTTTGATTTTCTATGTTGTGTAGCACATCAGATTTAATACTAGTATATTGTATAGCTCGTGCTGTAATTTTGGCATGGTAATGAAAGACGTTTACCCCGTTTTTTACCGAGTAATAGATATCCATGTTATTTTATTTTTTTATCTTATTATTATCATTATTATTAATCTTTTTAATTTTTTTGCCCAACGACCCTCCAGTTTTAGATAAGAAAGGCATTTGAAATTTAAATGGTAAACTCGTCTTAGGCAAATTTCGATGATTCATAATATAGTGCCGCATCATCGATGTCATTGTTATATAATTTTTTTGGCAGATCTGTACGATTTTTCATTCAAAAATTGACGGTATGTTACCAGATTTGGGTAAAGAGGGTTCAATAGTAAAATTTTGAATGTGCTACCAAATTTTTGACAGTTTCCTGGAATCTTAATAAAAGGTTTTTGGAATAGAAAAACTTTTTAATTGTGAAGAGATGAAATGATGGAAATATTGACAAACTACACCGAAACATGATTTTTGTTTTTTTAGAAAGTAAATAATTATTGTTTATCCATAGTTCTTGATTTAAAATTATGACTATTTACTGCTAGGAGAATTTAGCTCGTCCAACGGAGCAGTGAAGGAAGATATAAAAAGTAGTGGATGTGGTAGATACCCCATACACTCTAGTTGTGTGTGCGTGTCTATATATATATATATATATATATATATATATATATATATATATATATATATATATATATATATATATATATATATATGACACTTTATGCATATGGGCCAGCATGTTTGACTTTCTTTGTGACGCGACTTAGGATTAAGAGTGGCAATTAGACCCGATCCGACGGACGCGGACCCGATTCGGAGGTCTCGGTTCTGGACGGATCGGGTTTTGTCGGATTTAAACTATACATTTCAAAAACCTAAAATCGACTCGCTCCTAAGAATCGGATCGATTCGGATCCGGTGGGTGATAACACTAAAAATACATATAGTTTTTTGGTCGGTTCGGATCGGGTTTCATTGGATCTCTACTGTATTCTACATCATACAGATCCGACATGAGACCCATCGGATTCGGGTCTTTTCAGATCGATTCGGTTCGGTTTTGCGATTGTCGATTCTAATCATCAGACCTACTTAGCATAGCGCAAAATGAAGCTACGCTAAATCACATTTTTTGTACGGTTTTTTCTTTCAATTCTTTGTTTGTGCAATAAGTTTGAAAATGCGGCTGCCTACGTGAACAAATTTTCCCTAATATACTCATGGATGTTTGAGTGAAGAAACAGACAACTTGCTCTGTGAAGCCGAATTTGATTTGAATCAACAATGCATCTATGAACATATACAACAACTACCCATTTGAGAATTGCATCTTATTTCTTCATCACAATTTCCTAACTCTTGGTTGGTTTTGCACTCAACCAGTTTTACATTAGAGTGTCTGAATCATATTGACATCAGTGACTGCACTACTCCACAATATATTTGGATGATAGCATTTTATTCTTCATTCTTTTGTCCCCATTGCAATACATTAAATTTTGTATATAAAACATTCTTCACCAAATCAAAGAGGTTTATGTGAAATCCACTTCTTAAGCATCCTTAAGCAATTCTCTGGCATATATTCAGCAGCTGTGTGTCCTGCATCCTGTATTTTCATACACATTGCATCATATCATATGTAAGCTAACTCAACTTCATGTACAGTTTACATTGTTTCTTTCTTCAGTGTCATCTCTAAACGATAGGATTTACCTTTACTGTTGTGAATGTCAAATTGTTCATGTACACGGTTGCGTATCTGAAAACAAATAAACAGGTAATCATTTTATGAACTACTCGACATGCAAAATCATAAACATATGTTAAGGGCATACCCTGCTACTTGGCCATTTACATGCCACGATCTCCAATCATCGACAATAGAATAATTGAGAGATCGTATCCACTCTACTGTACCGATAAATGGCACTAGCATGTCCTTGTCGCCACTGTATCAACAACAACTTAATTCAAATATGTTTTTTTGTTTATGATTAATATAAATTAGTTTTTACCTGTAAATCAATGCTCTATACCCTTTTTTTGTAACATTAAGATGATATATGATGGAACTCGGGACATTTTTTGTGTAAGTAAACATTTTACTGCATCTTATCCATTCACTTACAGTGCCCTGTTTGTGTCATGAATTTTTTTGCCAACTTTTAATAAGTCATCATAAAGTAAGAACTGTTTTTGTTATTTTACAATTTTTCTCACCTCTTTGATTTTCAAGGCCTCTCTAGTCTTATAGTTATTTGCCCAGTGATATGACAAATAATAGTAGTAAGACTGCAAAGAAAAAGAAAAAAAAAATATTGGTCAAAAACATCGGTGATATTTAGTATTGTGATTAATTATTTTTTATGGATTTTTTTTTCTTTTATGATTTTTTGTGATTGCTTACCCTACACTTCAAGTCCGGAACTACTGGTTCTTTCAAGATATATGATATATAGTCCTCATGCAAAGAGCGATGTCCAATTTCCCTCTTCCTTCGGGGAGACACGAGAGGACAACGTGGGTCTAATGTATATGCTTTACTAATTTCTGATATAACCTGTATTAACATTCGATAAAACCGAATGATTGTTTCTTTTTCAATACGAATGCAACAAGGTGTAATTTTTTAATATTACTAGAAGCTTACCGTATCAAATTTATTAAGTGCAGTCCCACATAGTTGGTTGCGGGAAGCTGGATATGAATAATCTTCTTTTTTGCAATTGTTTTGTATCAACTAAGAAAATACATAAATTAGTTTAGAAAGTGGTCAATAGGAAGAATTTTAGACTCTCTAAATTAGAGTAAAAATGAATTATCAGATTTACCTGATAATGTTCATCTGATATAAGTCCTATTCCATGTGCATATGGGATTCTCGAATTAACATCGACAAATTCACCTGTGGATGGGTTGCCAACCATATAGCCCTGTATAATAAATACAATGGTATTATTATGTTAAGTTTTTCCGTCTTAATATTATAACGCTGATAAATTATTAATGCACCTTGAGATTAAAGGGAGGATGAGACCCTGCTTCAATATCTATAGAAAAGAAGAAGAAGAATATTTTGCTTAGAACCTTTTAACAAAATAAAAAATAATTTGTTTACTATTGGAGACATATAATTACCCGTTGCCACTTGAAAATTTTACCTAGTTTGGATTATTATTTTCTTATTCATATAATAATCACTACTATTTTACTTCACATCACATAACAAGAACAACACAGAGACATCTTATATCTCATTGGGGTTAAATTCAAGGGAAGATCTAGTGGTTGATATTTCATATGTGTCGACGACATTACTTGTGTCATCTATTTGTGTTTACACACATGCACACACATCCTCAACTTATTTCATCCCTGAATCATCCTAGCTCCTGTTTTGGCATCTGCAAATAGTATGATCAATATGATCTGTTTGACTTAATATCATCTCTGTAAAAATTTGGATTATTTTGATGACTCATTTTTTTAGAAATATTTATTATATAAGTTATTTAATATAACCATTTAGTTTAAATATTATTTTTGATAGGGTTATATTTGTTGGAATAATCTATTTTTTTGAAGAGATAATGTTGATGTAATGTAGATCATGTATACTAAAAATCATTAGATTTCAACAATTGTAGATACCAAAACATGAGCCAGGGGTGATTCAAGGGGAAGGGGATAATTCTCCATATATATAGACACACACTGACCTCTTGATTTCTACTTAGGCTTTACCTTGTGCTATTATGTCTGCGATTATAGGGACAACTTTTCCTGCATAAGAATCACCAGCAATATAGAGATCATTGGAGAGGAATTCTGGATTCTCAGCAAACCACTGCATTAGTATTTCATCAGTTACTTTGCTCTGGTACAAATTATTTGTAGCAATGTAGTAGTTCATGGAGAATAAATATTAACTATATTTACCTTTGCTAGAAATTTATTTGCATGGTTTGACCAAGACATGTCATCGACCTCATAACCCTTGGGGTTTTTAGCGTATGAAAAGCCAGTTCCAGCAGGAGAGTCAAGGAATATAATGTTCGTAATCTGGAATTTTCAAAGGACATGCACTTGCTTCACTTGATTTCTGTTTCTTTGTCTAAATTATTTGATATCTATTATCAAACTAAGGTTCGAGATCTCGGTTTTAGTCTTAGTCTTTTGTAATTTAAAATTTTGATCTAATTCATAAATTTCATGAAGATTTTGGATTTCGTTAATTACTTTTAATGTAGTTACAGATATATTTGGTTAATTTATTCAAATGAAATGTATATGTTATCTTTAGTTGAAAAATCAGACATAAATGAACAACGCTGAGTAATTATAAACATTTATAGCACTAAAAAATGTTTATTCATTACTTCATTTTCAATTATTTTTTAGTATGTCATTTATATACTTCTTGATTCTGTATACTGAATTAAAATTTCGGATTTTGAATTTATATATATTTGAAATTCAAATTAATCCTTGTTTTGAGTTTCTTCTATATAATTTGAAGCCGGTAGCTTTTTTTAAGCTGAAGTTCCGATTTAGTTTTGTATCGGTCCCCACTGAAATCAAAACGTAACGACTGGAATCTTGCTGTTTCGATCAAAACCACAAACCTTGTATCAAACACATAATGTAAGAGCAATATGAAATTGTCAGTGACATAAACTTAAACTGCCGCTATTCGGTCAATAATGGTTTTTTAGCATCTAGTTTATTGCACTGAAAATCTGAACAAAATTTCATTTTGAAACTTGGACTAAAAGTTCATACTTTATTTTTTCCGTAAAATTGTGATCATTGTAGTAAAAAGTGATTTATGGAAAATTGTGATTTATTCAAAAAATTGTACGTTTTTAATTATTTTAGTTCTCGTGAAGTTTTTCTTATTTCAACTTTTTCAAGTATGAACTTCCAAGAGAAAAAAAAAATCTAAAATTTGAACTTCTGAATAAGTTTTGAATTTCATTAAGAAAATGAATTTTTCATGGAAAAATAATTGACTTTTATTTTTTTATGGAAAAATGTCCGAGTTCTCTGTTTTGAGTTTTTCTCCATCCACTGATCATAATAACTGATTTTGTTGGATCTAATTTCCTTTTTCGTTTTTTTCAAATATTGATTTTTGAAAATACTTTTGAGAAATTTTGAATTAGTAATTCAATTTGGAGAAATTGTGAATTATACATGAAGTTTGAGCATTATTAGACAAACTGAAAACATTAAAAATATGAATCACAAGAAATTTAGATACCCTTTTGTTATACAGGAATATAATTTATCTAGAGTTTTTTCCCTCCATATTTGTAATCAAAGTTTTAACTTATTTATTAAATAAAAAACATACTCCTAATTTATAAGCCTCATGAGGTTTTTTTTCTAAACCTTCTGCCATACTAAAAACTTTATTGATTTGACAATTGACAATATCATTGTGTTTCAATAGTGAAAATAAGATAGGTTTGAATGGGGTATAGTGCCTAATATTTGTGTTATAGCATAGACATGTTGTTCTTACTGAAATGCAAGGGTTTCAAAGATGAGGAATGTTAACAGTGAATGATTGACCTTTGTCCAGGCATATGGATTGTAAACTAGTGAAGGTATGCTCCCATTGTAACTAGCTTTGACAAACTTTACAGGACCTGCAAAAACACACATAAGGATAGAATACATATTCATCATTTTGTTTGTTTTGGAAAACTGATGAATTATTTTGTCAACATGATAGGGGAAATTACAGAACATCAGGACTCATCAGTATTATTTCTGTTGTAGACTTCAGTGACTCTACCATATTCCTTGCTCTCAGGTGGAGATTTTGTATTTTACATTTCTGTGCATCATGCCATGCTCAAGGACAATTTTTATGATAAAATAATAGTCTTTTTCTACCAGCAGTAGGTGCACTCATGATCATTTTAATAGCATGTGTATTGTTTTATGTATCTTACACTATATAAATCAATGTTTGAGATCTTGGTTTCGTCATTTTGTAATTTTAGGGATTTCGATCTAATTCGTAAATTTTGGTTTTAGAATATTACACATATTTGTTTAATTCATTTAATTTTTTTTTAATCTTTAATCGAAAAATAAGATAGAAACGAGTAATACTGATTAATTATAAATATTTATGACATAAAATGTTTATTCATTAATTTATTTTTCAATTCTTTTAGTTACACCATTTATATATTCTGTGATTTTCATGTTTTCTAAGTTAAAATTTTATATTTTGAATATTCACTTATTTAAAACATAAGTTAATTTTTTTTTGAATTTTCCCTGTAAACTTCGAAATTAAGTAGTTTTATTTTAATGCAACCGGTGTTTCTGTTTGGTTTGGTTATGAACCCTACCGAAATCAAAATGGAACGATTTAAATCATATATCCTACATATCTAGTCTCTTTCCATGAAATTAATTTGTTGCCTTTCAACTTAGATTTGTGTATTAGGATTCTCGAGGAAGTATTTATTGCTTTGCAAAGTTTTATTTTAGCTATGACTTTTTGATTGAACAATCTGTTATTTCCTTCGCCTGTATCATTCGTAGATTGATTTTGGCTAAATCTTTAATTTTAGATTTGTGTGCATATTTGTCTCACAAGATGGGAATTTTTATTATAATGTTTGGGATTGAATTATTTGGTACGATGGGATCTTTAAGCTTCGGTCAAACCCATTTTCAAAAATAATTGCTAAAATCACATGCAAAAAATAAGGGTACGGTTGGTTTGCGCTTTTTTGTTTTGGATTTTCTTCAATACAAAAATGCGCATCATACATTGTGGAAAACAACCAATTTAAAAAACGAAGTTAAAATACAAAATAATTTTTTTCTTCTTCATGTTTTGGGAAATAACATAAGCACCAAAAACATTTCATAAAAAACAATCCGTCATTCCGTCATCACTTCATTCCCTCCGTCGTCCCCACCATCTTCTTTCCATTACCTCTGTCATTCCTCTAGTCTTCTCATATTTTGTAATTAACGTTGAAAATGCAAAGTACGGCATTTAAAGTAAAACCAAACGGTACCTAAGCGATCCAAAGTTGTATCCTCTTTGTTGCAAAGAACACATAAGGTGGGATGTTTCTTTACAAGATAGTTGGTTGGCAAGAATTCTTTATAGGCGGAATAACATTTTAGGATTGACTTTGTTCTTTCACACTATATCAAACAAGTTTACCTTATCTAAGTGCACTCTTGTATGATCCCAACACCATTTATATAGTTCGTGATTCTATATGTTTTCAAATTCAAAATTTTATTTTGAATATTTATATATTTGAAAGTTAAAGTAATTCATTTTTGAGTTTTGTCCGTAAAATTTGCAATTCAGCAAGAATTTTTAGTGAATCAGAGTTTCGGTTTGATTTGACTTCCGTTCGTACCAAAACTAAAATAAAACAATGTGAATCTCGGTGCTTCCGTCAAATCCTCAAACCTTATAAACACCCGGTAGAAAATCTGTTTTGGAGGAGATAATAAGGACTCATCTTAAACATGTACTTGCAGAAAAAACTTATTACCATAATTGGCTTGTTCAAAAACTTATCACAGATTAGACCATGTTTCGATTATTGTATTTGTACACTTTAAAATTGCGTAAATGCAAATTCAAGAATTTGCGCATTTAAAAAGTGCAAAAATACAAAATTGAAAATGTATTTGTGCAATTTTAAAGTTAGCAAATACAAATTCTCAAACAAGGCTTGATTTTGTAATAAGTTTTTAAATAAACCTATTTTTAAAATAAGTTAATTACCAATGCTAGCCTAGTTTTATGATTTTTTTTTTGAAAGTAAGTACTTAGTTTTACGATTAACTCAGATAACAATTACCCGGCTTTTCTTTTCATGTTTCTAAAGGCTGGTGACTTTTCTTTTCATATTTCTATAGCTGGCTAATCCCAAGTCTATCTGTGGACAAGTGATAATGATATACTACAGAAACGTGTCCAGTTTAGTATTTTTCATATGGTGGTGGAACACAGTGCACGAGGCTTTCGCACGATAGCGGGTTCTGAGGAGGTCGATAATATACACAGCATTTTCCTCATTGTGAAGAGGTTGTTTCCAGACTCGAACATGGACATCTAGATCGATCTAACGTTGCGCCGCGGCTCCACCTCAGTATTTTTCATATGGTAACACATAAAATTTGAAGTCTATCTGATGTGAAAGCATCTGTTTTGTCAGTATTAGGTAAAGTAAGCTTTTGACCCAAAGTCCTGATAACCCCACACAGTTCACAATAACCTTGTCTATAAGCTAGAATCCAATACAACTAGAACTCTTTTATGTGATGTGACCACATGCGTTCCAAATAAAACTCTTGTGCACTTTGAATATTAGGAACACCTATTTCATTTTAACTGTTCTGATCATTAATTGGCAAAAGAGATATACATTATCTACAAAAGTGAATGGGGTCAACAACAGCCTGACAATCAATATAATCCAAATGAAACCATGAATATGCACTAATTTTGTTTAGCTAATTTTTTGACCTGCACTGTATGATTTCATAAGTTTTACATGCCATGTTCCAGTGGCTTCTACTGTATTACCAAAACTGAAGGTGTTATATTTCCAGCTTAAAAAAAGCTAGTCGAGTTTTCTACTTGCCTATTTCAAATGCAAGACCACTGAAAGCAGAGCAGCCAGGACCTCCAGTAAGCCATAGTATCAAAGGGTCATCTTTTGGATTTCTTTCAGAATGTATGAAGTAGTAGAAGTACTCCACATCATTCACCTCGTCCACGTTTACATACCTTCAATAATTTTCCAAAAGTTCTGTCATCATATTGAAATACATAATATAACAAATTTTCATTCTAAGCATCCGAAAAAACTTATTTCAAGATTAGACTTCGTTTGAAACTTCTTATGAAAATAAGTATATTTATGGCTATACAGGGTACTTTTACGTGTGCATTTTGAAAATACATTTGTATAAAAAAAAATTTATAAAAAATAAACTTGTGCATAATAAATTTGTGCAAATACAAATTTAAAATTTGTTCATGTGCATTTTCAAAATGCACAAGTTCAAAATGCTGATAGGTAAAAATGAATCCATTTTCATAATAAGTTGGGAACTAAGCTTGTACTTGAAATAAGTTCTATTCTTTTGTATTCCAATATAACCTGAATCAAAGAGAAATGAATTGAATGCTTTCTCGTAAGAGCGAAACTCCACTTTTAAAAGAGGGAGTATAATATATTATTAGCTTCTCTCCTTCCTGCTCCTCCTCTTCTTCTTCTTTTATACATATTTTTTTTTTATACATATATTTTTTGATTTTATCTCAAATTCTTGAGTAAGAAAAACAGTAGTACAAATTCAAAATCAAGAACGTTGTAGTCCAAATGGCTGGAAGATCAAATAGTTCAAGAAAATGACTTGTTGGTAACCCAAAAGAATATGAAGTTTATATTGAAACTGGATCATATGTAATTAAATAAAAACAAACTAAAAGCAAACTTGTTTTTATAAAACAGGTAGTAACTTATGATTGTCCAAATGAATAAGAAGTTTATGTTAAAACTGAATCATATTTCACAAATAAAATAAAAGAAAGGAAGTAAAATTAATGTACCCGGTTTCAAGATGAAATGGAAGAGGACCGACATAGCCAGGGAGATGTGTGATGACTGTGGACAGGGCCGAGGATGAAGATGAAAGAGCGATGATGAACAAAAGCATACAAGGAAGAAGAAACAGAGAAGCCATGCCTCTTTTATTTTATTTTGTTTTCCTCTTTAATAGCTTATTATTTTTCCCACGTGCATATGATATATATATTGTTTGGACACTGTGAACGATATGGCTTGCAGATTACTTTAGTTGGGTGGCATAATAAATTTGGAAGGATATACATTGTTTAGTAGACTTAGCCAGCTAAAATATACCTCATTTTCATTCAGAGGTCAAATTTAACTGCAGATACTCATTGGAATTGGTTTATTGACATTAGACGTTTGGATGTCTTTGAACGTCAACGTGCACATTTTGAAAGGACTCTAGTTAACCTGTTAATACATAGTACACAACTCTTTCTCCTTCTTTCTTTTCTTCCTATTTAAATGGCTGCTTTAGAATCTCAGATAATGATTACAGCAGCTTACAGATCCAAGTTAGAAGGTAAATGCATACATCATTATATAGGGGTATACATCGAGTTATCGATCAAAATTCTGTAAAGGAAATGATTGCTATTGTTCTTCTCTTGTACTTCCAACTCGACAAATTGGCGAGAGATTTCAGAGAGCAAAAGGAGAACAATGTCTGGTTGTTATCATACCATTTTAGAAGTATGCTTTCTAAAGATACAATCAAGTCCGATGATCCCCAAGTTAAAAATCTCCGAACATAATGCCGTTATTGTCCTTAATTTAATAATAGCATTGATGCAACAGGCGGCTCGTATGTCATTGCGCACGTAATTACAAACCATGCTATTCCACATATTGGACTAAACGACAAGTTACACGTAATATCTTAGTTGCATGCTCGCTTGATTTACAATTTAATTTTTAGTTGCATTCATTAATGATAAAAACAATAACTTTCCTCATTCTCTACTGGATCAATATCATTTACTTGATTCAATATCTCTTCAAAATGGACTTTTTTTTCCGCCTTAACAACATTGTAAATAACATATTCTTAATTTCCATGGAAATGCCAAATTGAAAAATAAAATTTTTAGGCTATGTTTGGTTTACCGTTTTTAGTTTTGAGTTTTCGTCCATACAAAAATACGAACAACGCATGTATATTATGAAAAATGATCATTTTAGAAAACGAATTTAACACACAAAACAGAAAACAACTTTTTTTCATTTTTCGTGTTTTGAGAAAAAACGGAAGCACGAGCAACAATTCATCCTTCCGTCGTTCCTCCGTCCACTTCGTGGTCCCCTCTAATCTTCCGTTCATCCCTTCTGACCTCCCTTCATTCTTCTCATATTTTGTAATTTATGTTGAAAACTCAAAACATAAAATACAAAATAAACCAAACGACCCCTTAGTTTCTACCACTCAAGCTTACATATGACTATTGAAAGAACCTTTGGAAATATGGAAGAAATCCTTTGTCATATTAATGAACATGCCAACATACAATTTCAAAATTCAAGTAAAAACGGTCACAGGTACGTAATTTTATAAGAAAATATAACCATAGCAATCCATATTTTTATGGCTTACGAGGATGATTTATATTTTGTTCGAGGAGAATATCTTAAAGAATATTACGCTCTAAGAATTACCCTAACTAGCGCGATGACATGCGAATAATGAAATGTTGGCGCTTTGAGATGTCGTAGGGGACGAGGTAATTGAAGAAAAATGCATTGATGTATTATATTATTGAATTTATTGGTTGAAATTATTGTACTTATATCACTTTATTTTGCATGTCATAATTATTGTATCCGTATTATTGTTAAGTAATGAATTAATCATGTTTTATCCTAACCATGCATGTTTTATGTTGATCATATTTTATATTAGTCACAAACAATTATTAACAAAGTTCCACTTTTAGATATCCTGCTCAAATGTTACGTTCATATAAAGAAACATTTTCTACTCAATGAAATGCACGGTTTAAATTCTTTGCTTAAATGCTCCGCTCAACTACTTTGATAATACTCACCAAGAGCACCTTTAAGTTGCGTTTAAGGATCCTATTCAAATGAAATTTAATTTTAATTAATGGTGTGGCACTTAATACCATTAATCTAGAGGATTCGTCCCTAGCTAGGGTAACGTGAGAAAACCAATTGACTTGAGCATCCCTTGGAAAGAGCAACCTCTAAATCTGAATTCTAATTTAAAGACTTCATAATAGTTCATGGAACAAATAGTTATTTAGTGGTTATGTTTTTGCAGTTGAATAAAGTTTAAACGCAAAAGAATTTAGGATATGACCTAGCAAATATGTAATTTGTTGCATATATCTAACTCTATAATATATCTTCTTTATAATAAAGATGTTTAATTTTCTATTGTATACTTATTATATTGTTATATATTAGTTAACTAATTTAAGTATATTAATATAGAAAATCTTTTAATGATATGTAATGTTAAAATAATTCAAGGAGTTATAATTATGAAAAAATCTCACATTATAAAATAACATATTATTTTAAATATCCTTGGTGAAGATGTTTCGAAAAGGATATCGATACATCCGCTGGGACCAGAGTGCGTAACGCTCTTCAAATATTGAGCAGTGTATTATTCATGGTTATTGGGGGCACCAATGAGTTACGTAATCATAGTTATTGGATGACTATGGAATGACTCATTTGAGGGTTTCTTGTTAGTTAATAACAACTAATGTAACGACCCAGAATTTTGAACAAATTAAATTGAGAATATTTAATTAATTTTAGATATTTGAACGGTAATTTAATTTGAATCCCCGATATAACTTTGAAAATTTGCGATTTAACTATAAAATTTAATCGATTAAAGTTAAATAAAAATTTGAATCTACAATTTTAAGCTGAAGAAAAATATTTCGAAAGCTTTTAAAATTCGTATTGATAATACTGAAGATGATAGAAGCTTCAGAATTTAATTTCGAACTGTTTTGTTCAGTTTTGAAAATAATCACTCGAACCGATATTTATAAAATAGTCAATTTTCAAACAGTCTCGGAATTCGACGAAACCAGTTCCATTGGGTCCGGAATGTTGTATTATTGCCGGATTTCAATTTTCGTAATTTTTTGAGTTGATATGTGAGCACACGGAAATTTAACGCGTTGAAATTTTAAAAACGAATTTGAATTTAAATTTAAATTTAAAAATTTTAAACAAAGGACAGCATCCCTAAAGGCACGCCTAGATTCACGCCTGGTATCACGAGTAAATCGTGTAAGCACGTTCCTCTGTCTTCCCCCTCTCTTTTTAAATCACGCAACTTTCTTCCCCCATTCCTCAGTTAAAACGAAATAAATAAAAAAATGGCGTCTTCAATTCTGTTCGAACGAAAGCGTCCACCTTTTATCTCATTCAAACGAAACCGTGCCCTCCTCTTTATTCTCAAATAAATCATTCAAATAAAGAAAAAGGGGGGGGGAGACTCGATCGAGTCTGAGTCGCGTTCGAGCGGCAGGCAAGGCGACGAAGTCGCGACGTGGGATTGGCGCTGCGATCGGAGCTGGCGCGCGCGCGTTCGAGCATAGGGGTGGAGGCGTTCTCGGCGGCGCGTGGTCTCTGAAGGTGCGCGCGAGGCACGACGACTGGAAGGTGGTTCGCGAGTTCGTCGCGACTGGGTTGGTGGATGGTCGACAGGCGGCAGCTCGTCGATGGTTTTGCGTGAAGCAGCGCGAGGTTCGAGAAGGAGGGAAGCGGCAATGTCTGTGGTTCGACTGCAGACGAAAGATGGTCTCGAACGATGGTGGCTACTCGATTGGGAAGGAGGTATATTTGTTTCTTTTAATTCGTTAATTGATATGTGCAGAGAAAAAAAAAGTGTTTGCTACCCAGTTTTTTTAATTTACAGAGTTTAATTTTATAAGCAGAAAATTTTATACATATGCGAATTTAAATACATGATTTAATTTGAAATAGGAATGTATGTATAAAAGAATATAATAGAATTTTAAAATAGTTAGTTAATTTTATTTATCAAATATGAAGATAGATTTTTAGCTTAATAATTTAAATCAACTAGTTAATTTTAAAAATAAGGTAAATAATAAAACGAAATGGGTTAATTAGCTTGTTAATATTTTTATTTACTGAAAGGAATTTATTTAAAGCAAATTTGTTAAAAATCTGATTTTTGGTTTAAAATTTTAATCATTTAAAACTGAACTAAATTTTTAGACAAATTAAAATTTTAAAAATAGCAAATTGAACAGTTCAATTTATTTTGAATATTGATAAATTGTATAAAATATTTATACAAGGTTAAAGGAGAAATCGAGTCAAGATGGAAATGGATTGCAAATTAAAAAGCTAAGGTGAGATTTTCTCACTCGATTTAAAAGTGGAATTTTTGCAGTTATTGATTGATTTGTTTGAATGTGCTATTAGATATGATAGGATATATCTATATATATAGCAGTATATACATATTGGCATATGTATATATTGGATTGATGATTTCCCGCCTCGTATAGCGGATGAGACCCTATTGCGCCGTTAGTAAGCGGATTTATAAAAACCTATATACCGCGATAATTCCGTACTGGAGCGGAATTGGTATTGTGCTAACATCTTTGGATGCAGGGAAACAGGTTGGAGGGATCCAACTGGACCCCTCACATTGATTGAATTTATTTCTATTGTGATATGAATCTGTGAATGATTATAGTGATGCTATTAATCATATTGATATCTGGAAATTGTTGAAAGCTAAAATTTAGCTGAATGAATGTTTGACATCATTAGATTCCAAAGATAAACGAAATTGAATTTTTGAAATGCAAGTAGAAAATTTCTAAGTGAATTAATTTTAGAAATTTAATAAATTTGAAGAAAAGAATTTAAAAGAATAAAGGTTGATTTTTAAAATCTTATTGAATTAATTCCAGAATCAAGTGAAAATGTTGGGTAAATGAATTTCGTATGATAGTGATTTTAAATTGAAGAATTTAATTAAAATTTGGATTTCTAAATAGTTTGAAAAAGATAAAGAGATTTATTTTCTTTAAGGGGAATTTATTTAAAAGGAAATAAGTTGGAAGTCCAACTATAAATTTAATTGGCAAATTGAAACGAATTTGGAAAGTCAATATAAAATGAGTTGGGATGGGAAATTTATTTAGAAATGAAGATTGAATTTGATTTGGTATTGAAGTAGAATTAGAAATTAATTCGGAATCTGATTTTGGGGTTAAAATGAAGAATTGGAAAATGAATTGCATTGAAATAAGGGAAATTGGTGTAAAAATAAATATTGATTTATTTTTAAATTTGTGGAAATAGATTTACGAATTTGGAATAAAGATGTAAATAAATCGATAAGGATTTATTTAATTGGTTTAAATGGACCATTGTGAAATAAAAGCATTATATAGAAGATTTATAAAATTTGATTTTTGTATAAATCAAAGTGATGAAATTTTAAAGGAATTTTGTTAATATTGAAAATGAATACAAATAGAATTTATAAAAAGTGTTTATAAATTCGAAATCGATTGAATTTGACAAATTTAAGATAGAAGATTATTAAAGAAGATATATTCGTGATTTTGGATAGCGAATTTTTATTGAAATAATAAATGTGTAGAAAAGATTTAAATATGGTTAAGTGAAGTATATTCACGATTTTGGACAGTGAATATATTTTTGAAGTAGAATGGATATGGTTTTGGGAAAGCGATATTATAAAAATGAAGTAACTGTTTTAAAAGATGTTTTAAAACGTGTTAAGTATCGAATACATAGATTTCAACATTTATTGTTGAAATAGACGTTTTCGAGAAATATAAGGAAATGGTGGACTATAACATTGGTGTTATAGTAAATGATTTCCGAAAGGAAATGTTTTATGTAGTATTGGGATTTATATATATCTATCTTAAAATCTGAATCCCTATACTAGTGATTTTGAGTCGTCGTAACGATGTTTTACGTAACATTCGTTTTGACTCAAATTGATGTTGTTATAGAAAATAGATTTCCTTAAAGAATGAAATATATACTTAATTTGATTTAAGTATATCGAATATTTTCAAGTGTTGAAAATAAATGATTGTGAAATACTTATTATTTAATAAGTATGGAAATGCTTTTCCAATATGAAATGAACTGTTTTGAGATTTTATCTTTTAAAGATAAATTGAAATGTGGAAGTTGATTTGAAATTGTTTTCAAATGATTGAAGTGTGGAAATAATATATCTACTAAAGATATTTTTGAAGATGAAATAATTTGGAAAATTATTTGGAATCTGATGATGTTGCGCATTTTTATTGATAGTTAAATAACCGACTATCAATAATTACCTTTAGATAGGTATTTGTTGTGAATTGGATGAATTTGAATGCCACACTTATTTTTGAATAATCGCTCACTATTCGGGTTAGCCGGGAAAGGACCATGGGGTCGTATAACCCATTCCGAATATGTGATACGTCGTTATGAATTGCATTTGAAGACCGGTGTTGAAGACCGGATATTTTTGAAAACGGAAGGATTACCGTCGAGTTACTCTACATCGACTGATCTTCGATTTAGAGGTTTTATCACCCTTAGTGACGGGAAGTCCGGACGTGATTAGAAATTTATCCGGAAATGCAAGGGCTTCGTGAGAAGTGCTTTCGGTTCTGTTCGATCCCGGAACAGACTTGTATGGATTGTGTGTCTGACGTTACAATTTGAGATATAAAGCTGATTTCTTTCAAATACATTTCTGTTGGTGGCGGAGAATTTATTCTCTTAGCTTAACACCCTTCTCTGAGACGTACGAGCTCAGAGGTTATGTAGTTGAAATTTATCAGCGATATATCCCAATTTGGTAACGTGGCATACTGAGTGTTGCTGTGAAATGATCAGTGTTTGATCATTTGCGATATGATCATTTGTTTGATCTTATATCTTTGTGATCATAGGTTGATCATTTTGTTTGACCCGAAGCAGGGCTTTTTGAGAAAGCGTAGCTTTGTGGACGAGACTTCATCGAGCCTCACACCCCGGAAATGGTCGAAACAGGAAGGATGCAGCAAGGTTCTAGGGAGTAGCGCCCCTTAGTGTATGTCATTCCTTCTGGATAAAGGTGGTATCATGGTATGGAGCCCAGATACTTAACCTCTGTGGTTGCTGCAAAATTTATTTCTTTGTGGTTGTTGTGAATCGGGGATCCTCGGGAAGATCGGTGACGATCGGGGGATGGCATACGCGTGTCAGTAGTTACCTACTTTTGTAGAGGTAACCCGGCCTTGTGTTGGCAGAGATCTAACCGTAATGTTAGGTTATTTCTCGGGTCGTCTATTCCAGGGACGTACCCATCGTGGATAGGAAGTTCCTTAGCCTGACCATTTGTTGGAAATCCAAAGAAACAATACGAGCCTTTACGATTTCAATTGTATAACCTGTCTCCTCAGGAGGCAGCTATAGCAGGCATAATATAATGGTACCTATGCTGGCTAAGATTTATATTCTACTTTCGAAATGTTTTCCCACTATGCACTAATAATAATATCAAAAAGAATTTGATTTTCGCGTAGTAAGCATCTTTGACTATCATAAGAAGAAATCTCCTCCAGGTCTGCGTTTGCATTGTGTGTGTGGTGGGAGGTCTTATGGTAGTTTCATTTCCCAAAAGCATTGCGAATTTACTTTAAAATCTTTCTGTTGATTATTTTAAAGATAAATAACTGTTTTACGATCTCACACCAGTCACCATGACTGACTCGGAGTTTATTGTTTCCCTTCTAAACTCTGGGTGCCCACAAATTTCCACACGGGCAGTCTAGAGTTAGATTATCAGGATATTCTGGATATTCTGGAGCTTTGGAGATAAGCTGGATGGCGAGACGTAGCATTTGTATCTGATATTATTTATTCCGCTGTGTATTCTATATGAGGACAAGTTATATAACTATCCATTGTTGTATATGACTCTGATGATTGATGTATGTATAAACTGATATAGCTCTTTGTTTTAAAAGACTAGTGTTTATTTATTATATATTGTTCCACTACGATATGTGAGATTCTGATGTTGTTTCTGTTTCTGATATTGTTCTTCTCTACTTTCTCCTTTCTCTTTTCTTCTTTTCTTCTTCTTCTACCTATTCCTTCTTGCTAAAAACCCTCACTATTGGAGTTTCCGGCACTCGATTTCTCGGCAGTCGATAAAGTGAGTATTGATGTCGAATTTTCGAAAGTCGAAAATTTCGGTATGTGACAAAGTGGTATCAGAGCATATGGTTAAGCGACAACCCTGCTCTGTTGGGTGTTACTCATTAGAGATAGAGTCAGTAGTACTCTAGAATGAGTTGAGTGTAATAATAGATATGAGCGCGTATTTGTTATTTGAATATAAAATTGTTTTGTATTGTGATGATTGGTTTATTGAGTGGTATATGAACCTTCGTCGGCACAGTCTTGCAAAACTGTATCGAAGGGGTTTCTAAACACTTGAATAGAACAATTCGGCACAGTATTGTTTTAAATAGGGTAAATGAGATAATTTTACCCAAAACTATTTTTGTATAGAAAAGAAATGATTTTCTACGAATTACTATAGTATATGGTTGCATGGTTGCTAGAAGTGATAATATTAATCTATTATCATTGAAATTGAATAAGAAATTCAAATCGTAACTCCAAAATTAAGAAATGAATTCATATACAAATGAAATTTGAGAATATAAATTATAAATGTGATTTATAATTTGAAACAGAATTCCAGAGAAGTATTTGGAAATGTTTTGAAGAGGATTTGAAAATTTTGGAGATTTGGAAAGTTTAATTCCTTTTTGGAATTGAAAATGAATTTCAAAGGTTTGAAAAATGTTTTGAAAAGATGAAAAGCTCTAAACTCTTTTCGGTCGCTGGAAAATAACTTCGGTAATGACTGCAGCATTATCGATGTTCATTTTCGGGTTTCCGGAAGAGGAATTGCTGCCAAATTGTTTTAAATGGAAGTTGTTTGTAAAATTTGGGTTTTGTTTTGGAAATTCAAAGGAATTTGAATTGATTTCAAAATGGTTTTTGAAATGTTGGTAAACTCTGGAATACTATGTAGAAATATTTATGAAATATTGTTAAGTTGATAACTTATACAATTTGAATGGATAGAATGAATTTAACTTAAAGAATGAAGTTAAATTAATGTAAGTACAAGTGAATCAATTTAATGAAAGTAAATTGAATGTTGAAAAATTCATTTCGAATTTGTAAAGTAAAGTATTGAAATAAAATTAGTAACTGAAAACTAATTGAAGAAATGACAAATTAATATGGTTTGAAATGAATTTAAAATTCATATGGAATTTGAAATCCAGGTTAATACAAGTGGTTATAAACCAAAATAGTGAATTGTAAATAAATTTTGGGAGCGAACAAAAGTGAATTAAGCTGGAATTGAAACCGAATGTGAAGATAAATTTGAATAAATGAAGGTGAAATTGAATGTTGAAAATTCATTTCAAATTTGTAAGCAATGAATTGAATTGAATAATTATGAATGAGAGATGAATTAAAAGATTCAATAATGGAGAGTGATATGAATTAGTAACTGAAACTAATCTAAAATAAGCGGTTGTAAATAAAAGTTAATCGATGAAATTCAATATTTCGGAATTGAAGATAAATTGAATCCAAATTGAATTAAAATGGTAAAGTAAATTCAAATGAGAAATTGAAATGTGAAATTGAATTCAAATAAAATTTGAAATGTAAAATTGAAGATAATGGGTATAACTTCAATAGTGAACTAAAGATGATATAAGTAGTTTATATTGGAAAATTTTTGTAATAGAATTTGCAAATGGTTTGAATGTGTAACTAGATATTATGGCTAGTAGATATACAGGTATAAAGGAATTGGAATTTTGATTTCAAAGATAAATTTGAATTGCTCGAAAAAGGTACGTATTTTAATTTCTATATGAGTTTTTGCTGATTTCTTCTGTAGCCGCTTGGCTTTTTCTTTTTCTTTTTGAAATCTGAGAGTCCGTAGGGACGTTTTGTAGTCGTACCGTATCAGCCGCGCAAAGGAGACGCTGGCGAAATTTTTCGAAAATTTCGGGTGTTAGAAAATTTTTGAGAAATTTTGAAAGTTTAAATTTGAAATTTGAATTTAAATTTGAATTGAAGTCAAGCAATGTTGTTTGAAACCTATAATTGAAGTTAGAAAGATAGTTGGAATGATAACAAATCTTTAATAGGAAGATTTGTTTTGACGAATTAATAAAACTATTAGATGTTGAAAAATGATAGACGAGTTAAGGACCATTTTTCCTAACTTGTAATTTCGAGGACGAAATTCTTTTAAGGGGGGAAGTTTGTAACGACCCAGAATTTTGAACAAATTAAATTGAGAATATTTAATTAATTTTAGATATTTGAACGGTAATTTAATTTGAATCCCCGATATAACTTTGAAAATTTGCGATTTAACTATAAAATTTAATCGATTAAAGTTAAATAAAAATTTGAATCTACAATTTTAAGCTGAAGAAAAATATTTCGAAAGCTTTTAAAATTCGTATTGATAATACTGAAGATGATAGAAGCTTCAGAATTTAATTTCGAACTGTTTTGTTCAGTTTTGAAAATAATCACTCGAACCGATATTTATAAAATAGTCAATTTTCAAACAGTCTCGAAATTCGACGAAACCAGTTCCATTGGGTCCGGAATGTTGTATTATTGCCGGATTTCAATTTTCGTAATTTTCTGAGTTGATATGTGAGCACACGGAAATTTAACGCGTTGAAATTTTAAAAACGAATTTGAATTTAAATTTAAATTTAAAAATTTTAAACAAAGGACAGCATCCCTAAAGGCACGCCTAGATTCACGCCTGGTATCACGAGTAAATCGTGTAAGCACGTTCCTCTGTCTTCCCCCTCTCTTTTTAAATCACGCAACTTTCTTCCCCCATTCCTCAGTTAAAACGAAATAAATAAAAAAATGGCGTCTTCAATTCTGTTCGAACGAAAGCGTCCACCTTTTATCTCATTCAAACGAAACCGTGCCCTCCTCTTTATTCTCAAATAAATCATTCAAATAAAGAAAAAGGGGGGGGGAGACTCGATCGAGTCTGAGTCGCGTTCGAGCGGCAGGCAAGGCGACGAAGTCGCGACGTGGGATTGGCGCTGCGATCGGAGCTGGCGCGCGCGCGTTCGAGCATAGGGGTGGAGGCGTTCTCGGCGGCGCGTGGTCTCTGAAGGTGCGCGCGAGGCACGACGACTGGAAGGTGGTTCGCGAGTTCGTCGCGACTGGGTTGGTGGATGGTCGACAGGCGATAGCTCGTCGATGGTTTTGCGTGAAGCAGCGCGAGGTTCGAGAAGGAGGGAAGCGGCAATGTCTGTGGTTCGACTGCAGACGAAAGATGGTCTCGAACGATGGTGGCTACTCGATTGGGAAGGAGGTATATTTGTTTCTTTTAATTCGTTAATTGATATGTGCAGAGAAAAAAAAAGTGTTTGCTACCCAGTTTTTTTAATTTACAGAGTTTAATTTTATAAGCAGAAAATTTTATACATATGCGAATTTAAATACATGATTTAATTTGAAATAGGAATGTATGTATAAAAGAATATAATAGAATTTTAAAATAGTTAGTTAATTTTATTTATCAAATATGAAGATAGATTTTTAGCTTAATAATTTAAATCAACTAGTTAATTTTAAAAATAAGGTAAATAATAAAACGAAATGGGTTAATTAGCTTGTTGATATTTTTATTTACTGAAAGGAATTTATTTAAAGCAAATTTGTTAAAAATCTGATTTTTGGTTTAAAATTTTAATCATTTAAAACTGAACTAAATTTTTAGACAAATTAAAATTTTAAAAATAGCAAATTGAACAGTTCAATTTATTTTGAATATTGATAAATTGTATAAAATATTTATACAAGGTTAAAGGAGAAATCGAGTCAAGATGGAAATGGATTGCAAATTAAAAAGCTAAGGTGAGATTTTCTCACTCGATTTAAAAGTGGAATTTTTGCAGTTATTGATTGATTTGTTTGAATGTGCTATTAGATATGATAGGATATATCTATATATATAGCAGTATATACATATTGGCATATGTATATATTGGATTGATGATTTCCTGCCTCGTATAGCGGATGAGACCCTATTGCGCCGTTAGTAAGCGGATTTATAAAAACCTATATACCGCGATAATTCCGTACTGGAGCGGAATTGGTATTGTGCTAACATCTTTGGATGCAGGGAAACAGGTTGGAGGGATCCAACTGGACCCCTCACATTGATTGAATTTATTTCTATTGTGATATGAATCTGTGAATGATTATAGTGATGCTATTAATCATATTGATATCTGGAAATTGTTGAAAGCTAAAATTTAGCTGAATGAATGTTTGACATCATTGGATTCCAAAGATAAACGAAATTGAATTTTTGAAATGCAAGTAGAAAATTTCTAAGTGAATTAATTTTAGAAATTTAATAAATTTGAAGAAAAGAATTTAAAAGAATAAAGGTTGATTTTTAAAATCTTATTGAATTAATTCCAGAATCAAGTGAAAATGTTGGGTAAATGAATTTCGTATGATAGTGATTTTAAATTGAAGAATTTAATTAAAATTTGGATTTCTAAATAGTTTGAAAAAGATAAAGAGATTTATTTTCTTTAAGGGGAATTTATTTAAAAGGAAATAAGTTGGAAGTCCAACTATAAATTTAATTGGCAAATTGAAACGAATTTGGAAAGTCAATATAAAATGAGTTGGGATGGGAAATTTATTTAGAAATGAAGATTGAATTTGATTTGGTATTGAAGTAGAATTAGAAATTAATTCGGAATCTGATTTTGGGGTTAAAATGAAGAATTGGAAAATGAATTGCATTGAAATAAGGGAAATTGGTGTAAAAATAAATATTGATTTATTTTTAAATTTGTGGAAATAGATTTACGAATTTGGAATAAAGATGTAAATAAATCGATAAGGATTTATTTAATTGGTTTAAATGGACCATTGTGAAATAAAAGCATTATATAGAAGATTTATAAAATTTGATTTTTGTATAAATCAAAGTGATGAAATTTTAAAGGAATTTTGTTAATATTGAAAATGAATACAAATAGAATTTATAAAAAGTGTTTATAAATTCGAAATCGATTGAATTTGACAAATTTAAGATAGAAGATTATTAAAGAAGATATATTCGTGATTTTGGATAGCGAATTTTTATTGAAATAATAAATGTGTAGAAAAGATTTAAATATGGTTAAGTGAAGTATATTCACGATTTTGGACAGTGAATATATTTTTGAAGTAGAATGGATATGGTTTTGGGAAAGCGATATTATAAAAATGAAGTAACTGTTTTAAAAGATGTTTTAAAACGTGTTAAGTATCGAATACATAGATTTCAACATTTATTGTTGAAATAGACGTTTTCGAGAAATATAAGGAAATGGTGGACTATAACACTGGTGTTATAGTAAATGATTTCCGAAAGGAAATGTTTTATGTAGTATTGGGATTTATATATATCTATCTTAAAATCTGAATCCCTATACTAGTGATTTTGAGTCGTCGTAACGATGTTTTACGTAACATTCGTTTTGACTCAAATTGATGTTGTTATAGAAAATAGATTTCCTTAAAGAATGAAATATATACTTAATTTGATTTAAGTATATCGAATATTTTCAAGTGTTGAAAATAAATGATTGTGAAATACTTATTATTTAATAAGTATGGAAATGCTTTTCCAATATGAAATGAACTGTTTTGAGATTTTATCTTTTAAAGATAAATTGAAATGTGGAAGTTGATTTGAAATTGTTTTCAAATGATTGAAGTGTGGAAATAATATATCTACTAAAGATATTTTTGAAGATGAAATAATTTGGAAAATTATTTGGAATCTGATGATGTTGCGCATCTTTATTGATAGTTAAATAACCGACTATCAATAATTACCTTTAGATAGGTATTTGTTGTGAATTGGATGAATTTGAATGCCACACTTATTTTTGAATAATCGCTCACTATTCGGGTTAGCCGGGAAAGGACCATGGGGTCGTATAACCCATTCCGAATATGTGATACGTCGTTATGAATTGCATTTGAAGACCGGTGTTGAAGACCGGATATTTTTGAAAATGGAAGGATTACCGTCGAGTTACTCTACATCGACTGATCTTCGATTTAGAGGTTTTATCACCCTTAGTGACGGGAAGTCCGGACGTGATTAGAAATTTATCCGGAAATGCAAGGGCTTCGTGAGAAGTGCTTTCGGTTCTGTTCGATCCCGGAACAGACTTGTATGGATTGTGTGTCTGACGTTACAATTTGAGATATAAAGCTGATTTCTTTCAAATACATTTCTGTTGGTGGCGGAGAATTTATTCTCTTAGCTTAACACCCTTCTCTGAGATGTACGAGCTCAGAGGTTATGTAGTTGAAATTTATCAGCGATATATCGCAATTTGGTAACGTGGCATACTGAGTGTTGCTGTGAAATGATCAGTGTTTGATCATTTGCGATATGATCATTTGTTTGATCTTATATCTTTGTGATCATAGGTTGATCATTTTGTTTGACCCGAAGCAGGGCTTTTTGAGAAAGCGTAGCTTTGTGGACGAGACTTCATCGAGCCTCACACCCCGGAAATGGTCGAAACAGGAAGGATGCAGCAAGGTTCTAGGGAGTAGCGCCCCTTAGTGTATGTCATTCCTTCTGGATAAAGGTGGTATCATGGTATGGAGCCCAGATACTTAACCTCTGTGGTTGCTGCAAAATTTATTTCTTTGTGGTTGTTGCGAATCGGGGATCCTCGGGAAGATCGGTGACGATCGGGGGATGGCATACGCGTGTCAGTAGTTACCTACTTTTGCAGAGGTAACCCGGCCTTGTGTTGGCAGAGATCTAACCGTAATGTTAGGTTATTTCTCGGGTCGTCTATTCCAGGGACGTACCCATCGTGGATAGGAAGTTCCTTAGCCTGACCATTTGTTGGAAATCCAAAGAAACAATACGAGCCTTTACTATTTCAATTGTATAACCTGTCTCCTCAAGAGGCAGCTATAGCAGGCATAATATAATGGTACCTATGCTGGCTAAGATTTATATTCTACTTTCGAAATGTTTTCCCACTATGCACTAATAATAATATCAAAAAGAATTTGATTTTCGCGTAGTAAGCATCTTTGACTATCATAAGAAGAAATCTCCTCCAGGTCTGCGTTTGCATTGTGTGTGTGGTGGGAGGTCTTATGGTAGTTTCATTTCCCAAAAGCATTGCGAATTTACTTTAAAATCTTTCTGTTGATTATTTTAAAGATAAATAACTGTTTTACGATCTCACACCAGTCACCATGACTGACTCGGAGTTTATTGTTTCCCTTCTAAACTCTGGGTGCCCACAAATTTCCACACGGGCAGTCTAGAGTTAGATTATCAGGATATTCTGGATATTCTGGAGCTTTGGAGATAAGCTGGATGGCGAGACGTAGCATTTGTATTTGATATTATTTATTCCGTTGTGTATTCTGTATGAGGACAAGTTATATAACTGTCCATTGTTGTATATGACTCTGATGATTGATGTATGTATAAACTGATATAGCTCTTTGTTTTAAAAGACTAGTGTTTATTTATTATATATTGTTCCGCTGCGATATGTGAGATTCTGATGTTGTTTCTGTTTCTGATATTGTTCTTCTCTACTTTCTCCTTTCTCTTTTCTTCTTTTCTTCTTCTTCTACCTATTCCTTCTTGCTAAAAACCCTCACTATTGGAGTTTCCGGCACTCGATTTCTCGGCAGTCGATAAAGTGAGTATTGATGTCGAATTTTCGAAAGTCGAAAATTTCGGTATGTGACAACTAAGTCAAATATGAAATCTCAGGATGATACCGTTACATGGTTTCTCGACTTGAGAACACTGTGGAACTTCAATGTGAATACTCCACTCTGAATTTAGTAAATCATGACATAACGATCCATCGAGCGACTATAGTTGGATATGAGTTGAAGTATTGGAAGTGAAGCACTGTTCAATATAGAATTCGTCTCCTCATCATATAAGGTAAATATCATGGTCAACTATAGTCAATTCAAAGTCAAAATCTCTAGCTAAAGTAGTACAATTAATAATATATGTTACGATTGAACAAAGGACTTTGTTTATGGATAAATTGAGTTGAATAAGGATGATACTGGAATTTTGACCAAAATCAAATTCCAAATATCCTAAAATGGTATAGTGTTGACGAAGAGAATGTACGAAAATTATTGTTACTAAATGATACCTCTTAAGATAATATAAAATATGATTCTATTGAGAATGACTTCAAGCGATGAATTGGGCCAAATTATCACAACACTAGCTAAAATGACGTGTGAACGTTAATATTTGATTTGCACTACTAATTATTGATTAAATTTACACCTTTGAGTCACTAAACCGTAAATGTGAATTCTTTGAAAAATTACATGATTTAGCAAATTTATAAATTAATATTGCGAATTAATTAAATTGGTTAATATTTGAGAAATAATGATTAATATTCAATTTATTTGATGTTTGGGAGCAGTTTATAATTGTTTGAATGCATATATAAAAGTCATATTTGCACGCATCGATATAGGATATTAATGTAACTTTAAACGAGATTAAATAAAATATAATTGCATGAAGGAATTTATGAAAATTTTATGCTATTTAACGACATCAACTGACCATATCTTGAGAAGAGAGAGATGTGGAGAGAGAGAAAACTAAGGGATCAATTAGGAAAGTTTTAATTGAAAGAAACGAAAATGTTTCATTCTTTCAAATAAAACAGCTTTACTAATTTTATTCTCATTAATTCTTTCATTCGTTTCCATTTTTTCTGTCCTCCTCTCCATAGCCATGGCGAAAAATTCATTTATTCCTTCCACAACAAAATTAACTCCAAATAAAGTGATAATATCAAATAAACGAAAAGCTAAGTGGTACATCTTTGCAAAGCTGAGTGTGGATCTACTTTGAGATCCGAGGAGAAATCTCAAATAAAAGTGTTACAAACGGCAGAACTTTTAGGTTTGTTATTTATTTATTTATATCCACTCATGATGATCAATACTAATTTAAGTCATATATATGTGTGTGTGTGTGTTGAATTTCTGCTTCTTGAATCTATTTTAAACCTACTATGTATTGTCATTTAAATGTAAAATCTATCTTCCGTACGATTGTTTTGTGCATTTGTAATGACCCGCAATTCCGCACATTTCAAGTTTACAATAAACGACACATGTCCAACTCGAATTGAACGAAAAGACAAATAATTAGGGGAAGGAATAAAGAAAGAACAGAAGAGAGAAGAGAGAAAGAAAGCCAAACAACGCAGAATCTCACAACGCAGCGGAACAACATATAATATAATATTAATAATCTTTACAACAGAGAAATTGTAATATACATACATCTAATCAGAGTACACAAATAACTAATCATTAGCCTAGACAGTTATAACTATCCGTCCTCATAAATACTGATAATTTAAATAACCAATGCAGTGGAAAACAAACATATACGTGAATACGACTTGAAGACCTCTAGCTCGTCTTTAGAAGCTCCAAAGCATCCAACTGAATGTGTAAATATACTCGGTCTGACCTGAGCATTTGAAGGGAACAATACTCGAATTAGTCTGGTAAACTAGTGTGATAAAACACATCTCAATTAGATTTTAATGTTATAAAAACCTTTCAAAACAAAGGTATCTCGTTTGACCACGCTGCACATAAACATGGACGAGTTTTTACCCTACGATAACCAAAACATTTCAATCAAATCCTTTGATACTATAATAGTGTCTAGGATACAAATACATATTAATCATAGCCGAAATTGTGACATTATTAAATTCCAGCTTAATAGGTTTTACAACTACAACCGTAAAGACTTGTATTGGAGAATATATTCCATACAATGACAAGGTAATGGACTACCTTCTGACAATACATCTTTAGAAAAATGCACGGAGGCACCAACAGATGGTCCTTTACCAACACAGAATGGGCCTACCTTTACCGTAGATAGTACCGAATATCCCATCACCCCGGTCATTTCCGAACTATCCGTGGCCACAAGCATACACAACATACCCGATATATAGAGGATAATCTTGAAAGGTGATGACCATATCCTAAAGGAAGCGACCCACATAGATCTGCCACATCTATCATGTTTTTGTCATTCACGATGTGTGAGGCTTAAGGTAACGTATTACCTTTCACAAAGCAACAAATCCCACTTTGAATGCCACGTTGCCATTTTCAACAACACACTAATTGATTTTCATAAAAGTACAATCTTTGAGCTCGTACGTCTTAGAGAAGGGTGTTAAGTGTAAGAGGGGTTACCTTCTACACCACCAAATTGATGTACATTTGTAAAAACCAATGTACGAGGTTCTTAGAAATGCAATGTCAGACATTCATCCATACAGGTTGTCGAGGAACAGGACAAACTGAAGGCACTATCCTACTACATCCTGTCGGGAATCCACTCTAGGATTGGTAGCGAGTAGTTCTTGCATCGAAGATTTTCAGAATGAAGCATTACTGCCACCATATATATATATATATAATGGAATCGTGGGTCTAGTGGAAACTAGCCCTACATCATGAAGATCTCTATCTGCAAAAATCATCATCTTCAACCAATCTGTACTTTCGAACGCATAAGTTGGTCCGATGTGGTTTTTGGATAAATCCGATCTCGGTCTCTCCGGACCAACAATCGATAAGAGGCCCTCACCTCATAAGAAAACTAAGTCTCATAGACTTATCATGTTTCTAACTCTCAACTTGCTATCCTCTGGCCAAGAAAGAAGCTCAGTAGATTGGAGTACCATAGTCACTCCGCCCTACTTGAATCATCATTCTTAACACCAAATGATAACCAAGCCTACTTAGTTGGCCTCGTACTAAGTGCATGACTAATCAGTTCCCATATCAAGTCAATGAACCAAGAATGGCCAAAAATAAAATCTAGCATACAGGCAGTCACTAGGCCTGTTTAATTAATCTTTTATTAATTAAATCACTTTTCAAATATTTATCTCAAAATATCTTTAACAAGATATGTTCTCAAAACCATTTTAATCTTTCGATATCTGGAAACATTTCCGTATACTTATTTCAATGGTATAAGTATATTCACAAACTATTTTATTTTCAACACTTAGAAAATATTTCAATATACTTAAATCCATGATAAGTATATTTACAAATCATTTGAGGAAAGATTCATATTTTCCAAAACATGCTTTATTGGGTCAAAATGAATGTTGCGTAAAACATCGTTACGACAACCCAAAACAATAGTATGGGGATTCAACTATTTATATATATAAAAATCCCGTATACTATATAAAACACTTCATTTCGGAAATCATTTACTATAACAGCAGTGTTATATGCATTCCTTGCTTTCTCAAAAACATCTATTACAACAATAAATGTTGAAATCTAAGTCTTCATCCCTTAGTACATTTAAAATTACCTTTTAAAACCATTTAACCTCATATGAACATATCACTTTCAAAACATTCATTTAAAAGATTATTTAAACTTTTAAAATGTGAATGTATTTTCTATATAAAAATCCTTATCCAAATCTCAACATAAATCGTTTCCATATTTGTAAAACTATGTTTATAAATCTCCATTCTATTTCATAAAACTTCTCTTTGTAAAATCTCTTTATTTATAAAATTCTATTTATAAATCCATTCCTTTATAAATCTCGTTTATTTATAAAATCCCATTTATAAATTTATTTCAAAAATATCAATTACAAACCCTTTTTAGTATTTATAAAACTCCATTTATAAATCTATTATTTTATTTATAAAATATTGCTTTTATAAATCTTTTATATAAACCATGTAACAACCTGAAATTTAACCCATAGTAATTAATTTGTTAATTAATTATGTAATAAAATAACTTTGTGAAATTATCAGAATTAAGCTACGGAAGTTGCACCATTGTATCCGTGGTAATTTTCTGGCCAATTTCCATATATAGAACGTCAGAAACCAAGTTAATATGACCAAGTTATAAAATAAACAAAATAAGCAGAAATATAACGAAAAAAATAAAATAAAATATATGGTCAGGTCGACCAATCGATCGACCTGGGTAAGGGGGCGAGCTACCGCCCGGTCGACCCGCCTTGTATTTCGGCAGGTGAACGAACCTTAATTCGTTCGAACGAATTAGAGGCCTCGGAACACGTCATTTGCATCCTTTAGTTTAATCCGGTCCCTCCGTTTCTACATCCGATGGCTCCTATTCAGCCTATGACGTGGTTGCATCCTATTTAGTCTCCAAATCCAATGGTCCAAGGTCCACTTCTACATATATAAATAGATCCCTAGACCTAACACCTTTTCTCATTCAAGATTTTCTCCAATTTGGTTCACCTTTTTAGGAAGGACCCTAAACGGAATAATTTTCCAAAGGAAAAAATCGTTATAAATTAAATTTTTTTACAACTCCAAGTGGATCCGGGAAGACCAAAGGAAAAGCTTAGGACCGGAGGTGAGTGATTGTAATTATTTTAAGATTTCTTTAAGTAATTTAAAATAATAGGGTTTCCAATAGTTGTAGTTTTACTACGATTTTTGAAATAGCATTTTTTAGTAATTATTTACATTTTTTAATTATTTCCAGTCTATTTAGCTATTCTTTTAAGTAATTTTAGTATTATTTCTATTAATTATAATTTATTACTTTTAAGCATAGCTTTTTATTAATTTACAGTATTTAAGTTTATTTACTATTATTTATTTCTTATTTACATCTTTTCGACGTTTTGGATTTTATGCAAGCGTCTATTCTCTTCATTCCCCTTTTCTGCACGTATGGATTATAATAAACTAAACGCAAATATGGATTTTATAAGTAAGAATATTAAATGAAGAAAATAAGATGTAAATTATAAAGACTGTAATAAATAATGGAATTGGACTGAAATTACGCCTAATTATAATTAGAATTGGACCAATTAAAGATAATTGGCATAGTTATGACCTAGAATTATAACTAAATGAAGTAAAAGATGAAAGAAGCTTATTTTCACACTTAGACCTTGGGTTCAGTAATAAGCATGATTATAACGTAGGTTATAATAAGAAAAAGAACAGAATGAGGCTTATTTTAAGGCTTGGGATAAATTAATAAGCGTAGAGTAAAAATGGTATTAAAGACTTATTTAAAAAATTTATCTAAGTTAATAAGCAAAGATGATAGTAGGACTTGTACCAAATAGCATTCCCTAGGGCACGCTTATGCTAAGAATGGTAGTAATTGGTCAAATAGAAGACCAAATCACGGGGATTTGGATATGGGGCACAACTAGATATTGTTTGGATGAATGGCCAATACCAACAGCATTTCCTCTATTTTTATATGGACACACGGTGATCTCGCATTAGCCTAAAGTGAGATGAGGGGCACGCTATGTTGGACGTTGGAGGTAATAAGAAGACCCAATAGGTAGAGCAAAAGGTAGCATGGGCATGGTGGCAGTTACGCGTGCAACTTTCATTCGGGTGCTCAGTAATAGCTATGAGTTCCAAGCGCTTAGTATGGTGTCTTAGTAGACATCATTGCCTTCTGTGTAGGGAGCTATATATGTCGTTCGGATCCACAGCAGTTGCTCTGCGTATCTTCCATATATACCATTGGCTGCTGTGTAGGAAGTTATATAGCGGCTGGTCTACAGTAAGGTCGATGGATTTGCAGGCCGATCAAAAAGGTAGAATTAGGGTCACATCCTAATTATAGGATTATGAATTCAGCTTAACTAAATCAAAACAAGTGCAAGCAATCAAAATTATACCTACAACGCACAACGCCTTTTAATGTGTCCTTTTGGGTATATTAAGGGATGTGGGGTGTTTCATTTGGTATCAGAGCCTAAGGTTATAGGATTCCTAAAATTGTTTTAAAAATAAAGTATTTTCCAAAATAACTTGTTTTAAAAAGTATTTTTCAGAAAAGAACTTTTAGAAACGATTTTAAGTATAAAAGAATTTTTATAAAAATCCCCTCATAAGTCCAGTTCAATCTCCCTTTGACTCTTTCCTAAACTATCGTTTTCTTTTCATAGAATGACTGATGCCCCGAACCTTCCCGAGGGCATTCCAGTCCCAGCCTGGTTTCGTAGGTACTTGCAAGCTACGACTCCAGAGGTGCACGGGCCTACGCCCAATCCTGCACCAGCGGGTGGGAATCCCATTAACCCACCTGCCGCTATCAATTTCTCTAAGCTTTGCAAAGATTTTGCGAGTTTGGGCGGGAAGACTTTTTCTGGCAAGGAGACTTTTGTGGAGGCGAGAGCATGTCTTAGGGACACAGAGAAGATTTTTGGTCTTTTGGGATTGGATGGTCAACAACGAGTTCAGCTAGCCGCTTGGCAGCTGAAGGAGGAGGCATCTTATTGGTGGGAGGTGATCGAGTTGGAGGGAAGGAATATTACTTGGGATGGATTCCAGGAGCGATTCAATAGGAAGTTTCTATCTCAGTCAGAAGAGAGTGTTCAGTTGGAGAAGTTTATCAATTTAAAGCAAGGGAGTTTGTTTGTCAAGGAGTTCATCAATCAATTCAATGAGCTATCATGGTTTGGTATGGACTTGGTGAACACGACACATAAGAAATCTATAAAGTTTGCAAAGGGATTGAATCAACCCTTTCAGGGATTATTGCTGACTCATGTACCGATGGGAGCTACTTATGAGTCTTTGGTCGAGATGGCGCTTGTGTCGGATACGGTCAAGGAAGAAGAGTCTAAAGAGGAGGTTAAGTCAGAAGGTCCAAAGAAGAAGTGGTGGGAAAAGAATAAGAAGAAGAAGAAAGGTGATGGTCCTCAGAAGCAGATTAAGAAAGGTAAAATGCCATGGTTGTGGGAAGGTTAGACATGTGGCCAAGGATTGCTGGAAGGAGAAGATGAAGGGTAAGTGCTATACTTGCGGGCAACCCAGTTATATGAGTAGGAGTTGTCCCTAGGGAGCGAGTGCACCAGTTGCGCAGATTCAAGCGTTAGAGACATCACCTTCCAGTAGCATTCCTGATAGAGGTTGGAAAGTCACAATTGAAGGTTTGATTTCTATATTTGATTTTCCTATTTGGACTTTATTTGATTCTGGAGCATCACACTCTTTTATCTCTAGCTCTCTAGTAGATTGTTTGCACTTGGACATATCATTAGTAGTAGACACCATTATTGTTTCAAACCCCATATGAGGATCAGCACACTTATCTATGGTTTGTAGGGGTTTGAAAATCTTTATCCTAAGAGTAGAGTTTGACTACAACGCCTATGTTTTGGGATTCTCGGGGTATTGGATGATCTTAGGGATGGATTGGCTATCCACATGCGGAGCTATCTTAGACTACGAGAGGAGAGTCGTTAGACTTGATACTTGTAGTGGTAGGACTCTGGAGGTATCTTGCGACCCGCAAGGGTCAGTCATGTTGAGTTTTCTCGATTCCCTCGATTCATCTTCATCAGAATTGCATTCGGTTCCTGTCGTCAGAGATTTTGCAGACGTCTTTGAGGAGGTTAGGGGACTACCCCCTAAGAGAGAGATTGACTTCAGGATTTATTTGATCGAGAATGCCAAGCCAGTAGCATTACATGTGAGACACATGGCACCTAGGGAGAAGAAAGAATTGAGAAAGCAGATTCACGAGCTCTTGGAGAAGGGATTCATAAGAAGAAGCATATCAGAGTGAGGAGCGCCAGTCGTCTTCGCCATTAAGGTGGATTTGTTCCCTCCGACTTTGCATGGACTATAGGGAATTGAATAAGCTCACCAAGAAGAACCGAAATCCACTTCCTAAGATTGATGATCTTTTTGACCAGTTAGTAGGTTCTTCGGTTTTCTCTCAACTTGATTTAGCCACGGGATTCCATCAGGTTAGAGTCACTGATGACAGCATATATAAGACTGCCTTTAGGACACCGGACGGATTCTTTGAGTGGTTGGTTATGCCTTTTGGGCAAAAAAATGCTCCAGCCTATTTTGTTGATTTGATGAGCCGCGTCTTTAGGGATGTCCTAAATAAGTTTGTGGTGGTATTCGTGGATGATATCTTGGTATTTTCCAAGAATATGGAGGAGCATGCTGTTCATTTGGAAAAAGTTCTTCGCACACTTCGTAGCAATCATTTGAGAGCTAAGTTTTCGAACTGTCATTTTTGGAGAGAGGAAGTTCGTTTCTTAGGGCACGTAGTCTCGAATGAAGGTTTGGTTGTTGACCCTGCCAAGGTTATTGTAGTACAAGATTGGAAGGCTCCCAAGAACGTTACCGAGATTAGGAGCTTCCTAGGATTGGCAAGCTACTATAGGAAGCTCATTAGAGACTTTGCCAAGATTTCGGTACCACTCACACGCCATACTAAGAAGAATAAAGATTTCGTGTGGGACGTGGATTGTGAGGATTCCTTCATGAAGCTTAAGAGAGCCCTTACTAGTGCACCAGTGTTAGTTTTACCCGACGGAGCTAAGCCTTTCACTGTATACATTGATGCATGCAGAACGGGTCTAGGAGCGGTGTTGATGCAAGAAGGGAGGGTAGTGTGTTATGGTAGTAGGCAGTTGAGGAAGCATGAGAAGAACTATCCTACCTACGATTTGGAGTTGGCTGCCATAGTTTTTGCACTTAAGACTTCGAGGCACTATTTTCTTGGAGAGAGGTTTCAGCTTTTTACCGACCATTAGTCTTTGAAGTACCTATTCTCGCAAAAGGACTAGAACTTGAGGCAACAAAGGTGGATGGAGTTTTTAGCCTTGTAACACCCCTTCAAAATGGAAATAATAGTCCCACATCGTGGAAAAACACTATGAAGTGGGTGCTTATATACTAAAGCCTTCACCTCATAACAACGTCGAGGCCTTTTGAGGAACAAAACCCAACACCTTGGCTTGGCCCATGAGGCGGAGGTGACTAAGTTGGGGACAATATCCGCGTTAAGTGAGGTGCGGGCTGTTACATATTGTAACACCCCTTCAAAATGGGAATAATAGTCCCACATCGCGGAAAAACACTATGAAGTGGGTGCTTATATACCAAAGCCTTCACCTTATAACAACGTCGAGGCTTTTTGAGGAACAAAACCCCACACCCTAGCTTGGCCCGTGAGGCGGAGGTGACTAAGTTGGGGACAGTATCTGTGTTAAGTGAGGTGCGGGCTGTTACATTGGTATCGAAGCCATACCCAGCCGGAATTGTGGTCTGTATGTGTTATAGCCACGACGCCTGGGTGGTGTTGTGTTCATGCGCCAACGAGGACGTTGGGCTCTAAAGGGGGGGAGATTGTAACACCCCTTCAAAAAGGGAATAATAGTCCCACATCGCGGAAAAACACTATGAAGTGGGTGCTTATATACCAAAGCCTTCACCTCATAACAACGTCGAGGCCTTTTGAGGAACAAAACCCCACACCTTGGCTTGGCCCATGAGGCGGAGGTGACTAAGTTGGGGACAATATCAGCGTTAAGTGAGGTACGGGCTGTTACAAGCCTCATATGATTTTGAGATAGCTTATACCCCTGGCAAGGGTAATGTGTTTGTGGATGCATTGAGTAGAAAGAAAGCAACCCTTAGTCCTTTGTTCATAGAGTGGAGGAGCTTGGAGTTTATTTCTACTTTTGATTTTAAGCCCTTTACGAATATTTACTCCTGGATTGTTGGCAACCTTAGAGGTAAGGCATACCCTTATGGATCAGATTAGCTCGAGGCAGCGGGAGGATTCGGAACTCATGGACATTATGGATAGGATTAGCCGAGGAGAGGTCTCAAGACATCTCCAACGCTATTCCATTGATAGTAGAGGATGGCTTAGGAGAGATGGGAGGCTTTGTGTTCCACACGCCGATGACTTATTGAGAGCAGTTTTGGAGGAGGCGCACCATTCCCGTATGACTATTCATCCGGGTGGTGACAAAATGTATCGGGATACGAAGAGGATGTTCTATTGGGATGGTATGAAGAAGGACGTGGCAGAATTCGTAGCTAATTGTCTCATATGACAAAGGGTAAAAGCAGAGCAGTAGAAGCCCAGTGGATTACTTCAGCCCTTAGATGTACCCGAGTGGAAGTGGGACAGTATTTCTATGGATTTCATTGATGGTTTACCCCATTCTAGGAAAGGTAACACTAGCATTTGGGTGATTGTTGATAGATTGACCAAGAGTTCTCACTTTATCCCAGTTAAAAGTAAGCGTACAGCTTCATATTTGGCATCCTTGTATATTCGAGAGATAGTCCATCTACATGGAGTTCCTTCTAGTATTGTTAGTGATAGAGATCCCAGTTTCACTGGTGAGTTTTGGAGAAGCTTACAAGAGGCGCTAGGGACGCAACTTAGGTTGAGTAAGGCCTATCATCCCTAGACCGATGGCAAAATGGAGAGGGTAAATAGTGTGCTTGAGGATTTGTTGCGGATGTGCATTTTGGACATTCTAGAAACTTGGGAGGAGCATCTTCCGTTGGTTGAGTTTGCGTACAATGATAGTTACCAAACGAGTATAGGAATGGCACCATTTGGGACTTTATATGGAAGACCTTGCAAGTCCCCATCCTGTTGGGTAGAGTCCATGGAGATGTTATTACTTGGACCCGATATGGTTGGGGAGACCTCTAAGAGGGTGGATTTGATTCGGCGAAGGATGAAGACGGCTAAAGACAGACCGAAGTCGTATGCGGATATGCGGAGGAGAGACTTAGAGTTTGAGGTTAGAGACTTAGTTTTTATCAAAGTATCCCCGCTTAGGAAGGTGGTAAGATTTGGATCAAATGGAAAGTTAGCCCCTAGATTTGTTGGACCATTTCCTATCACAAAGAGAGTTGGGAAGATGACTTACCGAGTGAAGCTACCAGATAGGCTCGCAGGAGTGCACGACGTTTTCCATGTTTCGCACTTGCGAAAGTGCTTACATGACTCGGTGGAGGTTGTAGAGCCTAGTCAATTAGAGGAGGTGGAGGTAGGAAGAGAAGCTTCTATTCGGTGTATCCCCACGAAGATTGTTGGAAGTGATATCAAGCGACTAAGGAATAAGGAGGTTCCACTAGTAAAGGTGCAATGGGGAGATGATGTTGCAGACGCCACTTGGGAAGCAGAAGAGAAGATTCGTACTTCCTATCCTCATCTTTTTTTGATGGTAAGTTTTAGAATTCCTTTTTCCATCTTTATATTTGAATAGGTTCTTTCCTTTATTATCCTTTGGGAGGGTAGAACTTAGGATTTAACCTATGGATGGTAGGATTTGATGTAAACATGTTAATAGAACATGTTATGAATGATGTATGCTAGTGGTTGCAAGTGTTTGCTAGTGGATGCTATGGACGCATATAGGTACACTAGGCACTATTATTCCTTAGGGATCGGCCTAACTAGAACACTAGAGCATATGCATATGGATGTGTGTGCATTTTTATTTTATTTCCATAATTGCTATAAATGGACGAGTATCACATGGTTGTTGCATTTGGATGATGTTTGTAGCCTGCATATAGAACTATCAGTTACCATTAGGAAATTTTTGCATTCATTTGGATACATGGCACGGACATGATTGCATAAAAAGGAGGTCAACTGAATTAGTGGACCGCCTAATCTTTTGCATTAGTTAGGGACATTTACACTACACTAATTGCATAAGTATCATAAAATGCATTAGAAAAACTTAAGGACAATGGATGAATGGTTGATGATTGAGTAGTTGGTTGTAGAATTGGATGAAAAAATTTAGTACATTCTTCTATCCTTAGAGATTTCGGAGACGAAATCCCTTAAGGAGGGGAGAATGTAACAACTCGAAATTTAACCCATAATAATTAATTTGTTAATTAATTAAATAATAAAATAACTTTGTGAAATTATCAGAATTAAGCTACAGAAGTTGCACCATTGTGTCCATGGTAATTTTCTAGTCAATTTCCATATATAGAACATCAGAAACCGAGCTAATATGACCAAGTTATAAAATAAATAAAATAAGTACAAATATAATGAATATATATATATATATATATATATATATGGTCAGGTTGACCTGGGCAAAGGGGCGGTCGACCGCTCGGTCGACTCGCCTTGTATTTCGGCAGGCGAACGAACATTAATTCGTTCAAATGAATTAGAGGCCTTGGAACATGTCATTTGCATCCTTTAGTTTAATCTGATCCCTCTGTTTCTACATCCGATGGCTTTTATTCAGCCTATAACGTGGTTGCATCCTATTCAATCTCCAAATCCAACGGTCTGAGATCCACTTCTACACATATAAGTAGACCCCTAGGCCTAACACTTTTTCTCATTCTAGGTTTTCTCCAATTGGGTTCACCTTTCTAGGAAGGACCCTAAATGGAATAATTTTTCCAAATGAGAAAATCGTTATAAATTAAATTATTTTACAACTCCAAGTGGATCCGGGAAGACCAAAGGAAAAGCTTAGGACCGGAGGTGAGTGATTGTAATTATTTTAAGATTTCTTTAAGTAATTTAAAATAATAGGGTTTCCAATAGTTGTAGTTTTACTACGATTTTTGAAATAGCCTTGTTCAGTAATTATTTACAATTTTTAATTATTTTTAGTCTATTCAGCTATTCCTTTCAGTAATTTTAGTATTATTTCTGTTAATTATAATTTATTACTGTTAAGCATAGCTTTTTATTAATTTACAGTCTATTTACAGTATTTAAGTTAATTTACTGTTATTTATTTCTTATTTACATCTTTTCGACGTTTTGGATTTTATGCAAGCGTTTATTCTCTTCATTCCCCTTTTCTACGCGTATGGATTAGAATAAATTAAACACGAATATGGATTTTATAAGAAAGAATATTAAATGAAGAAAATAAGGTGTAAATTATAAAGACTGTAATAAATAATGGAATTGAACTAAAATTACGCCTAATTATAATTAGAATTGGACTAATTAAAGATAATTGGCATAGTTATAACTTAGAATTATAACTAAATGAAGTAAAAGATGAAAAAAAGCTTATTTTCACACTTAGACCTTAGGATAAGTAATAAGCATGATTATAATGTAGGTTATAATAAGAAAAAGAACATAATGGGGCTTATTTTAAGGCTTGGAATAAATTAATAAGCGTAGAAATTAAAAATGGTAGTAAAGGCTTATCTAAATAATTTATCTATGCTAATAAGCAAAGATGATAGTAGGACCTGTACCAAATAGCATTCCCTAAGGCATGCTTATGCTAAAAATGGTGGTAATTGGTCAAATAGAAGTCCAAATCACGGGGACTTGGGTAAGGGGCGCAACTAGATATTGTTTGGATGAAGGGCCAGTACCAACAACATTTCCCTTATTTTTCTATGGACACACGGTGATCTCGCATTAGCCTGAAGTGAGATGAGGGGCATGCTATGCTGGACGTTGGAGGTAATAAGAAGACCCAATAGGTGGAGCAAAAGGTAGTATGGGTATGGTGGCAGTTATGCGTGCGAGTTCCATTCGGGTGCTCAGTAATAGCTATGAGTTCCAAGCGCTTAGTATGGTATCTTAGTAGACATCATTGCCTTCTATGTAGGGAGTTATATATGTCGTCCGGATCCACAGCAGTTGCTCTACGTATCTGCCGTAGATACCATTGGGTGCTGTGTAGGGAGTTATATAGCGGCTGGTCCACAGTAAGGTCTATAGAGTAGCAGGTCGATCAAAAAGGGTAGAATTAGGGTCACATCCTAATTACATGATTAGGAATTCAGCCTAATTAAATCAGAACAAGTGCAAGCAATCAAAGTTGTACCTACAATGCACCACACCTTTTAATGTGTCCTTTTGGGTATATTAAGGGGTGTGGGGTGTTTCAAACCATTTCAAAAATATTTGTTTCAAACTATTTCTATCTTCTTTAAGACTGTATTACATTTAAAATAAAAGATGGGCTTATTTATTAAGTTTTTAAAACTTTATAATACAGTTCAAAAATCTCCATTTAACATATTTCACAAACTATTAGTTTATAATACCAATTTTTATTATGTTTAAAATAAACTCCTTCCTTTTATAATTCAAGAATAATTATTAAAAACATATGTTGTTCCAAAATTACTTTAAAATCCTTTTAAATCAAAATCTTCACTTTATAGTATTTCAAAATACTAAAAATTAAGGTCAAGTGTTACTATAGTACGAAATAAGCAAAATCATGTCCATGTCATCAAATACTGCATCCAACAAATCATATGTCACAATATATATGAAAAGTAAAATCAATAGTTGTGAGGAATCCTGTTGGATCCCTCCAACCTACCCCTCTTCAACTAGGTGGGTATATATAAAAAGGTCATCCGCTCCAATGGTTGGAATAAATCCAAACCAACTGATAAAATAGTAAGTCATCCAAACAATCAACAAACAGGCATAATAAATATCTGCACTTATATAAATATAAATGGGTTCAGAGAGGTGAACAAACCCATCAAAATTCTAGTTATTACCAAAGCATTCCGGTTTGAATTAAAATCGAACGGATGTTCGATTTTAGCAAAAATTCCTGCAAGCTCTAAATTTCACCAATCCAATCCATAATGTAGTATTTGTCGATACGAACCTAACACGACTGACCGCATCCAAATCTGATCTCGTATGGACAAGATACAGACGTTAGAATATTTGAGATTATTTAAATTTTTATTAACTTAAATAAATTAATTTTTAAACATTAATTACCTCCCCCTCCCCCCCGTCGTTCAACAACCTAGGCCAACGTCCTCAACTCGTCGCTGCTATTATTACACACCGCCGCCATCATGGACCTCGCGTCGCTGCTGCACCGTTCCAGTCGAACGCCCCTTCCATCCTCGACTCAACGACCATAGCCACGACCCATCACGACGCCGCGATTACTAGAAAAACGCCCCAAATCGTACGTTGTTCATCTCTAGATTCATGCCACAATGCCAAGTTGATCGCCGATCCAACCGTCCATCGCACTCCCCACACCACGTCAAGCAACTTTGTAGTTAGGGTCGAAGGCCAATACGGCTTCTGGTGGATCTAATCACCAACGGTCGTAGGATATGGACGATAAAAAAATTGGCAGCCGTGTATTTTATTTTAGGGTTTTGCAAAATGAAGGATGTTGAGGTTCTTTTATAGAAATTTTTTAAACGCTATTCATATCCCTAGAAATTTCGAACTCCAAACGAGATGTGTCACCTGGCGTTCTATACCAAATACCCACATTTCGAACATAATGGAACTAGTATCGGGGCCTAATTCCATCATATACAAAAGTTAACTTTCAAAATCAAATTGTATTAATTTAAATTCCTTTAATTAATTTCTACGCTTTCCGAGCTCGAATGACTAAATAATACATCCGATTGCCACGAAATTCGTTAACATACAATAATTCACTATTACGGATCCAATGGTACCGGTTTCGTCAAAATCCGAGGCAGTGTCCCAGAAGACTATTTTCACACATTAATTAAAACGAATTGTTATTAAAATCATTCTAATCACTTTTAAATTCAAAAGTTTATTATCTTCATTGTTATTTGAACAGAATTTAAATCAGCTTTCGAAATTATTTTTATTCGCATTAAATCCCTATATTTGAAATTTAACCTGTTTGACTTATAAAATTAAATTTTCAATATTTAAAATTAAATATATATTCCAAATTCACATGACCAAAATTCTAGGTCATTAGAGAATCCCTTCCTTAAAATAATTTCATCCTCAAAATTGCCAAGGTAAGAAAAATACGACAAAACCCATTAACTTTTCGAAAATCAATTAGCTAAAATAGATTATAAAATTTTCTAAGTCTTTAAATTCATTCACTGATACCAACTAATTTCATTCCAAGTTATAACACAATAATCAAATTTTAGTTATCAAAATTTCTAACAACTTAAATTTACGGAAAATTTCGCCAGCCTCTCAGTTGCATGGCTCGATCGGAAAATTTACAGTGCATATATAATATACATCTCATCTCAAGGATGAGTCATCCCGTGGGGAAAAACATAACATGTATATGTAATCCGATATGTGTACCTTTTCTTAATATTAACAAGCATATACAATTAATATAATGTGAAAGCGAGCTCCAAATGCGAAGCATACACCGTCGGTAACTACTAAACACTTAGCAACAAATGAGAACAAGTATATGGAAAGTAATATCACAATATAACATAGACTAATATAACCACCATATGCAACCAAAGGAACCATCACGCATCCTTACTTAATAGTGTTTACAATTACTAGTAAGCAAAGTTAACTAATCATAGCATACAATCATACCAAAGCCCGTAAGATGTCCATAGACCATCCGTACGCAATATCAAATCCAATTGCTCTCTCGATCACACAATTTCACTTTCGAACTAGTATTTGTCACTCGACTTCTCTAGTGCGGACTCTGATCTGGTTCCTTGATTAGAAACTATCATTCTCCTTGCATAGCCATATACCATGATAGAGAATTTCAGAATTAATCAAAAATTCATATTCAGTGTTTGCCGTCGAGAATCGAGGGAAAAATCCTAACTCGGACTGGTATAAATCACCTCGAAATCATGCACTTGAATCTGGATCAAACGGTTATGTAAATAAAATGATCTACGTACAATTACATATTTATTCCAATCGGTTTCTTAACTATACGAAATTCTTTTTATTCACTTTCATTTTATTCACACTAATTTTATTCGTAGTATATTTTTTTTAATACTAATATCACTTAGCAACAATTCCATAAAATCATTACTTAAGTTTATTATATACATTTTACACAACACAAGTTATTTTTATTTTCACTTCCAAGCTTAAGTTCATATTCATTTTAAATTAAAATCAATTTCATTTAACTTAAGTTAAACTTCATTTCATAGTTCAATTTCAGATTTTCTTTTTTTAACCAAAATGTATAACCATTTTTAAAATTTGGTTTTACTTTCCATTTTCTCAAATTTATAAGTTATATAAACTTATCTACTTATAATTTCATAAACCTTTACTTAAGTTCGTCCACATTCTATAATTACAACTTGTAGTTATATAATCACTTTACAACTTAAGTTTATATTTATTTCACACTCTTCTACATCCTAAGAGTGTAAAAAAATTTCCAATTTGCCTTACGTAACCAGAATATTTAACAATTTTAATATTTGTTTTAACTTACTATTTTTCAGCTTATAAGTTACAAAAACTTATTTTATTATATTTTCACAGAACACTTAAATGAAAATTTTCAGAATTCAATACATTTTGAAATCATAATATATACATAACTCCTTTGTATATTAAATCATACTTTTAAAATCTAAAACAATCGTTGTTTGCCAAAACAAAACTTTATTTTACCAAAATAGCTTTTATAGCAAATCATTATAGTAGCAATTCGTCACTTAGAAACCAGAAAATGAATACCGATGATGCTACAGTCAATACCGAATTATTTTCCAGCGACCGAAGTAAATTCAGTGCTTTCTTATCTCTTTTAAATTCCATTTTAAAATATTTCTAATAAAAAATATTTTCAAAATGATACTATTATTATTTCTTCCAAAACCTTTGAAAAACAATTTCAAAATCACTGGGATTTAAATTCTCAATTTCTTGTTTTAAATCCATTTATATTTATAACCCATATTTATAAATATACTTATACAATTTCATTTCCTTTTTATTTATAAATCACATATATAAATCATACTTATATAATTTTACTTCTTATATAAGATCATTTCACAAATGTTGATTATTTTAATTATAATCAATACTTTATAATTCACATTTATAAATTCACTTTCTTATATAACTCATTGTAATTTATCTTTGTTTAGATTATAATAAACAACTTTTATTAACATTATACCTTGAATCCAACCAACATACCATATATAACTATAATAATTTTTGAAAAATTATTCCATTATATATAAAATTTAATCAAGGTAAAATTATTTCATTTACCAAATTTCAAAATAATGCCATGTCAAATTGCTGTGTTCAAGTGCTCAAAGATCCCTATTAATAACGTTAATTACCCTTATTGACGAGAATCCATAAGCCACTCAACAAATCAACCAACACAGTATAAAACATTTTTATATCACTAATAAACACGTGCTCATACACACACACATACACACACACTCAAACTCATTCTAGGGTGCTACTTACTTTATCTATAATGATTACCCCACCAAAGCCTAGGTGTTCGCTAACCCGAGCTCTTATACCAACTATAACGACTTGCAATTCCGCATATTTCAAGTTGACAATAAACCATACATGTCCAACTCGAATTGAACGAAAAGGTGAATAGTTAGGGAAAAGAAAGAAGAAAGAAAAGAAGAAAGAAGAGAGAAATAAAACCAAACAACACAAAATCTCACAACACAGTGGAACAACATATAATATAATACCAATAATCTTTACAAAAGAGAAATTGTAATATACATACATCTAATCAGAGCACACAAATAAGTAATCATCAGACTGGACAGTTATAACAACATGTCCTTACAAATGCTGATAATATAAATAGCCAATACAGCAGAAAATAAACATGTACATGAATACGACTTGAAGACCTCCAGCTTGTCTTCGACTGCTCCAAAGTATCCAAACGAACCTGTAAATATACTCGGCCGGACCCGAGCATTGGAAGGGAATAACGCCCAGATCAGTCTAGTAAACTAGGGTGAGAAAACATATCTCAATTGGATTTTAAAGTTATAATAACCTTTATAAACAAAGGTATCTCATAAGATCACACCACACATAAACACGGACGAGTTTTTACCGTACGATAACCAAAACATTTCATATCAAATCCTCTAATACTATAATAGTGTCTAGGATACAAATACATATTAGTCATAGCCGAAATTGTTACATTATTAAATTCTAGCATAATAGGTTTTACAACTAAAACCCTAAAGGTTCATACTGAAGAATGGATACCATAAAATTACAAGGTAAGGGACTACTCACTGGTTCTGCACCAGGCACTAAGTCAACTCGAAACTCAATGGCTCATTTCGACGGAAATCCAACTACAGGTTCAAACACATCCGCGAATTCTGTAACTACGAAAACGCGATCCAACTCATCTTCTAACTCCATAACACCCAATAAAGCATTTACCTCACAACTTGGGTTTTCTACGGTATAAACTATCTGATCGCCACAGTCAAGGTGTCTAAGTGATATTTTCCTATCGTGGCAAAATATCCTAGCATCATATTTACTTAACCAATCCATACCCAATATAATTCCAAACCCAACAAAGTCAAACATGTGCAAACTGCAAAGAAAGGTGTAACCTAGAAAGTCAAACTCTAAGTGGTCACACTTCATCCCAAGCGTCGCATACTCACCTATCGGATTTGCAACTCTTAAGGAAGTAACTAAATATGTGGGTTCTAGGTTAAGTTTATCTACCGGACATCGAGATATAAAATAATGTGATGCACCAGTATCAAACAAAATGCTAACAAACATACCGTGAATCTGAAGTGTACCTCCTAACACAGCCTTTCCCTTTTCCTACACTGCTGGCCTCGAAGCAGCGGGCTCCAATGCATACACTTGGCCCTTTCCATCCTTTGCGGGCTCCTTGCATTGATTCTTGTAGTGGTCGATCTGATCACAATTAAAGCACTTGATGTTTTTCTTTCCAATCACCTCCTTTCCTTTTCCTTTTCCAGTACGACACTCGTGAGCATAATGTCATTTCTTGTCACACTTATAGCAAACCACCTTAGACTTTCCTTTCTTTGCTGCTCCTCCCTTCTGAGCATTCTTCTCGTTGAAAAACTTTCTCTTTTGGCTCTGTCCAACCAGGACTTCCTTCTTCTTCTCCAAACAAGCTAACATCTCCTTATGTCTCAATGCCATTTCCACTACTACATCACATGGATCTCTGATGTGTGGCAAAGTAGCCCTAGAACTTCGGCTTCAAACCTCTAATAAACTTTTTATTCCTTTTCAACGCTGTGTCAACGGTAGCATACCCATATCGGGCTAACTCTTCGAATCTACCAACATACTCCAGAATTGACATCTCCCTTTACTCAAGCTCAGCAAACTTCCTAACCAACATAGACTATGCCATGACTGACATGAACCTTTCTTGGAACCTCCTCCTAAACTCTACCCATGTCATAGTCTCTTCATCGACACCAGCAGTTACAGAATTCCATCAAAACAAAGCAGCTCCCTGAAGCTATCTTGAAGCAAGTCTCCTTTTCTACTCGTCATTGAGCCCTAGGTCAATAAAATACCTCTCCTAGTGTAGCGGCCAGTTTTCTACCTCGATAGTATCCTCAGTCCCAATAAACGGCTTTCCCCAAGCCAAGCATAGTCTCTGCTCAAATTAGCATATTGGTTGACAACTGGAGCTTCTTGAACACCTCGTGCAGCATTTCCTCCAACGACCCCTGTAGCGATCCCATCTTGCATCATGTTTATGGAAAACTGATACATGGATCCCATATCCACTTGGGGACCCCAGCACCAACATTTTCAGCCCAAGCCTGACCTTAAGTTCTTCTAACATACGGTCGGGCATTTCCATTTGTGGTCTGGCTGTCTCCTCCAAGATTAACTCTGCCTCTTCTTCCATCCATATCTATATTCAAGCCTCGTGAGATACAGAAGAATATCCTAACAAAGATAGGAGTCTAAAGATAAAATGTATACTTATATATAGCAAATACAAGTACGTTACTATTGCGTTATCCCATACCCCGATCCTAACTCTAACTCCTAAGGATTATGTTTTCAAAAATCATTTTTAGTTAAAGTGCTTTATAAACCTATGCTCTGATACCAAGTTGTAACATCCCCTATCTAGAGGCCCAAAGCTAAGCACTACAAATGCTTCAGTCATCTATAGTATTAAGTTCCGGCCACTAAATACGGCTATGTTAATGGTATCTATAATATCAGAAGCACTTGAATATGAAACAAATCACAGATTTCAAAACAGAATTTTCCATTACATTTCAAAACACATGTTCCATATTCATATTACATAATCCCAAAACGTTTCCAAGCAATGATAAAATATAATTAATACAAAGTACGCCAAGTGCGACATATTAAGATGCCCCCTTGGATGATCAGAGTCATATAGTCACAATTGACTTAATACATACACAGTGGAAATAAACACAAAACAAAGAACTGCAACTCCTAAATACCCATCTATTAGCCTCATGCTCGCCTCCGGTAGCCTTATTCATTATCTTACTAAAACCTGAAAGAACCTCAACCCTCGGCCTACTCAAAACAATTTTGATCACTCGAGAGTTTAAGGGGAAAACATAAACTTCGAGTCGGACATAAAACCCGGTGTGAATAATATTGTACATCTCGGTTATTAATGTTAAGTGAGACTATGCCGCTTAGCGGAGCGGGTTTCCCCTCACTGACATTCTTATAAAACATATCTTTTGCAAATCTTTCTCATGCAACCAAAACTAGTTAAATACTGTAAAGAATCATTATGTAAACAAACATATCAGGTAATATAAGAACTATCTATTCAAACACTTTAGTTTTTTGGCTAACTATTAACCTTTGGCTGACTCAGGCCTACCAGACCAAATAACTAAATAGTCTAACATCTATTAGACACACCTCTTTTGGACGGTCTGTCCTTAACTATTTGTTAAATACTTCTCTTTTGGACGGTCTGTCCCTAACTTAATATCTCCCAGAGTCACCTGTTCCTAATGGTTTTGCAGGCTCACCAATAACCTATATGTATACAAACATATATTCCCTTTTGTGTGTAATAATAATTTTAGTCTTACCTGTGACAAAGCCCTACACATTGGAATTTTTGACTAAATTAGCTGGGGCTAATAGCTAATGTATAAGGCGCGACCCTATAGCAATCCCATCTGGTATTTCTAATATCTGAGTCATTTTACTTAGGGATACCTTCCCATAATTTTTCTTGAAAACCTTTTCATATGCAATTGATTTAAAAACATTTAAACCAAACTTAAACAAGGAAAACATTTATACTGTATGCTTTAATTAAAATCACCTTGCCAAGCTATATATATACTTTACTCAAATCTTTGTTGATGTAACCTTTAAACATTTGAAAGTACCCTTTTCGATCCTATTGAAAGTACCTCTTTTAAAACCATGTAAAACCCTTTCTCTTATCTAGGCCGAAAGGCCAAATCCTTCTTTCGAAATCGTTCGTATAAACCTTTCGAAACCATTAAAATTACGTTTTCCTTCGAAAGCTAAAGACCTTAGTCACCCCTCTTTAAAACCAATAAACATTGCCTTTCGAAACCATAGGAAAATCTTTCCTTTAAACTTACTCAAAACCATTGGAAAAACCTTTCCTTTCATTCTTTCGAAACCATTTGGGAACTACCCCATTCGAAACCTTCTTTAAAACCTTCCAAATGAATTAAAAACCTCAAACCCTTTGAAAGCATTTGGGTTCAATTTAAAACCTGTGGAAAACACCTTTCGAAATCATTCAACACTAACTAGTCGAAACCTTTGGGTTATTCTTTAAAAATCTCTAAGGGTCACAAGCAACAGGGTCGAAAGCTTACTCTTTCGAAAGCTATAACTAAGTAGATAAGTGATGGATTCGAAACTACCCCTTTCGAAGGCATTGGAGAAGTGGTAGGGTTTCTATAAAACAAAACAACCCCTTTCGAAAGCTCTGTATCGAAAGGTAGAAGGCGACCGTAAAGGTTTCGACATAGTCGAAAGCTATTATTTAAAAACAAAGGTGCAACTTTTTCAAAACCAACAAACCATTGACTTAGTTGAAAGCAGACTTGGTTGAAAGTTATTTCTTAGTACAAAGGCGCAACCTTAAAACCTTTCTTTAAATCAATTAACCTAGTCGGAAGCCAACTAAGTCGAAAGCTACTTGGTCGAAAGTAAACAGGCGCTTCTCTCTTTTAAAACAAAAAGGCACTTCGACCCTTTTGGAAACCCTTGGTTTCGACTCTTACCTTCCGCCCTTTGCCCAATTCACTATGTACCAAGACGTTGATACTATGTGCATTGGTTTGTGGAAGGTGGTGGAGGGTCTTAGTCGAAAGCTACCTGGGCGAAACCAAAAGAGGAGAAACATGCTTTTAACATGAATTTCTGATTTTAAATCTTTTTTAAGTAAACTTTTTAACTAACCTGCCTTGTTTGTCAAACTTTTATTGGTTGCTAATTTTTCTTTTCTAAAAGTACTGCCATAATTTTAGAATTAATTAATTTAAATCATTTGCAAAATACCCCTTCTTCTTAATTAAATATATAAAACATTTAAGTCCCATACCTTAACTTATTTTATATATTCATCAAAACACTTTGGAACATTCTACAAAAATTCCAGAAAATCATTTTTAATATGTTTTCTAAAATATAAAAATTTCAGACCCAAATTAATTATAATTTACCCATAAATTATTTATAACCCAATAAATAATTTTCTTTACTAGAAAATTCATATAAAATCCACATTAATTCAAAAAATTATGAAAATTGAAACCCGTCTCTAAAATATCAGTTCTGATCAACATTTAAATTTTCAAGGCATTTGGATGTCATTTAATAGGGTTTTCATATCAAACATATCATAAAAACTAATATGAACATGTATAAATCATCAACAAGCATATATAAACTTTCAATCATCCAAAACATGGCATTATCATGCAAACTCATTTTGAGTTATCCTTAAATCTAAAATCTATAAGAAAAATGGGATGTAGTAATCATTCAACTTAGCTTTGTGATTAAAGATGTGAGGTTTGATCTTGATTATGTTGATTTTACTTTTTCCTCTTGAAAATCCTAGCATTATCTTCTCTTGAGATTGAAAATGGTGGCCAGCCTTAGAGTATTTTTGCTTGAGAAAAATGAAATGAACGTGTGTTTGATTTCCTAAGGTTTTAGGCTATAAGTTCATTCTATTTCCCATTTTTCCCTTCCTTATTTCCTAACACTTTTATTCATGTTATCTCATTTTGATTTACATTTAACATGGCCCGGCTACCCTTAGTTAAATCAAATCTCAATCTATTAATCATCTCACATTATTTTATTTAATTTAGCTAATCAAATATTCTAAATAATGTTACTAAAAATATGGGGTGTTATAGGCATGTTTTTAAGTGTTTCGAAAGGGATATTTCCAAGTGTTCGAAAGATATATTTTATGGTTTTGAAAGAGGATATCTAAAATTTTAAGCACTAGATTATGAATATATTTTATGTTTTCGAAAGGAAGCTCTCCTTAGTAAATAGGTAGGTTAAGAGTATTAATCACCTTTCATTAGTAAAATAAATATATGGAAATAAACTATGGATGTTTATATGGTGTATCATTTGATCTGTTATCATGAATGTTGTGTTATCATATTCACTTTATAACCCATATGAGCATGTTGGGGTGTTAAAGGGTAGGATGACCAACTAGGTTGACCTAGTAGTGAATATGCATTAAATTAATTCCTGTGCGAGTAGAATTGCATCCAGGATCAAATAGAGCAGAATATAGGATGCCCAAGACATGTTAGAAGATTATTGGTTAGACAGGTTCCTTGTAAGGCCATAAAAACTATGCTATGGAAATTGATATTGGCAAGGGCCAATAGGTTCTTAGTGATCCCATGAAAACTATGATTGGAATAAGTTATTGAAAGAAATCAATAGGTTCATAATCAGCCTATGAAAACTATGACACGAGAGATGTTAGAAACCAATGGGTTCATAGTGATCCCATGAAAACTATGATTGGATAATGGTATTAGTAGAAACCAATTGGTCCATAGTGGTCTCATGAAAACTATGAAAGTGGATATGAAATCCATAAAGAATTGAACAAGTTATTAGTTAGCCCACGAAAACTAATAGGTTAATAGTGACCCTAGAAACCATAACATGAGACAAATAGTAAGGTGAATGGCGATGGGAAATCCAGAGCATATTGCATGTTTGCATATCATCATGATGCATTTTATTATGTTATGACTAAACCATTATGGATGCAGGTGCATAGTATATGGTTATTATAAGTTGGGTTAAGATACTAGTCAGCGGAAAACCTGTTCCTCTAAGAGGCATGGTCTGACTAGATATCTACATGTTTCGAGATGGTAGGTATTATTCACACCAGAATTTTTGTCTAACTTGAAGTTTATGTTTTCCCCTTAAACTCTCGGCTACTTAATTAATTTTGAGTAGTTTGAAAGTTAAGGTTTTCAGGTTCTCCTTTAGACGAATAAGCTTCTAAAGATGTGCAAGAGGCGAGATAGCTATTAAAAGTTCTTTCTGTTTGATTCCGCTGTGTAATTGGATGTAATGGCAACGTAACTTAGTGCCTATATTTAGACTTTGATCAACCAAGGGGGCATCTTCATATGTCGCTCTTGACATAATTTGTAATAATTATATTTCTCTGAATGTAGTTTATGGATTGGGATTATGTAATGAATTTGAAACGCGATTTGAAATGGAATGAGAAATTTGTTTTAAAATTGAGTTTAAAATTTTTCATATCCATGTGTTTTGGTATATTTATGTATCTTACAATATCGCATCTGGTCACCGAAAATTAATAACTGTAGATGACTAGAGCATCTGTAGTGGTTAGTTTTGGGCCTCCAAATGAGGGATGTTACGAGTTGGCATCAGAGCATAGGTTTATGTAAATTTAAAAGGAATTTGAACCTAAAAGATTTTCAAAACAGAACCCAATGAATCAGAGAGTGAGACCGGGGTTTGGGTTAACGCTATAGTAACATACTTGCATTTGTTATATATATCTATAAGTACGTATTCCCCTCTCTCTTAGACCGTTCTTCTGTATCTTACTAAGGTTCGTATGTAGATATAAGAGAAAGGAAGATATGGAGGCAGGAAACATAAGAGGAAATCTAGGTGGAATAAGCACCACAACTAATGGAAATGCTCGACCTAACACTTGGAGGAATCCGGGTTGACATGCAAATGATAATCCAAACGCAAATGCCAATGCAGGTGTTGGAACCCCGCTAGTAGATATGGGGTGATGCAAGTTGGAGCAGCTGCAAGAGTAGACAAGGGAAATGTCGTGAATGTTGGAGGTGCTAATCCCATGGCCCCAGTTGGCAATAACTATGCTAAGCTGAGCAGGGATTACACCAGTCTTAGTGGGAAGCCGCTTTTGGGAACAGAGGATGTTGTTGAAGTAGAAAACATGTTATTGCACTGTGAAAGGATTTTCGCTGACTTAGGATTAGGTGATGAGCAGAAAAGGAGACTTGCTTCTAGACAGTTGTAGGGAGCAGCACTTTATTGGTGGAATGGTATTACCGTATGAGTTCCCGAGGAAGAGTTGACTAGGGCAGAGTTTCGAATGAGATTCAAAGAAAGGTTCCTGTCTGAAGTTGCCAAGTCAATATTGTTGAGAAAGTTCATGGACTTAGTTTGATGAGTTGTCCAGATACGGATATGCTACCATTGACACCACCACCAAAAGAAATGAGAAGTTTATTAGAGGATTGAGGCCTGAGATCGCTAAGGCGACTATGCCATATCTCAGTGATCCAAGTATAGTTGTAGTAAAGATGGCAATTAGGAATAAAGAGATGCCCTCTACTTTTCGGAAAGAGACGCAGATTGAAACCTAGGATTCTCAGGGCAAGAAGAGGAAATTCTTTAAAGGGAAAGGAGCTCAGAGAGGAGAAGCCGCCAAGAAAGGCAAGGCCGATGTAGTTTGCTACAAGTCCGACAAGAAAGGACATTTTTCTCATGAATGTTGAACTGGAAAAGGGAAAAAGGTTGTAGATAAGAAAGGAGTGAAGTGCTTCAACTGTGACCAGATTGGACACTACAAGAATTAGTGTCCAAAACTAGTCAGAGCGGATAAGGGAAAGGTTTTTGCCTTGGAACCACCATCTTCTAAACCAATTGCTACTGAGAAGGGAAAGACTATGATGGAAGGCACGCTTTTGATTCATAATATAACAGTTAGGGTACTATTTGATACCGGTGCATCGCATTCATTTATATCTCAGTGTTTGGTTTATAAGTTATGTTTAGAACCCTCATACCTTTTTACTTCCTTAAGGGTTGCAAAGCGGATAGGAGGGTACGCAACTCTAGGGATGAGATGTGACCGGTTAGAACTTGATTTGTTAGGTCATAAGTTTGCATGCAGTTTGTATATTTTTGATTTCGTAGGCTTCAGGATCATTTTGGGTATGGATTGGTTAGATAGATACGATGTTAGGATATTTTGCCAAGATAGGGAAATATCGCTAACACACCCGTATTATAACGATCCTAGTTTTGGTTAACATTATCTAGGACATTTAATTAGTTAAATTAAATGAAATAATGAAATGGTTAAGGGATTGAGATTTGTATATCTAATGGGTAGCCGTGCCTAAGGAAACAAATGAACTAAAGGGAAAACTAAAATGAAAAAGATAAGTGGCAAAGTAGGAATAAGTCATACCCTTATACCCTAAACCCTCACTCACATTCATTTTCACGTTCAAAACAAAAATCAAATACTAGAGGCTGGCCACCATTAGATAAACCTAGAAGAAAAAAAGCTAAAGATCAAGAGGAAGATTAATCAAATCCATTCTCAAATCTCAACTCCTTAACAACAAAACAAAAGGTGAATAATAGGTTACATCTCATATTTTTGATGTTTTTGGTTTCTAGATAAGATCCGGATATTTTTGCAGTATATTGCCATGTTTTGATTGTTAAAATGGATATATATGCTTGTTGATGATTTATGCTATCTCATATGGATTTTATGATAAGTTTTAATGTGAAAACCCTACTAAATGACATTCAAATGCCTTGCGATTTTTATGTAAGGTCAGAAATGATATTTTAGAGACGAGTTTCAAATTTCATAATTTTCTGAATTAATGTAGATTTATTATATATTTTCTAGTGAAGAAAATGGTTAATTGGGTTTAAAATTAATTACGGCTAATTTATACTATTTTTGGGTCAGAAATTAATACGTGTTAGAAAACATATTATAAGAGATTTATGGGAATTTTTGTAGAATTTTCCAAATTGTTTTAATAAGTATATAAAATTATTTAAGGTATGGGACTAAAATGTTTTATATATTTATAAAAGGAGAAGGGGCATGTTGTAAATATTTTAATATTTAACTTTTGAAAATTTGGCAGCACTTTTAGAAAAGAATTTGGAAAAAAATTAGCATAAAGCAGGTTAGTTGAAAAAATTACCTTTTTAAGTTAAAATTCAGTTTTACCATACTTTTGCTGTTTCGCCACTTTCGGCACCAACCTTTCGGTTAGGTACTTCCACCTCCATCTCCATCGAAACAAATGCACATGGTATCAAAGACTTTGGCACGTAGTGAATTGGATATAGGCGAAAGGTATATAATCAAAACAAGGGGTTCCGAAGGGGTCGAAACCCTACTTTGCATTTAAAAGGAAATGCGCCTGCTTTGCTTTCGAAAAGAATGCTTTCGACTTAGATAGCTTTCGACTTGGTCAAACAATTTTAAATAATGGTTTCGAAAGAGGTTGCGCCTTTTGTTTTATAAAGAAGCTTTCGAAGGGGTCATAACCCCTTGCTGCCGCCTTCAACGTTTCGAAGCAATGCATTCGAAAGGGTGCTTTCGGTTTAAACTCTTAACCGCTTCTCCAATGCTTTCAAAGGGATTGGTTTCGACACCATCCACTTCTTTACTTAGGAAATTGCTTTCAAAAGAGTGCTTGACTTAGTTGTTTTACGACCCTTTGTGCTATTGAAATTTAAACCCAAATGGTTTCAAAAGGAATGGTTTTAAATCGTTTCGAAAGGTTGTTCCACATGTTTTACTTGAACCCAAATGCTTTCGAAAGGTTTGATTTATATAAAGAACTTAATGCTTTCGAAAGATTTAAGATAAAGGTTTCGAAGGGGTGGTTCCCTAATGTTTTCGAAAGGTTTTAAATGGAAGGTTTCCAATGGTTTCGAAAGGCATGTTTAAAGTGTTTTGAAAAGAGGATGTCTATGGTTTTGTAAAGCTTTCGAAAGAGATGATTTCAATGTTTCTGAGAGGTTTAATGTAAATGGTTTCGAAAGGTATGTTTTGGCCTTCGGCCTAGGTTATAAAGTAAAGTAGATTACCTGTATCGAAAGGGGTACTTTTAATGGTTTCAAAAGTGATACTTTCAAAGGTTTTGAATGTTTTCATCAACAATGTTTTGTGTAAAGTATATGTAACATGGAAAAGTGATTTGAGTAAAGCATATATATATTTTCCTTGTTTAAGAATGATTTAAAAGGTTAAATCAAGTTGAAAGAAACATTTTCAAGGAAAATTCTAAGGGTAGATGACCCTAAGTAAAATAACTCAGATATAAGAATACCAGATGGGACTGGGATGGGGTCACACCCTATACTTTAGCTAGTATCCCCTAGCTAATATAAGTCCAAAGTTCCAGTGTGTAGGGCTTTGTCATAGGTAAGACTAAAATGATTTTACACACAGAAAGGAATCTATAGAGTAGAGATAGCTTATTGGTGAGCCAGCAAAACCATTAGGATCAGTTGACCCTGAGAGAAGTAAGTTAGGGACAGACCATCCAGAAGATTATCTAACAGAAGTTTGACTATTTGTTTATTTTGTCTGGTAGGCCCGAGTCAGCCAAAGGTTAGTAGTTGGCCAAACAAAACTATAGTGCTCGGACAGATAGTCCATTTATTACCTGATTTGTATACATACATGATATTGCCAATATTGTTTTAACTAGTTTGGTTGCTGGATTTTGATTTGCAAAAACAAGTTTTTAAAAGGATACTAGTGAGGGGAAACCCATTCTGCTAAGCGGCGTGGTCTCACTTAATATCAGATAACCGAGATGTATAATATTAGTCACACGAGGCTTTATGTCTGACTCGAATTTTATGTTATCCCCTTAAACTCTCGAGTGCTCAAAATTGATTTGAGTAGGCAGAGAGTTGAGGTTTACAGGTTTTAGTAGGTGGACGAATAAAGCTTCCGGAGACGAGCAGGAGGCTGATGCTAGCTATATTTAGGAGTTGTTTCTTTTTATTTCCACTGTATTGTATTAAGTCTGATATGACTATTTAGTACTCTGGTCATCCAAAGGGGCATCTTCATATGTCACTCTTGGCGTATTTATGTAATAATTATATTTGATCTGAACTTGGGAAACGATTGGGATTATGTAATTGGATATGAAACATGTTTTGATAAATGTAATCAGAAAAGTTGTTTTTGAATATGTGATTTTTTTTCATATTCATGTGCTTCTGATATTATGGATACCATTAACATTACCGTATTTTGTCATCGTAAGTTAATACTAGGTAACTGTAGCATCTGTAGCGCTTAGCTTTGGGCCTCAAGATAGGGGATGTTACAACTTGGGTAGGTTTATGAAATAATTTAAACTTAAAATGATTTTGAAAAAATAATCCTAAGGAATAAGAGAAAAGATTGGGGTATAGGATAACGCTATAGTAACGTACTTGTATTTGTTATATATAAGTATATGATTTAGCTCTATTCTCGTATCTCTCTTAGGCTATTCTTCTTTATCTTACGAAGGCTAGAATGCAGATATGGATGCTAGAGGTGGAAGAGTTAATCTTGGTGGGGGAACCACCACAACTAATGGAAACACCCGACCAAATACCAGGAGAAATCAAGGTCAGACGGAAGCTGCAAATGTGGGTGCGGGAGTCCCGCAATTAGACATGGGAGTAATGTAATAGTTCTTTTTCAACATGATGCAGGCGGGAATTGATGCTGGAGTAGTTGGAGGAAATGCTAGAGGAGGGAACCAAGAAGCTCCAGTGGTGAATAACTATGCTATTCTGAGTATAGATTATGGTCGGTTGGGAGGAAAACCATTTATTGGTACTGAAGACGCAATCGAAGTGGAGAACTGGCTACTTCATTACGAGAGGATTTTCGCTGATTTTGGGCTCAATGATGAGCAGAAGAGAAGGCGTGCTTCTAGATAGTTACAAGGAGCAGCGCTGTACTAGTGGAAGAGTGTTACGACCAGAGTTAATGAGGAGACTACGACTTGGGCTGAATTCAAAAGGAAATTTGAGGAGAGATTTATGTCGGAGATCTCTAAGTCTACTCTACTCATGAAGTTTGCTGAGTTAGAGCTAGGAGACATGACTGTGCTTGAGTGTATGACAAGATTTGAGGAGCTAACAAGATATGGCTGTGCTACTGCTGATACTGTTATTAAGAGAAATGAAAAGTTCCTTCGGGGGTTAAAGCCTGTTGCAAAGGCCACATTACCACAAATTAGGGATCCATGTGATGTTGTTGTTGAGATGGCTTTGAGGCATGAGGAGTTGCTTGCTTTTTTGGAAAGGAATAAGGTAAAGGAAGCTCAGGGAGTGCAAAGTCAAAAGAGAAAGTTTTTCCACAAGAAAGGATCTCAGTAGGGTGGAGCTACCAAGAAAGGAAAGGCAGAGGTTGTTTGCTATAAATGTGACAAGAAAGCGCATTTTGCAAATGAATGTCGCTCAGGAGATGGAAAGAAAGTGATCGGGAAGAAGAATATTAGATGCTTCAACTGCAATCAAATTGGACATTACAAGAACTAGTGTAAAGATCCAACTAAGGATGGAAATGGCAAAGTGTTTGTATTGGAGCCAGCTAGCTCGAAGCCAACTGTAGAGGAAAAGGGAAAAGTTGTGTTGGGAGGTACGCTTATGATACATGGTATGTCAGTTAGTGTTCTATTTGATACCGGTGCATCACATTCTTTTATATCTCATTGTTTGGTAGATAAGCTTAACCTAGAACCCTCATACCTAGTTACTTCCTTAAGGGTTGCAAATCTGATAGGAGGTTATGCGACTCTTGGGATGAGATGTGACAACTTAGAATTTGGATTGTTAGGTCATACCTTTGTTTGTAGTTTGCATGTGTTTGACTTCGTAGGGTTCGGGATTATTTTGGGTATGGATTGGTTAAGTAAATACGATGCTAGGATATTTTTCCATGATAGGAAAATATCATTTAGACACCCTGACTGTAGTGATCGGATTATATACTCTGTAGAAAACCCTAGTTGTGAGGTTAATGCTTTGTTGGGTGTTGTGGAGGTAGAAGACGAGCTGAATCGAGTTTTTGTGGTTAGAGAGTTCACTGATGTCTTTGAAACTGTAGTAGGATTGCCGCCGAAATGAGCCATTGAGTTTTAGATAGATTGGGTACCAGGAGCAGAACCGGTAAGTAGACCGCCAAGCAGGATGACACCTATCGAGATGAGGAAGTTAAAGGTGCAGTTGGTGGATTTGGAGAGCAAAAATTTATCAGACCAAGCAGTTCGCCTTGGAGAGCAGCCGCAGTGTTTGCTAAGAAGCCGAATGGACCGTTAAAGCTGTGTATCGATTATTGTAAACTGAATGAGAAGACGATAAAGAATCGATATCTGTTGCCTAGAATTGATGGTTTGTTCGATCAGTTAAGTGGATCTAAAGTATTTTCCCAGTTGGATTTGGCGACAAGGTTCCATCAACTTAGAGTGAAAGAATATAGTATTCCTTTGACGGCGTTTAGAACCAGATATGGACCTTACAAATGGTTAGTAATGCCATTCGGACTAACTACTGCACCAGCATTCTTTGTAGATTTAATGAACCGATTTTTCCGAGAGCACTTGGACATGTTCGTGTTAGTTTTCATAGATGATATTTTAATATACTCTAAGGATGAAAGAGAGAATGAAGTTCATTTTAGAGTGGTGCTTGAGACGTTGAAGCAGCATCAATTGAAGGCGAAGTTTTCGAAGTGTCATTTCTGGAAGAAGGAAGTGAAGTTTCTTGGTCATGTAGTTTTAGAGAAAGGGTTGTCAATAGATTCGACTAAGATCGAAGCGGTGAATAATTGGAAGAGACTCGAGACAGTGACTGAGATAAAGAGTTTTCTTGGATTAGCGAGGTATTACCGGAGATTTATTAAGGATTTTTCATGGATAGCAGCACCGATGACCAAGCTAATGTGAGAGGATGTGAAGTTTGTTTGGACCGATAAGTGTGACGAGGCATTCCAGAAGCTGAAACACTTATTGACTAATGCACCTATGTTGGTTGTTTCAGAGGGGAATCAGGACTTAGTGGTGTACACAGATGCATGTGGAACAGGGTTAGGAGCTGTGTTAATGCAAAGAGGTAAAGTGACTGCCTATGCATCTCGACAGCTTAGACCGCATGAGGTTAGGTACCCGACTCACGATTTGGAATTAGCTGCGGTAATTTTTGCGTTGAAGGTGTGGAGAAATTACCTTTTGGGATAGAGATTCGAGTTGTATACGGATCATAAGTTACTAAAGTATTTATTCTCTCAAAAGGAGCTGAATATGAGACAGTAGAGGTCGTTAAAGTTTTTAGCCGCTTATGACTTTGGTATTGAGTACACAACAGGAATGGGAATAAGGTTGCAAACGCTCTTAGCAGAAAACATCAAAATGCAGTGTTGGCAATGATAGCTGAATGGAAAAATTTAGAAGTGTTGACAACATGTAGAATACAGGGGAGATCTGAAGCTAGATTTAGTAAGGAGACTGCTATGTTGTAATGCTTAGAAGTTCGACAGGAGATGATTGAAAGGATTACTTCTAAGCAGAAGGAGGATCCGTTACTAGTTGAACGGATCTGAAAGTTAAGGGATGGAACAGAGAGCGAAGATTTGAAAGATTTTAGCCTTGACCAGCATGGGTGGTTGAGAAAGAAAGGAAGGTTATGTGTTCCAAATGTAGGAAGCATTAGGAAGCAATTTCTTGAAGATTACCATCGTTCGAAGTTCACTATTCATCCGGGAGGAACTAAGATGTATCAGGATATGAAGAGGATTTTCTTCTGGGAAGGTATAAAGAGAGATGTAGGCTTATGGGTAAAGCAGTGTTTGAACTGTCAACGGGTAAAAGCCGAACATCAGAAACCAAGTGGGTTACTTTAGCCTTTAGATATTGCAGTGTGGAAATGAGATTCTGTCTCAATGGATTTTATAGACTGGTTGCCAAGATCTAATAGTGAAAATGAAAGCATATGGGTCATAGTTGATAGGTTAACCAAGAGTGCCAATTTCATTCCAGTTAAGTCAACCAGGACGGCACTTGTTTTGGCTAAGTTGTTTATAAAGAGTATAGTTAGACTTTACGGAATTCCTAGTAGTATAGTAAGTGATAGAGATTCCTTATTCACTAGCGAGTTCTGGAAGCGTCTGTATGATACTTTAGGTACCAAGCTTAAGGCGAGTACCGCTTACCATCCATAGACCGATGGGCAAATAGAAAGAGTTAACAAAGTGTTGGAAGATTTGTTACGAGCTTGTGGGCTAGATTTTGGAGGATCATGGGAAGACCATCTAAACATAGTAGAGTTTTCGTATAACAACAATTATCAAGCTACTATAGGGATGACACCGTTTGAAGCTTTGTATGGAAGACCATGCAAATCTTTAGTTTGTTGGTTAGAGACCGGTGATAGGTTGATTCTTGGTTCGGATTTAGTTAGAGAAGCTGCAGAGAAGATTGAGATGATTCGAGCCAGAATGAAGGAAGCTCGGTCTAGGAAGAAGAGTTATGCTGATAAGAGACGGAAGGACTTAGAGTTCTCAGTAGGAGATCATGTTTTCGTTAAGGTATCACCGATGAAAGATATAATTCAGTTTGGGAGATCAGGAAAATTGGCACCGAGATTTGTAGAACCATTTCCTATTGTAGAGTGGATCGGGGAACTTGCATATACAGTAGAGTTACCGAACAATTTGGAAGGAGTCCACGATGTTTTTCATGTTTCTCATCTGAGAAAGTGTATTCGAGATCCGGAGACTACTATAGCACCGACTGTGTTAGAGGACTTAGTAGTGGAACCGAACTTGACTATAGTAAGGAGGCCAATACGTATAGTTGTGAGAGATTAGAAGAGGCTAAGGAACAAGACAGTCAGATTAGCTAAGGTTCAGTGGAGCGACGATGAGCGAGACTGTACTTGGGAGACTGAGAGCAAGATAAGAGACACTTATCTTGTTTTGTTCATGGTATTTTTTTACCTATATAATTGATTTATTGCACACCTTATCGTAATTTCGAGGATGAAATTCTTTAAGGAAGGGAGTCTGTGACGACCATAATTTTGGTTAACATTATCTAGGACATTTAATTAGTTAAATTAAGTGAAATAATGAAATGGTTAAGGGATTGAGATTTGTACAGCTAAGGGGTGGTCGTGCCTAAGGAAACAAATAAACTAAAGGGAAAACTAAAACGAAAAGGATAAGGTCCAAATTAGGAATAAGTCATACCCTTATACCCTAAACCCCCACTCACGTTCATTTTCATGTTCAATACAAAAATCAAATACTAGAGGCCGGCCACCATTAGATAAAGCTAGAAGAAGAAAAGCTAAAGATCAAGTGGAAGATTAATCAAATCCATTCTCAAATCTCAACTCCTTAACAACAAAACAAAAGTTGAATAATACTTTACATCTCATATTTTTGATGTTTTTGGTTTGTAGATCAGATCCGAATATTTTTGCAATGTATATTGCCATGTTTTGATTGTTAAAATGGATATATATGCTTGTTGTTGATTTATGCCATCTCATATGGATTTTATGATAAGTTTTAATGTGAAAACCCTATTAAATAACATCCAAATGCCTTGCGATTTTTATATAAGGTCAGAAATAATATTTTAGAGATAGCTTTCAATTTTCATAATTTTCTAAATTAATGTGGATTTATTATTAATTTTCTGGTGAAGAAAATGGTTAATTGGGTTTAAAATTAATTACGGCAAATTTATATTGTTTTTGGGTCTGAAATTAATATATATTAGAAAACATATTAAAAGAGATTTATGGAAATTCTTATGGAATTTTCCTAAGTGTTTTAATAAGTATATAAAATTATTTATGGTATGTGACTTAAATGTTTTATATGTTTATAAAAGGAGAAGGGGCATTTTGTAAATATTATAAATAATTTACTTCTGAAAATTAGGCAGCACTTATAAAAGAATTTGGAAAAAAATAGCAACCAATCATATGTTGACAAATAAAGCAGGTTAGTTGAAAAGAATTACCCTTTTAAGTTAAAATTCAGTTTTACCATACTTTTCTGTTTCGCCACTTTCGGCACCAACCTTTCGACTAGGTGCTTCTGCCTCCATCTCCATCGAAACTAATGCACATGGTATCAAAGACTTGGTACTTAGTGAATTGGACATAGGCAAAAGGTATTTAGTTGAAACAAGGGGTTCCGAAGGGATCGAAACTTTACTTTGCTTTTAAAAGGAAATGTGCCTGCTTTGCTTTCGAAAAGAATGCTTTTGACTTAGATAGCTTTCGACTTGGTCAAATGGTTTTAAAGAATGGTTTCGAAAGAGGTTTTGCCTTTTGTTTTATAAAGAAGCCTTCGAAGGGGTCGAAACCTCTTGCTGCCGCCTTCGACCTTTTGAAGCAATGCCTTCGAAGGGGTGCTTTCGCTATAAACCGTTAGCCACTTCTCCAATGCTTTCGAAGGGATTGGTTTCGACACCATCCACTTCTTTACTTAGGAAATTGCTTTCAAAAGAGTGTTTTCGACTTAGTTGTTTTACGACCCTTTGTGCTATTGAAATTTAAACCCAAATGGTTTCGAAAGGAATGGTTTTAAATGGTTTTAAAAGGTTGTTCCACACATTCTAGTTAAACCCAAATGCTTTCGAAAGGTTTGATTTATGTAAAGAACTTAATGCTTTCGAAAGGTTTAAGATAAAGGTTTCGAAGGGGTGGTTCCCTAATGTTTTCGAAAGGTTTTTAATGGAAGGTTTCCAATGGTTCCGAAAAGCATGTTTAAAGTGTTTTGAAAAGATAATGTCTATGGTTTTATAAAGTTTTTGAAAGAGGAGATTTCAATGTTTCCGAAAGGTTTAATGTAAATGGTTTTGAGAGGTATGTTTTGGCCTTCGGCCTAGGTTATAAATAAAGTAGTTTACTTATATCGAAAGGGGTACTTTCAATAGTTTCGAAAGTGATACTTTTAAAGGTTTCGAATGTTTTCATCAACAATGTTTTGTGTAAAGTATATATAACATGGCAAAGTGATTTGAGTAAAGCATAGAATATATTTTCCTTGTTTAAGAATGATTTAAAAGGCTAAATCAAGTTGAAAGAAACGTTTTCAAGGAAAATTCTAAGGGTAAATGACCCTAAGTAAAATGAACCAGATATTAGAATACTAGATGAGACTGGTATGGGGTCACACCCTATACTTTAGCTAGTAGCCCCTAGCTAATATAAGTCCAAAGTTCCAGTGTGTAAGGCTTTGTCACAGGTAAGACTAAAATGATGTTACACACAGAAAGGAATCTATAGAGTAGAGATAGGTTATTGGTGAGCCCGCAAAACCATTAGGATCAGTTGACTATTTGTTTATTTTGTCTGGTAGGCCCAAGTCAGCCAAAGGTTAGTAGTTAGCCAAACAAAACTATAGTGTTTGGACAGATAATCCATTTATTACCTGATTTGTGTGCATACATGATATTGCTAATATTGTTTTAATCAGTTTGGTTGTAGGATTTTGATTTGAAAAAGATAAGTTTTTAAAAGGATATTAGTGAGGGGAAACCCGTTCTGCTAAGATGCGTGGTCTCACTTAATATCAGATAATCGAGATGTATAGTATTATTCACACCAGGCTTTATGTCTGACTCGAAGTTTATGTTTTTCCCCTTGAACTCTCGAGTGCTCAAAATTGATTTGAGTAGGCTAAGAGTTGAGATTTACAAGTTTTAGTAGGTGGACGAATAAAGCTTCCAGAGACGAGCAAGAGGTTGATGCTATCTATATTTAGGAATTGTTTCGTTTTATTTCCGCTGTGTTGTATTAAGTCTGATATGACTATTTAGAACTCTGGTCATCCAAGGGGCATCTTTATATGTCGCTCATGGTGTATTTATGTATAATTATATTTGATTGGACCTGGGAAACAATTTGGATTATGTAATTGGATATGAAACATGTTTTATGAAAAATAATCAGAAAAGTTTTTTTTGAATCTGTGATTTTGTTTCATATTCATGTTCTTCTAATATTATGGATACCATTAACATTACCGTATTTTGTCACCGGAAGTTAATACTATAGATGATTGCAGCATCTGCAGTGCTTAGCTTTGGGCCTCAAGATAGGGGATGTTACACTAGTAGTCATTACCAAATTATATGCTTAATGGAGAATTTAGATCTAAATGCTTATGCTTTGCTGAATGCAATGGAAGTGGAAGATGTATCAGATTAGGTGTTGGTGGCAAGAGAGTTTGAAGATGTTTTTAAGCCAGTCACAGGAATACCACGAAGCGAGCCATTGAGTTTCGGATAGATCTTGTGCCAAGAGCATAAATTGTAAGTAGACCACCTCGCAGGATGACACCTACCAAGATGAAGGAATTGAATGGACGGCTAGTGGATTTAAGAGGAAAGAATTTCATTAGACCAAGTAGTTCACCTTGGGGAGCGGTCATGGTGTTCGTGAAAAAACCGGAGGGTCGTTAAGGATGTGTATCGAATATCGTGAATTGAACGAGAAGACGATCAAGAATATGTATCCTTTGTCGAGAATCGATGATTTATTTGATCAGTTGAGTGGAGCCAGAGTATTTTCCCAATTGGATTTGGCGACAGGTTTCCATCAGCTAAAAGTGGTAGAGGACAGTATTTCGTTGACGACATTTCGGACTAGGTATGGTTAGTACGAGTGGTTAGTGATGCCATTCGGTTTAACGAATGTGCCAACTTTCTTCGTGGATTTGATGAACCGCGTTTTCCCAAAGCACTTGGATAGGTTCGTATGGGTATTCATAGATGACATCTTAATATACTGTAAGGACGAAGGAGAGCATGAAGTTCATCTTAGAGTGGTGCTTGAGACGTTGAGGCAACATCAACTAAAAGCAAAGTTTTCAAAGTGTCATTTTTGGAAGAAAGATGTTAAGTTTCTTGGTCACGTGGTTTCAGAGAAGGGTTTGTCGGTTGATCCGGATAAGATCGAAGCTGTTAACAACTGGAAGAGACTAGATACGGTGATTGAGATTAGAAGTTTTCTTGGGCTTGTTGGTTACTACTGGAAGTTTATTAAAGATTTCTCACAGATAGCAACGCCTTTGACTAAGCTGACTAGAAAGGGCGTGAAGTTTATTAGTCTGACAAATGTGAGGAAGCATGAAGTTAAAGCATTTATTGACCAATGCACCTGCGTTAGTAGTTCTAGGGAGGAATCAAGGATTAGTAGTGTATACCGATGAATGTGGAACCGGATTAGGGGCTTTGTTGATGTAGAATGGTAAAGTTATTGCCTATGCTTCACGACTGCTTAGACCGCATGAAGTGAGATATCCTACTCATTATCTCGAGTTGGCAGCAGTGATCTTCGCATTGAAAGTATGGAGACATTATCTCTTAGGGGAGAGATTTGAGTTATACACAGATCATAAGTTCTTAAGGTACTTATTCTCTCAGAAGGAGTTAAATATGAGACATCAGAGGTGGCTAGAGTTTTAGTAGCATGTGATTTTTATATAGAGTATATGCTTAGGAAAGGAAATAAAGTAGCGGATGCTCTTAGAAGAAAACATCAGAATGTGCTGTTAGCTATGTTAGCAGAGTGGAAGGACCTAGAGACTTTGACTACTTGTAGTGTGCAGTTTAGTTTAACTGCTAGATCTAGTCAGAGCACTACCATGTTATCCTACTTTGAAGTCCGACCAGTTCTGATTGAAAGGATTGCTTCTAAGCAAAAAAAGGATCCATTGTTGGTTGAGAAGATTAGAAGGCTTAAAGTTGGATCGGAGATTGATGATCTAAAATGTTTTCGTCTTGACCAAAGGGGATGGTTGAGAAAGAAGGGACGGTTGTGTGTTCCGAATGTTGGGAACCTAAGGAGAGAAGTTCTTAGAGAATGTCATCGATCGAAGTTTACGATTCATCCTGGGGGAACTAAGATGTACCATTATATGAAGAGGAGTTTCTACTGGGAAGGTATGAAGAGGGATGTTGTCTTGTGGGTAAAGCAATGTGTGAACTATCAACAAGTAAAGGCCGAACATCAGAAGCCGAGTGGGTTGCTTCAACCTTTGGAGAGACCAGTTTGGAAATGGTATTCAATATCTATGGATTTTATAGAAGGGTTGCCAAGGTCGAATCGAGGAAATGAAAGTATATGGGTCATAGTGGACAGGTTGACCAAGAGTGCTCATTTCATTCCAGTTAAGTCAACCAGGACGACATCTATTTTGGCTAAATTGTTTATGTAGAACATAGTTAGACTACATGGGATACCTAGTAGTATAGTCGGTGGCAGAGATACTTTGTTTACTAGCGAGTTCTAGAATAGTCTATAAGATGTGTTCGGTACCAAGCTCAATATGAGTACTGCTTATCACCCTTAGACAGATAGGAAAACAAAGAGAGTTAACAAGGTACTGGAGGATTTGTTGAGAGCTTGTGTGCTAGATTTTGGTGGATTATGGGAAGATCGCCTACACTTGGTTGAGTTTTCCTATAATAACGGTTATCAGACTAGTATAGGAATGGCGCCTTTGGAAGCTTTGTATGGAAGGCCATGCAAGTCACCAGCATGTTGGTTGGAAACTAGAGACAGATTAGTCTTAGGTCCAGATCTGGTAAGAGAGGTAACAAAGAAGATTGAGTTGAACCAAGGTAGGATGAACGAAGCTCAGTCTAGACAAAAGAGTTACGTAGATAAGTGGCGTAAGGATCTAGTGTTCTCAGTTGGGGATAGGATTTTCATTAAAGTACCACAAATGAAGGGTGTGGTGCGATTCGAAAAGTTAGGGAAGTGGCACCGAGATATGTTGGACCGTTCCCAGTTATAGAGAGGATCGAAAAGCTCGCATATAGAGTAGAGTTGTCGAGCAGTTTGGAAGGTGTCCATAATTTGTTTCATGTGTCTCATCTTCATAAGTATGTGCATGATCCAAAGACTATTATCCCTCCGACTACATTAGAAGACTTAACAGTAGAACCAGATTTGACCTTTGTCAGACAACTAGTTTGGGTTATGGCGAGAGATGAGAGGAGATTAAGAAACAAGATAGTCAAGTTGGTGAAAGTTCAGTGGAGCGACAACGAGAAGGACTGTACTTGGGAGACCGAAGACAGGATTATGGATACTTATCCTAATCTGCTTTAAGGGTATGTTATGTATTTACTTTATATATACTGTTTGCTAGTCAGGTAGGCTAGTATGGTAGTTAGTAGATGTTACTGATGATTGCTATGGTTAGTATTTAGTCCTTGCTGAATTTCGAGGACGAAGTTCTTTAAGGAGGAGAGCCTGTAACACCCCTAATTTTAAATAACATTATTCAGGAGATTTAATTAGATAAACTAAATAGAATAATGTAGAGGTTAGAGTGATAGGGGAATTGAGATTTGGAAACTAATTAGGGTCGTGCCTTAACTAATGAATATATAAGTGTGATTTATAAATTAGAAATTTAAGAGAATAAGGCAAAGGTAAAGTGGGAATAGTCGTATACCATAACTCCTAAACCCCTTACCTCATTCTCATTCACATTTTCATAAACCAAAAACATAAACAAAGAAAGTTGAAGGCCAAACAAAATCCTAAGAAGAAGACGAGCACAAAATCCATTTAGAGGCTAAGATTCAAGCTTGGAAGGTTAAAGCAAGAACAAATCTCAAGTTCCTTATCCAGACAAGGTGAATAATGATCTATACAATCTCATATAAGTCATCTTGAATGTTTTAATTCGGGTTTGAGGTTTAAAACCGTATGACTGGATGAATGATGAAATGTTTTGATAAATTAAATGGATATATATGCTTGTTGATGGTTTATATAATTTAATATGATTTTTTTGATAGGTTTTAGATTGGAAAACTTATCATATGACATCCAAAAGTGTTGCGTTTTTAATACATGGTCAAAAATGTTATTTTAGAAGTGGGTTTCAAGTTACATAATTTTCCAAGTAACTATAGATTTATTATGAATTTCTAAGAGAGAAAGTAGTTAATTCCGAATTTAAATTATTTAAGGCAATTAAATAATTTTTTCGGGTCTAAAATTTATGTATGTTAGAAAACATATTTATTATGAATTATGGTGATTTTGGGGATTTTCCAAAGTGTATTACTATGGATAATAAATTATTTAAGTTAGCGAACTTAAATTTTCTGTTAAGGAGAAGGGTTTAAGTGTTAAGTTATTTCAAATCCAAATTTGATTTCGGCAGCAAATTCTGAAAAAGGAAATCGATAAAGTTTTCTAAACCAATAAGATTGAGACAAATATTGATGCTAAGTGAGAAGTATTTCCTTTAATAAGCAAAAATGTAGCTTTTATCCAAATTACATCTTCACCACTTAACCCTGCTGGCTTTCGACTTCATACTCGCCTTTAACCCTTCCTCATCCATTCGGTACCAATATACATGGTATCAAGCTAGTGGTACGAAGTGTATTGGACCTATGTGAAAGGTAGCTAGGACTCGAAAGTATACTTGCGTAAGGGGTGAAGTTGCAATTTTAGGTTTCGAATATACAAACCTACCTATTATTTAATATCTTTGAAAGGGTTGCTGCTTTTGATCCCCTTCGATACCCTAGCTGCCACATTAAAACCTTTCGCCTCAGTAAGAGGCCGCTTTTATAAATCTTTGAATCAATGAGTTCGGAGGATAAGGTTTTGAATCGATACCCTTCCGCAACCATTGAAGCCGCTTTTCTTTTAACTTATACATGAGAAAGAGTGGGTGCTGCTCTCATACTTTTTCAACATGGTTGAAGCCTCTTATTTCATCCCAAGTACACATGCGGAAGCATGTTGCCGTCACCATAGGTCTTTCGAAGGGATAGCTTTCGAATATGACCCTTTTTATATACTCTGCAGTTTTTTTTCAAACTATGGTTTCAAAAGAAACACTTTTAATTGGTTTCGAAGCTATACTTCCATAACTTTTTACTTGAACCCTGTTACTACCAAATTCTCTTTCGACCTTGTCGAAACCTGAAGAAGTAGAAGACAAAGAAGAATAGGAGATAATAGCTCCAACAAGACCTTCCGAAGGAGTCGAAGGGATGCTACAGCCAAAGGTCGAAAGTATTACAACCTTTCGAAGGGGTCGAAAGGGTCAAAAGCACCCTTCCGCTTCAGTGGTTCCCTTTCAAACCAGGTGCTTCCGCATGCATAAAGGTCTTTCGAATGAGTTGAAGAAACACCCTTTGAAGACAATGGATAACAACCCTTCATATGTGCGCCAAACCTTTCGAAAACAAAGGTTTCGCCTTTATTCAAACTACTCAGACAGATGCCTTGGTCAAAACAACCCTTTCGAAAGCAGAATCAAGCCTTTCGAACCGATCAAAGCCTTTGATATCCAAGGAAGGTACTGCATCAATTCGCAAGCATACATTCGAAAGCTACCTACCGCATCGGAACCACCAACACTTCAATAACTTTGAAACTACCTACCGACAGAGTCGAAAGCTTGTACCTTTGTTTTTATGACAACAAAGCAACACGAAGAGAAAAGGCACAACCATCCCTTTTGACGAAGACGGAAGTGTTCAAGCTCATTTGAAAGCATTGCAGAGGGATGCACAAGTGTCAAAGGAGTCGGCAGGTATCTGAAACCACCATTCGACCAGGTCAAAAGCACTGGGTCGAAAGGTGCCAACCGACATCTATAAATAAGACCTAAGGGGTCTGGTTTTGGGATTCGAATTCTTTCTCTATAATTGTATTTTCTAAACTTTGTAAATTTGTAAATCAAATTAGGTGAAATTAATTAGTATAGACTTCATTGGATTAATAAAGGAAAGATTTCGATATTTTTGATTATACAGCTGTTTAAAGGCTTTTGTGGAATTAAACTGTGTTTTACAGGTATTGACCTCATCAAAAGGTACCTACCGAGTGGGTCAAAACCCCTGCTTTCCCAATTAATCCAAGTCCTTAACTCCAAACCACGACTTACTAAGCATTCATCTTTTAGTAAGTCGAAACCTTAAACCTAGCTTGTTCCCCTTAGATTTCAAAATCAAACCCAAGTCACTTAAGAAACCAGCTTTCGACAAGGTCGAAACCCATCTAACCAAACCATACTCTAGAATCCATAGAGCCGACCTTAGGGTTTCACAACCGTTTCAAAAGGAAGGTTTCGAAGGGATAATTAGACAACTTTAACAAGCTCGGAAGACTTGAAAGAAAAGAATAAGAGTGTTTTGACTAGGTCGAAAGGTCAATAAAGGAAAGTTTCACAATATAGACTTATTCAAAAAGGTGAATTAAAGGAGGTATTCACATCCTAACTTCCACTACTTAACCAAGAGTGATGTAGGAGAACCGACCCTTTCCTTAAACTCTACTTTGGGGTGTTGACAAGTTCTCTTGTTAACATTTTGGCGCTAGAAGGACGGCTCGAGCCTCCGATCTTGTTAAACGTCCAACACCATTTTCCTCTAACCCAATTCTATTTCAAGCTTACCCATTTCAGACTTTACTTCATCATGATTGGCAAATTCAAAAGATCCGAGCAAGGTTCCTCGAAGCCACATCTAATTGGATTCTCACATGAGACAACTAATGATAGAAATCAACAAGAAGAACAACTATTAAAGATGAAGGCTTTAAGGATCATAAGGAAAAGAAATTCGAAGCCTATGATCCACTTAAATGGAGTTTAAATCCTTTCCATATTGGCCCCACCCCTATCTTTGCCTTAGGAGAAAAGACAAATGGAAGTGACAACCTATTTGACCAAATGAGGAGAACGATTCAACACTATACCAAAGGCACAATCATCGAAACAGGGATAATGGCAGATTACAACGCCTTTGCTCACAAATGGCGACAAGATACAACTGGAATACTTCTAGCACAGGAATGCCAAAGGGTGTTAAAAAGAAAAACAACCGATGGGGGTGAAACTATAAAGCCAAGTAAAAAAAACTTAGAAGCCATTCTCAAGAAATAAGCTTCAAGTCAAGACTTCCTAAAGAATGCAATCTAACAACATCTATAGAGAATGTTTACTTTCTAACCAAGGATGAGCTCAACTATTGGCCATCACAAAAGAAGAAACCAAAATATGAAAGGAATCTGGGAGGATCCTACTGCCATTACCATACGATGAATGGTCATGAAACTAATCACTGCAGAGCCTTGGAGGGGATGGTAATCAACTTTTTTCGTCAAGGAAAAATCAATGGTTTTGTAAAGAGATCATAGATAAAGTCAATAAAGTACTACTTTACTAAGAAAAGTCTACATGGTTAGGAGTGAAATACTCCTTTCACTTGGACACTACCTTTAACGGTCAAAGCCTCTATCCACGCCGAGTTGGCCAGGGCAGAGCACCTCCTGGAGGGAGGAGTGTAAGCCTTTATCTGCGCCACGCTATGGCTAGGTTAAAGCATCGACAAGCCCTTGACCGCACCACGCTATGGGCAGGTCAAGGTGCCTCCTGGAGGGAGGACGGAGTAAGCCCTTGGTCTCGCCATGCCATGGCCTGGCCAAGGTACTGAACAAGCCCTTCACCGCGCCACGCTATGGCCAAGTCAAGGCGTCCCCTGGAGTGAGGATGGAGTAAGCCCTTGGTTCATCTCGCCATGCTATGGCCTGACTAAGGCACCAAACAACCCTTGATTTCACAACGCTATGGCCAGGTCAAGGCGCCTCCTGGAGGGAGGTTGGGTAAGTCCTTAGTTCTAGCTTGAGAATAAGCTAACTAAGCGCACCAGTCAACAATGGACTAAGACATCCAAGCCCAAGAAGCGACATATCAACAATGGACTAAGACGTCCAAGCCCAAGAAGCGGCATATCTACAATGGAGTAAGACGTTCAAGCCCAAGAAGCGGCATATAAACAATGGACTAAGATGTCCCAACTCAAGAAGCGTCACATCTAAGGCATCCAAACCTGAGAAGCTACATATCAAACGGTGGACTAAGATGTCCAAGCTCAAGAAGCAGCTTATCAAACCGCAGCTATATAGAAAACCAAAAGGGTTTACACATGTTAAAGAAGTCAAAATCTAAAGGGGTGGAACATAATTCCACTTATTAATACCCGAATTTGGGTTTCGGGTCTCTCATTTCTAAACTTCATTTTTTAATACTCGAATTTGGGTTTCGAAACTATTACCAGACTTCACTTATTAACGCCTTAATCTGGGCATGAGATTTCTATTACGATGATAATTATTATGGATTTCTAATTATCCACCACTATTACCCAAATCTGGGTTCTGAGACTATTACTTAACTTCACCCGAATATGGGTTTCAAGGCTATTACTTAACTTCACTCATTAATGCCCGAATCTGGGCCTAAGACTTATATTAAGAAGATTATCATGGATTTCTGGTTATTATATGCTAATATCCTAATCTGGGTTCAAAATTTCCTAACTTTTGAATTTCATTTATTAATGCCCAAATCTGGGTCATTAGTTTTCTACCACAAGTGTTCAGACAATGATTTCTGGACTTCTATTACATGGTAATTATTAACTTTCTATTAGCTATCTCTAGAGGATGACTTTCTAAAACATTTATATCGTTGGTTGAGGCAATGTTTTTTACTATAAGACTTCAGATACTCTAACAATATGTTTAAAGTTGAATTCTTAGTCATCTCTTATCATTACCAAATATTGGTTTGAAAACATTTCATCAAAAGCGATTATTTTTCACTTATTGTCATATTTTGTCTCTACAAATGATATGGATAAACTTTTGTATAGATTTCAAGCTAACGATAAGAAATATTGTTTGCTTTGTGCTTTTTAGCGAGAGTAGAACAGTAAAAAGGATTGAAAGATCCAACAAATATATAAACTACGGTACAAGCTATCAAACAGAAGTTTCAAAAACAACATTACAAGAAAAGATCACGAACCAAGTGATTGTTATCCCGCCTTTTGGCAAGGCCGTGACACCAAGGAATTGACTAGTAAACCAATGACGATCCATCCCAAAGATCGGTTATACGCAAGCTCACTATGGATATCGACGAATTTTGTCCGAGTCCGGATCAGGCTTAAATTGATATGACATGACAAGCTAAGCTATGAGAGTCAACGTTCCACATCTCAAGTCAATCCGAGTTCGTATGCTTAAGTTATGAATGATACAAAATTGGATGAAAACCAACCACCGGTCGAATCGCTCAGTTCGAATCCATCAGGGAATCCAACTTCGACTCGCTCAGTTCGACTCGCTTCGCAACCATCAGGAGTGACTACTTCGACTCGCTTTGCAACCATCAGATGCCTTTTTCGACTCGCTCAGCTTCGCCTCCATCAGACGCCTTCTTCGACTCGCTCCGCTTCGCCTCCCTCAGATGCCTTCTTCGACTCGCTCCACTCGAACCATTGTTCGACTCCATCGAGTTCAACTCCATTAGCAAAGCCATTGTTCGAATCGATCGAATGATGACCACTTCGTGTCCATCACGGAGCCTTTGATCGAATTCCTCAGGACGCTCCACTTCGACTCGCTCAATCAATGCATACTTCGACTCGCTCAATCAATGCACGCTTCGACTCACTCAATCAGTGCACACTTCGACTCGCTCGAAACAGCATCAAAGGTAGAGTGATCCAAAGATTCAAGCATGACGTCACCGAGTCGAACGAAAGCGAGTCGAACAGAGCGATTCGAACGAAACAACCAACCGAGAATCCCATTTCGTATCGATCATATCTCCTAATCTACAAGTCCAAATGCTATGAAATTTTCACAGAAGACTACGTGCATGCTAAAGAATGTCCACGCCATATTTCGACTCCATTGGATAAAATCATGATCGATACGAAATCTGTTCGTATTGCTCACGGATCGGACCGGAACTTCACGGACTTGGGCGCGCGGGCCTGGTCACGTGCCAGAGAGGGTCTCCCGGGATCTGAGCGAAATACCAGCCTCCTACACCTATAAATAAACCCCCAAAGCCAACAGAAAATGGGTTCTTCTTCCTCTTTGAGATCTCCAACACCCAGACTCCGCCGGATCCAGATCTGAACACCATTGCTGCTGCTACCAACGAATTTCACTGCTGCGAATCATTGTTATTCACTTTAATTTGCTGAAATCAATTGTAAACATCAAAGAAAGATCAATAAAGCAAACTACTTCATAGTAGACGTAGGCAATACGCCAAACCACTCTAAATTCTTGTGCCTTCTTGCATGTTAATTATTTTCATATCTGAGATCTGGAGTTTTTGTTAGATAATTCCCCTTTTTCCATTTAATTTCTTCATTTTATCTCTTCAAAACCTTCCGAAGAGTGTTGTGCCCAATTTTGGTACAAACACTTTGGTGCTTTCATTGAGAGAAACCAAAATTTTCACCTGCTCTTTGGATCTCCTATCTATATCGGATTGCATAAATCCAAGATGAAGACCCAGATCTAGAACTTTGAAGCCCTTCAATTCTATTCAGATTTGCATCAGATCTAGGAAAGGACTTTCATCCCCTCACTATGGTAAGTACACGGACTACCTCTACAGCTGCTGATCAAGGAGGACGGGACAGGCAGAATCCTGCGCAGTTGCCTCCATCAAACCAAGATGCCGCCGGACCTTCAGATCCAACGGGTCCGGTTACCAGACAAGAGTTCCACATGCTGTTCCAAGAATTGACCCAGAGTCGACAACAACTAACTGAACAACTGCGCGCCAACGCAGAGTTGACCAACCAACTAAATCGCCAAAGGCGAAGAAGATCCAGAAGAGACCAAGGTTCCTATTCTTCCACAGAGAGTTCAGCCTCCTTCGATGGCCAAACCAGATCCACACGCCCACGGCTAGGTGTAAGCTACACCCAAGCCACGGGACACTAACCTGCTTCGAATCTTGGGCAACCTAGAGCTGGACCATCCGCTAGTCTCCGTACAGAACCTTCAACTCGAGGAGGAGCTGTTCCTTACCATGTTACCGGCAACATTGCTACGACCACCACTGTTGGACGGGGAGGTGATGCTAGAAACCAAGTTGATCCTCAACGTAACCAACAAGAGAAAACTCCTAAGCCTTATGTCCCTGAGGATGTTGAACCAAGGAGGCAAGGCACGGACCGTCGACCGCGTCTGGTCCAGACTCGCATTGTGGAACCCGACCACACCTTGGCACAACATGCTCCAAGTATCCGATTGCCGGATATACCAACAATTATCCGCCAAATGATCCATGAAAGTCAGGGTCTCTCTAATGATGACTGGGGAATCTCCCGGAGCCATACCCCTTCACCGATGACATATTGTATGCTGAACCACCTCGGCGCTTCAGGATGCCAACTTTGCCAGTTTACGAAGGGAGTTTTAATCCCAATCAACACATCCTGAAGTACGAATGGCTGATGAATGCCACAAGAGCTGATGATGCAGTAAAATGCCGTAGTTTCCCCATTTCCCTAGGGGGCATCGCAACCATGTAGTTTACTGGTCTGCCACCACGATCCATTTCTAGTTTTGATTAGATGGCCACCAAGTTTGTTGGACAATTCCGTATGCACGTGGCAAGGCCTAAAGACGTTAACACTCTGTCTAGTGTTACACAAGCTCCCGGAGAAACACTTAGACGTTACTTGGAGCGATTCCATGCTGCATGTGTAGAAATAAGCAATCCCAATGATAACTCTATCCTGATGACATTGAATAAGGGGATTGATGTAGATTCCGAGTTCGGAAATTGGTTAGCTGGAAAACCACCTGCGTCATTGGACCATTTCTATTCCAAGGCGGCCCAATTCTTGAGAAGGGAGGATGTGAAACAGTCTAGGAAGCAGGATGACGCAGGGCCCAACATCGAAGGTATCCAAAGTAACATCGCTGTTAAACAATCTGGAGATAGTTCTGGAAAAATTCAGTTGAACGTCCAAAATAAACAGAATCAGCAGAGGGACAATGGAAATCAGAACAAAAAACGCGATCAGAATCATGGTCCACGGCGTAGAGCTTCCATGTACGATACTTACACTCCATTGAACACGTCGTTGGAAAATGTGTATTTGCAGACCTACAATACCATGCCATACAAGAAACCTGCCCCAAAACCGCCAACTGAGAGACAAATCCAAACAGGAAAATTCTGTAGATTCCATGAGAGTTATGGCCACAACACCAATGAGTGTCGTCACTTACAAGACCTCATTGAAAAACTGATACGTGAGCGGAAGTTGGATCAGTATGTGCGGGCGCCGCAGTCTGGTGGTGCGGGCCCATCAAATCAAAATCGCGCACTGAATCAGGAAAGACAGGAGGAACCCGCTCATACAGGCGGGAGGTTGGTTATCAATACGATAAGTGGTGGTCCTCACCCAGTAGATCAAAGATGGAAGGAAATGGAGTCGTATGCCAGTTCTATCAGGCATGCGGACTTCGAGTGTTGCAGTAACTTTGATGAAGGAGCTCTGACCAAGCAACAGAAGATGATGACAGATGACATCGTGTTCAGGAACAGAGACGCTGATAAAGTCGAAGCCCCCACTATCGATCCACTAGTCATCTCAGCACAAGTAGGTCTCTCTTGGATGAAGAGGATCTTAGTTGACAGTGGAAGCTCTGTGAATATTTTGTTCAAGCGAGCTTATGGTCAAATGAAAATGGAAGCCACGGACTTGAAGCCTTGTCAATCTTGAGTCCATGGTTTCAACGGAAGTGCTACTATACCCGTTGGAATGGTGGAACTGCCAGTAGAGTTGGGAGTTGGAGAACGTTGGAGAGTACGGATGTTGCAATTCATTGTTTTGGACATAGTCTCCCCTTACAATGCTTTCTTGGGCCAACCGGCCCTTGCTGAATTTAGGGTAGCCATCGCCCCGTGGTGTTTGACTTTAAAGTTTCCCACTGATCATGGAATAGGAATCATTCAGGGAGATCAGGCTACTGCCAGAGCCTATTATGTTGCTGAGCTGCAGGAGGCGCAGCGAAAGGAGAAAGGAAAGGGCGTAGAGGAATCTCTCTGCGTCCATTTCGCCGATAATTGACAATTAACGCCCAGGCCCAGGCCCGGGCACCCCAGTCAATTCCTCAAGGATCTTGACCCAAGAGAAACTGAAGACGAAGGAGAATCTAAAGAAAGTCAAGCATCCCCGGCCGAACTGACGATTGACGTCCCGGTTGACAATGACGATGACTCGAAAATGATTAAGATTGGATCTCAGCTAAGCCAGCAAACTCAAGAGGAATTGGTTGAATTTACGCGGGCAAATCTTGACGTATTCGCCTGGACGCATTCTGACATGTGTGGGATCTCGCCGGACATCGCGAGCCACACCCTGAACATTGACCCGTGGCATGTCCCGGTCAAACAGAAAAGGCGTGGTATGGATCCAGAGAGATCTGCCGCCCTTAAAGAAGAAGTAGAAAAGCTTAAAGCGAACGGGTTCATTCGGGACGCTCTATATCCCGAATGGGTGTCAAATCCCATGCTCGTTTGAAAGCCAAACGGTCAGTGGAGAACATGTGTCGATTATTCCGATCTAAATAAAGCGTGTCCCAAAGACAGTTTCCCGCTTCCCAGAATTGATCAGCTAGTAGATTCGACGGTTGGGCATGAACTCTTATCCTTCATGGACGCGTATTCAGGCTACAATCAGATATTGATGCATTTACCCGATCAAGAACATACCAGCTTCGTAACCAATCTGGGACTTTACTATTACAAGGTTACGCCATTTGGACTCAAGAATGCCGGGGCTACTTATCAACGATTGGTTAATCGGATGTTGCCAATCAAATCGGGAAAACAATGGAAGTATATGTAGACGAAATGCTTATGAAGTCACGACTCTCCACCGACCATGTTAAAGACCTGGAAACTATGTTCAACATACTTCAAGAATACAAAATGAAGCTCAACCCACTGAAATGTCACTTTGGAGTTGCATCCGGAAAGTTCCTTGGGTTCATCATTAACGCCCGGGGAATCGAAGATAATCCTGAAAAGATTTGGGCAATCAGAAATCTTGAAACTCCCAAGACTATAAAGCAAGTCCAGAGTCTCAATGGAAAGGTAGCATCATTGAGCAGGTTCATTTCAAAGTCCACTGACAAATGGATTCCCTTCTTCGATCTGATCCGAAAAGGGAAACGAAACTTTGAATGGACCACGGAGTTTGAGGGCGCTTTCCAAGCACTAGTTCAACATCTATCCACACCGCCCATACTGTCAAAGCCTATTGATCATGAGAAGTTGTATACATACTTGGCGATATTAGAAAATGCTATCAGCGCTGCCTTGGTTCGAGAAGAAGGCGGGATACAGAAACCAGTATACTACGTCAGCAAACGATTGACTGAGGCTGAAAGGAACTATCCAAAGCTAGAAAAGTTGGCCTACTGCCTTGTAATTGCATCAAGAAAACTCCGACCATATTTCCAGGCACATCCCATTGTTGTTTACACCGACCAGCCGTTACAACAGGTCCTTTCGCGGCCTGAGACGTCTGGTAGGTTACTCACGTGGAACATCGAACTGAGTCAGTTTGATATTACTTACACTCCAAGACGAGCAATCCAAGGACAAGTCCTCGCTGATTTCATAGTTGAACTAACCATTCCAGAGGACTTGCCCGAAACTAGTAAATCCCCCGAATACGTCTAGAAGCTATATACTTATGGTGCATCAAACGACCGGTGTTCGGGCGCTGGTGTTGTACTCGAAACCCCCGAAGGCCGATCCATATGCTATGCTGTGAAGTTTGATTTTCATGCGACTAATAATGAAGCTGAATACGAAGCCCTCTTAGCTGGCTTAAAACTTGCTAGAGATTTGAGAATTATCGCAGTGGAAATTTATTGTGACTCATAATTGGTTGTGTGTCAAGTACGGGGAGAGTATCAGGCAAGAGATCGAAGGTTGGCTGCTTTCTTAGCTCGAGCTCAGGAAGTCCTGAATCAGTTCGATTACTACGCCATCTATTATATACCTCGGGAGCGCAACCAAAAGGCCGATTCATTGGCAAAGCTAGCCAGCACAGGTGAAGCTCAGCAAATGGGACTCGTTCCCGTAGAAACGCTATCTTCCTCAAGCATCGACCGGACAGAAATAAACTGGGTATGCGAAACCGTTCCCGAAAAGGATTCATGGATGACCCCACTCAGAAATTACATTGAGCACAGAACTCTACCGGAGCGCAGGAGTGAAAAGAGACAAGTCCTTCGGAAGGCCTCACGATTTACCATCCAGAATGGACTCATGTACAGAAGGGGGTACTCAGTCCCCCTACTCCGGTGTATCGCTCACGATGAAATTAAACAAGTATTGCGCGATGTGCACGAGGGAGAATGTGGCGATCACACCGGGGGGTAAGCACTTGCCATGAAAATACTTCGCTACGGATATTACTGGCCTACCGTGAATCGTGATGCGTTGGACTATGCAAAGAAATGTGGTAGGTGCCAGAAATATGCCCGAATTCCTAGAGCTCCTCCTACCGAGATAACGCAAATGGTCAGCCCATAGCCGTTCGCAATGTGGGGCATCGACATCATCAGTGCTCTACCTCTGGCAAAAAGTGGTGCGAAGTACGCCATCGTCGCAGTTGATTACTTTACAAAGTGGGCTGAAGCCGAAGCTCTCGCTACCATTACAACAAAGAAAGTAATCAACTTTGTGGTTCGTAACATCGTCTGTCGATTCGGTCTCCCAAACACCACTATTACAAACAACGGAACCCAATTCGACAGTGCTGAATTCAAAGATTTCTGCAAATGGTTTCGTATCCAAAAGAAATTCTCTGCAGTTGCACACACTCAGGCAAACGGACAGGTCGAGGCTGTTAATAAAGTTATAAAATCCATTCTGAAAAAACGACTGGAAAAGGCCGGTGGCAAGTGGGTTGATGAACTTCCTATGGCTTTATGGGCTTACCGAACAACCCACAAGACTGCGATCGGTCACAATCCATTCTCTCTTTCTTACGGTTCAGAAGCCGTTATTCTAGTCGAGCTAGAAGTACCTTCTCATCGTGTGACATACTATGATCCAAAGACAAATGCTATATTACTTGCTGAATCTCTCGACCTACTAGATGAGAAGCATGAAGAAGCTGATTTGAGGGCAGCTGCGCATCGAAGTCAAGTCGCCCGATTGTACACCGCCAAGGTCCGTTCGTGAACCTTCGAACTAGGTGATCTCTTCTTAAAAAGAATCTATCTGGTTCCTTCGCATATGAAGCCGACATGGGAAGGGCCGTATGTTATTGAACGAAGGCTCGGAGATGGCACATTCAAGTTATCGACCGTCGATGGTCTTACTCTGCCAAGAGCTTGGAATAGCGAGAGCCTTCGCCGCTATTACACATGACAGGCTATCTTTATCCATTTAGTTTACTTTCCTTTTCTGCAATTTGTTTCTACATTTCGAAATTAGAACTTGTAATAAGGCAACTGACTTTGCCATACTTTCTTATTTCAGCAATAAAATGCAATCTCTTCGAGCCAGAGCTGTGATTTACTTGAAATGCTTCATATGACCATCACTATGCACGGAGAGCTAAGTTTAACCATACGGTGGAATTTATTCAAATAGAGAGTGACTGCGATGCAACCAATCACTCTCTAAGTGAAACTCGAGCTCGGGGACAAGCCATCACATCAAAGTCAAAAAAGGATTGATACACGACAATCCTTCATCAACTCCGAGTTCCCAGAGTGTGAACCGGAGTATAAACACCAACTCCGAGTTCCCAAAGTGCGAGTTAGAGTATAAACATCAACTTCGAGTTCCCAAAGTGCGAAATGGAGTATAACCATCAACTCCAAGTTCCTAGAGTGCGAAACGGAGTATAAACATCAACTCCGGATTCCCAGAGTGCGAACCGGAGTATAAACACCAACTCCAAATTCCTAGAGCGCAACTTGGAGTATAAACATCAACTCCGAGTTCCCAGAGTGCGAACCGGAGTATAAAACATCAACTCCAAGTTCCCAGAGTGCGAAACGGAGTATAAACATCAACTCCGGATTCCCAGAGTGCGAACCGGAGTATAAACACCAACTCCAAATTTCCAGAGCACGAATTGGAGTATAAACATCAATCTGAGTTCCTAGAGCGCGAAGCGGAGTATAAACATCAACTCCGAACTCCCAGAGTGTGAGTCGGAGTATAAACATCAACTTCGAGTTCCCAGAGTGCGAAACGGAGTATAAACATCAACTCCGAACTCCCAGAGTACGAGTGGGAGTATAAACATCAACTCCGAGTTCCCAGAGTGCGAACCGAAGTATAAACATCAACTCCAAATTCCCAGAGCGTGAATTGGAGTATAAACATCAACTCCAAGTTCCCAGAGCGCGAAGCGGAGTATAAACATCAACTTCGAACTCCCAGAGTGCGAGTCGGAGTGTAAACATCAACTCCGAGTTCCCAGAGTGCGTAACGGAGTATAAACATCAACTCCGAACTCCCAGAGTGCGAGTCGGAGTATAAACATCAACTCCAAGTTCCCAGAGTGCGAACCGGAGTATAAACATCAACTCCAAATTCCCAGAGCACAAATTGGAATATAAACATCAACTTCGAGTTCCCAGAGTGCGAACCGGAGTATAAACATCGACTCCGGATTCCCAAAGTGCGAAACGGAGCGTAAACACCAACTTCAAGTTCCCGAAGCGTGAATCGAAGTATAAATACCAACTCCAAACTCCCAGAGCGCGAGTCAGAGTACAAATGCCAATTCCAAGTCCCCACATCGCGTACATATGATTGAAACTTAAGCCGGCGTGACCAACCACCGATAAACGAATGGGAATCCCCGGAGTGCGGATATGATCATCGACAATCAGACAAACGTGGAAGAGCTGCTCAATCTCCACTTGACTCAGGCATCCATTCTGTGGCCCTAGACTTAGCGTGATGTAAGCAAGAAGAAACCACTGATTGATGTTCAACTACTCACCCCCAAGACTGGGGGGCAGGACTTAAGCATCAACCATCGACTGAAGCAATGCGACGTCAAAATTCAACTCGCTTCCCTGTCACAAACCATGTCCACAGTTTCCGAACTTGGCGAACAAAAACAAACTTGATTCAAAAGCTAAAACTTCACAAGTACACTTCAGATATTGAAACACTTGGACAAATACACAATGACAGAAAAGAAGCTAAAAAAGAGAAGTTTCATTTCTATTGTTTATAAAAGAAGTTCGTCTACAAGTTTCCAAAAACTCCTACTAGCAGGGGCCGAACCCGCAGCTATACACGGCTAACAAAATGCAAGTCAAAATAAACCGGGGAAGCATGTTTAATCTTTCTTCTTCCTTGGCTTCCTTCTCGGTGTAGACCCGCTGGAGCCACCGCTAATCTTCCTCTTCGAGCCTTTGCTTTTCGGCGGTTGGTCTTCAGGCGAGGGCATTATATCAACATCCTCCTCCAAACTCGAGTGGATAGGAATGCTTCCTGCGGGTGGAGTCGGAGGAACATGATCAAGTACAGAAGGTGGAATGGGCACGCTGGTAATGAAAACAGTACCACTAGGAGATATCATGCTAAGCGGAGCAGGTCCCGGTGCTACCATCCCACCTCCAAAACTGCCACCATGAGCCGCTGCTGCCATTTCAGCATCGATTTGAGCGAACATCTCCTCTTCAGTTACTGCTCGAGCCCCATTGGGGGCATCAACAGTCGGCATTGTAGAACTTGTAGCAGGATCAGTTCCACTCATGACAGATGACAAGTCAGCAAGAGGATCGCCGTGACGACGAAAGAGTTCATCCATCAGCTGCTCAGCAAACCTAATCGTACTCCCCTGCATAACGTCAAGCGGGGCAGCTGTACTCACGGTGATTGCTTCGGTCACTATAACCTCCTGCGTTTGATATGGTTCTTGATTTGTAGGAGGCATGGCCGGTGCAACATCGATCACTGGACAAAGAATAAGAGAACCGTTAGAACTTAACTCGATCGAAGATTTCGACTTAAGAAAGATATGTGGAATGTTCGGAATACCTTCCTTAGTTTGACTCATAGGCGGCAGAGCGACATAATTGACTTGCGCTGCAGCCGAAGACATCTACAGCTGATCTGGATTATAAGCAGGAACGACCTGGGGATCGACCGCAGACGAGGCTTCGGGCTGGGTTGACACGGGAACTTCAAGGCTTGTTTCATGGTGGTCAACTCCAGAACCCTCTCCCACTTCAAAGTGCTGGGCGCCAAGTCTTTCCTTCTCATGCAGAATCATTGACTTGTGGAGAATCTTCTTTTCATCTTCAGTCAGAATGCGATTCTCGAGTTCAAATTCATCCACAGACTCGCCCTGATGCGCCTCCTTCTCTTCCTCAACCAGTCGGCTCCAAGCATTGTAGAGATGTGTCGAAAAATCATCAAGCCAGGCTAGACCCCTGTGCCTCAACACGTTAGCGTTGTAAACAACGAGAAGGTCTTCGATGTCAGCCTCTAGCCTGGACTCGGCCAACTTCACTTTTTCCTCCACCTCTGCCTCCACCTTGTGGACTTTAGCCATGGCCGCATCCCGTTCATCCCTGAGCAGGACAGCTTGTTCGCACGCCTCCTGGGCGGCGTTGTTCGCATCGTCTTTTTCCTTGGTCATATCAGCAAATTTGGCCTTGAGTTCACTGAGTTCCTTGACCGCCACGTCCCGCTCGGTGGTAACTGCAGTGTTCCGGTGACCCATCTTTTCCACCAAGGTGACATGTGTCTGCCCCAACCTCTCCATTGCCGCCTTCGCTTCGTCAGCTTTTTTGGTGGCCTCAATTTCCGATCTTCGAGAAGACTCGGCCTCAGCATTGAGCACTTGAATGATCCGATCCCTTTGAGCGAGCTCGGTCTCCATCTTCTCAAGCGCTTTCGCTCGCTCAAAGGCCACTTTGGAAGCTTTTTTGGCAGCCTTTGCCCACTCTCGGTACTGGGTGTATATGTCGTGAACATAATCATGCACCGTGTTTTCCACCCCTGATGGAATTCTTTTTAAGTGTGGTGGGAAGACATAGCCATCGAAGCAGATATTCGGAAAATCCTTCCTCATCCGAGCCAACTTAAGAGCCCCTTCTCCTGTGGGTTCAGCTGGGACCTGCTCTGTAATCATGGAGGCCGTGGTCTCAACTCTCCGAAGATGAGTCTCAGATCTAGAAGTATGAGAAGATGGCCTATGACGAGTAGGCTCCGGTGGGTGTGGGACAAAAGCAGGGGGTGGAGACGGAAGTCTAGGAGGAGGAGAGCGTGATCTAGACCGATGTCTGTATTCTCTATCCCTATCACGCCCATACCTATCTTGGTTAGAGTACTCACGATCGCGATCTCTATCTGACTCTCTCCTACGGGACTCATAATAGGAAGAAGCCTTTCGGGCCGAGCGGAGATTCCCGAGCATCGATCCTTTTCCAGACATAATACCTGAAAATGAGAAACGAAGAAAGAGTTAGTAATTTCCTAAGTTGGACGATGTACAGTTGTGAATCATGTAGTGTAGTGAAGTGAATGCATGTGCAACCCCCCGACCAACCGGAAATGTCGGCCGCACTCATAGTAAGCAACCCGCTCAGTTCAAGAGCACTATCAAGCTCCTTCATCCCGGCGTCGTGTGGAGATGACACAAAATCCGGAATCGGGATATCAGCAAGCCCTGCAAAGGGATTCTCTTCTTGCGAGGGAGGAGCCTCTGAAATTCTAATCCCCGGAACGGGCAAGGCACAACCATGGATTTAAATCTCTCAGATTTAGAGCGTTTGTGAGCAGCTACCTTGCCTTTTCTTCTTCCTCCCGAATCCTAGACATCGGCAGAAGACCCAGCTGGGAGCTCGGTATCGGTAGGCGTTCTTTCTGGATCAACTTCTTCGGCTATCACGACCGCGGGCGCTTTGCGCTTCACCCATTTCTTCGGGACCACTCTATGTGTCCCTTCCAGCTGTATGCTCTACCTCCGTTCTATCAGCTCAACAGTCCTCAAATTTATGTCAGACAGAACCAAGTCGATGTGCCTCTCTTTGCCCGGAAACGCTTGGAGGATCCGAACTAGCTCTCTGAAGTATGCACCGTCAGGTCAAGAGATCGCGGCTGTAAAAGAAGAGAAGTGTATCAGTTTTGAAATTGGTTATTATTATCTCAATAACTCAAGAGAAAGATTGAAGCGCTTACGTCTATCCAACCATCGCCTAGCAAACCTATGGGGGCACCGAACGTAGAACCATTCGGTCTTGAAGTAACTTAGCCTTCCCCAGGAGCCCATTACAATGTGACAGTTTTTGACCGCTTTCAGGAAGGTGAAAGAAGGGCTATCTCCACGGCTCTTGACATTAAATAAATATCTGATTTCGATCGACTTCGGCGGTCGAAAGAGGATCTCCATAAATAGAATGAAGGTGCTGTTCAACAAAGCATACTCGTTGGGTTGTAGCTGGGATGGAGCTATTCCAAGGAATGATAACATCTCCCTTATATATTGATTGAAGGGAGGGAGTGTCCCCGCTGTGCAAGCGTGACGGTTGAAAGCAGTAAACCCCTCCGGGGGATCATGTGGCCTGTTATTTGGCCCAGGTAGTAACACGTCGTCAAGCGACAGACCGTGCCTTAAACAAATCCATCCTAGCATATCTTCGGAGATACTCGACGGCACAGAATCTTTTGGATTACAAATAAACCGAGCCCCTAGACGCTCATTCGGAGCTGGTTCTATAACTTCGGCTTCAATAATCGGTATCTTTATGGTTGGAGGAATAGAACTTGGGAGTTCCGGCTGCTGAGAACTTGAAGGTTCCATGACTAGCTAGCTTATAAAAAATCATTGTTAAACTGACAATAACGCTCGTGCATCCCCCAGTGTAAAGTGTGTGAGTGTGTTGTGCAGTGCAATACTGTATATCATTTGAGAAGATCGACAAGATTGAAGGAAGCATGTAAACGACGAGACTTCGGAATTCAGTCGGAAGGACCGTCATCGCTGACCGTCACAACCGTACCATCCAGCTATTAACTATCATTCCAAGTTAAAGTTTGTTGTCATTTTGATAAGTTCCAGTTTCATCGACGAGCTTCGATAGGCAATCAGATATGTGGTGAAACGCCAGTTATGCAAGTTTGAAGCTCGTCGGAGTCAATTGTTCAAATGTGCGAGGAGTTTCAAATTTTTAATGATCAAATTCGTATCGCGCAGGAGAGCCGTGTTCGCATAGATAAGTCATGGTCATCTGCTTATGAGTTAGACTCGGTCAGAAGGTTGGCATGCAAGTTCAACTCGATCAAGAGGCTGGGGATTTCGAATTGATCAGAGCGCAACACTTCGAATCGATTAAAAGCCTCCAGTTCGACTCGCTCCCAAGACTATGCAGTTCGACTCGATCCCATAACCTCCAGTTCGACTCGATCCCAAGACTACGAAGTTCGAATCAATCCCAAGACTACGCAGTTCGACTCGATCCCACAACTTGCAGTTCAACTCGATCCCAAGACTACGCAGTTCGACTCGATCCCAAACGTCCACTTCGACTCGATCGAAGGCCATCGTTTCGAATCGATCAGACGCAACCCCTCCGTATCAATCTACGTATTCAAAGCACTCGATTCGATGAAAGGCTTAACCATCGATCGATACGAAGGCCTCCGTCTCACCATCTTGAAGCCCCTACTCCAGATCGATGCGAAGCTGAGGCAAAGGAGTTTCGATCGATCGCAAAGGAATCTCGATCGATCACGACTGTGGTTGATCTGGTGTTAAGAATCGAGTCTCATCGTCTACATGTTGCATTCGCTTTGGGGAGTACCTAAGACTGGCAGTTAGTTCGAATGATTAAGAATCGATTTGAAGGCAAGAATGTTTCTTCTTTCTTCTCGAGTTTCTGAGTGATACGAAGGTAAGGCAGTAAAGCGAAAGGTAAAAAGTGAAAAACTGGCTAAGTACGGAGTATTTATATGGACTCGAAAGCAAAAGGAATAAACGATTCACATCCCGGTGGATTCGAACACGCTCTTCGACTCCGTCTCCAGTGCGTCGATACGAAGCTCCTCTTCGTATCGCTTATCTTCGACTCCCTCTCCGATACAGCAATACAAGCAATCATTTCGACTCCGTCTCCTGCGCATTTTGACTCCGTCTCCTGCGCATTTTGACTCAGTCATCTGTGCATTTCCACTCTGACTCCTATGCAATTCGAATCCAAGACCGAGTCGAACAAGCAGTTCGAATCCATCAACTTATGGCTTCCAGAGGCCAACTCCATCAATTCGAAATACTTACTCCGCATCCATAAATTCAATAAAAATTGTCTTAAATGTTTCAACCCTTCGCATCGATTTAGGAGAGGAACGTTACGAAGGAACATTCAAAAACAACCATCGAGCGTTGTTACAACGAATCACGTCGGATCCCAGAGATCGGTTATACACAAGCTCACTATGGATATCGACGAATTTTGTCCGAGTCCGGATCAGGCTTAAATTGATTTGACATGACAAGCTAAGCTATGAGAGTCAACGTTCCAAATCTCAAGTCAATCCGAGTTCGTATGCTCAAGTTATGAACGATACAAAATTGGATGAAAACCAACCACCAGTCGAATCACTCAGTTCGAATCCATCAGGGAATCCAACTTCGACTCGCTCAGTTTGACTCGCTTCGCAACCATCAGGAGTGACTACTTCGACTCGCTTTGCAACCATCATATGCCTTCTTCGACTGGCTCCGCTTCGCCTCCATCAGACGCCTTCTTCGATTCGCTCCGCTTCGCCTCCCTCAGATGCCTTCTTCGACTCGCTCCACTCGAACCACTGTTCGACTCCATCGAGTTCGACTCCATTGGCAAAGCCATTGTTCGAATCGATCGAACGATGACCACTTTGTGTCCATCACGGAGCCTTTGTTCAAATCCCTCAAGACGCTCCACTTCGACTCGCTCAATCAATGCACACTTCGACTCGCTCAATCAATGCACGCTTCGACTCGCTCGATCAGTGCACATTTCGACTCGCTCGAAACAACATCAAATGCAGAGTGATCCAAAGATTCAAGCGCCACATCACCGAGTCGAACGAAAGCGAGTCGAACAGAGCGAGTTGAACGAAACAGCCAACTGAGAATCCCATTTCGTATCGATCATATCTCCTAATCTACAAGTCCAAATGCTATGAAATTTTCATAGAAGACTACGTGCATCCTAAAGAATGTCCACGCCAAATTTTGACTCCATTGGATAAAATCTTGATCGATACGAAATCTGTTCGTATCAATCACGGATCGGACCGAAACTTCACGGGCTTGGGTGCGCGGGCCTGGTCACATGTCAGGGAGGGTCTTCCGAGATCTGAGCGAAATACCAGCCTCCTACACCTATAAATAGACCCCCAAAGACAACAGAAAAGGGGTTCTTCTTCCTCTTTGAGATCTCCAACACCCAGACTCCGCCGGATCCAGATCTGAACACCATTGCTACTGCTAACAACGAATTTCACTGCTGCAAATCATTTATATTCACTGTAATTTGCTGAAATCAATTGTAAACATTAATGAAAGATCAATAAAGCAAACTACTTCATAGTAGACGTAGGCAATACGCCGAACCACTCTAAATTCTTGTGTCTTCTTGCAATTTAATTATTTTCATATCTGAGACCTAGAGTTTTTGTTAGATAATTCTCCTTTTTCCATTTAATTTCTTCATTTTATCTCTTCAAAAACTTCCGAAGAGTGTTGTGCCCAATTTTGGTACAAACAGTGATATTTACAAAATTTCATAACTTACATAATTTATGAAATTATTTGCAAGTGTACAGAACAAGTATATATGTTTCATAAATATAAATCGTTCATAGATCTTAAAAAGCTTTATTTAGATTCTCAGCAATAAAAGGATCCACGATGTGACGAATAGCAATGCGAAGAACCTCTTTAAGTTTCTTCTCTTTCTTTCTCATCTTGTCTTCATCATCAATAGTCTCGATGTTGGTCTTCAAAGCACAGTTAACGGCTTTGTTCGCACCTTTAAGGGTTTTATTTTCCCTTTTCAGCGATACGCTTATGAAGAAGATACCTCTCGTGTTCAAGCTTTTAAATTCAAGCAGCATAATCATTTATGCACTGTAGTATTGTAGGATCGATTTCACCCTAGAGGGGGGCTAATAGGGTGATACTAATAATTATAAAAATTTAATGCAGAAGTATAAACATAGATCACAACAGAATAATAGCAGCACAGATAATAGCAGAATATAAAAAGTAGAAAATAGAACACACAGATTTACCCAGCGTCGGAAAAACCCTGCCTAGGTGCTGCCCCCAAGGTTTCTACTAGAAATTAAGTAGTCAGATGCTTACACACATAAACTCGCGACACCTGCTATCGACTAACCTAACTCTACACCACTGTAGTTTGTCCCTAGTCAAACGACTAGAATTTACAAAAAATTTAAAAACAAAAATACAAAAACAATTTAAAAAACACAAAACCCTAATTAATATATTAAGCCCAAAAATTAATATAGAGGCCGGCCACTTTATTTTAAAACACAAGAAAAGATTTCCCCTTTTGTTTTCTTTGGTCCATCCTTTACTTCGTGGAGTTTCTGCCTCTTTTCCTTTTCTCGTTCGTTCCTCTTCTAGACAACTAGGGCTTTGCTTCTTCTTTGAAGCCGCCATTTTCAACTGATCGATCAAGTAAATATTTTCGCGTTCCTTGCTTGTCGATCGATCTTTTCTTCGATTTGCACACGGCTGCCTCAAATTTCTCGAGTTTAATTGATGCGTGAATTGGTACGTTTGTCCTTTTTTGATTATTAATTATTCTCGACTTTGATTCGAGTTGAATGATTTATTTATCTCTATTGTTGCTTGAACTCGAATGGTTTATCTGCCGATGATGTTAATAATTAAATAGGATTCGAAGTCCTATAAATTTGTTTGTATATATTTTCTGAATTCTTTTGTTAATTTAAGCTCGGCCACTGATTTTTGATTGAATGTTGGAGATTTCTCTGACTTGTTCAATTCGTATATTATTGATTGCTTAGTTATCACGGCTTTGATTCTCTTTGACGCTGTTTTCCTTGCTCACCACGGTTTCGAATTTGCTGGCATTTAAACTCGACCAGGTTCTATTCTTTGTTCTTGTGACTTCGGCTTCTCTGTCTTTGTTCAAAACTGATTCTTGACTTTGTTATAACTGTTACATGCTCTTTGGTGGTTTCATGTGTACTAGTCATTTTTTCAAACTGCTGTTCTTTTCTCTGTTGGCATCGGTTTCTTTGATTTTGTGATATGTTTTCTTCGACTTGTTTAATTCCTTGTATCACTTAACATCCACGGCTTCTTGTTGTGTTGATTGATCATAGTCACTAGCATTGCTCTGTTCACTTCGAGTTGTTTATGTCAAGACTGTGTTCAATTGATAGTTGTAGATGATGAGGCTTTAACTATATGTAAGTTGTTGACACTGTTTTCATTTGAAGCTGTAGTGTTATCTCGAAGTCCGGTCTGGACATATCATTACTCTGATGCATTCCATTTTCATCATGCTTGATTATTTTTGTGTGTCTGCATATGTGTACTCGAGTTTGATTTATGAGCTGGTTCATTGAGCTAGCTCGAGTTACTTTGAGTCTGGTCCTTATGCACATGTATACTGCATCACTGTATCCTGCATACATGTATATATGTATGTTGTATGTTGCAGACTTGAGTCTTATGTACTGGTGTTGTTTTGGTCTCTGTTGGTCTGGTTCACTTTGACCTTCTGATCTGGTGCATTTAAGTCATGTGCATTGAGCCAATTTCAACTTGGCTTGCCTTTGGTCATTGCATTTATGTTCATGTTAGAACTGACCATGTTTGTTATGTTGAGTTGAGTTGCATCTTCACTTTGTTGCACTACATATTCCAGTGTGCCAAGACTTGTGTACCTGTCTGGTTCATGCTGTACATATATGCTTATGATTTTGCAATTGGTTCGGTACATTTGAGTTCATTTGAGTCTACTTGTTGTGCACTTGTCTTTGCTGTTGAGACCGCTGCACCATGTAGTCTTTGCTTGCATATATGTGTCAGTGTTGCATTTTCTTGTAGTATTTGTGAAATGTTGTTTCTGTTCTTCGTTTCACGGGTGCATGTGCTTATGCCTTCATTTCCAGTTGAATTTGAACTTATATTTGGATTGCACCTGCGTTGAATCCAACTTATAGCTCGGGTTTGACCTTGTGCTCAATATCGTGACTTAATATTTATTTCACTTGAGTTAAATCTGGCTCTTGATTGGGTTTGACCTTGTGCTCACATGTCCCTGTAACTTTATCAAGTGTATATTGGTGTGAACGGCCTTGTGGCATGTACAGTGATACACTATGCATGTCATAAATTGTTCGTGTATGATGAATTCAAAATTAAATGATGACGAACAACCCAAATAACTGAGGCAAATAATATTTTCAAAAATACATTTTATTTTACACTGCAAAATATTTTCTTTCCAATTTTACTGCTTTAGTGTTTATTTTGCAGATTGCTCAGATGCTGGATTCAATATGGAAAGGAGTTGAAGATAAATATGAGTGAATGAGTGATATGTAGTGAGGTGCTAATGTAAATGAAAATTGTGATGTAGTCAAATTTGCAATGTAATTGAAAATTGAATATATATGGTGAGAGCACAAATTTGTACTATTCAAAACTGTAATAAAATATTTATTTGAATTTAAATTCTGTGTTATTTATTTTATTCAACAAATATCTATTTAATTCTGTGAAAATAAAATAGTACATTATCAAATACATTTAAATTGAATATATATAAGTTTATTATCATCAAACAAAAATCATATACTAGCATATTCAACAATCCCCCCCTTTTGATGATAACAAACATATATTTAATTTTGAATTTATTAAATGTATTTGATTATTCAATTTTCACCCCCTATTTGAATGCTCCCTCTCTACACAAAGCTCCCCCTTCATATATGTAACGGCCCGAAAGGTTTTCGACCCCAAAAATCGACACTAATACGTTCACTATATAGAGTGCCGAGCAATCGAGTGCCGGAAACCCCAGACTGTTAGGGTTAAGAAGAAAAGGAGGTAGAAGAAGAAATAGAAAACAACATCATAGAATCTCACAATCGCAGCGAAACAAAATATAATATGAAATAACAGCATTTATACAAAGAAAAGCTGTAAATGTCTATATATATATATACAAGATATCAGAGTACACAGATCTAGACAGTTATAATAACTTGTCCTCAACTACTGTCTATACAGTCCATAATACATAACGAACTCTCATCAATACGTCTCTGCCATCCAGCTCGTCTCCTGAGCTCCAGACGTCCTAATCTAAAAATCTATAATACTCGGTCTGACCCGAGCATTACAATAAAGTAACACCCTGGTCAGGCTGGAAACCAGCATGAGTAAACCCATCTAATATGAAATACTTAAGTTATAAAACTTCTTTGAAAAACCGGGGTAACTCGTACAATACGATGAATTTTTCATCTGATTTCAACCAAACACTTCTACGGGGATCCATTGATTTTATAATAATATCCAAACACAGTTACTTATTTAGGTAATCAGGTTTACCCATTTTCAGCTCCAGCCTATTACACTCTATAATCAAACCCGTATGGATTTATAGTGGTTCAAAATTCGAAGTAGTTCCGGATAACGCTGATATTCGATCTCGATCTCTTCGAATCCAAACGCCATCTTTTAAGACCAAGTTGTTTTTAATCGAAACAATTTAATTTCAGAATGTCACATTCACATAAAAATTTATCACAATATCTGTTTAATAAAACGTCTAACGTTTTATATTAACTATTCAATTCAGGGTATTTCATATCACAGAATAACTAGAAATAACATACTAGAGAAACAAGGCAATCTAAAGTACTTAACCATTTTAAACTGTTCATAGACTAGATTAACTAGCCACACCATCATTTTTAATTTAAACAGAATTAGTTTATTATTTTTCAAATCCTTTTCAATTATCATTAAACTAATCTCAACCCTTTACTTCTTTTTTTTAAAATAAATATTTGGAATTAATTAATAATTTACATGTATGATTAACCTAAGGCTTTAAATTAATTAAAAGTTTTAACCACATTTTATTTTACCTTAACCATTAACTTGATTACAACTATTTATTCTACCTTAATAAACTTTAGAAATTAATTTAAAATTTACATACATACATACATATATATATATAATTATCTTAAGCTTAATTAATTTAAATTTAAATCATTTTATTTACATTGACCAATTATTAACCCAAGGTTTGAGTTAACTTAAAATTTTAAATTACTTTACTTATATTAACCATAAACTAATTTGAAAACTATTTCAAATTTATTATTAAATAAGGGTATTGGCAGGTGTTAAGGAGATAAGGCAACTCAGATTCTATGTGTTAATATACCAGGGAATCCAAATTTTAAAGGCATTTAACTTTTAAAATAATTTGGTTTTTTTTTTGAAATTTCCTTTAAGAAAATTTATTTACCTTTATACTACACAGCAGGCCCATCGGCCCAAACCCGTACCCAGATTACTTCCTCCCCTTCTTTTCCCTTCTCTTTACCTTTCTCTTCCCTTATCTATTTACCAACCCACTTCAACCTAACATTTCAAACAACGGTGTGCACGTGCACACATCACCGAAACCACGCCGACCACCACCGACACCACCTCAAAGTCGCTATCGCCACCCTCAACCCTCTCGGCCACCCTGAAACCCACAGAAACCCTCGAATCAAAAACGAGCAAATATGCCAACACCCAGAAGAAAAACACCGCCTATTCGTTCCTCGAACCGCCACCGCCGGCAACCAGAGCCCACCGCACTTCGCCAGAACACGCGCCACCCTCTCCACTAACTTTCCCCCCCACACCGCACTCCTCCCTGAGCCTTACGCCGACGCCGTTAATGCCGAACCAAAGCACAAAAAATCCACTGTAAAACCCTACTTCATCCATGACCGGTCACCACACCCCTCTTAAAAATACTCCACCATTTTTCCTGGACTTCCCGATCACTGGACCTCTTCCATACCCGTTCTCGACTAGCGACACCGATCGTTTCGCCGGAGTTTGACGACTCTCTCAAATTCCGTTCATCCCCTCCCTCTCCCAAAATACTCGATTTAAAATGCCCAAAGCCCCACTAAAATTCCTCGTTTTTGGGGACGATTACGATCCTACAGTGAGGTGAATGAATTTAGATGCTTGAATTTTTCCCAATTTGGGTTTATTTACTGTAAATGGAACCTTTCATCCTTTATACCAATTAATACTTAGTAAAACCAAATTTTAAATGTCCTACACTTGAAAACTAACGACTTTGGTTTTGGAAACAAAGCCTAAAACAAAATAGGTGTTTAGTTAAAGTTTTCCAAAGTTTGGGATTCAACTGTTTTCAACCATAAGCATAGACAGAGACTTGTTTTTTCTTTCTCTTGATGAAGTACGGTATCTTATTTTTTTTGTTTCAAGAGGATGCTACCCATGTTAACAATCATATGCCTATCACTTCCAACAATCATCTATATTCTGCATGGATCAACTACAGCCAAATACACAGAGATATACACAGTTATGAACAAGAGGAAGAAAATGTTTACTCACATTTGAAACAAGCAGTGTTTAAATTCCATGACCAAAAATATGTTACAGTATAAAAGGATGTAGTTTTTCTCACCTTTGAACAGTATGTTCCCTGAGACTGTTCTATAAAGATACTTGCTCTTTGGTTTTGATTCCTATTCTTGAATACTTTGTATTTTCTTTTAAGTTTGTAATGGTAGTTTGTATATATATTTCTTTCATTTATTACCTTGTTCGAATGCAATGAAATGGGAACAAGATAGTGATGGGTATATGTATACATACATAGAATGGTTGCAGCCTGTACAGGCTCTTTGTTTTACTTTATTTTATATTTTTTTTTTCTGAAAATGTTTTTGACCTGATTTTGAACAAAAGGTGAATTGATATTTCATAAAAGCTTTGATGTTTACAGGCTGATGGAATTTGCATTAAATGTATGTCCCCTTGTATGCTTACATATATATTTATATCCTTATGTATATATATATATATGCTACATACATATGCTTACACACATTTATATTTACATGCTTATCTACATATTTCTTATTTAATATGAACATGTATACATATACTATACTTAGTTTCTTTCTTACCATTTCCATGTACATTAGTTCATATGGTAAATATATATATATTACATATACTTGTTCATATATTTAAATATCTTAAGCATATATATCCTTATTTATCATATATATGTATATACATTTTATACAATATTCTCCCTATATTTAACTTATGTGTACTTTGTCCTTATATGTGTATATATCCACATTTATGCAAACTTCCATGTAGATTATTTCGTATGAGCCTACATTCATATACTCATATATGTATATACTTATATATATATATATACATATATCATAAAGCTTGCATGTATTTACCTATATATATTTATGGACTTTAAATCTTAATTTAGATGGTGGAATTTAATATATATATTTCTAAAGTATTTAGCATAGTCAATATTCAATATAGTTTTTAATTAGTATCTAGATTCAAGTATCTTTAACATCATAAAATTAATCTATTTGACTTGTAAAATAATTTTTTCAACAGTTAATTATTCAATATCTGATAGCTCAAAAACCCGGGTCGTCACATTCCTCCCCCCTTTAGAACTTTTCGCCCTCGAAAAGGAACAAAGCGAGAGTCTTAATTTTTTGTTAATCTTAGTTAAATTATTCTTTAAACATTTTAACTCTTTTACTCTTTTATTTTATATAAAATCTTAAAATACTTTAAAATAAACATTATATTACCAAACTAGCTTTTATATAAAAATACCTTTTTTCAACTCGATGTTTAAACAAGTCCATCCTTGTTCTCATAGAAATTCATGTCATACGTTGATCAGGCGAAGGACTGAAAATCTATAAGTACTTAGTAAACCCATTTTCAACACCCAGTGAAAATACTTGGAAATACTTTTGTGAGAATGCCTTGGAAATCATCACCCCCTCAATGGATCGCAGTTAGCCCGATGATTACATCGCCATCCCGACGAAAACCATAGAAAGCTATAGGCATCCGCACCCCTCGATTTCACCATGGAACTGCCACAGATCGTAGCTACACCTAGGGTTACGTTGCCATCTCGGAAAAAACCATGTAACTGTAGGCATCAGCGCCTTCGAATTTTGCTGCCAAATGAAACTTCACCACATAGATCGCAGACTACATCAGTCGAGTCCCAATATAGCCTGTGGGCACTCACTTCCACACGACTTTCGCTAAGGACCACATAGATCGCAATCTACCGATGTTACGTCGCTCTCCTAGCGAAATCAAACGTAGACTTTAGGCAATCACTAACCCTCGACTTACGCTATGGAAACGCAGTAGATCGCAGTTACACAAGAGTTACACTGCCGTCACAGCATAACCCCAATGTCTCTGTAGGCATCAGCGCCCTCGACTTTCGCTACCCCAATCACAATCCACAGGAACTATAGTTTAGTCCGGACGTCCTATGGGATCAAAATTTAGAACCCCCTTAGGGCTTAAGGCAGAACCATCCAGTGGATCTCCTACTATAAGTTTTAACTCTAAATGGGAGTGCCTTTTTCCCCATTGCATTCTCAAAACTTTTTATACTATACACATATAGTACCTTTCAAAACATACTCTTTGTATGTATCACATATAAATCTCATTTACACAAAATCGATATCTCAAAATCGATAATTCTCAAATTGGGCTTACCAAATTTTCCAAAACTAACTTTTTCCCAAAGTCAAAAGCCTTTAAAAACAAGTGAGTTCCAAAACCCTTTTCAGTTCCATTCTCATAAAATCATTCTTATATATAATACATAAGTTTATTCCTTCACTTGAATATTTTTCTTCACACTTATATAAATTCCATTTTATATTTCAAATATCCTTTAAAGGCCATTTCCTTCCGGTTATACTTCTAACAAGGGAAGTTCCAATATAGAACAATTATATATAACCTCATTAATGGCAATTCAAATTCTTGCTCAAGTTCGATTTCCCTTACAAAGCCATTTGTCCCATTTGGATTATAACTTCAATTCTTATCTCAATTGGTATTTAAACATAAACAGTTTCCACTCTGACCAGTTTGAATTTAGAAAATAGCTTGAATAGTTTTAAAATAGTTTAATGGTGGTAGAATAGTTAAATAGTTGTAAAGTAGTTGAGAAATAGTTAAATAGTTATTATAAGATAGTTCGAGTATTAAAAAGAATGGTTTGTATAGTAAGTAGCTTGGAAAAGAGATTTAATTGGCCATGATCGATTCGAACGCACCTTGCCTATTAAAATAATTTGTTTGAAAAATGGTTTCAGAGTCAAACTGGTTCAATTTCCCAATCTCCCATTTCAATCAATTTTCAATTTCCACTTTCATTTAAATTGATTCACTTCCAATTCAATCCAAATTAACTTCGATCCCCATTCTAATTCAAATCAATTCCCAATTTGAATTTAAACTTATTCACCTTCGATTCCACTTTCAATTCAATGCAATTCAATTCAATTTCAAATTTGAATTAATTCCAATTTCATCCTCAAATTTTAAACCATCTTGATTTATATAAATTTGAGTTAAATTTCCAAATGTTGATTTAATCACTTAAACCAAATTAACCCTTACTAATTAATTTAATAACCCAAGTCTTTAATAGTTCAATTCTGAGTCCAAATTCAAAAATTACCTTTACTTAACTTATTTCAAGGTTCGAGTGGAAGTTTGATCTTTTTAAACCAATAAATTTTTGGAATTCAATTTATTTCCTAATCATACTTCAAACTCTAAAACCAATTTCTTAACCAATTCCAGTTGACAAGTCCATTTTTACATCTAAATCTTAAGTTCAAAATGATTTTATTTACATAAGTTCAAAATTTATTTCTGGAAACCAAAATCATTTTAAATAGTTTCAAAATAAAGTTTTAATTCCATTAAATTCCAGCAATGGATATACCATTTCAATCCACTTATTAATTTATTCAAAACAATCCAATTTACGGTTTTATATATATATATATATACTATTAATGAAAACACAATGATAGCAGGATATGTCAGAGTAAATAAACATCCAAATTATCTAAAACATCAATCAATAGCATCCATCACAAATTTTCAGAACTCAAACCCGTTTTGAGATCACACATAACTCCCTTTTCAATTTAACCCATTTAACTTTCCTAAGTTAAATCTCAATTTCATGTTGAAATTTTCATATTCAGGTTATAAGTTCAAAACTTATTTAACTTCCCCTAAGTTAAATTTCAATTCAATTAATCCATTTAAGCCCACTCAACTTAAATTTTCCATTTCAAATTTAAGTTTCTTATCAATATCCCTTTCCGATTATAAGTTCAAAAACTTATTCCTCTTTGGGCTATATTCTCATTTCCGGGGAATTTAGAATTCAACACTTAGTGTTAATTTCAAATCAACTTTGATATTATGTATATCCACATATATACATATTTATTTCATTTGTATACCTAGTCACACCTTTAAATTTTAAACCATTCTTGGTTTTTAATTCAAAACAATTTCCTTTGAAATTTCAAAACAACTCTTGTTTTTAAACAGGGTTTCGATATTCAAAAATATCCTAAATAATATTATTTATTATTTCCTTAAACATTTTGGAACAATTCCAAAATTTTCTGGACTTAGATTTTAAAACTTCACAATTTTAAATCCATTTTTAATTTTATTTTAATTTCATAGGTCCCACTTATAAATTCAGCTTATAACATTTCATTATGTTTTATTATTATTTATTCTAAAAATAAATATCCCTTTATTTAGACACAACACCCAATTTATGATAATAATATTATATCTAGAAACCAAACACAGCATATATTTTATCATAATCTACTGGAAAAATAAAATCAGGTTAACTTATTTCAAATACCTTGAAAATTCCTTTGAATTTTCCAGGATTTAAATTCAGGTTTGGATCCATTCTTAGCTTAACTTATTTGTATAGTTAATCCTCACCCAATTTCTATTTGGTTATATATATTACCACTTAATTCTTATGATCTTGTTTAATTTCAATAATCAACACCTAATTACCTTAATATATATAATAATTAAAAAAAATATTGCCTTATATATCAAAATATAAGCTTATATAATAATCATTTTTAAAAACCTTTTAAAATCATTATATAAGAAAATAACAAGTACGCCCTCATATAATACTCTCAACTCATTCTAGGGTACTACTGACCCTATCTCTAACAGCGTACACAAATCTGGACAATTATAATAACTTGTCCTCAACTACTGTCTATACAGTCCATAATACATAGCGGTCTCTCATCAATACGTCTCTGCCATCCAGCTCGTCTCCTGAGCCCCAAACGTCCTAATCTAAAAATCTGTAATACTCGGTCTGACCCGAGCATTAGAATAAAGTAACACCCTGGTCAGGTTAGAAACCAGCATGAGTAAACCCATCTAATATGAAATACTTAAGTTATAAAACTTCTTTGAAAAACCGGAGTAACTCGTACAATACGACGAATTTTTCATCTGATTTCAACCAAACACTTCTGTGGGGTTCCATTGATTTTATAATAATACCCAAACACAGTTACTTATTTAGGTAATCAGATTTACCCATTTTAAGCTCCAGCCTATTACACTCTATAATCAAACCAGTATGGATTTATAGTGGTTCAAAAATCGAAGTAGTTTCGGATAACGCTGATATCCGATCTCGGGGTCTTCGAATCCAAACGCCATCTTTTAAGACCAAGTGGTTTTTAATCGAAACAATTTAATTTCAGAATGTCACATTCACATAAAATTTTATCACAAATATCTGTTTAATAAAACGTCGCACGTTTTATATTAACTGTTCAATTCAGGGTATTTCATATCACAGAATAACTGGAAATAACATACTAGAGAAACAAGGCAATCTAAAGTACTTAACCATTTTAAACTGTTTATAGACTAGATTAACTAGCCACACCATCATTTTTAATTTAAAAAGAATTAGTTTATTATTTTTCAAATCCTTTTTAATTATCATTAAACTAATCTCAACCCTTTACTTCTTTTTTTTAAAATAAATATTTGGAATTAATTAATAATTTACATGTATGATTAACCTAAGGCTTTAAATTAATTAAAAGTTTTAACCACATTTTATTTTACCTTAACCATTAACTTGATTACAACTATTTATTCTACCTTAATAAACTTTAGGAATTAATTTATAATTTACATACGTACATATATATATATATAATTATCTTAAGCTTAATTAATTTAAATTTAAATCATTTTATTTACATTGACCAATTATTAACCCAAGGTTTGAGTTAACTTAAAATTTTAAATTACTTTACTTATATTAACCATAAACTAATTTGAAAACTATTTCAAATTTATTATTAAATAAGGGTATTGGCAGGTGTTAAGGAGATAAGGCAACTCAGATTCTATGTGTTAATATATCAGGGAATCCAAATTTTAAAGGCATTTAACCTTTAAAATAATTTGGTTTTTTTTGTAATTTCATTTAAGAAATTTTATTTACCTTTATACTACACAGCAGGCCCATCGGCCCAAACCCGTACCAAGATTACTTCCTCCCCTTCTTTTCCCTTCTCTTTACCTTTCTCTTCCCTTATCTATTTTGCCAACCCACTTCAACCTGACATTTCAAACAACGGTGTGCACGTGCAAACATCACCGAAACCATGCCGACCGCCACCGACACCACCTCCAAGTCGCTATCGCCACCCTCGACCCTCTCGGCCACCCTGAAACCCACTAAAACCCTCGAATCAAAAACGAGCAAATATGCCAACACCCAGAAGAAAACCACCGCCTATTCGTACCTCGAACCGCCGCCACCGGCCACCAGAGCCCACCGCACTTCGCCAGAACATGCGCCACTCTCTCCACTAACTTTTCCCCCTATACCGCACTCCTCCCTGAGCCTTACGCCGACGCCATTAATGCCGAACCAAAGCCCAAAAAATCCACTGTAAAACCCTACTTCGTCCATGACCGGTCACCACACCCCTCTTAAAAATACTCCACCATTTTTCTTGGACTTCCCGACCACTGGACCTCTTTCATGCCGTTCTCGACTGGTGACACCGATCGTTTTGCTGGAGTTTGATGAATCTCTCAAATTTCGTTCATCCCCTCCCACTCCCAAAATACTCGATTTAAAATGCCCAAAACCCCACTAAAATTCCTCGTTTTTGGGAACAAGATAGTGATGGGTATATGTATACATACATAGAATGGTTGCAGCCTGTACAGGCTCTCTGTTTTACTTTATTTTATATATTTTTTTTTCTGAAAATGTTTTTGACCTGATTTTGAACAAAAGGTGAATTGATATTTCATAAAAGCTTTGATGTTTATAGGCTGATGGAATATGCATTAAATGTATGTCCCCTTGTATGCTTACATATATATCTATATCCTTATGAATATATATATGCTACATACATATGCTTACACACATTTATATTTACATGCTTATCTACATATTTCTTATTTAATATGAACATGTATACATATACTATACTTAGTTTCTTTCTTACCATTTCCATGTACATTAGTTCATATGGTAAATATATATATATATATTACATATACTTGTTCATATATTTAAATATCTTAAGCATATATATCCTTATTTATCATATATACGTATATACATTTTATACAATATTCTCCCTATATTTAACTTATGTGTACTTTGTCCTTATATGTGTATATATCCACATTTATGCAAACTTCCATGTAGATTATTTCGTATGAGCCTACATTCATATACTCATATATGTATATACTTATATATATATATATACATATATCATAAAGCTTGCATGTATTTACCTATATATATTTATGGACTTTAAATCTTAATTTAGATGGTGGAATTTAATATATATATTTCTAAAGTATTTAGCATAGTCAATATTCAATATAGTTTTTAATTAGTATCTAGATTCAAGTATCTTTAACATCAGAAAATTAATCTATTTGACTTGTAAAATAATTTTTCAACAGTTAATTATTCAATATCTAATAGCTCAAAAACCCGGGTCATCACAATATATGCATGAAAATAAATAATAATATGCAAATGAGCCTAGATGCAAATAGAAAATACAAAATAAAATATTTGACCTTTATTTATCAACATTAAAACTCAATCGAATATAAATATTAAATTTCAATAAAAAATCAAAACAAAAATCTTAAATACTCTGTTTGACGCATATTCCACTTTAGAATGATAGGGATGATGTCCTCATATAATACCATATAGTTGTGTCTATTTGTGGTATATTTATATCAAGAATTTGAATATCTACTAACCATGCATAATCATTAGGACTTTTAAATGAGATTAGTTGTATTCCCAATTTTTATTAAAAAAATGAATTCAAGTATCTTCTAACCACGTATAACCGTGAGGACTTTTAAATGGGATTAGAATCAACTTGTCTATTTAATAAATCAATTTTGATATGCGTTCCATACGTGCATAACCGTGAGGACTTTTAAATAAGCATAGAAGCACATAATCAAAAGTTCCAAGTAATTCACCCATGCATAACCGTGAGGACTTTTAAATGAGAGTGAATACTTTGGATGTTTTTATTTGTTAAAAATATAATGAAATGAAAAACCAATAATTTGTCATTTAAAATACCACATGTTGACATACTATATTGGATTTTGATGAGTGACGGTCGATAGAAATATGATAGAAATAGAAATGGTCATGGAATTTTTACCAACAGAAAGTTTTTATAACTCTTGTTTAAATTTCTAAAGAAATTTACTAAATATACTGTCTCAAGTTATAATATATGATTAATACCAATACTCATCACTTTTTCAATCACTATTTATCTTTTCGATAATTAGTAGGGGGTCAGATTAGTTAATGTAGTAATTTAAAATCAAATCCAAAAATAATTATAAAATCAAATTTCCTAAAATGACTAATCTGAAATAAGGTCAACAAAAATGATTTTCTATAAGGGGTTTTATAAGAAAAATGTCTGCTATTTGAAAATTATTTGAAATGAAAAATATGCAGATATTTTCTTTGAAAAACGATGCAGCTACTGAATGTCTCAACATAAATCACATTCCAGTAGTAATTTTTCTATCAACTAGATTACCAGTGTAATCTGCATCTGAATTTCTTGTTGATTCAAATTTATCATTAGTTGAATGTCATAGACCAGACTGTGAAGCTGCAATAATTCCTTGTGATGCTGCAGTGGAATAATCAAAACGTATGTGACGATGAAAGTAGCAATCGATGGAATAGAAGATACCGAATGGCCCAAATCCGTTGATCCAAAGATGCCGGATTCTAGCTATCCCAAACACGTTGATCGTGCACGATACCGTGTTTAAAGATCTACGATTCTTCGACGTTGATCTAGCGCACTAGATTCCGTGAATCGGCTTCAGCAGTCGTTGAATCGAGCGCACTCGATTACCGAAAGTTGAGATAGGAGATCACACTCAACTACCAATTTCAAAAGAGGCACAAAGCACTCAAACAAATTTTATTCAAAATCAACCAACTCTTAAAAATGACACCACCCGCCTATTTATAGGCTTAAAACTCACACAACAGAAATTTGTACAACACATAGGTCGTTCACGACCTAACAACTTGCGACTTAATATTTACAACACAACATTCAAGGCCGACCTAACTCCTTGCCGACCTACGACCTAACATACAAACGAAATATTACAACATAAAGCAAATACAACACAGTACATGACTTAACAATTTACACATACAAGTGACATATCATCTGGAGCGACCTAAGGTACTTGAGCGACCTAGAGAAATGCAGCAGTGAGCGACCTAAAATAGAAAGCAGCGTCCTATCTTCTCAGTGTATAAGGTCGAGCGACCTAAAATAAAGCGGCTTCCACATCAGCGACCTAACATAGGTCGTATCTTGCTTCCGCGACCTAACATAGGTCGTAACTCTTCTTCGCGACCTAACATAGGTAGTAATTCCTTCTCGCGACCTAACTTAGGTCGTAACTCGTCAAAGCTGGTACTCGAAAAATCGGAGCGACCTAAAGTGAGCGACCTAAGGCCTCGCGACCTATGGCCTTGCGACTTAAAAATGTTGCTTCTGGAACTCTTCGAGCGACCTAAGGTGAGCGACCTAAGGCCTCGCGACCTAAGGCTTTGCGACTTATCATAGGTCGTTGGCTTTCCTGTTCTTGCATAACTCGCTTCTTCTCTTACCTCATTATCCTGAAACCTGTTAGGTCGTACGCGACCTAAGACTTCAACTTTCCACGACTTATCACAAAGTTTTAGCTCGTTAGCTTCCTCCTTAGGTCGCACGCGACTTATCAACACGTTAGGTCGGTCACGACCTATGACTGCATCATCCTCCCCTGGTTGGGAAAAATTCGTCCTCGAATTTGCGCCCTCCTCTTCCACAATAAGCTCATCCCCATGATACAGTATCAGATGTTTAACATTAAACACGTCAGACGTGTACACATTCTCCGGTAGCTTCACCCTATAAGCGTTTTCATTGATCCGTTTCACAATCGTTACAGGACCAATCTTTCAAGCTTTAAGTTTATTGTATGCTCCCACTGGAAAACGATCTTCCATTAGTACAGCATATACTAGATCTCCTTCAATAAATTCAACACTTCTTCGTTTCAAATCTGCAGATCTTTTATACTTTGCATTCGCTTTCTCCAATCGTTCCTGAACGATTTTATGGCATTCTGCCAATCCATATACAAAATCAACAGCCCGTTTAACTGTCCCCTTGGGTTGTGGTACTATCGTCAAATCCAACGGCCCCTTTGGTAAACTTGAATACACTATCTGAAATGGACTGAAACCTGTACTTCGGTTTATAGCATGATTATGAGCAAACTCTGCTTGACATAACTTCATATCCCAACTCTTCAGATTATCCTTCACCAGGCACCGCAACAAATTTCCCAAAGATCTGTTAACAACTTCAGTCTGACCATCGGACAGCGGATGGTAAGCACTACTGAAATTTAGCTTTGTTCCCACCATCTTCCACAAACTCAGCCAAAAATGACTTAGAAATCTAGTATCCCGATCAGAAACAATGGATTCTGGTAAACCATGTAAGCGATACACTTCTTTAAAGAATAACTCGGCAACACGGACGGCATCAGCTGTCTTCTTACAAGCGATGAAATGTGCCATCTTCGAAAACCTGTCCACTACAACATATATCGAATCATTCCCCCTCTGAGTTCTCGGTAATCCCAAAACAAAATCCATACTGATATCAACCCATGGTCTGTTAGGCACGGTTAATGGCATATACAATCCCGCATTCGTCGCTGTTCCTTTGGAAACTTGACAGACATGACACCTTTCCACAAATCTTCCAACCTCTTTCTTCATAGAAGGCCAAAAATATGACTGTGAAATCAACTGTAATGTACGGTCTCTCCCCACATGTCCTTCTTCATGCAACTCTTTCACAATCTTCATTCGTAAGCTGCACTCTGGTATGCACAATTGATTCCCCTTAAAAAGAAAACCATCCACCAACACATACTCATCAGTCTTCTCTTGATTGACTTCATCCATGATCTTAGCAAAGTAAAGATCATCAACAAATAGTTCTGGCAACACTTCAAACCCTATCACCTCAACCTTCATTGTAGTCAACACATGATTCCTTCTGCTTAATGCATCTGCCGCTCGATTCGTAACTCCCGATTTATGCTTTACCATAAATGTAAATTGTTGTAAGTATGCAATCCACGAAGCATGTCTGGCTGCAATCTTGTCCTGTCCCTGCATATGCTTCAACGCCTCATGATCAGTATATAAAACAAATTCTTTATGAAACAAATAATGTCTCCAATGTTTCACAGCTTGCACAATAGCATAAAATTCCACATCATAAGTATTATATCTCATCTTTGCTCCCGATAACTTCTCACTGAAATATGCAATAGGACGTCCTTTCTGACTTAACACCCCTCCAATTCCAACCTTCGATGCATCAGTATGCAATTCAAACAACAACTGAAAATCCGGCAACACTAGAATTGGTGCTGTCGTCAAAAGTTCCTTGATTCTCTCAAAAGCAAATCCTACTTCCTCCGTCCATGAAAATTGTTTCCCCTTCATACAATCAGTAACTAGTGCCATCACGCTACTGAAGTGTGGAATGAACCTTCGGTAGAATGACGCCAAACCAAGAACACTTCTAACTTCTGTTATCGTCCTGGGCTATGGCCAATTTCTGATTGCTTCAACTTTATTCCGATCCACCTGTATTCCTTCTCCCGATATAACATACCCCAAAAATAAAACACTCTGCGTCATGAACACGCATTTCTTCGTTGCAGCATAAAATTGTTCCTGTCGCAGTACCATCAACACTTCTCTCAGATGTTGTAAGTGTTCTTCTGAACTTCCACTATATATCAGTATATCATCAATATACACCACCACAAACTTCTCAATGAATGGTATAAAAATCTGATTCATCACCCGCATAAATGTACTCGGTGCATTCGAAAGACCAAACGGCATGACCAACCATTCATATAATCCTTCTCTCGTCTTGAATGCTGTCTTCCATTCGTCTCCTGGTCTAATTCGAATTTGATGATAACCACTCTTCAAATCGATCTTCGAAAAGATAGTAGCCCCACTAAGTTGATCCAACAAGTCATCCAGTCTAGGCATCGGAAATCTATATCTCACTGTAATCTTGTTCAGTGCTCTACTATCTGTGCACATCCTCCACGTTCCATCCTTCTTCGGTACTAACAAAGCCGGCATCGCACAAGGACTTAAACTTTCCTGTACACGCCCCTGTTCAAGCAATTCTTCCACTTGACTTCTCAACTCCTCATGTTCTTTTGGACTCATTCTGTAGTGTGGTCTATGAGGTAACACAGCTGCTGGAACAAGATCAATTTGATGTTGAATGTCTCTCAACGGTGGTAACTCCGTTGGTAGCTCCTCAGGAAATACATCGTCAAACTCTCCCAGCACTGGTTTCACTTCTTCAGGGATCTCAACCACTTCCTGACTCTCACGTCCAATCAACAAGAATACTTCAGGCTCCTCTTCTACCTCCTTAACTAACTCCTTCAATGATAACAAAGTTTTCAACTCTTCAATCTCCTCCAACTTGCTTTCTTCGTGTTGTCGCTTCTTAGGAATTAAAGTAATCTTTGTACCCTCAAACATGAAACTGTAACTGTTAGCACGTCCATCATGTTGCACAGCCCTGTCATACTGCCATGGTCTCCCCAACAACAGATGACATACATCCATATCTACAACATCACACCAGATTTCATCTTTGTATTTCTTCCCAATCGAAAAATTAACACAAGCTCTTCGTCCAACTTTCACCTCCCCACCTTTTCTCAACCAAGCTAACTTATAAGGTTTCGGATGCTTCTCAGTCTTCAATGCTAACTTCTTCACAGCCTCTGTAGAGATAATATTGTCACAACTTTCTGTATCGATGACAAACTTGCAAACTCTCCCCAAGATAGTGCACGTTGACTGGAAAATGTTAATCCTCAACCAACTTGAATCATCCTCTTGCTTTGGTGTTAAACACGACCTCTTCATCATTAATGAATACCCTTCATCTCCCGACACATTTTCTTCCTCCTCATCATGTAGTGAATTAGAACATTCAGCTTCTACCTTATCTTCCTCTACCTCAGCAATCATCGTTCGTTTCTTTGGCTTCGTACATTCATTGCTTTTGTGACCCATTTCCTGACAATTGAAACATTTGATACCACTATTGATTCTGGTCTTAGCAACTTCATTAACAACCGGTTTCGCAATAGCCTTCGAAACATTCGCATTGCTGCTAGCCCCTTTCATTGGATTGTTGGAATTTGTAAACACACCACCACCTCTCCTTCCTTGCTTCTCCCAAGCGATAGCTTTTTGATGTGCTTCAGCAACAGATCTGGGATCAAACATATTCACCATATCTTGTATCTGCATTCTCAACCCTCCAACAAATCTAGCTGTCAACTGCTCTTCTGTCTCCATGATGTCATTCCTCACAATCAACTGATAGAATTCATCAGCATAATCATTCACATACTTTGTTCCCTGTCTCAGATTCTGCAATCGTTGATACATATGAGATTGATAATTATACGGCAAGAATGTAGCTTTCATCAATTTCTTCATCTTCTCCCATGACTCAATCTTTGACTTTCACATCCTCTCCCATGTTAGTTTAGTTTGCTGCCACCATGCCATAGCTCTTCCTTTCAAACGAGTAGCAACCAACTTCACTCTTCGATGCTCGGGAACTTCCTTAAAGTCAAAAATCTCTTCAACGTTAGACAACCAATCCAAAAACTCTTCAGCCACCATTCCACCCTTGAATTCTGGAATTTCAGTTTTCATCCCCGATTCCCATCGTCGATCATCTTCAACATCCCGATATGCATTCCGAACTTGGTCTCGATCTCGATAATGAATATTACTTCTGTCACTTTCTTCATCATAATCACGTGTATTTCTATATCGATCTCGACCATCAACATCTCTTCGATCACGCATGTCTCTTCTACTATGTCGGTCATCATCTCGATATGGCTCATACTCAAACTCATGTGGAGTTCTTCTTTCTTAATCTCGATATTCATGGTGATCTCTTCTCATCGAAACTGATGATTCTCTTCTACCCCGATCTGATTGTGGCGACACCCTCCTCGCTTCCGTAACCGATGGTGAAACTCTATTTCCTCCATGGTTTGAGATTGGCGACCTTCTTCTTTGACCTTGGTTCATGTCCATCATAAATTTCTCTAACCTCCCAATACCTTCATCCAACTTCTCATTGAATTTGTTACTAATGCGTTGTTCCATTTGTTCGGCATCCTCTCGCTTATACAAATCTTCAACATTTTGATGACGATTGGCTCTTCTCGGCGGCATTGTCAAATGAAACAAACTTCAACTCTCGGCTTGAACAAATCTGAATGAACAAATGATGCACGGCTTCTAATAGCTCTCGACTCTAACTTCACTTTAGATCGGCTTTGCTTGATGTAGCTCGGCTTCACTAACTCCTCAACTCTTCGATAAGAATTGGCTCCAAGACTCGGCTTAGCTATGATGGCTAAGTCTCGCTCTGATACCAAATGATGCAGCAGCGGAATAATCAAAACGTATGTGACGATGAAAGTAGCAATCGATGGAATAGAAGATACCGAATGGCCCAAATCTGTTGATCCAAAGATGCCGGATTCTAGCTATCCCAAACACGTTGATCGCGCACGATACCGTGTTTAAAGATCTACGATTCTTCGACGTTGATCTAGCGCACTAGATTCCGTGAATCGGCTTCAGCAGTCATTGAATCAAGCGCACTCGATTACCGAAAGTGGAGATAGGAGATCACACTCAACTACCAATTTCAAAAGAGGCACAAAGCACTCAAACAAATTTTATTCAAAATCAACCAACTCTTAAAAATGACACCACCCGCCTATTTAAAGGCTTACAACTCACACAACAGAAATTTGTACAACACATAGGTCATTCACGACCTAACAACTTGCGACCTAATATTTACAACACAACATTCACGGCCGACCTAACTCCTTGCCGACCTACGACCTAACATACAAACGAAATATTACAACATAAAGCAAATACAACATAGTACATGACTTAACAATTTACACATACAAGCGACATATCATCTGGAGCGACCTAAGGTACTTGAGCGACCTAGAGAAATGCAGTAGTGAGCGACCTAAAATAGAAAGCAGCGTCCTATCTTCTCAGTGTATAAGGTCGAGCGACCTAAAATAAAGCGGCTTCCACATCAGTGACCTAACATAGGTCGTATCTTGCTTCCGCGACCTAACATAGGTCATAACTCTTCTTTGCGACCTAACATAGGTAGTAATTCCTTCTCGCGACCTAACTTAGGTCGTAACTCATCAAAGCTGGTACTCGAAAAATCGGAGCGACCTAAAGTGAGCGACCTAAGGCCTCGCGACCTAAGGCCTTGCGACTTAAATACCTTGCTTCTGGAACTCTTCGAGTGACCTAAGGTGAGCGACCTAAGGCCTCGCGACCTAAGGCTTTGCGACTTATCATAGGTCGTTGGCTTTCCTGTTCTTGCATAACTCGCTTCTTCTCTTACCTCATTATCCTGGAACCTGTTAGGTCGTACGCGACCTACGACTTCAACTTTCCACGACTTATCATAAAGTTTTAGCTCGTTAGCTTCCTCCTTAGGTCGCACGCGACTTATCAACACGTTAGGTTGGTCGCGACCTAGGATAGCATCACCTTGAAATCCTTTTTACAACTTTTAAATGAAATTCTTTTGGATATTAATTGAAGCTGTGCCAAAAAATGTGAATATAGAGTCAGCCGAAAAATAAATATATCCACTTGTATCATAAGTAATCAGTAACCCGTAAAACATCATCAATAGTTCAAACATATCTATATGAACTAATTCAAGATCTTTAGAAATACTTATTGTATTTTCGAAATAAAAATATAATTGGCCAACAATATTGAAAAGTCAGAATCATTATCAACATTCATTATCACATAACTGGCTGATTTAATTCAGATAATGGTGCAGATTATCACATTTAATATATCGTTCAAAATAAATATACCGTTACCTCTTTTACCTTTACGATAATCCTTCATTTGTTTTCCACTGTGATTCTACCATCTTTATACTAGGCTAAGGAACATTGATTTGATGCCCTTTGTGTTTCTGGAACAGCCAGAATCCAAATAACATTGTTGTTGTTCCTTAGCCTGCCACCACACCTACACGAGAAAAGATTTTTGTGACCTATTTGTTTTTATAGCTCCATGGTTGTTAGTGGCAAATGATTTTGAAAAATAATTTTGTGGAGACCCAAAACTATTTATATATGATCCTTTCGGCACCCAGATTTGTTTAACTTTGGGGGATTTTATATTCGTGCCTTTTGGAACCCAAATTGGAATAGTTTTTACGTGTTTGAGTCTATACCAGCAATTGTTTTGATTGTGTCCAAATTTTCTACAAATTGTGCACATAGAATTGACTTGATTAATTTTTCTTTTAACAGGTTCAGATTGATTATACCCAAGTCCTTGTCTATCTGTATTAGCAGTTTGTTTTCCTATTAGCATATTTAGTGATTTTTCTCCTTTGGAGAATTTCCTAAAGTCGTATACAATTGTTGGACTTGTGTTTTGAGAGATTCATTTTCATTCAATAATTGTGTGCACTTTTTAATAGAATTTTCTCTTTTAGTGTTTTCACTCTCTTTCAAAATCAAAATTTCATTTTCAAGCGATTTAATTTTAATTTCTGATTTTTTAATCTCTTCTTCGAATGTTGGGCACTTATCACACTTGGGGCTTTTGCTTTCATAGTTTTTAACTAATTGATCAAGATGTTTATTTAAATCTATCAAAGTATCTCTTTGTGATTCAATTTTAGCGTATCTTTCCCTAAGTCGTTCAAAACAGCCATTTACTTCGTGGAAATATATAAGTAATTCTGAGTGAGTGAGTTTTGATACCTCGCTTGGCTCGTCATCATCGCTATCAGTTATATCACCTCGAAGGCACATATCTCCTTTCTTACTCTCACTACTAGTACTTTTATAATCATTATAACTTTTATTCCACGTGGCTGCAAAATTCTCCCTTTTGATTTCATTTCTTGGCCGGGTCGATTTTGAGGACAATTGGGCTTGATGTGATCGGGATTGTTGCACTTGTGACAGATGATCTCCCGCTATTCTAGATTGTCTAGTGCTTTGACTATTCTGCTTTTCAATTTTTGATTTAGAGCTGGATTTCTGTATTTGCAGTTCCACTTTTTGAATCTCTTTATTAGTAGCGCCAGCTTAGTTGCTCCGTCGTCATCATCATCACTACTGCCTTTTGTCAATCCTGTTAAGCATGTTTCTGTGTCGATTATAGGGGATCTCTCACGGTTGTTGACTTTTGCACCATATATTGCATCAAAGGTATTCTAGATTTCCTGTGCATTTTCACAATGAGAGATAAAGTTAAAATTATCTTGATTAATATGAGAATATAGTATATGTATAGCAAGAGCATTAATCGAAGTAATTTTCTTGTCTATTATATCACACCCATTTTCAACAATATTCCAACATTTAACATTAACAGATTTTAAATAAAATTCCATTTTTAATTTCCAATTCAAAAAATATGTTCCATCAAAAATAGGAGGAATAATATTGGACTGACCCTTAGTGAAAGCATTATTAAAAGAAGCCATATTAAATTTCAAATTTGTAAAACAAATATTGGTTTCTGAAAAATTAAAATTTTAAAACAAAAATGGCTTTTGTTCCTAGCTCTGATACCACTTGTAGGATCGATTTCACCCTAGAGCGGGGGGTGAATAGGGTGATACTAATAATTATAAAAATTAAATGCGGAAGTATAAACACAGATCATAGCAGAATAATAGCAGCACAAATAATAGCAGAATATAAAAAGCAGAAAATAGAACACACAGGTTTACCCAGCTTCGGCAAAACCCTACCTACGTGCTGCCCCCAAGGTTTCTACTAGAAATTTAATGCTCAAAACCCTGCCACAACTCAGCCACTGAGTTGCGAATTCTCGAACTACACCACTGTAGTTCGTCCCCTAGTCACACGACTAGAATTTAAAAAAATTTAAAACAAAAATACAAAAACAATTTAAAAAACACAAAACCCTAATTAATAAATTAAGCCCAAAAATTAATATAGAGGCCGGCCACTTCATTTTAAAACAGAAGAAAAGATTTCCCCTTTTGTTTTCTTTGGTCCGTCCTTTACTTCATGGAGTTTCTGCCTCTTTTCTTTTCTCGTTCGTTCCTCTTCTAGACAACCAGGGCTTTGTTTCTTCTTTGAAGCCGCCGTTTTCAACTGATCGATCAAGTAAATATTTTTGCGTTCCTTGCTTGTCGATCGATCTTTATTTCGATTTGCACACGGCTGCTACAAATTTGGCAAGTTTGATTGATGCGTGAATTGGTACATTTGTCCCTTTTCGATTATTAATTATTCTCGACTTTGATTCGAGTTGAATGATTTATTTATCTCTGTTGTTGCTTAAACTCGAATGGTTTATTTGCCAATGATGTTAACAGTTAAATAGGTTTCAAAGTCCTATAAATTCGTTCGTATATATTTTTTGAATTCTTTTGTTAATTTAAGCTCGGCCACTAATTTTTGTTTGAATGTTGGAGATTTCTCTGACTTGTTCAATTCGTATATTATTGATTGCTTGGTTATCACGGCTTTGATTTGCTTTGACACCGTTTTCCATGCTCACCACGGTTTTGAATTTGCTAGCATTTAAACTCGACCTCGTTCTTTTCTTTGTGCTTGTTGACTTCGGCTTCTCTGTCTTTGTTCAAAACTGATTCTTGACTTTGTTATAACTGTTACATGCTCTTTGGTGGTTTCATGTGTACTAGTCATTTTTTAAAACTGCTGTTCTTTTCTCTGTTGGCATCGGTTTCTTTGATTTTGTGATATGTTTTCTTCGACTTGTTCAATTCCTTGTATCACTTAACATCCACGGCTTCTTGTTGTGTTGATTGATCATAGTCACTAGCATTGCTCTGTTCACTTCGAGTTGTTTATGTCAAGACTGTGTTCAATTGATAGTTGTAGATGTTGAGGCTTGAACTATATGTAAGTTGGTGACACTGTTTTCATTTGAAGCTGCAGTGTTATCTCGAAGTCTGGTCTGGAATATCATTACTCTGATGCATTCCATTTTCATCATGCCTAATTATTTTTGTGTGTCTGCACATGTGTACTCGAGTTTGATTTGTGAGCTGGTTCATTGAGCTAGCTCGAGTTACTTTGAGTATGGTCCTTATGCACATGTATATTGCATCACTGTATCCTGCATACATGTATATATGTATGTTGTACGTTGAAGACTTGAGTCTTGTGTATTGGTGTTGTTTTGGTCTATGTTGGTCCGGTTCACTTTGACCTTCTGATCTGGTGCATTTATGTCATGTGCATTGAGCCAATTTCATATTATAACTGGGCTTGCCTTTGGTTGTTGCATTTATGTTCATGTTAGAACTGAGCATGTTTGTTATGTTGAGTGGAGTTGCATCTTCACTTTGTCACACTACATATTCCAGTGTGCCATGACTTGTGTACCTGTCGGGTTCATGCTGTACATATATGCTTATGATTTTGTAATTGGTTTGGTACATTTGAGTTCATTTGAGTCTCCATTGGATAGTTATTGTGCACTTGTCTTTGCTGTTGAGACCGCTGCACCATGTAGTCTTTGCTTTCATATATGTGTCAGGTTTGCATTTTCTTGTAGTATTTGTGAAATGTTGTGTTTGTTCTTCGTTTCACTGGTGCATGTGCCTATGCCTTCATTTCCAATTGAATTTGAACTTATATTTCGATTGCAACTGTGTTGAATCCAGCTTATAGCTCGGGTTTGACCTTGTGCTCAATATCGTGACTTAATATTTATTTCACTTGAGTTGAACCCGGCTCTTGATTGGGTTTGACCTTGTGCTCACCTGTCCCTGTAACTTTATCAAGTGTATATCGGTGTGCACGGTCTTGTGGCATGTATAGTGATACACTGTGCATGTCATAAATTGTTCATGTATGATGAATTCAAAATTAAATGATGACGAACAACCCAAATAACTGAGGCAAAATAATATTTTCAAAAAAACATTTTATTTTACACTGTAAAATATTTTCTTTTCAATTTTACTGCTTTAGTGTTTATTTTGCAGATTGCTCAGATGTTGGATTCAATCTGGAAAGGAGTTGAAGATAAATAGAGTGATATATAGTGAGGTGCTAATGTAAATGAAAATTGTGATGTAGTCAAATTTGTATTGTAATTGAAAATTGTATATATATATGGTGAGAGCATAAATTTGTACTATTCAAAACTGTAATAAAATATTTGTTTGAATAAAATATTTGTTTGAATTTAAATTCTGTGTTATTTATTTTATTCAGCAAATATCTATTTAATTCTATGAAAATAAAATAGTACATTATCAAATGCATTTAAATTGAATATATATATGTTTATTATCATCAAACAAAAATCATATACTAGCATATTCAACAAGTATCTCATCTTCTTTTGCTCATCAAAATACTTCATCATTTCGAATTTGGCTTTCCTACACCATTCTCCTACTACATTTTCATCTAAACCAGGAGGAGGATTAGTTATAGTAGGGAACTTTTGGATGGTAAGAGAAGTAGACCTTGTTAGTTTTGCACCAGAGGGAACAATGGAAGAATTTGGTGAATCGACGTTTGAAATATTACTTCCCATAATGAATTCGAGCGATTCACACCAAGCTTGACTATCTTTCAACTTAATTTCCAAGTCACTTACTTGTTGGAGAAGTTCCAACATCTTATGGTCAAAGTCAATTGAAGGATTTGACTTAACTTGACGCGTCAACGTGGAAATCACTTCGTTTTTACTCTTAACATCTGCCTCTAAATTGGCAATCTGATCGTTAAGATTCCTAAGAATTGTTTTTTGAAGAAAAAATCTCCTATGCCATTTTAATGCTTCTGTGTCACCTTGAAAATGAGCAGATAAAGTATCGTCAAGAAGTTTTCTCTTTTAAAGATCTGCTAACAACCTATCTTTAATATTGGTAAAGCGTGATGCTGGATCTAACGAGAGTGGCATTGTAGATAGGTGTAACTCATATTAAATAAACGTAGAAAAAGAAATATAAAGTCAAGTCTTGAGTAATTCATCTCTTTATTATAATGATAGAAGATTACAACTTAAGTAAAAATGAAACAAAAAAGTACAATTAGACATTTGTTTTACATCTAAATTTGGGAAGGTGCATTTCTAACTTTATTCAATGAATTAGCAGAAAGAATGACTGTTGAGTCAAAAGGAACATTAAGTCCTTCCGGAGTAATAAACAGAGGATATTTGCTATAGTCCCATTCCCTGGTAGGAGGACTATAATGACAACATATTAACTTGGTATGATATGTTCGGATTTCCTTAAGTAGCTTTTCTTTTTCTTCACTGAGAAAATCGAAGCGGAGACGAGGATGTTCCATATAAAGTTTTTGAAAATCTCTAAGAAAACAATATCTGGCTAGTTTTGAAAATTTCAAAATTGATGCCTTTTCGAGATAATCTCTTCTTAGTTTAACATACTGGCTTAGATAATATCTAGAGACATAATTGTCGGAGGGACATTCATTCTGTGATAATGTAATGAAATACAGCTAAGTATAAAAGGTAAACTAAAACGAACATTCACAAATCAATATTATGACATAGTTATGACTAATCATCTGGTTTATACAAAATCGACTTCATAAATAATTCTGAAATAAATTGTTCCTTATAGTATTTGATTTTATCCGAAGACAAATCTTGGGGGATCGATCTGACTCATGGCAAGTTCCAACTTGCTCCAGGATGCGAGTCAGATCTAAATTCATCCAAGTATCTCTTGTGTAGATGCCTAAGTAGACCCCCACTAAAGTCACCTAAATATGAGAAATCTACAGTTGGGTGTCTACAATAGGCTTTGTATAGAAAATCTACCAAGTTGCTTCTCCCCTCAATCAATGTCCATAAGAGTGTGGTCAACTCCTAATTCTCTTTTAAAAGACCATCATATCGGAGGCACGCCATTCTCAATCGTGGGGCAGCTTCTTTATGTTTGAAGGATGCTAGCACTGCCGCACTTCTGTTAAGCCTATGATATTTATCCAAAAGAATATTGTGTGCTTTTAGTTATTTATCTAACTCCCTATACAAGCTATTTATTTTCGCTTGTTTTCATCCAAGCTTGGTTTTATAGCAGTGAACAGGTTTCCTCCTTATCTAAAATAAAGGATTTAAACCATTATTATCTTCAAAGTGAAAGCTGTTTAAACAAAGAATCCCATACCTGAGAAACGGGAATTGACACTTGAGGAACCTGCTCTTTCTCTCTTGATTTTTCAACACTAATATAAGCAGGCTCCTCTTGAGGGTTTGAAGGCGCAGGGGGTTCAGGCGGGTGTAATGACCCGAATTTTTAGTAACATTATTTAGGAGATTTAATTAGTTAAATTAAATAAAATAATGTAAGGATTAGGGAATTGAGATTTGTGTAACTAAGGGGTAGCCGTGCCATGTATCCAAATGAACTAAGTAAATTGAAATGAAACACAATGTTAGGAAATAGACAAGGGCAATATAGGAATTAGTATTATTCTTATACCCTAATCCCCTTAAGCCATATTCCATATGTTTATTTCATATTCACAAAACAAAATATAGACTTAAGGCTGACCACCAATGAGGGAAAATAAGAGAATATAAAGCTAGGATCAGTAGGAAAGCTTAAGCAACAAAATCAAAGATCAAATCTCAACACCTTAATCTCAAATCTAAGGTGAATAATGACTACATCTTATATTTTCTAATTTCTTTCAGTTTTACGATGAAATCCGAATTATTTTGCAAAGTTATTTGCCATGTTTTAATTGTTAAAATGGATATATAAGCTTGTTGATGATTTATGGTATTTCATATGGATTTTATGATATGTTTAATGTGAAAATCCTATTAAATGACATCCAAATGCCTTGCGATTTTATATTTAGATTAGAAACGATATTTTAGAGACGGGTTTCAAATTTCATAATTTTCTAAATTAACGTGGATTTTATATTAATTTTCAAGCAAGGAAAATGGATATTTGGGTTTAAAATAATTTATGACTAAACTATATATGTTTTGGGTTAAAAATTTATATATGTTAGAAAACATATTAAAAATGAATATTTAAGGTATGGGACTTAAATGTTTTATATATTTATAAAAGAAGATGGGATATTTTGTAAATAAATTAAATTGTTTGATTCTGAAATATTGGCAGAACTTTTAGAAAAGAAATTAACAAACAATAAGATTTTGACAAACAAGGCATGTTAGTTGAAAAGATTACTTTAAAAAGCTAAAAATCAGTTTAAACATGCTTTTTACATGTTTCACCACTTTCGGCACTCTCCTTCGGACGCCTTACTTCCACCTCATTCTCAGTCGAAACCAATGCGTCTGGTATCAATACTTACTACGTAGTGAATTAGATTAATGAGGAAGGTATGAAGTCGAAGTGTGGGGTTTTGAAGGGGTCGAAGCGTGTCTTTGTTTTTAAAAGAGAATGCGCCTGCTTTGCTTTCGACTTAATTAGCTTTCGACTTGGTTAGTTTTCATCTGGGTTAAATTGTTTTAGAGGAATGGTTGCATCTTTTTTTTAAGTAATGGCTTTCGACTAGGTCGAAATCCCCATTGTTTTCGCCTATTTCATTTCGATGCAGTGCGTTTGAAATGTCCCTTTGTTTTAAAATCCAAGCCGCTTCTTTATTGCTTTCGAAGGGAATGGTTTCGACACCATCACTTCTTTTACTTAGGAAATAGCTTTCGAAAGTGTTGCTTTCGACCCTGTTCTTTTACGACCCTTTTGAGATTTTTAAAGATAAACCCAATGGTTTCGAATAACATAGTTTTGAATGGTTTTGAAAGGTTTCCACATGTTTTACTTGAATCCAAATGCTTTCGAAAGGTTTGATGTTTACAAAGGATTTTAACGCTTTTGAAACGTCTAAATGAAGGTTTCGAAGGGGTTGTTCCCTAATGGTTTCGAAAGGTTTAAAATCAAGGTTTCCAATGTTTTCGAAAGGGAATGTTAAGTGTTTTATAGATTGGATGTCTAAGGTTTTAAAGCTTTTGAAGGTGATGTTTTTCAATGGTTTCGAAAGGTTGAATATGAATGGTTTCGAAAATTATGTTTTGGCTTTTCGACCTAAGGTTTCACTTGTATCGAAAGGATTACTTTCAATGGGTTCGAAAGGGGTACATTCAAAGGTTAAATGTTTTCATCAACAAAGCTTTGTGTAAAGTATGTATAACATTGCAAGGTGATTTGAGTAAAGCATAGAGTATATTTTCCTTGTTTAAAGAATGATTTAAAGGTTTAAATCAATTAGAAAGCAATGGTTTTCAAGGAAAATTAATGGGTAGTTAGCCCTAAGTAAAATGACTCAGATATTAGAATACTAGATGGGACTGGTATAGGGTCGCACCCTATACATTAGCTATTAGCCCCTAGCTAATTTAGTCCAAATTTCCAATGTGTAGGGCTTTGTCACAGGTAAGACTAAAATGATGTTACACACAGAAAGGAATATATGTACAAAGATAGGTTATTGGGGAGCCCATAGAACCATCAGGATCATTTGACCTTGGAGATGTTAGTTATGGATAGACCGTCCAGAAGAGGAGTATCTAACAGAAGTCAGATTATTTGTTTATTTTGTTTGGTAGGCCCGAGTTAGCCAAAGGTTAGTAGTTAGCCAAACAAAACTATATTGTTCGGACAGATAGTCCATTTGTTACCTGATTTATATGCTTTCATGATATTGATATTATTGTTTTAACCAGTTTTGGTTGTAGTATTAAGATTTGCAAAAGATATGTTTAAAAAGGATATTAGTGAGGGGAAACCCGTTCTGCTAAGCGGCTTGGTCTCACTAAATATCAAATGTCCGACATGTATAGTATTATTCACACTAGGCTTTATGTCTGACTCGAAGTTTATGTTTTCCCCTTTAAACTCTCGGGTGCTCGAAACTGATCTGAGTAGGCTGAGAGTTGAGGATTTACAGGTTTTAGTAGATGGACGAATAAAGCTTCCAAAGACGAACAGGAGGCTGAAGTCGGCTATTTAGGAGTTGTTCTGTTTGTTTTATTCCGTTGTGCTGTAGTAAGTCAGTTATGACTATTTAGTACTCTGGTCATCCAAGGGGGCATCTTCATATGTCGCTCTTGGCTTATTTTGTAATAATTATATTTGATCTAAACGTGGGAAATGTTTGGGATTATGTAACTTGGATATGAAATGTTGTTTTGAAATGTAATCAGAAAAATGTTTTAATCTGTTGATGATTTTATTTCATATTCAAGTGCTTCTAATATTATGGATACCATTAACATTACCATATTTGGTCACCAAAAGTTAATACTATAGATGACTACAACATCTGTAGCGCTTTGCTTCGGGCCTCCAGATAGGGGATGTTACAACTTGGTATCAGAGCACTGGTTTATGGAAAACTTTAACTTAAAAATGATTTTTGAAAACATAATCCTAAGGAGTTAGAGATAAGATCGGGTTATGGGAAAATGCTATAATAACGTACTTTTATTTGCTATATATAAGTATATGCTATATCTCTATTCTCCTATCTCTCTTAGGCTATTCTTCTGTATCTCACGGGGCTTGAATGCAGATATGGATGCTAGAAGTGGAAGAGTTAATCTTGGAGGAGGAAGCACCATGACAAACAAAATGTCAGACCAAATACCAGGAGAAACCAAGGTCAGGCACAAGCTGGAAATGTTGGTGCTGGAGTTCCGAAAGTTGACATGGGAGCTATGTATCAGTTCTTTGTCAACATGATGCAGGCGGGTGTTGCTGTTGGAGTAGTTGGTGGAAGAGTTCAGGAAGCTCCAGTGGTCAACAACTACGCTATTCTGGGTAGTGATTATGCTCGGTTTGGAGGAAAGCCATTTATTGGAACTGAAGATGTCATTGAAGTTTAGAACTGGTTACAGCACTATGAGAGAATCTTTGCAAATTTGGGGCTCAATGATGAGCAGAAGAGAAGGCTTGCTTCGAGACATCTTCCAGGAGCAGCTTTATACCGGTGGAATAGTGTGACGGTAGGAGTTAATGAGAAGACGATAACATGGGCCAAGTTCAAAAGGAGATTTGAGGAAAGGATAATGTCGGAGATTGCTAAGTCTACTCTGCTTAGGAAGTTTGTTGAATTGGAGCAGGGAGACATGACTGTATTTAAGTATGTGAGGAGGTTTGAGGAGCTTGCAAGATATGGCTATGCTAGGGTTGATACTAATATTAAGAGAAATTAGAAGTTCATCAGGGGGGTTGAAGCTTGAGCTTGCTAGGGCAATGTTACCGCATATTAGGGATCCATGTGATGTTGTAGTAAAGATGGCTTTGAGGAACGAAGAGATGCTTACTTTTCTAGAGAGAAACAAGGCAAAGGAATTCCAGGTGGGGCAGAGTCAGAAAAGGAAGTTCTTCCATAAGAAAGGAGCTCAGAAGGGTGGAGCTGCTAAGAAGGGAAAGTCAGAAGTTGTCTGCATTAAGTGTGATAAGAAAGGGCATTTTGCTAATGAATGTCGCTCAGGAGATGGAAAGAAGGTGATCGGGAAGAAGAATATCAGATGCTTCAACTGTGATCAAATTGGACATTATAAGAACCAGTGCAAGGAGCCTACTAAGGATGGGAATGGAAAGGTGTTTGCATTGGAGCCAGCTACCACGAGGCCAACAGAGGAGGAAAAAGGAAAAGCTATGTTAGGAGGTACGCTTTAGATTCATGGTATGTCGGTTAGCATTCTGTTTGATACCGGTGCATCCCATTCTTTTATATCTCATTGTTTGGTAGATAAGCTTAACCTGGAACCCTCATATTTAGTTACTTCCTTAAGGGTTGCAAATCCAATAGTAGGGTATGTGACACTTGGTATGAAGTGTGACCACCTAGAGTTTGATTTGTTAGGTCATGCCTTTGTTTGCAGTTTGCATGTGTTTGATTTAGTAGAGTTCGGAATTATTTTGGGTATGGATTGGTTAAGTAAGTACGATGCTAGGATATTTTGCCATGATAGCAAAATATTGCTTAGACACCCTGATTGTAGTGATCGAATTGTATATACCATAGAAAACCCTAGTTGTGAGGTGAATGCTTTGTTGGGTGTTGTGAAGGTAGAAGACGAGTTAAATCGAGTTCTCGTGGTTAGAGAATTCATGGATGTCTTTGAACCTGTAGTAGGACTGCCACCGAAACGAGCCATTGAGTTTCGGATAGATTTAGTACCTGGAGTAGAACCGGTAAGTAGACCGCCAAGCGGGATGACGCCAACCGAGTTGAGGGAGCTGAAGGTGTAGTTGGTGGATTTGGAAGGCAAGAATTTTATTAGACCTAGTAGTTCGCCTTGGGGAGCAGCCGTAGTGTTTGCAAAGAAGCCGGATGGATCGTTGAGGTTATGTATCGATTATCGTAAGTTGAATGAGAAGATGATAAAGAATCGATATCCGTTGCCTAGAATTGACGATTTTTTCGATCAGTTGAGTGGACCCAAGGTATTTTCTCAATTGGATTTAGCAACAGGTTTCCATCAGCTTAGAATAGCAGAGGATAGTATTCTTTTGACGATGTTTAGAACTATATATGGATCGTATGAATGGTTAGTGATGCCGTTCGGACTAACTAATGTGCCAATGTTCTTTTTGGATTTGATGAACCGAACTTTCCAAGAGTACTTGGACAGGTTTATGTAGGTTTTCATAGATGATATTTGATATACTCTAAGGATGAAAGGGAGCATGAAGTTCATCTTAGAGTGATGCTTGAGACGCTGGGGCAGAATCAGTCGAAGGCGAAGTTTTCGAAGTGTCATTTCTGGAAGAAGGAAGTGAAGTTTCTTGGTCATGTAGTCTCAGAGAAAGGGTTGTCTGTAGATCCGACTAAGATTGAAGTAGCAGATAATTAGAAGAGATCCGGGACAGTGATTGAGATAAAGAGTTTTCTTGGATTGGCTGGATATTATAGGAGGTTCATTAAGGATTTTTCATGGATAGCAGCACCGATGACTAATCTAACGCAAAAGGATGTAAAGTTTGTTTGGACCGATAAGTGTGAGAAGGCGTTCTAGAAGTTGAAACACTTATTGACTAATGAACATGTACTAGTGGTTCTAGAAGGGAATCATGATTTAGTAGTATATACAGATGCATGTGGAACTAGATTAGGAGCTGTGTTAATGCAGAGAGGTAAAGTGATTGCCTATGCATCTCGACAGCTTAGACCGCAGAGTATTTACGCATTGAAGCTATGGAGACATTATGTTTTGGGAGAAAGATTTGAGTTATATTTGGATCATAAGTCATTGAAGTATTTATTCTCTCAAAAGGAGTTGAATGTGAGACAGTAGAGGTGGTTAGAGTTTTTAGCCACTTATGACTTTGGAATTGAATAAACACCGGGAAAAGGCAATAAGGTTGCAGATGCATTTAGCAGAAAACATCAGAATACAATGTTTGTGATGATATCTGAGTGGAAAGATTTGGAAGCGTTGACTACATGTAGAGTATAGTGGAGGTCTAAGAGTAGTCCTAGTACTGAGACTGTAGTATTGTCATGTTTGGAAGTTCGACCAGTGATAATTGAAAAGATTACTTCTAAACATGTGAAGGATCCAGTATTAGTTGAACGGATCAAGAAGTTGAGGGACGGAACGGAGAGCGGTGACTTGAAGGGTTTCAGGCTTGACCAAAATGGGTGGTTGAGAAAGAAAGAAAGATATGTGTTCCGAATGTGGGAGACATTAGGAAGGAATTTTTGGAGGAATGCCATCGTTCGAAGTTCACTATTCATCTGGGAGGAACTAAGATGTATCAGGACATGAAGAGGAGATTCTTCTAGGAAGGTATGAAGAAGGATGTAGGCATATGGGTGAAGTAGTGTTTGAACAGCCAACAGGTAAAAGCCGAACATTAGAAGCCAAGTGGGTTGCTTCAGCCATTAGATATTTTAGTATAGAAGCGGTATTTTATTTATATGGATTTTATAGACAGGTTGCTGAGATCTTATAAAGGAAATGAAAGTATATTGGTCATAGTGGATAGATTGACCAAGAGTGCCCATTGCATTCCAGTTCAGTCAACTAGGATGACACATGTATTGGCTAAGTTGTTTATGAGGAATATAATTAGACTTCATGGAATTCCTAGTAGTATAATAAGTGATAGAGACTCCTTATTCACTAGTGAGTTCCGAAAGAGTCTATAGGATATTTTAGGTACCAAGCTCAAGATGAGTACCACCTACCATTCGTAGACAGATGGGCAAACGGAAAGAGTTAACAAAATCTTGGAAGATTTGTTACGAGCTTGTGTGTTAGATTTTGGAGGATCATGGGAAGACCATCTACACTTAGTTGAGTTTTCGTATAATAACATTTATCAGGCTAGTATAGGGATGGCACCGTTTGAAGCTTTATATGGAAGACCATGCAAATCTCCAGTTTGTTGGTTAAAGACTGGGGATAGGTTGGTTCTTGATCCGGGTTTAGTTAGAGAAGCTACAGAGAAGATTGAGTTAATTAGGGATATGATGAAGGAAGTTTAGTCTAGGCAGAAAGTTAGGCAGATAGAAGACGGTAAGACTTAGAGTTCTCTGTTAGAGACCACGTGTTCTTCAAGGTATCACCGATGAAAGGTGTAATTCGATTCTGGAAATCAAGGAAGTTAGCACCGAGATTTGTAGGACCATTTCCTATTATAGAGACAATTGGGAAACTCGCATATAGAATAGAGTTACCGAACCATTTGGCAGGAATCCACGACGTTTTTCATATTTCTCATCTAAGAAAGTGTGTTAGAGATCTGGAGAATATTATAGCACCTACTGTGTTAGAAGACTTAATAGTAGAGCCGAATTAGACTATAGTTAGAAGGCTAGTTCGTATAGTCGCAAGAGATGAGAAGAGGCTAAGGAACAAGATAGTCAAATTAGTCAAAGTCTAGTGGAGCGATGATGAGAAAGACTGTACTTGGGAGACTAGGAGCAGGATTAGAGATGCATATCCTGATTTTTTTGATGGTATGTTTTACCTTTTTGATTGTTTGGTTGTGTACCTTATCGTAATTTCGAGGACGAAATTCTTTAAGGAGGGGAGTTAGTAATAACCCTAATTTTTAGTAACATTATTTAGGAGATTTAATTAGTTAAATTAAATAAAATAATGTAATGATTAGGGGATTGGGATTTGTGTAATTAAAGGGTAGCCGTGCAATGTATCCAAATGAACTAAGTAAATTGAAATGAAACACAATGTTAGGGAATAGACAAGGGCAATATAGAAATTAGTGTTATTCTTATACCCTAAACCACTTAAGCCATATTCTATAGGTTCATTTCATATTCACAAAACAAAATGTAAACTTGAGGCCGGCCACCATTAAGGGAAAACAAGAGAAGATAAAGCTTGGATCAAGAGGAAAGCTTAAGCAACAAAATCAAAGATCAAACCTCAACACCTTAATCTAAAAGATAAGGTGAATAATGACTGCATCTCATGTTTTCTAATTGCTATCAGTTTTAGGATGAAATTCGAATTATTTAGCAAAGTTATTTGCCATGTTTAAATTGTTAAAATCGATATATATGCTTGTTGATGATTTATGGTATTTCACATGGATTTTATGAAATGTTTAATGTGAAAATCCTATTAAATGACATCCAAATGCCCTCCGATTTTAGATTTAGATCAAAATGATATTTTAGAGATGGGTTTCAATTTTCATAATTTTCTGAATTAATATGGATTTTATATTAATTTTCTAGTGAGGAAAATGCATATTTGGGTTTAAAATAATTTACGGCTAAACTATATATGTTTTGGGTCTGAAATTTATATATGTTAGAAAACATACTAAAAATGATTTAAAGGAATTTTTGTAGAACTTTCCTATGTGTTTTAATGAATATATAAAATTATTTAAGGTATGGGATTTAAATGTTTTATATATTTATAAAAGGAGAATGGGTATTTTGTAAATAAATTAAATTATTTATTTCTGAAATATTGGCAGCACCTTTAGTAAAGAAATTAAGAACCAATAATGTTTTGACAAACAAGGCAGGTTAGTTAAAAAGATTTCTTCAAAAAGCTAAAAATCAGTTTAAACATGCTTTTTACATGTTTCACCACTTTCGACATCCTCCTTCCGACGCCTTACTTCCGCCTCCTTCTCAATCGAAACCAATGCGCCTGGTGTCAATACTTATACGTAGGGAATTGGATTAAGGCGAAAGGTATGAAGTTGAACTATGGGGTTCCGAAGGGGTCGAAGCATATCTTCGTTTTTAAAAGAGAATGCGCCTGTTTTGCTTTTGACTTAATTAGATTTCGACTTAGTTAGTTTTGATCCGGGTTAAATTGTTTTAAAGGAATGGTTGTGCCTTTTTGTTTTAAGTAATGGCTTTCGACTAGGTCGAAACCCCCCTTGCTGCCGCCTTTTTCCTTTCGATGTTGTGCGTTCGAAAGGTCCCTTTGTTTTAAAATCCAAGCCGCTTCTCCATTGCTTTCGAAGGGAATGGTTTTGACACCATCACTTATTTTACTTAGGAAATAGCTTTTGAAAGTGTTGCTTTTGACACTGTTATTTTATAACCCTTTTCAAAATTTTAAAGATAAACCCAAAGGTTTCGAATAACATAGTTTTGAATGGTTTCGAAAGGTTTCCACATATTTTACTTGAATCGAAATGCTTTTGAAAGGTTTGATGTTTACAAAGGATTTTAATGCTTTCAAAAGGTCTAAATGAAGGTTTCGAAGGGGTGGTTTCCCAATGGTTTCGATAGGATTAAAAGGAAGGTTTCCATTGTTTTCGAAAGGCAATGTTAAGTTTTTTAAAGATAGGACGTCTAAGGTTTTAAAGCTTTCAAAGGTGATGTTTTTCAATGGTTTCGAAAGGTTGATTATGAATGGTTTCGAAATGTATATTTTGGTCTTTCGGCCTAAGGTTTTACTTGTATCGAAAGGGGTACTTTCAATGGGTTCGAAAGGGGTACTTTCAAAGGTTAAATGTTTACATCAACAAAGCTTTATGTAAAGTATGTATAACATGGCAAGGTGATTTGAGTAAAGCATAGAGTATATTTTCCTTGTTTAAAGAATGAATTAAAGGTTTAAATCAATTTGAAAGAAATGGTTTTCAAGGAAAATTTATAAATATTTTACCCTAACTAGAATGACTCGGATATTAGAATACCAGATAGGACTGTTATAGGGTCGTGCCCCATACATTAGCTATTAGCCCCTAGCTAATTTTATCCAAAATTCTAGTGTGCAGGGCTTTGTCATAGGTAAGACTGAAATGATGTTACACACAAAAAGGAATATATATTTACAGAGATAGGTTATTGGGGAGACTGCAAAAAACTAGGATCAGTTGAACCTGGAGAAGTAAGTTGGGGACAGACTGTCCAGAAGAGGAGTATCTAACAGAAGTTAGATTATTTCTTTATTTAGTCTGGTAGGCCAGATTCAGCCAAAGGTTAGTAGTTAGCCAAACAAAACTATATTGTTCGAACATATAGTCCATTTGTTACCTAATTTATATGCTTTCATGATATTTATATTATTGTTTTAACCAGTTCTGACTGTAGGATTAAGATTTGTAAAAGATATGTTTTAAAAGGATATTAGTGAGAGGAAACCCGTTCTGCTAAGCAGTGTGGTCTCACTAAATATCAAATAACCGAGATGTATAGTATTATTCACACCAGGCTTTATGTCTGACTCGAAGTTTATATTTTTCCCTTTAAACTCTCGGGTGCTCAAAACTGATTTGAGTAGGCTGAAGGTTGAGGATTTACAGGTTTTAGTAGATGGACGAATAAAGCTTCCGAAGACGAACAGGAGGCTGAAGTCAGCTATTTAGGAGTTGTTCTGTTTGTTTTATTCTGTTGTGCTTTAGTAAGTCAGTTATGACTATTTAGTACTCTGGTCATCCAAGGGGGCATCTTCATATGTCGCCCTTGGCTTATTTTGTAATAATTATATTTGATCTAAACGTGGGAAATGTTTGGGATTATGTAACTTGGATATGAAATGTTGTTTTGAAATGTAATCAGAAAAATGTTTTAATCTGTTGATGATTTTATTTCATATTCAAGTGCTTCTGATATTATAGATACCATTAACATTACCATATTTGGTCACCGAAAGTTAATACTATAGATGACTGCAGCATCTGTAGTGCTTTGCTTCGGGCCCCCAGATAGGGGATGTTACAACATGGTATCAGAGCACTGGTTTATGGAAAACTTTAACCTAAAAATGATTTTTGAAAACATAATCCTAAGGAATTAGAGATAAGATTGGGTTAGGGGATGTTGCTCCATCTTTTTGATTTTGTCCATGACCCTATTGACAAGAGCAGGGTCGAGTGAGGGGAAGCTCAATTTAGGGCATGTATCGACGTTGTAAACATAAGCGAGCTTCATAGCATCTTCAAAAGAATTCATGATAATATATGTAAGAGAAGTGTCTAGAAATTGAGACACACGCCGCTTAGCATCAGAAATGGTGTCGATGGCCAACTTTAATGAACCTTTATTTTTATTCATCTTTTCCTTTAACAAAGATTGTTTGGCCGCCATTCGAGTCTTTTCCTCCTCGGACTCTTTCAGAGTCATTTTCAATGCTAAATTTTCATCAGCGAGGATTTGACGAACTTTCCTCTCCTCTGAAATAATAGATTTAATTGGGCGAGAGAAGCCCTCAATCGCTTCAATTCAATCGCAGCCACACTTTTATCTGCGGATAAGGAGGAAACTTGATTGTTTAAGTGAGAAATTTCCTCTCGAAGCTTAGACGATTCAACGAAGGATTTTGATGCATTTTCATGCAAGGAGAACCAGCTCTACGAAATTTGGAAGAAAAGGTACAACATAAGTCAAAAACTTAAGGAAAAACAATAATAATAAAGTTAAGTGAAGTAAAGCATACTAAGAGTTGTTGTTCTATAAGAGACCTATAGTGACCTGCAAAATCAAAAACAGAAGAAGGTGGGTGAATCGAGCCAAAGGATGAAGAATTTAAGATAGATTGGACTATCTTTTCAAAGTCGCTCTAAGGCATAGGAGATGACGGTCCAGTAGGATTAAGCTCTTGGTAAGGGGTTGAAGTCCCCAAATCCTTCTACATCTACTCAATCACACTTGGAGAGCTTGAGATGACAATGTGAGAAAGCGGATCAACCTTTGTGGGAGTCTTCTTAGGTTGATCGCGAGAAGCTTTAATTGTTGGACTTTCCGGACATTTGTCAATATTAACAAACTCCCCTTCTTCCAGTGATCGAGAATCGGGAACTTCGACAATTTTGGCCTTCTTTGGAGATGGTTCCACCATAGTCGTTTTACCCAATTTTCTTTTGGCGGCCATCTTCGTGTTAGTCGCTGAGAAGTTGGTTTTGATGACAACAACCTTAGAATAAGATTATAAAATATAAAAACTAACAGTACTGTTTAGATATATATGTATATGCAGGAAGTATATGTAGGTACCAAAGAATGAAGACTATATAGTATAGATATTCAAGAACTGATGAACTCAAGATCGAAGATATCAAGATTCAAGACTCATGAGTATCAAGATTATCAAGAATTCAAGATTTCAAGATATGTAATTTAGTTAGGAATTTTGTTAAAACTCCTAGAAAAGCACTGACATCTTAAAATCCATTTTATTCGTGGAATGGAATCCACTTCGAGCCCGTTAAAGGGATGGAACCCTAAGTAGGATGGAACCTACGAAAATCTAGTGGAACATTGTTTTGTATCCACTAACTTTTATTCAAATGTTTTACAAAATTATATCTTGTTTTCAAAATGATTTCAAAGTCTTCCTTTTTAAATCAAAAACATCTATCCTGGTTTTAAAATACTTTTAGCCTCAAAATAATCTTTATTTTCAATATCAAATTATCCTTGGTTTTAAACTATATTTTATTTATAATATATTTAACTTTTAATATTTATACTTAGATTTAAATATAAATTATAGTAAAATTTTATATATACCAAAATATTGTTCTCTATACTTATTTCTGTATTTTAACTATAGTTAAGTATATTTATAAAGTTTAAAATATTTTTAATACAAGATAGAAGTTATTTTCAAAGAAAAACAAATTACCAAAAATAACTTAGGCATGTTGACAACCCCAAGGAACCCTTGTCGATAAGGTGACAGTTTATTTCAAAAGTTTGAATTTCAAAAGAAGTGTATATTCATCATATCCTTTCACGAATGGACAAGGCTGATGTTCTACGATAAATATGGCTGTTTTAAATGAATTTATATTCATATTTTCTCTGATTTCACTCTTTTCTTCTTCCACATTTCTTTATATACATTTTTACCATTACTCTGCCGTAATCACCATTGAATCTAACTAGATCATCTCTGGTTTGATTCTCTATCACTATCTCAACAAGATCCCAGTGCTATTCAGAGTTATAGATTTGTTTGTAATCAATCGAGCGAGAAAAGGTGTGATTGTAGCTTGGAAAATCAATCGGGTGAACTTGTTGCCTGTAAAATCAAGTATCTCTACCCAGAGGATTGTGAATCTGGAGCGGTGTAGCTCGTGGCCTTGAAGTCGAGGGTGTAATTGTAAGAATTGATTTTGAAAGGAAATCCGTACTTGTGTTGCGGGACTGGATGTAGGGTAACTCCGAACCAGTATAAAATCCGGTGTGTTCTTTCCTTTATTGCTTTACTTTATATCTGCATCTATGTTTGATTCTGTGATCATATCTGTGTCTGAATATTGCATACATTTGTGTTCAAATTGATATAAACTCAAAAAGAATTAGTAATTCCTTAAAACACTATTCACCCCCCCTCTAGTGTTAATTCTTGCCTTAAGATCCGTAATCTGCATTTCTCACATTTGGTATCAGAGCGAGGTTTTCAAAGTTTCATAATCTGAATTTTGAAGAATTTCAAAATGGCTACCAACACTGGTTCTATTACTTCTGTCACTAGTTCATTTATAGAAGGTCAGTCTACTGTCAGACCACCACTTTTTAATGGCAGTAACTATGCATATTGGGCATGTAGGATGAAAATATATTTACAATCTGTAGGACTAGACACTTGGAATATCACACAGACTGAATATTTTGAACCCACAACTGATTTTGCACAGTGGACTGCTGAGCAAAAGACCATCGCACAAAATAACTTTAAAGCTATGAATATTCTGTTTTGTTCAGTTGATAGGAATTAATTTAATAGAGTGTCAGTTTGTAAGTCTGCATATGAAATCTGGAAAACTTTGCAAGTTACTCACGAAGGAAAAGCAAAGTTAAACAAATCAAAATTTCCATGCTCACAAATCAGTTTCAATTATTTAAAATGAATCCTAATGAGTCTATTCCAGATATGTATAGTAGATTTTAGGATATTGTGCATTCTCTAATATCCTTGGGAAGAGTATTTTTGGAAGAAGATCAAGTCAGAAAAATCTTAAATTCTTTTACTCCGGAATGGGATCAAAAGACACTTGCGATCGAAGAGGCAAATGACATCGGTAACTTAAAGATAGAAGAATTAATTGGAAATCTAATGTCGTTTGAAGTCCAAATGATTGGGAGAATAGAAAGCAAAGCATCTGAAAAGAAATCAATTGCATTCAATGCATTGACCGATGGATCAGACTCAAACAACGATAATGATGAAGAGATAGCCTTTATGACCAAGAAATTTCGGAAATTCCTGAAATACAAAAGATGAATAATCTCAAGAGAAACAACTATGAGAACTCTGGTAATCAGAATGTAGTGCCAAACTATATCAAATGTTTCAACTGTGATGAACCAGGCCATATCAAAAGAGACTGTCCGCATCTAGATAAGAAAAATCTTCCTATAAACAATGATTCCACAAAGAAACGAAAACGTGCATTTACCGCTACTCTAGATGACTCAGACTCGTCCTCAAGCAATGATGATCAGAAGACAGATAATTCAAATATGTGTTTCATGGCAATTCACGACTCCAACGAATTCAGAGAAACGGACTCAGAAAAAGGTACACGTTTACAATACATTGGTTGAAATTTCATGCTTAGGATTGGATGTTTGATTGGTTGATTTTGAATTGGTGAATCGTTTGAATTTTAAAATTTTTATTATTATTTTATTATATTTTTACTATTATTTTATTATTATTTTTATTTTTAAATAGTACCATAATATTTTATGGAATATACTATAATTCTAGTAATATTCCAGATATTATATAGACATTAAAAATAATAAATATATATATTAGAATAATTAAGAGAAATAAATCATAAAAATTCAGAGACACCTGTCGACAATGCCCCTCCCACGTTGTCGACAAGGGTACAGAAATTTGAAATTCAAATTTGAATTCAAATGTTTGAATTTCCCTCCATCTTTTCACTTCATTCAAGTCTCTGAAAAGTTGCCTTTTGACCAGAGAACCTGTCTCTTGAGAATCTATTTATTTACTTTCTCTTATCACAACTTTTCACTTTCATTTCCAAATTCAAACTCTTATTTGAAAATATCAAGCTTTCTACTCTCTACTCTAATGGCTTCTTCAAGCAAACCTTCCACAATGAGACTTTCCAGAAATATAAAAGAGCAACTTTTCAATAATCCGGAGGCTATAAAAGCATATATCAACTATGCTAACTATGGAAAAGCCCATCCCAGAAAGTTTGCTTTATTTCAAGATTTCTCTACTTATGAAATCGATTCTCTTTTTACAAACAACCAAGGTCTTAGTCTTGTTGATGCTTCACAAAATGACTTTATTTGTTATCCAAATCTTGTTAAAATTTTCTATGCAAATCTCAACCGTAGATTTTATAATGGAAATGATGATGATATTTGGAGTAGTGTCAAATGCACTAGAATCATTTTAAATTGTGATGTTTTAGGTACCATTCTCAATTGCAATAGCATGGGAATGGATCTTTCTAGTTTTAATATCGATGAAAATGATCGTGAGACATTTCATCACATTTTCGAAGGAAATGATAACTTTGAATTCTTAAATCGAAACTTTCGACCAAAAGCTAGAATTGTTAATCTTCTTTTACAACATACTTTGACCCCAAGATCGGGGAGTTTTAACAATCCAACTTCAAAAGTTTGCAAAGCACTTTTTGCTATTTTTGGAAATTATGATATTAATTGGGCACAAGTTATTTTGGATGAACTTCATCCCAAAATTTTTGAAGTGGTTGAAGACACTTTGTATCATGGAATCTATCTCACTCAGATTTTTAATTATTTTGGAGTGAATTTCGAAGGAGAAGAATTTGTTTCAAGAAAAGTTTTTAATCACTCAAACATTTCTCTTATGAAAATTCCATATGTTTTTCAACCATATGAGACTCTTGCCGGAAAGGAAGAGCGTTTGGCTCATGAGGAGATGGAAGAGGAAGAAGAAGAAGAAGAAGGGGATGAAATGGAAATAGAAGAAGAAGAAGAAGAAGAAGGTGAAACATCCTTGGAAAGTATTGACTATCCCTCTAATCCAACCAACAAAACCTTACTCAAAAATCAAAAGACCATTGTAGAGAATCAACGGACTCTTGAACGATCCGTTAGTAAGAGATTGGATAAAATGTCATCCAAGATGAACAAGTTTTTCTCCAAAGTCAGCAAGAAGCTTGGATTATCTTCATCTTCGTCATCCTCTAACTAGTTCTACCTTTTCATGTCATGTTGTATTGGTTTTAGTTTGTTTTGATTTGAATGTTCGTGTAGTTCTTAATGTTTAATCATTGTATCGTTCTATTATGAAATGAAATTGAATTACTTTTCTGTTATCTAGCTTATCTTATCTCCAGAATAAATGTTATTATATTATATAAATATATATATATATACACACATAATTATTCACAAAATCAAAATGAGTCATCAAAATTAACTGACCCCTGTCGACAACCCCCTAGAGATCCTGTCGACAAGTACTGGTCAGAAATGACTTTTCATTTTAAATTTGGAATTTGAATAACTACCTTGTGTCTATTCATTTCAAACGAATTTCTACACCTATAAATACATATTTCTTCCAGAATTCATCACTCAAAATCATTTCTTATCTACTCAATCTATATTTCCTCTCACAAAATCAAATATGGCCGATCCAATTCATAGTTTGACTGAGAATCTTGAAGAAACCCTTAATTCTTTCAAGAATATTCTTTCTTTCATTCTTCGTAATCAGAGACACTTAGAGTTGAGTCTAATGCAGATGATCAAGGAGCAAGAAAAACATATCGATGCGATTCGATGGATGATTTCCTCCTTGCACAAAGATGATAATAAATCACATCCTCCAGTCTCTCTCACCAATGAAAATGAAAATTGGGATGCCATTAAAGCAGACCCTATATTTGGAGAAGAAGGATGGGTGGAAGTTCCTCGTAATGTTTGATTTTATTTGATTGTTTTGTTTAATTTGAATTGATTGCTTAGATTGATTTGATTTGATTTGGTTTGGTGTGGATTGATAATTGGTGTGCAAAACATAATATGTATAAATACACAATGATATTTATATGATCTTTGATTAGTTATCATGTCTATCAGTATAATTATCTCTTAATCTATCTATTATATACTCCATTATATATTTTATTAATGCAGGTACTCTAGTACAAGAATAAGGGGGAGTTATATAGTTTGGAGTTAGTTTTTGTTGATGACAAAGGGGGAGAAGTATAAAATAGGATAGTTAGGCATAGATTAAGGGGGAATTATTAGTTTTAGGGGGAGTTATTAGGATAGAAGTGATATTTTATAAACAAAGGTTGTCATCATCAAAAAGGGGGAGATTGTTAGTCCCTGAGAAGTTGGTTTTGATGACAACAACCTTAGAATAAGATTATAAAATATAAATACTAACAGTATTGTTTAGATATATATGTATATGCAGGATGTATATGCAAGTACCAAAGAATGAAGACAGTACAGTATAGAGATTCAAGAACTGATGAACACAAGATCGAAGATATCAAGATTCAAGACTCATGAGTATCAAGATTATCAAGAGTTCAAGATTTCAAGATATGTAATTTAGTTAGGAATTTTGTTAAAACTCCTAGAAAAGCACTGACATCTTAAAATCCATTTTATTCGTGGAATGGAATCCACTTCGAGCCCGTTAAAGGATTGGAACCCTACGTAGGATGGAACCTACGAAAAATCTGGTGGAACATAGTTTTGTATCCACTAACTTTTATTCAATTGTTTTACAAAATTATATCTTGTTTTCAAAATGATTTCAAAATCTTCCTTTTTAAATCAAAAACATCTATCCTGGTTTTTAAATACTTTTAGCCTCAAAATAATCTTTATTTTCAATATCAAATTATCCTTGGTTTTAAACTATATTTTAATTATAATATATTTAAATTTTAATATTTATACTTAGATTTAAATATAAAATTATAGTAAAATTTTATATATACCAAAATATTGTTCTCTATACTTAGTTATGTATTTTAACTATAGTTAAGTATATTTATAAAGTTTAAAATATTTTTAATACAAGATAGAAGTTATTTTCAAAGAAAAACAAATTACCAAAAATAACTTAGGCATGTCGACAACCCCAAGGAACCCTTGTCGACAAGGTGACAGTTTATTTCAAAAGTTTGAATTTCAAAAGAAGTGTTTATTCGTCATATCCTTTCACGAATGGACATGGCTGTTGTTCTACTATAAATAGAGGCTGTTTTAAACGAATTTATATTCATATTTTCTCTGATTTCACTCCTCTTCTTCTTCCACATTTCTTTATATACATTTTTACCATTACTCTGCCGAAATCACCATTGAATCTAACTAGATCATCTATGGTTTGATTCTCTATCACTATCTCAACAAGATCCCAGTACTATTCAGAGTTATAGATTTGTTTGTAATCAATCGAGCGAGAAAAGGTGTGATTGTAGCCTGGAAACTCAATCGGGTGAACTTGTTGCCTGTAAAATCAAGTATCTCTACCCAGAGGATTGTGAATCTGGAGCGGTGTAGCTCGTGGCCTTGAAATCGAGGGTGTAATTGTAAGAATTGATTTTGAAAGGAAATCCGTACTTGTGTTGCAGGACTGGATGTAGGGTAACTCTAAACTAGTATAAAATCCGGTGTGTTCTTTCATTTATTGCTTTTACTTTATATCTGCATCTGTGTTTGATTCTGTGATCATATCTGTGTCTGAATATTGCATACATTTGTGTTCAAATTGATATAAACTCAAAAAGAATTAGTAATTCCTTAAAACACTATTCACCTCCCCTCTAGTATTAATTCTAGCCTTAAGATCCGTAATCCGCATTGCTCACACTTCCATCTAGCAATGGCTTGGGAAAAAGATGGCGCATGAGAAGTTGAAGTAGGAAGAGACGAATCCCATGAAGGTTGTCAACCTAAGGAGCAGCTGCAAAAAATTCAAACAAGTTATGAGTCAGTAAAGTGATTTAAAAAATAATATAGCAATAAACCACAAGTACAGCGTTTAAACTTACCAGAGTGGTTGGGGCAGATTGGTGACATCGGGAGAAGTTTTTCGGATCTCCCAGGGAAAGGAAGCGCTTACTCCAAGATGTATGCTGGACTAAAGGAGGTTTGCCAAGTATCCACTAACTAGCTGGCAAGAGGGAATGCTTTTGTAAATTCGTAGGATTCAACAAAGTTATCCTGTTCCCAATCTTACTCGAAGCGGCAATCAACAACTCCAATGTTTTCTTATCTTCTTCATTTAGCCCTTTAGCAGAAGCACCTAGCAAAGAAGCATAGATCAGCAAAGGAAAGTATTAAATGGAAAAGTAAAGTTTGAAATCAACTTACGGGGAGAAGAGAAAACCTCACTAATGTTGCGAAGGCACTTGACAAAGAAGAATCGTGTTTCCCAGTCCCTAAATTTATTTACCCCCTCAGATATTAGCTTCTTGGGGGAGTTGGCACTGAAGATTTGGTTGTTCAAGTTGCTAAGCTTAACCAACCGAATGAGATAATTCAGCTTTTCTATATTAAGAGAAGGAATTCCAGACTCCAAGGCCATGATCTCCAAGGATAAAAGATGGGTGTACCCATTGGCTGATAGTTGAATGGGAGCAACTCCAACGTAGGTTATAAACTTAGATAAGAAGTCCGGGAAGGGAAGGAATCCTTCATGCCAAATATGGATTGCCGTGTAGGCAAAGAACCCTTCAGGAGGGCTGTGAAAGGTGTCGTTTTCAGAAGGGGGATAGCTTCCACCCCAGTAATTCCAAAGTCATTGAGAATCGCATCCACCTCATCCTGGGTGGACATTAAGGAATGTTTGGAGGTAACTTCAATGTTCTTGGGTGAACTCATGATTCTTCCAGGTGATATCATTTCAGTTAGAAATTATAGTATGTTATGAAATTAACATTCTTTCAAAGATATTGAAAACCTACTACAACATTAGAATGTCAAACAAAAATATGAAATTACATATTGTTGAAAGAATGTTAAAGTTAAAAAAATGATGAGATTTATTGAGCTTTCGACAGAGTCGAAAGGGAAAAATAGAAGTCGACTCCCAATAAACACCCTTCAACAATGTCGAAAGCCCAAGTATGAAATATATTAAGCTTTCGAGTGGGTCAAAAGGGAAGTCGGAAGTATATGTCCAACAAACACTTTTCAACAACGTCGAAGGTTCAATAGAAGTTTTTTTTATTGAAAAATGTAGTTGACACTTACACAACCAATTTTAATAAAATATACGCTACAAACATCCAATAAACAATTTGAAAGAATCGTTCGAAAATGTAGAAACCCATGGACTTAGTTTCTCTAAGGGAATGTGAATCCCATCAAAAACTTATATGCACATTAAGTCGAAAGATTATGAGTCTGAATCATATTGATAAACAATAAAAGAACTGGGGACGTTTTGACGACACTGGTAAAAGATAATGATCGAATCACAATTAGTTACAAAAGGTTCCGACAGAGTCGAAAGGGGTGCATGGTTTCAAAAGTGTACCAACAACAAAATTTTAATCAATACAATAGGTTTCGACTAAGTCGAAATGTTTGACTTGATTCACAACTTATACAAAGTATCCTTTCTTCAATCCAGTTTGCAAAATGTATGTGTTTCTAACTTAAACAAATTGGAAGTATGTACCAAAGGTTGTGAAACCTATAAGACAAAGTTTATGCTTTTGAAAGTATGTACAAGGTGATTATTCAGTAGGACACATTTGCCAACTTCTTCGAAAGGTATAGGGAAACACTACAGTACAAAACTGCTTTCGAAGAGGTCGACTTCATACTAACTATAAAACCTTTCGACGAGGTAAATTAAATGAAGCGCTAGGTTACCTTTCGACCCCATCGAAAGGTGCTAATAAAGCAAACCAAAGGTTGCCATCTTAATCCCTTTCGAAGGGGTAGAAAGGTAAAATTGTAGCACTAAATTTTGATTTGTACAGCTCAAGACTTCTATGCGAATAAATAGAAATCTCCTTCTTCCCCAAATCCGATTTCAACCCAAAAATTCAAAAAACAAAATCAGTAACAAAGTGAATTTGAGCACGAATTAACCATTTATACTCGTAAAATCTTTGAGATGAAGATTCGAATTCTTTAAAAGTAATAATAATAGTAGGATTCGAATTAGGTAGGTTTAGAATGAAAATTAATAGAAAAACAAATTGAATAAAGATATGAAAGTAAATTATAGAATTCTTTCAGGCAGAAATGGTTTCAAATGAATAAAAACAGTTGTTCAAAGCCGAACTGTAAAGGTTTTAGAAATCGAAATTTACTATGAAATGAAAAATTTAAAAAGAAAGATAATAGAAACTTAAATTAGATCAGAATTTTTATTTTTTGAAGATGAAGATTATTTGAGAGTTTAAGAACTTTAACGTCTGCTTGAAGTTGTTTTGATTACATATGAATGAAAGAGGAGAAGAAGAGAACGTGGTTTATAAGAAAAGTCAACAAATACGGTAAACCCTCGATCAAATTTAAATGAACGGTCAAGTTTTACTCTGGAACTGGAATATGATAAGGCGGGAAACATTTAGGGTTTCGAAATGATTGACTTGGAAAATCCATGACATCCCTTCGTGGGGGGGGGGGAATGTTACTACCAAATTCCCTTTCGACCTTGTCGAAACTTGCATGAGTAGAGGACAAAGAAGAATAAGAGATAATAGCTTCAGCAAGAGCTTTCGAAGTAGTCGAAGGGAGGATACAACCAAAGGTCAAAAGTATTACAATCTTTCGAAGGGGTTGAAATGGTCAAAAGCACCCTTCCGCTTCAGTGGTTTCCTTTTGAAGCAGGTGCTTCCGCATGCATAAAGGTCTTTCGAATGAGTTGAAGAAACACCTTTCAAAGACAATGGATAACAACCCTTCATATGCATGCCAAACCTTACGAAACCAAAGGTTTCACCTTCATTCAAACTACTTAGACAAATGCCTTGGTCTGAACAACCTTTCGAAAGTAGAATCAAGCCTTTCGAACCGGTCGAAGCCTTTGATATCCAGGGAAGGTTCCACATCAATTTGCAAGCATACATTCGGAAGCCACCTACCACGTCGGAACCATCAATACTTCAACAACTTTGAAACCACAGGAACTGCCTATCGACAGAGTCGAAATCTTGTACCTTTTCTTTTATGACAACAAAGCAACACGAAGAGAAAAGGCGCTACCTTCCCTTTCGACGAAGACGGAAGTGTTCAAGCCCATTCAAAATCAATGTAGAGGGATGCGCAAGTGTCAAAGGAGTCAGAAGGTATATGAAACCACCTTTCGACCAGGTCCAAAGCACTGGGTCGAAAGGTTCCAACCCGCATCTATAAATAAGACCCAAGGGGTCTGGTTTTGGGATCCAAATTCTTTCACTCTATACTTGTATTCTCTGAACTTTGCAAATTGTAAACCCTAATTTGTAAATCAAATTAGGGGAAATTAATCAGTATAGACTTCATTGGATTAGTCAAGGAAAGATTTCGATATTTATTATTATACAGCTGTTTGAAGGCTTCTGTGGAATTAAACTGTGTTTTACTGGTATTGACCTCATCGAAAGGTACCTAGCGATTGGGTCGAAACCCTTGCTTTCCCAAATAATCCAAGTCCTTAACTCCAAACCACGACTCACTAAACATTCATCTTTTAGTAAGTCTAAACCTTAAACCTACCTTGTTCCCCTTAGATTTCAGAATCAAACCCAAGTTATTTAAGATACTAGCTTTCGACAAGGTCGTAACCAATCTAACCAAACCATACTCTTGGATCCTTAGAGTCGACCTTAGGGTTTCACAACCGTTTCGAAAGGAAGGTTTTGAAGGGATAATCAGACAACTTTAACAAGCTCAAAAGACTTGGAAGAAAAGAATAAGAGTGTTTCGACTAGGTTGAAAGGTCAATAAAGGAAAGTTCACAATATAGACTTATTCAAAAAGGTGAATTAAAGGAGGTATTCACATCCTAACTTCCACTACTTAACCAAGAGTGACCAAAGAGAACTGACCCTTTCCTTAAACTCTACTTTGGGGGTGTTGACAAGTTTTCTTGTTAACAAACCCAATGCTTTTGGAAGTTATAATTTTAAGTGTTTGGAAAGGTATGTTTTAAGTGTTTCGAATGGTATGTTTTAAGTGTTTCACAAGGCATGTTTTTAAGTGTTTCGAAAGGAATGTTTCCAAGTGTTCGAAAGATATATTTTATGGTTTCGAAAGAGGATGTCTAAAATTTTAAGCAATAAATTATGAATATATTCTAACCACATACAATCGAGAAGGCAAATTCTCTATTGAATAGTGCTTTACTTCCAATGCTTCAACTCAGACCCAACTATAGTCACTCGGTGGATAGCCATGTTATTATTTAACTATAATTAAGGTGGAGTATTCACATTGATGTTCCATGGTGTAACATCGTCACACTGAGATTTCCTGTTTGACTTAGTTGTTATTAACTAGCAGGAAACTTTCAAATGATCATTCCATAATTATCTAATACCTACAAGTACGTAAATCGTTTGTGCCCTAAGCAGCGATGGTGATACACTACCCGACATTTGATAAGCCTTGCGGACTCTGGTCTCAATGGATATATCAATATCCTTCCTTGAAACATCTTGATCAGGAATATTTGAAATATAATTTTATTTTGTGATTAATTACTCATGATTGCAATTATTAGCAGCTACAATTGTAACAACCCGTCCTTTTGACCTCGGTCCAACGCGAGAATCGACGCCAACAACCCGAGAACCGAAAGGATTAGTTATTAGGGTTTTAGATAAAATAAACATATACAAACACAGGTAGATATCTGATATAGTTCTAACTAACACTATCTAATCATTACTTTCAATGTCTCGTAGTTGAAGGAAATAAAATATTGTACATAAGTAAATAACATAGTCACATCAACATAATATGTCTAAATTGTCGAATACATATGTTTGAATAATACAAGTACAACTCAATCCCTACACGGAGTCAAATCTAGGTACAACACCTATATAAACAACAGATACAATGCACAAATGAATCTTTACCTCTGATACAATATCATCACTATACTCCATCAACCTAAATATATAAAATAATAATAATAGAGTGGATTAAACATAAGTCTAGTGAGTGATCCATACTCTACACTATATATACTACAGAAATTGTATTATGACATGATATGAGACTATCACTCGGCCACCACATGTTCCATCGCCATGTCATACCTAACTGTCATTTACCTCTAATAATATCGCATCGCATCTATGCAAACTCAGTCCGTGGTCCGGTCTCATGCCCTACGGGGTCGTCGGTTTTCCACCATCACACAATCACATAAAGGACTCACTTCCCTGGACTGCTCGTAACATACAGGAAGCCTATTGTCCTCATGCTACCTAATTTGACTCATGCCCTAGTCTTATCATAGCCTGTGGGGTTGCTTAAGATCCACTACCTCCATAGGCAAACCGTAGTAATACAGGGGACCAACATCATGCCCGGGCCACATACTTGTGTAACAGAACCACATTTGTATCCGCATAAACACTTTGGGCCATCTTCTTATCTAGACTTGTTCACATCCACTTCCATCGTCGTATCACATTCTGGTGTCAGAACTTCATATATATTCACTTCAAACAATACCCAATCATCACACACATCCATTTGCTTCGTAGAACCATAATTCGTTTCGTTACTAGCCTCGGATCACCTTCCAATACACAAAGGAAAAAAGAGTCGAATCATTCATTATTTATTTATATAGACCTTTCGATATCCAGGTTCAACATATGCCCAAACATAGCCACCAAGGTCTCGGTCCAACCCATCGATGGACCGGTGTACACAGCTCTTGGGTGTTTCGAGGTTTGGAAAATGGTAGTTTTCATCGTCGTTTCTGCCTCCTTCTGCCTTAGGTAGTCTGAGAATGTACATATACCCTAGCCCTATAGTTCTAAGTCCATTTATTCACTTTAATTCATGAATTGGAGTGGTATATTTGTTTAAACAGAAGATATAAACAAAAACTAGTTTCTACTAATTGTTTGAACCAAATTCCCTCCCAAACCCATGTTAATTCTGAATTTAAGTGTTAATTTGTGTCACACTACTTTATTATAGAGAAAATATAATTGTTAGAGGATTATAATTGCATTTATGAAGAGGAGAACATGAATCACTCACAAAAATGCATATTTCTATCCATATCCTCGTTGTCCGACCTACCGCATATTCTATCTTCATATTTTTGTCTTCAATAGCTGCTGGTACGTAGCCTTATTCGATAGCTATGCAATACTTTTGGTCTCGTTCGATTTGGTGGAATTGTGAGAAAGATAATAGGTTTGGGTTGTCAGTTAGTTGTAAGGAAGATGGAGGGAGAAGAAAGAAAAGTGGTCGACGTAGTTTCTCAACTAAACGTATGCGATTGGTTTTTTAACAGAAGGAGGGAAAACAATCCGCCTATTTTCAAATTCAAAATCGGGAGTTTGGCGCTCGTTTGACTTGATGCTTTTTCGATCATAACTCATATATATGATCCAAATGGGGCAAACAAAAATATCGTGCGACTCAAAAAAATGAAACGGTCGTAGTCGCACTTGTTTCATCATCAAATTCCTATGTCTAAAAAATGTCCATTTTCCCTTTCTTATTTTAAATTTATTTACTTAACTCATTAATTTCAATTGTTATCACATTATACTATTATTAATATTTTGTTAAAATATTTATAACAATTTTAGAGTATTACATTCTCCCTCTTAAAAGAATTTCATCCACGAAATTCCTATGGAATGGAGAATATAATACAATGTTCACTTGTCAAACTTATATCAACCAAGTATAAACACACATCCAATTTACGCAGAGAAACAACATATATAAAATGATATGAACAGTATATTGGTATGAATGTCATGAACTTGCAATTTCTACCCGTAAAATGCATAAATGCCAGTTAATGCATCCTATATAAATGCGATGAAATGACATAATAGGCATGATGCACAACATCTTAGTATAAGAATATTAAAAAAAATTATATGAATGCAAATTCAATCATATATAATTAAACAATCAACCCACCCAAAGCATCTAAATAATAATCCTAGAATATTCCAACTAAAGAAATCAAATTAAAGTTAAGAAACGTACTGGATTAAAGCTAAGGATGCGTAGCCCTCATCTTTTCTTCATGCTCCTACATGTTCTCTACCGGGTCATTTCCTACTACACTCTAACAAATTTCACCATCTTAATTTTATGTCGTTTCACTCTTATTTCTAAGTCATCTCACCCCAAGTTCCACAATATCAGTCGGACCACAGGATGAACTCGTCTCAGATTGAAACTCCACCTCTTCTAATTGGTTAGGCGCTATCGCAATCATTGGATCATGTACAAATTTTCTTAAATGTGACACATGGAATACGTTATGGACTTCTGCCATCTTCATCAGAAGCTCCACTATGCATGTTAAACTCCCTATCCTCTCCAATACTGGAAATGGAGTAATATATCTGGGTGCTAACATCTCCAAACTCCAAAATCTTACTAGTCTCTATAATGGTGAAACTTTGACAAAGACTAAATCTCCCACCATAAATTCCCAATCTTTACTTCTCCTATCCGCATATGACTTCTGTCAATCATATGCAACTTTCATCTTCTTCCTTATAACCTCCACCTTTTCTATAGTATCTCTAACCATCTCTAGGCCCAAAATAATCTTATCCATAGAATCTCACCAACATGAAGGTGACTTATATGATCTTTCATATAATGCATCAAATGGTGTCATGCCTATACTAGCAGGATGGCTATTATTGTATGCAAACTCTATTAATGATCCTCCTAAGAACCTCCAATATCCAATATGCAAGCCCTTAGTAAGTCCTCTAATGCTATGTTCACTCTCTCCATCTGTCCATTAGTCTTTTGGTGATATGCGATGCTCAAACTCAATTCTATTCCCAATGCCTTCTATAAACTCCTCTACAATTCACTTGTACGAAAAGTGGATCTCGGCACTAATTGGAACTCCATGGAGTCGGGCCACTTCTTTAACATACTGCATTGCTAAAGTTGTTGTGGTTCTCATGCTTTTAACCAGAATAAGATTTGCGCTCTTCGTAAGATGGTATACTATAGCCTATATGCTAAAGTTGTTATGGTTCTTATGCTTTTAACCAGAATAAAATAATGTTTTGATTAGGGGATTGAGATTTGATTTAATTAAGGGGTTGCTGTGCCATTTAAGCAATGAATTAAAAGAAGAGTTTAAATTGAAATAGCAGAGGGGTAAAATAGGAAAGAGACCACTCTTATATCAATAACCCATGGTCGTGTAAATTATACACGTTCATTTCATTCTCAAATTTTAAAAGTTAAGGCCGGCCACCATTAATAAGAGCAAGAGGAAGGAAGATAAAGGGGAAGCTTAATCAACATCAAATTCATTCAAATCTTATATCCTTAATCACTAAAGCTAAGGTGAATAATGTTTACATCTCATTTTTGATTATGTTCTTAGTTTTTAGATGAATGCCGAATATTTTACATTGATTTGATATGTTTTTGAATGATGGAATGATTATATATGCATGTTGATGATTTATGTATGTTCATATTGATTTTATGATATGTTTTAAGGTGAAGACCCTATAAAACGACATCCAAATGCCTTGCGAATTTTTATGAAGATCATAAATAATATTTTGGAGATGCGTTTCAATTTTTGGAATTTTCTGAAATTATGTGGAATTTATATGAATTTTCTAGTAAAGAAAATGTTAATTTGGATTAATAATTATTTTCAGTTAAATAATAATAAATTAGGGTCTGAAATTTTTATAAGTTGGAAAACATATTAAAAGAGATTTTCTGGAATTTTTGTAGATTTTTCCTAAGTGTTTTAATGGTTATATAAAATTATTTAATGTATGAGACTTAAATGTATTATATAATTAAGAGAGGAGAAGGGGATTTTTGCAAAATAATTTAAATTTGTTAATTTTGAAAGTCGGTAGCACTTTTGAGAAATTGCATTACTTTTTATTGGTAAAGAAAGAGGCAATCAATCAAAATGTGACACGTAAAGCAAATTAGGTGAATAGAACTATTTGCTACATGTTTTTCACTGTTTTGACATCGTCGGCACCAGGTTCCGCCTCCTCACCTTCGCTTCCGACACAGTCGAAATCAATTCACACGGTATTAGTTTACTGGTACGTAGTGAATTGGATGTAGGCGGACGGTATGGAGTCGTAACCAGGGGTTCCGAAAAGGTTGAGGCATTACCTTGTTTTTTAAATTAACAATGCGCCAGCTTGCTTTCGACTGAGTAACATTCGACTCGGTTAGATTTCAACTAGGTCAAATGGTTTAATGGAAATAGTTTCGACTGGATTGCGCCTTTGTTTTTAAATAGTTGCTTTCGACTAAGTCGAAGCCTTTTTATGCCACTTTCTACCTTTCGACCCAGATGGTTTCGAAAGGGGTGTTTACCTTGTTTTCTAAAATTTTGGCTACTTCTCCAATGATTTTGAAAGGGATGGTTTCGACACCATCACTTCTTTACTTTGGAAATGGTTTCGAAACAGAGGCTTTCGACTAAAATGTTTATAGGACTCTTTTTCTACAAGTAAAGTAAAACCCAATAGGATTCGAAAGAGATAGTTTTAAATGGTTTCGAAACAGATGCTTTCGACTTTAATGGGTTTTTGATCCATTTTCTTTACTTGAAGGCAGAGTCTAAATGGTTTCGATCGAGGTGTTTTTAGAGGTTTTGAAGGGGCAAATTTTTGAATGGGTTCGAAAGGTTTCCACATGTTTTAAATTGAACCCAAAGTGCTTTCGATAGGATTGAGTTTTGACTATTTCGAAAGGTTTTAATGAATGGTTTCGAATGGAGTGGTTCCCCAGGGTTTCGAAAGGGTTGAAAGGAAGGGTTTTTCATATGTTTTTGAAAGGGAATATTTTAAAGGTTTAAAAGGAGGATGTCTAATGTTTTAAAGCTTTCGGTGAAAAGAAAGGAAAGGTTTTCCAATGTTTTCGAAAGGCTTTTAATGGTTTCGAAAGGGTATTTCAATGGTTTCGAAGGGGCTACCTTCAATGATTTCGAAAGGGCTGTTTAAAGGTTTTAAACAAAGGTTTCAAATATATTAAATAGGCAATCTGGCCTAAGTATTTTCAAGTTAAAAAGGGTTTTTACTTGTTTTGGAAGGATAACTAATCCTCATTAAAATCCATCAACGTTATTTTGAGTAAAGTATATATATCATAACAAAATAGCTTTGAGTAAAGCTAAGAAAATATTTTCCTTGTATAAGTATGATTTAAATGGTTTTCAAGGAGAAGATAAAGGGTAGTTAACCCTAAGAAAATAATTCGGGCAGTTAGTCCATTTTGATTCGGACAGTTAGTCCGGTTTGCGGGCAATCAGCCCAGTTGTATGGACAGATGGTCCATTTGTAGCATAACGGACCTTGCTATTATGTTGTGGATAGATAGTCTACTTATTACCTGTTTTCTAGACATATAGTCCATTTATTAGCATAAATGATATTGCTTTTGATATAATCACTTTTATTAACCAGTTTGGTTGCAGAAAAGGATTTGAAAAATATATGTTTTAAAGAGGACATTAGTGAGTGGAAACCCGTTCCGCTAAGTGGCGTAATCTCACTTAATATTAGTAAACCGAGATGTAACAGAATTATTCACACCAGGTTTTATGTCTGACTCGAAGTTTTTGTTTCCCCTTAAACTCTTGGGTGCTCAAAATTGATTTGAGTAAGTTGAGGGTTGAGGTTTTCAGGTTTTAGTCTTTTGGCGAATAATGCTTTCGTAGATGAACAGCTGAATGACAGATAGCTAATTAGAAGTTGCTTATTATTTTGTTCCACTGTGTATTAAGTCAGATATGACTATATTACTTTGATCAACCAAGGGGGCATCGTCATATGTCGCTCTTGACGTATTTTTGTAATGATTATAATTAATCTTTACATAGGAAACGATATGGGATTATGTAACCTGGATATGAATTTGTTTTGAAATGTAATCAGTAAAATGTTATTTTCGGAAATCTCTGATTTTGTTCATATTCATGTGCTTCTGATATTATGGATACCATTATCATTGCTGTATTTTTTCACCAGAAATTAATACTATTGATGACTGCATTATCTGTAGCGCTTAGCTTTTGGCCCCCGAATATGGGATGTTACAACTTGGTACCGAAGCATGGTTTATGAAAAACTTTAAACTAAAAATGGTTTTTAAAACATAATCCTAAGGAATTAGAGTAAGATTGAGGTAGGGGATAACGCTACAGTAACGTACTTGTATTTGCTATATATAAGTATACGCTTTATCTCTTGTCTCCTATCCTTGTTAGATTATTTTTCTGTATCTCATAAGGTTTGAATATAGATATGGAAGGTAGAAGTGGAAGAGTTAACTCAGGAGGGGAGGGCACCGACGGGAATGCCAAACCTAGTACAAGGAGAACCCAAGGTCAGGCACAAGTAGAGAATGTAGGTGCTAGAGTCCCGCAAGTGGACATGGGAGCTATGTATCGGTTTTTTGTGAATATGATGCAAGCTGGAGTTACAGCTGGAATGGTTGGAGGAGATGCTATAGGGGCAAGTGTTTCGGAAGTTCCGATAGTTAACCATTATGCTAAGCTGAGTGGAGATTACGCTAAGCTTGGAGGGAAGCCTTTTCTGAGGACAGAGGATGTTATAGAAGTGCAAAACTATTTGTTGCACTGCGAAAGGATTTTTGCAGACTTAGGGCTCAATGATGAGCAGAAGAGGAGGTTGGCATCCAGACAGCTTCAGGGATCCGCTTTGTTTTGGTGGAACAGTGTGACGGCTGGTGTGGACGAGGAAACTTTGTCATGGGCAGATTTCAAGGGAAGGTTCCAAGAGAGGTTTATGTCTACAATGGCACAGTTTGCTCTGATCAAGAAATTTGCTGAGTTAAAGTAGGGAGAGATGTCTGTTTTGGAGTATGCTAGAAAGTTCGAGGATTTGGCTAGGTATAGGTATAGCGGATACAGTGATGAAGAGGAATGATAAGTTTATCATGGGGTTGAAGCCTGGGTTAGCTAGGGCCACATTACCTCATATTAGAGATCCTTCAGACTTTGTAGTGGAAATGGCCTTAAGGCATGAGGAGGTTCTTGATTCTCTAGAGAACAGTAAGGCTAAAGAAGTCCAGGTTGGGCAGAATCAGAAGAGGAAGTTCTTTCCTAAGAAAGGTGCTCTGAAGGGTGGAGCAGCTAAGAAAGGGAAGTCTGAGATTGTTTGCATTAAATGCGACAAGAAAGGGCACTTGCTAATGAGTGTCGTGCCGGGAAGGCTAAGGAGGTGGCTGGAAAGAAGAATGTCATGTGCTTCAACTGTGACCAGATTGGCCATTATAAGAGCCAGTGGAAGGAGCCCGCTAAGGATAGAAATGGCAAGGTGTATGCATTGAAACCTGCTGCTTCTAAGCCAACCGCCCAAGAGAAAGGAAAGGCAATCTTGGGAGGTACGCTTCAGATTCATGGTATGTCTATTAGCGTTCTATTTGATACTGGTGCATCGTGTTCTTTTATATCTAGATGTTTGATAGATAAGCTTAACCTAGAATACACTTATTTAATTACTTTCTTATGGATTGCGAATCCAATAGGAGGATATGCAACTCTAGGGTTGAGAGGTGACCAGTTAGAGTTTGACCTGTTAGGTCATACTTTTGTTTGAATTTTGCATGTGTTCGATTTTGTGGGGTTTGGGATTACTCTAGGGATGGATTGGTTAAGTGACTACAATGCTAAGATATTTTACCAAGATAGGAAAATATTTCTTAGACACCCAGATTGTAGTGATCGGATAGTTTATACCGTAGAGGGTTCTTGCGGTGGGATGTATGCCTTAATGAGTGCCATGGAATTGGATGATGAGTTGAGTCGAGTTTTCGTGGATAGAGAATTCGCAGATGTTTTTAAGCCGGTAGTTGGATTGCCATCGAAACGAGCCATTGAGTTTCAGATAGGTTTGGTTCCGGGAGCAGAACCAGTGAGTAGACCACCAAGCAGGATGACCCCTACAGAGATGAAGGAGTTGAAGGTGCATTTGGTGGAATTGGAAGGCAAGAGTTTTATCAGGCCGAGTAGTTCGCATTGGGGAGCAGCCGCAGTGTTTGCTAAGAAGTTGGATGGATCATTAAGACTATGTATCGATTATTGTAAGTTGAATGAGAAGACAATAAAGAATCGATATCCATTGCCGAGGATTGACGATTTGTACGACCAGTTGAGCGGAGCCAAGATATTCTCGCAGTTGGACTTAGCAACAGGTTTCCATCAGCTCAGGGTAGCAGAGGATAGTATACCTTTGATGGTGTTTAGGACCAGATATGGGTCGTACGAATGGTTAGTTATGCAGTTCGGACTGACTAATGCACCAGCTTTCTTTGTGGATTCGATGAACCGAGTTTTCTGAGAGCACTTGGATAGGTTTGTATTGGTTTTCATAGATGATATTTTGATATACTCTAAGGATGAAAGAGAGCACGAAGTTCATCGTAGGGTGGTGCTTGAGACGCTAAGGCAGCATCAATTGAAGGCGAAATTTTTGAAGTGTCATTTCTAGAGGAAAGAAGTGAAGTTTCTTGGTCATGTAGTCTCCGAGGAAGGGTTGTCAATAGATCCGACTAAGATTGAAGCAGTAAATAGTTGGAAGAGACCCGAGACAGTGACGGAGATAAAGAGTTTCCTTGTGTTGACTGGTTATTATCGGAGGTTCATTAATGATTTTTCGCGGATAGCGGCAGCGATGACCAAGCAGACTAGAAAGGATGTGAAGTTTGTGTGGATCGATAGTGTGAGGAAGCATTCTAGAGTTTGAAACACTTATTGATTCATGCACTAGTGTTGGTTGTTCTAGAAGGGAATCATGATTTTGTGGTTTATACTGATGCGTGTGGAACAGGAATAGGAGTTGTGCTGATACAAAGAGGTAAAGTGATTGCCTATGCTTCTAGACAGCTCTGACCGCATGAGGTTAGATATCTGACGCATGATTTGGAATTAGCTGTGGTGATTTTTGCTTTGAAGGTGTGGAAACATTACCTTTTGGGAGAGAGGTTTGAGGTATATACAGATCATAAGTCGCTGAAATATTTGTTCTCTAAGAAGGAGTTGAACATGAGACAACAGAGGTGGTTAGAGTTTATCGCTGCTTATGACTTTGGGATTGAGTACACACCGAGGAAAGGCAACAAGGTTGCAGATGCACTTAGCAGGAAACATCAGAATGCAGTTTTGGCGATGATTGCTGTTATCCCGCCTTTTGGTAAGGCCGAGATATCAAGAGACTGACTAAGAACCAGGAGTCACTCGTCATGGATATCGATGAATTTTGTCCGAGTCCGGATCGAGCCACGATTAGCAAGACAAAATAAGCAAAGCCAGGGAAGCCAACGTTCCGAATTTCAAGTCGATCCGAGTTCGTATGCTTGAGTTATGATAGAATCAAAAGGAAGGAGATACCCCATAATTCGAATCCATAAGAGAAACACATGTTCGGATCCATCTGGCGACTTCTTGTTCGTATCCATCAACACTTGTCTACTTCGAATCGATGGCCGTCTCCTATTTCGAATCCATCGACAGAAAGACCACGTCACAATAAACTCCTGGCATAAGCTTCGCATCCTCCAGCTTCGTATCGATCAGGACGAAACCCATCAGACGGATTGACTTTGTATCAAGCAGGTTGAATCCATCGAGGTGCCTTGCTTCGAATCCATCCAACTACTTTGACTTCGTATCGATCGAAGCCTATCACAATCGATACGAGCAAAGTCTTGTTCGAATCCAGATATTATCGAAGCCTTCGAATCCATCGAGTCAAAGCGGCGAAGTCTCCGGGACGACTCGATCAAACAGGCGACAAAAGCAGATCGATGCGAAGCTCGTGCTCCACGACATCACAGAAGCACGCTCCGCCATCAATTCGGAGTAATCGATTCGAACAAGGCGAGCAGGTTAGGAAACACCAATTCGAATCGACAATATCTGGGGATTTACAAGTCCAAATGCTATGAAATTTTCACAGAAGCTTATGCACATGTTGAAGAATGTCCACACCAAATTTCAGCTTGATTGGATGTTTTCTTGATCGATTCGAATGGACTTTGAATCGATCCCAAAGTGGGCCCAGATTTCCTGAAAGCGGGCGCGTGGGCCCCCTCACGTACCAGTAGTGGTCTCCCGAGATTTAGGCGAAATATCTGCCTCCTACACCTATAAATAGAGCCCCTGGTCATTCAGAAAAGGGGTCGGACAATTCTAAGAGCTAAAGAGCGTCCGGACTCTGCCAGATTTACTCCAGAACACCACTGCTGCCTTAGATTCAGACTTAGCTCATAAAACCAGTTGTACTACACTATAAGAAATTGTAATCTTCAAGTATAGAGCAATAAAATCATCAAACTTCATAGTGGACGTAGGCGAAATGCCGAACCACTCTAAATTGTTGTCTTCTATGCAATTTACTTTCTGTTATTTGGAGTTTTTGTTAGATAATCCTCAGTTTTAATTTTCTTTCTTCACTTTTATCTCTTCAAAAACTTCCGAAGAGTGTTGTGCCCATTTTTGGTACAAACACTTTGGTGCTTTCACTGAGAAAAACCAGTTTTTCTCCTGATCCTTGGATCTTCCATCGATACCGGATTGCGTAAAATCCAAGAGGAAGATCCAGATCTATAATTCGGAATCCTTCCATCCTATTCAGACTTGCATAAAATCTAGGCAAGGACTCCACCGCTCAAGATGGTTAGCACAAGAACTACCTCTACGGCTGCTGATCAAGAAGGTCGGGATAGACAGAATCCTGCTCAGCCGCCACAGTCCAATCAAGACAACACTGCTCACTCGGATCCGTCAGGACCAGTCACCAGACAAGAGTTTCAAGTGTTGCTTCAAGAACTGACTCAAAGTCGGCAATAGTTAACTGAACAGCTACGCGCTAACGCTGAATTGACCAACCAATTAAACCGCCGAAGGCACAGGAGGACCAGGAGGGATGATGCTTCCTACTCGTCCACTGAAAGTTCTGCTTCATCTGACTATCACGGCAGATCTACACGTCCCTGATTGGACGCAAGTCACACCCAAGCTACCGGATATCAACCTGCCTTGACTGTAGGACAATTGAGGGTCGGACTGTCAACTAGCTTCCAGGCCGGGCCCTCGTCACGAGGAGGTGCTGTCCCACAGTATACCACAGACAATCGCACTACAACCGCCGCAGTAGATACAAGGGTCGATACCCGAAATCTGTCAGGTCTAAATAATCAGCAACGTGGGCGTACTCCTGAACCAGACGTCCCGGAAGATGCCGAGCCAAGGAGGCGAGACATAGGCCGTCGACAGCGTCCGGTCCAAACTCGCACTGTGGAACCCGACCACACCTTAGCTCAGCAAGCACAGAATGTGGCTATGCCCGATATTTCAACCATGATACGTCAGATGATTCGTGAAAGCCAAGGACTTACCAATGACGACTTGGGAATCTCCCGTAGTCATACTCCTTTCACAGACGAAATATTATACGCTGAACCTCCTCGGCGATTCAAAATGCCAACTCTCCCAATGTACGAAGGTAGTAGTGACCCCAATCAACATATCTTGAAATATGAGTGGTCAATGAGCGTTGCACGGGCTGATGATGCAGTGAAATGCCGAAGTTTCCCCATCTCTCTAGGAGGAATTGCAACAATGTGGTTTACAAGGCTTCCACCTAGATCCATCTCTTCGTTTGATCAACTGGCTAAGAAATTTGTCGAACAGTTCCGTATGCATGTTGCTAGACCTAAAGACGTTAACACCCTATCTAGTGTTACTCAAGCTCATGGAGAAACACTCAGGCGTTATTTGGAGAGATTCCATGCAGCATGTGTGGACATTAGTAATCCCAACGATAACTCGATTTTGATGGCATTAACCAAAGGGATCGATCCCGATTCTGAGTTTGGAAATTGGTTAGCTGGGAAAGCACCCGCATCATTGGACCGTTTCTACTCCAAAGCCGCTCAATTCTTACGGCAAGAGGATGCGAAATAGTTTAGGAAGCAGGACGATGCGAGGCCTAGAAGTGAAGGAATATAAAGTAACGTAGCAGTTAAACAGTCCGGTGAGAATTCCAAAAAAGTCCAGTTAAATATACAGAACAAACAAACCCAGCCACGAGGTAATAATGGTCAGAATAAGAAAAGAGATCAGAACCGACGTCCATGGCGTAGGGCTCCCATGTATGATAATTACACGCCGTTGAACACATCATTGGAAAACGTATACCTACAAACTTGCAACACTGTGCAATATAAGAAGCCTGCTCCGAAGCAATCATCGGAGAGGCAGATTCAAACAGGGAAGTTTTGTAGATTTCACGAGAGTTATGGCCACAATATCAATGAGTGTCAACATTTGCAGGACCTCATTGAGAAGTTTATCAGGGAGAGAAAGTTGGACCAGTTTGTGCGGGCATCGTAGTCTGGTGGCACAGGCCCCTCAAATCAAAATCGTGCACAAAATTAGGAAAGACAGGAAGAACCCGCTCGTACGGGCGGAAGGCTAGTTATAAATACAATAAGTAGTGGTCCCCATCCAGTAGACAGAAGCTGGAGGGAAATGGAGTCGTATGCCAGCTCTATCAGGCATGCGGGCTTCGAATGCTGCAGTAATTGTGAAGATGGAACTCCGGCAAAACAACAAAAAACAATGTCTGATGATATCATATTTAGAAGCAGAGACACTGATAAGATTGAAGCCCCAACAATCGACCCACTGGTCATATCTGCCCAGGTAGGTCCTGCTTGGATGAAGAGGATCCTGGTTGATAGTGGGAGCTCCGTAAACATATTGCTTAAACGAGCCTATGATTTAATGAAAATGGAAGCAAAGGACTTAAAACCTTGCCAATCTCGAGTTCACGGCTTCAATGGAAGTGCTACAATACCCACTGGAGTGGTGGAACTGCCAGTGGAGTTGGGAGTTGGAGAACGCCAGAGAGTTCGGATGTTGCAGTTTGTCGTTTTAGATATTGATTCACCTTACAATGCGTTTTTGGGCTGACTGGCCCTTGCTGAGTTCAGGGCAGCCATTGCCCCATGGTGTTTAACTCTGAAATTCCCTACTGATCACGGAATTGGAGTCATTCAAGGAGATCAGGCAGCAGGAAGAGCCTGTTATGTCGCTGAACTGCGCGAGGCGCAGAGAAAGGAGAAAGGAAAGGGCGTAGAGGAATCTCTCTGCGTCCGTTTTGCTGATGATTGACAATTAGCGCCTGGGCCCCGGCCCGGGCACCACGACCAATTCCTTAAAATCTTGACCCTAGAGACAACGAAGATAAAGACGAATCTAAAGAGAATCAAGCTTCCCCAGCCGAACTGACTGTGGATGTCCCAATCAGTGAGGATGATGATTCGAAAGTACTAAAAGTTGGATCTCAACTAGGAAAACAGACACAACAGGAATTGGTTGAATTTCTCCGGGCGAATCTCGACGTTTTCGCCTGGACCCACTCTGATATGTGCGGGATCTCGTCGGACATCGCAAGTCACTCCCTGAATATTGATCCGCGGTATGTCCCGGTCAAACAGAAAAGGCGCGGTATGGATCCAGAGAGATCTGCCGCCCTTAAAGAGGAGGTTGATAAGTTGCAATCGAATGGGTTCATCCGAGATGCTTTGTATCCAGAATGGGTGTCAAATCCAGTATTGGTTCGAAAACAGAATGGAAAATGGAGAACTTGCATCGACTACTCTAACTTATACAAGGCTTGTCCAAAGGATAGTTTTCCACTTCCCCGAATTGACCAGCTCGTAGATTCAACGGCTGGGCACGAATTGTTATCTTTCATGGATGCTTATTCTGGCTACAATCAAATACCTATGCATTTGCCTGATCAAGAACATACCAGTTTCATGACCGATCTGGGACTCTACTGCTATAGAGTCATGCCTTTTGGTTTAAAGAATGCCGGAGCAACATATCAACGCTTAGTCAACCGAATGTTCGCCGATCAGATCGGGAAGACCATGGAGGTTTATGCGGATGACATGTTAGTAAAGTCTCGATTCACCACAGATCACGTCCGAGATTTAGATTCTATGTTCTGCATCCTTCAAGAATATGGAATGAAGCCCAATCCATTAAAGTGTCATTTTGGTGTCGCATCTGGAAAGTTCCTCGGGTTCATCGTTAACGCTCGAGGGATAGAAGCAAACCCCAAAAAGATCTGGGCAATAAGGAACTTACAAACTCCAAGAACTATAAAGCAAGTCCAGAGTCTCAATGGGAAAGTAGTAGCATTGAGCAGGTTCATTTCAAAATCCACCGATAAATGCATTCCTTTCTTCGATCTAATCCGGAAAGGGAAGCGAAACTTTGAATGGACCATGGAGTGTGAAGACGCATTCCGATCACTGGTTCAGCATCTTTCCACACCACCGATCTTATCAAAACCAATTGACCACGAGCAATTGTACCTTTATCTGGCAGTATCAGAGCATGCAATCAGCGCTGCTTTGGTTAGGGAAGAAGACCGAGTGCAGAAACCAGTCTACTACGTCAGCAAACGATTGACTAGAGCTGAGAGAAATTATCCGAAACTAGAAAAGTTGGCTTATTGCCTTGTCATTGCATCCAGAAAACTCCGACCATATTTCCAGGCACATCCTATTGTTATTTACACCGACCAGCCGTTACGACAGGTCCTTACGCGGCCTGAGACGTTTGGTAGGTTACTCAAGTGGAACATCGAACTGAGCCAGTTTGATATTACTTACACTCCCAGACGAGCCATTCAAGGACAAGTCCTAGCCGATTTCGTAGCTGAATTTACCGTTTCAGAGGACTTGCCCGAAACCAGTGAATCCCCCGAATACGTCTGGAAACTATATACTGATGGTGCATCAAACGACCGGTGTTCGGGCGCTGGTGTTGTACTTGAAACTCCTGAAGGACGATATATGTTATGCTTTGAAGTTCGGTTTTCACGCAACCAATAATGAAGCTGAATATGAAGCCCTCTTAGCTAGACTAAAACTTGCCAGGGATTTGAGAATTATCGCTGTGGAAATTTACTGTGATTCACAGTTAGTTGTGTGTCAAGTACGGGGGGAATATCAAGCGAGAGATCGAAGGATGGCTGCTTACTTAGCTCGAGTTCAAGAAGTACAGAATTAGTTTGATTATTATGCCATTTATTATATACCTCGTGAACACGATCAAAAAGCCAATTCATTGGCGAAGTTAGCCAGCACAGGTGAAGCACAACAAATGGGACTTGTCCCCGTCGAAACTTTGTCCTCCCCAAGCATCGATCAAATAGAGACGAATTTTGTGTTTGAAACCGCTCCCAGTAGAGAATCGTGGATGACTCCGTACCGAAATTACATCGAGAATGGGACATTGCCTGAGCATAGAAACGAGAAAAGACAAATTCTGCGAAAAGCTTCACATTTCGTCATTCAGAACGGTGTCATGTATAGAAGAGGATACTCTCTTCCTCTCCTCTGATGTATCGCGCACGATGAAATTAAACGAGTGTTACATGATGTACACGAAGGAGAATGTGGCGATCACATCGGTGGGCAAGCTCTCGCTAAGAAGATACTCCGATATGGATACTACTGGCCGACTGTGAACCGTGATGCATCAAATTATGCCAGAAAATGCGATAGGTGCCAGAAACACGACCGAATTCCAAGAGCCCCACCAACTGAGATAACCCAAATGGTCAGTCCCTGGCCGTTTGCGACATAGGGCATCGATATCATCGGCACGCTACCACTGGCCAAAGGCGGGGCAAGATATGCCATCGTTGCGGTTGATTACTTCACCAAGTGGGCTGAAGCGGAACCCCTTGCAACCATTACAACAAAAAAAGTAATCAATTTCATAGTTCGCAACATCATCTGTCGATTTGGACTCCCGAATACCATCATCACCGATAACGGAGCCCAATTCAGCAGTACGGAATTTAAGAATTTATGTCAACGGTTTTACATCCATAAGAAATTCTCGACAGTTGCACACCCTTAGGCAAACAGACAGGTTGAAGCTGTCAACAAAGTCATAAAGTCCATTCTAAAGAAACGATTGGAGAAGGCCGGGGGAAAACGGGTTAACGAATTGCCTATGGCTTTATGGGCTTATCGAACGACTCACAAGATTGCGACCGGACACACCCCGTTTTCCCTATCTTATGGCTCTGAAGCTGTAATTCCAGTCGAAATGGAAGTATTTTCCCATCGTGACTTAGTATGATCCGAAAACAAACGCTATATTGCTTGTTGAATCTTTGGATCTACTAGATGAGAAGCGAGAAGAGGCCGATTTGAGAGTGGCCGCACATCGAAGTCGGGTCGCTCGATTGTACAATGCTAATGTTCGACCTCGAACCTTTGCACTCGGCGATCTCGTCCTCAAGAGAGTCTATCTGGTTCCTTCACACATGAAACCAAATTGGGAAGGACCATACGTGATTACACAAAGACTCGGAGATGGCACATTCAAATTATCGACCGTTGATGGTCTTGATTTGCCAAGGGCCTGGAACAGCGAAAGTCTCCGTCGCTACTATACATGACAGGCTTTATTTATTTCATTATATCTTTCATTTTTGCAATTTGTTTCTGCATTTCAAAATTAGAATTTGTAATAAGGCAACTGACTTTGCCATATTTTCTTATTTCAGCAATAAAATGCCATTTCTTTGAGCCAGAGCTGTGATTCATTGAATACAATGCACAACATCACGATGCACGGAGAGCTGAATTCCATCATGTAGTGGAATTTATTCAAGTAGGGAGTGGTTGTGATACGATCAGCCACTCGCTAAGTGAAACCCGAGCTCGGGGGCAAGCCATCACATTAAGGCTACAATCGGGCTGATACACGACAACCCCTTAAACAACTCCGTGCTCCCAGAGTGCGAGACGGAGTATAAACATTAAACAACTCCGTACTCCCAGAGTGCGAGACGGAGTATAAACATTAAACAACTCCGTGCTCCTAGAGTGCAAGACAGAGTATAAACATTAAACAACTTCGTGCTCCCAGAGTGCGAGACGGAGTATAAACAATAAACAACTCCGTACTCCCAGAGTGCGAGACGGAGTATAAACCTTAAACAACTCCGTGCTCCCAGAGTGCAAGACGGAGTATAAACCTTAAACAACTCCGTACTCCCAGAGTGCGAGACGGAGTATAAACATTAAACAACTCCGTGCTCCCAGAGTGCGAGACGGAGTATAAACATTAAACAACTCCGTGCTCCCAGAGTGCGAGACGGAGTATAAACATTAAACAACTCTGTGCTCCCAGAGTGCGAGACGGAGTATAAACAATAAACAACTCCGAACTCCCAGAGTGCGAGACGGAGTATAAACATTAAACTACTCCATACTCCTAGAGTGCGAGACGGAGTATAAACTTTGTTCGACTCCGTACTCTCAAAGTGCGAGACGGAGTATAAACATAAAACGAATCCCAGAGTACTCCGAGAGCGCGAGCTGGGTATAAGCGTTAACAAGCTTCGAAGTCTGAGAACGCAAACCAGAGAATAAATAACCAAATGCGGTTTCGAGGAAGGAGGATCCATCCGCCAAGCGACTTCAACCGCACATCAACAGAGTTGCATCACACGCTCATGAACCAAGTTATTAGACAAAAAGAAAAGTCCCCAGAGCGAGGATGTTAACACTAAACCATGGCTTATCCCCCAGGCTGGGGGCAGAACCAAAACAAATATTGAATTGAAGACAAGAAAAAATATGTTTTCATTTCAATTATCAATAAAAGGAATCCGATTACAAGCCAATTCAAAAAGTCTCTACTAGCGGGGGCCGAGCCTGCATCTATACACGGCTACAGAAAACCAGAAAGACAAAACAAAATGCTACCCCCGGTTATGACAAAGCAAACTGAAGAAGTGCTCAATCTTTCTTCTTCCTCAGTTTCTTTTTCAGGGTAGTCCCGCTGGATCTGCTACCCGACTTCCTCCTCAATCTTTTGCTCTTCTCCGTTTTGTCCTCCGATTGCGGCATAATGTCAACATCCTCCTCGGAGCTTGAGGCGACAGAGATTCTCTTGGAGGATGGAACTGGAGGCAAAGGAGCTGTAACAGGAAGTGGAGCAGGAGCGCTTGCAATGACCACAGTGCTGCCTGGCGATATCATCATTAGTGGGGCAGGGCCAGACGGATTCATGCCTGCTGTCACTGATGTCATCTCAGCATTGATCTCGGCAAGAATTTTATCCGCACGAGATACTTGGGCCACACTAGAAGTACTATTGGCTGGCATGAAGGAGCTAGTAGCTGGAGTAACTCCACTCATGGCGAAAGATGGGTCTACGAAGGGATCGTTGGGTTGACTAAGGAGTTCCTCAATCATCTGAGCATCGAAAGATAACATGCTCGTTTCTCCCTCTTCGCCGACCACAGTAGATGTCATAATAGCCTCGGTGACAATAGCCCCTGGCGCTTGATAAGAAACTTGAGATGCAGGAGGCGTAGAGATAACGGCTTCGGTCACTGAAATGTAAAAAAGCGAAGACTGTTAGCTAAATGTATTGCTTCAGATTCACCACACTAAGTGTATACAGGAGGAGTTCAAATACCTTCCTTGGCCTGGCCCGAAGTATGGGCAGGTGCAGAGGCAGGGGGATCAACAGGAGACAGTTGCGGCTGATCGGGGTTATAAGCAGGGACAGACTGGGGATCGACCATGCCAGTGGTTTCAGGCAATGTCGGAATTACAGCTCCAACACTTGCTTCATGATGCTCGATCCCCGAGCCCTCACCAGTCTCTATCTGTCGAACACCAAGCCTCTCTTTCTCCACGGAAATCATCGCCTTGTGGAGAACCTTCATCTCTTCCTCAGTAAGCAAGCACGTCTCAAGTTCAAAATTATCCAGTGTTTCGTCCGAACGCGTTGGTTTTTTCTCCTCCACCAGCCTAGTCCAGGCGTTGTACAAAATCATAGAGTCATCTCCAAGCCAAAATAAATTTCTGTGCTCCAACACATTGGCGTTGTATGTGACCAGGTGATCATCAAAATCAGCTTCCAACCTGGACTCCTCCGCCATAATCTTTTCCTCGACTTCTGCCTCCACAGACCTAGTCTTTGCCACCGCCGCACTAAGTTTAGCTCGGAGTGATACAGCTTGATCACATGCCTCCTGAGCAGCGGTATTTGCATCATCTTTTTCTTTCACCATTTCGGTGAATTTGGCTTTAAGCTCATTCAGCTCTTTGACGGCGGCGTCCCTCTCGGCTACAACGGTGGTATAACGATGGCCCATCCCTTCTACTAAGGCACAATGTGCCTGCTGCATCCTTGCCATCTTCGCCACGGCCTCGTCATGCTTTTTAAGCGCTTGAATTTCTAAACTTCGAGACGATTCTGTCTCTGATTGAAGAACCTGAATGATGTGATCTTTTTTGGCAATGTCAGCATCACGCTTCTCAATAATTTTTGCCCGGTCGAAAGCCACTTTTGAAGCTTTTACAGCTGCTTTGTACCACTCCTTATATTGAGCATAAAAGTCACAGATATAATCATGAGCGATATTCTCGGGATCCGGAGGAATCCTCTTGAGATGAGGAGGGAAGACATATGCATCCAGACAAATTTATGGAAAGTCTTTTTTCATTTGAGCAAGCTTAATGGCTCTTTCACCCGTTAGCTCTGCTGGAGCCTGCTCAACAATGGCAGCTGTCGGTGGTTCAACTCTTTGCCGCTAAGTTTCGGGCCTTGAAGATTGAGAAGGCTGTTGTTGCTGCGAAGACTCAGGAGGATCTACAGGGGCCCTAGGAGGCGGAGGAGAACGAGATCGCGATCGGTACTGATGGCCTCTATCTCTGTCAGTACGATCTTGACCAGAATGGCTACGCCAATAATCCCGATCTCTGTCGTAATGCTCTTGGTCGGTATAGCCACGTACGTAATCCTTACCTGATTCCCTCCTACGGGAATCATAATATGGGGAAAATTGGCGAACATTGTGGATCCTATCCAGTGTGGATCCACAACCTGACATCTCACCTACGACAAGAAGAAACTGCAGTTTAGCATCTTACCAAAAGTAATGTCCAATATGCGGAAATCGTGTAGTGCTGTGGAAGTGTGTGTAAATGTGTAAACCCCTTGACCAACCGGAAGTGTTGACCGCACTAAATGGAAAAGGCTCGCTCATATTTAAAATATCTCGGAATTCTTCCAACCCGGGATTGTGATGAATTGATATGAAATCCGGGATGGGAATATCACCAAGCCCTTCGAAGGTATCTCTCGATCGAGAAGGGACGGCCTCAGAAATTATGATTCCGGAAGTGGGAGGAGACACATCTACAGACTTCCATCTATTAGATTTAAGTTTTTTGGAAACGACGGCCTTGCTTTTCCGTCTCTCTCCCAAGTCTTCAAAATTTCCCGAAAGATCGGCCATCGGCTCTACGTCCGTGTGAGTCCTTTCTTCGTCGCTCACTTCAGTTATCACAACTCCGAGCGTTTTCTTCGATCTCTTCTTCTTCTTTTTATTCTTTTTCTTCTTCTTTGGAACGGGCCTTAGCATCCCTTCGGTGACTATGCTCTGATTCATTTCAATCAAGCCAAGAGCTCTTAAGTTATAATCAGTCAACACCAAGTCTATGTGTCTCAGATCGCTCGGGATCTCTTGAAGGCTCTGAACCATGCCCATGTAATATCCGCTGTCGGGTCTAGAGATAATGGCTATAAGAAAAACAAGATGCCAATACCAATGCCAACAGGCTATTAGTCAAGGAAATCGTCGACAGGTTACGACACTTACGTCTAGACAACCATCGCCTAGCAAAACCTAGAGGACACCGGACATAAAACCATTCATTCTTGAAGTAACTAAGTCTGGTCCAGGCTCCGATAATGACTTGATAGTTTCTCACTGCCTCCAAAAACGTAAAAGATGGGCTATCGCCTCTGCTCTTGAAGTTAAATAGATATCTGATTTCCGTCGGCCTTGGAGGGCGGAAGAGGTGTTCCATAAATACAATAAACGCACTGTTCAGTAGCGCATGCCCGTTGGGGTGTAATTGAGAAGGAGCGATTCCAAGAAATGATAACATCTCCCTAATGTATTGATTGAATGGAGGGAGTGTTCCGGCCGCACAAGCATGTCGATAGAATGCGGTATACCCTTCGGGCGGACAGTGAGGTCTGTCACTAGGTCCCGGCAATAGTGCATCATCCAAAGAGATGTTATGTCTCGTGCATATCCTGCACAACAAGTTTTTAGAAATATTGGACTGAACAGAATCTATAGGGTCCTCAATAAATATAGCCTCTTGTAGCTCGTCAAGAGCTGGATCTACTACCTCCGTTGGGATATCTGGAATTACAAGGACCGGAGGGGGAGAACTCTGAATCTCCTGCTGCTGAGAGCTCGAAGATTCCATCACTAACTAACTCATCAAAAAGTAACATTAAGCAAATGAAAAAACCCGTTCATTTCCCCGTGAAAAGTGTCTGTTGTGCAATGTAGTGCAGCCAATACTTATGAAATTCAGCATAGTTGAAGAAAATATGAGAACAACAAGGGGTTCGAAAACCCAGTCGGAGTAACCATCATCACTGACCGTCACAACCATACCGTCAAAACACATAAAATTCGAGTCAAGTTGGAGTTTGTCTTGTCCAGATACAGTTCCATCGACGAGCTTCGAAAGGCAGTCAAGTATGCAGTATAAAAGTTTAGTCCAAATATGCAAAGATGAAGCTCGTCGAAATCATGCCGCTAAATGTGTGGAAGTTTTGTATCCATAGAAGTTAGTTCGAATCGATCCAAGCCAGATTATAAGTGTTCGAATCGATCGAAGAGACAATGCGTCGAATCGATCACGCTCGAAGCAACACGGTTCGTATCGATGATAACCGGAGTCCTTCGTATCGATCAGCGACTCAAGCTTCACATCCATCGTCAATAGGGATTTCGAATCGATCTACGGCAACAAAAGTTCACAAATGGATGAAAAGCCCAAGGCTCGTTTCAATCGCGTAGGCAGGGCCTTCGAATCGATCGTTAGTGGTAATCCCCTCATATCGATCATAATCGATCGATACGATAACCCCATACGTGCGACCAATTCAACTTGAAATCCTCACAAGCGAGATATTGATCGATAGGAATATCAAGGGCAGATTATCGTTTCCCATATCGACTCCATCGCTACAACTCCAGATCGATACGAAAGACTCGTCCGTGTTTCTTCTCCGACCAGCCAATTCGACTTCGACTTCAACTCGTTCAAGATCAAAATGGACAAAACACGATAGAAAGATTTGTTCTTGAATCAACGAATCCATAAACTGTCGTCTACCTGAATGTATAAATCGGTTCGAAAGAGTTGGATATTGCCTCGACTCGAAGGAAGGAGGGTAGTTTAGCCTTGTTCTTGAAGGATGGAAATGGATTCGATCGCGCAAGAAAGCTACAGTGAAAAGTAAAAAGTAAAAAATACCAAGGTACATGGTATTTATATGAAACTTAGAAGGAAACCGGGTCGATTCACCTCCCGGTCTACGTGACCGTTCGCAACCAGTCAAAACCAGAGACCGAGTCGAAGTGTCCTACTCGAATCCATCGACCTTTTGCCTCCATCGAATCGAAGAAAACATCGGCAACCACCAGTTCGAGACCACCTTTCGTATTCATCGATTCGAACCCATCCAATATGCACTGAGTTCATCGATACGAAGTACAAAATAAAGATGGCCCTAAAAACACTCGACTCCATCAATTCAAAACCATCGGCTCGAATCCATCAATACTGGACCCACAGCAGCAAAGACTCATCGATACGAATCGGGATTTCGTATCCATCAAAGGTTTTCGTGTCTATCGAAGCAAATCACGCTGGTTGAACATTTGTCTAAAAGAAGATTACAACAAAACGACTAAAAGACGACTGTCAAGCAACCAATTGAACAAAAATATTCAGCATGAAAGACTGCAGCTTTTCAAAGCACGTCATGTTTACACAAGACGTACTTTGGGGGGCAAATGTTATCCCGCCTTTTGGCAAGGCCGAGATATCAAGAGACTGACTAAGAACCAGGAGTCACTCGTCATGGATATCGATGAAATTTGTCCGAGTCCAGATCGAGCCACGATTAGCAAGGCATAACAAGCAAAGCCAGGGAAGCCAACGTTCCGAATTTCAAGTCGATCCGAGTTCGTATGCTTGAGTTATGATAGAATCAAAAGGAAGGAGATACCCCATAATTCGAATCCATAGGAGAAACCCATGTTCGTATCCATCAGGCGACTTCTTGTTCATATCCATCAACACTTGTCTACTTTGAATCGATGGCCGTCTCCTAGTTCGAATCCATCGACAGATAGACCACGTCACAATAAACTCCTGGCATAAGCTTCGCATCCTCCAGCTTCGTATCGATCAGGACGAAACCTATCATACGGATTGACTTCGTATCAAGCAGGTTGAATCCATCAAGGTGCCTTGCTTCGAATCCATCCAGCTACTTTGACTACATATCGATCGAAGCCTATCACAATCGATACGAGCAAAGTCTTGTTCGAATCCAGATATTATCGAAGCCTTCGAATCCATCGAGTCCAAGCGGCGAAGTCTCCGGGACGACTCGATCAAACAGGCGACAAAAGCGGATCGATGCGAAGCTCGCGCTCCACGTCATCACAGAAGCACACTCCGCCATCCATTCGGAGTAATCGATTCGAACGGATCAATTTGAACGAGGCGAGCAGGTCAGGAAACACCAATTCGAATCGACAATATCTGGGGATTTACCAGTCCAAATGCTATGAAATTTTCACAGAAGCTTATGCACATGTTGAAGAATGTCCACACAAAATTTCAGCTTAATTGGACGTTTTCTTGATCGATTCGAATGGACTTCGAATCGATCCCAAAGTGGGCCCAGATTTCCTAAAAGTGGGCGCGTGGGCCCCCTCACGTACCAGAAGTGGTCTCCCGAGATTTAGGCGAAATATCTGCATCCTACACCTATAAATAGAGCCCTTGGTCATTCAGAAAAGGGGTCGGACAATTCTAAGAGCTAAAGAGCACCCGGACTCTGCCAGATTTACTCCAGAACACCACTGTTGTATTAGATTCAGACTTAGCTCATAAAACCAGTTGTACTACACTATAAGAAATTGTAATCTTCAAGTATCGGGCAATAAAATCGTCAAACTTCATAGTGGACGTAGGCGAAACGCCGAACCACTCTAAATTGTTGTCTTCTGTGCAATTTACTTTCTGTTATTTGGAGTTTTTGTTAGATAATCCTCAGTTTTAATTTTCTTTCTTCACTTTTATCTCTTCAAAAACTTCCGAAGAGTGTTGTGCCCATTTTTGGTACAAACTGAGTGGAAAGATTTAGAAGCCTTAGAAGATTGCAGAGTGCAGTGGAGATCCAAGGCCGGGTCTAGTGGAGATACAGTTGTATTATCTTGTTTGGAAGTTCGACCAGTGATGATTGAAAGGATTGCTTCTAAACAGGGAGAAGGTCCGATATTAGCTGAACGGATCAGGAAGTTAAGAGATGGAACCGAGAGCGATGATTTGAAAGATTTCGGTCTTGACCAGAATGGGAGGTTGAGAAAGAAAGGAATATTATGTGTTCCAAGTGTAGGAAACATAAGGAAAGAAGTCTTAGAGGAATGCCATTGTTCGAAGTTCTCTATTCATCCAGGAGGTACTAAGATGTATCAGGATACGAAGAGGAGTTTCATCTAGGAAGGTATGAAGCGGGATATTGGTTTATGGGTAAAGTAGTGCTTGATTTGCCAATTGGCAAAGGCCGAACACCAAAAACCAAATGGGTTGCTTCAACCATTAGATATTTCGGTATGGAAGTGGGATTCTATCTCCATGGATTTTACTGACGGGTTGCCAAGGTCGAACAGAGGAAATGATAGTATATGGGTCATAGTGGACATACTGACCAAGAGTGCCCATTTCATTCCAGTTAAGTCAACAAGAAAGGTACCTGTATTAGCGAAGTTGTTTATGAAGAATGTGGTTAGACTGCATGGAATTCCTAGTAGTATAGTAAGTGATAGAGATCCCTTATTCACTAGCAAGTTCTGGAAGTGTCTACAGGTAGTTTTGGGAACCAAGCTAAAGATGAGTACCGCTTACCATCCACAGACAGATAGGCAAACGTAAAGAGTTAACAAAATCTTAGAAGATTTGTTAAGAGATTGTGTATTAGATTTGGGGGGATCATGGGAAGACCAACTTCATTTAGTCGAGGTTTCGTATAACAACAGTTATCAGACTAGTATTGGGATGGCACCGTTTGGAGATTTTTATGGAAGGCCATGCAAATCTCCCGTATGTTGGTTAGAGTCCGAGTATAGGTTGGTTCTTGGTCCAGATTTGGTCAGAGAAGCTACAAAAAAGATTGAGGTCATTCGGGCTAGAATGAAGGATGCTAAGTCTAGGAAAAAGAGTTATGCATATAAGAGATGGAAAGATCTAGAGTTCTCGGTTGGAGATCAGGTTTTCGTCAAAGTGTCATGGATGACGGGTGTAATTAGATTTTGGAAACCAGGAAAGTTAGCACCGAGATTCGTTGGACCTTTTTCTATTATCGAGAGGATCAGGAAACTCGCGTACAGAGTTGAGTACGGAGCAGTTTGGCAGGAGTCCATGATGTTTTCCATGTTTCTCATCTCAGAAAGTGTGTTAGAGACCCGGAGACTGCTATTGCACCGACTGTGCTAGATGATTTAGTGGTAGAACCGGATTTGACCATAGTAAGGAAGCCTATTCATATTGTTGCGAGAGATGAGAAGAGGCATAGAACCAAGACGGTCATATTAGTCAAAGTCTAGTGGAGCGACGATGACAGGGACTGTACTTAGGAGATTGAGGGCAGGATTAGAGATACATATCCGGACTTATTTAATGGTATGTTTTGCCTTCTAGTTTGAATTGTTGTGTACCTTATTATAGTTTCGAGGATGAAATTCTTTAAGGAAGGGAGTCTGTAACACCCCATATTTTTGGTAACATTATTTAGGATATTTAATTAGTTAAATTAAATAAAATAATGTGTTGATTAGGGGATTGAAATTTGATTTAATTAAGGGGTAGCCGTGCCATTTAAGCAATGAATTAAAAGAAGAGTTTAAAGTGAAATAGAGGAGGGATAAAATAGGAAAGAACCATTCCTATATCTATAACCCATGGCCGTGTAAATTATACACGTTCATTTCGTTCTCAAATTTTAAAATTTAAGGCCGGCTACCATTAATAAGAGCAAGAGGAAGAAAGATAAAGGGGAAGCTTAATCAACATCAAATTCATTCAAATCTCATATCCTTAATCACTAAAGCTATGGTGAATAATGTTTACATCTCATTTTTTATTGTGTTTTCGGTTTTTAGATGAATGCCAAATATTTTGCATTGATTTTCCATGTTTTTGATTGGTGGAATGATTATATATACATGTCAATGATTTATGTATGTTCATATTGATTTTATGATATGTTTTAATGTGAAGACCCTATAAAATGACATCCAAATGCCTTGCGAATTTTTATGAAGATCATAAATAATATTTTAGAAACGGGTTTCAATTTTTAGAATTTTCTAAAATTATGTGCAATTTATATGAATTTTCTAGTAAAGAAAATGTTAATTTGGGTTAATAATTTTTTCGGATAACTAATAATAAATTTGGATCTGAAATTTTTATATGTTGGAGAACATATTAAAAGGGATTTTTTCAAATTTTTGTAGATTTTTCCTAAGTGTTTTAATGGTTATATAAAATTATTTAAGGTATGAGACTCGAATGTTTTATATAATTAAGAGAGGAGAATGGGCTTTTTGCAAAATAATTTAAATTTGTTAATTCTGAAAGTCGGCAGCACTTCTGAGAAATTGCTGTACTTTTTATTGGTAAATAAAGAGGCAACCAATCAAAATTTGACATGTAAAGCAGGTTAGGTGAAAAGAACTATTTGCTACATGTTTTTCACTGTTTCGATACCGTCGGCACAAGGTTCTGCCTCCTCATCTTCGTTTCGGACATGGTCGAAACCAATGCACATGGTATCAGTTTATTGGTACGTAGTGAATTGGATGTAGGTAGAAGGTATGGAGTCGTAACCAGGAGTTCCAAAGGGGTTGAGGCATTACCTTGTTTTTGAATTAAAAATGCGTCTGCCTGCTTTCGACTAAAATGGCTTTTGACTGAATGGCTTTCGACTCAGCTAGCTTTAGACTAGGTCAAATGAATTAAAGGAAGTAGTTTCGATTGGGTTGCACCTCTGTTTTTAAATAGTTGCTTACCACTTTCTAACTTTCGACCCAGATGGTTTCGAAAGGGGTGTTTACCTTCTTTTCTAAAATTTTGCCCACTTCTGCAATGCTTTCGAAACGGATGGTTTCGACACCATAACTTCTTTACTTAGGAAATGGTTTCGAAACAGAGGCTTTCGACTTAAATGTTTTTAAGATCCTTTTTCTATAAGTAAAGTAAAACCCAAAAGGTTTTGAAAGAGATAGTTTTAAATGGTTTCGAAACAGATGCTTTCGACTTTAATGGGTTTCTGATCCTTTTAGTCTACTTGAAGGTAGAATCCAAATGGTTTCGACCAAGACGTTTTTCAAAGGTTTTGAAGGGGAAATTTTTTGAATGGTTTCGAAAGGTTTCCACATGTTTTAAATTGAACCCAAAGTGCTTTCGAAAGGATTGAGTTTTGACTTTTTCGAAAGGTTTTAATGAATGGTTTCGAAAGGAGTGGTTCCCCAGGGTTTTGAAATGGTTGAAAGGAAGGGATTTATTTATGTTTTCGAAAGGCAGTATTTTAAGGGTTTTAAAGGAGGATGTCTAATGTTTTGAAGCTTTCGGTGAAAAGAAAGGAAAGATTTTCCAATGTTTTCGAATGGATTTTAATGGTTTTGAAAGGTTCTTTCAATGGTTTCGAAAGGGTTACCTTCAATGATTTCGAAAGGGTTGTTCAAAGGTTTTAAAAAAAGGTTTCGAATATATATTAAATAGGCAATCTAGCCTAAGTATTTTCAAGTTAAAATGGGTTTTAACTTATTTTGGAAGGACAGCTAATCCTTATTAAATTCCATCAACATTATTTTGAGTAAAGTATATATATCATGGCAAAATAGCTTAGAGTAAAGCTAAGAAAATATTTTCCCTGTATAAGTATGATTTAAAAGGTTAAATCATTTTGAAAAGGTTTTCAAGGAAAAGATAAAGGGTAGTTAACCCTAAGAAAATAATTCATGCAGTTGGTCTATTTTGATTCGGATGTTAGTCCAGTTTGCGGGCAGGCAGCCCAGTTGTATGGACAGATAGTCCATTTGTAACATAACGGACCTTGCTATTATGTTGTGGACAGATAGTCTACTTATTACCTGTTTTCTGGACAGATAGTCCATTTATTAGCATAAAGGGTATTGTTATTTTGATATAATCAGTTTTATTAACCAGTTTGGTTGCAGGAAAGAATTTTCAAAATATATGTTTTAAAGAGGATATTAGTGAGGGGAAACCCGTTCCGCTAAGCGGTGCGGTCTCACTTAATATCAGTAAACCAAGATGTAACAAAATTATTCACACTAGGCTTTATGTCTGACTCGAAGTTTTTGTTTCACCTTAAACTCTCGGGTGCTCAAAATTTATTTAAGTAAGCTGAGGGTTAAGGTTTTCAAGTTTTATTCTTTTGGCGAATAAAGCTTCCGGAGACGAGCATGTGGCTGACGAATAGCTAATTAAGAGTTGCTTATTGTTTTTTTCCGCTGTATATTAAGTTAGATATGACTATATTACTTTGATCAACCAAGAGGGCACCATTATATGTCGCTCTTGGCGTATTTTTGTAATGATTATAATTAATCTTTACTAGGGAAATATATGGGATTATGTAACTTGGATATGAATTTGTTTTGAAATGTAATCAGCAAAATGTTACTTTTGGAAATCTGTGATTTTGTGCATATATTTATTCAAGTGCTTCTGATATTATGGATACCATTATCATTACCGTATTTTATCACCAGAAGTTAATACTATGCATGACTACAGCATCTGTAGCACTTAGCTTTTGGCCTCTAGATACGGGATGTTACATAATCCATCTGCAAAGTCCGTAGATACGCACTCCCAATTCCATTGCGGCAAGTTCAATGGAAGTAGTAGCCCACTTAGCTTCTTTTGATCGACTTTCACACTTCGCCACGACTTTGCCACGACTTTGCCACCTACCTCTTTGTTCCTTGCCAATAGAATACCCTCTTCACTTCCTGATACATATTACCTCCTCCGGGATGAATAATCATTTTAGAGTGATTACACTTCCCAAAACCTTTTCTATCAACTCCTTAATTAAATATAGCCTTCCATCTCTTCGCAAATAACATTTCTGATCCTTGGAGTAATAATCTAAATGAGTCGACCGTTCATCGCTTCCAATTTGCTCCATAATGCATACCAACAATGCATCATACCCTTGACTCAACCCAGTACGGTCCATCAACATAGGTCTGACCTCCAATGTCGCTAACAATCTAGATGCATACTCTGATCGAGTTCTGAATCAAACTTTGAAATAAACTCAAAATTACTCCACCCTAATAGCATAGCATTTACCTCTGCATGCTTCTTACTCAAAGCGTCTGCAACTATGCTTCCTTTTCCTGGAGTATAAGAAATTCCAAAATCGTACAATGATAAGAACACCATCCACCATTGTTATCTTGGATTCCTTTCAAGAAAACTGGTACTTGAGTGATTTTTGGTATGTTAATAACTCAAATCTCTAGCCTAACAGATAATGTCTCCACGACTTCAACCAGAATACAATAGCAGCCAACTCCAAGTCGTGTATAAGATAATTCCTCTCGTGGTTCTTCAACTATCTACTTGAATATGCCACTACTCTTCCTTCTTACATAAAAATAGCACCAAGACTAGTATTGCATGCATCAGTATATAAGGTAAATGGCTAAACTATCAACTAATGAACTTGTTATGATGAGTGAGATGCACCGGTGTCAAATAAAGAAAAAATAGGAGAATTAGATAAAATCGACACACCTTTCAACACAATTTGTTTTCCCTTCTCTTATAGTGACAGATTTGCCTTAGTAAAATTTAGAACGACGTCAAGAGCATATGCCTTCACAATTTGATCCTCATTCCTCAAAGCTAGATAGTCCCTTTTCTTTTGTTCGAGCCGATCACAATTATAGCACTTTAATTTTTCTGATCAAGGATTGCCTTACAATCCTTTATTATGTGTCCCACATGGTTGCATTTATAACATTTACTGTAACAACCCTGATTTTTAAATAACTTTAATTAAATATATAGTGATTTAAATTGGTGATTTAACTGAAAATTTTGAATTTTTAGATATTCGAGTATGGAGAAATTAGATTTTGTTCTTTTATAAAGGATTATAAATTTCTTTTATAAAGGATTATAAATTCTTATGAAATGAGAATTCAAAATGTAGATGGAATTAGTAAAATGAAAGGTATGAAACTAATGTCTTGAGCTTGTAAGTAAATTTATCATCTTGTATCAAAGATAGAGATTTATCTTGTTTAATATAATGAAAGAATAAGAGAAGCTTGGAAAATGTTTAAATTGTAAGGAATCGCTTTAAATTACTAACTGAGCTTAATCCTAAAATAATATGTTAAAAAAAATTCGGTATTTAAAAGTGTATAATAAACAAACTTGGGAATTTGAGATTTATTTTTGATATGAAATTTGTTTCATATTATATTAAAATAGCTTTAAAAAGAAGAAAAAGGCCTTATTAAATAGAATTAAAAGAAATAAAAGCCACTCCTTTTCTTGTGGGCTTTGTTTCAACTTAAGCTCATTTAATAACATAGCAAAAGAGAAGTTTTTCTCATTCTTTATGTACAGTACGTACAAGATTAGGAATGAGAAGAAAAAAAGCAAAGCTGAATGTTTTCTTCACTGAAACCCTAAGCCTTCGAAAAATCAAAACTAATTCAATAAATTCCGCAGAATCACAAAACTTAAAACGTAGCTCCTTAACACTACTCTTCATCCCATAGACACAAAAAGCTAGAGTTTTGGCCATGGTGGGAGGTTGAAGTTAGTTTAGTAGCAAAGAGGGAAAGTGAAATCTAAGCAAAAAATGCAGGTTAGTAGAAAAATCTTAACTAATTCTAGAAAAATCATAGAAATATGAAATATTGATATGTTATTCGTAGCTCACATATATACCTTCGGTAAATATTTCATAGGAAAATATTAAGTTTTGTTATACTAAATCATTGTTGCACTATGAACGAAAATGCAAGAATTTTCATTGTATTGATGCATGCAATTTTGGAGTTTTTGGATGCTAAGGTGAGTTCATCTCACCACAAATTCTAGATCAAGTTGCATGTGATTGTTGTATCAAATTGATATGCCATTTGGATGAAATCTGGATTAAATTGGTATCAGTAATGGTTGTAGTAACTCTATATCGTAATACTAGTTCAAACCTTATTGTAAATGTTTGCTGAATTCTTTGATTGGAAACGTAGTTGATTATGGATGCATATGGCTTGTAGGCATGAAGTTATTGATGTCATGTTGATTGCAGTAGTTAAAATGCTTAAAATCATGTTTGAAGGCCATAATTAGGTGATTATATCACCTGAGACGAAGCCTGGAGCCAATTTCTCTCCAGACATTTACAGTGTTTAATATTTGATTTGGATTTCTGAATTTTTGGTTTGTAATGCAAATTTTGGTTTTCTAATATCATGGAATTTCAATTCTATGAATTCAGGAAAATTTTCAATGATAATATATTATATATATTAAATTAAGGTATTTTGAAGAATAGATTTCTAGAAAATCACATTATATATATGCATATGTATATGTTTTAAAAATCACTTTTACAAATTCTATTAAATTTTCTTATGATAATGTTGGAAATTCAAAAGATTATATGATTGAAAATATTTAATATAATGATAATTTGGAAAGCAAGGAAATAGTATTTCAAGACTTTACTTAAATAAGAAGAATTTTATATCTATTTAAACTAGTCAAAGGACGTGTTTTCAATTGTTTTCTAAATGAAGTAATTTCATATAAAATATTACTTTTATGAAATAAGAATTTTAATTAATCAATTTTGTAATATTAATGGTATGGAACATTAATATCACTATATTCATTAATTCTTTGACTTGTTTGATGGACTATTTTATGGGGTGAAATTTACTATTTATTATAAATATTAAAGGGTCGGTAAGTGGTTACGGCACATTAAGCGAATCTTGAGTATTTAAAATTAGAAAGCATATAACACTTTTGGGATGTGGTGACTCGCTTTTAGGCTTATTCACTAACGTGCTTTCATGTATGTCTTTGCGTGTTGATCATTTTCGGACTTGTCTTCGACGTACTCGTATGTACGCCTTTGGATGTGGTGACTCGCTTTTAGACTTGTTTACCGATGTGCTTTCATGTACGTCTTTACATGTTGACTTGTTTTCTGACTTGACTTTGATGTACTTTAAATGTACATCTTGAGTTACAGTGACATTAGGCTCGTCTGTCCAAGGAGGGGACTATACCTCTATCCAAGGAAGGAATAATACCCCTGTCCAAGAGAGGCAAGTAAATCATGTTTTCATGCATGATCGGGGGGTATTAGCTCGGCTGTTGATAGCACTTTTTCAGGCATGTTCTTTGATTTATGATATGCTTTGTGAGATATCTATTACCATATTTTGAGGTTGCTTAATTATGGTAAGTAAATTTATAGATTTATGACATTGTAATTTGATAAATGATATAATTGTTTTTAGTTAAGACTAGCTTTCAGGCTTGCCTTTGATTTTGACTTTCTTTCATGCTCGTCTTATGGGCTCGACTTGCTTTTATGCATGTCTTTTGGATTTCACTTGCTTTCACTCAAGTTTGTTGTTATGATTGCGCGATATTTTTATTTATCTTATTTTAACGATGAGTTATTTGCGTTAAGCCATTATTTATTTAGATATTGACATAATATAAAATTATGGATACTCTATTGTGATTGTTATATGTTTTAACTTGTAATCTCACTTTTGTCGAATTAGAATTAGCCTAACCCATTTATTATTTTTATGATATTCGAGTCAGACCGAGACATTACAAGTACCGGGACTCGGTGACCTTTTCATGTTTTCTTAGTTGGGAGTTAGTTCTGTATATGTTGTATATATGTATCAGTATTATATTTTATTGAGATAATGACTCATGTTATGTACATATTCTTTTGATACTAGCCTTGGGCTTGATTTGTATATTATATGGGTTTAGTATTATATTCTGTAGAGTTACTTATATATGTACTTTCATGTCGATATTTTATATTCCGTTGTGTTCTATGATTCTGTATTTTCTATGATATTATATATTGTTCCGAACATCATTTTAGCCATTGTTTTTATTGCTTTGTGCTGATACTGTACACGTCAATTATTCAGTTCATATTCTCAAAATATTTGGTAAGACAAGACGTGGCAGTGTTTGCCCAATGGAAATATTCAACCTTGGCCGCTCCTAATCACCCTTATTCTCCGTATTAGCAAAAAATATTACTATGTGATATTCTTTGTTAGTATGTGTATTGATGTGGGAGTTACAGCTTAGTATCAGAACCAAGGTTCAGAACAATGTACGATATTTGAGATACGAATCTTGGCCTAGACTTAGACTCTTGTCCCTTGGGTTGCAGTGTAGAATTTAGAATATGTTTCCTATTTAGGATAGCAATATAAATGATTATTGGGAATAATCATTGGGACGTATTTGTAAATTTTTGAACTACATTAAAAATTATTATTTTGGAAGTGTTAATAAAATTTAGAACTCACATTTGTTAAGAGTGAGGATAAGTGGATAGTATAAAGTAGACCTTAGATGGATTGGAGTTAAATGGCTGTTCCTGATCTATTAACAATCAGAGTTGCACAGCGAAAGCTTATGTCCTGCTTTCCGCTAAGAACAGTAATTAGTTTTTTATTATATTTGAATGATTAATGGATACTTAGTTGTTTTAAAATTGTAAGTGACTGTGCAAAATTAGTATCGAGTAGGACTCATCCCTAGGAAGCTTTAAACCTACTCGATATTAATTATAAGACTTTACTGTGTTTTTAGTAATGATGTACCACAAGGGATAATGAAATTTATTTAAGTAAAACGAAGTATTATTTTATAAATATAAGTAATTAAATAATAAGATGCATTTAGAATTGAGTGATTGCTTGTGTTAAGAAGATTTCTTGTCAACATCCACGAGGCCTTTTATAAAATAATTCTATTTGAACATGACCGTGTTGTTAAGGAGTCGAAAGGCATAACAAAGCGCCAAGTCCTTCAACCTTGTCGAAAGGAATAAGGAGGTTACCCCAATCTTTCAACCAGGTTGGTATAATAGTAAATTACCAAGCCATTCGACCTTTTCAAATGGGATGATTAGGCCACTTCAACCTTTCAATCAAGTTGAAATAACATAGTTCCCTCTAGGATTTGATCATAGTGTATAGCCTTCAAAATCATCACCTTATCGAGTCTCATCTCCCCAAGGAGTTGAAGGCAATTAATCATCAATGTCTTTCACCCCCTTTTGACCACGTCGAAAGGTAACATTCAAGACCTTTTGACCTTGTCGAAAGGGAACGCTTTCTTTATCCGTATATCTTTGGCGCTTTCAACCCCTTGTGGTCAATATTCCTTCCATGGAATTCCTTTGAAAGGATTCATGATGCTTAGAAGAATAAATTCCCCTTGAATGAATTCCATCATGAAAGGTTATTAGATCTATAAACTAAGATTCCTTTCTAAAGCCTTTCGACTAAGTCGAAAAGGAAATACTCCTTTCAACTAGGTCGAAAGGAGTTCCACCTTTCGAAGCAGCCTTAGTTTATTAGACTTCAATCCATTCTATTTTCCTTATATATGATCAATTTAGATATTACCATAACTCATGCATTCAACATGGTCAACACATCATCATCACTTCTAATTTCCGCGCTAAGTTTAGGTTTTGATGATAATGTGTTGCGATTGGAAATATCTGAGTTGATCTAATGTTAACGCTAAAAATGTACGCTAACACCTCGGTGTGATTTGTGATAAAGCGAAAGCACCACCCGTTGGTACGGGGACTAAAAGTAAGCGGAAAATAGCAGAAAACGGTAACAGAGACAACAATTTTATAGTGGTTCGGCTCAAAATCAAGCCTACGTCTACTTAATCTCTTCTATCGCTGATTTGATTACAGACTTTACAATGATTCTTCGATTACAACACAATCAAGACAAGTAATTAGAACTTTGATGCAGAAAAGCTCTTTGAATTCATATTGAATGAACTTGATCTTTTCCGAGGTTTCGTTGAAGTCACTTTTGCCTTTGAAGTGTTGGAGCAAGTAGAGAAAACAGCAGAGTCTTGGCGTTCCAAAAATTCGTCCCCGTCCAAGTGCGGAGTAGGCGGGGTATTTATAGGAAAAACTAGGCTTAGGTCGGCCATGTTTTAGGTCGTGAGCGACCTAAGAGTGATCCGAGGTAGCATAAGTCGTTAGCGACTTAGTAGAACCATTTTGGATGAGATATAGGCTGCCAGCGACTTAGTATGTGTAGCACAGAAGTTATCTCGGCAAGATTAGGTCATAAGCGACCTAATAGAAGAGGCAGGGCATGCGGCTTAACTCTGGAGCCTGCTAGGTCGTTAGGTCGCTCTGTCTTTGAGTCGTTAGGTCGCTCTGTCTTTGACTCGTTAGGTCGCTCTGTCTTCATTTAGTTGCTAGGTCGTTAACCCGTTAGGTCGCTATCCTGTTGAATCGTAGGAACCTTTTAGGTCGCTGGGTCGTTGGAGTTCCTTAGGTCGTTGTCGTGCCATATTGAGCCGCTTTGTGCTATAGGTCGCTAGGTCGTTAGGTCGCTCCCGCTTTAACTCGTTAGGTCGTTGCCTTTACTCAGCTGCTTTGTGCTATAGGTCGCTAGGTCATTAGGTCGCTCCCGCTTTAACTTGTTAGGTCGTTGCCTTTACTCAGCTGCTTTGTGCTATAGGTCGCTAGGTCGTGTTTTAGATCGTTAAGTCGCATATGCCTTTGATAGTTAAGTCGCTTATTCCCTTAAGTCATTGAGTCGAGTAGGTCGCTAGGTCGCTGAACAAAAGAGGGTTAACACTTGCCCCTCGAAGTATACGCCTAGGAGCTAGGTCATGTGCTTCGATATCTCTTAACTCGCGCCATCCTGAGTTGCTAAGTCATGAGCGACTTATGAGACAGATAGGTCGTTCGTGCCGATTCGAGTTCCACTGCCCTTGTATATAAGTAGCTTAAACCCCTCCTTCTTTTCTTCACCTGCTCTAACATTTTATCCCGCCATTGAAGAATTTCCGAGCTCTCAAAGGCAAATTCAAACCAACCAGTCGTCGATCATCTTCATCATCACACTACGTAAGTGAATCCGACCACTATCCAACCACGAACATCATCGAATCGTGAATCCCCCATTTTCTGATCCCAATCCGATTTCACTGGCGCATTTCACCACGAGTTATGTTACGATCGATTTTCGATCGTTACTGAACATGGCGTTGTAATTCGTGAGAGCATAGTAGTGCATCGGATTTATGAAGGATCCGAGGCGATTTGAATCGGTTTTGGATGATCTGGCGGTGTGGAGAGATGGTGGATTTTATTGTGAAGATGCTAACGGGTTATCGGGTTAACGGGTCAGTGAGTTAGGCAGGATGTTGGATGAAGAGGAGTTAGCGGGTTAAGGAGAGTTAGCTAGTGGTCGACTTAGGGGCTTTGAACGACCTAGGGCTTAGCAGTTTGGACAAGAAGCATGCGACCTAACTTAGTGAACGACTTAACGACTTAGCATCCAATTCCTGAACGACATAAGGGACTATGACTCAACTTGCCAGAATAGCATATGACTTAAAGCAGAACGACTTAAAGAATCAACGACCTAACTTAACCCGCAGCATAGCTTTAACTTGTAGGAATATAACTGATGAACTCCATAACTCAAGCAAAGCGACTTAGGGAGGCCCGATCTATGTTAGGTCGTTTGGACACGATCTGGGCGACCTAAAGAGTCTCGAGCTAACTTAAGTCGTTCCTACGATTTAGAGAATGAACAGGACTTGAACATTTGCAAAATTTTGACAGAACTTGATTTTCAACTTGAACTGCCAGAATGAACCGCTTGAACTTGTTGCACTCTTTCATAGACTTTTAAGCTAACAACCTGTTAAATACAACATTTGCAGAAAACTAGGACGAATATACTCATCATCGACTGCCCACATCGAGTGATGGATTAGATTAAAGAGCTAGTATTTTACTTAAGTAAAACAATATGAATCTAATTAAAAGTGAAATGCTGTGAATCAACTGACTTAAATGGAGTATCAACGCAAAATTCATACAATTATAACTGCTTATCACTAAATATTATCTGCATTGATACTACACTTAATTTTGATCCAATAACAAGCCTTGAATCTTCCTGAATTGAAGTGCACCAACCAGTATTATTTCAAGTTTTACTTTATTTACTTGTTATTTTAGTAGCTTTGCACAACACTTCACACGATTTTAGGAAACGTGCACCTTCATATTTGAATATCCAGTTCCTTGTGTAGAATGACTTCTCAACAAGTACAAGAAGAGATAGTAGATCGGACTGATGAAGTTTTCCCGATTGCTGACCCTATGGATAATCCTCCGGAAAGAGTTCCAACTTCATTGAACCAACGGACCTTCAACCAGCTATGTATTCAATTTGGCATTGCTGAAGTAGATGCTCTGCTCCCAGGGGTAAACGATATTGCCGATAGGCCGCCACATGGCTTCATTGCAGTCAATCGTCATATGTGCCTGAATGGAGCTATTCCCCCCTTCAACGACTTTCTTAGAACACTTCTCCTCCGATTAACTATTTCTCCATTCCAGTTGCACCCTAATGGCTATGCCATTCTGATGGGGTTGTGCGTACTTTTTAGGAGAACGCTTGACCGCCTCCCAAGCTTCGAGGAGATCTGCTACCTGTGTTCATTTGGGAAGAACAAAGATCACCCTTCTATTAGTCTTGTTAGGAGCGCAAGGAATCGCAAGCTAATTACAGATCTACCCGAGAGTGCTCACGGGTTTCTAAACCAATTCTTCTATGTCCGTTGCCCCCCGGGATTCTACGGTATCTGGAGAGTAGGAAGTAAGACTACCTATCTCTGTTTACTTCATTTCTGAGCTTTTTCAGAATTCGAGTTGTCAAGTGCTAACTTCATTTTTCATTTTTGCAGCTCTTCCTCCTCCCTCTAAAGATTCCAGTCACAAACCGACTTTCGAGAGGTTGAGTGTCGTAGCTGCCAACGAGAGAAGTATTAAGTTTCTACAGAGGAACGAATTTTTGCACCAATTCGGACTCCTGCATTCTTCTCGATCCATCCAATCCCGTGATGCCCCCAGCTCTCAAGCAGAAGAGTCAAATGCCCCAGTCTCCGTAGAGGAACCTGCACCGAAAGAACTTATTGTAGAGACTTCGTTAGTGAAATGCTCCAGTTCTACTGACGGTGTAGGGTTATCTGCCAAATCTAAACTTCCCCCAGTTATTGAAGAAGAGGAATTTTCTCAACATTCTGGGAAGTCTGATACTTTTGGAGGACTGAGCGACCTCATGGTGACTTCTCAGGAGCTCTTTAAAGATGACACCACCACTCCTAAACTTGCTTCTCCAGCAATTGAAGCGACATCCGCCTTGCGATCAATTCCATTGGCCCAAGAATTGACTCCTGCTGCAAAAGTTGACATCACTCCTAAGCTAAAGAGAGGTTTGTAGCTTAACGCGCGTAGTTCGCACGCCACACACACACTTAGGATTTTTGGCAATTATGCACACTTAGCTTCTTTATTTCGAAGATTTCTAACATTTGTTTCTTCTTCACTTTCAGGTTCTCCCATGGGACACAGCGCCTCATATTATGATGACTTTCAACGCTATGCAAGGCGTGATTCTTATGACCTCCGGCGCTATCTTCCTGCCCCTCGGGAGACTGATGAGGAAAGAGCGGCTAGGAAAGCCCGTGAAAAGCAAGCTTATGAGGAGCGGTATGGAAGAAGGGACGACCATCATGATTCTTACCAAAGGGATGATGACTCCCACAAAAGAAAGTCTCATGACGATAAGGGGAAGAGTCATATAACTGAAGATCCAAGCAAGCGAGCCAAGCTCGGCGACAAGTCTACATCTGAAATTTCTGAAGTGCCCGTTGCTTCTATCTCTTTAGACATCCCCTCCAGCTCTCCTACCCTTAAAAAAGCTAACATTCAATCAATCATTAATAGGCCTTCTTATCAAGTTGAGAAGCCTCCGTCTGTACTCGAAAGCTGATTTCCGCATTGGTGTTTGAAAGGAGTACACTTTGATCTGGACTTGGTTCCAATTGATAAGCAGGATATGCTAAGAAATCTTGACGCCGTCAAGCTTGATATTGAAAGAATGTCTGGATGGCATAAACTAGTTGACGAGCTTCAAAGTGTAAACCGTGCAAATCTTGAGGCTATGCTGACCATGGAGAATGATAAGTCTGAGTGGCAAAAAGTTCTTGATCAGCATGATGTAGAGATGAAGAGCATCACCGCTTACAACGAGGAGCTTGAGGCTGAAGTTAAGGAACTTAAAGATGATCTCGCCACCTCTTCCACTTCTTATACACAAAAGGAAGAGGTTCTCCAAAAGCAAGTAAGGGACGCCCATGCCACTCAACGAGATGCCGAGGCTAAATTTGAGGCGGAGCGGAAAATTGTAGTAATTTACCGCAAAGATGCTGCTCAGCTGCGGGAAAAGACTAGCTCCCAAGACTTGGAGATTACAATGCTAAAGGCCAACTTGCTAAGGCTGAAAGAGAGCGTGACGAGGCCATCGCTGGAAAAATAGCAGCTAAACAATCACACGAGGCGACTAAGGCCAACGTTAGCTCTACTCTTTTTGAGTTTTACATTCTCAGCATCTTGGGGCGTGGCAGTCTTTCTTTCTTGGGCCCAAAATATGAGGTTACATTGGCTGAAGTGTGTGAGGCAGCAGTTGAAGTGCTTAAAGATGCCGGCTACACTGAGGAGGATTTTGAGGCTAATTATCTGGATGATGAGGGTCGTGTCGCCCTTGCGAGAGGGAAAGAGCAACTTGCCAAAGAGCGAGCCGAAGTAGCGGAAGGAGAGCGTCTAGGGAAGGCACCTTTGATCGACCCAACTCGTCCTTCGTCTTCGGTCGACGTTGATATTATTGGCTCCAGTTCCCACTCTCCGCCTCCTGCTAAAGCCGAAATCAAAACTGCAACTGCGCATGCAGAAGATGAGGCCCAAGAAAGCACCGAAGCCCAAGACTATGAAATTGACGTGATAAAGCCAACCTCTCCAAGTAACTTCAACAATTGATCTAGCTCAAGTGGACTACTCGTTTGCTTCACATGAGCTCGATGAATTTCTTGCTTATTACTTAAGCCTCAACGTGCCAATATCTCCTCTCTTTTGCGAGGAATACTGATGTTTAACTTTTCTTCTTCTGTAGTGAAATCAATAAGTGCTGTACAGGCTTCGCCTCCTCCCGCTGTTGCCCCTCCACCTCTTCAAGTTACTCCTCCTTCTGCTTCTCAACCGAGATCACAAGAAGAAAAAATAGAAGCTCTTCAAGGTTTAGATGACCCGGCGGCTTCACAAGAGCAGAAAGCTGAAGAACTTGAGGAGGGTGAGAGAACCCCGGAGAAATTTACTGCCGATGATACAAAGCTTTCTGAACTTATCTCTCTGGGCAGCGAATCTTCTTCAAAGAAAAGGGGAAAGCGCGGAATTTCAAAGAAAAAGAAGGACGCTCCTGTTGGCGATGAGAAAGCAGAAGAGGGCCCAATTGCACCTCTTTCTCCTACTTCCCCGAAGAGTTCAAACCGACCTACGAAGATAACCATTAGGCCAGGTGAGGGCTCAAAAGGCGGCGGGAAGAAGAAGAAATGAGTCTGGCTTTATCCTTCTTGTTCTGCTTTTTTTTTTCTTTTTGCTTGTATATAAAGACTTGTATCGACCGGAGATTGTGCGGGTACCGGCCCCCGCTTTTTGAAACCTGCACTTGTGTAAAAAAATTATAGTATGGAATAAAATGAATCTTTTTACTTATACAATCTTTGAATGCATTTATTCCCTATTTTAGCACAGGTTTCTTTATTTTCTTTGCATGATACTACAGTGAGCTCATGGTATGCTGTTTGAGCATTGTTTTTATTAATGTAGTTATATTGCCCCCATACCACGGCTTATTGCAATATTCTCCATTTTGAAAAGACTTGTACTCTTATTCTAGAGAATAATTCTTCCGTTTTGAGGAAATATTATTCTTCTTTAGTAGAGTGTGCTTTGTATCGAAGAAGTTTTTTTTTTTACACTTCAACTTTCGGAGATGGTCACTTTTATTATTGAAAAGTGGATTCCCCTACGCGGTGAAGCGAGCCTCCATAGAGGGCTTTGATTTGTTTGCCAGAAAGTTATATCTCATCGCTAAATGGGCCCACGAGACAGGCGTCAGCTGCTTTATCGGATATTTGTTTTGCACAAATGATCGCGAGCAGTTAACTGCGGCCTAGAACCTTCTTTTTGAAAAGGTGCCCCTTCGGTGGTTCTATCAGCGATTTTTTCAAGAGATAATATTTCTTCTTTTTTGGACGTGCCTCGTTAGAGGGCTTTAAAGTGTGCCTCCGAAGAGGGCTTTGAAGTGTGCCTCCGAAGAGGGCTTTAAAGTGTGCCTCCAAAGAGGGCTTTAAAGTGTGCCTCCGAAGAGGGCTTTATTTGGCACTTCAACTTGTGGAAGTGTGCCTCTGAAGAGGGCTTTATTTGTTTGCCTGAAAGTTATTTCTCACAGTTAAATGGTTCCACGGGGCGGACGCAAGCCACTTAATTGGATGTTTGTTTGCACAGACGTTCACAATTAAGTAGCAAGGGCCCGGTGCCTTCACTTTGGGAAGGTGCCCCTTCGGTGGTACCACCAACCTTTTTGTTTGAGAAAAACATTTCATTTTACAGCGTGCCTCGTTGGAGGGCTTTCAATTGTGCCTCCGGAGAGGGCTTTGAATTGTGCCTCCGGAGAGGGCTTTGAATTGTGCCTCCGAAGAGGGCTTTGAATTGTGCCTCCGGAGAGGGCTATGAATTGTGCCTACGAAGAGGGTTTTGAATTGTGCCTCCGAAGAGGGCTTTGAATTGTGCCTCCGGAGAGGGCTTTACTTGTTTCATTTGCCAGGAAGGTTGTATCTCACAGTTAAGTGATCCACGGAGCAGACGCAAACTACCTAACTGGATGTTTGCTTGCATAAACGATCACAATTAACTAGCAAGGGCCCGGAACCTTCACTTTGGGAAGGTGCCCCTTCGGTGGTTCCACCCACCTTTTTTGTTGAGAGACAAGATTCCATTATGGTTGTTTTTGTCTGCTTGCCAATGTCTTTTCATCATCTGTTCCTCAACGATTCCTTATTATCACCTCTAAGTACATGTTCCTTTCTTTTGCAGATTGTTTGATTCTTCCAGAGAAGTGTACTTCATTGTTAAGTGAATCCACGGGGCAGACGCAAGCTACTTAACCGGATGTCTGTTTGCACAAACGATCGCAATCAGTTAGCAATGGCCTAGAACCTTCACTTTGGGAAGGTGCCCCTTCGGTGGAATCACCAACTGTTTGTGAGACGTACTTCTTATGTAGGAATTGAATCTGGAATTTTTGTGGCTTGACATTTGTTTGTTGAGTGATTTATAGGAATCGCTTGGCCTTGTGATGTGTCGAATAGGTAAGCTTTGCTTTGATAGCCTGCAATATTAAATCGACATTTTAGCAACATATTTAAGATGTTTGGCACATCGAAATGAGACAGGCATTTTATAATAGTAGAGAACACAAGATTTATAGTGGTTCGGCCAAGTATCAGGCCTACATCCACTTTATAGTTCTTATTATTGATTCACACAGATTTTACAATGGCTTACAATATAATAATGATACATCCGTAATTATTTTACAAATTTAAGCATAGCTTTTAAGTAAAATATGAATGCAAGTGATTGTTGTTCCAGGCTCTCGGAATTGGATCTCCTTCGACAGTTGTGAATTTGAAAGTGCCATCAAGAAGTTTTTTGCCTATGACATATGGCTCTTCCCAGTTTGGCCCAAACACTCATGTTGCTGTCATGATCCTTTTCAAGACTAGATCCCCAATTTCAAAGCTACGTCGGCGAACTTTAGAATTGAAGTGCCTGGCTATCCTTTGCTGATGAGCTGCAACTCTGAGTTCAGCTTCTTTCCTTCTTTCGTCAAGCAAATCAAGCGCTTCAAGTTGCAGCTTTTCATTTTCAGCTTGGTTGAAATGAATTCTCCTGTGTGAGGGGACCTCTATTTCCACTGGAATTATTGCTTCTGATCCATATGCTAATGAGAATGGAGTGTGCCCAGTCGCAGTTTTGTGGGTAGTTCTATATGCCCATAGTGCTAGTGGCAGCTTATCGACCCAACCACCTTTTGCTTTTTCCAGCTGTTTTTTGATGGTTGATTTGATAATTTTGTTCACTGCTTCCACTTTCCTGTTTGCCTATGGATGAGCCACTGCTGAGAAGCTTTTTCGGTTCTTGAATCGCCTGCAAAAGTCCTGGAATTCTTCGCTTTTGAATTGGGTACCATTGTCTGTGATTATCTTCTGAGGCACACCATACCTGCAAATGATATTTTTAGTCACAAAGTTTATCATCTTTTTAGAGGTAATAGTAGCCAATGGTTCAACTTCAGCCCATTTCGTGAAATAATCAACAGCAACAATAGCGTATTTGATTTCAGACTTGGCAATCGGCAAAGGTCCGATGAGATCTATCCCCCAAATGGCGAATGGCCATGGACTGACCATCTGTGTTAGCACGGTGGAAGGTGCTCTTGGGATTTTTGCAAATCTCTGGCATCTGTCACACTTTCGGGAGTAGCTAGCAGCATCTCGATTAATATCTGGCCAAAAATACCCATAGCGGAGAATTTTCTTTGCAAGAGTTTGGCCACCTGAATGATCCCCACACTCTCCTTCGTGCACCTCAGGTAAAATTGTCTTAGCCTCTTCTTTGGTTACACATCGGAGTAATGGAATTGAGAATCCTCGTCTGTACAAATGACCGTCTTGAATTACATATCTCGGGGCTTTTCTTAACAGCTTTTGGCGCTCTTTTGAATTTTTTGGCAAGGAGCCGTTGAGTAGATATTCCTTGATAGGGGTCATCCACGACTCATGTTCTTGAGATACAGCCATGATCCAGGTAATATCCATCTCATCAGTACTTGGAGCTGACAAGACTTCCACAGGGATCAATCCTAATAATTGAGCTTCGCTGGAGCTTGAATATTTTGCGAGAGAATCCGCCTTCATGTTCTCTTCCCGGGGTATATGGCTGATTGTATAATGATCAAAAGCATCGAGAAGCTCCCAGGCCTTTGACAAGTAAGCAGGCAGATTTCCTCCTTTAGTTTGAAATTCTTTCTTGACTTGGCATACAATAAGCTGGGAATCACTGAAGATCTGCAATACTTTGATGTTCAGTTCTTTAGCAATCTTCAAGCCGATAATAAGAGCTTCATATTCTGCTTCATTATTTGTCGAAGGAAATTCTAGTCTCAATGCATAGCACATGATCGCCCTTCGGGGGTTTCAAGCACAACCCCAGCTCCGGAACAATAGTCATTTCTTACGCCATCAACATATAATTTCCATCGGATCGGGATGTCGTCAGTCACCTCTTCCTCACTGCCACCTTTATTTGTGTATTCTACAATGAAATCTGCTAAAGCTTGTCCATTGATTGCTCTTCAGGGATGGTAGGTGATATCATATTTACTGAGTTCAATATTCCACTTCAGAAGACGACCCGAAGTTTCAGGGCAAAATAGGACTTGCTTTAGAGGTTGATCAGTGAGGACTTTAGTAGGATGAGCCTGGAAATATAGCCTCAACTTTCTGGACGCGATCAACAGACAAAGGCGTGCTTTTCCAGCTTTGAATAGTTCATCTCTACCCCAGTGAATCTTTTGCTTATGTAATAAACCGGGTGCTGAACTTTTGCGTCTTCCCGTACCAATGCTGCACTGAGAGCATGAGATGAAACCGCTAAGTATATGAAAAGATCTTCACCATTGCTGGGCTGAGAAAGTATTTGAGGCTTTTCCATGTGACGAATCAGTTCTTCAAAAGCTTTCTGACATTCAGGAGTCCATTCAAAGTTTTTCTTTCCTTTCTTCAGAGCGTCAAAGAAGGGAATGCATTTATCAGTGACCCTGGAAATAAACCGACTTAAAGCAGCGACTTTCCCGTTGAGGCTTTGCAATTCCTTCTTTGTTCTAGGGGCTTTGACTTCTCTTAAAGCAGTAATCTGGGCAAGATTAGCTTCGATGCCCCTAGCACTCACAATGAAACCCAAGAATTTTCCAGACTCTACCCCGAATGAACATTTCAGAGGATTTAGCTTCATCCCATACTTTCGGAGGACCGCGAACATTTCTGCCAAATGATCCATGTGGTCTACTGCCTTCTTTGATTTTACCAACATATCATCAACGTATACTTCCATAGTCTTGCCAATTTGGGGTTTGAACATGGCATTAACAAGTCTTTGATAAGTTGCCCCCGCGTTCTTTAGTCCGAAGGGCATGACTTTATAGCAGTAAAGACCAACATCATTGATGAAGCTCGTGTCCTCCTGATTTGGCTCATGCATCATGATTTGATTATATCCTGAGTAAGCATCCATAAAAGACATTAATTCATGCCCGGCTGTTCCATCCACCAACGGATCAATTCTGGGCAATGAGAAACAGTCTTTGGGACATGCTTTGTTCAAGTCTGAAAAGTCGATGCATACTCTCCGCTTCCCATTTGCTTTTTTAACCAACACCGGATTAGAAACCCAATTTGGATAAGTGGATTCTCTGATGAAGCCATTTTCCATGAGCCGATCTACTTCTTCTTTTAATGCTGTCAACCTTTCAGGACCCTGGGTTCTTCTTTTCTGCTTTACGGGTGTGAATTTTGGATCAATATTCAAAGCATGCACTGCGATTTCTGGAGATATTCCACACATGTCGGCATGACTCCAAGCGAATACATCCAGGTTTGCTTTCAAGAATGATATCAACATATTCTGAACCGTCATACCAAGTTGTGAACCCACATTCAACACCTTGTTTGGGTCATTCAGGTCAACAGATATTGGCACCGTTACTTCCACCGGCACCACTCTACTTTCCCCTGCACTGGTTTTTCTGGGATCAATCTCTTTTCGTGCACCACTGTGCTCACCAGTGCAGGGTCCACCCCGTAATTGCTACAAGGTGGGTTCTTTGATGCGGAGCAGAGCTGTCGCACCTTTACCCATTTCTCTTTTCCTTCTTTCCCGTAATTCTATGAAATAGCATTCTCGCCCGGCATTTTGGTCCCCCTTCACAACACCGACGCCATTATCAGTGGGGAACTTCATAGTCAGGCACCATGGGGCGAGAATGGCCTTGAATGCGGCAAGAGTTGGTCGACCCAAGAAGGCATTGTAAGCGGAGAATTCATTAACAATCACAAAAGTTTGTTTTCGGACCAACTTCTTTTCGCCTTCTCCGAGCTCTACAAATAAGTTAATAGTCCCGAAAGGCTGTTTTGGTTCTCCAGTGAACCCAACAATTTTCTGCGAGGAAGCTTGGACATCAGCCATGGGAATTTTCATCTGATCAAATGTCTTTCTGAAGAGGATATTGCAAGAGGCGCCGCAGTCAACAAGCACCCTTCTCACAATGGCTGATTCGATGCCAGCAGATATTACCAAGGGATCCATGGTGGGAGCCTCAATGCCAACAGAGCCTCTAGCCCGGAATATGATGTCATTGTTAAAAGTTCTTTGTTGTTTTAAAGGTGCAGCATCTTCCAAGACAAAAACATTTTCTTCCGTCGGGGCATATCTCAAAGCGTGAGCATATCTCTCCATCTCACCCCTACTTCTGCCCGCTGGGTGAGGCCCCCCTGTGATAACATTGATGATAGGCCTCTCAGATTCCTGCGCTGCAGTCCTCTCACCTGAGTTAGATTGATGAGCAGGAACTTGTTGCCCCTGAGTAGATGAGGTCGGGTCACTTCTGTTCCTCTTTACATATTGTTGTAGCTTATTCTGTCTCAACAGCTCTTCAATCAAATTCTTTAAATGGCGACATTCATTAGTGTCGTGGCCAAGTTGATTGTGGAACCGACAGAATCTCCCATTATGCATAGCATTTTTCCCAGGCTTGATCTCAGGTGGTTTCGGGTATTCGATAGCATCTTTGGTTGCGAAAAAGATATTTTCTGGAGTATCAGTTAAGGGAGTAAAATATGAAGGTCTAAAGTGGCGAAGTTTCTTCATATCTTTCTGCCCTTTCCTACCGTCATTCTTCCTCTTTTGACCACCAGATTCCTTTTTGTTAGTAGCAACATTGTTATTCTTGACTTCAACCACGTCTACTTTTGCTGGCACAGGAAGGTTTTCTAAGCGTATGAATTCATCGACCTTCTTGTAGAACTTCTCAAGCGAACTTGGCTCTTTCATCTTTAGCCATTTTCCGAATTCACTTGATTTGTTAATAGCTCGCATCAAGTAAGTCAGAATCATCCGAGGCTCTGCATTATCAACCTCGGCCAAGGCTATATTGAAGCGGTTTAAGAAAGATTTGATAGACTCTCCAGGGCTTTGTTCGAGGCTGGATAGTGACATTATGTCCTTGGCTTTCGAAGCATATAACCTGAACTGATCTTTGAATTTCCGAGTCAGGTCGGAGAACAGATCCACGGATCGAACTGGCAGCTTTGTGAACCAAAGCAAGGCCACTCCCTCTAAGTACACAGGAAAGTATCTGCACTTAATTTCGTCTGTTGCTCTGGCCCCTGTCATATGCCAGTCGTACTTGTATAAGAACTAGTTAGGATCGCTTGTCCCCCGATAAGCTGGAATGGTGGGAGGAACAAACTTCTTCGGAAATTCAGCCTTCAGAATTCTTTCAGTAAAAGGAGTTTTGCTTGGAGCGAACCCCCAGTCACTTTCATCTTCCTTGATTCTCATGCCCTCCTTCATAATCTGTTGAATCATTCCCGAGAGGTACTCCTCATCGTTTAGAGGCTCCGCGGGACAGACGTCAGCTACTTTTTCGGAAGTTTGCCTGGGCAAACGTTCACGAAGAGTTGGCTGCGGCCTTGAACCTCCAGCTTAGGGAGGTGCCCCTTCGGCGGTGCCAGCTGCCCTCTGAGGAATACTTTTCCCTTGGGGATCATGAACATCTTCAGCAAAGGTTTCTTCATTATTTTCTGGTGGCTGGTTAACTCCAAGCAAAGCATTCAACTTGTCCAACATCAGCGTGCTCTAGGCTTCCATTTGCTGATACAACCCAGACACTACGGCATCCAATTCCGCCCTTGTGACTCCAACACTAGGAGCTGCTTGATTTGATGCGGGAGAAGTCGCGGTGTTGTCATGAGCAACTCCAGATCTAGTAGATTTACTTTTCCTTCCAGGAGCCATAATTTCGGTTAGACTTCTAGTTCTAAGGGAGAGTCTTTCCACAAATCATTGTGAAGCAATGATGAAAGCACTCCTGAGTTCAATTCTCAGTGAAAGCACCAAAAATGTTAACGCTAAAAATGTACGCTAACACCCCGGTGTGATTTGTGATAAAGCGAAAGCACCATCTGTTGGTACGGGAACTAAAAGTAAGCGGAAAATAGTAGAAAACAGTAAAAGAGACAACAATTTTATAGTGGTTCGACTCAAAATCAAGCCTACGTCCACTTAATCTCTTCTATCGTTGATTTGATTACAGACTTTACAATGATTCTTCGATTACAACACAATCAAGACAAGTAATTAGAACTTTGATGCAGAAAAGCTCTTTGAATTCATATTGAATGAACTTGATCTTTTCCGAGGTTTCGTTAAGTCTCTTTTGCCTTTGAAGTGTTGGAGCAAGTAGAGAAAACAACAGAGTCTTGGCGTTCCAAAAATTCATCCCCTTCCAAGTGCGGAGTAGGCGGGGTATTTATAGGAAAAACTGGGCTTAGGTCGGCCATGTTTTAGGTTGTGAGCGACCTAAGAGTGATCCGAGGTAGCATAAGTCGTTAGCGACTTAGTAGAACCATTCTCGACGAGATATAGGCTGCCAGCGACTTAGTATGTGTAGCACAGAAGTTATCTCGACCAGATTAGGTCGTAAGCGACCTAATAGAAGAGGCAGGGCATGCGACTTAACTCTGGAGCCTGCTAGGTCGTTAGGTCACTTTGTCTTTAACTCGTTAGGTCGCTTTGTCTTTGACTTGTTAGGTCGCTCTGTCTTCATTTAGTTGCTAGGTCGTTAACCCGTTAGGTGGCTATCCTATTGAATCGTAGGAACCTTTTAGGTCGCTGGGTCGCTGTAGTTCCTTAGGTCGTTGTCATGCCATATTGAGCCGCTTTGTGCTATAGGTCGCTAGGTCGCTCCCGCTTTAACTCGTTAGGTCGTTGCCTTTACTCAGCTGCTTTGTGCTATAGGTCGTTAGGTCGCTCCCGCTTTAACTCGTTAGGTCGTTGCCTTTACTCAGCTTCTTTGTGCTATAGGTCGCTAGGTCGTGTTTTAGATCGTTAAGTCGCATATGCCTTTGATAGTTAAGTCGCTTATTCCCTTAAGTCGTTGAGTCGAGTAGGTCGCTAGGTCGCTGAACAAAAGAGGGTTAACATCTAACATATTGCACAGACCAAAAGAGATTATGAGAAAAGGATAGAATCATGTGCAATTGATCATTAGTCTAGCTAATGGTCCTTATGATCTTCCTCATCGCCAATATCCATCATGAATAAGCCATTTCCATTTTTATTTATAATCCGAGATTGGTTACGAGAAACTGAGCTTTCTCCCCAATTTGATTTTGGATTTCTTCTAAGTGCAATTATTGCTAAGAAAGCATAGAAAAGAGAATGAATTCAATCTCCATAATTCGGCCCCCAAAAACTGGACTCCTTGGGCCTTATTTATAGATGCAGGTTGACCTCCAACCACGCCTTTGCTTTCGACCGGGTCGATAAGACTCCTTCCTTTCAACTGGGTCGACAAGGTTCCTTGCTTTCCACTGGGTCGACAAGGCTCCATTTTCATATGCCGCTTCGAGCCTTCTGACTTGATCGAAAGGTCATGAACCTTTTGACATCGTCGAAAGGTATTTTCTTGTGCTTTTTGGTTTATCCCTTTGCTTCTTTTCTTTCGACCGGGTCGAAAGGTCTTCTCCTCATATGCTGTTCTGAGCCTTTTGTCCTAGTCGAAAGCTGTATCTCCTTTCGATGTTGTCGGAAGCTATAGGTTGTCGAAAGCTATGTTTCCCTTCGATGTTGTCGAAGGCGGTGTTTCCCTTCGACGTTGTCGAAAGCTATACTTCATTTTGATGTTGTCAAAAGTGGTGTTTCCCTTCGACGTTGTCGAAGGCCGTGCTTCATTTCAATGTTGTCGAAGGCCATGCTTCATTTCAATGTTGTCGAAGGTTAGGCTTCCTTTAGACGTTGTCGAAAGGTCCCTTATTATTCTTCTGCCTTTGTTGTTTTCTGAGTATTGCTTTCTTCATAGCATCTTTCAACATTGTCGAATGGTGTCCTGGATGGATCTTTGACCAGTTCGAAAGGCTTGTTATGCTTTCGAAAAGGTTACTATGAGGCTGAAGCAATTGATTTCGGTAGGTTTAACGTGTAGTTGGGAGAGAGTTATCGATTGTCTTCGAAAGGGGTTCTGAAGTCAACAAGCTCATTTGTGTCGAAAGGTTGGCAGTGGCGGAATGGACTATTTGTTTCCATCTGGATCGAAGGCTTTTGTGTTGTATGAGCAATTGATGCCTTCGACACCTTCGACAACTGCTTAACGCCTTCGAAACATCCTTCTTATGTCCTCCATGATAACTTGGCCTGTCTCTTCATTGAAACCTCAATTTTATCAACTTTCTTTCATATTTCTACTATCAAGTAGATTTTATGGCTAATAGCTTGGTAGATGCATGGATGAATGGTTGTATTATTGAATTATTATTAGCAGATTATCATTTGTACGAAAATATAGAGATTGATAACGAACTCATTGGAAATTAGTTTTGTGTTAAATTGCCTGTTGAGTGCTTTAAGAGTTCTGGTCGATGCTCCTGATCAACGTTACCAATAGGTATTCCTAAATACTAGGATAAGACAGTCGAAGATAGTACTTTAAATTATAATATTTAAAGTATTATAAGTAAGTGAGAATGTGTTACAAATAATATTTGAGAAGTAAATAATGTTTTAAGTGAGTTAAATATTACTTTAAAATGGAATGAATGTTTTGGAAAATGTATATATATGTGTATACACTCACAAACACATATGTGATAATTTTGAAAGAAATGTCTTGAAGATAGATACAAATTTAGGAAGTGTTATGACTTGTATATTTTATTCTAAAAGGAGTTATCTTATAAAGTTTTAATAATAATATAAAATGATTGATATGAATTTGAGTATTATTGGATATGGTAGAATATATTTTGGAAATATTTTGGTAAATATTTCAAAAAGAAAACTATATCTAGTATAAAACGAGTTTTTATGAATTATAAAATTTTAATGGTTGTGGTGAAAATAATAAGGATACTTATAAGTATTGATTTTATTTTAGATGGCAAATGTAGCCATCAAGCATTAGCGACAGTCGAGGTCAGTGGCGAGGCGATTGAAACTAGCTAGTTGGGATAAGCTTACGTCTATATTGAGCTTGGGACTCTTTATTGCTTCCAGCCATTTAGGGGTTGTTACATACTGATAGCATCTCTGTGTGGATTGCGGCCACATCATTTTTGGTCACCTATTAAACGAAGCTAGAGTATATGGCCCGGCATTTCTTTGTTCGACCTTCTGCCTAACATACTACACCGGTACACTATCATGGATCAACTGCTCACTCTCATGTTGTTTGGCACTTATTTATTGAGTGGTATTAAACTAACAGAACTCACAATATTTTCCACTACCTCGGGGAACCTTTTTCGCCAATAGCATGCTAAGGGAGGCCTTTGGTAAGATGCATAGTCCCATGAGGTGAGATAAATGGTTTCCATATCATGAGTTAATGAGATGTAATTAGTGTACCTAGGTTTGAATTGAGAACCAACCTCGGTGCACTTCTTTTTACTCTCTTATTGACCATTTTTGTTATCTCTCCTACCCTCCTCTCCATTGTCGGACAAATCGTCCTCTTCTACTCGCATGACATAATTATTCCTTTGGAAGAAGTCGGTCAGGGATGAAGCAAACTGCTTTTCAATTCTTTCTACATCTTGGATCACTGTCTTATCCCCGACACATAAGGAGACTGTCATGATGTTCTTGTCTGCTCCCCTCGCACGAGTTAATTCTTTGTTAAAACAACTGACATAGAAGCAGAGTGTAACGACCCACAAATTCATCATTTTAATAAACTAGTATTGTTTTTGAAATATTCAAATTTATGGATTTATAACCCCTGTTAACAAGAAAACTTGTCAACACCCCAAAGTTGTTTTTAAGACAAAGTTGGTCTTTTTTGATTTCTTTTTGTTGAGTGGAAGAAGGAAAGATGTAGATAATCCTTTTAGTTCCCCCTTTCGAATAGGTTCTTGTTATGATAGCTTTCCTTTTCATTGACCTTTCAAATCAGTCGAAAGGCATAAGTTCCCTTGTTATTGGGCTTTCGAACTGGATAAAGTAGCTTGATTACGCCTTCAAAATAGTCCTTTCGAAGTAATTATGGAAGCCTAATGGATGGATCTTAGATTCACGGTTATGACCAATTTTAGATGGTTTCGAACCTGTCGAAAACTGAAGTCTTAACTGTCTTAGGTTTGGATTGGAAATTTAAGGTAAAACTAGTTTGGCCTAAGGTTTCGATCCATTCGAAAGTAGAAGTCCATCGGAAGGTGGTCTGTGAAAGTGACTGTGCTATAGGATTGTGTAATATGGATAAACTGCTTGTGCGGAATAAGTAAGTAAATAGTAAAAGCAGTAAAGTAAATAACACCAGAGAATTTTATACTGGTTCGAACTCCCGTTCTACGTCCAGCCCTAGACTCCTTCTGGATTTAAAATAGCAACCCTCACTTAACCCGGAGGAATAGGTTTACACCGCCTGAGCAACCGAACAGGACATCTACCGCCTAAGCAACCAAATAGGACTTCTACAGCCTAAGCAACCGAACAGGACTTCTACCGCCTGAGCAACCGAACAGGACTTCTTTACAAATAACAAAAGTATCTGACTATAGTATGCTCTTTGAATAGCACTGATAAGTCAATTAAGTATAATATTCCTATAATCTTCTCCTTTATGATATGTAGTGTAATGTGCTTAAGAATTGTGGAAGATAGAGTGATCAATGATCAGAGAATGTAAGCAATTTGAGTGCAGTTTGAAAACTAGAGAATAGATAAGAATTCAAGAATATTAAAAATAGATTTGGTAAATTTTTTGTTGAATTCTGTAATCTATTTATAGAGTTTAAAAGGTTGCAACCGTAGATGAAAAGTTATATTGAAAAGAAACAGGCGCAACCGTTGATTTTGAAGACGTTACTCTTCGATGAAGAGAAGTGTCTATTCATGAAATAGCTGTTGAGAATATTCAGCCGACTGAATAAAATAATTCAGCCTTCTGAATCAAATTAAAATGCAAACAGCGAAGATATAGGCTATTTTTAGCCTAATTCAGCCATCTGAATAATTTCATTCAGCCGGCTGAATATTGTGAAACAATATTTTTGTTTCAGCATTCAGTCGTCTGAATGATAATATTCAGCCGGCTGAATTCTGTTGTTAAACAAAAAATATTATAGCTCATTTGGTTAGAGCACTTTCCTTCTAAACTAGTGACCCGGGTTCGAGCCCCGCTCCATGCAATTTTTTTGAAAACTTGGTTTTTCATTTAAAATATGAATGTATATGTGTGTATACCATTTGGAGAAGATTTTAACATTTGTAAACTCTAGACATGACACTCTATGACTAATAATACTTTGTTTGTCACCTTCGTCTTGTCTCTATCATGTATATCACTTCTTGTATCTCCATATACATACTTTCATCCTTTTTTGTACTGTGTATCATCATTTTGAATGTATTTGTTTGTCTCTTTTTGATGCTCATGTACCTGCATATTAGCTTAGAGATTCTTTGGCATAATTGTATAGTTGTTGTCATTAAAATTCAACAATGTAGGTTCTAACATTCTCCCCTTTTTTGATGATGACAACTATACAATTTTTTTCAAAAATATTCATTCTAAATATAAAATAATATTAATATGTTTAAAGCTCCCCTTAAGTATAACATCTCCCCCTAAGTAAAATATCTCCCTCTATCAATATGCATATGAATTTCTCCCCCTTTGTTATTATCAAAAAGAACGATGGAGTATTTAAATTTTATAAAATATCTTGTAAATAGAGGGATAAATTCAATATTAATTATGGAGAAAAAAATAAAATAGATTTTACCATATTTGCTGAAGTCCATATTTCTTTGTAAGCACGTAATTCTATTAAACGTATGGAACATCCTTTAAAATTCCAAAATCTATCATTATCCTTTTGTTTCTTCGAGTAACTGCAATAAATAATAATCATTTTTGGTACCCACTTACTATATTAGGGTCCGAAGGGTTAGGTCTTGGGAAACCATACCCATTTGGTTGTGGTTGAACCTTTATAAATATAATTTTCATTATTAACTACCATATCAAAATAATCATTAATGTATTTTTCTCTATTTTTCCAATTAACAGGAACCCAAATACTTAGATGATTTTTATTCATATTTCCGGTCAATGTATTTGTACTTCTAGAGAAATTATAAACATTATTGGTCATAGCACTATTTGAATTTCTATAAAAATTGAATTTAGACTTTTCTCGAAATTTTGTACTAGCAGTAACATTTTTACTATACATGAAAGCGTATCTAGTGCTATTTCAACGATCAGTTTTATTATATCCTAAACCACTTTTGTCATATAAAGGCCTAGAACTAGATAAAATCATGTTTAAATCGTTTTGACCTTTATTAAATTTTGTGACTTCAGTGTTAAGTTTATCAAATTTAGCTTTGAAGTCAAAATTATTATTTTCAAAAGAAATATTACTGTTTTTCAAAATATCAATTTGCTTGTTTAATTCAGAATTCTCCCTTTTTATCGTACAGTTCTCATTTTCGAGAAGAAAAATTTGAGATTCTGAATTATCTAAAGATGATTGTAATAAACCATTTTGTCTTTTCAAATCCATAATTTCTTTTGAAAAAATTCTTTTTTCTTTTTCAAACATAGTATTTTTATTTTGCAAAACATTGATTTCCTCCAAAAGATCATTGTTTTTATCTTCTAACTGCTCATTTTATTTTTGTAGGAAATCATTTTGTGAAACAAGTTCTTCTACAGTATTTTCATAACATTTAGTTTGTTTTATCAAAAATTTATTTTCCTCTTTTAAACTGGAAATTCTTTGCTCACAACCTTTTAACTTAGCTAAAGCAATTGTATTAACTTTATTTAAGATTTTACAATCTTTTAATAATTCATCATGTGCTAACAGAAGATCTTTATATAAAGAATCTAAGCATATCGATTGTGATCTGAGTTTAGCCATGAAGCATTTGTTTGTTTGCTCCTTTGATTCTTCTTTATTGCTCTTCCTCTTCCTATTGCTTTGAGTAGATCTCTTTTTGGCCATTTATTCTAGGATGTTGTTACGATCTCTAGAATTCCAGGCTCCGATACCAAATGAAAGTGATTGTGCTATAGGATCGTGTAATATGGATAAACTACTTGTGCGGAATAAGTAAGTAAATAGTAAAAGCAGTGTAAAGTATGTAATTTAAAATATGAATGTATATGTGTGTATACCATTTGGAGAAGATTTTAACATTTGTAAACTCTAGACACGACACTCTATGACTAATAATACTTTGTTTGTCACCTTCGTCTTGTCTCTGTCATGTATATCTCTTCTTGTATCTCCATATGCATACTTTCATCCTTTTTTGTACTGTGTATATTCATTTTGAATGTATTTGTTTGTCTATTTTTGATGCTCATGTACATGCATATTAGCTTAGAGATTCTTTGGCATAATTGTATAGTTGTTGTCATTAAAATTCAACAATGTAGGTTCTAACAGTCTGGAGTCATTAACTGAAGTTACTTGTAAATGCAAAGGTTTCAACCAAGTCGAAAGTGGCTTTTCGATGTGGTCGACACCTATAAAACACGATTAGATTTGATAAAATCTTTCAAATCAACAAAGTAATCAAGATTACTGAAGACTCCCCTTTCATAACTCAACAAAGCTTTTATTGATCAACTTTCCCAAATTAAATTTACAAATTAGGGTTCTCAATTTTGTAAAATTAAGAAAATACAAGAATAGATTGACTGAGTTCGGATCCCCTAAACTAGACCCCTCGGGTCTTATTTATAGATGTCGGTCCACACCTTTCAATCCAGTGCTTTCGACCAAGTTGAAAGGTGGCTTCAGATGCCTTCTAACTCTTTTAGCTCTTGCGCTCTTCTCTGCAATGCTCTCGAATGGGCTCAATTGCCTCCGTCTACATCGAAAGGGGCAGTTGTGCCTTCTCTTCTTTATATTGCTTTGTAAGACCCTTCGAATCTGTCGACAAGTTGCTTACCAGGGCTTTGAAGATGTTGAAATGGTGGTGGTTTCGACATTGTTTGTGGCTTCCAAACATATGCTTGTGACTTGATGTGGAACCTTCCCTAGATATCTAAGACTTCGACCAGTTCAAAAGGCTTGGTTTGGCTTTCAAAAGGGTTGTTCCGATCATGGTGTGCTTTTGAGTGACTTGAGTGAACCCGAAACCTTTGGTTTCGATAGGTTTGGCGCGCATTTGAAAGGTTGTTATGCATTGTCTTCAAAAGCAGCATTTGAAAGGTTGTTATGCATTCTCTTCGAAAGCTGCTTCTTTAACTCCTTCGAAAGGTCTTCATGCCTATGGAAGCACCTACTTCGAAAGGTTGTTTATTGATGCGGAAGCATGCTTTTGACTCTTCCAACCCCTTCGAAAGGTTTTGATACTTCTATTCTTTGGCTATTGCATCCCTTCGACTCCTTTGAAAGGTTTTGCCGGTGCTTTTCTCTCTTGTTCTTCTTTGCCTTCTATTCAATAAGGTTTCGACATGGTCCAAAGGAAATTTGGGGGTAACATTTGCCACCCTGCGAAGGGATGCCTTTGACTTTTCAAGTCAATCATCTTGAAACCTTCAATATCTCCCGCCTTTTCGTTTTCCTACACGAATCTGGATCGTTCATTTAAATCTAATCGGATGGCTCGTCGTCTTTGCTGACTTTTCTTATAAATTACATTATTCTCTCCTCTTCGTTCATTTACCTGAAAATGAAAGAAACTTCAAGCAAAATCAAAGTTCCCTAACTTTCAGATAATCTTTGCTTTTCATAATCAAAAACCCAGATCTAAAGTAAGTTTTTTGTTTTCTTGTTTCACAAATCCTTCCCTTCTTTATTTTAGAGCGAATCTCAATTTCACAGACTCTTACAGTTTAGGTTTTTAATTATTGTTTTGATTTGCTGAAAACTGTTTGAGTTCTTTTTTGCTTGAAAGCATCATTCAATCCAGTTTCATAGTTTGATTTGATTGGTTTTTCTTGCTAATTTTCATTTTGATCCCATCCGAGCTACATTTTAGTGTTATCATTTTTAGTTTAGAGAATTCAAATGTTTATCTTCAAGATTTCGAAAATTAAATAATTTATTCGTGTTTAAATTTGTTCGTTCAATGTTTTTTTTAATTTCTGGATTGAAATCGTGTTTGGGGAAGGAGTTCCCCACTGGCTTCGTCTATAAGTTTTGAATTGTACGAATTAAAAATTGGCACCATAAATTTTCTTTTCTACCCCTTCGAAAGGGATTAAGGCGGCAACTTTCATTTTTCTTTCTTAGCCACTTTTGACAAGGTCGAAAGGTAGCATGGCGCTTCTTTTGACTAAAGTAGCATGCAATCAACCTTTTCGAAAGAAACTTTGTGTGTTAGCGTATCCAGATGACTTTCGAAGAACTTGGCTATTACAATTCTCTCTTTCGAAAGTATAAGTTTTGTTGCATAGGTTTCGACATCTTTAGATCACACTTACTCCTTATTAGTTTAAGTTAAAATACATAGTTTTGTAAAGGAGATCAAAGAAAAGATACTTTGTATAAGTTACATATCAAACGATTCGTCTAGACGAAAGCTTCTGTACTCAACTCAGTCGAAACCTACTACGTTAATTTAACTTTATTGTTGCTATGCCTTCGAAGCCACACACCACTTCTCATTTCTGTCGAAACCTTTTATAACTTACTGGGGTTTAATCTTTCTCTTTTCCAACATCATCGAAATGTCCCTTGATTCAAACTCGAAGCCTTTCGACTTTGTTGGCATATAAGATTTCAAAAACATTAACATTCTTTTAGAAAAACTAAGTTAATGGGTTTCGACCGTGTCGAAGGGTGTTCCCTTTTGTTTACTGAAAATTGGTAGTGTATACTTTGTTCAAATTTTTATGTTGGTTTTATCTATTCCTTTCTAATAACAAAATTACTGTTGAGCTTTCGACAATGTTGAAGAGTGCCTGTTGGACATATACTTCAACCTTCCCTTTTAACCCTGTCGAAAGCATAGTAGATACTTATATCTGGGCTTTCGACATTGTTGTGAGGTGTTTGTTATGTGTTAACTTTTATTTACTTTCGACTCTATCGAAAGCTCAATAAGTCTCATTTTTAACTTTAACATTCTTTCAAGAATTTGAAGTTTCATGTTTTATTTGATGTTCAAATTGTTGTAGTAGGTTTCTACTAATCGTTGAAAGAATGTTAACTTCATAACAAACTGTAATTTTTAACCGAAACGTTTTCACCTGACAGAATCATGAGTTCTCCAAAGAAAGCTGAAGCTACTTCCAAGCACTCCCTGATATCCACTTAAGATGAAGTGGATGCCATTCTTAATGACTTTGGGATTACAAGATTGGAAGCGATCCCCCCTTCAGAAAACGACACCATCAACAGCCCTCCTAAAGGGTTCTTCGCTTACACTGCTATACACGGATGGCATGGAAGGTTTCTTCCATTTCCAGAATTCTTGTCTAGGTTCCTAGCTCATCTAGGAATTTCTCCAATTCAACTGTCTCCTAACGTATATACTTATCTTTTGTCTCTGGAGTTGATGGCATTGGAGTCTGGCCTTTCCTCCTTGCACGCTGAAGTTCTTAATCACCTCGTCTGGTTGGTTAAGCTCAACAACCTTAACAACCAAATCTTCCAGGTCAATCCTCCTAAAAAACCGATCTTTGAGGGAGTAAACAAGTTTAGAGACTGGGAAAGTCAGTTCTTCTTCGTTAGATACTTCCCAAATGTTAGCAGGACTTTCTCTACTCCTCGTAAGCTCAGGTTTTATTATCTTCCTTCTATCTAGTTACTTTTCTTTGTTGATCTTCGCTTTTGTCATGTGCCCCTACTAAAGGACTAAATGAGGAAGATAAGAGAATAGTAGAGTCTCTAAGTGCAGCTTCGAGTGAGATTAGGAGTAGATTAACGCTGCTAAATCCAACAAATCTGCGAAAGCACTCCCTTATACCGACGGGCCAAAGGATCCTTGGCCAACCTCTTTCAATCCAACACACCACCCGAAGCAAATGCTTCCTTTCTTTGGGAGACCCATCAAACTTCTCTCCGATGTCACCCATCTGTGCTGACCACTCTGGTAAGTTATAAACATTGCTCTTGTTATCTATTGTTGTGTTGCTTCCCAAATTATTCTACTGACTTACAATTTGTTTGAATTTTCTACAGGTGCTCCTCGGGTTGAAATACCTGCCAGTGGTTCGGCTCCTTTCTCTTCAACTTCTCATGCACCATCATTTTCTTAGGCAATTGCCAGATCTAAGATGGCTGCTAAAAGGAAATTAATCAAAACGACTATGGTGGAACCTCCTCTAAAGAAAGCCAAAGTAGTTGAAGTCCCTGATTCTCCACTGTTGGTTGAAGGGGAGTTTACTAATATAGATGCATCTTTAGAAAGTCCGTCCATTGATGCTCCACGTGACCTTCCCAAGGAAACTCCTTCAAAGATCGATCCTCTCCCTCGCATCGTTGTAGCCAGCTCTCCGAGCATAATCGAGCAGATGCAAAAGGCCTTGGGGACTTCAACCCCTACTCAAGTGTTAAATCTTCCTGGACCATCAACTTCCATACCTCTGAGTGATTTTGAGAAGATGATCCATTCCATCTTAAATTCTCCGTCATTCTCTTCAATTCAACCACCATCCTCTATTTCTGATTTGGAGGGTTAGTATCAATCCCTTCTCGAACAACAAATCCTGGTATATTTAACGTTCCTTAACATTATTATCTCTTGTTTTTCTTTAAGTTTTTAACTTATGTTGTACTTTTCTTTCAGATTTCCAAAAGTTGGTTCTCCCTGCATGAGAATGTATCCAAATCTTTTGCCGAAACATCAAAACTTCAAGAGAAAGTTGCTGCCTTGAATAACCAAGTTTCCTCCTTGTTTGTGGAGAAGAGAAGACTACAACTGAATTGGAGCAATTAAGAGCTTCTCTCACTCAGTCAGAATCTATTATCTTGGAAGAGTGGAAGGATCGCTAACTTCTAGCCGACAAGAACTTAGCTTTGTCAATGACCGTGAAAGAGTCTGAAGAGGAAAAAGGACGGATGGTAGCTAAACAATCCTTGTTAAAGGAAAAGCTGAAAAAGAACAAGGCCTCACTCAAACTGGCTATCGGCACCATTTCTGATGCGAAGCAAGGAGTCTCGCAACTCCTGGACTCGTCTCTTGAAGACATTATTATGAACTTCTTTGAAGACGCCTTAATGCTCGCCTACGCTGATAATGTTGATAAATGACTAGATTTGAGCTTCCCCACGCTCGACCCTGCTCTTGTTGATAGGGTCATGGACAGAATCAAAAAGATGGAGTAGGAGATTGAAGTTGCTGAGAGGGAGGAAATCGACACTTCCAAACTTCTTTCTTTCAAGGTTCCTTCCTTCGAAGTCGAATCTACTCCGAAGAAGAAGATGACAAAGATAAGGTCGTCGAAGAGGAGGGAGGAGATAACGATGATGATAATGACGATGATAACAATGATGATGGGGATGATAACATCAACGGCGGACAAGAATCAGGTGGCAATGGGGGTGGCCATACTGAAGCTTCTGAGAAAGACGGGGATGATTCGTCTCCTCATGAAGCGATTCCTCCTAAATCTCCTGCACCTTCTGGCCCACAAGAAGAGCCTGCTTCCATTGATGATGAAGTGACAAAAGAAAGGGAGCAGGCTTCTCAAGCACTATCTCGGTATCTCAAGTATGGGATTCTCTGTTTAAACATCTTTTGCTTTGAAGATAATAATAGCGTGAATCATTTATTTAGATAAGGAAGAAATCTGTCGCCCCTATAAAACCAAGCTTGAAAGGAAACAAGCAAAGATAAATAATTTATATAGGGAGTTAGACAAGTAATTGAGGGAGCACAATATACTTTCTAATAAATATTATAGACTCAATAGAAGTGCGGCAGTGTTGGCATCTTTTAAACATCAAGAAGCTTCCCCACGGCTAAGGAGAGCGCGCCTTAAATATGATCCTCTTTTGAAAAAGAACCGAGAACTGATTACCCTATTATGGATGTTGATGAAGGAGAGGGACATTTTAGTTAATTTCTTATACAAGGCCTATTGTAGACACTCGACCGTTGACTTTTCATATTTAGGTGATTTTAGTGGGGGTTTACTTAGGCGTTTACACAAAAAATACTTGGATGAATTCGGACCTGACCCGCATCCCAGAGCATGTTGGAAATTGCCTCGAGTCAAATCAATTCCCTAAGACCTTCCTCCTGAAAAAATCAAGTTTTATAAGGATAAATTTGTTTCAGAATTATTTACTAAGTCAATTTGTTTGAACCGGATGAATGATTGTGAACATGTAATAACATTGATTTGTAAATAGATGTTTTAGTCTTCTTTTAATACTTAGCTACATTTTATTATGTTATCACAGAGAGAATGTTCCTCAAGGAATCTTGTCTCTAGAGTTTACCTAAGTCAATATGTTAAATTGATAAGATTTTATCTCGAAAAGGCATTAATCTAAAAATCTTCAAAATTGGCAAGATATTGTTATCTTAGAGATTTACAAAAACTTTACATGGAACATCATCATCTCCGTTTCGACTTTCTTGGTGAAGAAAAGGAGAAAATATTCAAAGAGATTCGTACATTCCACACCAAACTAATATGTGGATGCGAAAGTCCTCCTGCTGGAGAGTGGAATTACTGTAAATATCCACCAGTTATTACTTTAGAAGGAGTCAATATTCCTTTTGACTCGACAGTTATCCTTTCTGCTAATTCATTAAATAAAGCTAGAAATGCAGTTTCTCAACTTAAGATGTAAAGTAAATTATTAACCATTAAATCTACTTGATAGCAGAAATATGAAAGAAAGTTGATAAGGTTGAGGTTTCGATGAAGAGACTGGCCAAGTCATCGTGAAGGACATAAAAAGGATGTTTCGAATGCATTGAGCAAGTATCGAAGGAGTCGAAGGAACCAGCTACTCATACGGTGCAAAGGCCTTCGATTTAGATGGAAACAGATAAACCCTTTGTAACACCCCGATATTTCAGGGGAAAAATAATTAAAAAGGAATTAAAATAGAAAAATTTATTAAAAGAAAATTTAAAGGAAACGTGTAAATTAAAGTACACCTCACGTTTTTACACTAATTAATTAATGGAAATATAATTAATAAACTTAGACAACTGTGAAAAATGGACATTTTGCAAATATTGGAATTTGGCCATGAAACTTATACAATTGTGTTCGTGGCAATTTTCTGATTAATTTATATATATAATGTTTTCCAAACGGAGTTCAAACGAAGAAGTTATGACCGTTTGAAGTTTTGGCATCAGAAACAATTACACATATGAAATTGGTAACTTACATTAATTATAATTGATTGATTGATTGCTGATGTGTGTTAAATTACATATGTATACAATCAGCAACAGTAGAATTTATCAAAAAGGGAAACATATAATATACACAAAGTTTGGAATTAATTCAACAGCTTAAGCGTTTATGCGCACATTTAAACGTTTGAATTTGATTAATGAAATTAATTGGAAACAAGAGTACTGTATCAATACGCACACACATAAATGTATAAGGAGAGAAACGGCAAAAAAAAATTATTGACAATAAATGCACATTATTAGTAATTAATGTACGTAACAATTGTAATTAACATGCGTTACAACATTTACCAATGTACGTTAATTGGAAATTAACGTAGATTGTAAACATGTAAGATGAGGAAACTAAATTTGTTTATAAAATATATATTCTTGAAGTTTAAATCCTTAATGTTTATAAACAGAAAATTTAGAAAGGAGAATAAAACGTTAACAAATAAATGCTGTAACGGACAAGAATCAATGGAGAATAGTTAAAATTAGTACGCAATCAATTAAGAAAATTAACTATGAATGAATAAAATTAACCAAGGGATTGATTAGTTTAAATTTTATATGTATATATACCTATATCCTAATTAATTGTACACATTCAAACGTGTAGATAAATGTATAACATACCCAATAGATGAATAGATAAGGAGGGAATAAATTGAGTGGCTGAATTAATGACATAATTGACATTAATTAGAATGTATAACAAAGGAAATTATTATGGATGTAAATTTGGCAAATGTTGGATATATTTCAACCGGTCTCCCCGAACCAAATACCATCTCACCCAACCGAACCAAGTAAGCCGGACCACCCAACATGCTTCCCACCGAACCAGATCCTTCCTAATACCCACCGAACCAGCTCCTTCCTCGTGACTACCGAACCATCACCCAAGACCAAAGGTGCCAGACCAACCCCTACCGAACCACCTCCTGCCGAACCAACATACACTCCACTCACCACCGGACCAACTCCTCTTCCATGCCTTGCCGGATCAACCACCAGTCCACCTACCACCGGACCAAGTATTACCGGACCAAGACTACAACCCAACCATCAACGGACCAAGTGCTACCGGACCAAAACGTGCCAGGCCAGATCACATCAGCCCAAGCCCACCAGCAACTATACACATCCAAGACCCTTACCCCTAGCCTCACTCTATAAATAGAGGGGCAGGGGTACAACAATGGGGGACAAGTTTGAGAGCTCAAGCACGGAGAGAACTTTCAAACAACTTTCTTTTACTTGTATCAAAGCTTTGTACTTGTAATCAAAACAAGAGAAGAGAAATAACATATAAAGTGGACGTAGGCACATTCTGGCTGAACCACTATAAATCTGCGTGTCTTTTTACAGTTTAGCCCCTGCTTTTCATATATTTGCATAAATCACTCAAATCACTAAGAATAACATAAGATCTACTAAATCATACAACTTTGAGGTGTTTGTCCATTTTTTGTGCAAACATTTTTGGTGCTTTCATTGAGAGCTAGAAGCTCGAAGCTTCAGCTTCATCCACTTAACAGATTTCCTAACAGCATCGTTCGCTACTTGGAAAACATGCCTCCCAAACAGAGAAAAGATGTTAACAAAGGAAAAAACATCGCATCCAGCAGTCTTCCAGATCCGGCTGTCATGAATCAAGTAAATCGTCCTCCTCCGGTAGCAGTAACAAATGAAGGACAGGCTAACCCAACCACTCCTGCCACAGAACAGCCTGTAGCAATTACTAGGGCAGATTTGGATAGAGTTGTGGTTGAAGTAACTAACCGCTTCACATCCCAGCAGGAAGCCTTGGTGGACCATCTCATGTCACGCTTAAGGGACGCTGAAGAATCCAACCGCAACACTGAATCATGGGGCGAGTCCCAGTCTGGAGGATCTTAGAGACAACAAAGATCTTCCTTCTTCGAAGGAGCTAACGGCAGAAGTAGCCATGGTAGGAGCCGAGACCGAGCATAGCCCGAAGTTAGGCCCGAGGAAACGTTTGGTACCGAACCCAACGGGGGAGGTACCGGACGGAGGTCAACTGTAGCTAAGCCTGTCATACTGCCTAACCACGGAAACGCTAGTGAACGGGGCCGAGCTAGAGTCCAGCCCGAAGTTGGACCCGAGGAAGTGCTTAGATCAGAACCCGGCAGGGGAAGATCAAGGCAAGGGCCAACTGTAGCTGACCCTAGCATGCTCCCAGAAGATCAAAGGCAGCCACTGGAAAATATGAGGAATGATAGACGATACCATCCCTACAGGTCATCTGGACGGAATCAATCCCACAGAACAGAACCAACCTCATTTCTATCTGCTCCAAATTCTGATGAAAGGATGGCACGCTTATTCAGAGAGTGTGTCCAACGGGAGCAAAGAGATCGAGGGATAGGCGCTAGGGTAACCAGCCCTTTCGCCCGCAATATCGAAATTGCTATCACCCCCCAAGAATGGAAGATGCCAACAATGGAACCCTACAAAGGAACCTCCGACCCCGTTGTACACTTACAGAGGTACACGCAGCATATGCTCATGAGTGGGGCGACAGAGGGAGTACTGTGCAAATGCTTTCCGCTCTTCTTAGCAGATCTTGCTACCTCCTGGTTCTGTCATCTACCCCAGGGATCCATCAGCTCGTGGGAAATGTTGAAAGAAAAATTTATCAGTCAGTTCCACATTCATGTGGAGCAACCTAAGGACGCTTATTCCTTATCCAGCGTCAAACAGAAACCTGGAGAGAAGCTGTAGCAATACCTAACCAGATTCAACACCGTAGCGGCCGCAGTCCAAGATGCCGAAGAGAAGCTTATCCTAATGGCCCTCTGTAGTGGTGTGCATCCGGACACTAAATTTGCTAGAAGGTTGACAAAAGAAAAACCAGCTACTTTACCCGATTTCTTCCATGAAGCCGGGAAATACATGAGGCTTGAGGATGCTGCCGTTGAGGGGCAGATAGGACAGCAAAATAAGACAACCCATAGCAACGCCCCTGCTGTGGCAAGGGACGTTCGAAGAAATGATTCCAGAGACAATGCTGGGGGCAAGAAGGGAGAAAAGCGCCTATATCGGCCAGGACCGAGATTCGACACTTACACTCCTTTGCACGAGACCGTCGAAAATATCTTCCTTGCCACCCAAGGCGAAGTTAGATACAAACGCCCACCATACAAGAAGGAATCATATGACGCACAGAAGTTTGGAAAGTTCTGCCGCTTCCACGAATCTCACGGGCATGATACCAACGAATGCCATCATCTCCGAGATCTGATTGAGGAACACATCAGAAGGAAGAAACTGGAACGTTATGTAAAAAGTCAGGACAGGACTCCAGCTCCTGCCAATGAAAACCCAAGGCTACCCTCACCAGACACCAGTAGAGGAAACCGCAACACTAGCAGCTCTAGTTAAGAGAGAATAGTGGTCCATACCATCTCAGGAGGACCGCACATCGCGGACAGAAGCTGGAAAGAGATGGAAAGGTATGGAAAGTCGCTTAGAGACAATAAAGACTGTGTCAATTCGGTTATAGAAGAGCGCCACCCGAAGCGGAAAGAAAGTAATGACATCACATTCGGTAAACGTGACCTAGAAGGAAGGCAGTACCCCCACATGGATCCCATGGTCATCTCTGCCCGACTCGGTCCCACAGAAGTTTACCGAATCCTGGTAGACACTGGAAGCTCAGTAAACATCCTGTTCAAACACGCATTCGACAAAATGAAGCTATCAATGAAGGATGTATCTCCCTGCGATAAACCACTACACGGTTTCACTGGGGATGCTAAGATGCCCCTCGGGCAACTGGACCTCTTTGTTGAGATTGGAAGCCATCCCCGCTCCATTGTACGGAAGCAGACGTTCGTGCTAATAGAAAACCATTCGGCCTACAACGCCTTCTTAGGAAGACCAGCCCTGTCTGACTTCCAAATTGTCCTAGCCCCATGGTGCCTAAAGATGAAATTTCCAACAGACAATGGAGTAGGGGAAGTGGAAGGAGACCAGGACGTTGCTCGAGACTGCTATGTGACTGAACTTCGCAACAACCACAGGAAGGATAAAGGGAAGGGTGTAGAGATTGCCCTCTGCACAAAAAGTCTAGAAGCATAGCAACTAAAGAAAGCCCCTCCTCTTCGATATACCAACGACCCTTTCAATGAATTAGACCCTAGGGACAAAGAGGAGGAGGCCACCGCCGAGCCTGCAGAGGCTATGGAGTTTATATCTGTAGACAAGCACGACTCAAGTAGACTATTGAAAATTGGGTCCCAACTAAAAGCCGAATTGAAGGAACAACTCATCGATTTTCTCCGCCACAACTTGGATGTATTCGCATGGTCACACGCTGACATGACCGGAATCTCCCCCGACATAGCCTGCCATGTATTAAAAATTGATCCTACCAAGGCGCTTGTAAAACAAAGAAAGAGAAGTATGGGGGCAGAACGATCAGCAGCCCTCGATGAAGAAGTAAAGAATCTACTCGCTAATGACTTCATACGAGAAGCTATCTACCCGGAATGGATCGCCAACCCGGTGCTGGTAAAGAAGGCTAATGGGAAGTGGCGAACCTGCATTGACTTTTCCAACCTAAACGACGCCTGCCCAAAGGATTGCTTCCCACTTCCTAGAATCGACCAACTTGTAGACAGCACAGCCGGGCACGAGCTCCTATCTTTTATGGATGCATACTCAGGATATAACCAAATTCTTATGCATGCTCCCGACTAAGACCACACTAGTTTCATCACTGACCGGGGTTTATACTGCTATAAGGTAATGCCTTTCGGACTTAAAAATGCAGGAGCCACCTACCAGCGCCTCGTCAACAAGATGTTTGCAGGGCTAATAGGACAGACTATGGAAGTATATGTAGATGACATGCTGGTGAAGTCAAGGAAAGCCAAAGATCACGTAAACCACCTAGGCAAAATGTTTCAAGTACTCCGCCAGTATGGAATGAAGTTGAATCCTCTAAAATGCTCCTTCGGAGTGTCATCAGGAAAGTTCTTAGGATTCATCGTTCATGCCATGGGGATTGAAGCAAACCCTGAACAAGTCTGAGCGCTAAGGGATATCAAGATACCTTCCACTCGGAAGGAAATGCAAAGCCTGAATGGAAAAGTGACCGCCCTAAGCCGATTCATCTCCAAAGCAACGGACAAGTGTGTCTCCTTTTTCGAAGCTCTAAAGAAAGACAAAGGAAAGTTCGAATGGACTGGCGAATGCTTAACCGCTTTCCTTAACCTAATCGAACACCTCCAGAAACCACCGGTGCTCTCGACTCCAAGCGAAGGCGAAGAATTATACCTATACCTTGCTGTGTCATCTCACGCCCTAAGCGCTGCCTTGGTAAGGGAAGACAACCGCACGCAACGGCCAGTTTACTTCGTCAGCAAAAGGTTTACTGGGGCGGAAGTCAGATATCCTAAACTTGAGAAGCTAGCATACTGTTTACTAATCACATCATGGAAACTGCGTCACTACTTCCAGTCCCATTCCATCAAAGTTCTGACCGATCAACCACTGAGGTAGGTACTCCATCGTCCCGACACTTCTGGGCGACTACTTAAATGGTGCATTGAACTAAGTCAGTATGATATCACCTATCACCCTCGCATCGCCATCAAGGGACAAGCCATGGCTGATTTCATTGCAGAATTCACTATCAACGAAGATAAGGAGCAACTGGAAATAGCAGAAGATATCAAGTGGAATCTCTTTGTGGATGGTGCATCGAACGAACAAGGCTCGGGGGCAGGTGTGGTAATAATCACTCCCAGGGGAAACAAACTGCACTATGCTATAAGGTTGGAGTTCGCTGCCACCAACAACGATGCAGAGTATGAAGTAGTGATAGCCGGACTAGAAATTGCCATAGAAATCGGAGCCAATTCTTTGTGTCTTCACAGCGATTCTCAACTTATTGTTAATCAAATACTAGGAGAATTCCAAGCTCGAGAAGAACGACTCATAGCATATTTAAAGAAGACCAAGTTACTTCTCAGCCGATTGGACCACTACTTAGTCAAACACATCCCTCGGGAAGAGAACCGAGAGGCCGACGAATTGGCAAAGCAAGCAAGTGTGAGAGACATCACCATCTTCGGGGCAGTAACCATCTCAAAGCAACTGGCCCCAAGTTTTGAGCAAGTGAATCTGATAGCTGCAACCGAAGAAGCAACTTGGATGACTCCCATCCAAGACTACCTACAAAGTGGCACACTACCCAATGGGCGTAACGAAGTCAAGAAAATCTTGAGGAAAGCATCCCGCTACACAATACAAGAAGACATCCTCTATCGGTGCAGATTCTCTAACCCGTTATTAAGGTGTGTCGCTGGGAGGGAAGCCAAGGAAATCTTATCCAACATCCATCAGGGGAGCTGCGGAGATCACACTGGAGGGCAAACATTAGCAAAAAAGATACTCCGATACGGATATTTCTGGCCCACCTTAAGCAAGGACGCCTTAGATTTCGTCAAAAAGTGTGACAGATGCCAAAAATTTGCAAAGATTCCGCGGCTACCAACAACTGAGATTACTCTAATGACCAGCCCTTGGCCCTTCGCAATATGGGGAATTGACTTAATCGGCGAGCTACCGATGGGCCGAGGCGGGGCCAAATATGCTATAGTGGCAGTTGATTATTTCACCAAATGGGTGGAAGCGGAACCCCTGAATAAAGTATCTTTAGCGAAAGTTATTAACTTCTTGATCAAAAATGTTCTATGCAGGTACGGAGTCCCACTCAAAATCATATCAGACAATGGACTTCAGTTTGACAGCGAGGAATTCGCCAACTGGTGCCGAGAGCACGGAATTCATAAAAGCTTCTCATCCGTAGCATATCCCCAGGCAAACGGACAAGTCGAAGCAGTCAACAAAATTCTGAAAACTCTGATAAAAAAGAAGCTCGAAAAGTCAAAGGGCGCTTGGGTGGATGAACTCCCTACGGCACTGTGGGCCTACCGCACATCTTTCAGAACATCAACGGGGCACACTCCTTTCTCTTTGGCATACGGATCGGAGGCTATGCTCCCAGTTGAAACCATTGTGCCTTCCCACCGTAGGATCCACTATAACCCGGAAGAAAATGAAGAACTCCTCCACATGTCTTTGGATCTAGTTGAGGAGAGAAGAAATGATGCAGTCCTTAAAACAGCGGCCCACAAGCAGAAAGTGGCAGCACAATACAACTCCAAAGTCAAGCATCGTACCTTACAAGAAGGGGATCTTGTCCTCAAGCGAATCTTCCCTCGCCCCGGAGCACTAGACCCAATCTGGGATGGACCATATGTAATTCATAAAGATCTCCACAATGAAGCTTATATTTTGTCAACAGTGGACGGAGAGGTGTTCCAAAGGGCATGGAACATCCAGCACCTCCGTCGATACTTTTCTTAACTTGTACTGCCCATATGAAGTGAATTAACAAAGAGAATCAGTGGACGTAGGCCTTTTCATGCCGAACCACTTTAAAAAAACTTGTCTCTTTTTTAACTTGTTCCTTTATATCTTGGCTACTTGTTAACTTTATCCTTTTCTGTTGAACAAAATCCTGTGCGTATAGCATTTCCACTCAAAGCACTCCACGGCGCAACTTCACCTGGGCAAAACCTAACAGGTACTATGCGAATCTATGCCCTCGCCAATGAGACACTTTTGCTCCAGCATCCCTCTGCTGCGGGTTAACTCATTGCTCGCGACGGCCTTTAAAGCCAACTGTAATGAGCCGATTATAAGCCACCGAGAAGGCCGACTATAGCCGAGGCAGCTCATTACGGCGTTAGGCTCGCCGGCAACTGTGAACCGACTATAAGCCCCAACATAAGGTGTGGCCAGCCAGGGGTAGTTCACAGTTGACGATCAGCACCCACGCTAGCCGGCCACAGTAAATCGAATAATACCCACGATTACGGGCCATAATGGCCCGGGTAGTTACTGTGCGCGATCTCGGCTCTGATGTGTCTTAAGTGCGGCTGTGGTAAAAAAGAATTAACTCCCCACGGAGGCGTAAGATGGGTGAGAAATGTCTCCAAGACCCACAGCTAGGGAAAGTGACTACAAAGCCCGTTTGCCACGAACTTAAGCACATCGAAGGCCTTCCGTGATTGGAAGTTTTACTTTTTCACATATTTCAATTTTACTTAAAAAGCTTTTCTCATATCCTATATAACAGTCCCTAAAGTACAGGATGCAGAGTAGGAGATACTCGCCAATGGGTGTAGGGACTCACGATTGGATAGCAGGGCACTCGACTGCGTTCCATGCTCGGCCATACAAGATATTCAAAACTGCCATCTACGATTAAAACATGAAAGGCGGTATTTTCTTCTTTTGTGTACAAATACATAACTATAATTTGTTCACACCACACGCTAATATTGCAAGTCACGAAATTATGTTTTAAAACCAGAACCTAACATCAAACACAATTCAATTACATGAATATACATAGCTATATTTCTCATACGACATGTCAAAATAGCAACAAACATTCAGAAGACGACAAAATCAGCTTAAGCCAAAGAATTACACGTCAAGAATAGAGCTATTTATTACAAGTAGCAAAATATTACAACCTAAAAGTTACTTTACTGTTTTAAGACTAACATATACAACCCTGTCAAATCCACAAAAAGAGTTTTTCCAGGTATAATCAAGGGGCCGACTACATTGGAGTTTCATCCTTGTCCTATTGCCCACCTGTCCAGACAGAGAAAGGATTCATTAGTGAGAAGCAACCAAGTTAATGGGGAAACTAAAAAAGGAAGACTTACCAGCACCTGCTTCTTGGCCATCCTGGTCGTCATCCTCTACTTGCACACCTGCCTCCTCAGCAGCAAGCAACCGCATACCCTCCTTCACCGCCACCTTCTCCTCCTTGGTAAACTAGGCAATGACCACATCCATGCTAAAGGCCACGCCACCCTCTTTATCCGCATCTGCTTTAGCCTCCTCCAGAGCCCGAAGATAAACCTTAGCCATGACCCTAGGATAATCATCCATCCAGGATAGGTTGCCCTGCTTCCAAGTTTGGAAGTACATGTCCTGAAGCATTTCATCCATCATCCCCTCATTCTCCTCAAACTCCCTCATTCGGACCTCGGAAGCCGACAACCTTTCAACGGCAACATCTCTCTCCGATCGGTATCTCGAGCAGTCAACCAGAAGGGATTCCCGCATTGCCTCCATCTCCTCCCTCAACTTGGCTTGAGCAAGCTTTGCAGCCTCAAGTTTCCCGGACAACTCCTCTACCTGCTCAAGATCCGCTTTCCGAACCTCGTCCACCGTGGCAATAGCCACGTCGATCCGTTCTTTGCAAGAAGCTTCCATTTTCCGCAGTTCGGCCCGGCTGGCCTCTTCCATGGTTTTCTTTAGTCGTCCAGAAGCAGCCTCATGCTGAGAAATCTAAATGGCCTGGTCAGCGAGCTGTTTGGCCTGATCCGAAACCACCAATCGTAGTCGGATGTTGGCACTCCAAATCTCCTCTCCAGCCTTAACCAGCCGGGCATGATGCCCCATCAGCTTCCTAGTCTCCTCCGCCACCCGATCAAAATTAGCCTTGGCCTCGTCTCCCATGGTAATTATCCGAGTAGTAAGTAAATCGAGATCTAAGGACTTAGCCTCGTCAAGCACCCGTACCATGGGATTGCGGGGAAGAAGGTGCTCACCGGTAACCTCGTCAAAAGTAATATCATGGGAACTTGGATCCAGGTCAGGATGACCCGCAAATGGATTCCGAACCAAGTCAGGACGATCAATCCGAGTGACGGTAGGATTTTCAGACAGGTGCGGAGAGAGTGCGAACTCAGTATCCTCCTCTGTGATATCGTGAAGAGGCTGAACCGGGGGCTGAGGACCAAGTGAAGATTCGGATATGGGATGGCTCCTCTTTCTCTTTTGAATGCCCTCGTCAATAACCCCGAGAAGAGGACGGTAGCCGACTACATCCCCGGAACGGTGGGCCGAAGGCTTCGGCTTGGCGGAAGCTTTGGAGAGCTTGTACTGTTCAAGCCTGTGCCGAAGATCTGAGGCCTTGGCCGTTTTACCTGCTCCTGATATGAAGAAAAAGTGTCACAAGCTTACATTGATCCATAATTCGAGAAAACACGGTAAATTAAAAGATAATAGAAGAAAGAAAACACGTCTGTGGTTATACCAACCCTGGGGAGGAGTAGGATACTGCAATGAGTCCTGGATTTCATTCCAAGACGGGAGCGGATCATAAAATATTCCTAAGTCCCTATCATAAATGGAGCCCGTAGGAGTCAAAAGTTTACCTTGAGTCGTCGGAGCCACCTTGGCTGGAATAGTCTGAGGAGACTCGCTTGCACCAGTCCCAGCCTTGTCAGCTTTTCCGGATTTCTCTATCAAAGTCGGTTCCCCGTCCAGCCCTTCAAAAGCTTGGTGGAATGCATCATCCGTCCACTCCTGGATCTCGCCTGATTGCCCAGGAAGCAAGGCCCCGATGCCATCACCACCGTCGCCGCCTTCCCGGTCACCTCCACCCTCACCTCTCTCCTCCTCTAAGTCTTCCTCCCCCTGGGTAAGTGGGAAATTGCTGGGGGAAGGACCGTCCGACCTCTTAAGTTTCTTACCTCCAACGGCTGGAGGTTTTGTGAAAGGTTTCCTCTTGCCACTCTCTGCCGTAGCACCTCCCTTAGACTGAGCAGCCGCCCTCTCCTCCGCCGTTTCCCTCAGCTTGACTACTGACTGCTGTGGAAGGATCAAGTTATACTCCAGAAGGGTCGCGTTTCTGATCAGGAAGGCAGCTGATCTATCTCTCCCGGGGATAGCTTCTATCTCAGCCACCGTCTGAACCAGGCGGTCAGTCTCCACAACCGCAAAGCCACCTGTCGCTAGCAAAAATGAAAACGTATGAGAAGAAGCATCGCAATCAAAATGGAAATTATAAATAAAGCATCAACTTACATCCAGAAGTAAAACGCCGAATAGAAACAGAGTCGTCCCTGACAAAGAACCACTCCTTCTTGAACATGCTGAATTTGGAATACAGATCCAGGATCGGCTTGAAGGTTACAACTGACTCCAAGCTGATGTATGGGGACCCCTTCTTATTGCCCCTCAGATTATATAAGTACCGGATCTCCCGGTTGGAAGGAGCACGACCATACTTCCTCTGGAAGATGACGAAGAGGCTCACCAGTATAGCATAGGAGTTGGGTTGAAGCTGGAATGGGGCCACCTTTAGATATGTGAGGAAGCTGGCTACCCAAGCGTTAAGAGGCGGAATGGCACCACACATGCAGTGGTATCTGTTGTAGGCAAAGTACCCTTCAGGAGGGTCGTATGGCATAACTTCTCTCCCTGGCAACAGCATTCGCGCCCTATCAATTCCGAAAGAACGGGAGATGACATCAAGCTGCTCTTCCTTAAGGGAGCTGGGAAAGCAATCGGGCGGGGAGTTCAGAAGCTCCTGAGGGCCGTACCCATCACTAGTGATCTCGGGGCAGATCCATGACGCTCCGGACCTGGCTGAACAGGGGGCACTGAGGAAGATTCTCCTTCGCCCTGGGACTTCTTTTTGTCTGATCGAGTCTCTGCTTTTCGAGACATTTATCTGCAACATAAAAAGCGTACTGTTAGAACGGAGGATGTAAACAAGCAAATGCAAAGGTTCATTCGGTAGGACAAATGCGAAGGTTCATTCGGCAGGGCAAATGCGAAGGTTCATTCGGCAGGGAAAATGCGAAGGTTCATTCGGCAGGGCAAATGCGAAGGTCCATTCGGCAGGACAGATGCAAGAGATCATCCGGTAATTCAAAATAGGCCCATTCGGCATTTAAACATACCTGGTTCGGTAATCAGGTTGACTCAGTAATCAGGTTGGTTCGGCTATCTCAAAACGATGAAGGATGACAGTAACCTAAAGCCTCTATTTATAAGCAAAACATGTCGACCGAACCAACCGGTTCGGCACACCCAAGACCGAACGAAGCCATCTCAGCCACAAGAAAACAAAGCGCGGCACCTACAAGCACGTACCCCACTTTGGGGGGCAAGTGTTGGATATATTTCAACCGGTCTCCCCGAACCAAATACCATCTCACCCAACCGAACCAAGTAAGCCGGACCACCCAACATGCTTCCCACCGAACCAGATCCTTCCTAATACCCACTGAACCAGCTCCTTCCTCGTGACTACAGAACCATCACCCAAGAACAAAGGTGCCGGACCAACCCCTACCGAACCACCTCCTGCCGAACCAACATACACTCCACTCACCACCGGACCAACTCCTCTTCCATGCCTTGCCGGATCAACCACCAGTCCACCTACCACCGGACCAAGTATTACCGGACCAAGTATTACCGGACCAAGACTACAACCCAACCATTACCGGACCAAGTGCTACCGGACCAAAACGTGCCAGGCCAGATCACATCAGCCCAGGCCCACCAGCAACTATACACATCCAAGACCCCTACCCCCAGCCTCACTCTATAAATAGAGGGGCAGGGGTACAACAATGGGGGACAAGTTTGAGAGCTCAAGCACGGGGGGAACTTTCAAACAACTTTCTTTTACTTGTATCAAAGCTTTGTACTTGTAATCAAAACAAGAGAAGAGAAATAACATATAAAGTGGACGTAGGCACATTCTGGCTGAACCACTATAAATCTGCATGTCTTTTTACAGTTTAGCCCCTGCTTTTCATATATTTGCATAAATCACTCAAATCACTAAGAATAACATAAGATCTACTAAATCATACAACTTTGAGGTGTTTGTCCATTTTTTGTGCAAACAGCAAATTTAGATGGATTGATTGCTAACAAATGCAAATATTTTAAATAAAGATCTAATGAGATTTATAAAATGGGAAATAATTTGTAAAGTCAATTAAGAGGGAGAATATAATCTCTCAAAAAGTGTAATGTATACACACAAACAACAAAAATGGAAATTTTGCAATGCAATCAATTAATGGGAATAATTAATGAACGTTGATTTATTTTCTGACGTGGCGGTTTTCTATTGGACCGAGTGACGTGGTTTTTGATTTCCTAGCGTTCTATTGGTCCAGTGTCATGTATGAGCCAGAGTGGATAACCATGAGGTGTCCGAATGAACATGATTTAACCTAGGAAAATCTAATGGATTATATGCACTCACACAATCTATAAATAAACCATCTAACCTAAAACCTAATCTTTTATTCAGCCGTCGCCATAAGTCTACAGAAAAATTTGTGTGTATTCTTCTTCCTCCTTTCTCCACTGAATAAATAATTCTCTTCCAAACCAAATTAAAAATATATATACGAGTTATTTGAAGAATTCTGAAGAATTTAAAAGTAGGAAGATAAGAAGAAGAAAAGCTTTTCAAATTTATACAAGCTCAAGTGCCAGGTGAGTGGGAATTAATATGGAATAGAAAATAAAGTAGTTTAATTTTAGTTCTTTTCTAGCACGGTAATATGAATTAATTTTTGTTAATAATTGTGGTTTGATGCAAATTTTTGTAACTTCTTCTTCTACCACTTCTCAATTCTAATTCATGTTTGGTTTAAAATATGGAAAGTATAAATTGCTTATTCACGTTATATGGCGTAAATGAGATTGGTTTAATTAAATTAAATTAGAATTGTTGTTCAATTTTTAATGGCATAACTAGTTAGTTGGGTAAATTCAAAATATGTTCTTCGAATAAAATTGGAAATTTGGTTAGTATAGTTACATAATTCTAAATATGGTTATGGAACAAAATTGGGCAATTTAATTGGTATATGTGTTTATTCCATATGCGGCCTTAAATGTAAAAAGTGGAATTTTATGCAATTAAATGGTTTGTGGCTATTGGATAAATTTTTGTATAGATTAAATCTCTAAAAGGAGAACGTAAATTAGGGTGGAAAAAAATGTAAATTAAATGGATCCTAAAGGCTGGTGTAAATCTGTAACAAAATGGTATAAAAATTACAGACAAACCATACGGACTGAACGGACGTGAAATTGAAACACCAATTATGTAAGAAAAGGGAAACTGTGAAATAACCAAATCGGATGTAAAAATGGCCTAAAGTAGATTAATGGAAATAAACAGTATGTAAAATGTAACGGTAAAATTAATTAATCTAGAAGCGATTTAGTAGGCAGACCTTGTTAAGGTCTGGATAGGTGTTTCATGTAGTTAAGACCAAAATATAGTTGGTTGTGCGTACTAGGAGCGGGCAAGTAGGTTCGCAAGGATGTTTGTTACCTTTCCTAGGTTGCTAGTACGTAGGATAGATAGCATCCGCAATCGTAGGCTTCTTTAGGCAGATCAACGCGGATGGAACAGGACAAGTGTGCTCCGACGTAGACTTCTTTAGGTAGATCGTTGGAGGATTTTGCGCAGCCGACCCAGCCGCGGGCGCTCTTTCGGAGGACCAACACTTTGGATAGGTGCAAGTCCACGTTGGTGACCGAGGAGACAAGAGGATAGGAGTCCAGTTTGGCGGAGCCTGAGCGCAACTTCGGGGTCCTGTGAGGTTGTTTGAGTCGGTGCCGGTCAGACGTAAGAGGCATTTAATCACAGTGCATGGGTGAAGAGCATGACTTTCACACTGTAGCACGTGGATAGACAGTCACAGTGCACGGGTGAAGAGCATGACTTTCACGCTGTAGCACGTGGATAGGTAAGGACAGTAGATCCGACAAGTCGATTGACGTTTGGTATTACTACATGGTTGACTTCCCTAGAGTGACCATGGACTTTGGCTTCTTAGGAACTGTATCTAAGGAGGATTCACTACATTATATTATTCACCCTCTGCGATATCCGGGGAAGACCTGGAATTAAACTGTTTTATTCTTTCTGCTTCATTTTATTTCTCATTCACCGGACTTTATGTCTGACCCATTCCTATTTTTCCTATTTTCCCCAGCTCACATGAAGACAGTTTAGCAACTATTGGAATTTAGTAAAAAGGCAAGTTTCACTCCTAGGCTCAACACTGTTAGGGAAAGTGGCCTAATCCTGGTTAGTAACCATATGTTGAATACTTTATCATTATTCCGTTGTGAAATTTTATAAACATTACTCCGACTTGCCTTTTTTATTTGTAGGATACCAAACCAGCAATTCGTGCTTTAGTGGACTTGGATTTTCGGTTCATCAAAAATTTAAGCCTACTGGGTTGTAGGTTATTACATTTGGTATTAGAGCTTAGGTTAGCAGATCCTAAAAATTAGGAAGTATGAGTGAATGTATTTGCAAAAATAAATATACTTAAATCCAATTAATCCCAATTATAGATTAGTAACATAGGAAAAGTCCATGGAAAGAAAGAAAATTTGTATTTGAGTTCTAGTTGGGTCGCAGTAGCCTAAGGATGTTAAGTCCCCATTTTTATTTCTAATGGAATATGTACAATAGGTCCATTTAGTGAAAAAGAATTAAAATCCATATGTTATGCAAGAAGGAAATTTCCTTAGAGAAAGAGGATTTAGGTGGAGGGAAAAAGGATTTCCAAGATTAGGAATAGGACATTCCTAAGGAAGTAAGTAAAGGTCCACTTTAAGTTTAATAGATTAAAGAGGAAACTTTTTGAGATTAAAAAGTTGAAATATATTTGAAAAGGTAAATAATGGGTTTTGGAAAAGTTGTATGGTTTTTTTATGATAAAGATTTTTATTTGAAGAAAAATTCTTTTTGTAAGATTATACGGCATAAGTAGCTTGCTAGTTTCTTTATAAAACAAAAAGAAATAAATTTAAGTTAATTGGAAGCCAGAAATTTTGGTAAAGGAAATTTTGTAAAACTCTATTCTTATGAAAGGGATAAAAAGAGCAATATAGCCTAGAAATATTTTTACATGAATATCATTTTTATGGGTGAACAAAATAAATGGTAGAAATTGGGAATATAGTACATGTTTTAAAAGGGGAGACGTAGAACTTGAAATTTAGTTAAGTAACTGCATTAGTATTGTAGATAGGTAGGGATTTGACATACTTTAATTTATTGGAATGAAATGAGTAATGATATAATTTTCTATGAATCTACCAAGCTATAAACAAACATGTTTTGTTGAAATTATAAGGAATATGCAAAATTAATCCTTATAATTTCACACAAACATAAATCCTCCTTTAAAGGATTCATAAAAGATTTTTAATGGTTTTTGTAGTAGTTCCAATATATTAAAGTATAACATATTTTAGTATAATTAAAAGTGTAGTAATTAGAATAAATGTTAGTAGGTGTTGTAGGAAAAAAGTCAAGGAACTCTTGAGAGATTCGTTGTTCTTATCTACTCCAGTTTTTGTAATATGAAAATTATGAAAGAACATTTTGAAAATAAATAAGGTATGTCTTTGGAATAAATGGTTTGGTGAAAATAAATAAGTTTTTTAAAAAGAAAAACTTAATGAAAAAGTTGAATCAAAATTCCAACTTTTAGAAATTTATAAAGGTCTTTAAAAGGAAAAGTAGGTTAAATTCTAAACTTAGAATTGTTGTTATTCCCATCTAGGTTTAGGGGATAATCTAAATTCAAACACCGTAAGAGTGTAAGGTAAAGCCATCAAGTATTTATCGATTTAACAAGAAGTTTTAAGTAACTCTTTTAAAAGCAATAATTTTAGGATTTCAAAAAATTTTGAAGATTTTATTTTTGAAAGGAATAAATAAATGCCAAACCAAGTTTTAAAATAAGGAGTAGATAGGAAATGCAGCCTAGGGTTAAGGATTCCCTAGGATTAAAACCCGTATTGAGAGAACGTACTTGAAAAAAATGGTTTTTCAAGGAGTCTTTCAAAAAGTTTTCAAAATCGAGTTTTAAAAGTATATATTTATATATATGTATATAGATAAAAGTTTTGTTAAGATTAGTTTTTAAAGGTTTTATCTACATATGTCAGAATTTCTTTTATTCGTGCCTACCCTATTTATGTGAGAGGGAATGGGATCAAGTTTTAGGAGATAGGATGGACCTTCCCTAGTTATTCTTGTAGAAAGGCTAATGGTTGTTTCTTGTATAAGCTAGTAGTAGCAAAAGAATTATGGGCATGAAAGTAAATCAAGGAGATTAGCCCCATTGCGACCTTTAGGAGATGGATAGGTTGGAAATAAATATGAGGAAAAGGCTTTGCGACCATAAGGAAATTTGTGCATTTTTAGTATTGATGCATAAAAGTGGGCTTAAGCTATTAGGTTTCCTGTTATCTACTCCGATTTAAATGGTAAATGAGTGAAAGTGTTTTCTCAAAATAAAAATAGTGGAATTCTTATATTTAAACGAAAAAGGAAAATGATATGAAATTTGTCAAATAAATTTTATGGAAATTGTGTAAAAATAAATTGTTATAGGTTATTTTTCGATAACCATCATAGAACTTTTTAAGCACGTTGTTATATTCACCCTCAATGTGTATTTTGCTTTTACTGGAAGCAGTAGGTGTTTGATATTTTAGTTCAATAAAATAATCATACAAACCACTTAAATTTCTTTGAAAAGAAAAATTAAAAGAATTTGACAAAAATAGGAGGAAAGCTATTTTTTCAATAATTATTTAGCGTTTATTTTATACATTGTTGCACTTATCTCCAATGTGTATTTTACTTTTAAAAATAGAAATTTTGTATAAAAAAAAGAAGAGATTTTGAAAAGTCTATAAAGCACTACTTCTGAAATTTTCTTTGAAATAAATAGTATTTGGAAATATACGGGTAAATGCTAGTAAGTTAAAATTTTAAAAGAGAATTTAGCAGTTTTAAAACTTTCTAGCTTTGTGAAATTTGAAAATAGGAAGATTTTAAAATCTTAACCGACTTACTAGTTGTATGGAAATGGTTAAAATTAGAAGTTGAACTAAACTGTAAAAGAAATGAAAAGGCATACATTATAGTTTTAAAGACTAATTCGCTTTGAGAAATTTATGATCTTTATTGAAAAGACGAAGTAAAAATGTTTTGATATTCACTTAGAAAGGGAAGAAATAAATTTTGAGTTAGATAAATAGGATTAGGTAGCCCACTAGGATAAGGTTGACTGTAGAGTTTGAAAAACAAATGGAAGGGTATGAGAAAGTAATGGTGGAAGATTTGTGTTCCATTTCTGATATATTTCAGTACACACCTTGTTTGATTCAGGAGCATCTCATTCTTTTATCTCTATTTCTCTTGTTGAGGGACTTCATTTAGATGTTTCCATCATTTCTGATCAGGTAGTAGTCTCAAACCAAGTTTGAGGATTGGCTTACTTGTCGATGCTTTTCCGAGGTTTGAAAATTTTGATTCTTGGAGTAGAGTTTGACTGTGAGATATCCACATCTTTTATTGGTAAGTTTCCTTTTGAACATCATATCTTTGATCTTTTCCTAATTAGGATCCTTCGATGGAACTTTTTAGGTGACACTTTGTGTTGGTAGGGATGTTTGTAAACATGCCATTAGGACATGTTATGTTTTATGGTTGCTTGTGGTTGCTTGTGGTTGCAAGTGGGTGCCAATGTTTGCAAATCGATGCATTGCATGCACTAGATAGATATTTATTAGGATAATCGGCCAACTAGGTACACACACCTGCATATGTGTGCCTATTATCTATTGCATTTGCACATGGCTGTATATATATGTGTGTATATAAATGGATGTTGCATACGGATGGTGTATTTGGGTGAATGATTAAAACATACATATAAATTATCAATTATACTATGGTAATTGCATATATTTGGTTGCATGGCATAAGCATACTTGCATTACAAGAGGTCAACTGAATCAGTAGACCGACTACCTTTTCGCATTAGGTAAGTTCATATGAATTTCACTTTGCATAAATCATAAATTGCATTAGTTAAAAATGAGGACAATGGTGGAAATGGATGATGGACGAGTAGATGGATGTAGTTTTTTGATGATGGTTGCTATTTACATTCTTCCGTCTTTGGAGATTTCAGGTTTAAGGGGGGGGGGAGAATGTAACACCTCGATATTTCAGGGGAAGAAGTTATTATTAAAATAAAATTTAAAGGAAATGTGTAAATTAAAGTACACCTCACGTTTTTTACACTAATTAATTAATGGAAATATAATTAATAAACTTAGACAACTGTGAAAAATGGACATTTTGCAAATATTGAAATTTGGCCATGAAACTTATACGATTGTGTTCGTGGCAATTTTTTGATTAATTTTCATTTATAATGTTTTCCAAACGGAGTTCAAACGAAGAAGTTATGACTGTTTGAAGTTTTGGCATCAGAAACAATTACACATATGAAATTAGTAACTTACATTAATTATAATTGATTGATTGATTGCTGATGTGTGTTAAATTACATAGGTACACAGTCAGCAACAGTAGAATTTATTAAAAAATGAAACATATTATATACACAAAGTTTGGAATTAATTCAATAGCTTCATCGTTTATGTGCACATTTAAACATTTGAATTTGATTAATGAAATTAATTGGAAACAAGAGTATTGTATTAATACACACACATATGTATAAGGAGAGAAATGGTAAAAAAATATTGACAATAAATGCACATTATTAGTAATTAATGTACGTTACAATTGTAATTAACATGCGTTACAACATTTACTAATGTACGTTAATTGGAAATTAACGTAGATTGTAAGCATGTAAGATGAGGAAACTAAATTTGTTTATAAAATATATATTCTTGAAGTTTAAATCCTTAATGTTTATAAATGGAAGATTTAGAAAGGAGAATAAAACGTTAACAAATAAATGTTGTAACGAACAAGAATCAATGGGGATGGTTAAAATAAGTAAGCAATCAATTAAGAAAATTAACTATGAATGAATAAAATTAACCAAGGGATTGATTAGTATAAATTGTATATGTATATATACATATATCCTAATTAATTGTACACATTCAAAATTGTAAATAAATGCGTAACATACCCAATTGATGAATAGATAAGGATTGGGAATAAATTAATTGACTGAATTAATGACATAATTGACATTAATGAGAATGTATAACAAAGGAAATTATTATGGATGTAAATTTGGCAAATTAAGGTGGATTAATTGCTAACAAATGCAAATATTTAAAATAAAGATCTAATGAGATTTATAAAATGGGAAACAATTTGTAAAGTCAACTAAGAGGGAGGGTATAATCTCTCAAAAAGTGTAATGTACACACATAAACAACAAACATGGAAAATTTGCAATGCAATCAATTAATGGGAATAATTAATGAACGCTGATTTATTTTCTAACATGGTGGTTTTCTATTGGACTGAGTGACGTGATTTTTGATTTCCTAGCATTCTATTGGTCTAGTGACGTGTATGACCCAGGGTGGATAACCATGTAGTGTTCGGATGAACATGATTTAACCTAGGACAATCTAATGGATTATATGAGTAGAATATGCTAGTATATGATTTTTGTTTGATGATAATAAACATATATATATATATATTCGTTTAAATGTATTTGATATTGTACTATTTTATTTTTCACATAATTAAATAAAAATTTGTTGAATAAAATAAATAACACAGAAATCAAATTCAAACAAATATTTTATTCAAACAAATATTTTATTACAAATTCAAATAGTACAAATTTGAGCTCTCACTACATTTACACATTGTCAATTACAATACAATTTCGATTAATTCAATTTACATATTACTCCTCACTACATATCACTCATTCACTCATATTTTATCTTCAACTTTCTTCCAGTTTGAATCCAGCATCTGAATTATCTACAAAATAAACACTAACGCGGTAAAATAAAAAAAGAAATATTTTTGCATTGTAAAATAAAATGTGTGTTTTTAAAAATATTATTTGCCTCAGTTATTTGGATTGTTCGTCATCATTTCTTTCGAATTCGTCATACACGAACAACTTGTGACATGCACAGTGTATCACTGTACATGCCACAAGGCCATGCACACCGATATACACTTGATAAAATTGCAAGGACAGGTGAGCACAAGGTCAAACCCGAGCCATTAGCTGGATTCAACTCAAGTGAAAATGCTCGATCAAAGCAAACAAGTATGGCTCGAACAATACAAAACTGAGGTGAACACAGACAAAACTCGTGCAACAAAGGAGCACTTGAAGCAAATGTTTACAGACCTCACATATATATTTCAGAGAATACAAAAGCACCGGAACGGTACACATGAAGCTCATATGCAAACTTCAACAGGGCAGTGCACATGTAACCTGAACCAAAGACCAGAGCAATGCAAACATGAATAGAACTCACAACATTGAAGACTTCACTCAACAACAACAAAGGCACCAGATCATGTAACTTGACAAGATCACTTCAAATTTCACAATGACAAAGTGAATATATAGAACTCACACAAACAACATGACAACATATATGAGATACCATATCACATGAAAATAGACTCAAGAAGCCATGAATACAAAGTGTACCAAGACCAAACTGCACAAGAAACCAGTGGAGTGTATCAGAACCAAGTATACCGGATATGTACAGGACTGCAAAGCATAATGGAACCACATACAACAAAGCCTGGATATGCAGACCAGTCTAAAATCAAGCTACAACATACATATATACATGTATGGTCACACATGTATATACACAGTGCATACATACGAAACAAAGAGACTCCAAGTCCAGATATACAACAGAGACATGCCACTGGATGATTTAACTCGAAGCTATTCAAGTGGAACCACACAAGACAGAACCAAAATATAAATGCCCACACATGAAGACTGCTAGAACCAAATCAGTCAAAAGTATATATGAATGACAACAAATTGATACAAGTGCGATCAAGTCAATCACACACATATATACATATATGTATGTATATATGTATGGATACAATCAACTAAAACTAGCAGTCTATATGAAGCAGTGTTTACAGGAAAATCACAACATAGCCGTGGGTCATGAACCAGTCAAGGAAAAGTCGCAGTTGATAACAAAATGAACAAGTCAGACTTCGAGAAATCAGCAAATCAAAGTTTTCACAAATTCAAATGCCACAGTCGTAGAAGAGCAAAGACCTAACAATTCAAATAAATTAAAGTATCAGAGATGAAAAAATCAAAGATCATCAAAACCGTTCAAACCGGGATCGAAGGGCCGAGCACAGTAAATCAACGCAAGTTATAAAATCATGAAGAATTCAAACATAAATTATACGAACGAACATTTAGGGATTTCATCCCTATATAACCCGGTTACATCATTGGCAATTAAGCATTCGAGTTCAAGAAAAAAATCAGAGAGCAAGCATCAATCCAGAACTCGAATCAAGTCGTGTATAATTATAAATCGAAAAAGGGGACAAACGTACCAATTCAAAGCACAAATCGATCTCGACTTTGCAACCGCAAGCAATTCAATATCACTGATAGAAGAAGCAGCGAAGTAGGAATGAAAGCATCAAAGGACTCGAGCTTCAAATTTCCAAGCGGCGGCTTCAATCGAACAAAGCCCTAATTTTCTCAAAGAGGAACGAAGCAGACATTACAAAGCAAATAAGATAGTCGGCCGAAGTAAAGAAAAAGGGAATAAAGGGAGTCATTGTTATATTGCTTATGAGCCGACTGTTGTTACCAAATATTTGGGCTTAAATATATATATAGGGTTTTGTTAAGTCTTTTTATTTCATTTGTAATATACTTCTAAAATTTGGTGAATTTCCAGTTTTATAACTAGGTTACGAACTACGGTGGTTTAGTTCGAGAATTCACAACTCAGTGGTTGTGTTATGGTAGGGTTTTGAGCGTAGAGTTAGGTTAGTCGATAGCGAGTGTTGCAAGTTTACGTGTGTAAGCGTCTGACTACTTAATTTCTAGTAGAAACCTTGGGGGCAGCACGTAGGCAAGGTTTTGCCGAAGCTGGGTAAATCTGTGTTGTTCTATTTCTGCTTTTATTATTTTGTTCTTATTTGTGCTACAATTATTCTTTATATTTCCGCATTAATTTTTATTATTATTAGTATCACCTTATTCACACCCCCACCCCCCCAGGGTGAAATCGATCTTATAAGCGGTATCAAAGCTAGGAACAAAAACCATTTTTTTTATATTTGATTTTTCAAAAACCAATTTTTATTTTAAAATTTTGATTTTTATTAAAATGGCTTCCTTTAATAATGCTTTTGCTGAGGGTCAGTCCATAGTTAGGCCACCAATGTTCAATGGTGAATACGCATATTGGAAAAATAGAATGAAAATTTTTCTAAAATCCATAGATGCTTGGAATATTGTTGAAACAGGATATAGGACACCAACAATTATAGTAGATAATCAAGAAATAGAAAAATCTACGGATCAATGGACAAATTCTGAAATTAAACTGCTAACTGCTAATATCGAGGCTATGGACTCTATTATTTGCTCATTAGACCAAATTGAATTTAATCGTGTTTCACATTGTTTAAGTTCGTAGGAAATCTGGCACACACTTGAAGAAATTCATTAAGGAACCTCCCAAATCAAATAATCTCATCTTGAATACAATGAAAAAGTAAATTAGTGCTTCTCAGGAGAAACAAATGACAGTGAAAGTGAAGAACCCAGCGAGGTGTGTTGGCAGGCTAAGGAACAACAAGAATGGTATCTAGATTTCGGTTGCTCCAGGCACATGACGGGCGACAAATCAAATTTCTTAACCTAAAAAAGCACAAAGGTGGGAGAGTCACAATGGGCAACAACGATAAATGCAAAATTATCGGTAAAGGTAAAGTAGATAATGGTACGTTTACCTTAAACAACGTATTATATGTTGAAAATCTACACCATAATCTGATCTCAATTAGCTAGTTATGTGATAAGGGAATGAATGTTGTTTTTGATTCTGACTTATGCAAAATTATTGACCGATCATCAAAAGAAACCTTATTTTCAGGTAAGAGGAAAGGTAATATATACTCTCTATCTTTTGATGATCTCACTCTTTCAAAATGTATGGTAGTTAAGAATGTAGAAGTAAATTTATGGCATAGACGATTAGGACATGCTGGCATGAATCTGTTAAACAAATTAAAAAGAAAAGATTTGGTAAGAGGTTTACCATCACATGAGTTCAAAACGGAAATTTTATGTAAAGCGTGTACTATGGGAAACTTAAAAAACCATCATTCCATGCCAAGAACAATGTAAGCACTTCTAGAGTCCTTGAACTATTTCATATGGATTTGTTTGGACCTAATGATATTGCAAGTCTAGGTGGTAAGAAATATTGTTTCGTATTGGTTGATGATTACTCTAGATACACGTGGGTACTTCTTAGCTAAAAAATCAGAAACTTTTTCTTACTTCACCAAATTCACAAAATTAGTTCAAAATGAAAACGTAATTTCTATTATTTCACTAAGAAGTGATCATGGTGGAGAATTTGAAAATTATGAATTTGAAAATTATTGTGATGAAAATGGATTTAAACATAAATTCTCTGCCCCACGTACTCCACAACAAAATGGAGTAGTCGAGAGAAAGAATCGAACCTTACAAGAGTTGGCTAGATCTATGATAAACGAGTATTAACTACCCTTGTCTTTTTGGGCAGAGGCAGTAAATACAACATGTTATGTAATGAATAGAGTCATGATTAGGCCAATTCTTAAGAGAACGTCATATGAACTATGGTTCGACAAAAAGAAAAACATTGCATATATCAAGTTTTTTGGCTGTTTGTGTTTTATTCTTAATACAGGTGATCAACTGGGAAAATTTGAGCCAAAAGCTGACGAACGCATGTTCATGGGATACTCATCAAAAGCAAAGCCTATAGAGTATACAACAAAAGGATGAGAACAATCATGGAGTCAATCAATATGAAATTTGATGAAGGTATTGATGATTAAAACATGGAAACAATCAAAAGCAATGTTGAAGAGGAGAACGAAAAAGATGAAAATGAAAAACCAAAAGAAACTACAACCACGAAAGAAGTCCAAAGAAATTTGGATCCAGAGAGATTGAAATTCAAAGCAGATCATCCTCCAGAATTGGTAATAGGAAATCCTATCGCAGGTGTTCAAACTCGTTCCTCCTTTAGAAATTTGTGTGATTTGTGTCTATACAGTGGATTTATTTCAGAAATTGAACCCAAAGACATAGATACAGCTCTTAATGATGAAAATTGGTTTATGGCTATGCAAGAAGAGCTAAATCAATTTAAGCGAAATGATGTTTGGACTCTAGCACCTAGACCTAATGATTATCCATTCGTAGGAACAAAATGGATTTTTAAAAATAAGTTTGATGAATCTGGAAATGTGATTAGGAATAAAGATAGGTTAGTTGCTAAAGGTTATAATCAAATTGAAGGAATTGATTTTGATGAAACTTTTGCACCAGTAGCAAGACTAGAATCCATTAGGATATTGTTAGCTTTTGCTTGCTATAAAGGATTTAAACTAAGACAAATGTATATTAAAAGTGCTTTTCTTAACGAAATTTTGAAAGAAGATGTATTTATTGAACAACCAGAAGGTTTTGAAAGTCATGAATACCCTAACCATGTATATAAACTTAAGAAAGCATTATATGGATTAAAACAAGCCCCTAGAGCATGGTATGAATGTCTTAGCACTTATCTCCTTGAAAATGGGTTCAAAAAGGGCTGTGTAGACATCACACTATTTCTATTGCATGAAAATGATGATCTTTTGATTGTTCAAATATATGTCGATGACATTATTTATGGTGCCAATAATAACTTGTTGTATGAGAAATTTGAAAAATTCATGCCGGAGAAGTTTGAAATGAGCTTGGTTGGAGAGTAAAACTTCTTTTTAGGATTTCAAATTAAACAAAGTGATAAAGTTACATTCATCTCTCAAATGAAATATATTAGGGAACTTGTCAATAAATTTGGATTGAAAGATGCTAAACCTGCAAAAAAAACCCCATGAGCACGACTTTTAAACTTGACAAGGATGAAAATAGTAAGGTAGTGGATCAACAGAAATATCGAGGTATGATTGGATCACTTATTTATCTTACTGCTTCTAGACCTGACATTATGTTTGCTGTTTGTTTATGTGCACGGTTTCAATCAAATCCAAAAGAATCTCATTTAAAAGCTGTCAAAAGGATTATAAGATATCTGTTGCGCACCCCACATTTTGGTCTATGGTATCCAACTAATGACAACTTTGAGTTAAAAGGATATTCAGATGCGGATTATGCTGGTAGTCTAGTTGATAAAAAAAGTACTGGTGGAACGTGTTTTATGCTGGGACATTCATCAGTTGCGTGGGCAAGTCGAAAACAAAATTGTATTGCATTCTCTACCACTAAGGTAGAGTATATTGCTCTAAGTGTTTGCTCTGCTCAAATTTTATGGATGATAAAAACTTTGCAAGACTATGATCTAAAATTTAAACGTGTACCACTAATGGGTGATAGCAAAAGTGCAGTTGATCTCACAAATAATCCTGTAGATCACTCGCGGACAAAACATATAGATGTTAGACATTATTTCATTAGAGATCATATTTCCAAAGAAAATATCTGCATAAATATCATTTTAAGTGATTCTCAATTGGCAGACATTTTTACAAAACCCTTTTCAGAAAATAGTTTTTGTCGACTTCGTCTTAGTTTAGGAATTTTAGAAATTTGATTTTGATCTTAAATGCCTATGTTAACTAATCTGACTCCCTAGTGATTATCAAAAGATAAATAGTGACTGAAATATAAATGATGTGTGCTGATATTAATCATATATTATGACTTGAGACAGTATATTTAGTAAAAAAAATTTAAAATTTAAATCTATAATAACTTTTGTTGGTAAAAATTCCATGACCATCTCTATTTCTATCATATTTCTAATGACCATCACTCATCAAAATCCAATATAGTATTTCAAAATGTGGTATTTTAAACGGGAAATTATTCATTTTGATTTTATTTTATTTTCAGAAATAAAAACATCCAAAGTATTCGCTCTCATTTAAAAGTCCTCACGGTTATGCATGGGTGAATTGCTTGGAATATTTGTTTATGTGCTTTCATGCTCATTTAAAAGTCCTCACGGTTATGCATGTATGGAACACATATCAAAATTGATTATTAAATAAACAAGTTGATTCTAATCCCATTTAAAAGTCCTCACGGTTATGCATGGTAAGAAGATGCATGAAATTCATTTTTTTATATAAAAATTAGGAATACTACTAATCTCATTTAAAAGTCCTAACGGTTATGCATGGTTAGTATATATTCAAATTCCTATCATAAATATACCACAAATAGACACAACTATATGGTTTTATATGCCGATATCACCCCTATCACTCTAAAGTGGAATATGCGCCTAACAGAGTATTTATGATTTTTGTTTGATTTTTTATTGAAATTTAATATTTATACTCGATTGGGTATTGATTTTGTATTAATGTCTATCACTTTATCTCTATTTTTCTAACACTATTACTCTTTTGTTGATAACAAAAGGGAGAGAGAAAAGTTAAAATTTTGGCAAATAAAGTTCAAATATTTTTTCATTTGCATATTCTCATCTAGGTTCATTTGCATATTTTTTATTTATTTCATGCATATATGAAAGGGGAGCTTTGGTGTAGGGGGAGCATTCAAATAGGGGGAGCAAATGGAATTCATCAAGGTCAAATAGGGGGAGATTGTAGAATATGCTAGTATATGATTTTTGTTTGATGATAATAAACATATATATTCGTTTAAATGTATTTGATATTGTATTATTTTATTTTTCACATAATTAAATAAAAATTTGTTGGATAAAATAAATAACACAGAATTCAAATTCAAATAAATATTTTATTCAAACAAATATTTTATTACAAATTCAAATAGTACAAATTTGAGCTCTCACTACATTTACACATTGTCAATTACAATACAATTTCGATTACATCAGAATTTTTCAATTTACATATTACTCCTCACTACATCACTTATTCACTCGTATTTTATCTTCAACTTTGTTCCAGTCTGAATCCAGCATCTGAATTATCTACAAAATAAACACCGACGCGGTAAAATTTAAAAAGAAATATTTTTGCAGTGTAAAATAAAATGTTTGTTTTTGAAAATATTATTTGCCTCAGTTATTTGGATTGTTCGTCATCATTTCTTTTGAATTCGTCATACACAAACAACTTGTGACATGCACAGTGTATCACTGTACATGCCACAAGGCCGTGCACACTGATATACACTTGATAAAACTGCAGGGACAGGTGAGCACAAGGTCAAACCCGAGCCATTAGCTGGATTCAACTCAAGTGAAAATGCTCGATCAAAGCAAACAAGTATGGCTCGAACAATACAAAACTGAGGTGAACACAGACAAAACTCATGCAACAAAGGAGCACTTGAAGCAAATTTATACAGACCTCACATATATATTTCAGAGAATACAAAAGCACTAGAACAGTACACATGAAGCTCATATGCAAACTTCAACAGGGCAGTGCACATGTAACCTGAACCAGAGACCAGAGCAATGCAGACATGAATAGAACACATAACATTGAAGACTTCACTCAACAACAACAAAAGGCACCAGATTATGTAACTTCATAAGATCACTTCAAATTTCACAATGACAAAGTGAATATAAAGAACTCACACAAACAACATGACAACATATAGGAGATACCAGATCACATGAAAATAGACTCGTGAAGCCATGAATACAAAGTGTACCAAGACCAAACTACACATGAAACCAGTGGAGTGTATCGGACTCAAGTAATCAGAACCAAGTATACAAGATATGTACAGGAGTGCAAAGCATAATGGAACCACATACAACATAGCTTGGATATGCAGACCACTCTAAAATCAAGCTACAACATACATATATACATGTATGGTCACACATGTATATACACGGTGCACACATACAAAACAAAGAGACTCCAAGTCCAGATATACAACAGAGACATGCAACTAGACGACTTAACTCGAAGCTCTTCAAGTGGAACCACACAAGATAGAACCAAAATATAAATGCTCACACATGAAGACTTCTAGAACTAGATCAGTCAAAAGTATATATGAATGACCACAAATTGATACAAGTGCGATCAAGTCAATCACACACATATATACATACATATATTTATGTATATATGTATGGAGACAATCAACCAAAGCTAGCAGTCTATATGAAGCAGTGCTTACAGGAAAATCACAACATAGCCGTGGCTCATGAACTAGTCAAGGAAAAGTCGCAGTTGATACAAAATGAACAAGTCAGACCTGGAAATCAGCAAATCAAAGTTTTTACAAGTTCAAATTCCACAGTCATAGAAGAGCAAAGAAAGGAACTAACAATTCAAACAAATTAAAGTATCAGAGATGAAAAAGTCAAAGATCATCAAAACTGTTCAAACCAGAATCGAAGGGCTGAACACTGTAAATCAACGCAAGTTTTAAAATCATGAAGAATTCAAACATAAATTATACGAACGAACATTTAGGGATTTCATCCCTATATAACCCGGTTACATCATCGGCAATTAAGCATTCGAGTTCAAGCGAAAAATAAGAGAGCAAGCATCAATCCAGAACTCGAATCAAGTTGTGTATAATTATAAATTGAAAAGGGGGACAAACATACCAATTCAAAGCACGAATCGATCTCGACTTTGCAGCCGCAAACAATTCAATATCAATGATAGTAGAAGCAACGAAGCAAGAACAAAAACATCAAAGGACTCGAGCTTCAAATTTTCAAGCGGAGGCTTCAATCGAACAAAGCCCTAATTTTCTCAAAGAGGAACGTAGCAGACATTACAAAGCAAATAAGATAGTCGGCTGAAGTAAAGAAAAAGGGAATGAAGGGAGTCATCGTTATATTGTTTATGGGCCGACTGTTGTTATTAAATATTTGGGCTTAAATATATATAAATAGGGTTTTGTTAAGTCTTTTTATTTCATTTATAATTTACTTTTAAAATTTGGTGAATTTCTAGTTTTATAACTAGGTTACGAACTACAGTGGTGTAGTTCGAGAATTCGCAACTCTGTGGCTGAGTTGTGGCAAGGTTTTGAGCGTAGAGTTGGGTTAGTCAATAGTGGGTGTCGCAAGTTTACATGTGTAAGCGTCTGACTACTTAATTTCTAGTAGAAACCTTGGGGGCAGCACGTAGGCAGGGTTTTGCCGAAGCTAGGTAAATCTGTGTTGTTCTATTTCTGCTTTTATTACTCTGCTATTATCTGTGCTGCAATTATTATTTATAATTCCACATTAATTTTTATTATTATTAGTATCACCCTATTCACGCCCCTCCCTCTCCCCCCTCTAGGGTGAAATCGATCCTAAAATATGCACTCACACTATCTATAAATAAACCATCTTACCTAAAACCTAATCTTTTATTCAGCCGTTGCCATAAGTCTACAGAAAAATTTGTGTGTATTCTTCTTCCTCCTTTCTTCACTAAATTAATAACTCTCTTCCAAATAAAATTAAATATATATATATGAGTTATTTGAAGAATTTTGAAGAATTTAAAAAGAGGAAGATAAGAAGAAGAAAATCTTTTCAAATTAAACAAGCTCAAGTGCCAAGTGAATGAGAATTAATATAAAATAGAAAAATAAAGTAGCTTAATTTTAGTTCTTTTCTGGCATGATAATATGAATTAATTTCTGTTAATAATTGAGGTTTGACGCAAATTATTGTAACTTCTTCTTCTATCACTTCTCAATTCTAATTCATGTTTGGTTTAAAATATGGAACATATAAATTGCTTATTCACATTATATGGCGTAAATGAGATTGGTTTAATTAAATTGAATTAGAATTGTTGTTCAATTTTTAATGGCATAACTAGTTAGTCGGGTAAATTCAGAATATGTTCTTTAAATAAAATTGGAAATTTGGTTGGTATAGTTACATAATTTTGAATATGGTTATGGAACAAAATTGGGAAATTTAATTGGTATATGTGTTTATTCCATATGCGGCCTTAAATGTAATAAGTGGAATTTTATGCAATTAAATGGTTTGTGGCTATTGGATAAATTTTTGTATAGATTAAATCTCTAAAAGGAGAACGTAAATTAAGGTGGAAAAAATGTAAATTAAATGGACCCTAAAGGCTAGTGTAAATCTGTAACAAAATGGTATAAAAATTACAGACAAACCATACGGACTGAACGGACGTGAAATTGAAACACCATTTATGTAAGAAAAAGGAAAATTGTGAAATAACCAAATCGGATGTAAAAATGGCTTAAAGCATATTAATGGAAATAAACAGTATGTAAACTGTAACGGTAAAAATAATTAATCTGGAAGCGATTTGGTAGGCAGACCTTGTAAAGGTCTGGATAGGTGTTTCATGCAGTTAAGACCAAAATATAGTTGGTTGTACGTTCTACGAGCAGGCAAGTAGGTTCGCAAGGATGTTTGTTACCTTTCCTAGGTTGCTAGTACGTAGGATAGATAGCATTCGCAATCGTAGGCTTCTTCAGGCAGATCGACGTGGACGGAACATGACAAGTGTGCTCCGACGTAGGCTTCTTTAGGCTGATCGTTGGAGGATTTTGCACAGCCGACCCAGTTGTAGGCACTCTTTCGAAGGATCGACACTTTGGATAGGGGCAAGTCCAAATTTGTAACCGAGGAGACAGGAGGATAGAAGTCCAGTTTGGCGGAGCCTGAGTGCAACTTCGGGGTCCTGCGAGGTTGTTTGAGTCGGCGCCGGTCAGATGTAAGAGGCATTTAATCATAGTGCATGGGTGAAGAGCATGACTTTCACGCTGTAGCACGTGGATTGACTGTCACAATGCACGGGTGAAGAGCATGACTTTCATGCTGCAGCATGTGGATAGGTAAGGACAGCAGGTCCGATGGGTCGATTGACGTTTAGTATTACTGCATGGTTGACTTCCCTAGAGTGTCCATGGACTTTGGCTTCTTAGGAACTGTATTTAAGGAGGATTCACTACATTATATTATTCACCCTCTGCGATATCCGGGGAAGTCCTAGAATTAAAATGTTTTATTCTTTCTGCTTCATTTTATTTCTCATTCATCAGACTTTATGTCTGACTCATTACTATTTTTCCTATTTTCCCCAAATCATAGGAAGACAGTTTAGCAACTATTGGGATTTAGTGAAAAGGCAAGTTTCACTCCTAGGCTCAACACTTTAGGGAAAGTAGCCTAATCCTGGTTAGTAACCATATGTTGAATACTTTATCGTTATTCCGCTGTGAGATTTTATAAACATTACTCTGACTTGCCTTTGTTATTTACAGGATACCAAACCAGCAATTCGTGCTTTAGTGGACTTGAATTTTTGGTTCATTGAAAATTTAAGCCTACTGGGGTGCGGGTTGTTACACCTTTCCACCACTACCAACCTATTGACACGTTAAACCTTCCAAAATCAAAGGCTTCGCCCACATAGTAACCTTTTCGAAAGCATAGCAAGCCTTTAGAACCAGTCAAGGATCCATCCAGGACACCTTTCGACAATGTCGAAAGGCGCTATGATGAAAACAATACTCGGAAAATAGCAAAGGCAAAAGAATAATAAAGGACCTTTCGACAATGTCGAAAGGAGGCATAGCTTTCAACCAGGTCGAAGGTTAAGAGAGAGTGAAGGAACTGCAAGAGTATGACAAGAAGAATAGGGACACCTTTCCACAATGTCGGAAGGAAGCGTAGCCTTCGACAACATAGAAAATAAGCGTAGCCTTCGACAACATAGAAAAGAAGCGTAGCCTTCGACAACATTGAAAAGAAGCATAGCCTTCGACAACATTAAAAGGAAGCGAAAGGATAAATCAAGAGGCATAAGAGAATACCTTCCGATGACGTTGAAAGGTTCATGACCTTTCGATCAAGTCGAAAGGTTTGAGGCGGCATATAAAATGGGGACATTTTGACCCAGTTGAAAGCAAAAGCCTGGAAGGGGGCCTACCTGCATCTATAAATAAGACCCAAGGGATCTAGTTTTGAGGACCGAATTCTGGAATACTGAATACATTTTCTTTTCTCTACTTTCTTTGCAATAATTTTACTTAGAAGAAACTCTAAATCGAATTAGGGAGAAAGCTCAATTTCTTGTAACTCATTTCGAATAATAATAAAAAATGGAGATAGCTTGTTCATAATGGATATTGGCGACGAGGAAGATCATTAAGATCATTAGCTAGTCTAATGATCAATTTCACATGATTCTAACCTATTCTCAAAATCTCTTCTAATCCATGTTATATGTAAGATCGACTTAGGCATTTCCAATCGAAACACATCATCATCGGAACCTGTACTTAATGCTGAAAATAAAAGTGATGATGGGGTATCGATTAAGTTGAATGCATGAGTTATGGGAGTATCTAAATCGATCTTATATAAGGAATATAAAGTAGATTGTAGACTATTAAACTAGGACTGCTTCGAAAGGTAGAACACCTTTCGACCTAGTCGAAGGAGTACTTTCGAAAGTAATCCTGGTTTTAATTGTCTAACAACCATTCGGGATGGAATTCATTTGAGGGAGACCTACTCATTTAGACACCTAAACCCTTTCGAAGGGATTCCATGGAAAGAATATTGACACCATAGGGGTTGAAGACAATCAAGACAAACTTCTAGAATAATCATACTGTTACCTAGCTACATGGTCTACCTACAAGGCAATAGTTGCCGAGGCTATGGTTAGGTCTAGACGGGATTCAAGCCAAAAGAAATGTAGAAGTATAAGTGGTCCGGCATATATGTATGGTTCGGCCTATGTATATATATATGTATGTATGGTTCGGCCTACAGGTACGGTTCGGCCTATATATATGGTTCGGTCTTTAAACGGGGCTCGACCATGGAACAGAGGTCGTGTGTCGCTCGGCCATATAGGGCAGCATGTATGGGTCGGCTAAGGTAGGAAGGTCGTGTATCGCTCGATCAAGAAAGGAAGCTATAGAAATTCGGCATGTATCGCTCGGCCAAGGAAGGAAAAGCAGGATAATTCGGTCTAGATGGTTTGACATTTGTCATTCGGCTTAGATAGGTTAGCAGGCATCGTTTGGTCGTGATTGGGAAGCCAATGTCGTTCGGTAAGGACTGATTCGGCACGTGTAGTTCGGCGCAGTGGGTCGGTGAACCTTGAGGAGGTTGGAAAATTCTTCAACCTACAACAGAGTTATGTGACTAATGTTTATCTACTTCGAGTCATCTGCTGTTCGATTCGAGTCCCCTAAGAAGCTGCCTCGAGTAATTCGTCAAGATGCTCTGGTTCGGCATTTGTCGATCGGCCAGAAGTCGTTCGGTGTGCCTGGTCCAGCCGACTCGAGAGTATCATGTATGGGCCAAGCTGCCTTGGTTTTGGGCCTACACAGGGAATTCAGCCTATCTTCGTCTATAAATAGAGAGGTATGGGTACAGTTGAAAGGACCTTTTTTCGGGAACTCCAGGGATACTCTACCATTTTTTACATTCATCTCTTTTTTGTTCGAACTCTTATCCAAGTTGTTTGTTTACAGATTGTATCTATACTCAAGTAGTTGGGAAAGTAATAAAGATTACATTCAAAGTGGACGTAGGCAGTTACGCCGAACCACTATAAATCTGGTGTTCTCATTTTTGCTGTTCCTTTTGCATTCTACTGTTATATTCCTTTGTTTGAATTTACTTCCTTCATTAATCTCTCTACACAATTCTATTCAAGGGTGTTGGTGACCAATTTTGGTGCTAACATTTTGGTGCTTTCATTGAGAGTTGAACTCAGGCTGTTAGGATCTACTTTATCGCTACTGGATTGGAGAAATCCCCTGAAGGACATCCAAGTTCACTCTCAAGAGTTATAAGATTCTATTCAGAGTTCCGACGAGATACTCTAAGATGGGAAGACCATGTACGGGATTAGCTTCCCACAACCCGGATGTCAATGAGACCACCAACGTCCAGCAAGTGGGACCCAGCAATCAACAAGCTAATCCAGGTGCAAGGACCGCCACTGTCCCAAACCAATCAGAAGTTGTCACCAGGGCAGAGTTCAATGAGCTGATGAGAGAACTCGTGGAAAGCAGGAGACAGCTTAATGAACAAGTTCAAGCTAACGCCAATCTCATGACCCAGATTGCTCAGCAACAACATCAGAATGCTGGAGGAAGCCCCGCTTCCTACTCATCATCTGACAGCTCCGTTTTGTCTAATGAACATCACAGGCGTAGACGCCGAAGGATTGAAACAGCACTAACAGGTGCGGCGGAATAGTCCAACAGAAATGGTCCGGGCTCTCTACCTGGAATTGTGGCCCCTCACTTGCTCCAGGAAAATCGCAATCAAACTGGAGTGGGAAACTTAAGATCTAGAGCACAGGTGGAAGCTAGTGCACCACCACGCCTGGGTTGTAGTAAATCGGGTCCCCAGGACATGCATTTGAGAGATCACTTACCAAGGAGACACCGGCCAGAATGGTCGCGCAGGACGGAGTCCAAGTTGCCACCTCCCATCCAGACCCCAGATTTATCAACTATGGTCAGACAATTGATGAGAGACAATCAAGGCCTATCCAACGATGATTGGGGAATATCTAGGAGTAATACTCCGTTTACAGATGTTATCCTACATGCTGAGTACCCCCGAAAGTTCAATATGCCGACCATTCCAGCGTATAAAGGGAAGACTGACCCCCGATAGCATGTAATGAGATACGAGTGGATGATGGACTCGGCTAGGGTAAACGATGCGACTAAATGTTGATGTTTCCCAATAACCTTATCCGGAATCGCTACCATGTGGTTCACCAGACTTCCTCCATGATTGATCTTCGGATTTGATGAGTTAGCGGCAAAATTTGTGGAATAATTCAGGATCCATACCACTCGCCCAAAGGATGTGATGTCTTTATCCAGTGTAATATAGGCCCAGGGGAATCGTTAAAGGAATATTTGCAAAGATTCCACGTTGCTGCTACCGAAGTTAGCAAACCTAATGACCATGCTATTCTAATGGCCGTGATGCGAGGGGTAGACCCAGACTCAGAATTTGGTGATTGGCTGGTAGGAAAACCCCCGACTAACCTGTAACGTTTTTATTCAATGGCGAACTAATTCATGAGGAGAGAAGAGGCCAGGTGGATGAGGCGAAGCAGCGCACTAGGGTCAAGTAAGGAAGCGGTGCAAAGAAATATCGCTGTGCAACAATCTGGTGAAAACTCTGGCAAGGTCCAAGTCAATGTTTAGAATAAGCTGGGGCAGTCTAAAGAATCCGAAGGAGGAAATTCTGGAAGAAAGAGGGAAGCAGGAAAGTGGAAACCAAGGATCCTTAGCTATAACGAATACACTCCTCTGAACGCATCGTTGGAGAATATTTATTTATCAACTTGTAATACATTCCAATACCGAAAGTCGCGCCCAAAAGAATCCACTGAGGTATAAAAGCAGACTGGGAAGTATTGTCGCTTCCATGAGACTTACGGGCACAATACCGAAGAATATAGACACCCCTATGATGCTATAGAAAAGCTGATTCGACAGAAGAAGTTACAGCAATTTGTTAAGAATCCACAGGAATGCGGACAGGGAACATCCGACCTCAATCGCGGACAGGCTCTACATCGACCTGAGGAACCCACTCGGACTAGAGGTAGACTGGTTATAAACACAATAGTCGGTGGGCCCCACCTGGCAGACAAGAGTTGGCAAGAAATGGAACACTATGCTAGTTCCCTAAAGCATGCGAATTTCGAATGCTGCTCGAACGCAGAAGACGGGACCCCAGCGAAACAGCAGCGAACGATGACGAATGATATAGTATTCATGAGCAGAGATGCCAATCGGATGGAGGCATCTACCATTGACCTGATGGTCATCTCATCCACGATTGGTCCGGCACTTGTGAGAAGGATACTAATTGATTGTGGGAGTTCTGTGAATATTATCTTCAAAAATGCGTATGACCAAATGAAGATGGAGGCGGAGGATCTGAAACCATCTAAAGCCCGCATTAATGGCTTTAATGGTGCGGCCACTGATGCGATAAGTTTTATAGAATTGTCAGTTGAGTTAGGAGAAGGTGAACGTAGGAGGGTATGGATCCTACCATTCATTTTTTTGAATGTTGATTCCCCGTATAATGTATTTTTGGGCCGACCGGCCCTGGAGGAGTTTTGGGCAGCTTTGGCCCCGTGGTATTTAACCTTGAAATTTTTGACAGATAGAGGAGTTGGTGCAGTGCATGGCGATCAAGCGACTGGTCGTGCATGCTATGTGGTTGAGCTGAGAGAGGCCCATCGAAGAGAGAAGGGAAAGGTTGTGAACAACTCTGTCTGCATCCATGTTGCTCAAAATTGACAAGTAGTGCCCGAGCCTTGGCTCGGGCAGCAGGGTCAGATCTACAGAGACATGGATCCGAGAGACGATGATGAAGAACCCAAAGAGTCTAAAGCAGCACCGCTGAACTGACGATTGACATTCCAGTCAGCCATGATGACCCATCACTGGTGCTTAAGATTTGATCACAACACAGCCCCTCGATGACTGAGGATCTTACTGATTTCCTCCGAGCGAACTTAGATGTTTTCGCTTGGACCCACTCTGGTATGTGCGGGATTTCTCCCGCCATCGCAAGTCGTATGTTGAACATTGACCCAAAGTATGTGCCAGTGAAACAAAAAAGGAGAGGTATGGACCCGGAGAGGTCTGTTGCTCTTAGAGAGGAGCTGGAAAAACTCAAAGCAAATGGGTTCGTCCGCGACGCCCTCTACCCTGAATGGGTATCTAACCCCGTACTAGTGAGAAAAGGGAATGGGAAATGGAGGACCTGTGTTGATTACTCGGACCTGAACAAGGCGTGCCCTAAGGATAGTTTCCCTTTACCCAGAATTGATCAGCTGGTCGACTCGACAGTAGGACACGAATTATTGTCATTCATGGATGCGTATTCGGCATACAATCAAATCCCGATGCAAATTCTGGATCGGGAACACACTAGTTTTGTCACAGACGTTGGACTGTACTGTTATGTAGTGATGCCTTTTAGGTTGAAGAACGTAGGAGCGACTTATCAACGTTTGGTGAATCAGATGTTTAAAGACCAAATTGGTAGAACAATGGCAGTCTATGTGGATGACATGCTAGTGAAGTCACGGCAGTCAAACGACCACATTCGAGACTTAGCGGAGATGTTTGATATACTCGGGTACTATGGAATGAAAATCAATCCACTAAAATGTTCTTTTGGAATTGCATCGGGAAAATTTTTGGGTTTTATTGTCAATGCGCGGGGAATTGAAGCTAACCTAGAAAGGATTCAGGCCATCCTAGACATACAAGCGCCCAGAACTATAAAGCAAGTACAAAGCCTAAATGGAAATGTCGTCGCGTTGAGTTGATTCATATCCAGAGCAACCGACAAATGCATTCCTTTCTTCGATATGATAAGGAAAGGGAAGAGAAATTTTGAATGGATGTCGGACTGTGAAGATGCATTCTGAGCTCTGGTGAGACACTTGGAGAGTCCCCTGGTTCTGTCAAAGCCTATAGACCATGAAGAGTTATATGTTTACTTGGCCGTGTCTCAGCATGCTATCAGTACAGCCTTGGTGTGAGGAGGACCGAATTCAAAGGCCAGTATACTATGTCAATAAACGTTTAACGGGGCAGAAAGAAATTATCATAAGATTGAGAAGCTAGCCTATTGCTTGGTGATTACATCACGCAAGTTCCATCCGTATTTTCAGGCACACGCGATCAGTGTTTATACCGATCAACCTTTGCGACAGGTGCTCCAACGACCAGAAACCTCTAGAAGGTTACTCAAGTGGAACATTGAGTTAAATCAATTCGATATCACTTACCTGCCACGAAAGGCTATCCAAGGGCAAGCGCTAGCAGACTTCATTGCAGATTTCACCATATCAGACGAGCCAAGTAGTGGCGATGTAATTCCCCCCATCCGATGGAAGCTATACACCGATGGGGCATCCAACGACCGTTGTTCTGGGGCTGGTGTTATTCTTGTAACTTCTGAAAACTGATCAATTTGTTATACTTTGAAACTTGACTTCCCAGCTACAAATAACGAAGCCGAATATGAAGCATTGATTGCTAGCTTGAAACTTACCAGGGAACTCGGAGTAAAATCGGTTGAAATCTTTTGTGACTCACAATTGGTGGTGTACCAAGTACGGGGAGACTATCAAGCAAAGGGGCAGAGACTTGCCCCATACCTTGCTTGGGATCAAGAACCGTTGGCAGACATTGAATATTATGATATTTCGCATATCCCGCATGGAAAAAATGGGGAAGCCGATTCATTGGCAAAATTAGCTAGTACTGGTGATGCACAGCAGATGGGCTTGGTCCCCGTCGAAACCTTACATGCCCCGAGCATAAACGAAATGGAAGTAGATTCTGTGTTAAGGACAGAAACTGAAAGGGAGTTGTGGATGACTTCGTTCAAAGAATACCTGTTACATTGAACTTTTCTAGAGAGAAAGAACGAAAGACAACAAGTCGTCTACAAAACTTCGCAGTATATAATGCAGGATGGAATAATGTATCGGAAAGGATTCTCAGTTCCCTTACTTCGGTGCATCGCCCACGATGAGATAAAGCGGGTCTTGAAAGAAGTTCATGAAGGAGAATGTAGCAACCATACTGGGGGGCAGACACTAGCCAAAAAGATCCTCCACTATGGATACTATTGGCCAACCGTGAATCGAGACGCCGTGGACTATGTAAGAAGATGCGACAAATGTCAAAAGTATGCGAAGATCCTGAGAGCTCCGCCAACGGATCTCACGCAAATGGTTAGTCCCTGGCCATTTTGCAATATGGGGGATCGATATAATCTGCTCCTTGCCAATCTCTAAAGGTGGTGGAAAATATGCAATTGTTGCAGTCGATTATTTCACCAAGTAGGCGGAAGTAGAGCCCTTAGCTACGATGACCACCAAAAAGGTCATTAATTTCATTGTGCGAAACATTATGCCGTTTTGTCCTCCCAAAAACTATCATCACGGACAATGGAACTCAATTTGAGAGTAGGGAGTTCAAAGAATTCTGCCAAAAATATTGCATTGAAAAAAGGTTGGCGGCAGTCGCTCACCCTAAAGCTAATGGACAAGTTGAAGCCGTAAATAAAATAATCAAGTCTATATTGAAAAAACTTTTGGATAAGGCTAGAGGCAAGTGGGTGGATGAGCTTTCGACAGCACTCTGGGCTTACAGAACCACCCACAAGTCCGTGACTGGCCACACTCCATTCACCTTGGCATACGGCACCGAAACTGTTATACCCGTGGAACTTGAAGTTCCCTCTCACCGGGTGATTCATTATGATCCTAAGATGAATCAGGACCTTTTACTGGAATCATTGGACTTTGTCGATGAGAAACGTGAAGAAGCTGATTTAAGGGCGGCTGCGTATCGACACCGAGTCGCTCGATATTATAATGAAAAAGTTTGACCGAGAATCTTTGATGTGCGTGATCATTTTTAAAAGCGAGTTTTTCCAATCCCGTTACACATGAATCCCATAGAGGAAGGTCCGTATGTCATCGAACGGAAGCTTGGAGAAGGAACCTCCAAGCTAGCGACTGTTGATGGCATGACACTCCCCAGAGCATGGAATAGCGAGTATTTGCGTCGTTATTACACATATTCTTTTTCTTTTGCATTTTAGTAGCAGTTGTTTCTAGTGTATGTTTCCTTTTGTTGTTCTTTGTTTCCAACATGTAATAAGACAATTCAGCTTGTCCTTATTTTTTATATATTCAATAAGGGCTTGAAGCTGTTTTTCTATGAACAGTTGATGTTCCGTGTGTTACAATTTCATGGCAAAGTCAAATTGTATTAATCTGTCCGGCGTATGAACGTGGACTTAAAAACTAAATGTTGATCAATAAACGAGTCAAAAATCTCTAAGTCCTCGGAGCGCGAACTAGAGTACTCTGAGTCCCTAGAGTGCGGACTAGAGTATAAACGATTCAAAAATCTCTAAGTCCCTAGAGCGTGGACTAGAGTACTCTGAGTCCCCGGAGTGCGGACTAGAGTATAAACGCTTCAAAAATCTTTGAGTCCCCGGAGTGCGGACTAGAGTACTCTGAGTCCCTAGAGTGCGGACTAGAGTATAAACGATTCAAAAATCTCTAAGTCCCCGGAGCACGGACTAGAGTACTCTGAGTCCTCGGAGTGCGGACTAGAGTATAAACGATTCAAAAATCTCTAAGTCCGCGGAGCACGGATTAGAGTACTCTGAGTCCCCGGAGTGTGGACTAGAGTATAAACGATTCAAAAGTCTCTAAGTCCCCGGAGCGTGGACTAGAGTACTCTAAGTCTCCAGAGTGCGGACTAGAGTATAAACGATTCAAAAATCTCTAAGTCCCTGGAGCGTGGACTAGAGTACTCTGAGTCCCCAAAGTGCGGACTAGAGTATAAACGATTCAAAAATCTCTAAGTCCCCGGAGCGCGGACTAGAGTACTATGAGTCCCCGGAGTGTGGACTAGAGTATAAACGATCCAAAAATCTCTAACTCCCCGGAGCGCGGACTAGAGTACTCTGAGTCCCCGGAGTGCGGACCAGAGTATAAACGATCCAAAAATCTCTAAGTCCCCGGAGCGTAGACTAGAGTACTCTGAGTCCCCGAAATGCGGACTAAAGTATAAATAATTCAAAATTTTCCAAGTCATGTGAAAGCGGACCAGAGCTTATGTAACCCATAAGATTTCGAATTTCAACTACAAGTAAGACAATAAGCTAAACAATGAGAATCGTGGAAGACAAAGAAACAAAATTTTATTTACTAACCCAAAATTAAGTTCCATTACAACTTTTCTGGAGTTTGGAGCAAAAATTTATTCACAACAACTATAAAAATAAATAAAAACAACTACATGACTTAGGCTTATTCAGGCTGAACGAGGCATGACCGGATAACTACTTCTTTGACTTTTTCTCCTTCTTCGGCTTCTCCGAAGGCTCCTCAGCCAAGCGCTTCTTTCTGGACCCTCTGCTTCCCAGTGAGGTGGTATTCGGGGCAGGAAGAGGGACATCCATGGGTGTTTTCCCCCCGGGGAGAATTATCTTCAAGGGCCTATTTAAAGGATCATCAAGTTCCACCACCCGAGGTTCAATCTTAATTTTGACTTTCTTTTCCTCCTCTTCCACGATTTGCTACCCCATGCTAAGTTTTGAAGTAGGTCCGGAGGCGCCTGTGATTTCAACCTCGTTATGTTCGTCTATAGGCGAGGGATTCTCGAGTTTGTCCTCATCGAGCGCCCCGATCACTTGGGCATCGGGCCCAGGAGTATCCACAGTGTGAAGTTCTTCCGCCATTTTCTCTTCCTTCTATGTGGGGACATCGCTCCTTGGAGTTGGTTCGGGATCAGAATGGCCTACATGAAGCCATTAAAGATAAATGTTAGAATACATCTATTATTCGCCAAAAACAAAGGTTTCTTGAACTCTAGAAGGGAAAGCTACATACCGGCTTCCAATTGACTCTCAACTGTCTTGGGGGTCTCACCCTCTAGAATAGGGGATAGAATTTGAACTCCAAGCCCGGGCTTCTCCGAATCATAACCAACATGCTACTCGGGAGGATTGAGCAAAGAGCTATCGCCCAGCTGAGCGAGAGAAGGAACTGGAGACTCAGTGCCGGACGGGCCATCAATGTCGTCCTTCCCCTTCGATGAGGAGGAATCTCTTCCGAAGAGGGTTTTTGTGGCAGATAAGTCGGAAGGTTCATTTCCTCGTAGCACTTCCTTCACAAGAGCTTCTTCATCAACCTCTTCGCTGCCCAACTCAACCTTTTTAATTTTAATTAAAGTATCCCACGCTTCGGCCAATGATTCAAGGTAACCCTCGCCTAGAAAAGATAGATCCCGATGCATGAGAACTCGAGCATTATACTCGGCATTAAGCGTATCAAATAGGCACTTAATTTCTTCCCTGCCACCTTCAGTAGCTGCCTCGAGGCGAAAATCGATCTCTGTCAACGCCATTCTTTTACTCTCCTCATGGGCTGCATCCTTTAACGCTTTAACTTTAGAAAGTTCCTCATCAAGCTTCGTCTTTAAGAGTCATGTTGTGACGATTTCATCGCAATATCGTTGTGACTCTTCCTATGCAGCAGTTTTCTCTTCTTTCTCTTTAAGGAGCAGCTCCTCCAGTTCTTTAACTCGTCGAGTGAAGATATCTTTCTCTTTCTGGATGGAGTCTTTTTCTAAGGATAGAGCACCACTACGTTGAATTACCTCGTCAAGTTCTTTTTTGTGAGTGGCTTCCAAACGATTGACTACCTCGGCTGTATCCTTGGCGTTTTTCTATGCGACCTCAAGTTGGGATTTGTACAAGGATAGCTCTTCATCCTGGGCTTTAATGATATCTTTGTCATGAATGGCTTCAAGTTTCAGGCGATCAATTTCGTGTTGACGTTCCATAGAAACTTCTAAAACTTTTTCTGCCAAATGAACGAACGCGTCGTGTTGAACATAGACATCATTATTGCAGGTGATGGTGCTTTGTTTGACATGCCTTGGAATAGGATGAATCGTAGGAAGAAATTTCAATCCATCGAAGCAAATCTTCGGAAATGTGGCCTTAAGCTCGGCTAATTTTTCTACCGTCGATGGATCGTGTGCTGAGGCTGGGGATGTCTGCTCAGCTGGATTCGCAGACTTCTTATGGGGCTCACGAGATTGCTTGGTGCTGGACGAGCCAGAGTGTTGGTCGCTGGGAGCTTCGAATTGAGATCCCTTCTGAGCAAATTTCTCCCTACTATGCTCTGAATGAGGGGGATGATCGTTCAGATATGAAGAATGGTTGTAAGTTTTTCTTCGAGAATACGACGAATCTCTGGACGATAGTCCCTATCACTGCTGTCATCCCTGTCTCGGCGTCTACCTGATCCTGAATCCCGACTGTAGTGGTAGAAGATAGAGGACCCGCGAAGGCAGTCGAAGCCATGTGTGCTTCCCTTATCACCTGCACAGAAATCAAGTGAGGACGAGTCAGTGAGAATCATACGATGGCTAAAATTTAAGTGTAGGGTGAAGTGTGAGTGTTCGTGTGTGGCCTAGTGTTTCCCCCCGACGGACCAGTTTCTTTTGCTTTATTGGGGTTTTCTCTCCTTGATGACGAGCTTGATTGCCTTCATCGCCTCTCGCGGGTGAATTAAGTCCCATGGCCTCTGGATCATTGAAGCCATAATTTAGCAAGTCGTCAGGGATGGTCAGGTCTGATAGACCTTTTAGTGAACCCTCTAGATGTTGGGGAGACGACTCTTTCTCAACTGGAGTAACTGTAACTTTTGAGGTTCCGCCCACTGTTTTCTTTCTCAGTTTGTAGGCTAGGCTCTTTTTCCTCTTTGAAGGAGGAGGCGGTTCATCGATGCCGGGTGCGTCAGTTACTAGTGCTGAGTTGGGACTTATATTCTCATCAGACGCTCCTGGCACCCCAGACTCTTTAATTTCACCTTCCTCAGATGTATCGGTGGCCCCTCTTGTAGGGGGCACCGATGGCTCGGCCTGCTCTTTACCTTTTGCCGCAACGGATCCGGTTGTAGTGGCGCCAGTTGGGAGGCTAGTTCGACGACCCTCCATCAATAATCCAAACCTCGAAAGCAATTCGTTGGAAATAACAGATTTAATCTCCCGGTCTCCCAAGGGAATGGCTCGAATGGTCTCGACGGCCTTATAATGCCCAGCGCCATCAGGTCGTGGGCGGATACTTGTAAAAGTCAAAGGAAGTTTAGAAAGGATGCACTTCAAGCCTTAAATGAATATCAGTCTAGGAATGAAACTCACTCCCTTCCAGCCATCTTCTCGCAAAGCCAGGGGCAGCATACGTAAAACCACTCATGCTTATACTGGGAAAATTTACTCCACGCCCCCGTCTGGATTTGACATTTGGAATGTGGCTCGAGAAATGCGAAGGATGGACTGTCAGACCGTCTTTTTAAGCGGTAGATATAGCGGATATCTTCGGAAGTAGGGAGTCTGAATAAGGTACTCATGAAGAGAATACAAGTGCCATGAATAAACGCGTAACTATTGGGGTGCAGTTGTGCCGGAGTAATCCCGATATACCGTAACACTTCACGGAGAAATGAATTGAAAGCTGGCACACTTCCGACCCAGCACATGAATTTGTTGCACGCTGCATACCCGGCTGGGGGCAGGTGAGGCCGATCTTGCCCTGACAGAACTAAAACGTCGTCGAAAGGGATTCCATGAATTGAGCACAACCGACGAAGAGCGGCTTTGCCGATTTTTGAAGCTTGTGAATCAATAAGATTATCCAGGATAACCGCTCCATCTATAACATCAGGAGCCGGGCCTATAACAACAGCAGATGGATCTGGAATACCCTGTGTAGAAGTTGTCGGTGGATTCGAAGTTCCTACTACTTCCTACCGAAAACTTGGCTCAGGCTTATAAGAAACTGTAGCAGAGCTGGATCTTTTGGACATCTTCAATGAGCATTAATATGGGTAGGTACCTGTTTAAACTATACTTGAAAGACAATCGATATAAAATATAACGACAATAATATACCCCCCCCCCCCCGTGTTGTATGTGAACTAGTGCGACAACTCCAACGTGAGTGCAGAAAAAACTAAAGTTTTAAACACAAGTGTGGTGTGATAGAACTTTAAGTTGTTGTCCTCGGAGACCGTCATCGCTGACCGTCTCCTGCAGTTTATCATATGATTGGCGGTAGAAGTCTTGGAATCGAACATTGGCATCATAGAGTGTGAAGACTATTATTTGCATTCGATGGGTTAAATTTGCATTTAAGGTTATTCAAGATGTGAGGTAGTTAGTTCAAATTAGGTCCTCGGGCTAATATGTTTTACTACTTGTCATTGTCCACTATGCTATGCTTGGTTGTGAAGGTAAATTGCCTAAATGAATGTTGTATTCGAGTTAAAATTGCTAATGCCGACTTACTCGCTCGCTATCTCACCCTAACTACCGACCGACCTCACTTAAACTGATACCGACCCACATCACCTAACCAGGCGCCGAGCCACACTCACTACACTCGTTCTCCTCACTCACTCTCTAATCATTTAACAGCCCACTAGGTTTAAACTGACCCACCTTCCTAATCCCCTACCGACCCATGCTCTCCCTCAAGACCGAACGACACCTTCGCTCGGGATACCGAACCGCTTCTCTGGACTCTGACCGAACCACAACATCACACACAACTACCGAACCATACTCTCATTTCACTTAGGGTGACTGACCCGCGTTTCCTCTCGGATCACTGAACCCTTTTTTCTCTTTTGGATTCTCCACCAAGCGGCGCCTTCCTTCTTCCTCCAAAGTCATGACTTCCGAACTCTAAAAGCTACAACTACTCCTTCTAAGAGACTATTGCCACCAATCATCAAGGACGGTTGAAGCCCTAACTTAAAGTCCAGTCCTCCTCATGATTTATCTCTTCCTCACTCTTCATTTACCCTCTACCTATTCCTAAAACCAGAGAAAAGGGGAAGTCACCCACTCGAGCAATGAAACTTTGTACGCAATTCCGAGTTTGAAAGGAGGTTCGTACCTATGGAATTTGCAGCAACTTCGAGATGCTAGGTTGAGGAGTTGATTGAATTCGAGAATAGCTGAAATAGCGAGGGGAGTGGTTCAGGGTTTGATGAGAAACGAGTTGGTAAATTTGGGAAGATAGGAAGGATGCAGGCTTGTGAAGGTAAAGTGAAAATAAGAAGAAGAGAAAAGAGCAAAGGGCAGAGCTTTTATATGCAGCAAAGGGAAGGCGAACGGGCAGTTGCCTTTAGAACTGGTCCATGCACTTTGTGTATATCGCTGGAGTGAGATGGTGTTTAGACCGGCCATGTAGATCAGTGATGACATGCCGACCCGCTTTTTTCCGGAGTAACCGAACGAGTGGCTCGGTCTTTAAAACGTCAAACCACTCGTTGTTTAAAAAAAATGATAAATATGTGTATATATGTATATATAAATATATGCACATGTAATGTTCAGAAAATCCACCATTATTCAGCCTTCGAGAAGTTGTATACACACAGCTTTTGAAAAGCTAAAGATAGGATTTAAACAATGGACGATTATCATTATGAATGAGCTAGTTCCTGAAAGCAAGACTGACTGCTGATTCAAAGCGCGTCATGTTGGTTCACACAACGCACTTTGGGAGGCAAATGTTACCCAGCTACGTGGTCTAGCTGCAAGGCGATAGTTGCTGAGGCTATGGTTAGGTCTAGACGGGATTCAAGCCAAAAGGAATGTAGAAGTATAAGTGGTCCGGCCTATATGTATGGTTTGGCCTATGTATATATGTATGTATGTATGGTTCAGCCTATAGGTATGGTTCGTCCTATATGTATGGTTCGGCCTTTAAAAGTGGCTCGGCCAAAGAAGGGAGGTCGTGTGTCGCTCGGCCATAGAGGGCAGCATGTATGGGTCCGCCAAGGTAGGAAGGTCGTGTGTCGCTCGGCCAAGAAAGGAAGCTACTAAAATTTGGCATGTTTCGCTTGGCCAAAGAAGGAAAGGCAGGACAGTTCGGTCTAGATGGTTCGACATTTGTCGTTCGGCTTAGATAGGTTAGTAGGCATCGTTCGGTAATGATTGGGAAGTCAATGTCTTTCGGTAAGGACTGATTCGGCACGTGTGGTTCGGTGCAGTGGATCGGTGAACCTTGAGGAGGTTGGCAAATTCTTCAACCTACAACAGAGTGACGTGACTAATGTTTATCTGCTTTGAGTCATCTGCCGTTCGCTTCGAGTCCCCTGAGAAGCTGCCTCGATTAATTCGTCAAGACGCCCTGGTTCAGCATTTGTCGATCGACCAGAAGTCATTCGGTGTGCCTGGTCCGGCCGACTCGAGAGTATCATGTATGGGCCGAGCTGCCTTGGTCTTGGGCCTACACAGGGAATCCAGCCTATCTTCGTCTATAAATAGAGAGGCAGGGGCACAGTTGAAAGGACCTATTTTCGAGAACTCCAGGGATACTCTGCCACTTTTTACATTCATCTCTTTTCTGTTCGAACTTGTATCCAAGTTGTTTGTTTACAGATTGTATCTATACTCAAGTAGTTGGGAAAGTAATAAAGATTACATTCAAAGTGGACGTACGCAGTTACGCCGAACCACTATAAATCTGGTGTTCTCGTTCTTGTTGTTCCTTTTGCATTCTACTGTGATATTCCTTTGTTTTACTTTCTTCATTAATATCTCTGCACAATTCTATTCAAGGGTGTTGGTGACCAATTTTGGTGCTAACACATACTCTTTCGACAAAGTCAAAAGGTCTTAAATATCACCTTCCGACGTTATCAAAAAGGGGTAGAAGACATTGATGATTGATTGTTTTCAACTTCTAGGGGAGATGAAACTCAATAAAGTGATGAATTTGAGAGCTATATATTATGAATAACTCCTAGAGATAATTTGACTATTCCAACCTAATCGAAAGGTTGGAGTGGCCTTGTCATCCATTTCGACAAGGTCAAAAGGTCTAGCAATTTACTATTATACCAAGCTAGTCAAAAAGTTGGAGAGGCCACATCATCCATTTCAACAAGGTCGAAAGGTTTAGCAATTACTATTACACTAACCTGGTCGAAAGGTTGGAGCGGCCTCATTATCTCTTTTGATAAGGTCGAAGGTTTGGTAATTTACTATTCCTTTCGACCAGGTCGATTTGGTCATCAACATGGTCATGTTCAAATAGAATTATCTTATAAAAAGCATTGGGGATGTTGACAAGATTTCTTGTTAACATAAATATTCAATTGTACTCTTTTAGTTTCATTGTTATCTAAGTTGTGATGGAAATCACAGTAAAGTTATAAATGCAAAGGTTTCGACAAAGTTGGAAGTGGCTTTTTGATGTGGTCGACACCTGTAAAACACGATTAGATCTGATAAAAACTTTCAAATCAACAAAGTAATCAAGAATACTGAAGACTTCCCTATCGTAACTCAACAAAGCTTTTATTGTTCAACTTTCCCCAATTCAAGTTTACAAATTAGGTTCTCAATTTTGTAAAATTAAGAAAATACAAGAATAGATTGACTGAGTTCGGATCCCCTAAACCAGACCCCTTGGGTCTTATTTATAGATGCGGGTCGGCACCTTTTGACCCAGTTCTTTCAACCTAGTTGAAAGGTGGCTTCAGATGCCTTCCAACTCTTTTGGCTCTTGCGCTCTTCTCTGCAATGCTCTCGAACGGACTCAATTGCCTCCGTCTCCATCGAAAGGGGCAGTTGTGCCTTCTCTTTTATATATTGCTTTGTAAGAGCCTTTGACTCTGTCGATAGGTTTCTTCCCAGGGCTTTGAAGATGCTGAAATGGCGGTGATTTCAACGTTGTTTGTAGCTTCCAAACATATTCTTGCGACTTGATGCGGAACCTTCCCTGGATATCTAAGGCTTCGACCAGTTCAAAAGGCATGGTTTGGCTTTCGAAATGGTTGTTCCGATCATGGTGTGCTTCTGAGGGACTTGAGTGAAGCCGAAACCTTTGGTTTCAAAAGGTTTGGCACGAATTTGAAAGGCTGTTATGCATTGTCTTCAAAAGTAGCATTTGAATGGTTGTTATGCATTGTCTTCGAAAGCTGCTTCTTTAACTCCTTCGAAAGGTCTTTATGCTTGCAGAAGCACCAACTTCGAAAGGTTGTTCATTGATGCGGAAGCATGCTTTCGACTCTTTCGACCCCTTCGAAATGTTTTGATACTTTTATTCTCTGGCTATTGCATCACTTCGACTCCTTCAAAAGGTTTTGCTGGTGCTTTTCTCCCTTGTTCTTCTTTGCGTTCAATTCAATAAGGTTTCGACATGGTCGAAAGTAAATTTGGTGGTAACAACCCTAATGATAATGTTTTAAACCATAAATAAAAATGGTAAACCTGTTTAAAAATATATTAACAAAGATTTAATTAATTAATGACATCATTAGTGATGCGAATATATATAATAACTAATTTATGATTTTAGATTGAGATTTATTGATTTATTGATTACTATAAATATTGAAATAATAGTTTTGAAATGGTAATAATTCATTTATAACAGTAATAAAGTGATAATAAATCAAATATGATAGTTTTATAAATTTATAAATAAGATTTGAAATTATAAGGAAAATCGATATTGGTTTATCGATATAATAACACTTTTTGTAAACAATTATTTAATACTGATTTACATGGTTTTATGAATCAAATGTGATCATTTTAATTCATGGATAATAATAAGAAAATAGTTTCCAAACTATGTTTACAAATATATATACATTAATTAATAAATGAAAATATGAGTGAAGATCGAAACCCGAATTCATAATGGTTTAATGTATATAAGTTATGCGACTTTGTTCAGATTACTTATACACCATTGTGACATGCACACACCACATTATCATATACATATACACATGATAATAGTAAGTATATATTTACATAAGATAAAGGAATAAAAATATAATGTAATTATTACTTTTAAACAGCAAACATCAAATCAACCTTACACCACATCACTACTCTACACCATCAACTACAACTCACCACCACATAGCTAAGGAGGGAGAGCGGCTGTCATGCGCCTAGGGGGAAGGATGGGATGGTCAAAAAGGTCATTTACAATTATGATATTTTACTTTTTAAATTTGCCTATAAATACCGCACCTCGTTCCACAAATTTCCTACAACTGTTCTTCATCTTCTTCTCTACATTTCAAAGCTTTTTTAATGGCTTCCCCAGTTAATAAAATAATGAAGAAAATATTTGTGAAAAGAAATTAAGTTTATATAATATAAATATATATGTATATATAATAGTATATACACCTCAAAACCACTTCAAAACCACCTCTCTCATTGCTTGGCCATGAGCATAAGGACTAAAGCCGAGCACTCCAAGGGCTTTCGGTGCAATGCCCCTAATTTTATTGACATTATTCAGGAGATTCAATTAGAATAAATTAAATAGAATAATGTAGATAAGGAGATTGAGGTTGATTAATAAATTAGGTGGTTGTGCTTATTTAAAACCTAATGAACTTGTATAAATGGTTAGGAAATTAAACATAAGGGCATTAGGGTAAATAACCATACTTCCCACCCTTCTACTATTCTCATTAGATTATACGTGTTCATTTTGCTTTAGAAAATTTATAACCCTGGGAAACAAGCAAGGCCGACCATTAGGAAGAGAAGAGGAGAAAATCAACTTAAAGCTTAGGATTCAATTTAGAGGAAATCAATCTCAATCAAGCTTCAATTTCTTTATCTAATTTAAGGTAAATAATAATTTCTACGTCTCTATTTTGATTTTATCATCATATGGTTTTGGATTTAATAATAAATCTGTTTTTATGATATATTGAATGATGGTATGCTTGATTATGATTTATACGTGTTTAAACAAGGTTGTTTAATTAGGGGATATACACGGTTTAGGGAAAAACCAAGATGAAATCATTTTTAAATGCCATGAGAAAATTATTTGTTGTAGAAAATATGATTCTAGAGAAGGGTTCAATTTTCATAATTTTCTGAATTCATGTGGATTTTATATTAATTTTCTAGTGAAGAAAATGATTTATTAGGTTATAAATTATTTATGGCAAAAATAATGATTATTTGGGTTTGAAATTTTTATATATTGGAAAACATATTAAAATAGAATTTTCTAGATTTTTCCTAAGTGTTTTGATGAGTATATAAAATTATTTAAAGTATGGGACTTAAATGTTTTATATATTTAATTAAGGAGAAGGGGCATTTTATAAAATAAAATTATTATTTAAATCTGAAAAGAGTAGCAGCATTTTTTTGAAAATGAAATTCTTAACCAATGAGAATTTTTTGACAAACAAAGGCAGTTTTGTTGAAAATTTATCCTTTTTAAGTTAAAAACAAAGAAATCATACTTTTAGTATGTTTCAGCCTTTTACGGTAGTAAACCTTCCAACCCAGACATTTCGATTAAGTCGAAAGGTTATAACTTTCGACAAAGTCAAACCAATGCATATGGTATCAAGTTACTTGGTACGTAATGAATTGGATAGAGTAAAAGGGGTCTTAGTCGAAAGGTTGTTTGCCAAAGGGGTAGAAGTATGTTTGTTTTATAAACCAAAAGCTTTCACCTGCTTTTCTTTCGAATAGAGCTTTCGACTTGGTTGCTTACGATCAGGTTAATTGTTTAAAATAAAGGTTTTAAACATTTCGACAAAGTCGAAAGGTTACTGCTGCTTTATCAAAACTTTGTTTTGAAACCTTTCGACACGGTCGAAAGGTTATTGCCACTTATCATTGTTTTTTTGAACCTTCCAACACATTCGAAAGGTAATAGCCGCTTTTTTCCAAGCTTTCGAAGTCGTTTCTATCGACAAAGATGAAAGGTTTACTTGTTTTAAAAACCTGCCGCTTCTCCCATTGCTTTCGAAAGGTATCAAAGCCTTCGACTTAGATGACTTACCCTTGTTTTATAATTGAAGTATAACCCAAGGTTTTAAAGGAGTTTCTTTAAAAGGCGGAGGCCTATTGTTATAAATGAAATGCTTTAAAGCTTTCGAAGCAGACCTTCCGACAAGGTCGAAAGGTTGCTTCCATTATAGTCAAAAGGTTTTAAAAGAGGATCTTCCGCATATTTTAACTTGAACCCTGTAAGTCTTCGAAAGGTTTATATTTTAAGAGTTGAATGCTTTCAAAAGGTTTGAATTGCCGAATGGTTTCAATGGTTTCAAAAGGCTTGGATGCAAAAGGTTGTTTTGAAGACCTTTCGACAAGTTCGAATGGTTTGGTTTTGAAAGGTTTGAAAAACCCATACTCTAATTTTGAAAGGAAACCCCACAGCTTATTTAAAGGAGTTTGGTGATGGCTTTAAGTATGTAATTTTGAAGAAGTATTGCCTTGATAAAAATATAAGTTAAAAGTGTTAACTATGTTAGATTATGTATTTCAAGGACTTTAAACTCGTAGGAGTGGTATTTTTAAATTGTTGTTTTGCTTCTTCAGATATGAATATATTTACATGATAACCTCAAACTGTATTTTGGAAAAAACTTGTAGAAGAACCTGCTAGGTTAACTCAATAGTGAATGTAAATTGTTTAAACTCCTGAATGAGTAGAATTGCATCCATGGAGTCAGGGTGACCAAAAATATAGGAGGCCTAAACTTTGTAGTTATTGGAGGTGACCTAAATGGTTCATAGTAAACCCATGAATACTATGATAAGGTAGTTATTGGTATATACCAAAAGGATCATAGTAAACCTATGAAAACTATGATAAGGTAGTTATTAGTGGAAACCAAAAGGGTCATAGTTAACCCATGAAAACTATGTATTAAGGACGATTGGCAGGGGCTAATTGGTTTGTAGTGAACCCATGAAAACTATATCTGGATTAAGAATTGACATCAGTCAATAGGTTCCTAGTAAATCCATGAAACTAGGACAAGAAAGTGGCTAATGGAAGTATCGGTAGGTTCCTAGTAAATCCATGAAAACTAGGATGTGAAGTGAGTTATTGGATAAATCCATAGGTTCCTAGTAAACCCATGAAAACTAGGATAAGGTGATTAGTTATTGGAAGGACTAATAGGTTCAGGAGGACCCATGAGTTGATTAAGTTAACTGGCATAAGCCTATAGGTTCTTAATGATCCCATGAAAACTTTGAATAGGATAGGGTGTCTATTAGGTATAACAAGGTTATTAGTAAATCCATGAAAACTAAAAGGTTAATAGTGACCCCAGAAACTATAATTAAGATAGGATGTCAGACTAAACTGGGAATGGAAAATCCTAATTATTTTCAAGTATGCATATAATCATAATATTTTGAAAATGTAAGATTTAACCATTGTGGGTGCAGGAGCACAGTATATGGCTTTATATAGGTTTTAGGATACTAGTGAGGGGAAAACCCGTTCCGTTAGGCGACGTGGTCTTACTAGATATCTAAAAACGATTGAGATGTTAGATTATTATTCATACCAAGCTTTATGTCTGACTCGAATTTTTTTTCCCCTTAACTCTCGGGTACTCAATTGATTTTGAGTAGTTTGAGATTTAAGGTTTTCAGGTTCTCCTCTTAGACGGATAAATCTTCTGGAGGCATGTAGGAGGTAGATAGATATTTAGAGTTTTCTTTCTGCTGTGTGTTTTGTTTGTGAAGGCAGATTTATTAGCCTTACTATATATACTCTGATCAACCAAGAGGGCATCTTCATATGTCGCTCTTGGCGTATTTGTAATAATTATATTTTGCTGAACTTGGTTAACGAAATTTGAGATTATGTAATGAACATGAAATGTTTTGATTTGAATATGGAAAGGTGTTTTTGAATTGCTAAATTTTTTCCATATTTCTGTGATCTGTGTATCAATGTATCTAGCACCGCCGTATTTGGTCGCCGAAGAATAATAACAGTGGATGACAGCAGCATCTGTAGCCGTTAGTTTTGGGCCTCCAAGTAGGGGGATGTTACAAGTTGGTATCAAAGCATAGGTTTATGAAACTTTAAAAGAAAAGTAAAACCTAAAATCTTTTTTTCAAACATTATCCGATAAATTTAAAAATAAGATCGAGGTATGGGTTAACGCTATAGTAACGTACTTGTATTTGATATATAGGTATATATGTAAGTACGTATTCCCCTCTCTCTTAGACTATTCTTCTGTATCTTACTAAGGCTCGTATGTAGATATACGAGAAAGAGGTTATGGAGGCAGGAAATGGAAGAGGAAATCTAGGTGGAGGAAGCACCACTACTATTGGAAATGCTTAACCTAATACTCGGAGAAACCAAGGTCGACAGGCTAATACTAACCAAAATGCTGAGGCCAATGTAAGTGCTGGAAATCCTCCAGTAGACGCGGGGATGGTGTATCAGTTGTTGGCTAATCTTTTGCAAGCAGGAGCTACTGGGAATGTTGGTGGAGCTAATCCTGTAGTTCCAGTTGGATATAACTATGCTAAGCTGAGTAGAGATTATATCAGTTTGGGAGGAAAGCCGTTTGCTGGAACGGAAGATGCTATCGAAGTTGAAAACTTGCTGTTGAACTGTGAAAGGATCATCATGGATTTAGGTTTGAATGATGGAGAGAAGAGAAGGCTAGCCTCTAGACAGTTACAAGGATTAGCGCTTCATTGGTGGAACAGTATGACGGTAGGAGTGCCGGAGGAAAAGTTGACATGGGCTGACTTCAGAAGGAGGTTTGAGCAAAGGTTCTTGTCTAAGGTTGCCAAATCGGTGTTGATGAGAAAGGACAGATAGCCGTGATCGAGTATGCTGCTAAGTTTGATGAGCTATCTCGATATGGTTATGCATTGGTCGACACTGATGTCAGGAGGAATGATCGATTCATTAGAGGATTGAGGCCAGAGCTCGGCAGAATGGCTATGACTCATATTATAGATCCTTATCATGTGATGGTGGAGATGACGGTCCGCCATGAGGAGATGCTTGCTGTTTCATCCAGGGAGAAGCCAGTTGAGTCCCGGGGTTCTCAAGGAAGGAAAAGGAAGTTCTTTAAGAAGAAAGGAACCCAGAAAAGGGAGACCGCTAAGAACGCCAAGGTTGATTTGGTGTGCTATAAGTGTGATAAGAAGGGTCATTACGCCCATGAGTGTAGAACTGGAAAAGGAAAGAAGCCTGCGGAGAAGAAGAATGTGAAATGCTTCAATTGTGACCAAGTTGGGTATTATAAGAACTAGTGTCCAGAGCCAGTCAGGGCGGATAGAGGGAAGGTGTTTGCTATTGGACCACCATGTTCTTCTAAACCCACTGCAGCAGTGAAAGGAAAGACTGTGATGGAAGGTACGCTTTTGATACAGAATATACCGGTTAGGATACTTTTTCATACCGTTGCATCACATTCATTTATATCTCAGTATTTGGTTGATAGGTTAAGTATAGAACCCACATACCTTGTTACTCCCTTAAGGGTTGCGAATCCAATAGGAGGATATGCAACTCTTGGGATGAGATGTGACCAGTTAGAACTTGATTTGTTAGGTCATAAGTTTGCATGAAGTTTGTACGTTTTTGATTTCGTAGATTTCGAGATCATCTTAGGTATAGATTGGTTGGGTAAGTATGAAGCTAGGAAATTTTACCAAGATCGGGAAATGTCATTGAGACACCCTGATAGTCATGACTGAATCATTTTCTCAGTGGAGAATTCCAGTAGGAGTGTTTGTTCTTTGTTGAGTACCATAGAGGTTGGAGAAGAGCTTAGTCAGGTTTGGGTAGCTAGAGAGTTTGCAGATGTCTTTGAACCAGTTGTAGGATTACCCCCGAAACGAGACATTAAGTTTCAAATAGACCTTGTACCAGGAGCTGAACCTGTCAGTTAACCACCCAGCAGAATGGCACCGATAGAGATGAAGGAATTAAAGGTGCAGCCAGTGGATCTTGAGGGAAGGAATTTTATCAGGCAAAGCAATTTGCCTTGGGGAGCAGCCGTAGTGTTTGTAAAGAAACCAGATGGGTCGTTAAGGATGTGCATCGATTATCGTAAGTTAAACGAAAGGACGATCAAGAATAAGTATCCTTTGCCGAGAATCGATGACTTATTTGATTAGTTGAGTGGAGCCAGGCTATTTTACTAATTGGATTTGGCAACAGGGTCCGTCAGTTGTGAGTGGCGGAGGATAGCATTCCTTTGACGGCATTTCGGGCTAGGTATGGTTCGTATGAATGGATGGTGATGCCATTTGGATTGACAAATGCGCCTGCTTTCTTTGTTGATTTGATGAACCGGGTTTTCCGAGAGCACTTGGATAGGTTCGTATTGGTATTTATAGATGACATTTTAGTATACTCAAAAGATAAAAGAAAGCATGAGATTCATCTTAGAGTGGTGTTGGAGACACTGAGGCAGAATCAGCTAAAGGCAGAATTTTCCAAGTGTCATTTTTTGAATAAAGAGGTTAAGTTTCTTGGTCATGAGGTTTCAGAGAAGGGATTGTCAATCGATCCAGATAAGATCGTAGCTGTGAATAATTGGAAGAGACTAGAGACGGTAACCAAGATAAGGAGTTTCCTTGGACTTGCTGGCTATTACCGAAGATTCATCAAGGATTTCTCGCGGATAGCAGCGCCTTTGACTAAGCTTACAAGGAAGGAAGTGAAGTTTGTTTGGTCCGAAAAATGTGAGGAAGCATTCCTCAAGCTAAAGCATTTGTTGACCAATGCTCCAGTATTAGTAGTTCCAGATGGTAACCAAGGGTTGGTAGTATACACAGATGCATGTGGGACTGGATTAAGAGCAGTACTGATGCAGAAGGGCAAGGTTATTGCTTATGCATCTAGGCAGCTTAGACCACACGAAGTTAGAAATCCTACTCATGATTTGGAGTTGGCGGCGGTGATTTTTGCCTTGAAGATTTGGAGGCATTATCTTTTGGGAGAGAGATTTGAGTTGTATACCGATCATAAGTCACTAAAGTATTTATTCTCTCAAAAGGAGTTGAATATGAGGCAGCAGAGGTGGCTAGAGTTTTTGGCTGCCTATGATTTCGGTATAGAGTATACTCCTGGGAAAGGAAATAAGGTAGCCGATGCTCTCAGTAGAAAACATCAAAATGTGGTGTTAGTAATGTTGGCGGAATGGAAGGATCTAGAAGCTTTAGAAAGTTGTGGGGTGTAGTTGAGATCTACTGCTAGTTCTAGTCAGGGTTTTGACATGTTATCATGTTTAGAAGTTCGACCAGTGTTGATCGAGAGGATAGCTTCTAAGCAAAGAGAAGATCCATTTTTAGTTGAGAGGATTAGAAGGCTTAAGGAAGGATCATAGATTGATGACCTAAAGGATTTTAGTTTTGACTAAAGAGGATGGTTGAAAAAGAAGGGACGACTATGCGTTCCGAATATAGAGAACTTAAGGAGGGAAGTTCTAGAGGAATGTCAATGATCGAAGTTTACGATTCATCCATTGGACCATATAGTGGATTATGAACTCTCTGTGCTTGTGGTTCCCATCTTAACCTTCGCTACCTAGACGATCAAAGTGGAAATCTTGTTCCTCGTCTGCTGCTCGAATGCGCTCGAATGTAGAAAGTCTTTCTACGGAGGGTGAAAATGGGATGGTTAAGCTCTTGGATGTAATGTTGGCTTAGCCATTTGAACATCATGAGCAATGTCTTGTTCACACAAGGCATAAAGGTCTCTCATGAGGGTGGGAGCAACCCTAACGAGGGGTTCCCCGCACGACCCTCTCGTTGGCTTCATTCATTATGTTGAATGTGCTTGGGATGGTGGATCGGACAGGGTTCCAATCTGTTGCTGCTGGGATAGTTGGGTTATAGTTAACAGTGGCTTGAGAATCCACCATGGCCCTTAGTTCGTTCAACTCATAGGCAATTTTCCTGATGCTAGTTAGACCATTAACCAAGCTAAGTCACACATATTTTCTGAAGCACATAATGGGAGCAGATGGTGCTTGCTCTAGTGGCATTGTTGACGTTGTGGCCATTTGAGTTATCGACCTCGATTTCACCATTGTGCATAGTTATTTTTCTGAGTAGAAAGTAGTCCGTAGAGAAGAAAAGTGTTGAAAATTGAGAACTTATAGAGGAGGCCCTCCTTCCAGCGTCAAAACATTGACTAAAAATTTAGACAACCGCGGAGTTGTGATTATGAGTTGGTGTTAGAAAAGATTAGTTGCTAATGCTATAGTTAATAAGTTAAAAATGAGGAAAAAGGAAAAGCAGTAAATGCTAAAAGAAGCAAAGCGACACAAGGTTTAAGTGTGCTTTGATTGAGAATGATCTATGTGCACTATTATAATAATTTATATTACTTTGAGCTTTTCGATTACAATTGTTGGAATGGAAAATAGTAAGAGCAATTAATGAGAATTTGATCTTTGTACAAGTGCATTTAATATCGTATTTATAGAGTTGAAATCCGGTTCAAACGGCTCAGATTGATGTGTCAATCCCCAAACTTCCTTTTTGTCGTCGATGGCGATGAATGGAACAAATGTGGGCTAGCTAGGATGCCAACTAGGTTGAACGATTCAGGTGGTGACTAGCTGGCAGACCATACCAAAGAATGATAGTCAAATAAGGTGGCATGGGGACAAGGAGTTGCAAAATAGTAACGCTATTACCATATGGACAGTGAATGACATAGAGAGATTGCAACACAATGCCACTTTTGTTAGATAATTATCGTCGTATATGAAAATATTTTCAACGCAACAGTGTAGAGCCTTTGTTTCTTTATGGTAGAGGTGGCCAGGTAGTCAAGGCAAAAGCCTACCAGTCAAGACAAAACAAGGGATACAGAGCGGGTAGGTCCTGGGTAGGTTGTAGGGCGGCATAGACTTAGCGGCCTGGAGTGGAAAGTGAGAGAGTTGCCCTCATGATGCGGGCAGACTATCTTCGACGAGCAAACATTTTACTGAGAGCCACATTTAGTCAAGCCGTTGTCCGAAGTTGGTGGTCGTAGGACACTATTGTCTATTGCAAGACGAACAAATGCTTGCAAGGAGAATGAGATGGGAAAAGTGATTTTGAGACCATACGAGGTGAGGCAAGAGCATTGAGAAACTAGTATGCTGACCCATTTACAGCCTTGCGGGAAAAACGAGCATCAACTTTTTGTATCTTCTCAAATCTCGTTGTGTAGGGATTCTTGAGATAACCCTAACACTATCATTCAAGCTTACCTAGGACGATTGGAAAAACTTTATTACATGAAAGGAAACGTTTGCCATATTAATGAACATGCCAATGTAAAATTTTGAAATTCAAGTGAGTATTGGTATGAAGGTTATAAATATTTTTATACCAATATACAACAACCACCATCCAATTTTTCTAGTTTACTATGATGATCCAGATCTTGTTTCAAACGAAAATCTTTAAGAAAATTATGGTCGTAGAAATACCTCAACTAGCACAACGATGTAGAACAATGCAATGCTAGCACTTCGAGATGTCATAAAAGAAGAGATGGTTTCACCATGTTGATGTTATGTCACCATGTATATAGTTCAAAATTATTTTATGTGTACCACTTTATTTGGATGCAGCAATTTTTGTATATGTGCCATTGTTAAGTAATGAATTAATTATACAAGATAAGAGTCACAAGTCCCTGTTTTTTATGTTGTTATACAAAAAGTCCCTGCAGAAATGAATTTGTAAATTTGGTTCCTATTTTTTAAAAAATAAAAAAAAAACGCAAAGCGTCTTGCACTTTTCTGACAGAAAATGCAAGATAACTTGCACTTTTCTAATTTTGAAATATTTTTCGAAATTTTCTAAAATTTGAAAATTTTGAAAAACGCAAGTTAACTTGCACTTTCTATCAGGAAAGTGCAAGCTAGTTTGCGCTTTCTAATTTTGAAATTTTTGAAAACCGTAAGGTAATTTGCACTTTTTAATTTTGAATTTTTTTTTTGAAATTTAAAATTTTTGAAAAGCGCAAGGTAACTTGCGCTTTCTATCAAGAAAACGCAAGCTGGTTCGCGCTTTCTGATTTTGAAATTTTAAAAAACGCAAGCTAATTTGCGTTTTCTGATTAGAAAAAACAGGGACTAAATTTACATACTTATTTCTAGAGAGACTTTTCTTGTAACACCATCAGAATTAGAGACCTTTCGTGCAAAGCCCTTAATTATATTTTACATTAATCGGAAATTATCACCACGAAAGGTTTATTTAAAAAAAAATTCTCAATTTTTTATGGTGTTACCCAATCAACAATTAAATCATAGTTGAGATTGGACTGGATACATCAGAACAGTGGATATTGGACAGAGGAATTGAGCTAAATAAAAACGCATCCCGGTTTAAATACCCCTCTTAATTAGACAGGTTACGCTCACCAAAAACGCACCTTTAAGTTGCATCTGAAGGCCTGACTGAAATGGAACGTAATTTTAGTTAATGTAGTCTGGAGAGTGGTTAATCTTGCTAGTTTGGCAAAGACAAAATAAAAATGAAGGGCAATGAAAAGAAGAAAAACACAGAACTACTAAGGATTTTTGCCCATGTGTCCCTATATTTCTTACTTCTACGTTATGTTCAAAACTGGGTATTGTAAATTTGTAATATTATTTTAGTGAAATTTTTGCCAAAGCATCGTCTTAATTTAATTATCATTGACATTATGAAATAGTTTGGAATAAAAAGTTGAGACGTGTACAGCCCATTAAACTATTATTAAATGACATGGTAAATAAACATCTCGTCCGAATTTTCTATGATACATGGACCTCCTAAAATATATCATTCATTTTATTTTTTATTTTTTAATATTTTAAAATGTAAAAAATGAATGGTGTGGATTAATTTGATTAATGAGGCCATGAAAAACGAGACCAATTAATTAATCCTTAAATCATGATCAATTAATCTTTCAAAATTTCATTTTATCCAATCATATTCCATATGTTGCAAGCATTGTTGTATGAGAAAAGGTTGTGGAGTATTATTTATTTATTTAAATATGGTTTGAGATGGGTAAGGTTTTAATATGCGGTAGAAAAGACGATAATTGTAATCAATTAACATTGACATCCGACAGCAACAAAATATTTTGATCTGTTCATTTTAATGGAGCAAAACGGTGGGCTCTATGTTTGATGGGTCAGACAACATCAACACAAGCTATATATGCAAAAAAAGTTATTAAAGTCAGGAAAGAGTGTAATTGTAATTATGAGAATGAAGGACTAGTAGAAATAATCTGAAAATTTATAAGGACAAACTGTAAAGTACCTGATTAGCTTAAAAGAGAGAACTTTTATCACAGGAACAACTTCATTAATGAAAGATGGAAAAGGAAGAAAAAACAGATCTGCTTAGAGCTGTTATGCTAACAGTAAATTTACCATTACCATACCATTAGCTGCCAATCGGTTACCATTTTCAAGTGAAATCGGTATACCAGTTTAATCGGTATGAAAAAAGGAAAATTTACCATTTTCTACGGTAAATCATCGGTAACATTCTTCAATACCAACGGTAACGGTAATTTTACCAGTCAATTTATAATACATGTATATTCATGTAACATTCTTTTTTATAGGCATTTAAAACCAAGCAAATGATTAAATTAGTTTATTAATCAGGTGAAATAATATTAAATAAACTTCGCTTCTTTCTCATTTATGTCTTTTATAAGTAACACTATAAATTGTATAATGAAGCACCGTTATGGTGTGAATACGTGTTATGTTACTAACATTTTTTAGACAAACGGTAATTTCCCATTACCAGTGTAACAGTTACCAGATTATCGGTATACCAGTCTTCGGTATATCAGCCTATTGGTAACAGTAAGCAATTTTCGCTTACCAGTAAAAATGGTACGGTAACGGTATTTTTGAAATGATAACGGTAATTATTACCATAACAGCCCTAGATCTGCTTTTGGATTCGAGAAATAAAAGTTGTGATTTTGAAACTAAATTATTTTTAGAATATATTATTTAATAAAAGCACCTAAATTATATATACGTTTGAAAGAAAACCCATTCAGAATGATTGCAACATTATTTTCTAGTCTAATTAGAAGTGTTGAAGATTGATTTTATTAGTATCATATAATCAATGAATGTAAAGAAAAATACAACTCCATTCAGTTGATAAAATTGATTCGTTTATTAATATATGATGGGACGTATCCAATTTGGATTAAAGAGTTCGTAGATGGTTTCTGTACATATTTGAACCATAGATGCACACCCGTGCATGCATGCATGCATGTAATCATTGATTTTACTTTTGTCCACTTTTTCTATTTTCAGAAAACAGCAATACATTCACGTTTGTTCCACTTAAGCAAGGCATAATTATTGGATAATTGTATATCCCTCCCCACCAATCATTTTGTAAGTATAAAAATCTTACATTTTAAAAGGAGAGTGTGGTTAGCATTTCGTGAGTATTTGGAGTACTGCCTATGTTTTTAGTTATGAATACGAGTTTAATGGCATGTTTTTCTTATAAATTATATATGTTTAAATCAATCAAAAAATAATTTTTTATTTTCAAGTGATATTAAGATTTGTATATTTGTAAAAAAGTATTTTGAATTTGTAAAGAAGGTTTAATTTTAGATCCTATTTTTAGAAGCATTTTGAATTTGTAAAGCATGTTTAATTATTAGATCCTACTTTTAGGGGCATTTAAATTTGTAAAAGAAATTTAGTATTAGATCCTATTTTTAAGTGATAGATTAAATAATATATAGAGAGACATTTTTGATAGTTCACGTTGATACCAAAAAAGTGTGACAGTAAAGCTTTTACAACTATTATTAAAGATTTTCATATTTACAAGCTATAAATACCGAAGAAAATGCTGCAACACGCAAACTCATAATTTATTACAGTTGAAAAAAACTCTACTTATCCAAGTCTAACTGCAAATTAATATTTTGTTTCCAATAAAGTTACAAATTAATAATTTCTATAAGTTTCCTTTATTTTTTGATGCGAGTTGTATAATAAATGGCCTCTTTAATATATAATCACTTCCGTTAGGTCATTTACATCATGTGCCCTACATGAGAGATACAAGTCGGTATAATATTTCAATTCAATTATTGATTCACCCCCTTTTTCTTTAATATTCCTTTAACAATATCTATTTGCAAAATAAATGAAATTGTGTCCAATTTTTATTGGATTTGACCATCCGACAGTGAAAATTTAGCAATTAGAATGTTTATTGAACATGGGGGCGTTTGCGGCGAATGGAGGCAGAGCATTTGAGCGGGGTATTCGAACGAAAAAGATAGCTGAACTTGGTATGCGTTTGCAGTTATGAACGAGGTACATGAACGTAGTATTTGAACGAGGTATTTAATTTATGGTTTTTAATACAATTGATTTATAGTTAATTAATTATTATTTTTATGTACTATGCATTTAATAATTGCAAATAAAACACACTAATACACACTCGATATTCCATTAAATCACACCAATACATTTTATATTCAAATACTAGCAAACCAGACAAACTAAAAAACTAAATTAACGATGACTGCGGAACAGACCCAAATGATAACTCATAAATAACAATATCTCGTTATCAGGGAGTATTTCCATATAGGTAATCGCTGTGAAAAACCTCAATAATCTACCACCTCTGAACACTACTAACAGTAGACAAAATAGAATAATAACACGCTACAGTGTTGGTGAAACAGTCACTTTGAACAAACGACCGTCCACTCACATGTCTTCTTGAGCTGGCATGCTCAGTCAGTCTGCTACGTCTGGGCTGAATGAATATCGTGGTCTGGGCTGAACGAGTATGGTGTTTGTAGTCATCCGATCGTCATGCAAAGCTGTATCGGCAGCAGTGAAAGGCTGAGCTAGTGGAGCTGGTGATATCTTATACCTAAAGTTGGGGCATTTCTCATGTATTTCCTGTATCTGCGTGTAGGATCGTTCAACCACTCATCGGAATCGTCAAGCCGATCATTCTTTACATCTCATTCTCCACTTCTACAATTAGCAATTTGTTCCAATCGCCCCAGTGACGCTTCAGATTGTTCAATTTGTTCTTTATTTGTGTTTGGGACCAATCGAGGTTAAACTGCACATTGAATTCCGCAGCTAAATTCGCGTAAAACCCGCTGGCGGAATGTACTTTGTCCTCCAGGAAGTCTGGGCATAAATCAATGAACAGTTTCGTCCGTTTGTCTGTCCATAAAGCTATGAGCTGGGAAGAAGCAAAAGCAGCAGCGAAGATGGAAGATTACGCCATAATGCTGAAAACTGAAAATATTGAAATGTAAAAAATTCAAAAAAAAAACATATATGGTAGGTATGGAAAAAATAAAGAGAAAATTACCTAAAAAAGATATTGAACGGGTTGGAATAAAATTCGGGAAGGGGAGAAGGCTGTCTTGGCTGGTGTGGAGTGGAGGAGGGGGGATTGGGTTATAGAGGGGGAGGAGGAGTTATTAAATGGGAAAACCGTTTGGTGAAACGGCACGACGCGTTTGACGTCAATGGTCTGATTTCCAGCTTTCACTCGGAAGCGTCGAAAACGAAAGTGCCACATTTTTCCGAGCTCTAAGTGCACTCACTTGATTCAGACGGGATACAAGCACATTCATTTGGATTTGGGACACTAAGCATACCCAATTGATTTTAATTGGTACACAATCACACCCAATAGATTATAACTAGAGTTTGATGGTTTTTCCAAAATGACCATGGTTGATCTTTGGACACAATTGATCATATAGCCTCTTAGACAACACTTTAATCTTTGATTGAGAGATGGATGATTAAAATCAGAGAGTAAATAATAGAGAATCAATACAATGAAGATTGAATTGATTATGGTTTGAATTTGAGAAAATTTGAATATATCTTCAATAAAAATTTTGGCAGAGTACGTAAGAGGAGAGAAGATAATAAGAAAGTAGTATTTGAAAATTCATTTGAAAACCACCTATATAAAGAGAATAAACAAACATGTTCATTCGTAAAGACTTACAACGATTAGACACTTCATTTCAAAATTTGAATTTCAAAATGTCGGCATGTATGTCGACATACTTTATACGGATATACCAACATATCCCCTTGAATTTTGAAAAACTCTTTTGTTTTAAAATGTTTAAAAAATCTTATGCTTTGTAAAATATTTTGATACTTTGTAAAATAGTTTAAACATAGTTTATAAGCATTTTAAATTTTAAAAAACTTTTGTAATATTTTTAAGTATACTAAAAATATTTTTTGATTTAAGGAATAAAAGAATAAAACAAAGAAAGATAGTGATAAAAGATTGCTAACGGAGACTTTAACAATAATCTATCACTCTATACACTATAATATAGCCTTGAAATCTTCATATCTTGATCTTTATACTAATGAGTCTTTATGTCCATTTCTTGAGTCTCTATATTGTATACTGTTCAATTTAATATGTGTATAATATTCTACACTATATACTATATATATAGCTATACAATAGCATTAGTAACCATATTTTATACAAATGTATTATCATTACTAAGGTTGTTATCATCAAATCAATAGTTGAGGTATTAACAATCATGTCCCTCGTTCGCTGTCCGAAGTCGCTCGAATGTTGAATCTCTTTCCATGGAGGGTGAAAGACTGGCTGGTTGATCTCTCGGATGTAATGCTTGCTCAGGCATTTGAACATCGTGAGCAATATTTTGTTTGCAGAAGGCATGTAGATCTCTGACGCAGGTGGAAGCAACCCCAACGAGGGGTTTCCAGTAGAACCCTCTTGTTTGCTTCATTCGTTATGTTTAATGTGCTTGGGACGATGGAATGGACAGGTGTCTAATCTATTGCGGCTAGGACAGTTGAATTATGGTTAATAGTGGCTTGAGCATCCACCATGGCCCTTAGTTCTTTTAACTCATGGCCAATTACCCTAATGCTAGTTAGACCATTGACCAAGTTGAGCTACACATCATTTCTCAAGCCCAGAATGGGGGTAGACGATGCTTGCTCCCGTGGCATTGTTAGTGTTGAAGCCATTTGAGTTATCAATCTTGAGTTCACCATTGTTCATAGTTGTTATTTTTTTAGTAGAAAGTAGTTTGTAGAAAAGAAAAGTGATAAAAATTTAGAGCTTTTAGAGAAGGCCCTCCTTCTAAGATCAAAATGTTGATCAGAAAATTAGGAAAACCACGGAATTATGATTAGGAGTTCTGTTAGAAAAAGTTACTTGCTAATGCTATAATTAATAAATTAAAAATGAGGAAAAACGAAAGGTAGTAAATGCTAAAACAAGTAAAGCAACAGTAGGTTTAAGTGTGTTTCGATTGAGAAAGATCCACATGCACTATTATAAGTTTTAATTACTTTGAGCTTTTCGGTTACAATAGTTGGTTTACAAGAGAAAATAGTAAAAGCAATTTGTGAGAATTTTTACAAGTGCATTTAATATTGTATTTATATGGCTAAAATCTGGTTCGGACGACTCAGATTGATGCGTCAATCCCCAAACTTCTTTTTTGCCATCGATGGCGCTGAATTGAACAAATGCGGGCAATCTAGGATGCCAACAAGGTTGAATGATTTAGATGATGGCCAGTTGGCAGACAATACCAAAGAATGCCGTGGTCAGATAAGGTGGCATGGAGACAAGGAATTGCTGAACAGTAACACCGTTGTCATGTAGACAGTGAAGGAAGACGAGAGGTTGCAGCACAATGCTGCTTTTTGTCGTATGAATAGTATTGTATAGGACATTTTTTTCAATGCAACAATGTAGAGTCATCGCTTCATTTTGGTAGAGATGGTTAGGTACTTTAGGCAAAGGCATGCAAGTCCGGACAAAACAAGGGATACGAAGCGGGTGGGCTTTGGGTAGATTATAGGTTAGTATGGACTTAGTGGCCTGGAGTGGAAACCAAGAGAGTTGCTTTCATGATATGGGCAGATTGTCTTCGACGGACAAACATTCTATCGAGGGTCACACTTAGTCAGGTCGTTGTCCGAAGTTGGTCATCGTTAGACGCTATTATCTATTGCGGGCTGAACAAATGTTTGCAAGGAGAATGAGATGGGCAATGTGATTTTGAGGCCACACGAGGTGTGGCAAAAGCACTGGAAAACTAGTAGGCTGGCCCGTTTATTGCCTTACGAGAAAAAAAAGCACAACTTTTGATCTTTTCTCAAATGTAGTTGAATAAGGATATTTGAGACAACCCTAACACTATCGTCCAAGCTTGCCTAGGACGATTGAAAAAACTTTGTAATATGAAAGAATATGTTTGCCATATTAATGAACATGCCAACGCAAAATATTGTAATTCAAGTGTGCATTGTATGAATTTTATAGATATTTTTATACGAATATACAACAACTACCATCCAATTTTTCTGGTTCACTATGATGATCCAAATCTTGTTTCAAGTGAATATCTTTAAGAATATTAGGTAGTGTTTGGTTTAAAAACGAATTTTGTGTTTTTGGTTTTCAATATGTATCTCAAATATGAAAAGAATGGAAGGACGACGGAGAGAATGAAAGAAAGACGGATGGAAGGACGAAGGAGATAGAGGGACGACGGAAAAAATGGATTGTTTCAAGTGCTTGTGTTATTTCTCAAAACACGGAAAATAATAAAAAGTTGTTTTTTATTTTGTATGTTAACTTCGTTTTTTAAATTGGTCGTTTTCGACAATATAAATGTGTCGTGTGCATTTTTGTATGAACAAAAACTCAAAACTAAAAATAACAAACAAAACACTACCTTATACTCGCAGAAATACCTCAACTAGCACTACTGTGTAAAACAATGAAAGGCTAGCACTTCGAGATGTCATAAAAGAAGAGATGGTTCCACCACATTGATGTTTTATCACCGTGTATGCATTTCGAAATTATTGTATTTGCACCACTTTATTTGTATGCAAAATTTTTTGTATATATGCAAAAAAGTTATTGAAGTCAGGAAAGAGTGTAAGTATGAGAACGAAGGACGATTAAAATAATACTCTTAAAATTTAGAAGGACAAATGTAATGTACCCGATTAGCTTAAAAAAAAAGAGCTTTTATCACATGAACAACTTCGTCAGTGAAAATGGAAAAGGAAGAAAGAACAGATCCGCTCTTGGATTCAAGAAATAAAAATTGTGATTTTGAAACTAAATTATTTTTAGAATATATTGTTGAATAAAAGCACCTAAATTATATATACGTATGAAAGAAAACCCATTCAGAATGATTGCAACATTATGTTTCTAGCCTAATTAGAAGGGTTGAAGATTGATTTTATTAGTATCATATAATTAATGTAAAGAAAAATACAACTCCATACAGTTGATAAAATTGATCCGTTTATTAATATATGATGGGACGTATCCAATTTGGATTAAAGAGTTGGTTGATTGTTTCTGTACATATTTGAACCATAGATCGACATCCGTGCATGCATGCATATAATCATTGATTTTACTTTTGTCCACCTTTTCTATTTTCAGAAAACAGCAATACATTCACGTTTGTTCCACTTAAGCAAGGCATAATTATCGAACAATGGGATAATGTAGGTTATTAGTGATATAAGTATATACATAATGTAATAGCACGGTTCTTCTGTTTTCTCTGTTTCTCTGTTTCTATTCAGCAGTGCATGTGCACAGCAATTGTATATATATACTCAGATCCCTGTTTGTATGTTGACCTTTTGATAGACTTCTTAATTCATCTTCTCTGATTTGTATCTTACTTATCATGGTATCAGAGCTTATGCCAAACGGCACATCAGATCCAGATCTGAAATCTACTCTATTATCTCTCTGATCTCTAATCTTCAATTCAATTGCTCTTCTCAGATTCAAATCTTAATTCATTCAAATCAAATCAATGGCGCAAGATGATGATATACAATCAAGAGGAGATTCGACTAACACTGTACACACAGCAGCAAATCAAACATCAAAGACCTTTGAAGAATCACTGAAATCAATTATCAATCCACAAACTCAATTAATCACTGTAACCCTAGATGATGATAATTTTCTCCTATGGAAATTTCAACTCGAAATGGCAATCAAAGGGTATGGACTACAGAAGTTTATAGGTCCAGCAACTACAATACCATCACAATTTATCACAAATCAAGGAGGACAATTAACAACAAATACAGAATTTCTGATCTATACCAGGCAAGACAGTTTACTCTGCTCTTGGATCTTATCCTCGATTAGTCCCAATCTTCTATCAACAGTAATTGGATGCAAAACATCTTTGAAAGTATGGAATGTCATTCATCAAAACTTCAATTCGCAAGCAGCAGCTCGAATCATGAGTTACAAGAGGCAATTACAAAATATCAGGAAGGAAAACATGAATATTCGCTAATACCTAAGCAAGATCAAGAACTTGTGTGATCTTTTAGAATCATCAGGTCACAAAGTAAATGAAACTGAGCATGTACTCAATATCCTTAATGGATTGAGTGATGAATTTGAAGCAGTCATTGCAGTGATAACATCAAAAGAGACAACACCATCAGTACAATATGTTAGTTCCATCCTACTGGCACACGAAGGAAGATTGGAGCAGAAGAATAGTGTTACATCAGAGTTCTCAATCAATCTTGTCACTAATGCAAAGAACAGAGGTGCGAATAATAATCCTAGATCTGAACCATCATCTGGAAGCTATCAAGGAACTCAAGGCAGTAGAGGAGCTTATGCATATGAAAGAGGCAGAGTGAGTAATAGAGGCAGGGGAAGAGGAAGGTCCTTCAACAATCGACCTAAATGCCAAATATGTGGCAAAATCGGACACACAGCTGTTAGATGCTACTTTAGATTTGAACCAAATTACAACAGCAATCAACAAGCTTCTCCCAGTCAAGGTATGAACAGATCTCAATCTTATAATGCTAATCTGAGTCAGGTTCAGGGAGATACAAGGGTGACTTTGAAGAATCAAGCATCTCAAGGTGAGAATCAGATCTTGTTAGCTGAGGATGGTGATCTGCAAAGTGAATCCTGGTTTCCAGATTCAGGAGCTACACACCATGTCACTAACAATCTACATAATCTGAATCTAGGAGGAGTTGCTTATAGAGGTAAAAACTCTATTCATATGGGAAATGGTACACCACTTAACATCTCACATATTGGTAATGCAAATCTCACCTCTACCAATAGAAACAAAAATCTGTTGTTACGTAATCTGTTAAGAGTTCCACAAATAAAGAAGAACTTGATTAGTGTTTCTCAGTTTGCAAGCGACAATCATGTATTCTTTGAATTCCACTCAAATACATGTCTAATCAAGGACAGCTTGACTAGAGATACTTTATTGCAGGGGGAACTGCATAATGGTCTCTACAAACTCAATCTTAAAACTGCAAAGAGAGTTGATGATAAATCTCAAAATATGGTATGTTGTAATACTGAATCTGCTGGTATAGATGATGAATATGATGTATGGCATAAGAAACTTGGGCATCCAAATACAAGTGTAATGAAAGTCATACTGAATAAAGAAAAATTATTGCATTTGATTCATGTCAGAACACACTTGTGCACTCAATGTCAATTAGGTATAAGTCATAGACTGCCTTTTAGTCAGTCTCAAACAACTTATACTCATCCACTTGAACTAGTTGAATGTGACTTATGGGGTCCAGCATCCATAAGTTCTGATTATGGGTATAAATATTACATAGCCTTTGTAGATGCATACACGAGATATACTTGGGTCTATTTTTTAAAATTAAAATCTGAAGCTACTGAGGCTGTGAAGCAATTTGTTACACAAGTAGAGAGACAGTTTGACAGGAAGGTCAAAGTATTTCAGACAGATGGAGGAGCTGAATTCAAACCACTTAAACATTTCTTCAACGAAAAAGGGATACTTCATAGACACACTTGTCCACATACTTCTCAGCAGAATGGAATTGTGGAGAGGAAGCACAGACATATAGTAGAGATGAGATTAACTCTTCTAGCTCAAGGGACTTTACCACTGAAGTTTTGGCCAGAGGCCTTCTCCACTGCTGTATACTTGATCAACTATCTTCCTACAAAAGTTCTTAAAGATAGTTGCCCACATGAAGTTCTATACGGCATAAAACCTGATTACCAAAGGTTAAAAGCATTTGGTTGCTTATGCTTCCCACTACTGCGACCTTACAACCCACACAAGCTTGATTTCAGATCAAGTCCATGCACTTTTCTTGGCTATGGAACAAGACAGAAGGGATATAAATGTTTGACTCAAGAAGGAAAAATAATCATGTCAAGACACGTTATGTTTAATGAAAGAATTTTTCCATTTGCTGATAATAAAGTAAAATGCATAAGAAAAGTAACAAATGCTCAGAGATCAATATTGCCCATACCATTACATATACTCAGAGAGGAACTTTTTCAGAGCCTTGAAGAGGAAGAGAAAGATAGTCAGAATGAACAAGAATCAGTCACTTCACCAGTAAATAACATAGCCAATAGCAGACTTCACACTCAGAGCCTTGAAGAGGAAGATGGCAGAGATACAACTGATATGGATCATTCACCTGCAATGGATCAAAACTCAGACAGCAGCACCAGTGGAACCTCAAAAGAAGCAACAATAGGAGAAATAGTGCAACAACAGGGTCATCATATGATGACCAGAGGGAAAAGTGGTATTTTCAAACCAAAGGTGTATACAATTCAAGGTGGGACAGTAGAACCGAGAGATTGTAATCAAGCAGTGAAGCATGCTAAGTGGAGAATGGCCATGGAAGAGGAGTACAAAGCTTTGTTGAACAATAATACATGGAAATTGGTGGATTTACCGAGAAACAAAACTGCAGTAGGATGTAGATGGACATACAAACTGAAATATAATGCTAATGGAACCATAGCTAAGCATAAAGCTAGACTTGTAGCTAAGGGATATACACAACTACCTGGATTTGATTTCAGAGAGACTTTTTCACCTGTGGTAAAGCCTACCACAATCAGAATCATGCTTACCATTGCACTATGCAATAAGTGGCCAGTTAAACAACTAGATGTTCACAATGCTTTTTTGAATGGAGAGCTTGAAGAAGAGGTATATATGGAACAACCCAAGGGGTTTGAAGACATTTGCAGACCTCAGTTAGTATGTAAATTGAATAAGGCAATATATGGATTGAAGCAGGCACCTCGTGTTTGGTTTGAAAAGCTTAAGGGCGAATTGATGAAGCTACAGTTTAGTCCTACAAAATCTGATAGCTCTTTGTTCATTAAGAGAAGTAGCAGTAGTATCATATATGTTTTAGTATATGTGGATGATTTTATAGTAACTGGAAGTAGCCTATCAGAAATAAATCAACTCACATATCATTTAAATGAGCAATTTAAGTTGAAAGAACTTGGAGATCTGAACTTCTTCCTTGGAATTGAAGTAAAGAGAACAAAAGATGGTGGACTTCACTTGAATCAAATGAATTACATTCAAAATGTGCTTAGAAGAGCAGGTATGGACAAAGCAAAGGCCTCAACTATACCTATGGTTACAAATCAGCAACTAACTAAAGAATCTGGAGTTCCTATAGATGATCCTCACCATTATAGGAGTATAGTGGGTGCTTTGCAATACATAACCATCACAAGACCCGAAATTTCCTTTAGTGTGAATAAAATATGTCAATATATGCAAAGTCCGAGAAGTGAACATTGGAAAACTGTGAAACGAGTGCTCAGATATCTAGCTGGAACAGCACGTTATGGACTAAAACTTTATCCCACTGAAACATTGAAGATCAGTGCCTTCGCAGACTCTGATTGGGCAGCAGATAGAGATGACCGTAGATCAGTCAGTGGCTACTGTGTGTACCTTGGGAAGAACATCGTATCTTGGTGTTCGAAGAAGCAGAATACTGTATCAAGATCCTCCACTGAAGTAGAATATCGCAGTGTAGCTGCTGTTGTTTCAGAGATAATGTGGATTAAATCACTTCTTTCAGAAGTGCTTGAATGTACAACCGGACCTTCAACTGTATGGTGTGACAACTCCGGCACCGTTCTATTAGCTGCCAATCCAATTCTTCATTCGAAAACAAAGCACATTGAGCTAGATTTATATTTTGTGAGAGAGCAAGTAGCAAAAGAGACATCTGCATAAATCACATTCCTGGATTATATCAAAGAGCAGACATCTTAACTAAATCTTTATCATCAACTCGATTTCTTAGATTGAGAGAGGAACTGAATGTAGAAGCTGCAGAAGAAAAGGAGACAGTAGAAGTCAGATGAAGAGAGAGCTTGGTTTGAGGGAGTGTATTAGTGATATAAGTATATACATAATGTAATAGCACGGTTCTTCTGTTTTCTCTGTTTCTCTGTTTCTCTATTTCTATTCAGCAGTGCATGTGCACAGCAATTGTATATATATACTCAGATCCCTGTTTGTATGTTGACCTTTTGATAGACTTCTTAATTCATCTTCTCTGATTTGTATCTTACTTATCATAGGAAGTGTGTGGATCCATAAATTATTAATTATATACTTTAATAATTATATATCTCTCCACACCAATCATGTGGTAAGTATAAAAGCCGTTTCTCTCTAAAAAAGAGTGTGCTTAGCATTTCATGACTATTTGAAGAACAAAAATTGAAGTGCACACACTTCGTATGCGAATTTTGTTTTATATAAATGCACGATATTAAGATATAATATAAAATTTAATTAACATATAATCTATTGACTTAGTTATAACATATAAAAAATTAGTATTTTCACTAACGAAAATTTTGCATTTTAATTAAGACATGAACGATTTTAGATATTAAAGCGATTGACTTAGTTCTAGTGTACGAAAAACCTGTGTTTTAATTAAAGCAGAAGAAGTTTTATTTAAATGATAAGCGTGACAAATAATAGAATATAAATATTTTAATTTTAATTAATGTGGAAGTATATTCAGGTATATTTGAGATATAATTTGAATTTAAAAGGGCATTTTGAAAAGTTTACTTTTATATCAAAAAAGCATGACAACACCAAAGGTTTAGAGCTATTATTAAAGATTTTGATATTTACAAGCTGTAAATGCTGAAAAATTGTATTACACAACACATCTCATAAATTATTAAGGTTGAAAAAAAAGAACTCTACTTATCGAATTCTAACAGCAAATTAATACTTTATTTCAAACAAAGTTAGAACTTAATAATTTCTTAAGTTTTTCCAGCCATATCAATACTTCAATTTTGTTGGTAGACAAATAAAATCTCGCACACCCAATGTTAAGAGCATTTTCAACCGTGTATTGTCACACGTTCATTCAAACTCATTCAACCAAAATCCATACCTAATCGAAGAAAAAGAAGCAATTATTAGTCGAGTTTAATTTAGCCGGCTAAGGATATAAAGTCTTAGCCGGCTAAGCACCAACCCTATGAGTTACTTTGGCAACCTTCTGGATTGCAAAAGCAACCAGAAGAGCTCAACCAATTCCTTGCTTTCCGACCGATACTCGGTTTGGAATGCTTAGGAATTTATACACAGGACAGCTCATTTAATATCGATTCTTGCTTCTCGAAAGATACAAGAATGAGCCTCTAACAATGATAACAATATTGATTTTGATGGGACTAGTCTAATAAATGGCCTCTACGAGAGTGTTCAATCATGTGTGCATGAATCAATAATCACTTCCGCCGGGTCATTTACATCATGTGCCCTACATGAGAGACACAAGTCATAGTATAATATTTCAATTCAATTATTCATTCATCCCCTTTCTCTTTAATGTAACTTTAAGAATATCTCTTTGCAAAATAAATGAAACCGTGTCCAATTTTTATTGGATTAGACCATCGGATTGTGAAAATTTACCCAACAACTGGATAGAGAATATGCTCCCCATTCAAAATCTTTTATCTTTTTATTTTTATTTTTAATTAAACTTATCGTACATATGTCTTGAGCATAAAAGCTACGTCAATATTTTCAGAAGGTGCGTGTATTGAAGTTGGAATTTTGTAGAGGTAAGGAGGGTACGTGAATTTTACGTCACATGTACATGTGATAAAGTGAACGAAAATTTTTGAAAGAAAATTTTCAATATTAAAAATCAGTATCATCATGATTATCAATTGGTATTTTTGTAGATTTTCCTTCTTGTAATTCAGCTCTAGACGAAGATTTGGGGACCATTTATTATCTTTGATAACCTCTACAGTCATGGCATTAGCTTTCCATGTTAAAGTTAGGAGAACATTTGGCATACATTTTTGATACAGAAAAATCGGCTGAAAGAAACACTTAGCATTCTTTTTGGAGTGAAGGACGCGGCAATTATTTTTACGTTTAAAGGACGCAAGTTTTATTCTTTCGCCTGAAGGAAATTCTTCACAAAAAAATTAAACTGTTCTTAAATCTCGTTATCAAATCACTAGTACGGGCGGCTGCATCACAATAATAGGCGCCGTTGCATCACAAGAACAGGCGACGGTGGCGCAACCGCAGGCGAAGGAGGCGCAACCGCAGGCGAAGGCGGAGCTCGTTCAGGCGAAAGCGGAGCTCGTTCGTCAGACCAAGGTGAAGGTCTGTAGGTGGTGGCGACTACTTTAGTTTTTGTACTAAATTTTTATCATTGGAATCAAACTATATCTGTACTGAATTTTGTTTTGAGATTCATTCCTTGATTTTTTTTCCTCCTATGTAGTTTTTGCTTTCTTTAATTTTTTGAGCATTGGATTCCTGTACAAAGAACCAGCAATGAATAATTTTATATTTAACAAACTATAATGCTATTTTCATCTATCATTTTTTTAAAATGCTATATTTGTCTATCATTGCTCTTTTTCAATCCATGCTTTAACAGTTTAAAGGTTGAAATACTGTATCAATCAAAAACTTGAATGTTATTTTCGTCTATCATTCCAACATAACACATGCAATTAATAAAATGATACATTCAACTATCATTCTGCAATTACCAATCTAACTATCATCTAACATTTATCAAAAACTGGAATGCTATTTTCATTCATCATTCCAACATAATGCATGTAACAAATAAAATGATACATTCAACTATCATTCTGTAATTATCAATCTAACTATCATCTAACATTTATCAAAAACTATAATGCTATTTTCGTCTATCATTCCAACATAACACATGCAATAAATAAAATGATATATTCAATTATCATTCTCCAATTATCAATCTAACTACCATCTAACATTTTCAAAAACTGGAATGCTATTTTCATCTATCATTCCAACATAATGCATATAATGAATAAAATGATACATTCAACTATCATTCTGTAATTATCAATCTAACTATCATTTTGCATATCCTAAACATGCTTGTGGACTTTGCAATTGAAAGACTACATTAAACTATCATTTTGCATATTGTAAACATGATATTGGACTTCATTAACTGAAATAGTATATTAAACTATCATTTTGTATAACTTAAACATGCCAGTGGACTTTGTAATTAAAATGATACATTAATCTCCTTTTGCATATTGTAACTTTGATATTGGACTTCACAACTAAAATGCTATATCATACTATCATTTTGCATATTTTAAACATGATAGTGAACTTCATAACTCAAATGCTACATTAAACTATCATTTTGCATATTATAAACATAGTGGTGAACTTTGCGATTAAAATGTTACATTAAAAATACATATGCTATATGCAATTATCATTTTGCATTTGGTAGTTCTCCTTAGGAATACTTATTTCATTTTGTATATTATATTCATACTACTTCACTTTAAATATAATTACGCAAAATTCAAGTTCATTTTGCATATTTTTCCATCCTTCTTGTTCTATTGAAATATACTTATGCTATATCCAAATATCATTTTGCATAGTCAGATAATGCTACTATATTTTAAAAGTATAAATGCTATATTAGTCTATCATTTAGGATATTAAACACTGTCTATTGTGTTTCAAATATAGAAATGCTATATCTAAATATCATTCAATTTGTGATTAAAACTTTTTGACTTTCTTCTTCTTCCGTGTTCTGCTTCTCTATTTGTTTCTTACCTCTAGATTTAGTGGCACTCGACTTCAATTTTCATGAAAATTTCAATTTGCGTTTGGATTAGAGTGTTGAATTAGGTTTTTTTTCAATTTTGGAATGGACGGCGGGAGCTTTGACGATGGCGGCGGCTTGAACGACGGCGGCTTGAGTGGCGACGACTACGGCAGGTTAGAGCTAGGGCGGTGGCGGCTACGGCAGGTTAGGGCTAGGGCGGCTATGCCAGGCTTCAGACGATGGCTTCAGATGATGGAGGAAACGATTAAAGTTGGTTGAATAGAACGCACTACTGTCCTTGGGGCTAAATTTTAAAAGTTCCGTCCTAAATTTAAAAATTAGCATAAATTTTTTCCTTTAAATTAATTTCCTCTTCTTGATATGTTTGGAAATACATAAATATCCCTCCGTTTTAATTATAAGTTTTCCATTCTTATTTTTAAACGCGCCAAAAAGATTTCCCTATATACCCTTACGTCTTCTCTGAACAAAACCCAGAACCCTTCAAATTCTTTTCATCGATTAACATTTTAAAAAAAGAAAACCCCAATCGCTTGAATTATAAATCAAAATTAGTTGCTACTTCAAAAATCGATTTCCGAATCGAGTCCGGAACTGAAGAAAGTTGAGATTTAGAAGATGAAAACAACACAAATCAGAAAATCGAAGGTTATCTATTAAGAAATTTCATCATTTCGATTTTTATTCTATTTTAATAACTAAATTTGATAAAATTTGCAGATATTTGTTAGAAAAGCTCAAAAACATTCACATACAAACAATATTATGCCTACTTTAATGCATCGAAATAGTTACATGAAAATTTAAACATATTTTCCCAAATTAATATACAATTATCTGAACTAATATACACTACAAGGAAAAAGGCATTTTCTGACGGTTGAAAACCGTCGGCGGCCGTCGGAAGCCGTTGGAAAATAAGCCGTCGGGGCGCAGTGTTTCCGACGGCTTCCTACATAGGGCGTCGAACATTTTTCCGACGGCCTCCGACGGCTTTCGGCGGATTCCGACACTTGTCGGAAACCGTCGGAAGTCGTTGGAAAAAATGGCCTATAGGCTGTCGGAAGCCGTCGGAAAATTATTACCTGAAAGCCGTCGGAAGCCGTCGGAAATCTGCTGTATTTTTTTTTATTCCTGCAGCAAATATAGCCTTCCATCCACATTTCTCATCCAAACACTATTACACCAATACTGCAGAATCCAATATACAATATTCCAACCAAATATCAAAACCCAAACTACACAAAATTCATCAAAAACACAAATACATCAAATTACATCAAAATAAAATACATAATATATATAACCATTCCAACATTCACAACAACCCCAACAAAAAGTGTTCTACCATGTCATACATACACAACATAACACAAAATCATCAACATCCACATCATCATACAACCACATAACCAAGTGTATCAAACATAATCATACAAAAATAAACAACTACCTCCACCGTCTACCAAATCATATAAAACTAAAAAAACATAATTGAAAAAGCAAGCAATCAATCACTCTCCTCCAGATCCAGAGCCAGCAGAGGAAGGGAAGCGGCTACCATACTGCTGCATGTACTCGGCGATACGTTGGTCTAGCAACTGTGTGGTCTGTATGGCCTGTCGGCGGTTATGCTCCTCCAGCTAGGCCACTCTAGCCCGCAAATCTTCCATCTCTGCTAGATCGATCTGAGCTCTAGTTTGCCACCCCGTCTCTGACTGCTGGCCTGCAATAAATATTTAATTTAGCTGTGTGATCTCTGTAAGTGTATGTGTAGGTATGTGAATGATTAGCTGCGTGATAATGTTATTTAATTTAGTTAATTATGACTTAAATATCAAATTAGCAGTAAAATAAATTATTTACCACTTGATTTTCAAATCCGTATCGTCTGCCATGCTCTGATGGATCCATAACGGATTCAAAAATAGCATCCTCCTCATCAGTCGTCAGCTGATCTCGACCCGTATCAGCAAGGAGTTTCTGGCGCTGCTCCATAAACTTTTCCTACATTAACAAATTAATAACATCATATCTTATTTCATTATAGTTTAACAAGCAGAACAATTACTAATACTGCATAAAATGAAATATGCTTACATGGCTCCTGCTGGATTTATCGTCGTGCCATGTATACGAAACAGTCCCGTCCGGATTTACATGCTCGACAGCATGCGTACGAGTGAACACGTCCATATAGCCCACGGGACCATGCGCCTCAGCTTCCTGAAGTTGATTTTTACATACAATTATTATACATTTAAAATTATATAGCATAAACTATTTACAATTATCATTCAGTAAATTTACCAACTCCTGCCGATACTGCTGAAATGACTTCGACCCTCCGCGATGAGTGACAGGATTTTTATTTCTGTTTACAGAGTTTCTATCCGACTCTGCCTATACATTCAAAATTTGATACATTATTTTTCGATCACGTCAAATTAATAATTCAAAAAAATTTAGTATAGTTGCCTTCGCCTCGTCAATTTCCCAGTATGCCAACCATGCTTGCCATACGCTCTCCCCCATCCACCGTGGTTTCTTACCAGATTTCTTAATTTCAGATATCGAGTCCCTATAGTTCTTGCGCATCTTCTTCATCCAGTATCCTCGTGCCAGCAGCATATCGTCTGTCAGGATGTCTATCTCAGCCTGTGTTTCACGATAAAAAGCAAAAAAAAGATTACACTGCAAACGATAAACAGTAGAAAAACGTCAAAAACGAATTAATAATGGAAAACAGAAAAATATACATAATAGGACATCCTTCCATATACACTCTATGATGTGGGGTGGGATGTTATCCCACTTCGGCTAGCAAGCACTCATCCTACTGCGATAAGAAGCTCTAGAGACATCCAGCACAACCTTCGAGGGAAGTAGGTCGAACCCCCTGTTTTTAAATACGATACAGATAAGTACATACGTATATCATAAAAAAATAAGATGCTAAATAAAATTTAATTCTTACGCCTCTACTCTAGGGACTAACGAAACTACTGGACGCTGTGGATCTTGCGATGGGCCACTACCATCGCCTCCTGATGATCGGGAAGAGCTCCTACCTTTATACGACATTATGATAAACCTGTGACATATATACACATCATTATATAAGAGAATAATAACATGATAATGAAATATATTTCATATGTAAATGACATCAACGGTATAAATTGCTTAATTAATGACTGAAATGGAAATAGAAATGGAAGTGTGTTATACCTGATTTATAATGGGTCTGCTGTTCCGACGATAAGCATATTTCATTGCATTTTTAATAAAAATTGCTAAATAAATGACAAATGGAAATGACATAAAACATGTAAACAATGGTAAACAGATTTGGTTTCATAGTCACATCAATTTCATAATACATCAAGAATTCAACATAGTTATATCAATTGCAAAAAAATCAGATTCAGATTTATATCAGTCATCATCGTCTTCTGATTCAGATTCGGTCTCGTTTTCTACGATATTTTCCACTGCACTGTCAAACGCTTCTACCAAAACATTTGATTCATCGATCAAAGGACCAAAATCTATATGATCGTCTGTAATTATTATTTCGTTATTTTGCTCAAGATCTGCCTGATAAGCTTGTTCGTCCGGAATATTCTTCCCATCGAATGTGAATCTGGCCTTTGTTTTAAAAACTGCAGTCCAATCTGCTTTATCTCTTTTTAGAGACGGATAAGGAGCGTAATAAACTTGCAATGCTTGTTTGGCTAGTACAAAAGGATCATACTTGTGATAGTGCGATGTATGCTTTATTTCGATAAGATTATAATCCTTGTGCACATTAATTCCATAACCTGGAACATTGCTAAACCAATTGCATCTAAATAGAAACACCTCCTCCGCGGGTCGTGAGAAATATGTCAGTTGCAAAATTTGTGTTAGAACGCCATAAAAATCATTTAAGTGATTTTCTGGATCGTCACTACCTTTAACAAATACACCAGTATTATTTGTTAATTTTTCTGCACCGTATTCTTTGGTGTTAAATTTATATCCATTGATGAAATATATTGGATATGTCTTGACCACTCTTTTTGGTCCCATCGCAAGATGTTTCAACCCTTCGTCAACAACACAATTTCTCGGCTCATAAACGTAATTTGAAAACCAACCGGAAAATTCTTTACTGAGATCTCCGTTCGGATGTTCACGTTCATAAACACTGTATATATAAACAAATTATTACATTAGGTTATACACGCGCATGCATTATAGAAAAGAATAAAACACAAATTATTATTTCAGATTACCTAACAAACGGTGCAACCTCGGCACAATTTAGAAGAATATAAGTGTGTGCTAAATGAAGATCTCTATCGTCTAGCCATATTTCTACACATTTTCCAGAAGGCTGACCATGTTGTCTAAAAATAGATAACATTGCTTGAGAGGACTCTTGTTCGTCGCCTTCGTCATTACGAGGAACACTTTCAAATGAAATATTCACATGGTCACTGAAATACTGAGAAAAAAAGAATGAAGCTTCTTCTTCGATGTAAGATTTACATATCGAACCTTCAACTCGTGCTTTTTGCCTCACTTTTTTCTTTAGATGATTCAAATATCTATGCAAAATTAATTTATATTAACTTCATCTTTCAAATGCAATTAAATTACGTAATAACGTATTACATACCTCTCAAATGGATACATCCATCCATATTGGACAGGACCTCGAAGTCGTGCTTCAGATGGGAGATGAACAGGTAAATGTTCCATTACATTAAAAAAACCTGACGGAAATATTTTCTCTAATTTGCAAAGCAATATAGGAATATCCACTTCAAGTTTACGTAAACGTTGCACTTTTAAAGTAGTCGAACAAAGCACTTTGTAAAACATACTAAGCTCCGTTACTACCTTCCAAACATTTAATGGCAGTAATTCTTTGAACATAACGGGAAATAAATTTTCCATCATTATGCGACAGTCGTGACTTTTCATTCCGCTCGAACTACCGTTTTTAAAGTCAACACATCTACGAAGATTTGATGATATCCCATCAGGAAATCTTAACCCTTCCACCCATTTTAACACAGCTTTAACTTGATTATTATCTAATTCGTAACAAGCTTTGGGTTTTTTACTGTCATTTGGTTTCATATGAAGCTCAGGACGTTTGCATAATTCTTCTATATCACATCTTGATTTCAAATCATCCTTCGTCTTCCCTTTCACATTCAAAATTGTGTTAAAAACATTATCAAATACATTTTTCTCATTGTGCATCACATCTATATTATGACGAAGCAGAAGATGTTTCCAATACGGCAAATCCCAAAAAATAGTTTGTTTGCACCAGTTATGAACAACTGATTTGCCTTCAATTTCTGTTTGCTCTCCAGTTTCATATATCTTTGAATAGTCCCTAACAAGTTCATACATGTCTTCACTTGACCATATCGTCGGTGGTTGTCTGGTTTCTATTCTATTAGCAAAAAAGTTTTTCTTGTCTCCACTGAAGGGATGATTTACATGGAGAAAATATTTATGACAGTCAAACCATGAAATTTTCTAACCATGAGGTAAAGAAAACGCTCGTGTTTCATCCATGCAATATGGACATGCTAGACGACCGGCAGTACTCCATCCTGAAAGCATTGCATAGGCAGGAAAATCACTTATAGTCCACAACAAAGAAGCAAACATACGAAAATTTTTCTTCTTGGACACATCGTATGTTTCTACTCCTTCGTTCCACAGTATTTTTAACTCCTCAATCAACGGTTGTAAATATTCATCGATTCCTTGTGTCGGATCGTCGGGACCAGGAACGACAATAGTAAGAAACATATATTGCGTTTTCATACACATCCATGGAGGTAAATTATACGGTGTGACGATAATGGGCCAGGATGAATATTTAGAACCAAATTGAGAAAATGAAGAAAAACCGTCCGTACATAATCCTAATCTAACATTTCGACTCTCCGTTGCAAAATTTGGATACGTTTTATCGAAATGCTTCCATGCTTCTCCATCGGCCGGATGTGTCAACGTACCCTCTTCCTCCGTTCTCACACTATGTCATCTCATATTAGATGCAGTTACAGAAGATGCATATAATCTTTGAAGCCTTGGAGTTATGGGTAAGTAATGCATACGCTTGTACGGAACTTCCTTCCCCTTCTTTTTTCTTGGTTTGTATCTCTCCTGATTACAAATTTTACAATTTCTAAGGTTTGCGTCTTCTTTCCAAAACATCATGCAACCTTTTAAACATGTATCTATTTTCTGATAATGTAAACCAAAAGCCGACATAATTTTTTAACTTCATAGTGATTTTCACACATTAGATTATCGGGCGGCATATGTCTTTTTGCAGCTTGAACAACAGCTGTAAACCCAGCTTCAGTGATGTTGTATTTTGACTTTTTCGCAATGTATTCTGCGATTACTGACAGCTGAGTGCCGCTTTTACAACCATCCCAAATAGGTTTCTTAGCAGCATCTAGTAAATCATAAAAAAAATTGCTTCAATATTTGGTTCTTCAACATTTCCATCATCGTCGTCAACTTCAACCATAGGAAACATTGATCGTGCTGCATCTTCGACCATATTTTCTATACGGGTCGTCGTAACTATTTCGTTAACGACACTTTTAGATTCTACAGAAGTATTTGCTACAACTTCTCCATGCCGATCCCAAACATAACACTCAGGTACGAAACCATTATGGCACAAATGAACTTCCACAATATCTATTAACAAATACTTCAAATGTCTACACCTACTACACGGACAATGAATTTCTAGATCATTTTCGTTATTACTTAAAACGGATTCAACAAATACGTTTATACCATTATAAAAATCTTCTTTTATTGAGCCCCTTAGTCCTTTTCTTTGGTACATCCATCTCCTCCGATCAACAAAATAATCAATTATTTTTCCTATTTGAGAAAATAAGAAGTTCAAAATTTAATATTTCTTTTCAAGAATACAAATTCGAAAAAGATTATTTTCATGGTCGTATAATATTTAAATTTAAAGAACTACTTCACAAATTTAAAAATATTTTCAAATAGGGCACATTTTATTTTTTAACGTATCGATACAAAAAATTGTACAAAATTATTATTTTCCATGGTCAGGCATCCTATTTCCCATTACAAACAAAGTAAGCATTTACATTTCGTATATTACTTCATCTCAAACGATTCAACAAAATTTCGGCAGCATTTCCCTTTTGTTCCCTGCATTGTACACAATGCGTGTACGCAGGAAACAAAAAAGAAAAGTTAGGCCGAAATTTTATGAACCGTTTGAGACGAAGTAGTATACAAAATGTAAATGCTTACTGTGTTCATAACTTGTCCAATACAGGGACAAATCCAACAAACATTGTACCAGATGAATATAAATGGTTGTTTTTTGAAATAAAACGACTATTTATACAACGATCATGTACAACACTCGTCAGACGGGGCCAAAAACTCTCTAAGGGACATTTGTCAATTAGATGTGCACATTTTACGAAAAAATACAGTTTTACTAACTGTTCACATTTACAAAAATATATTTTAATTTAACACATTTATTCGACGTATTACATCAACTTAAGGCTCGTTTGACGTATCTTTTGTTGTTGCATAAGTCAATACGTGCACAATATAATATTCCTAGCTCATGCATTCATTTTATCCTATTCCAACTAACACAATACAATGATAGCAGCGCTACACACAAATACAATCGTAGAATCAAGGCATACACAACGATTTACATATACACGAATAACCACAAATTATACATGTTTTTCACAATTTCACGATAAAAGATGAAATAGGAATACCATGGAATGCTAGAAACTATTATAACACTATTGGAAACAATTTCAATCACCAATTAGCCCTAATTTAACAACTTATGCAAATATGGATTTATGGTAAAAATTAGATTTTGGACGAAAATAAGATATTATACCTAAGCTAGAGAGCAATAGACGTTGATTACGCAACCGGGGATGATCTGAAAGCTCGAAATTGATGATTGGAAACTTGGGGAAGAGATTTGAGGATTTGGGTTAAAAAATTTCATATGAAAATGAGAAAGAAGGAGGCTCGGCTGAGCCCAGTAATTCATGATTTTCCGATGGCTTGCGACGGCCGCCGACGGCCCGTCGGAAGCCGTCGAAAATTGGCCGTCGGAAGCCGTCGCTCGATGCTATCGGAATAATTGCCTTTTCTAGTAGTGATAGAATTTTCTGCAAATTGTTTATAGTAGTAGAAGTTTTATATAACTTCACCCTTCTATGCAATTATATGCAATAATTGCAGCCATATATGCGACTATATTTAGTATTTGTAGACAAATTTGCAATTATTGCAAACCAACGTTGTGGTACAATTTTTGCAGTCAAATCTGCAAATATTGAAATTAAATGCATAAAACACTGCAGAAATATTGTTGACATTTACAGTGAAGCATCTAATTATACAAATAAAAATGCAAAAAATTTCAGCAAATATTTTCTCATCTATATGCAGACATGTTGATTATTTCTATTTATATGCAATTTTATTGAAAAGTTGCATACATATATGCAATTATTATAAATAGTTGGATACATCTTTGCAATTACTATTAACAATTGCATTTTTAAATGCATTTCACTTATGAAGTTATGAATTGCATCATTTTTAAATGCATGTCTGATTTAATGAAATACGCAGTTAAAACATACAATTAAATGAAGCAAATTTTATACAAGTGCATTTTATATCGTATTTATAGGGCTGAAATCTAGTTCGGTCGGCTTAGATTGATGCGTCTATCCCCAGACTTCCTTTCTGCCATCGATAGCGCTGAATTGAACAAACGTGGGCAAGCTAGGATGCCAGCTAGGTTGAACGATTAAGAATGGTTAGCTAGCTGACCATACCAAAGAATGTTGTTATTAGATAAGGTGGCACAGAGACAAGGAGTTGCTGAACAGTAATGTCATTACCATGTCGACAGTGAAGGACACAGAGAGAGGTTGCAGCACTTGCAACACAATGTTGCTTTTGTTAGATGAATAGTGTCGTATATGACAGTTTTTTAATTTCAGTGCAACAATGTAGAGCCATTGCTTCTTTTTGGTGGAGGTGGTCGGGTACTCTAGGCAAAGGCATGCCACTCAGGACGAAACAAGGAATACAGAGAGGGCAAGCTCCGGTTAAGTTGTAGGGCAGTATGGACTTAGCGGCCTGGAGTGGAAAGCAAGAGAGTTGCCTTCATGATGTGGGCAGGCTGTCTTCGATAGACAAACATTTTACTGAGGGCTGCACTTAGTTAGGCTGTTGTCCGAAGTTGGTCGCCGTTGGACCAGGGCCAGCCCTGTAGGTTTGGAGGCCCAAGGCTAAGAAATTAGTGAACCCAGTAGTAAAATATGGATAAAACGTAGGTAGAAAAAATATGAGGCCCCTAAGTAGCAAGCTACAGGACTCGAACTGTGACCATTACCAAGGAAAACCAGCGGTGCCACCACTCAGCCATGTAGAATTTTGTTAAAAGTAAATATATTACCTTATATGAAAACAACAGTTAATGTTTGAGGCCCATAAAAATCAGAGGCCCTAGGCGACTGCCTTGGTCGCCTTAGGCCAGGGCCGGCACTGCGTTGGACACTATTATCTATTACGGGCTGAAAAAATGCTTGTAAGGAGAATGAGATGGGCAAAGTGATTTCGTGGCCACACGAGGTGAGGCAAGACCATGGGAAAACTAGTAGGCTGACCCGTTTATTGCCTTGGGAGAAAAATGAGCATCAACTTTTTATCTTTTCTCAAATCAAGTTTTTTAGGGATTTTTGAGATAACCCTAACACATCATTCAAGCTTACCTAGGACGATTGAAAAAACTTTGTAACATGGAAGAATATGTTTGCCATATTAATGAACATGCCAACGTAAAATTTTGAAATTCAAGTGAGCATTGGTATGAAGGTTATATATATTTTTATAAGAACATAAAACAACCACCATCCAATTTTTCTGGTTTACTATGAAGCTCCAGATCTTGTTTCAAACGAATACCTTTAAGAATATTATGCTCGTATAAATACCTCAAGTAGCACAACGATGTGGAACATTGAAAAGCTAGCACTTTGAGATGTCATAAAAGAAGAGATGTTTCCACTTTCCACCACATTGATGTTATCTCACCGTGTACATAGTTTGAAATTATTGTATTTGTACCACTTTATTTGTGTGCAGCAATTTTTATGTCTGTACCATTGTTAAGTAATGAATTAATTATATTTTATATTAATAAAAAATAATCACTACAAAAGGTTTATTTAAAAAAAAACCCACTTAGTTTTTTGTGATGGGACCCAATTAACAATTAAATCATATGATGTAGGGTTGAGATTTAACTGGACATACGAGAACAGTGGATATGAAAAAGTGGAATTGAGCTAAATAAAAACGCATCCCGGTTTAAATACCTCTCTTAATTAGTCAGGTTACGCTCACCAAAAACACACATTCAAGTTGCATATGAAGGCCTGTCTCAATTGAAACGTAATTTTAGTTAACGTGGTGTGGAGAGTGGTTAATCTTGCTAGTTTGGCAAAAATAAAAATAACCGGCAATGAAAAGAAGAAAAACACAGAAATACTAAGGCTATGTTTGGTTTACCGTTTTTAGTTTTCGTCCATACAAAAATACGAACAACGCATGCATATTATGAAAAATGGGCATTTTAGAAAACTAATTTAACACACAAAATAGAAAACAACTTTTTTTCATTTTTCGTGTTTTGAGAAAAACGGAAGCACGAGCAACAATTCATTCTTCCATCGTTTCTCCATCCACTTCGTGGTCCCCTCCAATCTTCCGTTCATCCCTTCCGACCTCCCTTTATTCTTCTCATATTTTGTAATTAATGTTGAAACAGTACAAGGGGAAAAGGATATTCCAACGGCTCTCAGCCTTTGGCGGCCGTTGGGAACCGTTGGAAATGCCGTTGGAATAGCATCCAACGGCTTCCAACGGAAGCAACAGGGTTATTCCAACGGCATTTCCAACGGCAGTTAACCGATGGGCGCCGTTGGAAGCCGTTGCAATAAACTGACCAATAAGCCGTTGGTAGCCGTTGGTAGCCGTTGCTAATCTGGGTGAAATTTTTTTTATAGCAGCAAGCGATTCACCTTCCAGCCATACACAATCAATATATATCAATTTCCATTCCATTTCCACTCCATTTCACATATATATCACATATTCAACACATTATACCATAAACAATATAAACAACCAAAAATCAACATCAAACATTACATATTCAAGTCCAACTCCAACTCCATATTCAAACATTACAACCAAACCCTCACCAACACCAACTCCAACTCCATATTCAAGTCAATATATACAATGCAAACACTTAAACCTCACCACCTCAAAGTCAATTCATACACAATAACCATCAAACACAATCCTCACCACCTCAAAGTCAATATATACAATAACCAACCACAAAACAATAATCATCATACCTCTCAAGCATCATCATCACCTCCGGAAGCACCAGACGACGAAGGGAAGGAACCATGCCTCTGCGCGTACTCCGCTAAACGTTGATTCAACTGCTCCATTTGTATAGCGCGAAGACGGTCCTGCTCTTGCAACTGCTCAACCATGGTTCTAAGCTCTTTTATTTCAGCTTTGTCACACGCCTTTTGAGCTGCCCGAACCTGCAAATAGAATATGAGATGTTCACATTTGTATTATAATCATTTTCTTAAGCAATGTATATTTTAAAATATAGAAACGTAAATGACGTGATCTTAAGCAATGTATATACCACAAATAAATGCATATTTTTAATACAATATATAGGTTAACTTATTAAATATATATGTTAACTCAACTAGAAATCATCATATGTATAGTGTATCTATAGGTTAATTTATTAAATATAATATTGCAATGTTTATAAGATTACCGCTTGGTTTCCATAGCCATAGCGCCTATTCCGCTGCGTCGGATCCATAATAACATCGAAAATATTATCTTCCTCCTCTACCGTCAACTCATCGCGATCCGATTTTGAAAGCAGCTCTGCCCGTGCCTCCTGAAACTTTGCCTAAAATAAAAAACAATTGCAGGTTAAAATTAGTAGAATAGGATTTAAACATATCGATATTAATAAAATAAGTTTTAAAATATGCATACATATGCAGCCGTCGCCTTATCATCACCATCCCACTGATATGTAATATTGCCAGCATTGTCTGCTTGTCTTGATGCATGGGTGCGGGTAAATACCTCCATCATAGACACGCGACGTCCAACCGATCTTTCTTGCAATAAATAATTTATATATTTTAATTTTTCGTAGCTAATTACCGAACTAATTAATATACAAAATGTAATAACAGTTTAGATAAATTTACCAAGTCCTCACGGTGATGCTGAAAAGACTTGGATCCGCCACGATGCATTACAGGATTCCTACTTCTATTGGCAGAGTTCCTCTCCGACTCCATCTACAATTTAAATTGAATACTATATTTATACTAATTGCGAAATAATTAACTATATATTTGGTAGAATATTTACCTTAAACTCGTCGGTCTCCCACCAACTCATCCAAGAATCCCATACGGAAGCGCCCATCCCGTTCGGTTTCTTCCCCGATTTTTTAAGAGCTGACATTACCTCCCTGTAATTTTTGGCGACCTTCGAATTCCAGTGGCGCTGAACCATGGCGACATCGACCTCCGCCAAGTCCACTTGCCCCTGTACAAAGAGAAAACATTACTAAGTGTTCATTTATACTTATTCATATAGTAAAGTAGTATAAACTCACTAGAAAATCCTGCCAGATGGCCTCCCTGACATGGTCAGGGATCTTACTCCACTTAGGCCAGCAATCTGTCATCCTGCTCATATATGATTGCTTGGAAATGCCAAGCACAACTCCTGAGGGGTCCAAATCAAATCCCCTGTGTTAAATAAAACAAAGCTTTAGACAAGTATATATATGTACGAACAAATTTATATTGTTATCATTTTAATTTTGATACTTACGCTCCATCAGCCTTCGGCTGCAAATATACAAGTGGTCGAGCCGAAGGCTCACCACTACTCTCGCCGGCCGAGCGAGAAGAGCTACGACGTTTGGAGCCTGGCATAATACCTGTTGAAAGTTTCATTTTTAATTATAGACATAGATAAAATGATGATGATATGTGGTGCATGTAATGATGATGATGATATATATGTGATGCGTGTGCGTGAATATATAATTGTAAAAATTACCGGATATTACTCAGTCCTCGTCGTTTTCTGATTCAGACTCGATCTCGTGTTCTATATCATTTTCCTCTACACTCTCAAATGCTTCGACTAAAACATTTGTCTCATCATTTAATTGTCCAAAATCAGTTTGATCATCTGTAATTGTGATTTCAACATTTTCTTCGATATCTGCATGATAGGCTTGTTCTTCTGGAATATTTTTTCCATCGAATGTAAATCTCGTCTTGGTTTTAAAAACCGCAGACCAATCCGCTTTATCTCTTTTTAGAGACGGATAAGGGGCGTAATAAACTTGTAGGGCTTGTTTGGCTAGTACAAACAGATCGTATGGCTGATAACGGGAGGTATGTTTTATTTCTATAAGATTATAATTTGGATGCACGTTAATACCAGAACCTGGAACATTGCTGAACCAGTTGCATCTAAACAAAAAACTTCCTCTGCGGGTCTTATAAAATATGTCAATTGCAAAATCTGGGTTAACACGCCATAAAAATCATGTATATGATTATTAGGATCATCACTGCCTTTAACAAATACACCGGTATTGTTTGTTAATTTTTCAGCACCATATTCTTTGGTGTTGAATTTATATCCATTAACGAAAAATATTGGATACATTTTAACTTTCCTTTTCGGTCCCAACGCCAAATGTTTTAATCCTTCATCGACCACATTATTTGTTGATCACAAACGTAGTTCGAAAACCAAGTATCGAAATTTTTTCTTAAATCGCCATTTGGAATTTGTGATTCATAAACACTGCAAACAAAAACAATATATTGCTTTATTATTAATTTACACATGCAGTATTAAATTAAATTTATCAAAACTTGTAATCTGATAATTACCTAATAAATGGTGCAACTTCTGGACAATTAAGAAGAATATACGTGTGTGCCGCATGGTAATCTCTATCATCTAACCATACTTCTACACATTTTCCAGCATGTCGACCATGTTGTTTAAAAATAGATAACATTGCTTCAGAAGAAAAATCTTGTTCGACGGCCTCATCATTACGCGCAACACTTTGAAGTGATAAATTCACATGATCATTGAAATAATGAGAGAAAAAGAACGATGCTTCTTCTTCGATATATGATTTGCAAATCGAACCTTCAACTCGAGCTTTTTGTCTCACTTTTTTCTTTAAATGATTTAAGTACCTGATAAAAATTATTTCATATCAATATTGATTTTTAATTATACTTAAATTACATACTCAGTATTAACAACATACCTCTCGAATGGATACATCCATCCATATTGCACAGGACCTCGAAGACGTGCTTCAAATGGAAGATGAACAGGTAAATGCTCCGTTACGTTGAACAAACCTAGAGGAAATATTTTCTCCAGTTTGCAGAGCAGTATAGGGATTTCTACCTCATGTTTACGAAGACGGTCAACTTTTAACGTAGTTGAACAAAGCTCCTTATAAAATAAACTAAGTTCTGTTATAACCTTCCAAACTTTTACGGGCAACAATTCTTTGAAAGCGTTGGGTAACAAATTTTGCATCATTACATGACAATCATGGCTTTTCATCCCACTCAGTCTTCTGTTCTTATAGTCGACACATCTACGAAGATTAGATGAAATTCCATCAGGAAATCGTAATCCTTCCACCAATTTTAACAGTACTTTAACTTGGTTGTTATCTAATTCATAACATGCTTTCGGTTTTTTAGTGTCATTTGGCTTCATATGAAGCTCAGGACGATTACATATTTCTTCTATATCACGTCTTGATTTCAGATCGTCCTTAGTCTTTCCCTTAACATTCAAAAGTGTATTAAACACATTATCGAATACGTTTTTCTCGTTATGCATCACGTCAATGTTATGACGGATTAAGAGATTTTTCCAATAAGGCAACTCCCAGAATATACTCTGTTTGCACCAATACAGAAACGTCGATTTACCTTGGATTTCAGTTTGCTGCCCGATTTCATATATCTTTGGATAATCTTTTACAAGTTCATATATATCTTCACTTGACCAAATCGTTGGTGGTTGTAAAGTCTCATGTCTATTAGCTATGAAGTTTTTTTTTGTCTCTTCTAAAAGTATGATTAATATGGAGAAAACGTCGATGACAATCAAACCATGAAATTTTCTTTCCATACCGTAAAGAAAATGCTCGTGTTTCTTCCATACAGTAAGGACAAGCAAAACGACCGGCCGTACTCCAACCCGAAAGCATTGCATATGCAGGAAAATCGCTAATAGTCCATAACAGAGAAGCGAACATCCGAAAATTTTTCTTTTTTGATATGTCGTATGTTTCAACTCCTTCATACCACAATGTTTTCAACTCTTCGATTAACGGTTGTAAGTAAACATCGATACCCTGTGTCGGATCATCAGGGCCAGGGACGACAATTGTGAGAACATATATGGAGTTTTCATACACATCCACGGGGGTAGATTGTAAGGTGTGATTATTATAGGCCAAGATGAATATTTAGAACCAAACTGAGAAAACGGTGAAAATCCATCAGTACACAAACCTAGTCTAACGTTACGGCTCTCCGCTGCGAAATCGGGACATTTCTTATCAAAATACTTCTATGCTTCTCCATCAGATGGGTGTGTTAACGTACCTTCTTCAGGTGTTCTCACACTATGCCATCTCATATGATGCACTGTTACAGATGATGCATATAACCTTTGAAGTCTAGGAGTGATAGGTAAATAATGCATACGCTTGTATGAAACTTCTTTTCCCTTTTTTTTCCTTGGCTTGTATCTTTCTTGATTACATATTTTACAATTCCGAAGACTGACATCATCTTTCCAAAACAACATGCAACCATTTAGACATGTATCAATTTTTTGATATGGCAAACCGAAAGATGACATTAGTTTTTTCACTTCATAATAATTTTCGCACATTAAATTATCTGATGGCATATGGCGTTTAGCAGCTTGTACAACAGCCGTAAATCCGGCTTCTGTGAAGTTGTACTTTGATTTCATCGCAATGTACTCTGCAGTTGCCGATAATTGAGTGCCGCTAGTACATCCATTCCAAAGAGGTTACTTAGCAGCATCCAATAAATCATATATTTTTTTCGCTCCAACATTTGGTTCCTCTTCGACGTTAACATCTTCGTTATTAAATTCAACAGTAGGGAACATTGATCGTGTTGCATCTTCAACCATATGTTCTATGAGATTCATCGTACTAACTTCATCACTAATGACCTCTATTGACTGTTCTTCGTTACGTGTTATAATTTCTCCATGACGATCCCACACCAAATAATTGGTTACGAAACCATATTGGCGCAAATGAATCCTAACCATATTCGGTACTAAATGCTTCAACAATTTGCACCTACTACATGGACAACGAATTTCTACGTCGTTTCCAATAATACTTAAAGCAAATTCGACAAACACATTTACCCCGTTAAGAAAATGTGTACTTATTGAGCCTCCCATTTCTCTTCTTTGATACATCCAGCTCCGATCAATAAAATAATTGACCATTTTTCCTACTGTAAAACCTATGATCAATAGTAAAAAAACTATTAATCAAATTCGATAAACACATTTTAGATTTTACTGTTTTTTATAATCCATTTTCGTTTATATACAAAGTTATATTTCTTGCTATTTTGTTGACATTTTTGTACCTTTTGTGATGGTCGGTTATCCTACTTTCCATTACAAACACAATAGTAATTACATTTCTTAAATCATATCATTATAAACGATTTCCCAAAATTTCGGCAGCACTTCCCCCGTGTTCCTTGTATCATACACAATGCATGTACACAAGGAACAAAAAGAAAATGCCGTCGAAATTTTGTGAACCGTTTATAATGATATGATTTACAAAACGTAATTACTTTATAGTGTTTGTAACTTGTCCAAAACAGGGACAAATCCAACAGATATTGTATCAGATGAATATGAATATCCGTTTTGCAATAAAAACGAATATTCATACAACGATCATATACAACACCTGTCAGACGGGGCCAAAAATTCACTAAGGGATTTAAATTTGGTTTATATGTTACCGTTTTATTAAATATATAAAATAAAGCATATTATGCATTATTATATGAATTATATTCTACTATTTTACTAAATATATATATAGTAAATTATATGATTTTTACTATTTCACAAAATATATAATTCATGTGTGTATATATATACTAAATTATATACTTATTTATTTAATGCTAATATATTTTGAAAAAGATATAATTAATGTTCGTAAAATAGTCCACTAATTCATGTTTGTCTAACATTTTACAAAACATACACAAAATAATTTAAATCAATCCTAACTAATTTAATGCTAATTCACATGCGTTTATACTAAATTATAAACATATTTACATATGTGCATAATATATACATACACAAACAATTTGGACATTTGGATGGCAATAATTGTAATTAGCATTTAGTTTGGTGTAATAAACAAGCAATATGCCATTGGATACAAATATAACAGCAAATTATCACAAAATTAGAAAAATTAAAAATAGGGTTTTAGGCAAACCTGATTTTGGAGATCTCTAGGGATGGAGAGAGGATGTTGGCGTTGAGTGATGGCGTTGGAGCAGCTGCTGGTTGCGTGGGGAAGCTTGGAGCAAGAAAGGAGGAGGGGAGGAGTCGGGTTTTGGGGGAATTGGGGAAGAAGATAATAATGTTTCAGTCTCGGCCTGATGTAGGTATACGCAAATTTCCAACTGTTCCCAACGGCCGCAAACGGCGTTATTTCTAACGGTTATCAACGGCTACCAATGAAAAGTTAAAAAATAACGAACCGTTGGTAGCCGTTGGAAAATGCCGTTGGCGGCCGTTAGAAAGCCTTCGTGGCTATATACTGTATTCCTGGTAGTGAAAACTCAAAACATAAAATACAAAATAAACCAAAGACCCTTAAGATTTTGCCCATGTGACTAGGCCTGTCAATGGGCAAGGTTCGGTCCGGGTATTATAAATCCCGGACCCGAGTCCAATTACAATAATTAAAACCCGAGCCCGACCCGAACCCGCAGGGTATTTCAACCCAATATCCGAGCCCGGCCCGTCGGGCTTTATAAGCCCGCTGGGTAATAACTATATACCTAACTCAGAATATTTATGTTAAAACAATATTTTAAAACTGCAACTTTGGTAAAATTTATATACAAACAATGTTAACATATAAATTGGACGGTGATGTAGTCAAGCTCATAACAAAAGTATGCAAAAACATCTACATTTAAACAAACAAAATGGTAAATAAATAACATACACACTCATGTTTTGATACGACGAAAAACTAATAGTCGGGTCGGGCCAACCGGGCCGGGTTTTGATAAAACCGTACCCGACCCGGATCGGGCCTGAGTCGGACTTGGGTAGTAAAAGGCAAAACCCGTACCCGCATAAATAGGGTGGGTTCGGGCCGGGCCCGGACCGAAGCCCGTACCATTGACAGGCCTACATGTGACCCTGCATTTCTTACTTCAACGTTATGTTCAAAACTGGATATAGTAAATTTGTAATATAATTTAGTGAAATTTTTGCCAAAGCATCGTCATAAGTCAATTATCATTGTCATTATGCAATAATTTTCCAAATGAAATAAAAGGTTGAGATGTGTAAAACACATAAACTATGATTAAATGACAAGCACTACAACAAAACAGGCTTTTTACAATGGATAATGCCCGTTGTAATATGTGTTCCACAACGGGCAGCCGACCGTTGTAATAGACGATGTTGTAATAGGTTGACCATATTTTACAACAGGCAATGCCCGCTGTAATAAATCTTTTTACAACGGGCAATGCCCGTTGTAATACACTTTTTACAACGGGCAATGCCCGTTGTAATACATGATATTGCAACGGTTTCTGACTGTTGCAAAATAAATGCAAATTTAAAAAAAAATTACAGCAGCATACATCCATACCAATAATGAATAATTTAACGAATAATAAATATTATTATAAAACAACCAAAATCATTTCATTTCAAGTATGTTTGCATTTCATTTACATTTTCACTGTGCACTGTACATTTCTTTATAAAACATAAAAAAGAACAGTTACAATCACATAAACACTGCCTATCACCCCTATACTGTGCACGTGCACAATACAACCAACAGCCAACAAGCAACCCAAACCACTACCCCAACCCTGTATCACTGTCACAGCCCCATCATCCATACTACCCACTGAATTGTCCTCCACCACTTCACCATAAAAACTGCGTGCACACTTTCAAAAACTACTCCGACCATTACCCCTGCCATCTCAACCATACTGCCTGTTGCCATTTCCAGTACCAACATTGCCAAACTGACACAAAATCCCACCACTTCAGACTGCAACCTTCACACTTCTCTCTTTCTGCATTTAATGTCTATCTTGGAGGTATTATATTTGCTTACAAGATTTTTCCAATAAAAATGATTAATTCATTTTGTAATATTTGTTGCATGTTATAATTCTCTTGCCTATGTGCCTTGTTGTACAGCGAATGCAGGATAACAACAGGATCATGCTTAGTGAAGGAATTGTTCGAATCATATAAATGCAATGGATACAGCTGATCATCAACTGTTACTTTTTTACCGATGCTTGTTCTTTAGATTGCTGTGAATTAGTTGCTGTTATGAATATTTTATTGTTATGTAGTCATGATTACTACCAAGTTATTTCTACTGAACGTTGTAAGGTTTGTTGTAACGGTAAACAAGTTATCATTATGTATTTGCTGTTGCATTATGATTCTGTATGTTTAGAGCATGTTTTAGAATTTGTTTGTGTAGCCGTTGTTCTTTTTACCAGAATATTCGATGCATCCAATTAGTAATTTTTTTCCCACCACCCGCATTCCAAAATGCTGGTCTTATACTGCTATCAGCGGTCGGCTGTATTTGCTCTATTGTCAAATAAATCGTACGTAATGAATATATCGCATAACAATGCATGACTAGAATATCAATTTTAGGTACGAATTTTTTGCTTGTCATTTGTAAAATTTGGAAGGTTTTGTATGTTCGGTACAACCTATGTTCCTACTTTAGGATTTTAAGTGAAGATTTATATATGGATGTTAATAGAAATGGGAAACACAATAGTTCAAACAAACTGGAATTAAATTATGTTATTTACTAATTAAATTATGTTATATACGCACATTTACTTAAACGCATCAACCACAGCCATATTCCAAGCGACCCCACGAGAGAAACTGTGAGAAATAGACATGGTGATATCCTATGTTGACCAATTTGAACATGACGCGTAAATATAGAGGGCTAACCATAATCATGACCCACGGACACAACACATGCTTAGTATCAAATCCCATATTATAGTACACCTTCCAAAATTAATTAGTAAATATTGCAATTACTAATATATATTTAACACTTTTCTACCTAGCTTAAAGTGGTCCACAAACAAGTTACAAACTTCAGTAGAACCATACATATGCACTGAATGCATTTACTTGTGGGTTTTTTTTACAGTCCTACATGATACATGCAACGTGCTGCCAGCCCATAACACCAAAATGAAATCTGAGTAACAAAAGAAAAAAAGGCAATCTAAAAAAAAACATAACATGATGGTATGTTCGGTACAAATCTTTCTGCATTTAACGAGAAAATTAGCATTTATAGATTCTCATATTAGTTTCTATTTGCAGGTTCATAGTTGTATGTAAATCATTTTTATGTTTGAAAAAACACCTGAACCTCCATGAACGTGAAATAAAGTAGCAACAATTTGTAGAGGCCAAATCTGATATGTAAGTTAGGAACCAAAGATATAAAAACGAAACTTATTTCCTTCTACAAGTTAGCAAACGATGCTCTGTTCATCAATAGAAAATTTTGAAGAGTAACTATGGTTCTTTGACATTTGTTCTTTTTTGGTAATGTTAACTATTTATGATTTTTTTACACAGACAACTAAAAGCATTTTGGATAATTTACTTGATCACTTATGTTGTGCTTGCTTTCTGTGGTAATATATTAATTGTACGATACCTGATAAACATTTTTACTTACACTTTTCGTATTATATTTTGAATAGAATTCATCTTTTCTTAAAACAATTATTCAGTGTGATTGGTTATAGAAATATTATTTATCAACCATTATTCAAATATCGCAGCAAGTCATGGTACTTTGTTTTGTGGCCAAAATATCTATTATAGCATCGATATATATAATTTTATAATCAACAACTTTCGTGCAGGCAAAACAGGCCGAAATACATAGATGTAACTGGAATTGACAATCAAACTTATGTAGTGCAACTCAGCAACTGAGCTAATTAACGAATTTAATCCATTTAAGCATGATAATAACTTTTACGTTCTTTTTTAAAATATCATGACATCAGAATCAGAGAGCATATTAGCCTACTAGCTCAATATTTGACATTACCATGTAAGCTTGACTTTGAAATTTTGAGAATACAAAATAAGAATTTCAGCACGTAGAGTAACAAAAGAAAGAATAGAATGGTTTACCTCACAAATCCATTCAACCTGTTGCATAACCATCCTGCCTGAACTCGCAAATCCATTCAACTACAAACTTCCTTCTCTCATCCAACTGTAACTACCTCACAACTGCAAATACAAGTCAATTCCATCACCAAACAAAACTCCACCATACATAACAGCGACAACCATACTTCCAACCACTGTCAATACAGTGCAACCACAAACCATACAAATTCATGCACCTTTTTCATAGCACTGCCTACCTCCACAACCCCGCGAAACTCAATTCCATTGCCTGCCTTCCTCCTTATACCACTGCAGCAACTAACATCACAAACCATCCCCTTCACAGCACTGCTCCACCATTACAACATTTTCCACAGTCACAACACTTCATATCTACTGCTATAACTTCACACACTTACCACTTTCAATCTCCACATCTCCACATCTTCAACTTCTCTACATTTACAGACCACCCAACTCCACAGTACATTGCATCACCCAATCACCTCTAACCTATCACCCATCCACACCACTGCCTTCTACAAACATTCCAACCTCCACTCAGCCTCCTCTTCTCCACTTAATACAACTACCATCATTCCCTAACAGTTCATTCCCGAACTTCCCCTCCCATTGCCTAGTCCACCTTCTCCAATCTCAGCCGAACACCACATTGCTTACACTCTAGCCTCTTCCAAAATCCTGAAAATCATCGTCTCCTTCATACAATCAACCCCTGCTGCCATCCCCCTGTCACCGACCAGACAACCACCATTACAAACAACTGTCATCACCCCAACCATTGGCCCACTGACAATCACTCCAGACCTCCACCAAATCACCGCGACCACCCATTCAATCTCAAACCCAAAAATCGAAAAGAAAAAAAAAATCCAACCCCATACAAACTGCAATCACTAACCCTGCCCAACCACAACATCGAAAACACTATCGCAAATCCCAAAACTGCCATCGCCTCGCCTAAACCCAATCACCGACCAGACACCAACCACCCTCGTTCGAATCAAGTTACTGGGTTGCGAATTTGTTTCTGGTATTTGGGCTGCTGATTTTCGATTTTCGAGTTGAGAAATTGAGTGTTTGAATAGAGAAAGTTGCATCGCAACAACCACTAGCTAAATCGCCACTTGAACTCGACTTCCTTTTAGTTTCGAATTTGTAATGAGAAATTGGAGAAGCCCTGATTCGATCGAGAAGACGGCAGCTTCAATTTTTCCAAAACCCTAGTTTCGAGCAAAGAGAAAGAGAAGAGGAACGAGCAGGAACGAAAATAAATGGGCCGGCTTTTTTTAATAAAGGGTTTCTTGCCGTTGTAATTTGTGAATAGGGTAATTTGTGACTGTGCACCTTTTACAATGGGCAATTTGTGACCGTTGTAAAGTTGTCATCTATTACAACGGCCTTAATGGACCATTGTAATAACTTTCTATTACAACGGGCAACCAATGCCCGTTGTAAAAAAGCGGTTGTATATGGCATCTTTTACAAATGGCCTGACTGGACCGTTGTAATAGTCCTCTATTACAACGGGCAACCAATGCCCGTTGTAAAAAGGACGTTGTAATAGGGTATTTTTGTTGTAGTGAAGGTAAATAAACATCTGGTCCGAATTTCCTATGATACATGGACCTCCTAAAATCTACCATTCATTTTAATTTTTAATTTATAATATTTCAAAATATAAAAAATGAATGGTGTAGATTTATTTGATTAATGATGCCATGAAAAATGGGACCACTTAATCCATCTTTAAATCATGATCAATTAATCTTTCAAAATTTCATTTTGTCCAATCATACATATTTTATCCAACCATATTTTGTATGTTGCAAACCTTGTTGTATAAGAAAGGGTGGGAGAATATTAATTATTTGTTTAAATGTGGCTGAAGATGAATAAGATATTAATATGTAGCTGAAAAAAAGATAATTGTAATTAATTAACATTGACGTTCGATGCGTCCCCACGTCACCAACATTTTGATCCATTCATTTTCATGAAGCAAAATGGTGGGTTTTATATCCGATCCGTTAGACACGCATCAACTTTAACTGGCACGTTTCTGCCAGCGAAATGCTACCTTATTATATTCATACATAATACTTTGATTTGTATATATGCAAAAAAGTTATTAAAGTCAGGAAAGAGTGTAATTATGAGAACGAAGGACGAGTAAAATAATACTTTGAAAATTTATAAGGACAAACTGTAATGTACTTGATTAGCTTCAAAAAGAGAACTTTTATCACAGGAATAACTTCATTGATGAACGATGGAAAAGGAAGAAAAAACAGATAATTCAAGAAATTAAAATTGTGATATTGAAACTAAATTATTTTTAGAAATTTTATTTAATAAATGCTCCTAAATTATATACGCTTATGAATGAAAACCCATTTGGAATGATCGCAACTATTATTTATTTTTATTTTTTTGTGAATGTATGTATGTATATTTTCAGTATGTATATTTTTTTGTGAATGATCGCAACTATTATGTATGTATATTATTCGGAATGAAAACCCATTGGGTTTAGAATGTATGTATATTTTCAGTATGCCAGTGCAAACATTAAAAATGTGGGTGGGGAGGACACACTTGCTTTGCTTCATGTATCTTCAACAGTGTGTGCAACTGAACTTTGATGATATTTTATTTGTTAGTTTGCTTTGAAGTAGGCTTTGATTTTATTTTTACAGTGATGGTGAAACTGATTTATGTATGTCAGTATTTGCAGTAAAGGTTTGCGAGAATAGCTTGTTAGATTGGTTATGAGATCATTTACTTATGTTAAATCTAACTAGGTGGCTTTACAATGCCAGATTGCTGATAATAACTATGAAGTGGAGTATTATTTTTATTTTTAAGTTTTGGTTGTTTGTGTAAAATGTTGAAATACTACTGTTTTAAACTTTGAACGTTATATTCAGTTATATTCAGAGCTAGCAGAGGCAGCCATAGCAAGCTTTTTTTATCTCTAATGAACCATTTACTTTAGAGCCTGTTCGAATTCATAGTAGGGCTGAGGAGAACAAAGAAGCCCTAAGAAAATCAAAAGGGGAGGATAAGGAAGATTTTCAAATGACAGAGTACCAAGCTCTTAAAGGCAATGCTCAATACATGTATAAAATTTGAGTCCTGTATTATTATGGGTTGAGTGGGGTAAGAGGAGACGATGTAAAGCACTACATTGGTTTTTCAACGGCAGCTGAAAAGTGGGAACCAAAGGCAATGAAATTTCTAGGCAGTTGATATGAAGCGTCACTCAGCTTATAATGGATTCGGGTACCTGTATGCGAAAGGTTACTGTGTAGAGCAGAAAAATTTCACCATTCTCATTCTACCCACAATATCACATAGTTGATCCACCCTTGAATTAAAGATCTTTTTTTTTTTTGGTTTTTGTCACATTTAAAGCATAATGTTAATATACCACTCGTATTTTCTTTTATTTCCGTTTGTTCTCTTCTTAATAAAGAATTAATGAATTGAGTATAATATAAGGAAGAAAGTCAATTTGTTTACTAAGTCAGTCAATCGATGTAAATCATAGAAATATAAGTTTATCATATGCAGGATGTAGGTTGCCCAAATACACATCTAGCCAGTAGTGTGACAGTTTACAGGTTTTTTTGCCAAAATTAAATTTCATAAACACTTAAGCGATACCTTTTAGTGACGGTTAGTTACATTGATTCTTTTTGTTAAAACTATATCACATCACAACCTTTGAAATTTGGTTTTGATTAAAATTTCAATATTGTCCACATTCAACTTGGTAAGCGCAAACACAACATCCTTGGTTCAATACTAACAAACATTATTAATCATACTGCTCTGGCTAGAGACTTTGACTTTTAGTTGACTTAACATGACCCAATGGTATTAACCCCATATAACTAAGTGACAAATTCTCTCTTGAATAATGTTTCACTTTCAATGTTTCCGCTCGATCCAACTATAGTTGTTTAATAGACGTCGTACCATGATTTAAGTATAATCAAAGCGGAGTTTCCACATTAAAGCTCGATTCACTACAAGAAATTTGATTTTTAGTTGCATTTGTTGGTAGCGTTTCAAGGTTTATGCAACTGTTTGTGAAGTTAAGTCATAAAAATGAACAAATAAACGTGGTCAATTGGTTTCCGCCAAATTTTCATGAAACTTTTTCTAAAATTTTACGTGGCCGCTCCTTTTCTCTTTTAAACACTTAATTTTTTTTTCACATCGCTGAAATTCCATGGCCGCTCCTTATAACCTATCTTTCTCAGTTTCTAAATCACCCGTCTTCGTCATCACAAAATCCCTCGACTTCATCTTCCAAATCTTCCCTCTTTATCATCGATCTGCTGATGAATACGAAAACCTAAATTGATTTTCGACTATCTATTTGGCTACGAACTACTGGAAATTACACTTGGAAAGCTAAATCATCATCTCACCAGCATTGGCGAGCTTTTCGATTGACCGACTCAACCTAGGTATTGATTTTAACTTTTTTTCTTGCTGCTTCTCTATAGCAGCCTGGTTATCATCGTGAATTGCTCTCAATCTTCGTGGTATTTTCTTAGAGGTTAGTGATAGATGTATTTCAATCTATAAAATCTTTGAAGCGAGGTTATCATCTATATGGATGTTAGTGATAGATCTTCTCAGCGAGGTTATCATCTCTTGAGAAATAAAAAAAAAGAAGGGAAAGATAGCCTCAGAATATTCATCATAGGCTGCAAATAGAAACAAATAATTGGCTAGCATTTATGATACAGCTGTGATAGCTATATTTGGTACCTAGCTTATAATTAGGATGTAATTAGGTAAAGAATCCAATAATTGTAATTTAGGAAAATGCCCCAACAGCTAGTAGGATTATGCTATAAATAACCATGTACAAAGAGCATGTAAAAATAAGAAGTTAGCAATAAAATCAAATTATTCATCATTCTCTCTTTCTCCTCAAATTTCCACATGGTATCAGAGCAGGATAAACCCTGACTCAAAAATTCCGCAACAAAAATCTCACAACAATAGAGAGGGTCAAGAGCCATGTCTGACAACCCTAAATCTAAAATTACCACCATCACACTTACAGGAAACCAAGACTATATTCCATGGTCTAGGTCAATCTAAATAGGCCTCAGTGGCAGAGGAAAATTAGGGTTCATCAATGGAACCTTACAAAAACCACAACCAACAAAACCAAATGAAGCAACACCTGACGAACAAGCAAAAATAGATGAATGGCAAACCTCAGACCACTTGGTCATGTCAATGCTCATAAACACCATGGATCCTCAAATTGCACGCCTATGCATGCTTCTAAATTCATCCAAAGCTATATGGGACAAGGTAAAACAACTACACGGCCAACAACAAAATTTTGCTCACGTGTTTAATCTTAAACAGGAACTTTCACAAATCAGACAAGGAGGCAAAACTTGTTCGCGGTATGGAACTGAAGTACTGACAAGATGGGAGGAACTTCAACTCTACCTCCCACCTACAACAGACCCAGACGAAATCCAAAGAAGGGCAGAGCAAGATTTAATTTATACGTACCTTGGAGGCCTCGATTCGAGTTATGAAGCCATAAGATCCCAAATTCTGTGCTCAACCGAACTCCCCTCAATCAACTCAGTAATGGCGACAATACAAAGGGAAGAAACACGGCGTCACAGCATGAACAACCTCGACATCACCGAGAACAAAGCCTATGCCGCCGCTCGAAATCCGAATCCTAGAGACACGGCCAAAACGAAGGGCACCACAGCAGCCGATTGGTGTGACCACTGCAAGCGTTCCGGGCACAACCGAGAAGGCTGCTGGGTGCTTCATCCTCATCTCTGGCCGACTCGGAGGAATGGAGAAAGGAGCACCTGGGGCGGCGGTAGAAAAGGGGGCAAAGAACAAAAATACGGAGGAATGGTGAAAGGGGCGGATGAAGAGGTCAGATCCGAACCAGTTAATGTTGGCCACACTCCATCCGTAGCCTCTGGACCCTCTGTGGCTCAATCTACGCAGCTGACCGAATTGTTAACTCAATTAAACAGTTTGTTACACCAGCAAACTTCAGGTTTTGTTCAATCTAAATCTAATTTTAATTCTTACAAGATTAACAATAGTTTTAAAGCTGCAAACCTATGTCACAACACTAATAAGTGGATTATTGACTCGGGTGCCACTGACCATATGACATGCAACCAAAATAAATTAGAAAATATTACACAAGTTCATAATCCTCAACATGTAATTGTTGCAAATGGAGATATAGTTAAAATTCACGGTATTGGTACAACCAGATTCCTTACAAAAAATGTGAAGGATATTTTGTATTTACCAGATTTTAACTCAAATTTATTATCGGTTAGTAAAATAACCCAAGAATTAAATTGTAATGTCATATTCTCACCAAATAAAGTGACTTTTCAGGATCGAGAATCAGAGAAGACGATTGGTGAGGGATGGTTGAAAAATGGTCTCTATTATCTTGAAGAAAATACCAATAAATGTCTTTTGTCATTGAATCCAGTAAATCGTGACAAATTGCTACATTTTCGATTTGGTCACCCATCTGATTATGTTTTAAATAAACTTTTTTGTTATAATTTAGATTCAAAAAATTGTGATGTGTGTAAGTTTTCGAAACAAACTAGACTACCATTTCCCTTATCTGTTAGTATGTCAGAAAAATGTTTTGATTTAATTCATTCTGATGTTTGGGGTCCAGCCCCTGTCAATTCTTATAATCATTATAAATATTTTGTAACATTTATTGATGATTTTTCTCGTACAACTTGGGTTTATCTTTTGAAAGGAAAAAATGAAGTTTTTTCATATTTTCAAGAGTTCTATAACTTTGTTGAAACTCAATATAATGCAAAAATTAAAATTTTTAGGTCCGATAATGGTACGGAATATATAAACACACATTTCTCAGAATTCTTTAAACAAAAGGGAATTTTGCATCAAACTACATGTATTAATACACCCGAGCAAAATGGAGTTTCAGAAAGAAAAAATAGACATTTGCTTGAAGTCACTAGATCACTTCTTTTTCAAACTAATGTTCCAAAAAGTTATTGGTCAGATGCAGTACTAACAGCAACTTACCTTATAAACAGATTACCAAGTGCTAGGCTTAAGGATATGAGTCCATTAGAAATTCTTAAAGGTAGAAAAATTGATCTTGACCATATAAGAATATTTGGATGTACATGTTTTGTGCACATAAAAAGACAAGATAAGTTAGATAAAAATTCAGTTAAAGCCATTTTTTTAGGATATTCCTCGGCAAAAAAGGGGTATAAATGTTACGACCCAAAAAATCATAAACTTTATATCTCACGAGATGTGTCATTTTTTGAAAATGAACCATATTACCAAACAAGTGAACAAGGAAATGCCCTTGGTCAACCAATTTTTTCAAATAATTTTATGTTCCTTGAAGAAGCAAATCAAGAACAGGTTAAGCCTATGGGAGAAGAACAAATTGGTGAAGCAAGCGCAATCTCTTCAGGGGGAGATGGTACCAATGAGGAAAATGAGTCAAGTGAAGAAGTGACTCAAGAAGAGATTGACCTGAGAAGAAAATCTACAAGACAAACTCGACCTCCTGTCAAATTAAGAGATTATGTATCTCATCAGGTGATGTATCCAATTCAAGAATTTCTTTCTTATAAAAAGGTATCTCCTGAATACCGGGCTTACTTAGGTAAGATAACTAATCAAACTGAACCAACTAGTTTTGAGGAAGCTAACCTAGATCCAATCTGGTATAAGGCTATGAAAGAAGAACTTCAAGCCTTAGAGAAAAATAACACATGGGATATTGTACATTTACCAAAAGGAAAAAAACCAGTAGGATGCAAGTGGGTGTACAAGATTAAATACAATAGTGATGGTACAGTTGAAAGATATAAAGCTAGGTTGGTCGCCAAAGGATATACCCAAACTTATGGTATTGACTACCAAGAGACTTTTGCACCAGTAGCTAAAATGAGCACAGTTAGAATTCTATTATCAGTCGCTACCAACCTAGGGTGGAACTTATTCCAAATGGATGTAAAAAATGCATTTCTTCAAGGAACTTTGGAAGAAGAAGTCTACATGACTCTTCCTTCAGGTCACGAAAATACATCAAACTCATCACTGGTATGTAAGCTAAGGAAGGCAATTTATGGCCTAAAACAATCTCCAAGAGCATGGTATGCCAAACTAAACTTTTCTCTTTTAAAAAATAATTTTGTTAAAAGCACAGCTGATCACTCTATGTTTATCAAACATACACAAAATTCCACCACTATCATTCTTGTTTATGTAGATGATATCATTATTACTGGAAATGATAATGAAGAAATTAAAAGAGTTAAGCAATCCTTGAAAGATGAATTTGATATCAAGGACCTTGGAAAACTCTCATATTTTCTTGGAATAGAAATAGCCCACTCAAGCAAAGGCCTATTCCTATCTCAAAGAAAATATGTCCTTGACTTGTTAAAAGAGACTGGTAAGATAGGAGCAAAACCAACCGGTACCCCAATGGAAACCAACATTAAACTTGGACCACAAGATGGTGAACCACTACCTGACATAGGACAATATCAGAGGTTAGTAGGAAAATTAATCTACCTTACAGTAACCAAACCTGATATTGCATTTGCAGTTAGTGTTGTAAGCCAATTCATGCATGCTCCACGCACCAGTCACTTGAGTGCCATTGATAGAATATTAAGATATCTCAAGGGCACTCCAGGTCAAGGAATCTGGATGAAGAAAAACAATACTAACAATGTGGTTGGTTATTCTGATGCAGATTGGGCCGGAAGCTGTGACAGAAAATCAACCACAGGATTTTGCACATTTGTAGGTGGCAACTTAGTAACTTGGAAAAGCAAGAAGCAGAATGTTGTGGCAAGATCAAGCGCAGAGGCAGAATACCGAGCTATGGCATCCACAGCAAGTGAGCTTACTTGGATCAAACAGTTACTTCAAGACATGAAGGTGGAGTGCAAAGAAACTATGCAAATGTACTGTGATAACCAAGCAGCACGGCATATTGCATCAAATCCAGTCTTCCACGAGAGGACAAAGCATATAGAGGTAGACTGTCACTTTGTCAGAGAAAAAGTGCAGTCAAGGGAAATAGAAACTCCATTTGTCAGAAGCAAAGAGCAACTAGCAGATATTTTCACAAAAGCACTCGACAAGACCAGCCATCTGAGCATACTCGACAAGTTGGGTTCAATAAATTTATTCGAACCCCACTTGAGGGGGAGTGTTGAGAAATAAAAAAAAAGAAGGGAAAGATAGCCTCAGAATATTCATCATAGGCTGCAAATAGAAACAAATAATTGGCTAGCATTTATGATACAGCTGTGATAGCTATATTTGGTACCTAGCTTATAATTAGGATGTAATTAGGTAAAGAATCCAATAATTGTAATTTAGGAAAATGCCCCAACGGCTAGTAGGATTATGCTATAAATAACCATGTACAAAGAGCATGTAAAAATAAGAAGTTAGCAATAAAATCAAATTATTCATCATTCTCTCTTTCTCCTCAAATTTCCACATCATCTATATGGATGTTAGTGATAGATTGTATCTCAATCTGTAGTTTTTGCAAATCTTAAGCTTAGATCTAAATTAAACTCCCAATCTGTAGATTTATCAATCTGAATTTGTGCGAGACTCAAAACCGAATTCTTTTGAGAAACCAATCCACTATGTAGTACATATGTTTTTCATTTGCATGACTTCTGAACATCAGCTCAATCAGACTCAAAATTGAAAGAATTGTTTTAGCCTTTAACCACTAAATTTGGGAGTTACATCTCCAATTCATGTAAAAGAAGTTTGGTTTTCTCTTATTTATTATAACTTAATCAGGCAGGTGACAATAAAACAAAAGCAAGAATTGAACTCACAGAACCAAAAGAGAATAAGTTTTTGTTTAGGGTCGTTGATATTTTATTTTCTTTGGCTGTATTTTGAAAATTTTAAACATCTGAAATTCTATGGCCACAAAAATGGCTGGATACATTTTGGGTTGTATCAGTCAGTGTACACATGCTTCGAAAATTTCCTACAATTTATGTTACTACGCATCGTAATAATTTGATTTTCACAATAATTCCGCTGGAAGGAAATCTTTTAAACAGACAGAAGCATCTAAATGTCATAAACAGACACAGTTGGTCACATCTAGATGTTTGTTTAGCAAAATTTTGAGTTTAGACTTCAATTAAACAAGTTTTTAAGCTTAAACACTTATTTAATAAGCATCTATGTCCATTTGTAGTTGCGAACTGAAGGATCATAAATTTCTAATGCTTCAACTAAATTAAACTAAAGATTTCAATCTGTAATGCCCAATGCGGATGAAATTTGTCCAATGGTTGAATTTCGAGGTAGGATTGAACATGTGGTAGTTTGAATTTGATTGATGTTTTAAATAATTTTAGCTACATAGTTCACTATACCTTGTCACTGTAATCAGATTCTATGGATAGTGCTCTAAAGTTTGACACTATTTGATTTTGAACAAGTTAGGAACTTAAGAATATACTAGTTTCCCTTGAAAACATATTTGACAGTAAAATATATCGACTTAAGAACGACAGTGCGTAAAACTGTATGTATATAATGATCATCGAAAGGATTTAAGATAGTCCTTGTTAACTGAATGATGTCGAGAGACAGCTTTTTGCTTCAGTTTAATGTTGGTTTTATGCATATCATAGGTTCGCTATAATGACTATAGAAACTGAACTCAACCATTAGGACATTATTCAAACAAAAAATGATTGATTAATGAATAAATGTTCTTCGGGTCACCCTTTGCCTGTATACTTAGATTTTCCCTTTTCTAGTCAAACACTCTGCTATCTTGTTTACTTTTACATTATTATCTTGACCAATAAAGCTTAGCTAGCCTTTTTTTCTTGTATTCGTGTGTTAACTTATTGAATTAGATTTGCTAAACTTAGAGCTTAGCTAACCATTTTTTCATTATATTAATCAGGTGGTAAGGTTTTGACATAGTAATTAATTTCACCTCTTTATCATTTATTTTAACTTGGAGATACCCATGTTTAAGATCAGACTTTAGAGAGGGGAAAAAAGAAAAACAATTCTGTTACAGTTTACTGAAGTAATAAGTAATAATCTTGTTACAGTTTATAGACATTGGAGATACCCATTTTTTCATTGTATTCACGTGTTAGTTTTATAAATTTCAACTGTCCACTTGCAATTAGTTACAGTTTACAGAAGTAATAATCTTGTTTGCATTTAATTAAGCTATAATGTCTGTTTTTATTTTAATGTTTTGGCATTTAATAATCTTGTTTGCATTTGATAATCTTGTTACAGTTTACAAACTTTGGAGGGGTTCTCTTGTTGTAGCTGCATTTGTGTTGTGTGTATTTTGAGCGTTTGTGTCTAAGTTTACTACTCCAGCTGCTGCACTTTCTTTTTTGTTGTATTCTACATAATGTTTTAAGTTGAGTCAAGCATTTTGATGTCAGTTCGTAGAAATATGTTTGAACCTGAATTTATGTAGTTGTCTTGCCCCATGTTGTCTTGTGTACAGTTTACCCTATAAATTATGTTTTCTACACATGCTCTCAAGTAATGATAGTGATGTGAAAGGTTTAGGAGGTCTCATGTTCATCTTCAGCAGCTCTTTTGGCGCTTATCTCTTGGTAAATATATACAAGACTCCAGTATAATTTTCTTTATGAATCATCTCTTTTTACAATATGTTGACCATGCTTTTTTGTATAGGTACTCCATTTAGCATTTATTACCCCCATTGTGAATGATTTCTGCAACTATGACAATGAAGGTAAAGAATTTGTTCAACATTATTATTTACAGTACAACAGCACCTTAGGATATTTTATCCAACAAGTTGCACTGCTTCTGTCAATTTCAAATTTATATAGATATATCGTTCAGTTGCAAATTTTAATCATACCTGTATTTACTGCCAGCGAATGCTAAATGAAGGAGTGAAAATTTTAATCATACATGTATTTACTGCCAGCAAATGCCAGCATCTACTATCTTTTCAGTTGCAAATTTTAACCATTCATGTATTTACTGCCAGCAAATGCTAAATGATATAAATCTAACAGTTGAATGCCATATACTTACATTTTCAAAGGCATTGGAGATGGCTGATTATAAGAACAAATTGTTAAATCTGCCAGAATATTATTTCTGGACGAGGTATATATGTTTAGTCCATTTATTGTTCTTTCTAAATTAATCTATAAAAAGATGAACACACTGTATCAGGTTACTTTTTCATCTAACCAGAGCTTTATTTTGTTGACGATCATGCACAAGAGGCAGGCTACGGGAGAGAAGAAGAAGGCATGGTGCAAGAAGCGAAAGTACAAGATGGGTTGACAACCAGCTAATACTAAGTTGTCAAGCAGTAAGACAATAAGAAGAATTCGGGTAAGAGGAGGAAATGTAAAGTGGAGAGCACTTAGATTGGATACTGGAAACTACTCATGGGGAAGTGAAGCTGTTACCCGTAAAACTCGTATCCTTGATGTTGTTTATAATGCATCAAATAACGAGCTTGTCAGGACACAAACTTTAGTCAAAAGTGCAATAGTCCAAGTTGATGCTGCTCCTTTCAAACAGTGGTATCTTACACATTACGACGTTGATATTGGAAGGAAAAAGAAGCCTGCAGCTGCCAAAAAGAAGCCTACAGCTGCAGTGCATAGTTTCTGGTGGAGGAGAAGTAGTTTGTAATGGCAATGTAAGGTGGGGATGATGATGTTTGTTGATGGTTGTTTTATGCTCATGTTGGAATTCGACTTGGTTGAAGTGCCGACAAATGTGGATGATCGTAGTTGAAGTTCTGTTGTTTAATTGCTGCAGCAGCAATGTATGGATTGTGGCAGAAGGGTGATCTGTATTGTAGCAAGGCAGTGATGCATTCTTATCGCAAAGTCAATGGAGAACATATGCTGATCCTGTTTTACTTCTTGGGACGATCAAAGGAGAATGTAAACTTAATAGGTAATTTACTTCTTTAATGAGTAATTTATATTATTAACTTTATAAACTACTGACCATCCTTTTATTTTCCTCCTGGAAGAAACTTATAACCAGTGATATACATATATAATTCAAGTGCCTTTTCCACCCTCAAAAACTGTATATCAATTAATATTTACCGTATACTAATTTGGTTGGTCTGAAATGTTGAATAATTTGGACAGTTTTAACTGCAGTATATATAAGCTGTCAACCATTATCCATCATCGCATTACTCAATTGATCACGTCCTAGTAATTTTCGCAGTTGTCATAAGAAAATGAGCTTACCTTTTCAGATAGTGTAGGAAGAAGTGGCAAGGTAGTTGAGTGTTGTGGTAGTGCAGAGAAGTGGTCGATTGTCGTCCATATGTTTTGTTTCAGTACATTGCTTATTTAAGCAGTTTTAAGTTCAGGTTTTGTTTTCTCCCTCTTTTGTTCTGTTCTTTGTTGACAGGTAGTTCAGGTTTTGAAGATATCAGCAATGACAGGTAGTTCAGGTTTTTATGGTGGTTCAGGTTTTGCTCGGTACTTTGGTTATTTCAGACGTTTATTTCAGATGTATATGTACGGTTATGACACTTATGGTAGTTTGGTTATAACACTTATGGTAGTTTGGTTGTGTATGTGTACGGGTAGCTTTTTGTCGACACCTATGTATGTGGATGTATGAATGTCTATGTATCTTGTGGATCTTCAATGCGTATACGTATTTTGTAGTTGTTTAATATATTGTGTTCAAAAGTGTATGTGCTTGCGTATTCTGTTATTATATAATTGGATGCTAGATCAGGGGTAAATCTAGAGTAGCAGGTGGAGGAAAACAAATGCTACTGGATATTATTTATTTTGGTAGCGTTAAAATGTCGCTACAAAAGAGTGATTAGAAACTCAAGTACACTTATGCTGGCGTTTATTAAGCGCTACAAAAAATGTATATAACGCCATGAAAAAGTAACGTGGAGGAGAAAATCCTTTCGGTGGCGTTAAACAGGCGCTACAAAAAATTTAGATAACGCCATAAAAAAGTATCATGGAGGAGAAAACCTTTTCGGTGGCGGTAAATAGGCGCTATAAAAAAGGAATTCTATGGCGTTATAAAAACGCTATCAAAAAAACAAATTTGGTGGCGTTTAAAAAAGTGCAACTAATACTCGAGGATTTTTAGTGGCATGTTTTCTCGTAACGATTATCGAAACGCCACTAAAAATACGTAGTGGCATTTTTTGGGTGCTACAAAAAATCAGTTTTCCTGTAGTGATTGTATTCTTAAGTCGAGAAAATTGTGTAATATTATCACATTGATATTCTCTGTTTGACCTTAGTTATATTAGCCAATAGAAAACTATTGAATGAGTCATTTCATAGTTATCCAATAACTACCAGTACGTAACCTTTTGGTGTCAACAATAGTCATGAGTAATACATTGCCCAACAATTGGAGAGCATCACGCACTATAGTCTCAACGGTATGGATTTTCTATTAAATATACTTTTGGTTAAATTAATTAATTTTTGTAACATATTATATCAAGTGAATAATAGAAAGAAAACACCTTTTATTTCACACAAGACTAGTTCCCGAGTTAGATATATGTAACAATTACATAATTGCCACTAAAACATACACATAACTCTATCACGCCGACCTCTCATTAAGGAGGGACTCCTCTGATATCTCATGGGTAAAGGAGTTTGATGGAACTGATACGATGATGGGGAACGATAATGACAAGCAGGAGTAGGCGACCTAGAGGAACCCGGAATGGGCTCGCTTTTCATGGGATATAGAACTGGGGGCCTCCTTTTGGGTCATATAGTGGATTGAGAAATCTCTATGCTCGTGGTTCCTATCCCTACCATCCTCGCTTAGGCGATCGAACTGTAAACCAAGTCCCTCATCCGCTGCTCGAATTCTCTTGAATGTAGAATCTCTTTTCAAAGAGGGTGAAAGATGGGTTGGTTGAGCTCTCGGATGTAATGCTTGCTCAGGCATTTGAACATCGTGAGCAATGTCTTATTTGCATAAGGCATGCAGATCTCTTAAGTGGGTGGGAGCAACACTAACGAAGAGTTTCCAACACAATCCTCTTGTTGGCTTCATTCATTATGTTTAATGTGCTTGGGACGGTGGAATGGACATGGGTCTAATCTGGTTCTTCTCGGACAGTTGGATGATAGTTAATAGTGGCTTAAGCATCCACCCTGGCCCTTAGTTTATTTAACTCATGGGCAATTTTCCTGATTCTAGTTAGACCATTGTCCGATCTGAGCCACACATCATTTCTCAAGCCCAGAATGGAGGCAGACAATGCTTGCTCCAGTGGCATTGTTGGTGTTGTAGCCATTTGAGTTATCAACCTCGATTTCACCATTGTTCATAGTTGTTATTTTTTTTAGTAGAAAGTAGTTTGTAGAGAAGATAAGTGATGAAAATTGAGAGCTTTTAGAGGAGGCCCTCCTTCTAGGGTCAAAATGTTGACTAAAAAATTAGCAACCACGAAATTATGATCAACAGTTGATGTTAGAAAAGGTTCTTTGCTAATGCTACAGTTAATAATTTAAAAATGAGGAAAAAGGAAAGGTAGTAAATGCTAAAACAAGTAAAGCAAGACTAGATTTAAGTGCGCTACGATTGAGAATGACCCACAAGCACTATTATAATAATTTCTATTACTTTGAGCTTTTCGGTTATAATTGCTGATTTACAAGAGAACATAGTAAGAGCAATTAATGAGAATTCAATCTTTGTACAAGTGCATTTAATATCGTAATTTTAGGGCAAAAATCTAGTTCGGACGGCTCTGATTGATGCGTCAATCCCCAGACTTCCTTTCTGCCGTCGATGGCGATGAATTGAACAAATGCGGGCTAGCCAGGATGGCAACTAGGTTGAACGATTGAGATGATGCCTTAGGAGCAATTATGTAATTTGTTACATATATCTAATTCAATGACCAATCTTGTTCGAAATAAAAGGTATTTTCTTCCTATTATATACTTGATATACTATGATTATATTAATTAATTAACTTAATTAAAAGTATATTTAATAGAAAAATCAAAAATAGTATATGTTGTGATAGTAGTTACAAAGTGTTGTAATCGTGAGTAATTTATCACAACGAAACAAATATACAATTTTAAATGTTCTTAGTCAAGATGCATCAAGATTGGATATCGATATATCCGTTGAGACTGGAGTATGTAACGCTCTCCAAATGTTGGGCTGTGTATTACTCATGACTGCTGGGGGCACCTAAGGGTTATGTACTAATAGTTATTGGATAACCATGGAATGACTCACTCGATAGTTTTATGTTGGTTAATATAACTAAGGTCAAATAGAAAATATCGATGTGACTGATTTACATAGTTCTCTCGACTTGAGAATACTGTGGATCTTCAATATGAAAGCTCCGCTTTGATTATAGCCAAATCATGGCATGTCGTCCATCGAGTGACTATAGTTGGGTCGAGTGGAAGTATTAGAAGTGAAGCATTATTCAAGAGAGAATTCGTCTCCTCGGTTATATGCGGTTAGTACGACAGTCAACTCAAGTCAACTCAAAGTCAAAGTCTCTAGCCAGAGCATTTCGGTTATAATAATTGTTATTATTGAACAAAGGACTTTATATTTAGACTAAAAAGTTGAATGTGGATGAGGTTGGAATTTTGACCATTACCAATTTCATAAGTCCAAGTGATATAGTCTTGACGAAAAGATTTGGTGTAAACAAATGTCACAACCGGGTAACGCTTTTTAAACTAAAATTGGATTTTGCCAAAAATGAGTAAGCAATAAATTTGGTCATAATGTCACACCATATGCTAAGTGACGTGTGAACGTTAACATTAAAATAATTCGATGTTAATCGCTGACCAAATTTACACCCAAGAGTTACACAGCCAAAATGATGAATTCCCTTAAGACTGAACGATTTAATTAGTTTATAATTGTTAAAAATTAATTAAATTAATTAATATTTATGAATTATTAATTATAAAATTTGAATATGATTTGAGAAATAATAATGTTATATATATTTATAACAGTTATAAATATATCGATCGATATACAATATGGACAAGCGATTTAATTAGATTTAATTGCATAGTATTTTGGCTTGGGCTTAAATGGGTTTAAAGCTCATCATTAGGGTTGCAAATTTTGGTTTTGACAAGCTATTGGAGGTCGCTAAAACTTAGAATTAGACCAAGAAATGGATGGCTAAGATTAAGAGAGAATAGGTGATGAGATTGTCCTAATATCTCTCTTGTACAAGGCTATATATATGGATCTCTTAACCCTTAATCAAAAATAACTTTTGGCTGCCATAATTATCAAGTTTGCGGGCTGAAATTAATCTCCATATCAGTTCTAAGAATCTAAAATCACTTCAAGTTAAGTAAAAGCATTATTTGATAGAAAAGGTCGACGATTCCAGACTTATAATTTGACGGATTGAGCATAACTGGAGAAGGGAATTCATTGATTCAAGTGGACTTAAAAGCATCATCAATTGGTATTTTATTTATATATTACAGTAATCACTTCATATTTTATGATTTAATATTGATTTATCCTAAATCTGTATATATATTAATGCCGTATATCTAATTAGGCGGGATTTTCGTAGGTTTATGTAGTTATCACAAATTAGTTTGGTTATGTGCATGGTTATAATATGTGTTATAATTTATGTATAAAAAAAATCTAATTTGCTGTAAAAAATTAAATTTTGTCATTATTAATTATTTTATGCATATTTATATATTAATTTAAATATAAACTAATGTATATTTTAAACATATAATTACATATATGTATATTCATAATGTATAAACAGCTTAGAATTTTTCCTTACACCTATTTATACATAATATGAATTATCAGATTCGAAAATAATTTTTTTTTATATATAAATAATTTTAAATTATCATTTATTGATTATTTGAATTTTTTATTACATCTAAAATAATTATTGCACTGAAAATTCGATTTTATATTTTTTTTAAATTACTACATTTATGCAATAACCGACGAAAAAAAATTAGAATTTTTTGTTAAAATTTAATATTTTTAATAATTAAGGTACTTCGGTTGAACATTTCTTTTATTTATTAAAAATAATATTTTATTTCAAAAAATAATGAAAAAATTTTGAACCTGTATTTTATGATCCTAAATTTTCGTAAAATTTAAAATTATTATTTTTTAATATTTATTACTAATATTTTTAATTATTATGATCAAAACTATTTATTATATATATAATATGATAAAATTATAAAATTATTATTTTATATTTTTTACGCTAATTTGGGTCTGGAAATAATTTTAAAATATATATATTTATATTTTAAATATTTGAATGTAATTAATTATTCATATATATACATTTTATTTAACCTTATATATATATATAATTTTAATTATTATATATCTATGTATGTATAATTTTATATGTTTAATTATGTATATATATTTATACAAATTTTTTAAATTACATATATATATATATGTATATGTATATTTAATTTTGAGAGTTTTAGAGATAAAATATATTTTAAATATATGTATACATATTTATATAAATATACTTTGCATTATAGATTTATACACATATATAGACAACATACAATATATACGAAATGAGCTAATGTGTCTGTTGCGATGTAAATCTCAACATCTATATACGGGCATGTTATCCCTTCACGGATTATTATGTTACACATGCACGCACATATGTTTATTTATATGATACATGTATATATATAGATTAAATCATTCAAAACACTACAAGAAACAAAGCATTTTCCGATGGCTCCCAACCGTCGGCGGCAGTCGAAAGCCGTCGGGAGCCGTCGAAAAATGCCGCCGCAAATTTAATCGTCGGTGAACAGATTTTTCGACGGCTCCCGACAGCGGCCGTCGACTGTATTTTCGACGTCTACTTGACGGCTTCTGACGGATACGTTCGTTACCGAAAGCCATCGGTATTTAGCCGTCGGAACCTGTCGGAAAAATTTGACCCATAGGCCGTCAGAAGTCGTCGGAAATTTGCAAAAAAAATTCTGCATTTCAGCTCCAACTTGGCCTTCCACCACAATTAATAAATACAATATCTTTCAACCAACTCAGATATCCAACATGAAATCAAACCATAGAAAGATAACTAAATATCAAAAAAACATAAATCAAAACCAACTCATATAAAATCTAACCCAAATCATATAAAATCAAACCAAACTTCACTACCATAATTCTCATACATCTAATTGTACAATTATATACATCAATGCTTCACCAACCCCTCACAATCAAATACCAAATGTCAGAATCACTACCACCAAGTGTATCATCAAACAATATACATAACAGTTCAAATCTGAATCCACAAACTCAATGTATCATCCAAACTTGCAAAATAATGACACAAAACAAAAAAACATACCTATCAGTCCGGTCAATCAGCTTTAGAACCTTCCGAACCAGTAGAAGATGGAAGGCGGCCACCATATTACTGCATGTACTCAGCAATACGCTGATCCAGCAACTATGTCATCTCGATGGTCTGGCGACGGTTCTGATCTTCCACTTGCGCCACCCTAGCTCTCAACTCTTTGATCTCTGCTAGATCGATATCAGCTCTGGTCGGTTGGCTGGTTCGCCTCTGTCTGCTAGCCTGCAACACTTATTTAATTTAGTCTATAATCTTACTATCAAAATTACAATGTAATGTGTTAATTGTTATATCTATAAACTTATGACTGAAACTAAAGCGATGCACCAAAAATTAAAAGATTATTAAATTGTTATATCTTAATATATTATTCATTACCACTTGATTGCCAAAGCCATAGTGCCTGTTCCGTGATGGTGGATCCATGACTACCTCAAAAATAATGTCCTCCTCATCCGTCGTGAGCTGCTCTCGACTGGTATCCTCACTAAAAGGAAAATAGTGTATTCCAACGGAGCCTTCCAACGGCCTCCAACGTCCTTGACCAACGGCTTCCAACGTCTTCCAACGTCTAGTGTTTTCTCGTATAATTTATTAGTTAAAAACTGCAGGACGTTGGTAGACGTTGGAAACAGTCGTTGGCGGCCGTTGAAGGATGTTGCAAAACCGCGAGCAAAACAGAAAGCCTGCTTCTCCTTCCCCCATTCGGATGAACCCAATTTCCCCCCCCCCAAATTCCCAACTTTCCTCCAATTCCGCCCCCCCCCCAAGCTGCTCCGACGACTCCAAGCCTCCCTCTCGTCCTCTCTAACTCCCTAATCTCTCAAGAAAAGGTATAAACCCTAATTCCTATATTTAATTTAATTTGTTAAATTAGTGTATTAAATGTTTGTATTGCCTTATTGTATGTATAATCTAGTTTATTGAGGCATAATTTACGTTATTAACTTATGCATTGCAAGATTATATATATTTAAGTTTGTGTTAACAATAGAATAATGTGCATACAATTAGTTTTAGGTTTGTTTGGAAACGTTAGTTGTTAGTGAGCATACAATTAGTTTATGTATTTTAGAAAATTTAAAAAACAATATTTTATATTCATGAAACCCTTAGAGTGTCTTTCGGCCCCGTCTGATAAGTATTGTATATGATCATTATATGGATATTCGTTTTTTAACAGAACGGACATCTATATTCACCGTATACAATATTTGTTGGATTTGTCCCTGTATTGGACAAGTTACGAACACAATAACGTAATTAAATCTCGTAAAACATTTCATTTTAAATGGTTCATAGAATCTCGACAGCGCTTCCTTTATGTTCCCTGTGTACACGCAAATGTGTACTGTTCAGGGAACTAAAATGAAGTGCTGCCGAAATTTTGTTGAATCGTTTAAATTGAAATGATTTACGCGATTTAATTATGTTATTGTATTTGTAATGTGAGGTAGGATGACCCATCGACAAAGTGTCAATTCACCAATAATATTGTTTTAATAAAATGTCAATTTTTTAAATTTATATCGTACTTTTTAATTATATACGTAGGTAAATGGACAATTATTTTACTGATCGAAGCTGGATGTACGAAAAAAGAAGGATCGAAAATGGAGGCTCAATAAGTGAACAGTTTAATAACGGTGTTTGCGTATTTATTGATTTCGCTTTGAGTAATAACAGAAATGACAAAGAAATCCGCTGTCCATGTACTATATGCAAAATGTTAAAGCATTTGATACCAGAAATGGTTAGAGTTGATTTGCGTCAATACGGTTTCATGCCGAACTATTTGGTTTGGGATCGTCATGGAGAACCGTTAGCATCTACTCATGTACAAGCTGAGGAGGCAGTGTGTACTGAAATTGATACGACGAATCTCGTAGAACATATGGTTGAAGATGCTACACGGTCAATGTTTCATGTTCCTCAATTAATTGATGACGATGGTAATGCTGAAGAAGAACCAAATATTGGGGCAAAAATATATATGATTTATTAGATGCCGCAAAGAAACCCATTTGGGAAGGCTGCACAAGCGGAACCCAATTATCAGTAACTGTTGAATACATTGCGATGAAATCTAAATACAACTTCACAGAAGCTGGATTTACAGCTGTTGTACAAGCTGCGAAACAGCATATGCCTCCCAATAATTTAATGTGCGAAAATCATTATGAAGTAAAAAAAATGATGTCAGCTTTTGGTTTACCGTATCATAAAATAGATACATGTTTAAACAGTTGCATGCTGTTTTGGAAAGAAGATATCAACCTTAGAAATTGTAAAATATGTAATCAAGAAAGGTACAAATCAAGAAAGAAAAAAGGAAAGGAAGTCCCGTATAAACGTATGCATTATTTACCAATTACTCCTAGACTTCAAAGGTTATATGCATCTTCTGTAACCGCGCAACATATGAGATGGCATAGTGTTAGAACACGGGAAGAAGGTACGTTAACACACCCAGTTGATGGGGAAGCATGGAAGCATTTTGACCACAAATATCCTGATTTTGCATCCGAGAGTCGTAATGTTCGACTTGGTTTATGTACGGATGGATTTTCACCATTTTCTCAGTTTGGTTCTAAATATTCGTCATGGCCTATAATTGTCACACATTATAATTTACCTCCATGGATGTGTATGAAAACTCCATATATGTTTCTCACAGTTGTCGTCCCTGGTCCTAATGATCCGACACAAGGAATCGATGTTTATTTACAACCTTTGATTGAAGAATTAAAAACACTGTGGTACGAAGGAGTAGAAACATACGATATTTCCAAAAAAAAACTTTCGCATGTATGCTTCTTTGATGTGGACAATCAGCGATTTTCCTGCTTATGCAATGCTTTCGGGTTGGAGTACGGCTGGTCGTCTAGCTTGTCCGTACTGCATGGAAGATACACGAGCATTTTCTTTATCTCATGGAAAGAAAATTTCATGGTTTGACTGTCATCGATGTTTTCTTCATATTAATCATCCTTTTAGAAGAGATAAGAAAAACTTTACAACTAATAGACATCAAACTTTGAGACCACCTACGGTTTGGTCAAGCGAAGATATTTATGAACTTGTAAAGGATTATCCAAAGATACATTAAACCGGAGAACAAATTGAAATTCAAGGTAAATCATCGATTCATAACTGGTGCAAACAAAGCATATTTTGGGAATTGCCTTATTGGAAAAATCTCCTGATTCGTCATAATATTGACGTGATGCATAATGAAAAAAATGTGTTTGATAATGTTTTTAATACAATTTTGAATGTCAAGGGGAAGACGAAAGATGATTTGAAATCAAGACGTGATATCGAAGTAATATGTAATCGTCCTGAGCTTCATATAAAGCCAAATGACACAAAAAAGCCAAAAGCTTGCTATGAGCTAGACAATAATCAAGTTAAAGTACTTTTAAAATGGGTGGAAGGACTAAGATTCCCGGATGATATATCTTCTAATATTCGTAGATGTGTCGACTATAAGAACAATAAACTTAGCGGGATGAAAAGTCATGATTGTCATGTTATGATGGAAAATTTATTACCCGTCGCTTTTAAAGAACTGTTGCCCGTAAAAGTTTGGACTGTTGTAATAGAACTTACTCTTTTTTATAAAGAGATTTGTTCTACTACATTAAAAGTTGATCGTCTACGTAAACTTGAGGAAGAAATCCTGATATTGCTCTGCAAAATGGAAAAAGTATTTCCTCCAAGTTTTTTCAATGTTATGGAACATTTACCTATTCATCTTCCATTAGAAGCACGTCTTCGAGGGCCTGTGCAATATGGATGGATGTATCCATTTGAAAGGTATTTAAATCATCTAAAAAAAAGTGAGACAGAAAGCTCGAGTTGAAGGTTCGATTTGCAAATCATACATCGAAGAAGAAGCTTCGTTTTTTCTCTCTCATTATTTTAGTGACCATGTGAACATATCATTTGAAAGTGCTACGCGTAATGATGAAGGCATTGATCAAGATGATTGTCAAACGACCTTATCAATTTTTAAAAAACAAGGTCGGCCTGCTGGTTCTTGTGTGGAAGTATGGTTGGATGATAGAGATTATCATGTTGCACACACATATGTTCTTCTCAACTATGCTGAAGTTGCACCGTTTGTTAGGTAATTTACTTATATATATATATATATATCATCAACACGTGTGTATACACAAATATATGCACACACGTGTATCTTAATCATAATGCAACATTTGTTATTATATTGCAGTATTTACGAATCACAACATCCTAACGGCGATATCGGCAAAGAATTCGCTTCTTGGTTTTCTAAGTACGTTTTTGATACAACAAATTGTGTTGTAGACGAAGGATTGAAACATTTAGCTATGGGACCAAAAAGGATAGTGAAGACCTATCCAATATTCTTTGTCAATGGATATAAATTTAATACCAAAGAATACGGTGCCGAAAAATTAACTAGCAATACTGGTGTATTTGTTAAAGGTAGTGATGATCCAAATGATCATATACATGATTTTTATGGCGTGCTAACCCAGGTTTTGCAATTGACGTATTTCACACGACCCGCGGAAGAAGTATTTTTGTTTAAATGCAACTGGTTCAGCAACGTTCCAGGTTCTGGAATCAACGTGCACCCAAAATATAATCTTATAGAAATAAAACATACTTCGCGTTATTATAAATACGATCCTTTTGTACTTGCCAAACAAGCTCTTCAAGTTTATTATGCTTCTTACCCATCTCTAAGAAGAGATAAAATAGATTGGTCGGCTGTTTTTAAAACAAAGGCAAGGTTTACATTTGATGGACGGAATATTCCCAAAGAACAAGCTTACCAAGCAAATATCGAGGAAAATAGAGGAATAATAATAACCGACGATCAAATAGATTTTGGACCTCTAAACGATGAATCAAATGCATTAATTGAAGCATTTGAGAGTACAGAGGAACAAAATATAGAGTGCGAAACAGAGTCTGAATCCGAAATGACGAGGACTGATCAACTATCTACATTTTGAGAAGGTAAATTTATATTTTTTTAATTAAACATTATCCTGTTTTCATTAAAAATGAAATGGTATGCTAATATATGATATGTATCACAATGTCGTTTTTACGTTACGTCATACTGTATGTTTTACATATAGTCATTTTATTTTCTGTTATAATGTTTGTTTGTAACATGTATTATATAGGTATGTCGTCACGTAGACGTCCCGGTGGACATTCTGGGTCTCCCTCTTCCTCACAGAGAGGGCACTCTCGTCCGGACGGTGGTGATGGCGGTGGTCCATCACAGGAGCTATGGCGTCTTGTAGTGTGGCTAAAGCCAAAAGCGGATCAAAGGTAAGTATTAAATTTCAAAATTAAATTTCATTTTCGTACAATCTATTCTGAAAATATATAGTAATCATGAAATATTAAAAAAAAATCTCTGTTTAAACACAGTGGTTTCTCTTTGGAGCCGACTTAAGTAGTTCTATCTATATCTCGACGGGCGTACATGAGTCGTATGACCGAATGTTGGCCTAAGTGGACATTGATTCTAGATAATGTTAAAGAGACTATTTGGCAGGATTTTTTGGTATGTCACTTTAATATATTAGGAACATGTTATATCAATTCATGTTTACATTATATATAAAAGCTGTATAACTCTTATTTTGTCAAACGAGTAGGCGGAAGTGGATCTTCAGGACACTGATATTTCAGTTGTATATCGCCACTGGTGCAGCAAAGTCGCAAAGAACTACCGGAAAACAGTAAACAGCTTAAAAACAGCAGGAAAGAAGCCTCAGTGGATGAGCGCAGCTATGTGGGATGATTTTGTGACATGGTGGGGAAACGAGGAGTTTCGGGTAAATTTATCATATGTTTAATTTAAATTCTTCTACGCAAATACTAACTAGAAATGTTAAACAATTTTTGTTTTTAAATTAAATTTACAGAGGCAGTCGGAGAGGAACTCAGCCAATAGGAGCAAGAACCCCGTCACACATCGTGGTGGTTCCAAGTCATTTCAGCATCACTGAGAGGACTTGGTATATTTATTAATTACGATAATAATTTAAAGATTTTAAGTTCTAAGTTGTAGAGATAACGTAAACATATATATATAATATATATGTATATGGACATATTTCAGGAGAGACAGCGTGGTGGTGCTTCTGTGAGTTACTGGGATGTTTTCACGCATACTCATGCGTTGAGTCAGGTCGACGAAGCAGGCACCGTTTCATACTCCTGGGATCACAATGCCAAAGCGCAGTCCGCATATGTAAGTAACATAATGACTTAACACTTATATAAGTTAATTAAAATAATGTTATCTAAATTCAACTTATTTTGCATAACAGCAAAAGTTTCAGCAAGCATGGACTTCCATTCTCGAGGGCTCTGGGCGCGACGAGTTGACCGCCGATGAGGAGGACGCTATTTTTGAGTCTGTCATGGATCCAGCGGCACATGGAAGACGTTATGGTTTTGGAAATCAATCGGTAATAACTTTAACTTAAATTTTAAAATAATTATTCTGAACCAACTGTTGCACATTGTGATGGATTATAGTAAACAGGAATTACAGTTATTAAACACTGATAATTTAAATTTTATTTACAGGTTAAGACGGCTCAGATTGAGTATCAGAGGACTCAAGATAAGGAGGAGATTGCACAGCTCAGAGCCCATGTCACCGCGCTTGAGGAACGCAATATCCGCACTGAAGCCAAGACGGAGGAGCTGAACAGGCGTCTTACGGAGTTTATGGAGCAATACGGCCGGTTTCCGTCTTCTGGTGGTTCTGGAGGAGAGTGATTTCAGGTATGATTTGATTTGTTTTGCTATGGACATGTATATTTGGAGAGTGTGAGGATTTGATACATTCTGATGTTTTGGATGTTGGTTTGGATGTGATTTTTGAGATTTTGACGTAGTAATTTGGTTATGGTTGGATGTTGATGTTGGATTGGATGTTTTGTTGGATGTTGGATGGTTCTTGTTGTTTTTATTGATTTGTATTGTGTATATTGATTAGTATATATGTTTATTACTTGGATTTACTATTATGATTGATTATATGTGAGATATGCTGTTGTATATGTGCTCTAAATTGAGCTTTTATGAGATATACGATGTTGGAGGTGGCTGGAAGCATGCATTGTTGTTGGTTCTGTTTAAAAAAAACACCCAGATTTCCAACGTCCACCAACGGCTTATTGGCACATTTATTCCAACGTCTTTCAACGTCTTCCATCGGAATTTCCAACGTCTTCCAACGTCCAATTTGGTCAACATCTTCTACCACGTGGACAAATTGAACGTTGGAAGACGTTGGTATAAGCGCGTTGGCTCCGTTGGTGGACGTTGGTCGCCGTTGAAATGTATACCAACGGCTTTTCCAACGTCTACCAACGGCTTTCCAACAGCCGCCAACGGCTGGCCGCCGTTGGAATCCATTATGTTTTTTGTAGTGCCTCCAAGAGTTTTTGCCGTTGTTCCATAAACCTTGCCTGCATGAACAAATAAAAATGCAGTTAAAATTAATATCATGATATTTTATTTTATTATAATTTAACAATTAAAACAATTACTAATAGCACATAAGCTAAAATATGCTTATATGGCTCTTGCTAGATTTATCGTCATGCCATGTATATGAAACTATCCCGTTCGGATTTACATGCCCGACGGCATGCGTACGGGTAAACACATCCATATACGACACAGGACCCTGTGCCTCAGCTTCTTGAAATTGGTTATTATATACTGTAATTGTATATTCAAAATTATATAGCACAATAACTATTTATAATTCGCATTTATTAAATTTACCAACTCGGCGATACTGCTGAAACGACTTCGACCCTCCTCGATGAGTGATGGGATTTTTGTTCTTATTTGCAGAGTTTCTTTCCGACTCTGCTTGTACATTTAAATTTAATACATTATTTACCGACCAAATATTTTTTGATATTTACGTATCAATCAAATAATTAATATAAGTTTAGTACACTTACCTTCACCTCGTCACTATTCCAGTGTTTCAGCCACCCTTCCCATACACTCATTCCCATTTAGTTTGTCTTCTGCCCTTTATGCTTCACTGTCGACATGGATTCCTTGTAGTTCTTCCTCATCTCTAGTAATGACGTACTAGCTGCAGGTTATCTGACTGTATTTCCACCGCGGCCTGTGTTTCATGATAAACAAGCAACCAAAAAAAACAATAAAAGGTGAACATTAAATAAGCAACAAAAACAAATTAAGAATGGAAAACAGAAGAATATACTTACAATGAAATCCTACCAAATACACTCGAGGATGTGGAGACGGATGTTATCCCACTTCGGCCAACAAGCAGACATCCTACTCTTGTACGCCTCCCTTGAATCCGATAGAACTACAGCTGATGGCTGTAGCTCAAACCCCCTATGTTAAATATGATACAGATTAGCATATCATACACAAAATATTTAAGATGCTAAAAAAATTTTAATACTTACCCCTCGGCTTTAGGTACTAGAGTCACGACAAGTCGCTATGGCAGTTGCGATGGACCGCTGCCATCGCCTTCTGAAGAGTGCAAAGAACTCCTCCTTCTGGACGACATGATATATACCTGTCATAGACACATCATTTTAAAAGAGAATAATAACATGATAATTAAATATATTTTATCGATAAATGACATAAATGATATAAAGTACATAAAGTGCAAAGTATACCTTATTCGGATTGGATCTCATATTGATAAGCAGAATACATTGCATTTTTAACATAAATTGCTAAATAAATGACGGAAATGGAAATGCCATAAAAGATGTAAATAACGATAAACATATTCAGTTTCATAAATGACTTAAATTACATAACTAGCAAATAAATCTCATCAATTTCGTAATACACCAAGAATTCAACATAGTTACATCAATTGCATAATTACATCAATTGCATAATCTCATCAATTACATCAATTGCATAATTACATAACTAACAAAATAAAGATCATCATTTACATTAATCATTATCGTCTTCTGATTCAGATTCGATCTCATATTCTACGTTATTTTCCTCTATACTCTCGAACGCTTCTACCAAAATGATTGATTCATCGTTTAGAGGTCCAAAATCCGTACGATCGTTTGTAATTATTATTTCGTTGCTTTGCTCAAGATATGCCTGGTAAGCTTGTTCATTTGGAATATTCATCCCATCGAACGTAAAACTGGCCTTTGTTTTTAAAACTACCGATCAATCTGCTTTATCTCATTTTAGAGACGGATAAGGAGCGTAATAAACTTGCAATGCTTGTTTGGCTAGTACAAAAGGATAGTACTTGTGATAATGCGATGTGTGCTTTATTTCAATAAGATTATAATCCTTGTGCACATTAATTCTAGAACTTGGAACATTGCTAAACCAATTGCATCTAAACAGAAACACCTCCTCCACGGGTCGTGAGAAATATGTCAGTTGCAAAATTTATGTTAAAACGCCATAAAAATCATTTATGTGATTTTATGGATCATCACTACCTTTAACAAATACACCTGTATTATTAGTTAATTTTTCTGCACCGTATTCTTTGGTGTTAAATTTATATCCATTGACGAAATATATTGGATATGTCTTGACATTTCTTTTTGGTCCCAACGCAAGATGTTTCAAGCATTCGTCAACCATATAATTTGTCGGTTCATAAATGTACTTTGTAAACTAATCAGAAAATTCTTTACTAAGATCTCCGTGCGGATGTTCACGTTCATAAATACTACATATATGAATGCAATATTGCATTAAATTCTACACGTGCATGGATTATGGAAATGAAAAATCATAAATTATTATTTCAGATTACCTAACAAATGGTGCAACCTCGGCAAAATTTAGAAGAATATAAGTGTGTGCTACATGAAGATCTCTATCATCTAGCCATACTTCTACACATTTCCCAGAAGGTCGACCATGTTGTCTAAAAATAGATAACATTGTTCGAGAGGACTATTTTTCGTCGCCTTCGTTATTATGAGGAATACTTTCAAATAATATGTTCACGTGGTCACTGAATTAGTGAGAGAAAAAGAACGAAGCTTCTTCTTTGATGTAAGATTTACATATCGAACCTTCAACTCGTGCTTTTGGCCTCATTTTTTTCTTCAGATGATTCAAGTATCTATGCAAAATTAATTTACATTAACTTTAACTTCCGAATGTAATTAAATTAATAGGTAACATATTACATACCTATCAAATGGATACATTCATCCATATTGCACAGGACCTCAAAGTCGTGCTTCAGATGAGAGATGAACAGGTAAATGTTGCATTACATTAAAAAAACCTGGCAGAAATATTTTCTCCAATTTGTAGAGCAATATAGGAATATCTACTTCAAGTTTACGTAAATGTTGCACTTTTAAAGTAGTCGAACAAAGCTCTTTGTAAAACAGACTAAGCTCCGTTACTACCTTCCAAACTTTTAACTGCAATAGTTCTTTGAATAGAACGGGTAATAAATTTCCATCATTATGTGATAGTTATGCCGCTTCATTCCACTCAATCTACCGTTTTTAAAGTCGATTTGATGAAATCCCATCAATCAATCTTAACATTTCCACCCATTTTAACACAACTTTAATTTGATTATTATCTAACTCGTAACATGTTTTGGGTTTTTTTACTGTCATTTGATTTCATATGAAGCTCAGGATGTTTGCATAATTCTTGTATATCGCGTCTTGATTTCAAATCGTCCTTAGTCTTCCTCTTGACATTCAAAATTGTGTTAAAAACATTATCAAAGATATTTTTATCGTTGTTCATCACATCAATATTATGACGAAGCTAAAGATGTTTTCAATACGGCAACTCCCAAAATATACTCTGTTTGCACCAATTATGAATAGTCGATTTGCCTTCAATTTCTGTTTGCACTCCAGTTTCATATATTTTTGGATAGTCCCTTACAAGTTCGTATATGTCTTCGCTTGACCATATCGTTGGTGGTTGTCTGGTTTCTACTCTATTAGCTAAAATGTTTTTTATGTCTCCTTTGAAGGGATGATTGACATGGAGAAAACATCGATGGTAGTCAAACCATGAAATTTTCTTACCATTCGGTAAAGAAACGCCTGTGTTTCTTCCATGCAATATGGACATGCTAGACGACCGGATGTAAATAAACATCATTTATAGTCCACAACAAAGAAGCAAACATATGAAATTTTTTTCTTTGAAACGTCGTGTGTTTCTACACCTTCATTCCACAGTGTTTTCAACTCATCAATCAATGGTTGTAAATAAACATCGATTCCTTATGTCGGATCGTCGGGGCAAGGAACGACAATAGTAAGAAACATATATTGCGTTTTAATACACATCCACGGAGGTTAATTATAAGGTGTGATGATAATGAGCCAAGATGAATATTTAACACCAAATTGAAAAAATGGTGAAAAGCCATCCATACATAATCCAAGTCTAACATTACGACTCTCCGCTGTAAAATTGGGATAAATTTTGTCGAAACGCTTCCATGCTTCTCCATCGGCAAGATGTGTCAACGTACCCTCTTCCTCCGTTCTCACACTATCACATCTCATATGAGATGCGGTTACAAAAGATGCGTATAATCTTTGAAGCCTATGAGTGATGAGTAAGAAATGCATACGCTTGTACGGAACTTCTTTTCCCTTCTTTTTTCTTGGTTTGTATCTTTCTTGATTACATATTTTACAATTTTCAACATTTATGTCTTCTTTCCAAAACATTCGTCCATTTAAACATGTATCTATTTTCTGATAAGGTAACCAAAAGCCGACTTAAGTTTTTTAACTTCATAGTGATTTTCGCACATAAATTATCGGGTGGCATATGTCTTTTTGCAGCTTGTATAACGGCTGTAAATTCAGCTTCGGTGATGTTGTATTTTGACTTCATCGCAATGTATTCTACGGTTACTGACAGTTGAGTGCCACTTTTACAACCATCCCATAGAGGTTTCTTAGCAGCATCTAGTAAATCATAAATTTTTTTGCTTCAATATTTGGTTCTTCAACATTTTCATCGTCGTCGTCAACTTCAACCGTAGAGAACAAAGTAAACACTTACATTTTCATACATTATTTCATTTTAAACGATTCAACAAAATTTCGGCGGCACTTTCCTTTTGTTTCCTGCATTGTACATAAATGCGTGTACGCAGAAAACAAAAAAGAAAAGCGATGGCGAAATTTTGTGAATCGTTTGAAACGAAATAATGTGCGAAATGTAATTGTTTACTGTATTTATAACTTGTCCAATACAGGGACAAATCCAACAAGCATTGTACCAGATGAATATAAATGGTCGTTTCGTAACAAAAACGATTATTTATATAACGATCGTGTGCAACACCTGTCGAACGTGGCCAAAAACTCTCTAAGGGACGTAAAAAAAGTATTATATAAAAAAGAAGATATATTTACTAATTTTATACATTTTAAAAACTTTTTGATTTACCACATTTGTTCTGCGTATTTCGAATAAGGCTGCTTTAGTGTTGTTGTCCTTTTCCAATACAGTCAAATTTCTTTTAGACTCGTGCATTCATTATTGTTGCCAAAGTCAAGATGTTATCGACTCGTGTCTTATTCCAATTAACACAATACAATGGTAGAAACAACGCATATACAATGGTTTGCATATACACACATAATTACAAATTATACATACTATTTACAATTTCACGATAATATATGAAATAGGTATACCATGAGATGCTATAAACCATTATTACGCTAGTGGAAACAATTGCAATCACTAATTAGCCCTAATTTATCAACTTATGCAAATCTAGGTTTAGGGTAAAAATTAGATTTTTGGCGAAAATAAGAGATTATACCTGGGATTCAAAGCGATAGAGTGTGATTTGGCAGCCGTGGAGGATCCGGAAGCTTGAAATTGGCGATTGGAAGTTTGAATTGAGGATTTTGGGGTTTTTTGATTAAGATTTTCGTGCTGCGGAATGGGAAAGAAGAGGCTCGGCTGAAGCCTATATATCACCAATTTCCGACGGCTTCCGACGGCCCGTCGGAAGCCGTCGCTACGTGTTGTCGGTATTTTAGTTTTTTCTAGTAGTGAAATAACTTTACATTAAAAAATACTTAAATTTAAATTAAATTTATGGTTTTATTTAAAAAAATTTAGAATTGTTCTAAATGAATTAGACTTCATAAACCCAATAAAAAATCCAATAGAGTAAAAGTTTTGAAATTTACCCATAACTTCCGCTATGGGCTAGTCCAGTCCCAACAATGCGGGCTAGCCAGGACGCCAACTAGGTTGAACGATTCAGATGATGGCCTGGTGGCTGACCAAACCAAAAAATGATGTTATTAGATAAGGTGGCATGGAGGCAAGGAGTTGCTGAATAGTAATGTCTTAGCCATGTGGATAGTGAATGACATTTAGAGGTTACAGCACATTTAGAGATATCATAAAAGAAGAGATGGTTCCACCATACTGATGTTATATGTCAACGTGTATATAGTTTGAAATTATTGTATTTGTACTACTTTATTTATATGCAGCAATTTTTATGTCCACCATCGTTAAGAAATGAATTAATTATATTTTATATTAATCACAAATAATCACTGCGAAAAGTTTATTATAAAAAAACCTTCACATATTCTACGTTCAAAGAAAAACGAGTTCAATTTCTTACTTCTACGTTATGTTCAAAAACTGGATGTTGTAAATTTGTAATATTATTTAGTGAAATCGTCATAATTTCATTATCATTGTCATTATGAAATAACTTTTCAAATGAAATAAAAAGTTGAGACGTGTAAAACACATTAAACTATAATTAAATGACAAGGTAAATAAACATCCAGTACGAATTTCCGAATTTTCTATGCTACACGGACCTCCTAAACTCTGCCATTCATTTTTTTTTAATATTTTAAAATGTAAGAAATGAATGGTGCAGATTCATTTGATTAACGAGGCCATGGAAAATGAGACCAATTAATTTTGAAACTAAATTATTTTTAGAATATTTTATTTAATAAAATCTCCTAAATTATATATACGTATGAAAGATAACCCATTCAGAATGATCACAACGTTATGTTTCTAGCCTAATTAGAAGGGTTGAAGAATGGTTTATTAGTATGATATAATCAATGTAAAGAAAAATACAACTCCATTCGTTTATTAATATATGATGGGACGTATCCAATTTGGATTAAAGAGCTGGTTGATTGTTTCTGTACATATTTGAACCATAGATCGACATCCGTGCATGCATGCATATAATCATTGATTTTACTTTTGTCCACCTTTTCTATTTTCAGAAAACAGCAACACCATCACGTTTGTTCCACTTAAGCAAGGCATAATTATCGAACAACGGGATAATAGACGGAGAATGTGGATCCATCTATTATTAATTATATATTGTAATAATTATATATCTCTCTACACCAATCATGTGGTAAGTATAAAAGTCGTCTCTCTTTAAAAAAGAGTGTGTTTAGCATTTCACTATTATTTGAAGAACAAAAATTGAAGTGACTTTATTATTATTACGAACACGTATGTTACGACACACGTTTCGTATGTGAATTTTGTTTTATATAAATGCACGATATTAAAATATAATATAAAACTTAATACAAATATAATCTATTGACTTAGTTATAACATATAAAAAATAAGTATTTTCACTAACGAAAATTTTGCATTTTAATCAAGACATGAGCGATTTTAGATATAAAAGCGATTGACTTAGTTTTAGAAGACGAAAAATCCGTATTTTAATTAAAGCAGAAGAAATTTTATTTAAAAGACATTTGTGATTGATCAAATAATAGAATATAAATATTTTAGTTTGATTTAAAAGGGCATTTTGAAAAGTTTACGTTTATATCTCAAAACCATGACACCAAAGATTTACCGCTATTATTAAAGATTTTGATTTTTACAAGCTGTAGACGCTGAAAAATTGTATTACAAAACACATCACATAATTTATTACCGTTGAAAAAAAAAACTCTACTTATCAAATTCTAGCTGCAAATTAATATTTTGTTTCAAACAAAGTTAGAAATTAACAATTTCTATAAGTTTTTGCAGCCATATCAACAATTTGAGTTTGTTTGCAGACAAATAAAATCTCGCACTCACAATGTTAAGAAAGCAATTAAGAATTTATGCACACGACAACTCATTTAATATCAATTCTTGCTTCTCGAAAGATACAAGAACGAGCCTCTAACCAATGATAACGATATTACATCACACGTACATGTGATAAATTCGACGAAAAATTTAAAAGAAAACTTTCAATATCAAATATCAATATCATCATGATTATCAATCAATATTAAAATTGTAAATAATATCCAATACCAAAACTGCTACAAAAGAATTACATATTCAATACGTCAATTTGATGTACAGAAGACGTAGGGAAAGAATTTCCCTAGCGTATCCCACGAACAAAAATGATATTGGAAAATAGGGCATAAAAATAATATTCCCAATGTTCCCCTACGTCATGTATTGCGTGCTTCATTAACCCACCTTCCATACGCATTCTCTACGCCTTACTCCAGCTTCCCTATGTCTTCCCTAACCTCTTATTCCCTACACATTTCTTACGTCTCTTTCTATTCAACAAAATCGATTATGAGCCAATAACAACAAATATAAGAAATAATAATGGTTTGCGACAAAAATGACACAAACATCCAATGAAGTAAGAAAGATGAAAATTATCAAGAAAAAACAAAAAAATAAAAAATACAAGAAACCCAATTTTTTTTGTGATTCGAAATATACTCTGGTCTATATCCACTTAAACTTTGTTATTTGATTTCTATATTTTATATTAATCACAAATAATCACTGCGAAAAGTTAAAAATTAATGGTGCAGATTCATTGATTAATGAGGCAATGAAAAATGAGACCAATTAATTAATCTTTAAATCATGATCAATTAATTTTTCAAAATATCAATTTATCCAATCATATTTCGTATGTTGCAAACATTGTTGTATAAGTAAGGGTTGGAGAACATTAATTATTTGTTTAGACGTGGCTGAAGATAGATAAGGTATTAATATTATTTTCTAGTCTAATTAGAAGTGTTGAAGATTGATTTTATTAGTATCATATAATTAATGTAAAGAAAAATACAACTCCATTTAGTTGATAAAATTGATACATTTATTAATATATGATGGGACGTATCCAATTTGGATACAAGAGTTGGTAGACGGTTTCTGTTCATATTTGTACATATTTGAACCATAGATCCACATCCGTGCATGCATGCATATAATCATTGATTTTACTTTTGTCCACCTTTTCTATTTTCGGAAAACAGCAATACATTCACGTTTGTTCCACTTAACGAAGGCATAATTATCAACAATGGGATAATGGACGGAGATTGTGGATCCATCTATTATTAACTAGTACAACCGCACAACGGTGGAGAAACCGATCGTGGATTCAAAAAATAGATACGTTGTAATTTTCATTAATTTCGATTAAACATACACTAATAATAATATTGAACAAAAAATTGTTTATGTTATTGAGAAAAGGTTTAAACACAACCAATACAAGGTAAGTTAGAAAACTTACAAACACCACGAAAAGAGGAAAAAAGGCGCAAATGATACGTAGTAACAAGGCTATTCAGCGTCAAACTTTGTACTAACAATAAAGTTTGTTAATGATCTCGAAAGTATGTCTCTCCATTTGGTCTAAAAGCTGGGCAATGCATCAACATTAAAAGAATATGCATCTTGGCTTGTCATAGATAAGTATGCTTCTTAAAGAAAAAAACATGTCATTTTTTCCATCTTAGCTTGTCATAGCACCAGACCTTAAATATAACTTAATTAAAATATAATCTATTGACTCAGTTATAACATATAAAATATAAGTATTTTCATTAACGAAAATTTTGCATTTTAATTAAGATGTGAACTATTTTAGATATAAAAACGATTGATTTAGTTTTAATAGACGAAAAACCTGTGTTTTAATTAAAACACAAGAAGTTTTATTTAAAAGATATTTGTGATTGACCAAATAATAGAATATAAATATTTTAATTTGAATTTAAAAAGGGCATTTTGAAAAGTTTAAGTTTATATTCACAAAACCATGACACCAAAGATTTAGAGCTATTATTAACGATTTTGATGTTTACAAGCTGTAAATACTGAAAAATTGTATTACACAACACATCTCATAATTTATTTCCGTTGAAATAAAAGAACTCTACTTCTCAAATTCTAAGAGCAAATCAATACTTTATTTCAAACAAAGTTAGAAATTAATAAATTTTAAGTTTTTCCAGCCATACCAATACTTCGATTTTGTTTGTAGACAAATAAAATCTCGCACTCCCAATGTTAAGAGCATTCTCAATCGTGTGTTGTCATACGTTCATTCAAACTTATTCAACCAAAACTTACCCCAAATCCGAGAAAAAAAAACAATTCTTAGCCGGGTTTAATTTAGCCGGCTAAGTAAATAAAGTCTTAACCAGCTAAGTACCAACCCCTGAATTACTTTGGCAACCTTCTGAATTGTCAAAGCAACTCAGAAAAGCTCAATCGACTTCTTGCTTTTTAACCGACACTCGATCGGGAATGTTCTAGCTAAAAATTTATGCACAGTACAGGACATCTCATTTAATATCGATTCGTGCTTCTCGTAAGATACAAGATTGAGCCTCTAACCAATGATAACGATATCGATTTTGATGGGACTAGTCTAATAAATGGCCTCTATGAGAGTGTTCAATCATGTGTGCATTCAATAATCACTTCCGCTGGGTCATTTACGCCCTTACACGAGGGACACGAGTCATAGTATAATATTTCAATTCAAATATCCATCCATCCCCTTTCTCTTTAATGTAACTTTAAGAATATCTCTTTGCAAAATAAATGAAACCGTGTCCAATTTTTATTGGATTAGACCATCAGACTGTGAAAATTTACCCAACAACTGGACAGATAATATGCTCCCCATTCAAAATCTTTTTTCTTTTCTTTTTAATTAGACCTATCGTGCATATGTCTTGAGCATAAAAGCTACGTCAATATTTTCAGAAGGTGCGTGTATTGAAATTGGAATTTTGTAGAGGTAAGGAGGGGGTACGTGAATTTTACATCACATGTACATGTGATAAATTCGACGAAAAATTTGAAAGAAAATTTTCAATATTAAAAATCAATATCGTCATGATTATCAATTGGTATTTTTATAGATTTTCTTTCATGTAATTCAGCTCTAGATGAAGATTTGGAGAGGTAAGCATCGTTGTACCAGTGGTTAAGTGATTTGGATTTGATGCGAAATGTCACAAGTTCGGAAAAAAAAACAAAGAAAGAAGAAGATTTGGGGACAATTTATTATCTTTATAACCTCTACGTTAATGGTATTATTAGCTTTCCATGTTAAAGTTAAATTGTTCCATCCTTACTTTTCTATCAAAGATTACCCCACCAACCATGTATCAAACCTTAGATCGGTAGAAGTGCCATCTTTAAAGATTTTGTTTATGTTTTTTTTCCCGATGGCTCTAAAACTTACAATATGTCTCTTAGTGCTTGATTGAGGTTGTTTAGCATAGTGATTAGAATATTAGCATTTTTTAAGCATTTTATTCCACTTGACCCGTGGAGAATCTCTATTTAAAATATCTAATACCAAAATAACGTTAAATTGCAAGCATTCTCGAGATCATTCGTGTTTCTAAAATTGTAAATAATATCCAATACCAAAACTGCTACAAAAAAATTACATATTCAATACGTCAATTTGATGTAGAGAAGACGTAGAGAAAAAATTTCCCTAGCGTATCCCACGACAAAAATGATAATAGAAAATAAGGCATAAAAATAATATTGCCAATGTTTCCCCTACGTCATGAATTGCGTGCTTCATTAACCCAGTTTCCCTATGCATTCCCTACGCCTTACACCAGTTTCCCTATGCCTTTTCTAACGTCGTATTCCCTACGCATTTCTTACGCCTCATTCTATACACATTTCCTTTATGCTTTACTTACACCAATGTTATGTGGATTTTTTTGTAGAATCATGATACATTTTGTCTTCATTCAATAAAAATCCAACAAAATCGATTATGAGCCAATACCAACAAATATAAGAAATAATAACTGTTTGCAACAAAAATGACACAAACACTCAATGAAGTAAGAAAGATGACACAATTTTTATAGTGATTTAACAAATACTTCGGTCTACGTCCACTTAAAATTTGTTATTTGATTTCTATAACTTTTACAAACTGCGATTTTATAGATAGGTATTCTATGGGTCAGTGGGGATCCAACAAGGTTTCATGACAAAGTCTAGAAATTCAAAAAAGAAGGAAAAAAAAGTCAGTTTTCAAGTGCACTCCACCTTTATTTGTAGGTAAAAATTACCGAGATAATCTCCAAAAATTGCTCCACACGACCACCGCGTCGTGCACATTCTTCCACAAAAATCTCGAGGTCAACCTACCTGGGTCTTCATGGATCATGGAATGGTATCGAACTGAGTTGGAGTCAGGCCTGAGAGTTTTTTGTGTTTGCTTCGAGTCACGACTTGGATTTTCCTACGGTTGCTGAGCTTCGAGTTTCCCTTTGCTTGCTTCAAGTTTGACCTGAGATTTTGTGTGTTCGACCTGAGTTTCATGGATCGGTACCATCCATGGTCTTGGTTCGGTACCAAATGGTCGTACTTGGGGTTTTTGCATGGATTGCTTCGATCCTTGCTTGAAGTGTTCCCAAGGCTATTGTACTTCGAGTTTTTTCTTCTGCTTTGAGTCCGATCCAAGGATTTTGTGGGTTTGCTCCGGGTCAGCTCTTAAAAAAACTTGAAAATCCAAATTTTCAACTTTTGCGCTTATTTTTTGATACTTCCATTTTCTTGCATTTTAACGATGTTTCTCAAGTCCTTGGGTCATTTCTTCATCATTTGCTCATCCGATTTGATCATTTAAGTCTGTTCGAAGATTGCAGCAAATTCAACCATATTTGTAACCATCACAATCATATAACAACAATGCCTACATGCTACTTCCTGGGCCAACTGACAGGCCACACAATCCCCCGGAGGGGTTTACTGCTTTTAACCGTCATGCTTGCACAGCGGGGACACTCCCTCCCTTCAATGATTATATAAGGGAGATGCTGTTGTTTCTCGGCATAGCTCCATCTCAGCTACATCCCAACGGATATGCCTTGTTAAATAACATCTTTGTTCTCTTCATGGAGATCCTTTTTCGACCGCCGAAGCCGATCGAGATCCGGTATCTATTCGATGTCAAGAGTCATGGAGACAGCCCCTCTTTCACCTTCCTGGAAGCGGTCAGGAGCTGCCATATTGTACAGGGCTCCTGGGGAAGGCTAAGTTATTATAAAACCGAATGGTTCTACGTTCGGTGCCCCCCTGGATTTGCTGGGCAGTGGTTGGATAGACGTAAGTGTTGCCACTTCTCTCTTGAATCATTGAGATACTAGTAACTGACTTCAAAAACTGACACACTTTTCCTTTCTTACAGCTGCAATCTCCCGCCCCGATGGCGCATATTTCAGAGAGCTTGTTCGGATTCTTCAAGCGTTTCCGAGCGAAGAAAGGCACATAGACTTAGTCCTGACCGACATGAATTTGAGGGCTGTCGGGCTGATAGAGCGGAGACAGAGCATACATCTGGAGGTGGTACATAGAGTGACCCCGAAGAAACGCGTGAAGCGCAAAGCGCCCGCAGTTGTGATCAACAAAGAAGTTGATCCAGAAAGGACGCCCACCGATACCGAGCTCCCGGCTGGGCCTTCTGCTGATGTCCTGGACTCGGGTGGAAGAAGAAAAGGCAAGGCCGCTGCTCACAAACGTCGTAAGTCTAAGAGATTTAAATCCATGGTCATGTCTTTACCTTTCCTGGGGATCAGAATTTCAGAGGCTCCTCCCCTGCAAGTGGAGAGTCCTTTCGCAGGGCTTGATGATGTTCCGATCTCGGATTTTGTGTCGTCTTCACACGACGCGGGGATGGAGGAGCTTGATAATGTTCATGAACCGAGTGGGTCGCTTGCTACGAGTGCGGCCGAAATTTCCGGTTGGTCGGGGGATTGCACATGCATACACTTTACTACACTACATGATTCACAACTATACTTCGTCCGACTTTGGAAGTTGCTAACTCTTTCTTCGCTTCTCATTTTCAGGTACTATGTCTGGCAGAGGATCAATGCTAGGGAGTCTTCGCTTGGCCCGAAAGACTTCTTCTTACTATGATTCCCACAGGAGGGATTCTGATAGAGATCGCGATCGCGAGCACTCTAGTCAGGATAGGTATGGGCGTGATAGGGATATAGAATACAAGCACCGGTCTAGATCATGCTCCCCTCCTCCTAGGCTTCCATCTCCACCTCCTGCTCATGTTTCACAGCCGTCGGAGCCTCCTCGTCACAGGCCTTCTTCTCACACTTCCAGATCTGAGACTCATCTTCAAAGAGTCGAGACTACATCTTCCATGGTTACAGAGCAGGTCCCCGTTGACCCCACTGGAGAAAGGGCCCTTAAGTTGGCTCAAATGAAGAAGGATTTTCTAAATATTTGCTTTGACGGTTATGTCTTCCCTCCCCAGTTGAAGAGAATTCCATCAGGGGTAGAAGGCACGATGCATGATTATGTCCACGATATCTACACCCAATACCAGGAGTGGGCAAAAGCTGCTGAAAAAGCTTCCAAAGTGGCCTTCGAGCGGGCCAAAGAGATCGAGAAGATGGAGACCGAGCTCGCAAAAAGGGATCGGATTATTCAGGTACTCTCTGCCGAGTCCGAGTCTTCTCGTAAATCTGAGATCGAGGCAATTAAGAAAGCTGACGAAGCAAAGGTGGCTATGGAGAGGTTGAGGCTGACGCATGTCGCCTTGGTGGAGGAGATGGGCCACCGGAATACTACGGTTACCGCCGAGCGGGATGCGGCAGTCAAGGAACTGAACGAACTTAAGGCCAAATTTGCCGATATGGCCAAGGAAAAAGACGACGCGAACAACGCAGCCCAGGAGGCGTGCGAACAGGCTGTTCTACTCAGGGGTGAACGGGATGCGGCAGTGGCTAAAGTCCAAAAGGTGGAGACTGAGGTCGAGGAAAGGGTGAAGTTGGCCGAGTCCAGGCTAGAGGCCGACATTGAAGATCTCCTCGTCGTCTACAATGCTAACGTGCTGAGGCACAGGGGTCTGGCCTGGCTTGACGATTATTCGACGCATCTCCATAGTGCTTGGGGCCGACTGGTTGAGGAAGAGAAAGAGGCACACCCGGATGAGTCTGTGGACGAATTCGAGCTCGAGAATCGTCTGTTAACTAATGACGAAAAGAAGATTCTCCATGATTCAATGATCTCTTATGAGAAGGAGAGGCTCGACACTCAGCACCTGGAAATAGGAGAAGGCTCCGGGGTTGGACATCATGATGCAAGTCTTGATCTTCTGGTGTCAACCCAGCCTGAATCTTCGCCTGCGGTTGATCTTCAAGCCGTTCCTGCCTATAATCCGGATCAGCTGCAAATGTCTCCAATTACAGCGCAAGCGACTGAAGCCGCCCCGTCGCTTATAAGTCAAACTGAGGAAGGTACTCCGAACATTCCACATGTTTTTCATGAGTCGAAGTCTTCGATCGAGTTTAAGTTCTAACAATTCTTTCGTTCTTTGTCCAGTGATTGACGTTGCGCCGCACATGCCTCCTACTACTCAAGAATCATATCAGACGCGGGAGGCTATCGTGACCGAAGCAACCACTGTGAGCACAGCTGCCCCGATTGATGATATGCAGGGGAGTACAATCGTGTTCAATGAGCAGCTGATGGATGAACTTTTTCGCTGCCACGGCGATCCTCGTGCTGACTTGCCATCTGTTATGAGCGAAACTGATCCTGCTGCAAGCTCTTCAATGCCGACTGCTGATGCCTCCAGCGGGGCTCAAGCAGTAACCGAAGAGGAGATGTTTGCTCAGATTGACGCTGAACTGGCAGCAGCTGGTTATGGCGGCAGCTTTGGAGGTGGGATGGCAGCATCAGGACCTGCCCCGCTCAGAATGATGTCTCTTGGTGGTTCTGTCTTTCTCACCAGCCTGCCCATTCCACCTTCTGTAATTGACCTCGTTCCTCCGACTCCGCCTGTAGGGAGCATTCTTATTCACACGAGTTCGGAGGAGGACGTCGACATAATGCCCTCGCCTGAAGACCAACCGCCGCAAAGCAAAGGCTCGAAGAGGAATACTGGCGATGGCTCCAGCGGGTCCACATCGAGGAGGAAGCTAAGGAAAAAGAAAGATTAGGCATGCTCTCCTGGTGTATTTTGGTTTGCATTTTGTTAGCCGTGTATAGATGCGGGTTCGGCCCCTACTAGTAGGAATTTTTTGGAAACTTGTATACGAACTTCTTCTATAATCGATAGAAATGAAACTTTTCTTTTTTGACTTTTTTTTTTTCATTGTGTACTTGTCTAAGTGTTTCAGTGTCTGGACTGCACTTGTGAAGTTTCAGTTTTCGAATGAATTTTGTTCCTGTTTGCCAAGTTCGGGTATTGTGGACATGGTTTGCGACCGGGAAACGAGTCGAATTTTGTCGTCGTATTGCTTTAGTCAATGGTTGATGCTTAAGTCTTGCCCCCCAGTCTTGGTGGCATGTTGTAAAACATCAGTCAGCGATTACCCTTTTCTCCTAGCATGCCGAGTCTAGTGCCGTTGGACGGGCGTTTAAGGAAAACGGGGGTTGAGCGGTTTATTTGCGCTTGTCCGATCGTGGATGATCATATCCGCACTCCGGGGATCCTCATTTGCTTACTGACGGTTGGTCACGCTGGCTTGAGTTTCAATCATATGCCCGCTGTCTGGGGACTTGGAATTGGCTTTTGTACTCCGACTCGCGCTCTGGGAGTTTGGAGTTGGTAATTATATTTCGATCCATGATTTGGGAACTCGAAGTTGGTGTTTAGGCTCCGTTCTGCATCCTGGGAATCCGGAGTCGACGTCTATGCTCCGACTTGCTCTCGGGAAATTCAGAACTGATGTTTATACTCCGGCTCGTGCTCCAGGAGTTCGGAGTTGATGTTTATACCCCGCTTCGCACTCTGGGTATGCGGGGTTGAATGTTTATACTCCGCTTCGCATTCGGGGAATACGGAGTTGAATGTTTATACTCCGCTTCGCACACTGGGTATACGAAGTTGAATGTTTATACTCCGCTTCGCACATTGGGTATACGGAGTTGGATGTTTATACTCCAACTCGCGCTCTGGGAGTTCGAAGTTGAATGTTTATACTCCGCTTCGCACACTGGGTACACGGAGTTGGAGGTTTATACTCCGACTCACGCTTTGAGAGTTCGGAGTTGAATGTTTATACTCCGCTTCGCACACTAGGTATACGGAGTTGAATGTTTATACTCCGACTCGCGCTCTGGGAGTTCGGAGTTGAATGTTTATGCTCCGCTTCGCACACTGGGTATACAGAGTTGGATGTTTATACTCCGACTCGCGCTCTAGGAGTTTGGAGTTGAATGTTTATACTCTGCTTTGCACACTGGGTATACGGAGTTGGATGTTTATACTTCGAATCGCGCTCTGGGAGTTCGAAGTTGAATGTTTATACTCCGCTTCGCACACTGGGTATACGGAGTTGGATGTTTATACTCCGACTCGCGCTCTGGGAGTTCGGAGTTGAATGTTTATACTCCGCTTCGCACACTGGGTATACGGAGTTGGATGTTTATACTCTGACTCGCGCTCTAGGAGTTCGGAGTTGAATGTTTCTACTCCGCTTCGCACACTGGGTATACGGAGTTGGATGTTTATACTCGGACTCGCGCTCTAGGAGTTCGGAGTTGAATGTTTATACTCCGCTTCGCACACTGGGTATACGGAGTTGGATGTTTATACTCCGACTCGCGCTCTGGGAGTTCGGAGTTGATGAGGGATTGTCGTGTATCAATCCCTTTTTTGACTTTGATGTGATGGCTTGCCCCCGAGTTTGGGTTTCACTTAGGGAGTGATTGGTTACATCGCAGCCACTCTCTATTTGAATAAATCCCACCGTATGATGAGACTTAGCTCTCCGTGCATAGTGATGGTCATATGAAGTATTTCAAGTAAATCACAGCTCTGGCTCGAAGAGGTTGCATTTTATTGCTGAAATAAGAAAGTAGGGCAAAGTCAGTTGCCTTATTACAAGTTCTAATTTCAAAATGCATAAACAAATTGCAGAAAAGGAAAGTAAACTAAATGGATAAAGATAGCCTGTCAGGTGTAATAGCGGCGAAGGCTCTCGCTATTCCAAGCTCTTGGTAGGGTAAGACCGTCGACGGTCGATAACTTGAATGTGCCATCTCCGAGTCTTCGTTCAATAGCATACGGTCCTTCCCATGTCGGCTTCATATGTGAAGGAACCAGATAAATTCTTTTTAAGACAAGATCGCCTAGTTCGATGGTTCGCGGACGGACCTTGGCGTTGTACAATCGGGCGACTTGACTTCGATGCGCAGCTGCCCTCAAATCAGCTTCTTCACGCTTCTCATCCAGTAGATCAAGAGATTCAGCAAGTAATATAGCATTTGTCTTTGGATCATAGTATGTCACACGATGAGAAGGTACTTCTAGCTCGACTGGAATAACGGCCTCTGAACCGTAAGAAAGAGAGAACAGAGTGTGGTCGGTCGCGGTCTTGTGGGTTGTTCGGTAAGCCCATAGAGCCATAGGAAGTTCATCGACCCACTTGCCCCCGACCTTTTCTAGTTGTTTCTTCAGGATGGACTTTATGACATTATTAACTGGTTCGACCTGTCCGTTTGCTTCAGGGTGTGCAACCGCGGAGAATTACTTTTTGATGTGAAATCGTTTGTAGAAATCTTTGAATTCAACACTGTCGAATTGGGTTCCATTGTCCGTAATAATGGTGTGTGGGAGACCGAATCGACAGATGATGTTACGAACCACAAAGTTGATTACTTTCTTCGTTGTAATGGTAGCGAGAGCTTCGGCTTCAGCCCACTTCGTAAAGTAATCAACCGCGACGATGGCGTACTTCGCACCACCTTTTGCCAGAGGTAGAGCGCCGATGATGTCGATGCCCCACATTGCGAATGGCCATGGGCTGACCATTTGCGTTATCTTAGTAAGAGGAGCCCTAGGGATTCGGGCGTATTTCTGGCACCTATCACATTTCTTCGCGTATTCCAATGCATCACGGTTCACGGTAGGCCAGTAATATCCATAGCGAAGTATTTTCTTGGTAAGTGCTTGCCTCCCGGTGTGATCGCCACATTCTCCCTCATGCACATCGCGTAGCACTTGTTTGATTTCATCGTGAGCGATACATTGGAGTAGGGGAACTGAGTACCCCCTTCTGTACATGAGTCCATTCTGGATGGTAAATCTTGATGCCTTTCGAAGGACCTGTCTTTTTTTCACTCCTGCGCTCCGGCAGGGTTCCATGCTCAATGTAATTTCTAAGTGGAGTCATCCATGAATCCCTTTCGGAGACGGTTTTGCATACCCGGTTTATTTTCGCCCGGTCGATACTTAGGGAAGATAGCGTTTCTACGGGAACGAGTCCCATTTGTTGAGCTTCGCCTATGCTGTCTAGCTTCGCCAACGAATCGGCCTTTTGGTTGCATTCTCGAGGTATACTGTATATGGCGTAGTAATCGAAATGGTCTAGTACTTCCTTAACTTGCGCTAAATAAGCAGCCAACCTTCGATCTCTTGCTTGATACTCTCCTCGTACCTGACACACAACCAATTGTGAATCACAATAAATTTCCACTGCGATAATTCTCAAGTCTCTAGCAAGTTTCAAGCTGGCTAGGAGGGCTTCATATTCAGCTTCATTATTAGTCGCATGGAAATTGAACTTTAAGGCATAACATATGGATCGACCTTCGGGAGTTTCAAGCACAATACCAGCGCCCGAACACCGGTCGTTTGATGCTCCGTTAGTATAAAGTTTCCAGACGTACTCGGGGGATTCACTGGCTTCGGGCAAGTCCTCTGGGATGGTAAATTCAGCTATGAAATCGGCTAGGACTTGTCCTTGTATGGCCCGTCTCGAAGCGTAAGTAAGGTCAAACTGGCTCAGTTCGATGTTCCACTTGAGTAACCTTCCAAACGTCTCAGGCCGCGAGAGAACCTGTCGTAACGGCTGGTTGGTGTAAACAATAATGGAATGTGCCTAGAAGTATGGTCGGAGTTTTCTTGATGCAATGACAAGGCAGTAAGCCAACTTTTCCAGCTTCGGATAATTTCTTTCAGCCCCAGTCAATCGTTTGCTGACATAGTATATGGGCCTCTGTACCTTGTCTTCTTCTCGGATTAATGCAGCGCTGATAGCGTTCTCTGATATCGCCAGATATATGAACAGCTTCTCATGATCAATAGGCTTTTACAGTATCGGCGGTGTAGACAGATGTTGGACTAGTGCTTGGAAAGCGCCCTCGCACTCTGTGGTCCACTCAAAGTTTCGTTTCCCTTTTCGAATCAGATCGAAGAAGGGAATGCATTTATTAGTGGACTTTGAAATGAACCTGCTTAATGCTGCTACCTTTCCATTGAGACTCTGGACTTGCTTTAAAGTTTTGGGAGTTTCAAGATTTTTGATTGCCCAAATTTTTTCGGGATTGGCTTCGATTCCCCGGGCGTTAACGATGAACCCAAGGAACTTTCCGGATGCAACTCCAAAGTGACATTTCAGTGGGTTGAGCTTCATCTTGTACTCCCGCAGTATGTTGAACATAGTTTCTAGGTCTTTTACATGGTCGGTGGAGAGTCGTGACTTCACAATCATGTCGTCCACATATACTTCCATTGTCTTCCCGATTTGATTGGCGAACATCCGATTGACCAACCGTTGGTAAGTAGCTCCGACGTTCTTGAGTCCGAACGGCATAACCTTGTAACAGTAAAGTCCCAGATTGGTTACGAAGCTGGTGTGTTCTTGATCGGGTAAATGCATCGGTATTTGATTGTAGCCTGAATACGCGTCCATGAAGGATAAGAGTTCATGTCCAGCCATCGAATCCACTAGCTGATCAATTCTAGGAAGCGGGAAACTGTCTTTGGGGCATGCTTTATTCAGATTGGAATAGTCGACACATGTTCTCCACTTCCCGTTTGGCTTTCGGACGAGCACGAGATTTGACACCCATTCAGGATATAGCGCATCTCGAATGAATCCGTTTGCTTCAAGCTTTTCTACTTCCTCTTTAAGGGCGGTAGATCTCTCAGGATCCATACCGCGCCTTTTTTGTTTGACCGAGACATGCCGCGGGTCAATGTTCAGAGTGTGGCTCGCGATGTCCGGCGAGATCCCACACATATCAGAATGTGTCCAAGCAAATACGTCAAGATTTGCCCGCAGAAATTCAACCAATTCCTCTTGAGTTTGCTGGCTTAGCTGAGATCCAATCTTTATTATTTTTGAATCATCGTTATTGTCAATCGGGACATCAATCGTCAGTTCGGCCGGGGATGCTTGACTTTCTTTAGATTCTCCTTCGTCCTCAGTTTCTCTCGGGTCAAGGTCCTTGAGGAATTGGCTGGGGTGCCCGGGCCTGGGCCCGGGCGTTAATTGTCAATTATCGGCGAAACGGACGCAGAGAGATTCCTCTACGCCTTTTCCCTTCTCCTTTCGCTGCGCCTCTCGCAGCTCAGCAACATAGCAGGCTCTGGCAGTGGCCTGATCTCCCTGAATGATTCCTATTCCATGATCAGTGGGAAATTTTAAGGTCAAACACCATGGAGCAATGGCTATTCTGAATTCAGCAAGGGCTGGTCGGCCCAAGAAAGCATTGTAAGGGGAGTCTATGTCCAAAACGATGAACTGCAACATCCGTACTCTCCGACGCTCTCCAACTCTACTGGCAGTTCCACCATCCCAGTGGGGATTGTGGCACTTCCGTTAAAACCGTGAACTCGAGATTGACAGGGCTTTAAGTCTGCGGCTTCCATCTTCATTTGATCATAAGCTCGCTTGAACAAAATATTCACAGAGCTTCCACTGTCAACTAAGATCCTCTTTATCCAAGCGGGACCTACTTGCGCTGAGATGACCAATGGGTCGATAGTGGGAGCTTCGATTTTATCTGCGTCTCTGCTTCTGAACACGATGTCATCCATCATCGTTTTCTGTTGCTTGGCCGGAGCGCCCTCGTCAATGCTACTGCAACACTCGAAGTTCGCATGCCTGATAGAACTGGCATACGACTCCATTTCCTTCCAGCTTCGATCTGCTGGGTGAGGACCACCACTTATCGTATTGATGACCAACCTCCCGTCTGCACGAGCGGGTTCCTCCTGTCTTTCTTGATTCGGCCCACGGTTCTGATTTGATGGGCCCACACCACCGGATTGCGGCGCCCGTACATACTGATCCAGCTTCCACTCATGTATCAGTTTTTCAATGAGGTCTTGTAGGTGACAACACTCATTGGTGTTGTGTCCATAATTCTCATGGAATCTACAGAATTTTCCTGTTTGGCTTTGTCTTTCAGTTGGTGGTTTTGGGGCAGGTTTCTTATACTGCATGGTATTGCAGGTCTGCAAATACACATTTTCCAATGACGTGTTCAATGGAGTGTAGTTTTCGTACATGGAAGCTCTACGCCGTGGTCCACGATCCTGATCGCGTTTCTTGTTCTGATTTCTATTGTCCCTCTGCTGATTTTGTTTGTTTTGGACGTTCAACTGAACTTTTCCAGAACTATCTTCGGATTGTTTAACAGCGACGTTACTCTGGATACCTTCGATGTTGGGTCCTACGTCATCCTGTTTCCTAGACTGTTTCGCATCCTCCCTTCTCAGGAATTGGGCTGCCTTGGAATAGAAACGGTCCAATGACGCAGGTGGTTTCCCAGCTAACCAACTTTCGAACTCGGAATCAGCATCAATCCCCATAGTCAGAGCCATCAGGATAGAGTTATCGTTGTGATTACTTATTTCTACGCACGCAGCATGGAATCGCTCCAAGTAACGTCTAAGCGTTTCTCCGGGAGCTTGCGTAACACTAGACAGAGTGTTAACGTCCTTTGGCCTCACCACATGCATACAGAATTGTTCGACAAACTTGGTGGCCATCTGGTCAAAGTTAGAGATGGATCGCGGTGGCAAACGAGTGAACCACATGGTAGCGATGCCCCCTAGGGAAATGGGGAAACTACGACACTTTACTGCGTCATCCGCTCTAGCAGCATTCATCAACCATTCGTATTTCAGGACGTGTTGATTGGGATCAGAACTCCCTTCATAAACTAGCAAAGCTGGCATCCTGAAGTGCCGAGGTGGTTCAGCATATAAAACATCATCGGTGAAAGGGGTATGACTTCAGGAGATTCCGCAGTCGTCATTAAAGAGACCCTGACTTTCATGGATCATTTGGTGGATCATCGCTGGTATATCTGGCGTTCGGACACTGGGTGCATGTTGTGCCAAGGTGTGGTCGGGTTCCACAGCGTGAGTCTGGACCGGACGCGGTCGACAGTCCGTGCATCGCCTCCTTGGTTCAACATCCTCAGGGACATAAGGTTCAGGAGTCTGCTCTCGTTGGCTATGTTGAGGATCAGCTTGGTTTCTAGCATCACCTCCCCATCCGGCAGTGGTGGTAGTAGCAATGTTGCCGGTAACATGATAAGGAGCAGCTCCTCCCCGAGTTGATGGTTCTGTGCGGAGGCTAACGGAGGGTCCAGCTCTAGGTTGCCCAAGGTTCGAAGCAGGTTGGTGTCCCGTGGCCTAGGTGTAGCTTCCACCTAACCGTGGACGTGTGGATCTAGTTTGGCCATCGGAGGAGGCTGAACTTTCTGTGGAGGAGTGATAACCTTGGTCTCTTCTAGATCTCCTTCGCCATTGGCGATTTAGCTGGTTAGTCAACTCCGTGTTGGCGCGTAGTTGTTCCGCTAGCTGTTGTCGACTTTGAGTCAACTCTTGAAGTAATGTCTGGAATTCTTGTCTGGTGATTGGACCTGATGGATCTGAAGGTCCTGCAGCATTTTGGTTGGATGGAGGTGATTGCACGGGATTTTGTCGGTCTCATGCTCCTTGATCAGCAGCTGTAGAGGTGGTACGTGTGCTCACCATGATGAATTGGTGAAGTCCTTTCCTAGATCTGACTGCAAATCTGAATAGAATGGAAGGGCTACAAAGTTCTAGATCTAGATCTTCTTCTTAGATTTATGCAATCCAATATAGATAGGAGCTCCAAAGAGCAGGAGAAAAATTGGGTTTTTCTTAGTGAAAGCACCAAAGTGTTTGTACCAAAATTGGGCACAACACTCTTCGGAAGTCTTTGAAGAGATAAAGTGAAGAAATTAAATGAAAAAAGAGGAATTATCTAACAAAAACTCCAAATTTCAGAAATGAGAATAATTAAAGTGCAAGGAGACACAAGAATTTAGAGTGGTTCGGCGTATAGCCTACGTCCACTATGAAATAATTTGTTTTATTGATCTTTCTTTTGCGTTTACAAGTGAATTCAATGATTTACAGCAGTCAATTGTGATTTGCAACAGTGAATTTCGTTTGTGGCAGCAGCAATTGAGTTCAGATCTGGATCTGGCGGAGTCCGGGCATTGGAGATCTCAAAGAGGAAGAAGAACCCCTTTTTTGTTGGCTTTGGGGGTCTATTTATAGGTGTAGGAGGCTGATATTTCGCTCAGATCTCGGGAGACCCTCTCTGGCACGTGACTAGGCCCGCACGCCCAAGCCCATGAAGTTTCGGTCCGATCCGTGATCGACACGAACAGATTTCGACTCGCTCAAGATTTCGTCCAATGGAGTCGAAATTTGGCGTGGACATTCTTTAGCATGCACGCAGTCTTCGGTGAAAATTTCATAGCATTTGGACTTGTAGATTGGGAGATATGATCGATATGAAATGGAGTTTTCGGTGGGCTGTTTCCTTCGACTCGCTCCTGTTTCGAATCGCTTCCCTTCGACTCGATGACGTGGCGCTTCCTGGATTGCTCCGCCTTTGACGCTGCTTTGAGCGAGTCAAAGCGCACACTGATTTGAGCAAGTTGAAGTGTACAATGGTTGATCGAGTCAAGGTGCATGGTTCGACCGCTTCGAGTAGTGACTTTGCCAACCGGAGCTGAGTTCGATGGAGTCGAATAGTTGTTTGAGAGGAGCGAGTCGAAGTTGATGGAGTTGGCCAGTGGTTTGAAGTGAGCGAGTCGAAGAAGGTAGCTGAGCGAAGCGAGTCAAAATAGGTACTTCAGATGGCAGTGAAGCGAGTCGAACATGAACGAGTCGAAGTTGGTATCTGAGGGAACCAGAGCGAGTCGAAGGAGCGAGTCGAACGGTATCTGATTTTCGTCCAATTTTGCATCCTTCATAACTTGAGCATACGAACTCGGATTGACTTGAGATTTTTAACGTTGGCTCCCATGGCTTAGCTTGTCATGTCCTACCAATTTTGACTCGATCTGGATTCGGACAAAATTCGCCGATATCTGTAGTGAGCCTGTGTATAACTGATTTCTAGGATGGGCCGTCATTGGTTATTAGTCAATTCCTTAGTGTTACGGCCTTGCCAAAAGGCGGGATAACAGATTTGTTATACATAAATACATGCATGCATACACACACAAACACATGCGCGTGCGCGCACATACACACATAAGTGGCAATATAGATAACACATGTATGTATGAGTGTATGTGTGCAGTTAGGCATTTACATTTCTGATATTCATATGAAATTGTCATATGCATATGTAAGTATAAAGCATATGTATATACAAAAACATAAATCATAATATCTATATTTATGTGTAACTATACATATGTTAATATTTCATTACGCTATGTTATTATACTATTGAATGTATATATTTTACACCCAAATAAACATTTAATTGAATTAATTAATATGATTAATTGCTAATGTAATATAGTTCAAATAAAATATAATTTTATTCAACTACCAGACATGATTTAGTGTAAACCGTTAGGCTTCATGGGTTCACTATGATCCAAGTAGGGATTTTTTTTAAATCTGCCTACTTCACCCACTGTAAACATGCTTAGTTTTTAATGATATTAGAGTCCAAATGGTCTATGTGGTCCAATTAACAACTTTAAAACCAATTAATTAAGCCTACCCATCCTTGAGTGTCTAGAAAAGTAGTGTCTATGCTTTAGGTTGAATAATCAATTACTCTTCGCTCCTTGGCTACCGGCCTGGCTCAATGGGTGGAGTAAGTCCAAAGGGTTGGCCCAATTGTAAAGGCCCAAATTGATTTACGCCTTGAGTTAGTTTTTAAAATTAAGTTTAAATTTTTTAATTTCAAGGTTAAAATATAAAAGAAAATTTTATAAATGTTATATCCTAAATCTGAAAATTTTAAAAATTCTTTTTGTGAAATTAATTTGATATTTTTTAATTTTTTTATAAATATTTAATTAGTTTAATAAATTAAATAGCTAATTAATTAAAAGTTAGTTAATTAGAATATATATATATATATATAGTGACATATGTACATGTAACCATAAAGGTTATAATTGAAATTTATCCTAAATTGTTTAAGGTAAATGAAATAAATTCTCTAAAATTTATTAATTTGTTTAATTAAAATGTTTAATTAAATAAATGATTTATTTGATAAATAAATAATTAAATTGTGTATACTGATATATAAACTAATAAAAATACATAGGCCATTGTTCAATAATTTAAAATGTTTTCACTTTCTCAAAATTGTTTTGAGAAATTTAATTAAATAAAATATTGAAATTTAATAAATATTCAGTTAAAATGTTTAATTACTTAATTAATTAAATAGTTAATTATGTGTGCGTGTAGAGCCATGATCAATAGCCTCCTTTATTTAGCACCATATCATAATAACGTGATATCAACCATAAGTTTCTATTTAAATATTTGTTCTTTCACTCTCTTGTCACATGACCAAAAAATTTAAATATAAACTTGTGGCTGATATTAGAGGGATACAAATGGTGCTAAATAAAGGGGGCTATTGATCCTAGTTCATATAAATATAAACTTATTTTAAATTTATAAACAATTATAAACTTGATTAATTTTTTCTTACGGGATAATTAATATGGTTTTAAATTTATAAAAGAGTTATATCAATTATCTTTCGACATGATTAACATTGTTTTATATTTATAAAAGTATTTTAAATTGATTTATTTTCTTTCGAGATAATAATATATGGTATGAACCGAGGTTTAAAGCAATTTTGATTTATAATACAAGTTTAGAAGTTGTTCACTATATAGCGATAGTCGCTATGGATGCAGTTCAGAGATATATGGTTTTCGTAAAGTATAAAAGGTTATTTACTTTAAATACTTTGTAAATTCTTTTCAAATAGGTTCGTAAAGATTTTATAACTATTTGGAAGGAATTTGGGGTTTTAAATATATTTTAAATTATCATTTTATCTTAAAGTAAAATCCTATTTTTGAGATATTAATAATAAATTATTTTAAATAATCATTTTAATAACGATGTTTAAAGTTAATTAATAACTATAATAAAAGCAGTTTAAAGTTAGTATTTGTGATGCAAAAACTAAGCACAAATTTGGTTTCCAAAGTTTAGAAGTTTGATTCAGTTATGGAAAGTATAAGAAATTAAATTTTTACCAACAATATCGCTTATATGGAAAGGGTCTATCCATATTCTTAGCACTAAACATCGAGGTATGGAAACTGTAACGACCCCACCACTATACCCATATTATTAAATAACATTACAAATAATTTTGTCTAATAACATGGAGAATACGGTTGTTCAAGGGTGATCGAATGTGAGTATATTTTTATACTAACACCGACACGTCTTTATTACCTTTTGAGGATTTGAACTGAAAATTTTGACGTGTACAGTATTGATACGAAGTAATAAATACATCAATTAAAATATTCACAACAGTATATAATATAAATAAATCGGAATCGGAATCAAAGAGCAATGTGGAATTACATCATATACATGATAAAGTGCGAGTCTATAAAATATCAGTACTAGACCCACATAATATATACATCATATCCAAATAGGCACATAACGAATGCTAGATAATACATATGACATGACTACTAAATGTCGATATACATAAGCATGAAGTAAACTAAAATGACCAAAATAGTCTACCTCAATGCTATCCTAAAGTATAGAGGTCAACGAGTCCCTGTACCTGTAGAGTCTCGGCCGAACCCGAGTATTTTGAAAATAAACGGATCAAACTATATCTAATAAAGAGATGAGATAATGATATCATAATTTTATGACTTAACAATACTAATAAGCCATAAATAACAATATGCCAAAAACCAGAATCATAAAAAGGCATATCAAATCCAAATCACCATTTCATAAATCCATAACAGGTTTCTAATGGACTATCATCTCAAATATGGTGATAATCAAATCAAAATTTCTTCAGAGCCAAAAGAAAAGACACCGAAAGATCTAATCACAAATCTCTAAGGAAATAATCATCACTAAATGAAATAATAATAGTAGTCATCTAACAGTTTAATATAGTGGCACACAATCTACAGAAAGAGATCTGCTACATAGAAAGAAAGCCTACTGAAAGCGACTGCAAATTAGGAACAATGCTCAAAGAAAAGAGCATCCATGTACCTAATCCATCCTATGCCAATTTACCTACCGAAATAGGTAAATATCGTCTAACTGTATAAAACAAAATAAACTGATAGATTGTAGTTTTTATAAACTATGATGCATGTAAACATCTACTTTCTAAAAGAGACACCCATATGTACACCATGACAGACCTACTGAAAGAGATCTGCCTACCCAACTCTAAAAATGTATCGACTCTTAGGTCGATGGAAAACGAGTTATCATCTCTCAGGGATCTATCGCCCTGAAATCCGAACACCCTAAGATAGTACAACTCTAACCGTGGCTCACTTTCACTTTAGTAACCATTAGAATCTAACTAACTATCCCATACCAGATAGTGAAACTCTAGTATTGATTAAAAGGTAGTAAATTCCACTCAAACTCTATTTAAAAAATTATAATAATAAGCGAAAGAATTATACAAAATGTCCCATACCAATCTGATAATTCAATCATTTATTAAAATTCTTTTTATTTCATAGAAAAAACAAGAAATCCGATAAAATATCAGTCCAAATTAAATAAAATAAAAGAGTTTTTAAAATCTTTTTATTTGTTTAAAGTAATTGAAAAGAAAAAGAAAATAAAAGAGTAAACAAAATGTGAAAATTCTTAATTACTCATTTTTATACCATGCTTGTAAAAAAAAAATTATTTGTTAAAATAAATGACAAGTCAAGCTTAGTTAAATGGCAAGGCAGTTAAATGAAAGCATGCATTGACAAATTTCAAAAGATATATACATATTTTGTAAAGTATGTACATGAAATATTTCAAACTGATATACATTGTAAATTTAGACTACCTATTTAAAAGCATTGGGAATTAGTGGAGTTATGTATGTTTACATTGAAAAGTCAAGGTAAGAAAAAAAAGTGTAAATGCAAGTAAATTTGTATATATTTTTATAAAGCTAGGCTACATATTAGAAGTAGGTAAAAAGTGATGTCAAATCAAACTATGAAATTAATATATGCACAACAATAGTTTATGTTTCATAGCAAAATTTACAAAATGAACCATGTTGTACAAGCAAGGACGAAAATATTCAAAGCAAGAATTCTTTCATTCTCATTTTTAAAGCAATGCATTTTTAATGTTTTAAGGCTTGGCATATGTGCCTTTCAATACAAGTAGAAAGGAAAGAAACGTTTTATATAGCTTGAAAGGAATCAAAACAAATAAGAAAATGTGTACAATTCAAAGCAAGGGCAGGGACGCAAATCAGCAGAGCAATAAGCTGACTTGGACAACTCAAAACAACACACTAAAGTGCATGGGCTGGGATGAAAATTAAAAGGAAGAAGGCATTTCTCGGTTAAGAAATGTTGGTCCGTGTTTTCATACAATAGTACATCTAAAAATTTGAAGTGATGGGGACTAAAATTCAATGCAAAAGTGTTTGAGTGTGTGGCCATTATTCAAAAACCATAGTATACATAAAGCACATTGTTACACCAAAAAGCAACCTTTCGACTAAGTCGAATGGTCTTTCAACAAAGACAAAGGAAAAGAAGCAGATCCCAAACCTTTCGAAGGAGTTGAAGGGATGCAGTCATCGGAGTTTAACAGTCCCAAACCTTTCAAAGGAGTCGAAAGGTTCCATCGCTCAGTATCTAAGGAGTTCTTACCTTTCAAAGAGGATGAAGAAGTCAAAGCAAGTGTGAGAAACTCCAAAGTGACCTTTTCGAAATCATAACAAGCCTTTCGAACCGGTTGAAACACATCCAGGATACCTTTCGAAAATGTCGAAAGGTTTATGAAGAAGGCAGCACTCACAAGTCAACAAAGAATGAAAGACAGACTTTCGACAACATTCAAGGGAAGCATAGTTCTCAACAACAATCAAGTGAAGAGCAACCTTCCGACAAGGTCGAAGGGTTCACAACAATCAAGTGAAGAGCAACCTTCCGACAAGTTCGAAGGGTTCACAACAATCAAGTAAAGAGCAACCTTCCGACAAGGTCGAAGGGTTCAGAACAGTGCATAGAAGACAAACCCTTCGACAAAGTTGAAAGGTTCATAAAGGCATAAAGGCATAAAGGAAAGCAGACCTTTCGACAACGTCGAAAGGTCCATAATAGCATATGAAGGGCAAACCTTTCGACAAAGTCGAAAGATTCAAAGTAGCATATAAAAGGAAGACCTTCTGACCCAGTCTAGAGCATGGAGTCGAATGGGGGGGGGGGGTGCTTGCATCTATAAATAAGACCCAAGGGGTCATGTTTTGGGTATCCGATTTCTCACATTCTAATCTTGTATCTTCTTAATCAAAGCATTGTAACCCTAATTGGGTGTTGATTTGGGGATTTAATAAAATAAAGCTTTTTCTTGGATAAAGAGGGAAGTCCTAAGCTTTGTTAACTACTTTACTGTTTATTTAAATCTTTGCTGGATTAACTCCTATTTTCAGGTTCAACCTCATCAAAAGGTTCTTGTCGACAAGGTCGACAACACTCCCATACAAACAACTACCGCAACCCTTCGAAGCCTAAGCTCTACAATCTGTTCCCTTCGACAAGGTCAACAAATTAATTAGTTCAACATTTACCGAAACCTTCCGAAGCCCTTAACCCTGTGATATGAACCTTTTGACAAGGTTGATAATATATTTGGTCTAAACATCAACTGCAACCTTCCGAAGTGGTTAACTCTGAGGCTTAAACATTTCGACTAGGTCAATAGTGCTTATGCTATAACAACATCAGTAACCTTTCAAAGCTACAATCCAAGTGTCAAACCTTTCAATTAGGTCAAAATCTGTTCCCTAAATATAGAAACCTAGACTTGTAAGGCTCAATCCAAAGGAGATCATTCCCATACCATTCGACAAGGTTGACACCTACTTCATATAAGTGATCTAACCTTTCGACAAGGTCGAAAGCTGCTACATATCCAGCAAGGAATTTGATATCCTGCCTAAACCTAAGGAAAGCTTTCACTCTAACCTTTCGATAAGATTAAAACCAACCTTAAAAGAATAAACTCAAAGAATTTCAACCTAACCAAAAGGAAAACTAACGCAAGGGACCTCATACAAGTTCAGCTAAGACGAAAGGTTACCTAACTCAAAGACCAAACCTTTCAACGACGTCGAAAGGTCCAACCCAAGAATCAACAATAAGTAAAGATAAATTTAAAGGCAATTCTTAAGGGTATCAAGCCCTTCATTCAAACAAGTCTATCCATTCTCCTTAGAATAACTTTGAGGTGTTGACAAGAAATCTTGTTAATATTTTTTGCGCTAGTAGGAGGGCTCGAAGCTCCGACCTGGTTAACCCCCTAACATTACTATTCTCTAACCCCTTTTGGATCAATCCTACATCAAGTTTATTCACTTTGGTTTGATCATGGCTAGAAGATTTAAAAGATCTGTACAAGGGTGTTTAGAACCACATCTGACAAGATTCTCCCAAGTAAACATCAAAAGCTCCATTCAAGATGAAGAGCAAAGGCTAAGGCTCGAAGCCCTAAGGATTATAAACAAAAAGAAAGCAGAATCTTATGATATTGAGAAATGGAGTCTAAATCCTTTTCATGTGGGTCCTACCCCTGTTTTTGCACTTGGAAAAAGAACAAATGGAAGTGATAATATCTTTAATCAAATGGGAAGAACAATCCAACATTATTCCAAAGGCATAATCTTTGAGATCGAGATAATGAATGATTACAACGCCTTTGCACACAAATGGCAACCAACTACAATAAGAGCACAAAAGTCAAAGTGCCATCCTCAAGAGTCAAGTTTCAAGTCTAGAATTCCAAAAGAATGCAACTTAACAATATCAATGGAAAACGTCCACTCGCTCACAAAGGATGAACTTAACTATTGGCCATCACAAAAGAAAAAGCCAAAACATGAAAGTAACTTGGAAGGGTCCTTCTGTCATTATCATACGATGAATGGAATGAAACCAACCATTGTAGAGCCCTGGAGGGGATGATCATCAATTTCTTTAGACAAGGAAAGATCAGTGAATTTGTAAAAAGGATTTGGGATCAACTTTTTGGAAAGAGAAAGTCTACATGGTTGGGAGTGAAATGCTCCTTATATTTGGATACTACCTAAGATGGTAGTCTACCTAAGATGGTAGTCTACCTAAGATGGTAGAAAAGCCTCTGTCCGCGCCGAGATGGTCAGGGCAAAGCACCTCCTGGAGGGAGGATGGAGTAAGCCTCTACCCGCGCCATAAGATGGCCAGGGTAGAGCACCGAACAAGCCCTTATCCACACCACACTATGGCCAGGTTAAGGCACCTACTGGAGGGAGGACGGAGTAAGCCTCTATCCATGCCATAAGATGGCCAGGGTAGAGCACCGAACAAGCCCCTATCCGAGCTGCAAAAGGGCCAGGACAGGGTGCCCCTGGAGAGAGGTCGAGTAAGTCCTTGGTTCCAGCCTCTAAGATGAGTTAACCAAGAGCACCGGACAACAATGGATAAGATGTCCAGGCCCAAGAAGAGGCCCATCAAACAATGTACTAAGATGTCCAGGTCCAAGAAGAGGCCCATCAAACAATGGACTAAGATGTCCAAGCCCGAGATAAGGCACAGTCAGCAAAGGACTAAGATGTCCAAGCCCGGGAAGAGGATCATCAAATCATGAACTAAGATGTTCAAGCTCGAGAAAAAGAATATTCGATCATGGTCTAAGACTTCTTAGCTTAGGAGGCTGCTAATCAGATTATTTCTATGTATTCAAAACCTAAATGCTTCATACATGTCAAAGAAGATGGAAGCAAAGGAGCGGAATGGAACTTCACTTATTATTACCCAAATCTGGGTTACGGGACTTTCGTTTCTAAAAACATCATTTATTAATACTCGAATCTGGGTTTTAGGTCTCTTACATCAGAATTACATCAATTAATACCCGAATTTGGGTTTTGGGATATTCATTTCAGAACTTCACTATGTAATAACTGAATCTAGGTTTTGGATCTCTATTAACTTCTGGTTATCTTAATGTACCCAAATCTGGGTTTCGTGATTCTCATTTTTAGACATTAGCTGTTAATACCTAAATTAGGGTTTTGGGCCTTCCATATAAGAATTTCATCATCTATTACGAGAATCTTGGTTTCATGTGTTCATCAATCATTACCTTATTATATCCGAATATGGATATCAAGACTGTTGTTTATTTAAACCCTAATCTCGGTACAAGATCTTTGAATTTCTATTCATCCCAAATGCGCGAATCTGGGCCAGAGAATATTATCATGGAGATCGCTATTAGAAGTCTCCGAATGGGAGCTTCGAGTTTCTAATTTTTCAAATCCCATTAATCTTAAGGGATGGGTGAGAGAGTTACTACTTCAAAATTTCAGACATTGATCTCTAAATCAGGTTCTTTATTAAATGAAAACTATATCCTAATATTTATGTCCTCAATGATAAGGAGAAACTTACAACTAACAAATTTTGGGCAATCCAAACAAGTGGGAAGAGTTAAATTCCTGATCATCTCTCATCATGATTAAGGATGAGATCTTAACATTTAGAATGAATTACTTTAATAAATTTAGCTAAATGGTTTGTTAAATCTAAGCAAAGGACATACATAGACAAATATGTCAATCTAAAGCTAACAATTAGAAATATTGTTTGCTACATGTTCCTCAGGGAAGTCAGAATGGCAAGGAATAGCAAAAGGGTTAGCAAGCACGAAAGTCGCTGAATGAGCAATTAAAAGGCATTCCAAAAAGTGACATTACAAAAGAGGATCATGAATCGGGTAACATTTACAAAGTTTATGTGATTTGCATAAATTGTGGAATCATTTACAAGCAACAAAATTATATACAAGATAAATTTACATAGCTCAAATACATAAATAAATTACAAATCTTGAGCTGCTTTATTAAGAGTCCCCGCCACTGAAGGGTTTACGATGTGATTGATTGTTGCATAGAGAACTTTCTTTAGCTTCTTTTTTTTTCTCCTTATACTGCTTTCATCATCTATGGCATCGATGTTAGTCTTTAGGGCGCAATTAAAAGCTCTGTTCGCAACCCTGACTGTTTTATTCTCTCTTTCTAACTCTGTGACACGCTTGTTGAGCAAATAATTGTCTTTCTCCAGCTTCTGGTTTTTGGCAGCATATTCATTAATGGTCCAAGAGTACTTCACTTTCTATTGCTCATCAAAATATTTGGCTATTTCAAACTTTACCCTTCGACACCAGTTCCCTATTACATTTTCATCTAAACCTGGGGGAGGGTTAAGCAAAGTAGGGAATTTCTGAGCTGCGAGAAGCTTTGACCTAGTAGGCTTGGTAGTTGGAGGAGTTGTTTGAGGGATTGGAAGCTCGATCTTTGAAGTCTTGTCCCCCAAAATGAATTCCAAAGAGGCACATTGTGCTTGACTATCCTTCAATTTTAACTCTAAGTCGCTTATTTGCTGAATGAGTTCAGACATCTTTTCATCGAAATCGATTGTGGGATTCGATTTCACTTGTCGTTTGAGCACAATAATTGCTTCATCTTTTTTCTTAATTTCTGCTTCAAGATAGTCAATGTAATCTTTATGATTACTGGCGATGGTTTTTTGAATAAGGTATCTTTTGTGCCATTTTACGGCTCTAGCGTTGCCACCAAAGTGTTCTAATAAAACTTCATCATGAACCAAAATTGCTCCACTAGCTGTCAAAAGTCTCTCTCTTATGGCATCAACGTAGGATAATAAGTTTTGACTGAGAGAAGTTGTAGATGACTGTGGCTCCCATTTAAATAAAGGAAATGATAAGAAATCGAAATTAGGATAAAAGATATCTTTATTATTATAGTAATGGATTACAACTCAAATAGCCACAAAGTTAAAAGGCACAATGAACAATTTGATCACACTTAAAGCTGTGAAGCTACTTTCCTAACTTTATCTAAAGAATTGGTGAAAGCATAACCGTGGAATTAAAAGGCATAGTAACTCCTTCAGGAGTTATGACCGATGGACATTTGCTATAGTCCCACTTCCCAGCTGGTGGACTATCGCGACCGCAAATCAGTTTAGAATGGAATGTACTGATCTCTTTAAGGAATTTTTCCTTCTCGTTGCCGAGGAAGTCAAAACGGAGGCGAGGGTATTCCAAATACAATTTTTGTAAATCTCGAAGGAAACAATATCTCGCTAACTTTGAAGTCTTAAGATTTGATGCATTTTCAGAGTAAAACCTTCTCAATTTAATGTATTGGCTTAAGTGTCTCTAGGAACGAGTCGAGCTAAAGAACTGCCATTCTGGTATAGTATAGTAAATAAAAAACTAAGCGTAAAGAAAACAGAACTAAAACATATATTTATATATCAATTAACTATTACATGTTACAATTACTTATCTGGTTCATACATAATAGATTTAGAGAAAAATTCAGAAACAAATTTATCCTTATAGTACTTAAGCTTTTCAGGGGGAAGATCTTGAGGAATCGATCTGACCCACGGTAAGTTCCAGCAAGCTCCAGGATGCAGGTCAGATCCGAATTCATCTAAGTATCTTTTATGAAAGTGTTTGAGTAGACCCCATTGAATTCGCCTAAGTACGAAAAATCAATAATAGAATGCCTACAATAATCTTTATACAAAAAATTAACAAAAATGTCTCTCTCTTCGATCAGCATCCAGAATAGAGTTATTAACTCTCTATTATCCTTCAAAAGAGCATCATACCGGAGACGCACTCTCTTTAGTAAAGGAGCTACCCTTTGATATTTAAAAGATGCTAAAACAGTGGTACTCCTGTCCAGACTATGATATTTCTCAGATAGAATATATTGCTCCTTTTTTATGTCTAACTCCCTATATAACTTGTTGATTTCCGCCCGTTTTCTGTCGAGTTTTGTTCTATATGGAAAATTTGACTTCTTCTTTATCCAAGACAAATGATTTATCACTAATTATTATCTTTGAAGTGTAATACATTTAAATAGAGAAGCCCATACCTATGAAACTGGAATGGAAGCCTGGGGAGCCTATTCTTTCTCTTGTGGATCCTCGGTATGGGTTGGAGCAGTTTCCTCCTTTGGAAGGGCAGATGGACCAGGGGATGCTAGATGCATATCGTTATGAGGGGATGGCTCCTTTTTCGTGGATTTAGTTGGATCATCACCATCTTTCTCTATGGCACCGGAAGGCCCCCCTTTGTCTCCACCGAGACCTTGACCTTCGGAAGGATTATCATCATTATTGTCGCTGTCCCAATCAATTTCATCATCATCATCTTTTTCTGCGGGATTGTTATCTTTATCATCCTCCTCTTTAGAATCAGATTCAATATCGAAGGAGTGTATATCAAAAGAAAGAGATTCTACAACATTAACTATCTCTTCCTCGCCTTCGAGACCAGAACCCTACCTAATTTTGTTAATTTTGTCCATAACTCTTTTGGCTAAAGCTGGGTCGAGAGAGGGGAAGCCAAAGTCAGTACATTTCTCATGATTATCGGCATAGGCGAGCATGATGGCATCTTCATAATGTTTCAGCATCATGGGCCCTAAGGTGGTTTCAGTAAACTCAAGGACTTGCTTTTTTGACATCAGAGAGGGTTTGAACAGCTTACTTGAGAAAAGCTTTGGTCCTCTTGAATTTGTCTTTCAATAAAGTATTCTTGGCAACCAAGTGAGCTTTCTCATCTTTCGAGTCTTTCAAAACTAGATCCATTGCAAATTTTCCATCGGTGGTGAGTTGATGAGCTTTCCTCTCCACTTCTAGATTAGCTTCAACCTTGGTGAGTGAAGCCTTTACTCGCTCCAGCTCATAGGAAGTGTCATTTTGAGCGACAGTCAAAGAAGATAGTTGATTTTTGAGTTCAACATTTTCCTCCTGAAGCTTAGAGGATCCAACAGAAAGCTTCAAAACATGATCATTCAGAGCTATCTAGTTCTTGAAAATCTGCAACAAGAAGAAGTGGAACACGAGTTAGCGATTAAAGAAATCTAGTGATGATAGGATCGGTTGGGTGAGAGCTTACCAAAAGTTGTTGCTCCATCAAGGAGCGATAATTTTTTGCCAAGACTGGACTGAATGTCGACGAAGAAGAAGAGGTAAAAGATTCAGAATGTAGGATAAGCTCGACAAGTTCATCGAAATTGGTCGATGGAGGAGCGGAAGATGACGACTCCGGCATTTGCATTTTAGAAGGAGTCTCTAAAAGAGCAAGCTGCATTTGCGCAAGTGCGGTTGGGGAGTCAGTGATAGTAATATGAGGAAAGGGTGTCGGAGTAGGTGGAGTTTGCTCCGTTGTATCTTTAGAGACTTCAATAGTTGGGCTCTTTGAAACTTTCTCAGGAGATGTATGATTTTCGTCCTCCTGCACATCACAAATTTTTGCCATTTTCGCCGAAGGAGCGTCTTTAGAAGGCACTGTTAATTTTCTTTTGAGAGATCTTTTGGATCTAGCAAAAGACTCCAAGATTGATGTCACCTCGGATGAGGATGAAGGAGAGGCAGCACCACTTGAAGAGACAATGGCCTTGGAGGGAGCTAAAAAAATTCAAATGGATATAAAATCGGTCAAAGTAACTCAAAGAATTTCAGAGACAAAGACAAGAAATACAAAACTGACAGTATACCTGAAGTGTCAGCACAAATGGGCGACATTGAAGTGAAATGTTCAGCATCGCCTAAGGAAATGAAACGCTTACTATGGGAGGTGTGCATGATAGAAGGGGGAGTGCCTAGGATCCTCTGGCCAGGTAGCAGCAAAGAATGTTTTTGTAAATTCGAAGGGGTTAAGAGCCTCAGCCTGCTCTTAAGTTGTTCTGAAGCTGCGGTTAAAGAATCAATGGTTTCCGGGTCAGCATCATTGAGTTGCTTAGAAGATTCATCTGAAAAAAGTCAGAGATTAGTTAACAGAAAACATAGAGTAAAGTAGAGACAACATTAAAGTAGACTTACGAGGGGAGGCAAAAGTCCGTGAACATCAGCAAAGCACTTGACGAAGAAAAATTGATTTTCCCAGTCCCTGAACTTATTGATGCCATCTGATATAAGCTTCTTATACACATTTACTCTGTAAATCTTCTTATTAAGATTACTTAACCTTGCCAACTTAGTCAAGGAGTTAAAAACTTCAGCATTAGGCGAAGTAAGTCCAGATTCCAACGCCAGCATTTCCAAAGATAGAAGGTGGGTGTAAACATTTGGGGATAGTTGTATGGGAGCAACTTCGACATGAGACAAGTAGGAAAGCAAGAACTCAGGAAATGGAAGAAATCCACCATGCCATATGTGGATGGCTGTGTATGCAAAGTACCCGTCAGGAGGGTTGTCAATGGTATCGGTTGGTTGAGGAGGGATGGCTTCGACCCAAGTGATGCCGAAGTCTTTGAGAATAGCATTAACTTCATTCCGAGTTTCGATGAAGGAATGCTTGGCAATGGATTCAACCTTTGGAGAGCTCATGAATCTACCAGGTGAAAACGTTTTAGTTAAATCTCTTGTCTATTTATGAGTTAAGAAAGCAGTCAAGAATATTAAAAAAATAATTCTACTTAGATAGCTTAAATGTGAAATCATACACAGAGTTTTAAAAATGGAGCAAAAAGTTTAAGTAAAAAAAAACTTGATAGTAAAAGCTTTCGACAAAGTCAGAAGGTTTATAGTAAAAGCTCTCGAAAAAGTCGAAAGGTTTATAGTAAAAGCATTCGACAATGTCAAAAGGTTAGTTATTCAAGCTTTCAACAATGTCGAAAGGAAAATGACATTAATCTTAACCCTCATACTTCAAAATTTTTGAAAACCTTGAAAGTGAACAAATAATAGTATAAATTCCTTAAGTTATCGACAAAGTCGAAAGGAAGAAATGGAACATTAACCCATTCATCACTTTTCGACAATGTCGAAACCTCTATGAAAACCTGGATACACTTCAAGTATAACATAAACTAGGTGGCAAGACCTTTCGACATGGTCAAAACCAATAACTTGAAATTCCTGAGTTAAAAACAGTAAAGTCGATGACGTTGTTGAAAGGTCTGAGAAAAATTATCAAAACATGTCCTACTCATTGAAGTCGAAAGGTTTCAAGTTCAACTCATATGTGCTTTAAACGCTTCGACAAAGATGGGCAGGGACAACTCTAAGGTTGAAGAATTTCAACCTTGTCGAAAGCTAGCAGTCGAAAGGTTTGAAACTCTTCAACCTTGTCGACAGCTCGTTGTCGAAAGGTTACACAATTTAACTACCTATCCTTTCGACAACAATGGTAAGTTAGCATCACAATACCTTCTGATTCCATCGAAAGGTACAAAGAGGGAAAATCCATTATTGCCGCCTCAATCTCTTTTGAAGGGGTGGAAAGTTCATTTTGTGCCGCTAAATTATACACGAGAGGGTTCCAAGTTATCATATTAGGTTTCACCAAACCCAAATCCGATAATAAATGCAGTTTTCAATTTTTTCTTGAAAGACAAGTAAATTTAACAAATTAACAAAATAAGTATAAATTGAAATCGCTTCAAATCGATTTCTAAAGAAGAATAAAAGTTTTCAATAGATCAAAAACCCAGATAAAAAAAATTAGAGACTTTAGATTAAAAGCTAAACCCGATAGGGAAATTCTCTTTATCAAACACCATCAACATCGAAATCTAAAGACGAAGATGAATTTTGTTAATTTAAAAAGAAAACTTGTTTAGGAGAAAAATTTCTCAGAAAACCAAATCAAAATTGAATTTCAATTTTTGGATTTGGAAAACTGGAAATCTGGTTGAAAACTGATAAGAGCCGAGATTATTCTAAGATTCATGAATTGAATTTGAGAAATTACCTTGTTGTTGTAAATCAAAAATTGAGAAGTTTCAGAGAATATTTTTACTTTTGCATGATGATTTTGTTTTTAGGTAAAAGAGGAAGAAAGAGAAGAAGTGTACAATATAAGAATAGTTGCCCAAATTCCCAACCATTGGACCAGATTTAAATGGATGCCCCAGATTAACACGGGAAGGCCAAGATGCGGGAAGTATTTCAGCTATCGACAAAGATGACTAGGAAAGTCAAGAGCATCCCTTCGAATTGGAGGGGGGCAAATGTTACACCAAAAATCAACCTTTCGACTAGGTCGAAAGGTCTTTCAACAAAGACAAAGGAAAAGAAGCACAGCCGAAACCTTTCGAAGGAGTCGAAGGGATGCAATCATCAAAGTTTAATAGTCCCAAACCTTTCGAAGGAGTCGAAAGGTTCCATCTCTCAGTGTCCAAGGAGTTCTTACCTTTCGAAGAGGATGAAGAAGTCAAAGCAAGTGTGAGCAACTCCAAAGTGACTTTTCGAAAGCATAGCAAGCCTTTCGAACCGGTTGAAACACATCCACGATACCTTTCGACAATGTCGAAAGGTTTATGAAGAAGGCAGTACTCATAAGTCAGGAAAGAATGAAAGACAACCTTTTGACAACATTGAAGGGAAGCATAGCTCTCGAAAACAATCAAGTGAAGAGAAACCTTCCAATAAGGTCGAAGGGTTCACAACAATCAAGTGAAGAGCAACCTTCCAAAAAGGTTGAAGGGTTCACAGCAATCAAGTGAAGAGTAACCTTCCGACAAGGTAGAAGGGTTTAGAATAGTATATAGAAGGCAAAACCTTCGACAAATTCGAAAGGTTCACGAAGGCATAAAGAAAAGCAGATCTTTCGACTATGTCGAAAGGTCCATAATAGCATATGAAGGGCAAATGTAACAACCCGAAATTTAAGCTATAATAATTAATTAAAGAATTAATTAAATAATAAAATAACTTTGTGAAATTATAAGAATTGAGCAACGGGAGTTGCACCATTGTGTCCGTGGTAATTTTCTGGTCAATTTCCATATATAGATTGTCAAAATCCGAGCTAGAACGAAGAAGTTACAAAAGAAAGAAGAAATCAGAAATTAAAGAGAGAAAAAATAAATAATTGTTGAATATGCGTGTATATGATTTTTGTTTGATGATAATAAACATATATACAGTCATTTAAATGTATTTGTTTCTATACTATTTTAAATATCACAGATTAAATAAATATTTGCTGGATAGAATAAATAACACAGAATTTGAATTCAAATGAATATTTTATTCAAACAAATATTTATTACAATTTTGAACAGTACAAATTCAAGCTCTCGCTACATCTATACAATTACATCACAATTTCATAGTTACATCATTTCCTCACTACATTTCACTCACACTCGTAGTTTTATCTTCAACTTCACTTCAGTATGAATCCCGTATCTGAGCAATCTGCAAAAATATTCACTAACGCAGTAAAATTGAAAAAGAAATATTTTTGCAATATAAAATAAAATGTGGATTTTTGAAAATATTATTTGCCTCAGTTATTTGGGTTGTTCGTCATCATTTATATTTAAATTCATCACACACGAACAATGTGACATGCACAGTGTATCACTGTACATGTCACAAGGCCGTGCACACCGATATATATACACTTGATAAATTTACAGGGACAAGTGAGCACAGGTCAAACCCAGATTATCGTTTCAACTTAGGTGCAATAAAACAATGTCACAACAATCAGTACAAGGTCAAACCCGAGCGCTTTAAGCTGGATTCAACACAGGGCTATAGAGTTCAAGTCAGTGCACCAAACAGTGAACCAAGTACTGTACATATGAAGTGAAGGCCACTGTGATCTCGACAAACCAGAACTCAAGACCAAAGAGTGCAAGCAAAACTCAAAGGCAACAGAACTCAAACCAACAGCAAGCCAAGACCAGAAAACAAGACCAAAATAGTGAAACTTGACAAATGCCACCAGACCAGACTACACAGATACAATGCATCAAGATCAACTCAATGCAAACAAACAGATAAACAAACCAGGAACAAAGTGACACAGGGAACTCAGACAATATCAACAAGTATGGAAGTGAATACATGAATATGCTACAGAGAATCAAGACATGTACAAACCAATTACTCAATCATCATCGAGCTAAGTAAACAACAAAGTCAATGTTAGTTTCCAAATCTCAAAATCACAAGTTCAAGCATACAACCAGATAATATAAGTTGTGACCAAGTCAAGGCAAAAATCGAACAGTAAGAACAAGTCAAGCCCGAAGTCACAAAGAAAAATCAACATCGTCAAACCAGAATCGAAACCGTGGTCATCACGAAATCAATCAATGACGTGTGAATCGAATATACGCGCATGAACAAGTCAGTGCATATCATCATCATTCAAGTAAAATCGAACGGCAAGCAAGAGTGATTGACGAAATCAAATAACTATCAGACGAACGAAAAACAAGGAGATGGAATCCTATATAAATACCCTATACATCATCGGCAAAAAGGGCATCGAGTTCAAATACGAAAATCAGATAAGCACAAAAAGGAAAATAACATACCGGAGCCATCTCAAACTCGATCAACGTCGAAGTAGCCAGAGTACGCAACAAGAAATCGATCGTGCCAGGCAAAATTCTCGAATAACCAACAACGCGATCGAAGTAGGAACGGCACTTCGAAAAGCCCAAAAGATCAGAGCGCAAGAGGAACGAAATCCCCAATTTTTCCACAAGCCCTAATTCAGTAACTAAGCCGCCATCATTTCTCTCTAAGAAGAATAAGAGAAGTAACGAGCTAAAGTAAAAAGGAGGAAGGGCCGGCTATTGCTTTTTGAGTAAAAGGGTTTAATATATAAAAAGGGGGTTTTTTATCTATTTTTATATAGGGCTTTTAATTTGTTTTTAAATTGTTTTTAAATTTGTATTAAAATTGCAACTTTTCTAGTCGTGTGACTAGGGGGCAATCTACGTGGCGTAGATTGAGAATTCGCAACTCAGTGGCTGAGTTGTGGCAGGGTTTTGAGCGTAGAGTTAGGATTAGTCAGTAGCGGGTGTCGCGAGTTTACGTGTGTAAGCGTGTGACTATCTAATTTCTAGTAGAAACCTTGGGGGCAGCACGTAGGCAGGGTTTTGCCGAAGCTGGGTAAATTCTGTGTTGTTCTGTTCTGTTATTTATTCTGCAATATCTGTGCTGTTATTATTCTGCTTAATCTGTGTTGAAATCTGTGTTAAAATTGATATAACTTCCGCAATAATTTTAACAATTTATAGTATCACCCTATTCACCCCCCCTCTAGGGTGAAATCGATCCTACAATAATAAGGGCTAGGTCAACCCTAGGGTCGACCCTCCCATCAGCTAGGTCGACCTAACTCATATGGGTTTCGACACCCAGGTCGTCCCGCCAAAGCATATGGACGAGTAATCGTCCAGATTACAAAGTGAAGTGTTTTTTGATTTTTATTCCATCTCGTGCGTCCGTGCTTCCATCTGACGGTTCCCATCGAGCCTATGACGTGGTTGCGCTAGGTTTAATCTTCAAATCCAATAGTCTGAGATCCCCAAGTAACCCTATAAATAGACCCCTAGGCATAGCTATTTTTCTCATTCAGATTTTCTCCTATTCGGGTTCATTGCCAGACCCTAGAAATAAAATATTTCTAAGGAGAGAATCTTTCTAAAAAAAATATTTACGCCGTGGGAAGGGATCAAGGAAGACCAAGGACTAGAGCTGAGGATGACAGGTGAGTGTTTAAGTAATTATTTTTTATTTTTAAGTAATTTAAAATAATAGGATTCTCAATAGTTGTAGTTTTTCTGCAATTTGGAGATCGCTTTTATATAAGTTGTTTATAGTTAATTTTTAATGTTCTTTTCGGTCTATTTTATTCAGCTATTTTATTCATTTATTTACAATTATTTGCCATTATTTTTATTTTATTTACATCCGTTTTACATTAGAATTCAGCTTGTAAATTAGTTTCTTTTTATTCCTTTTTACGCAAATAAAATAATAAAAAGAGAATAATTCGCTAATATGGACTAGAATATAAGAACACTAAATTTACAGAAATTGATGTAAAATAAGAAGAACTGTAATAAAGGGAATATAGACTGAAATAGGCAAATTTGACATTTGCAAGCATATTTATAACTAGAAGTTATAATTAAAAGACAAGATAAAAGAGAAATTATAACGTAGGTTATAATTAAATAGAAAGAATAGAAAAGGTTTATTTTAAGACTTAGAGTTAAGTTAATAAAAAAATATAGCAGAGAAAATAGAAGTGGCTTATTTTAAAGACTTAGAATAAGTTAATAAGCAAATAGAGCAGAATTAACATAAAAGGCTTATTTAAAAGACTTATACTTAGTTAATAAGCAAAGATAGAAGTAGAACCCATACGGGCAGCATTTCCCTTCAATAAGGAACTGATGGTCTCATAATAGATTAGGTGAGGCTGGGATACGCTTATGCTGAAGTAATGGTAAATAAGTGGTCAATAGATAGAAGCTCAAATCAGTTGATTTGGTCAAGGGGCGCAACTAGATTTTGTTTGTAGGGGCCCGTATCCGGCAGCATTTCCCTTTCAGACTAGGACTGATGGTCTCACAAAACACTTAGGTGAGACTGGGTAGGACCTTATCAGACTAGGACTGATGGTCTCACAATTGATCAGGCGAGGCTGGGCACACTTATGCTGAAGTAATGGTAAATAAGAGGTCAAAAGATAGAGCAACAAATAGAGCGAGCCGAACGGTGGCCGAGCGTGCGGCCTCGGTGTGGGGATATAAGTCGCTATTGAGTTCCAAAGAACTAAACAGGTGTCTTTTGCTGTAGGACCCATAGGATGAGACTAGCTTACAATGGCACAACAGAGATAGAAAGCCAATCAAAGGGTAGAATTAGGACTTCAGCCTAATCAAAGCAGTTATCTAAGACAAGTGCAAACAATCGAAATAATGAAAGAAAATAGTAAAACGGTATTTTCTTCCAGCTTTGTCTTTTCCTTTTTTTCCTTTTATGCTAGAACTGTTGCTAAGTCTATTATCTTTATCTTACATAAAAATACTAGTAATTACTTCCACTCACTAGACTTTTAGTCTGACTCACTCCTCTATTTTCCCCTTTTCCCCCATAGGCTAGCAGAGACAAGGACGGTAGATTTTCAGCTTCCTTGGAGGGATATTCTTGGAGATTCTTCATGTATTCTTCTTTTTCAGTTTTCTTTTCATCTGACTTTTGGGATGTACTGGTACTTGTTGAGAGGGATGATTTTATTTATGTACTCTGATATTGTGACCGAGATAGTATTTTTCATAAGACATATGTATTTGGTATTCTGAGACATATTTTGGTTAGGACTTATTTTTGAGGTTTTTAATTTTTAATGAGTTACTATTTCTACTGTTTTATTTATTTCTCTTATGAATCTTAGTCTCTGTAAGTTTTAGCTATACCTACAATGCACCACATCTTTTAGTGTGCCCTTTTGGGTATACTAAGGGGTGCGGGGTGTTTCACTTGGTATCAGAGCCTAAGGTTACAGGATTCCTAAAAACTTGTTTTAAAAATAAAGTATTTTTCCAAAAGTAACCTATTTTTAAAAGTAGCATATCTTCAAACTAGAAGTATTTTTCAGAAAGAAACTCTTATTATAGAAATAGATTTTCAAGTATAAAAGAGAGTTTTTATAAAAATCCCCTCAAGGTCCAGTTCAACCTTCTTTCGATTCTTTCGAGCCTAAATTTCCTTTTCTTTGCATAGTATGGCCGACTGGTTCCGTAGAGCTACGGTACCAGCAGTGCAAGGGCAAGTGCCTAATACAGCCCCGGCAGGTGGAGATCCCATTAATCCACCTACAACAGCCAATTTTTCTAAGCTATGCAATGATTTCGCTAGTCTAAGAGGCAAGGCGTTTTTTGGCACAGAGGATTTCTAGGAGGCATGAGCTAGGATGGAGGATACATAGTGAATGTTTAGGCTGTTAGGATTGGAGGACCGTAGAGAGTTCAGCCTGCATCTTGGCATCTGAAGGGAGAGCTTAAAGAGGTTCCTAAGTTAGAAAGCTCTAGGAAGTCGTGGTGGAAGAACACAAAGGATAAGGACAAGAGGAAAGAAGGCAGATCTCAGAAGTGGTACACAAACGACTGTAAGAATAAAATGATGAAGGGGAGGTGTTTCAACTATGGGCAGCCTAGTTACCTTAGTAGAGCTTGTCCTTACAGGACGAGGTAGAGAGCAGATGCACCTATAGCACAAGTACAGGCTTTGGATGCAACACCTTATAGCAGCGGACCCGATAGATCAGGTAGGAAAGTCACCGTGGAAGGTTTGATCTCTATTTCGGATTTTCCTATTTGGACTCTTTTTGATTCTGGAGCATTACACTCTTTCATTTCTAGTTCCTCGGTTGATTGTTTGCACTTAGATATCTCTTTAGTAGTAGACCCCATAGTTGTTTCAAACCCCATAGGAGGATCGACACATTTATCCATGATTTGTAGGGGTTTGAAAATTTTCATATTAGGCGTAGAGTTTGACTGTCACGCCTATGTACTGGGATTTTCCGGGTATAGGATGATTTTGGGGATGGATTGGGTATCCACTTAAGGAGCTAGACATCTTTGAGGAGGACTACCCCCTAAGAGAGAGATCAACTTTAGGATCTATCTGAATGACAATGCTAAGCCAGTGGCATTGCCGGTGAGACATATGGCACCTAGGGAGAGGAAGAAGTTAGGTAAGAAAATTGGTGAGCTATTGGAGAAAGGCTTCGTCAAACGGAGCATACCTGAGTGGGTAGCGCCATTCGTCTGCGCTACTAAGGCAGATGGTTCCCCTCGACTTTGCATAGACTATAGAGAGTTGAATAAGCTCACAAAGAAAAACCATTATCCACTTCCTAGGATAGATGATCTTTCGGATCAGTTGGTTGGCTCTTAAGTGTTTTCTCAACTTGATTTAGCTAATGTATTTCATCAGCTTAGGGTCACTGACGATAGCATTGATAAGACAGCATTTAGGACACCCGATGGATTTTTTGAGTAGTTGGTTATGCCGTTTTGGCTAACCAACGCCCCAGCCAATTTTTGTAGATTTGATGAGCCGTATTTTTTGAGATGTCCTAAATAAGTTCGTAGTAGTGTCCACGGATGACATTTTGGTGTTTTCCAAGAGTATGGAAGAGCATGCTATTCATCTAGAGGAGGTTCTTTGTACACTTCGCATTCATCAGTTGAAGGCAAAATTCTTGAAGTGTCCCTTTTTGGCGTAAGGAAGTGCGTTTCTTAGAGCATAGAGAAGGTCAACACATGAGAAGAGTTTGAGAAATGATCTTGGACATTTAGGTTCAGATTGTGGAAATCCAAAGAGTTGTAGGTAAAGATTGGAGATGTACAATAGATTTAGTTGAAAAAAGAGAGGAAAGCCCATGTGTAAATGATTGCAAAAATTATAATTGTTTCAGCGGTAGTGCCTTGGAATAAATATAAGCATATAAGAGGAATATGAACAAAAGACTTTAGTAAGGAAATGGGATTTCCAAGGTTTAGGAAGGGTACTCCTAGAGTAGTAAGAAGAAGATCCACTTTACGTCTAGCCCAATAAAATGAAATTGTTAGAATTGAAAAGTTGAAATATATAATTGTTAACATTTTTAAGGAAGTAAACATTGGGTGTTTGAAAAGAAAGTGGTATGAAATTTAAATTGATTTTTATATGATGTAAATTTTGTTAAAAGTGAAATTCTTTTTGAAAAATTATAGAGCATATATAGCTCGCTGGTTTCTTTGTAGGTAAACAAAGATTTTAAATATGAAAACCTGGAGTGTATTAAGTATCGGAAACATAGGTTACAACATTTATTGTTGTAATAGATGTTTTCGTGAAAAATAAAGGGAACATAGACTATAACACTACTGTTATAGTAGGTGACTCCCAAAGGAAATGTTTTTATATAGTATATGAGATTTATTAGTATTTATTTTAATTGAATCCATACACTAGTATTTTTGGGTTGTAATAACGGCGTTTTATACAACATCTGTTTTGACCCAAATAAAAATGTATTTTGAAGATAATTTCTAAGTATAGAAATAAAATGGTTTGTAAGTACACTTATTATTTAGGTAAGTATGAGGAAATGTTTTCTATTTATAGATATATTAAAACAGTTTTGAAAATTATTTTTTGTGAAAAGAAAAGTGTAAGTTAAATATTAGAAAACTAATAAATTTCATAGAAATTGTCTATTGTAAGAGAATATAGATTAAACAAACTTTAATCTATTGGAATGAGATGAATAATGATATAACTTTCTATGAAACTAAATCACAAATAAAGATGTTTTGTGCAAGTTATAAGGAATACGTGAAAAAGTTGTACAAGGTATGGGAAGCACCATATTTTGTATAGCCTATTTCGAAAAATATAAAATAAGTTCTTTGTAATTTCACATAAACATGAAGTCCTCTTTTAAAGGATTCATAGAAAGTTTTAGCGTTAATAGTTTCTCATAAGAGAAAGTAATTCCAATACACTAAGTTATAAAACCATTAGGTGTAATAAGAAGTGGAATAATTAGAGATAATGTTAGTTAAGAGAGATATTATAGAGAGCCATAATAGAAAAAGCTAAGCAATGGAAATTTCATATAATTTTCCATTGATTATGCGCATTGGTTGCTTGCCTTTGTAGAAAGACCCAATTTGTAGTAAGTTAGAAACTCCTCCAAGGTTAGGTAATTGGAAAGTTAAGGGGTTTTTAATTGTTCTTATCTACTCCAGTTTTTGCAAAATTGAAAATCTGTTAAGAGAAGATGTTTGAAAACATGTGTGAACATTTTAAAGATATCTTAAAGAAAAATGGTTTGGTAAAAAAGTAAATAAGTTTTTGAAGCGAAAAACTTAGTAACAGTTAAATTTAAAAATCCTAATTTTTATAGAAAGCTATAAAGGTCTTTAAAAGGAAAAGAGGAATAAGTTTTGAACTTAGAATTTTAAGTTTTCCCCGTTTGGTATGGGGAATATCATAAATTCAAAAGGCTGTAAGGATGCAAGTCTAGAAAGATAAAATGTTAAGTAACCAAGTACCTTTGAATTTAATATAAATTTGAAAATAACACTTTTAAATGCAAAATTTTTGGGATTTGATGTTTTAAAAATTTAAAAACTTTAGTTTTTGAAATGAAATGATAAATAACAAACCAAACTTTTAAATGTGGAGTAGATATGAATCATTTCCTAGGTATGGTGGAAAAAGTATAAGGCTATATAGGAGATAACAGTGATTACTTTTAGAAGTAATAATAGAAGTTTCCGTAAAGTGTATAGGACACTAGTAGGAACCTAGGAATGTTGCTTCATGTGTGTAGACTATATAGTAAGGTGATATTAGTAAGATAGTAAGACATATGTGTTTGAGGATGTGTATTCTTGATTTTGGAGGAAATTGGAAGGAGCATCTTCCTTTAGTGGAATTCGCGTATAAGAATAGTTTTCAAGCTAGCATTAGGATGGCACCTTTCGAAGCTCTTTATGAAAGACCGTGCAAGTTGCCTTCGTGTTTGTTAAAGTCTACAGAGAGATTACCACTTGGTCCCGGCATGGTTAAAGAGACTTCGGAGAAGATTGTTTTGATTAGGAGAGAATACGTACCTCTTATCCACATCTCTTTGATAGTAAATTTTGAATTTCCTGTTTCCATCTTTAGTTTTGAATAGGTTCTTTCCTTTATTATCCTTTGTGAGGGTAGATTTTAGGACTTAACCTATGGATGGTAGGACTGAATGTAAACATGTTACTAGAACATGTTATGTATGTTGGACGCTAGTCGTTACAAGTGTTTGCTAGTGGATGCTAATGGGCGCATATACTTACACTAGGCACTATTATCTCTTAGGGATCGGCTTAACTAGGTCACCAGAGCATATGCATATGGATGTGTGCACATTTGCATTTTTATTTTATTTTATTTCCATGGTTGCTAAAAATGGATGATTATCACATGATTGTTGCATTTGGATGATGATTGTAGCACACATGTAGAACTATCAGTTATCATTAGGAATCTGCATTCATTTGGATACATAGCACAGACATGATTGCATGAAAAGGAGGTCGACTGAATCAGTAGACCGCGAAATCTTTTGCATTAGTTAGGGACATTGACACTACACTTATGCACATATATATCACAAATTGCATTAGAAAAACTTAAGGACAATTGATGTAATGGATGATGGTTGAGTAGTTGGTTGTAGAACTTGGATGAAAACATTTGTTTCATTTTCTATCCTTACAGATTTCGAGGATGAAATTCTTTAAGGAGAGGAGAATGTAACAACCCGAAATTTAAGCTATATTAATTAATTAACAAATTAATTAAATAATAAAATAACTTTGTGAAATTATCAGAATTGAGCCACGGGAGTTGCACCATTGTGTCCGTGGTAATTTTCTGGTCAATTTCCATATATAGATTGTCAAAATCCGAGCTAGAACGAAGAAGTTACAAAAGAAAGAAGAAATCAGAAATTAAAGAGAAAAAAATAATAATAATAAGGGCTAGGTCGACCCTAGGGTCGACCCTCCCATCAACTAGGTTGACCTAACTCATATGGGGGTCGACACCCAGGTCGACCCGCTAAAGTATATGGACGAGTAATCATCCAGATTACAAAGTGACGTGTTTTTCACTTTTTATTCCATCTCGTGCGTCCGTGCTTCCATCCGACGGTTCCCATCGAGCCTATGACGTGGTTGCGCTAGGTTTAATCTTCAAATCCAATGGTCTGAGATCCCCAAGTAACCCTATAAATAGAACCCTAGGCATAGCTATTTTTCTCATTCAGATTTTCTCCTATTCGGTTCATTGCCAGAGGCTGGACCCTAGAAATAAAATATTTCTAAGGAGAGAATCTTTCTGAAAAAAATATTTACGCTATGGGAAGGGATCAAGGAAGACCAAGGACTAGAGCCGACGACGACAGGCGAGTGTTTAAGTAATCATTTTTTACTTTTAAGTAATTTAAAATAATAGGGTTCTCAATAGTTGTAGTTTTTCTACAATTTTGAGATCGCTTTTATATAAGTTGTTTATAGTTAGTTTTTAATGTTCTTTTCGGTCTATTTTATTCAGCTATTTTATTCATTTATTTACAGTTATTTGCCGTTATTTGTATTTTATTTACATCCGTTTTACGTTAGAATTCAGTTTGTAAATGTTAGTTTCTTTTTATTCCTTTTTACGCGAATAAAATAATAAAAAGAGAATAATTCGCTAATATGGACTAGAATATAAGAACACTAAATTTACAGAAATTGGATGTCAAATAAGAAGAACTGTAATAAAGGGAATATAGACTGAAATAATCAAATTTGACATTTGCAAGCATATTTATAACTAGAAGTTATAATTAAAAAGACAAGATAAAAGAGAAATTATAACGTAGGTTATAGTTAAATAGAAAGAACAGAAAAGGCTTATTTTAAGACTTAGAGTTAAGTTAATAAGAAAATAGAGCAGAGACAACAGAAGTGGCTTATTTTAAAGATTTAGAATAAGTTAATAAGCAAATATAGCAGAATTAACAGAAGATGCTTATTTAAAAGACTTATACTAAGTAATAAGCAAAGATAGAAGTAGGAACCGTACCGGCAGCATTCCCCTTTAGTCAGGAACTGATGGTCTCACAATAGATTAGGTGAGGCCGGGACACGCTTATGCTGAAGTAATGGTAAATAAGTGGTCAATAGATAGAAGCTCAAATCAGGGGATTTGGGCAAAGGGCGCAACTAGGTTTTGTTTGTAGGGACCCGTATCCGGCAACATTTCCCTTTCAGACTAGGACTGATGGTCTCACAAAAAACTTAGGTGAGACTAGGCAAGACCTTATCAAACTAGGAGCGATGGTCTCACAATAGATCAGGTGAGACTGGACACGCTTATGCTGAAGTAATGGTAAACAAGAGGTCAAAAGATGGAGCAATAGATAGTGCGAGCCAAACGGTGGCCGAGCGTGCGGCCTCGGTGCAGGGATATAAGTTGCTATTGAGTTCCAAAGCGCTAAACATGTGTCTTTTGCTGTGGGACCCACATGATGGGACTAGCTTACAGTGGCACAACAGGGATAGAAAGCCGATCAAAGGGTTGAATTAGGACTTTAGCCTAATTAAAGTAGGATTGGGATTTCAACCTAACCAAAGCAGTTATCTAAGACAAGTGCAAACAATCGAAATAATCAAAGCAAACAGCAAAACAATATTTTCTTCTAGCTTTATATTTTCCTTTGTTTCCTTTTATACTACAACTTTTGCTAAGTCTATTATCTTTATCTTGATTAAAAATACTAGTAATTACTTCCACTCACCAGAATTTTAGTCTGACCCACTCCTCTATTTTCCCCTTTTCCCCCATAGGCCGGCAGAGGCAAGGATGGTAGATTTTCAGCTTCCTTAGAGGGATATTCTTGGAGATTCTTCATGTATTCTTCTTTTTTAGTTTTCTTTTCATTTGACTTTTGGGATGTACTAGTACTTGTTGAGTGGAATAATTTTATTTGTGTACTCTGATATTGCGACTGAGATGCTATTTTTCATAAGGAATATGTATTTGTTATTTTGAGACATATTTTGGTTATGACTTATTTATGAGGTTTTTAATTTTAATGGGTTACTATTTCCGCTGTTTTATTTATTTGTCTTGTGAATCTTATTCTCTGTAAAGTTTTAGCTATACCTACAACGTACCACATCTTTTAGTGTGCCCTTTTGGGTACACTAAGGGGTGTGGGGGTGTTTCTACAAACCTTTCAACAAAGTCGAAAGGTTCAAAGCTGCATATAAAAGTAAGACCTTCCGACCCAGTCGAGAGCATGGAGTCGAAAGTGGGGCCGCCTGCATCTATAAATAAGACCCAATGGGTCATGTTTTGGGGATCCGATTTCTCTTATTCTAATCTTGTATCTTCTTAATCAAAGCATTGTAACCCTAACTGGGTGTTGATTTGGGGAATTTAATAAAATAAATCTTTTTCTTGGATAAAGAGCGAAGTCCTAAGCTTTGTTAATTACTTTACTGTTTACATACATCTTTGCTGGATTAACTCCTATTTTTAGGTTCAACCTCATCGAAAGGTTCTTGTCGACAAGGTCAACAACACTCCTGTATAAACAACTACTGCAACCCTTCGAAGCCTACAACTCTACACTCTGTACCCTTCGACTAGGTCGACAACTTAATTGGTTCAATGTTTACTGAAACCTTCCGAAGCCCTTAACCCTACGATCTGAACCTTTCGACAAGGTTGATATTATATTTGATCTAAACATTAACTGCAACCTTCCGAAGTGGTTAACTTTGAGGCCTAAACCTTTTGACTTGGTCAACGGTGCTTATGCTATAACAACATCAGTAATCTTTCGAAGCTACAATCCAAGTGTCTAACCTTTCGACTAGGTCAAAATATGTTCCCTAAATATAGTAACCTGGACTTGTAAAGCTCAATCCAAAGGAGACCATTCCCATACCATTCGACATAGTTGAAACCTACTTCATATAAGTGATCTAACCTTTCGACAAGGTTGAAAGCTGCTAAGTATCCAACAAGAAATTTGATATCCTGCCTAAACATAAAGGAAGCTTTCACCCTAACCTTTCGACAAGATTAAAACCAACCTTAAAAGGATAAAAACAGAGAATTTCAACCTAACCAAAAGGAGAACTCACGCAAGAGACCTCATACAAGTTCAACTAAGACGAAAGGTTACCTAACTCAAAGACCAAACCTTTCGACAACGTCGAAAGGTCCAACCCAAGCATCAACAACAAGTAAAGCTAAATTTAAAGGAAATTCTTAAGGGTATCAAGCCCTTCATTCAAACAAGTCTATCCATTCTTGGAATAACTTTAGGGTGTTGACAAGAAATCTTGTTAACAGACATGCCTTATAACTTGCAAGAATAATTAAAACTAGGACTGAAAATTTAACCGACATGGATAAGGATCCTTGCGTGATCCATAATATACAAATTCAAAGTAAAGTAGGGACGTGTGCAAATGACAGGGGAAAGGTGCAACCAAAATTCCACTGGCAGGATAACTTTCCAAACCTGTCAATATTGAATTCATAAATTAAAATATTTCTAGTCAAGTTTTCACCGATCAACTTATGCTATTGGCAATTCAATACAAAGTAGTAAACATCTCAAAAATTTTAGATATAGAAGTATTATGAGATTATTATCTTACCTTGGATCCAAAAAGAAAAGAGATGAACTGATACTGATTAGGCTTACTACTGACTTTTCCTCTACTGCTTCGAAATTCTACTAATTATCTACAACTCCAAAATAGCCCCTAATCATCAAAAATTCAGAGATTATTAACTGAATCAAAATAGTAATTTTATGGTATCAATAGGTAGAGGAAGAAGCAAGGAATTCATACCTATTTAATTTGAGATTTATTAATTTTTTCTTGAATACCTAAAATTAAAATTAAGGTTGAAAGTTTTCTTTGCTTGCCTCTTTCATTTTCTTGGTTTTCCTAAAGAAGATATGTATAAGAATGAGTGGCAATTGAATCAGAAATGAGTTAAAGAATTAGGGTATTTGATTTAAGGAATTGGCTAATGGGCTTAAATTAATAAGGCCCAATTTTTCAAAAAATTGTTATTACATTGTTTAATTCAATCTTTTACTTAACTAACTTTCTAAACAAAAAGTTCTAACAAATTATTTTAGAAATAATATTTTAGCTTAAATGCACTTAATAAATAATTCTACTTAAATGAAAATATATAAATTTCCATCCATTAATTTATTTCATAATTAAATTAGTTTGTTTACAAAAATTTAGAATTCTTTTCATTTTAAATAAGAATCTTATATCTAAATTATTCAAATTTCCGAATCATTATGTCGAAATATCTCATTCTAGTGTTTAGGAATCCCTATCGATAACATTGGCTAAACGCATCGACAAGAATTCGTAAAACTCTCAACAGACAAATTAACACAAAACTATACCATAAATTTTCTATTTTAAATTGAAATCTTCTTTTTAAAATTAATAATTTTCAAACCAATTCTTCAAATTAAATTTAACTTCTCAATTTAACTCTTTAAATTTACAAATAAAATGTGTTAATTAATTATTAATTAGATAATTATTAACCGAGTTGTTACAGAAACTCATTTCTACGTCGAATGTTAAAAATGCCGTCAAGGCAAGACTTAGAGATAACACTACCTTAACTTGTCCGGCTTTATTTTCAACTGAGAGATAGTACAAGTTTGAAATCAACAAGTGGTGGTAAGGGGATGATATTTAATTTCCATATACGATCATTTTGATTATTCCTGATAGTTGATTTATTAACTATCGATTTCACTATCTTCTTTGTGCATCGTCAATCTAAGTCGATTTGTTGCTCATTTGAGCTTTGATATCCTTTGTCGGAAATGAGTAAAATCAAAGCACGAGTGTATGTCAAACTAAGTGGGGTTGCTTCCATTAGGGTATATTCACATATACTCTAGATTGGATTCAGTTGTATGCACACGGGAATGTGAAATACTTGGATACTCGGTAAGGTGGGCGGGGTCCAGCTTGTGCATTTTCCGAGAGCCATCGTAGTTCTCAAGTATATTTTCTAGAGCTATACTTTTGGTAAGGGGGTTGCACCCTCCTAGTCATTGTTGGAAAATATCCCTTTCCTTGTTTTTGATTCAATCCTTTGAATTGTTTTCTTAATTGTATCAAGAAGTGCCTAGAGCTCTTCTTGATGTTTAATTATTTGTGTCAGTTCTTTAAGTTTGCATTTTGATCTTTTTTATCTCATTCTTTCAAGTTTAGGTTTTGTTCTAATTTGTTTCCATTCATTCTTGTTTGGATGTTGTTCTTGTGAGGTAAAAACCCGTTCCGTGTTTAGCGGTGAGGTCTCACAAAATTATTATATAGTTCCCATGTTTGTTGAGTTTCTCATGCTGGTTTTCCAAACTGATCCGGTTGTTATTTTATTATAATGCTCGGGTATGGCCAGTATTTTCCAGGTTGGCATTGGTGTTATGGTGCTCTTGGAGAAGAGTTGGATGTTCACCTATTGTAGTATTTAATTTTCCGCTGTATTATATTGTATATCTATTAGCAATTATAAGGTCAAAAATTTATAACTATCTAGCTGATGAGGTTTGTTTTTAACTCTGATGTACCTTGTATCTTGGAGTGACAGTTTATACTCTCTTTATTATACTATATGTTGTCGTTTCTGCTGTAAGATTATGTTTTCCCTATTTATTCCTTCTATTTTACCCTAACAATTTGCATTTCCATCGATTGGATGTTCGGCATTGGAATACCATGGACGGGTTGTTACTTTTGATATTATAGCTGAAAGTTAAGCTAGAACCTTGGCTTTGGTGGGGTAAACACATTTGAGATAGGGTAAGTGACACCCTAGAATGAGATTGAGTGTGTGTGTGTCTATATATATATACACATACATAAGAGAACGTATCTGTTATTGCTATAAAATCGTATTGTTTTAATTGGTCTATTGACTCGTTTATGAATTCTGGTCGAGACGGGGGACGCCATGGTGTCGATATGGATTTCTAAACTCTCGAATAAGGCAAACGAACATGATATTGATTTTTGAAAATTGGTAAATGAAATATTTTACCTTGGATTATATATTTTATATATAAAGAAATAATTTTTAAAATTTATATAGTTATTTATGGTGTGTTGGTTGTTAAGGATAATATTTCTTTACTATCATTATTTTTTGATTTGTTATGCTTGAGTATTTTTAGAGCATTGCTTATCGTTTGTTGATTGTTAATTTATGCTCGACCAATCTATGGGTATTTATTGTTTGATAATTGTGAGTATATTAAAACGAACCCCTTATGAATTAAGTTTCACAATTTAACTCTAACGTGTTCGGTGGAAATGTTGAGTTAAAAGTCATCTTTTAGTAAAGTTGTTTAATATAATCTAAATGGGAAGATAAGACATTTAGAGGATAAATAATTGTGAAAATTTTATTACAATAAAGGAAAGTTATTATAATATAAGATGATTTTAAAGTTACATTTCATACGAGTATGGTATATAAAATGATTTATGTGATTTATAAGAAAAAAAAAGAGTTTTTCAAGAATTTAATCCTGGTATTGCTTAAAATGATTTCAAATTTTTTTTTAGAAAAGTAATGGTGATATTTCTTGGAAGCATTTATGAGAATAAATATTTCAAAGAGAATTTTTAAGAAAGATACATTTTCTTTGGATAGTTCGGGGAAAACATCTCGATTAGTTTGAAAGTAGCACAACACAAGGATTGTGGAAAAAATCAATATTAAGAGGAATACCAAAACACTTATAGCTGAGGATCCTGCATATTTGAAATATTTTACTAAACACATTGCCATTTCATTTTACATTAAAGATATCGATCATGAATGCGTATTGGAAGTAAATTTAACGTGTTTATGAAAAAAGCGGTTGGAAAAAGAAATAAAAACAAGTCCTATTGAAATGAATAACTTATAACATCTGTTATGCTAAAGGTTGATATATTACTGTAATCAATTGAGGTGTTATAATACAACTATATCACTCCATTATGCATTTGGAAGCACACTTTTATCTTCAACTAAAGTAGATTACTAATTATAAAAAATAATGATGAATTTATAATAAATGTAGCATGTAACCTGTCAAAGCATAAAGGTTTGTGGGAAACGGTGTAGTATAAATTATACTAGCATGAATGGACCTTAAGGCTACTTTAACACTAGATGGGGTGAATAGTGTTTATATAGAACATTTGTAAATAGTTAATAAATCTAAATCAATATAGAGATAATTAACAGGCAATCACGGATATGAGTAAATGTAGTAAAATGAAGTAAAAGTAAGAGAGATTACACCAAGAGTTTTATACCAGTTTGGATTAACCAATCCCATGTCTAGTCCTATACAATATATGTACATATTTTCTTTCAAACGCCTACTTTAATCAGATAACAAACAAGAATACAATCTTTATTTCAAGGCAATAAGATACACCCTCCTAACTTTCCAAGCTTAGGGTACACTCTCTTGATTTAACCGGGCAACAAGATCATCCACTTGATTTAAACGAGCAACAAGCACACCCACTTGATTTGAACGGGCAACAAGCACATGCACACAAATAGTAGTAGAGAGTTGTTGATTCCAAATAGAAATAGTTGTACTTTGGATACAAATTATACTATATCCCTTTGTTAGCATTAGCCTTTGAATTGATGAGAGAATACTTTCCAATTAGTAAGTAGATTATGGAGAATGAATGTAGTAGAGTAGAGATTGAATTTTGAATAAATTTAAAGAGTATAGAAAGTGAATTTTGTGAGCTATATAATGAGAATTTGGAATAAGAAGAGTGTAGAGAAAGTAGTTATAAAAATTCATTTTTCAGTCCCCTTTGTATAGTGTTTGAAGGGACATGTCTATTCGCGAAGAAATGTAATCAAAATCGCAATATTCAAAAGGCACCTCTTTAGCGGTACTTATGTCAACATACATAGGTATGGTATGTTGACATACCCTTGTTTATTTTTAAAACCATAAACACTTTTGCGGTGTTTCAAAATTATGGAAATATATAGTTTTATATATTTTAATATATAAAACTCTTATAACATATTTATAGAAATATATTTTGAAAATAAAATCAATATTTTGATAATACAATAAATATTTTGATAAAAGAGTATTCAAAGAAAGATAGTTGCTATTCAAGGACTTTAACAAATTAATCTAATGTTTATTAACTATAAACTATAGTCTTAGACCCTTCGCATCTTTGTCTTTAAATTCACAAGTCTTCAATTACCTTGATCATCTCTGAATCTCAATCTCTAGTTTGAAAACTCGATTATCATATGCTTGTATAAACCTGTATAATCTTCTAAAATTCTATACAATTTGGGAAAACATTAGTACCTATATTTATATGTTTGTTGTCGTCAAAATCAATCTTTGTGGTGTTAATAGAGATGTGGTATTTTAATGGTACAGATAAATTTTAAACTTAAGAAGTATAAAATTTCATAGCATACTTAACAACATAATTTTATAATAAATCCACAGTAGAAAAATGTAAGCATTACGTCATGTTTAGTTTTTCCTTATGTGTTTGTTTTGGAAAAAAGTCACTGATTTTACTGTCAGCATCTAAAATTTTATTATACACTAATACTTGTTAACTTAGAGTTTACAACTGCACTTTAAATGACTCAAGCTATGACACAACATAGAACCAAAACTACTGTCAATTTTTTTTATCAAAAAAAGTAACTGAAAGAACATTTCCATAGAAATGAAATTAAAACCAAATTGGAAAGATATTATCAAAGAGAAGGAAAAAAATTCAAACCAATACTATAAGCCAAAAATCTAAATTATTTATGGCCAAACATATATATTATTGCTAAAAGAAAAAAAATACATATTAGAAAATGATATTTTTCATGTAGAAAAGCAGAAATTTGATGCTTTCATTTGAAAATTCAATATGCAAAACCATACAGCCGTTAATTTACATTTACTTTCCAAAATTCTAAAGCTCTTTCTAATGTTTTAAATTTATATTTTAATTGTGAAATGTAAAGTGTATATGAAAAATAAAATTTGACAAACACATCATATAAAAATTGGTGATAAACAAAATTAAAATACCAATCAATAAAGGAAAACTAATTCAACATATCACCAACCATAGTGACTAGGAAAGGAAATAAACCATATAAAAAGGAATATATATATATATATATATATATATGTTGAATTTTACATGTGTCATTGATAATGAACAAAGCCTGATTCAAAATCATGTTTAGGGGAAAAAGGACTTTGAAACTGAAACTTTTATATGTTGGATTCAATTTCAATTTGACATACATTGAGTAGGGCAGAAACAAATCTAAAGTCAGTTAAAATAAGCAATAAATCTGGAATTTCAGATTGAGTAGGACGACAACAAATTTGAAGAAAACCAAAATAAACAACAAACCACAATAGTGTATAAAAATACATGGTTGAAGGAATTATATGAATTGATTCTTCGATGGAGTTCGAAGTTTTGTAGGTGAGGAGAAGTGGATGGAAGCCTAGATTAAGAGTGCTAACCCACTTTTTAGCCAAGCAGACTTCAACTAAAATTAGAGGATAAACAAAGACGAAACGGTTTAGAAACTTGCAAGCACACCTAAATAGAGTTGATAAACAGCTCAGGAAAGTTTCACCCAATTCGGAGCTAAGAGCGTAGCTCGGTACCGGGTTATCCATAGATCGGTATCGACCTATCACTTCCCTCCGTTCCACTTTCCAAACTCCATACATTTTCTATACCACTCCGACTCCTTGTGATCGAGTGGTTTTCCCATGATTTGGATGAGAAATTCCAAGGGTTGTTGAGAAGAAAGTAAAGAATGCAACTATCAGGAAGATCACTAGAATCAACCCAAAATCGACAGAAAAGAGCTTGGAACAACTTAACTTGGAGACATAAGAGCAATGCGAGTGAAAAAGTTCATCTAGCACCAAAAACCATAGGTTGGTACCGAGCTAAGGACCTTAGGTCGGTACCGACCTATGCTCTTGACTCATGCTGCTCTGATTTTTCTTGTGCAACTTCAGGTTATCTCTTGAACCTCAGTGGAAGCGGGCTTTTTGACCTGTACACCTGTTTCCCTATAAATACAAGCCTAGCTGTAGCCAAAACAAGATCTGATTTTTATGCCTTAGAGACTCTTTCTTCTTTTCCACTCCTATTCTCTTACTGAAAAACACTGTAGAAACTCCATTGAAAATCTGAGATCTACTAGATTATGGTCATATCTAATATATCTCATTAAAATCTAGAGAAAAGACAACGAATAACAAACTATATAGTGGACGTCCAGAGATTCCCGGACCACTATAAAAATTCTCGTGTGCCTTTTCACTTTTCCGCTATCTTTACTTGCTTGATTTGAGATTTCTACTGCTTTTATATCTATTTTAATAGAACTGGTGCTTTCATCTGATTTTTGGGTGTTGATCAATTTTTTGGGTTAATATTTTGGTGCTTTCATTGAGAAGGAAGCTGGATTTCGTAACCTAAAGCTTGGATCTGGAATTTAGGGAAGACGAAGAGACATAACATTAGATCTAAGGTTGGAGCAAGACAACCAGAGCATGGGGGTAACCAGGAGGTGTCCACAAATTCTTATTAATCCATCTATGTAACCATAGAAGAGATGGAGAAAATAATGAAGGAGATGCAAGATGAATTAATGACTCGACAACAGGAAATGCTTGAAGGATTTTTCCAAAGGATAGGACAAAAGAAATAGCTAGAGCTGCAAAATTTTAGAATCAAGTGCTAGGAGCTAATGCAGGAACAACTGAAGTTAGAGTGGAGAAAATTGGAACAATGCCCCCACAAACAGTAAATCTTGGTACCGACCCAAATCTACTCGATATTGAGAGAATTATACTCGAGGGCAATGCCAATGTGAACTTGGGACATGATGGAGTGACGGGAGCAAACGATGCTGGAGCTAGAAACACAAATCAGAATGCAAATGCACAACCATTGGAACTGGGCCAGCCCGCAGCGGAAGTTATGGGCGAATTTCAATTTTTTTTACCCTATTTGATCTTTATTGGGCCTATGAAGTCTAATTTATTTAGAATATTTCTAAATTTTATTTAAACAAAATCTTTTATTTCGTTTAAATTTATAAATAATGAATGGAATTTTATTTATTTCAAGTTTAATTAAATATAATGGTACACATATGTGTCATATACATACATGTATATGTATGCTTGTGCAACATAATAATCCCTACAAGATATAACTTGTCCATATAAAAATGTTGGGATTTGCATCGCAACGGACATGTTAGCTCATCTTATATGTATTATATGTTGTCCAAATATATGTATGTATATATATGTATATGTGTATATATATTAAATTAAATATTAGTTAAATAAACGACTACATACATATATATATAATTAGATCAATTGTAAAAACTAATATATATATATATATAATTAGATCAATTGTAAAAACTAAATAAAACTAAAATTTATTTTTATAGCAATCAACGTCTAATAAAAAGCACATAAAATATTTTGTTATAATTTTATATTATTAAATTATATATATATATATTTATTAGCCGAAAAGCATTAAAATAATATTAAAAATGTTTTCATGGCATATTTTTAGAGTTTAAATTTTATGAAATTCAAAGATGATATTATAAGTTCATCAAAAAAATTTCATAATTTTCTAAGTCAAAATTACATTTTTTATTATTCAATTAATCGCGATGGCATAATTAAATGATTTTTTAAAAATAATAATTTTTATCTTTATTTTTGGATTTTGGTCGAAAGATAATATGGTGATGAAGAATTTTTATAATATTTAAAATATATTTTTCGAAACAAATATTATTTTGTTAAAATTAGTAAATAACTATTAAAAAAATGCTTTGCTCTTACCTAAAATTATATTTAGTATAAATTTGCATATATAAAATTATAAGATCAATTTTAACATGATATGATGGCATAATTAATTATAAGTTTTTTAATTTATGTAATATGGCATATTAATATAAATATAATTAATTAATAAAATAATAAAAATTAAAATAAATTTATTTGGCTATGTGGACATAAGATCTATATAAAAAATATTTTTTATTATACATACATACATACATACATACATACATACATACATATATATATATAACAATTCAATATGTCACAACATTCATACATATAGGAATCTCACCTAATTAACAATATAATTATGATATATATAAACAAGCAATGGAATATTAGACATTAATTATAAGTCATATGAAATAATATGACTATACCAAAACTTATGCCTTGTAGTACACCTTACTATGATGAATATCCCTCCTTAGAACTCTTCTCATTTCGACAGATTGCTAATCCTTGAATCGTAGACTCTTTGCTATCAAATAGCTGTCACTTTGAATTGATTTGATTTGAATATTAATAGTGCTCTTGGAGGCATGGATCGGCCAGCAAAATAGAGATAGAAGGCAACCAAAAAGATCTTCAAAAGTAAGGGTTAGTGGCCTTTTTATAGTGGTTGAAATAGAATGAAAGGTGGATCACATCTTATACCATTTCTCACCAAATCTCAACCATCCATCTCCAAACTCTTCTACCCTTTTTAGTTGCCCCTATACCTCATGTACGCTACTGAAAATAGCTTCCCAATCCCATAGGCTAATATCCTATTTAAGTCAAAATAAATATTACTAATTAAATTTGATTTAATTGCTTGTCGTTATCACTTATCGATCGATATATTTATAACTATTATAAATATATATTGTTATCCGGCACTTTGACCCGACTATATTCGAACTAATTGGACAAGTTAGATTCGACTGTCACTAAGGCCAGTAAGTCCATAGCGATGATTCTGGGGTCTAAACATCAAGTAGAGATGATAATATAAAGCCGTGGTTGAACGAAATTGAGAGATATGCAATGCAGGATGTTCGAAGTATGGAATATGGTTCAACATAGAGGAGGGATCCGCTATAATCATTCTCCAACATAGGAATCGGCATGTTTCAGGAAGCAAGTGCAATTCAATAGAAAATAATCAATATCTTAAGATCCATAAGTCCAATGCATATGAAATTTTGTGAGCAATATATAGGGACCATAAGGAGCCTACCCTAGGGATCACACCTCAAATGAATGAAATAAGAAGGATCGGCCCTCTTTCCTCAATAGGGATCGACTGAAATCAGAAGACAACTTGAAGCAAAGATCAACCAAAAATCAAATGTTATTCGGCCTTTTGGCCCGGCTATATTCTGAATGACTAGACAAGTTAGACTAGATGATCATCAAGCCAAAAACCCCGGAGAGATGGTTACTTGGATTGGAGGTCAATTATGGACAAGACTATGGACGATAGTCGTATGGATACATGCGAATATCATTCTGGAATTGTCTAAGTATGAATTTCACACTTCAACTGAAATTACGATCGGCTACGATCGTTCTCCAAAATTCATCAGCTATGATCCATCTCCATTATGGATCGGCTATGATACATCCCCAAAGTGGATCGGCTATGATCCATCTCCATTATGGATCAGTTATGATCCATCTCCAATTATGGATCGTACCGTATCGATATTACAGTTCAACTCTGAACAAAATGATCTATATCTCAAAATCAACAAGTCGAGTACACATGAAACTTTGGGAACATTAGTATATTATGGAGTGGAGCCCACCATATCGATCGCATGCCAAAAGGAGCTCACAAATCGATTGGTGTTGATCGTTATTTTGATGGAAGTGGGGCCCATGATCGTTAGTGTGACTTCTTCTAGATCTAGAGACTTTGCTGTCGAAATTTTAGGAAAATATTTCGACATTTTCCCAAATAAACACAGACTTGATTGATCACTTTTGGGATGCTTCTTTCCACCGCCAAGGCTCCTCCATTTTTATTCTTTATTCTTGTACTAATGAATCCATGCTGATCCAAACTTTCTTGTAATCATAATCAAGTGCAAGATTAATAAAAATATAAACTAGATGTAGGACAAGATTGCCAAACCACTATAAAAAGCTATGTGTTCACTTACTTTTTATGCTATGTTTTAATTTCATTCATCATTTAATCTCTACAAGATTCTATCTGGTGTTGATGCCCATTTTTGGCATCAACATACAATAATATTTATTTCTCAAATAATATTCAAAATTTTATAATGAATATTTCAAAAATATTAATTAATTAAATTAAATTATAATAATTATAAAGTAATTAAATCATTTGGTTTAAAAAGAAATCATCATATCGGTTGTGTGACTCCTTAGGTGTAAATTCGGTCAGCAATAAGCATCGAACTATTTGAATGTTAACGTTCACACGTCATTTAGCTGGTGGTGTGTGACATTTTGGCCAAATTTATAGTTTACTTAGTTTCGGTAAAATCCAATTTTAGTTTATTAAGCGTTACCCGGTTGTGACATTTACTTACACTAGTTCTCTTCGTCAAAGCTATACCACTTTGGACTTTTTAAATTTGGTAATGGTCAAAATTTCAATATTATCCATATTCAACTCTATAGTCCAAAAACAAAGTCTTTGGTTCAATAATAACGATTATTATTAATCGAAATGCTCTGGCTAGAGACTTTTACTTTAAGTTGACCGTGATACTAACCCTGTATAACTGAGGAGACGAATCCTCTCTTGAATAGTGCTTCACTTCCAATACTTCCACTCGACCCAACTATAGTCACTTGATGAACGTCATTCTCAAGTTGAGAGAACTGCGTAAGTCAGTCACATCGATATTTTCTATTTGACCTTATTTATTTTAACCAACAAAAAACTATCGAGCGAGTCACTCCATAGTTATCCAATAACCATCAGTGCGTAATCCCTAGCCACCCCCAGTAGTAATGAGTAATACACTGCTCGAAAATTGAAGGGATTTACGTACTCTAGTCTCAACGAATACTTCGATATCCAGTCTCGTTGCATTTTGACTAGAAACATCTAAAATGACATATTTATTTTCATTGTGATAAATTACTAGCGGTTACAACACTTTGTAACTACTATCACAAAACATACCATTTATGGATTTTCTATTAAATGTAATTTTAATTAAACTAATTAATCAATATAATACATTATATCAAGTATGTAATAGAAAGAAAACATATTTTATTTCGAACAAGATTGGTTATCGAGTTAGATATACGTATCAAATTACATAATTGCCCCAAGGCATACCCCTAACTCTATCAATCTCCCACTTGCACTTGGGGTCAATTATGGAATCTTATTCCAACTTCTCCAATCGATTTCCTCAAAACCGATCGGGTTAGTCCCTCAGTGAATGGGTACGCTATTATATTTCAATTTTCTACTATGTCAATAAACTCTCTCTAATGCTAATAAACTACCTTTGTCATGTAGAACAATTCAGAGTATGTTTCTCGACTTCCAGTGTGCTCTAAGTTCTGTTTATGAACTGTTAACAAGAAAACTTGTCAACACCCCAAAACAAAGTTTAAAGTGTAGGCGATCCCTTCGAAACCAACTTTCGAACAGATAAAGATAGTTAAAACCTTTTGATTCCCTTAAGTCCACCTTTCGAGTTGGTTGTGGCAATTGAAGCTCCTTTTTGTATAACCTTTTAACATTGTCGAAACACCTGAATTCCTTTTTATAATACCTTTCGAACTAGTTGAATTGGTTAAGTGCCCTATCGGAACCTCCTTTCGAAGTGGTTGAGGTGACCTAAGGTTTGGTCCAATGATCTAAGGATATTAGTTGAATTAAAAGGTTTCGACTTCCTCTAAAGATAGCCTTTCAGTCATGTTGAATACGAGAAAATCATAATTAGAATCGCATAGAAGCATTAGATCAACCAAAATATCCAAAAAAGCCATAAACTTGCTTTGATTATCTTTTCCTTTATTATTAGTAGCTTAAGTGATACAAAGAAATCAAATCCTCAATCTAATTTTAGAATTAGGGTTTACAAATTCAAGAAAGTACAAGTATGGAGTGAATGAAATTGGATCCCTAAAACCAGAACCCTAGGGTCTTATTTATAGGCACGGGTTGGCACCTTTCGAATCGGTCCTCTCGACTTGGTCGAAAGGCGGCCTTGGAGACCTTCCGTCGCTGTTAACATCAGAGCGTCCTTCTATTTTTCTTTTAAAGCAAACTTAAGTGCTTTTGAGCTGGTCAAAAGGTGTAAATGCACTCTCCACTTTGTTGTTGATGCGCTGTTGTAAGTAGGAATGGACATGGGCTTTCGACTCTGTCAATAGGCGAATCTTTGAGGCTTCGAAGGAGTTGAAACGTAGAAAGTTTAAGGCAGAAGGTAGCTTTCGAAGGCATACTCATTGATTGACGCAAAATCCCATTCTTTGGTGTGTATGAGAACTCCATATTGAACTTAAGTAAGCTTTCTTTTATGATTATGAATGGTCTTAACCGGTTTGAAAGGCTAATTTACGCGTTCGAATGGGTCGCTCTAGCCAAATGTTCTCCTGTGGAATGCGAATGAAGACGAAACCCACTGTTTCGAAAGGCTTGGCACGCATGTGAAGGCTTGCAATCTATTACCTTCGAAAGGTGTTCCCCAACCCATTCGAAACATGCTCATGCATGCAGAAGCAACTATATCAGAAGGAAACAATTAAAGCGAAATGGTGCTCTTGTCTCCTTTTGACCTCTTCGAAAGCTCATAGAACATTCAACTTTTGCAGATGCTTCCGTTCGACTACTTCGAAAGGTCATGCTTTCACTATCATTCCTCATGGATCATTCTTTTATATTCTTCATGGTTTTGACAAGATTGAAGTGAAGACCGATGGTAACATGAACTATATATTGACATTATTTTCATATAAAAATGTTGTAGGATTCTCAACATTAGGAATCACCTTCGGCTCAGTTATAAATATGTGCATTTACATTTATATACATTTCTTTATTGCTGGACTATTTAAGGTGATGTACTTAGACTTTTTCATTGAATCAACCATAGTCTTTCATTTGGAACATTTCCAACTTATAGATTCTGAACTTGAATTTATTATTAACATATCATACTCAATATCACTTATGAAACTTTAAGTCCGAACACTTCTTCACAAGGAATTCATTGTTTCTATAATAATTCTCTTGTATTTCATAAATACATGAGAACACTCCAAACTGTCATCCAGTGTTATCAATTTGGATTTAATATTTACTTCATGTATCAAATGCATGAACAAACCACGATATCATAGACAACATAACAGGTTTGATAATTCCTATTGCCAATGTATAAGGAATTCATCTCATATGTAAACAATTTAATAAGGTGTCTTTGCATATCGATTTGGGGCATTCCCAATATCATTTATACTCACTATAAAAGACATCATTTACAAATCCAACGTCGAGTATTAAAACAACTAAGGCTGATTTTAATATAAGTACATCGTTAAAATCAGCAATGTGTTTCTTACTTACAGTTTAGAAATATCTATGTACCTTTTAACTTTCTTTCTTATGAGAACACGTCCACTGCATTTTGATTGATAATCAAACTATTTTATGTTTCTATCAAAATATTTATTCAATTCCGATGTTTATGAAATGATACTTTCTACCATTTCTTGGATCATATCCAAGGACTCTCAATATCAATATCGCTCACACCGACTTCGAAACATTTTTTGGTCATTATATGTAAACAGTTTACTCTAAATCATTATTAGACATTCTAATTTTATTTCATTTCATGTGATTATTTTATCTTTGGATCATATCCAATTCCATTTTACTACCTATAATTTCTTAAAGAAATCCTTCACTATGAAGTTGGTATTCTTGAAATAACAATTGTTTCTCAGTGCAACAGAATAGGTATTCATAATCACTTTATGAATTTCCTTATATATAAAATTGATTTGTTTTTAGTTTACAAAATTTAAGTTCAAAACATAAATTTGTCATCCAATGACCATCCTTTCCAAACTCCTTTTGGGAGATTCATACAAGTTCCCTCACGAATAATTATTACGTGTAGACTTTCGACTCGCATAACCTACCAACTTCTTGGCCTAGGATATGTTGGGGTTGCTTATAAACTTATCTTGTATGGTTTTGTAAACTATTATTTATATGAAATAATATTAACCTCGTGTACTACTGTAGCAACCACCCTACACTTTTGATGTAGGACAGTTGTCAAATGAAAGAATAGAAGTAAAGAAGAGAGATAGAAGAGAAGAAAAGAGGAAGAAACATCAATCAATGACATAACCTATCATATATCTCATTGTGCATCGATAAAATGTAATAGTCATCATAGATATAAAACTGGCAAGACAGTAATAAATACATGAACCACAAAATCAAAGCACTCAAGCTCATACAGTTACAAAATGGTAATAGAGTTTATACAACTGATAAATAAACTCAACAAAAAAACTGCCTCTAATAATAGTAAGTCAAACATTGTCAAGACTCCATAGTGTCATACAATGGAATATGCAATAACAAACTCAAATATAAGTATGAGTAAACGTCACCTCCTACCAGTCCATCTGCAGAACTCCATATGCCGTCCATACATGCTCTCTACTCTACTCATTTAAGAGTACAAGAGATAATAAGAAGCAAAGCATAAAACCTCGAGTCAGATAATAGTCTGGTGTGAGCAATAACAATTTCAAAATACTATAAGTCGATATAGTATATGGAACAAAGGGTATACAAATCATACCTGACTTGTCCTTGAAACCAAAGAGTTAGCACATAACATTGATAATATACTACTGTACAACATCAAAAGGGGTACTCCATACTAAGTAAACTATCGGCATGCCTAGGTATCCCTACCCACAATACCTACATCATTTGACATCCCTAGAGTGATAGGTGGCTAATAAAGTAATTATAACAAACATAGCATACATTAAACAATACTATCACTTAATATACTCTGAATATATGATAACTCATATTGCCTCCTTACAGCTAGGGACTAATGGAAATCCCAGTTTCCAGTTGTACTCTTATAACCCGAAGCTAGATATGTATCTTGTAGCCCATGAAGGAATTGGGCCAGCCCGCAGCGGAAGAAATGGGCGAATTTCAAAAAAATTAACCATTTTGATCTTTAATGGGCCTATGAAGTCTAAATATACTTAGAACTTTTCTAATTTTCTTTTAAATAAAATCAATATTTCATTTAATTTTATAAATAAAGTTTTACTTTAATTTAATATGTATGTAAATTAGAGTGTATCAAATATACTCTTATGTACATATTTGTGTGTAACAGTAACTTATTAAATTTATTTAGAGAAGGAAACTTTTCGTTTCCTATCTCTTAAATTATTCAATTAATGATGGGGTATAAATTTATTAAGAGAGTGAAACTTTTAATTTCCTTCACCTTTAACTTATTCAATTAATGATGAGCATAAATTTTTATAGAGAGAGGAACCTTTCATTCTCTTTCTTTAATTAAATTGATTGGTCATATGAATGTCATTAATTAGCAACATATATATGTCATGAATATAAGCATAAACACGTATGTTATAGTGTAAATTCTGTAAGTGCAACATGATAGGCGTTATCAATTGATGGAAATGTATAGAATATAAACAAAATTAAATGGATAGCTAATCACATAAAGGAAAAATGAGAAATAAAGAAAGGGTAACAGCGATGATTCAATCAATTTCCCATTTTGTAAACTTAATTAATGCATCATATAAATGACAAATTATAGGCATCATAATATAAGGATATAATCAGACGAAAATAAATATATGTATATATTATTGCCTCATTTAAATTTTTTCTCCTTTTGGAAAGAAATCTAATCAAACTTTGACAATATGAAATACATGTAATAAATTTTATATATGCAAACATACATGTAATATTAATCGTGTGTATAAAAGATTAAATAAAATCTTTTTACTTAATAAAAATTAGAGATTTATAGCAATCATTCAAAAGTAGGTTTATTGTCAAAAAATTAATTGTATATATGTAATATTCAATAAAATATCTCTAATTAATACAAATGAGAGACTATAGTAATCAAATTAAAATTTAGATTTATTACTAAAACATCTTCCTTTCTTTTTTTTAATTTCCAAAACAATATAGACATAAAATACATACATGTAAACTTTCAAATATAAAATTACATTTTGTTTTATATGATTTAAAACATGAGTCTTTAATAAAACGCTGCAATATTCATAAACAAATTTTTGCTTAATTTGTTAAAGTAAAATCCAACTAAAACAATATGAACATACAAAATTTTAGATCTAAAAGATTATACTTTGAATTGAATGTTTACAACATAGATCTATAATAAAACATTGTATTCAAACATATATAAATTTTAATCCTAATTTAACAAATTAAGAACCCATTAATAAATTGAACATACAAAATTTCTGATCTAAAAATTAAACCTTAAATTTAATGTTTACAACATAGTTCCAAAACAAAACATTATATTTAAACATATACAAATATTAGTTTTGATTTATTAAATAAAACACCAATTGATTCATTCAACAAACAATTCAAGCTATATATACAATTCTCAACTTAAATGAGGCAGTGATATGTGCATACAAATTATGATGATTGAATTTCTCTTTCAACAAACATTACATCAAATATCATTATCTATTAATGAAAAACATACCTTATTACCCAAAGCCTTGAAGAACATCTTCAAAATGGACTCCCCTTAGGATGTTTCACAGAAATCACACCTTGAATGATGATATCTCCTCAGATCTTCAAGCTCCCCATCCTATCCTTGCAAGAGATGGAAGAACCACTTTTGTTTTATTTATTTTTGATGTTCTCATATGGAGTTGAAAGAATTTTGGAAATTTTATTTTATCCATTGTTTTCTGCCATGAAAAGTTAGGAGCGAAAGAAAATAGACTGAATGAGAAAGAATAAATTGTATGTGCAGAATGAATTATAGAATATATTTTATTTGAAAGAATGAAACTTTTCCCATTCTTTAATTAGAACTTCCCTAATTAATTCCCTTGATTGTTTCTCTCTCTCCGATCCTTTCTTTACACGTATGTCATCAAATAACATAATATTTCCAAAAACCATGTCATCAAATGACATAAAATTTCCATAAATTATGTCATCAAATGACATAAAATTTTCATATATCATTTCATGCAATTATTTTTAAATTACATCAATATCATATATCAATGCACGTAAATATAACTTTTACAAATGCATTAAAATAATTACAAAAAACTTCCAAACATCAAATAATTAATAATTAATACTTCTCAAATATCAAATAATTTAATCAATTTACAATAATTTATAAATTAATTAAATCATGTGGTTTTTCAAAGAATTCATTATTACGGTTGTGCGACTCAAATGTGTAAATTCAGTCAGTGATTAATATTGAACTATTTGAATATTAACGTTCACACGTCACTTAGCAGGTGGTGTGACATTTTGGCTAAATTTATCGCTTACACATCTTTTGGTAAAATCCAATTTTACTTATTATAAGCGATACCTAATTGTAACGCCCCACCTCTATGCTCATAATAACAAAGAGTATTAAAAGAAATACTGTCTATTATTACGAAGAATAAGGCTGGATAGGAGCGGCCATCCGTAGTTGGCCTTATGCTAATATTGGTTACCTCGATAGGAGTGGTATATACTTTTCATTTTTCATCTTATTTATTTACTCCCATCGACATACCCAATTATCAGTATAAAACAAACTACGATGGTTCATAATAGTTTAGGACATTAGATATAATAATAACACAGAGAATATAAATGCGGAACACAGATAAAACAAAAGTCTCATATATATATATATATATAACTGATGTCAGTTACAATATAGTTGACACAATACATATGATACAACTACAACTGTCGACTCTGGAAGTTATATATACAAGTACATTATCAACTAATATACATGAATACATATCATCCTATACAATGACACGACATCTACAAAACGACGAAAACTACTTCAGAAGATATAAAAAGTCTTCATAGCCCAAACAGCAACTCAAAGCAGGAAATCTACAACCTGAAATAACTCGGGTCTGACCCGAGTATTAAATTCAAAAGAAAATAATACACGGGTCAGTCTAATTCAAAATCAGTTATTAATGCACAGAAGCAATAATAATCAATATCAAATAGACGACAGTAACAGAAATCTCGTATATCCGACTCCTCGATAAAAGAATCGGATAACGGCAGATATAACACTAAACAGTGTTAAACAACAAATCAGCTAATTTGAATCATCAACAAAGATAAGTGAAAAGAATATTAATGAAGATAATCTTAAAAACATCAGAACTGCCTAACCGACAATTAACACGACAAAATAATCAACTTAAAACATCAACTCTGGTAGGGCTGCAGCATACGCACGCGTATACTGCCTCGCCACTACTACCTGAAATACACAAAAAGGTCAACGAACCAAAACCAAATGAAGATTCAAATCTCAATGCCACGGCCTCAAATGTCAAAGCAGGCAGACGTGGGCAATGTGCACCCATGTACACATTGAAAATTCTCAAATGATCACAAGGTCAAACCCAAAATACTGGGTTCAACACAAGGGAATTCGAAAACAAATCCAAAGTAGACATTGTCAAGCCAAAGTCAACAAATAACTAAATGCATTCGAGCAAATGCAGACAACAAAGTCACAATCTGACCAAAGTGCAAAAGTGATAATCAATGCACCTGAAGATCGAATACCACAATGCAACTACAGTTGCAACCAGGTTCATCAAATTAAATTTCAATTAACACAAAAACACAAAGGCACAGAGGCTCAGAGGTGCTCGAGACAACCGAACCAACTATCAAAACGACGATGGTACAATACTATCATACAAGACCACCAGATGAACCAAGAACAACCCACATGAAAATATGATCTGTCTCAAACTATAACCGGTAACATGTATGCATGTAGTGACAATATAATCAAACTGCAACATGTACATAATGACGACCAGGTGGCAACAGTAAATCAAGAAGGACTCAAGTGCCACCAAAACTCAAAACCAAGCAGTGCCTATGAAAAATCAAACCAGTGTACAGTTGAACAAGTATACATGTATACTAAGGAGACATGTACACATGTGCACAGGTACAAAGACCAAATGATGCAGTGCAAAATCATCAACAATTTCAAGTGTAATCGAACGGCGAGCAAAAGTGATTGACAAATTCAAAGTCGAGACAAGAAGGCAACATAAACCAGACTCGATGCTACAAACGAAACAAGACTACTAGTACAATGCATGGACATCGAACTCACCACAATACATCACTGTGACTTCAACATCAAACCATCAACAAAGTGAAAATTCACATAGTCACGAACTAGTGCCAACATCATACCCAAGTTAACAATATCAATAAAGACATCAAGTGAGACCAGAAGTGAGACCAGACCAACCAACTAATCAACAAACAAATGAATCAGATCAGACTCAAGTGACACCAGTAAATAACAAAAGGAACCTGACCCAAGATCAAAACAAATGTGCAGGTCAGAATAGCAATGACCAAGGCTACAATATGCAAACTTGAGCTTATAATGAACATATTAGAAGTAACCAAGTGCAATTACAAATGCATAGCAAATATCAAGTGAAGAAGACTACAATCTATCAAACAAATGCACAAGCATACACATATACACACACATGTATGCATGTATATAAATGAACTAGATTGAAGCCCACTGAAATACAAAGATGCAAACTAGTTTGGAAATCACTCAGAAATAAACAGAACTGACCGAAGTCAGGTGAAGTTAAAATTCAAGTCGAAGCCATTCAAAACAAGGCCGAAGTCAAGGAAATTCGAATGTACAAATCAAAGCTGGAAAATCATGCAATCAGAAATGGTCGAAGTCAACAACAAAACAACACCGTGGTCATCACGAAATGAAGCCGTGATCATCAAGTAAACAAATATACACATTTGAACAAGTCAAAATCAACAATCAACGAAACGAATTAGAATGGCCAAGGTAAATCAAAGCGACTCAAACATTTGCATACAAACGAAAAACCCACGAATCCAAAGCAGTGGGAATCAAAAATCATAGGTATAAGATCTTGAATTAGATGTGAGTCGAACTCACCTTGTCGACGAATTTAGAAGAAGCCGAGCACACCAGCAATCGAGCGAAGCCAGAGCTTGAACTCGATCGAGAATTGGGGCAGCCTCAACCATCAAAGCAATCGGGATGAAAGCGACCTAGTTAGCACGAAGCTCTACTTCGATCTCACGAAAATATTGTGGCCGCCATTAACATTTTCGTTCTTTTGTTATTGCTTAGGGTTAGGGCACGCGAAAATGAAAAAGAGAATGGAGGAACGGGCCGACATTGACAATAGATAAGGATGATAACAGGGACGTGTTTTGTTTTCTTTAATGGGCTTGCGAACGAAAATGAGTCAAAGAGGAACGAGTACACTTTTACTAATCTCAGCACCAAAACAAAAATAAAATGTGGGCTAGGATCAATATTAAAGCCCGCATAATTCTTTAACAAATTGTAAAGGAATTCATAACTGATTAAAACACTTAACACTTTTGTAAAAGAATTTCAACTTGATTTAAATTCCAATAGCAATTTATCATCACTTTAACCGTTAAATGACGATTATAATTTGAAGCTAAATCCCAGGTTGTTACAGACTCCCCTCCTTATAAAAATTGCGTCCCCGCAATTTTCATAATTAAGGTCGTCAACCACTATTATTCTTCTAACATAATCTGGTTAAGTTAGAAAAGTCGAGAATTCAAATGCCAAAGATATCTTTTAATTCCAATAAAAGAGAGTCACAAATTTTCAACAAAATCTAACTATCAATAGACAATCAGAAAACATCATAAAACTGAATAATTTCAATTATCAGCAATATTCACTTATCAATTAGATAATTTGAATACAAAAATCACAAAATAGCAATATCTAATTATCAATACGATAATTAGAAAACAACAAAATCTAATTATCAACAAAGATAATTATGAAACACAAATCACAAATCGCAAATGGAAATATCTAGTTATCCAACAATTAACTAGAAAACACAAATTCCATGATCAACAAACTCTAACTATTACTAGAAATAGATAGAAAACAACGATTCAATAAAATCAGCATACTCTAGAGTCAATTGGAGACTAGAAAATCTCATATCAATAAAATCAACAAACATCCGATTATCCAAACGATAGTCAGAAAACAAATCAACGAATATTTAATTACCACAAACGGTAATCAAATTTCAAATCAACAAATATTCGATTATCCAAAAACACTAATCAAATCTCAAATCAACAAATATTCGATTATCAAAAACGATAATCAAATCTCAAATCAACAAGTATTCGATTATCAAAAACGATAATCAAATTTCAAATCAACAAGTATTCGATTATCAAAAACGATAATCAAATTTACAATCACAAATATTTAATTATCAAAAGCGATAATTAAATCTCAATCAGCAAATATTTAATTATCAAAAGCGATAATTAAATCTCAAATCAGTAAATATTTAATTATCAAAAGCGATAATTAAATCTCAAATCAGCAAATATTTAATTATCAAAAGCGATAATTAAATCTCAAATCAGCCAATATTTAATTATCTAAAGCGATAATTAAATCTCAAATCAGCAAATATTTAATTATCAAAAGCGATAATTAAATCTCAAATCAGCCAATATTTAATTATCAAAAGCGATAATTAAATCTCAAATCAGCAAATATTTAATTATCAAAAGCGATAATTAAATCTCAAATCAGCCAATATTTAATTATCAAAAGCGATAATTAAATCTCAAATCAGCAAATATTTAATTATCAAAAGCGATAATTAAATCTCAAATCAGCAAATATTTAATTATCAAAAGCGATAATTAAATCTCAAATCAGCAAATATTTAATTATCAAAAGCGATAATTAAATCTCAAATCAGCAAATATTTAATTATCAAAAGCGATAATTAAATCTCAAATCAGCAAATATTTAATTATCAAAAGCCATAATTAAATCTCATATCAGCAAATATTTAATTATCAAAAGCGATAATTAAATCTCAAATCAGCAAATATTTAATTATCCCAATTGATAATCAAATCAACAAATATCTAATTATCACAAGCGATAATCAGAAACAACAAATATCCGATTATCAAAAACGATAATCAGAACTCGTATCAACAAACATCTAATTATCACAAGCGATAATTAGAAACAACAAATATTCGATTATCAAAAACGATAATCAGAACTCATATCAACAAACATCTAATTATCACAAGCGATAATTAGAAACAACAAATATCTGATTATCAAAAACGATAATCAGAACTCATATCAACAAATATCCAATTACCTACAGATAATTAGAAACAACAAATATCTAGAAATCAATTAAGAAGACTAGAAAATCAACATAAAAGGTTGGATCGATCCCATCAGATGGCGAGTTTTTAATTCGCCGCACGTGCATCAACAAATGGCCGAAGCCTACCAAGTACTCAACATAATTTTGGCGCCCAACAAATGACCCGAAGGTTCAACAAATGACCCGAAGGTCTAGTACTGGTATTTGACCCGAAGGTCCATCATATGACCCGAAGGTCCATCATAGTGGCTCGAAAGCACACGAAATCATCAAATATTTCAATTAACGAGTCCGGAATTAACCGAAATAGCAAACGCACATGTCCCATACCACGTGTTTTACTAAATCGTTTGATTCTCTTCATCGTTTCCTTGAAAGTGCAAAATTGTGTATTTTGTAAAAATACACTTTACATTCTCAAACGGACAAGTCCGGAATTAAGCGAATCAGTAAAAGAAAGGGGTCATAGTCCTCGATTTTGCTAAAACGTTTAAATCGCTACCTCATTCTTTTGAAAGCGCAAACTGTAAAATTTCTGAAAATAATTTTATTTATTTTATAAAAATAACAATTCACACTCTCAACTGAACAAGTCCGGAGTTAAGCGAATTAGTAAAAGAAAGGGGTCATAATCCTCGATTTTGCTGAATCGTTTAAGTCGCTTCCTCATTCTTTTGAAAATGCAAACTGTTAAAAATTTATAAAACAATTTTCATTTTAAAACGATTTTCCAACCACGTGATTAAAGCAACAACATCAGTAGCAATTTCGAAAAGAAAATTGCACTTCTCAAAACATCGTAAAACGAATCTCAAAATCAGCATTGCGGAATACCCGCTTGAAGATCCACTTTTAAAATTTTGACTGTTACTGAAGTCAAAGCGATAGAAATTTTAAAATGTCAAAAATCTCATCAAAATAATTCACATCAAAATGTGACATCAGTGAATTTTCATTCATTAAAATTGTCAACAAAACACCGTGCATCAAAAATATAGCACTGGTGTAAAAATCCAATTACAAAAATAATGGCAACAAAATACGTTTCATAACCAAGCATCGGTTCAACGTGAAATTAATGTAGTAACGCGCAATTCATATTTGCACACACACTACAATATTAACAAAGAAATTACTCTATCATCTTCAATGAAGATAATTTAAAACAGCAAAAATCTAATCAATAATGATTAGTATAAAAGAAATCCAGCAAAAATCTCAACAAAAATCACATAACTGCAATCGTTTCGAATCCTCAATTCGGATTCGAAATTCTCAAGGAAACAGAATAAATACAGCTATGTAAACACAATTGAAATTTATTTCAATTTTCATATTTTGATCTTTAAACCAAAAAGATTATCAGCCGTATTCAGCGAAGACAGTTTCACTGTTTCCGCTGCGCCACTCTGATTAACAGAACACATTTTAATCAAATCATCAAAACACAATTTCACTTTTATTTTTAAATAAAGATATTTTTAAAAATTTCATCATAATTTCAAAATTTTAATTTTGACTCAAAGCACACATAAAACACCGACCAATAGCTGTAACATATGTTCCATCTAAGTTATGTTTTATATTATGTCCATAAACCCCAAGCTCTGATACCAACTGTAACGCCCCACCTCTATGCTCAAAATAACAAAGAGTATTAAAAGAAATACTGTCTATTATTACGAAGAATAAGGCTGGATAGGAGCGGCCATCCGTAGTTGGCCTTATGCTAATATTGGTTACCTCGATAGGAGTGGTATATACTTTTCATTTTTCATCTTATTTATTTACTCCCATCGACATACCCAATTATCAGTATAAAACAAACTACGATGGTTCATAATAGTTTAGGACATTAGATATAATAATAACACAGAGAATATAAATGCGGAACACAGATAAAACAAAAGTCTCATATATATATATATATATATATATATATATAACTGATGTCAGTTACAATATAGTTGACACAATACATATGATACAACTACAACTGTCGACTCTGGAAGTTATATATACAAGTACATTATCAACTAATATACATGAATACATATCATCCTATACAATGACACGACATCTACAAAACGACGAAAACTACTTCAGAAGATATAAAAAGTCTTCATAGCCCAAACAGCAACTCAAAGCAGGAAATCTACAACTTGAAATAACTCAGGTCTGACCCGAGTATTAAATTCAAAAGAAAATAATACACAGGTCAGTCTAATTCAAAATCAGTTATTAATGCACAGAAGCAATAATAATCAATATCAAATAGATGATAGTCACAGAAATCTCGTATATCCGACTCCTCGATAAAAGAATCGGATAACGGCAGATATAACACTAAACAGTGTTAAACAACAAATCAGCTAATTTGAATCATCAACAAAGATAAGTGAAAAGAATATCAATGAAGATAATCTTAAAAACATCAGAACTGCCTAAACGGCAATTAACACGACAAAATAATCAACTTAAAACATCAACTCTGGTAGGGCTGCAGTATACGCACGCGTATACTGCCTCGCCACTACTACCTGAAATACACAAAAAGGTCAACGAACCAAAACCAAATGAAGATTCAAATCTCAATGCCACGGCCTCAAATGTCAAAGCAGGCAGACGTGGGCAATGTGCACCCATGTACACATTGAAAATTCGCAAATGATCACAAGGTCAAACCCAAAATACTGGGTTCAACACAAGGGAATTCGAAAACAAATCCAAAGTAGACATTATCAAGCCAAAGTCAACAAACAACTAAATGCATTCGAGCAAATGCAGACAACAAAGTCACAATCTGACCAAAGTGCAAAAGTGATAATCAGTGCACCTGAAGATCGAATACCAAAATGCAACTACAGTTGCAACCAGGTTCATCAAATTAAATTTCAATTAACACAAAAACACAAAGGCACAGAGGCTCAGAGGTGCTCGAGACAACCGAACCAACTATCAAAACGACGGTGGTACAATACTAACATACAAGACCACCAAATGAACCAAGAACAGCCCACATGAAAATATGATCTGTCACAAACTATAACCGGTAACATGTATGCATGTAGTGACAATATAATCAAACTGCAACATGTACATAATGACGACCAGGTGGCAACAGTAAATCAAGAAGGACTCAAGTGCCACCAAAACTCAAAACCAAGCAGTGCCTATGAAAAATCAAACCAGTGTACAGTTGAACAAGTATACATGTGTACTAAGGAGACATGTACACATGTGCACAGGTACAAAGACCAAATGATGCAGTGCAAAATCATCAACAATTTCAAGTGTAATCGAACGGCGAGCAAAAGTGATTGACAAATTCAAAGTCGAGACAAGAAGGCAGCATAAACCAGACTCGATGCTACAAACGAAACAAGACTACTAGTACAATGCATGGACACCGAACTCACCACAATACATCACTGTGACTTCAACATCAAACCATCAACAAAGTGAAACTGCACATAGTCACGAACCAGTGCCAACATCATACCCAAGTTAACAATATCAATAAAGACATCAAGTGAGACCAGAAGTGAGACCAGACCAACCAACTAATCAACAAACAAATGAATCAAATCAGACTCAAGTGATACCAGTAAATAACAAAAGGAACCTGACCCAAGATCAAAACAAGTGTGCAGGTCAGAACAGCAATGACCAAGGCTACAATATGCAAACTTGAGCTTATAATGAACATATCAGAAGTAACCAAGTGCAATTACAAATGCATAGCAAATATCAAGTGAAGAAGACTACAATCTATCAAACAAATGCACAAGCATACACATATATACACATATGTATGCATGTATATACATGAACTAGATTGAAGCACACTGAAATACAAAGATGCAAACTAGTCTGGAAATCACTCAGAAATAAACAGAATTGACCGAAGTCAGGTGAAGTTAAAATTCAAGTCGAAGCCATTCAAAACAAGGCCGAAGTCAAGGAAATTCGAATGTACAAAACAAAGCTGGAAAATCATGCAATCAGAAATGGTCGAAGTCAACAGCAAAACAACACCGTGGTCATCACGAAATGAAGCCGTGATCATCAAGTAAACAAATATACGCATTTGAACAAGTCAAAATCAACAATCAACGAAACGAATTAGAATGGCCAAGGTAAATCAAAGCGACTCAAACATTTGCATACAAACGAAAAACCCACGAATCCAAAGCAGTGGGAATCACAAATCGCAGGTATAAGATCTTGAATTAGATGTGAGTCGAACTCACCTTGTCGACGAATTTAGAAGAAGCCGAGCACACCAGCAATCGAGCGAAGCCAGAGCTTGAACTCGATCGAGAATTGGGGCAGCCTCAACCATCAAAGCAATCGGGATGAAAGCGACCTAGTTAGCACGAAGCTCTACTTCGATCTCACGAAAATATTGTGGCCGCCATTAACATTTTCGTTCTTTTGTTATTGCCTAGGGTTAGGGCACGCGAAAATGAAAAAGAGAATGGAGGAACGGGCTGACATTGACAATAGATAAGGATGATAACAGGGACGTGTTTTGTTTTCCTTGATGGGCTTGCGAACGAAAATGAGTCAAAGAGGAACGAGTACACTTTTACTAATCTCAGCACCAAAACAAAAATAAAATGTGGGTTAGGATCAATATTAAAGCCCGCATAATTATTTAACAAATTGTAAAGGAATTCATAACTGATTAAAACACTTAACACTTTTGTAAAAGAATTTCAACTTGATTTAAATTCCAATAGCAATTTATCATCACTTTAACCGTTAAATGACGATTATAATTTGAAGCTAAATCCCGAGTTGTTACACTAATAGTGACAATTATTTACACCAATTCTCTTCGTCAAAACTATATCACTTTGGATTTATGGAATTTGGTAATGGTCAAAATTCCCATATCATCCACATTAAACTTTATAGTCCAAACACAACATCCTTGGTTTAATAATAACAATTATTATTAACAGAAATGCTCTGGCCAGAAACTTTGACTTTGAGTTGACTTCAGTTAACCGTGATACTAACCTTATATAACTGAGGAGACGAATCCTCTCTTGAATAGTGTTTCACTTCCAATGCTTCCACTCGACCCAACTATAGTCGTTCGATGGACGTCGTGCCACGTAACTTTAATCAATGCGGAGCTTCCACATTGAAGATCAACAATATTCTCAAGTCTAGAGAACTATGTAAATTAGTCACATCGATATTCTCTGCTTGACCTTAGTTATATTAACCAACAGAAAACTATCAAGTGAATCATTCCATAGTTATCCAATAGCAATTAGTACGTAACCCCTTGGTGCCACCAACAATCATGAGTAATACACTGCCTAACGTTTTGAGAGCATTACGTACTCTAGTCTCAATGGATATATCGTTATCCAGTCTCGATGCATCTTGACTAGGAACATTTAAAATGGTATATTTGCTTTATTGTGATAAATTACTCACAGTTACAACACTTTGTAACTACTATGACAAAATATACCATTTACCAATTTTCTATTAAATAAACTTTTAATTAAATTAATTAATTAATATAACGACATTATATCAAGTATATAATAGAAAGAAACACCTTTATTGTGAATAAGATTGTTCAATGAGTTAGATATATGTAACAAATAACGTAATTGCCCCTAGGGCATAACCCTAACTCTATCAATATCTCACTTGCACTTGGGGTCAAGTATGGAATTTTATTCCAAATTCTCCCTTCGATTTCTCAAAACCAGTTGGGTCAGTCCGTTTATGAACGGGTATGCTATTATGTTTCAATTTTCTACTCTATCAATCAACTCTCTTCGACAGTGATAAACTGCTTTATCACGTAGAACAATTCGGAGTATGTCACTCAACCTCTAGTGAGTTCTAAGTTATATTACAAACCATATCACGACATTGTTATTATATAACAATGTTATGAGATTCTCAACAATTGGAATCTGCTCAGTTATAAATTTGTGCACTTATAATTTTATATACATTATTTTTATTACGGCAATATTCAAGGCGATGTACATAGCCCTTTTTTTTATTGAATAAGCCACAGCCTTTTGTTTGAAACATTTCCAACTTAAAGATTCTTAACTTGAATTTATTATCGACATACTACACTCAATATGTCTTATGAAGTTTGAGTTCGAACACTCCTTCCTAAGGAGTTTTTGTTTCTGTAAACAATTCTCTAGTATTTCATAAATACACGAGAACACTTCAAACTACCATTTAATGATATCAATTTGGATTTGATATTTACTTCATGTATCAAATACATAAACAAATCATGATATCGTAGACAACACAACATGTATGATAATTCTTTTTGCCAATGTAGAAGAATCAATCTTACAAGTTCCATATTAAACAATATAATAAGGTGTCCTTGCATATCATTTGGGACATTCCTGACATTTTTTATGTACTATAAAAGACATCATTTATTAATCCAATGTTGAGTATTAAAACAACTAAGGCTGATTTTAACATAAGTCATCGTTAAAATCAACAACGTGTTGTTTACTTATAGTTTAGAAATACCAATGTACCTTTTAACATTCTTTCTTATGAACACAAGCTTCCTCTGCATTTTGATTAAAATTGAACTATTTGATATTTCTATCAAAATACTTATTCAATCTTGATGTTTATAAAATGGTACTTTCGTATCATTTCTTGGATAATATCCAAAGGCTCACAAACTCAATATCGCTCCCACCGACTTTGAGACATTTAGGTTAATATGTGTAAACAGCTTACTCTAAATCGTTATTTAGAATTTTCTATTTCAATACATATGTACCAAAACACAAGGACTTATCAAAGGGATAATTTTGTGAGTAAATCTAAATTGAATTGAACGTGTTGAATATCGAATCTATTACGCTAATTTCAACAATTGAAATTTGCGATATTATTCTTATCAACATTGCTCATTTAATTCCAACTGCATTAGTCTTACTCACAAAGACGCAGTCGTGGTCGATGGATCATATCCGTTCAGTTACGACCACCAAAATTAATATTTTGATAGCGTACTTGGAATTCTTTTGGATTTGCGCATCATACCATATATAGTTAACACTCTCAATGGTTCAATTAAACAATCTAAGATTAGATATTTTCGACATTAATAAGAAACTCATAGTTTCTCTTAGATGTGCGAGAATACTTATTAGACATTCTAATGCTACGTGTTCGTTTAGGTTAGTTAATTTTAATTCATCCCATATAATCAGTTTTATCAATCGATCGTATCTAATTCCATTTCACTACCAATAATTCCTCAAAGGAATTTGTTTACAATGAAGTTGGTATACCTTGAAACAACAATTGTTTCTCAGTGCAATATAATAGGTATTCATAAACATTTTATGAATTTCTTTATTTATAAAACTGATTTGGTTTTAGTTTACAAAAATTATGTTTGAAACATAAATATGTCATCCAATGACAATCTTTTCAAAATCCTTTTGGGGATATTCATAGAAGATCCCTCATGAACAATTTTTACATACAATCTTTTGACTTGCACAACCTGCCAACTCCTGGGCATAAGATATAATGGAGTTTTTTATAAACCCTTATCTTGTAAAATTTTGTAAACTGTTATTCATATGAAATAATATAAACCTTGTATACTATCCTTAAGTACATTATCTTATAGAAAGAAACTAACTCAAGTTCACTCACAATTAATCATACATTGTCCAACAAAGTTCGATTACTCCATATCGGTGCATCATTATGTATCACATGGAGGATTAATTTTGAGATTGAATCTTTATTCATTTTAGGTACATTCGGAACATTTTCCAATATACTCACTCTATTGATCAAATCAAATCATTTCTTTCGCATGTTATTTCATTTACTTCTATTTTATATCCTATAAGTTTACCATAAACATGCTACATGCATATCAAATACACATGTCATGTTGACAATAACTCATCGGTGAATATGACGAAGTACATGGAACAGTTTTGGTATTTATAGAATTACGATTGCATACATCTATATGTATCAATCCAAAGAGTTCATCAACTCTTATGATACTCCCACTAAATGGGTGTATAGCCCTTTATTGTTTGAGATATAATTAACAAGTATCATATGATTCAAAATTATACAATAAAATTATTTCTCAAAACTACGGCTTAGTTTATAATTCCAAAACAACCATAAATAATATTAGATACTTTTATATATTCCAAAATTACCACATTATAGTTTTATTTCATAAAGAATATTCATAATATTCATATTAAAATATAGCTATGTCTATTTTTCTCAGTCGATGCTGAAAAATAATCATTATTTCATAAATAATATATGGTAAGTTTTACGAATACAATTATCGTACTATGATGCACTTAATAAGTGCTATATGGTATGCTCCCACTATTTCCGCCATTACTATAATAGCTTATTAAATTTGGAGATTTGTCATTCACATAAAACAATTTTTTTATTTCATACACTGCAACTATTTACAGTGGAGAGTTCGTTGATCAAATGTCTTGAGCTCAAAGAAACAAAACTCATAGAAAACAATTTTCTATATGAAAATACATTTCAGAATAGAAATTATATTTCTTATTCCAATATTAAGTATCAATTATTTATTTCAATTCATGTTTCCAATGTTTCTCTATGAAGCAGAAGTGAGTATTCATTCTCTTCATTCCAACTGTACCTTAAATTACATCTATTCTTTATATTAATTTTCCTTTCAAATGGTCAAACTATTTAAAAGAAAACCTTCTACAATATCATAACTAACTCTTTACAAAAGCGCATTCAATTATCCTTAACATTTAAGGACATCAAAAATGTTGCACTTTTCGTAAACCGATCAAAATGGCATTTCAGTGATCGACTTCTTATATCTATCTTGTAGTTTTTAGTCTTGTGTTACATTAACACAATATGATCTCTTTGTAATCAATCAGATTGAATACTCGATCTCGTACTAAGGTTTATTCGGTTTTTTGGATGAACTAATTTCATTGAAATATTGTACATTACAAACTTTGACCATTCACCATATAACATTTATATGCAATTGTATATGGATCAAATATCCATAGTCTTGTATTGCTTTTAGAGTTCGAAACTCATGGAATGCAATACATGGTTTTGACAAAATAAATGTGTAAGTGACTAAACCACGAATGTATTCAGTAGTTATAAAACTAGGAACTTGCATGGGTGTATAAACGTTAACATGCAATAGGAATTTAATAGTGGGTATTATATTTCCATATGTCAACTTTCAATTCAGTCCGTTTGTGTATGTTAATTGATAAACATTCTATCAATCGTATTAAATGCACAAATTTATCATTGTAGATAATTATAACATTATTTAACTTATGTTCTTACAATATTAGAAATGTTAAATGTTACCATTTCGTTTTTCTAATAAGGCTCCCACTAGTCTTTTATGTTTCTTCAAACCCTAAGATGAAACATAGAATGTAACGTCCCGGAAATTTCGAACCCGAAATTTCCAGATAGTTAGAAGAAAAAGAAAAGAGATAGAAGAAAGAAACAGAAAGAAGAAAGAAGAACAGAAAACACAACATCTCATATTCGCAGCGGATTAATTATAATAACAAATAATAGCATTTTTATAAAAGAAAGCTGTAATTGTTACTTTCAATACAATTAATCAGAGTTACAATTATTACAATAGACTGGACAGTTATATCACCTGCCCCATACTACTATCAATACAATTCTCAAATACACAGCGGAAAACACTCTATACGTTCCTGCCATCCAGCTCGCCTCCTGAACTCCAGAACGTCCTTACCTGGAATCTGTAATACTCGGTCTGACCCGAGCATTACATCAAAGTAACACCCGGGTCAGGCTGGAAACCAGCGTGAGTAAACCCATATAACATGAAATTTAAATCCAAAGAATTTATTTAACCCGGGGTAACTCGTACTTTACCACAAGTAGATAATTTATATAGTCAACATTTCATTTTCATAAAACAATATCTAAGTATCCAACTTAGTTTAAACGGTCCATATTATCCCAAACCAACCTATTGTTTTCACATATCAATCTATAAAGAATTATAGAAGATTTAAAATCGAAGTGGTTTCGCGTATTTACTAATACCCGACTCCGGTCTCTTCGAATCCAATATCATCTTTACCCGAGTTATTCAAGTGAAATACAATTCAAACTTTAAATACAAGGTGTCACTTTTACAAAGTAATTCATCATCGATAGATACCCACATTATCACAGTTTAAACCAAACATATCATATCACATGGCATCTCAAATCACATATCAGAGATATCAATTATCTAAGGCATACAATATCATTCAATCATTTATAAGCAAGATAAATTAGTCACACCATTCCAATTAATTTAAATAAGTTTAATTAATTTCTTTAATCACTTTTAATTCTGCTTACTTAACATTAATTAATTTCAAACCGATAATTTAATCATCCTTTAATTATTTCCTTAAATTAAGTAATTAGCCTTTAATTAATAACACAAATTAATTAACCTTCACCTATTCACATTAATTACATTTATCCTTAATTAATTACTCAAATTAATTATCCTATGATCACTCACACTTGATTAATTATTCTTTAATAAATCATACTTAAAATTTATTAACCCTTAATAAATTTCCTTAATTAATTTACCTTTAATTATTTTCACTAAGTAATTTATCCTTACTTACTTTCTTAACCATTATCAGAATTTAATAAACTTCGAAATAAATTATTATTAACTCGCAAATTAACATAAATTCTTAAGTTTCATTGATGACAAACATTTCATATTCTTAGTTAGTACTTAACCATATTATTAGTTAAGTTTTAATTAAACTTAAGATTTAACTTAATCTAAGTTAAAATGAATTACAAAACTTTTACTTAACCCATCATTTAAATAAACCATTATCGTTAAAAAGGAATAGTTTTAGGAAATTTAGTTTAACTTGAATTGTTTTAACTCAAAAACTTGATAATTTCCTTTACCTGTACTTTCTTTAATGATTTGTCTTGAAAACATATGCATCTCCTCTTTGAAACCTGCTTAATTACTTAGCTTAAAAACAACAATATAAACTCAGTTGGGCCGAAGCCCAACATCCACTTCAACCCAAAACTTCCTTCTTCTCCTCTCATCACACTCTCAGCTTCCGGTACCAAATCCAGGGCACAACCCAGTCGATCGATCCAAAAGAAATCAATGCCTAACTCAATCGATTTGAGCATCACCTCGAGTATAACCCGAGATCATTGCCGATCACAGCATCGTCAAACACGGAAACAATCTGCCTTAGCCTGAATCATTCGTGCACGGTGACACACGTGCACGTGTACATCCTCGCCACCGATCATCTCGCCGTTGAACCACCACCACCAAGTCTCTCAACCTATCTTGAACCAAAACACCACTTTGCCGAGGACTGCAATCCCCTTTGGTCGATAATCGATCTTTGCTCGTCCCAAACCAAAACCCAGCAGCCAACTACCTCCACGAGACGACGTGCCGCAACGACTACCGGCCATAACTTTGCATGCCACCTACCTCAATCGAAAGCTCACTCCACTAGCTACCTCCGAGCCCAACCACACGAACTCCGGTTGCTCCAACATCACCCAGTTCCATCGCGTTCGTCGACCACCCGAAACCATCCCTAAACCCTAAAGTCCCCTCAACCATCTAATCCAAGCCCAAAACCCCAAATTCGCCACGGTCGACACCTCCCCTATCTCCTCCAGCCCTTTCCAGGCCTGACCGCAACACCTCACGACGACGAGGTCGTCAGAAAATAATTTTCGAATGGAAATTGAGTATTTCCAAATCTCTTACAATATAGGTTGTTAAAAATCATGATATTACTTTCAAAAATCAACATTTTCTAGTTCGAACCAGATTATAAAATCAAAACACAAAAATATGATTATTGATTTTTCTGATTTAAAGAAATTTCACTGTAATACCCAATTTTCTAAATATTTCCTAAATATTTCCACTTGGAACCATTTTTAAAATAATATTTCATTAATACAAACAAGTTTTCTTTAGACATCATAAACTATAAGTGTTTGAGTGAAGAGAAAATGAATTTAGAATGGTATATGAACCTGTTAGAACAAGAACAGAGGCCATACTATATACATAGGCATTTTATACTTATACACCCAGGCATACTCTATTTTCCATCCATGAAATGAACATTCAAGTCATTTCTACCATCAATTCTTACATGCACGAGTTAATAAAGAAGATTTAGTTTTTAAAAGTTAAAGTTTACTCACCTGGAATGGAAACAGAGGACTGGAAATGCTTTTAAATTTGAATCTGGAACTTAATTTTAATTTGCCAATCGATTACTTTGAAATTAATGCTTGAACCTTTGATTTACTCTGTTGAATTTGATCTGTACTCGAATTTGGTTGAGTCTTTGAACTTGCATTAGTTTAGTTCCCAGGTTGAAGACTTTCAAACTGGTTGAAGCTTTTTATCTCCGAGTTGAAGATTGAAACCTGGTGTTTAGTTTGTTTTGAATTTGTGATTTGTTTTACAGGGTTGAGTTTTGATCTAGTTGAGGAATGTTTAACAGATTGAGTTTTCTTTGTAATGAAAATGAAGAATATGAAAAGAATTTAAGAAAAAGGGAAAGATGTATATATAGACTAAATTAGGATTTAAAAAAAAGAAAATAAAATAATAAGTGACACTTGTCATTATTCTTATCTAATTTGTTAACACTTGTTAATTAGATAATGTTATTAGCTAACATGTGTATTAATAGATTTTAAATTTAGTTATATATTTATAAATGTCTTTAATGGGTATTATATTTTTGTTTTAGGTTTTTATATTATACTTTGTATTTTTATTTATACATTTCTTCTTCTTTTTTACTTATATGAATATAACTCAAAGAAAACAATATAAAACTTATTAATTTATACTTACCTTAAGCCTAAGCTATTTATACTAGTGCTTTAAAAATGTAGAATTTGAATCTAACTTATTTTCAAGATATTCATATAGAATTTCAAATCATAGTTTTATTTACAATCTACATATATATATATAAACAATAGAAAACGTATTTAATTGATTTGAAAATATAATTCTTGTAAATTTTAAATTATGTAAGAAGATTATTAGATTAATACGTATATCCAAATATATGTATTCATCATAATTCTATTTGTTCAGCTTATAAAATAGTTAAAATCAGTTAATTACCAATTAACAGATGTTCTGAAATCCGGGTTATCACATAGAAGTCTTTCGACTTCACTAGTGGGTGATAGGACTCGTTTGTCTTGGTATTCTGGCCTTAAGTTTTCTCAACAAATCATAGCCCCACAAACGATGGATAACTCCGTATCGGTTGTATCACATACAACTCCTAACCCATTTTCCTTGTCCTAATCTCATTTCGACCTTGATTTTGCTCAACAAATTGAAAGAGATTATTCACTCATACCTAACATATGGTGATAGCCTAAGTATAATATATGTACCTTGAGTTTGCTCAATAAATACATATAGTAATCTTACCTCATCTGTTCAGTATATTAATAATACTACACATAACATCCCTGGCTTGAGTTTGCTCAACAACTATGGAGCATGCAAGTAATTTGTTAATATATATATATGGTAGAGGACAACATTATATTGAAGATTCGTGATCTTCAATATATTGTATTGAGTGATATCGACTTATGGAATAATGTATTTCTTATGAAATACCCTTTTGATTCAAGTGTCAAACACATCAAAAATCACAGTATACGTACATTTACGTATGTATTTATTCTTTAAGTCTATTTGGGCTTCTTTAATGTTCCATCTTTAGTTTATACATTCATATCATATAATTTTTATTGTTATATAACTTTTATATTTAATATAACTTATATGATAGTCTTATGTATGATAGTTTATTAATTAAATCTTATTTAATTAATTTTAAAATAGTATTTCAATATAACTTTTATATTGGACATATCTATTATAACCTTTATAGTGTATACTACAACCTTTATAGTATAACACATATATCTTATATATGCGTATTTTGTATTTAATTAATTGACCTTTAATTAATTAATTTAATTAAACAATTTTAATTTAATTACATCAATTTCAAATTTTATCTTACACGCATGTATACTTATGCTATCTCAAACACTTTAAAATAACATAACATATATTAACATATATAATACATGCATATAAGTATCAATTAATTAACTCATTTAATTAATTTATTTTATTAATCTTATTAATAAATTTTTAAATTTCGAAATTAATATTTAAATAGTTTCAAACATTTTGAAGTTTTCATTACCTTTTCAAACATTTCAAAAATTTATGTTCTATTATAACCTTTTATAATAAACATGCTTTTATTTTAAATTTAACTTTTTAATTTAAAATCATGTCTTAATTTTCAAAACTATTTTGAAAATTGGCCCCAGGCCCAATTCAAATTGGGCATTTTCTATTAGGGGTAACCTTTGGGCTCACATCACCTTTCAGGCCAGGTAGGTAACCAGGTAGGACAAGGTACTTGATTACCCAATTCCAATCCTAGACATTACCTTTCTAGGAACCATACAAAGTGCACAAACTTAATTAGTTAGCCCTAACATGACTAATTTAGACCGCATAGGCTATTGGGCTCTGATACCATTGAAGGAACTAGGCCAACCCGCAGCGGAAGAAATGGATGAATTTCAAAAATTTAATCATTTTGGATCTTTAATGGGCCTATGAAGTCTATATATACTTAGAACTTATCTAAATTTCTTTTAAATAAAATCAATATTTATTTAATTTTATAAATAAAGTTTTACTTTAATTTAATGTGTATGTAAATTAGAGTATATCAAATATACTCTTATGTACATATTTGTGTGTAATAGTAAATTAATAGAGAAGGAAACTGAGATGACCCACTTTTTACATGAAGTTTTTTTTTTACCAACATATATAGTGATCATCTATTCAAGAGAACATCCTTTCTCTACTATCCAGGATCTTTTCTGTAACGACCACGACTTTCTCTCCATAGAAAGTCGTATCGCTAATAAGAAAGAAAGGGATAGAAAGAGAAAAGAAGAGAAAGAAAGAACTAAACAATATCAGAATCTCACAGCGGAACGAAACAAAATATAATATATCACATAACTATTACATAGTATCATATACATCATCTATCAGAGTTACACAGATTACACATCACATACTAGACAGTTATAAACATCTGTCTAGTTATTACAACTCAATACAAAACAAAGATCTAAACAAGATCAACACAGCGGAAACTACTATCTATATCTACAACGCTGAAGCCTCCTGCTCCATTGCTCCTCCACAATTCGTTAAGGCTAACCTGAATTCCCTTGGCTACTCGTAAAAATTTGAGTACCCAAGAGTTTATAAAACAGAAATAAACAACTTGGGTCAGACATGGGTCTGGTGTGAGTAACAGGTTAAACTTGTTTAACTTCAAAACCTTTTGAAAGAAAAGGTATCACGTAAGACTTCCCACAAATAAACATGGGTAAGTTTTTACCTTACGCTAACCAAAACATTTGATAGGAAATTCGATTGTATTATAATAGGGTCTAGGGTTTTCAAATAAATATGAAATAGCTGAAATTGTTACATTATTAAATTCCAGCATACTAGCCACAAAGTGGGTTATACAATCAAGTCCGTTGGCACTTATTGGATTTTGGATTCCATACAATGGCAGGGCTACCGGGGTACCGCCCGTCACAGTACGTGGCCTAGATCACCGTACCGAGGATCACTCCCAATCCCCTGCAACACAAGGCCGGAACATCCCTTACTGGATAATTCCCGCACAAGATACCTCACGGTTGGGATCAGCAACCGCACACACTAAGCCGAAATAAGAAGGGACTTCTAGACAGAGGTAATCTTGTCCTACTTGGGTGCTACCCACTAACCTTGCTGCATCTCCCCTGTTTTAGCCATTCCCGGTTTGTGAGGCTTGAGGTCACGATTACCTTTAAATAGAACACATCTATCTTAGAATGCTCATCGTCCACCTGACGATGTGCTGAAAGCATTCAATCCATATAAGTTCGTTCCGGGTTCGAACGAAACCGAAGGCATTATCTCGTTACACTCGTTTTGGAATCACCCTCAGAGTTAACGACAATAACCCTTGCACTCTGAATCTTCATCTTCACTTGATTCACGACCTATCGTAAATTTGGATCGATGTGGTATTCGGGTCTCCAGACCTGGAAATCCGGTATACGGAAACCCGATCCCGGTCTCATCGAAATCCAAAGCGTATCTTTTAAGGCCAAGTTGTTTTAAAGTTAAAACAATCCAATTCAATTATCTTTATACACATAGAAGGATAATTCACAATAGATAATCAACATTATCAGATAATCCATATTATCATCACAATTCAACTAAACATCCATATCACACAGCATATATCTCATCAGAGATATCAATCAATGCAAAGCATTCAATATTATCATCCATTCTTAAGTAATGATTTATACCATTTCTAATTAATTTAAAATGAATTAAATTAATTACTTCATTCTATAAATCCTGCTTACTTAATCATTAATTAATTACAAATTAATTAATTATCCTTTAATTACCCTTTAATTCCATTCAGGTAATTTATCTTTAATTAATTACTTCAATTAATTATCCTTAACCACTTATAGTAATTAACCTTTAATTACTTCATTAATTAATTAACTATAATATAATTAAATTAATCAACTATAATTAATTACATTAATCCTTAATTAATTACATTAATTAATCACTTCAATTATTAATTATTACTTAATTAATCAATCTTAGTTACATCATTAATTATATTAATTTATGATCCTTAATTACAACTTAATTATTAATTACTCAATTAAATTAATTACATTAAGTAATTAATCTTTAATTTAAACAACATTTATTAATCACCTTGATTAATCTTTAATCAGTAATTAACTACCCTTAATTACTTTCACTAACTAAATTAATTACTTCTTTAATTAATTTCTTAATTAATCCCTTGATTAATTATTCAAAGTAATTAACTCAAATTACTTCTATTAATAAAATCATTTATTCAACTAATTACATCCAGTAATTATTTATTATTAACTTCCCTAAATAATCACACCTTAATAATTACATAAAGTAATTATTATCAAATCATCTCTTGATTATTCTAAATTAATTAAACTTAATTAATTAATTTAACTAAATCAAATTAACTTCAATTAATTACAATAAGTAATTAATTCTTAATTACTTCCAATAAGTAATTACATTTAAACAAATTCTATAATTGCTTATCTTTAAATTAATTAAACTAATTAATTATCAAAATTAATCCCATTAATTAATTATTTAACAATCCATAGTTAATGACTTCATTAACTATTATTTAATTACTTTCCTTAAGTAATTAACTTATATTAATCATTATTAATTCTAAATTAATAAATCTTAATAACCATTTTATTAATCTCTAATTACTAAATTAATTAAGTGCTAACCATAACTTAATTAATATTTAATTACTCTATTAATTAATTCCTAACCATTAATTAATACTCTAATTTATAATTCTTAACTACAAATTAATCATCCCTAATTAATTTATCTTAGTCATAAATAAATTAGTTTAAACCTTTAATTACCTATTTAATTAATCCAAATGATTAATTAATCAAATAATTTAATTATCCAATAAATTTTCTAATTAATTTAATGAACACAAATCTTTAATTACTTTAAGATAAACTTTGTTCTTATTGAAAATCAAGTTATCATTTACAAAGTAATTTAAATTGATTTACTTAAATTTTATCTTCAAAATTTCATTTTAAATTTAAGGATTTAAAATGAAACAAATTATCTTTAACAAAGTTTAAAACCAATTTTTTTAAAAAACTTTTTAAATTCACATGTTAAAGAATACTTATCTTATAAAAGAATTTTAAAAGAGTTTAAATCAAATTCCTTTTTAAATTCAAACCTTTAAAATATAACTTAACATTTAAACTTATTAAACATTTAAATTTATAAGACTTTATTTAAATCCTTTCTTTACATTTTAAAACTCCATTTTAAATTCAAATTCTTTTAAATACACTTAATTTCTTAAACTCTTTTAAGTTATTTAAAACAATTTGAATTTAAAAACTTAATTTATTCCCAAACTAAGATTCAAATTAAACTTGAATCTATTTTTAAACTTAGATTTAAACTTAATTTAATTCTTCTTTACATTTTAAAAACCCAGTTTTAGATTTTTAAAACAAAGCAGATTTAATCCTTAACCCAGAAAATTTAACCCGAGCCTTACTTAAATTACTTCGAGCCAAAACCCAAGATACTTCGAGTCACCAACCTAAATTACTCGAGAAACTCGAGACTACAACACTACCCAAACCCAGATTGATACAACACACTGCCGTGCACATGCATAACCAAACGCGGCGACTCCGACCATCAGCGTTGATCCTCACAAGTCGACGACAATCCTCACACAAGATTCCGACTATCAGAACATTAATTCAAACTCAAAATCGAATTCGAGCACTCGAGCACCCACCTAGAACCAAAACAATCCCTGGAAAACTTCTCGTACTCCTACGTCCGATCATCAGAGTGGCTGAAACTCCGTCTACACCATCGCCAACATCTCCTCTACTATCTCCCTGAATCTCGTTGAACTCGATTATCCAGAGAAGTCGTAATGATCAAAATACCCAACCTAGCTAAGACTAGGGTTACAAACTAAAAACAATCACCGCTGTCACCACCGGTCTCTGACCAACATCCTGGCATTTTTCCCTTATCCACTGATCATCAGACTATCACTAGATAGAATCCCTTCCTCCCAGACCACATAGATCATCAGAAAACCCCATATTTCCATTTCCAGTTCATCCCAGAACTACACACTCAATCCATCATTAAAAATTATGATTTTAGTTTTAAAAATCATGTTTTTGTTTATGAATTCAATTTATAATACTGAATTTATAAATTACAATATTTGAATTTTCACATTATTTAACATGCACTGATGTTTTTCCTACTGCCAGAGACAATTAGGCTTTATTTTGACTAACTTAAAATTTTAAACATTAATTTATGTTAAATCAAACAACATTTATTCATAAATCAAATCCTATCAGAAACTAGATTAAGTGATAATGGATTTAATTGGAATTTTTGAACCTGGGAATAACCAAACAGAACAAAGCACACATATGAACATCATGCATATCAAACATTCATATGTACACAACATATTTCACCATACAGATTTATTTCAACAATATTTGCATGCAACCATATTTATAGTTAACTTTTAAAAATAAAGTTACTCACTTGATTAAAGATGAAACAGAGGCAGAGCCTTATTTTGAAAAGCTTTTTGAAACTGAGAATCTTAAACTGGAATGCCTCATTGATTTAAAAACTGGAGTTGCTGGAGCTTTAGATTGCTTTAAACCTACATGCAAGATGGCTTCCAGGTTGAAAAATGACTGCAAGCAGTTTGAATTGCTTCCAGACAAATTCCCAGGTTTGCTTCAATTATCTCAGATTGAAGAAAATGCTTGCAAGCTTCCAGATTTGCTTTGCATACTTCCAGATTAAAAGAAAATGCATCCTAATCATCTAAGGTTGAAGATAACGAATGCAGATTTGCAGGCTGAAGACTTTTATTTGCAAAATTGGTCTTTGAAAATGATTTTCTAGTTTTTGAGGAGGAACAGATTTTGATTTGCAAACTTGTTTACAGGTTTTTGAATTTGATTTCTGATTTGGATATCTTTCTGGTTTTGTTTTTAGTTTTTGTAAAGATGAAGAGAAAAATAGAAGTTGAGAATATTTTGAACGGTAAAACTTTGAACTGGAAACAATAACCAGATTTCTTTCTTTTGGAAAATGAGCAAAAAGAATGAGAAGGGAAAGAGATGTATATATAGATTTAATTTGGATTTATTGAAAATTAAAGAAAATGAAATAAATAAGGGACACTTGTCATTAGTATTTCTAATTACTTAACACTTGTTATTATGAGGCTTTAGTATAATTACACTTGTCTTTGTATTTTTCTATTTATTTTAAATTATTTAAAAAGCCTTTTCTTATTTATTTAAACACTTATCTATAAATATTAAAGAGAAACAAAAGCTAATTATACTTATAAATAAAAGTTTATACAAATATTTTAAAATCCAAAACAATTTAAATATTTATTCTTTTGAATTTCAAAACTTAAATTCAAATTCAAATTAAATTAAATCTAAATTTCCAATTTGCCCAAAGCTTCTATTCACAATATATACAAATAAATATGTATATATTCAAATAGAAAATATCTTATTAACTTTTTAAAAGATAAAATCATCAATTAATACTAATTTAATCAGATTATTAAATTAAATTCAAATCTTATTATCAAAGATTATCCATATCAATTTAATTATTCAACAGATTATTAAATTGATATTGTTAAAATTTCCGGGATATTACATTCCTCCCCCCTTAAAATAATTTCGTCCCCGAAATTTAAACAAAGGTAATTTAATAATCTTATTAAAGATTTAAATTTAAAACATAAGCATATACTATCATCCATATGCTAGCAACCATAGCAACCAAATCATTCAATCAATCAATTCTAACTATCTAGACTAAATTCTTGATAAAATTCCTCGAGTTTCCCCAAGTATATATATATATATATATATATATATATATCGGGATACTCGCTCTACAAACAATCTAAACAACTAAGCTATAGATCTCCTACTCATCTAGATCTACAGAACTAAACAGAATATCAGACTACAGACGAGTCTGACTCAACTACCAAACTTCCCAAACTGCAGATTCTAAAACCAGAGATAGATCAAATACGTATTCCCTCAGAGATACGTAAAACACAATGAATTCTAATAATCCAAACTGACAATTCAATTCCGAAGTCCAAATACTTATCCAAATCAGAACACAGACGAGATCCAAACATAACTCTACTTCACAACTATCAGTAGATTCCAAACTTACTTCTCCCATCCAGAGATACACTCCAAACTGCTTTCGCTGCTCAATTCTGATATGAGGTAGGACACAAGCACAGACTGGACAACTCACTTCTAGAAATAAGGTTCACTGCTCCATAAATAAAACTCAGATATTCCAGCAAAACTTGAGCTGCTTCACCAATTCCATCTCTAGGAAACATCCTTCCACTAGACTGAACCACCGGTATCACTCCTGGAATCCAGTCGATAAGAAAACTCATCCTTCAGATGCGGACAAACTTCTGACTTCTCTGAAGACATCCAGAAAACTCTGACAACACAAGAGAACACTCAGCAATCACAAGTCACTTTTGCGATCAACCCAACCTATTTCCAAAGAAAAACTGTTCCTCTTTACACAATCCGAACAGCTCATACTTAACTATCCAATCCATCGAAGAAATGGATTTACTCTTACTACTTCTGAACTTCACCTTCAGAAAAACTGCTCATCCAGAAAACTTCCTGCCATCACAGAATACTCTGAGCTGCACTGCTGACACTGATGCCAAGGACTTCCTATTCCAAAGATCTTCGAGAAACTCGAACTCCAAACCAAACAGAAACACCATGCTGAACTCAGCCACAACACCGAAGCATACACACTTCCTTAATCTTGTTCCAAAGAAAACATCTTCGGGAACATCCATCGTCACTGTATCTCATCATACAGCTACTATTACCTGAGGTATCAAGGTACCATCACTCGCTTCTGTTCAACCGACAGATCCAACCTTACTCATCCAAACTTCAAAGATAAACTCCGAACCTTTAAAAGGTTTCCTTCAGAGATCGATGAAATCCTTTACCATAGCAAAGCTTACTCGAGACGGTATTAGGTCTACAGTCTCGACAGATACACTTCCAACCTCAATACTCAAACTCCAATTATAGGTAATAGTCGTGTTACACACACCACTACCCTATCTACCTTTATATCCTATATTGGAAAACCTGTACAGGTAACCCAACAAATAGGTAGAATAGATATATATATTTAAAATGATACTTTTTTATATAGAAATTATTTCTGGGTAAAATTATTTCATCTACCTCTTTAAAACAATATTGTGTCCGTTGGCCTGGTTCAAGTGTTTAGAGATCCCTATCAATAACGTTAGCTACTCGTATTGACCAGAATCCATATACCACTCAACCGATCAATTAACACAATATAAAACCATTTTATATAACTAACAAATACGCGCTCTCATATATATATATATACTCAGACTCAAACAGGTTGCTACAGATCCTATCTCTAATGAACAACCCTTCCGAACCTAGGTATTCACTCAACCTAGTGCTCTGATATTCACTTAACCAATAGCTTAGGTATTCGCTCAACCTATGCTCTGATACCACTATAACGACCACGACTTTCTCTCCATAGAAAGTCGTATCGCTAATAAGAAAGAAAGGGATAGAAAGAGAAAAGAAGAGAAAGAAAGAACTAAACAATATCAGAATCTCACAGCGGAACGAAACAAAATATAATATATCACATAACTATTACATAGTATCATATACATCATCTATCAGAGTTACACAGATTACACATCACATACTAGACAGTTATAAACATCTGTCTAGTTATTACAACTCAATACAAAACAAAGATCTAAACAAGATCAACACAGCGGAAACTACTATCTATATCTACAACGCTGAAGCCTCCTGCTCCATTGCTCCTCCACAATTCGTCAAGGCTAACCTGAATTCCCTTGGCTACTCGTAAAAATTTGAGTACCCAAGAGTTTATAAAACAGAAATAAACAACTTGGGTCAGACATGGGTCTGGTGTGAGTAACAGGTTAAACTTGTTTAACTTCAAAACCTTTTGAAAGAAAAGGTATCACGTAAGACTTCCCACAAATAAACATGGGTAAGTTTTTACCTTACGCTAACCAAAACATTTGATAGGAAATTCGATTGTATTATAATAGGGTCTAGGGTTTTCAAATAAATATGAAATAGCTGAAATTGTTACATTATTAAATTCCAGCATACTAGCCACAAAGTGGGTTATACAATCAAGTCCGTTGGCACTTATTGGATTTTGGATTCCATACAATGGCAGGGCTACCGGGGTACCGCCCGTCACAGTACGTGGCCTAGATCACCGTACCGAGGATCACTCCCAATCCCCTGCAACACAAGGCCGGAACATCCCTTACTGGATAATTCCCGCACAAGATACCTCACGGTTGGGATCAGCAACCGCACACACTAAGCCGAAATAAGAAGGGACTTCTAGACAGAGGTAATCTTGTCCTACTTGGGTGCTACCCACTAACCTTGCTGCATCTCCCCTGTTTTAGCCATTCCCGGTTTGTGAGGCTTGAGGTCACGATTACCTTTAAATAGAACACATCTATCTTAGAATGCTCATCGTCCACCTGACGATGTGCTGAAAGCATTCAATCCATATAAGTTCGTTCCGGGTTCGAACGAAACCGAAGGCATTATCTCGTTACACTCGTTTTGGAATCACCCTCAGAGTTAACGACAATAACCCTTGCACTCTGAATCTTCATCTTCACTTGATTCACGACCTATCGTAAATTTGGATCGATGTGGTATTCGGGTCTCCAGACCTGGAAATCCGGTATACGGAAACCCGATCCCGGTCTCATCGAAATCCAAAGCGTATCTTTTAAGGCCAAGTTGTTTTAAAGTTAAAACAATCCAATTCAATTATCTTTATACACATAGAAGGATAATTCACAATAGATAATCAACATTATCAGATAATCCATATTATCATCACAATTCAACTAAACATCCATATCACACAGCATATATCTCATCAGAGATATCAATCAATGCAAAGCATTCAATATTATCATCCATTCTTAAGTAATGATTTATACCATTTCTAATTAATTTAAAATGAATTAAATTAATTACTTCATTCTATAAATCCTGCTTACTTAATCATTAATTAATTACAAATTAATTAATTATCCTTTAATTACCCTTTAATTCCATTCAGGTAATTTATCTTTAATTAATTACTTCAATTAATTATCCTTAACCACTTATAGTAATTAACCTTTAATTACTTCATTAATTAATTAACTATAATATAATTAAATTAATCAACTATAATTAATTACATTAATCCTTAATTAATTACATTAATTAATCACTTCAATTATTAATTATTACTTAATTAATCAATCTTAGTTACATCATTAATTATATTAATTTATGATCCTTAATTACAACTTAATTATTAATTACTCAATTAAATTAATTACATTAAGTAATTAATCTTTAATTTAAACAACATTTATTAATCACCTTGATTAATCTTTAATCAGTAATTAACTACCCTTAATTACTTTCACTAACTAAATTAATTACTTCTTTAATTAATTTCTTAATTAATCCCTTGATTAATTATTCAAAGTAATTAACTCAAATTACTTCTATTAATAAAATCATTTATTCAACTAATTACATCCAGTAATTATTTATTATTAACTTCCCTAAATAATCACACCTTAATAATTACATAAAGTAATTATTATCAAATCATCTCTTGATTATTCTAAATTAATTAAACTTAATTAATTAATTTAACTAAATCAAATTAACTTCAATTAATTACAATAAGTAATTAATTCTTAATTACTTCCAATAAGTAATTACATTTAAACAAATTCTATAATTGCTTATCTTTAAATTAATTAAACTAATTAATTATCAAAATTAATCCCATTAATTAATTATTTAACAATCCATAGTTAATGACTTCATTAACTATTATTTAATTACTTTCCTTAAGTAATTAACTTATATTAATCATTATTAATTCTAAATTAATAAATCTTAATAACCATTTTATTAATCTCTAATTACTAAATTAATTAAGTGCTAACCATAACTTAATTAATATTTAATTACTCTATTAATTAATTCCTAACCATTAATTAATACTCTAATTTATAATTCTTAACTACAAATTAATCATCCCTAATTAATTTATCTTAGTCATAAATAAATTAGTTTAAACCTTTAATTACCTATTTAATTAATCCAAATGATTAATTAATCAAATAATTTAATTATCCAATAAATTTTCTAATTAATTTAATGAACACAAATCTTTAATTACTTTAAGATAAACTTTGTTCTTATTGAAAATCAAGTTATCATTTACAAAGTAATTTAAATTGATTTACTTAAATTTTATCTTCAAAATTTCATTTTAAATTTAAGGATTTAAAATGAAACAAATTATCTTTAACAAAGTTTAAAACCAATTTTTTTAAAAAACTTTTTAAATTCACATGTTAAAGAATACTTATCTTATAAAAGAATTTTAAAAGAGTTTAAATCAAATTCCTTTTTAAATTCAAACCTTTAAAATATAACTTAACATTTAAACTTATTAAACATTTAAATTTATAAGACTTTATTTAAATCCTTTCTTTACATTTTAAAACTCCATTTTAAATTCAAATTCTTTTAAATACACTTAATTTCTTAAACTCTTTTAAGTTATTTAAAACAATTTGAATTTAAAAACTTAATTTATTCCCAAACTAAGATTCAAATTAAACTTGAATCTATTTTTAAACTTAGATTTAAACTTAATTTAATTCTTCTTTACATTTTAAAAACCCAGTTTTAGATTTTTAAAACAAAGCAGATTTAATCCTTAACCCAGAAAATTTAACCCGAGCCTTACTTAAATTACTTCGAGCCAAAACCCAAGATACTTCGAGTCACCAACCTAAATTACTCGAGAAACTCGAGACTACAACACTACCCAAACCCAGATTGATACAACACACTGCCGTGCACATGCACAACCAAACGCGGCGACTCCGACCATCAGCGTTGATCCTCACAAGTCGACGACAATCCTCACACAAGATTCCGACTATCAGAACATTAATTCAAACTCAAAATCGAATTCGAGCACTCGAGCACCCACCTAGAACCAAAACAATCCCTGGAAAACTTCTCGTACTCCTACGTCCGATCATCAGAGTGGCTGAAACTCCGTCTACACCATCGCCAACATCTCCTCTACTATCTCCCTGAATCTCGTTGAACTCGATTATCCAGAGAAGTCGTAATGATCAAAATACCCAACCTAGCTAAGACTAGGGTTACAAACTAAAAACAATCACCGCTGTCACCACCGGTCTCTGACCAACATCCTGGCATTTTTCCCTTATCCACTGATCATCAGACTATCACTAGATAGAACCCCTTCCTCCCAGACCACATAGATCATCAGAAAACCCCATATTTCTATTTCCAGTTCATCCCAGAACTACACACTCAATCCATCATTAAAAATTATGATTTTAGTTTTAAAAATCATGTTTTTGTTTATGAATTCAATTTATAATACTGAATTTATAAATTACAATATTTGAATTTTCACATTATTTAACATGCACTGATGTTTTTCCTACCGCCAGAGACAATTAGGCTTTATTTTGACTAACTTAAAATTTTAAACATTAATTTATGTTAAATCAAACAACATTTATTATAAATCAAATCCTATCAGAAACTAGATTAAGTGATAATGGATTTAATTGGAATTTTTGAACCTGGGAATAACCAAACAGAACAAAGCACACATATGAACATCATGCATATCAAACATTCATATGTACACAACATATTTCACCATACAGATTTATTTCAACAATATTTGCATGCAACCATATTTATAGTTAACTTTTAAAAATAAAGTTACTCACTTGATTAAAGATGAAACAGAGGCAGAGCCTTATTTTGAAAAGCTTTTTGAAACTGAGAATCTTAAACTGGAATGCCTCATTGATTTAAAAACTGGAGTTGCTGGAGCTTTAGATTTCTTTAAACCTACATGCAAGATGGCTTCCAGGTTGAAAAATGACTGCAAGCAGTTTGAATTGCTTCCAGACAAATTCCCAGGTTTGCTTCAATTATCTCAGATTGAAGAAAATGCTTGCAAGCTTCCAGATTTGCTTTGCATACTTCCAGATTAAAAGAAAATGCATCCTAATCATCTAAGGTTGAAGATAACGAATGCAGATTTGCAGGCTGAAGACTTTTATTTGCAAAATTGGTCTTTGAAAATGATTTTCTAGTTTTTGAGGAGGAACAGATTTTGATTTGCAAACTTGTTTACAGGTTTTTGAATTTGATTTCTGATTTGGATATCTTTCTGGTTTTGTTTTTAGTTTTTGTAAAGATGAAGAGAAAAATAGAAGTTGAGAATATTTTGAACGGTAAAACTTTGAACAGGAAACAATAACCAGATTTCTTTCTTTTGGAAAATGAGCAAAAAGAATGAGAAGGGAAAGAGATGTATATATAGATTTAATTTGGATTTATTGAAAATTAAAGAAAATGAAATAAATAAGGGACACTTGTCATTAGTATTTCTAATTACTTAACACTTGTTATTATGAGGCTTTAGTATAATTACACTTGTCTTTGTATTTTTCTATTTATTTTAAATTATTTAAAAAGCCTTTTCTTATTTATTTAAACACTTATCTATAAATATTAAAGAGAAACAAAAGCTAATTATACTTATAAATAAAAGTTTATACAAATATTTTAAAATCCAAAACAATTTAAATATTTATTCTTTTGAATTTCAAAACTTAAATTCAAATTCAAATTAAATTAAATCTAAATTTCCAATTTGCCCAAAGCTTCTATTCACAATATATACAAATAAATATGTATATATTCAAATAGAAAATATCTTATTAACTTTTTAAAAGATAAAATCATCAATTAATACTAATTTAATCAGATTATTAAATTAAATTCAAATCTTATTATCAAAGATTATCCATATCAATTTAATTATTCAACAGATTATTAAATTGATATTGTTAAAATTTCCGGGATATTACATTTTCACCAATATAAAAATATTGTTGTAATCAAGTCACCTAACTTACATTCAAGAAATCATGTATAAATGATATTTTAAGGTTTTCCCTTTCTTTTATCAGAGTAAAAGAATTTTGGATGCAGAGAATTTTATTTTGGGATTTTCTATAAAATTTCTCATGGCAAAAATAATTTCCAGAAAGCTTTTCTACCTTACTTAATTTTTCACAGATTCTAGATGTTATTTTTTTCTAGTTTAAAGTTAGTTTAGATCTCCAAGAATTTAGATCTACTGAATGCTTAATTATCCCTTATGCAAGTGGGTAAATATGTATTCTGTGTGCATGTGTATATCTGTGTTCTGTGTGCATGTGTGTGTCTGAGTGATTTCAGGTAACATATATCTTCAATATAACTATCCAGGTTTTCTGGTTTGCTTTATTTGTTATATTTCTTAATCAATTAGCTTAGGGTAATAGGTTGGTTGGAACTAGGCTTGACAAAATTGGTCATGTTAGCCGGAATTCCTCTGCTACTTTACACACCTCCTATACAAACTAATCTGGGTTTTCATCTTACCTATTTTCCATTAATACTTACAACAGATCTCAGGTTACCCTTTTTAATTTCCAATTTACAGATCATTTCAAATTATTCTTATTGTTGCACACATAGGTTAAGCATTCAGGGAGTTATTACTATAAATCATCACTTAATAAAACATTCTCAAAAGCAACTTGCAACTGTTAATAGAAATCTCATGAGTAGTTCAATACTTGCAGATAGAAAATAACATTACATCAGTTTTCTCCCAAAACAACTTAACTAACATTTCATAACACAAGTCCAATTTAACATCTATTTAATATCCTTGAATCTGTAACTATTATATCCATTTCCTTAGCAGCTAATTCATCCAATTCTTGATCAAGAAAATGCCTATTTACCTGCACAATCACCACGAGCTGCCTCATCAATAGATGAGACACCCAATGGTATATAAACACACAAAGGGTCAGACCAACTTGTCTGGTATGAATAATCTTACTAAAAATGTAAATAACTTTTTAAGACAGATAGTAAAGCAATGTTTTTCTTGTATACATTCCTCTACCACCTGTGCATGTTTATTAATGCATAACATAAAAATACATGATTCAATGGATTTATTTCAGAGAGCAAAACATATCATTCTCAATAGAATACTCTGAACCCACCAACATAATCATCATTTAATCATTTTCCATATTTATACTCTTTCTGTCTATCAGGGATTTTACCCAACCTACCTGTGAACTTATTCTCCAAATTCAATCTCAGGTATTTTTATGATGGACTTTAGCTACTTTCTTCCTATTAAAACACACATTGTCTGGGGCATATTCACTGTTAACCCAGCACACTCAGGCCCCTGGGTATAATCATACCATGTGTGAGCTTGCAATATTTCCCTTGCCAAGCCTTACTTTGTAGCCCTAAGATCCAAATCCTTAGTTATATTACTAAGTGTTCATTTTCCCTCTTTTCCTCATTCATGCTAATCCCTTCTGCATCTCATACATCAATCAGAGAAAATAAATAACTCAACCATCATGCATATGTTCAAAGGATAACAGATCATCTTTTCATAATCATAGATTTATTCACACAAGCTAGTTTGATTTCTCAGTGTACATATTATTTAGATCATGGGGTTTTTCTTTTAAGGAATCATGCCTATAAATATATGGTCATATTCAGTTTGCCTTAATGCATCCATTTGCCTCTGGCTTAATCAGATACTCACAGATTCATGAGATCTGACTAAACCACAAGCTTCTAATCTTATTTGGATTTATCTGTAAACATAGAAGTTCAGCACAAGTATAACTTTGCACTTCTATGTTACCACATTTATTCTTGAGACATAAGCAGCAACCACTTTATGCTACAGTCCCATTGTTTTCCATTTTTTTTTAGACCATAGACTTATATCATATATCCCTGGAGTTCCCATGAATTAATTTATATGCAGCAGTCACATAAAAAAAACATCCCATCTCAAAGATAATTCATAATACAATAATTATTCAAACATGAAAGTCACCAATATATTTTCTGGATATATTCACACACAATATTTAAACAGATCATCAATACATCAATCTCATAAAACAAGCTCAGATTAATTAAAAACATAAACCATTTAGGCTGCCTCAATATTCAGGACTTAATGCCAATTTTCAGTAAGATTACTCACCTTAATCCTTTCCTTTAGATCTGTTATCTCCTACTTGTCTCTAATGGCCAGTGCTCCTCAGTTTTTCTCTTTTGCTAACTGTTTATATTTTCTGTATATTTATTTAAAGAAAATGGTGACAGATCCTTTCACCCTTAACCCTCTTTTATACAAGACCTTGGCTGCCTCTAGGGTTTTAGAATTTACTCAATGTCAATTCTACCCTACAACTTATGATCAGCCTCTCTTTCAATTTTTAAGAGCAATTGGGTAAATGGTCCCTGGTTCTATTAACAGAAATTTACACTTTATTACCTCAGTCACCATATTTGCATGATATCTCTAAAGCTAAGAAAATTGCTAAAAGTGGATAAAGTATTTTTCAACAACTCATACTACTTTCATGCAATTTCTAATAATTTTCTTTAGCCAGCCTTTGTTTTAAAATGCCTGTACACTATCTATATTTCTATTTCTGCCTAAGTCTTTATTTCCCTTACCCTAGACTTGTTTCAATGGCACATTCATATTTTGTCATGTTCATGTATTTATAGTTTTCTTTAGCTTACAAATAATTTTCTATTTTTCCAGAGAAGTATGTACATATGTATTATATCATCTTGTATACATATCAATATTTACCCAATATTTATTTATGGTCAACTTATCATATATATTTTTTTCCTAGGCAACCAAAAATAATTCAAACAAGTATATTAAATTAAATTATAAAACTTGTTCATAAAATCAGGGTTATCACAGAAACTTTTCATTTCCTATCTCTTAAATTATTCAATTAATGACAGGGTATAAATTTATTTAGAGAATGAAACTTTTTATTTCCTTCCCCTTTAACTTATTCAACTAATTATGGGCACAAATTTTTATGGAGAGAGAAACCTTTCATTTCTCTCTCTTTAATTAAATTGATTGGTCATGTGAATGTCATTAATTAGCAACATATATATATATATATATCATGAATATAAGCATAAACAAATATGTTATAGTGTAAATTCTGTAAGTGTAACATGATAGGTGTTATCAATTGATGGCAAGCTGTAGAATATAAACAAAATTAAATGGATAACTAATCACATAAAGGAAAAATGGGAAATAAATAAAGGGTAACAACGATGTTTAAATCAATTTCCCATTTTGTAAACTTAATTAATGCTGAATATAAATGACAAATTATAGGCATCATAATACAAGGATATAATCAGACGAAAATAAATATATGTATATATTATTGCCTCATTCAAATTTTTTTCTCCTTTTGGAAAGAAATCTAATCATGCTTTGAAAATATGAAATACACGTAATAAATTTTATATATGCAAATGTACATATAATATTAATCGTGTATATACAAGATTAAATCAAATCTTTCTACTTAATAAAAATCAGAGATTTATAGCAATCAATTCAAAAATAGGCTTGTTGTCAAAACATTAATTGTATGTATGTAATATTCAATAAAATATCTCTAATTAATACAAATTAGAGACTATAGTACTCAAATTAAAATTTAGATTTATTGCCAAAACATCTTCCTTTTTTTAAGTGAAAATTAGGCCCACGTCCCTAAAATCAAATTTAATAGCCCAAAACTCCTTCCTTTTTAAACTTGTAAATCCGATCCCTATTTTTTTATAAATATTTTGTTTCCCTAATTACCCTCGCTTATTTCATGTTCACTATTCTCGTGTGATTTTATTGGCGATCAAGATTTGAAATCTTCATAGGGAAATCAGATTTAATTCGATCTACTGTTCGAATTTTTTTGCAATTCATTATGGCTTCATCATCTTGCAGGTAAACGCTTGATTTAATTTTCAATTGACTTTGTATTATTGTTTTTTGTAATTTTTTGATAATTTAGCAATGTTTTTGGTATAATTATGCATAGCAAGTATAGGTTATATTAAGTTATGCATAGAAATTTTATTTTTAATCTTGTATGTAAATGTAGAGTTGTATGCAGTTAAGTAAAATAACTGCATACATTGCTGCAATTATTGCAAGTAATTGCATTCATGGCTGTATTTATCAAAATCTTTAGTTATTTAAATAAATGTGTATTTTTCAGCAGTTATGGAGAATTATTGTAGAATTTTATGTGTGTTGATAATAAGAAGTATAATCTTATTCGTTGGAGTGTGATTGTATATGTTGAATTTTGATTTGTTAATAATGGCAGGTTTTCCTGCAATTATTGTAAATGAATTAATTTTTTTTAATGGATTAAGAGGTTCAATTTTAACTACATTTCAATTATGCAGTTAAAAATATATGGGTTTTTTAACTGCATATCGTATACGTAGTTATAAAATACAGTTCAATTTTAAATGCATTTCAATTATGCACTTAAAAATTTATGGGTTTTTTAGCTGATGAGTGTTCATTGAAGTGGTTAAATGTATCATATATGCTCTTTTATCAGCTAATTTTTTTTAGTTGAAAATGTAAGAATTTTTTATGTAAATATTTGCTTATTTTTATTGAGAGATTTTGAATGTTTGCAGATGATGCTGCAATTATTCTTAAAAATTGCAGAAATTTTTGACAATATTGATGTTTTTATTTAAAGTTTTTAAATATTATCAATGTTTTTCGGTGACAAATGTAATAATTTATGTTGGAGTTTCAAGAGTTTTTTGAATTGAAATAATTGCATACATGTGTTGAAGAATGTAAATTTTTTTAAGTGAATAATTGCTAATAAGTAAGTAGTTATTTAAAATAATTGCATTTATTATGTAATTATTCAAAATAGTTGCAGCATTTAAGTACATTTCTTAACTACATATGTTGTTTGCACTTAAAGATTTCATCTGTTAATTGCAGTGTTTAACTGCATATCATATATGCAGTTATAAAATACACTTTAATGGTTCAATTTTAACCGCATTTCAATTATGCAGGTAAAAATTTATGGGATTCTAAACTGCATATTTGATGAGTGTTCATTGAAGTGGTTAGATGTATCATATATGCTCTTTTATCAGCAAATATTTTCAGTTGGAAATGTAAGAATTTTTTAAGTAAATATTTGCTTATTTTTATGGAGAGATTTTGAATGTTTGTAGAAAACTCTGCAATTATTCTTAAAAATTGCAGAAAATTTTGTCAATATTGATGTTTTTTTGTTAAAAGTCTTTAAATATTATCAATGTTTTTCAGTGAGAAAAGCAATAATATATGTTGGTGTTTCAAGAGTTTTTGAATTGAAATAATTGCATACATGTGTTGGAGAATGTAAATTGTTTTAAGTGAATAATTGCTAATAAGTAAGCAATTATTCAAAATAATTCCATTTTTTCTGCTATTATTCAAAATAATTGCAACATTTAAGTATATTTCTTAACTACATATGTTGTTTGTAATTAAAGATTTCTTGTATTATTTGCAATTTTTAACTGCATATCATATATTTAGTTATAAAATACACTTTAATGGTTCAATTTTAACTGCATTTCATTTATGCAGTTAAAAATTTATGGGTTTTTTAACTGCATATTTGATGAGTGTTCATTGAAGTGGTTAAATGTATCATATATGCTCTTTTATTAGCAAATATTTTCATTTCAAAATGTAAGAATTTTTTAAGTAAATATTTGCTTATTTTTATGGAGATATTTTGAATGTTTGTAGATAATGCTGCAATTATTCTTAAAAATTAGAATAATTACATAAATCTGTGAAATTACTATAAGTAAATCTGTATATATTTGCAACTATTATTAATAATTGTATTCTTAACTATATTTCACTTATGAATTTATTGCTTCCTTTGAGTGTATTTGTTAACTGCATATATGGAATGCAGTAAAAATTACAGTTGTTAAATACAATTTTTAACTGCATATAACATATGCAGCTAAAAAATGCATTTGGTTGATGCAATTTTTAACTGCATATAAGATGTGCAGCTAAAAATGCATTTAGCTGGTGCAATTTTAACTGCATATAACATATGCAGCTAAAAAATGCATTTAGTTGGTGCAACTTTTAAGTGCGTTTCACTTATGTATTTAGTTTGTCCAATTTTTAACTACATTTCACATTTGCCACAATAATTTAACAGCAAACATAGAATCATGCTCAACTGTAGTTAATAAAATCTAAAAACATCAACATATAGTTATAGCAATGTAAAACCTAAATAATACAACAAGTTATTATTATACATTATTTTAGAATGATTCAACAATATTCTCGGAATCATGTTTGACTTTAGTTACGGTCTTGTTATAGTTATGTACAATCTAGATAATGCAATCAGTACTTGTCGAAAATGCCATAATGATTCTTATGTGTGAATTTTTAAGTTGGTCATCACTATATTTTAGAACAAATAAATCTCCATCCATCATAGTGTAAAATGGATGAAAAGATTACGTTTTACTTTAATTTTTCATTTGAAATCAGAGACAAGAGTATTGAATTTTTTTTATCTTCTAACTCATCTTCTTCTCTTAAGTGCAGTAACTATCAAGTAGGGACTCATTTTAGTTTGAGTACTGATGGAATAATTTGTAAAAATCACCATCAATACTCAAACTAAAAAGGATTGCCAAGAAGATAAGAAAAAACAAAATATAATTGTAAATAGCCATTAAATAAACACTGAAGATATGATTTTTCATTAAAGAAGAAGATGTAGAGTAAAGAAGAAGAAAAGATAGAATATATAGACACAAAAAAGAAATCTCAACCGTAGATATAACTAGTCAAGGTATATAACTTTGGTCAAGATGTAGGACTAAAAGCTGAAAGAATCGCATGAATACTGGAAGTTTTTGTCCTTTTATAACAAATAAACAAAGATATATCTTTTTTCATAACTCATTAATGACATGAAAGCTGAATGATTCATAAAATGCAATTAAAGTATTTTAAACCTTATTCATTCCCCAAAATTCTAAGGCTGTAGTTTTAAAATGCAGTTAAAATTCATACAACAATGAGTTATAAATAAAATACAATTAATATAACTAAAATAAATTTTATTCTGAATTATTAGTGTATTAAAAGTGTTTAATATTTTAACTGCATCTGCAATATGAAGTTGAAAATATAATGAATTTTGAACTATAATATTTTAGAACATGCATGAATTATGAATTTGTATTAAGGATTATAGCCTTATGTAGTTGTCCATAAGTGAAATGCATGAATTGTTCATAAGTGAAATGCATGAATTGTGACATATTAACCACATAAGTGAAATGCATTTAAAAATGTGATGTTCATAGTAATTACAACGATGTATGCAACTATTAATAATAATTGCATATATGTCTGCAACTTTTCAATATATTTGCATAAAACTAAAAATAATTAACATATTTGCATATAAATGAGCAAATATTTGCTTAACATTTTTAAAATTTTTATTTGCAAAATTGAACATTATTTTTATATTATTCTATGCATTTATTTTCAATATTTGCAGATATGACTGCAAAAATCGTACTACAGTGTTGATTTGCAATATTTACAGATCAGTCTACAAATATTGCATATAATTGCATAAAAGGGTACAGTTATTTAAAACTTCTACTAAATTGAAGCAATATATGTGTGCAATTATTTCAATAAATTTGATGAGTGTTCATTGAAGTGGTTAAATGTATCATATATGCTCTTTTATCAACAAATATTTTCAGTTGGAAATGTAAGAATTTTTTAAGTAAATATTTGCTTATTTTATGGAGAGATTTTGAAAGTTTGCAGATAACGCTGCAATTATTCTTAAAAATTGCAGAATTTTTTTACAATATTGATGTTTTTTGTTAAAAGCCTTTAAATATTATCAATGTTTTTCAGTGAGAAATGTAATAATGTATGTTGGAGTTTCAAGAGTTTTTTGAATTGAAATAATTGCATACATGTGTTGAAGAATGTAAACTGTTTTAAGTGAATAATTGCTAATAAGTAAGCAATTATTCAAAATAATTCCATTTTTTAGGTAATTATTCAAAATAATTGCAGCATTTAAGTGCATTTCTTAACTACATATGTTGTTTTGCAGTTAAAGATTTCATCTGTTAATTGCAGTTTTTAACTGCATATCATATATGCAGTTTTAAAATACACTTTAATGGTTTAATTTTAACTGCATTTCAATTATGAAGTTAAAAATTTATGGATTTTTTAGCTGCATATTTGATGAGTGTTCATTGAAGTGGTTAAATGTATCATATATTCTCTTTTATCAGCAAATATTTTCAGTTGGAAATGTAAGAATTTTTTCAGTAAATATTTGCTTATTTTTATGGAGAGATTTTGAAAGTTTGCAAATAACGCTGCAATTATTCTTTAAAATTGCAGAAATTTTTGACAATATTGATGTTTTTTGTTAAAGGTCTTTAAATATTATCAATGTTTATCGGTGAGAAATGTAATAATGTATGTTGGAGTTTCAAGAGTTTTTGAATTGAAATAATTGCACACATGTGTTGAAGAATGTAAATTGTTTTAAGTGAATAATTGCTAATAAGTAAGCAATTATTCAAAATAATTCCATTTTTTAGGTAATTATTCAAAATAATTGGAGCATTTAAGTGCATTTCTTAACTACATATGTTGTTTGCAGTTAAAATTTCATCTGTTAATTGCAGTATTTAAATGCATATCATATATGCAGTTATAAAATACACTTTAATGGTTCAATTTTAACTGCATTTCAATTATGTAGTTAAAATTTTAACTGCATATTTGATGAGTGTTCATTGAAGTGGTTAAATGTATCATATATGCTCTTTTATAAGCAAATATTTTCAATAGGAAATGTAAGAATTTTTTAGATAAATATTTTCATATTTTTATGGAGAGATTTTGAAAGTTTGTAGATAACGCTGCAATTCTTCTTAAAAATTGTAGAAATTTTTGATAATAATGATGTTTTTTGTTAAAAGTCTTTAAATTTTATCAATGTTTTTCAATGAGAAATCTAATAATGTATGTTGGAGTTTCAAGAGTTTTTTTGAATTGAAATAATTGCATACATGTGCTGAGAATGTAAATTGTTTTTTTTTGATCTGGTACTTTATATACAACAAATCACTGTGACAACATATCACATGTCAATAAACGTTCGAATCACGCTATGTAAGTTTCGAACTTGTGACCTCTCGCATAAAAGCCAAATCACTTAACCACTGGGACAATGGTGCTTGTCAGAATGTAAATTGTTTTAAGTGAATAATTGCTAATAAGTAAGCAATTATTCAAAATAATTCTATTTTTTCTGCAATTATTCAAAATAATTGCAGCATTTAAGTACATTTCTTAACTACATATGTTGTTTGTAGTTAAAGATTTCATCTGTTAATTGCAGTTTTTAACTACATATCATATAAGCAGTTATAAAATACACTTTAATGGTTCAATTTTAACTGCATTTCAGTTATGCAGTTAAAAATTTGTGGAATTTTTAACTGCATATTTGATGAGTGTTCGTTGAAGTGGTTAAATGTATCATATATGCTCTTTTATCAGTAAATATTTTCAGTTGGAAATGTAAGAATTTTTTAAGTAAATATTTGCTTATTTTTATGGAGAGATTTTGAAAGTTTGCATATAACGCTGCAATTATTCTTAAAAATTGCAGAAATTTTTGACAATATTGATGTATTTTTGTTAAAAGTCTTTAAATATTATCAATGTTTTTCATTGAGAAATGTAATAATGTATGTTGGAGTTTCAAGAGTTTTTTGTATTGAAATAATTGCACACATGTATTGAATAATGTAAATTATTTAAAGTGAATAATTGCTAATAAGTAAGCAATTATTCAAAATAATTCACTTTTTTTTTCTATAATTATTCAAAATAATTGTAGCATTTAAGTACATTTCTTTACTACATATGTAGTTTGCAGTTAAAGATTTCATGTGTTATTTGCAGTTTTTAACTACATATCATATATGCAGTTATAAAATACACTTTAATGGTTCAATTATGCAGTTAAAAATTTATGGGTTTTTTAACTGCATATTTGATGAGTGTTCATTGAAGTGGTTAAATGTATCATATATACTATTTTATCAACAAATATTATCAGTTGAAAATGTAAGAATTTTTTAAGTAAATATTTTCTTATTTTTATGCAGGTATGTTGAATGTTTGCAGATAAAGCTGCAATTATTCTGAAAAATTGCAGAATGTTTTGACAATATTTATATTTTTTTGTTCAATGTTTTTAAATATCATCAATGTTTTTCAGTGAGAAATGTAATAATGTATGTTGGAGTTTCAAGAGTTTTTTGAATTGAAATAATTGCATACATGTGTCGAAGAATATAAATGGTTTTAAGTGAATAATTACTAATAAGTAAGCAATTATTCAAAATAGTTCCATTTTTTCTGTAATTATTCAAACTAATTGCAGCATTTAAGTACATTTCACAAATACATATGTTGTTTGCAGTAAAAGATTTAATGTGTTAATTTGCAATTTTTAACTGCATATCATATATGCAGTTAAAAAAACACTTTAATGGTTCAATTTTAACTTCATTTCAATTATGTAGTTAAAAATTTATGGGTTTTTTAACTGTATATTTGATGAGTGTTCATTGAAGTGGTTAAATGTATCATATATGCTCTTTTATCAGCAAATATTATCAGTTGAAAATGTAAGAATTTTTTAAGTAAATATTTACTTATTTTTATGGAGATATTTTGAATGTTTGCTGATAAAGCTGTAATTATCCTTAAAAATTGCTGAAAGTTTTGAAAATATTTATGTTTTTTTCAAAAGTCTTTAAATATTATCAATGTTTTTCAGTGAGAAATGTAATATGTATGTTAGAGTTTCAAGAGTTTTTTGAATTGAAATAATTGCATACATGTGTTGAAGAATGTAAATTATTTTAAGTGAATAATTGCTAATAAGTAAGCAATTATTCAAAATAATTCCATTTTTTCTGCAATTATTCAAAATAATTGCAGCATTTAAGTACATTTCTTAACTACATATGTTTTTTGCAGTTAAAGATTTCATCTGCTAATTGTAGTTTTTAACTGCATATCATTACTGCGATTTTAATTTAAAATAATTGCAGAGACATATGCAATTATTTAGAATTGTTATAGACTTTTATGCAGTTATCCTAATCATCTTTGTCTTTGACACTTTATTGATTGTGATCATTATCAGCATGATTGTCCCGATCTTTCTTTTTACCATTATCTTTTTTCTTGATTAATTTTTTTGTCCTTCTCAATATCTTCATTTTTTTCTTCATTTTTTTCCTCACCATAATTTTTGTTTTCCTATACTTCATATTTTTCAACTTCATCACTATCACTATTTCAAATTCTTCATGATTTTTATTTAAACAAAACTTGCCCAACAAATTTTAGTTCTAGTTTGAGAACTCGAGTTTGGAAACTAATACATACAACGTGTGAACATTTAACTAGTGCTTGAAAGGTTGAGATTATGGAACAAGCTTGCTATGCTTGATCTTTTTGCTTCTATATGTGTCTTCCGTTTTTCCTTCTATATATGTCTTCTGTTTATAAGGGACCAGTAGGTTCACAGTCAAAGTCATAATTGTTATAGTTGGCATCAGTGCGATGATTCTAGAGTGTTTCAGTGACTCGAAAGCCTATCAAATTGCTGTTGAAGAGCATGGAGCGGAATTTGCCCTATGGTATCTCAACCATCTTGATTATTCTTCTTAACTATAGTGCCATCTTGCAATATCCAGGAGTTGTTTTATTAAGGAACTTTTCTTCTAGATACCCCTCAATTTCAACTTGTATTTATCGTATCTTCTAAAAGCTTGCTTGATATCTAAGGAATTAAGACTTGATAACCATGCAAGTAGACCTGAAGATATAGAAACAGATTGTGGAGAACTATTGAATTACGTTTTACTTTTAATCTCTCATTTGAAATCAAAGACAAGGCTATTGAATTTTATCTTGTAACTCATCCTCTTCATCTCTTAAATGCAGCAACTATCAAGTTGAGTACTGATGGAATAATTTGTAAAAATCACCTTCAGTACTCAAACTAAAAAGCATTGCTAAGTAGATAAGAAAAAACAAAATATAATTGTAAATAGCCATTGAATAAATACTAAAGACATGATTTTTCATTAAAGAAGAAGATGTAGAGCAAAGAAAAGGAAAGATAAAATTTATTGACACAGAAAAAAATATCAACCGTAGATATAACTGGTCAAGGAAAATAACTTTGGTCAAGACGTTGGATTAAAAGCTGAAAGAATCACATGAATACTGAATGTTTTGGTCCTTTAATAACAAATAAACAAAGATATATCTTCTTTTTATAACCCATGAATGATATGAAAGCTCAATGATTCATAAAATGCAATTAAAGTATTTTAAGTCTTTTTCATTCCTCAAAATTCTAAAGCTTTAGTTTTAAAATGCAGTTAAATTCATATAACAATGAGCTATAAATAAAATACAACTAATATAACTAAAATAAATTTTATTCTGAATTATTAGAGTATTAAAAGTTTTTAACTGCATATCATATATGCAGTTACAAAATACACTTTAATGGTTCAATTTTAACTGCATTTCAATTATGCAGTTAAAAATTTATGGGTTTTTTAACTACATATTTGATGAGTGTTCATTGAAATGGTTAAATGTATCATATATGCTCTTTTATAAGCAAATATTTTCAGTTGAAAATGTAAGAATTTTTTGAGTAAAGATTTGCTTATTTTTATGGAGAGATTTTGAATGTTTGTAGACAATGCTGCAATTATTTTTAAAAATTGCAGAAATTTTTGACAATACTGATGTTTTTTTAAGTCTTTAAATATTATCAATTTTTTCAGTGAGAAATGTAATAATGTATGTTGGAGTTTCAAGAGTTTTTTGATTTGAAATAATTGCATACATGTGTTGAAGAATGTAAATTGTTTTAAGTGAATAATTGTTAATAAGTAAGCAATTATTCAAAATAATTGCATTTTTTCTTTAATCGTTCAAAATAATTACAGCATTTAAGTACATTTCTTAGCTACATATGTTATTTACAGGTAAAGATTTCATATGTTAATTGCAGTTTTTTAGTGCATATCATATATGTAGTTATAAAAAACACTTTAATGGTACAATTTTAACTACATTTCAATTATGTGGTTAAAAATTTATGGGTCTTTTAACTACATATTTGATGAGTGTTCATTGAAGTGGTTAAATGTATCATATATGCTCTTTTATCAGCAAATATTTTCAGTTGAAAATGCAAGAATTTTTTAAGTATATATTTGCCTATTTTTATGAAGAGATTTTGAATGTTTGCAGATAACGCTACAATTATTCTTAAAAATTGCAGAAACTTTTGACAATATTGATGTTTTTTTGTTAAAAGTCTTCATATATTATCAAGGATTTTCAGTGAGAAGATAATAATGTATTTTGGAGTTTTAAGAGTTTTTTGAATCGAAATAATTGCATACATGTGAGGACGAATGTAAATTGTTTTAAGTGAATAATTGTTAATAAATAAACAATTATTCAAAATAATTGCATTTTTCTGTAATTATTCAAAATAATTGCCGCATTTAAGTACATTTCATAACTACATATGTTGTTTCCAGTTAAAGATTTCATCGGTTAATTGCAGTTTTTAACTGCATATCATATATGCAGTTATAAAAAATACTTTAATGGTTCAATTTTAACAGCATTTCAATTATGCGGTTAAAAATTTATGGGTTTTTTAACTGTATATTTGATGAGTGTTCATTGAAATGGTTAAATGTATCATATATGCTCTTTTATAAGCAAATATTCTCAGTTGAAAATGAAAGAATTTTTTAAGTAAATACTTGCTTATTTTAAGGAGAGATTTTGAATGTTTGCAGATAACGCTACAATTATTCTTAAAAATTGCAGAAGTTTTTGACAATATTGATGTTTTTTTGTTAAAAGTCTTCATATATTATCAAGGTTTTTCAGTGAGAATGTAATAATGTATGTTGGAGTTTCAAGAGTTTTTTGAATTGAAATAATTGCATACATGTGTCGAAGAATATAATTGTTTTAAGTGAATAATTACTAAGAAGTAAGCAATTATTCAAAATAGTTCCATTTTTTCTATAATTATTCAAACTAATTGCAGCATTTAAGTACATTTCACAACTACTTATGTTGTTTGCAGTAAAAGATTTCATGTGTTATTTTCAAATTTTAACTGCATATCATATATGCAATTTAAAATACACTTTAAAGGTTCAATTTTAACTTCATTTCAATTATGCAGTTAAAAATTTATGGGTTTTTTAACTGTATATTTGATGAGTGTTCACTGAAGTGGTTAAATGTATCATATATGCTCTTTTATCAGCAAATATTATCAATTGAAAATGTAAGAATTTTTTAAGTAAATATTTACTTATTTTTATGGAGATATTTTGAATGTTTGCTGATAAAGCTACAATTATCCTTAAAAATTGATGAAAGTTTAGAAAATATTTATGTTTTTTTTAAAAGTCTTTAAATATTATCAATGTTTTTCAGTGAGAAATGTAATATGTATGTTGGAGTTTCAAGAGTTTTTTGAATTGAAATAATTGCATAAATGTGTTGAAGAATGTAAATTGTTTTAAGTGAATAATTGCTAATAAGTAAGCAATTATTCAAAATAATTCCATTTTTCTGCAATTATTCAAAATAATTGCAGCATTTAAGTATATTTCTTAACTACATATGTTGTTTGCAGTTAAAGATTTCATCTGTTAATTGCAGTTTTTAACTGCATATCGTTACTGCGATTTTAATTTAAAATAATTGCAGAGACATATGCAATTATTTAGAATTGTTACAGACTTTTATGCAGTTATCCTAATCATCTTTGTCTTTGATACTTTATTGATTGTGATCATTATCAGCATGATTGTCCCGATCTTTCTTTTTACCATTATCTTTTTTCTTGATTAATTTTTTGTCCTTCTCAATATCTTCATTTTTTTCTTCATTTTTTTCCTCACCATAATTTTTGTTTTCCTGTACTTCATATTTTTCAACTTCATCAATATCACTATTTCAAATTCTTCATGATTTTTATTTAAACAAAACTTGCCCAACAACTTTCTGTTCTAGTTTGAGAACTCGAGTTTGGAAACTAATACATACAACGTGTGAACATTAAACTAGTGGTTGAAAGGTTGAGATTGTGGAACAAGCTTCCTATGCTTGATCTTTTTGCTTCTATATGTGTCTTCGGTTTTTCCTTATATATGTGTCTTCTGTTTATAAGGGACCAGTAGGTTCATAGTCAAAGTCATAGTTGTTATAGTTGGCATCAGTGCGATGATTCTAGAGTGTTTCAGTGACTCGAAAGCATATCAAATTGCTGTTGAAGAGCTTGGAGCGGAATTTGCCCTATGGTATCTCAACCATCTTGATTATTTTTCTTAACTATAGTGCCATCTTGCAATATCCAGGAGTTGTTTTATTAAGGAACCTTTCTTCTAGATACCCCACAATTTCATGGTGTATTTATCGTATCTTCTAAAAGCTTGTTTGATATCTAAGGAATTAAGACTTGATAACCATACAAGTAGACCTGAAGATATAGAAACAGATTGTGGAGAACTATTGAATTACGTCTTACTTTTAATCTCTCATTTGAAATCAAAGACAAGGCTATTGAATTTTATCTTGTAACTCATCCTCTTCATCTCTTAAATGCAGCAACTATCAAGTTGAGTACTGATGGAATAATTTGTAAAAATCACCTTCAGTACTCAAACTAAAAAGCATTGCTAAGTAGATAAGAAAAAACAAAATATAATTGTAAATAGCCATTGAATAAATACTAAAGACATGATTTTTCATTAAAGAAGAAGATGTAGAGCAAAGAAGAAGGAAAGATAAAATATATTGACACAGAAAAAAATCTCAATCGTAGATATAACTGGTCAAGGAAAATAACTTTGGTCAAGATGTTGGATTAAAAGCTGAAAGAATCACATGAATACTGAATGTTTTTGTCCTTTAATAACAAATAAACAAAGATATATTTTCTTTTTATAACCCATGAATGATATGAAAGCTCAATTATTCATAAAATGCAATTAAAGTATTTTAAGTCTTTTTCGGTCCTCAAAATTCTAAAGCTTTAGTTTTAAAATGCAGTTAAATTCATACAACAATGAGCTATAAATAAAATACAACTAATATAACTAAAATAAATTTTATTCTGAATTATTAGAGTATTAAAAGTTTTTAACTGCATAACATATATGCAGTTATAAAATACACTTTAATGGTTCAATCTTAACTGCATTTTAATTATGTAGTTAAAAATTTATGGATTTTTTAACTGCATATTTGATGAGTGTTCATTGAAATGGTTAAATGTATCATATATTCTCTTTTATAAGCAAATATTTTTAGTTGAAAATGTAAATTTTTTAAGTAAAGATTTGCTTATTTTTACGTAGAGATTTTGAATGTTTGTAGATAACGCTGCAATTATTTTTAAAAATTGCAGAAATTTTTGACAATACTGATGTTTTTTAAAGTCTTTAAATATTATCAATTTTTTTCAGTGAGAAATGTAATAATGTATGTTGGAGTTTCAAGAGTTTTTTGATTTGAAATAATTGCATACATGTGTTGAAGAATGTAAATTATTTTAAGTGAATAATTGTTAATAAGTAAGCAATTATTCAAAATAATTGCATTTTTTCTTTAATCATTCAAAATAATTACAGCATTTAAGTACATTTCTTAGCTACATATGTTATTTACAGGTAAAGAATTCATATGTTCATTGCAGTTTTTTACTGCATATCATATATGTAGTTATAAAAAACACTTTAATGGTACAATTTTAACTGCATTTCAATTATGTGGTTAAAATTTATGGGTTTTTTAGCTGCATATTTGATGAGTGTTCATTGAAGTGGTTAAATGTATCATATATGCTCTTTTATCAGCAAATATTTTCAGTTGAAAATGTAAGAATTTCTTAAGTAACTATTTGCCTATTTTTATGAAGAGATTTTGAAAGTTTGCAGATAACACTACAATTATTCTTAAAAATTGCAGAAACTTTTGACAATATTGATGTTTTTTTGTTAAAAGTCTTCATATATTATCAAGGTTTTTCAGTGAGAATGTAATAATGTATTTTGGAGTTTTAAGAGTTTTTTGAATCGAAATAATTGCATACATGTGTGGACGAATGTAAATTGTTTTAAGTGAATAAATGCTAATAAGTAAGCAATTATTCAAAATAATTCCATTTTTTCTGTAATTATTCAAAATAATTGCAGCATTTAAGTACTTTTCATAACTACATATGTTGTTTCCAGTTAATGATTTCATCGGTTAATTGCAGTTTCTAACTACATATCATATATGCAGTTATAAAAAATACTTTAATGGTTCAATTTTAACAGCATTTCAATTATGCAGTTAAAAATTTATGGGTATTTTAACTACATATTTGATGAGTGTTCATTGAAATGGTTAAATGTATCATATATGCTCTTTTATAAGCAAATATTCTCTGTTGAAAATGTAAGAATTTTTTAAGTAAATACTTGCTTATTTTAAGGAGAGATTTTGAATGTTTGTAGATAACGCTGCAATTATTCTTAAAAATTGCAGAAATTTTTGACAATATTGATGTTTTTTAAAATCTTTAGATATTATCAATGTTTTTCAGTGAGAAATGTAATAATGTATTTTGGAGTTTTAAGAGTTTTTTGAATTGAAATAATTGCATACATGTGTGGACGAATGTAAATTGTTTTAAGTGAATAATTGTTAATAAATAAGCAGCTATTCAAAATAATTGCAGCATTTAAGTACATTTCTTAACTACATATGTTGTTTGCAGTTAAAGATTTCATCTGTTAATTGCAGTTTTTTACTGCATATCATATATGTAGTTGTAAAAAACACTAATGGTTCAATTTTAACTGCATTTCAATAATGTTGTTCAAAATTTATGGGTTTTTTAACTGCATATTTGGTGAGTGTTCATTGAAGTGGTTAAATGTATCATATATGCACTTTTATCAGCAAATATTTTCAATAGGAAATGTTAGAATTTTTTAGATAAATATTTTCTTATTTTTATGGAGAGATTTTGAAAGTTTGTAGATAACGCTGCAATTATTCTTAAAAATTGCAGAAATTTTTGACAATATTGATGTTTTTTGTTAAAACTCTTTAAATATTATCAATCAGTGGGAAATGTAATAATGTATGTGGGAGTTTCAAGAGTTTTTTGAATTGAAATATTTGCATACATGTGTTGAAGAATGTAAATTGTTTTAAGTGAATAATTGCTAATAATAAGCAATTATTCAAAATAATTGCATTTTTTCTGTAATTATTCAAAATTATTGTAGCATTTAAGTACATTTCTTAACTACATATGTTTTTTGCAGTTAAAGATTTCATATGTTAATTGTAGTTTTTAACTGCATATCATATATGCAGTTATAAAAATCACTTTAATGGTTCAATTTTAATTGCATTTCATTGATGTAGTTAAAAATTTACGGGTTTTTTAACTGCATATTTGATGAGTGTTCATTGAAGTGGTTAAATGCATCATATATGATCTTTTATAAGGAAATATAACCAGTTGAAAATGTAAGAATTTTTTAAGTAAAAATTTGCTTATTTTTATAGAGATATTTTGAATTTTTGCAGATAACGCTGCAATTATTCTTAAAAATTACAGAAGTTTTTGACAATATTGATGTTTTTTTGTTAAAAGTCTTTAAATATTATCAATTTTTTTTAGTGAGAAATGTAATAATGAATGTTGGAGTTTTAAGAGTTTTTTGAATTGAAATAATTACATACATGTGTTGAAGAATGTAAATTATTTTAAGTGAATAATTGCTAATAAGTAAGAAATTATTCAAAATAATTGCATTTTTTCTGTAATTATTGAAAATAATTGCTGAATTTAAGTACATTTCTTAATTACATATGTTTTTTGCAGTTAAAGATTTCATTTGTTAATTGTAGTTTTTAACTGCATATCGTATATGCAGTTTTAAAAAACACTTTAATTGTTCAATTTTAACTGCTTTTCATTTATGCAGTTAGAAATTTATGATTTTTTATCTGCATATTTGATGAGTGTTCATTGAAATGGTTAAATGTATCATATATGCTCTTTTTTTAACAAATATTTTCATTTGAAAATGTAAGAATTTTTGAAGTAAATATTTGCTTATTTTTATGGAGAGATTTTAAATGTTTGTAGATAACGCTGCAATTATTCTAAAAAATTGAAGAAATTTTTGACAATATTGATGTTTTTTGTTAAAATTCGTTAAATGTTATCAATGTTTTTCATTGAGAAATGTAATAACGTATGTTGGAGTTTCAAGAGTTTTTTGAATTGAAATTATTGCATACATGTGTTGAAGAACATAAATTGTTTTAAGTGAATAATTGCTAATAAGTAAACAATTATTCAAAATAATTCCATTTTTTTTTGTAATTATTCAATATAATTGCAGCATTTAAGTACATTTCTTAACTACATATGTTGTTCGCAGTTAATGATTTCATGTGTTATTTGCAGTTTTTAACTACATATCATATATGCAGTTATAAAATACACTTTAATGGTTTAATTTTAACTGCATTTCAATTATGCAGTTAAAAATTTATGGGTTTTTTAAATGCATATATGATATGCAGTTAACTATATTCATGTGTAAATGACTATTGGCGATGAACTCCGGATGTCCATGAGGAGATCATTTAATCATACTAAAGAGAGATAATAAAGCAATTTTTATACTAGTTTGGCTGTCTAATATACTTGCATTCACTTTAATACATTAATACAAATATTTTCTTTTAAAATGCTTATCATGTAAGTAGTACGAGCTGTTTTGGGTGAGGTCTGGTGTCCCTAGTGTAGGTGCCAAACTTGATTTTCCTTCTAGTCGTAATATCTTGCTTGCTTGGGATTCTTCAAACCAGTATGCACCTTAACAACTTTTCTCGTTGCTTCATTTGGAAGGGTATTGTTGTTGAAGGTGCAACAACTGATTTTCCTAGTCTTTGGGCAGGATGTGCGAGATTGCCTGGATCATTGAGCCTTTACTACTTGTTTTCTTTCTCTCTTTTTGTCAGCATGCAACTTCATATTCAATGATACTATGCGCATTTCTTCTCTAGGATAAGCACCAATGTTGCCGCCCTTAATGGTAGATTGAGTCAGTCTATCAAGTAGTAGTGGGATAGTCACATGTGACATGATGTTGACTCATACGCCAATCTGGCCGTCTCATTTCTAAGAGCGTCATTATCACTCACCCGCCATATTGTTAGCATAAACAATGAGTGCTGGCAGTGGGCTATTCTATTCTATGGGCTTCATTTTCCGTCTTAGTATTTACCATTAGCTCCTCTATGATATCCTTCTTTTCTTCAATTTTCTCCATGATTTATTCAATTTAGACATTGAATTTTCTAAAAGTTTGTTTGACATCTAAGGAATTAACATTTGATAACCGTACAAGTAGATCTAAAGATAAAGAACAAATTGTGGAGAACTAGTAATTACAAAGGCTATAAAGGTTGCATTCATTTTAGTTTGAGTACTGGAGGAATAGTATATAAAAATTACCATCAATATTCAAACTAAAAAGGATTGTTAAACAAACAAGAAAACTTAGAATATAATTTTAGATAGACATTGAAGAAAATATGAAGATATGACATTTTATTAAAGAACAATATATAGAGTAAAGAAGAATAGAAAGAAGTATATATAAACATACAAAAAAATCTCAACCGTAGATGTAACTGGTCAAATCATATAAGTTTGGTCAAAATATAGAATTGAAGACTGAGTCGATCACATGAATACTAGACATTCTTGTCTGTTTATTACAAATAGATAAGGATGTAACTACTTTTTATGAGTCAATCACATGCACTTTTGACCATCACTTTTACTATAATGAATTATCATTTAAAAAATAATTTCTTAAAATTTTGTAAGTATTGAGATTTTCTTTCTTCTTAAAATTCTATAAATATGTTCTATATTTTTAGTAAAAAATATTATAATATATTTGGAGTTGCAACAGTTTTTTGAATTGAAATTAATGTAGACATGCATTGAAGAATATATAAATTGTTTTAAGTGAATAATAAGTCATAAGTAAACAATTATTCAAAATAATTGTTATGTTTTCTATAATTATTCTTAATAATAGTAGAGAAATCTGCAAATATTAAAAATGTTAAAATTTGTAGAACAATTTACTGTTTAAAAAGGTAGCTGTTAAATGTAATTTTTAATTGCATATGATGTATGCAGTTAAAAAATTCATTTAAATGGTGAATTTTTTTGTTGCATTTTAATTATGGAGCTAGAAATTCACAAGATTTTTATCATAATTGCGGAGATACATGCAATTATTCAGAACAAATGCATACATTTTTGCAGTTATTATGAATAGTTGCATACATCTTTTCAATTATCAGGAATAATTGCATCTTTAATTGCATTTTACTTATAAAGTTATAAATTGCACCATTTAAATGCATTTTTCAACTTCATATTTGATATGCAGTTTAAAATAAAGCTGTTTAATGCAATTTTTAATTGCATTATCGGAATGCAGTTATAACTGTTTAACCATAATGAAGTTAAAAAATATATTTATATAGTTTGTTTGAAATGCAATCATAATTTCATTGTTTGTAATATGATTAAAACATAGTTAAATAACAACTACAATAGAACAACAATTACGAACAATAGTTAATAGTAGAAGATTTGATTCCATGTGTAGCATTGTGATTTTAACTGTTCTGTATTGATTTACATATAGTTGCAGTGTTGTTCGCAATTATTGTAAATGATTAAAGATTTCTCTGCAATTATAGTGAATAATTGTAGTTGAGTTTTCCATTATATATGATTGTATTTTTTTTATTTTAAGGTAATTGTTTATTATTTTGTTTTTATACTGATGTTTTAATATTTTATTTTACAGTATTGCGGACAAGAATGGTGTTCTAATGCTGTTGAGGTTTGGACACAATAGCTTTTCTTTACATGTTCATTTTGATAATTCAGTTGTTATGCTGAGAATAACTATTTGTGAAAAATGGTCTGATTTAGATTTATAGACATTTGATTTATATCATATTAGAGATGGTATGAGAAGGAATATTGAAACCAATTCTAATCGTCAATCTATCTTGTTATTATCCGTTCATAATCACGAGGATTACTTAGTTATTTTTATTGACTTAGTTCTCACTGGTTCTTCAGCAAACAATGTTGATAGTATTAGATCAGATGCTGTTAGTTGTAATAGTGATTCATCAATTAGTACCATTGGTGATTCTAATATTCAATTTAGGCAGTTATTGAGAAATGATTCCAATCGATATGCCTTTATGGGTGTTGGTTAACAATTTGCAGGTGATGCTACTGAATTTAGGCTTCATTTGATGATATATAACATTAAGAATGTGTACAAGCTTAATTTGATAAAGAATGACAGGGAAATAGTTACTGCTGTTTGTTCTCGATCTAAATGTGGCTTTAGGATACATGCTTCTCTTATGTTTAATCTTCCTGGGTATTTTGTTATAAAGAGATATCAACCTGAGCATTCTTGTGGTGCTGGAATTTCAGATATAAATGATCCTCCTGTTAGTAGTAAATTGATTAAATTGTTTGTTTACGATCATATTCAAGCAAATCCATTGATGAAGACCAAGGACATTATTAATCTTTTTCAAACTGAGTATAGTATTATTTTGAAGTATTATTTTGCTTATAGTGGGAAAAGGTTGGCTTTAGAGGATTTATATGGCAGTGATATGATGTCTTATCATCATTTGAAGTCCTTTTGTGATTCTGTTCTTGAAACTAATCCTGGTAGTAAAGTTGTGTGGGAACAAAACTATAGTACTCGTTAATTTGAGGGAGTTTTCATTGGTTTTGAAGCTTGTGCTTATGGTTTTCAATTTTGTCGGCCATTAATATTTGTTGATGCTACTTTTATGAAGGGAAGAGCTCATGGTTGTTTAATGGCTGCTACTGGTAAAAATGGTAATGAAGGTATGTTTTTTGCTTTAAGTTTATTATTTATGTGTAATATTATGTGCAGTTATTCTAATTTATTGTTGATATGTGTGTATTTAGTTTAAAATTTGATGTTTTATTTCAATTCAAAAAACTCTTTCTGCTCCAACGTATATTTTTACATTTTTTTGTTGCAAAAATTGATAATATTTGCACAAATTTTAGAGAAATTCTCTATATTTTCTGAGTTTTATACATTTTTTAACAATAATTACAGCAATAAGTGCAAATATTCAGAATCTTTGCATAGAAATAAAAAAAATTTGAAATTTTTTTTACATTTTTATATGTTCAACTAGATGTTTTACAGCAAACGTTGTTAATATTTGAAATGATTTATACAAATATTTCTATATTTTTACATTTCTGCAAATATTGAGAATAATTGCATGAAAAACTGCAATTACTTACAATCATATGCTTTACTGCAAATATTGACAATATTTGTAGTATTTATGCAACTATTCTCAGTTTTCGCAGATTTTTTTGCAAATATCACTTATGCAGTAAAAAATTTATGAGATTCTAATTATAATTGCAGAAATAAATGCCTTTATTCAAAATAGTTGCATATCAGAATTGTATTCATACATGCAATTATTCAGAATAGATGCATATATCTTTATAATTACTTGACATTGATATGCGATTATAAATTGCATCATGTAAGTGCATTTTTAAACTGCATATTTGATATGCAGTTAATAAATACAGCATATAATTTATGTAAATTTTAAGTGCATATCACATGTTCAGTTAAATAATGCTCTTAGATCGTGTAATTTTTATTTGCATTTCATTCATGCAATTAGAATTTTTTTTGATTCTTATGAAATGTTGATAGAGAGTTGTTGATTTTCAAAACTGCATATGTGTTATGTTGTTTAAAAATTCATGAGATACTTAACTGCATATACCATATGCAGTTAGAAATTACAGTTAAAAGGTGTAATATTTAACTGCATAAATATAATGCAGTAAAAAATGCACTTAGATGATGCAATATTTGTAGTTTGTATGTAATTATTTTAACTAAATACATGCAAGGTTGTATTGATTGTAAATAAATGTATATTATAAATTATTTTATATTATTTTGTACTTGTTGACAATTATTTCTTTTTTATTTTGAGCAATAATTTTTTTTACTTAATTATTTATTTTGTTTATTATTTTATCAGGTTTCTTCCCTATAGCTATTGCAATTCTTTCTGGAGAAGATGAAAATAATTGGATTTGGTATTGTGAACAGCTTAAAGACTTTTTGAAAGATGATCTTAGAAATTTTGTTTTCATCTCTGACCGTCATCCTGGTCTTCTTTGTTGCTGTTCCAAAAGTGTTTCCCAATTTAGCTCATGGTTCCTGTTTCTATCCTTTGAGCAATAATTTGAAAGTTGCTTTAAAGTCTGAATTTTCCAAATGTAAGAAGAGATATTTGATAGATTTTTTTGCACGCGTTGCTTATGCTTCTAATTTGGATGATTTCAATATAGCATTGAGAACTTTTAAGGATGTTGGTGGTCATACTGTTGCAATTTTTTTGAATGGAATTCCTTTCAAAAAGGTTGCTAATGTATTTTTTCCTCAATGCTATTATGGTGAAATGTCATCTAATTGCTCTGAGAGTTTTAACAAATGGATTTTGGAAGAAAGTCATTTACCAATCACTACTTGTTTGGATAAAATTAGAGTCAAGTTAATGAAGCTTATGTGTGAACGTCGAGAACTTGCTGATAGTTGGAATAGTAATTTATGTCCAGTGAATGAGACTCGGCTAAGAAATCTTCATTTGGAGGGATCTAGATGGTTTGTTATTAAATCTAGTGAACATTTATTTGAAGTTCATTCACAAGTTCGTCAAGTTATTGACCTATATAAATGGGTTTGTTCTTGTAATACGTGTCAAGTCTATGTCTTTCCTTGTGCTCATGCTGTTAAATGTATCTTGAGTTGTGAAAAGCAGAATGTGTATGATTACATTGAAGATTATTACAATGTGGTGTATTTTCGATCAGCTTATTCTCATCAAATCATTTCAATTATAAACTTAATAAAGGAAAATGTTTTGCCTGAAGATGTATATATAGCACCACCTAAAGGTAGAAGAATGCCTGGTTGTCCATCTGCTTCTAAAAGAATTAAATTTGCTGGTGAAATTACAAAGACAATTAGTTGCAGTTTATGTAATAAGTTGGGTCACAATAAAAGGACTTGTCCTTTGAAATAGATGTAGCAATTTTTTTTGTTTTTTAATGTAATAATTTTTTTAAACACCAAATTTTAGTATTATAAATGCAGAATATTGTACAATTATTCAGTATTATTGCTCTTATATATGCATGTTTTCTTGAATGATTGTATTTTGTTTGTTTTCTGCTAGGCTGATGTATTATTATGAAGTTTACATTAATTTGGCAATAATATATGTTATTTGCCGACTTATGTGCTATTTTTATAAGCTATTGTGTATATTAGTTACAAGAATTAAAGCAAACAACTACGCAAGTTTTTAGAATAATATCAGAAATGTCTGCAGTTATTTTTGATACAACTATTTTTTTGTAAATTTAGTCTGTGTGACGTAAATTTACTTATTTTCCCTCTTTTTTCGCCTGGACGTATACACTTTCTCGTTTATGTAATACGAATAGTCTTCATTTTCAGCTTGTTTTCTTTTAAACGTAAAACCCTTTTTAAACCCTAGGAATTTCCACTCAATCTCGTTTATCGGTGATTTGTAATTCCAAGTATAGAAATGAAAATTAAATTCGATATGAAGGTGATAAAGAATAAGGGTACTGAGGCTATAGGTGAAATTGAGAGTTCTCAGCATAGTATTTCGAAATGTAAGATTAAAAAATGTGATGAAAAAACATAAGAAGGTTCTTTATTCTGTGCGCGGCATGGAAAACTTTACAATTCTAAGATGGTATGTTTGTTCTATATTTCGTTTATTTTATGCACATATTTTTGTTCAATGTTGTTATTATTTTATGTAGTATGATCAATTTTAGTGATGTAGTTGTGTTTTAGTTAAATAAGGATATGATTATGCAGTTATTTTAAGTTTTTTATAATTTTTTTGTTCGTTTAGGTTATGTAGTCAGTTAAATTGGTTTATTTGTTGATGTTTATTTGCTTTATGGTTATACGGTTATGATGATAGTTTTTGTTATAAAATTATATGGTGCATGTCACATATGCAGTTAAACTATTGATCTATATGGTGCAATATTTATCTACATAATCTTCATATCACATATGTAGTTAAAACGTGAATGTATATGGTGCAATATTTAACTGCATAAACGAAATGCAGTTAAAAATTTATTCTAATAGTGCATTATTTTGACTACATAACTGAAATGCAATTAAAAATTGCACATATTAGTGTAATTATTTAATTGCAGTTTGGTTATGTAGTCATGGTTATTGTTTTTCATGTTTGTCTGTATTGTGGTTAGACATTTATGGTTTGTAATAGTTTTATTGTTGCACAGTTATGTTTATTATTAGTTTATGCTGTTATAGTTATGCGATTGTGTTAATTATGTTGTTGTGCAGTTGTGCTTTTGTATGTGTGTTTGCTGACTTTGAAATCTTAATATGTCATATGTATTTAAATATTTAATATATATTTCATATGCAATTAAAAAAATTCAATCTAAATGGTGCAATATTTAACTTCATAAATGAGATAAAGTTAAAAAATTCATTCAAATGGTGCAATTTAACATCGATTAACATGGTGCAATATTTAACTGCTTAAGTGAAATGTAGTTAATTTTTTTTTCTAGTTGTAGTTTGTTGACTACATAATTGAAATGCAGTTAAAAATTACACTTAATAATGCAATTATTTTACTGCATTTTGGTTAAGCAGTCATGGTTATTGTTGTTCGTGTTTGAGTGTGTTATGGTTACACAGTTATGGTCTGTAATAGTGTAACATCCCGGAATTTTGTTAAATTAAATTCATTAAATTGTTTGAACTTTTGAATTTAATTTGTGAAATTTCAACAGGAATAAAATATTATTAAACAAAAGAAAGTTATATGAATATAAATAAAAAAAAATAATAATAATAATAAAAGAAACTAACACTTATCAACAAGAAATTGTTTAAAATAATAAAATAAAATATGAACAAATTTAATGTTATTTTTGTTAAAACCGTTAATAGAACTAAAACAAATATTGTAATTAAATCACATAGTTACTAAATGTTAATAACTAAAACAACTTTTCTTTTAACAAAGTAAAATAAGAAACAAGTTAACCAAATAAAACAAGTTGCTGTAAACTAATATGAAGACATAAGAAAACCAAACTCTTTCAATTAGCAATGTAAACAAATGAAGGACCAGGAAAATAAAGTATGCAAGCCTTAATATAAAAATAAAACAAATCAATGAAACAAGATTTAGTACTTATAAAAATATAAAGCATGAAACACGGCATGCTGTAGATTTACAAAGCAACATGCTTCATTTAATGCTTGCATTTAATGCTATTACTCTCCAGCATGGGTTTATTCATCTTGTACTTGTTTTAGTAAGCCTCAGTTTACACACAACCTTTTTATATATACCTTCAATCCCCCTCTGTTTTAAAGTTCGTTCAATAATCTTAGCAGAGAACATAAATTTAAAAGAAAGAAAAACATAAGTGTCATTTATTCACAAACTCAAATCCATTCAAAAAAAAGAAAGAAAAGAAGATTTTCACCTTGCAGACTCAAGTCTTTGTCATTCCTGGAAATTTAGATGAGTAACAACTCAAAAAGAAACTTAAGTATAACTGTTTATTGCTGTTAATCTGAGGTTCGAAGTCACTTTATCATGCCTATATATATATATAGTTTCCTCTGTGTATAAATATTTGGAAGTGGAATGTCTGTCATGTTGAAATCACTTCTGTCTCTGGTTTCAGAGCACCAAACATATTCAAAACCAAAATCTTTCATCATGTAATCATTGTTAGACGTTGATCTCAAAATGAAACTTGTATGTTTAGGGATGAACTATGATTTAAAAATAGATTTCAAAAGAAGAAGTATACACAGTTGGAAAACAAATGATATTTACAGTAAACATACAATATTTTGATAAATTCGATTGTTGAAAAAAAAATTAATTCAAGTTTATAATCTGAATCTATACTTTAATTCATGATTTTTAAAACAAAGATGAAGATTTTTAATGGAGTGTTTCAAGAGTAGTTTGAAATTTTGTTCAATGTGCATTTTTCTAAATTCCTGGAAATCGAATCATTTATAAATTCTAAAATTTGTACTAAAGCATCCTTGAACATCTAGGATGTTGGGAAAAATGCTAAAAGAATTTTCTATTTCGTAAATTGATGAGTCGAGAACGAGTTAGGGTTTAAGAACCCATTCTCGTTCGTGTCAGAAAAGATGGTGCTGCGCCATAAATAGGCTATCGGACTTCGAGCCTCCGGTGGTGATAGGAGCATCTGGTCAAGGCGAAGCTTCAGCCGAGTTTTCACGGCCTCTGATGGCCAGAGGAGGTGGTGCGGGGTCGATTTCTGGTGGTGAGCTGATGGGTTCATACGAACGTGATACCTCGATTTTGTTTGCGAGCTTCATTTGTGTTTTCTTTGTATTTGGGTAGCGAGAGTGGGTCGAAACTGATTTGCTAGGGGTGGTGGAGTTCACCGGAGTGGGCCGAACCACCGTGCACTTGCACGGTGGTGATGATGTGTCAGTGGATATTTAAAACTTTGTTTCCAGGTTGCACTTAAGTTTTGAAAAAAAAGAAAAGAAAAGGGTGGGGAGAAGAACGTGAGTTGGGCTCGAGTATAACCTGTTTCACTCAGGTGTGAATTCAATGGGTTAAGCCCAATCTAAATTTTTTTAAATCACGTAGTTAAGTTAATTTCTTCATTCACAAAGTAAACAATGTAGATTTGGTTAAGTTAAATTATTTAACAAATGTTTTAGAATTCATTAATTCTTTAATTAAGTAAGGAAAGTTTAAAATAAAATTTAATTAACCCTTTAATTAAATGATTTAAATTTTAAAACAAGAATTTAAAATTAATTGACATTAAAATTTCAATGCAACAATAAATTAATTTCTAAAAGTGTTTCAAATGATAATTAAAGTAAATAATTTGTATTGATAAATGATTTTAAAGAAATTAAAAATGTTATACAATTTGAAATTAAAATTAATTGATAAATAATTAAGTGTTCAAATTAATTTAAATAACTAATTTTGAAACAATAAAACGAGTTAATCAAGATTTAAATTTTTATCCAAATTCCTATTATTGATTTAAATTAATTTTTTTGTAGTAAATTTATTTAAACCACATTTGAAAATAAATAAACTATGACGGCACACGATATTGATATTCTGTTCTGTTTGTGATACTGTGTGAAGTAAATTGCCATGTTCTACACTGTGTTGTGATTTGTTCTGTATTGATGTGAAAACCCTGTTGCCTGTAAAACGACATTTAAACTTCGATGCGATAGGGAATCAGATTTCAGTTTGTTATCCGAAACCCACATCGAACCTGTGAATTTTTGTGAATGACATCCCCACGTTTTAAAATTTGACACTCACTATTCGAATTAGTCGGGAAAGGACCTTTGTGTCGTATAACCCATTCCAAATATGTGATACGACGTTATGGATAGCATTTGAAGACCGGTGGTGAAGACCGAGTATTTGCGAGAGCGATAGGATGACCTATCGATTGTCTCTGCACCGAGTAGCTACGGTATAGAGATTCCCTAAGTGATGGGAAATCCGATCGGGATTGTGAATACCCGGATTGCAAGGACTTCTTTGGAAGTGCCTTCTGTTCTGTTCAAACCCAGAACAGACTTGTATGGATTGTATGCCCGACATTTCAAATTGATATATAAAGCAGATTTCTTTCAAATACATTTCTGTTGGTGGCGGAGAATTTATTCTCTTAGCTTAACACCCTTCTCTGAGACGTACGAGCTCAGAGGTTATGTAGTTGAAGGTTATCAGTAATATACTCCTAATTTGGTAATGTGGCATGCTGAGTGTTGCTGATCATTTGTTGATCAAAGCATGGCTTTGTGAAAAGCGTAGCTTTGTGGACGAGACTTCGTCGAACCTCACACCCTGGAGTGGTCAAAACAGGAAAGATGCAGCAAGGTTATTGGGGGTAGCGCCCCTTAGGGTATGTACATCTCCTTCTGGATAGAAGTGGTATCATGGTATGGAGCCCAGATACTTAACTTATGTGGATATTGCAAACATATTTATATCTTACTTTGTAATTGTTGCTGGGTCCCCGGTTAAAGGTTGGTTACAACTGGGAGATGGCATACTCGTGTCAGTAGTTACCCAGTTAGGGGTAACCCGGCCTTGTGTTGGCAGAGATCCGGTTAGGTTCTCGGGTCGTCCCTCCAGAGGCGTACCCATGTGGCCCAGGAAGTTCCTTAGCCTGACCATTGTTGGAAATCCAATTCTCAATACGAAACCCTGTACGGTTTTAGTTGTAGAACCTGCCATTTACTTATGGTGGCGCCCCACTGTTTAGATGGTAGCTATAGTAGGCATAGTTCGAAATGTCTATGCTGGCTAAGATTAATATTCTATTTTCGAAATGTTTTCTACACTATGCCCTAGTAATAATATCAAAGAAATTTCCTCGTACCAAGCATATTTAACTATCATAAGAAGAACTCTCCTCCAATTCTGCGTTTGCATTGTGTGTGTGGTGGGAGGTCTTATGGTGGTTCCATTTTTAAAAGCATACCGAAAAATTCTTTTATAAATCTTGTTTTATTTAAATGCAACTGTTTTTGTTTACTCATACCAGTCTCATGACTGATCCGGAGTTTATTGTTTTCTTTCCTAAGCTCTGGGTGCCCATTATTTCTACACGGGCAGCCTAGTAGCAGGTTTCCGTATTTTGGAGTTAGCTGTATTTTGGAGCTTTTATCTTGGAGATATTCTTAGGAGCTTTTTGGATATCTCAGGTGTTTAGCTTTTGGGAGTCCGTTATCACTTCTTTCATCTGAAGACTTTTGGATATATGATCACTGTTGTATTATCATGATGTTGTATTTGGAGTTGTAGTATATGTATTAAATACTCTAATGAAGTATGGATTTTATGTCGATGTTGTATCTGTGATGATATTTATGATATTGATTCTGTTCCGCTATTTTATATTCATCTAATTGTTGTTATAAACTCCATCCGAACTGAAATTTGATGTTTGAATTTTGGCAGTCGAATACAAGTGAGGTATTTAATGTCGACTTTTGAACAGCGAATTTTGGGTCGTGACAAATTGGTATCAGAGCTTCTGGTTGAGTAAGAACTTTAGCTACGGAGTATAACACATTAGATGGCTCATTAGAGATAGGGTGAAGTATACCCTAGAATGAGTGTAGACAAGACTGAAAACTCTAAATTTTCCTTAGTCTATTTCTTTTTACTGCTGATATTCCTTAAGATATTTCGTCCGTATATCTAAATCAATTTTCTTACTAATTTCAGAAAGTAAGAATGAGCGGACGCAAAGGAAGAGCTAGGGGTCAAGGGAATGTCGCAGCACCTAGTCAAGATCCTCCAGCAGTAGTAGTAGAAATAGATATCCAGCAGCAGCCGATTCTGGCTGATTTGTATAAAAATTTCTCAAAGCTTGGTGGCAAACCGTTCACCGGTAAGGAGTCAATTGTTGAGGCTCAAGCATGGGTAAGATCTTGTGAGAAATTTTTTAAAGGGCTCAAGCCGCAAGACGAGCAGAAGAGACTTATAGCTTCTTGGCAACTCTAAGAAGAAGCCTCAGCCTAGTGGGAAACAGTTATTATAGATGAACCAGAGGAATAGTTTTCTTGGGATCGTTTTAAGGAGGTGTTTGAAAAGCGCTATATGCCGTCGGCGGGAATTTCCAGAATGTATCAAGAATTTTTGGATTTAAAGCAAGAAAGCTTGTCATTTGAGGAGTACTTAAACAAGTTTAACGAACTATCCCGTTTTGGTCCTGAGTTGTTAAACACGCCTCTTAAGAAAAATGAAAGGTTTATCCGTGGGATGAACCAGAAATATCACGAAAGAATGACAACACACGTCAAGGAATCTTTTTCCGATCTTATTGATATGGGATATAGGTATGCCACATTGGATATGCAGGAGATTCCAAAGGAAGGAGGAAATTCAAATAATCAGAACTGGAAGAAAAGGAAGTTTGGGGGCAAGAGGCCACAACAAAACAAAGATAAGAAGAGCAATCAAGGAAATTCGGCAAGCAATATAACTTGTTACAACTGCCAAGAGAAGGGCCATTATTCAAACAATTGCACAAAACTGAAGAAGCAAGTTAAAGAATGCTATAATTGTCACAAGCCTGGACATGTTGTTAAGGATTGCCCAGTGATGAAGCCAACACAGGTAGCCAATGTTTATGCGATAAAGAAAGACCCTTCAACTTCGAAAGCAGATAAAGGAAAAGGTGTTCTGGAAGGTAACCTTACTATTTATGGTAGAACTGTTAGAGTTTTATTTGACATGGGAGCTTCACATAGCTTTATCTCCCAACAAACCGTAATTGAATTAGGACTTAAAACTAAATTTGCTGATGATCCTATTTGCGTGAAAAATCCGGTTGGAGGTCCCGCAAATCTTTGTTTGTATTGTAAGAAAGTTCCAATTTCATATGCTCGCTATCAATTTCTTATCAACCTTTATATCCTCGAATTTAATGAATTTGAAATCTTACTCGGAATGAACTGGTTATCGAGATACGAAGCTATATTGGATTGTAATAATCGGACAGTTTTAGTCAAAACAAGCCTTGGAAATTTTATTGAAATCTCTTGTGAGGATCCGAGTCCAAAGAGAGATAGATTGATGTATACTTTGGGATATCCTGAACCCAGTTTGCAGTCTATACTTGTTGTTCGAGAATTTTCCGACGTATTTGAAGAAGTAAATTCCTTACCTCCACACAGAGAAATAAATTTCCAAATTGACTTAGTACCCAATGCCCGTCCTGTTGTTCACGCAAGTTGCAGGATGGCACCAAGGGAAAGAATTGAATTAGTCAATCAAACTCGAGATTTGCTGAAGAAAGGATTGATTCGCCCTAGTGTTTCCGAATGGGGTTCAGCCGTTGTATTTGTAGCTAAATCGGACAGATCTTTGAGATTGTGTGTAGATTACCGCGATCTCAATAAACAAACTCTCAAGAACAAATTCCCTTTACCTAGAATTGACGATCTATTTGATCAACTTCATGGCGCTCGATTCTTTTCTAAGATGGATTTAGCTCAGGGATTCCATCAGCTGCGAATAGCTGAGGATTGTGTTCATTTAACTGCTTTTAGAGGTCCAGACATGTTCTATGAGTGGTTAGTTATGCCCTTTGGACTGACCAATGCTCCCGCGTACTTCGTGGATTTAATGACCCGAGTATTTCGAGAAGTATTGAAAAAATTTGTCCTTGTATTTATTGATGATATCGTGATTTAATCCAAAACTGAAGAGGAGCATGCTGAACATCTCAGAATTGTTTTGGAGATATTGAGGATGAATGTCTAATTCGCTAAATTTTCTAAGTGTCACTTTTGGGTCAAAGAAGTCAAATTTCTTGGTTATATTGTTAATAAAGAAGGAATTTCTGTTGATCCAAGCAAGATTTCTGCAATTTTGGACTGGAAGCAACCCACTACTCCTAGAGAAGTTCGAAGTTTTCTGGGTTTAGTGGGATATTATAGAAAGTTTGTACAGGATTTTTCTAAGTTGGCTAGCCCATTGTCTAAGCTAACAATGAAGAATGCTAAATTCGTTTGGACTCCAAGATGTGATGAAGCTTTCCAGGAATTGAAAAAGAGATTGACTACTGCTCCTGTTCTCGTTATTATTAATGGGAACCAAGGCTTATCTGTCTATACTAACGCGTGTGGTGATGGGGTAGGTGCATTATTAATGCAGAATGGGAAGGTAGTTGCCTATGCGAGTAGACAATTACGTCCGCACGAGAAAAACTACCCAACACATGATTTGGAACTTTTGGCTGTTGTTTTCGCTTTGAAAATCTGGCGACACTATCTTCTGGGTAAGAATCTTTTCAGCTTTCTTAACAATTTACGAAATTAATATAACTTAAAACAATATACTTAATAAACTCTCTTTGTTTTAGGTGAAAAATTTGAATTATTCACCGACCATAAATCCTTGAAATATCTATTTACCCAGAAGGATCTGAATCTGCAACAACAACGTTGGTTGGAATTTCTGGCATCTTATGACCTAGATATTCTGTATACGCCGGGAAAAGCCAATGTGGTTGCCGATGCTTTGAGAAGAAGACATGCTGTTCTCGCATATCTTGTTATCACTCCTACTCTTCTTAAGAAGATCACGAGCAGGCAAAATGAAGATGAGTTTCTTCGAGGAATCCATACAAGAATATGCCAGGGTGAGGATACTAGTTTTGAAATAGATAATAGAGAAGTTATAAGGATGAAAGGCAGAATTTGTGTTCTGGACATTCCAGAGCTAAAACGTGAGGTATTGGACGAATGCCACAAGTCCAAACTCAGTATCCATCCAGGAGTCAACAAAATGTATCATGATATTAAAAGAACATTCTGGTAGAAGACGATGAAGAGAGACATATCGATATATGTGAGTCGCTGTGCTACTTGTCAGCAAATCAAAAGCGATCAAAAGAAAGTGGCCAGTTTACTTCAGCCTTTGGAAGTACCGAAATGGAAATGGGATCAAGTATCGATGGATTTCATCAATGGATTGCCATGAACTATAAAGGGAAATGAGGCGATTTGGGTTATAGTGGACCGTCTAACCAAAACTGCTCACTTTATTCCAGTGAAATCCACTCGGACTGAAGCAAGCTTAGCAGGGATATATATAAAGGAAATTGTTCGTCTCCATGGTATTCCCAGCAGCATAGTGAGTGATCGTGATCCGACCTTCACTAGTAGATTTTGGGAGGCATTCCAAGACGCATTGGGAACCAAGCTGAATTTCAGTACTACTTATCACCCGCAATCTGATGGGCAGACAGAAAGGATAAACCAAATTCTAGAAGACCTATTGCGTGCTTGCGTTCACGATTTTGGTGGTTCTTGGGAGGACCATTTACATCTGGTTGAATTCTCAAATAATAACAGCTATCAGGCCAGTATAGAAATGGCTCCTTTCGAAGCTTTATATGGTCGTCCGTGTCGATCACCCGCATGCTGGATCAAATCAGGTGATAGACTCGTCCTTGGACCAGATATGATTAAAGAAGCCACAGAGAAGGTAGATTTTATTCGAAAGAAATTAATAACTGCTCAAAGTCGTCAGAAGAGTTATTATGACCGCCGAAGAAGATATTTGGAATTTCAAGTTGGAGATTCTTTATTTCTGAAAGTGTCTCCGATGCGGGGAGTATTGAGATTCGGGAAAACTGGAAAGCTAGCACCGCGTTATATTGGTCCTTTTCCTATTCTGGAAAGGATTGGTTCTCTAGCATATCGAGTGCAGCTACCCAACTGGTTGTCTGGCGTGCATGATGGGTTTCACATTTCTAATCTTCGGAAGTATGTGCACGACCCAGATAATATTATTGAAGAAGCTGCTCAGCAGGATCTAGAAATCACTCCTAACTTGGCAGTAAAGAGGGAACCGATAAAAATTGTTGATCGTGATGAGAAGCGATTAAGAAACAAAGTTGTGAATCTGGTCAAAGTTCAATGGAGTGGCGATCCAAAGGACTGTACTTGGGAGACTGAAGATAATATGAAGAAATCATATCCCAACTGCAGAATAGACATCTCGGCTTAAACTGTAAGTCATTTCCTTGTTTCTGAATTATATATTCTTTGTTTGCATTTCTCTCTCTTTCAATTTCGAGGATGAAATTTTCTTAAGTAGGGGATATTGTAACATCCCGGAATTTTGTTAAATTAAATTCGTTAAATTGTTTGAACTTTTGAATTTAATTTGTGAAATTTCAAAAGGAATAAAATATTATTAAACAAAAGAAAGTTATATGAATATAAATAAATAAAAAAAAAAATAATAATAATAAAAGAAAGCAACACTTATCAACAAGAAATTATTTAAAATAATAAAATAAAATATGAACAAATTTAATGTTTTTTTTGTTAAAACCTTTAATAGAACTAAAACAAATATTGTAATTAAATCACATAGTTACTAAATGTTAATAACTAAAACAACTTTTCTTTTAACAAAGTAAAATAAGAAACAAGTTAACCAAATAAAACAAGTTGTTGTAAACCAATATGAAGACATAAGAAAACCAAACTCTTTCAATTAGCAATGTAAACAAATGAAGGACCAGGAAAATAAAGTATGCAAGCCTCAATATAAAAATAAAACAAATCAATCAAACAAGATTTAGTACTTATAAAAATATAAAGCATGAAACACGGCATGCTGTAGATTTACAAAGCAACATGCTTCATTTAATGCTTGCATTTAATGTTGTTACTCTCCAGCATGGGTTTATTCATCTTGTACTTGTTTTAGTAAGCCTCAGTTTACACACAACCTTTTTATATATACCTCAATCCCCCTCTGTTTTAAAGTTCGTTCAACAATCTTAGCAGAGAACATAAATTTAAAAGAAAGAAAAACACAAGTGTCATTTATTCACAAACTCAAATCCATTCAAAAAAAAGAAAAGAAAAGAAGATTTTCACCTTGCAGATTCAAGTCTTTGTTATTCCTGGAAATTTACGTGAGTAACAACTCAAAAAGAAACTTAAGTATAACTGTTTATTGCTGTTAATCTGAGGTTCGAAGTCACTTTATTATGCATATATATATATATATAGTTTCCTCTGTGTATAAATATTTGGAAGTGGAATGTCTGTCATGTTGAAATCACCTCTGTCTCTGGTTTCAGAGCACCAAATATATTCAAAACCCAAATCTTTCATCATGTAATCATTGTTAGACTTTGATCTCAAAATGAAACTTGTATGTTTAGGGATGAACTATGATTTAAAAATAGATTTCAGAAGAAGAAGTATACACAGTTGGAAAACAAATGATATTTACAGTAAACATACAATATTTTGATAAATTCAATTGTTGAAAAAAAATAATAATTCAAGTTTATAATCTGAATCTATACTTTAATTCATTATTTTTAAAACAATGATGAAGATTTTTAATGGAGTGTTTCAAGAGTAGTTTGAAATTTTGTTCAATGTGCATTTTTCTAAATTCCTGGAAATCGAATCATTTATAAATTCTGAAATTTGTACTAAAGCATCCTTGAACATCTAGGATGTTAGGAAAAATGCTAAAAGAATTTTCTATTTCGTAAATTGATGAGTCGAGAACGAGTTAGGGTTTAAGAACCCATTCTCTTTCATGTTAGAAAAGATGGTGCTGCGCCATAAATAGGCGATCGGACTTCGAGCCTTCAGTGGGGATAGGAGCATCTGGTCAAGGCAAAGCTTCAGTCGAGTTTTCGCGGCCTCTGATGGCCAGAGGAGGTGGCGCGGGGTCGATTTCTAGTGGTGAGCTGATGGGTTCATACAAACGTGATACCTCGATTTTGTTTGCGAGCTTCATTTGTGTTTTCTTTGTATTTGGGTAGCGAGGGTGGGTCGAAACTGATTTGCTAGGGGTGGTGGAGTTCACCGGAGTGAGGCGAACCACCGTGCACGTGCACGGTGGTGATGATGTGTCAGTGGATATTTAAAACTTTGTTTCCAGGTTGCACTTAAGTTTTGAAAAAAAGAAAAGAAAAGGGTGGGGAGAAGAACGCGACTTGGGCTCGAGTACAGCCTGTTTCACTCGGGTGTGAATTCAATGGGTTAAGCCCAATCTAAAATTTATTAAATCACATAGTTAAGTTAATTTCTTCATTCACAAAGTAAACAATGTAGATTTGGTTAAGTTAAATTATTTAATAAATGTTTTAGAATCCGTTAATTCTTTAATTAAGTAAGGAAAGTTTAAAATAAAATTTAATTAACCCTTTAATTAAATGATTTAAATTTTAAAACAAGAATTTAAAATTAATTTACATTAAAATTTCAATGCAATAATAAATTAATTTCTAAAAGTGTTTCAAATGATAATTAAAGTAAATAATTTGTATTGATAAATGATTTTAAAGAAATTAAAAATGTTATACAATTTGAAATTAAAATTAATTGATAAATAATTAAGTGTTCAAATTAATTTAAATAACTAATTTTGAAACAATAAAACGAGTTAATCAAAGTTTAAATTTTTATCCAAATTCCTATTATTGATTTAAATTATTATTTTTTGTGGTAAATTTATTTAAACCACATTTGAAAATAAATTAACTATGACGGTGCACGATATTGATATTATGTTCTATTTGTGATACTGTGTGAAGTAAATTGCCATGTTCTACACTGTGTTGTGATTTGTTCTGTATTGATGTGAAAACCCTGTTGCCCGTAAAACGGCATTTAAACTTCGATGCGATTGGGAATCGGATTTCAGTTTGTTATCCGAAACCCACATCGAACCTGTGAATTTTTGTGAATGACATCCCCACGTTTTAAAATTTGACACTCACTATTCGAATTAGCCGGGAAAGGACCTTTGTGTCGTATAACCCATTCCGAATATGTGATACGACGTTATGGATAGCATTTGAAGACCGGTGGTGAAGACCGAGTATTTGCGAGAGCGATAGGATGACCTATCGATTGTCTCTACACCGAGTAGCTATGGTATAGAGATTCCCTAAGTGATGGGAAATCCGATCGGGATTGTGAATACCCGGATTGCAAGGACTTCTTTGGAAGTGCCTTCTGTTCTGTTCAAACCCAGAACAGACTTGTATGGATTGTATGTCCGACATTTCAAATTGATATATAAAGCAGATTTATTTCAAATACATTTTTGTTGGTGACGGAGAATTTATTCTCTTAGCTTAACACCCTTCTCTGAGACGTACGAGCTCAGAGGTTATGTAGTTGAAGGTTATCAGTAATATACTCCTTATTTGGTAATGTGGCAAGCTGAGTGTTGCTGATCATTTGTTGATCAAAGCATGGCTTTGTGAAAAGCGTAGCTTTGTGGATGAGACTTCGTCGAACCTCACACCCCGGAATGGTCAAAACAGGAAAGATGCAGCAAGGTTATTGGGGGTAGCGCCCCTTAGGGTATGTACATCTCCTTCTGGATAGATGTGGTATCATGGTATGGAGCCCAGATACTTAACTTATGTGGATATCGCAAACATATTTATATCTTACTTTGTGATTGTTGCTGGGTCCCCGGTTAAAGGTTGGTTACAACCGGGAGATGGCATACTCGTGTCAGTTGTTACCCAGTTAGGGGTTGTAACGACCCGTATTTTTAACACTTTAAAAATACGAATTAAAAAGAAAATTTTGGATAAAAATCCGAAGGAAATAAAATTTTGTGTTGTTAAATGTAAATTACAAGTTAAAATACAAAACTGAATTCTGAAATAACTTATTTGTAAATTAAATACGGATGTTAACTTGTAATTGAACGTAAGTAAGGATTTAAATTTGAATGTAACAAGTAATTAAATTGAATTGAATTTGATTGTAAACAATGAAATAAATAAAATGGTAGATTTAATATTGAAGTTATAATATGGAAATCAACGTAAATGAATGTAATTTAATATTACTGTGAATTTAAATAAGATGATAGCTGAAGAAAATGAAAGTAAATGAATTATAAACTATTGATAATAATGTATAAGTAAATAGTTGATTCAATAATGAAAGTGTAAATCGAAACAAAAGAATTCATTGGGAATTAAATAACTTGAATTTGAATTATAATATAATTGAACGCTGAATCTAATATAATCTTTTATATTGGATTTATAATGGAAAACTGCATTGTAAAAGATTGTTAATTACTGTAAAATTAAAAATAGGATTTGTGAACAATTGAAATTTGATTTAAAAGTTAATAATTTAAAATTGGGAATTTATATTGAAATTAAACAGTCGAATAATTTACTTTTCGAATATTGAATTTAATTAGGAAATTAAATCGATAATTTAATAAGTTAAATTTCAGAAATAATTGAAAATCGAGTTGAATATGATTGAAAATGATTTATAAAATTTTATTTTATCATACTGGAGTTATAGAAATGTTATAGAACTTTTAAAACTGAATTTAAAGTTAATCTGTGAAAATTGAATATTTTAATATTTAATTATCGACTGTAAAATAGCCAATTTTTGAACAGTCTCAGAATTGAACGAAACTAGTTCCATTGGATCCGTAATAGTTTGTTATTATTGGATTTCAATTTTCGTAGCAATCGGAGTTACCGTTTGACCGTGGCAGCTCGAAACGCATCGTATTGTTTTAATTTTAATTCGGCGAGTTAAAAATAGTCATTTTTCAAAAAGTCTCGGATTTCGACGAAACCAGTTTCATCGGATCCGTAATGTGATATTATTGTAAGGTTTCAAATTTCGTAATTTTTGGATTTACCGTTTGTCCGGTACAAATTAAAACGCCTCGAAATCGGCTTAAATCGGTTTAATTTAAATCGGTCGTTTAATTCCATATCTCACACATACGATCGAATTAGCCTCCGAAACCTATTCTATTGTGTCCAAAACGTGGGGTAAACCCTAGAAACGCCAGCCGGCATGCTTCGTTTGGAGTTCGAAAAATCGAGTGAATAGTGATTTTCGGTAAAATTCTATAAAAGGACCCCTTTATCATTTCATTTGCAACACAACTCAAAACCCTAACCCTAATAGCTTCAGCCACCACTTTGAAAACAATGGCCAGAAATTCGTTTCAATCTTCCTCAATTTCCTTCCAATCCGTAAACATTTAGCCAAAGTTTTCAACTGCAAACTTGTAGAGGGCATTGAGATCTTGAAGATCAACGGTGGAGATCGAATTTGGAGCACCACGGCGTCGTCAGGAGGGCTGCGTTCACATCAGGTCACGCACGTTTCTCGAGGCCAAAGGCAAGGCCGAGCTTCAGGAGGAGGTGGCCGAGTGTAGAGTGCTTGATGCTCTTCAATATGGTACCATCTGATCGGGGTGGAAGTGCTTGTGGTGGTCGCAAGATTCAACCCTAATTTCGAGATATGGGTTTCATGTATACGGCTATTTCCTGTAGAGAGAACGTGAGAGAGGAGAAGAGGAGGGTCGGCCAGGATTTGCAGGGGCTTGGATCAAGGGCTGAGATCTGTTAGGTTTAAAAATATAAAATTTTGTTGTAAATTCGTAACTTACAATTTGTGTAACTTATAAATGTCATAACTTCTCCGTGCGAGGTCGGAATCGAACGATTCTTTTTGCGTTGCGATCGTATGGACGAGTACTACGCTATGCAACTGGATTGGAGTCGTTTGGAGCTAGAGAAAATTTTGGGTTAAATCGAACGTCGTTTCGATTTGATTTAAAAATCGTAAAAATCAAGGTGAGTGTTTTATAACGCTCACAACGTACTAAATATCTTTATGCTTGTTGAATTGACATTATGAAGTGTTATGATTTTATTTGTCGTTGTTAGATATAAATTAATTGTCATATAGCTGGTTATTTTGAATTAACCGTTGAAAAATGAAATTGACAGTTAATTTGAAATTGAAATTGAATTGCGATTAAATTACCTGACATGGATAACTATGAAACTGCCATGAATTGTATTGACTATTGGATGATGTATTGTGATGGATGTCATTGGTTGATGTTGAATGTTTGGATGTTGATTTGCTTATATATACTGTTATGCATACATATGATACCGTGATTTAATTTAAGTGATATATGTTCATCCCTGACATTTAATTGAAATAAATAAATAATCACTTGGCCATAGGATAGAAAATTATATACAGACACCGAATTGGCTAAATTAATAATTTTTGAAATCCTCGTTGAAATTTATTTAAAATGTGTTGATATAAAAGTTATAAATAGAAATCGATTTATAGAAATTGAATTCATCGAAAAATTGAGTTTGGAATGTTGAAATGAATTTTGGTTAAAGGAATTTTGTTAAATAATTAAGTTGTGACTTTGAAATTTGGAAATTGAATATGATTGAATGTCGAAAATTGATTTGTTTAAAGATTTAACTTTTATTCGAACTTTGAATATTTCTAAGAAAAGTTATATGAAATGATATTTCAGGTTTGAGTTTAGAATTGAAACTTGGATTCAAAAATTTGTTATTGAAACAAAATTTGATTTAATGTTTAAATCGACATTTTGAAATTGGATTTGGAATTGAAATTGGAAATTAATTGGAAATTGGAATTTAAATCAATTTGGAATTGAAATTGAAATTCATTTGGAATTGGAATTGAAATTTAAATTCATTTGGAATTGGGATTGAAATTGGAAATAAATCTAGAATTGGAAATTAATTTGGAATTGGAAATTAATTTGAAATTGGAAATTAAAAGTGAATGGAATTTGTTTATTGGAATCGAAATTTATATGGAATCAAAATTTAGTTGAGTGGAAATCGGAATTGAATCGATTAAATCGAAATGGAAATTTGAATTGATTTGGGTAGGAAATTGGGAAGTTGACCGGTTTGACTTTGGAATTTGTTTTAAATGAATATTTTAGTATAAATGATTTAAAATCTATATTCTTTAAATATTGAAATTATTTTGATTTTCAACTGTTTTACTATATAAATCATTTTTATATTCAAATTATTTTCGATTAAACTATTTAAATATTTTCTATTAAACTATTTTAACTATTTTAATTATTTAAACTACTTAAAACTATTTTCTAAAATTTTCAAGCAGGTCAATAAGGTGAATTGTTTATATTTAAACCTCGAATTTAAATACGAATTGGGTTAAATGAAGTTGCAACCTAAATTGAAATTCGAAATGATTTTGAAATTTAAATGAGATATTGAGGCGAAAAATGATTTTTGAAACGAAATCGTATATTTTGAGTAGATATGATGATTTTGAAATGGATTTGATCTTTGAAGCGAATATGATATTTTTGATAATCAATTATGAATTGATTTTGAAAATGTAAAAGATCCAACCGGTGTGAAAAATATAACGTAGTTATTAAAGAGACCGGGATCGGATATGGACATACTCTCTGTCGATACCGAAAACCACTTTAATAACTATATTCGCGGAGTGTTGATCCAGAACGAAGTGGATGGTTTGGTGAACGTGTTGACTGAAGAAAGAGAACGATATTGGATGACCCCTGACATGACTAAAACAGGAGCCGCGCCGGGCCATTGAGGATCGCCATCTCTAGCGGACACACTCCTTCGATACCATGTCTATTACTTTTGTGATTCGATTTGGGTGCACCCCGCGATTATGGGAGTGTTGTTTCGCGGTGTTGGGGTAGTAGCTGCTATGCCCAACATCAGTCCGGATCACGCAACTACTAGTATCCTAGTTGGTATCGCCTCATGTACCTTGTCATACTGATTATCCTATTCGCGACCACTACGTTATGGTTTGTACCTTGAGTATATGGATTGCCCTCTGGTGACTTCCGGTTTTGGGGAAACTACGGTCTTGTATATGCTCTTGGGAATATAAATGTGTTAAGCGGCGAATGGGCGTTGACTTAACACTATTTTGATACCTTTACTTTACTTTAGACATTATCTATATAGCGTATCTTATTGTATATATAGATAGTTTAACGGATCCTTGAGAGATGGAAAATCCCGTAACATCTCTTGAGTTATTGCACGCACGTTGACACTGGATAGGAGATGTCAAACCCCGTAAACATCTCTGACGCCGTTTACACTCATATTTATTACGATTGATTTAACTTTCATAAGGATATTTTAGTCCTGACTCGAGTGTTTTGTCTTTTCATTACGCTCGGGTCAGCCTGAGCATTTCAGTTTAGGTTGAAGATCATTTCCTTGGAGGACGGAGACAAAGATTTGGTATATTATCTACTACTATTATATTCATTCCATTCCACTGCATTGTTGTATGATATTTGCTGTGTATGTAACTATGATAAATGTTGTATAATAATAATCAAATGTATTCATTTCAAATGTATTCATTTAATTAACAGCTTCATGAACTGTTATTTTATTATCATACTTTAGCCTTCCGCTGTGAGATTCTGTGTTGTTTCATTTCCTTTATTTCTTTTCTTTTCTTTTCTTATTTAACCCCAATAACCATCCGCCCTTTTGAATGGTTTAGAATCGACATGTGTGTCTGATTTGTCGATTTGAACGGTCCAAAAAGGCGGGTCGTTACAGTTGGTATCAGAGCGAGGTTTAGATTACCTTGGCTCTAGTGGGGAATAACTCATTGAAATAGGGTGAAACCTTATGAATGAGTTTGAGTGTATATGAGAGAGCGTATTTGTAATTTTGATATAAAAAAAAAATGATTTTATATTGTGTTAATTTGTTCCGTTGAGTATTTATGAATTCTGGTTGGTACTTGGGACGCCAAGGCATCGATAGGAATTTCTAAACACTCGAACAGGACAGATTGACATAATATTGTTTTAGATTATATTTTATATATAAAAGAATTATCTTGAAAATTTATAAATTTTGATTGTATTGGTTGTTAGGAGATGATAATATTAGATTATCATCGTTTATTGTTGATTAGTCAATATTTCTAACTATTGACTAATGGATGATTTTAAGGAATGAAACTTGTAAATATGACTAACAATAAATATAAATGGTAAATAAAATAAAATAAAAATGAATTTAAATTAAGATGGAGAATTTAAATTCCGGTGTTTTGAAAATTTATTATCAAAAATTTGAAATGTATCATATAAGTATTATATGATAGTATATTCGATTAGAAATTGTTTTCAAAGGATTTTCAAATGAAGTAAGTGTTATACTCCCCTCTTGACACTAGAAAATGATTCCGGTGATGAGTGCACGCATCATCGACTTTATTTTCGAGAGTCTAAGTGGGGGAGATCACTTAATAGCTTTTTCTAAACCATGTTTTGATTAAAATTGAGTTTTATTTTGTATTCTCTATAGTATGATTTGATATATAAATTATATAAGTATATATTATTTCAAAACTTGATTTGAAATGAAACCGGGATTGGAATTCTTGAGTTTTTTAATAATCAATGATTTTTCTTTTAATGGTTGAAATGAATTAATACTTGAATCATTACGGAACTTTTGAATTGTGAAATGAGAAATAAACCTAAGAGCTAAGTGAAAATATCAATTGAAGTAGAAATCCGTAGAATTAGGAAATTATGAATTTAAAATAAAATTGAAACTGTAAGACTCGCATAGTATTAAATTTCATTCTATAGCATAAATATAACTTAGCAAAATATTTAAGAAGTTCAAAAATGTTATATGAATTGTTAATTGGATAATATACAAGTTTAGGTTTGAATAATGAAATATGCATTTAATTAATGGTTTGCAAATATAGATAAGATTGTTAGTAAATAATTGGAATTTAAATTAACATTTAAAGGTGATTCACCATTATGTTAATAAAATGGAAATACTATATGTGAATGTAAATGTGAAATTAAATTATAGTGAAATTTAAGAAATGACTTAAGAATTAATTAATTGAAAATTCAACTTTGAATGAAAAGAGGTTGTATATTGTTTAACTACATTCTATTTGCATAGCTATAACTTACCAAATACTTAAAAAGTTTAAAATGCTAATAAGGATAAGTAAATGAATAATATACAAGTGTGATTGCGAATAATAAAATGTGAAGATCTATTGATAGTTGTAAATATAAAGGAAATTTAAGTTGTAAAGTGAATTAAATTTAAAATTAATTAAATATAGAATTAGTAAATGGAAACTAATTAAATTTGAATAAAACTAAATGTCAATAAACTTGGAAGTGTATGAAATTAAATTTTTGACTTGGAAATGTATAATTGATTTATTATAGATTTGGATGGAGGTTAATGTTTGATATGCATTGGTTGTTAGATGGATGTTAATTGATTAAGTATGATTCATTTTGTTAATAAATTGAATAAATGGAATATAAAATTTAAGTAATTAAATTCAATTTGTAGTAAGGTGATGTTGAATATAATTGAATTCAATTTAATGTGAAGCAAAATTGTCTTGAGTTAAAATGTGGAGGTAATAAAGTGAATAAACCGGAAAATGAATTTAATGTAAACTTATTTCATAAAAATAATAAAAAAAAGAAATTAACTACTTTGGGTTAATGCTTGATTTTCCGGAAACTTTAAATTGGATAGTTTGTATTTGTAATAACAAACAAATGTAGAAATCTAAAATTGTCCGGTATGTGCTGAAACTAAAAGTACCATAACTTTTAAATGAATAATCGGAATTTGATGATCTTGGACTTTTCGGAAAGCTTAGAATCTGTAGCACGACTTTTGTTTGGAGTATTTCAGAAAATTCATTCATTTACTAGGTAAAAATGTAAATGTCTATCGCTGTCCTGTGTAAGAATAAGCAAAACCAATAGCATTTGACCTTAGTATTTATGACATAACTTTTTACTGGTTTATCGGATTTTCATGATCTTGTACTTTCTGGAAACCTCAGAACCTATGCTCCAACTTTTGTTTTAGATGCCTTGCATTTTGCTGAAGTTTAGAGGGTCGAAAACGTGAGTGAACGCCGCTGACCTGCGCAATGCATTGCCCAGGCTGAGGCGTATCCATTTAGTAAAACGGCCTTAACTTTTGAACGGATGGTCTGAATTTGATGATTTTGGACATTCCGGAAAGCCTGAAACGAAAGCAACAACTTTTATTTAGATTCCATTTCAAAATTTTATCGTTTAGGTGACCAAAAACTGGGATTTGTTCGCTGTCCTGAATTTAAAAAAAAAAAAAAAAAAATTTCAGTTTGAAGAAAAACATGTTATATGTATGTTGTTTATGCTAAGTATATCGATCTATCTTTATATGCATGGTTCTAACTTGGTTATTGAGCATTTTAGTAGGTAGCAAAGGGGTTGCGCTTCGCTTGTGAAGCTCGCTTCTACGCTAAATGCAAAATGTAAGTTAAAATGCTAATAAACGCTTAACAAAAGGTACGTTCTCGGATTACAGTTTATGTTGTGGTATATTATTGTGTTCCCCATGTTTTGGGATGCCTCATTCTTGTAATGAGATGTATATCATGCAATTATTACCACTGTGAAATTTTTCGGTCCTAGCCGCGCAAAGGAGGTGCTGCCGAATTTTTTCAAAAATTCGGGAGTTAGAAAATTTTGAGATTGAAAAAAAAAAAAAATCCTATAACTAAATTTTGCAAATAAGTCGAATATTTTGAATGAATTATATCTAAATGATGGTTTCTCCTTCTCCGTTCCTTTTCGAGGACGAAAAGTTTTAAGTGGGGGAGAATGTAACGACCCGTATTTTTAACACTTTAAAAATACGAATTAAAAAGAAAATTTTGGATAAAAATCCGAAGGAAATAAAATTTTGTGTTGTTAAATGTAAATTACAAGTTAAAATACAAAACTGAATTCTGAAATAACTTATTTGTAAATTAAATACGGATGTTAACTTGTAATTGAACGTAAGTAAGGATTTAAATTTGAATGTAACAAGTAATTAAATTGAATTGAATTTGATTGTAAACAATGAAATAAATAAAATGGTAGATTTAATATTGAAGTTATAATATGGAAATCAACGTAAATGAATGTAATTTAATATTACTGTGAATTTAAATAAGATGATAGCTGAAGAAAATGAAAGTAAATGAATTATAAACTATTGATAATAATGTATAAGTAAATAGTTGATTCAATAATGAAAGTGTAAATCGAAACAAAAGAATTCATTGGGAATTAAATAACTTGAATTTGAATTATAATATAATTGAACGCTGAATCTAATATAATCTTTTATATTGGATTTATAATGGAAAACTGCATTGTAAAAGATTGTTAATTACTGTAAAATTAAAAATAGGATTTGTGAACAATTGAAATTTGATTTAAAAGTTAATAATTTAAAATTGGGAATTTATATTGAAATTAAACAGTCGAATAATTTACTTTTCGAATATTGAATTTAATTAGGAAATTAAATCGATAATTTAATAAGTTAAATTTCAGAAATAATTGAAAATCGAGTTGAATATGATTGAAAATGATTTATAAAATTTTATTTTATCATACTGGAGTTATAGAAATGTTATAGAACTTTTAAAACTGAATTTAAAGTTAATCTGTGAAAATTGAATATTTTAATATTTAATTATCGACTGTAAAATAGCCAATTTTTGAACAGTCTCAGAATTGAACGAAACTAGTTCCATTGGATCCGTAATAGTTTGTTATTATTGGATTTCAATTTTCGTAGCAATCGGAGTTACCGTTTGACCGTGGCAGCTCGAAACGCATCGTATTGTTTTAATTTTAATTCGGCGAGTTAAAAATAGTCATTTTTCAAAAAGTCTCGGATTTCGACGAAACCAGTTTCATCGGATCCGTAATGTGATATTATTGTAAGGTTTCAAATTTCGTAATTTTTGGATTTACCGTTTGTCCGGTACAAATTAAAACGCCTCGAAATCGGCTTAAATCGGTTTAATTTAAATCGGTCGTTTAATTCCATATCTCACACATACGATCGAATTAGCCTCCGAAACCTATTCTATTGTGTCCAAAACGTGGGGTAAACCCTAGAAACGCCAGCCGGCATGCTTCGTTTGGAGTTCGAAAAATCGAGTGAATAGTGATTTTCGGTAAAATTCTATAAAAGGACCCCTTTATCATTTCATTTGCAACACAACTCAAAACCCTAACCCTAATAGCTTCAGCCACCACTTTGAAAACAATGGCCAGAAATTCGTTTCAATCTTCCTCAATTTCCTTCCAATCCGTAAACATTTAGCCAAAGTTTTCAACTGCAAACTTGTAGAGGGCATTGAGATCTTGAAGATCAACGGTGGAGATCGAATTTGGAGCACCACGGCGTCGTCAGGAGGGCTGCGTTCACATCAGGTCACGCACGTTTCTCGAGGCCAAAGGCAAGGCCGAGCTTCAGGAGGAGGTGGCCGAGTGTAGAGTGCTTGATGCTCTTCAATATGGTACCATCTGATCGGGGTGGAAGTGCTTGTGGTGGTCGCAAGATTCAACCCTAATTTCGAGCTATGGGTTTCATGTATACGGCTATTTCCTGTAGAGAGAACGTGAGAGAGGAGAAGAGGAGGGTCGGCCAGGATTTGCAGGGGCTTGGATCAAGGGCTGAGATCTGTTAGGTTTAAAAATATAAAATTTTGTTGTAAATTCGTAACTTACAATTTGTGTAACTTATAAATGTCATAACTTCTCCGTGCGAGGTCGGAATCGAACGATTCTTTTTGCGTTGCGATCGTATGGACGAGTACTACGCTATGCAACTGGATTGGAGTCGTTTGGAGCTAGAGAAAATTTTGGGTTAAATCGAACGTCGTTTCGATTTGATTTAAAAATCGTAAAAATCAAGGTGAGTGTTTTATAACGCTCACAACGTACTAAATATCTTTATGCTAGTTGAATTGACATTATGAAGTGTTATGATTTTATTTGTCGTTGTTAGATATAAATTAATTGTCATATAGCTGGTTATTTTGAATTAACCGTTGAAAAATGAAATTGACAGTTAATTTGAAATTGAAATTGAATTGCGATTAAATTACCTGACATGGATAACTATGAAACTGCCATGAATTGTATTGACTATTGGATGATGTATTGTGATGGATGTCATTGGTTGATGTTGAATGTTTGGATGTTGATTTGCTTATATATACTGTTATGCATACATATGATACCGTGATTTAATTTAAGTGATATATGTTCATCCCTGACATTTAATTGAAATAAATAAATAATCACTTGGCCATAGGATAGAAAATTATATACAGACACCGAATTGGCTAAATTAATAATTTTTGAAATCCTCGTTGAAATTTATTTAAAATGTGTTGATATAAAAGTTATAAATAGAAATCGATTTATAGAAATTGAATTCATCGAAAAATTGAGTTTGGAATGTTGAAATGAATTTTGGTTAAAGGAATTTTGTTAAATAATTAAGTTGTGACTTTGAAATTTGGAAATTGAATATGATTGAATGTCGAAAATTGATTTGTTTAAAGATTTAACTTTTATTCGAACTTTGAATATTTCTAAGAAAAGTTATATGAAATGATATTTCAGGTTTGAGTTTAGAATTGAAACTTGGATTCAAAAATTTGTTATTGAAACAAAATTTGATTTAATGTTTAAATCGACATTTTGAAATTGGATTTGGAATTGAAATTGGAAATTAATTGGAAATTGGAATTTAAATCAATTTGGAATTGAAATTGAAATTCATTTGGAATTGGAATTGAAATTTAAATTCATTTGGAATTGGGATTGAAATTGGAAATAAATCTAGAATTGGAAATTAATTTGGAATTGGAAATTAATTTGAAATTGGAAATTAAAAGTGAATGGAATTTGTTTATTGGAATCGAAATTTATATGGAATCAAAATTTAGTTGAGTGGAAATCGGAATTGAATCGATTAAATCGAAATGGAAATTTGAATTGATTTGGGTAGGAAATTGGGAAGTTGACCGGTTTGACTTTGGAATTTGTTTTAAATGAATATTTTAGTATAAATGATTTAAAATCTATATTCTTTAAATATTGAAATTATTTTGATTTTCAACTGTTTTACTATATAAATCATTTTTATATTCAAATTATTTTCGATTAAACTATTTAAATATTTTCTATTAAACTATTTTAACTATTTTAATTATTTAAACTACTTAAAACTATTTTCTAAAATTTTCAAGCAGGTCAATAAGGTGAATTGTTTATATTTAAACCTCGAATTTAAATACGAATTGGGTTAAATGAAGTTGCAACCTAAATTGAAATTCGAAATGATTTTGAAATTTAAATGAGATATTGAGGCGAAAAATGATTTTTGAAACGAAATCGTATATTTTGAGTAGATATGATGATTTTGAAATGGATTTGATCTTTGAAGCGAATATGATATTTTTGATAATCAATTATGAATTGATTTTGAAAATGTAAAAGATCCAACCGGTGTGAAAAATATAACGTAGTTATTAAAGAGACCGGGATCGGATATGGACATACTCTCTGTCGATACCGAAAACCACTTTAATAACTATATTCGCGGAGTGTTGATCCAGAACGAAGTGGATGGTTTGGTGAACGTGTTGACTGAAGAAAGAGAACGATATTGGATGACCCCTGACATGACTAAAACAGGAGCCGCGCCGGGCCATTGAGGATCGCCATCTCTAGCGGACACACTCCTTCGATACCATGTCTATTACTTTTGTGATTCGATTTGGGTGCACCCCGCGATTATGGGAGTGTTGTTTCGCGGTGTTGGGGTAGTAGCTGCTATGCCCAACATCAGTCCGGATCACGCAACTACTAGTATCCTAGTTGGTATCGCCTCATGTACCTTGTCATACTGATTATCCTATTCGCGACCACTACGTTATGGTTTGTACCTTGAGTATATGGATTGCCCTCTGGTGACTTCCGGTTTTGGGGAAACTACGGTCTTGTATATGCTCTTGGGAATATAAATGTGTTAAGCGGCGAATGGGCGTTGACTTAACACTATTTTGATACCTTTACTTTACTTTAGACATTATCTATATAGCGTATCTTATTGTATATATAGATAGTTTAACGGATCCTTGAGAGATGGAAAATCCCGTAACATCTCTTGAGTTATTGCACGCACGTTGACACTGGATAGGAGATGTCAAACCCCGTAAACATCTCTGACGCCGTTTACACTCATATTTATTACGATTGATTTAACTTTCATAAGGATATTTTAGTCCTGACTCGAGTGTTTTGTCTTTTCATTACGCTCGGGTCAGCCTGAGCATTTCAGTTTAGGTTGAAGATCATTTCCTTGGAGGACGGAGACGAAGATTTGGTATATTATCTACTACTATTATATTCATTCCATTCCACTGCATTGTTGTATGATATTTGCTGTGTATGTAACTATGATAAATGTTGTATAATAATAATCAAATGTATTCATTTCAAATGTATTCATTTAATTAACAGCTTCATGAACTGTTATTTTATTATCATACTTTAGCCTTCCGCTGTGAGATTCTGTGTTGTTTCATTTCCTTTATTTCTTTTCTTTTCTTTTCTTATTTAACCCCAATAACCATCCGCCCTTTTGAATGGTTTAGAATCGACATGTGTGTCTGATTTGTCGATTTGAACGGTCCAAAAAGGCGGGTCGTTACAGGGGTAACCCGGCCTTGTGTTGGCAGAGATCCGGTTAGGTTCTCGGGTCGTCCCTCCAGAGGCGTACCCATGTGGCCCAGGAAGTTCCTTAGCCTGACCATTATTGGAAATCCAATTCCCAATACGAAACCCTGTACGGTTTTAGTTGTAGAACCTGCCATTTACTTATGGTGGCGCCCCACTGTTTAGATGGTAGCTATAGTAGGCATAGTTTGAAATGTCTATGCTGGCTAAGATTAATATTCTATTTTAGAAATGTTTTCTACACTATGCACTAGTAATAATATCAAAGAAATTTCCTCGTACCAAGCATATTTAACTATCATAAGAATAAATCTCCTCCAATTCTGCGTTTGCATTGTGTGTGTGGTGGGAGGTCTTATGGTGGTTCCATTTTTAAAAGCATACCGGAAAATTCTTTTATAAATCTTGTTTTATTTAAATGCAACTGTTTTTGTTTACTCATACCAGTCCCATGACTGATTCGGAGTTTATTGTTTTCTTTCCTAAACTCTGGGTGCCCATTATTTCTACACGGGCAGCCTAGTAGCAGGTTTCCGTATTTTGGAGTTAGCTGTATTTTGGAGCTTTTATCTTGGAGATATTCTTAGGAGCTTTTTGGAGATCTCAGGTGTTTAGCTTTTGGGAGTCCGTTATCACTTCTTTCATCTGAAGACTTTTGGATATATGATCACTGTTGTATTATCATGATGTTGTATTTGGAGTTGTAGTATATGTATTAAATACTCTGATGAAGTATGGCTTTTATGTCGATGTTGTATCTGTGATGCTATTTATGATATTGATTCTGTTCCACTGTTTTATATTCATCTATTTGTTGTTATAAGCTCCATCTGAACTGAAATTTGACGTTTGAATTTTGGCAGTCGAATACAAGTGAGGTATTTAATGTCGACTTTTGAACAGTGAATTTTGGGTCGTGACAAATAGTTTATGAAGTTGCTGTTATGCACTTATGTTTAATGTTATTTTATGCAATTATAGTTATATGATTCCATTAATTATTATAGCAAACTGAATTAAAATTTGATGAGATAAATTTTAAAAATGCAATGATTCATTGTTGTGTGGCATATAATTTAAGGACAAATTTATGTATGGCAAATATTTTAATGTGCATTGATGTTAATATTTAACTGCGTTATTATAGTAACTATTATAAGTGTATTAGTTTTGAGTGTTGTATTAATTATGAGGGGTATTAATTGGTTTATTGCTTTATTTTATAGGAAGCATCCAAGAAAGTTGTTCAGAGACCTTTGTTGAATATTCTAAACATGGCATACATTCTAAAGAAGATACACATCAAGATTCTGTTGAAGGAATTGAAGAAATTAAAAATGAAAGTTTAAAACAAAACAAGCTTATAGATGTAGTTTGAAGCCTATTCAAGATGTTTCCAATCATTTCAAAAAAATAGAAGTAAAAATGACAAGTTATTAGATGTTGCTAAAAAATCTTGTTTTTGGAATTTTGTAGATGTTTTTTTGGAAATCAATATGATTGTGGTGGTAGAAAATTTAGTGATGATATTGATCAAATTATTGATTATTATGAAGACGATGGTTTGTTTGATTTTAAAGTTCAGAAAGTATTATTGCTGCAAGGTGACATATCAGATATTTTTGGTTTGAACAGTGAAAGTTTTGTTGTTTATAAATATGTTTATCTTATTTTTTTATATTAATTTACATAATAATGTTTATCTATTTTTTATAGGTTCGCATATTTATCCTTTGAAAGAGAAAGTTAGAGTTGAGAAATTTTCTATTGCTACTATGGCTTTTATGCAGACACATAACATATCAAAAAAGGGTTTCATGGGAAAGTTCATTTATCGGGCTCTTATAAGTCTTATAAATAAAAAAAGACAACTATTGATGATGCTTTAGATTTTTTTAGGCTTATAGTCATGTATATGTTTGGCACATTTTTTTTGCCAATAGCACAAATTGTGTTCATAATAACCTTGTTCCTCTTATAATGGACTTTGAAAGATTTAACAATCAGTGCCGGGCTCTAGCTATTCATTTTAAACTCATTGAGCAGTTGAACAAATATAAGAATGATCCTAGAAAAATGCAGGCTTGTTCAATTGCTTTATTGGTAATTTTTCTGTTTTGTTGTAAAGTTTTGTTCTACATTAGTAAATGTTGTTTCTAATTATTTTTTTGTATTTTTTTCTTCAGTACTGGTTTTGCAATAAATTTGATGTAGTTAAAGCTAAGTCAGGTTACTATGAAGGTCGTCCATTGGCTGAAAAGTGGGATTTGGTTGATGTTCATAATGCATTTTGTGCTAAAATTGTTGTGGGAAAAATTGATAAGGTATGAATGAAGTTCTTAATATGTTATTTTTATATATAATGTTTTATTAATATTATTTTTATATGTATTAAACAATAGATATACAGTTATTTGAGTATGTTTTTAAGTTCATTTGAATTTAAATTTGTATTTTGTTTTTTTGCTGATGTTTTTGATTTATATGCATACCTGCATTTTAGAAAATATGGTTTCTATGGTATTTTTTGTAGCTTATACCTTCAGGAGAAAGATTGTCAAATGAAGATGTAGATACAGGTGTGGATAATTTGCGAACAAATAGTGTTTCTGAAGTAAATCAAGTCATTCAAGGAACTAAAAAAGAGAAGGAAGAAGTTGAAAAGGTATTCATTACATTATTAGATAATAAATTTGACAAGTGTAGTAGATTTTAACAAATGACAATTTTGCATTTTGTTGTCTTGATATAATTTTTGAATGTTTAAGTAGAGATACAAGTAATTAAATTTAACTGCATAAGTTGTTCGCGGTTAAAAATTTCATTCAAACAGTGCAAAATTTTTAACTGCATAACTGAAATGGAAATAAAAATTGAACACATTATAAAAGTTATATAACTGCATTAGATTATGCAGTTATGGTTTTAAATTTCATTTTTATTTTATTTTGATATGCAATTGTGTATGTTATAACTGATTTATTGTTAATATTTGATTTCATTTTGGTTACACGGTTCAGGTTTAGAATAGTGAATGTTGTTATATATTTATGTTTATTATTAGTTTATGCAGTTATGGTCATGTGGTTATAGTTATGTAGTTGTGATAATTATGTGGTTGTGCAGTTGTGATAATTATGGTAAGGTTGTAACGACCCCGGATTTTATATAAATTTAAATTGATAATTAAATTAATTTTTGAATAAAATTTGTGAAATTCATTGATAAATTGATGCGAGTTTCCCCGAGTTCAAATAAATTCTATGTTAAATCATTTAAAATTTAAATATTGTATATATATGTATATATGTGAATGTATGTATGTGTATATATATATATATATATTTGGGCATATATGAGTAAATTTGAAATTATATATATATATATATTTGATTTGAATTTAAATCTTAAATGAAGGGTTTAAATAGTAAATATAAAAATTATAGACTTTGACACAAGAAAGAAAATAAATAAATGATTTAAATTTAGAATTGATGGTTAATATATAAAATAAATACAAGACAATAAATAAAGGTAATAATAAGTATTTGAGCTAGAAATAAAAATAGAAATAGAAATAAATAAAAGACCAAATGTAAAGATCCTGAACTCGGCCTTCGAAAATTGGCACCCGTACATCACTTGTACTCAAATGCCGCAGATTCAAACACCGAATCTGGCTCTCTGGAGCTTATAACACAGTAAGTATAACAACACAGCGGAATAAAGAAATGGATAGTATCATATACAACTCCAATAAATACAATATCTAGAATGATATACAACAATGATATCAATATGATACAACAATATCAGAGACATGATACAATGCTACAGCGGAAATAACAACAATGGAAGAGATCACTCCTTATGATCTACAAAAGAGAATGACTCCAACAACTCCAACATCAAGCTCGAACCACCATCACGTTGCACCAAGATAAGCAAGGTCAGTCGTCCGTGAACTCCGAACACTGAACTAGCTCCCGATAATCTACTAAGCCTGACTATCTGAAAAACCCAACTCTAGACTGCGCGTGTGGAAAATTGTGGGCACCCAGAGTTTAGGAAGGGAACAATAAACTCCGGGTCAGTCATGGGACTAGTGTGAGTAACAAAAACAGTTTATCTTTAAGACAAACAACAATAAAATTTTAAACATTGAAATCCGCAATGCTTTTTGGAAAAATGAAACTACCATAAGACCTCCCACCACACACACAATGCAAACGCAGAATTGGAGGATATTTCTTCTTATGATAGTCAAACATGCTTACTACGCAAAAGAAAAACTCTTTTGATATTATTACTAGTGCATAGTGTGAAAATATTTCGAAAATATAATATTAATCTTAGCCAGCATAGGTACCATTATATTATGCCTGCTATAGCTGCCGCCTGAGGAGACAGGTTATACAACTGCAATCGTAAAGGGCTCGTATTGTTTATTTGGATTTCCAACGAATGGTCAGGCTAAGGAACTTCCTACTGCCACATGGGTACGCCTCTGGAGGGACGTCCCGAGAACCTACCCGGATCTCTGCCAACACAAGGCCGGGTTACCTCTGTAACTAGGTAACTACTACTCGAGTATGCCACCCCCGGTCCTTTGGGACCTTTATCCGAGACGTTTCGATCAAAAAGCAACAATCACACAGTAAATGAGATTGGAGCAACCACACAGGTAAATATCTGGGCTCCATACCATAATATCCCCTTTTTCCAGAAGGAAATGACATACACTAAAGGGAGCGACCCTCATAACCTTGCTGCATCTTTCCTGTTTCGACCATTTCCGGTTTGTGAGGTTCGATGAGGTCTCATCCACAAAGCTACGCTTTACACGAAGGCCATGCTTTGATCAACAAATGATCAGCAACACTCAGCATGCCACACTACCAAATTGGGAGTATATCACTGATAACCTTCAACTACATAACCTCTGAGCTCGTACGTCTCAGAGAAGGGTTTTAAGCTAAGAAAATAAATTCTCCGCCACCAAACAGAAATGTATTTGAAAGAAATCAGCTTTATATCTCAAAGTGTAATGTCAGACATACAACCATACAAGTCTGTTCTAGGTTCGAACAGAACCGAAGGCACTTCCAAAGAAGCCCTTGCAATCCGGGTATTCACAATCCCGATCGGATTTCCCATCACTTAGAAAATCTCTATACCAGCGCGACTCAGTGCAGAGACAATCGATAGGTTATCCTATCATTCTCACAAATACCCGGTCTTCAACACCGGTCTTCAAATGCAATCCATATAAAACGTATCATTATTCGGAATGGGTTATATGACACAAAGTCCTCTCCTGGCTAAACCGAATAATGAGCGCAATATTTAAAAACATATGGATAATGGGATTTCAGTTAAGTCACAACTTATTACCCAAAACTTCACTTTCAAATGGTTTAAACACATTACCATTTTAATATTTAACACAAAAAGATGTATCTCACAAAGTTCACCCAGTTTTACAAAGATCTATTCATAGATTTTCCAAATCAATTTCCATTTCAATTGGATTAACTCATTAAATCTTTAAATCAAAGATTTAATTCATAGCTTTCAAAATAATTTCATTTCGACCTTTTATACAAAAGGTACACCTTTCCAATTTCAAAACAAAGTTCAACAATCTTTCACAAAGGTTTATTCATAACTCGGAAAATCATTTTCATTTCAATTTGAAATTCTTCTGTCACAAATTGGAAATTCATTCCTTATGTGAAAGCTTCTATTATTTGAAAACAAATAGTTTTCATCTCAGAAAATCTGATTCATTCATACGAGTTAAAATCTTTGGGTTAAATTCAAATTCTCAAAACCATACTTTTAAAATGGTTAAAAACCCATATAAACATGTAACGACCAAGAATTTTGAACAAATTAAAGTGAAAATATTTAATTAATTTTAAAATATTTGAAAGGTAATTTAATTTGAATCCCCAATATTTTTAATTGAAATTGGCGATTAAATTATAGAATTTAATCTATTGTAAGTTGAATAAAAAATTATATCTTCAGTTTTAAGCTGAAGAAAAATATTTCGAAAGCTTTTAAAATTTATATTGATGACACTAAAGATAATAGAAGCTTCAGAATTTAATTTCAAACTATTTTGTTCAGTTTTGAAATTATATCGTTTGAATCGATATTTAAAAATAGCCGTCTGAGGCGTAGTCTCGGAATTCGATGAAACCAGTTCCATTGGGTCCGTAATATTGAATTATTGTCGGATTTCAAATTTCGTAGCATTCGGAGTTGATATATGACCGTACGGTGAATAAACGTGTTGGATTTTAAATCGAATTCAATTTAAAAATTTAAAATTTAAAATTGTTGCCGACATACACGTTCATTCCTTAACTCACGCCTTTAATCACGCCTACGATCATGAAATTTATCGTGTAGAGCATGCCTCATTCAGTTTTAAATATCTCGTTCCCCTTTTCTTCCTCTTGAAGACTTCAGTTCAAACTGAAACAAAAATCATTCGTTTACATATAAAAAAAATTATAGTCGAAGGGCACACGTCCTCCTTGAATTCAAATCGAGCAAATCATTCCAATCGAAATCGCGTTCGCCGTAGGGGTTTCAATGATGGGCTGGGCTCGCGAGTCGCACAGCATTTGTCAAGGGCTGAGACGGTGGCTGATGGTCGAACGTGGGTAAACTCGAGAGACAATCATCTACGTCTCCTCGATTTTGGGTTTTGGCATGCTGTTCTTAGGGGGATGCTCGAGCTTATGGTGCTCGTGCATGTGGGAAGCTACGGCTATTCGTAAGGGCTCGCTGACATCGATTTAGGGTTGTAGTTCGTGCGAGCTCGAGGCCGTGTTGATGGTGAGGGCTGGTAGATCTGGGATCGGCATCGGAGGCGACTGGGACTCGAATCGCGTGAAGCAGGGGATGCGGCGGCGATGGCGACTCTGGCGATGGGATTCGCGTGGCCGTAGGGCACGTGTGGTGAGGGGGGCGACTTCGACTCGGCGACGTAGGGAGTCAGGCAGGCGAGCGCGACCCAGGCGATGACGGCGGCGGCGTTCCAGTGGACGCGGGCACGAGGTTATTAGGGGCTATGGTGATGATCGCGAATCGAGGCGAGTTCGACGATGGTATGGTTTCTCATTTTTATGTATGCTAATTTATTTTGAATTTATATAAGTATTTAAAAGAAAAAAAAAGAGAATAAAACGAAAATGCAGTTGAGGTTTACTGTAATAATTTTTATACAAGTAGAAAGTTATTTTAAGTTAAAACTTTTAGTTTAATTCGTTATCGACACAAATAAATTTTTACAGTAAGGTAAATTCGTGAAAATAACTAGTTCACTGTTTAAGTTAGATAATCCTATGGGATGATGTAGTGATTATTTTAACTTAATTGCTAGAAATTGATTTAGTTGATCAAGAGTTGAAATAGCAAGACCAGTTAATAAATGTCAACTTACTGTTTATGGGAGGCCTATATATTAGAAAATATATAAAGTAGCACAAGTATGCAGATTTTCAATTTATATAGGTATAGGCAAAAGTTTGAAAATTTAAAAAGGGTTTGGTTTAAAAAATTTCAATTATTAGTTAAATAAATTTATTAAAGAAGAAATTTGTTAATTTCAACTATCACAAAGAAGATCGATTTGAATATTAATCAATTGTGTAATTATTTATACAAGGTCAAAATTTGGAGAAAATAATCTGGAACAAAAATTGGATGGCAAATTAAAAGCTAAGGTGAGATCTTCTCACTCAAAATATATTTGGATTGCAGTTATTGATTGTTAGACTGTTTGGATGTGATATTAGATATAGTAGGATATATCTATATATATATATATATAGCAATATATACATATTGGCATATGTATATATTGGATTGATTGATTTCCCGCCTCGTATAGCGGATGAGACCCTATTGCGCCGTTAGTAAGCGGATGATTTTTATAAAACCCATATACCGCGATATTCCACCTCGAAGTGGAATTGGTATTGTGCTAACATCTATGGATGCAGGGAAAACAGGTTGGAGGGATCCAACTGGATTCTTCACCAGTATTTATTTATTTACAGATATTGTGATGTATATTCTGTTATCATATGATGTTATATGATGTATGGTTGTCGTGATTGACGAATTGGTGCGTTGCATCATCGGATTCATTTTTGAAATTTAAAAATAACGATGTTGATTTTAAAAGAGATTTTTGAAGTGATCTTTGAAAATATACGTTGTATTTAAATTGTTTAATTGATTTATTTTAAATAAATAAACGTTAAAACTTTAAAGTTATAAAAGTTAAGATTTGTGAATTATAACCAAAAGGTAATTTCTTTTGAAATAAATAGTTAAGAAATTTATAAAATGGTTTAAATGGGAATTTTTGAATTATTAAAAACGATGTATGTAAAAGATGCACAAGATTGATATTTATAACTCTAAAATGTTGGTATTATAAAACGAGTTTTTATAAGCGTTAAAATGAATTTTTAAGAATTTATAAATAAATGAAATTTATAAATTATGAACTTATAAATGGAAATGATTTTGTAAAATAAAGGAATTATAAGTATTTAACTTATAATATGGATTGTTGGTATAAGATTTGAGTTATGAATCGAATTGTTAATAAAGGAGATTTATTAAATTGAAGTTGTTAGAAAATAGAAATAGAATTTATAAACGTTGTTTTATAAATTCGAAATCAATTGGATTTGATAAATTAAATATAGAAGGTTGTTAAAGGAGATATATTCACGATTTTGGATAGCGAATTATTATTGAAATAAAATGTGTAGAAAATATTGAAATTTGGTTAGCGAAGTATATTCACGATTTTGGACAGTGAATATATTGTTAAGTGAAATGGATCTGTTTTGGGAAATTGTAATTGGAATAAGATGAAAACGATTTAACAATATTTTAAAATGTGTTAAATATCGAAATCATAGATTTCAACATTCATTGTTGAAATAGACGTTTTCGAGAAATAAGGAAATGGTGGACTATAACACTGTTGTTATAGTAAATGATTTTCGAGAGAAAATGTTTTATGTAGTATTGGGATTTATATATCTATCTTAAAATCTGAATCCCTATACTAGTGATTTTGAGTCGTCGTAACGATGTTTTACGTAACATTCGTTTTGACTCAAATGATTTCCTTAAAGAATGAAATATATACTTAATATTGATTCAAGTATATCGAATATTTTCAAATGTTGAAAATAAATAGATTTGTGAAATACTTATTATTAAATAAGTATGGAAATGCTTTTCCATTATGAAATGAAACGTTTTTGAGATTTATCTTTGTAAAGATAAATTGAAAGTGAATATTGAAATCGATTGAAAATCGTATATCAGTAGATATTTGAAAATATAAATTCACTATGGAATTTATAAAAGAAATGGGAATTCGTTTTGAAAATAAATATTGATTTATTTTTGAAGTGTGGAATTTTCTTTTATCTAGTAAAGATATTTTGGAAAATAAATATTTTGGAAAATTATTTGGAATCTAATGATCTGCGCATCTTTATTGATAGTTAAATAACCGACTATCACTAATTACCTTTAAATAGGTATTTGTTGTGAATTGAATGAATTTGAATGCCACACTTATTTTTGAATAAACGCTCACTATTCGGGTTAGCCGGGAAAGGACCATGGGGTCGTATAACCCATTCCGAATATGTGATACGTCGTTATGAATTGCATTTGATGACCGGTGTTGAAGACCGGATATTTTTGAAAACGGAAGGATTACCGTCGAGTTACTCTACATCGGCTGATCTCCGATTTAGAGGTTTTATCACCCTTAGTGACGGGAAGTCCGGACGTGATTAGAAAATTATCCGGATATGCAAGGGCTTCGTGAGAAGTGCCTTCAGTTCTGTTCGATCTCGGAACAGACTTGTATGGATTGTGTGTCTGACGTTACAAATTGAGATATAAAGCTGATTTCTTTCAAATACATATCTGTTGGTGGCGGAGAATTTATTCTCTTAGCTTAACACCCTTCTTTGAGACGTACGAGCTCAGAGGTTATGTAGTTGAAATTTATCAGCGATATACTCCCAATTTGGTAACATGGCATACTGAGTGTTGCTGTGAAATGATCGTTGTTTGATCATTTATGATATGATCGTTTGTTTGATCATTTATCTTTGTGATCATTTCTATGATCATTTGTTTGACCCGAAGCATGGCTTTGTGACAAAGCGTAGCTTTGTGGACGAGACTTCGTCGAGCCTCACACCCCGGAAATGGTCAAAACAGGAAGGATGCAACAAGGTTCTAGGGAGTAGCGCCCCTTAGTGTATGTCATTCCTTCTGGATAGAGGTGGTATCATGGTATGGAGCCCAGATACTTAACCTATGTTGATACTGCTTATTATGTGGTTTGTTGCGAATCGGGGATCCTCGGGAAGATCGGTTACGATCGGGGGATGGCATACGCGTGTCAGTAGTTACCTATTTTTGCAGAGGTAACCCATCCTTGTGTTGGCAGAGATCCAGTTAGGTTCTCGGGACGTCATTCCAGAGGCGTTCCTTCGTGGCATAGGAAGTTCCTTAGCCTGACCATTTGTTGGAAATCCAAAGAAACAATACGTGACTTGTACGGTTTTAGTTGTAGAACCTATCATTCACTTATGGTGGCGCCCCACTGTTTGGATGGTAGCTATAGTAGGCATAAGTGCGAAATGCCTATGCTGGCTAAGATTTATATTATACTTTCGAAATGTTTTCTACACTATGCACTAATAATAATATCAAAAATGATTTGATTTTGCGTAGTAAGCATCTTTGACTATCATAAGAAGAAATCTCCTCCAATTCTGCGTTTGCATTGTGTGTGTGGCGGGAGGTCTTATGGTAGTTTCATTTTTCAAAAGCATTGCGAATCTATTTTATTTTCTTTGTGAAAAATAATTGTTTTACGATCTCACACCAGTCACCATGACTGACTCGGAGTTTATTGTTTCCCTTCTAAACTCTGGGTGCCCACCAATTTCCACACGGGCAGCCTAGAGTTATATTATCAGGATATTCTGGATATTCTGGAGCTTTGGAAGCAAGCTGGATGGCGAAACGTATCACACGTACTTATTTATTTATTCCGCTGTGTATTCTGTATGAGGACAAGTTTATATAACTGTCCATTGTTGTATATCGACTCTGATTGATGTATGAGTAAACTGATATAGTTCTTTATTTTAAAAGACTAGTGATTATCTATTATATATTGTTCCGCTGCGATGTGTAAGATTCTGATAATGTTTTCTGTTCTGATGTTGTTCTGTTGTTCTTCTTTCTTCTCTTCTTTCTTCTTCTTCTTTGCTTTTTCTTCTATTTTTCTTCTTCTTCTCCCTTTTCTTGTTCTTAAAACCCCTCAGGGTTCGTATTTCCATGCCCCTTGAGTTAATCAATGGAGATTAGTGTTTAATCAAGGAGTACGGATTTACGGGTCTTGACAACGTGGTATCAGAGCATATGGTTAAGCGACAACCCTGCTCTGTTGGGTGTTACTCATTAGAGATAGAGTCAGTAGTACTCTAGAATGAGTTTGAGTGTAATAATAGATACGAGCGCGTATTTGTTAGTTAATATAAAATTGTTTTATATTGTGATGATTGATTTATTGAGTGGCATATGAACCTTCGTCGGCACAGTCTGCGCAACTGGATCGAAGGGGTTTCTAAACACTTGAATAGAACAATTCGGCACAGTATGGTTTTAAAATAGGGTAAATGAAATAATTTTGCCCAAAACTATTTTTGTACAGAAAAGAAATAATTTTCTATGAATTATCATAGTATGTGGATGTTTGGTTGTTAGGAAGTGATAACATTGAAATATTATCATTGTTATATGGAATTAAATGAGAAATTTAAAAATATGAATTGGAAGCATAAGGAAATGAATTCATACATGAATAAAAAATTGTGAATATGAATTGTAAATGTGATTTATGAATGGAAATAGAATTCCAGGAAACATAATTAAAATTCATTAATGGAATAAAATTAGTAATGTGAATGTATAAATGATTTTATAAATCAAAATGTAAGTAAGTCGAAGACTTATAAAATATTTGAAATTTGATTGGAATGAGATTCAAATTGGAAATGAAAGAATTAGTGAATGAGTTTGAGAATGAATAAATAAATTTTAGAGTATTAAATAAATTGCTATTACAAGTGCAAGAAAATGAAATTGAATGTTAAAATTCATTTTGAATTTGTAAGTGAATAAAACCGGAATTGAATTTGATTTGTGAAGTATTAAACTAAAATTAGTAAGTGAAGCTAATTGAATATTGACCAAATGAATAAGGGTTGGAACGAATTAAATTCAATAATTATAAATGAAAGGTAAATTGAATTCGAATTGGAAATCCAGTTTAAATGTAAGTAGATTTAACCGAAGTGGTAAATTGAAAATAAATATAATGTGTATATAATGGGTTATATTGAACCTAAGAAATGAAGAGTGAAATTCTTAAGTAAAATTTGATATTGAAATTATTCTAAGTTGATGATTGAATGAAGATAAAACTGGAATGGAAACTGAATGTTGAAAACAAATTTGAATAAAGTGAATTAAAAATTGTGATGAATTAGTAATTGGAACTAATTTAAAATAGTGCAGTTATGAATGAAAAAATAATTGATAAATTCAATATTCAGAAGTAAATAGAATCCAAATTGAATTAAATTGTGAATTAAATTCAAATGAAATTTGGAATGTAAAATTGAATGTTGTAATTGGATATTATGGCTAGTAGGATATACATGTGTATAAAGGAATTGGGATTTGATTTCAAAGATAAATTTGAATTGCTCGACAAAAGGTAAGTATTTGAATTTCAATATGAGATTTGCTGATTTCTTGTCTAGCCGCTTGGCTTTTTCTTTTCTTTTTGAAATCTGAGAGTCCGTAGGGACGTTTTGTAGTCGTGCCGTGTTAGCCGCGCAAAGGAGACGCTGGCGAAATTTTTCGGAAATTTCGAGTGTTAGAAAATTTTTGAGAAATTTTGAAAGTTTAAAGTTTAAATTAGAATTTAAATTTGAATTGAGAAGTAAAACAATGTTGATTTGAAACCGGTAATTGAAGTTGGAAATTTAGTTGAATTAATAACAAATCTTTAGTAGAAAGATTTGTTTTGAAAATTGATAAAGCTATTAGATGTTGAAAAATAGTAGACGAATTAAGGACCTTTTTTCCTAACTTGTAATTTCGGGACGAAATTCTTTTAAGGAGGGAAGTTTGTAACGACCAAGAATTTTGAACAAATTAAAGTGAAAATATTTAATTAATTTTAAAATATTTGAACGGTAATTTAATTTGAATCCCCAATATTTTTAATTGAAATTGGCGATTAAATTATAGAATTTAATCTATTGTAAGTTGAATAAAAAATTATATCTTCAATTTTAAGCTGAAGAAAAATATTTCGAAAGCTTTTAAAATTTATATTGATGACACTAAAGATAATAGAAGCTTCAGAATTTAATTTCAAACTATTTTGTTTAGTTTTGAAATTATATCGTTTGAATCGATATTTAAAAATAGCCGTCTAAGGCGTAGTCTCGGAATTCGACGAAACCAGTTCCATTGGGTCCGTAATATTGAATTATTGTCGGATTTCAAATTTCGTAGCATTCGGAGTTGATATGTGACCGTACGGTGAATAAACGTGTTGGATTTTAAATCGAATTCAATTTAAAATTTTAAATTGTTGCCGACATACACGTTCATTCCTTAACTCACGCCTTTAATCACGCCAACGATCACGAAATTTATCGTGCAGAGCATGCCTCATTCAGTTTTAAATATCTCGTTCCCCTTTTCTTCCTCTCGAAGACTTCAGTTCAAACTGAAACAAAAATCATTCGTTTACATATAAAAAAAATATAGTCGAAGGGAACACGTCCTCCTTGAATTCAAATCGAGCAAATCATTCTAATCGAAATCACGTTCGCCGTAGGGGTTTCAATGATGGGCTGGGCTCGCGAGTCGCATAGCGTTTGTCAAGGGCTGAGACGGTGGCTGATGGTCGAACGTGGGTGAACTCGAGAGACAATCATCTACGTCTCCTCGATTTTGGGTTTTGGCGTGCTGTTCTTAGGGGGATGCTCGAGCTTATGGTGCTCGCGCATGTGGGAAGCTACGGCTATTCATGAGGGTTCGCTGACAACGATTTAGGGTTGTAGTTCGTGCGAGCTCGAGGCTGCGTTGATGGTGAGGGCTGGTAGATCTGGGATCGGCATCGGAGGCGACTAGGACTTGATTCGCGTGAAGCAGGGGATGCGGCGGCGATGGCGACTCTGGCGATGGGATTCGCGTGGCCGTAGGGCACGTGTGGTGAGGGGGGCGACTTCGACTCGGCGACGTAGGGAGTCAGGCAGGCGAGCGCGACCCAGGCGATGACGGCGGCGGCGTTCCAGTGGACGCGGGTATGAGGTTATTAGGGGCTATGGTGATGATCGTGAATCGAGGCGAGTTCGACGATGGTATGGTTTCTCATTTTTATGTATGCTGATTTATTTTGAATTTATATAAGTATTTAAAAGAAAAAAAAGAGAATAAAACGAAAATGCAGTTGAGGTTTACTGTAATAATTTTTATACAAGTAGAAAGTTATTTTAAGTTAAAACTTTTAGGTTAATTCGTTATCGACACAAATAAATTTTTACAGTAAGGTAAATTCGTGAAAATAACTAGTTCACTGTTTAAGTTAGATAATCCTATGGGATGATGCAGTGATTATTTTAACTTAATTGCTAGAAATTGATTTAGTTGATCAAGAGTGGAAATAGCAAGACCAGTTAATAAATGTCAACTTACTGTTTATGGGAGGCCTATATATTAGAAAATATATAAAGTAGCACAAGTATGCAGATTTTCAATTTATATAGGTATAGGCAAAAGTTTGAAAATTTAAAAAGGGTTTGGTTTAAAAAATTTCAATTATTAGTTAAATAAATTTATTAAAGAAGAAATTTGTTAATTTCAACTATCACAAAGAAGATCGATTTGAATATTAATCAATTGTGTAATTATTTATACAAGGTCAAAATTTGGAGAAAACAAACTGGAACAAAAATTGGATGGCAAATTAAAAGCTAAGGTGAGATCTTCTCACTCAAAATATATTTGGATTGCAGTTATTGATTGTTAGACTGTTTGGATGTGATTTTAGATATAGTAGGATATATCTATATATATATATAGCAATATATACATATTGGCATATGTATATATTTGATTGATTGATTTCCCGCCTCGTATAGCGGATGAGACCCTATTGCGCCGTTAGTAAGCGGATGATTTTTATAAAACCCATATACCGCGATATTCCACCTCGAAGTAGAATTGGTATTGTGCTAACATCTGTGGATGCAGGGAAAACAGGTTGGAGGGATCCAACTGGATTCCTCACCAATATTTATTTATTTACAAATATTGTGATGTATATTCTGTTATCATATGATGTTATATGATGTATGGTTGTCGTGATTGACGAATTGGTGCGTTGCATCATCAGATTCATTTTTGAAATTTAAAAATAACGATGTTGATTTTAAAAGAGATTTTTGAAGTGATCTTTGAAAATATACGTTGTATTTAAATTGTTGAATTGATTTATTTTAAATAAATAAACGTTAAAACTTTAAAGTTATAAAAGTTAAGATTTGTGAATTATAACCAAAAGGTAATTTCTTTTGAAATAAATAGTTAAGAAATTTATAAAATGGTTTTAAATGGGAATTTTTGAATTATTAAAAACGATGTATGTAAAAGATGTACAAGATTGATATTTATAACTCTAAAATGTTGGTATTATAAAACGAGTTTTTATAAGCGTTAAAATGAATTTTTAAGAATTTATAAATAAATGAAATTTATAAATTGTGAACTTATAAATGGAAATGATTTTGTAAAATAAAGGAATTATAAGTATTTAACTTATAATATGGATTGTTGGTATAAGATTTGAGTTATGAATCGAATTGTTAATAAAGGAGATTTATTAAATTGAAGTTGTTAGAAAATTGAAATAGAATTTATAAACGTTGTTTTATAAATTCGAAATCAATTGGATTTGATAAATTAAATATAGAAGGTTGTTAAAGGAGATATTCGCGATTTTGGATAGCGAATTATTATTGAAATAAAATGTGTAGAAAATATTGAAATTTGGTTAGTGAAGTATATTCACGATTTTGGACAGTGAATATATTGTTAAGTGAAATGGATCTGTTTTGGGAAATTGTTATTGGAATAAGATGAAAACGATTTAACAATATTTTAAAATGTGTTAAATATCGAAATCATAGATTTCAACATTCATTGTTGAAATAGACGTTTTCGAGAAATAAGGAAATGGTGGACTATAACACTGTTGTTATAGTAAATGATTTTCGAGAGAAAATGTTTTATGTAGTATTGGGATTTATATATCTATCTTAAAATCTGAATCCCTATACTAGTGATTTTGAGTCGTCGTAACGATGTTTTACGTAACATTCGTTTTGACTCAAATGATTTCCTTAAAGAATGAAATATATACTTAATATTGATTCAAGTATATCGAATATTTTCAAATGTTGAAAATAAATAGATTTGTGAAATACTTATTATTAAATAAGTATGGAAATGCTTTTCCATTATGAAATGAAACGTTTTTGAGATTTATCTTTGTAAAGATAAATTGAAAGTGAATATTGAAATCGATTGAAAATCGTATATCAGTAGATATTTGAAAATATAAATTCACTATGGAATTTATAAAAGAAATGGGAATTCGTTTTGAAAATAAATATTGATTTATTTTTGAAGTGTGGAATTTTTTTTATCTAGTAAAGATATTTTGGAAAATAAATAATTTGGAAAATTATATGGAATCTGATGATGTGCGCATCTTTATTGATAGTTAAATAACCGACTATCAATAATTACCTTTAAATAGGTATTTGTTGTGAATTGAATGAATTTGAATGCCACACTTATTTTTGAATAAACGCTCACTATTCGGGTTAGCCGGGAAAGGACCATGGGGTCGTATAACCCATTCCGAATATGTGATACGTCGTTATGAATTGCATTTGATGACCGGTGTTGAAGACCGGATATTTTTAAAAACGGAAGGATTACCGTCGAGTTACTCTACATCGGCTGATCTTCGATTTAGAGGTTTTATCACCCTTAGTGACGGGAAGTCCGGACGTGATTAGAAAATTATCCGGATATGCAAGGGCTTCGTAAGAAGTGCCTTCGGTTCTGTTCGATCCCGGAACAGACTTGTATGGATTGTGTGTCTGACGTTACAAATTGAGATATAAAGCTGATTTCTTTCAAATACATATCTGTTGGTGGCGGAGAATTTATTCTCTTAGCTTAACACCCTTCTCTGAGACGTACGAGCTCAGAGGTTATGTAGTTGAAATTTATCAGCGATATACTCCCAATTTGGTAATGTGGCATACTGAGTGTTGCTGTGAAATGATCGTTGTTTGATCATTTATGATATGATCGTTTGTTTGATCATTTATCTTTGTGATCATTTCTATGATCATTTGTTTGACCCGAAGCATGGCTTTGTGACAAAGCGTAGCTTTGTAGACGAGACTTCGTCGAGCCTCACACCCCGGAAATGGTCAAAACAGGAAGGATGCAGCAAGGTTCTAGGGAGTAGCGCCCCTTAGTGTATGTCATTACTTCTGGATAGAGCTGGTATCATGGTATGGAGCCCAGATACTTAACCTATGTTTATACTGCTTATTATGTGGTTTGTTGCGAATCGGGGATCCTCGGGAAGATCGGTTACGATCGGGGGATGGCATACGCGTGTCAGTAGTTACCTATTTTTGCAGAGGTAACCCGGCCTTGTGTTGGCAGAGATCCGGTTAGGTTCTCGGGACGTCATTCCACAGGCGTTCCTTCGTGGCATAAGAAGTTCCTTAGCCTGACCATTTGTTGGAAATCCAAAGAAACAATACGTGACTTGTACGGTTTTAGTTGTAGAACCTATCATTCACTTATGGTGGCGCCCCACTGTTTGGATGGTAGCTATAGTAGGCATAAGTGCGAAATGCCTATGCTGGCTAAGATTTATATTATACTTTCGAAATGTTTTCTACACTATGCACTAATAATAATATCAAAAATGATTTGATTTTGCGTAGTAAGCATCTTTGACTATCATAAGAAGAAATCTCCTCTAATTCTGCGTTTGCATTGTGTGTGTGGCGGGAGGTCTTATGGTAGTTTCATTTTTCAAAAGCATTGCGAATCTATTTTATTTTCTTTGTGAAAAATAATTGTTTTACGATCTCACACCAGTCACCATGACTGACTCAGAGTTTATTGTTTCTCTTCTAAACTCTGGGTGCCGACCAATTTCCACACGGGCAGCCTAGAGTTATATTATCAGGATATTCTGGATATTCTGGAGCTTTGGAAGCAAGCTGGATGGCGAAACGTATCACACATACTTATTTATTTATTCCACTGTGTATTCTGTATGAGGACAAGTTTATATAACTGTCCATTGTTGTATATCGACTCTGATTGATGTATGAGTAAACTGATATAGTTCTTTGTTTTAAAAGACTAGTGATTATCTATTATATATTGTTCCGCTGCGATGTGTAAGATTCTGATATTGTTTTCTGTTCTGATGTTGTTCTGTTGTTCTTCTTTCTTCTCTTCTTTCTTCTTCTTCTTTTCTTTTTCTTCTATTTTTCTTCTTCTTCTCCCTTTTCTTGTTCTTAAAACCCCTCAGGGTTCGTATTTCCATGCCCCTTGAGTTAATCAATGGAGATTAGTGTTTAATCAAGGAGTACGGATTTACGGGTCTTGACAAAACACCTTTTATAACTTGTACAATCTTTTAGACCAAAATCTCAAGTTATTGAATTCAATTTCCAATATTGAATTCAAATTTAAATCAAATTATTTGAATTCAAGAATTCAATCTTTAAAATTGTCAAAAATCTACGACTTAACTGATTTCCATGTGAAATCCATATTTGTGTGTGTATGGTGTAGTCCAGGGGTTTGACACAATAGTGCAACATCATTCAATCATCACAGATCAGAATACAGAAATATAATTGATAAGCGGTATAACTATAACGCTTATCTTTTATTCACAGATCACAGATATATAAATTACAGATAATATATTGCATTCATCCCAAATAAATAAACTACAGTACAAATCACACACTAATCAGAATATATCACACAACATCACAGATCAGGGAATATCAACAATTCAATCATTCAGTCAGGTCCAAACATTCACAAGTAAATTTTATTAATCAACTGATTAATTTTTATCAGATGTATCAATTATTAATCCGGGTTAATTATCATAAGTTAATTATAAATTATTTGAAATAATTTTCCTTTCATCATTTGTTAGTTAACTTTTACTATTAACTAATCAATCTTAATTGATGAACCAATTAACCTTTAATTACTTAATTTATCTGAATTAATCACAATTTTTGGTTGATCCTTTAATTATTAACAAATAATTATACTCAATTCCTAATCATCATTCAAGTTATTACATTCCGTAGTTATCTATTAATTACTTCTCTAAGTAATTTTACTTTCCAAATCATCAAGTGATTATTTTAAATTAATTTAAACTTAAGTAATTTCACAAATGATTACCTCTAATTAATTAATATAATTAATTATTGAACTTAATCACATTAATCTCAAATTAATGATCTTCATTAACTATTAACAAATCTTTAATTACTTCTCCTAAGTAATTAATCTTAGATTAATCATTTTTAATTACAAGTTAATTAATCTTTAATTACCCATTAATTAATCTCTAATTATTAAATGAATAACCATTAATTATTTTTTTTATTTTTCTTTAATAAATTAACCTTTATTAATAAATCAATAAATTAATTAAATTAATTATCTTAATTTATTACAATAAGTGATTATCCCTAATCACTTTCATTAATCAATCCTTAAAGGTAATTACCTAAAGTATTAACTTTACTTAAATTCCACAAAGTAATTACTCTCGTTTAATTACTTAATTTCACCTTTTAATCCTTGTTAAATAAAGTAAATCATCATTAACAATAGACTAAACTTTGACAACCTTTTCCAAAGCTTTTCATTCCATTTTCAAAATTGCACTTGAATTTATATTTAAACTTTTGATTTAAAACTTAGTTTAAACTTTGCTTTATCATTTAAATTAAATTTTTAAGTTTTAAAAACAAAACAGGTTTGTAAACCTGAAGCAAACATTTAACCCGAGACTTAAAAGTTTTGCTTCGAGTCCTACCCCCTAAATCTCGAGTAAAGCTTCGAGTCTTTTTTCCCTGCTTCATCCCAAACCACCCAATTCTTCCAGGCTTCCAAACAAATGCACGGTGCACGTGCACGTTGTCGCCGACCAACTCCAGGCGACACCACGACGTCGAGCATGTCGACGATCACCTATGAGTCACTCCCCAACCACCAAAACTCCTTCATCATCTCGAAAACAAAATCGAGTACCAATCTCGATACCTGGAACTCGAATTAACCTCATCACCAAACCTGTCTTCGCCTCGACCACGAATCTCCGAACACCAGACAACAAGAAACTCCAGCCATGACCTCATCGACATCTCCTCCACCATCTCCCAAAAGCACGCAGCACTTGATCCACCGTGGACGTCGAACGAATCAAATTTCTTAGCCTTGGTAGAACTAGGTTTACAAACACAAATCGTTCACCATCGTCACCTCGTTGAACTAGAACAACTCCAGCCATTTTTCCCAACCCCACTGTAGGCTCCTTCACCTTTACGAGGAACCCCAGCCTCTCTAATGCCTCCGACCACCGCCATTTGACCAAAAACCATTTCTCGTTCAACGCTGAACTGCTCTCAAATCCTAGCTCTAAAAATCATCAAACAAGGCTCAAAAATCCTATTTTTCTATGAGAATTCGAGTTATATACCTGAATCAATATTTCGTGAGGTTCGAAATTTCCAGACTTTAAAGGTTTCACTGTAAAAATTTGATTTTTCATTATATATGCATTGATACTTCGTGAAACCATTTTTAGATTATAACTCATTCTTAAACACAACTAATTTGTTTAAAAACTAAAGCCTAATATTGATTAGAAAAGAAGAAATTGGATTTTTGATGTTGCCTGGTACTCTGTGAAGTAACAGAGAGGAAGAACACTGGCACAAGCACATACACAGAGCATTCTTCAATGTATATATACTCAAGATTAAATGGTTGAGTGTTACTTACCTTAAACATTTTTAGATTCCAGAAGTCTTCAAGTTGAAAGTTGAAGTTGTAGTCTTTTAAGTTGAAGTTGAAATCTGGTTTTGAACTTGATAGCTGAAGATCCAAGGCTTTCTTAATTCTCAGGTTTTGATGTTTTAGTTTGAGATGTTTGTTTGATTATAAAGTGATATTACTTTGGTTTTTTCTCAGTTTTAATGGAGGCAACCGAAATGAATTTGTTGTTCAAGTGAAATGAATTTTACAGGAGATAAAAATTTGTACAGGGTGATATAATATTGGTTTGTACATTTTTAGCAGGGATATTTCTTTGCTTTGGGGACTGATGGATATTTACATTAATTATCTTGTACAAATTATATATATTTAAATTGATAATTAATTTAGTTTTGAATAAAAAATTTGTGAAATTTATAGATAAATTGATGTGAGTTTCCCCGAGTTCAAATAAAAATGTGTTAAATTTTTTCTGTAACGATCCTGACTTCGGCCTTCGAAAATCGACACCCGTACTTTACTTGTACTCGAATGCCGCAGATTCAAACGCTGAATCTGGCTCGCCAGAGCTTATAACACAGTAAGTATAACAATAAAGTGGAAGAAAGAAATGAATAATATCATATACAACTCCAACGAATACAATATCCAGAATGATATACAACAATGATATCAATATGATACAACAATATCAGAGACAAGCAAAAATGTTACACCGAAAACAGCAGAACTGATAACTCCAAATAATCTGAAAAAGAGCATGACTCTCTGAAAAACCCAACTCTAGACTGTCCATGTAGAAAATTGTGGGCACCCAAAGTTTAGGAAGGGAACAATAAACTCTAGGTCAGTCATGGGACTGGTGTGAGTAACAAAAACAGTTTATCTTTAATACAAACACAAAAGAAGTTTAAACATTGAAATCTACAATGCTTTTTGTAAAATGAAACTACCATAAGACCTCCCACCACACACACAATGCAATCGTAGACTTGGAGGAGATTTCTTCTTATGATAGTCCAATATGCTTAATACGAGAAAATACCTTTGTTATTATTACTAGTGCATAGTGTAGGAAACATTTCGAAAGTATAATATTAATCTTAGCCAGCATATAACCATTATTGTATGCCTACTATAGCTACTATGTTCAATAACAGGTTACCGCCACATTCCATAGCAGGTTATAAAACTAAAACCGTACAAGGCTCGTATTGTTTCTTTGGATTTTCCAACAAATGGTCAGGCTAAGGAACTTCCTACTGCCACATGGGTACGCCTCTGGATTTTCGAAGGCCGAGTTCAGGATCTTTACAATTGGTATCGGAGCTAAGGTTAAACTTTAGCTCAGGAGTATAACACATTACGTAACTCATTAGAGATAGGGTGAAGTATACCCTAGAATGAGTAATCCCTAAGATATCCGTTCGAACGCCTCAGTATATTCTCTTACTATTCACTGATAGTGAGTATGAGTGCAAGAAGAGGATGAGATAGGGGATATGGGAATACGACTATAAATGGTCAATACCCTGTAACAACAAGGAAACAATCTTTTCTCTATCAATCTCTTTTGTTCAGCGTCATCCTTTCTCAATTCTTTGATAGTTTTTGGTAGATCCAGGAAGAAGATTTGATATATTTGCATGGGACATAAACTCCAAATAGGTCAGAATTGTTTGTTTGGATGAATTGGTTGCATTGGTTGCTATGGTTGATAGGTATACTTTAGTTTCTAAACTAAAAGATTTGGAAATTGTATCCATATATCTATCTATTCTTTGGGTCCCAATATATTCTACGAATGGTTAGTTATCCCTTCGAACTAACCAATGCCACTGCATATTTTCTAGATCTGGATAACCCGAGTATCTTGTAGAAAATTATTAAAAAGATTCATTCTTATATCTATTATTGATATTCTGATTTGGTAAGCCAAATGCAGAATAAATATTCAGTTGATTTGATGAAACATTTTTCATCTATCTTTGTGTGTCCCTGGCAAATTTAGAGGACGAAATTCTTTTAAGGGGGGAAGGTTGTAACGACCCCGGATTTTAACCAAATTTAAATTGATAATTAATTTCATTTTTGAATAAAAATTGTGAAGTAATGAGTAATTAATATAAAATATTAGTTAAATTATGAATTAGTTTGGATATTTGAAAATAAATAATAAAATGTTGGATAATAAAACTTTAAAAGGAATTCAAAATAAGTGTTGATGTTAAATAAATATTTCGAATAAATCTATAGTTATATAAAATATGAAATGAACATATAACTATTCTAGAAATAAATATTCAAGTTAAAATAGAAGTAAACATTATAAAGTAAAATAAAAACAAAACAAAACAAAATAAAATACATGTATAGAAAGCTTGTAAAGGAAGCCACAACAATTATCTTCATATTTGTACAGTCGAAAAAAAAAATTTATAAGTTGTATAGGATAATAAATGCAGCCTACTATTGAAAAATATCTCTGTTCAAATTCTGTACAAAATATACACTGTAGTACAAACAAGTATTATCAAAATCTCATCTCAGTTAAACAATACATTACAACATCACCTGTAAACTTCTTTCCTATATATTAATTCGTCCATCAAGAGAACTGAATAAAATCTAAAGTAATATCGTCTTGTGTTCAAGCAAACATCTACTTACAACATCTCAGTAAAATATCAAAACACTCAGTGAAAACCTAAGATCAAGAAGAAGGCTTCCAGTAGCAAATTCAAACTAGATTTTTCAACTTTCAAATTCAAAAAGGCTTCAACTTTCAAGCTGAAAACTTCTGGATTCAAAATGTTTAAGGTGAGTAACAATTCAAACTTGAATATATATCTCGCAAATGCTCTGTGTATATGCATCAGTGATTGCTTTCTTCTTCTCTGTTTAGTTCCAGAGTATCAAACAACAAGAAAATTTCATGCCTTCCTTTCTAATCCATATCAGGCTTTGGTTTCAAAACAAAATAGTTGTGTTTAAGTATAAGTTACAATTTAAAAATGGTTTTGTGAAGTATAAATGTATATAGAATGAAAGACCCAATTTTTACAGTGAGAACTTTGTTTTCTGGAAAATTCGAGTATCACGAAATTTTGATTCAAGGATATAACTGGAATCCATATTGGAAGCCATGATTTTTAAGCTTGGTTCGATGATTTTTAAGCAATTGGTTTAAGAGCGGTTTATTTTTGTTCGAAAATATGATTTTGATCAATTTCCGACAATCAATCGATTCGTGGAGGTCGGGTTTTCTTGTGGCGATGGAGGAGCCTATGAGGATGCTTGGAAAAATGTTCAGAGGTGGCGAAGTTGACGGTGGCGACAGCGGCGTAGGATTTTAGTTCGTAAACCTAATTTTTAGTGCATAGGAAACTCGTGCACTACGTCTTCGTTCGAGCATCGAGTTGCTCGAGGTTTTGGGTAATGGTGGCTGTGGGGTTGATGAAGTCGAGGCCGGAGTCTCGAGTCGTCTAGTGGTCGGAGCTGTAGAGACGTGGCGTTGACAGGTTTGGGTTGTGATGAGTTGTTAGTTCCAGGTTTCAAGTCTGACCTCGAATTTTGATTTCGAGGTGATGGGATGGTTCGAATGGTCGGGGTTGATTCTGGAGTTGATCGTCGATGTGCTCGACGTCGTGACGATGACCGGCGTTGGTCGGAGCCACTGTGCACGTCACAAGCTCTGGTGCCTGGGTGTTTTGTTTTGCCTGGAAGAAATAGGTTTTCTCGCGTCGTACTCGAGTAGATCGAGTTGTTTACTCGAAGCAAAAAAATTATTATCTCGGGTCAAAAAAATTATGGTTACAAGCTTTTGAACCTGAACCTAGTTTCTGTTTTGAAATTTTTAAAACTAAATTTAAATTGTAAATCAAGGTTTTAAAACTGAGTTTAAATTAAAATGTAAATACAGATTCTAGTTTGAATTGAAATTTAGTTTGAAGATAAATAAAGTTTTAAATTCAATTTGTTTTATTAATATAAAAGCAATTAAATATATGGGAGAATTTGAATTTAAAAATGTATTTGAAATTTGTAAATGGAAATTTATACAAGTTGAAATTTAAAATCTTAAACCTGGACTGAAAGTTGAAGTTGAATTTCAGATTTTGAAATGAAATTGAGTTTTTATAAATTCAAATCTTTAAATAAGTTTAAATGTTAAGGTCTTCTTTTAATATGTGAAATTTAAAGTAAATTGATTTTTAACTTTATTAAAGTTAAATAAGAATTCATTCTAAATCTTGAAATAGAAATGAAGTTTTAAATGAAAATTTAAAATGAATGGTTTCAACCATATTTATAAGGGATAATTAAATCATAAATAAAAGATGAGTTTGTCTTAAGTAAATAAAGATTTAATGAATTGTAATTCATTCATTTATTAATTTAATTAATCATGATAATTAATGATTTGTATTAATTTAAGTAGTGATTATAAGTTTTAAATTTATTAATTAAGGGGTAAGTTAATAAATGATTGGTAATTAGTTAATTTGTAATCAAGAACTAATTAATTTACAATTAACATTTAATTAACTAAATCATTTGATTTTATGAGTTATTAATGGTTAATCAAATTATAATCAATAATGATTAATATAAGAAATTTCTTTAGAAAAATGGTTAAAGAAATTTTAATTGTTAATGAAGGTCATTAACTAAGATTATTTAAATAATTAATTAATGTGATTAATTGTAACAATCAATTGGATTGAATTAATTAATGATAATCATTTATGAAATTGTGCAAGTGTAATTACTTTATGGAAGTAATTAAGAAATTAATTGTTCATTGAAATTAATTAAGAATAATTAATTAAGGATTAATTATCAATTAAGGATTAAATTATGATTAATTAAAGGATAATTCATTAAATGTTTTGTAATTAATTGATTATTAATTACAATAACTAGTAAATTTATTCATAGAAATAAATCTGATTTAAATTAATCAGTCGATTAATAAAAATTCCCTTGTGAATGTTTGGACCTGACTGAATGATTGAATTGTTGATATTCCCTGATCTGTGATGTTGTGTGATATATTTTGATTTATGTGTGATCTGTACTGTAGTTTATTTATCTGGGATGAATGTAATATATTATCTATAATTTATATATCTGTGATCTGTGAATAATGATAAGCATTATAGTTATACCGCTTATCAACTATATTTCTGTATTCTGATCTATGATGATTGAATGATGATGCACTACTGTGTAAAACCCCTGGACTACACTTTTACACACACAAATATGGATTTCACGGGGAAATCGGTTAAGTCACAGGTAATTCAGATTTAATATTTTTGAAATTGAAATTATTATTTCAATTGATTTTGAAAATGGATTCGGGTTAAATGTTAAAGCTTTTGAAAAGGAGTTTTAAGATAAAAGTTACTTTGAATAACTTGGTAAAATTTTTCAATTTAAATAATTTAATTTGAATTTGAATTCAAAATTTGGAATTGAATTCCATGTTTGGAAATTATGGTTAAAGATGTTATAAATGTGTTTATATGAATTTAAACCATTTTAAAAGTATGGTTTTGAGAATTTGAATTTAACCCAAGGACTTTAACTCGTATAAATGAATCAGATTTTCTGAAATGAAAACTATTTGTTTTCAAATAATAGAAGCTTTCATATAAGGAATGAATTTCCAATTTGTGTCAAAGGAATTTCAAATCGAAATGGAATTGTTTTTAAAGCTATAAGTTAAATCTTTGATTTAAAGATTCAATGAGTTAATCCAATTGAAATGGAAATTGATTTGGAAAATCTATGAATAGACCTTTGTGAAACTGGGTGAACTTTGTGAGATGAATCTTTTTGTAAAAGATTTAAAATGGTAATGTGTTTAAACCATTTGAAAGTGAAGTTTTGGGTAATAAGTTGTGACTTAACTGAAATCCCATTATCCATATGTTTTTAAATATTGCGCTCATTATTCGGTTTAGCCGGGAGAGGACTTTGTGTCATATAACCCATTCCGAATAATGATACGTCGTATATGGATAGCATTTGAAGATCGATATTGAAGATCAGATATTCTCGAAAATGAAAGGATAATCCGTTGATTGTCTCTGCATTGAGTCGCGCCGGTATAGAGATTTCCTAAGTGATGGGAAGTCCGATCGGGATTGTGAATACCCGGATTGCAAGGGCTTCTTTGGAAGTGCCTTCGGTTCTGTTCAAACCCGAACATACTTATATGGTTGTATGTCTGACATTACACTTTGAGATATAAAGATGATTTCTTTCAAATACATTTCTATTTGGTGGCGGAGAATTTATTCTCTTAGCTTAACACCCTTCTCTGAGACGTACGAGCTCAGAGGTTATGTAGTTGAAGGTTATCAGTGATATACTCCCAATTTGGTAGTGTGGCATGCTAAGTGTTGCTGATCATTTGTTGATCAAAGCATGGCTTTGTGAAAAGCGTAGCTTTCTGGACGAGACCTCATTGGACCTCACAACCCGGAAATGGTCGAAACAAGAAAGATGCGGCAAGGTTATGAGGGTCACTCCCTTTTGGGTATGTCATTTCCATCTGGAAAAAGGTGATATTATGGTACGGAGCCCAGATATTTACCTGCGTGGTTGCTCTAATCTCATTTACTGTGTGATTGTTGCTTTGTGATCGAGACGTCTCGGATAAAGGTCCCAAAGGACCGGGCGGTGGCATACTCGAGTAGTAGTTACCTAGTTACAAAGGTAACCCGGCCTTGTGTTGGCAGAGATCCGGGTAGGTTCTCGGGACGTCCCTCCAATGGCGTACCCATGTGGCAGTAGGAAGTTCCTTAGCCTGACCATTTGTTGGAAAATCCAAAGAAATAATACGAGCCCTTTACGATTGCAATTTGTATAACTTGTCTCCTTAGGCGGCAGCTATAGTTGGCATAGTATAATGGTACCTATGCTGGCTAAGATTAATATTGTACTTTCGAAATGTTTACTACACTATGCACTAGTAATAATATCAAAGGTGTTTTTGCATAGTAAGCATGTTTGACTATCATAAGAAGAAATCTCCTCCAAGTCTGCAATTGCATTATGTGTGTGGTGGGCGGTCTTATGGTAGTTTCATTTTTCAAAAGTATTACGGGTTTCAATGTTGAAAATTATTTTGTTGTTTGTTTTAAAGTTAAACTGTTTTTGTTACTCACACCAGTCCCATGACTGACTCAGAGTTTATTGTTCCCTTCCTAAACTCTGGGTGCCCACTATTTTCCACACGGGCAGTCTAGAGTTGGGTTTTTCAGATAGTCAGGCTTAGTAGATTATCGGGAGCTAGTTCAGTGTTCGGAGTTCACGGACGACTGACCTTGCTTATCTTGGTGCAACGTGATGGTGGTTCGAGGTTGATGTTGGAGTTGTTGGAGTTATTCTCTTTCGTAGATCATAAGGAGTGATCTCTTCCATTGTTGTTATTTCCGCTATAGCATTGTATCATGTCTCTGATATTGTTGTATCATATTGATATCATTGTTGTATATCATTATGGATATTGTATTTATTGGAGTTGTATATGATACAATCCATTTCTTTATTCCGCTGTGTTGTTATACTTACTGTGTTATAAGCTGCGGAGAGCCAGATTCGGCGTTTGAATCTGCGGCATTTGAGTACAAGTGAAGTACGGGTGCCGATTTTCGAAGGCCGAGTTCAGGATCTTTACATTTTCAATTAAGTCACAATTTATTATCCAAATTTCCTCTTTACACAAAATCACTTAAAAACTTTTATTAACTAAAGTTTAATATACTTCCTTAATCACTTCTAAATTACTCCATTTTATTTATTTTGAAACACTTGGGAATTTCAAAAACCAAAACAAGTTCAAAACATTTATCTTTAAAATTTAAACTTTGAAACTTGTTTTAAAGACTTGTTTTAAAGCTTTAAAACTTGGTACATACTTACCTTTGAAAAACCGGTTTTACTTTTTTTTTCTTTTACCATTCATTTGCATAAAAAAAAACTTCCCAAAACCTGGTTTATGTTTCTGCTAAATTTTAAAACCTGGAAATGCTTCAAATTATAAAACCTGAAACCCAAATAAAACTCGAGCCAAACTCTCAAATAATCAAGCCAAACCCGAGACTTCTTCGAGTAACTTCTTCTCCCTCAATCTCGAACAAAACCCAGTCACGAACTGACATACGTGCACGTGCACACGTCATCGGCCGCTGCTCCGATCATCGTTGCCTCGTCGGTGAGTCATCGGCCTTCCCCATAGTCGCCACGAACACCCAGAATCAATCGATCACGCCAGAATCGAAAACGAGCTACAAGATCACCTCCTGGAACTAACTCAGTCACCAAAATCCATCACGCCTTGCCCCCCAAGATCGCCATAGGCCACGCTAACCACACCAGAGCTTCGTCGAACCCCTATGCTTCGATTCCCATATTCTGGTGGAACTCGATCCACCAGAGACGCCGTGGGAAACAAATTCCCGACCATCACATAATCTAGGGTTACAAAGTTTATTGTTCCCTTCCTAAACTCTAGGTGCCCATAATCTAGGGATTTTGAGCACTTGCTTATCTTAGTGAAATGTGATAGGGGGTTCTCGCTTCGCGGTTTGGTGGCGAACGGGAGACTCTTACCCCTACATGTCCCTGAGATTTAGTATCGAGGGGTTGGTTAACCGTAAGGTGTGATAGTCGAAAGGCTGACCGTAAAAGCAAGGGCAGGGTACCATTGTGTGCCATGGCGGAGAGTAGCCGCTGTCGATGGTTGAAAAGCCTAGACCATGACATTTTGGTATCAGAGCTGAAGGTTAAACTTTAGCTAAGGAGTATAACACATTAAGTTGCTCATTAGAGATAGGGTGAAGTATACCCTAGAATGAGTAATCTCTAAGATATCCGTCCGTATACCTCAGTAAATTCTCTTACTATCCACTAATAGTTAGTATGAGTGAAAGAAGAGGATGAGATAGGGGATAGGGGTACGACTATAAATGGTCAATACCCTGTAACAACAAGGAAACAATCTTTTCTCTATCAATCTCTTTTGTTCAACATCCGTTCTTAATTCTTTGATAGTTCCTGGTAGATCCAGGAAGAAGATTGATATATTTGTATGGGACATAAACTCCAAATAGGTCAGAATTGTTTGTTTGGATGAATTGGTTGCTTTGGTTGCTATGGTTGATAGGTATACTTTAGTTTCTAAACTAAAAGTTTTGGAATTGTATCCATATATCTATCTATTCTATGGGTCCGGATATGTACTACGAATGGTTAGTTTTCTCTTAAAACTAACCAATGCCACTACATATTTCGTAGATCTGGATAACCCGAGTATCTTGTGAAAAATTAAAAAGATTCATTCTTGTATCTATTATTGATATTCTGATTTGGTAAACCAAATGCAGAATAGACGTTCAACTTGATTTGATGAAACATTCTTCATCTATCTTTATGTCTCCCTGGCAAATTTCGAGGACGAAATTTCTTAAGGGGGGAAGGTTGTAACGACCCCGGATTTTATATATATTTAAATTGATAATTAATTTAATTTTTGAATTAAAATTGTAAAATTAATTTGTAAATTGATGCGAGTTTCCCCGAGTTCAAATAAATTCTATGTTAAATCATTTAAAATTTAAATATTGTATATATATGTATATATGTGAATATATATGTATATGGGCATATATGAGTAAATTTGAATTTATATATATATATATATATACATTGAATTTGAATTTAAATCTTAAATAAATGGGTTAGAAATAATTATATATAGTTTTATATAATATAAAATAAATAAATATAAATATAAATATATATATATATATATCTTAATATCATAATACAAATAGAATGAAACAAACAAAAATAATAAAAGAAAATAAAATAAAATAGAAGTTCATTTACATTATAAAGTAATGAAACAAGTAAATAAGAAAAAAAAGATAAGTAAAAGCTTGCAAAGGAAGACAAAGCAAAAGAGATGAAAAATCATTTGTACCTACCGTATAAAAAAATTGGATAAGTATGATATATATTCAAGATTGTACAAGCCTAATTAATGCTCTCATTTCAGCTAGCAAGCAAAGAAAATATCCCTGCTAAACATTGTACAAACCACATTATCACCTTGTATAAAAAAATACATTCCCTGTATACTTCATTTTCACATATCAACTTTCCAATTCCATTTCGTTCCATTCCAGCTGAGAAAACAAAAGTAACAACATCTTCAACTTAAAACAAAACTTCACTTTAAAACAACAATATATATATCAAATCAAACCAGAGGATCAAAAGGGAAGCTTCAGCTTGCATTTTATTAAAACCTGTTTCAACTTGAAGCTCTGTTCTTTCTTCAAAACACTATGAGTAAACTCTTAGAACCTGATATATCTTGAATTGGCATGTGATAAATTATTGAAATAATGTTGTTTGCATGGATAAATTAAAGTGTTTGCATATATATGAACATGATAAATCTGTGCATGTCTGAGTAAATATATATATATTCAAAACTCTGTTTGATGTTAACAGACTAACCCAGTTCAAAAATTCATTTCTCCTTCTCTGATCTCTTTTAAGTTAGGATTCTCAAAGAAATATTGTTAGTAATAATTAGATTTGATATATAAAAATATTATTAAATGAAATTAACAAGTGGGGTTTGCTGGAAGTAAGAAACGTCAATAAGAATGAATTCGAGTCAAAAAATTTGATTTTTAAATTTCCAAGCTTTAATCATATAAACTGATTCGTATTGTTAAATGATGATTTTTTACCATATAATCTAGATTTTTAAGTTAGTGGTTGTTGTGAATTTTCGAGTTGATCAGAAAATGATTTTCTCTCGATTTTTGACGATTGAAGCATGGCGGGTGGTCGGGATCGCGGGTGGAGGTAGCTTGGAGGCTGGCGATCTCGGGAAAAATGATCATTGGATTTTATGATCATCGTGGCGGCTTGTCGACGAAGATTTAGGGTTTGTCGTCCGGTTTTGGTCATTGTCGAATTTCGAGCTGCTGCGTCGTCGCCAAAGCACCGGGATGGATCGCGATGGGGGGAAACATAGCAGGTGGTAGTGTCGTAGCATATGGTTGATATGCGTGTAACCCGGTGGTCGGAGTTGGTGGCTGGAGTTGATTTTATCCGGTCGAGTTTTATTCCAGTTTGATCAAGAAGCTCTTTTCCAATTCGAATGCATTTTCTGGCGATCTGGGTTTACATGGGGGTTAGCGTAGGTATAGATGGCTTGTCGAGAGCCACAACAGTGATCTCCGATGGTCGGAGTAACAGTGGACGTGCACTACGTGCACATATATCAGGTGGGAGTAAGTTTTGCAGAGGAAGGGTTCGACTCGAAGAAGTCTTCGGGGAATCGAGTTACTGGCTCGTGTTGTGGATCGTGTAGTTTGATGCTGTGCACCAGGTTACAAGTACTTAAGCAAATTATCTAGTTTGAACAAAACATACACGGGTTGATGTTTGGTAAAAATTCCAAGCAGATGGTGGAATGGCTCGGGTAACAATCGGGTTTGACTCGGGGAGGTTTAAAAACAGTTTTCAAGTTTTAAAATAAATTCAAGTTTTAAACATGTTTTAAATTATTCTTTTAAAAATAATTGTTTTATTTGAAAATGGGATTAGCAAAGGTTTAAGTTAATTATTTTGGAAATAATTAAGTTTTAATTTAATTAATTTATGACATTATTTAATAATTAATTATTTTAATTAAATAATGAAATTAATTAAGATAAATTGATATTTTGATTAACCTTAATTTCTTGAATAAATTAAAGTGTTAATAATGATAAATTGTAAGGTTATTAATTAAAGATTTTGATATTAATGAAGATAATTAAGAATAATCACTTATTGTAATTAATTAAAGGTAATTAATTAATGTGATAAATTGATTAAGGTAATTAATTTGAGAATAATTAATTTACTAAAGGTAAGTTAACTAATGAAAGTGATTAAGAAATAATTAAGGAGTAATTAATTAGTTATTGTAACTAATTAAGAATAATTAATTAAAGTTTTTGATAAATTAATTTATATCAAATGATTTGTAATTAATAAATCAGGATTGGATAATTAATTCATAAGTAATTAATTTAATTGGAAATTAATTGAATTAATTAGGATTAAACAATTAATTAATCCTGCTTATAAATGATTATTGAATGCTTGACCCTACTTATGAATGATTGTATTGTATGAGATGCCTTGAATTAATTGTCCTATTTGATCTGTGATATTTTGTTCTGTGGATTGAGCTGTGTATAATTTATTCATTTATTTGTGATACAGTTGTATATATCTGTGATCTGTGAATAAAAGATAAGCGTTATAGTTTATATCGCTTATCAAATATATTGTTGTATTTGTATCTGTGATGATGTGATGATTTGTAATGTTGCACTACTGTGTAAAACCACTGGACCACACTTTTACACACACAAATATGGATTTCACGAGGAAATCGGTTAACTCACAGATGATTTAAATTTAAAGTTTTTGAAATTGAAATTTTAATTTCAATTGATTTTGGAAATGGATTTGGGTTAAATGTTAAAGCTTTTGAGAAGGAGTTTTTAAGAGAAAAGTTATTTTGAATAACTTGGTTAAGTTTTTCAATTTAAATAATTTAATTTCAATTTGAATTCAAAATTTAGAATTGAATTCTATGTTTGGAAATTACGGTTAATGATGTTATAAATGTGTTTATATGAATTTAAACCATTTTAAAAGTATGGTTTTGAGACTTTGAATTTAACCCAAGGACTTTAACTCGTATAAATGAATCAGATTTTCCGAAATGAAAACTATTTGTTTTCAAATAATAAAAGCTTTCATATAAGGAATGAATTTCCAATTTGTGTCAAAGGAATTTCAAATTGAAAGGAAAATGGTTTTCCGAGTAATGAATAAATCTTTGTGAAAGATTGTTGAACTTTGTTTTGAAATTGGAAAGGTGTACCTTTTGTATAAAAGGTCGAAATGTAATTGTTTTGAAAGCTATGAGTTAAATCTTTGTTTTAAAGATTGGACGAGTTAATCCAAATTGGAATGGAAATCGATTTGGAAATCTATGAATAGATCTTTGTGAAACTGGGTGAACATTGTGAGATGAATCTTTTTGTAAAAGATTGGAAATGGTAATGTGTTTAAACCATTTGAAGAGAAGTTTTGGATAACAAGTTATGAGTTAATTGAAATTCCATTATCCATATGTTTTTAAATATTACGCTCATTATTCGGTTTAGCCGAGAGAGGACTTTGTGTCATATAACCCATTCCGAATAATGATACAACGTTTATGGATAGCATTTGAAGATCGGTGGTGAAGACCGGATACTTTCAAAAACGAAAGGATTACCATCGATTGTCTCTGCATCGGCTGATCCTCGGTATAGGGATTTTATCACCCTTTGTGATGGGATGTCCGGACGTGATCAGAAATTATCCGGATTTGCAAGGGCTTCTTTGGAAGTGCCTTCGGTTCTGTTCGAACCCGTAAAAGACTTGTATGGTTGTATGTCTGACATTACACTTTGAGATATAAAGCTGATTTCTTTCAAATACATTTCTGTTTAGTGGCGGAGATTTATTCTCTTAGCTTAACACCCTTCTCTGAGACGTACGAGCTCAGAGGTTAAGTAGTTGAAAGTTATCAGTAAAATACTCCCAATTTGGTAGTTTGGCATACTAAGTGTTGCTGTGTGTTGCTGATCATTTGTTGATCATTTGTGATCAAAGCATGGCTTTCGTGTAAAGCGTAGCTTTGTGGATGAGACCTCATCGAGCCTCACAAACCGGTAATGGTCAAAATAGGAAAGATGCGGCAAGGTTTCAGGGGTAGCTCCCCTAGGGTATGTCCATTCCTTCTGGAAAAAGGTGGTATCATGGTATGGAGCCCAAATATTTACCTGTGTGGTTGCTCCAATCTCATTTTCTATGTGATTGTTGCTTTGTGATCGAGGTACCTCGGATAAAGGTCGCAAACGACTGGGGGTGGCATATCTCAGGTTTACTGCCCGGGAAGGGGCTAACCGGCCTTGTGTTGGCAGAGAGCAGTTGTCTCTCGGGGCGTCCCTCCAGAGGCATACCCATGTGGCAGTGGGAAGTTCCTTAGCCTGACCATTTGTTGGAAAATCCAAAGAAACAATACGAGCCTTGTACGGTTTTAGTTGTATAACCTGCTATGGAATGTGGCGGTAACCTGCTATTGAACATAGTAGCTATAGCAGGCATACAATAATGGTTGTATGCTGGCTAAGATTAATATTATACTTTCGAAAGGTTTTCCTACACTATGCACTAGTAATAATATCAAAGGTGTTTTTGCGTAGTAAGCATTTTTGACTATCATAAGTAGAAATCTCCTCCAATTCTGCGTTTGCATTGTGTGTGTGTGGCGGGAGGCCTTATGGTAGTTTCATTTTCCAAAAAGCATTGCAGGTTTCAATGTTTAAAATTCTTTTGTTGTTGTTTAAAGGTAAACTGTTTTTGTTACTCACACCAGTCCCACGACTGACCTGGAGTTTATTGTTCCCTTCCTAAACTCTGGGTGCCCACAATTTCCCACACGGGCAGTCTAGAGTTGGGTTTTTTCAGATAGTCAGGTTTAGTAGATTATTTGGAGCTATTTCACTTCATCGGAGTAGATAACTGCACCTGCTTATCTTGGTGCATTGGTTGGTGTTTCGAGCTTGATGTTGGAGTTGTTGGAGTCATTCTCTTTTGTAGATCATTTGGAGTTATCTCTTACATTGTTGTTATTTCCGCTGTAGCATTGTATCATATCTCTGATATTGCTGTGTATTATTGATATCATTGTTGTGTATCATTCTGGATATTGTATTTATTGGAGTTGTATATGATATCATCTATTTCTTTCTTCCGCTGTGTTGTTATACTTACGGTGTTATAAGCTCTGGCACGAGTCGAATTTAAACGATTGAATCTGCGGCATTCGAGTACAAGTGAAGTACGGGTGTCGATTTTCGAACGCTGAAATTTAGATCGTGACATTTTGGCTGATATTACAGTGGTATCTGATATTGCTGTGTATTACTGATATCATTGTTGTGTATCATTCTCTATATTATATTTATTGGAGTTGTATATGATATCATCTATTTCTTTCTTCCGCTGTGTTGTTATACTTACTGTGTTATAAGATCCGGCACGAGTCGAATTTCAACGTTTGAATCTGTAGCATTTTGAGTACAAGTGAAGTACGGGTGTCGATTTTCGAAGGCCGAGTTCAGGATCATTACAGTGGTATCAGAGCTAAGGTTGAACTTTAACTCAGGAATATAACACAGTAAGTAACTCATTAGAGATAGGGTGAAGTATACCCTAGAATGAGTGATCCCTAAGATATCTGTCCGTATGTCTCAGTAAATTCTCTTACTATTCAATGATAGTGAGTATGAATGCAAGAAGAGGATGAGATAGGGGGTAGGGGAATACGACTATAAATGGTCAATACCCTGTAACAACAAGGAAGCAATCTTTTCTCTACCAATCTCTTTGGTTCATCATCTTTTCTCAACTCTTTAATAGTTCCTGGTAGATCCAGGAAGAAGATTTGATATATTTGCATGGGACATAAACTCCAAATAGGTCTGAATTGTTTGTTTGAATGAATTGTTTGCTTTGGTTGCTATGGTTGATTAATATACTTTAGTTTCTAAACTGAAAGTTTTGGAATTGTATCCATATATCTATCTATTCTTTGGGTCCCAATATGTTCTACGAATGGTTAGTTATCCCTTCGAACTAACCGATGCCCCTGCATACTTCGTAGATCTGGATAACCGAGTATCGTGTGAAGAATTTAAAAGATTCGTTCTTATACCTATAATTGATATTCTAATTTGGTGAGCCAAATGAAGAATAAATATTCAGTTTGATTTGATGAAATATTCTTCATCTATCTTTGTGTCTCCTTGGCAAATTTCGGGGACGAAATTTCTTAAGGGGGGAAGCCTGTAACGATCCCGGATTTTATATAAGTTTAAATTGATAATTAGTTTAATTTTTAAATAAAAATTGTGAAATTAATTGATAAATTGATTTGAGTTTCCCCGAATTTGAAATAAAATATATGTTAAATCATTTTAATTTAAAGCTTATATATATATTGAATTTGAATTAAATTTTAAATAATAATATTAAAAGATAAAATTATATATAAGATACCCGCCGTTCGTAGCTCGGTTGGTTTGGGAGATGGGAGATGGGGACCAAAAGGACCATGTCCGGGCAGGTTCGAATCCCAGCGCCAAACCATCAGTGGGAGTTTCAACGTTACGCATCCGTGTGTGACGAATAAGTAAAAGCGGCGTAGACACACGGCGTGGGGTTTACTTAAGTGAGTATCAATGAATACCATGATCTTAAGGTTCCCCATGATCTCAAAAAAAAAAATTATATATAAGATAAACTATAACTATAAATAAAAAAATAGAAATAAGTATTTATGAAGTAAACTATAAAATACAAAGTAACACATTAAATAAAATCTAGCAACAGACTAAAATAGAAATTTATTTATATTATAAAGTAATATTACCAAAGACAAAGCAAAGAATATATATATATATATATATATATATATATATATGAATGGCTTGCTAAAGAAGACAAATGATAATCAATGCAAATATCTTTAGCCACCACAACAACTTCACTTCAGCCACAAAAGAAGAAAGAAAAATAAAGTATGTGAACAAGTAAGCAAGTATATGTGAATGAATGAAACAAGAAAATACATGTATTGGCTTGCAAAAGAAGGAACAAATTAAAAAATATATTTGTACAAAGGCAATTAATGCCATGATCTATCAGCCACCAAAACCTAATATAAGCTGAATCAAACAAGAAAATATCTCTAATTTATATTGTACAAATAAACATCAACTTGTATAAAATGAATACCCTGTTAACTCCATTTCCAAATAGCAGCTCTTCTCATTTCAAATTCGTTCCATTCCAAACTGAGAGAAACTAAAGTAAACATCACTTAAAATATAAACAAACTTCAACTTTAAACAACAATAGTCTACTTCAATACAAACCAGAGGAAGAAGATCTTCAGCTAGCAATTTCAAAATAACAGTTTCAAAGCCAGATTCATAAAAGAAGCTCTGTTCTTCTTCTGGAAATTACGGTGAGTAAATTTTGTTTTTTTAAGCTTAAAAGTATAAATTTGTTGCATATATGTGTGAATAAGTATGTTCATATATATATATATATATCAATGCTCTGTGACTGATGAATAGCATTTGTATGCAAGCTGTGTTTATAAGTGTTCCTCTGCCTGGGATTTAAACACCAGGTTCTTGATTCAAAAATCATTCCCTCTTGATATACTTGCTGTTTGAGCTTAGTGTTAAGACAAAATTTGTTCGTTATGTCATAAACTAAAGATTAAAATTTATTTAAGTAAAAACAATTTGTCAATAGCTCCGAAAATCAAAAGGACTGAGAAAAACTTTATATATGTCCAATTTCAAATTTCTTAATTCTCGAATTCAGGTTTATAAACTGAATTCCTATACTAAAATATGATTTTTAAAGAAAAATTTATAATTTTTAGATCAAGGGTGTGTTGACGCTAAAAATGTATGCTAACACCCCGGTGTGATTTGAGATATAGCGAAAGCACCACCCGTTGGTACGGGAACTAGAAACAAACAGAAAATAGCAGAAAATGGTAAAGAGGCAGCAATTTTTATAGTGGTTCAGCTCAAAGTCAAGCCTACATCCACTTAATCTTCTCTATTACTGATTTGATTACAACTTCTACAATAATTCTCCGATTACAACACAATTATGGCAAGTAGTTAGAATTTTGATGCGGAAAAGCTCTTTGAATTCATGTTGAATGAACTTGATCTTTTCCGAAGATTCCTTTAAGTGTCTTCTGTGTTTGAAGTGTTGGAGCAAGTGTAGAAGTCGCAAAACCAGCAGAGTCTTGGCGTTCTCCAAAAATCGATCCCTCTCAAGTGCGGAGTAGGCGGGGTATTTAAAGGAGAAACTGGGCTTTGGTCGGCCATGCCATAGGTCGTGAGCGACCTAAGAGTAATCTCGAGATAGCATAAGTCGTTAGCGACTTAATGGAACCATTCTGGGCGAGATATAGGCTGCGAGCGACTTAGTATGTGTAGTACAGAAGTTATCTCGGCAAGTTTAGGTCGTAAGCGACCTAATAGAAGAGGCAGGGCATGCGGCTTAACTCGGGTGCATGCTAGGTCGTTAGGTCGCTATTTCTTTAGCTCGCTAGGTCGCTGCCTTCACTGAATAGCTAGGTCGCTATCCTGTTGAATCGCAGGAGTCTTTTAGGTCACTAGGTCGCTGGAGTTCTTAAGTCGTTGAGTCGTGCCTGGTTGAGCCGCTTTGTGCTATAGGTCACTAGGTCGCTGCCTTGTTATAGATCGTTAAGTCGCATATACTTTTGATAGTTAAGTCGCTTATTCCCTTAAGTCGTTGAGTCGAGTAGGTCGCTAGGTCGCTGAATAAAAGAGGGTTAACACTTGCCCCTCGAAGTATACGCCTAGGAGCTAGGTCGTGTGCTTCGATATCTCTTAACTCGCGCCATCTTGAGTCGCTAAGTCGTGAGCGACTTATGAGACAGATAGGTCGTTCGTGCCGATTCGAGTTCCACTGCCCCTGTATATAAGTTGCTTAGATCACTCCTTTGTCTCTTTACCTGCTCTAATACTCTAACCCGCCTCTGAAGAATTTCCGAGCTCTCAAAGAAGAATTCAAATTAATCAGTCGTCGATCATCTCTACAATCATACTACGTAAGTGAATTCGACCATTATCCAACCACGACCATCACCGAATTGTGAATCCCCCATTTTCGACCCTAATCCGATTTCACATGCCGCACTTCACCATGAGTCATGTTACGATCGATTTTTGATCGTTATCAGACATGTTGTTGCCGTAATTCATGAGAGCACAATAGTGCATCAGATATATGATGGATCCGAGGCGATTTGAATCGGTTTTGGATGATCTGGTGGCGTGGAGAGGTGGTGGATTTTGTTGTGGAGATGCTAACGGGTTATTGGGCTAACGGGTTAGTGGTTTAGACGAGTTGTTGAATGAAGAGGAGTTAGCGAGTTAAGGAGACTTAGGAAATGCTCAACTTAGGAGCTTTGAACGACCTAAGGCTTAGCAGTTTGGACACGAATCGCACGACTTAACTTAGTGTACGACTTAGCGACCTATCATCAAGATCTGAACGACATAAGGGACTGCGACTTATTTGACATGTGACTTATCTTGCCAGAATAGCGCACGACTTAAAGCAGAACGACTTAACGAATCAATGACCTAACTTAACCCGCAGCATATCTTTTAACTTGTAGGAATATAACTGATGAACCCCATAACTCAAGCAAAGCGACTTAGGGAAGCCCGACCTATGTTAGGTCGTTTGGACATGATCTGGACGACCTAAAGGGTCTCGAGCTGACTTAAGTCGTTCCTACGACTAAGAGAATGAACAGGACTTGAACACTTGTAAAATTTGCCAGAACCTGATTGAACTTCCAACTTGAACTGCCAGAATGAACTGCTTGAACTTGTTGCACTCTTTCACAGACTTTTAAGCTAACAACCTGTTAAATACAACATTTGCAGAAAACTGGGACGAATATACTCATCATCGACTGCCCACATCGAGTGATGGATTAGATCAAAGAGCTAATATTTTTCTTAAGTAAAATAATATGAATCTAATTAAAAGTGAAATGCTATGAATCAACTGACTTAAATGGAGCATCAACGCAAAATTCATACAGTTATAACTACTTATCACTAAATATTATCTGCATTGATACTACACTTAATTTTGATCCAATAAGAAGCCTTGAATCTTCCCGAATTGACATGCGCCAACCAGTATTATTTCAAGTTTTACTTTATTTACTTGTTATTTCAGTAGCTTTGCACAACACTTCACACGCTTTTAGGAAATGTGCACCTTCATATTTGAATATCCAGTTCCTTGTGTAGAATGACTTCTCAATAAGTACAAGAAGAGATAGTAGATCAGACCGATGAAGTTTTCCCGATTGCTGACCCTATGGATAATCCTCCGGAAAGAGTTCCAACTTCATTGAACCAACGGACCTTCAACCAGCTATGTATTCAATTTGGTATTGCTGAAGCAGATGCTCTGCTCCCAGGGGTGAACGACACTGCCGATAGGCCGCCACATGGCTTCATTGCAGTCAATCGTCAAATGTGCCTGAATGGAGCTATTCCCCCCTTCAACGACTTTCTTAGAACACTTCTCCTCCGATTAACTATTTCTCCATTCTAGTTGCACCCTAATGGCTATGCCATTTTGATGGGGTTGTGCGTATTATTTAGGAGAACGTTTGACCGCCTCCCAAGCTTCGAGGAGATCTGCTACCTATGTTCATTTGGGAAGAACAAAGATCACCCTTCTATTACTATCGTTAGGAGCGCAAGGAACCACAATCTAATTACAGATCTGCCCTAGAGCGCTCACGGGTTTCTAAACCAATTCTTCTATGTCCGTTGCCCCCCGGGATTCTACGGCATCTGGAGAGTAGGAAGTAAGACTACCTATCTCCGTTCACTTTATTTCTGAGCTTTTCAGAATTCGAGTTGTCAAGTGCTAACTTCATTTTTCACTTTTGCAGCTCTTCCTCCTCCCTCTAAAGATTCTAGTCACAAACCGACTTTCGAGAGGTTGAGTGCCGTAGCTACCAACGAGAGAAGTACTAAGTTTCTACAGAGGAACGAATTTTTGCACCAATTCGGACTCCTGCACTCTTCTCGGTCCATCCAATCCCGTGATGCCCCCAGCTCTCAAGCAGAAGCGTCAAATGCCCCAGTCTCCACAAAGGAACCTGCACCGAAGGAACTTATTGTAGAGACTTTATTAGTGAAATGCTCCAGTTCTGCTGACGATGTGGGGTTATCTAGCAAATCCAAACTTCCCCCAGTTATTGAAGAAGAGGAATTTCCTCAACATTCTGGGAAGTCTGATACTTTTGGAGGACTAAGCGATCTCATGGTGACTTCTCAGGAGCTCTTTAAAGATGACACCACCACTCGTAAACTTGCCTCTCCAGCAATTGAAGCGACATCCGCCTTGTGATCAATTCCATCGGCCCAAGAATTGACTCCTGCTGCAAAAGCTGACATCACTCCTAAGCCAAAGAGTGGTTTGTAGCTTGACGCGCGTAGTTCACACGCCACACACACACTTAGGATTTTTGGCAATTATGCGCACTTAGCTTCTTTATTTCGAAGATTTCTAAATTTCGTTTCTTCTTCACTTTCAGGTTCTCCCATAGGACGCAGCAGCTCATATTATGATGACTTTCAACGCTATGCAAGGCGTGATTCTTATGACTTCCGGCGCTATCCTCCTGCCCCTCGGGAGACTGATGAGGAAAGAGCGGCTAGGAAAGCTCGTGAAAGGCAGGCTTATGAGGAGCGGTATGGAAGAAGGGACGACCGTCATGATTCTTACCAAAGGGATGATGACTCCCATAAGAGGAAGTCTCATGATGACAAGGGGAAGAGTCATATAGCTGAAGATTCAAGCAAGCGAGCCAAGCTCGGCGACAAGTCTTCAGCTGAAATTTCTCAAGTGCCCACTGCTTCTATTTCTTTAGACATCCCTTCCAGCTCTCCTGCCCTTAAAAGAGCTGATATTCAATCAATCATCAGTAGGCTTTCTTATCAAGTTGAGAAGCCTCCGTCTGTACTTCAAAGCCGATTTCCTCATTGGTGTTTAAAAGGAGTTCGTTTCGATCTGGACTTGGTTCCAATTGATAAGCAGGCCATGCTAAAAAATCTTGACGCTGTGAAACTTGATATTGAAAGAATGTCTGGATGGCATAAACTAGTTGATGAGCTCCAAAGATTTAATCGTGCAAATCTTGAGGCTATGCTGACCATGGAGAACGATAAGTCTGAGTGGCAAAAAGTTCTTGATCAGCATGATACTGAGATGAAAAGCATCATCGCCTACAATGAGGAGCTTGAGGCTGAAGTCAAGAAGCTTAAAGATGATCTTGCTACCTCTTCCACTTCTTATACTCAAAAGGAAGAGGTGCTTCAAAAGCAAGTAAGAGACGCCCACGCTACCCAACGAGATGCTGAGGCTAAACTTGAAGCGGAGCGGAAAATTGTAGAAATCTACTGCAAAGATGCCGCCCAGCTGCGGGAAAAGACTAGCTCTCAGGACTTAGAGATTACAATGTTAAAGTCCCAGCTTGCTAAGGCTGAAAGAGAGCGTGACGAGGCCATTGCTGGAAAAGCAGCAGCTGAACAATCACACGAGGCGACTAAGGCCAATGTTAGCTCTACTCTTTTTGAGTTTTATGTTCTCAGCATCTTGGGGCGTGGCAGTCTTTCTTTTTTGGGCCCAAAATATGAAGTTACACTGGTTGAAGTGTGTGAGGCAGCAGTTGAAGTGCTTAAAGAGGCTGGCTATACTGAGGAGGATTTTGAGGCTCATTATTTGGATGATGAGGGTCGTGCCGCCCTTGCGAGAGGGAAAGAGCAACTTGCCAAAGAGCGAGCCGAAGCAGCGGAAGGAGAGCGTCCAGGGAAGGCTCCTTTGACCAACCCAACTCGTCCTTCATCTTCGGTCGACGTTGATATTATTGGCTCCAGTTCCCACTCTCCGCCTCCTGCTAAAGCCGAAACCGAAACTGCAACTGCCCATGCCGAAGATGAGGCCCAAGAAAGCACCGAAGCCCAAGACTATGAAATTGACGTGATAAAGACAACCTCTCCAGGTAACTTCAACATTGGTCTAGCTCAAGTGGACTACTCGTTTTCTTCACATGAGCTCGATGAATTTCTTGCTTATTACTTAAGCCTCAACGTGCCACTATCTCCTCTCTTTTGCGAAGAATACTGATGTTTAACTTTTCTTCTTCTGTAGTGAAATCAATAAGTGCTGTACAGGCTTCGCCTCCTCCCGCTGTTGCCCCTCCACCTCTTCAAGTTACTCCTCCTTCTGCTTCTCAACCAGGATCACAAGAAGAACAAATAGAAGCTCTGCAAGGTTTAGATGACCTGGCGGCTTCACAAGAGCAGAAAGCTGAAGAACTTGAGGAGGGTGAGAGGACCCCAGAGAAATTTACTACCGATGATACAAAGCTTTCTGATCTTATCTCTCTGGGCAGCGAATCTTCTTCAAAGAAGAGGGGAAAGCGCGTAATTTCAAAGAAAAAGAAGGACGCTTCTGCTAGCGACGAGAAAGCAGAAGAGGACCCAATTGCACCTCTTTCTCCTTCTTCCCCGAAGAGTTCAAGCCGACTTAAGAAGTTAACCATTAGGCCTGGTGAGGGCTCAAAAGGCGGTGGGAAGAAGAAGAAATGAGTTTGGTTTTGTCCTTCTTGTTCTGCTTTTTGTTGGTATATAAAGACTTGTATCGACCGGAGATTGAGCGGGTATCGGCCCCCGCTTTTTGAAACCTGCACATGTATAAAAAACTTTTTATAGTATGGAATAAAATGATTCTTTTTACTTGTACAATCTTTTGTCTGTATTTGTGAATGTATTTGTTCCTTATTTTCGCACAAGTTTCTTTATTCTCTTTGTATGATACTGCAGTGAGCTCGTGGTATGCTGTTTGAGCGTTGTTTTTATTAATGTAGCTATATTGCCCCCATACCACGACTTATTACAATATTCTCCATTTTGAAAAGACTTGTACTCTTATTCTAGATAATAATTCTTCCGTTTTGGGGAAATATTATTCTGCTTTAGTAGAGTGTGCTTTGTATCAGAGGCTTTATTTGGCACTTCAACTTTTTTGGGGAAGAATGTTCCCATGAGAGTAGAAGTGTGCCTCCGAAGAGGGCTTTATTTGTTTGCCTGAAAGTTATTTCTCACAGTTAAATGGATCCACGGAGCGGACGCAAGCCACCTAATTGGATGTTTGTTTGCACAAACGATCGCAATTAACTAGCAAGGGCCCGGTGCCTTCACTTTGGGAAGGTGCCCCTTCGGTGGTACCACCAACCTTTTTGTTTGAGAAAAACATTCCATTTTTCGGCGTGCCTCGTTGGAGGGCTTTCTTTGGCACTTCAACTTTTTTGGGGAAGAATGTTCCCATGAGAGTAGAAGTGTGCCTCCGAAGAGGGCTTTATTTGTTTGCCTGAAAGTTATTTCTCACAGTTAAATGGATCCACGGGGCGGACGCAAGCCACCTAATTGGATGTTTGTTTGCACAAACGATCGCAATTAACTAGCAAGGGCCCGGTGCCTTCACTTTGGGAAGGTGCCCCTTCGGTGGTACCACCAACCTTTTTGTCTGAGAAAAACATTCCATTTTTCAGCGTGCCTCGTTGGAGGGCTTGTGCCTCCGAAGAGGGCTTTGAAGTGTGCCTCCGAAGAGGGCTTTATTTGTTTCGTTTGCCAGGAAGGTTGCATCTCACAGTTAAGTGGATCCACGGAGCAGACGCAAACTACTTAACTGGATGTTTGTTTGCACAAACGATCACAATTAATTATTAAGGGCCTGGAACCTTCACTTTGGGAAGGTGCCCCTTCGGTGGTTCCACCAACCTTTTTTGTTGAGAGACAAGATTCCATTTTGGTTGCTTTTTGTCTACTTGCCCATGTCTTTTCACCATCTGTTCCTTAGCGATTCCTTGTTGTCACTCCTAAGTACATGTTCCTTTCTTTTGCAGGTTGTTTGATTCTTCCAGAGAAGTGTACTTCATTGTTAAGTGAATCCACGGGGCAGACGCAAGCTACTTAACCGGACGTCTGTTTGCACAAACGATCGCAATCAGTTAGCAAGAGCTTGGAACCTTCACTTTGGGAAGGTGCCCCTTCGGTGGAATCACCAATTATTTGTGAGAAGCACTTCTTATGTAGGAATTGAACATGGAATTTTTGTGGCTTGACATTTGTTTGTTGAGTGATTTATAGGAATCGCTCGGTCTTGTGATGTGTTGAATAGGTAAGTCTTGCTTTGATAGCCTGCAATGTTAAATCGACATTTTAGCAACATATTTAAAATATTTGCACATCGAAATGAGACAGGCATTTTATAGTAGTAGAAGACACAAGATTTATAGTGGTTCGGCCAAGAATTGGGCCTACATCCACTTTATAGTTCTTATTGCTGAGTCACACTGATTTTACAATGGCTTACAATACAAGAATGATACATCCATTTTACAAATTTAAGCATAGCTTCTAAGTAAAATATGGACGCAAGTGATTGCTGTTCCAGGCTCTCGGAATTGGATCTCCTTCGACAGTTGTGAGATTGAAAGTGCCATCGAGAAGTTTTTTGCCTATGACATATGGCCCTTCCCAGTTTGGCCCAAACACTCCTGTTGCTATCATGATCCTTTTCAAGACTAGATCCCCAATTTCAAAGCAGCGTTGGCGAACTTTAGAATTGAAGTGCCTGGCTATTCTTTGCTGATGAGCTGCAACTCTAAGCTCAGCCTCTTTCCTTCTTTCATCAAGCAAGTCGAGTGCTTCAAGTTGCAGCTTTTCATTTTCAGTTTGGTTGAAATGAATTCTCCTGTGTGAGGGGACCTCTATTTCCACGGGAATCATTGCTTCTGATCCATATGCTAATGAGAATGGAGTGTGCCCAGTCGTAGTTTTGTGGGTAGTTCTATATGCCCATAGTGCTAGTGGCAACTTATCGACCCCACCAACTTTTGCATTTTCCAGCTGTTTTTTAATGGTTGATTTGATAATTTTGTTCACTACTTCCACTTTCCCGTTTGCCTGTGGATGAGCCACTACTGAGAAGCTTTTTCGGATCTTGAATCACCTGCAAAAGCCTTGGAATTCTTCGCTTTCAAATTGGGTACCGTTGTCTGTGATTATCTTCTGAGGCACACCATACCTGCAAATGATGTTTTTAGTCACAAAGTTTATCATCTTTTTAGAGGTAATAGTAGCCAATGGTTCAGCATCAGCCCATTTAATGAAATAATCAACAACAACAATAACATATTTGATTCCGAACTGGGCAATCGGCAAAGGCCAAATGAGATCTATTCCCCAAATGGAGAATGGCCATGGACTGACTATCTGTGTTAGCTCGGTGGAAGGTGCTCTTGGGATTTTTGCAAATCGCTGGCATCTGTCACACTTTTGGGAGTAGCTAGCAGCGTCTCGATTAATATTTGGCCAAAAATACCCATAGCGGAGAATTTTCTTTTCAAGAGTTTGGCCACCTGAATGATCCCCACACTCTCCACCGTGCACTTCAGCTAAAATTATCTTAGCCTCTTCTTTGGTTACACATCGGAGTAATGGCATCGAGAATCCTCGTCTGTACAAATGGCCGTCTTGAATTACATATCTCGGGGCTTTTCTTAACAGCTTCTCGCGCTCTTTTGAGTTTTCTGGCAAGGAGCCGTTGAGCAGATATTCCTTGATAGGGGTCATCCACGACTCCTGTTCTTGAGATACAGCCATGATCCAGTCAATATCCATCTCATCAGTACTTGGAGCTGACAAGACTTCCACAGGGGCCAATCCTAATAATTGTGCTTCGCTAGAGCTTGAATATTTTGCGAGAGAATCTGCCTTTATGTTCTCTTCCCTGGCTATATGGCTGATTGTATAATGATCAAAATCATCGAGAAGCTCCCAGGCCTTTGACAAGTAAGCAGGAAGATTTCCTCCTTTAGTTTGAAACTCTTTCTTGACTCGGCACACAATAAGTTCGGAATCACTGAAGATCAGCAATACTTTGATGTTCAGTTCTTTAGCAATCTTCAAGCCGATAATAAGAGCTTCATATTCTGCTTCATTATTTGTCGAAGGAAATTCTAATCTCAGTGCATAACACAATGGCCGCCCTTCGGAGGTTTCAAGCACAACCCCAGCTCTGGAACAATAGTCATTTCTTGCACCATCAACATATAATTTCCATCGGATCGGGATGTCCTCAGTCATTTCTTCCTCACTTCTACCTTTATCTATGTATTCTGCAATGAAATCTGCTAAAGCTTGTCCATTGATTTCTCTTCGGGGATGGTAGGTGATATCGTATTAGCTGAGTTCAATATTCCACTTCAGAAGACGACCCGAAGTTTCAGGGCAAAATAGGACTTGCTTTAGAGGTTGATCGGTGAGGACTTTAATAGGATGAGCCTGGAAATATGGCCTCAACTTTCTGGATGCAATAAACAAACAATAGGTGAGCTTTTCCAGCTTTGAATAATTCATCTCTGCCCTAGTGAGTCTTTTGCTGATGTAATAAACCGGGTTCTGAACTTTTGCGTCTTCCCGTACCAACGCTACACTGAGAGCATGAGACGAAACCGCTAAGTATATGAAAAGATTTTCACCATTGCTGGGCTAAGAAAGTACTGAAGGCCTTTCCATGTGACGAATCAGTTCATCAAAAGCTTTCTGACATTCAGGAGTCCATTCAAAGTTTTTCTTTCCTTTCTTCAGAGCGTCAAAGAAGGGAATGCATTTATCAGTGACCCTAGAAATAAACCGACTTAAGGCAGCGACTTTCCCGTTAAGGCTTTGCAATTCCTTCTTTGTTCTAGGGGCTTTGACTTCTCTTAAAGCAGTAATCTGAGCAGGATTAGCTTCGATGCCCCTAGCACTCACAATGAAACCCAAGAATTTTCTGGACTCTACCCCGAACGAACATTTCAGAGGATTTAGCTTCATCCCATACTTTCGGAGGATCGCGAACATTTCTGCCAAATGGTCCATGTGGTCTACTGCCTTCTTCGATTTCACCAACATATCATCAACATATACTTCCATAGTCTTCCCAATCTGGGGTTTGAACATGGCATTAACAAGTCTTTGATAAGTTGCCCCTGCGTTCTTTAGTCCGAAGGGCATGACTTTATAGCAGTAAAGACCAACATCAGTGATGAAGCTTGTGTCCTCCTGATCTGGATCATGCATCATGATTTGATTGTATCCTGCGTAATCATCCATAAAAGACAATAATTCATGCCCGGCTGTTCCATCCACCAACTGATCAATTCGGGGCAACGGGAAACAGTCTTTGGGGCATGCTTTGTTCAAGTCTGAAAAGTCGGTGCATACTCTCCACTTCCCATTTGCTTTTTTAACCAACACCGGATTAGACACCCAATTTGGATAAGTGGATTCTCTGATGAAGCCATTTTCCATGAGCCGATCTACTTCTTCTTTTAATGGTGTCGACCTTTCAAGACCCTAGGTTCTTCTTTTCTGCTTTATGGGTGTGAATTTTGGATCAATATTCAAAGCATGCACTGCGATTTCTGGAGATATTCCACACATGTCAGCATGACTCCAAGCGAATACATCCAAGTTTGCTTTTAAGAATGATATCAGCATATTCTGAACCGTCAGACCAAGTTGTGAACCCACATTCAGCACCTTGTTTGGATCATTCGGGTCAACAGGTATTGGCACCATCACTTCCACCGCCACCACTCTACTCTCCCCTGCACTGGTTTTTCTGGGATCAATCTCTTTACGTGCACCACTATGCTCACCAGTGCAGGGTCCACCCCGTAATTGCTACAAGGTGGGCTCTTTGATGCGGAGCGGAGTTGCCGCACCCTTTCCCATTTCTCTTTTCTTTCTTTCTCGTAACTCTATGAAATAGCATTCTCACCCGGCATTTTGGTCACCTTTCACAACACCGACACCATTATCAGTGGGGAACTTCATAGTCAGGCACCATGGGGCGAGAATGGCCTTGAATGCGGCAAGAGTTGGTCGACCCAAGAAGGCATTGTAAGCGGAGAATTTATCAACAATCACAAAAGTTTGCTTTCAGACCACTTTCTTTTTGCCTTCTCCGAGTTCTACAAATAAGTCAATAGTCCCAATAGGCTGTTTTGGTTCTCCAGTGAAACCAACAATCTTCTGTGAGGAAGCTTGGACATCAGCCATGGGAATTTTCATCTGATCAAATGTCTTTTTGAAGAGGATATTGCAAGAGGCGCCGCAGTCAACAAGCACCCTTCTTACAATGGCTGATCTGATGCCTGCAGATATTACCAAAGGATCTATGGTAGGAGCCTCAACACCAACAGAGTCTCTAGCTCGGAATATGATGTCATCGTTAAAAGTTCTTTGCTGTTTTAAAGGTGCAGCATCTTCTAAGACAAAAACATTTTCTTCCACCGGAGCATGTCTCAAAGCGTGAGCATATCTCTCCATCTCACCCCAACTTCTGCCCGTTGGGTGAGGACCCCCTGTTATAACATTAATGATAGGCCTTTCAGATTCCTGCGCTGTAGTTCTCTCACCTGAGTCGGACTGATGAGCAGGAACTTGCTGCCCCTGAGTAGATGAAGTCGGGTCGCTTCTGTTTCTCTTCACATACTGTTGTAGTTTATTCTATCTTAAAAGCTCTTCAATCAAATTCTTCAAATGGCAACATTCATTGGTGTCGTGGACAGGTTGATTGTGGAACCGACAGAACCTCCCACTATGTAAAGCATTTATCCCATGCTTCATCTCACGTGGTTTGGGGTATTCGACATCATCCTTGGTTGCGAAAAAGATATTTTCTGGAGAATCAATTAAAGGAGTAAAATCTGAAGGTTTAAAGTAACGAAGCTTCTTCACATCTTTCTGCTCTTTCCTACCATCATTCTCCCTCTTCTGGCCACCAGATTCCTTTTTGTTGGAAGCAACATTGTTATTCTTTGCTTCAGTCACGTCTACCTTTGTTGGCACATGACAGCTTTCTAGGCACATGAATTCATCGGCCTTCTTGTAAAACTTCTCAAGTGAATTTGGCTCTTTCATTTTTAGCCATTTTCTGAATTCACTTGATTTGTCAATAGCTCGCATCAAGTAAGTCAGAATCATCCGAGGCTCTGCATTATCAACTTCGGCCAAGGCATTGAAGCGGTTGAAGAAAGATTTGATAGACTCTCCGGGGTTTTGTTCGAGGCTGGATAGCGACATTATGTCTTTGGCCTTCGAAGCATATAACCTGAACTGATCTTTGAATTTCCGAGTTAGGTCGGAGAACTGATCCACAGATCAAACTGGCAGCTTCGTGAACGAAAGCAAGGCCACCCCCTCTAAGTACACAGGAAAGATCTGCACTTGATCTCGTCCGTTGCTCTGGCACCTGTCATATGCCAGTCGTACTTGTATAAGAACTGGTTAGGATCGCTTGCCCCCCGATAAGCTGGAATAGTGGGGGGAACAAACTTCTTCGGAAATTTAGCCTTCAGAATTCTTTCAGTAAAAGGAGTTTTGCTTGGAGCAAACCCCCAGTCACTTTCATTTTCTTTCCTTCGCATGCTTTCTTTCATAATTTGTCGGATCATTCCCGAGAGGTACTCCTCATCGTATAGAGGCCCCGCGGGACAGACATCAGCTACTTTTTTGGAAGTTTGCCTGGACAAACGTTCATGAAGAGTTGGCTGCGGCCTTGAACCTCCAACTTGGGGAGGTGCCCCTTCGGCGGTGCCAGCTGCCCTCTGAGGAATACTTTTTCCTTGGGAACCATGAATATCCGCAGCAAAGGTTTCTTCATTATTTTCTGGTGGCTGGTTAACTGCAAGCAAAGCATTCAATTTGTCCAACATCAAAGTGTTCTGGGCTTCCATTTGTTGAAACAACCCAGACACTACAGCATCCAATTCTGCCTTTGTGACTCCAACACTAGGAGCCGCTTGATTTGATGCGGGAGAAGTGGCGGTGTTGTCATGAGCAACTCCAGATCTAGTAGATTCACTTTTCCTTCCAAGAGCCATAATCTCGGATAGACTTCTGGTTCTTAGGGTAGTCTTTCCACAAATCTTTGTGAAGCAATGATGAAAGCACTCCTGAGTTCAATTCTCAGTGAAAGCACAAAAAATGTACAAGTGTCTCAGTAAAGTACAAGTACGGGTGCCAAATTTCGAAGGCCGAGTTCAGGATCATTACAGTGGTATCAGAGCTAAGGTTGAATTTTAACTCAGGAAAATAACACAGTAAGTAACTCATTAGAGATAGGGTGAAGTATACCCTAGAATGAGTGATCCCTAAGATATCTGTCCGTATGTCTCAGTAAATTCTCTTACTATTCACTGACAGTGAGTATGAGATAGGGGGCAGGGGAATACGACTATAAATGGTCAATACCCTATAACAACAAGGAAGTAATCTTTTCTCCACCAATATCTTTGGTTCGTCATCTTTTCTCAATTCTTTAATAGTTCCTGGTAGATCCAGGAAGAAGATTTGATATATTTGCATGGGACATAAACTCCAAATAGGTCAGAATTGTTTGTTTGAATGAATTGTTTGCTTTGGTTGCTATGGTTGATTAATATACTTTAGTTTCTAAACTGAAAGTTTTAGAATTGTATCCACATATCTATCTATTCTTTAGGTCCCAATATGTTCTACGAATGGTTAGTTATCCCTTCGAACTAACCGATGCCCCTGCATACTTCGTAGATCTGGATAACCGAGTATCGTGTGAAGAATTTAAAATATTCGTTCTTATATCTATAATTGATATTCTGATTTGGTGAGCCAAATGCAGAATACATATTCAGTTTGATTTGATGAAATATTCTTCATCTATCTTTGTGTCTCCTTGGAAAATTTTGGGGACGAAATTTCTTAAGGTGGGAAGTCTGTAACGATCCTGGATTTTATATAAGTTTAAATTGAAAATTAATTTAATTTTTAAATAAAAATTGTGAAATTAATTGATAAATTGATTTGAGTTTCCCCGAATTTGAAATAAAATATATGTTAAATCATTTTAATTTAAAGCTTATATATATATATATATTGAATTTGAATTAAATTTTAAATAATAAGATTAAAAGATAAAATTATATATAAGATAAACTATAACTATAAACAAAAAAATAGAAATAAGTATGTATGAAGTAAACTATAAAATACAAAGTAACACATTAAATAAAATCTAACAACAGACTAAAATAGAAATTTATTTATATTATAAAGTAATATTACCAAAGAAAAAGCAAAGAAAACAAAAATATATATGAATGGCTTGCTAAAGAAGACAAATGATAATCAATGCAAATATCTTTAGCCACCACAACAACTTCACTTCAGCCACAAAAGAAGAAAGAAAAATAAAGTATGTGAACAAGTAAGCAAGTATATGTGAATGAATGAAACAAGAAAATACATGTATTGGCTTGCAAAAGAAGGAACAAATTAAAAAATATATTTGTACAAAGGCAATTAATGCCATGATCTATCAGCCACCAAAACCTAATATCAGCTGAATCAAACAAGAAAATATCTCTGATTTATATTGTACAAATAAACATCAACTTGTATAAAATGAATACCCTTTTAACTCCATTTCCAAATAGCAGCTCTTCTCATTTCAAATTCGTTCCATTCCAAACTGAGAGAAACAAAAGTAAACATCACTTAAAACATAAACAAACTTCAACTTTAAACAACAATAATCTACTTCAATACAAACCAGAGGAAGAAGATCTTCAGCTAGCAATTTTAAAATAACAGTTTCAAAGCCTGTTTCATAAAGGAAGCTCTGTTCTTCTTCTGGAAATTATGGTGAGTAAATTTTGTTTTTTTAAGCTTAAAAGTATAAATCTGTTGCATATATGTGTGAATAAGTATGTTCATATATATATATATATATATATATATATGAATGCTCTGTGACTGATGAATAGCATTTGTGTGCAAGCTGTATTTATAAGTGTTCCTCTGCCTGGGATTTAAACACCAGGTTCTTGATTCAAAAATCATTCCCTCTTGATATACTTGCTGTTTGAGCTTAGTGTTAAGACAAAATTTGTTCGTTATGTCATAAAATAAAGGTTAAAATTTATTTAAGTAAAAACAATTTGTCAATAGCTCCAAAAATCAAAAGGACTGAGAAAAACTTTATATATGTCCAAATTCAAATTTCTTAATTCTCGATTTCAGGTTTATAAACTGAATTCCTGTACTAAAATATGATTTTTAAAGAAAAATTTATAATTTTTAGATCAAGGGTGTGTTAAGGCTAAAAATGTACGCTAACACCCCGGTGTGATTTGAGATATAGCGAAAGCACCACCCGTTGGTACGGGAACTAGAAACAAACAGAAAATAGCAGAAAATGGTAAAGAGACAGCAATTTTTATAGTGGTTCGGCTCAAAGTCAAGCCTACGTCCACTTAATCTTCTCTATTACTGATTTGATTACAACTTCTACAATAATTCTCCGATTACTACACAATTATGGCAAGTAGTTAGAATTTTGATGCGGAAAAGCTCTTTGAATTCATGTTGAATGAACTTGATCTTTTCCGAAGATTCCTTTAAGTGTCTTCAGTGTTTGAAGTGTTGGAGCAAGTGTAGAAGTCGCGAAACCAGTAGAGTCTTGGCGTTCTCCAAAAAATCGATCCCTCTCAAGTGCGGATTAGGCGGGGTATTTATAGGAGAAACTGGGCTTAGGTCGGCCATGCCATAGGTCGTGAGCGACCTAAGAGTAATCCTGAGATAGCATAAGTCGTTAGCGACTTAATGGAACCATTCTGGGCGAGATATAGGCTGCGAGTGACTTAGTATGTGTAGCACAGAAGTTATCTCGGCAAGATTAGGTCGTAAGCGACCTAATAGAAGAGGCAGGGCATGCGACTTAACTCGGGAGTATGCTAGGTCGTTAGGTCGCTCTTTCTTTAGCTTGCTAGGTCGATGCCTTCACTGAATAGCTAGGTCGCTATCCTGTTGAATCGCAGGAGTCTTTTAGGTCGCTAGGTCGCTGGAGTTCTTAAGTCATTGAGTCGTGCCTGGTTGAGCCGCTTTGTGCTATAGGTCGCTAGGTCGCTGCCTTGTTATAGATCGTTAAGTCGCATATACCTTTGATAGTTAAGTCGCTTATTCCCTTAAGTCGTTTAGTCGAGTAGGTCGCTGAATTAAAGAGGGTTAACAGGGTGGAAGTGCAGTTTGGGGTTGTTCGAATTTCTTTGTTTGAAAATTTCCTGATGATCTACGAAGTGTAGAGGTCGGGATCGTGTCCGGTGGTAGCGGAGTGAACGGGGTGTCGGAGAAAAATAGTGAGATGGTGGTCAGGCCACCGTGGCGGCGGCGGTAAGCTCAAGAAGTTTGGAAACCTAGTTTTGTCGTGGATTGGGATTTGGTCTCGTTCGTCGTCGATAGACAATCGAGTGCTGCGAAGTTTTGGGAGGTGGGAGAGAAAGTGTCGATGAGTGTCAGGCCGGAGTTGCTGACCTTCAGGTAGTTGGAGCTGCAAGAACGAAGCGTTGATAGGTTTGAGGAGGTGATGGCTCTTGTGTTTCCAGGTTTTGGATTTAACTCGAATTCGATTTCGATCGAGTTGGAAGAAATCTGAAGTTTGAGTTTGGGTCAGGGGATGCTAATCGAAGTGGGATGATCATCGTCTCGAAATCACCCACAGCCTCCGTGCATGTGCACGGTGTGTTGTCTGGTGAAGGTTGTTTGGGTTTTGGTTGCAGAGATTTGGGTCTCGAGACATTCTCGAGTAATTCGAGTATTAGACTCGAAGTAAATTTGGTTTTGGCTCGAAGACATCTTGTAGATGGCTCGGGTAAGTTGTTACAGGTTTAAAAACCTGTAGGTTTTAAAAATTTTAAACCTGGGTGTTAAAATGTGAAATAAAGGGTTTTTGAAAGTATTTAAACTTTGTTAAAGTTAATTTGTTTCCATTTTAAATCTTAAATTTAAAATGAAATTTTAAAAGTAAAATTTGAAAGTAAATTGTTTTAAAATACCTTGTTAATGATAAGTTTATCATTTATAAGAAAAATGTTTCTATCTTTAAATAAATGAAGATTTAATGATTTGTAATTATTAAATTAATTAAAATGGATGAGTAATGATTTGGATTAATTAATTTAATAATTAAATGTTTAAATCAATTGATTAAGGTTTGAGATAATTGATTGAGAATAAATAAATTGGTAATTAAGGATCATTTATTAAATAAGATTTGAATTTTTAATGAATGATTAGTAATTAATTAATTAAGGATTAATTAATGAGTTATTAAAGATAAAATTTATTTGTAATTGATAATGATTAATCTTAGTTAATTACTTTAGAAAAGTAATTAATTTTAATAGTTAATGAAGGTCATTAACTAAGATTATTTAAATAATTAATCAACTAGCTTTTGGAATTAATTGATTACTAATTTACCCTAACTAGCAAAATTTATTCCTAGAAATTAATCTGATTTTAATTAATCAGATAATTAATTAATCTTACTTATGGATGTTTGAAATATTGCGAATTGCTTGATATCTCTTGTGTGATGCTTTGTGATATGAATTGTTTTAATTCAAGCTGTGATGAATGTAATTTATTTATTTATAATGCATTTATATTATCTATCTGTGATTCTGTGTATATAGATAAGCGTTATAGGATTATATCGCTTATCGAGATTGTTGTGATTGTATCTGTAATGATTGATGATGTTGCACTATTGTGTTAAACCCCTGGACAACACTTTTACACACACAAATATGGATTTCACGAGAAATTGGTTAAGTCACAGATGATTTAAATTTAATATTTTTGAAATAAAACTTTTAATTTCAATTGATTTTGGAAATGGATTTGGGTTAAATGTTAAAGCTTTCGAAAAGGAGTTTTAAAGATAAAAGCTATGTTTAATAACTTGGTAAAGTTTCCAGTATAAATAATTAAATTTGAATTTGAATTCAAAAATTTGGAATTGAATTCCATGTGTGGAAATTACGGTTAAAGATGTTATAAATGTGTTTATATGAATTTATACCATTTTAAAAGAATGGTTTTGAGAATTTGAATTTAACCCAAGGACTTTAACTCGTATAAAAGAATCAAATTTTCCAAAATGAAAACTATTTGTTTTCAAATAATAGAAGCTTTCATATAAGGAATAAATTTCCAATTTGTGTCAAAAGATTTTCAAGATTGAAATGAAAATGGTTTTCCGAGTTATGAATAAATCTTTGTGAAAGATTGTTGAACTTTGTTTTGAAATTGGAAAGGTGTACCTTTTGTATATAAGGTCAAAATGGAATTGTTTTGAAAGCTATGAGTTAAATCTTTGTTTTAAAGATTGGACGAGTTAATCCAAATTGGAATGGAAATCGATTTGAAAATCTATGAATAGATCTTTGTGAAACTAGGTGAACTTTGTGAGATGAATCATTTTGTAAAAGACTGGAAATGGTAATGTGTTTAAACCATTTGAAGAGAAGTTTTGGATAATAAGTTGTGACTTAATTGAAATTCCATTATCCATATGTTTTTAAATATTACGCTCATTATTCGGTTTAGTCGGGAGAGGACTTTGTGTCATATAACCCATTCCGAATAATGATACGACGTATATGGATAGCATTTGAAGACCGGTGGTGAAGACCGGATACTTTTGAAAAGGAAAGGATTACCATCGATTGTCTCTGCATCGGCTGATCCCCGGTAGAGAGATTTTAGCACCCTTTGTGATGGGAAGTCCGGACGTGATTAGAAATTATCCGGATTTGCAAGGGCTTCTTTGGAAGTGTCTTCGGTTCTGTTCGAACCCGAAACAGACTTGTATGGTTGTATGTCTGACATTACACTTTGAGATATAAGGCTGATTTCTTTCAAATACATTTCTGTATGGTGGTGGAGATTTATTCACTTAGCTTAACACCCTTCTCTGAGACGTACGAGCTCAAAGGTTATGTAGTTGAAGGTTATCAGTAATATACTCCCAATTTGGTAGTGTGGCCTACTAAGTGTTGCTGTGTGTGCTGATCATTTGTTGATCATTTGTGATCAAATCATGGCTTTCGTGTAAAGCGTAGCTTTGTGGACGAGACCTCATCGAGCCTCACAAACCGGTAATGGTCGAAACAGGAAAGATGAGGCAAGGTTTCAAGGGAAGCTCCCCTAGGGTATGTCCATTCCTTCTGGAAAAAGGTGATATCATGGTATGGAGCCCAGATATTTACCTGTGTGGTTGCTACAATCTCATTTACTATGTGATTGTTGCTTTGTGATCGAGGTACCTCGGATAAAGGTCGCAAACGACCGGGGGTGGCATATCTCAGGTTTACTACCCGGGAAAAGGGTAACCGACCTTGTGTTGGAAGAGAGCAGTTTTCTCTCGGGGCGTCCCTCCAGAGTCGTTCCTACGTGGCATAGGAAGTTCCTTAGCCTGACCATTTGTTGGAAAATCCAAAGAAACAATACGAGTCTCGTACAGCTTTAGTTGTATTACCTGCCATGGAATATGGTGGTAACCTGCTATTGAACATGGTAGCTATAGTAGGCATACAATAATGGTTGTATGCTGGCTAAGATTAATATTATATTTTCGAAATGTTTCCACACTATGCACTAGTAATAATATCAAAGGTGTTTTTGCGTAGTAAGCATGTTTAACTATCATAAGGAGAAATATCCTCCAATTCTGCGTTTGCATTGTGTGTGTGGCGGGAGGCCTTATGGTAGTTTCATTTTCCAAAAAGCATTGTGGATTTCAATGTTTAAAATTCTTTTGTTGTTTGTTTTAAAGATAAACTGTTTTTGTTACTCACACCAGTCCCATGACTGACCTGGGGTTTATTGTTCCCTTCCTAAACTCTGGGTGCCCATAATTTTCCACACGGGCAGTCTAGAGTTGGGTTTTTCAGATAGTCAAGTTTAGTAGATTATCGGGAGCTAGTTCAGTTTTTGGAGTTCATGCACTAACCTTGCTTATCTTGGTGTAACGTGATGGTGGTTCGAGCTTTATGTTGGAGTTATTGGTCTCATTCTCTTTGTCGGATCACTTCTGTTTTCCGCTGTAGCATCTTTATTTATCTCTGATATTCTTGTATCATATTGATATCATTGTTGTATATCATTTTGGATATTGTATTCATTGGAGTTGTATATGATATTATCCATTTCTTTATTCTGCTGTGTTGTTATACTTACTGTGTTATAAGCTCCGGTGACCTAGATTCGGCGTTTGAATCTGCGGCATTTTGAGTACAAGTGAAGTATGGGTGCCGATTTTCGAAGGCCGAGTTCAGGATCATTACAGTGGTATTAGAGCTAAGGTTGAACTTTAACTCAGGAATATAACACAGTAAGTAACTCATTAGAGATAGGGTGAAGTATACCCTAGAATGAGTGATCCCTAAGATATCTGTCCGTATGTCTCAGTAAATTCTCTTAATATTCACTGATAGGGAGTATGAGTGCAAGAAGAGGATGAGATATGGGCAGGGGAATACGACTATAAATGGTCAATACCCTGTAACAACAAGGAAGCAATCTTTTCTCTACCAATCTCTTTGGTTCATCATCTTTTCTCAATTCTTTGATAGTTCCTGGTAGATCCAGGAAGAAGATTTGATATATTTGCATGGGACATAAACTCCAAATAGGTCAGAATTGTTTGTTTGAATGAATTGTTTGCTTTGGTTGCTATGGTTGATAGGTATACTTTAGTTTCTAAACTGAAAGTTTTGGAATTGTATCCATATATCTATCTATTCTTTGGGTCCCAATATGTTCTACGAATGGTTAGTTATCCCTTCGAACTAACCGATGCCCCTGCATACTTCGTAGATCTGGATAACCGAGTATCGTGTGAAGAATTTAAAAGATTCATTCTTATACCTATAATTGATATTCTGATTTGGTGAGCCAAATGCAGAATAGATATTCAGTTTGATTTGATGAAATATTCTTCATCTATCTTTGTGTCTCCTTTGCAAATTTCGGGGACGAAATTTCTTAAAGGGGGAAGTCTGTAACGATCCCGGATTTTATATAAGTTTAAATTGATAATTAATTTAATTTTTAAATAAAAATTGTGAAATTAATTGATAAATTAATTTGAGTTTCCCTGAATTTGAAATAAAATATATGTTAAATCATTTTAATTTAAAGCTTATATATATATTGAATTTGAATTAAAATTTAAATAATAAGATTAAAAGATAAAATTATATATAAGATAAACTATAACTATAAATAAAAAAGTAGAAATAAGTATGTATGAAGTAAATTATAAAATACAAAGTAACACATTAAATAAAATCTAACAACAAACTAAAATAGAAATTTATTTATATTATAAAGTAATATTACCAAAGTCAAAGCAAGAGAAAAATAAATAAATATATATATATATATATGAATGGCTTGCTAAAGAAGACAAATGATAATCAATGCAAATATCTTTAGCCACCACAACAACTTCACTTCAGCCACAAAAGAAGAAAGAAAAATAAAGTATGTGAACAAGTAAGCAAGTATATGTGAATGAATGAAACAAGAAAATACATGTATTCGCTTGCAAAAGAAGGAACAAATTAAAAAAAATATTTGTACAAAGGCAATTAATGCCATGATCTATCAGCCACCAAAACCTAATATCAGCTGAATCAAACAAGAAAATATCTCTGATTTATATTGTACAAATAAACATCAACTTGTATAAAATGAATACCCTGTTAACTCCATTTCCAAATAGCAGCTCTTCTCATTTCAAATTCGTTCCATTCGAAACTGAGAGAAACTAAAGTAAACATCACTTAAAACATAAACAAACTTCAACTTTAAACAACAACAGTCTACTTCAATACAAACCAGAGGAAGAAGATCTTCAGCTAGCAATTTCAAAATAATAGTTTCAAAGCCTGATTCATAAAAGAAGCTCTGTTCTTCTTCTGGAAATTACGGTGATTAACTTTTGTTTTTTTAAGCTTAAAAGTATGAATCTGTTGCATATATGTGTGAATAAGTATGTTCATATATATATATATATATATATGAATGCTCTGTGACTGATGAATAGCATTTGTGTGCAAGCTGTGTTTATAAGTGTTCCTCTGCCTGGGATTTAAACACCAGGTTCTTGATTCAAAAATCATTCCCTCTGGATATACTTGCTGTTTGAGCTTAGTGTTAAGACAAAATTTGTTCGTTATGTCATAAACTAAAGATTAAAATTTATTTAAGTAAAAACAATTTGTCAATAGCTCCGAAAATCAAAAGGACTGAGAAAAACTTTATATATGTCCAAATTAAAATTTCTTAATTATCGAATTCAGGTTTATAAACTGAATTCCTATACTAAAATATGATTTTTAAAGCAAAATTTATAATTTTTAGATCATGGGTGGAAGTGCAGTTTGGGGTTGTTCGAATTTCTTTGTTTGAAAATTTCCTGATGATCTATGAAGTCGTAGAGGTAGGGATCGTGTCCGGTGGTAGCAGAGTGAACGGGGTGTCGAAGAAAAATAGTGAGATGGTGGTCAGGCCCCCGTGGTGGCGGCGGTAAGCTCAAGAAGTTTGGAAACCTAGTTTTGTCATGGATTGGGATTTGGTCTCGTTCGTCATCGATAGGCAATCGAGTGCTGCGAAGTTTTAGGAGGTGGGAGAGAAAGTGTCGATGAGTGTCAGGCCGGAGTTGCTGACCTTTAGGTGGTTGGAGCTGCGAGAATGAAGCGTTGACAGGTTTGAGGAGGTGATGGATCTTGTGTTTCCAGGTTTTGGATTTAACTCGAATTCAATTTCGATCGAGTTGGAAGAAATCTGAAGTTTGAGTTTGGGTCAAGGGATGCTAATCGAAGTGGGATGATCATCGTCGATGATCAGAATCACCCACAGCCTCCGTGCATGTGCACGGTGTGTTGTCTGGTGAAGGTTGTTTGGGTTTTGGTTGCATAGATTTGAGTCTCGAAACATTCTCGAGTAATTCGAGTATTAGACTCGAAGTAAATTTGGTTTTGGCTCGAAGTCATCTTATAAATGGCTCGGGTAAATTGTTACAGGTTTTAAAACCTGTAAGTTTTAAAATTTTTAAATCTGGGTTTTAAAATGTGAAATAAAGGGTTTTTGAAAGTGTTTAAACTTTGTTAAAGTTAATTTGTTTCCCTTTTAAATCTTAAATTTAAAATGAAATTTTAAAAGTAAAATTTGAAAGTAAATTGTTTTAAAATACCTTATTAATGATAAGTTGATCATTTATAAGAAAAATGTTTCTATCTTTAAATAAATGAAGATTTAATGATTTGTAATTATTAAATTAATTAAAATGGATGAGTAATGATTTGGATTAATTAATTTAATAATTAAATGTTTAAATCAATTGATTAAGGTTTGAGATAATTGATTGAGAATAAATAAATTGGTAATTAAGGATCATTTATTAAATAAGATTTGAATTTTTAATTAATGATTAGTAATTAATTAATTAAATAATTAAGGATTAATTAATGAGTTATTAAAGATAAAATTTATTTGTAATTGATAATGATTAATCTTAGTTAATTACTTTAGAAAAGTAATTAATTTTAATAGTTAATGAAGGTCATTAACTAAGATTATTTAAATAATTAATCAACTAGCTTTTGGAATTAATTGATTACTAATTTACCCTAACTAGCAAAATTTATTCCTAGAAATTAATCTGATTTAAATTAATCAGATAATTAATTAATCTTACTTATGGATGTTTGAAATATTATGAATTGCTTGATATCTCTTGTGTGATGCTATGTGATATGAATTGTTTTAATTCAAGCTGTGATGAATGTAATTTATTTATTATAATGCATTTATATTATCTATCTGTGATTCTGTGTATATAGATAAGTGTTATAGGATTATATCGCTTATTGAGATTGTTGTGATTGTATCTATAATGACTGATGATGTTGCACTATTGTGTTAAACCCCTGGACCACACTTTTACACACACAAATATGGATTTCACGAGGAATCGGTTAAGTCACAGATGATTTAAATTTAATATTTTTGAAATTGAAATTTTAATTTCAATTGATTTTGGAAATGGATTTGGGTTAAATGTTAAAGCTTTCGAAAAGGAGTTTTTAAGATAAAAGCTATGTTGAATAACTTGGTAAAGTTTCCAATTTAAATAATTTAATTTGAATTTGAATTCAAAAATTTGGAATTGAATTCCATGTGTGGAAATTACGGTTAAAGATGTTATAAATGTGTTTATATGAATTTAAACCATTTTAAAAGCATGGTTTTGAGAATTTGAATTTAACCCAAGGACTTTAACTCGTATAAAAGAATCAGATTTTTCGAAATGAAAACTATTTGTTTTCAAATAATAGAAGCTTTCATATAAGGAATAAATTTCCAATTTGTGTCAAAAGATTTTCAAGATTGAAATGAAAATGGTTTTCCGAGTTATGAATAAATCTTTGTGAAAGATTGTTGAACTTTGTTTTGAAATTGGAAAGGTGTACCTTTGGTATATAAGGTCAAAATGGAATTGTTTTGAAAGCTATGAGTTAAATCTTTGTTTTAAAGATTGGACGAGTTAATCCAAATTGGAATGGAAATCGATTTGAAAATCTATGAATAGATCTTTGTGAAACTGGGTGAACTTTGTGAGATGAATCTTTTTGTAAAAGATTGGAAATGGTAATGTGTTTAAACCATTTGAAGAGAAGTTTTGGATAATAAGTTGTGACTTAATTGAAATTCCATTATCCATATGTTTTTAAATATTACGCTCATTATTCGGTTTAGCCGGGAGAGGACTTTGTGTCATATAACCCATTCTGAATAATGATACGACGTATATGGATAGCATTTGAAGACCGGTGGTGAAGACCGGATACTTTCGAAAACGAAAGGATTACCATCGATTGTCTTTGCATCGGCTGATCCCCGGTATAGAGATTTTAGCACCCTTTGTGATGGGAAGTCCGGACGTGATTAGAAATTATCCAGATTTGCAAGGGCTTCTTTGGAAGTGCCTTCGGTTCTGTTCGAACCCGAAACAAACTTGTATGGTTGTATGTCTGACATTACACTTTGAGATATAAAGCTGATTTCTTTCAAATACATTTCTGTTTGGTGGCGGAGATTTTTTCTCTTACCTTAACACCCTTCTCTGAGACGTACGAGCTCAGAGGTTATGTAGTTGAAGGTTATCAGTAATATACTCCCAATTTGGTAGTGTGGCATACTAAGTGTTGCTGTGTGTTGCTGATCATTTGTTGATCATTTGTGATCAAAGCATGGCTTTCGTGTAAAGCGTAGCTTTGTGGACGAGACCTCATCGAGCCTCACAAACCGGTAATGGTCGAAACAGGAAAGATGTGGCAAGGTTTCAGGGGTAGCTCCCCTAGGGTATGTCCATTCCTTCTGGAAAAAAGGTGATATCATGGTATGGAGCCCAGATATTTACCTGTGTGGTTGCTCCAATCTCATTTACTGTGTGATTGTTGCTTTGTGATCGAGGTACCTCGGATAAAGGTCGCAAACGACCGGGGGTGGCACATCTCAGGTTTACTACCCGGGAAGGGGGTAACCGACCTTGTGTTGGCAGAGAGCAGTTGTCTTTCGGGGCGTCCCTCCAGAAGCATTCCTACGTGGCATAGGAAGTTCCTTAGCCTGACCATTTGTTGGAAAATCCAAAGAAACAATACGAGCCTCATACGGTTTTAGTTGTATTACCTGCCATGGAATGTGGTGGTAACCTGCTATTGAACATGGTAGCTTTAGTAGGCATACAATAATGGTTGTATGCTGGCTAAGATTAATATTATATTTTCGAAATGTTTCCACACTATGCACTAGTAATAACATCAAAGGTGTTTTTGCGTAGTATGCATGTTTGACTATCATAAGGATAAATCTCCTCCAATTCTGCGTTTGCATTGTGTGTGTGGTGGGAAGCCTTATGGTAGTTTCATTTCCAAAAAGCATTGTGGATTTCAATGTTTAAAATTCTTTTGTTGTTTTTTTTAAAGGTAAACTATTTTTGTTACTCACACCGGTCCCATGACTGACCTGGAGTTTATTGTTCCCTTCCTAAACTCTGGGTGCCCAAAATTTTCCACACGGGCAGTCTAGAGTTGGGTTTTTCAGATAGCCAAGTTTAGTAGATTATCGGGAGCTAGTTCGGTTTTTGGAGTTCATGCACTGACCTTGCTTATCTTGGTGCAACGTGGTGGTGGTTCGAGCTTGATGTTGGAGTTATTGGTCTCTTTCTCTTTGTCGGATCACTTGGAGTATCACTTCTATTTTCCGCTATAGCATCTTTATTTATCTTTGATATTCTTGTATCATATTGATATCATTGTTGTATATCATTCTGGATATTGTATTCATTGGAGTTGTATATGATACTATCCATTTCTTTATTCCGCTGTGTTGTTATACTTACTGTGTTATAAGCTCCGGTGACCCAGATTCGGCGTTTGAATCTTCGGCATTTTGAGTACAAGTGAAGTACGGGTGCCGATTTTCGAAGGCCTAGTTCAGGATCATTACAGATTTTCCAAATCAATTTCCATTTCAATTTGGTTTAAAAAAATCACCATTTTAAATCTGTTAAAAATAAACAGATTCAATTCACAAAGTTCACCCAGTTTCACAAAGATACATTACAGTGGAGTTAGTAATGTATGAGTGCAAGAAGAGGATGAGATAGGAGTCAGGATCATTACAGTGGTATCACTAAGATAAGCAAGTGAAGTACAAGTGATTTACAGATTGAATGGGTTAATTCAATTTGAAAATTGAATTGTTTTAAAAAGCTATAATTGAATCTTTGTGGAAGATCATTAAACTTTGTGTTTGAAATTGGAAAAGTATATCTTTTGTATAAAAGATTTGAAATGAAAATGGTTTTCCGAGTTATGAATAAATCTTTGTAAAAGATTGTTGAACTTTGTTTTGAAATTGGAAAGGTGTACCTTTTGTATAAAAGGTCGAAAAGGAATTGTTTTGAAGGCTATAAGTTAAATCTTTGATTTAAAGATTTAATGAGTTAATCCAATTGAAATGGAAATTGATTTGGAAAATCTATGAGTAGATCTTTGTGAAACTGGGTGAATTTTGTGAGTTGAATCTTTTTATTTAAAAAGATTTGAAATGGTAATGTGTTTAAACCATTTGAAAGAAAAGTTTTGGGTAATAAATTGTGACTTAATGGAAATCCCAATATCCATATGTTTTAAAATATTACGCTCATTATTCTGTTTAGCCAGGAGAGGACTTTGTGTCATATAACCCATTCCGAATAGTGATACGACGTGAATGGATAGCATTTGAAGACCGGTGGTGAAGACCGGCTATTTTCGAAAACGAAAGGACAACCCGTCGATTGTCTCTGCATTGAGTCGCGCCGGTATAGAGATTTCCTAAGTGATGGGAAATCCGATCGGGATTGTGAATACCCGAATTGCAAGGGCTTCTTTAGAAGTGCCTTCGGTTTTGTTCGAACCCGGAACAGACTTGTATGGTTGTATGTCTGACATTACACTTTGAGATATAAAGCCGATTTCTTTCAAATACATTTCTGTTTGGTGGTGGAGATTTATTCTCTTAGCTTAACACCCTTCTTTGAGACGTACGAGCTTAGAGGCTATGTAGTTGAAGGTTATCAGTGATATACTCCCAATTTGGTAGTGTGGCATGCTAAGTGTTGCTGTGTGATTGCTGATCATTTGTTGATCAAAGCATGGCTTTGTGAAAAAGCGTAGCTTTGTGGACGAGACCTCATCGGACCTCACAACCCGGAAATGGTTGAAACAGGAAAGATGCGGCAAGGTTAAGAGGGTCGCTCCCTTTAGGGTATGTCATTTCCTTCTGGAAAAAGGTGATATCATGGTATGGAGCCCGGATATTTACCTGTGTGGTTTCTCCAATCTCATTTACTGTGTGATTTTTGCTGTGTGATCGAGGCCTTGGATAAAGGTCCCAAAGGACCGGGGGGTGGCATACTCGAGTAGTAGTTACCTAGTTACAGAGGTAACCCGGCCTTGTGTTGGCAGAGATCCGGGTAGGTTCTCAGGACGTCCCGCCAGAGGCGTACCCATGTGGCAGTAGGAAGTTCCTTAGCCTGACCATTTGTTGGAAAATCCAAAGAAACAATACGAACCTTGTACGGTTTTAGTTGTATAACCTGCTATGGAATGTGGTAGTAACCTGCTATTGAACATAGTAGCTATAGTAGGCATACAATAATGGTTGTATGCTGGCTAAGATTAATATTATATTTTCAAAATGGTTTTCTACACTATGCACTAATAGTAATAATATCGAATGATTTTGCGTAGTAAGCATGTTTGACTATCATAAGAAGAAATCTCCTCCAATTCTGCGATTGCATTGTGTGTGTGACGGGAGGCCTTATGGTAGTTTCATTTTCCAAAAAAGATTGCGGGTTTCAATGTTCAAAATTCTTTTGTTGTTGTTTAAAGATAAATTGTTTTTGTTACTCACACCAGTCCCATGACTGACTCGGAGTTTATTATTCCCTTCCTAAACTCTGGGTGCCCATAATTTTCCACACGGGCAGTCTAGAGTTGGGTTTTTCAGATAGTCAGGTTTAGTAGATTATCAGGAGCTAGTTCAGTTTTTGGAGTTCATGGTTGACGTTGCTTATCTTAGTGCAACGTGATGGTGGTTCGAGCTGATGTTGGAGTTATTGGTCTCATTCTCTTTGTCGGGTCACTTGGAGTATCACTTTTGTTTTCCGCAGTATCATTATTTATCTCTGATATTCTTGTATCATATTGATATCATTGTTGTATATCATTCTAGATATTGTATTCATTGGAGTTGTATATAATATCATTCATTTCTTTATTCTGCTGTGTTGTTATACTTACTATGTTATAAGCTCCGAGGAGCCAGATTCGGCGTTTGAATCTACGGCATTTGAGTACAAGTGAAGTACGGGTGCCGATTTTCGAAGGCCGAGTCAGGACCGTTACATTTGGTATCAGAGCTAAGGTTGAACTTTAGCTCAGGAGTATAACACATTAAGTAGCTCATTAGAGATAGGGTGAAGTATACCCTAGAATGAGTAATCTCTAAGATATCTGTCTGTATGCCTTAGTAAATTCTCTTACTATCCACTAATAGTGAGTATGAATGCAAGAAGAGGATGAGATAGGGGACAGGGGAATACTACCACGAATTAGTCAATACCCTGTAACAATAAGGAAATAATCTTTTCTCTATCAATCTCTTTTGTTCAACACCTTTTTTCTCAATTCTTCGATAGTTCCTAGTAGATCCAGGAAGAGATTTGATATATTAATATTGGACATAAACTCCGAATGGATCAAAATTGTTGTTTGGATGAATTGGTTGCTTTGTTTGCTATGGTTGATAGGTGTACTTTAGTTCTAAACTAAAAGTTCTGAAATTATATCCATATATCTGTCTATTATTGGGTCCCAATATATTCTACGAATGGTTAGTTATCCCTTTGAACTAACCAATGCCCCTGCATATTTCGTAGATCTGGATAACCCGAGTATTTTGTGTATTGTTAAATAGATTCGTTCTCGTATCTATTATTGATATTCTGATTTGGTAAGCCAAATGCAGAATAAATATTCAGTTTGACTTGGTGAAACATTCTTCATCTATCTTTGTGTCTCCTTGGCGAATTTCGGGGACGAAATTTCTTAAGGGGGAAAGTCTGTAATGACCCCGGATTTTAATTTTATTTAAATTGATAATTAATTTAGTTTTTGAATTAAAATTGTAAAATTAATTGTAAATTGATGCGAGTTTCCCCGAGTTCAAATAAATTCTATGTAAAATCATTTAAATTTTAAATATTGTATATATATGTATATGGGTATATATGAGTAAATTTGAATTTATATATATATATACATATATATACACTGAAATTGAATTTAAATCTTAATATCATAATACAAAATAATACAAATAGAATGAAACAAACAAAAATAATAAAAGAAAATAATACTCAAATATGAACACATAATATAAGTATGTAAGCTTGGGAAAATAAAGATAATAACACTCAATATAAAGATCTGTAGCACACAAAACAAAACAAAACACAATTTACTTCAGCCACCAAAACATGAGATCTACAGCCACCAAAGTAGAAAAGAAAAATCTCTTTAGTCAATACAAAATAAACAAAGAAAAGAAGATAAGTATGAGACATAAGGTACATATGCATTAAATGCTTTCATCTCAGCTCAAAGTATTTGGTCAATTCGAAATCTTACAAAATGTATCCATCAACCACCCAAAGCAAGAAATATCCCTGCCTCTTGTACAAACAAATAATAATATCACCTGTATTCATTTTATACATATCATCTTCTCATTTCAAATTCGTTCCTTCCTAAGCTATGAAAACTGAGGCAAACACTATCTAAAACTCAAACAAACAAATCAACATACAACTTCATCAAAATACAACCTAAATAACAATACAAATTCATGAAAGCCAAAGATCAAGTGAAGAACTTCAGCTTGCAAATTTCAACCTGTTTCAACATAAAAGAAAACTCTGTTCTTTCTTTTGGGAATCACTGTGAGTAACCCAACTTTAAAACAATTTGAATTGAAAAGTATAAATTCTGTTGCACCTATATGTCTGTGAATACGTAAGTTGCATCTATATCTATATATGAATTCTTTATGATGGAATTGTGTTCAGACTGATATTTGAATATGTCTCTGTTTGAAGTTCATAAACAAACATTTTTGCTTCAAAATTCTTTTTCTCTCAATCTACTTATAGTGTGTACTTAGAATCAAAATGAAAACTGGTTGTTATAGTATAAACTTGAGATTAAAAATTTATATAAGTTAAAACAATGTTTAACTTTCTCTGGAAGGCAAGACAACACAGCTAACTGCAAATAAGCAAGAAATTCAAACTTCATAATTCATGAATTCAGGTGTATAAATGGGATCATTATACTTTAATATGATTTTTAGAGCAAGATTCATAATTTTTAGAGTTGGGAGTCAAGAGCAGTCTGGAATTGTCGGGATTTCATCATTTTGTCGATTTCTGGTGATATAGTCGATGGGGAAGGTCGGGATTTTGGTTGGTGATGGAGGAGCCTACGGGGTGCCGAAGAAAAATGAAGGGAAGGGCTCCAGTTCGACGTGGAAGCGGTGGAGAGATTTTGAAAATTTTTAACCTAGTTTTATGGAGGTCGGGTTTTGTGATCACCGCAACCCCTCTGATTGATCGAGTTGTACGAAACTTGGGAAAAAGATGTGTGGGTCGGAGGCGAAGGTCTGGGTGGAATGGCGTGGATGCCGGTGGTCGAGATCAACGGCGGTGAAGGATTTTGTAGTCGGTGATGGGTTCGAGTATTTAGTCGAGTTACTCGATTTTGATCGATGGTGAAATTGAAGGATCTGGGAGCTCGGGCGAGTCGGGTGGATCATCGATGACTGGTAGGTGTCGGCGACGATGATCGGAGTTGCTCCGATCGCGTGTACACGTGCACACATTTACGCGTGTATCTGTTGATTGCGTTGTGTTGTGATGCATTGGGGAAGAAATAGTTCGCTTCGGGTCAAGCACGAAGTTGTACGCGAGTTGTCTCGAGGAAAGTGAATAACGCGAGTGGCTCGGGGTTTAGCTCGAGTATTTTCAGCTTGGGCTCGGGTAAATGTTTTGTACAGGGTTTTAAAGGCTGTTCTATTTTGAAATTATAAAACTAAATCTTAAATTACAAAACAAAGTTTTTACTAAGTTTTAAATCAAAGTTAAAATATAAATTCAAGTGCAATTTTGAAAATGGAATGAAAAGCTTTGGAAAAGGTTGTCAAAGTTTAGTCAATTGTTAATAATGATTTACTTTATTTAACAAGGATTAAAAGGGTGTAATAAAGTAATTAAAGAAAATTTAATAGTTAATGAAGTCATTAACTAAAATTATTTGAATAATTAATTAATGTGATAAATTTTAACAATAAATTAGATTGATTAATTTAATAATAATCAATTGTGGAATTATTAAGTATAATTACTTTATGATAGTAATTAAAGCATTAATTTTTCAGAGTAATTAATTGAGTTAATTTGATTAGTTCGAGTTAATTTCTTAAGTTTAATTTTGAATAATCACTTGACAAATTAGAAGTATAATTACTTAGAGAAGAAATTAATGGATGATGACTGGACATAATTAATGGAATGATGATTTGTGATTTGAATTAGTAATCAAGGGGTTAATTAAGTTAATTTATTAAAGAATTAATTAAATAATTGTGATTAATTAAGATTAATTTAATAATTTAAGATTAATTGATTCATCAATTAAGATTGATTAGTTAATAGTAAAAGTTAACTAATAAATGATGAAAGGGAATTTATTTCAAATAATTTGTAATTAACTTATGATAATTAACCTGGATTAATAATTGATACATATGATTTAAATGAATCAGTTGATTAATAAGTTTATTTGTGAATGTTTGGACCTGACTGAATGATTGAATTGTTGATATTCCCTGATCTGTGATGCTGTGTGATATATTCTGATTTGTGCGTGATCTATACTGTAGTTCATTTATCTGGGATGAATGTAATATATTATCTGTAAATAATATATCTGTGATCTGTGAATAAAAGATAAGCGTTATAGTTATACCGCTTATCAACTATATTTTTGTACCTTGATCTGTGATGATTTATTGATGTTGCACTACTGTGTGAAACCCCTGTACCACAATCTTACACACACAAATATGGATTTCACGAGGAAATCGGTTAAGTCACAGATGTTTTAAATTTAATGTTTTTGAAATTGAAATTTTAATTTCAATTTATTTTGGAAATGGATTTGGATTAAATGTTAAAGCTTTTGAAAAGGAGTTTTTAAGATAAAAGTTACTTTGAATAACTTGGTAAAAATTTTCAATTTAAATAATTTAATTTGAATTTGAATTCAAAATTTGGAATTGAATTCCATGTTTGGAAATTATGGTTAAAGATGTTATAAATGTGTTTATATGAATTTAAACCATTTTAAAAGTATGGTTTTGAGAATTTGAATTTAACCCAAGGACTTTTACTCGTATAAATGAGTCGGATTTTCCGAAATGAAAACTATTTGTTTTCAAATAATTGAAGCTTTCATATAAGGAATGAATTTCCAATTTGTGTCGAGGAATTTCAAGTTTGATTAGATTCGAGTACAAGTGAAGTATCTGGTATAGGTTACTCACTGTGTTATAAGCTGAGTCAAGATCGTTATAAGTGGTATCAGAGCTAAGGTTGAACTTTAGCAATGGAGTATAACACATTAAGTAGCTCATTAGAGATAGGGTGAAGTATACCCTAGAATGAGTATCCTTAAGATATCCGTCTGTATACCTCAGTAAATTTTCTTACTATCCACTGATAGTAAGTATGAGTGCAAGAAGAGGATGAGATAGGGGACAAGGGAATATGACTATAAATGGTCAATACCCTGTAACAACAAGGAAACAATCTTTTCTCTATCAATCTCTTTTGTTTAGCATCTCTTTTCAATTCTTTGATAGTTCCTGGTAGATCCAGGAAGAAGATTTGATATATTGCATGGGACATAAACTCCAAATAGGTCAGAATTGTTTGTTTGGATGAATTGGTTGCTTTGGTTGATAGGTATACTTTAGTTTTTAAACTAAAAGTTTTGAAATTGTATCCATATATTTGTCAATTCTTTGGGTCCCGATATGTTCTACGAATGATTAGTTATCCCTTCGAACTAACCAATGCCATTGCATATTTCATAGATCTGGATAACCCGAGTATTTTGTAAAAAAAATTTAAAAAGATTCGTTCTTGTATCTATTATTGATATTCTGATTTGGTAAGCTAAATGCAGAATAGATATTCAGTTGATTTGATGAAATATTCTTCATTTATCTTTGTATCTCCTTGGCAAATTTCGAGGACGAAATTCTTTTAAGGGGGGAAGGTTGCAACGACCCCGGATTTTATATATATTTAAATTGATAATTGAATTTAAATCTTAAATAAATGGGTTAGAAATAAATATAAAAATATAGACTTTGGATACAAGGGAATAAATAAATGATTTAAACTTAGAATTGATGGTTAATAATGATTTGAATTTATAAAATAAATATAAGACAATAAATATTAAAGTAAATATATATATATTTTAATCTCATAAATCCATACAAAACAATGTAATACAAAATAGACTACAAAAATAAAAATAGAAAATTATTTATATTATAAAATAATAAGATTAAAGAAAAATAAAATACACTTAAATATGAAAATAAATATATGTATACACTTGTAAAGGAGAAAAAAACTAACATCTTCAAGAATGAAACAAGTAAACAAGCAAATGAAGATAAGTATGAACAAACAAAAAGAAGACACTAGAGTAAATGTCCATGTATAAAATCAAAATTGGATAAGTATGTTTGTACAAGGCAATTAATGAAGCCATCACGTTCAATTATATCAGCCACCAAAACAAAGAAATATCACTGACTATTGTACAAACAAAAATTTATCACTTGTACAAAATAATTTATCACCTGTAAACTTCTTTTTCTATATCTCCATCATTTTCATTCTAGTCCGTTCCATTCAAAACTGAGAAAAAAATCTAAAGCAAATACCATTCAAAACTTAAACAAGAATTCTACCTAAACAACAATACAAATTCAAAACAAATCAGAGAATCAAGAAAGATTCCAGCTTGTAATTTCCAGCCAGTGTCAAAGAAGAAGCTCTGTTCTTCACAAAAACACTGTGAGTAAACACCCTTCTTAAAAGCTTAAGTAAATGAAATCTGCTGCATGTGAATCTCTGGAATGATTTATGTTTTGCATGTTGATAAATATGGGGATGATAAGTGTGCATGTCTGTTCACATATGCATATCTCTGTTTTGCTGACAGGTTAAAAAAATCTTGGTAAAAAAATCAAGTTTTCTTCATACATTCTCTTATAAGTTGTGAATTTCAAACAAAATAGGTTTGTTTAAACATAAGCTAGGATTTAAAAATATACTTAAGTACAATAAGTTTGCAAATTATCTGGAAATCAGGAAGACAGTGAGAAAACTAGCCTGGAATCTGTTACATGTCTTGATGAATACTTGAATTTATTATCTTCTTTGATATTGACAATTATGGAATATAAATCTGTCTCTATGTGTATGTATATATGTGATGCATGTCTGGAAAACAAAGCTTGCCTCTGTTCAGACATTCCAGGTTTTAAAACCTGTTTGAAATTTAAAAATCATTCCACCCAAACAATTTTAGGTTATGATTGCCGAATGATTGTTGTTTATATGAGTACAACACCAATTTTAAAAATAAACTCAAGTGGAAATATGGATTAAATACCTTTAAATTTGAATATTACAGTGAAAATCAGAATATGGGTTAAAATTGATTAAGCCAAATTTGATCTTTGATTTTAAAATCTGAAACAATGAGCAAAATGATGAATTTAGTGCTAAATATCAACATTTTTAGTTGAGTAATTTGGGTGAACTCGTGAGTTGAACGTGAAATGAGTTTCTGGCAAACTGCGGGGATCGCGTGGATTGTTGGTAGCGGGGTTGTAGCAGTAGGTTGCTGGGGGGTCGGAGAGTTTGGGAAAAATGCTCGATTCAATTCCAGATCATCGTAGTGGGCGATCAGAGTCGAATTAGGGTTTTAGCTAGTGTCTTTGTTAATGCCGGAAAAAAAATCACCGCGGCGTCTCTGGTGAACCGAGTGTCGTAGGACCATGGAGAAAATGAAGCGTAGGTTGTGATGTTACTTTGGCCAGAGCGGCAAGGTTCCAGGTAGACTAGATCACCGTCATGGGGTGGATTAGTCGACTGAGGTTTAGTACTAGGGGATAGTCGGTGGTTCGAATTCGATCCCAGGCGAATTAAAAGAGAACTGGGTCGTCATGAAGTTTGTATGGGTTATCGGCGATGTGGAGGTGATCGTGGTGATGGCCGGAGCATCGCCGTGAGACTATGCACGTGCACGAGTATCTCCATGTATCTGGGTGGTTTTGGGATCGGAGAAGAAGAGCAATGGCTTGGGTTTTGTTCGTGATGAATCGTGTTCGACTCGAAGCGTAATGGGTTTTCGTGATTGCTCGAGAGTGTCTTGGGGTTTTTGGTGATTTTACTCGGGTCTGGGAAGTTTGGGTTGAAAACAGTTTTTAAATTTCTAAAATTTAAACAAGTTTTCGAATTTCAGTTTTAAATCAAGATTTTCAAAGATTTGATTTTTAAGTTAAAAATATGTTTAAATTTGTTTTGGGTTTGCATAATTGTATTGGAATGATTATTTAAAATTAACCTAAGAGTCTTAAGGTTTATTATTAAAGGTTTAAATAATAATTGAAGTAATTAATTAAGACTAATGGTTTGTCTTTAATTAATAAAGGTTAATTAATTATTGTAATTAATTGAAGTTTTTTTTTACAAATAAAAATAATTAAAGGTTAATTATTTATTGATTAAAGATTGATTAATTAATAATTAAAGGAAAATTAATTTATCATTAAAGGTTAATTAATAAATGATTAAAGGATGATTAATCAAAATGGTTTGTAATTAATTAATGACTAATTAACCAAGATTTGTAGTTTATTCATAAGTAATTAATATGGTATAAATTAATTATAATCAGATATTAATTGATCCTACTTATGAATGTTTGGATTTTATTGAAGGCTGAATTGATTGATATCCCTGATATATTATGCTTTGTGCTATGAATTGTTTTGTTTTATCATCTCTGCTGTGTGATGCTTTGTGATTAGAATTTTTCTTGAAGATACTCGAATCATTACAGTTGTATATAAAAATGTGATGATCCTGAACTCGGCCTTCGAAAATCGGCACCCGTACTTCACTTGTACTCAAAATGCCGCAGATTCAAACGCCGAATCTGGCTCACCGGAGCTTATAACACAGTAAGTATAACAACACATCGGAATAAAAAAATGGATGATATCATATACAACTCCAATGAATACAATATCCAGAATGATTTACAACAATGATATCAATATGATACAACAATATCAGAGACACATAATAATGCTACAGCGGAAACTACAGAACTGATAACTCCAAATGATCTGAAAAAGAGCATGAGTCCACCAACTCCAATATCAAGCTCGAACCACCATCACATTTCACAAAGATAAGCAATTGTAGTCCTGTGAGTGAACTCCAAACACTGAACTAGATCCAGATAATCTACTGAACCTGACTATCTAAAAACCCAACTCTAGACTGCCCGTGTGGAAAATTGTGGGCACCCAGAGTTTAGGAAGGGAACAATAAACTCCAGGTCAGTCATGGGACTGGTGTGAATAAACAAAACAGTTATTTTCACAAAGAAAATAAAAGAATTTCGCAATGCTTTTGGAAAGTGAAACTACCATAAGACCTCCCGCCACACACACAATGCAATCGTAGAATTGGAGGAGATTTCTTCTTATGATAGTCAAATATGCTTGATACGGGAAAAATTCTTTGATATTATTACTAGTGCATAGTGTAGAAAGCCATTTCGATAGTATAATATTAATCTTAGCCAGCATACCACATTTCGTCGTATGCCTACTATAGCTACCATGTTTTGTGGCAGGTTACCGCCACGCTGCATGGCAGGTTATACAACTAAAACCGTACAAGGCTCGTATTGTTTCTGTGGATTTCCAACAAATGGTCAGGCTAAGGAACTTCCTACTGCCACATGGGTACGCCTCTAGAGGGACGTCCCGAGAACCTACCCGGATCTCTACCAACACAAGGCCGGGTTACCTCTGTAACTAGGTAACTACTACTCGAGTATGCCACCCCCGGTCCTTTGGAACCTTTATCCAAGGGCCCTCGATCACAAAGCAACAATCACACAGTAAATGAGATTGGAGCAACCACACAGGTAAATATCTGGGCTGCATACCATGATACCACCTATTTCCAAAAGGAAATGACATACCCTAAAGGGAGCGACCCTCATAACCTTGCCGCATCTTTCCTGTTTCGACCATTTCCGAGTTGTGAGGTCCGATGAGTTCTCGTCCACAAAGCTACGCTTCTTCACAAAGCCATGCTTTGATCAACAAATGATCAACAAATGATCAGCAACACACAACAACACTTAGCATGCCACACTACCAAATTGGGAGTATATCACTGATAACCTTCAACTACATAACCTCTGAGCTCGTACGTCTCAGAGAAGGGTGTTAAGCTAAGAGAATAAATCTCCGCCACCAAACAGAAATGTATTTGAAAGAAATCAGCTTTATATCTCAAAGTGTAATGTCAGACATACAACCATACAAGTCTGTTCCGGGTTCGAACAGAACCGAAGGCACTTCCGAAGAAGCCCTTGCAATCCGGGTATTCACAATCCCGATCGGACTTCCCATCACTTAGGGAATCTTTATACAGGCGCGACTCAGTGCAGAGATAATCGACAGGTTATCTGATGGTTCTCACAAATACCCGGTCTTCAACACCGGTCTTCAAATGCAATCCATATACGACGTATCATTATTCAGAATGGGGTATATGACACAAAGTCCTCTCCCGGCTAAACCGAATAATGAGCGCAATATTTAAAAACATATGGATAATGGGATTTCAGTTAAGTCACAACTTATTATCCAAATTTCCTCTTTAAGTGGTTTAAACACATTACCATTTTAATCTTTTACACAAAAAGATTCAATTCACAAAGTTCACCTAGTTTCACAAAGATCTATTCACAGATTTTCCAAATCAATTTCCATTTCAATTTGGATTAACTCATCCAATCTTTAAACAAAGATTTAATTGATAGCTTTCAAAACAATTCCATTTCGAATGGTTTAAACAAATCACCATTTTAAATCTGTTAAAAATAAACATATTCAATTCACAAAGCTCAGCCAGTTTCACAAAGATTTATTCATAGCTTGGGAAACAATTTTCAATTCAAACTTGAAATTCCTTTAATTTAAATTGGAATTTCATTTCTTATATGAAAGCTTTTATTATTTGAAAACAAACAGTTTTCATTTCGAAAAATCTGATTCATTTATACGAGTTAAAGTCCTTGGGTTAAATTCAAATTCTCAAAACCATACTTTTTGAAATGGTTTAAATTCATATAAACACATTTATAACATCTTTACCCATAATTTTCAAACATGGGAATTCAATTCCAAATTTTGAATTCAAATTCAAATTAAATTATTTAAATTGAATAACTTTACCAAGTTATTCAAAATAACTTTTATCTTAAAAAACTCCTTTTCAAAAGCTTTAACATTTAACCCAAATTCATTTCCAAAATCAATTGAAATTAAAATTTCAATTTCAGAAATATTTAAATTTAAATCACCTGTGACTTAACCGATTTCCTCGTGAAATCCATATTTGTGTGTGTATGGGTGTGGTCCAGGGGTTTTACACAGTAGTGCAACATTACAAATCATCACATCATCACAGATTTAAGCATATCAATATCGATAAGCGGTATATTCCTATAACGCTTATCTTTTATTCACAGATCACAGATATATATATATATATATATATCACAGATAATAAATTACAGTCATCTCAGACAAATAAATTACATTACAGATCACAACACAAGTCAAAATATATCACAAAGCATCACAAATCAGGGATATCAAACAATTCACAACATCCAATAGGATACGGCCATCCATAAGTAAGGTTAATTAATTTATCATTTAATTAATTGAACTTGGATTAATTATTAATCCAATTGACTATTATAATTAATCACATTAATTAATAAATCACTTTGGTTAATTATCCCTTGATTAATCACTTTAATTTATTAATTAATTATCCTCAAATTAGTTATCTTGATTATTTAATCACATAAATTAATTATCCTTAAATTAATTATTGTTTAATCTCTTGATTAATCAACCTTTAATTATCAATTAATAAAACTTTAATCATTAAATAATAATCCTTAATTATTTTCATTAAGTAAATAACCTTCAAATTATCACATCAATTAAACAGCTGGTAATTAACCTTAATAAATTTAAGATAAACCCCTTGTCTTAATTAATTTCTTAATTGTTATTCAAATATTTAAATAAACCCTCAAAATAATTGTTAACGGCACTTTTCCACGACTTAGCAACCCAACGACTTACGAGTTAAATAAGAAACGACTTAATGATCTAAAGACTTCAGAGAATCAACGGGTTAGCGACCTACGGGTTAACGACCTAGTAATTCAGTGAAAGGCAACGACCTATGACCTAAAGTGTCTAGCGAGCTAGCACTGCAATGAAGGAACGACCTAACGGCCTAAGGACCTAATGACCTAAATGTTTAGTGAGCTAACATAGATCTACAGCGAGTTAATGGCCAACCGACCTAGCGAGTTAACAAGCTGCATATCCCTATGTCGTTTGATCATAGGTCGCATCAAGATTTGGTCGCTGCCATTCCTAAACCTAGCCTAGGTCGCTCCACTTGATGCCTCGACATGTTTAAGTCGCCTTCCATTCCTCATAGGTCGCTACGACCTACCAGCTAAAGCAATTAGCAAAGCGAAACCATTATAAGCCATAGACCGTATCCATTAGGTCGCTTACGACTTACGACCTACGACCTAATCCCTAAGTCGTCCACGACCTACGACCTACCTCCAGATTTTCCCTATAAATACCCCGCCTACTCCGCATTTGAAAAGGGAGGAATTTTTGGAAACGCCAAGACTCTGCTGATTTCTCTACTGACTTCAACACTTCAAAGACAAAGGATACTCCAAAGAGTCTTCGAAAAGAATCAAGTTCATTCAACATGAATCGAAAGAGCTTTTCTGCATCAAAGTTCTGATTACTTGTCTTGATTGAGTTGTAATCGAAGAGTGATTGTAAAATCTGTAATCGAATCAGTCATAGAAGAAATTAAAGTGGACATAGGCTTGAATTTGAGCCGAACCACTATAAAGTCGATGTCTCTTTACTTTTACTGCAATTATCTGTTTGTTTTAGTTCCCGTACCAACGGGTGGTGCTTTCACTTTACTAATACTCACACCGGGGTGTTAGCGTTACATTTTTGCGTTAACATTTTTGGTGCTTTCACTGAGAACATCGAACTCAGGTGTGTTCTCACCATTGCTTCACAAAGATTTGTTGAAACACTCTCCTTAAAAACCAGAAGTCTATCTGAAATCATGGCTCCTGGAAGAAAGAGTAGATTTACTAGATTCGGAGATGCTTATGACAGGACCGCCACTTCTCCAGTGCCAAATCAGGCGACTCCTACTGTTGGAGTCACAAGGGCTGAACTTGATGTCGTTGTTTCTGGGTTATTCCAACAAATGGAAACTCAAAATGCTTTGATGATGGACAGGTTAAACGCTCTGCTTGGGGTTAACCAACGGCCAGAAAATAATGAACCAACCTTTGCTGAAGATGCTCATGATTTCCAAGAGAAAAGTATTCCTCAAAGGGCAGCTGGCACCGCTGAAGGGGCACCTCCCCAAGCTGGAGGTTCAAGGCTGCAACCACCTCTTTGCGAACGTTTGTTCAGGCAAACTTCCGAAAAAGTGGCTGACGTCTGCCCGGCAAGGCCTTCGAATGATGAGGAATACCTATTAGGAATGATTCGCCAAATCATGAAAGAAAGTATGCAAAGGGATGAAGATGAAAATGACTGGGGGTTTGCTCCAAGCAAGAATCCGTTTACTGAGAGAATTCTAAAAGCTGAATTTCCAAAGAAGTTTGTTCCCCCTACTATCCCAGCCTATCAAGGGACAAGCGACCCTAATCAGTTCTTGTACAAGTATGACTGGCATATGACAGGTGCCAGGGCAACAGATGAGATTAAATGCAGATATTTTCCTGTCTATTTGGAGGGGGTGGCTCTACTTTGGTTCACAAAGCTACCAGTCCGATCTGTGGATCAATTCTCTGATTTAACTCGTAAATTCAAGGATCAGTTTAGGTTGTATGCTTCAAAGGCCAAGGACATAATGCCACTGTCTAACCTCGAACAAGCTCCCGGAGAATCTATCAAATCTTTCTTGAACCGCTATAATATAGCCTTGGCCGAAGTGGATAATGCTGAGCCTCGAATGATTCTAACTTACTTGATGCAAGCCATCGATAAAACAAGTGAGTTTGGAAAATGGTTGAAGATGAAGGAACCAAATTCACTTGAGAAGTTTTATAAGAAGGCTGACGAATTTATGCGTCTGGAGAATCTTTCTGCACCAGCAAAGGTGGTTGTGGCTGAAATTGAAAACAACAATGTGGCTGAAACTTCTAATAAGAAAGAATCTGGTGGTCAAAAGAGGGAAAATAACAGTGAGAAAAGGCAGAAAGATATGAAGAAACCTCGCCGTTTTTCAGATTTTACTCCTTTGACTGAGACTCCAGAGAATATCTTCTTCGCAACCAAGGATGCTATCGAGTACCCTAAGCCACCTGAGATAAAGCTTGGGAAAATTTTTGTGCCTAATGGAAAATTCTGTCGATTTCACAATCAGCCTGGCCATGACACTAATGAGTGTCGCCATTTGAAGAATTTAATTGAAGAGCTGCTGCGATAGAATAAACTGCAACAGTATGTCGAGAGAAACAGAGGTGATCTGGCCTCATCTACTCAGGGGCAGCAACTCCCTGCTCGTCAATCTGGCTCAGGTGAAAAGGCTGTGGTGTAGGAATCTGAAAGGCCTGTTATTAATGTAATCACAGGGGTTCCTCACCCAGCAGGCAGAAGTTGGGGAGAGATGGAGAGCTATGCTCATGCTCTGAGACATGCCCCGAAAGAAGAAATTGTTTTTGTCTTGGAAGATATTGTTCCTTCCAAATAGCAAAGAACTTGTCACGATGACATCATATTCAGAGTTAGAGATTCTGTGGGAATTGAGGCTCCCACCATGGATCCTTTGGTAATATCCGCCGGTATCGGACCAGCTATTGTTAGAAGAGTGCTTGTTGATTGCGGCGCTTCTTGTAATATCCTCTTCAAAAAGACATTTGATCAAATGAAAATTCCGATGGCTGATGTTCAAGCTTCTTCGCAAAAAATTGTTGGGTTCACTAGGGAACCAAAACAGCCCATCGGAACCGTCGACTTATTTGTAGAACTTGGTGAAAGGGAAAGAAAAGTGGTCCGTAAGCAAACCTTTGTTATTGTTGACGAATTTTCTGCTTATAACGCCTTCTTCGGACGACCAACTCTGGCTGCATTCAAAGCTATTCTCACCCTGTGGTGCCTAACTATGAAATTCCCCACTGATAATGGCATTGGTGTTTTGAAGGGGGACCAGAATGCTGGGCGGGAATGTTATCTCACAGAGTTGTGGGAGGCAAAGAAGAGAGAGATGGGAAAGGGTGCGGTAGCTCCGCTCCACATCAAAGAACCCACCTTGTAGCAATTACGGGGTGGACCCTGCACTGGTTAGCATAGTGGTGCGTGAAAGGAAATTGATCCCAGAAAAACCAGTGCAGGGGAGAATAGAGTGGTGCCGGTAGAAGTAACGGTGCCAATACCTGTTGACCCGAATGACCCAAACAAGGTGCTGAATGTGGGTTCACAACTTGGTATGACGGTTCAGAATATACTAATAGCATTCTTGAAAGCAAACCTGGATGTTTTCACTTGGAGTCATGCTGACATGTGTGGAATATCTCCAGAAATTGCAGTGCATGCTTTGAATATTGATCCGAAGTTCACACCCGTAAAGCAAAAAAGAAGAACCCAGGGTCCTGAAAGGTCGACAGAATTAAAAGAAGAAGTAGATCGGCTCATGGAGAATGGCTTCATCAGAGAATCCACTTATCCAAATTGGGTTTCTAATCCAGTGTTGGTTAAAAAAGCAAATGGGAAGTGGAGAGTATGTATCGACTTTTCAGACTTGAATAAAGCATGTCCCAAAGACTGTTTCCTGTTGCCCAGAATTGATCAGTTGGTGGATGGAACAGCCGGGCATGAATTAATGTCTTTTATGGATGCTTACTCAGGATATAACCAAATCATGATGCATGAGCCAGATCAGGAGGACACGAGCTTCATCACTGATGTTGGTCTTTACTGTTATAAAGTCATGCCCTTTGGACTAAAGAATGCAGGGGCAACTTATCAAAGACTTGTAAATGCCATGTTCAAACCCCACATTGGGAAAACTATGAAAGTATATGTTGATGATATGTTGGTGAAATCGAAAAAAGCAGTAGACCACATGGATCATTTGGCAGAAATGTTCGCGGGTCTCCGAAAGTATGGGATGAAGCTAAATCCTCTGAAATTTTCATTCGAAGTAGAGTCAGGAAAATTCTTGGGTTTCATTGTGAGTGCTAGGGGCATCGAAGCTAATCCTGCTCAGATTACTGCCTTAAGAGAAGTCAAAGCCCCTAGAACAAAGAAGGAATTGCAAAGCCTTAATGGGAAAGTCGCTACTTTTAGTCGATTTATTTCTAGAGTCACTGATAAATGCATTCCCTTCTTTGATGCTCTGAAGAAAGGAAAGAAAAACTTTGAGTGGACTCCCGAATGTCAGAAAGCTTTTGAAGAACTGATTCATCACATGGAAAAGCCTCCAATACTTTCTCATCCCAGCAATGGTGAAGATCTTTTCATATACTTGGCAGTCTCATCTCATGCTCTCAGTGCAACACTGGTACGGGAAGACACAAAAGTTCAGCACCCGGTTTATTACATCAGCAAAAGATTCACTGGGGCAGAGATGAATTATTCGAAGTTAGAAAAGCTCGACTATTGTCTATTGATCGCGTCCAGAAAGTTGAGGCCATACTTCCAGGCTCATCCTATTAAAGTCCTCACTGATCAACCTCTAAAACAAGTCCTATTCCGCCCTGAAACTTCGGGTCATCTTCTGAAGTGGAATATTGAACTCAGTCAATACGATATCACCTACCATCCCCAAAGAGCAATCATTGGAAAAGCTTTAGCAGATTTCATTGCAGAATACACAGATAAAGGTGGCAGTGAGGAAGAGGTAACTGATGACATTCCGATTCGATGGAAATTATATGTTGATGGTGCAAGAAATGACTACTGTTCTGGAGCTGGGGTTGTGCTTGAAACCCCCGAAGGGCGGTCATTGTGTTATGCGTTGAGATTAGAATTTCCTTCGACAAATAATGAAGCCGAATATGAAGCTCTTATTGCCGGTCTGAAGATTGCTAAAGAATTGAGCATCAAAGTATTGCAGATCTTCAGTGATTCCCAGCTTATTGTATGCCAAGTCAAGAAAGAGTTTCAAACTAAAGGAGGAAATCTGCTTGCTTCCCTATCAAAAGCCTGCGAACTTCTCGATGATTTTGATCATTATACAATAAACCATATCCCCCGGGAAGAGAACATGAAGGCAGATTCTCTCGCGAAATACTCAAGCTCTGGCGAAGCTCAATTATTGGGATTGGTCCCTGTAGAAGTCTTGACAGCTCCAAGTATTGATGAGATGGATATTGACTGGATCATGGCTGTATCTCAAGAACAGGAGTCATGGATAACCCTTATCAAGGAATATCTACTCAGCGGCTCCTTACCAGAAAACTCAAAAGAATGCCAGAAGCTGTTAAGAAAAGCCCCGAGATATGTAATTCAAGGCGACCATTTGTATAGACAAGGATTCTCGATGCCTTTACTCCGATGTGTAACCAAAGAAGAGGCTAAGACAATTTTGGCTGAGGTGCACGGAGGAGAGTGTAGGGATCATTCAGGTGGCTAAACTCTTGCAAAGAAAATTCTCCGCTATGGGTATTTTTGGCCGGATATTAATCGAGATGCTGCTAGCTACTCCCGAAAGTATGACAGATGCCAGAGATTTGCAAAAATCCCAAGATCACCTTCCACCATTCTAACACAGATGGTCAGTCCATGGCCATTCGCCATTTGGGGAATAGATCTCATTGGGCCTATGCCGATTGCCAGATCCGGAATCAAATATGCCATTGTTGTTGTTGATTATTTCACTAAATGGGCTGAAGCTGAACCATTGGCTACTGTTACCTCTAAAAAGATGATAAATTTTGTGACTAAACATATCATTTGCAGGTATGGTGTGCCTCAGAAGATAATAACAGACAATGGTACCCAATTCGTAAGCGAAGAATTCCAGGAATTTTGCAGGCGATTCAATATCCGAAAAAGCTTCTCAGAAGTGGCTCATCCGCAGGCCAACGGGCAAGTGGAAGCAGTGAACAAAATCATCAAATCAACCATCAAAAAGCAACTGGAAAAAGCAAAAGGTGGTTGGGTTGATAAGCTGCCACTAGCACTATGGGCATATAGGACTACCCACAAAACTGCGACTGGGCACACTCCATTCTCATTAGCATATGGATCGGAAGCAATGATTCAAATGGAAATAGAGGTCCCCTCACACAGGAGAATTCATTTCAACCAAGTTGAAAATGAAAAGCTGCAACTTGAAGCACTTGACTTGCTTGATGAAAGAAGGAAAGAAGCTGAACTCAGAGTTGCAGCTCAACAACAAAGGATAGCCAGGCACTTCAATTCCAAAGTTCGTCAACGCAGCTTTGAAATTGGAGATCTAGTCTTGAAAAGGATCATGACAGCAACAGGAGTGTTTGGGCCAAACTGGGAAGGGCCATATGTCATAGGCAAAAAACTTCTTGATGGCACATTCAAACTCACAACTGTCGAAGGAGATCCAATCCCGAGAGCCTGCAACAGCAATCACTTGCGTCCATATTTTACTTAAAAGCTATGCTTAGATTTGTAAAATAATTCTGGATGAATCATTCTTGTAATGTAAGCCATTGTAAAATCAGTGTGACTCAGCAATAAGAACTATAAAGTGGATGTAGGCCCAATTCTTGGCCGAACCACTATAAATCTTGTGTCTTCTACTGCTTTAAAATGCCTGTATCATTTCGATGTGCAAATATCTTAAATATGTTGCTAAAATGTCGATTTAATATTGCAAGAAATTAAAGCAAAGCTTACCATTTCAATACGTCACAAACCCAAGCGATTCCCATAAATCACTCAACAAACAAAAATCAAGCCACAAGAATTCCAGACTCAATTCCTACACAAGAAGTGCTTCACACAAATGGTTGATGGTTCCACCGAAGGGGCACCTTCCCAAAGAGAAGGCACCATGCCCTTGCTAACTGACTGCGATCGTTTGTGCAAACAGACATCCGGTTAAGTGGCTTGCGTCTGCCCCATGGATTCACTCAACCATGAAGTACACTTCTCTAGAAAAATCAAACAGCTTACTAAAGAAAGGAACATGTATTTGAGAATGATAACGAGGAATCGCTAAGTGACAGTTGATGAAAAGACATGGACATGCAGACAAAAACAGCCGAAATGGAATCTTGTCTCTCACCCAAGAATGTTGGTGGGACCACCCAAGGGGGCACCTTCCCAAGATAGAAGGTTCCAGGCCCTTGTTACTTGATTTTGATCGTTCGTACAAATGAATATCCAGTCGGGTAGCTTGCGTTTGCCCCGTGGACCCACTTAACTGTGAGATGCAACCTTCCTGGCAAACCAAACAAAGCCCTCCAACGAGGCACAAGCCCTCTTCGGAGGCACACAAACAAAGCCCTCCAAAGAGGCACAAGCCCTCTTTGGAGGCACACAAACAAAGCCCTCCAACGAGGCACAAGCCCTCTTCGGAGGCACACAAACAAAGACCTCCAACGAGGCAAAAGCCCTCTTCGGAGGCACAAGCCCTCCAACGAGGCACACAAACAAAGACCTCCAACGAGGCAAAAGCCATCTTCGGAGGCACAAGCCCTCTCCGGAGGCACAAAGCCCTCCAACGAGGCATGCCCAAATCGAAATGCTTCTCTCACCCAAGAATGTTGGTGGGACCACCCAAGGGGGCACCTTCCCAAGATAGAAGGTCCTAGGCCCTTGTTACTTGATTGCGATCGTTTGTGCAAACGAACATCTAGTTGGGTAGCTTGCGTCTGCTCCGTGGGACCATTCAACTGTGAGAAAGTAACTTTCAGGCAAAACAACACAAGCCCTCTTTGGAGGCACAAAGCCCTCTTCGGAGGCTCAAAGCCCTCTTCAGAGGCACAACAAAAAAGCCCTTCCCAAAGGCATATCAAAAAAGCCCTTCCCAAAGGCATATCAAACAAGCCCTCTCCAGAGGCACAAATCAAGAAGCCCTCTTCGGAGGCACAAAGCCTTCTTCGGAAGCACTAAACAAGTAAAGCCCTCTAGCGAGGCACATCCAAAAACTTCGTTGATGGAACCACCGAAGGGGCACCTTCTAAAAAAGAAGGTTCTAGGCCGCGGCTAAATACTCGTGATCATTTGTGCAGACAAATATCCGATAAAACAGCTAATGTCTGTCCCGTGGGCCCATCCAACGATGAAGCATAACTTTCTGACAAACATATCAAAGCTTTCTTCGGAAGCTCGCTTCACTGCGTAGGGGAATCCACTTTTCAAAAGGTAAAAAGTGACCATCTCCGAAAGTTGAAGTGTTTTAAAAAAAAGAGGAGAAAGAAAAACTTCTCCGATGCAAGGCACACTCTACTAAAAGCAGAATAATATTTCCTCAAAACGGAAGAATTATTCTCTAGAATAAGAGTACAAGTCTTTTCAGAATATTGCAATGAGCCGTGGTATGGGGGCACAAAGCTATATTAATAAAAACAACGCTCAAACAGCATACCACGAGCTCACTGCAGTATCGTACAAAGAAAATAAAGAAACTTGTGCAAGAACAAGGAATAAATGCATTCGTAAATACTAACAAGTGATTGTACAAGTAAAAAGAGTCATTTTTATTCTATACTATCAAATTTTTTATACATGCACAGGTTTCAAAAAGCGGGGGCCGGTACCCGCACAATATCCGGTCGATACAAGTCTCTAGACAAAAGACAAAATAGCAAAACAAGAAGGATAGAACCAAACTCATTTCTTCTTCCTCCCGCCGCCTTTGGAGCCCTCACTTGGCTTAATGGCTAACTTCGCAGGCCGGCTTGGACGAGTTGCGGAAGAAGGAGAAAGAGGTGCAATCGGGTCATCTTCTGTTTTCTGGTCACCAGCGGAAGTGTCCGCTTTTTCATCATCAGCAGAAGCGCCTTTCTTTTTCTTCGAAGCCCCGCGCTTTCCCCTCTTCTTTGAAGAAGATTCACTGCCCAGAGAAATAAGATCAGAAAGCTTTGTATCATCGGTAGTGAATCTTTCCAAGGTCCTCTCACCCTCCTCAAGTTCCTCGGCTTTTTGCTCTTGAGAAGCCGCCGGGTCGTCTAAGCCTTGAAGAGCATCTATTTGTTCTTCTTGCGATCCCGGTTGAGAAGTAGAAGGAGGAGTAACTTGAAGAGGTGGAGGAGCAGCAGCTGGGGAAGGCGAAGCTGGTACAGCACTTGTTATTTTCGCTACAGAAGAAGAAAAGTTAAAAACATCAGTATTTCCCACAAAGAGAGGAGATGGTGGCACATCAAAGCTTAAGTAATAGGCAAAAAGTTCATCAAGCTCATGCGAAGCAAACGAGCAGTCCACTTGAGCCAGATCGGAATTGAAGTTACCCGGAGAGCTTGGTTTGATCACTTCGATTTCATAGTCTTGGGCTTTAGTACTTTCTTGGGCCTCTTCTTCAGTGTGAGCAGTTCTAGTTTCAGTTACGGCTTTAACAGGAGGCGGAGAATGGGAACTTGAGCCAATAATGTCAACGTCGACCGAAGACGAAGGACGGGCTGGGTCGGTCAAAGGTGCCTTCCCTGGATGCTCTCCTTCCACTACTTCAGCCCGCTGATTAGCAAGTTGTTCTTTTCCTCTCGCAAGGGCGACACGGCCCTCGTCGTCAAATAGTTAGCCTCAAAATCTTCTTCGGTGCAACCGGCATCTTTGAGCACTTCAACTGCTGCTTCACTTACTTCAGCCAATGTAATCTCATACTTCGGGCCCAAGAAAGAAAGACTGCCTTTCCCCAAGATGCTGAGGACGTAAAACTCAAATGGAGTGGAGCTGATGTTGGCTTTAGTCGCCTCGTGCGAATGTTCAGCTGCCACTTTTCCAGAAATGGCGTCGTCGCGTTCTTTTTCAGCTTTAGCAAGCTGGACTTTTAGCATCGCAATCTCCGCGTCTTGAGAGCTAGTTTTTTCCCGCAGCTGAGCAGCATCTTTGCGGTACTTTTCAACAATTGTCTGCTCTACCTCAAGACTAGCTTCAACATCTCGCTGAGCGGCATGAGCATTTCTTAATTGTTTTTGGAGCACTTCTTCCTTTTGTGTATAAGAAGTGGAAGAAGTGGCAAGCTTGTCTTTGAGTTTCTTGACTTCAGCCTCAAGCTCCTCGTTGAAAGCAGTGATGCTCTTCATTTCTACATCGTGCTGATCAAGAATTTTCTACCATTCAAATTTATCGTTCTCTATGGTCAGCATGGCTTCAAGATTTAAGCGATTTATTCTTTGAAGTTCATCGACCAGTTTTTGCCAGCTGGACATTCTTTCTATATCAAGCTTCACAGCATCAAGATTTCTCAGCATGGCTTGTTTATCAATTGGAACTAAGTCCAAATCAAAGCGCACTCCTTTCAAACACCAATTCGGAAATCGGCTTTGGAGTGCAGTCGGAGGCTTCTCGATCTGATAAGGAGGCCTGTTGATGATTGACTGAATATCATCTCCTTTGAGGGCAGGAGAGCGAGAAGGAATATCTAAGGAGACAAAAGCAGCGGGCACTTTAGAGATTTCAGATGAAGACTTGACGTCGAGTTTGGCCCGCTTGCTTGGATCCTCGGTTATGTGACTCTTTCCCCTATCGTCGTGAGACTTTCTTTTGTGAGAATCGTCATCTCTTTGGGAGGAGTCATGGCGGTCATCTTTTCTTCCATATCCCTCCTCGTAAGCCTGCCTCTCACGAGCTTTCCTAGCCGCTCGTTCCTAATCAGTTTCCCTGGGGGCAGAAATATAGCGTCGGGGATCATAAAAGTCATGCCTTCCGTAGCGTTGAAAATCATCATAATACGAGCCGCTTCATCCCATTGGAGAATCTGAAAATGAAAAAGAGATAGAATTTAGAAATCTCCTGAAAAGGAAGTTAAGTGCGAGTAACTGCTAAAAATCCTAAGTGTGTGTGGCGTCCAAACTACGCACGTCAAGCTACAAACCACTCTTCCGCTTAGGAGTGATGTTGGCTTTTGCAATAGGGGTCAACTCTTGGGTTGACGGAAGTGGTCGCAAGACAGATGTTGCTTCAACCGATGGAGAGACAAGCTTAGAAGCAGTAGTATCGTCTTTAAAAAGCTCTTGAGAAGTCACCATAAAATCGCTTAACCCCCCGAAGATGTGGTCACCGTCATGCCCAGCCGAGTGAGTCACACCAGCAGTTCCTTCTTCAGCATGCTCAGCACTTTCCATGGAGGCCTCCCCGGGACGTTGAGGGAGTTCCTCTTCTTCGATAACTGGAAGAAGCTTAGACTTGCCGGAAAACTCTGCACCCTCAGCAGAACTGGAGCATTTTATCAATGAAGCTTCCGCAACAAGTTCTTTCAACGCAAGTTCTTTTGCGGGGGCTGGGGCATCAGATGTTTCCGGCTGAGAAGCAGGAGCATCGTGAAGCTGAAGGGATCAGGAAGGATGTAAAAGGCCAAATTGATGTAGAAATTCATCTTTCAAAAGAAATTTGATACTCCTTCCCTCGACAGCTACAGCACTTAGCCTATCAAAAGTTGACTTGTGACTGGAGTCTTTAGAAGGGGTAGGAAGTGCTACAAGAGTAAAAATGAAGTTAATACTTGACAACCTGAATTCTGAAAGGCTCAGAAATGGAGTGAATGGAGATAGACAATCTTACTTCCTACTCTCCAGATGCCATAGAATCTTGGAGGGCAACGAACGAAGAAAAACCAATTTAAGAACCCGTAAGCGCTGTTGGGCAAATCTGTAATCAATTTGCGATTTCTAGTGCTCCTTATAAGCGTGATGGAAGGATGGTCCTTATTCCTCCCAAACGAACACAAGTAGCAAATTTCGTCGAAGCTCGAAAGGTGATTAAGTGTTCTCTCGAGCAACACACACAAACCCATCAGAATGTCATAGCCATTGGGGTGCAACTGGAATGGTGAAATAGCCAACCGAAGAAGCAGCTTTCTGAGAAAGTCATTGAAAGGAGGAAAAGCTCCGCTCAAGCACATCTGACGGTTGACCGCAATAAAGCCAGGAGGTGGCCTGCCGGTGGTATCATTTACTCCAAGAAGTAAAGCTTCGGTCTCAGCAATGCCAAATTAGACGTAAAGCTGGCTGAAAACTCGTTGGGTTAGAGTGGTTGAGACTGTTTCCGGAGGATTCTCCAGAGGGTCAGCTATTGGGAAGACTTCTTCAATCTGTTCTACTGTTTCTTCTTGTGCTTGATGAGAAGTCATTCTACACAAGGAACTGGATGTTCAAATATGAAGGTGCATGTTTCCTAAAAGCCTGTGAAGTGTTGTGCGAAGCTAGTAGAATAACAAGTAAATAAAAAAAATAATACTGGTTGGCATATGTCAATTTAGGAAAATTCAAGACTTGTTGTTAAATTAAAACTGAGAGTAGTGTCAATGCAGATAACATTCGATAATAAGCAGTTCTAACTGTGAGAATTTTGCGTTGACACTTCATTCAAGTTAGTTAATTCGCAGCATTTCACACTCGATTAAATTCAAGTTATTTTACTTAAGTAGAATATTGTCTCTTGATCTAATCCATCGTTCGATGTGGGCAGTCAATGATGAGTATATTAGTCCCAGTTTTCTGCAAATGTTGTATTTAACAGGTTATTAGCAATCAAGTCAATACAATCTATGAAAAAAAAGTGCAACAACTTCAAGCAGTTCAAATTGGCAATTCAGTCAAGTTCTGTAAAAATTTTGCAAGTGTTCAAGTCCTTAAGTCGGAGGAACGACTTAAAACTAGCTCGGGATTACTTAGGTCGTCCAAATCATGCTCAACGACCTAACATAAGTCGGCCTCCATTAAGTCGCTCTGCTGGAGTTATGGAGTTCATTAGCCATGTTCCTACGAGTTAAAGCTACGCTGCAAGTTAAGGCATAAGGCTTTAAGCCAAGACAAGGCAAATTTGTTTAAGTGTTAGCTCGTCCAAGTATGCCCGCGACCTAAAGGTTATGTCGCAAGAAGTTAAGTCGCCCAAATCATAGTTCGACCCAAAGATAGGTCGTAAGGAGAGTTATCTCGCCCGAAGAAGTATGCTACACATCTTAAGTCGCAAGTTCGTAAGTCGTTCAGATTCTTTTAAGTCGCAAGGCTCTTAGGTCGTTCGATGCATTAGGTCGCTCTAAGAGTAACTCGGAAATGCCGAGTTTTCTTCCATCAAAAAACCCTAAGTCCTGCTCTCCACTCGCATGTTGCCGTGTGTCCATCCCCCTTACCTCACCAGAAACACTGCAACATAACCCGCTATCCACTAACCCGTTAACCTAATATCTCCTCATCTCCTCCAAACACCTAAAACCTCATCGCCTTCTCCAAATTTCCAAAACTAACATTCGCTAAATAATCCCGTGAGATCCTGAGCCGATTCATTTTTTAAAGCAATTACCAACGATTTGATGATGATCAGAGGGCGAAATGGAGTACAATTTTACAATATGGTAACAGAAATTGCATAGAACTGATGATAGGAGAATTGATGGAAGACGCGATAGATGGATGACATGCGTTACCTATATTCGCTGTTGGAAATGATGATCGAAATAACGATGGAATTTCGCTTTGAAGTTTCGGAGCTCAGAAATTCGTCAATGGCAGTTTCAAAGGTTAAAGCAAGTAAGAAGAAGGAAGGAGAAGCCGAGCAACTTATAGGCGGGAAAAGTGGAATTCGAATCGGCTTAAACGACCTAACAACTCAAGCGACTCACGACTTAGCGATCTGAAGTAGCACGGGTTACGAGATATCGAAGCACACGACCTAGTCCCTAGGCGTATACTTCGAGGGGCAAGTGTTAACAGCTCTTTTCCACGACTTAGCGACCCAACGACTTACGAGTTAAATAAGAAACGACTTAATGATCTAAAGACTTTAGAGAATCAACGGGTTAGCGACCTACGGGTTAACGACCTAGTAATACAGTGAAAGGCAACGACCTACGACCTAAAGTGTCTAGCGAGCTAGCACTGCAATGAAGGAATGAGCTAACGGCCTAAGGACCTAATGACCTAAATGTCCAGTGAGCTAACATAGATCTACAACGAGTTAATGGCCCACCGACCTAGCGAGTTAACAAGCCGCATATCTCTATGTCGTTTGATCATAGGTCGCATCAAGATTAGGTCGCTGCCATTCCTAAACCTAGCCTATGTCGCTCCACTTGATGCCTCGACATGTTTAAGTCGCCTTCCATTCCTCATAGGTCGCTACGACCTACCAGCTAAAGCAATTAGCAAAGCGAAACCATTATAAGCCATAGACCATATCCATTAGGTCACTTACGACCTACGACCTAACCCCTAAGTCGTCCACGACCTACGACCTACCTCCAGATTTTCCCTATAAATACCCCGCCTACTCCGCATTTGAAAGGGGAGGAATTTTTAGAAACGCTAAGACTCTGCTAATTTATCTACTGAATTCAACACTTCAAAGACAAAGGATACTCCAAAGAATCTTCGAAAAGAATCAAGTTCATTCAACATGAATCGAAAGAGCTTTTCTGCATCAAAGTTCTGATTACTTGTCTTGATTGAGTTGTAATCGAAGAGTGATTGTAAAATCTGTAATCGAATCAGTCATAGAAGAAATTAAAGTGGACGTAGGCTTGAATTTGAGCCGAACCACTATAAAGTCGCTGTCTCTTTACTTTTACTGTAATTATCTGCTTGTTTTAGTTCTCGTACCAACGGGTGGTGCTTTCACTTTACTAATACTCACACCGGGGTGTTAGCGTTACATTTTTTGCGTTAACAATAATTTATCACTAACATATGGATTAACTTAAAGTACTTAAGTTAATTAAAAACCATTATCTTTTAATTACTTAATTATACCATTTAAATTTAAAATAAACTTAATTAATTATAAAATAATTATCTTAAACTTTAACTATTTAACAAAGCTAGTATAAACATTCAATTAAGAAAGTATTTTAAACTTAATTAAATTTATCATTTGAAAACTTGTTTAAATTTTAGAAATCAAAAATTGTTTTCAGGACAAACCCGAGATGACTCCCAGAAAACCCGAACCAAACTTTGAGTAAACCCCCAAAATACCCGATCCTTTCCTGAGCTATTCCCTCCTTCTTTTATTTTACTTTGTTTTTTTTTAACTTTCTGTTGTACAGTTTAACACTCAAACTACCCGATACAATACTCGAGCAAACCATTCACTTCCCCGGAAGCAAACTCGAGACCCCAGCCATACTTCAACCTGACACAAACGTCTACGTGTTCTCGTGCACCGATCATCGGACCACCTCCGATCCAAGCCAAAGCCTCTCTCACATCGACGACGACCTCGTCGATGACCCAGAACTATCAGCACCCTCAATTTCCTTCGAAACAAAATTTAGCCTGTCGACACATTCGAACCCAAATTTGAAACATCCCGTCCCGACAACCCCATGCACCATTAACCTCGCCGCCTCGTCCATAGCCGCCTCACGAACCCCTGCATCGATCCCCACCGGAGCGGTCAACTCTGATGCTCCCTTGTCGTAGCATGACCCTTGTTTCCAACATCGACCAAAACGAGTCATTAAGCCATAAAACATCTTCACCCCACCTCCTCACCAATCTATAAATCAAGTGATTATTTTTCTGATGGACAACAACCCGCAAGTTAACTTCAACATCAACCCTGAGCTTCCATTCGACGACGTTCACCAGCAATTGACGAAATACCCAAAATTGATCAACTCCGGATATCTCGATTTATACAATACTAAAAATCACAATTTCTTTACCTAAATTCATCATTTTATAATACGATTTTGTTTATATAACCAAATCATAATTTCTAGATGATCGAATATTTGACCTGTCTTTGATATCTCTGTAATTTACTATTATTGAAATAATCATTGAATTTAAAATCTCGATATCATTTTTTAAAAATAATGTTATCTTGTTTCAAACAATTTTTCTTCAGAAATCATAGTTTAATATTGATAGTATAAAAAGAAATCAAATTTTTGAATTCATTTTAAACCTGGAGATTCCAAAACAGGGATGTCTGTATATATACAGACATGCATACTCTAATCTACATATATATACACATGCAGATATACTCACATCCATACATCATACTTAATATCATGATTTCAATCACAAGCATCAGGCACACAATCAAAATATAAACAGGGTTGAGATCAAAGAGGATAGTTTGCTCATAGTATTTCCAGAAGAAGAACAGAGCTTTCTTTTCTTGAACCAGGCTTGTGAAAATTGCAAGCTGAAATCTTTTAATCTCTGATTTGTTTTGATTATATTGTTGTTTATATTGAAGTTTTGTTTAAGTTTGAATGACATTATTTACTTCATATTTTTGTTTCCAACTTGGAATGGACGAAAATGGGATGAAGGGTTTGATATAAGAAAATGAGTTTACTGGTGATAAATCACTTTGTACAGGGTGATATTATTTTGTACAACACTTCAGAGATTTTTTCTTTCTTTTGTATTGACTACGCAGAAGTTGGTGGCTGATGAGATTTCCCTTGTGTACTTAGGAGGCTAGCATTAAATTGCCATGTACAAATACTTATCCTTATTTGATTTTTGTACATAGATATTTATAGTAATATCTTCTTTTGCAAGCCTATACTTGAATATATATTTCTTACTTTGTTTGTTAACTAGGCTGAAAAAAATCTATTTTGTGTGCTAGAATCTTTATATTAATTGTTATTGTCTTTTACTTAGCTTACATACTAATCTTATTATATGTTTGAAACATGAATGTATATTTCTTTTATCTTGTCTTATTACTTTGTCATATGAATACATTTGTATTTTTCCTATAATTTATCTTATATTTATTTCTATTTCTAGTTTAAATATTTATTATTATTATTTTACTTTAATATTCATTGTCTTATATTTATTTTATAAATTCAAATCATTATTAACCATCAAATCTAAGTTTATATCATTTATTTATTTCCTTATGTCCAAAGTCTATATTTTATATTTATTTCTAACCCATTTATATTTATGATTTTAAATTCAAATAATTTAACACATTTTTATTTGAACTCGGGGAAACTCGCATCAATTTATCAATTAATATTACAATTTAATTCAAAAATTAAATTAATTATCAATTTAAATTTATATAAAATCCGGGGTCGTTACAACCTTCCCCCCATAAAAGAATTTCGTCCCCGAAATTTGCTAAGGAGACACATAGATAGATGAAGAATATTTCATCAAATGAACTGAATATCTATTCTGCATTTGGCTTACCCAATCAGAATATCAATTATAGATATAAGAACGAATCTGTTTTAATATTTCACAAGATACTCGGGTTATCCAGATCTATGAAGTATGCAGGGGCATTGGTCAGTTCGAAGGGATAACTAACCATTCGTAGAATATATTGGGACCCGAAAATAGACAGATATATGGATACAATTTCAAAACTTTTAGTTTAGAAACCAAATTATACCTATCAACCATAGCAACCAAAGCAACAAATCATCCAAACAAACAATTCTGACCCATTTGGAGTTTATGTCCCATGCAAATATATCAAATCTTCTTCCTAGATCTACCAGGAACTATCAAAGAATTGAAAAGATAACGAACAAAAGAGATTGATAGAGAAAAGATTGTTTCCTTGTTGTTACAGGGTATTGACCATTTACAGTCGTATTCCCCTGTCCCCTATCTTATCCTCTTCTTGCACTCATACTTACTATCAGTGGATAGTAAGAGAATTTACTGAGGTATACGAACAGATATCTTAGAGATACTCATTCTAGGGTATACTTCACCCTATCTCTAATGAGCTACTTAATGTGTTATACTCCTGAGCTAAAGTTCAACCTTAGCTCTGATACCAAATGTGATGACCTTCACGAGGCAGTGGCGACCGGTAGGCTTTGCAACCATCCCAGCCCCACCATGGCATACACTGGTACCCTGCCCTTGCTTTTACGGCCAACCTTTCGACTGCCACACCTTACGGCTAACCAACCCCTTGATACTAAATCTCAGGGACATGTAGGGGTAAGAGTCTCCCGTTCGCCACCAAACCGCGAAGCGAGAACCCCCTATCACATTTCACTAAGATAAGCAAGTGCGGTGACCCTAGATTATGGGCACACAGGTATAAGGAAGGGAACAATTCATAGCTTATTCGAGTACCACTGTAATGATCCTAAATTCGGCCTTCGAAAATCGGCACCCGTACTACACTTGTACTCGAATACCGCAGATTCAAACGCCGAATCTTGGTCACCGGAGCTTATAACACGTTAAGTATAACAACACAGTGGAAGAAAGAAATGAATAATATCATATACAACTCCAATGAATACAATATCCAAAATATGATATATAACAATGATATCAATATGATACAAGAATATCAGAGACAAATAAAGATGCTACAGCGAAAACAACAGAACTGATAACCCCAAATGATCTGAAAAAGAGCATGAGTCCACCAACTCCAATATCAAGCTCGAACCACCATCACATTGCACAAAGATAAGCAAGAGCAGTCCTGAGTGAACTCCAAACACTGAACTAGCTATAACTAGTCTACTAAACCCGACTATCTGAAAACCCAACTCTAGACTGCCCGTGTAGAAAATTGTAAGCACCCAGAGTTTAGGAAGGGTACAATAAACTCCAGGTCAGTCATAGGACTGGTGTGAGTAACAAAAACAGTTGCTTTAAATAAAAACAGTTCATAAGAGAGATCCGATATGCTTTTTGGAAAATGAAACTACCATAAGGCCTCCAGCCACATGCACAATGCAAACGCAGAATTGGAGGAGATTTCTCCTTATGATAGTCAAACATGCTTACTACGCAAAAATACCTTTGATATTATTACTAGTGCATAGTGTAGGAACATTTTGAAAATATAATATTAATCTTAGCCACAATACAACCATTATTGTATGCCTACTATAGCTACTATGTTCAATAGCAGGTTACCGCCACATTCCATAGCAGGGTAGTAAACCTGAGATATGCCATCCCCGGTCGTTTGCGACCTTTATCCGAGGTGCCTCGATCACACAGCAACAATCACACAGTAAATGAGATTGGAGCAACCACACAGGTAATATCTGGGCTCCATACCATGATACCACCTTTTTCCAGAAGGAATGGACATACCCTAGGGGAGCTACCCCTGAAACCTTGCCGCATCTTTCCTGTTTCGACCATTACCGGTTTGTGAGGCTCGATGAGGTCTCGTCCACAAAGCTACGCTTCTTCACAAAGCCATGCTTTGATAAACAAATGATCAACAAATGATCAGCAACACACATCAACACTTAGCATGCCACACTACCAAATTGGGAGTATATCACTGATAACCTTCAACTACATAACCTCTGAGCTCGTACGTCTCAGAGAAGGGTGTAAAGCTAAGAGAATAAATTCTCCGACACCAAATAGAAATGTATTTGAATGAAATCAGCTTTATATCTCAAAGTGTAATGTAAGACATACAACCATACAAGTCTGTTCCAGGTTCGAACAGAACCGAAGGCACTTCCAACGAAGCCCTTGCAATCCGGATAATCCTTAATCACATCTGGACTTCCCACAACATATGGAGTCTCTATACCGGGGACCAGTCGATGCAGAGACATTCGACGAGTTGTCCTTTCGTTTTCGAAAATACCCGGTCTTCATCACCGGTCTTCCAATGCTATCCATAATGTCGTATCATTATTCGGAATGGGTTATATGACACAAAGTTCTCTCCCGGCTAAACCGAATAACGAGCGCAATATTTTAAAAACATATGGATATTGCGATTTCAGTTAAGTCACAACTTATTACACAAAACTTCTCTTCAAATGGTTTAAACACATTACCATTTTAATCTTTTACACAAAAAGATTCATCTCACAAAGTTCACCCAGTTTCACAAAGATCTATTCATAGATTTCAAATCGATTTCCATTTCAATTGGATTAACTCATTAAATCTTTAAATCAAAGATTTAACTTATATCTTTCAAAATAATTCCATTTCGACCTTTGATACAAAAGGTATACCTTTCCAATTTCAAACAAAGTTCAACAATTTTTCACAAAGATTTATTCATAATTCGGAAAACCATTTCCAATTCAAACTTGAAATTCTTTTGACACAAATTGGAAATTCATTCCTTATATGAAAGCTTCTATTATTTGAAAACAAATAGTTTTCATTTCAGAAAATCCGATTCATTTATACAAGTTAAAGTCCTTGGGTTAAATTCAAATTCTCAAAACCATACTTTTAAAATGGTTTAAATTCATATAAACACATTTATAACACCTTTAACCATAATTTCCAAACATGGAATTCAATTCCAAATTTTGAATTCAAATTCAAATTAAATTATTTAAATTGGAAACTTTACCAAGTTATTCAAAATAACTTTTATCTTAAAAACTCCTTTCCAAAAGCTTTAACATTTAACCCAAATCCATTTCCAAAATCAATGGAAATTAAAATTTCAATTTCAAAAATATTAAATTTAAATCATCTGTGACTCAACCGATTTCCTCGTGAAATCCATATTTGTGTTTGTATGGTGTGGTCTAGGGGTTTTAACACAATAGTGCAACATCATTCAATCATCACAGGTTCAACACAGAAATATAGATGATAAGCGGTATAAACTATAACGCTTATCGTTCATTCACAGATTCACCGATAATATACAAATGTATCACAAATAAATGAATAAATTATACATAGCTCAATCCACAGAACAAAATATCACAGATCAAATAGGACAATCAATTCAAGGCATCTCATACAATACAATCATTCATAAGTAAGGTCAAGCATTCAAAAATCTTTTATAAGCAGGATTAATTTATTGTTTAATTCTAATTAATTCAATTTATTTCCAATTAAATTAATTACTTATGAATTAATTATCCAATCCTGATAAATTAATTACAAATCATTTGATATAAATTAATTAATCAATCACCTTAATTAATTATTCTTAATTAATTACAATAACAAATTAATTACTCCTTAATTATTTCTTAATCACTTTCATTAATTAATTTATCTTTAATAAATTAATTATTCTCAAATTAATTACCTTAATTAATTGATCACATTATCCTCAAATCAATTATTGCTTAATCACTTGACTAATCAACTTTAATCATTAATCAATATTTAATTAATAATCCTTAATTCACAAATTAATTACATTGATTAATCCTTTAATTACACTGAGTAATCATCACTTAATTACTTCCCTCAAGTAATTATCCTTTAATTACTATCCATTAAGTAATTTCCCTTTTTATTACATCCAGTAATTTCCACTAATTACTTCACTAAGTAATTACACTTCTCTGTTTCAATCATTCCTTCATGATGTAAATCCCATTTTAAATTCAAATTGTTAAAATATACTTTTAATTGCTTAACCATTTTTAGTTATTAGAACAATTTAAATTTAAAACTTTTATTTTCCAAACTAAGATCTAACCTAAGCTTAAATTTATACTTAAACTTAAAATTTAAAAATTCAGTTTTAACCTGACTTTAAAATTTGAACTTCAGTTTAAATTTTAAAAGGAAACAGAACAGGGTTCTGTTTAAACCTGGAAATCAGGTTATACCCGAGCTACCCCATATCTCCTTCAAGTCCAACCCCCCAAGACTTCGAGCCAATCACCCGAGTTACTCGAGACAAACCCGAGCTATCTCCTTTCTTCTTTAAAGCTCAAACAACCAGAAAAGAACAAACGTGCACGCCACCCCGGCCTTCTCCGACCGATCACGCTTCCTTCGACACATCACTGACACCTTTGGCGATCACCACAATCCCTCAACATGCATCAATTCGTCGTAGTTTAGATTTGAGTAATTTGCTCGAATATAGGAACTCATCGATCATCGGAAAAATCATCTCGTCCGACCACGTCGAGCCACCGGTGACCATGGATCTCCGACCTCAGCTTCAACACATCACCTCGCCCCTATCCCCCTTGGTGTGATCGACCAGAATGCTAAGTCGACGACGAAAATAACACGCGACCACCACCTTCAAAACACAGGGCTTAAACCCTAAATCAACATCGTCCGACCACCACGCCATTCTAAAAATCCTACGATCATTTTTCTGATGACCTTCATCACACCAACTTCCTCCAGGAACGACCATGACTCACCAATCATCGCCGATCAACGGAAATTGATGAAAATGCATTTCCGGTCAATCTCGAGATATTTCATCAATCACCATACTAAAAATCATGATCTTACTTTTAAAAATCATCGTTTACAAATACGATTCAGATTATATGCCTGAAACAGAGAATTTTGATGATTGAATTTAACATGTTTTTATCTTTCCACTGTTCTTCCTTAATTTTTTAGAAAATTATAAACTTATTTTACTTAAGTATATTTTTAAAGTTTAGATCTTGTTAATTCCAACATATTTTGTTTAAACATCAAAGCCTAAAAGAAATTAGGTGAAGAGAAATTGAAATTTGAACTTGTTTAAAGCCTATAAAACTTAAAACAGAAGCACGTTTGCCTGTACACAGACATGCACATATGAATACATTCATATATACAGATTTTATACTTCTATATACACATGCAAGACATCATCATCACAACGATTTCTCAAGCAAAAATCATTAATCTACTTAAGTTTAAATTTAATGTTTACTCACCTGTATTTTTGGAAGAAGAACAGAGCTTCTTTGACACAGATTGAAACTTGCAAGCTGAAGCTCCTTTCTTTAATTCTCTAATCTGATTTCAGTTGGTTTAGATTGAAGTTTGTTTAAGCTGTTATTATTTACTTCTGTTCTTTTCTCAGCTTTGAGGAAATGAAGTGAAATGAGGAAGGCTGAGAAGTATATAGGGATATATTTTGTACATGTGATATTATGTTGTTTGTACAAAAAATCAGAGATATTTCTTGCGTATGGAGGCTGATAGATACATATTGTGGCTAACATTAATTGCCATGTACAACTGAGATTTTTTTTCTTTTCCAAGTGTTCATACTTATCCATTCGGTTGTTCATACTTGAATATACATCTTCTTTAGCAGGCTACACATATACATTTGTTTACTTGTTTCTCACTTGTTTCATTTCATTACTCACGTCAATTTGATTTGTTTACATACTTGAATATATTCTATTTTTCTTTCTTGAACTATACTTTGTAATATTGCTTTATAATATAAATAAATTTCTATTTTAAATTTGTTGTTAAATTTTATCAAATGTTTTACTTTAATACTTTATAGTTTATATAATTTATCTTATATATATTTTCTTTAACCTTATCATTTTTTTTCTTGTGTCCAAAATCTATATTTTACATTTATTTCTAACCCATTTATTTAAGATTTAAATTCAAATTCAATGTATATATATATGAATTCAAATTTACTCATATATGCCCATATACATATATATTCACATATATACATATATATACAATATTTAAATTTTAAATGATTTAACATAGAATTTATTTGAACTCGGGGAAACTCGAATCAATTTACAATTAATTTTACAATTTTAATTCAAAAATTAAATTAATTATCAATTTAAATATATATAAAATATCTAATACCCGTACTTCACTTGTAACCTTCCTTATACCCAGATATTAACCGATCCTGAACTCGGCCTTCGAAAATCGGCATCTGTACTTCACTTGTACTCAAAATGCCACAGATTCAAACGCCGAATCTAGGTCACCAAAGCTTATAACACAGTAAGTATAACAACACAGCGGAATAAAGAAATAGATGATATCATATACAACTCCAATGAATACAATATCTAGAATGATATACAACAATGATATCAATATGATACAAGAATATCAGAGATAAATAATGATACAGCGGAAAACAGAAGTGATAACTCCAAATGATCCTCAAAAGAGAATGAGTCCAACAACTCCAACATCAAGCTCGAACCACCATCACGTTGCACCAAGATAAGCAAGTGCAGTCGTCAACTCCATAAACTGACTAGCTCCCGATAATCTACTAAACCCGATTATCTGAAAAAAACCCAACTCTAGACTGCCCGTGTGGAAAATTGTGGGCACCCAGAGTTTAGGAAGGGAACAATAAACTTCAGGTCAGTCATGGGACTGGTGTGAGTAACAAAAACAGTTGTTCTTTAAAACAAACAACAAAAGAATTTTAAACATTGGAATCCGCAATGCTTTTTGGAAAATGAAACTACCATAAGGCCTCCCGCCACACACACACAATGCAAACGCAGAATTGGAGGAGATTTCTCCTTATGATAGTCAAAAATGCTTACTACGCAAAATCATTCGATATTATTACTATTAGTGCATAGTGTAGAAAACCATTTTGAAAGTATAATATTAATCTTAGCCAGCATACCACATTTCGTCGTATGCCTACTATAGCTACCATGTTTTGTGGCAGGTTACCGCCACGCTGCATGACAGGTTATACAACTAAAACCGTACAGGGCTCGTATTGTTTCTTTGATTTTCCAACAAATGGTCAGGCTAAGGAACTCCCTATGCCACGTAGGAACGCCTCTGGAGGGACGTCCTGAGAACCTACCCGGATCTCTGCCAACACAAGGCCGGTTACCCCCTTCCCGGGTAGTAAACCTGAGATATGCCACCCCCGGTCGTTTGCGACCTTTATCCGAGGCCCTCGATCACAAAGCAACAATCACATAGTAAATGAGATTGGAGCAACCACACAGGTAAATATTTGGGCTCCATACCATGATACCACCTTTTTCCAGAAGGAATGGTCATACCCTAAGGGAGCTACCCCTGAAACCTTACCGCATCTTTCTTGTTTCGACCATTACCGGTTTGTGAGGCTTGATGAGGTCTCGTCCACAAAGCTATGCTTCTTCACAAAGCCATGCTTTGATCAACAAATGATCAACAATACACAGCAACACTCAGCATGCCACACTACCAAATTGGGAGTATATCACTGATAACCTTCAACTACATAACCTCTGAGCTCGTACGTCTCAGAGAAGGGTGTTAAGCTAAGAGAATAAATTCTCCGCCACCAAACAGAAATGTATTTGAAAGAAATCAGCTTTATATCTCAAAGTGTAATGTCAGACATACAACCATACAAGTCTTTTCCGGGTTTGAACAGAACCGAAGGCACTTCCAAAGAAGCCCTTGCAATCCGGGTATTCACAATCCCGATCGGACTTTCCATCACTTAAGAAATCTCTATACTGGAGCCACTCAGTGCAGAGACAATCGATAGGTTATCCTATCATTCTCGCAAATACCCGGTCTTCAACACCGGTCTTCGAATGCTATCCATTTACGTCGTATCACTATTCGGAATGGGTTATATGACACAAAGTCCTCTTCCGGCTAAACCGAATAGTGAGCGCAATATTTTAAAAACATATGGATAGTGGGGTTTCAATTAAGTCACAACTTATTACCCAAAACTTCTCTTCAAATGGTTTAAACACATTACCATTTTAAACTTTTACACAAAAAGATACATCTCACAAAGTTCACCCAGTTTCACAAAGATCTATTCATAGATTTTCCAAATCAATTTCCATTTCAATTGGATTAACTCATTAAATCTTTAAATCAAAGATTTAACTTATACCTTTCAAAACAATTCCATTTCGACCTTTGATACAAAAGGTATACCTTTCCAATTTCAAACAAAGTTCAACAATTTTTCACAAAGATTTATTCATAATTCGAAAAACCATTTCCAATTCAAACTTGAAATTCTTTTGACACAAATTGGAAATTCATTCCTTATATGAAAGCTTCTATTATTTGAAAACAAATAGTTTTCATTTCGGAAAATCCGATTCATTTATACGAGTTAAAGTCCTTGGGTTAAATTCAAATTCTCAAAACCATACTTTTAAAATGGTTTAAATTCATATAAACACATTTATAACACCTTTAACCATAATTTCCAAACATGGAATTCAATTCCAAATTTTGAATTCAAATTCAAATTAAATTATTTAAATTGGAAACTTTACCCAGTTATTCAAAATAACTTTTATCTTAAAAACTCCTTTCCAAAAGCTTTAACATTTAACCCAAATCCATTTCCAAAATCAATGGAAATTAAAATTTCAATTTCAAAAATATTAAATTTAAATCATCTGTGACTCAACCGATTTCCTCGTGAAATCCATATTTGTGTTTGTATGGTGTGGTCTAGGGGTTTTAACACAATAGTGCAACATCATTCAATCATCACAGGTTCAACACAGAAATATAGATGATAAGCGGTATAAACTATAACGCTTATCGTTCATTCACAGATTCACCGATAATATACAAATGTATCACAAATAAATGAATAAATTATACACAGCTAAATCCACAGAACAAAATATCACAGATCAAATAGGACAATCAATTCAAGGCATCTCATACAATACAATCATTCATAAGTAAGGTCAAGCATTCAAAAATCTTTTATAAGCAGGATTAATTTATTGTTTAATTCTAATTAATTCAATTTATTTCCAATTAAATTAATTACTTATGAATTAATTATCCAATCCTGATAAATTAATTACAAATCATTTGATATAAATTAATTAATCTATCACCTTAATTAATTATTCTTAATTAATTACAATAACAAATTAATTACTCCTTAATTATTTCTTAATCACTTTCATTAATTAATTTATCTTTAATAAATTAATTATTCTCAAATTAATTACCTTAATTAATTGATCACATTATCCTCAAATCAATTATTGCTTAATCACTTGACTAATCAACTTTAATCATTAATCAATATTTAATTAATAATCCTTAATTCACAAATTAATTACATTGATTAATCCTTTAATTACACTGAGTAATCATCACTTAATTACTTCCCTCAAGTAATTATCCTTTAATTACTATCCATTAAGTAATTTCCCTTTTTATTACATCCAGTAATTTCCACTAATTACTTCACTAAGTAATTACACTTCTCTGTTTCAATCATTCCTTCATGATGTAAATCCCATTTTAAATTCAAATTGTTAAAATATACTTTTAATTGCTTAACCATTTTTAGTTATTAGAACAATTTAAATTTAAAACTTTTATTTTCCAAACTAAGATCTAACCTAAGCTTAAATTTATACTTAAACTTAAAATTTAAAAATTCAGTTTTAACCTGACTTTAAAATTTGAACTTCAGTTTAAATTTTAAAAGGAAACAGAACAGGGTTCTGTTTAAACCTGGAAATCAGGTTATACCCGAGCTACCCTATATCTCCTTCAAGTCCAACCCCCCAAGACTTCGAGCCAATCACCCGAGTTACTCGAGACAAACCCGAGCTATCTCCTTTCTTCGTTAAAGCTCATACAACCAAAAAACTTCTGGAATCAAAATGTTAAGGTGAGTAACAACTAATGATTTCAAACTTGAATATATATGTTGCAATGGCTCTGTGTATATATGCTTGTATCAGTGTTTCTCTTCTTCTCTGTTTGTTTTACAGAGTAACATACAACAAGAAAATTCCATTTCTTGTTTTCTAATCAACATCAGGCTTTGGTTTCAAAACCAAATAATTGTGTTTAAGTATGAGTTACAATTTAAAAATGGTTTCATGAAGTATAATGCATATAAAATGAAAGATCAAATTTTTATAGTGAAAACTTCATTTTCTGGAAATTTCAAACCTCACGAAACATTGATTCAAGAATATAACTTGAATCCTTATTGAAAGTCATGATTTTTAAGCTTGGTTTGATGATTTTTAAGCAACTGGATTGAGAGCAGTTTGTTTTTGCTCGAAAATTGAGTTTTGATCAATTTTCGGTAATCAATCGATTCGTGGAGGTAGGGGTTGTTCGTGGAGATGGAGGAGCCTACGGGGGTGCCAGGAAAAATAGTCGGAGGTGGTGAAGTTGAAGGTGGCGACAGCGGCGAAGGATTTTGATTCGTAAACCTAATTTTTAAGCGCATAGGAAACTCGCGTACTACGTCTTCGTTCGAGCATCGAGTTGCTCGAGGTTTTGGGTAATGGTGGTTGTGGAATTGACGAAGTCAAGGCCGGAGTCTCGAGTCATCTAGTGGCGGAGCTGTGGAGACGTGGCGTTGACAGGGTTTGGTGGGGTGATGGTCTGGGTGTTTCCAGGTTTGGATTCGAACACTCGAATTCGAATTCGAGTTTGGAATGATGGTCTGAGGTTCGTGATTAGGTGCGAGGGTGATCGCCGACTTGAGGAGATCATCGTTGATGATCGAAGATGGCTGCGTCGATGGTGCACGTGCACGAGCACTTGGTATTCAGGGTATTTGTTTACCTGGGAAGAACTAGATTTCCTCGCGTGTTAACTCGAGTGATTCAAGTAGTTTACTCGAAGTAAAATTTTCAGGGCTCGGGTCGAAAATGTGTTACAGGCTTTTGGAACCTGAACTTGTTTTCTAGGAATTAAAAATAAATTTAAATTTCAAACTAAGGTTTTAAAACTGAGTTTAAATTAAAATGTAAACATAAATTCAAGTTTGAATGGAAATTTAGTTTGAAAATAAATAAAGTTTTAAATTCAATTTGTTTCAATAATTTAAAAACAATTAAATGTATGGGGGAAATTTGAATTCAAAATAGAATTGAATTAGAAAATGAAAACTTAAACAAGTTAAAATTAAAAGTTTAGAACCTAAAATAATTTTTAAATCAGATTTCAATATTTTGAAATTTAATTAAATTTTATAACTTAAGTGTTAAAGTAAATTTTAAATATGTTAAATTTAAAAAGAAAAGTGATTTTTAAACTTTTTAAAATTTCCTTTATAACTAATTGTTATTATAACATATAAATATAAAATGTTAGGAACATTTGTTCTGACTCATTTAAAAGTAAATAAGAATTCATTTCAATCTTGAATTTAAATTGAAATTTGAAAAGGAAATTTGAAACAATGTTTTCAACATATTGTAAATAACAATTAATCATAAATATGGATGAGTTTACTTTAATTAATGAAGATTAATGATTTGTAATTCATTAATTAATGAGTTCTTAATGGTGAATCAATGTAAAACCAATAATGATTAATATAAGTAAATTTCTTTAGAAAAGAAATTAAAGAAATTAAATAATTGATTAAGGTCATTAACTAAGATCATTTGAATAATTAATTTATGTGATAAATTTCAACAATAAATTTAGATTGATTAATTCAATAATAATTATTTGTGAAATTATTAAGTATAATTACTTAATGTAAGTAATTAAGGAATTAATTATTCAGTGAAATTAATTGAGTTAATTTGATTAGTCCAAGTTAAATTTCTTGTGTTTAATCTAGAATAATCACTTGACAAATTGGGAAATATAATTACTTAGAGAAGTAAGTAATTAATAAATGATTACTGGATGTGATAAATTGAATGAGGATTAGAAATTTGAGTATAACTATTTGTTAGTAATTAAAGGATTAATTAATAATTGTGATTAATTAAGGATAATTAAAGGTTAAATTGGTTCATTAATTAAGATTGATTAGTTAATAAATAAAGATTAACTAATGAATTTGAAAGGGAAATGTATTTCAAATAATTTGTAATTAACTTATGATAATTAACCCGGATTAATTAATAATACATCTGATTTAAATTAATCAGTTGATTAATAAGTTTATTTGTGAATGTTTGGACCTGACTGAATGATTGAATTGTTGAAATTCTATGATCTGTGATGCTGTGTGATATATTCTGATTTGTGTGTGATCTGTACTGTAGTCCATTTATCTAGGATGAATGTAATATATTATATGTAATTTATTTATCTGTGATCTGTGATCTGTGAATGAAAGATGAGCGTTATAGTTTATACCGCTTATCAACTATATTTCTGTATTTTGATCTATGATGATTGAATGATGTTGCACTACTGTGTGAAACCCCTAGACCACAGTTTTACACACACAAATATGGATTTCACGTGGAAATCGGTTAAGTCGGAGATGATGTAAATTTAATATTTTGAAATTGAAATTTTAATTTCAATTGATTTTGGAAATGAGTTTGGATTAAATGTTAAAGCTTTTGAAAGGGAATCCTTAAGAGAAAAGTTATTTTGAATAACTTGGTAAAGTTTTTTTTTAAATTTGAATTCAAAAAAATTTGGAATTGAATTCCATGGTTGGAAATTATGGTTAAGATGTTATAAATGTGTTTATATGAATTTAAACCATTTTAAAAGTATTGGTTTGAGAATTTTAATTTAACCCAAGGATTTTAATTCGTATAAATGAATCAGATTTTCCGAAATGAAAACTATTTGTTTTCAAAAAATAGAAGCTTTCATATAAGGAATGAATTTCCAATTTGTGTCAAAAGAATTTCAAGTTTGAAATGAAAATGGTTTTCCGAGTTATGAATAAATCTTTGTGAAACTGGGTGAACTTTGTGAATTGAATCTGTTTATTTTTAACAGATTTAAAATGGTGATTTGTTTAAACCATTCGAAATGGAATTGTTTTGAAAGCTATAAGTTAAATCTTTGATTTAAAGATTTAATGAGTTAATCCAATTGAAATGGAAATTGATTTGGAAAATCTATGAATAGATCTTTGTGAAACTGGGTGAACTTTGTGAGATAAATCTTTTTGTGTAAAAGATTAAAATGGTAATTTGTTTAAACCATTTGAAAGAGAAGTTTTGGGTAATAAGTTGTGACTTAACTGAAATCCCAATATCCATATGTTTTTAAAATATTGCGCTCATTATTCGGTTTAGTCGGGAGAGGACTTTGTGTCATATAACCCATTCCGAATAGTGATACGACGTAAATGGATAGCATTTGAAGACCGGTGTTGAAGACCGGGTATTTGCGAGAACGATGGGATAACCTATCGATTGTCTCTGCACTGAGTAGCTGTGGTATAGAGATTCCCTAAGTGATGGGAAGTCCGATCGGGATTGTGAATACCCGGATTGCAAGGGTTTCTTAGGAAGTGCCTTCGGTTCTGTTCGAACCCGGAACAGACTTGTATGGTTGTATGTCTGACATTACACTTTGAGATATAAAGCTGATTTCTTTCAAATACATTTCTGTTTGGTGGTGGAGAATTTATTCTATTAGCTTAACACCCTTCTCTGAGACGTACGAGCTCAGAGGTTATGTAGTTGAAGATTATCAGTGATATACTCCCAATTTGGTAGTGTGGCATGCTAAGTGTTGCTGTGTGTTGCTGATCATTTGTTGATCAAAGCATGGCTTTTGTGTGAAGCGTAGCTTTGTGGATGAGACCTCATCGAACCTCACAAACCAGAAATGGTCGAAACAGGAAAGATGCGGCAAGGTTATGAGGGTCGCTCCCTTTAGGGTATGTCATTTCCTTCTGGAAAAAGGTGGTATCATGGTATGGAGCCCAGATATTTACCTGTGTGGTTGCTCCAATATCATTTACTATGTGATTGTTGCTTTGTGATCGAGACGTCTTGGATAAAGGTCCCAAAGGACCGGGGGGTGGCATACTCGAGTAGTAGTTACCTAGTTACAGAGGTAACCCGGCCTTGTGTTGGTAGAGATCCGGGTAGGTTCTCGGGATGTCCCTCCAGAGGCGTACCCATGTGGCAGTAGGAAGTTCCTTTGCCTGACCATTTGTTGGAAAATCCAAAGAAACAATACGAACCTTGTACGGTTTTAGTTGTATAACCTGCTATGGAATGTGGTGGTAACCTGCTATTGAACATAGTAGCTATAGTAGGCATACAATAATGGTTGTATGTTGGCTAAGATTAATATTATACTTTCGAAATGGTTTTCTACACTATGCACTAATAGTAATAATATCGGATGTTTTTGCGTAGTAAGCATTTTTGACTATCATAAGGAGAAATCTCCTCCAATTCTGCGTTTGCATTGTGTGTGTGGCGGGAGGCCTTATGGTAGTTTCATTTTCCAAAAAGCATTGCGGATTTCAATGTTTAAAATTCTTTTGTTGTTTGTTTAAAGATAAACTATTTTTGTTACTCACACCAGTCCCATAACTGACTCGGAGTTTATTGTTCCCTTCCTAAACTCTGGGTGCCCACAATTTTCCACACGGGCAGTCTAGAGTTGGGTTTTTTTCTTCAGATAATCAGGTTTAGTAGATTATCGGGAGCTAGTCAGTTTATGGAGCTGACGACTGCACTTGCTTATCTTGGTGCAATGTGATGGTGGTTCGAGCTTGATGTTGGAGTTGTTGGACTCATTCTCTTTTGGGGATCATTTGGAGTTATCACTTCTGTTTTCCATTGTATCATTATTTATCTCTGATATTCTTGTATCATATTGATATCATTGTTGTATATCATTCTAGATATTGTATTCATTGGAGTTGTATATGATATCATCTATTTCTTTATTCCGCTGTGTTGTTATACTTACTGTGTTATAAGCTCCGGTGACCCAGATTAGGCTTTTGAATCTGCGGCATTTTGAGTACAAGTGAAGTACGGGTGCCGATTTTTGAAGGCCGAGTTCAGGATAATTACAGTTGTGCAGTTGTGTTTTTGTATTAATGTTCACATATTTTGAAAATAAATATGTTTCATGCATTTAAAGATTTAGTTCATCACATATGCAGTTAAAATATCATCTATATGATGCAATATTTAACTACATAAGTGAAATGCTGTTAAAAAATTCATTGAAATGGTGCAATATTTAATTGCATAACTAAAATGCAGTTAAAAGTTGCACTTATTAGTGTAATAATTTTACTGCATTTAGGTTATGCAGTCATGCTTACAAATATTTTCTGATTGTTACATTTAACTTTTATGCATTTAATTGTAGTAGCAATATTTTTTGTCTAAATTGTATTTTATAATTTTTAGTCTTATAGTTTAATTTCAATTTTTGCAGGTCGCTTGTTCTTATGAAGAAATTTTGAATGAAAGAGATTTTCTAAACAATGAGATTTTAAATATTAACAAGAAGAATGATGTATTTTTTTTAGTAATTGAAATAATATATATTAATATGTTTTTTTTATTTGTAGAAAATTATTTTTCAAATGAAGATTTTACAGAAGAGAGAGTTATATTTTGGATGGAGAAAGATGTTTTGGAAAGCGAAATAGAAAATTTGAGGAAAATAAATGAAGATTTGACAAAATAAATTCTGTTTTTGAGCAAAATAAAGGATTGAGTACAAATGTTGCTAGTTTTAAAGATCTGAAAAATAATTTTGATATGGAAGCTTTGAAAGTAAAAGCAACTCTTGATGAAGAAACTAATAAGTTGAAAATGGAAAATGAAAGGAAAAAAATAGAAAATGAAAAAATCGTAGAATTGAAAAAATAATTGGAGTTACAGTTCATTGATCTTAAAAACGAAAATGAACGGAAGAAGAAGCTGCAAGAAGAATATGAAAATAGAATCAAATTTCTTGTTGATGAAAAAGATTTGTTGAAAAAAGAATTGGAAACCATGAAATATAATATTATGACACCTCCAACTTATAGTCTTGGTTTATCTGATATCCATGCAGATTCTACTTATGAAATTCAGAATGTAGTTTCTAATGTTGGAGATGATCAAAATGATGGTAAAAATGATAAAAATGAATTGAAGAAGAACCAGAAAAGCAAAATAACTATTAGAGAATCTCTTGTTAAGAAAGTAAAATTAGCAAATAGGAAAAGGAAAATTAATCCTGATTATGAATATGATGATAAAAATGAGAAAATTGAGAAGAAGAGAATTGCAAAAAGGAAGAAAGTGGTTGAGGTTAAAGTTCTTAAAATTATTGAAAATTCTGACCAAAGTATTGTTGAAAAGATATCACAAAGAAATAAAAAGTCGATGGAGTCATTTGTAAAGAATGTTTTAGTTTAATGTTTGCCTGAAGATATGAAGAAAGTTGTTCAAACTTATTTTTACTTGGCTTGTTGCACGTAAGTTCATTTTTGTTGATCTAAAAAATAAAGTATTAGACGCATTTTAATTATAAAATTATTTATATTAGTTTATATGTTATTTGTAGGGAAACTGTTTGGCACAGTGATGACATTGAAATTTTGATTGATCGAAAATTAGTGGCGGAATTGCTTGATGGCAATCAATTTAAAGATTCTACTGTGAGTTTTTTTCAAAAAGTTATTTTTTGTAGTATATTTGAGTATATATTTTTATTTTTATTTTTTGTTAGATTATTGATTAGTATGGAAGACATTTATCAGATTTATAAAGTGGACATACATTTTTTTCAACTTACGCCATTGTATGTTTATTTTTTTAATTTGTTTTGTTTCTTTATTGTAAGTGATGATATTAGTATCTTATATATATATATACATTTATTTATTTTTTATTTTTTTTCGTAGTATGGTTTTTTACATGATGACATGAGTTATAAGAAGAAATATTTTGAAGATGTCATTGATCAAATTGAAAATTCAATTGAAATTCTTAGTTTATTTTTTCCAGTTTTGAATCTTGTCATTATACATTGTTAATTTATGATAATATTGCCGGCAAATGGTTTTTTTCAATTCATTAAAAGGACCGGTTCAAGGAATTCATGAAGAAGCAACAAAGAAAATTGTAAGTTTTTGTTGTAATTAATTTTTTTTTGTCTAATGTACTTCAGTTAAATGTGTTAAAATATAAATAAATATAGTGTACTTAGGTGCTTATTCATTAACATTGTTTGTTTTTTTCCTAGAAATCTTTTTGTGAATCTGCAATGAAGAAGAAGGCAAAAGAAAAGACAAATTTGTTAGTACCAAAAAAACCAACAGTTATAAAGTTTATAAAATGTCCTCAACAAAAAAATAGGTAATAATTTTTTTATATATTTATTTATTTATTGAATTTTAGTTAATGTTTATTTTATTTTTTTAAATGCAGTTATGATTGTGCTTTGTATGTTATGAGGTTCATGACCCAGTTAACAGAGTTCGGAAAAGTTGAGGAAGAAATAGAAGCACATGATATTTGTTTAAATAGAAGCAAAATTTTGTATTGGTTACGTTGTGATCCTCCAAGAAGTTGGAGCATTACAAAAATTAGTAGTGAGTTGAAATTATAATTTTATTTGAATATATATATATATATATATATATATATATATATATATATATTTGACACAAGTTGTTTGTTTGTAATACTGATGCAATGTTGTTAAAAAAATGCATATGATAAGCTGATTATATATTAGTAGTGGCTTGAATTTATGTTTTTATGTTGAATTTGTGATTTTATGCAGTCATGTTAGTAATAGTCAACTAGATATTTAGTTGTGTAATGTTTAACTCCATATTGGTTATGAATTTATGATTTTATGCAGTTTGTTAATAATGTTTTAAGAATTTATGCATTAATGTTATGTAATGTTGTTAATAATGTTTTATGAATATAGTCATGTAATAGATATGTAGTCTTAAAATTCAGTAGTACACTACCAATATTTCTGAAGAATGTCATTAGTTTTTAACTACATATGTAAAATGCAGTTAAAATTTGCATTTAACAGCTGCAATATTAACTAAATATGATATATGTTTTAACTACATAAGTGAAATGCGCTTTAAAATTTGCATAATTCAAGTATGTCTTTTAACTTCATACATTATATGCAATTAAAACTTTCATTTAACAGATGCTATTTTTAACTGCATAAAAGATATGGAGTTAAAAATAGTGCAATTCACAACTCCATAAGCTAAATGCAGTTAAAAATGCAGTTGTTCATAAATAATTGCAAATATGTATTCAACTATTCATAATAACTGCGTATGTCAAATGCACTTAAAATTTGCATCATTTAACTGTATGTTTTAACTACATATTTCATACATGTGTTGAAGAATACTCCTTTATATGCAGAGATTTTGAATATTTGCAGTTATTGCAGCAATTATATTTAAAAACTGCAGAATTATCTGCAAATATTGAGAATTTTATTTGAGTTCTGCAAATAAGACGAATGTTTTTAATAAAAAATGTAATAATATATTATCGAGCCATACTTTGAAGAATATAGATGGTTTTAAGTGAATAATTGAAAGCATTTATTGAAATGGATTTACTTATACAATTGCTGAACAACAAACAATTGTTCGGTATAATTGCAGACATACATGCAATTATTCAGTATAATTGCAGACATCTTTCAAATTACTGTGAATAATTACATAAATCTGTGGAATTATTAGAAGTAAATATATACATTTCACTTTAAAATTTGCATAATTCAAGTATGTGTTTTAAAATCATACGTTATATGCAGTTAAAAATTGCATTTAACAGATGCTATTTTTTACTGCATAACAGATGCGGATAAAAATGGCGCAATTCATAACTGCATAAGTGAAATGCAGTTAAAAATGCAGTTGTTCATAAATAATTGCAAACATGTATGCAACTATTCATAATAACTGCGTATGTGATATGCATTTAAAATTTGCATCATTTAACTATATGTTTTAACTACATATTTCATACATGTGTTGAAGAATACTCCTCTATTTGCAGAGATTTTGAATATTTGCAGTTATTGCAGCAATTATATTTAAAAACTGCAGAATTATCTGCAAATATTGAGAGTTTTATTTGAGTTCTGCAAATAAGACGAATGTTTTAAATAAAAAATGTAATAATATATTATCGAGCCATACTTTGAAGAATATATATGGTTTTAAGTGAATAATTGAAAGCATTTATTGAAATGGATTTATTTATACAATTGCTGAACAACTAACAATTGTTCGGTATAATTGCAGACATACATGCAATTATTCAGTATAATTGCAGACATCTTTCAAATTACTGTGAATAATTACATAAATCTGTGGAATTATTAGAAGTAAATATATACATATTTGCAATTATTATTAATAATTGTATTCTTAACTGTATTTCACTTATGAATTTATTGCTTCTTTTGAGTGTACTTGTTAACTGCATATGTGGAATGCAGTTAAAAATTACAGTTGTTAAATACAATTTTTAACTCCATATAACATACGCAGCTAAAAAATCCATTTAGTTGGTGCAATTTTTAACTGCATATAAGATATGCAGCTAAAAAATGCATTTAGTTGGTGCAACTTTTAGTAGAAATTACTCCTTTATATGCAGAGATTTTGAATATTTGCACTTATTGCAGCAATTATATTTAAAAACTACAGAATTCTCTACAAATATTGTGAATTTTACTTCAGTTCTACAAATAAAGATATGCTGCTAAAAAATGCATTTAGTTGGTACATTTTTTAACTGCATATAAGATATGCAGCTAAAAAATGATTTAGTTGGTGCAATTTTTAACTGCATATAACATATGTAGCTAAAAAATGCATTTAGCTGATGCAATTTTTAACTGCATATAACTTATGTAGTTAAAAAATACATTTAGTTGGTGCAATTTTTAAGTGCGTTTCACTTATACATTTAGTTGGTGCAATTTTTAACTACATTTCACACATGCCACAATAATTTAAGAGTAAATACAGAATCATGTTCAACTGCAGTTAATAAAATCTAAAAACATCAAGATATAGTTATAGCAATGTAAAACCTGAATAATACAACAAGTTTTTATTATACATTATTTTAGAATGATTGAACAATATTCTTAGAATCATGTTAGATTTCAGTCATGGTCTTGTTACAGCTATGTACAATCTGTATAATGCAATCAGTACTTGTTGAAAATGACATAATGATTCTTATGTGTGAACTTTTAAGTTGGTCATCACCATACTTTAGAACAAATAAATCTCCAACCATTATAGTGTTGAATAGACGAAAAGATTACGTTTTACTTTAATATTTCATTTGAAATCGAAGACAAGAGCATTGAATTTTATTTTTTAAATCATCGTCTTCATCTCTTAAGTGTAGCAACTATCTAGTTGACACTTATTTTAGTTTGAGTACTGATGGAATAATTTGTAAAAATCATCTTCAGTACTCAAACTAAAAAGGATTGCTAAGAAGATAAGAAAAAACAAAATATAATTGTAAATAGCCATTGAATAAATACTAAAGATATGATTTTTCATTAAAGAAGAAGATGTAGAGCAAAGAAGAAGGAAAGATAAAATATATAAACAAAAAAATATCAGCCGTAGATATAACTGGTCAAGGAATATAACTTTGGTCAAGATGTTGAACTAAAAGCTGAAAGAATCACATGAATACTGGATGTTTTTGTCCATTTATAACAAACAATCAAAGATATATTTTCTTTTTATAACTCATAAATAAAATGAAATCCGATTGATTCATGAAATGCAATTAATTTTTTTTAAGTCTTATTCATTCCCCAAAATTCTAAGGCTGTAATTTTAAAATGCAGTTGAAATTCATACAATAATGAGCTATAAATAAAATACAACTAATATAACTAAAATAAATTTTATTCTGAATTTTTAGCGTATTAAAACTATTTAATTTTTTAACTACATCTGCAATATGCAGTTGAAAATCTAATGAATTTGAACTATAATATTTTAGAACTTGCATGAATTGTGAATTTTTTATTATGGTTTAGAACATTATGTAGTTCTTTATTACTGAAATGCATGAATTGTTACAAGTGAAATGCATGAATTGTGACTTTTTAACTACATAAGTGAAATGCATTTAAAAATACAATTGTTCACAGGAATTACAAACATGTATGCTACTATTCATAATAATTGCATATATGTTTGCAACTTTTCAATATATTTGCATATAACTGAAAATAATTAATATATTTGCATATAAAAGAGCAAATATTTGCTTAACATTTTTTGCATTTTTATTTGCAAAATTCAACACTATTTTTGCAGTTTTCTATGAATTTATTTTCAATATTTGCAGATATGACTGCAAAAATTGTACTATAATGTTGATTTGTAATATTTACAGATTTGTCTGCAATATTTATTATAGCCACATGTATGACTGCAATTATTGCATATAACTGCATAAAAGGGTACAGTTATTTAAACTTCTACTAAATTGCAGCAATATATGTCTGCATTGTTTCAGTAAAAAAACTTTTATAACTCCAACATATATTTTTATCGAGTTTTGTGCAATTATTAACAATAATTGCCGCAATAACTGAAAATAGTCAACATATTTGCATATTAATGAACAAATATTTATTAAAAAATGCATATTTGCAAATTTGTAATTATTAACAATTATTTTTAACTGCTTAATATATGCAGTTAAAAATAATGCAATTCATAACTTCATATGAGATATATATACAAGTGTAATAAGAATCTTATGAATTTTTAACTGCACAAGTCAATTGCACTTCAAAATTTTTTATTATCATATTAAACCATTAGCAACCAACATAGTTAATAATATATACATTTGTTAATTTTTTGATTAATAACATAGTTACAAAACAAGTGAGATAAAAACATAATTCTTATTTGTTGGCATCTAATAATAGAAATTGGTGTACAAGATTGTCTTCCATGCTACAGCTTTGCGGTTTGCACGACAGAATTTGATATGCGATTTCAGCTCTTTGTATTGTCATAGCTTCAACGGTGTAAATGCTATCATGCTTGTTTACATCCTTGTTGTCACTTCTAGTTCTCATTATATTCATTACAAACATTCTACAATCAATCATGAAATAATTATAGATTGTATTCATCTTGGTTTGAAAAATTGCAGCTAGGTAAGTAAATATTTCAAACTTATTTATTATTGTGTACCAATGATTCACTATCTTATTGTGGGGTGTCTGTAAATGTAAGTAATTTTGAAGTTTTGTGATTTTTCTTTTCAATTTTTTTAAGCAAGGATGTTACATAATTTCTTTGCAAATAAATAAAAGATTTTATTAGACTAATTAATATATTATTTTCTTCAATTTACTTACCACTTTTCTTGCTAATTTTGCATATGCACCTTCTGTTCTTGGCTTCATTGAATCATAATGTTGCCACTGTCTACTTTCTTTTATAAATTCGAAAAGACTGAGATGTAAGTCTACGTGAATTGGGAAGAACATTTTTTTATAGTTTGGCCAAAAATTATGTATGATCTTATCAACTAGAATTGTTGCATTTGATTTTGAGTCAGATTCTATGGTACTCTGTAGTAATACATGTTAGCACATTCAATTTACAAACTTTTAAACAAATATTTCATGATAAGTTTAGAATCGTATGGCAGCATAAACTTTGAAGAACAAATTTCTTGGATTATCATTTGCCAATTGATGTCCATACCAGTCTATGACCTACAATAATAGTTATTTTATTAAATAATAATATACTTGTAAATTTTTGGGAATACACATATTAATCTGTAAATATTATGTTGAATTGCTAATTTATCAGCAAATATTATGGATAATAACATATCTATTTGTAATTATTTGGACAGAAATAATAATAATTCTGAATATGAAACATTTTGAAGTTTTAATACCTGGCCATCAATTAATCTTCCTGATACTAATCCACCAAGAACAGTTCCAGTTATTGTGATTGGGGGTTTTGGACCAAAGGTCCCTATTTTCAAAGCTCATGCACAAAAAGTCCCTGCTCATAAACACATGTAAATTAGGTCCCTATTTTGTTATTTTGTACCAAATTGTCCTCTTTTAAAAAATTGACTTAGCATTCTTTTCAGGGGCAAAAGCGGTATAAATTAGCCTAAATCTAAAAATAGGGACCTAATTTTCATAACTTATTCGGAAGGGACTTTTCTTACATCATCTTTCAATTCCAGGGACTTTACAGTGATTCCTTTATTGTAATATCTTTGTCCCAATTATGGTACGCAGTCTTGCTGTTTAATTGTTTAGAAATGTTAGTACTACAATCAATACTCAGACAATACAGGAAATATAAATGTTATTTATTTAAATGTCTGGATTATTAGGTATATTTTTATAAAATACTGTAATTATTTAAATAATTATCTATATTTTGTATTATGTTATAAAATTATTCTTACCTGAGGTCATTGTTTTTGAACAAAATTTCTATTACTTGAACTTTATCTTCACTCAGCAATAGGATATACAGATATTGTTTGATATCCAATTTTGCACTTGTAGGCAAATAACGTGATTTTGGTAGTGATTCAAAGTCATCTACCATTATTGGTTGAATTTGTTTTCCTTTCTTCTCCCTTGACAATTCTTGCATAGATTCTTCCATAGCATTTATTATAGCTTCAATAGTTGGATTAGTGCCAGCAACATCAACCTTATATTTGTTTCTTTCAGTTGTTTGATCTGAAAAAAAAACAATTTTTAATGTTTTCAAAATAATTATACGAATATTTGTTGTTCACATTCATTCGGTAGGAAAATTTCAGAGTATGCAACAATTATTGATATTAAATGCAAATTTTACTGCAATTATTTTGACAAAGTGTTTTTTTAACTATGTAATAGATATGCAGTCTTAAAATTCAGCAGTACACTACCAATATTTCTGAAGAATGTCATTATTTTTTAACTGTATATGTAAAATGCAGTTAAAGTTTGCATTTAATAGCTGCAATATTAACTGCATAAGTTAAATGCACTTTAAAATTTGCATAATTCAAGTATATGTTTTAACTTCATATGTTATATGCGGTTAAAAATTGCATTTAACAGATGCTATTTTTTACTACATAATAGATATACAGTTAAAAATGGTTCAATTCATAACTACATAAGCGAAATGAAGTTAAAAATGCAGTTGTTCATAAATAATTGCAAACATGTATGCAACTATTCATAATAACTGCATATGTGAAATGCACTTAATATTTGCATCATTTAACTTTATTTTTTAACTGCATATTTCATATGTAGTTAAAATTTGCATGTAACGGCTATAATATTAAGCTGCATATCAGATATCTATTTAAAAATGATACAATTTATAACTTCATAAGTGAGATGCATTTAAAAATGCAATTGTTCATAGTAATTGCAAAGATGTATACAACTATTTATAATAATCGCATATATGTCTGCAACTTTTCAATAAAATTGTATATAACTGAAAATAATCAACATATCTGCATATAAATGAGCAAATATTTAATGAATTTTTTTGTATAATTAATTGCTTCACTGAAAATGTCAATAATATTTTTGCAGTATTTTATAAATTTATTTTCAATATTTGCAGATATGACCATAAAAATTGTATCATAGTGTTGATTTTCAATATTTGCATATTTGTCTGCAGTATTTTTTGTCACGTATTATGAATAATTGCAGATTTATCGATGAATAGATTTTAATTTATTTTATTTGAAAGTTATTAATAATTCGAAAATTTATCTTCAACTACATCTTTATTTTTTGCAATTTTGCGTTTCTTTTTCAGCATGCTTTTCATCCTCATTTAAATTGTCATTATCATTATTTTTCTCTTCCACTTCTCTTTCTTCTTTTCTCAATGCACCATCAATATAATCATCAACAACATGATCATCAACATCATCAACATTTCCTTCTTTCTTATCACTATTATTTTATCCATCATCAACATGGTCATCATCATCTTCATTTCTTTCTTTCTTCTCAATATTATCTTCAATGAGATCAATATCATAAACATTATCATCATCATCTTTCTTCTCAATATTATCATCAACATGATCATTATCATCTTCATCAGTCTCCTCACCATCACGGTCTTCAATATTTTCATCCGTCTTTTCATTTTCTTGTTCATCCAAATTTTTGTTTGCCAATATTTCATACTTGTCAGCATCAGTCTCCTTACCATCATCAGTCTCTTCATTTTCTTCTTCTTCAGTAGAATTTTCGTATTTCAACATTACAATTTTAGACAAATAATTTATAGAATCAGTAGAAGTTGATTCTTTTTTATATTTGCTAAGTTGTTTTCTTAATTGCACATTCTCACTTTGAAGTCTTCCGTTGTCTGTTCCAAGTCTTTGTACCATTTCTTTGAAACGTTCTTCTCTTTCTTTGTATAATTTTTCATACTCTCTGTCTTTATCTACGGCATCTTTTAAGAAGTCAATTTGTTTTGCTTAATCATCCTGGTAAAAAAAGTTAAGACAAATGATATAAGTAGATTTACATATGTGTTGTGAACATAAATGTATTTAATTGAAATAATTGCGCGATTGATATAATTGTAGACATAACTGAAATAACTGAAATATTTGCAGTTTTTTCAGCAATTATTGTCAAAAATTGGAATTTTTTTCCATATATTGAAAATAGTTGTATAAAATATTGAAAATTTTATTAATATTTACAGAAAAACATGTAGTTGTACATGTTTAAATGAAAGAATTTTTTAAGAAAATATTTGGTCATTTTTTGCAAGCATTTTTAATATTTGCAGTTAATGCTGCAATTTATTCTTCATAATTGCAGAAAATTCTGAGATCTAACTTTTTTAAAATATTTTGCCATTTAGTTCATAAATAAAATAGTAATAATTGAAAAATATGCAATTATTACAAATATTTGTTTATTTATTTTCAAGTATTGTTAATAATAGAAAATTTTACATATGTTTGTAATTGTTGAGGATAATACTTTTTAGAGTTGAAATATTTGTAAAATGTTGTAGATTCTAGTGAAATAATTTGTACACTTATAGATTTGTATTTCAATGTCAGAATTGTGATTGGTTTCAGCTGTGTAAGGTTCCATTTTCCAGCTAGTGGATATGAGCTGTTGTACATAGCTTTCGGTGTCCCCAACACATATGTTTTCTCACAAATCCACCACTAAAAAGAAAATAATTAATATCAGACAAAACATATATAAATAATTGTAAAAGTGATAAATTTACAGTTCAAATTTAATACCAAAAGTAGAGTCACACAAGCTATGATTTTTCTTGGCTTTTCAACATACTTTTCAATTTGATCCATAAGATGTTTGTGTATTGTCTTTGGCCATGATATCATTGACAATTTTTTGTTGCATATGTAATAAGGAACCAAATTTGATGATACACTTGAGTTAGAATTTGATACAAGGAATGTTGCAGTCAAATGAAGGAAGAGAAGTTTTGTTGTATCATCTTTATCTTGTTCATTGGTTCCTCTAATTGTAGAAAATATTTGCTGTTCAATCTTTTTTTTCTTGACATTATCATCATCTTTAAAATGTCTATCCATAAAAGAATTGAATTCAGAATCACCTTTTTCTTTCTTTTTGATGTGGCTTGAAACTTTGACAATTTTACCTTATATTTAAGCACCAGTAGTTGTGCTATATCATCTTCTAACAAATTAATTTTCAGATCTCCAAACTGAAAATACTTGAAATTCTTTTTCTAATTTCTAACAATTATATCAATAGTTGTAGAATTTTTGAGGATTTCTTCAGTTAAAATCATTTCATTGTAAATCATTTTTATGAACCTATAAAGAGGGAATCTTTCTAGATATTCACTGTGTGATTTGTTCAACAAATTTTCTTTCTTAATCCTCCTTAATATCTCAAGAAAAGGTTTCAAACTATTTCTATTAGTTTCTTCTTTGGTGAAACTTTTTTGTAGATCAGCTCCTTTCTGTTTTTTTTGTTTTTGCACCAGTCTTTACTTTAGTAAGTTCTCCAGCAACAATTGGATTTTTGTGAGGAAACGCTATGTTCTTTTTCTATTGTTGTCTCAGCTTTTCATTGTAAAAAATATACAAACAGACATTATATAATTTTTATATTAGTTGCATTTTCTATGTAGCTATTTTAAATAATTGCATACAAAGCTGAAAAAACTTAAATATGTGCATACAAATATGCAATTATTTGAAACTAATACTATAGTAATTAAAAACTGTATTTTAGTATAGATTTTAACTAATTTTTTCATTAATTTATAACAACGTAATATATACATATTCTTAAAATGCAGTAGTTCAGGACCAAGATTGTTTAAGGATATTTTTAGTTTTTAAATGCATATGTAAAATGCAGTTAAAATTTGCATTTAACAGCTATATTTATTAGCTACATATCAACTATGCAGTTAGAAAACACATTTAACAGCTGCATTTTTAAATGCATAATATATATGCAGTTAAAAATAATATAATTAATAACTTTATATTAGATATGTATGCAAGTATAATAAAAATCTTATGAATTTTTAACTGCATAAGTGAAATGTACTTCAAAATTTGCATGATTCAAGTGTATATTTTAATTGCATATGTTATATGCAGTTAAAAATTGCATCTAATACTTGTTATATTTAACTGCATAACAGATGTGCAGTTAAAAATGGTGCAATTTATAACTGCATAAGCGAAATGTAGTTGTTCATAAATAATTGCAAACATGTATGCAACTACTATAATAATTCCATATATGTTTGTAAGTATAATAAAAATCTTTATGACTTTTAACAGCATAAGTGAAATGCACTTAAAATTTGCATCATTTAATTTTATGTGTTAACTGCATATTTCCTATGTAGTTAAAATTTGCATATAACAGCTGTATTTTTAAGATGCATATATCGGACATGCATACAATTGATGTAAAATGCATTTAAAATTTGGTTTAACAGTTATATTTATTAACTGCATATCAAGTATGCAGTTAAAAGCACATTTAATTGCTGCAATTTTTAACTGCATAACATATATGCAGCCAAAAATAATACAATTATTAACTTTATATTAGATATGTATGCAAGTATATTAAGAATCTTATGAATTTTTAACTACATAAGTGAAATGCACTTCAAAATTTGTATGATTCAAGTGTATATTTTAACTGCATATGTTATATGCAGTTAAAAATTGCATTTAACAGGTGCTATTTTTCACTGCATAATAGATATGCAGTTAAAAATGGTGCAATTTATAACTGTATAAGTGAAATGCAGTTAAAAATGCAGTTGTTCATGAATAATTGTAAACAAGTATGCAACTATTCATAATAATTGCATATATGTCTGCAAGTATAATAAAAATCTTACGACTTTTAACTGCATAATTGAAATGCACTTAAAATTTGCATAATTTAATTATATGTTTTAATTGCATATTTCATATGTAGTAAAAATTTGCATATAATAGCTGTATTTTTAAGATGCATATCAGACATGCATATAATTGATGTAAAATGCAGTTAAAATTTGATTTAATAACTATATTTATTAATTGCATATCAAGTACATGTAGTTAAAAATAATACAATTAATAACTTTATATTAGATATGTATGCAAGTATAATAAGAATCTTATTAATTTTTAACTGCATAAGTGAAATGCACTTCAAAATTTGTATGATTCAAGTGTATATTTTAACTGCATATGTTATATGCAGTTAAAAATTACATTTAACAGGTACTATTTTTCACTGCATAAAAGATATGCATTAAAAATGGTGCAATTTATAACTGCATAAGTGAAATGCAGTTAAAAATGCAGTTGTTTGTGAATAATTACAAACAAGTATGCAACTATTCATAATAATTGCATATATGTCTGCAAGTATAATAAAAATCTTATGACATTTAACTGCATAAGTGAAATGCACTTAAAATTTGCATATAAGTATGTAACTATTTCGATGCATTAAATTAGGCATAATATTGTTTGTATGTGAATGCTTTTGAGCTTTTCTAACAAATATATGCAATTTTATCAAATTTAGTTATTAAAATAGAATGAAAATCGAAATGACCAAATTTCTTAATAGATAACCTTCGATTTTCTGATTTGAGTTGTATTCATCTTCTGAATCTCAATTTTCTTCAGTTCTGGAGTCGATTCAAACATCGATTTTTGAAGTTGGAACTACTTCTGTTTTATAATTCAAGCGATTAGGGTTTTCTTTTTATAAGATGTTGATCGATGAAAAGAATTTGAAGGGTTTTGGGTTTTATTATAATAAAATAAAATTATAATAAAATATTTTATGTGTTGTTCATTCGATCTGGAATGTTATAAAAATAAAATATTTTATTATAATTTTATTTTATTATATATATATTAGACGAAAAGCCTTAAAATAATATTAAAAATATTTTTGTTACACATTTCTCAAATTTTATATATTTTAAAATTCAAATATGATATTATAAGGTCATCAAAAAAATTCCATAATTTTATGAATCAAAATTATATTTTTTATTAATTAATTAATTCGGCTGCATAATTAAATGATTTTTTAAAGAAAACAATTTTGATTTTTTAATTCTGGAATTTTAGCTGAAAGATAATATAGTAACGAAGAATTTTTATAAAATTTGGAATATAATTTTAAAAACATACGTTATCCTGTAGGAATTATTCAACTTATATTTCAATTTAAATAGTATTAAAATTAATAAATTATAATTAGAAAATACTTTGTTGTTACTGAAAATTAATTTTTTTTATAAATTTGCGTATCTAAAAGTTCAAGATCAATTTTAACATGATGTAATGGCATAATTAATTATAAGTCTTTTAATTTATGTAATATGACATATTAATATAAATATAATTAATTAATAAAATAATAAAAATTAAAATAAATTTATTTGGTTATGTATACATAAGACCTATATAAAAAATGTTTTTTTATTATACATACGTAAATATAACCATTCAACATGTGACAACATTCATACATATAGGAGTCCCATCTAACTAACAATATAATTATGATAAATACAAACAAGCAATGGAGTATCATACATTAATAATAAGTCATATGCAATAATATGACCATACCAAAGTCTATGCCTTGAAGTACACCTTACTAGGATGAATATCCCACCGTACAACTTTTCTCAATTCGATAGATTGCTAATCCTTGTATCGTAGACCCTTTGCTATCAAATAGCTGTAACTTTGAATTGATTCAATTTGAATATTAATGGAGCTCTTGGAGGTAAGGATCGGCCAGAAAAATAGAGTTAGAAGGCAGCTAAAAAGTTCTTCAAAAGTTAGGGTTACGGGCTTTTTATAGTGGTTGAAATAGAGAGAAAGGTGGATCACATCTTATACCATTTCTCACCAAATCTCAACCATCCATCTCTAAACCCTTCTACCCTTTTTAGCCACACCTATACCACATGGTTGCTGTAGAAAATAGGTTCCCAACATCATAGGCTAGTAGCCCATGTAAGTCCAAATAAATATACTAACTAAATAAGATTTAATTGCTTGTCGATATTGCATATCGATCGATATATTTATAACTATTATAAATATATACAATAATAATTATTCCTCAAATCATATTCAAAATTTTACAATCAATATTTCATAAATATTAATTAATTTATAACAGTTATAAACTAATTAAATCATTTGGTCTAAAGATAAATCATCATATCGGTTTTGTGACTCATCAGATGCAAATTCGATCAGCAATTAACATCGAACTATTCGAATGTTAAAGTTCAGACATCACTTGACCAAATTTATTGCTTTTTTAGTTTCGATAAAATCCAATTTTAGTTTATTAGCGGTTATCCAGTTGTGACATTTATTTACACAAATTCTCTTCGTCAAAACTATATCACTTTGGACTTATTGAATTTGGTAATGGTCAAAATTCAAATATTGTCTATATTCAACTCTATAGTCCAGAAATAAAGTCCTTGGTTCATTAATAACAATTATTATTAATCGAAATTCTTTGGCCAAAGACTTTGACTTTGAGTTGGCCATGATACTTATCCCATATAACTAAGGAGATGAATCCTCTCTTGAATAGTGCTTCACGTCCAACACTTCCACTCGACTCGACCCAACTGTAGTCACTCGATGGACGTCGTGCCATGATTTGACTATAATTAAAGCATAGCTCTTATATTGAAGATCCACGGTATTCTCAAGTCGAGAGAACTGTGCAAATTAGTGACATCAATATTTTCTCTTTTACCTTATTTATATTAACCAACTGAAAACTATCGAGCGATTCGTTCTATAATTATCCAATAACTATCAGTGAGTAACCCTTAGGTGCCCCTAACAATCATGAGTAATACACCATCCAACGTTTGGAGGGCATTACATACTCTAGTCCCAACAGATATATCAATATCCAGTATCGTTGCATCTTGACTAGGAACATCTAAAATGGTATTTTTGTTTTTATTGTGATAAATTGCTCACGGTTACAACACTTTGTAACTACAATCACAAAACATACCATTTATGAATTTTCTATTAAATATACTTTTAATTAAATTAATTAATATAGCACATTATATCAAGTATATAATAGAAAGAAAACACCTTTTATTTTGAACAAGATTGGTTATCGAGTTAGATATATGTAACAAATTACATAATCGCCTCAGGGCGTACCCTTGACTCTATCAGCAACAACCATAGGAATATATCCAAAAGCTTTCCCATAGGAATAGAGGGTAAAATGAAGCCAGAGGAGCAGGTTAAAGCGCTATTATGCTGCTAGAGTTGTACGTGCTAGAGTATGTGCCGGAGTTCCCCCACATGAACAAGGAGCAGAACATCGCTTTTGGTCAAAGACCATCACTGGAAGGTGAAAACCGAATTGATTAGTAGGAAAGGAGGATAATTAGGGGTGGGCCCCCAAATCAAACCTTAGAGAACTTGAATAGGAATCCATTCACTTCTAATATTCGTAATGCAAGTAATCCTTCCGATTTCAAGCTTCCAATGTTGGAAATGTACGATGGAAATTCGGATCTGACAGTTCAACTGATGAGATACATCCGACATATGGAGTTGTTGGGTGATTCTTAGGAGGAAAAGGGATGGTGCTTCCCATCATACTTAAAGGACTTGGTGATGATGTGGTTCAAACAACTGGAGAATGTATCCATAAGCACGTGGAACGATTTGGTGAATAAGTTCTTATGACAGTTCATAGTTCATGTCTTGCGACCAAAGAATATGATGATACTATCAAGCATGAAACAAAGGCCTGAAGAGACCTTGAGAAGCTATTTAACAAGATTCAATGCGGCAGCTACAACCATCGATAAACCGGACATATTTATATCTGAAGTCGCAAGCAAGAGAGATTTCAAAGTTGCACTAGAAAGGAATTCGATGGACCTTGTGGAATTCTACCATGAAGTTAAGAGGTATTTTTGTCAGGAAGACAACGAAGCTAAGAACGATGAAATTAATGCTATAGATGATAGCGGACTGTCCGGAGCAAGAACCAGAAAGAACAAAGGAAAGAGAAGAGTCTATGATGACTTCAAAGAATCTAAACAGTAGAAGAAGGATCCGAAATTCTCTTCTTACAGTGAGCTAATAGAGACCTCGTAGGGAAATATCTAGACACTAGGGGTAGATTCCTTATCAAAGCCAGCTAGGAAAGAAGCCCACAGATCGGGAAAAATATTTGGAAAATTTTGCATCTTCCATAAGCTGGATGGATATGAAACGAACAATTGCCGACACTTTCATGATCTGATAGAAGAACTAGTTCGGAGCAACCAGCTACAACAGTACGTGAGGAACCAAATTACAATGGTGTGGCCAGAGCAACCACCATCTGAAACAAATGCATTAAGGAACAACCAGGGATCTGGTCCGAGGCTTAAAATCCCATGATCGAGATGGTCGAGAGTTAGATTCTACTCCCTTGCTTTGCTTTATCTTATTTTAAATAATTAGGATAATAATAACCTCAGACCGCTTACACATGTACGAGGCCTAGATTGGTCCCAAGGCATGCTATGAGTTTGATGTATGGGATGGATAATTAGGATTCTGCTTGTTTGCTTTGATATGAATATTTGACTCTTGAGAAATCCACATTGAATGAGATGACTGATATTGATCGCTTTGCATCCCGTTTGAAGAGACGGGACCGGAGCGTAGGGTGCATGTCCCCTCGCCAGTGAGCGAGTGGGTGGGCTTGTATGATATTGATTACTTTAAGTTGTATCTGAGGAGAGGGGACCAGAGTGCAAGGTGCAAGTCCCCTCCCCAGAGAGCGAGCGGATGGGCTTGTATGACATTGATCGCGTTAAGTCCCGGCCCAAGAGTCTGGAGCGAAGTGCAGGGTGCGATTTTCCTTATCGGAGAGCGAGTGGATGGACTTGTACTAAAAGTAAGTCCCCTCACCGGAGAGTGAGCGGATGGGCTTACTTAATCAAAGTGTAACTATGAAATGGATCATTAGTTGATTATCAAAGTTTATCAAAGTGGTATATTCATTTCTTTTCAATAACAAGTCAAATCAAATAAGTTAAAATAGTGCTTGGATTTCAATTGCTTACTCTCTCTAATTTTTGAAAATTTTATATATATTAGCAATTTTTACATATGCCTAATGTAACGACCCGATATTTCCAACGATTCGCATCCGCACATGTTGGACTTGAATTGCTCAAAATACCGAATTGTAAATAAAATTTGGCAAAACTCAGAATATACAGTAATTAAATCATAGACACGGAGTATATAATAATGCAGCGGAAGCAAAGAAATAGTAGTTCATGAAGCTACTATATATATACAACAGAGTTAAACAAGATACGACAGAAATCACGAATACAAAGATGTCTCAATACAATAGTCAAATACAAGATCTGAATACATCACTGGAATCAACTGAATGACTGAAAGCGAAATAGATAGCTGGATCTCCAATGAAAGCTCCAACTCCAAAGGTGAGTCTCGAATGCTGTATCACTTAGTTTGACCCGAGCGTAAAGCAAAACACAAAACACTCGAGTCAGGACATACATACTTATATAATGTAAACCAACTCAAGTGAACTGTAATATAAAAGTACAAGTAACTTAAAGAATGCTTGGGATCGCCAATTCTTTAAGGATCCGTTAAACTATCTACTATGTAGTAATATTCGCTATTATAATAATGTCTATAATAAAATAAACTTACTTTTAAATAGCGTTAAGGAGTGACCCAATATTCCCCTTAACACATAATAGTCCCAGTAGTCTATCCAATATTAGCATAATCCCAGATCGGGGGCTACCCTCAATACTCCACAGGCTACGACACAAATCCAAACTCGTAGTAAAGCTCGATATGGTAGGTGACACGGCACAACTAGGAAAGATATACCAATTACGCATCTGAGCTGGTGGAAACGCATAACAACCACTACCGCCCACCTCGGAACACACTCCCAAATCAAAATCGAAGGGTGGCCACCAAATAAATCACAAAGTAAAGGAATAGTATCGAAGAAATGCGTCCGATCAGAGATGCTACCTCATTGGCCCGTCAATCGCTCCTGATTTAGCCACCTTATGCAAACTCATGGGAGTCGGGTCCACGTTCATACCTCAATAGGATCATCGCCACCATCCTACTTCATTCTGGAATCTCCATCGCGTACATGGTTGTTAAAGTGGTTTTCAGAGTTGGCAGAGAGTATGACAACTTCCGATCCCGGTCTCTTTAACAACCCAACGTTATTACAACCCATGGATATTTATTTCAAAACATTTCTATTCCAAAACCATTTAAATCAAATACCATTACTTTCCAAAATAATATCCATTTCAAAACTAAATACTATCTTATTTCATTTCAAAACCAAATCAATATATTATTTAAATAAAACCCAAATTTGCAAATCACTGAATATTTCTTTAAATTTATTTAACTTGAAATATTCCTTTAAATCATCTTAAACCAAACCACTTTATAAGGTCACATTCTTAAATCTTAAATTCCAATAAGCTTCAAGCTAATATATTTAAAGATAATTCTTAATTAAATGCTATTTCAAATAAATTCATTTCCAAACCATTTAAAAGTAAAGTCATTATACTTACAAATCAAATATCCAATTTCCAAAAATTTAGCCTTTTCTGAGTTCATTTATTCACTTAAATACTTTAAAACATTGAAATTTCAGCTTTCGCAGCACTTTGAAAAATGCTGCGGTAAGTTATATTTGAAACAATTCATTTCAGCAAAGACAGCATTCATAAACTGCTGTAGTAGTTCAGTTTCATTTGAAAACTAGTTCAGTTCAGAAAAAGACAGTATTTACAAAACTACTGTAGTAGTTCAGGGTTTAATTTGAAAAATTAGTTCAATTCAGCAAACTGCAGCACTTATCAAGTTCTACGGTAGCTCTTTTATTAGCTCCAAGTTTTAGTTTTAATTCAACAACCACAACACTTACCAAGTGCTGTAGTAGTCCTTAGTTAATTTAGCCTTTAGTTCATTTGCATTAACCACACTTACATAGTGCTGCAGTATCCTTTACTTCAGATTTAAAGTTAGTTTCAGAAATGATAGCATTTCTGAAGTGTTATTAATTCAATTTCCAGATTTATAATAAAATTTCAGAAACAATTAAACTTCAATTTTAACTATTTTAACTTAAAAAAATCATATTTTTCCACTTCAAAAATGTTCATTTAAATACCCTTTAACTTATGATTTTATAAAGAAAAATTTTACAATAAAATCACATTTTCCAATAATTTCACTTATTCAATTCAAGTGTACCATTTTCCCATTCTTTGCATTTTTTTTCAATTAACATAACACTTAAATTTAAATTACCATTTCATAAATAAAACTTAATCTCCATTTTTATTCGATTAACTTAAACTTTCATTTTTAAACCAAATCACAAATTTTCAAATTAAGTTATATTCAAATTCCAATTTTTCCATTTATTTATTTCACATTTTAACTTGTAGAAAAATCACTAACACTTTATAAAAATCGTTTTTAATTAATTTAAAATCAAAATATCATAATTTACAATTTAAAATACTTAAAAAAAATTAGAAGAATATACAAAATAACCACGGGTCTGTATAATATTTTCTAACCTAGGTCAAGTGATACGGATAATATATCATTTCAATCCGTAATTTACAAAGAAAAATCCGGGTTCTATCATTTCAAACCCACAATCCCAAGTTAAATAAAACAAATAAAAATCGCTCAGGCCTATCATTTCAGCCCATAACGATTTTTCCCTATTCTAAAGTCCGTTCAGGTATGTATCATTTCAACCCATAGTGATAGGGAACTTGCAGTGACGATATGCAGGGAATAAATAACAGTATACAAATAATATTATAACAAATGATATAACAGGCATATAAACAGTATTTAACATCATATAAATATATCACATGCATGTATGAACCTAACACATTCTTTATACAATTTACTTGTCATCAATTCACAATTATAAAAGTACGTATGTATAGAGTGAATAACTCACCTTTTAAAAGCTAGAATTGAAATTCAAACCCAAATCTAAACTCCGCAAATCACGAAAAGGCATGACAAAGCACGACTATATTCTTTTGAGTGAATGAAGAGTCAGATCCAATCTATACCAAACAAATATAAGCATAGATTCAATACAAAAGAGTATAGATTAAAACAATGAAAAGATGTAAACAAAAGACATAACCTTGCATTACATCAAGCAATGGGCTCGGCCATGACTCAATGGGCTAGACCACATCATAGCATGCTCAGCCACATCATGTTTGAGGCATCATAGGCTAGGTTATGGGGTCATAAGGCACGGCCATGGTAGGGAGAAGGGAAGGCAAAGCAAGTAGAGGCAAGGAACAAAGGGGTTTCAATCAACTTTTGGTGATGGGTTTTGGATCCAATGTTCAGGGCTATGATTGGAGGTGGTGTTGGCCGTGGAAGGTGATGGTGGAAGAGGTGATGAGGTCAAAATTATGGTGGAGGGTAAGCAATAGCAATGAAACAAAGGAGAAACAAAAGAGAAATGGAAAGGAGGAAGAGAAGGAAGCCATAGCTTTCTGTAAAAAAAAAATTCGCAAATGACTTTTAGATGAGAAGTTATTCACGTGAATTGCAAAACTAGATGGCGGCTAGGGTTTACAAAAAGAATGAACAGCTATATATGAGTAAATGATAGGAAAACAAAAAGGCAAGAATTAAAGAGAGAGAAACATATACATATAATTTGTTATTAAATGCAAATGGAAATGTGGAAATGAGATAATGAGAATATTATGTGCTTGATTTGATAAGGGAATACACGGCTAGAATAGGTGAATGGCTAGGGTTTGAAATAAAGAGGGTAGGTAAATAAAAGGCAAGAAATTAAAAAGGCACAATTTAAGGAGGAAGAATCTTGTATAATTTTTTCTTTGTTTGCACGCAATGAAAAGGCAACAAATATACAAAACAGGTAACCAATATCTCTTGAAATTCCTAAGCTATTATTCAAAGTAAAATCAATCAAAATTCATATGAATATATTCAAAGTTTATACAAATAAAATAGAAAATAAAAATTAGAGAAACAACCATAGGGAAATAGAAAATTAAATATAGAAAGTCATTGCGTGTAAACTCTGTATTTTTATCTAATTTAAAAGTATAAGTTTAAATTCCCAATAAATCCATATTAACATTGGTTTAGATACTAATACATTAATAACTTCCCAATTCATCCAAATTTCAATTAGCAAAGTAATTAATTTCATTCTCTTACCATAAATATATTTGTTATGAATTGAATTCCCATAAGTTATAATTAATTTCAAATAAACTGATTTGATTCAATTCTAATCCATTTATTAAGTCTATACTACTCTACAAACCTCGTTAATATTCGTTTATCTTTCATTACATTAATATATATTCAAATATCCATCTTTCCTTTGTATTAACAGTTGTTCTCAATTAAATTGAATTTGTTAAATGTATACATTTATTATGATTGAATACCCCATTAATTCATTCAGATAGGTTTCATTCTTTTATATTATCTTATGAATAAAATATGCATTTCCATTTATTTCATTACATGCACATTTTTACAATTACTGTCCTATCTCAAGTTAATTAACATTTACTTACATTTGAATACAATTGATTTCCAATTCATTTTATAGCCTAAATAGACAACTTATAATGGTTGTTACCATTCTCTTTATTACACTCTAGATTATCATTTTCTCTAATTATTAAAATTGCTTACAAAATGTTTAATTCATTCAATTACCATACATTTATTTACTTATATTCAGTTTTATACATAAATGTAACATTTACAACTAGATGTATAGACCAATTAAATAGTAACTTACAACGGTTACTATAACTTTAATCACACTTTTGAATTCATTGTTCACAAACATATGTTACCATTCTTTTATACCTAATCTTTATTCAATGGTCATTTATTTCATACTAAATCCTTTATAAATTTTAATATTTGCATTTGTTTTCTTACATAAATTTATAGCCAAGTATAACAATTTACATTACTTCAATAAATTGTAATTTCATTTCAATTGTTAATAATTAGTTTTTAAATACATTGTTACATTTCATTTAGGCATTCATTTCATTATTAAATTACAAAATTTTTATTTCTTCCAAATTTATTTACCAAAATCTTATTAAATTGACAACTTTAATTATTGAAAATTTACGGGTCGTTACACTCTCCCCCACTCAAAACTTTTCGTCCCCGAAAAGGAAGAAGGTAGGAGAATAGAAACAACCTGAAAGAAAAGAGATTGGAAAGCAAAGAAGATAATAAAATTTAAAACCATGGAAATTTCAACTTAAATTAATAATTGATTTCATCCATTTGATTTCACTTAAGTTAAATAAATCTTGACTATTTCTAATTTCATTATCTTATCATCCAATTAATACTTCCTAAATTTATGAATTTGAAAATAATTTATTATACTCATAATTTATTCACTAAATTTCATTCTTCTTTATTCAAGGTTATTATTAGATTTATTCCACTTAATATATTTAATCATATATATTAAGTATATTTACACTTATTATAACTACTCAAATTTGTTTATAATTCCTTTAACACCATTTTATATCATAAATTATTCAATTAACCCTTAGTCTGTTTACCTCTATAAATCTCTTTATAACTAAAATTTAAGTATATAACGTTTATTATAACTACTCAAATTTTATTTATAAAATCCTTTTTGTATTGTACATTATCCAATTACATTGTTAACTTCTAAATAATTATGGTAAGTTATACTGGAATGCAATATAATATTATACAAATAAAATTTTGTAGTTCAATTATTTCAAGCTTAAATATTTATCTAAAAATTTTGGCTTCATTTTATAATTGAATTCATCCTTTAAGATAAAATTTAAGAATTGAATTTCCGATTAACTTCAGACAATTCTAGGTAAATAAATATATATACATAATATATATCAAATCAAATTTGAAATCATATACCAATATATATATTATAAATTAAGTCATATTTTAGAAATTCAAATCAATTAAATTTTCCAAAACAAAACTGTAGCAAGGCTACAAGATGGTCTCTTCGCTTCGAAACTTGAAAATGAACGTCGATGATGCTGCAGTCATCATCGAAATTATTTTCCAGCGACAGAGAGAAGAGCACTGATTTACAACTTTAAAAATTCTTTGGAAAAGATTTCTATTCGAAAATATTTCAAATAAGATGTCTTTTAAAATTTTAAAACCAAAGTTTGAAATCGTCGGGAATTAAATTCTCAAATTCTTAACTTTAAATTTCCAAATTACTTTATAACCATGTTTTATAGTCCAATTATTTATATATGAACAAAGCCAATGATTACAATATATATACAAATCAAATATTATTTCTTAACATCCAATTCAATTAACTATAAAATTCATAAAATTATACATATATAATATGATTATACAAAATTTCTCATTTACCAAGTTTGAAAACAATATGGTGTCAGTTTGCTATGTTCAAGTGTTTTGGAGATCCTATCGATAGCGTTGATTAGACGAATCGATCGGAAACCCAAATCAACATCAATAACTCAAACAACACCCTTCATTTTAAACATTTTTAAACATTAGATTTTTCAAATATAGGAATAGCTTCTTTTTCTTTCAAAACAAGGATAGAGGTTCAAATTTGATGGACTCAAATCAAAGAGAATTCTGATTTGAAGTTAAGTTCAAAACAAAAGAAAAGATGATTAAATAACAGAATAAGGAGATGGATTAGTTTAGATAAATCGTGGGCAACCTTAATCGGGTTAACCGTGACTTAAAGAATAAGATCGATATGGATTTTCTGGGGTAAATCTACATTCGATCTCAAGAGATAGAATTCAGAATAATAAGAGATACTAGCATCTAAACCGAGGATATATATAAATCTCCGGTGAATCAATGCTAATTGTAAAGGAGTTTCACCCCTTTATAAGTCAATTTGAGGTTGGCGAGACCGCCAATTTTATAAAGATCATTCGAAATGGAGTTATGGGATACTCCAGAATCAAAAGAAGATGAATAGTGAGGGACAAGAATGGATTTTTGAACCGTAGGGAACGTTCTAAAATTCAAAAGAAATCGAGTCAAAAGGAAGAGATTCAAACTTGAACGAAAGTGATTCTGTAATTAAATTTACCATATATGGTAAGTTTTGCCTAAAGCCAAAGCTCTAGTACCAACTATAATGACCCGATATTTTCAACGATTCGCATCCGCACATGTCGGACTTGAATTGCTCAAAATACCGAATTGTAAATAAAATTTGGCAAAACTCAGAATATATAGTAATTAAATCACAGATCACAGACACAGAGTATATAATAATGCAGCGGAAGCAAAGAAATAGTAGTTCATGAAGCTACTATATATATACAATGGAGTTAAACAAGATACAACAGAAATCACGAATACAAAGATGTCTCAATACAATAGTCAAATACAAGATCTGAATACATCACTGGAATCAACTGAATGACTGAAAGCGAAATAGATAGCTGGATCTCCAATGAAAGCTCCAACTCCAAAGGCGAGTCTCGAATGCTGTATCACTCAGTCTGACCCGAGCGTAAAGCAAAACACAAAACACTCGAGTCAGGACATACATACTTATATAATGTAAACCAACTCAAGTGAACTGTAATATAAAAGTACAAGTAACTTAAAGAATGCTTGGGATCGCCCATTCTTTAAGGATCCGTTAAACTATCTACTATGTAGTAATATTCGCTATTATAATAATGCTTATAATAAAATAAACTTACTTTTAAATAGCATTAAGGAGTGACCCAATATTACCCTTAACACATAATAGTCCCAGTAGTCTATCCAGTATTAGTATACTCCCAGATCGGGGGCTACCCTCAATACTCCACAGGCTACGGCACAAATCCAAACTCGTAGTAAAGCTCGATATGGCATGTGACATGGCACAACTAGGCAATGCCAGTGTAGATATACCAATTACGCATCCGGGCTGGTGGAAACGCATAGCAGCCACTACCGCCCACCTCGGAACACACACCCAAATCAAAATCGAAGGGTGGCCACCAAATAAATCACAAAGTAATAGAATAGTATCGAAGAAATGCATCCGATCAGAGGTGCTACCTCATTGGCCCGTCAATCGCTCCTGTTTTAGCCACCTTATGCCAACTCACCAGAGTCGGGTCCACGTTCATACCTCAATAGGATCGTCGCCACCATTCTATTCATTCTGGAATCTCCACCGCGTACACGGTTGTTAAAGTGGTTTTCGGAGTTGGCAGAGAGTATGACAACTTCCGATCCCGGTCTCTTTAATAACCCAACGTTATTACAACCCATTGATATTTATTTCAAAACATTTCTATTCCAAAACCATTTAAATCAAATACCATTACTTTCCAAAATAATATCCATTTCAAAACTAAATACTATCTTATTTCTTTTCAAAACCAAATCAATATATTATTTAAATAAAACCCAAATTTCCAAATCACTGAATATTTCTTTAAACTTGAAATATTCCTTTAAATCATCTTAAACCAAACCACTTTATAAGGTCACATTCTTAAATCTTAAATTCCAATAAGCTTCAAGCTAATATTTTTAAAGACAATTCTTAATTAAATGCTATTTCAAATAAATTCATTTCCAAACCATTTAAAAGTAAAGTCATTATACTTACAAATCAAATATTCAATTCCCAAAAATTTAGCCTTTTCTGAGTTGATTTATTCACTTAAATACTTTAAAACATTGAAATTTCAGCTTTCGCAACACTTAGAAAAATGCCGCGGTAAGTTATATTTGAAACAATTCATTTCAGCAAAGACAAAATTCATAAACTGCTGTAGTAGTTCAGTTTCATTTGAAAACTAGTTCAGTTCAGAAAAAGACAGTATTTACAAAACTGCTGTAGTAGTTCAGGGTTCAATTTGAAAAATTAGTTCAATTCAGCAAACTGCAGCACTTATCAAGTGCTACGGTAGCTCTTTTATTAGTTCCAGGTTTTAGTTTTTAATTCAGCAACCACAGCACTTACCAAGTGCTGCAGTAGCCCTTAGTCAATTTAGCCTTTAGTTCATTTGCATTAACCACAACACTTACAAAGTGCTGTAGTATCCTTTACTTCAGATTTTAAGTTAGTTTCAGAAATGATAGCATTTCTGAAGTGCTATTAATTCAATTTCCAAATTTATAATAAAATTTCAGAAACAATTAAACTTCAATTTTAACTATTTTAACTTATAAAAATCATATTTTTCCACTTCAAAAATGTTCATTTAAATACCCTTTAACTTATGATTTTATAAAGAAAAATTTAACAATAAAATCACATTTTCCAATAATTTCACTTATTCAATTCAAGTGTACCATTTTCCCGTTCTTTGCATTTTTTTTCAATTAACATAACACTTAAATTTAAATTACCATTTCATAAATAAAACTTAATATCTATTTTTATTTGATTAACTTAAACTTTCATTTTTAAACCAAATCACAAATTTCAAAATTAAGTTATATTCAAATTCCAATTTTTCCATTTATTTATTTCACATTTTAACTTGTAGAAAAATCACTAACACTTTATAAAAATCATTTTTAATTAAATTTAAATCAAAATATCATAATTTACAATTTAAAATACTTAAAAATTTCCAAAAGAATATATAAAATAACCACGGGTCTGTATAATATTTTCTAACCTAGGTCAAGTGATACGGATAATATATCATTTCAATCCGTAATTTACAAAGAAAAATCCGGGTTCTATCATTTCAAACCCGCAATCCCAAGTTAAATAAAACAAATAAAAATCGCTCAGGCCTATCATTTCAGCCCGTATCGATTTTTCCCTATTCTAAAGTCCGTTCGGGTATGTATCATTTCAACCCATAGTGATAGAGAACTTGCAGTGATGATAAGCAGGGAATAAATAACAGTATACAAATAATATTATAATAGATGATATAACAGGCATATAAACAGTATTTAACATCATATAAATATATCACAGGCATGTATGAACATAACACATTATTTTATACAATTTACTTGTCATCAATTCACAATTATAAAAGTACGTATGTCTAGAGTGAATAACTCACCTTTTAAAAGCTAGAATTGAAATTCAAACCCAAATCTAAACTCCGCAAAGCACGAAAAGGCACGACAAAGCACGACTATTTTCTTTTGAGTGAATGAAGAGTCAGATCCAAACTTGAAATCAGCACAATACCAAACAAATATAAGCATAGATTCAATACAAAAGAGTATATATTAAAACAATGAAAAGATGTAAACAAAAGACATAACCTTGCATTACATCAAGCAATGGGCTCGGCCATGACTCAATGGGCTAGACCACATCATAGCATGGTTGGCCACATCATGTTTGAGGCATCATAAGCTAGGTTACGGGGTCATAAGGCACAGCCATGGTAGGGAGAAAGGAAGGCAAAGCAAGTAGAGGCAAGGAACAAAGGGGTTTCAATCAACTTTTGGTGATGGGTTTTGGATCCAATGTTCACGGCTATGATTGGAGGTGGTGTTGGCCGTGGAAGGTGATGGTGGAGGAGGTGATGAAGGGATGAGGTCGGAATTATGGTGGAGGCCAAGCAATAGCAATGAAACAAAGGAGAAACAAAAGAGAAATGGAAAGGAGGAAGAGAAGGAAGCCAAAGCTTTATGTAAAAAAAAATTTCGCAAATGACTTTTAGATGTGAAGTTATTCACGTGAATTGCAAAACTAGATGGCGGCTAGGGTTTACAAAAAGAATGAACGGCTATAGATGAGTAAATGATAGGAAAACAAAAAGGCAAGAATTAAAGAGAGAGAAACATATACATATAATTTATTCTTAAATGCAAATGGAAATGAGGAAATGAGATAATGAGAATATTATGTGCTTGATTTGATAAGGGAATACACGGCTAGAATAGGTGAATGGCTAACGTTTGAATTAAAGAGGGTAGGTAAATAAAAGGCAAGAAATTAAAAAGGCACAATTTAAGGAGGAAGAATCTTGTATAACTTTTTATTTGTTTGCACGCAATGAAAAGGCAACAAATATACAAAACAGGTAACCTATATCTCTTGAAATTCCTAAGCTATTATTCAAAGTAAAATCAATCAAAATTCATATGAATATATTCAAAGTTTATACAAATAAAATAGAAAATAAAAATTAGAGAAACAACCATAGGGAAATAGAAAATTAAATATAGAAATTCATTGCGTTTAAACACTGTATTTTTATCTAATTTAAAAGCATAAGTTTAAATTCCCAATAAATCCATATTAACATTGGTTTAGATACTAATACATTAATAACTTCCCAATTCATCCAAATTTCAATTAGCAAAGTAATTAATTTCATTCTCTTACCATAAATCTATTTGTTATGAATTGAATTCCCATAAGTTATAATTAATTTCAAATAAATTGATTTGATTCAATTCTAATCCATTTATTAAGTCTATACTACTCTACAAACCTCGTTAATATTCGTTTATCTTTCATTACATTAATATATATTCAAATATCCATCTTTCCTTTTTATTGACAGTTGTTCTCAATTATATTGAATTTGTTAAATGTATACATTTATTATGATTGAATACTCCATTAATTCATTCTGATTGGTTTCATTCTTTTATATTATCTTATGAATAAAATATGCATTTCCATTTATTCCATTACATTCACATTTTTACAATTACTATCCTATCTCAAGTTATTGAACATTTACTTACATTTGAATACAATTGATTTCCAATTCATTTTATAGCCTAAATAAACAACTTATAATGGTTGTTACCATTCTCTTTATTACACTCTAGTTTATCATTTTCTCTAATTATCAAAATTGCTTACAAAATGTTTAATTCATTCAATTACCATACATTTATTTACTTATATTCAGTTTTATACCTAAATGTAACATTTACAACTAGATGTATAGACCAATTAAATAGTAACTTACAACTGTTACTATAACTTTAATCACACTTTTGAATTCATTGTTCACAAACATATGTTACCATTCTTATATACCTAATCTTTATTCAATGATCATTTATTTCATACTAAATCCTTTATAGATTTTAATGTTTGCATTTGTTTTCTTACATAAATTTATAGCCAAGTATAACAATTTACGTTACTTCAATAAATTGTAATTTCATTTCAATTGTTAATAATTAGTTTTTAAATACATTGTTACATTTCGTTTTGGCATTCGTTTCATTATTAAATTACAAAATTTTTATTTCTTCCAAATTTATTTACCAAAATCTTATTAAATTGAAAACTTTAATTATTGAAAATTTACGGGTCGTTACACCTAACTCAGGTAAACCGAGGTCGGATATATTACCCATGCACTGCCTTACGGACTGATGTGAGGGGAATACAGAGCGTGGCGAGTGAACACACAAGTGTGAACACTTATCGACTATAGGCGTTATTAAAAAGAGTTTTTATATACATACACCTAGCTCAGATAAACTGAGGCCAGATATACCAATCATGCACTTCCTTTCGGGGGGCTTACGTGAGAAGGGTACAGAGCATGGCGAGTGAAAACATGAGTGTGAACACATGACTCTAGGTGTTTACTAAAAATATACATATATGCAAGGGATATTTTTTGTTTTTTTTTTGTTTTTTTTTTTTTTCTAAAAAGAGAGAGTTTCGCACTATCATCTTAGCACCATTTAACTTAGAAGACGAAAAAAAATGTTATATCTTTACTTTAAATCAACCACTTTTTAAAACAAAGACTTTCAATTGGGATGCATTTCATAATTACACGCATGAATTTTCCTATATACTAGTTAAACCATTGTTATTTGTAACCAAACTTACTTTTTATTTTTGTTAAGACGAATAAATTTTCAAAAATTTCAATTTAATAAACCATAACCATATATTTATCATATAGTGTTTCTTTAAAATAAATCAAAAGAAAAATTGATTCTGGGATTTTTTTGTAAATTTTTTTTTTGAGTATTTAAAAGAAAAAGCAAAAATAAACCATGAAAAATTAAAAGTGAAGATGTGTCTCCCCCCACACTTGATTTTGACTGTGTCCCCACAGTCAACCCAAGTGAAAGGAGAAAAAAAATAAAAACATGACCTTTATTTAAATGAAAATTAACGGTATTTATAGGAGATCAGAAAGTTTATTGTCAAAAAGTAAATGAAACGGTCTTCTAACGACCGATTCATTTGACTCGTCAAGTATACGAGACACTGCTCAAGCTCAAAAATCCAAATCGTAAAATATTTCAAAGTTGAATGTTGATTTGGAAAAACGAATGTCGTTTTATTGAAAATCGTACGAGTTGTTTTATTTTCGATGATTTTTAGGGTCGATAAAACAATTGATTAAAATTCAAGTATGTTTTCACCAAATTGAAATTGAAATTTATCATTGAAAACTTCTTCAAAATTATTGATTTCAAAATCAGAATAGAGATTTCAAAATCAGAATAGAGATTTCAAAATCAGAATGGTGATGTAACTCTTCCCTATCAAAATTTGACAACTCATTTTTAAAAAGTCCGAAGAAATCATTTTCGTTAAATTCGTCTTCCTTTGTTGGATTATCAACAACTTCATTGCGTATCTCAAGTTCAAAATCCAAAGTTGTTGTATTCAAATTTTCAAAATCGAGAAAAAGAAGATCGAATTTTAAATTTGGTTCCACACCCTCAAATGAATTGAAATCCAACTCAATTACCTTGTTTTCAACAACTTCATTAAAATTATTATTTTCAATTTCAAAAGTTGTTATTTGAAAATCATCGATTTGGGTAAAAGATGGATTATCACTTGACTCGTCACACATTGGGATTTGCTTTTGTTTATCATGTTGTTTCATATACGTCTCAAACAACAAATCCATGTGATCATTGTAGATTTCATCCATTTGTTCAAAAAATCCAATATATAGTTACTGACTTGAGAAATTTCGATTTGGATTTGTTGAGAACAAATTTTTTTACTCGTATCGTAGTCAAGATTATTCTCATTGCCAAAATTATTTGAAAAGTGGATCACATTTTCGTTTTGATTTTGAAATTCATTTTGGAGCTCGAAATTGAATTGGCATGGGTTATCATTGAAATCGTTTGAATTTTGAATTGAATTCAAATTTTGAAATCCTTGACTCAAGTTATTACACAAATATGAATTACACAAATCATTTATCATTTGATTTTGTTGTGCAGAGATTTCAAGCAGAGATGAAATGATATTTTCGAGATTCGAGGGTTGCTCAACAACCATCCCTGACCATACCACTACTAGCCACTTCTTCCTCCTCTCACTGTATCAATACAACCACACTCCTCTTACCAAACCCATCACTTCATCTTGCCATTCATTGCTAGACTACTTCCTCTTCACAAACATAACCACTTCAAACTGCCACTTTCAACTTCAAACATCCTCCTATACAACATTACTCCTCCTTCTACCAATTGCTCACCGTAACAGCTTCCACAATCAAACAAACTTCACCACCCTCTTCCTTTGCCTGCAAGTACAGCCTAATACTTCTCTGACCAAACCCTGCTGTCAATCATCACACTCCATCACTGCAGCCCCTCCAACTCCTACTGCCAACTGCTTTCACTTCAAACTTCAACTGTCCACAATCACTACCATTGTGTACATACCACCAGTACAACTACAAGCAGTTAACCCCATACGTACAAAACATACCACTGACATACATCCACTGTTAACTGCTGTCATATACATCCACCATTTCCTTCACATACCACTGCACCAAACATACAACTACGTGCTGCAGTTTGATCAGAAAATCATCATCCCTCCACTGACGACAGATAGTCTCCCTTCACCATAAAATCTGTCCAACAACTCCTTACCATCATACTATACCCACTGCAGTTCATCACTGTCCTTCCACTGACCAGGTTGCCAAACACTGCATCTAAACCACACTGTCTCTCAACATTGTCAAAACCCATGGAACCATTACCATCCACTTCTGCTTCTACCAATCTTGCAACAAACCACTGCCGATTGACCAATCATACAACCCCCCCTTTCTAGCCCATCGACCATATCAATATCACTGCCTTGCCAACTAACCTCTGCCCTCTGATCATAGTCTACCACACACATCAGTTCACTCATCATACCTACCCATTTACCAGACTTGCCGTTAAGACTCCACTACATTGTCTACAACATACAAATAGACTTGCCTTTTCACATATACCATACGTGCACATCAAAATTCCCTTACTTCGCAAATTCAAACCCACAAACAACTCCTTTCCCCTTGACTACAACCAAACTTCTTACCTTCGCTTCCTTCTCTCTCTGAAATCGCCTAGAACTAGCAACTCACCCCCATCCACTCCTTCACCTCGCACTGCAACCAAACACCTAAATCCTTACAACCGCAACCGTTACAATCGCAACCCACAAACCGCGAGCCTATCCACCTTCCAATCGCGATTCCCAGATCACGACATCAAACCAAACTCGCGACCAACCAAGTCTCTGCAACAATCGCCCTTGCCAAATATTGAGAAATTAGGAATAGCTACTTGATTTTGATCTACGCTAATTTGGGATTGAAATTCGAATTGTGGGCAGTTCGAAACATTTGAAAGCGATCCATTTTACTGAAATGCGCTACTGTGAATTCATTTGGAAGTGATCGTGATTTTGTTAAATGAATTCATGTATAAAGTGGGCTGTGGTTCATATATTTAAAAAAAATTAAAGGAGGATTAGTGGGCTTGGTTTAAAATGGGCCGGGTTTGTGTTAAGTTGGATTTTTGAGTTTTACTTTGTTCTCTCTTAAATCATTTTGAGTTTGTGTTTATTCATTTTCATTTTGATTTTTTTTGTTTTGATTTTAGTTTTGAATTTTGAGTTTGTGTGATTTGGTTTTTGCATTAGAAAAAAAAATTGTTCCCTTTTCAAAAAATTCACTTTAAAATTGTGCCCTTTTCAAAAAAAATATTTTTTTTGTATATATCTTGTTTTTAATTTCAAGTTGCAGAAGCAGAAATTCAAAGGAGAGGAACTGCTGCCAAAAATAATTGCTTCGCTTTGCATGCCAATATATATATATATATATATATATATATATATATATATATATATATATAAACTGCTTGCTTGCTTATCTATTGTTTTATTAGTTTTGCATTGTCATTTGCTTGCATTTTTATTTCAAAAACCAAAAAAAAATTGAAAAACAAAAATCCATTCATAGTTGCATTGTTAATACACGTTTAATTTCTGCTTTGCATTTCATCCTAGATTTTGATTAGTAATAACGATTAGACATCAATAACTTTTAATTGTATATTGAAAAGTTGTATTCTTTGAACAATTTAATTTCTTGGTGTCTAGGATACGACAGAGAAATAACCATTTATAAATATTACGGTGATTTGTAAATATTATAATGGTTGTTCCTATGAAGGTACTTAAACCTTCGGTTGCATTACTACGGTGATTCGTGGTGCACCGATAACCCCTGCCCGTTACCTGGCTGAGAACTATCTTGATGATTTAAGACAGAGTGTGATTATAAAATTTTGGGTTAACTTAGCATAAATCATTTGTAATTAACCTTGCATTCATTTAGTTACATTAGTTCATGCATTTATAACAAAAAAAATAAAAAATAAAAAATCCAAAACTAAAAAAATTTGTAAGTATTCCTTTTCCTTTGAAATTTTTAAATCCTTTTTCTTTGAAATTTCAAAGATCCAAAAAATTTAGAAAAACCAAAATCCAAAAAATAATAATTATTAAACCTTTTCAAAAACAAAGAAAAAACTTGAAAAAAAAACAGAAATCAATTTCCTTTTGAAAAATAAATTTTATTTGCAAATATTTTTCCTTTATATATAAAAAAAATTTCTTGCAAATGTTTGAGTTTCCTTTTCCCTACTCACTTGAATTTTACAATAGTTGCGAAAATAAATATAATCCATATGATTTCACTCCAAATTCGTATGGATATTTTAATGACAACTATTCTTTAAACAATTCGAATTTTGAACAACATTGGGTCCCCTCTTCGAAGAGCAAGCAGATTGAGCTCAATAAGGAACAAGAGAGATCAAAACCCTAGATTGGGCGATAAATGATCCGGAGAGATCAAACCTTAGATTGGAAGATGAACGGTCCTATAAGACCAAGCCTCGAAATGGATGCAAACTTGATAAAAGGATTTGAATGACTTGCAACCAGAGAAAGCTAGATAAGCGTTGAGTGAATGCCGGATGGCTTAAATATGTAGAATGATACATTTGGATAATTCACCAAAATTGGAATCAATGAATAGCCAAAGAACCCAACTATAGAAGACTGATTGCTGGAACTTGTTTTTGAGGAAAGCACACCTTACATTCGAAAGGCATACTTTGGGGGGCAAGTGTTTACCCGCATTTTAGCCAAGCATATTTCAACTGGACTTAGAAGATCAAAACAAAGACGAAATAATTCAGAACTTGCAATCACTTGAAAATGGAGTAGATAAACAACTCTGGAAAGTTTCACTCAATTCGGAGCTAAGTGCATAGCTCGGTTCCGAGCTATCTGATAGAGTTAGGGGTATGCCCTAGGGGCTATTATGTAATTTGTTACATATAACTTACTCGACAACCAAACTTGTTTGAAATAAAATGTGTTTTCTTTCTATTATATACTTGATATAATATGTTATATTAATTAACTAATTTAATTAAATGTATATTTAATAGAAAATCCATGAATGGTACATTTTGTGGTAGTAGTTACAAAATGTTGTAACCGTGATTAATTTATCACAATGAAAATAAATATACCATTTTAAATATTTCCAGTCAAGATGCATCGAGACTGGATATCGATGTATCCGTTGAGACTAGACTAAGTAACGCTCTCCAAATGTTGGGCAGTGTATTAGTCATGGCTGATGGGAGCACCTAGAGGCTACGTACTAATGGTTATTAGATAACTATGAAATGACTCACTCGATAATTTTCAGTTGGTTAATATAACTAAGGTCAAACAGAAAATATCGATGTGGCTGATTTACACAATTCTCTCAACCTGAGAATACTATGGATCTTCAATACAAAAGCTCCGCTTTGATTATATTCAAATCATGGTAGGGCGTTCCATCGAGTGACTATAGTTGGGTCGAGTGGAAGTATTGGAAGTGAAGCACTATTCCAGAGAGGATTCGCCCCCTTAGTTATCCGGATTTAGTATTACAGTGAACTCAAGTTAACTCAAAGTCAAAGTCTTAGGCCATATCATTTCGATTAATAATAATTGTTATTATTAAAACAATGACTTTGTGTTTGGACTATATAGTAGAATATGGACGATGCTGGAATTTTGACCATTACAGAATTTAATAAGTCTAAAGTAATATAGTTTTGACGAAGAGAATTGGTGTATATAATTGTCATAACCAGCTAATGCTTAGTAAAGTGAAACTGAATTTTACCAAAAGTAAATAAGTGATAAATTTGGCCAAAATGTCATACTACTTGCCGAGTGAAGTGTGAATATCAACATTGGAATAGTTCGATGTTAATCGCTGACAAAATTTACACCTAACAAGTCATACAACCGATATGATGATTTCTCTTTAGACCAAACGATTTAATTAGTTTATAATTGTTTTAAATTAACTAATATTTATGAAATATTAATTATAAAATTTTGAACATGATTTGAGGAATAAATATTATTGTATATTTATAATAGTTATAAATATATATCGATTGATATGTGATATCAATAAGCAATTAAATTAGATTTAATTAATGATATTTATTTGGGCTTAAAATGGGTTTAAAGCCCATGAAAGGGGCTGGAAATTTCGACCAAAAGGATATTTCTATTAATAAGTCATATTACACAAATTTAAATAATCTATAATTCATTGTGTCACCATATCATGTTAAAAATTGATCTAATATTTTATATATGCAAATTTATACTAAATATAAGTTTAGTAATATTAAAATAATTTTTTGTAATTAATTACTATTTATAATATTATTTAAATCGAAATAAAGGTTATATAATTATTATAAATAGCATATGATTCAAAAATTATATTTTAAATTTTATAAAAAATTTCCATCATCATATTAACTTTTGACTAAAATTCCATAATTTAAAAATCAAATTTATTATTTTAAAACTTCATTTATTATAACGGCCGAAATTAATTAAATAATGAAAAATATAATTTCAAATTAAAAAATTATGGAAATTGTTTCATGACCTTATAATATCATATTAGAATTGTATAAAATTTAAAATATGGAAAATATGTTATGAAATTATTTTAATGTTTTTCGGTAATAAATTTATACATAAATAATTTAGTAATATTAAATTATAATAAAATATTTTTTATGCTATGTATTGAATTTGGAATGTTACAAGATATATATATAGTTTTAGTTAATTTTATAATTGATATAATTATATAATATAAACATATATATTTAAATACATACATTTATAGATATTTTTAGTTATTACAAATATAAGCATAAATAAATACACACACATATATATATATAGATATATACTATAAAACATACATGTATATATAAAAAAACAACTTTACATTATATATATATTAATATATAATCATTCATCAAATTATTATCTAATTTTACTTATACAAATATATATATGCATATGTATTAATATTTCACATTTATATAATACATATGTTATATATATACATATACACATAATTACATATATGCAAATGTTTATATTGTTTTAATACCCATTTTCAAATAACAAGTTTGTGTGTATATGTATACATACATACATATATTTAGATAAGATATAATACATATAAGATGAGCTAGCATGTCCGCTGCGATGTAAATCCCAACATTAATATACGAGCATGTTATACTTTGCATGGATTGTTACTTTACACATGCACACACATACACATATGTATAGGATAGATATGTATACCATTATACTTAATTTAAAATAAATTAAATAAAATTAAATTCATTAATTATAAATTTAAATGAAATAAAGATTTTATCTAAATTAAATTTAGAAATGTTCTAAATAAATTAGACTTCATAGGCCCAATAAAGATCCGATAGAGTAAAAAAATTGACATTCACCCTTAACTTCAGATGCAGGCTGGCCCAGTTCCAACAATGGTATCAGAGCCCAGTAGCCTATGCAGTCTAAATTCGCCATGTTAGGGTTAACTAGTTAAAACCTACCTATATAGTAGGGTGTCTATAAAAGTAATATCAAAGGTTAGGTTTCGGTAATCAAGTACTTTGCCCTACTTGGCTACTAGCCTGGTTCGGAACGATGTGGTAAGCCCAAAATATTATCCTTAATAGAAAAGGCCAAATTTGTATTAGGCCTTGGGTAAATTTCAAAATTAATTTGAAATTACAAATAAAAGTTTTAAATTTAAAATTTAAATTTAAAATAAGAAAAATATTATAGATGTTATAATATAAATTTTCAAAATTGTTTGAAATTTAAAATATAAGATTTTTGATTTAAAAGTTAAATTTAAAATAAGATATACAAATATTATTAAAGTATAATATAATAAAATTTTCAAAATGTTTGAAAATAAATATTAATTTCGAAATTTTAAAATTTATTAGTAAGATTAATAGAATAAATCAATAAATTAATTAATGTATGTAAGTATTATATATTATGATATATGTTATATTGCTTTAAAATGTTTAAAATAACATAAGTATACATGTATGTATATAAATAAAATTTGAAATTAATGTAAATTTAGTTAAAGTTGCTTAATTAAATAAATAAATTAAAAGGTTAATTAATTAATAAGATACACCTATATGTGATATATGTGTTATACTATAAAGGTTATAATATAATAAATATTTAATATAAATGTTATATTAAATAATATAAAACTATTAAAAAGTTAATTAATTAAAAATTAATTAAATAAGATTTAATTAATATAATATTATACATAATACTATTATATAAGTAGTTTGAAATATAAAAGTTATATAATAATAAAATTATATAATATGAATATATAAACTAAAGGTGGAACATTAAAGAAACCGAACAGACTTAAGGAATAATTTCATACGTAAGTGTACATATACCATGATTTCAGATGTGTCCGACACTTAAATCATGAGAGTATTTCATAAGAAATACATTATTCCATGAGCCGCTATTACTGAATATAATATATTGAAGATTATGGATCTTAAATATAATGTTGTACTCTACTATATATATATATATATTAATAAATTACTTGTATACTCCTTAATTGTTGAGCAGACTCAAGATGGGGATGTTATGTGTAGTATTATTAATATATTGAATAGATGAGGTAAGATAACTATATGTATTTGTTGAGTAGACTCAAGGTGCATATACTATACTTAGGTCATCGCTATACGATAGGTATGATTGAATAATTTTGTTTTGATTTGATGAGCAGACTTGTAACATCCCACTTTTGGAGGCTCAAACCTTACTACTACGGATGCTGCATTCATCCATAGGTGTTATTTCTGAGTGACCGAAATCGGAATCTTGAAACTATTGGCAACATAGAAACACAAGAATATGAAAAAATTTAAACTTCAACAAAACAAAATTTCTCATTTCTTATGAATTTCAATTTAAGATTTAATTACATAATCCCAGACGTTAACCACGTTCAAATCACATATACATGTACAAAATACGATAACAACGACATATAAAGATGTCCCCTTGTGATGATTAGAGAACTAATAAATATGAACTTTACAATTCTTAGTACATCATAGCAGAAAACTCAAAATAGCTCCTATATAGCTAACACTGCCTCCTGCACGTCTCCGGAAGCTTATTCGTCCCAAACCTGAAAGTCTCCCACTCTCAGACTACTCAAATTAATTTTAAGTACCCGAGAGTTTGTGGAGAAACACAAACTTCGAGTTAGACAATAAGTCTGGTGTGAATAATCCCCTATCATCTCTTATAATAAATAGATAGCTAGTGAGACCACGCCGCTTAGCGGAACAGGTTTTCCCCTCACTAGTATCCAAAACCAACATGCAAATCATTTACTATGCCCCTGCACCCAAAATGATTAGTCTTAACATAATATGAAATAAAGCCATAAATCATATGTATTGGATATCCCATCCACCCATTTATTAGATATCCCATCTAAAAGGAATTTATTAGAGTTCCTCTTTAAAATCTTTAAAATTACTATCCACAATAATTTAATAGGACTATCCATCCCAAACCCATTCAAAATAAATGCAGATTATCCATCGTGCATTATTTTATAAAAGATGGTGTGGGCTATCCACCGCACACTCTATAGTTTTCCTAGGATGACTATGAACCCTTGGCTGCCAAATTCTGAGGCTAACCACCTTTGGCAAAACATTCTTTACTTCATAAATTTGATGTGGGCTATCCACCGCACATTCCATGGTTTTCCTAGGTTAACCAAGAACCTATCACTTGGCCAATTAAAATATCATGATCCCCATGATTATTTATAAAAATTCATGATCCCCATGATTAATTATTTTTCCAAGGTATACCGCCTGTTTAACCTATTCCCATTGGTAGCCCCAATTAGGTTAAATTAAATAAAAACACATTGATAGCTCCAATGTATATTTTCGAAAGCATATTTCTGTTTGTAACTCCAAACTATGTATCGAAAACATTAAACCAACCCCGGTGTCCCCAAGGTTTTATAACATTCAATTTAAATAAGGACCCCTCTTATATATTCAAACAAAGATAAGTATTTTATGCTATAACCCTTCAAAGTAGCCCCTTCGAACTAGAATAACTTTACTCCAGAAAAATGGCTAAAAACGGCCCTTTAAAACCCTTCAAATGAAGTCCAATTCGAAAGCAAATAAACATCCAAAGTTAGCCCCTTCGCAAACCTTTCGAATTCAAAACCTTTCGAAATCAAAACCTTTCGAAATCAAAACCTTTCGCAATCATTGAAGATAACCCCTTCAAAACCTTTCGAAATCAAACCTTTCGAAGTCAAACCTTTCGAAATCAAAAACTTTCGAAATCAAAACCTTTCACAATCGTTGAAGATATCACCTTCAAAACCTTTCAAATTCAAACCATTCGAAGTCAAACCTTTCGAAATCAAAACCTTTCGCAATCATTGAAGATAACCTCTTCAAAACCTTTCAAAATCAAACCTTTTGAAGTCAAACCTTTCGAAATCAAAACCTTTTGAAATAAAAACTTTCGAAATCATACCTTTCGAGATCATTCAAAAACAATGAAGTGTTTGTATTGGAACCAACCCTTCAAAAGTATACTTCCGATCATGTCGGAAGGTTAACCCTTTGGCTTGCCGAAAGGTATTAAAACACCTTTTTAGAAAACATTTTAATACGGTACTCCTAAAGGTTGAAGGTTGAAGCTTTCGAAGACCCCCTTCGAAACCCCTTCTTTAAAATATAAATTTTTTAATCTCTTGTAAAATGGTTGAGTTTAAGGATCCTCCTTCAACTTATTCGAAAGCAATTTTTATTTCTATCCGAAAGCAAAAGAAGCGGCCTCCCCATCCCTCCGCCCTTTTCTTCTCTTCGGCCCCGTGCCTACCTTTGAATTTTAGGCAGAAGGTAACTGTTTACCTTCTTATTTTAGATGAAAGGTACCTTTCGAGTTCATCGAAAGAGTAAAATCGGGCTTGTTGGAGTCGAAGGCAGAACTAGGCCCATTGAAGTGATGATTTTATCTTATTTGTCTAATTTTGATTGTCTGAGAAACCTTCTCCTGTACTTCCAAATAGTAAAAAGTATACAAAAGTCAGCCTTTTTCTCAGAACACTGTACTTCTTCCTCAAATATTTTCAAAGCCAATCTCCTTCTGAATTTAAGTAATTTGGGAAGCAAATTTTCAATTTAGCCCTTGCACTTAAATAATTTAATTACCTTAGTAAATCACTAAGGAAAAATCCTGAAAAATCACGAAAAATCTGACAAATCATATACTTCAACATATTAAAATTTCAAAGCATATGAAGTTCAAAACAACTTGGAATTTAACCAAAACCGAATGAAAACGTGTTAATTAGCCCATTAACATTTTAAAACACCTATGTCTTATCCAAACAAAGGTTTAAATGGCAATATCCTAACCAAAATCATAAACATGAATCAAGTATAACCCATAACCGATCCAAACATAGAATAACGAGATGATAAACAAGATTATTCACCATGATTAGTTGATTGGAGAATGAGATACTTCCCTAACTTTAATTCCTTAGCTTATTCTTCAATTTAAACTCTTCCTGGAGCTTTTTAATGGCCGGACGAAATATGTGGGAATTAAGAATGAGAAAGTGGAAGTTTATTCAAGTGGAGGAAGAGATATATACAAAGAAATGTAGCCTCATTTCCAACTTTACCCCTTATGAAATTCCTCCTTCTTAATTTAGTCAAGTCTTATTTTAGTTCATTCATTAAGGCACGACCATTGGATTTATTAATCTCATCTCCCTAATTATTCACATTATTCTATTTAATTTATCTAATTAAATATCCCGAATAATGTTAATTGAAATCAGGGGCATTACAAGGCTCAAGGTCGAAGCGGAATTAGGACAATACCAAAGGATTAGTAGTCATATGTGATACAACCGATAAGGAGTTATCCATAGTTTTTGGGGTTATGATTTGTTGAGCAGATTCAAGGTCAGAATATCAAGACAAACAAGTCCTAACACCCACTAGTAAAGTCGAAAGACTTCTATGTTTCGCTTAGGGTTTGGTGAAACATAAAAGACTAGTGGGAGCCTTATTAGAAAATTGAAATGATAACATTTAACCTTTCTAATATTTAAAGAACACATACTATATAATTTTATAATAATCTACAATGATAAATTTGTGCATATAATACGATCAATAAAACATTTATCAATCAAGTATACAAATGATTTGAATCAAAGATCGACTAATAGAAATATAACATAGACTTACAAATAAATGCTTCTTGCATGTTGATGTTTCAATATCCATGCAAGCACTTGATTTTACAACTACCAAGTACATTCGTAATTTGGTCACTTACTCGTTTATTTGGTCAAGACAGTGTATTGCATTCTATGAGTTATACTTTGTAATGTACAATATTTTGATGAAATTAGTTCATCCAAAAAACTGAATTAACCATAGTGCGAGATCGAGTATTCAATTTGATTGATTACAAGAGGATCGTATTGTGTTAAATGTAACACTGGACCAAAACTACAATATAAACCTAAGAAATGGATCCTTGAAATGTTAGTTTTGATCAGTATACGCAAAGTGCAACATATTTGATGTACTTAAATGTTAATGATAATCAAGTGCGCTTTAGTACAGAGTTCATTATGATATTGTAGTAAAGACATTCTTTTGAATGGTTCAACCATGTAGAAAGAATAACAAATGTACAAGAGTAGATGTGATTTAAGGTACAGTTGGGATGAAGAGAGTGAATGGTCACTTCTACTTCATAAAGAAACATTGAAAACTAGAATTGTAATAATAATCGATACTTAATATGGAATAAGAAATATGATTTCTATTCCAAAATGTATTTTCATATTGAAAATTGTTTTATATGAGATTTATTTAGTTAAGTCAAGATATTTGATCAAAGAAATCTCCGCTATAATATGGTTACAATATACGAAATAAATAATCTATATTAACTAAATGATGGACCTCCGAATTTAGTATGCTATCACAATAATGGAGGAAATAGTGTGAGCATGCCATATAGCACTAATTGATTACATCAAATTATGAAAATTATGTTCATAAAACAAACTAAACATTATTTATGAAATAATGACTATTTATTGATGCCAATTGAAAAATAGATATAGTTATATTTCAATGTGAATATTATGAATATTCATAATGAAACAAAACTACAATATGGTATTTATTTTCACAACAAAAGTGATGCATTTGGAAAATATTGAAGTATATAAAGTTATTTACAATTATTTTGGAATTATAGACTAAGCCGTAGTTTTGAGAAATAACTTTTTATTATGTGATAATGAATCGTATGATAGTGGTTAATTATATCTCAAATAATTAAGGGCCATGCACCCATTTAGTGGGAGCATCATAAGAGTTGATGAACTCTTTGGATTGATATATGTTGATGTATACAACCGCAAGTCAATTAATACCAAGTCGGTTCTACAAACTTGGTTATATTCATCGATGATTTATCACCAATATGGACTTGTGTATTTGATAGACATGTAGTTTGTTTATGATAAGATCACAGAGTATAAATCGAAAGTAAATAAAATAACATGCAGTAAAATAAAATGATTCGATTTGACCGAATAGGTGAGTATATTGGAAAGAGTTCCGAACGTACCTAAAAATGAACAAAGATTTAATCTCAAAAGTCACTCCTCCTTGTGGTACATAATGATGTATCGATAAAGAGTAATCTAACTTGGTTGGACAAAGTACGATTAATTACGAGTGAAGTTGAGTTAACTTCTTTCTATAAGGTCATGTACTTAAGATTAGTACACAAGGTTAATATTATTTCATCTAAATAATAGTTTTCAAATTCATACAAGATAAGGGTTATAAGAAACCCCAACATATACTAGGTCAAGGAGTTGGCAGGTTATGCTAGTCGAAAGTCTTCATATAATGCTTGTTCGTGACCGATCTTATATGAATCACCCTAAAAGGAGTTTGGAAAGGACTGTCATTGGATAACATATTTATGTTTTGAAAATAAGGTTTGTAAACTAAAACTAAATCAGTTTTAAATAAAAGGTAATTCATAAAGTGTTTATGAATACATATTCCATTACATTGAGAAATAATTGTTGTTTCAAGAAATACCAACTTTCATAGTGAAGGAATTTCTTTGAGAAATTATTGGTAGTAAAATGGAATTGGATATGATCCAAGGATAAAGTGATTAATACAAGGTGAAATGAAGTTAACTAACATAAATGAACACATTATATTAGAGTGTCAAATAAGTATTCTCGCATATTTAATAGAAACTATGATTTCTTTTATTAATGTCGAAAATATATAATCCTTGGTTGTTTAATTAAACCATTAAGATTATTGAATCTATAATATGGTATGATGCGCAAATCAGAAATAGATTCCAAGTACATTGCCAAAATATGAATTTGATAGTTGTATCCAAAGAGATATGATCCTTGGCCCCAAATTCGTGTTTATAAGAAAGACAAATGTTGTTAGAATGTTGTGAGCCACATTGATAAGAATATTACCGTAAATTTCAGTTGTTGAAATTATTGTAATAGATTCACCAATTGTTGTGCTCCAGTTCGTTCAGATTTACTCACAATATTATCGGTTGGTATGACTTTATGTTTTGGAATGTATGTATTGAAACCAAAAAATTTAAGTAATGATTTAGAATAAGTTGTTTACATATAATAACCAAAATGTCTCAAAGTCAATGGGAGTGATATTGAGTTTGTGAGTCTTTGGATATAATCAAAGAAATGATAGAAAATACATTTTATCAGCATTGTAATTGAACTAATATTTTGATAGAAATATCAAATAGTTCGATTATCCATCAAAATGTAGAGGAAGCGAGATATATATTGATATTATATTGTTTCCCCGTGTTTCGGGATGCCCCATGTTGGGATTCCTCTTCGGAGATGTGTATCATGTAATTATATTGTGTTTTGAATTTTTGGAAAGCTCTTCATACAAAGGAGACTTTCTAATTTTTTTTGGAATATTCAACACTTAGAATATGTCATAAAATTTTATCATATGCAAAGAATAGAAGTCCTTATTTGAATCAATTTAAAATCATTGCATATGTAAGATGAGTTTGTATTTGTGCAACATAGAGGTCAAGTAGTTGAGTTTGATAGAAGACCGTTGATTACAAAGAAAGTCAGAGTATGAGTTGTGTATGTCGACTTCCCTATAAGAAATTGCAAGGACATAATTTTCTTAAAAAGGAAGTCTGTAACAGCCATGCTTTCTACACTGTATAAATAAATAAATATTACTAAAATAAAAGTATCTGAATTTGATTTGTGGTGGTTTATAAGTTGAAAATAATTTTTTAGTTAATTAAATTATGCTTACTAGAAGATGTCGCCGTAATATATTGAATTAAATTAATATATTCTTTTTGGATAATATATATTGAAATAGAATAAATTAGTTTAATAAATATAAAATATTTTGAAGTATAAATAATCAATGTATGAGGTTGGAATAAACGAGAAATAATTTTATTTTGTAAAAGTACGATGAATTATTAAACTAAAAAAGCGAGTGTTGAATTGAATATAATTGTCAATTATCAAGATGTAATTTGTAGAATGAAATGTGAATCAATTAAAATTTAAGTTAAAATAAATTTGTAAATAAACAGAAAGAGTTAAAATAAAAGTAAAAGAATGAATAATTAGCAAACAAATTCATTAATATTAGCCCAAAATAAACAAGCCTAAGCCTGCTTAAATAACCCACTTCTCACTTTCTGGAACTCTCTTAACTTGATTATTCTAGAACAAGCCCGATCCCATTTAATCACATTTTATCCCTAATTCGCTAGACAACAAAAATATCGATTACAAAACATAAAAAAATTGTGATTACCTAGCCATGATCGAGCGAATGATGAAAGGCAGTAGGCGATCGACTATCAAAACATGATCAACCTGAGCACGAGTTACTTGGCACATCGAGGTAGTGAGGGTGAGTCGCGAATCATGACCTAGAGTGCGCAAACATCGTGCGATGAAAGGGGGAGGTTGAGGTCGGTTCTGGAAGGTCGACAAGGTGATGGCTGGCGACATTGCAGTCAATGAGGAGAGGGTCGTGTGATGTAAAGGAGCGGTTGATGATGGAGATCGATCGCATCTATGCGTATGGGAATTGAAGAAGTGGCCTAGAATTGTCACATGCAGTGATGGATGGTGTTAGGGCATGGTTGATGGGTGCAAGTAGGTGGTGATAGGCAGGCAACTGGCAATAGTGATTGATGTGCAGGAAAAATTGGAGGTGCTGGTAGTGATTAGTTTTGGCGAGAGGTTGGTGGCCGAATTGAAGCTGCTATTTTGGGGAAGTGATGATGTTCTCATGGGATGCGTAGTGGAAGCATGGTGACTTGTTTTGGTCCAGGATTGGCATTGATTAAGTTCGAAGGCGATGCTTGGTGATTGTGCTGAGCCGACAACGGTTGCTGTTTTGGAACTCGAGCGTCATTTTTGCGAGTTATCTCACTCACAACTATGTCTATTTCATTTAATTGATGCATAGCCCCTCGTATATTTACTTGAATTGCTTGTTTGATTGGACTGTTTATTCATTGGATGACATTAGATGGTTGTTAATGACTGATGGTTGATGTTTGAATTAGATGGAATTGTGTTGTGAATCATGATTTACTTGATGTTGTGATGATTGTTGTTAGATTGTTGATTTTTGATTATTGAGTAATAATTAGATGTTCTCAAATAATTGAATGGAATTTGAAATTATTTAGAAAAGAGATAAATAAATTAAAAGATGTAAGTCTAAAATAATTAAATTATTGTGGAAATCAGGGAGGCATCCCTATCATACTTTCATATTGTAAAGCGGGTCCCTGTCAAAGTTTCATTGTAAAGCGGGTCCCTGTTTTCTAGAAACGAAGAAAAATTATTGCTGAAATGTCAGCAACTTTTATAAATAAGTGCTGATATTTCAGCAACTATCTGTGTCAAAGTTTTATTGTAAAAACAAAGAAAAATTATTGCTGAAATGTCAGCAACTTTTATAAATAAGTGCTGATATTTCAGCAACTATCATAAACTGTGTTCACAGTGTACATAAATGTTGCTGAAATATCAGCAACTTTTATAAATAAGTGTTGATATTTCAGCAACTTTCATACACTATGTTCACAGTGTACAGAAATGTTGCGGAAATGTCAGCAACTTTTATGAAATGTTGCATCATGCTCTGCAATAATCGTGAATAAAAAACAGGGACCTAATTTACACTGAAATTTAGTGAAGGACTTTTCGTGAATTTTGAAACTTAATAAGGACCTGTGCCAAAAGTACCCTAAATTATTTTGGAGATAAATAGCGAATTCTAAAATTATTTTTTATTTAATAAAACATGTTGAAATAAATTTGAAAAAGGACTGAATTTGAAAATATATAAGTGGAATAATCTTGTGGATTTTGTGAATTAAAATTTGTTTGGTAAATGATGAGTTTTGAAATAAAACAAATGAAGTTAATATTTATATTTATTTAACGTTGGTTATAAAAATAAAGGAAGGGTATTTATGAAATGATGTTTGGAAAATATATTTTTGAAAGTAATGAGTTATTTAAATTTAATAGATGAGAAGTATATAACATGATATTTTGAAGCGATTGCAAAGTGAATGAAAATTATTTTATTTAAATTTTTTTAATTCTGGGGATTTAATATATATATATATATTGGGAAGTGAATTTTGGAAGAATATATTATTTTTGAAATATAATATTAGTTTGATGGATTAATAGTCTTAAAAGAAGTGTTTAAAATAAATAAGAATTTTAAATAATGATTTTGAAGTTGTAGATTTTGATTTGCAAATATTTTTGGATCGAGGATATTTTGCAGATTGGAGATTTTAAAGGTAATTAGAATATACAAATTCCTTTGAAGTTTTCCATATTATTAAAGAGGAAATTTCAAGTAAAAGTATTTTTATGGTTTTATATTTTATCGACGAGTTCGAATGGAGGTTTCTATAAAACAAAACATGTTGTTTTGAAATATTGACTTTGGAATTAGGTGAGAGAATCCATAATTATTATTTTAAAAGAGAAGGAAATAATTAAAAGAGATATTTTGTGATTAAATTGAAATGAAGTGTTTTCATAAAAGGAGGGAAACACAACAAAGTGAAATACATTTAAATAAAAACCATCTTCTCGTAAATCACTAATTGAATACTATATTGATATGTGAAGGGATAATTGTTAATCTGTATGCTACGAACGGGATGAAGTAAAATTACCCATTGTGTTGAATTATAAAATGATAAAATTGAAAATAATGAATAGAAAAGCGATTTAAGCGAGTGTGATTTAATAAGCGGAGCGAAAATTTATTTAATATTGGTTAACTGAGGGTGTTGTGTATATAATTGTATTTCACCGAGCACTATGGGACATCCGTGTGAGGTGTATTTATTTACTCAACACTAGTATAATATCATACAATCATTAAAGATCGAGTATTTAATACCCGAATATTGGTGAATTTTTCTATATTATACACGAATATTAATAGATATTATTTGGATTTCTGACTTGACCTGTGAGTAAATTATATTATTACTTATTTTATTCTAAAGCGGGGATATGATTATCTTCGCTTTTGAGTGGAATGAGGAGCATGAAATCCCTTACGAGGATGTGATAGCCAGAAGTATTTGCTAGTCCCATCCTAGCTTAACCGACCATGAGTTCGCTCCCCAATGCGGTTGCGTTGACATGGCTCCTCGTTGCATGGTCAGAGTCTGCTGCACGGGCCAACGTGACGTATTCAGAACGAGGCGACGAGGTTGATGGAAGTGAAGATCAATGCGGCGAGGAGGCAAGGAAGCAACATGCATTTATTTTGCAGCTAAAGACTGGTAAGGACGCTTACAATAATTTTACGAGTAGGGTCTCCCTTTGCATCTGATAAATTATAAGGCTCAAGCGTAGACTCGGCTTCTGGCAGTAGTAATAACAACAGCACATATAATAGCAACAGTAGTAATGAAATTAAAAATGAAGAATAAAATAAATAAATCTAATACTGCTAAATAAATATGAATGAATTGATGTTCGATGTGTGTTGTTTGCATTGTATGTTGTATGTGATGTGTGATGTGTGATATGTAGATGTGTGCGATGTATGTTGTGCGTGATGCGTGATGTGTAGATGGGTGTGATGCGTGCAATATATGATGTGTGCGATGGATGTTTGATGTTTGATGGATGTTGATGTTTGATGTGTTATGGTGTTATACGAGTGTTATGGATGTTTGATTATTCCTTTAATGATTGGATTTCTTATTATGCTATGTATATTATTCCTTGAGATATCGTTTATATTATCACCATTGAATTTTGGCATAGTCTGATCCATTTATTATTTGTATAATACTCAGCTCAGTACGACACATTTTAGGTTCAGGGACGATGTGACAGATTTTCTTATTGGGCTTAGTTGGAGATTTGATTATTAGCTGTATTATATATTTTGTATTTGGACTCGTGTATGTATATGATGTTGGATCATATATATAGGATCTATATTGTATATATTTGAGAATTAGTGGGACATTGACTTATTTTGTATCCCACTCATATTTATGTGATGTGTTATAATTATCGCTGCATTGATGACTCTATGCTCTTTGAGATTTATAACATTGTGTATTGTTCTATCCTCGAGCACTACCCATGTTTATTGCTTTGTACCGAGACTGTTTACGTCGAGGTTAGCAGTTTTTGTATTACATGACGTATTTAGTGTTGGTCCAAGGGAATATTCACATGTGCTTCACCCACATTGCCTCATTCTCCATGTTACTCGACAGTTTACTCAGTCATACTCTTAGGCAATATGGGTATAGATGTAGGGTGTTACACAAAGGGACAATTCATTGATTACATTATGCAAGCAAGATTGGAATGGTAAATTCGATGCTATAACAACAAGGTCGGTATCATATGGGTGAGGATAGGATACTTGTAGGCTATAGACTGTCTGGGTTGACATGAGTGTGGAGTCGTAATAGCGGGAGAGAAGCTCCAACAGTAACAGTATCCGGTGATATTAGTGGAAATTGCTTCCACGTTAGCTTATGGGTGATGTTACCTTACTGGGTTCTATCATTATAGATGTATTCCAAGTATTTTTAATAAACCTTGAAATTATACAGTTAGAGATTGTCACATGTTTGAATCTGGAAAATGTTGGGTAGTAGTAGTCCTTGACTTATAGATCATGCGATAGTTCTAGATTTGTAGTTTTGTAGGATGTTCGCAAATAAAATGTAAGTTAAGCTATTATTGTAAAATTTTTGGGATTTCGATGATCCCAGATCTTTTTTGGAATTGATATGGGTTAGTAGAAAAATTGAAAGTAGGGATGAAATAGGAATGGGATTTAAGTAGTATTTTAATTCATTTAAATGTAGAAAGTTGCAATACAAATTCCTATGGATTATCAAGTTTAGATTTATAAATAAAAGTGTTGTTTGAAATGATAAGGAATACGCCCAAACTGAAAGAGATGTATAAAATAGGTATGTTTACCGTATTTTGTACTGTTTATCTCAACAATTATGAAAAAGATAATTCCTTGTAATTCCAAACGTGACACAAATTCTCCCTTGGATAAGACATAAAAATTTACATCGTCAACCTTTCCTTTGGGAAGATATGTAGTTCCAATGCATTAAAATAAAGAAATCCCTAAGTATAAACCAAAGTATTAGTCATCATGTTTACTGGGTTAAAATAGCAAGGCATCATTCCATATTGAGTTATCCCAACCATGAAATAATTGGAATAGAGTGATAATAGGTTATGCTTGGTAGAAGGTCTCATTTTATGGGAGAACATTAACAAATGGTAAAAGTTTTGGAAGTTCAAACCACAGAAAGATATCCTAGATAATGTTATAATCAAGATTTGGAAGGAATGGATAAAAAGGATTCTTCTCAATCATCACTCCGATTTGAAGAAGACTATTTACTTAAGGAAATTCATAGAGGACTAACTTAGGTGATTATTACCAATGTTAGAGTGACTCTAAGTTATGACTTCAATTAATTTTGGAACTTTTACTGTTAAGGTTTAATGGGAAGATAGACCTAACTTTTATTGTAGAATTTAGGATGGATCCCTATAGACTATAAATAAGATAACTAGATACCATGCTTTTTAAAGGACTGAAGAAACCATTTAGATGTAAAATGAGATGATTTAAGCTGAATCGAACGAGAAAAGAAGTTTTGATATTTTCAACAATTTAAGAAATCACAAAGTTAGATACCCATCGGTAAAGTGGAAAATTAGCAAAGAGCTTAGTAAGAAGTACAACGGAAGTAGACATAGTACACATCTAGAAATTGAAGTGATTAGGTGTACCATAGGATGAGTTAAGACAATATGTTGTGCATTGAGGATTTCATAGGGCTACAGTTTCGTGGGAGTATACCTATGCTCAATCTATTTAACCTGGTGCATGTTGACACCACTTGAGTTAGTAGCAAAGATTATAGAGAATTATCTATGCACATACATTCAGATTAAAGGTTTATGCCAGTGGTAAAACATGAAAAGTGTAGTTGAAAAATACAGGTGGATTTATTTCATAGAGGGACAAGGAATGCACAAGGTAGGCAGAAAAGAAAGTACTGATAGAAGACATATGGGTAGTCTATGGATTTGAGTCCACAACTGGAAGGTAGATAAGTAGAAAATCCCTAAGGCAAGATAAAACACGCTAAAATATTATGAACCCATCATTAGGTACTTGTAGAAGTTCCTATGCGATGAAGTTACCACAGTCAAGTTGTGCCAGTTAGGGAAAGTTAAAAAGGATAAGTGAGTCCCTTGCTCACCATGCACGTGCCCGTATTTTTGGGCATGGGAAAAATCAAATCTATAATGAAATAATTAAACTAGTTAGAGCCCAGTAGGGAGACAATCTAGACGAGAGTACATGGGAGCTTGAGGAAAAAGTCCGAGCTACCCATCCTAAACTATTTTCTGGCACGTTTCTATTTTAGTTAGAAGAGATTATTTTTGCAGATAGGTTCTAGCTTAGGTAGAGACCATTAGATGGTAGGAATAGCTGTAAACTTGTTAAAAGGACGTTTTATGGATGATGGATGCTAGTGGATGTACTTGGATGTATTGTTTGGATTGCTTTTTATACACGTTTAGGACAATATATCCTCTAGGTAGTACACACGCGTTCACATTATCCCTTATAATTGTCTAGCTTGTTTTATATGATACATATGGATGCTTGATTTTTGTTTCTCATGCATATGGATGTTGTATATTGATAGATTGGTTATGCATACCTGTAGAATTGTAAGTATAATTATTTAGGATGTTGCACACAATTGTATGCATGGCATTAACATTTGCATGATGGGAGGTCGACTGGATCAGTATACTGCCTACTTTTTGCAATAGCATAGGTTCACGTGTATTTCACATTTCGTATATACACACATTTTGCATTAGCATAAGTTACGTTTTTCCATTCTTTAAGATTTTGGGGATGAAATCCCTTTTAAGGGAGAAGAATGTAACATCCTGAAAATTTACATAAAATTTAACTGGAGTTTAATAAGAAAAGTAAATTTAATTAAAACAAGGACTAAAAAGAAAATTTTCATAACGTCCGAATTTTGCTGCGAAACCAACACCATTTTGTTCGTAGCAATTTTTTTGGATAATTTTCATATATAGTACTTCAAAATCGGAGCTAGTATGGAAAATTTACAGGCATAGAAAAATTTGAGAAATCAACCCTAGACAGTGTAAACGGCAGAAACCTGGAGCGTTGTTCCGTGGTTCTAAATGTTGCTTCGTCCCTGATTTTTGATGACCTGATGTGATGTTAACAAAATATTGTCCCAAATCAGTGCTCTAAATTCACTCCTAATCTCTATAAACTAGAACTTAAGCTAACCCTAGAATCAATAGAAAAGTTTACTGTAGCAAAACTCTGCCAAAATCCAACCTCTCCTCTAACCCTAAACCTTCTTAATAATCAAAATAAAATCAACCTAGAAGGATGCAAGCAATTAGAACTAGATGGGACAAGCGGAGCTTGCATTCGGAAGAGCAATTCTCAAGCAAAGAAATATGAAGAGTTTAGGCATGAGGTGGGCGGGAACAATTTTAGTAAGATGATTATTACAATTAGGTTTAAACTATTTTATTTGATTTAGGATGTTAGAAACCTAATTTGAAACATATAATACACTAGGTTAAAGTCTATAATAAATCTAACTTGATGTAAGCATACCTGTTATCCAGGTTTTTAACCCGGTAGCAACCAACAGGAAACAAAACAACCTCGTGTTAACAGAATGGTTCAGAACTCAACCAGGAAAACTAGGACAAGGAATTAACGAGAGCCAAGCTATATTACCAGAACAATGACGAATAAAAGACTATGGAAACATCTCCAATTCCAAACTCTAGAAAAATCCTAAGTGCTTGGATCATTAGCGACCCATGCCTCTCCTCCGATCTTCAAGTGAACTAACTAAGGATGCAACAAAAACGAGGCCAAGACATTGGCTCGCAAATGAGCCAAGTTTATGGGTCGCCAGCGACCCATGGTTCTGTCTTGGTTTGGGAGCCAAACCACCTTTGGATCGTTCCCTACCTATCTACGAGCTGATGATGAAGTGGCCTTGCCCAGGACTCTCTAACCCATATAAAAACCATCCTACCTGCAACATAAAGGGGATCTTCGCCGGACTGGTCTCTGAAGCTCTGCTGGAAACATTCTTCACTCTTTGCCTCCCTCACAACAATCTCCAAAGGAATTCACTATGATTCTCCAGTGGATTCCAACTTTCAATCTACCTAAGGATAATCAAAGCATTGTAATCAAACATTTCTATTAATAGAAATCAGTCTATAATAAAACTACAAAGTGGACGTAGACTTCATTAACATCCGAATTACTATAAAAATTCCCTGTCTTCTTTCTTTTATTATTCTTTTTCCATATTTGTTATATGTGATATTGCTCTGTCGGAATAGGGCTGGTGCTTTCAAACTCAAACCAGGGTGTTGATCCATTTTTTGGTTTAACATTTTGGTGCTTTCACTAAGAACCCAACTCAGGATCCTGACCTAGCTATCTACTTTGGATCTTATAGGTCCATAAGTTAGATCCTTAATCTTGGCTTGAACAATCCACTGTTTTAGGATCAATGGCTTAGGAAGAAGAAGAACTGCATCTGGGAGATCCATTGGGGCAGTAATAGCTGGAGAAGGTGCTATTCTCCAACAAGCTAAAGTGAATGGTGCTAACGTAGGAAACCAGGCAAGAACACCCTCCAGTCAGCATGAAGTCATCACCAGGGTTGAGCTGAATAAGATGGCTGAGGAGATCAACAGAGAATGGAAAATAGTCAAAAGGCTCTAATGGGTAAGCTCAATGCTCTGTTGACCCTACAATCAAACCCCGCTCCATGGACTATGCCTGAACTAGTGACTGCAATAGAACAAGAGAATTCCTCCGTTTCCTGCCTGCATAGAAGGAACGAAAACCAGCCACAAAGATGGGTAACAACATGATGTAACGTGGAGGAGAATGAGAATACTCCACCTGGCACAAGGCAACCGATCTTAAATTTGAATCAAGGGGCCAAAACACTTCAAGGAAGATATAACTGTCAATCTCTCCAATTCAGAAAATGGAGAGCAAGGCAATCAGATGGAAGAGAACATCAAGGCATTCGAAGAGGCTAGAAACATTGAAACTGCCCAGTTAGGTCAACTGCAGGCCAACGGGGCCCCACATGAGTGGCCTTCCCGGAGACAGGAGGGCCTAGGCTTCAACCTACACGTCAAGATCGTTTGCAGAACAATACACTTGGCACAGTGATTGATTGCCACCCCTAGTACTACCAGACATCAGACGCATACATAGCAGACATGGTCAAACGGCTGACGGACGAGAGTAAAAACCGAAAGGATGATAAATGGGGATCTACCCCAAGTCGGATCCCTTTTACTGACGTAATCTTGAATGAACGATACCCAGACAAATTCACTATGCCAACTACCCCCTCCTACGACGGAACGAAGGACCCAAAACCCCATTTATACAAGTATAGCTGGTATATGGACAGAGCCAATGCTCAAGAGGCCGTTTGCTACCGATGTTTCCCTATTTTTCTAGAAGGAGTCGTGTCTATGTGGTTCACCGGACTCCCCGCAAGATCTATTTCTATTTTTGACCAACTTGTAACAAAATTCATTGACCAATTTAGGCTCCATACCACACAACCAAAGGGCGTCGTGTCCCTATCCGGATTGGTCCTAGGGTGCAACGAGTCATTGAAATCATCCGTGAATAGGTTTAACACCGCGGTGACGGAAGTAAGCAACCCCAATAAGGATATGGTTTTTATGGCGTTAGTCTGCGCTATTGTCTCTGAAATAGAGTTCGGGGAATGGATTAAGATGAAGAAACCTACCAACATGAAAGACTTCAATCGTAAAGCAAGCTAGTACTTGAGATTGGAGGAAGCATAGGAGCTAGAAAGAAAGTCTGCTGGTATAGAACAGAAGAACACCGGATAAAATGACATGGCGGAAAATCAAAACACGCGCTATCTTGGAAGTACTCATGGAGTCGCGGGGAAGAGTGGGAATCAAAAGAGAAGAAACTAGAACACCAATAAAAGAAATAACGGTGGTAGCAACAAAAGATTTAGAGAGTTTAGACAAGAAGATTATACCTCTCTGAATGATACTCTGGAGAATATTTATCTTGCAACACAAGAGACTTAAGAATATAAGAAGCCTCTTAGAAAAGAGGCAACAGAACAACAAAAGCGCTCTGGGAAATTATGCCACTTCCACGAGACACATGGCCGTAATACAAACGAATGTCGCCACCTTAAGAACCTCATCGAAGGGTTGATCTGAGACAACAAGCTTCAACAATACGTGAAAAAGCCACAAAAACCCAAACAACCTACGACCCCTCAACCTCCCAGAGAACAAAGAAATCAAGTTGGAACTAGTGAAGAAGGGTCAAAACGAACCGACCAGAGGTTTATTATTGGAACAATATCTGGGGGACCACATCCCGTGTAAAGAAGTTGGGGAGAGATGGAGCAATATGCGAGTTCGTTAAAACATGACCCAAAGAAATCATGTTTAGCAATAAATGATCAAACTTTGGTCAAGCTGCAAAAGGTTTTGAGTGATGACATAGTGTTCCGCAATCGGGACACCGAAGGGATTGAAGCTCCAACTCTTGACCCAATGGTGGTGACAGTAGGAATCGGGCCTGCCGTAGTCCAACTAGTGCTGGTTGATAGTGGCAGTCCAGTTAACATACTTTTTAGATGTACTTTCGATCAAATGAAGATTGGCATGAAAAGTGTATCCGTGTGCCGAACAAAGATTCAGGGGTTTAACGGTGAACCCAAACAACCGGTGGGAACAATTGACCTACATGTGGGGCTTGGAGAGGGTGAGCGAAGGGTCACCTTCATTCATGCTTTTCTGATCGTGGATGAAATGTCAGCATAAAATGCATTCTTGGGATGGCCTGTATTGGCCGACTACAGAATAGCATTGGTCCAATGGTTCCTTATAATGAAGTTCCCTACCGAGCACTGAGTCGGAATTGTTAAAGAAGACCAAAGCGTTGCCAAGGAATGCTACATCGCGGAATTGCGCGAGTCAAGAAGAAGGGAAAAAGAAAAGGATGTGGGGAAAACCATCCACATCCGTGAACCCTCCGAATAGCAACTATAGAGCCTCCCCTGGCTTGGGGACCATAGCCGATTCAACAAGGCCTTAGACCCTAGGAAGAAGAGCTCATGGGAGGATTGGGCAGCACCGATAGAGTTGACGATGTCTGTCCCAGTCTGTATGGATGACTCAACGCGGGTCCTGAAGATTGGGTCGCACCTTGGAAACAAGAAGCGATCGGAACTAACCAAATTCCTCCATGCCAATTTGGACGTATTTGCTTGGACACACTCCGATATGTGTGGGTATCACCCAAAATTGCTTGCCACGCCTTCAATATGGACCCCAAATTTACACCAGTGAAGCAAAAAAGGCGTAGCTTGGGCCCTGAACGGTCCAAGGCATTGAGAGAGGATGTAGATAAAATAATGGCTAACGGCTTCACTCAAGATGCAACCTACCCTGAAAGGGTATCGTACCCAGTTCTAGTGAAGAAGTCTAATGGGAAATGTCCAACTTTTATTGATTTCTTGGACCTAAACAAAGCTTGTCTGAAGGATAGTTTCCCACTTCCTAGAATTGGCCAACTTGTGAATGGAAGGCGGGACATGAACTGCTGTCGTTTATGGATGCGTACTCGGGCTATAACCAAATCCTGATGCATGAGACAGATCAAGAGAACACCAGCTTCATCACCGATTTGGGATTGTACCACTACAAGGTAACGCCATTCGGCTAGGAAAATGCAAGGGCAACGTACCATAGGCTAGTGAATACTAGATTCAAACGCCAGATTGGAAAGAAAATGGAAGTTTACGTGGACAACATGTTGGTCAAATCTCGAGTAGTTGCTAACCATCTAGACAGCCTTGCTGAGATGTTTGAGATACTCAAAAAATACTAAATAAAGCTCAACCCGCTCAAATGTCACTTCAAAGTAGCCTCTGGAAAATTCTTGGGGTTCATAGTAAGTGCCCGGGGCATCGAAGCGAACACAGAGCAAATAACAGCGTTACGGGAAGTCCAAGCTCCCAAAAATAATAAGGAACTTCAAAGCTTGAATGGAAAAGTTGCAGCACTGAGTCGATTCATCTCAAAAGCTACGCACAAGTGCATACTGTTCTTCAATGCACTGAAGAAGTGAAAGAAAAACTTTGAATAGGGTGAAGCTTGTCAGACAGCTTTCGAGGAATTGCTACAACACATGGAAGCTCCCTTAATCTTATCAAAGCTGGTGGATGGAGAAGACCAATTCGTTTATTTAGCAGTTTCCCCACACGTACCGAGAACCACTCTCATGCAAAAAGAAGCGAGAATCCAGCGACCCGTGTACTACATCAACAAACGATTCACTGGGGCTGAGAAGAATTACCCAAAACTAGAGAAGCTAGCATATTTCCTATTGATCCTGTCCCGAAAGTTACGACCATATTTTCAGGCTCATCCAATCAAAGTATTGACAGACCAACCCTTGAAGCTAGTTTTATACCGGCCAGAAACTCTGGACGACTACTCAAGTGGAATATAAAGCTAAGTCAATATGACATAGCATATCACCCCAGGAAGGCCATCAACGGGCAGACGTTGGCCGACTTCATTACCGAATTTACTATACGGGATGACGAGGAGGAAATTCAATCAGAAACAGACACACAATGGAAGGTCTTCGTCGATGGCACATCCAACAACTTCTGTTCAGGAGTAGGGGCAGTGATTGAAACCCCCGGGGGCGGCCATTAGCTACGCTTTGCGCTTGGAATTCCCCACCACAAACAACGAAGTAGAATACGAAGCACTGATCGCTAGACTGGAAGTTGTGAAGGAGCTTAAAATAAAAGCTATTCACATATACAACGATTCACAACTGGTCGTCTGTAAAGTAAAAAGCGGAATATCAAATGCGTGGTGAGAATCTTGTCATGTACCTGTCCAAAGTACAAGAACTGCTAAGCGACATCGAGCACTACACTATAACTCACATCCTTTGGGAGCAAAACACCAAGGTAGATTATTTCGCTAAGCTGGCAATTTCCGAAGAAGCTTATTCATTGGAGTTGGTACCGGTTGAAGCTCTAACCAACCCAAGCATAGACGAAATGGATGTAGACTAGATTCTCGAAACCACCGTCGAACTAGATACGTGGATGGCACCGATAAAGGACTATCTACTTGTAGGAACCCTTATAACTAACCGAAATCAACGGATGAATCTCCTCCGGAAGGCGCCACGGTTCATGATACAAGATGGGATAATCTAACGAAGGGGATTCTCGACCCCTATTCTTAGGTGTGTGACCGATGATGAAGCACGAAGAATCCTAAAGGAGGTACATGAAGGCGAATGTGGAGACCACACTGGGGGGCAGACCCTTGCGAAAAAAGTCCTTCGGTATGGGTATTTCTGGCTAATGATAAATCACGATGCTGTAGATCATGCCAGGAGATGCGATCACTACCAATGATTCAGCAAAATTAAAAGAACTCCCTCAACGGAGCTAACACAGATGGTCAGTCCATGGCCGTTCGCAATATGGGTAATCGACTTGATTGGCATCTTGCCAATAGCAAAAGGAGGGGCCAAATATGCTATAGTTGTCATAGATTATTTTACAAAATGGGCCAAAGCGGAACCGCTGGCCACTATAACCACAAAGAAAGTTATTAACTTTGTTACTAAAAATATCATTTGCGGGTTTTATGTGCCGCAAAAAATCATCACTGACAATGGAACTAAATTCGTGCCGAGTTCAAAGACTTCTGCAAGCACTTCCGAATTGAAAAGAGCTTTTCCGCAGTGGCTCATCCGCAAGCAAACAGGCAGTTGGAAGCAATAAAAAAGATCATTAAGTCTACTATCAAAAAGTGATTAGCAAAAGCAAAAGGAAACTGGGTTGATGAACTTCCACTGGCAGTATGGGCTTACAAAACTACCCACAAAGCGGCAACTGGCCACACTCCGTTCACCTTAGCATATGGTTCAAAAGCGATGATTCCTGTTGAATTAGAAGTCCCCATGCACTGAAGGCATAATTTCAATCAAAAACAAAACAAGTAGCTCCTACTCAAATCACTAGACATGGTCGATGAAAAAAGGGAAGAAGGAGAATTGAGAACTGCCGCCCACCCAAAAAGGGTCACACGGTACTTCAACTCCAAAATTCATTGTCAAACCTTCGAAGTTGGAGACTTTGTGCTCAAGCGAGTTTAACCCATTCCGGGGGCCTTCGGACCAAACCGGGAAGGACCATATGTCGTTAATCAAAAGCTCAGGGATGGGACTTTCAAGCTGATAACCGTCGACGGGTCACAATTCCTAGAGCCTGGAATAGCGAATCGCTCCGCCGTTATTTCTTTTAAAAAACTAATTTATGTATTCTCTATTTTGCAGCAAATAATCCATCCCGGAAATGCCAGAGGCATTGTAAATAGTTAAAGAATCTGCCATGCTTTCCTTAATAAAATTCGATTCACCTTTTCAAATCGACAAAGCTGTGTCCGTAATGTATACCTGTCGGGTCTATGGAAGCAAATCAACTCAAACCTTTGGATCGACGGAATCCGATCCTTGCCTTTCAAAAACTAGTGCTGCCCTGGCAGCACCAGAAGGACAAAAATTTAACTCTCCGCGTCGCCCGAAGATAGGCAACGCCGAGGACCACTAAAAAACCAACTCGTTGCGTTGCCTGGAGATAGGAAACGCCGAGGAACATCTGAATTTAAACTCCTTACTTTGCCCGGAGATAGGCAACACCGAGGAGCATCAGAATTTACACTCCTTGCATTGCCCGGAGATAGGCAATGCCAAGGAGCATAAAAAGCCACGCATCTCATAAGCTGCGCATCGAAAACTAACTCCTCGCGTTCCTTGGAGATAGGCAATATGGAAGAGTACGAAAAAACTAACTCCTCGCTTTGCTCGGAGATAGGCAAAGCCGAAGAGCATCCGAATTTAAACTCCTTGCGTTGCCCAGAGATAGGCAAAGCCAAGGAGCATCAGAATTTACACTCCTTGCATTGCCCGGAGATAGGCAACGTCAATGAGCTCCAAAAGTCGTGCATCTCGTAAGTCATGCACTCAAATTTAAACTCCTCACATTGCCTGGAGATAGGCAATGCCAAGGAGCATCAAGAGCCGCACATCTCATAAGCCGCGCATCGAAAACTAATCCCTCGCGTTGCCCGGAGATAGGCAACGCTGATAAGCACTAAAAAAATTAACTCCTCGCGTTGCCTGGAGATAGGCAACGCCGAGGAGCATCCGAATTTAAACTCCTTGCATTGCCTAGAGATAGGCAACACCAAGGGGCATCAGAATTTACACTCCTTGTGTTGCCCGGAGATAGGCAACGCCGAGGAGCGCCAAAAGCCACACATCTCGTAAGCCACACACTCAAACTTAAACTCCTCGCGTTGCGCGAAGATAGGCAACACCAAGGAGCATCAAAAACCATGCATCTCATAAGCCGCACATCAAAAACTAACTCCTCTCGTTGCTCGGAGATAGGCAACGCAGAGGAGCATCCAAATTTAAACTCCTTGCATTGCCTAGAGATAGGCAACGCCAACTAGCATCAGAATATTCACTCGTTGTGTTGCCTGGAGATAGGCAACGCCGAGGAGCGCCAAAAGCCACGCATCTCCTAAGCCGCGCACTCAAACTTAAACTCCTCGCGTTGCCCGGAGATAGGCCACACCATGGAGCATCAAAAGCAGCGCATCTCATAAGTCGTACATCAAAAACTAACTCCTTGCATTGCCCGGAGATAGGCAATGCCGAGGGGCACTAAAATACTAACTCATCGCTCCTCGCTTTGCCCGGAGATAGGCAACGCCAAGGAGCCCAAAAAGCCGCACATCTCGTAAGCAATGCATCTGAAATTACACTCCTTGCATGCTTATTAGAATATCGCCAGAAACCCGGATTACATGCTAAAGTTGCAAAACTTCCAAAGATAGGGGAATCAAGTTGTAACTTAGCCAAATTTCAAGTTTGAATATAAGACTTTTCTAAACCTTATGTTTTCGATCATTTAAAAATTGTTTGAAGTAAATAGCCATGTGAACTGGGGGCAAACACCAGAACCCGAACACGAACACGAACAAAAACATGTGAAAACAATAAGTTCACACGTTCTGTCACTCCAAACAATTTTTTTTAAACTCTTAAGTGCTGTTAATTTCTAAAGTTCTATTAAGTTACAAAGTACTGTTAACTTCTAAATTCTGTTAATCTGGAAGTTCTGTTACTTCGAACGAAGGTCTTTGGCTATAATCACAAAACTAGAAAAGTATGAGATAAAACAAGTACAAGTACTTAGAACAAATATGAACAGACAGATAAGAGTACATCCAAAGTATCGACATATTGCTTATAATTTTCTGTACACAGGGTCAAAATGTGGGGGCCGTACCCACACAATACCGGCCAACAAAAAGAAAGTACAGACTCCATAGTAAAGGCGTAAAGTGCAGACTCTACACTTGAACAGTATGACTCAAAAAGAAATCAAAACAAATTGATCCTCATGCAAGCTTTCAACCAAAATCAAGTCAATTATCATACCAGCCACTCAATGCTTCTTGCCACCCCTACCCTTTCCACTTTTGGTTGGTAGCTTCTGCTTCTTTTCAAGATTGGTGTCGCTGCCGGTAATGTCAATGTACACTTCGGTGGCGATGTCATCCTCTTCCTCCGAGACTTTCTCAGAAGTGCCTCCTCTCCCCTTGTGTTTTCTTGATTTTTGGGAACTCTTCGAAGCCTTGATCGCCTAGACCCTTTCCTTCTTGACGGTAACCAAATCATGTTGAATCTTTTATGGCTGCTCCATTCCAGTTTCCTGCTCCTTAGCCTCTACTGCCGTTATATCATGTTCTAAAGACATAGAAGGGTCATCCAAGCTGTGGAGCGCAGTTGTCTTTTTGACCTCTGGCCCCGGTTGCAAACCGGACACGGACTTAGGAACCACGGCAGGAACAGAAACAACCACAGAAGATGTGGAAATGGCAGCAGGCATGAGCACCGAAGTAGCTGGCATGTCAACAGGAAAAGTAGATGGACCTATAAGATCAAAGATAAAAGCATTAAACTCCTCTTGCTCTTGTGGCGTAAGTTGGAAAACCCAAATTCGGAGGAGGCAAGGACATTACCTGCACCAGAGGAATGCTCGAAAATGTCTATTTCATACTCACTACCCTCGCCCTCTTTTGATGGCTCCGCCACCTGAGGAATAATTTCAACTCATGAACTCGTTGGCTGGTCAGGGAGCTGCTCTGATGATTTGTCCAAGTCAGAAATAGAAGGCTTGGTAAGCACGTCGGTGGCAGTCGTCAAGGTAGCATCGATGGCCTCCTTCCCTCTTTAAACTCGAAGAATTTCATATTCCTTAAGTAACGCCTTCTTGGATTCGTTGTTAAGATAGGAATCTCGCAAATCTCGATCATATTAAACGTCGCCACTGTCGATAAAACGAGATAAGATTTCCTTCCAAACAAGAGTGAGAGTGCGTGCAAACTTCGGGCTAAGATAGCTAAGGCTTCTTTGATGCAACTGAGAGTTGACATAGGAATTTAGAATAGTCGCATCCAGCTTCTCCATTTTCCTTTCGAAAGCATTTTGGAGGCCTAAGTAATCTGCTCTCGCAACAGCTTTCTCAACTTCTACAGCAATCTTGTCGACACTAAGCTGTGCGACCTGAGCCTGTAACTTGGCAATGATCTTGGCCTGGTCGGAAATAGTTTTGTTGTGCCCTTCAACGATGAGGTCATAATCAGCAATAGTCTTTCGTTGAGCCTCAATCATTGCACTGCAGGCATTCACTTCTTGCTTTAACTTCTCCTCCTCCGCGTGAGCCTTTTTGATCTCGTCTCTGTAGACGATTTCTATTCGACCGTGGGCTTCCCTTACCTCTTTCAGTGTGTCGGCATTTCTCTTGCTATCCTGCAATTCCACTGCTTTCTCTTCCTCTAATCGCTTAATCTTGGTGTCACGCTCGGCCAACGCCTTCTCAAAGTCATATTTCTCCGATTTGAAGGAGAGAGTCTCCTGATAATTATTTCTATTTGTATCCGCTAGCTGTTTATAGAGTTTCTCCCATCTTTCGGCATGTTCTAGGTCGCTTTGGATAGCTTGGAGATGTGGCATGTAGGAATCCTTACGAATGGGGTGGAGATCCAAGTCAAACTTGACACCCTTTAAGAACCAACCTGGAAGCGCTGCCTCAAGTTTAGGGGAGGCCGAAGGAAAGACATAAGCATGTCTCCGGTTGGGGCGAGAGGCAGCGGGGGCAGTAGTGACAATAGAAGATGATGATATATGAGTTGAAGGCGGAATCAGAGCAGAAGTAATGGGAATTTCATGGCCCACGAAAGAGTGTTTTGGGGCGAGCTCTGAAGAATGAGGGCGATGTTCAAACTTTGACTTTTTCGATGTTTCATCTCTTTATACGAGAGATCTTCTCTCCTCATACCCGCCTTTGTATGATCGAGCTCGGTCGCTTTCTTTCGGGAAAAGGGTTTCCGCTTCAAGCTATTTCCTCCGCTTGTATTCCTCCTCCGTTTCTCGAACTTGATGTCGGTTGGAGGAGTGCTTGGGACAATACTTTGAATCGGTGAAGTCTTCAAAGTCGTCATAGAAACCTCGTCCACTCGTCATATCTAGCATAAAACATACATAAAAAGATTCAGAAACATAAGATAAACATAATGAATATGGAGAAATGAAGGAAAATGAATGTAATCCTAGCGTGATGTGGATTGTGTTTCTAAGGCGAGCCTAAAACATTATTATGGACCGGGACGGACGGCCGTCGTAGGCGGAATCGGACTAACTTCAACTGTTGTGGGCAGAACTAGGCTAACTTCTGGCGCAATATCACCCGAGCTAGGAGGCGCCATAACAAATTTAAAATCATCATTCATAAGCTCATCGAAGTCAATATAAACATCACTGAAATCCCCAATCTCCGCTAGGACATCTTTACTAGGAGAGTCTCGATGCCTTCCAGACTCTGGAGCTTTTCCTTTGACACTTATATCGGTGAGAGGCGAGCTTGGAAGAATGGGACTCATGCCCCGAGTTTCATCACAAGACTCTATGTCTCCACCGTCGGATTCAAACAAGAAGTAATCACTGGCAGTGGACTCATCACTACTACTTTCAAACTCTACCTCTTCCTTTTCTGAATCAACCGTGACCTTGCCCTCTCTTTGTTTAAACTCCTCTTCTGCTTCCTCCAGGATAGGAGGCATTCTACCTAAGCCACTTAATCCAGTTGCAAAAGCCTCTTTCCCCTCAGGGCCTTTGTTGGTAGATCCTCCGGACATGCTTTCTCTCTCTTGAGAGGCGCTTTCTTCGAAATCGTAGGAGGAGAAGCCAGTAGTCCATAGCGATGCAAGTTTTAATCAGTCGGTAATACTTTAATGCTTCTCTCCTCGGCATCGATTGCCTTTAAAGTCTCACAAACTTCATTGAGTGTCGCGTCTCTGTTCGGCCTTGGAATAACTACAAGAGACATATGGTTGGTTAGGAACTCCATGGCAATGCATCAAAAGCTCGATGAATAAAAAGAAGCTTACCCCCTGTCGTCCACCGATGATTGAACCCCTTGGGATACCTGACAAAGAAATATTGCATCTTGAATTGCGATAAATTGCTATGCAAGCACTGGATGATTTTCTGGTTTCTTCGGGCTTCGATTATAATCAAGGAGGGACATTCATCTCTCCTCTTAAATGCCAGAAAGTACTGCAACTTGTCGAAGCTTGGAGTGCGGTTGAACTCCCGCATGAAAAGAACATGCAAGCAAGTCAGGATGGTGTAGCCATTCGGATGAAGCTGAAATGGGGCAATACCCAAGTTTGAGAGAGTCTCACATAGAATTTCGTTGAAGGGAGTCACGACTCCATTCAAACACATGTATCGATGGCAAGCGGTGTACCTCAGAGGAGGCATTGGAGCGAATTCGTCCTTCTCTGGCATACGAACATCCTCTTTGGGAATTCCGTGTTGTGCACAGATGTTATGAAGGACATTTGTAGAAACAATCGATGAAGCTCTCTTAGGCGGATTAAGCAGGATTCTAAATTTGGGAGGCGTGCGATCCACGATTGGCCCAATTGGGACTAACTGGACATATTGAGCTTGTGAAGTGGATGATGATTTGGCTTTCGAGACCGTCGGGCTTACCCCGATTGACTTACGATGCGTGGTTGGCTGCTTCATTTTAAATATCAGAACTCACATCCGAAAAAAGTCAGGTAAATCTATCCTAAACTAATAGCTTCCCCTTCCACACTTGAATTCCAAGGAAACATTAACTTGTAATCGCCACATCAGATTTCAAGTGCAGATTGGGGCAAGTGATGTTTGCTGTCTATATGGGATAAACTCGATGCTCGATACACTGCAAACGTCCAATCCCGTGTAGTTAGTCCGCTCGCAGTGGAAAAAGAAAAGAACTTCCCGTGTCACTTCATTTTCTACTTTTGTTTCTACTTCCTGCACACTTATCCATTATCGATCCATGATCGATAACGGATCCGTTGTCCGTAGCGGTGCGGAAAACTCTTCTCACTACAGGAATGTCGAGTGTGCAACAAGCAAGCAAGATAAGTCCAAATTCTACGAAAGAGTCGTGATCGATTGGTGATGTGACGTACAGTAATAGCTGCAAAATTGGACACTAGTCAATTCTGGTCTAGTGGACGAAGATAGCAAAATGTGTCAAGCACTAGGCCGAAGCCCGAATGTTATTCTAGGAAACAACTCGAGACTCGATTTACTATCTTCCCCCATTAAACCGCAATCAACTCGAACTTATCACAATCAACATTGCAAATGGAAACTTGTTATCAAATCATTACACAAACATAGTAATTAGCAAACTAATTAACCGAACCCACCTTTGATTGAACTCTTAGACAAGGGAAAGATCGAGGGTGGAATTCAACGGACTACGTTTGGGTCGGTGGCGAGTTGATTGGATCGGTGGCTAGTTGATTGGATCGGTGGTGACTCAAGATAGTAGCAAGTTGGAATTTCGAACTAGAATTCACAATGGAAGGAATCACCGGAGAATGATGGATCAAGGCGCATAAGGGATTACTTGGAATCAAATCGCTCGAAGAACAGATAGCACGAGGAAGTTTGTTGGTTTGGGTCGAATAAGGAGTTAGGTTGGCTCAAGGCGCGTATATAGGCGAGCAAAAGAGCAAAGAAATTTGCTAAGTAATGGGGCCGTGCGCGACCCATCATGGATCGCTAGCGACCCGACCCGACCTGGCAAAGTGCAAATTTCCTCAAGCAGTTAGGTCGCTAGCGACCCAACACACATGGATCGCTAGCGACCTAAAAAAAGAGGGGGCTGCACCTATTCTCTTTGAACTTTATCTCCCACACCTATCCATCATTCCGAGGTATGCCACGAAATTACGGGAAGAAATTTGATCCGTTGTGACAAGGAATAGCAGTCAGAAACAAAGCTAGACGACCAATCGTATGACTTGCTACGTATTCGTAAAACTCTAATGTCACCACATGGAAATCGACGAACGGATATTGAGAGCGATAACTTCCAAAGAACGCCTTGTTTAAAACGAATGCGTACTCTAGGGGGCAAATGTTATCTAGGTTTTTAACCCTGTAGCAACCAACAGGAAACAAAACAACCTCGTGTTAACAGAATGGTTCAGAACTTAACCAGGAAAGCTAGGACAAGTAATTAATGCTATATTACCAGAACAATGACGAATAAAAGACTATGGAAACATCTCCAATTCCAAACTCCAGAAAAATACTAAGTGCTTGGATCATTAGCGACCCATGCCTCTCCTTGGATCTTCAAGTGAACTAACTAAAGATGCAACAAAAAAGAGGCCAAGACATTGGCTCGCAAATGAGCCAAGTCTATGGGTCGCCAATGACCCATAGAACATTAGTCGCTAGCGACCAATGGTTTTGTCTCGGTTTTCGAGCCAAACCCCCTCTGGATCATTCCCTACCTATCTACGAGCTGATGATGAAGTGACCTAGCTCAGAAGCTCTACAACTTATATAAATACCATCCTACCTACAACATAAAGGGGATCTTCGCCAGACTAGTTGCCGATGCTCTGCTGGAAACATTCTTTACTTTCTGCCTCCCTCACAACAATCTCCAAAGAAATTCATTGGGATTCTCTAGTGGATTCCAACTCTGGGGATTCAATCTACCTAAGGATAATGAAATCATTGTAATCAAACATTTCATGTAATAGCAATCAGTCTATAATAAAACTATAAAGTGGACATGGGCTACATTAACATATGAACCACTATAAAAATTCCCTATCTTCTTTCTTTTACTATTCTTTTTCTATATCAGTTATCTATGATATTGCTCTGTCGAAACAGGGCTGGTGCTTTCAAACTCAAACAAAGGTATTGATCCATTTTTTGGTTTAATATTTTAAGCATACCCTTTCTGTTAATTAAATTATGAAACATTAAGTTGTAATATATAATCTTAGATTTGAAATTACATTATATTGCTAAACCAGATAATTTTCAAATTTACAAACCCTAAATCAGGAAACTCTAAATTGAATTACAAATTGATAGTTAGGTTGTCCACTTAGTAATTAGGGTTCACCAATAACTACTAACAAAATTTATTAAACAAGGAATAAAAAGCGACCATTAAAATGCAGGAAACCATAATTTTACTACGTAATCGGTCAACTTTGGAACCCCAACGGTTGACCGGTAGCGGTAACCATAGAGGTACAACGGTCGACTGTTCAAAACTAAAATTATAGAATTAAACCTAGGCCTAAGGCCCAATTTTTATAATAAAATTATATATAAACGTTGATTGTTTAGGGGCCTATTTAAGGGCAATTGGATGTATGCTATGAATTGTAGGGAAGCTAGTTCCTTATGAGCGGACACTAGGTCATTGCAGTGTTTGGTAAATGTTATTTATCCAATTTGGGATTGAGTAACTGACTAGAGGCTTTGTATTTTTGCAAATGGAACTCACAGGTGGTTCCAACGGTGGGCGTGCAGCACTAGCGCGGTGACGGATGGAGTGGGTCCGGTATAATGAGAGGTTCTTGTATGCACGATTTCCGATGCACATGATACAGTTCAAATGGAGGACCCAGAGCATGCAATCAGAGGGCAACACTATGATCGAGAGGTGGAAGTGGATGTAGATGATGAGACATATAGGCGAGTCAACATCTCGGGTTCTTCCTCTCCATGCATAGTGAGACGACCCGCCATTTTGAACAGTTCAAGTCGACAATAAACCACACATGTCTGACTCAAACAGTCCAAAAGACATATTACCAATGGAGTTTTTAAAGAAAATAAGAAGAAGAAAATCAATATCCAGAATCTCACATCAAAATCACAAATATAATAATCACATAAATAGTTCATGATGCTGTTTTACAATATAAATTTAACTTTCATTTTACAACTTATTGAGAGTATAATAAACAAAAATACCAAATAATGCAGTGCAATAATACTAATAAATACGACCACTGATCTCCATCTTCATCTTCAAGGAATAACATCTCCAAACACTGAAATACCCAGGCTGACATGAGTGTAAAGAAATCAATATACTCGAGTCAGAACTAAAAATTCTTATGAAGTTAAATCAAAATCATGTGAAATATGGGTACAAATAACTTAAGGGATGTTGGGGGATTTTCCATCTTCTAAGGATCCATTAAACTATCTATACATAATAAGATACGTTATATATGTAGTGTATATCAGTAAAGTAAAGTATTAAAATAGCGTAAGGCTTTACATTGATCCCCCTTAATACATTTTAAGCAGGTGGTCTATGCAGGTCCTGTAACACAACCAGTAAGGTCGGTAGCCAGTGAGTTCCCTATGGGTACCATAATAAAACAAAGTTATAGTGGGCTCGTACAAGGATAATCCTATGACAAGGCATGTGAGGCAATATCCGAGGTAGGATTCTACCAGTTTTTCCTTTCTGGCTGGTCGTAACACATCACTACAATGACTGTCGACCGAGTCCATCACCCCCAAAATCAAATCAAGGTGCACCGATCAAGTCAAAATCAATATAGTAATACGAAGGGGTGATGGACCCTAAAGGTAGCTAACCCCTTAGCCAGACATAATCTCATGTTTTAATCATTTCAATTTGACACAAGTGTCAAGGTCATCCATCATCGTTCTCTTACTTCAATCCAACAAATGTACGCCAATCCAATCACCTCATTCTAGAACATCCTCCACGTACACAGTTACTAAAGTGGTTTCGGTATTGACAAAGGGTTTGCCAATATCCGGCTTCGGTCTCTTTAATGACCAATCGTGCATTTTACTCACCATATGGTCATTTTAAATTTCAGTAAAACATATCATATTTCATATCATAAATAGGTTCAAATCAAATTTAAATTTAAATTTTCATATTTCATATGACAAATACAATTATTTAAATTCAATCCTTTATACTTAAAACAGTTTCGAATTTAACAGCTTTGAATTTAAAAATAATTTGAATTAGAATAGTTTTTAATGTAAAAATAGTTTGGATTTAAATAGTTTTGAATTGAAAATAGTTTTAATTGAATAGTTTGAATTGAACATAATTTGAAATAAAATAGTTTTAATAGAAAATAGTTGGACTTAAAAATTAGATTGAAATAAATAGTTTTAATTGAAAATAGTTTTGAATGAAAATAGTTTTAAATTTGAAATGATTTCTTTTCTTTTAAACCATTTTCCCAATTCCAAGTTTCCAATTTCACTTTAAACAACTTTTCCAAGTCGAATTTCCAATTTCAAACTTCAACTTAAACCCATTCAAATTTCAATTTTTAATTCAAAATCAACTACAATTTAAATGATTTCAAATTTCAAATAATTCAATTTTGATAATTTTAGGTTTCAACTAATTCAATATTTGACCCTTTAAAATAATTCAATTTCAATAAATTTCGCAATAAGGCTTTAAATTTTAAAATTTATAAACTTAGGTTAAATCCTTTAAAACAATTTCATTTAACATATTCGAATTCAGAATTATGAAACCATTTCATTTGACCAAATTCGGTGTCCGTATATAATTTTCTACCCTATGGACAAGTGATCATTTTACTTTATATTTCAATTATATGGGTATATATGATTTCAACCCATATTTAGATGTCATAGACATATATCATTTCAATGTATTTCTTAGTCCAGTTATTAAATTGTAACACCCTTAATTTTTGATAACATTATTCAGGAGATTTAATTCGATAAATTAAATAGAATAATGTAATAATTAGAATGATAAAGGGATTGTGATATGAAAATAAATCAAGGTCGTGCTCAATTAATTAATTAAATGGGCTTACAAATGGGTTATAAGTTAATTAATTTACATTAGAGCATAATGGGAATTAGCCCCACATAACCCTTACCCTTATACATATATATTCTCAATCCATTCGCGCTTCATTTTTCCCATTCACGTTCAAAAACAAAATACAAACATAAAGAGGAGCCCACCTTTGCTAGGAAGAAAAGAGAAGAGAAGAGAAATTAAATCAAAAGCTAGAGATTGAAGCTTAGAGGAATAAATCTCAATCCAATCTCTTTATCCTAATCAAGGTGAATAATAACTCGATCTCTATTTTGTTTTATAATCATATGTTTTTGGATCCAAGATTAAATTCGTTTTTATGATGATTTGGATGAAGATATGCTTGAATTATAATTTGTTTAATTTAAACAAGATTGTTTAAATGGGGATTTATACGGCTTTAGGGAAAAACGATTGTAAATGATCTTTGAATGCCATGGAAAAATTTTATGTTATGTAAAACATGATTTTGGAGTTGGGTTTTAATTTTGATAATTCTCCAAGCTATGGAAAGAATATTATGAGTTTTCAAAGGAAAATATGGTTAATTGGGTTTAGAATCTATTTCGGAAATTATATTGAGAATTTGGGTCTAAATTTTTTATATGTTAGATAACATGATGAAAGAGAATTTCTGTAATTTTTGGGGATTTTTCCTAAGTGATTTTCTATGGAAATTAAATTATTTTAGAAGAAGGACTTATGCAAAATGGTTTTGCTTAATGAAAGGGCTTATTTGCTATATTAATCTTAGTTTCGATTTGAAATTAAGCGGTAGTTATTTTGGTAAAGAATTTGAAAAGTTGAGGAAACCATTCATATGTTCAGGTTAGTTAGATAAAATTTGCTTTAATTGGCATTAATCAGCTTTTACTCAGAAAAGCTGGTTCCACCTCTAATAGAAGTACATTTCGACTCAGAGCTTTCGCCTTCACTCAAGTCGAAAACTCACTAAGCTGAAACCAATACATAAGGTATCACTTAAATGGTATGTAGTGGATTGGTGGAAAGGCAGAAGGCATGGTGTCGAAAGCATTGCTTCTGATAGGGTCGGTACCTTTATTTGTTTTAAGAAGTTAAGCGCCCGCCTTTGTTTTACTAAAGCTTCCGACGTAGTCAAAATATATGTTTTTGAAAGGAGTTCTCTAAAAGATTTCGAAGGGGTTTCCATTTTATGTTTTAAAAGCAAGGGCTTTCGAATGAGTTTCTTTAGCTGCAAAATAATGCATTCGGAAGAAGGTGTTCCGACCTAGTCGAAGCCCTACAGCCGTTCTTTTCCCTTTCGAGTGTATTGAAGTCATCAATGATTTTGAAGGGTAGTATTTGTTTTAAATATGTTCTAAGCCACTTCCTAAATGCTTTCGAAAGGGTCCGAAGGTTTCGTAGACAATGGCTTCGAAAGGGGGTTTTGATGCCATCCTTCTGTGTTTTACTTAAATGTTTTGAAGCTTTCAAAAAGATGGTGCCGACGCCATCAGGTTTTCCCCCAGTACTTTTATATGATAAAGAATGGTTTCGAAAGAGATACTTTCATTTATATTCACTTTGACCCAAATGATTTTTTAACATATAAACCCTATGGTTTCGAAAGGGGGACTTTCAATGGTTTCGAAAGGGATACTTCCAATGGTTTCGAAGGTATGCTTCTAAGAGTTAATAAGTAATACTTTATTACATTTGAAAGGTTTCGGAAGAGAAGTTTAAAGTGTTTTGAAAGACAGGGGTCTAATATTTTGAAAAGAGATTTATATGCTTTCGAAGGAGGCTATCCAGTGAGGTCGAAAGCAAGGTTTCGAAGGTTTCAAAAGCCTTAGTTTTCAAAACAAATAACCCAATCTCATTTTTAAAGGAAAACCATGGCATATAAATAAATAAAGTGTTTTGAAAAGGAGTTTTGAAGAAGTTTTCTTTGATTAAAAAGGTTAAAGGCATTAACCAAGTTATTGTGTTTGCTTCTTCATATATGTATATATTCACATTGTAATGGACCCATAACTGTATTTTAAGGAAGGGCAGAATAACCAGCTAGGTTGACCCAGTAGCGAATATAAATTAAGTTAACTCCTGAATGAGTAGAATTGCATCCAAGAGGTCAGGAAGACCAGAGTATAGGGTGCTAAACTATTTAAGTAAGATATTGGCAAGGGCCAATAGGTTCTCCATAAGCCCATGAAAACTGTGTATAAGAAAAGATATTGGCAGGGAGCCAATAGGTTCGTAGTAAGCCTATGAAAACTATGTGTAAATGAAGATGTCAGGATGACAGGTTCATAATTAACTCATGAAAACTATGATTTGATATTGGCAGGGGCCAATAGGTTTCCAGTTACCCTATGAAAACTATATTCGGATTAAGATATTGACAGATGTCTATAGGTTCCTAGTCAATCCATAAAAACTAGGATAAGAGAAAAGGTATTGGAGTTACCAATAGGTTTAGGGAGAACCCATAAAATAATAAGATATTGGAAGGGGCCAATAGGTTCATGGTGATCCCATGAAAACTATGTAGTTGGATAGGGAGTCCTTAAACATTTAACCAGTTATTAGTCAGCCCTTGAAAACTATTAGGTTAATAGTAATCTTAGAAACTATGACTAAGACAGATAGTCAAAGTGAATGGGGATGGGTAATCCAAAATTGATTCACTTTTTTTTTGCATATCATCATATCATATTGTTTCGAATTGTTTTAACCACGGTGGATTCTTGAGCACAGCATATGGTTTTATAAAGTTTTTAGGATGATAGTGAGCAGAAAACCTGTTCCGCTAAGCGGCGTGGTCTCACTAGATATCCAAATGGTTTGAGATGGTAGATTATTATTCATACCAGGCTTTATGTCGGACTCGAAGTTTATGTTTTCCCCTTAAACTCTCGGGTACTCAATTGATTTTGAGTAGTTTGAGAGTTGAGGTTTTCATGTAGCTCTTTAGATGAATAAAGCTTCCGGAGACATGCAGGAAGCATGATAGCTATCTAAAGTTCTCTTTTATTTTGATTCCATTGTGTAGTTTGTAAAGGCAAAGTTGTTAAATTTTCTATATATACTCTAATCATCCAAGTGGGCATCCTCATATGTCGCTCTCAGCGTATGTTGTAATAAATATATTTTCTCTAAACGTGGTTAATGATTGTGGGATTATGTAACGAATTTGAAATGTTTTGAAATGGAATGTGGAACTTGTTTGATGTTTTAAATTTTTTCCATATTCATGTGTTTCTATGTATCAATGTATCTAACATTGCCGTATTTGGTCGCCGAAGATTAATAACTATGGATGACTGCAGCATCCATAGCCATTAGTTTTGGGCCTCCAAGTAGGGGGATGTTACATAAATGTTCAAATGATCCCGACGATAATTTATACCGTTCAAAAAGTTACAGAGTGATAGCAGAGAAATCCAAAATTAATAATATCATCCAAAATTAGTAATATGACCCAAATAAATAAACTCATCATCCATAATCAATTTATAACATACACATGTAATTTATATTTGTTATCCTGCCTTTTGGCAAGGCCGAGATATCAAGGAACTGACTGAAACCGAGGATCGCTCATCCTGAATATCGAGTACGCACAGGTTCACTATGGATATCGATGAATTTTGTCCGAGTTCGGATCAAGGTACAATTGACAAGACACGACGAGCGAAGCCATGAAAGCCATCGTTCCAAATTTCAAGTCAATCCGAGTTCGTATGTTTAAGTTATGATCGATGCAAATTGAAGGGAATAACCCCATTTCGTATCCATCATCGAGCTTCAATTTCGTATCCATCAGTAGGCCATAGTTCGAATCCATCAGGTTTGTATCCATAGTCGAGCCTTAATTTGTATCGATCGATTTCGTATCCATTAATAGATAGTGCACTTCGTATCGGTCGACCAATGTCTACTTCGCATCCATCAACGAACCTTTGTTCGAATCCATCGGGAGAGCCTTGTTCGAATCAATCGACTCACACTGTTCGTATCCATCAGAGAATCGTGTTCGTATCCATCAGAGAATCACTGTTCGTATCCATCAAGTTAGAGCGCTTTTATCGATACGAACTGGGCCTCACAATCGATACGAACATGCCAACGCAATCGATGCAAACAGAGCACACTGCAGATCGATACCAAGAGCGCGCAATCGATCGATACGAACAAGACAACTACATCGATACGAACAAGGCGAGAATCTTGGGATGACTCGATCAACTCGGCATAAAAAGTGGATCGATCCGAAGGATGCACGCCATGTCATCACCTGGGCACGTGCAACCATCGATTCGAACAGATCGATTCGAAATGATCGATTCGAACCAAATAGCCTATCGAAGAACGTAAATTCGTATCGATCATATCTCGCGATCCACCAGTCCAAATGCTATGAAATTTTCACCGGAGCTTACGTACAAGATAAAGAATGTTCACACCAAGTTTCGACTCCATTGGACGAAATCTTGATCGATACGAAATTCGTTCGTATCGATCACGGATCGAGCTGAAACATCATGGGCCCGGTCGCATGGGCCCACTCACATGCCAGAAGAAGTCTCCCAAAATCTGAGCGAAATATCAGCCTCCTACACCTATAAATAGAGCCCCAGGGCCTATAAAGAAAGGATATTTGGATGCTCCAACGCCCAGACTCTGTCGGATCTAATTCTAAACTCCATTGCTGCTGTTGTACTTGAATTTCATAACTTTAATTCGCTGTAATTGGCCGCCATCAATTGTAATCATCAAAGAAACATTAATAAAGTGATCAACATCATAGTGGACGTAGGCAATACGCCGAACCACTCTAAATTCTTGTGTTTTTGTGCATTTTTATCATTTACATATTTGTTTTTGGAGTTTTTGTTAGATAATCCTCTTTTTCCATTTAATTTCTTCATTTTTATCTCTAAAAAAACTTCCGAAGAGTGTTGTGCTCATTTTTGGTACAAACACTTTGGTGCTTTCACTGAGAAAAAACCCAATTTTCTCCTGCTCTTTGGATCTGCTATCAATACCTGATTGCATAAATCCAAGAGAAGAACCAGATCTCAAGTCTTGAAGCCCTTCCATCCTATTCAGATTTGCATTAGATCTAGGAAAGGACTTCGTCAATTCATCATGGTAAGCACACGAACTGCTTCTACAGCTGCCGATCAGGAAGGACGGGATAGACAGAATCCCGCACAATTGCCTCCATCCAACCAAGATGCCGTCGGACCTTCAGATCCATCAGGCCCGGTCACCAGACAAGAGTTCCAGATGCTGCTTCAAGGGTTGACCCAGAGTCGGCAATAGCTTACTGAACAACTGCGCGCCAACACAGAGTTGACCAACCAGCTGAATCGCCAAAGGTGTAGAAGATCCAGAAGAGATCAAGCTTCTTATTCTTCCACGGAGAGTTCAGCCCCATCTGATGATCATCACCGATCCACACGCCCACGGCTAGATGTAAGTTACACCCAGGCCACAGGACACCAACCTGCCTTGAATCTTGGACAACCTAGGACTGGACCATCCACCAGTCATCAGACCGGGCTTTCATCCCGAAGGGGTGTCACTCCTTACCATGTCACAGGCAACCTCGCTACCACCACCACTACCGAACAAGGAGTTGATGCTAGAAATCAAGCTGATCCGCATCGTAACTAGCGAGAACACACTCCAGGACCTTATGTCCCTGAAAATTTTGAACCAAGGAGGTGAGGCACGGACCGTCGACCGCGTCCGGTCCAGACTCACATCGTGGAACCCGACCACACCTTGGCACAGCATGCTCCAAATATCCAGATGCTAGATATACCGACAATGATTCGTCAGATGATCCGTGAAAGTCAGGGTCTCACTAATGATGACTGGGGGATTTCCTGGAGTCATACCCCTTTCACTGATGACATATTATATGCTGAACCACCTCGGCGCTTCAGGATGCCAACTTTGCCAGTCTATGAAGGAAATTCTGATCCCAATCAACACCTCCTGAAGTATGAATGGTTGATGAATGCTGCGAGAGCTGATGATGCAGTCAAATGCAATAGTTTCCCCATTTCCCTGGAGGGCATTGCAACTATGTGGTTTACCCGTTTGCCACCACGATCCATTTCTAATTTCGACCAGATGGCCACCAAGTTTGTTGAACAATTCTGTATGCATGTAGCGAGACCTAAAGATGTTAATACTCTGTCTAGTGTCACTCAAGCTCCCGAAGAGACACTCAGACGTTACTTGGAGCGATTTCATGCTGCGTGTGCAGAAATAAGCAATCCGAATGACAACTCTATCCCGATGGCATTGACTCAGGGGATTGATCCTGATTCCGAGTTCGGAAATTGGTTAGCAGGGAAGCCGCCTGCGTCATTGGACCGTTTCTATTCCAAGGCATCCCAATTCTTGAGAAGGGAGGATGCGAAATAGTCTAGGAAGCAGGATGATGCACGACCCAACATGGAAGGAATTCAGAGTAACATCGTAGTTAAACAATCCGGGGAGAATTCCGGAAAAGTTCAGTTGAATATACAAAACAAACAGAACCAACAGAGGGACAGTGGAAATCAAGGTAAAAAACGAGATCAAAATCGTGGTCCACGGAGTAGAGCTCCCATGTTCGACAATTATACTCCATTGAATATGTCGCTGGAAAATGTGTATTTGCAAACCTATAATACCATGCAATACAAGAAACCTGCCCCGAAGCCGTCAACGGAAAGACAAGTCCAAACAGGGAAGTTTTGCAGATTTCATGAAAGTTATGGCCATAATACAAATGAGTGTCGTCATTTACAAGATCTCATTGAAAAGCTGATACATGAACGAAATTTGGATCAGTATGTACGGGCGCCGCAGTCAGGAGGTGCGGGCCCATCAAATCAGAATCGAGCACCAAACCAGGAAAGGCAGGAGGAACCCGCTCGTACTGGCGGGAGGTTGGTTATTAATACAATAAGTGGTGGTCCCCATCCAGCAGACCGAAGCTGGAAGGAAATGGAGTCGTATGCCACCTCTATCAGGCATGCGGACTTCGAGTGTTATAGTAGTTTTGATGAAGGGGCTCCGACCAAACAACATAAGACGATGACAGATGACATCGTGTTCAGAAATAGAGATGCTGATAAAGTCGTAGCCCTTACTATCGATCCATTGGTCATCTCAGCTCAAGTAGGTCCTGCTTGGATGAAGAGGATCTTAGTTGACAGTGGAAGCTCAGTGAATATTTTGTTTAAACGAGCTTACGACGAAATGAAAATGGAAGCCAAAGATTTAAAGCCTTGCCAATCTCGAATCCATGGTTTCAATGGGAGCGCTACTATACCCACTGGAGTAGTGGAACTACCAGGGGAGTTGGGAGTTGGAGAACGCCGAAGAGTACGGATATTACAGTTCGTTGTGTTTGACATAGACTCCCCTTATAATGCTTACTTGGGCCGACCGGCCCTCGCTGAATTCAGGGCAGCCATTGCCCCGTGGTGTTTGACTTTGAAGTTTCCCACTGATCATGGAGTAGGAATCATTCAAGGAGATCAGGCTGTTGGGAGAGCCTGTTACGTTGCCGAGCTGCGGGAGGCGCAACGAAAGGAGAAAGAAAAGGGCGTAGAGGAATCCCTCTGCATCCGCTTTGCTGACAATTGAAAATTAATGCCTGGGCCTAAGCCCGGGCACCCCAGCCAATTCCAAAGAGATCTTGACCCAAGAGAAACCGAAGATGAAGGAGAATCTATAGAAAGTCAAGCATCCCCGGCCGAACTGACGATCGATGTCCCAATTGACGATGGTGATGATTCGAAGATGATAAAGATTGGGTCTCAACTAAGCCAGCAAACTCAAGAGGAATTGGTTGAATTTCTACGGGCGAATCTTGACGTATTCGCCCGAACGCATTCTGATATGTGTGGGATCTCGCCGGATATCGTGAGCCACACTTTGAATATTGACCCGCGGCATGTCCCGATCAAACAGAAAAGGCGCGGTATGGATCCAAAGAGATCTGCCGCCCTTAAAGAAGAGGTAGAAAAGCTTAAAACAAATGGGTTCATTCGAGATGCGCTATATCCTGAATGGGTGTCGAATCCCGTGCTTGTTCGAAAATCGAACGGAAAATGGAGAACATGTGTCGATTACTCTGATCTGAATAAAGCTTGTCCTAAAGATAGTTTCCCGCTTCCCAGAATTGATCAGCTCGTAGACTCGACAGCTGGACATGAACTCTTATCCTTCATGGATGCGTATTCTGGCTACAATCAGATACCAATGCATTTACCTGATTAAGAACATACCAGCTTCGTAACCAATCTGGCACTTTATTGTTACAAAGTTATGCCATTCGGACTCAAGAATGCCGGCGCTACTTATCAACGATTGGTCAATCAGATGTTTGCCAATCAAATCGGGAAAACCATGGAAGTATATGTAGACGATATGCTTGTGAAGTCACGATTTTCCATTGACCATATTAAAGACCTGGAAACTATGTTCAACATACTTCGAGAATACATAATGAAGCTCAACCCACTGAAATGTCATTTTGGGGTTGCATCCGGAAAATTCCTTGGGTTTATCGTCAATGCTAGAGGGATTGAAGCTAATCCTGAAAAGATCTGGGCAATCAGAAATCTTGAAACTCCGAAAACTATAAATCAAGTCCAGAGTCTCAATGGGAAAGTAGCGGCACTAAGCAAGTTCATTTCAAAGTCCACTGACAAATGCATTCCCTTCTTTGATCTGATCCGAAAAGGAAAACGAAACTTTGAATGGACCACGGAGTGTGAGGGCGCTTTCCAAGCACTAATTCAACATCTATCCACACCACCTATCCTGTCAAAGCCTATTGATCATGAGAAGTTGTAAGTTTACTTGGCGATATCAGAAAATGCTATCAGCGCTGCCTTAATTCGAGAAGAAGACAGGATACAGAAGCCAGTATACTACATCAGCAAACGATTGACTGGAGCTGAAAGGAATTGTCTAAAACTAGTGAAGTTGGCTTATTTCCTTGTTATTGCATCAAGGAAGCTCCGTCCATATTTCCAGGCACATCCTATTATTGTTTACACCGACCAACCGTTACGACAGGTCCTTACGTGGCTTGAGACGTCTAGTAGGTTACTCAAGTGGAACATCGAACCGAGCCAGTTCGATATTACTTATACTCCAAGACGAGCCATTCAAGGACAAGTCCTGGCCGATTTCACAACCGAATTTACCATTCAAAAGGACTTGCCCGAAACCAGTGAATCTCCCGAATACGTTTGGAAGCTGTACACTGATGGTGCTTCAAACGACCGGTGCTCGGGCGTTGGAGTTGTACTCGAAACCCCCGAAGGCCGATCTATATGTTATGCTTTAAAGTTAGATTTTCATGCAACCAATAATGAAGCTGAATATGAAGCCCTCTTAGCTGGATTGAAACTTGCCAGAGATTTGAGAATTATCGCTGTGGAAATTTATTGTGATTCACAATTAGTTGTGTGTCAAGTTCGGGGAGAATATCAAGCGAGAGATCGAAGGCTGGCTACCTACTTAGCTCGAGTTCAGGAAATACCGGATCAGTTTGATTATTATGCCATTTATTGTATACCTCGAGAACGCAATCGAAAAGCCGATTCGTTGGCGAAGTTAGCCAGTACAGGTGAAGCTCAGCAAATGGGACTCGTTTCTGTAGAGACGTTACCTTCCCCAAGTATTGACCGAGCCGAAACAGATTGGTTATGTGAAACCGTTCTCGATAAGGAGTCATGGATGACTCCATTCAGAAATTACCCTGAGCACGGAATCCTACCGGAGCGCAGGAGTGAAAAAAGACAAGTCCTTCGGAAGGCCTCACTATTCACCATCCAGAATGAAGTCATGTACAGAAGAGGGTACTCTGTTCCTTTACTCCGGTGTATCGCTCATGATGAAATTAAACGAGTATTACACGATGTACAAGAGGGAGAATGTGGCGATCACACCGGAGGGCAAGCACTTGCCAAGAAAATACTTCGATACATATATTATTGGCTGACTGTGAATCACGATGCGTCGGATTATGCAAAGAAATGCGATAAATGTCAAAAGCATGCTCGAATTCCTAGAGCCCCACCTACCGAGATAACGCAAATGGTCAGCCCATGGCCATTTGCAGTATGGGGGATCGACATCATTGGTACTCTACCTCTGGCAAAAGGTGGTTCGAAGTACGCCATCGTCGCAGTTGATTACTTTACAAAGTGGGCTGAAGCTGAACCTCTTGCTACCGTAACGACGAAAAAAGTGATCAACTTTGTAGTCCGCAACATTATCTGTCGATTCGGTCTCCCGCACACCATTATCACTGATAACGGAACCCAATTCGACAGTGTTGAATTTAAAGAGTTCTGTAAACGGTTTCACATTCAAAAGAAATTCTCTGCAGTTGCACACCCTCAAGCGAATGGACAGGTCGAAGCGGTAAATAAAGTTATAAAGTCCATTCTGAAAAAACGACTGGAAAAGGTCGGGGCAAGTGGGTCGATGAACTTCCAATGGCTTTATGGGCTTACCAAACAACCCACAAGTCCGTGACCTGTCACACTCCATTCTCTCTCTCTTATGGTTCAGAAGCTGTTCTTCCAGTCGAGCTAGAAGTACCTTCTCATCGTGTAACATACTATGATCCGAAGACAAATGCTATATTACTTGCTGAATCTCTCGATTTACTAGATGAGAAGCGTGAAGAGGCTAATTTGAGGGCAGCCGCGTATCAAAGTCGAGTCGCCTGATTGTATAATGCCAAGGTCCGCCTGCGAACCTTTAAACTAGGCGATCTCGTCCTGAAAAGAATCTATCCGGTTCCTTCGCATATGAAGCCAACATGGGAAGGGCCGTATGTTATTGAATGAAGGCTCGAAGATGGCACATTCAAATTATCGACCGTCGACGGTCTTACTCTACCGAGAGCCTGGAACAGCGAAAGTCCTCGTCGCTACTACACATAACAGGCTATGTTTATTCATTTAGTTTATTTTACATTTGCAATTTGTTTCTGCATTTTGAAATTAGAATTTGTAATAAGGCAACTGACTTTGCCATATTTTATTATTTCAGCAATAAAATGCAATCTCTTCGAGCCAGAGCTGTGATTTACTTGAAATACTTCATATGATCATCACCACGCACGGAGAGCTAAGTTCCACCATACGGTGGGATTTATTCAAATAGGGAGTGCTGTGATGCAACCGGTCACTCGCTAAATGAAACCCGAGCTCGGGGGCAAGCCATCACACCAAAGTCAAAAAATGATTGATACACGACAATCCTTCACTTAACTCCAGATTCCCAGAGTGCGAACTGGAGCATAAATTTACAAATGCGAGGAGGGTGGATCCGTCAACCTAGCGATCTCGTCCGTATCTAAACCAAGTTTGAGGAGGATGGACCCGTCCATCTAACGACCTCGCTTGTTAACTTGGGGTGGATGTGATCCGACCATCCACGATCCTGACACACCTTTCGCTCCCAAAGTGTGAGGGAAATCCAAAAACATGCAACATATGTGACTGACCGTCTGTCTACCAACTCCAAATTCCTAGAGTGCAAATTGGAGCATGAACACCAACTCCGGATTCCCAGAGAGCGAAACGGAGTATGAACACCAACTCCGGATCCAGAGTGCGAAACAGAGTATAAACATCAACTCTGGATTCCCAAAGTGCGAAACGGAGTATAAACATCAACTCCAAATTCCCAGAGCGCAAATTGGGGTATAAGCTTCAACTCCGAATTCCCACAGCACGAATTGGAGTATAAATACCAACCCCGAACTCCCAAAGTGCGAGTCGGAGTATAAATGTTGACTCCGAGTCCCCAGAGCGCGGACATATAGTTTAAATCTAAATCGGCGCAACCAACCGCCAGTAAACAAATGAAAATCCTCGGAGTGCGGATATGATCATCGATAATCAAGCAAGTGTGGTTGAACCACTCAATCTCCGCTTGTCTCGAACACTCATTCAGCGGCACTAAACTCAGCATGTTATAAGTGTGACGCAATCGCTAGCTGATGTTCTACCACTCATCCCTAAGACTGAAGGGCAGAACTTAAGTGTCGACCATTGACTGAAGCAGTGCGACGTCAAAACTCAACTCACTTCCCAGTCATGAACCGTGTCCACAGTTTCCAGACCTGGCGCATAAAAACAAACTGGACTCGGAAGCTAAAATTTCACAGGTGCATTTCAAACATTGAAACACTTAAGCAAATACACAATGACTGAGAAGAAGCCAAAAAAGGAGAATTTCATTTCTACTATTTGTGAAAGAAATTCATGTACAAGTTTGTTCCAAAAAATTCCTACTAGCAGGGGCCGAACCCGCATCTATACACGGCCTACAAAAGGAAAACGAAAAAACAAATCCCTATCTGCTTAGAGCAAACTAAAGAGGCCTATCTATTTCTTCTTCTCTCCCGGTTTCTTCCTCGGTGTAAACCCGCTGGAGCAGCCACTACCTTTCCTCTTTGAGCCTTTACTTTTCGGTGGTCGGTCTCCAGGCGGGGGCATGATCTCGACGTCCTCCTCCGGGCTCGAATGAATAGGGATACTGCCTGCGGGCGGAGTAGGCGGAACGGGATCAACTGTAGGAGGTGGAATGAACACACTGGTGTCAGTGACTGTACCACCAGGTGATACCATTCTAAGCGGAGCTGGACCAGGTGCCGCCATTCCACCTCCAAAACTACCACCACGAGCCGCTGCTTCCATTTCAACGTCGATTTCGGCCAATATTTCCTCTTCATTAATCGCAAGGGCCTCGCTGGGAGCATTAGTAGTTGGCATCGAAGAGCCTGAAGCAGGGGCGCTTCCGCCCATAACAAATGGCAGGTCAGCAAAAGGATCGCTATGACGACCAAGAAGTACCTCCATCATCTGCTCATCAAAAACAAGCGTGCTTCCCTGCATTTCATCAAGTGGCGCAGTTGTAGTTAAAGTGGTTGCTTCGGTGACGATAGCCTCCTGCATGTGATGTGATTCTTGAGTGACAGGAGGCACGACCGGTGGAGCATCAATCACTGGACAGAAATAATAGAATTGTTAGTACTTAATTCGAGTGACGATTCTAACTTAAGACAGACATATATGATGTTCAGAGTACCTTCCTCAGTTTGACTTGTGGATGCTTGAACAGCCTCGGCAACTTGCTCTATAGCCGGAGACATTTATGGCTGATCCAGATTGTATGCAGTAACGGCTTGAGGATCGACCGCAGACAAGGGTTGACGCTGGAATTTCAAGACTCACGTCGTGGTGTTCAACCCCTGAGCCTTCTCCTACTTCCAAGTGCTGGGTGATGAGTCTCTCCTTTTCATAAGAAATCATTGACTCATGGAGAATCTTCTTTTCATCTTCATTCAGCGGACGATTCTCGAGCTCAAACTCGTCGATTGACTCACCCAGTTGCCTTCTCCTCCTCAACCAATCGTCCCCAGGAATTATATAAATGTGTCGGGTAATCATCGAGCCAGGCTAGACCTCTATGCCTCAACACGTTAGCATTGTAAACAACAAGAAGATCTTCAATATCGGCTTCCAGCCTGGACTCAGCCGATTTCACTTCCTCCACAACCTTATTCTCCACCTCGCGGGCCTTAGCCACGGTCGCAGCTCGTTCACCCCGAAGCAAGACAGCCTGTTCACATGCCTCCTGGGCTGCGTTGTTCGCATCGTTCCTTTCCTTGGCAATGTCAGAAAATTTGGCTTTAAGCTTATTGAGTTCCTTAACCGCCGCATCCCGTTCCGCGGTGACTGCAGTATTTCGGTGGCCCATGTCCTCCACCAAGGCAACGTGTGTTTGCCTCAACTCTCCATCGCCACATTCGCTTCATCAGCTTTTTCGGTGGCCTCAATTTCTGATTTTCGAGAAGACTCGGCCTCGGTATTGAGCACCTGGATGATTCGGTCCTTTTGAGCAAGATCGGACTCCATCTTCTCAATCGCTTTGGCTCGCTCGAAGACCACCTTGGAAGCTTTTTCTGCAGCCTTTACCCACTCTCTGTACTGGGCGTAGACTTCATGAATGTAATCATGCATCGTGTTTTCCACCCCTGATGGAATTCTTTTTTAATGAGGTGGGAAGACGTAGCCGTCGAAGCATATGTTTGGGAACTCTTTCCTCAGTTGAGCGATTTTAATAGCCCCTTCCCCCATGGGCTCATTTGTGACCTGCTCTGCAATTATGGGGGCCATGGTTTCGACTCTCTGGAGATGAGTTTTGGGCCTAGAAGTGTGAGAAGATGGTCTGTGTCGTGGAGGCTCTAGTGGAAGTGAAGTCTGAACAGGAGGTGGAGATGGAATCCTAAGAGGTGGAGAACGGGACCTAGATCAGTATCTGTAGTCTCTATCCCTATCCCGCTCATACCTCTCTTGATTGGAGTACCCGCGATCGTGGTCCCTATCAGAATTCCTCCTGCGGGACTCATAGTAAGAAGAAGACTTTCGGGCCGAGCAAAGGCTCCCTAGCATTGATCCTCTCCCGGACATCGTACCTGAAAGTGAGAAACGGAGGAAAAGTTAGCGATCTCTTGAGTTGAGCAATTTACGATTAGGAAATCGTGCTGTGCCGTGAAGTGTATGTATGTGCAACCCACCGACCAACCGGAAATGTTGGCCGCACTTATGGCAAGCGACTCGCTCAGATCAAGAGCACTGTCAAGCTCCTCCAACCCGGTGTCATGTTAAAACAACACATAATCCGGAATCGGAATATCAGCAAGCCCTTCGAAAGGATTCTCTACTTGCGGGGGAGGAGCCTCCGAAATTCTAATTCCAGGAACAGGACACAACCATAGATTTCAATCTCATGGATTTAGAACGCTTATGAGCAACTGCCTTGCCTTTTCTCCTTCCTCCTGAATCCTGAAAACTTCAAGAAGGCCCAGTTGTAAGTTCGTTATCAGTGGGTGTTCTCTCCGGATCAACCCCTTCAGCTATCACGATACCGGGCGCTTTGCGTTTCACTTGCTTCTTCGAGACTGCCCTAAGTGTCCCTTCCAGCCTTATGCTTTGATTCCGTTCAATCAACCCGATGATTCTTAAATTTCTGTCGGTTAGAACCGAATCAATGTCCCTCATCTCGCTCGGAACTTCTTGAAGGACCCTTACTATCTCTTTGAAGTACCCGCCATCCGGTCGTGAAATTACGGCTGTAAAAAAGAAAGAAGATGTCAATTTATATCAACTGCTATCACCTGGATAACTCTTGAAGAATACTATAACACTTACGTCTGACTAGCCACCATCTAGCAAATCCTGAGGGGCACCGAACATAGAACCATTCTCTTTTAAAGTAACTCAGCCTTCCCCAGGATCCGGTTACTACTTGGCAGTTCCTGACTGACTCCAAGAAAGTGAAAGATAGGCTATCTCCCCTACTCTTGAAATTGAAAAGGTATCTAATCTCGGTCAGCCTGGGCGGTCGGAAGAGATGATCCATGAACACAATAAATAAGCTATTCAGCAAGGCATATCCATTGGGGTGTAATTGAGATGTGGTAATTACAAGGTAATACAACACTTCCCTAATATATTGGTTGAATGGAGGGAGTGTTCCCGCTGTGCATGCTTGTCGATTAAAAGCAGTAAACCCCTCTGGAGGAGCATGCGGTCTGTCGTTTGGTCCCGACAATAGTACGTCGTCCAATGACAAACCATGTCTTAGGCATATTCGCCCCAACATGTCTTCGGAGACATTGGATGGTACAAAATCTTGGGGATTACAAATGAATATAGCGTCAGGCAGCTCATTCGGAGCTGGATCTATAAGTTCGGCCACGATGGTCGAAATCTCCAGGACAGAAGAAGATGAATCCTGAACTTCCTGCTGTTGTGAGCTTGAAGGTTCCATAATTAACTAACTTATAAAAAATCATCATTAGACGACAATAACACTCGTGCTTCCCCTAGTGTAAAGTGTATGAATGTATTGTGCAAGTGCAGTACTGCAATATTTAAGAAATCCTACATAATTAAAGAATGCGTGTAAACGACAAGACTTCGAAGTTCAACTGGAGTGACCGTCATCGCTGACCGTGACAACCGTGCCATCCAGATGTTGACGACCGATCCAAGTTAAAGTTCGTTATAATTTTGTTAAGTTACAGTTCCATCAGCGAGCTTCGAAGGGCAGTCAAATATGCAGTTTAAAAGTTAAGTCCAGATATGCAAGAATGAAGCTTGTCGGAGTCATGTGATCGATGATACAAGATTTCGTATCCATCAGGGTTCAGATGTGGATCGATCACCAGGAATGCAAGTCGTAACAGTCCGGAATGCAACAATTCGCATCGATCGAGGAGGCCCCATTTTCGTATCGATCGTGTTCGAATCGATATGTTTCGTATCGACCATGGGAGTGTATTTTACGTCGATCAGAGAACCTCAGTTTCGTATCGAATAGGGCCAACAACGTCGAATCGATCAGATCCATTGAACTCGCAACGATCTGAGACTTCGGCTTCGCATCCATCACCGCCCTTTATGTCGTATCGATCGTTGGGGTCAGAACTTCGTATCGATCATACGGGCCAAATCCTCGAATCGATCATTCCAGATCGATACAAATTCCAACCTTCCTCGATCGATGCAAACCTCATCATTCCACTTAACATCTCCGGGATCGATGCGAACTCCGATGCGAAATCATATCATCTGGATCGATTCGAGCGCTCCTGCTCCAGATTGACATGAAACGAAGGTCAAGCCATTCTCCTCCACACTCTTTCTTCTCCAAATCGCCTTGACTCCACTTCCTCCATCCTCGACCTTACTCTGGCTCGTTTCTGACCTCGATTTCATCAGAATCGATCACAAAGGCAGATAGGATAGCAAAGATTTCGAGCCTTGACGTTAAAATGTTGGATTCGTTTATTGGATTACCTAAATTTGACAGTTGATTCAAGTAATTGACAGTTGGTTCGATTCGAAGGCGAGCAGAGTTCTTCTGTTTCCAAGTTTTTAGAGCGATATGAAGGTAGAGAGCAAGAATGGCAAACGATGAAAAAGTTTCTAAGTCCAAGATGCTTTTATATAGGCGTAAAACTAAAGAAGAAAATCGTTTCGCCTCCAAGTCAACACGACCGGTCATAACAGGTCAACTATCGGATCGATTCGAACGAGCAGTTCGTATCCATCAACTTGAGCCTTTATCAAAACGAAATTTCCAACGAAGGCTTTTCTGAGTCACCCAGATCCATCAATACGAAGCCATCGTTCGTATCGATCATTTTCGACTCCATCCCCAGTGCAATGATACGAACTATGCAGTTCAAATCCATCAAATCACAGCTTCCAGAGGCCAATATTTATCGATACGAACGCATATTTCGTATCCATCTTTGTGAGTCACATCGATATGAAAAACGCATTTCAACCTTTTACATCGATTCAGGAGAGGATCGATACGAAGGAACATTCAAAAACAACCATCAAGCGTTGTTACTATTCCAATTTCACATCGGTTCAGGAGAGGATCGATACGGGATTAGATACGAGAGAAACTGACAACGACTCGTGAATGTGCAACGTCAGCGAGAGTCAGATTAACATATATGTATATATGTCGGACTAATATTCAATTTTCAACATCCACAGGAGTTGGATACTCTTCTGATAACGATTACAACGACAAACAGCTAATCACAATCAAACAACAATCAGTTACAACAATACAGGGTACAACAGTTGTCAATCAACCGTTCACATTACCGAGGAAACCAGTCAAAGATTACAACTTTCAACAAAAAGGCGATAACTGTTCAGAATGAAGATTGCAACATTTCAAAGCATGTCATGTTTCCACAAGACGTACTTTGGGGGGCAAATGTTATCCCGCCTTTTTGCAAGGCCGAGATATCAAGGAACTGACTGAAAACAGAGGATCGCTCATCCCGAATATCGAGTACGCATAGGTTCACTATGGATATCGATGAATTTTGTCCAAGTTCGGATCAAGCTACAATTGACAAGACACGACTATCGAAGCCATGAAAGCCATCATTCCAAATTTCAAGTTAATCCGAGTTCGTATGTTTAAGTTATGATCGATGCAAATTGAAGGGAATAACCCCATTTTGTATCCATCATCGAGCCTCAATTTTGTATCCATCAGTAGGCCATAGTTCGAATCCATCAGGTTCGTATCCATAGTCGAGCCCTAATTCGTATCGATCGATTTCGTATCCATCAACAAACAGTGCACTTCGTATCGGTCGACCAATGTCTACTTCGCATCCATCGACGAACCTTTGTTCGAATCCATCAGGAGAGCCTTGTTCGAATCCATCGACTCACACTGTTCGTATCCATTCGAGAATCGTTGTTTGAATCCATCAGAGAATCATTGTTCGTATCCATCAATTTGGAGCGCTTTTATCGATATGAACTGGGCCACACGATCGATACGAACAAGCCAACGCAATCGATGCAAACAGAGCACACTGCAGATCGATACGAAGAGCGCGCTATCGATCGATACGAACAGGACAATTACATCGATACGAACAAGGCGAGAATCTTGGGACTACTCGATCAACTCGGCATAAAAAGTGGATCGATCCAAAGGATGCGTGCCACGTCATCACCTGGGCACGTGCAACCATCGATTCGAACAGATCGATTCGAAATGATCGATTCGAACCAAATAGCCTGCCGAAGAACGTCAATTCGTATCGATCATATCTCGCGATCCACCAGTCCAAATGCTATGAAATTTTCACACGAGCTTACGTACAAGATAAAGAATGTTCACACCAAGTTTCGACTCCATTGGACGAAATCTTGATCGATACGAAATTCGTTCGTATCGATCACGGATCGAGCCGAAACTTCATGGCTCGGTCGCATGGGCCCACTCACGTGCCAGAAGAAGTCTCCCGAAATCTGAGCGAAATATCAGCCTCCTACACCTATAAATAGATCCCATGGCCTACAGAGAAAGGATCTTTGGACGCTCCAATGCCCAGACTCTACCGGATCTAATTCTAAACTCCATTGCTGCTGTTGTACTCGAATTTCATAACTTTAATTCGCTGTAATTGGCTGCAATCAATTGTAATCATCAAAGAAACATCAATAAAGTGATCAACTTCATAGTGGACGTAGGCAATACGCCGAACCACTCTAAATTCTTGTGTTTTTGTGCATTTTTATCGTTTACATATTTGTTTTTGGAGTTTTTGTTAGATAATCCTCCTTTTCCATTTAATTTCTTCATTTTTATCTCTTTAAAAACTTCCGAAGAGTGTTGTGCCCATTTTTGGTACAAACAATATTCAAATCAATCAATTAAACATATGTCACAAAATTTATTAATCACCAATATCGGGGTGTTCAACTAGTGGTGATATTCAGTTTTCAATATCAATTTAATTTCTTAAAAAACAATAAAAATAATTTATCGCATCATAATTTTTAATTTAATTTGCATAAGAAATTTTTAGTATTGTGCGAGTGGGTTTAATCACTCACCTTTGGTTTATCAAAATTAATATCCAAACAAATGTACTTTTTCCAATAGTCTCTAAACTTAGCCAAACCAGTTTCATGTTGTCCGAAATTTCAATATGGGTCCAACGAAAGAAACCACATATGAATAGGAGTATGCATGCAAAAGTTATACAAGTTATAAGATTTGAGATTTTAAAATTATTTACAATAAGTCAATGCCAAAACTGTATATAAAATCACCTTCCCCAAATCCTAAATCGTTCAACCGACCTTTCAGCCTCTAGTTCAACGACCCCCATCATGCCTACTGACCACCACGCCTTAATCGGCCAACACCACACGCCTCGCCTTGAAGATCCGAACTTAACCATGTCCACACGGCCCTTCATCGACGTCGGAAAATGCATCAGACCGCCCACGGCCGCCGCCACTTCCTGTGCATTTTCTAACGAACTCCGACACCCCCAGCATAATCCAAGAACGTCAATCTTCTTCTTTTAGTACCCTCTACGCTGCAGTATCCTCGAATCGTTCGATTGACGCAAATCTACCATTTCTTGTCAAACTGCGCCTCCGATTCCAATTTTTTTTCCAGATATCACTCTGATTTGTTGAGAGCTTTCCAACGATATATAATAAGATAGGGTTTGGACAATTTGAATTTTGAATTGATTTTGAAATCAATAATTAGGGATTTGGATAAATTTCAATTAGAGAAGTAGATGTTAGATCTGTAGAGCAGGTTTAGTTCAGAAAGAAAATAAAGTAGAAAAGGAATGAGATATAACTGCTGGGGTTTCATCCAAAAAAAATATAGGCCAAAAGAAAGATTGGTTGGGCCAAAGCGATTATAAAGGTCCAAAAACCCATTTTCATCCCCGATCCAAAATATATCATCCTATATATTGAAATATACATTTTCAATATTTCTAAATCCAATGGAACTATCAAAAACCCTAAAACACAATTTTTCTTGTATTTTCATTTTGCCATCACATTTCTATTTTAAATAACCATTTAAAATTTATAATTAATGTGACACAATTTTAGGTTACTACACTGTCTATTTTAAGACGGATGAACAAGATTGTTTCAAAATTTACATTTTTCTCTTTTCATACAATTATACTTAATTACAAAATAAAAAATTCATTTTATTTTATTAAAATATTATTTTTATTAAATTAAATTTCCTTTTAAATTAAAACATATGATTCTTTTTTTATTTCCATAACTTCTCTTTTACTTTAATTTAAACATTTGTTTCTATTTATTACACCCATTAATTTACAATTAACGTCTTCCCTCTTTTTAATTGAAAGATTCCAATCACATTAATTGCCAGTGATTTCAAAGTTATAAAACGAAAATGGGACAATTCAATTCCTTTTTATAGTAATTTAACGTATTTATGGAATTATTGTATACAAACCAAAAGCTATTAATTTCTAATTACATAATTGATTTCTTATTCCTGTAATCAATCTTTTAGCTACCAAACATTTCAAATAAATAAACATATAATATCTTCTTTAATAAAGGAACATTTATTACATTTTATTTTTTTATTAAAATAAACATTTATTATTCTTTATTAAAATTTATTATTCCAATCAATTGGAAATTTACATTCATGTAGTTACTAATTTCATCCAAACCAATGTCATTAAAATACACACTAACATATGTTATCATTCTTACCTTATTGCAAGCATATGTCATTAATAGAAATTTAAATTAAGCTCATAACTTATATTATAATTTAATTTATTTCAATGCGATCTTAAATATATTTTTTAACAATTTTATTCAAAAAACTTATTTAATTTAATATTCTTAAATGGCTAAAAATACGGGTCGTTACACATAGTGAAGGGAAATCGTTCCTTGTAGCCTAGTGGTGGGATAGTAGTGGGAATTTAGTCCCACAGTAGCCTAGTAGCAGTGTTACAGGGTTATTAGCCAAGTGGGCAGTGTTTCCATATTTAGTAGCATTGTGGTAGTTGTCACGACCCGCCCTTCTGACCGCCCCTAGTCGGTAATTAAACCAACTTGAAACGTTCAAAATGACGGATTGTTGTTTAGTTTATGTAATTTAAACAGAATCAGCCACAGAAACACAGAATAATAATAATAATTCAAAAACAATCTAATTTTATTTCTTTTTTTTATAATATCAAAGTTTATACAATGTATTAAATTTATACAGCGGAATATCTTAAAATACAAAATTTCCTGAAAATTAAAGTGAGCGTTTTACCCCCTCTCTCTAACTTCGCTGCTCGAAAATCTTCAAGCTGTAAAATAACTCGGTCTGACCCGAGTATTACATTCAAAAGAAAATAATACACAGGTCAGTCTAATTCAAACTCAGTTATTAGTGCATAGAGGCAGTAATAATCAAATAGATGACAGTCACAATAATTCCCCTCTATCCGACTCTTTAAGCAAAGAAATCGGATAACAGTAAATATAACACTTAACAGTGTTAACAACAAATCAGTAGATTCAAATCATCCACCGAGATAAATAAACAGATTATCAATGAAGAAAATTCAGAAAACAACAAAATCATCAGATCACCAAAATCAATTCAAACCATTGGAATATCACTTTTAAAAAAACATCAATTTTTTTGATTGGCTGTAGTACACGCTAACGTGTATGGCCTCGCCAATACTACATATGAAATACGCAAAAGATCAATGAATCCAAACAAAAGAAATATCAATTAAAATCAATACTATGTGGCTGCAGTACACGCACGCGTGCACTGCCTCGCCACATTAAAATGTGTGACTGCAGTACATGCACGTGTGCACTGCCTCGCCACCACAATAATGCTAGTATGCAAATCAACTCAATTACTCAAACCTGAACCAAAAGCCAGATTCAAATAACAATTTGTACTCGATACAAAGGCATTAAAGTATGCATCAAAAGTAAGTACACAAGTTCGATGCAGACAATGTCTACAGGACAATGAATACAACAGATTCAAGTAAATGGCAACTACAAGTGGTGGATCAATGAAACAGTATACAGGGTTCAGGCATCAACAATACCCAAATGTATAAGCAACCGCCTCGACAGCAAGGGAACAAGACGGCAGCAGTATACAACTACCAACCGAGTTAAGCAAGTGCACAGCAAGTGATAACATGCACATGTATACAACATAAAGTATGAATGACTAGAATAAACATCATATAAAAGTGCATGAGCAAGAGTGAAAACAGCGACAGCTCGAAGCAGCAATCCAATTTGCCAAACACAGTGCTATCTAGGGTCACAGTCGAAGACACATGAACAAGTCATGTGCTACTACAAAGAGCAACGAAGATCAAACTCAAGTGCAGTGTAACCACAATTATTCAAGGGCAACTGCAATAAGAAACTACGGCCACCACAGGGATACCAGGGCTCAAGTTCCAAAATATCAAGAAAATATGCCAACAGAAAGATGCAGTTCAAAGCAAACTGCAATGAACAAAAATCACAAAATCCAACATCAACTAAATTCCAATGGTCGAGACAGCTACATACAGTCTCAAGTGAAAGGTCACACTGAAGACTGTACATAACCAAGTAAATTACACAAGTGATGCACAGTTCAAAGGAATGCTTAAAATCATGCAATAGGGAAATGATGTACACCTAAATGCAACATTGAAATTGCTACACCAAGTGCACACATACAACATCAAGGAAGCAATATCGAACCAGTTCAATTGCCAAAGTGAAGCCACCAGACTCAAGTATCAGATTAAAACAGGATGAACACAAAACTCAATAATGCCAAAACCATGGAACAGTAGGCAGGTTCAAAATCAATTCAGAGTTGTGGTAACCAATGTCGCCAACGAAACACTATATGCATAAGTGTTCGAGGCAACATGGAATAATGACCAAGCAACAACCATTTGAAAACTAGACAAATGAACTCAAGAAATAAGTTCACCATGTAACAACAAGTAAGAAACCAGAATACACAATGAACTTAAAGAATCCAAACCGACATCAGAAATATTGGAAAGGCTATAATAAAATTCATGAAACTACATAGCATCATGCATGCTACAGGTCTGAAGACCAACCAAACTAGTGAAACAAACACAAATCTGACCATACAAAACTGGACAGTACCATCTAACCCAAAGGAAAATCAAGCAACAGTCAACCGGCTAGAGTGTACAGGAATACAACTACAGCTACAAGACCATGCAATGTACATGAATACAACTGAAATGCAATCAGTTCGAAGTTAAAGTGAATGGCAACACGTGATGCATCAGTGATACAACGCGATATGCAGGCAAAGGTTTCAGTGTAAACTGCAGACGCAAATGCTCAACACAAAGAACAGGCTATGCAACATAAATAAGATCCAAAACCATATGCAGTAAAAACAGAGGCAATACTCATGTCACACTAGATTCATAAGAACCAACCATGCGACAGTTTCAAATAATGTCGAGGTCAACGAATCAAAACGAGTTCAAAATCATAAAACAACAGTCTCAAGTCAGGACAGTGCCAAACCCAATTTATTTTCGCAAAAATCAAATTTGCAATCAAGTCAAAAAAAAACAACTGTAGTTTGAATCAAAGTATGCTGAATTCTAGTTATGTTTCAAACTCGAATATTTTCACATATCAAAACGACTAAATTCAAAGCCAAAAAGAACGATTTCACAAAATTAAGTCTGTAGCTTTCTAACCAAAAACAGTGTCGAAGATAACAGAGCAAACGAAATCAACATCAGAAAATTTCAAGCAAACCGAGTAAGTTACAAAAACCCAAGTTCAAAATCACCAAAATCTCGAATTAGATGTGAGTGAAATTTAAATCACTCAAGTCAGAAAACATCAACATCGAATAAAATCAAATGGCCGAGATAAAAATTCAATAACAATCGAACGGCTGAAGCCCAATATAGCCCAGAAATTAAGCAACGAAACTCACGAATTAAAACAAGACAGAAATCATCTAAATTTAAATTAGATGTGAGTGAATATAAAATCACTCACCTTTAATTGGAGCAGTCGTGAGAGAGAAACGGAAGTCGAAGCCTTCGATTTATCTAAAACCCTAGCTATCGAGATGAGGAAGATCGAGCCGAAGTCCAGAATTGCAAGAACGAAGCCGACGGCCTAATTTTAAGTCGCCATTTTTTTCGTCGTTCGATTTTTTTCTCTGATTTAATTTATGAAGAGAGGGGGGGGGGGGGTTTCATGTTTTTTTTTAGAGAAAGATCGTGATTTTGTAGAGGGAAATAGTGATCTAGGGCATGGGTTTAGGCACGATTTAAGGCGTAAATTTAGGCGTAGGTTATAGATATATGTTTATACAATAGGGTGGCTGGTGAAAAGATTATCACATTTTTTTATTATATATATATATTTTTTCATTTTAATTTCAATTTGTTTTTCAACAATTTTTTTTCTTTGACACGTTTATATGTCGTATGTTCACAAAACAACCCCGATAAATACGAAATTTGAAATCCAGTAATAATTCAATATTACGGACCCAATGAAACTGGTTTCGTCGAATTCCGAGACTGTGCCTCGAAAGGCTATTTTTAAATTCAATTTAAACGATACAATGTCAAAACTTGAACAAATCACTTTCAAATTCAATTCTGAAGCTTCTATTATCTTCAGTATTATCAATGTGAATTTTCTAAGCTTTTAAAATATTTTTAATCAGCTTAAAACTGATGATTCAAATTATAATTCAACTTTAATAGATTAAATTCAAAAATTTAATTGCCAATTTATTCTGATAATTTGAAATTCAAGTCAAATCATCATTCAAATATTTAAAATTAATTAAATATTTTCAATTTAAATTGTTCAAAATTCAGGGTCGTTACAATCTTCCCTCCTTAAAACTTTTCGTCCCCGAAAAGGAAAGGTTGTTAAAATTTCACCAATATTTATACCCTTCACAATTTTTTTTTACCTAGCTCGAAACTTATTAAAAATAAATAAATATAGGATTCAGTTCATTTGTTTAATCTCACTAGCTTTGTTCATTGATTTCTACAATCAAAACGCAAAAGTCTTTTACCCAATTTTTTGACTTACAAAACTCAAATTTTCTTGAAATTCTTCATTTAGAGATTTGCATAATATATCTCTTCCAAAGCTGTGGACTTTCAAGACATTTCAAAGATCTTCTTCCTTAATTTATTAGGTTGGAATTATGTAGTTCTAATTTCAGACTATTGATTTGCTATTTACAGTTTGCAAATACTTATTAACTCGAAGTTTAATAAGTCTATCGTCGTTCTCACAGACATTAGGCATACGCTGGCCAGGCGCAGGACTAAAAATCTCCAAGTACTGAATATACTTGTTTCAACTCCCAGTGAAAATACTTAAAAATTATTTTTCAAAAATAGATATGGAAAGCACGTTCCCCCATGGATCACAGTTACCCGGCGGTTACGCTACTATCCCAGTAGAATCGCTCGTAATCTGTAGATTTCACATCTCTTAAATTTCGCCATGGTTGTCGCCATAGATCGCAGTTCACACGGCGGTTAAGCTACTATCCCAGTAGAATCGCTTGTAACCGTAGGCATCACGCCCCTCAAATTTCGCTTGGCATCTAGATTGCAGTTTACCCGGCGGTTGCGCTACTATCCCAGTAGAATCGCTTGTAACTGTAGGCATCACGCCCCTCAAATTACGCTAATCAATCAATATGATCCCATCGACATGATCCATCTTGAGGGATTCCAATTCAAATAGTCATTCCGACTAATGGAAATTCTACGTAGCTATGAATTTCAAATGGACACTCATAACGAGTTCCAACACCTTCACAAATTTTAAATGGAAGGTACTTTTCCATATCCTCAGTTTAGAAAACATAGTGTCATATATATGTAGTACTTCATTTCACATTTCGTACATATCATACCCATGTAATCTTACATAAGATTTCCATAACAATTACTTTCCAAACTAACGGTTTTCGAATTTACCGCAGTCATATATATAAGTTCTGAAAACCTACATATCCTATATCCATAACAAATAGAGGATTTCAAAATTTTCCTCTAAGTCGATTTGGAAATTTAAGGTTATCCCAAACCCAATTCATATTCATAATTCCATTTATTATCGACTTCACATTCGATTTGGATTTCACGTTACTTTGTCAATTCTCAACACAGAATTGATGTCTATCGATATATAACCACTGAGCTCGTACGTCTCAAAGAAGGGTGTTAAGCTAAGAGAATAAATTCTCCGCCACCAACAGATATATATTTAATAGAGATCAATTGCTATGTCATCAATTCACAATGTTAGACATACAATCCAAACCATCATCTGAAATTCAAAACTCAACTTATATTGTCTTTGGTGTCGAAGTTAAACTCAATTTAACTCAACGATTCAATCTTTTTGAAAAATTTCAAATTGAACTAATTGTTCAAATTTCTCATTTAACATTTCAACTTCGACTTTGAAAATGAATTTCAAACCATTTATCACTCACGGGATATATTCACAACATTTCATTTCATATTGGAAAAACATTTCCATACTTATTTAAAAATAAGTAATTCACAAATCTAATTTATTTTCAACATTTGAAAATATTCAACATACTTAAATCATAATTAAGTATATATTTCATTCTTTAAGGAAATCATTCTCTTTCACACATTTATTTGAGTTAAAACGAATGTTACGTAAAACATCGTTACGACAACTCAAAATCACTAGTATAGGGATTCGAAATTTAGATAGATGTATAAATCCCAATACTATACAAAACATTTCCTTTCGGAAATCATTTACTATAACAACAGTGTTATAGTCCACCATTTCCTTATTTCTCGAAAACGTCTATTTCAACTATAAATGTTGAAATCTATGGTTTCGATATTTAATGCCTTTTAAAACATCTTTTAAAACAATTAACTTCGTTTTAAAATATCACTTTCCCAAACATGTCCATTTTATTCAATAATATATTCATTGCCTAAAATCGTTAATATACTTCACTAACCTAATTTCAATATTTCCTACACATTTTATTTCAAAGATTATCCACTGTCCAAAATCATGGATAAAATTCCCAACCAAACTCTTATTATTACAACATTTAACTTAAAGGATAATTCGCTGTCCAAAATCACGAATATATCTTCTTTATTAACTTCTATGTTTAATTTTATCAAATTCAATTGGTTTTGGATTTATAAAACAACGTATATAAATTCTATTCCTATTTATACAGACTTCAATTTATAAAAATTTACTTTATTAACCATTCCTTTTATAACTCAGTTTTATATCAGAAATTTAATTTATAAGTAAATTTCCTATAATTCTTTTATTTTACAACATCTATTCATCTTATAACTTCACAATTTTAATTCTTCACTCATGAAATCCATTTATACTTCAATTTTTTTAACGCTTATACACACTCGTTTTATAATTCCAATGTTTTAATTTATAAAATATCAACTGTTTCAAATCTTCTATATAAACCGTTTATAATAATTCAAAAATTCCAATTTAAACTATTGTATAAATTTATCAATTTTCTATTTCCAAGATAATCAACTAGTTCTTTAGTAAACCATTCATCGACTTGGTTTTCAATTTTAATCACATTTGATTCATTTACATTGGATTTTACTAACATTCATTCGTATTCAATTAGTTTACTTTCGCTAATTTATATTCAAGTTAGTTTGCTTTCAATTCAAATCAAATTTGATTCTATTTAGATTTACTTATCTTTCAATTTGAATTCAATTACTTAGCTTTCAATTTCCATTAATTCAATTTCATTAACAATTAATGAATTTCTATATAATCAACTAGCAACCATCTAACAACCAATGCACATTCAACATAACCAAATTTATTTACTTTGCTTACATTCAATTTGGTTTAACACATTTAATTTCAATTGGTTTATATTCTAATTCAGATTGAATTCTTATACTCACTATATTCACAACTTCTTAACTTAAGTTTTATTCAATTCTTAACAACATTTCTAATCCATATTATTCACTAATTCACTTTTACAATTAAAGTTGAATTTCCTTTATATAACTCAAATTCATATTCATTACTTCACTTTATTAATTCATTTTGATATCAAATTCAACCTCATTCAACATTACTTAAGCTATGTTTCATTTTATCTTCACTTGCATTTATTTTCACTATACAACTTAAGTTCGCCTCAAATTTATTTGAAATTCTATTTTATTTAACTTAACTTAGATTTCATTTCTAAAGTCATTTTATTTAACTTTTACTAAAGTCAAATTTATATCACTATTCAAAATTCAGATTTTGTTTTACTTAACAAAACTGTTTAACCATTTTAACAACTGGTTTTACTTAAATTTTCTCATTTTATAAGTTATACAACTTATTAATTTAAACTTCCCAATTCATATTATATAATCACTTATCTTTTAAGTTTAAATTTCTATTTCAATAATTTAGCTAATCCAGTTCAATTTATTTAACTTTCCTTTAGTAAAATTTCAAATCGTATATTTATTAATGCTAACTCAATTCAATTTTTATTTATCAAAACAAAACTTCAATTTTTAAAAGAATTCAGAATCAAATTCCCAAGTTATAGTTCAATAATCCCCTTTGGCTATAACTAAATTGACATGTCATTTTATCTCCCAATTATTACTTTGGAGATATTCAAAATATTTGATTTAAACCGATTCATTAATTCACTTAACTTATATTTTACTTTTCATAAATCTCAGCAATTCGATAATGGGTTTTCGAATTAAATCGGGACTCAAATCTGAGACCTTACCGAAGAAAAACTATCGTAAACCTAAATTTAGAGAGGGGAATTTTTTCCGAAAAGGATTTGAATTTTCAAAATACTTCTTATTTTCAAAAACAATTTTATACTTCTTTAGATTTGAAAAAACGTTTTCTTTAAAGTGATTCTAGTAACTATTCATATTAAACACCATAAACTAAGCTTTGTGTAAACCAAAGCTCTGATACCACTTTGTCACGACCCGCCCTTCTGACCGCCCCTAGTTGGTAATTAAACCAACTTGAAACGTTCAAAATGACGGATTGTCGTTTAGTTTATGTAATTTAAACAAAATCAGCCACAGAAACACAGAATAATAATAATAATTCAAAAACAATCTAATTTTATTTCTTTCTTTTTTTTACAATATCAAAGTTTATACAATGTATTAAATTTATATAGCGGAATATCTTAAAATACAAAATTTCCTGAAAACTAAAGTGAGCGTTTTACCCCCTCTCTCTAACTTCGCTGCTCGAAAATCTTCAAGCTGTAAAATTACTCGGTCTGACTCGAGTATTACATTCAAAAGAAAATAATACACAAGTCAGTCTAATTCAAACTTAGTTATTAGTGCATAGAGGCAGTAATAATCAAATAGACGACGGTCACAATAATTCCCGTCTATCCGACTCTTTAAGCAAAGAAATCGGATAACAGTAAATATAACACTTAACAGTGTTAACAACAAATCAGTATATTCAAATCATCCACCGAGATGAATAAACAGATTATCAGTGAAGAAAATTCAGAAAACAACAAAATCATCAGATCACCAAAATCAATTCAAACCATTGGAATATCACTTTTAAAAAAACATCAATTTTTTTGATTGGCTGCAGTACACGCTAACGTGTACGGCCTCGCCAATACTACATATGAAATACGCAAAAGATCAATGAATTCAAACAAAAGAAATATCAATTAAAATCAATACTGTGTGGCTACAGTACACGCACGCATGCACTGCCTCGCCACATTAAAATGTGTGGCTGCAGTACACGCACGCGTGTACTGCCTCGCCACCACAATAATGCTAGTATGCAAATCAACTCAATTACTCAAACCTGAAACAAAAGCCAGATTCAAATAACAATTTGTACTCGATACAAAGGCATTAAAGTATGCATCAAAAGTAAGTACACAAGTTCGATGCAGACAATGTCTACAGGACAATGAATACAACAGATTCAAGTAAATGGCAACTACAAGTGGTGGATCAATGAAACAGTATACAGGGTTCAGGCATCAACAATACCCAAATGTATAAGCAACCGCCTCGACAGCAAGGGAACAAGACGGCAGCAGTATACAACTACCAACCGAGTTAAGCAAGTGCACAGCAAGTGATAACATGCACATGTATACAATATAAAGTATGAATGACTAGAATAAACATCATATAAAAGTGCATGAGCAAGAGTGAAAACAGCGACAGCTCGAAGCAGCAATCCAATTTGCCAAACACAGTGCTATCTAGGGTCACAGTCGAAGACACATGAACAAGTCATGTGCTACTACAAAGAGCAACGAAGATCAAACTCAAGTGCAGTGTAACCACAATTATTCAAGGGCAACTGCAACAAGAAACTACGGCCACCACAGGGATACCAGGGCTCAAGTTCCAAAATATCAAGAAAATATGCCAACAGAAAGATGCAGTTCAAAGCAAACTGCAATGAACAAAAATCACAAAATCCAACATCAACTAAATTCCAATGGTCGAGACAGCTACATACAGTCTCAAGTGAAAGGTCACACTGAAGACTGTACATAACCAAGTAAATTACACAAGTGATGCACAGTTCAAAGGATTGCTTAAAATCATGCAATAGTGAAATGATGTACACCTGAATGCAACATTGAAATTGCTACACCAAGTGCACACGTACAACATCAAGGAAGCAATATCGAACCAGTTCAATTGCCAAAGTGAAGCCACCAGACTCAAGTATCAGATTAAAACAGGATGAACACAAAACTCAATAATGCCAAAACCATGGAACAGTAGGCAGGTTTAAAATCAAATCAGAGTTGTGGTAACCAATGTCGCCAACGAAACACTATATGCAAAAGTGTTCGAGGCAACATGGAATAATGACCAAGTAGCAACCATTTGAAAACTAGACAAATGAACTCAAGAAATAAGTTCACCATGAAACAACAAGTAAGAAACCAGAATACACAATGAACTTAAAGAATCCAAACCGACACCAGAAATATTGGAAAGGCTATAATAAAATTCATGAAACTACATAGCATCATGCATGCTACAGGTCTGAAGACCAACCAAACTAGTGAAACAAACACAAATCAGACCATACAAAACTGGACAGTACCATCTAACCCAAAGGAAAATCAAGCAACAGTCAATCGGCCAGAGTGTACAGGAATACAACTACAGGTACAAGACCATGCAATGTACATGAATACCACTGAAATGCAATCAGTTCGAAGTTATAGTGAATGGCAACACGTGATGCATCAGTGATACAACGCGATATGCAGGCAAAGGTTTCAGTATAAACTGCAGACGCAAATGCTCAACACAAAGAACAGGCTCTGCAACATATATAAGATTCAAAACCATATGCAGTAAAAACAGAGGAAATATTCATGTCACACTAGATTCATAAGAACCAACCATGCGACAGTTTCAAATAATGTCGAGGTCAATGAATCAAAACGAGTTCAAAATCATAAAACAACAGTCTCAAGTCAGGACAGTGCCAAACCCAATTTATTTTTGCAAAAATCAAATTTGCAATCAAGTCAAAAAAAAACAACTGCAGTTTGAATCAAAGTATGCCGAATTCTAGTTAAGTTTCAAACTCGAATATTTTCACATATCAAAACGACTAAAGTCAAAGCCAAAAAGAACGATTTCACAAAATTAAGTCTGTAGCTTTCTAACCAAAAACAGTGTCGAAGATAACAGAGCAAACGAAATCAACATCAGAAAATTTCAAGCAAACCGAGTAATTTACAAAAACCCAAGTTCAAAATCACCAAAATCTCGAATTAGATGTGAGTGAAATTTAAATCACTCAAGTCAGAAAAACATTAACATCGAATAAAATCAAATGGCCGAGATAAAAATTCAACAACAATCGAACGGCTGAAGCCCAATATAGCCCAGAAATTAAGCAACGAAACTCACGAATTAAAACAAGACAGAAATCATCTAAATTTAAATTAGATGTGAGTGAATATAAAATCACTCACCTTTAATTGGAGCAGTCGCGAGCGAGAAACAGAAGTCGAAGCCTTCGATTTATCTAAAACCCTAGCTATCGAGATGAGGTAGATCGAGCCGAAGTCCAGAATTGCCAGAACGAAGCCGACGCCCTAATTTTAAGTTGCCATTTTTTTTCGTCGTTCGATTTTTTTCTCTAATTTAATTTATGAAGAGAGGGGGGGGGGGGTTTCGTGTTTTTTTTAGAGAAAGATCATGATTTTGCAGAGGGAAATAGTGATCTAGGGCATGGGTTTAGGCACGATTTAAGGCGTAAATTTAGGCGTAGGTTATAGATATATGTTTATACAATAGGGTGGCTGGTGAAAAGATTATCACATTTTTTTATTATATATATATTTTTTCATTTTAATTTCAATTTGTTTTTCAACATAATTTTTTTTCTTTGACACGTTTATATGTCGTATGTTCACAAAAGAACCCCGATAAATACAAAATTTGAAATCCAGTAATAATTCAATATTACGGACCCAATGAACCTGGTTTCGTCGAATTTCGAGACTGTGCCTCGGAAGGCTATTTTTAAATTCAATTTAAACGATACAATTTCAAAACTTGAACAAATCACTTTCAAATTCAATTCTGAAGTTTCTATTATCTTCAGTATTATCAATGTGAATTTTCTAAGCTTTTAAAATATTTTTAATTAGCTTAAAACTAAAGATTCCAATTATTATTCAACTTTAATAGATTAAATTCAAAAATTTAATTGCCAATTTATTCTGATAATTTGAAATTCAAGTGAAATCATTATTCAAATATTTAAAATTAATTAACTATTTTCAATTTAAATTGTTCAAAATTCAGGGTCGTTACAGTAGTGTTTACATGTTCCAGTAGCCTAGCAACATTGTTTACTTTGAGTAGTTATAGGAGCGGTAGTCAATCGTTAGTTGTGAGGTTCGATCTGTAGTTCGATCCTGGAATTAGTCTACCCAAATTGCAATGTAGGAATGTATTAGACAAAAATCCTTTGGTAACAGACCTTAAGAATTCAGGAACACTTGTATCACACCCTCTATCATCTAGGGTAGTACTAAACTAACTGCATATGATTATCATATATTTAACTTATACTCATTCACCAGGCTTATGTTTGACCCACTTCCTATTTTCCATTTTTTCCCATCATAGGATGATGGGTTAGCAGTTGATTGGGCATAGTATGTAGAGAAAGGAACTTCACATTGGAGTTCTTATATTCTCTATTATCTATCATGTATTTGCTTAATGTATTAAAAGTCTATAAACATACATTGCACTTTGTAACAGTGTATATGAAAAATAAAGTATTTTAGAGACTTATTTCTAAAATGTTTATTTTGGAGTACTTATATTTTAGTTCCTTCCCCTGTGAGATATGAATGTGTAGAATGTCTTAGAACATGTCCTTATAATTATGCTCCATAATGTTTTTAAAACCCAACAGCTCGTTGTTCCACAAGTTCTTACTTCAATCTTGTCGAAACCAAAATAGTTAAAAGGAAAAAGGAATAAGAGATGACAGCACCAACAAAACCTTTTGAAGGAGTCGAAGGGATGCTACAGCCAAAAGCCAAACGTGTTACAAGCTTTGGAAGGGGTCAACGTGGTCGAAAGCTCCGTTTTGCGTCAATGTCTACCTTCTGAAACATATGCTTTCGCCTACATGAAGATATTTAGAATAAGAGGAGGAGTACCTTTCGAAGGAACCATGCACGCCAAACCTTTTGAAACCAATGGTTTCGCCTTAGTTCAAACTACTCAGAAAGATGCATTGATCAGAACAACCCTTTCGAAAGCATAATCAAACCGATCAAGGATCGTCAAGGAGCGGATAAAGGATCGTCAAGGAACTTCCCCTTTTCAAGAACTGCTAACAAACTATCTTTTATATTGACAAAGCATGATGTTGAATCTAACAAGAGTGGCATCGCAGATAGCTGTAACTCCTATCAAACAAACAAAGAAAAAGAAAATAAAGTTAAGACTTGAGTAATCCATCTCTTTATTATAACAATAGAAGGTTACAAAAGGAACTGCATTTCTAACTTTATTCAATGAATTAGCTGGAAGAATAACTGTTGAGTCAAAAGGAACATTAAGTCCTTTCGGAGTAATAACTGGAGGATATTTGCTATAGTCCCGTTCCCCGGTAGGAGGACTATCACGACCACGTATTAAATTGGTATGCTATGTCTGGATTTCCTTAATTAGCCTTTCTTTTTCTTCACGAAGAAAATCGAAACGGGGCCGAGGATGTTCCATATAAAGTTTCTGCAAATCTCTAAGAAAGCAATTACTGGCTAATTTTGAAGATTTTAAAATTGACGCCTTTTCAAGATAATCTCTTCTCAGTTTAACATACTTGTTTAGATAATCTTTAGAAACAAAGTTACCATGGGGGCGTTCATTCTATGATAACATAGTAAAATATAGCTAAGTATAAAAGAAAGATTAAAGCAAAAATTCACAAATCAATATTATTACACAATTATGGCTATTCATGTGGTTCATACAAAATTGACTTTGTAAATAATTCTGAAATAAAGTTGTCTTTATAGTATTTGAGTTTATCAGGAGGTAGTTCTTGGGGAATCGATCTGATGCATGGCAAGTTCCAACATGCTCTAGGATGCGGGTCAAATCTAAATTCGTCCAAGTATCTCTTGTGTAAATGCCTAAGTACACCTTCACACTAAATCGCCTAAATAAGAGAAATATACAGTTGGGTGTCTACAATAAGCTTTGTATAGGAAGTTTACCAAAATGTTTCTCTCCTCTATGAACATCCAAAAGAGTGTGATCAACTCCCATTTCTTTTTTAGAAGACCATTATATCGAAGGCGCACCCTCCTCAGTCATGGGGCAGTTTCTTGATGTTTGAAGGATGCCAACGCTACCACACTCCATTTAAGCCTATGATATTTATCCAAAAGAACGTTGTGTTCTTTCAGCTGTTTATCTAACAACAATTTATTTTTGCTTGTTTTCTTTCAAGCTTGGTTTTATAGGGGTGAACGGGTTCACTCCTTATATAAAATAAACGATTTAAACTATTACTATCTTGGAAGTGAAAGTTGTTTAAACAAAGAATCCCATACCTTAGAGACGGGAATTGACGCTTGAGAAACCTGCTCTTTCTCTATTGATTCTTCTAAATTAATGTAAGCAGGCTCCTCTTGAGGGATATAAGGCGAAGGAGGTTTGGATGGGCTTGCTTCATCAGAAGATGGATAAGGGTTGACTTTTTTAGAAGTCCTTGCGTTGTCATCGCAATCTTTTTTGGGAGCATTACTGTGACCACCCCTTTCTCCACTTGATCCTTGACCTCTGTCTGGGTTGTCATTGTCATTGTCATCATCATCATCATCATCATTATCATCGTCACCGCCCTCTTTCTTGGCAACTTTATCATTGTCACCTTCTTCTTCGGAATCAGAGTCTATTTCGAAGAAAGGGACTCTGAAAGATATAATTTTTGAGGCATCGATTTGAACTCTTTTAAGCGACTTCAACCCCCTGCTCCATCTTCTTAATTTTGTCCACAAACCTATCAACAAGATAAGGGTTGAGTAAGGGAAAGCACAATTCTGGGCATTTATCGACATTGTCGGCATAGGCGAGCATCATAGCATCTTTAAGAGAATTGACAATGATGTCTTCAAGAGAAGTATCGAGGAATCGAGACACCCACTACTTTGCATCAGAAATAGTGTCGATAGCTAATTTTAAAGAGTCTTTATTCCTTTTTAGCCTTGTCTTGAGAGACAATTGTTTTGCCACCATTCGAGCTTTTTCGTCCTTGGATTCTTTGAGGGCCATTTTCAAGGCCAAATTTTCATCAGTAAGGAGTTGATTGAGCTTTCCTCTCCTCAGAAATAACAGATTCTGATTGGAGAAGAGAAGCCCTCAATCACTCTAACTCTATCATAGCCTCATTTTTCTCCACAGATAGAGAGGAAACTTGACTATTTAAGTGTAAAATTTCTCCTCGGAGCTTAGACGATTCAACGGATGATTTTGATGTTTTTTCATGTAATGAGAGCCAAATCTTGGAAATCGGAAAGGAAAAGCATAATATAAGTCAAGAACATAGAGGGAAACTGTAACAATAAAGTTGAGTGAAGTGAAACGTACCAAGAGTTGTTGTTCTATAAGGGACAAGTAGTGACCCGCCAGAACAGAAACATAGGAAGGCAGATGAATAAAGGTAAAAGATGAAGAATTCAAGATAGACTGGACGATATGTTCAAAATTGCTTGAAGGCGTGGAAGATGATGGTCTAGAAGGATTTAGCTCTTAGGAAGGGTTTGAAGTCCTCGAATCTTTTTGCATCTGCTCAATCACACTAGGAGAGCTCGAGATAACAACGCGAGAGAGGGGTTCAACCTTGAAGGGATTCTTCTTAGATTTGTCAAGAGAAACTTTGATAGTTGGACTCTCTAAGATTTTATCAATGTCTACAAACTCCTCCTCTTCTCGTGGTGGAGAATTTGAAACTTCAATGATCTTGGCTTTCTTAAGGGGTAGTTTCACCACGACCACTTTTTCCAGTTTTCTTTTAGTAGCCATCTTTGACGTAGCAATGGCCTAGGACAAAGATGGTGCATGAGAAGTAGAAGTAAGAAGAGCCGAATCACTTGTAGGTTGTTCAACCTAAGGAGCAGCTATGGAAAATTCAAACAGATTATAAGTCAGTAAAGTAATTTGAAAAGTAATGAAGCAATAAACTACAAGTACTACATTTAAGCATACTAGAGTGATTGGGACAAATCGGAGACAACAGAAATTTCTTTTGATCACCCAAAGAAAGGAAGCGCTTGCTCCGAGATGTATATTGGACGATAGGAGGTTGGCTAAGTACCCTCTGACCAGTTGGTAGAAGGGAATGCTTTTGTAAATTGGAGGGGTTCAACAGAGTTAGTCTGTTACCAATCCTGCCTGAAGCGGTGATCAGTGACTTTACTGTTTCCCTATTTTCTTCATTTAGCTCTTTAATAGAAGCACCTGACAAAGAAGCGTAGATTAGCAAAGAAAAGTAACTAAACGGAAAAATAAAGTCTTAGATCAACTTACAGGGAGATGAGAAAACCCCACTAATGTTGGAAAAGTACTTAACAAAGAAGAACTTTGTTTCCCAATCCCTGAGTTTGTTCACCCCCTTAGATATTAGCTTTTTGGTGGGATTGGTTCTGAAGATTTGGTTGCTCAAGTTGCTAAGCTTAACAAATCAAATGAGATGATTCAACACTTTAGCATTAAGAGTGGGAATGCCAGACTCCAATGCCATGAGCTCCAGGGAAAGAATAAAGGTATACACATTTGGTGATAGTTGTATAGGAGCAATACCCAGATAGGTCAGGAACTTTGATAAGATGTCTGGGAAGCGAAGGAATCCTCCATGCCAAATATGGAATGCAGTGTAGGAAAAGTACCCTTCAGAAGGGCTATGAATGGTGGCGTTATCATTAGGGGGAATAGATTCAACCCTAGTTATGCCAAAATCATTGAGAATCACATCCACCTCATCCTGGGTAGATATTAAGGAATGCTTGGAGGTGGCTTTAATCTTCTTGAGTGAACCCATGATTCTACCAAGTGAAATCATTTCAGTTAGAAATTATAGTTTGTTATGAAATTAACATTCTTTCAAAGATATTGGAAACCTATTACAACAATTAGAGTATCAAATAAAAACATGAAATCACATATTCTTAAAATGTTAAAGTTAGAAAAATAAAATTTATTGAGCTTTCGACAAAGTCGAAAGGGAAAATAGAAGTTCTCCCAACAAATTTCCTTCAACAATGTCGAAAGCTCAAGAATAACTTTGTTATTAAAAGAAAGTAGTCAGAACGTACACAACAAATTTGAATAAAATACACGCTACCAACATTCAATAATCAAGGCGAAAGAACCTTTCAACACCGTCGAAACCCATAAACTTAATTTTTCTATGGGAATATCAATGCTATCGAAACCTTACATGCCAATGAAGTCGAAAGGTTTTGAGTTTGAATCATATTGATAAAACTAAAAGACTTGGGTTGTTTCGACATTGTTGAAAAGGATGATCATCGAATCTCAATTAGTTACAAAAGCTTTCGACAGAGTCGAAAGGGGGTATATGGTTTCGAAAGCACACCAACAATAAAATTCAAATCAATATAGTAGGTTTCGACTAAGTCGAAACATTTGATTTGATTTATAACTTATACAAAGTATGCTTTCTTTAATCCAATTTATAAAATATATGTATCTCTAATTTCACACCTTTCCTAAATAGGTTGAAAGTAAGCATGTACTAAAGGTTTTGAAACCTATAAAACAAAGACTATTCTTTCGAAAGTGTGTATTAGATAATCACTAAGTAAGACACATTAACCAACTTCTTTGAAAGGTATTAGAATACGCTGAAGAACAATTCTATTTTTGAAGATGTCCACTTCGTATTAACTACACAACCTTTCGATGAGGTCAAATTCAATGAGTCGTAAGACTACCTTTTGACCCCATCAAAAGGGGTTGAAAAAGTGAAACAAAACTTGCCACCTTCATCCCTTCTGAAAGGGTACAAAAGTAAAATTGTAGCGCCAAATCTTGATTCGTATAGCTCAAAACATCTCTGCGAAGTAGCTGGAAACTTCTTCTTCCCCAAATTCAATTTTTAATCCAGTATTTAAAATAATAATCAATCAATCAAAATTCAATAACAAGATGGATTTAAGCGTGAATTTACCATTCATAATTGTAGAGTCTTTGAGATAAAAAATTGAACTCTTTAAAAATAATAATAACAACAAAATTCAAATCGGATAAGCTTAGAATGAAAATTAACGAGAAATAGATCGAAGCAAGTCATGAAAATAAATTATTGAATTTTTTCAGGCAAATAAAAACCAAGTTGATTTTTACTAAATCAAAGCAGTAGTTCAGATCCAAACACGATGGATTTTAAAAATTGAAATTCACTATGAAAAGTAAATTCGAAAAGCAAGGTAATTAAAACTTACTTTGGATTTGAATTTCTGCTGTTGGAAATAGGAATTATCTGAGAATTTGAAAACATTAATTCTTGCTGTAAATTTCTTTGATTTCAGATAAGTGAAACAGAGGAAGAAGAGAACTTGCTTTATCAGAAAAGTCAGCATTAATGGCAAACCGTACGATTGAATTTAAATGAACGACCACGATTGGTGCATGAATATGAAAAAGTGGGAAGTGTAATAGGTTTCGAAAGAGTTGACTTGGAAAGTCAAGAGCATCTCTTCGTAAGGGGGGGCAAATGTTACCACAAGTTTCTATTTCAACCTTGTCAAATCAAAACTAGTTAAAAGGAAAAAGGAACAAGAGATGACAGCGACAACAAAACCTTTCGAAGGAGTTGAAGGGATGTGTAACAACCCATACATTTTTAATAATTAAAGTTGTCAATTTAATAAGATTTTGGTAAATAAATTTGGAAGAAATAAAAAAAGCTTTGTAATTTAATAGTGAAATGAATGCCAAAATGAAATGTAACAATGTATTTAAAAACTAATTATTAACAATTGAAATGAAATTTCAATTTATTGAAGTAATGTAAATTGTTATACTTAGCTATAAAATTATCTAAGAAAACAAATGCTAACATCAAAATTTATAAATGATTTAGTATGAAATAAATGACCATTGAATAGAGATTAGGTATATAAGAATGGTAACATATGTTTGTGAACAATGAATTCAAAAGTGTGATTAAAAGTATATGAACAGTTGTAAGTTACTATTTAATTGGTCTATTAATCTAGTTGTAAATGTTACATTTGGGTATAAAACTGAATATAAGTAAATAAATGTAAGTGTTGTATGGATAAATGAATTAGTATATAATTTATGGTAATTGAATGAATTAAACATTATGTAAGCAATTATGATAATTAGTGGACATAATAAACTTGAGTGTAATATAAAGATAATGATAACATTTATTTCAAGTTACATTTTATTTACGCTGCTAAATTTAAAGTAGGAAATCAATTACATTCAAATGTAAGTAAATGTTCTCTAATATGAGATAGGACAGTAATGGTAAAGTGTGAATATAATGAAATAAATGGAAATGTATATTTTATTCATAGATAAAAAGAAATGAATGAAACCAAGTTGAATAAATTGATTTAGGTTTTAATTATAATAAAAGTAAGTTTGGAATTTGTTTGTAATTCATTTTCCAAATATAGTAAATCAACAATTTCTGAAAATTTTATACTTTGGTCAGACTTTAACTTTTATTTGAAAATTTTAAGAAAATTTAAAATTTTGAATTCTAATCTTTTAATTGAAGTTGGATAGGATGCTGATATCCATTCTATTTTTTGTTTCATAAAATTCTGATGTATACATTTTAAATTGGATAAATTACAGTGTTTTACACGCAATAAATTTCTGTATATATAATTTATATTTTTCATATATATCCATCTCTATTTTTTCTCTCAATTTTTATTTTGTTTAGACATTCATTTTATTATTTCGATGGTTATTTGTTTATATCATTTATTTATGGCTTGGAGAAATAAATGGGTATACGTTATATCGTCTTAAAGGCTTGCCTTTTTAAAATTTAATTTATTAGATGTTTCTTGTGTATATTTTCTATAAAATTTTATTTATTGAATGTTTTTTTGTATATATCTTTTATTTAATGGCTTGAAAACAAATCAATTAAACGTATGTTACTTTGTTCTAAATTTGGCATAGGTTACATTTGCTTTATTGCTTGCCTTTATTTGCTTGGCCTATTTATTTCCTACCATAGCCGTTCACGATTGTTTAGACATGTATTACTCCCATCAAATCATGTACAAATCTTCCCAAATATCTTTTCCTCATTTGCTTCTTCTGATTGAAGACTTTACATACGTTTCTTTTATTAAATAGGAAATAAAGCCTTCATTCACTAGCCTCTTTATCTCTTGCCATTCTCTTAGCCGTTTCTTTTTTTTATTTTCCTTTCTTAGCCGTGTATTACATTTCCAAAGCCATACAAAACTTCTCACTTTTCCCTCATTCTTCATTTGCGTACAAAGAAAACAAATATCACAAGTCATGGCTTCTTCTTCCTCTTCTTTCTCCTTTTCTTTTCCTCTTTTCTTTCTTTGGTTCTTCATGTTGCTGGGCCTCACCTCCAAGCCGACCCCGTCACCATCTCCACCCTATGACTGACCACCATCATCACTCCTCCTCACCACCATCCATGGCCATGACCACCATGAAGACTCCATCACCAAACTGGTTGAAAACCTAGCCAAACGCCTATTTTCCTTTACCTCCTCTTCATGTACTTCGACCATAACAAATTCCACCACATATTTGCTTTGCCATGACCTTATCATATCCTTGCCGTGACTAGAGATGCACTTGACCCAAACAATGCCATGGCCGAACCATGTTTGCCTTAGGGCCGAACTAATAGGGCCCAAACCTTCCACTTGCCTTTGTCTTTTGGCCTTCCAATGAAGTTGTATCCTCCATCTCTTCAAATTCCTCACCATAACCGTGTACACACCACTTTGGCCAAGTCTAGGTGCCTCTAAACATGATGAGGCCGAGCACTACATGGTGTGGTCAAGCCCACTTGACCATGGACTAGCCACTTGATTTATTTAAAGCAAGGTTATGTCACTTTGATTCATTCTTTTCATTGTTTTAATATATAAATCTTTGTGTTGAATTTTATTCTTATAATTTTGTAAATTGTTTGTATACAAGATTGGATCTTGACTCTTCATCACAAAAAAAATCTTGTTCGTGCCTAGTCGTGCTTTCGGAATTTGTTTTGTGTCTCTAGAATTGTTATCTTCGGCTTGAAAAGGTGAGTTTATCACTCTCGACATACGTACTTTAATAATTGTGAAACAATGGCATGCGAATTGTATAAAATTTATATGTTATGTTAATATGTTCATATATTTCTGTGATATGATTATATGATGTTAAATTCTGTTTATATATTTGTTACATCATCTGATATGATATTATATGTTCTACTGTTCATTTATTTACTGTTTCTCACACTGCATGTTCCCTATCACTATGGGTTGAAATGATACATACCCGAACAGACATTAGAATAAGGAAAAATCATTATGAGCTGAAATGAGAGGCTCGAGTGATTTTTATTGTATTTTATTTGACTTGGGATTGCGGGTTTGAAATTATAGAACTCAGATTTTTCTTTTTAAATTACGGATTGAAATGATACAGATCCGTATCACTTGACCTAGGTTAGAAAATATTATACAGGCCCATGGTTATATTTTTAAATAATATTTTCCTAAAAATTATTAAGTATGTTGAATTTTAAATGTATGAAACTTGAGCTTAAAGATTTGGTTTAATGATTTAAAATATAAGAAGATATTGGTTTTCTGTAAGTTAAAATTTTATAAGTCTATAAGTGGCTTTAATTGAAATTATAAAAATATACTGGTTTAAATTGAACTTAAAGACCTTTATTGATGATAAATAACTTAAGAATATAATTGGATTTAAAATGGAAGTTTAAATCTAACCTAGTAATTGTTATGAATTTTACTTTATGAAACAGACATGGTTTGTTTAATAAATAATGTATTTTGTACTGAAAAATTTGAATACAGTTTTAATTGGACATTTGTAATTAAATTTATTTGATTAGAAAATCATAGTTAATTGATGTCTAAATGAATAGATCTAAAAGAAAAGAATGATTGTTATATTAACTATGTTAAAATATTCTTTTATGAAATGTTAAGTTATGATTTTAAATAGAAAAATGTAACTTTGATTATGACCTAACTTGATAATTGGAAATTTGGTTTTTCAAATGGAAATTTTAAGTTAAGTAAATAAATAGAAATTTAGTTTTATTTATGAAATGGGTATTTTAAAATAAAGTGTTAGGTTAGTGGTAAAAAGATAAAAGTTAAGTAAAATAGTGTATTTTGACTTAGTAAATGAATTATAGTTTAAATTGGATATTTATTTATAAAATTTTATTTTATTAAATCATAAGTTAAATGATAACCAAATGAATGTTTTTGAAGCATGAAATATGATTTTTATAAGTCAAAAATGGCTAAAATTGAAGTCTTAATGTTTCTGAAAAGTTTTAATAAAATCTGGAATTTTATTGGTAGCATTTATAAAATGCTGTGGTTTTAAGATGGCATTTGCTAAGTGCTATCCTTTTTGAAATTTAACTAAGTTCTGAAATAACCAAATACTATTATAGCATTTTATAAGTGCTGCTGTTCTGAAATTTAACTATGTTTTGAAACAACTAAATACCTATTACAACACTTTATAAGTTCTGCTGTCTCTGAAACTAAGCTGTTTGAAAATAACTAAATATCTATTACAGCACTTTACAAGTGTTGCTGTTTCTGAATTTGATAATGTTTTGAAATATTACTAATATATCTACTGTAACACTTTCTAAGTGCTGTTGTTAGCTGAAAATACAATGTTTTGGAAATTTTATATTCAAATGAATGATCTTTGAAATGCTACAACTTTGGTAATGAAATTTATTTTAAAAGTATTATGATTTTCAAAGAATAACATTCCCAAGGGTTATGATTTTTCTGAGTATTTGGATTTCCAAATGATAATAGTTCAAAAAGGGTTATGATTTCAAAGTATTATGGTTTCAAAGTGTTTTGATGTCGAAATTGTTATAACTTTGAAAGTACTATGACTTTTGGAAATGAATTTATTTAAAATAGTATTTAATTAAGAATTGTTTTGAATATGTTAATTTGCAATTGAAGATTTAAGAATATGGCTTTATAAAGTGGTTTTGGTTTAAGGTGATTTAAAAAGGAATATTTCAAGTTTAAATAAATTGAAAGAAATATCCAGTGATTGGAAATTTGGGTTTATTCAAATGATATTTTGGTTTTGAAGTAGAAACTAGTTGAATATGATATTTTGGTTTTGAATTATAAACTAGTTTTGAAATGGATATGATATTTTGTTCTAAGGTATAAATTATTTCGAATTAAATATCCATGGATTATAATAACGATTGGTTGGCAAAGAGACCGGGATCAGATATGGGCATACTCTCTGTCGATACCGAAACCACTTTGACAACCGTGTAAGCGGTGGAGATTCCAGAATGAAGTAAGATGGTGGCGATGATCCTATTGAGGTATGAACGTGGACCCGACTCCCGTAAGTTGGCATAAGGTGGCTAAAACAGGAGCGATTCTCGGGCCAATGAGGTAGCACCTCTGATCGGACGCATTTCTTCGATACATTTCTATTACTTTGTGATTGATTTGGTGGCCACCCTTCGATTTTTGATTTGGGAGTGTGTTCCGAGGTGGGCGGTAGTGGCTGCTACGCGTTTCCACCAGCCCGAATGTGTAATTGGTATATCTACCCTGGCATTGCCTTGTTGTGCCGTGTCACCTACATATCGAGCTTTACTACGAGTTTGGATTTGTGCCGTAGCCTGTGGAGTATTGAGGGTATCTTCCGATCTGGGGGTACGCTGATGCTCGATAGACTACTGGGACTATTATGTGTTAAGGGGAATATTGGGTCACTCCTTAATGCTATTTTAAAGTAATCTTATTTTACTATTAGACGTTATTATTGTAACGACCCATAAAGTTCGTTAATTAAATTTGCCATTTTAATAAGATTTTTGTAACTAAATTTAAAAAGAAATAAAATATTTTATAATTGATAATAAAGTAAATGTTAAGAATTAAGTGTAGCAATGGTTATTAAAACTAATTATTATAATTGAAGTGAAATCAATAATAATGAAATAGGGTAAATTGTTGCACTTGGGTATAAAATGGAATAAGTAATTAAAGGTAAGATTTGAATTAACTAATGAAATTTTATATTGATTAATATAGACTTAATAAAAGAGTTGAATTGAATCAATCTATTTATTTGAAATAATAAATGGGTATGCAATTTATAATAAATGGGTTTATTGTGAGAAATTGAAATTTGATACTATAGTGTATTAGAATTAAGATGAAGGTGGGAATATTGAAGTATGTAAGGTCAAATTGATTGCATGTAATAAATTGGGGATTAAATTCATTAAAGGTAATAAATTGTTATGTTAGTGTAACCTAGAAAAATATTTGAAATAAATGTTAATTCCATTCATACTTGTAAATAACTAGTATAAATTGCATGTTGAATTTGTTGATTTAATTGGAATCAAAATTTAATTTTAATGAACAAATAAGGTTTACAATAACGGGAATTTGAGTAAAACTAGTGGAATTATTGAATGAAATGATATCGTATTGCTCAATAGTAATTGAACGTAAATTTAGGTAATTAGGTTAGAACAAGTTGATAAATAATAAATGTAGTGTAAATCCCAATTGATGTAAACAATTGTGAAGTTTTAATTGATTGAAAAGTAATAGATTTGGGAAATAGATTTTAAATTATATCAATTGATACTATAATAGGTAATAAATGGGAAACTTATACAATCAATGTTAGATAAATAAATCATAATGGTTGTGTTGTTGATAAACGTTACTTTAATGATTGTTGAAATAATAACGGAAGTGTGAATGTAAATTAAATTGTTAAAAAGGATTGGACTAAGGAAACTTTATTAATTAGTTTTAAAACCTAAATTAATATGTGTAATAGAAAAGATTTCACATTCTGGAATATAGCCATTTAAACAAATCTAAGATGAATATAGGAATGTTGGGCAATAAATTTAATATAAGAGAAACCAATGCAATTATTGAATTGATTAGTAAAGCAACTAATAAATATTAATTAATTCAAATTTTGTGCGTTGGGAATAATGTAGATGTATACTTAGTTATAAAATTTGGAATGTGAAAAGAAATGTAAACATTGGATTTAATTAAGGAAATTAAATTAAAATAAATGGTCATTTAATAAAACCAATGTTTTGGGAGTAATTACAATAGTGGTTTGAAATATGTATAAACTTTGATTGGAAATCAATTGGATTTAAAATGAAATTGGGTATTACATTTATGAGTTTAAATGTTATTTTATTGTGTAAAGTAATAAATGGAGTAGTGAAGGTTTATACCTAGATATAAATTGAATATGAGAAATTAGAGGTAAGTATTGAATTGATTATGCCATAAAAACATGGTTAACAATAATTGGATGTAAATTAAAGAAATACGTTATTGCAAGTTAATAAGTAATGAACGTGAATGAACATTTCCAATTTAGTATAATGATTCAAATGTTATGACTTAGTTTAAGATGGAATATAGTATAAACCAATACAATCGGTGTATTTATGTGTGAAATATATATTGATTCATTGGTTACTGAATATAAATTAATGCAATTATGTTAATAAATAATTTTTTTTGCGCAATCCCAATTAATTGAAATAACTGTAAGGTCATAATTTGTTGTATCTAGTAAATTTGGAAATTTGATTTCAATAAATGCAATAAAGTATTAGAAATGTACATTGGTTCCCTAAGATAGTATAAAGGAATGTAAGCTTGTGATCTATGTTTGAAATAATAACCTAAATAAAGGAAATAGTGTTAATTATAGGTAAAGTTGTAACAAATTGGATATAGGAAATAAATGTAAGCATTAATAAATGAATGAATTTGGATTACAATAAATAAGAAGTTAATGTTCTATAAGTAATCATATTATTTGCTTGAAAGTAATAAACTTAAAGTTGATTAAATTTTTAATGGTTGCAATTGTATAAGTTACCTATTTGTTTAGTTCAAAAATTTAATTCGAAAGCAATTGCAGTAATTGACTCAATTAGTGGTGATTAAATGAATTCAAAGTATATATAAACCAATGAAGTAATACAAAATAGATTGAATGTGATTACGAAATTGAAATTTTGTAAATGAGTAACTTGTGTCTGTAAACAATAAATTTATGAACACAGTTAAAACTAAACGATGGCGATATTAATGTGTTGCCCGTTTATTCAGTCTATTAATTGAAATGAGAAATCAAATTTTAATAAAATTGGAAATAAATCAGAGTTAAAAGAACCTTAATGTTATATAAATAAGAATTTATGCAGTATCTAATATAGTGCAATTAAATTTAGGGAAGAAATGTTAAGAGCTTAACCGATGGTAATTAATAATTGGAAATAAAGTAAATTCAATTTATTCTATTTCAGCTTTCTCTATAAATACCCGTTATAAACCCTAGCCTACCTCTATTTCTCATTTGTCTGTACGTAATCCAACTATCTCTCCTCCTCAATGGCAGACAAACAAATTTTAGATCCAAACACAAATCAAATTCAAATCTAAAATTTCAAACTCCTCAGAAAAATTTAGAAAAATTATATATCGTATATCTCGACAATTCGAATCTGCGTCTAAAGTTTGTTTTCGGAATTGGTGCTCGAATCAATGGCGAGGAAGGGCGATCAAAGTTGGATGTTGGGTGCGTGTTTACTGTAGTTGAACGCATGAGAGAAGGAAGCTGCAGTGACGTGGCAATGTAATTGGTAATAGCCTGTTTTATTTATTTTATTTAATTTTGATTTCAACTCATTCAAATCGCTGTAACTTTCTCATACGAACTCCAATTCACGCGCGGATTTTTGTGTTAGGATCGTATTGAAATTCCAGACTTTTTGGCATAGATTTGGATGAATTCTGAGACTGGGCAATTGTAACGACCCAAAATTTTTGATAATTAAAATTCGAATATTTAATTGATTTTAAATATTAATAAGTAGAATTAATAAGTCGGATAATTTAAAATTCGAATATTGAGTTTAATTGGATAATTAAATCAATAATTTAATAGTGAAATTCCAGAATTTATTGAAATCTGGATTGAATATGATTTTAAATGATTTGTAAAATTTTATTTAATCATGCTGGAGTTATAGAAAGGTTATAGAACTTTTAAAACCGAATTAAAAGTAAATCTGTGAAAATTGAATATTTTAATATTTAATTATCGACTGTAAAAATAGCCAATTTTCGAACAGTCTCAGAATTGAACGAAACCAGTTTCATCGGATCCGTAATGTGATATTATTGTTAGATTTCAAATTTCGTAATTTTTGGATTTACCATTTGTCCGGTACGAATTAAAACGCCTCGAAATCGATTTAAATCGGTTTAATTTAAATTGATCGTTTTATTGCATATCTCGCACAGACGATCGAATTAGCTTCCGAAACCTATTCCATTGTGTCCGGAACGCAGGATAAACCCTAGAAATGCCGGTCACCGCGCGTAAATCGGAATTTGAAAATCTCGGAATGAATAGTGTTCGTCGGTTCTCTATAAAAGCAACCCATCCTCTTCCATTTGTTAAACCCTAGCCCTAAACGTCTCAGCCGCCACTTCTAAAACCAAAGGCCAGAAATTCATATCTTTCTCCTCTCAATTACTCCCAATCCACGCATCGATTTGAAAAAGTGTCAACTAGGAAAACGTAGGGGACGACGAGAGCTTTAAATCCGTACGGTGGAGATGGGTATCGTCGACCATATGGGGAGCTACGTGCTCGCGTTCGTGCCGAGTTGCGCACGCAGTTCGAGGCCAGGGGGAGAACCGCACTTCGTGGGGTGGTAGGCGATGGTGAAGCTCGGCAAGCTCGTTCGAATGGCGTGTTCTGATCATCGTCGAAGTCGACGAGGCGGTTGCGGCATCTAAGGTTGGAGGCACGTTTTGGGTTCACGGTCGCGTTTAGTTACTGGGGAGAGGGGTTTTCGCGTGGGCGGGCCGGATCTGCAGTAAGAGGAACGAATGGCCAGATTTGTTTTAGGTTTAAAAATAATAAGAAAATTGTTAATTTATTTTATTTAAATCGTGTAAAACTTTGAAATATCATATCTTTGTTGTACAAGGTCAAAATTCGACGAAACCAGTTGCGTTGCGTTCGTATCGTTGAATACTACGCTATGGAGCAGGATTGGAATTTATTGGAGCTAGTTTGAATTTCGGGTAAAATTAAACGCATGTTTAATTTTATTCGAAATAAACGCTGAAATCAGGATTGAAATCACGGTGAGATCTTCTCACTCAAATTTGAATGTGGAATTATTTACAGTTATTGATTGATGATTGACTGTTTGGATGTGATATTAGATATGATAGGATATATCTATATATATAGCAATATATACATATTGGCATATGTATATATTGGATTGATTGATTTCCCGCCTCGTATAGCGGATGAGACCTTATTGCGCCGTTAGTAAGCGGATTTTTATAAAAACCCATATACCGCGATAATTCCGTACTGGAGCGGAATTGGTATTGTGCTAACATCTTTGGATGCAGGGAAACAGATTGGAGGGATCCAACTGGATTCCTCACCGTATTGATTATTTACAGATATTTTGATATATTCTGTTATCATATTGATATATGATATTGACTGTTGTGATGGACTGATTGGTGTTGTTGCATCATCGGATTCAGTTTTGAAATGTAAAAATAACGACTTTTACTTTAAAAAGGTTTTTAAAGTGATTTTTGAAAATATACGTTTTATGGAATTTTTGAATCGATTTATAAACGTAAAATTTTAAAGTTATAAAAGTTATAATTTTTAGTGAAATATAACCGAAGTGTCGTTTTTGAAATAAAAGTCGATTTATTTATAAAATGGTTTAAGTTGGGATTTTTGAATAACTATAAACGATTTGTATAGAAAGATTTATAAAAATTGATATTTTTGTAAATCAAAAATATTGGACTTATAAAACGAATTTTTATAAGTGTTGAAAAAAAATATAAAAGGATTTCATAAGTGAATGAAATTTATAGATTTATAACGTGAAGTTATAAAGTGAATAGATGTTGTAGAATAAACGATTTATAAGTAATTTACTTATAAATTAGATTTTTGCACTTAATTGGGATATAAATAGAAATTGCTAAATGAAATGATTTCATAAGTTGAAATTGTTATGAAGTATAAATGTGATTTATAAATGTTGTTTATAAATCTGGAATCACTTATTTTGATAAGTAATTTTAGAAGTTAATAAGAGGAGAATTTTATAAATCGAAGTTGTTAGAAAATATAAAGGTGAATTTATAAACGTTGTTTTATGAATTCGAAATCAATCAAATTTGATGAATGTAATATAAAAGTTATTAAGGGAATTTTATCCATGATTTTGGATAGTGGATAATTCTTGGAACAAAACATGTAGAAAAGATTGAAATGTTATTATTGAAGTATATTCACGATTTTGGATAGTGAATATATCGTTAAGTAAAATGGATAGTTTTGGAAAAGGGATATTAAAAATGAAGTTAAACATTTTAGAGATGTTTTTAAAATGTATTATAAATCGAAAGCAGAGATTTCCGCAGTTCTTGTTGAAATAGACGTTTTCGAGAAATTTAAGGAAATGGTGGACTATAACACTGTTGTTATAGTAAATGATTTCCGAAAGGAAATGTTTTGATGTAGTATTGGGATTTATATATCTATCTAAATCCGAATCCCTATACTAGTGATTTCGAGTCGTCGTAACGATGTTTTACGCAACATTCGTTTTGACTCAAATAGATGTTGAAATTTATGATTTCCTTAAAGAATGAATATATACTTAATTTGATTTAAGTATATCGAATATTTTCTAAGTGTTGAAAATAAATGATTTGTGAATTACTTATTTTTAAATAAGTATGGAAATGCTTTTCCAATATGAAGTGAACTGTTTAGAGATTTTATCTTTTAAAGATAAATTGAAAAGTGAATATTTGAAAATTTGTTTTCAAACGGTTAAGTGTGGAAATTATATATCTAGTAAAGATATTTTGGAAGATAAAAAAATTTGGGAAAATTATTTGGAATCTGATGATGTTGCGCATCTTTATTGATAGTTAAATAACCGACTATCAATAATTACCTTTAGATAGGTATTTGTTGTGAATTGGATGAATTTGAATGCCACACTTATTTTTGAATAAACGCTCACTATTCGGGTTAGCCGGGAAAGGACCATGGGGTCGTATAACCCATTCCGAATATGTGATACGTCGTTATGAATCGCATTTGAAGACCGGTGTTGAAGACCGGATATTTTTGAAAACGGAAGGATTACCGTCGAGTTACTCTACATCGGCTGATCTCCGATTTAGAGGTTTTATCACCCTTAGTGACGGGAAGTCCTGACGTGATTGAAAATTATCCGGATATGCAAGGGCTTCGTGAGAAGTGCCTTCGGTTCTGTTCGATCCCGGAACAAACTTGTATGGATTGTGTGTCTGACGTTACAATTTGAGATATAAAGCTGATTTCTTTCAAATACATTTCTGTTGGTGGCGGAGAATTTATTCTCTTAGCTTAACACCCTTCTCTGAGACGTACGAGCTCAGAGGTTATGTAGTTGAAATTTATCAGCAATATATCCCAATTTGGTAACGTGGCATACTGAGTGTTGCTGTGAAATGATCAGTGTTTGATCATTTGTGATATGATCATTTGTTTGATCTTATATCTTGGTGATCATAGGTTGATCATTTTGTTTGACCCGAAGCAGGGCTTTTTGAGAAAGCGTAGCTTTGTGGACGAGACTTCGTCGAGCCTCACACCCCGGAAATGGTCGAAACAGGAAGGATGCGGCAAGGTTCTAGGGAGTAGCGCCCCTTAGTGTATGTCATTCCTTCTGGATAGAGGTGGTATCATGGTATGGAGCCCAGATACTTAACCTATGTGGTTGCTGCATTATTATCTATGTGGTTTGTTGGAAATCGGGGATCCTCGGGAAGATCGGCTACGATCGGGGGATGGCATACGCGTGTCAGTAGTTACCTATTTTTGCAGAGGTAACCCGGCCTTGTGTTGGCAGAGATCTAACCGTAATGTTAGGTTATTTCTCGGGTCGTCTATTCCAGGGACGTACCCATCGTGGAAAGGAAGTTCCTTAGCCTGACCATTTGTTGGAAATCCAAACTCCAATATGAACTTTGTACGGTATTAGTTGTAGAACCTGCCATTTACGTACGGTGGTCACCACTGTTTAGATGGTAGCTATAGTAGGCATACGATACTGGTCGTATGTTGGCTAAGATTAATATTATACTTTCGAAATGTTTCTACACTATGCACTAATAATAATATCAAAAAGAATTTGTTTCTTTTGCGTAGTAAGCATCTTTGACTATCATAAGAAGAAATCTCCTCCAATTCTGCGTTTGCATTGTGTGTGTGGTGGGAGGTCTTATGGTAGTTTCATTTTCCAAAAGCATTGCGAATTTGTTTTATTTTCTTTGTGAAAGAATAACTGTTTTACGATCTCACACCAGTCACCATGACTGACTCGGAGTTTATTGTTTCCCTTCTAAACTCTGGGTGCCCACTATTTTCCACACGGGCAGCCTAGAGTTAGATTATCAGGATATTCTGGATATTCTGGAGCTTTGGAGATGAGCTGGATGACGAGACGTAGTATTTGTATCTGATAGTATTTATTCCGCTGTGTATTCTGTATGAGGACAAGTTATATAACTGTCCATTGTTGTAAATTGACTCTGATGATTGATGTATGTATAAACTGATAAAATTCTTTGTTTTAAAGATTATTCATTTATCTATTATATATTGTTCCGCTGCGATATGTGAGATTCTGATATTGTCTCTGCTCTGTATCTGTTGTTGTTTTGTTGTTCTTCTTCTCTTTTTCTTCTATCTTCTTCTTCTTCTACTTTTTTTTCTTTTTCTTAAAACCATAACTTTTCGGGTTTCCGGCATTCGATGGCTCAGCAGTCGATAAAGTGAGTATCGATGTTGAATTTTCGAAAGTCGAAAATTTTCGGGATGTTACATTTGGTATCAGAGCATATGGTTAAGCGACAACCCTGCTCTGTTGGGTGTTACTCATTAGAGATAGAGTCAGTAGTACTCTAGAATGAGTCGAGTGTAATAATAGATACGAGTGCGTATTTGTTAGTGAATATAAAATTGTTTTATATTGTGATGATTGGTTTGTTGAGTGGTATATGGATTCTGGTCGGTATTGTCCGTACAACTCTATCGATAGGGATCTCTAAACACTTATATAGAACAATTCGGCACAATATTGTTTTAAATAGGGTAAATGAGATAATTTTACCCAAGACTATTTTTGTATAGAAAAGAAATGTTTTTCTATAAAGTACTATAGTATATGGTTGCATGTATGTTAGGAAGTAATGATAGTGAATTATCATCACTGAAATTGAATAAGAAATTGAAATTGTAACTCCAAAGTTAAGAAATAAATTCACATATAAATGAAATTTGAGAATGTAAACTGTAAATGTGAATTGTAATTTGAAACGGAATTCCAGAGAAGTTTTTGGAAATGTTTTGAAAAGAATTTGAGAATTTTGGAGATTTGGAAGATTTAAAATCTTTTTGATTTGAAAATGAATTTCAAAGGTTTTGAAAAGTATTTTGGAGAAATGAAAGCTCTAAACTCTTTTCGGTCGCTGGAAAATAACTTCGATGATGACCGCGGCATCGTTGGTGTTCATTTTCGGGTTTCCAAAAGAGGAATTGCTGCCAAATTGTTTTAAATGGAAGTTGTTTGAAAAAAATTGAGTTTTGTTTTGAAAATTCAAAGGATAAATTTGAATTGTTTTCAAAAATGGTTTTGAAAAAGTTGGAAAAGACTCTGGAATGCTATATAAAAATATTTATGAAATATTATGAAGTTGATAACTTGTAAAGTTTAAAGTTTAAATAAAAATCCATTTAATGGATGAAATTTTAAATATGAATTGGAAGCATAAGGAAACGAATTCATATATAAATAAGATGGTAAATATGAATTGTAAATGTGATTTATAAATGAAAATGGAATTCCAGATAGATATTGGAAAATTTAAAATTCATTAATGAAATGAATTTGTAATATGAATATATAAGTGATTATATAAATCGAAATGAAAATAAGTTGATAACTTATAGGATATTTGAAATCTGTTTGAAATGAAAGTTCAAATTGAAACTTGAATTGTGAACAAAATAAAAGATTGTTAGTAAACGAAATTCGAGATGAATTGAATATGGAAATTGAAATTTAAAATGAAATTGAAAGTTGAGATTCATTTTGAAGTTGTAAGCATTGAATTGAATTGAATGATTACAAATGAAAGGTAAATTGAATTCAAATGGAATTGAAATGTAAAGATTGAACGAAATTGAATATGCAACTTCAATAGTAAGCTAAAAAGGTATAAGTAGTTTATATTGAAAATTTTGTAATTGAATGTACGAAATGGTTTGAATATATGCAACTAGATATTATGGCTAGTAGGATATACAGGTATAAAGGAATTGGAATTTAATTTCGAAGATAAATTTGAATTGCTCGACTAAAGGTATGTATTTAAATTTGAATATGAGATTTGATGACTTATTTCTCTAGCCGCTTGGCTTTTTCTTTTTCTTTTTGAAATCTGAGAGTCCGTAGGGACGTTTTGTAGTAGTGCCGTATTAGCCGCGCAAAGGAGACGCTGGCGAAATTTTTCGGAAATTTAGAGTGTTAGAAAATTTTTGATAAATGTTGAGAGTTAAAATTTGAATTTAAGTTTAAATTTGAATTTTGAAGTAAAACAATGTTGTTGAAACTTATAATTGAAATTGGGAAACGAGTTGAAATGATAACGAATCTTTAGTAGAAAGATTTGTTTTGATAAATTTGATAAAACTATTAGATTGTGAAAAATAGTAGACGAGTTAAGGACCTTTCTTCCTAACTTGTAATTTCGAGGACGAAATTCTTTTAAGGGGGGAAGTCTGTAACGACCCATAATTTTTGATAATTAAAATTCGAATATTTAATTGATTTTAAATATTAATAAGTAGAATTAATAAGTCGGATAATTTAAAATTCGAATATTGAGTTTAATTGGATAATTAAATCAATAATTTAATAGTGAAATTCCAGAATTTATTGAAATCTGGATTGAATATGATTTTAAATGATTTGTAAAATTTTATTTAATCATGCTGGAGTTATAGAAAGGTTATAGAACTTTTAAAACCGAATTAAAAGTAAATCTGTGAAAATTGAATATTTTAATATTTAATTATCGACTGTAAAAATAGCCAATTTTCGAACAGTCTCAGAATTGAACGAAACCAGTTTCATCGGATCCGTAATGTGATATTATTGTAAGATTTCAAATTTCGTAATTTTTGGATTTACCATTTGTCCGGTACGAATTAAAACGCCTCGAAATCGATTTAAATCGGTTTAATTTAAATTGATCGTTTTATTGCATATCTCGCACAGACGATCGAATTAGCTTCCGAAACCTATTCCATTGTGTCCGGAACGCAGGATAAACCCTAGAAATGCCGGTCACCGCGCGTAAATCGAAATTCGAAAATCTCGGAATGAATAGTGTTCGTCGGTTCTCTATAAAAGCAACCCATCCTCTTCCATTTGTTAAACCCTAGCCCTAAACGTCTCAGCCGCCACTTCTAAAACCAAAGGCCAGAAATTCATGTCTTTCTCCTCTCAATTACTCCCAATCCACGCATCGATTTGAAAAAGTGTCAACTAGGAAAACGTAGGGGACGACGAGAGCTTTAAATCTGTACGGTGGAGATGGGTATCGTCGACCATATGGGGAGCTACGTGCTCGCGTTCGTGCCGAGTTGCGCACGCAATTCGAGGCCAGGGGGAGAACCGCACTTCGTGGGGTGGTAGGCGATGGTGAAGCTCGGCAAGCTCGTTCGAATGGCGTGTTCTGATCATCGTCGAAGTCGACGAGGCGGTTGCGGCATCTAAGGTTGGAGGCACGTTTTGGGTTCACGGTCGCGTAACTGGGGAGAGGGGTTTTCGCGTGGGCGGGCCGGATCTGCAGTAAGAGGAACGAATGGCCAGATTTGTTTTAGGTTTAAAAATAATAAGAAAATTGTTAATTTATTTTATTTAAATCGTGTAAAACTTTGAAATATCATATCTTTGTTGTACGAGGTCAAAATTCGACGAAACCAGTTGCGTTGCGTTCGTATCGTTGAATACTACGCTATGGAGCAGGATTGGAATTTATTGGAGCTAGTTTGAATTTCGGGTAAAATTAAACGCGTGTTTAATTTTATTCGAAATAAACGCTGAAATCAGGATTGAAATAACGGTGAGATCTTCTCACTCAAATTTGAATGTGGAATTATTTACAGTTATTGATTGATGATTGACTGTTTGGATGTGATATTAGATATGATAGGATATATCTATATATATAGCAATATATACATATTGGCATATGTATATATTGGATTGATTGATTTCCCGCCTCGTATAGCGGATGAGACCTTATTGCGCCGTTAGTAAGCGGATTTTTATAAAAACCCATATACCGCGATAATTCCGTACTGGAGCGGAATTGGTATTGTGCTAACATCTTTGGATGCAGGGAAACAGGTTGGAGGGATCCAACTGGATTCCTCACCGTATTGATTATTTACAGATATTTTGATATATTCTGTTATCATATTGATATATGATATTGACTGTTGTGATGGACTGATTGGTGTTGTTGCATCATCGGATTCAGTTTTGAAATGTAAAAATAACGACTTTTACTTTAAAAAGGTTTTTAAAGTGATTTTTGAAAATATACGTTTTATGGAATTTTTGAATCGATTTATAAACGTAAAATTTTAAAGTTATAAAAGTTATAATTTTTAGTGAAATATAACCGAAGTGTCGTTTTTGAAATAAAAGTCGATTTATTTATAAAATGGTTTAAGTTGGGATTTTTGAATAACTATAAACGATTTGTATAGAAAGATTTATAAAAATTGATATTTTTGTAAATAAAAAATATTGGACTTATAAAACGAATTTTTATAAGTGTTGAAAAAAAGTATAAAAGGATTTCATAAGTGAATGAAATTTATAGATTTATAACATGAAGTTATAAAGTGAATAGATGTTGTAGAATAAACGATTTATAAGTAATTTACTTATAAATTAGATTTTTGCACTTAATTGGGATATAAATAGAAATTGCTAAATGAAATGATTTCATAAGTTGAAATTGTTATGAAGTATAAATGTGATTTATAAATGTTGTTTATAAATCTGGAATCACTTATTTTGATAAGTAATTTTAGAAGTTAATAAGAGGAGAATTTTATAAATCGAAGTTGTTAGAAAATATAAAGGTGAATTTATAAACGTTGTTTTATGAATTCGAAATCAATCAAATTTGATGAATGTAATATAAAAGTTATTAAGGGAATTTTATCCACGATTTTGGATAGTGGATAATTCTTGGAACAAAACGTGTAGAAAAGATTGAAATGTAATTATTGAAGTATATTCACGATTTTGGATAGTGAATATATCGTTAAGTAAAATGGATAGTTTTGGAAAAGGGATATTAAAAATGAAGTTAAACATTTTAGAGATGTTTTTAAAATGTATTATAAATCGAAAGCAGAGATTTCCGCAGTTCTTGTTGAAATAGACGTTTTCGAGAAATTTAAGGAAATGGTGGACTATAACACTGTTGTTATAGTAAATGATTTCCGAAAGGAAATGTTTTGATGTAATATTGGGATTTATATATCTATCTAAATCCGAATCCCTATACTAGTGATTTCGAGTCATCGTAACGATGTTTTACGCAACATTCGTTTTGACTCAAATAGATGTTGAAATTTATGATTTCCTTAAAGAATGAATATATACTTAATTTGATTTAAGTATATCGAATATTTTCTAAGTGTTGAAAATAAATGATTTGTGAATTACTTATTTTTAAATAAGTATGGAAATGCTTTTCCAATATGAAGTGAACTGTTTAGAGATTTTATCTTTTAAAGATAAATTGAAAAGTGAATATTTGAAAATTTGTTTTCAAACGGTTAAGTGTGGAAATTATATATCTAGTAAAGATATTTTGGAAGATAAAAAAATTTGGGAAAATTATTTGGAATCTGATGATGTTGCGCATCTTTATTGATAGTTAAATAACCGACTATCAATAATTACCTTTAGATAGGTATTTGTTGTGAATTGGATGAATTTGAATGCCACACTTATTTTTGAATAAACGCTCACTATTCGGGTTAGCCGGGAAAGGACCATGGGGTCGTATAACCCATTCCGAATATGTGATACGTCGTTATGAATCGCATTTGAAGACCGGTGTTGAAGACCGGATATTTTTGAAAACGGAAGGATTACCGTCGAGTTACTCTACATCGGCTGATCTCCGATTTAGAGGTTTTATCACCCTTAGTGACGGGAAGTCCTGACGTGATTGAAAATTATCCGGATATGCAAGGGCTTCGTGAGAAGTGCCTTCGGTTCTGTTCGATCTCGGAACAGACTTGTATGGATTGTGTGTCTGACGTTACAATTTGAGATATAAAGCTGATTTCTTTCAAATACATTTCTGTTGGTGGCGGAGAATTTATTCTCTTAGCTTAACACCCTTCTCTGAGACGTACGAGCTCAGAGGTTATATAGTTGAAATTTATCAGCAATATATCCCAATTTGGTAACGTGGCATACTGAGTGTTGCTGTGAAATGATCAGTGTTTGATCATTTGTGATATGATCATTTGTTTGATCTTATATCTTGGTGATCATAGGTTGATCATTTTGTTTGACCCGAAGCAGGGCTTTTTGAGAAAGCGTAGCTTTGTGGACGAGACTTCGTCGAGCCTCACACCCCGGAAATGGTCGAAACAGGAAGGATGCGGCAAGGTTCTAGGGAGTAGCGCCCCTTAGTGTATGTCATTCCTTCTGGATAGAGGTGGTATCATGGTATGGAGCCCAGATACTTAACCTATGTGGTTGCTGCATTATTATCTATGTGGTTTGTTGGAAATCGGGGATCCTCGGGAAGATCGGCTACGATCGGGGGATGGCATACGCGTGTCAGTAGTTACCTATTTTTGCAGAGGTAACCCGGCCTTGTGTTGGCAGAGATCTAACCGTAATGTTAGGTTATTTCTCGGGTCGTCTATTCCAGGGACGTACCCATCGTGGAAAGGAAGTTCCTTAGCCTGACCATTTGTTGGAAATCCAAACTCCAATACGAACTTTGTACGGTATTAGTTGTAGAACCTGCCATTTACGTACGGTGGTCACCACTGTTTAGATGGTAGCTATAGTAGGCATACGATAATGGTCGTATGTTGGCTAAGATTAATATTATACTTTCGAAATGTTTCTACACTATGCACTAATAATAATATAAAAAAGAATTTGTTTCTTTTGCGTAGTAAGCATCTTTGACAATCATAAGAAGAAATCTCCTCCAATTCTGCGTTTGCATTGTGTGTGTGGTGGGAGGTCTTATGGTAGTTTCATTTTCCAAAAGCATTGCGAATTTGTTTTATTTTCTTTGTGAAAGAATAACTGTTTTACGATCTCACACCAGTCACCATGACTGACTCGGAGTTTATTGTTTCCCTTCTAAACTCTGGGTGCCCACTATTTTCCACACGGGCAGCCTAGAGTTAGATTATCAGGATATTCTGGATATTCTGGAGCTTTGGAGATGAGCTGGATGACGAGACGTAGTATTTGTATCTGATAGTATTTATTCCGCTGTGTATTCTGTATGAGGACAAGTTATATAACTGTCCATTGTTGTAAATTGACTCTGATGATTGATGTATGTATAAACTGATAAAATTCTTTGTTTTAAAGATTATTCATTTATCTATTATATATTGTTCCGCTGCGATATGTGAGATTCTGATATTGTCTCTGCTCTGTATCTGTTGTTGTTTTGTTGTTCTTCTTCTCTTTTTCTTCTATCTTCTTCTTCTTCTACTTTTTTTTCTTTTTCTTAAAACCATAACTTTTCGGGTTTCCGGCATTCGATGGCTCAGCAGTCGATAAAGTGAGTATCGATGTTGAATTTTCGAAAGTCGAAAATTTTCGGGATGTTACAGCAATTTTTGGGTTTAAATTGGATTTAAATTCAATTTAAATTCAAAAGGTGAGTGTTTTAACCCACTCACAACTTCAAAAAAATTGTTATGTTTGTTAAATTGATATATGATGTGATTTGAAATTTATTTATGCTTGTTTGGAATATTTTTAATCATCATCTCAGTTAAATTGAATTCATTGAATTAAATTGTTATTTAATTTATTATTGTATATAAACCGCCAGTTAAATAGTTATTTAATTTGTTATTGAATATAAACTGCCAGTTAATGCCTGTTATTTATTATCTGTTCTATTTTGATGTTATTGATTTAATTGGATGATGATTATGATAAATGCTTGATGATTGATATTGGATGAATGGATGTTTTATTTGATATCATTATAATCTGCAAGTTCGTTATGGATTTATTTTTATTCGGGATTTGCGGTTTGAAATGATATATAACTGTAATTTTATTTCAAATTGCGGATTGAAATGATAAACATCCGTATCACTTGACCATAGGATAGAAAAATATATACAGACACAGTTGGTCTATATATATATTTGGAATGATTTTTATGGCTTTTGGAAAAATAAGGTGTTATATAAATACTGATTTTGATATTAAATAAATATTATTTTATATATAGTTAAATTCTTAAATTTAAGCTATGTATAACATGATGATGTTTTAACTTGATTTACGAATATTTCAAGTTTGAGCTTTATGTAAATGCTATTGAATTTATTTAATAAATAATTTTAAACTAAGTAATAGTAAATTGAATTAAGAAATATATGAGATTATTAGATTTAGTTTGGAAATTTTGGAATATTTAAAGATTTGAAATATATATCAAAAATTGAAATGTTTTATCGGAATTAAAGTATTATTGTTTCAAAGTGTTGGTTTTGAAACTGTTATAACTACGAAGTAATATGGTTTGAAAAATGAATTTTATTTGAAATAGAATTTATTTAAGAAGTATCTTTGAATATATTGATTTGAAACCGATTGAAATTTAGAATATGACTACATTATGTGATTTAGGTTTAAGATGGTTTTAAAGAATATTTCAGGTTTTATAAATAAAAGTAAGAATAGTGATTGAAAATTTGGGTTTTTTTTAAATAATATATTATTGAATTGTTTTGGAAATGGAAATGATATATTATTGAATTGGGTTTTGAAATGGAAATAATACATTGATAATTTGGGTTTGAAATGGCAATAATATTTTGGTTTTAAAGATATACTATTTTGAAGTAAAGGATATGTTTTGAAATGGCAAAAATTTGTGTTTTTAAAAGTATATATATTTTAAAATGACCACGGTGTTATAATAACAATTGGTTGTTAAAGAGACCGAGATCGGATATGGACATACTCTCTGTCGATACCGAAAACCACTTTGACAACTGTGTACGCGGTGGAGTTTCCAAAATGAAGTAGGATGCTGGCGACGATCCTAAGGTATATACGTGGACCCAACTCCCGTGAGTTGGCATAAGGTGGCTAAAACAGGAGCGATCGACGGACCAAGGAGGTAGCACCTCTGATCGGACACATTTCTTCGATACCATTCTATTACTTGTGATTGATTTGGTGCGCACCCTTGATTTGGGAGTGTTGTTCGAGGTGGGCGGTAGTGGCTGCTATGCGTCACCACCAGTCCGGATGCGTAATTGGTATATCTACCCTGGCATTGCCTAGTTGTGCCGTGTCACCTACCATAGCGAGCTTTACTACGAGTTGTGATTTCTCCCGTAGACTGTGGAGTATCGAGGGTAGCCCCCATTTTGGGAGTATGCTAATACTGGATAGACTACTGGGACTATTACGTGTTAAGGGCTATATGGGTAACCCCTTGACGCTATTAAAAAGTATGTTTATTTTATATTAGACATTATTATAATATCGAATATTACTACATAGTAAATAGTTTAACGGATCCTTAGGGGATGTGAATCCCGAGCATCTCTTAAGTTACTGCACTCACGTTAGACACTGGATAGGAGATGTCAAATCCCGTAAACATCTCTGACGCTGTTCCACTCGTATATTTATCATTGATTTAACTTACATAAGATCTTTTAGTTCTGACTCGAGTGTTTGTCTTTTCAATTCGCTCGGGTCAGCCTGAGCATTTCAGGATTTGAAGGCCCTATTTCTGGAGGACGAAGATTTTATTACTACTATTTATTATATTCCACTACACCATTGTATTCTACTGCATTAATTATCATTCTCTGGTATGTGTAACTCTGATATGTATTGTATAAGTATAATCAAATGTTTTATAAAACAGCTTCATGAACTGTTATTAGATTATTATATTTTATCGTTCCGCTGCAAGATTCTATTTTGTTTCTTTTATTTCTCCACTTTTTCTTATTTACCCCATAACAATCCGCCCTTCTGTATGGTTTAAGTCGACATGTGTGTCTGCTTAAGCGTACAAAAAGGTGGGACGTTACAGTTGGTATCAGAGCTTTGGTTTAGCAAAAAACCTTAGCTTTGTGGGGTCTGACTCTTTATTAATAGGGTAGTAATACCCTATGGGAGTCGCTGAGTGTATATATATGAGAGAGCGTATTTGTTAGTATTATAAAAGGTTTTAATATTGTGTTAATCTGTTCCGTTTTGTATTTATAAATTCTGGTTGGTGCATGGGACGCTATGACAACAATATGGATTTCTAAACACTTAATAGGACAGACCGACATAATATTTGTTTTAATATAGGTGAATGAAATAATTTTGCCTATTATATTTTCTATATATAAAGTAAAATATTTTATAAAGATATAATTGGTTGCAATATATTGGTTGTTAGGTAATGAAATTTATAAATAATAGTTGAAATAAGATTTAAGATAAAATAAGTGAAAATTGGAAATTTAGAACTTAAGTTCCGGGTTTTTGGAAATTTCTTTCGAATAATTTTGGAATATAATAATATTGTTTATAAAGTAGTTTCTGATATAAATATTTCAATATAAATTTGAAGAATTGTTTTAAGTAAATTTTTTTGGAAAATAAGTTCTGTACTTTCCTCTCTATCGCTGGAAAATAATTTCGATGATAAGTGCACGCATCATCGACATTCATTTTCGAGTTTCGAAGTGGAAAGGCCACTGTAGTAGTTTTACTACAGATTTATTTTGACAAACAAATAAATATTTTGAATTGTTTTAAATATAATTGGATATATAAACGGTAAGTATATACATTTATCTATTATTTTAAAATGATTTGAAATTCAACCCGGTATTTAGTTCTTAAGTTTCCGTAAATTAATAGTTTCAATTAGTGTAGTGAAATGGAATGGAACTAATTAATAAGTGGAACCTCTAATTAAAATAAGGATTTAATGCTAGGTTATAAATAAAATTAAAAGAAAAGCTGAAATATGTGACCTAAGATATGTTTATTGAGCATTAAATTAATTAAAGGAAATATAATAAACTTGTATAACTTTTAATTACATTCCTTAAAAGCATATATATAACTTACCAAATAATAAAAGTTGAAATGTTTAATAAGAAAATGTAATGGAAATTGTACAAGTAAACTTATATAATGAAAATGTTCGGTAAATTTGCTTTTATAAATAAGAATTTGATGTTGAAATTGTTGTAAACTTAAGTTATAACTAAAATGTCACGGTAATAAATAAAATAGAAATGAAAGTAGTATAAATAAATGGTTATGCCAAGTAACTGAATTGAACATGAATATTATTAATAAATGAATGTAAATAAATGAAATCAAGTCATGAATGAATAAATATAATACAATAAGAAGAGAATTGACATGATGCGAATAAATTTAATAAAGATAAGTATTAATTGAATGAAGAGGAAATCAAGCAACAATATATGGAATGAAATTAATAATAATGAATTTGATCTATTGTTTGAATTTGTTGTTTGTTTGGTTTATGGTTGTTTGGGCAAGGATACTTTACAATTGTTGGATGAATAAATAATCTATTTAGTTCCATCTAAGACTGTTGAGTAAATGGTGCACTTAGTAGTTATTTTTCATTTTATACAATTTAAAGTTTTGAACCCGAACAACTATTTATTGTGTTTGATATGAATGAATGATGGATGTGTGTTGACTTTTTGTGATGGTTGTTTGCTTGTTGCAAGTGATGGTTGCTATGTTGATTGTTGTATTGATTTAAGCAACTCCAAATATTTCATTTATATAATTGTTAACTCTTTTAGATTATATAAGTGAAATGCAGGTTATGGAAGCAATTGCTACTGCTTTTAGTTTCATAATTTAAGCGTTGTTTGCCCGACTAATAGGTACGTTTCCGAATTTCGGTTTCTAGCGTTATTATATTATTTTCCCGTGTTGGGATATATTATTTTGGAAATTTTAAGTTGTATATTATATATTTGACATTATATTTTCTTCTGAGCCAATCCGTACAAGGAGACTCTGTCAAAATTTTCCATAAATTTTGGACTTAGAGAAAATTGAAAATGTTTTTCCAAACTTTAATAATTTAAGTATAAAAGATTTAATGGTTATAAATCGGTTCATTTATTTTAAAAATTATTTTATTTTGTAAATTCATTTAATTATAAATCTAATATTTAAGTAAGATATATTGATTTCTTAATTCTTCTCTCTCTTCCTTTTCCTTTTCGGGGATGAAAGTTTTGAGTAGGGGGAGAGTGTAACGACCCGTAAATTTCGTTAATTAAATTTTTCATTTTAATAAGAATTTTGTAACTAAATTTAAAAAGAAATAAAATATTTTATAATTGATAATAAAGTAAATGTTAAGAATTAAGTGTAGCAATGGTTATTAAAACTAATTATTATAATTGAAGTGAAATCAATAATAATGAAATAGGGCAAATTGTTGCACTTGGGTATAAAATGGAATAAGTAATTAAAGGTAAGATTTGAATTAACTAATGAAATATTATATTGATTAATATAGACTTAATAAAAGAGTTAAATTGAATCAATCTATTTATTTGAAATAATAAATGGGTATGCAATTTATAATAAATGGGTTTATTGTGAGAAATTGAAATTTGATACTATAATGTATTAGAATTAAGATGAAGGTGGGAATATTGAAGTATGTAAGGTCAAATTGATTGCATGTAATAAATTGGGGATTAAATTCATTAAAGGTAATAAATTGTTATGTTAGTGTAAACTAAGATAATATTTGAAATAAATGTTAATTCCATTCATACTTGTAAATAACTAGTATAAATTGAATGTTGAATTTGTTGATTTAATTGGAATCAAAATTTAATTTTAATGAACAAATAAGGTTTACAATAACGGGAATTTGAGTAAAACTAGTGGAATTATTGAATGAAATGAAATAGTATTGCTCAATAGTAACTAAACGTAAATTTAGGTAATAAGGTTAGAACAAGTTGATAAATAATAAATGTAGTGTAAATCCCAATTGATGTAAACAATTGTGAAGTTTTAATTGATTGAAAAGTAATAGATTTGGGAAATAGATTTTAAATTATATCAATTGATACTATAATATGTAATAAATGGGAAACTTATACAATCAATGTTAGATAAATAAATCATAATGTTTGTGTTGTTGATAAACGTTACTTTAATGATTGTTGAAATAATAACGGAAGTGTGAATGTAAATTAAATTAGTAAAAAGGATTGGACTAAGGAACATTTATTAATTATTTTTAAAACCTAAATTAATATGTGTAATAGACAAGATTTCACATTCTGGAATATAGCCATTTAAACAAATCTAAGATGAATATAGGAATGTTGGGTAATAAATTTAATATAAGAGAAACCAATGCAATTATTGAATTGATTAGTAAAGCAACTAATAAATAGTAATTAATTCAAATTTTGTAAGTTGGGAATAATGTAGATGTATACTTAGTTATAAAATTTGGAATGTGAAAGGAAATGTAAACATTGGATTTAATTAAGGAAATTAAATTATAATAAATGGTCATTTAATAAAACCAATGTTCTGGGAGTAATTACAATAGTGGTTTGAAATATGTATAAACTTCGATTGGAAATCAATTGGATTTAAAATGAAATTGGGTATTACATTTATGAGTTTAAATGTTATTTTATTGTGTAAAATAATAATTAGAGTAGTGAAGGTTTATACCTAGATATAAATTGAATATGAGAAATTAGAGGTAAGTATTGAATTGATTATGCCATAAAAACATGGTTAATAGTAATTGGATGTAAATTAAAGAAATACGTTATTGCAAGTTAATAAGTAATGAACGTGAATGAACATTTCCAATTTAGTATAATGATTCAAATGTTATGACTTAGTTTAAGATGGAATATAGTATAAACCAATACAATCAGTGTATTTATGTGTGAAATATATATTGAATCATTGGTTACTGAATATAAATTAATGCAATTATGTTAATAAATAATTTTTTTTTGCGCAATCCCAATTAATTGAAATAACTATAAGGTCATAATTTGTTGTATCTAGTAAATTTGGAAATTTGATTTCAATAAATGCAATAAAGTATTAGAAATGTACATTGGTTCCCTAAGATAGTATAAAGGAATGTAAGCTTGTGGTCTATGTTTGAAATAATAACCTAAATAAAGGAAATAGTGTTAATTATAGGTAAAGTTGTAACAAATTGGATATAGGAAATAAATGTAAGCATTAATAAATTAATGAATTTGGATTACAATAAATAAGAAGTCAGTGTTCTATAAGTAATCATATTATTTGCTTGAAAGTAATAAACTTAAAGTTGATTAAATTTTTAATGGTTACAATTGTATAAGTTACCTATTTGTTTAGTTCAAAAAATTAATTCGAAAGCAATTGCAGAAATTGACTCAATTAGTGGTGATTAAATGAATTCAAAGTATATATAAACCAATGAAGTAATACAAAATAGATTGAATGTGATTACGAAATTGAAATTTTGTAAATGAGTAACTTGTGTCTGTAAACAATAAATTTATGAACACAGTTAAAACTAAACGATGGCGATATTAATGTATTGCCTGTTTGTTCAGTCTATTAATTGAAATGATAAATCAAATTTTAATAAAATTGGAAATAAAACAGAGTTAAAAGAACCTTAATGTTATATAAATAAGAATTTATGCAGTATCTAATGTAGTGCAATCAAATTTAGGGAACAAATGTTAAGAGCTTAACTGATGGTAATTAATAATTGGAGATAAAGTAAATTTCATTTATTCTATTTCAGCTTTCTTTATAAATACCCGTTATAAACCCTAGCCTACCTCTATTTCTCATTTGTCTGTACGTAATCCAACTATCTCTCCTCCTCAATGACAGACAAACAAATTTTAGATCCAAACACAAATCAAATTCAAATCTAAAATTTCAAACTCCTCAGAAAAATTTAGAAAAATTATATATCGTATATCTCGACAATTCGAATCTGCGTCTAGTGTTTATTTCCGGAATTGGTGCTCGAATCAATGGCGAGGAGGCGCGATCAAAGTTGGATGTTGGGTGCGTGTTTACTGTAGTTGAACGCGTGAGAGAAGGAAGCTGCAGTGACGTGGCAATGTAATTGGTAATAGTCTGTTTTATTTATTTTATTTTATTTTGATTTCAACTCATTCAAATCGCTGTAACTTTCTCATACGAACTCCAATTCACGCATGGATTTTGCGTTAGGATCGTATTGAAATTCCGGACTTTTTGGCATAGGTTTGGGCGGAGACTGAGCAATTTTTGGGTTTAAATTGGATTAAAATTCAATTTAAATTCAAAAGTTGAGTGTTTTAACCCACTCACAACTTCAAAAAAAATTCTTATGTTCGTTAAATTGATATATGATATGATTTGAAATTTATTTATAACTGTTTGGTATATTTTTAATCATCATCTCAGTTAAATTAAATTAATTGAATTAAATTGTTATTTAATTTATTATTGTATATAAACTGGCAGTTAAATAGTTATTTAATTTGTTATTGAATATAAACTGCTAGTAAATGCCTGTTATTTATTATCTGTTCTATTTTGATGTTATTGATTTAATTGGATGATGATTGTGATAAATGCTTGATGATTGATATTGGATGAATGGATGTTTTATTTGATATTATTATAATCTACAAGTTCGTTATGGATTTATTTTTATTCGGGATTTGCGGTTTGAAATGATATATAACCGTAATTTTATTTCAAATTGCGGATTGAAATGATAAATATCCGTATCACTTGACCATAGGATAGAAAATTATATACAGACACAGTTGGTCTATATATATATATATATATTTGGAATGATTTTTATGGCTTTTGGAAAAATAAGGGTTTATATAAATACTGATTTTGATATTAAATAAATATTATTTTATATATAGTTAAATTCTAAAATTTAAGCTATGTATAACTTGATGATGTTTTAAGTTGATTTACGAATATTTCAAGTTTGAGCTTTATGTAAATGCTATTGAATTTATTTAATAAATAATTTTAAACTAAGTAATAGTAAATTGAATTAAGAAATATATGAGATTATTAGATTTAGTTTGGAAATTTTGGAATATTTAAAGATTTGAAATATATATCAAAAATTGAAATGTTTTATCGGAATTAAAGTATTATTATTTCAAAGTGTTGGTTTTGAAACTGTTATAACTACGAAGTAATATGGTTTGAAAAATGAATTTTATTTGAAATAGAATTTATTTAAGAAGTATCTTTGAATATATTGATTTGAAACCGATTGAAATTTAGAATATGACTACATTATGTGATTTGGGTTTAAGATGGCTTTAAAGAATATTTCAGGTTTTATAAATAAAAGTAAGAATAGTGATTGAAAATTTGGGTTTTATTTAAATAATATATTATTGAATTGTTTTGGAAATGGAAATGATATATTATTGAATTGGGTTTTGAAATGGAAATAATACATTGATAATTTGGGTTTGAAATGACAATAATATTTTGGTTTTAAAGATATACTATTTTGAAGTAAAGTATATGTTTTGAAATGGCAAAAATTTGTGTTTTTAAAAGTATATATATTTTTAAATGACCACAGTGTTATAATAACGATTGGTTGTTAAAGAGACCGGGATCGAATATGGACATACTCTCTGTCGATACCGAATACCACTTTGACAACTGTGTACGCAATGGAGTTTCCAAAATGAAGTAGGATGGTGGCGACGATCCTAAGGTATATACGTGGACCCAACTCCCATGAGTTGGCATAAGGTGGCTAAAACAGGAGTGATCGACGGGCCAAGGAGGTTGCACCTCTGATCGAACACACTTCTTCGATACCATTCTATTACTTGTGATTGATTTGGTGCGCACCTTTGATTTGGGAGTGTTGTTCGAGGTGGGCGGTAGTGGCTGCTATGCGTCACCACCAGTCCGGATGTGTAATTGGTATATCTACCCTGGCATTGCCTAGTTGTGCCGTGTCACCTACCATAGCGAGCTTTACTACGAGTTGTGATTTCTCCCGTAGCCTGTGGAGTATCGAGGGTAGCCCCCATTTTGGGAGTTTGCTAATACTGGATAGACTACTGTGACTATTACATGTTAAGGGTTATATGGGTAACCCCTTGACGCTATTAAAAAGTATGTTTATTTTTTATCAGACATTATTATAATAGTGAATATTACTACATAGTAAATAGTTTAACGGATCCTTAGGGGATGTGAATCCCGAGCATCTCTTAAGTTACTGCACTCACGTTAGACACTGGATAGGAGATGTCAAATCCCGTAAACATCTCTGACACCGTTCCACTCGTATATTTATCATTCATTTAACTTACATAAGATCTTTTAGTTATGACTCGAGTGTTTGTCTTTTCAATTCGCTAGGGTCAGCCTGAGCATTTCAGGATTTGAAGGCCCTATTTCTGGAGGACGAAGACGAAGATTTTATTACTACTATTTATTATATTCCACTATACCATTATATTCTGCTACATTAATTATCATTCTCTGGTATGTGTAACTCTGATATGTATTGTATAAGTATAATCAAATGTTTTGTAAAACAGCTTCATGAACTGTTATTTGATTATTATATTTTATCGTTTCGCTGCAAGATTCTATTTTGTTTCTTTTATTTCTCCACTTTTTCTTATTTACCCCATAACAATCCGCCCTTCTGTATGGTTTAAGTTGACATGTGTGTCTGCTTAAGCGTACAAAAAGGTGGGACGTTACAATTATAATAACGAATATTACTACATAGTAGATTGTTTAACAGATCCTTAAAGGATGGGCGATCCCAAGCATCCTTTATGTTACTTGTACTTTTTATTACAATTCACTTGAGTTGGTTTACATTGTGTAAGCATGTCTGTCCTGACTCGAGTGTTTTGTGTTTTGCTTTACGCTCGGGTCAGACTGAGTGATACAGCATTCGAGACTCACCTTTGGAGTTGGAGCTTTCCTGGAGATCAAGCTATCTATTTCGCTTTCAGTTATCCAGTTGATTCCAGTGATGTGTTCTGATTTATACTTGATTATCATATTGAAACTTCTGTTGTATCTGGTTACTTCTGTTGTATCTTGTTAACTCCGATGTATACTTATATAGTAGCTTCATAAACTACTATTTCTTTGCTTCCACTGCATTGTTATATTACTCTGTGTCTGTGATCTGTGATTGATTTACTGTATATTCTGAGTTTTGCCAAATTTATATTTACAATTCGGTATTTTGAGCAATTCAAGTCCGACATGTGTGGATGCGAATGGTCCAAAATAGTGGGTCGTTACATTTGGTATCAGAGCTTTGGCTCTAGGCAAAACTTAGCATATATGGTAAATTTATTTACAGAATCACTTTCATTCGAGCTTGAATCTCTTCCTTTTGAATCGATTTCTTTTGAATTTTGGAACGTTCCCTGCGATTCAAAATTCATTCTTGTCTCTCCCTATTTGTCTTCTTTTGATTCTAGAGTATCCCATAACTCCACTTCGAATGATCTTTATAATGAGTTGGCGGTCTCACCAATCTCAAATTTGCTTGTAAAGGGGTGAAACTCCTTTACAATTAGCATCGATTCATCGGAGATTTATATCTATCCTTGGTTTAGATACTAATATCTCTTGTTATTCCGAATTCTATTTCTTAAGATCGAATGTAGAATTACCTCAGAATTCCACATTGATCTAATACTTGATGTCACGGTAGACCCGGTTAAGGATGCCCGCGATTTATTTAAGCTTATCTATCCCCCTATTCTGTTAGTTAATCATCTTGTCTTTTGTTTTCAACTTATCTTCAAATCATTTTTTTTTCTTGAAGTGTATTTGTAAACTAATATTTAAAATGTTTTAATATATTGTGTTGTTTGAGTTATTGATGTTGATTTGGGTTTCCGATCGATTCGTCTGATCAACATAATCGATAGGATCTCTAAAACACTTGAACAGAGCAAACTAACACAATGTTATTTTCAAATTTGGTAAATAAATTTTGAATAATCAAACTATATATGCATAATTTTCTGAATGTTGATTGTTAATTGAATTGGATGTTAAGAAATAATATTTGATTTTATATAAAGCTTGTAACCATTGGCTTTTGTTTCATATATATATAAATAATTGAACTATAAAATATGGTTATAAATTAATTTGGAAATTTAAAAGAATTTAAAAGTAGAATTTGAGAATTTAGTTTCCGGATTTCAAACTTTGTTTTAAAGTTTTAAAAGGATATATTATTTAAAGTATTTTCGAATAGAAATTGTTTCCAAAGAATTTTAAATGTTTAAATCAGTGCTCTTTTCTTTATCGTTGGAAAATAATTTCGGTGATGATTGCAGAATCATTGACGTTCATTTTCGTGTTTCGAAGTGAAGAGACCATTCTGTAGTTTTGCTACAGTTTTGCTTTGAAGAATTAAATTGATTTGAATTTTTAAAAATATGATTTGATTTATAATATATAATGATATATGATTTAAAATTTGATTTGATATATATTATGTATATATATTTATTTATCCAGAATTGGGATGATTTCAATTATAAAATGAGGCCAAAAAAATTTGAATAAATATTTAAGCTTGAATTGGGAAAGTTTTATTTGTATAATACTAAATTACATTCCAATATAACTTATCTTAATTATTTAGAAGTTAACAATGTAATTAGATAATGTAAAATATAAAAGGATTTTTATAAATAAAATTTGAGTGGTTAAAATAAATGTTATACGCTTAAATTTTAGTTATAAAGAAATTTATAGAGGTAAACAGAATAAAAATGTAATTGAATAATGTAAAATATAAAATGGTGTTGAAGGAATTTATATATAAATTGGTATATTTTATTTAAATTGATTAATTTTGTAAATTTATTTGTTTATAAAGTTAATGTTTTTGAATAAGATGTGCTGTTTACTTAATTCTTTCTTTTCCCTTCTTTTTCCTTTTTGGGGACGAAAACTTTTGAGTAGGGGAGAGTGTAACGACCCGTACATTTTTAATAATTTAAGTTGTCAATTTAATAAGATTTTGGTAAATAAATTTGGAAGAAATAAAAAAAAACTTTGTAATTTAATAATGAAATGAATGCCAAAATGAAATGTAACAATGTATTTAAAAACTAATTGTTAACAATTGAAATGAAATTTCAATTTATTGAAGTAATGTAAATTGTTATACTTAGCTATAAATTTATCTAAGAAAACAAATGCTAACATCAAAATTTATAAATGATTTAGTATGAAATAAATGACCATTGAATAGAGATTAGGTATATAAGAATGGTAACATATGTTTGTGAACAATGAATTCAAAAGTGTGATTAAAAGTATATGAACAGTTGTAAGTTACTATTTAATTGGTCTATTAATCTAGTTGTAAATGTTACATTTGGGTATAAAACTGAATATAAGTAAATAAATGTAAGTGTTGTATGGATAAATGAATTAGTATATAATTTATGGTAATTGAATGAATTAAACATTATGTAAGCAATTATGATAATTAGTGGACATAATAAACTTGAGTGTAATATAAAGATAATGATAACATTTATTGCAAGTTAGATTTTATTTAGGCTGCTAAATTTAAAGTAGGAAATCAATTACATTTAAATGTAAGTAAATGTTCATTAATATGAGATAGGACAGTAATTGTAAAGTGTGAATATAATGAAATAAATGGAAATGTATATTTTATTCATAGACTAAAAGAAAAGAATGAAATCAAGTTGAATAAATTGATTTAGGTTTTAATTATAATAAAAGTAAGTTTGGAATTTTTTTGTAATTCATTTTCCAAATATAATAAAATCAACAATTTCTGAAAATTTTATAGTTTGGTCGAAATTTGATTTTTATTTGAAAATTTGAAGAAAATTTAAAATTTTGAATTCTATTCTTTTAATTGAAGTTGGATAGGATGCTGATATCCATTCTATTTTTCGTTTCGTAAAATTCTGATGTATACATTTTAAATTGGATAAATTACGGTGTTTTACACACAATAAATTTCTGTATATATACTTTATATTTTTCATATATATCCATCTCTATTTTATCTCTCTATTTTTATTTTGTTTAGACATTCATTTTATTATTTCGATGGTTATTAGTTTATATCTTTTATTTATGGCTTGGAGAAATAAATGGGTATACGTTATATCGTCTTAAAGGCTTGCCTTTTTAAAATTTTATTTATTAGATGTTTCTTGTGTATATCTTCTATAAAATTTTATTTATTGAATGTTTCTTTTGTATATATCTTTTATTTAATGGCTAGAAAACAAATCAACTAGACGTATGTTACTTTGTTTTAAATTTGGCACAGGTTACATTTGCTTTACTGCTTGCCTTTATTTGCTTGGCCTATTTATTTCCTACCATAGCCGTTCACCATTGTTTAGACGTGTATTACTCCCATCAAATCACATACAAATCTTCCCAAATATCTTTTCCACATTTGTCTCTTCTGATTGAAGACTTTACATACGTTTCTTTTATTAAATAGGAAATAATGCCTTCATTCACTGGCCTCTCTATCTCTTGCCATTCTCTTAGCCGTTTCTTTTTTTTATTTTCCTTCCTTAGCTGTGTATTACATTTCCAAAGCCATACAAAACTTCTCACTTTTCCCTCATTCTTCATTGCGTACAAAGAAAACAAATATCACAAGTCATGGCTTCTTCTTCCTCTTCTTTCTCCTTTTCTTTTCCTCTTTTCTTTCTTTGTTTCTTCATGTTGCTCGGCCTCACCTCCAAGCCGACCCCATCAACATCTCCACCCTATGACCGACCACCATCATCACTCCTCCTCACCACCATCCATGGTCGTGACCACCATGAAGATTCCATCACCAAATTGGTTGAAAACCTAGCCAAACTCTTATTTTCCTTCACCTCCTCTTCATGTTCTGCAGCCAAAACAAATTCCACCACCTATTTGCTTTTCCATGAACTTATCATCTCCTTGCCATGACTAGAGATGCACTTGACCCAAACAAAGTCATGGCCGAACCATGTTTGCCTTAGGGACGAACCAATAGGACCCAAACCTTCCACTTGCCTTTGCCTTTTGGCCTTCCAATGAAGTTGTAACCTCCATCTCTTCAAATTCCTCACCATAACCGTGTACACACCACTTTGGTCAAGCTTAGGTGCCTTTAAACATGATGAAGCCGAGCACTACATGGTGTGGTCAAGCCCACTTGACCATGGCCTAGCCACTTGATTTATTTAAAGAAAGGTTATGTCACTTTGATTCATTCTTTTCATTGATTTAATCTATAAATCTTTGTGTTGAATTTTATTCTTATAATTTTGTAAATTGTTTGTATACAAAATTGGATCTTGACTCTCCATCACAAAAAAACCTTGTTCGTGCCTAGTCGTGCTTTCGGAATTTTTTTTGTGTCTCTAGAATTGTTATCTTCAGCTTGAAAAGGTGAGTTTATCACTCTCGACATACGTACTTTTATAATTGTGAAACAACGACATGTGAATTGTAGAAAATTTATATGTTATGTTAATATGTTCATATATGCCTGTGATATGATTACATGATGTTAAATTCTGTTTATATATTTGTTACATCATTTGATATGATAATATATGTTCTACTGTTCATTTATTTACTATTTCTCACACTTCAAGTTCCCTATCACTATGGGTTGAAATGATACATACCCGAACAGACATTAGAATAAGGAAAAATCATTATGAGCTGAAATGATAGGCTCGAGTGATTTTTATTGTATTTTATTTAACTTGTGATTGCGGGTTTGAAATGATAGAACCCGGATTTTTCTTTTTAAATTACGGATTGAAATGATACAGATCCGTATCACTTGACCTAGGTTAGAAAATATTATACAGGACCATGGTTATATTTTTAAATAATATTTTCCTAAAAATTATTAAGTATGTTGAATTTTAAATGTATGAAATTTGAGCTTAAAGATTTGATTTAATGATTTAAAACATAAGAAGATATTGGTTTTCTGTAAGTTAAAATTTTATAAGTCTATAAGTGGCTTTAATTGAAATTATAAAAATATATTGGTTTAAATTGAACTTAAAGACCTTTATTGATGATAAATAACTTAAGAATATAATTGGATTTAATATGGAAGTTTAAATCTAACCTAGTAATTGTTATGAATTTTACTTTATGAAACGGACATGGTTTGTGTAATAAATAATGTATTTTGTACTGAAAAATTTGAATACAGTTTTAATTGGACATTTGTAATAAAATTTATTTGATTAGAAAATCATAGTTAATTGATGTATAAATGAATAGATCTAAAAGAAAAGATTGATTGTTATATTAACTATGATAAAATATTCTTTTGTGAAATGTTAAGTTATTATTTTAAATGGAAAAATGTAACTTTAATTATGACCTAACTTGATAATTGGAAATTTGGTTTTTCAAATGGAAATTTTAAGTGAAGTAAATAAATAAAAATTATTTTTATTTATGAAATGGGTATTTTAAAATAAAGTGTTAGGTTAGTGGTAAAAAGATAAAAGTTGAGTAAAATAGTGTATTTTGACTTAATAAATGAATTATGGTTTTAATTGGATATTTATTTATAAAATTTTATTTTATTAAATCATAAGTTAAATGATATCCAAATGAATGTTTTCGAAGCATGAAATTTGATTTTTATAAGTCAAAAATGGCTAAAATTGAAGTTTAAATGTATCTGAAAAGTTTTAATAAAATCTAGAATTTTATTGGTAGCATTTACAAAATGCTGTGGTTTTAAGATGGCATTTGATAAGTGCTATCCTTTCTGAAATTTAACTAAGTTCTAAAATAACCAAATACTATTACAGCATTTTATAAGTGCTGCTGTTCTGAAATTTAACTATGTTTTGAAACAACTAAATACCTATTACTGCACTTTATAAGTGCTGCTGTCTCTGAAACTAAGCTGTTTAAAAATAACTAAATATCTATTACAACACTTTATAAGTGCTGCTGTTTCTGAATTTGACAATGTTTTGAAATGTTACTAACACTTTATAAGTGCTGCTGCACTTTATGATTTTCAAAGGATAACATTCCCAAGGGTTATGATTTTTCTGAGTATTTGGATTTCCAAATGATAATAGTTCAAAATCATAGTTGAATATGATATTCTGGTTTTGAAGTATAAACTAGTTTTGAAATGGATATGATATTTTGTTTTGAGGTATAAATTATTTCGAAATAAATATCCATGGGTTATAATAACGATTGTTTGGCAAAGAGACCGGGATCGGATATGGGCATACTCTCTGTCGATACAGAAACCACTTTGACAACCGTGTACGCGGTGGAGATTCCAGAATGAAGTAGGATGGTGGTGACGATCCTATTGCGGTATGAACGTGGGCCCGACTCCCATGAGTTGGCATAAGGTGGCTAAAACAGGAGCGATTCTCGGGCCAATAAGGTAGCACCTCTGATCGGACGCATTTCTTCGATACACTTCTATTACTTTGTGATTGATTTGGTGGCCACCCTTTGATTTTTGATTTGGGAGTGTGTTCCGAGGTGGGCGGTAGTGGGTGCTATGCGTTTCCACCAGCCCGGATGCGTAATTGGTATATCTACCCTGACATTGCCTTGTTGTGCCGTGTCACCTACCATATCGAGCTTTACTACGAGTTTGGATTTGTGCCGTAGCCTATGGAGTATTGAGGGTAGCTCCCGATCTGGGGGTACGCTGATACTGGATAGACTACTGGGACTATTATGTGTTAAGGGAAAAATTGTGTCACTCCTTAATGCTATTTTAAAGTAAGCTTATTTTACTATTAGACATTATTATAATAACGAATATTACTACATAGTAGATAGTTTAACGGATCCTTAAAAGATGGGCGATCCCAAGCATCCTTTAAATTTACTTGTGCTTTTTATTATAGTTCACTTGAGTTGGTTTACATTGTATAAGTATGTCTGTCCTGACTCGAGTGTTTTGTGTTTTTCTTTACGCTCGGGTCAGACTGAGTGATACAGCATTCGAGACTCACCTTTCGAGTTGGAGCTTTCTTGGAGATCAAGCTATCTATTTCGCTTTCAGTTATCCAGTTGATTCCAGTGATGTGTTCTGATTTATACTTGATTATCATATTGCGACTTCTATTGTATCTTGTTACTTCTGTTGTATCTTGTTAACTCCGATGTATACTTATATAGTAGCTTCATGAACTACTATTTCTTTGCTTCCGCTGCATTGTTATATTACTCTGTGTCTGTGATCTGTGATTTATTTACTGTATATTCTGAGTTTTGCCAAATTTATATTTACAATTCGGTATTTTGAGCAATTCAAGTCCGACGTGTATGGATGTGAATGGTCCAAAATAGTGGGTCGTTACAGGATGCTACAACAAAAGGTAGATGTGTTACAAGCTTTCGAAGGGGTCAACGTGGTCGAAAGCTCCCTTTCGTGTCAATGTCTGCCTTTCGAAACAGATGCTTTCGCTTACATGAAGGCGTTTCAAATAGGAGGATTACCTTTCGAAGGTAGCATGCACGCCAAACCTTTCAAAACCAAAGGTTTTGCCTTCATTCAAACTACTCAGAAAGATGCATTGATCAGAACAACCCTTTCGAAAGCATAATCAAGCCTTTCGAACCGGTCGAAGCCTTTAACATCCAAGGAAGGTTCCATATCAAGTCATAAGCATACATTCAGAAGCTACCTACTGCGTCAAAACCATCAACACCTTCAAAACTCAAGAGAGCAACCTGTTGACATGATCGAAAGCTATTACTCCTACAGAGTTGCAACAACAAAGAAATAAAAAGGAAGTAGTGCGTCCACCCCTTTCGATGAAGATGGAGGCAATTAAATCCAACCAAAAGCATTGCAAAGGGTTATGCAAGTGTCAAAGGAGATAGAAGGTATACAAAGCCACCTTTCGACCAGGTTGAAAGCTCTGAGTTGAAAGGTTCCAACCCACATCTATAAATAAGACCCTAGGGGTTTGGTTTTGGAGAGGAGAATTTCATTCGTTCTACTTTTATGCTTTCATACAATTGTAAACTTGTAACCCTAATTTGGGAATATAATGGGAGAAATTGATCGTTGTGTATATCATTAGTAAAAGAAAAGTGATTCTCATGTTTTTTATTATGCTATTGTTTAGAGATTACTACTAGATTTGACTATGTTCAGCCTATGCCGACTTCGACGAAAGATCCCTTCCGACCGAGTCGAAACCCCATACATAGGCCAAAATACTTAGGATCTGGCTCCAAATTACAAATCTCCAAAAACTTATCTTCCAAGTGAGTCGAAACGATAAACTTGGCTAAAATCCCCAGGCTTAACAATCCAAGCCAAAGTTATCAAAGAAGTAAGCTTTCGACAAAGCCGAAACCCTTCCATTCAACCTATATCCTTAAACATTAGAGCTAACCTTTAAGTTACCACTACCGGTTCAAAAGGGAGGTTTCGATAATACCCTAAATCATATCACTTACTTCGAAAGGTGTCGAAAAGAGGATTGAGGTGTCTCAACCAAGTCGAAAGGTCACCATTAAGAAATTCCAATTACTACAACCCATTCGAAAGGTAGACCAAAAGAAAGGTGGGTTAATTAGAACATATATTCCTAAAATACTACTTGTGGATGTTGAAGGGTTTTCTTGGTAAGACTCATATTTCCTGGCATGACACGAGTCCAAAAGTCACATTAGGTTCTGGATCGGTGTGTCAAGAAGTGCGGGCATTTACACATGCCCATTTCCCAACATTTAGCCATTTTCAAGTCCATAGATCCATGCTTACATTTTTCCCCTCGTTTTTGGTCAGCTGGTTCGAAGTTGCTCTCGGGTATTTTTCATGATTGCCCCAAAGTAACTTTCACACCGTGAAATTTTGCATGTAGTTGCAATTTTGCCCTCGGGATTAACCGATAGCGATTCATAGGGGTCGGTTGATGTTATTCGATAATTTTTCACCAGAATTTTTCCTAAGTCAAAGTTTCACCTTTTTACACAGATCGTTCTTCAATTTTTAGCTCTAATCTGAATGCAAATTCCAAATCTTTGTCGATACAACTTCAATTTTTTTAGTTGATCCATACGTAAACATTCATATAGATACCCCATCTCCTATTGTATGAAAACAAACACATAATATAACCAAAATAACAATAGATCTATATAATACAAGAATCATATCTAGCCATAATCAAATCTAACATCAATATGATACAACAATGCATGGAATTCATATCAAGTCAACATAAAATGATTTAAAAGCATTTAAATTTTTTCATAAAACATTTATAAACTAAAACCATTTAAAGATGTCATTTTCAACTTGGAAAACAATCCAAAAACACACTTTTATTATTTTGAAAAATTTAAAAGTAGTGAGAGATGATAGGTCACTCACCTAAATGAAGTCAACCTCAAACATGAAAGATTTGAACCAACCAAGCCAATACACGTAGTGAGAGATGATAGGTCCGAAAGTGTATGATTATTCTACGAAAAGAGAAATCATACGATCTTTAATTTGGAAGTGGTTTCAAGACCCAATTCGGCTCCTATCAAAAATTATAGGCTTATAAGGTTTTTACAGTCAAAACCCTCCAACAAATAAGTGTGAAAAAGGTCACTACTAAACATTAACCAAATTTATAGCCTTAGATGATCTAATTTGGGTTTTAAAATAATATTTTATGAACCTCCGATGCGTAAAATATGTGTTGCTACACTACATTCGATATCACTTACGAAGCTTACGAGCAAACACTCCATAAGGAGTTCTGTAACGACCTGAAATTTTCAACCATTCGCATCCATACATGTCGGATTTGAATTGCTCAAAATATTAGATTGTTAATTTAAATTTGGCAAAACTCAGCATATACAATAAATAAATAATCGCAGAACCACAAACATAGAGTAATATTACAATAATGTAGCGAAAAAAAAGAATAGTAATTCATGAAGCTACCGTATATAAATATAATAGAGTTAAGCAAGATACAACAGAAGTCTCGAATACATGGATGTCTCAATACAAGAGTCTAATACAAAATCTGAATACATCACCGAATCAACTGAATAACTGAAAGCTGGAGAGATAGCTGGATCTCCAAGCGAAGCTCCAACTCCAAAGGCGAGTCTCGAATACTGTATCACTCAGTCTGACTTGAGCGTAAAGCAAAACACAAAACACTTGAGTCAGGATTAACATTCTTATATCAATAAATCCAAGTCAAGTGAAATATCAACTGAAATACAACAACTTAAAGGATGTTTGGGATAACCATCCTCTAAGGATCTGTTAAACTATATACTATGTAGTAATATACACTATTATAATAGTGTCTAATAGCAAAATAAACTTACTTTAAAATAGGGTTAAGGCTTTACATTTTGCACCTTAACACATAAATAGTCCCAGTAGTCTATCCAGTATCAGCGTACCTCCAGATCGGGAGGCTACCATAAATACTCCACAGGCTACGGCAAAAAACCAAACTCGTACAAGGCTCGCTAGGGTACGTGACATGGCACAACTAGGAAATGCTACGGTAGATATACCAATTACACTTCCGGACCGGTGGTAACGCATAGCAGCCACTACCGCCCACCTCGAGCCACACTCCCGAAATCCGAAGGTGCGCACCAAATCAATCACAAAGTAATAGAATGGCATACGATGGAGTGTGTTCGATTAGAGGAGCTTCTCATTAGCCCGTCAATTGCTCCTGTTTTAGCCACCTTATGCCAACTCACGGGAGTCAGATCCATGTATATACCTCATATAGGATCGTCCCCACCATCCTACTTCATTCTGGAATCTCCATCACGTACACAGTTGTTAAAGTGGTTTTCGATATCGACAGAGAGTATGCACATATCCGATCCCGGTCTCTTTAACAACCAAACGTTATTATAACACCGCTGTTATCCCGCCTTTTGGCAAGGCCGTGACACCAAGGAATTGACTAGTAATCTAATGATAGTCCGTCCTAGAGATCGGTCATACACAGGCTCACTATGGATATCGATGAATTTTGTTAGTCCGGATTGGGCCAAAATCGCTAGGACATGACAAGCTAAACCATGGGAGTCAAGGTTTCAAGTTTCGAGTCAATCCGAGTTCATATGCTCAAGTTATGATGGATGCAAGTTGAAGGGAAAGGCCATGTTTTCGAATCCATCCAGTGACCTTGCTTCGAATCCATAGGTGTCACTGTGCTTCGAATCCATCCAGTGACCTTGCTTCGAATCCATCAAGTTGCCTTCCTTCGAATCCATCAAGATGGAGTGCTTTGAAACCATCAGGATGCCTTCCTTCGAATCCATCAAGATGGAGTGCTTCGAATCCATCAGGATGCCTTCCTTCGAATCCATCAAGATGCCTTCCTTCGAATCCATCAAGATGGAGTGCTTCGAATCCATGAAGTTGCTCTACTTCGAATCCATCAAGATGGAGTGCTTCGAATCCATGAAGTTGCTCTACTTCGAATCCACCCTGTTGAGGCAGCTTCGAATCGATCAACTATGGGAAACCTCGATCGATTCGAACGAACGTCTCCTCATATCCATCCCCTCGAATCCAGTAACTAAAGGCGCCTAAAACCATGGATTCGACCCAGTAAACTCGGAGAAAAAGCTGGATACCCCCGAGAAGCGCGCGCGACATGTCACCATTTGCACGCACAAACCATCGATTCGACCCTATCGATTCGAAGGGGATCGATTCGAACAGACCACATCAGCCAGAAATGAAATCTTGAATCGATCATATCTCGAGATCTACAAGTCCAAATGCTATGAAATTTGGACAGGAGCTAACTGGGAACCTAAGGAATGTCCATGCCAAATTTCAGCTCAATCGGAGCAAATCTTGATCGATTCGAAGCAAGGGTCGAATCGATCCGAAAGTGGGCCCGGATTTCCAAAGAGCGGGCATGTGGGCCCCCTCACGTGCCAGAACCGGTCTCCCCTCAATTTAGGCGAAATATCAGCCTCCTACACCTATAAATAGGACTCCTGGTCATTCAGAAAAGGAGAGCTGGATTCTGAAGCGTCCAGACTCTGCCGGATCAAGATTTGCATCTTATTCTTACTGTTGAACCTGAATTCCAAGCTATAATTCGCTGTTGTTGGCTGTAATTACTTGTAATCATTGAAAGAGAATCAATAAAATCATCAAAACTTCATAGTGGATGTAGGCGATACGCCGAACCACTCTAAATTGCTTGTCTGCGTATTTACAATTCTTTTTATTGAAGTTTTTGTTAGATAATCTCTGTTTTACATTTACGTTCTTCATTTTATCTCTTCAAATAACTCCCGAAGAGTGTTGTGCCCATTTTTGGTACAAACACTTTGGTGCTTTCACTGAGAAAAACCTTGCTTTTCTCCTGCTCTGTGGATCTACTACCGTAGTTGGATTGCAAAAATCTAAGGAGGAGATCCAGATCTGTCGTCAAGTGGTTCCATCTATTCTATTCAGATTGCTCAAGATCTAAGAGGAACTGCATTCATCAATCATTTCGTATCCATATTTTCGTATCCAGAAAAAATGCCAAAGTTCGAATCGGTCACTTCGAATCGATCTGCTTCGCATCGCTCCGTTCGTATCGATTCGATCGATCCCTGTTCGTATTGATCACTTCGAATCGAACTGCTTCGCATCACTCTGTTCGTATCGATCACTTCGAATCGATCTGCTTCGCATCGCTCCGTTCGTATCGATTCGATCGATCCCTGTTCGTATCGATCACTTCGAATCGATCTGCTTCTCATCACTCCGTTCGTATCGATTCGATCGATCCCTGTTCGTATCAATCACTTCGAATCGATCTGCTTCTCATCACTCTGTTCGTATCGATCACTTCGAATCGATCTGCTTCGCATCACTCTGTTCGTATCGATTCGATCGATCCCTGTTCGTATCGATCACTTCGAATCGATCTGCTTCTCATCACTCCGTTCGTATCGATTCGATCGATCCCTGTTCGTATCGATCACTTCGAATCGATCAACTTTGCATCGTTCTGTTCGAATCGATCATTTCGACTCGATCTGCTTTGCATCGCTCCGTTCGAATCGATCACTTCGACTCGATCTGCTTTGCCTGCGCTCTGTTCGTATCGATCGCAACTGCTCCAATTCATATCGATACTCGCACGCTGCTCGTATCGATCCATCTGTGTCCAATTCGTATCGATACAAAATTTCAAAAAATTATTTTTCGGGTACGACCCAAATTTCCTAAAAAGAGGCTAAAAAAAATTTTTTCGGGGGAAACCCCCCGAACCCTAGCCGTAGCACAGGGCACCCGCATTGTCGATTCAATCACCAGTTTAATGAAGGGACATTCCATCCATGCTTCTGATTGTTCCATGACTGAACAAGACATAGGAGATCACAACAACAAATGTTGAGTTGCAATCAAGGAATGGGTAAAGAAATACTACTCAACCGTACTCCCAAAGGCTGGAGAACCTAGTTAGTATGCCAAGAACTGGGGTTGATTAATATATCATGCTTTTAAGGTGGAATGCAACTTCCTCCAATTGACCAGCTTTCAAACTCCTGAGTTGACAACTATGGTACGACGGCTAATATGACGACTCCCCTACACTGTCTACTCTACCGACTCAAAGCATAGCTGGTCACCGCTGAACCATCTTCAAATGCCCGCATCTTAATCATTCTACGTCCACATGACTAAAAGCATGGCATACAACCTCAAGAAGACTTCCTTAATACCCTATATAGGTCCTCTATCTGGATGAAAGTTTGGGATAAACACCAATCTGTTAGCCCATTTTAACCAACTCACCGTCCTAACGGCATTGCAAACAACTCGAACGCAATCATGCATACGTCATTGACCAGTGTTACAAGACCCCTGGGCAATAAAATGAGCCTGATCATAATGCCGATTGGGGAATCTTTCCTATTCGAGACCTATTCGTTGAAACCATCCTACATGCAGAACTTCCAGTGAAAATTCAACATGTTAACTATGTCGGTGTGTTATGGAAATACAACCCCCGGCACTACCTCAAGAAGTGAGAATTGCGCATGGCTTACACCAAGAGTGATGACTGCTATCAAATGTAGTTGTCTTCCCCCATTCCTCAAAGAACATTCTCAATCGTGGTTAGACATACCAGATCTACTTCTTATATTGTTGAAGTGAATGAAGAAGCTGGCAGCCAACGAATTTATCCAAAGCCCGCAGCCAGTTGCTGCCGATACCCATAAATGAATTCATCACCGGCGCTTATTTCCAGACTTTGACAAGAGAACCGGTGGATCGCCGCCGACAATTACACCAACATGTCTAGGCCATTTTTGAGTTGATGAATCAGATGAAGGATCAACATAGCAAGATAAGGACGGGACCTGCTCCATACTCTAGATCGGAAAACTCCTCTTCTCTAAATGGCTACCGTGAACGCCAACGCCATAAGGCTGCTCCGGAAAGGATAGCTCCAACAATATGTGCAAGCCCTATAAAACGAAGGACCGAGAACATCCGACTCCTATCAATCAAATACTTTGATCAAATTGAACCATTTGCGTTAGACTTCCAACTGAGAAGGGCTGGAATGATGTGCAATAGCGAGCATACGACGCTGCCTCACTTATCAATGAGATTTGATCTGATCTCTTTTGAATTATTTCTAATTCAATTTCATTTACGTTGCGAAATATGACCTACTTGAATTAAACTACTTGCAAATGATGCAGGTAACCAAGTACTTAAGATTGGGTGCAAAACGACCTCCGCGGACCATGATCAAATCATTGAGATATCATCGTGATGAGCATGATTCGACCACTCATCAGCTACTATATGCCCCTGACTGGGGGCAAGGCATCAAAGCGGAAGAGACCGACAAGGTCAGAACCCTAGTACAAAGTGGATGCAACCGACCATCCACTCATCTGCCTATGCAATTTAATTAGGAGATGTAAGAAAGACTTGGAGTTATATGTCCCAACAGTGCCTTCTCCATCTCGTACTTGAAGCTTGCCAAAATACTTATGCTTCTTCTAATGCCCGATAAAATCGGAATCACATCAAGGGTGGACGTGATGTCACCACCCATACATCCAATCCTACATTAGACATTTGGGATTTTTTGAGGGAACACATGTTTAAAGGTCCAACCCTCAATTTAAAGTCATCAACGACTGATTGTCTACTCACTAACCATCATGAGCCGTCATTTCAACTCTCTTCCTTAGCTCGATCGAAATAATTCAAAGTATAAATTGGATGTGACTCGACTGTCTGCTCTCCATTTCTTGCACCCGACTTAAGGGAAAATATACAACTCAAAGTGGATGTAATTCGACCATCCTTTCCTATGCTCGAGCACAAAGCTTGCCAGAACACTAATCTTACTCCTTAGGCCTGGCAAAAGCGAAATCCAAATGAACATGGACGCGATCTAACCGTCCATACTCTAAACCTCATCCTTTGTTGAGGGGCCTATAAGTGGAAGTTAATTGGGATCCTACCGATCTCTCGCTAAGTGAAACCCCAAGCTCGGGGGCATATCGCTGCACAAAAAGCCGGACAAAAACTGATACATGGCGATCCATCAACAAACTCCAGCTTCCGAGAGCACGAACTGGAGTATAAACATTTTCCTAAAACCCCAGAGTACTCCGAGAGCGCGAGCTGGGTACAAACTTTTTACTTAACTCCGTACTCCCAGAGTGCGAGGCGGAGTATAAACATTTTCCTAAAACCCCAGAGTACTCCGAGAGCGCGAGCTGGGTACAAACTTTTTACTTAACTCCGTACTCCCAGAGTGCGAGGCGGAGTATAAACATTTTCCTAAAACCCCAGAGTACTCCGAGAGCGCGAGCTGGGTACAAACTTTTTACTTAACTCCGTACTCCCAGAGTGCGAGGCGGAGTATAAACATTTTCCTAAAACCCCAGAGTACTCCGAGAGTGCGAGCTGGGTACAAACTTTTTACTTAACTCCGTACTCCCAGAGTGCGAGGCGGAGTATAAACATTTTCCTAAAACCCCAGAGTACTCCGAGAGCGCGAGCTGGGTACAAACTTTTTACTTAACTCCGTACTCCCAGAGTGCGAGGCGGAGTATAAACATTCATTCAACTCCGTACTCCCAGAGCGCGAGACGGAGTATAAACATTCACAAAACCCCAGAGTACTCCGAGAGCGCGAGCTGGGTATAAATATCAACAAACTCCAGCTTCCGAGAGCGCGAACTGGAGTATAAACATTAACTAACTCCGGATTCCGAGAGCGCGAACCGGAGTATAAACATCAACAAACTCCAGCTTCCGAGAGCGCGAACTGGAGTATAAACATTAACTAACTCCGGATTCCGAGAGCGCGAACCGGAGTATAAACATCAACAAACTCCAGCTTCCGAGAGCGCGAACTGGAGTATAAACATTAATTAACTCCGGATTCCGAGAGCGCGAACCGGAGTATAAACATCAACAAACTCCAGCTTCCGAGAGCGCGAACTGGAGTATAAACATTAACTAACTCCGGATTCCGAGAGCGCGAACCGGAGTATAAACATCAACAAACTCCAGCTTCCAAGAGCGCGAACTGGAGTATAAACATTAACTAACTCCGGATTCCGAGAGCGCGAACTGGAGTATAAACATTAAACTAACTCCGAACTCCGAGAGCTCGAGCCGTAGTATAAACTACAACCAAGTACGGCCTCGAGGAGGGTGGACCCGTCCACCTAACGACTTCGACTGCATCTCAACCAAGTTACATCACTCATTCCCCGAGCATAGGCGCAGACTCAACACATGAAAATGAGTGATCAACAGTTGTCATAAAGATACAAGTCCCCAGAGTGTGGATGTTAAAATTAAGCAGTGAACAATATTGCATAACGCCTATTACGGCTTATCCCCAAGACTGGGGGCAGAAGTACAAATTACTGAAAGAAGAGAAAGGTGACTCGCTGCCTCTCCGGCTTAGCGTCCATTAAAACTTAAGGCAACGACTGCAAGGAGGCCTTAATGCCAACCAAACATAATGACGCCCAAAGTTACAAGCAACCAATCATATCATACCGCCGGATCGACGGGCAATGTCGATCTGCGCCTTTCATATCATACCATCGGATTGACAGGAAATGAGGTCCGAGCATTCTGCATCATGTCGTCAAATCGACGGTCAATATCAATCCTCTTCAACTACAAATCGATGTGACCCGAGCATGCATCGAATATCTTCGACCAGCATAGCACGGATAAAAGAATAAACCACGAATGAGTGTGACTTGACCATTCGTCCTTCGTCGCCTTCCTTCGATCCGTCAGGAAGAGCATGAGACCAAATGAGCATGACATGACTGCATTTGAGCTGACTTTATCCCTAGATCTAACGGGAGAACGTAAATCGAAATGGACATGGTTGATCAGCCAACTCCAAATGAATGCAACGCGACCATTCATTCATTGACTCTTACCATGATCCGGCTAAAAGAGCGATTCGAAACAAGTGCAACCTAAACATCTGCACACTGATTCTTACCCTAGATTCGACAAGGGAAGCACCAATCCTGCATTGGATCTGGCTAGACGATTCACTCTTCAGTTTTTGCCCAAAGTATGGCGACATAAGCAGCAGAGCGAATGTCGTTGACCATCCAGAATCTAGCTTATGTCCGAATGTCGACAAAGTAACGATGTATTCCGCCTAGAGGAGAGAACTAGAACATAATGCATGATAGGCACGACTCGGTCCTCCGTCCGTTAATTTGATCCTATGGTTCAATGGAATATAATACAAAATTGAAGCGGACATTGTCTACCTTGCCACTTATCGAGATACTCCCCAGACTTGGGGGCACGAGCAAGAAGATAAGATTAATATGATTCAACCACTCATCAATGAACTCTAATTCTAAAAGCTTGAACTACAGTATAAACACCGCTAGGACGAGACTAGACCGTCCGCGTAATGCATCCGCCAACCCGTCACTGGGGGCAAAGGAGTAATTATCCGAGAGTTAACTATGACAATTTCAACCTATGACCCATGCTTGATATTCGTAACAACTCTAGGTTGCGATCGAAAGGATGCCTAGAGATAGAATCATCAAATCAATACCCAAACTCATGGGCGACTGATCATTCAGAAACACAAGTAAATTCAATCTCAAAGCTGGAGCCAGCTATGTAGCAGCATGCAGTACGAGGCTAAATTCTACTAACCCTTTGATTTAACATCCTTATAAGCCTAATCATTTACCATTGAAAATAAACACATGAGGCACCTACAACCCTTCATGTGTATTGTGGATCAGATCACAACTCTACGCAATGATGGTGCAAGAGTCGACTGCATTGCTTTAGGTGAATTTGATATGTTCGCTTGGACTCAATCTCATGTGTATATATGGACTCTTACCCACCATTAAGAACCCTGCACTAAGTGCCAACCCGATGCATGTCTCGGTGAATAAAAACAAAGCAACATGGATCCAGAAAGATCTGCTACACTTAAGGAGGGGGCGAATCTACTCAAAACCAATAGGTTTATCCGCAATGTCCTCTACCCAAAATGAATATTCAATCCTTTGCTTATGAGAGAAATAAAAGGAGAGTGGCGAACATACACCGACTACCCAGATTTGCACGAGGCATGGCAAAGCATAGCTTCCACATCCAATGATCAATCAACTAATTGACTTAACCATCAGGCATGAATTACTCTCATCCATGGATGCAAACTCTAGATGCAATCAGATACTGAAACATGTCCTAGACCAGGAATACAACTATTTCATCACAGATCCGGACCTGTAGTGCTATACTGCATTCTTTGGATTCAAACTTGAGAACGATAGGTCCAATAGAAACCTTAGATACCTGAAAAGCTACTCAAATGGAATATCAAGCTAAGCCAATTTGATATCACTTATCTCCGTCGGAGAGCTCTTGATGGTCAAACATTAGCATACTTCATATCTGAATTCACTACATCGGACGATTATCCGAAGAACAGTGGAGAACCATCCAACCGATGGAGAACGTACCCCGATAGAACTTCCAATAATCGGCTTTCTAACATCGAAGTTGCATTAATAACTCTTGAGGAACAAACGATCTGCTACGCCCTGAAACTCAACTTCCTTGTAACAAATAACGAAGTTAACTATGAAGCCTTGGCGCTCAAACTTGCAAGAAAACTACGAGTGGAAACTTTACATGTCTTATGTGATTACCAGTTAGTAGTATGCCAAGTCAGGGAAGATTATCTGACTAGGGGGCGATGTCTTGCTCCTTATCTCTACCGGGTCCAAAAGCTACCAGTCGGCTTCGACTATTACACCACTACACAAATCCTCAGAGAACTAAACAAAAAGGCCGAATCAATCGCCAAGCTAGCCAGTTCTGGGGATGCACGACAAATAGACTTTTTCCTAGTTAAAATACTATTATTCCAAGCATTGGCATATGAAGATCTGCTAGATCTTAGAGATGGATCTAGGAGAGGAGTCATGGATAACTCCTATCGAAGATTATCCACAATCGGGGATTCTTATTGAATAAACGAATAAGAAATGGCATATCCTCCGTGAAGCATCACTGCATGATTATGTCTAGATCGTTTGACTCCGTCGATACAAAGTATTACTTTTATATCCATCGATCTGAGACTCGATATTACGTATTCACCGATACGAAGCATATATTCCAACCCTTCACATCGATTCAGGAGAGGATCGTTGCGAGGAAGCTTTCAAGAGCAACCCTCAAATGTTGTTACAATGAATTTCACGTCGGTTCAGGAGAGGATCGATACGGAATTCAATATAAGATAAACTGACAACGACTCGTGAACGTCAGCGAGAGTCAGATTAACATATATGCATAAATGTTGGACTAATCTTCAATATTCCAGATTTACAGGAATTGGAAGCTCATTTGATAACGATTACAACAACAAACGGGTAACCGCTAGCATACAGCAATCGGTCGCAACAATACATGGTACAGCAGTCGACAGTCAACAGTTTGCATTATCAAGAAGAACGGTCGAAGGTCACAGCTTCCACCGAAAAGACAATAACTATTCAGAGTAATGATAGCAGTATTTCAAAGCAAGTCATGTTCCCACAAGACGTACTTTGGGGGGCAAATGTTATCCCGCCTTTTGGCAAGGCCGTGACACCAAGGAATTGACTAGTAATCCAATGATAGTCCGTCCTAGAGATCGGTCATACACAGGCTCATTATGGATATCGATGAATTTTGTCCGAGTCTGGATTGGGCCAAAATCGCTAGGACATGACAAGCTAAACCATGGGAGTCAAGGTTTCAAGTTTCGAGTCAATCCGAGTTCATATGCTCAAGTTATGATGGATGCAAGTTGAAGGGAAAGGCCATGTTTTCGAATCCATCCAGTGACCTTGCTTCGAATCCATAGGTGTCACTGTGCTTCGAATCCATCCAGTGACCTTGCTTCGAATCCATCAAGATGCCTTCCTTCGAATCCATCAAGATGGAGTGCTTCGAAACCATCAGGATGCCTTCCTTCGAATCCATCAAGATGGAGTGCTTCGAATCCATCAGGATGCCTTCCTTCGAATCCATCAAGATGCCTTCCTTCGAATCCATCAAGATGGAGTGCTTCGAATCCATGAAGTTGCTCTACTTCGAATCCATCAAGATGGAGTGCTTCGAATCCATGAAGTTGCTCTACTTCGAATCCACCCTGTTGAGGCAGCTTCGAATCGATCAACTATGGGAAACCTCGATCGATTCGAACGAACGTCTCCTCATATCCATCCCCTCGAATCCAGTAACTAAAGGCGCCTATAACCATGGATTCGACCCAGTAAACTCGGAGAAAAAGCTGGATACCCCCGAGAAGCGCGCGCGACATGTCACCATTTGCACGCACAAACCATCGATTCGACCCTATCGATTCGAAGGGGATCGATTCGAACAGACCACATCAGCCAGAAATGAAATCTTGAATCGATCATATCTCGAGATCTACAAGTCCAAATGCTATGAAATTTGGACAGGAGCTAACTGGGAACCTAAGGAATGTCCATGCCAAATTTCAGCTCAATCGGAGCAAATCTTGATCGATTCGAAGCAAGGGTCGAATCGATCCGAAAGTGGGCCCGGATTTCCAAAGAGCGGGCATGTAGGCCCCCTCACGTGCCAGAACCGGTCTCCCCTTAATTTAGGCGAAATATCAGCCTCCTACACCTATAAATAGGACTCCTGGTCATTCAGAAAAGGAGAGCTAGATTCTGAAGCGTCCAGACTCTACCGGATCAAGATTTGCATCTTATTCTTACTGTTGAACCTGAATTCCAAGCTATAATTCGCTGTTGTTGGCTGTAATTACTTGTAATCATTGAAAGAGAATCAATAAAATCATCAAAACTTCATAGTGGATGTAGGCGATACGCCGAACCACTCTAAATTGCTTGTCTGCGTATTTACAATTCTTTTTATTGAAGTTTTTGTTAGATAATCTCTGTTTTACATTTACGTTCTTCATTTTATCTCTTCAAATAACTCCCGAAGAGTGTTGTGCCCATTTTTGGTACAAACACTTTGGTGCTTTCACTGAGAAAAACCTTGCTTTTCTCCTGCTCTGTGGATCTACTACCGTAGTTGGATTGCAAAAATCTAAGGAGGAGATCCAGATCTGTCGTCAAGTGGTTCCATCTATTCTATTCAGATTGCTCAAGATCTAAGAGGAACTGCATTCATCAATCATTTCGTATCCATATTTTCGTATCCAGAAAAAATGCCAAAGTTCGAATCGATCACTTCGAATCGATCTGCTTCGCATCGCTCCGTTCGTATCGATTCGATCGATCCCTGTTCGTATTGATCACTTCGAATCGAACTGCTTCGCATCACTCTGTTCGTATCGATCACTTCGAATCGATCTGCTTCGCATCGCTCCGTTCGTATCGATTCGATCGATCCCTGTTCGTATCGATCACTTCGAATCGATCTGCTTCTCATCACTCCGTTCGTATCAATTCGATCGATCCCTGTTCGTATCGATCACTTCGAATCGATCTGCTTCTCATCACTCTGTTCGTATCGATCACTTCGAATCGATCTGCTTCGCATCGCTCTGTTCGTATCGATTCGATCGATCCCTGTTCGTATCGATCACTTCGAATCGATCTGCTTCTCATCACTCCGTTCGTATCGATTCGATCGATCCCTGTTCGTATCGATCACTTCGAATCGATCAACTTTGCATCGTTCTGTTCGAATCGATCATTTCGACTCGATCTGCTCTGCATCGCTCCGTTCGAATCGATCACTTCGACTCGATCTGCTTTGCCTGCGCTCTGTTCGTATCGATCGCAACTGCTCCAATTCATATCGATACTCGCACGCTGCTCGTATCGATCCATCTGTGTCCAATTCGTATCGATACAAAATTTCAAAAAATTATTTTTCGGGTACGACCCAAATTTTTCGGGTACGACCCGAACCCTAGCCGCAGCGCAGGGCACCCGCATCATCGACATTCATTTTCAAGTTTCAAAGTATCAGATCGTTTTAAAACCAAAGTTTGACATCACCAGATTTAGCTTTAAAACCAAAGTTTGACATCACCAGAAATTAAATTCTCAAATTCTTAAATTTAAATTCATTTCAATTCCCAAATCAATTTATAAATCATGTTTATAAATTCGTTTGTAGAACAATAAATGATAATCAAATTTTATCATTCAAACAACCAATTTAATTAACTTATTAAGTTCCAGAAAATCTTACTTATATATTTATAAAATAATCATACAAATTTATTTCATTTACTAAATTTGAAAACAATATTGTGTCAGTTTGCTCCGTTCAAGTGTTTTGGAATTCCTATCGATAGCGTTGATCAGACGAATCGATCGAAAACCCAATTCAACATCAACAACTCAAACAACACAATATAAAACATTTTAATATAAATACAAATACACTCCCTCACTCGATAATACAAAATAGATTTCAAAACATGGATAGAGATCCAAATATAGAGGGATCCTAAACCAAAGGATTCAACTAGAAGATAGGCTCGATAGGGAGATACATAGATTTCAAAGAGAGAAACGAATGGATAGACTTATATAAATCGCGGACAACCTTAACCGGGTCAACCGTGACATCAAAATAAGATCGAGGTAGAATTCTAGAGCAAATCGACATTCGATTGCCAGAGATATAATTCAAGTATAACAAAAGATAGCAGCATCGTAAACCGAGGATACAGAAATCTCCGATGAATCGATGCTTATTGTAAAGGAGTTTCACTCTTTTACAAATCATTCAGTGGTGCCATGGGTTGCTCCGGAATCAAGGAAACACGAATAGGGGAGACAAGGATGGATTTTGGAACCGAGGGGAGCGTTCCAAAATTTAAAGGAAACCGAGTCAAAGAGGATGAGATTCAAGCTCAAACGAAAGTGATTATGTAATCAAATTTACTAGATATGCTAAGTTCTTCCTAAAACCAGAGCTCTGATACTACATGCAATGACTTGAAATTTTCAACCATTCGCATCCATACATGTCGGATTTGAATTGCTCAAAATATCAGATTGTTAATTTATATTTGGCAAAACTCAGCATATACGGTAGATATATAATCACAGAACCATAGACACAGAGTAATATAACAATAATGCAGTGGAAATAAAAGAATAGTAGTTCATGAAGCTACCATATATATATATATAACAGAGTTAAGCAAGATACATCAGAAGTCTCGAATACGTAGATGTCTCAATACAAGAGTCAAATACAAAATCTGAATACATCACAGGAATCAACTGAATAACTGAAAGCTGGATAGATAGCTGGATCTCCAAGCGAAGTTCCAACTCCAAAGGTGAGTCTCGAATACTGTATCACTCAGTCTGACCCGAGCGTAAAGCAAAACACCTAACACTCGAGTCAGGATTAACATTCTTATATCAATAAATCCAACTCAAGTGAAATATCAACTGAAATACAGTAACTTAAAGGATGTTTGGGATAACCATCCTCTAAGGATCCATTAAACTATCTACTATGTAGTAATATACACTATTATAATAGTGTCTAATAGTAAAATAAACTTACTTTAAAATAGTTTTAAGGCTTTACATTTTCCACCTTAACACATAAATAGTCCCAATAGTGTATCCAGTATCAGTGTACCTCCAGATTGGGAGGCTACCCTAAATACTCCACAGGCTATGGCACAAAACCAAACTCGTACAAGGCTCACTAGGGTAGGTGACACGACACAATTAGGCAATGCCAGGGTAGATATACCAATTACACTTCTGGACTAGGGGTAACGCATAGCAGCCACTACCGCCCACCTCGAGCCACACTCCCGAAATCCGAAGGTGCGCACCAAATCAATCACAAAGTTATAGAATGACATACGATGGAGTGTGTCCGATCAGAGGAGCCACCTCATTAGCCCGTCAATTGCTCCTGTTTTAGCCACCATATGCCAACTCATGGGAGTCGGGTCTACGTATATAACTCATATAGGATCGTCGCCACCATCCTACTTCATTCTAGAATCTCCACCGCGTACACAGTTGTTAAAGTGGTTTTTGGTATCGACAGAGAGTATGCCAATATCTGATCAAGGTCTCTTTAACAACCAAACGTTATTGTAACACCGCGGTCATTTCAAAATAGTTTATACTTCAAAACCAAAATATCATTTTCATTTCAAAACCCAAATCAATACGATGTCCTTTCCATTTCAAATATATCCATTTCCAAAATCATATCACTTTCCAAAGTTATCACGCTTTCGAAATCATAGTCTTTTAAAATCAAAACACTTTGGAAATCACAGCTTTGAAATCATAGCATTTTGGAAATCATAACACTTTGAAATTATAGCATTTTGGAAATCATAACACTTTTGAAATTATAGCATTTTGGAAATCATAACACTTTACTCTTAAACAGTTTAGATATTAAAATTAGTATATATAATAAAATAGTTTTTAAATAAAATAGTTTATATAAATAGTTATAAGTTAAAATAGTTTATAAATAAAAATAGTTTATAAATAAAAATAGTTTATTTAAATAGTTAAAAGTTAAAATAGTTTATAATAAAATAATTTATATTAAAAATGATTTATATTAAAATAGTTTATATTAAAATAATTTATAAAGTAAAATATCAATAGTTTTAAATATAATTTAAAATTACTTTATAAAATAAAATAGTTTCCTCGACTTTCACAAATCGATTCAAATCAATTCGAATTCCAAATTCAAATTTAACCAAATCTAAATCATCAATTTCAATTCCAATTCAATTAAACATTTTCAAGTTATATCGATTTCAAATACCAATTTGAACCACAAATAAACCATTTCAATTTCAATATATTTCAAAGCTTTAAATATTCCACATTTCAAAACTAAATTCGATAATTTTATATATATATCAATTCACTTTTCTATTATTTAGTTTTGAAATATTTACTTAATTATTTCAATATCATTTGAATACAACTTCAAATTACAAAATATCCCATTTAAATTTATATAAGTTTGAAATATCCATTTAAGTCACCTTTAATCAAATTTCAAGTTATAAAACACTTCTTTAAAAATTCAAATTCAATAAATTTCAAATAAATCTTATTTAAGTATAATTCTTAAATAAATATAATTTCAAATCAATTTCAAATTTATCTTTACAACCCGAATCATTACAAACTCTATATTCGAAAATATAAATTTTAGATAAATACTTAAACATATTATATATCAACTTTATTAAACCAACTTTAATAAATATTTAAAATTAATATTTATCAAAACCATATATTTCTTTTCAAAACCTGATGCAGCCCAGAAAGAAGTCATAGGTCGTAACATGTTGATAGGTCGAATCCGACCTAAAGCTAACGAGTTAACATTTTGTGAAGAATGGTGGAAAGTTGAAGTCATAGGTCGCGGCCGACCTAACGAAGTCTATAAGTCGCTCCAACGACTTAGTAAAGATCAGCATCGATCTAGTGGAAAAGCGCTCAAACGACCTAACTTGTTTTTAGATCGTATGCGACCTAACGAGCTAAGGCATAGGTCGTGGGAACGACCTAACAAATCACTAGGAAAAGAGCTACGACCTAATGGGTTTGAGAATGGCGAGCTAAAGCAAAGGAATAGGTCGCTGGAACGACCTAAAAGGATGCGCCGACCTAACGAAGTTTTAGGTCGCTCACGACCTAACAAAGTTGGCACGCGAGTTACGGGCTTCAAAGGGATGGAATGCAGACGAGATAAGAGGTTACGACATACTTTAGGTCGCGTAAACGAGCTACGACCTAAGATAGGTCGCTCCGATATTCTGGAAGAGGACCGCCTCGAGCTACGACCTAAGATAGGTCGCGTAAAGTCTTAAGTCGCGAAGAGAGTTAGGTCGCAGGAAATCCTTGGGTCGCGAACTTGTTAAGTCGTTGAGTTGGATGCCGCTTTATTTTAGGTCGCTGAAGTTTGAAGACGTGGATTCTTTAAGCCGCTTTAATCTCTGCCGTTGATTCCTTAGGTCGCTACTGGAGACGGATGTTATGTCGTATGATTGTATAGTTCTTAAGTCGTGAGTAGTTAGGTCGTGTACGACCTAAGTGTTGTAAAGTCGTTACGTTGTCTTGTATGTTGGTTTGTAATATGTGGTTGTATTGTAATGTGAACTGTTAGGTCGTTAACGACCTATACTAAGTCGCTGGGTTTTATAGGTCGCACCATTTTTAGGTCGTAGGTCGTTCATGACCTAAGAGTTATGTTGAAATTTTGATTCTATTTTGGCGTGTGAGTTGTAGCCTATAAATAGGCAAGTGTGGTCATTTGTAAAAGTTTAGTTGATTTGAAATAATATTCTTGTTTTGTTAGCTTTGTGATTTCGCCAAATTGGTAGTTGAGTGTAATCTCCTATCTCCTCTTTCGGATAATCGAGTGCGCTCGATTCAACGATTGCAGAAGCCGATTCACGGAATCTAGTGCGCTAGATCAACGTGTGAAGAATCGCAGATCTTTAAACCCGGTATCATGCGCGATCAACGAGTTCGGGATAGCTAGAATTCGGTATCTTCGGATCAATGAATTCGGGCATTTCAGTATCTTCCAATCCATCGATTGCTACTCTCATCGATCGACATTGTTTTTGAGTAATCCGCTGCATCAGTTTTGGTATCAGAGCTTGTTTAGCCAATCATAGCTAAATCGAGTCTTGGAGCCAATCATTTTGAAGAAGTTTGAATCGAAGTAAAGATTTGAGGTTATTAATCACGGCCGAGAGCAAGAAGGGAAGTGTTCGACTTTGTATTGAAGTTGGAAGGACAGATCTATCTTGTTTGGGAGTTTGGGTGTTCATCATGTTCATCACAATTTGCAACACGTGTGAAGATTTCGATCCATTTCATTTTGGATCAAAGTTCGAAAGGTGTTTGAATTTTAAAGTATTGAAGTGTTTGAGAAATTTTGAATCATGCCACCAAGGAGAGCTAATCGTCACCAAAACGTAGAAGCTTTGTATCGAAGAGAAGAAGCTGATGAGATGGAGCAAAGAATCAATGAGAACTTTAGTGAAAAGCTTAATGAAGGGATTGGACGATTAGAGAAGATGATGTTAGAGATGAATCAGAATCGGAGAAGGGTATCACCTGAATCTAATCATGGGGGAAGTAGAGTCTCGCTACATTCCAATCGAGACAGAAGTGTTGACAATGAACAAAGGCGTGGGAGGAACGTGGATGATCGTGAACGGAGGAATGTAGATAGAAGGGATGATGGTGGTAGACGTGAAAGCAGTAGAGATGTGGGTGGACGAGATAGACAACGATATACATCTGATTTTGAAGAGGAGTATGATGGTGGTAGTGTTCGAGGACGAGGTCAAGGAAGAAATCACTCTGAGTATGATCACAAGTGGGAGTCGGGGATGAAGACGGAAATACCGGAGTTTAAAGGAGGTATGCAAGCTGAGGAGTTTTTGGATTGGGTAGCTAATGTTGAAGAGATTTTTGACTTCAAAGAAGTTCCAGAACATCGTAGAGTGAAGTTGGTTGCTACGAGGTTGAGGGGTAGAGCTTTGGCATGGTGGCAGCAAACCAAACGTACACGTGAACGAATGGGGAAGTCAAAAGTTGAATCTTGGGAGAAGATGAAGAAATTGATGAAAGCAACATTCTTACCTTACAATTATCAATCTTTGATGTATCAACGTTTGCAGAATTTGAGGCAGGGCACAAAGGCTGTTAATGATTACGCGGATGCATTTTATCAACTTATTGCGAGGAATGATATTATGGAAATGGAAGAGCAGCTGACATCTAGATTCATTGGGGGATTGCGAATGCAGATTCAGGATATGGTTAACATGTTTGATCCCAGATCTGTAGCGGAAGCACATCAGAAAGCGTTGGCTTGGGAGAAACAGGGACGACGAGGAGGTGGTGTGTTTACTAATTCCAACAATCAAGTGAAGGGTGTTAGTGGAAGTTCTAATGTTTCTAAACCTATCAGTAAACCAGTGGTGAAGGAGGCTGAGAAGGCAAAGGTTAACAACGGTTTCAAATGTTACAATTGCCAGGAGATGGGTCATAAAAGCAATGAGTGTCCAAAGCCTAAGAAGCGAGTGATGGTTGCGGAAGCTGAGGATGAGGAGGAAGAAGCTGAATGTTCTAATTCATTACCAGTGGAGGAGGAAGACTTGTTGTCGAGAGATGAAGGGTATTCATTGATGATGAGGAGAAGTTGTTTGACCCCAAAGCAAGAGGAGGAAAGTAGTTGGTTGAGGAATAACATTTTTCAGTCTACATGCACTATTCTTGGAAGAGTTTGCAAGTTTGTTATTGATGCTGGAAGTTGTGACAATATTATCTCTACAGAAGCGGTGAAGAAGTTAGAATTAAAAACTGAGAAACATCCTAAACCGTACAAGTTAGCATGGTTGAGGAAGGGTGGTGAGGTGAAAGTTGGACGAAGGGCTTGTGTTAAATTTTTGATTGGGAAGAAATACAAAGATGAAATTTGGTGCGATGTTGTAGATATGGATGTCTGTCATTTGTTGCTGGGGAGACCGTGGCAGTATGATAGGGCGGTGCAACATGATGGGCGTACCAAAAGTTACAGTTTCATGTTTGAAGGCACAAAGATTACTCTAGTTCCAAAGAAACGACAACAGGAGGAAAACAAATTGGAGGAGATTGAAGAGCTTAAAACTTTGTTATCTTTGAAGGAGTTTGTGAAGGAAGTAGAGGAGGAGCCTGAAGTGATTTTGTTGATTGGGCGAGAGAGCAGTGAAGAGGTTGAAATTCCGGAAGAAGCAAAGCCAGTTTTGAAAGAATTTGACGATGTATTTCCAGAGGAGTTACCAATGGAGTTTCCACCGTTGAGGGATATACAACATCAGATAGATCTTGTTCCAGGTGCTGTGTTGCCACACAGACCACATTATCGAATGAGTCCAAAGGAACATGAAGAATTGAGAAGGCAAGTGGAAGAATTGCTTGAACAGGGGCGTGTGCAGGAGAGTTTAAGTCCTTGTGATGTACCAGCTTTATTGGTACCCAAAAAGGATGGAACGTGGAGGATGTGCACAGATAGTAGAGCATTGAATAAGATCACAGTCAGATACCGATTTCCGATGCCAAGGCTTGATGATCTATTGGATCAAATCAGTGGGTCCGTAATCTTTTCTAAGATTGACTTGAAGAGCGGTTATCATCAGATTCGCATTAGACCAGGGGATGAATGGAAGACAGCATTCAAGACGAGAGAAGGATTGTATGAATGGCTGGTAATGTCGTTTGGTCTATCGAATGCACCGAGTACATTCATGAGGGTGATGAATCAAATTTTCAGACTGTACATTGAAAAATTTGTGGTGGTTTACTTTGATGATATTCTGATCTACAGTGCTAGTACAGAAGAACATGTTCAACATTTGAAGAAAGTGTTAATTATTCTACGTGAAGAACAATTCTATGCTGCTACAAAGAAGTGTGTTTTCATAGCGAGGAGTGTTTTATTTCTGGGGTATGTTGTGTCGGAAGAAGGAATACAGGTTGACCAAAGTAAAGTTGAAGCTATCAGAGATTGGCCGCAACCCAAGACGATAACGGAAGTTCGTAGTTTTCACGGGTTGGCTTCATTTTATCGAGGTTTATTCCACACTTTAGTAGTGTGATGGCGCTTGTGACTGATTGCATAAAGGGTAAACAGTTTGCATGGACGGAGGAAGCCGGGGTTGCTTTTGATCGAATCAAAGGACTCTTGACGTCTGCACCAATTCTAATATTACCAGATTTTCAGCTAGTGTTTGAACTAAATACTGATGCATCCAAGGTTGGGATTGGAGGAGTGTTGAGTCAGAGGGGACATCCGATTGCATACTTTAGCGAGAAGTTATCAGGAGCAAAGATGAGATACAGTACATATGATGTGGAATTTTATGCTGTTGTGCAATCTATTAAACACTGGAGACACTATCTGTTAACGCTAAAAAGTGAACGCTAACACCCGGTGTGTGTAATAGAATCGTGAAAGCACCACCCGTTGGTACGGGAACAGAATACAAGCTGAAAATAGCAGTAAAACGGTAAACGATAACAGATTTATAGTGGTTCGGCCCGTAATTGAGCCTACGTCCACTTTATAGTCTTTTATTGCTGATTCGATTACAAGATGATACAATATTCTTCAAAGTACAATACAATTTGATCACAAGAACACCCTTGACTACTAGCTCAAACTTCGATGATGAAACTCGGTGAATCCGTGTCGGATGTATGAAATTCCTCCCGAAGCTTGTTGTAGTGTCTCGAGTATTTAAAGATCTTCGTGTGTTGATTGAGTTGAGAGCTCGGCAGAGTAACGACGCTTGAAGAAATGATCGGCCAAAAAGTCCCCCTCATGTTGGAAGTGGTGGTCTATTTATAGGAGTTAAATTCTGAATAGAAGTTTCTGCCAAGTCATGAGTCGTGGCCGACTTAAGATAAGTCGTGATTCGTGGTTGACTTAAGGTAACTCGTGGGCGTCTTACTGAGTTCAGCTTGTGGCTTGGTAGACGACAAGTCCTAAGTCGTGGTCGACTTATCAAATAAAGGTGGCATAGGTGCAGACATTGGAGTTTAACTCGATAACTTTTAGGTCATGGACGACTTAAGCTAAGTCGTGGGTCGCTGATAGCCTTAAGTCGTGAATCTTCTTAATTCCTCAGGTCAGTGCCTCCCTTAAGTCGTTTAGACCTTAACTCGTTGAGTCGTGGGCTCCCTTAACTTGCTGAGTCGTGGGCTTCCTTAACTCGCTGAGTCGTAGGCTCCCTTAACTCGCTGAGTCGTAAGCTTTCTTAGATCATCCATCCCTTAAGTCGCTAAGTCGCATAATCCGCTTAAGTCATGCCATACTTGAGTCGTATGAGTCGTACAGTCCTTGAGTCGACCAGTACGTAAGTCGTCAAATATTAAGGGTTAACATTTGCCCCTCGAAGTACACGCCTGAGTCGTGGGTCGTGTGCTTCGACTTATCTTAACTCGTGTATGCCGCTTCGAGTTCCACTGCCCCGAGATATAAAAGGCTTGAGTCGTTCCCCTTATTTCCTTCTTCTCATTGCTTATCTCCTGAGTCTTATCTGCCATTAACGTTCTTCCGAGCTTCCTCAAGGCAAATTTTTCCCTATTTTAAACAATCAAACAATCACCAATTCTCGATTCTTCATTGCGTAAGTGCTCCTCCTTCCCCCCGATCCTTAATCATCGTTAATCTACGAATTCTCCTTTTTGTGCTTAATCCATCCCCTTGTGCAATGCTTTGTTGCAAGTTCCCCTGTATCGACAGTCCGTGAACTCGATTTTTACTCGATTTAGCTTTAGATGATTGAGGCGATGAAGGCGATGGGTTACTGTGTTTTAGGCTTAACCGAGTGGATCGGCGAGGCTTTGGCGATCTCGAGTCGGTTTTTGAATGATACAACCAGTTTGGAAAACGGAAGCTTTTGTTTACGGAGGAGTTAATGGGTTAACGGGTCAGGAGGATAACGGGTTAGGAGGATAACGGATTTGGAGGATAACTGGTTAGGAGTTAGGAGAAAAGTCAATGGGTTAAAGGAAGTGAGGTGTTAGCTTGGTCACGATCTATCAGCCTTGTATGACCTATGCCTTTCTCGTCTTAAATCTTTACCGACTTATCCATTTGCGACATAACCTTGAATCGTGGACGACTTATGACTTAGGAAATTTACACCGTTTTGAACTGAAGCCTTTTTCTTCTTTTACACGACCTACAACTCGAAGTACTTCCAATTTAAAGTATCAGCGACTTAAAACTGAAACGACCTGTTCTGGCTTGACTTAAGATCCTTAAGTCGTGGACGAATTAGCCAAAAACACAACAGCTCAACTTAGCCCATGTAACACATTATTAAGTCGTCGGCGAGGCAACACTTAAGTCGTTGGCGACTTAGCACTTGAACTTTGCATGAACTTTGAATTGTTGAACTTTGAATTGTTGCATTTTCTTTTACAGGTCACTCTAACTTGCAAACCAACAATCTGCTTAACACAACATTTACAGAAAATTAGGACGAATATACTGTCACTGACTGCCCACATCAGATGACAGATTAGTTAATAACAGATAATTGACATAAATAGATTGTGTGAACGAAGTGCTTTAAATCAACAAATTAAAGCAAAGTATTAAAGCAACATTGAAACAGTCAACTGAAAAATGACCGGCTCGCACTAATACTGCACCTGAACTTTAAATTAACAAGTTCTGAAATCTGATAATCGATTAGTTACCGACTAGCCTAATTCCAGTTGTATTTACTTGTTATTTTTACTAGTTTCGCACAACACTTCACACTATTTAGGAAACGTGCACCTTCATATTTGAATATCTAGTTGCTTGTGTAGAATGACTTCTCAGCAAGGAGATTTAACAATCCAGACTGGAGAGTCCACTCTTATTCCAGCTCCTTTAGTCAATCCTCCAGAAAGAGCCTCTACCACTCTATCGTACAGAGTTTTTCGGCAATTGTGTACTCAATTTGGCATAGCTGAAGCTGACGCCATTCTTCCTGAGAGGAGTAACACTGCTGATGTAGCACCTCCTGGCTTTGTAGCGATCAACCGACAAATGTGTCTGAGCGGGGCCATTCCTCCTTTCAACAACTTTCTTCAACATCTTCTTCGCCAACTGGCAATTTCTCCATTTCAACTACACCCCAACAGCTATGCCATTCTAATGGGGTTGTGTGTATTATTCGGTAGAACGCTTGACCGTCTCCCCAGTGTTGACGAGATCTATTACCTATGCTCTTTTATCAGAACCAAAGATCATCCTTCGATCATTGTTGTAAGAAGTGCCAGGAATCGTAAATTGGTCGTCGGCCTCCCTGATAGTGCTCATGGGTTTTTGACTCAGTATTTTTACGTTCGCTGTCCCCCTGGGTTTTATGCTGTGTGGAGAGAAGGAAGTAAGATTGTCTATCTTTTCTGCTTTTTATTCTCTGAGTATTTTGCAGTCCAAATTACCAAGTGTTAACTTTGCTTTCTCATTTCAGCGCTCCCCCCTCCCTCTAGGGATCCCAGTCACAAGCAAACTCTGGAGAGGCTCATGGTTGTTCCAGTTGAAGAGCGGGATGCGAAATTTTTGTTGAAAGACGTCACCAGTTCGGACTTCTTCACCCCTCTCGCTCCACTCAGCCTCGCGAAATTCCAAATTCTCCTACGGAGGTACCGGATGTCCCACCTTCTGTTGAAGAACCCATGCTGAAGGAGTCTACCACTGAAACTCCACTGGTAAAATGCCCCATACTTACCAATGTTGCGGGACCGTCCAGCAAACCGGCACTTGCTCCAATTATTGAAGAGGAAGAAAATCCTCGAATTTATGAAAAATCAGCCGATGTGGAAGTCGAAAAAGGGAGTTCTGCTGGGTGTCATGGTGATGATACCTTTGATGACTTGAGCGATATAATGATAACTTCTCAAGAGCTTTTCGAGGATAATACTTCAAAAGCGACCTCTCCTGTCGTTGAGGCGACTTCTACCTTTAAACAAGCTTCGACCCCTTCTACACCTGTCGTCTCCGTTCCCACATTAAAGCGTGGTCTGTAGTTTGACGCACGTAGTTTGCACGCCGCACACACTTAGGATTTTTCTGCACTTATAAGTACTTATTCTTTCTTCTTGGAAATGTCTAAACTTTACTTCTTTTCCGTTTTCAGATTCTCCAATGGGGCGTACTGGCTCATACCATGACTCATTTCAGCGCCATGGAGGCCGTGGATCTTATGACTTTAGGAAATACCTTGGTGACCAGAGAGAGACAGATGAGGAAAGGGCTCGAAGGAAGGCTCAAGAAAGGCGGGATTACGAGCAGTGGCAGAGAAGAAAAGACGCTGAGCGATATGATTCTTCACACCGAAGTGACTATTCTCATAAGCGAAAGTCTTATGATGACAAGGGGAAGACTCATATTGCTGATGAATCGAGCAAGCGATCCAAGCCAAGTGACGCATCTGCAATTTCTAAAAAGACCGATGCTCCCATTTCTCCTAATGTTCCATCCTGCTCTCCTTCTTTAAAGAAGTCTGATATCCAAGCGATCATCAACAGACCCCAGTATCAGGTTAAAGATGGCCCTACAACGCTTCAAAGCCGATTTCCGAATTGGTGCTTAAAAGGAGTGCGCTTTGACCTAGATTTGGTCCCGATCGACAAGCAAGACATGCTTAAAAGTCTTGATGCAGTTAGGCTTAACATTGAGAGGATGTCGCAATGGCAGAAACTCGTCGATGAACTCCAAAGAGTCAATCATGCGAACCTTGAAGCCATGCTGACCATGGAAAATGACAAGACGGAATGGGACAAAATCTGCAAACAGCATGACGCCGAGATGACGAGTATTGCTGATGATAATGCAAGACTTGAGTCCGAGGTCACAAAACTCAAGGAAGATCTCGCCGCTTCTTCCGCTTCACAATATCAAAAGGAAGAAGTGTTTCAAAAACAAGTGTGGGATGCGCACGCTGCTCAGAGGGACGCTGAGATGAAATTTGCAGCTGAGCAGTTCGTTGTTGAAGAATACCGCAAAAATAACACTCAGCTGCGGGAAACAGTTAACTCTCAGAACGTGGAGATTGAATTGCTAAAGTCCCAACTTGCTAATGCTGAGAAAGAGCGTGATGAGGCTGTTGCTGGTCGAGCTGCAGCTGTCGCCGAAAAAGAGGCGGCCGAGCAATCGCATGAAACAACAAAAGCTAACATCAGCTCCACCTTTTTGACTTTTATCTACACAGCGTTCTGGGTCACGGTAGCCTCTCTTTTCTAGGCCCCGACTATGAGGTTACCCTGGCTGAAGTATGGGAAGCAGCAGTTGACATGCTTGGCGGGGCAGGCTATGATGAGGCGGAACTTGAGGCACGCTATCTTGACGAAGAAGCTCGTGCTGCTCTTGCCAAGGGAAAAAAGCAACTCGCTGAAGCTAGAGCTGGAATAGTGGCAGAAGAACATCCAAAGAAGAAAATATCTTTAACTGCCCCTGTCCACACTTCGACTTCAACCGTCGTCGATATCGTTGGTTCCAGCTCTCCCTTTTCTTCTCCCGCAAAAAGCGTCGAGGCTAAGCTCGTCACAACCGAGTCTCCCCTTACTCAAATCGGGGAGCAAAGCCAAGAAGACACTGAGGCTGATAGATTTGAAATTGTTTTGTCAAAACCGACTTCTCCAGGTAATTTTGGCATCGACCCGAGTTCAATGAATCATTTATTTGATTTAAACGAGTTTGATGACCTTCTTTCTTATTACTTAAACTTTGGTGAACCGATACCTTCTCTTTTCTCGGAGGATACCGATTTTAACTTCTTTTCTTCTACAGCGGAGGTACCGAATACTGCACAAACTTCCACTCCTTTAACTGCCGTTCCTCCATCTTCGCAAATGACTCCTCCTTCTGCTTCCCAACCGGGATCACAGGCAGAGAAAATTGAAGCTCTTCAAGGCCTGGATGATCCGGCCGCTTCGCAAGAGCAGAAGGCGGAGGATCTTGATGACATCGAGAAGACCCCGGAGCGGTCTCTAGATGATGACACGAAGCTTTCGACATTGCTTGCTACTCCGGGGAGTGAATCTTCTTTGAAGAGGAAGGGGAAGCGTGCCATAAGGAAGAAGAAGAATATTTCCGCTGGAGAGGAAGCAGAAGTTGATCCAGCCGTGCCTCTTTCTCCATCTGCCCCGACCCGTTCACAACGGCTTCAGAAACTAATCATTAGGCCGAGTAAAGGCTCCAAAGGTGGCAGGAAGAAGGAATAGCAAGCTGGATCTTCTACTTCTTATTTTTGCTTTTTGCATGTATCGACCGGAGATTGTGCGGGTACCGGTCCCCGCTTCTTTTTTGTGATCTGTACAATGTAAAAAGTTTTCATAGTATTGAATAAAATAGCTATTTTACTTGTACAAATTCTTGTGTATGTGAGAATGCATTTGTTTCTCATTTTAGTGTAGAATAAACAATTCTTCTTACTTGTACAAACTTTCTGGTCTGTGCTTGAGAATGCCCACATCTATTTTTCATGATATTGCAATGAACTTGCGGTTTGTTGCTTGCATATTCCTTTTATTAATGTAATTGAATTGTATAGTGTTGCCCCCATACCACAAGTGCATTGCAACATTTCTAACTTTCACAAGACTAATAATCTTATTTCAGAGAATAACTATTCCACTTTTAAGGGAAGAATTATTCTGCTTTTAATAGATCATATCTCGTTTTTTTTTTTGGAGAAATTTTTACTTCCTCTTTCTTTCTGAAGAACACTTCAACTTTCGGGGATGATCACTTTCATTTGTCAAAAAAGAAAGTAGATTTCCCTATGCAGTGAAGTGAACTTTCTGAAGAAAATGTTTGGTACTTCAAGCAAGGTGAAGTGTGCCTCCGAAGGGGTCTTTTTGTAGCATTTCAACTTTTTTAGAAGGAACTTTTTTGAGATGAACAAGTTAACCTTCCTTTGAGAGTTGAACTGTGCTTCCGGAGAAGGCTTTTTATTTGAGTATTCTATTTTGGGACATGCCTCCGGAGAGGGCTCCTCTTAAAGAGTTGTGCCTCCGGAGAGGTCTTGTGCCTCCGAAAAGGGCTTGTGCCTCCGAAGAGGGCCTGTGCCTCCGAAGTGGGCTTGTGGTGCCTCGGGAGAGGGCTTTTGCCTCCGAAGAGGGCAGGTGCCTCCGAAGAGGGCTTGTGGTGCCTTGGGAAAGGGCTTTTGCCTCTGAAGAGGTCATGTGCCTCCGAAGAGGGCTTGTGCCTCCGAAGAGGGCTTTTTGATTGCCTGGAAGTTACTTTCTCATGGTTGAATGGATCCACGGGGCGGACGCAAGTTGCTTGATTGGATGTTTGTTTGCACAAGCGATCGCAATCAATTATCAAGGGCCCTGTTCCTTCAACTTGGGAAGGTGCCCCTCCGGTGGTTCCACCAATCTTTTTTGATTGAGAGAAGTACTTTCATTTTTTGGCGTGCCTCGTTAGAGGGCTTTGTTGTCCTTTGGGATGGAGCGTCGGTTGGTTGGTGTGCCAGGAAGGTTGCGTCTCAGGGGCGAGTAGATCCACGGGACGGACACAAGCTGCCTGATCGGATGCATCACGATCAGTTAGCAAGGGCCCTGTTCCTTCTGCTTGGGAAGGTATCCCTTCGGTGGTTCTACCAGCCCTTTTATTGAGAGGCATACCTCCTTTTGGCTGCTTCTTTGTTTGCTTGGCAATGTTCTCTCATCATCTGCTCATTAGCGATCTTTTATTATCGTTTCCAAGCGCATCTTCTTTCCTTTTACAAGTAAATTGCCTCATCCGAAGAAGTGGACTTCACTGTTGAACGACTTCATGGGACAAACACGAGTTATCTTAGTTGGATGTCTGTTCATATCGACAATCTCAACCAGTTAACAAAGGTTTGCCACAGTGGAGTCGCTAACTTTTTATGTGAAGTTCTCCTTGTATAGGACTTGAATTTGGAATTTTTTGTCGCTTGGTATTTGCGTAATAGGTGATTTATAGAGGTCGCTTGGCTTTGTAACGAACGAGCCTTGTTTTAATGTCCTGCAATTTTGAATCGAAATTTTAGTAATACATTTAAAGTATTTACTTATTGAGATGACACAGGCATTATGAAATAGTAAAGAACACAAGATTTATAGTGGTTCGGCCAAGAATCGGGCCTACATCCACTTTATAGCTTTCATTCATTTACAATGTTTTACAATACAACCGATACATTCATCACTATTTTACAACTTTGTGCAAAGCTTTCTTTTCAAGTAAAATAAGGACGTAAGTGGTTGCTGTTCTAGGCTCTTGGAATTGGATCTCCTTCAACAGTTATGAGTTTGAAAGTGCCATCAAGAAGTTTACTGCCAATGGCATATGGTCCCTCCCAGTTTGGCCCAAACACACCAGTTGCTGTCATAATCCTTTTCAAAACTAAGTCTCCGACCTTAAAGCTGCGTTGGCGAACTTTAGAGTTGAAGTGCCTGGCTATCCTTTGCTGATAAGCTAAAACTCTGAGCCTAGCTTCTTCTCTTTTTTCATCAAGAAAATCAAGTGCTTCAAGTTGCAGCTTTTCATTTTCGGCTTTATTGAAATAAATTCTCCTGTGTGAAGGAACTTCTACTTCCACTGGAATCACTGATCCGTATGCCAGTGAAAATGGAGTGTGCCCAGTCGTAGTTTTGTGAGTAGTTCTGTATGCCCATAGTGCTAATGGAAGCTTATCGACCCAACCACCTTTTGCTTTTTCGAGTTGCTTTTTGATGGTTGATTTGATAATTTTGTTCACCGCTTCCACTTGCCCATTTGCCTGCGGATGAGCCACTGCTGAGAAGCTTTTTCGAATTCTGAATTGTTTGCAAAAATCCTGGAATTCTTCACTTTCAAACTGGGTACCGTTGTCTGTGATTATCTTCTGTGGCACACCATATCTGCAGATGATATTTTTAGTTATGAAATTTATCATCTTTTTAGAGGTAATGGTGGCTAAGGGTTCAGCTTCAGCCCATTTTGTGAAATAATCAACGGCAACAATAGCATATTTGGTTCCAGATTTAGCGATCGGTAAGGGTCCAATCAAGTCTATTCCCCAAATAGCGAATGGCCATGGGATGACCATTTGTGTGAGTTCGGTGGAAGGTGCTTTTGGGTTTTTACAAATCTCTGACATTTGTCGCACTTTCGGGAGTAAATGGCAGCATCCCGATTAATGTCAGGCCATAAATACCCATATCGAAGAACTTTCTTGGCTAGAGTCTGGCCACCTGAATGATCCCCACATTCTCCTCCGTGTACCTCGGCTAGAATTTTCTTGGCTTCTTCTTTAGTTACACATCGGAGCAATGGCATTGAGAATCCCCGTTTGTATAATCGGCCATCTTGAATTATATATCTTGATGCTTTCCTCAATAGTTTTCGACGTTCTTTAGAACTTTCTGGCAGGGAACCATTGAGTAGGTATTCTTTGATTGGAGTCATCCATGATTCATGCTCTTGAGATGCAGCCATAATCCAATCAACATCCATTTCATCAATGCTTGGAGCTGACAGAACTTCCACAGGAACTAATCCCAGTAATTGAGCTTCTCCAGAAGTTGAGTACTTTGCAAGAGAATCCACTTTCATGTTTTCTACCCGAGGAATATGACTTATCGTATAATGATCGAAATCTTCGAGAAGTTCACATGCCTTTGGTAAGTATGCGGGTAGATTTCCACCTTTAGCCTGAAACTCTTTCTTTACCTTGCAAACAATAAGTTGAGAATCGCTGAAGATCTGTAACACTTTGATGTTTAGCTCCTTGGCAATTTTCAAACCGGCGATAAGGGCTTCATACTCTGCTTCATTGTTTGTTGAAGGAAATTCCAGTCTCAATGCATAACACAACGATCGTCCTTCGGGGGTTTCGAGCACAACCCCTGCCCCAGAACAGTAATCATTTCTCGATCCGTCAACATACAACTTCCACTGGATTGGAATGCCATCAGTGATTTCATTCTCACTATCACCTTTGTCAGTAGATTCTGCGATGAAATCTGCTAAAGCTTGTCCGTTGATTGCTCTCCGAGGATGGTAAGTGATGTCATACTGGCTGAGTTCAATGTTCCATTTCAAAAGACGACCCGAAGTTTCAGGACGAGATAGGACTTGCTTTAGAGGTTGATCAGTAAGAACCTTGATAGGATGAGCTTGAAAGTATGGTCTCAATTTCCTGGAAGCAATCAGCAAACAATAAGCAAGCTTTTCTATCTTCGAATAATTCATCTCTGCCCCAGTGAACCGTTTACTGATGTAATAGACTGGACGCTGTATCTTCATATCTACTCGTACAAGTGCTGCACTAAGAGCATGAGATGAAATTACTAAATAGATGAAAAAGTCTTCACCATCACTAGGCTTGGAAAGAACTGGAGGCGTTTCCATATGATGAATTAGTTCATCGAAAGCATTCTGGCATTTGGGAGTCCATTCGAAATTTTTCTTTCCTTTCTTTGGAGCGTCAAAGAAGGGAATGCATTTGTCTGTGGCCTTGGAAATGAAGCGACTCAGAGCAGCTACTTTTCCATTGAGACTTTGCATTTCTTTCTTTGTTTTAGGGGCTTTGACCTCCCTTAGAGCTGTGATTTGAGTAGGATTGGCTTCGATGCCCCTGGCGCTCACAATGAAACCCAAGAATTTCCGAGATTCTACTCCGAACGAACATTTCAATGGATTGAGCTTCATCCCGTACTTTCGAAGAATTGCAAACATTTCCTCCAAGTGACCCATGTGGTCTACAGCTTTCTTTAACTTTACTAACATATTGTCAACATAAACTTCCATGGTTCTACCAATCTGAGGCTTGAACATTGCATTGACGAGCCTTTGGTAGGTTGCCCCAGCATTCTTTAATCCGAAAGGCATAACTTTGTAGCAGTAGAGACCCACATCTGTGATAAAGCTTGTGTCTTCCTGATCTGGCTCATGCATCATAATCTGATTATATCCGGAGTAAGCATCCATAAATGATAACAACTCATGCCCAGCTGTTCCATCTACCAATTGATCGATTCTGTGCAGTGGGAAGCAATCTTTGGGACAGGCTTTATTCAGATCTGAGAAATCTATGCATACTCTCCACTTTCCATTTGCCTTCTTGACCAATACTGGATTTGAAACCCAATTTGGATAAGTGGAGTTTCTGATGAAGCCGTTTTCCATGAGCTGATCGACTTCTTCCTTTAGTGCTGTCGACCTTTCTGGGCCTTGAGTTCTTCTTTTCTGTTTCACTGGCGTGAATTTTGGATCAATGTTCAGAGTATGTACAACAATTTACGGGGAGATCCCACACATATCAGCATGACACCAAGCGAACACATCTAGATTGGCTTTTAAGAATGATATCAGCGTGTTTTGAACTGCTTTGCTCAGTTGTGAACCCACATTGAGTACTTTGTTCGGGTCTTTCGAATCAACAGATATTGGTACCGTTACCTCCACGGGTACCACTCTATTCTCCCCTGTACTGGCTTTCCTGGGATCCATTTCTTTCCTTGCATTGCTGTGTTCGCCAGTACAGGGACCACTCCGTAGTTGCTACAGGGTTGGTTCCTTGATGCGGAGCGGAGCTGCCGCATCTTTCCCCATTTCTCTTTTCCTGGCCTCTCGGAGTTCTACAAGATAACATTCTCGCCCTGCGTTCTGATCTCCCTTAATGACAGCAATCCCATTATCAGTAGGAAATTTCATTGTTAAGCACCATGGAGCGAGGACGGCCCTGAAAGCAGCAAGAGTAGGCCGGCCCAAGAAAGCATTATAGGCGGAGAATCCATCAACAATTACAAAAGTTTACTTCCGAACCAACTTCTTCTGCCCTTCGCCCATTTCAACAAACAAGTTCACCGTTCCAATTGGCTGTTTCAGCTCTCCTGTAAATCCGGCAATTTTGTGTGAAGAGGCTTGTACATCTGTCATTGGAATTTTCATTTGGTCAAATGTCTTTTTAAAGAGTATGTTGCACGAAGCACCACTATCAACCAGAACTCTTCTGACAATAGCCGGCCGAATACCGATAGAGACAACCAAAGGGTCCTCAGTAGGAGCTTCCACATCAATATAATCCCTGGTTCTGAACATAATATCATCATGAAAAGTCTTCTGCTGCTTTAGAGGTGCAGCATCTTCCAAGATCAAGACACTTTCTTCAGTTGGAGCATACTTCAAAGCTCTAGCATACCTTTCCATCTCACCCCAACTCCTGCCAGCTGGATGAGGTCCTCTTGTGATCACATTGATAATAGGTCTTTCTTTTTCAACAGGCCTCTCTCCTGAACCAGATGAATGAGCTGGGGGTAGTTGCCCCTGGTTAGATGAAGACGGGTCTTTTCTATTTCTTTTCACATACTGCTGCAACTTATCCTCTCTCAACAATTCTTCAATTAGGCTTTTGAAGTGGCGGCATTCGTTGGTATCATGGCCTGGTTGATTATGAAATTTGCAAAATCTTCCGCTCTGAACAGCATTTTTCCCAACTTTTACTGCTGATGGTTTTGGAAAATCAACAGCATCCTTAGTGGCGATGAAAATATTCTCCGGGGTATCAGTCAGAGGAGTAAAATCCGAAGGTTTGAGGAAGTGGGGCTTTTTGAGATCTTTCTGCTTCTTTCCACCATTAATTTCCCTCTTCTGATTTGCAGAATCTTTCTTGTTCTGAACTGTAGCATTATTTTCCACCACTGTTGTCACAACTTTAGGTGACGCGGAGAGATTCTCTAAGCGCATGAACTCATCAGCCTTTTTGTAGAATTTTTCAAGCGAGTTTGGTTCTTTCATTTTTAACCATTTTCCAAACTCGCTAGACTTGTCAATAGCCCGCATTAAGTAGGTTAAGATCATTCGCGGTTCCGCGTTATCAACTTCTGCTAGGGCTAAATTAAAGCGATTCAAGAAGGATTTAATGGGCTCTCCAGGATTCTGTTCAAGACTTGAGAAGGACATTATATCCTTTGCTCTTGAGATGTACAATCTGAATTGTTCCTTGAATTTTCGGGTCAGATCGGAAAATTGATCGACAGATCGCACAGGAAGCTTGGTGAACCAAAGTAACGCCACTCCTTCTAAGTATACCGGGAAATACCGGCATTTAATCTCGTCAGTTGCTCTGGCACCAGTCATGTGCCAATCATATTTGTATAGGAATTGATTCGGATCACTCGTTCCTCGATAAGAAGGAATGGTGGGAGGAACGAATTTTCTCGGAAACTCAGCTTTTAAGATCCTTTCAGTGAATGGAGTTTTACTCGGAGCGAATCCCCAATCATTCTCATCTTCGTTTCTTTGCATGCTTTCCTTCATCATTTGCCAAACCATACTAGAGAGATATTCCTCATTGTTTAGAGATTTCGCGGAATAGAATTCGGCCATCTTTTCGGAGGTTTGCCTCGGTAAATGCTCACGGAGAACCGGTGACGGCCTGGATCCTTCAGCCTGGAGGGGTGCCCTTTCAGCAGCACCTGATCCCCCTTGAGGAATATTTCTCCCTTCGGAATTGGGAGCAGCATTAGCAAAGTTTTCCTCATTACTTACTGGTCTTTGATTAGCCCCAAGTAGAGCATTCAGCTTTTCCATCATCAGATTATTCTGAGTTTCAATCTGCTGGTACAGTCCGGATACAGCAGCATCTAACTCTTGTCACGTCACACCGACACTTGGAGCTGCCTGATTTGGAGAAAGAGAAGTGGCAGTATTGTCGCGGTCATCATCAGTTCTGACAGACTTTCGTTTCCTTCCAGGAGCCATTATGTCTGATAGACTTCTGGTTTTGTAGGAAATTCTTTCAACAAACTTCTGTGAAGCAATGGTGAGTGGTAGCCTGAGTTGGGTTCTCAGTGAAAGCACCAAAATGTTAACGCTAAAAAGTGAACGCTAACAGCCGGTGTGAGTAATAGAATCGTGAAAGCACCACCCGTTGGTACGGGAACAGAATACAAGCTGAAAATAGCAGTAAAACGGTAAACGACAACAGATTTATAGTGGTTCGGCCCGTAATTGAGCCTACATCCACTTTATAGTCTTTTATTGCTGATTTGATTACAAGATGATACAATATTCTTCAAAGTACAATACAATTTGATCACAAGAACACCCTTGACTACTAGCTCAAACTTCAATGATGAAACTCGGTGAATCCGTGTCAGATGTATGAAATTCCTCCCGAAGCTTGTTGTAGTGTCTCGAGTATTTGAAGATCTTCGTGTGTTGATTGAGTTGATAGCTCGGCAGAGTAACGACGCTTGAAGAAATGATCGGCCAAAAATTCCCCCTCATGTTGGAAGTGGTGGTCTATTTATAGGAGTTAAATTCTGAACAGAAGTTTCTGCCAAGTCATGAGTCGTGGCCGACTTAAGATAAGTCGTGATTCGTGGTTGACTTAAGGTAACTCGTGGGCGTCTTACTGAGTTCAGCTTGTGGCTTGGTAGATGACAAGTCCTAAGTCGTGGTCGACTTATCAAATAAAGGTGGCATAGGTGCAGACATTGGAGTTTAACTCGATAACTTTTAGGTCATGGATGACTTAAGCTAAGTCGTGGGTCGCTGATAGCCTTAAGTCGTGAATCTTCTTAATTTCTCAGGTCAGTGCCTCCCTTAAGTCGTTTAGACCTTAACTCGTTGAGTCGTGGGCTCCCTTAACTTGCTCAGTCGTGGGCTTCCTTAACTCGCTGAGTCGTGGGCTCCCTTAACTCGCTGAGTCGTAAGCTTTCTTAGATCATCCATCCCTTAAGTCGCTAAGTCGCATAATCCGCTTAAGTCATGCCATACTTGAGTCGTACAGTCCTTGAGTCGACCAGTACGTAAGTCGTCAAATATTAAGGGTTAACACTATCTATTTCAGAAAGAGTTTTTTCTTTACACTGATCATGAGGCATTAAAGCATTTACAAGGGCAAGACAAGATTTCAGCGAGACATGCATCATGGATTGCATATCTGCAACAATTTACATTTGTTGTGAAACAAAAATCGGGAGTGACGAATCGTGTTGCGGATGGTTTGAGTAGAAAGAATCATTTGTTAACAACAATGAAGGTTGAAGTAACGGGATTCGATGTGTTACCATAATTATTTGACGAAGATCCTTACTTTGCAAAGTTTGTTGATAAAGTCAAGAATGGGGAGACGGATGAGTTTTTGATGGTAGATGGTTTTCTGTTCAAAGGAGATCGATTGTGCATACCTGATTGTAGTTTGAGAATGAAGATTGTAAAAGAACTACATGAAGAAGGACATGTTGGGAGAGACCGTACATTACAGTTAATTTCACAATCTTACTTTTGGCCATCGATGAGGAAAGAAGTGGAAAGGTTTGTGGAGAGATGTCATATCTGTAAGGTTTTAAAAGGAACCGCGACTAATGCTGGGTTATATATGCCGCTACCTGTACCAACTAAACCATGGGTTGATGTGAGTATGGACTTTGTGTTGGGGTTGCCGAGAACACAGCGTGGCAATGATTCCATTTATGTGGTGGTTGACCGATTTTCGAAAATGGCACATTTTATTGCTTGTAAAAAGACGGCGGATGTTGTTCATGTTGCCCAGTTTTATTTCAGAGAAATATATCGACTTCATGGATTGCCAAAATCGATTGTGTCGGACAGGGATAATCGTTTTCTAAGTCATTTTTGGCTAAGTTTGTGGAAGATGGTTGGAACGAAGCTGAATTTTAGTAGCGCTTACCATCCGCAAACTGATGGGCAAACAGAGGTGGTGAACAGATCATTGGAGAACTTATTGCGATGTCTTGTACAAGACAATCTGAAAAGTTAGGATGTGAAATTATGCCAGGCAGAGTTTGCTCATAATCATGCGGTAAATCGTAGTACGTGGTTCAGTCCATTCCAGATTGTATATTCAAACTTGCCAAAAGGACCGTTGGATTTAACAGTAATACCACACTCGAAGGGGACAGTTAAGAAAGCTGCTGATTTTGTTGAAGAGCTGACGAAATGTCATCAAATTGTTCAGGAACGATTGAAGAAAGCAAATGAGAAGTATAAACGATCTGCGGACTTGAAGCGAAGAAATGTTGAGTTTAATGAAGGAGATATGGTATATGCTGTGTTAACAAAGGATCGTTTTCCAGTGGGCGCTTATAACAAGTTGAAAGCTAGGAAAATTGGTCCTGTAGAAGTTGTGAAACGGATTAATGAAAATGCTTATAGATTGAAGCTATCGGAGGATGTGTACACGTCTGACGTGTTCAATGTTAAGCATCTTGTACCATATTATGGGAATGAACAAGTTGATGAGGAAGAATTTACAAATTCAAGGACGAATTTTTCTCAACCTGGGGAGGATGATGCATCCCAGAAAGAAGTCATAGGTCGTAACATGTTGATAGGTCGAATCCGACCTAAAGCTAACGAGTTAACATTTTGTGAAGAATGGTGGAAAGTTGAAGTCTTAGGTCGCGGCCGACCTAACGAAGTCTATAAGTCGCTCCAATGACTTAGTAAAGATCAGCAACGATCTAGTGGAAAAGCGCTCAAACGACCTAACTTGTTTTTAGATCGCATGCGACCTAACGAGCTAAGGCATAGGTCGTGGGAACGACCTAACAAATCACCAGGAAACGAGCTACGACCTAATGGGTTTGAGAATGGCGAGCTAAAGCAAAGGAATAGGTCGCTGGAATGACCTAAAAGGATGCGCCAACCTATCGAAGTTTTAGGTCGCTCACGACCTAACAAAGTTGGCACGCGAGTTACGGGATTCAAAGGGATGGAATGGAGACGAGATAAGAGGTTACGACATACTTTAGGTCGCGTAAACGAGCTACGACCTAAGATAGGTCGCTCCGATATTCTGGAAGAGGACCGCCTCAAGCTACGACCTAAGATAGGTCGCGTAAAGTCTTAAGTCGCGAAGAGAGTTAGGTCGCAGGAAATCCTTGGGTCGCGAACTTGTTAAGTCGTTGAGTTGGATGCCGCTTTATTTTAGGTCGCTGAAGTTTGAAGACATGGATTCTTTAAGCTGCTTTAATCTCTGTCGTTGATTCCTTAGGTCGTTGCTGGATACAGATGTTATGTCGTATGATTGTATAGTTCTTAAGTCGTGAGTAGTTAGGTCGTGTACGACCTAAGTGTTGTAAAGTCGTTATGTTGTCTTGTATGTTGGTTTGTAATATGTGGTTGTATTTTAATGTGAACTGTTAGGTCATTAACGACCTATACTAAGTCGTTGGGTTTTATAGGTCGCACCATTTTTAGGTCGTAGGTCGTTCACGGCCTAAGAGTTGTGTTGAAATTTTGATTCTGTTTTGGCGTGTGAGTTGTAGCCTATAAATAGGCAAGTGTGGTCATTTGTAAAAGTTTAGTTGATTTGAAATTAAACTCTTGTTTTGTTATCTTTGTGCTTTCGCCAAATTGGTAGTTGAGTGCAATCTCCTATCTCCTCTTTCGGATAATCGACTGCGCTCGATTCAACGACTGCAGAAGCCGATTCACGGAATCTAGTGCGCTAGATCAACGTGTGAAGAATCGCAGATCTTTGAACCCGGTATCGTGCGCGATCAACGAGTTCGGGATATCTAGAATTCGGTATCTTCGGATCAATGAATTCGGGCATTTCAGTATCTTCCAATCCATCGATTGCTACTCTCATCGATCGACATTGTTTTTGAGTAATCCGCTGCGTCAAAACCATAGAAATCATTTTCAATATATTTATATATAGACCAATGGTGTTTTTATATAATTTTCTACCCTATGGTCAAGTGATACGGATATTTATCATTTCAATCCGCAATTTAAATATATATGGATATATATCTTTTCAACCCGCAATCCCAAATTCAATTTAGTGAAAATCGCTTGGGTTTATCATTTCAACCCATAACGATTTTCTCCTATTCTACACGATCGTTCGGGTATGTATCATTTCAACCCATAGTGAATTCTTTACTAATAGGGAACTAGAAGAGTGATAACAGACATGATAATAACATAACAGGCATGTATCATCAATATAAATAACAGATAATGGTGTCAGATGTCACAGGTGAACAGTTACAGATAATAGCATATATATAGCAATGTAAAAAACTAACAGCGGCATATTTCAATTGTCGTTTCAATTGAAATAAAATTTAATAAATATAAGAACATTAATCGTGAGTGATTGCTTACCTTTCGAGGCTAGAGCGATAGACAATGAAGTTGAGTTACAAATCCAAGCACGAGTTTCAAAGCAAAGCAGGATTGGCACGAATTCGACGAACAAAACTGATATAGATGAAAACGAATCTGAATCATCTAGTTATACACAGAATATATATATTATTATTATTATTTTAGTAAATCAATATTTAAAATGAAAATAAAGTGTGTATATATATTTAATATAAAACAACAAAATATATAAACTATATACAACTGTATAATTAAAATGGTATAAAATTGTCAAAACACAATCTATGAAACCAAGACTTAAGTATAGGTTCACATCGTATAAGAGTTCAACTAACCGACTACACTACACATACAATTGAAAATCTCTATGTATAAATTTACACAATATTTATATATAGACACTTGATTCAATATTAAATCTAGAACATCTAAAAGTAACCTCTGCTAATATACGAAACTAGACTTAAGTATATACAAACTTATAGCTGGAATAACTTATATTAAAATAATATAAAAATCTTAGTTTTAAATTAAACCCGTATATATAAAGTCACAATATATGTTGAAATAATTACATATATATACTCAGCCGTATCCTTATATATATAAAACTAATATACATATAAAATATAACAACACATACAATACTTCATTTCAAATCTAGTATACAGTAATATATATAAGTACATATGAACAAGACAATTAGACTAATACATATATGATGTAAACACTTTACATATAACCGCAGACCCATATATAAAATCTATATTCTATCATAGTTACATGTAGAAGTTGCAAACATAAGGTACTAAAAATATATAACCTGCATACATAACTTATATAATAGTCAGACTTTATATAAAAATTCTTACAGAAAATATGAATAAGCTAATATACATAATATATATTCTAATCTATAACTTCCTGTATAAAACCAAAGTGAAAATATAAAATTCACGCATATGTATATAGCAATTTAAAAACAATATTTTAAATAAGCAATACATTATTACAACAGTTTATAAAAGCTTTTACCAAACACAGATTTATATATATAAGTACATATATATACAAACTAATAATTATAATATATACTTTGAAATCAACCTTATATATTACAAACATATACATTTAATAAAACTAAGATTCATAAATATAGATTCATAACAAACATTATAACTTACATATAAACAACAAAACCCATATATACAAACATCTATACCACTACAAACAATTCTTTTAGAAACCATATATATATATATACACTTAAATATAAACTCCTACATAAGAATATAAATAAACTATTATATAAATTATATATTCAACTTAACAGACCAAATATAAACTTATATAAATATAAATATAACTTATAAAATCTTATATGTTTAAACAAACCGATATAGTATCTTTCAAAATTTCATATATATACGCAGATTACAACTTGCATAACAACATAACATATATATATATATATATATATAAACTATAAATATATAAATGTAATATACCTATTCATTATATAAAACTGCCATACCCAGTGACAGCCGAAAACAAAAGGATGGAAGGCGCTTGCCGTGAGGAGAAGAGGCGGTGGGGTTCCGAGTAGTTGTAGAAGCTGACGTGGCTCACCACTCTCAGATGTGGCTGTGTGCTCGGTACAAGGGTGGAACCACTTGCTGAGCCGAAGGGAGGAAGGATGGTACGGGTTTGGGCTGCCAGGTGGAGTGGCGTTCGGCCGTTGAGTTCGGTGGTTGACAGGGCAAGATGGAAGACGGTGGGGCATCGGCTAGGTGAAAGTGGAAGGTGATAGGTTTGGGTGTTTTCGGCAATAAGAAGGAGAACACGAGAGAGAAAAGAGAAAGGCAAGGATAACGAGACATATGGTAAAAGTATATTCAGTGAAATAATGAAACCGAAAGAAGAAAAATAAATGGCACAAACGTATTCAGAGAAAAAATGTCAAAAGACACATGATATCTGGGAATTTTAAAAACCCATGGCTTTTGATTTTCACGGTAAAAAAAAATGAAAGGTCACGGAAAGACAAAAGACTGAAACAATTATCGGTACATCTATCGGTTGCTGGTTTCACCGCGTACCGGACTTCAAAACCCAGAATAGAATATACCGCAGAGATCCGCACGACGGGACGATCAAAATGGTATACAGATATTAGTGGTACGATCATTCTATCAAAAGTCTATAATCGGTATCGAAAATGATGCAAAAATGTCAGAAATAAGCTGAACAGAGCAATAGAAGTCCAAATTTGAAGAAACGAAATATGACGTCTCACTCAGAAGATGATTTACAAATTTTCTATAGAAAAATATTCAGGTTTGGAAAACATTAAATTATCATCAAATCTTAAATGATTTAAATTGAAATAGAATTACACAAGAAAATAAACTTCAATATTATTTGGTAAAAATTTACCAGTTGCTATGTTAAAATAGACGTATTCCAAATATCAAATTTTTATTTCAAAATTTAATTATTTAAAATTTCACAAAAATTCAGTTAATTACGTTATTAAAACAATTAAAATTTACGGGTCGTTACAAGTTCACTGTTTCTATAAATAATTATTTAGTATTTCATAAATACTTGAAAATACTCTTAATAACAATCTAATGGTATTAAGTCAAATTTTAAATTCACTCGATGCATCAAATACATAAGCGAAATACGATAATGTAGAATCAAAGCATATCTAGTAATTTATATTGCCTACGCATAAAAAACCCCATTTCATATGCTCTATGTTAAACATTTTAGTATAGTGTCTATGTATATCATTTAAGACAATCCCAATGTCTTTTATATCAGTTATAAAAAATATGTCATTTGAAAATCCAACATTGACATCAAACTGAAACTGATTTTAACATTTGCACATCGTTAACAATTAGTGGTATTATCTTACTTGTAGTTTAAAAATATCCTAGTCCCTTTAACATTTTTTTTATAGATATATGGTTCCTCTGCATTTTGACTGAAAATCAAAATATTTATTTTCTTTGTCAAAATATTTGCTCAGCTCTGATTCTTGCTGAATGGTACTATCGTATCAGTTCTTTGATCTTAGCCAACACATGCAAACTCAGTCATCACTCCCACCGACTTCGTGACATTTTGGTCATCATGTTCAAACAGTCTATTCTAAATCATTATTTGGAATTATTATTCCTACCAGGTGTACAAAAATTCAAATTCATATTGGGCAATAATTTTGCAAGTAGAATCCATCTTAACTTATGTACATCGACTGGCAAATCTGTTACACAAATTAAAATTTGCAGTGTTATTCTCATTAATGGATCTTACTATGTTCCAACACAATAGATTTTCCTTTTAAAGACATACTCACGAACAATGGATCATATCCTTTCGTGTTCAACCATCAAAATCGTATTTTGGTAATGTACTTGGAAGCTGTTCTGAATTTAAGCATTATGTCATATGTTAGAGTCTATACTCTTTCACCTTATTGGAAACATAGGAAATTGTTACTACTAACAATTCCTTTCCTCGACATTGATATGAAATTCATAGTTTCTGTTTAATATGTGAGAAATTTGTATTAGACATTCTAGTGGGCTATGTCTATTTGAGGTTCAATTAATTTCTTTTCATCTTACATAATCAGTTTCCATTTTAGAATGTTTGGATATTATAAACACTCCACCTCTATTTCCATACTATCCAAGAGTATTACTAAGTAATATTATTAGATAATATGGAGAACGAGGTGATATGAGGTACACACGTGAATATTACCTAACTAACATCGGTACAAATCTCATATCATATAAAACTCACTATATATGTACACAGTTTTAGTACAAAGCAATAAACACGTGTGCCTCCATGATGGAACAATAAATAATCACAAAGAATAAATTAGAATACACAGAGTCATAACGCAGCAGATAAAATACAATATATACCATAATACATTGTCTTGGGTTACAAAATGATAGTCTCATCCCATTATACAATACATCATCACATACAACATAATAAATATAATGAGGCTACAAAATGTATAAAGAATATATCAACCTTTAACTACTTCTCGCTTCTATAAAAGTCCCATAAAGCTTTGAAATCACTGAGAACATGCATCTGGAATCTCTTGGACTAACTCAGGTGTTAAAAATAACATACGGGTTAGATTATATCTATAATGATGTATTAGAGATGATAAATCATAATAATAAGCCTATGGATAGGTGTATAAATCAATCACCCAAGCAAACCATGTAATGATACAATACAATAAACGTCCAACAATCCATTTAAGAATTCTAACCACACACACAAATATAGACACACACACACACAAATGTATATTAATTCCAGTAGTGAAGGGAATCGATTGTAAGGTAGATACAAGGTCTCAAGTAGAGTCATATCTCAATATCTAATATCAAGTAAGGTGTATAAATAGTTTGTACTTATTTACCACTCCATGTAGAACCAAATAGGAGTCTGATAGCTAACCACCTGCTCTAGGAACCCAAGATTACCTACCCAGATCAACTTCTACAGTTTGTAGTTAACTCCTCGGTACTCGTGACACCATTCGCTAGTGTACTAGTCAATGTAAGGACTTCCAGTCATGACCCGGATCCTTCCTCTAAGGTAATAGACTGCTGGTATAGGTGACACATGGATTAAGGGTTCACCACCCTATGGGCTAATCGCCCTATTACTATCATCAAAAAGGTGTCATAGATTTGGGGTGCTACCCCACAATAAGACTGCCAACGTGGATACTGGCCTAATCTGGTTCCCCTAACTCCAAACAAATATCCAAGAGTATGTAGTGATAGACAAGTAGTTAATATCTATGATTATATATGTGTATCGCCCTAACTCATCGACTATGAGTTAGCTCAATACCCATTAGCATCGCCTCACTCAAGTATAAACCATCATCCTTATTCCTGTCTTACAATTGCCATCTACTTACACTGAACAACCGAATAAGTATCACATCGGCGTCCCATACCACCTTATGTTACTAGTCTGTTTATTTAGAGCTCATAAACTACACCTAAACCATACTATATCTCTATGCAACAAGTCCAATGAATAACCAAAAAAGCGTTACCGAAAGTCTCATACCAAATGGTGCCACTAATCTGTTTATTTAAATTTTTTGTTTCGTAGAAATGAAAACATATGTACAATGATCAAAGTAATTTTATCAATATATATACTACATTTGAAAGCACAAATAATATTTTCTATAAAAATATTAAATTATATTATATGAAATGATATCCAAATAACTATATATACAATATGGAATTCCTTTATAAATCCATAATATTAGTATTATAATCATTAATAAATATTATGAGGAAATGTTAAAAATTTTAAAATAAGAATTTACTATTTATATATTATTAATAGATTACTTTGTTCAATTATTATATACCTTAAATAATATTTATATCTAAGTATAAAACATATAACATGTAATAATATATCATGATTATTGTTTGCGCCGAAAATGGTCACAAACCCCAAGTGTTGTGAAAGCACCAGTGTATGAATACAAATCAGCAATATTCAAACACAAATATCAGATCTAAGCAAGCAACGAAACGCAATCCAGAAATAATGAACAGTGACACACAATTTATAGTGGTTCGGCTATCTCCAACCTACGTCCACTTCAAGGTTTTTATGATTTTATTGCTCGATGCTTCAAGATTACAATTTCGTGTGTTGTATTACAACTGATTTTCTGAACTAAGTCTGAATCTAAGGCAGCAATGGTAATCTGGAGTAAATCTGGCAGAGTCTGGGTGCTCTTTAGCTCTCAAAATTGTCCGACCCCTTTTCTGAATGACCAGGGGCTCTATTTATAGGTGTAGGAGGCTGATATTTCGCCTAAATTGAAGGGAGACCAGTTCTGGCACATGAGGGAGCCCACATGCCCGCTTTCTGGAAATCCCGGCCCACTTTGGGATCGATTCGAAGCTATGTTTGAATCGATCAAGAAATTGTCCAATCGAGCTAAAATTTTGTGTGAACATTCTTCATCATGTACTCAAGCTACTGTGAAAATTTCATAGCATTTGGACTCGTAGATCTTGAGTTATGATCGATTCAAGGTCGCTTGTCTAGTTGTAGTGCTCTGCTCGAATCGATTACGTTCGAATCGATTGCTTCGAATCGATCCAAGCATGCGCTTCTGTGATGACGTGGAGCGCCTCCTTCGTATCGATCCAACTTCTATGCCGAGTTGTCTGGGTCGAATTCATGATTCTAGCCGCTTTGACTTGGTGGGTTCGAGGTAATGGATTCGAAGGCATGCTCCTTCGCTCATGGACTCGAACGTGTGCTTGTTCGAATCGATTGTGTTGCACTGTAGCCCATCGATTCGAAGCCATCATAGCAGGATGGGTTCGAAGCTAAGTCACTGGACGGATGCGAAGTAAGACACCTTATTGAATACGAACACTGGTGGATTCGAACTACTTTCTTTGGCTGATAGACACAAAGCGTTGCGTGTCGATGGATACGAAGCATGGTATCTTGATGGGTTCGAAATCACTCATGGGATGGAGTCGAATTGAATCCAGTTCATGGATTCGAAGATCTTCCCTTCGAGGGATTCGAACCCAAGGCTGGGCTTATGGATTCGAACCACGGCCTCGTGGATGGATTCGAACCATTGTGCGGTCGATGGATTCGGAGCATGGCTTTATTCTGATCGATTCGATCCTATGCTATTCTCGAGGGATTCGAACCCAAGGCTGGGCTTATGGATTCGAACCTAGGGCTATTTCCTCCAACTTGCATCGATGATATCTTGAGCGTACGAACTCGGATTGACTCGAGATTTGGAATGTTGTTTTATCTAGCCTTGCTTGACATGTCTTATCAATTGTAGCCCGATCCGGACTCAGAAAAAATACATCGATATCCATGGTGAACCTGCGATGCACAATCGATGGTCATGACTAATAATCATTGATTTTTAGTTAATCTTTGGGTATCTCGGCTTTGCCAAAAGTTGGGATAACATTTTGCCCCCCAAAACATGCCTTTTGGTAAAAGGCGTGTTTTGATCAGTCTCAAGTCAAATGCAGTGAGTTCATGTTTTACTCATAGCTTACGGCATTTTCAATCAAGTTCATGGCTGTTCGAAGCCGAATCGTTATCAATTTCTTCCAGTGGAAGTTAAGAATGAAATTCTTCTGTCTCTCCGTACTATCGATGGTCACTCCAGAACCTTGCCAAGCCCATTCCAGACATAGCGATCGAATAGAAAGATCCTATTGCACTCCGGCGTTGCTTTCTATTCCTTGCACTCTTGCCCTAGTTAGGGCGTAAAGCGATGTCCTGGTCGTTCTGGACCGATCGTAGCCTCTCCGGGCTCCTGCTGGATCCCATCCTGTCACTCTCCGATGAAGGGGAAACAGCGTTAAGTGAGTCAATCCTGTCGCTCTCCGGCGAAGCGACTCACTCCTTGCACTCCGGTTCAGTGTATCTAAACATTAAGCGATGCCATGGCCTAAATCGTGGGACGATCATAGCCTCTCCGGGCTCTTATCGAATCCCGATCCAATCACTCTCTGTTGAATAGGAAACGATGCTTAAGTGAGTCGATCCTGTCGCTCTCCGGCGAAGCAACTCACTTCTTGCACTCCGGACCCCGCCTCTCTGGGTAAGGTCATATAGCGATCATGTTTATATTGATATTTATTGTTCATCCTTTAACTCTCCGGTTAAAAGGTTTATTTTAATAAGTGTTTATTTATTAAATTCGAATCCTTGATGTTCAATCTCAAACACCAGGAAAAACAAGACAATGCCTCTCCGGGCGGAGCGGTCTATTACCATCTTAGAGCATGCCTAGTGATCTCTCCGGTTCTCGTACATGAGTAAGTGGGATAGCCGTTTTATTTTGAAAATCAAATCTAAGAAAACTAATCGACCAGAGTCCAAATCTTGAACTTGGCCCTTGCCATCACAATCAGTTGATGACAAGTCGTGATCCCGATCCAGGATCATTCCTGTTAGGTGGAGGCGGTGGTTGTTCAGGTCTTACTGTCGCCGCCCGTTCTCTGGTATATTGTGACAACCTACCACTCCTGGCATGTTCTTCCACCTCATCCCTTAGGTGGCGACATTCATCGGTTGTGTGCCCATCCAGCTCATGGAATAGGCAGTATTTTCCAGTCCTGCGTTCCCGCTCCATGGGATCTCTCCTGGGTGTGTTTCGATAGGGGAGTTGCCCCCGAGTTTCAGTGTAAATCCTTTCTAGGCTTGCCGTCAAATCTGTGTATTGCCTGAATCTAGGCTCTCGGAATTTCTTCCGTTTATCAAGACCATCATGTGCGTCATCCTGCTTTCTCTTTCCTTTGTCCGCCGTGGACTGTTCCCTGGCGGTTCCTTCGCCTTGTACAGCGTTTATTACCTGCCTCTCGGCTCGTGATTCTTCTAATCGAATGAATCGTTCAGCTTCATGGTAAAACTCTCCAAGATCTTGCGGTGGGTCTCTTGTTAAAGAGTCTTTGAATTTGGTGCCTTCTCCAACTCCTGCCACTGCCGCCATCAAAATCATCGATGGGTCCGGGCGATCTACAGAAGCCACTGTTGCATTAAATCGTAACAGAAAATCTTTTATGGACTCTCCGGTCCTTTGTTTTATTGATGCCAAAGTCATCATGCTCTTGGGTCGCGTTACGTGAACCCTAAACTGCTTCATGAAGCAATCCACAAGCTTGCCCCATGTCCTGATTGATCCTGTCTCTAGCTGTCTAAACCAAAGTGCATCCAAATCTGATAAGAATAAGGGGAAACATCGTGCCATTACTTCCTCGGATGCTCCCAGCACTTCCATGTGTCTGATATATCTGGTGATATGCATGGTCGGGTCTGACTTTTCGTCATAAGGATCCAGCATTGGTAGTTTGAATTTTGGAGGGTTCCTTGCATTCCGGATATTCAGAGCGAACGGACTTCGACTAACCTCTTCCAATCCTCCGCCCGACAATCCCCCTCTCATGATCCGTCTCACTAGGCCAATCATTCTTTCATCTCCATCCAGGGGTTGCCCCCTTGTCATCTCTCTATCTTGCCCTCTGAGTCTTGTAGGGAATTCTGGTACGTACTCTTCGGGTGGCTCGTTAGCATTTGTGTTGGCCCTAGCCGGTTGAGCTCCTTCCAAAGGTCCTTCTACGTTGGATCCTGCGGGTCTGCCCCCAAGCCCTTGTTGATTGCCTTCTGGTTCTGTATTCTGTCCTCCGTTGGGTTCCATAGCCCTAGCTCCTTGTTCCGCATTCACAGCCACTGTAGCTGGTCCAAGGTTCTATGTCCCTGCAGCTCTCATCTGCTCGAAGAAATTCTGCAGCATCTCTTGTTGTCTTTTCATCATTCTTTCCTGCATTAGGTTATTCATAGCCTCCATCTCATCTCTAGTAATGTAGATCGAAGCTTGTCCTTCTCCAGCGCCAGAGGATGCCTCTTGACTTCCTCCCTATTGGCTCCTCTCAGCTCTTTGTCTTGTTTGTCGAGTCATTGTTGAGCCAAATCTGAATCCTTAAAATTTCAAATCTAAATTTGAATCTAGTGTAGCGGGTGCTAGTTCTTCTCAGTGAAAGCACCAAAGTGTTTGCGCCAAAAATGGTCACAAACCCCATGTGTTGTGAAAGCACCAGTGTATGAATACAAATCAGCAATATTCAAACACAAATATCAGATCTAAGCAAGCAACGAACAGCAATCCAGAAATAATGAACAGTGACACATAATTTATAGTGGTTCGGCTATCTCCGGCCTACGTCCACTTCAAGGTTTTTATGATTTTATTGCTCGATGCTTCAAGATTACAATTTCATGTGTTGTATTACAACTGATTTTCTGAACTAAGTCTGAATCTAAGGCAGCAATGGTGATCTGGAGTAAATCTGGCAGAGTCTGGGCGCTCTTTAGCTCTCAAAATTGTCCGACCCCTTTTCTGAATGACCAGGGGCTCTATTTATAGGTGTAGGAGGCTGATATTTCGCCTAAATTGAAGGGAGACCAGTTCTGGCACGTGAGGGAGCCCACATGCCCGCTTTCTGGAAATCTGGGCCCACTTTGGGATCGATTCGAAGCTATGTTCGAATCGATCAAGAAATTGTCCAAGCGAGCTGAAATTTTGTGTGAACATTCTTCATCATGTACTCAAGCTACTGTGAAAATTTCGTAGCATTTGGACTCGTAGATCTCGAGTTATGATCGATTCAAGGTCGCTTGTCTAGTTGTAGTGCTCTGCTCGAATCGATTACGTTCGAATCGATTGCTTCGAATCGATCCAAGCATGTGCTTCTGTGATGACGTGGAGCGCCTCCTTCGTATCGATCCAACTTCTATGCCGAGTTGTCTGGGTCGACTCCATGATTCTAGCCGCTTTGACTTGGTGGGTTCGAGGTAATGGATTCGAAGGCATGCTCCTTCGCTCATGGACTCGAACGTGTGCTTGTTCGAATCGATTGTGTTGCACTGTAGCCCATCGATTCGAAGCCATCATAGCAGGATGGGTTCGAAGCTAAGTCACTGGACGGATGCGAAGTAAGACACCTTATTGATACGAACACTGGTGGATTCGAACTACTTTCTTTGGCTGATAGACACAAAGCATTGCGTGTCGATGGATACGAAGCATGGTGTCTTGATGGGTTCGAAATCACTCATGGGATGGAGTCGAATTGAATCCAGTTCATGGATTCGAAGATCTTCCCTTCGAGGGATTCGAACCCAAGGCTGGGCTTATGGATTCGAACCACGGCCTCGTGGATGGATTCGAACCATTGTGTGGTCGATGGATTCGGAGCATGGATTTCTTCTGATCGATTCGAGCCCATGCTATTCTCGAGGGATTCAAACCCAAGGCTGGGCTTATGGATTCGAACCTAGGGCTATTTCCTCCAACTTGCATCGATGATATCTTGAGCGTACAAACTCGGATTGACTCGATATTTGGAATGTTGTTTTATCTGGCCTTGCTTGACATGTCTTATCAATTGTAGCCCGATCCGGACTCGGAAAAAATTCATCGATATCCATGGTGAACCTGCAATGCACAATCGATGTTCATGACTAATAATCATTGATTTTTAGTTAATCTTTGGGTATCTCGGCTTTGCCAAAAGTTGGGATAACAATTATATTTTAAATTTTATTTGTATATATATAACTAAATTTTATAATAGAAGTGTTGATCGATCGCAGCCATCGGTCGACTAGTAGGGGTCGACTGGTTGGTACACAGGGGGTCGACCGGTCGATGCCTCTGGTGTCGCAAATTTCAGCACCTGAATTCTTACTCAAAAAATCCACCTTTTGCTTGTGTCAGAAGATCTCAAAAAAGGATAGAAGAGAAAGGTTTCATATCAGACCTTCCGAAGAGATCGAAGGGATGCAACTAGCAAAATGAAACGGCTCAAGGTCTTTTAAGAAGACGAGGGGTGTTATCCTACAATATCTAAGAAGCTCTTACCCTCCGAAGGAAGCAAACAAGCGAAAGTAAGAGTATACGACCCTACAACAACCTTTCCGAAAGCACAATAAGCCTTTCAGGTCGGTTTGAACACCTACATGATACACTTCGATGGTACCGAAAGGTTTAGGTAAAAGCAATACTCATAAGTCAACAGAAAACAACCTTCCGCTATCATTCAAGAAAAGAGCAACTCTCGGCAGTAATCAATTAGGAAAAGTGACCTTCCGACAAACAAAAGGGTTCAAAAAAGTCAGAAACCCTCCGGTACCGCCAAAAGGTTCATATGCCGTACATATAATAGATCTTCCGACAAGGGCAACATGTCCCTAAAAACTAATGAATAAAAAGGTCCTTCGACAGCTCTTAAAGATCCAGAGTGACATGCCAAAGGAAAAACCTTTCAATGGATTCGAAAGGTTTGCAACTATATGCAAGAAAGGAACCTATCGACCAAGCTGAAAGCACAGAGACATAAGCATGGCCGCCGACATCTATGAATAAGACCCAAGTGGTCCTGTTTTCGGGGTGGATTTTTCCTCATTCCATTTTTGTAACTTCTAAAATCAAAGCTCTTTAACCCTAATTGGGTAGTGATTTGGGAAAATTTAATAAAAAGAGAAGTTCATTCAAGGATCAGAGGGAAGTCTTGAATTTTGTATGTTTTCTTTGCAATTTATATTCATCTTTGCTGGTTTAATCACAACTTTCAGGTACAATACCTCCGAAAGGTTCATATCAACAGAAATAATGATATTCTTTCTTGAGTGGTCTTCATAACCCTTCGGAGACCTCTGGTTTGTGGCCTAAACCCTTCGGACCTAAAGTGAGCTTATCAGAATTGGTATGCATAGAACCTTCCGGAGTGATAAATCATGAGGGTTAAACCTTTCGCCAAGTATCATAACCTGTTGGATCCCATCAACCTTAGCATCAATCCGAATCCCAAACAGCGGCTTGTCCTACCTTTCGGCAAAGCACCAAGTTAACTCCCTAGGTAAGATAAACTAAAGAAATCTGATCTTGACCAAGGAAAAAGCTTCCGGGAGGAGTCTTTTAAAGGTTTAATCAAATTAGATACCCTTCTACGTTAATTCAACACGACCGGAAAGACTTTTCTCCTTCCAAATCTTGTATCTAAGCCCTCTTGACCACATCGAAAGGTAAGGTTTTGAGTCTAATCCTGAGTAGAGAGGTAGAGAAAGTTCTACATACCATTGACCTTTTGGCATAGCTTCGATTAATCCTATCACTCGGGATAGCACAGAGTTATTGGTTGAACATTTGTCAATCACTTTAGAGATCCCATCTTCCACCTTTTCTCAATAATGTCTCCTATTTGGATTCATTAGAGTGTTGACCATAAATTTGGTTAACATTTGTGGCGCTACAAGGAGGGCTTGAATCTCCGACTTGATTGATTTCCTGACACTACAATTCTCATCGAACCAGTTCCGCAACAAATTCACCGATTATTGATTAGATCATGGCTAAAAGATTCAAGAGGTCCAAGCAATGGTCTTCCGAACCACATATCACAAAGCTTTCTTATGTAAATATCAAAGAATTTGATCAAAATGAGGAACAAAGGTTTGGGCTTGAAGCCTTGAAGATTATAAACAAAAATAAGGCGGAATCTTGTGACATTGAAAAATGGAGCTTGAACCTCTTTCATTTGGGACCAACCCCGATTTTTGCACTTGGAAAAAGAATAAATGGAAGCGACAACATTTTTAATCGATAGGAGAACTATCCAGTCATATTCCCAGGGAACTATCTTTGAAAAAGGAATGATAAAGGATTATGATAATTTCATAAACAAATGGAATAAGATCATAAGCAAGGCCTGCCACCTAAGGGAGAACTATGAGCATTTGGGAAAATCCGCTGCTGAAGAAGTAAGGAAGATAAAAGAGCTACCCAGTGGAAATATAAGAATCATCAAGGAATTTCCAACCGAAACCTTAAAACTTAGAGAAATTCCCGTGAAAGAAGAACAACGGGCGATAAAAAGAAAACCTGCTCCTCAAAAAGAAGTATTAGAACCAAGCTGCAAAAGAATTATACGCCAGTCAAAGACGGCTCAAAAGTCAATGATTCTTAGAGAGTATAATCTTACAACATCAATTGAAGACATCTATGAACTAGGGAGGAACTGAATTATTGGCCTTCTCAAAAGAAAAAACCAAGTTTGAAAGATGTTCCAAAGGAGCATATTGTGACTTCCATCTCATAAACGGACATGATACCAATCAATGTAAAGTACTCGGGAAAATGGTCCTACAATTTTTAAAACAAGGAAAGCTGAAGCAATTTGTAAGGGATTGATCTAGTCATGAAATAAAGGCTCTATTCTCAAAATAAGAAAAGTCTGCATGATTGGGAGAAGAATTCTCCTTAAACTTGGACTACCTAAAAAGGTAGGCTACCAATAATGGTAGAAAGCCCTTGGTCACGCCAAGATGGCCAGGTCAAGGCACCTTCTGGAGGGATGGCGTAAGCCTTTATCCATGCCAAAACCAGAAATGGCCAGGTTAAAGCAGCATAATCTCTTATCCACGTCACGTTATGGCCAGGATAAGGCACCTCTTGGATGGAGGATGGATAATCCCTTGGTCCCGCCACGCTATGGCGTGGCCAAGATACTGAACAAGCTCTTAACCGCGTCATGCTATGGCCAGGTTAAGGTGCCTCATGGAGGGAGGTCGGGTAAGTCCTCGGGCCGTGCTTCAGAATAAGCTAGCCGAGTGCATCGGATACCCGGACGAAATGTTCGGCGGACTAAGAAATGTCCATGCTTGAAATAGGCACCGCCAGAAATCGGTATAGCTTGAAATATCAACCACCAAAAAGGTCTGTAATGTCAAAGATGAAAAACAGCCTGAAATAGGCTCTGCTTGAATAAGCACAAAATCAGACAAAAGTGTCCCCGTGTGAAATAGGCCAAAAACAAATGACAAATGGACAAAGAAAACTCGGGCCCGAGAAAGCAAAAGTATGCATGACTTCCTAAAAGCCTGAAGATGGCACATTCAATAGACAGAATCAGAAAGAATTCTCAAACTTCTGCCAGACGGGTATTCTGGTCTTCTATTATTAATTACCAGAAATGGTATTTTGGTCTTCTATTATTAATTACCAAAAATGGTATTATGGTCTTCTATTATTAATTATCTGGTCTTCTATTATTAATTACCAGAAATGGTATTCTGGTCTTCTATTATTAATTACCAGAAATGGTATTCTGCTCTTCTATTATTAATTACTGAAAACTGTATTCTAGACTTCTGTTATTTACCAGAGACGATATTCGGGACTTCTATTATCAATTACCAAATATGGAATTCTAGTCCTCCATTATTAGTTACCAAATAGTATTCTCATTTTCCACTATCAATTATCAGAAATGGAACCTTAGACTTCTACCATTAAGTGATGCTCTGGATTTCTGCTATTAAATATCAAAATACGATATTCTGATCATCTATTATTTATTACCAGAAGCGGTTTTTGGACTTCCATTATTAATACCAAATTGGATTTTTGGCCTTTTGCTACTGATTATTAAGATGTGCACTCCCATTCTTCTAATACTTGCTACCAAAGATGACATTCTAGTCTTTTATTACTTATTGTTGAAAATGATATTCTAGCCTTCCATTATTAACGGTATCTTTGACTACTATTCACAGTAATGAAATTCTGAAAGTGGCATTCTAATCTTTTATCACTAATCATCGAGAATGGTAGTTCGGTCTTTTATTGATCATCGCCAGGCTTTGTCCCTAACCCTTTATTATTAACTGCCAAATATGATATTCTAAACTTCTTTTACCTAAATTTCAGGATTGGTTTTCTGGTCTTCTGGTATTTAATACCAGGGTGAATTCCAGGTCTTCTACTAATTATCAAGTGTTGCATAGGGAATTTTGGACCTCTGATACTTAATTACCATATACGGCTTTCTGGACATTCACTGTTTAGTCCAGATTAGAGATCCCGGTCTCTTATCAACAAATATAAAATTATGTCCTTATGACGTCCATCAATGGGAATAACACAATGAGTTTCTATCGTATATTGCCAAGGAAAGGCATCTTGATTTTCTAAACATTCCTTTTTACTGAAGCCGGCATTCTAATTCCCCATCATTTATTATCAAAATATACCAGAAAACAACTATTGCATTATTTTAATATTTCCTAGTACCCGAATCTGGGTCCGATGATGCCTTGTAAGAGTCCATCATTAATACCAAAAGGTTTGGATGCTAGGGCTACTGATTATCGATAGCCCTAATCTGAGTACAAAATCTTTGGATTTCTACTCATCTCAAGTAATTTGACTCAAGCCAAAGAATATTATTGGAAAAAGGCTACCACCAAAAGAATCTACAAATGGGAACTTCAGACCTTTTTATTCTCAGATTCCCTTGATAATGAGGAATGAATTCAAAAACTGCCTTATCAAGATCTCAGTCATAAATGTCCCATCAAGGTCTTCATTTGGTATATGTTAAATTTTGATGATTGTATATAACCTAACATTAACTATTCTCAGGAATGCCGAATAGGAATGGTAGGATGACAAAGAATCTAGATTCGCTTAATCATAAGAGGAGTCAACGATTGGAACGAAAAGCTTCGAGACACATCAATCTCCAAGAGGCATATCCGAATCAAAGATAAACAAGGTGTAAACAAAGATAATGAAACAGGTAGCATGTACAACATTATAAGTATTACATTATGTTGCATAACATTACCAAGGTATGGAAAACACATCTTATGTATAAATTGAGATACTCGTGACCTTATCAATCATACTAGCAAAACACATGGATATTATAGTATTGACACTTGAAACTTAGATACCAAATAGGGATTCAGATGGTTTGCAAAGAACCCGACTATCTTTAGATTTTATTTCCAAGATGTCTATCTTATTGTGAAGCTTAGTCATTTCAAGTCATGGTTTTTACAAGTATCTCCACCAATGAAATGCTTTGAAACCTCAGTATCTTAACCTCTCTCTTTCTTAGAGTTTTAATCCCAAAATCTCAATTTCCACATAGGATTTTTGAATGGTGTAACATTTAAGCTTAGAAATTAGAGAAGTTTTTATTAATTTTACTTTGTTTGAATTCTATTCTCTGCCTATCCAAGATCATTGCAAACTCCAGGGAAGGAGCTTTGAAAAAGAAAAACTAGTCTTGTTCAAATTTCCCATATTAACAAGTAAAGTAGAAAAAAAATCTCTTTATCTCAGCAATAAGAACAAATACTAGAGTGTGTTTATTGTTGAAACTTATGGATAATAATAAAGTAAAACCCTTACTGGAATTTACCCAAATATTAAGATTTCATGGCTGAGTATTAAAAGTGTACTTTACATAGAAACAGCCAGAGCGTCTCTATCTACTTGTCATCCAGTGGAAGGTTAAGAGTCCGTCGCTCTTTTTCAAAAAAGCGCCGAATCGGGGCCATCATTTGCAGAATTTCATCAAATAAGGGCTAAACCAACAATTGCTTTTGAATTAAAGATAAAACGGTAATCATACAAAAAGACAAAAACCATTAATGGAGATTTCTAGAGAGCAAGAGAATGTCTTATTTTTTGCACCATGTTAACGTTAAAAAGTGAACGCTAACACCCGGTGTGTGTAATAGAATCGTGAAAGCACCACCCGTGTGACGGGAACAGAATTTAAGCAGTAAACTAGCAGAAAAGCGGTAAAAGACAGCACTTTATAGTGGTTTGGCTTGAGATTAAGCCTACGTCCACTTTGAATTTCTTTATTATTGAATTTGGTTACAAATCGGTAAAAATCTCTTATGAAAACAGTACAATTTGATCACAAGAAACAATCTTGACTACTAGCTCAATCTTCAACGATGAAACTCGATGAATCCGTGTTGGATGTAAGGAATTTCTCTCGAAGCTTGTTGTAGTGTCTTGAATGTTTGAAGATCTTTGATTGCTAAATGAGTGGAGACTTCGACAGAGTAACGGCGCTTGAAGAAATGAATGGCCCAAAAGTCCTTTCCTCGTTGGAGTTTGAGACCTATTTATAGGAGCTGATTTCTGAGCAGAATATTTGCCTAAGTCTTAGGTCACGTACGACCTTAGTTAGTTCGTAGGTCGCGAGCGACCTAAGCTAGGTCGCAATCTACTTGCGACTTAAGAAATTAGCTGGTGAAGTTGCACTTGGCTTCATTTGAACAAGTGGTAGGTCGCAGGCGAGTTAAGGAATAGTTGTAGGAGCTTTAGGTCGTTGAAGTCTTAGCTCGTTCGCCTCTTAGGTCGTAGGTCGCTGAGCTGCTTTAATAGTTAGGTCGCAAAGTCTTCAAGTCCTTAGGTCGCAAAGTCTTCCTGTAGTTAGGTCGGAGACTTCCTTAAGTCGTAGCCTGTTAAGTCGGAGACCTTTTTAACTCGTAACCCGCTAAGTTGTTAACCACTTCCAGTTGTTAGGTCATGAGACTTCCTTAAGTTGTAGATCGTCCACCTCCTTATGTCGCAGCTTGTTAAGTCGGCAGGCTTTTTAGGTCATGAACTCCTTAGCTCGTTAAGCTCTTAGGTCGGTAGGTCGCTGAGTTGCTTCAAGAGTTAGGTCGTGCATTCTGTTAGGTTGTGACATCCTTAGGTCGTGATATCCTTAAGTCGTAACATCCTTAGGTCGTGACATCCTTAGGTCGTGAGCTCTCTTAAGTCGTGAACTCTTTTAGGTCATTAAGAGCTGTTAGGTCATAGGGTTTTAGGTCGCCGAAATAAAGGAATTAACACACCAGAATCGCTAACACGATCCATTCATCTTCCTCCCTCTCTCTCTTCTAATTTTTATTATATAGGTATTTATTTATAAAAAACTAAATAAAGAAACATCCATGGCTGCTTGCAATCTACACCAAATTCATCCTGACTTTATTAACGCGGAAGCACATCATTGTTGCTGCTGCTTCGCGTTAGGCTTGTTGAACCAACCAAAAGAGGCGAAAGAGGTCAAGAGCTCAAAGTCTAGCAATGTGGTCCACCCACAACCTAATTTCTTTAATCCACACATAAAAGTAACATACTCTTTTCTTTTGGATCTGGCCACAAACACTTTGTGGATGGATTTGGCCATCTAGGATGTTTTCTAAAGAAAATCCCGCGCTGATAACCTACTAGCCTTATCAGCCAATTTGGGTTGAACCCAACAATATCATCCCCATTGATTTAGGACCGAACCTTCCTCCTTTTCCAAATAAACGATAGGAAAACGGGGAGAAATCATCTTGTTGCTTGACTGTCTCCGATGTATAGTTCTAGAATGCTAGGTTTATTTTGAATATGTACATGTTGACAATTCATTTTGGGAAGTGTAATGTGAAGTGATATATATATATATGCGAATATTTAAGTGGTCTGGTTGAATTTCCGAAATTATGATGTGTAGCTGAAAATATGTTTGTGTGCTTGTTATCTTGTAACATGATATTTTGATATATAGAAATGAATCGAACGGTTTAGGACTCTTGGGCTTCAACGAGAACTTGTAGTCGGAAGATCTAACCATTAAATTATTAAGACCTTCCGACAATAGAGGAAAGTTGAAGCTGGAATATCTTCTGGTCTAATAAAAAAGTTCAAGAAACAAAAATTTCATTACTACAACCCAAATAACATTCAGAGGGGCGAAAAGGACATACAAAGTCACAGAAATTATACTTAAATGGATCCCAAGAAAATGGAGTTAAGGACTTTGTAACTTTTAGAGACGATGACTTGGAAAGTCAAGAGCATCTCTTCGAATAATGGGGAGGGGGAAAATGTTACTAAAAAAATCCACCTTCCGCATGGGTTAGAAGATTTCAAATAAAGGATAGAAGAGAAAGAATTCAAATCAGACCTTTTGAAGAGATTGAAGGGATGCAGCTAGCAAAATGAAATGGCTCAATGTCTTTTAAGAAGACGATGGGTGTTATCCTATAATATCTAAGAAGCTCTTACCCTCTGAAGGAGACAAACAAGAGGAAGCAAGAGTATACGACCCTACAACAACCTTTCCGAAAGCACAATAAGCCTTTGGGGTCGGTTAGAACACCTACAGGATACCCTTCGATGGTACCAAAAGGTTTAGGTAAAAGAACAACTCATAAGTCAACAGAAAACAGCCTTCCGCTATCATTCAGGAAAAGCGCAACTCTCGGCAGTAATCAAGTAGGAAAAACGACCTTCCGACAAAGCCAAAGGGTTCACAAAAGTCAGAAACCCTCCGGTACCGCCAAAAGGTTCACATGTCGTACATATAATAGATCTTCCGACAAGGGCAACGGGTCCCTAAAAACTAATTAATAAAAAGGTCCTTCGATAGCTCTCAAAGATCCATAGACACATGCCAAAGGAAATACCTTTCGATGGATTCGAAAGGTTAGCAACTGTATGTATAAAGAAGGGAACCTTTCGACCAAGCCGAAAGCACAGGACGGAAGCATGGCCATCGACATCTATAAATATGACCCAAGGGGTCCAATTTTCGGGGCAGATTTTTCCTCATTCCGTTTTTTTTCTTCTAAAATGAAAGCTCTGTAACCCTAATTGGGTAGTGATTTGGGAAAATTTAATAAAAAGAGAAGTTCATTCAAGGATCAGAGGGAAGTCTTGAATTTTTCATGTTTTCTTTACAGTTTATATTCATCTTTACTGGTTTAATCACAACTTTCAGGTACAATACCTCTGAAAGGTCCATATCAACAGAAACAATGATATTCTTTCTTGAGTGGTCTTCATAACCCTTTGGAGACCTCTGGTTTGTGTCCTAAACCCTTTGAACCTAAAGGGAGCTTATCGAAATTGGTATGCATAGAACCTTCCGGAGTGATAAATCCTAAGGGTCAAACCTTTCGCCAGTATCATAACCTGTCGGATCCCATCAACATTAGCATCATTCGAATCCCAAATAGCTACTTGTCCAACCTTTTGGAAAAGAACCAAGTTAACTCCCTAAGTAAGATAAACTAAGGAAATCTGATCCTGACCGTGGAAAAAGCTTCAATGAGGAGTCTTATAAAGGTTTAATCAAATCAGATACCCTTCTACGCTAATTCAACAAGATCGGAAAGACTTTTCTCCTTCCAAATCTTGTATTTAAGCCTTCTTGACCCCATCGAAAGGTTATGTTTTGAGTCTAATCCCGAGTAGAGAGGTAGAGAATGTTCTACATACCATTAACCTTTCGGCATAGCTCCGATTAATCCTATCGCTCGGGATAGCACAGAGTTGTCAGCTGAACATTTGTCATTCCCTTTAGAGATCCCATCTTCCACCTTTTCTCAATAACCTCTCCTACTTGGATTCATTAGAGTGTTGACCATAAATTTGGTTAACATGAATTAACTTGTTTCAGGCTTTCTCCTTCTTCTGCACTCCCATCACATTTTACATTCAAGTGAATAAAACCTTGCACTACCATTCTACAATTCCCTCATGTCCAAACAACCAACAATTATCAAATATTAATCAATTATAGGACGACAGAGGAAGAATCTATGTTGCGGTAAATGGGATATATGAATGCACACACTCATATTCATCATTCTAGGCATTACAACATCATTATAAACATAGACATGGGTAAGGTTACTCACCCTAAGTAGAAGAAACACAGTTGCTCTCCTAGCTTCTACCTGCTCCTCTCCTTGCCCTCTTCTTTCTCTTACTATAAATATCCCTTCTGCTTCAATTTGATGTACAAAGGTTGAATTATATTTGCTAGCTTGTTGTTGAGGTATCAAAAAGCCTTAAACTTGCTTTTGGGAATTTATGAGATTTAACTTAATTTTATTTTGAATTTTAAAAAGGTAGGGTTTAGGTAAGTTTTGATTTTCTAAACGTGAGAAATGAATTCGTTTAGGTCTTATTTATTATAGAGAAAGGTGAATTATCGAAAAAAGGAAAATTCTAGAGATGGAAAGCTCATGAAACTAGGGTTCGGACTCTTTGATATTGGGATTTGTTTTCTTTTCTTAATTTATTTTCTTACTTTATTTAAATTAAATTTATATTTAAGCCGGCTTACAAACCAATTATATTGCACTAAATTTCTTACTAATATATCATATTTTTAACTATTTTTTATAAGAAATATTTTCTGTAATTTATTTATTTAATTAATCATTTTATTTAAACTTTATTATACTAATTAAATTCAAAATTCATTAAAAAAAACTTTCTTTTATTAAGAATAAATTTCAAACTTATAAAATTTAATTTAACATTTTATTCTAATTAATTAATTCATTCATTTTTTCTTATTACGATATAACAAATAAATTATTAAATCAATACTCATTTCATATTCGATTCTTTATCATTTAATAAATTACTCTGCATTAAATTTCCAAATCATTCCCAATATTTTATATTTATTAATTCAAACACATTTAATTAATTAACCTTTATTATTAAATTATTAATTTACTACTTTTCGATAGTGGATTGTTACAGACTCATCCTTAAGAAAATTGCTTCCTCGCAATTCCTCATTAAAGAAAATCCATAACTAGCTAGATAATTCTAGCTCATCTACAGCATCACTAATAACAAATAAAGAATAGGTTACATTATTAACTCTTGCATATCAGCAAATAACTCAGGATAAGATCGTTCCATATGCACTTGAGTCTCCTATGTATAATCCAATGGGTTGTGAGATACCTTCACCAATGAACATCTCTTGCTTCTGAATTATTGAACTTCAAAGTTAACTATCCAAACTGGATAATGCACATAAGTCAGATCAGGGGATAACTCGAGCACTTGAATGTCTCTAGGCTTAACTACAATCTTCGTAAACCAAAGATACTTCCTCAGTTGAGAAACATGGAAGCCATTATGAATTTTTGAGAAATGATCAAGCAATGCAACTTTGTAAGCAACTTTTCCAATATGTTCAGTAATAGGGTATAGTCCTACTTAGTGAGGTACTAACTTCATCGATATACTGAATTTCAAAACTCCCATAAGTGGAGATATCTTCGCATACACTAGATCTCCATCATGTCTCTTTCCTTTTATGATCGACATATGATTTTTGTCGATCGTGCACCTCCTTCATCTTTTGTTTGATTAGCTCAATCTTCCCAAATGCATCCCTGATAGAATCTTGACCCAATATAAATTTATCTCCAATCTCCAACCAAAAGGATGGCGCCCAACACAGTCTACCATGTAGAGCTTCGAATGGAGCCATGCCGATGCTAGCTTGATAATTATTATTATAAGCAAACTCGACTAAGCATAGATGGTCCTCCCAATTACCATAAAAATCTAGTACATAGCTATGAAGAAAATTCTTAAGAATCTAATTCACCCGCTCTGTCATTCCATCGGTTTGCAGATGATATACTATACTAAAATTCAGCTTCGTTCCCAATACTTGTTGGAAACTCTTACAGAATTTACATGTAAACAAAGGATCACGATTGCACACTGTGGATTTGGAAACTCCATGAAGTTTCACAACCTCCTTTACGTATAGCTTAGCTAAATACGGTGTGATTCGGTTCGAATTCACCGATATAAAGTGCACCGACTTAGTCAATCGATCCATTACCACCCAAATGCTGCCATAACCACTCCTTGAGCATGGTAAAGCATCTACAAAATCCATTGACACCTATAACCATAAAAAGCCAAAACCATTCTGATGGGATTTAAGCAAGTGAATTACCAACTTAAATATCCACTCGTACCTGATCCCATTTCCATTAAGGTACTTCCAATGGTTGGAGCAAACCATTAGGCTTCTGGTGTTCAGCCTTTACTAGCTGACATGTCATACACTCCTTCACAAACTTTCCAATACCATGCTTCATACCTTCTCAATGGTTGAGACGTTTCATGTCCATGTACATTTTACCACCTCCTAAGTGTATGGTATATTAGGATCTATGGCAGTCTTCTAACAATTCTCTACGAAGATCATCAACATTCGGTACTACTAACTTGTTCCTTCAACTTAAGCATCCATGAGTGTCAGGAGAATAACTAGCCAAATATTCACCTTTGTCTCCAGATTCAAATCTCCAAAATAGTGCTAGAGTATTTGTATCTTTCTTCTGAGCTTCCACCATTCGATCTATTAGAGATGGTCTGGCTACAAGGCTAGCTGTCATTGCTTCTGAACTAACCATAGAATTTATGTCTCGAACCTCGTAGTTAGATAATGTCTCGACATCCTTCTATTCAGCAATCATCATGGAAACTACAGCTTATTGTTTCCTGCTCAAAGGATTAGCAACTTGATCATCTTTTCTAGTTGTGTACTAGATCTCAAAATCATAAGTTACTAGAAACTCCAACCATCATGGTTGTCTCATGTTGAGATCATTTTGGGTAAATAAATACTTCAATGACTTATGATCTGTATATAGCGCAAATCGCTCTCCAAGCTAGTATTGTCACCAAATCTTTAGTGCGAAGACAAAAGCTACAAGTTCCAAATCATGTGTAGCATATCTAGTATAATTAGGCCTTAACTGTCTTGATCATATACCACTACTTTACCCTTCTTGCAACAACCCACACCTTAGCGAGCCTAAATATTTGCTAAATCGAAAACCCAAGTCCATCAACGTATGAATCATTGGTGTTTGGTATCCTGCAGATAACAAAAGTATATCAGAGCACTATCGATATAAACTCACAGTAGAATAGCAAAGTATAATAAAGCATATGATTACCGACTAACACAGACACCTTTAATCTTTAGTGTCCTTATCTGTATCAGCGTGCTTAAGGAAATCTGTTCTTCCACCGTTCTTGCCTTGTACTAATACCTATCCCTCCAAAGCTCCCTGTGGGTTGTAATGAGGATAGGGTCAGAATAACTTTATAGTGACTGGTAAATTACACACCTTATACACAGTAATTTATGCCGATTTCCATCAATTGCATGTTATGTCTGTTGTTTTACTTAGTCTTATTGACATCATGTACACGTACGATATGCACTATCTACTCGTGGTAGAAAGTAACTACATACGTGTGTGTATATAAATACCACAGTCCCCCTAAGGACCAAGATACTTTCCCCACTATTATATATACCCCTACGCCTCGTTATGATCCATCGTCAATATAGTATCACATCCTTATCGTCGTGCATACCAAGGAACTCTCATAGTGCTTAATAATGGCGTTACAACTGTTTAGCTGTATTCTATTCATTTTTGAAAGACCTCCACAAAAGGGTTATCTAGCCTTGCCTCCTAATAACAAACAATCTAGCAAATAACTGTGAGACAGTGCTTGTCCTGGACATGAGCTACACCAGTAGGTGGAGTAGTCCATTCAGGGATAACCCCTATCTTTCCGCTGATTGCTCAAGACCAATGACGATCTTGACCTATGTAAACAACTCCTACTCCTCATATTTGGTACCAATCACACTGTCATAACACCGATCCTAGCTCAACATCCTATTTAGACTACCTAATCCAATCTCGGAAATACCCGTTCAGTTAATTAAAATGTACCACCTAAAAGATTAAAGAAGATTCTACTTGTCCTTTGACACTTCGACTGGGGTGAACTATCCAAATTGGGGTATTCCCTTAGTATATATGCGAACGTATAACTCCATGTGTCGTACAATTGGATATGTCCCACATCAGTATAATGTATACACAACTTCTGGTAGCCCTTTGCGGTGGGCAAACTTTTGTTTTGTAACACTGTTGAGCTCGCATTCCAATCCATTTTAATGATTATTTCATTCTTATTTAATTTAAGCTATTGCCTAAATTCAATAGATTACACCCATGATAAACACATACTTGAGGCTATGTATATATTCATGCTTGTTTATTTACTACGCCTCCAATATGGAACAATTAATATTTAGTTATTTTTACATAACTGAATCTATGTTTTATTAATGTCAATTTAATGTCATTTACCGTTTACTTTTAACTTAAAAGATTTAAATATCTTTTATTGCTTACCTTCCTTTTTTCATTTGATCTATTTTACTGTTCCTTTTCAGTTCTTGCCATCTTCCTTTGGTTTCTACTTTCTTACTTACTCATTTCATTACTTTACCTACATTTCTTCATTTAATATTTAATTTATAACATGTCTTTATTATATATATTCAATTATAATCAGACTGTTGTTATTTTTACTACTTACAATTCTTTAGTTTATACTTAGGGATTTTAGCATTTTAATGCACTGGAATTACAGCTTCCCTAAAAGGAATTGTTAACACTACAAATTTTTATAACTTATCTAAAAATGGGATTTGTGTTTCATTTGGAATTACACAGAATTAGTTTTTTTTTATTGAAATAGACAGTCCAAAATACGGTAAACATCCCTATTTTATACATCTCTTTCTTTAGACATATTCCTTGTTACTTCAAATGATACACTTCAATTCACAATTATAAAACTTTATAATTTATAGGAATTTACATTGTAACACACTTCTTTCCAATTAATTAAAATACCTTTTAAATCCAAATAAATTTTATAACAACTTCTAGTTCATATTTACCAACATATGCAATTTGATTCACAAATCTAGAATTTCTATACAATTTTGTTAATCAAGGGACTACTACTTACACCCTAACTTTGCAAATTCAAGTATATACAACATTTAATTCAAGTTAAAAGTTTACATAATATGTAGGCATGGTTTTCAATTTAGTTACACATATAATTAAGCCTACTACTTCAAAATAATTATATCAAGGCAGACAAGAAATAGATTTACAACGAAATAAATCCAATATTATATAAAAATATATAATTTCTCACTCACCTTTAAGCTTTCCAAATTTCCAGATCTAAACCATGTAATTTCTATTTGGCTCCCTTTTTCTCCCTAATGGAATATGTACTGCAAGCATATGCATACGTATTAGAAATTTAGATCTGAGAATTGATTTGAATTTAATTTAGATTTGGATTTATAGTTTTCATTGGCTTTGGCGATTTGATTAGTTCCTATTCTTATTCTATATTTTTTCCACTATTCTCCACTAGTATATACATATATAAATGATAATTTAATTTAGATTTAAGAATTTGTGGAGAAAAGAAAATGGTAGAGATTCGCCATGCTTTAAAAATAATGAGAAGAAAAGTGAGTGGCTATGCCCATATTTATAGGGTAATGAATCGATTTCAACCGTTGGATTATATTATATTAAATTCGGGTCATTTGGCCTATGTTCTATTCACAGTTGAAGCCATCCACCAGTCAATCGCTATTCCCCTATTGGTTGACCGGTCAAAGTTAGGGGTCGGTCGGTTATTTAATTTCGTTAATAGTTCGCTTGTTTCCCTACTTATGTTATTTTTATATATATTTAACTTATTTGATTAACGTTAATTATTCTTAACTGTTAAGCAACTATTAAAGTTAATGAACGTTAATTAAAATTATTTATTTCCTTAATTACATAATTAATCATTTACGATTTGAAATATTCATAAGATAATTTTTTTTCATTTGAACTCCGATCGTAAAATTTTATATATGAAAATTTATCATAAAATCGCCACGACCACAATGGTGCAAGTTTCATGGTCAAATTCTGACATTTGTAAAAATTATATTTTCAACTTTACTAATTATTATTTAATTTCTTTTTAATTAATTATCATTCAATTTACGAGGTGTTACATTCTCCTCTCTTTAAAAGAATTTCGTCCCTGAAATTCCTCAAGATCTGAATCATGTAACATATTGCACAACTAATCTAAGCTATCCAATCAATTAGTGTGCAACCAATTTTACAGCCAATAATGTACAAGTGCATAGTGTATCATAATAAATATAATGTGTATGCTGATTAATACCGAACCGATGCCTCTTATATGAATGCATTCTTTTAAAACAATTTTTAAAAATATGGTGCAAACAACCTATATATACTGATAGTTCTATATATGCAACTTTTGAAAATCAAAATCTTTGTTTTCTCATCCAAATTATCCTACACTTCTTTGAATAGAAGTATAATTCAACCAATTTTTGAATTCAATCCCTACCATCCAAAATCCTAACACACCATTTCTAAAATCCAAATTTTAGAAAAATCTAGTTTTCTAAACCTAAATTCTTATGCCAGAAAAGGGTTTAGATGGAGAATTCCATATTTCCATGCTTCTCTTGTCTACCCATCCACCTCTATCTTGAAACGTTCTCTTTTGCCCTCATATTCTTTTCCAACTTCTCCAAGTACAGTCCACACAAGAAAATTTATTTTTAAAATTTTAAAATTTTAAAACAAGTTTGGTTTACTTATTGTCAAAGATATGGAAAATTGATTCCCAAGGCTAAAAAAGCTTTTCCCCTTATCACTAACTACCATTTACTTTATATCACTTCTACTACATAACAAAATTCATACTTGCTAACCTGTTAACTTTTTCCCAATGTTAAGCATGTGTGTAACACCTCTATTTTTAGTTGAACATTATTCAGGACATTTAATTAGATAGATTAAATAGAATAATGTAAGTGGTTAAGGAGAATGAGATTTGAAACTCAATAAGGTCGTGCCTTAATAAACTAATAAGATTGTTTTAGAAAAATAAAGCTAAACATATAAGAGAAAATGAGAGGGGCAATTTAGGTAGATCCACCTTTTATTCCTTTAAACCCTCTCCCCCTTATTCTCACATTACTAAAACAAAACAATCAAAAGAAAGAAGAAAAGAGGTTGGCCATAACCTAGGGAAGGAATCACGAAATCAAGAGGATTGAAGGGAGAAAAAGCTTAGGGATTCAAGAGCTAAATCAAATCACAACTCCAACTAGTAATATTAAGGTGAATAATTAGTTTTCCATCTCTATTTTGCTTTTGAATTCAGTTATGGATAATACCCGAATGATTGCTGTTTTTGCCAAGATATGGTTGTTTAATAAATTTTTGGATAAAATAATAGTTATTGGAATTTTTATGAAACTGTTTAAATGGGGTTTAAGGGTAAAACCTAAGATTTTAATCTCCAAATGCTTTGCTTTTCTACTATGTTGTATAAAACATTTTGGAGATGGGTTTTTAATTTCATAATTTTCCCAATTATAGACAATATTTTAAAAATTTCCTTAGGTGGAAATATTATTATTTCAAATTTTAATTATTTAAAATAATTAGTTATCGCTTTTGGTTTAGAAATTTTTGTACTTTAAAGATAAGGATGTTTTCTAATTTCTGTGAATTGTTAGGATTTTTTCCAAACGATTTCGATTTATGATGAATTTATTATGCTAGATAAGCATTTAAAAAGGAAAATTAACTAAGGATATTAATTAGTTAATATAATTATTTTTTGGAACTTGAAATCATAGGGCAGTAGAAATTTCTATAATGGATGTTTTATCCAATAGAAACTGTACAAGAATTATGATTTGGTAAAAGTTTTTACTTTAAGAAGTAATAAAATAGTTTTTATAAGAATTATGACAGTGCCATGCCACCCTATCATCTTCGAGCCTAAGACAAGGTGTGCATTCATGGGCGTCGACGTCGTAGTGAAAGGATACATAAGGCAATTACTTCGGTATCTATGCAATGGTTCCAAGTAGAACAATCGTCGACAACATATTATAAGTGGTAACGCACTTCAAGATTTCTTATATGTTTTGAAATATTTAGTTTCGACATTGATAAAGTCGTCTGTCTTCACCGCTATTTAAAAATGATGCTGCACCTAATCACTTCGTTTGGTTTTAAGACAATGGTAGTGATGCCATCTTTTTGACTTTGACACTATATGAGAAGCAACATAACAGTCGAAGTAGTTTAAGTATAAAGGTTCTATAACGTCGTCGAGGGTCTTGGGATCGATGTGCATCAAGGTCAGTGACCTTGTGCATGGGTGTTGATACATCTTGGCCACGACATCGCACTTCATCTCTTTATTGTCGAAGAGGCTTGTATTTGAAGTTAATCAAAACTGTTTTAAAAGGTGCCTGAGAGGTCTATCTCTCTAATAAAGTGTGAGTTATGATTTATTTTATTAAAGGCAAAGAGCCTTATGCTTCTACTTCGACGTAGTCATTAAGGATACCAAAACCATTTTAAATTTGTAAACTTCGACACTGTCATTAGTGATACCAATATAGATGAACTTCGACATTAATCTTTATTAACTTAATTAGGGCAGCAAGCCTATTGTTTTATGACTTTGATTCTATGCAGTGGAGACACCACTGCTATTTTGAGTATAGATGCCAACACCATCATTGAGGATACCAAAGTAGGTTGGTTTCGTTAAACTAAATATGATATTGACTTCAGCTTTTGAACCTTGGGGATATCATTATTTCTTTTTAGTAAGTTTGGCATAGATTAATAAGGATACCAATGTATGTCACTTTGAAATGTTATAACTATAATGGGATACATGTGGGTAACATGAATTAAATTGAAACAAGTGGGTAACATGAATTAAATTGTTAAAGGTTGGGTTCATAGTCATCCTAGGAAAACTATGGGATGTGAGATGGATAGTCTATATCTTGCTGGAGATGGATAGTCTCTATGAGAATAATAAAGTGTTCACAGTCATCCTAGGAAAACTATGGGTTGTGTGATGGATAGTCCATATCATTTTAAGTTAAATGGAATATGTGTTATGGATGTCCATAAAATTTTAAATGATTAAACCATATGTGATGGGTAGTCAATATGGTAAGGAATGGGTAATCCAAGTAATAAATACATATGAGATGGATAGTTCACATAATTCTGAATATCTTTAAATGTAAGATGGGTAGTCCACATAATTATAAGATATGTAGTTAGATTAAAATAGGATGGATGGTCAATTTAAATTGTAACGAGTAGTCATTTGAAATTAATATGGATAATCTAATGAATTGGGATGGCAAATCCAATATCTATTGCATGATTATAAATGATATTTTTTATGTTCTAACCAGTGTGGTTGCAGGAGCACATTATATGGTTATTATGTTTTGGTAAGATACTAGTGATTGGTAAACCCGTTCTACTCAGCGGCGCGGTCTCGCTAGATATCCATTTAGTTCGAGACGGTAGGTTATTATTTGCACCAAATTGTTGTCTGACCTAAAGTTTTTGTTTTTCCCTTTAAACTCTCGGGTACTCATTTGAGTAGGTCGGGAGTAAGGGCTTCATGTTCATTTAGGCGAATTAGCTTCCGGAGACGTATAGGAGGCAATCTAGCTATTAGGAACTTTATCTATTTCCACTGTGTAGTTTGATATTGTTTATTTTGATGTAATGACAAAGTTGTATAATTGCCAAGTGTTTGACTTTGATCAACTAAGGGAGCATCTTTATATGTCGCTCTTGGAGTATTTTGTATAGTTATATTTTCTCTGAACGTGGCTTTGCAAATGGAATAATGTAATGAATATGAAATATCATTTGTGAAATGAAATGTGAAAATTTGTTATTGAACCGTGTTTGAAATTTTTTCATATTCATGTGTTTCTGATTATTGATATGATTAACATAACCATATTTTTTCGTGGAGAATTAACAACCATGGATGACTGCAACATTCATAGTTGTTAGTTTTGGGCCTAAGAAAGACGGATGTTACAAGTTGGTATTAGTGCATAGGTTTATGATTAAAAGAATTTTAATCCTAAAGAGTTTTAGAAAACATAATCCTAATGAATCAGAATACAAGATTAGGGTATGGAATAATGCTTGAGTAACATACTTGTATTTGCTATATATAAGTATGTATTCTTCCCTCTATCTTAGACCATTTTTTTGTATTTCACTGAGGCTCGTATGTAGATTTATGAGAAAGAAAGACATAGAGGTTGGAAACGGAAGAGTGAGTCTAGGTGGAGGAAACATCATAACTAATGGAAATGCTCGGCCGAACACCAAGAGAAACCAGGATGGACAGGAAAATGCTAATCAAAATGAAAATGCCAATTTAGGTGTCGGAACCACACCAGTAGATATGAGGACTATGTATCAGTTCTTTGTCAATCTAATGCAAGCTAGACCAGCTGCAGGAGTAGCTAGTGGGAATGTTGCTAATGCAAGAGGAGTTAACCCCATAGCACCAGTTGGTAATAACCATGCGAACCTAAGTCGAGATTACACCAGTATGGGTGGAAAGCCTTTTCTGGGGACTAAGGATGCGATATTAGTGGAGAACTCACTATTGCACCCTGAAAGGATTTTTGCTGATTTGGGTGTGAATGATGAGCATAAAAGGAGATTGGCTTCGAGACAGTTGTAAGGAGCTACATTGTTCTGGTGGAACGAAGTGAACGTAGGGGTACGAGAAGAAGAATTGACTTGGGTAGAATTTCGAAGGAAGATTTTTTCCCGAAGTAGCTAAGTTTTCTTTGCTCGGTAAGTTTATGGAATTAGAGGAAGAAGATATGACTCGTATTTTTAGCTAGACATTAATCAGAGCATTTAGTTAGATAGATTAAATAAAATAATTTAAGTTGTTAAGAAGAATGAGATTTGAAACTTAATAAGGTTGTGCCTTAATAAACTAATAAGATTATTTTGAAAAACTAAAACTAAACTGTTACCACCAATTCCTTTCAACCTTGTCGAAACTAAAATAATTAAAACGAAAAAGGAACATGAGATGACAACACCAACAAAACCATTCGAAGGAGTTGAAGGGATGCTATAGCCAAAAGTAAGATGTGTTACAAGCTTTTGAAGGGGTCAATGTGGCGAAAGCTCCTTTTTGCGTCAATGACTACCTTTCCAAAGAGATGCCTTCGCCTACATGAAGACGTTTCGAAAAGGAGGAGTACCTTTTGAAGGTAGCACGAGGGCCAAACCTTTCAAAACCAAAGGTTCCACCTTCATTCAAACTACTCAGAAAGTTGCCTTGATCAGAACAACCCTTTTAATAGCAACCTAACAACATCTATAGAGAATGTCTACTTGCTAACCAAGGATGAACTCAATGATTTTCCATCCTAGAAGAAAAGGCATAAATATTAAAGGAACTTAGGAGAATCCTATTGCTGCTACCATATAATGAATGGGCATGAAACAAATCACTATAGAGTGCTCGAAGGAATGATAATTAACTTTTTCAGAAAGGGAAAACGTAATGGGTCTGTAAAGAGATCCTAAATGGAGTCAATATAGAACTACTTTACTAAAGAGAATCTACATGATTGGGAGTGAAATACTCCTTTCACTTGGACATTACCTTAAACAGTCAAAGCCTTTGTCCGCCCCGAGTTGGCCAGGGCAAAGCACCTTCTGAAGGGAGGAGTGTAAGCCTTTATCCACGCCATGCTATGGCCAGGATAAAACATCAACAAGCCCTTGGCCATGCCACGCTATGGCCAGGTCAAGGCGCTTCCAGGAGGGAGGTTAGAGTAAGCCTTTATCCGTGCCATGTTATGGCTAGGTTAAAGCATCGACAATCCCTTGGCCGCTCCACGCTATGGCCAAGTCAAGGCGCCTCCTAGAGGGAGGTTAGAGTAAGCCTTTATCTGCACCACGCTATGGCAAGGTTAAAGCATCGACAAGCCCTTGGCCGCACCATGCTATGGCCAGGACAAGGTGCCTCCTAGAGGGAGGTTGGGTAAGTCCTTGATTAAAGCTTGAGAATAAGCTAACTAAGCGTACCAGACCACAATGGACTAAGACGTCCAAGCCCAAGAGGCAGCACATCAATAATGGACTAAAACGTCCAATCCCAAGAAGCGGCATATCAAACAACGGACTAAGATTTCCAAGCCCGAGAAGTGGCATATCTGTCAACGGACTAAGACGTGCGAGCCCGAGAAATGGCATATCAATTGATGGTCCAAAACATCCAAGCTCAAGAAGCAGCTGATCAAATAACAACTACATACAAGGCTTAAATAAGAATCTGCAGCCTCCAATTAATCATCAAGGAAGAATTTTCAAACTTCACTTATTAATACCCGAATCTGGGTTTCAGGTCATTCATTATTGAGTTCGGGATTTCACTTATTAATGCATGAATCTAGGCTAAAGATCTCTATTAAGAAGATTATTATGTACTTCTGGTTGTCAACCATAAATACCCAAATCTGGGTTTCGGATCTTCTAATTTTTAAATTTCATTCATTAATGCCTGAATCTGGGTTGATGGTCTTCTCTTACATGATTGTTATTGATTTTCTATTGGTTATCTCTAAAAGTTGCATTTCTACTATAATTAAATCCTTGGTTGGATCTATAATTTTCTACCATCGGACTTCTGATAATCTTCCAATATAATTGAAGTTGAATTATTGGTTATCTCTCATCATTGTCAAAGATGAATTTTAAGACATTTAATCATATTCATGGGATCACTGTTCATATGTTAACATGATGATTTTGTTAATTTCTGCATATGAAACGAATAGACTTCTATATAGATTTCAAAGCTAACGATAAGAAATATTGTTTACTTCGTGCTTTTAAAGAAAAGCAGAACATCAAAATGGACTGAAAGATACAGCAAGTACAGAAATCGTGGTATAAACTATCAAAGAGATGATCCAAAAACTACATTACAAGGAAGGATTACAAATCAGGTGATATTTGCAAAATTTTCATGACTTACATAATTTATGAAATTATTTACAAGTATAGAGAACAAATACATACATTTTAGTAATAAAAATTGTTCATAAGTCTTGAACAGCCTTATTCCGATTCTCGGTGATAAAAGGATCTACAATTTGACTTTCCTGCACCATCCTCCTACTACCTTCACATCTAAGCCGGGTGGATGGTTATTCGCAGTAGGGAACTTTTGGATGGAAAGGGAAGTAGTCCTTGTTGAGTTGGCGGCTGATGAAATAACGGGAGAAATTGATAAATCAATGTCTGAAATATTATTCCCCATAATAAATTCTAATGATTCACATTGAGCTTGACTATCCTTTAACTTAATTTCATAATCACTAATTTGCTGGAAGAGCTCGGACATCTTATGGTCAAAATCGATAGAAGGATTTGATTTAATTTGACGCTTTAATGAGGAAATTGTTTCGTTTTTGCTCTTAACACCCGCCTTTAGATTGGCAATCTAATCATTAAGATTTCTTACAATTGTTTTCTAAAGAAAAAATCTCCTATACAATTTTAGTGCTTTAGTGTTACCTTGGAAGCGAGCAGATAAAGGATCATCAAGGCGCTTTATCTTTTCAAGATCTGCTAACAACCTATCTTTAATATCGATAAAGCATGATGTCGAATCTAATGAGAGTGGCATGGCAGATAGTTGTAACTCCTATTTAAAAAAGCAAAGAAAAAGAAAATAAAGTTAAGACTTGAATAATCCATCCCTTTATTATAACAATAGAAGATTACGACTTAAGTAAAAATGAAATTAAAAAGTACAATTAGACATTTATTTTACATCTAAAGTTGGGAAGCTACATTTCTAACTCTATTTAATGAATTAGCAGAAAGAATAACTGTTGAGTCAAAAGGAACATTAAGTTCTTCCAGAGTAATAACCGGAGGATATTTTCAATAGTTCATTCCTCGGTAGGAGGACTATCACGACCACATATTAAGTTGGTTAGATATGTCCGGATTTCCTTAACTAACTTTTCTTTTTCTTCACCGAGAAAATCAAAACGGAGACGTGGATGTTCCATATATTGTTTTTGCAAGTCTCTAAGAAAGCAATATCTAGCTAATTTTTAAGATTTCAAAATTGATGTCTTTTCGAGATTATCTCTTCTTAGCTTAACATACTGGCTTAGATAATCTTTAGAGACAAACTGGCCAGAGGGACATTTATTCTGTGGTAACATAGTAAAATACAACTAAGTATAAACGGAAGATTAAAACAAAATTTCACAAATCAATATTATTTCATAATTATGACTGTTCATATGGTTCATACAAAATTGACTTCGTAAATAATTCTGAAATAAACTTATCCTTATAGTATTTGAGTTTATCAGGAGGTAGTTCTTGGGGAATTGATATAACTCGTGGTAAATTCCAACATGCTCTAGGATGCGGGTCAGATCCAAATTCGTCCAAGTTCTCTTGTGTAAGCGCCTAAGTAGACCCCCACTAATATCACCTAAGTATGAAAAATCTACAGCTAGGTTTCTAAAATAAGCTTTGTATAGGAAATCTACCAAAACATTTCTCTCCTCAATCCACATCATAAAGAGCATGAGAAAATCCCGATTCTCTTGTAAAAGACCATGATATCGAAGGTGCACCCTCAGTCGTGGGGCAGCTTCTTGATGTTTGAAGGATGCTAATACCGTTACACTTCTGTTAAACCTATGATATTTATCGGAAAGAAAATTGTATTCCTTCAGCTGTTTATCTAACTCCCTACACAAATTTTTTATTTCTGCTTGTTTTATTTCAAGCTTGATTTTATTGGGGTAAACAGGTTTCCTCCTTATCTAAAATAAAGTATTTAAGCTATTATTATCTTGGAAGTGAAATCCATTTAAACAAAGAATCTCATACCTGAGAGAAGGGAATAGATGCTTGAAAGACCTACTTTTTCTCCCTTGACACTTCTACACTAATGTAAGTAGGCCCCTCCTGAAGGCCAGAAGGCGCATGGTGTTTAGATGGCTTGCTTCATGAAAAGATGGTTTAGGATTAACCTTTTCAGAAGTCCTATTGTCATCGCCATCTTTTTCAGGAATATCAGTGTGACTGTCGCTATCGCCACTTGATCCTCGACCTCCATCTATGTTGTCATCATCATGGTCATCATCATCATCATTGCCATCATCATCATCGTCGTTACCGCCCTCTTCCTTGGCAACTTCAACTTTATCACCTTTATCTTCGGAGTCGGATTCTACTTCGAAGGAAGGGGCTTCGAAGGAAATTTTTTTAGAGGCATCGATCTCCTCTCTTTCAGCGACTTCAACCCCCTGCTCCATCTTTTTAATTTTGTTCATAACCCTATTGACAAGAGCAGGGTCGAGTGTGAGAAAGCTCAATTCAGGGCATTTATCAACATTGTCGGCATAAGCGAGCATCATAACACCTTCAAAAGAATTGACAATGATGTCTTCAAGTGAAGTATCAAGGAATTGAGACACATACTGTTTGCATCAAAAATAGCGTCGATAGCCAATTTTAAAGAATCTTATTCTTCTTCAGCTTTTCCTTCAGAGACGTTTGTTTTGCTACCATTCTGGCTTTCTCATCCTTTAATTCTTTAAGGGCCATGTTCAAGGCCAAATTTTATTCAACAAGATTTGATAAGCATTCCACTCCTCAGAAATAACAGATTCAGACTAGGCAAGAGGACCTCAATCGCTCAAATTTTATCATAGCCTCTTTTTTTCTCCATGGACAGGAGGAAACTTGACCGTTTAAGTGTTAAATTTCTCCTTGGAGCTTAGACAATTCAGTGGAGGACTATGATGCTTTTTCATGCAATGAGAGCCAACTCTTGGAAATCTGAAAGAAAAAACATAACATAAGTCAAAAACTTAGAGAGGAACAGTAACAATAAAGTTTAGTGAATTGAAACATACCAAGAGTTGTTGTTCTATAAGGGACCGGTAGCGACCCGCTAGATCAGACACAGAGGAAGGCGGGTGAATAGAGGCGAAAGGTTAATCAAGATAGATTGGTCTATCTGTTTAAAATCGCTTGAGGGCATGGGAGATGATGGTTTTGATGGATTTAGCTCTTGGGAAGGGGTCGAAGTCCTCAAATCTTTCTGCATCTGCTTAATCACACTAGGAGAGCTCGAGATGACAATACGAGAGAGGGGATCAACTTTAGTGGGAGTCTTCTTAGGTTGATCAGGAGAAGCTTCGATTGTTGGAATCTCCAAGGTTTTATCAATGTTTACAAACTCTCCCTCGTCTCGTGGCGGAGAATCAGGAACTTCGACAATCTTGGCTTTTTTGGGGGATGGTTCCGCCACGGCCACTTTTTCCAGTTTTTTTGGCAGCCATCTTTGACCTAGTAATGGCTTGGGACAAAGATGGAGCATGAGAAGTAGAAGTAGTGGGAGCCGAATCACTTGTAGGTTATTCAACCTGAGAAGCAACTGTAGAAAATTCAGACAATTAATTAGTCAGTAAAGTAATTTGAGAAGTAACCTGGCAATAAACTATAAGAACTACATTTAAGCCTACCAGAGTGATCGGGAGAAATTGGAGACATCGGGGAGAAGTTCCTTGGATCACCCAAAGACAGGAAGCACTTTCTCTGAGATATATGTTGGATAAGAGGAGGTTAGCCAAGTACCCTCTATCCGGCTGGTAGGAGGGAATGCTTTTGTAAATTGGAGGGGTTCAATAGAGTTAATCTATTTCCAATCCTACTTGAAGCAGCGATCAGTGACTTTACTATTTTATTATTTTCTTCATTTAGCTCTTTAACATAAGCACCTGATAAGGAAGCATATATTAGCGAAAGAAAATAATTATATGGAAAAATAAAGTATGAGATCAACTTACGGGGAGAAGAGAAATCCGCACTAATGTTGGGAAAGCACTTAACAAAGAAGAACCGTGTTTCCCAATCCCTGAACTTGTTTAATCCCTCAGATATTAGCTTTTTGGGGGGATTGGCTCTAAAGATTTGGTTATTTTGGTTACTAAGCCTAACCAATCGGACAAGATAACTAAACACTTCAGCATTAAGAGTAGGAATTCCGGACTCAATGCCATGAGTTCTAGTGATAGAAGAAAGGTATAAACAATGGGCGATAGTTGTGTAGGAGCAATACCCAAATAGGTCGGGAACTTGGATAAGAAGTCCGGGAAGGGAAAGAAGCCTCCATGCCAAATGCGGATTGCTATGTAGGCATAGTATTTTTCAGGGGAGGTTGTGAATAATGTCATTATCAGAAGGGGGAATAACTTCCACCCCAGTTATGCCAAAGTCGTTGAGAATTTAAACTTCCTTATCCTAGGTAGATATTAAGGAATGTTTGGAGGTGGCTTCAATCTTCTTGGTTGAAGATTCTATCACTGGAATTGTGACCTCTTGTTTTTGGTAAGATTTTTTCACACCCATGATCCTGCCAGGTGAAATCATTTCTATAAGAAGTAATAGTTGGTTATGTAGTCAATATTCTATCAAGGATATCGAAGACCTATTGCAACAATTCGAACATCAACCAATACATGAAATTTCATATCCTTGAAAGAATGTTAAAGTTAGTTTAGAAAAATAAATTTGTTGAGCTTTCGACAGAGTCGAAAGGGAGGATGGAAGTAGACGTCCAACAAACACACTTCAACAATATCGAAAGCTCAATGGAAGCTTTGTTATTGAAATGAAGTAGTTGAAACCTAGATAACAAATTTGAATAAAATATACGCTACCAACATTCAATAAACAAGGCCAAAGAACCTTTCGATACCGTCGAAACCCTTGAACTTAATTTTTCTAAGGAGTATGAATGCTGTCGAAACCTTATATTCCAATTAAGTGGAAATGTTTTGAGTTTGAATCATATTGAAAAAATAAAAGTACTTGGGACGTTGCGACAATATTGGTAAAAGATGATGATCGAATCTCAATTAGCTACAAAAGGTCTTGATAGAGTCCAAAAGGGGTACAAGGTTTCGAAAGCATACCTACAACAAAATTTGAATCAATACAGTATGTTTCGACTAAGTTAAAACGTTTTATTTGATTTACAACTTATACAAAGTATTTTTTCTTCAATCCAATTTATTAAAATATATGTATCTCTAACTTCACACGGTTCCTAAAATAGGTTGGAACTAAGCATGTACTAAAGGTTTTGAAACCTATAAAACAAAGACTATGCTTTTGAAAGTATGTATTAGATAATTAGTTTGTAAGACACATTAGCCAACTTGTTCGAAAAGTATCAGAATATACTAAAGTACAATTCTGCTTTTGAAGAGGTCCACTTCATATTAATTACATCAAACTTTTGACTAGGTCAATTAAGAGAAACACTGGACTACCTTTCGACCTCATCGAAAGGGGTTGAAGAAGCAAAACAAAAATTGGTTCCTTTACCGCTTTCGAAGGGATAGAAACGTAAAACTGCAGCGCCAAAAATACGGTTTAAACTACAAAAGCTTCTTTATGAAGTAATTGGAAATCCCCTTCTTCTCCTAATTCAATTTTAAACTAAAACTTCAAAAATCAATAATTAAGTTAATTTAGGCGCATGTTTACAATCGATAACCTTCAAAATCCCCAAAATTATTTTCGAACCTTGTTTTCTTTTCAAAAAATATAAAAACTATGAAATTAAAAAAAATTACTTTTTGGATGAATTCAGAAAATGAATTAAAGTAAGAAATGAAACAAGATAAACCATACAAACAAATGGATAGCCATTTTCATAAACAAAAAACTTGAAATAATTTCTATGTGATTCAAGCATAATTTCAAATCCAAAATTTGGCAAATGTAGAAATTGAAGCTTAATACGAAAAGTAAATTCGAAAAGCAAGATAATGAAAACTTACTTTGGATTTGAATTTCTACTGTTGGAAATAGGAATTATCTGAGAATTTGATAATTTTGATTCTTGTTGTAAATTTCTTCTAATTGCGGATAATGGAAAGATAGAAAGAAGGAAACTTGCTTTATAACAAAAGTCAGCATGGATGACAAACCGTACGATCATATTTAAATGAATGGCCAGGATTTGAGCATGAATCTGAAAAGGCAGGAAGTGTAATAGTTTTCGAAAGAGTTGAGGTGGAAAGTCAAGAGCATCCCTTCACGGGGGGAGGGGGTAGGGGGAGGCAAATGTTACCACCAAGTCCTACTTCAGCCTTGTCGAAACCAAAATAATTAAAAGGAAAAAGGAATCGGAGATGACAACACCGACAAAACCTTTTAAAGGAGTCGAAGGGATGCTACAGTCAAAAGGTAGATGTGTTACAAGCTTTCGAAGGGGTCAATATGGTCGAAAGCTCCTTTTCGTGTCAATGACTACATTTTAAAAGAGATGCTTTCGCCTACATGAAGACGTTTCGAATAAGAGGAGGAGTAACTTTTGAAGGTAGCACGTGCACCAATCCTATCAAAACCAAAGGTTTCGCCTTCATTCAAACAACTCAGAAAGATGCCTTGAACAGAATAACCCTTTCGAAAGCATAATCATGCCTTTTAAACCGGTCGAAGCCTTTAACATCCAGGGAAGGTTCCGTATCAATTCGCAAGCATGCATTCGGAAGCTACCTACTGCGTCAAAACCATCAACACTTCAACACCTTCGAAACCCCAGGGAACTACCTATCGACAAAGTTGTAAGCTCATACTCTACTTCTTGTGACAACAAGGCAACACAAAGAGAAAAGGCGCAACCTCCCCCTTTCGACGAAGACGGAAGAACTCAAACCCATTCGAAAGCATTGCAGAGGGATGTGCAAGTGCCAAAGGAGATGGAAGTTATATAAAGCCACCTTGCGAGCAGGTCAAAAGCACTGAGTCGAAAGGTGCCAACCCGCATCTATAAATAAGACCCAAGGGGTCTGGTTTTGGGGATCGGAATTCATTCGCCTTCTTCTTATACTTTCTTAAGTTTGTAAATTGGTAACCCTAATTAGGAAATCAAATTAGGGGAAATTAATCAAACTGTACATTATTAGTTAGATGAAAGCAAGGTTTTGATATTGGTGATTATACAAATGTTTTGAGGCTACTATTTGATCCAATTGTGTTATGTTTGCATCAACCAAATCGAAAGGGTACCTTTCGAGTGAGTCGAAACCTCTCACTTACTAACACACTTAAGACCTTAGCTCTAAACCACTACCTACTAATCGACTACTTTTTAAGTGTCGAAACCTTAAACCAAGCTTGTTTCTCATTAGATATCAGGATTGAATCCGAGCCATTTAAAAGAGTAGCTTTCGACGAAGTCGAAACCCATCTAGACCAATCGTATTTTTGGATCCTTAGAGCCTGACTTTAGTATTTCACAACCGAGTCGAACGATGGTTTCGAAAGGATAATCAGATAACTTAACTAAGCTCAAAGGGCTCAAAAGAAAGGGATATAAGTGTTTCGACTGGGTCGAAAGTTGGAAAAGGAAAAGTTTTCGTAACAAAGACCTATTGGATAGATTAAGCAAAGGGAGCAATAAGATCCATACTTTCTCTACTTCGTCAAAGAAAGGTCTATTTGGATATATCAACAATTTCAACTCAACTTTGGGGAGTTAACAAGTTTTCTTGTTAACATTTTTGGCACTAGAAGGGGGGCTTGAACATCCACTCTTGTTGTACATTCATCACCCTTTTCGTCTAAACCAATTCTATTTCAAACTTACCCATTTTAGACTTTACTTCATCAGGATTGGCAAAATCAGAAGACTCGAGAAAGGTTCCTTGGAGCCATATCTGATTGGATTCTCCGGTGAAACAATTAATGATAGGAATCTACAAGAAGAACAACTGTTAAGGATGAAGGCTTTAAGGATCATAAGGAAAAAGAAAGTTGAATCCTATGACCCACTTTAATGGAGTTTAAGCCCTTTTCAAATTGGCCCCACTCGAATCTTTTCCTTAGGAAAAAAGAAAAATAGGAGTGACAACTTGTTTGATCAAATAAAGAAAACAATTCAACATTATACAAAAGACACAATCTTTGAAGATGCAATAATGGCTGATTACAATGCCTTTGTACGCAAATGTGGTCAAGTAACAAGTGGGACAATACCTACAATGGAACTCCAAAGAGTTTTAAAGAGAAAACATGTTTTCAAAGGTGGAACTCTAGAGCCAAGTAATAAAAGACCTAGAAACCATCCTCGGGAAACAAGCTTTAAGTCAAGACTTCCAAAAGAATGCAACCTAACAACATCTATAGAGAATGTCTACTTGCTAGGCCATCCAAGAAGAAAAGGCCTAAATATGAAAGGAACTTGGGAGAATTACCACTACCATATGATGAATGGACACAAAAAAAATCACTCCAGAGTGCTCGAAGGAATGGTAATTAACTTTTTCAGATAGGGCAAACTTAATAGGTTTGTAAAGATACCCTAAATGGAGTCAATAAAGAACTACTTTACTGAAGAGATTCTACATGGTTGGGAGTGAAATACTCCTTTCACTCGGACATTACCTTAAACAGTCAAAGCCATTGTCCGTGACGAGTTGGCCAGGGCAAAGCACCTCCTTAAGGGAGGCGTGTAAGCCATTATCCACGCCATGCTATGGCCAGGATATAGCATCGACAAGCCCTTAGCCGCGCCAGCTATGGCCAGGTCAAGGGTCCTCCTAGAGGGAGGTTAGAGTAAGCCTTTATTCATGCCATACTATGGCCAGGTTAAAGCATCAAGAAGCCTATGGTCGCGCGTTGCTATGGCTAGGTTAAGGCGCCTCCTGGATGGAGGTTAGAGTAAGCCTTTATCCAATCCATTCTATGGCCAGGTTAAAGCATCGACAAGCCCTTGGCCGTGCCACGCTATGGCTAGGTCAAGGCGCCTCATAGAGGGAGGTTGGGTTAGTCCTTGATTCTAGCTAGAGAAAAAGCTAACCAAGCGTGCCAGACAACAATGGACTAAGACATCCAAGCCCATGAGGAGGCACATCAACAATGGAGTAATACGTCCAAGCCCAAGAAGCGGCATATCAAACAGAGGACTAAGATGTCCAAGCCCAAGAAACAACATACCAAACAATGGACTAAGACGTCCGAGATCGAAAAGTAGAATATGAAATGATGGACCAAGACGTCCAAGCTCAAGAAGCAGCCGATCAAATAGAAACTACATACAAGGCTTAAATAAGAATCTACTGCCCCCAATTAATCATCAATGAAGAATTTCCAAACTTCATTTATTAATACCTGAATCTTGGTTTCGGGTCATTCATTATTGAGTTTGGGATTTCACTTATTAATGCATGAATATGGGCTAAATATCTCTATTAAGAAGATTAATAAGGACTTCTGGTTGTCATCCATAAATACCCAAATCTGGATTTCAGATCTTCTAACTTTTAAATTTCATTCATTAATGCCTGAATCTGGGTCGTTAGTCTTCTATTACATGATTATTATCAATTTTCTATTGTTTATGTCCAAAAGTTGGATTTCTAAACATCTATAATTAAATCATTATTTGGATCTATGATTTTCTACCATCATACTTTCGATAATCTCACAATATAATTGAAGTTGAATTCTTGGTTATCTCTCATCATTGTCAAAGATGGGTTTTAAGACATTTAATTATATTCATGGGATCACTTTTCATATGTTCACATGATGATTTTGTTAATTTCTGCAAATGACATGAATATAATTATATATAAATTTCAAAGCTAACGATAAGAAATATTGTTTACTTCGTGCTTTTCAGGAAAAGTTGAATAGTAAAATGGATTGAAAGATCTAGCAAGTATAGAAATCATGGTATAAACTATCAAAGAGCTAATCCAAAAACAACATTACAAGGAAGGATTACAAATCAGGTGATATTTACAAAACTTTCATAATTTACCTAATTTAGGAAATTATTTACAAGTATATAGAACAAATACATTCATTTCATTAATAAAAATTGTTCATAAATCTTGAACAGCCTTATTCAGATTCTGAGCGATTAAAGGATCTATAATGTGATGAATAGCGATACGAAGAACTTCAAGTTTCTTCTCTTTTTTCCTCATCTTGTCTTCATCATCAATATCCTCAATGTTGGTCTTCAATGCACAATTAAAAGCTTTATTTGTGCCTTTAGGAGTTTAATTCTCCCATTCCAAATAATTGATGCGCTTCAGGAGGAGATACATTTCGCGTTCAACCTTTTGAATCCTTGCTGCATATTCATTTATGCGTTGCGAGTATCTTACTTTTTGATGTTCATCGAAATACTTCATCATCTCGAATTTGACTTTCCTGCACCATTCTCCTACTACCTTCTCATCTAAGCTGGGAGGAGGGTTAGTCGCAATAGGGAACTTTTGGATGGCAAGGAAAGTATACCTTATTGATTTGGCGACTGATGAAATAATGCGAGAAATTGGTAAATCAATGTCTGAGATATTATTCCCCATAATAAATTCTAATGATTCACATTAAGCTTGACTATCCTTTAACTTAATTTCCAAATAACTAATTTTCTGGAGGAACTCAGACATCTTATGGTCAAAGTCGATTGAAGGATTTGATTTAATTTGACGCTTTAATGAGGAAAGTGTTTCGTTTTTACTCTTAACGTCTGCCGCTAGATTGGCAATCTGATCGTTAAGATTTTTAACAATTGTTTTTTGAAGCAAGTATCGTCAAGGAGTTTTCTCTTTTCAAGATCTGCTAATAACCTATCTTTAATATCGATAAAGTTTGATGTCAAATCTAACGAGAGTGGTGTGGCAGATATCTGTAACTCTTATTTAAACAAACAAAGAAAAAGAAAATAAATTCAACACTTGAATAATTTAACCCTTTATTATAACAATAGAAGATTATAACTTAAGTAAGAAACTAATAAGTACAATTAGACATTTATTTTACATCTAAAGTTGAGGGACCGCATTTCTAACTCTATTCAATGAATTAGCAGAAAGAATAACTGTTGAGCCAAAAGGAACATTAAGTCCTTCCGGAGTAATAACTGGAGGAGATTTGCTATAGTCCCATTCCCTGGCAAGAGGACTATCATGACCACATATAAAATGATGTGATACGTCCGGATTTTCTTAAGTAGCTTTTCTTTTTCTTCACTGAGAAAATCGAAATGAAGGCTGGATGTTCCATATAAAATTTGTGCATGTCTCAAAGAAAGCAATATCTGGCAAATTTTGAAGATTTCAAAATTGATGCCTTTTCGAGATAATATCTTCTTAGCTTAACATACTGGCTTAGATAATCTTTAGAGACAAAGTGGCCAGAGGGACATTTATTCTTTGATAACATAGTAAAATACAGCTAAGTATAATAGGAAGATTAAAGCAAAAATTCACAAATCAATATTATTACATAATTATGACTGTTCATCTTATTCATACAAAATTGACTTTATAAATAATTCTGAAATAAATTTGTCCTTATATTATTTGATTTTATCAGGTGATAGTTCTTGAGGAGTTAATCTGAATCTTGGTAAGTTCCAACATGCTCCTAGATTCGGGTCGGATCAAAATTCGTTCTAGTATCTTTTGTGTAAGCACCTAAGTAGACCCCCACTAAAATCACCTAAGTATGAGAAATCTACGGTTGGGTGTCTACAATGATCTTTGTATAGGAAGTATACCAAAATGTTTCTCTCCTCAATCAACATCCAAAAGAGCATGATCAACTCCCGATTCTCTTTTAAAAGACAATCATATTGAAGGCGCGCCCTCCTCAGTCGGGGAGTAGCTTCTTGATGTTTGAAGGATGCTAATACTTCCGCACTTCCGTTAAGACTATTATATTTATCGGAAAGAATATTGTGTTCTTTCAGCTATTTATCTAACTCCCTATACAAATTGTCTATTTCCACTTGTTTTCTTTCAAGCTTGGTTTTATAGGGGTGAACTGGTTTCCTCCTTATCTAAAATAAAGGATTTAAGCTATTATTATCTTGGAAGTGAAAGCTGTTTAAACAAAGAATCCCATACTTGAGAAACGGGAATAGATGCTTGAGAGACCTGCTTGTTCTCCCTTGATACTTCTACACTAATGTAAGTAGGCTCCTCCTAAGGGCCAAAAGATGTAGGGGGTTCAGATGGGCTTGCTTCATGAAAAGATGGTTCAAGATTAAGCTTTTAAGAAGTCCTTGTGTTGTCATCACCATCTTTTTCAGGTGCATCAGTGTGACCACCCTTGTCGCCACTTGATCCTTAACCTCCATCTATGTTGTCCTCGTCATTGTCATCATCGTCATCATTACCATTATCATCATCATACCGCCCTATTCCTTGGCAACTTCATCTTTGTCACCTTCATCTTTGGAGTCGGAGTCTACTTCGAAGGAAGGGGCTTTAAAGGAAAGAATTTTAGAGGCATCGATCTCCTCCCTTTCAGCGAATTCAACCCCCTGCTCCATCTTTTTAATTTTGTCCATAACACTATTGACAAAAGCAGGGTCGAGTGATGGAAAGCTCAATTTAGGGCATTTATCAACATTGTCGGCATAAGCGAGCATCATAGCATCTTCAAAAGAATTGACAATGGCGTCTTCAAGTGAAGTATCAAGGAATTGAGACACCCGCTGCTTTGCATCAGAAATAGTGTCGATAGCCAATTTTAGAGAATCTTTATTCTTCTTCAACTTTTCCTTTAGAGAGAATTGTTTTGCCGCCATTCGAGCTTTCTCGTCCTCGGATTCTTTAAAGGGCCATTTTCAAGGCCAAATTTTCATCTTGATAAGCTTTCCTCTCCTTAGAAATAATAGATTCAAACTGGGCAAGATCGCTCAAATTCTATCATAGCCTCGTTTTTTATCCACCGACAGGGAGGAAACTTGATTGTTTAAGTGTGAAGTTACTTCTTGGAGCTTAGATAATTCAGTGGAGGATTTTGATGCATTTTGATGCAATGAGAGCCAACTCTTGGAAATCTAAAGGAAAAAGTATTACGTAAGTCAAAAACTTAGAGATAAACAGTAACAATAAAGTTAAGTGAAGTGAAACGTACCAAAAGTTGTTGTTCTATAAGGGACCGGTAGTGACCCGTTTGATCAAAGATAGAGGAAAGCTGGTGAGTAGAGGCAAAAGACGAAGAATTCAATATAGATTGGACTATCTGTTCAAAATCACTTGAGGGCGTGGGAGATGATGGTCTAGAAGGATTCAGCTCTTGGGAAGGGGTCGAAGTACCTAAATCTTTCTAAATTTGCTCATTCACACTAGGCGAGCTCAAGATGACAATGCGAGAATTGGGATCAACTTTAGTGGGAGTCTTCTTAGGTTGATCAGGAGAAGCTTCGATAGTTGGACTTTTCAAGGTTTTATCAATGTCACAAACTCTCCCTCTTCTAGTGGCGGAGAATCAAGAACTTCGACAATCTTGACTTTTTAGGGAATGATTTCGCCACGACCACTTTTTTCAGTTTTCTTTTGGCGTCCATCTTTGACCTAGAAATGGCTTAGGACAAAGATGGCGCACGAGAAGTAGTAGTAGGGAGAGTCGGATCTCTTGTAGGTTGTTCAACCTGAGGGGCAACTTTAGAAAATTCAAACAATTTATAAGTCAGTAAAGTAATTTGGGAAATAACCCAACAATAACTACATTTAAGCCTACCAGAATGATCGGGACAAATTGGAGACATTGGGGAGAAGTTCTTTGGATCACCTAAGGAAAGGAAGCGCTTGCTCCGAGATGTATGTTGGATGAGAAGAGGTTGGCCAAGTACCTTCGTTCCAGCATGCAGGAGGGAATGCTTTGTAAATTGGAGGGGTTCAATAAGTTAATCTATTTCCAATCCTACTTGAAGCAGCGATCAGTGACTTTACTGTTTCCTTATTTTCTACATTAGCTCTTTAACAGAAGCACCTGACAAAGAATCATAGATTAGCAAAGGAAAATAATTAAATGGAAAAATAAAGTATGAGATCAACTTATGGGGAGAAAAGAAATCCCCACTAATGTTGGGAAAGCACTTAACAACGAAGAACCGTGTTTCCCAATCACTGACTTTGTTTACTCCCTCAGATATTAGCTTTTTAGGGGGATTGGCTCTAAAGATTTGGTTTTTCAAGTTGCTAAACTTAACCAATTGGAAAAGATAATTCAACACTTCAGCAGTAAGAGAAGGAATGCCAGACTCCAATGCCATGAGTTCCAGGGATAGAAGATAGGTATAAATATTGGGTGATATTTGTATAGGAACAATACCCAAATAGGTCAGGAACTTGGATAAGAAGTCCGAGAAGCGTAAGAAGCTTCCATGCCAAATGTGGATTGCTGTGTAGGCAAAGTACCATTCAGGGGGCTGTGAACGGTGTTGTTATCAGTAGGGGAATAGCTTCCACCCCAGTTTTGCCAAAGTCATTGAGAATTGCATCTACATCATCCTGGGTAGATATTACGGAATGTTTGGAGGTGGATTCAATCGTTTTTGCACTACAAGAAAATCTGGCTTTAGTAGCACTTATTGGCAGCGTTTCAAAGATAAGTGCAACCATTATTATTTTCCACTTTACTTTTTGGTATATGCAACGCTGCTAAAATTTTCAGCCCTTCCCGCCATTAGTAAAATACTTCTATGTTTTTTCATTTTTCACCTTTCTTTCTCTACCATTTTCCCCTTCACTTTACAAAAATTCTAATTGCTCCTCCCCGTCAATATTAAACCAGGCCCAACGTTTCCTCCATCGCTAGCCACTCCTTTCCATCAATTCACTCATCTCCCCATAGTAGATCGAACCTACTTCAATCTACTACCGTTTGTTTGAGTTTCTACATGAACCCTCAATCGGTTTGGATTTTATTTATGTATTTTGTGGTTATGCATAGATTTTATGTAGCTCAATATGGATTTTATATATGGATTTCTACACAAACCCTGATTTCAGAAACCCTAATTTGTGCATAAATACTAATTTTATATATGGATTTTATACAGATAGATATGGATTTTATATGTGGATTTATGCATAAAAGTTTCTGTTGAAGTTTGAAAATAACATAACAGGCATTGGGAGTTCCGATTTCAAGGCTTGTACAAGCAGCTGATTCTGAATTTTGTTTCTGTAATGCTATATTTGTTACATCTTTTATGGCTACTTTTGTGTTTTTTTCTAGGTATACAAGTGATTGATTGACAAAATATGTAGATATGTTTGTCAGAGGGTTTGGGTGCACTAGTTGGATCTATTGTTATTGGTTAAGAAAGCTTTATTGCCAAGGTAACACATTTGAGTCTCAAGGCAATGATATTTGCGATTTGAAGGTTCAAGGGCTTTTTGATGTTTGCAGGTTCCTTAAAATTTTAGAACCATGGACTGCAAGAACTAATAGGAATAAATTTATTTAATTTATTGCATGTTTATGTACTTAGTTTTGTGGCTGACCCCATGTTTTCTAATTTAAACTGTAAAAACATATACTCCATAACTGTAGTTTCTGAAGATATAAATAGCAAGCTATGTTGTCTCGGTGTATTGATTTCAAAAATCCATGAAAACTATAGGCATGTCATTTATTTAATAAACTAACTATTTGGACCAATTTTTATTAGAAACCAAAATTGAATTCTTTTTTCTGTTGACATTTTATTTGTACTATTTTCATCATATTATAAAATGCTTTTCAATAGCAAGAAGTGGGATGAATAAGTACAGATGATGAAGTTGATTGGCTACATTTTAGTATGGTCTTTTTAAGGTAATAAGTATGTTTATAAAAGTTTTTGTAGCAATGGTTACAAATACGATTAACGTCTACTAATTCTTTTCACTATTTGAATTCTTACAGTTCCTTTTAAGTTTCTAAGCTTTTTTAAAAAAGGTTTATAGCTTTAAATTAATTTTTTGGTATATTCCTGAACAAAATGCATTTGGTTACTATTCATTTATGTTTTAAATTTACTAGCTATTCATTTTTCCTTCTCAAAAATAGATCCACATGAGCTTATTTTAGTCGTCGTGGACTGTTGAGTGAATTTAGTTTATATATAACTATCCTAATATTCTTTTAGTAGTTAGATCATAGAGGTACCAATAGTTGGTTGATAGTACAGTTCAAAATTGTGCAATAGGCAAAACATATAACTGATGAAAATGGTGGATCAAATGAATGTACTATGCAACTGACGCCAGTTATGCCACTTTTCTTCTGCTATTTAATCAGACTAAACCTGCCATACATGCCAACTTCTCCTGCAGCAAATATTTAAAAAACACCTTTGCTTCATAAATTATCTGCTTGTTATTTTAGTCCCCTTACACTCTTCTTATTTGTACTTTTACTTTTAAACCAGTTTTCTCATTTTAACGTATTTACTACTGTATTTTCTCTTTAAGAACAATGAATGAGAATGTTATACTATTATCCAACTTGGTGTATGGAATATATTGGACTACACTATTAGAGTTACACTTGCTTAGTTATGGATGTTGGTCCATATGCTAATTTGTATTTGTCCATATGTTGATTTAATGCATTTGTTATTTGATTATTTGTACCAAAACTTCATAGTCATTGTTCCATTTTCATTAAAATATTTGCTTAAGATGTGAATTCTACATCAAATTTTATAGTAAGGATGGGTAATTAATATCTGGTAACAATGGGATAAAAACAACAAAAAGAAATTACAAGTTATGCTACCTCTTCCAAAATAGAGATGCATTCTGATGGGAAGTGTGACGTTGACGGTTATGTTCTCATACAGTTGTATGATTCACTAATACCTTAGTAGCTTTCTTATACAGTTCCTCCCAATTGATATTTGATTACTTAGTATTATACTTTTTGTAAAAAGTTGGTCTGATATAAAGGATGTTTGAAGTGGTCAATTACCATTACTGCATTTAAGTGGATCCTCTATGCATTTTTGCTATGAACTATAACTCAACTTCTTTACATCTCTTAAGTTCAGTTGTGTTTATTTTATAACAACTTTTTTGAATCTCTAGTGTTTGATGTTTTTAGTTTAAATTTCCAGTTAGTTTATGTACAACCTTTTGCATTTGTCGATTGAATAGTCTAATTTTATTTCAATACATAAACTTTACAAGCAAATGGTGTTCAACCATAGTCTAGAAGAGTTGGGAAAGATGATGTTGACTGGGTTGATATGGCTAACTCTTACATTTGCAATTGTTGATGGTTCTCAGCCCGGTATGGTATTGTATACCACTTGGGTTGTCAACCGACTACTGTGAATTTTTGGAATTTAAAATATAATTATATATTTACATAAGTTTGACCATTGTATGCTCTAGAAATTGTCCTTTTGGTTATAATATCATGACTAACTCACTCTAACTAAATTCCATTACCACTACCTTATGCTTTTACTACATCTAAGTTGAGCGGTGATTTTTGATGAAATAACCAAGAAACTTGGTTGAGTAATGTTTTTTGGCACATGTCGATCAACACGAGTCTTTTTAAAAGTTCTACAAAATTATCGATCTAGTAAATATTAAATTATTATTATTATTATTATGCATCATGTGTGCTTTATTGTTGGACACTAGCTATGGAAGAACTTCAAATCATTAGTGACACATAACTTTAGTAATTAGTTAGTGTTCTATTTTAGGTCGGATAATTATAGTGACTTATTATCAACATGGTTGCATTGTTTGTAGTTTATATCAAATACTAATGATATAGCTTCATGGTTGGAATATGGGTTCGTCCAATGTTCACTATTTGATGAATTTAGGCATGTTCATTTATTGAGTTGGGTACTATCAAAAATGGTTTTTCTAGATCTGGATCTGTTAACTTTTATTGGTTGCAGATCTAACCATTTATCTGATGGATGTACACCGTATAGATTCTTACCCATTAACATCACAAATTCACAAGGTCCACACCATATCCTCTTGAAGTATCACGTATTTTATCCGGTGTTAAATCATAACTAGTGTTTGAACTATTATATATGAAGTGAGGTGGAGGATGTGGTTTGTTGCTTTAGATTGGTGTAGGTGAATGTGTGGGCTGAGCTCGTGGTGGCTGTTTGTGGTTCGGGGAGTTGGTGATGGGTGTTTTCAGGTGGTGGTTGTTGGTGGTCGAGCAGTTTTGATTATGGCTTGTTGAAGGTGGCAGGGAGTGGTGATGGTTTTGGCTTGCTATTTGTTAATATAGAGGAGGGGTTGTTCAAGCGACAGTGAACCAAAACCAAGGCAGTAAGTTGGTTGCAGAGGGATTGAAGGTGGTTGAATTGATTGATAGGTGAATGTTGTTTTGGTGAAGTAGTGTAGATTGTGGTTTTGTGTTTTGGTGAGGCTATGATTTTGGATTCTTGAAGGTGTTTGGGTAGTGGTGGGATGGTTCTGTGATTGTAGGTTGGGTAACGATTAAGAAGGTTATAAAGGTGGCAGGAAGTGATTGTTTGCAGTGGAACAACCACTTCTATGATATTTAAAGCTTAGTGAATGATCTTTATTTTTATTTCATCATCAGCGCATGTTTGTGCACATAGTGCATATCACCAGTTGTTTTTGTAATACGCTAGTATTATCTGTTAACTTCTATGGTTTTGGTATAGGATTACAAAGTTTTTTTTTGTATCACAAGGTGATAACTACCTATGCAGTGAGGTAATATTAAAGCCTTTATATTTAATAAAATATGAATTTGTGCATCAATATGCTAGCTAAGCCTCATTTTAATTTGAGCGATGGGTACTGCTGCCATACTTGATAATGCAATCTTTGTCAAAAATGCCTTTTACTGCCTGACATGGTTGTAGTGATTCAAATATACGTAGTTTCCTAAAAGTTGCATCTTAGCGGACCAGATTGGTCAGTCTTTTGTTTTTTTCCATTACGCCTTTTCCTCTTCAGGCCGCTTAATTTAGTTATAGCATCATAAGTTAATTACTTCCATCAACCAAAAATTAACTTACAGCTAATTTGTTTGCCTTAACTAGATTACACGGTAATGGATCTCACACAAAACCCAAAAATGAAAGGATATAATGCCTACGGCAGCGGTGAGATGATGACCTTCTATCAAATTCAACTGCAATTAATTACTCATCAGGAAACATGCAATGTGGTACGTTGTCTGTGACAAATTTTAAAAGAACTTTCAAAGAAGAACCACATAACACTATAGTATCTTACATAAGATATCTGTGTATATGCATGAAATTCAAACTGAAGGCATTGGGTGGAGATTGAGGAGGTGTAGGTTGTTTTGATCTTCACGGTGAAGTGCAGTGAAGTGATGTTTTAGGTGAAGTGAAGCGGTGGTTGGGATATATCTTCTTTCTCAGCTTATATCCTTACCCACTAGAGCCCCTAACAGCTTTCTGCAACCTTCAACCACCTTCTTCGATGATCCACCGGCCTGCCCTAATGAACTTCACCTGAAATGAGTGTTTTCACCCTTCTCTACTTAGGAACAGTGCCTTACATCCTCCACAATCATGGCTATCAAGCTTTGGTTATTAATTGGATAGATGGAAGAGACATATGATGGTAGGTATGTGTTTTTCCTCTATATCAACTTATTTTACATATATTGGTTTGTTAGTAGAGAACTATATTTATCGAGGTATGTGCTTGGCTTAAGAAAACTCATCTGCTTTGACTAGAGAGGAAACTAAATGGACAGACAGAAGAGACATATGGTGGCAGGTAGGTATTTTCCTCTTTATCAACTTATTTCTCATATGTTGGTTTGATAGTAGAGACAAACTAGCCTAGATTGTAGGAGTAACTTTATCATCCAAATGCTCTCCCCAAACTATTCTTGCCCGATTAAGCACTGAAGTCAAATTATAAAAGTACTCATATAAGTTGATATGTTTTGATTTTTATAATCATTGCAATTTATCTGTCACTGTTAACCAAAATTGTGTCTGATTTCCCATTGGGTTGGGAGGAAAATATTTGCCTCTTTTGCTTTTGAGAGTAATGTTGGGATGATACATTCAAACAACAAGTTCCTTAGAGTTCACACATTGGAACTTTTAATATATTACAAGGTACATTATAGCTATTAAGATTACTATAGATAAGATTAGTCGTTTATCAATCTATCCTCACAAATATATTGTAATGCTAATTGCTTGTAGTTAACAACTTAAGGACACATGTTCATTTAATCAAACTAGTATAAGTACAATAAAATAACTCTACGTTTTCTATGCATCGTTTTTATGTCAACTTGACTGTGATTCTACACTTTGTAATATGCACTTTGCATCGTTTTTATGTTAAAGTCTATACAGTGTATGTCGTATGTTTTTTTGATATTGATATTTTATATTAGAAAAAATGTAGTGATGGGTAGGACCGTTCATAGGAGTAGTAATTGCAGCAGCTTATCAATAGTACATCTTGAGAAATTGATTTAGGTTATCACCATTTATTCATCATTAAATTGGTTTTGCAAGGTCAAGTGATATTTATTGTTATCTTTGAAAACATGGTTAGTAGCTTCTTCTCATACACATTTTTTAACAAGTAAATATATTTCGTCTAACATAGTCGAATTTCGTCTAACATAGTCGAATTAACCAAGTTTATGAAAATTAACAAAATTCATAATAATAATACGTTAACTAAGTTTTAATAATAATAATAATAAATTAACTAAGTTAACCAAGTTAAAAAAATTCGGACCCTGCTCCGGAATTTATAGGGTATACAAGTTGTTAGCTCCCTGCCTGTATTCAAAAGTTTCTCACCATGTCATCATTGTTATATTTTGCGCAAAAGAAGCATCTATCATTGTTCACATAAAGTTTTTTCCCTTCTTTTTTTAAGTTGTAAGAACTAAGAAGTACTATTTTCTTAAACAACTGTACAATATACTCACCAACCTTCTTCTTTTCATAATTTTTCATGCTTATTTAACCTCTTTTTATTTACCCACTTTGATGAAAGAATCATTGATGTTGTCATGAATAAAATTTTCAAGAATTATCAAAATTTAGTCTTTCTTACTTTTATCTTCATATTATGGTTAAGTAGTTCTTTTTGTTACCTATTAAAATTTTAACCTTCAAATTTTCCATTTATCTCTTACTCTTCTTTCAATTCAATTTTATGTGTGATATTGATTAACAGTTCTTTGCACTGATATTATAGCATTTTGAATTGCACAGTGAATGTGTTTTGGAAGTCGAGGATGAACATGGGTTTCCAGGCGATAAGTGGAGACGGGTTTAAGATATCGGTGCCTTCGAAATGGAACCTGAGTAAAGAGAAAGAGTACCCATGTCTTTGTGTGATATCTGGTCCCTGTGTTGCGTGTTCAGTGATGTTTGCGAAGCTGCTATCGAATGGTTTAGTTGCACTGTAGGATGATGGCAGGTTGCTTGTAGAAGTGTGCAGGCTAGTGGAGTATGTGGAAGTATGTGCACAGACAAGTTTGATGTTTAAGTGGAAGTATGGAGTCAATTTTATGAATGAAGTTGTATTGGTTGCCCTTGGCAGCAGCGATAGGGGATGCCAGAGGAAGGTAAGTTGCAGTGGTTACTATTGTAAGTGTTTTGGTTGATTGTTTTGTTGAAATTGTGAAGTGTGTGATGTGAATGATGCTGTCAAGTGGAAGTTGTTGCTTAAGTGTGCAGAGAGATGGCTGCTAGCTAAAATGGTGTAGTTGTATATTTGATGATGGAGTAGTATGTATGTCAGATGGTTGTCAGCAAAGATGATGTTGGAGTTTGGTTGGTGAGTAATGTTGTCTGCAGTTGTAAGGTTAAACAAGTTGCTATATGTGTAGAGGGGTTTGTAGAAGTTACAGGTAGAAAATTGTATGCAGTGTGGATGTGGTCTTGTGGTAAAATGGTCTGTGTTGATGTTTGTGGAGTGGCAGAGGATGTGTGATGAAGTTATTGAGATGTAGATTTTGAGGCAGTCAGGCGATTTTGGAGGTGAGTTGCAGAGGCAGTTCAGTTGTATGTGTAGGATGAGTGTTTGATGCGGTTTGAAAAATGGAAATGGAAGGGTAATATATGTTATGAGGTAGTCAGAGAAGTGAATGGTAGTAATGAAAGTTGAACTGTGTTTGTTTGTATGGGGAAGACAGTGGGCGATGTTTTGTTTTCAGTGGCGTCGATGGTTGGACAGGGGATTTGTTGGCAGAAGAAGGTGTGGTTTGGTCAGAGGGGAGTTGAAGGTAGATGCAGTGATGTTTGTTGATGTGTAGAAGGTGGTGGGTGATGCAATGTACTGTGGAGTTGAATTTTATGTATTTGTGGTCTGTGGCAGTGGTTTTGTGGTCTGATGGAAAGACTGAAATGTCAAGAAGGAGCAAGGCACTGGTGACTGTGCACTGGTGATTGTTCAGAGGAATATTAGTGGTTCAGGGAAGAAACGTGGAGTGACTTGAAAGGAAGAAAATGGATGAGTGATTGTTTGTATTAGGAGTTGAATATCAGTTGAGGCACTATAGCAGAGAGGAGTGCACAAGAGTTTTGAAAACATAGAGTGAAAACATAGAGGTAAAAGTTTGGGTAAACTTTGTAGTTAATGACACATTGCTATGGCGACCTACATCTGAGTGTACGTACATGGAAGATGCCTTTGATACTACGATAGCTTGGCCAGCAGCATATGTCATTGGAGAATCAAGTTCCAGTAAGTATTATTTTTCAGTACATCATATCTCAACATTAAGTTTTAGTTCTATTTATTAGGGTATTAAAAAAAAATATGTATCACAACATTTAAGTTTTTATTAAATGTTGGATCATATATTACATTATAAATTTACCATACAATGAACCTTTATTTAATATTAAAGGTAAAGCAAAGTGCTATAGTTATGCCTTACATCCTATTACTATAAAGTCTTGCTACATCCTAGATTAAAAATCTCTCAAACATATAAATGCACATATCAGATTGCAAGCCTGTAGCTAGGCATAAGTCATATAGAACTAAAATGGATTTCTACTAAAACAGGTGTAATATAATATGCAATAATCAGTTGAACTAAGTTATAGATCCAATAACATGCATTCTTGAGGCCTATCTATATTACATAAAAATTATGAGTACAGGCCACCTTTGTCAAGCCATGGTGTAAAACTATATACATGTTGAATTATATTGACAATAGTGTCTACATGTATTCAAGTACTTCAAGTGTTTCTCCCTTATTTAAAATGTCATGGAAGTTGTGTTAATTTACCATCCTATATGCTGAAATTATTATGTCAGTCTGTATTAACAATGACATTTCAGCTATAACTAAAACTATAACACAATGCTTAACTGTTTAATGTAATGGTAGAAAGCAATTTTGGATAGGGAGAAACCCGGTTCATATTTGCTGACAGTCTATGGTAATTTGCAAGCTAAGATGCTGTGAATTAAAAAGATATAATGTCAATATAATTAGCGAACATGTAGAAAGAGGGATAAGGCAAGTCACAGTGGAAGTATCATATTTGCTGACAGTCTATGGTTCATATTTGCTGACAGTCTATGGTTCATATTTGCTGACAGTCTATTGTTGATTGTTAAACTCGTTTGTAGGTTATTAGCTATTTCGAAGCGAAGACTGTCGACAACAAAGAACTATTGGTAATCAAGCAACGAACATGAATTTAATTGTTATATATGTTGTCGTATTTTTTTAGTACCATTTGTGGAAACTTGTCTGTGAATGCTGGTAGTATATGACTTATTTTGTTGAAAAACTACTATCGAATTGATTATGGATATTATATTTGATTGTGAGATTAGCATGTTTTTGCAATTATTTGAATATGATGATCATATGATTGATTGTTTGTATATGCTAATTATGTGATTTAATTGTTTGTTTGAATATATGAAAATTATGCGATTGAACGTTCGTTTTAATATGAATAGTATATAAGCGATTGCTGGAAATGGTATAAACCATCAACCGTAAATAGTAGCATTTAAAATATGCTACCAAACAACCAATAACTATTAGTAGCGTTTCAGAAATGCTACAGAAACAAATGTAAACTAATATAAAAAACCTATAGCTGCATTTAAAAGTGACTTTTGGTAGCGTTTTTTAAATCCTACAGAAAATACCTATAGTTGCACTTAAAAGTGACTTTTGGTAGCGTTTACTACAACGCAACAAAAAGTTTTAGACTTTTAGTTGCATGTCGTATAACAGCGTTCTCTAAAACGCTACCATAAGTTATGGTAGCGTTTTTTCAACGCTACCAATAGTCTTTTCTGGTGTAGTGTTGTGGGCATTTTTGCCCACTACATGTTGAATATTAGGAGTCAGGGGCAAATTCATCATTGTTCTGGAACAGATTCAAACTAGTTTGGAGGTATTCTCAAGATCTAGATATGGACATAGGTCAAAATCGCATCTCAATCTGAGCTACGGATCGAGTGATATGATCATCTTAAGATTTGTCCACCACCGTCTCCTGGGGCCGATACCGAGACGCTCTATCGTCGAACCAAAACTTTGGTTCAGCGCTTGCTTAGAGTCGGGCCTTGAAAATGTGTAGTCTTCTTAGAGTCGGCCCAATGATTGAACAAAAACTTTGGTTCGACGCTTGCTTGGAGTCGGGCCTTGAAAATATGGAGTCTTCTTGGAGTCGGTTGGATTACCGAACCAAATCTTTAGTTCGGAGCTTGCTTGGAGTCGGGGCTTGATAATATCTAGTATGCTTGGAGTCGGCCCGATGACCGAACCAAAACTTTGGTTCGGTGCTTGCTTTTAGTCAGGCCTTGAAAATCTGAAGCCTACTTGGAGACGGTTGAATTAACAAACCAAAACTTTGGTTCGGCGCTAGCTTGGAGTCGGGGCATGAAAATCTCGAATCCACTTGGAGTCGGCGTGATGACCGAACCAAAAGTTTGGTTCGGCGCTTGATTGGAGTCGGGCCTTGAAAATCTGGAGTCTGCTTGGAGTCGATTGGATTACCAAACCAAAACTTTGTTTCGGCGCTTGCTTGGAGTCGGGGCTTGAAAATCTCGAGTCTACTTGGAGTCGGGGCGATGACCGAACCAAACATTGGTTCAGCGCTTGCTTGGAGTCGAGCCTTGAAAATATGGAGTCTGCTTGGAGTCGGTGCGATGACTGAACCAAAACTTTGTTTCGGCACTGGCTTTGAGTCGGGCCTTGAAAATCTGTAGTCTGCTTGCAGTCGGTTGGATTACCGAACCAAAACTTTGGTTCGGCGCTCGCTTGGAGTTGGAGCTTGAAAATCTGGAGTCCGCTTGGAGTCGGGCGATGACCATACCAAAACATTGGTTCGACGCATGCTTCGAGTCGGGCCTCGAAAATCTGGAGTCTGCTTGGAGTCGGTCCAATGACCGAACCAAAACTTTTGTTCGGCAGTTGCTTGGAATCAGGCATGAGAAGTTTAAGGGTTTACTAAGAGTTAGCCGGGAGTAATGTTGCTTGGAGTCGGGTGAAGGTTTGCTTAGGGCTCAACCCGGGTATAACTGATCTAAAAAAAAGTTAGAAATTTTCATCATGGCACGACGATACTTCGGTGATTTCTTCTTGATGCGTTCTGGGGTTCTTGGATATGGCGGTCGTCGCAAGTGGAATAGCTTGACAATCATGTAAGGGAGGTTTAACCAAATCTTGGAGGAAAGAAGGTTGAATCAAATTCCAAATACTATATACTCAGCTGCCTCTCCTCATATCTACATTCTATAAATACCAAGCACATGGCATCATAAAAAAGTGGATGTTGAAAAGCGAAGCTTTCAGCAACAATGGCAGACAACTTCGAGAGGGAAAAATCTTAGTTCTAACAGCATGTTTTCTCATATTCAAAACTTACTTGTAATCAGAAATGAAAGGGATAATAAAAGAAGAACGGTGGACGTAGGCACATTCAGGCCGAACAACTATAAATTCTGTGTCTTTTTACATTTAAGTCCTTTGCATATTCTTTATTGCAAACTACTGATTTTATACCTTAAACATCAACAACTAATTTTCATCGAACAATAGCTATATACTACAAACAATATTTATAGCTCTAAAACAACGATTTGAGTGTTTGTCCATTTTTTGTGCAAACATTTTGGTGCTTTCACTGAGAACTAAACTTTCCTTTTTCAAAAGGAAATTCTCTCTTTCTTACTTTTCCTTTTATTTTGAAACCTACTATTTCTAATCTTCAGACTTGAGATTGTCGTTTCTTCTCTTAAGAAACTATCTCCCCTTTTCTAAGATCTGAAATCTATGTTTCTTTTCAGATCTACCATGATTATTTTACATAAAACAAAAAATCCTCCTTTTCTCTTCAGATCTGAACATCCATTTTACTACATAGAGAAATTCTCATGTCCATTTTTTAGATCTTACTTTTACTATCCACAGACACTGTTTATTAACCCAAAAAAATATCATCTCTTAGATCTGAAATCCTTAGATATTCCTTTAACTATTTTGTATCCACAAACACATATCCTTTAACCAAAAAAAATGTACCCATTCTTCAGATCTAAAATCAAGCCACCTCTCTTTTCGCATTTGGAATCCAAAAACATGGTTTCTTGGCATAAGAAACCCCTTTTACCTTTGTTTAGATATGGGTCATTATATTTTTTCACAAAAGAAAACCTGTTTCTACTCTTGAGATCTGAAATTGCATTTTTTAATAAAATTTATACCATTTTCTTTTCAGATCTAAAGTCACTGTCTCCTTGGCATGAGAGATTATTTTTTTCTTACTTTCCCAGTTTTAGATCATTGTTTCTTAGATTAAAATACTCTACATCTCCCAGATCTAAAATTGTTACTTTAACAAAATCTATTTCTCTTTTCAGATCTGCAATCTCTATTCCTTGAAGATAAAAAAATTCTATCTTTCTTTTCTCTTATTTCAGATCTACAAACGTTGTTCCTTAACCAACAAGAAACATTTATTCAATTCTTAGATCTGAAATCACTATATCTCCTTTTAGATCTGCAAATACTGTTTCGCAACCAAAAAGGAACATGTATTTATTTCTTAGATCTAAAATCGTTTTATCTTCTTTTTCTTATTTCAGATCAAAAAAACACTGTTTTGACCGATAGAAACACTTAGTAATTTTTTAGATCTAAAATCATTATAGATCTTATTTTCTTTCCATCTGAAAGGATTGCTTCTTTAACATAAGAAAACTATCTTCCTCTTTTGTATAAGAGGAATCTATTCCCTAGTAAAATATAAAATTACGGTTCTAAGAAATTCCTTTTCTCGCTCCAAACTTGAAATCCTTTCTCCTGATCTAAAGTCATTGTCTTTTGAAATTAGAGTTTTTCTCTTTTTCTTTTTTCAAGTTTGTAATCACTATTTCTCATATTGGAAAGTTATACCTCCTATCTCAAGATTCTCTCTTTATTTTAAGAGTTGGCCCATCTACCCTTCAAAGCTACAAAACCTCCCAATCCTTTCCGAAAATTGAATTATCTATCTTGAAAAGTACAAACTCTGTAGGAAGGGAAGGATCCCGATATGCCGCCTAAAGTGAGAGAATTATGCTACAAAGAATGCAACAGCTATCCAGATGTGAAAAAGCAGGAAGACTAGTTTAATAACCTCCCGATGCTAAAAATTATCAGATGTAAATTGGGCATGGTTGTGATTGAAATCAGTAAACACTTGACTGCTTAACATAAAGCTTTGGTGGATAAACTCTTGACACGCTTAGGGCAGACAGAAGTATTCGAACTCAACGTCATAATATAGGGGAAGTCATAGTCTAGAGAACACGGGGGCCATTCCACATAACCAAATGAACGCCAAGCACAACCCTTTTTCCATCCAGCATCAAATCAAAGTACTACAATTGGGTCCCACTGATAGATCGAAATATCACAAATTGAAGACCGAAGTCGTGATGATTGGATACTCAAAGTCTATATATGACAAGCACCACACTTCGTCACTCCTATCATGCACGAAGGCATCACTAATCCAACGTGTATTGGGCATGATTCAATTAATGTCACTAGCTCTACTTACCTAGGGATATGTTAAATAAATATGAAAAGAGAAGGAGATAAGACCAAGAGTTACTAGCCCACCCTCTAGGAAAACAAAAAACTTTTCAGTGCCCACTACAAAACTTTATAAGGAGCTTACCCGGCCTCTAGACACTTGCCAAGATCTCAACACTTGCTGATAAACAGGGGGCACAAAAGAGTACTATATAATTACTTTTCTTTCATTCTAATCAATCTTAAGCTATTGCAGGGCTCTTCCATGTACTCTTGGATCTCCATCCTTGGAAAAAGGTGAAGGAAGGATTAGTAATTCCGTTGCATGTGCTGATCGACCCGAGGGTGCTCACACGCTACACGATGTAAAGACAAAAAATCAAACTAGCCCCTACAACTATGCATGACCTCTTCTTGGGTCGGCAAGGCACATAAAGATGAGAAAACATCACTATCAGGAGTTCAAATAGATGGTCACCCAGAGACGCTAGCACAACTTACAGTGTAAATGCTATAGCAAAATGGAAGAGATACAACTCTCTACCTCTAGAGCTCGAATGATCAATGATCAGAGAGAAGCCATCCATTTGAGTATGGCATTACCTCAATGTGTAAGAAAGAAGACGCGATGGAAACAACATCTACCGAGAACTTGGATAACATAATAGTTTATATAGAAAGCTTTGAAAGACCGGGCTCTAGCAATTCCAACATATTTGGCCCGCAGCAGAAAGGCGAGAGATATCCAGAACTGCCACCACTACTCCTCATATCACAATTCAACACGAATCGGCAATATATATAGTAAACCGCTAGGACATTGCAATCACCAATCAAGATACTAGCTTCACCACTCCATCATGATCCAATAATCAAAAAACATAATTCAAATTGATTAAGAACTAAGGATAGCAGGATGCACACTAGGGACATCCACTATAAGTCCACCATACTAGCCGAGTCAACTTGACAAAATGACTAGACCAATGACTGCTACGAAGCACCACTAAAATGACAAACAAGTACATTGGCCTAGTTAAACCCCTGTTATCAAATAGAGTACTTATAGAAAATCCTTATGAGGAGCTCTCCAATCACACAATATGCTCGCATTAACATGTCATACGCATGACAATAGATGGTCCTGCAAAGGAGGTACCAAAACAAACCTCTTCTTTCGTTTTTATCTAACTCGGTTGTTGTCATTTCAGGACAATGCTATCGGCTCCTAGGTTCCACAGAGTCTTACAAAAATACCAACTAAGACTTCCTATCCAAGAGAACATCTTAAACTAGGCATACTACAAAACTTTCTACTTTGCGCTTCTTTCGAAGTGGAAGGTTTGGTCTAAACTACACTTTCCCTTTGACCGAGACAAGAGACTAATGCATTCACTTAACACATATGCAGATATGTTCACTTAACACTGATGTGCACGTAAATGTGCATATATTTACATCCATATTTTATCTCTTTTTATTTAAATAAGCATCATATTTAGGCATTTTAACATGTTTAAAACCAAAATTCAATTATTTTCAAACCATCATATTTTCATCTTCATTCAGGGGCAAAATGGTCATTTTTGTGCTTGTGTCAATTTAAGAATTTTTACTTGGACATTTTTTGATAATTTTTATAGGAATTTGGATGCATATGGAAGAGGCTTATATGAAGATACATGCATGCACAAATGAAATTCAAAGGAATGAAGAGGAAATAATTCAAGTTCAAAATCATGGAGGACCCCACCCACTTACCTAAATGTACAATTACGAGCTAATGGACAACTAAGTGGAGGTTAAAGCTTCATGCACAACAAATGATGGATTAATTAGTGGCTAATGGTTACTTGTTGGCCACACTTCCTAAAGGGCATTTTAGGAAGCCCCCTAAAAATAGAATTAGGGTTTTATGCATGTATATATTGCCCTCTTATGTACATGAAACTATCATCTACTCTTTCATTTTACTTAGGAAATTAAGAGACCAAATTGTAAGCTCAATGTTATATGAAATAAAAATGGCTTCCAAGCCTCTTTCTTCTCTCTTTTCTACATGCTTCTCTTTGTTTTATTGTTAATGTTTATTTCTATGCTCTCTTTCCTTTAATGTTCATAGCTTAGATTTACATTTATGCAAGTAGTGTAGCTTTAATTTTTATGCAATTAGTTAGTAGTTAATCTCTCTTTCTTCCTTTGCTTAGTTTTCATTTCTTTGCTCTTTCATGTTGAAATTTACAAGTGTTGCTTCAATGCCACAAATGAGTAGCTAAACCCTTTCAATTTAGGGGTAATGAAGCTCTCAAATATTATGTAATTTCAACATTTCTATGATTTATGATCTCTTTTGTTTATGCTTCATGAAAGTGAATTTTGATGCAAGTTTATACAAGTGGGTTTGATAGCTTATGTTGCTTTTGCAAATGAGCTATTCTTATTCAACATAAACACAAGTTGCATCATCATTTGCTAATACATTTTTGGTTTTGAAATGAAAGTAAAAAATAAAATTTGATGATCTATATTACTAGTTACAATAGTAAATAGATCATACTTAAAATAACTTTTACTTTGGCTTCATTTTCATGAGAGTTATACGTGGTATAATTGTTGTATTATAGTTTGATGGTTTGAGTTATGTTAATTAATAACATAAACAAACCATACTTATGATCAATGCAACGATTATTTCGCTTAATATCAAGTTAGAGATCATAAATTCTTTGTTTGTTGATTTACAAAAATATGAGAGTGGATTTGCCTCTAAATTGTCCTTTAGTTTAATAGTTTTTAAATCACATTTTAATTCTAGCTTTAGCTTCTTTTTTGTAGTTAACAACTTCATCTCTCTTTGGTCTAATTTGATTGAATTGGAAATTTTAAAATCTCACCAATTCCTTGCGGATCACCCGTATTCGCCCCGTACTACAAAGTGTACGTCGTGCGCTTGCGGTAAATTTTATTTCAAAATTCGTTCGGCTATTTTCTAACTTGATAGACATTTAGCCGTCCGAACAAACACATATGCAGTTATATTCACTTAACACCTATGTTGTTATAACCACTATTTCTTTTGTGATTAGCAACCTAGATCACAAGCATGTGTTGGCAGCAGTGAAAATAAGATAACCAATACTAAGGGCGCTAGCCTAGGCAGTTTGCTGCTGACGACGCCCCTTTCCCTAGCAATGACATACCAGTCGGGCATCTAGGCACAAATCTAGCTTGAGTAACTCAAATAATAAATGCATTCGAAGCCTAACATGGATTGACTCATGACAGGAGTTGCCCCAGTCCAATGGTCGGATTGAAGCTTTCAACAAAGTGTTGCAAACACTAATTAAGGAAAAACTAGATAAATCAAAGGAGAGTGGGTTGACGAACTACCCACAGCACTGTAGACCTACCAAGCCTCCTGCAAAACAGCAACAAGACATATTCTATTTGCCCTAAGCAAACGGGGATGAGGCCATTCTTCTGGTCGAAATAGTTGTCCCTTCACATCGTAGGACACATTATAATCCGGAAGAAAAAGAGGAGCTTCTCAACATGTCCTTAGACCTGATTGAAGAAACAAAGAATAACACCAGTCTGAAGACCGCCACACACAGACGGAAAGTGGAAAAACAATACAAATCGAAGGTGAAGCCCCAAGAGTTACAAGAGGGAGATATTGTTCTCAAACAAGTCTTTCCCTGTCCAGGCGCACTAGATCCAGTTTGGGAAGGACCATTTGTTATTCATAAGGATCTCTAAAATAGAGCTTACATTCCATTGATAGTTGACGAAAAAGTTGTTTGGGAAAGGAAGGTATCTCCAACATCTCCGCCATTACTTCTCTCAGCTTGTAAAAAGCATGTATCACCTAAAACAATAAAAGAAAGTCATCGGACGTACGCATATTCTGGCCAAACCACTATAAAAATTGATGTTTTGTTGTTTGTCTGATATTTTTCCTATTGTGATCAATCGCAAGCTCTCGCCTACAGCAATGAAAGTAAAATAACCATGACTAAGGGCATGAAAATAGCCTTGGGTAGTTCACTGTTGACGATCGACCCCCTAGCCAGCATTGAGAAACTGATTATAAGCCACGGATTAGGCACGATTATAGCCTAGGCAACTTATGATTGTCGTTCGGCTCGCCGGCAACTGCAAACCGATAATAAATCCCACGATTAAGGCATGGCTGCAGCTAGGGATAGTTCGTAGTTGACGATCGGCACCCACCCTAGCCGGGCCATAGTAAATCGATTAATACTCACGATACCGGCCATAGTAAAACTGCACTTTTTAGTTTCCTCTCCAAAAAAAATTTGGAAAATCCAAAAAAAAACAAGTTCAACTTTGTTTAATTTTCCTTTTTCATTTGTTTTAGTTTTCATTTATTTTATTTTCAATTGTTTTGTTTTTCGCTTATTTTGTTTTTCATCTTTGATAAACATACTAAATAATAATAATAATAATAATAATAATTGTTGAATATGTCTTGTTTTTCATTTCAGGTTGCCAAAGAAGATTAAAAGGAAGAACTGCTTGCCCAAAAATAATTGCTGCTTGATTATAAAAAAAAATTTCCGCTTAAAAAAATTAATTGCTAATAATCGGCACGCTCTGGTATTGTGCTTTCATCTCTAATGCATTGTTGGCTGCTTGCATTTGCATTTATATATACAAAAAAAATAAAAAAAAAATTCAAAATCCAAAAACAAAAACAAACTTCATTTTAGTTGCATTGTAAATTCACGTTTAATTTTTGTTTTGCATCCATCCATCTTATTTTCTTTTCTAAGGGCAATACCCCAATTCACATAAGGTGAGGGATTTCATCACCCTTTCCTTAGCCCACAAATGCATTTCATCGTAGAATTTGACTAATAATAAAGGTTAGACATTCGACTTAAGGGTGTCGCGATCTCATCTAGGGCTTAATTGTATCTTCACAATTGTTTTCTTTGAACAATTTTATTTCTTCGTGTCTAGGCTACGGCAGAGTAATAACCAGTTATAAAAATTACGGTGATACGTAAATATTATACTGGTTGTTCCTCTGAAGGTACTTAAACCTTCGGCTGCATTGCTACGGTGATTCGTGGTGCACCGATAACCCCTGCCCGTTACCAGGTTGAGAAATATTTTTGTTGATTTAAGACAAAGTGTGATTATACAATTGTGGGTTAGGAGCTACTAAGGATAGAAAACTGTAATTAAGTCCTTTGCATTCATTTAGTTGCATTAGTTCATGCATATATAAAAAAAATCCAAAATTTTAAAAAAAATTGTCAATTTTCCTTAACTTAGTTTTTAATTCCACAAAAAAAAAATTAAAACCTTTTTTTAAAAAAAAAAATTCAAAAAAAAATAAAAAAAAAATTTACAGAAACAAAAAATATATAAAAATTTGAACAACCAAAAACAAAACAAAAATCAAACTTCTCTTTTGAAAATAAATTTCACTTGGTAAATATATTTTTTCCCTCTAAAGAAAACAAAATTTCACTTCGATTTTCATATCTTCTTTCATTCACTAAACTCGATTCTAACTTCTTTCTCTTCTCGACTTTCACTTGTGCATGAGTACTTAGACTCGTGACACAATAACAAATCGTTGGACTCATGACACAACAACAAATCGTTGGACTCGCGACCCTTCAACAAACCGTTTAACTCGAACAGACGATCCTCCCGAAATGGCAAACGAAAATGCTCCTCGAACTCTTATAGATAAAATCTTTCCCGATAGAGTTTCTATTCCATCTTGCATCACGTTACCCGCCCCTATGGGTAACCATTTCGAAATTCACTCGAACCATATTGCCACGCTTCCGAAATTTGGCAATTTCGAGCACGATGGCCCATACATTTTCTTGACTAAATTCGAACAAGTTTGCGCAACCATTAAACTTCAACAACTTTCTGATGACGGAATCAAACTTCGATTAATCCCATTCGCTCTTAAGGATTACGCTGAAAAATGGTTGTATAGCTTACCATCGAACTCGATTATAACGTGGGAAGAATTCATAAAAGCTTTCTTAAAAAAAATTCTACCCTTTGGAAAAACCAGTAGAATCCAAAACGAAATTGTAAACTTTCATCAATTCAAGGGAGAACCATTCAGAAAATATTTTGAAAGATTCAAAGAGCTTTTGATTAAATGTCCACACCATAATTTGGAAAATTTGACGATTTGCCAAATTTTATAAGATGGACTCGGAAATAGCTCACGTACCATGCTCGAATCAATGTGCCAAGGCAACTTTCTTGCCCAACATCATGATGATGATTGGCAATTTCTTGAAAACCTCGCCGAAAAATCATCCCAATGGGAACGGTTGAACGAAAAATCAGTTTACTCACGATCGAGTGCACACTCGATAGGATCTCCTGTTGCTTTGGAAGCTAAGATCGACGCAATGGTTAAAAAATTCGATAACGTTTTCTCATCGAATCAAATGAACCAAACTTCCCAACCGATGTGTTTTAAATGCAACGATCCTAATCATATAGCCGATCAGTGTCCCAATTCTGTCGAACAAATCAATGCTTTCAATAAAGCCAAAAATGACCCGTTTTCTCCAACATACAACCCTGATTGGAGAAATCATCCGAATTTTGCATGGAACTAAAACAATCCAAACACAAATATGATTTGTCCTAATTTTCAAGCATTTCCGAATATTGCTTCGAATCCTCCCTTTCAGCCTAACAATTTTCAACCAAACCTTGTGGGTCTGTCGCATAATCAACCGCAACAAAATGCTGCTCATCCTCCCCAAGACGATGAACGTTTAACTTCACTTAATAAATCTCCTGAAACGTTGGCTAAAGCAACCACTCAAAGCCTTCAATCAAACAGCAATTTGCAAAATTTATTGACTTCATATATGAAAAACACGAACCAATAAATTGCAATACTCGAAATGCAAATGAGTCAATTAGCCACGTCTGTGAGCGAACGTGAATGAGGAACATTCCCAAGCCAACCCATTTCAAATCCCAGAAATCAAAACGCAAATTCAAATCAAACCCATGTTGTTCAAGATAGCAACGTTACCCAATTGAATGCTATCACAACTCTTCGTTCCGGGAAACAAATCGATAATCAAGTCGTTAATCCAAATGATTTACCGGAAACTTCTCTTGATACTTCTAAAACAACGAATGAATCTAAACAGAACGTTTAGCCAACTATTGAATTGAATGCCAGTCAAAACTCTTCTTCTTCTACTCGAGTAGACCTGCCTACTGAGTATCGTGTCCCATTTCCACATCGTCTTCGACCTAAGAAACACTCGGACCAAATGGAAAAGATGTTGGAAATTTTTAAACAAGTCAAAGTTAACATTCCACTTCTTGACATCGTTCAACAAGTCCCAACATACGCGAAATTCCTTAAGGACTTGTGTACTCAAAAGCGACACACTCAAGTGCCCAAAAAAGTCTTCTTAGCGGCCAGTTTGACTGAAGTCTTGTCCCAATCCATGCCCGTAAAATACAAAGATCCTGGCTGCCCTACGATTTCATGTACAATTGGAGACAAGACGATTAACAAATGTCTGATAGACTTAGGCACGAGTGTCAATTTGATTCCATACTCTGTGTACGAACAATTAGGCTTAGGTGAGCTCAAACCCACAAAAGTCACGCTTCAATTTGCCGATCGTTCGATTAAGAAACCCGTGGGAGAAATCGAGGACGTGCTCATTCGAGTAGGGCAATTCATATTCCCCGTTGATTTTATCGTTCTCGAAACACAACCCGTAACGAATCCCTCGAGTCAAATTCCATTGATTTTACGCCGACCATTCTTAGCCACCTTAAATGCCTTAATCAATTGTCGTAACAGATCGATGAAAATTTCTTTTGGAAACATGACTTTAGATCTCAACATTTTCAATCTTGAAAGCCAATCGAACGAACCTCATGACCAAACGTTGGAAGTTAGTGCCATTCACAAAAACTTCGAAAACGAGACAATTGACCTTAGCGACGAACGCGAAGCTGAATATGAAAAATTGTTTCACGAAATTCCTAGCGAAATTGAATACACTCTTCCCTTTGAATCGCTTCCAGTAGCGTTCAAATCTCAACCCAATTCTTTGATCGAAAAACTCCCGAATTTGGACCTCAAACAACTTCCCGATCACCTTAAGTACACATACTTAGTTGATAACAAAACGTTGCCCGTCATAATTTCTGCAACTCTCTCTCTCTTGATCAAGAAGCTTCTCTTATCTCTATTCTTTCGAAAGACAAGGAAGCGATGGGATGGTCGATGTCCGATATAAAGGGAATTAGTCTCGCTCTTGTCCAACATCGCATCCATTTAACCGACGATGCCAAGCCTGTTCGTGACGAGCAACGAAGGCTTAATCCAAAAATGAAAGATGCGGTGCATGATGAAATTCTTAAACTTCTCGACAACGGAATCATTTACCCAATCTCTGATAGTTCATGGGTTAGCCCAATTCACGTTGTACCAAAAAAGTTTGGGCTAACCATTGTCTAGAATGATTCAAATGAACTTATTCCAACTCGTACTCAAACAGGTTGGCGTGTTTGCATTGACTACCGAAAACTAAATGCCGCAACACGAAAAGATCACTTCCCCCTTCCTTTCATTGACCAAATGCTCGAATGTTTAGCCGGCCACGAATTTTACTGCTTCCTTGATGGTTATTCCGGCTATAACCAAATTCCAATCGCTCCCGAAGATCAAGAGAAAACGACTTTCACGTGTCCATTTTGTACCTTTGCTTATCGACGTATGCCATTTGGACTTTGTAATGCTCCTGCGACTTTCCAACACTGCATGGTTGGAATCTTTTCCGACATGATTGAACGCTTTCTAGAAGTTTTTATGGACGATTTCTCAATCTTTGGCGATTCTTTTTCCCAATGTTTACATCATCTCGAATTGGTTTTAAATCGATGTAAAGAAAAACATTTGACTTTGAATTGGGAAAAATGCCACTTTATGGTCAAACAAGGCATAGTCCTTGGATATATCATCTCAAATAAAGGCATTGAGGTAGATAAAGCGAAAATCGATGTTATTGCAAATCTACCCATTCCCAAAACTGTTAAAGACATTCGACCATTTCTTGGACCCGCTGGCTTTTACCGACGCTTTGTGAAAGACTTTAGCAAAATTGCTCGTCCTTTGACGACTCTTATTGGAAAAGATGTTCCTTTCGATTTTAACTCTGATTGTATCTCTTCTTTTGAACGTCTTAAGAATGAACTCATTTTTGCTCCAATCATTTGTGCGCCCAATTGGGATCTTACTTTCGAAATAATGTGTGATGCTTCGAACTTTGTCGTTGGTGGTGTCTTAGGACAACGCATCTACAAGAACCTTCACGTGATTTACTACGCGAGTATGACTTTGAACGACGCTCGACTCAACTACACAACAACCAAAAAAGAGCTTCTAGATGTCGTTTTTGCTCTCGAAAAATTCCGACAATACTTGATAGGGTCACACATTACTGTGTACATGGACCACTCTGCGCTTCGATATCTCTTCGCTAAAAAGGATGCCAAATCCCGCTTGATTCGTTGGATCCTTTTACTTGAAGAATTTGACCTTACAATTAAAGACAAAAAATGATCCGATAACGTCATAGCCGATCACTTGTCTCATCTTCCGAACGCACCATCTTCCTTGCCAATCAATGAAAACTTCCCCGATGAACAACTCCTTTCAATTTCTATCGACCCATGGTACGTTCATATAGTGAACTACTTAGTCCTCAAAGAAACTCCCTCATCGTGGTCCAAATAGGACAAATTTAAATTCATGTCCCAAGTAAAGTATTTCTATTGGGATGATCCATACTTGTTCAAATATTGTCCTGACCAAATCATCCGACGTTGCATTCTGGATAATAAGATTAGGAGTGTTCTTTCATTTTGCCACGATCAAGCGTGTAGTGGACATTTCGGTCCTCGAAAAACTATGGAAAAAGTGCTTCAGTGTGGTTTCTATTGGCCTTCTCTTTTCAAAGACTCGTTTGAATTTTGCAAAACTTGCGATCGATGTCAAATGCTTGGAAGAATTTCTCGACGAGATATGATGCCTCTAAACCCCATTCTTACGATCGAAATCTTTGATGTTTGGGGTATAGACTTTATGAGACCTTTTCCCAATTCTTTTGGAAACTTGTATATCCTTCTCGCTCTCGATTACGTTTCAAAATGGGTCGAAGCCGTTCCTTGCAAAACCAACGACCATAAAATTGTTGTGAAATTTCTAAAAGAAAACATCTTTTCAAGGTTCGGCACACCTCGCATAATAATCAGTGAGAACGGAACCCATTTTTGCAACCGTTCTTTTTAAACTTTAATGAAAAAATACTCGATAACCCACAAGTTATCCACTCCGTATCATCCTCAGACTTGTGGCCAAGTTGAAGTTTCAAATCGACAAATAAAATAAATCTTGGAGAAAACTGTCAATAAAAATCGAAAGGATTGGTCTCAGAAATTGACCGACGCGCTTTGGGCTTACCGTACTACTTTTAAAACTAACCTTGGGATGTACCCATTTCGTTTAGTTTATGGTAAAGCTAGCCATTTACCCGTTGAAATCGAACACAAAGCGCTGTGGGCAATTAAGAACTTAAACTTTGATCTTGAGAAAGCTGGCGAAAACCGAAAACTACAACTCAACGAACTAGAAGAACTTAGGAATGACGCGTATGAAAACGAGAAAATTTACAAAGAAAAAACCAAAGTTTTTCATGACAAGTCAATCCTAAGGAAAACGTTTTCGCCTAACCAAAAAGTTCTTTTATATGATTCAAGACTTCAATTATTCCCTGGGAAACTTAAATCGAGATGGACCGGACCATTTGTGGTACGAACTATTTTTCCACATGGTGCCATAGAAATAGAAAACCCTTGGGATGGATTGGTTTCCAAAGTCAATGGTCATCGTCTGAAACCTTTCTTGGAATTGCCAACTAACCGAGAGGAGGAGCTCATGATCCTTCATGAGCCAAGCTACGTCTAGTAAGAATGTTAACCCACTTTTGTAAATATGTACATAGTTTTTCCCCGTTACACTCATTATGTCATGCATTGACTATGGGGACACAGTCAAAATTAAGTGTGGGAGGAGTCTCATTTTCAGTTTTTTTAGGTTTCATGGCATTTTTGAATTTTAATTTTTTTTAAGTTAAAAAAAAAATCTCAAAATTTCAAAATCTCAAAATCTCAAAAACATTTTCTTTTTAGCATTTTGATTTATTTTTGAAGAAACACTATGGGATAAGTATAAGTTTTGGTTAATAAATTGAAATTTTGAAAATTTATTTGTCTTAACAAAAATAAAAATGAAGTTTGATTACAAATAACAATGGTTTAACTAGTATATAGGAAGGTTCATAAGTGTTAATTATGAAATATGTTCTAATTAAAAATCTTTGTATAAAAAAAGTGGTAAATTTAAAGTAAAGGATATAACATTTTTATCTTCTAAGTTAAATGGTGCGAAGATGATTTTGCAAAACTCTCTCTTTCTAAAAAAAAATTTGATAAAAAAACACATTTGTATATATGTATATATTTTTAGCACCTAGAGTCATGTGTTCACACTCGTGTGTTCACTCGCCATGCTCTGTACCCTTCTCACGTAAGCCCAAAAGGCAGTGCATGATCGGTACATCTGGCCTCAGTTTATTTGAGTTAGGTTTATATAAATAAATATTCTTTTAAATAACGCCTACAGTCGATAAGTGTTCACATTTGTGTGTTCACTCGCCACGCTCTGTATTCCCCTCACATCAGTCCGCAAGGCAGTGCACGGGTAATATATTTGGCCTCAGTTTACCTAAGTTAGGCATATGTAATATTATTAATATCAAAAAAAATTTCAAATAAGAGAGAGTAAGCAATTGAAATCTGAGCACTATTTTTACTTATTTGATTTAACTTGTTATTGAAAAGAAATGAAAATACCACTTTAATAAACTTTGATAATCAACTAAAGATCCATTTCATAGTTACACTTTGTAATCAACTGAAACAACGAGTTAAACTATTGTCTATTTGCTATGATAACTTGATTTTTTATTGGAAATTTTGACAAGTAAATGACTTAATTTTTTCAAAACAATGACCAAAACCTATATTTAACTTATGAGTGTCAAATTGAAAGTGAATCCTTCATTTGTAAATATTTTCAAAAACTTGCATTCATCCCATTTTAAATAAATCTTGCATTTTTTAAATATTTTCACTTTGCATTTGGATTTTGTTGGTAGTATCCGCTGAAAACCCTCACGAGACAACACTCGTCCTTCTGGGGACACCTAGAGGTTTAACGGCTTGTTACATATGCTCAATGCAATCGTGCTCCCTACGAAAACGGATTTATCTTAGTTATCCTTTATTCAAGGACGAATAAAAAGATAAGTGTGGGGTTATTTGATGTGCACGTAAATATGCATATATTTACATCCATATTTTATCTCTTTTTATTTAAATAAACATCATATTTGGGCATTTTAACATGTTTAAAACCAAAATTCAATTATTTTCAAACCATCGTATTTTCATCTTCATTCAGGGGCAAAATGGACATTTTTGTGCTTGTGTCAATTTAAGAATTTTTACTTGGACATTTTTTGATAATTTTTATAGGAATTTGGATGCATATGGAAGATGCTTATATGAAGATACATACATGCACAAATGAAATACAAAGGAATGAAGAGGAAATAATTCAAGTTCAAGATCATGGAGGACCCCGCCCACTTACCTAAATGTACAATTATGAGCTAATGGACAACTAAGTGGAGGTTAAAGCTTCATGCACAACAAATGATGGATTAATTAGTGGCTAATGGTTACTTGGTGGCCACACTTCCTAAAGGGAATTTTAGGAAGCCCCCTAAAAATAGAATTAGGGTTTTATGCATGTATATATAACCCTCTTATGTACATGAAACTATCATCTACTCTTTCATTTTACTTAGGAAATTAAGAGACCAAATTGTAAGCTCAATGTTATATGAAATAAAAATGGCTTCCAAGCCTCTTTCTTCTCTCTTTTCTACATGCTTTTCTTTGTTTTATTGTTAATGTTTATTTCTATGCTCTCTTTCCTTTAATGTTCATAGCTTAGATTTACATTTATGCAAGTAGTGTAGCTTTAATTTTTATGCAATTAGTTAGTAGTTAATCTCTCTTTCTTCCTTTGCTCAGTTTTCATTTCTTTGCTCTTTCATGTTGAAATTTACAAGTGTTGCTTAAATGCCACAAATGAGTAGCTAAACCCTTTCAATTTAGGGGTAATGAAGCTCTCAAATATTATGTAATTTCAACATTTCTATGATTTATGATCTCTTTTGTTGCTTCATGAGAGTGAATTTTGATGCAAGTTTATACAAGTGGGTTTGATAGCTTATGTTGCTTTTGCAAATGAGCTATTCTTATTCAACATAAACAGAAGTTGCATCATCATTTGCTAATCCATTTTTGATTTTGAAATGAAAGTAAAAAATGAAATTTGATGATCTATATTACTAGTTACAATAGTAAATAGATCATACTTAAAATAACTTTTACTTTGGCTTCATTTTCATGAGAGTTATACGTGGTATAATTGTTGTATTATAGTTTGATGGTTTGAGTTATGTTAATTAATAACATAAACAAAACCATACTTATGATCAATGCAACGATTATTTCGTTTAATATCAAGTTAGAGATCATAAATTCTTTGTTTGTTGATTTACAAAAATATGAGAGTGGATTTGCCTCTAAATTGTCCTCTACTTTAATATTTCTTAAATCACATTTTAATTCTAGCTTTAGCTTCTTTTTTGTAGTTACAACTTCATCTCTCTTTGGTCTAATTTGATTGAATTGAAAATTTTAAAATCTCACCAATTCCTTGCGTATCGACCCGTATTCGCCCCGTACTACAAAGTGTACGCCGTGCGCTTGCGGTAAATTTTATTTCAAAATTCGTTCGGTTATTTTCTAACTCGATAGACATTTAGCCGTCCGAACAAACACATATGCAGTTATATTCACTTAACACCTATGTTGTTAAAACCACTATTTCTTTTGTGATAAGCAACCCAGATCACAAGCATGTGTTGGTAGCAGTGAAAATAAGATAACCATGACTAAGGGCGCTAGCCTGGGCAGTTTACTGCTGACGACCGCCCCTTTCCCTAGCAATGACATACCAGTCGGGCATCTGGGCACAAATCTAGCTTGAGTAACTCAAAGAATAAATGCATTCGAAGCCTAACATGGATTGACTCATGACAGGAGTTGCCCCAGTCCAATGGGCAGATTGAAGCTTTCAACAAAGTCTTGCAAACACTAATTAAAGAAAAACTAGATAAATCAAAGGAGAGTGGGTTGACGAACTACCCACAGCACTGTAGACCTACCAAGCCTCCGGCAAAACAACAACAGGACATATTCTATTTGCCCTAAGCATACGGGGCTGAGGCCATGCTTCTGGTCGAAACAGTTGTCCCTTCACATCGTAGGACACATTATAATCTGGAAGAAAACGAGGAGCTTCTCAGCATGTCCTTAGACGTGATTGAAGAAACAAAGAATAACACCGGTCTGAAGACCGCAACATACAGACGGAAAGTGGAAAAACAATACAAATCTAAGGTGAAGCCCCAAGAGTTACAAGAGGGAGATATTGTTCTCAAACAAGTCTTTCCCTGTCCCGGCACACTAGATCCAGTTTGGGAAGGACCATTTGTTATTCATAACGATCTCTACAACAGAGCTTACATTCCGTTGATAGTTGACGAAAAAGGTGTTTGGGAAAGGAAGGTATCTCCAGCAGCTCCACCATTACTTCTCTCAGCTTGTAAAAAGCATGTATCACCTGAAACACTAAAAGAAAGACATCGGACGTACGCATATTCTGGCCAAACCACTATAAAAATTGATGTTTTGTTGTTTGTCCGATATTTTTCCTATTGCGATGAATCGCAAGCTCTCGCCGACATCAATGAAAGCAAGATAACCTTGACTAAGGGCATGAAAATAGCCTTGGGTAGTTCACTGTTGACGATCAGCGCCCTAGCCAGCATTGAGAAACTGAATATAAGCCACGGATTAGGCATGATTATAGCCTAGGCAGCTTATGATTGGCGTTCGGCTTGCTGGCAACTGTGAACCGATAATAAATCCCACTATTAAGGCATGGCTGCAGCCAGGGATAGTTCGTAGTTGACGATCGGCACCCACCCTAGCCGGGCCATAGTAAATCGATTAATACTCACGATACCGGCCATAATGTCCTGGGTAGTTACCGTGTGCGAATCCCGGCTTTAAATCTTAAGTACGACAGTCACAAAAGTTACACTCCCTTGGAACATAGTTTGGGCTGACAAACCATATGTCACCAAAACCCACAATCAGGGCAATTAACTTACGTGCCACAATTCTTAAGTTTAGAAGGACTCTCTTGACGGAGAATATAGTTCGTTGTACTTAAACTAGAAGCTTCTAACAATTTCTTTTAGTCTTGTGGCATTACATATAGATAGTAGAAATATGAATTCCACTACGCCAACCACGACAGGATATTCATTCGCTTCCACTCCACCAGAGAAAATGGAGCATCGACTCAACTTCGTTAGAGATAGCGGAACATCAATCCAACATTGCCACAAGAATTAGAATATCCCTTCTAGCCAACTTCGCTCAAGAAATTGTAAGGATTCTCCCAAAGCTGAGCATACTTTTGGAACCTGAGAAAAACTCAGTGCAAAGATTATTCCAACTAAACACCACATACTGGGGGCATCCAACATCAGCACTTGGCATAACTCAAACCAGCAATAATGAATCACTCTTACCCACAATGAGAGTATGCTTTCCAATCGAGCCATCCATAACCCACATTTTGCCGTGACCATGACTTCGCACGAGAATAATGAAGTGCTCCTAGTATGGACAATTCCTCGTAGACCCTAGACATAAAAGCCAATGTCGCTCTCTCAAAGATTGGTTTAGTTGTAGTCTTGTGTTAGTGCCAAACCAAAATTTTGACTCAGTCACAATTACTGGACACCAAACACAAGCTTATGATTGGCATAGGCAGTGCACCAAATCATTGTTTTGACCTTAGACCATGCAACCTACTAACACTTTCATCCGACCCCATTTTGCACCTCGGTCCGACCTCTTTTCATGTACCAGACCAAGTGGTTCAGCTATCATATTCGACTCTCGAACCAAATTGTTTCAATCTACTAAACTCCACTATCCTAATTCTGTGGTCCGACTATCCTTGCTCCTTCACCAAGCTTCTCTATAATCCAACACTTATCCGTCAAAACATACCAGCAGTCTAGTCTGTATAAGTACATTGAGGTTTATCAAACCAAGCTATTGAAGAAGTTGGTAAAACTGATCATCACTTTTCCAGACTGTATGTCGCACAAACCAATTACACCTTATCAGGTATGAAGATTCCAACCAAAATTTATATAAAATATACATATCTTTGTACAAACGTCCAGGCAGAAGGTACAAAACATGGACTAGGGAAGTCATAACTGATATTCTCTTGATAACACTCTGCATCATCTCCTACATACAAAGATCCTTCAACAAAGATACTTACTTTATCAAATTCATCAGTGATTGAACTTATCAAAGCATGCACAAGAGTGGAGAAAGGATTAGCAGAGAAATACACAAACTTGGCGATCATATGAGATAGTTAGGATAGCTTGACTCAACAACACAATGAACATAACCGGAGTACCACATCACAAATCCAAAGTCGAGAACGCAAACTATACATCAGTTGGTCCGCATATTGTATGAAGCCTCGACGTAGGAAACCGAAAGTCCAAGAGAAACAGCATCCTGTCGGATGAAGACTAATTAATGACGGCTCCAAAATTTTAGCAAGCCCTCCTCAGAACAAACAAAGTCCCACATCAAACAAGCAAAAGGAGGCTCATCGAAAAATTGAAGGCGAAGATGAGATATAGATATTTAGACATCAATACAACCATTGCAAGACTAAGAAGACAGACTTGGATTAAACAAAGCACACTTTGTATTCCTGAAAGTATGCTTTAGGGGGCAAATGTTGTGGGCATTTTAGCCCACTATATGATGAATATGAGGAGTCAGGGGGCAAAATCGTCATTGTTCTGGAACAGACTCAAACTAGTTTGGTGGTATTCTTGAGATCAAAATATAGACATATGTCAAAATCGCGTCTCAATCCGAGCTACGGATCGAGAGATATGATCATCTTAAGATTTGTCCATAATCGTCTCGTGGGGCCGATACTGAGACGCTCTATCGTCGAACCAAAACTTTGGTTCGCTCTTGCTTGGAGTTAGGCCTTGAAAATGTGGAGTCTGCTTGGAGTCAACCCGATGACTGAACCAAAACTTTGGTTCAGCGCAGGCTTGGAGTCGGGCCTTGAAAATCTGGAGTTTGCTTGGAATCGTTTGGATTACCGAACCAAATCTTTGGTTCGGAGCTTGCTTGGAGTTGAGGCTTGAAAATGTGGAGTCTGCTTGGAGTTGGGCAGATGACCAAACCAAAACTTTGGTTCGACGCTTGTTTGGAGTCGGGCGTTGAAAATCTGAAGTCTGCTTGGAGTCGGTTGAATTACCGAACTAAAACTTTGGTTCGACGCTCGCTTGGAACCAGGGCTTGAAAATCTCAAATCTGCTTGGCGTCGGCACGATGACCGACCCAAAACTTTGGTTCGGCACTTACTTGGAGTCGGGCTTTGAAAATCTGGGGTCTGCTTGGAGTCGGCTGGATTACCGAACCAAAACTTTGGTTCGGCGCTCGCTTGGAGTCGGGGCTTGAAAATCTTAAGTCTGCTTGGAGTCGCAGCGATAACCGAACCAAAACATTGGTTTGGCGCTTACCTGGAGTCGGGCCTCGAAAGTCTGGAGTCTGCTTGGAGTCGGCGCAATGACCGAACAAAAACTTTGGTTCGACGCTTGCTTGGAGTCGGGCCTTGAAAATCTTTAGTCCGCTTGGAGTCTTTTGGATTACCGAACAATAACTTTGGTTTGGCGCCCGCTTGGAGTCCGGGCTTGAAAATCTCGAATCTGCTTGGAGTCGGGGCGATGACCGAACCAAAACATTGGTTCGGCCCTTGCTTGGAGTCAGGCCTTGAAAATCTGGAGTCTGCTTGGAGTCGGTCCGATGACTGAACCAAAACTTTTGTTCGGCGGTTGCTTGGACTCGGGCATGAGAAGTTTACGGGTTTACTTGGAGTCAGCTGGAAGTAATGCTGCTTGGAGTCGGATGACGGTTTGCTTGGGGCTCAACCCGGGTATAATTGATCTAAAAAAAGTTGGAAATTTTCGTCATGGAACGATGATACTTCGGAGATTTCTTCTTGACGTGTTCCGGGGTTCTTGGAGGTGTATAGCAGTCACCACAAGTCGAATACCTTGACAATCATGTAAGGACGGTTGAATCAAATCTTAGAGGAAAGAAGGTTGAACCAAATTCCAAATATTATATACTCAGCTGCCTCTCCTCATGTCTTCATTCTATAAATACCAAGCACATGACATCATAAAAAAGAGGATGCTGAAGATCGAAGCATTCAACAACAATGGTAGACAACTTCGAGAGCGAAAAATCTTAGTTCTAATAGCATGTTTACTCGTATTCAAAGCTTGTACTTGTAATCAGAAATGAAAGGGATAATAAAAGAGGAACAGTGGACGTAGGCACATTCAGGCCGAACCACTATAAATTCTGTATCCTTTTACATTTAAGTCCTTTGCATATTCTTTATTGCAAATTATTGATTTCTACCTTAAACATCCGCAACTAATTTTCATCAAACAATAGTGATATACTACAAATAATATTTATTGCTTTACCACAACGATTTGAGTGTTTGCCCATTTTTTGTGCAAATAATCTTCTTGGGTGAAGATTCTATCACTGGAATTGTGTCCTTCTCTAGTTTTTGCGAAGAATTTTTCATACCCATGATCCTGCTGGATGAAATCATTTCAGTTAGAAGTTATAATTTGTTATGTAGTCAATATTCTATCAAGGATATCGAAGTCCTATTACGACAATTTAAACATAAACCAGTACATGAAATTTCGTATCCTTGAAAGAAAGTGAAAGTTTGTTTAGAAAAATAAAATCTGTTGAGCTTTTAATAGATTCAAATGGGAGGATGGAAGTAGATGTCCAAGAAACACACTTCAACAATGCCGAAAGCTCAATGGAAGCTTTGTTATTGAAAGGAAGTAGTTGTAACCTAGAAAACAAATTTGAACAAAATATACGCTACCAACGTTCAATAAACAAGGAAAAAGAACCTTTCGACACTGTCGAAACACCTGAACTTAATTTTTCTAAGGGAGTATGAGTGTTGTTGAAACCTTATACGCCAATTAAGTCGAAAGGTTTTGATTTTGAATCATATTGACATAAATAAAAGACATGGGATGTTTCGACAATATTGGTAAAAGATGATAATCAAATCTCAATTAGTTACAAAAGGTTTTGACTGAGTCGAAAAGCGGTACATGGTTTCGAAAGCATACTAACTACAAATTTGAATCAATATAGTAGGTTTTGACTAAGTTGAAACGTTTGATTTGATTTTCAACTTATACAAAGTATGCTTTCTTCAATTCAATTTATTAAAATATTTGTATCTCTAACTTTACACTGTTCCTAAAATATGTTGGAAGTAAGCATGTACTAAAGGTTTCGAAACCTATAAAACAATGACTACAAAAGTATGTATTAGATAACCGGTTAGTAAGACACATTAGCCAACTTCTTCGAAAGGTATCAGAATATACTAATGTACAATTCTACTTTCGAAGAGGGCCACTTGAAGTATAATTGCCAAGTGGTATAATTGCCAAGTGTTTGACTCTAATCAACCAAGGGGGCATCTTCATATGTCGCTCTTGGAGTTGAGTAGTTATATTTACTCTGAATGTGGGTTTCCGAATGGGATTATGTAATGAATATGAAATATCATTTGTGAAATGAAATGTGAAAATTTGTCATTAAACTGTGTTTGAAAATTTTCCATATTCATGCACTTCTGATTATTGATATGATTAACATAGCCACATTTTTTTGTTGAGAATTAATAAGTATAGATGACTATGACATGCTTAATTGTTAGTTTTGGGCTTCAAAATAGGGGATGTTACATTGTGGCATTTCAAAAATCAAATATTTGCTCCTCTTTCATTCAAAATCCTTTTTATTTATATTTTAGAAATGGTTGTAAATTTTAAAACAAAAGCTCATTTTTGAAAACTTTTCACAAAAGTATTTTATTTTAAAAATCAGGACTTTTGAACAAAAAATTTCAAAAGTGTTTGTCTTTATCTTTCTAAAAAAAAATTAAGCCACAACCTACGCATTCAGAAATTAGTCAACGAGTTAACATCCATGACTGCCTCTAATATCCTACACGGTAAATTTCAAATTACCAAAACCTTTTCTTTTATTTTAGGACAACAATCAGCACGCAAGTTCATCTATAAATTTTAGCTTTTAAGAGGTAGGGACAGTGATTCGAGGTTTCGTAATAACCTTTCCATGTCCTTCGCTCGCTAAAATTTGTCCCCAAGAATTTTAAGATTTTTGGGACTTAAAATTATTTTAATTTTAGTAGCTAATAAATTTCCTAATTTATTTTATAAACTTCCGATATTACTTTGCATTAGTTAAGTGTCTACATGAGATTACCTTGCTTGCACATTTTTTCAATAAATATAGCATTCAATCCAAAAAACCAATTTAAAAGGAACTCTTCTCATAATATTGTGATTTACCTGAAGTATGTGTTGTGGGTTCGGTGCATACTTCCTTAGAGTTTACAAGCAAAGCTGGTTCTCTGGGTCTTCAAAAAAAAATATTGTACCTGTTTTATACAATAGAAACAACCAATGCTTACAACCCAAACCTAAAAGAAACAATTGATGGAACCGGCCCTTCGACATAAACTGACATTAATGATGCTGTGGCCCTATCACTTCTTACTTAAATTAAATGGACTTTCTAACATGTCACTCTACTATAATCCAAATATCTTAACTTTCCTACTTGGCTATAATAAATAAGGTCGATCCATTACCTCCATTATCACAACCAATTATATCACTATCTTATTTTAATCCAAATCTCTTGATGGTATTCTCAAATCTTGGTATATCATTTCATTATTTTTTTCATCCAGGCATACCCTTGAACTCACAGCAATGTACATTGATACCATTTTCCATTTCCTTATGGGTACTTCTTTGAGTACATTGATACCATTTTCCTTATGGAATACCCAAAACATTCCTAAACACATACTAATATTTCGTAAATTCTACGGGGGTCCACTATTGTTACTATATGAGCATTCATCCCTTAACTTTTACCCCGTCACAGGAAGGCAACCATCCCTATCTAGGCCATGTTAAAAGTTTGGTTTGGTATTCGCCAACTTTTCTAAAATTAAAACTTCACAATTATAAAGTGCTTAATCCCATAACTTTTATCTTTAAAAATATAAACTTGAAAACTTTTTATTTAAATCTTTTAATAGTTTAGTTCAAAAAACAAACCATGAAAATCTCCATAATTTAACCAATGTTAATTATAGTCGTCTTAACTTTTAAAACTATAATTTAGAATTTATCAATTAAGTATATTTTATTAAGGGAAATGTTAGCAATTAAAATTTTAAAAGATCCTTTCTTTCTTTTCAAATAAGGGTCAAAATTTATTACATGGATAGTCATTCAAATAAACTTTTCCTTTAAAACCTTTTAATAACAATGATTTTACTTCTCAAAAGTGGGATTTTTAACTCAAACTATTTATTAAGTTTTGTATTCCAACAACTCAACTTTTTTATACTAAACCATTTTCGGCAAAAATGCACTTTACAGTGTTTATAATACATCATTTATAACTTTTACTAAAACTAGAGTAGACGAGGACAACTTCCATCATATTATTTTCTAATACTCATGCTACTTCCACTTTCAACCTTAGCGGAGGTTCTAATAGCATATAAGCGGGACTTCTAAAAAGGTAGGGGCAATTACGGCACATATTTGTGGAAACCATCCATTTTTCTTTCCTTTAATTTCCTATATTGTTTCTAATTACTACCTTATGTTATATATGTTTTTAACTTTGTTTTATTTATTATTTCATAATGTTACTACTATTTAACTTTCTTCTACATAAACTACTCTTATTTAAATGGCTCCACTTTATATAACTTTTTTCTCAATTACAGTCTTCTTTATTGAACCATTGCAGTGCGTTCTCCTACTGCTTTATTTTTGAGTTCTAGCCTCCTTTCCATTCTTTTTACCCCACTTAAAACCAGTACCTCTTCCTATTGTCCACCCTTGAAAAGAATTTTATAACTTAAAATTTTTCATTTCAGAAACATCAACGAGCTATATACGCTCTGCTAATTTCTCAAAACAAATAGCTTTTTATAAAAGCCCATTTACTAAAATTTTCAATTTAACTAATTTTAATTCCTACTAGAACTTTTTATTTAAAAAAAATGTTGATATTTCATTTTTTTCGAAAATTTAATATTTACTTACTTTTAAAAAATAGGGCTTTCCTACCTTAAAAAAATCCTTTGGAAATCATTTCAAATATATTATTCATATATTTTTCTCAACTTTTATATTAAAAACATTTCAACGTTTATAATAAATTCTTTCATATGGGGTCGGACTCAGAATGGATTTTTATTCGTCCCTTCTTTTGGACATTTCTTCTTTTCTACTTAGTTACCGACTTATCTTCTCACAGAATATTAAAATCTGGCTATCATTTTGGAGTGATTTGTACACACCTTCCTTTGGGAACTTATTTGATTCTCACTTCCGGATGTCTACAACATAGATTCTCTCTTTCCACTTATCGAGATCTAGTGTACATCATCAATCGACGATCCTGCGGGGATCTACAACCATCCGGCAATCTGAGACCAACAAAGGAGTCACGTACCATCCAACTAAAGGACTTTTCAGTGTGGTGCATTCACGCTCTCCTAAAGTTAACGCCCTCCATTACGACATACTTTCCATGGAGTAATCGGGATGGGTGTATATCTTTAACTTCATCTATTATTCCAACTAATAGTCGCACTATCCATCTTTTAATAATATGGTTGCATCTACATCTATAGTTGGAATTTGTAGAGTTTTATGTATAATATATATACATACAAACACATACATACATACATATATATAAATATATATAGGTAAAAATACTACGTTCGCTCAATCTATCCTAATTCTTTAGATCGGCTAACCTAATCTCTAATACCGAACGTAACAACCCGCATCATAGTAGGCCATAATTTTCGCTAAATCGAAAACCCAAGTCCACCAAAGTACGAATCATTAGTGTTTGGTATCCTGCAAATAACAAAAGTATATGAAAACACTATCGATATAAATTCACAGCAGAATAGTAAAGTATAATAAAACATATGATTACTGACCAATGCTGACACCTATAATCTTTAGTGTCCTTGTCAGTGTTGAGCATGCATAAGGAAATCCATCAATCCACCATTCCTGCCCTGTACCAGTACCGATCCCTCTAAAGTTGTTCTATGGGTTTTAATGAAGAGGGGGCCAGAACAGTGTTTTATGACTGGTAAATTACACACTTTATACATAACACTAGTTTATGTTGCTTGCCTTCCATTACATGTTATTTCTTCTATTTTACTCAGTCATCTTGATTTCACGTACGTGTATGATAGTCCCTATCTACTCGAGGTAGACAACAACTACATATATGTGTGTGTGAGTATATAAGCACCACAGTTCCCTTTTGGACCAAGATACTTTATCCGTAAATCTGCACCTCGTAAGAATCCATTGTCAACGTAATATCACGTCCTCATCGTTGTGCATACCAAGGAACTCCCATTGTGCCTAATAATGATATAATAATTGTTTAGTCGTATTTTATTCGTTTTTAAAAGACCTCTACAACAGGGTTATCTAGCCTTGCCTCCCAACAACAAAAAATCTTCTAAATAGCTGTAAGGCGGTGTATGTCCTAAACATGAGCTACACTAGTAGAATGTGTTGTCCGTTTAGGCATAACCCCTGTTTTTCCACCGGTCGCTCAAGACGGATGACAATCTCGACCTATGTAAACAACTCCTACTTCTCATATTTAGTGCCAATCTCACTATCATAGCTCCGAGCCTAGCTCACCCTTCCATTTAGATTGCCTAATGCAATCTAGGAAATACCTGTTCGAGTTACTTAAAATGTTCCTCCTAAAAGGTTGCAGCGAACTCTACTTGTCCTTTTGCACTTCGACCGGGACGAACCAACTAATTTGGGTATTCCCTTCACCTATACATGAATGTATAACACCACGAGCCCTATAGTCGGATATGTCCACATTAGTATAATGTATACATAACTGCCGGTAGCCCTTGCGATGGGAATACTTCTGTTGTGTAACACTACTGACCTCACATTCCAACCCATTTTACTAAATATTTAATTCTTGTCTAATTTAAGCTATTGGCTAAATTCAATAGTTTACACCCGTCATAAATGCGTACTTGAGGCTCTATATATATTCATATTTATTTATTTGCTAAGCCTCCAATGTTCAACTGTTAATATTTAGTTTACATAACAGACTCATTACTTTATTAATGTCAATTTAATGTCATTACCATTTACTTTTAAATTAAAAGATTTATATGTCTTTTACTATTTGCTTTCCCTTTTTTCAGTAGATCTATTTTACTGTTCCTTTTCTGTTCTTACTATCTTCCTTTGGTTACTACTTTGTTACTTACTCATTTCATTACTTTACCTACATTTCGTCATTTATTATTTAATTTCTAGCATGTCTTTATTACTTATATTCATTTATAATTAGAATGTTGTTATTATTACTACTTACAATTCTTTAGTTTATACTTACGGATTTCTACATTTTAATGCGCTGGAATTACACCTTTCCTAAAAGGAAATGTGAACACTGTAAATTTTGTATTATCTAAATATTATCTTCATGTTAACACTATAAATAAGGTCCATCAATTACTTCCATTTTCAAAACCAATTATATCACTGTCTTTTTTTAATCAAAATCTCTTGATAGTATTCTCAAATCTTGGTATATGCTTCCTTTATTTTATTCATGCGGGTATACTCTTGAATACACTACAACGTACTTTGATACCATTTTCCATTTTCTTATTGGTTCTTCTTATAGCTAGTCTTCACACATGTTTAATGAAACATTACCATTGCTACTCTACGAGCATTCATCGCTATTATATACATAGCCTTAACTTTTACCTCCTCTCACATAGCTAATCATCCATATCTACTCCATATTAAAAATTTGGTTTGGTTTTCGACATCTTTTCTAAAATTAAAACTTCACTATTATAAAGTACTTAATCCCAAAACTTTTATCTTTAAAATATTAACTAGAATTTTTTTTATTTAAATCCTTCAATAGTTTCGTTTCAAAAAAGGAACTATGAAAATATCCTGAATTTAACCAATGTTAATTGTAGGCGTCTTAAGTTTAAAAACCATAATTTAGAATTTATCAATTAAGATTCTTTATTAAGTTTAAAAAGAAATGTTAGCGATTAAATTTTTAAAAGATCCCTTCCTTTTTTTTCAAACAAGGGTCAAATTTTATTACATGAATGGTTATTAAAATCAAAATTTTTTTAAAACCTTTTAATAACAAAGAGTTTACTTATTCAAAGTGGGATTCCTGACTCAAACTATTTATTAAGTTGTGTTTTCCAACAATTCAATTTTTTATACCAAACAATTTTCTTCAAAAATGCACTTTACATTGGATGTAAAGCATCCTTTATAACTTTTACTAAAAACTGCAGTAGACAAGGACAACTTCTATTCTATAATATTCCTATTGCTCATGCCACTTCCACTTTCAACCTTAGTAGATGTTCTAATAGCATATAAGGGGGACTTCTAAAAAGGTATGTGCAATTATCGCATATATTCGAGGAAACCATCAATTTTTGTTTCTTTTAATTTCCTATATTGTTTCTGATTACTAAAATTATTTTTTACATGTTTTTAATAATGTTTCTATTTATATTTCATAATGTTACTACTATTAACTTTCTTTTACGTAAACTACTCTTATTTAAATGTCTCTATTTATATAACTTTTCTCTCAATTTACAGTCTTTTTTATTAAATCATTGTAGTGCATTTGCCTACCACTTTGTTTTTGAGTTCTAGTCTCTTTCCCATTGTTTTTACCCCCTTTAAAACTAATACCACTTCCTATTATCAACCCCTAAATATAATTTTACAACTTCAAATTTTTAATTTTAAAAAAATCAACGAGTTATATACGCTATGCTATTTTTTCAAAAAAATAACTTTCTATAAAAACCCATTTACTAAAATTTTAAATTTAACAAATTTTAATTCCTGCTAAAACTTTTTATTTAAATAAAATGTAGATATTTTATTTTTCCAAAAATATAATATTTACTTACTTTTCAAAAATGGGGTTTTTCAACCTAAAAAAATTCCTCTGACAATCATTTCAAATATATTATTTATATAATTTTCTTTACTTTTATATTAAAATCATTTCAACTTTTATATTAAATTATTTATATGGGGTCGGACTTAGATTGGATTTCTATTTGTCCCTTCTTTTGGACTTTTCTACTTACTTATTGACTTCTCTTCTCATAGAATATTAAAATCCAGCTATCTTCTTGGAGTGATTTCTACACACCTTCCTTTGGGAACTTATTTGATTCTAACTTCTGGACATCTGCAAAACATATAGATTCTCACTTTCTAGTTATTTGGATCAAATGTACATCATTAATCGGCAATCTTGCAGGGATTTATAACCATCCGGCAATTTGGGCCCAATAAGGGAGACACGTACCATTCCAACTTCAAGGACCATTCTATGTGTTGCATTCATGCTCTTCTTTAGTCAACGCCTTCCAATACGACCTACTTCCAGTGAGGTAATCGGGATAGAAGCATATCCTCAACTTCATTTAATTTTCCAACTCATAATTGCATTATCCATCTTTTTAGAATATAGTTGCAGTAGCTTCTATAGTCGGAATTTGTAGAGTTTGGTATATAATATACATATATAATTATAGGTAAAAATACAAATACATTCGCTCAATGTATACTAATTCTTAAGATCCACTATCTTATGTTCTGATACCGAATGTAATAACCCGCACCTTAGTGGGCCCGAATTTTCGCTAAATCAAAAACCCAAGTCCACCAAAGTACGAATCATTGGTATCCTGCAAATAATAAAAGTATATTAGAGCACTATTAATATAAACTCATAGTGGCATAGTAAAGTATAATAAAATATATGAATATTGACCAAGGCTGACACTTTAATCATTACTGCCCTGGTCAATGTCGAGCATGCATAAGAAAATCCGTCCTTCCACCATTCCCGCCTTGTACCAGTACTTATCCCTCTAAAGCTGTCCTATGGGTTGTAATAAGGAGCGGTCAGAACAATGTTCTAACGACTGGTATATTACACACTTTATACATAACACTAGTTTAGGTTAATTGTATTTTATTACATGTTATGTCTTTTGGTTTACTTAGTCAACTTAACTTCAAGTACGCGTATGGTACGCCCTATCTACTTGAGGTAGACAATAACTACATATGTGTGCATATATAAGTACTACAATTCCCCTTTGGATAAAGATACATTACCGCCAGTATCCATAACTCCACACCTCATCTGGATCCACAGTCAATTCAATATCACGTCCTCGTCATCATGAATACCAAGGAACTCCGGTAGAGCCTAATAATGGTGTTACAATTATTTAGTCGTATTCTATTCGTTTTTGAAAGAACTCCACAAAAGGGTTACTTTGCCTCCACTCCTAACAACAAATAATCCAGAAAATAACTATGAGGCAGTGTATGCCCTAAACGTGAGCTACACTAGTAAGAGATATAGTCCGTTTAGACATAACCCCCATTTTTCCGCTGACCGCTCGAGACCGATGATGATCTCGACCTATGTAAACAACTCCTACTCCTCATATTTGGTACCAATCTCACTGTCATAGCACAGAGCCTAGTTCACCGTCGCATTTAGATTGTCCAATGCAATCTAGAAAATTACCGTTCAATTACTTAAAACGTACCTCCTAAAGGGTTGAAGCAGACTCTACTTACCCTGTGACACTTCAACCAAGGTGAGCCATCCTAATTTGGATATTCACTTCACCTATATGCGAACGTATAACTCCTCAGGGTCCTATAGTTGGATATGTCCCACATTAGTATAGTGTATATAGAACCGCTAGTAGCCCCTTGTAATAGGCAGACTTCTATTGTCTAACACCACTGACCTCGCATTCCAACCCATTTTAATGACTATGTCATTCTTATTTAAGCTTTTGGATATATTCAATAGTTCGCACCCATTATAAATGCATACATGAGGCTATGTATATGTTCGTACTTATTTGTTTACCACACCTCCAATGTTCAACTATTAATATTTAGTTATTTCAAAAATGACTCCTTGTTTAATTAATGTCAATTTAACATCATTTACCGCTTGCTTTTACTTAAATGAATTAAATATCTTTTACTGCTTAGCTTTTAGTTTTTTCATTAGATCTATGTTACTATTCCTTTTCTGTTCTTACTATCTTCTTTTATTTACTACTTTATTACTTCTCATTTCATTACTTTACCCACATTTCGTCGTTTATTATGTAATTTCTAACTTGTCTTTATTACATATACTCATTAATAATTAGACCGCTGTTATTATTACTACTTACAGTTATTTACTTTATACTTAGGGATTTCTGTATTTTAATGCATTGGAATTACACCTTCTCTAAAAGTAAATGTTAAAATTCAAAATTTCTGTAACTTATCTAAAAAGGGGTTATGTGTTATGTTTGGAATTACAAGGAATTATCTTTTTTTCCCATTGAAATAGTTAGTACAAAATAAGGTAAACATCCTTATTTATACATCTCTTTCTTTTAGGCATATTCCTTGTTACTTCGAACGGTACAATTTTATTCAAAACTATAAAACTGGATAATTCATACAAATTTACATTGGAACACACTTTATTCCAATGAATTAATATATCACTTTAATTCCAATAAATTTTATAATAACTTCTAATTCATATTTACCAATATATGTCATTTGACTCATAAATCTGGAATTTCTATACAATCTTGTTAACTAAGAGACTACTACTTACACCTTAACTTTCCAGATTCAAGTATATACAACATTTAATTCAAGTTAACAGTTTATAGAATATGTAGGCATGGTTTTCAATTTCATTATGCATATAATTATACCAACAACTCTAAAATAATTATATGCAGGCTTGGTTTCCAATTTCATTATAAATATAATTATACCAACAACTCTAAAACAATTATATCAAGGCATAAAGGAATAGATTTGCAATGAAATAAATCCAATATTATATAAAAATATATATTTTCCCACCTAGCTTTAAGCTTTTCAAATCTCTAGATCTAAACCCTGCCATTCCTATTTGAATCACTTTTTCTCCCTAAAGGAATATGTACATAAAACATATACTTACGCAGTAGAAATTTAGATTTGAGAAGAGATTTGAATTTAATTTAGATTTGGATTTATTATTTACCTTTGCTTTGGCGATTCGATTCGATCATATTCTTCTTCTCTATTATTTTTTGTTATTCTCCATTTCTATATACGTACATAGATTACAATTTTATTTTAGCTACTCCAAAAATCAACCTTTTGACTTAGTCGGAACCGTTTTGAGCAGAAGTCAAGGAAGGACAAGAGAAGAAGGTTCCAGCTAAACCTTTTGAAGGAGTCGAAGGGATGCTATCGTCAAAGTTTGAAAGTTTCAAAACCTGTCGGATGGTCTCTACAACAAAGATCCAGTGAGTTCATACCTTTCGAAGGAGACAAAGAGGTCGAAAGCACCTTTCCGCCTTCAGTAGCCACCTTTCGACTGGGTCATTTTATATGCATGATGACCTTTCAATTGAGTCAAAGCGGCACCTTTCGAAGACAACGAGAACAGCTATTTGCATATGCACCAAACCTTTCGACACCAAAGAAATCGCCTTCATTTAAACTATGTGAAAGCAAGCATTGTCCTGAACAATCCCTTCTAAAGCTATGGTAAGCCTTTCGAACCGGTCTAAGCCAATGTGATCTAGAAGGGTTCCACATCAAATCAGAAACAAGAACTTAGACGTAACCAACATCTTCGAAACCATTAAACAATGTTTATCGATAAAGGCGGAAGCACTTACAAGACAACACAAAGAAGGGAGGCGTAGCCCATCCTTTCGACAAAGATGGAGCATACTTGAGTCTTTCGGCAGCCACCTTTTGACCAAGTCAGAAGCAACAAGGTCGAAAGGTGCTGAGCCGCATCTATAATATGACCCAAGGAGTCATGTTTGGGAGGATCCTATTGCTACTACCATATATGAATGGCCATGAAACCAACTAGTGTAGAGCCCTGGAGGGGATGATCACAAATTTCTTCCAACAAGGAAAGATTCATGAATTTGTAAAGAGAATTTGAGAAAAGATCAATAAAGAGCTACATTTCACAAAGAGAAAATCTACATGGTTGGGAGTGAAATGCTCCTTATATTTGGATACTACCTAAGATGGTAGAAAACCCTCTGTCCGTGCAGAGTTCGCCAGGCCAGAACACCTCCTAGAGGGAGGGCGGGTAAGCCTTTAGTCGTGCCATGCGATGGCCAGGTTAAAGCACAAGACAAGCCCTTGGTCGCGCCTCTGGTCAGGTTAAGGCACCTCCTGGAGGGAGGACGGAGTAAGCCTTTATCCACGCCATAAGACAGCCAAGGTAAAGCACCGAACAAGCCCTTAAACCCAGCACGCTATGGCTAGGGTAAGGCACCGAACAAGCCCTTATCCACGCCACGCTATGGCCAGGGTAAAGCATCGAACAAGCCTCTGTCCGCACCGTACAAGGGCCAGGGCAGGGCATCTCCTGGAGGGAGGTCGGGTAAGTCCTTGGTTCCAACCTCTAAGATGAGCTAACAAAGAGCACCAGACAACAATGGAATATGGTGTCCAGGCACAAGAAGAGGCCCATCAAACAACGGACTAAGATGTCCAAGCCCAAGGAGAGGCTCATTCTATAATGGACTAATATGTCCAAGCCTAAGAGGAGGCATATTCAGCACTGAAATAAGAAGTCTAGGCCTAAAAAGAGGCTCATCAGATCATGAACTAAGTTGTTCAAGCTTGAGAAAAGACATTTCCAATTAGGGACTAAGCCGTCCAAGCTCAAGAGGCAACTAATCAAATTACTTCTATACAAAACCTAAAGGGTTCATACATCATAGGGGCCGAACAGAGCTACAATAATTAATACCCGAATCTGGGTTTCAGGTCTCTCATGTCTGAATTTCATCTATTAATACACAAATATTGGTTTAGGATTTCTCATGCTAGAATTTCATCAATTAATGCCCGAATCTGGGTGTTCGGACATTCATTTCAGGACTTCACTTACTAATACTTGAATCTTGGTTTTGAGCCTTTATCAATTACTAACTATCTTTATTATACCCGAATAAGAGTATCGAGACTATTACTTATTTGAGCCCTAATCTGGGTGTAAAATTCCAATAATGGATTTCTATCGCAAATGCCCGAATCTGGGTCAATGAATACTCTCATGAAGATCATTATTATAAGTTTCTGAATCTAGATCATGGATTTTTAATATTTCAATTTCCATTAATAACCGATAATGGGTCAGCGAGTTTTTACTATAGATATTCAGATAATGATTTCTGGATTTAGTTCTATTATTAAATCTCTCTTGAAAATCTCTGTCCAACATTTATGCCCTTGTAATGGGGTGGGATCTCCTATCGACAAATCTCAGATATTCCAGCTAAATGGTTGAATTTAAATTCTTGATTATCACTCATCACGGTTAAAGATGGAATATAGATGTTTAATATAAACTACTTATCATGGGATTAACAAGATGATTTGTAAATCTAGGCAAACGATGCATATAGACTGGTATGACAATTTAAAGCTAACAATTAGAAATATTATTTGCTTCAAACCGTTAAGGAAAATCAGCACAGCAAAGAGAGATGAAAGATTCAACAGATACGGAAAGTACGAATGAGCTATCAAAAATCATTTCAGAAGTGACATTACAGAAAGGGATTACAATTCAGCTGATATTTACAAAATTATATGATTTACGTAAGTCATGAAATATTTTTAGAACTATGGAGTTATTCACATATGTACAAACTGAGTTTATACATTTCAAAGATACAGATACATCATAAGTCTTGGGTGGCTTTATTAAGATTCTCAGCAATAGACGGATCAATTACGTGATGAATATCGTCGCAGAGAACTTCTCTCAACTTCTTTTCCTTCTTCCTGACCTTGTCCTTATCATCGATTGCATCAATATTTGTCTTCAGAGCGCGGTTGAAAGCTCTGTTTGCGCCCATAAGGGTCTTGTTATCCCTTTCTAACTCTGCAATGCACTTTTGAATGAAATATTTATCACGTTCGAGCTTTTGAACTTTGGCGTCATACTCGTTTATATTCTGAGAATATTTCACTCTTTGTTGCTCATCGAAATACTTAGCTATTTCAAACTTAACTCTCCTGCACCAGTTACCCATGGCGTTCTCATCTAAGCCCGAAGGAGGTCTAATTATTGAGGGAAATTTTTGAACAGCAAGTGTATTTGACCTCGTGGGTTTGGAAATCGAGGGTGTAGTGCGAGGAGTCGATAAAGCAATGCTCGGTATGTTGTCTCCCATAATAAATTCCAACAATTCACATTGTGCTTGACTGTCCTTCAATTTCAACTCCAAATCACTAATTTGTTGAATAAGCTTCGACGTCATATGGTTGAAGTCGATTGAAGGGTTAGACTTTATCTGTTGCTTCAGCGATAGAATCGTTTCATCTTTGTTTTTGATTTCGGTCTCAAGATAAGCAATTTGGTCCTTCTGATTACTGGCAATAGTTTTCTAAATAAAATATCTTTTGTGCCATTTCAAAGCTTTAATGTTGCCACCAAAGCGCTCCAATAAGATATCATCACTAAGTTCACTCATTCCACTTGATTTTGACAGTTTCTCTCTAAGATTAGCGATGAGTGATGATAAATCAAGGGGAGAGAAACTGTAGATAGTTGAAGCTCCTATTTAAGCAAAAATAAATAAAATAAATTTAAAATCAAGATGAAAAGTCTCTTTATTATTATAATAATAGATTACAACTCTAACAACAACGAAGTTAAAAGATACAATAAACTATTAGTTTACATTTAAAGTTTGGAAACTACATTTTAAACTTTGGTTAATGAATTGGCAGAAAGATTAACTATAGAATCAAACGAAATATTTAGCCCCTCCGGGGTTAACACCGGGGGACATTTGCTATACTCCCATTTCCCAGCTAGAGGACTATCGCGACCGCAAATTAATTTTGTGTGGAATGTTCTAATCTCTTTAAGGAATGTCTCTTTTTCATCCCCAAGGAAGGCAAAGCAAAGGCGATGATATTCCAAATAGAGTTTTTGTAAATCTTAAGAAAACAATATCTTGCCAATTTTGAAGATTTTAAAAGTAATGCCTTTTCAAGATAAATCCTCCTCAGTTTAACATATTGGATTAAGTGGTCTCTAGAAACAAGTCGACCTAATGGACATTCACTCTGTGATAATATAATAAAACAAAGCTAAGCATAAAAAGAAAAACCAAAACAAATGTTTATAAATCAATACAATGTTACATGTTACTATGGTTCATATAAAACAGACTTAGGAAACAACTCCAATACAAATTTGTTCTTATAGTACTTGAGTTTTTCAAGGGGGAGATCTTGGGGAAATCGGTCTGACCCATGATAAGTTCCAACAAGCTCCAGGGTATGGGTCAGAACCGAATTCATCCAAGTATCTCTTATGAAAACGTCTTAGTAGATCCCCACTAAGTTCACCTAAATATGAAAAATCAATTATTGAATGTCCACAATAAATTTTATATAAAGTAGTACTTTTTAACAATGTCGAAGGCTTCACAGGAACCAAGTTCTTAAGAAGAAATAGTTAAACTTAACTTAAAATCCAAACAAAAATGTACACCACAAATATTTCATAAACAAAATAGCAAGACCCTTCGACACTGTCAAAACCTAAGATCTAGGTTTCCTAAGAGAAGTATGAATGTTGTCGAAACCTAATATACTCATAGAGTCAAAAGGTTCTAAGTCAAATTCATATGCACTTAGAATGTTTCGAGAAAGCTGGATAAAAAATAACTATAAGGGTTTCGACTCATTAGATACAAAGGGATTCGAGAGTGTCGAGGGGGAATTACGGTTCCAAAGGTTAAATAAGGATGATGGATTGCAATCGGCACAAAAGGTTTCGACTAAGTCGAAACATTTTGCTTTCGAGAGGAGCTACTACACTTTACTAAATTGAAAACCTTTAGACAAGGTTGATAAAATTGACGCTACGACACCTTTTGACCCTATCGAAAGGGGTTAAGGAAAAAAACCAATGTTGCCGCCTTAATCCCTTTCGAAGGGGTAGAAAGGTCCTTTTTGTGGCGCCAATTTTTCGTTTGTACACTTGAAACTTTTGGGTAAAGAAAACTGATACTTCTGTCTTTCCCAAACTCAAATGTAAATCCAAGTTTTCAAAATTTCTTAAAAACAAACGAACCAAACCTGATAAGGAGATGAATTTCAACATCAACCACTTTCAATTTCAAAATTATGAACAAGAATTCAAATTCATCCAAAGAACAACTGAAATCCTAAAACACTATAACAAATTCAAAATGAAAAACAAACCTTATCGATTTAGGAAACTGAATTGCAAAGTTTTCTTTAAAAATAAATAAATCAAATAGTTTCTGAAAATTGGATCGAGCATGTTTTTAGAAAATTAAAGTTTGAACAGTTTAAAATCGAAATTTAAACTTTAAGATCCGGGAAATCAAAATTCGATTAGAACATGAATAACAGAGAAGAAAAATTAAGCAAAACAGAGATGAATCTAAACTTATGAATTAGATTTGTTTTCTACTTTGATTTCTGGAAGTAGAAAGAAAGTTTGAGAAATATTGGGAATTCTTTTACTTTTACTCAAAATTTTGATTGCAGGCAAATGAGGAAGAAGGATAAGGAGTGTACTTATAAGAAAAGTCTTCCAAGAGCTACCATTCGTTAAATCAGATTTAAATAAGCGGCCCAGATTAACGTGGGAAGACCAAGTGGCGAGAAACTTTTAGGTTTCGATATAGTTGACTTGGAAAGTCAAGAGCATCCCTTCGTGGGTGGGGGAAATGTTACTCCAAAAATCAACCTTTCTACTTAGTCAGAACCGTTTTGAGCAGAAGTCAAGGAAGGACAAGAGAAGAAAGTTCCAGCTAAACATTTCGAAGGAGTCGAAGGGATGCTATTGTTAAAGTCTAAAAGTTTTGAAACCTTTCGAAGGTGTCAGAAGCTCTCTACAACAAAGATCCAGTGAGTTCATACCTTTCAAAGGAGAAAAAGAAGTCAAAAGCACCATTCCGCCTTCAGTAGCCACCTTTCGACTCGGTCATTTGATATGCATGATGACCTTTCGATTGAGTCAAAGCGGCACCTTTCGAAGACAATGACAACAACTATTTGCATATGCGCAAAAACTTTTGACCCCAAAGGTTTCGCCTTCATTCAAACTATGCGAAAGAAAGCATTTTCCTGAACAACCCCTTTGAAAGTTATGCTAAGCCTTTCGAACCGATCGAAGCCAATGTTATCCAGGAGGGTTCCACATCAAATCATAGTTGAAAGAAAGATGATAATATAAAGTAGTACTTTTCGAGAATGTCAAAGGCTTCACAGGAACCAAGTTGTTAAGAGGAAATAGTTAAAGTTAACTTAATATCCGAACAAAATTGTACACTACAAACATTTCATAAACAAAATAGCAAGACTCTTCGACACTGTCAAAACCTAAGATCTAGGTTTCCTAAGAGAAGTATGAATGTTGTCGAAACCTAATATACTCTTTGATTCGAAAGGTTCTAAGTTAAATTCATATGCACTTAGAATGTTTCGACAAAGCTTGACAAAAATAACTCTAAGGGGTTCTGACTAATTAGATGCAAAGGGATTCTAGAGGGTCGAGTGGGCATTATGGTTCCGAAGGTTAACTAAGCAAGATGGATTGCAATCGGCACAAAAGGTTTCGACTAAGTCAAAACATTTTGCTTTCGAGAAGAGTTAGTACACTTTACTAAATTTAAAACCATTCGAAAAGGTTGATAAAATTGACGTTACAACAAATTTCCACCTCGTCGAAAGGGGCTAAGGAAACAAAACAAATGTTGCCGCCTCAATCTCATTCGAAGTGGTAGAAAGGTCCTTTTTGTGGCGCTAATTTTTCGTTCGTACACTTGAAACTTCCAGGCGAAGAAAACGGATACTTCTTTCTTTCCCAAACCCGAATGCAAATCCAGGGTTTCAAAATTTCTTAAAAACAAACGAACCAAACCAGATAAGGAGATGAATTTCAACATCAACCACTTTCAATTTCAAAATTATGAACGAGAATTCAAATTCATTCAAAGAATAGCTCAAATCCTAAAACACTAAAATAAATTCAAATTGAAACACAGACCTTATCGGTTCAGGAAACTGAATCGCAAAGTTTTCTTAAAAAAAATCAAATCAAACAGTTTCTGAAAATTGAATCGAGCATGTTTTCAGAAAATTAAAGTTTGAACAGTTTAAAATCGAAATTTAAATTTTAAGATATGGGAAACCAAAATTCAACTAGAAAATGAATAGCAGAGAAGAAAAATTAAGTGAAATAAAGGCGAATCTAACTTATGAATTAGATTTTCTTTCTACTTAGATTTTTGGAAGTAGAAAGAAAGTTTGAGAAATATTGGGAATTAATTTACTTTTACTTGAAATTTTGATTGCAGGCAAATGAGGAAGAAGGATAAGGAGTGTACTTATGAGAAAAGTCTTCCAAGAGCTACCATTCGTTAAATCAGATTTAAATAAGCGGCCCAGATTAACACGGGAAGACCAAGGGGCAGGAACTTTTAGGTTTCGACATAGATGATTTTGAAAATCAAGAGCATCCCTTTGCAAGGTTGGAGGGGCAAATGTTACTACAAAAATCAACCTTTCGATTTAGTCAGAACTGTTTTGAGCAGAATTTAAGGAAGGACAAGAGAAGAAGGTTCCAGCTAAACCTTTCAAAAGAGTCAAAGGGATGTATCGTCAAGGGTTGAAAGGTTCGAAACCTTTCGAAGGCGTCGGAAGGTCTCTACAACAAAGATCCAGTGAGTTCATACCTTTCGTAGGAGACAAAGGAGTCGAAAGCACCCTTTCGCATTTAGTAGCCACCTTTCGACTCGGTCATTTCATATGCATGACTACCTTTCGATTGAGTCAAAGCGGCACCTTTTGAAGACAATGAGAACAACTATTTGCATATGCGCAAAACCTTTTGACACCAAAGGTTTCGCCTTCATTTAAACTATGCGAAAGCAAGCACTATCCTAAATAACCCCTTCAAAAGATATGGTAAGCCTTTCGAGCCGGTTGAAGCCAATGTGATCCAGGAGGGTTCCGCATCAAATCAGAAACAAGTGCTCAGACGTAACCAACATCATCAAAACCATTAAACAATGTATATCGACAAAGTCGGAAGCACTTATAAGACAACACAAAGGACAGAGGTGCAGCCTATCCTTTCAACTAAGACAGAGCATACTTTAGTCTTTTGGCAGCCACCTTTCGACCAAGTCGAAAGCATCAAGGTCGAAAGATGCTGACCCACATCTATAAATAAGACCCGTGGGTGGTCATGTTTAGGTGGATCCGATTCCTTCCATTCCAAACTTGTATTTTTTTAATCAAAAATGTTGTAACCCTAATTTCAAAATTGATTTGGGGATTTGAAGTAATAAAATCACCTTCTGTCTTACAAAAGGGAAGTCTCCAATGTTTTACATACTTTACTGTTTTTAAAGCTATTATCATATTTACTCTTATATTCTAGGTTTCGACAACATCGAAAGGTTCTTACTGACATAGTCAGAACCTCCTACATCCAAGTAACTACAGTTTATATACTTAAAACGACCTCCCTTTGAGCCACCGCTTTCGACAATGATGAAACTGAGTTACAACTTGCTTAAACCTTCATCTAACATAGGAAGTTCAAGAAGCCAGCTTTTGTCAAGGTCGAAACCCCTTTTTCTGATATTTAACTTATGCCCAAACCAATCGACTACTTAAGTCCTTTGACCAGGTTGAAACCAACCAAGATAAACCTATCTAGGATATCCCAACTAAATCAAAAAGAAAAGCTTTCGAGGGAGAATCTATACTAACTCAACTAGGTCAAAAGGTCATCAAGCACAGAAACCAACCCTTTCGACTGAGTTGAAAGGTCGATCTGGGAAACTTCAGTCTACTAAAGCCTATTTGAAAGGAAATCAAGAAGGATACATACCTTCCTTCCTACACTACCGACCTAAGGGATAACCTTCATTCCTTAACATAACCTTGGGGGGTTGATAAGAAATCTTGTTAATAGCAGAGCTTCACCATGCGTCAGAAAATATAAGAAGAAATGTAACAACCCTCCTTTTCGATCCTCAGAATTCGATAATAATTCATCCACGGTATTCACATACCAAATATCCAAATGCCGAAAAGACAGATCGTTTCAGTGAAAGAAAAGAAAAGGCATAATAGAATCTCACAACGTTAAGATTAATCTAGAATATATATCAATGAACTTTACAAAAAAGAAAACTTTCTATACATACATCAGTCAGAGTACAAGTATCCTATTATCATCAGCCCTTGGGAAATTATGAGAGTACTGTTGATAAATACAGACAAGAACAAATAGCGGAAGATAAAAGAAAATATGAGAGTACGTCTTGGAGGCATCCTCATCTCCTGAAGTTCCAAAGTGTCCAGCTAAATCTGGAAAATATGCTTGGGCTAACCCGTGGATTATAGGAAAAATAACGTTTGGATCAGTTTGGCAAAACCAGCGTGAGAAACACAATTACATGGGTTCTTATATACTATAAAACCTTTCAAAATAAATGGTATCTCGTAAAACCATGCCGCACATAAAGACTGTTGAGTTTTTACCTTACGATAACCAAACTATTTCGTAGGAAATCTTTTGATATTATAATAATGTCTAGAGTTTAAAATAAATTATGAAAATAGTTAGAATACTTGCATCTCACGTTCTAGTATAGTTGAGCATAGCTAAGTCCGTACGACGCTTATTGGATAACGGATCCCATCAGTGATAAGGAACAGGGTTACCACCTGCTACAGTATACCTCTAGAATAATGTATCGAGGGTCTTACATAGACCCTCTGCCAACATAGGACCGGTCAACCCCATACTGGATAGTACCAAATATTTCATCACCCTTGCTTTGTAACCATTTCTGAGAGCTCTCATGCACAACCAAATCCATAAATGTATATATCTAGAAAGGTGATGATAATAACCTAATAGGATGGACCCACGTAGCCCTGCCGCATATCCCTTGTTTTAGTCATTTCTGGTTTAAGAGGCTTGAGGCTACGCTTACCTTTTTGATAGCAATCCCACTTGGGAGCGATCCCATAACTAGCAAATAGCCCTTGCACTTCAAAGAGCTCCGTCTTAAATTCATCATGTTCAAGGTGTCTTCAATTTGAACGCTTGAGTTGGTTCAAGTGGTTTTCGTATAATTCATACATATCCAATCCCAGTCTCTTCGAACCAACATTCGACAGTTTCCATTAAACTCAACTCCGGTTCTTTTGGAAATAAACAAACAATACATAAAAGCGTGGATCACCCCCTGACCATTTTAGTGCACGAATCTCCTTATTATTTGTCCTAGAAGAATATAATGAGTTTATACGTACTGTATAGCATTTTTAAAGATAACTGTACCATATAATTCTCAAGTTTTCTCTGGATATTTCCAGAGTTTAAAATAGATCCAGATTGGTAGTCAGTTATTTAACTATCAAACCAAAATAAAAAATCCAAAACATAGATTTAAATCCCATATGCGATCCACCAAGCCTCTTTAATTAATCTTCATTAATTAAATACTTCAATTATTTTCCATAATATTAATATACTTATCTCACTAGTATAAGTATATTCTAAAACCATTTACTTTCTATATTTGGGAAACTTTATCATATAATTATACAATGGTATGAGAATATTCACAAAACATTTAAGAGGATTTCTTCTTTTCCCAAAATCATATTAAATGGATCAAACAATGTCGTTTGAAACATTGTTTATTATGAACCCAAAATCACTAATCCTTCTATGTTAAATAGGGAAAAGGCTTCCCTACCACCAATAATTAAGAAGGATTACTTAGTAGATTCATAAACCTAAATTTTTGTAAGTGATACAATTCATATAAGCCAAAGTTTAATAACCCAAAAACCCCTTATCAAAATTCCAAGATCTTTCCCAATTTATTTCATTAACACCCTTTTATTTTTAAAGTAATTCTCTTTATAAACAATTTATTATTTTAAACACTTTTTATTTTAATAAATTTATTTTGAAAACAAACTTTGCTAATATATATTTTATTAAGGTTTAAAACATTTTTAGAAATTTTTTATCTTACCTTAAATCATTATTGATACAAAATTAATAAACTTAATCATTACTAAATAAAAGATTAATTAACTTAATCTTTATAAATAAATAAATAATAAAGCATCATGATTAATCTTTAAAAATTACTTGAGAAAAATAATTAAATAACTTTCACCTTTTAAAAACATCATAAATATATAATAATTAACTTAAAAATATTCTAATTAAAATAATATTAAATTTACCTTTTTATTAGAGAAAATATTATTATTTCAAAATAATCTATGGTCTAAATAAATTCAAATCCAAATCAAATTTCCTTTCCAAATTTTGAATAGAGGCTCAGGACCACATTGGTACTTAGATAAGTTACCACTATTTCAGTTCAAAAATTCAGATCATATCATTGATATTTACAAAAGCACAACTATGTAAATAAAATTTACAATTAACAAATGACATAATAAATTATATGTCCAAGTCAACTAATAAATCAATAAATGTCCAAATTTATAAAATAGCGGAACGGGGATTTATCCAGCTAAATAAGTGTCCAATAATATCTAATAAATTTAAACATAGTAGAATGGTGTTCTATTCTGCTATTAGAATGTTAGTGATAAAATATAATTATTAATCAACGTAGATATTTTCTACGACCATAAATTTTACAGTATTTTAAACTTATGCAAAACTATCGGATAACTGCACAAATATGTTCTACTTAATTTTATGATCTTAACATCAAAAACCATGTGTCAAACGGATTTCGAATGAATGTGATATATCCTTTTAAGTTTAACACTTTAAATTTAAAAAAGCTTTTATCAATTAAACACATAAACACTTGGGCCAAAGCCCACAAACCCACTACCCTATACTTCACCTTCTCCTTCTTAAAATCAAATACCCAAGACAGTCCCTCCTACATTCCAAAACCTGGAACAAGAAACCAGTGGACACACCTGCACTTGTGCATGTGTACACCCCGCCCTACCACCGATCACCACCACGCCATCCCCTACAACTTCACCTCGCTCAGCACGTCTTGACTATTTATAACACCCCATATTTTTATAACATTATTTAGGATATTTAATTAGTTAAATTAAATAAATAATGTGAAGATTAATAGGTTGAGATTTGATTTAAGTATGGGTAGTCGTGCCATGTTAAACGGAAATTAAATTGAAACAACATGAACTAATGTGATAGGAAATAAGGAAGGGCAAAATGGGAAATAGGAGGGACTTATATCCTAAACCCTTAGGAAATGAAACACACATTCATTCTTATTTTATCAAACTAAAATATCAAGGTCGGCAACCATTTCTATTCTCAAGGAAGATAAAGCAAGGATTCAAGAGAAAGAAGAAAATCAACTAACTCAACATCAAATCTCTCAACTTTTAATCTCAAAGCTAAGGTGAATAATTACTACATCCCATTTTCTTATGGTTTTCGGTTTCAAGATGGATTCGAATTTTTTTTCAAGTTTATGCCATGTTTTTTATGAATAAGGTTATATATATGCTTGTTGATGAATTATATATGTTCATGTTAGTTTCTATGATATGTTTGATATGAAAACCCTATTAAATGACATCCAAATGCCTTGAAAATTTAAATATAGGTCAGAAATGATATTCTAGAGACGAATTTCGATTTTCATAATTTTCTAAATTTGTTTGGATTTTATATTAATTTTCTAGTGAAGAAAATGATTTATTGGGTTATAAATTATTTACGGTTAAAATAATTATTATTTAGGTGTGAGATTTTTATATGTTGGGAAACATATTAAAATAGATTTTCGGGAATTTTTCCAGATTTTTCCTAAGTGTTTTGATGAATATATAAAATTATTTAAGGTATGAGACTTAAATGTTTTATATATTTTATTAAGGAGAAGGGGCATTTTTATAAAATAAAATCTTTGTATATTTCTGAAATTATAGGTAGTACTTTTCGAAAAAGAATTTATTAACCAATGAGAATTTGATAAAGAAAGGCAAGTTAGTTGAAAAGTTATCTCTTTTAAATTAAAAACAAGAAAATCATGCTTTTAGCATGTTTCTGCCATTTTCAGCATTAAACCTTCCGACCTAGACCTTTCGACAAGGTCGAAAGGTGTTATAGCTTTCGAGAAGGTCAAAACCCAATGTGTATGGTATTAAGAAATTTGGTATGTAACAAATTTGACAAGGTTGAAGGGTACTTGGTTGAAGCCTTAGTTGTCGAAGAGATTGGAGTATGTTTGTTTTATAAACCAAAACAAATGCTTGCTTTGCTTTCGAAAAGGAGCTTTCGACTTGGTTGCTTTTGACCAGGTCAAAAGTTTAAAATAAAGGTTTAAACCTTTCGACGAAGTCGAAAGGTTAGCTTTCTTTCGAAGAGGTCAAAATCTCCTAGCTGCCACCTTTCATCCTTTCGAAGTCATGCTCTCGACAAGGTCGAAAGGTTTACTAGTTTTTTAAACCATCCGCTTCTCCCATGCTTTTGAAAGGGAGCTTTCGACTTAGATGGTTTACCCTTTTAATTCTAATTGAAGTATAACCCAAGCTTTCGAAGGAGGTGTTTCAAAGTGTTAATAAGGCTAGAGCCTATTGTTTTAAAAGAAATGTTTTAAAGGTTTCGAAGGGGAGCTTCCAAAGGGGTTAGAAGCTAAGCTTTTGAAAAAGTCGAATGGTTGCTTTCCACGAAGTCGTAAGGTTTAAAAGAAGTTTTTCCACTTGTTTTAAATTGAACCCAAAGAACTTTCGAAAGGTTTATTTTTTAAGAGTTGAATGCTTCCGAAAGGTTTTAATTACCAAATAGTTTTAATGGGGTCGAAAGCAAAGCTTTCAAAAGGGTCGAAAGCCAAGCTTCCGATGGAGTCGAAAGGTAGCTTTCGGAGGGGTCAAAAGTTAGCTTTCGACAAAGTCGAAAGGTTCAACTTTCTGAACGGTTTCGAAAGAGGTGAAATGGAAAGTTTTCCAAGGTTTTCTAAGGCAATGTTTTGAAGTGTTTTAAGATGGGATGTCTAAGGTTTTAATGCTTTCGAAAGGAAGGTTTTCAATGGTTTCGAAAGGTTTGAATGGTTTCGAAAGAAATGATTTCAAAGGTTTAGAAGGGGGTACTTTCAATTGTTCAAATATTTTCATCAGCAAAGGTTTAAGTAAAGTATACGTATAACACGGCTATATGATTTTGAGTGAAGCATAAAGACTATTTTTTTCCTTCCTTGTGTTAGTTTGATTTAAAGGTTTTAAATCCTTTTGAAAAGTTTATCAAGGAAAATTATGGGAGGGGATCCCTAAATGAAAATGACTCAGATATTAGAATACCAGATTGGACTATTATAGAGCCGTGCCCTATACATCTGCTATTTGCCTCAGCTAATTGTTGTCACAAATTCCAGTGTGTAGGGCTTTGTCAGGTAGACTAAAATTATGATTACGCACCAAAAGGAATATAAGTTGTATATAGATAAGTTATTGGTGAGCCCGCAAAACCATTAGGATCAGAAAGACCTAGGAGATAACTAAGTTAAGGACAGACCATCCAGAAGAGAAGCATTTAACAGATAATTAAGGACAGATCGTCTAGAAGCAGTAGTGTCTAACAGATGTTAGATTATTTTGATATGTTGTCTGGTAGGCTCGAGTCAGCCAAATGTTAAAAGTTAGCCAAACAAAACTTTTGTGTTTGAAAAGACAGTTCATTTATTACTTGATATTTATGTATGTTTAAATAATGATGCTTTACAATATTTAACCAGCTTTGGTTGCAGGAAAAGGTTTTGTAAAGATATGTTTTAAAAGGATGTTAGTGAGGGGAAACTCGTTCCGCTAAGCGGCGTGGTCTCACTTAACATATTTAACCAGGATGTATAGTATTGTTCACACCAGTCTTTATGTCTGACTCGAAGTTTATGTTTTCACCTCAAACTCTCTGGTGCTCAAAATTGATTTGAGTAGGATGAGGGGTTAAGGTCTTTTCAGGTTTTAGTAGGATGATGAATATGGCTACCGAAGGCATGCAGGAGGCAAACAGATAGTTATTTTGGAGTAGCAATTCTTGTTATATGTTTTGTTGTATTTCGTGTGTTTGTATTAAGTCTATTATGAATATATGACTCTGATCATCCAAGTGTAGGAAATGCGGAATACGGATCTTAAGGCAGAATTAACACTAGAGGGGGGGGTGAATAGTGTTTAATTAATTTTATGAATCATTTTGAAACCTTTTCAAATTAAACAAAAACAGATGCAATTCACAAACACAGAAACAATCACAGAATCAGACACAGATGCAAATAGTAAATAAAAAGGAGTAAAGGAAAGAACACACCAGAATTTATACTGGTTTGGAGTTACCCTACATCCAGTCCCACTATTTGTGAAGATTTCTTTTCAAATATAATGTCGATATTACAAACTCAATTTCAAGGCCACAAGATACACCCTCCTGTCTTCGAGTCCAGGGCAAACTCTCTTGATTTAACTAGGCTACAAGATCACCTAATTGATTTATGGGCTACAATCACACCCAATTGATTTACAGGCCACAATCACACCATTTCCAATCACACTTTGATAGAGAGAGATTCGATACACTTCGATCTTTCAATCTTTGATTACAAATGATTCTATAACTCTGAATTGCACTGAGATCTTTGAGAGAGAGTGGCAGAGAATCAAACTAGAGATGATCAAGTTTGATTCACTCAGGATTTCGGCAGAGTTTTGTTAAAATATAAGAGAATACTTGAGTGGAGAAGGAGTGAAGAAATGAAGAAAAACTAACTTAAAATTCGTTGAAAACAACTTGTATTTATAGAAGATAACAGTCATGTCCATTCGTGAAAGGTTATGACGAATAAACACTTCATTTGAAAATTTGAAATTTGAATTTCTACAGCTACCATGTCGACGTAGGGGGATGGGGTATGTTGACATGCCTATGTATATTTTGAAAATTTATTTTTGTTTGTAAAAGAGATTTTCTTTCTATAACTTGCCAAAACAATTTCTGAAGTTTAAAAACCATTTTGAATATAGTTTAAACTTATAAAAGAGATTAAAAAAGTAACCTTAAAAATATATAATCTATAATATAAAAGTAATATTAAAAACTAAGTATAGAATATATTTTTGAGATTTAAAGCTTATAATATTAAAACCACGAGATAGTTTAAAAACAAGAGATGATTTTGAAATAAAAATATAAAAGATAGTAAAAATAGTTCAACGCTAAAATATTTAAACTAAGATAGATGAATTTTAAAAAAATTTGGAAAAATATTTAAAATAAATCATTTTGAAAATTTCTTGGATTCCATTCCACTATAGAAGGTCGTAGGTTCCATCTCACTAAAGAGGTCGTGGGTTCCCTCCCACTATTAAAGCGAGAAGGTGGATTCCATTTCACAATTAAAATCCGAATAAAGATTTTAGTGCTATTATGAAGTTTTAATATAAATCTAGACACTATTACTTATCTTGATATCTGGAACTCTTAAACTCTTGAAATCTTGAACTCTTGATACTCATGAGTCATCAGTCTTGATTTCCTCAATCTTAAATTCGTCAGTCTTGAATCCCTATACTTAGTCTTGAATCTTTATACTGTACAGTCTTCATTCTTCAGTACTTGCATATATATCCTGCATATACATATATATCTAGACTAGAATATTAGTATTTATATTTTATTACAAGTCATATGGTTGTTGTCATCAATACCATCATCTCTGGAACTAACAATCTACCCCTTTTTGATGATAACAACCTTTGTTTATAAAACATGTTCCACCAAACTATGATTCTACTATAACTCCCCCTTATTCCAACAACTCCCATTTAATCTACTAAGTCCCCCTTAATCTAAGCCTATCTAACCTATTTTATAATTCTCCCCTTTTGTCATCAACAAAAACTAATCCTAAACTACATAACTCTCCCCTAAACTAATACTATGGAACTAAATACTAATAAGGAAGTGTAATTAAGCGAAACATAAATATAATTTTATTATATATATGTTGTTATATTACACATATAAACACAAATATATACAAATACAGACAATATATAATAAACATTAACATAAAAACAATCTAATGAGAGTCTTTGATAATTGGTGACTTGTGAATCGAACAATTTAGGTAATGGAGACAAAAGTTTCCACGTTGTTCGATCAAATTACCATCTTTATCAAAACAAACTTCTCCAACGCAAATAACTCTATCGTCTTCGTCCATTTGATCTTCTTCTTCTTCTTCGTCTTTTTCCTCTAATGGATTATGAATATGAATGTTAGAGGAGTCATCTTCAATCACGATCAGGTCTGCATGATTATCCAATAGAAATTTTTGCAAATTTCTAAGGACTTTGCCCTATTTCTCTTGTTCTTTTGCCATCCTTATTTGAGTGACTTGTAACATAGTCATCATTTGCAGAGAGTCCTTCAAAGTTTCCTCTATCTTCATGACTCGGGCCAGTGTAGTTCATTGAAATGGACCAGAATTAGGAAAAGGGAAAGAAAAGGTCGCATTTTGGTTTGATTTGGAAGAGGATGCCATTATTTTATATTCTCAGAAGTTTATTACAGAGAAAATGAAGAGAGAAGACAGAAGAATTCGAAATATTGTGGTGTTTAACACCACCAAACTGATTTTAAAGGGAAAATAAAAATTCAAATTTTACCGTTGTATGTCGACATCCATATGGAAATTTTGACAATTTTATTTTTCTTTATTTATTTAAATATATATGTTAATATATTTATATTCTATATCTTAGTTATAGAGCAGATATCTAGTTCTCTTCTTAATTTAGTAAAGATTGATTTATTCAAGCGTTTGGTTAGAATATCAGCTGTTTGATTCTCCGTGTTGATAAAATCAGGGGAAATAATCTCTTTACTTATATTATCTCTGAGAAAATGATGTCTGATATCAATATGTTTTGTTCTGGCATAATGAGTAGGATTTTTAGATAAATTTATTGCACTTGTATTGTCACAATAAATTGGTGATTTTGAAATATTTAACCCAAAATCCTTTAGGGTCTGTTGCATATAGATAACTTGAGAACAAGCCAAAGCAACAACGATATATTCTGCTTCAGTTGTTGATAGTGAGACTGTATTTTGCTTTTTACTAAACCTGGAAACCAGAGAATGTCCTAAAAAGTGACAAGTTCCACTTGTACTTTTTCGGTCTGATTTACAACCAGCATAGTCAGCATCGCAATATGAGATTAAATCAAATGAATCATTTTAGGGTAAAATAGGCCATAGTCTAAAGTGTGTTTAACATATCTTAGGATACGTTTAACAGCTTTTAAATGCGTCTCTTCGGGTTGAGATTGGTATCTTGCACAGAGACAGACACTATGCATGATATCAGGCCTACTCGCAGTTATATAGAGTAGCGATCCAATCATTTCTCTCTATAGTTTTTGATCGACTTCTTTTGACATGTCTTCTTTATTCAAGGCTTCATTAGTTGCGATAGGAGTGGGTTTTCCACTCACAGTGGTCATACCAAACTTATTAATTAGATCCCTAGCATGCTTTTCTTGACTAATGAAAATACCACTATCTTATTGTTTTATTTTCAATCCTAAAAAGAAAGTAAGTTCACCCATATGACTCATCTCAAATTCTTTTGTCATTATTTCAGAAAACTCTTTGTTCATTTCATTGTTTGTTGATCCAAAAATTATATCATCTACATAAATTTGTACTAATTGGATATCATTTTTGTTTCTTTTAATAAAAAGAGTATTATCGACTTTACCAATTTCAAAATTTGATTGTGATAAGTAAGATCTTAGTCTATCATACCAGGCTGTAGGAGCTTGTTTCAGACCATATAAAGCTTTCTTTAATTTGTAAAAATGATTTGGAAACTTTTCATCTTCAAAAAGTGGGGGTTGTTCAACATAAACATCTTCTTTAACAAAACCATTTAAAAATGCACTTTTGACATCCATTTGAAATAATTTGAAATTGTTGTGGTTTGCGAAAGCAAGTAGAGTTCTAATGGCTTTTGATCTTACTACGGGTGCAAAGGTTTCATCATATTCTATTCCTTCTTGGCAATAACCTTGCGCGACTGACCGAGCTTTATTTCTAACGACCTCACCTTGTTCATTCATTTTATTTTTATAAACCCATTTAGTTCCTATTATAGTTTTGTCCTCAAGTCTAGGAAGAAGTTCCCATACATCATTTCTGGTGAATTGATTCAGTTCTTCTTGCATAGCAAGAATCCATGAATCATCAAATGATGCTTCTTTTGAATATTTGGGTTCATTAGTTGATATAAAAGCTACATTACTCATCTTTTTTAGTTGATTTCTAGTTCTAACAACAGGTTCAATATTTCCCAGCATATTTTCTACAGGATGATCTTTTAAAAGCCTAATCCTTTTATTAGGATGAACAGTTTCACAATTTGTTTCATTTGATTCATTATTTAAAGTAACAAAATCATCTTCATCATTTATTTGAACAAAATCTTTGAAATTTTCATCAAAAGGTACATGCGTTGTTTCTTCAATGGTGTTTGTTTCTAAATTGAAAACTCTGTATGCTTTACTTCTATTAGAATATCTGATAAAGACTCCTTTGTCAGACTTAGGATCAAATTTATCCAAATTGTCCTTTGTATTTACAATGAAACATTTACTTCCAAAAACTTTAAAATAAGATACCTTAGGTTTCTTATTGAAAAGAAGTTCATATGGTGTTTTATTGGTTAAAGGACTAATTAAAATCCTATTCAAAACATAATAAGATGTAGCGACTGCTTCAGCCCAAAAATTTCTTGATAATTTACTATCTGAAAGTATAGTTCTTGCACACTCTTGAATCGTCTTATTTTTACGCTCTACCACTCCATTTTGTTATGGAGTTCTTGGAAAAGAAAAACTATGGGTTATTCCTTTTTTATTACAGAAATTCTCAAAATTTTCATTTTCAAATTCTCCACCGCGATCACTATAAATAGTTTTGATTTTCAAAGAAAGTTGATTTTGAATTCCTTTTTCAAAAGTTTTAAATAAATCAAAAGAATCACTTTTAAGTTTCAGAAAAATTATCCATGTAAATCTAGAATAATCATCTACAATTACAAAAACATATTTATTGTGATTTACTAACTGAATTTGAGATGGACCATACAGATCTAAATGAAGTAACTTAAGAGGTTTTGAAGTTGAAAGCATATCTTTCAATTTAAATGAACTCTTTCTAAGTTTTCCTAATTGACAAGCATCACATATACTATCTACTTTAAAATCCATTTTAGGGAGACCCCTTACTAATTCAAGTTTTGAAAGTAGATAAAAGTTTGAAATTCATATGCCCAAATCTTTTATGCCAAATCCAAGGGTCACTTGTATTACCCAAAAGACATAGGTTATCATTTGAGATTTTCATACTGAGAATATAAATATTTTTCTTCCTAATTCCTTTAAAGATAATATTTGATTTATTATCTTTGATATGACACTTATCTTTTTCAAATTTAATTTTTTAGCCCTTATCACATAGTTGACTTATGCTAAGTAAATTGTGTTTTAGATTCCTAACTAACAAAACATCAGAAATAGTAGGAGTTTTAGAGTTATCGGCATTGCCGATGCTGATCATATATACTTTTGAGTTGTCCCCAAAGTTGATCAGTCCTCCATCTTCATAAATTATGTCATTCGGTATCTCCGGATTGCCAGTCATGTGTCTCGAAAATCGACTATCAAGTATCCATTTATTTTTCTTGATTTGCACCATTTGTTCAATGAGTGTTGATTCATCAAAAGCCATATAACACATCTATTCTTGCACAACACACCAATTCGGTAGATAACTTGATTTTCTATAATAACAATATGCAGACTTATGAGTCAATGATGATTTGGACAGTTTTGAAATAGTGTTAACAGAATTTTCGAAAATTGCCATTTTAAACTTTTTCAAAATTTAGATTATGATAACTTTGAAAACCAATGCCCTGATACCCAATGTAGGAAATGCGGATTACGGATCTTAAGGCAGAATTAACACTAGAGGGGGGTGAATAGTGTTTAATTAATTTTATGAATCTTTTTGAAATCTTTTCAAATTAAACACAGATAGATGAAATTCACAAACACAAAAACAATCACAGAATCAGACGCACATGCAAATAGTAAATAAAAAGTAGTAAAGGAAAGAACACATCGAAATTTTATATCGGTTTGGAGTTACCCTACATCCAGTCCTACACAATTTCTTGTGCAGATTTCTTTTCAAATATAATGTCGATATTACAACCTCGGTTTCAAGGCCGCGAGAAACACCCTCTTGTCTTTGAGTCCAGGGCAACCTCTCTTGATTTAACCTGGCTACAAGTTCAACAAATTGATTTACGGGCTGCAATCACACCCAATTGGTTTACATGCCACAATCACACTGTTTCCAATCACACTTTGATAGAGAGAGACTCGATACACTTTGACCTTTCAATCTTTGATTACAAATGATCCTATAACTCTGAGTAGCACTGAGATCTTTGAGAAAGAGTGGCAGAGAATCAAACTAGAGATAATCAAGTTTGAGTCACTGAGGATTTTGGTAGAGTTTTGTTAAAATATAAGAGAATACTTGAGTGGAGAAGGAGTGAAGAAATAAAGAAAAACTAACTTAAATTCATTGGAAACAACCGGTATTTATATAAGAACAACATTCATGTCCATTCGTGAAAGGTTATGACGAATAGACACTTCATTTGAAAATTTAAAATTTGAATTTATATGGCTACCATGTCGACATAGGGGATGGGGTATGTCGACATGCCTATGTATATTTTGAAAATTGATTTTTTTTAAAAGAGATTTTCTTTCTAAACCTTGCCAAAACAATTTCTGAAGTTTATATACCATTTGAATATAGTTTAAACTTATAAACAAGATTTAAAAATTGATCTTAAAAATATATAATCTATAATATAAAAGTAATATTAAAAACTAAGTATATAATATATTTTTGAGATTTAAAGCTTATAATATTAAAACCAGGAGATAGTTTAAAAACAAGAGATGATTTTGAAATCAAAATATAAAAGATAATAAAAATATTTTAAGGCTAAAATATTTCAACTAAGAGAGATGACTTTTAAAAGTTTTTGGCAAAATATTTAAAATAAATCATTTTGAAAATTTTGTGGATTCCATTCCACTATAAAAGGTCGTGAGTTCCATCCCACTAAAGAGGTCGTGGGTTCCATCCCACTATTAAAGCGAGAAGGTGGATTTCATTCCACAATTAAAATTCGAATAAAGATTTTAGTGCTATTTTGAAGTTTTAACATAAATCTAGACACTATTACTTATCTTGATATCTTGAAATCTTGAACTCTTGATAATCATGAATCTTCAGTCTTGATTTCTTCAATCTTGAATTCGTCAGTCTTGAATCTCTATACTCAGTCTTGAATCTTTATACTGTACAGTCTTCATTCTTCAATACCTGCATATATCCTGCATATACAAATATATATCTAGACAAGAATATTAGTATTTATATTTTATAACAAGTTCTAAGGTTGTTGTCATCAAAACAATCATCTCAGGAACTAACACCAAGGGGGTATCATCATATACCGCTCTTGGCATATTTTTTAATAAGTATATTTTATCAGTGCCTGGGAACGTATTGGAATTATGTAAGATGAATATGAAACATCTGTTTTGACCATAATGAAGAAAACGTTGATTTGTAATTTGTGTTTTGTTTCATATTCAAGTGCTTTTGAAATTATAGATACCATTAACATAGCCGTATTTAGTCGTCGAAAGTTAATACTATAGATGACTGCAGCATTTGTAGCGCCTAGTTTTGGGCATCTAGATAGGGGATGTTACACCATGCCACCTACGATAGCTCTGCTAACCTACATCTCAGTTCAACATCTCCACACAAATTCAAAACAAACGTGCGCCATACCTCATGGAGGACAAAGATCCAACTCGTCACACTGCTGCCACCCATGCTCGGTCTCATCACCACCTTCATCCGAATCGCCAACTCGACTCCTCATCCCCAAACACTGCCTTGGCTCAACCAATCCCGTACTTTGTCGCCAGAACCTCAACATCCAAACCCAAAAGACCTGGAACCCTAACCTTAGTTCGACCTGGCGACTTAGACCATCGCACGCCACACGACTGCTACCCTAACTCCACCACACCTCCAAGTTGTTTCAACCGCCACTGGTTCCCCTCCCGGTCATCCTTTCGCCGAAATTTGATAAAAATTCCAAATCTAATCAACAAATTATCACGTCCTAACCACAACACTAAAAATCATACGACCACTTCTAAAATTCATGATTTGTCGTTACTAACATGATTGTACAATCTATTCGTCATTTTGTAATCGAGGGAAAACTGACAAAGTTTGACTATTAACTGTTATTAGCACATAACTCTCTCAACGCCTGAAGAAACAAACCTAAACTAATCTAAAAAAACTAGAATCCAAGAAAAACATCTTACTGGTTGATGGTTTTGTTTAAATATATATGGACTGAAAGATACTGATGTTAGAAATCTTGAAATGGAAAAATGACTTTTACATTTTCAAGAACAATAAGTGTATACTTGCAAGTTTTACTTCCTGCACATTGTAGTGAGCTTATATCCTTTTTCTCAAATCAAAAATTTTATTTTTAATCAATCAAAATTTTGATTTTTAATCATTATTTAACATAAGAGAATATATGTGTAAAACAATTCAACCAAATTATAACTTAAACCCATCATTTTATCATATAGATAAAAAGTTAACAAGAATGATGAGAATCTCACTTTCCACATTATTTTTGCAAATGCAAAATCCAAATCTAAGTTTGAGTTTTAAAATTTTGATCGTTAGATTTTTAAAAAGAAGTGATTTTGGAAAACATAGAAAAAAATATCAACTATGAAAATTGAAAATTTAGGATAAGAGGGTATATATAAAATAAAGAAGGCTAATTTCAATTTTACCCTTAAAACAACTTCCCAAACTTGCCACCATGTTCAAATCTTATAAAAGTACAAACCTTTGAAAATATATGGGTTAATAAGGTGGTTTATGTACTAAAACTGGTGTCACTATGCATTATTAACTCACTTCACATCCATCTTTTCCTATTTTGAATTTAAATAAAATTTTAATTTTGAAATCTCTTATTATTATATTACTTTATTTATACATTATCGAATAAAATGCTTGACATATTTAAGTGTTGGTTTTAGTTTATACAAGGGTATTACAACAATTAACAACTCTCGCTCGAATAAAGGCTAAAAATTCAAAAAGCATGTTTCGGTTACATTTTAAGTTTTCCGTCGAACTATCATTTTATGTAAACAAAATTTAAAAATGAATTTTCTAATATTAGTTATAAATTTAAAGAGGTTTATTTAATTATTAAAACCATTAATTGAATATTTAAATTAAATTAAATATTCTCAGATTAAAACTATAAAATTCCGGGTCATTATATTCTCCCTCCCCCCTTAAAAGAATTTTGACCCTGAAATTTCACCACATGAATACCCAATACTATTCATAAGTCCGTATGATGTTCGTAGATCATCCATATGAAAAATCTAATTTGATCTCCACTCGAATACACACCTTCACTTCCGAACTTGTATCACTCACCAGATTCTCTAGTGCAGACTCCAATGAAACCTCCGTTCTCCTTATATTGCAATATACTATGATATAAAACTTTGGTTCTATATCAAGAACCCTCACAAAGTGTTCGCCGTCTAGAATCGGGTGATAGATCCTTATTTGGAATGGTTTGAAACACCTCAAAGTCATATACTCGAATCTTAGATAAAAAACTATGTAAAAAATAGATATGATCTATGTTCGCTTACGTACTTATCTAAATGGTTCTCACTAATACCAATTCCTTTTCTGATAAAAATTATTTATGAAAACATTTCATAAAAAACTAAACTTAAGTTTAACTTGTATAATACCTTGCTACATCCTGAGAGTATATACCACTATCTGGTTCAATCTTTTCCCTTTGAATTTATTAAGTAAACTCAATATCCAAATACCTGAATTTTATTCCAAAATCCCTTTTAAAATGAAACTATATATTTAACCATAGAAAATGCATACATACATACATACAACCCGAGTAACCCTAAAATGATACTAAGGGACTGGGTACTACCAAATATCATCATATATTTATTGACCTAGAAAGGTAATACTTAAGGGAAGCGTTTACCATCTGAACACATCTCTTTCTTATTTTAGTTATTTTCGGGCCACTCGAACTAGTTAACATAAATATATTTATTCTATTTCAAAAATTCCCCCTTTGAGACAATAATTTACATATTTCCAAACAAGTAGTTTTTAACAAAATATATATTACCAACTTGTTTTGGGTTCGTTCGATTATGAACTCGTTTCGACCGTATAATGATGAAGAGAATAATTTACTAAGTGCATTACCACGTTCGCCTAGGCAAACATTCGATTGTCACTTAGAAGATTATTTTGATTATCACAAAACTAATCGAGACATTTTCTTGAACGATCCAAAGAATATACTCCTTACTTATAAGTTTCCATTTAAAATATTTATACTTAAAAAATACACTCAAGTAAAAATATTACTACCCCACTTTTTTATAAAACATTTGAAATCTTTTTCAAGACACCGGGATTTGAATCCCTAAAACCTAATATTTATAAAATACATTTTTATAAAATCCAACTTCTATAAAATCATTTTTTATAAAACTATTTCTCAAATATTTATTTCAAAATATTCAAGCTTTCTTTTAATAAACCACTTTTATTAAAAATCAGTTTTAACCCAGCATTAAAATCAAATGCCTTATGATCAAATTATGAAAATTAATTTACAAGATGTTCATTTCAATGTTTCCCCCAATTAAAATTTACCTAACCCTTGTTTTAAAAAGGAGAAAATACTGACAAATCAACAAATAATAGAAAATGTTGAAAACTGGACGAGAATGACTAATCAAATCCTAAATGATAATAATTGCATATTATCATCTCCTAACAAACAAACACATCAAAAATAACTATATTAATTTTTCGAAAACTGTTCTTTTATATATGAAATATAAACCTAGGTAAAATTATTTCATTTACCAATTTTAAAACAATATTGTGTCGGTTTGCCTTGTTCAAGTGTTTAGAAATCCCTATTGATAACGTTGATTAGGGGCGTCAACCAGAATTCATAAGCCACTCAACGGACTAATCAACACAATATAAAACATTTTTATAGCACTTACAAATAAGCGCTCATATATGTACACTCAAACTCATTCTAGAGTGTTACTTACCTTATCCTCTAAGTTACCCCGCCAAGGCTAAGGTTCTCGCTTAACCTTCAGCTCTGATACCAAGTGCGACAAAACGTCTTTTCGATCCTCAAAAGTCGACACGGATGCATCCTTGGTATTTACATGCCGAACATCCAATTGCCGGAAGATAGATCGTTGGGGTGAAAGACAAGAAAAGATAGAACATAATCTCACAACATGATGAGTAATCTATAATATATATCAATGAACTTCACAAAAAATAAATTTTTCTATACATACATCAATCAGAGTACAATTATCCTATCATCAGCCCCTGCACAGTAATAACATTCTGCCCTTACAACTGTGGATAAATACAAACAAGAACAAATAGTAGAAAATAAAAGAAAGTACAAGAGTATGTCTTGGAGGCAACTAACTCGTCTCCTTAAGCTCTAAATTGTCGGGCTAAATCAGGAAAATATGCTCCGGTTGACCCGAGCATTATAGGAAAAATAAAGCCCGGATCAGTCTGGAAAAACCAACGAGAGAACCTAATAAAATTGATTTTTATGTCTTATAAAACCTTTCAAACTAAAATGTATCTTGTAAGATTGTGTCACACATAAACATGGACGGGTTTTTATCTTATAATAACCAAACCATTTCATAGGAAATCTTTTGATATTCTAATAATGTCTAGGGTTGAAAATAAATTATAAATATAGCTAGAATGCTTATATCTCAGATTCCTGCATAGTTGGGCACAACTAAGTCCATATAGACCTTATTGGAGAATGGATTACATCAATGACAAGGCAACGAAGTACTGCCTGCCACAGTACACCTCTAGAAAAATATACGAAGGGCCTCACATGGACACCCTACCAACATTGGAATGGCCTACCCCTTACTGGATAGTACCGAATATTTCATCACCCTGGTTGCTTTGCAACCTTTCTGGAGAACTCCCATCCATAACCAAATCCATAAATGTATATATCTAGAAGGGTAATGACAATACCCTAATAGAAGCGGCCCACAAAGCCCTAACGTATATCCCATGTTTTAGTCATCCTAGTTGAAGAGGCTTGAGGCTACGCTTATCTTTTTGACAGCATTCCCACTTGGAATGCTAACACTACCATCTAAGAGAATATGCAATGCCAGAATTAGTCCATACAAGTTGTTCAGGATTTGAAAAAACCGAAGGCACTACTTCTACTACATCCTTTTTTGAATCACCCACAGGATTAGTAGTAAGTAGCCCTTGCATCTCAAAGAGCTTCGACTTTAATTTCTTCACCTTCAAGATGTCTTCAATTCGAATGCTTAAGTTGGATGGAAGTGGTTTTTGGATAATTCATACTTATTTGATCCTGGTCTCTTTGAACAAGCATTCAACAATTTTCAGTAAACTCAACTCCGTTTTTTTTGCAAATAAACAAACAATACATAAGAGCAGGATCACCCCTTAACCGTTTAAGTGGACGGATTTTCTTATTATTTGTCCTAGAAGAACACAATGAATTTATACGTATAGTATAGCATCACCAAAGATAACCGTACCTTATTATTCTTGAGTTTCCTCTAGATATTTCTAGAGTTTAAAATATGTCGAGATTGATAGTCGGTTATTTAACTATCAAACCAAAACAAACAATTAAAAACATAGATTGAAATCTCATATGTGATCCACCAAGCCTCCTTAATTGATCTTCATTAATTAAATACTTCAATAATTTGCCAAAACATCAATATACTTATCTCACTGGTTTAAGAATATTTTCAAATCCTTTACTTTCTGTATTTGGGAAACTTTACCATATACTTATACAATGGTATGAGAATATTAACAAAACATTTAAGAGGATTTCTTATTTTCCAAAAATCATATTAAATGGATCAAATAATGTCTTTTGAAAGTGCAACGACCCGTAATTTGATCTCTTTAACTAAAGATATTTAAATTATTTTAAATACTCAAATATAGATTATTTTTCATAAATAATCAAGTTTTTTAAGTGATAAATAATAATAATGAACTTAGTTTGGAAAAAATTTCACAAAAATATTTTCTCTTGAAAGATATATATTGATAAAATAGCCGAATACCATTTTATCGATAAACAACTATATAATCGTCAAACGTCATGCACGGAGCTGGATACTTACACTTATTTCTATAAATGAACAAGAATATGAAGTAAAAATATTTATTTTATTTTTGGAAATTAAATGTATCTATGACTCACCAATGATGCCATTATATTTAATAATTGATTTATGATTTTAAAATTTAGGTTTAATGATTTAATAATTATTCTAATAATTGTTTTAAAATGATAATAAGTCACTTTAGTTTATTATTTAGTGATAGTAAATCATTTATAATAGTTTTATGAAGATATATGTTGAATTGAAAAATATAAGAAAATTGATATCGTTTTATTAGTATAATAGTAATTTTTGTAAATAATTATTAATATTGATTTATATGATTTTATAGTTCAATTGAGACCATTTTTATTAATTAAAAATGATTAAAAATTTAATTTCAATTTTTTTGCATATATATGTAATTTAAATTATAAGTGAAAATGTGAGCGTTAATCGGTTTCTCGATTTTCAATGGTTTAACAAACAAAAGTTATTCGAAAGTTGTTGCAACCCTGCAACCTGGTTTATATTTCATGTACACATATATAACATACATATGCACACATGAACAAATATACACATACAAATATATGTATACATTTATATAAGAAAAAATATCTAAGATATTTTAGAAAACTTAACTCTTAAGCTTCCTTAACTCAACTATCTTACACGCTAAGGACATGCACATGGTATGGAAGTGAATGAAGTGATGGAGGCATATGGGGAAAAGGGTCTAACGTGTAGAATGATGGGATCGTAGGGGTGTGGCATGTGGTAGAAATGTCGCTATGCATTTAGATATTTTTACACAAACTTTTCCTATAAATTTCCACCTATTCTCTCACAATTTTACGCACAATCTTCTTCATCTTATCCTTCCTCTCAAGCTATTTCAATGGCTATTCTAATGACTTCTTACCTTAGAGAAGTTATGGCAAAATATTTCAAATAAAATAGAAAAATATATACACTAGTTTGTAATGTCAAATCCACTTCAAAACTAGTCCAATCCACTCCTCTTCCTCTTGCAAAACTCATGGATTTCACCATTTTCCCCTATAGCCAAGCATACCAACCTTAAAGGAGCTTGGCTGAGCACCCACTAGCATAAACAGAACCCATTTGAAGACAAAGAAGGAGTTCAAAGAGCTCCAGAGCAAGAAAAAAAGGATGAAGTGCTACCGGAATCGATTCGAGAAGCTATAGAAAAGATTGGAGGAGTGGAACTAATAGTGAGTACTTAATGTTTATTAAATAATAAAAATCTCTATAACTATTTTTAATTACGATAATATAACCATTTAATCTCTTAATGATTTGTATGAATGGTTGATTTTATGGATGATGGTATGGTTGATTTTATGGATGATGATATGGTTGATAACTTGGTTTGATAAATGATAAGAGAAATGGTGAGTAATTAGCCATAGTAAATTAAATGGAAATTTAATCCATAATAATATGTGTATGGAGTTGTTTAGCCTCTTAACGGTTTTAAATATCTATAAAGAGTTGAAATGAATATTATAATAACATAGTATTATAATATGAAATGGAAATGAGTTTGAAATATAAAAGCATTTGTTTAAATGAGTTTAAAATGATTTATAAATGTTTTATAAATATTTAAGAGTGTTTCCCTTAAGTTTGAATAGAAATTGAATAGCAAGCCAAAATCCGGCGTGTTGCGTAATGGTAGTTCGCGATTTCGTGCCATAAAAGTCAAACGAGTATATAGAATGGAATATAGCTTGGAATTCTCCGCTATAAGAATTTTCCAAACACTTATAACTATAGTTTTCAAACGAAAAAAGAAAATTAAGATTTCAATTAATAGATTTTGAAATATGAGCAAATCAAGTTTTCAAAATAGTCGCGGTTTGGCTGTTTAGAAAACAAAACGATAAATTTTTTATAATTGAAAATTTTAATTCTTCAAAAATATGAAATAAATTCTCTAAATCTTTTAAAATATTTTGAAAGGGACTTTAGTTATCAAAATAGATTTCTAAGTGATCGAAAAGTTGTTTTAATCAAATAAGCTTTGAAAACACTATTTGCAGCACTTTTCGCAGCACTTTGATAACTTTTGAAATATGAACTTAAACTTGAGTATTCTTTCACAAATCTTTTATAAATGATTTCAAATATATAATTAAGCGTTTTACAGATGATTTGAGGATTTCATAATTTAATCTAAAGAGTTTAAATAAATGATTTAAAGAAAAGATTTCAAAATCAAGTGATTTAATCTTGGTTCTAAAAGCCAACGAGTAGACTGGATTTTCCTATTCGTGAGATCCGGATATAAGGTGCATAACTAAGGAGATGTTCAGGAGCAACCAGTGCCCTAGCTCACCTGGCCTTTATCCCGAACGAGGAATAAATAAGGTCGAAATGTCGGAAACGAGACAAGTATAAAAGATTTAATTTTCCAAATGTAAACAACTTGGACTGAATAGAGATAATCATCTTATACTTGGTATTAAATTCTGAGGAGGGAACTCGTACTAGCCATGTGAATTTAAAAGGTGATTTTTACGCCATTCGACGAATAGTAAAGGTTGAATAAGGAAATCGATGTCGAGTAAAATTAGTTAATTTTTATGGATCTGTCTACTCGAATACTAACTAGTTTGGATTTGCCATCTTAGATAACACGGTTCAACCTATTAAAAAGAAATGTATTTAAAACAATAAACATTTTTTCAAGATTTAAAGAAATGATTTGGAATTAATTTAATTCCAATACTTAAAATCAATTGTTTTGGGTTATAGTATACTATGTCTTAAATAACATTGTTTTGACCCATATTAAAAATTATGATTTGGAAATCTTTGTAAAGATTTAGATAAATGATTTGGAAATATTTTCGTAAGCAAAGGATGAAATATTTTGGAATCATTCCAAGATTCAAAAAGATTTTAAGTAATCCAAGGATTTGATAAATGAGGCTTAATGATTCTGTATACCATTAAGAAGATAAATGGAATAATTTAAAAAAATATGTCGGGGATATTTATGAGTGAATAAAAAGATGAATTAAATTGAGTGATGATTGATAATCACTTATAAACTTAACATCCTTTTAATCGATGATTGGTTCGGAGGAACCGCGGTCGGAATTGGGTAACTCCTATCCGAATACCATTTCGAACCAATGTATACGTTCGAAAGTGAAGACATGATGAAGATGATGATTTTTGAAGATGGGGATCTTCATGATGAAGGGTTGCTTGCCACTAGTCCCACCGGGTGAAATTTACCATATCATATATTTATGGTGGCAGTAGTGCTCTGTTATGAAATTTTTTGGTTACAAGGACTAATCGCTACTAATCCTTGAGATAATTCCCGATAGCATGTGGTAAGAGGAGTGCCTTCGGTTTCGTTCATTCCTAGAAGGAACTTGTATGGACGAATGTCTGACATTGCATTTCTGAGATCACAATGTTGACTTTTACAAATGTACATCTATTTGGTGGCGGAGAAGGCAACTTCTGTTAGCTTAACACCCTTCTTTGAGACGTACAAGCTCAGAGGTTATATGTTCATGAAAGTGAATTATGATTGAAGGAATGGCAATGTGACATTTAAAGTGGAACCTGATATGATCAAAGCATGGTTTTGCTAAAAGAAAAGCGTAGATTTCTAGAACGTAACCTCACGAGCCTTACATCCCAGGAATGATACGGGATACTATGTGGTCTGAAGGACAAATTTAAGGCTATTATTAGGGAAGATGTCCCTCTAGGCACTTGTTGCCATATTGTACGGATGGAAAGCAATGGAGGCTGACAGAGATTGTGTAAAGCCACTGAATAATAATATGTTCCATGGTAATATAGTAGTATAGTTCGGAGGCTGACGGAGATCATGTAAAGTCACCGGTGTGAACTAGGATTGTTATATATGGATTTTTGGGTCTGAATGGTCACTAATTCCCTATCATGTTGGAAATCCAATTCCAATATGCTGCCTTCACGGTTTTGATTGTAGAACCTACTTTTAAAAAAGTAGCTAGTAAGCTATCAAATTTAATCAATGTAATAATTTAGACTATTTTGATAGATTATTTGAAAAGTGGTTTCAAAGAAATGTCATTAGAAATAATGTCAAATTATTTTGGTATAAAAGTATTTGGTTAACATAAGGTAAAAACCCGTCCATATTTATGTGTGGGCGCGGCCTTATGAAATACCCTACTTTTCAAAGGTTTTGATTGACATCAGCATGATCTATACATTTAAAAAATCGAGTATCTCATGCTGGTTTATCAAGCCTGATCCGGGTATTTTTAATACTCGGGTCAAATCCGAGTAGTTTCAGATTTAGTTAATGACGCTTGGAGTTTCCAAAGGAGAGCTGGAGATCTTCATATATGTATGGACGTATTCTATTATCCGTTGCATCTATTGCATTTGTTTTTATTTTTTAGCTTTTGTAAGGATAGATGGTCTATAACTGTCCAGGCTGAATCTAGGTTAGACTTTGATATTATATTCAAAATTTTCCACTGTAAAGATTATTGTTGAAATAATGTATATTATTCCACTTGTGTGATATTCTACTCTATCTTTATTTTCATTTTCCCCCAACTATCAGTTTTTCCGGCACCTAAATACGCAGCATATGAATACCGACGATGTACTAGTGTCAATTTCGATCGTCAAAAATTCGGTTCGTTACAGAAACACTGTTAATTATGAACTTAAAATCACTAATCCTTCGATATTAAGTAGGAAAAAGGCTCCCCTACCGCTAATAATTAAGAAGGATTACTTATTAGATTCATAAACTTAAATTTCTGTAAGTGATCCAATTCATATAAGCTAAAGTTTAATAACACAAAAACCCTTTATCCAAATTCCAAGATCTCTCCCAATTTATTTCATTAACACCCTTTTAGTTTCTAAATAATTCTCTTTAAAACAATTTATCATTTTAAACACTTTTATTTTAATAAATTTATTTCCTTTATAGACCATCCTAATAAATAATTTATTAAGGTTTCAAACATTTTAGAAAAATAATATCTTACCTTAAATCATTATTAATACAAAATTAATAAACTTAATCACTATTGAATAAAAGATTAGTTAACTTAATCATTATAAATAATTAATAACAACCATCATTATTAAATAATTAACCAACTTAGAATATCATTTATAAAATAATTAATTTAACTTAAAATGTCATTTATAAAATATTTAATTTAACTTAAATAAATAATTGATTAACCTTTAAAATAACTTGAGTAAAATAATTAAATAACTTTAACTTTTTAAAAACATCATAATACATAATTAATTATCCTAAAGGTATTACAATTAAAAAATATTAACTTAACCTTTTTATTACAGAAAATATTTTTGCTTCAAAATAATGTGTGGTCCAAACAGATTCAAATCCAAATTAAATTTCCTTTTCAAATTTTGAACACAGGCTTAGCGACTACATTGGTACTTAAACAAGTTACCATTATTTCAATTCAAAATTTCAGATCATATCACTGTTGTTTACAAAAGTACAACTATGTAAATAAAATTCACAATGAACAAACGATAGATAATACATTATCTGTCCAAGTCAACTTACAAATCAATAAATGTCCAAATTTATAAGAAGAATGAGGATTTATTCTGCTAAATAGGTGTCCATACAAACACGACTATGCAATCCATTCATCATTTCGTGATCGACGAAAAACCAAAAAAGTTTGACCATTAACTGTTATTGCCACATAACTCTCTCACCGCTCTACGAAACAAACTCGAACTAATTTTAAAAAAACTAGACTCCAAGACAAACGTCTTACTAGTTGACGGTTTTGGCTAAATCCATACGAATTGGGAGATATTGATTTTAGAAATCTTGAAATGGAAAATCAACTTTTATAGTTTTAAGAACAGTAAGTGTATGCTTGCAATTCTTATTACCTATACATTCCAGTGAGCTTATATTCTTGTTCTCAAATCAAAATTTTGATTTTTAATCATTATTTTACAAAAGAGAATATATTTCTAAAACAATTCAACCAAATTATAGCTTGAACCCATCATTTCATCACATAGAAAAAAACAAATATATAAGATAGATGAGAATCTCAACTTCCACATTATTTTTGCAAATGCAAAATCAATATCTAAGCTTGAGTTTTAAAATTTTGATCTTTGAATTTTTAAAAAGAAGTGAGTTTGAAAAACTTAGAAAAAAATATCAAGCATGAAAATTGAAAATGTAGGATAAGAGGGTATATATAAAATAAAGAAGGTTAATTTCAATTTTACCATTAAAACAAATTCCCAAACTTGCTATCTCTTCAAATCTTATCAAAGTACAAACCTTTGAAAATATATTGGATAAAAAGGTGGTTTATGTACCAAAACTGGTGTCACTATGAATTTTTAACTCACTTCACATCCATCTTTTCCTATTTTGAATTTAAATAAAAATTTCATTTATAAATTTATTATTATTATATTACTTCATTTATACATTACCAAATAAAATGTTAGAAATATATAAGTGTTGTTTTTAGTTTATACAAGGGTATTATAACCCTTATCAACATATCGCTTGAATAAAAGCTGAAAATTCAAAAAGTTGTTTCGAAATATTACCTATAAATTTAAAAAAGGGTCATTAATTATTAAAACCATTAATTGAATATTTAAATTAAATTAAATATTCTCAAATTAAAACGATAATATTCTGGGTCGTTGCAAGAAAAGTGAGGGTTTAGGCCCGTATTCATAGGGGTTCGAATCAGTGCCATCCGCCGGATTATATTATATTAAATCCAAGCCATTAGGCCTTGGTTAGATTCACAACCGCCTCTATCCACCGGCTGACTGATCCACAAGTCGGCGGTCGATCTATTATTTAGTTTTGTTAACCATTCGTCCGTTTCCCTATTTATTTTATTTTTATACTTATTTAACTGATTTGATTAACGTTAATTATTCTTAACTGTTAAGAAACAGTTAGCGTTAACAAACACTAATTAATTTTATTTATAAAGTATTTTATTATTCACGATCCGTAATATTCAAACATTAATAACTTTTTCGTTTGAACCCCAATCATAAAACTTTATATATGAAAATTGATTGAAAAATCACCACGAACGCAACGGGGCAAGTTTCGTGATCAAATTTTGACGTTTGTGAAAATTCTATTTTTGGTGTTACTAATTATTATTTAATTTCTTTTTAATTAATTATCATTCAATTTAAGGGGTGTTATACTTTTGCAGCAAATCTAGAACCACAAGCATCTCTATAAACCTCCAGGTCCTGATTACCTTTTGGTTCAATAAGTACTAGTGTATTCAAGAGCAACTCCTTCAATTTATGATAAGTTGCCTTGCACTTATTTGTTCATTGGAACTTCACTCCTTTCCTAGTGAGGTTGGTAAGAGGCTGCATAATCCTTGAAACGTCCTTGATGAATCACTGGTAATATCTAGCTAATCCTACGAATCTCTAAAACTATTTCAGGTCATTTCTAATTATGTATTGCTTCTACTTTTGTTAGTTGTACAGAGATACCCACTTCTGAAATGACGTGGCTTGAAAACTTGACTTTCCTCTGCCAGAATAGACAGTTAGATAATTTGGCTTTCAATTTGTTTTTCCTTAAAGTCTCCAACACTATTTAGAGGTGCTTCTCACGCTCCTCCTCAGATTTTGATTACACCATAATATCATCAATAAAAACTAAGAGGAACTTATCCAAGTAATCTCTGAAGACTCCGTTCATCAGATCCACAAAATATGCTGGAGCGTTCGTCAAGCCTAACGACATTCCTAACCATTCACAAGATCCATAATTGGTCCTAGATGGAGTTAGTGGGATAATACATTCAGCAATTCTAAGTTGACGAAATCCCGTAGATAGGTCCAATTGTGAAAAGATCTTGGCTCCACTCATTTGATCGAACATATCATCAATGCTAGGAAGGGGATACTTATTGTTAATAGTTAGCTCATTTGGCTTCCAATAATCGATACATTACCTGAGGGATCCATCCTCCTTCTTCACAAATACAGCTGCGGCACCCCAGGGTGAACTGCTCGATCTGATAAAATATTTCCACTCCAATTCTGTCAACTGCTTCTTAAGCTGCACATTCTCTTTTGCGAACATTCTTTTCAAAGGTTGACTAACAAGTTAAGCTCCGTGAACAAGATCTATTCGGGACTTAATAGCCTGCTTAGAAGGTAAATCTATGATAGGCTCAAAGATATTTGGGTATTCCTTAAGAACTGGATTTCGAAAAATCTCATCCTCATCTCGAGCCTTCAAAACAAACCGAGATCCACTCGAATCTTCACTAACACTTCCAAGGTCTATACTTACTCTCTCTTCAAAATCTAGATGGCTAAGAGACAATCCTTTTAGGGCATAAAAGATGCGCCTTATATCAATCCAACCAATCCTATGTTTTGAAATACATGTAGGTCATAGCAAAAAGGGTAGCCACCCAAAAGTAATTAAACATCTTTACATAACATCCTGAGGGTTGCATATCCTCCAATAGGACTTGCAATCCTCAAAGATGTAACTAAGTATATCACATCATGATCAAACTTATTAACTTATTCTTTAAACACGAATGAGTGTGACAACCCTTGTCGAGCAGAGTTATAATAGGAAAATCTCTAAATAGAATCGTACCTTCCAAAACTGCAGGTGCTTTCCCTGTAGCTAGAGAGGTACTAGCAACAGTCTCTATAACATTCATCTTCCTAGACTTGTTATCAATTGTAGGACAAGTATAGCTAAGATGACCCATTACTCCACAGATCCTGCATAAGGGCTGGGATGATGTTCTACGTGGCAATAGAACATATGTCTAAATAATGCCCCTTTTCTCTGCATTTATAGCACACTATATTATACTTGGATCGAGGTCTATCTTCTGCTTCTCTGCTCCTTGCCTACTTTTTCCTGAAGGACCTTGGCCATTGCTTTCTGAATGGAAATTTCCTCTTCTATCCCAGAATGACTTTACTCCTAGGCTATTCTTCTCCATTGCTAACCTTCTCCTCCTCCTCAAGCCCGAGGGTTGCGTCTAAAAACTTTTCAAAAATAACCTCTAGCTAAGGTAGTAAGGTTCCTTAAAGATTTCTTCAGCCCATACACGAATTTCTTATTCTTCTTTAAAGTGCATTGATAAGCTCAATGCCATACATAGATAAGGCTTCAAATATGGAAACATACTCTTCTAAAGACATGTTGTGCTGCTTCAAATCTCTGAACTTACAAGCCATAGCTTCCTTTTCCACTTCCAAAAGGAACTTCCGCTCAAAACGACACTTGAAATCATCCGAAGTCAACTCTAAATCATCTGTCATAGCTACCAAAAGCTCATACCAATCCAAAGCTCTCTCCTGAAGCTGGCTGGAAGTAGTATCCCATATATCCATCCAAGAATTCTAATCACATATCCATGTATGTATATATATATATTCCATCTGTGATGGGAATCGACTTTACGATAGACACAAGGTCCCAAGTAGAGTCATACCTTGATATCCAACACATAAGTAAGGTATGTAAATAGTATGAACTTGTCTACCACTCCGTGTAGAACCAAACGGGACTCTAATAGCTGACAACCTGCTCCACGATAACCGTGAAACTATCCACCAATGTACTCGTCAATGCGAGGGCTTCAAGATACAACTTCGATCCTACCCCTAAGGTAACAAACTGCCGGTCTAAGTGACATAGGGTTTAAGGTTCACCACCTTAAGGGTTAATCGCCTTATCACTATTATCAAAAAGGTGCCACTGAACTGGGTGCGATCCCACAATCAGGCTGCCAGAGTGGACACTGGCCTAATCTAGTTCCCCCTAACTCCAAACACATATCCTTGAGTACATTATGATAGACAAGTAGTTAATATCTATGAATATATACGGGTATCCCTCTAACTCATCCACCATGAGTTTGCTCAACGCCCATGAGTATCAACTCACCCAAGTGTAAACCATCATCTCTATTCCCATCTTATGAGTACCATCTGTTTACACTTAAGAATCAAATAAGTATCACATCGGCAACCCATTCCACCATCTATTATTAGTCCATTTATTCAATTCCCATAAACTACAATCAAACCACATTATATATATATATGCAACTAGTCCAATGAATAACTAGAAAAGCATTATCGAAAGTCCCATACTAGACGGTATTATTAATCCGTTTATTCGAATTTATTTTTACAAAGAAATGAAAATACACGTATAATGATCAAAGTAATTCTATAAATATACATACTATATCAAAAAGCATAAATAATATTTTCTATAAAAATATACAATATAAAATTATATTACATAAAATGATATTCAAATAACTATACAAACACTATGGAATTCCTTTATAATCCATAATATAAATTTTATAGCAATTAATAAATATTATGAGGACAATTGATAAATTTTAAAATAAGAATTTACTATTTATTTTATAATTTTCTATTTATATATTATTATTAAATTACTTTGTTCAATTATTATATACCTTAAATAATATTATATCCAAGTATAAAACATATATCATGATCATATTTTATTTTATTTATTTGTTTATATATATATATGTATGCATGTATATTTTATAACAGTAGTGTCGACCAACTACAGCCACCGTCGATCGGTAGGGGTTGACTGGTTGGCACATAAGCCTTCTCCTTCTTCACTACCATCACCTTCTACATTCAAGTGCATACAACCTTGCAAACCATTTTACAATTTACTCATGTCTAAGCAACCAACAATTATCAAATATTAATAAATTATGGGATGATAGAGGAAGAAACAATAATGTAGTAAATGGATTATGTGAATGCACAAACCTATAATCATCATTCTAGGCATTACAACATCATTATAAACATAGGGTTGGGTAAATTTAGATTTTCTAAAAGTTAGAAATGAATTTGTTTAGGTCTTATTTATAGAGAAAGGTGAATTATCCATAGAACGAAAATTCCGGAGATGGAAAACTCAGAAAACTAGGGCTTGGATCTTAGGCTAATAGATATTTGGCTTTATTTTATTTTATTCTTCTTTCTTTCCTTTCTTTTCTTACTTTATTTCATAAAAAAATTTATATTCAAGCTAACTTACAAATCAATTATACTTCACTAAATTTCATACTAATAGACCATATTATTAACTATTTTTTACACAGATTATTTTCCAAATTTTTATTTATTTAATCATTTTACTTAAACATTATTTTACTAATTAAATTCAAAATTCATTAATAAAATAATTTCCTTTATTGAAAATAAATTTCAAACTTATAATATTTAATTCAATATTTTATTCCAATTAATTAATTCATAGTTCCTTATTTCAAAATAACCAAATAAATTATTAAATCAATACTTCTTCCATATTTAGTTATTTATCATTTAATAAATAATCTTCATCAAATTTCCAAATCATTCTTAATATTTTATATTTATTAATTTAAACACATTTAATTAATTTACCTTTATTATTAAATTATTAATTTATTTATTGCTTCTTGACAATAGATTATTACAGATATTATTTAATAATTACATAAAACTAATTCAATTTTCAGTTCACCAAACTTATGCTCATAACATAAAGTAGTCAAACATTTTCGGCTTGTCCCAAACTCCACTGTGGTGGTTGATATAAGATCCTTCATGATCGAGTTTTATGCGAAGCCTCCCGACTTACACAACCTGCTAAATCTTTGATCTAGGACATGTTAAGGTTTCATGTTAATTCATATCTCGTATGATTTCGTAAATAGCGAAGAATATTAATTAAATTTAACATATGTGCTTACTCTTAAGTACATATCCTTCTAAAAAGAAGTTAATTCAACATCATTCATCATCAATCGTACTTTGTCCAATAAAGTTCAGTTACTCCTTATCGACACATCATTACATGTCACGAGGAGTAGGACTTTGAGATTCAATTTTATTCATTTTAGGCACTTTTGGAACACTTTTCAACATACTCACATATTCGATGAAATCGAATTAATTTATTTCCTTTGCATATTATATTTTCTACTTCAGTTTAAATTATATGAACTTATCAAAAATACACTACTTATGTTTAAAATACACATGTTCATGTCTATGATAGTTCATTAGTGAACTTAACAAAGTAAGTGCTTCTGTTTTGATATCATTATACCTTGGACTGCGTATATCTGTGTATATCAATCTGAAGAGTTCATTAAATCTTTTATTACTCCCACTGAATGGATGCTTTGCCCATAATCTATTGAGATACAATTCACGAGTACCATAAGATTCATAATCATACAATTAAATATTTCTCAAAGATATGGCTTAGTCCATAATTTCAAAACAATTAAAAATTGTTTTAGATAACTCTTTATTTTTCTTAGCTAATGCATCTCTATTGTTATGGAAACAAATATAATTACTGTGATAGATTTATTTTATAATGAATATTCATAATATTCATATTAAAATAAAACTATATCTATTTTCAGTCAAGAATGAAAAAAATAGTTATTATGTCATAAGTAATACTTGGTATATGTACAAAGGCAATTTTTTGAATTTGCTGCATCCACTAACAAGTGCCATATGATTAATTACCACTATTTCCGCCATTCCAACAACAACACATGAAGTAATATAAAGCTCCATTCAACCATTTATCATAAGTTATTTATTTCATCTACTGTACATAGTTCACAGTCAAGAGTTTTATATCAAATATCTTGAACGTAAAGAAATAACTTATGTAGAAAACAATTTTCTGTAATAATATTACATTTGTAATATAAATCTCATTTATCATTCTATATTCAGTATCTACACAATATTTTATATAGCTCTCATTTTCGATGCTACTTCATGAAGCAGAAGCGATCATTCACTCTCTTTAACTCAATCGTATCTGTTTTGCATCCACCACCAAACATTTTCTTTCCTTTCTAAACGGTCGAACCAATAAAAAGGAAAAACTTATGAAAAGCATGCATTGGACTCTTTATAAAAGTGCATTTAGACAACCTTAAAATCCGAGGAGCATCGAATAGGTTACACTTGGTTAAACTGATCAAAACTGATATTTCAGCGATCGAATTACAAGGTCGGTCTTTAGTCCTTGGTCTATCATTGTTTTCAATACAGTAAGATTCATATTATTCAGCCATATTGAACACATGATGTTTCATTATGGTTTATTTGCTTAATTCGAAAGAACAAATTTCATCGAGATTCTATACAATATGAATACGACTGTTCACCATACAACTTTTGTATGTGACCTAATATGGATCAAAAATCCATAATCTTGTATTACTCTAGAGTTCAAAAGTCATAGATGATAATAAATTATCTAAACAAAATAAACATTCAAGTGACCATGGCAGGAACATATTTGGTGGTCATAACATTTGTCTCTTGCATTGGTCTTAAAGTGACAACATGTCAAATAATTTATTGATAAGTATATCTTTTATTTATTTTTCATTCCATATTCTGTTCATTAGTATATTAGATATGAAAAACAATTTTATCAATTTGATTAGTTGCAAAAAAATTTTATAATAGATTTTTTTAGATATAGGATGTATGATCTGAAGATCATATAGCCATGCTAGATATACATACAAACATATATACATAATACATGCATACACACACATAAACACACACGTGTGTGTGTCTATATATATACACACACAGAAATAAAATACAGTAGTTAAGGCCTTTATGCTGACACTACAATAAATTTGTAACATGCCTAGCAATGTAGCAAACATAAATAAATTACACAAAGCTAACATGCTTGGCCAAATAACATGAGAAAGATGCAATAACACATAAATACAATGAAATAACAAAGTATAATCTACGATAACAAGAGGTGCTAAATCCCGATGCATCTATGGAACCAACTAAAAAATTCTAGATGATAACCAAGAGTATATGGCAAAAATATATAATTTCGGTCCTAGTCCTTGGTGCCAAATTATCATCATTATTGGCGTCGAATTCTCCATCATTGCACAGGATAAACTCATTGTCCATAAGTGTTTAAAAGGGATCTTGTTCATTTTTTCATCATCTGAAATCCACATTGAAAAGACCTTTCATATTACTAGCAAAGAAAATTTTCTAGGTTACTCTAGGTCCTAGCTTGCTTGGCCCAAGCAAGTAAAGTTCCTTCTGGAGTTTATAAGCTAGTTGTTGAGTAAATATACTCAACATTAGGAGGGTCGGACTAGATGGAAATGGCAAAGATATTTTTGAGACTATTAATTAGGGTGTCAAAGGGAAATGGTTTGGGACGGTCAAAGGCAACCCGAACATATGAAATTAGGTCGGAGGGATTTGGAGATGACACAATGGGAGCAGGGGACAATGAGGATATACCATGGGAGGGAATATCTGCTGAAGGGTTGACACTATCAAGGGATGGGGCAAAAACAAAGGATAGATCAGGCGGGTGGGACCTTAACCTGCCAACGATGTTCCAAAAGTTTTGACAGTGGAACCTAAAGCGCAGTTTAGTAGGAGAAGTTTCTAAGTAGGGGCAAGACGATTTGACATGACCAAAGGAGCAATATTGGTTGCAAGTAGGAGGTTTCCACTAGTGTTACATCAATACATGAAACTCTATCCTCTGCAAGGTAGACGGGGATGGGTCGGGCAACTGCCTCGAGAGGGTAACCTCAATAAGGCTTTGGCAAATAAGAGACATTGCCTATGCTCCATGGATATGTCAAAAATAATCAACTGGCCAACATGGTTTGCAATCCACTTTATTCCTTCAAGAGACTGGAAAAGCGAAGGGATATTAGAGATATGTGCCAGAACTGGGACGGACAAAATCTTTTCATGGTTATAGTCTAGTGTCGAACTCCATTGAGTAATGATCAACACTTTTCCTTCAAAAACAATAGCATCAGATTCGAGGATATGAATTCTTTCCTAAGGGCTTGAAAACTTGAAAAAAATCATAGAATTTTCACATTGCACATCAATAGACCCACATGACTTCCACGCACCAAAGTCATGTTTCTTCACAATGGAAAAGTGTTGAGGGTCATCTAAAAGGAAACCAATAAGATATTCTTTCTAGAATGATATACCAATGTCGATAATTTCCTTAGGAGAGGGACGGGTTTATCAATAAAATCGACCAGAAATTGCTTAGGCAAATAGGAGCCTAAATTCTAAGACTTCCTTTTGAAATGGGATGACTAGGGACCAATGGCCTGAAGGGGTGCGTACAATTTTGTTCATAGGTGACATCATCAATAGAGTTTAAATTAATGCTAGCAGAATGGATAGTAGAAAAAAGGGTAGACATTAACTTTGACTGCAGACGACGGGAAGTAGAAACGTGAATCACAGGCACCACAACCAATGTAGAAGCTTTTCCTTTCTCCATATCCCCACCAGGACCAATTTAAAACAAAGGTAGTTAAGGGAACTCGGTCTCAACAAGTGGAGTATGGAAGACACCGAGCATTGAGGCTCTGGCAATGATGTGGCCATAAATGAGAATGAAAAAACTAGATCAAAGACAACGATGGAGAATTCAAAAGTGGAAAGACTGAGATAGAGCAGAAGTGAACAATATCGAATTTAGAGGAGAGAGGGAGTTTAAAAAATTTCAGATCTGAAATTGTAGTCGCAATGAGTCACCATTAATGTGGATATTTTATATTATTTATATTTTATTTTTATAGTGGAAAATTTTAATTTGTATAGAATGTTTTCTTACAATACCAAAATAGTTAAATTTATTCATTTCATTTTTTTAATAAGATTCCTACAAGATTTTTATATTCCTGAAAACCCTAAGAGAAATATAGGAATCTTTTGGTTTCTCTAGTGAGTGTTAATACATGCTTGCCTTGGATTTCAAACTTGGAACTCCTCAACAAATCATAGGCCTGCAAGTGGTGGATAACGCTTTATCATTTGTATCATATACAACTCCTAACTGTAGGTTTTTATCCTAATCTCAATCTCAACCTTGAATTTTCTCAACAAATGTAAAGAGATTATTCATTCGTACCTATCATTACATGACGACATAAGCATAATGCATGTACTTTGAGTTTTCTTAAAAAAGTCATGCATGTATCTTACCTCATCTAACAACATATTAATAGTAGCACACATAACATACCTAGCTTGAGTTTGCTTAAGAACTAGTGAGTATGCAAGCAATCTATTAATATATAAATGATGGAGAACAACTTTATATACTGAAGATTCATAATCTTTAAATATAGACATTGGAGTGATATAGATTTAAATAATAATGTATTTCTTATTAAATATCCTTGTAATTCAAGTGTAGGCCACATCGAAAATCACGATATACGTACTCTACATATGTATCTATTTCAAAAATCTATTTTGGGTTTATTTCAATTCCGTTTAAGTTATGTTTATACATATATAGTTATAAAATTTAATTCATTTATAACCATTATAATTTAATTCAACTTATCTAATGTAAGTATGTATCTTATCAATTAAATATTATTTTACTAATTTAGTTATTATTAATTAAATCATATTTAATTATATTGAATTCTTATTAACTAAATCATATTTAATTAATTTTAATTCCTATTAATTAATTCCTATTTAATTAATTTTAGCACTTATTAATTAAATAACATGTATTTAAATTTAAATTTCTACTAATTAAATCACGCTTAATTAATTTTTAATTTTTAATTTAATTAAATAATTTAATTAAATTTTAGTTTACTGTAGAAATTTTACATTATTCATTTTAAACTATCTATGATAATTAACAAATCATATTTAATTTATTTGAGAATTTTAATTTTCTTTTATCTCAAACAACTTTAAGATAAATTTACAAATATGTAACGACCCGTATTTTTACGGATCGAAACATCGTAAAACAGTTGACATTTGGTCGCATTGTTGATAAGTCGTCCAGAGTCTAAGTCTTAGGTCATATGAGAGTTTGGAGCGACCTAAGGAAGTGGGCGAGTTTAGGGGTAGACGACTTAGTGAAATGGAGCGACCTAAGTATTGGAACTACCTTAGAAGTTAGGTCGTGTGATAGTTAGGTCGTATAGGAGATAAGTCGTGTGGTGACTTAGGTCGTGGAGTAGGTTAGGTCGTAGACGACTTAAGGAAATAGGCGACTTAAGTTAGTAAGCGACTTAAGAGATTGGGCGAGTTAATGACCTAAGGGATAGGTCGGTCGGCGACTTAAGAGTTAGCGACTTAAGGAGGGTAGATCGGCGACGACCTAAGGAAGCTGGGGTAGCAGTGAGCGACCTAAGGAGGTTAAGTCGTAGACGACTTAGGAGTTAGGTCGTGGGTTGTTAGGTCGCTAAGTATTAGGTCGTAAGGGGTTAGGTCGTAACCCAGTTAAGTCGCGTGGTTATTGAGTAGTTAGGTCGCGCATTGTTTTAAGTCGTGACATAGTTAGATCGTGGCTTCCGTTAAGTCGTAGGTCGCGAGGAAGCGCGCATATGCTAAGTCGTTAGGTCGTATAAGCGCGCATGTGTTAGGTCGTAGGTCGCGTGGATGCGCAGATCTGGGTTAGGTCGTAGGTCGCGTAGAGGCTTGATTCGTTAGGTCGTAGAAGCGCTGATGTGTTAGGTCGTTGGATCTGTAAGTCGCGCGCTTGCGCTAGGTCGTAAGTCGTAGGGTTTTGTTAGGTCGTGGGTTTTTAGGTCATGGACGACCTAAGAGCGAGCGACCTAAGGATCAGCCTATAAATATGAGGGTTTTTCTTCATTTTTGGGATCCGGATTTCGAAGCGACGAAGTGCTGCCATTTTGATAGCTCGACTTCTACACTTCTTCACTTCTTTTCTCCACTTTTATTTAGTACTTCCTTCCATCCAAGATTGAAGATCCAAGAGCTAGATTTGAAGATCTACATTCTTCGAAGAGTGATTTCATCGTTTGAAGCAGGATTGTGATAGATCGAGTTAGATCCTTCGCTGTCCAGATCTGAAGTGTGTTGCTTTTGAGGTGTTTAGGTGATTTGGTGAGTGGTGATTATCTCTCACACGGATCCAAAGGAGTATATCAGATCGTTGGCTTGATTTTGGGTTAAAGTAGTGATTTCCATGCATTTTTGTAAACCTAAGTATAGATCCATATAGATCCATTGTTCATGATGATTTGACATCCATTTTACTACACGTTAACCTATGCAAGTTCATTCATCAAGATTATAGAGACATTACTCATGTTTTCATGCTTGTTAGACTTTGGACTCTTTATTTACGAAATTGCCATTATTGTTATAATTGTTCATTAGTTCATATTTGAATGCTTGATTACTTGGATTAATGTTTGACTTGATTGATTGCTATGAATTAGATGATTGATGATTTGATTTAGACAAGATGGTCGAAGATGATTCAAAAGCTAAGGGAAAGGCTCTTGAATTGGAAAAGTTGCTCGTGGCATATGAAGCGGATGATGAAGCTCATATGGATAGATTTGATGATGATGTTGAGATGAGGCTTTGCTATGATGATGATGAGGCGAAGCATGATATGAGATAGCCTTGGTCTAGTCCAGACGGGATCATTCCAAGCATGTTGATAACTCGGTGAAATGGTTCGAGTTTGAGGATAATGGTTTGCTCGAGAGGCGCTTGAGCTAGTATGGAAATAGTCGTCGAGGAGGATGACTAGAAGGCTGAGATCTCATCGTTGTTGAAGGTTCTAGCATGCTCAAAGCAAGAGTACGTTGGGCAGATTCGATAGTCCCTGAAGGCTACTGATTGGTAGTCGAGTACTCTGGGCAGATTCGATAGTCCTAGGCACGGGTCACGATGACGTGCGGAGTTATGTCTAGAACCGGGGTTTCCATTAGCCCTTGACGGACGGATGAAAGAATGAGCCGGTCATTCAATTAATGATGATATCGAAGAAATGATAACAGTGATAGCCAGAGTCATGGATGTTTGGTTGTATCATCATTCGGTCTCAAGAGCAGTGTTTTCTGGGTGCTTATCTGATCTTGGTTTAGGCCTTGGGGGTTTTTACTTGGAAAACATCGCCCTTGACTCGAGTGATAATTGCTTTACTTTAAATTGTATGCTTTGCTATGTTTGCTTCTGCTTAGTGTGTGTCTTGGGGGCTATCACTGTAGAAAGAGGTGGAGTGGGAGGGTTGTATTCCTATTGCTTTTCCTTTATGCTCTTTTGGTATGTTGTTAGTTAATTTACCACTCACTAAGACTGTTGTCTGACTCAAGGCTTTATGTTTTAACTCTTATTGCCTTGGGATGTTCGTCCATTTTGGGACGGGCAGACTAGGTAGCAGGTGACAGGTGCTGTTCTTGCTTTCCACGATGCTGATGTCGAAGACGAGCTGGAGGCTTGCATATTATCTTCTTACTATATGTACTTGATGTTCCGCTGCTTGTATATTCTCTGAGTGTTATGTAGTGAGGCTTGATGTATTGACTATTCAGATGTTTGTATTCAACTATTATGAATTTTTATTGATGAGACTCTATTCTGTGAAGCTTCACTATATATATATTCTATTGTATTTTGTCCATGCGCTGTGAGTAATACGATAGATTCTGTTGTTTTAATTTACCCTGGCAATCATCCATGGTCGCCTGACACACTTTACAGCGCACTATCTCTAGATTCGGTGCAGGGGTCATGGGCGGTCGTCACATTTGGTATCAGAGCTTTGGTTAATCGATTTTACCCAGCGCTCGCTGACGTAACTACGTATGAGAGACGTAATTGTATTTTGATGGATGATTACTATATATAATATAGTAGCTTAGTAGAGTTTGAGTCCTTTAAGCAGTTGTTTCTCTAAGTGTGCTAATCATTCCTTTTTATAGATATTAATGATGAGTCGAAGAGGGAGACCAGCTGCTAGGGAGGGCCGTGCTACTGAAGGGGCTGCTGATTATGCTGCTATGTTCGAAGCTATGATGACTTCGATCATGAGAAGGATGCTAGCTCCGGGGCCATCGGTAGATGTTGGAGTTCAAGTTCAAACTCCAAAACCAGTGGATTTTGCTAAGCTGTGTAAGGATTATTCTGCTCTTGGAGGAAAGGTTTTCTTGGGGACAGAATCAACCATTGAAGTCCAGAGGTGGATAGATGCTTGTAGAAGGATCTTTCGTGACTTGGGAATTGAGGATGCAACTAAGAGGAAGTTAGCATCAAGACAGCTTCAAGGAAGAGCTTCTGATTGGTGGAATTCTATCACCATTGATACTCCGGAGGAAGAGATCACTTGGGAGCAATTCCAAGCCAGATTTGAAGCTAAGTTCATTTCTACGACTCAGAAGTCTATTCTGTTCAAGAAGTTTGTGGAGCTCAAGCAAGGTGGAAGACCAGTTCTTCAGTATGTTTCTGAGTTTGAAGCTTTGTCCAAGTATGCCCGGTCGTATATTGAATCTTCGTATCAAAAGAATGAGAAGTTTGTGACAGGCTTGGACAGTTATCTTGGGAGGCAGTTGGTGGATCATTTGGACGATCCATTTGAGAAGCTTATAGAGAAAGCTCTGAGGCACGAGAATCTGTTTCCTAAGGAAGGATCTGTTGTTGCTGTGACCAGGGAAGAGTCTAAACCCCAGCAGGGTGGAAACAAGAAGAGGATGCAGCAGCAGCAAAAGGGTAAGGATGGCCAGAAGAAGCCGAAGGGCGAAGTGACCTGCTACAATTGTCAGTAGAAGGGCCATTTCTCCAGGGATTGCAAGAATCCGAAAGTGCCAGTGAAGTGCCACAACTGTGACAAGCTGGGGCATGTTAAGAGGAATTGTCCAGAACCGCGGAAGGACAAGCAGATTGTGCAAGCTTATGCTTTGGGAGCTGTTCCATCGTCTTCGAAAGCTCCTACCGTTGAAGAGAAAGGAAAGAGTGTGGTGGTTCAAGGTACTCTTTTCCTATGTGGTGTTCCAGTTAGAGTGCTATTTGATACTGGGGCGTCGCATTCGTTTGTTTGTAGTGAACTTGTAGGCCGGTTAGGTTTGGAACCGGATATTGTTGATAGGCCATTGGTTGTGATTAATCCAGTTGGGGGTTCGTCTTGTTTGTGTATGCTTTGCCGTGGTCTGATTGTATCGAGTCATGATTGCTATTTTGTTTGTGATTGTTTTGTTCTGAACTTTGCGGGGTTCGGAATTATTATGGGTATGGACTGGCTTAGGAAGTATGCGGCAAAGGTTGATTGTGAGAGGTTGGAGGTGACAGTCGAGAATGTGGAGGGGCGAAGGATTGTGATACGATGTAAGCATGAAGAAGGCGTCTTCATGAGCTTCATGTATTCCCTGGTTGTTCCACGGGATGGACTGTCATCGTTGCCAATCGCTAATGGATTTGAGGATGTCTTTGACGAGGTCAAAGGGTTACCGCCGCATAGAGAGATCGAGTTTCGTATAGATCTAGTTGAGGGAGCCAGACCTGTTGTGATGCCTCTTAGGCGGATGGCGCCTAGGGAACAGCAGGAGTTGAAGGTGCAGGTTGATGATCTTTTACAGAAAGGATTCATTCGGCGTAGTGTGTCCAAATGGGGTGCACCAGTTGTGTTTGCAACCAAAGCGGATGGATCGCTGAGGTTGTGTGTGGATTATCGTGAGCTGAATAAAGTGACTAAGAAGAACAAGTATCCATTGCCGAGAATAGATGACTTTTTTGATCAGCTTCACGGAGCTAAGGTGTTCTCTCAGATGAATTTGGCAACGGGATTTCACCAGTTAAGAGTGGCTAAGGATAGTGTGCCGAAGACTGCTTTCAGGACACCATCCGGTTTCTTTGAGTGGCTGGTAATGCCGTTTGGATTGACTAACGCGCCAGCATATTTTATGGATCTTATGAATAGAGTATTCAGAGATCAGTTGAGTAAGTTCGTTCTAGTGTTCATGGATGATATTCTGATTTATTCTAGAACTGAAGAAGAGCACAAGACGCACTTGTGTATTGTTTTGGAAATCTTACGGAAACATCAGCTGAAGGCTAAGTTTTCGAAGTGTTACTTCTGGAAGAGTGAAGTGAGGTTCTTAGGCCATATTATCTCTGGAAATGGAATAGCGGTTGATCCCGCTAAGGTGGCAGCAATCCAAGATTGGGTTAGACCTAAGAATGCATCTGATGTGAGAAGTTTTCTTGGATTAGCAGGATACTATCGTCGATTTATCAAAGACTTTTCCAAGGTGGCTGCACCATTAACAGGATTGACGAAGAAGAACCAAGTGTTCAGATGGGAAGATAAGTGTGAGCAAGCTTTTAGAATCCTGAAAGAGCGATTGACAAGTGCTCCTGTTTTGACTATTCCAAGTGGGAATGATGAGATGGTGGTTTACACCGACGCATGTGGTACTGGACTTGGAGCAGTGCTGATGCAGAGGGATAAAGTTGTCGCGTATGCAAGTCGACAACTGAAGCCGCATGAAAGGAATTACCCGACTCATGATTTGGAGTTAGCGGCGATTGTTTTTGCTCTTAAGATGTGGAGACATTATCTATTGGGAGTTCGATTCGAGTTGTTTACAGATCATAAGTCGTTGAAGTATCTTTTCTCCCAAAAGGATTTGAATCTTCGGCAGCAACGATGGCCAGAGTTTTTGGCATCATATGATTTTGGTATAGCTTATACTCCGGGAAAGGGTAATGCAGTGGTAGATGCGTTAAGTCGAAGACATGCAGGATTGGGAGCCATGTTTTCAGAATGGAAGAATCTCGAGTATTTAGCTGGATTTGACTTCAGTCCCAGATGCGAATTGGAACCTGAGATGTTGGCAAACTTATCGATAAGACCGACTCTTGTGGAAAGAATTGGCGAGAGTCAAAAGCGAGATGATAAGATTGTCAAGGTTATCCATGATTTGGAATCTGGATTGGACCCAGAAAAGGATAAAGGATTCGAGGTCGATCGAGAAGGTTGGCTTCGGAAACAAGGACGACTAGTTGTTCCCGATATAGATGAATTGAGAAGTGAAGTTCTGAAGGAAAGTCATCACTCGAAGCTGACAATTCATCCAGGTGGAAATAAGATGTATCGGGATATGAAGAGAGCTTATTACTGGGAAGGTATGAAGAAGGATGTTGGAAATTTTATTTCCAAGTGCATGAACTGCCAGTTGGTAAAAGCCGAACAGAAGAAGCCAAGTGGATTGCTTCAGCCATTAGAATTTCCTACATGGAAGTGGGAGCAAATATCGATGGATTTTATTGATGGGCTACCTAGAACAAAAACGGGAAATGAAGGGATTTGGGTCATCGTGGATCGTTTGACTAAGAGTGCAAGATTTATTCCTGTTCGATCGACTAGGACTGCATCAAAGTTGGCAGAGTTGTATGTTAAATGGATAGTTCGATTCCATGGTATTCCGAAAAGTATTGTGAGCGATCGAGACCCATTGTTCACTAGTGGATTTTGGAAGAGCTTCCAGGAAGTTTTGGGAACTGAGTTGTGTTTGAGTACAGCTTATCATCCCCAAACAGATGGTCAAACCGAGAGAGTCAACCGAGTTTTGGAAGATCTTCTTAGAGCTTGTGTTTTGGATTTCGGAGGATCATGGGAAGATCACCTTCATTTGGTGGAATTTTCATATAATAACAGTTACCAGTCAAGCATTGGTATGGCACCGTATGAGGCATTGTATGGGAGACCGTGTAACTCTCCGACATGTTGGTTAGAGACAGGAGAAAAGCTGATGCTTGGGACAGAGATGATTCGACAGACTTCGGATTGCATAGAGATCATTCGGCAACGAATGAAGGAAGCCCAGGACCGTTAGAAAAGTTATGCTGATAAGCGTCGTAAGGATTTGGAATTCGACGTAGGTGATATGGTTTTTGTGAAGATTTCTCCTCTGAAGAATGTTATTTGATTCGGGAAGAAAGGAAAATTGACTCCGAGATTTGTTGGACCATTCCCGATCATCGAGCGAATTGGAAAGCTCGCCTACAGATTGGAGTTACCAGAGAAGATGTCGGGTGTGCACAATGTTTTTCACGTATCATATCTACGGAAGTATGTGCACGACTCGAATTCAGTGGTTTCTGCTGATAGCTGTGAAGATTTCGAAGTTGATTTAGTCGATAAGAGACCTCGTAAGCCGCTTCGTGTTGTGGAAACCGACACGAAACAGCTTAGGAGGAAGGTAGTTAATTTGCTCAAGATACAATGGAGTGATGATGATAACGATTGTACATGGGAGGTGGAAGAGAGGATGAAAGCAGCTCATCCTGAACTCTTCAAGGTATGGCCCTAAGGTGTCGTGTCATCTAACGACATTGTAACTTGTTCTAAGTTTTAGAATTATGCATGCTAAGCTAGAATTGGATGCATGGTTTGTTGATTGCTATGGATGGTAGGCATGCAGAATAGCCTTTGTTTACTCTTGTTTGTTTGGAATTTCGGGGGCGAAATTCCTAAGGGGGAGAGAATGTAACGACCCGTATTTTTACGGATCGAAACATCGTAAAACAGTTGACATTTGGTCGCATTGTTGATAAGTCGTCCAGAGTCTAAGTCTTAGGTCATATGAGAGTTTGGAGCGACCTAAGGAAGTGGGCGAGTTAAGGGGTAGACGACTTAGTGAAGTGGAGCGACCTAAGTATTGGAACGACCTAAGAAGTTAGGTCGTGTGATAGTTAGGTCGTATAGGAGATAAGTCGCGTGGTGACTTAGGTCGTGGAGTAGGTTAGGTCGTAGACGACTTAAGGAAATAGGCGACTTAAGTTAGTAATCGACTTAAGAGATTGGGCGAGTTAACGACCTAAGGGATAGGTCGGTCGGCGACTTAAGAGTTAGCGACTTAAGGAGGGTAGATCGGCGACGACCTAAGGAAGCTGGGGGTAGCAGTGAGCGACCTAAGGAGGTTAAGTCGTAGACGACTTAGGAGTTAGGTCGTGGGTTGTTAGGTCGCTAAGTATTAGGTCGTAAGGGGTTAGGTCGTAACCCAGTTAAGTCGCGTGGTTATTGAGTAGTTAGGTCGCGCATTGTTTTAAGTCGTGACATAGTTAGATCGTGGCTTCCGTTAAGTCGTAGGTCGCAAGGAAGCGTGCATATGCTAAGTCGTTAGGTCGTATAAGCACGCATGTGTTAGGTCGTAGGTCGCGTGGATGCGCAGATCTGGGTTAGGTCGTAGGTCGCGTAGAGGCTTGATTCATTAGGTCGTAGAAGCGCTGATGTGTTAGGTCGTTGGATCTGTAAGTCGCGCGCTTGCGCTAGGTCGTAAGTCGTAGGGTTTTGTTAGGTCGTGGGTTTTTAGGTCGTGGACGACCTAAGAGCGAGCGACCTAAGGATCAGCCTATAAATATGAGGGTTTTTCTTCATTTTTGGGATCCAGATTTCGAAGCGACGAAGTGCTGCCATTTTGAGAGCTCGACTTCTACACTTCTTCACTTCTTTTCTCCACTTTGATTTAGTACTTCCTTCCATCCAAGATCGAAGATCCAAGAGCTAGAGTTGAAGATCTACATTTTTCGAAGAGTGATTTCATCGTTTGAAGTGGGATTGTGATAGATCGAGTTAGATCCTTCGCTGTCCAGATCTGAAGTGTGTTTCTTTTGAGGTGTTTAGGTGATTTGGTGAGTGGTGATTATCTCTCACACGGATCCAAAGGAGTATATCGGATCGTTGGCTTGATTTTGGGTTAAAGTAGTGATTTCCATGCATTTTTGTAAACCTAAGTATAGATCCATATAGATCCATTGTTCATGATGATTTGACATCCATTTTACTACACTTTAACCTATGCAAGTTCATTCATCAAGATTATAGAGACATTACTCATGTTTTCATGCTTGTTAGACTTTGGACTCTTTATTTACGAAATTGCCATTATTGTTATAATTGTTCATTAGATCATATTTGAATGCTTGATTACTTGGATTAATGTTTGACTTGATTGATTGCTATGAATTAGATGATTGATGATTTGATTTAGACAAGATGGTCGAAGATGATTCAAAAGCTAAGGGAAAGGCTCTTGAATTGGAAAAGCTGCTCGTGGCATATGAAGCGGATGATGAAGCTCATATGGATAGATTTGATGATGATGTTGAGATGAGGCTTTGCTATGATGATGATGAGGCGAAGCATGATATGAGATAGCCTTGGTCTAGTCTAGACGGGATCAATCCAAGCATGTTGATAACTCGGTGAAATGGTTCGAGTTTGAGGATAATGGTTTGCTCGAGAGGCGCTTGAGCTAGTATGGAAATAGTCGTCGAGAAGGATGACTAGAAGGCTGAGATCTCATCGTTGTTGAAGGTTCTAGCATGCTCAAAGCAAGAGTACGTTGGGCAGATTCAATAGTCCCTGAAGGCTACTGATTGGTAGTCGAGTACTCTGGGCAGATTCGATAGTCCTAGGCACGGGTCACGATGACGTGCGGAGTTATGTCTAGAACCGGGGTTTCCATTAGCCCTTGACGGACGGATGAAAGAATGAGCCGGTCATTCAATTAACGATGATATCGAAGAAATGATAACAGTGATAGCCAGAGTCATGGATGTTTGGTTGTATCGTCATTCGGTCTTAAGAGTAGTGTTTTCTGGGTGCTTATCTGATCTTGGTTTAGGCCTTGGGGGTTTGTACTTGGAAAACATCGCCCTTGACTCGAGTGATAATTGCTTTACTTTAAATTGTATGCTTTTCTATGTTTGCTTCTGCTTAGTGTGTGTTTAGGGGCTATCACTGTAGAAAGAGGTGGAGTGGGAGGGTTGTATTCCTATTCCTTTTCCTTTATGCTCTTTTGGTATGTTGTTAGTTAATTTATCGCTCACTAAGACTGTTGTCTGACTCAAGGCTTTATGTTTTAACTCTTATTGCCTTGGGCTGTTCGTCCATTTTGGGACGGGCAGACTAGGTAGCAGGTGATAGGTGCTGTTCTTGCTTTCCACAATGCTGATGTCGAAGACGAGCTGGAGGCTTGCATATTATCTTCTTAGTATATGTACTGGATGTTCCGCTGCTTGTATATTCTTTGAGTGTTATGTAGTGAGGCTTGATGTATTGACTGTTCAGATGTTTGTATTCAACTATTATGAAGTTTTATTGATGAGATTCTATTCTGTGAAGCTTCACTATATATATATATATACTATTGTATTTTGTCCATGCGCTGTGAGTAATACGATAGATTTTGTTGTTTTAATTTACCCTGGCAATCGTCCATGGTTGCCTGGCACACTTTACAGCGCACTATCTCTAGATTCGGTGCAGGGGTCATGGGCGGTCGTCACAAAATATAACAATTATTGTTACACACACATATTCATACATACATACACAGATATATATACATAAATATATATATATATGCATGTTTTTAATTTATTACCTTTTAACTATTTATTATATTAAATTAAATTAATCATATTAACTAAATATATGCTAAGTTTTTTGAAATTAATTATTTAGTTTCATAAAATAATTTTTTTAACATTTAAATTTATTTTGTATCTTTTATAAAATTCCTTTTATATTTTAAATAACTTTTAAATTTATAACAAAATTTTAAATTTTCAAATCCTAGTTTGATAACTAACCCTTGGACAAAATAACTCTAGGCCTTATATCTAGGCCAACCATTTAGACTTACTCTACCAATTAGGCCAGGCCGCTAACCAGCGAGGGTAGAAACTTTTTATTCAACCCCAAGCCTAGATACTACTTGTAATGATCTGCCTTTCTTACACCTAAAGATAACACTTAATACATCCACGGTATTCGTGTGCCGATCGTTTTAAGTGTTCGAACGACGGGTCATTTGGGGTTAAAGAAGGAGAAGTCATAATAGAATGTCAAATCATGACGATAAAATGTATAATATATACAAGATCTTTACAAAAATATTCATCTTTATTATAGACAACATCATAGTACAGTAACCTATTTTCAGTCTGATCGATTATAACAGCCTATCCTTATAATTGCTGATAAATACAAACTTAAATCATGAATAACAAAATAGTGGAAGAATATAAGATACATGATTATGCCTTGGAGAATCTAGCTCATCTCCCGAAAGCTCCAAAGCATCCAATTAAATTTGGAAAATATGCTCGAGATGACCGAAACATTATAAAAAAATAACACCCGGATCAGTCTGATAAAACCAGCATGAGAAACTCAAATCACAAGGAATTCTATCATAACTTATAAAAGCCTTTAAAATCAAAGGTATCTCGTAAGAGAACTCCGTACATAAACACGGATGGGTTTTTACCTTACGATAACAAAACCATTTTCTATAGAAAACCCAAAGATGTTATAATAATGTCTAGGGAGAATTAAGTACATAAAATATCTAGAATAGATACCCATAATTAAATTCAACAGCACTAGGTTCTACAATCAAAACCGCAAGGCACGTATTTGTGTAGGATTCCAACATGGCAAGGTAAAGGACTACTTTCTGTATAGTGCACCTCTAGAGAAAATGTACCTAAGCTGCAACCTGTTGTACCTCTGCCAACATAGAGCCAGCTCCCCTTTAACATGACAGGCCAGATTACATCATCCCTCGACACCAAGGCTGCCTTAATTTACCCCATGATGCCTACGTGCATACCGACTCTGAAAGCACAATCTAGATAGAGGAATGATGCTCCTAATGGCAGCGAACCAAAAACTCTGCTACAACCCCTATTTTAGCCATTACCGGGTTATGAGGCTCGTGAGGTCACAATTACCTTTCTCCTCCCTTAGCAATTTCCAATTGGAATGCTAACACTGCCTTCCATGCACAATGCAATGCTAGCATTCGTCCATACAAGTTGTTCAGGATAATAACAAACCAAAGGCACTATTTCTACTACATCCATTTTGGAATCACCCTCCAGATTAGTATCAAGTAGCTCTGCCGCTTCAAATAGCTCGAACATCTTCTAAACGTAGAACGTGTACATGGTTTTGGAGTGGTTACGGTTTTGAGTCATCTCATATAAATACACTCTCCCGCTTACAGATCGCTCCAAAACCAAATCAATGATTTTTCGGTATACTCAATGCCGGTTCTTTTGGAAATATACAGGCAATAATTAGGAGCGGGTATCACTCCCTAACTTTTTAAGTGGACGGATCTCCCTATCATGTCTTAGGAGAACAGAACGAGATTTACATGAATAGTACACCATCATCGAAGATGACCGTGCCATGTTACACATGTGTTTCTCTAAGATATTTCTAGGGTTATATTCTTCGTTGTTAAGTAAGGAATTGCTTCCCTACCACCAAAATTAAGAAGGATTATTAAGGCCAAGATTAGATAGTCTGATGATTTAACTATCAATTAAAACAACAAACAAATCAACAAATCAGTGATTTATTTCCTATGTAACAACTAAGCCTCATTTAATTAATAATACGTTAATTAAAATCTCTTTGATTCATAATACCTTTATAATGGATATTTGTACAACTTCTTATACCTCTTCAATACTTGAAAAACATTTATGTACTTATCTCAGTGGTATAAGTATATTGCCAAAACACTATGCCTTTCAATAGTTGGAAAAAATATCCATATATTTATCTCATCGGTAAAAGTATACTTACAAAACCTAAGGAAGATTTCCCTTTTTCAAATTCCATATTAAATGGGGCATCCAAATTCCATTTGAAACGTCGCTTACTATAAAACCAAACCACTTATCCTTCATAAAAATTCCTTATTTATAAGCCCATTTCATATTAACAAACACCTATATGAATCTCCAAATAAATTTATAAACTTCTTTACAATCTCTAAAATGATTTATAAAATCCCTTTCTATTTATAAGTCTCTTTTACATAATTATTTAATTTAGTAAACCCTTTTTATAAAACAAACTTATTAGCTTTAAACTTCTTATATAAAACATTATCACTATTTAAATTAACCTAAATACCATTATTAAATTACTTAATTAACTTTAAATATAATTATCAAAATGATTAATTATGTTTAAACATCACCATTAAATAATCAATCAACTTTAAATACCTTCTAATAAAGTAATTATTCTAAACTCTATTAATAAAATAAATAATTAACCTTAATACCTTTGTAAAAATAATTAATTAACTTCTAAAAATCATCAATTAAAAAATAAATTAAAAAATAAATTAACATATGACAAATCATTAATTAAAATGAAAATAGCTTAATCATTATTGATTAAAATAATAATTATCTTAAACATAATTAATTAAAATAATAATTACTTAACATTATTAATTAAAATAATAATTAACTTTAAACCTCTTTTATATTTAAATTAACTTTAAACATTATTTGTTTAAATTACTCTAAACATTGTCAATGAAATTAACAATCAAACATTATAAATAAATTTAACTATCTACTTTAAATTGTAATAAACTTAAATTGATTTAAAATCCATATCTCGTCCCATTAGGAAAGAGGCTTAGCAATCTCAATGGTACTTGAATAAGCTACCATTATATTTCATAACGAAATTCAAGTCGCACACAACTATTTACATAAACAACAGAATTGTAAATAAAATTCACACTATCAATCGATAGATAAAATGTCAATATAATTCAACTGGCATATAAATAGGTGTCCGAATTAACATAATAGTAGAACGGTGTTTTATTCTACTAACAGGGTGTCAAGGATTAATTTTAATTACTAACGATGTAATTAAACACTACCAATATTAATTGACTATTAAATTTCACTACAACATATAGGTCATATGATTACATGAATGTGTTCTATAAGTCAATACAAATCCAACGCTGGAAACCGCTAGTAAATCGGGTTTCGAATGGAAGAGGTATTAAATTTCAAAGTTTTAAGTGTTTAAAATCCTTTATTTTTATTTATTTATTATAATATAACACTAACTCACACTCACAAAATCCTACAAGGCCCAACAGCCTAAAATCAACAATAAAACTCTTCCTCAAAACTATCTCAATTTCAACACTCCAGGCTATCCAAAACCTTGAACCAACTTAAGTGTGCACGCGCGTGCACATCACCATGCACTTGTACACCTATCTGTGGCCCTCTGTATCCATGTTGAACCCGCCTGCATGATCGTCAGACCCTGCTCACCCTCGACCGAACCAAAGTCGTGCCCTTTGATCACCCCATGCCTTTTCTTTTAATCCAACGCACATATTCGAGCATGACCTGGAAAACAAAACTCACATAATATCACAACCACCACCGCTTCCCATGCCTGTAGCCACCATCCACTGCCAAATGCCTCGTCATCTCCAACCGTACCTCCAGACCGAGTTACGTGAGGCTCACCGCCTCCTCGTTTCACCAAATCACTAACGTCCGAGACCAAAAAGGGAAACACACTAAGCCCTAGTATGAGCTCTATTGCTCTCCTCCGACCACCGATAACCTTGCACCTTTCACCATACCTCCGCTACATCCCTTAGTTGCTTTGGCTCCAACCATTCGGCCTCCCATCGACCAAATCGCCTGAATTTCAAACTAAACCCAATTCCGTTCAACTTACTCTCTATGCAAAATCTCAAGTTTAAAAATCACCTAAATACTACTAAAAATCATGAATCGATGTGACAAACACGATGGTACAATCTGCTTGTCAAATTATGATTGCAAAAAAATTCACCTTTTAAACTCTCTTACTATGATAAATCAATTTCTATCGCCACATTCGACAAAACGTGGAATAGACAATTTTAAAAATAACTATGGACATAAATGAACATCTTTGCAGTTGACAGCTTGAACTAATATCGAGTAGTTAAGAAGATATTGATTTTTAAACCTTGAAAGAGGTGTATGTTTAAGCTCAAACCAAGAACAAAGAATGAAAAATGAAGCTTATACCAATATCTAGTCTAAATGCTTATTTACAGTAAGCACACTTCTTCACTTCAAACAATATTCAACCAAAAACATGATTATTATACAACTACTTAATATGATTATCATTTCCAATCCAAGCTATTATCAAAATGTTCAACATTTAATGTATATATTTTCCAAAGATACTTAACCATAGTATGAAATGTCTCACCTTCCCGGTTTCTTGAAAATGCAAGAATTAACTTTTCCAAGCTAGTAATCTCCCTTAGAAACTAATCTACCTAACTAATTTTTCAACCTTTAGTTTTTAAGAGATGAGTTTTCTGTTGAAGAATGGAGGAGGTAAAGAAGCAGTAACCAGGAAATCTAAAAGATGGAAAAAATGAGTCAAGGCCTCCCTTTTATAATTATAGTTCCAAGCTACTCCCTCCCATCCATTCTTCTCATCTCATCAAACTTGTCTCCCCTCCATCTTAGCATGTTCTACACGCATAGAACATATCCTCCCTCTTGAACCAACAAGCATTAAACATCACTTGTACTAATGTTTCCTAATGAAGTGAAACTTTATTTTTAATTTTTATTTTAACAAAAAAGTAACATCAACTTTTTGCATGCTTAATTGTGTGTGTGTATGTGTATGTGTGTATATATAAATCAAAATGTATTCTAACTTTATGTATATATGCACATAATAGTGTTACAACATCTCCGATAACTTTTAGATGATATAAAGTCGGAAATTTGGAAAACGAATTCAGACCATATTTTCAATTTTTCTTCGAACTAAATATTTTTGTAGACTAAATTTGAAAAACTATTTCACCATCACTAGTTATCATTTAAAAGAGTTTATTTTAATTATAAAATCCATAATTTGAATATATAAAACTAATTAAATATTCATAACTTTAAGTGGTGAAATTCCGTGTCGTTACACTTTCCCCCATTTAAAAGAATTTCGACCCCAAAATTTTACCACGCCCTTAAACCTAGAAAAACAGACTAATCCAAGAAAACCTAACACTATTTATTTGCCTGTATGATGTCCATATGTCATTGCCATGCAAAATCTTATTGATCACTTACTCGAATACATAGCTTTACTTCCGAACTAGTATCGCTCACCCGACTTCCTAGTGTGGACCCTCATCAGGCTTCTTAATTAGAATCATCCGTTCTCTTTACATAGCCATATACTATGATAGAAAACCTGGTTCCATATTAATTAGAATCGTCACCCTGGTCTAGCTTCTTATTTGGAACAGTGTGAAACACTTAAAGTCGTGTACTTGAATCTTGGATCTAGAATTATATGAAGAAGAGGAAGGATCTACGTACAACTTACGTACTCATCTTAGTTCCTTATTACCCAACTCCTTTTTACCCATTTTCAAAAAGATTTATGAAAATATTTCCCAAAAATTTCAACTTAGGTTCAAACATTTTTAAATGATACAACTTTATTTATGAAACTCCTCATAAAATCATTTTACTTATTTACTTGTATAATACTCTCCTATATCCTAAGAGTATATACAAAGCACCTGATTTTAAATCTTATCCACCTTTAACTATTCAGATATAGACCTAAAAAAATTTGGGTCTTAAAACTCAGTCAACCAGTTCCACCTCTTTATATATTCAGTCCGGTATGTAGCTAAGAAGAGTAGGATGTTGGTATCTAAACTCCGTCCTAGAGTCTATTTATCCTTAGACACTTCTAAGGTAAAGGTGTTTATTAGCTGGCCCAATAACATCCAATAATCTATCACATCCTAGATGTTAAAACCAAAAGACACAGTTTAATAAAAGCATTCTTATTTCACTAGAAGGACAAACTTTGCAGTCCAATTAGTTTCTGGGACACACATCCATAGAAATTAATTTCAAGGCCAAAGTTAGCAGAATAATTACTTTTAAGGACAAAGTCAGCAGTCCAATTACTTTCAGGGACATAATTTCATAGGTTTTTAGGCCTTAGAAACTAATTATTTTGCATTTTGTCCTTAAAAGTAATTATTTCAGTTGTGCGTCCTAGAAACTAATTGCACTAGCTAAAGAGGCCCTTTAAAACTTGTCTTAATTTTTATTAAGGTTGTTAAAAAATTATTTCAACCCCACCTTTCCACTATTCAAGGGAAAAACTATTTAAAACTTTACTAGCTATTCTCTAAGTTTAAAGAATGATTTTAGAATAATAAAAAATAACTACATATCATTCAAAATGTATCCAAGATTACATACTATACATAACTTCTTAAATACACCGTACATACTAAGGGTTCATACTAAAAATACCTATCTCTACCTAATGTTCTCTACCTCTTTCCATGTAAACTTTCCCTATCTTATCTCTTTCAAAGGGGATGGATTCTCCCTTTTAATAATTCCCTCGGCCTGTTGTACCCTTTGTATTAGGGGGCAATTTTTCTTGATGTGTCCTAGATGTTGGTAGAAAAAGCAATGTTTTTCCCAAAGTTTGGGAACTTCCAAAAACTTAATTCCTTCTGTACAATAATCCATAGTATGTCCTTTCTTGTGACATCTATAGTAAATAATTTCATTACCCTTTTTGAAGAATTTCTATTGTGGACCCCCTTCTTTCGATTTATCCTCCCGAGGCTTCTTCCAGTGTGGTAGGAATTTCCACTTTTTGCATTTATTGTTATTGATGTTACTGCTCTTGGATGACATTGTTGGCTTCTTTCGAACTTCTAATACTTCTTCATTCGGAACCCCAGCTGCTTTGGCGAGTTGTCTATCAGCCTTGCCATCCCTTGTTGTTGAATTCATTCGATGTCTTTCCCCATCAATGTCCTACTCGCGTACTTATTCTTACTACCTGATTATAGCAAGATATCTTTATAATACACTTCCAGACTAGATTTATATTGGGAAAGGTATCATCTACAAATGGTAATAAACAAACATTATCATTCCCTAACAAACAATTTCAACCAAATAACTATATCAACTTTGAAAATTATTCATTTATATATAAAATATAATCCTTGGTAAAATTATTCCATTTACCAAGTTAAAAATAATACTGTATCAGTTTGCCTTGTTCGAGTGTTCAGAAACACTATCGACACCGTGGTGTCCCATTTCTCGACCAGAATTCATAAGCCACTCAACATAATATAAATCATTTTTATACACTTACAAATACGCACTCTTATATATAATATACTCGACTCATTCTTAGGTGTTACTAACCCCATCTCTATTGATTTTACTCATTCTAGGGTATTACTAACCCAATCTCTAATGAGTTTACCCCATTAAGTCCTAGGTGTGCACTCAACCTAAGCTCCGATACAATGTGTAACGATCTACCTTTCTTACACCTAAAAGTGACACTTAATACATCCTCGATATTCGTGTGCCGATCGTTTAAGTGTCAAAAAGGCATGTCATTTAGGATTAAAGAAGGAGAAGATATAAAAGAATCCCACTTTATGACGAGAAAATACATAATATATACAAGATCTTTACCAAATAAATCATCTTTATTATACACAACATCAGAGTGCGCTAACCTATTTTTAGTCTGGACAGTTATAACAGAACGTCCTTACAATTGCTGATAAATAAAAACGAAAATCAAGAACAATAAAACAGTGGAAGAATACATCTTAGAGAATTTTGCTCATCTCTTGAAAGCTCCAAAGCATCCTGCTAAATTTGGAAAATATGCTCGGGCTGATCTGAACATTATAAGAAAATAATGCCCGGATCGGTTTGGTAAAACCAACATGAGGAGCTCAAATCATAAGGAATTTTATTATAACTTATAAAACCCTTTATAATTAAAGATATCTCGTAAGACCACTCCGCACATAAACACAGACGTGTTTTTACCTTGCGATAACCAAACCATTTTCTATAGAAAATCCAATGATATTATAATAAGGTCTAAGGGAGAAAATAAATATATAAAATATCTGGAATAGTTACCCATAATTACATTCAAGAGTACTAGGTTCTACAATCAAAGCCATAAGGATGTATTTGGATTTGTATTCCAACATGGTAAGGTAAGTGACTACTTTCCATAAAGTACCCCTTTAGAGAAAAGTGTACCTTAGGCTGCAACTCGTTTCACCTCTGTCAACATAGAGCCGGCTGCCCCTTTAACAAGACAGGATGGATTACATCATTTTTCAACACCGAGGCTTCCTTAATTTGCCCTACAGTGCCTGCGTGCATACCAACTCCAAAAGCCTGATCTAGGTAAAGGAATGATGCCTCTAATGGTAGTGAACCACATACCTCTGCTTCATTCCCTGTATTAGCCATTGCCGGGATGCGAGGCTCATGGGGTCACGATTACCTTTTTCCTCCCATAGCCATTCCCACTTGGAATGCTAACACTACCTTCCAGACACAATGCAATACTAGCATTCGTCCATACAAGTTGTCCAGGATAAGAACAAACCAAAGGCACTACTTCTACTACATCCATTTTGGAATCACCCTCAGGATTAGTAGCAAGTAGCCTTGCACTTCAAATTGCTCAAACATCTTCCAAACATAGAACATGTATATGGTTTTGGAGTGATTAAAGTTTAAAGTCATCTCATATAAGTACACTCCCACGCTTACTGGTCACTCCAAAACTAAATCGACGATTTTCCACTAAACTCAACTCCGGCTCTTTTGGAAATATACAAGCTATATAGGAGCGGGGATCACCCTCTAACCGTTTAAGTGGACATATCTCCCTATCAATTATCATAGGAGAACAGAAGGAGATTTACACGCATAGTATAACATCATCGAAGATGACTGTGCCATGTAACCCACGCGTTTCTCCAAGATATTTCCAAAGTTATATCATTCGGTGTTAACTAGGGAATTGCTTCCCTACCCCCAAAATTAAGAAGGATTATTAAGGCCAAGATTTGATAGTATGATGATTTAACTATCAAGTAAAACAACAAACAAATAAACAAATCAAAGATTTATTTCCCATGTAACCACTAAGCCTCATTTAATTAATCTTTCCTTAATTAAAATCTCAATTCAAAATAGCTTTATAAAGGATATTTTTACAACTTCTTATACCTCTTTCAATACTTGGAAAACATTTATGTACTTGTCTTAATGGTATAAGTATATCACCAAAACATTATGCTTTTCAATAGTTAGAAAAAATAACCACACACACACACACACACACACATATATATATATATATATATCTCATCGGTAAAAGTATATTTACAAAACTTAAGGAAGATTCCCTTTTTCAAATTCCATATTAAATGGGCTAGTCGAATTCCATTTGAAATGTTGCTTACTATAAAACCAAACCACTTATCCTTCATAAAAATTCCTTATTTATAAACCCATTTCATATTTACAAATACCTTTATAAATCTTCAAATAAATTTATAAACTTCTTTTCAGTCTCTAAAATGATTTATAAATCTCTTTTGCTTAATTCATTTATTTAGTAAAGCTCTTTTTATAAAACAAACTTTTTAGCTTTAAAATTCTTATATAAAAAAATATCATTATTTAAAGCATATTCTTAAGTTAATTAAATTAACTTAAGTACCATTATTAAATTAATTAATTTACTTTAAATACAATTAACAAAATGATTAATTAAGTTTAAACATCACCATTAAATAATCTCTCAGCTTTAAATACCTTTTAATAAAGTAATTAATTAATCTAAACTATGTTAATAAAATAATTAATTAACTTAAATATATTTATAAAAATAATTAATTATCTTCTAAACATCATCAGTTAAGATATAAATTAACATAAGACAAATCATTAATTAAAATGATAATAGCTTAATCATTATTAATTTAAATAATAATTATCTTAAGCATAATTAATAAAAATAATAATTACTTAACACTATTAATTAAAATAATAATTTACTTTAAACTTCTTTTAAATTTAAATTTAGTTTAAACATTATTTATTTAAATTACTTTAAACATTGTTAACGAAATTAACAATTAGACATTATAAATAAATTTAACAACCTACTTTAAATTTTTATAAACTTAAATTGATTTCAAATCCATAACTTGTCCTATTTGGAAAGAGACTTAGCAATCTCAATGGTACTTAAATAAGTTACCATTATATTTCATAATAACATTCAAGTCATGCACAACTATTTACATAAATAATATATATGTAAATGAAATTCACACTATCATTCGATATATAACATGTCAACATAATTAACTGGCATATAAATAGATGTCCAATTTAACATAATAGTAGAACGATGTTTTATTCTGCTAACAGGATGTCAAGGATAAATTTTAATTACTAACGACGTAATTAAACACTGGCAGTATTAATTGACTATTAAATTTCACTATAACACATGGGTCATATGATCACATGAGTGTGTTCTTTAAGTCAATATGAGTCCCATGCCGGAAACCACAAGTAAATTGGGTTCCAAACGAAAGAGGTATGAAATTTCAAAGTTTTAAGTGTTTACAATCCTTTATTTTTATTTATTTCTTTTCATATTACACTAACTCACACTCACAAAAGCCTACAAGGCCCAACAACCCAAAATCAATAATATAACTCTTCCTCCACAAAACTATCTCAATTTCAACACTCCAGGCAATCCAAAACCTAAAACCAAATCAAGTGTGTACGTGCATGCACATCACCTTGCACATGTACACCTATCCATGGACCTCCACGGCCACGTCGAACCCGCCCACATGATCACCGAATTGTGCTCACCTCGATCGAACCAAAGTCGCGCACTTTGATCACCCTATGCCATTCCCATTCACCCAACCCATGCATTCGAGCACGGCTTGGAAATCAAAACTCATTGAATATCAGAACCACCGCCGCTTCCCACGCCTTTAGCCACCAACTCCACCGCCAACAGCCTCATAATCTCTTGCCGCACCTCTAGGTCGAGTAACGTGAGGCTCGACACCTCCTTCTGTCACCAAATCACTCATGTCCTAGACCAAAAAGGGAAGCACGTTAAACTCTAGTATGAGCTCTATAGTTCTCCTTCGACCACTGATCACTTTGCGCCTTTCACACACCTCTGCTACATCCTTTAGTTGCTCCAGCTCCGAACACTTAGCCTCCTAATGACCAAATTGTTAGAATTTCAAATTAAATCCAATTCCATACAACTTACTCTTAAAACCAATTCTCAAGCTTAAAAATCACCATAATACCACTAAAAATCATGAATCGATGTGACGAACGCGATGGTACAGTTCATTTGTCAAATTATGATTGCTAAAAATTTCACCTTTTAAGCTCTCTTACTGTAATAAATCAATTTCGGTCACCACAGTAGACAAAATGTCGAATGAACAATTTTAAAAATAACCATGGACTTAAATGAACATCTTTGAAGTTGACGGCTTGAGCTAACATCGAGTAGTTAAGACGATATTGATTTTTAAACCTTGAAAGAGGTGTATGTTTAAGCTCAAACCAAGAACTGAGAATGAAAAATGAACCCTGTACCAATATCTACTGTAAATGCTTATTTACTATAAGCACACTTCTCCACTCTAAACAATATTTATCTAAAAACATGATTTTTACATAACTACTTAACATGAATATATTTCCAAACAAAGCTATCATCAAAATACTCAACGTTTAATGTATCTATTTTCCAAAAATATTTAACCATAGTTTGAAATGTCTCACCTTTCCGGATTCTTGAATGTGCAAGAATTAACTTTTCTAAGCTAGTAACCTCCCTTAGCTAATAATCAACCTAACTAAATTTCCAAGCTTTATCTTTTGAGAAAGGGTTATTTTGTTGAAGAATGGAGGAGGTAAAAAACCAATAACTAGGAAATCTAAAATATGGAAAAAATGAGTCAAGGACCCCCTTTTATAATTGCATTTCCAAGCTACTCCCTCCCTTCCATTCTTTCCACCTCATCGACCTTGTCTCCCCTCCACCTTAGCACGTTCTACATGCATAGAACATCTCCCCCTTCTTGAGCCAACAAGCATTAAACATCAATTGTACTAATGTTTTCTAATGGTGTGATACTTTACTTTATCTTTCAATTTTAATTTTTAAAAAAAAATCACATCAACTTTATGTATGCTTAAGTGTGTTTGTGCACACACACAAAAATCAAAATGTATTCTAGCTTGTTGTGAATTTATGAATATATGTACACAATAGTGTTATAACATCTCCGACCACTTTTAAATGATGAAATGTCAGAAATTTGGAAAATGAATTACAGTCACATTTTCGATTTTTCTTCGAACTAAATATTATTGTAAACGAAATTTGGAAAACTATTTCGCCATCACTAGTTATCATTTAAAAGAGTTTTACTTTAACTATAAAATCCATAATTTGAATATTTAAAATTAATTAAATATTCTTAAATTAAATTCTAGGTCGTTACACTACTATTCTAAACACCCATCAGATGGAAAAGTTTATTAGTTTGCCCTTAATTCTGGCTAATTAGACTACATAAACTATACGAGGTTTTACACCATTGTAGGAACCGATTCGTTTCCCAAGAGGTGAAATGGGTAAATTTAAAAATATTTCCCAATTTGGATTTTAATGGGCCAATGTAATCTATTAATTTGCATTAGATCCAATTTAACTTATTAAAATAAAATCATATTTTTTTCTAAAGTACTATATATTTGTTTAATTAATCTAATTAATTAAATTTGTTTAGTGATTATTTTGAATATATCTTATATATTGACATATAGGTATCCATGTATGTGTAATTAATTGGAAGCTTTGTTTTCTATAATTAAGTAGGTAATAGATTATATCCATATTTATGGGTATAAATTGAGAGGTCATAAATATGACTTAAGCATGATTAACAAAAAAATTGTTTTATCTACTTTGGGTATGTAAAAAGCACATGACATTTGGTGTATATTACAAAGTGCACATATGTATTACATAATAGTTTGACGATAAACAAGCATGTATGTGTGTTCATGTGTGTATTACATAATAGAATATCTCGTCTGACCACATCTCCCCTTTCTCATTCTGCTTCCTCCAACCATATTTTTGGCTCCACCTTGCCTCGTCTAGCTATGCCAAAGAAGAAAGACAAGCATAAGTTCTCTGATGCTCTTGACTCAGGTCTGAAAAGGAAACATCTTTGACACACTATGGCCAACGCTACAACTTCAACCCTAATCCAACTATGTCCAACATTCATGGAGATTTGTTTGGATGCTTTACGTTGGAGGGTATGTCTTCATCTGTCGTTCCTGCTAAATGTCACCCAAATTGTCCATGTTACTCCTGATTTTGCGAATGAAAATCACATTTCTGCTATACAAGGTGATCCTGTTGACGTCTTTGGTATCCACATATCCCCTGATTTTTCCTCTGATAACGAGGATGTGTAAAACCTAGTTGGGCAGTCTCTATCTGTAAGAGTCCAAAAACTCGGCCTTCGAAAATCGGCACCCGTACTTCACTTGTACTCAAATGCCGTAGATTCAAACGCCGAATCTGGCTTCCCGGAGCTTATAACAACATTAAGTATAACAACACGGCGGAATAAAGAAATCAATGATATCATATACAACTCGAATGATATCAATATGATACAACAATATTAGAGATAAATAATGATATAGCGGAAATAACAGAAGTGATAACACCAAAAGATCTTCAAAAGAGAATGAATCCAACAACTCCAACATCAGCTCAAACCACCATCACCATCCACAAAGATAAGCAAACTCAGTGCGTGAACTCCAGACACTGAACTAGCTCCAGATAATCCACTAAACCTGAATATCTAAGAAACCCAACTCTAGACTGCCCGTGTGGAAAATAGTGGGCACCCAGAGTTTAGGAAGGGAACAATAAACTCTAGGTCAGTCATGGGACTGGTGTGAGCAACAAAAACAGTTTATCTTTAAACAACAACAAAAGAATTTTAAACATTGAAACCCGCAATGCTTTTGGAAAATGAAACTACCATAAGATCTCCCGCCACACACACAATGCAAACGTAGAATTGGAGGAGATTTCTTCTTATGATAGTCAAACATGCTTACTACGCAAAATCATTGGGTTATTATTATTATTAGTGCATAGTGGAAAACATTTCGAAAGTATAATATTAATCTTAGCCAGCATAGGCATTTCACGTTACACCTACTATAGCTACTATGTTCAATAGCAGGTTACCACCACATTCCATAGCAGGTTATACAACTAAAACCATACAAGGTTCGTATTGTTTCTTTGGATTTCCAACAAATGGTCAGGCTAAGGAACTTCCTACTGCCAATGGGATCGCCTCTGGCGGGACATCCCGAGAACCTACCCGGCTCTCTGCCAACACAAAACCAGGTTACCTCTGTAACTAGGTAACTACTTCTCGAGTAAGCCACCCCCCTGGTCCTTTGGGACCTTTATCCGAGAGCTCTCGATAACCAACATCACACAGTAATAAATATAGTGTGTCCACATGAGTAAGTATCTGGGCTCCATACCATGATACCACCCTTTTCCAGAAGGAAATGACATACCCTAAAGGGAGTGACCCTCATAACCTTGCCGCATCATTCATGTTTCGACCATTTCTGGTCTGTGAGGTTCGATGAGGTCTCGTCCACAAAGCTACACTTTTCCACAAAGCCATGCTTTGATCAACAAATGATCAATAGATGATCAACACATAGCAACACTCAGCATGCCACATTACCAAATTGGGAGTATATCGCTGATAACCTTCAACTACATAACCTCTGAGCTCGTACGTCTCAGAGAAGGGTGTTAAGCTAAGAGAATAAATTCTCCCCCACCAAGAGAAATGTATCTGAAAGAAATCTGCTTTATATCTCAAAATGAAATGTCAGACATGTAACCATACAAGTCTGTTTCGGGTTCGAACAGAACCGAAGGCACTTCCAAAGAAACCCTTGCAATCCGGGTATTCACAATCCCGATCGGACTTCCCATCATTTAGGGAATCTCTATACCGGAGCAACTTAGTGCAGAGACAATCGATAGGTTATCCTATCGTTCTCGCAAATACCCGGTCTTCAACACCGGTCTTCAAATGCTATCCATATACGACGTATCATTGTTCGGAATGGGTTATATGACACAAAGGTCCTTCCCCGGCTAAACCGAATAATGAGCGCAATATTTAAAAATATATGGATATTGGGATTTCAGTTAAGTCACAACTTAAACCCAACTTTCTTTTCAAATGGTTTAACAAATTACCATTTTCTAATCTTTGAACAAAAAGATTCATTTTAACAACCTTCAACGGTTTAAACAATTTCCACACTTCAATCTTTTAAACAAAAGATTCATTCACAGATTTTCCAAATTAATTTCCATTTCAATTTGATTAACTTGTTAAATCTTTAAATCAAAGTTTTAACTTATAGCTATCAAAACAATTTCATTTTGAATGGTTTAAACAAATCACCATTTTAAATCTGTTAAAAATAAACAGATTCAATTCATAGCTTTCAAAAAGAATTCACTCATAACTTGGAAAATCATTTTTTCAATTCAAACTTGAAATTCCTTTAACTTAAATTGGAATTTCATATCTTATATGAAAGCTTTTATCATTTGAAAACAAACAGTTTTCATTCTGGAAAATCTGATTCATTAACACAAGTTAAACCCTTGGGTTAAGTTCAAATTCCCAAACCAATACTTTTAAAATGGTTTAAATTCATATAAACATATTTATAACATCTTTAACCATAATTTCCAATCATGGAATTCAATTCGAAATTTTCAATTCAAATTCAAATTGAATTATTTAAATTGGAAGCTTTATTAAGTTATTTAAAATAACTTTTATCTTTGAAAACACCTTTTCAAAAGCTTTAACATTTAACCCAAATCCGTTTCCAAAATCATTTGAAATTAAAATTTCAAATGATTTAAATTTAAATCATTTGTGACTTAATCGATATCCTCGTGAAATCCATATTTGTGTGTGTAAAAGTGTAGTCCAGGGGTTTCACACGGTAGTTCAACATCATTCAATCATCACAGATCAAAATACAGAAATATAGTTTGATAAGCGATATAAACTATAACGCTTATCTTTTATTCACAGATCATAGATCACAGATATATATATTGCAGATAATAAAAATTACATTCATCCCAGATAAATAACTACAGTGCAAGTCACACACAAATTAGGATGTATCACAAAGCATCACAAGTCAGGGATATCAAACAATTCACAGCATTCAATAGAATACAATTATCCATAAATGAAACCAAATCAAGATATCTGATTAATCTAAACCACATTATTTGCCTATGGATAATTTCTAGTCAGGGTTAATCAATAATTAATTAATTACAAACATTTAATTAATTATTCTTTAATTAATGTTTGTACCAAAAATGGGCACAACACTCTTCGGAAGTTTTTGAAGAGATAAAAGTGAAGAATGAAAATTAAAACTGTGGATTATCTAACAAAAACTCCAAATAACAGAAAGTAAATTGCAAAGACAAGCGATTTAGAGTGGTTCGGCGTTTCGCCTACGTCCACTATGAAGTTTGATGATTTTATTGCTCGATACTTGAAGGTTACAGTAGTTTATAATGTAATACAACTGAATTTAAATGCTAAGTGTCAATCTAAAGCAGCGACGGTGTTCTGGAATAGATCTGGCAGAATCTGGGCGCTCTTCAGTACTTAGAATTATCCGACCCTTTTTCTGAATGACCAGGGGCTCTATTTATAGGTGTAGGAGGCTGATATTTCGCCTAAAATGAGGGGAGACCAGTTCTGGTACGTCAGGGGGCCCACATGGCCGAAATCTGGAGATCCAGGCCCACTTTGGGATCGATTCGACCCTTGGTTCGAATCGATCAAGAAATCATCCAATCGAGCTGAAATTTGGTGTGGACATTCTTTGATGTGCATGCAAGCTTCTGTGAAAATTTCGTAGCATTTGGACTTGTAGATCTTGAGTTATGAGCGATTCAAGTTGGAGTTCATCGCCTTATGGATCCGTTCGAATCGATGTGCTTCGAGTCCATAGGTTCGAATCGATGGTGTTGCACGTGAAGATAGTGACGTGTTGCGTGTGCTTCGGGTCAATCCAGCTTTCGCTCCGAGTTTTACTGAGTCAACTCCGTGTATCTCGCTACTCTGACTCGATAGATCCGAGGGGATGGACTCGAAGATAGGTGTCTTCGAATCGATCAAGGCATATTACGTTCGATCGATTCGAAGCTGCCTCATGAGATGGAGTCGAGGTCCTTATGACTACATGGATTCGAAGGATCCTTCCTTCGATGGATTCGAACTATGGTGTATGCGAGGATGGATTCGAACTTAAGGCATATGAGGACTTGCTTGATGGAGTCGAAGGCGGTGAATGCTCTAATGGATTCGAAGCTATCGGTTTCGCCTGATGGAGTCGAAGTAATTCTCCTTTGACCGATTCGAACCAGCCTCTTTCTCATGGATACGAGGCAATGCTTGTCTGATGGATTCGAACATAGGCTCCGCCTATGGATTCGAACTAAGGATGTTCTACTCCATCTTTTGTCGACAATATCTCGAGCATACGAACTCGGATTGACTTGAAACTTGGACTGTTGGTTCCCACGGCTTTGCTTGACGTGCCTTATCAATTGTAGCCCGATCTGGACTTGAACAAATTTCATCGATATCCGTAGCGATCCTTGCGTGTAACCGATTTTCGAGACGATCTGTCACCGGTATCTAGTCAAGTCCTTGGTGTCACGGCCTTGCCAAAAGGCGGGATAACATTTGCCCCCCAAAGTACGTCTTGTGTACACATGACGTGCTTTGTAAAGACGCAGTTTCACGTCGTCCAATTGTCACATGTTCTGTTGAAAACGGTATTCTCTATAGCATTTCATATCGACCCTCTCCTGAACCAATGTGAAATTTGAGTTGTAACCATGTCCGTCAGTTGGTCTAGGAAGTTCCTTCGTATTAATCCTCTCCTAAATCAATATAGAAGGTCGAAGGACCGACATCGTATTGGTGAACTTAGAATTCTCGTGATACGAAACACTTGTTCGTATTGTAGTGGATGGAGTCGAACAAAGGCTTCGAATCGATGGAACTCACTAGTGATGGATTCGAACCGATGTGATGATGGACCTTGATTCGTTTTGATGATAACTGAGGGATACGAAGCGATCGTTCGTATTAGTAGGCCATGCACTGTTGTGGTTCTATTAACACCTTGATCTGTTGGAATCGAATGTTCTCTAAGCCTTTCTAACATTTGTGCTTCGAATCGAATTTTGATGGACTCGAGGCAATCGATTCGAAGCGTGGCTTAGTACTAATCTATGTGGGAGTCTGAGTCGATTCTAACATTCTGGCTTATGGATTCGAACTTGCCGCTTCGTATTGATTCGATGTCTTCACCCGTTGAAGCCGGTCACTCATACCGGGAGGCGAATCGCCACTGAGTTGTTATAAATACCGGGGTCCTATTCACTTTTCACTTTTTCTACTTTTGCTCTGTTTCTCTGCGTCTTCGAATCGATCTAGCACTCGCGTGAATCGAAGCCATCTGCCCTCCTTTGAATTGCAACAATCCTTTCTTGTTTCATCTCGTATTTAGGTAGGCGATTCGACTAAATACTTTAAGCTTCGGGCTTCGATGTAATTCCCTTTGCTTACGTTCGTATCGATCTGGATGGAATCGAATCTAGGGATGAAAAAAGAAACGACTTCCTCGCATCGATCTTGGATGGTGGTTTTCGAATCGATCTCAGATAACCAAAAAAATTTTGTGGCGTTCGCATCGATCTTGGATGGTGGTTTTCGAATCGATCTCAGATAACCAAATTTTTCGTGGCGTTCGCATCGATCTGTGGAGGTATGTTGATCGAATCGATCATTGGTGATGAATCGATCGTATCGATTCGAGGCGATCGATACGAGGAGTTGTGGTATACTCACCTACGATCGATTCAAAGATTATGCTTACTATGATCGATACGAAGCTTCGTCCATTCGACACATGATTTTTCCAGAGATCGATTCGAAGGATAAACCATCTCAGCCTGAACTGCATTGATTCGGATTGTATCGGTTCGAATCGCTTTGACTCGAGTTTGTATTGATTCGAACCTGTACCGATTCGAAGGCACACCTTTAAGATCGATTCGAAGCTGTATGGACTCGAACCTTGATCTTTACGAACGAGCTTCCATGGATACGAGAACTTCACATGATTATTGGCATGACTCCGACGAGCTTCATCTTTGCATATTCGGACTAAATTTTTGTTGTGCATATTTGACTGCCCTTCAAAGCTCGTCGATGGAACTGTAACTTTGAAAAATTAACCTGAACTAATCAATCATGGATTCTGAATAACATGTTTTAAGACGGCCAGCAATGACGGTCGCTCTAATTAGCTTCATAATCTCTGAAGCTTGCATCTTGTTCTCAGTTTTGTTGAATCTGTTAAGTAACGCACAGCACTTGCACTGCACGACACATTCATACACTTCTCACTGGGGAATGCACGGGCTCTTTATGAACTTAACGTTGCTTTCTGATGAGTTAGCTACTTATGGAATCTTCGAGCTCCCAACAACAAGAGGTACAGAGCTCGACTCCTCCGGTGCTTGAGATTCCCGATATTCCTGCCGATGTAATCGATTCAGCTCCAGATGAATTGCCAGAGGCTATATTTATTGAGGACCCAGTTGATTCGGTTCAATCTAACATCTCCGAATCCTTATTGGGACGAATATGCTTAAAGCATAACATATCTCTGGATGATGTGTTATTACCTAATGCTGATGATAGACCGCACAATCCGCCTGATGGATATACGGCTTTTTATCGCCATGCTTGCGCGGCCGGAACTCTCCCTCCTTTCAATCAATATATCAGAGGGATGCTATCATATTTGGGAATTGCTCCTTCACAACTTCATCCCAACGGGCACGCGTTGCTGAACAGTGCCTTTATCATATTCATGGACTGTCTCTTTCGCCCTCCAAGGCCCACCGAGATCAGACACATATTTAACTTCAAGAGTAGGGGTGATAGCCCGTCTTTTACATTTCTGGTGGCAGTTAGGAATTGCCAAGTGGTAGTGGGAGCTTGGACTCGACTGAGTTATTTTAAGAACGAGTGGTTCTATGTTCGGTGCCCTCCGGGTTTCGCTAGGCGATGGTTGTCTAGACGTAAGTGCCTTAACTTGTTTTCTTGACCAATAGCTCTTTGGTGTTAAAATTGACATTTCATTCCCTTTACAGCCATTATCTCCAGACCCGACGGAGGGCGTTTCAAAGGTATCGTCCGAAGTCTTCAAGAAGTTCCAAGCGAGTTGAGACATATTGACTCGGTGCTGAACGATTATAACTTAAGAATTCTTGGTTTGATCGACGTTAATCAAAGTATGGTCGTCGAGGGATTGGCAAAGCCTGCCTCCAAGAAGGAAGATAAGAAGAAAACCAAGAAGAGAAAGGTGAAGAAGTTACTCGGAATCAGATTAATCGAGGCAAGTGACGAAGAAAGAACCCTTACAGATTCGGAGCCAATGGCTGACCTTTCGGGAAACTTGGAGGAATCGGGTGAAAAACGGAAAGGCAAGGCCGCCGTTTCCAAAAAACTTAAGTCCAAGGGGGGAAAATCTGTATATGTGTTTCTTCCCGCTTCCGGAGTCATGATTTCTGAGGCCGCCCCTTCTCATTCGAGAGATTCTTTCAAAGGGCTTAACGATATTCCTATCCCAGATTATATATCGATTTCTCATAATCCTGGGTTAGAGGAATCTCAAGATGTCCTAAACATGAACGAGCCCTTTCCTTTAAGTGCGGTCAACACTTCCGGGGGGTTTACACATTTACACACACTTCCACAGCACTTCATGACTTTTGCATAGTAAACATTGCTTTATGGGATCCTAATCCGTAATTCTTTCTTATCGCAGGTGAGATGTCAGGACGTGGCTCTACTCTGGATAGGCTTCGGAATGTGCGCCAATCTTCTCCATTTTACGATTCCCGCAGGAGAGAAACAGATAGGGATCATGGGCGAAGCTATTCAAGTCAAGAACGTTATGATAGAGACAGAGATTACTCGCGTGGCCGTTCTGGCTATGACTATTCTGACAAAGATCGGGGATACCAGTACCGACCCCGATCTCGCTCTCCTCTACCTCCCAGGGCCCCAGTAGACCTCCCAGGGCCATCTCATTAGCAGCAGCTGCCTTCTCAATCTTCTCGGCCTGATGCTCAGCGGCCAAGAATGGAACCGACAGCAGCCGCTATAATTGAACAAGCTCCGGCTGAATTGACAAGCGAGGGAGCTGCTAAACTTGCCTAAATGAAAAATGACTATCCTGAAATTTGCATGGATGGCTATATCTTCCCTCCTAACTTTAAAAGAATTCCTCCGGACGCTGAGACCACTGCTCATAGTTACATCCACGACTTCTATGCTCAGTATAAGGAGTGGTACAAGGCAGCTGTGAAGGCTTCTAGAGTAGCTTTTGACCGGGCGAAGATCATTGCTGAACGTGATGCTGACATTGTCAAACAAAAACGCATCATTCAGGTTCTTCAATCTGAAGTGGAGACGTCCCGGAAGTCAGAGCTTGAAACACTTCAGAAACATGAAGATGTTGTGGCCAAACTGGCGAGAATGCAGCAGGAACACTGCGCCACGGTGGAAGAGATGGGCCATCGCAACACCACCATTGCAGCTGAGCGAGACTTAGCCGTTAAAGAGCTGAATGAGCTCAAGGCCAAATTCACTGAAATGGTGAAGGAGAAGGACGATGCAAACGCCACTGCTCAAGAGGCTTGCGACCAAGCAGTATCTCTCAGGACCGAACTTGCTGCGGCGGCGGTCAAGGCTAAGTCTGCGGAAGCAGAAATTCAGGAAAAGATCTTGGAGGAGAGGTCTAGGCTAGATGCTGAGTTTGATGATCTCTTAGTCACGTATAACGCTAATGTGCTGGAACACAGAAATTTAGCGTGGCTGGGAGATGACTTCATGATCTTGTACAATGCCTGGACCCGGCTGGTGAATGAGAAAAGAGCAGCGCATCCAGATGGAACACTTGACGACTTTGAACTGGAGATGCGTTTGCTCACCGAGGATGAGAGGAAGACCCTTCATGAGGCAGTGATCTCTATGGCAAAAGAAAAGCTTGGCGTTCAATCTCTAGAGACAGGCGAAGGCTCGGGGATCGCGCATCACGAGACAAGCGTTGAAGCTGTAATTCCAACATTGCCCAAAACCACTGGTGCGGTAGATCCCCAGTCCGTCCCTGCATATAATCCTGACCAACCACTATTGTCTTCCGCCGAGGATTCTGCCCACGTTTCGGTCCAGACCAAGGAAGGTATTTGAACACTTTTCGTAGTTTAGCTTTGAAGAACCTTAAGCAACACACTTGGCTAACAATCTTCGTTTTGTCGCATTTCAGTGACTGAAGTTATTGTTTCTGCGCCTCTTGCTCTATCAGTTCCACATCAAACACAAAGGGTTGTTTTTTATGAATCCATCACTACTTCTACCTTGATTGGCGAGGAGGGAGATGCAAATATGTTTTCTTTCAGCGCTCAAATGATTGAGGAGCTTCTCAATGAACCCATCGATCCCTCTGCCAACCCGTCCGATGCTGTGAGTGGGGCTGCTCCGGCCGTTAGTTCATCTATGCCAGCTATTGGCACATCCGATGCGGCCCAAGTATCTCGTGAGGACGACATTATTGCTGAGATTGATGCCGAGATGGCAGCAGGGAATGCCGGTATGAATCCCCCCGGGCCTGCCCCGTTAATGGTGATTTCACCGGGAGGTACCGTAGTGATCGAAACTGCTCCTGTTCCTCCTCCTGCTACTACTCCTATGCCTCCAGCTCGACCTCCTAGAAGAATTTCCGTCGCCTCCAGTTCTGAGGAAGACGTTGACATTATATCGCTGCCGGAGGGCAAGCCTGAAAAGAGTAAGCGGTCGAGGAGAAAATCAGGCAACGGATCTGGTGGGGCTACCCCGAAGAAGAAGATAAGGAAGAAGAAAGATTGAACTCTTTCTTTAAATCTTTGTTGTGTAGGGTAGCATTTTGTTGATTTCTCTATAGCCGTGTATAGATGTGGATTTGGCTCCCACTAGCAGAATTTTCTTTAAACACTTTGTAATCAGATTCTTTTTGTTGATAGTGGAAATGAAAATTTATTCCCTTTTGTCTTCAACTTGTTACGTGTTATGGTTCTGCCCCCAGTATTGGGAATAAGTGTGGAGTTGACGTATGTTTATACCCCGTCTCGCGCTCTGGGAGTACAGAGTTGAATGAATGTTTATACTCCGCCTCGCACTCTGGGAGTACGGAGTTAAGTTAATGTTTGTACTCCGCCTCGCACTCTGGGAGTACGGAGTTAGAAAAATGTTTATACTCCGCCTCGCACTCTGGGAGTACGGAGTTTAGCAAATGTTTATACTCCGCCTCGCACTCTAGGAGTACGGAGTTAAGAAAATGTTTATACTCCGCCTCGCACTCTGGGAGTACGGAGTTAAGGAATGTTTATACTCCGCCTCGCACTCTGGGAGTACGGAGTTAAGGAATGTTTATACTCCGCCTCGCACTCTGGGAGTACGGAGTTAAGAAAATGTTTATACTCCGCCTCGCACTTTGGGAGTACGGAGTTTGGAAAATGTTTATACTCCGCCTCGCGCTCTGGGAGTACGGAGTTAAGTGAAGGGTTGTCGTGTATCAACCCATTTCTTGGCCTAATGTGATGGCTTGCCCCCGAGCTCGGGTTTCATTTAGTGAGTGGTTGATTGCTTCACAGCCACTCCCTACTTGAATAAATTCCACTGTGTGATGGAACTTAGCTCTTCGTGCATCGTGATGTTGTACATTGTATTTAATGAATCACAGCTCTGGCTTGAAGAGATGGCATTTTATTGTTGAAATAAGAAAATATGGCAAATCAGCTGCCTTATTACAAATTCTAATTTCGAAATGCAAAAGTAAGTTGCTGAATAAAAAACATAATGAAATAAATAAAGCCTGTTATATGTAGTAGCGACGAAGACTCTCGCTGTTCCAGGCTCTTGGTAAAACTAGACCGTCCACGGTTGATAGTTTGAATGTGCCATCCCCAAGTCTTTGTGTAACCACGTACGGTCCTTCCCAATTTGGTTTCATGTGTGAAGGAACCGGGTAGATTCTCTTGAGGACAAGATCATCGAGTTCAAAGGTTCGGGGGCGAACTTTGGTGTTATATAACCGGGCGACCCGACTTCGGTATGCGGCCGCTCTCAAATCAGCTTCTTCTCGTTTCTCGTCCAACAGATCCAAAGATTCAGCGAGTAATATAGCATTTGTTTTTGGATCGTAATAAGTTACGTGGTGAGAAAATACTTCTGTCTCAACTGGAATAACGGCCTCCGAGCCATAGGATAAGGAAAATGGGGTGTGTCCAGTTGCGGTCTTGTGAGTTGTTCGATAAGCCCATAATGCCATAGGAAGTTCATCGACCCATTTGCCCCCAGCCTTTTCCAGTCGTTTCTTTAAGATGGATTTGATAACTTCGTTAACAGCTTCGACCTGACCGTTTGCTTGTGGATGTGCGACTGCAGAGAACTTTTTATGAATATGAAATCGTTGGCAGAAATTCTTGAACTCCGAACTTTCGAATTGGGTCCCATTATCGGTTATGATGGTATGCGGGAGCCCAAATCGACAAATGATATTGCGGACTACAAAGTTTATTACTTTCTTCGACGTAATCGTTGCGAGAGCTTCGGCCTCGGCCCATTTCGTGAAGTAGTCGACTGCGACGATGGCATATTTCGCACCACCCCTTGCCAGAGGTAAAGCACCGATGATGTCGATACCCCACATAGCGAATGGCCAGGGACTGACCATTTGAGTTATCTCGGTAGGCGGGGCTCTTGGAATTCGAGCATGTTTCTGGCACCTGACGCACTTTCTGGCATAATTGGCTGCATCTCGGTTCACTGTCGGCCAGTAATATCCATATCGGAGTATTTTCTTAGCAAGCGCTTGTCCACCGGTGTGATCGCCACATTCTCCTTCGTGCACATCATGTAACACTCGTTTGACTTCGTCGTGAGCGATACACCGGAGGAGAGGAACAGAATAACCTTTTCTATACATGATCTCGTCCTGAATGATGAACCGCGAAGCCTTTCGTAGAACTTGCCTTTTCTCATTCCGGTGCTCGGGCAATATCCCATTCTCAATATAATTTTGATACGGAGTCATCCATGATTCTCTGCTGGGAGAGGTTTCCAACACATCATTCGTTTTTATTTGATCGATGCTTGGGAAGGACAAAGTTTCGACCGGGACAAGTCCCATTTGCTGTGCTTCACCTGTGCTGGCCAACTTTGCCAATGAATCGGCCTTTTGATTGCGATCTCGTGGTATGTAGTAAATGGCATAATAATCAAACTGATCCAGTGCTTCATGAACTCGGGCTAGATAAGCAGCTAACCTTCGATCTCTTGCTTGATATTCTCCCCGTACCTGGCACACAACCAACTGTGAATCACAATAAATTTCTATAGCGATAATTCTCAGATCTCTGGAAAGCTTTAACCCAGTCAACAGGGCTTCATATTCGGCTTCATTGTTGGTTGCGTGAAAATCAAACTTCAAAGCATAGCATATGGATCGACCTTCGGGGGTTTCTAGTACAACACCAGCGCCCGAACACCGCTCGTTTGATGCACCGTCTGTATAAAGTTTCCAGACATATTCAGGGGACTCGCTGGTTTCGGGTAGGTCGTCTGGAACAGTAAATTCAGCGATGAAGTCAGCTAGGACTTGCCCTTGAATGGCTCTCCGCGGAGCATAAGTAATGTCAAATTAACTCAGTTCGATATTCCACTTGAGTAACCTTCCAGACGTCTCAGGCCATGTGAGGACCTGTCGTAACGGCTGATCGGTATACACAGTAAGCGAATGAGCTTGGAAATAAGGATGAAGCTTTCTTGAGGCAATGACCAAACAATAAGCCAGTTTCTCCAACCTGGGGTAATTTCTTTCAGCTCCGGTCAATCGTTTACTGACATAATAGACCGGTTTCTGCACTCGATCCTCTTCTCGGACCAGAGCAGCACTGATCGCATGCTCTGATACCGCCAGATAAAGGTATAATTGTTCGTGATCAATCGGTTTTGACAAGATCGGTGGCGTAGAGAGATGCTGAACCAGCGATCGGAATGCGCCTTCATATTCCATGGTCCATTCAAAGTTTCGTTTTCCTTTTCGGATTAGATCAAAGAAAAGAATGCATTTATCAGTGGATTTTGAAATGAACCTGCTTAGCGTTGCTACCTTCCCGTTGAGACTCTGGACTTGCTTTATGGTCCTAGGAGTTTGCAAATTCCTTATTGCCCAGATCTTTTCGGGGTTTGCCTCTATCCCACGAGCGTTGACGATGAAACCGAGAAAATTTCCGGATGCGACGCCAAAGTGGCATTTTAACGGGTTAAGCTTCATTCCATATTCACGTACGATGCGGAACATTGAATCTAAATCCCTGACGTGATCTGTGGAAAATCGGGACTTAACTAACATGTCATCCACATAGACTTCCATGGTCTTCCCGATCTGATCAGCGAACATTCGATTAACCAAGCGTTGGTAAGTTGCTCCGGCATTCTTTAAACCAAAAGGCATGACTCTGTAACAGTAGAGTCCCAGATCGGTCACGAAACTAGTATGTTCTTGATCGGGTAGATGCATGTGTATCTGATTATAACCGGAATAAGCATCCATAAAGGATAACAATTCATGGCCTGCAGTTGAGTCTACGAGTTGGTCAATTCGAGGAAGTGGGAAACTATCTTTAGGGCAAGCTTTGTTTAAGTCGGAGTAGTCGACACAAGTTCTCCATTTCCCGTTCGGTTTTCGAACCATTACCGGATTTGACACCCACTCTGGGTATAGAGCATCTCGGATGAAACCATTTGATTGCAACTTGTCAATTTCTTCTTTAAGGGCGGCAGATCTCTCTGGATCCATACCATGCCTCTTTTGCTTGACCGGAACATGTCGCGGATCAATATTCAAAGAGTGACTTGCAATGTTCGGTGAGATTCCGCACATGTCAGAGTGCGTCCAGGCAAAGACATCGAGATTTGCTTGAAGAAATTCAACCAATTCCTGTTGTATCTGTTTTCCCAGTTGAGATCCAACTTTTAGTACTTTCGAGTCGTCATCCTCACTGACTGGGACGTCCACAGTCAGTTCGGCTGGAGACGCTTGATTCTCTTTGACTTCATCTTTATCTTCGTTATCTCTAGGGTCAAGATCTTTAAGGAATTGGTAGTGGTGCCTGGGCCGGGGCCCGGGCGCTAGTTGTCAATTATCAGTAAAACGGACGCGGAGAGATTCCTCTATGCCCTTTCCTTTCTCCTTCTTCTGTGCTTCACGCAACTCAGCAACATAACAGGCTCTTCCTGCTGCCTGATCTCCTTGAACGATTCCTATACCATGGTCAGTTGGGAATTTTAAAGTCAAACACCACGGGGCAATGGCTGCCCTGAATTCAGCAAGGGCTGGTCGACCCAGGAATGCATTGTACGGTGAAGCGATGTCAAGAACAACGAATTGCAGCAGTCGGACTCTCCTGCGTTCTCCAATCCCCGGTTCCACTGGTAGTTCCACTATCCCAGTAGGTATTGTTGCATTCCCATTGAAGCCATGAACTCGAGATTGGCAGGGTTTCAGGTCTTTTGCTTCCATCTTCATTAAATCGTAAGCTCGTTTGAATAGAATGTTTACAGAACTCCCACTGTCAACCAGGATCCTCTTCATCCAAGCAGGACCAACTTGGGCAGATATGACTAGTGGGTTAATTGTTGGAGCTTCGATTTTGTCAGCATCTCTGCTTCTAAATATGATATCGTCAGACATCGTTTTTTGTTGCTTAGCCGGGGTTCCATCCTCACAATTACTGCAGCATTCGAAGCTCGCATGCCTGATAGAACTAGCATACGACTCCATTTCCCTCCAGCTCCTGTCCGCTGGATGAGGACCACCACTTATGGTATTGATAACTAGTCTCCCGCCTGTACGAGCTGGTTCCTCTTGTCTTTCTTGGTCTTGTGCACGGTTTGGGTTCGATGGGCCCGCACCACCAGACTGCGGTGCCCGCACGAATTGATCTAGCTTTCTCTCCCTGATCAACTTTTCTATGAGATCCTGCAAATGGCGACAGTCATTAGTATTGTGGCCATAACTCTCATGAAACCTACAGAACTTTCCTGTCTGAATCTTCCTCTCTGATGACCGCTTTGGAGCGGGTTTCTTATACTGTTCAGTGTTGCAAGTTTGTAGGTACACATTTTCCAGCGATGTGTTTAATGGTGTATAACTTTCGAACATCGGAGCCCTACGCCGTGGGCCTGGATTCGGATCTCTCTTCTTATTTTGACCATTGCTACCTCTTGGCTGAGTTTGTTTGTTCTGTATGTTTAACTGAACTTTTCCGGAATTGTCACCGGACTGTTTAACTGCTACATTGCTTTGTATTCCCTCATTTCCAGGTTTCGCATCGTCCTGCTTCCTAGACTGTTTCGCGTCCTCTTGCCGTAAGAATTGAGCGGCTTTGGAGTAGAAACGGTCCAACGATGCGGGTGGTTTTCCGGCTAACCAGTTTCCAAAATCAGAATCGGGATCAATTCCCTTTGTCAATGCCATTAAAATTGAGTTGTCATTGGGATTACTAATTTCCACACATGCCGCATGGAATCTCTCCAAGTAACGCCTTAGTGTCTCCCCACGAGCCTGGGTAACATTGGACAGGGTGTTAACATCTTTGGGTCTAGCGACATGCATACGGAATTGTTCAACAAATTTCTTAGCCAATTGGTCAAATGAAGAGATAGATCTTGGAGGTAATCTTGTAAACCACATTGTCGCAATTCCTCCCAGTGAGATGGGGAAACTTCGACATTTAACTGCATCATCGGCCCTTGCGGCGCTCATTGACCATTCATATTTCAATATGTGCTGGTTGGGATCAGAATTTCCTTCGTACATAGGGAGAGTTGGCATTCTGAATCGCCGAGGAGGTTCAGCGTATAGTATCTCGTCCGTGAAGGGAGTATGGCTTCGAGAAATCCCCCAATCGTCGTTGGTGAGGCCTTGGCTTTCGCGGATCATCTGACGTATCATAGTCGAGATGTCTGGCATTGCTACATTTTGAGCATGTTGAGCTAAGGTGTGGTCGGGTTCCACAGTGCGAGTTTGGACCGGGCGCTGTCGACGGTCCAAGTTTCGCCTCCTTGGCTCAGCGTCTTCCGGGACGTATGGTTCAGAAGTACATCCCTGTTGTTGATTACTTGAATCCGGAAGATGTCGGGTATCAACCCTTGTTTCTACTATGGCAGCTGTGACATGATTGTCCATAGTATATTGTGGAGTACGACCACCTCGTGCTGATGGCCCAGCCTGGAAGCTGGTTGACGGTCCTACCCTCAGTTGTCCGACAGTCAGGGCGGGTTGATACCCAGCAGCTTGAGCATGATCTCCGTCTAATCGGAGATGGGTAGATCTATGATGATAGTCAGATGAGGCAGAACTTTCAGTGGATGAGCGGGAAACATCATCCCTTCTGGACCTCCTACGGCCCTGGCGGTTCAGTTGGTTTGTCAATTCAATATTGGCACGCAACTGTTCGGCTAATTGCTGCCGACTCTGAGTCAACTCTTGAAGCAACACCTGGAATTCTTGTCTAGTGACTGCCCCAGACGGATCTGAGTGGGCGGTGTTGTCTTGGTTGGGCGGCTGCTGTTGAGCAGGATTTTGTCCATCCCTACCTTCTTGTCCAGCAGCTGTAGAAGTGGTTCTTGTGCTAACCATTTTGAATGAAGAATCCTTTTCCTAGACTTTATGCAAATCTGAATAGAATGGAAGGATTATGAATTAGAGATCTGGATCTTCCTCTTGGATTTGTGCAATCCGGTATCGATGGTAGATCCAAGGAGCAGGAGAAAAAAGCTGGTTTTTTCTCAGTGAAAGCACCAAAGTGTTTGTACCAAAAATGGGCACAACACTCTTCGGAAGTTTTTGAAGAGATAAAAGTGAAGAATGAAAATTAAAACTGTGGATTATCTAACAAAAACTCCAAATAACAGAAAGTAAATTGCAAAGACAAGCGATTTAGAGTGGTTCGGCGTTTCGCCTACGTCCACTATGAAGTTTGATGATTTTATTGCTCGGTACTTGAAGGTTACAGTAGTTTATAATGTAATACAACTGAATTTAAATGCTAAGTGTCAATCTAAAGTAGCGACGGTGTTCTGGAATAGATCTGGCAAAATCTGGGCGCTCTTCAGTACTTAGAATTATCCGATCCTTTTTCTGAATGACCAGGGGCTCTATTTATAGGTGTAGGAGGCTGATATTTCGCCTAAAATGAGGGGAGACCAGTTCTGGTACATCAGGGGGCCCACATGGCCGAAATCTGGAGATCCGGGCCCACTTTGGGATCGATTCGACCCTTGGTTTGAATCGATCAAGAAATCATCCAATCGAGCTGAAATTTGGTGTGGACATTCTTTGATGTGCATGCAAGCTTCTGTGAAAATTTCGTAGCATTTGGACTTGTAGATCTTGAGTTATGAGCGATTCAAGTTGGAGTTCATCGCCTTATGGATCCGTTCAAATCGATGTGCTTCGAGTCCATAGGTTTGAATCGATGGTGTTGCACGTGAAGATAGTGACGTGTTGCGTGTGCTTCGGGTCAATCTAGCTTTCGCTTTGAGTTTTACCGAGTCAACTCCGTGTATCTCGCTACTCTGACTCGATAGATCCGAGGGGATGGACTCGAAGATAGGTGTCTTCGAATCGATCAAGGCATATTACGTTCGATCGATTCGAAGCTGCCTCATGAGATGGAGTCGAGGTCCTTATGACTGCATGGATTCGAAGGATCCTTCCTTCGATGGATTCGAACTATGGTGTATGCGAGGATGGATTCGAACTTAAGGCATATGAGGACTTGCTTGATGGAGTCGAAGGCGGTGAATGCTCTAATGGATTCGAAGCTATCGGTTTCGCCTGATGGAGTCGAAGCAATTCTCCTTTGACCGATTCGAACCAGCCTCTTTCTCATGGATACGAGGCAATGCTTGTCTGATGGATTCGAACATAGGCTCCGCCTATGGATTCGAACTAAGGATGTTCTACTCCATCTTTTGTCGACAATATCTCGAGCATACGAACTCGGATTGACTTGAAACTTGGATCGTTGGTTCCCATGGCTTTGCTTGACGTGCCTTATCAATTGTAGCCCGATCCGGACTTGAACAAATTTCATCGATATCCGTAGCGATCCTTGCGTGTAACCGATTTTCGAGACGATCTGTCACCGGTATCTAGTCAAGTCCTTGGTGTCACGGCCTTGCCAAAAGGCGGGATAACAATTAATCATTAATTACCCTTAATTAATTATACTCTAATTACGTTAAGTAATTATCCTTAATTAATCACACAATTAATCATTCTTAACCAATTACAGTAATTAGCCTTTAATTACTTCATTTATTAATTAACTAAAGTTAATTACATTAATTCTTAATTAATTACATTAATTAATTAATCTTAATTAATTAACCTTAATTAATTATCCATTAATTAATCACATTAATAAATTATCCTTTAGTTATTAATTAATAAATTAATCTTTAATTATTAATCATCATTAACAATATAAATTAACTTGACTTTTAAGTTAACAAATAAAACACATTTGATTAATTCCTTAATGATTAATTAATTAAATTATTTATTCACTCTTTAATTATCCGATTAATAAATTAAATCTTAAATCATTTAAATTAAATTAAATTTAAGATAAATCATTCATCCCATTAATTTCTTAATTATCATTATTATCTAGATTTAACATCTTATCTTGATTTACGCTTAATTATATTACTAAATTAAAATAAAATAATTTCAACTTAACAAATTTAAGTTAACCAGTTACATAACTTCTTAAATCAAATGTTTAAAGAATACATTTACAAATGAATTTTTATTTTAAGAAAAGTCTTAAACTCGATTCATTTAAATTTCAAAACTTTGATTTAAAAACTTTCAAAACTGGCTTTAGAGCCTACTTCGGGTGCCACCTGAGTCTTACTCGAAACCTGCTTCGAATTTTTCCCCAAACTAACCCGGTACAAAATTTTTAACTTAAAATTTGTTTAAGTGTTAGAAATGACCCGGTATACACTTGAAAACACTCGAATTCAAACTCGAGCCAGCGCCTATGCTTCTCGAAGACAACTTCGAGCCCAAAGCATTTCTTCCCAAAACTGCAATTCTGACACCAGAGACATCACGTGCACATGCACGGCTGATCTGGGCGTCACTGCCACCTTGCCGACGATGCCCCCAAGTCGTCGATCAACCTCGCAAATCTTTCCACCCCCCAGATCATCAAATTTGATGAGAAATCGAAATTTGGCATTTCGAGTCGATCTGGAACCCAACTTCATCAACGAAATCGCCTCGTTCTCCTTGCATCGTTCGCTAGAAAACCCCCGACTCCGGCTACTTCATTCCCACTCATCCACGAAGCTATCTCCACAGTTTCGTCAAGCTCGATGCTTCAGAGGAGAAGCAGCGACCCATTTAACAAGCTAAACCAAAATTAGGTTTAGAAACGAAAAAATCCCTCCGCCGTCGCCACGTTCGCTTGACCACCTTCCCACTATTTTTCCCCGAACCATCGTTCGTCCCTCCATCACCAGCGAAGACCCCGATCACCACAAGTCAGAGAATCACCAAAAGTTCCCAAAAGAGTGAACTTTGATCACACTCGAACAGCTCTTTAATTCTAACTCTAAAAATTTTGATTTTTGCTTTAAAATCATATTTTTGTATAGAGATTTGATTTATAACTCTGAATCCATGAATTACTAGATTCAAATTTTGATTTAGCTCATGCATTACTGTACTTATGGTTTCCAGAGACATTAACATGTTGTTTTCACTTAAATAAAAATTTTAAATTCTTAGTTCATGATCAAACCAACAACCTTTGTTTATATTCCAAGTGTTAACTGTGGTTAGAACAAAAGATAAAAATTTGTTTTGTAAATCCGGTCTTGGAAAGCAAAAAACAGAGATGTCCCAATTTGAAAAGACATGCATACATATTCACATATTGTTTGCGCCAAAATTGGTCACAAACACCCGATAGTTGTTGAAAGCACCAGTACGCAATTACAAATCACAGATCTCAAATATGTAGAGAAATAAGTATGCAAATCACTCAGGAAACCCAGTAAAAACAGTAAATGACACAGGATTTATAGTGGTTCGGTGATTTTTCCTACGTCCACTCTGAAGCTGATGACTTTATTGGTATTCACTTGATGATTACAACTTATTACAATAGGTTGTAGTGATTAAAATGAAGGAACTTGAGTATAACCGCAATGAAGGAATGTAGAACTGAATCCCGTAGAGTTTTGGTGCTTCAGAATTCCGATCTCCTTTTCTGAATGACCTGGGGCTCTATTTATTGGTGTAGGAGGCTGATATTTCGCCTAAATTTCGGGAAACCAGCTCTGGCACGTGAGGGGCCCACACGACCGGCCTCAAGAAAATTGGGCCCACTTCGGGATCGATTCGAACTCCATTCGAATCGATCAAAAAATCATCCAATCGAGCTAAAATTTGGTGTGGACATTCTTCAACATGTGTCAAAGCTCCTATGAAAATTTCATATCATTTGGATTTGGGGATCATGAGATATGATCGATACGAATTCGCTTTTCCGGTTGCAATGCTCTGTTCGAATCGACGACTTCGAATCCATTGCTTCGAATCGATCCAAGCACGCGCTAGCAGGTTGACGTGGCGCGCATTCTTCGCATCGATCCACATTTTTTGCCGAGTTGATAGAGTCGTCCCTTGAATTTCGCCGCTTTGACTCAGTCGATTCGAAAGCTTTACTCATGCATGGATCCGAACTGAGACTCGTTCGTATCGATCATATCTCACTTCAGCTGATCGATACGAAATGACGGCACTGGTTGGATTCGAAGAGAGGTATCTTCATGGATTCGAAGGTCCTCCAAGCTTGATGGATACGAAGGAAGATGGATACGAAGGAAACATCGTTGATGGATTCAAACCAGATGGTTGTGGTGCTAACGTGATGGATTCGAACATGGGCGCCTCCGATGGATTCGAATAGCACCTTGTTGATGGATACGAACTTAAGGCCACTCTGATCGATGCAAACTCAATCGATTCGAACTGTGGGTCCGCGATGGGTACGAAAATAGGGTGTTCTCTTCCAACTTGCATCGATCATAACTTGAGCATACGAACTCGGATTGACTTGAAATTTGGAGTGTTGGCTTTCATGACTCTGCTTGTCGTGTCCTATCAATTGTAGCCTGATCCGGGCTCAGACAAAATTCATTGATATCCATGGTGAAACAGTGTATAACGAACTTTTACGACGAACTGTCTTTAATTTTCCAGTCAACTTTTTGGTGTCACGGCCTTGCCAAAAGGCGGGATAACATTTGCCCCCCAAAACATGCCTTGCGATAGGAAGGTGCGTTTTGTAGTTCCATAAGCTGGATGTTCATATCCTATCATCGACCGGTAAAGAACTTGATAGTCTTTCCTGACCACGAATGACGATCGTTCGCGACCGTATGTCATTTGAGGTAATATGGGACCTTTCGAGGTCGGATGTCGTTCGCGGCAAATAACGAAATGGGACCGTTCGTGGTCGGATGTCGTTCTAGACGAGTTGTATCCGTTCGCGATCGGGTGTCGTTCTAGACGAATTATGATGGATTATGACCGTTCGTGGTCGTATGGTGCACGAGATGAAATGTGATCGTTCGCGATCAGATGCCGCATGAGGAAGAATGTGATCGTTCGCGATTGAATGTCATACTGGGTGAATTGTGACCATTCATGGTCGGGTGCTGCACGAGGCAGAGTGTGATCGTTCGCGATCGAATGTTATACTAGATGAAGTGTGACCGTTCGCGGTCGGGTGCCGTACGAGGCAGATTGTGACCGTTCGAGGTCGGGTGCCGTTCGAGGCTAATGGTGACCGTTCGAGATCGGGTGTCGTTCGAGGCGAATGAGTGTGCCCGGGGGGACTTAGTATTATCGATGTCAGGTTCACGTTCGGGTGAATTTCTGAATCAACGATCGTGGCGGTTCGTCGGCATACAATGTGTGCTTGTGGACCGTTCGCGATCCAAAGCATACGCGAATAACTTCTTCTACAGAATTGCAAATATCAAATTAACGTTCACATGAATTCCATAACAGAAATGTCCAAACAAACAAAGTCTAAATGTCCAAATCAACATGAAACTAAAGCAGAGCAAGGATGTCAAAGTGTAAATTCTCACTACGAAACGGTCAATAATCATTCAGAGCATGCATGTGGATCGTTCGCGATCTCATACATGTGTAAATGGTGTGATGGTGTTAGTGAGTAGTTTACGACTTGTTCATCGTTATTTAAATCAATTGATAACCATACGGTTCCCCGGCTTGGGGTAACCCCTAGCTGATGTAGATGGTGGCCGCTCTAGTTCCACCGTTGGAGCTCGCCTTCTCACATACTGAAGTAGCCTACCGTTCCTGATATGCCCTTCTACCTCATCCTTCAGGTGTCTACAATCATTTGTGCTATGTCCATTCAGCTCGTGGAATAAGCAATATTTGTTTGATTTTCTCTCGTCGGTAGTTGGCTCCCGTCGCATTGGTCTACGATAGGCGACTTGTTCTCGGGTGTCTTGGTAGATTTGCTCCAAACCCTCGTTTAGTTCTGAATAGGTGGTAAATCGCGGCTCCCTCCGTTGCCGCTTTGACATGTCATCATTTTCTTCAGCCTTTCGCTTCCCTTTACCAGTCTTTGCACCTTTTCCAGGTGAATTACCGCCTCTAACTGCATAAACATTGATTTCTTATTCTCTCTCCGTACGAGCATCCTCTAATCGCAAAAACTTTTCGGCTTCATGATAAAACTCTCCCAGGTCCGTAGGTGGATCCTTAGTTAGTGAATTCTTGAACTCCGTGCCATCAGATATTCCAAATATAGCTGCCATCATGACCATAGATGGATCTGGTCGATCCACTGACGCTGCTGCCGCATTGAATCGCGTCAGAAAATTCCTCAAAGACTCCCCAACTTTCTGCTTTAGAGTCGCCAAACTCATCACGTTCTTGGGTCTCGAAATATGAACCCTGAATTGTCTCATAAACCTTTCTGTCAAATCTGTCCAAGTCCGAATGGAGCTACTCTGCAGTTGTCTAAACCATAGCGCTGCAATGTCCGACAAATACAATGGAAAGCACCGGGCCATGACTTCCTGTGATGCCCCCAACACTTCCATGTGCCTCATATACTTCGTTAGATGGACCGCTGGATCTGTCCGCCCATCATACAATTCCACCGATGGTAGCTTGAAGTTTGGTGGATTCCTGGCCTGCCTAATCGTAGGAGTAAAGGGACTCCTATGTACATCCTCCAGATCTCTATTGACTAGTCCGCCTCTCATGGCCCATCTGACCATCTCTGCCTACCTGTCGTTGTCGTTAGGCTGTGATCTTTGAGTGCCACCTTCGTTCTGTCCCCCTGGCTGAGCGTTCATCCCTCTATTGCCACCAGGTTGCTCGGATGTCCCTGAGTTTCTTCTCGGGATTGGATCAACATGCTCTAAGTGTGTGCCCCCCCAGCTCCGGCGCTGCGCCAAATGGTCCTTCCCCGTTCTAGACTCTGGTTGTTCCTTGATTTTGCGCTCCAAGTTGTCCAATTTGTTGAAGAAAATTCTAGATCATTTCCTCCTGTCTCATCATCATTGTCTCCATCTCATCCTTGGTGATGAAGATCGATGCTTGGTTTGCCCCCGAGGAAGCCTCTTGACTCCCTTCATGCTGACTTTGCTCTGGCCTTTGTCTTTTACTAGTTTGTCTTCTCATGATTCTTCGGATCTAAATCTCTTAGCCTTCTGATTCAACTTTCAAATGATAGAACTCTTGAATTAGCATTCTCAGTGAAAGCACCAAAATGTTTGCGCCAAAATTGGTCACAAACACCCGATAGTTGTTGAAAGCACCAGTATGCAATTACAGATCACAGATCTCAAATATGTAGAGAAATAAGTATGCAAATCACTCAGGAAACCCAGTAAAAACAGTAAATGACATAGGACTTATAGTGGTTCGGCGATTTTGCCTACGTCCACTCTGAAGCTGATGACTTTATTGGTATTCACTTGATGATTACAACTTATTACAATAGGTTGCAGTGATTACAATGAAGGAACTTGAGTATAACCGCAATGATGGAATGTAGAACTGAATCCCATAGAGTTTCGGTGCTTCAGAATTCCGATCCCCTTTTCTGAATGACCTGGGGCTCTATTTATAGGTGTAGGAGGCTGATATTTGGCCTAAATTTCGGGAAACCAACTCTGGCACGTGAGGGCCCCACACGCCCAGCCTCAAGAAAATGGGGCCCACTTCGGGATCGATTCGAACTCCATTCGAATCGATCAAAAAATCATCCAATCGAGCTAAAATTTGGTGTGGACATTCTTCAACATGTGTCTAAGGTCCTGTGACAATTTCATATCATTTGGATTTGGGGATCATGAGATATGGTCGATACGAATTCGCTTTTCCGGTTGCAACGCTCTGTTCGAATCGACGACTTCGAATCCATTGCTTCGAATCGATCCAAGCATGCACTAGCAGGTTGACGTGGCGCGCATTCTTCGCATCGATCCACATTTTTCGCCGAGTTGATAGAGTCGTCCCTTGAATTTCGCCGCTTTGACTCAGTCGATTCGAAGGCTTTACTCATGCATGGATTCGAACTGAGGCTCGTTCTTATCGATCATATCTCACTTCAGCTGATCAATACGAAACGACGGCACTGGTTGGATTCGAAGAGAGCCATCTTCTTGGATTCGAAGGTCCTCCAAGCTTGATGGATACGAAGGAAACATCGTTGATGGATTCGAACCAGATGGTTGTGGTGCTAACGTGATGGATTCGAACATGGGCGCCTCCGATGGATTCGAACAGCACCTTGTTGATGGATACGAACTTAAGGCCACTCTGATCGATGCAAACTCAATCGATTCGAACTGTGGGTCTGCGACGGATACGAAAATAGGGTGTTCTCTTCCAACTTGCATCGATCATAACTTGAGCATACAAACTTGGATTGACTTGAAATTTGGAGTGTTGGCTTTCATGACTCTTCTTGTCGTGTCATATCAATTATAGCCTGATCTGGGCTCGGACAAAATTCATTGATATCCATGGTGAAATAATGTATAACGAACTTTTACGATGAACTGTCTTTAGTTTTCCAGTCAACTTTTTGGTGTCATGGCCTTGCCAAAAGGCGGGATAACACATATATGCACAGAAACAAAGTTCAACATACATATATTTTCCAGATCTAGACTTGCAAAAATTACAGATACTTAAGTTTTAAAAATGGAGGTTACTCACATTGATTTCCGGGAATGACAGAGCTTCCTTTCTTTTGAAACAGTTTTGAATTTGCTAACTGAAGTCTTTTGATCTCGGGTTTGCATTTGACTTGAGTTGTTTGTTTTAGTTGAAATTTTGTTTAAGTTTCTGAGATGCTATTTTAGAGGTTACTCAGTTTTTCTTGATGGACAAAAATGAATTGAAGAAATGATGGAGATATGGAAAGTGAAGTTTATAGGGTGATGTGTTTTGTTATGTACTGGGTGATAAAATATTGTATAGGGTAATACTTCTTTTAGTACAACATAGCAGTGATATTTTTTTCATTGCTTCGTGGCTGGTAAAAATGTGGTGATGGCTTCATTTATTGCCTTGTACAATTGCACTTATTTTATTTGATTTGTACATAGATTTTTTTCCTTTTTTTTCGGCTGAGATGATATTTCTTTGTTTTGGTGCTTAGATAATTTGCTTTGGTACCATTTTTATAAAATTTCCTTCATTTCGGCTGATAGACATGGGCATTAGTTGTTGTGTACAAATCTATATACTTATCTTTTTTGTATATAGATATTTATTCTTTTTGCTTGTTTGTGAAAATACTTTACTGTCTTCACTTGCAAGGTCATACATACATACATACATACATACATACATATATATATATATATTCTTTTCTTTAGCAAGTATATTCATATGTATTTGTTTCTATCTTTGTCTTATACTTTCTTTGCTTGTTTGTTTTAGTGTACATACTTATCTATATATATGTTTTGAAAACATGAATGTATATTTCTTTCTTTTGCTTTGCAATATAAATAGATTCTATTTTTAACATGTCGTTATGCTTTATTAATGTGTTTACTTATTTCATTACTTTATAATGCAAATGAACTTCTATTTTTAATATGTTGTTATAATTTCTCTAATGTATTCACTTTATATTTTTACAAAGTTTATTAACATGTTATTTGGATTTATCTATTATATCTTATATACTTTGTATTTTTTTAAACCATTTATATTAAGATTTAAATTCAATTATCAATATATATATATATCATCTCAAATCTATTCATATAGGCACAACTATATAAATTCACATATATATACAATTTCTAAATTTTAAAAGATTTATACCAAATTATTGGTGATCGAGGAAACTAGCATCACTTTATCATTTAATTTTACAAATTTTTATTCAAAAATTAATTAATTATCATTTTAAATATATATAAAATCCGGGGTCATTACACTATCACTCTTTGAACTTATTACTGTAATTAATGATGCAAAGTGTGTCCCATTCCTCGCTTGGATTTATGTTCGGGTTTTGGTGAGCATCCCTTATCTCCATTGTTAGTTGTTGTTGATATAAATAATAGTTGGGTTGAGACCAATGTTGCCTTGAGAAATGAAAATGATAGTGCTTTGGATAATAATTTTAGGTATGAAAGAGATATATGCTCTGATAAAGTTGCTGGTTTGGTGCATGATTCAAGTGCCCATACTTGGCATATTCATAGTGTTAACGCTAAAAATTGAACGCTAACACCCCGGTGTGTGTAGTAATGTTGCGAAAGCACCACCCGTGATACGAGAACAAGAAATAAGCAGTAATATCGCAGAAAACAGTAAAAGACAGCGATTTTATAGTGGTTCGGCTTAAGATCGAGCCTACGTCCATTTTGAATTCCTTTATTGCTGATTTTGATTACAAATTCATACAATGCACTTCAAAATACGATACACTTTGATCACAAAAACACTCTAGACTAATAGCTCAAACTTCGATGATAAGATCTGTTGAATCCATGTTGGATGTGCGAGATCTCTTTCAAAGCTTGTTGTAGTGTCTTGAATGTTTGGAGTTCTTCAAGTGTTAGGTGAGTTGAGAATTCTGTAGAGTAATGGCGCTTCAGAGAATGATCGGCCAAAAAAAAGTCCTTTAATTGTTGGAGTTAGGGGGTATTTATAGGGAATGCTCTGGACAAAATTCTATCACCAAGTGCTAGGTCGTCCATGACCTAGGGTAGGTCGTAGGTCGGCGACGACGTAGGGGATCACTTGTACCAGTTGTCCTTGAACTTGTCCTGAATGAGTTATTAGGTCGGCAGCGACCTAGGGGATGGGATCCGACTTATCCTGATTGCCTTTGATTCTTTTCTGAGCGAGTTGTTAGGTCGCATACGACTTACCATAGGTCGTATGTCGGTTGAGAACACTAACGACTTTATTTAGGTCGTTGAGACCACTTCGTTCTTAGGTCGGTAGGTTATTGCTTAGGTCGGTAAGTCGTGGACTCCTTAAGTCGTTAGCTCGTTAGGTCGGTATGCTTTTTAGGTTGTTGAGTTGCTTTGTGAAGTTAGGTCGCGAAGCTTTAGGTCGTTGAGGATTGGAGCTACTAGGTCGCTAACTCCTTGGCTTGTTAAGTCGTCTCTGTAGTTAGGTCGCGAAGTTCCTTAGGTCGTTAGGTCACTAAGTGTTTAGGTCGTTAGGTTCTGTAGTTAGGTCGCGACACTCCATAGGTCGCTAGGCTTTTAGGTCGTTAGGTCACTAAGCTCTTAGGACGTTGGGTCGTGAACTCCTTAAGTCGTAGACAGCTTTAGGTCGCAGAGCTTTAGGTCGTTAAGACTGTTAGGTCGTAGACAGTTTTAGGTCGTAGAGTTTTAGGTCGTAGAGTTTTTAGGTCGCTAAGAAACAAGGAGTTAACACATAGTCCTTTTATTTTGGACCGAGTTACTAGTCCTACTCAGGCAGGTCCTACTGCTTTTTCCCCTATTTAGCCTTCTCCACTCCCTACTATACGCCAGGTTACATTCCAACCTTTTCATCCAACACATGTACTTCTTCTTTAAGACGTTGCCGTACAATGCGGGTAACTACGTTCCATGATCTTTTTATACGGTTCAGAAGGATGGTTTCATGTACCCTCCATCAGCAGTCATTCGGGGAGGTGAAGACTATTGGGCTAACTATCATTTGTGGTTTTTTCTTGATTCGAATCCTCCCTACCATGTTGTTCGGGAACTTTGTAAGAACCGATGGAATCTTAAGGGTGGTTTGCAAGTTCAATTTGATAATTCTATGTATTACTTTAAATTCTTTAGGATGGAGGAAATACAATGTGTGGTTGAGGCGGATCCTTTTTTCATTGAAGGTAAACATTTTATTGTTACTTCCTTGAGTAAGACCATTTATAGTGCAAGGGAACATGTGTTACCCATACCTGTTTGAGCCCACTTTTATCATTTTCCCTCTTTTTTGCAACAGTTGGTTGATTTGAATTGGATTTCTAGTTTAGTTGGTAACCTTAATTGTTTTTTAATGCGAATACGGTAGCTAGTGGTAGGATTGTTTATGCTAAGGCCTTAATTGAAATCTCTCCAGACAAGCCTCTTTCATCTAAGCTTTTTATATGCTCTGTTGATGGGCATGTTGTAGTTGCTGATGTTCGCTACAGTTGGAAGCCTGATATTTGTGAGACCTATCATTTATTTGGTGATTGCTTGTAAGCATAGTGTTTCTGATCCTTTAGTTGTCCCTCCGATTCATATCTCGGTTAGGATTCCCTTTCCTAGGTCTACTTTAAGGAAGTGGGTTTTGAAAACTCACCCTTCTGAGTTGGTTTCTCCGGAGACTTCTCTAGCCTATGTCCCTATCTCTGCTACTACTGCTATTATAGTTCATGATAGTACTATAGAGGCTTCTACTTCATTGGTTTCGAATCTGAATTGTAACAACCTGCTTTTCCACAAATATTAAGTTGACAATAAACTACACATGTCCAACTTAAATTGAACGAAAAGGTGGACCGTTAAGGATAAAAAAAGAATAAAGATAGAACATAATCTTACACGAATGGAATAACATATTTTATTTCAATATATAATCTTTACAGTGGAAATTTTTTATACATTCATTAGAGTCTATCCTAATCTCAGCCTAGAAAGTTATAAATATCTATCCCCGCAAATGCTAAATACAAACAGTAAACAAATGTAGCGGAAATGGAAATGGATAACTATCTACAGAGGAAACTCCAGCTCCTGCTCTGAGCTACTCAAAAATGTTCCAAGCTAGACCTGTACTACTTGGGTGCCTGGAGAAATAGGGCATCTAGAATTTAAGGGAAAAGAAAATAAACTCCGGGTCAGTCATGGGACTGGTGTGAGAAAACAGAAAACATGGATACTTTTGAAAATAAAAGGTATCTCATAAGACCACACCGCACATAAACACGGACATGTTTTTACCTTATGATAACCAAACCATTTGCTATGCAAAATCAGGGATATTATTTTTAATGAAATTTTGAAAACTCTTTCAAATAAATATGTATAATCTTAACCGAAATTGTTACATTTATTAAATTCCAACATAATAGGTTTACAAATAAAACCGTAAAGGCTCATATTGGAGAATGGATTCCATATAATGATAAGGTAAGGGACTACCTTTCGAAAGTACATCTTTAGAGGAATGTACAGAGGCACAGTCTCGCTGCCCTCTACCAACACAGAACCGCCCTACCTCTACCATAGGTAGTACCGAATATGTCATCACCTTGGTCGTTCCCGACCTATGTGGCCACAGCATACACAACAAACCCAAAATATAGAGAGTAATCTAGAAAGGTGATGAACATCCCCTAACGGGAGTGACCTACTTAGCCATGTTGCATCTACCCTTTTTTTGTCATTCACGATGTGCGAGGCTTAAGGTAACATTTTACCTTTCATAGAATAAATCCAACTTTGAATGCCACATTGCCATTTCCAACAAACACACTAATTGATTTGCACAAAAGTACAACCTCCGAGCTCGTACGTCTCAGAGAAGGGTGCTAAGTATAAGAGAGGTTAACTCCTACACCACTAAATAAATGTACGTTTGTAAAATCAATGTACGTGGTCTTAGAAATGCAATATCAGACATTCGTCCATACTAGTTATCCAGGAACAGGACATACCAAAGGCACTCTCCTAATACAACTTATCGGGAATCAACCCTAGGATTAGTAGCGAGCACTCCTTGCATCGAAGATTTTTAAAATAAAGCACTACAACCACCATATATAAATATATATGATATGGAATCACGGGGCTAGTGGAAAGTAGCCCTACATCATGAAGATCTTCGTCTTTAAATATCATTGTCTTCAGCATTTTCACTTTCAAACGTATATTGGTTCGAAGTGGTGTTTAGACAGGAATTACCAACATCCGACCCCGGTTCCTCCGAACCAATTATCGATAAAAGATGTCAAGTATATAGGTGATTATTATTCAATTAATCAATAACTTTTATCCAAATAAAATACGTCTTTAGAGATATGTATCTTTAAATCATATTCTGTTTTAGTAAATACGGGATAATTAAACCTCTTTTATCAAATCCTATGGTCAATTAAAACCACTTTTTAACTTTGGAAATACCTAAACATTTCACCTTTAATTACTTAGGAAAATTATAATTCAAATCTTAATGAAGATTTCACATTTCCAAAACATATTTTTAGTGGGTCAAAAACAATGTTATTTAAGACATCGTTTACTATATACCCAAACCATTTAGTATTGAATAAAAGGGATCCATAAATTTTAGACTGATTATACCCAATACTAATTTCTATATTCAGTCTCTATTATTTGTCGAATAATGCCAAAATCACCTTTTAAATTCATACAGATGGTACGGGTTCCCTCCTTGGAATTTAATATGGAGTTTTGAATAGAATGTATTCTTTAACAACCCAAAAATCCTATTTTAAATCTTGTTTAACTTTTGGAAAGCTCCAAATCCCTTTTTATCTTATGAAGATGTGGTCCGAGTAAATCAATTTTACTTTGCCCTCCATCAGGCCAGTCCGGATAGCTAGAGAGGAACCCTGACACTGGTTGTCTAAGCTCAGGTCTAGAGATTATCTCCCTATCACCCATAAAGTGGTCAAGTTATTTGATCAAATATAAACACTTTTATATGATCTTTTAGAGGTGATTTTCTTTTACTTAATACAATTCCAAATATTGTTTAAAATAATTTTCCTTTAACCATTTATTTAAAACTCCATTAAAATAATTATAAAACTCCCAAATCATCTTCAAATTACTTAATTTATTATTTGAAAAATATTTGCAAAAGATTTAGGCAGAAAATCCCAAGTTTAAATCTTAATTTCAAAAGTTACCAAAAAGTGTTGTGAATAGCGTTTTAAAGCTTCTTTGAAACTGCTAATTTTATTCCACATATGTCCATTTTAATAACTCAAATCCTTTTTAAAACATTTTAATATATGTATGGAATTTATTTTATATTTTTAAAGATTTAAAAATATCTATTTTCAAGATTTTACCACTTTGGTTTCCGAACTCCAAAAACACGAAGTTTTTGAAAACTTGATTCGAACATATCTCAAACTTTACTAAATGAAATCTTGATTTTCTTATTTTGTTTGAAAACTATATTAATTATGGTCCAGAAAATTCTTATTGCAAAGAATTCTGACTCATATTCCATTCTACACGTCCGTTTAACTTTTCACGTCACGAAATCGCGAACTGCGAAAACGTGATGGCTTATTTTTACTCCATTTTTCAAACTTTTCCACACTCTGCTGAAATAAGTTTTAATGTTTATAAACCATTTATAAATCATTTTAAACTATTTTAAAGAAGTTTAACAATGCCATATATACCATTTCATTTTATAAAGGAACGTGATTCCTTGGTATAAATTCGACGTGCATTATACTGTGATTCATTTCCACATCAAAAAATAATAATCATCCAATCATCATCCAAACATACTAAACAAACATATAAGAAATTATTTTATCATATGATCAAGTGTATAACTTTAAGTAGTTAATGTCGAATATTTCATTGATTAATAAGAAGTATTAATAAGTGATTAACAAGTGGTTCAAAGAGAGATTAACTTAGTTTTACCAAACTAAACTCTATCCTCTTCCTATTCAAAGTGAGATTAACTCACTTTTACCAAACAAAACTCTGTCCTCTTCCTACCCACATTCGAGAACATTTCACCACACTTCACACCATCACTTCCTTCTCCATCCCAAACTTTTCTTGAGCTTCTTGAAATCAAACCGGCGACATTCCGACAGTACTTCCTTCTATTTTCTTCACTCCGGAGCTTGAGCTTCTCAAATCTCCATCCTTCCTCCCTGTAAGCTTGGCCAAGCATTGGAATGTGGTGAAGCTCGGCCTTGGTTGGGGAATAGGAGTGGCCGTGGAAAGTAGAGAGGTAATGGAGGTATTTGCACTTGTTTTGACCTTGAATTGATATGCTATTATATACGTATATTTTTATTCTCTTTGCTGTATTTTTGCACATTATTTTCCTAAGGAAGAGAAGTCATTTGAGTAGCTTAGGAAGAAGAATAAGAAGCAGAGAATGGTGTGATGAAATGAGAAGGTAAGGCCTTGTATTTATAGGCAAAAACTTGAATCAAAATATCATGATATTTCTTTTACCACACATCACCACTGCAACACTTTCTCTCCATAATCCACATGCATAACCCTCCTCCATCACACACACATCGTACCCCCATGCCCCTTTATGTGCTTGGCCCATACCCCCTTGCATCACCACCATCACATCATGCATGTGCTTTGACTTTACTTTGAAAATATCATCATATTTTCTAATTTCTTACCTTATGTAATTAGTAAATGCATATGGTAACTTCCTATAAGTATGTACATGTCATGTGCGTGCATGCATGCGCATATGTGTCTTATTTGACAAACTATAGTGCAACGTTTGATTACAACTTCCGTTTGATAAACCGTTGAAAATTCGAAATCTAATTATCGGTCATATTTTTACTTCTTAGTTAAACAATATATATTTGTAAACAAAGTTTGAAAACAATATTTCAATTATTATTAAATAATTAAAATTATTGCATTTCAATTATAAAACCATATAAACCAGTATCAAACAAGTGTTTACAAAAAGTGTTCTTATATTGGCAAAGCGTTATCAATTTTCATATATCTTCAAATCCAGTATATATTTTTATAAAACTATTATAAATCACTTATTATCATTATATGATAATTAAAATGGATTCTTAACATTTAAAATAATTAGTAAATCATTTAAACTCAATAAATTCAAAAATCAATTATTTAAAAATGATAACATCATTGATGATGTCTTAAAGTCATTTTATTTCAAAACTATTATAAGTGTATGTATCTAGTTCCGTGCATGTTAATATTGAGAAAATCTCAATTTTACCGAAAACTGATTTCCGTCGTTGTTCTGATGAAAACCCCCAAATATCCATATTTGTTAATATACCTTTAAAACAAGTTTACCATCATTATTTATAGTTCAAAACATTATAATTTGTGTTAGAAAATCTTGTATTTTAGTAGTTCAAAATTTTAAAATAATTTATCAAAGTGATAAATTTGCGGGTCGTTACATGAATCCTCTCTCTAATGTCATTCTTTGGAGTTCGGGAGAGCAAGCTCGTGTTCATGAAAATTCAGAAATGAGATACGATCTGGATTATGCCACTTTCTACAAGTATGTTAGTGTTGATGGTGAAAAGGGACGTCTTTATTATCAGTCGATGGATGCAATCTTTCTCTTTTCAATATTGGTGAGCCTAGACGGAGGAATAGATCTCTTCTTACGGACTCTTCTTAGGATAGGGAATTCTACTACAGCATGGAATCGATAGGTTATATTCCTACGTTAGCTACTTTATTCTTACGATATCTCCATGTAGTTGGGCTAGATTCTTCGGATGACGGCATGGGATCTTCTTCTTTGCAGTGGGACTAGTTTATGTAGTCTATAGCAGCTTTGGCCTATTTGCCACACTCTTGTTTTTGTTCTTGTTTCTCTACTGTGGTTTTGTGCATGTGCAGAGCATCGATTTTAATGTTTTAATAAAAGTGGCACGGTCCATAATAAAGCCGCCCAGCCTTGCTAAAAAAATTATTAAGTTGAGTGATATATATATCTGTGTGTGTATATTTGTGTTTTCCACGCTAAGTAACATAAAAAATTCTTAGGTTGTGTTAACCATATAGCTCACTAAAGAACAAAGGTATGAAAGAAGGCCCATGAATGTGTTGAAGAAGTTTCACAAGAATTGATAAGAAGGGTTTCGCCATGATTCAATAGTAGTGTCATGGAGACATAGAAGTAGCTTTCGAAGAGGTTGGGCCGATGCTGCAAACACCTGATGCTCCTTCAAGTATTAAGTGAAATAAGGGATTTCGAAGGAGTCGAAAGCGGGCAAAGCTACCCTTTCGACTCAGTTGATCCTTTCAAAACAGTTGGGTTCCCATGCATAAAGGAGTTTTGAATGTGTTTAGAATGCCTTTCGAAGGTAACAAATAACAAGCTTCCACATATATATTGGAACCTTCGAAACGATTGGAGTAGATTCTACTAAAACAACATTGTCAAAAGCAAAGGCTAACCTTTCGAAACAGTTAAATCCTCCCACAAGTATTAGGGAGGTCTCGCACGTAACCAATATTGCCTCCATAGACATCAAAGGATGAGCTTTCACACTAACCAAGGAAATGATTTCCAAAGCCATCTTCTGCAACTATCAATTGACCACCAAGAAGCTTCCTCCATCAAAAATAACCTTTCAAACAGGTTCTTTCGTCACCATTAAACTCTTTCGAAACCATCTAAATACCCAGCTTCACTCATTTAAGCGACAACTTATCATGATAGTACTAGATCTTAACGACAATGGAGAGATTTCAAGGAGATGAAGAAGTTAAAAGTGCTTCTGCTTACATTCAAACAGCACAAAGGTGTACCATGACTCATTCACCAATAATGAAAGTGCACCTTTCGATGATAGCGAAAGGCTCTGGAAGTACCCAAAAGCAATATTGGTAAACAACAGATCAATATTTTCCACTAGCATGCTTTCGATGAAGACGGGAGAACGAAGGCAAAAGGATGGGTTCGAAAGGTGGAAAGGAGACCTTTCGACAGCTTTGAAAGGATGGGGGTGGAAGGGTCCAACCTGCATCTATAAATATGACCCTCGGAGTCCAAGTTCTGGACCGGTTTTTGGATTCTTAAATTTCTTTCTCCTTTCTTAGTAAACTTAAATTCTTGTAAACCTAGAGCAATTTAAGGGAAATTCTCTTACTAGTAATCCAATTTTGAGAAATCAAAATGAGAGGATGCATGGATCTAATATCGATTTCGAATATAAGGAAAACCATTTTAGCCATTAGCTTGTCTAATGACCAATCACACATGATACACACTTATCTTCCTAACCCTTATTTGGCATATGCATTGCTATGGAGTTTACTTGGATATTTTGATTTAGAAGCATATTATCATCACTCTAAAGCCTATGTAATACTAAATTGACGTGATGATGATAATCCATTATTAGCAAGTCGATTGGACCTGCATCATTTATCCATGATAAGATTACATAGCAAATTAAGTTTACTTCTTATTTATTGTGCATGTTGTGTTTAGAGTCCCTTCGAAAGTATAAAGACCCTCTCGACTCATTCGAAAGGAGTTTCGAAGGGATTCACTATAATATTATTAAAGTCATATCCTTCGAGTGGACTCCTTCGAAAGGGCTTGAATACTTCGAAACATATAATTCCTTTTGAAGGAACCTTCTCTATGGCAGTAGAATCTATGCCTTTGAAAGGGTTCACCTTTTTACGATATAAAAACCCTTTCGACTGACTCGAAAGGGGTTCCGAAGGGATTATTTCCTTCTTAAACTTTGCTTTGAGGTGTTGACTAGATTTCTTGTCAACATTTTTGGCGCTAGAAGGAGGTCTCGTACCTCCGACCTTGTTATTTCCTTATAGACTAATTATAGAACGTTTGACTTGTTATAGGAAGATGAAATCGAAAAGACTTAGTCGAATGGATGATGAGGCAATACACACAATAGTTTTGGAAGAAAATATTACTCCAACCTTCGATTTGGAAGGGGTTGTGCCAGGGAAACCATCAACTCCAGCACAAACGGATGCTAATGAAGTTAAAATAAAGCATTTAGAGCAACAACTACTAGAAAGGCAAGAGCTCCTGAAGCAGCCTTATCTCAGAAATATTATAAAACTGCTAAGCCAACAACGGGAGATGAGGTGGTCTCCCCAAGGAGAAACTTGAAAGCTTGTACGTTCCAAGGTAAGAGCTAGGTCGACTTAACATCGTCAAAGAAGAAAGAATGTAATGCAACTAAAGTCGATCATCAAGGTACAAGATAAATCACTGGAGCAATCTAAGAGTTCAACTTCAAAGGAAGACAACCCAAATCGGAAAAGCTATTATGACGTTGAGGCTTATTTGAAAGATGTGGCAGAGAAGGTTGTCAAAGACATGCTAAATGCTAAAGGGAAAAGAACTCTAGACGAGCGAGTGAATGACAATGAATGTGTCGCTCCATTTACTAATGAAATCATGTCAGTAGTAATTCCATCTCATATGAAGATTCCAACCATTAAATATATGGATACTACCAATCCTTATAACCGCTTGATAGCTTTCAACAACCAAATGAATCTATATAATGCTTCTAGGCAGTGCGGTGTAGGTTATTCCTAGTAACCCTTCAAGGGCTGTCACAAAATGGTACTGCCAGTATCGAGAGAAGACTATATATTCATGGAAAAAATTCTCCTATGAATTCTCCGCTTATTTTGCATATGCAAAGATCCCATAGTTGATTATATTGTTTTAGCAAACACCAAATGAAGGCTGGGAGAATCGCTGCGTGACTACCTTACAAGTTTCAATACAGAGGCAATGAATGCCAAAGACATGAACATTAGTATATGCTAATTGTAGTGCATTCAGGGCTAATAGAAAATACACCGTTTTGGAAGGAGATCTTCGTTCATGGATGTAAAGATTTACAAGACTTTCACTTCCAAGCTGATAAATTCATTCAAATGGATGAATTATACTATGCCAAGCAGAAAGCTAACCCTAAGAAGTAGAGTGGAAGATCTGGATCTGACCGTGGACACAAAAGGACAAGGTGAGAGGATTCCAATACTAATTCAATCGCTTTGAACAAGCCATTGTCTTATATCTATGCCACAACAAAAGAAAAGATTAACTTACCAACTTCATTCAAGGCCAAAAACTACCCTGATCAAAGAAAGGGGGATGATTATTGCGCTTATCATAAAGCGAATAGCCATAAAACCAATGAGTGCCAAGTGCTAGCTGGAATTATTCAAAAGCTAATCCATGAAGGACACCTGAAAGAATTCATCCAGGATAAATAGAAAGCACCCTGGACCAGCGATGGACCGTAAAAGTTCTCTAATAATGCCATGAACATCTTAGAAGATGAAGATCCATTAAACTTGATTCCACTCCTGAATATGATTGATGTGATTCATGGGTGACCGCATCCAGCGGGAACTAGTAAAGGAGCTAGAAACAGATATATCATGGAAGCAAGGGATGGAGTATTTTCTGTCCAAAAGAAGACCTCGCTTAAAAATCCATGGGTTAATATATATAGATGCTGAATCTTGTCACTACTCCACAATAGTTCAAAAAAGGAATTCATCATCCCTACAATGACCCCCTTATGATCACTGCTCAAATTGGGATTTCTATAGTGTCCATGATTCTGGTAGACACTAGAAGCATAGTCAACGCCATCTTCAAGCACGCTATTGATCAAATGTGCATTCTCAAAGATAAGCTAGAGCCAAGTCTTGAACCTATTTTTGGGTTCAATAACAAAGGTTCAACTCCGGTACGACAATTAAAGCTGCTAGTACAAATGTGAGTACCGCCATGCTGCAGAATTTTTATAACTCCTTTTGTGATCATCAATCAATCATCATATTACAAAGCATTCTTTGGCTGCCCAGCGTTAGATGAGGTGGATGCATTTGTCTCGCCAAAGTACCCGATGGTGAAATTCTTAACTAAAAGAGGTTGGGGTACTATTCTGGGAGAACAATTTAGCTCCCGCGAAATGTATTTTGCCACTCTTGATCAATATAAAATATACTCTACTTATTGTGATTCCTCTACTATTTTTAAGTCTTTGGATGATGGATTGTTACATCCAACATTTGAAGCAAAAAAAGATCTAATAAAATAAATAAACGTGTGTTTGGAAGGTACATCTCATCTAGGAGCAAGGGGAAGAGGACTGATTCTAACTCTATAGAAGAAAGCTAGATCATTACAAAATTAGATTGCCGAAGGGAAACAGAGAGGATAAAGCCTATAAAGGATCTCGAGGAGATATGTACAGATCTAGCTGATTCAACTAAGATAGTTAGAGTGGGAAAGGAATTGAAGGACAACTTGAAAGCAAACTTAATTCAATTTCTTAAATCTAACAAAGACGTATTTGCATGGACTCATTCAGATATGATCGGGATTGATCCATCAGTTATGTGCCATGCACTAAATATTGATCTAAATGTAACCCCCCATTCGACAAAAGAAGAGGCAATTTGATAAAATTCTATCTGATGCCTTGAAAGAAGAGTTTAAAAGGATCATTGAAAGTGGATTCATTCGATAAGTTTTTTTTTCCAAAATGGCTAGCAAATCCAGTGTTGGTAAAAATAGCAAACAACGAATGAAGAACATGTGTCGATTACACTGATCTAAACAAAGCATGCCCGAAAGACTGTTATCCATTGCCCAGAATAGATCAATTAGTTGATGTAACTAGTGGTCTTAAGCTATTGTCCCTCATGGATGCTTATTCAGGGTATAACCGAATACTCATGTTCGAACCAGACTAAAAGCATACGAGCTTCATTACCGATGGGGGAACTTTCTGCTATAAAGCAACGCCCTTTGGGCTGAAGAATGCGGGAGCTGCTTATCAAAGATTGTTCAACATAATGTTCAAGGAATAGATTGGATGAAATATAGAAGTTTGTGTGGATGGCATGCTAGTAAAGTCTCATGAAGCCGAGAATCACCTTAAGGATATTGAAGAAATATTTGAAGTCTTACGAAGGTATCAAATGGGACTGAATCCTCAGAAATGTTCTTTTGGAGTTCATTTTGGAAAATTCTTAAGTTACATCATTAGCGCACAAGGAATCAAAGCTAGTCCCGATCAGATCTAAGCTATTAAAGGCATGGCAGAGCCCAAAACCAGTAAAGATGTAATGAGTTTGAATGGTAGAATTGCAACCTTAAGCAGATTCGTCTCCAAGGCAACCGATAAATGCATCCCCTTCTTCAATGTGATTAAGAAAAGAAAGAATTGTTAGTAGGGAGAAGATTGTAAGAAAGTCTTCCTAGAATTAAAATTCATTTAGAAAGTCCACCAATATTATCCAGCCCCGAGGATGGAGAAAGCCCATATTTGTATATGGCGGTTTCAAAACATGCGGTTAGTTCGGTGCTAATTAGAGAAGAAAATGAAACTCAACTTCCCATTTATTATGTAAGTAGATGGTTGAAGGATGCCGAGGTTCGATATCCAATCATAGAAAAGTTAGCTTACTATTTGATACTAACAACACGGAAACTCAGAGCGTACTTTCAAGCACATCCAATAAGAGTATTGACAAACTTTCCACTCAAACAAGTTTTTAGTAAACCTGAGGCTTCAGGGAGGTTAGTAAAATGGAGAATTGAACTTAGCCAATATGTTATTGCATTTTAGCCACAAACATCAATTAAAGGGAAGGTGTTAGCAGACTTTATCAATGAATGTACAAACTTCGTCAAGGAATAGTCAGAGGAAGAGAGATCAAAAACCCATATGGAAACTATTTGTGAGTGGGGCATTAAATGAATAGGGAGCCGGAACAGGGTACGTCACAATCACAACTGATGGGCATCGCTTACACTATGCAATGAAGCTAGGGTTCATTGCAACAAATAACATAGCCGAATATGGATCGTTGGTCGCAGGATTAACTTTTGCCTTGCATCTTAAAATCCCACAGATTCAAATCTTTAGCAACTCTCAACTAATGGTGAATCAGATAAAGCAGATATATAAGACTAATGATGCCAAACTAGCCATATATGTTAAGAAGGTGCTAAAAACGCTTACCTTATTTGAAGATTTTTCTACATACCAAGTCCCAAAGGAAGATAACTCTCAAGAAGATTCATTAGCAAAATTAGCAAGCTCAAGAGGAGCTCCAGAAACCCGTATCATACCATTTGGGTATCAAGCAAATCCCAGCATCGAAGTGGAAATGCCCAAACCAGGGAAGGAACTATTGGTTTTTGTGATACCCCTAATTTTGATGATGGCATTATTCAGGAGATTTAATTAGAATAAATTAAATAGAGTAATGTAGAAAAGGAGATTGAGGTTGATTAATAAAATTAGTGGCCATGCTTATTTAACTAAATGAACTTATAAATGGTTAAGTTATTAAACATAAGGGCAATAGGGTATAAAGCCGCCCATATTTCTCCCCTTATACTATTCTCCTTAGTCATACATGTTCATTTTACCTCAAACAAAATTTATAACAATAAGAAGCAAGCAAGGCCGGCCATTAGGAGGAGAAGAGAAAATCAAAGTAAAGCTTAGGATCAAGCTAGAAGAAATCAATCTCAATCAAACTTCAATTTCCTTATCCAATCTAAGGTGAATAACAATTTCCATATCTCTATTTTGGTTTTATAATCATATGGGTTCAGATTTAAGGGTAAATATGTTTTTATGATACATTGAATGATGATATGCTTGACTGATGATTTATACGGGTTAAACAAGGTTGTTTAAAAGGAGATACACACGGTTTTAGGGTAAAACTGATATTAAATGGTTTTTAAATGCCATGGGAAAATTTAATGTTATGGAAAACATGATTTTGGAGTTGGGTTTCAATTTTCTTATTTTTCCAAGCCGTGGAGAATTAGTTATGAATTTTCAAAGGAAAATATAATTATTTGGGTTTATAAATTTATTTTGGAAAATATATTAATAATTTGGGTCTGAAATTTTAATATGTTAGATAACATGATTAAAGTAAATTTCTGGAATTTATGGGGATTTTTACTAAGTAATTTAGTATGGAAATTTAATTATTTCGAAAGGGGGATTTAAATGATTTTAATTGTTTTGATAATAGGAAGGGCTTATTTGTTAAAAGTGAACTTGATTTTAGATCTGAGAAAATGCAGAAAAAATTATCCAAATTACTTAAAAGTTTATAAAAGCCAATCAAATGTTTACAAGTAGGCAAGTTTGTTACATAAAGTTTACTTAATTTGATAAAAACAGCTTTTGTTCAGAAAAAGGGTGTTCCACCTTCTTTGGTAAACCTTTCGACTTAGACCTTTCAACCATGACCTTTCGACTTAATTGAAACCAACAAGGTCAAAGCCAATGCACATGATATCATTCATGTGGTACGTGGTGAATTGGACAAAGGTGGAAGGTAGGTTGTCGAAGGGGTGCTTTCGAAGGAGTTGGTTCCTTAGTCATTTTTGGTTTGAAAAGAAAATCACATGCCTATTTTTAAAAGTGCTTTTGACAAGGTCGGAAGCTATGGTTTTCAAAAGAGCTTTCGACAGGGTCGGAAGTTATGCTTTTGACAAGGTTGAAAGCTATGGTTTTGAAAGGTTTAGTTTTAAAAGAGCTTTCGACAAGGTCGGAAGCTATGGTTTTAAAAAGTGCTTTCGACAAGGTCAAAAGCTATGGTTTCGAAAGGATGGTTCTTTTTAGAGATTTCGACAAGGTCGAAAGCTATGTTTCTGGAAGAGTATTTCAAAGAGGCTTTCGAAAGAGAGCCGCCGCCTTTGTTTTAAAGAAGTAGCTTCCTAAGGGGTTACTTAGTTTCTATTTAAAGCTTTCGAAGTGGTAGTTATCGACCAGGTCGAAAACCCTTTTGAGATTATGTGACGTTCCGATGGCATCGATGTTGTCGAAAGGTTCAAATTTTTTTATAAATACAAGCTGCTTCCCAAAGTTTTCGAAGGGGTCGAAGGCAGAAGCTTTCGACGTTGTCGAAATGTTCAATTATTTTCCTAGATATTTCAATGCTTTCGAAAGGATGGTTTGGACACAATCAAACTTCCCCAATACTTTATAATATAAAGAGTGGTTTCGAAAGAGATGCTTTCACCTATTTTCACTTTGACCCAAAAAATATTTTATAAGCCCAATGCTTTCGACATGGTGGATCTTCATTGGTTTTGAAAGGGTACTTTTAAGTGGTTTCAAAGCTATGCTTCTACTCTTATATAATAATACTTTAACATGGTCAAAAGGTTCCGAAGAAGAGTTTTAAAGTATTAAAAAGGCTGGAGCCTATTGTTTTAAAAGATATGATTTATGGTTTCGAAGGGGTTGAAGGCTGAATCCTTCGACATTGTCGAAAGGTTTTAAAACCCTAACTTAAACTTTTAAAGGAAAACCCATGGATTATCTAAAGGAGTATAGTAATGACTTTATGTATATAATTTTGAAGAAGTATTGCCTTGATAAAAATATAAGTTAAAGGGGTTAACTATGTTTTATATGAAAAGTATTTCAAGGACCTTAAACCCAAAGGGTAGTGTTGCTAAATTGTTATTTTTCTTCCTCAAATATGAATATATTCACATGATCACCCATAACTGTATTTTGGGAAAAGAGGGTAGAAGAACCAGCTTGGTTAACTCTACAGTGAATATAAATTGCTTAAACTCCTGAATGAGTAGAATTACATCCAAGGAGTCAGGGTGACCAAAAATATAGGATGCTTAAATTTGGTAGTTATTGGAGGTAACCAAAAGGTTTATAGTAAACCCATGAAAACTATGATTATGTAGTTATTGGAGGTAACCAACCAGTTCATAGTAAACCCATGAAAACTATTTATTAAGGATAGTTAGCAGGGGCTAATTGGTTTGTAGTGAACCCATGAAAACTATATCCGGATTAAGAATTGACATCAGTCAATTAGTTCCTAGTCAATCCATGAAAACTAGGATAAGAAAGTGGCTAATGGAAGAATCAGTAGGTTCCTAGTCAACCCAAGAAAACTAGGATGTGAAGTGAGTTACTGGATAAATCCATAGGTTCCAAGTCAACCCATGAAAACTAGGATAAGGTGATTAGTTATCGAGAAAACTAATAGGTTCAGTGGGACCCATGAATCAATTAAGTTTATTGGCAGGAGCCTGTAGGTTTTTAGTGATCCCATGAGACTATGAAAAGAACAGGATGTTCATTAATTATATAAAGGTTATTAGTAAACCCATAAAAACTAAAAGGTTATGGGTGACCTTAGAAACTAAAATTATGACAGGGAGTAGGATTAAACTGGGGATGGGAAATCCTAATTGTTTTAAGTGTTCATGTCATCATAATATTTTGAAAATGTATGTTTTAACGATTGTGGATGCTGGAGCATAGAATATGGTTTTAAAAAGCTTTTACAATACTTGTGAGGGGAAACCTGTTCCGCCAAGCGGCGTGGTCTCACTAGATATCTAAAAGGATTGAGATGTTAGATTATTATTCATACCAGGCTTTATGTCTGACTCAAAGTTTTTGTTTTCCCCTTAAACTCTCGGGTACTCAATTGATTTTGAGTAGTTTGAGATTTAAAGTTTTTAGATTTTCTTCTTTGACGAATAAAGCTTCCAGAGGCATGCAGGAGGCATATAGCTATTTAGAATTGTATTTTTTGTTGTGTGTTTGTTTATAAAAGCAGACTTGTTAGCCTTACTATATACTCTGATCAACCAAGTGGGCATCTTCAAATGTCTCTATTGGCGTATTTGTAATAATTATATTTTGCTGAACGTGGTTACGTTTTTGGGATTATGTAATAAACATAAAGTGTTTTGAGTTGAATGTGAAATATGTTTTGAATTGTTAAAATTTATCCATATTTTTGTAATCTGTGTATCATTGTATCTAACACCGCCGTATTTGGCCGCCCAGAATTAATAACTATGGATGACTGCAGCATCCATAGCCGTTAGTTATGGGCCTTCAAGTAGGGGGATGTTACCAGTTGGTATCAGAGCATAGGTTTATGAAACTTTAAAAGAAAAGATAAACCTAAAAGCTTTTTTGAAATGTAATCCAATGAATTTAAAAATATGGTCGCGATTTGGGTTAATGCTATATTAATGTACTTGTATTTGATATATAGATATATATCTAAGTATGTATTCCCCTCTCTCTTAGACCATTATTCTATATCTTACCAAGGCTCGTATGCGGATTTACGAGAAAGAGGATATTGAGCAGGAAACGGAAGAGAAAATCTAGGTGGAGGAAGCACCAATACCAATGGAAATGCTCGACCTAATACTTGGAGAAACCAAGGTCGACAGGCTAATGCTAATCAAAATGCTGAGGCCAACGTTGGTGCTGGAAATCCACCAGTTGATGCGGGGATGGTGTATCAGTTGTTGGCTAATATTTTGCAAATAGGAGCTGCAGGTATTGTTGGAGGAGCTAATCCTGTAGTTCCGGATGGTTATAACAATGCCAAGCTAAGCAGAGACTATATCGGTCTAGGTGCGAAGCCGTTTGTTGGAATAGAGGATCCAGTTGAAGTGGAGAACTGGCTGTTGAACTATGAAAGGATCTTCATAGATTTAGGCTTGGAGGATGGAGAGAAGAGAAGGCTAGACTCTAGGTAGTTGCAAGGGTTAGCGCTTCACTTGTGGAACAGTGTGACGGCCAGAGTTCCAAGGAAGAGCTAACATGGGCTGATTTTAGAAGGAGGTTCGAGCAGCAGTTCTTGTCTGAGGTTGCCAAATCGGTATTGATATGGAAGTTCATGGATCTTGTCTAAGGAGGGATGTCCATGATCGAGTTTGCTACCAAGATTGATGAGCTATTTCGATATGGTTATGCTTTGGTTGACACTAATATCAGAAGAAATGAGAGATTCATTAGAGGATTGAGGCCAGAGCTAGGAAAAATAGCTATGACTCATATTAGGGAACCTTATCATATGGTGGTGGAGATGGCCATCTGCCATGAGGAGAAGCTTGCTGTGTCAGTTAGGGAGAAGCCAGTTGAGTCCCAGGGTCCTTAGGGAAAGAAAAGGAAATTCTTTAAGAAGAAAGGAGCCAAGAAAGGGGAGGTCGCTAAGAAGGCATAGGCTGATTTGGTGTGCTATAAGTATGATAAGAAGGGCCATTATGCCCACGAGTGCAGAACTGGTAAAGGAAAGAAGCATGTAGAGAAGAAGAATGCGAAATGCTTCAACTATGACCAAGTTGGGCATTATAAGAATCAATGCCCAGAGCCAGTCAGGGCGGACAGAGGGAAGGTGTTTGCTATTGAACCACCGTCTTCTTCTAGACCTACTACAGCAAAGAAAGGAAAGACTATGATGGAAGGTACGCTTTTGGTTTAGAGTATACCTATTAGGGTACTTTATGATACTGGTTCATCACATTCATTTATATCACAATATTTGGTTGATAGGTTATGTATAGAACCCACATACCTTGTTACTTCCTTAAGGGTTGCAAATCTAATAGGAGGACATGCAACTGTTGGGATGAGATGTGACCAGTTAGAACTTGATTTGTTAGGTCATAAGTTTGCATGCAGTTTGTATGTCTTTGATTTCGTAGATTTCGGGATTATTTTGGGTATAGATTGGTTATGTAAATATGAGTCTAGGATAATTTATCAAGATCGGGAAATACTATTGAGGCACATAGATAGTCATAACCGAATCGTTTTCTTAGTGGAGAATTCTAGTACGAGTGTTTGTGCTTTGTTGAGTGCCATGGAAGTTGAAGGTGACCTTAGTCAGGTTCGTGTGGCTAGCGAGTTTGCAGATATTTTTGAGCCGATTACTAGATTACCCTCAAAAAGAGCTATTGAGATTCGGATAAAACTTGTACCGGGAGCTGAACCTATTAGTAGACCACCAAGCAGGATGGCACCGACAGAGTTGAAGGAATTGAAGGTGCGGCTAGTGGATCTTGAGGGAAGGAATTTTATTAGACCAAGCAGTTCACCTTAGGGAGTGGCCGTGGTGTTTGTGAAGAAGCCAGATGGGTCGTTAAGGATATGCATCGACTATCTTAAGTTAAATGAAAGGACGATCAAGAATAGGTATCCTCTGCCGAGGATGGATCATCTGTTTGATCAGTTGAGTGGAGCCAGAGTATTTTCCGAATTGGATTTGGCGAAGGGGTTCCATCAGTTGTGAGTGGCGGAGGATAGCATTCCTTTGACGGCATTTCAGACTAGGTATGATTCGTATGAGTGGTTGGTGATGCCATTTGGATTGACAAATGTGCCTGCTTTCTTCGTTGATTTGATGAACCGGGTTTTTCGACAACACTTGGATAGGTTCTTATTGGTATTTATAGATGACATTTTGGTGTACTCTAAAGACGAATGGAAGCATGAGATTCATTTTAGAGTGGTGTTGGAGAAGCTGAGGCAGAATCAACTAAAGGCGAAGTTTTCCAAGTGTCATTTCTGCAAGAAAGAGGTTAAGTTTCCTGGTCATGTGGTTTCAGAGAAGGGATTGTCAATCGATCCAGATAAGATGTGAACAATTGGAAGAGACCAGAAACGGTGACTGAGATCAGAAGTTTTCTTTGAGTTGCTGGCTATAATCAAAGATTCATCAAGGATTTCTCGCGGATAGCAGCGCCTTTGACTAAGCTGACCAAGAAGGATGTGAAGTGTGTTTAGTCAGAAAAAGTGAGGAAGTGTTCCTTAAGTTAAAGCGTTTGTTAACCAATGCGCCAGTGTTAGTAGTTCTAGATGGTAACCATGGGTTGTTAGTATACACTGATGCATGTGGGACTGGATTGGGAGCCGTAATGATGAAGAGGGTAAGGTTATTGCTTATGCATCTAGGCAGCTTAGACTACACGAAGTTATATATCCTACTCATGACTTGGAGTTGGCAGCGGTAATTTTTTCCTTGAAGATTAGGAGGCATTATCTTTTGGGAGAGAGATTTGAGTTGTTTACTGATCATAAGTCATTAAAGTATTTATTCTCTCAGAAGGAGTTGAATATGAGGCAGCAGAGATGGTTGGAGTTTTTGGCTGCTTATGATTTCGATATAGAGTATACTCCTGGGAAAGAAAATATGGTAGCTGATGCTCTCAGTAGAAAACATCAGAATATGGTGTTAACGATGTTGGCAGAATGGAAGGATCTAGAAGCTTTAGCCAGTTGTGGTATGCAGTTGAGATCTACTGCTAGTTCGGTCAAGGTACTGCCATTTTATCTTGTTTAGAAGTACGACCAGTGTTGATCGAAAAGATAGCTTCTAAGCAAAGAGAAGATCCAGTTTTAGCTGAAAGGATCAGAAGGCTTGAGGTTGGAACTAAGGTCGATGATTTGAAAGATTTTACTCTTGTCCGAAGAGGATGGTTGAGACAGAAGGGATGATTGTGCGTTTCGAATGTAGAGAACTTAAGGAGGGAAGTTCTGGAGGAATGTCATCGATCGAAGTTTACGATTCATCCTGGAGGAACCAAGATGTATCATGATATGAAAAGGAGCTTTTATTGGGAAGGCATGAAGAGGGATGTTGGCATGTGGGTTAGGCAGCGTGTTAACTGTGAATAAGTGAAGGCCGAACATCAGAATACAAGTGGGTTACTTCAGTCTTAGATATTCCAGTCTTGAAATAGGATTCGATATCGATGGACTTTATAGACGGGTTGCCAAGGTCAAATAGAGGAAATGAAAGCATATGGGTTATAGTGGACAGGTTGACCAAGAGTGCCTATTTAATTCTGATAAAGTCAACCAGAATGGCACCTACTTTGGCTAAGTTGTCCATGAAGAAAATAATTAGACTTCATAGGATTCCTAGTAGCATAGTCAGTGGCAGAGATGCGTTATTCACTAGCGAATTTTGGAGGATTCTAAAAGAGGTATTAGGTACCAAGCTCAAGATCAGTACAACATATCACCTAAAAAGTGATGGGCATACACAGAGAGTCAATAAGGTACTTGAAGATTTATTGAGAGCTTGTGTATTGGACTTTGGTGGATCTTAGGAGGATCACCTACATCTGATTGAGTTCTCCTATAATAATAGTTATCTGACTAGTATAGGAATGGCGCCTTTTGAAGCTTTGTATGGAAGGCCATGCAAATCGCTAGCTTGTTGGTTAGAGACCGGAGACAGATTAGTCTTAGGTCCTGATTTGGTTAGAGTGGCGTCGGAAAATATTGAGTTAATCCAAGGACGGATGAAGGAAGCTCAATCCAGACTGAAGAGTTACACAGATAAAAGGTGTAAAAACATAGAGTTCTCAGTGGGAGACATGGTTTTCATTAAAGTATCACCTACAAAGGGTGTGGTACGATTTGGAAAGTCGGGAAAGTTGGCCTCGAGAAATGTCGGTCCATTTTAGATTATAGAAAGGATTGGAAAGCTCGCGTACATGGTGGAGTTGCCTAGCAGTTTGGCAGGTGCCATAATGCATTCCATGTGTCTCATCTTTGCAAGTTCGTGCATGATCCATAGGCTACTATTCCTCAGACAGAGTTGGAGGACTTAGTGGTGGAGCCTGATTTGACTTTGGTTAGACAACCAGTTCAGGTTGTAGCAAGAGAAGAGAAGAGATTGAGGACCAAGACAGTCAAGTTGGTGAAAGTTCAGTGGAGCGACAACGAGATGGACTGTACTTAGGAGACATAGGATAGGATAAGAGAGGCTTATCCTGATTTGCTTTGATGGTATGTCTATATTAAATCTATATAGGTTGGTTGCTAGTTAGGTAGGCTAGTATGGTTGTTAGGAGATGGTACAAATGATTGCTATGTTTGCTAGTTAGTCCTTACTGAATTTCAAGGACGAAATTCTTTAAGGGAGCCTGTAACACCCCTAATTTTAATGATGACATTATTTAGGAGATTTAATTAGAATAAAGTAAATAGAATAATGTAAATAAGGATATTGAGGTTGATTAATAAAATTTAGTGGTCGTACTTATTTAACTAAATGAACTTATAAATGGTTAAGTAATTAAACATAAGGGCACTAAGGTATATAGCCGCCCATATTTCCCCACTTATACTATTCTCCTTAGTCATACACGTTCATTTTACCTCAAACAAAATTTATAACTGTAAGAAGCAAGCAAGACTGGCCATTAGGAGGAGAAGAGAAAATCAAAGTAAATTTTAGGCTCAAGCTAGAAGAAATCAATCTCAATCAAACTTCAATTTCCTTATCTAATCTAAGGGGAATGATAATTTCTACATCTATATTTTGGTTTTATAATCATATGTGTTCGGATTTAAAGGTAAATCTTTTTTTGTGATATATTGAATTATGATATGCTTGATTGATGATTTATATGGATTAAATAAGGTTGTTTAAAAGGAGATATACTCAGTTTTAGGGTAAAACCGAGATTAAATTATTTTTAAATGCCATGGGAAAATTTAATGTTATGAAAACATGATTTTGGAGTTGGGTTTCAATTTTCATAATTTTCAAAGCCGTGGAGAATTAGTTATGAATTTTCTAAGGAAAAAATGGTTATTTGAGTTTATAAATTTATTTTGGAAAAAATATTAAGAATTTGGGTCTGAAATTTTAATATGTTAGATAACATGATTAAAGTGAATTTCTGGAATTTTTGGGGATTTTTACTAAGTGATTTAGTATGGAAATTTAATTATTTCAAAAAGGGGATTTAAATGATTTTAACTGTTTTGATAATAGGAAGGGCTTGTTTTTTAAAAGTTAACTTGATTTTAGATCTGAGAAAATGCCGCAAAAATTATCAAAATTACTTAAAAGTTTATGAAAGCCAATCAAATGTTTACAAGTAGGCATGTTTGTTTCAAAAAGTTTACTTAATTTGATAAAAACAGCTTTTGTTCAGAAAAAGGGTGTTCCGCCTTCTTTGGTAAACCTTTCGACTTAGGCCTTTCGACCTTGACCTTTCGACTTCATTAAAACCAACAAGACTGAAGCCAATGCACATGATATCATTCAGGTGGTATGTAGTGAATTGGATAAAGGTGGAAGGTAGATTGTCGAAGGGGTGCTTTCGAAGAAGTTGGTTCCTTAGTCATTTTTGGTTTGAAAAGAAAATCACTTGCCTGCTTTTAAAAGAGCTTTCGAAAAGTTCAGAAGCTATGGTTTTAAAAAGAGCTTTCGACAAGGTCGGAAGCTATGGTTTAAAAGGATTTGGTTTTAAAAGGGCTTTCGACAAGGTTGGAAGCTATGGTTTTAAATTGAGCTTTCGACAAGGTCGGAAGCTATGCTTTCGACAAGGTTGGAAGCTATGCTTTCGAAGGGACAGTTTTTTTTAGAGCTTTCGACAAGGTCGAAAGCAATGTTTTGGAAAGAGTATTTCAAAGAGGCTTTCGAAAGAGAGCTGCCGCCTTTATTTTAAAGAAGTAGCTTCCTAAGGGGTTACTTAGTTTCTGTTTAAAGCTTTCGAAGTGGTAGTTGTCGACCAAGTCGAAAACACTTTTGAGATTATGTGACCATCCGATGGAATCGAAGGCATCAATGTGGTCGAAAGGTTCAATTGTTTTTATAAATACAAACTGCTTCCCAAAGCTTTCAAAGGGGTCGAAGGCAGAAGCTTTCGACGTTGTCGAAAGGTTCAATTGTTTTCCCAGATATTTCAATGCTTTTGAAAGGATGGTTTCGACACCATCATACTTCCATAATACTTTATAATATAAAGAGTGGTTTTGAAAGAGACGCTTTCATATATTTTCACTTTGACACAAAGTAAAAAATTTAGTATAAGCCCAATGCTTTCGAAAGGGTGGATCTTCATTAGTTTCAAAAGGGTACTTTCAAGTGGTTTCGAAGTTATGCTTCTACTCTTATATAATAATACTTTAACATGGTTGAAAGGTTTCGAAGAAGAGTTTTAAAGTATTAAAAAGGGTGGAGCCTATTGTTTTAAAAGATACGATTTATGCTTCCGAAGGGGTCGAAGGCTGAAGCCTTCAACCTTATCGAAAGGTTTTAAAACCCTAACTCAAATTTTTAAAGGAAAACCCATGGCTTATCTAAAGGAGTTTTGTAATGACTTAAGTATGTAATTTTGAAGAAGTATTGCCTTGATAAAAATATAAGTTAAAGGGGTTAACTATGTTTTATATGAAAAGTATTTCAAGGACCTTAAACCCACAGGACTAGTATTGTTAAATTGTTGTTTTTCTTCCTTAAATATGAATATATTCACATGATCACCCATAACTGTATTTTGTGAAAAGGGGGTATAAGAACCAGCTAGGTTAACTCTATAGTGAATATAAATTGCTTAAACTCTTGAATGAGTAGAATTGCATCCAAGGAGTTAGGGTGACCAAAAATATAGGATGCTTAAACTTGGTAGTTATTGGAGGTAACCAAAAGGTTCATAGTAAACTCATGAAATCTATGATTATGTAGTTATTGGAGGTAACCAATAGGTTCATAGTAAACCCATGAAAACTATGTATTAAGGATAGTTAGCAGGGTTTAATTGGTGTATAGTGAACCCATGAAAACTATATCCGGATTAAGAATTGACATCAGTCAATTGGTTCCTAGTCAACCCATGAAAACTAGGATAAGAAAGTGGCTAATGGAAGAATCAGTAGGTTCCTAGTCAGCCCATGAAAACTAGGATGTGAAGTGAGTTACTGGATAAATCCATAAGTTCCTAGTCAACCCATGAAAACTAGGATAAAGTGATTAATTACCGGAATAACTTATAGGTTCAGGGGGACCCATGAATTAATTAAGTTAACTGGCAGGAGCCTATAGGTTCTTAGTGATCCTATGAAAACTATGAAAAGAATAGGATGTTCATTAATTATATAAAGGTTATTAGTAAAGCCATAAAAACTAAAAGTTTAATAGTGACCCTAGAAACTAAAATTATGATAGGGAGTCGGATTAAACTAGGGATGGGAAATCCTAATAGTTTTAAATATGCATGTCATCATAATGTTTTGAAAATGTATGTTTTAACCATTGTGGATGTAGGAGCATAGAATATGGTTTTAAAAAGGTTTTAGGATACTAGTAAGGGGAAAACCCGTTCCGCCAAGCGGCGTGGTCTCACTAGATTACTTAAAGGATTGAGATGTTAGATTATTATTCATACCAGGCTTTATGTCTGACTTGAAGTTTTTGTTTTCCCCTTAAACTCTTGTGTACCCAATTGATTTTGAGTAGTTTGAGATTTTAGATTTTTAGCTTTTCTTCTTTGATGAATAAAGCTACCAAAGGCATGCAAGAGGCAAATAGCTATTTAGAATTGTCTTTTCCGCTGTGTGTTTGTTTGTAAAGGCAGACTTGTTAGCCTTACTATATATTCTAATTAACCAAGTGGGCATCATCATATGTCGCACTTGGCGTATTTGTAATAATTATATTTTACTGAACGTGGTTATGTTTTTGGGATTATGTAATGTACATCAAGTGTTTTGATTTGAATGTGAAATATGTTTTGAATTTTTAATTTTTTTCCATATTTCTATGTTCTGTGTATCAATGTATCTACCAACGCTGTATTTGGTCACCGAGAATTGATAACTATCGATGACTGCAGCATCCGTAGCTGTTAGTTTTGGGCCTCCAAGTAGGGGGATGTTACAGATTTAACTAAATCCTAAGCCATGACCCAAGAAAAAGAAGAAAGATAAATTAATGAAGAAATTCCATATGAGGAGCCCAATCATCCAAAGGCAGATAATTGTTACGATAACGCTTGGATTACATCAATTGTAGAATATCTTACTAATGGGATATTTCCATCTGGCAAAATGGAAGCTAGGAGAATCAGATGAGAGGCTCCAACCTTCATAATGATGGATGGAATTCTTTATAAGAGAAATTATGCCCTTCCTTACTTAAGATGTGTGAGTTCAGAGGATGGGATGAAATTATTGGGGGAAGCGCATGAAGGTTTTTGCAGAGACCGTTCCAATGGGATAAAGTTGGCTAAGAAAATAACGGGACAAGGTTTCTATTAGCCTCAAATGATAGATCAAGCTATAGAATATGTAAAGAAATGTAAAAGGTGACAGAAATACTTAAAGATTCCCCATTTACCACCAAGCCAATTAACTTCGATCTTTTGCCTGTGGCCCTTTGATGTATGGGGAATCGATTTAATCGGACCAATGTTGATTTTCAAAGGAGGAGCAAAATATGCTATAGTGGCCATTGATTAATTTACTTAGTGGATAGAAGCGGAGCTACTCCCCAAAATCACTTCTGGGAAAAAGCTTAGATTCGTCATTAAAAATATCATTACTAGATTCAGGATTCCTTACAAGATTTTATCTGATAATGGGACATAATTTGAAACTGAAGAGTATTCTCGATTTTTCCATAAGAATGGGATTATCAAAAGCTTTTCTTCCATGTCATATCCAAAGGCTAATGGAGCCATTGAAGCGGCAAACAAGACTATTAAGACTATCCTGAAAAAATGATTGAATAAAGCCAAAGAAAATTGGGTAGAAGAATTGCCACTTGTACTCTAGGCCTATTATACATCCCCCAAAACTGCAGCGGATAATACCCCTTACTCTCTAACATATGGGTGTGAAGAAATGTTACCAGTTGAAACTGAGGGACCCTCACATCGAAGAATCGCATACGCATTCAATCCAAACCAAGAATTGAAAAAATAATCATTAGATTTAATACATGAGCTAAGAGATGAAGTAGCTATTCGGACCACAGAATTTAAAAAGAGAATCTTAAGATACTACAACTCGAATGTAATGACAAGATCCTTTCAAGAGGGAGATTTAGTACTCTTAAGAGTGATGGCAAACACAAGAAATCCTGCGGATGGACCGTTAGGACCAAACTAGGAGGGTCCCCTAATTGTGTGCAAAGTAAATCCTCCTGGAGCTTACAAATTGTGTCGATCGGATGGCAATATAGTTCCTAGAACTTGGAATACGGAACATTTGCGACCATATTTTCCCACAATGAACGAATAAAGTGCCTTTCTCTTAAGAAAAGTTTACATGGTTGGGTGTAGACTTCTCCTTAAACTTGGAAACTACCTTAAATGGTCAAAAGCCTTTGTCCGCGTCGATATGGCCAGGTCAAAGCACTTCCTGGACAGAGGACAGAGTAATTCTTTATCCGTTCTACGCTATGGCCAGGGTTAATAATCTGCAAGCCCTTGATCGTGCCATGCTGTGGCCAGGGTAAAGTATCTGCAAGCCATTAATCGCGCCATGCTGTGGCCAGGGTAAAGTATCTGCAAGCCCTTGATCGCGCCATGCTATGGCCAGGTAAAGGCACCGACCAGCCTTTAGTCCTGCTTATAAGGCTTGGCTGGAGCACCTCTTGGAGGAAGGACGGAGTAAGCCCTTGATCCTGCCATGCTATGCCCTGGTCAAGGCACCGAACAAGCCTTCAGTCTCGCCTATAAGGCTTGGCTGGAGTGCCTCCTGGAGGGAGGTCGAGTAAGTCCTTGGGTCCTGCTTGTGGATAAGTTAACCAAGCACACCGGATAACAATGGACTAAGACGTCCAAGTCCGAGAAGTGGCACACCAAACAATAACAACGCACAGAGCCTAAAAAGTGGCACATGTCGAGAACTAGAAGAGGCAACTCGAAGCAAAACATTAGAATAATTGAAGCCCAAAAAGTTGTGTAGAACAAAAAAGTTCAAATAAGAACTTACAATTGTTGGCTAATTTCCAAAGGATGATTTTTGAGTTTCGTTAATTAATTCCCGAATCTGGGTTTCAAGGCTTATACTAGAAATTTCTGGTCTTCACTTATTAATACCTGAATCTAGGTTTCGGGCCTTTTGCTATTAATTTTTGAACTTCACTCATTAATGCCTGAATCTGGGTTCTGGGACTATTGTTATTGAGTCCTCTATTATGGACTTCTAGTATAATATTAACTTCTGGTTTAATCTCACTAATACCCGAATCAGGGTCACTGATCTTCTACTACTAACTTTTGGACAACACTTATCAACTCCTAAATCTTGGTTCAAGACTACTATTATTTTTGAACAAGGATTTCTAAACTTCTATTGTTTTTCCCTAAATGAGGATTCCTGGTTTTCTATGACTTATTTCCAGATGATAATTTCTGGACTTCTATTACTAGATAATTGTTATCACCAGAAGAAGACTTCTAAACTTCAATTATTAATGCCAAATCTAAACTAGATGTCTGGTCTTCTATTAATATAACAAGGGTTTAATTTCTAGACTTCTTTTGTTATTACCAAAGTTGGATGTTGGGACTTCTATTATTGTTGCTAGACAATAATTTTTTATCCTTAATCATTCCCAACCATGGATTTCTATTACTTATTAACTCCAGATGATAGTCTATTAATTTCCATTATTTCTAGATTTAGAATGCAATAATTCTGTTGTTAGAAATGCTAATATTATCATCAATAATATTACAAACAAACCATTGAACATATTCTTACATAAATTTAGAACTAACAATAAGGAATGTTACCTTTTTTTTTACTTAGAAGAGAAATAGGGTCATTGAGGATGGAATAGTGCAAAATGAAAGTTATTAGATTTTTCTCCTAAATAACAAAAGCTTCTTTCAGACGGGGGGGTGGGGGCAATATGCTAACCATAGAGCTTACTAAAGAACAAAGGTGTGAAAGAAGGCCCATAAATGTGTTGAAGAAGTTTTGCAAGAATTGAAAAGAAAGGTTTCACCATGATTCAAAAGCAGTGTTTCAGAGACATAGAAGTAGCTTTCGAAGAGGTTGGATTGATGGCGTAAACACCTGATGCTTCGGCAAGTATTAAGTGAAATAAGGGCTTTCAAAGGAGTCGAAAAGGAGGGTAAGCTACCCTTTCGACTCAGTTGATCCTTTCAAAACAGTTAGTTTCCCATGCAGGAAGGAGTTTTGAATGTGTTAAGAATGCCTTTCGAAAGTAACAAATAACAAGCTTCCGCATATATATAGGATCATTCAAAACAGTTGGGGAAGATTCTACTAAAACAACCCTTTTGAAAGCATATATTAACCTTTCGAAACAGTTAAATCCTTCCACAAGTACTAGGGAGGTCTCGCACGTAACCAATATTGCCTCCGCAGACATCAAACAATGAGCTTTCACACTGACCAAGGAAATGCTTTCGAAAGCCACCTTCCACAACTATTAGTTGACTACCAAGAAACTTCATCCATTATAAATAACCTTTCAAACATGTCCTTTTGTCACCATTAAACTCATTCGAAACCATCTAAATACCCTGCTTTACTCATTTAAAGGGCAACTTATCATGATAGTAGTAGATCTTAACAACAATGGAGAGGTTTCTGTAACATCCCGTATCTAGAGGCCAAAAGCTAAGCGCTACAGATGTTGTAGTCATCTACAGTATTAACTTCTGGTGACAAAATACGGCTATGTTAATGGTATCTATAATATCAGAAGCACTTGAATATGAACAAAATCACAGAATTCCAAAACAAGCAACATTTTTACTGATTACATTTCAAAACAATATCATATCCAAGTTATAAAATCCCAAAATGTTTCCTGTGCATTGATCAAATATAATTTACAATAGTACGCCAAGATCGACATATGACGATACCCCATTGGATGATTAGAAAAACATAGTCGTATCTGACTTAATATAAACAACGGAAAATAACAGAATAATTTGTATTCCTAGTTAACTATCCGCCAACCACCTGCTCCTCTTTGGAAGCTTTATTTGCCAAAAAAGACTAAAGCCTGAAAACCTTAACCCTCAGCCTACTCAAATCAATTTTGAGCACCCGAGAATTTAAGGGGAAACCAAAACTTCAAGTCAGGCATAAAGCCTGGTGTGAATAATTCTATTACATCTCAGTTTACTGATATTAAGTGAGACCACACCGCTTAACGGAATGGGTTTCCCCTCACTAATATCCTTTTCAAAACGTATATATATTTTGCAAATCCTTTCCTGCAACCAAACTGATTATATCAAAATAGCAATATCCTTTATGCTAATAAATGCACTATCTGTCCGTAAAACAAGTAATATGTGAACAATTTGCCCACATCATAATAGCAAGGTCCGTTATGCTAACAAAAGGAACCATAGCAAGGTCCGTTATGCTAAAATGGACTAACTGTCCATAAAACTGGGCTGACTACTCGCAAACTAGACTAATGTCCGAATTAAAATGGGCTAACTGTCCGAATCATTTTCTTAGGGTTAACTACCCAACATTTTTTCCTTAAAAACCTTTTAAAAATGATTTAGTCCTTAAAATCATATATATACAAGGAAAATATATCTTTAGCTTTACTCTAAGCCATTTTGCCATGATATATATACTTTACTCAAAATAATGTTGCTGACTTTTAATGAAGATTAGCTATCCTTCCAAAATAAGTTAAAACCCTTTTTAACTTAAAGCACTTAAGCTATATTGCCTATTCAATACATTGAAATGCATGTTTAAAACCCTTAAACAACCCTTTCGAAACCCTTGAAGGTAACCCCTTCGAAACCATTGAAAGTGACCCTTTCGAAACCATTAAAAGCCTTTCCTTCGAAAGCTTTAAAACATTAGACATCCCTCTTTAAAACATTTAAATATTGCCTTTCGAAAACAAAGGATAAACCTTTCCTTTTAGTCCTTTCGAAATAGTGGGGAACCATCCCCTTCAAAACCATTCATTAAAACCTTTCGAAACAGTCAAAACTCAATCCTTTTGAAGCACTTTGTGTTCAATTTAAAACATGTGGAAACCTTTTGAAACCATTCAAAATTTCATTCCTTCGAAACCATTTGGATTATGCCTTCAAGTAGAGCAAAAGGTCAGAAACCACTAAAATCGAAAGCATTTGTTTCGATACCATTTAAAACTATCTCATTCGAAACCATTTGGGTTTTACTTCAAATGTAGAAAAAGGGTCTTAAAACATTTAAGTCAAAAGCATCTACTTCGAAACCATTTCCTAAGTAATGAAGTGATGATGTCGAAACCATCCCTTCGAAAGCATTGGAGGGGCGGCCATATTTTAGAAAACAAAATAACCCCTTCGAAACAATCTGGATCGAAAGGTAGGAAATGGCAGCTAAAGGTTTCGACTCAGCCGAAAGCAAGCATTTAAAAACAAAGGCACAACCCAATCGAAACCATTCTTTTAAACAATTTGACATAGTCGAAAGCAAACCAAGTCGAAAGCATCTTAGTCGAAAGCAAGCAGGCGCATTTTCTTTAAAATCAAAGCAAAGCTTCAACCCTTTCGGAACCCCATGGTTTCGACCCTATACCTTTCGCCCACTTCCAATTCACTACGTACCAGTTGCCTGATACCATGTGCATTGGTTTTGACTGTGTTGGAGGCGATAGTATGGCGGCAGAACCTGGTGCCGAAAGAGAAGAAACAATGAAAAACCTATTTATTTATACTTTTAAACTATTCTTTTATACTTAACCTGCCTTGTTTGTCTAAATCTGATTGATTACAAGGTTTCTCTTTTGAAAAGCGCTGCCGACTTTACAGATTTAACAATTTAAATATTTTTCAAAAAGCACCATCTCCTCCTTTAATTATATAAAACATTTAAGTCTCATACCTGAAATAATTTTATATAACCATTAAAACACTTAGGAAAATTCTAGAAAAATTCCAGAAAATTACATTATATATGTTTTCTAACATATAAAAATTTCAGACCCAAACAATTAATTATTTACCCATAAATAATTTATAACCCAAAATACCATTTTCTTTACTAGAAAATTCATATTAATTCCACGAAAATGCAGAAAAATCTAAAAATTGAAACCCATCTCCAAAGTATTATTTATGATCTTCAAAAAAACTAACAAAGGCGTTTGGATGTCATTTAATAGGATTTTCCCATAAAACATATCACAAATTCAATTTGAAAAACCATAATTCATCAACAAGTATATATAATCATTCCATCATTCAAAAACATGGCAAATCATTGCAAAATATTCAGAATTCATCTTAAAACCGAAACCACAATCAAAAGTGAGATGTAAGCATTATTCATATTAGCTTTAGAGATGAAGGAGCTTGAGATTTGGATGAATTTGATTTGTATTAGCTTTTCCTTTATCTTTTCTTACTCTTATTTCACTTTTCCATGTTAATGGTGGCCGACCTCTTGTTTTAATTACTTTTTTCAAAATGAAATAAATGTGTATTCTAATACACGGCCAAGGTTTGGAGGATATAGGAATGGCCTCTTTCCTATTTTACCCCTCCTCTATTTCAATTTAACTCTTATTTTAATTCATTGTTAAATGGAACTGCTACACCTTAATTAAAATCAAATCTCAATCCCTTAATCAACACATTCTTTTATTTAATTTAGCTAATTAAATATTCTAAAAACGTTACCAAAAATTTGGGGTGTTTTAGTTTCGAAGGAGATAAAGAAGTTAAAAGTGCTTCCGCTTACATTCAAACAGCACAAAGATGTACCATGACTCATTCGCCACTAATGAAAGTGTACCTTTCGATGATGTTGAAAAGCTTTGGAAGTACTCGAAATTAATATTAGTAAACAACGGATCAATATTTTCCACTAGCATGCTTTCGACGAAGACGGGAAAATGAAGGCGAAAGGATGGGTACAAAAGGGGGAAAGAAGACCTTTCGATGGCCCTGAAAGGATGGGGTATGAAGGGTACAACCTACATCTATAAATATGACCCTAGAAGTTCAAGTTCGGGACCGGTGTTTGGATTCTTAAAATTCTTTCTCGTTTCTTAGCAAAATCTAATTCATGTAGCCTTAGATCAATTTGGGGAAAATTCTCTTACTTGTAATCCAATTTTGAGAAATAAAAATGAGAGGATGCATGGATCCAATATCGATTTCGAATATGAGGAAGACCATTTGGGCCATTAGCTTGTCTAATGACCAATTGCACATGATACACACTTATCTCCTAACCCTTATTTGGCATATGCAATGCTATGAAGTTTACTTGGATATTTTGATTTCAAAGCATATTATCATTATGTCTAAAGACCATGTAATACTAAATTGACGTGATGATGATAATCCAATATTATCATGTCAATTGGACCTGCATCATTTATCTAAGATAAGATTCCATAGCAAATTGAGTTTACTTCTTATTTCTTATGCATGTTGTGTTCTGAGTCCCTTCGAAAGTATAAAGACCCTCTTGGCTAATTCAAAAGGGGTTTCGAAGGGATTCACGATGACATCATTAAAGTCATATCCTTTGAGAGTACTCCTTCGAAAGATGCTTGAATACTTCAAAAAATATAATTCCTTTCGAAGGAACCTTCTCCATAATAGTAAAATCTATGCCTTCAAAATGGTTCCCCTTTTTTAGGTATAAAGCCGCTTTTGACTCACTAGAAAGGGGTTTCGAAGGGATTGTTTCCTTCTTAAACTTTGCTTTGAGGTGTTGACTAGATTTCTTGTTAACAATTTGTAAGGTTCATTTGGTCAAATATTTAAATCAAATAACATCTTACCATATCAAATAGTATAAAGACATTTATAAAATTAGAATTGAATAATTCAACATTAACTATAGTAAATGTATTAAATTTATTAAATTATAATGACAAATTCATTTCATCCTAAAATAATTTAGTGCATAATGCTTGTATATTTTAATCTAATTTCACATTATGAAACAATGCATATAAACTATTTTAGATATTTAAAAGTGTAAGTTTAAATCATAATCGAATTAAATAAATAATTTATACATATATAATTTGGTATTAAATAAAAAATAATTTGTATAAATTGATCAATATCATTAACATGGATTAACATAAGTGTACCAAATTCTATTACATATATGTTTCACCTTCAAATTTTAGTTATAAAACAACATATATAGCAACTCTAAATTATGTCAAATTCAAAAGCAATTAAAATACACCCCATACATCAACTTGGGTCTTTGGCGAGCATACATGAATATGTAATATAAAAAAATTACTAATACTGCCCAGAACATTTTTGGGAGATGCCCCATTTACTAATAACAATCCAATCATCAAATACGAAAATAATTAATATTTTTCAAATATTAATTAATTTCATTAATTTATAACATTCTATAAACTAATTAAATCATGTGGTTTATCGGAGAATTCACAAATACGATTGTTAGACTCAATGGTGTGAATTCATTCGACGATTAATATCGAATAATTGAAATATTGACGTTCACATGTTCTCTTCGCCAACACTATATCATATAAGGATGCATGGATTCTAATCTTATAAAGGTTATATATTGACATTCACACAATTGAAATATAGACGTTCACATGTTCTCATCGCCAACTTAGTGGCTGAATTCATTGCTTTCAAATCTTTGAAGTAAAATCGTATTTTACATTATCTTTATCGATTCTAGTAGTGATGATATTTTTACACATGTTCTCTTCACCAATAGTATATCATTTAAGAATGTGTGGATTTTTTTATTGGTCAAAACTCTAATATTATCCACATTCAACTTGATTAGTTCATAAACAAAATCCTTGGTTCAATTATAACATTTATCATTGATAGTTCTACTCTGCTTGGAGATTTTGACTTTGAGTTGACTATTATTGACCGTGATATTAATCTCATACAACCGAGGAAATGAATTATCTATTGTACAGTGCTTCACTTCCAATGCTTTAACTCAGACCAAACTATAGTTGCTCAATGGATAGCCATGTTATGATTTAATTATAATCAAAGTGGAGTATCCATATTGATATTTTATAACATCCCCTATCTTGAGGCCTAACGCTAAGTGCTACAAATGCTGCAGACATCAATAGTATTAACTTCCAGTGACAAAATACGGTAATGTTAATGGTATCCATAATATCAGAAGCACATGAATATGAAATAAAATCAACACAAATTTCAAAACTACTTTTCTGTTTACATTTCAAATCCATATTTCATATTTAGTTACATAATCCCAAAATGATTCCCAGGTTTTGATTAAATATAATTAGTACCAATTACGCCAAGAGCAACATATGGAGATGCCACCATGGATGATCAGAGTACTAAATAGACATATCAGTCATAATACACCACAACGGAAATAATACTAAATAGCTCCTACATAGCCAGCTTTGTCTCCAGCACGTCTTCGGAAGCTTATTCGTCCATCCTACTAAACCTAAAAAGTCATAACTCTCAATGTACTCAAATCAAATTTTGAGCACCTGAGAGTTTAAGGGGAAAGCATAAACTTCGAGTCAGACATAAAGGCTGGTGTGGATAATACTATTACATCTCGATTTACTGATATTAAGTGAGACCACGCCGCTTAATGGAATGGGTTTCCCCTCACTAATATCTCCTTAAACGCATATCTTTTGAAAATCAAAATCCTGCAATCAAACTGTTTATAACAACAATAGAAAATACATATATGCATAAAAATCAGGAACTCAATGGACTGTCTGTCCATACTATAGTATTATCTGGCTAACTATTAACCATTGGCTGACTCGGGCCTACTAGACATAATTAATTATCTAACTTCTATTAGACACACTACTGGGCTATCTACCCTTAACTATCTTCTTCTAGGTTCAACTAATCCTAATGGTTTTGCGGGCTCACCAATAACCTATCTTTACTCTGTATATACCCTTCTGTATGTAACATTATTTTAGTCTCATCTGTGACAAAGTCCTATGCACTGGAATTTTAGACTTATATTAGCTAGAGGCTATTAGCTAAAGTATAGGGCGCGACCCTACACCAATCCCATCTGGTTTTCTAATATCTGAGTCATAAACTTAGGGTTATCTACCCTATTCAAATTTCATTTCCTGTCATATACTTAGGGTTAACTACCCAGTTCAAATTTCATTTCCTTGCAAACAATCTTCGTAAATGATTTACCCTTGAAATCATAATTTTATAGAACAAGGAAATCATACTCTTTGCTTTACTCAAAATACTTATGCCATGATATATGATTTACACAAAACAATGTTGATGAAATCGAATCAATGGGGTTATCTACCTCTTCTAAATAAGTTAAAACCCCTTTTAACTTAGAAACCTTCAGGCTATAAAGCCAAAAAAATACCTTCAAAACCTTTGTTTAAAACCTTAAACAGTCTCTTTCGAATTCATTGAAAGTACCCCTTCCAAAATAAGGTAACTACTTTAGCCTTGAAAACACTAGGCCAAAGGCCAAAACATCCCTTTCGAATGTATTGAAAATATTCCTTTTGAATCATTACTTAACCCATAGACATCCTCTTTTGAAACCATTAAACTTGTCTTTTGAAAGCATTGGAAACCTTCTTTTCAAAACAATTAAAAAAACCTTCTGGTAATCTTAAATATACCATCTGAAAACATAGGAGTTTCCTCTTCGAAACTCTTATGACCTTTCGAAAACATTGGAAATCCTTGACTTACAACGTACCTTTCGAAAATCTTGGGTTCAAGTAAAAATTTGTTGAAACACTGCATCGAAACCATTTAAAACCATTCCTTTCAAAACCTTTGGGTTTAACATATAGTATACTTATTAGGTCATAAAGAACTAAGGCAAAAGCTTTGCTTTCGAAAGTATCATTCCCAAGTAAAGAAAGAGGATAATTTAGAAACCCACTCTTTCGAAACCATTGCCTCCAAAATCATTTTGAAAGTGGCTGTATGGCCCATTCGAAAGCTTGGAGAAGGCGGCTTCAAAGTAAAAGGCAAAAGCACTCTTTCGAACACATTGCTTTTAGGCTATAAAGAATTGACCTTAACTAGTTCGAAAGGTAAGAATGCAGTAGCTAGGTTTCGAATAGGTTCAAAGCTATCCTTTCGAAAGCATCTTTTAAAACAAAAGGCGCCAACTCATTCGAAAGCTCCTTTCTAAAAACAAAGGCAAGTTGATTGTTTCAAAAGCTAGTATAGTTGGCTTCATCCCCTTCGAAAGCTAGTATAGTTGGCTTCATCCCCTTCGAATAGTTTATAAATAGAAGCAGTTCAAAATTAGTAAGAATAGCTTCTACCCCTTCAAAAGCATTGTTTTGACACGATCCCTTCTACCTTTTTCCAATGCACTACATATCAATTGCTTGATACCATGCACATTGGTTTCGAACGGGTTTATAGGCGAAGGTAAGATGTCGAAAGCTACTGATGGAAGTGGCAAAGTAATAAATCCAAGCGAAACTAATTTTTATCCTTTAAAAGAAATTTCTTTTCACCTAACTTGCCTTATTTGTCAAAATGTAATTGGTTGCCATTACTTTATCAAAATTCTTTTCTAAAAAAGCTGTCGAATTCAGAATTGTTAACTAAAACATTTTAACTAATAAGCCATGCTCCTTGGTTAAAACATATGAAACATTTAAGTCCCTCAACTTAAATAATTTTATAACCATAATAAAATACTTAAGAAAATTCCTCAAAAATCACCATAATTCACTTTTAATATGTTTTCTAACATATTTAAATTTCAGACCCAAAATCGTTATATAATTGCTTTTAATAATTTAAACCCAATATTAGCTAATTTCTTCCATAGAAAATTCATAATAATTCCAAAACAAATTAGAAAATTATGAAACTTGAAACCCACTCCTAAAATAATGTCTTTGACCATATATCAAAAACGAAAATCATTTGGATGTCATTTAATAAGTTTTCCAATCTAAAATTATCATAAAATCTATATGAAACATCATAAACAATCAACAAGCATGTATATTCAGTTAAACAAACATAACATGGCATATTATTTGCAAAATACTTTGGATCCAACCTTGAAACCGAAAGCATTAAGAGAAGTGAGATGTAAACCAAATTATTCACCTTATCTTGGTGTTAAGAAGGTTGAGATTTTCTCTTTGATTGAATTGCTTAAGCTTCCTATTTGAATCCTAGCTTTTCTTCTTTTGATTCTTCTTAATGGTGGTCGGACAAGCTCTTGGGGATTTAGTTTTGTTTATAAGTGCTGAAATGAATGAGAAATGAAGGATAGAAGGGTTTAGGGTATAAGAACAATGATTATTCCTATTTAGCCCTTATCATATACCTCATACTTACTTATCTTTAATTCTCTTTTGCTTATGTATTCATTAAGGCACGACTCCTTTATAAATTTACAAATCTCAATCCCTTAACCATCTACATTACTTCATTTAATTTATTTGATTAAATGTCCTAAATAATGTTAGCCAAAATTAGGGTCATTACATGTTCCATAATGTAACATTGCCACACTGAGATTTCCTGTTTGACTTAGTTATTATCAACCTACAGGAAAAACTTGGATGATCATTCCATAATAATCTAATAACTACAAGTATGTAACCCATTTGTGCCCCCAAGCAGCCATGGAGAGCATTACACATTCTGGTCTCAACAGATATATCAATATCCTTTTTTGAAACATCTTGACCAGGAATATTTAAAATAAATTTTATTTTATTTTGTGATTAATTACTCTTTATTGCAACTATTTGTAACTACAATTGTAACAATTAGCCTTTTTGACCCTGTCTAATGCCCGAATCAATGCCGACAACTTAAGAATCGAAAGGACGAGTTCGTGGGGTTTTAGATAAAATAAACATTTACAAACACATGTAGATATTAGATATAGTTCTAACTAACGCTATCTAATAACTACTTTGAGCATCTCATAGTAAATGGAAATAAAATGTAATACATGAGCAAATACCATAGTCACATCACCATAATATGTCAAAATTGTCCAATACATATGTTTGAATAATACAAGTACAACCCAATCCATACACGGAGTCAAATCCAGGTACAACACCGATAAACACCATTGATGTAGTACATAAATGAATCTCCATCTCTAATTACATGTCATCACTATACTCCATCGACCTACAAATATAAAATAGTAATATTGGAGTGGATTAAATATAAGTCTGGTGAGTGAGTCGTGCTCTAATCTATGTATACTACAAAAATAGTACTATAACATGATATAAGTTTATTGCTTAGCCACCACATGTTCCATCACCATGTCATACTTAACTGTCATGTACATCTAATAATATCGCATCGCGTCTACGCAGGCTCATCCTTGGTCCAGTCTCAAGCCCTACAGGGTCGCCTGTTTTCCACCATTACATAATCGCGTAAGGACTTACTTCGCTGGACCATTCTTAATCTACAGGAAACCCTATTGTCCTCGTGCTACCTAATTGGACTCATGCCTTATTCCGCTCGTAACTTGTAGCGTTACTTAACATCTACCACCTCCTCAGGCCCACCATAGCAATATAGATGAGTAACGTCATGGCTAGACCATATACTTTGGTCATAGAACCGCATTTGTATCCGCATAAAAACTCTGGGCCATCTTCTTGCCTAAACTTGTTCACGTCCGCATCCATCGTCGTGTCACATTCTTATATCACAACTACATGTATTTTCACTTCAAAAAACACCCAATCATCACCCACATTCATTTACTTCGTAGCGCCATCATTCATCTCATCACTAGCCTCATATGACCTTCCAGAACAAAAGAGAAAAAAGAGTCAAATCGTCCATTGTTTATTTTTATAGGCCCTTCTAAGTCCAGGTACAACTTATGCCAAAACATGGCCACTGGTGCCACAATCCAACCCACTATTGGACCGGTGTACATGGCTCCTAGGTGTTTAAAGTTTTGGAAAATGGAAGTTTTCATCGTTGTTACCACCAATTCTCACTTCAACATTGCCGAAACCAAGATGAATAGAAGAGAAGGATTTACAAGAGATGATAGCGTCAACAAAGTCATTCGAAGGAGTCAAAGAGATGCTGAAGCCAAAGTATGATGTGCTACAAGCTTTCGAAGGAGTTGAAAGCACCATTTCGCTTCAATTGCTTCCTTTCAAAATGGATGCTTCCGCATACATGAGGATGCTTCAAATAAGTTGAGAAACGCCTTTCAAAGGCAATAAATTGCAACCACTCACATGCACGCCGAGTCTTTCGAAACTAAAGGTTTCGCCTTGATTCACATTCCATACAAGGATGTTTTTTCAGAACAACCTCTTCGAAAGCATAATTAAGCCCTTCAAACTGGTTGAGACCAATCAAAATTAAGAAAGAAGAAATTGTTAAGGCTCAATGTTGCAATCTCCTACATTAGAGGATGGGGTTATGCATCAATCGGCAAGTATGTTAGCAAAAGCTACCTTTCACTTTAAAACCTTCAACGTCTCAACTTCTTCGAAGCTCAAAGGTTCTACATATCGATAGAGTCGAAAGCTCGAACCTTTTCTTGCTTGCAACAACACAACAACTCAAAGTGGAGAAGCACACCTACCCCTTTCGATGAAGTCGAAAGCATTGAAGTCCATTCGAAAGCAATGTAGAAGGATGCCCAAATGTTAACGGCAACGAAAGGTCTCCAAGGCAGCCTTCCGACCAAGACGAAAGCTTTTATTCGAAAGGTGCCACCCCGCACCTATAAATAAGTCCCTAGGGGTCTAGTTTAAGGGGTCTGAATTCATTTTACTTCATTCCTGTATTTCTTAAAGTTGTAAACACTAATTTTCAAATTAGATTGGGAAATTGATCAATTCATATTATTTTTGTTTAATAAAAGAAAGATCATGGTATTCTTAGATGTACAACTGAATTAATATTTCTATTGGATTCAGTTTATAATCTGCTTGTATTAACTTGATTGATGGGTCACTTTTTGAGAAAGTTGAACCCTTAGCTCAACCAATATCCTTAGAGCCTTAGCTCCTAACTTCAAGTTGTCGAAAGGTAAGCTTCCGAAGATGTTGAAACCTATTCACTTAATCCACATCCTTAGATCATTAGTACCAACCTTTGGGTCACCACAACTATTTCAAAAGGTGGGTTTTGGAAGAATACTAAATCTACTTAACTTGTTTGAAAGGAATTTGGTGTTTCGACTAAGTCGAAGGGTTATATAAGAAGGAGTTTCAATTACTATAACCTATTCCAAAGGAAAACTGGAGAGAATAAAAAGGATTATTAACAATCTTCACCTGATCGAGAGGTATTAACTTCTTTCATCTTTTTGAAAGAAGGTCTCAAAGGAGTCATCTACATTTAAAACTATGCATTGGGGTGTTGATAAGTTTTCTTGTTAACATTTTTGGCGCTAGAAGGGGGGCTTGAACCTCCATCCTTATTGAACTTCCAAATCTACTTTCCTCTAACCGAACTCTATTCAAAGCTTACCTATTTTAGACTTTACATCATCATGTTTAGTAAAATCAAAAGGTCCGAACAAGGATCCTCAGAGCCACATCCAATTGGATTCTCCCATAGAACAGTTATTGATTCTAAACTACGTGAAGGACAAATGTTGAGATTGGAAGCTTTAACGATCATAAAGAAAAAGAAAGATGAATCTTATGATCTAGATAAATGGAGTTTAAACCCTTTTCACATTTGCCCTACACCTATCTTTGCCTTAGTAGGAACAAAAATGGAAAATGGTAATTTGTTTGACCAAATGAGGAAAACAATTCAACTCTACACCAAAGGCACAATCTTTGAAGAGAAAATGATTGCTGATTACAATGCCTTTGCACCTAAATGGCATCAAGCAACAAGCGGGACATTGCCTACATATGAACTTGAAAGGGTTTTAAAAAGAAAACTGGTCGTTGAGGGTGATTCCCCAGAACCAAGTAATAAAAAATCTAGAAACTATCCTCAAAAGACAAGCTTCAAGTCTAGACTACCTGAGGAATGCAATTTGACAACACCAATCGAGAATGTTTATTTGCTAACCAAGGAAGAGCTAAACTATTGGCCGTCACAGAAGAGAAAATCTAAATATGAAAGGAATTGAGGAGGATCCTACTGCCACTACTACATAATTAATGGGCATGAGACAAATCAATGCAGGGCATTGGAAGGAATGGTGATCAATTTCTTAAGACAAGGCAAAATCAATGAATTTTAAAGAGATCTTAGTTGAATTCAATAAAGAACCACTTTACTAGGAAAAATCTACATGGTTAGGAGAAGAATTCTCCTTGCACTTGGACATTACCTTAAAAAGTCAAAGTCTTTGTCCGCGCCGAGTTGGCTAGGTCAAAGCGCCTTCTGAAGGGAGGTTAGAGTAAGCCTTTATCCGCGCCACGCTATGGCTAGGTTAAAGCATCGACAAGCCCTTGATTGCACTATAATATGGCAAGGTCATGGCACCTTCTAGAAGGAGGACGGAGTAAACCCATGGTCCTGCCACGTTATGGCCTGGCCAAGGCATATAACAAGCCCTTTACCGTGCCACGCTATGGTCAGGTCAACCTCCTGGAGGGAGGATGGAGTAAGCCCTTGGTCCCGCCATGCTATGGCCTGGCCAAGGCACCAAACAAGTCTTCAGTCCCGCCTATAAGTCCTGGCTGGAGAGCCTCCTCGAGGGAGGATAGGTAAGTCCTTAGGTCCTACTTGTGGATAAGCTGATCAAGAGCACTAGACAACAACGGACTAAGACGTCCGAGCCCGATAAGCGGCATATCCAACAAAGGACTAAGACGTCTGAGCTCGAGAAGCGACATATCAAACAATGAACTAAGACGTTCGAACCCAAGAAGTCGCAAATCAATCAACGACAATGTATAGGGCCTAAAGGGTAACACATGTCAAAAGGGCCAAAACCCAAGGAAGTAGTATAGAACAAAAGGCTTAAATAAGAATCTACAGCCTTCGACTGATTATCAAAGAAGAATTTTTGAACTTAACTTATTAATACCCGGATCAGGGTTTTGGGCCTTTACTAATAATTTATGGTCTTCATCATACCCGAATCTGGGTTTCAAGGCTATTACTATTCATTCCTGGACTTCACTCATTAATGCCCGAATTTGGGGTCTAGATTTCTATTATTAAGATTATTATTATCGATTTCTGGTTATCATCCACTAATACCCGAATCTGGGTTTCATATCTTTTAACTTTCAAATTTCATTGATTAATGCTCGAATCTGGGTTCCAAAGCAATCGATATTTGAGATCTATTTTACTAATGCCCAAATCAAGGTTCTTAGACTTCCACTATAAACTTTCAAACAATGGTTTCTGGACTTCTATTACATGATTATTACTGGCTTTCCATCAGTTATCTCCAAAAGATGAATTTCTAAACTTCTACGGTTATATTTTCGGTATTCTGTCAATATGGTTGAAGTTAAATTCTTGATTCTCTCTCATCATTATCAAAGATGGGTTTCAAGACAATCAACTGTATTCAATTATAGAATTACTTCTCAATTATTGTCATATGTTTACATAATGGGAAATGAGATCGGTGAGGAAAATTGAATGGGTAAGCCAATACAAAATCATAGTCCAGGTTATTAGAAAGAAGATTCAGAAACAACATTGTAAGAAAGGACTACATACCAAGTGATATTTACACAATTTATATAATTTATAAAATTATTTACAAGTATACAACACAAGTTTATGTTTTACAAGTTTTGAATAGTCTCATTTAGATTTCTAGCAATCAAAGGATCGACAATATGCATAATTGTTATGCCAAGAATCTCTTTAAGTTTCTTTTTCTTCTTTCTTATTTCGTCAACATCATCGATGGAATCTATAACATACCCAACTTGGAGGCCCAAAACTAAGGGCTATGGATGTTGCAGGCATCCATAGTAATTAATCCTCGGTGACCAAATACGGTAATGTTAGATACATTGATATAACAGAAACACATGGATATGGAAAAGTTTTAAAACCATTAGATAAATTTCTCATTCAATTTTAAATCAGATTACAAATTCATTACATAATCCCATATTCAAGAACCGTGTTTAGAGAAATTATAATTATTACAACATATGTCAAGAGTGACATATGAAGATGCCCCCTAGGGTGATCAGAGTCTAAACATAGGCAAGTAATAAACTTTGCCTTTACATCAAAACTCAATGGAATAAAAGTAAAGAACTTCTACTAACTAGCTTGCCTCCAGCATGTCTCCGGAAGCTTATTCATCTAATAAGAACCTGAAAAGCCTCAACTCTCAAACTACTCAAAATTATTATAGTATCCGAGAGTTTAAGGGGAAACATAAACTTGGAGTCAGACATAAAGCTTGGTATGAATAATAAACTACCATCTCAACCCATTTAGATATCTAGTGAGACCACGCCGCTTAGTAAAATAGGTTTTCCCCTCACTAGTATCTTATCAAAAACTTATGATAACCATATACTGTGCTCCTGCATCCACAATGGTTAAAAACATAGCAATTTAAAATATTACGATGATATGCAAACAAGTAAATCATTCTGGATTTCCCATCCACATTCATTTGACTATCTATCATAGTTTCTAAGGTTACTATTAATCTATTAGTTTTCATGGGCCCACTAATAACCTGACTAAAGTTTATGGACTATCTGTCCACTCTCATAGTTTTCATGGGATCAATAAGAATCTTTGGCCCCTACCAATAACTTCCTTTAATTATTTCATGGGTTCTCCCTGAACCTATTGGTATCCTCAATAACTTCCCTCATATCACAGTTTTCATGGGTTGACTATGAACCTATTGATTTCTTTCAATAACTTAATCTGGATATAGTTTTCATAGGTTCACTACAAACCTATTTGCCCCTGCCAATAACTCTCTTTAAACATAGTTTTCATGGGTTCACTATGAACCCGTCCAAACTGTCAACTTCTTAATTAGTCTTTGGGCATCCTATATTTTGATCTACCTGACCTCTTGGATGCAACTCTATTCATTCAAGAGTTAATTAATTTATATTCACTACTACGTCAACCTACCTGGTTGTCCTACACTTACTCCCCAAAATATAGTTATGGGTTCATTACATAGTGAATACATTCATAGAAGATGCATATACAAAATAATACTAACATCCTTGGTTTGGAAACTAAGGCTTTCGAAACACTTAAGACTTTACTTTCGAAACCATTGGAAAACCTCCTCCTAAAGCATTCAAATCTTCTTTTCAAAACACTAAGCATTTTCCTTTCAAAACACTTTAAAAACTTCTCTTTTGAAACCATTAAAACTTACCTTTCAAAAGTATTAAAGCACCACTTATTAACTCTTAGAAGCATAGCTTCAAAACCATTTGAAAATACCCCTTTCGAAACCATTCGGTTTATTCTTGAAAATATCTTTTGGGTCAAAGTGAATATAAATGAAAGTACCCCTTTCGAAACCATTAACCTTCATATAAAATAGTTTGAGGAAAACTGATAGGTTCGGAACCATCTTTTCGAAAGCTTGAATCATTTAAGTAAAATATTTGGAATGGTAGCTTCAAAACCCCTTCGAAGCCATTGCCTTCGAAACCATTAAACCCTTTCGAAAGCTTAAGGATGTGGCTTGTTATATTTATAAAACAAAAGCTACCTTTCGAAAGCATTGAAGACTTCCATCCATTCGAAAGGCATAATGTCGACAGCATGGTTTCTACTGGGTTCAAATTACCCTTTTGAAAGAATTTATTTAAAAACAAGGCAACCCATTCAAAAGCTATATTTTTGAAACAAAGAGGCGGCGACTTCTTCAAAAGCTATAGTAAACCCTTTTGAAAGCATTCTTTTGAAAACAAGGCAAGCGCATTTCTTTGGATAGTAAAACGAAGGCTTCAACCCCTTCGAAAGCTATGTTTCAACTCCATGCCTTCCGCCTTTCTCCAATCCACTACGTACCAACTTATTGATATCTTGTGTATTGGTTTCGACTTGGATGGTTTTGACTTGGTTGAGGCGGAAGTATAAGGTCGAAAGGTAGCATTTGAAAGAGGCGAAACATAATTTCTGGGTAAACACTGTTTTAATGCCTTTTTAAGTAATTGCTTTTTAACTAACTTGCCTATTTGTAAACATTTAATTGGTTGCCATAAACTTTTTAAATTCTTTCCAAAATAAAACTTCCACATTAATTTTAGATCTAAATAAAATAATTTAGCAAATAAGCCCTTCGTTAAGCAAAACAAATAAAACATTTCAGTCTTCCAATTAAAATAATTTAATTTTCCATAGCAAATTACTTAGAAAAAATCCCCAAAAATCATAGAAATTCACTTATAACTGTTATTTAACATATATAAATTTCAGACCCAAATTCTTCATAGTATAGTTGAAATTAATTTCTAAACCCAATTGTTCATATTTTCCTTTGAAAATTCATAATAAATTTTCCATAGCTAGGAAAATTATAAAAAATTAAAACACATCTCCAAAATATTGTTTTACATATGTGTAAATTCCTCATGGCATTCAAAACACAATATAAACGATTTTAACCTTAAAACCGTGTATAACATTTATCAAATGAACTTGTTTGAATATAACATATCATGAAATCTAAGCATATCATCATCAGAAATCATTTTAATGGATTTAAACTCAAGCTCGAAATCAAATGATCGTTAAAAAAATAGAGATGGTTTTGATTATTATTTACCTTGATTAGGATAAGGAACTTGAGATTTGATCTTTGATTAATTTTTCTTGCTTGAGTGCTTAGTTTTAATTTGATTTTTCTCCTTTTCTTCCTTAGGTAATGGATGCCTTGATTTTCTTCTTTGATTTATGTGACGACCCGCATTTCAGGTCTAAATCAACAATAATCCACACATGTCCAACTTAAACAATCTGGAACACGGATAATCAATAAGGTTAATTAAGAAGAATAAGAAAAGAAGAAAACAAACACATAATCTCGCAGCGGAATGAAAAAATATAATAATCAGATAAACAGTTCATGAAGCTGTTTATACTATACATTTGATTAAAATTTTACAACATCAATCAGATTAACATATACAACAAAACAATAGAATAACGCAGCAGAATATCATTATGCAAAGAAATAATAATAGTAATAATATACCAAATCTTCGTCTTCGTCCTCCGGAAAATAATCATCAATGCACTGAAAACTCAGGGATGACCCGAGCATAAAGTAAAACAATACACTCGAGTCAGGACTAAAATATCCTTATGTGAGTCAAATCAATATCACATATAACATGAGTGTAGTAGCATCAGAGATGTTTACGGGATTTTGCATCTCTTATCCAGTGTATGACGTGCGTGCAATACCCCAGGAGATATTACGGGATTTTCCATCTTTTAGGAATCCGTCAAAATATTTATATATAGTAGAATACGCTATATATGTAATGTCTAATCAATAAAATAAATATTTTTCTTAGTGTTAAGGCTTTACATTAATCCCGCTGAACACATTTTTAAGCATTGTCGTACAGTTTGCATATAAAGCCCCAGTGGCACGTCGTGGAATAGGGATGCACTGTGATACGACAACACTAAACCAAACTCGTAGTGGTCTCGTACAAGGATAAAAGTATGATAAGGCATGTGAGACAATGCCTAAGGTAGGATACTATCAGTTCGGGTCATAGGGCTGGTGGTAACGCATCGTAGCCACGACCGCCCACCGCGTCCATCCATCCTATATCGAGTCAAAGGGAGGTTATCCAAATCCAGGTGCACCAATCGAAACTTGCATCAAAATTAATCCAAGAGGAAAATCGAAGAATGGATTTCCGCTATAGGTAGCTACCCTTATTGGCCATGTTAAGCCATCATGTTTTAGTCATTTCAAATTGGCACAAGTGCCGGGGTCTACCATCATCGTTCTCTTGCTTCAAATCTAGCAAACGTACAACAAATCCAACCACTTCATTCTGGAGTCTCCTCCGCATACACATTTGTTGAAGTGGTTCCAAAATTGAAAGAGTGTATGCCAATAAGAGACCCCGGTCTCTTTAACAACCAAATGTCGTTTTACACACCTGTTGGTACTTTTACATTTCAAAAACGATTCATACTTGAAATCAAAATATCATAATCATTTAAAAATATCATTTCATTTCAAAATTTTCATATTCAGTTCAATATGTCATTTTCACTTCAAAATTCAATTCGAATCACAATTTAGGTTATAACTTCATTTTACCCAAATTCGTATTTAAATCAACGATTTAAATATAAACATTCCACCCTTGCACAGTTGGAATTTTTAGAAAATAGTTTGAATAATTTTAAATAGTTTAAATGGTTTGATATAAAATGGTTTGAGTATTAAAAATGGTTTATATAAAAAAATAGTTTGGAAAACCAAAACAATTTGAATATTCAAAAAGATATATTTTAAACAGTTTATATTAAAACAATTTATTTTGAAAATAGTTCAAATCAAACTGTCTCTTTCCGTTTCAACAAATTTAGATTCAGGTCCAAATTTAAATCAAACTGATTCAATTTTAAATCTTCCAATTCAGATCATCTTAAATCTTAAATTAATTCAAATCGACTCGATTTCAATTTCAATTTAAATCAATTCCGATTTCAATTTCAATTTAAATCAATTCCAATTTCAATTTCAATTTAAATCAATTTCAATTTCGATGTTAGTTCGAATTAATTTCAATTTCGATTTTCAATGATTCAACTCAAAGAGTTTAACTTTCAATTCAATGTCCAATTTTTAACCACCTTAATTTATATAAAGTTGGATTTCAATTTTAGAATACTAATTAAAATCATTAAATTCAAATTAGACTTCAACGTTCGAATTTAGATTCAAAACCCTAAAAAATAATTCAATTCCGAGCTCAAATTTTAAATATCCATTTTTTCAATTATTTTCACTAAAGTGGATTTCAAAGTTCGAATAAAAGTTCAAACTTTAAAACAGTTCAGTTTCCATAATTCAAACCATATTACAATTATAACTTCAAGATTTCAAATTAAATTCTTTAACCAATTCATTTTTACAAATTTCGATTTCAACATTTAAAGCCCAAATTAGAAATAATTTAATTCATATAAATTCAATTCCTTTATTTCTTTAAAACAAAATCATTTAAATAGATTCAAATTAAAGAATTTAAAACCATTTATCTAGTGTGAGTATATAATTTTATATCTTATGGCCAAGTGAATAGTTATTTTGATTTTAATTTTAGGGATGGATATATATCATTTCAATCCAAAATAAATGTCATAGGTATATATCATTTCAACCTATTTCTTTATTTTTTCGAAATAATTCAAATAACAGTTTTATATACTGTCAAATAACTTATAAGGTGATAGTAGAATATGTATAAAATAAATAAACATCCAATCATCCAAAATATCAATCAATAGGCATCCATCATAATCAATATCCAAACAGTCAATATAACACAACGGTTAACTGGTTATCAATAATCGGAAGTTTAACTAGCAATTTAATTCCAATTTCAAATTTAACTGTCAATTTAAATATCTATCAGTTCAAATCATGTGTCAATCTAAATGTATATTAAATTACCAAACAATAGTCAATAAATTAAATTACTTCATGATACCAATTGAACGAGCATAAAAATATTTTAGTCTTCGTGAGCGTTTAAAATAGTCACCTTTGTTCGAATCTGAAAATTCAAATGAAACGAATTGCAATGAATTTACCTCCATAGCGTAGACAATGTCAATACGAATCCAACGCAAAAGATGACAATCGAATCTGACCATGTACGAACGATATACGAATGAATTTGCAAAACGAATAATTAAAATAAAATTAACTAAACTAATTAACATACTAACTAAACCCAATACCTTCTTCCTCTCTGTTTGATCCTGCTCTTCCCAGGCAATAACGGACGCGCGACTTTACTTTTTTTTTAAATCGATCGAAGAATCGCCTTAGCCCAAAATGCCTTCGTCGAACGCCGACCTACCACCCATGCGCACGCCCGCCTATGCCTCCACCACCAGCGTGCAAAACGATGCACGCGAACCAATACAGCAGCTCTGAACGCGAGGTAAACTCGGCCACCACGCAGCGCAAATCGACGATCCTACCGGCCATAACGTAGAGATCTACGTTTTTTATTTTGGGGTCAAGCGATTTCGTTGAATGGATTTGCAGAAAAAGGAAGGAGGGAGAGAATAATTTTCGACCATTAATCGCTTAAGAAAAGCGCCTGAGAAGATGGGTTTCGTGAAATGAAATATACACGGCCTTTTATATAAGTTTCCGACTTGATCTGTCAGCTAAAATTCTGAACTCCAAATGAAGCGTGCCACCTGACGTTCTATATGTTATACACCTATTCTGAACATAATGGAACTAGTCTCGGGAGCCAATTCCATCATATTCAGAAGATAGCTTTTCAAATTCAAATTATTTTAATTAATTTCTACGCATTTCAAGCTCGCACGGTCAAACGATAAGTCCGATCGCTACGAAACTTGAAATCCTAAAATAATTCACTATTACAGATCCGATGAAACTGGTTTCGTCAAAATTCGAGAGTGTGCCCAAAAAGACTATTTTTACCAGTTAATTAAAACAAATAATTCCCAAAATAAATTTATTCACTTTTAAATTCAATTTTAGAAGTTAACAATTTCCATTCTTGTTTAAATAAAATTTAAATCAACTTTCGACGTCATTTTCATTCATATTAAATTCAGGATTCAATTATTTAAATAATTTCCAATATTAAACTTAAACAATTTAATTATTCAATAAATCACCATATTTTAAATATAAGTTACTTGACTTATAAAATTTAACTTTTAAAATGAGTTCAAATAATAAAACAACTACTTCCATTTTATAGTAATTCAATATTTATTATTCAATTCTAGCTATTGATTATAAACATATTCAATTCATAAAATTTCATTTCAATACCTGTTATTGCCAAAATCTTCGAAATTGGTTATTTCAAAATTTTATTCAAGTTCATATTCAATAAACTACATTAATAAATCATTAAATTTTTATTTTTAACCATTTTTTTCAGTTATTATATTAAATTTAATAATTTAAAATAGTTAAAAATACGGGTCGTTACATTCTCCCCCACTCAAAACGTTTCGTCCTCGAAAAGGGGTTAAGTAAGGAATCTAACATTTGATATATTTTATTCAAAATAATCAACTAATAAACATTAAAATCTTATTTACAAAACCTTTACCACGCTTCTACTACACCACTCTGATATTGGTTTATTTTTAAACAAGTTCTAAATTTTAAAATCTCAAAACTTTTCTAACACCCAGATTACCAAAAGTTTTGACAGCGTCTCCTTTGTGTGGCTCGATCGTAAAAATTTACAATATAGATATACAACCAAATATACGTCTCATCTCAATGATGAGGCATCCCGTATGGAAAAAATATAAAAGTACGGTATATGTAATCCGAAATATGTACCTTATTATTAATATAATGAGCGAGTTTGCTCATATTAAGCAAGCCAAAGCAAATCAAATCCGCGTATACGTCCAAACGGCCTTCGTATGTACCTTTCTCAAGTTAAATTAGAACATTAGTTGCATATAAAAGATATAGAAAGCATGTATGAGTTTAATAGACTATATAACATGGATTTTGAATCCAAATCATAAGCACAAGTACTAATACACAACCATAACAATTATATGCAGCCAAAAACAGTCATAACAATGATTTGCAACCAAAGATACCATTCAACAATTAATATTCATCTAATTAATTCATAACTACATCAATTTACATTATCCAATGTCTATAGTTAGTTTATACACTTCATTTGTTATTAATATTCATTCTTTATTAAAATTTAATTGGTTTACTTCCAATTTACTCATATCTATTTCATTTACATTCAATTTATTCATATTTCAATTTGTTAAATTTTAATTGTTTCACTTTATTTTTAACAACATTTCATACTAAACTAATTCATGGACCATTTTATAAATCATTTCAATTAACCTTATTTAAGTTCAATTTTATTTCATTACCACTTAGTATATTCTCTTTAATACTAATATCACTTATAAACCATTTCATAAAACCATTTAACTTTATTACAACATTTTCTAAAATGCAACTCATGTTTATTATTACTTCATAACTTAAGTTCATACTAATACATTTATTCACTTTATTAGTCCATTTCATTAATTCATATCAGTAACTTTACTTAAGTAAATTTTATTTTATACTCAAATTCCAATTAATAAATTTTTCCTTCTCACAATCAATTTCATTCAACTTTTCTTAGGTTAACTTCATCTTATAATTCATTTCATTAACTTATTTCATTAATTCATTCCATTCAACTTGACTTAAGTAAAATTTCATTTCATAATTCAAATTTCAACTTCTTATTTCATTAATCATTTCTTAAGTTTATAATCATTTTATATAGATCTATCTTCTTTTACACAATATTACTCAAATAATAATTATATCAGAAAGCTACAATTAAATATTAAAACATCCTTTGCAAATTTATTTTTTTATTTTACAAACATTCTACAAAGATATGATTTAATTTATTATTTGTTTACCTTCTTTTAAGTTCATATCTAAATAGTATTTTCTTTATACTACTCAAATTATTCATTTAACATTTCCTAGAATATTAACTAAGTGTATAACATTTCTTATAACAACTTAATTTAAATTTTTATTATTTTTTATAAACATTTCTTTCACAATTTCAATTTGAAACATTTTTATTATTTAAGGTCAAACTTGTATAATATTATATTACATATTCATATTTAACATTTCAACTTTTTAAACATTTTTAGTAAGTTTTATATATGTTTTTAGAATGTAGCTGAGTGTTGTAAAAATTTATCTTATTCATTTTAGTTAACAAGAATGCTCAATAATGTACATAAGTTTAAATTTCCATTATCTTGAAATTTAAGAGTTTTCTTGTATTTCATTTAAACACTTAACTTCAAATTTCTTATTTCTCATTTGAGAAGTTTCCCATTATTTAAAAAAAATTCATTTATTCCAACAACTGAAAATCATTAATTAATATGAACTTATGAATTCAAATACCGGGTTCATTTCAAATCATTTTGAAATAATATATATACTCATATCTTATATATATATGTATATATATATATATATATATCAAATCATATTTAGAAATTTTAAATCAAAATCCGTTTATCGAACCAAACGGGTAAGAAAGGTACTAAGTGGCCTCCCCCACTTTGAGACTCGAAAATAAATGTCGAGGATGCGACCGTCATTATAGAAATTACTTTCCAGCGACAGAAGAGGAGAGTACATGACTTATTTCCTCTTAATTCTTTTTGAAACACATCTATTCGTAAATATTTTTAAATAATACTAATATTATTTTCAAAATCCTAGAAAACAATTTCAAAAGCACCAGGATTCAAGTTCTCAAATTCTTAGCATTTAAATCCTTTCTATTTATAAGCTATATTATAAATATACTTATACAATTCCATTACCTTATTATGAAAATATTTTGCTAATTTACATCTTTGCTATTACAAACAATTCTTATTATAATAAGAGTTCTATTCAATCTAATTATTGAACTCTTCGTGAAATAGAGTTCACAAAGTATTCGTTTTTAGTTTAATTCAACCAATAATCGATGGTATAAATATTATCATCTCCCAACAACTAACATCCATAAATAAATTCGTATCTTCATAAACCTGTATGGTTATTGATGGAAGATTATTTATTTATATATATATAATATAATTTAGGTAAAATTATTTCATTTACCCTATTTTAAAACAATCTTATGTCGACTTGCCTCGTTTAAGTGTTTAGTAACCCCTATCGATAACATGGCGTCCCACGTATTGATCAGAATTCATAAACAACTCAACGGATAAGTACACACAATATAAAACATTTTATAACACTAACAATTATGCGCTCTCATATATATACACACTCAAACAAACTCATTCTAGGGTATTACTACCCTATCTCTAATGAGTCCAACCCCACAAAGCTAAGGTTATCGCTAAACCAAAACTCTAATACTAACTATGATGATCCGCATTTTGGAAGGTTTAAATCGACCATAATCCATACATGTCCAACTCAAAAAATTCAAAACATAGATAATCAATGGGGTTAATTAAGAAGAATAAGAAAACAAACAGAGAATCTCGTAGTGGAATGACAAAATATAATAATCAAATAAATAGTTTATGAAGCTGTTGTTAACAAGAAAACTTGTCGACACACCACAAGTAAAGATAAAGGATAAGGTCGATTCCTTTTTGGTTTCCTTTAGACAGATTGAGATGAATATAATGTATATGTTCACTTAGGACTCCTTTCAATCAGGTTGCCGTAATGAGAACATGCTTAGATTGACCTTTCGATGTAGTCGAAACGGCTAACTTTCTTATTTAATAGTCGTTCGAGCTTGTTAAGATGATTTGGGTGTCCCTTCGAAAACTCTCATTTCGAAGCAGTTGTAAGGCTCAAATGAATCACTTTTGAAACCTCTGGATAGTGTTTATTATAGTGGGTTTCGACCCAGTCGAAGGCTTAGGTTATTAAGTGGTTTGGGATTTAGTCAAGAATTTCAGATAAAGGTTTTGACCCTGTCAAAAGCTGTAGACTTAAATGTCTTTGGTTTAGGTTGGAAGTTTCAGGTTAAAGTGATTTGGAATTAGGCTTCGACCTAATCGAAAGCTGGATCCTTAAACACCTGTGTTAAGTTTGGGTTCCTGAGGTTCTAGTGGATTAAGGTTAGGTTTCGATCTTGTTGAAAGCTGTAGCCTAATGGAAGTTATCCTGGAGAGTATAATCGAAGTCACTTGAATATGATAGGTTTCGATCGTGTTTGAATGGACCTTCTGATACAGTCGATACTTGTAATAGAAGGTTAGATCTGACAGAAGCTTGAATAACAGTAAAGTAATTAGAAATATTAAAGACTTTCCTTTATTAGCTCAAAGAAGACTTTTTAATCAATTTCCCTTATTCGATTTACAAATTAGGGTTTTTCAGATCTTTGAATTAAGAAAGTACAAGTTTAGAATCAATGAATTCGAATCCCCTAAACCAAACCCCTTCGGTCTTATTTATAGATGCGGGTCAACACCTTTCGACCCTAATGCTTTCGACATGGTCGAAAGGTGGCTGCCGTGTTAACACTAGTATGCTTCCGCCTTTGTCGAAAGGAGCGGTTGCGCTTTCTTCCTTTGTGTTGCTTTGTAAGAGCCTTCGACTCTATCGATAGGTTTTACTCAGTGGTTTCGAAGATGTTGAGATGCTTCCAAACTCTTGCTTGTGACTTTACGTGGAACCTTCCCGCATAATGATGGCTTGAACTGGTTTGAAAGGCTTAGTTTAGCTTTCGAAAGGGTTGTTTAGGCCAATACATGCTTTCAAGTGGTTTGAGAGGAGGAGAAACCTTCGGTTTTGAAAGGTTCGGCGCAAATCTGAAGAGTTGTCCTTCATTGTCTTCGAGAGATGTTGCTTCAACTCATTCATAAGGTCTTCCATCATGTGGGATCACCTGCTTTGAAAGGTGGTCACTGAAGGCGGAAGGGTGCTTTCAACTCCTTCGACCCCTTCGATAGGTAAAGAACTTCAACTCTTTCGAAAGGTTTGGTTGGAGTCTTTTCTTCCTGTTCTACTTTACCTTCTGCTCAATCTAGTTTCGACTTAGTCTAAAGGAGTTTTAGGTAGTAACAGCTGTTTTACTGTACATTTGATTAAAATTTTACAACATCTATCATATTTACATATACAACAGAATAACAGAATAACACGGTAGAATAACATGATGCAAGGGAATAATGCTAGTAATAATATACCAAATCTTCGTCTTCGTCCTCCGGAAAATAATCTTCAATGCACTGAAAACTCAAGGATGACCCGAGCATGAAGTAAAAAAATACACTCGAGTCAGGACTAAAATATCCTTATATGAGCAAATCAATATCACATATAACATGAGTGCAATAGCGTCAGAGATACTTATGGGGTTTTACATCTCCTATCAAGTGTACAACATGCGTGCAATAACTCAAGAGATGTTACAAGATTTTAAATCTCTTAAGGATCCATCTAAATATTTATATATAGTAGAATACGCTATATATGTAATGTCTAATCAATAATATAAATATTTTTCTTAGCGTTAAGGCTTTACATTAATCTCCCATAACGCATCTTTAAGCATTGTCATACAGTTTGAATATAATGCCCAGTAGCACACCGGGGAATAGGGATGCACCGTGATACGACAACACTAAACCAAACTCGTAGTGGTCTCGTATAAAGATAAAAGTATGACAAGGAACGTGAGGCAATGCCCAAGGTAGGACACACCAGTTCGGGTTGCAGGGCTGGTCGTAACACATCGTAGCCACGACCACTCACCATGCCCGTCCATCCCATATCGAGTCAAAGGGAGGTTGTCCCAAAACAAGGTGCACCAATCGAAACCAACGTCAAAAGTAATAGTATGGACCAAGTCTAAGAAGAAAATTGAAGAAAGGATATCCGCTAGAGGTAGCTACCTTCATTGGCCCTGTCAAGCCATCCTGTTTTAGTCCTTTCAAATTGGCACAAGTGTCGGGGTATATCCATCATCGTTCCCTTTCTTCAAATCCAGCAAACGTACACCAAATCCAACCACTTCATTCTGGAGTCTCTTCCGCGTACACAGTTGTTAAAGTGGTTCGAAAATTGACAGAGAGTATGCCAATAAGAGGTCCCGGTCTCTTTAACAACCAAACGTCGTTTTACACAACACTTGGTACTTTTACATTTCGAAAACGATTCATACTTGATATCAAAATATCATAACCATTTAAAAATATCATTTCATTTCAAAAATATCATATTTAGTTCGATATGTCATTATCACTTCAAAATTCAATTTGAATCACAATTGGGGTTATAACTTCATTTTACCTAAATTCGCATTTAGATCAACGATTTAAATATAAACATTCCACCATTGCACAGTTTGAATAATTTTAAATAATTTAAAATAGTTTAAATAGTTTGATATAAAATGGTTCGAGTATTAAAAATGGTTTATATAGCAAAATAGTTTGGAAAATCAAAATAAGTTTATTAATTAAAAAGATATATTTGAAACAGTTTATATTTAAATAATTTATTTTGAAAATAGTTTCAAATCAAATTGTCTCTTTCCGTTTCAACAAATCTAGATTCAGGTCCAAATTTAAATCAAACTGATTCAATTTTTAATCTTCCAACTCAGATCATCTTAAATCTTAAATTAATTCAAATTAGCTCAATTTCGATTTCAATTTAAATCAAATTCCAATTTCAATTTTTCAAATTAATTTCAATTTCGATGCCAATTCGAATTAATTTCGATTTCGATTTTCAACGATTCAACTCAACTAGTTTAAGTTTCAATCCAACTTCTAACTTTAAACCATTTCAATTTATATAAAGTTCGAGTTCAATTTCAGAATATCGATTTAAATCATTTGTTTCAAATTAAACTTCAATGTTCGAATTTAGATTCAAATCTTCAAAAATAATTCAATTATTTACACTAAAGTGGATTTCAAAGTTCAAATAAAAGTACAAACTTTAAAATAGTTCAATTTCCATAATTCAAATCATATTACAATTATAACTTCAAGATTTCAAATTAATTTTTTTAACCAATTCATTTTTACTAATCTCGATTTTCAACATTTTAAAGCTCGGACTTGAAATAATTCAATTCATATAAATTTGATTCCTTTATTTCTTTAAAACAAAATCATTTAAATAGATTCAAATTCAAGAATTTAAAAACATTTAATTTAACTAATCTAGTGTCCGTATATAATTTCCTATCCCATGGCCAAATGAATAGTTATTTCGATTTTAATTTCAGGGATGGATATATATCATTTAAACCCAAATTAAATGTCATAGGTATATATCATTTCATCCTATTTCTTAATTTATTCGAAATAATTCTAATAACAGTTTTATATACTGTCAAATAATTTACATGGTGATAATAGGATATATATATATATATATATAATAAATAAACATCCAATCATCCAAAATATCAAGCAATTGGCATCCATCACAATCAATATCCAAACAGTCAATATAACACAGCAGTTAACTGGTTATCAATAGTCAGGATTTTTACTAGCATTTTAATTGCAATTTCAAATTTAACTGCCAATTTAAATTTCTATCAGTTCAAATCATGTGTCGATTTAAATGTCAATTAAATTACCAAACAAGAGTCAATAAATTAAATTTCTACATGATATCAATTTAACAAACATAAAAGTATTTTAGTCTTCGTAAGCATTTAAAACACTCACCTTTGTTTGAATCTGAAAATTCAAATAAAACGAATTGCAATGAATTTAACTCCATACCATAGACAACGTCAATACAAATCCAACGCAAAAGACGACACTCGAATCCGACCTTGTACGAACGATATACGAATGAATTAGAAAATGAATAATTAAAATAAAATTAACTAAACTAATTAACATACTAACTAAACCCGATACCTTCTTCCTCTTTGTTCGATCCTGCTCTACCTATGCAACAACGCATGCGCGACTTTACTTTTTTTTAAATCGATCGAAGAATCGCCTCAGCCCAGAGCGCCATCGCCGAACGCCGACCTGCCGCCCACGCGACCGCCCACCTGCACCACGACCACCAGCGCGCGAAATGATGCACGCGACCCAAAACAGCAGCTTCGAACGCATGGTATACTCGGCCACTATGTGGCGCAATTCGACGATCCGACCGTCTATAACGTAGAGCTCGTCGAGATCGACATTTTTCAATTTGGGGTTGAGCGATTTTGTCGAGTGGATTTAGAGAAAACGAAAGGAGAAAGAGAATGATTTTCAGCCATTAATTGCTTAAGGGAAAGCGGCTGAGAAGATGGGTTTCGTGAAATGAAATATACATGGCCTATTATATAAGTTTCCGACCCAGTCTGCCCGTGAAAATTCCGAACTCCAAATGAACCGTGCCGTTTGACATTTTATATGTTATACACCTATTCCGAACACAATGGAACTAGTCTCGAAAGCCAATTCCATCATATTCAGAAGATAGCTTTTCAAAATAAAATTATTTTAATTAAATTATTTTAATTAATTTCTACGCGTTTCAAGCTCGCATGGCCAAACGATAAGTGTGATCACTACGAAACTTGAAATGCTATATTAATTCACTATTACGGATCAGATGAAACTAGTTTCATCAAAATCCAAGATAGTGCCCAAAAAGACTATTTTTACCCGTTAATTAAAACAAATAATTCCCAAAATAAATTTATTCACTTTTAAATCAATTTTAGAAGTTAACAATTTCCATTCTTGTTTAAATAAAATTTAAATCAAATTTCGACATCATTTTCATTCATATTAAATTTAGGATTCAATTATTTAAATAATTTCCAATACTAAATTTAAACAATTTAATTATCCAATAAATCACCATATTTTAAATATAAGTTATTTAACTTTTAAATTTTGACTTTTAAAACGAATTTAAACAATAAAAAAACTTCTTCCATTTTACATTAATTCAACATTTATTATTCAATTCCAATTATTGATTAAAAACACATTTAGTAAAAAAAAATCATTTTAATATGTGTTATTACCAAAATCTTCGAAATTGGTTATTTCAAAATTTTATTCAAGTTCATATTACATAAACTACATTAATAAATCATTAAATTTTTATTTCTAACAAATTTTGTTCAATAATTATATTAAATTTAATAATTTAAAATAGTTAAAAATATGGTTCGTTACAATTTATGTTTTTATGTTTAGAAAAATGAACATTCAAAGTAAAGGAATCGAGATATTAAGGCTAATGGGATTACGGTGCGGCAATTACCCATTAAGCCCTTGCATTAATTATTTTCTTATTAATTAACATATGAAACCCTTCATAGCCCATTCTTTGTATTTAATTAAGCACGACCTTTAATTTAAACTTTCAAATCTCAATACCCTTATCACTCTAAGATTTACATTATTCTATTTAATTTATCTAATTAAATCTCCTGAATAATGTTATTTAAAATTAGGGGTGTTACAGGCTCCCCTCCTTAAAGAAAATTTATCTTCGAAATTCAGTAAGGACTAAATACTAAACATAGCAATCATATGCAACAACTCATAACTACCATACTAGCAAACCTAACTAGCAATATCTATATAAAACAAATATAGAACATACCCTCATAGCAGATAAGAATAAGTATCTCTAATCATATCTTCTATCTCCCAAGTACAGTCCTTCTCGTTGTCGCTCCACTGAACTTTCACCAACTTGACTGTCTAGTTCCTAAACCTTTTCTCATCTCTCGCCATAACCCAAACTAGTTGTTTAACAAAAGTCAAATTTGGTTCTACTATCAACTCTTCCAACTCTGTCGGAGGAATATTAGTTTCTGGATTATGCACATACTTGCAAAGATGAGACACATGAAACACATTTTGAACACCTGTCATACTTCTCGGCAACTCTACTCTGTATGCGAGCTTTCCAATCCTCTCTATAATTAGGAATGGAGCAACATATCTTGGTGCCAGTTTCCCCGACCTTCAAAATTGTACCACACCCTTCATTGGTGATACCTTAATGAAAACCCTATCTCCAACTGAGAATTCTAGGTCTTTATGCCTCTTATCTGCATAACTCTTCTGTCTGGACTGAGCTTCCTTCATCCTTTCTCAAATCAACTCAATCTTTTATATCGCCTCTCTAACAAGATCTGGACCTAAGACTAATCTGTCTCTAGTCTCCAACCAACATTTTAGAGATTTGCATGGCCTTCCATACAAAGCTTCAAATGGCTTCATTCCTATACTAGTCTGATAAATTTTATTATAGGAAAACTCCACTAAGTGTAGGTGATCTTCGCAAGATCCACCAAAGTTTAGGACACAAGCCCTCAATAAATCCTCGAGTACCTTATTGACTCTCTCTGTCTACCCATCTGTCTGAGGGTGATATGCAGTACTCATCTTCAGCTTGGTACCTAACACATCTTGTAACTATTCCAGAACTCACTAGTAAGCAAAGCATCTCGGTCACTGACTATACTACTAGGAATTCCAGGTAGTCTAACTATGTTCTTCACAAATAATTTAGCTAAAACAGGTGTCGTCCCTGTTAACTTAACTGGAATGAAATGGGCACTCTTGGTCAACCTATCCACTATGACCCATATTATTTCATTTCCTTTATTCAACCTTGGCAACCCATTTATAAAATCCATGGATATCGAATCCCATTTTGAAACTGGTATCTCCAAAGTTTGAAGCAACCCACATGGCTTCTGATCTTCGACCTTCACTTGGTGACAGTTTGCACACTGCCTAACCCATAAGCCAACATCTCTCTTCATACGTTCCCAATAGAAGCTCCTCTTCATGTCTTGATACATCTTGGTTCCTCCAGGATGAATCGTAAATTTGGATCGATGACATTCCTTAAGAACTTCTTTCCTTAAATCCTCAACATTTGGAACCTATAACCGTCCCTTCCTTCTCAATCATCCTCTTTGGTCAAGACTAAAGTCTTTAGATCATCGATCTCTAATCTAATTTCAAGCCTTCTAATCTTCTCGGCTAATAACAGATCCTCTTTCTACTTAGAAGCGATTCTTACGGTCAACACTATTCGAACTTCTAAATAGGACAACATAGCAGTACTATGGCTAGAACTAGCAGTTGATCTTAACAGCACACTACAAGTGGTCAAAGCTTCTAAATCTTTCCATTCTGCCAACTTAGCCAACACAACATTTTGATGTCTCCTACTAACTACAACCTTGTTTCCTTTCCCAGGTGTGTACTCTATACTAATGTTAACCATAAAATATTCAGAAGAACGAAGGTATGAAAGAAGGGCCACGAGAGCATGAGGAAAGATCAAAAAGCACCAAGATAATCCAGATAATCATACCTTCTGACAGGGAGCTTCCGGCGAAGTCCAAGGCTATCTTTCAAAGTCCATAGGTAGGATGATGCACCAAGAATCCACATTTCGACTAGGACGAGAGGTCCTTTAACAAAGAAAAAGGAGAAGAAGCTCAAACCAAACCTTTCGAAGAAGTCGAGAGGATGCAGCCATCAGGATTTAATAGCTTCAAACCTTCCGAAGTAGTCGAAAGCTTCTGTTCAGGGAGTTCTTACCTTTTGAAGAAGATGGAAAAATTAAAGCAAGCAGGTGCAACTCCATAATGACCTTTTTGAAAGCCTAGCAAGCCTTTCAAACCGGTTGGAGCACATACAGAATACCTTTCGACTAGGTCGAAAGGTTTTATGAAGAAAGCAATGCTCAAAAGTCAGCAACGAAAGGTAGATAACCATTCGAAAACATTGAAGGGAACCACAACACTCGACAATAATCAAGTGAGAAGCAACCTTCCAACAAGATCGAAAGGTTCATAACAAGCACGTGAAGAGCAACCTTCCGATAAGGTCAAAAGGTTCACATCAGTTAGGAGGAGAGGTACCTTCCGACAAGGTCGAAGGGAACACAACAGTAGGAACAAGGCGTGCCTTTCGACAACATCAAAAGGTTCATGAAAGCTTCAGAAAGGCAACCTTCCGACAGAGTCGAAAGGTTCATGAAAACATCAGGAAAAGCAACCTTTCATCAAAGCCGAAAGGTTTGTGAAGGCATCGGAAGACAAACCTTCCAATAGCGTCGAAAGGTTCATTATGGCATATAAGGGGCAAACCATTCAACAAAGATGAAAGGTTTGTAATTGCATATAAAAAGGAAATCTTCTGACCCGGTCGGGAGCATAGAGTCGAAAGGGGGGGCGCTTGCGTCTATAATTAGGACCCGAGGGGTCATGTTTGGGGGATCCAATTTCTATCATTCTTATCTTATAACTTCTTAATAAAAGGATTGTAACCCTAATTGAGTATGATTGGGGGAAATTTGATAAAAGGAAGCTTTTTTCTTAGATATAAAGGGAAATATTTGACTTTTTTAATTAACATATTGTTTGCTTAAGTCTTTGTTGGTTTAACTCATATTTTCAGGATTAACCCCATCGGAAGGATTTTGTCGACAAGGTTGACAACACTCCTATGCAAGTAATAATTACAACCTTTCGAAGTCCTATATCCCACAATCTAAACCTTTCGATAAGGCCGACAATTTACTTAGATTAACATCCACCGAAACCTTTCGGGGCTATCAGATCAATTGTTTAAGTCGTTCGACAAGGTTGGAATCTACTCAATATAAGTGGTTAAACCTTTTGTCAAGGTCAGAAGCTGTTACCTATTCATCAAAGAAAACTTAATTTAATCAAAAGAAGGCCTTTGTGAAGACTTCAAACAAGCTCAACAAAGACGGAAGGTCACCTAGCTTATGTTCTAAACCTTTCGATGATAACGGAAGGTTTGATATAGGACATATCAACTAAATAGGTTGAATTTATAGGCAATCAATAAAAGGAATCATGTCTTTTGTTCTCTGAAGAAGAAATCCATCCTTCTTATCATATCTTCAGGGTGTTGAAAGGAAATATTGTTAACATTTTGGTGCTAGAAGGAGGGCCTGAACCTCCGATCTCTTATAACTTTCATCTCCGATCAATCGCATAAAGTATGGTAAAAGCTAAGAGTGGTAACAACAATCGCAACGAAGAGGCTACATCGCAGTTAACCTTTAAAAGTCACATGGACTCAAATCCTAACTTAGGCAATATAGAAATAAGGCAACCTTCAACCCTAATGGAATTGGAAAGCAATGTAATCAAGGTTCATAATTAGTGTCCACAAAGGATAGAAGTAAATGAGTGTTCAGAAAGAGCCCCAACCCGGGAATCAATAAAGATTGTGGAGAGAGAGGATGAAGCGCAACCTCCAAACGAGATAGAAAATCAAAGGTTAAACTGATATAGTCGGGTAAGTAAATCACTAGAACAGTCGAATGGCTTTATCCAAGAAGACAATAGGAGTAGTCACAGAAATGAGACTAATCAAAATGATAATCTACACCATATGATGGTAATTGCACTTGGAGGACAAGAAATTTATGACCCTGAAGAATATGTTATCCTACAAAAATCCCCTTTCTAGAAGAAATAATGGCGACAAATCTTCCTCCGCATATTCAAATTCCTTCACTAAAATACAATGGAACAACTGATCCATATGACTATCTTGTTGTCATTGAAAATTAGACGAACTTATACAACTCTCCAGAGGCAGTTCGTTGTAAAAAATTTCCCATTACTTTCCAAGGAGTAGCTATTAAATGGTATAGGAGTTATTGAATGGAAACCGTCTATTCTTGCGAACAATTTACTTATGACTTCGTGGCTCAATTCGCTATACTTAGAGACACAACTATGGACTTTAGTTTGCTAGCAATGATCAGACCAAAACTAGGGGAGTTACTTGGTGAATATTTGTACAGATTTAGCATAGAAGCACTAAGAGTAGAAAGTACAACCGATGGGGAGAAACTCATGGCAGTTCGGTCAGGTTTGAATGAGCAAACTCTTTTTTGGAAGGACCTTTATATAAATGGATGTAGAGACCTACAAAATTTCTTCCTTCGAGTAGAGAAATTTATTCAATGAGACAAGATGCATCATGCTAAGAGAGAATCCCATCGAGAATTCAAAGAAGAGAAATCTGATCTCAAGCGCTTTGAAAAGAGGCCAAGGGAAGGTGAAAACCCGAAAGGAGGTCGAAGAAAGAGTTCTAAAATGAATTGTGTTGTCCTGAACAAACCCCTTTCCTATATATACACTAAGATGAAAAGGAATGAGAATTTTATTGCAGCTCAAAAAGTTCGGAGTGCCCAGGGCCAAATAAAGGTGGAAGTTATTGCAAATACCATAAGGCAAATGAACCTGAAACCAATGAATGTCGTGTTCTATCAGAGAAAATACAAGGCATGATCAGGGCAGGGTTCTTGCAAGAATTCGTCAAAAGAACCTAAAGGACGTCTTTTTCAAGCTGAGAGAAAGACAACTCGGCAAATTATAAATGCAAATCTCTATTGAGCCATGAGGACTCATGGCATTAACTCAACTATGAACTTTCTCCTTTTCTTTTCATATCATTTTAACTCAGTTTCTATTTTCATTCATACATGAATTTGCATTGATCATGTACTTATTAAAATTTGAGTGCTATTACAGGTAAAAACAAAATCAAACCAAAGCACTCAATGAACCCTGAGAGCAGGACAAACTACAGAATACTTAAAGAGGACAACTCGGACGCCTGACGAGGGATAATTATCAATAATTCAGTCAACACAGCACCAAGTCTTTCCTATAAGAAATGTTGAATCACTTCTAAACTCAATTCCAATTTAGGAGAAAATCCATACATATCTATTTTTAGCAAATGATTTCAAAAGGAAATTTCTCAAATTATATCCTTTAAAGAAAACTATTTTCAATCACCCCATGGCCCCGGGGGGAAATAATACTTATTTATCTAATAAGCAGATTTATGCAACTAATTTAAGATATTATATAGCATTAATAAATGCGCACCAAAAGACTTCAAACTGAGCAATTTCAATTTTCAAAGTTTACTAAAATCCTAGGCGGAGATGAGCCCATTCACACTTTTTCAAAAAAAAAGGTTTTGAATGCACAAAAGTTTATTGAAACTCAAACTAGAGAACCTTATTCTCGACTAAAAGGCTGTTGGTTCATGAATCATGACCTCCTATTCTCCTATTTGAGATTCGTATCTCTATTATGAGTATAGCAAGAAGGTTATTGCAAAAAACCATATTAAGGGATAATTCTTTTATTAAAAAGGGATTCATGAGTCTAAACTATTTTTATAATAATAATAATAATAATAATAATAATAATAATAATATGCCCTCAATATACTAGAGGGGGATAATTATAAAGTTATTTCTTTTAAAGGGGACTCCATTTTAATTGACTAAAAATTATTTTCATATATAAATAGTCAGGCCTATGATGTTATTCCGTAGCACCTCCTAGAGGGAGGGACATAAGCCCACGATGCTATTCCATGGCACCTCTTAGAGAGAGGGATATAATCCTACAATGTTATTCCATAGCACCTCCTAGAGGGAGGGACATAAGACCACGACCCTATTCCATGGCACCTCTTAGAGGGAGGGACATAAGCCTACGATGTTATTCCGTAGCATCTCCTAGAGGGAGAGATAGAACCCCTAACGTCCAAATCCACCTCTTAGGGGATGGGTCAGGGTAGCACCCTTCAGCTGCCTTATTGAGAAAGGTCAGTTAAGTATATATCCCTTTAAGATAAGGGAAGCCCAAAGAGTGGGTCATCAAAGAATGGACTAAGATGTCCAAGCCCAAAGAGTGGCTCATTAAAGAGTGGACTAAGATGTCCAAGCCCAAAGAGTGGCTCATTAAAGAATGGACTAGGATGTTCAAGCCCAATAGGGGCTCCAAATAGAAGAATGAGGACAAAGGTGTCCACAACTCAAGACCAAGGGTTAAAACCTAAAAGGATAAAGGGTTATAGAAAGAAATATATCCATCAACCGGGACAAAGTTAAGTCCTAAAGAAGGATACAGAAAAGACAACAGGACAAGGATGTCCAACACTACAATTGCAAATAGATAAAGAATCTAGAATTATATTCAAAGGAAATAAGATATGAATAGCAGATCCTAGAACATTTATTGCTCAAGAAATAGTTATCATGTCAAAGGACAGAGAAATCTTCATCCCCGTATATGACAGAGGACAAGAAAAAGGATAAAAGAAATCCACAGCATGGAATTAAAGACTAAAGTATATACGAAAGCCAAAAGAACGGAATGGACAACAATGTATTTCAAATGGTAAAAAAAATTATACAAAAGGAATAAGATGAATAAACCACTACAGAATCCACGGAAACAGAGTAATCCCTTAGAACAAAAGAAATTATATAAGTATATAAGGAGTCGGTATTCCAATTAATCACAAGGTCTTGTAGATGCAAGTCAAATCCAATATATTAAACTTTACTAACCCATAGGTTCAGGAGAGTATTGTTTAGCCAGATAAATTTATAATTTGATATTGGATGAATTTCTAATAATCTATTTGTCAGTTTGGATCCTGACAAGGTTTTGGTTAGGTTTATGATTTATGGACTTTGAATTCCCTACCATGAAGATTCTGTCTACGATGATTTATTGACTTCATGAAAAATGATTAATCTCATTAGAAAATTTCTACAAAGGCTTCATATTGGATTCCTAGTTTCAAGGTTTCCCAATTCCTTTATTAACTTCCAAAATGGTTTATGAATTTTTCACACATGAATTTTCATGTTGATTTTTCATCATTTGTTTGTTTCTTGAGTTCCTGAATTCTTAACTCATTTGTGGAGTTTTTATGATAACTTATGGGTTTCTCATTGATTTTTGTGATGATTTGTTGATTTGGCGTTCGTGATTTCTTACTAAATTAATGATTTAATTAATTTCCCTACTGATTTCTATGATGATTCAGGAATTTAACGTGTTACAATTTCCCAATGAATTTTCATGACAATTTCCTATTGATCGCTTATTTCATGAGTTCATGATTTCTTGGTTCCCTTTATTGATTTTCCATGATAATGTATGAATTTTTCATTGACCTTCCGATTTTGAATAAGAATGAGCAGATTTCAGATTACATTTTCTGATTCTTGGATTTTTATTTCCCTAATTTAATATAATTTAAGCTTCCTTACTGATTTTTGTGTTGATTAATGAATTTCATATTTCTAGTTTACCTATTGGAAATTCTAGGTGGTTTTTATTGGGGTCTTAAGTTGATGAATTTTTAAATTACTTAATGATTTTCATGATGATTTCTAATCTCCTTATAGGGTGTTTGATAGTCCTTTATAAGATTTTTGATTTCTTTTAAGAAAGTTTTCTTCTTTTCACCAAGAAAGTCGAAGCGGAGATAAGGGTATTCCAAATATAATTTTTGTAAAATCTAAAGAGAGAAATTTCTTGCTAATTTTGAAGTCTTTAAGAATAGTGCTTTTTTTAGAGTAAAATCTTCTCAGGTTAGCATACTGACTTAGATAGTCTCCTAGGACGACATGGCCTAAAGAACTGATACCCTGAAATAGCACAGCGAAAATAACCTAAGTATAAGGTGCAATCCTTTAATATAAAAAAATACTAATGCGGAGCATGTTAGCAATTTAAGGGTTTTAAGATGATCCATGAATTCGAAGTAATTCATATAGAAAGCTTGCCTTATGCAGGAATTCACCAGATAATTTATATTTGCTATTTATTTTTAGGATAAACGAAGACCGTAATCATACAAGATGACAAAATAACTCCATTACATTTTTAAGATGTGTGGAAGAGAACACCTAAATTTTCCTGCCAAAATATCAATTTGAGCTTGTTAAACTTCTTCCTCTTTTATAAAAAATAATAATAATGACATTAAATCATTCATCTCTGCAACAAGAAGAGCACTAATGACGGTCTGTAACGTTCATCAAATTCATCCCGACTTTGTTAACGCAGAGGTGCCACACTGCTGCTACTTCTACACAATGGGACTACTAAATCAACATCAAGAGGCGGAGGAAGTGCAAAGTGCACAATCCAGTAACGTAATTCATCAACAACCAAATTTTTTCATTAACCACTTAACGGCTACGTGGTCCATGCTTTACGACTTAAACACTGCCATTTTCTGGATGGATTTAGCTATTTGGGACACCTTCGATGAGAACCCCAAGCTGGCGATGTATTCACCCTACCAGCCAATATGGGTGGAACCCAACATCATCAACTTAGTAGATTTAACTCTGTACCTTCCTCCTCTCCCAAATGAACTATGATTAGGGGGTTATTTTATCTTTCTACTAATCGTCCCCGATGTTTAATTCTGAAATAGTGACAGCTTTTTGAATATGTATATGCTAACTAGTTATCGATAGTATAAAAGTTAATGTTTTGAGATTCTAGTCTAATTATATTTCTGGAATGATGTTGTGTAATTAAAGTAATTTTAATGGATTAATTTTTTGTTGAATAATTTTTTATCAAACAGAAAGAAATTATAAGATTTGGGTCGCTGAATTTAAAGAAAACTTGGTTTCATTAATCCTTAAACTTGTTGACCTTACCTAACAAAATAGCAAACAAGCTTCCTTAAAAAGGCTTGAGTACCAAAACACACACAAAGTTTAAGTAAAAAATTTGAACAGTCTTAACCTTCGGCAAAGTTGAAAGTTTCATAGAGAAGGCTTTCGACGAAGTCAAAAGGTTTTATAGAAAATTCTTTTGATAGAGTCGCAAGGTTAATAGGAAGAGCCCCTTTAACCTTATCAAAAACTTGTGGTAGAAAGGTTAGGAACAAGAAAAAATCACCAATAGCATGAAATTGATTTCCACAAGTTGAAAAGGTCTAACTCGAGAAAGGAATATCAAGAGCATGTAGTGAGATTTCTCCAAAGGTTCATTTATTTGAACCGATATCTACAAATCAGGTGATATTATTCCACAATCTTAAGAAGTTTGATTATGGTCATTACAGAGCAATTTATCTGAAAAATATAACCTTAATGGCATCTTAAATATTAGCTTCATAAAATTAAGATTGCCCATTAAGGACTCATAACAAAGTTATAACTTTAATAGGAGTTGTTATCTATTTTACAGGAATTAAAGAAGGGAATCCATTGGAGTTTTGTCCTAAAGAACAAAAGCTTCTTTCATACAAGGAGGGCTAAATGTTAACCATAAAATATTCAGAAGAACGTTGGTACGAAAGAAGGGTCACAAGAACATGAGGAAAGTTCAGAATGCACCAAGATTTCCTGGATAATAATACCTTCTGACAAGGAGCTTCCAGCGAAGTCCAAGGCTATCTTTCAAAGTCCATAGGCAGGACGATGCTCCAAGAATCCACATTTCGACTAGGACGAGAGGTCTTTCAACAAAGACAAAGGAGAAGAAGCTAAAACCAAACCTTGCGAAGGAGTCGAGAGGATGCAGCCATCAGGATTTAATAGCTTCAAACCTTCCGAAGTAGTCAAAAGGTTCCATTTAGGGAATTCTTACCTTTCGAAGAAGATGGAGAAATCAAAGCAAGCAGGTGTAACTCCATAACGACCTTTTCAAAAGCATAGCAAGCCTTTCGAACCAGTTGGAGCACATCCGGAATACCTTTCGACTAGGTCAAAAGGTTTTTATGAAGAAAGCAATGCTCAAAAGTCAGCAAAGAATGGTAGATAACCATTCGAAAACATCGAAGGGAAACACAACACTCGACAAAAATCAAGTGAGAAGCAACCTTCCGACAAGATCAAAAGTTTCATAACAAGCACGTGAAGAGAAACCTTCCGACAAGGTCAAAAGGTTCATAGCAATTAGGAGGAGAGCTACTTTCCAACAAGGTCAAAGGGAACACAACGGTAGGAACAAGGTGAGCATTTCGAAAACATTGAAAGGTTCATTAAAGCTTCAGAAAGGCAACCTTTCCGACAAAGTCGAAAGGTTCGTGAAGACAACAGGAAAAGCAACCTTTTGTCAAAGCCGAAAGGTTCATGAAGGCATCGGAAAGACAAACCTTCCGACAGCGTCGAAAGGTTCATTATGGCATATAAGGGGCAAACCTTTCGACGAAGATGAAAGATTTGTAGTTGCATATAAAAGGGAAATCTTCCGACCCAGTCGAGTGCATAAAGTCGAAAGTGGGGCCGCTTGCGTCTATAAATCGGACATGAGGGGTCATGTTCGGGGGATCTGATTTCTACCATTCTGATCTTATAACTTCTTAATAAAAGGATTGTAACCCTAATGGAGTACTATTCAGGGAAATTTAATAAAAGGATGCTTTTTTCTTAGATATAAAGTGAAGTATTTGGCTTTGTAAATTACCTTACTGTTTGCTTAAGTCTTTGTTAGTTTAACTCATATTTCAGGTTCAACCCTATCAGATGGTTTTTGTCGACAAGGTTGACAACACTCCTATGCAAGTAATAATTACAACCTTTCAAAGTCCTAAGCCCCATAATCTGAACCTTTCGATAAGGCCGACAATTTACTTAGATTAACATCCACTGAAACCTTCCGGAGCTATCAGATCAATTGTTTAAGTCATTCGAGAAGGTTGGAATCTACTCGATATAAGCGATTAAACCTTTCGTCAAGGTCGCAAGCCGTTACCTATTCATCAAAGAAAACTTAATCTTATCAAAAGAAGGCCTTTGTGAAGGCTTTAAACAAGCTCAACAAAGCCGAAAGGTCACCTAGCCTAAGTTCTAAACCTTTTGACGATAACGGAAGGTTTGATATAGGACATATCAAATAAATAGGTTGAATTGAAAGGAAATCAATTAAAGGAATCATGTCTTTTGTTCTTCGAAGAAGAAATCCATCCTTTTTATCATATCTTCATGGTGTTGACAGGAAATCTTGTTGACAACTAAAATAACAAGCGACTAATAACTCCAGCCACCTCTGTTATCTCATATTCAACTCCTTCTGAGAGAATAAATATCTTAAGTACTTATGCACTGTGTATAGCTCAAATCTCTCCCCTAAGAGATAATGTCTTCAGACCTTCAATGCGAAGATCATTGCAGCCAATTCCAAATCATGAGTAGCATATCTCACCTCATGTGATCTAAGCTGTCGTGAAGCCTAGGCAATAACTTTACCCTTCTACGTAAACACAGCTCCTAATCCAATTCCACATGCATCAATATACACCACCAAACCTTGGTTTCCGTCTGGAACTACTAACACAGGTGCATGGTCAACAAACAATTTAACTTAAGGAATGCTTCCTCACATTTGTCGGACCAGCCAAAACTTCGCATCCTTCCTGGTTAACTTAGTCAATGGCCCTGCTATCCACGAGAAATCCTTGATGAATCTCTGGTAATAGCCAGCAAGTCCAAGAAAACGTCTAATCTCAGTCATGGCATCTGGTCTCTTCCAGTTATTACTAACTTCGATCTTATCTGGATCGACTGACAAACCCTTCTTTGAAACCACGTGACCAAGAAACTTAACCTCTTTCTTCCAAAAAGGACACTTGGAAAACTTCGCTTTTAGCTGATGCTGCCTCGACGTCTCAAGCACTACTCTAAGATGAACTTCATGCTCTCTTTCATATTTAGAGTATACTAAAATGTCATCTATAAACACCAAAACAAACCTGTCCAAGTACTCTCGAAAAACACGGTTTATCAATTCTACGAAGAAAGCAGGCGCGTCTGTTAACCCAAATGGCATTACTAACACTCATACGAACCATATCTAGTCCAAAATGCAGTCAATGGAATGCTGTCTCTGCCACTCTCAACTGATGGAAACCTGTCGCCAAATCCAATTGGGAAACCACTCTGGCTCCACACAAATGATTGAATAGATCGTCAATTCTCGACAAAGGATAACTATTCTTAATCGTCTTCTCGTTCAACTTATGATAGTCGATACACATCCTTAACGACCCATCCGATTTCCTCACGAACACCGTGGCTGCTCCCCAAGGCGAACTGCTTGGTCTAATAAAATTTCTCCCTTCTAGATCAATAGCTACACCTTTAATTCCTTCATCTCTGTCGGTGTCATCCTGCTAGGTGGTTTACTTACAGGTTCAACTCCTGGCACAAGGTCTATCCGAAACTCAACAGCTCATTTCGGTGGTAGTCCTGTAACCAGCTCAAACCATTTGCAAATTCTCTTTCTATCTGAACCTGACTTAACTCCTCTTCCAATTCCATAGCTCTCAACAAAGCACAAACACTTCGGCCAGAATTCTCCGCTGAGAATATAATTCGGTTATGACTATCAGGGTGTCTCAACGATATTTCCCTATCCTGGCAAAATATCCTAGCCTCATATTTACCCAACCAATCCATACCCAAAATAATTCTGAAATATACGAAATCGAAACATATAGACTGCATGTAAACTTATGACCTAACAAATCAAGCTCTAATTAGTCGCATCTCATTCCCAGAGATGCGTACCCTCCTAACGGATTCGCAACCCTTAAAGAAGTAACAAGGTATGTGGGTTCTAAACATAACTCATCAACCAAACACTGAGACATAAATGAATGTGATGCACCGGTATCAAATAGTACCCTAACTATTATACTCTGAATCAAAAGTGTACCTTCCATCGTCGTCTTTCCTTTTTCAGCAACGGTTGGCCTAGCGGCCTATGGTGCAACAGCAAAGACCTTTACTTTGTCCGCCCTGACTGGTTCTGGACACTGATTCTTATAATGACCAACCTGGTCGCAGTTAAAGCAATTCACACTCTTCTTGTTTGCAACCTTCTTCCCCTTGCCTGTCTGGTATTCGTGTGCATAATGACCCTTCTTATCACACTTTAAACAAACAAAAGCAGCATTTGCTTTCTTGGCAGCCTCTCCCTTTTGGGTTCCCTTCTTCTTAAAGAACTTCCTCTTCTTCCCCTGAGAACCTTGGGTTTCAACTGACTTCACCTTCCCATAAATAACAAGCATTTCCTCATGTCGAATTGCTATCTCCACAACAACACTACAAGGATCATGGAGATGTGGCAAGGTCTCTCTAGCAATCTCGGGTCTCAATCCCCGAATAAACTTCTCATTCCTCTTCATGACGGTGTCAATGGTAGCATACCCATATCTAGAAAGCTCATCAAACTTAGTAGCATACTCAGTTACTGACATCTCTCCCTACACCAAATACCCGAACTTTCTCAACATTGTCGACTTAGCAACTTCAGACAAAAACCTCTGTACGAATCTCCATTAAAATTCTGCCTAAGTCAACTCTTCCTCAAGAACTCTGGTAGTAACACTATTCCACCAATGAAGTGTTGTTCCCTGCAACTGCCTAGAGGCTAGTCTTCTCTTCTGTTCATCATTCGATCCCAACTCAACGAATGTTCTCTCGCAATGCAACAACCAATTCTCAACCTTTATGGCATCCTCTGTTCCACAAATGACTTCCCACCAAGACTGGTGTAATCTCTGCTCAATGTGGCATAATTATTCCCAATTGGAGCCGCAGGATTAGCTCCTCCCACATTCCCTGCTACTCCAACAGTTGCTCCTGCTTGCACCAGATTGATGAAGAACTGATACATCATCCCCATATCTATTGGCGGATTTAAAACACCAAAATTGGAATCTGCATTTTGATTAGCATTAGTCTGTCGACCCGGGTTCCTCCTGGTGGGTCGAACATTTCTATTTGTTATGGTGCTTCCTCCACCGAGATTTCCTCTTTCGTTTCCTGCCTCCGTATCGTCTTTCTCATAAATCTTCATACAAGCCTTAGTAAGATACAAAAGAACGGTCTAAGAGAGAGGGGAATACATACCAATATATATATATATATATATGTATATATATATATACCAAATACAACCACGTTACTATTGCGTTAACCCAAACCCAAATGTCATTTTCCAATTCATTGGATTATGTTTTGAAAAATCTTTTAGGCTTAAATTTCTTTCAAGTTTTCATAAACCTATGCTCTGATACCAACTTGTAACACCCCCCACTCGGATTCCCAAACTGACAGCTATGGATGCTGTAGTAATCCATAGTTATTAATCCTCGATGATCAAATACGGTAATGTTAGATACATTAATATAACCGAAACACATGGATATGGAAAAAATTTAAAACCATTAAATAAATTTCTAACTCCATTCCAAATCATATTTAAAATTCATTACATAATCCCATGTTCGAGAACCACGTTTAGAGAAATTATAATTATTACAACATACGCCTAGAGCGACAGATGACGATGCACCCTTGGGTGATCAAAATCTAAACATAGGCAAGTAATAAACTTTGCCTTTACATCAAAACACATTGGAATAAAAGAAAAGAACTCCTATTAACTAGCTTTCCTCCAGCATGTCTTTGGAAGCTTATTTATCTAAGAAGTACCTAAAAAGCCTCAACTCTCAAACTAGTAAAAATAAATTGAGTACCCGAGAGTTTAAGGGGAAAACATAAAGTTTGAGTTAGACATAAAGCCCGGTATGAATAATAACCTACCATATCAACCAATTTAGATATCTAGTGAGTCCATGCCACTTAGCAAAACTGGTTTCCCATCACTAGTATCTTATCAAAAACTTATAATAACCATATACTATGCTCCTGCATCCATAATGGTTAAAACATAGCAATTTAAAATATTATGATGATATGCAAACAAGTAAATCATTCTTGATTTCCCATCCCCAATCATTTGATTGTCTGTTATAGTTATAGTTTCTAGGGTTACTATTAACCTATTAGTTTTCATGGGCTCAATAATAACCTGACTAAAGTTTATGGACTATTTGTCTGGTCTCGTAGTTTTCATGGGATCACGAAGAACCTATTGGCCCCTGCCAATAATTTCCTTTAATTATTTCATGGGTACTACCCGAACCTATTGGTATCACTAATAACTTCCCTCATATCATAGTTTTCATTAGTTGACTATGAACCTATTGACATCTGTCAATAAATTAATCCGGATATAGTTTTCATGGGTTCACTACAAATCTATTGTCCCTTACCAATAACTCTCTTTAAACATAGTTTTCATGGGTTCATTATGAACCTGTCCAAACTGAAAACTTATTAATTACTCTTTGCGCATCCTATATTTTGGTCTACCCGACCTCCTAGATGCAATTCTACTCATTCAGAAGTTACTTAATTTATATTAACTATTGGGTCAACCTACCTGTTTATCCTGCCCTTACTCCCCAAAATACAGTTATGGGTCCATTACATAGTGAATACATTCATATAAGAAGCATATACAAAATAATATCAACATCCTTGGTTTAATATCTTTGAAATCATTTCCCCCTGGAAATTTGGTTAATCCCTATAACCCATTATATATATCAAGGAATGCCTCTTCAAAAACTCCAATTTAAAAGCATTTAAAAGCTCTTTTATAATGCCATGGGTTTTACATTTAAAAACTGAGATTGCGTTCTTTGTTTCAGAAACTAAGGCTTTCGAAACCTTAAGCCTTTACTTTCGAAACCATTAAAACTTCGAAACATTAAGCATACGCCTTTCAAAACACTTTAAATACTTCTCTTTCGAAACCATTAAAACTTACCTTTTGAAAATATTAAAGCATCACTTATTAACTCTTAGAAGCATAGCTTCGAAACCATTTGAAAGTTCCCCTTTCGAAACCATTGGGTTTATTCTTGGAAATATCTTTTGGGTCAATGTGAATATAAACAAAAGTACCCCTTCTGAAACCATTAACCTTTATATAAAAGAGTTTGGGGAAAACTGATAGCTTCGAAACCATCTTTTCGAAAGCTTAAATCATTTAAGTAAAACATTCGGAAGGATAGCTTCAAAACCCCTTTTGAAGTCATTGCCTTCGAAACCATTAAACCCTTTCGAAAGCTTTAGGAAGTGGCTTGTTATATTTATAAAACAAAAGCTACCTTTTGAAAGCATTGTTGACTTCTGTCCATTCGAAAGGCATAAGGTCTGCAACATGGTTTCGACTGGGTTCAAGTTACCCTTTCGAAAGCATTAATTTAAAAACAAGGCTACTCATTCGAAAGTTATCTTTTCTAAACAAAAAGGCGCTGACTTCTTCGAAAGTTATAGTAAACCCATTCGAAAGCATTCTATTGAAAATAAGGCAAGCGCATTTCTTCGGACAGTAAAACGAAGGCTTCAAACCCTTCGAAAGCTATGTTTCGACTCCATACCTTCCGCCTTTCTCCAATCCACTACGTAAGAACTTATTGATACCTTGCGTACTGGTTACGACTTTGATGGTTTCGACTTGGTTGAGGAGAAAGTATAACATTGAAAGGTAGCGTTTGAAAGAGGTGAAATATAATTTCTCGGTAAAGTTTATTTTAATGCCTTTTTAAGTAATTGCTTTTTAACTAACCTGCCCATTTGTAAACATTTAATTGGTTGCCATAAACTTTTCTGATTCTTTCCAAAATAAAACTACCACATTAATGTTAGATATAAACTAAGTAATTTAGCAAATAAGCCCTTCCTTGAGCAAAACAAATAAAACATTTAAGTTCTCTACTTAAAAATTAATTTTCCATAGCAAATTACTTAAGGAAAATCTCCAAATATCATTGAAGTTCACTTTTATAATGTTATGTAACATATATAAATTTAAGACCTAAATTCTTCGTAATATAGCCGAAATTAATTTCTAAACCTAATTGTTCATATTTTCCTTTGAAAATTCATAATAAATTTTCCATAGCTTGGAAAATTATAAAAAAATTGAAACCCATCTCCAAAATTATGTTTTGCATAATATATAGATTCCTTATAGCATTCAAAACACAATATAAATGATTTTAGCCTTAAAACCATATATAACATTTATTAAACAAACTTTTTGAATAAAACATTAAATGAAATCCAAGCATATCATCAACTGAAATCATCCTAATGGATTTAAATTTAAACCCAAAATAAAATTATCATTAAAACAAAAATAGAGATGGTTTCGATTATTATTCACCTTGATTAGGATAAGGAACTTGAGATTTGATCTTTGATTAATTCCTCTTGCTTGAGTGCTTTACTTTAATTTGATTTTCCCCCTTTCCTTCCCTAGGTAATGGCCGGCTTGCTTTTCTTCTTTGATTTATGTCTTTGTATTTTGAAAAATGAACATGCAAAGTAAAGGAAATGAGGTATTAAGGGTAATGGGATTATGGTGCGGCAATTACCCATTATGCCCTTGCATTAATTATTTTCTTATTAATTAACATATGAAACTCTTCATAGCCCATTGTTTTTATTTAATTAAGCATGGCCTTTAATTTAAATTTTCAAATCTCAATCCCATTATCAATCTAATATTCACATTATTTTATTTTATTTATCTAATTAAATCTCCTGAATAATCTTGTTTAAAATTAGGGGTGTTAAAGGCAACCCTCCTTAAAGAATTACGTCCTTGAAATTCAGTAAGGATTAAATACTAAACATAACAATCATCTTTAACAGCTCATAACTACCATACTAGCCTACCTAACAAGCAACAGTCTATAAAAAACAAATATAGAACATACCCTCATAGCAGATCAAGATAAGTATCTCTAATCCTGTCTTCTATCTCCCAATTACATTCCTTCTCGTTGTCGCTCCACTGAACTTTCACCAACATGATTGTCTTATTCCTTAACCTTTTCTCATCTCTCACCACAACTCGAATCGGTTATCTAACAAAAGTCAAATCCGGTTCTACTATCAACTCTTACAACTTTGTCAAAGGAATAGTAGCCTTTGGATCAAGCACATACTTGCGAAGATGAGACACATGAAATAGATTATGGACTCCTGCCATACGGCTCGATGACTACACTCTATATGCGAGCTTTCTGATCCTCTCTATAATTAGGAACAGAGCAATATATCTTGGTGCCAGTTTTCCTAGACTATCCAAATCGTACCACACCCTTCATTGGTGATACCTTAATGAAAACCCTATCCCCAACTGAGATTTCTACGTCTTTATGCCTCTTATCTGCGTAACTCTTATGTCTGGACTGAGCTTCCTTCATCCTTTCTTGGATCAACACAATCTTCTATGTCGCCTTTCTAACTAGATCTAGACCTAAGACTAATCCGTCTCCAGTCTCCAGCCAACATGTTGGTGACTTGCATGGCCTTCCATACAAAGCTTCAAAAGGCACCATTCCCATACTAGTCTGATAACTATTATTATAGGAAAACCCCACTAAGTGTAGGTGATCTTCCCAAGGTCCACCATAGTCTAGCAAACAAGCCCTCAATAAATCCTTGAGTACCTTATTAACTCTCTCTATCTGCCCATCCTTCTGAGGGTGATACACAATACTCATCTTGAACTTGGTACCTAACACATCTTGTAGACTTTTCTAGAACTCGCCAGTATAAAAAGCATCTCGGTCACTGACTATACTATTATGAATTCCATGTAGTCCAACTATGTTCTTCAAGAACAACTTAGCTAAAACAGGTGTCGTTCTGGTTAACTTAACTGGAATGAAATGGGCACTCTTGGTCAACCTGTCCTTTATGTCCCATATACTTTCATTTCCTCTATTCGACCTTGGAATCCCATCTATAAAATCCATGGATATCGAACCCATTTCTAAATTGGTATCTCCGTAGGTTGAAGCAACCCACTCTACTTCTGATGTTCGGCCTTCACTTGTTGATAGATTGCACACTGCCCAACCCACAAGCCAACATCTCTCTTTATACCTTCCCAATAGAAGCTCCCCGTCATGTCTTGATACATCTTGTTTCCTCTAGGATGAATCGTAAATTTGGATCGATGACATTCCTTAAGAACTTCTTTCCTTAATTCCTCAACATTCGGAACATATAACCGTCCCGTACTTCTCAACCATCCCCTTTGGTCAAGACTAAAGTCCTTTAGCTCATCGATCTCCAATCCAATCTCAAGCCTTCTAATCTTCTCGGCTAATAACAGATCCTCTGTCTACTTAGAAGCAATTCTTTCGATCAGCACTGGTCGAACTTCTAAACATGATAACAAAGAGGTACTTTGGCTAGAACTAGCCGTCGAACTAAACTGCACAACACAAGTGGTCAAAGCTTCTAAATCTTTTCATTCTGCCCACATAGCCAACACTATAGTCTGATGTCTCCTGCTAAGAGCATCTGCTACCTTATTTCATTTCCCAGGTGTATATTGTATACTAATATCATAAGCGGCTAAAAACTTCAGCCACCTCTGTTATCTCATATTCAACTCCTTCTGAGAGAATAAATATCTTAAGGACTTATGATCTGTGTATAACTCAAATCTTTGCCCTAAGAGATAATGTCTTCAGATCTTTAATGCGAAGATCACTGCAGCCAACTCCAAATCATGAGTAGGATATCGCACCTCATGTGGTCTAAGCTGTCATGAAGCGTAGGTAATAACTTTACCCTTCTGCATCAACACACCTCCTATTCCAGTCCCACATGCATCGGTATACACCACAAAACCTTGTTTTCCGATTGGAACTACTAACACCGGTGTATTGGTCAACAAATGCTTTAACTTAAGTAATGCTTTCTCACATTTTTCGGAATAGCCAAACTTCACATCCTTCTTGGTTAACTTAGTCAAAGGCGCTACCATCCATTAGAAATCCTTGATGAATCTTCAGTAATAGCCAGCAAGTCCAAGAAAACTTGTAATCTCAATCACCATCTTTGGTCTCTTCCAGTTATTAATAGCTTCGATCTTATCTGGATCGACTGGCAAACCTTTCTCTAAAACAACGTGAACAAGAAACTTAACCTCTTTCTTCCAAAAATGTCACTTGGAAAACTTTGCTTTTAGCTGATGTTGCCTCAGCATCTCAAGCACTACTCTAAGATGATCTTCATGCTCTCTTTCATCCTTAGAGAATACTAAAATGTCATCTATAACCACCAAAACGAACCTATCCATGTACTCTCGAAAATCTTGGTTCATCAAATCTACGAAGAAAACAGGTGCATTTGTAAACCCAAATGGCATTACTAACCACTCATACGAACCATATCTAGTCCAAAATGCAGTCAACGGAATGCTGTCTTCTACCACTCTCAACCGACAGAAACTTGTCACCAAATCCAATTGGGAAAACACTCTAGAACCCACAACTGATCGAATAGATCATCAGTTCTCGACAAAGGATACTTATACTTAATCATCTTCTCATTCAACTTACGATAGTCGATACACATCCTTAACGACCCATCCAAATATCTCATATGTAAACGCCTAAGTAGACCCCCACTAAAGTCACCTAAATATGAAAAATCTACAATCGGATGTCCGCAATAGGCTTTGTATAGGAAGTCTATAAGGACGTTCCTCTCTTTAACCAACACCCAAAAGAGTGTAATTAATTCACGATTCAATTCCAAAAGTTTATCATATCGAAGGCATGCCCTCTTCAATCGGGGAGCGGCTTCTTGATCTTTAAAAGTCGCTAACATTGTCGTACTTTTGTTAAGCCTATGATACTTGTCAGAGAGGGTATTGTGTTCTTTTAACTGCTTATCTAACTCTCTATACTAGCTTTTTATTTCTGCTTGTTTTCTTTCAAGCTTTGATTTATAACGTTGGATGGACTTCCTCCTTATCTAAAATAAAAGATTTCAACTATTACCATCTCGAAAAGGAAAGCTATTTAGACAAGGAATCCCATACCTTAGAAACGGGAACTAAAGTTTGAGGGACCTGCTTTTTCTCTCTTTGTTGTTCAACATTGATGTTAGTAGTCTCTTCTTGAAGGTTAGAAGGCTTGGGAAGTTCAGGTGAGCTTGCTTCATGGATATTGGGATCGGGGTTAAATTTTTCAGAAGCCTTGGTGATGTCATCACCATCTTTTTCATAAACATTGGCATGACCACCACCATTGCCACCTGAACCCTTGCCACTATCTTCGTCATCGTCATCATCATCATTATCATTCTCATCGTCAACATTGCCGCCATCTTTAGTGGTGGCTTCATCTTCATCACCTTCATCATCAGAATCAGAGTCTCCTTTGATAGAAGGGACTTCAAAAGATAAGATTTTGGAAGCATCAATCTCCTCTCTCTCAGGGACATCAACTCCCTGCTCCATTTCTTTGAACTTATTCATGAATCTACTGACTAAAGCAGGGTCAAGTGTGGGGAAGCTCAAGTGCAGGCAGTTTTCAATATTGTCGACATGGGCAAGAATAAGGGTGTCCTCATAAGAGTTCACAATGATGTCATTGAGGGAAATACTTAGGAATTTTGACACCTTTTGCTTGGCCTCAGAAATAGTATTGATAGCCAACGATAAGGAACTTTTGTTTTTCTCTAGCATCTTCTTGAGAGAGGATCGTTTGACTACCATTCGAGCCTTTTCATCTTCAGATTCCTTCAAAGCCTTTTTTAAAGCCCAATTTTCATCGGCTAAAAGTAGATTTGCTTTCCTCTCTTCAGAAATAATAGATTCTGCTTGAGCAAGAGAGACACCTAATCTTTCTTTTTCCTTCACAGCATTATTTTTGTCAGTAGACAGGGAGATGATCTAGTTGTTCAAGGTTGAGATTTCCTCTTGAAGTCTATATGTCTCAGCGAAAGATTTTATCGTGCTTTCTTGAAGAGATAGCCAACTTTTAGAAATCTAAAAAAAAAGTATGACATAAGTCAACATTCAGAGAGAAATAATAATAAGAGGGTTAAGTGATATGAGACATACGAGGAGTTGTTGCTTTATTAGAGATCAATAATAACTTATTGGGTTAGGAATAGAAGAAGGTTGGTGAATATAAGTAAATGTTGAAGAGATCAAGATAGATTGAATCATTTTTTTCAAAATCACTTAAGGATACTAGTGATGTGGATCTAGAAGGCTTCAACCCCTGAGAAGGAGTTGAAGTTCCCAAATCTTTTTGCATCTGCTCAATGACATGATCAGAGCCGGAAATGACGATGCGAGATAAGGGATCGTCCTTTGAGGGAGTATTTTGGATTGATCAAGAGGAGCTTCAAGAATAGGACTTTCCAATGTTTCACCCACGTCGACAGTCTCACCCTCTTTTGGCGGCGGAGAAAATGGAACTTCAACAATCTTTGCTTTCTTAAGAGATGGGCCCGCTGCAGCCATCTCATCCAATTTTCTTTTAGCAATCATTTTTGACTTAGCAATAGCTTGGTTCAAAGATAATGCAGTAGATATAAAGGTCGGGAGAACTGGATCACTAACGGTCAAATCAGCCTAAGGAGCAGTTGCTGAAAATTCAAAAAAATCACAAATCAGTGAAGTAATGTAAGAAGTAACGCAACAATAAACTGCAAGTACTACGCTTAAGCTTACCAGGGTGATCTGGAAAATTAGAGACGTAGGAGAGAAGTTCTTAGGGTCACCAAAAGACAAGAAGCATTTGCTCCAAGGAGTATGTCGAACAGGGGGGTTGATCGAGGACTCTTTGTCTAGCGGGGAGAAGAGAATGTTTTTGTAGATTTGATGGAGTCAACAATATAAGCCTATATCCGATGCTACTTGAAGCAGCAATCAACGGCTTAACAGTTTTCTTATCCTCATCATTGAGATATTTAGCATAAGGACCTGACAAAATAGCGTAGATTAGAAAAAGAAAGTAACTGAATAAAGGTGAAGACTGCGATCAACTTAGGAGGAGAATAAAAGACTCCATTGATATTTGTAAAGAATTTGACAAAGAAGAATTGCATCTCCCAGTCTCTAAATTTGTTTACCCCCTCCGAGATTAGTTTTTTGGGGGATTAAATCTGAAGATCTGGTTGTTTAGGTTGCTGAGTTTGACTAGGCGGACCAAATAGTTGAAAACTTCAACATTTAATGAAGGAGTGCCTAACTCCAAAGCCATAAGTTCCAAAGAATGAAGGTATGTATCAACATTGGGGAATAACTGGATGGGTGCATTTCCTAGATGAGTCAAGAACTTAGACAACAATTCTGGGAAAGGAAGGAAGCCACCAAGTCAAAATTGAATGGCATTATAAGGGAAATATCCTTCGGGAGGATTTTGAATGATATTGCTATCACTTGGGGGAATGGCTTCTACCCAAGTGATGCCAAAGTTGTTTAGAATGGCGTCAACCTCATCCTAGGAAGATACAAGAGAATGTTTGGAAATGGCTTCGACCTTCTTTAGAGAAGATTCTACCAGTAGTACTGTATTTTTTTAGGTTTCTAGGAGACCTTTTTCACACCTATGATCCTGTCAGGTGAAATCATTTCAGTAAAAAGTTATAATTTGTTTTATTATCAACAATTTTCGAGGATGTTGAAAACCTATTACAATAATTCAAATATCAACAAAAATATGTAATTTCATATCCTTAAAAGAATGTTAAAGTCAATTTAGGAAATGAAATTCGTTGAGCTTCAATAATGTCGAAGGTAAATGGTATGGGAACACCTACACACACCCTTCGACAATGTCGAAAGCCCAAGGAAGATTTTACTATTAAAAGGAATAGATAAAGCCTACACAAATAGTTTGAATATAAATATACGCTAACAACATTCCATAAACAGGACAAATAAACCTTTCGACAACGTCGAAACCAATGAATTTTGTTTTACTCAAAGAATATGAATGTTGACGAAACCCTATATACCAATTAAGTTGAAAGACTTGGGTTTAAGTAATATCAATACAAATGAAAGGGCTCTGGGACGTTTCGACGGTGTTTGTATAAAATGATTATCAAATCCCAGTTAACTACAATGGGTTTCGAGTAAGTCAAAAGGGGTGTAAGGTTTCGAAAGCGTATCAACAACCAAACTTGATTCAATGTAGTAGGTTTCGATGAAGTCGAAAGGTTTAATTTGGTTTTCAACTTAAACAAAATATGTTATCCTCAATCCAGTTTATGAAAAGAAAAGTGAATTTCTAATTCCCAACATCTCCTAAAGTAAACTAAAATTAGGCATGAATCCAACGGCAGGCTAAATTCACTTTTATATATAATAGAGATTTCGAAACCTATAAAATAAAAATTATGCTTTCGTAAGTATATATTATGTAACCTTTTAGTGAAGCACATCAGGATAACTTCTTCGAAAGGTGTTAGAAAATAATAAAGCATACTTCTGCTTTCGAAAAAGTCCACTTCATGTTGGCTACATCAACACTTTCGAAGAGATCAATTAAAAGATAAATAATGGACCTCCTTTCGACCCCATCGAAAGAGATTGAAGAAGCAAAATGGAGTTAGCCACCTCAACCTCTTTCAAAGGGGTAGAAAAGTCAAATTACAATATGAAGTTATGATTCGTACGACTTAAACTTCTCTCTGAAGTTACTGGAAAAATCTTTCTTCCCCAAATTCAATTTTAACCTAATACTTCAAAAGGTTAATAATTAAATTGATTCGAGCGCGGATTTACAATCAACAACTGCAAAAATCCCCAAAATGTAAATTCAAACCACTAAAAAAACCAAATCTGATGAATTCCAAATATAAATTGACGTGGGAAATGGAACAAAATAAGCAATAAAATGAACCAAAGGATACTTTCATGTGAACGAAGAACTTAAATCATCTTTATGAAATTAGAACATTAATTTAAATTCAAACCTATTGAATTTTAGAATCAGAATTTAGTGTGGTAAGTCAGTTCAAAAAATAGGATAATAAGGACTTACTTTGAATCCGAGCTTTTATTTGCTGGAAATAGGAATTTATGAAGAAATTGGGAATTTTAATTCTTGCTGGAAGTTTTTAATCGCTGGTAAATGGAAAGGGGGATGAAAGAAGCGTGATTTATAAGAAAATTCAGCATGAAGGAAAGACCATACGATCAAACTTAAATAAACGACAAAGATTTATGCAAGAATGTGAAAAGGCGGGAAATCTCTATGCTAAAATAAAGAAGTGTATCGATGAAGTTGACTTGAAAAGTCAAAGCCATCCCTTGCCGGGGGAGGGGGACAAGTGTTACCACCAATTCTCACTTTAACCTTGTCGAAACCAAGATGAACAGAAGAGAAGGATTTACAAGGGATGATAGCGTCAACAAAGCCATTCAAAGGTGTCGAAGGGATGCTACAGCCAAAGATGTGCTACAAGATTTCGAAGGGGTCAAAAGGGTCGAAAACACCATTTCACTTCAATTACTTCCTTTTGAAATGGATACTTCCACATACATGAAGACGCTTCGAACAAGTTGAGAAACGCCTTTCGAAGGCAACAAATTGCAGCCACTCACATACGCGCCAAACCTTTCAAAACTGAAGATTTTGCTTTCATTCACATTCCACACGAGGATGTTTTTTCAAAACAACCTCTTCGAAAGCATAATTAAGCCTTTCGAACTGGTCGTGACCATTCACAATTATGAAAGAAGAGCTTGTTAGGGCTCAATGTTGCAATCTCCTACATTAGAGGATGGGGTTCTGCATCAATCAGCAAGTGTGCCATTGAAAGCTACCTTCCACTTTAAAACCTTTAACGTCTCGATTCCTTCGAAGCTCCGAAGATCTACACATTAACAGAGTTGAAAGCTCGATCCTTTTCTTGCTTGCAACAACACAGCAACACAAAGTTGAGAAGCGCACCTACCCATTTCGATGAAGTCGAAAGCGCTCAAGTCCATTCAAAAGAAATGCAAAAGGATGTCGAAATGTTAACGGCAACGAAATGTCTCCAAGGCCACATTTCGACCAAGTCGAAAGCACTGATTCGAAAGGTGCCTACCAGCGGCTATAAATAAGACCCTAGGGGTCTGGTTTAAGGGATCTGAATTCATTTACTTCATTATTGTATTTCTTAATGTTGTAAACCCTAATTTTCAAATTAGATTGGGAATTTGATCAATACGTATTATTTTAGTTTAATAAAAGCAAGATTATGGTATTCTTGGATGCACATCTAATTTAATATTTCTGTTGGGTTCAGTTTATAATCTGCTTATATCAACTTGATTGAAGGGTCACTTTGTGAGAAAATCGAAACCCTTAGCTCAACCAATATCCTTAGAGCCTTAGCTCCTAACTTCAAGTTGTCGAAAGGTCAGCTTTCGATGAATTCGGAACCTATCCATTTAATCCACATCCTTTGATCATTAGAACTAACCTTTGGGTCACCACAACTGTTTCGAAAAGTGGGTTTCGAAAGAATATTAAATCTGTTTAACTTGTTCAAAAGGAAATATAAGAAGGAATTTTGGTGTTTCAACTAAGTCGAAGAGTTATATAAGAAGGAGTTTCAATTACTATAACCTATTCGAAAGGAAAATTGAAGAGAATAAAAAGGATTATTAACTATCTTCACCTAATCGAGAGGTATTAACTGCTTTCATCTTTTTGAAAGAAGGTCTCGAAGGAGTCATCTACATTTAAAACTCTACTTTGTGGTGCTAATAAGTTTTCTTGTTAACAGTCGTCGTTTCTACCTCCTTCTACCTACATTCTGCCTTAAGTTGTATGAGAACGTACATATACCGTAGCCCTATGGTTCTAAGTCCATTTATACATTTCAATTCATGAATTGGAGCAGTATATTCATCTAAACACAAGATATATACAAAACCTAATTTGTGCTCACTATTTAACCCATGTTAGTTCCAAATTTAAGTGTTAATTTATGCCATACTACTCTAATATAGCCAACATATCATTGTTAGAGGATTATCATTGCACTATACGAATAGGAGAACACAAATCACTCGCCAAATCATTTATTGCTATCCATATCCATGTTGTCCGACATACTGCGTCTTCTAAATTTAGATTTGTGCCTACAATAGCTTCTGGTAGGTAGCCTTGTTCGATAGCTTTCCAACGCTTTTGGTCCTGTTTGATTTGGTGGAATTTTGAGAGAGATTATAGGTTTTGGTTCTCAGTTGTTCGTGAGGAAGATGGATAAAGAAGAATGAAAAGAGGTCGAGGTAGTTTCTCGACTAAACGTACAATATTAGTTTCTTAATGGAAGGAGGGAAAATAGTCCGCCTATTTTCAAATACAAATTCTAGAGTTTGGTGACTGTTTAACTCGATGCTCTTTCGATCTTAAATCCTTCATATGAACTCCAAATGAGACAAATGGAAATACACCGCAACTTAAAAAATGAAACGATCACAATGGCGCTTGTTTCATCATCAAATTCCAACATTTGAAAAATGACCATTTTCCCCTTCTTATTTTTAATTTATATATTTAATTCATTAATTTCAGTTATTTTCACATTATTCTATTATTAATATTTTATTAAAATTTTTATAAAATTTCCAGGGTAATACATTCTGCCCCTTAAAAAAATTTCATCCATGAAATTCCTATGGAATGGAGAATGTAATACAACGTTCGCTGGTCAAACGTATATTAACCAAGTCATAAACTGATGCAGCCCAGAAAGTTGAAGACATAGGTCGTGTGCGACCTATGATGCTGGTAAGTCGGGTACGACTTAAGGAGGGGGCTAACGAGTTAAGACCTTGTGAAGATTTGTGGAAAATTCAAGTTTTAGGTCGCATACGACCTAACGAAACCCTTAAGTCGTTTCAGCAACTTGGGGAAGGTCGGCAACGACCTAGTGGAGATGCGCGAGTTAATGAACTAGACCCTGGAAATAAGTTGTGGAAAGTTGTTGAAGTCTTAGGTCGTTCACGACCTAGTGAAGGTCGCTCACGACCTAAGGAGGATGGTACACGAGTTACTGGATTCAATGTGGAGTACAAACGAGCTAAAAGAATACGACCTAAGTTAGGTCGCGAGATGGAAGTTCGATCTATGATAGGTCGTGGAGTTTTGATTCGACCTAAGTTAGGTCGCGTAAATGACCTACGACATAAGTTAGGTCGCGTACGACCTACGACCTAAGTAGGGTTGCGAGAATTTTAAATCGCCCACTGCTACAGTTCATTGAGCCGCTTATGGGATAAGTCGCATGAAGTGTTAGGTCGTTAACGACCTATACTAAGTCGCTGAAGGAAGATGATGTTAGGTCGCATGAGTTGTATTTTAGGTCGTGACCGATATGTGTGTTGTAATGTGTTGTATTTTCTTAAGTCGTGTTGGTTTTAGGTCGTGCTTTGTTAAGTCGCTGGTCTTTATAGGTCGGAAACGACCTAAGTGTTGTTGTAATTACCATTTGTTAAGTCGTAAGGCTGTGTTTCTTTAGGTCGTCTGTTTAGGTCGCCTGTTTTTAGATCGAAGGTTATAGGTCGGAAACGACCTAAGTGTTGTACAAATTTCTGTAATTTCTGTTGTGTGGGGTTGTAGCCTATAAATAGGCAAGTGGCGTCACTTTGTAAAGGTAGTTGAATATTGAATAAAATTCTCTTTTGTTAGCTTTGTACTCTCAATTTCAATTGGTAGTCGAGTGTATCTCCTATCTCCACTTACGTCATTCGAGTGCAATCGAATCATCGTTTGTTGAAGCCGATTCACAGAATCTTGTGCGCAATATAAACATCGAAGAGTCGTAGATCTCTTTCCCGGTATCTTCGGATCAACGAGTCAGAGATAGCTAAGAATTCGGTATCTTCGGATCAACGAATTCGGGCATTTCAGTATCCATCAATCCACCGATTACTACATTCATCGTATTATCTTGTTTTGTAATATCCGCTGCGTCAGTTTTGGTATCAGAGCTTGTTCTAACCAATCATAGTTAGATCGAGACTTGGAGCCTAATCATTTTGAAGTTGAAGTTGTTTGGCCGAGAAGTTTGAAGATTGAGCCATGGCCGAGAGGAAGAAGTGTTCATCATTATTTGAAGTTGTTTGTTCGGATTTGAATTGGAAGCCAAAACTTTGTCCATCGTGTTCATCGCGATTTTCTACAAAGTGGAAGTTTTCGATCCGTTTCATTTTGGATCAAAGTCCGAAAAGTGTTTGAATTTTGAAGTGTTAAAGAGTTTGGAAGTTTTCAAGTATGCTGCCAAGAAGAGCTAATCGCCACCAAAATGTAGAAGCTTTGTATCGAAGAGAAGAAGCTGATGAGATGGAGCAAAGAATCAATGAGAACTTTAGTGAAAAGCTTAACGAAGGAATTGGCCAGTTAGAGAAGCTTATGACGGAGATGAATCAAAATCGGAGAAGGGTTTCACCTGAATCTAACCATGGGGGAAGTAGAGTCTCGCCACATTCCAATCGAGACAGAAGTGTTGAAAATGATCAAGGGTGTGAGAGGAACGTGAATGATCGTGAACGGAGGAATGTAGATAGAAGGGATGATGGTGGAAGACGAGAAGGTAGTAGAGATGTGGGTGGACGAGATAGACAACGATATACATCTGATTTTGAAGAGGAGTATGATGGTGGTAGTGTTCGAGGACAAGGACGAGGACAAGGAAGAAACTACTCTGAGTATGATCACAAGTGGGAGACGGGGATGAAGACTGAAATTCCTGAATTCAAAGGTGGTATGCAAGCGGAGGAGTTTCTAGATTGGGTAGCTAATGTTGAAGAAATTTTAGATTTCAAAGAAGTTCCAGAACATCGTAGAGTGAAGTTGGTTGCTAAGAGGCTGACGGGTAGAGCTTTGGCGTGGTGGCAGCAAACCAAACTTACACGTGAACGAATGGGAAAGTTAAAAGTTGAATCTTGGGAGAAGATGAAGAAATTGATGAAAGCCACGTTCTTACCTTACAATTATCAATCTTTGATGTATCAACGTTTGCAAAATTTGAGACAAGGGACGAAATCTGTGAATGACTATGCTGATGAATTTTACCAACTGATTGCTCGAAATGATATTATGGAGACGGAAGAACAACTGACAGCTAGATTTGTTGGGGGACTACGAATGCAGATCCAGGATATGGTTAATATGTTCGATCCAAGATCTGTAACAGAGGCACATCAGAAAGCGTTGGCTTGGGAGAAGCAGGGACGACGAGGAAGTGGTGTGTTTACTAATTCTAACAATCAAGAGAAGGGTGTTGGTGGAAGTACTAATGTTTCTAAACCTATCAGTAGACCAGTGGTGAAGTAGGTTGAGAAGGCAAGGGTTAACAATGGTTTCAAATGTTACAATTGTCAGGAATTGGGTCATAAAAGCAGTGAGTGTCCAAAGCCGAAGAAACGAACCATGATTGTAGAAGTTGAAGATAAGGATGTTGAAGGGGAGTGTTCTAGTCCAGTTGAGGAAGATGAACAGGATATTGCGTCAGGAGATGAAGGTTGTAATCTAATGCTGAGGAGATCGTGTTTAACACCGAAGCAGGAGGAAGCTAGTTGGTTGAGAAGTAATATTTTTCAGTCAACATGTACTATTCTGGGGAAGGTGTGTAAGTTTGTGATTGACGCAGGAAGCTGTGATAATATTATTTCAACCGAAGCTGTGACAAAGTTGAAATTGAAGACAGAGAAACATCCGAGTCCATACAAGTTAGCATGGTTGAGAAAAGGAGGAGAAGTAAAAGTGGATAGACGAGTTCGTGTTCCATTCTCTATTGGGAAGAAATACAAAGACGAAATCTGGTGTGATGTAGTAGAGATGGATGTTTGCCACTTATTATTGGGAAGACCATGGCAGTATGATCGAGCAGTACAACATGACGGTCGGACCAATAGCTACAGTTTTATGTTTGAAGGCACGAAAATTATCCTAGTTCCGAAGAAGAGATCACAAGGAGAAAGTAAGTCGGAAGAGATTGAAGAACTGAAAACTTTATTGACTTTAAAGGAGTTTGTTAAAGAATTTGAAGAGGAACCTGAAGTGTTTTTGTTAATTGGGCGAGAGAGCAGTGAAGAAGTTGAAATTCCAGAAGAACTTAAACCAGTTTTGAAAGAATTTGACGATGTATTTCCAAAGGAGTTACCAACGGAGTTGCCACCGTTAAGGGATATACAACATCAGATAGATCTTGTTCCAGGTGCTGTGTTGCCACACAGACCACATTATCGAATGAGTCCGAAGGAACATGAAGAGTTGCGGAGGCAAGTGGAAGAATTGCTTGAACAGGGGCGTGTGCAGGAGAGTTTAAGTCCTTGTGCTGTACCAGCTTTATTGGTACCCAAAAAGGATGGAACGTGGAGGATGTGCACTGACAGTCGAGCATTGAATAAGATTACTGTGAGATATAGATTTCCAATGCCGAGGTTGGATGACTTGTTGGATCAAATAAGCGGAGCTACTATCTTTTCGAAGATTGATTTGAAGAGCGGATATCATCAAATTCGTATCAGACCAGGCGATGAGTGGAAAACTGCTTTTAAAACCAGGGAGGGTCTATACGAATGGTTGGTCATGCCATTTGGTTTATCCAATGCACCGAGTACTTTTATGAGGGTGATGAATCAGATTTTTCGACCGTTTATTGGGAAATTTGTGGTGGTGTATTTTGATGATATTCTGATTTACAGTGGGAATCCAGAGGAACATTTGAATCATCTGAGGGAAGTCCTGATGGTATTGCGACAAGAACAATTCTATGCAGCAACGAAGAAATGCGTGTTCATGACGCATAGCGTTTTATTTCTGGGGTATGTTGTCTCGAAGGAAGGTATACAGGTGGACCAAAGTAAAGTTGAGGCAATCAGAGATTGGCCGCAGCCCAAGACGATAACGGAAGTTCGTAGTTTTCACGGGTTGGCTTCATTCTATCGAAGGTTTATACCACACTTTAGTAGTGTGATGGCACCTGTTACTGATTGCATGAAGGGTAAACAATTTGCATGGACGGAGGAAGCCGGGGTTGCTTTTGAGCGAATCAAAGAACGTTTGACGTCTGCACCAATTCTAATATTACCAGATTTTCAGTTAGTGTTTGAACTACATACTGATGCATCCAAGGTTGGAATTGGAGGAGTGTTGAGTCAGAAGGGACGTCCAATTGCATATTTCAGTGAAAAGTTGTCAGGAGCGAAGATGAGATACAGTACATATGATGTGGAATTTTATGTTGTTGTGCAATCTATCAAACACTGGAGATACTATCTATTTCAGAAGGAGTTTGTTCTTTACACTGATCATGAAGCGTTGAAGCATTTACAAGGTCAGGACAAGATTTCAGCAAGACATGCATCATGGATTGCATATCTGCAACAGTTTACTTTTGTTGTTAAACACAAGTCAGGGGTGACGAATCGTGTGGCTGATGCTTTGAGTAGGAGGAGTCATTTGTTGACTATGCTAAAGGTTGAAGTGACGGGGTTTGATGTGTTACCAGAATTATTTGTCGATGATCCTTACTTTGCAAAGTTTGTTGATAAAGTCAAGGAGGGAAAGACGGATGAGTTTTTGATGATAGATGGTTTCCTTTTTAAAGGAAGTCGATTGTGCATACCGGAGGGTAGTCTGAGAATGAAGATTATCAAGGAATTACACGAAGAGGGACATGTTGGGAGAGACCGTACTTTACAGATGATTTCACAGTCCTACTTTTGGCCATCAATGAGGAAAGAGATAGAGAGGTTTGTGGAGCGTTGTCATATTTGTCAGGTTTCGAAAGGAACGGCGACTAATGCTGGTTTATATATGCCGTTACCTGTACCAATTAAACCATGGGTTGATGTGAGTATGGATTTCGTGTTGGGATTACCGAGAACACAGCGTGGTAATGATTCCATTTATGTGGCAGTTGACAGATTTTCGAAGATGGCACATTTTATTGCTTGTAAGAAGACGGCGGATGCTGTTCATGTTGCTCAATTGTTTTTCAAGGAGATCTATCGACTTCATGGATTGCCAGAATCTATTGTGTCAGATAGAGATACTCGATTTCTGAGTCACTTTTGGTTGAGTTTGTGGAAAATGGTGGGAACGAAGCTGAAGTTTAGTAGTGCTTATCACCCGCAGACGGATGGACAGACCGAGGTGGTGAACAGATCATTAGGGAATTTGCTGAGGTGCCTTGTTCAAGATAATCTAAAGAGTTGGGATGTGAAGTTATGCCAGGCAGAATTTGCTCATAATCATGCTGTGAATCGAAGTACTGGGTTTAGTCCATTCCAGATTGTCTATTCGAGCTTACCGAAAGGACCGTTGGTTTTAACGGTGATACCACATTCAAAGAAGACAATTAAGAAAGCTGCTGATTTTGTTGAAGGGTTGACGGAATGTCATAAAATCGTTCAGGAACGATTGGAGAAAGAAAATGAGAAGTATAAACAATCTGCAGATTTGAAACGACGAAATGTTGAGTTTAATGAAGGAGATATGGTTTATGCAGTGTTAACAAAAGATCGTTTTCCCGTAGGCACTTATAACAAGTTGAAAGCCAGGAAAATTGGTCCGGTGGAAGTTGTGAAACGAATCAATGAAAATGCTTATAAACTGAAGCTGCCAGATGATGTGTATACGTCTGACATGTTCAGTGTTAAACATCTCGTACCATATCACGGGAATGAACGAGCTGATGGAGATGAATTTACAAATTCGAGATCGAATTTCTCTCAACCTGGGGAGGATGATGCAGCCCAGAAAGTTGAAGACATAGGTCGTGTGCGACCTATGATGCTGGTAAGTCGGGTACGACTTAAGGAGGGGGCTAACGAGTTAAGACTGAAAGTGTGTATGCTTGTGCACACTAATTACGGATCGTGTAATATGGACTAATATATGCGGAATGTTATTTACAATTGCTATACAAGTAAATATTCAATAAACTAACTATATAGCAATTCACAGATATAGAATAGTAAATGCAGTAAACTGTAAAAATCACACCAGGGATTTTTATACTGGTTCGGACCTCCCGTCCTACGTCCAGTCCCAGACTTCTATCTGGATTTCACTACCAACTACCTCGCTTCACCCGGAGGAACAGGTTTATAACACCCGAACAGCCGAACGGGATTTCGTGCCTCTTACAACACCGAGGACTTCAACAAAAATAAATACAATTGTCGTTGACAACTTGTGCTCTTAACAACACCGATTTGTCACTTGTAGTACACCCTTCCTATAATCTTATCCTCAAAATATGTGAATGATGTTTGTGAAGATTGAAGGAAGTATATTACTTATTTGAATCAAAAGATATGAAATAATTTCAATGATTCAATAAGCAATTTGAAGTAGAAAGCTTTTAGAATGCAAGAGTATTTAGAAATTAAGATCAGAATTTTAAAGCAAAGAATTGTTGTGTTTCAATCAATGATTTAGATATGTTTATATAGAGAATAAATGGTTGTAACTCTTTGTGAAGAGTAGCCATTAACAGATGTGATCATTGATGAAAGGAGAGAGAAGCAACCATTGAAGAAAGAAGTGTCTTTTGGGAAAGGTTGCTTTCTGTTTAAAAACGGTCGACAGGTCAAAAATGACCAGTAGACGAAAATTTCAAATATATAGACGTTATGTGCATGTGTGCACGTTCATTGTGCAATTTACACAGGAACGGTCGACCGCCTGGTTTTGGACCGGTCGACCGGTCGCTGTTAAATTGCACAGTGAATGTGCGCTGTCATCCAAAACGTTTATACATCGATTCTTTTAAGATGCATGATTATTTTGAGGATAGATTTTAACATAACTAATATTACTAACATACCAAATAATCCACCTCTAATGTATGAAGCTCGTTGTGTCTCAATGAATGACTTCTTTTTGACGATCACGGTTTATCCCTTTGTCAGAAATCAAAACTATATAAAAATCTTGACTCAACATTCTCCCCCTTTTTGATTGATGACAACATAGTTATGAATCTCCCCCTGTATTTGATCTCCCCCTGAGATTGTGCCTGTAACTCTATATTTTCCTGCATATATACTGTTAGCACAATTTTCTCCCCCTTTGTCATCGACAAAAAGGAGTATAAAAATAGAGGATATAAATTATATAATCCAGATTATAAGCAGAATAAAACTACTACCATAGATCAAGAGTTAAGAGTCACATAATATGATAATGCCAAAGAGTCTACTACGAATTAAAATGCGACACTATTTAGTACAAGTGCCAGATAATGTCTTAAAGCAAGAACTAAGTCATAATTTACACATAATAGTAGATAAAGACATAGACTAAAAGGATTCAATCTGAATCTGTCTCACCCTCCTCTTCTTCCTCTTCTTCTTCTTCAACAAGCTGAGATTTTCCGTATCCACGTCCATGACTCGTTCCCGAGCTTGTACCCTCCTCCGAGGATGTCCAAGCAAAAGTAGGAGGAGCTGGGCGCTTGCCAGGGTCTTGAGTTGGCATGGATGAGGATGATGTTCCACATGATATTGCTTCCCATATAGAACTGAAGAACGACTTAAGTTTGTTAAATCGTTTATCCATTTTGGTGTCCATGCGCTTAAGTCGAGCTTCTAGAAGAAATTGATTTTGAGCAATAGTGTTAAGTGATTCTTTTGTTGAGGAAGATGATCTTAAAAGTTTAACTTCTCCAGGTTTAGATCGGGATGAACGGGAGGAAGCCTCTCTATGTCCTTGGTCTTTCCATTGTTCAAAAGGCATAATATTGAAGTATGGAGCTGGAAGCTTCATTCTTGCAATCGAAGCTTTGTTGATGGCTTTTGGTTTGGAAATAGAAGACTTTGGTGGTTCAATGCCACAATCGAGCAAGAGACGCATAATGTACTCGTTATAAAACAAGTGAGGTCTAGAGCTATCATTTACTTTCAAGATCTCATCGAAGATCATACCAATCCAGTTTATACGAATACCCCCATAAATTGCGTATAATGCCTTGAAATTTTCTTTATAGACGGCATCAAAATTTCCAGTTCTTGGGAAAAGGGAGTGCATAAGAGTATGATGAAGAATTCTTGCAGACGGCCTTAAGCCAATAGACTTAGTGATATCCTTGTCATCTTCAGTAAATTGATGACTAATTTGATTACGGATATGAATATTGCAAAAGTCATTTGAGAATTTTTCACCAATAAACCTAGAACCAAGAACACTTGCCATCCTATCACATGAGATAAACACTTCTTTGCCACATACAACAGACCAAAGACAATAATTGGGATTTGCGGGTTTGTTTTTCTCTATATTTAGATTAGCATAGAATAACTTGATCATGACATGGTTAATTTCCACATTGTTTTGATCATAGTCAATTAGGTTTTCAATGTCGGTATCCCTTGCTAAATCTAAAAGACGATAACTAGAGAAATCTGAGAATTTAACAAACGAACCCGGATGGATAGTAAAATCTTTCATTTCATTCCACCTTTTGAGTGAAATTGGATCCACAAGCCATTTCTTGATAGAGAGATCAATGGGTTGTGTCTCTGAGGTAGAAGCTTGCTTAAATTTCTTTTGTTGAGGAGCCATTAGGGATAAGTTTGAAGAAAGAAATTTAATAAGAGAATGTAGGGTTTCTTTGATTTGGGGGAAGAAGGCTGGTTATGAAGTAAAAGGAGAGATAGGGGAAAAAAGTGAACGGAAGGTATATTTAAAAACAGGATATACGTAACCGGTCGACCGGTGAAAATGGGGCGGTCGACCGTTTTTATCCAGAGAGCAAAACGGTCGACCGGTCCATTTTACCTTGTCGACCGGTGCTGTTCTGTATCACAGTTCAGCCTGTTTTTAATATATTTTGACCTATAAATTTTATATCACTCTTATTATAATATTTAGATGTTTTTAAAAGAGTGATTACAAAAGAAAATAAACAACAATACAATATATATGAAATAAAATTAATGAAGAGTGGGAGAAGGAAGATCGGTTGAATCTTCGTTAATATCATCAATGCGAGCCTTCCAAGATGACCACTTTTCAGTTGCCCCTTCATTCTGAGCATAGTTTCTGTCCCATGAGTTTGGGGTTCTAGAAGATGAAGGTGCATTTGGCATTGGCTCATGAACATCTCGTTTGTTTGATCCACAGAAGAAAAATGCCATTCTTTCTAAAATAGATAATCGTGCCGAAGTCTGCTGTTGTTCATGATGGAGCTGTTGTTGTCCATAATGAAGCTGACGTTGAAGATCTATTTGATGTTTTTGATAGTGATGAATTTCATCGATCTTCTCTTTGGTTTGAGGAGAATAGAATAGCACTTTCTTTGCCTTTTTTGATTTAGGCGTACTTCCAGGTGTACGAGAGCATTGATGATGGCACTTTGGTTTATATTTTGGTGTTTCAGGAGAAAGATATTCTTCTGATTCAGAACTTGTAATGGAAATGTGAGTTTTTTGAGCACACTCATCACAAATATGTGCCATAGAAAATTTTGTATTTATGATTAGATAAGGAAAGATGAATAGAACGAATGTTTTTGACAGCTTATATAGACAGTTCTTATATATAAGCCTATGATTAAGAGTAAAAAGAGGAATTTGATGGTGTAAAATAATCAGAGGCTCAAATTTAAAAATAGCTTAAAATAGCTATAGTTAAAAAAAATAATCAAACGAAAGAACTTAAAAGTTTAACATCAGTAATTATTAGACAAGGTCTTTTAAAGAAATTAAACCAAGCTCTCTTCGTAATTTAATAAAACTAGATTCGAGCAAGGGTTTAGTAAAAATGTCCGCTAATTGATTATCAGTTTGGACATATTCAAGACATATATTTCCTTTTTCAATATTATCTCTAAGGAAATGATGACGGATATCAATGTGCTTGGTTCTAGAATGATTCACTGGATTTTTAGAAAGATTTATAGCACTCGTGTTATCACAGTATATAATAGAATTTGATAAATGAATATCAAAATCTTGAAGTGTTTGTTGCATATATAATACTTGAGTACAAGCGAGAGCCGCTGATATATATTCGGCTTCACATGTTGATAGTGAAACACAATTCTGTTTCTTACTAAACCAAGAGACAAGTGATTTTCCAATAAAATGGCACGTACCACTTGTACTCTTTCTATCCGTTCGAGAACCTCCAAAATCAGCATCACTATATGAAACTAATTCGAATGGACATTCTGTTGGATAAAAAAGACCGAAATCTTTTGTATTATTAAGATAACGAATTATACGCTTCACTGCTTGTAAATGTGATTCCTTTGGATTTGCTTGAAAACGAGCACATAGACAAACACTCATCATTATATCTGGACGACTAGCTGAAAGATAAAGAAGAGATCCAATCATGCTTCGATATAATTTCTGGTCAACACTCTTACCATTATCATCTTTTTCAAGATGTGTAGTTGTACTCATAGGAGTTGGTTTACCAGATGTATTTTCTAATCCGAAGCGCTTGATAAGATTTCCGCAGTATTTTTCTTGATTAATAAAAATACCATTCGGAAGTTGTTTGATTTGAAGTCCAAGAAAGTATGACAGTTCTCCCATATGAGACATTTCAAATTCTTTGGTCATAATACTTGCAAATTCCTTACAGAGTTTATCATTTGTTGAACCAAAGATGATGTCGTCTACATATATCTGAATAACTAGAATATCCTTTTGAGAATGTTTGATAAACAAAGTTTGATCGACTCTGCCTATTTGAAATCCTGAGTCAATAAGATAGCTACGTAATCGTTCATACCAAGCACGAGGTGCTTGTTTTAAACCATAAAGAGCTTTCTTTAGTTTGAACACATGATCAGGATATTTTTCATGTACAAACAAAGGAGGTTGTTCGACATATACATTCTCTTTGATAAATCCATTAAGAAATGCACTTTTGACATCCATCTGATAAAGTTTGAAATTATGGTGACAAGCAAAAGATAAAAGGATTCTAATAGCTTCTAGTCGAGCAACTGGTGCAAAAGTTTCTTCATAATCGATACCTTCTTCCTGATTATATCCCTGTGCTACTAACCTTGCTTTATTTCTGGTGATATTCCCTTGTTCATCAGCCTTATTTTTATAGACCCATTTAGTACCAATCACTGACTGATCAGTTGGTCTTGGAACAAGTTCCCAGACGTCATTGCGCACGAACTGATTTAGTTCTTCTTGCATGGCAATGATCCAATATTCGTCGGTAGTTGCTTCTTTAGGATTCTTAGGTTTGATATTTGATAGAAACGCAACATGTCCCATTTGATGTAATTGACTCCTAGTTCTTACTTGTGAGTCGACCTCCCCAATTACATTTTGAACCGGATGGTGTCTCAATAATCTTGGAGGGGAACGTATTTCACAAGCTGGTTGTTGTTGAGAAATATTTTCAACAATATTTTCAGAGTCAGAGTCATAATTTGTGATGATAGGAGTGTCAGAAAGTATAGTTTCGTCATCATCAGTTTTTGGTTGAGAGGGCTGAAAGATTTCATCGAAGGAAACATGAAGAGATTCCTCAATAGTTTTGGTTCGTTTATTAAAAATACGATATGCCTTGCTTCTTTCCGAATAACCGACAAATATACCTTCATCAGCTTTCGGATCAAACTTCCCGAGTTGGTCTTTCGTATTTAAAATGAAACATTTTGAACCAAATACTTTGAAGTAAGATATATTTGGCTTCCTTTCGTTAAATAATTCATAAGATGTATTCTTGGTGAGTGGTCGAATGGACACACGATTCAAAACATAACACGCAGTGGCGACGGCTTCTGCCCAGAAATGTTTTGGTAAAGTAGATCCATTTAATAACGTTCTTGCACATTCTTGTAATGTTCGATTTTTTCGTTCTACAACTCTGTTTTGTTGTGGAGTTCTAGGAAACGAAAAATTGTGGTTAATACCTTTCTTTGTACAAAAATGTTCAAATTCGTTATTTTCGAATTCACCACCATGATCACTCCTTATGTTTTTAACTTTTAGCCCTTTCGATTTTTGAATTCTTTTGACGAAAGATTTAAAATGTTCAAAAGTGTCACTCTTGTTTTTCAGGAAAATAGACCATGTATACCGAGAATAGTCATCAACTATTACAAATACATATCGATTATGATTTATCGACTGAACTTGTGTTGGACCGAATAAATCCATATGTAGTAACTCAAGTGGTTGTAGTGTTGATATGACTTTCTTGGATTTAAAAGATGATTTGGTTAATTTTCCTAATTGACATGCATCACAGATATTGTTAACCTTAAAACTCATTTTGGGTAATCCTCTAACTAGATTGTTTTTGGCTAGCTTGTCAATAGTTCTGAAGTTTATATGACAGAAGCGTTTGTGCCATAGCCATGGATCATTATCATTAGCTATAAGACACATATCTGAGTTATGATTAATATTCATATTCAGAATATATATATTTCTGTCTCTATAACCTTCGAAAATTAAATTATGATCTTTATCTAGAATACTACAATTATTGTTTGAAAAAGAAATTGTAAAACCCTTGTCACATAATTGACTGATACTAAGTAAATTGTGTTTTAAATTTCTAACTAGCATGACATTTGTAATAAGAGGTAAGTTAGATGTACCGCAATTGCTCACATCGCCTTTGCCGATGATATAGCCTTTTGAATTATCTCCAAAAGTGACGGAGCCACCATCTGAGTATGTAATATTTGTTAGTAAGCTCTTGTCTCCAGTCATGTGCTTCGAGCAACCACTGTCCAATATCCACTTTCCTCTTTTCTTAAGTGGGACCTGCAAAAAATAAAATTAAGTCCATGGTACCCACTTTTTATGGGGTCCTAAGAGTTAGGTCTTAGGAGTCCAAACCCATACGGGTCCGGTATCCCCTTTATATATATAATTAGTATTAAGATGTACAGTATTCATGAAATTCTGAATATATTTATTCCTAATCAAATTGTTATTTGTTTTAGGAACCCATATTTTGATAGTCTTGACAACTTTCTTCTGAAATTTCACAACTGGTTTTGGTTTGGAATATAACAAACTAAGATTTTTCTTAGCTTCAGTCTTTTGTACTTTCTTTTTCCTTTCATTACCAAGATGTTTCTTGGTTTCTTGTTTCCTATATCCCAAACCTTGTTTATTTGAAACAGATTGTGAACTTTCAATGATTTTTGTCAAATTTTCTCGACCTTTGTTAAAGTTAGAAACATTTTGAGTTATGTCATCTAACTTAGTTTGTAAGCTCGCCTTTTCTAGGTCCAGATTTTTGACTTTTGCCTTAAGCTCATGATTTTCAATAGTGAGAGCATCATTTTTCTCTTTTTGAGTTTCAATTTCTTGACTCAAAAGAGATAATTGAGAGTCAACATTAGATGATGATTCTTGAAGTTTTTCAAGTTCTTCTTCTAATATTTTCTTCTCGTCTTTTAACATATCTCGTTCAAACTCTGCTCTACTCAAATCTGCTTTGGCTACTTTTAATTGACGTTTTATGTCTTTATATTTGACTATCAATTCAGAATTAATATCAAGTAATTCATCAAATGTAGGAATTTGTACCTCATCTTCTGTTGCCATAAAACAAATATTAGCTTGTTCATTCTCCTGATCACTTTCACTTCAGATGAGGATGAGTCTGAATCATCCCATGTTACTGAGAAGGCTCGTTTCTTTGACTTGTCCTTCTTATGTTTGAATTTATCATTTTCTGACTTCTTCTTCTGTTCTGGACAATCCTTCTGCATGTGCCTTTTTTGTGACAGTTGAAACATTCTATAGTTGATGAAGATGGTTTGCTTGATCCAGGTTTCCTTTTGTTGTAGCGACTGGCTTTTCGATATTTTAAGAATTTTTTGAATCCTTTTGCAATGAATGCCAAATCTTCATCTTCAGAATCTGATTCATTTTCATCTTTCTCAGCATGAAATGCTACATTTTTCTTTTCTTCTTTCTGTTCTTTTCTAGCCTGCAAATTTGCTTCATAGGACATTAAATTTCCTATCAATTCATCTGGCTTCATGATGGAAAGGTCATTAGCTTCTTCAATTGCTAATACTTTTCCTTCCCATTCACTAGTCAGAGAATGTAGGACTGTTGAAACAACATCAAAATCTGAATATTTTTGCCCTAATCCGATAAGTGCATGATGAATAGTTTGAAACCTTGAATACATATCATTGATTGTCTCATTCGGTTTCATTTTGAAATTTTGAAACTGACTTTTCAGCATGGCTATTTTGGCTTGTTTAACCTTGTTAGTACCTTCATGAGTGGTTTTCAGCGTTTGCCAAATTTGATATGCAGTAGTGCAGATACTAACACGGTTATATTCATTTTGGTCTAATGCACAAAACAACATATTTATTGCCTTTGCATTTACGGCTGCCGCCGTTTTCTCAGCCGTTGTCCATTCTGAATATTCAGTTGTTGGATTTACTATTTCTTTTTGAGTAGCATTCCAAGCATCATAGCTATTTGATTGCATGAAAAATGACATACGTGTAGCCCAATAGCTATAGTTGAGACCATTAAAGAATGGAGGTCTTTGTGTTGATTGACCTTCCGTGTAAGTGCTAGAGCTAGTGCTTGCGTTATTTGCCATATTACAAGAATATATCAAATAACGGTGTTACGGTTATATGATAACCTTGCTCTGATACCAAATGAAAGTGTGTATGCTTGTGCACACTAATTACGGATCGTGTAATATGGACTAATATATGCGGAATGTTATTTACAATTGCTATACAAGTAAATATTCAATAAACTAACTATATAGCAATTCACAGATATAGAATAGTAAATGCAGTAAACTGTAAAAATCACACCAGGGATTTTTATACTGGTTCGGACCTCCCGTCCTACGTCCAGTCCCAGACTTCTATCTGGATTTCACTACCAACTACCTCGCTTCACCCGGAGGAACAGGTTTATAACACCCGAACAGCCGAACGGGATTTCGTGCCTCTTACAACACCGAGGACTTCAACAAAAATAAATACAATTGTCGTTGACAACTTGTGCTCTTAACAACACCGATTTGTCACTTGTAGTACACCCTTCCTATAATCTTATCCTCAAAATATGTGAATGATGTTTGTGAAGATTGAAGGAAGTATATTACTTATTTGAATCAAAAGATATGAAATAATTTCAATGATTCAATAAGCAATTTGAAGTAGAAAGCTTTTAGAATGCAAGAGTATTTAGAAATTAAGATCAGAATTTTAAAGCAAAGAATTGTTGTGTTTCAATCAATGATTTAGATATGTTTATATAGAGAATAAATGGTTGTAACTCTTTGTGAAGAGTAGCCATTAACAGATGTGATCATTGATGAAAGGAGAGAGAAGCAACCATTGAAGAAAGAAGTGTCTTTTGGGAAAGGTTGCTTTCTGTTTAAAAACGGTCGACAGGTCAAAAATGACCAGTAGACGAAAATTTCAAATATATAGACGTTATGTGCATGTGTGCACGTTCATTGTGCAATTTACACAGGAACGGTCGACCGCCTGGTTTTGGACCGGTCGACCGGTCGCTGTTAAATTGCACAGTGAATGTGCGCTGTCATCCAAAACGTTTATACATCGATTCTTTTGAGATGCATGATTATTTTGAGGATAGATTTTAACATAACTAATATTACTAACATACCAAATAATCCACCTCTAATGTATGAAGCTCGTTGTGTCTCAATGAATGACTTCTTTTTGACGATCACGGTTTATCCCTTTGTCAGAAATCAAAACTATATAAAAATCTTGACTCAACAAAGACCTTGTGAAGATTTGTGGAAAATTCAAGTTTTAGGTCGCATACGACCTAACGAAACCCTTAAGTCGTTTCAGCAACTTGGGGAAGGTCGGCAACGACCTAGTGGAGATGCGCGAGTTAATGAACTAGACCCTGGAAATAAGTTGTGGAAAGTTGTTGAAGTCTTAGGTCGTTCACGACCTAGTGAAGGTCGCTCACGACCTAAGGAGGATGGTACACGAGTTACTGGATTCAATGTGGAGTACAAACGAGCTAAAAGAATACGACCTAAGTTAGGTCGCGAGATGGAAGTTCGATCTATGATAGGTCGTGGAGTTTTGATTCGACCTAAGTTAGGTCGCGTAAATGACCTACGACATAAGTTAGGTCGCGTACGACCTACGACCTAAGTAGGGTTGCGAGAATTTTAAGTCGCCCACTGCTACAGTTCGTTGAGCCGCTTATGGGATAAGTCGCATGAAGTGTTAGGTCGTTAACGACCTATACTAAGTCGCTGAAGGAAGCTGATGTTAGGTCGCGTGAGTTGTATTTTAGGTCGTGACCGATATGTGTGTTGTAATGTGTTGTATTTTCTTAAGTCGTGTTGTTTTTAGGTCATGCTTTGTTAAGTCGCTGGTCTTTATAGGTCGGAAATGACCTAAGTGTTGTTGTAATTACCATTTGTTAAGTCGGAAGGCTGTGTTTCTTTAGGTCGTCTGTTTAGGTCGCCTGTTTTTAGATCGAAGGTTATAGGTCGGAAACGACCTAAGTGTTGTACAAATTTCTGTAATTTCTGTTGTGTGGGGTTGTAGCCTATAAATAGGCAAGTGGCGTCACTTTGTAAAGGTTGTTGAATATTGAATAAAATTCTCTTTTGTTAGCTTTGTGCTCTCAATTTCAATTGGTAGTCGAGTGTATCTCCTATCTCCACTTACGTCATTCGAGTGCGCTCGAATCATCGTTTGTTGAAGCCGATTCACAGAATCTTGTGCGCAAGATCAACGTCGAAGAATCGTAGATCTCTTTCCCGGTATCTTCGGATCAACGAGTCAGAGATAGCTAAGAATTCGGTATCTTCGGATCAACGAATTCGGGCATTTCAGTATCCATCAATCCACAGATTACTACATTCATCGTATTATCTTGTTTTGTAATATCCGCTGCGTCATAAACACAACATCCAATTTATGCAAGAAACAACATATATAAAATGATATGAACAATATATAGGTATGAATGTCACGAACATGCAATTTCTACCCCTAAAATGCAAATTAATGCATCCGATATGAATGCAATAAAATGACATATTGGGCATGATGCACAAGATCCTAGTATAAGCATATATAAAAAATTCTATATGAATGCAAATTCAATCATATATATAATTAAACAATCAATCCACCCAAAGCACCTAAATCCTAACCCTAGAATAATCTAACTAAAGAAATATAATTAATGTCGGGAAACATACTGAAAAGAGCTGAGGATGTATAGCCCTCATCTTCTCTTCAGGCTCCTACGTTCTCTATGTCGGGTCATTTCCCCACTACACTCTAACCAATTTCACCGCCTTATTTCTAAGCCATTTCACTCTTATTTCTAAGTTGTTTCACCGCACATCCCATAATGCGGGTCAAACTTCGGACTGAACTCGGCTCTGATTCCAACTCTACCTCTTCTAATTGGCTAGGTGCTATCAAAGTCATTAGATCGTGTATAAATTTTCTTAAACGTGGCACATGGAACATGTTATGGACTTCTACCTTCTTCTTTGGAAGCTCCATTATATATGCTAAACTCCTAATCCTCTCCAATACTGGAAATGTGCCGACAAATCTAAGTGCTAGCTTCTTAAAACTCTTGAACCTTACCACTCTCTTCAACCATGAAACTTTGACAAAGACAAAATCTCCACCTTAAATTCCAAATCTTTTCTTCTTCTATCTGCATATGACTTTCTCAATCTTGTGCAACTTTCATCCTCTTCCTTATAAGCTCTACCTTCTCTACAGTATCTCTAACCATCCCCGGATCCCAAAATAATCTTATCCGTGGAATACCACCAACATGAAGATGACTTACAAGACCTTCCATTTTATGCTTTATTTAGAATATGATGTTTATGATTTTTGTTTGATGAAAAACACACACACACACACACACACTTTTTTAATGCGTTTTTACAACACCATTGAAATATCACATAATGTTATAAATAATTCAGTATTTCATTTAAACAAATATTTGATTTCAACAATCATTTTATTACAATTTCAGTAGTACAAATTTACAACACGGCTTCCACTATATTTTACCTTTTTAAATACAACACTATTGCACACTCTCACATACAACATTATATTACTCACTCTCTCAATCGAATTTGATTTGCTATCTTCTTGCTCCATCTTTTGTCCAGTCATCTATTTTTCCTATTAAACAATAAACAATGTAGTAAAAAGCAAAAAGAAACAAACTGAAATTGCAAATATAAGAATATAATTAAATGTGATACTACCTTAGTTAATTGAATTATTTTTTTTCATATTTTAAACTAGAACCAAAAATAAATTTGCATGAGCAACATATGACATGCACAGTGCATCATTGTTCATGCTATAAGGTTTTTCACATACAGAAAATACATTCGCTCAAATTCAACTCTAGGGACAAAAGGAATGGTCAAGCCCGAAGGCTCAACATAGTGCAAGTAGAAAGGTTCACAAGGTCAATCCCAAACTAGCTTGGGCTCAACACAAGTGCACCATTTCATAGCATACAAATGTGTAGCTAGTGCGTAAGCAAGACAGCATGCTTGCAAGGCCAAGTACACAGTTTCAAGTGGAATGAAGTAGTGCAACACCACGCAGTGCACATGTACAAAAGCAGAAAGGGTACAAATAAATCAAGCTGAAGTGAGTCCACAAACATGAACATCAACACACACAATTCAGATGCACCAAGATATAACCCAACACACTTCAAAATTCAAAATCAACTTCTCTGGACAATGTATAAAGCATTAAATTTTTCACACAAATATACAGACATATGTATGTATGTATATACATGGAAATTAGTTCATCTCAGTTCAAATACATGCATATACAATGGTCCAGCCAGAAAATCAAGTATGACAAACCATCAAAGAATACATAGTCAAGATAGTGCACCCAAGAGAATGCAACAGATAAGCCAAGCAGCAAGACAACAAGGCAAAGCATGTACATGTTCATGCACACAAGCATGTAAAGTGAATAATATGAAATGATGAAACATATATATGCCATTCTGACATGTACATAAGTGGAGTGATACTAGACTAAGGGTATTAAACTCCAAGTTGGCATCAGCCAAGACATATCTCGAGTATGGGCCAATAAAAAAGAAATCTAAATTCTTAAAAGAGTTGCAGAATATGGTGATGGATATTCAAATACCAGTTAGCAACACACATAGTGACTTCCAACTTCCTAAAATGCAAACAATAAAAAGGTTATTTTGAAAAAAACTTTATCCAAGGGAAAGAAAATAATAGCTGATTATGTAGTTAAAGAAAAGAATTTCCAAATAATCAAACGATAGTTTAATTTTGAATAAGATCAAAGGACTTCGTAAATCAACTCTTATCCAATATCAAAGAGATTAGCGAAAGGAATCTATTGGAGCTTGGGCTTTGCATCACTGGGAAGCATGTATTGGATGGTTTTATCTAATCTATCTCATTTGTGTTTGATTCTTCATATAGGCGAGCAACCTATCAACTTTGACAAATTTTAAATGTTTTTAAATGTAAAAATTATGTTTTTGAATTCTTTTCCAAGTTAAAAGTGAGATTTTAAATTATAAAAAAATCTACATTTGAGTTTTTGTTGATTCAAAAAAGAAATATAGTCTAATGGGCTTAGATTTAGGAGCCACTTCTTCCTTCTCTTCAAATCTCTCCTTTTTTGTCCAAAACCATTTATTTTTGACGCCCACACCTCCGTCCACCACTTTTCTTTACCCATACTGCTCTCGTTTCCTTTTATACTCTTTTCACCTCTTTTTCCTCGTTTTATTTCCCTGGCTACCAAAACTACGAGCCTATCTACGCCCAACCACCTTCGTTCATTTTTTCCCTCCATCCTATGGCAATCCATTCTGTGGAGCCTGGTTTTTGCATCAACCATTTTCTATTAACATCCCTATGTCAGATGCTCAACATAGTTAAGCTCCTTTTGGGTTTCTTGACGATGCCTTCGGTCTGAAGATTTGGACTCTCTTGAGCATTTTCTTCAGTTATGGTTGCGGCACTATCTCTTAGGCTTTTTTGTTGCATAAGCTAGTCGACACATTTGTTTTTAGGCTTTTCGCTTACTGTAGGTTTTAACATTTTGGTGGTTATTTTTATGGTGGCGTGGGTTCGTGAATTAAGAAGCTGATACGTTTTGGATCCTATTAGTCACTACCTGCTTGATTAAGCTGATGACTTGCCATCTCCTCTTACCCACCATTATTATTTATGGCAATTGTTTTATAGTGGATGCCAGTCTTTATAATGAAGTACGCTTGTCTTTCTTGGGCGTTTTAGTTGTTGCTTCTGTTTGGGTGTACATTTTCTCTATTATGTTGCCTCCACAACTTTTAGTTTCGTTCTAGTGATTTTGGAGAAGGGTTTCTTTATTGTTAACTTCACTTCCCTATTCCTTTGATGAAATTTGAAGAGTTAGTTATTTGCAGCAATGACCAACCATGTAATGGTATTGTTTGTAAGTGTGTTAGTCAGTTTTTGTGTGCGTAAGTATATTTTCTGCTAAGGCATTTAAGCCTCCCATTTGTTTCTTATTGATGTATAAATAGTGGACATGTTTCTTATTGATGTATAAATAGCGTACGAACCACTTAAAAAACCGGCTTGTCTTGAAAAGAAAAGGATCTTTAAATGGTTTATGTTTATGAACAAATTAAATGTATTGAAATTGTTTTATGTTGATTTGATATGAATTCCATGCATTATTGTAAGAGCATCTCCAATAGCTCCAGACTGAATATTTAGCCTTGAAAGAGGAGGGTTCTCTAATAAACAGGCGTCTATTTAATGTGCACCTAATGTTCAGCTGCCTATTAAATGGGCATATGATCATTAAGCATCCAAAAAATGGGTCCCTAGACCCCCCACAAACAAAAAAATTCCCCCGTTGAATTCCTCCATTCTTCACTCCTCCTTTTTTACTTTCCTCCATTTTTAACTTTTTTGTTTCGTAAGACGTTAAATCGCTAGAAGTAACAGTTGGTAGACATCCACAAGAAGAAGTTGCTCTACGTTCCTCTAACCCCCGGACTGATATTATATAATCGGCATACACTTTATGAACTTCCAGATGGTTTTCGACACAGGTCCGAAACCACATTGTCTACAGTGTATGTATATTTTAGTAGTAATTTAACTATAATAATTTGTATACATGTATATTATATTCATATTAAATAACCGTCAATATATTTAATTTTTTCATCTGTAATTATATATAGGATCGATACATTCATTGTCGTAGTAGTTGGGCCAAGTGCATTGTACAGTTTTACAACACTCTTCCCTATTCTATTATCGATAGGCTCCATACTAGTCCTTTTGGTATGTTTTTGACGATTAGGGCTTTCTACTCCTTAGATCGACCCCTCATCTAGGCATTAGTTGACAGGTGGTGGTCCATGATGCACGCATTCCCCTTTTTAGACTTTGAGTTGGGTATTGCCCCTATCAACTTCTACATGCTTACATGTATTGAGATTAGAGGACACATGCATAGGCCTTTCCCATTCAACGAATTATACGAGTCCCCCAACCTTTTACCATTTTTTATTTCACATTGTTCTTAGCTGCTTTCATAGTTGTGCTGTACCAATGACCTACATTGAGCTCTACAACACCATTTATAAAGATAGAACATGTATGATGGATGCGATCACTCGAGCATTTCTTTTATACCTGTTTGGTTCGACCTTTTTCTCGAAACAAAATGGTACAATTTGTCTAGATTATCTAGCAGTGCTTGTGTAACGACCAGAGAAATTTTAACGATTTTATAACGTAATTAACTAAAATTTTCATGAACATAAACACTAATATTTTGAAATGAAAAGTTGATATTTGAAATACGTCTATTTAAATATAGCATATGGTAAATTTTATTTGGAAAATATGAAAGTTAGTTTAACTGTGAAATAATTTAAATTTAATTAGTTTATTTGTTGAAAATTTAATATTTTCGAAATCTGAATATTTTTATATGACAAAAATGTAAATCATTTTTTGAGTGAGGCATTTTATTTCGTTTCCCCAACTTTGGAATGTTTTAGCTCCGTTTATATTATTTTCGGCGTTTTAGCAGCCTTTTCAGTAGCGAAAGATCGAGTTTTTATAACTTTTTCATATCGCTGATATCTGTGTACCATTTTGTTCGTCTCGTTGTGCTGATCTCCATAGTATATTTATCCCTGTATTTTGACGTCGTGGTGAAAACGGTAAAATAGTTTGTCGTATCGGTGCCGTAATTGTGCCTTTTGATTTCCTTTGTCGTTTCAATTGCTTAACCATACTATCAAAGGCCATTTTGCTTTATTAAATTTCTTGAAGCCACCGTTGTCCTTTTCTCTTCCTGCGAATTGATATTTATAGTTTTGTGTCTTTCTCTTTCATTTTGCCTCTTCATTCTAAAACAATAAGAGAAAGGTAACTTCATCTTGTTCGTTTCCTCTTCTGGCCGTGTATTCTCTCGTGCTATTCCTTCTTTTTCTCGAAGCAGATCCCAAACCACCATCGCTTCGGCCCCACTACGCCACCTACGTTATCCCATCGCCTGACCCGAAGCACTCTATGTCAGAACCCGAAGTGACTGCTCCTCTGACCCCAAGCCACCGATGCCGCCACTCCTTGAAACCCAGATCGGTCGTGTTACCTCCCTCCAACCCAAAGTGCGACCGAGACCACCAGATTGTAACAACCCGGGTTTTTCATACACGAAAAACCGGACCATTTGTGCTAAAAGAAGAAGAGGTAGAAGAAGAAAAATAGAAAACAACATCAGAATCTAACCATCGCAGCGGAACAAAATATAATATATATTAACAGATCTTTACACAAATCAAAACTATATCAGTTTTATATAATATATCATCAGAGTATACACCAGAGAACACATAACATACAACTGGACAATAACCATATCATGTCCTCAATACAACAGAGTACAACAATCAACACAGCGGAATATATATATATATAAACAAGTACGGGAGATACGTCTCGCCATCCAGCTCATCTCCTGAGCTCCACAGCATCATGTCCTGTAACCTATAATACTCGGTCTGACCCGAGCATCATATAAAACAATACCCGAGTCAGTCTGGAATACCAGCGTGAGAAAATCACACTCAATTGATTTTTAAAGTTTCAAAATCCTTTGGAACAAAAGCATCTCGTAAGACCACGCCACAAATAAACATGTCGGGTTTTTACCTTACGATAGCTAAAACACTTTTTATCAAATTCCTCTGATATTATAATAGTGTCTATATACAAATACTTATTAAAATAGCTGAAATTGTTACATTATTAAATTCCAGCATACTAGCCACAAAAGTGGGTAATACAAACAAATACCGTACAAGGCACGTAGGAAGAATGGATTTCCAACAATGACTAGGCACTGGGGTACCACCTATCACAGTACGTGGCCTAGATCACAGTACCGAGGATCGCTCCCAATCCCCTGCAACACAAGGCCGGAACCATCCCTTACTGGATAATTCCGAATAAAATCACCCCACGGTTGGGATCAGCAACCGCACCACTAAGCCGAAATAAAAAGGGACATCTAGACAGGGATGACCTTACCCTCCAGTGGGAGCTACCCACGAAGCCTTGCTGCATAACCCCTGATTTTCAGTCATTCCCGGTTGATGAGGCTTGAGGCTAAACGATACCTTTACAGCACATATCCCTTAGAATGCCCATCGCCCACCTGACGATGTCACGAAAGCATTCGTCCATACAAGTCCGTCCCGGGTCCGAACGGAACCGAAGGCACTATTCCTACTACATCCATTTTGGAAATATCCTCAGGATTAGTAGCGACTAGCCCTTGCACTTCACTGCTCCATCTTCGACTCTGAACACGTTACACGAAACGTACAAACCGAATCGAAGTGGTATTTGAGTCTCCAGACTTAGAATCCCGGTATATGGAAACCCGATCCCGGTCTCGTCGAAACGATCAGCGCATTGGCCAATATTGATAGTCGGTTCTTTAACTATCAGTTAACATTCACAATCATCCATCAAACAATAAATAATTTCCCAATTATTTATTAATCTCAAATATCTTCGCAAGATATATTTCCAAATTTTCAAAACTCATTTGAAATAATTTCAAAAAGTTTTCGCTTACGGAATACATTTCCCAAATGTTTATTTCCTCTGAAACACCAAGTACAAAATACTTTTAGATTTAAAAATAATTTAAAACACTTTATTATAAAATATACTTTAAAACATTTAAATTTAAAACTATTTTAATACTTTATTCACAAATTTATACTTTAAGAATATTCAAAATGAAGCTACTTAATAAAATATAAAACTAGATTTTTATCATTTAAAACATAATACCAAACCATCTTTAAACAATTACTATTAAAATAAATTTGAAAGATACTCGCTTTAAAGTTTAACATTTATAAATAATAGATTTTCCAAAAAAACATATTTTAAATCAACTTTAAACCTCTAGCTTATACTTAGAAGTTTATTTTGAAAACATACTTGGCTATTCAGGGAGATACACTTTTCTTTCACATTCTTCGAAATAAATCACTATTTATTTTTAAACCAATTCATATCCCTTTATAAATTCCCACCTTGAATTTATCTTTTCAAATATCCACTGATATTGTATTTTACTTTATAAACCCAGTTTATAAATTCCAAAATCTCACTTCTCTTTTAAAAATCCCGTTTTAACGCTTAAATCAAATCCCAAATTGATTTCCGATTTACTTTACTTTGAAATAAATTCCTTGCTCATTTCATTTATTTCAAAATACTTTTAACTTAAGATTTATTTCTTTCCAAAAATCCAATTCAATACATTTTGATAATTTCTTTTTCTGAAATATTCAATCCAACCATATTATTCAATATTTCAATTACCAATAAAATCATCACAGGATATCAATATTCATAACATAGAATATAAAACAGTCTAGAAAATTTTGAGGAATCCAGTTGGATCCCTCCAACCTGTTTTCCTGCATCCACAAACGTTAGCACAATACCAATTCCACTTCGAGGTGGAATATCGCGGTATATGGGTTTTATATAAAATCATCCGCTATTATGCGGCGCATAGGGTCTCATCCGCTATATATTGCGGGAACATCAACTCCAATATATACATATGCCAATATATATATATATATATTGGTATATACTACTATATATATACCATATCAATCAAATCAATCATTCAACCAGACATTCAAATTAACTAATTAAATTATAATTTAACTGAGTGAGATTAACTCACCTTTTATTTTTGTTTTGCAATCCATCCAACCCGACTTGATTTTCCTTGATTTCAGACCTTGTAAAAATATTAGATGATTTTATTAATATTCGAACAAGTCGAACAACCAATTACCGTTTAACAGTTTTAATTTTAACTCATGATTCAATTTAAACAAATGATTAAACTTTGAAACTAATTTCCCTTTTCAGATCTCTTAGTAACTAATTTAAATAGGTTAGTTAAACTATTTTTCTACCAAATCCATTATTAAAATAACTAGCAAATTAAAACAGGTATGTATATATTCATTTTCCTTTTATTGAAACCACATATATACTTATAACAATGATCTGTATCCCATTTACAAGTTCCATTTCTGAATCATATGAGTGTATATATGCATTCACTCTTTTCAGTAAGTAAATAAAATAGCTTGCTGTTTTATAGTATTTTTATTTTCATTTATTTATTTTCTCCAAGTTTTATCTAGTATAAACTAATTTCTGTTACCTATACACATTTAAAAATTAAATATGTGTGTACTAATATATATACTTATAAATGTAATCTATAGATTCCTGAAAATCCCCTTTTTTTCATAATCTCGTATATTGCTAACAGAAATTTAAAATATAATTTCTTCTTGAATTGATCTAACAATTCCCAAATTAAACTTAAATTAAAACAAATTAAACCTTACCAATCTCTGCTCGAAAATGAACCCACCACCAGCGAGCTGCCTTCGAGATCGCAACCCATCAAAGCACTGGTTTGCTCCTCCACCTCGATGCCGACATCGCAACATGCGGATGCTCTCGCCGTTGCCTCCTAACAATCGCTCAACCCTTGAAATCGAACACCAGACGCACGCGCAAAGCCCGACATTCCTGTCTCCATGCCGCTCGAGAAACCCCTTCCAGAAATCGCGAGTGCTCCTCTGTTGATCGAACGCGAACTCAAATAGACTTCGATCTTTAAATAAAATTTCCCCCTTTCGATTTCGTTTGAACTCGGGTATTCAAGAGGAAGGTCGCGTTTTTCTCTTACTGGCAAATTTGAAATCGAAAAAGAAGATGGAAGGGGAAGATGTCTATACTTGTAGAAATGGGAACACAGAAGCATACTTATTTTATTTTATTTTTTCTTATGAGGATTTTCGAACGAATTTGAATTCACGAAGATGGGTTTGATTTTTGGAATAAAATCTGGAAAGAGGGGAAGCTTGGTCACAATTGAAGAAAGAATTATAAAGGAGCGAGGGATTTGAGTACTCTGAACTAGAAGGAGAAGGAGACGCGTGTTTATTAGGTAGGACACGTGTTATACCAAGAGAAACATGTGTTTTGAACTGCCTTGCGGGTCTGCATAGGCTTGCTACAGGTGTTGAGAAATGAAAGCAAAAAGCACTGATGGGAGATATATTGACCAGTTATAATATTAAATTTTCGATTTAATTTCAGCGCGTTTACATTCCATACGATCACACGACAACTCAAAACACTACGAAAATTGAAATCTAATAATAATACAATATTACGGATCCAATAGAACTGGTTTCGTCGCATTCCGAGACTATGCCTCGGACGGCTATTTTTAAATTCAATTTCAACGATATATTTTTAAAACTGAACAAAACTCTTTAAAATTCCATTTTAAAAGTTCTATCATCTTCAGTATTAACAATATAAATTTTCTGAACCTTTGAACTATTTTTAACAGACTTAAAATCAAGATTCAATATTTTACCCAATCCCGATAATTAAATTCAATAATTAATTATCCAAATAAATATTGTATAATTGAAATTAAAGTTAAAATTTAACCTTCGAATATTTAAAATAAATTAAATATTCACATTTCAAATATACAAAAATTCCGGGTCGTCACATTCCTCCCCCCTTAAAAGAATTTCGTCCCCGAAATTACCGGTTAGGAAGAATGATTCAAATTCCCGTTAACTATTTTCCAAATTCAAACAGTTTTAACAATACCCAAACAATCTTTTATTAATGATACACTAATCATCTTTTAACTTCCCAAACTTATTCATAAGTTCAACCCATCTCACCTACTTATCAATTCAAATTTAAATTTGAATTCAAATTTTAAACCTTCAAAATTTTCTCAAAAATTTTCTAACTCTCTAAATTTCCGAAAAATTTCGCCAGCGTCTCCTTTGCGCGGCTAGCTCGGTACTACTACAAAATGGCTCTACGGCCTCCCAATCTCAAAAAGAAAACAAAAAGCCAAGTGGCTGGATCCAAAAACCCAATCAAATTTCATATAGAAATTCAAATACATACCTTTTGTCGGGCCATTAAATTTTATCTTCTAAAATCAAAAATCCCCATTATCCATTGCTTTTATACACCTGTATATCCTATTAAGCAATAATATCCAATCATAGGATTCAAAATCATTTTAGACATTTCCTTTACAAATTTCAATATTTGTTTTACTTATGCCCGTACGATGCACATATATCATTCGTATGCAATATCACATTCGATCGCTCAATCGATCACACAATTTCACTTCCGAACTAGTATCGCCCACCCGACCTTCTAGTGCGGACTCAGATCTGGTTTCTTGATCAGAAACCGTCATTCTCCTTGCATAGCCACCAACTATGATAGAGAATATCCAGAATCAATCAACAATCCATATCCAGGCTCGCCGTTGAAAATCGAGTGAAAAATCCTGATTTGGATCGATAAAACTATCTCGAAATTCTGTGTTCGACATCTGGACCAAATAGCTATGCGAATAAAATAATATACGTACATCTTACGTATAAATTCCAATTGATTACCAATTATATCAATTCTCTTTATTCACATTCCTTTTTGATTGTTATCCCCTTATTCACAACTATCCCATTCACATCTTCATATTTTAATCGTCATTCAATTATTCACCTAGAATAATTTTCCTCCATACCCACTTCACTTAAAGAATTTCATTTTTCCAATCCTTAAGTTTAATATAAATATTTATACACTTCTTACATTAATTTTCACTTTACTATCAAAGTTTATTTCATTACTATTCATTCTGCCCACGCAACTTCATTTGAATTCAAATTGGCTTCCATTTGACTATTGAATTAGTTCCACTTACAAATTAATTTAAATCTCAATGAAAAGTTTACTTGCAAGCTTACTTTCCTTAGTTCTTTCGATTACACTTACTTTACATTCATATTTAAACTAGATTCAATTATTCGGTTCCAATTCCATTTGCTTAGCAAATTTATATTATTTATCGTTAATGAAAATTTTCAAAATTTTCAAAAATTTTCTAACTCCCAAAATTTACGGAAAATTTTGGCAGAGTCTCCTTTGTACGGAGAGACTTTTGCGATATCGCAGGATGCACAAATATATATATACATCGGCCTCAGGCCGGAAATCACAATATATATCAATATAAGCAGTTCATATTTCCTATTTTGAATTTTTGCGTAAACGTACCTTATTTTAGCATTTTTAAAGCAAGCGGCGATTTATTTTAGCATTTAACGCAGTCAAAATCAGCCAAGCGGCTTCCCTGAACCTGTACTAACTCAATTTAAACAGGTTAGTGACAAATATTCAAAGTTTGTTATCATTTCAATTAATTTCAATAGCTAACACCTACATAACATAAGCAATATTCACTAAACACTTCCATAAGTGAATTTATTAGGCTCTAACACAAATTAAATGCTTCCATTTAAATGGTTTACACTTCATTTCTTATATTCTATTCATTTTAATCCAAACTAACACATATTTATCTCAATTGATTCAAAAATCAATTTTATTGCTTATATTAACTCATAGAGTATTAGACAATCACATTTGCGTCAACGACGACCATCTTTATGCAAATCCAATGATATTCACATAATAGAATATCTATTCCAGTTTATAATTAATTTAAATTGATACCAACTCAATTTATACCTTATTCTCTCCCTTCCAAATTTATTTCGCATTTCACATTCAATTTATTAGTCTTTCGACTTAATTTGCACTTGATAATTTCTATTTTATCCAAGTTCATAGATTTAATTTATCTCTACTTACATGGATTTTATTCACAAATTCAAACCATCTCTATGATAACCCAACTTTAGTTTATTGGACTACACTTCCACTTATATTCCATTTACTAACAATCCAAGTTACATTTAATTATAACTCGAGTTCATTTCCAATATTATTATTAACCCACAATTCAACTTCCATTTAGCCAAATTCGAATTCCATTTCCATATTCCATTCACTAATTTATTCAATTTAGTTTATTCTTCAATTTCAGTCCAATATTTGATTCTCATATCAAAAATCACTTTAACTATTTTCCTGGAGTTCTATCCATTTAAATAATTCAAATTTTGGATTTCATTCATTTTCCCCAAAATAATATCACTGTTATTCCTTCAAAACCTTTGAAAACCATTTTCAAACTCAAAGGAATTAAATTTTCTCAAAATTTCAAATTCCAAATCCTTTCAATTCACATACAACTATTATTCTGGAATTTTATTTCAAATTATAAATCACATTTACTAATTTGCATTTACAAATCTCATATGTATATGAATTTATTTCTTAGCTTTTAGTTATGATTTCAATTTCTTATTAAATTTTCTCACAATAGTGATAATAACTTAATATTATCACTCCTTAACAACCAAGCATCCATATATATATAACTATAATAATTTTAGAAAATTATTTCTTTTATATACAAAATAATTTGGGTAAAATTATTTCATTTATCCTATTTTAAAACAATACTGTGTCGAATTGTTCTATTCAAGTGTTTAGAGATCCCTATCAATAACGTTAATTACTCGTATTGACCAGAATCCATAAACTTCTCAATAAACCAATCAACATAATATAAAACCATTTTATATTCACTAACAAATACGTGCTCATATCTATTAGTACACTCAAAATTCCCACCAGAGCCAAGGTTGTCGCCAGCCTAAGCTCTGATACCACTGTAACAACCCGGGTTTTTCATACACGAAAAACCGGACCATTTGTGCTAAAAGAAGAAGAGGTAGAAGAAGAAAAATAGAAAACAACATCAGAATCTAACCATCGCAGCGGAACAAAATATAATATATATTAACAGATCTTTACACAAATCAAAACTATATCAGTTTTATATAATATATCATCAGAGTATACACCAGAGAACACATAACATACAACTGGACAATAACCATATCATGTCCTCAATACAACAGAGTACAACAATCAACACAGCGGAATATATATATATATAAACAAGTACGGGAGATACGTCTCGCCATCCAGCTCATCTCCTGAGCTCCACAGCATCATGTCCTGTAACCTATAATACTCGGTCTGACCCGAGCATCATATAAAACAATACCCGAGTCAGTCTGGAATACCAGCGTGAGAAAATCACACTCAATTGATTTTTAAAGTTTCAAAATCCTTTGGAACAAAAGCATCTCGTAAGACCACGCCACAAATAAACATGTCGGGTTTTTACCTTACGATAGCTAAAACACTTTTTATCAAATTCCTCTGATATTATAATAGTGTCTATATACAAATACTTATTAAAATAGCTGAAATTGTTACATTATTAAATTCCAGCATACTAGCCACAAAAGTGGGTAATACAAACAAATACCGTACAAGGCACGTAGGAAGAATGGATTTCCAACAATGACTAGGCATTGGGGTACCACCTATCACAGTACGTGGCCTAGATCACAGTACCGAGGATCGCTCCCAATCCCCTGCAACACAAGGCCGGAACCATCCCTTACTGGATAATTCCGAATAAAATCACCCCACGGTTGGGATCAGCAACCGCACCACTAAGCCGAAATAAAAAGGGACATCTAGACAGGGATGACCTTACCCTCCAGTGGGAGCTACCCACGAAGCCTTGCTGCATAACCCCTGATTTTCAGTCATTCCCGGTTGATGAGGCTTGAGGCTAAACGATACCTTTACAGCACATATCCCTTAGAATGCCCATCGCCCACCTGACGATGTCACGAAAGCATTCGTCCATACAAGTCCGTCCCGGGTCCGAATGGAACCGAAGGCACTATTCCTACTACATCCATTTTGGAAATATCCTCAGGATTAGTAGCGACTAGCCCTTGCACTTCACTGCTCCATCTTCGACTCTAAACACGTTACACGAAACGTACAAACCGAATCGAAGTGGTATTTGAGTCTCCAGACCTAGAATCCCGGTATACGGAAACCCGATCCCGGTCTCTTCGAAACGATCAGCGCATTGGCCAATATTGATAGTCGGTTCTTTAACTATCAGTTAACATTCACAATCATCCATCAAACAATAAATAATTTCCCAATTATTTATTAATCTCAAATATCTTCGCAAGATATATTTCCAAATTTTCAAAACTCATTTGAAATAATTTCAAAAAGTTTTCGCTTACGGAATACATTTCCCAAATGTTTATTTCCTCTGAAACACCAAGTACAAAATACTTTTAGATTTAAAAATAATTTAAAACACTTTATTATAAAATATACTTTAAAACATTTAAATTTAAAACTATTTTAATACTTTATTCACAAATTTATACTTTAAGAATATTCAAAATGAAGCTACTTAATAAAATATAAAACTAGATTTTTATCATTTAAAACATAATACCAAACCATCTTTAAACAATTACTATTAAAATAAATTTGAAAGATACTCGCTTTAAAGTTTAACATTTATAAATAATAGATTTTCCAAAAAAACATATTTTAAATCAACTTTAAACCTCTAGCTTATACTTAGAAGTTTATTTTGAAAACATACTTGGCTATTCAGGGAGATACACTTTTCTTTCACATTCTTCAAAATAAATCACTATTTATTTTTAAACCAATTCATATCCCTTTATAAATTCCCACCTTGAGTTTATCTTTTCAAATATCCACTGATATTTTATTTTACTTTATAAACCCAGTTTATAAATTCCAAAATCTCACTTCTCTTTTAAAAATCCCGTTTTAACGCTTAAATCAAATCCCAAATTGATTTCCGATTTACTTTACTTTGAAATAAATTCCTTGCTCATTTCATTTATTTCAAAATACTTTTAACTTAAGATTTATTTCTTTCCAAAAATCCAATTCAATACATTTTGATAATTTCTTTTTCTGAAATATTCAATCCAACCATATTATTCAATATTTCAATTACCAATAAAATCATCACAGGATATCAATATTCATAACACAGAATATAAAACAGTCTAGAAAATTTTGAGGAATCCAGTTGGATCCCTCCAACCTGTTTTCCTGCATCCACAAACGTTAGCACAATACCAATTCCACTTCGAGGTGGAATATCGCGGTATATGGGTTTTATATAAAATCATCCGCTATTATGCGGCGCATAGGGTCTCATCCGCTATATATTGCGGGAACATCAACTCCAATATATACATATGCCAATATATATATATATATATATATTGGTATATACTACTATATATATACCATATCAATCAAATCAATCATTCAACCAGACATTCAAATTAACTAATTAAATTATAATTTAACTGAGTGAGATTAACTCACCTTTTATTTTTGTTTTGCAATCCATCCAACCCGACTTGATTTTCCTTGATTTCAGACCTTGTAAAAATATTAGATGATTTTATTAATATTCGAACAAGTCGAACAACCAATTACCGTTTAACAGTTTTAATTTTAACTCATGATTCAATTTAAACAAATGATTAAACTTTGAAACTAATTTCCCTTTTCAGATCTCTTAGTAACTAATTTAAATAGGTTAGTTAAACTATTTTTCTACCAAATCCATTATTAAAATAACTAGCAAATTAAAACAGGTATGTATATATTCATTTTCCTTTTATTGAAACCACATATATACTTATAACAATGATCTGTATCCCATTTACAAGTTCCATTTCTGAATCATATGAGTGTATATATGCATTCACTCTTTTCAGTAAGTAAATAAAATAGCTTGCTGTTTTATAGTATTTTTATTTTCATTTATTTATTTTCTCCAAGTTTTATCTAATATAAACTAATTTCTGTTACCTATACACATTTAAAAATTAAATATGTGTGTACTAATATATATACTTATAAATGTAATCTATAGATTCCTGAAAATCCCCTTTTTTTCATAATCTCGTATATTGCTAACAGAAATTTAAAATATAATTTCTTCTTGAATTGATCTAACAATTCCCAAATTAAACTTAAATTAAAACAAATTAAACCTTACCAATCTCTGCTCGAAAATGAACCCACCACCAGCGAGCTGCCTTCGAGATCGCAACCCATCAAAGCACTGGTTTTCTCCTCCACCTCGATGCCGACATCGCAACATGCGGATGCTCTCGCCGTTGCCTCCTAACAATCGCTCAACCCTTGAAATCGAACACCAGACGCACGCGCAAAGCCCGACATTCCTGTCTCCATGCCGCTCGAGAAACCCCTTCCAGAAATCGCGAGTGCTCCTCTGTTGATCGAACGCGAACTCAAATAGACTTCGATCTTTAAATAAAATTTCCCCCTTTCGATTTCGTTTGAACTCGGGTATTCAAGAGGAAGGTCGCGTTTTTCTCTTACTGGCAAATTTGAAATCGAAAAAGAAGATGGAAGGGGAAGATGTCTGTACTTGTAGAAATGGGAACATAGAAGCATACTTATTTTATTTTATTTTTTCTTATGAGGATTTTCGAACGAATTTGAATTCACGAAGATGGGTTTGATTTTTGGAATAAAATCTGGAAAGAGGGGAAGCTTGGTCACAATTGAAGAAAGAATTATAAAGGAGCGAGGGATTTGAGTACTCTGAACTGGAAGGAGAAGGAGACGCGTGTTTATTAGGTAGGACACGTGTTATACCAAGAGAAACATGTGTTTTGAACTACCTTGCGGGTCTGCATAGGCTTGCTACAGGTGTTGAGAAATGAAAGCAAAAAGCACTGATGGGAGATATATTGACCAGTTATAATATTAAATTTTCGATTTAATTTCAGCGCGTTTACATTCCATACGATCACACGACAACTCAAAACACTACGAAAATTGAAATCTAATAATAATACAATATTACGGATCCAATAGAACTGGTTTCGTCGCATTCCGAGACTATGCCTCGGACGGCTATTTTTAAATTCAATTTCAACGATATATTTTTAAAACTGAACAAAACTCTTTAAAATTCCATTTTAAAAGTTCTATCATCTTCAGTATTAACAATATAAATTTTCTGAACCTTTGAACTATTTTTAACAGACTTAAAATCAAGATTCAATATTTTACCCAATCCCGATAATTAAATTCAATAATTAATTATCCAAATAAATATTGTATAATTGAAATTAAAGTTAAAATTTAACCTTCGAATATTTAAAATAAATTAAATATTCACATTTCAAATATACAAAAATTCCGGGTCGTCACACAGATCAAAAGTCCCGACTGCCCTCCGCCTTGAACCATCGCCACCACCCCTCCTCGGGAGCCCGCAGCCAGAAACCCGAAGCCACACCTTCCCTGACTTGAGTTCCTAGCCCCTTTGTCCCGAAGCACACTCCCTTATGACACCAAGCAGACCCAAGCACCCACCGCCTGCTTCGACTCTATGACCACTGCTCATTGTGCCTAACCATCCAAACCCAAAGCACCTCCCATCGCCTGACCCGAGCTCTTCCCCACCAGACCCAAAGTCAGACCCAAGGCAAGCTCCTCTTCCCTGAACCCATGCCACACTCGAGTTTTCCTCTACCCGACCCGAAGTAGTTCAACATCCAACCCCAAGCAACTATAGCAAGCCTCGACCACCATTTTCTCCCTTCTAGCCAAGCCAAGAATCTGACCTGAGCTTTGTATATATTGTTCGAACTCATATTTGTGTAGCAATTGAAATGTTATTACTCGTATTATATATACTGCTTGTATATATGTCACATCTCAATTGTTTGTCTGTGCCGTGCACTTATATATATATATATATATATATATGTCGTTGCATATATTCTGAAGCCTATATATATGCCCTGTTGCCTATATGATTGTGGGCTGAAAGTGATATCTCACACATATATATGTTTTTTTCTTTCAGTCTCATCTTATATATGTGGCTGCCTATATATGGCATCTAAATGTATTGTTTTGGCAGGAAGCTATATATGCCACACACGCGCGCGCGCGCACACACACACACAGATATATATATATATATATATATATATTATTCCTTCATTATTTGAAAAAAAACAAACAAACAAGTAAACAAATGTATATATATACTGCATATGCATATATACTTGTTTTCGTCAAAATTATCGTGCTAAATCTGTTTTGCTTATCGCAGCAAATTGACTTATCGTGCCTGATTCTTGCCATCTCTGTTGCATCGTTCTTTGTTGTAGTTGCTTTCCATCGTTCTCTAGCCTTGAAAGGTGAGCAATCACTCATGATTAATGTTCTTATGCTTAGTAAATTGACTTCATATGAAATGGCAATTTAAATGTGCTGTTAAATTAGAATTGTTAGTTATTAACTGTTAAATATGATATGTTGGTATTTTAAATTGATCACTTATGTAAATTGTTGCCATTACATGTTGACTGACTATTTTGTTATCGATCATATATGCTAATAATTGTTATGTTATGTCGTGTATTTTATTGTTCTCACTCTACAAGTTCCCTTAGTTTTAGAAATCACTATGGGTTGAAATGATACATACCCGAACGGACTTTAAATTAAGGGAAAATCGTTATGGGTTGAAATGATAAACCCAAGTGGTTTTTATTGATTATTGTAATTATGGGATTGCGGGTTTAAATGATATAAACATATAAATTTAAATTATTGCAGATTGAAATGATAAATATCCGTATTACTTGACCATAGGATAGAAAATTATATACGGATACCGTGGTCTATTTTTGAAAATGATTTCGAAGTATTTGAAAGGAAATATATGTCTTTTGATTTTTAAATATAATAAATATTTTATTTTTATTGTAAAATTTAGAATTTTGAAATTATATGTTTTGGAAATTTTAAAATTATAACTTTAGTTTAAATGTAATTTATAAAAATTTTACTTTTAAATATATATGTTATTGAGAATATCTATTCTCACTATTATGCTTCATGCTTTACTAATCTAATTCCTAAGCCCACTATTGTATTCGGCCCAAAATAAAGTATACAAGGCCATATCTATTTAAATTAGATACTTTCCCTCTTTTGTATGATACGATGAAGATGAAATAATAATAATGGAAATTAATGGCGTCTGATAATTTCATAATCTTCTCTTGAGTATTGTTGATTACATGGTATCAGAGCCATCAGATCTGATATTCCTCGAGATAAGGTTTCTTCTTCGTCAAGCTAGCAAACCATGACTGAATCCAAGGGAGTAGATGTAATGGCGCTAATGCCTAAAATTACTGATCGGAAATTGAATAGCATGAATTACAGTGAGTGGAGTAAAACGATTAGACTCTATATAAGGAGTATTGATAAGACAGATCATCTGATTAATGATTCACCTCAACCAGATTCAAAAGCCAAAGCGGATCTGGAGTGGCTTCGTGATGATGCTCGCTTATTTCTGCAAATCTGAAATTCGATTGAAAACGAAGTGAGTGGATTAGTTAATCACTGTGAAACAGTGAAGGAATTAATGGAGTACTTGGAATTTTTGTATTCAGGGAAGGGTAATCTAACAAGGATGTATGATGTATGCCGATCATTCTATAGAGCTGAGAAGAAAGATATGAGTCTCATGAGTTATTTTATGGCATTTAAACAAACTTATGAAGATCTTAACCTCTTGTTGCCAATGAGCACAGACATTAAGGTGCAGCAGAAGCAGCGTGAACAAATGGCTATAATGAGTTTCCTAGCTGGATTACCATCTGAATTTGAAGGAGTTAAATCACAGATTCTTGCAAATACTGAGATAACTACCCTCAGTGATGTGTACAGTCGAGTGTTGAGATCAGGAACTGGATCACATGGCAGTGATTCAAGTGGAAACAATGTGGACAGTGCATTTGTTGGAAGTACAAATGTGGTGTCTCATAGTCAAACTGATGCTAGTAAAGGAAGTGCACAGCAACGTACACAAGGCTGGAGACCACAACAACCATCCAATTCTCAAAGTTGGAGACCACCCCGTGCACATGGAAGAGGACAGAGATCACAATGGAGACCATCAGTGAACCAGAATAAGATATGTAACTACTGCAAACGTATTGGTCATGTTATCTCTGAATGCAGGAGCCTTCAGTGGAATCAATGACACACAAGTCCATCTAACATCAAAACAGTGTTGATGACTGCTGACGAATATGACAAGTACTTGAAATTACAGAATACACCATCAGACTCTTCTACTACTTCAGCAATGACATCTATTGCCAACACCAGTACTGGCTCTGCTACATCACAATGGATTATTGACTCAGGGGCTTCTGATCATATGACAGGTAATCCATATTTGTTTGAAAATTTGCGAGAATCTAATACATCACATAAGGTTACATTGGCTGATGGTTCTCAGTCTTTAGTAAAGGGGATAGGTAAGGTAACACCTAACTCAGCTATTTCCATGAACTCTGTTCTATATTTACCATCCCTATCATTCAACTTACTATCTGTAAGTCAACTCACAAGGAATCTCAACTGTAGCATTATCTTCTACCCTGATCATTGCGTATTTCAGGATTGTGTGACAAAGAAGATTATTGGTAGGGGAATTCAAACTGGTGGTTTATACTTGCTTAATACCCTTTCTGGATCTGTTGCTTGCAGCACAGTTATGAAGTCAGCTCTCAAACTACACTGTCAACTGGGTCATCCCTCTCTCTATTCTTTTAAGAAATTATGTCCTCAATTTAGCAATATTTCTGCATTAAATTGTGAGGCCTGTCAATATGCAAAACATCACAGAACTAGTCTACAACCTAGAATTAATAAACGTGCTGATTGTCCATTTGCTATAATACATTCTGATATTTGGGGACCTCCATCTATTGTATCTAAACCAGGATATAGATACTTTGTAACTTTTGTTGATGATTATACTCGTTTTACATGGCTGTTTTTGATGAAATCTCGAAGTGAATTATTTCATATATTTTGCAAATTTCACACTGAAGTACAAAATCAGTTTAGCACATCTATAAAGATTCTTCGCAGTGATAATGCAAAAGAATATATGTCTGCTGAATTCAATAATTACTTAACCCAACATGGCATTGTACATGAGACTTCATGTGTGGATACACCATCGCAAAACGGGGTAGCTGAAAGAAAAAATCGCCACTTGCTAGAAACTGCTAGAACCTTGTTATTTCAAATGAATGTACCCAAAGTATTTTGGGCTGATGCAGTCTCAACTGCCTGCTTCCTGATTAATCGTATGCCATCTTCTGTTCTGAATAATGATATTCCATATCAAGTCTTGCAACCAGAGAAGAACATGTTCCCAATTAAACCACGTATGTTTGGATGTATTTGTTTTGTAAGGGATGTGAGCCAGCAGCTGAGTAAACTTGATAAGAAATCTTTGAAATGTATATTTGTGGGATATGCAAGGCATCAAAAGGGGTATAGGTGCTACTGTCCAAGCTTGCAAAAATATATTGTCTCAATAGATGTGACATTTATGGAGGATATATCATTTTATCAAAATAACACTTCACAAGAGGCAAGTACTGAAGAAGAATTTTTGGTGTATACAACCATACCAAGTGAAATATCCAGCAAGAGTTCCAGTAATGATGATAATTCAAGTGGTTTGCAAGATGAAGACATCTCTCAACCCAGTAGTGATCCTAGTCTGGAGTTGCCTATTGCGTTAAGGAAGGAAAAACGAAAGTGTACATATCCCATTGCTTCTTACGTGTCCTACAACAAGGTGCCACAATTATCACATACTTTTAGTGCCACATTAGACTCTGTAACTTTACCAAAAAATATTGGGGAAGCTGTTGCTTCATCTGAATGGCGTACAGCAATGTTAGAGGAAATGGATGCTCTAGAGACAAACAAAACGTGGAGCTTAGTAAAGTTACCTCCAAAAAAAGAAAGTAATAGGATGTAAATGGGTGTTTTCTGTGAAAATGAATGCAGATGGCACAGTGGCAAGACTCAAAGCCCGTCTAGTTGCCAAAGGATACGCTCAAACATATGGCATCGATTACTCAGAAACTTTCTCACCAGTTGCAAAAATGACCTCTATACGACTCTTTATATCTATGGCTGCGCGGTACAAGTGGAAACTGCATCAACTTGATATCAAAAATGCGTTCCTGCACGGAGAGCTCTTGGAAGAGGTGTATATGACACAACCCCCTGGATTTGTTGCTCAGGAGGAGTCAGACTTAGTCTGTAAGCTCAACAAATCACTATATGGACTCAAGCAAAGTCCACGTGCTTGGTTTGCCAAATTTAGTCTTGCAATGGAGAAGTTTGGAATTAAAAGAAGCAAGGTTGATCATTCTGTCTTCTATAACTACTCGAACAAAGGCTTGATTCTAGTGATAGTCTACGTAGATGATATCATTATTACAGGAGGAGATGAAACTGGTATTCATGCACTTAAACAGTTTATTCATGCCCAGTTTCCAACGAAGGAACTTGGAGAACTAAGTTATTTTTTAGGTGTTGAAATAGTGAGAAACAATGGAGAAATTTGCTTGACTCAAAGAAAGTATACATTGGATCTCTTAGCTGAAACTGGAAAATTGGGTGCTAAACCAAGCAGTACTCCCTTAATACCGAACTACAATGCTACTGAGGAAGGTGAACCACTTGAAGATCCAGAGCAATACAGAAGATTAGTAGGTAAGTTAAACTACTTATGTGTTACTCGACCTGATATAGCCTACTCTGTTAGCATAGTCAGTCAATTTATGGCCAAACCAAGGTGTCACCATTGGACACTGCTGAATCAAATATTGAGTTATCTCAAAGGAACTGCTGGAAAAGGGATTGTATATACTGATAATGGTCATATGTGTATTGAAAGTTTTAGTGACGCGGATTGGGCTGGATCGAAGATTGACAGACGATCTACTTCTGGATTTTGTGTATTTGTTGGGGGTAATTTAGTCTCCTGGAAAAGTAAGAAACAAAATGTCGTGTCACGATCGAGTGCAGAATCAGAGTATCGTGCAATGGCAAATGCTGTTTGTGAGAGTATGTGGATAGTACATTTGATGGAAGAAATACAGCTACAAATAGAACGACCAGTGAAGTTGTGGTGTGATAATCAGGCAGCAATGCATATAGCCGCAAATCCGGTATTTCATGAACGAACGAAGCATATAGAAGTCGACTGTCATTTCATCAGAGAAAAACTTGAAGAAGGAATCATTGAAACAAAGTATATTCGAACTGGAGAACAAATTGCAGATGTGTTTACCAAAGCGTTGAATGGAGCAAGAATGGAATACTTATGTAACAAGTTGGGAATGACAAATCTGTATTCTCCAACTTGAGGGGGAGTGTTATTGAGAATATCTATTCTCACTATTATGCTTCATGCTTTACTAATCTAATTCCTAAGCCCACTATTGTATTCGGCCCAAAATAAAGTATACAAGGCCATATCTATTTAAATTAGATACTTTCCCTCTTTTGTATGATACGATGAAGATGAAATAATAATAATGGAAATTAATGGCGTCTGATAATTTCATAATCTTCTCTTGAGTATTGTTGATTACAATATATAATAAGATTTAAAATAGATATAAATAAAAGGTTTAATTTAATTTAATTTTATAAAATCTATTTTTAATTAATATATATAATATTTTAAAAAGGTTTATTTAAATTTTTATGTAAAATAAATTTTTATAACTTTAATAAATTAAAAAGTTGGAAAGGTAAATTGAAATTGATTTGCAATTTAAATTTGGTTAATAATTGAATTTAAATAAGGACTTATTTGGAACTTATTGATTTTGGAAATTTAAAGGTATGTTTTTATTAATTGATTTAATTAAAGGTGATTTAAGGAATATTTTCCAAATTTAAATAAAATTAAAATTGAATATTTAATTTTGATTTAAATTGGTGAATTGAATTTTGTTTAGAAATTTATAAGTGATTTATAAAATGACCACGGTGTGGAATAAGCGTTTGGTTGTTAAAGAGACTGGGATCGGATATTTTCATACTCATTGCCAATACCGAAAACCACTTTAACAACTGTGTACGTGGTGGAGATTCCAGAATGAAGTAGGATGGTTTGGCGAACGATTCTGTATGAGGTATTCGCAACTCTGACTCCCGCGAGTCAGCTTGATGTGGCTAAAACAGGAGCTATACCTGGGCCAAGTGAGGTCGCACCTCCGATCGGGCACATTTCTTCGAAACCATTCTATTACTTTGTGATTTGATTTGGTGCGCACCTTGATTTGGGAGTGTGTCTCGAGGTGGGCGGTAGTAGCTGCTATGTGTTACCACCAGCCCAGTTCTGCAAAATGGTAGAATCCTACCCTAGGCATTGCCTCGCGTGCCTTGACACATGCCTTATCGCGCCTTCTACTAGTTTGGTTTGTACCATACCTATGGAGTGCCCTTTGAGAGCCCTCTAGTTTACGGAGGAATTACGGTACTGTATAGACTACGAGAATATATAAAAATGTGTTAAGGGGGGTATGGGTAACGCCTTAACGCTATTTTGATATTATACTTTACTCTAGACATTATATATGTAGCGTATTGTACTATGTATGTAGATAGTTTATCGGATCGTTAAAGGATGGAATCCTAACATCCTTTAAGTTATATTGCATTTCACTTGACATTTCACTTGAGTTTGATTTACTTGCATAAGAATGTTAATCCTGACTCGAGTGTTTTGTGTTTTGCTTTATGCTCGGGTCAGCCTGAGTGTCACAGCTTTTAAAACTCATCTTTTGGAGCTTGGAGATCTATCTATTATCTATTTTAGCTTTCATTTTATTTCTGTTATTTTCAGTTGTATGTTTCAGACTTGTCATTTGCTTTTGTACTTGAGACTCTTATGTATTTGGAACTTCTGTTGTATTCTGTTTTGGACTTTGTTGTTTTTGTAGTAGCTTCATGAACTACTATTTATCAATTCCGCTGCTTATTATTGTAAAACTTTGTGTCTGTGATTTTATGATTGATTTATTCACTCTATATGATAAGTTTTGCCAATTATAAATTTACAATCTATTATTTTGAGCAATTCAAGTCTGACATGTGTGGATTATTGTCGATTTGAATGGTTTGAAATAGCGGATCGTTACAGCTTGCCTGGCTAGATCAGCTTCATACTATTGATTGGGGCACGACCATTTTAGGTACCTTGTATATAACATTGGATTCATTTGCACTTGATGGGATCAAAAAGATGTCTGCTTTTTGGTACATGTTGCCGTTATGGTACTACGAGTACATGGTAAACATGCATCCCCGTATTCATGGGACAGCTAGTCAAGGTTTTGAGTAGTACTTTCCTTGAATGAGATGATGGGAGACAACTCAGTATCTATAGAATGCTCCCTTAGGTGTTAAACATGACCTGATGGAGGCTAAGTCTCATCTCGACATGCACAATCGCAGCTCGACATGCGCAGCCGCAGCTCGACATGCGCGTTCGTAGCAACCTCTTACGGACTCCTTGGGCCTCTCATTGGATATAGCTTGCAGATGTAGGTCATATGGCGGATGACCATCCTTGATGATTGCATATTCATTGTTTAAATGCAGGGTTGCTTTGCACACACATGCACTCCAGACTATGAAATTTTCGGGTGAGCGATGTGCGTATCAGACCATAGGCAATCATCGTATATCAGCAGATCCATTATCATGCAAGGACATGTTTGGTAGACACGGTTCTACTTTCTCTTTGACGGGCTAGATGGGTGGACACTAGGATATAATTCTTAGATGGAGATTATTGTGCAAATTGGTCTGGAGTAGCATTGCGTCATTTTATGTTATCTGACAATTCTATGGGGCCAACTCTGATCATATAGCCCCTCACATCTCATTCGGGAGAGTTTAGGTACCGCAGTTTTCATTCGATCATATTGCTTCATAGTTCTCCTAGGTTCTAATGTAGTAGGAGCCTGATTATAATTTTAAGGCATATGATGTCACCGGTACATTGATTGAGCAGCCCATAGTCCTTTCAGAGCAGCATGACATTCCTAGCATGCCTTCGTTGGGTTATACCCTCCAAATGAGGTACTCATTGTTAGTTATATACATCTCGTTTTCTATTTTAAACTAAACTGCTTACATGTCATATTATTTGTTCGTTTGATATGGATCCAGATTAGACCAGGCCAGACATTCATTTGTTGTTATGCGAGTTGTGATGCTTGCACATGCACATACCCAACATGAGCTGTACATGAAGCATACACACATGTTAGATGCACAAATAGATGAGTTGACCGCTAGACTTGCTGTATATGTAAGAACCATCAGACGAAGATGGTGTTGGTGTTGCTGGGGGAGTTTGCAGTGATGTTGGGGATGGTGTTGATTATGGCAATGTTGGTGAGGACGATGATGAGGATGATAATGATAAGGACGATGAGGATGAGGACGATGATGATGGAGGTGATGATGATGATGCTACACCATTGGGTTAACTGGACTTATTTTATTACATTGTTCAACATTGAGATATGTCAAGTTTTATTTGTTGTTGTTCAAAATGTTTCATTGTATGGGCAGTGTACATGGTATTTTTGTATATGAGTGTTCTATCATTAGCTTATGTTATTATACCGTGTCCGTTATTTGTTTATCTATGGTCTACATCTTTCTGTATATGTCATTCTCATTCTTTCATTACCTTATATACTGCATTTTTATATTTTTTGAATATGAACTATTGGAAAAAAAGTACTTGATAAAGGTATTGCTGGAAACAAACACAATCAAGATACAAATATTACCAATGCTAGATAACTTAATTATTACGACGACTAAACTTTTCACACAATTGATTGTGGTGCAAATTATTCACTCTTTCTAAATCTATAATAAAGTCAACCGCTCTTTGAGGAAAATTTCTATCTATCGATTGGTGTAATTTGCATATGTTATGTCTATAGTAGTAGTATCGACACCCAACATCCCTACCATAGGATGTAGTAGCTAGGCTTGCAAACCAACTACATAGACATCGTTTAGCATATTCATCCATATCTAATGGTTCCATATGTAAGACTGGATGTCGGTTGTGTCAGGGATTATTAGAAAGCGACGGTAATTTAGAAACAGGAACATCGTTAAGCCTTCTTCTTTCCTCTCACTCCTCATTCTCTTGCTATCGAATGTCTTCATAATGTTGGTTTTGCAAATATATGTTGCATGCCTTGGGAGTTCCGCTTGGCGATGAATTCTCATGTTGATGATTCTCATGATGTCAATTGTCACGTTGTCGAACATAGTCATCTGTAATGTTTTGAACATTTATCTGCCAATTGTTTGGAGGGGAATTGGACATTGGAAGAAGTAATATTTTGTGTGTTGTAATAGCTTGTGTGTTGTTTAGAACAGTATGAATGGAAAGATGAAGGTTTAAAAAGCATATTTGATTTTACATATTATTCTTCTCGTTCCTATATTCTTATTCGTTCCCATAAAGCAAAATTGATTTGAAACAATATTCTCCATTGTTCCAATTAACAAAAGTTGATGCGACGCAATATTATTCTTTATTCTTTTTATGAAAAGACATAAATTACGAAGTAATGTACAGTACATGAAAACATGATTTGTAATTCATTCTCCCTAATTATCATCGGGATGGATGTTGGGCGAATGAAGTTGTCGCCATAATAATCTATTTTCTCTAACAAGGTTTGAAGCATAAAATAGTTTCCTTCTTGAAAATGGTTCATCAATCCATTCATGAAAATTACTTCCATGGCACCGATCACATTTGTAGTAGCGACGACAATATTGCAATCAGGCACCGTTACTGTGATCATTCTAGCAGGCAAACCGCATAGGCAATGCATTATATTGTTGACATCTGCTTCCCGTTGTTGTTAATTTTTCCTATCTTGTTTCGTTCTAAATATTTTGATGTCATCATTAACATAATGTCTCGACCTTACTTATAGAAGGTTGTTTTTGCAAGAATATTCTAATATTTACACCAAATCAAATGATAATGCATAATATTCTTATCTCTGCCCCAAATTAAAGCGACGCGACAGAATATTTCAATCTTTACCCTAAAACCAAATGATAAGACATGATATTCTTTTCTTTACCCCCAAAGAAATCTGATGTGATAGAATGTTCCAATCTTTACCCCAAAACCAAGCGATAAGACTTAAATGTCATTGAATTATCACTTTTTTTCAATGATTGCATTTCACTTGACATTTCACTTGAGTTTGATTTACTTGCATAAGAATGTTAATCCTGACTCGAGTGTTTTGTGTTTTGCTTTATGCTCGGGTCAGCCTGAGTGTCACAGCTTTTAAAACTCATCTTTTGGAGCTTGGAGATCTATCTATTATCTATTTTAGCTTTCATTTTATTTCTGTTATTTTCAGTTGTATGTTTCAGACTTGTCATTTGCTTTTGTACTTGAGACTCTTATGTATTTGGAACTTCTGTTGTATTCTGTTTTGGACTTTGTTGTTTTTGTAGTAGCTTCATGAACTACTATTTATCAATTCCGCTGCTTATTATTGTAAAACTTTGTGTCTGTGATTTTATGATTGATTTATTCACTCTATATGATAAGTTTTGCCAATTATAAATTTACAATCTATTATTTTGAGCAATTCAAGTCTGACATGTGTGGATTATTGTCGATTTGAATGGTTTGAAATAGCGGATCGTTACAGCTTGCCTGGCTAGATCAGCTTCATACTATTGATTGGGGCATGACCATTTTAGGTACCTTGTATATAACATTGGATTCATTTGCACTTGATGGGATCAAAAAGATGTCTGCTTTTTGGTACATGTTGCCGTTATGGTACTACGAGTACATGGTAAACATGCATCCCCGTATTCATGGGACAGCTAGTCAAGGTTTTGAGTAGTACTTTCCTTGAATGAGATGATGGGAGACAACTCAGTATCTATAGAATGCTCCCTTAGGTGTTAGACATGACCTGATGGAGGCTAAGTCTCATCTCGACATGCACAATCGCAGCTCGACATGCGCAGCCGCAGCTCGACATGCGCGTTCGTAGCAACCTCTTACGGACTCCTTGGGCCTCTCATTGGATATAGCTTGCAGATGTAGGTCATATGGAGGATGACCATCCTTGATGATTTCATATTCATTGTTTAAATGCAGGGTTGCTTTGCACACACATGCACTCCAGACTATGAAATTTTCGGGTGAGCGATGTGCGTATCAGACCATAGGCAATCATCGTATATCAGCAGATCCATTATCATGCAAGGACATGTTTGGTAGACACGGTTCTACTTTCTCTTTGACGGGCTAGATGGGTGGACACTAGGATATAATTCTTAGATGGAGATTATTGTGCAAATTGGTCTGGAGTAGCATTGCGTCATTTTATGTTATCTGACAATTCTATGGGGCCAACTCTGATCATATAGCCCCTCACATCTCATTCGGGAGAGTTTAGGTACCGCAGTTTTCATTCGATCATATTGCTTCACAGTTCTCCTAGGTTCTAATGTAGTAGGAGCCTGATTATAATTTTAAGGCATATGATGTCACCGGTACATTGATTGAGCAGCCCATAGTCCTTTCAGAGCAGCATGACATTCCTAGCATGCCTTCGTTGGGTTATACCCTCCAAATGAGGTACTCATTGTTAGTTATATACATCTCGTTTTCTATTTTAAACTAAACTGCTTACATGTCATATTATTTGTTCGTTTGATATGGATCCAGATTAGACCAGGCCAGACATTCATTTGTTGTTATGCGAGTTGTGATGCTTGCACATGCACATACCCAACATGAGCTGTACATGAAGCATACACACATGTTAGATGCACAAATAGATGAGTTGACCGCTAGACTTGCTGTATATGTAAGAACCATCAGACGAAGATGGTGTTGGTGATGCTGGGGGAGTTTGCAGTGATGTTGGGGATGGTGTTGATTATGGCAATGTTGGTGAGGACGATGATGAGGATGATAATGATAAGGACGATGAGGATGAGGACGATGATGATGGAGGTGATGATGATGATGCTACACCATTGGGTTAACTGGACTTATTTTATTACATTGTTCAACATTGAGATATGTCAAGTTTTATTTGTTGTTGTTCAAAATGTTTCATTGTATGGGCAGTGTACATGGTATTTTTGTATATGAGTGTTCTATCATTAGCTTATGTTATTATACCGTGTCCGTTATTTGTTTATCTATGGTCTACATCTTTCTGTATATGTCATTCTCATTCTTTCATTACCTTATATACTGCATTTTTATATTTTTTGAATATGAACTATTGGAAAAAAAGTACTTGATAAAGGTATTGCTGGAAACAAACACAATCAAGATACAAATATTACCAATGCTAGATAACTTAATTATTACGACGACTAAACTTTTCACACAATTGATTGTGGTGCAAATTATTCACTCTTTCTAAATCTATAATAAAGTCAACCGCTCTTTGAGGAAAATTTCTATCTATCGATTGGTGTAATTTGCATATGTTATGTCTATAGTAGTAGTATCGACACCCAACATCCCTACCATAGGATGTAGTAGCTAGGCTTGCAAACCAACTACATAGACATCGTTTAGCATATTCATCCATATCTAATGGTTCCATATGTAAGACTGGATGTCGGTTGTGTCAGGGATTATTAGAAAGCGACGGTAATTTAGAAACAGGAACATCGTTAAGCCTTCTTCTTTCCTCTCACTCCTCATTCTCTTGCTATCGAATGTCTTCATAATGTTGGTTTTGCAAATATATGTTGCATGCCTTGGGAGTTCCGCTTGGCGATGAATTCTCATGTTGATGATTCTCATGATGTCAATTGTCACGTTGTCGAACATAGTCATCTGTAATGTTTTGAACATTTATCTGCCAATTGTTTGGAGGGGAATTGGACATTGGAAGAAGTAATATTTTGTGTGTTGTAATAGCTTGTGTGTTGTTTAGAACAGTATGAATGGAAAGATGAAGGTTTAAAAAGCATATTTGATTTTACATATTATTCTTCTCGTTCCTATATTCTTATTCGTTCCCATAAAGCAAAATTGATTTGAAACAATATTCTCCATTGTTCCAATTAACAAAAGTTGATGCGACGCAATATTATTCTTTATTCTTTTTATGAAAAGACATAAATTACGAAGTAATGTACAGTACATGAAAACATGATTTGTAATTCATTCTCCCTAATTATCATCGGGATGGATGTTGGGCGAATGAAGTTGTCGCCATAATAATCTATTTTCTCTAACAAGGTTTGAAGCATAAAATAGTTTCCTTCTTGAAAATGGTTCATCAATCCATTCATGAAAATTACTTCCATGGCACCGATCACATTTGTAGTAGCGACGACAATATTGCAATCAGGCACCGTTACTGTGATCATTCTAGCAGGCAAACCGCATAGGCAATGCATTATATTGTTGACATCTGCTTCCCGTTGTTGTTAATTTTTCCTATCTTGTTTCGTTCTAAATATTTTGATGTCATCATTAACATAATGTCTCGACCTTACTTATAGAAGGTTGTTTTTGCAAGAATATTCTAATATTTACACCAAATCAAATGATAATGCATAATATTCTTATCTCTGCCCCAAATTAAAGCGACGCGACAGAATATTTCAATCTTTACCCTAAAACCAAATGATAAGACATGATATTCTTTTCTTTACCCCCAAAGAAATCTGATGTGATAGAATGTTCCAATCTTTACCCCAAAACCAAGCGATAAGACTTAAATGTCATTGAATTATCACTTTTTTTCAATGATTTGGCGCTTGGTAAATCAACTCATGTACCATTTACCCTTAGTCTGAGCAAATATGATCATGGATACTATCTAGGAGATGAAATTTATCCTAAATGGAGCATGATTGTAAAAACTTTTTTCAAGCCAATTAACGCTAAAACAACGAAAGTTTGCTGCAATGCAAAAAGGACAAAGGAAAGACATTGAGTGAGGTTTTGGAGTACTTAAAGCAAGATTTACGATGGTTAGTAATCCATGTAGACTATGAAAGAGATCGAAAATGTCTACAATTATGTTCGCTTGTATAATTCTTCATAACATGATCGTTGAAGACGAAAGGGGTATGGACTATCCCAATTACAAGTACGATGAGGAAAAATAAACAATTGAATTGTTCCATGTGGACATGCTATGAACTGAAGGAGAGTAGAGACTTCATATGGATCTTTAGCTCGCTTATCGAAATGCAGCTCTTTATAATAGGCTCCAAATGGATCCAATGGGTCATATTTGGAATTTTTATAGGAATCAGTAGTTAATTTTTGAATCACCAAGTTTGATTATTTGTCTTTGCACTTAGGATTATTGTAATCCGGTGTAGTATGCTTTAACTTTGCTATTTATAATCGCATTTTACTATATTTAAATAAACTATTCTATTAAATTATGAATTCATTAAATAAAACGATAAACTAATTAATATTTCAAACATACATAATAGTACACAATATAAAACAACAATTAAAGATACAATTTGCTCTTACTGAACTACATATGCCTTGTTCCAAATTTACTCTCAACAATGTGTTGTTTATATTCCAATCGAAACTGCAATGAGGGTCGATCCAGTCCTGCCAAATCATTTTCCATTATAATGGTCCTTTAACGTTAACCCTCTATCTCGAACCTCCTTTTTTCAATTGAGGTCGATTATTTAACATGGTTAGCTTCTCTGCAGTACTCTTCTGACATTCAGCATTTTCTCCCCCATAAGTTTCAAGCATTAAGATTATGAAGACCTCCCTATACCACCGGTACCAATAATATCAAAATAGTGCGCCGCAGCTGTGCACGGTCGATATAGGATGATCGTTAGGGTTGAAAATGAAACAAATACAGAATATAACCTCTTGAGTATCTCATAGCACATGGATAAAATATAATATCACAGATATAACAAGAGAGACGGTAACTATGTGAATAAATCATAAGAGTAATAGATCCACAGAGTTATACAACACAAGTAGTGGAGTTTATATAACAAGATCAAACTCAACAGCTGTCTCATAATAAGAAAATAAGCAATCACTACTAAGGCTCCCCTGTGCTGCATTATGGAATAAGCATAGAAATCCACATAAGTATATAATATGAGATAGTCCCATCTAGCTCGTACTTCGCACATCTACTATGTCACCTAGACATGTTATCAATTCTACTCATTTAAGAGTAACCAAGATAATTAGAAACAACGCATAAAATCTTGAGTCAGACAACAGTATGGTGTGAGTGGTGAATGAATCTCAAAATACTATGCAGGTAAATATGGCAAGGAATAGAGGAACATGTTAACCACAAAATCAACACAATGGTGAAGGCATGAAAGAAAGGGCTTCCAGAATCGTAAAAAGAAAGCTTCTGAAAGTATCAAGGGGATGCTTCTAAGGACCTTGGAAAATGTTCTTGATAGGGGTTTCACAAGTGTTGAAAATGGGTTCTGTCATGACTCAAAAAAGAGGGTTTCGAAGGCATTAAAAATAGCTTCCGAGGGAATCAGATGGGTGTCGCAAGCATTGTGCACTTCCATAGAAAATGAAAGCCAAAGCTTCCACCAACACACCCCTTTCGCATAGGTCGAACCTTTCGAAATGATTGGTTCCACCACTATTTACTTCTCGTAGAAGAAAAGTCAACCAGAACTACCCTGCCGCAAGTATTAAAGGTTGAGCTTCCACGATAGTTAAAGAAATTACCTTTGAAAACAGTCTTCCACAACAATCAATTGTCCACTAATGAACTCCATCCACATTAAGTAGTCCTTCCACCACCACTATAACCTTTCGAACTAATCCAAACGCCCTTCCACACATGTCTAAGAAACCCACCCTAACTTTGACTCTAGGTTTCAAGGTGACGAAGGAGTCAGAAATGCTTTGGATTATATTTAAATAGCACAATGAAGTACCATGATTCATTTTCCACCGAAAGAAGCACACATTTCCAAGATGTCGATAAGCCCCAGAAGTATTCGAAAGAGGTTTTGATGAATATCAGATCAATATCCATCAATAGCATGCTTTCGATAGAGACGGAAGGGCTAATTTAAGCATGCCAAAAGACCCGAATACGTACCTACAACTTCAAAACCTTGAAAGTGGAATGTCAAAGGTGGAAGGATGAATACAAAAGGTTGGTGAAGAGACCTTTCAATAGCTTTGGAAGGATGGACGCAGAAGGGTCCAACTAGCATCTATAAATAGGACCCTAGGGGTCCATGTTTGGGATCGATTTTTGGATTCCTACATTTCCTTGTCAAATCGAATTCTTGTAACCCTAAATCAAATTGGGGACAAATTTTATTACTTGTAATCCATTTGTGAGAAATAAAAAAGAGAGGATGCATGGACTTGATATTCATTTCGAATATGAGAATAATCATCTCAGCCATTAGCATGTCTAATGACCAATTGCACATGATACACACTTATCTTCTTAACCCTTTATTAGCATATGCTACGCTATAGAACCTATTTAGATATCTTGACTCTAAAGCATATTATAATTACGTCCAAAGCCCTTGCAGCACTAAAGTAACGTGATGATGATAATTAAATGTTATCGAGTCCCTTGGACTTACGACATTTATCCAAAATAAGGCTCTATGGCATATTGAATTCACTCTTTACTCAAATTCTTATATATCAAGTTTCGAAGCCTTTCGAAGGGTACTGGACCTTCAAAGGGGTTCTCTTTGTAACCGTTGAATCAACCCTTTGGGAGGACTTCTTTGAAAGGCTTTTGAATACTTTTGAATATATCTTGGCTTTCGAAGGAAATCCCCCCAGTGCTTCTGTATCGACACCTTCGAAGGGGTCCATCGAATGGGCTCTTGACCTCATTTTGATCCCTTCAAAAGGGGCGGTAAATAGGATAGCAACATTGAATCTCGATTCTAACAATACAAACCCTTTTGAAGTCCTTCGAAAGGGATCTTCCTCTGATTCACTTTTAATCAAATGCACCTTTGGATGTTGATGATTATATCGTTAACATTTTTGGCGCTAGAAGGAGGGTTCGAACATCCGACCTTATTCTTTCCTTATAGATTAATTATGGAAAGTTTGATTTTTTTATGGGAAAATGAAATAAAAAAACTAAGTCGATTGGATGAAGAAGCGGTGCACACAACAGTTTTGGAGGAAAATATTACGCCAACCTTCCACTTAGAAGGCGCTATGCCAGGACAACCATTAACTCTTGATGATAATGTAGCTAAGATAAAACATTTGGAGCAATGACTATTGGAAATGTAAGAACTCCTGGAAGCAGCCCTTACTCAGATATCATCTAAAACCACTAAGCCAACAACAGGGGACGAAGTGGTCTCCTTAAGGAGGAATCTGAAGGCTTACTCGTTCGAAGGCAAAAGCAAGATTAACTTAACATCTCAAAGAAGAAGGAACATTATGCAGCTAAATCTGATCACCATAGTAGAATGCAAGATCAATCCTTGGAGCAATCTGGAAGCTCAACCTCAAAGGAATATACTCCAAATCGAAAAAGCTATTATGATACCCAAGCATATTTTAAGGACATGACAAAGAAAGTTGTTAAAGAGATGTTGAATGCTAAAGAGAAAAGAACTTTAGATGAGAAAGTGAATGATAACGATCGAGTAGCTCCATTGATTGACGAAATCATGTCAACAACAATTCCATCTCATGTTAAGGTTCCTTCTATGAAGTACCATGGCACTACTGATCATGATGATCACCTAATGGCTTTTGATATCCAAATGGACCTTTATAATGCCTCGGGGGTAGTGCGATGTAGAATATTTTCCGTAACACTTCAAGGGGATACTGTGAAATGGTACCACCAATATCAGGATAAAACTATCTACTCATGGAAATAATTCTTTTATGAATTATCTACTCAGTTTTTCATATGCAAAGATCCAACAATTGACTACACCATCTTGGCAAACATCAAGCAAAGGCAAGGAGAATCGTTGGGTGATTATGTCAAAAGGTTCAATGTAGCGGCATTAAAGGCCAAAGACATGAATGATAGAGATAAGATAATCCTAGTGCACTCGGGATTGATAGAAAAACACGCCGTTGTGGAAAGAGCTCTTCATCCATAGATGTAAAAATTTACAAGGTTTTCACTTTCAAGCTAATAAATTCATTCGAATGGATGAATTATACTATGCTAAAATGAAAACTAACCCCAAGAAGGAAATTGAAGATTTGGATTCGATCGAGTACACAAAAGGTTAAGGTGGGAAGACTCCAACTCCAATTCAGTTGCTTTGAATAAACCTTTGTCTTATATCTACGCCACAAATAAGAAATAGGTTAATTTCCCAACATCATTCAAGTCCAAGAACTTCCCCGAGCAGAGATACAGAGGTGATTATTGCACTTATCATAAGGCGAATGGCCATAAGACAAAAAAGTGTCGAGTGCTTGCCGGGATTATTCAAAAGCTAATTCGTGAAGGACATATGAAAGAGTTTGTCCAAGATAAACAGAAAGCACCACGAACTAACAATGAACCCAAAAAATTCCCTAGTAATGTTGTGAATGTTTTAGAAGTTGAAGATCCATTGAATTTAAGTCCACCCTTGAACAAGATTGATGTGATTCGTGGGGGACCGCATCCAGTGGGAATTAGTAAGGGAGCTAGGAACAAATATATCAAAGAAGATGGGGAAGAAGTGTTCTCTGTACAGAAGGAGCCTCATTCAAAAACCCGGGACTTAATATACAAATGCCAAATCTTGTCATCACTCTACAAGAGCTAAATAAAGGAATCCATCATCCCCATAATGACCCTCTTATGATCACAGCTCAAATCGGGCTTTCCATACTATCCAAGATTCTAGTAGATACCGGAACCACGGTTAACGTCATCTTCAAGCATGCTTTCGATCAGATGGGCATTCCTGAGGATTAGTTGGAGCCTAGTTTTGAACCTATCTTTGGATTCAATAATAAGGGGTCGACACTGGTAGGGCAAGTAAAGCTACTGGTACAAATGGGCCTGCTACCATGCTGCAGAACTTTTGAGACTCTCTTTGTGATCATCGATCGGCCTTCATATTATAATGCATTCTTTGGCATCCTGCGCTGAATGAGGTGGATGCTTTTGTCTCACCAAAATACCTGATGGTAAAGTTCTTGACTGTTAACTCCTTTATTTCGGCGACCTAAAACTCTGACTTAACAGCTATTCACAACCTAAAAAATGCCACGACCCAACGACCTAACTACAGAACATACTTCACGACCTAACATATTCAACGACCTAAAGGAAGTTGCGACCTAAAAGAAGCTGCGACCTAAAGGAAGTTGCGACCTAAAGGTATCAACGACCTAACTTTTCCAACGACCTAAGAGTGCTAGTGACTTATGAAGTATCACGACCTAACTTCTCTACGACCTAAGAGGCCTCACGACCTAGCAACCTAACTGGTTCAGAAGGCAGTGCAACTTAACGACCTAAGAAAGTCTACGACCTAAAGTGGCTACGAGTTAAGGACTTCACGACCTAAGAACTTAACGACCTAAGGAAGTTAGCGACCTAAGGAGTGTCGCGACCTAAGAGCTTTACGACTTAGCAGACTCTACAAGCTACCGACCCGACCTAAAGTTGCTTACGACCTAACTCCTGAAGTAAACTTCATGAGCTAACGACCTAAAGACTCCATGAGCTAAAAGAAAAGAAAGGCACGACCTATCTTAGGTCGCTTACGACTTACCACTTCAGATGAATCTAAGTGCAACTCCATCAGCCCAGCCTCCTAAGTTGCGAGATGACCATGACCTATCTTAGGTCGCTCGCGACCTACGACCTAACTTAGGTCGTACGCGACCTAAGACTTAGGGCAATATTTCTGTCCAGAATCACTCCTATAAATACCCCACTACCTTCAACATGAAGGGGACTTTTGGCCAACCATTTTTCTGAAGCGTTGTTACTCTGCCGAATTCTCAACTCATCTGACATTTGAAGAACTTTAATCACTTAAGACATTACAACAAGCTTTGAGAGGAATCTACTGCATTCAACATGAATTCGAGGAGATCTTCAACATCGAAGCTTGAGCTAATAGTCTAAAGTGTTTAGGAATCGAAATATATTGTATTTTGAAGAGCATTGTATCATTTTTTAATCAGAATCAGCAATAAAAGAATATAAAGTGGACGTAGGCTCAATTACGGGCCGAACCACTATAAATCTGCTGTTCCTTTACCGTTTTCTGCTATTTTCAGCTTATATTCTATTCCCGTACCAACGGGTGGTGCTTTCACGTTATTACTACACACACCGGGTGTTAGCGTTCACTTTTCAGCATTAACATTTTGGTGCTTTCACTGAGAACCCAACTCAGGCGATCATTCACCATTACTTCACGGAAGTTTGTTAAAAAAATTTCCTTCAAAACCAGACGTCTATCAAACATAATGGCCCCTGGAAGAAAACGTAAGTCTATCAGATCTGATGATGACCGCAACAATACTGCCACTTCTCTTTCTCCAAGTCAAGCAGCTCCAAGTGTCGGGGTGACGCGAGAGGAATTAGATGCTGCTGTCTCTGGATTGTATCAGCAGATTGAAACTCAGAATAATCTGATGATGGAAAAGGTGAATGCTTTGCTCGGGGCTAATTAGAGACTAGTAAATAATGAAGAAAACTTGGCTGATGCTGTTCCCAACTCCGAAGGGAGAAATATTCCTCAGGACAGATCTGGTGCCGCTGAAGGGGGACCTCCCCAAGCTGAAGGATCCAGGCCATCGCCAATTCTCCCCGAACGTTTGCCCGGGCAAACTTCTGAGAAAATGGCCGAAGCCTATTCTGCAAAGTTACTAAACAATGAGGAGTATCTCTCCGGCATGATTCGGCAGATAATGAAAGAAAGCATGCAGAGAAACGAAGATGAGAATGATTGGGGATTTGCTCCGAGTAAAACTCCATTTACTGAAAGGATTCTAAAGGCTGAGTTTCCCAGAAAATTCGTTCCTCCTACCATTCCTTCTTATCGAGGAACAAGTGATCCGAATCAATTCCTATACAAATATGATTGGCACATGACTGGCGCCAGAGCGACTGATGAGATTAAATGCCGGTATTTCCCGGTATACTTGGAAGGAGTGGCGTTACTTTGGTTTACCAAGCTTCCTGTGCGATCTGTTGATCAATTTTCCGATCTGACTCGAAAATTCAAGGAACAATTCAGGTTGTACACTTCAAGAGCAAAGGATATAATGTCTCTTTCGAGTCTCGAACAGAACCCTGGAGAGCCCATCAAATCCTTTTTGCATCGTTTTAACATAGCCTTAGCTGAAGTTGATAAAGCAGAACCGCGAATGATTTTAACCTACCAAATGCAGGCTATTGACAAGTCAAGCGAATTTGGAAAATGGTTGAAAATGAAGGAACCAAACTCTCTCGAAAATTTTTATAAAAAGGCCGATGAATTTATGCGCCTAGAAAACCTTTCCGCACCAGCAAAGGTGGTAGTTGCTAAAGACAACAATAATGATCTTGCTTTTAACAAGAGAGATTCTGGGAATCAGAAAAGGGAAAATGACGGGGGAAAGAACAAGGGGAATGAGAGGAAACTCCACCGCTTTAATCCTTCAGATTTTACTCCTTTAACCGATACACCAGGAAATATCTTTTTCGCAACAAAAGATGTTGTCAAGTATCCTAAGCCGCCTGAAATGAGAAGAGGTGCAGTGCGTAATGGGAAATTCTGCCGATTCCACAATCAACCTGGCCATGACACTGACCAATGTCGCCAGTTAAAAAGTGTGATTGAAGAATTGCTGAAACAGGGTAAACTTCAACAATATGTGAAGAAAAGCGAAGTCGATCCAACCTCATCCACTCGGGGGCAAGAATATCCTGCTCATCAATCTGGCTCTGGCAACAACGCTGCAATGCAAGATTCCGAAAAGCTTGTCATTAACGTTGTCACAGGAGGTCCATACCCAGCAAGCGGAAGTTGGGACGACTGCTAATTACCCACAAAACTGCAGCTGGGGCATCTTTCATTCTCTCTGGCATATGAATTCAAAACTACGAATCCAGTAGAAATTGGAATTCAATCTGGGGATTCTGGAACAACAATCACTTGCATCCATTTTTTACTTAACGGCATTGCTTAAATTTGTAAAATAATGATGGATGTAGAACTTTTGTATTGTAAAACGCTAAGAAATTGGTGTGATTCAATAATAAAGAACTGTAAAATTTGTGTTCTCTAATACTGTAAAATGCCTGTCTCATTTCGATATGCAAGCTTCTTTAAAATATTGCTAAAATGTCGATTATATATTGCAGGCTATCAAAGCAAAGCTTACTTACTCCATGCATCCCAAAACTCAGCGACTCCTACAAATCACTCAACAAGGCTAAGCCACAAAAGTGGCGCTATTCACAAACCGTTAGTGATTCCACCAAAGTGGGCACCTTCCTGACGAGAAGGTTCCAGACTCTTGCTAATTAATCGCGATCGTTTGATTAAACAAACATCCGGTAAAGAAGTTTGCGTCTGCCCCATGGATTCACTCGACGATAAAGCACATTCCTCTGGCAACAAGAAAACACCTTGCAAGGAGAATGGAACATGCACTTGGAATGGTAAAAAGGAATCGCTAAGAAGCAGATGGTGGGAGGATACAAGCAACAAAGCTCTCTTTGAGGCATAACTCTTCAGAGAAGACCTCTTCAGGAGCAGAAAGACCTCTTCGGGGGCACACTTCACCGTGCTTGAAGTACCAAACAAAAGACCTCTTCGGGGGCACACTTCACCATGCTTGAAGTACCAAAAGCTGCTTCTCCTCGGAGACCAAAAACTGCTTCTCTTCGGAGACCAAAAACTGCTTCTCTTCGGAGACCAAAAACTGCTTCTCTTCGGAGACCAAAATCGCTTCTCTTCGGAGACCAAAAACTGCTTCTCTTCAGAGACCAAAAACTGCTTCTCTTCGGAGACCAAAAATTGCTTCTCTTCGGAGACCCAAATCGCTTCTCTTCGGAGACCAAAAATCGCTTCTCTTCGGAGACCAAAATTGCTTCTCTTTGGAGAACCAAAAAAGACCTCTTCGGGGGCACACTTCACCATGCTTGAAGTACCAAACGCAAGCCCTCTTCGGAGGCACGAAGACCTTTTCAAAGGCACATTTCACCAAAATCGCTTCTCTTCGGAGACCACTAAGCCTTCTTCGGAAGCACTAAGACAAATAAAGCCTTTTAACAAGGCACATCCTAAAAACTTTGTTAATGGAACCACTAACGACCATCGCTGAATACTTATGATTATTTGTACAAACAAATATGCAGTAAAACAGCCAATGACTGTCCTGTGGTTCGATTCAACAATAAAATATAATTGTCTGACAAACAGATCAAAACATTCTTCAAAAGCTCACTTCATTGCGTAGGAAAATTCACTTTTTAACAAATGAAAGTGATCATCTCCGAAAGTTGAAGTGTTCTTTAGAATGAAAGAGAGAGTAAAAATTTCTCCCAATCAAAATGTATTCTATTAAAAGGAGAATAGTATTTCCCCAAATCGGAAAAATTATTCTCTAAAATAAGAATACAAGTCTTTTCAGAATATTGCAGTAAGCCGTGATACGGGGGCACATATAACTATATTAATAGAAACAACGCTCAACTGTCATATCACGAGCTCACTGCGGTATTATATAAAGTAAATAAAGAATCATTTATTCTACATTACAATGAGAAATAAAATACATTCTCACATACACAAGAATTTGTACAAGTAAAAAGAATTATTTTATTCAATACTGTGAAAATTCTTTACATGTGCAGATCTCAAAAAGCGGAGACCGGTATCCGCACAACTTCCGGCCAATACATGCAAAAAACGGAAAAGGAAAAATCAAGCTCATTCCTCCTTCTTCTCGCCTTTAGAGCCTTTACCCGGCCTGATAATTAGCTTCGGAGGCCGTTGTGGATGAGTCGGAGAAGAAGGAGAAAGAGGCACAACCGGATCAACTTCTGCTTCCACTCCAACGGCAGAAGAGCTTTTCTTGCCCTTCTTCGAAATTACGCGTTTCCCCTTCTTTTTCGAGGAAGACTCACTGCCTGGAGTAAAAAACTCTGAAAGCTTCGTGTCGTCGTCATAAGACTGCTCTGGAGTCTTCTCGCCTTCTTCAAGTTCCCCAGCTTTTGGCTCTTGCGAAACAACCGGATTTTCCAAGTCTTTGAGGGCTTCAATTTTCTCTTCTTGCGATCCTGGTTGAGAAGCTGCAAGAGGAGTAACTTGAGAAGGAGGAGGAACGGCAGCTGAAGAAGGAGAAGTTGGCATAGCTTACGGTGCTTCCACTACAGAAGAAAAGAAGTTAAAATCAGTATTCTCCAAGATAAGAGAAGATATTGGTTCGTCCAGGCTTAAGTAATAAGTAAGAAGTTCATCAAGCTCAGTCGAATCGAATAAGTAATTCACTGGAACTGGGTCGACGTCAAAGTTACCTGGAGAAGCCGGCTTTGCAAGATCAATCTCAAATTTCTGAGCCGCAATGTCTTCCAGGGCCTCTTCATCGGTGGGAGTGGTCACAATTTCTTTGTCAACTTTAGCGGGAGGCGAAGAGTGAGAACTAGAGCCAGCAATATCCACATCAGCTGAAGCCGAAATACGAACATGGGCAATAGGAAGTATTTCTTTCTCAGGATGCTTCTCTCCCGTCGCTTCGGCTCGCACTCGGGTAAGCTGTTTTTTTCCTTTGGCAAGTGCAGCGCGGGCGCTCTCATCTAAGTAAGTAGCTTCAAGATCTGCTTCAGCATAACCGGCACCGCCGAACATATCAATGATCGCCTCCCATACTTCAGCTAAGGTGACTTCATATTCCAGTCCCAAAAATGAAAGGCTCCCACGCCCCAAGACGCAATGGACATAAAAGTCGAATAAAGTCGTGTCAATGGTGGCTCTGGTTGCCTTATGGGATTCTTCAGCTGCAGCTTTACCAGCGAGAGCTTCATCACGCTCTCTTTCAGCCTTCAATAACTGAGACTGCAGTCTCGTAATTTCTAAGTCTTGAGAGCTGACTTTCTCCCGAAGTTGAGCAGCGTCATCGCGATATTTTCTAGTAACATGCTGCTCTGCTTCAAGTTTCACTTCAGTATCTCGCTGAGCAGCATGGGCATCTCGAACTTGCTTTTGGAGCATTTCTTCCTTTTGTGAATAAGAAGTGGAAGAAGTAGCAAGCTCGTTTTTGAGTCTTTCAACTTCGGCTTCAAGCCTCCAATAATCATCAGTAATGCTTTTCATTTCAGCATCATGCTGCTTGCAAATTTTATCCCATTCTGATTTATCATTCTCCATGGTTAACATGGCCTCAAGATTCATATGGTTGACCCCTTGAAGTTCATCAACCAGCTTCTGCCATCCAGACATTCTTTCAATGTCAAGCTTGACAGCATCGAGATTTCTCAACATCGCCTGCTTATCAATGGGAACCAAATCTAAATCAAAGCGTACCCCCTTTAAGCACCATTGCGGGAACCGGCTTTGAAAAGTTGGCGGACCTTGACCAACTTGGTATTGAGGCCTGTTGATGATTTTTTGAATGTCAGATGTCTGAAGTGCAGGAGAATCAGAAGGGATATCACGAGGAATTGAAGCAGGGGTCTTTTCCGAAATTGCAGACGCGTCCTTTTTGCCGAGTTTGGTCCGCTTGCTAGAATCATCGGCAATGTGACTCTTCCCCTTGTCGTCGTAAGATTTTCTTTTATGAGAATCGTTGCTTCTGCGGGAAGAGTCATATCGCTCGCCCCTACTCCCATAGTGCTGTTCATCTTCTCTTCTGCGGCGCTCTTCATAATCCCATCTCTCGCGAGCTTTTCTAGAGGCCCTTTCTTCATCGGTCTCCTGACGGAGAGGAAGATAGTGCCTAAAATCATAAGCATCGCGGCTTCCATGACGCTGGAATTTGTCGTAGTATGATCCACTTCGCCCCATCAGAGAACCTGAAATTGAAGAAAACACAAGTCTTAGAAATCTTCAAATTAAAGAAGCTAAGTGCATATAAGTGCCAAAAAATCCTAAGTGTGTGCGGTGTGCAAACTACGCGCGTCAGACTACAAACCACTTTTGGGTGTGGAAATGGCAATGACTTGTGTGGTAGATGTTGTAGTTTGTTGCAAAGAAGAGGTCGCTTCAACAACAGGAGAGATCGCTTTTGAAGCATCGTCTTTAAAATGCTCCTGAGAGGTTATCATTATATCACTCAAGTTATCAAAGGTGTCATCTCCGTGATATCCAGCGGAACTCTCTTTTTCAACTTCCACATCGACCGTCTTTTCAAAAATTCGAGGATTTTCTTCTTCTTCAATAACGGGAGAAAGTGTTAACTTGCTGGACGACCCCACAACATCAGTAGAAGTAGAACACTTCACCAGTGATGTTTCAGTGGTGGGTTCTTTCAGTGAAAGTTCTCTAGCAGGCACCGGGGCATTTGACGTCGTTGCCGGAGAATAAGGAATTTCATGAGGCTGGATGGAACGAGAAGAATGTAGAAGTTCGAACTGGTGCAAAAGTTCATCTTTTAACAAGAATTTGGCGCTCCTCTCTTCCATAGCCACAGCATTTAAAGTCTCAAAAGTCGACTTGAGGCTGGGATTTCTAAGCGGGGGAGGAAGTGCTGAAAAAAGAAAAGGATGAGGATAAGCATTTGATAAATTCGGGTTTCGAAAAGCTCATAAGATGAACGGAGAAAGGCAATCTTACTCGCGACTCTCCAGACATAGTAGAATCCCGGAGGACATCGGACAAAGAAGAATTGACTTAGGAACCCGTGAGCACTATCGGGAAAATCCAAAATCAATCTCCGATTTCTGGCACCTCTTACAAGCACGATCGAAGGATGATCTTTGTTCTTCGAAAAGGTGCATAAATAGCAAATTTCATCGAAGCTCGGGAGACGGTCGAGCGTCCTCCTAAACAGAACACATAACCCATTAGAACGGCATAACCGTTGGGGTGTAGTTGGAAGGGCGAGATGGATAATCGAAGAAAGAGTTCCTGGAGAAATTCGTTGAAAGGTGGAATAGCTCCGCTTAAGCACATCTGGCAATTCACTACGACGAAACCGAGAGGTGGCCTGTCAGCAGTGTCGTTCGCCCCCGGAAATATAGCATCTGATTCGACAATATCGAACTGGGTACACAGTTGCCTGAAAACTTTGTGGCTCAGAGTGGTCGGAGTTCTTTCTGGAGGATCGATCAATGGGTTAGCAATCGGGAGAGCTTCTCCAGCCGGACCTAAATCTTCTTGTTGAGATGTCATTCTACACAATCAACTGGATATTCAAATGTGAAGGTGCACGTTTCCTAAAAAGTGTGAAGTGTTGTGCAAAACTAATGAAAATAGAAAACAAACATAACTGAAACTAAACTAATTGACAATTGGTCGATTACAAGGTTTCAGGACTTGTTAATTTCAAACTCAGGTGCAGTATTAATGCAAGCTAATTAGTTTTAATTAACTATTTTTAGTTGTGCTTTAATACTTCACTTGAATTGGTTGGTTAATAGCGCTTCGTTCACATAGTTCATTTAAGTTAATTATTCTTTATCTACTAATCTGTCATTCGATGTGGGCAGTCAATGGCAGTATGTTTGTCCCAGTTTTTGCAAATGTTGTATTTAACAGGTTGATAGCTTTAAAGGTTGATATAATCTGTAAAAGAATGCAATCAAGTTCAACAAAGTCCAGGCAGTTCAAACAGTTCGAAATTCAGTCATGTTCTACTCAGATTCCCAAGTGTTAGGTCGCTCACGACCTAGCATAAGTTGGAGCCTTTTTTAGGTCGCACAGTGCAAAATTGAAGAGTTCAAGATGATATAAACCTGTTAAGTCCTAGCTCGGCCGCGACTTAGAGCTTATGCCACAAAACGTTAGGTCGTTGTTATGTTAAGTCGTGCTACATTCACTCAATGTAATTAGGTCATTGAATTGATAAGTCGTTCTGTTCAAAGTTCGACCAGGTCCAAACAGTATCTTAGGTCACAAGAATGTTTAGGTCGGTCAAATATCTTAGGGCGTAAGTCGTAGGTCGCGGAAGACTTAGCGCAAAACTCTTAAGTCGTATAGATCTGTTAAGTCGCCGACTTCCCCTCCACGCAATCACTTACTGAATCCGATAACCCGATATCGCCATTACAAAGAAGACCATCATCCTCTTCGTGAATTCCATTCATCTGCACATACCGCCAGATCGCCCAGCAAATCGATTTCAAATCCCTCCGATCCATTACAAACATTACCGTGCATTCATGAATCACATCAACATATCAAACAACGAAAGTCGATTGTAATAATCGTTCAAAAAATGAAACATGGTGCATGGAATTGGACTTGGGTCGGAGAACACAAGTTCATGTTTGGGCGGCGATTATGGTGGGACAGAGATTGAATTCACTTACGTAGTGTGTTAGTAAGGATGGATCGACGACTAAGTGAGTTGAATTCTCCCTTGGAAGTTCAAAGATTCGTCAATGGCAGTGGGAAATCAGAGCAGTAAGGTAAAGGGGAAGAAAACGACCTAACAGTTTATATGGGGTTGAGAGGGGAAGGTGAATAGGCAAATAAGTTAGCAAAGTTTTAGGTCGTTCACAACCTAACAAGGTTAAGTCGAAGCACACGACCAATGGCATAGGCATGTACGTCAAGGGGCAAATGTTAACTCCTTTATTTCGGCGACCTAAAACTCTGACTTAACAGCTATTCACAACCTAAAAAATGCCACGACCCAACGACCTAACTACATAACATACTTCGCGACCTAACATATTCAACGACCTAAAGGAAGTTGCGACCTAAAAGAAGCTACGACCTAAAGGAAGTTGCGACCTAAAGGTATAACCGACCTAACTTGTCCAACGACCTAAGAGTGCTAGCGACTTATGAAGTATCACGACCTAACTTCTCTACGACCTAAGAGGCCTCACGACCTAGCAACCTAACTGGTTCAGAAGGCAGTGCAACTTAACGACCTAAGAAAGTCTGCGACCTAAAGTGGCTGCGAGTTAAGGACTTCACGACCTAAGAACTTAACGACCTAAGGAAGTTAGTGACCTAAGGAGTGTCGCGACCTAAGAGCTTTACGACTTAGCAGACTCTACAAGCTACCGACCTAAAGTTGCTTACGACCTAACTCCTGAAGTAAACTTCACGAGCTTACGACCTAAAGACTCCACGAGCTAAAAGAAAAGAAAGGCACGACCTATCTTAGGTCACTTACGACTTACCACTTCAGATGAATCTAAGTGCAACTCCATCAGCCCAGCCTCCTAAGTTGCGAGATGACCACGACCTATCTTAGGTCGCTCGCGACCTATGACCTAACTTAGGTCGTACGCGACCTAAGACTTAGGGCAATATTTCTGTCCAGAATCACTCCTATAAATACCCCACTACCTTCAACATGAAGGGGACTTTTGGCCAACCATTTTTCTGAAGCATTGTTACTCTGCCGAATTCTCAACTCATCTGACATTTGAAGAACTTTAATCACTCAAGACATTACAACAAGCTTTGAGAGGAATCTACTGCATTCAACATGAATTCGAGGAGATCTTCAACATCGAAGCTTGAGCTAATAGTCTAAAGTGTTTTGGAATCGAAATATATTGTATTTTGAAGAGCATTGTATCATTTTGTAATCAGAATCAGCAATAAAAGAATATAAAGTGGACGTAGGCTCAATTACGGGCCGAACCACTATAAATCTGTTGTTCCTTTACCGTTTTCTGCTATTTTCGGCTTATATTCTGTTCCCGCACCAACGGGTGGTGCTTTCACGTTATTACTACACACACCGGGTGTTAGCGTTCACTTTTCAGCGTTAACATTGACTAAAAGGGGTTCGAGTACTATTCAGGGAGAACAATTTAGCTCCTACGAAATGTATTTTGCAACTCTTAATCAATACAAAAGGGAGTAATCTTCTTATCATGATTCCTTCACTATTTTTTATCCTTTGAATGATGAATTTTTACATCCAACATTCGAAGCAAAAATAAAATCTAATAAAACGAATAAACATGTGTTTGAAAGGTACATCTCACCTGGAGGGAAGAAAAAGAGGACTGATGCTAACTCTGTTGAAGAAGGCGAGATTATCACAAAATTGGATTGCCGAGGAGAAATGGAGAGCATAAAGCCTACAAAGGATCTTGAAGAAATTTGTATAGATCCAACTAATTCAACCAAAATGGTCAAAGTGGGAAAAGAGTTAGAGAACAACTTGAAAGCAAACTAGATTCAATTCCTTAAAGCTAGCAAGGATGTATTTGCATAGACCTATTCAGATATGGTCGGGATTGAACCATTAGTTATGTGCCACGCACTAAATATTAACCCAAATGCGACTCCTATTCGGCAAAAGAAAAGGCAGTTTGACAAAGTTTGATCTAACGCCTTGAAAGAAGAGGTTAAAAGGCTACTTGAAAATGGATTCATTAGGGAAGGTTTTTTTATCCAAAATGGCTAGCAAACCCTGTGTTGGTAAAGAAGTTGAATGGAAAGTGGAGAACCTACGTCGATTACACTGATCTAAATAAAGCATGCCCAAAAGATAGTTATCAGCTACCCAGAATAGACCAGTTAGTTGATGTGACTAGCGAACACAAGCTATTATCTATCATGGATGCTTATTCCGGATAAAATTCAAGAAAGAATAGGGACAGTAGCCTATAAATTAGAATTGCCAGAAGAAATGAGAGCAATGCATGATGTTTTTCATGTGTCTCAACTAAGAAGATGGGTTCATGATAAGGAGGCAATCCTAGAATCCTCTAAGGATGTGCAGATTGATCCTAGAATGATCTATGAAAAGGAGCCAGTGGGCATAGTTTCTAGAGAAACCAAGAAATTGAGAAACAAAGAAATTAAATTAGTAAAAGTACAATGGAGTCTAGACCCAAATGATTGCACATGGGAAGTGGAGGATAAAACCAGAAATGATTATCCACAACTGTTTGATTGAAGAAAAGGTAAATTTATATATATACTAATGAATGTGTTGTTTGAATATGCATTGTGATTTTTATCTTGTATTGATATGCATAGTGCTTAAATAAGTGGTTGGATTGAGAATGGTTTTGAAATCAGAAAATTCATTTTTCTGAAGTAATGATACTTAAGTTAAGTATGCAAGAATTGTGAGACACAATTCCTAAAAGGAGGGGTATATGTGATAACCCTGATTTTTGTGAATAATTTCATAAGTTAATTTAGTTTATAATTGTTTAAAATCACATTGAAAAGATAGGAATGGGAAATTGAATTGCAAGTACATGGTTTGAAACATGTACATGTGCACAAGACAGTGTACACATGTACACAGATTTCTGTGTAATAAAATTTAGCAGAAATCAATAAATAAATTAAAATAACTAATTTAGAAATACATATGCATGAAGATAGAATTTTGTCTTTAAATAAAATATAGTACAAAGAAAATAAGAGCTAGGCTGAAATAAACTTAAAATTATTTAGAGAAAGAAAGAAAAATAAAAGACTTAGGTATACATATTTTATACATGTATACAGTCAACCAATTTCTGGAAGAAAACAGAAGTTACATGGAAATGGCATGAGTCCTTAAACAAACACTTTATCTATTTCCAGTAATTTCTTTAATTAAGAAAAATAAGAAGTCATGCATATGACATGACCGGGGAAAATTAAAAGGGAGAAGCTGACTTCTGAAAAGGAAGACAAGGACCACATACCCTTTTATTTTCTTGAATCAAACCAGAGGCAGGCTATGTTTTGTATGGGGTAGAACTGACATTGGGTAATTCCATAAACCCTAGTAACAGCCAAGATTTATATAAAAGGCTTAGTATAGTAACACCATACACATTTTTCTCTTCATTAACCTAGAAAAATTTTAATAAGAAGTACCAGCCATTAGAGTTAGAGGAAGGCAGAGGATCAAAAGGAAGGCAAAGCTCAGGAAGAAGGAATTGAGTGTGAGTAACCTCACTGAAAACTTTGTCATTAAGTCCTGAATATTGAGGCAGCCTATTTGAACTAATCATTCATTTTCTTTTACAAGTTATGTTTTATGATTTGATGACTTTGGTTTGTTAATGATCTATTTAAGTGTAAAACCCCCTCTCTGATTTACCCAGAAAGATAAGAGTCATGGATTCATGGTTTAAAATGTTTGTCTGTGATATGGGTTAACTTTGAGATGGAGTGATTTCTTTTATAAGATTTCTTTATAAAGTTGTTTATAAAAATCCCCGGATTCATGTGGTAGATATATGGTCTGAAGATAGAAAGAAATATGGGGCTGTAACATTGTGTTGTTGCTTATGTCTCATGTTAATTAAAACAAAAGAAAATGTAGAAGTGCAATGTTGTACATGTGCTGAGTTTCTATGTTTTATGAACTGCCCAAATCAAAATATACTTATGGTTTAGCCAGATCATGAATTTGATTGAACGAGAGGTAAGAAAAAAAAAATAATAACTAGTAAATTACTTAGGACCATATGCTTACATCTTGATCCATTGAAACCCATAGGCAAAATAATGTGCTAAGAAATCACATCTATTTTTCATGATTAAATGTTTTCTTCTGAGAATATAACTTACCAAACTCTGGATGATTACATGTTGGTTGCATTGTTTATATTTCTCTGATTAAAAAGTGAGATGCAGAAGGGATTAGCACAGTTATGAAAAGGAAATAACACTTAGTAATTTAACTAAGGACTTGGGATCTTAGGGCTACCAAAATATAGCTTGGCAAGGGGAACATTGCAAGCTCACACATGGTATGTTTATACCCAGGGGCCTGAGTGTGCTGGGTTAACAGAGAGATGTCCCAGGCAGTGTGTGTTTAAAAAAAAAGAGGAAGTAGCTAAAGACCCTATTATATTTGATAGTGAACTTTAGAAATAGGTTCAGAGAGGTTTGGGTAAAATCCCTGATGGCCAGTAAAATTATAAAAGGGGCATGATGACTGAATTGATGATTGCATTGGTTGGTTTATGATGTCTTATTGATGAACCTTATGATTGTTTTCTATGAACTAAATCATTGTGATCATATATAATCTGTTTAACACCGATATGCATGCACATACCTTACAAAAACATGCACACAGAAGATACTAAGTTTCTTATTCATGCAAAGTACTGGAATATAAATAGAATTGAATAAGATCATGTTTTCAGTTAGATTATTCATACCAGACAAATAGTCTGACCCTTTTGTGTTTATGCACCATTGGGTGTCTCATATTCATATGGGGCAGCTCATGGTGATTTTGCAGGAAAGTAGGAATTGCTTTGATCAGGCTTTGGATGTTTAACTGCTTAAGGAATTGGATGATATATTTAAAGATTTGTTGAAGTTAAATTAGATGCTTGGGCAGAATTATGTTAAGCTACTTTGTTTAAATTTACTTAGAAAACTATTGTGTTGTTGAAACTAGTGGTCTGCAAGTCTTGAATCCATATATGTATCAGCTGAAACTTATATGTTTTATTTTGCAAAAATGTTTTGCTAAAGAAGTAGCATTCCTAAGTCTCAATAACAGTTAGTTTAAATGGTTGAAAACTTGAGATTGAAAGGATTTGTGGTTTGTATGTATATCTAAAGAATTGACATAAGAAAATCCATGTTTAAGTCAAAAAAAAATCTGATAGAAAGGTTTTGAGTTGCTTTGAAAAGAAAACAAAATAGTATGTATTCTGTTATAAAAGAGTGCAAAAACTGAATAGGGCTAACATAGCCATTTCTTTTCTTGAGCCTGGGTTAAGCCAGCAACCAAGAGTTTTAAATTAAGTTTTCAGATCTGTTTCATAACCCAAAGTATAAGATAAACTCAGACAATTTTGTTAACAAGAAAGATAAGGCACCTGAATTGCCCACTGACACACACATGCACAGAAACATGCACACACACATGCACAAGTAAAAGCACAGTTTATCCAGTAATAAAATTAGAGGAATTTATGTAAAATGATAAGTCTTGAGACATAAGATCAATAGTCATGCATTAACCCAAGTTATTTGGAAAAATCTAGTTTTGAGAAACACTGTTGCTATGTAGAGAGTATTTCCTTTAAGTAATACTCAAACAGATTTCTACTTTCAAATTTCTGTACTCTGATTTAAGTAGAAAATGACTTATATATCTTCACATATATAAGTTCAAGATAAAATGAGTAAACCAATATTTTTATATTGGCAGAAAGGTCCTAGAAAGAAGAAAATTGGAATTAAATATTTTCTTGATTAAATGGCCACTGAATATTTATAAATAAAAAAAATTAAGTGGGTCATTTCGTTTGGTATCAAAGCTATGTTGTTAAATAACATAGCAAAAATTTTGTATGAATTAGTTTGCATTGGATGTATAGAAGTGTTTACTGCTTTGGATGTTTTGTTTGTTAATGTTTACACTATTGATATCTATTATGACAGAATAAGTGATAGAATAAAATGAATTAATCTATAGAGCATTAGGCAAAACAGACTAACCTAAGTGTTATATCCATAGAGCTATGGTAGGACCCAGACATCAAAATGTAGCAACAAGTGAACCACCCATGGTGAATGTGCAAGAATTCATGAGGGCCATAAGAGATGGAGTAGGCAACAGGCAGGAAAATCCACATGAGGAACTTTCCAAACTACTCAAGACTTTTACCAATCTTGGAGGCAAAACATTGATGGCACAGAAGGAGTTATGGGGGTTCAAAATTGGCTTAGAATTTTGGAAAGAATCTTTGCAGACATGCAAGTTGAAGACCAAAGGAAGAGGCAGATTGCATCCAGGCAATTGAGAGGAGCAGCTTTGGATTGGTGGGAGGTTATCATAGCTGGAAGACCTGAAGGAGAAGTGACATGGGATCAATTTAAAGCAATGTTGGAAGGCAGATTTATCCCTGCATCAGCTAAGGAGTCTTTACTGGAGGAATTCATCAAATTGAGGCAAGGGACTATGAGTGTCACTGAGTACACTCAAAAGTTTGAATCATTGGCAAAGTATGGTGCAGTGCTCATCACTACTGAGGAGGCTAAGAATGGCAGATATATTCAAGGGTTGAACCCTAGCCTTAGTAGAGCCATGCTACCATACAAGGATAAGACTTTTGATCAAGTTTTGGATTTGACTCTGAGCATTGAACAACATGATAAAGCTAGAGAGAATTTCAGGGCATTCAAAAATAATCAAAACAAGAAGGGAAAGGGTAAATTTCACCCTTATGATAAGAAGAAAATAGACATAGCTTCCACCAAGAAACCAGAAGAAGCCAAAACTGCTGAAGTTAAGAAGAAGATCACTTGTTACAACTGTGGTCAAGAGGGGCATATGAAAAATAGGTGCACCAATCCTAGACCAGCACCCTTCAAGTGTCACCAGTGTGGAAAGGAGGGTCACATAAGGAAGAACTGTCCAGAGTTTAAGCAAGGAAAAGTAGGAACCTTGGAAGGGAAAGGTAAAGCAACCGAGGGACCAAATGTTGAGAACCATGGCCAAGTTGAAGGTACTTTGCTTATTCACTCAATACCTTTTGTAGTAATGTATGATACTGGGGCTACACACTCCTTGATTTCCCATGATATTGTACAACAACTAAAATTAAATTGTATGATTGTTGATAAGCCATTGCTTATTAGAAGTCCTTTAGGTAGTTCCTGTGTTCTGGGTATGATATGTAAGCAACTGGGATTAAACATAGGGGGACATGTGTTTGAGTCAGACCTATATGTGTTACAATATCCGGGCATAGGGATTATTTTAGGGTTTGATTGGTTGAGTAGATATAAGGCTATCATTCATATGGAGGAATCCACCATATCATTGAAAGTTTCTGATGGACAAAGAATAGTTGTTCTCTGTGAGGCAAACAAAAATAGAAGTATAGCCAACCTTTCTACATTGTCAAATGAAAAACCCATGCCTGCATTAGAAGTGATCCCCATAGTTAATCAATATGTTGATGTGTTTGGTGAAGTGAGAGGAGTTCCAAACCACAGACCAGTTGAGTTTTCAATCAAGATAATTCCAGAAGCTAACCCAGTGGTTAAAATACCAACTAGAATGGGGCCTAAGGAGTTGATGGAGTTGAAAAAGCAATTGGTTGAACTAGAAGAAAAAGGTTTTATTAGACCCAGTAGCTCATCATGGGGAGCACCAATAGTCTTTGTTAAGAAACATGATGGATCCCTTAGATTATGTATTGACTATAGGGAATTGAATAAAGTCACAGTTAAAAATAAATACCCCTTACCAAGAATTGATGATCTCTTTGATCAATTGAGTGGTGCAAAGATATTCTCTAGGCTTGATTTAGCTTCAGGCTTTCATCAGATGAAAGTAGAAGAGGAAAGCATTAAGTATACAGCCTTTAACACCAGATATGGACTTTATGAATTTTTAGTGATGCCATTTGGCTTGACAAATGCTCCTTCCTACTTTGTTGATTTGATGAATAGGATTTTTAGAGAATACTTGGATAAGTTTGTATTGATATTTATTGATGATATACTAATTTACTCTAAGTCAGTTAAAGAGCATGAAAATCTTTTGCATATGGTATTTGAGAAATTGAGACAGGAAGACTTAAAAACCAAATTTTCAAAATGTACTTTTTGGCAAAATGAAGTGAATTTTCTAGGTCATATTATATCAGAAAAAGGAATATCTGTAGATTCCAATAAAGTCATTGCAGTGCAAGCTTGGAAAAGACCTACTAATGTCACTGAAGTCAGATCATTCATGGGAATGGCTGGTTACTATAGGAGATTTATAAAAGATTTTTCAAAAATCTCAATTCCACTAACCAGATTGACTAGGAAAAATCAAGTGTTTACTTGGACTGAAGAATGTGAAAAAGCCTTTGGGAAATTAAAAGAAGCATTGGTACAAGCTCCAATTCTTAAAGTGCCTGAAGGAAATGAAAACTTGGTGGTGTATACTGATGCAAGTGGACAAGGGCTTGGGGCAGTGTTGATGCAACAACATCAAGTAATAGCTTATGCTTCTAGGCAGTTGAAACCAAGTGAGGTAAGGTATGCTACTCATGACCTTGAATTGGCTGCCATAGTGTATGCTCTTAAATTATGTAGACACTACTTGTTAGGAGCAAAATTTGAAGTGTATACAGACCATAAATCACTTAAATATTTGTTTTCACAAAAAGAATTAAATATGAGGCAGCAAAGATGGATTGAACTCTTAGCCTCATATGATTTTGAAATATTGTACACACCTGGTAAGGCTAATAAAGTAGCAGATGCCTTAAGTAGACAACATGCTAAAGTGGCTAGATTAATGATAGAAGAGTTTAACACTTTATCATTATTAATTGATTCAGAGATAGAAAGTAATAACATAGAAAATATGAGCTTATGCAGTGGGAATGTAGAAATGGGAAAATTAAGTTTTATTACTCTGGGATCAGAATTGAAGAATAAAGTTGTAATGCTACAAAACCAAGATCCATTTTTATTTAAAAAGAAGACTCAAATATTAAATGTTGAGGCAGTGGAAGGTTTTCAGTTGAATGATCAAGGCCATTTGAAGAAAGGAGAAAGAATATGTGTTCCAGCAGTTGATGAGTTGAAGCAAGAAATCTTGGATGCTTACCACAAAAGCAAATATACTATACACCCAGGAAGCACAAGAATGTATCACAACCTCAAGAGAAATTATTGGGGGAGTGGAATGAAGAGTGCAGTGGCAACCTATGTATCTAAATGTATGATTTGCCAACAGGTGAAGGCTGAGTATCAAAAACCCTCAGGGATGCTTCAACCTTTGCAAATACCACAGTGGAAATGGGAAGACATATCAATGGATTTCATTGATGGTTTGCCTAGAACTAGGAGGGGAAATGATAGTATTTGGGTAGTGGTTGATAGGTTAACCAAGCCAGCAAACTTTATACCAGTAAAATCAGAAAGAAATGCAAGTACACTAGCCCAATTGTTTATTAAAGAAGTAGTCAGGCTGCATGGTATACCAAATACTATAGTAAGTGATAGAGATACCATCTTCACTTCAAAGTTTTGGCAGAGTTTTCACAAAGCAATGGGGACTGATTTATGCTTAAGCACAGCATATCATCCTCAATCTGATGGCCAAACAGAAATTGTGGACAAATTGCTTGAAGACATGTTGAGAGCTTGTGTATTGGATTGGGGAGGAAGTTGGGAGGATCATATCTTTTTAGCTGAATTTGCATACAACAATGGCCATCATAGTAGCATAGGCATGGCACCCTTTGAAGCACTTTATGGGAGACCATGTTTATCACCCTCAAGTTGGCATGAATCTGGAGAAAAAGTGGTCTTAGGACCAGAAAATGTGAAGGAGACTTCTGAAAAGATAGCTTTGATCAGAAAAAGAATTGCTTCTGCCCAGGATAGGCAAAAGAAATATGCAGATCAAAGAAAGAAGGCAGTACAATATGATGTTGGGGACTATGTATTCATCAAGATATCACCTATGAAAAATGTTCTAAGGTTTGGGAAACAAGGAAAGTTGATTCCTAGATATATAGGACCATATAAAATTCTAGAAAGAATAGGGATAGTAGCCTATAAATTAGAATTGCCAGAAGAAATGAGAGCAATGCATGATGTTTTTCATGTGTCTCAACTAAGAAGATGGGTTCATGATAAGGAGGCAATCCTAGAATCCTCTAAGGATGTGCAGATTGATCCTAGAATGATCTATGAAAAGGAGCCAGTGGGCATAGTTTCTAGAGAAACCAAGAAATTGAGAAACAAAGAAATTAAATTAGTAAAAGTACAATGGAGTCTAGACCTAAATGATTGCACATGGGAAGTGGAGGATAAAACCAGAAATGATTATCCACAACTGTTTGATTGAAGAAAAGGTAAATTTATATACAAACTAATGAATGTGTTGATTGAATATGCATTGTCATTTTTATCTTGTATTGATATGCATAGTGCTTAAATAAGTGGTTGGATTGAGAATGGTTTTGAAATCAGAAAATTCATTTTTCTGAAGTAATGATACTTAAGTTAAGTATGCAAGAATTGTGAGACACAATTCCTAAAAGGAGGGGTATATGTGATAACCCTGATTTTTGTGAATAATTTCATAAGTTAATTTAGTTTATAATTGTTTAAAATCACATTGAAAAGATAGGAATGGGAAATTGAATTGCAGGTACATGGTTTAAAACATGTACATGTCCACAAGACAGTGTACACATGTACACAGATTTCTGTGTAATAAAATTTAGCAGAAATCAATAAATAAATTAAAATAACTAATTTAGAAATACATATGCATGAAGATAGAATTTTGTCTTTAAATAAAATGTAGTACAAAGAAAATAAGAGCTAGGCTGAAATAAACTTAAAATTATTTAGAGAAAGAAAGAAAAATAAAAGACTTAGGTATACATATTTTATACATGTATACGGTCAACCAATTTCTGGAAGAAAACAGAAGTTACATGGAAATGGCATGAGTCCTTAAACAAACACTTTATCTATTTCCAGTAATTTCTTTAATTAAGAAAAATAAGAAGTCATGCATATGACATGACCGGGGAAAATTAAAAGGGAGAAGCTGATTTCTGAAAAGGAAGACAAGGACCACATACCCTTTTATTTTCTTGAATCAAACCAGAGGCAGGCTATGTTTTGTATGGGGTAGAACTGACATTGGGTAATTCCATAAACCCTAGTAACAGCCAAGATTTATATAAAAGGCTTAGTATAGTAAGACCATACACATTTTGCTCTTCATTAACCTAGAAAAAAATTAATAAGAAGTACCAGCCATTAGATTTAGAGGAAGGCAGAGGATCAAAAGGAAGGCAAAGCTCAGGAAGAAGGAATTGAGTGTGAGTAACCTCACTGAAAACTTTGGCATTAAGTCCTGAATATTGAGGCAGCCTATTTGAACTAATCATTCATTTTCTTTTACAAGTTATGTTTTATGATTTGATGACTTTGGTTTGTTAATGATCTATTTAAGTGTAAAACCCCCTCTCTGATTTACCCAGAAAGATAAGAGTCATGGATTCATGGTTAAAAATGTTTGTCTGTGATATGGGTTAACTTTGAGATGGAGTGATTTCTTTTATAAGTTTTCTTTATAAAGTTGTTTATAAAAATCCCCGGATTCATGTGGTAGATATATGGTCTGAAGATAGAAAAAAATATGGGGCTGTAACATTGTGTTGTTGCTTATGTCTCATGTTAATTAAAACAAAAGAAAATGTAGAAGTGCAATGTTGTACATGTGCTGAGCTTCTATGTTTTATGAACTACCCAAATCAAAATATACTTATGGTTTAGCCAGATCATGAATCTGATTGAACCAGAGGTAAGAAAAAAAAATAATAACTAGTAAATTACTTAGGACCATATGCTTACATCTTGATCCATTGAAACCCATAGGCAAAATAATGTGCTAAGAAATCACATCTATTTTTCATGATTAAATGTTTGCTTCTGAGAATATAATTTACGAAACTCTGATGATTACATGTTGGTTGCATTGTTTATATTTCTCTGATTGAAAAGTGAGATGCAGAAGGGATTAGCACAGTTATGAAAAGGAAATAACACTTAGTAATTTAACTAAGGACTTGGGATCTTAGGGCTACCAAAATATAGCTTGGCAAGGGGAATATTGCAAGCTCACACATGGTATGTTTATACCCAGGGGCCTGAGTGTGCTGGGTTAACAGAGAGATGTCCCAGGCAGTGTGTGTTTAAAAAAAAAGAGGAAGTAGCTAAAGACCCTATTATATTTGATAGTGAACTTTAGAAATAGGTTCAGAGAGGTTTGGGTAAAATCCCTGATGGCCAGTAAAATTATAAAAGGGGCATGATGACTGAATTGATGATTGCATTGGTTGGTTTATGATGTCTTATTGATGAACCTTATGATTGTTTTCTATGAACTAAATCATTGTGATCATATATAATCTGTTTAACACTGATATGCATGCACATGCCTTACAAAAACATGCACACAGAAGATACTGAGTTTCATATTCATGCAAAGTACTGGAATATAAATAGAATTGAATAAGATCATGTTTTCAGTTAGATTATTCATACCAGACAAATAGTCTGACCCTTTTGTGTTTATGCACCATTGGGTGTCTCATATTCATATGGGGCAGCTTATGGTGATTTTGCAGGAATGTAGGAATTGCTTTGATCAGGCTTTGGATGTTTAACTGCTTAAGGAATTGGATGCTATATTTAAAGATTTGTTGAAGTTAAATTAGATGTTTGGGCTGAATTATGTTAAGCTACTTTGTTTAAATTTACTTAGAAAACTATTGTGTTGTTGAAACTACTGGTCTGCAAGTCTTGAATCCATATATGTATCAGCTGAAACTTATATGTTTTATTTTGCAAAAATGTTTTGCTAAAGAAGTAGCATTCCTAAGTCTCAATAACAGTTAGTTTAAATGGTTGAAAACCTGAGATTGAAAGGATTTGTGGTTTGTATGTATATCTAAAGAATTGACATAAGAAAATCCATGTTTAAGTCAAAAAAAAAATCTGATAGAAAGGTTTTGAGTTGCTTTGAAAAGAAAATAAAATAGTATGTATTCTGTTATAAAATAGTGCAAAAACTGAATAGGGCTAACATAGCCATTTCTTTTCTTGAGCCTGGGTTAAGCCAGCAACCAAGGGTTTTAAATTAAGTTTTCAGATCTGTTTCATAACCCAAAGTATAGGATAAACTCAGACAATTTTGTTAACAAGAAAGATAAGGCACCTGAATTGCCCACTGACACACACATGCACAGAAACATGCACACACACATGCACAAGTAAAAGCACAGTTTATCCAGTAATAAAATTAGAGGAATTTATGTAAAATGATAAGTCTTGAGACATAAGATCAATAGTCATGCATTAACCCAAGTTATTTGGAAAAATCTAGTTTTGAGAAACACTGTTGCTATGTAGAGAGTATTTCCTTTAAGTAATACTCAAACAGATTTCTACTTTCAAATTTCTGTACTCTGATTTAAGTAGAAAATGACTTATATATCTTCACATATATAAGTTCAAGATAAAATGAGTAAACCAATATTTTTATATTGGTAGAAAGGTCCTGGATAGAAGAAAATTGGAATTAAATATTTTCTTGATTAAATGGCCACTGAATATTTATAAAAAAAAATTTTATGTGGGTCATTTCAACTATGCTATAGGATCCAATAATATTGAATATAAGCTAATACTGTATATATGTGCGGAATAAAATATAAAAGTAAATAGCAGTAAAATAAAATGACACCAGAGATTTTTATACTGGTTCGAACTCCCGTCCTACGTCCAGTCCCAAACTTCAACTGGATTTAAACTAGCAACCCTCACTTAACCCGGAGGAATAAGTTTACACCACCTGAGCAACTGAATAGGACTTTGACCACCTGAGCAAATTAACGAATAGGATTTTCCCGCTTGGGAAACCGAACAGGACTTGAATACAAAGTAAATTGATTGTCTTAACCTTTTTTGTTCTTTTAACAACATTGATTTGTCAATTGAAGTACACTCTTCCTATAATCTTTTCCATAAGTATATATGTGTAATTGTGTGTTTATGAAGATAAGGAAGTTACAAATTGCTTAAGGAATATAGAATTATGTTCGTAAGCAATAGATATTTGAATTCAAGAGAATAGTAAATTCAAAAAAGATGATTCAAGTAAAAGCAAGAAGGTTGAGTAATTTGATCTTGAGATTCATGCTTATTTATAGTAGACAGAGAGTTACAACATCTAGTGAAAGGTTCTATCGAAAAGCCATGGAAGCAACTCTCTGTGTAGAAGAAAACTGCTCATGAAGAGAAGTGTCTATTCAAAAAAATGACAGTAGGAACCAGGTCAGTCGATTGGACATGTAACATCAGTCGATTGAATTTAAAATCATATACGCGCATACATATATGCACTGATTCAGTCGATTGAGCTGTGCATTTTATAAAAAAATTATACGCACAGGTTCAGTCAACTGAGTGCATGAATGTAGTCGAGTGAACTGAGTATATTCTTAAAACGAATTTGAAAAATATATTGAAAAGTAAATTTTAAAAGATCGTGAACTACTTTAAGTATATATGCGAGGGAGTGTGAACTACTTGAGGATAGATTTTAACATATATGAACACTAGACTTAGACTCTAAAATAAAGTATGAAATTTATACTTGATATATGATAGTCTTATTGTCTCTTCAAGTCTAGTCATCTTCGTAGTTTGTTGTCATAGATTTTTTCGAATGTTCAATCATTTCTATGTCGTCTTGATCGTCTTAGCATGAATCAAAACCTAAGATCCAACGTTCTCCCCCTTTTTGATCGATGACAACTCTTTGTGATATATTGAAATATAAGCAAAATCTCAACAAAAATCCTTATATAACTCCCCCTGAATCCAAGACAAAAAATTTCTTAAACCTGCAAAAATTTGTTAGTACAACGCTTCTTCTACCCCTTAGTCATTGACAAAAGGGAGAGATGTTATATATTTGTTTTAAAAAAAATAGTAATCTAAGAGCATATGTGATAAAAGAATGTAACAACATAGGAATGTATACACAACAACATAAGAACATATATAACATAGATCATCATACGAGCATATACACAACAACAGAAATTCAGTTACATGACATAGAACAAAGGACATAAAAGACATATCATTGTTCCAAAAAGAAAACAAATCATTGTTCCAAAATAAAAACATACCATTTTGCAAAAAAAAACCAAGTAAGCTACTTACTCATCATCATTTCCATCATCATCAGAACTTTCCTCTCCCTCTTCATAATTGCCTTTGCTTTGATCATCATCTCTACTAGAATTACCTCCTTGACCACCTACTTCTTCTCCCTCTTCTTCTCCTTCTCGTCCTTCTTCGGAAGTTGACCAAGTGAAGTATGGTTGAGGATTGTTTCCTAGAGCCGTAGGTACATGTACAGATGTGGAGGAAGATTGTCCACAAGATAGTGCTTCCCAAATATTATTCAAGAACCCCTTAATGTGATTTCACTACAAGAATTTTGATTTTTAGTAGCGCTCAAAAAACGCTACTAAAAGTTTTAGCAGCGTTTTGATAAACGCTTTTATAAAGCCCGCGACTAAAAATACCTGATTTCTAGTTGCACTTATTTCAACGCTGCCATAAATCGTTTTACTGCATCGTTTATGAAACACTGCTAAATTCTTTTTTTGCAGCGTGTATAAAACGCTACCAAAATGTACTTCAACCCTTTATTTTTTGTAGCGTTTTTTAGTAGCATTTTTGAAACGCTACTAAAAATATTCCAGCTCTGCCTATAAATTGCCTCCAGTTCAATCTTGTTCATAGCATATAACATAATACATAAACACATACACATTAAACAACCGCAAAATACCTATACATATACACATACACATTAAACATAAACACATATAAAAACCACAAAATACATAAACAAAAGCACTAACGTAAACAATATGTTAACCGTACATAGAAGTTTACACAACCGAATAGTAGATTCAAGACAAAAGGTTAACCATACATGGAAGTTTACACAACCGAACTACGTACCACAAACAATATGCTAGTGCTGCAGTTAAAGTACCATAAACATTCGAACTAAGCAAGTACAATAAACAACCAAACTACCTAACAAGTACGATAAACTAGTGCTGCTACTGCTCATTCTTCAGAAACGCCTACCTATAGACAATATAATCAACAGTGATACTCAAGTATAATCAATACTGAGATAATAATGACAGGACCATCAATACCGAGAAAACAATAAGACTAAAGTTATGCACAACTGAATATGTGCAATCTTGTGTTCAACTGAATATGCACAACTGAATATGAAAACTAAAATAATGTGAATATTAAAACTCAGTTAATTTAATTATTATTATTTTTGTTGTTGTTGTTATTATAAACTTAGTTATTTTTTATAAACTTAGTTAATTCATCATCATTATTTATAAAACTTTGTTAAATTAGTTATTATATTATTATTTATAAAATTTAGTTGACTTAGACTTAGTTAATTTATTATTATTAATATTATTATTATTATTATTATTAAAACTCGGTTAACTTAATTATATTATTATTATTTTAAACTTAGTTAATTCGTCTCATCATCATCATCATTATTTTTTATAAAACTTTGTTAAATTAGTTATTTTATTATTATTTATAAAATTTAGTTAACTTAAACTTAGTTAATTTTATAAAACTTGTTTAATTTTAACAAAACTTAATTAATTTTTTATTAACTAGGTTAACTTAGTTAATTTTTATTATTATTAAAAGTCGGTTAACTTAATTATATTATTATTATTATTATAAACTTAGTTAATTTTTATAAACGTAGTTAATTCATTATCATTATCATTAGTTATAAAACTTTGTTAAATTAGTTATATTATTATTATTTATAAAATTTAGTTAACTTAAACTTAGTTAATTTTATAAAACTTGTTTAATTTTAAAAAAACTTAGTTAATTTTTATTAACTTAGTTAACTTAATTATTATTATTATTATTATTATTATTATTATTTAAACTCAGTTATATATATTAAAAAAATAATGATAGATGTTTGCAAGGTGTAAGAAAATATAATATACAAGAGTAAGTTTTGCAAGGTGCCAGCACATACCCGTGGAATAGGGAACATTTGCATGGGTGAAGACATGCGAGTGTATAACAAACATAATGCATTCAACATGTATATTTATTGTCAATGTCAATGACACCAAGCATGGCCACGTGAAGGATATTTATGCTAAGGCAATGTAAAGTATTATTTGTACAAAAATAATATATATGTTATATGGCTCAGAAAAGAACGAAGACTCAGGGAAGAAAATATATAACAAAGTAAGTTAAGTTTAGTAATGCATTACTCATCGGTTCCAGTTTGTTGAATACCCATTTTTGATCCATGTGGCCATGAGTCCATTACAGAGTACGGCAAGCACTGCACAACAAAAAAAGTTATTAAAAAAAGCATTGGAGCACCCTGGTGATAATAATTCAAACATCAGTTCTTACATATTTTAACTTAACCTCAACTTCATGTCTAATGTCATTATTGAAACAGTACAGGTGGTACTAAATTAATACTTTATATACTCGAATGTTAACATACATGCCCCTTCAAAATTTTAGACTTTTAGCTATACCCTGTTTTAATACATTCCTAATGTTTAATATATCAAACAACAAATGCAATTAAACTTAGAGGAGATATTGGGTACAACAGTTAAATATATACTTACCAAAGGAAGCGTTCATTTTCTTCTCCCTTTCCTAAACTCTCCTTCCTCTGGTACAAAACGCAGCAGTTCCCCAAATCCACACACACCCCTGCATAAAAAATTACTTCACTTCATAGTTATTATCAGTAATCTGGTATTATAAAGCTACCTAGCTAGATTTAACATAAGCTAATGATCTAATTACCAATCTAACATGCTATTCTCGCAAATATTTACTACGCATGTTGACAAACATAAATCAGTTTCACTATCACCTAAATAAAATAAAACAAAACCAAAGTAATATAAGTAAAATCCAATCACAAACATTGTGAACTAAAGTTCACTGACCAAATCAATGAAAAGATATAAACTCACGGAACATTACACATAAAAGGATAGGCTTTTGAGGCCCTCAAAACACAATTCACTAACAAAACATATGTAATATAACAGCCTACGCAATATACATAAATATACAATTTGCTTTACATTACCTAGCTTAACCTACTCCAATCTTTTAATAAATATGACTGTAAATTATATACTATAATAATATATAGTATCAAGTAATTATATTGGAGTTAAAGAATAGATTTGGTTTGGTTTAGTTTTAAATGAACAAATATATTTTAATCATACTTTACAGAATAGTTATGTATCATCTATATAATTTACTCAGCAATGATAACCTAGCAACAATCAACAATATATATGTTTTGCTTTGTCATAACATTGTTTAAAAGAAAGAAAAAAAATGGGCCTATGACTGCTATTTTATAGATAACACGAACCTTTCCAAAGAAAGCAAAAAAGGAATCATTAGTGAAGCATCTAATAAATATTTCCCTTTGTTCTGTTTTCGTTTGCTTAAAAACACAGTAAGTGCTACAAAACTGTAAACAGAAAAGGAGATATGTACTTGTAACTCAGCACGCGAGGCTGACGCAAGTGCGACTCGCAGCATGTAAGCTTCGGTTATGTTAACATTTTTGAGTTGAAACCATTCTTCCCATATTGTGCCTAAATATCCATTATTGCACTTTCTACGGGATACATATAATATAACTAATTCACATTACACAAGCATTTGTTTTAAGCTTTAGCATGGCCTAAAAATTTAACTTTAATATGTACCTGGTAACCTGAGTTAAGAACCATCCTTCAAGATAGTTACTTTCCCCAAAATTGTAAACTAGATCATTCCGAGGATATAATTTTGTGTACCTCTCTCATAAACCATACTTCCTATATCTACAATGAAAACAAGGTCACTAGTCTAATAACATATGAATCACACTAACAATATTACTTAGTACAACTTAACAGTAAGTTTCATATAAACTACGAGATTTCATTCATTTTAACAATTCAGGCACTTTATCGTTTTAGCATGTTACATGAACCACCTCAGCCTAGTGTTACAAGACAAGTTCTGTTTTATTCCAAAAAAAAAGATGTAAGAATGTTAAAAAATTATCACTTCAACTACTTAGAATTTCATCGATCTCCTAATATGGGATTACAAGAGTACATCATGGGAGACAATACTAAAAGAGCACTAAATCATCAGCTGGACACTATCATGTCTAGTGGACTCCATATATACTCAATAAGATGTTACAACTACCCTTATTTTGGCGACCTAATGTCCTTGTGCCCCATATTATGCTTAGGGACATTATTTAATACTATTTGAAATATTAGCCCTTTAAGTAATATAAAGTTCCTATCAAACTTAATTATCTCTGCCTCATGGGCCAAAGTTGTCTGTTGATTTTGCTTCTCACATATGCCAAAGTGTTAGAAATGTCAGAAATTTTACTGTGTAAAAATATATGGATAGCGGGTGTGCACACTGTCTACTTTGATCGTTGTATTACTAGTGGATCACATAACATTAAATTTCAGATGAATAAACAATGTTAACAAGAAAACTAACTTTTTGGGATGATTAACATATAGTCTATTGATGTATAACGGGTTTGTATACGGAACAAAGAATTCAGCAGCAGAACGGTCAGGAATTCCTATCTCCCAAATTGTAAGACCATCTCTTGGAGGTTCATATACAAGATCGCCCAAATCAATTGAACAACCTGTTACAAATTTATAAACAAAGCATTAACTCACTTGCCCTGTGTATTTTCCCCTTTTGCGGCAATGTATAAACATTTACAAGCAATTTATACTTAACCCTCGGTAATAGTTATGTTTGCATCTATTTTGTAATCTCCAATAAATCCTGGCACATATGCATAATGATTATATTCTCCAATTCGAACATTACTAATTGTAAAACATCCATGTTCATCGGTCTTCACCCAAAATTGGTACCCCTAAACATGTAATATAAGTTAAGATTAAAGGCTTAACGATGTTGACTCTATAATATTTAGTGTCACTATCTTATTTACCTTAGATTCTCTCTGCCATGATCCAAAGTCTCATAGTAAAGCTAAACCGACATATGCTGAATCTACGGGTATGGTCTTCTTGTTTAGGCAGAAATCCAAAAATAGGATGCATTAAAATTCATATAAAAATCCAAATAGAATCACAAAATCGATTTATAAAATTCATACGTAAATATATCTATATAGGGTACCATGGGGAGAAATTCTTGCTGGTTACGTGGAGTACAATGACGGTGTCGACGGTGAAAATGGAGGAATGGAAGAATCAAAACTGTGGACGATTAAAAAGGAGAAAATTTTTCTTTAGGACAATGAAAGTGAAAAGGGCAAAAGTGAAGACGAGCGTTAGAAATTTTTCTATGTACGAAAGGAATAGAGCTGTAAAGTTTGGGTTACGTTTGATTTGGCTAAGCGGAATTTTTTTACAAAGGCGGGAACATGAATTTTTTTGGTCACGTTTATATTATTTGTGAAATATTATTAGTTGCATTTACTTTGAAACGCCACAAAGTTTTGCTACTATAAATGGTTTTTGGTGTAGTGTTTAGCTTTTTATTTACCTTGGTGATGGTTTACTCGACACGGAAAACATTTGTCTCGACACAAGATAGTCGCTTATTCAAGAGCTTTTGATTTCTAGAGATAATTGTTAAAGTGTCTCGTGGTTGACCTTGTGGTACAATTTCATTGAATTCCCGTGGAGGTTGTGGTTGTGAAGAGGTTGTTGCTTCGACTTGAGGAGCTTGTTGTCTTGAAGAAGGTTGAGGTTGACCGACCGCTTGGTTCTCTAGTCAATGTTTGAAAGTTATAATAGTATAACTTCGATATTGCTTTGGGAGTCCCATGAGGCTTAGAGTTTTGGTGTTTATGGAACCAATTGTGGAATAGTCCGAGTTAGGAAGAGCAATCTCAAAATGATGAATAATTCTCATGATATATGCGCCGTAGTGAATGGTTTTCATACGGCCTTGATTAAAAGTTAGAAATTCATCAAGAATTACCTTAGCCCAGTTAATGGAACGTTGTCCCCATATAGCATATAGCGAATGAAAATCGCACCTATAAACCTTCTCATAGCTACCGGTTCGGGGATTGATGGTGTGGGTTTGAGTGCGATGCATAATTCTAGCTTTGGGTCGAAGGGCAATTGCGTTTAGTTCCGTTAAATCGTCGTGGAGAAAAGGATGGCCAACTCTATCTCAAGAATCCATGTTTACTTCAATGTTGCTTAATTCTTGTTCAAAAGGGCAATCGAGAATCCTTCCAAGTCGAGCAAGAGGCAAGAATATCTTCACGCCACAATGAGGGACCTTTCACAATCATCGGGATTTTGGATATTATGGTGATCCAAGTTGAAGTTTGCGTAGAAGAGTTTAATAAGAAGATGATTTATCTTTAAGCTATTGGTAGTGAAATCAAGAAAGGATTCCAAACCACTTCTCCGAGCAAGGTCTTGGATTGTGTAGGAGGAAAAATCAGGATATTTAATGAAAGAGCCTTCGAAAATCCTTGAGTTTTTCATCTTGTCAAATCATTGAGCTTCTTTGTCATTGTGTAGCCAACCTCTAATCTGAGTTTAGGATGGTCCAGCAGTGGAGGATGAAGGACTTGCTTTATTGGAGGCATTTTAGGTTTAGCATTTGGAGAAATATTACCGAAATTGATGTAGAAATTTAAGGGTTTTGGAGAGGTAAAGTTATAGAGAGTGAAAGAATAGAGTAAGTAATGAAAAGTTTGTTGATTTTATGATGTATATAGTAGAAATGAAATGTCCATTTGTATAAAAAAAAATACCCGGTTACCCGATTCAGTCGACTAGACATTCAACAACGGTTGATGAATGGCTTAAAAAAATGATGAAAAACAGGTTCAGTAGACTGACTTTAAAATTCAGTCCACTGAATCATTCCCGATAATATATAGTTCATATTTGGGGATTTCAGTCGACTGAATTGATTAGTCAATCGACTAATCTGCAGGAAATTTTTTATATTTTTACAGCAAACAGTCGACTGTTTTCATAAAACCAGTCCACTGCTTTTCTCGACAAAAAAAGAATTAGCTTTATTATGCAAGGAAATAACATATACAAATATGTATTGAAAAAAATAAAAAAATAAAAGAAATAACAATAGAAACAAGTAAGGAAAGAGAATCATTTTGAGAATCCAGAAGGCTTAGGAGTCGTACATTCCTCCGACTCGATTTTAGTAAGTTCTTGTGCCGGTTGAATGGTAGAGCGATCCCATGAATTCGGAGAATATGGTGGCTGTAACGACCCGATATTTTGAACCATTCGCATCCATTATAAGTGCATAGGTAGACACTCATCCATTGAAGTGCATAGGCGTTACAATGACGGTGTCGACGATGAAAATGGAGGAATGGATGAATCAAAACTGAGGACGATTAAAAAGGGGTAATTTTTTCTTTAGGACAATGAAAGTGAAAAGGGCAAAAGTGAAGACGAGCGTTAGAAATTTTTCTATGTACGAAAGGAATAGAGCGGTAAAGTTTGGGTTACGTTTGTTTTGGCTAAGCGGAATTTTTTTACAAAGGCGGGAACGTGAATTTTTTTGGTCACGTTTATATTATTTGTGAAATATTATTAGTTGCATTTACTTTGAAACGCCACAAAGTTTTACTACTATAAATGGTTTTTGGTGTAGTGTTTAGCTTTTTATTTACCTTGGTGATGGTTTACTCGACACGGAAAATATTTGTCTCGACACAAGATAGCCGCTTATTCAAGAGCTTTTGATTTCTAGAGATAATTGTTAAAGTGTCTCGTGGTTGACCTTGTGGTACAATTTCATTGAATTCCCGTGGAGGTTGTGGTTGTGAAGAGGTTGTTGCTTCGACTTGGGGAGCTTGTTGTCTTGAAGAAGGTTGAGGTTGACCGACCGCTTGGTTCTCTAGTCAATGTTTGAAAGTTATAATAGTACGACTTCGATATTGCTTTGGGAGTCCCATGAGGCTTAGAGTTTTGGTGTTTATGGAACCAATTGTGGAATAGTCCGAGTCAGGAAGAGCAATCTCAAAATGACGAATAATTCTCAAGATATATGCGCCGTAGTGAATGAATTTCATACGGCCTTGATTAAAAGTTAGAAACTCATCAAGAATTACCTTAGCCCAGTTAATGGAACGTTGTCCCCATATAGCATATAGCGAATGAAAATCGCGCCTATAAACCTTCTCATAGCTACCGATTTGGGGATTGATGGTGTGAGTTTGAGTGCGATGCATAATTCTAGCTTTGGGTCGAAGGGCAATTGCGTTTAGTTCCGTTAAATCGTCGTGGAGAAAAGGATGGCCAACTCTATCTCAAGAATCCATGTTTACTTCAATGTTGCTTAATTCTTCTTGTTCAAAAGGGCAATCGAGAATCCTTCCAAGTCGAGCAAGAGGCAAGAATATCTTCACGCCACAAATGAGGGACCTTTCACAATCATCGGGATTTTGGATATTATGGTGATCCAAGTTGAGGTTTGCGTAGAAGAGCTTAATAAGAAGATGATTTATCTTTAAGCTATTGGTAGTGAAATCAAGAAAGGATTCCAAACCACTTCTCCGAGCAAGGTCTTGGATTGTGTAGGAGGAAAAATCAGGATATTTAATGAAAGAGCCTTCGAAAATCCTTGAGTTTTTCATCTTGTCAAATCGTTGAGCTGCTTTGTCATTGTGTAGCCAACCTCTAATCTGAGTTTAGGATGGTCCAGCAGTGGAGGATGAAGGACTTGCTTTATTGGAGGCATTTTAGGTTTAGCATTTGGAGAAATATTACCGAAATTGATGTAGAAATTTAAGGGTTTTGGAGAGGTAGAGTTATAGAGAGTGAAAGAATAGAGTAAGTAATGAAAAGTTGGTTGATTTTATGATGTATATAGTAGAAATGAAATGTCCATTTGTATAAAAAAATACCCGGTTACCAGATTCAGTCGATTGGACATTCAACAATGGTTGATGAATGGCTTAAAAAAATGATGAAAAACAGGTTCAGTAGACTGACTTTAAAATTCAGTCCACTGAATCATTCCCGATAATATATAGTTCATATTTGAGGATTTCAATCGACTGAATTGATTAGTCCATCGACTAATCTGTAGGAAATTTTTTATATTTTTACAGCAAACAGTCGACTGTTTTCAAAAAACCAGTCCACTGCTTTTCTCGACAAAAAAAGAATTAGCTTTATTATGCAAGGAAATAACATATACAAATATGTATTGAAAAAAAATAAAAAAATAAAAGAAATAACAATAGAAACAAGTAAGGAAAGAGAATCATTTTGAGAATCCAGAAGGCTTAGGAGTCGTACATTCCTCCGACTCGATTTTAGTAAGTTCTTGTGCCGGTTGAATGGTAGAGCGATCCCATGAATTCGGAGAATATGGTGGCCGCTGAGGAGATGGTTGATGCACATAATTATTTGACGGAGGGGAACCACAAATTTTCAAAGCATATTTCTCGAATAAGCTCAGTCTCCTGCGATGATTCTTCTGTTCATAGTACATTTCTCTTTGTGTACTTAATGATTCTCATTGATAATGATGTATATCATCTATTTGTCGAGCAAAAAAAGCAGAGCCGAAACCAAGATTACTACGAACTCACTTCAATTTAGGTGTATACCCAGTATGATAACCAGGAGGAACTATTGGAACAGGTTCGTAAATTGGTGTAGGGGTGGGTAGATTAATAAAGCCGGAACTAGGAGAAGAATAATCAATGGAGAAATTTTTTTTATGTTTCTTGTAAAGACATGATTTTGAGAGCTTGATAAATTACATAAAAGATGATATGAACACTTAACAAATGATGGTTTTTATAAGGCCTAAGTTCTCAAAATTAGAAAGTAATTTAGTGGTAAAATTAATTTCAACCAGAAAAGAAATGGTTGGTCAAAAAGTAAAAACTAATGTAGGGTTGTAGTCTGAAATCTAAAATAGAAAATTATAAAGAATAAGGAGAGTTGAAATGTAGTTTCAGATGTGAAACAAGCAAATGATAGTGACTATGCTATAGGATCGAGTATTATGGAATATAAGCAGATACTATATATATGTGCGGAATAAAAATATAAAAGTAAATAGCGGTAAAATAAAATGACACCAGAGATTATTATACTAGTTCGAACTCCCATTCTTCGTCCAGTCCCAGACTCCTTCTGGATTTAAACTAGCAACCCTCACATAACCCGGAGGAATAGATTTACACCGCCTGAGAAACCGAACAGGACTTTGACCACCCGAGCAACCGAATAGGATTTTCCCGCCCGAGCAGCTGAACAGGACTTGAATGCAAAGTAGATTGATTGTCTTAACCTTTTGTGTTATTTTAACAACACGGATTTGTCAATGTAAGTACACCCTACCTATAATCTTTTCCTCAAGTATATATGTGTAATTGTGTGTATATGAAGATAAGGAAGTTTCAAATTGCTTAAGAAATATAGAATTATGTTCGTAAGCAATAGATATTTGAATTCAAGAGAACAGTAAATTCATAAAGGATGATTCAAGTAAAAGAAAGAAGGTTGAGTAATTTGATCTTGAGATTCATGCTTATTTATAGTAGACAAAGAGTTACAACATCTGGTGAAAGGTTCTATCGAATAGCAATGGAAGTAACTCTCTGCCTAGAAGAAAACTGTTCATGAAGAGAAGTGTCTATTCATAAAAATTGACAGTTGGAAACAGGTCAATCGACTGGACATGTAACATCAATCGACTGAATTTAAAATCATATATGTGTATACATATGTGCACTGATTCAGTCGATTGACTGAGTGCATTCAGTCGATTGAGTTGTGCATTTTATAAAAAAATTATATGCACAGGTTCAGTCGATTGAGTGCATGAATGCAATCGACTGAACTGGATATATTCTTAAAACCATTTGGAAAAATATATTGCAAAGTAAATTTTAAAAGATCGTGAACTACTTTGAGTATATATGTGAGGGAGTGTGAACTACTTAAGGATAGATTTTAACATATATGAGCACTAGACTTAGACTCTAAAATATAATACGAAATTTATACTTGATATATGATATTCTTGTTGCCACATCGAGTCTAGTTGTCTTCGTAGTTTGTAGTCATAGATTTTGTCGAATATTCAATCATTTTCATGTCGTCTTGATCGCCTTGCCATGATAAAAACATGAGATCCAAAACTCTGTGCATACCAAACATCCACCAAAACTGCTACGGGTCATACCCCTACTCTCTAACGTATAGGTGCGAAGCAATGTTACTAGTAAAAATTGAAATACCTTCACATCGAAGAATTGCGTACGCATTCGATCCAAACCAAGAGTTGAAGAAAGAGTCATTGGATTTGATACATGAACTAAGGGATGAAGCAGCTATTCGAACTGCAGAATATTAGAGAAGAATCTCAAAATACTGCAACCCAAAAGTGAAGACAAGATCATTTCAAAAATGAGATCTAATGCTCCGAAGAGTGGTAGCAAATACTAAAAATTCTGCAGACGGACCGCTAGGACCAAACTGGGAAGGTCCTTTAATTGTATATAAAGTAATTCCTCTTGGAGCTTACAAATTATGCCAACCAGAAGGCAATATGGTTCTTAGAACTTGGAATGCGGAACATTTGTGACCGTCTTTTCCAAAATTGGATGAATAAAGCGCCTTTTCAATAAAATCTACATGGTCGGGAGTAGAATTCCCCTTAAACTTGGAAATTACCTTAAACGGTCCTAAGACTTTTCCCACACCAAGATGGACAGGTAAGGCGCCCATTGGGGTGGAACAGAGTAAGTCCTTGAATACGCTATGTCTAGGTTAAACTATCTGCAAGCCCTTGATCGCGCCACTCTATGGCCAGATCAAGGCGCCCGTTGGAGGTGGGATGGAGTAAGCCCTTGAACGTGCCATGCTATGGCCAGTTCAAGGCACCGACCAGCCTTCAGTCGGACATATAAGGCCTGGTTAGAGCACCTCTTAGAGGGAGGAAGGAATAAGACCTTTATCCCACCATGCCATAGCCCGGTCAAGGCACCAGACAAGCCTTCAGTCTGACTTGAGCGCCCCCTAGAGGGAGGTCGAGTAAGTCCTTAGGTCTTGCTTGTGCATAAGCTAACCCAGCGCATCGGACAACGGACTAAGACGTCTAAGCCCAAGGAGTGGCACACAAAGCATTAACAAGATACAAAGTCTAAATGATGGGGCATATCGAATGAATCAGGTACTTGGAACTAGTGAGGTAACACAAAGCAAAAGATTCAAACAATCGAAGTCCAAAAAATGGAGCAGAACAAAAGGCTCAGATGAGAATTTTTGAACTTCCATTATTTGAATAATGATTTCGAAACTTTCCTTCATATTGCCAGAAAAGGATTTCTAATCATATTTCCGGACGATAATTTCCGGATTACATATGAATTTATGGCCTCCGGCTCATTTTCAAAAGATGATTTCTAGACTTCACTTATTAATACCTGAATCTGGGTTTTAGGTCTTTTACTATTGATTTCTAGACTTCACTAATTAATGCACGAATCAGTGTTTCGGGTCTTCTGTTATTATGGATCTATGGTCCTCTAGTAACCTTCCGATGATAATTTCGGGATCTCTCTTACTAATACTCGAATCTGGGTCTTGGGTATTCTACTATTAACTTTAGGACTACACTTATCAATACCCGAATCTGGGTTTCAAGTCTTCATTATTTCCAGATGAGGGTTTCCGGACTCCTATTCTTTGTCCCCAAATGAGGATTCTTAATATCCTATGACTTATTTCAAAATGATGACTTCTGGGCTTTTATTATTACCAGATGATTGTTCTTGGTCTTCTATAAGTTATTTCCAAAGGAGGGTTTCTAAACTTCTATTATTACTGCCAGATTTTGATTTCTGGCCCACTATTATTAATTCCATAATAAGATTTTGGTCTTTTGTGAATGTAACCAAATACTACCTTTTGGTCTTCTCTCATCATTACCAAAATTGGATCTCAGGACTTCTATTATTGTCAAACTAGAATTCCAGTCTTTAATCGTTCCCGGCTGCGGATTTTTCATCACTTATTATCTTCAAATGAGGATCTATTAATTTCCATTATTCCTAGATTTAGGTTTCTTGAATTCTATTATCAGGAATTCTAATATTATCTCCAATAATATGGACAAACCACTAAACATATTCTTATGTAAATTTCAAATTAATAATAAGAAATGTTGTCTACTTTTTACTTTGCAGGAAAATAAGGCTGATAAGACCATTGAGGATGAAACAATGCAAAAGGGAATTGTGCATTTTGTCCTCAAAAACAAAAGCTTCTTTCATACAAGTGGGGGAAAATGTTAAACACAAAATCCACTCAAGAGTGAAGGCATGAAAGAAAGGGCTTCCGGAATCGTAAAAAGAAAGCTTCCGAAAGTATCAAGGGGAGGCATCCAAGGGCCTCGGAAAATGCTCTTCATAGGGGTTTCGCATGTGTTGAAAAGGGGTTCCATCATGACTCAAAAAAGAGGGTTTCGAAAGCATTAAAAATAGCTTCCAAGGGAATCAAATGGGTGCCGCAAGCATTGCGCACTTCTATAGGAATTGAAAGCCCTAGCTTCCACCAACACTACCCCTTTCGCATAGGTCGGATCTTTCGAAACGATTGGTTCCACCACTGTTTACATCTCGCGGAAGGAAAGTTAGCCAGAACTACCCTTCCGCAAGCATTAAAATTTGAGCTTCCGTGATAGTTAAAGAAATTACCTTCGAAAACAATCTTCAGCAACCATCATTTGTCCACTAATGAACACCATCCACATTAAATAGTCCTTCCACCACCATTACAACCTTTTAAACCAATCCAAACGCCCTTTCGCACACGTCCACGTAACCCACCCTAACTCTGATTCTAGGTTCTAAAGGCGACGAAGGGGTCAGAAATGCTTTCGCTTATACTTAAACAGCACAATGAAGTACCATGATTTTTTTCCACCGAAAGAAGCACACCTTTCAACGATGTCGAAAGGCCCCAGAATGTTCGAAAGCAATTTTGATGAATATCATATCAATAACCAACAATAGCATGCTTTCGATAGAGATGAAAAGGCTAGTTTAAGCACGCTAGAAGACCCGAATACGTACCTACAACTTCGAAACCATGAAAGTGGAAGGTCAAAGGTGAAAGGGTGAATACGAAAGGTCAGTTAACAGATCTTTCAATAGCTTTGGAAGGATGGATGCGGAAGGGTCCAACCCACATCTATAAATAGGACCCTAGGGGTCCATGTTTGGGATCGATTTTTGGATTCCCACATTTCCTTGTCAAATCGAATTCTTGTAACCCAAAATCAAATTGGGGACAAATTTTATTACTTGTAATCCATTTGTGAGAAATAAAAAGAGAGGATGCATGGACTTGATATTGAATTCGAATATGAGAATGTTCATCTCAGCCATTAGCTTGTCTAATGACCAATTACACATGATACACACTTATCTTCTTAGCCCTATATTGGCATATGCTATGCTATAGAACCTATTTGGATATCTTGACTTTAAAGTAGATTATCATTACGTCCAAAGCCCTTGTGGCACTAAAGTAACGTGATGATGATAATTCAACTTTATTAAGACCCTTGGACTTACGACAATTATCCAAAATAAGGCTCTATGGCACATTGAATTCACTCTTTACTAAAATTCATATATATCATGTTTCGAATCCTTTTGAAGGGTACTGGACCTTTGAAGGGGTTCTTCTAACATCCCTTATCTAGAGGCCCAAAGCTAAGCGTTAAAGATGCTGTAGTCATCCATATTATTAATTTTCGACGACTAAATATGGCTATCTTAATGGTATCCATAACATCAGAAGCATTTGAGTATGAAACAAAATCACAGATTTCAAAACATCTTTTCATATTACATTTCCAAAACACATGTCTCACATTGAGAATTACATAATCCCATAATCATTTCCTGGGTTCAGATAAAATATAATTATTACATGAATACACCAAGAGCGACATATGATGATGCCCCTTGGTTGACCAGAGTACTATATAGACATAACTGTCTTAAATACAACATAGCGGAATAAAACTAAACTAAACAACAACTCCTAAATAGCTATCCGTCAGCCACCTGCTCGTCCTCGGAAGCTTTATTCATCAACCTACTAAAACCTGTAAAACCTCAACCCTCAGTCTACTCAAATCAATTTTTGAGCACCCAAGATTTTAAGGGGAAACCATAAACTTCGAGTCAGACATAAAGCCTGGTGTGAATAATACTATACATCTCGGATATATGATATTAAGTGAGACAACGCCACTTAACGAAACGGTTTTCCCCTCACTAATATCCTTTTAAAAAATATCTTTTGCAAATCAAAATCCTGCAACCAAAACTAGTTAAAACTATAAAGCATTATTATGTAAACATGCATATTAGGTAACAAATGGACTATCTGTCTGAACAATATAGTTTTGTTTGGCTAACTACTAACCTTTGGCTGACTCGGGCCTACCAAACAGTATAACAAAATAATCTAACATCTGTTAGACACTCCTCTTCTGGATGGTCTGTCCTTAACTATCTGTTAAATACTTCTTTTCTAGATGGTCTGTCCCTAACTTAACATCTCCCAGGGTCACCTGATCTTAATGGTTTTGAAGGCTCACTAATAACCAATCTGTATACAAACATATATTCCTTTCTGCGTGTAATCATAATTTTAGTCTTACCTATGACAAAGCCCTACACACTGGAATTTTGGACTAAATTAGCTAGGGCCAATAGCTAATGTATAGTGGGCAACCCTATACCAGTCCCATCTGGTATTCTAATATCTGAGTCATTTTACTTAGGGATACCTTCCCAAAATTTTCGTTGAAAACCTTTTCATCGGAAACTGATTTAAAACCTTTTAAACCAAACTTAAATAAGGAAAATAATAATATTCTATGATTTACTCAAAATCACCTTGCCATGCTATATATACACTTTATCAAATCTTTGTTGATGAAAACATTTAAACACTTGAAAGTACCCCTTTCAAACCAATTGAAAGTACCCCTTTCGAAAGCTTATAAAACCCATTCTTTCTTCTAGGCTGAAAGGCCAAATCTTTCTTTCGAAACCATTAACCTAAACCTTTCGAAACCATTGAAATACCTTTTCCTTCGAAAGCTAAAAGCCTTAGACATCCTTCTTTAAGACCATTAAACATTGCCTTTCGAAACCATAGGGTAACCATTCAAAACCATTGGAAAAACCTTTCCTTTAAACCATTCAAAACCATTGGAAAAACCTTTCCTTTAAACCTTTCGAAGGCATCAAAACCTTAAACCTTTCCAAATCATTTGGTTTCAATTTTAAAGCATATGGAAAACACCATTTGAAATCACTCAACACTAACTAGTCGAAACCTTTGGTTTATTCTTTAAAACTCGCTAAGGGTCACAAGCAATAAGGTCGAAAGCATACTCTTTCGAAAGCTATAACTTAAGTAGGGAAGTGATGGTGTCGAACCCACCCCTTCCGAAAGCATAGGAGAAGCAGTAGGGTTTTTGTAAAACAAAACAACCCCTTCGAAGGCACTACTTCGAAAGGTAGAAGGCAGCAGCAGCAAGGCTTCGACTTAATCGAGGACAGTTGTTTAAAAACAAAGGCACAACCATTTCGTAACCTTTTCTTTGAAATTTTTTTTGCTATGCATTACACACCTCATGTAGATCTAGCTTTCAACAGCGTAGAACACGTTATGAGAGATGTTGAAGAGGGCCGGTTGCTCCGTTATATGCATGCTAATGGGGAAAGTATGTTTCTCATTGTGGTTCACCTTTATTTTTTCGTGGTCTATATCATGTGAGTTATAGCAGTCATAGGGAATTAGTTTGGTGTCTCGGAGTTGTCATATTCTTATTAATGATTGTGATGGATTTTATAGGATACGTACCACCTTGGGGTCAGATGAGCTTTTGGGAAGCTACAGTAATTACAAGCTTAGCTAGCATCATACCTGTAGTAGGAGATACCATAGTGGCTTGGCTTTAGGGTAATTTCTCCATGGACAATGCCACCTTAAATCATTTTTTTAGTCTCCATATTTTACTCCACCTTATTTTAGTAGGCGCCAGTCTTCTTCATCTGGCCGCATTGCATCAATATGGATCAAATAATCAATTGGGTGTACATTCAGAGATGGAAAAAATGGCTTCTTACCATTTTTTTATGTAAAGGATCTAGTAGGTCGGGTAGCTTCTGCTATCTTTTTTCCATCAATTGACCTAGTCGAAATCCACTAAGATGAAAGCTATATATTCGAAAGTAGCAGGCGCTTTTCTAGTTTAAAACAAAAGGGTGGTTCGACCCTTTCGGTACCCCTTGGTCTTGACCCAGTACCTTCCGCCTTTCTCCAATTCACTATGTACCAAGTTCTGATACTATGTGCATTAGTTTCGATGGCATGGAGGCGGAGGGACCTAGTCGAAAGCTACCTGGGTGGAGCTGAAAGAGGCGAAACATGCTTTTGACATGAATTTCTGATTTTAAACCTTTTTAGGTAAACTTTTTAACTAACCTGTCTTGTTTGTCAAACTCTTATTGGTTGCTAATTTTTCTTTTCTAGAAGTACCTCATAATTTCAGAATTAATTAACTTAAATCCTTTGCAAAATACTCCTTCTCATTAATTAAATATATAAAACAATTAAGACCCATACCTTAAATAATTTTATATATTCATCAAAAACACTTAGGAAAATTCTACAAAATTCCAGAAAACCCTTTTTGATATGTTTTTTAACATATACAAATTTTAGACCTGAATAAATAATTATTTAGCCGTAAATAATTTATAACCTAATTAAACATTTTCTACACTAGAATTTTTTTATAAAATCCACAATAATTCTGAAAATTATGAAAATTGAAACCCGTCTCTAAAATATTATTTCTGATCTAAATCTAAATTCACAAGGCATTTGGATGTCATTAAATAGGGTTTTCACATCAAACATATCATAAAATCTATATGAATAATCATAAATCATCAACAAGCATATATATGTTTGATCATTGAAAAACCTAGCATAAACTTGCAAGATAAATCGGGTTTAACCTTAAAATCAATTTTTTTTAGAAAAGTTAGATGTATTCATTATTTACCTTAGCTTTAGATTAGGATTTGAGATTTGAATTTCTTTTGATTTGATTAACCTTCTTCCTTAGCTTTTTCTTCCTCTAGTTCTCTAAAATGGTGGCCGACCTCTTATGTTTTTAATTTGCAAATGAGAGTGAATAAGGGAATACATGGCTAAGGGGTTTAAGATTTAGGGTATAAGGATTTTCCTTGTTCCCATTTTGCCCCTGCCTACTTCCTAACCCTTTATCTATTTTATGTTATCTCATTTTGATTTACTCATTAACATGGCACGGCTACCCGTATTAATCAAAAATCTCAATCCATTAATAATCGTACATTATTTTATTTTATTTAGCTAATTAAATGTCCTAAATAATGTTGCTAAAAATATGGGGTGTTACAATCTCCCCTCCTTAAAGAATATTGTCCTCAAAATTATGATAAGGCACACAACAAAACCATCAAAGGTAAAACATACCATCAAACAAATCAGGATAAGCATCACAAATCCTGCTCTCAGTCTCCTAAGTACAAGTTCTATCATCGTCACTCCACTGGACCTTTACTAATCCGACTATCATGTTCCCCAACTTCTTCTCATCTCTCGCGACTATCCGGATAGGCTTCCTAACTATAGTCAAGTCTGGTTTCACTACTAAATTTTCTAACACAGTCGGTGCTATTGTTGTGTTTGGATCCTTAATACACTTCCTTAGATGAGATATATGGGAAACATCATGACCTCCTGCCAAACTACTCGGTAACTCTACTCTATACACGAGTTTTCCGATCCTCTCTAAAATAGGAAATGGTCCTACGAATCTCGGTGCTAACTTCCCTGTCTTCCCGAACCTGATAACACCTTTCATCGGCGATACTTTGATGAATACATGATCTCCAACAGAAAACTCAAAATCTTTCCATCATCTATCTGCCTAGCTCTTCTACCTAGACTAAGCTTCCTTCATCCCTGTCCTTATCAGCTCAATCTTTTGTGCTGCTTCTCTTACCAAATCGGGACCAAGGACTAATCTATCTCCGGTCTCTAACCAACATACTTGGGATTTATATGGTCTTCCATACAAAGCTTCAAAACGCGCCATTCCTATACTAGTCTGGTAACTATTATTATAGGAAGACTCGACCAAATGTAGGTAATCCTCCCAAGATCCACCAAACTCCAATACACAAGCTCTCAATAAATCTTCGAGTACTTTATTGATTCTCTCAATCTGTCCATCCGTCTGTGGGTGATATGCAGTACTCATCTTGAGCTTGGTTCCTAAACTTTCTTGTAGACTCTTCTAGAACTTGGTAGTGAATAGGGAATCTCTATTACTAACAATACTACTAGAAATTCCGTGAAGTCCAACCACTTCTTCATAAATAACTTAGCCAATACATGTGACGTCCTATTTGACTTAACGGGAATGAAATAGGCACTCTTGATCAATCGGTCCACTATGACCCATATACTTTCATTTCCTCTATTAGATTTTGGTAACCCGTCTATGAAATCCATAGAAATAGAATCCCACTTCCATACCGGAATATCCAATGGCTGAAGCAACCCACTTGGCTTCTGATGCTAGGCTTTCACCTGCTGACAGTTCAAACACTTCTTCACCCATAAGCCAACATCCCTCTTCATTCCTTTCCGTAAGAAAGTTCTCTTCATATCTTGCTACATCTACATTCCTCCTGGATGTATAACTAACTTCAAACGATGGAATTCCTCCAAAACTTTTTTCCTTATGTTTACCACAACTGGAACACATAATATACCCTTGTTTCTTAACCATCCACTTTGGTCAAGACCGAAATCTTTCAAGTCATCGCTCTCTGTTCCATCCTTTAATCTCCTGATCCTTTCAACTAGCACTGGATCCAGTTGATTAAGTCATTGTGTCCATCGATACCCACCTGCTTGGAGTGCGGGTAAGGGCTCACCTATTGATTGTGAATCTTCTCAATCAACACTGGTCGGACTTCTAAACAAGATAACATAGCAGATTCTCCACTAGACCCAGCCTTGGATCCCCACTGCACTTTGCAAGTCGACAATGCTCCCAAGTCTTTCCATTCCGCTATCATAGCCAACACTGCATTCTGATGCTTCCTACTAAGTGCATCTGCAACCTTGTTGCCTTTCCCTAGTGTGTACTCTATTCCAAAATCATAAGCGGCTAAAACCTCCAACCACCTTTTCTATCTCATGTTCAGCTCCTTTTGAGAGAACAAGTACTTCAACGAATTATGATATGTATAAAGCTCGAACCTCTCTCCTAAAAGGTAATGCATCCACACTTTCAATGCAAATATCACCGCAGCTAACTCCAAGTCATGCGTTGGATATCTAACCTCATGCGGTATAAGCTGTCTAGAAGCATAGGCGATCACTTTACCTTTCTGAATTAGCACAGCTCCTAATCCAGTACCACGCGCATCTGTATAAACTACCAAATCCCGATTCCCCTCCGAAACTACTAACACAGGTGCATGGGTCAACAAATGTTTCAAGCTCTTGAATGCTTCCTCACACTTATCGGTCCACACAAACTTCACATCCTTCCACGTTAGCTTGATCATTGGCGCTACTATCTGTTTGTACCAAAAATGGGCACAACACTCTTCGGAAGTTTTTGAAGAGATAAAAGTGAAGAATGAAAATTAAAACTGTGGATTATCTAACAAAAACTCCAAATAACAGAAAGTAAATTGCAAAGACAAGCGATTTAGAGTGGTTCGGCGTTTTGCCTACGTCCACTATGAAGTTTGATGATTTTATTGCTCGATACTTGAAGATTACAATAGTCAATAATGTAATACAACTGAATTCAAATGCTAAGTGTCAATCTAAAGCAGCGGCGGTGTTCTGGAGTGAATCTGGCAGAATCTGGGCGCTCTTCAGTACTTAGAATTCTCCGACCTCTTTTCTGAATGACCAGGGGCTCTATTTATAGGTGTAGGAGGCTGATATTTCGCCTAAAATGAGGGGGGACCAGTTCAGGTACGTCAGGGGGCCCACATGGCCGAAATCTGGAGATCCGGGCCCGCTTTGGGATCGATTCGACCCTTGGTTCGAATCGATCAAGAAATTATCCAATCGAGCTGAAATTTGGTGTGTACATTCTTCATCATGTGTTTGAGCTTCTGTGAAAATTTCATGGGATTTGGACTTGTAGAACTCGAGTTATGATCGATTCAAGTTGGTGTTTTTCGTATTCTGGAGTCGTTCGAATCGATATGCTCGAATCGATTCGTTCGAATCGATCTTCCTGCTCGTGAAGATGGTGACGTGGTGCGCTTTCTTCGAATCGATCCAGTTTCCATTCCGGATTGACTGGGTCGACTCCACGTTCCTAGCTATTGTGGCCTAATGGATTCGAGGTAGCTTACGAGATGGAGTCGAGGCGCATCTATCATATGGATTCGAAGTAGGCAAAGGGGATGGATTCGAAGGTAAGCTTCCACGATGGATTCGAAGTAGGCAAAGGGGATGGATTCGAAGGTAAGCTTTCACGACGGATTCGAAGCTGGCAAAAGGGATGGATTCGAAGGTAAGCTTCCACGATGGATTCGAAGCTGGCAAAGGGGATGGATTCGAAGATGATCGAGTCGACCTTAATGGATTCGAATACAAGGTTGTTTCCTCCATTTTCCATCGGTGATATCTTGAGCATACGAACTCGGATTGACTTGAAAATTGGAACGTCGTTTCCTCTGGCCTTGCTCGGCATATCTTATCAATCGTAGCCCGATCCGGACTTGAACAAATTTCATCGATATCCGTAGCGATCCTTACGCGTAACCGACTTCCGAGGCGATCTGCCACCGGTATCTAGCCAAGTCCTTGGTGTCACGGCCTTGCCAAAAGGCGGGATAACATTTGCCCCCCAAAGTACGTCTTGTGTAAACATGACGTGCTTTGAAAAGCTACAGTCCCTTGTTGAACAATGATCATATGCTTTATCGAAAAAATGTCTTCTTTGCTGTCGTAATCAATCGTTGTATGATCATGATTTTCTGTTAGGCTTTTGAGTCATGACGAGATGAACATTTGATTTCTGCTGATGATAAAGACCAAAACAGTAGTCAAAAATACGTGCATACGTGTATTATCTTGACCTTGGTTAACGTTGCGTGATCGCAAGTTGTTGTCAGTTCGGTTTGTTATCGAAATCTGCATCGGTCCTCTCCTGAACCGATTTGAGATTTGAGTCAAAACCTTACTTTTATGATTGTCTATGGTTATCCTCCCGCATCGATCCCCTCCTGAATCGGTATGAAGAGTAGACAAGCAATTTTTAACATTGAGACTATTCGTCCATTTTCATCGGTGGTTGGCGATGGATTCGAAGCTGTGCCTCTTCGAATCGATATTGCGTGGATTCGATGTTCTCTGAGTTGATGGAGTCGAAGTTGTGAGTGCTCGAATCAATGCTGCTTTGTTTCGATGTTGTTGGATTGGATTCGATGTGGCAAAGGATCCGCAATCGAGGGATTCGAACTTGACTTGTTCGAATCGAGGGAGTCGAACGTTCCCCTTGGCTCTTCTGATGCCATGCTTCGAGTTGATGCTGTGGATTCGAAGGAAAAGTCTCGAGGTTGTCTGGCGTAGATATTTGAGTCCGAGTCGACGAGGTCACCTGGTCAACTTCGAATCGATTTAGACCTGTGGTGATCGATTCGAAGATACTGCTTCGAATCGACGAGTTAGACCCGTTATTCCCGGTTGCGCTTGACCGGGAGACGAATGGTCTCGTTTCCCCTATATATACCGGGGTCCTGTTCACTTTTAACTTTTCACTTTTTCTGTTTTGAGAGCTTCTTCTTCGAATCGATATTTCCAAGGCCAAGACAAACCTGCTCTCCTTAAAACAATCGATCCCTTCCACGCTTTTACTCGAAGTCAGAACAGGTATTCAATGGATCGATTCGAGACGAGAAAAGTAAACTATTCTCGCTTTAGAAAAACTCTAAGGAGTGACAAGATCTGAATGAAGTGGGTCGACTCGATGGAGTCGAGGAGTGATGTCTTTTGGGTTCCAGCGATTATAGTGTCGTTTCCCGTTGCTTCGCATCGATCCAGGCACGAGCCATTCGAATCGATCTTGAATGCATAGCTTCGAATCGATGGTTTTAAGAAAAAGGAAAGAAAGTTCGTGGCAATCGATTCGAAGTAGCAATACTCTGATCGATTCGAAGGACATCAATCTCGATCGATTCGAAGTCAGGCATAGACCATGGATTCGAAGTGTTCCCCTATCCCAATGTTGCATCGAATCGATCCATATGGATTCGAAGCAATTGGAACCAAACTTCATCGATTCGTCCTGCATCGATTCGCACCGATGGATTCGAACATCTTCGTCTTAGGAGACCATTACTTCTTGACTTGCTCCATCATATGAACTACGACCAGTTTCAAGTTATTCTCTGATGAACTTAATGAACTTTGGCATACTTGACTCCGATGAGCTTCGGCCTTGCATAATCGAACTTGACCAACAGACTTGAACCTGAATTTCCTTTGAAGCTCGTCGATGGAACCATGACTTAACCAATAATACAACTGATTTATACTTGGAGTTGGTCCGTAGCGTTTGGACGGTGCGGAAATGACGGTCAGCGATGACGGTCACTTTCTTTCTTAAATTCCCAAGTTATGTTGTACGAACATCTCGCTTCATTCTGTTAAATTTGCTCGAGTGATGTATAATACTTGCACTGCACGACACGTTCACACACACTACACTGGGGCATGCACGGGCTTGTTCATAAACTTAATGTTGCTTTCTAATGAGTTAGCTAATTATGGAATCTTTGAGCTCTCAACAACAAGAGGTACAGAGCTCGACTCCTCCGGTGCTGGAGATTCCCGATATCCCTGCCGATATAATCGATCCAGCTCCAGACGAATTGCCGGAGGCGATATTTATTGAGGACCCTGTTGACTCGGTTCAGTCCAACATTTCTGAATCCTTATTGGGACGAATATGCTTAAAGCATAACATATCTCTTGGTGACGTACTATTGCCCAGCGCCACCGATAGACCGCACAATCCGCCTGAAGGATATACAGCATTCTACCGTCATGCTTGTGCGGCTGGAACTCTTCCTCCCTTCAATCAATATATCAGAAGGATGCTATCCTATTTAGGGATCGCTCCTTCACAACTTCATCCCAACGGGCACGCGTTGCTGAATAGTGTCTTCGTAATATTTATGGACTGTCTTTTTCGCCCGCCGAGGCCCTCTGAGATCAGACACATATTTAACTTCAAGAGCAGGGGTGATAGCCCGTCGTTTACATTCTTGGAGGCAGTTAGAAATTGCCAAGTTGTAGTTGGAGCTTGGACGCGCCTGAGCTATTTCAAGAACGAATGGTTCTACGTTCGGTGCCCTCCGGGTTTCGCTAGGCGATGGTTGTCTAGACGTAAGCGCCTTAACCTGTTTCTTTGACCAATAGCTCTTCGGTGTTCAAATTGACATTTCATTCCTTTTTCAGCTATTATCTCTAGGCCCGATGGAGGGCGTTTCAAGGGTACCGTCCGGAGTCTTCAAGAAGTCCCAAGCGAGCTGAGGCATATTGACTCGGTGCTGAACGACTATAACTTAAGGGTTCTGGGTTTGATCAACATTAATCAAAGCATAGTTGTTGAGGGATTTTCAAAGTCCGTCTCCAAGAAGGAAAATAAGAAGAAACCCAAGAAGAGAAAAGCGAAGAGGTCACTCGGGATCAGAATAATCGAGGCGAGTGACGAAGAAAGAACCCAGACGGATTCAGAGCCAATGGCTGACCTTTCGGGAAACTTGGAGGAATCGGGAGAAAAACGGAAAGGCAAGGCCGCCGTTTCCAAAAAACTTAAGTCAAAGGGGGGAAAATCTGTAGATGTGTTTCTTCCTGCTTCCGGAGTTATGATTTCTGAGGCCGCCCCTTCTCATTCGAGAGATTCTCTCAAAGGGCTTGACGATATTCCTATCCCAGATTATATATCGATCTCTCATAATCCTGGGTTAGAGGAATTACAAGATGTCCTAAATATGAGCGAGCCCTTTCCTTTAAGTGCGGTCCACACTTCCGGTCGGTTTGGGGGTTTACACATTTACACACACTTCCACGGCACTTCATGACTTCTGCATAGTAAGCATTGCTTTATGGGATTTTAATCCTTAATTCTTTCTTATCGCAGGTGAGATGTCAAGACGTGGCTCCACTCTAGATAGGCTTCGGAATGTGCGACAATCTTCTCCATTTTACGATTCCCGTAGGAGAGAGACAGATAGGGACCATGGGCGAGGCTACTCGAGTCAAGAACGTTATGATAGAGACAGAGACTACTCGCGTAACCGTTCTGGTTATGATTACTCTGATAGAGACCGGGGATACCAGCACCGACCCCGATCTCGTTCTCCTCCGCCTCCCAGGGCTCCAGTAGACCTCCCAGGGCCATCTCATCAGCAACAGTTGCCTTCTCAATCTTCTCGGCCTGACGCTCAACGGCCAAGAGTGGAACCAACGGCAGCCGCTATAATTGAACAAGTTCCGGCTGAGTTGACGAGCGAGGGAGCTGCTAAACTCGCCCAAATGAAAAACGACTACCCGGAAATTTGCATGGATGGCTATATCTTCCCTCCTAACTTCAAAAGAATCCCTCCAGAAGCCGAGACCACTGCTCATAATTACATCCACGACTTCTATGCTCAGTACAAGGAGTGGTATAAGGCAGCCGTGAAGGCTTCTAGAGTAGCTTTCGACAGGGCGAAAGTCATTGCTGAACGTGATGTTGACATTGCGAAGCAGAAACGCATCATTCAAGTTCTTCAATCCGAAGTGGAAACGTCTCGAAAGTCAGAGCTTGAAACACTTAAGAAACACGAGGGTGTCGTGGCCAAATTAGCGAGGATGCAGCAAGAACATTGCGCCACAGTGGAAGAGATGGGCCATCGTAATACCACCGTTGCAGCTGAGCGAGACTTAGCCGTTAAAGAGCTGAACGAGCTCAAGGCCAAATTCGCTGAAATGGTGAAGGAGAAGGACGATGCGAACGCTACTGCTCAAGAGGCTTGCGACCAAGCAGTATCCCTCAGGGCCGAACTTGCTGCGGTGGCGGTCAAGGCTAAGTCTGTGGAAGCGGAGATTCAGGAAAAAATCTTGGAGGAGAGGTCTAGGCTAGATGCTGAGTTTGACGATCTCTTAGTCACGTATAACGCTAATGTGCTGGAACACAGAAATCTAGCGTGGCTGGGAGATGACTCCATGATCTTGTACAATGCCTGGACCCGGCTGGTGAATGAGAAGAGAGCAGCGCATCCAGATGGAGCACTTGACGACTTTGAACTGGAGATGCGTCTGCTTACTGAGGATGAGAGGAAGACCCTTCATGAGGTGGTAATCTCCATGGCGAAAGAAAAACTCGGCGTCCAATCTCTAGAGACAGGCGAAGGTTCGGGGACCGTGCATCACGAGGCAAGTGTTGGAGCCGTAATCCCAACATTGCCCGAAACCACTGGTGCGGTAGACCCCCAATCTGTTCCTGCATATAATCCTGACCAACCGTTATTATCTTCCGCCGATGATTCTACCCATGTTTCGGTCCAGACTAAGGAAGGTATTTGAACGCTTCTCGTAGTTTAGTAGTGAAGGACCTTAAGCAACACACTTGGCTAACAATCTTCGTTTTGTCGTATTTCAGTGACCGAAGCTATTGTTTCTGCGCCCCTTGCTTTATCAGTTCCTCACCAAACACAAGGGGTTGTTTTTTCTGAGGCCATCACGACTTCTACTTTGATTGGCGAGGAGGGAGATGCAAATATGTTTTCTTTCAGCGCTCAAATGATTGAGGAGCTTCTCAATGAACCCATCGATCCCTCTGCCAACCCGTCCGATGTTGTGAATGAGGCTGCTCCGGCCGCTAGTTTATCTATACCAGCTATTGGCACATCCGATGCGGCCCAAGCATCTCGTGAGGACGACGTTTTAGCTGAGATTGCTGCCGAGATGGCAGCAGGGAATGTAGGTTCTAGTCCGCCCGGGCCTGCCCCGTTAATGGTGATTTCGCCGGGTGGTACTGTATTGATCGAGACCGCTCCTGTCCCTCCTCCTGCTACTACTCCTATGCCCCCAGCTCGTCCTCCTAGAAGAACTTCCGTCGCCTCCAGCTCTGAGGAAGATGTTGACATTATATCACTGCCGGAGGGCAAGCCTGAAAAGAGCAAGCGATTGAGGAAGAAGTCGGGCAGCGGATCGGGTGGAGCTACTCCGAAGAAGAAGATAAGGAAGAAGAAAGAATGAACCTCTTTCTTTAAATCTCTGTTGCGTAGGGTAGCATTTTGTTGATTTTTCTATAGCCGTGTATAGATGTGGATTCGGCTCCCACTAGCAGAATTTTTCATAAACACTTTGTAATCAGATTCTTTTTGTTGATAATGGAAATGAAAATCTATTCCCTTTCTGTCTTCAACTTGTTATGTGTTATGGTTCTGCCCCCTGTATTGGAGAGAAGTGTGGAGTTGACGTATGTTTATACCCCGTTTCGCGCTCCGGAGTTCGGGGTAGGATGAGTGTTTATACTCCGTCTCGCACTCTGGGAGTACGGAGTTAGATGAATGTTTATATTCCGTCTCGCACTCTGGGAGCACGGAGTTAGGAGAATGTTTATACTCCGCCTCGCGCTCTGGGAGCACGGAGTTAGAAGAATGTTTATACTCCGCCTCGCGCTCTGGGAGCACGGAGTTGGAAGAATGTTTATACTCCGCCTCGCACTCTGGGAGTACGGAGTTAGAAGAATGTTTATACTCCGCCTCGCACTCTGGGAGTACGGAGTTAAGTAAAAAGCTTGTACCCAGCTCGCGCTCTCGGAGTACTCTGGGGTTTAGGAAAAATGTTTATACTCCGCCTCGCACTCTGGGAGTACGGAGTTAGATGTGAGTTTATACTCCGCCTCGCGCTCTGGGAGCACGGAGTTTAGTAAAATGTTTATACTCCGCCTCGCACTCTGGGAGGACGGAGTTGAATGAAGGGTTGTCGTGTATCAACCCATTTTCGTGGCCTGATGTGATGGCTTGCCCCCGAGCTCGGGTTTCATTTAGCGAGTGGTTGATTGCTTCACAGCCACTCCCTACTTGAATAAATTCCACTGTGTGATGGAACTTAGCTCTTCGTGCATCGTGATGTTGTACATTGTATTTAATGAATCACAGCTCTGGCTCGAAGAGATGGCATTTTATTGCTGAAATAAGAAAATATGGTGAATCAGTTGCCTTATTACAAATTCTAATTTCGAAATGCAAAAGTAAATTGCTGAATAAAAAACATAATGAAATAAATAAAGCCTGTCATATGTAATAGCGACGGAGACTCTCGCTGTTCCAGGCTCTCGGTAAAACTAGACCGTCCACTGTTGATAGTTTGAATGTGCCATCTCCAAGTCGTTGCGTAATCACGTACGGTCCTTCCCAATTTGGTTTCATGTGTGAAGGAACCGGGTATACTCTCTTGAGGACCAGATCGCCGAGATCAAAGGTTCGGGGGCAAACTTTGGTGTTATATAATCGGGCGACCCGACTTCGGTAAGCGGCCGCTCTTAAATCAGCTTCTTCTCGTTTCTCGTCCAACAGATCCAAAGACTCAGCGAGTAATATAGCGTTTGTTTTCGGATCGTAATAAGTTACGCGGTGAGAAAACACTTCTGTCTCAACTGGAATGACGGCCTCCGAGCCATAGGATAAGGAAAATGGGGTGTGTCCAGTCGCGGTCTTGTGAGTTGTTCGATAAGCCCATAATGCCATAGGAAGTTCATCGACCCATTTACCCCCAGCCTTTTCCAGTCATTTCTTTAAGATGGATTTGATGACTTTGTTAACAGCTTCGACCTGACCATTTGCTTGTGGATGTGCGACTGCAGAGAACTTTTTATGAATATGAAATCGTTGGCAGAAACTCTTGAACTCTGAACTTTCGAATTGGGTCCCGTTATCGGTGATGATGGTGTGCGGGAGTCCAAATCGGCAAATGATATTGCGGACCACAAAGTTTATCACTTTCTTTGACGTAATCGTTGCAAGAGCTTCAGCCTCGGCCCATTTTGTGAAGTAGTCAACTGCGACGATGGCATACTTCGCACCACCTTTTGCCAGAGGTAAAGCGCCAAGGATATCGATGCCCCACATAGCGAACGGCCAGGGACTGACCATTTGAGTTAACTCGGTAGGCGGGGCTCTTGGAATTCGAGCGTGTTTTTGGCACTTGTCGCACTTTCTGGCGTAATTGGCTGCATCTCGATTCACTGTCGGCCAGTAATATCCATATCGGAGTATTTTCTTAGCAAGGGCTTGTCCACCGGTGTGGTCGCCGCATTCTCCCTCGTGCACATCATGTAACACTTGTCTGACTTCGTCATGAGCTATACACCGGAGAAGTGGAACAGAATAACCTTTTCTATACATGATCCCGTCCTGAATGATGAATCGCGAAGCTTTTCGTAGAATTTGCCTTTTCTCATTTCGGTGTTCAGGCAATATCCCATCCTCAATGTAATTTCGATACGGAGTCATCCATGATTCTCTGCTGGGAAAGGTCTCTAACACATCATTCGTTTTGATTTGATCGATGCTTGGGAAAGGCAACGTTTCGACCGGGACGAGTCCCATTTGCTGTGCTTCACCTGTGCTGGCCAACTTTGCCAATGAATCGGCCTTTTGATTGCGATCTCGTGGTATGTAGTAAATAGCATAATAATCAAACTGATCCAGCGCTTCCTGAACTCGGGCTAGATAAGCGGCTAACCTTCGATCTCTCGCTTGATATTCTCCTCGTACTTGACACACAACCAACTGTGAATCACAATAAACTTCTATAGCGATAATTTTCAGATCTCTGGCAAGCTTTAACCCAGCCAACAGGGCTTCGTACTCGGCTTCATTGTTGGTTGCGTGAAAATCAAACTTCAAAGCATAGCATATGGATCGACCTTCGGGGGTTTCTAGTACAACTCCAGCGCCCGAACATCGATCGTTTGATGCACCATCTGTATAAAGTTTCCATACATATTCAGGAGACTCGCTGGTTTCAGGTAATTCGTCAGGAACAGTAAATTCAGCTATGAAGTCAGCTAAGACTTGCCCCTGAATGGCTCTCCGCGGTGCATAAGTAATGTCAAATTGGCTCAGTTCAATATTCCACTTGAGTAACCTTCCAGACGTCTCAGGCCGCGTGAGGACCTGTCGTAACGGCTGATCGGTATACACAGTAAGCGGATGTGCTTGGAAATAAGGACGAAGCTTTCTCGAGGCAATGACCAAGCAGTAAGCCAGTTTCTCCAACCTGGGGTAATTTCTTTCAGCTCCGGTCAATCGTTTACTGACATAATAGACCGGTTTTTGCACTCGATTTTCTTCCCGGACCAAAGCAGCACTGATCGCATGCTCCGATACCGCCAGATAAAGGTATAATTGTTCATGATCAATTGGCTTCGACAAAATCGGTGGAGTAGAGAGATGCTGAACCAGCGATCGGAATGCGCCTTCACATTCCGTGGTCCATTCAAAGTTTCGTTTCCCTTTCCGGATTAGATCAAAGAAAGGAATACATTTATCAGTGGATTTCGAGATGAACCTGCTTAGCGCTGCTACCTTCCCGTTGAGACTCTGGACTTGCTTTATGGTCTTCGGGGTTTGCAAATTCCTTATTGCCCAGATCTTTTCGGGGTTTGCCTCTATCCCACGAGCGTTAACGATGAACCCTAGAAACTTTCCGGATGCGACGCCGAAGTGGCATTTTAGCGGGTTAAGCTTCATTCCATACTCGCGTAAGATACAGAACATTGAATTTAAATCCTTGACGTGATCTGTGGAAAATCGGGACTTAACTAACATGTCATCCACATAGACTTCCATGGTCTTCCCGATCTGATCAGCGAACATTCGATTAACCAGGCGTTGGTAAGTTGCTCCGGCATTCTTTAAACCAAAGGGCATGACTCTGTAATAGTAGAGTCCCAGATCGGTTACAAAACTAGTATGTTCTTGATCAGGTAGATGCATGGGTATCTGATTATAACCGGAATAAGCATCCATAAAGGATAACAATTCGTGACCTGCAGTTGAGTCAACGAGTTGGTCAATTCGGGGAAGTGGAAAACTATCTTTTGGACAGGCTTTGTTTAAATCAGAGTAGTCGACACAAGTTCTCCATTTCCCATTCGGTTTCCGAACCATTACCGGATTTGACACCCACTCCGGGTATAGAGCATCTCGGATGAAACCATTTGAATGTAATTTGTCAATTTCTTCTTTAAGGGCGGCAGATCTCTCTGGATCCATACCACGCCTCTTTTGCTTGACCGGAACATGTCGCGGGTCTATATTCAAAGAGTGACTTGCAATGTTTGGTGAGATTCCGCACATGTCGGAGTGCGTCCAGGCAAAGACATCAAGATTTGCCTGAAGAAATTCAACCAATTCCTGTTGTATCTGTTTTCCCAGTTGAGATCCAACTTTTAGTACTTTCGAGTCGTCATCCTCACTGACCGGGACGTCCACAGTTAGTTCGGCTGGAGACGCTTGATTCTCTTCTACTTCATCTTTATCTTCGCTATCTCTAGGGTCAAGATCTCTAAGGAATTGGTAGTGGTGCCCGGGCCGGGGCCCAGGCGTTAGCTGTCAATTATCAGTAAAACGGACGCAGAGAGATTCCTCTACGCCCTTTCCTTTCTCCTTCTTCTGTGCTTCTCGCAATTCAGCAACATAACAGGCTCTTCCTGCTGCCTGATCTCCTTGAATAATTCCTATACCATGATCGGTTGGGAATTTTAAAGTCAAACACCACGGGGCAATGGCTGCCCTGAATTCAGCAAGAGCTGGTCGACCCAGGAATGCATTGTACGGTGAAGCAATGTCAAGAACAACAAATTTCAGTAGTCGGACTCTCCTGCGCTCTCCGATCCCTAGTTCCACTGGTAGTTCCACTATTCCAGTAGGTATCGTTGCACTGCCATTGAAGCCATGAACCCGGGATTGGCAGGGTTTTAGGTCCTTTGCTTCCATCTTCATTAAATCATAAGCTCGCTTGAATAGAATGTTTACAGAACTCCCACTGTCAACCAGGATCCTCTTCATCCAAGCAGGACCAACCTGGGCAGATATGACCAGTGGATCAATCGTTGGAGCTTCGATTTTGTCAGCATCTCTGCTTCTGAATATGATATCGTCAGACATCGTTTTTTGTTGCTTAGCAGGGGTTCCACCCTCACAATTACTGCAGCATTCGAAGCTCGCATGCCTGATAGAGCTAGCATACGACTCCATTTCCCTCCAGCTCTTGTCCGCTGGATGAGGACCACCACTTATGGTATTGATAACTAGCCTCCCGCCTGTACGAGCGGGTTCCTCTTGTCTTTCCTGATCTTGCGCACGGTTTGGATTTGATGGGCCCGCACCACCAGACTGCGGCGCCCGCACGAATTGATCTAACTTCCTCTCCCTGATCAACTTTTCTATAAGATCTTGCAAATGGCGACAGTCATTAGTATTGTGGCCATAGCTCTCATGAAACCTACAAAACTTTCCCGTCTGAATCTGCCTTTCTGACGACCGCTTCGGAGCGGGTTTCTTATACTGTTCTGTGTTGCAAGTTTGCAGGTACACATTTTCCAGTGATGTGTTTAACGGTGTATAACTTTCAAACATCGGAGCCCTACGCCGTGGGCCTGGATTCGGGTCTCTCTTCTTATTCTGACCATTGCCACCTCTTGGCTGAGTTTGCTTGTTTTGTATGTTTAACTGGACTTTCCCGGAATTGTCACCGGACTGTTTAACTGCGACATTGCTTTGTATTCCCTCACTTCCGGGTTTTGCATCGTCCTGCTTCCTAGACTGTTTCGCGTCCTCTTGCCGTAAGAATTGAGCGGCTTTGGAGTAGAAACGGTCCAACGATGCGGGGGGTTTTCCGGCTAACCAGTTTCCAAATTCAGAATCAGGATCAATTCCCTTTGTCAACGCCATTAAAATTGAGTTGTCATTGGGATTACTAATTTCCACGCATGCCGCATGGAATCTCTCCAAGTAACGCCTTAATGTTTCCCCACGAGCCTGGGTAACATTGGACAGGGTGTTAACATCTTTGGGTCTGGCAACATGCATACGGAACTGCTCAACAAACTTCTTAGCCAATTGGTCAAATGACGAAATAGATCTTGGAGGTAGTCTTGTAAACCACATTGTTGCAATTCCTCCCAGTGAAATGGGGAAGCTGCGACATTTTACTGCATCGTCGGCCCTTGCGGCGCTCATTGACCATTCGTATTTCAGTATGTGTTGATTGGGATCAGAATTTCCTTCGTACATAGGGAGAGTTGGCATTCTGAATCGCCGAGGAGGTTCAGCGTATAGTATCTCGTCCGTGAAAGGAGTATGGCTTCGAGAAATTCCCCAATCGTCATTGGTAAGCCCTTGGCTTTCACGGATCATCTGACGTATCATAGTCGAGATGTCTGGCATCGCTACATTTTGAGCATGCTGAGCTAAGGTGTGGTCGGGTTCCACAATGCGAGTTTGGATCGGGCGCTGTCGACGGTCCAAGTTTCGCCTCCTTGGCTCAGCGTCTTCCGGGACGTATGGTTCAGAAGTACGTCCTTGTTGTTGATTACCCGAATCTGGAAGATATCGGGTATCGACCCTTGTTTCTGCCGTGGCAGCTGTGACATGATTGTCCGTAGTATATTGTGGAGTGCGGCCACCTCGTGCTGATGGCCCAGCCTGGAAGCTAGTTGATGGTCCTACCCTCAATTGCCCGACAGTCAGGGCGGGCTGGTATCCCGTAGTCTGAGCATAATCTCCGTCTAATCGGGGATGGGTAGATCTACGATGATAGTCAGATGAGGCAGAACTTTCAGTGGGTGAGCGGGAAACATCATCCCTTCTGGACCTCCTACGGTCCTGGCGGTTCAGTTGATTTGTCAACTCAATATTGGCTCGCAACTGTTCGGCTAACTGTTGCCGACTCTGAGTCAATTCTTGGAGTAACATCTGAAATTCTTGTCTAGTGACTGCCCCAGACGGATCCGAGTGGGCAGTGTTGTCTTGGTTGGGTGGCTGCTGTTGAGCAGGATTTTGTCCATCCCTACCTTCTTGTCCTAGAGCTGCAGAAGTGGTTCTCGTGCTAACCATTTTGAACGATGAATCCTTTTCCTAGATTTTATGCAAATCTGAGTAGAATGGAAGGACTGTGAATCGAAGATCTGGATCTTCCTCTTGGATTTGTACAATCCGGTATCGATGGTAGATCCAAGGAGCAGGAGAAAAAAGCTGGTTTTTTCTCAGTGAAAGCACCAAAGTGTTTGTACCAAAAATGGGCACAACACTCTTCGGAAGTTTTTGAAGAGATAAAAGTGAAGAATGAAAATTAAAACTGTGGATTATCTAACAAAAACTCCAAATAACAGAAAGTAAATTGCAAAGACAAGCGATTTAGAGTGGTTCGGCGTTTTGCCTACGTCCACTATGAAGTTTGATGATTTTATTGCTCGATACTTGAAGATTACAATAGTCAATAATGTAATACAACTGAATTCAAATGCTAAGTGTCAATCTAAAGCAGCGGCGGTGTTCTGGAGTGAATCTGGCAGAATCTGGGCGCTCTTCAGTACTTAGAATTCTCCGACCTCTTTTCTGAATGACCAGGGGCTCTATTTATAGGTGTAGGAGGCTGATATTTCGCCTAAAATGAGGGGGGACCAGTTCAGGTACGTCAGGGGGCCCACATGGTCGAAATCTGGAGATCCGGGCCCGCTTTGGGATCGATTCGACCCTTGGTTCGAATCGATCAAGAAATTATCCAATCGAGCTGAAATTTGGTGTGTACATTCTTCATCATGTGTTTGAGCTTCTGTGAAAATTTCATGGGATTTGGACTTGTAGAACTCGAGTTATGATCGATTCAAGTTGGTGTTTTTCGTATTCTGGAGTCGTTCGAATCGATATGCTCGAATCGATTCGTTCGAATCGATCTTCCTGCTCGTGAAGATGGTGACGTGGTGCGCTTTCTTCGAATCGATCCGGTTTCCATTCCGGATTGACTGGGTCGACTCCACGTTCCTAGCTGTTGTGGCCTAATGGATTCGAGGTAGCTTACGAGATGGAGTCGAGGCGCATCTATCATATGGATTCGAAGTAGGCAAAGGGGATGGATTCGAAGGTAAGCTTCCACGATGGATTCGAAGTAGGCAAAGGGGATGGATTCGAAGGTAAGCTTTCACGACGGATTCGAAGCTGGCAAAAGGGATGGATTCGAAGGTAAGCTTCCACGATGGATTCGAAGCTGGCAAAGGGGATGGATTCGAAGATGATCGAGTCGACCTTAATGGATTCGAATACAAGGTTGTTTCCTCCATTTTCCATCGGTGATATCTTGAGCATACGAACTCGGATTGACTTGAAAATTGGAACGTCGTTTCCTCTGGCCTTGCTCGGCATATCTTATCAATCGTAGCCCGATCCGGACTTGAACAAATTTCATCGATATCCGTAGCGATCCTTACGCGTAACCGACTTCCGAGGCGATCTGCCACCGGTATCTAGCCAAGTCCTTGGTGTCACGGCCTTGCCAAAAGGCGGGATAACACTATCCATGAAAAATCTTTAATGAACCTCTGATAATATCCAGCCAATCCAAGGAAACTACTTATCTCAGTTACTGTTTCTGGTCTCTTCCAATTATTAACAGCTTCGATCTTTTCTGGATCGACCGACAACCCTTTCTCAGAAACCACATGACCAAAAACTTCACTTCCTTCTTCCAGAAATGGCACTTTGAAAACTTTTCCTTTAGCTGATGCTACTTCAGCATCTCAAGCACAATTCTAAGATGAACTCCATGCTCCTTCTCATCCTTAGAGTATATCAGAATATCATCTATGAATACCAACACAAACCTATCAAAGTGCTCTCGAAAAATCTGGTTCATCAAATCCACAAAGAATGTCTGCGCATTAGTGAGTCCGAACGACATTACTAACCATTCTTATGACCCATACCTTATTCTAAACGCCATAAAAGGTATAATATCTTCTACCACTCTAAGCTGATGAAAACCTATATCCAAATCCAACTGAGAAAATATCTTGGCTCTACTCAACTGATCTAACAAATCGTCAATCTTAGGCAATGGATATCGATTCTTTATCATTTTCTCATTTAACCTACGATAATCGATACATAGCCTTAACGATCCATCTGGCTTTTTAGCAAATACTACGGCTGCTCCCCAAGGTGACTACTCGGTCTGATAAAACTCTTGCCTTCTATATCCACCAACTAAGCCTTAAACTCCCTCATTTCTATCGGTGTCATCCAGCTTGGTGGTCTAATCATCGGTTCAGCTCCAGGCACTAAATCTATTTGAAACTCAATGGCTCGTTTCAGTGGCAATCCTACTACCGGCTCGAAGACATCTGCAAATTCTCTAACCATGAAAATGCGATTCGACTCATCTTCTAACTCTATAACTCCTAACAAAGCATTCACCTCACATCTAGAGGTTTCTATGGTATCAACTATCCGATCACTACAATCTAAGTGTTTAAGTGATATTTTCCTATCCTGGAAAAATATCCTAGCATCATACTCACTTTACCAATCCATACCCAATATAATTTTGAACCCTACAAAGTCAAATATTTGTAAACTGCAAACAAAAGTGTAACCTAGCAAGTCAAACTCTAAGTGCTCACACTTCATCCCAAGTGTCGCATACCCTCCTATCAGAATTGCAACTCTTAAGTAAGTAACTAAATATGTGGGTTCTATGTTAAGCTTATCTACAAAACATCGAGATATAAAAGAATAAGATGCACCAGTATCAAACAAACGCTAAAAGACATATCATGGATCTGAAGCGTACATCCCAACACTGATTTATCTTTCTCCTGGGTGGTTGGCTTTTAAATAGAAGGTCCAATGCAAATACTTGGCCTTTATCTCCTTTAGCTGGCTCTTTGCACTAGTTCTCGTAGTGCCCAACTTGATCATAGTTGAAACGTCTAACTCCTTTCTTCTTAGCAGCCTTCTTTTATCACACTTGTAACAGACACTTCAGACTTTCCTTTCTTCAATGCTCCACCTTTCTGAGCACCTTTCTTATGAAAGTACTTTCTCTTCTGACCTTGCCCAACCTGGACCTCCTTCTCCTTCTTCTTCTCCAAAAAAACAAGCATCTCTTCATGTCTTAATGCCACCTCCACTACCACATCACAGGGATCTTTGATATGCGGTAAGGTAGCCCTAGCCAACTCAGGCTTCAATCCCCAGATGAAATTCTCATTCCTTTTCATCACTGTATCAACAGTGGCATACCCATATCTACCCAACTCTTCAAACCTGCTACCATACTCCAGAGCATACATTTCTCCTTGTTCTAACTCAGCAAACTTTCTAATCAAAACAGACTGCGCCATTACTTACATGAACCTTTCCTGGAACCTTCTCCTAAACTTAGAACATGTCATCTCCTCTTCATTTACTCCAGCCGTCATACTATTCCACCAAAATAATGCTGCTCCCTGAAGCTGTCTCGAGGCAAGTCTCCTCTTCTACTCGTCTTTGAGCCCTAAGTCAGAAAATATTCTTTCACAGTGTAACAACCAGTTCTACACTTCTATAACATTTCTGATAAACGGCTTCCCTTTAAGTCTAGCATAGTCTCTACTCAAGTCAGCATAATGGTTGACAAACGGAGCTTCCTAAACTCCTCCCGTAGCATTTTCTCTAACCACTCCAGCAGCAATTCCAGCTTGCATCATGTTTATGAAAAACTGATACATAACTCTCATATCCACTTGTATAAGGAAAGCAGATGGATTCACATGTATAAGGCAAGCAGGAGTGGGTTCGAAACCCCTTTCGAAGGCAATAGATAACAACCCTTCATATATGCGCTATACCTTTCGAAACCAAAGGTTTCGCCTTCATTAAAATTACTCAAAATAATGCCTTGATTAGAACATCGCTTTCGAAAGCATAATCAAGCCTTTCGAACCAGTCGAAGCCTATAACATCCAGGGAAATTTCCGCACGATATCCGTAAGCATGCATTCAGAAGCTATCTACCGCATCGAAACCATCAACACTTCAACACCCTCGAAACCCTAGAAAACTACCTATCGATAGAGTCGAAAGCTCGTATCTTTAAATCCTACGATAACAAAGCAATACAAAGAGAAAAGGTGCATCTATCACCCTTTCGACGTAGTCGAAAGCAATCTAGGAGAAAAGCAGAAAAGAGACACTTAGACCTTAATTATGGCGAAAGGTGGACAAGGAGACCATTTCGACTGGGTCGAAAGGTTTTGAATAGTTAAAACCATATATAAGCATCTACTATGCTTTCGACAGGGTCGAAAGGGAGGGTTGACTTATATGTCCAACCAACACTCCTCAACAATGTCGATAGCTCAGTACAAACTTTGCTATTAGAAAGGAATAGTTAAAACCAATAGAATTTGAACAAAGTATACACTACCAATATTCAAGAAACGAAAGTAAAGAGCCTTCGACACTGTCGAAAACTACAATCTTAGTTTTACCAAGGTAAAATGAATGCTGTCGAAACTATATATACGAATTAAGTTGAAAGGTTTTAAGTTGAAGTTGCATTGTTAAAAAAATAATAAAATAAATTATAAAATAAAAAAATAAAAGGACTTGGAATGTTTTGACAATATTGGAGAAAGATGACTATAGGAGGCTTCGACTTATTAGTTATAAAGGGTTTCGACAAAATGAAAAGTGGTATAAGGTTTCGAAGGCATAACAACAACAAATTTAAATTAACCTAGTAGGTTTCGACTGAGTTGAGTACAGAAGGTTTTGTCTAGCCAAAACGTGTGATATGTCCTTTATACAAAGTATCTTTTCTTTAATCCCCTTTACAAAAATATGTGTTTAAACTTAAACAAATAGGGAATAAGTATGTTCTAAAGATGTTGAAAACTATGCAACAAAAACTTATGAGTTCGAAAGAGAGAATTGTAATAGCCAACTTCTTCGGAAGGTGTCTGGACACGCTAACACACAAAGTTGCTTTCGAAAAGGTTGAATATATGCTACTTTAGTCAAAAGAAGCGACATGTTACATTTCGACCCCATCGAAAGAGGTTAAGAAAGCAAAATGAAAGTTGCCACCTTAATTCCTTCGAAGGGGTAGAAAGGTAAATTTATGGTGCCAATTTTTAATTCATACAATTCAAAACTTCTAGGCGAAGTAAGCGGGGAACTCCTTCTTCCCCAAACACGATTTGAATCCAGAAATTTAAAAACCATTAAACAAACGAATTTAAGTACAAATCGATTATTTAAATTTCGAAATCTATGAGATAAACATTCAAATTCTCTAAAAAAACACATAGTAACAATGAAAATCGAAACATACATGATTAAATCGATAATTTATAAAAAAAGTGAATCAAATCAAACTATTAACCTAAATTGAATGATGTTTTCAAACAAACAAGGACTCAAACATTTTCCAGCAAATCCAAACAGTAATTAAGAATCCAAACCATAAAAGATTGTGAAATTGAGGTTTGTTGTAAAATAAAGAATGCAAAGATTCAAGAAATGAGAAAACATAAACTTACTTTAGATCTGAATTTTTGATTGTATAAGATGAAGTTCATTTGAATGTTTGAGGATTTTGATTTTTCTTGAAGTTTATCTCATTTGCAGATGAATGAAATAGAAGAAGATGAAAACGCGGCTTATAAGAAAAGTCAGCAAAGGAGGCAAGTCGTTCGATTAGATTTAAATGTGCGGCCCAGATTCACACGGGAATACAGAAAGGTGGGAAATGTCGAGGGTTTCGAAATGATTGACTTGAAAAGTCAAAGGCATCACTTCACAAGGGGGCAAATGTTATCACCAAATCTCCTTTCGTCAATGTCGAAACCCTATTGAGTAGAAAGCAAAGAAGAACAAGAGAAAGAAGCAACACAAGACCTTTCGAAGGAGTCGAAGGGATGCAACAGCCAAAGACTAGAAGTATCAAACTTTTAAAGGGTCGAAAGGGTCGAAAGCGTGCTTCCACGTCAATGAACACCTTTCGAAGCAAGTGCTTCCGCATGTATGAAGACCTTTCGAAGGAATTAAAGCAATGCTTTTCGAAGACAATGCATAACAACCTTTCATATGCTCGCCAAACCTTTCTAGTCTAAAGGTTCCACCATCACTCATGTCACTCAGAAGCATATTTTGGTCGAAACAACCCTTTCGAAAGAAAATTCATGCCTTTCAAACCGATCTAAGCCTTAGATATCCAGGGAAGGTTCCGCATCAAGTCCAAGCATATGATTGGAAGCTACAAACAGCGTCGAAACCACAACCATTTCAACATATTCGAAGCCTTGGGAAGCAATCTATCGACAAAGTCAAAGGCTCTTACAAAGCAACATAATGAAGAGAAGGTGCAAACGCCCTTTCCGATGTAGACGGAGGCAATTGAGCCCATTCGAAAGCATTGCAGAGAAGAGTGCAAGAGTCGAAAGAGTCGGAAGGCATCTGAAGCCACCTTTCGACCAGGTTGAAAGTACTGGGTTGAAAGGTGTCGACCTGCATATATAAATAAGACCCATGGGGTCTGGTTTAGGGGATCCGAATTCAGTCAATTGACTTTGTATTTTCTTAATTTATCAAAGTTGTAAACCCTAATTTGTAAATAGAATTGGGGAAAATTGATCAATAAAGGCTATGTCGAGATACAAAAGGGAAGTCTTTAATATTCTTGATTATTTTGATGTGATAAAAGCTTTTATTTGAACTAACTCTGTTTTCCAGGTGTCGACCCCATCGAAAGAAACCTTCCGACTCGGTCGAAAGCCCTACATTTTTAAGTAATTCCATTTATCGACTCCAGGCCACCTTTTGTTAGGCTTCAACTTTCAAGTGGATCGAAACCTTAACCAAAGCCAGCTTTACTTTTGATTCCCGATCGAAACCCAAGTCAATTAAGATTCCATCTTTCAACAAGGTTAAAACCCTTCAAAGACTGATCATAACCTTGAATTTTATGGCTATCCATTAGTCACCCGCAATTGTCTCGAAAGTACTACTTCAAAAGGAAAGTCAAACGACTCTATTCAGCTCAAAAGACCAAAAGGAAGAGAATTTGAGTCTTCCGATGGAGTCGAAAGGTCAATAAGAAGGGAATTTCACAATATAGTCTGATTCGAAAGGAGATCCAATGGAAGGCATTCATATCCTAGCTCTTTCCAATAAACCAAAAGATACAAAAAGGATTAACCTATCCGATTACAACAAATTTGCGGTGTTGATAAGTTTTCTTGTTAACATTTTTTGAGCAAGGAGGGCTCGAACCTCCGACTCTGTTGAATATCCAACACCACCAGTGCCTAACCTAAATCAACATCAAGATGGAATACTCAAGACCTTAATTCATCATGGCCAGCAGAATCAAGAGATCTGAGCAAGGATCCTCAGAGCCACACTTAATAGGAATCCCCTCAAGAATAACTCAGGATTCCGAACTATATGAAGAACAGATGCATAGATTGAAAGCTCTACGGGTTATAAAGGAGAAAAGAGCAGAATCATATGAATCAAAAAAGTGGAGCATAAATCCTTTTGATGTTGGCCCACCCCAATCTATACTTTAGGGGAAAAGAAAAAGGAAAGTGACAATTTATTTGACTAAATGAGAAAAACAATTCAACACTATACCAAAGACACAATCTTTGAAGAAGGAATAATGGTAGTTTACAACGCCTTTGCAAACAAATGGGGTCAAGTCACAGGGGACAGTACCTACACCGGAACCCCAAAGAGTTTTAAAGAGAAAATCAGTTATTAAAGGGGAAACTCCATAGCTAAGTAATAGAAGATTTAAAAGCCATCCTAAAGAAACAGGTTTCAAGTCAAGACTTCTTAAGAGTGCAACCTAACAACATCCATAGAGAATGTTTGCTTGTTAACAAAGGATGAGCTCAATTATTGGCCATCGAAGAAAAAGAAGCCAAAATATGAATGAAATTTGAGGGAATCCTACTGTCATTCCCATATGACGAATGGACATAATACTAACCACTGCAAAGCCTTGGAAGGGATGATAATTGCTGATAAGAAAACTTGTCAACACCTCAAATTGAAGATTTGGATGTGAATGATGCTTTCGAAACCTCTCTTTCGAATGAGTGAGATTGCCAAGGCTTTTCAGGTAGGTAAAAGTGATAAAAAATTTGTCTTTGGAACCATTTAACACAGTCGAAAGGGTAGTTTCTCTCTTGATAAATCCTTTAGAATAGGTTGACTGAGCACTTTGTCGAAACCACCTTTCGACACAGACAAGGGAGCTTGGGTTAGAGACCTAATGGTCTTTGGAAATAGCGGAGTTGAATTGGTTCCGATTCTGTCGAAATGTGTAACACTTGCAATTTAGTTGATTTGAGAAAACACTTTTGGGGAATAAGAAAAACTTATGGTATCGACTCGGATGAAGCGGTGAGCTTATGCTTTATAGTGGCCTTGAGCTAAAACTCTAGGAATATCATTATGCCAAGGGTTCCGACTTAGTCGAAGGGTAACCTTTCGACTAGGTCGTGACGTCTATTGATAGTAGTCGTAAGAACGTAAGACTTCATAGTTGCAGCATAGTCAAGATTATCTTAATCTCTCTTTTTATTGAACTAAGATATACAAGTTTATCTAATCCCAAATTCGATTTGGGAATTAGGGTTTTCATGCTCTTTAAGAATACAAGTCAGAAGTCGAAGAAATAGGATCACCTACAACTGACCCCTGGGGCCATATTTATAAGTGCGGGTTGGGACATTTCAACCCCAAGCTTTCGACGTGGTCGAAAGTTCAACTTCTTTGCTTTCGTGATTGCCCATTAAGCCCTACCTTTCGACCTGGACGAAAGGGTTTCAGTCAACCTTTTGCTGTTGCTGGAAGCTGGGTTTCTTTCTCAAGCTTTATTTCCTTTCGACTTCGTCAAAAGATGCTGCTTGATAGCTTTGGTACTCGTCGAAAAGTCTAATGGTGCGCTTTTGACTTGAATTTTGATGTGCCAATTAGGTTAACCTGGGCGCAAGCTTTCGTCGCTGTCGAAACATGCCTTCTTTTGGATTTGAATAAGTCGAAACACCTAAAAGGCTTTGTTGTAAATGGTTTCTTTCGAAAGCTTCTACCCTGAGTAATTTGAACCCTTATGCCTTTATGGTAAATGACGTACAATTCTGATTTCAAAGGTGAAAGCGACCTTAACCGTTTCGAAAGGCTATATATGCTTTCGAAAGGGCTAATTTTGTTGATTACATCCCTAGCGGAAGCGAACATAGGCGAAACTAAGACGTTTTGAATGGTATGGCGCAAAATGTAGAGAATCTGCTTTCCATTACCTTTGAGAGGTGTCTTTTGAGCACTTTGGATGCGATTAATGTCTTCTATTGCTTTCAAAGGGTAGCTTTCGACCTTGTCGAAAGCTCTCTGTTGACACCGTCAAAACAATCTTCTGACCTTCTCGGAAGGTACTGTTGGCGCTTTCATCTCCTTGTTGAAAGCCATGTTTAGCTAGACCATCTTGGTGCTTTCTGATCTTTATCAATGCTCTTGCATCCTCCTTTCATACTTTAATTCCTGTTACACCAAAAATCCACCATTCGACTAAGTCGAAAGGACCTTAAACAAAGACCAAGAAAAGAAGATTTCAGACCATCCTTTTCGATGAAGTCGAAGGGATGCTGCCTTTAAAGTTCAATAGCTTCAAGGCCTTTAGAAGAAGGTAAAGAAGTCAAAGAAAGTATTAACAACCCTATAGTGACCTTTTCGAAAGCATAGCAAGCCTTTTGAACCAGTTAAGAACTCAGGCACTATGAAGAAAGCAACGCTCAGAAGCCAACAAAGGGGAAAGAATGATAAAAGCCTTTCGACAACGTCGAAAGGAGACATGGCTTTCAACCAGGTCAAAAGGATAAGAGAGAATGAAGGAATTACTAGAGCATGACAAAAGAACAAGGACACCTTTTGACAATGTCGAAAGGAAGCATAGCCTTCGATAACATTAAAGGCAAGCAGAGACTTCGACAACATTGAACGGAAACTTAGCTTTCGACGATGTCGAAAGGAGGAGTAGCTTTCAACCATGATGAAAGGTTCAAACAGCATATAAAAGGAACACCTTACGAAAACCTCGAAGGGAAGCATAGCTTTCAACTAGGTCGAAGGGGTTCACAATAGCATATAAGAGGAAGGCCTTCCGACAACGTCGAAAGGAAGCATAGCTTTCGACCAGGTCGAAAGGGTTCACAATAGCACATAAAAGGAGGGCTTTCTAACATTGTCGAAAGCAAAAGCATGGAAGGGAGGCCGCCTGCGTCTATAAATAAGACCCAAGGGTCATTTTTTGCGGTTCTGATTTCTCTCATTCCAAACTTGTATTCTCTTAGATAAAGCATTGTAACCCAAATTTGGGAAATTATTGATTTGGGAATTTAAAAGAAATAAAGTTTACTTGTATGAAAATGGGAAGTCTTGAGTATTATCGATTACTTTACTGCTTGTTGGAAATTTTGTTGGTTTAATTTTTGTTTTCCAAGTTAACCCAATCGTAAGGCACCTGTCGACAAGGTCGACACACCTCTGATCCTAACATCTTCTGTAACCCTTTCGAAGCCATCAACTCTGAGGTTTGAAGCTTTCGACAAGGTTAAAGCTTGTTACTCAAATATTTAAACTGGGACTTACAAGCTTGATCCAAAGGAAGTCATGCCCATAGCTTTCGACAAGGTCGACACCCACTCCAAATCCATTAAAGAATAAGGCCCCTTGCACAAGCTAAAAGGAAACCAACACCCAAGCTTTCGACAAGGTCAAAACCAACCTTTAAAAGATTTAACTTAGGGAATTTCATCTTGATTGAAAGGAAGGCTTTCGAAGGTGAACTCACACTAACCCATCATTGTCGAGAGGTCATTAAATATAGAATCCATTCCTTTCGACGACGTCGAAATGCTTGACTTGGGAAATTTCTATAAATAAAACCTAACCAAGAGCCAATTCCTAAAGGAATCACACTCACTTTTCGTACAAAGGATTGTTCATCATTCTTGGCATTATTTTGGGGTGTTGACAGGAAAACTTGTTAACATTTCTGGCACTATAAGGAGGGCCTGAACCTTCGACTTGGATAAAACCCCAACACCATCATCCTCTAACCCTGCTTAATTCAATCCTACTTCAAGTTTATCCACTTTGGTTCGATCATGGCCAATAGATTGAAGAGATCTGAACAAGGGACTTCCAAACCACAGTTGACAAGGTTCTCCCAAGCAATCATAAGGAACTCCGATCAAGATGAAGTGCAAAGACTAAGGCTCAAAGCTCTTAGAATTATAATCCAGAAAAAAGAAGAATCCAATGACCTTGAAAAATGGAGCCTAAACCATTTCCATGTTGGCTCTACCCCAATCTTTACACTCGGAAAGAGAACAAATGGAAGTGACAATATCGTTAATCAAATGAGAAGAACAATACAACATTATTCCAAAGGCACCATCTTCGAAAAAGAAATAATGAATTATTAAAAAAGCCTTTGCATACAAGTGGCAACCAACTAAAATGAGAACACTTCCAACACGAGAAGTCGAAATGGTAGTGAAAAGGAAGTCAATTACAGAACATGAAACAGTAAGGCCAAAGAGCAAAAAGTCAAAGAGTTGTCCATAAGAATAAAGCTTCAAATCTAGACTTCCAAAAGAATGCAACTTAACCACATCTATGGAAAATGTCTACTTACTTACTAAGGATGAACTCAACTATTGGCCGTCACAAAAGAAATAGCCAAAACATGAAAGAAACTTCGGAGGATCCTATTTCCATTACCATATGATGAATGGTCATGAAACTAACCATTGCAGAGCCCTGGAGGGGATGATCATATGTTTCTTCCATCGAGGAAAAATCCATGAATTTGTCAAAAGAATTTGAGAAAAGATCAATAAAGATCTGCTTTCTATAAAGAGAAAATCTACGTGGTTGGGGGTGAAACGCTCCTTATATTTGGATACTACCAAAGATGGTAGTCTTCCTAAGATAGTAGAAAAGACTTTGTCCGCGCCGAGATGGCTAGGGCAGAGCACCTCAAGGAGGGAGGGTGGGTAAGCCTTTAGCCACGCCATGAGATGGCCAGGTTAAAGCATTTGCAAGCCCTTGGCCATGCCTCTGGTCAGGTCAAGGCACCTCCTGGAGGGAGGACATAGTAAGCCTTTAGCCGTGCCATAAGATGGCAAGTCAAAGCACCGAACAAGCCCTTAACCACGCCACGCTATGGCCAAATTAAGGCACCTCTTAGAGGGAGAACGGAGTAAGCCTCTATCCACGCTATAAAAGGCTAGGGTAGAGCACCGAACAAGCCTCTGTCCGCGCCGAAAAAGGGCCAGGGTAGGGCGCCTCCTGAAGGGAGGTTGGGTAAGTCCTTAGTTCCAGCCTCTAAGTTGAGCTGACCAAGAGCACCAAACAATAATGGACTAAGATGTCCAGGCACAAGAAGAGGTACAATCAACAATGGACTAAGATGTCCAAGCCCAAAGGGAGGCTCAAACAATAAAGGACTAAGACGTCCGAGTCCAAGAAGAGGCACATTCAGCAAAGGAGTAAGATGTCCAAGCCTAGGAAGAGGCTCATTAAATCATGAACTAAGATGTTCAAGCTCGAGAAAAAGCATATTCGATCCTGGACTAAGACGTCCTAATTCAAGGGGCAGCTAATAACTTCTATGTATTCAAAACCTGAAGGGTTTATACATGTCAAAGAAGATGGAAGCAAAGGAGTGGAACGGAACCCCGCTTATTATTACCTGAATCTGGGTTTCGGGACTCTTGCTTCTAAACATCGGCTATTAATACCCAAGTAAGGGTTTCAAGTCTTTCATATACGAAATTCATCATCTAACACCCAAATATGGGTTTCGGGTCTTTATCAATCGCCAACTTATTATGCCTAAATCTGGGTATCAAGACTGCTACTTATCTTAACCCTAATCTGGGTACAAGGTTTGTGGATTTCTATTCATCACAAATGCCCGAATCTGGGTCAAGGAATGTTAAAGATCGCTATTAAAAGTCTTTGAATGGGAGCTTTGAGTTTCTAAATTTTTAAATCCTATTAATGTTAAGGAATGGGTTGGAGAGTTACAGCGTCAGAATTTTAGACATTTATTTTTAAATCAGGTTCTTTATTAAATAAAGGTTGGATTTTAATATTTATACCCCTATGATAAGGCGGAGCTCTCTATCAACAAATTTCGTACATTCCAGACAACTAGGAGGAGTTACTTTCTTAATCATCCCTCATCATGGTTAAGGATGGGATTTAACATTTAGTATAAACTACTTTTCGTACAATTAACAGGATGATTTGTTAATCTAAGCAAGCGATATAAATAGACAAATATTTCAATTTCAAGTTAACAATTAGAAAATTTGTTTGCTACATGCTTTTCAGGAAAGTCAAAATAGCAAGGAATGACAAAAGATTCAGCAAGTCCAAAAATCAATGAATGAGCAATTCAAAGGCATTACAAAGGTGACACTAAAGAAAAGGATTACAAATCAGGTGCTACTTTCCAAATTTAAATAATTTACAAGTCAATGAAGTTTTTTACATATATATACATAAATCAAGTTCATTCAAGTCAAACATACAGATAAATTACAAACCTTGAGCGGCCTTGTTTAGAGTCTCTGCGACTAATGGGTACACAACGTGACGAATCGCGGCACAGAGAACTTCCTTGAGTTTCTTTTCTTTTCTCTTTATTCTACTCTCATCATTAATCGCATCAATATTGGTCTTCAAAGCATGATTAAAAGCTTTATTAGCTTCCCTAAGGGTTTTGTTTTCCCTTTCTAACTCTGAAATGCGCTTCTCAACCAGATAGTTATCATGTTCGAGTTTTTGATTTTTGGTGGCGTAATCATTAATAGTCTGAGAAAATTTGGTTTTTTGTTGCTCGTTGAAATATTTGGCTATCTCAAACTTGACTCTCCGGCACCAGTTCCCCGTTACATTATCATCTAAGCCAGGAGGAGCGTTGAGCATAGTTGGAAACTTCTAAGCCGCAAGAAGCTTTGATCTAATAGGCTTGACAGCTGGAGTGATTGCTTGAGGGACCAGAAGATCTTGTCCCCTAAAATGAATTCCAAAGAGGCACACTGTGCTTGGCTATCTTTTAGTTTTAACTCCAAGTCACTTATTTGCTAAATAAGTTCAGACATCTTTTGATCGAAATCGATTGTGGGATTTGACTTGACTTGACGTTTAGGCGTAGTGATCATCTCATCCTTTTTCTTGATGTCAGCCTCGAGATAGGAGATATGATCTTTGTGACCACTGGCGATGGTTTTTTGGAGAAAGTATCTCTTGTGCCATTTCACGGCTTCTACATTGCCACCAAAAAGCTCAAGTAAGACTTCATCATGGACCACGATTCTTCCGCTCACTATCAGCAGTTTCTCTCTGGTAGCATCGACGTGAGACAATAAATTTTGGGAAAGGCGAGTCGTAGATAACTGTAGCTCCTATTTAAACAAAAGAAATGGGATAAAAATCAAGATAGTGACAAAAAATATCTTTATTAACATCACAACTGATTACAACTAAAAAAGCGAAAAAGTTAAAAGATACAACATGCAATTTGATTACATTTAAAGTTTAGAAACTACTTTCCTAACTTTATATAGAGAATTAGCTGAAAGCATAACTATTGAATCAAATGGCATGGCAACTCCTTCAGGGGTTATTACTGGTGGGCATTCGCTATAGTCCCATTCCCCAACTGGGGGACTATCACGACCACAAATTAATCTATAATGAAATGTTCTGATCTCTTTAAGGAATACTTCCTTCTCAGTACTGAGGAAGTCAAAACGGAGGCGAGGATATTCCAAGTAAAGTTTTAGCAAATCCCAAAGAAAGCAATATCTTGCTAATTTTGAAGTCTTTAAAATTGAAGCATTTTTAGAATAAAATCTCCTCGATTTAACATATTGGCTTAAGTGGTCTCTAGGGATGAGTCGACCTAAAGAACTATAATTCTATAATAGTATATTTAAAAGAAGCTAAGTATAAGAAAGACAAAGCAAAAGCAAATATTCATACATCAATTAATTGTTACATATTCAATCATTCATCTGGTTCATACAAGATAGACTTGGAAAAACTCTAAGAAACAAATTTATCTTTATAGTACTTAAGCTTTTCGGGAGGAAGACCTTAAGGAATTGATCTGACCCGTGGTAAGTTCCAACAAGCTCCGGGATGCAGGTTAGATCCGAATTCATCTAAGTGTCTTTTATGGAAGTATCTGAATAAACCCCAGCTGAACTCACCTAAGTACGAAAAATCTATAATTAAATGCATGTAGTAGGCTTTATACAAGAAATTAACTAGAATATCCCTCTCCACAATCACCATCTAAAATAAAGTAATCAACTTTCGATTCTCCTTTAAGAGATCGTCGTATCGGAGATGCGCTCTCTTTAATAACGGGGCGGCTCTTTGATTTTTAGAAGATGTAAGGACCGAGGCACTCCGGTCAAGACTGTGATACTTTTTGGAGTGAATGTTATGCTCCTTTATCTGTCTGTCTAACTCCCTATACAACTTGTTAATTTCCGCTTGTTTCCTTTCGAGTTTTGATTTATAGGGAAATTGAGACTTCTTCCTTATATAAAATAAATAATTTTACACTGATTGTTATCTTCGAAGAGAGAGATGTTTAAACAGGGAATTCCATACTAGGGAAATTGGAATAGAAGCCTTAGGGGCTAGCTCTTTCTCATTTGGATCCTCAGTTTTGGCAGGCGCAGGCTCACCTTCTGGAGCAGCAGAAAGCCCGGGGGAAGCAGGTGAAATATCTTTTTGAGGGGAGGGCTCTTTCTTGAGAAATTTGTTTTGATCTCCACTGTCTTTTTCTGAAGCACCGAAAGGCCCCCCCTTTATCTCCACTAAGGCCTTGACCTCCGGAGGGGTCATCATCATTGTCATCAGCATCATTGTCATTGTCGCTTCCCTCATCACCATTGTCATCTTTTTCCTCTTCAGCATCATGAGTGTCACCCTCTTCCTCAGAATCAGATTCGATGTTGAAGGAGGGGATATCGAAAGAAAGAACTTCGGCTACATTAACTTCTTCCTCACCTTCGGGTTCGATACCCTGCTTCAACTGGTTGATTTTTCCCATCACTTTTTCGGCTAAGGAGGGATCAAGTGAAGGAAAGCCAAAGTTAGGGCAATCCTTGTAGTTATCAGTGTAAGCGAGCATCAGGGTACCTTCATAATTCTCTAACATCATATTCCCGAGGGTAACATCGACAAATTGAGATACTTGTCGATTGACGTCTAAGAGGGTATTAACAGCCAGTTTGAGCGAAGCTCTGGTCCTTTTGAACTTATCCTTAAAAGAAGCATTCTTGGTGACCAGGTGAGGTTTTTTGTCTTCCGAATCTTTTAGAGTCAATCCCATAGCGAATTTTTCATCATTAGTAAGTTAATGGGCTGTCTTCTCTACTTCCAAATCAGCTTCGACCTTGGCAAGGGAAGCCTTCACTCGCTCCAACTCTTTGGAGGTGTAGCTTTGGGCGATAGTTAAGGAAGATATTTGATTCTTAAGCTTTGAATTTTCCTTCTACAACTTAGAAGATTCGGTTGAAGACTTCAAAACATGTTCATTTAAGGCCATCCAACTCCTAGAAATCTGGGACAATAAGTATAACACAAGTTAGCGATTAGCGAAATTCAATGATGATAAATGATGATAAGATCAATTTGGTAAGAGCTTACCAAAAGTTGCTGCTCCATCAGAGAACGATAATTTTACGCCAAATCTGGAGTAAATGATGGTGGAGAAGAAGAAGTAAAATATTCTGAATGCAGGATGAGCCCGGCTAATCCTTTAAAATTGGTAGATGGAGGAGCAAAAGGTGACACCTATGGAGTAGTTGGCTTTATGGAAGGAGTCATCAACAGGGCCAGTGCATCTCCTAGAGTGCGGCTGTAGAATCGAAGATCGAGATGTGTGGGAAAAGATCGAGAATGGGTGGAGTTTATGCCGACTTATCCTTTTAGGATTCGACAATCGGGCTCTTTAAGACTTGTTTAGGAGATCGGCGCTCCTACTCTTCCTCCACATCAGTGATTTTAGCTATTTTCTTCAGGGGAGAATCTTCAGAGGACTCCATCAATTTTCTTTTGAAGGTTGACTTGGGTTTGGCAAAGGCAGCCATGATAGATGTCACCCCAAAAGTCGATGGAGGAGGGGCCGTGCCGCTAGAAGATACTATAATTTGAGTAGAAGCTAAAACAAATTCAAGCAGATGTAAATTTAGTCAAAATGATTCAGAGAATGGCAAGGACGGAGAAGTAAGTACTAAACTAGTGATATACCTGAAGGGTCAACACAGATTAGCGACATGGGGGAGAAGTGTTCAACATCCCCCAAAAAAATAAAGCATTTGCCCCATAAAGTGTGCAAGGCAGAAGGAGGAGTTCCAAGAACCCTCTGACCCGCTGGCAGTAGGGAGTGTTTCCTTAAGTTCGAGGGGGTAAGGAGCATCAATCTGCTCCCGATTTGTTTTAAGGCCGTAATCAGAGAATCAACTGTCCTCATGTTGACATCGTAAAGATTCTTGGAAGAGACGCCTATTGAAACAAAAGGTTAGCTAACAGAAAACATAAAGTAAAGGAAAAACAACACAAGACTAAACTTACGAGGTGAGGCAAAGGTCCCATGAATGTTAGCAAAACAATTGACAAAGAAGAACTGGTTCTCCCAGTCCCTAAACTTGTTGACCCATCCGATATCAATTTCTTGAAAGGGTTGACTCTGTATATCTTATTATTTAGGTTGCTCAGCCTTGCCAGCCTAGTTAAAAAATGTAGCACTTTAGCATTGAGAGAGGGTAGCTCAGATTCCAGTGCCAACATCTCTAGAGATAGAAGATGAGTATAGACATTGGGAGATAGTTGAATCGGAGCAATTCCAAAATAAGAAAGGTAGGAAGATAAAAACTCCGGGAAGGATAGAAATCCACCATGCCATATGTGAATGGAAGTGTAAGCAAAATACCCTTCGGGAGGGTTATCTATGGTATCAAATTCCTTGGGAGGGCTAGCTTCAATTCCAGTAATACCAAAATCCCTAAGGATGGCATTGACTTCATCTTAAGAAACAATGATAGAATGCTTGGAAGTGGCTTCAGCCTTCTTAGGAGAACTCATGATCCTGCCATGATTAAACGTTTTAGTTAAATTCTTTGATAGATAATGAATTCAAAATGCATTCAAAACTTAAGTAAAGAAATCTACTTAGATAACTCAAACATGAAAATAGACATAAATTTTAAAATTTACAAACAATGTGAGTCAGAAACCAAATAGCATAACTCGAGCTTTTCGACAATGTCGAAAGGATAATGACTTGAGTTTTCAACAATGTCGAAGGGACAATAGCTTGAGCTTTCGACAAAGTTGAAAGGACAATAGCATCAACTTTGAACCAATACATCTTAACATTTTCTAAAACTTAAAGAATAAATAAATAATAATATATGTTCTTTGAGCTATCGACAAGGTCGAAAGGATGAAATGTGACATTGATTACTAAGAGAACCTGGATACGTTACAAGTGTGATATAATGCTAAGCAATAAGACCTTTCGATGTTGTCGAAACCAATGACTTAAGATTACTAAGTAAAATTTTTAGTGTTGTCGACATTGTCGAACTGTCTGGTCAGTGTTGACGACATTTTCGAGAGGATTGGTTAATGTTGTCGAAATCTATCCTACCCATCGAAGTCGAAAGGCTTAAAGGTGCTTCGACCTTGTCGAAAGGTTATTGTCAAGGGGGTTGATGGGTTCGACTAAGTAGAAATGATTGACTACCGAAGGGGTGGACCAACTCCACTTAGCTACCTATCCTTTCGACGGCGTTGGTAAAGTTGGCATCATAACACCTTTTTACCCCAACGAAAGATGCTAAGAAGTCAAATCTAATATTGCCACCTCAATCTCTTTCGAAGGGGTAGAAAGGTCATTTTGTGCCGCCAAATTGTACACGATAGTGTTCCAGGTAATCAAATCGGTTTTAACTAACCCCAAACCCGATTGTAAATACAGGTTTCAAAATTTTCTTAAAAAACAAGTAAATCAAATCTGAATGAGTTTGAACTAAAATTGATCTTATTCTATTTCAAAAAATCATTGAAGTAATTAGTTAATTAAAGACCCAAATTAAATAACAGTGGATTAAAACTGAAAATTTTGGAATAAAATCCAAACCCGATAAGGGAATGGGTTTAAACATCCTCTATTGTCGATTTCAAAATCGAAAACACAAAATAAAACTTTGAAAGTTCCTGAAACTGGGATAAGGAAAGCTTGAAGGTGATTTTCATTTCTGGAAGTGAGATGAAAGTTTGAAGGTCTTTAGGATACTTTTACTTGTATTTAAAATTTTAATCATAGGTAGAATGAAAGAGGAAAAAGAAGGAAAACATATTATATAAGAAAAGTCTCCCAAAATTGTTACCCATTGGATCAGATTTGAATGGACGACCCAGATCAACGCGAGAAGGCCAAGAGGTGGGAAATTTCTGGATTTCGACAAAGATGACTTGGAAAGTCAAGAGCATCCCTTCACAAGGGGGGGGGCAAATGTTACACCAAAAATCCACCTTTCGACTAAGTCAAAAGAACCTTAAAAAAAGACCAAGAAAAGAAGAGTTCAGACCAACCCTTTCGAAGAAGTCGAAGGGATGCTGCCTTTAAAGTTTAATAGCTTCAAGACTTTTCGAAGAAGGTGAAGAAGTCAAAGCAAGTATTAGCAGCCCCATAGTGACCTTTTGAAAAGCATAGCAAGCCTTTCGAACCGGTTAAGAACTATCCAGGATACCTTGCGACAACGTCGAAAGGCGCTATGAAGAAAGCAACGCTCAGAAGCCAGCAAAGGGGAAAGAATGATAAAAGCCTTTCGAAAACATCGAAAGGAGACATGGCTTTCGACTAGGTCGAAAGGATAGAGAGAATAAAGGACTTGCTAGAGCATGACAGAAGAACAAGGGCACCTTTCAACAACGTCGAAAGGAAGCATAGCCTTCGGCAACATTAAAGGGAAGCAGAGCCTTCGACAACATTAAAGGGAAACATAGCTTACGATGACGTCAAAAGGAGGAGTAGCTTGTGACCACGACGAAAGGATCAAACAGCTTATAAAATGAACACCATTCGACAACGCCGAAGGGAAGCATAGCTTTTGACCAGGTCGAAAGGGTTCACAACATCATATAAGAGGAAGTCCTTCCGACAACGTCGAAAGGAAGCATAGCTTTCGACCAGGTCGAAAGGGTTCACAGTAGCACATAAAAGGAGGGCCTTCCGACATTGTCAAAATCAAAAGCGCGGAAGGGAGGCTACCTGCATCTATAAATAAGACCCAAGAGGTCACGTTTTGGGGATCCGATTTCTCTCATTCCAAACTTGTATTCTCTTAAACAAAGCATTGTAACCCTAATTTGGGAAATTATTGATTTGGGAATTTAAAAGAAATAAAGTTTACTTGGATAAAAAAGGGAAGTCTTGAGTATTATTGATTACTTTACTATTTGTTGGAACTTTTGTTGGTTTAACTTCTATTTTCCAAGTTAACCCAATCGTAAGGCACCTGTCGACAAGGTCGACACCACCTCTTATCCAAACATCTTCTATAACCCTTTCAAAGACATCAACTCTGAGCTTTGAAGCATTCGACACGGTCGAAGTCTGTTCCCTAAACATCTAAACTGGGACCTACAACCTTTATCCAAAGTAAGTCACCCTCATAGCTTTCGACAAGGTTGAAACCCACTCCAAATCCAGTAAAGAATAAGGCCCCTTGCACAAGCTAAAAGGAAACCAACACCCAAGCTTTCGATAAGGTCGAAACCAACTTTTAAAAAATTTAACTCGAGGAATTTCATCTTGATCGAAAGGAAGGCTTTCGAAGGAGAACTCACACTAACCCATCATTGTCGAGAGGTCACTTAATCCAAAATCCATTCCTTTCGACAAAGTCAGAAAGCTTGACTTGGGAAATTTCCATAAATAAAACCAAACCAAGAGGCAATTCCTAAAGGAATCACACTCACTTTTCACACAAAGGATTATTCATCTTTCTTAGCATTATTTTGGGGTATTGATAAGAAAACTTGTTAACAATTCCTAAGAATATTTTATGGATAACATTTAGCCCCTTCATAGTATGAAAGAAGCTTTTGTTCTTTAGGATAAAAACTCCAAAGAACTTCTTTCTCCATTTCTTGCGAAACAAATAATAACTTTTATTAGAATTGTAACCTTGTTATGAGACCTTAATGAGCAATTTTGAACTTATGAAGTCAATGTTCAAGATGTTATTTGGTTATATTTTCGAATAAAATAATTTGACAGAAACATGATTAAAGTTCTTTTATTAAGAATGTGGAAAAATATCACATAATTTGCAGGTTTTGACTCAAATAAATGAACCTTCAAAGAAAGTAATCATATACTCTAGACCACTCTTCCTCAATTCAAGTTTCTTCCGATCATTAGATATGAATTTTCTGCTTGAAGAAGCTTTTCCTTGAAATCTTATTATAATTTATTTTCATCCCTACATTTATGTTAGTAATTCTCACTCAGGGAAAATGTAGTAAGTAGTTTAGTACTGATGCCATTTAGCAATATGAAGATCTTGTATTGAAACCAAATTTTAGATTCAATAAAAAGTTTACAAATCATTATAAAATTCAATAATAGAATATATAATTCACAAAGTTAGGAATCCAATAAGAGGCCCATAAGGAAATCAGAGACATGAAATCCATAGATTATCACCAAAATCCAAAGGGAAGTTTAAAATCCATGAAATCAGAAAAATAATAAGAGATCGTCCAAAATTCAATGAGGAAATAAAGCATACGAAATTCATAAATCATCAGGGAAACCCTCAAGGAAATTCTAGAATTCATAAAATAAGATATTCCACAATAGATCATCAAGATTTTAACAAGGGAAAAAGATTCTAACAAGGGAATGAGGTACATGAAATTCATAAATAGTTATAAAAATCAACAAGGAAATTCTAAATTCATTATATCATAAACCCAACAAAAGATCATCACAGATCAATTAAGAAAATTAGGGATTCAAAATTCATCAATCATCATAAGATTGATCCACTAGGAGATTTGGAATTCACTAAATCAGAATTCTCTTGAGGGATTATCAAACGCCCAATAAGGAAATCAGAAATTCACAAATTGTCATGAAAATAAACTAGTAATTTAAAATCCATCGAGTCGAAAATTCAATAAAGGATCTTCAGAAATCCAAATAAGGAAATTAGGAATGCGAAATTCATCAATCACCATAGAAATCAGCAAGGACACTTAGATTTCATTAAAATGAGGGACTGTTACAAAAGGGAACCCAAAAATCCAAGAATTCAGGAATGTAATTTGAAACCTACCCATCCTAATTCAAAGTCAGGAAATCCATAAATTATCATGTAAACCCTATAAAGGGTGCCAAGAAACCAAGAACTCATAAAACAAGCGATTAATAGGAAATCACCATGAAAATTAAATGTGGAATTGTAATATGTAAAATTCATGAATCATCATAAAAGTCAACGAGGAAATTGAAAATTCGCTTAACCAATAATTTAGCAAGAAATCACTATAAAAATCCACCAATGGTATTAGGAATACAAAATTCATAAATAATCTTAGAAGTCAATGTATGGGTTTTCAAATTGACAAAACCTAAAATGGAAATCCTCATGGAAAAAAACTAAAAGCTCATAAAATCAGGAATTTAACCAAAATCTCACCAGGATCTCATCTGGCGTATGGGTTATTAGAAGTTCATTCAATAGAAGCACAAAAATCAGAAATTTGTCCAATAAAGATAAACTTTTTAAGTCTAAGCAAAGGATTCCTAGACCAATGAGTTAGTAGTGAGTAGCTCTGTAAAGTCGTAAAGTCATGCGGTCATTCGGAATTGTGATTCCAATATTAATGTCCAAACTTTTTTGTTCCAAGGGGCCACTGTATTTTTGAGGATCTAAGAATGGTTTGCTCAATCTAATCTTCGAGTGAAGTCTCTATTATCATTAGCAATAACTTGTTGTCTATTCCATTCTTTTGACTTTGGTATAAGTCTTTATTTTTGCTACCACATTATGGATTCCCTTTCCCATTTCCTAGTCTCGTGTTTTCTTTTAGGATTTGGGTTTCTTAATCCTTTGATGTAGAAATTATTTCCCAAGCATTGGATGTTCTAAAATTTGTCAGTTCACATTTTGTTTCTTTTGGATATGATTTCGAACTTTTTGTCTGTTCCAGATTTTTGCATTGGATACCTTTATCCTTTTGCCTTTGTTCATTTTCCTCTCTTGGGTTTCATCTTTGTTTTGAGAAGATATATTCGTTTCTATAACCCTTTTATTCTCTTTTGTTTTGAGTTATAGACATCTTTGTCTTTCTTCTTTTGTTTTGTGCTCTTCCAAGCTTCCCTTGATTCTATGGGATGCGGTGTAAGTTAGATTGACCTTCCTCCAGAAGATTGTTTATGGGTGCTTTACCTGACCCTCCCCTAAGAGGTGATTTGGATGTTAGGGCCTTTTTATTTTGCGGACGTTTATCCTGACCCTCCCCTAAGAGGTGATATGGACGTTAGGGATTTTTAGTGGTATTGATCCTCCCTCTATAAGATGCTTTTAGTAAGGGCTTAAGGGGATTTGACCCTTCCCCCCAGAGGTGCCTTTTGTAAGGGCTTTTTTAGAGGTTTTGACCCTCCCTCTAGGAGATGCCTTTGGTAAGGGCTTAAGAGGATTTGACCCTTCCTCCCCGAGGTGCCTTTGGTAAGGGCTAAAAATTGTTTTTCTCATAATGGAATATGAATCTCAAATAAAAGACTAGGAGGTCATGATTCATGAACCTACAGCTTTTTTAAGTTAGTATAGGATTTCCTAGTCTGAGTTTTTATCAATGTTCTTTTGACAGCTTTAAAACTTTTCATGAAAAGGTATGAATAGGCTTCCCCTTGCCAATGCTTTTTAGAAAACTTTTGAGATATCAAGACTACTTAGTTAAAAATCTTTTGTATGTATTCACTATTGCTATATAATTTCTTTGGAAGATTAGTTTTTTGAAATATAAACATCTGTCCCCCTGGTTACGGGGCTGGAAATAGTTTTCTTATGAAGTTATGTTTGAGAAATTCCTTTTTAAACAATTTGCCAAAAATAGAGTTGGGATACATAGTTTTTTCCTTTAGATCTAGTACCATACCCTGGTAGGTGCTGCTTAATAGGTTTTTTTGTAAGCTTTACTCAAATACCAATGAAGAACTGATAGCGGTAAGTTTCACAAAAGCAGGCCTTTATATAATTGTGTTGATTGAAACATTGATAGGCATCTTGTTTAAACATCTAAGTTGCCTTTCCCAAGTAGCTAGAAATTTTTTGTGCTTCAAGAATATGTTGAATATTATAGACTGATTATTTTTTACCTGTAATAGCATTCGAATTTTGAATCAGTACATGGTTAATTTTCAACACAAATCTAAGTATGAATCAAAATACAAATCAAGTTAAAAATTTAAGGAAGGAGAGAATTTATAGTTGAACTAATGCTGTAAAGCTTCATGATTTGATAGGAGTCCTTATTTTTATGTTGCCAAGCTGTTTCTTCAGGATTTTTCTTTATGCTTCTTTAGTAAACTCCTTTAAAGTTCCTATCATGACCATATGTTGAATTATTCCAGCTAAAGCATGACACTTATCGGTCTTATGTCCATTCACTTTGTGATAATCATAATAATTTTCCTCTTTTCTGGATTCTGACTGGCCTCTCATTTTATGAGTAGTTGAGAAACTTCCTTCATCCTTTACCGTGGTGTAAGTATGAGAAAGTGGTTGCCCTAAGGTTACGTAGTTGGATTTCGGAATTCTCTTCCAAATTCTTCCTCTGCGATCTGACCCTTGGTCGGAATACTGTGGACTAGACCATTCCCCTTCTTTGCCTTGTCTTGATCTTTTCTTGTCATGGCTCATTCCTTCTAAACGGATAAATTTGCCTGCTTCAGAATAGAAGTATTGTAGATCTTTGCATCTGTTGATATGATGGTATTCCCATAATGGGGTTTGTTCGATCAACCCTGACCGAACCGCCATAAGCTTTCCTCTATTGGTTATACTTCCCGCCTTTAATGCCTCTGTATTAAACCCTTTTAAGTATTCATCGAGTGATTCTCCAAGTCTTTGTCGGATAGTAGCTAGCAAGCTAAAGCACATAGTTGGATCTTTGAATGCACAAAATTGTGTCACGAATTCATAAGAAAATTGTTCCAAAGAATGGATAGATTTTGCTTGGTAATTCTTGTACCATTTGATTGCTGCTCCATAAAAAGTGATCGAAAAAAGCTTGCAGCTAATTAACCCTGGAGCGTTATATAAGTCCATTCGTATTTCAAAAGTTGTCATATGATCTTCTGGGTTGGAATTTCCATCATACTTCAGTGAGAGGATTTGAATGTGAGAAGGGATGCTAATTGCCTTTATCTCTTCTGAGAAAGGAGATTTTTGCAGGGTAACATATTTCTTTGGGTTATAAATTTTGATTCCCTTAAGTGTATCCATCATTATTTGGTGTAGGAGGTATTCTTAGTCGACTTCATTTTTCGTGCCAACTTTCGCTGCTTCTTTGGATTGGGCTATCTGATTGCTCGAGGGACCTTTTTGCTTGACTTTCTTGGTTTAACTCTTCGTCTTTTACCTCATTTGGAGGTTGCGCTTCATCCTCTTCTTCTACAATCTTTAATAATTCTTGAGATGGAACTCTTTTAAAAAGTCTTGCATCGCCATCATTTGTTGTTGTAGATTTTGGACTTCAATCTCATTGTTTTCTGATCTCATTAAGGTTGATGGTTGCCCAATTTCCATATTCTCTAACTTGAAGTTTGGGACTATGTTGTTTTCCAAAGTTGATTGTGGAAAAGCTCCTTCATTCGAGATATCTATATTATTCGTGGTTCCATTCATCCATTTATTTTGGACGAAGTACTCTTATGCACTTAACCTGTGATGAAAGTTATTGGGGAGCGGAGGTTTGAGCCTTTCTTATAGCGCCAAAATTTTTGACAAGAAATCTTGTCAACACCTCAAATTGAAGATTTGGATGTGAATGATGCTTTCAAAACCTCTCTTTCGAATAAGTGAGATTTCCAAGGCTTTTCAAGTAGGTAAAAGTGATTAAAAATTCGTCTGTAGAACCTTTTAACACAGTCGAAAGGGTAGTTTCTCCCTTGATAAATCCTTTAGAATAGGTTGACTGAGCACTTTGTCGAAACCACCTTTCGATACAGACAAGGGAGCTTGGGTTAGGGACCTAATGGTCTCTGGAAACAGCGGAGTTGAATTGGTTTCGATTCTATCGAAAGGGGTAACAGTTGCAATCTAGTTGATTTGAGCAAACGCTTTTGGGAAATAAGAAAAACATTGGGTTTCGACTCGGATGAAGGGTTGAGCTTATGCTTTCCTATGGCCTTGAGCTAAAGCTCTAGGAATATCAATATGCCAAGGGTTCCAACGTATTCGAAGGGTAACCTTTTGACTAGGTTGTGACGTCTGTTGATAGTAGTCATATGAACGTAAGACTTCATAGTTGCAGCATAGTCAAGATTATCTTAATCTCTCTTTTTATTAAACTGACATATACAAGTTGATGTAATCCCCAATTATATTTTGGAATTAGGGTTTTCAAGCTCTTTACGAATACAAGTCAGAAGTCGAAGAAATCGAATCCCCTACAACTGACCCCAAGGGTCATATTAATAAGTGCGGTTTAGGACCTTTCGATGCAGTCGAAAGGTCAACTTCTTTGCTTTCGTGAGTGCCCACTAAGCCCTACCTTTTGACCTGGACGAAAGGGTTTCAATCAGTCTTTCGCTGCTGCTGGAGGCTAGGCTTCTTTCTCTAGCTTTGTTTCCTTTCGACTTCGTCGAAAGATGCCGCTTGACAGCTTTCATCCTCGTCGAAAGGTCTAATGGTGCGCTTTTGACTTGAATGTTGATGTGCCGATTAGGTTAACCTTAGTGCAAGCTTTCATCGCCGTCGAAACATGCCTTCTTCTACCTTTGAATAAGTCGAAACACCTAAAAGGCTTTGTTGTAAATGATTTCTTTCGAAAGCTTTTGCCCCGACTAATTCGGACCCTTATGCGTTTATGGTAAATGATGTATAGTTCTTCTTTCACAGGTGAAAGCGATCCTAACCATTTCGAAAGGTTATATATGCTTTCGAAAGGGCTGATTTGGTTGATCACATCCCTGGCGGTAGTGAAAAAAGGCGAAACTAAGATGTTTCGAATGGTTTGGTGCAAAATGTAGAGAATCTACTTTCCATTGCCTTCAATAGGTGTCTTTTGAGCGCATTGGATGTTGTTAATATGTCTGCTATTGCTTTCGACGGGTAGCTTTCGACCTTGTTTAAAGTTCTCTGTTAACACTGTCGAAACGTCCTTCTGACCTTCTCGAAAGGTACTACTGGCGCTTTCATCTCCTTGTTGAAAGAAATGTTTAGCTAGACCATCTTGGTGCTTTCTGATCTTTATCAATGCTCTCGCATTCCTCCTTTCATGCTTTTATTCCTAAGAATATTTTATGGATAACAATAATCAGCTTTTTCCATCAAGGAAGAATTAATAAGTTTGTAAAGAAATATTGAATGAGATCAATAAAGAACTACTTTTCTAAAGAGAATCTACATGGTTAGGAGTGAAATTCTCTTTTTATTTGGACATTACCTTAAACAGTCAAAGCCTTTGTCTGGGCCGAGTTGGCCAAGGCAGAGCACCTCCTGGAGGGAGGAGTATAAGCCTTTAGCCGTGCCACGCTATGGACAGATTAAAGCATCAACAAGCCCTTGGTCGTGCCTCTGGTCAGGTCAAGGGACCTCTGGGAGGGAGGAGTGTAAGCCTTTATCTGCACCACGCTATGGCCAGGGTAGGGCAGCTCATGGAGGGAGGAGTGTAAGCCTATGTCCGCACCACACTATGGCCAGGTTAGAGCATCGACAAGCCCTTAGCCGCTCCTCTGGTCAGGTCAAGGAACCTCCTAGAGGGAGGTTGGGTAAGTCCTTGGTTCCAACCTTTAAGAATGAGCTAACCTAGAACTCCAGACAATAATAGACTAAGATGTCCAAGCCTGAGAAGCGGCATATCTACAATGGACTAAGATGTCCAATCCTGAGAAGCGGCATATCTCTAAAGTAATAAGATGTCCAAGCCCGAGAAGCGGCATATCTATAATGGATTAAGATGTCCAAGCCTGAGAAGCGGCATATCTACAATGGACTAAGATGTCCAAGCCCGAAAAGTGGCATATCAAATAATAGACTAAGACATCCTAGCTCGAGAAGCAGCCAATCAAATCGCGATTACATGCAAGGCCTAAGGGGTTTATATATCGAAGAAGATATAATCTAAGGAGAAGAAGAACTCCGCTTATTAATACTCGAATCTTGGTTTTGGGACTCTCATTTCTGAACTTCATCTATTAATACCCGAATCTGGGTTTCGGGTCTTTATCAATCACTTACAGCCTTTATCATACCTGAATATGGGTTTCGAGACTATTGCTTAACTTCACTTTAATGCCCTAATCTGGGCTTGAGATTTCTATTATGGATTTCTTATTATCCACTACTAATGCTCAAATCTGGATTGAAGACTTCTATCAAGAACATTATTATTATGAATTCCCGGTTATCATCTACTAATACACAAATCTAGGTTTCGGATTTCTAACATTCAAAGTTTCATTCATTAATGCATGAATATGGGTCATTGGATTTCTACTATAAATTTTCAGATAATGGTTTCTGGACTTCTATTACTCAATCATTGTTAACCCTCTATTGGTAATCTTCAAAGGATGATTTTCTAATACATTTATACCCCTGATTAAGGATAAAATTTTCTTCCAACAAAACTTCAGATATTCCAGCAATATGGTTGAAGCTAAATTTCTCATCATGATCAAAGATGGGTTTCAAGACGTGCAATTACTGTTCATACGATTAACATAATGATTTGTTAATCTACACAAATGATATAGACAGACTTTTATATCAATTTCAAGCTAACAATTGGAAAAATTATTTGCTTTATACTTTTCAGGGAAATTAAAATAGTAAAGAAGAATGAAGAATCCAGCAAATACAAACAGTGCGGTACAAGCTATCAAACAAATGTTTCAAAGGTAACATTACAGGAGAGAATCACAAATCAGGTGATATTTACAAAATTTACATGATTTACATAACTTATGAAATTATTTGCAAGTGTGTAGATAAAATACATACATTTCGTAAATATGAACCTTTTATAAATCTTGAGCAGCCGTGTTTAGGTTCTCAGCAATTAAAGGATCTACGATATGATGGATAGCGATACAGAGAACCTCTTTAAGTTTCTTCTCTTTCTTCCTTATCCTTTTCGCATCATCAACATCAATATTAGATTTCAAAACGTGATTGAAAGCTCTATTTGTGTCTCTAAGGGTCTTGCTTTCCTTTTCCAATTTAGCAATGCGCTTCGAAAGGAGAAAATTATCGAATTCAAGTTTTTGAATTCTAGCAGCATATTCGTTTATGCACTATGAATATTTAGCTTCCTGACGTTCGTCAAAGTATTTCATCATTTCGAATTTAACTTTCCTACACCATTCACCCATTACCTTCTCATCTAAGCTTGGAGGAGGATTTGTTGTAGAGGGAAATTTCAGAGCAGCAATGGAAGTAGATCTTGTAGATTTAGCAGCAGATGGAGTAACATAAGGGACTGGTAAATCAATACTCGAAATATTATCCCCCATAATAAGTTCTAACAACTCACACTGAGCATGAATATCCTTTAAGTTCATCTAAAAATCGCTTATTTGTTGGAGAAGTTTAAACATTTTGTGATCGAAGTCAATCGAAGGATTTGACTTAACATGACGCTGTAAAGCGGAAATTGTTTAATTTTTGCTGTTGCCATCAGCTTCTAAACTGGAAATCTGATCCTTGAGATTTCTAACATTTTTTTTCTGAAGTAAGAATCTTTATGCCATCTTAAAGCTTCGGTATTACCATGTAAACGAACAGGTAAAGTATCTTCCAGAAATCTGCTCTTTTCAAGATCCGCTAATAGCTTATCATTAAGATTGATAAAGCGAGACGCTGAATCTAATGAGTCAAGCGCTGCGGATAACTGTAATTCCTACTTAAATAGAAAGGAAAAAGAATGAAGTTAAAACCAGAATGAAAAATCACTTTATTACTGTGATAAAAGATTACAACTTAGGTAACAATGAAACTAAAAGAGTACAATTGGATATTACTTTACATCTAAAGTTGAATAACTGCATTTCTAGCTTTATTTAATGAATTGGTGGAAAGGATAACAGTCGAGTCAAAAGGTATATTAACTCCTTCTAAAGTAATAACCGATGGATATTTACTGTAATCCCATTCCCCGACAGGAGGACTATCGCGTCCGCATATTAGTTTAGTGTGGAATGTCTAAATTTCTTTGAGTACTCTCTCTTTTTCCTCATCAAGAAAACCAAAGCGAAGACGAGGGTGTTCCACGTAAAGTTTATGCCAATCTCTGAGAAAACAATGCCTTGCTAATTTTGAAGATTTTAAAATCGATGCCTTCTCGGTATAATCTCTTCTTAATCTATTAATCTAACATATTGACTTAGATAATTCCCAGAAACAAAGTTTCCAAAGGGACATTCATTCTGTAATAAAGCACTAAAATACAGCTAAGTATAGAGGAAAAATTAAAACGAACATTCATAAATCATTATTGTTACATAATTACAATTATTCGTCTAGTTCATACAAAATTGATTTTGTAAAGAATTCTGGAATAAATTTATCTTTATAAAACTTTAGATTTTCAGGAGGAAGGTCTTGGGGAATTGATCTGACTCGAGGCAAGTTCCAACATGCTCCAGGATGCGGGTCGGATCTGAATTCATCCAAGTACCTTTTGTGTAAATTCCTAAGTAAACCCTCACTAAAATCACCTAAATATGAGAAATCAATGGTCGGGTGTCTACAATAGGCCTTGTATAAGAAATTAACTAAAATTCTCTCCCTTCGATCAACATCCAAAAGAGTGTGATTAATTCTCGATTTTCATTAAGAAGACCATCATAACGGAGGCGCGCTTTCCACAATCATGGGGTAGCTTCTTGATGCTTAAAGGAAGCTAACATTTCTGCACTTTTATTGAGTCTATGGTATTTATCAGAAAGAATGATGTGCTCCTTCAATTGCTTTTCTAACTCCCTATATAAACTATTTATCTCCGCTTGTTTTCTTTCAAGCTTAGTTTTATAAGGGTAGGCAGATTTCTTCCTTATCCAAATATAACATCTACGCTATTATCATCTTTGAAGTGAAAGGTGTTTAAACAGAGAATCCCATACTTGAGATACCGGCACTGATGCTTGAGAAACCTGCTCCTTTTCCTTCGGTACTACAACATCAATAAAAGCAGGTTCCTCTTGAGGGCTGGAGGTTGTGGGAGACTTAGGTGGAACTGCTTCTTGAGGAGATGGATCCTTTTCGGAAGCCCTTGTATTTTCATCCTCATCCTTTTCAAGAGCCTCAGAAGAGCCATCTCTATCGCCACCAGAACCTTGTCTGCCTTGATGTTATCATCCCCATCGTTATCGTTATCATCGTCACTATCATCGTCATTATTGCCACCCTCTTCTTCGATGGCCTTATCTTTGTCATCTTCATCTTTGGAGTCAGATTCAACTTCGAATGAGGGGACTTCAAAGGAGAGAATTTGAGAGGCGTCGATTCGCTCCTTCTCAGCAACTTCAATCCACTGCTCCATCTTCTTAATTTTGTCCATGACTTATCAACAAGAGCAGGGTCGAGCGAGGAGAAGCTCAAATCTAAGCATTTATTGACATTATCAGCATATGCGAGCATCAATGCGTCCTCAAAAGAGTTCATAATAATATCTTCAAGAAAAGAAGCAAGAAATTGTGACATTCGCTGCTTCGCATTAGAAATGGCGCCGATTGCCAATTTTAGGGAGTCCTTGTTTTTCTTCAGCTTTTCCTTTAACAAGGCTTGTATGGCTGCCATTCGGATATTTTCCTCATCGAATTCTTTTAAGGTCATTTTGAATGCCAAGTTTTGATCGGTGAGGAATTGGCTGGCTTTCCTTTCCTCTAAGATAATGGATTCCGACTGGGCGAGAGAAGCTCTCAATCGCTCCAGTTCAGTCATAGCTTCATCTTTCTCCAAGGATAAAGAAGAGACTTGGTTCTTTAAGCCAGAAATTTCCTCCTGAAGCTTGGAGGTTTTGCCAGAAGATCTGGATGCATGTTCTTGCAAAGATAACCAACTCTTGGAAATCTGAAAGAAAAAGTACAACATGAGTCAAGAATTTAAAGAATAACAGTAACAATAAAGTCAAATGAAGAGAAACTTAACACGGGTTGTTGTTCTATTAAAGAACGATAATGTCTCTCCAAGTCAGGAACAGAGGAAGGCGGATGCATGGAGACAAAAAATGTAGAACTCAGAATAGATCGAAAAATATCTTTAAAATTATTCGAGGAAATGGAAGATGGTGGCCTAGGAGGAACAAGCTTTTGAGAAGGGGTCATCTCCAAAGCATTCTGCATCTACTCAATTTCACTTAGAGAGCTTGAAATAACGATGCGGAAAAGAGGATCAACTACAGTGGGAGTTCATTTGGGTTGATCAAGAAGAGCTTCAGCAGTCGGGCTCTCCAAGGCTGTATCAATATTTAAATATTCCTCCTCCTCTCGTCGTGGAGAATCAGGAACTTCAACTTTTTTGATATCTTTAGAGGCGGCTCCACCACAGCCGATTTGATCGGTTTTCTCTTGACGGCCATCTTTGTTTTAGTGAGAGCCTGAGAAAAGGATAGCACATGAGAAGTCGAAGAGGAAGGAGCTAGACCACTAATGGATTTTTCCAACTGAGGAGTAGCTGAAGAGAATTCAAACAAATTATGAGTCGGTAGAATAACTTGAAAAACAGCACAACAATAAATAAAAAGTACATCGTTTGTAGCTTACCGGAGTGGTCAGGGCACATAGGTGACATTGGAGAAAAATTTGTAGGATCTCCCAAAGAGAGAAAGCGATTACTTCTGTATGTGTGTTGGACAGAAGGAGGCTGCCCAAGTATTCTTTGACCTGAAGGCAAGAGGGAATGCTTTTGTAGATTTGATGGATTCAGCAATGTCAATCTTATCCTCCTTATTTAGTCCTTTAGCGGGAGCACCTGACAAAAAGCATAGATCAGCAAGAAAAGTAATTATATGGAAGGAAAATAATGAAATCTGAGCTTACGTGTAGTAGAGAAGGTCCTGTTGATGTAAGGGAAGCATCTAATGAAAAAGAACTAGTTCTCTTAGTCTCTAAACTTGTTCACTCCTTTAGATATCAGCTTCTTAGGAGGATTTTCCTGAAAGATTTGGTTATTTAAATTGTCGATTTCGACCAACCGAACGAGATGATTAAGGACTTCAGCTTTTAAGGAGGAAAAGTCAGACTCTAGTGCCATCAATTCCAGAGATAAAAGATAGGTGTATACGATGGGGAACAGCTAGACCGGAACAATTCCAAGATAAGCTAAAAACTTCGACAAGAATTCAGGAAAAGGAAGAAATCCACCGTGCCAGATGTGGATTGCAGTGTAAGCAAAGAACCCTTCAGGTGGGCTATTAATGGTGTCATTTTCTATAGGGGGATTGCTTCCACTCCTGTAATCCCAAAGTCTTTAAGAATGGCATCCACTTCATCCTAAGTGGATATTAGGGAACGCTTGGAGATAGCATCAACTTTCGTTGGAGAACTCATGATTCTTCCAAGTGAAAATGTTTCAGTTAGAAATTATAGTCTATTAAGAAGTTAACATTCTTTCAAATATTATTAGAAACCTACTACAATAATTTGAACATCGAATAAAACATGAAACTTCAAATTCTTGAAAGAATGTTTAAGTTAAAAATGAGATTTATTGAGCTTTCGAAGGAGTCAAAAGGAAAATAAAAGTTAACACTTAACAAACACCTCTCAACAATGTCGAAAGCGCAGATATAAGCATCTACTGAGCTTTCGACAAGGTCGAAAGGGAGGGTTGAAGTATATGTCCAACCGGTACTCCTCAAAAATGTCGAAAGCTCAATAGGAACTTTTTTATTAGAAAGGAATAGTTAAAACCAGCAAAATTTGAACAAAGTATGCACTACCAATACTCAATAAATAAAAGGAAAGACCCTTCAACACTATCGAAACCTACAATCTTAGTTTTACCGAAGGAACATGAATGTTGTCGAAACCATATACGCCAATTAAGTCGAAAGCTTTTAAGTTGAAGTTGTATTGTTAATTTCGACAATATTGGAGAAAGATGATTATAGTTGGTTTTGACTTATTAGTTATAAAGGGTTTCGACACAAACGAAAAGTGGTGTAAGGTTTCGAAGGCATAGCAACAATAAATTTAAATTAACGTAGTAGGTTTCAACTTAGTTGAGTATAGAAGGTTTCGTCTAGTCGAAACATTTGATATGTAACTTATACAAAGTATCTTTTCTTTAATCCCCTTTACAAAAATATGTGTTTTAACTTAAACAAATAGGGAGTAAGTATCTTCTAAAGATGTCAAAACCTATGCAACAAAACTTATGCTTTCGAATGAGAGAATTGTAATAGCCAACTTCTTCGGAAGGTGTTTGGACATGATAACACACAAAGTTGCTTTCGAAAAGGTTGAATGCATGCTACTTTAGTCAAAAGATGCGCCACATTACCTTTCGACACCGTCGAAAGAGGATAAGAAAGCAAAACGAAAGTTATCGCCTTAATCCCTTTCCAAAGGGTAGAAAGGTAAAGTTGTGGTGCCAATTTTTAATTCATATAATTCAAAACCTCTAGGTGAAGCAAGCGGGGAACTCCTTCTTCCCAAAACACGATTTCAATCCAGAATTTAAAAAAATTTAGCGCCAAAATTGGTCACTAACACCCAAATCCAAGCGAAAGCACCAAATACCAGTCACAACTCACAAATAGCATATATGTGGTGAATATTAATATTGAGAACGACAAGAAATTAAAATGAAAGCAGTAGAGAACAACAGATTTTATAGTGGTTCAGCTAACTCCGGCCTACGTCCACTCCGGAAGTTTCCTTTTTATTGATGTTAGAATCGATTACAGTTACAAAATGGCAGAGTTTCCTTAGTTTTAGAAAATATAAAGTAAGAGAGTTGAAAGGAATATGCCTTTTTCTGAAGTCCTACATGCTGTATTTATAGGAAAGTCCCGAGTTACTGGGCTTCCTGAGTAGTCTGGGCCCATCAGGACCATAGCCGAGCCAATATCCTTCATCATGACTGACCCACACTGCCATGCCGACCGACCTATGCCAATCCACTCCATACTCTAGTATGCCGATCCACACCACTAGGTCACCGATCCACACCACCAAGTCTTCCACACTACCAAGTCACCGATCGGCACTTGCCGAACCAACCACGTCGAGCCACATCCCACGAAGTCGACCCGAAGCAACAACTTCTTGGACACGAGGCTGCCGAACGATGTCATGCCGACCCACTTTATATCCCACTGAGATACCGAGCGACAACCTGAAGCGAAGGACCTTAGGACTCGAAGCAACCGAGCCCCATTCCATGCCGAGCCAGTTCCTTCCATTCCTACCGAGCCACCCCGACCGAACCACAATGCCGAGCAACAACCAAGGCTGACTCATGATCTAACTAGGCCGAACCACCTTCCATGATGTGCCACCAACACGGCCGAGCCACCAATGCCGAGCCACCTATGCCGATCCACCAATGCCGAGCCACCCATGCCGAGCCACCTAAAATACTCGAAGAAATCATCCATACAACTCGAAGCTCGACTCCATACAACTCGAAGCAAATCCAGGGCGACTTGCAACTTATCGAAACCCAAGTTTCGAGTATCCAATAACCTTCGTCCATCGACTATGCCGAATCCCGGCTGTAGATCCATGATTATTATCCATGCTTTATCGTCAATCCACCCAGTTGACTAAATCTGTTATGAACCAACCTCGACGAACCAGTAGTCAATTTAGTTAAGTCTTTCTATCTACGGCCTTGCCAAAAGGCGGGTTAACACTTGCCCCCCAAAACATGCCATGCTTTGAAAGGTTTTTTTTAATAGCCTCAAGTCCAATATTCGAAGTCCACATGTTATCCACATCAATACTTTCCGATTCGTAATCCAATCCATTTTATCCAAGTGCCATCGGCGTATCCTTATCCAAATTTACAACTGCTCTGAGTCGATATCCGATTCTGAATCCAATGACTAAACCCTAACCAAATTCCATAGCCATCCGAACCCGTCAAACGAGTTTTATTCCATCCATAACCAATAGCCAAATCTCCGAACTCGGCACCGCTCCGGGCCCTTTACCAAATCCATGACTCACCGGGTCAATCTATTCTAAGCCGAAATCCAAATCCATGACTCACCGGGTCAATCTATTCTAAGCCGAAATCCAAATCCATGACCTCTCCGGGTTTAACTTTGAATCTGTAGACCTCGTCGGGTTGCGTTATCCTGTTCCGGCCTCGACCCTCCGGTCAAGGGCTTGTATATTTTCCGGCCTCGACTCTCCGGCCGATGACTTCTTATATTCTCCGGCCTCGACTCTCCGGTCGAGGACTTTATATTCTCCAGCCTCGAATCTCCGGCCGAGGACTTCTTATATTCTCCGGCCTCGACTCTTCGGCCGAAGACTTTATATTCTCTGGCCAAAGACTTTATATTCTCCGGCCTCGACTCTCCGGTCGAGGACTTTTATATTCTCCGGCCTCGACTCTCCGGTCGAGGACTTTTATATTCTCCGGCCTCGACTCTCCGGTCGAGGACTTTATATTCTCCAGCCTCGACTCTCCGGTCGAGGACTTTTATATTCTCCGGCCTCTCCGGCCTCTACTCTCCGGTCGAGGACTTTTATATTCTTCGGCCTCGACTCTCCGGTCAAGGACTTTTATATTCACCGGCCTCGACTCTCCGGTCGAGGACTTTTATATTCTCCGGCCTCGACTCTCCGGTCGAGGACTTTATATTCTCCAGCCTCGACTCTCCAGTCGAGGACTTTTATATTCTCCGGCCTCGACTCTCCGGTCGAGGACTTTATATTCTCTGGCCTCGACTCTCCGGTCGAGGATTTTATATTCTCCGGCCTCGACTCTCCGGTCGAGGACTTTTATATTCTCCGGCCTCGACTCTCCTATGGAGGACTTTTATATTCTCCGGCCTCGACTCTCCGGTCGAGGACTTTTATATTCTCCGGCCTCTACTCTCTGGTCGAGGACTTTTCTATTCTCCGGCCTTGACTCTCCGGTCGAGGACTTTTATATTCACCGGCCTCGACTCTCCGGTCGAGGACTTTTATATTCTCCGGCCTCGACTCTTCGGTCGAGGACTTTTATATTCTCCGGCCTCGACTCTCCGGTCGAGGACTTTATATTCTCCGGCCTCCACTCTCCGGTCGAGGATTTTATATTCTCCGGCCTCGACTCTCCGATCGAGGACTTTTATATTCTCCGGCCTCGACTCTCCGGTCGAGGACTTTATATTCTCTGGCCTCGACTCTCCGATCGAGGACTTTTATATTCTCCGGCCTCGACTCTCCGGTCGAGGTCTTTATATTCTCCATCCTCGACTCTTCGGTCGAGGACTTTATATTCTCCGACCTCTACTCTCCGGTCAAGGACTTTGTTTGTTTCTCTGGCCTCGGCACTTCGGCCGAGGACTTTGTTTATTCTGCTCGAGTCCATTCCGTTGCTCTTCGGCAAAGGGACTCGTAATTCGCGAATACTGCTGCATCTCTCCGGCCGAGACGGTAATCGCTTGGCATGCATTATTTATTGAATTAGTCCAATCCCAATCATTGCAGAATTCAATTATCAAAGCGAAAGTTCGTACAACAAAGGGAATTAAATGTCCGTAGTACCAAAGAAGAAACCAAAGTTTGCAGAAAAATAGAAAGAAAACAGGCTTTCATAGATCCAAGCAATACAGTTTTTCGTCATCCCAGAGCATGCCTAGGGACCGTCCTCGATCCCGTACGTGTGTAAGTGACCTAGCGGTATTACTTTGAGTTCTATTACTTATTCAGAACCATAAATCCATTCAGTTGATAACAAGCCGATGGTGACTAGATCCAGCGCCACCTTCGTTCGAGGTAAGCGGTGGCAGCTCCCGTTCCACTGCTACAGCTCGATTCCTTATGTGCCGTCGTAGGTGACCATTCCTTACATGCTCCTCCACGGTATCTTTCAAATGGCTACAATCGTTTGTGTTGTGCCCATCTAGCTCACGGAATAGGCAATGCTTTCCTGACGCCCGCTCGTACTCCGATGGTTCCCTCCTAGCCGGTCTTCGATACTGGAGGTGCCCCCGAGTATCCAAGTAAATCCTTTCCAGAGTCTCATTCAAATCCGTATAAGAAGAAAATTTTGATTCTCTCCATTTCCTTTTTGAGGGTTTACCGTTGTCACTCATTTTCCTTTTGCCCTTATCGTCCTTGTTTGGTTCCTCCCTAGGTGGACCTCCACCTCTAACAGCATAAGCTTCAGCCTCTCTCCCTTCTCTTTCGGTCTGCGCGTCCTCCTGCCTCAGAAATCTCTCCACTTCATGATAGAACTCTCCAAGATCCATTGGGGGGTCCCGTTTCAACGATATCTTAAAATCCGAATTATCCACAATTCCAGAAACTGCTACCATCAAAACCATCGACGGATCGGGTCAATCCACTGAAGCCACTACCGCGTTGAATCTGGTTAAGAAATCCCTGAGCGACTCTCCCTTCCATTGTTTCATCGATGTCAAGGTCATTACGTTCTTGTGTCTGACTATATGGACCCGAAACTGGCTCATAAACCTTTTAATAAGCTTCGTCCAAGTGTCAATAAAACCACTCTCCAGCTGTCTGAACCACATAGCTGCGATATCCGATAAATACAAAGGGAAGCATCAAGCCATGACCTCATTCGATGCCCCCAGTACCTCAATATGCCTCGTGTACCTCGTCAGGTGAACGGCGGGATCCGTCCTCCCATCATACATCTCCAACGTTGGTAGCTTAAAATACGGTGGGTTCCTAGCTTGCCTGATAGTAGGAGTAAAGGGGCTCCTATTCACATCCTCCATGTCTTTATTTAACAATCCACCTCTCATAGCTCGTCTGACCATCTCCGCTAATCTGTCATTGTCGCCAAGCTGTAATCCTTGTCCGCTGCCTCCGATCTGCCCCTCGAGTTCACGAGGGAATCCTGGCACATATTCCTCATCATGTACTTCTGTATTCCTGTTGTTGCCGGGTAGCATAGCATCGTCGGGTATCCCTTCATGGATTGGTCCAGCATTACCTATTGGTATGCCCTCAAGTCTTGTTCCATCCGAGTTAATAGTTGTTCGCTGATCAGGGGCTGCTCCCTGCTGAACCACTCCATCTGCTTGCCGGTTGAGTGCTTTAAATCCAACTCCACGGATTTGAGCTCCTGCAGTTCCTGCTTGTCCAACTTGTCTGAGAAGAGTCTGCATCATCTCCTCTTGTCTTTTCAGCATTGCTTCCATCTCGTCTCTGGTGATGTAGATGGATGCTTGACCTGCTCCAGCTCCAGAGGAGGCCACTTGACTTCCCTCTTGATTGCTTCTTTCTGTCACTTGCTTCCTTGTCGGTGGCCTAGCCATTGCTTCCTAGAATCAAAGTTCCTAACTCCAAAATCCCTGAGTTCAACTCTCAGTGAATGAACCAAAATGTTAGCGCCAAAATTAGTCACTAACACCCAAATCCAAGCGAAAGCACCAAATACCAATCACAACTCATAGATAGCATATATGTGGTGAATATTAATATGGAGAACGACAAGAAATTAAAATGAAAGCAGTAGAGAACAACATATTTTTTAGTTGTTCGGCTAACTCCGGCTTACTTCCACTCCAGAAGTTTCCTTTTTATTTATGTTAGAATCGATTACAGTTACAAAATGGCAGAGTTGCCTTAGTTTTATAAAAGAGAAAGTAAGAGAGTCGAAAGGAAGATCCCTTTTTCTGAAGTCCTACATGCTGTATTTATAGGCAAATCCCGAGTTACTGGGCTTCCTGAGAAGTCCAGGCCCATCAGGACCATAGCCGAGCCAATATCCTTCATCATGACCGACCCACACTGCCATGCCGACCGACCTATGTCGATCCACTCCATACTCTAGTATGTCGATCCATACCACCAGGTCACCGATCCACACCACCAGGTCGTCCACATCACCATGTCACCGATCGGCACTTGCCGAACCAACCACGTCGAACCACATCCCACAAAATCGACCCGAAGAAACAACTTCTTGGACACGAGGCTGTCGAACGATGTCATGCTGACCCACTTTATATCCCACTGAGATACCGAGCGACAACCTGAAGCGAAGGACCTTAGGACTTGAAGCAACCGAGCCCCATTCCATATCGAGCCAGTTCCTTCCATTCCTACCGAGCCACTCCGACCGAACCACAATGTTGAGCGACAACCAAGGCTGACTCATGATCTAACTAGGCCAAACCACCTTCCATGATGTGCCACCAACCCGGCCGAGCCACCAATGCCGAGCCACCTAAAATACTCGAAGAAATCATCCGTACAACTCGAAGCTCGACTCCATATGACTCGAAGCAAATCCAGGGCGACTTGCGACTTATCGAAACCCAAGTTTCAAGTATCCAATAATTTTCGTCCATTGACTATGCCGAATCCCGGCTGTAGATCCATGATTATTATCCATGCTTGATCGTCCATCTACCCAGTTGACTAAATCTGTCATGAACCAACCTCGTCGAACGAGTAATCAATTTAGTTAAGTCCGCCTATCTACGGCCTTGCCAAAAGGCGGGTTAACAAATACCATTAAACAAACGAATTTAAAAACAAATCAATTATTTGAATTTCAAAATTTACAAGATAAACATTCAAATTCTCTAAAAAAACACACAGTAACAATGAAAATCGAACCAGACATGATTAAATCAAGAATATATAAGAAAAGTGAATCAAATCAAACTATAAAATTAAATTGACTGATGTTTTAAGAAAAAAACAAGGACTCAAATAGTTTCCAACAAATCCAAATAGTAATTATGAATCCAAACTATGAAAGATTGTGAAATTGAGGTTTGCTGTAAAATAAAGAAGGTAAAGATTCGAGAAACGAGGAAGTATAAACTTACTTTAGATCTGAATTTTTGATTGTAGAAGACGAAGTTTATTTGAATGTTTGAGGACTTTGATTTTGTTCATAGGTTATCTCGTTTGCAGATGAATGAAACATAAGAAGATGAAAATGCAGCTTATAAGAAAAGTCAGCAAAGGCGACGAGCCATTCGATTAGACTTAAATGAGCAGCCCGGGTCCATATGAGAATATAGAAAGGTGGTAAATATCAAGGGTTTTGAGATGATTAACTTGGAAAGTCAAAGGCATTCGTTCGCGGGGGGGGCAAATGTTATCACCAAATCTCCTTTCGACCATGTGGAGACCCTATTGAGCAGAAAGCAAAGAAGAACAAGAGAAAGAAGCAACAGCTAGACCTTTTGAAGAAGTCGAAGGGATGCAACAAGCAAAGACTAGAAGTATCAAACCTTTTGAAGGAGTCGAAAGGGTCGAAAGCATGCTTCCGCTTCAATGAACACCTTTCGAAGCAAGTGCTTCCGCATGTATGAAGACCTTTCGAAGGAGTTAAAGCAATGCCTTTTTAAGACAATGCATAACAACCTTTCATATGCTCGCTAAACCTTTCGAGTCCAAAGGTTCCGCCATCACTCAAGTCACTCAGAAGCACATCTTGGTCGAAACAACCCTTTCAGAAGCAAATTCAAGGCTTTCGAACTGGTCGAAGCCTTAAATATCCAGGAAAGGTTCCGCATCAAGTCACAAGCATATGTTTGGATGCTACAAACAGCGTCGAAACCACGACCATTTCAACATCTTCGTAGCCCTGGGAAGCAACCTATCAACGGAGTCGAATGCTCTTATAAAGCGACATAAAGAAGAGAACGCGCAACCGCCCCTTTCGATGAAGACGAAGGCTGTTGAGCCCATTTGAAAGCATTGCAGAGAAGAGCGAAAGAGTTGGAAGGCATTTGAAGCCACCTTACTAGGTCGAAAGCATTGGGTCAAAAGGGCTCGACCCGCATCTATAAATATGACCCAAGGGGTCTTGTTTAGGTGATCTGAATTCAGTCAATTGACACTGAAAGACTAAGGATCAAAATATGGAATATTATCTAAGTTATCTACTAGTGCAGTATATAAATATAATAGTAAATAGTAAAGTAAATGACACCAGGGATTTTTGTACTGGTTTGAACTTCCCGTTCTACGTCCAGTCCCATACTCCTTCTGGAATTTAACTATCAACCCTCTCTTAACCCGAAGTAACAGGTATTACACCGCCTGAGCAACTGAACAGGACTTCAACCGCATAAGCAACAGAATAGGACTTCTACTACTAGAGCAACCAAATACGACTTCTAATACAAACAGTAAATATTACTTCTAACTGAGTATGCTCTTGAATAACACTGATAAGTCAATATAGTAAACCCTTCCTATAGTCTTCTCCTTTGTGGTATATAGTGTTGTTCGTGAAGATAAGAAGTTAATTTAATCATAAATGAAATTGCTCTTGAATGTGCAAGTGATTAGAAAAAGAGTTTGAATGCAAATGGCAAGAGTTTAGACAATAAGAATATGAGATAGAATCAGAAAGTTTGGTGAATAAAAAAAATGATTTGAAGGCTATATATAGTGTTTAAGTGTTGCGACTTATCATGAAAAGTGACGATCGAAAGATACGGAAACAACTCTTGAATCAAGGGTTGTTTCAGTTCGATGAAGTGAAGTTTCTTTTCAAAAATATAGTCGTTATGCAGTTTCAGTCGACTGAACAAAAGAATTCAGCCAACTGAAATATTCAAAATTCGAATCAAAGAGGAATCAGTAAAGAAAACACCTTATTCAGTCGACTAGAATGGGTAGTTCAGTCGGCTGAACATTCATATCAAATTGTGCACGTGCACAGATATTCAGTCGACTGAATTAGGAATTTCAGTCGGCTAAATTTCAGGTTTTTTGCCATACTCATGATTTTGCGGAAATATTTTTGTGTGAACAAATATAATAAGAACTTTGATATATGAACTATGATTTTGAAGCTTTGAAATTGTGTGTGTGTGCATATACCACTTTGGAGAGATTTTAACAAAAATTAACTACTAGACTTAGACCATAGACAAACCATAGACGATATTGAAGCTTCTGTCTGGAATCTTGTCTGCAACCTATTGTCGAGTAGAATAGTATCTTCTCCTGCAAATATTTTTAGTTCACATAATATTTACCTATATAGTTGTCACAAGCAAAACATCAAAATATAAGGTTCTAACATTCTCCACCTTTTTGATGATGACAACTATGTAAGTTTGTAAATTTATAAAAGCAATTTACTTACTCCCCCTAAATGAATATTCCCCTTATCAAACAATTTCTCCCCCTTTGTCATCAACAAAAAGGAACAAATAGATAATATGAGAAATATAGACATATAAGCACAGTAATCAACATATAATGTAGGGAAAGCAAGTAAACATAGCATCATAGATAGCACACAAATAAACATGAACATGTAAATACGAGAAATAATGAACATTGTTACATAACAACATCAAAAACACAATAAACACATAGGCAAATGTCTTGAAAAAAATAATACAATAAGATATGCATAAGTAAAATAGAAAAACTAGTGTTCCTCACTATCTGAAGCTTCTTCTCCACTTCTTCTTCGGAGGTGGACCAAGTAAAAGGTGCGGGGTTTTCAACAACACCTGTAGAGATAGAGCCGATACATGACACTTTTTCCCAGATTTTGTTTAAAAACCCTTTAATTGAATCAAGCTTTTTATTTGTTTTGGTTACATTTTTCTCGACGGTAGAAAAACGTCATCCAAGCTTACTTTGATTGCGAGAGAGAGTAACAAGTGCATGCTTTGGAGTAATGTCACCATGGAGCACATGAACTCATCCTTGTCTTCTTCTTCTTCTTGGCGGGGAGGTTGCGAGGATGAAGATGCGATATTTGTATCTCTTGGTTGAGGAATCTCTTGATCGCGATTTGCGGCCCATTGTTGGATGCTTATTATTTGTTGAGATTCTGGGCGTTTTGGAAGACCCGTAAGACTTAGAGTCTTCGAGTTGAGCTCGCCAATGGTCGTGTAATCCGCATTGGGTAAGGAACTCTGAAGTTTTGAAGAATACGCATAATGTAGGCTCCGTAGTGGATGGTTTTGTAGTTTCTTTTGTGGTTAACAGTGAGAAACCCTTCCAAAATAATATTTGCCCAATTTACTCTTTGGGATGAGAAAATGGCATAGAGGACTTGGAAATCCCTCTTGCAGACTTTCTCATAGATACCGGTATGAGGTTGAAGTGATCGAATGAGATCTCGGTGAAGAATACGTGCCTTCGGACGTAATGCACTGGATTTCAAGATTGTCAAGTCATCCGATAGAAAACAATGAGAAACTTCGTCTCGGTTATACATGTCTACTTTGACGTTATCAATATCCAATCCTTTGGATGGACATCGCAATATGTGACCAAGTAATTATAGAGGAAGATAAATTTTAACTCCACAAACCAAGATCCAAATACAATCATCTTTATTACGTGGATCTTGGTGGTTTAGATTCATGTTAGCGAAGAATAATTTAGTCAAGAGAGGATATAGTTTGACATTATTTGAGTCATACCCAATGAGATGGTCAATACGACTAGCTTCAGCAAGCTCTCAAATAGAAAATCCACTAAAATCAGCAAATTTGACGAAAGCTCCTTCAAAAATACAAAAAAAAATTCATTGAATAAACCGAGTTACCATTGTCTCGTTGTTAAGCCAAGAACGGATTTGACTTTCGAAAGGACCGATAGTAGATTCACGATTACATTTGGATCGGGGTGCCATTGATTTAAATAGGTTTTGAGGAAAAAATTGAATTTTAATGTGGAGGCTAGGGTTTCTTTTGAAGTAAAAATTGTTTTGGTGAGTGGAATATGAAGAAGAGAGGTGAGTTAAGTAGTGTTAGGGTGAAAGGTTGCATTTGAAAGATTGTTGGTATTTTCAAAAACTGGAAATAAACGGGGCAGTCGACTAAAATGGGTTGCTCTGCCGACTGGTATGCAGGGTTTTTCAAGCTGCAAGTTTACATTGTAAAATGTTGAAATTCAATCGACTGTTTATAGTGTGGCAGTCGACTGGTTGTTGAGTGAAATTTCAAAAAGGTTGAAGATTCAGTCGACTGTATTGGGGAGGGTAGTCGACTATTTTACAGGAAAACGTAACCTACATGTATATAGTTCGTTTTTTGGGGGATTTAGTCGACTGCTGGGAGTAATTCAATCGACTGTTCTTAGAGTTAAATTTTTTAATTAGTTTGAATATTCAGTAGACTGAACCTTCTCCCAGTCGACTGAATTTGTTGTTTTTTCTACGGTAAGCCTTTCTTCTAGCTTTTCCTTAATTTAGTTATAATATATATATATATATATAATTATGTGTTTTCTAGTTTTAATTTAATGTTAATCATAAATATATAATTATTATTCCAGAAAACATACAACTTATACAAATTATAATATATAAACAAAAAGACTTAATTTCTGGAATTTTTCGAGTCATCTGAGTGCGGTTCAACCTTGGTGATTTCTTGTAATGCATGGATAGGAGACCATGCATTACTTTTAGCACCATGTTCCTAAGAGTTTGGAGATACTTGAGGACGTTGCGGAGATGGTTGGTGCACACATTGTTTGGAAGATGATCCGCAAAATTTCAGAGCAAATTGTTCTAGGAAGCTTAATCATGTTGCACTAACTTTTTGTTCGTAGTACATTTCACATTGAAGTTATAATGTTTCCCATCGATAGTGGTGGATATTGTCAATCTTTTCTTTTGTTGATGGAGAGCCAAAACCAAATTCTCTTTTAGCTCTCTTTCCTTTTGGCGTATACCTAGTGTAATGATTTGGTAAAGGCGTAATCTTAACTGGAATATATACCGGAGTTGAATTGTCTGAGGATTCAAAGGTTGGAGTGCTAAATACAATTGAGTATTGGTTTGAGCTTTCTTGTGACGACATTGTATTATTTGTATATTATTTGTAGATTAAGTTGTTTGAACACTTTGTAATGCTTAAAAATATGAAAGTTGATTGAATATATATACTGAGCTATATATTGTTACTGGTTTTTGTGTTTGAGGTGAAAAGTGTTTGGAAAATCTCTGCCAAGTAAAATGTGAGGTCTGAGAAAGTAAGAAATAATGGTCATAAGTTAAATTAAAGATATGTAAGGTCTGAATTCAAGAATCAAATTAGAATATTGGAACATCATGCAACTTCTTCCCAAGAGACCAGAGTTCGAGTGCCATCAGCGACAATTTATTTATTTATTTTGTACTTACATATTATTTTTATAAAATAGTATCGAATTATAATTCATTTATCGATAGGATTCCTAGTTCTCGTCTTAATTTTATAAAAATATTTTCATTTAAGGGTTTAGTAAATATATCGGCTATTTGATTTTCTGATGGTACAAAATCTAGTGATATATTTCCTTTTTCTATATTATCGCGAAGAAAATGATGTCTAATGTCAATGTGTTTAGTTCTAGAGTGATTTATAGGATTTTTTGATAAATTTATAGCGCTTGTGTTATCATAGTAAATTGTAGATTTAAAAAGTTTTATTACAAAATCTTGTATTGTTTGTTGCATGTAGATTACTTGAGCACATGCCAAAGCAGCAGAAAGATATTATGCTTTAGACGTCGATAGTGAAACACAATTTTGTTTCTTACTAAACCAAGATACTAAAGCTCGTCTAGTTAAATGACAAGTACCACTTGTACTCTTTCGATCTGTTCAACATCCTCCAAAATCAGCATCACTATATGATACTAACTCAAAAGGACATTCTTTTTGATAAAAGAGACCATAGTCTTTAGTCTTGCTTAAGTACCGCAAAATTCGTTTTACTGCCCACAAATGTGATTCTTTGGGATTTGCTTGAAATCGTGCACACAAGCATACACTCATCATTAAATCTGGTCGACGAGCAGTTAAATAAAGTAATGATCCAATCATGCTACGATATAGTTTTTGGTCAATACTTTTTCCATTTTCATCTCTATCGAGTTGTACCGTAGTACTCATATGAGTTGGTTTAGCAGAAGAGCTTTCCATACCAAATCATTTTATAAGATTATTAAAATATTTTTTTTGATTAATAAAAATTCCATTACTTAATTGTTTAATTTGTAAACTAAGAAAATATGAAAGTTCTTCCATGTGAGACATTTCAAATTCTATTGTCATAATATCTGAAAATTCTTGACATAATTTTGCATTTGTGGAACCAAAAATAATATCACCTACATAAATCTATATTATTAAAATATCATTTTTATCTTGTTTTATAAACAAAGTTTGATCTACTTTTCCAATTTTAAAACCAGAATTGATTAAATAATTTCTAAGACGATCATATCATGATGAGGTGCCTATTTTAAACCATATAAAAACTTTTCTTGATTTATAAACATGATCTGGATATTTTTCATGTGCAAATAAAGGTGGTTGTTCTACATATACATTTTCTTTATGAAACCATTTAAAAATACACTTTTTACATCCATTTGATATAGTTGAAAGTTATTAAAACACGCATAAGCTAATAAAATACGTATAGCTTCTAGACAAGCTATAGGAGCAAACGTTTCATCATAGTCTATTTCTTCTTCTTGATTATAACCTTGGGTAACTAGCCTAGCTTTGTTTTGAATAATATTTCCTTGCTAATCGGCTTTATTTTTGTAAACCCATTTGGTACGATAACCGCTTGATTACTCGGTCTAGGAACTAAGTCTTAAACATCATTACGTTCAAATTGATTTAGTTCTTCTTACATAGCTATAATCCAATAATCATCAGTTGAGGCTTCTTTAGCATTTTTGGGTTCAATGTTTGAATGAAAAGCTACATGACCCATTTGATTTAGTTGATTTCTAGTTCTTACGTTAGTATTTCCTTCTCCAATGATATTTCAATAGGATGATTTCTTAGAAGTCTTGGTGGAGTAGGAATGTCATTTTTTTTTGGTAAATTATTGTTTACATTATTTTCAATATTTTGAAAATCATCTTCTATGTTATTTGATATTGATACAATTTCATCATCTTCATTTTTATGATTAATTTTGAAATTTTCATCGAATGACACAGGAAGTATTTCTTCGATTACTTTAGTGCTTTTATTATAAATTCTATAGGCTTTGCTTCATTCCGAATATCCAATGAATATTCCTTCATCATATTTTGGATCGAATTTACCAAGGTTGTCTTTTGTATTTAAAAGAAAACATTTTGAACCAAAAATTTAAAATATGATATGTTGGGTTTTTTTCCATTAAAAAGTTCGTATGGGGTATATTTTGTTAATGGTTTAATGGAAACTTTATTTAAAACATGACAAGCAGTTGCTACAGCTTCTGCCCAGAAGTGTTTTGGTAGAGTACTTCCATTTAATAAAGTTCTAGGACATTCTTGAAGTGCTCTATTTTTCCTTTCTACAACTCCATTTTCTTGCGGAGTTCTAGGAAATGAAAATTTGTGAACAATTCCTTTCTTATTACAATATTTTTTAAAAGATTCATTTTCGAATTCACCACCGTGATCGCTTCGAATATTTTTAATTTTTAAAATTTTAATATTTTGAATTCTTTTAGCAATTTTTTTTTAATTTTCGAAAGTATTGCTTTTATTTTTCAAAAATATTGTCCAAGTAAATCTAAAAAATCATCTACAATTACAAACACATATCTATTATGGTTTATAGATTGAACTTGAGTTGGTCCAAAAAGAACTAAATGCAATAACTCAAGTGGTTGTAATGTAGAGATTATTTTCTTTGATTTGAAGAAGATTTTGTTAATTTTCCTAACTGACAGGCATTACAAATACTCTTTACTTTAAAGTTCATTTTTGGTAAACCTTTAACTAAATTGTTCTTAGATAATTTTCTTATTGATTTAAAATTTATATGACAAAATCTTTTGTGCTATAACCAAGGACCATTTTCTTTGGCTACTAGACACGTATTTGTGTTATGATTAACTTTCATATTTAATATGTAAATATTTCATTCTCTAGATCCTTCAAATATAAGATTATTATTTTGATCAAGTATGTTGCATTTATTTTTCAAAAAATTTATATTAAAACCATTATCGCATAGTTGACATATACTAAGAAAATTATGTTTTAAATTTTTAACTAGTAAAACATTTGTAATAAGAGGTAAGTTAGATATACGTCATTTCTCACATCGCCTTTGCTGATGATATAGCCTTTGGAAATATCTCCAAAGATGATATAGCCTTTGGAAATATCTCCAAATGTGACAGATCCTCCATCTGAGTAGATAATGTTGGTCAGTGTATCTTTGTTTCCTGTCATATGTTTTGAGCAACCATTGTCAAGTATCCACTTTCCTCTTTTCGTAGTTGGTACCTGCAAAAAATATCGGAATGATGTTGGTACCCACCTTTTATAAGGGTCCTAAGAGTTGGATCTTTGGAAACCAAACCCAAGTGGGTTTAGAATTCCCTTTATAAGTAAAATCTTTATTTTTATGAACTGAATTTATAAAAGATTTAATATACTTATTTCCGATTGAGTTATTATTAGTTTTTGGTACCCAAATCGTTATAGTATTTAAGTTGTAAATTTCTTTCTTTTGAGTGAAAACCTTTGGTTTGGTTTTGCTTTTACAAAATTCTTATGTAAATTGAAATTTTTATATGATTGGTTACTCTTTTTTGAATTAGTTTTTAAACAATTTGTACATCCTAACCCTTTTTAATTAAAAGTAGTTTGAGAATTACTAATAGTCTTAGAAATATTTTCTCTTCCTTTATTAAAATTAGTTACATTTTTAGTGATATTCTCTAATTCGGTTTGAGACTGGTATTGTTTAATTCAAGTATTTTGACATTTGATTTTAAATCACAATTTTTTGAAGCTAATGTAATATTATTTTCTTTTTGCACTTCTATTTCATTTGATAGCATAGTGAGTTGAGAAGAAACATTAGACAAAGATTCTTATTTTTTAACGAGTTCTTCTTCTAAGATTTTCTTTTCATCTCTTAGCATATCAACTTCTATTTCATTTCTGCCTAATTTTTCTAAAGCATCATTATACTTTCTTTTAACTTCTTTTAGTTTATCCAATAGCTCGATTTTATTTCTATTAAATCATCAAAAGTAAGTTCACTTACATTGTTAGTCAAAGCCATAAAGTAGACATTGGCTTGTTCAGAATCAATGTCAGTGTCACTATCTGATGATGAAGACGATTCTGAATGATCCCATGTAACAGAGAATGCTTGCTTCTTTTTGTACTTGTCCTTTGTATTTTTGTACCTGTCTTTCTTTCGATCGGGACAGTCTTTCTTTATGTGACCGTTCTTATGACATTCATAACAGTCGAGATTTGAAGCTGGTGGTTTGTTGGTATTGTGTCTCATGTTGTTTCTGAATTTCTTATTCTTTCTAAATTTCAAAAACCTTTTGAAATTCTTTGCTATAAATGCCATGCCATTTTCATCTGGTCCGAGTCTTCTTGTTCAGCTTGAAAAGCTATATTCTTTCTAACTTGAGCTTGATCTCGTTTTGCCTGCAACTTAACTTCATATGAGATGAAATTTCCTATTAACTCTTCAGGTTTGATGGTAGAAATACCATTAGCTTCTTCAATAGCTAAGACTTTTCATTCCCATTCATCCATTAAAGAGTTTAGAATTTTCGAGACAATATCAAAATCTGAATATTTTTTCTCCTACTGCTAATAGTGAATGATATATGTCTTGGAATCTAGAATACATGTCATTTATAGTTTCATCTGGTCTTATTCTGAAATTTTGGAACAGATTTTAAGCATAGAAATCTTGCTTTCTTTCACTTTGTTTGTTCCCTCATGTGTAACTTTAAAAGTTCACCAGATTTCATAAGCAGTTTTACACATACTAACTCTATTAAATTCATTCTTATCTAAAGCACAAAATAACATATTCATGGCTTTTGCATTTGAAGTAGCATCTATTTTTTGTCTGTTTGACCATTGTGCATATGGTGTGGTAGGTATGGTGTATTCATTCTGAGTGATATTCCAAGTATCATATCCATTTGCTTGCATATAAATACTCATGCGAGTTGACCAATAGTTGTAATTCAAATCGTTAAATAGTGGTGGTTGTGCAGTGGATTGACCTTCAATAAAACTTTTGTTAGTGTTATTTTCCATATTAACTAAATATCAAATAATTGTGTTATGGTTATATGATGACCCGCTCTGATACTAAGTGAAAGTGACTAAGGATCGTAATATGGAATATAATCTGAGTTATCTACTAGTGCGAAATATAAATATAATACTAAATAGTAAAGTAAATGACACCAGGGATTTTTATACTAGTTCGAACTTCCTATTCTACGTCCAGTCCCAGACTCTTTCCGGAATTTAACTATCAACCCTCTCTTAACCCGGAGGAATAGGTATTACACCGCCCGAGCAACCGAACAGAACTTCAACCGCCTGAGCAATAGAATAAGACTTCAATCGCCTGAGCAACCGAACAGAACTTCAACTTCCTGAAGAATATAATTGTAACGACCCGGAAATTTCGAACCCGAAAATTCCAAATAGTTAGAAGAAAAAGAAAAGAGATAGAAGAAAGATACAGAACAAGACACAGATTCTCACATTCGCAGTGGATCAAAATACAATATCAAATAATAATATCAGTTATACAAAGAAAACTGTATTTGTTAATTACATTTTAATACATCAGAGTTACAACATTCACAAATATACTGGACAGTTAGAATTAACATGTCTCTAACAACTATAATATCACAGCGGAAAATACTCCATACGTTCCTGCCATCCAACTCGCCTCCTAAGCTCCAGAACGTCCTTACCTGAAATCTGTAATACTCGGTCTGACCCGAGCATTACATCAAAGTAACACCCGGGTCAGGCTGGAAAACCAGCGTGAGTAAACTCATCTAACATGAAATTTCAATTTATAGAACTTATTTAAACCCGGGGTAACTCGTACTTTACTATAAGTAAACATCTTATATAGTTAACACTTATTTTCACAAAATAATATCTAAGTATACAACTTAGTTTAAATGGTCCATATTATCCCAAACCGGCCTATTTGATTTCACATATCAATCTATAAAGAATTATAGAAGATTTCAAATCGAAGTGGTTTCGGGTATTTACTGATACCCGACCCCGGTCTCTTCGAATCCCATATCATCTTAACCAAAGTTATTCAAGTGGATACAATTCAATTATATATATACAGGGTGTCTCTTTTACATAGCAATTCATCATCGATAGATAACCCCATTATCACTGTTCAATCTAAACATATCATATCACAAAACATTTCATACCAGAAATATCAACCCATTCAAGGTATTCAATATAATCCAATCATCCATAAGCAAGGTTAATTAATCACACAATTTATTTAAGCCAAATAAATTAATTACCAAACCCTGCTTAATTTATATTAATTACACCATTCTTTAATTTTCAATCTAAATTAATTATCCATAATTACTTCCATTAAGTAATTATCTCATTGGTTAATTATCCTCAATTAATTAACCTTAATTATTAATTAGTTATCTACCAATTACTAATTAATTAACCCTTAACAAATTAATCCTTTAATTACTTACAATTAAGTAATTATCATTTATTAAATCACATATAGTAATTATTCATTAATTACCCACCTTAATTAATGACATTAAGTAATAACCTTAAATCATAAATTAGTTCACCCTTAATCATTAATTAAGTAACCTTTAATTAATCAATTAATTAACCTCTAATTACAAACATTAAGTTAATCTTAATCTTACTCTCTTATTAATTAATTCATAAATCTTAATTACTCAAAACCTTTATTAATCTTTAAAAGACTAACCATTTCTTAATTTAATTTCTTAATTAACATTTAAATTATTTAATAACTTTGGAAATAATTTATCCTTAGCATATAACTTAACTAAACCTTTAAATTTAAATAAATGATTAAACTCATTTAATATTCTTAATTAAATTACATCTTTAATTAAGTAAACTTTAAGAATTATTTTACTATGTTAAAATAAAGTGTTCATCTTAATAAGTCAACATATAAATAAACCCTTTTATTTAAAAGAGGGATTAAGGAAATTACTAAAACTTAATTATGTTAACTTAAAACCATATTTTAACCTTACCCGAGTCACACCACGATTTACCCGTATTAAGGCCCGAGCCTCCCATCCCTACTTCTTTTCTTCTTATATATATATATATTTTGATTAAATTTAAAACTGTTGATATACTCGTGAACTACCCGAACCAAACCCGCAAATGACTCGAGTTGACCCCGAGTAATTCCTTCTTCCCAGATTCCAGTCCTTGTCTCTTCACCTTATTTCCTTCTTCTTCCTTAAAACAAAATCCACTGACACACCAGAAACTCGTGCATGTGCACACGAAATCTGACCAACGACGAACTATGCTCTGGCCTCCGATACGTCGCACTTGACCACGACAACAACAATCGAAATCCAGAAACCATGTTTCGATCGAACATCAAAAATTCGACCTCTAACCCAAAACTGCCTGAACCAATAACCACCAGAAAAATGATCGCCGCCGACAATCCATCACTTGAGATACCACGCCATCCTCTCCGAAGCTTCGTTACGACCTCTAGCAGCCACGGCAACACATGCGATCGTCTCCGGTTGCGCCTCGATGCCACGAAACCCAACCGAACTACGACGTCAAAACACAGGGTGTTAAACCCTAATCCATCAATTATCGGCCAACACAAACATTAATAAATTCCCAATGCATTTTTCCGATGAACTTCAACATCCGCTCGACCTCCATGCTCAACCCCGACCTCTAATTTGCCGTCGTTCGCCACAATTTGGTCGAAATGTCCAAAACAGAAAATCCAAGAATTTACACTAATTACTAAACTTAAAATCATGATATAACCCTTAAAATTCATGGTTTTCTATCACGAATTCAATTGTGTAATTCAATCTTAAAATTGAATTGATTAATTTTTTTGACCAAAACTAAGATTGTACTGTAAATTTATAAATTTCCAGGCAATATCCCATGTAATTACATGTAATGATTTTTAATAGTGTTATTACATGATTTCAAACAACTTTCCTTTTCAAATCATAAGCTAATTTGGATTCAAAATTGAATTATTGATTTTTTTAAGAAATTTCTGTCTGTTACTTATCATACAGAGACCATTTTAACAGCACATGCATTCAAATATTCATCATTCAAACATGCACCCAATTTAATTCAATGATTCCAGATAACATCATGATATTCATTCACAAGACCAAACTGAAATCCAGGATTTAAAACTGCTTTTAAAATTCATTTACTCACCTGGCACTTGTTTTTTAAGCAGAGACTAAAAATTTCGAAATCTGGAAAAGTTTGAACTGCAGACCCTTAAAACTGGAAATCCCTGACTGAAGTTGCTTTATTTGTTTTTAAATCTGAGAAAGTTCCCTGACTTTTGCCTAATTCTATGAAGACTTGTTGCAGATTTGCTTCCTTGCTTTGAATTTCTTGATTTAAGCTTTTACTGGAATTTGATTTACAGGCATTGGTATTTTTTTTCTCTCTTGTAGATTTTGGAAATTTTGAAATGAACTTGAGTTTTTGTTCGAAAAGTGGAAGTTGAGAAAAAAAGATTCAGGTTTGCAAATTACTGGCTTTTTCTTTGCTTTAAGAAAATGAGAGGGGAAAATTGAATGAAGAAGATGAAATAAAGTTTTATAGAATAAATTTTTGATTTATTAAAATTAAGAAAATAATATAAAAATGTGACATTTGTCACTAACCACACTTAACTTATTAACACATGTTATTAGAGATGTTCACAAGTTAACACATGTACTCTTCATGCAAAAGTAGATTTTTAAATATTTAATAAAGCTTTCAAAATTAATTATCCAATTTATAAATACAATTTAATTTATATAAATCAATCTCTTTTAAAGAGAAATTAATATAAAACAAATTATATTCTAATAAAATCATACATATATATTTTTAAATCTAAATATTTTAAGATATCAATCTTTTAAATTTCAAATTTTAAATTCAAATTTCAATTTAAAATCCAATTTAGATCAACTCAATATACATTTAAACAAACCCAAATTCAATTTGTAAATAATAATTCTATTAAAAATCTATTATATATAAACAATTCATTATTTGTTTTTAAAAGAAAAAGTTGTAAATTTTAAGTAATTAAATTAGGAGATTTATCAAATAAATATTTATCCAGATATTTATAATTCAATTCTTATTATATTTCCAAATTCATTTACGTATCCAGATATCTTTTATTATCAGAATTTTATCTGTTCAATTGATTAAAACAGTTAATTATCCAATTATCAAATGTCCCAAAAATCCGGGTTATCACATTCCTCCCCCCTTTAAATCTTTTCGTCCCCGAAAAGAAACGAAGCCAGAATTTATTAAAATACTTATATGAGATAAATTACTCTTTGAACATTTTTAAAACCCTTTTTAAAATCTATATAAAATTATTCCAAAATAGTTTTTATAAAAATACTTTTTATAACTTGATGTTTCAACAAGTCCATCCTTGTTCTCACAGAAATTCGGTCATACGTTGATCAGGCGTAAGACTGAAAATCTATCAGTACTTGGTAAACCCGTTTTCAACACCTAGTGAAAATACTTGGAAAATAATTTTATTGAAAATATGGAAAACATTTTTGAAATCAAGGAAATATCTTTGGTGAGAATGCTCTGGAAATCATCACTCCTCCATGGTCGCAGTTAACCCGATGGTTACGTTGCCGTCCCGGCAAAATCCACAGATAACTGTAGGTCTCCGCGCTCCTCGATTACGCCATGGAACCCGCTACAGATCGCAGTTATACCCGGGCCTTACGTTGCTATCACAGCACAAACCCATATAACTGTAGGCATCAGCGCCACCAAATTTCGCTGCCAAAAGAATGAAACTCCTCCACTCGACCATAGACCGCAGTCTACCGATGTTGCGCTGCCATCCCGGCAAAATCAAGTGTAGACTGTTGGCACTCATCCTCCACACGATTTTCGCTATGGTCCCCACAGTAGATCGCAGCGACATCGAATTACACTATCGTCACAGCATAACCCAAATGCCCCTGTAGGCAACAGCGCCATCGACTTTCGCTACCAAATAATCCTCAGGAACTAGTTTGTCCGGACTCCTCACAGGATCAACTTTAGAATCCCCCCTTGGGGTTCAAGGCAGTACCACCCAGTGGCACTCCTGAGAAGTTCATTTCAAGGAAGCGCCTTTTTCCCCAGAGATATACTCAAAACATTTTATACTATATACTTATAGTATCTTCAAATCATATCCTTTATGATTTATATCAAAATCATCTTTTACTCAAAATCGATATCCAAAATCGATAGTTCCCAACTCGGCTTTCCAAATTCCAAAATTGATTTCCCAAAAATCAAAAGCCATTTCCAAATTCATAGGTTCTCAAAACCTTTTTCAAAATCATTCTCATAAGATCCTTTATATATATATATAGATATATATAACTTTAAAAATCTTTGGATCACTTCAAAGTTGTATAAAACCTCTTTTATACTTTAAATATTTCAAAACCCTTTTTATTCTGGCTAGATTCAATAAGGGAAGTTTATCATATTACAAAATATAACATTATTTATTGTCAAATCAAATATTCAAGTTTGATTTCTTTATAAAGTTATTTACCATTTACTTACCTCCCATAAAGTAAATTTCAACCAAAGAAATATCCAATTCCATTATATTTTACAAATATACTTTTCATTTCAAAACCATTTCAAATTTCTTATTCAAAATTTTCAATATCAATTTCATTCAAACTCGTATGATGTACACATATCATCCGTACGCAATATCAATCTGATCGCTCAATCGATCACACAATTTCACTTCCGAACTAGTATCGTCCACCCGACTTCCTAGTGCGGACTCAGATCTGGTTTCTTGATCAGAAACCGTCATTCTCCTTGCATAGTCGTAGCTATGATAGAGAATATCCAGAACCAATCAAAAATCCATATCCAGGTTCACCGTCGAAAATCGAGCGGAAAATCCCAACTTGGATCGATAATACTATCTCGAAATTCTGTGTTCGAATCTGGATCAAATCACTATGCGAATAGAATAATATACGTATATCCTACATATTTATCTTTATTGGTTATTAGCCAAATCAATTTTCTTTTCTATTCACATTTTTTTTAACTTCATTCACTTATTCTCAATTGCTTCCATTTCCAATTGAGTTATTATTTCAATTACAAACAGTTTGAACCCTGACCTATTTAAATTTAAAAATAGCTTAAAAAAAATTTAAAATAGATAAGTAGTTGAAAAATAGTTATTAGTTTGTAAAATAGCTGTAAAATAGTTAAATAGTTATAAAATAGTCAGATAATTGCAAAATAGTTTTTATAATAGTGATTAGATATAAGTAACTGAAAAATAGTAATTAGTTTATAAAACAGTTTCAAAATAGTTAAATAGTTCCAAAATAATTGTAAAATAAGTATAAGTTAGTTTGGGGTTTAAGAAGAAAAATTATATAGTAAATAGTTTGGAAAAATATATTTGTATTAAAACAATTTATTTTTGAAAATAATCCAGAGCCAAACTGTTAAATTTCCCAATCTCTAGTTCCAATTAATTTCCCAACAATTCAATTTAAATTCTACTTTCATTTAAATTGACTCAATACTTCAATTTCCATTGAAATTTATTTAACCCCAATTCAAGTTGAATTAATCCTCAATTTCTTTCCAAATTCAAATCAAATTCCATTTGAATTTTAAATCTATTCAACTTTAATCACAATTTTAATTAATTTATATCCATTTCAAATTGAACCAATTTTAATTCATTTCAATTTCAGTTTAAATTAATCCCAATTCCTATTTGAATTTGAACTCATTCAACTTCAATTCCATTTCAAATCATTTCGATTTAAAATTTCCATTTAAACTTATGATTATCCATCTTTAATTACAATTCTAATTAATTTAAATCAATTTCAAATTTGAACTAATTCTATTCAAATCTCAACTTAAAACCTTCTCAGATTATATAAATTCAAGTTAAATTTTTTAAATATTAATTTAATCACTTAAGTCAAATTAACCCTTTCTTTTAAATCAAATCAACCTTTATATTATTATTATTATTATTATTTTTTATCCAAATCTCAAAATTCCATTTTTAAAATTATCTTTACTTTATTACAAAGTTCTAATAAGAATTCAAAACAATTAAATTTTCAGATTCTAATATATTATCCATTTCAAAAGAAGGTGATTTTTATATCACACTGCCATAAAATATTTCATACATTGATAGACTGCATACTAGCAGTTCAACATTACATACATTTATCACAATAAAAAGTCTTACAAAGTAAATTTAGGTGTCTTCATCATCACCTAAGTTTAGAGTCCTAGCATTTTTATCAGAATCCTTCCTATGGACTTCCTTCCAAAGGGCAAAGCCCAAACATGCATTTTTCAGTAGGATGTCCCCACTTATAGCATTTTCCACAAAAAGTTTCTTCCCTCTCATCAATCCGGATGACCTCTATGTTTCCTACTGGATGTTCCACAACTTTAATCTTCTTCTTCTGTCTGTTAGGGCAATTCCTTGCGATATGTCCCAACCCTTTACAATGATAGCAAATGGTTGATTCGTTGACCGGTTCCATTGGTTTCCGCTTCACCTTCCTTACTTCGGGACAATGGTTAAGGAAATGTCCCTTCTTATGACACTTAAAGCATAATATCTCGGCGCAGAAACGTTGGAATTTACCCTTTAATTCCTTTCTAGTTTTACCGCACTTAGCTGCGTAATGACCCTTATTGAAGCATCTATAGCAGGTGACATTATCATAAGGTCCTGGTCCATTTCTTTCCTTAATCCGATCTTCATATTCCTGAATTGCTATTTCCCGTTCCTTACGTGCAGCTGCTCTTCGTTCCTTACGCCTCGCCTTCCATTCTTCACTCTTAGCCATTTTTCTTGAAGACTGGATTCGAGAGGGACTTCCTAACCTATAAATTAGACTTAATTAGAAAAATTCAACTCTTATATATTAATTTACTTACTTAGTTATACCTTAAGTTTAAACTACCACTTAATTCCAAACAAAGTTTTTAAACAACTTCTTATTTTAAAATAAGATTACTTTCAAAAATATAATGAATAATACTCTTTATTACTTCTATTAACATTTGAAACAATTTTAAAACTTTTCAATTTACATCCTTTCTAATTTACAAGTTATTCACATCTAATGGTTACTTCCTTAAAACATTTATGTGTTTATTGGAAAACAATCATCCTATTTACTCAATAACCATTCTATTTCTGGTTTGAAACCATTTTAATTCATCTTATTTGTATAGTTCATATTATCCCGTTTCTATTTGGTTGTATTCCATTATTTTATTTTATTCCAATGATTCAACAACCAATTTCCTTAATATATTTAATAATTAGAAAAATTATTATTTCTATATATATATATATATATCAAAAGATAACTTATATAAATATCATTTAATTTTAAAACCATTTTAAAATCTTTATATAAGAAAATAACAAATACGCTCTCATATGTATATATACACTCAACTCATTCCAGGGTACCATTGACCCTATCCTTAATGAGTAATCCCAATAGAGCCAAAGTTCTCGCTTAACCTGGCTCTGATACCAAATGTAACGACCCGGAAATTTCGAACCCGAAAATTCCAAATAGTTAGAAGAAAAAGAAAAGAGATAGAAGAAAGATACAGAACAAGACACAGATTCTCACATTCGCAGTGGATCAAAATACAATATCAAATAATAATATCAGTTATACAAAGAAAACTGTATTTGTTAATTACATTTTAATACATCAGAGTTACAACATTCACAAATATATTGGACAGTTAGAATTAACATGTCTCTAACAACTATAATATCACAGCGGAAAATACTCCATACGTTCCTGCCATCCAACTCGCCTCCTGAGCTCCAGAACGTCCTTACCTGAAATCTGTAATACTCGGTCTGACCCGAGCATTACATCAAAGTAACACCCGGGTCAGGCTGGAAAACCAGCGTGAGTAAACTCATCTAACATGAAATTTCAATTTATAGAACTTATTTAAACCCGGGGTAACTCGTACTTTACTATAAGTAAACATCTTATATAGTTAACACTTATTTTCACAAAATAATATCTAAGTATACAACTTAGTTTAAATGGTCCATATTATCCCAAACCGGCCTATTTGATTTCACATATCAATCTATAAAGAATTATAGAAGATTTCAAATCGAAGTGGTTTCGGGTATTTACTGATACCCGACCCCGGTCTCTTCGAATCCCATATCATCTTAACCAAAGTTATTCAAGTGGATACAATTCAATTATATATATACAGGGTGTCTCTTTTACATAGCAATTCATCATCGATAGATAACCCCATTATCACTGTTCAATCTAAACATATCATATCACAAAACATTTCATACCAGAAATATCAACCCATTCAAGGTATTCAATATAATCCAATCATCCATAAGCAAGGTTAATTAATCACACAATTTATTTAAGCCAAATAAATTAATTACCAAACCCTGCTTAATTTATATTAATTACACCATTCTTTAATTTTCAATCTAAATTAATTATCCATAATTACTTCCATTAAGTAATTATCTCATTGGTTAATTATCCTCAATTAATTAACCTTAATTATTAATTAGTTATCTACCAATTACTAATTAATTAACCCTTAACAAATTAATCCTTTAATTACTTACAATTAAGTAATTATCATTTATTAAATCACATATAGTAATTATTCATTAATTACCCACCTTAATTAATGACATTAAGTAATAACCTTAAATCATAAATTAGTTCACCCTTAATCATTAATTAAGTAACCTTTAATTAATCAATTAATTAACCTCTAATTACAAACATTAAGTTAATCTTAATCTTACTCTCTTATTAATTAATTCATAAATCTTAATTACTCAAAACCTTTATTAATCTTTAAAAGACTAACCATTTCTTAATTTAATTTCTTAATTAACATTTAACTTATTTAATAACTTTGGAAATAATTTATCCTTAGCATATAACTTAACTAAACCTTTAAATTTAAATAAATGATTAAACTCATTTAATATTCTTAATTAAATTACATCTTTAATTAAGTAAACTTTAAGAATTATTTTACTATGTTAAAATAAAGTGTTCATCTTAATAAGTCAACATATAAATAAACCCTTTTATTTAAAAGAGGGATTAAGGAAATTACTAAAACTTAATTATGTTAACTTAAAACCATATTTTAACCTTACCCGAGTCACACCACGATTTACCCGAATTATGGCCCGAGCCTCCCATCCCTACTTCTTTTCTTCTTATATATATATATATATTTTGATTAAATTTAAAACTGTTGATATACTCGTGAACTACCCGAACCAAACCCGCAAATGACTCGAGTTGACCTCGAGTAATTCCTTCTTCCCAGATTCCAGTCCTTGTCTCTTCACCTTATTTCCTTCTTCTTCCTTAAAACAAAATCCACTGACACACCAGAAACTTGTGCATGTGCACACGAAATCTGACCAACGACGAACTATGCTCTGGCCTCCGATACGTCGCACTTGACCACGACAACAACAATCGAAATCCAGAAACCATGTTTCGATCGAACATCAAAAATTCGACCTCTAACCCAAAACTGCCTGAACCAATAACCACCAAAAAAATGATCGCCGCCGACAATCCATCACTTGAGATACCACGCCATCCTCTCCGAAGCTTCGTCACGACCTCTAGCAGCCACGGCAACACATGCGATCGTCTCCGGTTGCGCCTCGATGCCACGAAACCCAACCGAACTACGACGTCAAAACACAGGGTGTTAAACCCTAATCCATCAATTATCGGCCAACACAAACATTAATAAATTCCCAATGCATTTTTCCGATGAACTTCAACATCCGCTCGACCTCCATGCTCAACCCCGACCTCTAATTTGCCGTCGTTCGCTGCAATTTGGTCGAAATGTCCAAAACAGAAAATCCAAGAATTTACACTAATTACTAAACTTAAAATCATGATATAACCCTTAAAATTCATGGTTTTCTATCACGAATTCAATTGTGTAATTCAATCTTAAAATTGAATTGATTAATTTTTTTGACCAAAACTAAGATTGTACTGTAAATTTATAAATTTCCAGGCAATATCCCATGTAATTACATGTAATGATTTTTAATAGTGTTATTACATGATTTCAAACAACTTTCCTTTTCAAATCATAAGCTAATTTGGATTCAAAATTGAATTATTGATTTTTTTAAGAAATTGCTGTCTGTTACTTATCATACAGAGACCATTTTAACAGCACATGCATTCAAATATTCATCATTCAAACATGCACCCAATTTAATTCAATGATTCCAGATAACATCATGATATTCATTCACAAGACCAAACTGAAATCCAGGATTTAAAACTGCTTTTAAAATTCATTTACTCACCTGGCACTTGTTTTTTAAGCAGAGACTAAAAATTTCGAAATCTGGAAAAGTTTGAACTGCAGACCCTTAAAACTGGAAATCCCTGACTGAAGTTGCTTTATTTGTTTTTAAATCTGAGAAAGTTCCCTGACTTTTGCCTAATTCTATGAAGACTTGTTGCAGATTTGCTTCCTTGCTTTGAATTTCTTGATTTAAGCTTTTACTGGAATTTGATTTACAGGCTTTGGTATTTTTTTTTCTCTCTTGTAGATTTTGGAAATTTTGAAATGAACTTGAGTTTTTGTTCGAAAAGTGGAAGTTGAGAAAAAAAGGTTCAGGTTTGCAAATTATTGGCTTTTTCTTTGCTTTAAGAAAATGAGAGGGGAAAATTGAATGAAGAAGATGAAATAAAGTTTTATAGAATAAATTTTTGATTTATTAAAATTAAGAAAATAATATAAAAATGTGACATTTGTCACTAACCACACTTAACTTATTAACACATGTTATTAGAGATGTTCAAAAGTTAACACATGTACTCTTCATGCAAAAGTAGATTTTTAAATATTTAATAAAGCTTTCATAATTAATTATCCAATTTATAAATACAATTTAATTTATATAAATCAATCTCTTTTAAAGAGAAATTAATATAAAACAAATTATATTCTAATAAAATCATACATATATATTTTTAAATCTAAATATTTTAAGATATCAATCTTTTAAATTTCAAATTTTAAATTCAAATTTCAATTTAAAATCCAATTTAGATCAACTCAATATACATTTAAACAAACCCAAATTCAATTTGTAAATAATAATTCTATTAAAAATCTATTATATATAAACAATTCATTATTTGTTTTTAAAAGAAAAAGTTGTAAATTTTAAGTAATTAAATTAGGAGATTTATCAAATAAATATTTATCCAGATATTTATAATTCAATTCTTATTATATTTCCAAATTCATTTACGTATCCAGATATCTTTTATTATCAGAATTTTATCTGTTCAATTGATTAAAACAGTTAATTATCCAATTATCAAATGTCCCAAAAATCCGGGTTATCACAATAATAGGACTTCTACCGCCTGAGCAACCGAACAGGACTTCTAATACAAACAGTAAAAATTGCTTCTGATTGAGTATGCTCTTGAATAGCACTGATAAGTCAATAACGTACACCCTTCATATGATCTTCTCCTTTGTGGTATATAGTGTAGGTCATGAAGATAAGAAGTTAATTTAATCACAAATGAAATTCCTCTTGAATGTGCAAGTGATTAGAACAAGAGTTTGAATGCAAATAGCAAGATCTTAGTCAATAGGAATATGAGATAGAATCAGAAAATTAGGTGATTGAAACAAATGATTTGATGGCTATATATAGTGTTTAAGTGTTGCAATTATCGTGAAAAGTGATGATCAAAAGATATGGAAACAACTCTTGAATTAAGGGTTGTTTCTGTTCGATGAAGTGAAGTGTCTTTTCAGAAATATAGCTGTTATGTAGATTCAGTCGACTGAACAAAAGGATTCAGCTAGCTGAATTATTCAAAATTTGAATCAGAGAGGAATCGATACAAAAAAACACATTATTCAGTCGATTGGAATGGGTAGTTCAGTCGGCTGAACATTCATATCAAATTATGCGTGTGCACAGATATTCAATCGATTGAATTAGGCATTTCAATCAGCTGAATATCAGGTTTTTTGTCATATTCATGATTTTGCAAAAATATTTTTGTATTAACAAATATATTAAGAACTTTGATGTATAAACTATGATTTTGAAGCTTTGAAATTGTGCGTGTGTGTGCATATACCACTATGGAGAGATTTTAACAAAAAATAACTACTAGAATTAGACCATAGACAAATCATAGAAAATATTGAAGCTTCTATCCGGAATCTAGTTTGCAATCTATTTTCGAGAGAATAGTATCTTCTCCTGCCAATATTGTTAGTTCACATAATATTTACTTATATAGTTGTCACAATTAAAACATCAAAATACAATGTTCTAACAGACACTAGTATTTTCTTAATTTCTTAAAGTTGTAAACTCTAATTTGTAAATAGAATTGGGGAAAATTTATCAATAACGACTACGTTGAGATACAAAAAGGGAAGTCTTCAATATTCTTGATTATTTTGATGTGATAAAAGCTTTTATTTTAACTAACTCTGTTTTCCAGGTGTCGACCCCATCGAAAGACACCCTCCGACTCAGTCGAATCCCCTCCACTTTTAAGTAATTCCATTTATCGATTCCAGGCCACCTTTCGTTGGGCTTCAACTTTCAAGTGGATCAAAACCTTAGCCCAAGCCAGCTTTACTTTTGATTCCCGATCCAAACACAAGTCAATTAAGATTCTATCTTTCAACAAGGTTGAAACCCTTCAAAGACTAATCATAACCTTGAATTTTAGGGCTATCCATTAGTCACCCGCAACTGTCTCGAAAGAACTACTTCGAAAAGAAAGGCAAACGATTATATTCAGCTCAAAAGGCCAAAAGGAAGAGAATTTGAGTCTTTCGACTGAGTCGAAAGCTCAATAAGAAGGGAATTTCACAATAAAGTCTGATTCGAAAGGAGATCCAATGGAAGGCATTCATATCCTAGCTCTTTCCAATAAACCAAAAGATACAAAAAGGATTAACCTTTCCAATTGCAATAACTTTGGGGTGTTGACAAGTTTTCTTGTTAACAACTTATACTATATAATATATATTACTATATAGCGTTAAATAAAAAATATAACAAATACACACTCTCTCATGCACATATATACTCTCGATCCAGTCTAAGGTGATAAATCATTCCCTATCTCTTGCTGGATCCTGGTATCAACATAAGTTTACTATGTAATTGAAGCTCTAATACCAAATGTGAAAACCGCCATATAACATCGGCACCAATAATATCAAAATAGTGCACTATGGTCATGCCCGGTCGATATAGCACGATCATCATGGTTGAAAATGAAACAAATAGAGCATGTAACCTATCGAATATCTCATTGCACATGGATAACATATAACATCACAGATATAATATGAGAGACCGTAATAACTATGTGAACAAATCATTAGAGTAATAGTTCTCAAGAGTTATACATCAAAAGCAGTACTTTTTATATAACAAGATCAAACTCAACAACTGTCACATAAAAAGAAAATAAGCACTCGCTACTAAGGCTCCCTAGTGTTGCACAATGGAATAAGGATGTAATACAAGATAGCCCCATCCAACTTGTCCTTCGCACAGCTACTGCATCACCAAGACCTATTATATAGTCTACTCATTTAAGAGTACCCAACATAATTAGAAACAAAGCATAAAATCTTGGGTCAGACAAAAGTCTACACTACACCAAATAGGCTCTTTTGTAACACTTTTTTCGTTTCAATTTGTAACGGTTATAACTGTTACAAATTCCCCACGCATATTTCTGTTACAAGCATTTACCACGGTTATTTTCGTTACCAAATCTGGTGATTTTGTAAATAATTAAAAGTAGCATGGATAGGAGGGTCATTTTATCTCTTATTATTCCTCATTCCATTTCTTACGCTTCTTGCTTTTATGTCAAAATTCGTTTTAGGGTTTTGCCTAGGGCAGCAGCAAACCGCGGGGCAACAAAAAAATCAAAATTTGTTTGCGATAATAGACGATTCTCCCCTCTCCCTCGAACTCAAAGATGCCGACGCCGCCTCAAACTCGCAGCCTCCAGTCACTCTCTCGACCTTCGACCGTCAACGCCGTCTTAAAGACTCGAACTGGAAGCTGTCGGCTCTAATTTGTTTTGCCCTAAATCATGTGAGTAACTGATTTTATAATGTTTTCTAGTTTATCATTCTGTAATTTGATTTCTGTGTTATTTTCCCTAATTGGATTTCAACTTCAGTTTTACATATTTTTGTGCTGCTCATCCTTTGACCGTGAGTTCATTTCATAGTAAATTATTCTCTATTATTAATCAATACACATTTAATTGCTTTAATTAGTCACTGCATATGTAGTTCATGCATTCAGGTGGTTGGGAAAAAAGGAAAACAAGTTAATCCCAAATAATTACTAACAACTGATATGGCTAATAATCGGTCAGTGATGATGCTTACTTTTTTTATTAATAGTTAATTTTGTTTTTGCTAATGAAATGCCGGTCATAACTTTGCCATCATATTTTGAAGCTAATTTTTACTCTTGTTAATGCTTGCTAATTTTGTGCCTTGGATATATTGTAAAAAAAATTATCATTTTAAAAGAAAGAGGCAACAAAATGATAAAAATAATTTTTATCCACCTTAGGCAATCAAAACCATCAGGCCGGCCCTGTTTCAGGTTAAGGTTTTAATTTTTGAATTTTGGGAATTTCAATCAGCAGTAATTTTGATTTCAATCGATCTTCATGCGCCATCATGTTGGAGTCGAAATTGACCACCTGATTTTGTTCATCTGCAACGCACATGGATTGAGAAAAAATTGGTGGTTAGTTTATGATTATTCCACTTCTGTGCTTCCAGTTTTCATGTAACTCCTGCGCAAATATCCTAGCTATGCTAACAATTTATTAGTTGTGGTTTACAGACTTTTGGGTTAATTCATATAATTTGGATATGTTTTACCGTTGTTTTTTTAAATTTACAACCAAGTAGTGGTTGTTCTGTTTAAAGGGCATTTTAACGGCCTATTGTATAATTTTGATTCCCAAAATGCTGCTTGAAGGATTGCAGGTAGAGTCAACCTGCCTATCCCTATCCTTGCTCAGTGTTTTAGTACGTGCTAAATTATTGAGATACGTATCTGTCGATAAATTGAAAACTGCTACCTTGATTCTGAAGGCTTCTCCATTTGATTTCAGTACTCTGTTGTCATTAAGTGCTATCATGAATTGGTGATCTACATTTGTGAATTGGTTGTATAGAGTTGCATTTTCTCCTTTTACCTGATCAACCTTATAACATGGATATGATAGCATGTATGTTTTATTCCGTGTATTAACATGTTATTTTCACTTATACAAAAAAGTTCTCCAATTTAACAAGAAGTTGCATTAAGTACAAAAAGTCTAATACATATAGTAACTTCGCTGGTCATTGCTCATTTGGTACTAAAATGCAGTAAAGATCTGCAATAGGCATATAGAATTATTTTACTACATATTAATAACTTGTTCTATCAAGTTAGTATTTTTGAAAAGAATCCAGTTGGTTGTCGCTGGTTGCTACATATTAACATATACAGCTCCAGAATTGATACATCTGCACACCAATCAAATTTATGAGAACGTAGCTCAAACTTTCTGCCAAAGTTGTCATGCATTTGTAAGTACATATATTTCATTCAAGATGCTATAAATAATGAAAGATATTATCTCTGAAATATATTTTTGTTATGGAGAACTTGGGTTGCAACTAGACTTAACCAACCAAAGCTCTATACAATCAGAAATATTGAAAATACTAATTCTAAAAAGACTTGACCTTGAAAACTGTCAAGCTTTGGTTCTCTCAGCCCCTGAAAGAGCGATGGCATTTGGAATCAACCGCCTCACTCGATTAATTTCAAAATTAATTAATTGTCCTCTTGTCACTTTGGATAAATTTAATCATCTCAATTAATCTCTATATTGACTTGCAACACTTACGCTTGCAGGTAGAGTCAAAAGGTTGAGATACAGATCCCTCCTCACACATCCACGCATAATCCTTGCGCAAAATATATTGTGTTTAATTTTGGTTTTATTTTGTATTTCAATAGCCACTTTTATATTGTTAATTAAGTTGTATTTACTGATGTCAGGTTAATTTTAATGAACACAATTCTTGTTACATCTGTGAACAGTTAATTCAGATGCATAAGCAGGCACGAATTCATTTGTATTAACAAACAATTATTTTTGTAAGAGACGACTAATTTTAATGTCATGTCCAATTTATATACATTTGTTACAAACAAATGGTGAAGACCCGAACACACACTTTACTCGCATTTGGGTTGCAGTGCTATTCTTCTGAAATAATGAACCCAAAAAAATACATCTTATATGCAGAATTTGAGTTTTGTTTTTTGATTTATCTTTCAGCTGGACATGAGAGGTTCAGAACTCTTACAAGTTCATATTATAGAGGAGCTCAGTGGATTGTTATGGGTATTTTCGATTTCCATTCTTTTTCTCCATTTACTAAGAAGTAATACAATTAACATCTAAGACATATTGAAATATATTGTGGATCCTGATAGTAGAACCAACATAAGAAAGTTATGCTACCAAAAACAAGTTGCTTACATATTCGTAAATCTATGAGTTTATGACGTAACAAGAAGGGAGACATTCACAGATCTTTTAGATATATGGGCTAAAGAAATAGACCTATATTCGACTAACTAGGACTGTATCAAGATGCTAGTTGGGAACAAAGTTGATAGGGTACTTGATCCGCTCTATATTATAGTTCTTCATCTTACAAAAAGTGTGTCAAAGATGGCTTATGAATCTAATTCGTTGTATTTATTCAGGAAAGTGAGAGAGTTGTATCAAAAAAAGAAGGCATCGACTTTGCCAGGCAGTATGGATGTTTGTTTTTAGAATGCAGTGCGAAAACAAAAGTAAACGTTGAGCAATGTTTTGAGGAGCTAGTCTTAAAGGTCTGCAGCGCTTATAGATTTGTTTGCGTTATATGCTGTTTTATAGTGTTGAAATTTGTTATATCATATAACTTTCACTCTTTACGTTAGGTTATCATTTGATGATTTGACAGCTGAAATATAACTACATGTTGCAGATATTGGATACACCAAGTCTATTGGCAGAAGGTTCAGCTAGTGTGAAAAGGAAAAACATGTTCAAGCAGAACCAGACTCAGGCAGAAATGTCAGTTTTACTCATTCACATTATTTCTTGTTTTCATTGTCTAATGTCTTTGCATAGTTTCTCATTAGAATCAACCAAGTACTAGTAAAATTTTAGGGAATATAATGACCTAGACATGCCGTGCCACAATTATTATAAGCATCTGTATGATATATTCCTTTTCAAGATATAAGGACAGTCTTCATGATGCACCTTTTTCACATTCCTAGAAAATTTAAGATTTTTTTATAGCATAATTGAACTAAAAAGTGAAACTCAAACAATTTTTAATTTAAATAGAATAAATCATCTCGAACTCATTGCAGAAAAATGTAAAAATAAATCAAGGTGTGCAGGAAGTTTGGAGAATAAATAAATAAAGGCGGTGCTCCAATCTTTAATAAGGGGTAAAAAATTTATTTTTCAAAAAATTGATAGAAAAATAAAAACCCTTAAACCTGTAACTACCTTCGTTATTTCGATAATCATCTATCGGTTTTTGATTTTCTTTCCAATCAAATTTTATTGAAAATGATTTTCAATGAATCTTATCATTTTATTTTTCATTTTTCAATGGTATAATATTGAATTTTGTTTTGTAGGAAAAGTAAAATGACAACAATTTTTCCTCTCTGTTCCATCCTTTAGATTTTTCTCCACTTATGCAAAAGTAAATTTCTTTTGTTAACCCATTAAATAAACACGTGAGTTTCCTAACAACCTGCGCACTACAAAAAAGAAGTTAAACACAAACAGTAATAGAAACGCACAGTATAAATAAAGAGCATCTTCCCACATTAACAACAACCAAGCGACTTGTCTTTCATTAACTTTACATTATATACAAGCAAATCAAAATTGAAATTAACACACTCTAAAGCAATCAATGGACGCCCTCTTGTGCTCAAGAATTTTCAGCATTTTTGACACACTCTAGGGGGATGGTCAGAAGTTTGCGGTTTTGTGGGCAAATGGTGGTTGAATTGATTGTTGATGCTTTGCAGTATAAGATGGATTGGTGTGTTGCAGTTTTGACTTGCAGTCATAGTTGTGGTATTGGGTGACTGTGACTGAACTGGGATGGAAGTATTGAGTTGATGGACAAGCAGTTGTGGCAGCAGGCAGTTGTACATGAGTAGTTTGTGATGATCTTGCAATTGCGATGGTGGATGTTTGAATGTGGAGTGATGTCTGCTGTTGGAGTTGGATATGAGTAGTTACTGAATGATGAGCAAGGAAGTTTTCAAGTGTTGTTTGTATTGGGAATGTTTTATTGGTAGTGAGTTGATGATGGACAATTTGTATGTGAAATAGATTAGTATGTGATGGGTCAGTTATGACAGTATAATGGTGAGTTGAATGCTACTGATGAAGTGTTTTGTAGGAAATTGTGGTAGTGTGAGTGACAGTGGTTGATATGGTTGTAGATTGTAGTTTGGGGTATGAAGCAGTTTGTGTTGGTCAGTGGTCGAGTGTATGGTTGGAGATGAAAAGTTATTCATATTAAGTGATTTTCATCATTAGTGATTCATTATTTATGTTCAACAAATTGTGCATCTGTCCTTTATTGTTAATTCTTTTGTGATTAGCATAATTTTGATTTAATTTCCTACCTTTTCCTATTCTTTAATGTCAATTGCTATATGAAGTTTATTTGTTTGCATGTGCAATATTGACGTCCATATTAATGCATGTGTTGGTAGGTATATATGCATATTATAAAACATAGTGTGCTGATACGTATTATCAACAATATGGATGGTAGGTAATGATTTGTGAATGTTTTGAATACTCACGCTTATAACCATGGTGAAACTCCAGAAAACTCACGCTTATAACCGTTATACTTCAAATTACGATTAAATCCAGATTTAACACACTTATAAACGTGATAGATATGAAATTTCCCACGTTTATAACCGTGATTCATCATTCTCACGCTTATAACCGTGAGTAAACACCATAACTCTCACGCTTATAACCGTGAGCAATACCCAAAATTATCACGGTTATAAGCGTTATTTTTTCTGTGATAATATTTGCCCACGCCACTTGGGACAACGCTTATAACCGTGGGGAATTTAATTTATCACGGTTATAAGTGTGATAAAATGGCCTTTTTGGTGTTGTGGTAGTGTGAGTGGTGAATGAATCTCGAAATACTATGCAAGTAAATATGGTAAGGAACAAAGGTACCCGAATCATACCCAACCTGTCCCTGCAACCAAAGAGTTAGCACATAACATCATAATACGCTACTCTATAATTAACATAAAAGTACCTTACTCAAAATATCTCCATGTATTCTAAGCTCCAATACCTACTTCCAACGATATCTCCAAGTGATAGCTTAGAAAGCAACCATAGCATCCACCAAGCAATCCCCGCTATCGCTCTATGTGCTATAAATATATGATAACTCGTATGGCCTCTTTACTGCCAGGACAAACAAAAATCCCGTTTTTAGTGTAATCTCGTATAACGTAGCCTAAAGCTTGATACGTGTCTTGTAGCCCAAAGCTAGACACTAGACCCAAAGCCATCGGTCCAGTGTATTCAGATCCACTCCATTAAACCATAGATGTCCACATTTATAATACCTCTACTTCATGTACAACAGAAAACACTCCGAGTATCAACGATATTTTAGCACATAAACCCAAGCCCTCCTTTTCTCCATTCAAATCTAAGCCCTTCCTTTGCTCAACCAATTTTTCGTTATTCGAAACCCTTCATATTCCCCATTAATGGCTCCCTTATTTATCGCGCTGCCATCTTCGGTAACAACTCCCTTAATGAGTCATAAAACAATGATCAAAAGCTTTTATCATTTTGTTACATCGCCATCCAATACTCAAGCGAACTAGCCAACACCTCCATCATGATCTACAAAGTCTCCATCTTCTTCCTTGTACAAGCCTGGCCTTATAATTCCCTACAAAACAACTCGGTACTGAGTCAAAATGACACGGCACTAGGTTATTTACTTAGCCAATTTTGGCTAATTAAACTACTCTACCTATAGTACTTCCTTTTCAAGTGCTTTGGACCCCGACCCATTCACCAAAACAACTTTACTCCCATTCCAAAGCATTCAACTCCAAATTCTAGAAACAACTTGGCATAATTCCCAACATTTAGCCAATCCTCTGAAACTTGCTTTGGTCTATCTCTACTAGCTAACACAAAGAGATCTCCAAAGTCGTCGACCCAACCAAACAATACAAATGACTCGGTACCAACCCTTCAACTCGGTGCCGAGTTAAACCCTTAAGCAATTATAAGGTGCAACTTAATCTGCAGGCTTCCCCCATACCCTTAAGCAATTTTGACAAACTTTGCCTCTGATTTGCCAAATTCACCAACCTATCTTCCTAAGCATCCAAAACACTAACAAATAGCATCAAAGCACAATATGCAAGCATAGAATAACATGCATATGCATCCATTCATACAAGCAATACCAAAGAATGTGATAAACAAACAAATTCTAATCTAAATCTACATATGCACATATGAATATGGATAGGAGAATTACTAAATCATTTTTGAAAACCATTTCAAAGATTCACAATTTAGGTCATAAGCATATGATAGCATGTAATTAAAGTTAGAAAAGGTTTTAAGGCTAAAAATCATGTTGAAACATTCAATTCCACCATATAAACATGCATAGGATAATGAGAAGGCATAACCCACTCACCAATTACCAAAATCAATCAATTCTCGCCTAGATCCGATGTGGACAGCAATAGAAAGCAATGCAAATCAACCAAAATAATGATCTCTAACATCTATTTGATGATCTTCTCTCTAATTAGTAAGTTGGTAAAGATTAGTGAGTAATTTATGTGATTTTGAATGAAATTACGGTTAATGGGGGTTTAGATCTGATTTGGGATAGAGGGAAAATTTTTAATTTGACTCATACAACCCCATATTTATACTAATATTGAATTAGACTAATGGGCCTACTTATGGGCTTAATTAGTTACACGCTAATACTGGCTAATAGTTGTTTAAACTTAAAACAGACATAAGTTCCTAACCTTAAGTCAATTTTCCTATTATGACCACTCAACGGAATGGGAAACAATCATCTTGAAGCAATGGAACTGGTTTGATACCCTAATTCAACTCCTAACAAAAGTTATAGCTCAAACTAGATTCCAAGGTCAAAATGATTACATAGAAATTTGAGAAAATCATAGGTGTGTAAAATATTCTAAAGAGTCACACCCTAAAATTATATAGTCATACAACCTCATATGAATAAAATAAAAATATTTCACGATCCTTCGATACGTAAGATACAGGTCGTTACAAAGGCTATTTGAGAGTCAGTCTGGGCCTGGACATCGATTTTCTTCTTAGCCACCCACTGCCACATCGGTCTAATATCTTCATTAGTTCCGGCTTTCACTTCATCAACTTCGGTTTCCAGACCTAAGTTAGAATCCATACCAAAAGAGTTTTTGGGACTGGAAGTATAAGTTGCCTCGATGCTTTTTTCTTACCCTTCTGCTTTATTTAGACGTCTGTTAAGGATTTTGCATTATTGGAGTTCCATTTTTGATGATTGGTAAATAAGTCATAACAGTTTGCAAATTGATAATACTGAGGTTTTTTGCAATCATTTTCTCTAGGGATAATTTCAAGAATTGATCGTTCACCATTCTCTTTTACAATCAATAATAAAAACGAATAAATACAATTTGAAGTTAATTATGAAGTAAATATTTTTAAGAAATGTACCAGATCAGCTTCACCGTCTATTCCACTAGGATTTGCTTTTTTATTTTGTAAATTTGAGACTCATAAAACTAAGTTTATCGATTAATCTTTCTAGATCACTAGTAATTGCAGACATTGACCACGTCTTCCCAACATGTTTTTTGTTGTACGCGTTCATTACTTTTGCTCAAAATGGTTCTTCACTTTGGTTGTTTCCCTTCACCGAGTCATTGGAAAAGTGATGGTAAATTACACAAAGATCCTTGTCTTCTTTGCTGTTCCACGCAGCAAAGGAGTGGAAGTTTAAAGGAGGAGCACTATAAGGAAGAGCACTTTAATCTGGTTGTGAATCAGCTTCCCAATTATCCATATTTAAAGCTTCACTGTACGATTAGAATGGATGATAATACTTTGTTTGTACTACAATTTGAGAAAATAGCTTTAGAGTAAAAGAATTGTGTGTTTGGTATTGATAAAACGGTCTAAATTTATAAGATTCAACCTAGAACATGGTAATTAATAGCCGTTGAAATGGAGCCGAGTTCTAAAATATGGTCGTTTACAACCGTTGAAATGGAGCCAGATTCTGAAGTATGATTGTTTATAGCCGTTGGCACACTTTGTTCGTTCAGAAAGTAGCCGTCGGAAGTAGTTTTCTAGTGAAAAAGGTGAGAATAAATAGGACGCTCATTTAACGGGAGTCCAATGTTCAGACGTCCAAACAATGGGCGTTCAAGCTTAGGCATCTGAACATTGGGCACCCATAAAATAGGCGCTTGAGCTTGGACGCCCATTAAATTGGAATCCAAGCCTAATTAAGTATTCTGGTGTTAAAACTGAATTTTACCCTTAATTTTAAGCCTTAATCATGCTATTAAGGGTGCACGCTGAATTATTCACCCTGAATAGCAGTTATTGTAGATGCTCTAAGATACAAGTGTTATATTTGATTATTTCTTGATATGGTGCTTTGTATTATATGGATGTATTGTTTGTGTGGTTGTATTGTGTGTTTGCTTGATATGAATGTTTGGATATAAGATGGAGAATAAATGAAATGGGAGATAAATTATTCGTGGAATTTGAATTGGGAAAAGGGAAGACTGCTTTGCTCTTTGTGTTATCAATTAATGCTGAGTAAAAGTTTGTTATTAGTTAATGCAAATAAAAAAGTTCATTCCTTTTATTTGATTTGAGTGACTTTCCCACATCATCAAATTTTCAGAAATTTACATAGATAAATACTAACTTTTGTTCAGGCTTAGAACAATCTAATCAGAATATTGGCACCTAAAAATGATGGGGCCCCAAACATGGCTTGAAATCAAATTTCCAAACAAAGGAAAAATAGATAAAGAAACCATAAACCATGAAAATCATGAACCAATTTTTTTAACCTTCTTCATTTTCTTCTCGCTTTTATATTGCAATATCATTTCATTCTCCTTCAAACTCTATAATTTATCCACTCCTCATTTTGATTTGGTGAAGAAATGGATAAGGATAGAGAAAATGAAATTGAGCTAGAGATAAATGGGCTTCCCTCCATTATATTAATTTTTATCATTTTTTTTGAATTGAGAAGTCCTTTAAGTGAAATTTCTCTTTAATTGTTTGGTACTACTAGCTCAAGTAGCAAGTCTTATGAAAAATAAGACTGAGATTTTAGAGATCATGAGTTCAAACCCTTAAGACATTAAAGTGAGTGTTTTTGTTTAATAATGGTTGATAAAAAATACAACTACTAATATAATATTAATGCCACTTAAAGAAATAATAAAGGAATAAAAAAAATATTTACAAATTCTCATTAATACTGTGAATGTAAAAGATTTAAATTTCACGTTTTCAAAAAAGATTTTAAATAAAAATCGTCTAACATCCTTATATTAATGTAGCGACTTGGAAATTCGAACACTTCGTCCCCGAATATCGAAACATTTCGAAATACAATTAAGTGTTATAAATATGATTTTATAACCATGTTATACATCATTTAATTAATGAGTAATGATGATAACTTGTTTTTGAAATTTGTTTACAAAAATATATTCTTCGAAGAAAAATCGATAATGTGACCGAAAATCGGTTTATCGGTAAACGAATTTTTGATCGATATATGTTATTCAAACTCTTTGGCACTTGTCTAGTTACCAAATGAACACATTTGCAACTAATTCGCACACCCATACCACTCTTCATAAGGCATGGAAGGTTCTAGATGCTTCCATATGGATAAGAGATATTATCATAAGAGGGGCATAATGGTTATTAGCATAAAAGAGAAGTGACTTAAAGGAGAAGTGATGGGAGGTGAGTCTTCCATGGTATGAAGTACAGGTGAAGGCAAGCATAAAGAGCACCATCCTAGGCCTATAAAAGGAGGGGCATACCCTTAGGAATAAATCACAAATTTCCTAAGCAAAAACCAAGCTTTTCTAATGGCTTCATCTTCTTTTTTTTCTTATGCTCTAAATGAAATAGTTCCAAATCAACTTCAAATCACTTCAAATGTAACGACCCAGAATTTTGGTTATTTGGAATTGGAATATTTAATTGATTTTAAATATTTAAATATTAATTTTAAACTTGAATTTCAAATAAAATGATATATTGGATAATTTAATTATTGAATTTATTAATGAAAAATTGGTTAAAATATTAAATCTTGAGTTTTAAACTTGATAAAAATAATTTAAAAGCTTAATAAATTTATATTAATAATGACGATGATGATAAAACTTTTTAAAATGAATTCAAAAGTGATTTGTTCAATTTTAAAAATATATCGTTTGAATTAACATATATAAATAGCCATCCGGGGCACAGTCTCGGATTTCGACGAAACTAGTTCCATTGGATCCGTAATAGTATATTATTATCGGATTTTAAATTTCGTACCATTTGTAGTTATCGTTTGGTCGTACGGGATATAAACGCGCTGAAATTTATATCAAAAATTCAATATAATAATTGGGTCTAAAAAGCTATCTTCTCCATACGATTGAATTAGGACTCGAAACTTTTTTCATTGCATTCGAAATAGGGGTATAACATTATGAACGCCTAGCGGTATGCCTCGATAGGGGTTCAAGATTTTGAGTTACATAATGGAGATGATTTGAATTTAAATAATAAACATATATTTGTGACTTGACCATTTATTCACATCACCTGTTTTTTTTTCTCACCACAAAACACTATAGCCATCTTCAAACATGCCTTCTATCTTATCCATCGTTTCCCTCCTCCTTTTTAAATCAAACAGCACGCAAAAATTTATAATTCGAACAAAATAAAGAAAAAAATGGCCGAACAAAATTAATAGAAAAAAAACGGTCGCGTATATTGTTCCTCCTCCTTCAAATCGAAATCGCATCTTTCCTTCCTCCTTCATTTTTCAGTTCAAAACAAAATCGAATGAAGAGAAAGAAAAAAAATTAAAAGAAAAAGGAAATTTGAATTTATCTCGAATCGCCTAAGAGGCTTGGGTGAACGCGCGTGAGGCGAGATGGCGTGAGCTCGATCGGCAGCATGTCATGAGTGTTTATCAGATTAGGGTCCGTGTTGCTTTGAGGCGCGCGCGATGATTTGGTGAGCGTGAGCTCGCGTGCGATGGTGGAGGCGGGGTTTGGTCACGAGGTGGGTTGTAGTGGAGTTGTTGGAGGGTGCGGTCGAAGTTTGGGGGGAGGCGATAATCCCCTGTAGCTCGATTGGGAAAAGAAAATGCGAGGTAGGGGATCGGACTTCATGTGAAGGTGGCGACTGGATGGAGATCGAGGCGAGAAAGGTTTAGGTGAAGTCAGAATTCGATACCCTAAAGCTGAGCTCAATGTCCCAATTTCTCGTGCACGGCATTTGACATTTTCGTGCACAGGCAACTTGGATTTGGGAGAAGATGGCAATTAGGAAATTTATGTAAGTTGATTAGTTTATTTTATTTAATATTATTTTATTTTAAAAGATATCGATAACTTGTAAATCAATAACTCCTCCATACGAAATCCAATTAACCTACGGATTTTTGCGTTAGGATCGTATTAATGTGAACAATAATATGGAATTAGATTAACGTCGATTAGAGCTAGCAGGAATTTGGATTAAAATTAAATGCTTGTTTAATTTTATTTCAAACGGAACGCGAAAATGACAATAAAAATCAAGGTGAGTTAATCTCACTCAATTTAGAATTACTGCAATTAATTTTAAATAGTTAAAATTAATTATTGATTGATTGGTTGAATTGATAAATTATTATGAGTTGAAGGTGATATTATATATAGTAGTATATATATTGGTAGTTGGATTGATATTCTAGCACATTTTAGCGGATGAGACGCTATGCACCCCGCATAATAGCGAGTGACCATATTTACCGCGATATCCCTCTCAAAGTGGGATTGGTATTTTTATGGTGTATTAACATCTGTGGATGCAGGGAAATAGGTTGGAGGGATCCAACTGGGTTCCTCAAAAATGTTGAATTTAATTTCATATATAGTGATATATGATTTGTTTGGATAATCTGTGATAGATTATAGTGCAATTTGAATTTATTGGATGTTATAATGGCAGTGGTCTAGATTTCGGTATTTTAAAATACCATAATTATATATATTGAATTTTGAAAGGAAATTAAAAAGGGATTTTTGGAAGTAAAATATTTATATAGGAACTTTTGATTAGTTAAAAGGAATTGATATGGATAAAATAAATAGTTTGACTTAAAATTGTACTTAACTATTTTGGGATATTATAAACAGGGATTTTTGGGAAAAATACATATATAGGAATTTAAATAATAATTCTTGAGTAATACTGGTTAAATATAAAGGGTTTTATAAAAAAGAAATGAGATTTTAATGAATTGGAAGAATATAGGAAAATTTTTGGAATAAAATATAAAAGTGGTTATACCGGATCTTAAATAAGATTTCTAAATTGTGAAATGGAAGTAGAGTCGAGTTTTGGTTGGTTTTGGGATAAAATTGGGTTATTTAAGAAAATAATTTATAAATAGAATTTAATTTAGAAATCAATTTATAATGGATATAAGTGATGTGAAACCATTATAAACTAGAATTGAGAACTATGGGTTTTATAAACAATGTTTATAAATAAGTGGAGTGTTTATCAGTTGATAAATTGAAGTTATAAATTCACGGTGAGGATTTAAAATGAGATGGGTAAATCGGTTTAAAATATAAATAATAGATTTACTTTTAGACATGTGAAAAGGGGATTTACAAAATGGGGACGTAAATCGATTAGTGATAAATCTATAGAGATTTATAAATATTAGACTGGCTATATTGGGATTGAATAATATATTTTATCGATAAGTTGAGTTTGTTTTAAAAAGGGGATTTTTAATCATTAAACTGGGTAATTTAAAGTGTTTAAAAATATTCCAAAAAATTAGTTATTTGAATATTTTTAAATTGTCAAAGTGGATTATAAGTTTATAAATAAGTGTTGTAAATTGACTAAAATCTTATTAATAAATCAGAATTAACTATTGTTTCAAAGTTATGTAATTATTTTAAGTTTTTTAAAGTTTATTTAATTATTAATTAAGTTAGTTTATAATGAGTTGACAATAAGTTAATTATTATTAAGAATTAATCAGTATTTTATTTTAAACGATAAATTATTCAATATTAATATTATTTTATATAATAACTTTCATTTAAGAGTATTTGCCTAAATTTAACTTGAAAAATTATTATAGGAATTTTACAAGTATTATTTTTAGAAAATTATTAAATAAAGTTTTCTGAAAGTAATGGTATACTTTCATGGCGAAATCGGAGGCAGAGATTGCCTGTAGTTAAGTTTTGGATTTCTCTGGGATAGAGACGTAACCATTGAGCTATGAATCCATGGTTGATAACGTAGTGGTGCTTTCCATATTTATTTTAAAAAGTTTTCAAATATTTTTGAAAAGAATGGTTAGTGAACCTACTTACTCCGATAAGATAAGTACATACCTGTTGATAAAGGGATTTAATTTATTAAAATTAAATTAAACGAGACTTAGTGTTTTCAGTGGAAAATGAACTCTTTAGTTGAATGATTTTTTATTTAATAGTTAAATAACCGACTATCAAATCTGGACCCGAAAACATAACTTTGGCAATATCTAGGAGGAATACGGGAATTGTATGTTACAGTTACCATCGGAAGGTGTTATACTGTATGTATAAACTCGTTTCATTCTTCTAGGACGATGATAAGGAAATCCGTCCAATAACGGTTAGGAGGTGATCTCCGATCTTATTTTCATCTGTTTATTTCCTAAAGAACCGGGGTTTAGTTTACCGGAAATATTGAACGTTGTTTCAAAGAGACCGGGGTCGGATAAGTTATCTGAAAACCACTTCGATCCAATGAGTATGTTTTCGAAATGAAGACAAGAGCATGGAATCGAAGATGGAGCATTAAAGTGCAAGGGCTAATCGCTGCTAATCCTGAGGATTATTCCAAAATGGATGTAGTAGGAGTAGTGCCTACGGTTTCGTTCAGGCCTAAAACGGACTTGTATGGATGAATGCTATCAGTACATTGTCATTGGAGGACATTGAGCATTCCAAGTATAAATTCCTTAAAAGGTAATCGTAGCCTCAAGCCTCATCAACTGGGAATGACAGAAAATCAGGGGAGATGCAGCAAGGCTAAGTGGGTCACACTCAATTAGGGTATTCTTATCACCTTTCTAGATACCCTCGGATGTTATTACTACGGTGCGCGGAAGAACTCGGAAAGAGTGGGAACACCCGGGGTGATAGCATATTCGGTCTATCCAAGTTAGGGGTAGTCTGGTCTTGTATTGCAGGGGATCCCGGTATGGTCCTCGGTACATTTTTCTAGATGTGTACTGTGATAGGTGGTACCCCAGTGCCTAGTCATTCGTATGGAATCCATTCTCCAATACATGCCTTTACGGTTTTGGTTGTAGAGCTTTGTATGCTGGAATTTAATTAATGTAACAATTTCAGCTATTTGAATAAGTATTTGTACCTAGACACTATTATAATATCAGATGATTTTGATATGAAATGTTTTGGTTATCGTTAGGTAAAAACCCATCGTGTTTATGTGTGGCATGGTCTTACGAGATACCTTTGTTTTTCAAAGGATTTTGATAGCTTTATTAAATTCAAATTGAGTGTGTTTTCTCATGCTGGTTTTCCAGATTGACTCGGGTGTTATTTTATTATAATGCTCGGATCAGATCGAGTATTACAGATATAGGATAGGATGCTATGGAGCTCAGGAGACGAGCTGGATGATAAAGACGTATCACATGTACTAGATTATTCCGCTGTGTATTGTAGGCTGTATATTCAACACTTATGAGGACAAGTTATTATAACTATCCAGTATTGAGTTAATGATTTATTGTGCTCTAATGTTGTAATATATAAGTAATGTTATATAGCTCTTTTATATAAAGACATGTTGTTATCTATTATATATTTTGTTCCGCTGCGACTGTAAGATTCTGTGTTGTTATTTCTATTTTCTTCTTCTACCTCGTCCTTCTTTTCTCTAACGATCTGGTATTTCTGGCACTCGATTGCTAGGTATGTAATACAGTGGACGTATTGATGTCGATTTTCCAGCATCGAAAATCTCAATCGTGACACTTGGTATCAGAGCTGGAGGTTAAGCGAGAACCATGGCTTTGATGGGGTAACTCATTAGAGATAGGGTCAGTAGCACTCTAGAATGAGTTTGAGTGTATTAATAGATATTAGTGCGTACTTGTTAGTGAATATAAAATTGTTTTATATTGTGTCGATTTATCTATTGAGTGGCTTATGGATTCTGGTCAATACGAGTAATTAACGTTATTGATAGGGATCTCTAAACACTATAACAGAACAATTCAACACGGTATTGTTTTAAATAGGGTAAATGAAATAATTTTACCCTGATTATTTTATATAGAAAGGAATAATTTTTCAGAAATTATTATAGTTGTATATGGTGTGCTTGCTTGTTATTAAATGATAATATTAAACTATTATCATTTGTTGTTGTGGTGATGGAATAAAAATTGATATTATAATCAAAAGTTAAGAAATAATTTCATACAACCAAATAGAATTTTGTAAATGTTATTTATAATTTGGAATGAAATAAAATTCCAGAAGTATATTATAAATATGATTTATAAAAGCAGTTTATGAATTTAAAAGGGTTTGAAGGTTGGGAATGTGGGAATTTAATTCCCATTGGTTTTGAAATGTTTTTCAAAATTGTGAAAATATTAATGGTATTATTTGGATAATATTTTTGAGTTGGAAATATTTAAAAGGAATTTTAAAGGAATAAAAGCACTGAACTCACTTCGATCGCTGGAAAATAATTTCGATGATGACTGCAGCATCATCGACGTTCATTTTCGAGTTTCCAAGGGAGGAATTGCAACTTTAATGATTTGCATTGGAGTTTTTTTTGAGAAAAATGTGTGATCCTCTACGAATAGGGGAGAGCACACATGAGAATATATATATCACGTCCATAAGGTGCTTCCAACATGCCTGGCAGGTAACAAAAACAAAAAAACAAATATCAAATCTCAGGTACTTCTAAGATGAGTTCCGGCAAGGCCACCACCCATCGCACCCCAAAATCGAGCTCTGGCATGGCCACCGCCCGATATTGAGGTGTTAGAAGTACCTAAAAAACTAAAGAAAGACAAAACTACTGGAAGATGACACAACTGATGAGGAAGCTCCAAACATCTGAATCGAAAGGGGTGAAAAAGCATCTGCTCTGAAGTGGATCTGCTGAAAAGAGAGACCGCTCTGAAGGCTCTGATCAAGGGGAAGAAGTGCATAGATCCTCCTGAAAAAAGTACTCTATAATGAAGATAGAAGCATCCTATAGCTGAGGAGATAGCTGCTAGGAGTCCTGGATGAAGAAAACTCTGCTCTGGTGACCTCTCTGCAATCTGATATCCATCTATCCGAAGACAAGTGAACCTGCAAAATGAACCTGAAATCCTATCTCCCCTACCTGTATCTAAAACATGACTAAGGAAAACATTAGAATGATACATATATATGTATATTTATATAGTAAATATACATATATATGTATTAATAAGGAAATAAAAACCTAAATAAGACTATCAGGACCCAAAACAGAGACTAGAACAAAAATTAAAACAGATCTAATTTAAGTACCTTTAATCATAAGTAAGTTATGATTAAAATTGAAATCATCTTGTAAATTAGAGAAAAAATTAATAATACTATTATTAATATTATTAAAATAATTATTGTTATGCTTAAATAAATTAATATTATGATTAACTTTGTTAAGATACTGTTTGAAATGGATAATTTTAGCTAATTTATATTTGGGGTTAGAAATCCAATTAAAACAAAATGAAGAAATTAAAAAAATCAATTTGTTTAAATGACTATAATTATTATTAAAAATTCTTTGATTTCTTTCAAACCAAATAAACCAACTAATAATGATGAATAAAGTGTCAAGTAAAAATCTAATATTCTTTTTGAATTTGAATCTAGAATTATTCCAGTAGGATTCACAATCCGAAATTTTAGTAATTATATTAAAGTTAAAAAATTTAAGAGTATTAATTAGGATGTAATTAGAATCTAAAAATCATAATATAAATGATTAATATCCTCGAGATGCAGATTACAAAAATAACATTTATTATTATTTTGAATGTTTTTTTCTTTTTAAAAATTCAATTGTATTAAGTTTTCCATGAAGTATTAACCACATATGAATTATGGACTTAGGAGGAGCATTAGATTTCCACAAATATTTAAAAGAATTGTTTATAGTACCCGAAAAATTAATAAATCTGTAGAAAGAATTTGAGGTATATTTCTTACTCTTATCCCATTCCCAACTAATAAAATCATTATCGTTATCAATATTATAAAGATTTAATCTAGCATAAAGCAAAGAAAGTTTCCTAAAGGTTGAATCAACTAAAATTCTGTTAAAACTGAAATTCCAAGGAGGATCATTTTCAGGAGAATAAACTTCATTGATTAAAGCATACTTAAAGTTACAAATATCATACAGCTCCTTAAATTCTACCTTTAGTGGCAAGATCAAAATCTAACGGTCATGCCAAAAAGAAGTACAATTACCTGAATGTACTATCTTATTAATTCCTAAGTTAAAAATTTCATGACATTTTAAAATGTTTTTCCAAAAATTAGATAAGTTTTGGGGTGTAAGAATGAGCAATTTGATATAAATTGCTATTACCGTTATAGTAATATTTGGAAATGATCTCTTTCCAAATAGCATTATCATTTATATCTTGAAATTTCCAAAGCCATTTACCTAAAAGAGACAAATTCATATTACGCAAATTTATAACTCCTAAACCACCTTCCCTTTTGGCCTTACAGACGGTTTCCCAATTTACTAGACATTTAATATTATTATTAGAATTATCCCCACTCCATAAGAAATCTCTTCTAATTTTATCAATTTTATCAATAACCCAATCCGGAAACAGATGCATGGACATCCAATAAATCGGAAGGGCTGATAAAACCGAATTTATTAAAACTAGTCTACCTGCTCTAGATAAAAATCTCCCATTCCAGCTAGAAATCTTATTCTTAATTTTATCTATAATAATAATCCAATCATCATGTTTGAGATTGGTGGGTCTAATCACAAAACCAAGGTAGTCAAAAGGAAATTTCATAATATTGCAATTTAGAGTATTAGCAACTAAATTTTCAACTTTTTCAAAATCATTTAAAACTAACACGGAACTTTTGTAGAAATTTATTTTTAAGCCAGATAAAAGTTCAAAACTATAAAGGATAAACTTGAGGGTAATAATGTGCCTAGGAAGGTGGGAAGAAAAAAGAATGGTATCGTCAGCAAATTGAAGAACCGATATACCATTACGCGATATGTCATTTCCTACACAACCTAGAGATCCATTATCCACCGCTCTTTTAATAATTTTAGCAAAAACATCCGCAGCTAAGTTAAATAATAAAGGCGATAGTGGATCCCCTTGCCTTAAGCCTCTCTTAGATTGAATTCTATTACCTAAAATACCATTAACCATAACACTAGAGTTTCCTGTTCTAAGCAAAGACATAATCCAACTGATCCATCTTTGCCCAAAACCTCTAGCCTGAAAAATATCTACAAGAAAATCCCAATCCACCGAATCAAAAGCTTTAGCAAAATCAAGTTTTAACATCGCACAGGTTATGTTATTTTTACAACAGTGATTAATAAATTCTTGCACAACCGCCACACCATTAGTGATATTTCTCCCTTTAATAAAAGCCGATTGTGAACAATCAATTAAATCATTCATTCTTATACTAAGTCTATTAGCTAGTACTTTAGAAATGATTTTAACTAAACAGTTAATCAAAGAAATAGGTCTTAAATCTTTTAAGTTTTTAGCACCTACTTTTTTATGTAACAAAATAACATTTGCGAAATTAAATCTCCCTAATTGCAAATTACCATTATAAAAATCATTAAACATATTAACTAAGTCAAATTTTAAAACGTCCCAAAAAGTATTATAAAATAAAATTGGAAACCCATCGGGTCCCGGGGATTTGTCACTTGGCATGTCATTAATTGCTTTTCTAATTTCCTCATCAGTAAAAGGATTATCAAACTTTGATAAATCAACAATAGAATCGGATGGATACAGATCTATCCATCTAACATTGATTCTATGTTTGATTTTAGAACCAAAAATATCCTTATAATAGTCTGTAAAAGCCTTGTTAAGATCTCTTTGATCAACTAACTCTATATTATTAACAAATATAGAGTTAATTGTATTACTACATTTTCTACCATTAGCTATATTATGAAAAAAATTGGTGTTATTATCTCCTTCATTGATCCATTGAATTCTGGATCTCTGCTTCCACATAACCTCCTCTTTTTCTAAAATTGAATTTAGTTCATCTTTTAAATTAGCAAGGACGTTACGCTCACCTATATTTAAATGTCTAGATTCTTCAATCTTATTAATTTTAAGCATCTCATTAAGAATATTATCTTTTTTAATTTTTATATTGCCAAAAACATTCTTATTCCAGTTTTTAAGAAAAATTCTAAGCTCCCTAAGTTTTAATACAAAAGATTTTGCTGAATTATTCTTATTTCTAGAATTATGATAACTCAAGGAAATCCATTTGTCATTAATTAAATTCACAAAATTTGATTCCAAAAGCCACATTTTTTCAAATTTAAAATTATTAGAAGTAACACTATGATGCTCACAGGAGAGGATAATAGGACAATGATCAGAGTACGTATAAGGTAAACCAGCGACTTTACATATCGGAAAATTATCCTCAATTTCATCACTAACGAAAAATCTATCAAGAAGAGCCATGGATGGAGACTCTCTTGCATTACTCCAAGTAAACTCTCTATTAGAAAGGGGAATTTCAATCAAATTAGAATTTATAATAAATTGGTCGAATTCCTACATAGCGGAGTAGTCCCCTTCTCTAGGTAAACGCTCACCAATGAATCGCATAACATTAAAATCACCCCCCCATAATCCAGGAACCCGAAGCTAGAGATCTAAAATCTAGACATTCATTCCATAATATTCTCCGATTAATTTTAGAATTAGGCCCATAAACATTAGAAATATTTAAAAAAGAATTATCAGAAAGATTAATAAGAATAACATGAAGAGAATGCTGCATAGTAATACATTGAAGTAACTTAAAAAAATTATCATGCCACCCAATCATTAAACCCCCTGAAGTACCCACTGAAGGTAAAAAAACCCATTTTTTAAAATGAAACCCGCCTAATCTTCTAAAAAAATGAAAGTCGGGACAGTTAATTTTAGTCTCCTGAAGTAAAGCAATATCAATTGAGAAGTCTTTAAAAAACATTCTAACCTTGTCACATTTATTCAAGTCATTCAAGCCTCTAATATTCCAACTAATGATCCTCATAAACTAACTGTACTAGCCCTCTCTAGTTCCTTACGTCTAATATACTCCCTATCTATCTCTAAATCAGAAAAAATGAAGGAAGTGTCGCAAGCCAACTGATTAAATTCAGCAGAAGAAAGATTACCTAATGCATATGTAGAGAACGCACTACCTAAAAGAGGACTCATACTTGAGCCTGGGTTCGTAGTGCCAAACGTGGCACTCGACCCAGGTAACTCACCCATAGACTGTGACTGACAGTTGCGAATTCTAGCACTTCGACGAACGGATCCACTAGAAGCTACAGATTTTCTATGCTTTACTTTCTTTGGCGACGAATCCAAAACAGTATTATTTCTTAATATTGTACATGAGCTCAAAACACAATCTTCTGAAGGCAATTCTGGATCAACACGTGAAGTCCTTTCTGCTAACAAACCCAAAGCCAACTGATTCGGTGTGGTTCCCACTGAAGCCTCAACACTTGAATCGAGACTAAAGTCTAATACTCTATCACCAGATTCGTTCAAAAGTTCTGAGTGTAAATGCTGCTTATCAACACCAATATAATCCTTAAAGACATTAAGACATGCGTGCATATCCACTGTACATGTGTGCACATCAGATGAAACCAATGAAGAAGTTAATCGCCTATCATCCCTAACCTTCAGCACCTTCTCGAAATCAACAAAATCCTCTTTCTCGACTTCAACTTCTACAGAATCATTAATCCATTTTATAGGATTATCTTCTACCAGAAGGAGAACTGAAGGAAGCTCTGATTCAAACATATTTTCCAATTCTGGACTGCTAACAGATAATAAATCATCTATGAAATGATCAGAATTGATTGCCAACCCTGAAGAATGCATCTCACATGAATCTAATGAAACCAAAACTGAGCTGTTGCAACCTGTAACCAATGTATCCTACTCCATTACTTTGAAATCTACTTCTTCTAGATCAATCCTCTCAATATTCGAAAAGCTTCTTTCTAAAGAACTATCAACAACACTACTGTCAACAGACAAGTCACTCAAAACATTCACATTTTCAAAGACATTTTGTTCAGTAATAACCATCAAATCACCTTCCCCATCTAGGCTATCAATATTAACATCATAAGTTGAACTCATGTTTAAACAGTCAAATTTGTTGAAAGCTGTGCAGTTAATGCCCCGCTATTACCCCGCTATAACCCTGCTATATCTCATAGCGGGTTTCTACCGCTACGATATTTCCATATAGCCCCACAATATAGCCTTTCCGCTTTAATCCCCGCTATTTCCGCTATATCCCGTTATTTCCGCTATATTCCGCTATTCCCGCTATATCTTCTTTAATAAAATGAATTGAAAAATTCAATTTATACATTATAAAAATTATGAAACTAATTTATTTGATTTAATTTTTAATATATTTTCAGAAATGAAAATACTCTAATATTCTACTAAATTCAATTATGTTACATAACAGTTTTACATTTATTTAAAGTATATTTGCACATGTTTTTATTTAAAAATTATTTATGTATTAGTTATAATTCAATTGAATGATAATTTTTCATTTAATTACCTTTTATATATTCGTAAAAACATTAAGTATGAGTTTTATATGCTATTTTAAAGCCATCCGCTATATCCTGCTATATCCTCGCTGTATCCCCGCTATGACTTTTTGCACCTCCACCGCTTTGAATCTGCCGAGCACTTTAACTGCACAGGTTGAAAGTAGGTATCTCAAAATTATCCTTCACACTGTTATAGGATTTTCTACTCTTTCTATGATAAGGAATGAAATCAATACTCTGTTCTACTACATTTACACATCCATTTAGAAGAGTGGCACAGGACGAATCATTACATGAGGCAACATCAGGATCCAAAAGAAAGGGATCAAAACCCATATAATCATCTAAAACAGAAAGACTAATGGGGTTGATAGAACTTACTTTAATGGTCTCAGGAGAATCAGATTTATTGTAAGATACATCAGATTTGCCAACATAATCCATAGAATCATTAGACCCACTGCCAATATTCGGCTCATTAATGACTTCAAAGTGATGAAATAGTTCATCTAGATAGCTGATTCCTACTTCCTTCCTAAACCAGAGATGATCTATCAATAAACCCCTCAACATCAAATATTTCAGCGCAAATTGAAAACCATGGTTAACCAATTTTGGTGCAATGAATCCCTGGTCACGAGAGTTATCAAACTGTTTCTTGGTTATACATTCATCCGACTTGCCAAAATAATCAACTGGGTTTCCAAATCTTTCTACGTAACCTCTTCCTATATTTGGCTCATTGATGATGTTAAAATGATACAGTAACTCTTCAAGATATTTGATACCTTCATCTTTCATATACCATGGATTATCCAGCAAGACTCCTTTTAGCTTCAAGAAATTCAAAACGAAAAGAAATCCATGGTTATTCAAGTTCGAATTTGTAACTATTCTCGAATTCGAATATATTTCAGAACCAAAAATCATCTCACAGTCCTTACTCTTATGCCCAAAAAAACCACATGAGAAACATCTTACTGGTTCACGACAATTATATGCATACTGATTGAGATCCCCGCATCTAAAGCAGTAAGTCTTGCCCTTTCTTGAATCTATCCAATTCGTTTTAGGTTTACAATTCAAAACTTGAACTCGAGACGGGAGATAGTTCTTGACCGCTTGAGCATAAGTACAAGAAGTAGGATAACAGTAAGAAAGATTAGAGAAAGAATTACTAAAGACTAAATTTGGGATTCTAGGAAACGATGAAGATTTCTGATGCAAAACTTGATAGAATGACGACGAATTCAGACGAAAATTTTTAGACGACGCCATTACAAGTTACGCCATTACAACTATGACCTTCTTGTCGGAAAAAAATGGTTTTGGTTTTGAAATTCGAAGAAATAATTAATATACCAAGGGGTTGTGTGTGTGTGTGTGTATGTAACACCCCGCATTTTTATATAATTAAAATTTAGCGTATAACGATAAGTAATAAAAATAAACATTTTTGGAATTATTGGAATATGGCTTTGGAACTTGTACCATTGCGTGCGGGGTGATTTTCTGATCAGCTTCCATATATAACTTGTCAAAATCCGAGCCAATATGAAGAAGTTGGGAACGAAATGAGAACGAGTAACAAAATGAAGAAAAAAATAATAATAATAAAATATACATGTATGGGCCGACCAGGAGGTCGACCCAATCAGCCCAAAGGTCAACCGCACGGTCGACCAGTGGCTTTGGGCGGTCGACCGCCCGGTCGACCCGCGTAGCGACCTGGACGAAGCTCCGTCCAGGTACGTGCAGTGACAAATTTTCTAGTTTTTAAGTGATCTGAGCCGTACGTTCTTCAATCCGATAGCTCTAGATCGCCCTGTGACGTGGTGGCTCCAGATTCAATCCAAGAATACAACGGTCCGAGATCCCTAAGCTCCCCTATAAATAGAACCCTAGGCCTAGCTCTTTTCTCACAATTAGATTTTCTCCCAATGGGTTCTTGGCCTAAGGCTGAACACTAAATAGAAAATATTTCTTTAGGTCCTTGGCCAAAAGGCTGGACCCTAAAATGAAAATATTTATAGGGAGAAGATCTTCAAAATTTAAATATTATGCATCTTGGAGGGGGATCCAAAAGGACCAAGGAGCCAAGCTGAGCGCATGCAAAGCTAAGGACGACAAGTGAGTGGATTTATTTATATATCTTTTAAGTTTAAGATATATTATTGTTAAATTCCCGTTTAGATAATTTTATTCAATAATTAATCCTATTAATTAAGTTATGCTAAACTATAAGGAATTTACAGTTTATTTACAGTATTAGTATTCATTTACATTTGTTTCTACGTTTTAGACTTCTATGCAAGCGTTATTCTTCTTTTATTTTCTCCTCTTTCTTCGCTTATGGATTAGAATAGATTAAATGTAAATATGGATTAAATAATTAAGAATACTAAAATGAAGGAAATAAGATGTAAAGTAATAAAAGTTTGAGGAATGGAATTACTGTAATAAATTATGTTAAAATGAGAAAAGTTAATTAATCTAATAACTGGATTTGGGAATAACTAAAAGGTTAATTGGTTGGTTTAGAAAATAGGGTACATGTCTATAATTTAATATTTAAAAGACAACAATGAACGTAATTGCTAGAATAAAAGAAAGAAAAGGAGAATTAGTGTAAAATAGAGAAACCACGGTATTTTACACTATTCAAAATAGTAAAAGAAATACCTAGCAGTTGCGGATTATTGTTTATAGTACTATTTAATATTAAAATATGGAAATGGATTTAGTTTTCATAACCAACCAAATAAAATAGAATTACTTCCTAGAATAGAAGATAATAAAGCAAAATATGACATGAATCGAGTAAATTATTAGATAAGAACTTGAAGCTGTAAACGATAATGAACCTAGGTCTGCATTAACTACGTTGACTATTTAAGAAGATAGTTATTATGATAAGTGAATTATATAATATATGAGAATAAAAGAATATTCTATATCATAATAAAAGAAGGCAAATTAGAACAGAAAAGAAATGCTGGAATTATGTACGGACTATAAAAGAAAAGAAAATGAAAATTACAGGTAGAATTTTAACATTGGCTATAGTTAAGTAATAAGAACAGAAAAGCTTATTTTGGGACTTTTAATAAATTAATGAGCAATAATAATGGTAGAAACTTATTTAAATAATTTATGTTAAGTCAATAAGCAATTAAAGCAGGAATGATAAGAGGCTTATTTTAATGAACTTAAGATTTATATTAAGTTAAATAAGCAAGATAATGAATGTGGCTCACACCAACAGCATTCCTTATTAAATAAATGGAAATCTCACAATAGATAGAGGTGAGACAAGGGCAAGAATATGCTAATTAGAGTAAATAAATAGCTAACAGAATAAGAAAGTAAACTAAACGCAAGTTAAAAGGTTAGACTCAGAGTCTAATAGAAGAGAGAGATGCGTTTGGAGCATCCCAAAGGATGAAGAGCCTAACGAAGCAGTTCAACACAGATTTCAGTATAGGAGAAGCACGTCCAACTTAGTAATTTTAGGCTAGAAGGAAGTACGAGACTTCAACGAGACGTGAGGGTACTCTAGGATGGCCCTCTGGGTAGACCTAATGAAGCTGCATTCCTGAAGGCAGGTCTATTGGTGTTCCATCAAGAGAGTATGCCTTGACTGCTTTTTGCATGGCAAGACCATTGTAGGTAGTCCGAAGGGTTTCGTGTTAGGAGTAGAATATTCGTATGTCCCAGTATTTGCAAGTAAGTTTAGTGGTAGGACCCAAAAGGATGGTCGCATGTGGATATCACGCCAGCATCAAAACCAAGAACGAGTTCGCGAAAGATTAGAGTTAAACCAACAGACCAATGATTCTTTCACTATCGAGATATTGGGTGAGGGGCACCGCCAATTGGATGTTAGATTGTTTGTAGTAGGGCACGGCCACTTAACTATTTAGAAGTCTTTTTGTTAGCTGAGGGGTGGCTGTGTGGGGCCATAGCGACGATGAATAAGAGACAGACCAACCAGAATATCTGTATTGTAGGCCTAACGAAGTAGTCCTTTATAGATATAGAAAATCCCCGACAGAATTCCTTACAAAGTAGACCTTATTGGCGGGATTTAGATAGTAGACAGACCGATTCCGTAGTCCTTAATGTATGCACTAGGTGATACATTGTGGATGTCCGAGCATTGGCATAGACTAGTGCGGACGCGATTTACGTTTTCATAGTAAGTAGTGGAGCATCTGTATTGTAGGCCTTATGAAGCAGTCCTTTACAGATGTATCTACGGAACGCTTGCGGAGCAAGACGATGGAGCATCTGTATTATAGGCCTTACGAAGCAGTCCTTTACAGATGTAGTTACGGAACGTTCTCGAAGCAAGACGATGGAGCCCTTTTCGAGGAGGATACGAAAGGTACCATGGGTGGTACTAAGGACCAATATGGTCATTGGGCATATAGCTACATAAATGTACATATTAGTTATTAGGTTTTAATCTAGTATGGAGTAGATGGGCACGGTTCATGAACATAGGCCAGAGTATTATAACCTAATTAACCTAATATAACAGTAAATGGAAATAAAACGATATATTTAGAATTAAGCCTAAAAGTATATAATTTATTCATTCACCGGAACTTTAGTTCTGACCCCCTCCTTATAACATCCTACAGGTTAGGTAGATGGCAGAGACTTCCTTACTTTAAGACACTTGTTTAGAAAGTGTTATTATATCGGTGAGTATTTACTTACTATTATATTTTAGTCAATTCCGCTGTGAGATATTTAATTGAGCTCTGATATATTTGTCTTTGCCTATTCGCAGGATACGAGATTCCCAACTCGAGTTTCAATGGGCTTGGGTTTTAGCATTTTTACGAAAAATCCGGACCCACTAGAATTCAGGTTGTTACATTTGGTATCAGAGCCTAGGTTTAGGATTCCTAGGTAGATAGTGAGGGAACATATTTGTATTTTTGAATGAAATATAAATATATTACGTACTAATATCCAAATAGTCCCCAACCACAGATTTTAACATATGGAAAGTTTTTAGAAGTATATTTTTGCATAGTTTGCTATTTGGGTTTGGGACGACCCAAGTATGTAGAGCCCTATGTTATTACCGATTTATAGCATAACAAATAAGCCATGTTTTGAGAGAAAATTTGTATCCATATGTTTTAGGAAGTAGGGAAGTTCTTTAGGGATAGTAGGGAGAGTGTTTTTATTTCGTAAAGAATAAGAGGTTTTAGTATGAAGAAAATCCACTTTATGTCTAACCCAATAAAAATGAAACTTTTGAATTAAAAAAGTTGAAAAATATAATTGTTAATATATTTGAGGAAGTAAATATTGGGTGTTTGAAAAAATAAGTGGTATGAAATTTAAATTGGTTTTTATATGATGTAAATTTTGTTAAAAGTGAAATTCCTTTTGAAGAATTATAGAGCATGTATAGCTCGCTAGTTTCTTTGTAGGTAAACAATGATTTTAAATATAAAAAACTAGAGTGTGTTAAGTATCGAAAACGTAGGTTATAATATTTATTGTTGTAATAAATGTTTTTAGTAAAATTAATGGAAGCATAGACTATGACACTATTGTTATAGTAGTTGACTCCCAAAGTAAATGTTTTTACATAGCATATGTGATATTAATATTTATTTTAATCGAATCTATATATTAGTATTTTTGGGTTGTAGTAACTATGTTTTACACAACATCTGTTTTGACCCAAATGAGTTTTGAAGATAATTTCTAAAGTGGTTTGTATGTACACTTATTATATAAATAAGCACATGAAAATATTTTCTAGTTATAAAGAAGTTTGAAAAATGAGTTCTTTTGAAAAATAATGTATGATAAATTAATGAACTTAGTAGGAAATATCTTATGTAAGTAAATATAGAGTAAACATACCTTAATCTATTGGAATGAAATGAATAATGATATAATTTTCTATGAATCACAAATAAAGATGTTTTGTACAAGCTATAAGGAATACGTGAAAGAGATATACAAGGTATGGAAAGCACCATATTTTGTATAGCCTATTTCGATATAATATGAAATAAATTACTTATAATTTCACATAAACATGAAATCCGCCTTTAAAGGATTCATAGAAGGTTTTAGCGTTAATGGTTTCTCATAAGAGAAAGTAATTCCAATACATTTACATATAAAACCATTAAGTGTAGTAAGTTAGTAAATCCTTCAAGGTTAAGTAATTGGAAGAGTAGGAAAGTTAAGAGAATTTTGATAAAATAATTGTTCTTATTTACCCCAGTTTTGGTAAATTTGAAAATCTATATAAAAAAGGATATTTTGAAAACATGTGAGGACATTTTTTTTTTAAATTCAAAAAAAAAAAGAAAAATGTTTTAAGAAAAATCAAGACACGTTTAAAAAAAAGATAGTTTGGTGGAAACGTAAATAAGTTTTTGAAAAGATAAAATTTAGGAGTTTTAATTTTTGAAGAAAAATGATAAATACCAAACCAAATCAGACTTTTAAATATGGAGTAGATAGGAATCATTTCCTAGGTGTAATGGTAAAAGTGTAAGGCTATAGTAGTAATTTCTCCTAGTAGTAATAATAAAAGTTCCCATAAGGTGTATAGGACACTAATGAAAACCTAGAAGTGTTGCTTCTTGTGTGTAGACTATAGAAGAATAGTGAAGTGATATTAGTAAGATAGTAAGACACACGTGGTTGGGAAAAATAGTCCTTGGTTGGGGAAAAATTAAAGGTAAAGAGAAAATTTCCCAAAGCTTAGTTGCCTTTTTTAGATAGAAACTGCATAGATTGATATCCTGATCCATTGCAGTTAATAAGACTTAGTTATTCCTTTTTGAGCATGGAATGGAAGAGGTGAATAGATCTTATTCGTCATGAGTAATACAGCGAAAGTTGGTAATGAGTAATAGACGACAGGAGGAGCATATGAGTTACTTGGATTCCTAGAGTATGACCTTTCTATGTCAGAGTGGACATGGTCCTAGACCTCCTAGCCCTAGATGATAGCTGTGTTTAGTTGCTATATTAAAAGAAGAGTAAAAGTAAATAAAAGACAACTAAAAGAAAAATAGTAAAGATCTAAAGAAAGCAACATAAACGTCAATAGAAATAAATGAGAATTGCAAAAGAAAAATACATCTTTCCCATAAATTAAGCTTGGGAAAAAGTTTGAAAAGATTTAAAAAGCTATTTTCTTATGTAAACTATGCTTGGAAAAATAAAAAGGGATTTTTATAGGATAGTAACCCAAAATTCCAAAAATAGGGAAAGATGTGCGTAAAAGAAAATCGGAGGAATATTAAGTTTCTCCGTTTTCTGTCTTCTTTCTAACATAAGAACTCGAATTCAGAAAATTAGATTTTTCTGAAATTCGAATATTAAAAGTTGTGTGTTAGGATTTGGATGAAAAATTGTTGAATTACACCCCTATTCAATAGGAGTGTGGGAAAAATGTAGAATACAATAGCCTATGATTTTTATTTGATGATAATAAACATATATATTTATTTAGATATATTTGTTGTTGTACTATTTTATTTTTCACATTATTAAATAAATATTTGTTGAATAAAATAAATAACATAGAATTCATATTTAAACAAATATTTTATCACAAATTCAAATAGTACAAATTTGAGCTCTCACTACATTTATACATTTTCAATTACAATACAAATTCATATTACAATAAAATTTTAATTATACAATTTTTACATACATTTTCACCTCACAACATTCACTCATCACTCATATTTGATCTTCAACTCTATTTTAGCTTGTATCCCGCATCTGAGCTATCTGTAAAATAAACACTGACGTAGTAAAATTGAAAAAGAAATATTTTTACAGTGTACAATGAAGTATGTGTTTGAAAATATTGTTTGCCTCGGTTATTTGGGCTGTTCGTCATCATATTCTTTTAAATCATCATACACGAACAACTTGTGACATGCATAGTGTATCACTGTACATGCCACAAGGTCGTGCACACCGATATACACTTGCGTGTTAAAACTACGGGGACATGTGAGCATAAGGTCAAACCCGAGCCTAGGCTGGATTCAACTCAGGTGTAATATAAATACGAAAACAACACAGCAATATGTTCATGCAACCAGAGTCATATGGAACCAGACTCCAAATAACAAAGACATGTACAAAGTATACATGGTCTGATACATATGCAAGCTTTCTAGCATGAACATACATGAGGACTTCAAAAGCAATGTTCAGTTTCAACATTAACATAATGGCAGCAGTTCAAAACAGAGACCAGAAATCAACATGAATAATTTCAGACATGGTTTCAAAGGCATGTACACAAGCAAGATGTTGAACAAAATGAACTCGAGTTAAATACAAAGCAACCTGAAACCCAAACTAGACTTCAAATCAAAACTAAACAGAAAATGCACATGTACTCGAACGAACTAACTCAAAGTAGTGACAACAGACCAGACTACAAATGAGTGCAACATGCAACCAGGTCCACCAGATCACAAAACAATGTACACAGGAACTCGACAAAGCATCAGATCATATAACAATGTTCAAGACTACAACAAGACCATCACACATGAAAACTCATCATGACAGAAACTCATAAACAAGTATAACATGAATGAGATGACTATAATGTAATTTAAGAAAACAGTGCACATTGACACACACATGAGACCATAACACTAACCAAAATTTATATGGCACCAGTGCAAATAACTAAACAAACCAAAATTCAAGTGCAACAAGTACAACAAAAAGACTCAGATCAAAGCAGTACACAAGACTTAGAGTGAAAAAAGGTTCGTAACTCAATATGGAGAACAACTAGACCATATCAAGATTCAAATGCATTAACATCAACAGTGAAGACTCAACACAATGCACCAGATCAATAACAAGTGACTATTGCAACAACAAGCCAGAAGCCAGATCAAACCATGGAACAAAAAGACAACCAAACTAGCACAGAACGTATAGCCAGAAAATACTAGTGCACCACACATAAACATATCAGAATACATAACATGATCAAGTGTTCAAGAATTCGATAATTTATCATTTAGCGGTTTGGATAAAGTTGTTGTGGGTTATTCCACAAAGCCGTAAGTTATTGTTCAAAGTCAAATGATAAAACAAAACTAGGTTGAAGTGATTTAAAACAATCGAATGTGGTAAGTAGCAGTTGAAACAAGTCAAGAGAATTCAAGTCTCGGAAAAAGTATCAAAGGGTAACACGAAAACTTGTTGACTTCGGCTGGTAAGAACATTGTGGGTGCTTCATTTATTAGCTTTTATACTTTATATATATTTGTATTTCTTTTGAATGTATATGTTTGGTTTATTACTTAAGAATATGAGTGAACTTCTATTTTTACTTTATTGTTAAGGTTTAGCAAATGGTTTACTTTGTATTTTATAACTTATATAATTTATCTTATTTATTTTCCTTTAAATCCTATCATTTCGTAATATAAGTAAATTCCTATATTTTAATATGATGTTAAATTTAACAAATGTTTACTTTAGATTTTAGAGTTTATCTTATATATATTTATTTATTAACCCATTCATTTACAATTCAAATCAAATTTGTGTGTGTATATATATATATATATTATTTAAAATCTCAAATTTACTCATATATGCTCAAATACATATATATTCACATATATACACTATAATTAAATTTAAATGATTTATACCAAATTTATCTGGTTCGGGGAAACTCGCTTCAATTTATAATTAATTTTACAAATTTTTATTCAAAAATTCATTTAATTATCAATTTAAATTCAATTAAAATCTGGGGTCGTTACAAACTTCCCCCCTTAAAAGAATTTCGTCCTCGAAATTCGCAGGCACGAAAATAACAAAGATAGATACACAAAGACTGAGAAACAGTTTTCTAGGTCAAACTGGATATCAATTCTGCATTTGGGTCACCAAATCAGAATATCTATAATAGACACAAAACCGAATCTATTTAACACTTCACAAGGTACTCGGGTTATCCAGATCTACGAAATATGCAGGGGCATGGTTTAGTTCGAAGGGATAACTAACCGTTCGTAGAATATATCGAGACCCAATCAATAGATAAATGGATTAAATCTTGCAAAATTTCCAAACATCAGATATGGATTCCAAACTCAAATCGGAATATCTCAGAATATATACCAATTTGTCCCTCTTTGGACTTTGGTATGCACAAGAAATTACTATAGAATTTCAAAATTTGGTTTCAAACGAAATCGTTTTATCGATACTATTCAAATTTAGCTTCATATTCTATTAATCAATTTACCTCAAATTATAATTTCCAATTTCAAATTCATTAAGGTTTAAATCAAAAAGCTGATAAGAAACTGATGAAGATACGAAGTAAGAATTTTCTACAATGATTCATAGAGCCATCATCACACCGAAACTTCTTCTTGTAACTGGTACGAAGAAATGAAAAGAATTTGGAAACGAATCAAAGGAGATTGATAAGAAAGTTGTTTTCACTGTTGCAGGGTATTGACCATTTATAGTCGTATTCCCCTGTCCCCTATCTCGTTCTCTTCTTGCACTCATACTCACTATCAGTGGATAGTAAGAGAATTTACTAAGGCATTCGAACAGATATCTTAGAGATATACTCATTCTAGGGATACTTCACCCTATCTCTAACGAGTTACTTAACGTGTTATACTCCTGAGCTAAAGTTCAACCTTAGCTCTGATACCAAATGTAACGGAGCGAATTTTGTGCGCTCGAAAATCGACATCTATACTTTACATCATACTCGAATGTCGTAGATTCGAGCGTTCAAATCCGAGTCGCCGGAGCTTATAACACAGTTAAGTAAACAACACAGCAGAAGAAAAAGAATAATACATTGATATACAACATTGATACAATATCTGATACAACAGAGTGATACAATGAATATCAATATACATCAGAGATATGATACAACAAATAGCAGCGGAAAATAAAACGATAACATCAGCAGCGGATAATCTCCATCTTCAAAACACCAATCCAGAAATAGCTTGAATTCCCAATAACTATGCACAAAGATAAGCAAGTGCTGTCCATATCCAAAGACTGAACTAGCTCCAGAAAATCTACTAATTCTCACTATCTGAAAAACCCAACTCTAGACTGCTCGTGTGGAAAATTTTGAGCACCCAGAGTTTAGGAAAGAAACAATAAACTCCGGATCAGTCATGGGACTGGTGTGAGCAACAAAAACAGTTTATCTTTAAACAAATAGCAGAAAATTTTAAAGTCAATTCGCAATGCTTTTGGAAAATGAAACTACCATAAGGCCTCCCGCACACACACACAATGCAAACGCAGAATCGGAGGAGATGTCTCCTTATGATAGTCAAAGATGCTTACTACGCAAAACAAATCCTTTTGGATATTATTATTAGTGCATAGTGTAGAAAACATTTTCGAAAGTAGAATATCAATCTTAGCCAACATAGACATTTCGAACTATGCCTACTATAGCTACCATCCAAACAGTGGGGCGCCACCATAAGTAGATGGTAGGTTCTACAACTAAAACCGTACAAGGCTCGTATCGGATGAATGGATTTTCATGAAAACACAGCTACCATTCAAAATTTGCAGGATTTCGAACCTCACGAATTTTACATTCAGTAATATCATTTGAATCCCCTCTCCAAATAATGATTTTTGAAACAAAAATCCAAATTTTTCATTTGCTTTTCACTGGAACATTTGAGATAAGCTGAAAAATGGAGTTTTATCAAAATCTGGTGATCTAAGAAATTATAAGCCTCGAATTCGTTGTGGCTGCAAGAATTGATGCTCGAAATCATTAGAAAAATATTAGGTGATTTTTCTGTTGACCATGGCGGCCGAAGGAGGAGGAAGTAGGGTTTAGGGGATGTTTTGTTGATATGGGTTGTCGAGGTGATCTTGGTGACATAGGAGCATCGGAGCTGATCGCTTGGGAGGGGATTTGATCGTTAGGATGTAGCGCAGTTGTGGGATGGACGCGGTGTATCCCAGAGGTCGGAAGTGATGGACAGAGGCGATTTCCTAATGTGAGAATGGGTTCCAGTTCGATCGCGATGCCCATTTTTGATTTGCCGGCGTTGACGTTGATCTGGGTTAACAAGGATGATGGGGTAGTTGATTTTGATTTGTAGATGGCATAGAAGAGGATCAACGATAATCGGAATGACGTGCATGGTGCACGGTGATCGTGCGTATCTAAATTTGTTTAGTGGGAAGAAGAGGGAGACAACTCGAAGTGGTTAGGGGTTGTTCCAGTTTGTACTTAGAAGAAAAAAAACTGAATTTAAATTATTAAGCAAAGTTAAAACAAGTTTAAATCTAAATTTAAATCTGAATTAAAGATAGTTTGAATCTGAGTTTAAAAAGAAAATAATGTTTTAGAATTTGAATTGTTTTTAACAACCTTAAATGTTTAAATAGTTTGAATTTGAAAATAAAGTTTTTAAATTGTAGATAAGTTTTTAAGTTAAAATCTGAATTAAAGATAATTTGAATCCTAGTTCTGAAATCAAAGAAGTTTTAATATTTAAATTGTTTAAATTTGCTTTGTGATGATAATTAAAACATTTGTTAGAAAATGTTTTAAATTTGAATTAGTGAAGATAAAATGATATGCACTCATTAAATTAGTTCAAGTGGATAATTGATTTATTTATTTAATCAAGAAATTAAGATTTGAGTTAAATTAATTAAGGTTAAATTAATTTGTAATTAAGAATAATTAGTTGAGGGTAAATTAATGATTAATAAAAGAATCATTTATTAAATATTTTGTGATTAATTAATTTTTAATCTACCATGACCAGAAAATTATTCATAGAAAGTTAATCTGATTTAAATTTATCAGATAATTAACTGATCTTACTTACGAATGTTTGGATTCTATTGAATGATTTGATTGTTTGATATCCCTGATATATGATGCTTTGTGATACATCCTGATTTATGTTGTGATATGTAGTCCACTTACCTGTGATATATATCTGTGATCTGTGAATGAACGATAAGCGTGATAGTTAATATCGCTTATCAACTATATTTCTGTATTTTAATCTGTGATGATTGAATGATGTTGCACTATTGTGTAAAAACCCCTGGACTACACCATACACACACAAATATGGATTTCACGTGGAAATCGGTTAAGTCGCAGATGATTTAAATTTAATATTTTTGAAATTGAAATTTTGATTTCAATTGATTTTGGAAATGAATTTGGGTTAAATGTTAAAGCTTTTGAAAAGGGTGTTTTCAAAGATAAAAGTTATTTTAAATAATTTAATTAAATTTCCAATTTAAATAATTTAATTTGAATTTGAATTCAAAAATAATTTGGAAATTGAATTCCATGTTTGGAAATTACGGTTAAAAATGTTATAAATGTGTTTATATGAAGTTAAACCCTTTTAAAAGTAAAATTTTGAGAATTTGGATTTAACCCAAGAACCTTAACTCATATAAATGAATCAGATTTCCGAAATGAAACTGTTTGTTTTCAAATGATAAAAGCTTTCATATAAGAAATGAAATTCCAGTTTAATTAAAGGAATCTCAAGATTGAATTGAAAAAATGGTTTTCCAAGTTATGAATGAATTCTTTTTGAAAGCTATGAATTAAATCTAGTTATTTTTAACAGATTTAAAATGATGATTTATGTAAACCATTCGAAATGAAATTGTTTTGAAAGCTATAAGTTAAATCTTTGATTTAAAGATTTAACGAGTTAAACTGAAATGGAAATTGATTTGGAAAATCTGTGAATGAATCTTTTGTTTAAAAGATAAAAATGTGGAAATTGTTTAAACCGTTGTAGGTTGTTAAAATGAATCTTTTTGTTTAAAGATTTGAAAATGGTAATTTGTTAAACCATTCAAAAAGAGAAGTTTGGGTAATAAGTTGTGACTTAATTGAAATCCCAATATCCATATATTTTTAAATATCACGCTCACTATTCGGATTAGCCGGGAAAAGACCTTTGTGTCATATAACCCATTCCGAATTAGTGATACGTCGTATATGGATAGCAATTGAAGACCAGTGATGAAGACCGAATATTCACGAGAACGAAAGGATAACTCGTCGATTGTCTCTGCACTGGGTAGCTCCTGGTATAGAGATCCCCTAAGTGATGGGAAATCCGATCGGGATTGTGAATACCCGGATTTGCAAGGGCTTCGTAAGAAGTGCCTTCGGTTCTGTTCGAACCCGAAACAAACTTGTATGGTTACATGTCTGACATTACACTTTGAGATATAAAGCCAATTTCTTTCAAATACATTTCTGTTTGGTGGCGGAGAATTTATTCTCTTAGCTTAACACCCTTCTCTGAGACGTACGAGCTCAGAGGTTATGTAGTTGAAATTTATCAGCGATATATTCCCAATTTGGTAATGTGACATGCTGAGTGTTGCTGTGTGAGGATCATTGTTTGATTATTTGTGATATGATCATTTGTTTGATCATTTATCTTTGTGATCATTACTTTGATCATCTGTTGACCTAAAGCATGGCTTTGTGACAAATCGTAGCTTTGAGGACGAGACTTCGTCGAACCTCACAAACCGGTAATGGTCAAAACAGGAATTGTGCGGCAAGGTTTCAGGGGTAGCTTCCCTAGGGTATGACCATTCCTTCAGGAAAAAGGTTGTGTCAGGTATGGAGCCTTGATATTTAACCTATGTGGTTACTGCAAATATATTTCTTTGTGGTTGTTGGTGTAGAGGATCCTCGTTTAAAGGTCACAAAGGACCAGGGGTGGCATATCTGAGGTTTTGTATATTCCTTGGGAAATGGGGTATCCGGCCTTGTTTGGCAGAGAACAGTTTGGTTCTCGGGATGTCCTTCTAGAGGCGTTTCCATGTGGCAATTGAAAGTTCCTTGGCCTGACCATTTGTTGGAAAATCCATTCATCTGATACGAGCCTTGTACGGTTTTAGTTGTAGAACCTGCCATTTACTTATGGTGGCGCCCCACTGTTTGGATGGTAGCTATAGTAGGCATAGTTCGAAATGTCTATGTTGGCTAAGATTGATATTCTACGTTCGAAAATGTTTTCTACACTATGCACTAATAATAATATCCGAAAGGATTTGTTTTGCGTAGTAAGCATCTTTGACTATCATAAGGAGAAATCTCCTCTGATTCTGTGTTTGCATTGTGTGTGTGTGCGGGAGGCCTTATGGTAGTTTCATTTTCCAAAAGCATTGCGAATTGACTTTAAAATTCTCTGCTATTTGTTTAAAGATAAACTGTTTTTGTTGCTCACACTAGTCCCATGACTGATCCGGAGTTTATTGTTTCTTTCCTAAACTCTGGGTGCTTAAAATTTTCTACACGAGCAGTCTAGAGTTGGGTTTTTCAGATAGTGAGAATTAGTATATTTTCTGAAGCTAGTTCAGTCTTTGGATATGGACTGCACTTGCTTATCTTTGTGCATCGTTATTAGGAGTTCAAGCTATTTCTTGATTGGTGTTTTGAAGATGGAGATTATCCGCTGCTGATGTTATCGTTTTCTTTTCCGCTGCTATTTGTTGTATCATATCTCTGATGTATATTGATATTCATTGTATCACTCTGTTGTATCAGATATTGTATCAGTGTTGTATATCAATGTATTATTCTTTTTCTTCCGCTGTGTTGTTTACTTAACTTTGTTATAAGCTCCGGCGAATCGGATTTGAACGCTCGAATCTACGGCATTCTAGTATGATGTAAAGTATGGATGTCGATTTTCGAGCGTGCAAAATTCGCTTCGTTACATTGGGTTCTTGGCCTAAGGCTGAACCCTAAATAGAAAATATTTCTTTGGGTCCTTGGCCAAAAGGCTGGACACTAAAACGAAAATATTTCCAAGGTGAAGATCTTCTAACTTTAAATATTATGCATCCTGGAGGGGGATCTAGAAGGACCAAGGAGCCAAGCTGAGCACAGGCAAAGCTAAGGACGATAGGTGAGTGGATTTATTTATATATCTTTTAAGTTTAAGATATATTATCATTAAATTCCCATTTAGATAATTTTATTCAATAATTAATCCTATTAATTAAGTTAGGTTGAACTATAAGGAATTTACAGTTTATTAACAGTATTAGTATTTATTTACATCTGTTTCTACGTTTTGGATTTCTATGCAAGCGTTATTCTTCTTCTATTTTCTCCTCTTTCTTCGCGTATGGATTAGAATAGATTAAACGTGAATATGGATTAAATAATTAAGAATACTGAAATGAAGGAAATTAGATGTAAAGTAATAATAGTTTGAGGAATGGAATTACTATAATAAAATTACGTTAAAATGAGAAAAGTTAATTAATCTAATAACTGGATTTGGGAATAACTAAAAGGTTAATTGGTTGGTTTAGAAAATAGGGTACATTTCTATAATTTAATATTTAAAAGACAACAATGAACATAATCGCTAGAATAAAAGAAAGAAAATGAGAATTAGTGTAAAATAGAGAAACCACAGTATTTTACACTATTCAAAATAGTAAAAGAAATACCTAGCAGTTGCGGATTATTGTTTATAGTATTATTTAATATTAAAATATGGAAATAGATTTAGTTTTCAAAACCAACCAAATAAAATAGAATTACTTTCTAGAATAGAAGATAATAAAGTAAAGTATGACATGAATCAAGTAAATTATTAGGTAAGAACTTGAAGCTGTAAACGATAATGAACCTAGGTCTGCATTCACTATGCAGACTATTTAAGAAGATACTTATTATGATAAGTGAATTATATAATATAAGAGAATAAAAGAATATTCTATATCATAATAAAAGAAGGCAGATTAGAACCGAAAAGAAATGATGGAATTATGTACGGACTATAAAAGAAGAGAAAATGACAATTACAGGTAAAATTATAGCATAGGTTATAATTAAGTAATTAGAATGGAAAAGCTTATTTTGAGACTTTGAATAAATTAATGAGCAATAATAATGGTAGAAGCTTATTTAAATAATTTATATTAATTCAATAGGCAAATAAACCTAGAATGATAAAAGAGGCTTATTTTAATGAACTTAAGATTTATATTAAGTTAAATAAGCAAGATAATGAATATGGCTCATACCAATAGCATTCCCTATTAAATAAATGGAAATCTCACAATTGATAGAGGTGAGACGAGGGCGAGAATATGCTAATTAGGGTAAATAAGTAGCCCACAGAATAAGAAAGTAAACTAAATGTAAATTAAAAGGTTAGACTTAGGGTCTAATAAAAGAGAGAGATGCGTTTGGAGCAGCCCAAAAGATGAAGATCCTAACGAAGCAGTTCATTACAGATTTCAGTATTGGAGAAGCACGTCCAACTTAGTTATTTTAGGCTAGAAGGAAGTACGAGACTTTAACGGAACGTGAGGGTACTTTAGGATGGCCCTCTAGGTAGGCCTAACAAAGCTGCATTCCCGAAGGCAGGTCTGTTAGTGTTCCATCAAGAGAGTATGCCTTGACTGCATTTTGCATGGCAGGACCATTGTAGGCAGCCAGAAGGGTTTGGTGTTAGGAGTAGAATATTCGTATGTCCCAGTACTTGCAAGTAAGTTTAGTGGGCAAGACACAAAAGGATGGTTGCATGCGAATATCACGCCAGCATAAAAACCAAGAACGAGTTCGCGAAAGACTAGAGTTAAACCAACAGACCAATGATTCTTTCACTATCGAGACATTGGGTGAGGGGCACCGCCAATTGGATGTTAGATTGTTTATAGTAGGGCACACCCACTTAACTCTTTAGAAGTCTTTCAGTTAGTTGAGGGATGGCTGCATGGGGCCATAGCCACGATGAAAAAGAGACAGACCAAATAGAATATCTGTATTGTAGGCCTAACGAAGCAGTCCTTTACAAATATAGAAAATCCCCGACTGAATTCCATACAAGGTGGACCTTGTTGGTGGCATTCAGATAGTAGACAGAACGATTACGTAGTCCTCAATGTACGCACTGGGTGGTACATTATGGATGTCCGAGCACTCGCATAGACTAGTACGGGCGCGATTTACGTTTTCATAGTAAGTAGTGGAGCATCTGTATTGTAGGCCTTACGAAGAAGTCCTTTACAGATGTAGTTATGGAACGCTCTCGAAGCAAGACGATGGAACCCTTTTCCAGGAGGATACGGAAGGTACCATGGGTGGTACCTAGGACCAATATGGTCATTGGGCATATAGCTACATATATGTATATATCAGTTATTAGTTTTTAATCTACTATGGGGTAGATGGGCACGGTTCATGAACAGAGGTGAGAGTATTGTAACCTAATGAACCTAATATAACAGTAAATGGAAATAAAACTATATATGTAGAATCAAGCCTAGAAGTATATAATTTATTCATTCACCAGAACTTTAGTTCTGACCCCCTCCTCATAACATCCTACAAGTTAGATAGATGGCAAAGACTTCTCAGTTTTAATACACTTGTTTAGAAAGTGTTATTATACCGGTGAGTATTTACTTACTATTATATTCTATTTAGTTCCACTGTGAGATATTTAATTGAGCTCCGATATATTTGTCTTTACTTATTTGCAGGATAACAGATTCCCAACTCAAGATTCAGTAGGCTTGGGTTTTAACATTTTTGCGAAAAATCCGGACCCACTAGAATTCGGGTTGTTACATTTGTTATCAGAGCCTAGGTTTAGGATTCCTAGGTAGATAGTGAGTGGACGTATTTGAATTTTTGAATAAAATATAAATATATTATATACTAAAATCCAAATAGTCCCCAACCATAGATTTTAACATATGGAAATTATTTAGAAGTATATTTGTGCATAGTTTGCTGGTTGGTTTTGGGATGACGCAAGAGTAGAGCCCTATGTTATTACCGATTTATAGCATACAAATAAGCCATGTTTTAAGAGAAAAATTGTATCCATATGTTTTAGGAAGTAGGGAAGTTCCTTAGGGATAGTAGGGAGAGTGTTTTTATTTCGGGAAGAATAAGAGGTTTTAGTATGAAGAAAATCCACTTTATGTCTAACCCAGTAAAAATGAAATTTTTGAATTAAAAAAGTTGAAAAATATAGTTGTTAATATATTTGAGGAAGTAAATATTGGGTTTTTGAAAAAATAAGTGGTATGAAATTTAAATTTGTTTTTATATGATGTAAATTTTGTTAAAAGTGAAATTCTTTTTGAAGAATTATAGAGCATGTATAGCTCGCTAGTTCCTTTGTAGGTAAACAATGATTTTAAATATAAATACCTAGCGTGTGTTAAGTATCGAAAACGTAGGTTACAACATTTATTGTTGTAATAAATGTTTTTAGTAAAAATAAAGGAAGAATAGAATATGACACTATTGTTATAGTAGGTGACTCCCAAAGTAAATGTTTTTATATAGCATATGGGATTTAATAATATTTATTTTAATTGAATCCATATATTAGTATTTTTGGGTTGTAGTAACGGTGTTTTACGCAACATCTGTTTTGACCCAAATGAGTTTTGAAGATAATTTCTATAGTGGTTTGTATGTACACTTATTATTTAAATAAGCACATGAAAATATTTTCTAGTTATAAAGAAGTTTTAAAAATGAGTTCTTTTAAAAAATAATGTACGATAAATTAATGAATTTAGTAGGAAATATCTTATGTAAGTAAATATAGAGTAAACATACCATAATCTATTGGAATGAAATGAATAATGATATAATTTTCTATGAATCATTTCCTAGGAGTAACGGGAAAAGTGTAAGGCTATAGTAGTAATTTCTCCTAGTAGTAATAATAAAAGTTCCCATAAGGTGTATAGGACACTAGTGAAAACCTAGAAGTGTCGTTTCATGTGTGTAGACTATAGAAGAATAGTGAAGTGATATTAGTAATATAGTAAGACACACGTGGTTGGGAAAAATAGTCCTTAGTTGGGGAAAAATGAAAGGTAAAGAGAAAATTTCCCAAAGCTTAGTTGCCTTTTTAGATAGAAACTGCATAGATTGATATCTTGATCCATTGCAGTTAATAAGACTTAGTTATTCCTTTTTTAGCATGGTGTAACGACCCGAAATTTTCGAAGCCGAAAATTTCAGATAGTTATGAAAAAGAAGAAAGAGGTAGAAGAAGAAGAACAGAAACAATAGCATCTCACATTCGCAGCGGATAAAATATAATAATAAATAAATACAGTTTACAAGAATATTATATCTGTCGATTTCATTTTTATACATCAGAGTTTTACATATACTCAGTCACTGAATATATACAGATATCATGACAAAGATTAACAATAATATAAATACAGCGAAAATAGGCTAATACGCTATTGCCATCCAGCTCGCCTCCTGAGCTCCAGAACGTACCTACCTGAAAATCTGTAATACTCGGTCTGACCCGAGCATTACAGCAAAGTAACACCCGGGTCAGGCTGGAAACCAGCGTGAGTAAATCCAACTAACATGGAATACCAAAGCAATCAACTTATATAAACCCGAGGTAACATATATCAATTTAACAAGTTCACGGTTTGCCATAGACCACACCTATTTCACACGTCAATTTCTAAGTTTCAAACTTAGATAAAACAATCCAACTCACTTAAATCATTTCATTCCGGCCTATTGATTTCACAAATCAATTTATAAAAATTCGAAGTGGTTTCAGGTATTTCCCCCGATACCCGACCCCGGTCTCTTCGTAACTCATGTTATCCTAACCCAAGTTATTCAAATGAAATACACACATTTCATATCAGAGTTATCAACTCATTCAAACATCCAATACCATTCCATCATCCATCAGCAAAGCTGAATCATATACAAATCAATTCAATTGATTCAAATTGAATTTTAAACCATCAATCACTTAGATTCCTTCATTAGTAAAATTTCAAAACCAATTAATTAATCAACTCTTCCATATTCATCCATCTTAATTAATCGCCCTGGATTAATTATCTTTCAATTTCATTCAAGTAATTATCTTTAATTAATTATCACGATATTAATTATTCTTAACCAAATCAATAAGTGATCTTTAATCACCTCGTAAATTAATTAACTATATTAATTACATTAATCCTTAATTACTTACATTAATTAACTTTTCATAAGTCACTTATTATTGATTAATTTATCTTAAATTACATCCTTAATTAATTGTCTTGTTTAATCTCTTGATTTCTTCTACAAAGGAATTATATTTCATAAATTTCATTAAGCAATTTCTTGTCACCATTCAATTATTATTTTGATTTACTTACACTTAATTAATTAACTTAAACTTAATTAATTAATTCAAACCATCAATTACTAAATTAGTTAACCCAAATCATCGATTAATTAAATTAATAAATTATCCATTTTTAATTATCCTACAAATTTAATGGATTACAAATCATTAAATCCTTATTATCATTAAAATGGAAACAACTCTTATTTATGATTTAAGTTTTAAACAACTTAAAACCCTAATACTTCGAGTAAACCACAATTAACTCGAGAATAATCAAAACCAAAGTCACATTATCATCAGTGCACATCCAATCAATTTTAAACACTCAACCAATTATTTAAATTTAACCATTTAAATTTAAATAAATAAATAAAATCCAACAAAGTGAGATTTACTCACCTTTGATTTTTATTTGGCAATCCAACTCCATCTCGACCATTATCTCCCAATTTGAACCTTGTATAAATATTATATGGTTTGTTAATATTTGAACTAATCGAGCAAATAAATTTTCATTTAATATATTGAATCATCTAATTATTAAATTTAAAACTAAATTTCCTTTAATACATTATTTAAAATGACTGGTTAAGTGAAAATATGTATATATTAATTTTTCTTTTGAAATTATTTACTTATATAAAAATGTATCCATATAGATTACAAAAATCCAATTTTATATAAACTCTTCCCATTCAAATTTTTATTTCCAAATCTCATAAAATTTCCAGAATCTAAACCTTATATAACTTTTACAATTCAAAACATTTAAAACCACCGCCTACATAATCTTATATATATACATTTAAAAATCCAATCTACATATACTTCAGCCCATAGCATAACGATTTACAAAATCATCTTATAATTTACTGCAAATCTTGATAAGTGATGATAAAAATGATTTATTCACAAGCTTACTTAAGTACAAGTTAAATCAAGATGTATTAAGAGTTGAATTTTACCTTAATTCGAACAGGAATCCCACAGCCCTAGCTCGAGTTTCCCCTCTTCTAGCGCACCCCTCACGAACCCCGTCACCATCGAGAAATCGCGGCCTCGTCGCCATCAAACTTAAGCACCGTCGACCAAAATGAAACCCTCGTTCTCGAGCCCGCGGCGACTCCAACAGCCACCTCTAACCCTAAATCGAAAAGTCGGCCTTTCCCACAACCCACGATCGAAACCTAGGACAGCGACACCTCATGTCGAAGCCTTCAAGCTTGGCCGAAGAAGACGTGGTCGATCGCTCCTCTCTACATCGAGTCACTCGATTCGATTATGCTCAGTCGCCATCCCTCGTTCTCGAGCTGCTGTGCGATTTGATGAGGTCAAGGAACTCGCGAATTGATTTAAACGAAAACACGTGGTCCTTCAAATTTTTTTTTTCTCTTTCGATTTTCTGTTAGAAGGTGAGAGAGATGTTTTCGAACTGGAAGAAGAAATGGGGATTTCACAGAAAGAAGAAGGGTTATCAGCTTTCTTATGTGAAGAAAACAATTGTGCTTCCATTTTTTTTTATACAAGTTCGATTTCTGCTTGAAGCTTAGACAGGAAGACAAAATAAAATATCAGTTTTGGAGAAACTTCTCGAGTACGCGTTGGAAAATATCTCTGACTATATGTACCTCGTATTTGATTATATTATAAAATTTTCGAAACGTCTCGTTACATAACGCGAAATCCCGAACCCCGAATAAGACATTCCGACCGGTGTTCATAAGATTCTACCCATATTCCGAACACAACGTAACGTATTCCGGAGGCTAATTCGATCGTATGCGCGAGTTACAGAAGTAATTGATCAATTTTAAATTAAATCGATGAAAATAAATTCGAAGCGTTTTGGGCTGCCAGGGTCAAACGACAACCCTGATTGCTACGAAATCGAAATCCGATAATAATTCAATATTATGGATCCAATGGAACTCGGTTCATCAACTTCCGAGACTGTGCCCCGGAAGCTATTTTTAATTTTAATTTAAACGATATGTTTTCAAAACGGAACAAAACACTTCCAAATTTGATTTTATCACTTTTACTATCTTCAGTATTATCATTATAAATTTTATAAGCCTCCAAATTATTTTAAACAGGCTTAGAAATTTCAAATTCAACAATTTACCAAATTCAATTATTAAATTCAATATTTAAACTATATAATTCAATGATTTAATTATCAAGTAAATATTGATATCTTGAATTCAGGTTAAATTATCTTTATAATATTTTAAAATCAATTTATTATTCCATTTAAAATTATTCAAAATCCTGGGTCGTCACATTCCTCCTCCCTTAAAAGAATTTCGTCCCCGAAATTACCAATTAGGAAGAATGGTACTATACCATTTACCTTTTCCCAAATTCCCCCAACTCAACATCCTACCAATTATCTTTTATAAAAGACCTCTTATCATTCTTATTAACTTCCCTAACTATCCCACAGTTTCAGACGATGCCCTTTTTGCTCAATCCTTTAAACTTTCAATTTAGAACCAAATTTGAATTATCAAAATTTCCTCAAAATTTTTCTAACACCCTAAATTTCCGAAACTTTTTGCCAGCGTCTCCTTTGCGCGGCTAGCTCGGTACAACTACAAAAGGCCTCTACAGGCTCCCAAATTCTCAAAAAGAAACAAAAGCCAAGTGGCTAGCTCAAAAACCCAATCCAATTTCATACAGAAATTAAATACTAACCTTTTAGTCGGGCAATTCAAATTTATCTTTTGGAATCAAATCCAATTTCTTTTCCCTTTAATACCTGCATATCCCACTTAGCAACAATATCCAATTGTAACTTTACAAATCATTTTATACCATTCCTTACAAGAGTTTTCGTATCTACTTCTATCAACTTGTTTCTCCCGTTTCCATATGATTTCAATTTGCCCTCAATTCTAAATATTGAATTTTATCCTCCATTGATATCTAATTCATATTAGTTTCATTTACTAATCTATTTAATTCTAATATGTCATTAACATAAATTTTCAAAAAATTTCTAACTCCAAAATTTACAGAAAATTTTGGCAGAGTCCCCTCTGTACGGAGGGACTTCTGCGATATCGCAGGATGCACAAATATATATATACATCGGCCTCAGGCCGGAAATCACAATATATATCAATATTTGCAGTTCATATCTCCTATTTTGAATTCTTTTGCGTAGGCGTACCTTTATTTAGCATTTTTAAAGCAAGCAGCTTATTTATTTTAGCATTTATTGCATCCAAATCCAGCCAAACGGCCTTCAGGTACCTGTACCATCTCAATTTACAAATGTAAGTACTATATATAGGAAGTTCGTAACATTTCCCTTTCTTTCAATAGCTAAACACATGTATTTTATAAGCAACAAGCATCAACGCTTTTCATAAATGATCTATATAACATTAAAGCCCATTCAATTTCGTTCAACCAATTTTATATGCCATTTCATCCCAGTTCAATGGTTTATCACTCTAGTGCTTACATTCAATTTATTTTTAAGCAAAACAACTCATAATCATATCAATTGGTTCCAAATCAATTATATTCGCATCCACTAATTTATAGAATTTAATTAAATCTCATTTACGTCAAACGACAATCATTTCTACGCAATTCGATGATATCCATGTGAATAAACAATTACTTAAGTTTTATAACCAATTCAAACTGATTCCGACTCAATTTTATTTTATTCCATTCCATTTTAATTTATTCACAACCATTTTATTTAGCTTGACACATTTAATTTTCGTATACTACTAGCCATTTCCAAACTAATTTAATCCGAGCTTTTATTTAATGGCTTTTACCCTTATTCGAAGCCAAGCTGCCATAAATTATAAACTTAAGTTAATTTACTTTAATTTATTCCAACATCAAACTTAAGTTTACTTCTATTTGATTCTCATTTAATCAAATCCCATTAAATTTAATTAGCCCATCCACTTAAATTTTGTTTTAATTCACTTCTCAATTCATTCGCGAATTCATTTTATTTATACAAAGCCATTCTCAATTTATTTCTATTTATTTCTATTTATTTGGCTTTGTTTGCAATTCAAACCATTTATATTATAATTTATTATCAAATCTAAGTCGAATTTTATTTACCATTCGAAGTTATTTTCAAACTCCATTATTAACTCAACATACTCTTCCCATTGATTATTTAGTTAATTAGCTTACTTCCAATTTTCATTACAAAGGAAATTACTTCATTAAATTTCCCGGAGTTCAAATTTGTTTTTATAATTCAAATTTGAAGTTTCTTTCATTTCCCAAAAATCCAACTCTTTTATTTTAAAATTTAGAAATGCTTTTGAATTCAAATAATATTATTAAAATAGCTTTTTATAAAAAATACTTTTTATAACTCGATGTCTCAACCAGTCCATCCTTGTTCTCACAGAAATTCAGTCATACGTTGATCAGGCGTAGGACTGAAAATCTATAAGTACTTAGCAGACTCATTTTCGACATCTAGTGAAAATACTTCGAAAGTAATTTTACTTGAAAATATCGAAAATAGTTTTTGAAAACAGTTTACTGAAAATATCTTTGGTGAGAATGCTCTGGAAATCATCACACCCATCTATGGGCACAGTTACATCCAGGGTTACGTTGCCGTCGCAGCAAAAGTCCATGTAACTTATTACACCATAGAACCCACGACAGATCGCAGTTACATCCAGGGTTACGTTGCCGTCGCAGCAAAAGTCCATGTAACTGCAGGCTCTCAGCGGCCTCACGATTACGCTGTCGAAATGAAACTTCTCCACTCCTACATAGGTCGCAGTCTATCGATGTAAAATCAAACATAGACTGTTGGCTCTCAGCGGCACACACGACTTTCGCTATGGTACACTACTCATAATCCTCAGGAACTAGTTTTGTCCGGACTCCTCACAGGATCAACTTTAGAACCTCCCCCTTAGAGGCTCAAGGCAGTGCCACCCAGTGGCACTCCTGAGAAGCTCATTTCAAGGGAGCGCCTTTTTCCCCAGAGCCAATCTCAAAGCACTTTATACTATACACATATAGTATTTTCAAATCATACACCTAGTATGAATTTCACATAGGTACCTTTACACAAAATCGATTCCCAAAATCGATAATTCACAAATCAGGCTTTTCCAAATTCCAATATTGATTTTACCCAAAAATCAAAAGCCTTTCAAATTCACAGGTTCCCAAAACCTTTTCCAAAATCCTCATAAGATCCTTTATATATATACATATATATATAATTTTTAAAACTTTGGATCATTTTCAAGCTTGTATAAAACTCCTTTTATACTTCAAACACTTTCAAAAATCCTTTTCTATTTACATTCACTTGAATTTCCATTCACATACTCACAATTGCTTTAATTACATGGGATTATCACTTCAATCCTTATCTCAATTGAGTATTTAACCAATAACAGTTTGAACTCCGACCGGTTTATATTTAGAAAATAGCTTGAAATTTTTAAAACGGATAAATAGTTGAAAATAATTATTAGTTTGTAAAATAGCCATAAAATAATTAACTAGTTGCAAAATAATTAGAAAATAGTTAAATAGTTATAGAAATTTTAGATAATTGCAAAATAGTCGTAAAATAGTAATTAATTTATAAACCAGTTGAAAAATGGTTAAATAGCTCCAAAAATAATTGTAAAACAAGTATAAAATAATTTGTCTTAAGGAAGGAAGGTTGTATATATTTAATAGCTTGGAAAAATGAATTTATATTAAACAATTTATATTGAAAATAGTCCAGAGTCAAAACTGTTCACTTTCCCAACAATTCAATTTAAATTTCCACTTCCATTTAAATTGACCCAGTTCCAATTTAAATACTCCAATTTCCATTGGACTTGATTCATTCCCAATTCAACTTTAATTAATTCTCAAATTTCTTTCAAATTTCAAATCAAATTCCATTTGATTTTTTTACTTACTCGACTTTATTTATAACTTCAATTTTACAACTTCTATTTATAATCAATTTCATTCACATTTTACTTTTAACTCGGAATTATACATTTTAATTAGCCAATATATTTTTATTATTCCATAAACATTTTAATCAAGATTCTAGAGTTTAACAAATTTCCAAAATTTCAGTATCACCTTAAAATTCAACTGTATCCAAAATTCTTTGGAAAATTCAATTATCTCTTTGAATTTCAAAACCAAACCCAGTTCACAAGCAATTCCAATTTAAATCAATTTGTTAGCAATTTCTCTTCTAGAAACTCGAAAATGAACATCGACGATGCTGCAGTCATCACCGACGTTATTTTCCAGTGACCGAAAGAGTTCAATGCTTTAATCTCATTAAAACATTTCAAATATTTTTAATTTCAAATCTCCCAGATTGCAAATTCAACACAAAAAATATTTTTGAAATAATACTATTATTTCTCCAAAACCTTGGGAAACCACTTACAATCCAAAGGAATTTTAAATTTTCCCAAAAATTCCAAATTCTCAACCATTCCATTTCATATTTAAACATTACTCTGGAATTTTCATCTTACTTTGTTTTCAAATATTCCCTGGAATTCTATTTCAATTTATAATCCCATTTATTTCAATTTATAAATTACATTTACTTCTATATTTCAAATTCCAATCAATTTGGACTGATACCACCCACTTCAGTTCCAATCACTTCAATTTAATCCAATTCAAATTGTCCATTTGAATTTTTAAATTATCCATCTTCAATCACAAATCCAATTAATTCCAACCGGATTCAATTTAAATGAATTCAATTCCAACTTCAAATTTTACCCATCTCGAATTATCTAAATTTGAGTTATATCCTCAAAGGTTGGTTTAACTCTTTTAAACCAAATTAACCTTTATTTAAAGTTTTTATACAATTTAATTTCTGAGTTCAAATTCTAGAATTTCATTTTCGATCAATCTAAATTTTTAATTGATTCAAACCAATTTTAACTTGTACTAATTTAATTCAAAATTTCAAATTCAAATCGTCTCGAATTATATAAATTCGAGTTAAAATTTTAAATGTTGACCTAATTCTTTTTAGATCAAATTAACTTAGCTCTTTATACCATTTAATTCTGAATTCATTTCAACCTTATCTTCATTGAATTTTAATTTAGTTGTACTTCTAGTTTCACTTAATTTAATTCCAATACAAGATCTCAGTTTGGTTGTATTTTTGTTACCATTTAATTCGTTTCCAATTTGGTGTATCATATTACTTCTTAACATTTGATTTCCATAATTTAACAACCAATCACCTTAACATTTATTAACAGGAAATATTGCTTTATATATCAAAACATACTTTTATATAAAATCATTTAAAATCCTTATATAAGAAAATAACAAGTACGCTCTCATATATATATATATATACTCGACTCATTCTAGAGTACTTCGGATTCTATTAAATGAGTAATCCCCACCAGAGCCAAGGTTCTCGCTTAACCTTTCAGCTCTGATACCAACTGTAACGACCCGAAATTTTCGAAGCCGAAAATTTCAGATAGTTATGAAAAAGAAGAAAGAGGTAGAAGAAGAAGAACAGAAACAACAGCATCTCACATTCGCAGCGGATAAAATATAATAATAAATAAATACAGTTTACAAGAATATTATATCTGTCGATTTCATTTTTATACATCAGAGTTTTACATATACTCAGTCACTGAATATATACAGATATCATGACAAAGATTAACAATAATATAAATACAGCGAAAATAGGCTAATACGCTATTGCCATCCAGCTCGCCTCCTGAGCTCCAGAACGTACCTACCTGAAAATCTATAATACTCGGTCTGACCCGAGCATTACAGCAAAGTAACACCCGGGTCAGGCTGGAAACCAGCGTGAGTAAATCCAACTAACATGGAATACCAAAGCAATCAACTTATAAAAACCCGGGGTAACATATATCAATTTAACAAGTTCACGGTTTGCCATAGACCACACCTATTTCACACGTCAATTTCTAAGTTTCAAACTTAGATAAAACAATCCAACTCACTTAAATCATTTCATTCCGGCCTATTGATTTCACAAATCAATTTATAAAAATTCGAAGTGGTTTCAGGTATTTCCCCCGATACCCGACCCCGGTCTCTTCGTAACTCATGTTATCCTAACCCAAGTTATTCAAATGAAATACACACATTTCATATCAGAGTTATCAACTCATTCAAACATCCAATACCATTCCATCATCCATCAGCAAAGCTGAATCATATACAAATCAATTCAATTGATTCAAATTGAATTTTAAACCATCAATCACTTAGATTCCTTCATTAGTAAAATTTCAAAACCAATTAATTAATCAACTCTTCCATATTCATCCATCTTAATTAATCGCCCTGGATTAATTATCTTTCAATTTCATTCAAGTAATTATCTTTAATTAATTATCACGATATTAATTATTCTTAACCAAATCAATAAGTGATCTTTAATCACCTCGTAAATTAATTAACTATATTAATTACATTAATCCTTAATTACTTACATTAATTAACTTTTCATAAGTCACTTATTATTGATTAATTTATCTTAAATTACATCCTTAATTAATTGTCTTGTTTAATCTCTTGATTTCTTCTACAAAGGAATTATATTTCATAAATTTCATTAAGCAATTTCTTGTCACCATTCAATTATTATTTTGATTTACTTACACTTAATTAATTAACTTAAACTTAATTAATTAATTCAAACCATCAATTACTAAATTAGTTAACCCAAATCATCGATTAATTGAATTAATAAATTATCCATTTTTAATTATCCTACAAATTTAATGGATTACAAATCATTAAATCCTTATTATCATTAAAATGGAAACAACTCTTATTTATGATTTAAGTTTTAAACAACTTAAAACCCTAATACTTCGAGTAAACCACAATTAACTCGAGAATAATCAAAACCAAAGTCACATTATCATCAGTGCACATCCAATCAATTTTAAACACTCAACCAATTATTTAAATTTAACCATTTAAATTTAAATAAGTAAATAAAATCCAACAAAGTGAGATTTACTCACCTTTGATTTTTATTTGGCAATCCAACTCCATCTCGACCATTATCTCCCAATTTGAACCTTGTATAAATATTATATGGTTTGTTAATATTTGAACTAATCGAGCAAATAAATTTTCATTTAATATATTGAATCATCTAATTATTAAATTTAAAACTAAATTTCCTTTAATACATTATTTAAAATGACTGGTTAAGTGAAAATATGTGTATATTAATTTTTCTTTTGAAATTATTTACTTATATAAAAATGTATCCATATAGATTACAAAAATCCAATTTTATATAAACTCTTCCCATTCAAATTTTTATTTCCAAATCTCATAAAATTTCCAGAATCTAAACCTTATATAACTTTTACAATTCAAAACATTTAAAACCACCGCCTACATAATCTTATATATATACATTTAAAAATCCAATCTACATATACTTCAGCCCATAGCATAACGATTTACAAAATCATCTTATAATTTACTGCAAATCTTGATAAGTGATGATAAAAATGATTTATTCACAAGCTTACTTAAGTACAAGTTAAATCAAGATGTATTAAGAGTTGAATTTTACCTTAATTCGAACAGGAATCCCACAGCCCTAGCTCGAGTTTCCCCTCTTCTAGCGCACCCCTCACGAACCCCGTCACCATCGAGAAATCGCGGCCTCGTCGCCATCAAACTTAAGCACCGTCGACCAAAATGAAACCCTCGTTCTCGAGCCCGCGGCGACTCCAACAGCCACCTCTAACCCTAAATCGAAAAGTCGGCCTTTCCCACAACCCACGATCGAAACCTAGGACAGCGACACCTCATGTCGAAGCCTTCAAGCTTGGCCGAAGCAGACGTGGTCGATCGCTCCTCTCTACATCGAGTCACTCGATTCGATTATGCTCAGTCGCCATCCCTCGTTCTCGAGCTGCTGTGCGATTTGATGAGGTCAAGGAACTCGCGAATTGATTTAAACGAAAACACGTGGTCCTTCAAATTTTTTTTTTCTCTTTCGATTTTCTGTTAGAAGGTGAGAGAGATGTTTTCGAACTGGAAGAAGAAATGGGGATTTCGCAGAAAGAAGAAGGGTTATCAGCTTTCTTATGTGAAGAAAACAATTGTGCTTCCATTTTTTTTTTATACAAGTTCGATTTCTGCTTGAAGCTTAGACAGGAAGACAAAATAAAATATCAGTTTTGGAGAAACTTCTCGAGTACGCGTTGGAAAATATCTCTGACTATATGTACCTCGTATTTGATTATATTATAAAATTTTCGAAACGTCTCGTTACATAACGCGAAATCCCGAACCCCGAATAAGACATTCCGACCGGTGTTCATAAGATTCTACCCATATTCCGAACACAACGTAACGTATTCCGGAGGCTAATTCGATCGTATGCGCGAGTTACAGAAGTAATTGATCAATTTTAAATTAAATCGATGAAAATAAATTCGAAGCGTTTTGGGCTGCCAGGGTCAAACGACAACCCTGATTACTACGAAATCGAAATCCGATAATAATTCAATATTATGGATCCAATGGAACTCGGTTCATCAACTTCCGAGACTGTGCCCCGGAAGCTATTTTTAATTTTAATTTAAACGATATGTTTTCAAAACGGAACAAAACACTTCCAAATTTGATTTTATCACTTTTACTATCTTCAGTATTATCATTATAAATTTTATAAGCCTCCAAATTATTTTAAACAGGCTTAGAAATTTCAAATTCAACAATTTACCAAATTCAATTATTAAATTCAATATTTAAACTATATAATTCAATGATTTAATTATCAAGTAAATATTGATATCTTGAATTCAGGTTAAATTATCTTTATAATATTTTAAAATCAATTTATTATTCCATTTAAAATTATTCAAAATCCTGGGTCGTCACACATGGAATAGAAGAGGTAAATAAATCTTATTCGTCATGAGTAATACAGTGAAAGTTGATAATAAGTAATAGACGGTAGGAGGAGCATATGAGTTACTTGGATTTCTAGAGTAGGACCTTTCTATGTCAGAGTGGACATGGTCCTAGACCTCCTAGCCCTAGATGATAGCTGTGTTTAGTTGCTATATTAAAAGAAGAGTAAAAGTAAATAAAAGACAATTAAAAGAAAAACAGTAAAGATCTAAAGAAAGCAACATAAACGTCAATAGAAATAAATGAGAATTGCAAAAGAAAAATACATCTTTCCCATAAATTAAGCTTGCGAAAAAGTTTGAAAAGATTTAAAAAGCTATTTTCTTATGTAAACTGTGCTTGGAAAAATAAAAAGGGGTTTTTATAGGATAGTAACCCAAAATGCCAAGTATGGGGAAAGATGTGCGTAAAAGAAAATCGGAGAAATATGAAGTTTCTCCGTTTTTAGTCTTCTTTCTAACATAAGAACTCGAATTCAGAAAATTAGATTTTTCTAAAATTTGAATATTAAAAGTTGTGTGTTAGGATTTGGATGAAAAATTATTGAACTATACTCCTATTCAATAGGAGTGTGGGAAAAATTGGGTGAATTTTTTTTAATTTTACGAAAAGTTGCATTCATATAGAAATTGCAAGTATATTTAGGTTGTGTGCATCATGTTTTAAAAGTAAATTTTTTTATAAAAAAAAGCATTCATATAGATGGTACCGCTTAGTAATTTATATACATGCATATATTTTGTCTTGAAAAACACTTTTGCACGAACGCACGGATGGTTGCAAAATTGGATGAACATAAAATGGTTGTAATTAAAGCGAGAGATTACATAATTTTTATCCTTATCAAATGTCGGGGACGAAATTTCCTAAGGGTGGGAGAATGTAACACCCCGCATTTTTATATAATTAAAATTTAGCGTATAACGATAAGTAATAAGAATAAACATTTTTGGAATTATCGGAATATGGCTTCGGAACTAGTACCATTGCGTCCGGGGCGATTTTCGGATCAGTTTCCATATATAACTTGTCAAAATCCAAGCTAATATGAAGATGTTAAGAACGAAATGAGAACGAGTAACAGAAAGAAGAAAAAAATAGTAATAATAATAAAATATACGTGTATGGGCCAACCAGGAGGTCGACCTAATTAGCCCAAAGGTCGACCGCACGGTCGACCGGTGGCTTTGGGCGGTCGACCGCCCGGTCGAACGACGTAGCGACCTGGACGAAGCTCCGTCCAGGTACGCACAGTGACGAATTTTCTAGTTTTTAAGCGATCTGAGCCGTACGTTCTTCAATCCGATGGCTCCAGATCGCTATGTGACGTGGTGGCTTCGGATTCAATCCAAGAACCCAACGGTACAAAATCCCCGAGCTCCCCTATAAATAGAACCTGAAACGACCCGACTTTCCAGACCCGGAAAATCGAACCATTTTGAGTTAAGAAGAAGAGGTAGAAGAAGAAAAATATAAACAACATCAGAATCTAACCATCGCAGCGGAATAAAAATACAATATATATTAACAGATCTTTACACAAATCAAAACTATATCTGTTTTATATGATATATCATCAGAGTATACATCAGAGTAAACATACATACAACTGGACAATAATCATATAATGTCCTCAATACAACTGAATACAGCAATCAACACAGCGTAATATACATATAAACAAGTACGGAAGTACGTAACTCCATCCAGCTCGTCTCCTAAGCTCCACAGCATAACCTGAACCTGTTTATCTCGGTCTGACCCGAGCATCATATAAAATAATACCCGAGTCAGTCTGGAATACCAGCGTGAGAAAATCACACTCAAATTTAGTATTAAAGTTCAAAAATTCTTTTGAAAATAAAAGCATCTCGTAAGACCACACCACAAATAAACATGTCGGGTTTTTACCTTACGATAGCTAAAACACTTTTTATCAAAATCCTCTGATATTATAATAGTGTCTATATACAAATACTTATTAAAATAGCCGAAATTGTTACATTCATTAAATTCCGTCTAATAGGTATACAAACAAATGCCGTACAAGGCGCGTAGGGAGAATGTATTTCCAACTAATGACTAGGCACTGGGGTACCACCTGTCACAGTAGCTGGTCTAGATCAGCGTACCGAGGACCCACCCTAAGTCCCCTGCAACACAAGGCCGGAACCATCCCTTACTGGATAGTTCCGAATAAAATCACCCCACGGTTGGGATCAGCAACCGCACCACTAAGCCGAAATAAAAAGGGACATCTAGACAGGGATGACCTTACTCTCAAGTGGGAGCTACCCACGAAGCCTTGCTGCATAACCCCTGATTTTCAGTCATTCCCGGTTGATGAGGCTCGAAGCTAAGCGTTACCTTTAGAACATATCCCTTAGAATGCCCATCGTCCGCTGACGATGTTCCGAAAGCATTCATCCATACAAGTCCGTCCCGGGTCCGAACGGAACCGAAGGCACTAATCCTACTACATCCATTTTGGAAATATCCTTGGGATTAGTAGCGACTAGCCCTTGCACTTCACTGCTCCATCTTCGACTCCGAAATCGTTTCCACGAAACGTACAAACCGGATCGAAGTGGTTTTCGAGAAATTAATCTCGATCCCGGTCTCTTCGAAACGATCAGCGCATTGGCCAATATTGATAGTCGGTCATTTAACTATCAATTATCATCCACAAACATCCATCAAACAATAAATAATTCTCCCAAATTATTTATTAACCTCAAATATCTTCGCAAGATATATTTCCAAATTTTCAAAGCTCGTTTGAAAATAATTTCAAAATAGTTTCCGCTTACGGAATACATTTCCAAACATTTATTATCTCTGAAACACCAAGTACTAAATACTTTAGATTTAAAAATAATTTAAAAGCACTTTATTATCAATATATTTTATAACATTGAAATTAAACTACTTTAATACTTTATCAAAATATATACTTTAAGAATATTCAAAATAAAACCACTTTATAAATATCAACTAAATTTCTCTTTTAAAACATAATACCAAATCACTTTTATATAATTACTACAACAATAGATTTTGAAAATCTTACTTTAGGCTTTAACATTTAGAAATAATCAATTTTCTAAAACATGCTTTTTTTATAAAAAAAACAAAATTAGAACTTTTAACTTATATTTAAAATTTCTTTGAAACGTACTTGGCTATCCAGAGAAATACACTTCTCATTCCCATCTTTTAAAAATAAATCAACATTTATTTTTAAACCAATCTATATCCTTTTATAAATTCCCACCTTGAATTTATATTTTCAAATATTCACTGATATTTTATTTTACTTTATAAACCTAGTTTATAAATTTCAAAATCTCAGTTCTCTTCAAAATTCCAATTCCAAATACTTAAATCAATTTACAATTGATTTCAAATTTGCTTTACTTCGAAATAATTTCTTATTTACTTCATTTATTTCAAATTACATTTACTCTCAAATTTTATTCCTTAATTTTGAGTTAAAACCCTTTTAACTGAAAATACCAATTTCAGGTTTCCAAAATTCCTTCATATCCTTTAATTAAATTAAATCCTTAAACTTTAAAAATAATTTCTTTATTCTTTCCAATAATACCACTTTAGTTTAAAATTCATTATTCTCATGTTAATTCAAAATTCCCTTTAACCATATTTGTTCGAATTTAGAAATTTCTTTATTTCTTTTATAATTCATTATTTAAGTTATTCAAATTCACTAGAATTATTTAACTTAATAATTTACTCCTTTATTTCCTTTCAAAAATTCCATTCTAGAGATTTTGATAACTCAGCATTATCCAAATCGGTCCAACCAAACCATAACATCCAATTACCCATATAATTCATCACAGGATATCAAAAATCATATCACAGAATATTTAAACAAAATTAAATATTTTTGAGGAATCCAGTTGGATCCCTCCAACCTGTTTCCCTGCATCCACAGACGTTAGCACAATACCAATTCCACTTCAAGGTGGAATATCGCGGTATATGGGTTTTATAAAACAGCATCCGCTATTATGCGGCACATAGGGTCTCATCCGCTATATAATGCGGGAATATCAACAACTCCATTATATACATATGCCAATATGTATATATTACTATATACTACTATATATATAGTATCACATCAAACCAAATCAATCATTCAATCAAATATTTAAATTTAACCATTTAAAATTAAATAGCAACCAGATGAGTGAGATTAACTCACATTTGCTTTTATTGTTGTAATCCGATCGACACCGTCCTGATTTTCCACGATTTAGACCTTGTATAAACATTCATATGGTTTATTAATATTCTGAAAATATCGAACAATCTATTAACACTTATTTATAAATTTTATTTAAACCAATTTTTTTGAATTGGAATCCACTTTATTCTCGATTTAATTCCATGATTTCTCAACCTTGTATGACCATTTACAGTTTATTAATATTCCAAATAAATCAGAAAATAAATTTCCATTTATTTATCTAATTTAAACTAAAATTAAATTTATCTAAAATTAAATTTTAAAACTAACTTTATATAGATATTTCAATGTCTAAACTCCTATATATTTTTTTCCTTTTTCTGATCTACATAAGTTTAACACAGCAACTTTATATTATAAAAATTCATTTCCTATTAAATCTAAAATACAGATTCAATTTAAATTAACAAAATATAGGAAGACCCATACCTGCTTCCCAAAACACTCACGACCGGCACGCCAATCACAAACGACAATTGTACGGCGGCACCTTCATCTATCCCAGCCTCCATCACCGAGCTTCACGAGTGCTGCTGTAACCCTACCATATCGCGACACTGAAGATCGCAACCAAACCCACACCGGCCCTGACCATCCTCCTGTGTGCTCTCAAGAACACGTCGGCTACCACCCAACTCGAATGCTCTGACCTCTGCTACCCACCCTCTCGTGCTCAGATGAGTCACGTCCACAATTCCCAAAACCTCATGAGTGAACTCAACCGCGAACCCACGAAGCCGCTCGACCTGAAAGAAGATCGTCGAGTTCCCCAGTTCGCCTGCAATCATCCCCTCCTCGTCCCCCATCTCTCGCGTGAGCCCGATTCAAATGTCGCGACCTCCTCTTACTATTCTGCGCTCGCTCGATCCAGACGAACATCACGAAATCCCCTCTCTTTCCCCCCTTCTTTTTTTTGAGTTGTTTGTACGAACAGATTTACTTTGATTTTGAACGAGGAAGGATGGGGAGAAAGCTCGGGGTTATTAACCAAAGCTTTGCATACGATTCAGAACGAGGGTGAACAAATTTCGAATTCGATCTAGTCTTTCTCTTTTTTTTTTCAATGTCGATTTTAACTGAATAAGAAAATGGAATGAGGGAGCGCGGTTTGATAATGAGGAGAGGAAAGATTTCATTTGGATTTGCTTTCGAAAGAAGGCGACCATTAATTGATTGCCTTTGAAAAATTTTCAGAGGAAGACCGTGTGATGTTCTAAAAAAAAAAGAAACATGATTTTGAAAGGAAGGCTACGTGCTAAAGTGGAAAGGAAAAACAGTGATGTGAATAAAGTTTCGGCTGATGTGATTAATATGTGAATATATAAACATTTAAATTGAATTCAAATCTTAAATTGTCTCGATATAATTTCCAGCGCGTTTACATTCCGTACGACCACACGATAACCCCAAATGTCACGAAAATTGAAATCCGATAATAATACAATACTATGGATCCAATGGAACTGGTTTCGTTGAATTCCATGACTGTGCCTCGGAAGACTATTTTTAAATTCAATTTAAACAATAAAATTTTAAAACTGAACAAACCACTTTCAAATTCAATTTTAAAAGTTCTATCACCTTCAGTATTATTAATATGAATTTTCCAAGCCTTTAAACTATTTTTAACAGGCTTAAAACTCCAGATTCAACATTTCACCTAATTTTTAATTGTTTATTTCAATATTTAAATTACCCAATAAATAGTGATATTTGAAATTTGAGTTAAAAACTTACTTTTAAATATTAAAAATCAATTAAATATTCTGATTTCAAACATCCAAAAATTCCGGGTCGTCACATTCCTCCTCCCTTAAAAGAATTTCGTCCCCGAAATTACTAGTTAAGAAGAATGTCCCATATCCTGTTAGCTATTTCCCAAATTCAAACAGTTTTAACAATACCCAAACAATCTTTTTATCACAATCACACTAACCATTTTCAAATTTTTCAACTTATCCATAAGTTCCCAACCACATAACTTACTTATCAATTCAAATTTAAATTTGAATTCAAATTTTAAATTATTAAAATTTCTCAAAATTTTTCTAACTCCCTAAATTTCCGAAAATTTTTGCCAGCATCTCCTTTGCGCGGCTAGCTCGGTACAACTACAAAATGGCTCTACGGCCTTCATATAGAAATTCAAATACATACCTTTTGTCGGGCCATTAAACTTTATCTTCTAAAATCAAAAATCCCAATTTATCCATTCCTTTTATACACATGTATATCCTACTAAGCAATAATATTACATCCCAATTCCAAAGTCATTTTATATTCTTCTTTACAAATTTCAATATCTGCTTTACTTAAGAATTCACTATTCATTTCTTAAGTCCAATATAAATATTTTACATACTTCTTATATTTATCTTTACTTCACTATTGAAGTTCATATCCATTTCTATTCACTTTTGTCTTTACAATTCCACCTGAATTCAATTTATCTTCCACTTTGAATATTCAATCAGTTACACTTACTAATTAATTTAAATCTCAATTAAAAATTTATTTGTGAACTTTTCTTTCTTTAGTTCTTCGATTTCACTTACTTTACATTCACATTTAAAATAGATTTCAATGTTCAGTGTCAAAGTCTATTTACTTAGCAAATTTAAATCATTTGCCGTTAATGAAAATTTCCAAAATTTTCAAAAAATTTCTAACTCCTAAAATTTACGGAAAATTTTGGCAGAGTCTCCCTTGTACGGAGGGACTTCTGCGATATCGCAGGATGCACAAATATATATATACATCGGCCTCAGGCCGGAAATCACGATATATATCAATATATGCAGTTCATATCTCCTATTTTGAATTTTTGCGTAAGCGTACATTATTTTAGCATTTTTAAGCAAAGCGGTTATTTATTTTAGCATGTTGTGCCATCAGATTCAGCCAATCGGCTTCCCTGAACCTGTACTAACTCAATTTAAACAGGTAAGTGACAATATACAAGTTTATTAACATTTCACTTAATTACAATAGCTAACACTTGTATAACATAAGCAATATCCACTAAACACTTCCATAAGCAGGTTTATAAGCTTCCGACATAATTTTAATGCTTCCATTTAAATGGTTTACACTCCTTGCTTACATTCAATTCATTTTAATCCAAACGAACCCATATTTATTTCAATTGATTCAAAAATTAATTTTATTGCTTCAATTAACTTATAGAGTTTTAGACAATCACATTTGCGTCAACGATGACCAGCTTTATGCAAATCCAATGACATTCACATAATAGAATATGCATTCAAGTTTATAATTAATTTAAATTGATACCGACTCAATTTATACCTTATTCTCTCCCTTCCAAATTTATTTCGCATTTCACATTTAATTTGTTAGTCTTTCGACTTAATTTGCATTTGATAATTTCTATTTTATCCAAGTTCATTGATTTAATTCATCTCCACTTACGTGGATTTTATTCACAAATTCAAACCAACTCTATGATAACCCAACTTTAGTTTATTGGACTACACTTCCACTTATATTCCATTTACTAACATTTCCAAGTTACATTTAATTATAACTCGAGTTCATTTCCAATATTATTATTAACCCACAATTCAACTTTCATTTAGCCAAATTTGAATTCCATTTCCATATTCCATTCACTAATTTATTCAATTTAGTTTATTTCCCAATTTCAATCCAATATTTGATTCTCATATCACAAATCACTTTAACTATTTTCCTGGAGTTCTATCCATTTAAATAATTCAGGTTTTGGATTTCATTCATTTTTCCTAAAATACAAACAAATTTTATTTGGCTTATTTATTTTACTTCCAATTTTATAAGTCACAAACTTATTTACATTTTACTTTTAACTTGGAATTTCACATTTTATTTAGCCAATATATTTTTATTATTCCATAAACAACTTTAAATAAGATTCCAGAGTTTTAAACAATTTTCAAAATTTCAAAAAAATCATTTTTGAAATCAACTATACCCAAAACCCTTTCCAATTTCAACACCGCTCAGTTTTGCAAACAAACACCAGCCCAAAACATCCAGGTAGCAATTTCTCTTTTTGAAACTCGAAAATAAACATCGATGATGCTGTAGTCATCACCGAAATTATTTTCCAACGACCGAAAGAGAATTTAATGCTTTTATCTCTTTTAAAAACATTTCAAATATTTTTAAATCCCCAAACCTCACCAAAACTTTTGAAAACTGCTTTCAACTTCCAATGGGTCTAAACCTTTCTCAAAATTCCAAATTTGAAATCCATTCCGATTTATTTCCAAATATTTCTCTTGAATCCTATTTCCAATTTTAAATCACATTTGTATATGAAGTTTTATTTCAACTTATAAATTACCTTTATAATTTATATTCTCAAATTCCATTTGTTATATAATTTTTTTTTTAACTTTGGTTATAAGTTTTCAATTTCTTATTCAATTTCCTCCTAATGATAATAATTTATTATCATCATCTAACAACCAAACATCCAAATATAACTATAATAATTTATAAAAATTATTTCTTTCATATACAAAAATAATTTGGGTAAAATTATTTCATTTACCCCATTTCAAAACAATATTGTGTCGGTTTATCTTGTTTAAGAGTTTAGAAACCCCTATCGATAATGTGGCGTCCCACACATCAACCAGAATCCATAAACACTCAACCGATAAGTCAACACAATATAAAACCATTTTATATTCACTAACAAATACGCGCTCATATCTATTAATACTCTCAAAATTCCCACCATAGCCAAGGTTATCACCAACCTTCGCTCTGATACCAAGTGAAACGACCCGACTTTCCAGACCCGGAAAATCGAACCATTTTGAGTTAAGAAGAAGAGGTAGAAGAAGAAAAATATAAACAACATCAGAATCTAACCATCGCAGCGGAATAAAAATATAATATATATTAACAGATCTTTACACAAATCAAAACTATATCTGTTTTATATGATATATCATCAGAGTATACATCAGAGTACACATACATACAACTGTACAATAATCATATAATGTCCTCAATACAACTGAATACAGCAATCAACACAGCGGAATATACATATAAACAAGTACGGAAGTACGTAACTCCATCCAGCTCGTCTCCTGAGCTCCACAGCATAACTTGAACCTGTTTATCTCGGTCTGACCCAAGCATCATATAAAACAATACCCGAGTCAGTCTGGAATACCAGCGTGAGAAAATCACACTCAAATTTATTATTAAAGTTCAAAAATTCTTTTGAAAATAAAAGCATCTCGTAAGACCACGCCACAAATAAACATGTCGGGTTTTTACCTTACGATAGCTAAAACACTTTTTATCAAAATCCTCTGATATTTTAATAGTGTCTATATACAAATACTTATTAAAATAGCCGAAATTGTTACATTCATTAAATTCCGGCTAATAGGTATACAAACAAATGTCGTACAAGGCGCGTAGGGAGAATGGATTTCCAACTAATGACTAGGCATTGGGGTACCACCTGTCACAATACCTGGTCTAGATCAGCGTACCGAGGACCCACCCTAAGTCCCCTGCAACACAAGGCCGGAACCATCCCTTACTGGATAGTTCCGAATAAAATCACCCCACGGTTGGGATCAGCAACCGCACCACTAAGCCGAAATAAAAAGGGACATCTAGACAAGGATGACCTTACTCTCAAGTGGGAGCTACCCACGAAGCCTTGCTGCATAACCCCTGATTTTCAGTCATTCCCGGTTGATGAGGCTCGAAGCTAAGCGTTACCTTTAGAACATATCCCTTAGAATGCCCATCGTCTGCTGATGATTTTCCGAAAGCATTCATCCATACAAGTCCGTCCCGGGTCCGAACGGAACCGAAGGCACTAATCCTACTACATCCATTTTGGAAATATCCTCGGGATTAGTAGCGACTAGCCCTTGCACTTCACTGCTCCATCTTCGACTCCGAAATCGTTTCCACGAAACGTACAAACCGGATCGAAGTGGTTTTCGAGAAATTAATCTCGATCCCGGTCTCTTTGAAACGGTCAGTGCATTGGCCAATATTGATAGTCGGTTATTTAACTATCAATTATCATCCACAAACATCCATCAAACAATAAATAATTCTCCCAAATTATTTATTAACCTCAAATATCTTCGCAAGATATATTTCCAAATTTCAAAGCTCATTTGAAAACAATTTCAAAACAGTTTCCGCTTACGGAATACATTTCCAAACATTTATTTTCTCTGAAACACCAAGTACAAAATACTTTAGATTTAAAAATAATTTAAAAGCACTTTATTATAAATATATTTTATAACATTGAAATTAAACTACTTTAATACTTTATCAAAATATATACTTTAAGAATATTCAAAATAAAACCACTTTATAAATATCAACTAAATTTCTCTTTTAAAACATAATACCAAATCACTTTTATATAATTACTACAACAATAGATTTTGAAAATCTTACTTTAGGCTTTAACATTTAGAAATAATCAATTTTCTAAAACATGCTTTTTTAAAAAAACAAAATTAGAACTTTTAACTTATATTTAAAATTCCTTTGAAACGTACTTGGCTATCTAGAGAAATACACTTTTCATTCCCTTCTTTTAAAAATAAATCAACATTTATTTTTAAACCAATCTATATCCTTTTATAAATTCCCACCTTGAATTTATATTTTCAAATATTCACTGATATTTTATTTTACTTTATAAACCCAGTTTATAAATTTCAAAATCTCAGTTCTCTTCAAAATTCCAATTCCAAATACTTAAATCAATTTACAATTGATTTCAAATTTGCTTTGCTTTGAAATAATTTCTTATTTACTTCATTTATTTCAAATTACATTTACTCTCAGATTTTATTCCTTAATTTTGAGTTAAAACCCTTTTAATTGAAAATACCAATTTCAGGTTTCCAAAATTCCTTCATATCCTTTAATTAAATTAAATCCTTAAACTTTAAAAATAATTTCTTTATTCTTTCCAATAATACCACTTTAGTTTAAAATTCATTATTCTCATGTTAATTCAAAATTCCCTTTAACCATATTTGTTCGAATTTAGAAATTTCTTTATTTCTTTTACAATTCATTATTTAAGTTATTCAAATTCACTAGAATTATTTAACTTAATAATTTACTCCTTTATTTCCTTTAAAAAATTCCATTCTAGAGATTTTGATAACTCAGCATTATCCAAATCGGTCCAACCAAACCATAACATCCAATTACCCATATAATTCATCACAGGATATCAAAAATCATATCTCATAATATTTAAACAAAATTAAATATTTTTGAGGAATCCAGTTGGATCCCTCCAACCTGTTTCCCTGCATACACAGACGTTAGCACAATACCAATTCCACTTCAAGGTGAAATATCGCGGTATATGGGTTTTATAAAACATCGTCCGCTATTATGCGGCGCATAGGGTCTCATCTGCTATATAATGTGGGAATATCAACAACTCCAATATATACATATGCCAATATGTATATATTGCTATATACTAATATATATATACTATCACATCAAACCAAATCAATCATTCAATCAATTATTTAAATTTAACCATTTAAATTTAAATAGGAACCAGATGAGTGAGATTAACTCACCTTTGCTTTTATTGTTGTAATCCGATCCACACCGTCCTGATTTTCCACGATTTAGACCTTGTATAAACATTCATATGGTTTATTAATATTCTGAAAATATCGGACAATCTATTAACACTTATTTATAAATTTTATTTAAACCAATTTGTTCGAATTGGAATCCACTTTATTCTCGATTTAATTCCATGATTTCTCAACCTTGTATGACCATTTACAGTTTATTAATATTCCAAATAAATCAGAAAATAAATTTCCATTTATTTATCTAATTTAAACTAAAATTAAATTTATCTAAAATTAAATTTTAAAACTAACTTTATATAGATATTTCAATGTCTAAACTCCTATATTTTTTTTTCCTTTTTCTGATCTATATAAGTTTAACACAGCAACTTTATAGTATAAAAATTCATTTCCTATTAAATCTAAAATTCAGATTCAATTTAAATTAACAAAATATAGGAAGACCCATACCTGCTTCCCAAAACACTCACGACCGGCACGCCAATCACAAATGACAATTGTACGGTGGCACCTTCATCTATCCCAGCCTCCATCACCGAGCTTCACGGGTGCTGCTGTAACCCTACCATATCGCGACACTGAAGATCGCAACCAAACCCACACCGGCCCTGACCATCCTCCTGTGTGCTCTCAAGAACACGTCGGCTACCACCCAACTCGAATGCTCTGACCTCTGCTACCCACCCTCTCGTGCTCAGATGAGTCACGTCCACAATTCCCAAAACCTCACGAGTGAAATCAACCGCGAACCCACGAAGCTGCTCGACCTGAAAGCAGATCGTCGAGTTCCCCAGTTCGCCTGCAATCATCCCCTCCTCGTCCCCCATCTCTCGCGCGAACCCGATTCAAACGTCGCGACCTCCTCTTACTATTCTGCGCTCGCTCGATCCAGACAAACATCACGAAATCCCCTCTCTTCCCCCCTTCTTTTTTTTGAGTTGTTTGTACGAACAGATTTACTTTGATTTTGAACGAGGAAGGATGGGGAGAAAGCTCGGGGTTATTAACCAAAGCTTCACATACGATTCAGAACGAGGGTGAACAAATTTCGAATTCGATCTAGTCTCTCTTTTTTTTTCAATGTCGATTTTAACTTAATAAGAAAATGGAATGAGGGAGCGCGGTTTGATAATGAGGAGAGGAAAGATTTCATTTGGATTTGCTTCCGAAAGAAGGCGACCATTAATTGATTGCGTTTGAAAAAATTTCAGAGGAAGACCGTGTGATGTTCTAAAAAAAGAAACATGATTTTGAAAGGAAGGCTGCGTGCTAAAGTGGAAAGGAAAAACGGTGATGTGAATAAAGTTTCGGCTGATGTGATTAATATATGAATATATAAACATTTAAATTGAATTCAAATCTTAAATTGTCTCGATATAATTTCCAGCGCGTTTACATTCCGTACGACCACACGATAACCCCAAATGTCACGAAAATTGAAATCCGATAATAATACAATACTATGGATCCAATGGAACTGGTTTTGTCGAATTCCGAGACTGTTTCTCGGAAGACTATTTTTAAATTCAATTTAAACAATAAAATTTTAAAACTGAACAAACCACTTTCAAATTCAATTTTAAAAGTTCTATCACCTTCAGTATTATTAATATGAATTTTCCAAGCCTTTAAACTATTTTTAACAGGCTTAAAACTCCAGATTCAACATTTCACCTAATTTTTAATTGTTTATTTCAATATTTAAATTACCCAATAAATAGTGATATTTGAAATTTAAGTTAAAAACTTACTTTTAAATATTAAATATCAATTAAATATTCTGATTTCAAACATCCAAAAATTCCGAGTCGTCACAGAACCCTAGGCCTAGCTCTTTTCTCCCAATTAGATTTTCTCCCAATGGGTTCTTGGCCTAAGGCTGAACCCTAAATAGAAAATATTTCTTTGGGTCCTTGGCCAAAAGGCAGGACCCTAAAAAGAAAATATTTCTAGGGAGAAGATCTTCTAAATTTAAATATTATGCATCTTGAAGGGGGATCCAGAAGGACCATGGAGCCAAGCTAAGCACAGGAAAAGCTAAGGACGATAGGTGAGTGGATTTATTTATATATCTTTTAAGTTTAAGATATATTATCGTTAAATTCCGGTTTAGATAATTTTATTCAATAATTAATCCTATTAATTAAGTTATGCTGAACTATATGGAATTTAAAGTTTATTTACAGTATTAGTATTTATTTACATCTCTTTCTAAGTTTTGGATTTCTATGCAAGCGTTATTCTTCTTATATTTTCTCCTCTTTCTTCGCGTATGGATTAGAATAGATTAAACGTGAATATGGATTAAATAATTAAGAATACTGAAATGAAGGAAATAAGATGTAAAGTAATAAAAGTTTGAGGAATGGAATTGCTGTAATAAAATTACGTTAAAATGAGAAAAGTTAATTAATCTAATAACTAGATTTGGGAGTAAATAAAAGGTTAATTGGTTGGTTTAGAAAATAGGGTACATTTCTATAATTTAATATTTATAAGACAACAATGAACGTAATCGCTAGAATAAAAGAAAGAAAAACAGAATTAGTGTAAAATAGAGAAACCACGGTATTTTACACTATTCAAAATAGTAAAAGAAATACCTAGCAGTTGCGGATTATTATTTATAGTATTATTTAATATTAAAATATGGATGGTACATTGTGGATGTCTGAGCACTGGCATAGACTAGAGCGGACATGATTTACGTTTTCATAGTAAGTAGTGGAGCATCTGTATTGTAGGCCTTACGAAATAGTCCTTTACAGATGTAGCTATGGAACACTCGCGGAGCAAGACGATTTAAGACACTTGTTTAGAAAGTGTTATTATATCGGTGAGTATTTACTTACTATTATATTTTAGCCAATTCCGCTGTGAGATATTTAATTGAGCTCTGATATATTTGTCTTTGCCTATTTGTAGGATACCAGATTTCCAACTCGGGTTTTAGTGGGCTTGGGTTTTAGCATTTTTGCGAAAAATCCAGACCCACTGGAATTCGGGTTGTTACAATATATACGATTTCAAAAAAAAATGGTTTGAAATACTTAGAACAAAATGTTTAAAACCCTGGATTGTGATTTCCATGTTTATTGGAAATATGAGAAAATAAGATTGAACTTATAAAATTTGGAAAGCAAAATTGAAATGAATCTTACCTTAAGATAAGTTAAATTAAGGGGATAAAATTGAATGTTGAAAATGGAGAATGAAATTTAACTTAAGAAGAGTTAAATGAAGGTGGGTGTGATAATAAAATAAATTAGTAAAGTAAACTAATTTAATGAAGTGAATTGGAAGAAATTAGTGAATGGAATTGAAATTGAAAATTTTAAATTGAATTGATTTGTAAATGGAGTAATTGTTGGAAATGGAATTTGCTCATATTGAAATGAACTAATGAAGGGAACTAATTAAGTTAAATTAATTAGTTAAATTGAATACGGTTGATAAAATTCAATATTTTAAATTGGGAGATAAATTGAGTTAAATGGAATCGGAATTGAATTTGAATAGAATGGATATAAACATAAGTGGTGAAGTGATAATAAACATCAGAACTTTTGTATAAAATGTTTTTAATGGACTTAAGAAAATTGATCGGAAAAGTTCTTAAGTGAAATTGGTATTGAAGAAATGTATTAAGAAAAATAGTCAATGTTGAAAATTGGTTAAAAATGAAATGAATGTGGAAATATTCTTAAATGATATCAGTTTGGTAAGGATATACTAAAGGAAATAACGAATGTGAATAAAGCAATGTGAATAATAATTGTGGATGATTAATTATAAGTAAATTGCATGTGAATAAAAAGAAATTGGTATAGCTAAAAAAATCAATTGAAATAAATATGTAAGTTGAACGTATATTATTTTATTCGCATAACAATTTGATGCAAATTCAGGCATAGAATTTCGAGATTATTTATATCGATCCGAGTTAGGATTTTCACTCGATTTTTGACGGCGAACACTGGATATGGATTTCTGATTGATTCTAGGATTCTCTATCATAGTATATGGCTATGCAAGGAGAATGACGGTTTCTAATCAAGGAACCAGATCTGAGTCCGCACTAGGAAGTTGTGTGAACGATACTAGTTCGGAAGTAAGATTGGGTGATCGAGTGAGCGATCAGATTTGATATTGCATACGGATGATATATGTACATTGTACGGGCTTAAGTAAAGCAAATATTGAAAATTTTGAAAAGGAATAAATAAAATGTTTTTGGAAATGAAATGATTGGATATTATTGGTAAGTAAGGTGCAGGTAATTAAAAGCAAAAGCTAAGTTGATGTCTTTGATTTCAGAAGTAAAATTTGATTGCCCGACAAAAAGGTATGTGTTTAAATTGATGTTTGAATTTGATGGTTTTATGATTGAGCCACTGGGATTTTGTTTTCTTTTGATGATTTGGGCCCATAGAGGAGAATTGTAGTTGTTCGGATCTAGCCGCGCAAAGGAGACGCTGGCGTAATTTTGAAGAAAATTTTTAGTAACTAAAATTGGATTTTAGTTAGAATCTAAAATGATTGAATAGATAATATTATTTGGAATCTATGGATGAATCTGGAAATTAGTAAAACTGATAGTGTGCTGTCAATAAATTGATTTTGGGAAGTTGTTTAAATCTGACTGGGTTTTGGAAGAGTAAATGGGTATTGGACCATTCCTCTTACCTAGCAATTTCAGGGATGAAATTCTTCTAAGGGGGGAGGAATGTAACAACCCAGAATTTTGGTTACTTGGAATTGGAATATTTAATTGATTTTAAATATTTAAATGTTAATTTTTAACTTGAAATTTCAAATAAAAAGATTTATTGGATAATTTTATTACTGAATTTATTAATGGAAAATTGGTTAAAATATTAAATCATGAGTTTTAAGCTTGATAAAAATAATTTAAAAGCTTAATAAATTTATATTAATAATAATGAAGATAATAAAACTTTTTAAAATGAATTTAAAAGTGATTTGTTCAATTCTAAAAATATATCGTTTGAATTAACGTATATAAATAGCTATTTGGGGCACAGTCTTGGGTTTCGAAGAAACTAGTCACATTGGATCCGGAATAGTGTATTATTATCGGATTTCAAATTTTGTAGCGTTTGGAGTTATTGTTTGGTCGTACGGGATATAAACGCGCTGAAATTTATAGCGAAAATTCAATATAATAATTGGTTCCAAAAAGCAATCTTCTCCATACGATCGAATTAGGACTCGAAATATTTTCCATTGCGTTCGAAATAGGGGTATAATATTATAAACGCCTAGCGGCACGCTTCGATAGGGGTTCGAGATTTTGAGTTACGTAATCGAGACGATTTGAATTTAAATAATAAACATATATTTGTGACCTGACCTTTTATTCACATCAGTTGTTTTTTTTCTCACCTCAAAACACTGTAGCCGTCTTCAAACATGCCTCCTACCTTATCCATCGTTTCATTCCTTCTTTTTAAATCAAGCAGCATGCAAAAATTTACAAGTCGAAAAAAAGGAAGAAAAAATGGCCGAACAAAATTAAGAGAGAAAAAAAGGTCGCGTATATTGTTCCTCCTCCTTCAAATCGAAATCGCATCTTTCCCTCCTCCTTCATTTTTTAGTTCAAAAAGAAATTGAACGAAGAGAAATAAAAGAAAAAGAAAATTCAAATTCATCTCGAATCGCCTAAGAGGCCTGGGCGAGCGCGCGTGAGGCGAGATGGCTTAGGCTCAATCAACAACATGCCGGGAGTGTTTATCAGATTAGGGTTCGTGTTGCTTTCAGGCGCACGGGATGATTTGGTTAGCGTGAGCTCGCATGCGATGGAGGCGGAGTTTGGTCACAAGGTGGGTTGCAAAGGTGTTGTTGGAGGGTGCGGTCGAAGTTTGGGGGGGAGGCAATAATCGCCTGTAGCTCAATTGGGGAAAGAAAACGCGAGGTAGGGGGAGGGGATCGGACTTCATGTGAAGGTGGCGATTGGATGGAGATCGAGGCGAGAAAGGTTTAGGTGATGTAGGAATTCAATACCCTGAAGCCGAGCTCAGTGTCCCAATTTCTCGTGCACGGCATTTGACATTTTCATGCACAGGCAACTTGGATTTGGGAGAAGATGGCAATTAGGTAATTTAAGTAAGTTGATTAGTTTATTTTATTTAATATTATTTTATTTTAAAAGATATCGATAACTTGTAAAATCAATAACTCCTCCACACGAAATTCGATTAACCTACGAATTTTTGTGTTAGGATCGTATTGATGTGAACAATAATATGGAATTGGATTAAAGTCGTTTGGAGCTAGCAGGAATTTGGATTAAAATTAAACGCTTGTTTGATTTTATTCCAAACGGAACGCGAAAACGACAATAAAAATCAAGGTGAGTTAATCTCACTCAATTTTGGAATACTGCAATTAATTTTAAATAGTTAAAATTAATCATTGATTGATTGGTTGAATTGATAAATTATTATCAGTTGAAGGTGATAATATAGATAGTAGTATATATATTGGTAGTTGGATTGATATTCCCGCACATTTTAGCGGATGAGACCCTATGCGCTACGCATAATAGCAGAGGACCGCAATATCCCCCTCGAAGTGGAATTGGTATTTTTATGTTGTATTAACATCTATGGATGCAAAGAAACAGGTTGGAGGGATCCAACTGGGTTCCTCAAAAATGTTGAATTTTATTTCACATATAGTGACATATGATTTGTTTGGATAATCTGTGACAAATTATAGTGCGATTTGAATTTATTGGATGTTATAGTGGCAGTGGTCTAGATTTCGGTAGTTTAAAATACCATAATTATATATATTGAATTTTGAAAGGAAATTAAAAAGGGATTTTTGGAAGTAAAATATTTATATAGGAACTTTGGATTAGTTAAAAGGAATTGATCAGGATAAAATAAATAGTTTGACTTAAAATTGTACTTAACTATTTTGGGATATTATAAATAGAGATTTTTGGGAAAAAATACGTATATAGGATTTTAAATAATAATTCTTAAGTAATACTTGTTAAATATAAAGGGTTTTATAAAAAAGAAATGAGATTTTAATGAATTGGAAGAATAAAGGAAAAGTTTGGGAATAAAATATCAAAGTGGTAATTCCGAATCTTAAATAAGATTTCTAAATTACGAAATGGAAGTAGATTCGTGTTTTGGTTGGTTTTGGGATAAAATTGGGTTATTTAAGAAATTGATTTATAAATGGAATTTAATTTAGAAATCAATTTATAATGGATATAAGTGATGTGAAACCGTTATAAACTAGAATTGAGAACTATGGGTTTTATAAACAATGTTTATAAATAAGTGGAGTGTTTATTAGTTGATAAATTGAAGTTATAAATTCACGGTAAGGATTTAAAATGAGATGGGTAAATTGGTTTAAAATATAAATAATAGATTTACTTCTAGAAATGTTAAAAGGAGATTTACGAAATGGGGACGTAAATCAATTGGTGATAAATCTAGAGAGATTTATAAATATTAGACTGGCTATATTGGGATTGGAAAATATATTTTATCGATAAGTTGAGTTTGTTTTAAAAAGGGGATTTTTAATCATTAAACTGGGTAATTTAAAGTGTTTAAAAATATTCCAGAAAATTGGTTATTTGAATATTTTTAAATTGTCAAAATGGATTATAAGTTTATAAATAAGTCTTGTAAATCGACTAGAATCTTATTAATAAATCAGAATTAATTATTGTTTCAAAGATATGTAATTATTTTAAGTTGTTTAAAGTCTATTTAATTATTAATTAAGTTAGTTTATAATGAGTTGATATTAAGTTAATTATTATTAAGAATTAATCAATATTTTATTTTAAAAGATAAATTATTCAATATTAATATTATTTTATATAATAACTTTCATTTAAGAGTATTTGCCTAAATTTAACTTGGAAAATTATTATACGAATTTTGTAAGTATTACTCTAAGAAATTTATTAAATAAAGTTTTCGGAAAGTAATGGTATACTTTTATGGCGAAATCGGAGGCAGAGATTTCCTGCAGTTAAGTTTTGGATTTCTCTGGGATAGAGACGTAACCATTGAGCTGTGAATCCATGGTTGATACCGTAGTAGTGTTTTCCATATTTATTTTAAAAAGTTTTCAAATATTTTTGAAAAGAATGGTTAGTGAACCTACTTACTCCAATAAGATAAGTACATACCTATTGATAAAGAGATTTAATTTATTAAAATTAAATTAAACGAGACTTAGTGTTTTCAGTGGAAAATGAACTCTTTGGTTGAATGATTGTTTATTTGATAGTTAAATAACCGACTATCAAATCTGGACTAGAAAACATAACTTTGGGAATACCTAGGAGAAACACGGGAATTGTATGGTACAGTTACCGTCGGAAGGTACTATACTTTACATATAAACTCGTTTCGTTCCTCTAGGATGATTATAAGGAAATCCATCCACTAACGGTTAGGAGGTGATCTCCGATCTTATTTTCGTCTGTTTATTTCCTAAAGAACCGGGGTTGAGTTTACCGAAAATATTGAACGTTGTTTCGAAAAGACCGGGGTCAGATAAGTTATCCGAAAACCACTTCGATCCAACGAGTACGTTTTCAAAATGAAGACAAGAGCATGGAATCGAAGATGGAGCATTGAAGTGCAAGGGCTAATCGCTGCTAATCTGAGGATTATTTCAAAATGGATGTAGTAGGAGTAGTGCCTTCAGTTTCGTTAAGGCCCAGAACGGACTTGTATGGATGAATGCTATCAGTGCATTGTCATTGGAGGACAACGAGCATTCCAAGTATAACTTCCTGAAAAGGTAATCGTAGCCTCAAGCCTCATCAAACGAGAATGACTGAAAATCACGGGGAATGCAGCAAGGCTAAGTGGGTCGCACCCAATTAGGGTATTCTTATCACCTTTCTAGATACCCTCGGATATTATTACTACGGTGCGCGAAAGAACTCGGAAAGGGTGGGAATACCCGTGGTGATTGCATATTCGGTCTATCCAGGTTAGGGGTAGTCCGGTCTTGTGTTGCTGGGGATCCCGACGTGGTCCTCGGTACATTTTTCTAGATGTGTACTGTGATAGGTGGTACCCCAGTGACTAGTCATTCGTATGGAATCCATTCTCCAATACGTGCCTTTACAGTTTTGGCTGTAGAGCTTAGTATGCTGGAATTTAATTAATGTAACAATTTCAGCTATTTGAATAAGTATTTGTACTTAGACACTATTATATTATCAGATGATTTTGATATAAAATGTTTTGGTTATCGTAAGGTAAAAACCCGTCGTGTTTATGTGTGGCATGGTCTTACGAGATACCTTTGTTTTTCAAAGGATTTCGATAACTTTATTAAATTCAAATTGAGTGTGTTTTCTCACGCTGGTTTTTCAGACTGACTCAGGTGTTATTTTATTATAATGCTTGGGTTAGCCGAGTATTACAGATATAGGATAGGACGCTATGGAACTCAGGAGATGAGCTAGATTACGAAGACGTATCACACGTACTTGATTATTCCGCTGTGTAGTGTAGGCTTTTTACTCAGCACTTGTGAGGACAAGTTATTATAACTATCTAGTAGTGAGTTAATGATTTATTATGCTCTGATGCTGTAATGTATAAGTAATGTTTTATAGCTCTTTTGTATAAAGACATGTTGTTATCTATTATATATATTGTTCCGCTGCGATTGTGAGATTGTGTTGTTATTTCTATTTTCTACTTCTACCTCTTCCTTCTTTTCTCTAACGATCTTGTATTTCCGGCACACGATTGCTCGACATGTAATACAATGGACGTATTGATGTCAATTTTCGAGCGTCGAAAATCTCCATCGTGACATCAGATTTTGCCACAAGCCTTAGTACAATATTAGAACACCTTCCACCATGTCAAAAGTTGAAGAACCAAAGCCATGCATTCCCCTCAAGTGAAGAGCATGAGCATCATAGGTGTTTGAAGGCAAAGGAGAAAGGTGGAAAGCAAAGGAGTAAGGAAAGAAAGGTGTAGCAAGCTTGGCTTGGACTTTGTTAGCTTGGATTTTGGTTGTTGTTGGGTTAAAGGTGAGTTAACACCTCACTTTGAATGAAAATATAACACATATATGTTTGTGTAACACCCCGCATTTTTATATATAGTTAAAATGTAACGTGTAACGATAAGTAATGAAAATAAATAATTTTAGAATTATCGGAATATGGTTCGAAAACTTGTACCATTGCGTTCAGGGCGATTTTCTGATCAGTTTCCATATATAACTTGTCTAAAACCGAACCAATATGAAGAAGTTAAGAATGAAACAAAATAATTAATCGAACCGAAAAAAAATATAATAACACAGATATGAGCCGACCTGTTGGTCGACCCAATGGGCGCAACGGTCGACCGCTTGCTAAGGGCGGTCGACCGCTTGCTATGGGCGGTCGACCGCCCGGTCGACCCGCGTGCAATCTAGACGAAAATTCGTTCAGGTTTATACTGTGACGTGTTTTCTCCTTTTTGTACGATCTGAGCCATACGTTCTTCAATCCTATGACTCCGAATGGCCCTGTGACGTGGTGACTCCAGGTTCAATCCAAGAATCTGATGGTCTGAGATCCCCAAGCTCCAATATAAATAGGAACCTAGGCCTAGTTATCATCTCACAATTAGATTTTCTCCCATGGGTTCATTGCCTAAGGCTGAACCCTAAAAAGAAAATAATTTCTAGGGAGAAGATTTTCTAAATTAAAATATTATACGCCTTGGAAGAAGGGGATTCACAAGGACTATGGAGCCAACCGGAGCACAAGCGAAGCTAAGGACCATAGGTGAGTGGATTTATTTATATATCTTTTAAGTTTAAGATATATTATCGTTAGATTCCCATTTAGAAAATTTTATTCGGTAATTAACCATATTAATTAAATTAGGCAAACTATAAGGGAACTTGCAGTTTATTTACAGTATCAGTATTTATACACTATTTTTTATGCCTTATTTATATCTTTTACGTTTTGGAATTTTATGCAAGCGTCAGTTTTCTTCTATCCCCTCCTTTTCCTTCGTGTATGGATTAGAATAGATTAAATGTGAATATGGATTAAATAATAAAGAAAATTGAAATGAAGGAAATTAGATGTAAAATAATAAAAGTTGAGGAATAGAATTACTGTAATAAATTGCATTAAAATGGGAAAAGTTAATTTGGGAGTAATTATTAGATTAATTGGTTAGTTTAGAAAATAGGATACATTTCCATAACTTAATATCTAAAAGATAACGGTAAACGTAACTGCCAGAATAAAAGAAATAAAAAGGGGGAATTAGTGTAGAATAGAGAAACCGTTGTATTTTACACTACTCCAAAATAGTAAAAGAGATATCTTGCAGTTACGGATTATTGTTTATAGTATTATCCAATATTAAGATATGGAAATGGATTATATAGTTTTCATAACCAACCAAATAAAATAGAATTACTTCCTAAAATAGCGGACAATAAGTAAAGTATGATTTGAGACAAGAAAATTATTAATTTAAGAATTTGAGGCTATACAAAAAATTAAGGGGCCTAAGTTTGCATTTACTGCGCAGGCTATTTAACTAGGTAACTATTATGATAAGTGATATGCAATATTAGAGAATTAAAGAAAATTCTATAATAAAAGAAGGCAGACTAGAGCAGACAAGAAATGCTTGTAATTACATAACGGACTATAAAAGAAGAAAAAGTAACAATTACGAGTAGAATTATAACATAAGTTATAATTATGAAATAAGAACAGAAAAGCTTATCATGAGACTTATAATAAATTGGTAAGCAATGATAGTAGAGAATAATGATAGAAGCTTATTTACACAACTTATACTAAGTTGATAAGCAAATAATACAGAAATAATAAAAGAGGCTTATTTTATTGAACTTAAGGGTTTATATATTATGTTAAATAAGCAAGATAATGAATGTGGCTCATACTAACAACATTCCCTACTAGACCTATGGTTATCTCACAATAGTTAGAAGTGAGACGAGGGCAAGAATATGCAAATTAAATTAAAATAAGTAGCCAACAGAATAAAAAAGCAAACTAAACGCTAATTAAAAGATTAGACTTTGGGTCTAATAAAAGAATCGAAATGCATTTGGAGCAGCCTAAAGGATGAAGCGCCTAACGAAGCAGTTCATCACGGATTTCAGCAATGGAGAAGCACGTCCAACTTAGTATTTTTGGGCTTCAAAGAAGTACGAGACTTCAAAGGGACGTGAAGATACTCTAGGATGGCCCTCTGGGTAGGCCTAACGAAGCTGCATCACCGGAGGCAGGTCTGTAGGTGTTCCATCAAGAGAGTATGCCTCGACTGCATTCGCATTGTAGGCCTAACGAAGTGGACCTTTATAGGCAGTCAGAAGGGCTTGGTGTTCGGGAGTAGGGTATTCATATGTCTAGTACTTGCAAGTAAGTTTAAGGATAGTCGCATGCAGATATCGGCCAGCATCAAGACCAAGAGCTATTTCGAGAAATACTAGAGTTAAACCAACAGGCCAATGATTCTTTCACTATCGAGACATTGGATGGGGAGGCACCCACAATTGAATGTTAAATTGTTTGCAGTAGGGCACAACCACTTAACTCTTTAGAATTCTTTCAATTAGTTGAGGGGTGGCTGCGTGAGGCCATAGCCACGATGAGAAAAGAGACAGACCAACTAGAATATCTGCATTGTAGGCCTAACAAAGCTGTCTTTTACAGATATAGAAAATCCCCGACCGAGTTTCGTACAAGGTAGACCTTGTTGGCGAGATTTAGAGAGTAGACAGAACGATTACGTATAGTCCTTAATATATGCACTGGGTGGTACATTGCAGATGTCCGAGCATTAGTATAGACTATTGCGGACGCAGTTTTACATTTTCATAGTTGACGACGGAACACTTGTATTGTAGGCCTCACGAAGCTGTCCTTTACAGATGTAGTCACAGAACGCTGTAGGTGCAAGACGATGGAGTCCTTTTCGAGGAGGATACGGAAGGTACCATAGGTGGTACCTAGGACCAATATGGTCATTGGGCATATAGCTACATATATGTATATATTAGTTATTAGGTTTTAATCTACTATGGAGTAGATGTGCACGGTTCACGAACAGAGGCGAGAGTATTGTAACCTAATGAACCTAATATAAGAGTAAATGGAAATAAAACGATATATGTAGAATTAAGCCTAAAAGTATATAATTTATTCATTCACCAGAACTTTTGTTCCGACCCCTTCCTCATAAAATCCTACAGGTTAGGTAGATGGTAGAGACTTCTCAGCTTTATGACACTTGCTTAGAAAGTGTTATTATTTGGATGAGCATTTACTTACTATTATATTTTAGTCAATCCCGCTGTGAGATAAATTATTGAGCCCTGATTTATTTGTCTTTGCCTATTTGCAGGATACCAGATACCCAACTCGGGCTTCAATTGGCTTGGTTTTTAGCATTTTTGTGAAATAATCCGAACCACCAGAATTCGAGTTGTTATAGTTTGTTTGGTTATGTTTAAATTATTTGAATTGTTGTTGAAATATGTTAAAATATTGGTTTGAATTCTTGCTTTGAAAGTGACACATGTGATCCATTTATATGGACTTAAACGAACTTGGAATGGACTTTAATGGACTTTTATGATATATGAATAGGCCTTTAACAAAGCATATAGATTATAGATGGAGTTTAGTTTAGGTTGGACTCGGATTTGGAAGTGCCCTCATAGCGATAGTCGCTATAGATGCAGTTGTGAATTGCCTTATTTTTGGTGATTGCTATGGAACTTTGTAGAGAGATCCTTAGGGTTTCTCACCATATTTATAATGTCTTATATATATGTTTGTTGCTATTAAAAGATTGGATTGTAAAAGGTTAAGTAACATTTCGAAAAGTGGCCAAAACTTCACTTGTGCAAAATTGCATCATTTAGCCTTCATTTTGGACTTTAAAAGGTTTGAAAAGATATTTAAATTTAAGTATTTTATTTCATTCTTTTTACAAGTGTTTACTAACTCATATTATATTATTTCAAAAGTGGTTTGAGATATTTATGATTGTTTAAGAATTAGTTGTAAATTTTTTAAAGAAGGGATATGTTATTAAAATATATAGAAAACATGTTCTTTTCAAGTTTTGATAAAAATTGTGAATTTGTTATTTTCAAGTAATATTTTGGATAAATATTTTAAAACTTATTATAACTATTTTAAAAGTATATACAAATTTTTTTGAAAATGGGTTAGAATTGCTAAATGGCTAAATGGTTAATTGTTTAATTACTTGTTTGAAAATTAATTAACGATGGTTAACACTAAAAGAAGATGAAGTAAGGCTTATCAATTTGTGAGAGTTAAGATTGATGTCGAGTAGGGACAGAGCAATAGAGCTCTAACCTATCGGTTTCCCACTTGGCCAAGGAATAGTAAGTTGGAAAATGTTGGAAACATGTTAATCATGCTGATTTCTTACTTGTTTATAGAAATCATTAATACTATACTTAACACTAAAAGCCGACGAGGTAGACTTATATATTTGTGAGATTCAAGAATGAAGTGTTTAAGCAAGGCTTTGATGCAATCGGTGCTCTAACTTACTTGGCTTCACTCTTGGATGAGGAATAGTTAAGTTGGAATCTTGGAAACGAGTTAACCGTACGAATCGTGATTTGTATAAGCAATTATTTTGATTAGATAATCGATTAGTCGATTATCGAACTTGACCAAATATTGACTTAAGAAGTTATCGAAAGAATCGTGGTTTCATACCAACGAGAACCCCCGGGGAGGAGTATTGGTATGAAACATCTATAGCTTTCGGTTACTTCTAAGAGAACCAGAAATAAGTTTACAGGGAAATCATTGATTAGTTTTGAAGAGTTCGGTAAGTGGGAAGAGTTTACTTATAGGAGATAACTCAAAACTGTAATTACATCAAAACCATATACGCGATCTATGTTCTGTAAGCAGTTGTGAAGTAGAATGTTATAGAGTTGAACTGTCTATCATAAGGTTAAGTCCAAGGGAAAGATCAGCGTTAACATTTCAAACTATGTCATCATAAAGGACTATCTATCTTGAGGAGTATTCCAAGAGAGAGGACAAGGTTAGCATTTGTCGGAGGACTTATGCAGGGAACCTATGTGGAAGTTCGAGATCTATTCAAGATGCTTGAATCCATGTAAGGATTCATGATTTGTTAGGGATGAAGGAATCTAATTGGGGATTCGTGTGCTGGTCGAGTGAATAAAGACTCGTGTGAAGATGTTGAATGTAGCCTTGACATTGAGAATGACCAAAATAAGAGTAGGATGCACAATCTCGGGTTTAGCTTACCCATGAGGGTATATCAACTCCAGATCTAGAATATAATTTCAATTATTGGGCATGGGAGTTGGTTATACTTGGTGCCATGCAGTTCACCGTTGGACTAGTTGTGTTCACCTTAGAGTATATCCTATCTAGAGATATACGATGCTCGGAAGGAAGTTTCTAATCTTTGACATGGAGATCCGCTTCAGTTTACTGAGGGCATCTCCGTAGAAAACAATCCATATATGAATGCGCCTTAGCGGTATTGATTTTATACTGTTATCCTGCCTTTTGGCAAGGCCATGACACCAAGGAATTGACTAGTAACCAATGACGGCCCGTCTTGGAGATCAGTTATACACAGGCTCACTATGGACATCGACGAATTTTGTCAGAGTCCGGATCGAGCTAAAATTGGTATGATATGACAAGCTAAGCTATGAGAGTCAACATTCCAAATCTTGAGTCAATCCGAGTTCGTATGCTCAAGTTATGAACGATACAAAATTGGATGAAAACCAACCACCGGTCGAGTCGCTCAGTTCGAATCCATCGGAGAGGCCAACTTCGACTCGCTCAGTTCGACTCGCTTCACAACCATCAGAAGTGACAACTTCGACTAGCTTCACAACACTCAAAAGTGACTACTTCGACTCGCTCCACTTCGTCTCCATCAAATGCCTTCTACGACTCGCTTCGCAACACTCAGCAGTGACTACTTCGACTCGCTCCGCTTCGCCTCCATCAGATGCCTTCTTCGACTCGCTCGATCAGCGCATACTTCGACTCGCTCCGCCTCGAGCCACACTTCGACTCGCTCCGCCTCGAGCCATACTTCGACTCGCTCCACTTCATCGACTTCGCATCCATCCAAAGACTTCTACTTCGTGTCCATCGATGTGGAGCAAAGCACAGTAGTCAATACAAGTTAATGCCACGTCACCGAGTCAAACGGAACCGAGTCGAATGAAAAGTGAGTCGAAACAAAAGCGAGTCAAACCAAACAACCTACCGAGAATCCCAATTCGTATCGATCATATCTCCTAATCTACTAGTCCAAATGCTATGAAATTTTCATAGAAGGCTACGTGCATGCTAAAGAATGTCCACGCCAAATTTCGACTCCATTGGATGAAATCTTGATCGATACGAAATTTGTTCGTATCGATCACGAATCGGACCGAAACTTCACGGGCTTGGGTGCGCGGGCTTGGTCACGTGCCAGAGAGGATCTCCCGAGATCTGAGCGAAATACCAGCCTCCTACACCTATAAATAGATCCCCAAAGCCAACAGAAAAGAGGTTCTTCTTCCTCTTTGAGATCTCCAACGCCCGGACTCCGCCAGATCCAGATCTGAACTCCATTGCTGCTGCTACCAACGAATTTAACTGCACCAAATCATAATTCTCTACTGTAATTCATTGAATTCAATTGTAACCATCAAAGAAAGATCAATAAAGCAAACTACTTCATAGTGGACGTAGGCAATGCGCCGAACCACTCTAAATTCTTGTGTCTCCTTGCATGTTATTTATTTTCATATCTGAGATCTGGAGTTTTTGTTAGATAATTCCTCCTTTTCCATTTAATTTCTTCATTTTATCTGTTCAAAAATTTCCAAAGAGTGTTGTGCCCAATTTTGGTACAAACACTTTGGTGCTTTCATTGAGAAAAACCCAATTTTTCTCCTGCTCTTTGGATCTCCTATCTATATCGGATTGCACAAATCTAAGAAGAATATCCAGATCTAGAACTTTGAAGCCCTTCCATTCTATTCAGATCTGCATTAGATCTAGGAAAGGACTTTCATCAATTCGTTATGGTGAGCACACGTACCACTTCTACAGCTGCTGATCAAGGAGCACGGGACCGACAGAATCCCGTGCAATCACCTCCATCTAACCAAAATGCCGCAGGACCTTCAGATCCATCAGGTCCAATCACCAGACAAGAATTCCAGACAGCTAACTAAATAACTGCGCGCCAACACAGAGTTGTCCAACCAGCTGAATCGCCAAAGGCACAGAAAATCTAGAAGAGACCAAGGTTCCTATTCTTCCACAGAGAGTTCAGCCTCCTCTGATGGCCAAACCAGATCCACACGCCCGCGGCTAGGTGTAAGCTACACCCAAGCCACGGGACACCAACCTACTTCAAACCTAGAACTGGACCATCCGCTAGTCTCCGTACAGAACCTTCATCTTGAGGAGGTGTTGCTCCTTACCATGTCACCGACAACATTGCTACTACCACCACTGCCGGACGAGGAGGTGATGCTAGAAACCAAGATGATCCTCAACTTAACCAATGAGAGCAGACTCCTGAGCCTTATGTCCCTGAGGATGTTGAACCAAGGAGGCGAGGCACGGACCATCGACCGCGTCCGGTCCAGACTCGCGCTGTGGAACCCGACCACACCTTGGCACAACATGCTCCAAGTATCTGAATGCCGGATATATCAACGATGATTCGTCAAATGATCCGTGAAAGTCAGGGTCTCAGTAATGACGACTGGGGAATCTCCCGGAGTCATACCCCTTTCACCGATGACGTATTATATGATGAACCACCTCGACGCTTCAGGATGCCAGCTTTGCCAGTCTATGAAGGGAGTTCTGACCCCAATCAACACATCCTGAAGTACGAATGGCTAATGAATGTTGCGAGAGCTGATGATGCAGTAAAATGCCGTAGTTTCCCCATTTCTCTAGGGGGCATCGCTACCGTGTGGTTTACTCGTTTGCCACCACGATCCATTTCTAATTTTGATCAGATGGCCACAAAGTTCGTTGAACAATTCTGTATGCACGTGGCAAGGCCTAAAGACGTTAACACTCTGTCTAGTGTTACACAAGCTCCCGGAGAAACACTTAGACGTTACTTGGAGCGATTCCACCCTGCGTGTGCAGAAATAAGCAATCCCAATGATAACTCTATCCTGATGGCATTGACTAAGGGGATTGATGCCGATTCCGAGTTCGGAAATTGGTTAGCTAGAAAACCACCTACATCATTGGACCGTTTCTATTCCAAGGCAGCCCAATTCTTGAGAAGGGAGGATGCGAAACAGTCTAGGAAGCAGGATGACGCAGGGCCCAACATCGAAGGAATCCAAAGTAACATCGCTATTAAATAGTCCGAAGATAGTTCTGGAAAAGTTTAGTTGAACGTGCAAAATAAACAGAATCAGCAGAGGGACAATGGAAATCAAAACAAAAAACGCGATCAGAATCGTGGTCCGCGGCGTAGAGCTTCCATGTATGATAATTACACTCCATTGAACACGTCATTGGAAAATGTGTATTTGCAGACCTGCAATACCATGCAATACAAGAAACCTGCCCCTAAACCACCAACTAAAAGACAAATCCAAACAGGGAAGTTTTGCAGATTCCACGAAAGCTATGGCCACAACACCAATGAGTGTCGTCACTTACAAGACCTCATCAAAAAACTGATACGTGAATGGAAGTTGGATCAGTATGTCCGGGCGCCGCAGTTTGGTGGTGTGGGCCCATCAAATTAGAATCGTGCTCCGAATCAGGAAAGACAGGAGGAACCCGCTCATACAGGCGGGAGGTTGGTTATTAATACGATAAGTGGTGGTCCTCACCCAGCAGATCGAAGCTGGAAGGAAATGGAGTCGTACGCCAGTTCTATCAGGCATGCAGACTTCGAATGCTATAGTAACTCTGATGAAGGGGCTCCGGCCAAGCAACAGAAGACGATGACAGATGACATCGTGTTCAGGAACAGAGACGCTGATAAAGTCGAAGCCACCACTATCGATCCACTGGTCATCTCATCTCAAGTAGGTCCCGCTTGGATGAAGAGAATTTTAGTTGATAGTAGAAGCTCTGTGAATATTTTGTTCAAGCGAGCTTATGATCAAATGAGAATGGAAGCCACGGACTTGAAACCTTGTCGATCTCGAGTCCATGGTTTCAACGGAAGTGCTACTATATCCACTGGAATGGTTGAACTGCCAGTAGAGTTGGGAATTGGAGAACGTCGGAGAGTACGGATGTTGCAGTTCATTGTTTTGGACATAGACTCCCCATATAACGCTTTCTTGGGCCGACCGGCCCTTGTTGAATTCAGGGCAGCCATTGCCCCATGGTGTTTGACTCTAAATTTCCCCACTGATCGTGGAGTAGGGATCATTCAAGGAGATCAGGCTGCTGCCAGAGCCTGTTATGTTGCTGAGCTGCGGGAGGCGCAGCGAAAGGAGAAGGGAAAGGGCGTAGAGGAATCCCTCTGCGTCCGTTTTATCGATAATTGACAATTAATGCCCGGGCCTAGGCCCGGGCACCCCAGCCAATTCCTCAAGGATCTAGACCCCAGAGAAACTGAAGACGAAGGAGAATCTAAAGAAAGTCAAGCATCCCCGGCCGAACTGACGATTGATGTCCCTATTGACGATGACGATGATTCTAGAATGATAAAGATTGGGTCTCAGCTAAGCCAGCAAACTAAAGAGGAATTGGTTGAATTTCTGCGGGCAAATCTTGATGTATTTGCCTAGACACATTCTGATATGTGTGGGATCTCGCCGGACATCGCGAGCCACACACTGAATATTGACCCACGGCATATCCCGGTCAAGCAGAAAAGGCGTGGTATGGATCCAGAGAGATCTGCCGCCCTTAAAGAAGAAGTAGAAAAGCTTGAGGCGAACGGATTCATTCGAGATGCGCTATATCCTGAATGAGTGTCGAATCCCGTGCTTGTACGAAAGCCGAATGGAAAGTGGAGAACATGTGTCGATTATTCCGATCTGAATAAAGCATGTCCCAAAGACAGTTTTCCACTTCCCAGAATTGATCAGCTAGTAGATTCGACAGCTGGGCATGAACTCTTATCCTTCATGGACGCGTACTCTGGCTACAATCAGATACCGATGCATTTACCCGATCAAGAACATACCATCTTCGTGACCAATTTGGGACTTTATTGCTACAAGGTTATGCCATTCGGACTCAAGAACGCCGGAGCTACTTATCAACGATTGGTCAATTGGATGTTTGCCAATCAAATCGGGAAAACCATGGAAGTATATGTAGATGACATGATTGTGAAGTCACGACTCTCCACTGACCATGTTAAAGATTTGGAAACTATGTTCAACATACTTCGAGAATACAAAATGAAGCTAAATCCACTGAAATGTCACTTTGGAGTTGCATCCGGGAAATTCCTTGGGTTCATTGTCAACGCCCGAGGAATCGAAGCTAATCCTGAAAAGATTTGGGCAATCAGAAACCTTGAAACTCCAAAGACTATAAAGCAAGTCCAAAGTCTCAATGGGAAAGTAGCAGCATTGAGCGGGTTCATTTCAAAGTCCACTGACAAATGCATTCCCTTCTTCGATCTGATTCGAAAAGGAAAATGCAACTTTGAATAGACCACGGAGTGCGAGGGCACTTTCCAAGCACTAGTTCAACATCTATCCACACCACCTATCCTGTCGAAGCCTATCGACCATGAGAAGTTGTTCGTATATTTGGCGATATCAGAGAACGCCATCAGCGCTGCATTAATCTGAGAAGAAGACGAGATACAGAAGCCAGTATACTACGTCAGCAAGCGATTGACCGGGGCTAAAAGGAATTATCCGAAATTGGAGAAGTTGGCTTACTGCCTTGTTATTGCATCAAGAAAACTCCAACCATACTTCCAGGCACATTCCATTATTGTTTACACCGACCAGCCGTTACGACAGGTCCTTTCGCGGCCTGAGACGTCTGGTAGGTTACTCAAGTGGAACATCGAACTGAGCCAGTTTGACATTACTTACGCTCCGAGACGGGCCATACAAGAACAAGTTCTAGCTGATTTCATAGCTGAATTTATCATTCTAGAGAACTTGCGCAAAACCAGTGAATCCCCCGAATACGTCTGGAAACTTTATACCGACGGTGCATCAAACGACCAGTGTTCAGGCGTTGGTGTTGTGCTCGAAACTCCCGAAGGTCGATCCATATGTTATGCCTTGAAGTTCGATTTTCATGCGACTAATAATAAAGCTGAATATGAAGCCCTCTTAGCTGGCTTGAAACTTGCTAGAGATTTGAGAATTATCGCAGTGGAAATTTATTGTGACTCACAATTAGTTGTGTGTCAAGTACGGGGAGAGTATCAAGCAAGAGATCGAAGGCTGGTTGCTTACTTAGCTCGAGTTCAGGAAGTACTGAATCAATTCGATTACTACACCATCTATTGTATACCTCGAGAACGCAACCAAAAGGCCGATTCATTGGCAAAGCTAGCCAGCACAGGCGAAGCTCAACAAATGGGACTCGTTCCCGTAGAGACATTACCCTCTCCAAGCATTGACCGGGCAGAGATAGACTGGGTATGCGAGACCATCCCCGAAAAAGATTCATGGATGACTCCACTCAGAAACTACATTGAGCATGGAACCCTGCCGGAACGCAGGAGTGAAGAGAGACAAGTTCTTAGAAAGGCCTCACAATTCACCATTCAGAATGGAGTCATGTATAGAGAGGGTACTATGTTCCTCTACTCCGGTGTATCGCTCACGATGAAATCAAACGAGTGATGCACGATGTGCACGAGGGAGAATGTGGCGATCACACCGGGGGGCAAGCACTTGCCAAGAAAATACTTCGATACGGATATTACTGGCCTACAGTGAATCGTGACGCATCGGATTATGCGAAGAAATGTGACCGGTGTCAGAAGCATGCTCGAATTCCTAGAGCCCCGCCTACCGAGATAACACAGATGGTCAGCCCATGGTCGTTTTCAATGTGGGGTATCGACATCATCGGTGCTTTACCTCTGGCGAAAGGTGGTGCAAAATACGCCATCGTCGCAGTTGATTACTTTACAAAGTGGGATGAAGCCGAAGCTCTCCCTACCATTACAACGAAGAAAGTAATCAACTTTGTGCTTCGTAACATCATCTGTCAATTCTGTCTCCCAAACACCATTATTACGGACAATGTAACCCAATTCGACAGTGCTGAATTTAAAGATTTCTGCAAATGAAATCAGATCCAAAAGAAATTCTCTACAGTTGCAAACCCTCAGGCAAACGGACAGGTCGAAGCAGTTAATAAAGTTATAAAATCCATCCTGATAAAACGACTGGAAAAGGTCGGCGGCAAGTGGGTCGATGAACTTCCAATGGCTCTATGGGCTTACCGAACAACCCACAAGACCGCGACCGGCCATACTCCATTCTCTCTCTCTTACGGCTCAGAAGCCGTTATTCCAGTTGAACTAGAAGTACCTTCTCATCGTGTGACATACTATGATCTGAAGACAAATGCTATACTACTTGTTGAATCTCTCGATCTACTAGATGAGAAGTGTGAAGAAGCTGATTTGGGGGCAGCTGCGCATCGAAGTCAAGTCCCCGATTGTACAACGCCAAGGTCCATCCGCGAACCTTCCAACTAGGCGATCTTGTCTTAAAAAGAATCTATCCGGTTCCTTCGCATATGAAGCCGACATGGGAAGGACCGTATGTTGTTAAACGAAGACTCAAAGATGGCACATTCAAGTTATCGACCGTCGACGGTCTTACTCTGCCAAGAGCTTGGAATAGCGAGAGCCTTCGCCGCTATTACACATGACATGCTATCTTTATCCATTTAGTCTACTTTCCTTTTTTGCAATTTGTTTCTGCATTTCGAAATTAGAACTTGAAATAAGGCAACTGACTTTGCCATACTTTCTTATTTCAGCAATAAAATGCAATCTCTTCGAGCCAAAGCTGTGATTTACTTGAAATGCTTCATATGACCATCGCTATGCACGGAGAGCTAAGTTTCACCATACGGTGGAATTTATTCAAATAGAGAGTGACTGCGATGCGATCAATCACTCGCTATGTGAAACCCGAGCTCGGGGACAAGCCATCACATCAAATTCAAATAAGGGTTGATACACGACAATCCACCATCAACTCCGTATTCCCAGAGTGCGAAGCGGAGTACAAACATCAGCTCTGAGTTCCCAGAGTGCGAACCGGAGTATAAACATCAACTCCATATTCCCAGAGGGCGAAGCGGAGTATAAACATCAACTCCGTATTCCCAAAGTGTGAAGCGGAGTATAAACATCAACTCCGTATTCCCAAAGTGCGAAGCGGAGTACAAACATCAGCTCCGAGTTCCCAGAGTGCGAACCGGAGTACAAACATCAACTCCGTATTCCCAAAGGGCGAAGCGGAGTATAAACATCAACTTCGTATTCCCAGAGTGCGAAACGGAGTATAAACATCAACTCCGAGTTCCCAGAGTGCGAACCGGAAAATAAACATCAACTCCAAACTCCCAGAGCGCGAGTCGGAGTACAAACATCAGCTCCGAGTTCCCAGAGTGCGAACCGGAGTATAAACATCAACTCTGTATTCCCAGAGGGCGAAGCGGAGTATAAACATCAACTCTGTATTCTCAGAGTGCGAAGCGGAGTATAAACATCAACTCTGTATTCCCAGAGTGCGAAGCGGAGTACAAACATCAGCTCCGAGTTCCCAGAGTGCGAACCGGAGTATAAACATCAACTCCGTATTCCCAGAGGGTGAAGCGGAGTATAAACATCAACTCCGTATTCCCAGAGTGCGCAGCGGAGTATAAACATCAACTCTGTATTTCCAGAGTGCGAAGCGGAGTATAAACATCAACTCGGAGTTCCCAGAGTGCGAACCGGAATATAAACATCAACTCCAAACTTCCAGAGCGCGAGTCGAAGTATTAACATTAACTTCGAGTTCCCAGAGCGCGAACCGGAGTATAAACATCATCTCTGTATTCCCAGAGTGCGAAGCGGAGTATAAACATCAACTCCCAGTTCCCAAAGTACGAACCGGAGTATAAACATCAACTCCGTATTCCCAGATCGCGAAGCGGAGTATAAACATCAACTCCGTATTCCCAGAGTGCGAAGCGGAGTACAAACATCAACTCCGAGTTCCCAGAGTGCGAACCGGAGTATAAACACCAATTCCGAGTTCCCAGAACGCAAGCCGGAGTATAAACATCAACTCTGAATTCCCAGAGCGCGTACTGGAGTATAAACGACAACTCCGAACTCCCAGAGTGCAAGTCAGAGTATGAACATCGACTCCGGATTCCCAAAGTGCGAAACGGAGCGAAAACACCAACTTCAAGTTCCCGAAGCATGAATCGAAGTATAAATATCAACTCCAAACTCCCAGAGTGTGAGTCAGAGTACAAATGTCAATTCCAAGTCCCCAGATCGCAGACATATGATTAAAACTTAGACCGGCGTGATCAACTGCCAGAAAGCAAATGGGACTCTCCGTAGTGCGGATATGATCATCGACAATCAAACAAGCATGGATGCATTACTCAATCTCCGCTTGCCTCAGACATCCGTTCGGTGGCACTAGACTCAACATGTTATAAGTAAGAAGCGATCGTCGACTGATGGTCTACAACTCAACCCCAAGACTAGGGGCAGGACTTAAGCATCAACCATTGATTGAAGCGATGCGATGTCAGAATTCAACTCACTTCCTGGTCGCAAGCCATGTCTACAGTTTCCGAACTTGGCAAACAAAAACAAACTTCATTCGGAAGCTGGAACTTCACAAGTGCATTTCAGATATTAAAACACTTAGGCAAATACACAATGACAAAAAAGAAGTCAAAAAAGAGAAGTTTCATTTCTATTTGTTTATAAAAGAAGTTCGTATACAAGTTTGTTCCAAGAATCCCTACTAGCAAGGGCCAAACCCGCATCTATACACGGCCAACAAAATGTAAGTCAAAATAAACCGGGGAAGCATGTTTAATCTTTCTTCTTCCTTGGCTTCCTCCTCGGTGTAGACCCACTGGAGCCACCACTGATCTTCCTCTTCGAGCCTTTGCTTTTCGGTGGTTGGTCTTCAGGCGAGGGCATTATATCAACATTCTCCTATGAACTCGAGTGAATAGGAATGCTCCCTGCGGGCGGAGTCGGAGGGATAGGATCAAACGTGGAAGATGGAATAGCCGCGTTAGTATCGTAGAATGTACCGCCGGGCGATATCATTCTGAGCGGAGCTGGACCAAGTGCCGCCGTCCCACCTCCAAGACTGCCGCCATGTGTTGCGGCATCCATTTCAACAGCGATTTGTGCCAAGATTTCCTCTTCAGCAGCCGACCGAGCCTCGCTGGGAGCGTCAGTAGTTGGCATCGAAAAGCTTGTGGCAGGAACGTCTCCACCCATGACGAATGTTAGATCAGCCAAAGGGTCGCCATGACAGCGAAAGAGCTCCTCCATCAGTTGCTCGTCGAAAATAAGTGTGCCTCCCTAAATATCGTCAAGAGGCGCTGCAGTAGTCACGGTGATTGCTTCGGTCACGATAGCCTCCTGCACTGGATATGGTTCTTGAGTAGCAGGAGGCATGGCCGGTGCAGCATCGATCACTGGACAAAGAATAAGAGAACTGTTAGAACTTAACTCGATCAAAGATTTCGACTTAAGGAATATATGTGGAATGTTCAGAATACCTTCCTCGGTTTGACTTGTGGGCGGCAGAGCGGCATCAGTAACTTGCGCTGCAGCCGGTGACATCTGCGGCTGATTTGGATTATAAGCAGGAACAGCCTGGGGATCGACCGTAGACGAGGATTCGGGCTGGGTTGACGCGGGAACTTCGAGACTTGCTTTATGGTTGTCAACTCCAGAACCCTCTCCCACTTCAAAGTGCTGGGCGCCAAGTCTTTCCTTCTCACGCAGAATCATGACTCGTGCAGAATCTTCTTTTTATCTTCATTCAAAATGCGATTCTCGAGCTCAAATTCATCCACGGACTTGCCCTGATGTGCCTCTTTCTCTTCCTCCACCAGTCGGCCCCAAGCGTTGTAAAGATGCGCCGGATAGTCATCGAGCCAGGCTAGACCCCTGTGCCTCAGCACATTAGCGTTGTAAACAACGAGAAGGTCTTCGATGTCAGCCTCTAGCCTGGACTCGGCCAACTTCACTTTATCTTCAACCTCAGCCTCCACCTTGCGGACTTTAGCCACAGCCGCATCCCATTCTCCCCTGAGCAGAACAGTTTGTTCGCACGCCTTTTGGGCTGTGTTGTTCGCATCAACTTTTTCCTTGGCCATGTCGGCAAATTTGGCCTTAAGTTCATTAAGCTCTTTGACCGCCGCATCCCGCTCGGCGGTGACTTTAGTGTTCCGGTGGCCCATCTCCTCCACCAGGGCAACATGTGTCTGCCCCAACCGCTCCATTGCCGCCTTCGCTTCGTCAGCTTTTTTGGTGGCCTCAATTTCTGATTTATAAGAAGACTCGGCTTCGGCAATAAGCACTTGAATAATCAGATCCCTTTGAGCGAGCTCAGTTTCCATCTTCTCAAGCGCTTTGGCTCGCTCAAAGGCCACCTTAGAAGCCTTCTCTACAGCCTTAACCCACTCTCGGTATTGAGTGTAGATGTCGTGGACATAATCATGCATCATGCCTTCTACCCCTGATGGAATTCTCTTTAACTGAGGAGGGAAGACATAGCCGTCGAAGCAGATATTCGGAAAATCCTTCCTCATCTGAGCTAATTTAAGGGCCTCTTCCCCTGTGGGCTCAGTTGGGACCTGCTCTGTAATCATGGAGGCTGTAGTCTCAATTCTCTGAAGATGAGTTTCGGGCCTAGAAGCATGAGAAGATGGCCTGTGACGAGGAGGCTCTGGTGGATTTCAAATTTGAACAGGAGGAGGAGACGGAAGTCTAGGAGGAGGAAAGCATGATATGGATCGATGTCTATACTCTCTGTCACGCCCGTACCTGTCCTGGTTAGAGTATTCGCGATCGCGATCCCTATCTGAATCCCTCCTACGGGAATCTTAATAAGAAGAAGTTTTTCGGGCGGAGCGAAGACTCCCGAGCATCGATCCTTTTCCAGACATAGTACCTGAAAATGAGAAACAAGGAAAGAGTTAGTGACTTCTTAAGTTGGTCGATTTACAGTCGTGAATCATGTAGTGAAGTGAAGTGTATGCATGTGCAACCCCCCGACCAACCAGAAATGTCGGCCGCACTCGTAGCAAGCAAATCGCTCAGTTCAAGAGCACTATCAAGCTCCTCCATCTCGGCGTCGTGTTGAGAAGACACAAAATCCAAAATCGGAACATCGGCAAGCCCTTCAAAAAGATTCTCTACCGGCGGGGGAGAAGCCTCCGCAATTCTAATCCCCGGGATGGGCAAAGACACGACCACGGATTTAAATCTCTCAGATTTAGAGCGTTTGTGAGCAACAGCCTTGCCTTTTCTCTTTCCTCCGGAACCTTGAACATCGGAAGAAGGCCCGGCTGGGAGCTCGGTATCGGTAGGCGTTCACTCTGGATCAACTTCCTCGGTTATCACGACTGCGGGCGCTTTGCGCTTCACCCGTTTCTTAGAGACCACTTTAAGTGTCCCCTCCAGCCGAATGCTCTTCCGCCGTTCTATCAGCCCGACAGTCCTCAAATTCCTGTCGGTCAGGACCAAGTCTATGTGCCTCTCTTCGCCCGGAAACGCTTGAAGAATCTGAACAAGCTCTCTGAAGTATGCACCATCAGGACGAGAGATTGCAGCTATAAAAAGGGAAAAGTATGTCAGTTTTGAAGTCAGTTACTAATATCTCAATGATTCAAGAGAGAAATGGCAACACTTACGTCTATCCAACCACCGCCTAGCAAATCCAGGGGGGCACCGAACATAGAACCATTCGGTTTTATAGTAACTTAGCCTTCCCTAGGAGCCCAATACAATGTGGCAGTTTCTGACCGCTTCCAGGAAGGTGAAAGAAGGGCTGTCTCCACGGCTCTTGACGTTGAATAAATATCCGATTTCGATCGGCTTCGGCGGTCGAAAGAGGATCTCCATAAACAGGACAAAGGTGCTGTTCAACAAGGCATACCCATTGGGATGTAGCTGAGATGGAGCTATGCCAAGAAATGATAACATCTCCCTTATATATTGATTGAAGGGAGGGAGTGTCCACGTTGTGCAATCGTGACGGTTGAAAGCGGTAAACCGCTCTGGAGAATCATGCGGCCTGTCATTTCGCCCAGGAAGTAGCACGTCGTCGAGCGATAGACCGTGCCTTAAGCAAATCCGTCCTAGCATATCTTCGGAGATACCCGACGGCACTGAATCTTGCGGATTACAAATGAACCGGACACCCGGACGGTCGTCCGAAGTTGGGTCTATAACTTCGGCTTCAATAACCGGTATCTCGATGGATGGAGGAATAGAACTTGGGAGTTCCTGTTGCTGTGAACTTGAGGGTTCCATGACTAGCTAGCTTATAAAAAATCATTGTTAAACTGACAATAACGCTCGTGCATCCCCCAGTGTAAAGTGTGTGAGTGTGTTGTGCAGTGCAGTACTGTATATCATTTAAGAAGATCAACAGGATTGAAGGAAGCATGTAAACGACGAGACTTCGGAATTCAGTATGAGGGACCGTCATCGCTGACCGTCACAACCGTATCATCTAGCTATTAACTAACATTCCAAGTTAAAGTTTGTTATCATTTTGATGAGTTCTAGTTTCATCGATGAGCTTCGATAGGCAATCAGATATGCGGTGAAACGGTTACGTCCAGTTATGCAAGTTTGAAGCTCGTCGGAGTCAATTGTTCAAATGTGTGAGGAGTTTAAAATTTTTAATGACCAATTCGTATCGCTCACGAGATCCGTGTTCGCATCGATAAGTCATGGTCATCCGCGTATGAGTTCGACTCGCTTCCAAGACTACGCAGTTCGACTCGATCCAAAAAACCCCAGTTCGACTCGATTCAAAGCCTTCGCTTTGACTCAATCCAAGGCTGCAGCTTCTACTCGGTCCAAAGCCACGCGCTTCAACTCGGTCCAAGGCTGCCGCTTTGACTCGATCCAATGTCATCCACTTCGAATCGGTCGAAGGCCATCATTTCGAATCCATCATACGCAACCCCTTCGTATCGATCCACGTATTCAAAGCATTCGATTCGATGCGAAGCCCCACCATCGATCGATACGAAGGCCTCCACCTCATCATCTCGAAACCCCTACTCCAGATCGACGCAAAGCTGAGGCAAAGGAATCTCGATCGATCGCAAAGGAGTCTCATGGTGCCCCCATGCAGGATCGATCGCAACGGACTCTAGTTAATCTGCTGTTAGAAATCGAGTCTCATCGTCTACACGTTGCATTCGCTTAGGGGATTACCTAAGGTTGGCAGTTAGTTCGAGTGATTGAAGGTATGAATCGGTTCGAAGGCAGGAATATTTCTTCTTTCTTCTCGAGTTTCTAAGCGATACGAAGGAAAGGAAGGAAAGCGAAAGGTAAAAAGTGGAAAAATGGCTAAGTACAAAGTATTTATATGGACTCGAAAGCAAAAGGAATGAACGATTCGCATCCCGATGGATTCGAACACACGTTTCGACTCCGTCTCCAATGCGTCGATGCGAAGCTCCCCTTCATATCGCTTGTCTTCGACTCCGTCCCATGTCCAGTTCGAATCCAAGACCGAGTCGAACAAGCAGTCTGAATCCAAGACCGAGTCGAACAAGCAGTTCGAATCCATCATCGAGTCGAACAGTCAACTCGACTCCATCGATACGAGACCACACTTCGTATCGACCACCTTCGACTCCGTCTCATGTGCAGATCGACTCCATCAAATCACGACTCCCAAAAGCCAACTCCATCGATACGAATTGACTGCTCATATCCATCAATGCAACGAATATTGATGCAAAAACCATGCTTTAACCTTTCACATCGATTCAAGAGAGGATCGATACGAAGGAACATTCAAAAATAACCATCAAGCGTTGTTGCAACGAATTTCACGTCGGTTCAGGAGAGGATCGATACGAAATTCAATATAAAATAAACTGACAACGACTCGTGAACGTACAAACGTCAACGAGAGTCAGGTTATCATATAAGCATGTATATCAGACTAATATTCAATGTTCCAGATTTACCAAAATTAGAAACTCATCTAATAACGATTACAGCAGCAGACGGCTAATCACTAGCATAAAGCAATCAGTCGCAGCAATGCAAGGTACAGCAGTTGACCGTCAACAGCTTACATTATCGAGAAAGAACAGTCGAAGATTACAGCTTTCATCGAAAAGACGATAACTATTCAGAGTGAAGATTGCAGCACTTCAAAGCACATCATGTTTTCACAAGACGTACTTTGGGGGGCAAATGTTATCCCGCCTTTTAACAAGGCCGTGACATCAAGGAATTGACTAGTAACCAATGACGGCCCGTCCTGGATATCAGTTATACACAGGCTCACTATGGATATCGATGAATTTTTTCCGAGTCCGGATCGAGCTAAAATTGGTATGACATGACAAGCTAAGCTATGAGAGTCAACATTCCAAATCTCAAGTCAATCTGAGTTCGTATGCTCAAGTTATGAACGATACAAAATTGGATGAAAACCAACCACCGGTCGAGTCGCTCAGTTCGAATCCATCGGAGAGGCCAACTTCGACTCGCTCAGTTCGACTCGCTTCGCAACCATCAGAAGTGACAACTTCGACTCGCTTCGCAACACTCAGAAGTGACTACTTCGACTCGCTTCGCTTCGTCTCCATCAGATGCCTTCTTTGACTCGCTTCGCAACACTCAGAAGTGACTACTTCCACTCGCTCCGCTTCGTCTCCATCAGATGCCTTCTTCGACTCGCTCGATCAGTGCATACTTCGACTCGCTCCGCCTCGAGCCACACTTCGACTCACTCTGCCTCGAGCCATACTTCGACCGGCTCCACTTCATCGACTCGCATCCATCCGAAGACTTCTACTTCATGTCCATCGATGTGGAGCAAAGCACAGCAGTCAATACAAGTTAATGCCACATCACCGAGTCAAATAGAACCGAGTTGAATGAAAAGCGAGTCGAACCAAACAGCCTACCGAGAATCCCAATTCGTATCGATCATATCTCCTAATCTACCAGTCCAAATGCTATGAAATTTTCACAGAAGGCTACGTGCATGCTAAAGAATGTCCACGCCAAATTTCGACTCCATTGGATGAAATCTTGATCGATACGAAATCTGTTCGTATCGATCACGGATCGGACCGAAACTTCACGGGCTTGGGTGCGCAGGCTTGGTCACGTGCCAGAGAGGATCTCCCGAGATCTGAGCGAAATACCAGCCTCCTACACATATAAATAGACACCCAAAGCCAACAGAAAAGGGGTTCTTCTTCCTCTTTGAGATCTCCAACACCCGGACTCCGCCAAATCCAGATCTGAACTCCATTGCTGCTGCTACCAACGAAATTCACTGCACCAAATCATAATTCTCTGCTGTAATTCATTGAATTCAATTGTAACCATCAAAGAAAGATCAATAAAGCAAACTACTTCATAGTGGACATAGGCAATGCGCCGAACCACTCTAAATTCTTGTGTCTCCTTGCATGTTATTTATTTTCATATCTGAGATCTGGAGTTTTTGTTAGATAATTCTTCTTTTTCCATTTAATTTCTTCATTTTATCTCTTCAAAAACTTCCGAAGAGTGTTGTGCCCAATTTTGGTACAAACATATACATATTATTGTTGTGGCGTTCACACAACAGCTATTCGTTATGATTTATGTATTACACTCTAGACATAATGTATCATATCACTATATGTTAAACTTAATGAATAGCTGGTTTCATTTGAGAGGAAAACTGTTGTGGTAATCCGTATAGTCTCAAAAAGATTCTATTATACGTCACTCTTATTTGTTGAGTTTATCACGCAGGTTTACTAGAATGATCCGAGTGTTATTTTCTTATAATGCTCGGGTCAGCCCCGTGAATGTTTTCAGATTTAGCTATAGAGGCTTTGGAGTTTATAGAGGGAAGCTGGATGATTACATTCCGTAGTATTTTTATTTCTGCTGCATTTCTGTATTGTATATATCAGCATTGTGAGGACAGACAGTTATAATTGTCCAAGCTGATGATAGTACTAAGGTTTTAGTAACTCTGATATTTATATATTGATATTAGTCATTTGTACTGTTCCTTTGATGTTATATATTATCGTTTCGTTGTGAGATTTTGATGTGTTCTTCCTTTTCTATTCTATTTTTTTTACCCTAACATTCTGTCTTTTCGACACTTGGATGCTCGGCACACGAATACCGTGGATATATTTACTGTCGACATTCGAGGGTCGAAAAGTCGGGGTCGTTACAGTTAAAATTCAAAAATTATTAAATTACCTACAATTTTCTAATCAAATTTCAAAATGGTAGAAATTTGAAAGAAAAAAAATAATCGATTAAAGTTCATAAGATTTGTGTTTACGATTATTGTATTGAGAATGAGAAAAGAATAGGTAAGAAAAGAAAAATGAATGTATGCAGTGGACCCTTAACAAAGTATCACTTTTATTATTTCCAAAATAAATTCTTTTTACATGTGTGGTCCGTCATGTTAAATTTTTGAAAAATTTCCACCTCGTTATAATTGAAGATGTGATGCAACGGAAAAACTTTGAAATGTTTAAGCTTCTGACATGTGCACTAAATGATAATAAGTAATTTCATTAAATTATTAATCATACGCTTCACATCCTAGCTTCTAGTTGAGCTCGTGATGAACTTAAGTCAGGCTACAGTAAGAACTATATATCCTTACAAAATCATCCTGCTATGGAACAAAAATAAATATCAAGCCTTGATAATTACATCCGGTATATACTTTATTTATTTTTATTTTTATTTTACATAAAAAGGAACTTAGTGTACATGCATTTGTCCAAAATAAGTGTATGTCCATACAATGAAATCAACAGCAGAAACAACAGGACTAAAAATAAAATAGGCATCATCTGCTCAACCTTATTTTCAGCACAAAACAGCCTCTTAGTAATAGTCCACACCAAAGTCTTTGCTATATACCTCAACAATTTAAGCAGCCATGGCTTCCCTCTTCCTTTTTTCTTGCATGCTTTATATTACAACTCTTTCATCTTCATCCTCCCCAGCTCTATCCGCAGTAGTCACACATCTCCCTGGCTATGTTGGTCCTCTTCCTTTTCATCTAGAAACTGGGTACATTAATTTTACTTTTTTTCATTAATTTTATTTCTGAAATATAACTCGGTTCTCACATAGACTTCTTCCTCTTTTGGAATACCATAAGTTACTACCTAATATTAATGTTCATTTACATGTATCATTTGTTATTATTTTTAAATCGATTTCGCATTTACAGTTTACTTCTTTTTTGATTTTTTTTTCATGTGACATGATTCACAGTTTCAATATGAACTTCATATTCTTTAGGGTTATCAATATGTCGTTATCCTAAACTTATTGATTTTTAAGCAGTATGCACTATTGTGTTTTTTTTTTTGGGTAAAACAAGTTCCCCCCCCCCCCCCCCCCCCCCCCATTTAAATATCCATCTTACAACTGATACAGATAATTTTAGTTATATTGAGTTATTAAAAAATGGACGATGGAGATTAAAAGAGATAGGGACACATGACATTTTAGGCTAATAGTATAAGATGTTTCATTTATATTGCCCGGACAAAAATGTGTGTAGTTCCCCCACTAGTTTGATATGACAATCATTTGGTTCCAAATACTGATCTATCATACATCAATGTTTTTAAACAAAATACTGGTTTTTTTTTTGTAATACAGTACCATTTGATATTCCCTTTCCTCTTTTAAAAGTAGAGTATCACCCTTAAAAGAAAGCATCCAATTCATTTCTCTTAGATTGAAGTTATATTGAAATAAAAAAATGTAAGCAATGATATGATAGCTTCTTTTGTTTCTTTTTTCTTTTTTGAAATTGGATACTTTATATGATAGTACATATTAGTATTGCAAGTCTTTGGTAGTAAACAAGAACATATATGTCAATGTATGTTCGATCACGCTATGCAAGTTTTGAATATCTGACCTTTCGCATCAAAGTCGAAGCGTCTAACCGCTAGGATAGTGATGCTGGTCTTCACATGATACTATGCATTTTACAATCCGATAACATACCTTTTTCAAAAATCGTTGAACGTACGTACACATGGACGGGTGAATGGTGTACAATTCTTCTACTATTTCATACATCTAGAAAGAAACCTGAGAAAAGATTACATATGATTCAGTTTCGATATAAACTTCATATTATTTTGGGTTATCAATAAGTCGCTTTACTAAACTATTTGATCTTCGAGCAGTTTGGACAACAACATTTTTGATTTTGTGTTCGTACTATTGTGTTTCTTATTCAAGGACTTGACGAAAAATTAAAAACACTAACTAATAATATGGCCCAGAAAAATACTTGTGCAGTCCCACTTGGTTGGTACGATAATCTCTAATCAGTTGGGTCCAAATACTGATCTATTATACATCAATATTGTTAAAGCAAAATAATGGTTGTTTTTTATTTTTTTAACTCATACAAGAAAGCATTCATTCCATATCACTTGTATTTTAGGTTATATTGTTCTCCGACAAAAAGAAATGACGTTATGTACTTTATAATATCATAACTTACCTTTTAAAAAATCATTGAAGGTATGTAAATGTGGACGAGGTGAATGATGTGGAATTCTTCTACTATTTCATACGTTCTGAAAGAAACCCGAGAGAAGATCCTTTGATACTATGGCTCACTGGAGGTCCTGGATGCTCTGCTTTCAGTGGTCTTGTATTTGAAATAGGCAAGTGAGATACTCTTTGATTTGGCAAACTGGAAATAAAACACAGTGTACATTCATAATTAGTGTAGCACTTTATATTCATAAATGTTTTCATTAATAATATACATGGAACCACTTCGTTCTTTCTGGTGGTTGATAATTTATATTCCATAAATGAAGTACATCATCTCTTTTAACATTTTAGGATTCAGTAACTACAGAAAATAAGTTGTCCTCTCAAATTCAAAGGGTGCATTAGGAAACATACAAATGATGTAGGCAACAAATATTCAATGCAGGAGATCCCATGATTAACCGCTGCTAGCTTTTAGTACTATTCTGAAATAAATGTTCAAACTGAGTTTAAAGGAGTGATCAGTGTGAAGACACATGAATGAGTGCATGGTCATAACTCAAAAAGAGTTCTAGTGGCACACATACTCTAGCTTATTGACAACATTATTGTGAGCTGTGGGCCGGGTTTATTTGGACTGTGGGTCAAGCCTGTGAGTGTCAAATCTGTCAGGGTTAAGCCTACTCTACCTAATAAAGGCAAAAAGGGTACACCCAAATCAAACAGGTTTTGAATTTTCACGTTTTAGCATATAGGCTCAAGTTCATCGATTTTAGAATTCAAGAAATAGTAAGAACTTGTTATTATAGGAGTTGGGTTTAGTTATTTACCTACATGTGCACTAAAAAAAAGTATACTTTGAGAGCAAGCAAATTTAAGTCTTCAACAAATACAGCAGTGATGAGTATTGATATTATATATTCTTTTGTATCATATTCATTCAGTTCTTATGTGTGTTTCTGCAGGTCCTCTAAACTTTGTCAAAGCCAAATACAACGGGAACATACCGTCCTTAGTTTATAATCCATATTCGTGGACAAAGGTAAATCATCTACTGCTACAATTCTGCATCATTAAAAGCCTTGCATCTCGATAGAAAAGGAAATGAATTATAACACCGATATTGGTAGTAATATATATACTTCTTTGCACCTCATCTTAATTCCACTATTGAGATGGAAGTCCAATGCCAATAGCGAAAGGACCAATATAGTGGTTTTTACTATTACTGCAGTAAAGTTAAAAGGTCGAGGAAGCTAATAAGTATTGAGATATGTTACTTCATACTTGTTTAACAGATAGTTTAAAATTTTGATAACCAATAAGGAGAAAAAACATGGCAACAGAGTATCTCGGTTCATAATTTTAATATTTCTAGTTTGTTTAGTAAAAATTTAAAAACATCAATTAAAAATCAAAAGATCTCCAAATGTTTGAATCCAATTCAAACACCTCAAATTTGAAAAAAAAAAATCAAAATTTCAAAGAAAATTACCAACCTTTGTTTTCAAGAAATAAGATAAAAGAAATTCAATTTTCCACTACATAAAAAACAATCCTTTATTAAAGAAATCCAAATTTCGTAAAGTGTTATTTCTTTTTCCTTTTTTGTTTGTGTGGTTGGGTGGGTTTTTTTTGTTGGTTTGGAAGGGGGGGGGGGGGGGGGGGGGGTTTGTTGTTTGAGGCGTGGTTGTTTGATGATGACTCAATAGGAAAAAATATAAATGGATCCTTGGAAACGTCTAAAAATTTCAAAAACAACAAAAAAAGTGGTTAAATAACAACTTTTCAAAATTACCCCCTTCTTCGAATAAAAAAAGAAAAAGAAATTCTGGTTGCATTTTGTCTACGATTTTAAGGCAATAAACTAAATGCTAAAGAAGACAAGCATTAGACTTCAACCGATAACGGCAGTTTTTGCTTATGTTATAACACAATATCATACAGCTCTCTCCATATGTGTTTGATAAAGGATATTAAATGGCTTAGAAAAAGAAAAGGAAATCAAGTAATTCAACTGATTGTCCTTTGAAATTTCCAGATTACAAACATTATATTCCTTGACTCTCCTGTTGGAACTGGGTTTTCATATGCTAAAAACCCCAAGGGTTATGAGGTTGATGACATGTCTTGGTCAAACCAAGCGAAAAAATTTCTAGCAAAGGTAAATAATTGTAAATATGTATTCTCCATGAACTAGTTCGTTTTTACAAATAATTTATACCAGAACAGAGTAATTGATTAAACACTTATGCAGTGGTATGCTGCAAATCCAGCATTCCTCTCCAATGATCTCTATATTGCCGGTGATTCTTATGCAGGAAAAGTTGTTCCAATAATAGCAGACATAATAGCACAAGGTAAATCCTAACTATATACACACATTTTTGTATATAGTGTTTGATATGTGATGTAAAGTAAGATGTAGCGGTAATTATTATATATCATATAAACAACATAATAACAATGCAAACTTGGTTAATTTCACAAATAGCAACAGCTAACTATATGTCTCCGATCGTAAACGACAATGCTAGAAGGCCTGAAAATAAAACGTTGGGGTAGTCAGGCTAGAGACAAAAATTAAGGAGAAAAGGTAGGAATTTAGGAGGTCCCCGTGTTGTTTATCTGTAGGCCTGACATTATGGAAAAGAAAAAAAAAAGCTTTGGACCTTCTAGCAATCAGTAAACAAATTATTTTTGACTGTGTTAAAAGTTCTAAGCATGATATTATTATTCTTTGTTTCTGTAGATATTGAAGCAGGGTCTCATCCTGCCTTTAATCTCAAGGTGCATAAATACTTTATAAGCATTATTAATATTAAGAAATAAAAGCTTAACATAGTAAAAACATTGTATTTATTATTCAGGGATATATGATTGGCAACCCATCCACAGGTGAATTTGTTGATATTAGTTCAAAAATCCCATACGCTCACGGAACAGGACTTATATCAGATGAACACTATCAGGTAAATCTGATTATTCATTTTACTCTAATTCATATATAGAACATTATACAGATTCTAAAAATCTGCATATTGATCACATGCTAATCTTCCATACGTATGTTCTCAGGTGATACAAAACAATTGCAAAAAAGAAGATTATGTATATCCTGCTTTCCGCAACCAACCATGTGCTGCTGCACTTCATAAATTTAATATGGTAAGCTTCTAGTAATAATAAATTATTACACTTTGTTGCTTTCTTATAGAAAAATAACCAATCATTCAGTTTTAGTGAATGTTTCTACAGGTTATATCAGAAATTAATCCAGCATATACATTAGACCCACTTTGCCCTCTCGTATCTCCACGAAGGAAGAGTGAAATTGGTCGCCGCTCTTTGTATGAGGACTATTTATCATATAACTTAGAAGATCCTGTAGTTCCCGACCTAAATTGTAGGGTAAGCAGTAACAAAAAATGCAAAAGAAAAAATTTACTATAATGATTAATTAATCACAATACTAAATATTACTTACAGAACAAATATTACTGATGTTGTCGACCCTTTATTTATTTATATATATATTCTTTTGGTGCAGTCCTACTACTATTATTTGTCATATCACTGGGCAAATAACTACAAGACTAGAGAGGCCTTGAAAATCAAAGAGGTGAACAATATTATAGGATAACAGAAACAATTCTTACTTGATGATGATTTACTAAAACCTGGTAAAAATTTCATGATATAATCAGGGCACCGTAAGTGAATGGGTAAGGTGCAGTGAAAAGTTTACATACACAAAAATTATCCCAACTTCAGTCATATATCATCTAAATGTTACAAAAAAGGGGTACAGAGCATTGGTTTATAGGTAAAAACCACAAATACCTTTTACTAATTTTTTTCATTTAAAAAACTTCTATAAATGAGCTAACTTGTTGTTAATACAGTGGCGACAAGGACATACTGGTGCCGTTTACCGGTACAGTAGAGTGGGTACGATCTCTCAACTATTCTATAGTCGATGATTGGAGGTCGTGGCATGTAAAAGGCCAAGTAGCAGGGTATGCACTTAACATATGTTAATAATAATGCATGTTGATTAGTTTATGGAATGATTACCTGTTTATTTATTTTTCAGATATACAACAGTATACACAAACAATTTGACATTCACAACAGTAAAGGTAAATCCTATCTTTTAAAGAGGAAACTGAAGAAACAATATAACTGTATATTTTCAGTTATCTTACCTATGATGCATTGTGTTTTTGGAAGTACAGGATGCAGGGCACACAGCTCCAGAATATAAGCCAGAGACTTGCTTGATGATGCTTAAGAGGTGGATTTTACATATGCCTCTTTGATTTGGTGAAAAATATTTTATACACAAAAAATTTAATTCATCGCAATGGGGTCGACGAATAAAAAGAACATGCTACCTTCCAAGTATATAGTGGAGTAGTGCAGTAACTGATTTTGGTATGATTCTATGAATGGATGTATTAGATATACTATGAAATTAGACATGCTAATGTGATTTCTCAAATCAGTAGTTGTATATGCTCAGCTATTTCATACATACATTGTTGATTGAAATCATATTGGGCTTCTGATGCAGCGCGTATCTTCATCAGCGAAATCGAGCAACCCAACTCCGCCATAATTCGCGAACCAGTTCCCCATCACTGCGACCTACGACATAATTTTCCCCGACCTAATCCACCCCACCGCGACCTACGACTTAACTTCCCCGACTTAATCCACCCCACCGTGACCTACGACTTAACTTCCCCGACCTATAAAACTTCCCGACCTAATTGCCTTTCCCTGATCTTTTCCCGACCTAACTCCAGTAAGTCGCGAACGACTTTACTCGCAAACAATCTCCGACCTAACGATAGGTCGCAAACAATTTCCGACCTATCCCTAAGTCGTGAACAATCTCCACGACCTAAGTTCCACAACCCAATTCCACCGCGACCTAGACTCCACTTCGATACAACTCCACGACCTAACCTCTCCACTATAAGTCGTGAGCGACCTAAATCTTCCTCCGAGCTTCCCCTAAATCGCGTGAACGAGTTTCAGTAGCTGCTTCTCTTATGTCGCGTGCCGCCATCATTAAGTCGCTGCCGAGTTTATAAAATCGCGAACGAGAGTATTTTAGATCGCGAATTTATTTTGATAAGTCGGGAGATGAAGTTGATAACTCGCAGAGACATTTGTGATAAGTCGCGAGACGTTTTATTAAGTCGAGAAACATTTGATAAGTCGGTGATAAGTCGTGAGACAACTTTGATAAGTCGCGAGGCTTATAAGTCGGATGTCGACTGTTCTTTAGGTCGTTAAACACTATTGTTGAGTCGTTTGTACTGTAGCTCGTATTTCTGTTAAGTGTTGTAAATATTCTAAGTGTTAGGTCATTCAAGACCTATGAGTTGTGTTGTAAGGGTTGTGTTGTATGCCTATAAATAGGCGAGTTATGTCATTTGTAATAGGTTGTTGATTTTGAAATAAAATTCTTGTTTGTTAGCTTTGTGCTTTCAATTAAAATCGGTAGTTGAGTGTATTTTCTATCTCCACCTTCGACATTCGAGTGCGCTCGAATCTTCGATCGTTGAAGCCAATTCGCGGAATCAAGTGCACTTGATCAACGCTCGAAGAATTGAAGATCTCTCTTCACGGTATCGTGCGCGATCAACGTGTCAGAGATAGCTAGAATTCGGCATCTTCGGATCAACGAATTTGGGCATTTCAGTATTTCTCAATCCACCGATTGCTACGTTCATCCTATCATCAATTTTTGTATTCCGCCGCTGCGTCATTTGGTATCAGAGCTAGAACGCAAGGAGTTTGTGTAGATTTTTGGAGTTGTGCGAGATTTACATCATTTGGAGAAGAGGGTTATCGAGATTTTGAAGAGATTTGTTCGTTTCGAGATTTTTGAAGATTTCAACAAGTGGGTAGTTTTGATTTGAAGATTTTTAGATCGAAGTGAAGTTTTTGTTGGAATTTGTTGAAGAGTGATCATGCCTCCGAGAAGAGCTAACCGTTATCGCAACATTAATGCTTTGTATGGGAGAGAAGAAGCCGATGAGATGGAGCAAAGAATTAACAAAAACTTTAATGAGAAGATTAATGAAGGGATTGGTCGATTAGAGAGAATGATGTTGGAGATGAGTCAAAATCAGAGAAGGGTATCACCTGAATCGAGCCATGGGAGAAGTAGAGTCTCACCACATTCAAATCGGGAGAGAAGTGTTGACAACGATCATAGAAGCGTGAGTCGAGATTGTGATAGAAATTTTGATGATCGAAGTCGTGATAGAAATGTGACTGATCGAGATCGGAGGAATGTAGATAGAAGGGATGTTGGTGGTAGACGTGATGGTAGTAGAGATGTTGGTGGTCAGGATCGACATCGATATACATCGGATTGTGAGGAAGAGTATGATAGTGGTAGTGTTCATGGACGAGGACGTGGACAAGGAAGAAATCGGTCGAAGTACGATCACAAGTGGGAATCTGGGATGAAGACTGAAATTCCAGAATTCAAAGGTGGTATGCAAGCTGAGGAGTTTTTGGATTGGTTGTCTAATGTGGAGGAGATTTTTGACTTCAAGGAAGTTCCAGAACATCGTAGAGTGAAGTTGGTTGCTACAAGATTGAGGGGTAGAGCTTTAGCATGGTGGCAGCAAACCAAACTTACACGTGAACGGATGGGGAAGTCAAAGGTTGAATCATGGGAAAAGATGAGGAAAATGATGAAAGCCACATTCTTACCTTATAATTATCAATCGCTTATGTATCAGAGGCTGCAAAACTTGAGACAGGGAACGAAGTCTGTTAACGACTATGCTGATGAATTTTATCAACTCATTGCTAGAAATGATATTATGGAGACGGAGGAACAGCTGACCGCTAGATTCATTGGGGGATTGAGAATGCAGATTCAGGATATGGTGAATATGTTCGATCCTAGATCTGTGGCGGAAGCACATCAGAAGGCGTTGGCTTGGGAGAAACAGGGACGACGAGGAGGTGGGGTGTTTACTAATTCCAACAATCAAGTGAAGGGTGTTAGTGGAAGTTCTAATGTTTCTAAACCTATCAGTAAACACATAGTGAAGGAGGCTGAGAAGGCAAAGGTTAACAACGGTTTCAAATGTTACAATTGTCAGGAATTGGGTCATAAAAGCAATGAGTGTCCAAAGCCAAAGAAGAGAACCATGATTGCAGAAGTTGAAGATGAGGATGCTGATCGAGATTATTCTAGTCCAGTTAAGGAGGATGAACAGGATATCGCGTTAGGGGATGAAGGTTGTAATCTAATGCTGAGGAGATCGTGTTTAACACCGAAGCAGGAAGAAGCTAGTTGGTTGAGGAGTAATATCTTTCAGTCGACATGCACTATACTGGGAAAGGTGTGTAAATTTGTGATTGACGCTGGAAGCTGTGACAATATAATTTCAACCGAAGCTGTAACAAAGTTGAAGTTGAAGACAGAGAAGCATCTGAATCCGTACAAGTTAGCATGGTTGAGAAAAGGAGGAGAGGTGAAAGTGGATAGACGAGTTCGTGTTCCATTCTCTATTGGGAAGAAATACAAAGACGAAATCTGGTGTGATGTAATAGAGATGGATGTTTGTCACTTACTTTTGGGAAGACCATGGTAGTATGATCGAGCAGTACAACATGACGGTCGGACCAATAGCTATAGTTTTATGTTTGAAGGTACGAAGATTATCTTAGTTCCAAAGAAGAGACAACAAGGAGAAAGTAAGTCAGAAGAGATTGAAGAGCTGAAAACTTTATTATCTTTGAAAGAGTTTGTTAAGGAGGTTGAGGAAGAGCCGGAAGTAGTCTTGTTGATTGGGCGTGAGAGCAGTGAAGAGGTTGAAATTCCAGAAGAAGCAAAGCCAGTTTTGAAAGAATTTGAGGACGTATTTCCAGATGAGTTACCGAAGGAGTTACCGCCACTAAGAGACATTCAACATCAAATCGATCTTGTTCCGGGAGCAATGTTGCCACATAGACCACATTATCGAATGAGTCCAAAGGAACATGAAGAGTTGCGGAGGCAGGTAGAGGAATTGCTTGAACAGGGGCGTGTGCAGGAGAGTTTAAGTCCTTGTGCTGTACCGGCATTACTCGTACCGAAGAAGGATGGCTCATGGAGAATGTGTACGGATAGCAGGGCACTGAATAAGATAACTGTCATATACAGATTTCTGATGCCGAGGCTTGATGATCCGTTAGATCAAATCAATGGGTCTGTGATCTTTTCGAAGATTGATCTTAAAAGCGGTTATCATCAAATTCGAATTAGACCAGGAGATGAGTGGAAGACAGCATTCAAGACAAGGGAAGGATTGTATGAATGGTTGGTCATGCCGTTTGGTCTATCGAATGCACCAAGTACATTCATGAGGGTGATGAATCAAATTTTCCGACCGTACATTGGGAAATTTGTGGTGGTTTACTTTGATGATATTCTGATCTACAGTGCTAGTATGGAGGAGCATGTTCAACATTTGAAGAAAGTGTTAATTATTCTTCGTGAAGAACAATTCTATGCTGCTACAAAGAAATGTGTTTTCATGGCGAGGAGTGTTTTATTTCTGGGGTATGTTGTATCGAAAGAAGGAATACAGGTGGACCAAAGTAAAGTTGAAGTTATCAGAGATTGGCCGCAATCCAAGACGATAACGGAAGTTCGTAGTTTTCACGGGTTGGCTTCATTCTATCGAAGGTTCATTCCACACTTTAGTAGTGTGATGGCACCGGTTACAGATTGTATGAACGGCAAACAGTTTGCATGGACGGAGGAAGCAGGGGTTGCTTTTGAGCGAATCAAAGAACTCTTGACGTCAGCACCAATTCTAGTATTACCAGATTTTCAGTTAGTGTTTGAACTACATAATGATGCATCCAAGGTTGGGATTGGAGGAGTGTTAAGTCAGAGGGGACGTCCGATTGCATATTTCAGTGAGAAGTTATCAGGAGCGAAGATGAGATATAGTACATATGATGTGGAATTCTATGCTGTTGTGCAAGCCATTAAACACTGGAGACATTATCTATTTCAGAAAGAGTTTGTTCTTTACACTGACCATGAGGCGATGAAACATTTACAAGGGCAAGACAAGATTTCAGCGAGACATGCATCATGGATTGCATATCTGCAACAATTTACGTTTGTTGTGAAACACAAATCGGGAGTGATGAATCGTGTTGCGGATGCATTGAGTAGAAGAAATCATGTGTTGACTGCAATGAAGGTCGAAGTGACAGGGTTTGATGTGCTACCAGAGTTATTTGTTGAAGATCCTTACTTTATGAAGTTTGTAGATAAAGTGAAGAAAGGAGAGACGGATGAGTTTGTGATGATAGATGGTTTTCTGTTCAAGGGAAATCAATTATGTATACCGGATTGCAGTTTACGGTTGAAGATTGTGAAGGAATTGCATGAGGAAGGTCATGTGGGTAGAGACCGTACATTACAGCTGATTACTCAATCTTATTTTTGGCCATCAATGAGGAAAGAAGTGGAAAGGTTTGTGGAGCGATGTCATATATGTCAAGTTTCGAAAAGAACTGCGACCAATGCTGGATTATATATGTCGTTACCTGTACCAACTAAGCCTTGGGTTGATGTGAGTATGGATTTTGTTTTGGGTTTGCCTTGAACTCAAAGGGGAAACGATTCCATTTATGTGGTGGTTGACCGATTTTCGAAAATGGCACATTTTATTGCTTGTAAGAAGACGGCGGATGCTGTTCATGTGGCTTAGTTATTTTTCAAAGAAATCTATCGACTTCATGGATTGCCTGAATCGATTGTTTCAGATAGGGATACTCGTTTCCTAAGTCATTTTTGGCTAAGTTTGTGGAAGATGGTCGGAACGAAGCTGAATTTTAGTAGCGCTTACCATCCGCAAACAGATGGGCAAACGGAAGTGGTGAATAGATCGTTGGGAAACTTGTTGCGATGTCTTGTACAAGACAATTTGAAGAGTTGGGACTTAAAGTTGTGTCAGGCAGAATTTGCTCATAATCATGCTATTAACCGAAGTACTGGTTACAGTCCATTTCAGATTGTATATTCAAGCTTGCCAAAGGGGCCGTTAGATTTAACGATAGTACCACAACCGAAGGGGACAGTTAAGCGAGCTGCTGATTTTGTTGATGGATTGACAGAATGCCATAGAATCGTTCAGGAACGTTTGGAGAAGATGAATGAGAAATATAAACGAGCTGCAGATAAAAAGAGAAGAAGTGTGGAGTTCAACGAGGGTGATTGGGTGTATGCTGTGTTAACGAAGGATCGTTTTCCAGTGGGTGCTTATAACAAGTTGAAAGCACGAAAGATTGGTCCAGTAGAAATTATAAAATGGATCAATGAAAATGCTTATAAGTTGAAGCTACCGGAGGACGTGTATACTTCTGACGTGTTTAATGTTAAACATCTTATACCTTATTATGGAGATGAACAATCCAATGGGAAGGAACTTTTAAATTCGAAGACGAATTTTTCTCAACCTGGGGAGGATGATGCAACGCGTACCTTCATCAGCGAAATCGAGCAACCCAACTCTGCCTTAATTCGCGAACCAGTTCCCCATCACTGCGACCTACGACATAATTTTCCCCGACCTAATCCACCCCACCGCGACCTAGACTTAACTACCCCGACCTAATCCACCCTACCGTGACCTACGACTTAACTTCCCCGACCTATAAAACTTCCCAACCTAATTGCCTTTCCCTGATCTTTTCCCGACCTAACTCCAGTAAGTCGCGAACGACTTTACTCGCAAACAATCTCCGACCTAACGATAGGTCGCAAACAATTTCCGACCTATCCCTAAGTCGTGAACAATCTCCACGACCTAAGTTCCACAAGCCAATTCCACCGCGACCTAGACTCCACTTCGATACAACTCCATGACCTAACCTCTCCACTATAAGTCGTGAGCGACCTAAATCTTCCTCCGAGCTTCCCCTAAATTGCGTGAACGAGTTTCAGTAGCTGCTTCTCTTATGTCGCGTGCCGCCATCATTAAGTCGCTGCCGAGTTTATAAAATCGCGAACGAGAGTATTTTAGATCGCGAATTTATTTTGATAAGTCGGGAGATGAAGTTGATAACTCACAGAGACATTTGTGATAAGTCGCGAGACGTTTTGTTAAGTCGAGAAAAATTTGATAAGTCGATGATAAGTCGTGAGACAACTTTGATAAGTCGCGAGGCTTATAAGTCGGATGTCGACTGTTCTTTAGGTCGTTAAACACTATTATTGAGCCGTTTGTACTGTAGCTCGTATTTCTGTTAAGTGTTGTAAATATTCTAAGTGTTGGTCATTCAAGACCTATGAGTTGTGTCGTAAGGGTTGTGTTGTATGCCTATAAATAGGCGAGTTATGTCATTTGTAATAGGTTGTTGATTTTGAAATAAAATTCTTGTTTGTTAGCTTTGTGCTTTCAATTAAAATCGGTAGTTGAGTGTATCTCCTATCTCCACCTTCGACATTCGAGTGCGCTCGAATCTTCGATCGTTGAAGCCAATTCGCGGAATCAAGTATGCTTGATCAACGCTCGAAGAATTGTAGATCTCTCTTCACGGTATCGTGCGCGATCAACGTGTCAGAGATAGCTAGAATTCGGCATCTTCGGATCAACGAATTTGGGCATTTCAGTATTTCTCAATCCACCGATTGCTACGTTCATCGTATCATCAATTTTTGTATTCCGCCGCTGCGTCAGCTTCACAGAGCAGGTTATCTGTTTCCACACTCATATTATACGTGCTATACCACATGGCTTAAAATCAAATTCTCGCACAAAGCAAAGAAAGAAAGAAAGAAAAAGAAAACGTCGAAATTCATAAAGCAAAATACTTTTGGAATTAGACCGCACCATGTATTTTGATATTAGACCCCACCATGCAAATCTTCAATCTGATGTTTTTTCCATAACACCTGACATTATGTATTTTGATATTAGACCCACCATGTTTACTTTTTTGGAATTGAAATTAAATGAAGATCTAATGGTTGGGATATATTGTATCATCAATCATCTTAGCAATTTATGCTTCAATGGATTTTTCCTTAGATAAATATTGGATTTATTCATGGAAGCATTGAAATTATTCATAGAATACTATTCCAACATTAATAAAAAGAGATGCTCTTTTTGTGGGATTTAGATAGGGCTGTCAACGGGAAGAAATTTGAAAATGAATAATATTGATTTCATACGTTATTTGAATAAATTAAATTATGATTAGTTACTAGAATTGAGTTCAAAAGTATTAAAATGCGTGAAATGCTAATAATTTTTTCATTAATAATATTGTGCCGTATTTTAATTTGGGATAGGATTCGGAAACAAAATTCCGGGTACCAAAATAGGAAGAAAAAACAACGCAAAGATGAATTGATAAGTTTGTTGGCTAACAAAATCAAATTAGCAATGCTTACAAAGATTAAGAAAGCAAAATACTTCTCTATTATTCTTGATTGCACTCCGGATTTGAGCCATAAGGAGCAAATGTCTATTATTATAAGATGTGCGAATGTTGATGATGCAAATGACATCAAGGTAGAAGAATGTTTTCTTGGATTCATAACGGTGGATGATACATCCGGGCTTGGTCTTTTTAAAGAGCTGGAAAATGTTTTGGTTGAACTTAAACTTGATATTAATGATGTGAGAGGACAAGGGTATGACAATGGTTTGAACATGAAAGGTAACAATAGTAAATAATTTTTTTTCTTGAACTTGAGTTTAATTTATTGACAATAATATTAAATACTTAATTGAACTTAATGTAGGTAAACATCAAGGTGTGCAAAAAAGGCTAGTTGATATAAATCCTAGAGCCTTCTACATTTCATGTGGGTGTCATAGTCTTAATCTTGCTTTATGCGATATGGCAAAATCATGTATGAAAGCTAGAAACTTTTTTGCATATGTGCAAAAGATTTATACTTTATTTTCTGGTTCAAGTCATCGATGGGAAATACTTCGAAGCTATGTGAAATGTTTGACTCCTAAACCATTATCGGCAACCCGGTGGGAAAGTCACATTGAAAGTGTTAAAGCAATAAGAACACAAACATCGGAACTAAGAGATGCTTTAATTGATATTGCAAATAATTCTAAAGATGATGTTGTGATGATGGAGGCTAAAGGATTATGCCAAAATGGTTTGGAAAATTTTGAATTCTTGATTAGCTTGTGTATTTGGTACACAATATTAGACAATATAAATCGAGTAAGTAAAATACTTCAACGAGAGGAAATGGATATCGAAGATGCAATTACAAATATTAAGGAGCTTGTAGCATTTTTTGAAAAACTAAGAGAAGATGGATTTGAAACCATGATGAATGAAGCTAAAGAAATTGCAATTGAAGTCGGTATTTATCCAATCTTTTTGGAAAAGAGAGTTGTGCGTAGAAAAAAACAATTTGATGACGATATCGAAGAGAATAATGATATGCAATCCCCTGAAGATAATTTTCGAGTTGCTTATTTTCTTCATATAATAGATCAAGCTTTAACTTCACTTAGAGATCGGTTTGAACAATTTAAGCTTTATGAAGGAACTTTTGGTTTCTTGTTAAATTTGAAGTTTAAAAATATTGACGATGGTGAGTTGAAAAACCATTGCATGAAATTAGAAGGTTTTTTGGAACATGACGAAGAACAAGATATTTGTAGTAAAGAATTATTCTACGAGCTTCGACAATTAAAAAGGATTCTACCATCGAAAGTAACTAAATCCATTGATATTTTAAATTTTTTGAGGTCTTATCGAGATGTAAGTGGATTTTTGAATGTTTGGGTTGCTTATCGAATTTTGTTAACTATTCCGGTAACGGTTGCTTCGGCAGAAAGAAGTTTCTCAAAATTGAAATTGATTAAAACATATCTTCGGACTACTATGTCGCAAGAAAGTTTAAGCATATTATCTATGATTTCAATTGAAAATGAGTACTTGGATATGCTTAACTATGAAGGAATAATAGACGAGTTTGCTTCAAAAAATGCGAGAAGGGTTGTTTTCGTTAATTGCATTAGCATGTTGTGATATCATGTTGGCATTTTGGTTTTTGATATGTACTCTAAATGGCTTAGTAAACCAATATTTTGTAATTATCGTTCTGTATATGAAAGAGTTTTCATATTGTTTCTATATTAAAAAATTTCATTTTTATTTATGCATTTAAAATTGTCATTCTCTTTTAAAAAAATAGGGCAAAAAGAAATGAAAAAATAAAGCTCGTCTAGGGCATTAAATGTCTTTGGGCCGGCCCTGATTCTAGTACACCAAAAGTCTTTTTACTCCCATTTTTTCTTAACATTTTATTTTTTTATTTTTTATTTCGACATCGATACCGCAAAATGTAGTTTTGAAGAATTCAATCTTGAAAATAATATAGTTCCAGTTGGAGAAGTGCTTGCTACTTCCAGTTGGACTTCACACGAGTGCAATTTATGTTAATTTGGTGTGCACTCTCAACCGATCCGGTCCAAGATGTCGATCAAAGTGCTAATACATTTTGGAGTAAAATTACAAATTGTTATAGTCGGAAGAACGTTGATCGGAAAAGATCGTTTCTTCGATCGAAAGTCGTTATGAAAAAATTAATCGTCAAACACAGACATTTGATTCTCAAATGTTTAAGTTAAAGCAGACGTAGCGTAGTGGTTTTGGAAATGAAATGCATTTAGTAAGATTACCTGATTTTCCTACGTATATAAATCTTTTATCATTCTCTAAATATTTTGTTCTTTTTTTGGTAGATGACAGCTGCAAATAAATTGTTTAAACAATAGAGCCAAGAATAAAAAAAACACCTCATTTTTATCAGTTCATGTGCGTTTATAACATGCTAGTCGAGCACGTAAAATGAAAATCTTCTCTTCAGGAAATTGTTCAAAAAGTCCAATCAAACAATTCCTAAAGTATAGCATCAAGAGTTGGTGAATGCTCTATTCCTACGGATTCACATGGAAGCCAGAGTATGGGGTTGGAAGAGCATCCAACCCCTAGCGATGATGATTTTGTTAGGCCTCAAGGATCCAAAACAGCCAAAATGAAGCAAGCTATTGGTGTGGATCAAGCTGAAATAAGAAAGCTGTTACTGGAATCTAAAAACAGGTATAATCATGCAATGGAGTTTTAGGCTGCTCAACATCAAGAAAAAATATTGCATTGGAACGATTTATTGCTGGAATTAAACAGAGAGAAAAGGATGTAGTAATGTTTGTGGATACATTGAATATCTCTAAAGAACAGCGAGAGTATACAGAATCTAGGAGGAGAGAAATTATAAGACGTAGACGTGAAGAGAGATCGTAGTTGTATTTGTATTTTTAGAATTATTTTATCTTTTAATCTTTAGTTGATGTAATGATTTGAACTTACTCCAGTATGTTTTTATTTTTAGCGGTATTATAACCAACCAAGTATGTTTCACTTTTCAACAGTACTAAATGAAATTGTGATACATTAATGATATGAAATTCAATATAAATACATTACAACAACAACGACATCAAGAACAATAACTACAACAACAACAATAACAACTAAAACAACAACAACAATAACCTTCTATTGATTACCACAAAAGTTCCATAGATGATTTATTAGATCATTCTGTAGTCTATGGCAGAGTTAAACACTACGAAATGACATTTGGCTAGAAACCTAAAACTCGAGTTCCATGGCGCTTTCAGTCATATCGTTGCACCATACAATAGGTATGTTTCAGCATCCTCGTAGTCAAAGCCTTCTTCCATATCTTTCTCGTCCTCAATAATCATACTATGTTGAATGACACAAGTGTACATTATTTTCTCATTTTAAGTAGTGATCAAAGTCTACATGGATTACTGACTATGGCAAACCTTAATTGAAGAACAACAAATGCACTTTCAACATCTTTTCTCTGTCCTTCTTGCATTGCCGCAAATGTTAATTGTTTATTGTTTAATGGGTTAGGAATTTTATTAACAATGGTACGATTTTTAGGCTATATACCACCGCTAAGATAATATCCATGATCATACGTGCTTCCTCCTGAAGTGAAGGAACACGGAGTTAATCTATCATTAGCGAAATCATTGAATAAAGTAGATCGTTCTACCACGTTTAGGTCATTGTTGGAACTTGGCATTCCGAAAAAAGCATGTCGGATCCATAAGTCTTATGAAGCTAGCGCTTGAAGAATAATTGTTGACCTACGAGACTTACCTTGATAAGCTCCGGTGTACGCCTTGGATGGTTCTCCCCCCGCTAATGCATACAATCTATACTACCCAACATTTCTAGATATCCTCTACTGCCATGCATTTTCATTGATCTTACTATGCCAGCTTCGTTCGATCTTCATAAGTATTGGTCATCGTATACATTGATGATAGCTTGATAGAAATGGTCCAAAGCTGATAGTACTATGCTTTCCCCTAGGCGCAAATTCTCATCTAAAGAGTCTACTAGTCTAGCATATGCAAGCATTCTCAACGCAGCGGTCATTTATTGAATACTAATCAATCCCTGAGTACGAGATGTGTAACGATCCAAAATTTCAACCATTTGAATTTGGAATATTTAATTGATTTCAAAATATTGAAAAGTAATTTTATAAGTTAAATAACTTGAATTTTAATTATAATGGTTAATTGAATATTTGAAATTGTTTAAGTAATTAAATCTTGAATTTAATGCGATTAAAATTGATTTCGAAAGTTGATTTATATTCTATTTAAATAAGAATAGTAAACTTTTAAATTTAGATTTAATGGTGATTAATTTGGATTTATAATAATTCGTTTTAATTAACGTATAAAATAGCCTTCCGGGGCACTGTCTCGGATTTCGACGAAAGCAGTTTCATTGGATCCATAATAGTGTATTATTGTATAATAATGAATTTCATGGCGATCGAATGTATCATTAGTCGTGGAAGATTGAAAGGCTTAGAAATTAATTTCAGAAATTTATATAATAATTGGGTTTGAAAAGCTATTTTCTGCATATGAATGAATTAGGTCTCGAGACTAGTTCCATTGTGTTCGGAATAGGGGTATTACATATACAACGCCAAGCGGCACGTCCCAATAGGAGTTTGAGATTTTCGGACGTTTGAAGCTTGATATTTTTAATTAATATATATATATATATGTATATGTATATGTATATGTATATGTATATGTATATGTATATATATGTATATATGTATATATATTTATATAATTACCATTTCCTACCCATGCTTTGTACTATTCAGCCCATACTTAACCACACTTCCCATACATGTTCAATCATCCTTCTTTCCTTTATATGATTCACATTCAACCATTAAGGGAAGGTACCAATTTTTAAAAAAGAAATAAAGAAAGAAAGAAAGTGATCGTTCTTTAAAATTTAAAATTCTCATCCGTCCTACGGCTAGAGTTGAACGAAGCCACCAGAGGCCTCGATAGACGTTTGGGTCTGAAGGAGAATTGTGCTGGGCGCCGTGTTGAAGTCAATGAATGGTGGTGATAGGCTACGAAGGTCTGAGGCGGCGGTTATGGCAGGGTGAAGACGTGGCAATTATTGGGGATTTTCTCCTCAATGGCGGCGTTGGAGGAGATCACACCAGTAGGAAGGGTTCGTTTGGGTAGGGGCGATGTCAGGTGAACTCGCGGCGGTAGATGGTGGGGCCAGGTGGGGCGTAAGGGGAGATTGGCCTGGGTTGATGTAATGACCCTGAAATCGGCCTTCGAAAATCGGCACTCGTACTACACTTGTACTCAAAATGCCGCAGATTCAAACGCCGGATCTGGTTCACCGGAGCTTATAACACAATTAAGTATAACAACACAGCGGAAGAAATAAATAGATGATATCATATACAACTCCAATGAATACAATATCCAGAATGATATACAACAATGATATCAATATGATACAACAATATCAGAGATAAATAATGATACAGCGGAAAGCAGAAATGATAACTCCAAATGATCAGTCAGAGAGACTGACTCCAACCACTCCAATGTCAAGCTTGAACCACAAAGAGAAGCAAGTGCAGTCTTGAACTCCAAGAACTAAACCAGCTCCAGATAATCTACTAAACCTGAATATCTGAGAAACCCAACTCTAGACTGCCCGTGTGGAAAATGGTGGGCACCCAAAGTTTAGGAAGGGAACAATAAACTCCGGATCAGTCATGGGACTGGTGTGAGCAACAAAAACAGTTATCTTTAAAACAACAACAAAGTATTTCAAACGTTGAAATCCGCAATGTTTTTGGAAAAAGAAACTACCATAAGACCTCCCACCACACACACAATGCAAACGCAGAATTGGAGGAGATTTCTTCTTATGATAGTCAAACATGCTTACTACGCAAAAGAAAAACTCTTTCGATATTATTACTAGTGCATAGTGCAGAAAATCCTTTCGAAAATATAATATAAATCTTAGCCAGCATACAACCATTATTGTATGCCTACTATAGCTACCATCTAAACAGTGGTGACCACCATAAGTAAATTGCAGGTTCTACTACTAAAACTGTACTGGGTTCGTATTGTTTCTTTGGATTTCCAACAAATGGTCAGGCAAAGGAACTTCCTTACACCGAAATGGAAACGCCTCTGGAAAGACGCCCCGAGAACCTAACCGGATCTCTGCAAACACAAGGCTGACGTTACCTCACGCTTTAACTAAGCTGTAACTAGGTAAATAACACACGAGCTATGCCATCCCCCGGTCGTTACCGACCTTTATCCGAGGTACCTCGATCACAAGCAACATCGCATAGTAATAAATACAGTGTGTCCACATGAGTAAGTATCTGGGCTCCATACCATGGTACCAACTTTTATCCAGAAGGAAATGACATACCCTAGGGGAGCTACCCCTACAAACCTTTGTCGCAACATTCCTGTTTCGACCATTACCGGGTTGTGAGGTTCGACGAAGTCTCGTTCACAAAGCTACGCTTTTTCACAAAGCAACGCTTTTTCACAAAGCATTGCTTTTTCACAAAGCAACGCTTTGATCAACAAATGATCAACAGCACTTTGTATGCCACATTACCAAATTGGGAATGTATCACTAAAACCATCAATTACATAACCTATGAGCTCGTACGTCTCAGAGAAGGGTGTTAAGCTAAGAGAATAAATTCTCCGCCACCAACAAAAATGTATTTGATAGAAACCAGCTTTACATCTCAAAGTGTAATGTCAGACACACATCCATACAAGTCCGTTCCAGGATCGAACGGAACCGAAGGCACTTCCAAAGAAGCCCTTGCAAATCCGGATAATTTCTAATCACGTCCGGACTTCCCATCACAAAGGGTGATAAAATCTCTATACCGGGGACCAGTCGGTGCAGAGACATTCGACGAGTTGTCCTTTCGTTTTCGAAAATATTCGGTCTTCACCACCGGTCTTCAAATGCTATCCATATACGACGTATCATTATTCGGAATGGGTTATATGACACAAAGGTCCTTCCCCGGCTAAACCGAATAACGAGCGCAATTAAAAATCATATGGATACTGGGGTCTCAGTTAAATCACAGCTTAAAGCCCTAAACTATTCATTCGAATGGTTAAAACAAATTACCATTTCCAATCTTTTAAACCAAAAGATTCATTTCAAAAACCTTTAATGGTTTAAACAATTTCCATACTTTTAATCTTTTAAAACAAAAGATTCAATTCACAAAGTTCGCCCCGTTCACAAAGATTCATTCATAGCCTTTCAAAACAATTCTATTTCAAGTTGGATTAACTCGTCCGGTCTTTGAAATCAAAGACTCATTTCATAGTTTTCAAAACATTTCAATTCCATTTCAAACTTGAAACCTTTCTACACAATTTGGAAATCCTTTCTTAAAAAGAAAGCTATTATTATTTGAAAACAAGTAGTTTTCGTTTCGGGAAAATCCAGTTATATTTACACGAGTTAAAACCCTTGAATTAAATTCAAATTCCCAAATCAATACCTTTAAAATGGTTTAACCCATATATAACTTGTACAGCTTCTTTAATCCCTAGTTTCAAATCATAGGATTCAATTTCAAACTTGAATTCAAATTTAAATCAAATTATTTAAATTTTCAAAACTCGATTAAGTTATTCAAAATAACTTTTATCTTTGAAATCCCATTTCAAAAGCTTTTCACTTTAAACCCAAATTTCCAATTTCAAAATCAATTGAAATTAAAATTTCAATTTCAAAAACATCAAATTTAAATCATCTGTGACTTAACCGATTTCCACGTGAAATCCATATTTGTGTGTGTAAAAGTGTAGTCCAAGGGTTTCACACGATAGTGCAACACCATCAATCATTACAGATTTAAGCACAGTAATATCGATAAGCGGTATAATCTATAACGCTTATCTTCATTTACAGATTCACAGATAAACAATATAAATTCATCGCAGATAAATAAGTTACATCACAGATGAATAAATTACATCATAGTTCACAGCTTAAATCAGAATAATTCATATCACAAAGCATCACATATCAGGGATATCAAACAATTCAACATTCCATAGAATCCAAACATTCATAGGTAAGATCAGTTAATTGTCTGATTAATTTAAATCAGATTAATTACTTATGAATATTTTACTAATCCTGGTTAATTAATATTAATTAATTACAAACCAATTTAATTAATTAACATTTAATCATTTATTAATTAACTTATAATTATTAAATTATTCTTTAATTAATTAATTACCCTTAATTAATTATCATTTAATTAATTACCCTTAATTAATTATCATTTAATTAATTACCCTTAATTAATTACAATAAGTGATTATCCCCAATCAATTCCATTAATTAATTAACCTTTAATTAATTATCCTCAAATTAATCACCTTAATTAATTTATCACATTAATTAATTATCCTTTAATTATTTATTGTTCAATCACTTGATTTATCAACCTTTAATCAATAAGTAATTTCTTTTAATTACTTCCATTAGGTAATCATCTTTAAGTAATTAATTACCCTCAATTTCTTATACTACTTAATTATCCTTTAATTAAGCAATTAAAAATATCTTATTCTTTAAATTATCTCCTTAATATTAACTTAATTTATTAAAGTTAAAATAATTTTTTCTCAACCTTTATTTATCCAAACACTTGAATAAACATTTATTATTTAAAAGAAATTTGTTTAAGGAAATAGTTTAAAACTTGATTTAATTCAAATTTGGAAACTTGTTTTATCTAAATTTTAAAACTGGTTTTATAATTATTTCTTTAAAAAAAACTGATGAGTTACGCTTTAATAAAACCCGAGCCAATGCTTGGAATACTCGAGCCCAACTTCGAGACACTCGCAACCCCACTTGACTTCGAGTAACTCGAACGAAAAACTTAAGACCTACTTCGAGTTTACCTTTTCTTCCCTAATCTTTCACACAAACCAGACACACACACACGTTCACGTGCAAGTGCACCACCGCCTTGATCACCTTCGATCACTGCTGCGACCACTCACACATCACCGATAATCTTCCCGAGCCTCTCGATCACCCAGGTTGACGAATTCGTGAGCCAACCAAAATCGAGCAACTCGACCCAACTGGAATAAAACTGAACCACTACAAATCGCCTCGCCCTCGCTCCTCTGACCATCGGAAACGATGCCACTTCGTCCACGTCATGGCCATACCCTCCTCGACCATCTCCTAGAATCGCGAACCACTCGATCAAGCGACTACGATGAAATCAAAAATTTACAGAACATAGAAAATGTTGAACCCAAAACCCTACATTCGATTCGACTCAACAAATCTCGCAATAGAAAATTTTTATGGCATTTTTCCTGTGATTATTGATCGTTCCAGCACCTCCATGCCAAATTTCGCCAAACATTATCACGCCGATCACCGGATTTTGCCCAAAATACCATTTCCGTTCAACTCATGATTTTCCACAATTTAACAAACTAAAAATCTTGATTTTATTCTTAAAATTCATGATTTTCAAAGAGAATTTAGATTACATAGGTGAAATCAAAAATCATGATGTTCGAATTTATCATGTACCAGAGTTGCCACTGTAATATCCTATTTTCAAAATATTTTTACTGGGAATTATTTTTAAAAATAATTTCACATTCATACCATCATTTCATCTTTAATTGTAACGACCCGTAAATTTAACTGGTTTTAATAATGTTACTAATTGAAATTTTGTGGAATTTTAAAAAAATAAAATTTTGAGATAAAAATTTAATATTTGAAATGCGTCTAGTTAAACATAGCAACTGGTAAATTTTCATCCAAAAATATGGAAGTTTATTTCGTGCGTAAATTTATTTTAATTTAAATCAGTTAGTAATCGATGAAAATAAAACATTTTCGAAACCTAAATATTTTTACATAGAAAATTCTAAAACATCTTCTGAGCAAGGCGTCATTTTTCATTTTTCCAAATTCGGACTTCTTTGGCTCCGTCGATCTTATTTTTCTAAGTTTTTCTTGCATTTTTCCGCCAGTAGAAAATTTCGAATTTTTATAATTAAATCGCATCACTGATATCCATATACCGTTTTGATCGTCTCGTCATGCTGGTCTATATGGTATATTTTATTCTGTGTTTTAGAGTCCGGTATACAGCGAAAAACCATGAAACGGTCAAATCATATCGGTTCTAAAATGTTAGTTTTAAACTTCTATCCATTTAAATTTTCAAACGACTAAATAGAAAGCCTCTAGCATTTATTATTTACCGAACCAATGGCCAGCTGTTAGTGTTCCATCACTTAAATGTATTAGGCGGTGGTACGTTTTGCTTTCCAAAGCATATATTAAATATTTGTACGTTTCTTTTCCCAATAGCCATTCCTCGTGCCCATTTGTATTCCTTGAAGGCTTGGATCTGCACTTTCATTTGAGCATTTATACATAATAAATTCTTTGGTTTCTGGAAAGGCGGATCACATTTGAATCTTGTTTTCCTTCTTGAGTGCGTCATTCTTCCTTCTGCTCATGTCTTTCTACATTTCTTTTTCAAAACTAGCCTGGCCAAGCAAGTGAAGAAAGAGGAAAAAAAGAAATTGATGCAACTAACATCTCCATCCTCCTGCCCTCGGCCACGTAAAAGCAACCCAGATAGAATCCGCTTCCTTCCACCGGTATTTCCACGCATCCTCTCCCCTCCACCACCAATGTTCGCCAAACGTCTACAACCCACTGCTTCTGTCCCCTGTCACCTCCACTCTGTTGGACCCAAGCGCCGCCGATATGGACTCGAACACGCACCCAATCTTTCAGCCGCCATGGTCATCCTTGTGCCAGGCCGAGCCTCCTCCTTCCTTCCCGCATCCGCCTACGCAACCCCCTTGTCGAACACTGCAACCAGCACCTTCACTTTCCTTTGGCAGCCCATCAGCTCGACCTCGAATGCAACTTCTTCCTGTTATATATATGTGTATGTATTTTTGCATTAAATCAGTTTTGCAAAGTTCTCATATACATATAGTTTATATAGGATGCAAGTTATATGTTTTGTATCTCAACACAGTAACTATATATACATAAATATCGAGTCATTCTGAATTGCATAGGCCCAATGGGTTGATGGTTGGATATGATGTTTTAAAGGGGTTTTATAAAGTATATTTCCTATTTTCCTATATTATAAACTATATTATCTGTGTACTTTCAAATTTTGTATATATAGCTGTAGCTATGGTATTAAAGTATATATAAGTTTACATTTGTTCTATATATATGTATTTATAAGCTATACATAATTATATTTCAACGATTTGGTTTGAAGCCTGTATAGTATTAAATGTAAGCTATGTACATGTGTATACACGTTAGTTCTATATATATACGTGTATTTGGTTTTCAATTATATATATAATAAAAGCTTACTGGAAGTATAAATTATATTAGATATATGTATTATATAAGTTTGTTTGTATAATTATATTGTTTGCTAAATTTTAGTTACAATAGCTTTTATCAGAAACAAAATATTTAATATTGTTTATAGCTTATATTCATACAGTAATATGCTCTGACATTATAATATAAAATTGTATATGATATCTAGCTTGAAGTTGTACATCCATTTGATATAGTTTTATACTGCTCTGACACATCATGTTTTGCCTATATGAATTATGGTCTGCATATACATTCATTTGAATGGCTAACATATAACTGCCTGCATATATAGCTGTCTGCATATTTAGTCTGATTTTTTTTTTGAATATTTTGTGAGTTTACCTGTACATGTATAGTTAGTGGTTTGCATTTTTCTTCATTTTTTATTTTATATATAATTTGATTTCGAATATATATGGCCATAAATGTACAATATATTTTATTCATTATGCTTTAAAATGGAAACTTGTTTTAACAAATATTGTATATATTTTAGCTTACATCAAAATTGATTTTAATTCATTTCCATCGATTTCTTATTTATCAGCTTCGTCCATCAAATTCATATCAATCTTATCTATCTTTGGAACTCGTACTTGGATTCGTAGCCATTTCTTTGTCTATCCTCTCTAGCCTCGAAAGGTGAGCAATCACTCACTATTAACGTTCTTTTATTTATTAAATTTGATTTCAATTGAAACGACAATTGAAATATGCTGCTGTTATTTAATTACACTCCTATATATGCTATTATCTGTATCAGTTCACCTGTGACATCTAACACCATTATCTGTTATTTATACAATGATAATCCAGTTTGGTTGCTAAATGATTGATTGTTTGATGTTGAAATTGGACGTTAAATTGTTAATGTTGTAAGTGATAAATAATTTGTAATTGACGTAGGATAGTTAGATTTGATATATGTGATAAATTTGATTTGATGACATTTGCATAATATGACCTCTTTAAATGTTTAAATAAATTGACACGTAGAAATATGGTTAATCACACCTTGAACCATTTAAATGTATGTTGTATAGATTGATGTAGTTTGAAATTGAATAATGAATATCAATTGAAGAACCGTCTAAATATTAGTGTAATAATCTTTAATCTACATGAAATGATAGTGTAGATTCTAGAAATAATTTTATTAATTTACACAAATAACAATGTGAATTAATACGATTATTTCGGGATTATTTGAATTGATTATTGGATTGATATTGATTGTTGTTATTGCTTGTTTATTTACTTTGACATCATCCCAGTTATCACACTGCAAGTTCTCTTTGCTATGCTTTGACTTTGAATTGAATTGGAATCAGGTTGAAATGATAAATACCCAAATTAAACTTTGACCTAGGATAGAGAATTAAATAAAATCCGATTGGTCAATAATTTGATTTAAAAATAAAATGAAGATTTTATTTGAATAAATAATAAGGTTTTAAAATGAAGTTGGAATTTGAATTTTATGAAAGGAAAATGTTAATATGTAATAATCCGAAACAAAATATTAACATAGTAGTTAATGAAAGGATGTTGTTTAAAATATAATTATTAAGTTTGAAATTATTTAGTAATTAAGTTTTTGAAATTATTTAATAATTAAATAAGATTGAATTATTTAATAATTAAGTGAATTGAATTCTTGATATGAGAAATTGAACTTCGTAATAAGTGAAATTGAATTTCTTTAATAAGTAAAGTTGAGTTATGAAATAATTAAGTTTTGAAATTTGTAACTAAGTAAATAAATAAATGAAATTGAATTTCTTTAACAAGAAATAAAAATGTGATTTATCGAAATTAATGTGAGACTTGTAATTTAAAGAGTTGATTCGACGAATCTAACTTAATTCAATTGTAAGTTTTGATTTAATGAAGTTGAACTTAAGTAATTGATTTAATGAATTGGAAATTAAATAGAAATTGTTTTGAATGACAAATTTACTTAATGAATACTGAATAAAATCGATCAATGAAGTTAAACTGATTTGAAGGTTAAATTAAATTAATTTAAATGATTTGGAATGAAACTTATTTACGAACTTGAATCAATATTTGAATTGTTTTAAATAGAAATTGGAATTGAATTATAAGATTTTGAAATTATGAATTTGGAAGTTTTGAAACGTAAATTATGGAAATTGGTTTAGAAAGACAAATGAAATGTTGATTTACAAATTTTAATGGAAATTGAATTTGATTGGCTTTTGAAATTTATTTAACGACCAATCGGTGAAATAATTACAAAAGTTATTAAAGAGACCGGAATCGGTTAAGGACATACTCACTGTCTAAACCAAAAACCACTTTAATAACTATGCGCAGAGTGTGATCCAGAATGAAGTGGTTGGAATGATGTACGTGATGACTGAAGAAAGAGTACGATAATGGATAGCCTTGACACTTGTGTCAAATTGGAAATGACTAAAACAGGAGCCGTGCTGGGCCAAATGGGGTCAGCTACCTCGAGCGAACACACTTCTTCGAAAACTACTCATTACTTGTTGTCGATTGGTGCACCCTTGATTTGGGAGTGTTGTTTCGTGGTATTGCGATCGCTGCGGCGATGCGTTTTCACCAGTCCGAATCAGGCAAACAGTAGTTTCACTACCTTGGGTATTGCCTCATGTGCCTTGTCATACTTGTATCCCTATATACGCGACCACTACGATTTGTTTTGTGTTATACCTATGGAGTACTCCCTGATATCCCACTAGTTTACGGTGGAGTTTACAGTGCTGTATAGACTATAACGCTTATATAAAATGTGTTAAGGGGGATAATGGTAATGCCTTAACACTATTTTGATATATTATATTACTGGTAGGCATTATCTACTTATCGTACACTACTACATAGTAGATAGTTTAACGGATCCTTAGAGGATGGTTATTCCAAACATCCTTTGAGTTACTTGTATTTCAGTTGCTATTTCACTTGAGTTGGATTTATTGATATAAGAATGTTAATCCTGACTCGAGTGTTTTGTGTTTTGCTTTACGCTCGGGTCAGACTGAGTGTACCAGTATTCGAGACTCACCTTTGGAGTTGGAGCTTCGTTTGGAGATCCAGTTATCTATCCAGCTTTCAGATATCTAGTTGATTCCAGTGATTGTATTCTGATTCTTGTATTTGACTATTATATTCGAGACATCTGTTGTACCTTATTTAACTCTGATATGTATATAGTAGCTTCATGAACTACTATCTTTTGTTTCCGCTGCAATCATTACTCTGTGTCTGTGATCTGTGATTAATTATTTAGTGTATATGCTCAGTTTTGCCAAATATAATTAACAATTCGGTATTTTGAATCATTCAAGTTCGACATGTGCAGATGCGAATGGTCCAAAATAGCGGGTTGTTACAGTTGGTATCAGAGCTTTGGTAGCTCTAGGCAAAACTTAGCATATAGGGTAAATGTGTTTACAGAATCACTTTCATTCGAGTTGAATCTCTCCCTTTTGACTCGATTCCTTTGAATTTTGGAACATTCCCTGCGGTTTCGAAATTCATTCTTGTCCCTCACTATTCGTATTCTTCTGAATTCTGGAGTATCACATAACTCCACTTCGAATGATCTTTATAATGAGTTGGCGGTCCCGCCAATCTCAAATTGATTTGTAAAGGGGTAAAACTCTTTTACGATAGCATCGATTCACCGGAGATTTATATATCCTCGGTTTAGATGCTAACATCTTTGGTTATGCCGAATTCTATCTCTTGAGATCAATGTCGATTTGCCTCGAAATTCTACATTGATCTTATTTTTGAAGTCACAGTTGACCCGGTTAAGGTTGCCTGCGATTTATATAAATTTATCAATCTTCCTACTTTATTATTAATCATCATATCTTTGTTTCGAACTTATCTTCGAATCAAATTTCTCTTTGATTTGATTCCATCAAATTTGATACCATCAAATTTGATACCCTATCCTTATTTGAAAATTCATTCCTGTATCGTCGAGCAAAGAAATGTAATTATAAACTAATATGTATAAATGTTTTAATATATGCTGTGTTGTTTGAGTTGTTGATGTTGATTTGGGTTTCCGATCGATTCATCTGATCAACGCTATCGATAGGATTTCCAAAACACTTGAGCAGAGCAAACTGACACAATATTGTTTTCAAACTTGGTAAATGAAATAATTTTGTATGATTATATTATAAATATATAAGTAAATTTTTCTACAAGAAAAAAAAAGAGGTTAATTAATTCGTTGTTTGAATGATAATATTTGATTTTCATCTATTGTTCGATAAATGAATTTATAAACTTGGTTTATAAACTGATTTAGAATTTGAAATTAAATTAAATTAAGAATTTGAGAATTTAATTTCCAATGATTTCGAACTATGGTTTTAAAGGTTTAAAATGCACATTTTTTAAAGGTATTTTGACTATAATTTGTTTCCAAAGAATTTTAATGTATATTATTTAAAGTATTTTCAAATAGGAACTGTTTTCAAAGAATTTTAAAATGTTGAAATCAGTGCTCTTCTCTTTATCGCTGGAAAATAATTTCGGTGATGGCGGCCGCATTATCGACATTCATTTTCAAGTTTCGAAGTGGAGAAACCATTCTGTAGCTTTGCTACGGTTTTGTTTTGGAAAACATTTTGATTCGAATTTCTTAAATATGACTTGATATATATATATATGGGTATATTATTTTAAATTTAATTTGATTCAATATATATAGTATATAAATAATTATTTCTAAAGGATTTGAAATTAAACGAAAATTTAATTCTTAAAAATCATGTTAAAAGATGTTTTCAATTATAAATAAAGCTAAATTTTGAATAAGTATTTAAACTTGAAATAATTGATTTTAAAAAAATTTATTTGTATAGTACTAAATTGCATTTCAATATAACTTACCTAAATTATTCATAAGTTAAAATGTAATTGGATAATATACAATATAAAATAATTTTATAAATAAAATTTGAGTGTTTATAATAAATGTTATGCACTTAGATTTTAAATATATAAAAAATGCTAATAAAGATGATAGAATAATAAGTCAATTGAATGAGGTAAATAAAGTAAATTTTGTTCTGAAAGAATTAACAAATTGAATTGAATCAGCTTAATGAAATACCTTGAATTAAGATCAATTATTGAATATTAATTGATTTGAAATGAAATTTATATGATTAGAATTAACAGTTGAACTACCAAATTTAAATCGAATGACTATTTGTTGATTTAATATAAATGGGTTTAACCAAATTGAAAAAAAAAATTAATTTAAATTGAAATTTATATGGTTTAAATTAATTTATATGGTTTAAATATATGTAATAAGATATATTAAGTGAAATAAACTTAATAATAATTTGGAATAAAGAAAAATTAAATTTGATGAGTAAATATGATTTTATTAAATGACTATTCTAATTTATGATTTTAGAAATTTGTTAATTAAACATAATTGGATAATAAGATAATAAATTTAGAAATAATTAAGATTGATTTCACTTGAGTGAAATCAAATGGATTAAATCAAATTATTGAATATTAATTAATTTAAGTTGAAATTTATATGGCTTTAAATTAGTTGTTTATTTTGTATCAAAGCCATTTTTCTTTCTGGTTGGTTCTATTCTCCTACCTCCTTCCTTTTCGGGGACGAAAAGTTTTGAGTGGGGGAGAGTGTAATGACTCGTAAATTTAACTGGTTTTAATAACGTTACTAATTGAAATTTTGTGGAATTTTTAAAAAATAAAATTTTGAGATAAAAATTTAATATTTGAAATGCGTCTAGTTAAACATAGCAACTGGTAAATTTTCATCCAAAAATATGGAAGTTTATTTCGTGCGTAAATTTATTTTAATTTAAATCAGTTAGCAATCGATGAAAATAAAACATTTTCGAAACCTAAAATTTTTTACATAGAAAAATTCTAAATCATCTTCTTAGCAAGGCGTCATTTTTCGTTTTTCCAAATTCGGACTTCTTTGGCTCCGTCAATCTTATTTTTCTAAGTTTTTCTTGCATTTTTCCGCCAGTAGAAAATTTTGAATTTTTATAATTAAATCGCATCACTGATATCCATATACCGTTTTGATCGTCTCGTCGCGCTGGCCTATACGGTATATTTTATTCTGTGTTTTAGAGTCCGGTATACAGCGAAAAACCATGAAACGGTCAAATCATATCGGTTTCAAAATGTTAGTTTTAAACTTCTATCCTTTAAATTTTCAAACGACTGAACAGAAAGCCTCTAGCATTTATTATTTACCGAACCAATGGCCAGCTGTTAGTGTTCCATCACTTAAATGTATTAGGCGGTGGTACGTTTTCTTTCTCTGTGCGTTTTGCTTTCCAAAGCATATATTAAATATTTGTACGTTTCTTTTCCCAATAGCCATTCCTCGTGCCCATTTGTATTCCTTGAAGGCTTGGATCTGCACTTTCATTTGAGCATTTATACATAATAAATTCTTTGGTTTCTGGAAAGGCGGATCACATTTGAATCTTGTTTTCCTTCTTGAGTGCGTCATTCTTCCTTCTGCTCATGTCTTTCTACATTTCTTTTTCAAAACTAGCCTGGCCAAGCAAGTGAAGAAAGAAGAAAAAAAAAGAAATTGATGCAACTAACATCTCCATCCTCCTGCCCTCAGCCACGCAAAAGCAACCCAGATAGAATCCGCTTCCTTCCACCGGTATTTCCATGCGTCCTCTCCCCTCCACCACCAATGTTCGCCAAACGTCTACAACCCACTGCTTCCGTCCCCTGTCACCTCCACTCTGTTGGACCCAAGCGCCGCCGATATGGACTCGAACACGCACCCAATCTTTCAGCCGCCATGGTCATCCCTGTGCCCGGCCGAGCCTCCTCCTTCCTTCCCGCATCCGCCTACGCAACCCCCTTGTCGAGCACTGCAACCAGCGCCTTCACTTTCCTTTGGCAGCCCATCAGCTTGGCCTCAAATGCAACTTCTTCCTATTATATATATGTGTATGTATTTTTGCATTAAATCAATTTTGCAAAGTTCTTATATACATATAGTTTATATAGGATGCAAGTTATATGTTTTGTATCTCAACACAGTAGCTATATATACATAAATATCGAGTCATTCTGAATTGCATAGACCCAATGCGTTGATGGTTGGATATGATGTTTTAAAGGGGTTTTATAAAGTATATTTCCTATTTTCCTATATTATAAACTATATTATCTGTGTACTTTCAAAATTTGTATATATAGTTGTAGCTATGGTATTAAAGTATATATAAGTTTACATTTGTTCTATATATATGTAGTTATAAGCTATACATAATTATATTTCAACGATTTGGTTTGAAGCCTGTATAGTATTAAATGTAAGCTATGTACATGTGTATACACATTAGTTCTATATATATACGTGTATTTGGTTTTCAATTTTATATATATATATATATATATATATATTTTAAAAGCTTACTGGAAGTATAAATTATATTAGATATATGTATTATATAAGTTTGTTTGTATAATTATATTGTTTGCTAAATTTTAGTTACAATAGCTTTTATCAGAAACAAAATATTTAATATTGTTTATAGCTTATATTCATACAGTAATATGCTCTGACATTATAATATAAAATTGTATATGGTAGCTAGCTTGAAGTTGTACATCCATTTGATATAGTTTTATACTGTTCTGACGCATCATGTTTTGCCTACATGAATTGTGGTCTGCATATAATTCATTTGAATGGCTAACATATAACTGCCGACATATATAGCTGTCTGCATATTTAGTCTGATTTTTTTTTTGAATATTTTGTGAGTTTACCTGTACATGTATAGTTAGTGGTTTACATTTTTCTTCATTTTTGATTTTATATATAATTTGATTTCGAATATATATGGCCATAAATGTACAATATATTTTATTCATTATGCTTTAAATTGGAAACATGTTTTAACAAATATTGTATATATTTTAGCTTACATCAAAATTGATTTGAATTCATTTCCATCGATTTCTTATTTATCAGCTCCGTCCATCAAATTCGTATCAATCTTATCTTGCTTTGGAACTCATACTTGGATTCGTAGCCATTTCTTTGTCTATCTCACTAGCCTCGAAAGGTGAGCAATCACTCACTATTAACGTTCTTTTATTTATTAAATTTGATTTCAATTGAAACGACAATTGAAATATGCTGCTGTTATTTAATTAAACTCCTATATATGCTATTATCTGTATCAATTCACCTGTGACATCTGACACCATTATCTGTTATTTATATAATGATAATCCAGTTTGGTTGCTAAATGATTGATTGTTTGATGTTGACATTGGACGTTAAATTGTTAATGTTGTAAGTGATAAATAATTTGTAATTGACATAGGATAGTTAGATTTGATATATGTGATAAATTTGATTTGATGACATTTGCATAATATGACCTCTTTAAATGTTTAAATAAATTGACACGTAGAAATATCGTTAATCACACCTTGAACCATTTAAATGTATGTTGTATAGATTGATGTAGTTTGAAATTGAATAATGAATATCAAGTGAAGAATCGTCTAAATATTAGTGTAATAATCTTTAATCTACATGAAATGATAGTGTAGATTCTAGAAATAATTTAATTAATTTACACAAATAACAATGTGAATTATTACGATTATTTCGGGATTATTTGAATTGATTATTGGATTGATATTGATTGTTGTTATTGCTTGTTTATTTACTTTGACACCATCCCAGTAATCACACTGCAAGTTCTCTTTGCTATGCTTTGACTTTGAATTGAATTAGAATCGGGTTGAAATGATAAATACCCAAATTAATCGTTGACCTAGGATAGAGAATTAAATAAAACCCGATTGGTCAATAATTTGATTTAAAAATAAAATAAAGGTTTTATTTGAATAAATAATAAGGTTTTAAAATGAAGTTGGAATTTGAATTTTATGAAAGGAAAATCTTAATATGTAATAATCCGAAACAAAATATTAACATAGTAGTTGATGAAAGGATGTTGTTTAAAATATAATTATTGAGTTTGAAATTATTTAATAATTAAGTTTTTGAAATTATTTAATAATTAAATAAGATTGAATTATTTAATAATTAAGTGAAATTGAATTCTTGATATGAGAAATTGAACTTCGTAATAAGTGAAATTGAATTTCTTTAATAAGTAAAGTTGAGTTATGAAATAATTAAGTTTTGAAATTTGTAACTAAGTAAATAAATAAATGAAATTGAATTTCTTTAACAAGAAATAAAAATGTGATTTATCGAAATTAATGTGAGACTTGTAATTTAAAGAGTTGATTCGACGAATCTAACTTAATTCAATTGTAAGTTTTGATTTAATGAAGTTGAACTTAAGTAATTGATTTAATGAATTGGAAATTAAATAGAAATTGTTTTGAATGACAAATTTACTTAATGAATACTGAATAAAATCGATCAATGAAGTTAAACTGATTTGAAGGTTAAATTAAATTAATTTAAATGATTTGGAATGAAACTTATTTACGAACTTGAATCAATATTTGAATTGTTTTAAATAGAAATTGGAATTGAATTATAAGATTTTGAAATTATGAATTTGGAAGTTTTGAAACGTAAATTATGGAAATTGGTTTAGAAAGACAAATGAAATGTTGATTTACAAATTTTAATGGAAATTGAATTTGATTGGCTTTTGAAATTTATTTAACGACCAATCGGTGAAATAATTACGAAAGTTATTAAAGAGACCGGAATCGGTTAGGGACATACTCATTGTCTAAACCGAAAACCACTTTAATAACTATGCGCGGAGTGTGATCCAGAATGAAGTGGTTGGAATGATGTACGTGATGACTGAAGAAAGAGAACGATAATGGATAGCCTTGACACTTGTGTCAAATTGGAAATGACTAAAACAGGAGCCGTGCCGGGCCAAATGGGGTCAGCTACCTCGAGCGAACACACTTCTTTGAAAACTACTCATTACTTGTTGTCGATTGGTGCACCCATGATTTGGGAGTGTTATTTCGCGGTGTTGCAATCGCTACGACGATGCGTTTTCACCAGTCCGGATCAGGCAAACGGTAGTTTCACTACCTTGGGTATTACCTCATGTGCCTTGTCATACTTGTATCCCTATATACGCGACCACTACGATTTGTTTTGTGTTATACCTATGGAATACTCCCTGATATCCCACTAGTTTACGGTGGAGTTTACAGTGCTGTATAGACTATAACGCTTATATAAAATGTGTTAAGGGGGATAATGGTAACGCCTTAACAGTATTTTGATATATTATATTATTGATAGGCATTATCTACTTATCGTACACTACTACATAGTAGATAGTTTAACGGATCCTTAGAGGATGGTTATTCCAAACATCCTTTGAGTTACTTATATTTCAGTTGCTATTTCACTTGAGTTGGATTTATTGATATAAGAATGTTAATCCTAACTCGAGTGTTTTGTGTTTTGCTTTACGCTCGGGTCAGACTGAGTGTACCAGTATTCGAGACTCACCTTTGGAGTTGGAGCTTCGCTTGGAGATCCAGCTATCTATCCAGCTTTCAGATATCCAGTTGATTCCAGTGATTATATTCTGATTCTTGTATTTGACTATTATATTCGAGACATCTGTTGTACCTTATTTAACTCTGATATGTATATAGTAGCTTCATGAACTACTATCTTTTGTTTTCGCTGCAATCATTACTCTGTGTGTGTGATCTGTGATTATTTATTTACTGTATATGCTCAGTTTTGCCAAATATAATTAACCATTTGGTATTTTGAATCATTCAAGTTCGACATGTGCGGATGCGAATGGTCCAAAATAGCGGGTCGTTACATTAATGATCTTACCCTAGTATTGATTGTATAAGGAGCAGTTAAATTTTGTTTTAGTGGCTTTAAGCCTATAGAACAACAGAGAGTTGTACATGCATAAACATAGACATGTACACCTTAATTCACACACATATATACATATATACTTGCGGATATATTCACATCCATACATCATACTTTATACCATGATTTCCATATCAGGCACACAATCAAAAATATAAACAGGGTTGAAGTCAAAGAAGATAGTTTGCTCACCTTTGTTTCCCAGAAGAAGAAAAAAAACAGAAAATGATGATGAACAGAGTTTGCTATGTTGAAACTGGCTTTGAAAATACAAGCTGGAATCTTCACTTGATCTTCTTCTCTAGTTTGAGTTGAATTATTGTTTGTTCAAGTTGAAGTTTTGTTTTAAGTTTTGAATGATTTTCACTTCAGTTTTATTTAGTTTGAAATGAACGAAACTTAGTTGAAAAATGAGAAGTTGAGGTATATAACAAGAAGTTTACAGGAGATGATATGTTTTGTATCGGTGATATAATATTGGTTGTACAATATAGATATTTTTTTCCTCTAGTACAATTATACGCAGAGATTATCTTGCGTTGGTGGGCTGGGATGATAAAACTCTGGCTTGCATTAAATTGCCATGTACCATATTACCTTATTTTATTTCTTCTTTGCAAGCCTACATCCATATATTCCTTACTTAATATGGTGTTGGTGATATTGTTTCGGCTGAAATCATATGTAATGGCTTGCATTTATTACTTAAGTCCTTTATGTTTTTCTTGTACATTTCCATATCAAATTTTGATTTGCTTACAACTTTATGCAGGCTGATGATAATATGGATGGTGTACTAATGCTTCATGCATTAATTACCTTGTACAATCTACACTTATCTATTTTATTTGCTTTATTTTTTTAAGATATACATTGCATTAGAGAAAAGTCTGGTTTCATACTTGTAAATATATATAATGTTATCTTTGTTTTTTTTCTTCATACTTATCTTCATTTTGTTTCATTACTTGTTTCAAATTCAAGTATACATTTTTCTGTCTTCTTATGCTTTGTAACCGTATTGAATTTTTTTTATATGTTGTTAAATTCCTAGCAATTGTTTACTTTGTAATTCAAATGAATTTCTATAATTATTAGGTTGTTAAAATTCTCTAATGTATTCACTTAATATTTTACATAATTTATTAATACGTTGTTTGACTTTATAGTTTATGATTTATCATATATATATATATTATTTCAAATTTACTCATATATGCTCAAATACATATATATTCACATATATACAATATTTACCATATTTTTAAATTTAAATGACTTATACAAAATTTATTTTAATTCGGGGAAACTCACATCACTTAATCGATTAATTTCACAGTTTTATTCAAAAATAGATTTCAATTATCATTTTAAATTTATATAAAATCCGGGATCGTTACATATTTCCCCCTTAAAAGAATTTCATCCTCGAAATTTGCCAAGGAGACACAAAGATATATGAAAAATGTTTCATCACCTTAACTGAACATCTATTATGCATTTGGCTTACCAAATCAGAATATCAATAACAGATACAAGAACGAATCTGTTTTAACACTTCACAAGATACTCGGGTTATCCAGATCTACGAAATATGCAGTGGCATCGGTTAGTTCGAAGGGATAACTAACCTTTCGTATTACATATCCGGACCCAAAGAATAGATAGATATATGGATACAATTTCAAAAATTTTAGTTTAAAAACTAAGTATACCTATCAACCATAGCAAACAATTCATCCAAACAACAATTTTGGTCCATCCGGAGTTTATGTCCCATATTAATATATCGAATCCCCTTCCTGGATCTACCAGGAACTATCAAACAATTGAAAAAGAGATGCTGAACCAAAGAAATTGATAGAGAAAAGATCGTTTCCTTGTTGTTACAGAGTATTGACCATTCATAGTCGTATTCCCCTGTCCCCTATCTCATCCTCTTCTTGCACTCATACTCAATATCAGTGGATTGTAAGAGAATTTACTGAGGCATTCGAACAGATATCTAAGAGATCACTCATTCTAGGGTATACTTCATATCTCTAATGAGCTACTTAATGTGTTATACTCCTGAGCTAAAGTTTTACCCTCAGCTCTGATACCAAATGTAATGACCCTAAAATCGGCCTTCGAAAATCGGCACCCGTACTACACTTGTACTCAAAATGCCGTAGATTCAAACGCCGAATCTGGTTCACCGGTGCTTATAACACAATTAAGTATAACAACACAGCGGAAGAAATAAATAGATGATATCATATACAACTCCAATGAATACAATATCCAGAATGATATACAACAGTGATATCAATATGATACAACAATATCAGAGATAAATATTGATACAGCGGAAAGCAGAAATGATAACTCCAAATGATCAGTCAGAGAGACTGACTCCAACCACTCCAATGTCAAGCTCGAACCACAAAGAGAAGAAAGTGCAGTCCTGAACTCCAAGAACTGAACCATCTCCAGATAATCTACTAATCCTGAATATCTGAGAAAAACCCAACTCTAGACTGCCCGTGTGGAAAATGGTGGTCACCCAGAGTTTAGGAAGGGAACAATAAACTCCGGATCAGTCATGGGACTGGTGTGAGCAACAAAAACAGTTTATCTTTAAAACAACAACAAAGTATTTCAAACGTTGAAATCCGCAATGTTTTTGGAAAATGAAACTACCATAAGACCTCCCACCACACACACAATGCAAATGCAGAATTGGAGGAGATTTCTTCTTATGATAGTCAAACATGGTTACTACGCAAAAGAAAAAATCTTTCGATATTATTACTAGTGCATAGTGCAGAAATCCTTTCGAAAATATAATATAAATCTTAGCCAGCATACAACCATTATTGTATGCCTACTATAGCTACCATCTAAACAGTGGTGACCTCCATAAGTAAATGGCAGGTTCTACAACTAAAACCGTACTGGGTTCATATTGTTTCTTTGGATTTCCAACAAATGGTCAGGCAAAGGAACTACCTTACACCGAAATGGAAACGCCTCTGGAAAGACGCCCCGAGAACCTAACCGGATCTCTGCAAACACAAGGCCGACGTTACCTCACGCTTTAACCAAGCTGTAACTAGGTAACTAACACATGAGCTATGTCATCCCACGGTCGTTACCGACCTTTATCCGAGGTACCTCGATCACAAGCAACATCGCACAATAATAAATACAGTGTGTCCACATAAGTAATTATTTGGGCTCCATACCATGATACTAACTTTTATCCAGAAGGAAATGACATACCCTAGGGGCGCTAGCCCTACAAACCTTTGTCGCAACATTCCTGTTTCGACCATTACCGGGTTGTGAGGCTCGACGAAGTCTCATTCACAAAGCTACGCTTTTTCACAAAGCAACGCTTTTTCACAAAGCAACGCTTTGATCAACAAATGATCAACAGCACTTCGTATGCCACATTACCAAATTGGGAATGTATCACTAGTAACCATCAATTACATAACCTCTGAGCTCGCACGTCTCAGAGAAGGGTGTTAAGCTAAGAGAATAAATTCTCCGCCACCAACATAAATGTATTTGATAGAAACCAGCTTTACATCTCAAAGTGTAATGTCAGACACACATCCATACAAGTCCGTTCCGGGATCGAACGGAACCGAAGACACTTCCAAAGAAGCCCTTGCAAATTCGGTAATTTCTAATCACGTTCGGACTTCCCATCACAAAGGGTGATAAAATCTCTATACTGGGGACCAGTCGGTGCAGAGACATTCGACGAGTTGTCCTTTCGTTTTCGAAAATATCCGGTCTTCACCACCGGTCTTCAAATGCTATCCATATACGACGTATCATTATTCGGAATGGGTTATTTGACACAAAAGTCCTTCCCCGGCTAAACCGAATATCGAGCGTAATTAAAAATCATATGGATACTGGGGTCTCAGTTAAATCAAAACATAAAGCCCAAAACTATTCATTCAAATGGTTAAAACAAATTACCATTTCCAATCTTTTAAACCAAAGATTCATTTCAAAAACCTTTAATGGTTTAAACAATTTCCACACTTTTAATCTTCTAAAACAAAAAGATTCAATTTACAAAGTTCGCCCCGTTCACAAAGATTCATTCATAACCTTTCAAAACAATTCTATTTCAAGTTGGATTAACTCGTTCGGTCTTTGAAATCAAAGACTCATTTCATAGTTTTCAAAATATTTCAATTCCATTTCAAACATGAAACCTTTCTACACAAATTGGAAATCCTTTCTTAAAATGAAAGCTATTATTATTTGAAAACAAGTAGTTTTCGTTTCGAAAAAATCCAGTTATATTTACACGAGTTAAAACCCTTGAATTAAATTCAAATTCCCAAATCAATACCTTTAAAATGGTTTAACCCATATATAACTTGTACAGCATCTTTAATCCCTAGTTTCAAATCATAGGATTCAATTTCAAACTTGAATTCAAATTTAAATCAAATTATTTAAATTTTCAAAACTCGATTAAGTTATTCAAAATAACTTTTATCTTTGAAATCCCATTTCAAAAGCTTTTCACTTTAAACCCAAATTTCCAATTTCAAAATCAATTGAAATTAAAATTTCAATTTCAAAAACATCAAATTTAAATTATCTATGACTTAACCGATTTCCACGTGAAATCCATATTTGTGTGTGTAAAAGTGTAGTCCAGGGGTTTCACACAATAGTGTAACACCATCAATCATTACAGATTTAAGCACAGTAATATCGATAAGCGGTATAATCTATAACGCTTATCTTCATTTACAGATTCACAAATAAACAATATAAATTCATCGTAGATAAATAAGTTACATCATAAATGAATAAATTACATCACAGTTCACAGCTTAAATCAGAATAATTCATATCACAAAGCATCACATATCAGGGATATCAAACAATTCAACATTCCATCGAATCCAAACATTCATAGGTAAGATCAGTTAATTGTTTGATTAATTTAAATCAGATTAATTACTTATGAATATTTTACTAATCCTGGTTAATTAATATTAATTAATTACAAACCAATTTAATTAATTAACATTTAATCATTTATTAATTAACTTATAATTATTAAATTATTCTTTAATTAATTAATTACCCTTAATTAATTATCATTTAATTAATTACCCTTAATTAATTATCATTTAATTAATTACCCTTAATTAATTATCATTTAATTAATTACCCTTAATTAATTACAATAAGTGATTATCCCCAATCAATTCCATTTATTAATTAACATTTAATTAATTATCCTCAAATTAATCACCTTAATTAATTTATCACATTAATTAATTATCCTTTAATTAATTATTGTTCAATCACTTGATTAATCAACCTTTAATCAATAAGTAATTTCTTTTAATTACTTCCATTAGGTAATCATCTTTAAGTAATTAATTACCCTCAATTTCTTATATTACTTAATTATCCTTTAATTAAGCAATTAAAAATATCTTATTCTTTAAATTATCTCCTTAATATTAACTTAATTTATTAAAGTTAAATAATTTTTTCTCAACCTTTATTTATCCAAACACTTGAATAAACATTTATTATTTAAAAGAAATTTGTTTAAGGAAATAGTTTAAAACTTGATTTAATTCAAATTTGGAAACTTGTTTTATCTAAATTTTAAAACTGGTTATATAATTATTTCTTTACAAAAAACTGATGAGTTACGCTTTAACAAAACCCAAGCCAATGCCTGGAATACACGAGCCCAAATTCGAGACACTCGCAACCCCACTTGACTTCGAGTAACTCGAACGAAAAACTCGAGACCTTCTTCGAGTTTACCTTTTCTTCCCCAATCTTTCACACGAACCAGACACACACACGTTCACGTGCACGTGCACCACCGCCTTGATCACCTTCGATCACTGCTGCGACCACTCACACATCACCGATAATCTTCCCGAGCCTCTCGATCACCCAAGTCGACAAATTCGTGAGCCAACCAAAATCGAGCAACTCGACCCAACTGGAATAAAACTGAACCACCACAAATCGCATCGCCCTCGCTCCTCTGACCACCGAAAACGACGCCACTTCGTCCACGTCATGGCCATACCCTCCTCAACCATCTCCTAGAATCGCGAACCACTCGATCAAGCGACTGCGACGAAATCAAAAATTTACAGAACATAGAAAATGTTGAACCCAAAACCCTACATTCGATTCGACTCAACAAATCTCACAATAGAAAATTTTTTGGCATTTTTCCTGTGATTATTGATCGTTCCAGCACCTCCATGCCAAATTTCGCCAAACATTATGACGCCGATCACCGGATTTTGCCCAAAATACCATTTCCGTTCAACTCACGATTTTCCACAATTTAACAAACTAAAAATCTTGATTTTATTCTTAAAATTCATGATTTTCAAAGAGAATTTAGATTACATAGGTGAAATCAAAAATCATGATGTTCGAATTTATCATGTACCAGAGTTGCCACTGTAATATCCTATTTTCAAAATATTTTCTTAATATTTTTACTGGGAATTATTTTTAAAAATAATTTCACATTCATACCATCATTTCATCTTTAATGATCTTACCCTAGTATTGATTGTATAAGGAGCAGTTAAATTTTGTTTTAGTGGCTTTAAGCCTGTAGAACAACAGAGAGTTGTACATGCATAAACACAGACATGTACACCTTAATTCACACATATATATACATATACACTTGCGGATATATTCACATCCATACATCATACTTTATACCATGATTTCCATATCAGGCACACAATAAAAAATATAAACAGGATTGAAGTCAAAGAAGATAGTTTTCTCACCTTTGTTTCCCAGAAGAAGAAAAAAAACAGAAAATGATGATGAACAGAGTTTGCTATGTTGAAACTGGCTTTGAAAATACAAGCTGGAATCTTCACTTGATCTTCTTCTCTAGTTTGAGTTGAATTATTGTTTGTTCAAGTTGAAGTTTTGTTTTAAGTTTTGAATGATTTTCACTTCAGTTTTATTTAGTTTGAAATGAACGAAACTGAGTTGAAAAATGAGAAGTTGAGGTACATAACAAGAAGTTTACAGGAGATGATATGTTTCGTACAGGTGATATAATATTGGTTGTACAATATAGATATTTTTTTTCCTCTAGTACAATTATACGCAGAGATTTTCTTGCGTTGGTGGGCTGGGATGATAAAACTCTGGCTTGCATTAAATTGCCATGTACCATATTACCTTATTTTATTTCTTCTTTGCAAGCCTACATCCATATATTCCTTTACTTAATATGGTGCTGGTGATATTGTTTCGGCTGAAATCATATGTAATGGCTTGCATTTATTACTTAAGTCCTTTATGTTTTTCTTATACATTTCCATATCAAATTTTGATTTGCTTACAACTTTATGCAGGCTGATGATAATATGGATGGTGTACTAATGCTTCATGCATTAATTACCTTGTACAATCTACACTTATCTATTTTATTTGCTTTATTTTTTTAAGTTATACATTGCATTAGAGAAAAGTCTGGTTTCATACTTGTAAATATATATAATGTTATCTTTGTTTTTTTTTCTTCATACTTATCTTCATTTTGTTTCATTACTTATTTCAAATTCAAGTATACATTTTGCTGTCTTCTTATGCTTTGTAACCCTATTGAATTCTATTTTTTTTATATGTTGTTAAATTCCTAGCAATTGTTTACTTTGTAATTCAAATGAATTTCTATAATTATTAGGTTGTTAAAATTCTCTAATGTATTCACTTAATATTTTACATAATTTATTAATACGTTGTTTGACTTTATAGTTTATGATTTATCATATATATATATTATTTCAAATTTACTCATATATGCTCAAATACATATATATTCACATATATACAATATTTACAATATTTTTAAATTTAAATGACTTATACAAAATTTATTTTAATTCGGGGAAACTCGCATCACTTAATCGATTAATTTCACAGTTTTATTCAAAAATAGATTTCAATTATCATTTTAAATTTATATAAAATCCGGGGTCGTTACAGATTTTCCCTCTTAAAAGAATTTCGTCCTCGAAATTTGCCAAGGAGACACAAAGATATATGAAAAATGTTTCATCAACTTAACTGAACATATATTCTGCATTTGGCTTACCAAATCAGAATATCAATAACAGATACAAGAACGAATCTGTTTTAACACTTCACAAGATACTCGGGTTATCCAGATCTACGAAATATGCAGTGGCATCGGTTAGTTCGAAGGGATAACTAACCATTCGTAGTACATATCCGGACCCAAAGAATAGATAGATATATGGATACAATTTCAAAAATTTCAGTTTAAAAACTAAGTATACCTATCAACCATAGCAAACAATTCATCCAAACAACAATTTTGGTCCATCCGGAGTTTATGTCCCATATTAATATATCGAATCTCCTTCCTGGATCTATCAGGAACTATCAAAGAATTGAAAAGGAGATGCTGAACGAAAGAAATTGATAGAGAAAAGATCGTTTCCTTGTTGTTATAGAGTATTGATCCTTCATAGTCGTATTCCCCTGTCCCCTATCTCATCCTCTTCTTGCACTCATACTCACTATTAGTGGATAGTAAGAGAATTTACTGAGGCATTCGAACAGATATCTTAGAGATCACTCATTCTAGGGTATACTTCACCATATCTCTAATGAGCTACTTAATGTGTTATACTCCTGAGCTAAAGTTTTACCCTCAGCTCTGATACCAAATGTAATGACCATGAAATCGGCCTTTGAAAATCGGCACCCGTACTACACTTGTACTCAAAATGTCGCAGATTCAAACGCCGAATCTGGTTCACCGGAGCTTATAACACAATTAAGTATAACAACACAGCGAAAGAAATAAATAGATGATATCATATACAACTCCAATGAATACAATATCCAGAATGATTTACAACAATGATACCAATATGATACAACAATATCAGAGATAAATAATGATACAGCGGAAAGCAGAAATGATAACTCCAAATGATCAGTCAGAGAGACTGACTCCAACCACTCCAATGTCAAGCTCGAACCACAAAGAGAAGCAAGTGCAGTCCTGAACTCCAAGAACTGAACCAGCTCCAGATAATCTACTAAACCTGAATATCTGAGAAACCCAACTCTAGACTGCCCGTGTGGAAAATGGTGGGCACCCAGAGTTTAGGAAGGGAACAATAAACTCCGGATCAGTCATGGGACTGGTGTGAGCAACAAAAACAGTTTATCTTTAAAACAACAACAAAGTATTTCAAACGTTGAAATCCGCAATGTTTTTGGAAAATGAAACTACCATAAGACCTCCCACCACACACACAATGCAAATGCAGAATTGGAGGAGATTTCTTCTTATGATAGTCAAACATGCTTACTACGCAAAAGAAAAACTCTTTCGATATTATTACTAGTGCATAGTGCAGAAAATCCTTTCGATAATATAATATAAATCTTAGCCAGCATACTACCATTATTGTATGCCTACTATAGCTACCATCTAAACAGTGGTGACCACCATAAGTAAATGGCAGATTCTACAACTAAAACCGTACTGGGTTCGTATTGTTTCTTTGGATTTCCAACAAATGGTCAGGCAATGGAACTTCCTTACACCGAAATGGAAATGCCTCTGGAAAGACGCCCCGAGAACCTAACTGTATCTCTACAAACACAAGGCCGACGTTACCTCACGCTTTAACCAAGCTGTAACTAGGTAGCTAACACACGAGCTATGCCATCCCCCGGTCATTACCGACCTTTATCCAAGGTACCTCAATCACAAGCAACATAGCACAGTAATAAATAAAGTGTGTCCACATGAGTAAGTATCTGGGCTCCATACCATGATACTAACTTTTATCCAGAAGGAAATGACATACCGTAAGGGCGCTACCCCTACAAACCTTTGTCGCAACATTCCTGTTTCGACCATTACCGGGTTGTGAGGCTCGACGAAGTCTCGTTCACAAAGTTACGCTTTTTCACAAAGCAACGCTTTTTCACAAAGCAACGCTTTGATCAACAAATGATCAACAGCACTTCGTATGCCACATTACCAAATTGGGAATGTATCACTAGTAACCATCAATTACATAACCTCTGAGCTCGTACGTCTCAGAGAAGGGTGTTAAACTAAGAGAATAAATTCTCCGCCACCAACATAAATGGATTTGATAGAAACCAGCTTTACATCTCAAAGTGTAATGTCAGACACACATCCATACAAGTCCGTTCCGGGATCGAACGGAACCGAAGGCACTTCCAAAGAAGCCCTTGCAAATCCGGATAATTTCTAATCACGTCCGGACTTCCCATCACAAAGGGTGATAAAATCTCTATACCGGGGACCAGTCGGTGCAGAGACATTCGACGAGTTGTCCTTTCGTTTTCGAAAATATTCGGTCTTCACCACCGGTCTTCAAATGCTATCCATATACGACGTATCATTATTCGGAATGGGTTATATGACACAAAGGTCCTTCCCCGGCTAAACCGAATAACGAGCGCAATTAAAAATCATATGGATACTGGGGTCTCAGTTAAATCACAGCTTAAAGCCCTAAACTATTCATTCGAATGGTTAAAACAAATTACCATTTCCAATCTTTTAAACCAAAAGATTCATTTCAAAAACCTTTAATGGTTTAAACAATTTCCACACTTTTAATCTTTTAAAACAAAAAGATTCAATTCACAAAGTTCGCCCCGTTCACAAAGATTCATTCATAGCCTTTCAAAACAATTCTATTTCAAGTTGGATTAACTCGTCCGGTCTTTGAAATCAAAGACTCATTTCATAGTTTTCAAAACATTTCAATTCCATTTCAAACTTGAAACCTTTCTACATAATTTGGAAATCCTTTCTTAAAATGAAAGCTATTATTATTTGAAAACAAGTAGTTTTCGTTTCGGAAAAATCCAGTTATATTTACACGACTTAAAACCCTTGAATTAAATTCAAATTCCCAAATCAATACCTTTAAAATGGTTTAACCCATATATAACTTGTACAGCATCTTTAATCCCTAGTTTCAAATCATTGGATTCAATTTCAAACTTGAATTCAAATTTAAATCAAATTATTTAAATTTTCAAAACTCGATTAAGTTATTCAAAATAACTTTTATCTTTGAAATCCCATTTCAAAAGCTTTTCACTTTAAACCCAAATTTCCAATTTCAAAATCAATTGAAATTAAAATTTCAATTTCAAAAACATCAAATTTAAATCATCTGTGACTTAAACGATTTCCACGTGAAATCCATATTTGTGTGTGTAAAAGTGTAGTCCAGGGGTTTCACACAATAGTGCAACACCATCAATCATTACAGATTTAAGCACAGTAATATCGATAAGCGGTATAATCTATAACGCTTATCTTCATTACAGATTCACAGATAAACAATATAAATTCATCGCAGATAAATAAGTTACATCACAGATGAATAAATTACATCACAGTTCACAGCTTAAATCAGAATAATTCATATCATAAAGCATCACATATCAGGGATATCAAACAATTCAACATTTCATAGAATCCAAACATTCATAGGTAAGATCAGTTAATTGTCTGATTAATTTAAAGCAGATTAATTACTTATGAATATTTTACTAATCCTGGTTTATTAATATTAATTAATTACAAACCAATTTAATTAATTAACATTTAATCATTTATTAATTAACTTATAATTATTAAATTATTCTTTAATTAATTAATTACCCTTAATTAATTATCATTTAATTAATTACCCTTAATTAATTATCATTTAATTAATTACCCTTAATTAATTACAATAAGTGATTATCCCCAATCAATTCCATTAATTAATTAACCTTTAATTAATTATTCTCAAATTAATCACCTTAATTAATTTATCACATTAATTAATTATCCTTTAATTAATTATTGTTCAATCACTTGATTTATCAACCTTTAATCAATAAGTAATTTCTTTTAATTACTTCCATTAGGTAATCATCTTTAAGTAATTAATTACCCTCAATTTCTTATATTACTTAATTATCCTTTAATTAAGCAATTAAAAATATATTATTCTTTAAATTATCTCCTTAATATTAACTTAATTTATTAAAGTTAAAATAATTTTTTCTCAACCTTTATTTATCCAAACACTTGAATAAACATTTATTATTTAAAAGAAATTTGTTTACGGAAATAGTTTAAAACTTGATTTAATTAAAATTTGGAAACTTGTTTTATCTAAATTTTAAAACTGGTTATATAATTATTTCTTTAAAAAAAAACTGATGAGTTACGCTTTAACAAAACCCGAGCCAATGGTTGGAATACTCGAGCCCAACTTCGAGACACTCGCAACCCCACTTGACTTCGAGTAACTCGAACGAAAAACTCGAGACCTACTTCGAGTTTACCTTTTCTTCCCCAATCTTTCACACAAACCAGACACACACACACGTTCATGTGCACGTGCACCACCGCCTTGATCACCTTCGATCACTGTTGCGACCACTCACACATCATCGATAATCTTCCCGAGCCTCTCGATCACCCAGGTCGACGAATTCGTGAGCCAACCAAAATCAAGCAACTCGACCCAACTGGAATAAAACTGAACCACCACAAATCGCCTCGCCCTCGCTCCTCTGACCACCAGAAACGACGCCACTTCGTCCACATCATGGCCATACCCTCCTCGACCATCTCCTAGAATCGCGAACCACTCGATCAAGCGACTACGACGAAATCAAAAATTTACAGAACATAGAAAATGTTGAACCCAACACCCTACATTCGATTCGACTCAACAAATCTCACAATAGAAAATTTTCTGGCATTTTTCCTGTGATTATTGATCGTTCCAGCACCTCCATGCCAAATTTCGCCAAACATTATCACGCCGATCACCGGATTTTGCCCAAAATACCATTTCCGTTCAACTCACGATTTTCCACAATTTAACAAACTAAAAATCTTGATTTTATTCTTAAAATTCATGATTTTCAAAGAGAATTTAGATTACATAGGTGAAATCAAAAATCATGATGTTCGAATTTATCATATACCAGAGTTGCCACTGTAATATCCTATTTTCAAAATATTTTCTTAATATTTTTACTGGGAATTATTTTTAAAAATAATTTCACATTCATACCATCATTTCATCTTTAATGATCTTACCCTAGTATTGATTGTATAAGGAGCAGTTAAATTTTGTTTTAGTGGCTTTAAGCCTGTAGAACAACAGAGAGTTGTACATGCATAAACACAGACATGTACACCTTAATTCACACATATATATACATATATACTTGCGGATATATTCACATCCATACATCATACATTATACCATGATTTCCATATCAGGCACACAATAAAAAATATAAACAGGATTGAAGTCAAAGAAGATAGTTTGCTCACCTTTGTTTCCCAGAAAAAGAAAAAAAACAGAAAATGATGATGAACAGAGTTTGCTATGTTGAAACTGGCTTTGAAAATACAAGCTGGAATCTTCACTTGATCTTCTTCTCTAGTTTGAGTTGAATTATTGTTTGTTCAAGTTGAAGTTTTGTTTTAAGTTTTGAATGATTTTCACTTCAGTTTTATTTAGTTTGAAATGAACGAAACTGAGTTGAAAAATGAGAAGTTAAGGTATATAACAAGAAGTTTACAGGAGATGATATGTTTTGTACAGGTGATATAATATTGGTTGTATAATATAGATATTTTTTTCCTCTAGTACAATTATACGCAGAGATTTTCTTGCGTTGGTGGGCTGGGATGATAAAACTCTGGCTTGCATTAAATTGCCATGTACCATATTACCTTATTTTATTTCTTCTTTGCAAGCCTACATCCATATATTCCTTTACTTAATATGGTGCTGGTGATATTGTTTCGGCTGAAATCATATGTAATGGCTTGCATTTATTACTTAAGTCCTTTATGTTTTTCTTATACATTTCCATATCAAATTTTGATTTGCTTACAACTTTATGCAGGCTGATGATAATATGGATGGTGTACTAATGCTTCATGCATTAATTACCTTGTACAATCTACACTTATCTATTTTATTTGCTTTATTTTTTTAAGTTATACATTGCATTAGAGAAAAGTCTGGTTTCATACTTGTAAATATATATAATGTTATCTTTGTTTTTTTTTCTTCATACTTATCTTCATTTTGTTTCATTACTTGTTTCAAATTCAAGTATACTTTTTTCTGTCTTCTTATGCTTTGTAACCCTATTGAATTCTATTTTTTTTATATGTTGTTAAATTCCTAGCAATTGTTTACTTTGTAATTCAAATGAATTTCTATAATTATTAGGTTGTTAAAATTCTCTAATGTATTCACTTAATATTTTACATAATTTATTAATACGTTGTTTGACTTTATAGTTTATGATTTATCATATATATATTATTTCAAATTTACTCATATATGCTCAAATACATATATATTCACATATATACAATATTTACAATATTTTTAAATTTAAATGACTTATACAAAATTTATTTTAATTCGGGGAAACTCGCATCACTTAATCGATTAATTTCACAGTTTTATTCAAAAATAGATTTCAATTATCATTTTAAATTTATATAAAATCCGGGGTCGTTATAGTTGTGTTGTCGAACGAGAGAGGGAGATTAAAGTGGGGAGAAGGATTTATGTGGCCGTTAATTAGTTGAGTATGCAATTAACTATGCTAAAGATAGAAATTAACAATTAAGTTATATTATTAATTTTAATAGCTTATAAATGTGATAACTTTCTCATACTAGGTCGGAATCAAACGCGGTCAGTCGCGTTAGGATCGTATCAACGAATACTACGTGATGGAGTTGGTTTGGCAACGATTGGAGCTTGTAGGGATTTTAGCTAAATTCGAACACGATTCGGATTTAGGCGGAATCCAAAACGCCTTGGCAACAACATAAATAATTGTAAGTTAATCTCTCCTTTTTGGCTAACCAATAAAATTATATATTTGATAAAAATTTTATTAATTAGATATTTGGATGATTTACTGTTTTATTAGTTGGGTTGAATTTATTCACGCCCTTGGAGCGGATGACCTTTTATATGTAGCCACCTAGTAGCGGATGACTCATATTATATAATTATACACTATTTTTGATACAGGGAGATAGGTTGGAGGGATCCAACAGGATTCCTCACCACTGTTCGTTTTATTTGCATATATATGTGTTGATATGTATACGTGTTGTGATGCAAGTGGAAATAGGTTGGAGGAACCCAACGGGATTCCTCGCCATTTATTGAAATGTTTTCAATAGTATTTTGTTGAATGGTTATGGAATATTAAACCTGATTGTTTACCCTATTGGTTATGACATTTTATATGAGCAACCAAAAAAAACCCTGTAGTAATAGGAAATCAATATTGATATTAGTTAAGCGTTTATTAGCTATTGGCCTCAAATTAGTATTCTAAAAATACAATAAATTGCCATTTGAGTTTAAAATGGGTTTTTGACATAGGAAATGATTTTAAATCCGAAATTTGGTTTCAGAAATATTTTGTTTTAAAGGATTTAATTTCTCTTTTATTCCAACCTATTTATCTATCTTTTTTAAATTATTTATTTATATTTAATATTATTTTTAAGTTATTTATTTGTATTTAATATTGTTTTAAAGTTATTTATTTATAATTAATATTGTTTTAAAGTTATTTACTTATAATTGATATTGTTTAAAAGTTATTTATTTATAATTAATATTGTTTAAAGTTATTTATCTACATTTAATGTTGTTTTAAATATATTTATCAATAATTTACTAATTTGAAAAGTTAATTATTCAAATAATTAATATGGTATGAAATTAATAATAATGATTATTGTTAACAAGAAATCTTGTCAACACCTCAGGATTGTGCTAAGGAATGAAAATTATCCTTTAGGCCAGTAAAGTGGGAAGGATAGTATGAATCCTTCTTGAATTTTCTTTCGAATAGGCTGTAGTAGACAGAAGTTACCCAGATTGACCTTTCGACTCAGTCGAAAGGGTTGGTTTTCGTGCTTAATGACCTTTTGACCCAATTGAGTCAGTATGGATTCTCCTTCGAAAGCTTCCATTTTTGAAATAGAAGGAATACCCTGGATAAGGTTTCTCTTAGTTGGATTTGACCTTGTCGAAAGCCTTGTTTATTGGTTAGTTGGGACTTAATCCAAGAATCTGAGACAGAGGTTCCGACTCTGTCGAAAGCAAAGTGGTTTAAGTGTTAAAACTTGATCCAGGAATCTAGGATGGGGGTTTCGACTACGTCGAAAGCAATAGACTCAATTATCCTTTGTTTAGATTGGGTATCTCAAGTTGGGAACGGCTGGAATTAGGTTATGACCTTGTCGAAAGCTGGACCTCTTGATTTCTTGTATTAATCAATGGTTTTAGTGGACCAAAGCTCGGTTTCGATTGTGTCGAAAGGAGAGAATCATAGGAAGGCGGTATGAAGTGTATAAACTGAAGTTATTTGGATGTAATAGGTTCCGACTATGTCGACAGGAACCTTTCGATGTAGATGTAACTTGAAATACAAGAGAAAACCTAACAATAGCCTATAAATCGGTAAAGTAATGTGAAATATTAGAGACTTACATTTCGTAAGCCAAAAGATGAATTTATTACTTCAAATCCCCAAATCAATTTTGTAATTAGGGTTACAACACTTTTCATTAAGAAAAATACAAGTTTAGAGTCAAAGGAATATGATCTCCAACACGTGACCCCTTGGGTCTTATTTATAGATGCGGGTCAGCACCTTTCGACCTTGATGCTTCCGACTTGGTCGAAAGGTGGCTGCCGAATGACTCAAGTATGCTTCGTCTTTGTCGAAAGGAAGGGCTGCGCCTCTCTTCTTGGCGTTGCCTTGTAAGTGCTTCCAACTCTGTTGATAGGCCTTGTTTAATGGTTTCGATGATGTTGGTTACGTTCGAGCTCTTGTTTCCTATTTGATGCGGAACCTTCCTGGATCACATTGGCTTTGACTGGTTCAAAAGGCTTACCATAGCTTTCGAAGGGGTTGTTCAGGGCAATGCTTGCTTTCACATGGGTTTAATGAAGGCGAAACCTTTAGTGTTGAAATGTTTGGCGCATATGCAAATAGTTGTTCTCATTGTCTTCGAAAGGTACTGCCTCATCTCATTCGAAAGGTCTTCATGTATATGGAATCACCTAGTCGAAAGGTGGTCATTGAAGGCGGAAGGGTGTTCTCGACTCCATCAACTCCTTTAAAAGGTAAGATCCTTTTGGATTTCGATTGTAGATACCCTTCGACACCTTCGAAAGGTTCTGAAGCTTCCAAACTTTGACAGTAGCATCGCTTCGACTCCTTCGAAAGGACCGGCTAAAACCTTTTTCTCTTACTCTTCTTTAACTTTTGCTCAAATTAGTTTCGACCAAGTCGAAAGATCGATTTTTGGAGTAACAATTATTAATAATATTTTGGAAATTAATTATTATATATTTATAGTCATGGATCATGGTAAAGAATCATTTTTATTCTTTATTTAATAATGTTTTGAAATAATTAAATATTATTTTAAGATGTTTTAAGTTAATAATAATTATTTATTTAAAACGTTTATTGTTAATTGCTATTATTATATAATAGTGTTTAAAAGTAAATTATTTTATTTAATTATAAATGTTCTCAAGACTCATAAACAGAGTTTATACGCAGACTTGTGGTTTATAAGGGAAGCTTTATGAAATGGTTTGAAGACTTAAAGGGGGATTATTTATGAGGTGAGACTTGAGAAATAATTTATATATATGTTATAAATGGTTTTAGGGAATTATAAATAGTTTATAAATGATTTTATAAATTTATAAAGGAATTTACAAATGGTTTGAGAACTGCATAAAAAATAAATCTTTATCTATTTTATAAATGTACTTATACCATTGAGATAAGTATATGGATATTTTTTCCAAGTGTTAAAACTATGGGAATTCGTGAATATATCTTTGTAAAAGTATACCGATACAAGTATTTACAAGATGAACTTAATAAACGAAAAGATTTATTAAGGAGGCTAGTGGTTGCTTATGCGCTAAACAAATGTTGGTTTTCCCCTGTGGAATTAAATCCCTAGTTTGAATGTTTGTTTATTCGATTGTTAAATAACCGACTACCGAATTTGGATCCAAAACATAACTTTGGAAAAATCTAGGAGAAACACGTGAGTTATATGGCACAGTCATCTCCGATGATGCTGTACTTTGCGTATAAATCTCATTCGTTATCCTAGGACAAATGATAAGGAAATCCATCCACTAACGGTTAGGAGGTGATCTCTGCTCTTATCTTTGACTATTAATTTCTTAAATAACCGGGGTTGAGTTTACTGGAAACTATCGAATGTTGTTTCAAAGAGATCGGGATCAGATAGGTTATCCAAAAACCACTTCGATCCAACTCAAGCGTTTCAAAGTGAAGACATCTTGAAAATGGTGGAATTGAAAATAGAGCTCTCAATCATTTCTTTCAATCCCAGAATGAACTTGTATGGATGAATGTTGGCATTGCATTATTGCCTGGAAGGTATTGTTAGCATTCCAAGTGGGAAGTGCTATATAAAAGATAAAACGTAGCCTCAAGCCTCATCAACCGGGAATGACTAAAACATGGGAGATGCAGCAGGGCTAAGTGGGTCGCTCCCTAGTAGGGTATGATCATCCCTATCTAGAGTCAATATTATCTCTCATTTGTATGCTTCAGGGCCTATTAACAGAGGGGTGATCATATACGGTTTTATCCAGTAAAGGGTAGGTGTTATCCCGCCTTTTGGCAAGGCCGTGACACCAAGAACTTGACTAGAAACCAATGACAGTTCGTCTTGAAGATCGGTTATACATAGGTCTACTATGGATGTCGGTAAATTTTTTCCGAGTTCGGATCGAGCTACAATTGATATGACATGACAAGCAAAGCTAAGAAATCCAACATCCTAAATTTCAAGTCAATCGGAGTTTGTATGCTCAAGATATTGATCGATCACGGTTGAGAAAACCTAATTTGCATCGATCATATCTCGAGATCTACAAGTCCAAATGCTATGAAATTTTTGCAGTTGCTTACTGGCTACCTAAGGAATGTCCACGCCAAATTTCAGCTCAATCGGAGCAAATCTTGATCGATTCGAAGCAAGGGTCGAATCGATATGGACCAACTTGCATCGATCATATCTCGAGATCTACAAGTCCAAATGCTATGAAATTTGGACAGGAGCTAACTGGCGACCTAACGAATGTCCATGCCAAATTTCAGTTCAATCGGAGAAAATCTTGATCGATTCGAAGCAAGGGTCGAATCGATATGGACCAACTTGCATCGATCATATCTCGAGATCTACAAGTCCAAATGCTATGAAATTTGGACAGGAGCTAACTGGCGACCTAAGGAATGTCCATGCCAAATTTCAGCTCAATCGAAGCAAATCTTGATCGATTCGAAGCAAGGGTCGAATCGATCCCAAAGTGGGCCCGGATTTCCAAAGAGTGGGCATGTGGGCCCCCTCACGTACCAGAACTGGTCTCCCCGAATTTTAGGCGAAATATCAGCCTCCTACATCTATAAATAGAGCCCCTGGTCATTCAGAAAAGAGGTCGGAAAATTTTAAGAGCTAAAGAGCGCCCAGACTCTGCCAGATTTACTCTGCATCACCGCCACCGCTTTAGTTTCAGAATTAGCTTATAAAACCAGTTGTAATACAGTATAAACAATTGTAATCTTCGAGTGTCGAGCAATAAAATCATCAAACTTCATAGTGAACGTAGGCTAAAAAGCCGAACCACTCTAAATCGCTTGTCTTTGCAATTTACTTTCTGTTATTTGGAGTTTTTGTTAGATAATCCACAGTTTTAATTTTCATTCTACACGTTTATCTCTTCAAAGACTTCCGAAGAGTGTTGTGCCCATTTTTGGTACAAACACTTTGGTGCTTTCACTGAGAAAAAACGCAGTTTTTTCTCCTGCTCTATGGATCTACTACCGTCGTTGGATTGCAAAAATCTAAGGAGAAGTTCCAGATCTGTTCATAAGTAGTTCCTTCTACTCTATTCAGATTGCTCTAGATCTAAGAGGAACTACATTCATCATGAATTCCATACCCATATTTTCGAATCCAGAAAAAATGCAATTTTTCGTATCCATGAAAATATGGTGATTTTCGTATCCATGTCTTCGAATCCATGAAAATATGGTGATTTTCGTATCCATGTCTTCGAATCCATGAAAGTATGGTGATTTTCGTATCCATGTCTTCGAATCCATGAAAATATGGTGATTTTCGTATCCATGTCTTCGAACCCATCTGGACCGAGCGTTCGTATCCATAAGCATAGCCTCACTTCGAATCCATTGTCTTCGTATCGATCAGAGACACAAGACCCTCACATCCATCTACTTCGTATCCATCAGGGTGCGCTTCTTCGTATCCATCAGGGTGCGCTTCTTCGTATCCATCAGGGTGCGCTGCTTCGTATCCATCAGGGTGCGCTGCTTCGTATCCATCAGGGTGCGCTGCTTCGTATCCATCAGGAAGCAATACTTCGTATCCATCAGGGTGCGTTGCTTCGTATCCATCAGGGTGCGCTGCTTCGTATCCATCAGGAAGCAATACTTCGTATCCATCCATCTGCCTCCAATTCGTATCGATACTCACAGGTACTTCGTATCCATCACGATGCGCTTCTTCGTATCCATCAGGATGCGCTTCTTCGTGTCCATCAGGGTGCGTTGTCAGGGTGCACTACTCCGTATCCATCAGGGTGCGCTACTTCGTATCCATCCATTTACACCCAATTCGTATCGATACTCAACTGCAATTCGAATCGATCCAACTTCACCCAATTCGTATCGATACTCAACTGCAATTCGAATCGATCCAATTGTGTCCAATTCGTATCGATACGAAATATCAAAAAAAAATATTTTTCGGGTACGACCCAGATTTCCTAAAAAGAGCCTAAACAAAATTTTTTTTGGGGGGTTTCCCCCGAACCCTAGCCGCAGCGCAGGGCACCCGCATTGTCGATTCAATCACCAATTTAATGAAGGAACATTCCATCCATGCTTCTGATTGTTCCATGACTGAACAAGACATAGGAGATCACAATAACAAATGTTGAGTTGCAATCAAGGAATGGGTAAAGAAATACTACTCAACCGTACTCCCAAAGGCTGGAGAACCTAGTTAGTATGCCAAGAACTGGGGTTGATTAATATATCATGCTTTTAAGGTGGAATGCAACTTCCTCCAATTGACCAGCTTTCAAACTCCTGAGTTGACAACTATGGTACGACGGCTAATATGACGACTCCCCTACACTGTCTACTCTACCGACTCAAAGCATGGCTGGTCAGCGCTGAACCATCTTCAAATGCCCGCATCTTAATCATTCTACGTCCACATGACTAAAAGCATGGCATACAACCTCAAGGAGACTTCCTTAATACCCTATATAGGTCCTCTATCTGGATGAAAGTTTGGGATAAACACCAATCTGTTAGCCCATTTTAACCAACTCACCGTCCTATCGGCATTGCAAACAACTCGAACGCAATCATGCATACGTCATTGACCAGTGTTACAAGACCCCTAGGCAATAAAATGAGCCTGATCATAATGCCGATTGGGGAATCTTTCCTAGTCGAGACCTATTCGTTGAAACCATCCTACATGCAGAACTTCCAATGAAAATTCAACATGTTAACTATGTCGGTGTGTTATGGAAATACAACCCCCGGCACTACCTCATGAAGTGAGAATTGCGCATGGCTTACACCAAGAGTGATGACTGCTATCAAATGTAGCTGTCTTCCCCCATTCCTCAAAGAACATTGTCAATCGTGGTTAGACATACCAGATCTACTTCTTATATTGTTGAAGTGAATGAAGAAGCTGGCAGCCAACGAATTTATCCAAAGCCCGCAGCCAGTTGCTGCCGATACCCATAAATGAGTTCATCACCGGCGCTTATTTCCAGACTTTGACAAGAGAACTGGTAGACTGCCGCCGACAACTGCACCAACATGTCTAGGCAAATTTTGAGTTGATGAATCAGATGAAGGATCAACATAGCAGGATAAGGAGGGGACCTGCTCCATACTCTAGATCGGAAAACTCCTCTTCTCTAAATGGATACCGTGAACGCCAACGCCATAAGGCTTCTCCGGGAAGGATAGCTCCGACCATATATGCAAGCCCCAAAAAACGAAGGACCGGGAACATCCGACCCCTATCGATCAAGGATTTTGATCAAATTGAACCATTTGCGTTAGACTTCCAACTAAGAAGGGATGGAATGATGTGCAATAGCGAGCATACGACGCTGCCTCACTTATCAATGAGATTTGATCTGATCTCTTTTGAATTATTTCTAATTCAATTTCATTTACGTTGCGAAATATGACCTACTTGAATTAAACTACTTGCAAATGATGCAGGTAACCGAGTACTTAAGATTGGGTGCAAAACAACCTCCGCGGACCATGATCAAATCATTGAGGTATCATCGTGATGAGCATGATTCGACCACTCATCGGCTACTGTATGCCCCTGACTGGGGGCAAGGTATCAAAGCGGAAGAGACCGACAAGGTCAGGACTTTAGTACAAAGTGGATGCAACCGACCATCCACTCATCTGCCTATGCAATTTAATTAGGAGATGTAAGAAAGACTTGGAGTTATATGTCCCTACAATGCACTCTCAAGCTCGCCAAAATACTTATGCTTCTTCTGATGCCAATAAGAACGAAACCACACTGTGGATGGACATGACGCGACCATCTATACATCAAATCTACATTAGACACTTGGGGTTATTTGAGAAAAGAAATTTAAAGTGGATGTGATTTGACCATTCACTCTCCATTTGCGTCTGTGATTCGACAAAATGATAATGCCTTAAACTGACTTCATCAGGGGCCAACCCTCAATTTAAAGTCATCAACGACTGATTGTCTACTCACTAACCATCACGAGTTGTCATTCAACTCTCTTCCTTAGCTCGATCGAAAGAATGCAAAGTATAAATTGGACATGACTTGACTGTCTGCTCCCCAATTCTTGCACCCGACTTAAGGGAAAATACACAACTCAAAGTGGATGTAGTTCGACCATCCTTTCCTATGCTTGAGCACAAAGCTTGCCAGAACACTAATCTTACTCCTTAGGCCTGGCAAAAGCGGAATCAAAATGAACATGGACGCGATCTAACCGTCCATACTCTAAACCTCATCCTTTGTTGAGGGGCCTATAAGTGGAAATTAATCGGGATCCCGCCGATCACTCGCTAAGCGAAACACCTAGCTCAGGGACAAGCCCTCACATCAGGCCAGAAACGGGCTGATACACGACAACTTTTTACTTAACTCCGTACTCCCAGAGTGCGAGGCGGAGTATAAACATTTTCCTAAAACCCCAGAGTACTCCGAGAGCACGAGCTGGGTACAAACTTTTTACTTAACTCCGTACTCCCAGAGTGCGAGGCGGAGTATAAACATTCCTTAACTCTGTACTCCCAGAGTGCGAGGCGGAGTATAAACATTCACTCAACTCCGTACTCCCAGAGCGCGAGGCGGAGTATAAACATTTTCCTAAAACCCCAGAGTACTCCGAGAGCGCGAGCTGGGTACAAACTTTTTACTTAACTCCGTACTCCCAGAGTGCGAGGCGGAGTATAAACATTTTCCTAAAACCCCAGAGTACTCCGAGAGCGCGAGCTGGGTACAAACTTTTTACTTAACTCCGTACTCCCAGAGTGCGAGGCGAAGTATAAACATTCCTTAACTCCGTACTCCCAGAGTGCGAGGCGGAGTATAAACATTCATTCAACTCTGTACTCCCAGAGCGCGAGACGGAGTATAAACATTCACAAAACCCCAGAGTACTCCGAGAGCGCGAGCTGGGTATAAATATCAACAAACTCCAGCTTCCGAGAGCGCAAACTGGAGTATAAACATTAACTAACTCCGGATTCCGAGAGCGCGAACCGGAGTATAAACATCAACAAACTCCAGCTTCCGAGAGCGCGAACTGGAGTATAAACATTAACTAACTCCGGATTCCGAGAGCGCGAACCGGAATATAAACATCAACAAACTCCAGCTTCCGAGAGCGCGAACTGGAGTATAAACATTAACTAACTCCGGATTCCGAGAGCGCGAACCGGAGTATATACATCAACAAACTCCAGCTTTCGAGAGCGCGAACTGGAGTATAAACATTAAACTAACTCCGGACTCTGAGAGCTCGAGCCGGTGTATAAACTACAACCAACTACGGCTTCGAGGAGGGTGGATCCATCCACCTAACGACTTCGACCGTATCTCCATTCAATGCAGCTTCAAGGAGGGTGGACCCATCCACCTAACGACTTCGACTGCATCTCCATCAAGTACGGCCTCAAGGAGGGTGGACCCGTCCACCTAACAACTTCGACTGCATCTCAACCAAGTTACATCACTCATTCCCCGAGCATAGGCGCAGACTCAACACATGAAAATGAGTGATCAACAGCTGTCATAAAGATACAAGTCCCCAGAGTGTGGATGTTAAAATTAAGCAGTGAACAATATTGCATAACGCCTATTACGGCTTATCTCCAAGACTGGGGGCAGAAGTACAAATTACTGAAAGAAGAGAAAGGTGACTCGCTGCCTCTCCGGCTTAGCGTCCATTAAAACTTAAGGCAACGACTGCATGGAGGCCTTGATGCCAACCAAACATAATGACACCCAAAGTTACAAGCAACCGATCATATCATACCACCGAATCGACGGGCAATGTCGATCTGCGCCTTTCATATCATACCATCGGATTGATAGGAAATAAGGTCCGAGCATTCTGCATCATGCCATCGAATCGACAGTCAATATCAATCTTCTTCAACTACAAATCAATGTGACCCGAGCATGCATTGAATATCTTCGACCAGCATAGCATGAATAGAAGTGTAAATCACAAATGAGTGTGACTTTACCATTCGCCCTCCATCGCCTTCCTTCAATCCATCAGGAAGAACATGAGACCAGATGAGCATGACATGACTGCATTTGAGCTGACATTATCCCTAGATCTAACGGGAGAACGTAAATCGAAATGGACATGGTTGATCAGCCAACTCCAAATGAATGCAACGCGACCATTCATTCATTGACTCTTACCATGATTCGACTCAAAGAACAATTCGAAACAAGTGCAACCTAAACATCTGCACACTGATTCTTACCCTGGATTCGACAAGGGAAGCACCAATCCTGCATTGGATCTGACTAGACGATTCACTCTTCAGTTTTTTGCCCAAAGTATGGCGACATAAGCAGCAGAGCGAATGTCATTGACCGTCCAGAATCTAGCTTATGTCCGAATGTCGGCAAAGTAACAATGTATTCCGCCTAGAGGAAAGAACTAGAACATAATGCATGATAGGCATGACTCTGCCCTCCGTCCGTTAATTTGATCCTATGGTTCAATGGAATATAATACAAAATTGAAGTGGACATTGTCTACCTTGCCACTTATCGAGATACTCCCCAGACTTAGGGGCACGAACAAGAAGATAAGGTAATATGACTCAACCATTCATCAGTCAACTCCGGTTCTTAAAGCTTGAACTACAGTATAGACACAGCTAGGACAAGACTAGATCGTCCCCGTAATGCATCCGCCAACCCGAGGCTGGGGGCAAAAGAGTAATTATCCGAGAGTTGACTATGACAATTTGAACCTATGACCCATGCCTGATATTCATAACAACTCTAGGTTGCGACCGAAAGGATGCCTAGAGATAGAATCATCGGATCAATACCAGGACTTATGGGCGACTGATCATCATTTTGACCTTTCCAATGAGCAATGGATCGTAGGTACATTGAATGAAAAGCGCATCATTCAGAAACATAAGTCAATTCAATCTCAAAGCTGGAGCCAGCTATGTAGCAGCGTGCAATACAAGGCTAAGTTCTACTAATCCTTTGATTCAACGTCCTTGTAAGCCTGATCATTTACCATTACAAATAAACACATGAGGCACCTACAACCCATCACAAGTATTGTAGATCAGATCACAACTCTACGCAATTATGAAGAAAGAGTCAATTGTTTTACTTCAAGTGAATCTTGATGTGTTCGCTTGGATTCGACCTCATTTATATATTTATATATATATATGGACTCTCGCTAGCCATGAAGAACCCTGCATTAAATGTCGACCCGAGGCATGTCTCGGTGAACAAAAACGATGCGACATGGATCCGGAGAGATCTGTTGCACTAAAAGAGGAGGCGAATCTGCTCAAAACCAGTGGGTTTATCCATGATGCCCTCCAACCAAAGTGAATATCCAATCCTTTACTTATAAGAAAAACGAACAGAGAGTGGAGGACATACATCAACTACTCAGATTTGCATGGGATATGACAAAGCACGGCTTTCCACTCCCAATGATCGACCAACTGATGGACCTGACCATCATACATGAATTACTCACATCCATGGATACAAACTCCAGATACAATCAGATACCGAAGCATGTCCCAAACCAGGAATACAACTGTTTCGCTACTAACCTGGGCCTATAGTGCTATGCTGCAATCTATAGACTAAAACTTAAGGACACTTGTGCTACTTACAAAAGGACGATTAGCAGATCATTCAAAAATTAGATCGACCGACCGATGAAAGTAGATGTGGTTAATATGCTCGTGAGATCACGGCTATCAAACGACCATATCGATGACTTGACAAAGGTATTCAGTGCTCTCCAAAAAATGCAGGATGAAACTCGATCCTTTGAAATGCTCTTTCACCATTACATCAGAAAGATTCTTTGTTTTCATCATCAATTCTCATGGAATCAAGACTAATTTCTAGAAAATTATGACAGTTAGGGACACCCATGTACCGAGGACAACCAAGCAGATCTAATAGATCGCTTAAAGAGACCTCCCATTTTACCCGAACCTTTGGATCACGAAGATTTATACATCAATTGGGCTGTGTCAACACATGCCATAAGCGTCGCAATGCTATGTGAAGAGAAACGAATCCAAAGACCAGTATATGATGGAGGATGACTATTGACAAGCTCACCCCGTTAACGTCCATATCAACCAACCGTTATGATAGTTACAACAGCGGCCTTAGATGTCTGAAAGGATACTCGAATGGGATATCGAGCTAAGCCAATTTGATTTCACATATCTCCCTCGGGGAGCTCTCCATGATTAAACATTAGCATACTTCATGTCTGAATCCATCACATCAGACGACTATCTAAAGAACAGTGGCGAACCGTCCAACCGATGGAGGACGTACACAGATGGAACTTCCAATAATCGGCTTTTTTAATGTCGGAGTTGCGTTAATGACTACTGAGGAACGATCGATCTGCCACGCCCTCAAACTTAACTTCCTTGCAACAAATAACGAAGCTAAGTATGAAGCCTTGGCGCTCAAACTTACAAGAAAACTAGGAGTGGAAACTTTGCATATATTATGTGATTATTGGTTAGTAGTATACCGAGTCAGGGAAGATTATTCAACTAGGGGGCAACATCTTGCTGCTCATCCTAGCTGGGTCTAAAAGCTACTAGTCGACTTCGACTATTACACCATTACACACATCCTCGGAGGGCCAAATGAAAAAACTAAGTCACTGGCCAAGCTAGCCAGTTCCGGGGATGCATGGCAAAAACACTTTATCCCAGTTGAAATGCTTATTATTCCAAGCATTGACATATGAAGATCAACTAGATCTTAGAGATGGATCTAGGAGAAGAATCATGGATGACTCCTATCAAAGATTATCCACAATCGGGGATTCTTATTGAATAAACGAATAAGGAATGGCATAACCTCCGTGAAGCATCACTGCATGATTATGTCTGGATCGTTTGACTCTGTCGATACAAAGCATTACTTTTGTATCCATCAATCCGAGATCCGATATTACGTATCCACCAATACGAAGCATACATTCCAACCCTTCACATCGATTCAGGAGAGGATCGTTACGAAGGAGCATTCAAAGACAACCATCAAACGTTGTTACAACTTGAATTTCACTTCGATCCAGGAGAGGATCGATACGAAACTCAATCCAAACAAAAACTAAAGAACTTGACAATGACTCGTGAACATGCAAATGTTAACGGGAGCCAGGTTAACATACGTACATATATGACAGACTAACATTCAATTTTCAAAATTTACAGAAATTGAATGCTCACCTGATGACAATTACAACAGCGAACAACAAATCGCTAGCACTCGACACTCAGTTACAACATTGCACTACATAACCACTGACAGTGGTTCAATCAACATTTATATTACTGGAAATCAATCGAAGGTTACATCTTTTGACGAAAAGATAGCAACTACTCAACGAATCAGATAGAACTTTTTCAGAATGAAGGATGCAGCATTTCAAAGCACGTCATGTTCACACAAGACGTACTTTGGGGGGCAAATGTTATCCCGCCTTTTGGCAAGGCCGTGACACCAAGAACTTGACTAGAAACCAATGACAGTTCGTCTTGAAGATCGGTTATACATAGGTCTACTATGGATGTCGGTAAATTTTTTCCGAGTTCGGATCGAGCTACAATTGATATGACATGACAAGCAAAGCTAAGAAATCCAACATCCTAAATTTCAAGTCAATCGGAGTTTGTATGCTCAAGATATTGATCGATCACGGTCGAGAAAACCTAATTTGCATCGATCATATCTCGAGATCTACAAGTCCAAATGCTATGAAATTTTTGCAGTTGCTTACTGGCTACCTAAGGAATGTCCACGCCAAATTTCAGCTCAATCGGAGCAAATCTTGATCGATTCGAAGCAAGGGTCGAATCGATATGGACCAACTTGCATCGATCATATCTCGAGATCTACAATTCCAAATGCTATGAAATTTGGACAGGAGCTAACTGGCGACCTAACGAATGTCCATGCCAAATTTCAGCTCAATCGGAGCAAATCTTGATCGATTCGAAGCAAGGGTCGAATCGATATGGACCAACTTGCATCGATCATATCTCGAGATCTACAAGTCCAAATGCTATGAAATTTGGACAGGAGCTAACTGGCGACCTAAGGAATGTCCATGCCAAATTTCAGCTCAATCGAAGCAAATCTTGATCGATTCGAAGCAAGGGTCGAATCGATCCCAAAGTGGGCCCGGATTTCCAAAGAGTGGGCATGTGGGCCCCCTCACGTACCAGAACTGGTCTCCCCGAATTTTAGGCGAAATATCAGCCTCCTACATCTATAAATAGAGCCCCTGGTCATTCAGAAAAGAGGTCGGAAAATTTTAAGAGCTAAAGAGCGCCCAGACTCTGCCAGATTTACTCTGCATCACCGCCACTGCTTTAGTTTCAGAATTAGCTTATAAAACCAGTTGTAATACAGTATAAACAATTGTAATCTTCGAGTGTCGAGCAATAAAATCATCAAACTTCATAGTGGACGTAGGCTAAAAAGCCGAACCACTCTAAATCGCTTGTCTTTGCAATTTACTTTCTGTTATTTGGAGTTTTTGTTAGATAATCCACAGTTTTAATTTTCATTCTACACGTTTATCTCTTCAAAGACTTCCGAAGAGTGTTGTGCCCATTTTTGGTACAAACAGTAGGCGGTTCTGTTTTGGCATGGGTCGATAGGTTTGACCTCAGTGTTATTTTAACTAGAGATGCACTATACGGGTGGTACCCTAGTAGCCCAGTCATTGTGTGGAATCTATTCACCAATACAAGCCTTTACAATTTTAGTTGTATACCTATTATGCTGGAATTTAATTAATGTAACAATTTCGACTATGATTAATAAGTATTTGTATCTAGACACTATTATAATATCAATGGATTTTCTATAGAAAATATTTTGGTTATCGTAAGTTAAAAACCTGTTTGTGTTTATATGCGGCGTGGTCTTATAAGATACCTTTATTTTCAAAAGGTTTTTGAAACATTAAAATCTAGTTGGGTGTCATTTCTCATGCTGGTTTTTTAGACTGACTCGGGTGTTATTTTATTATAATGCTCGAGTCAGACCAAGCATATTACAGATTTAGTTTGAATGCTTTGGAGCTTTCTAAGACGAGCTGGACGCCTAGAGACGTATTCGTGTATATGGTTATTTTTCCGCTGCATTCATTGTTGTATTAAGCAAATTGTGAGGACATGCTATTATAACTGTCCGGGCTGAAATAGGTTAGTGTACTCTAATTAATGTATGTATATTACATTTCTTCTTTTTGTAAAGATTTATTGTATATTTATAGATTATTCGTTCCGCTGTGAGATTCTGTGTTGTCTGTTTTCTTTCTTCTTTCTTCTTTCTTCTTTCTTTTCCCCCAACAATCTGGTTTTTCGACATTCGATTGCTCGGCATGCAATACAATGTACGTATTAGTGTTGGTTTTCGAGGGTCAAAAATCCCAAATTGTTACACTTGGTATCAGAGCCCTAGGTTAAGCGAGAACCTTGGTTTGGTTGGGTAACTCATTAAGAGATAAGGTAATGGAAGGCATTATTATGAGTTTGAGTGTGTGTGTGTATATATATATATATGAGCGCGTATTTGTTAGTGATATAAAAATGTTTTTATATTGTGTTGGTTAATCTATTGAGTAGCTTATGGATTCTGGTCAATACGAGTAATTAACATTATTGATAGGGATCTCTAAACACTTGAATAGAACAATTCTACATGGTATTGTTTTGAAATTGGGTAAATGAAATAATTTTACCTTGATTATATTTTATATATATAAAGGAATAATTTTTCAGACTTATTGTAGTATATGTGTTGTGTTTGGGTGTTAGTGAACGATGATATTTGATTATTATCATTTGTTGTTTTGTTGTTCTAATAAAAGTTGTTATTATTATAATATAAAAAAAGATAAACAATTACGAAATGGTTTTATATAACCAAAGTGAAAATTTATATGGAAAATCTAAAAATAGGTTGTAAGTAAAAAGGAGTAAAAGTTGAGAAATCAAGAATTTAAGTCTCATTGATTTTGAAAATTATTTTTCAAAGTTTTAGAAAAGAAATAATAATATTATTTGGAATGGAAATATTTTAAAATGGATTATAAAAGAGATAGAAAGCACTAAACTCATTTCGATCATTGGAAAATAATTTCGATAATGACTACATCATCATCCGCGTTCATTTTCGAGTTTCTAAGTGATGGATTGCTACCATTGGAGTTTTGTTTTGGTAAAAGTAGTTTTGATTTTAAAGATTTAAAAGTATGATTTAAACTACAAAGGAATTATTGTTTTAAAAATAATTTGAAATTAGAACAGGGTGTTTAAACTTTGAAAATTTTCATTTAAGTGTTTTACGAAAATATGAGAAAATAAGTTTTATAACTTATAAATTTTGAGAATTAATAAGTTAAAAAAAATTAGATTTATTAAATATAAATTGTTATGAAATGCTAAACTGAAATGGAATTTAACTTAAGTTAAGTTAGATGAAATGATTTTTGAAATGAAATTGATTGTGATTTGAAATGAATTAATGAAATTGAACAATGAATTGAGTTAAATGAAATTGAACATTGAAATGCACAGGGCACGGTTCGTATCGATGCATTTTACATCGATCATCATATGGTTCGACTCGATGGTGACACACCCAGATTGGTAGGTAAGCATGCAGGGGTTTGTTCGAATCAGTACGTTTTCGTATCGATCAGGATGGATTCGGGCTACATGCTTCGTATCTATATGGTTCGTATCGATGGGGAGGCAAGGAATGGCGATGCAGTTCGTATCGATCGATGCTGGAATCGATGCGAAGGACTCACACATAGATCGATTCGAAGAAGGTCGAAGGCGTTGGTAGGTAGATGGATGGAGGCGTAGGGATACGAAGGATTCAACAGCGACATGGTTCATATCGATCGATACGAAGGAAGCAGATTTTATGGATTCGAAGCATGTAGCCCGAATCCATCCTGATCGATACGAAAACGTACTGATTCGAACAAACCCCTGCATGCTTACCTACCAATCTGGGTGTGTCACCATCGAGTCGAACCATATGATGATCGATGCGAAATGCATCGATACGAACCGTGCCCTGTGCATTTCAATGTATCCATATCCTATGCATACAACCTCCGATTGACCTGAAAATCGAAACGTAGCCTCTCCTAGTCCTCATCATCATCTCCAATCGATTCAGTCCTAATCGGAGCTCGGCCAAATTTTGACGATATCCATTGCAGCCTTGTTTCCAATTGAACTCCAATCCTGATATTCAGCCAATTTGTTGATATTCCAGCTTTGACCAAAAAGCGGGATAACAAATTTGATTTAAAATGAAAATGGACTTAAGTTGTGAGGTGATAACAATCATGATAAGTGTTGTATAAAATGTTTATAAACTTTAGTAAAATTTTATTAAATGATTCGTAGATGAATTTAGTTTGGAGTGAAATGTTGTTAAACATAAAATTTGATGGAATGGTCCTTAAGTGATTGGTATTGAAAGAATATACTAAGAAATAAATGAATGTGAACAAAGCAATGTGAATGATGGTTATGAATAAATGAATGTAAATAAAAGGATCTGAATAACGAGAAACCAATTGAAATAAATGCGTAAGTTGCATGTATCGTTTTATTCGCATAACGGTTTAATCCAGATTCGGGTACATGATTTCGAGATGATTTGCATCGGTCGGAGTTAGAATTTTTTACTCCATTCTAGACGGCGAACACTAGATATGGATTATTGATTGATTCTGGGATTCTCTATCATAGTATATGACTATGCAAGGAGAATGATGGTTTCTAATCAAAGAACTGGATCTAGGTCCGCACCAGAGTGGTCGTGTGAATGATACTAGTTCGGAAGTGAAATTGTGTGATCGAGTGAGCGGTCAGGTACAATTTTGCGTATGGATGGTATATGTACATCGTACAAGCTTAAATAAATTAAAAGTTGACATTGGAAAATGTAAATTGAAATGGCTATGAATAAATTGAATGGATATTAATTGTTTGATGGTTCCTCTGGTTACATTTGTTAGCACATGGTTATTGTATTATTACATGTTATATATTGGTATTACTTCCACTATATTTGTTCTCATGGGTTGCTGAGTGATTAGTAGGTGCAAATGGCATATGCTTCATATTTGGAGCTTTCTTTCGCATTATATTGAATGAATATGCTTGCTAATACTAATAAAGGTACACATCTCGGATTACATATCGTATTTTTATATTTTTTCCATACGGGATGCATCATCCTTGAAGATGAGATGTATATTTATGATTATGTATACTGTAAATTTTTCCAATCGAACCGCGCAAAGAAGACGCTAGCGAAATTTTCCATAAATTTAAGGTGTTAGAAATTTTTTGAGAATTTTGAAAAAAAATTTATAGCTAAAATTTGATTTTGGTGTTATAACTTGGAATGGTATTGTTTAGTGACTAAGAATGAGTTTAAAGACTCAAGAATTTTATAATCTATTAACAAAAAAACTTGTCGACACCTCAACTTCAAGTTTGAAAAAGTGATTCCTTCGAAACCTCCTCTTGAACAAGTGAAGGTAATTTACGCTCTTTCAATAGGTAAAGAAAGTTGAAATCGCCTCAATAATACCTTTCGACTTGATCAAAAGGTTAACCCTTCTTTGAAAATTCCTTTCGTATATATGGTACTTGACTATGTCGGAACCACTTTTCGAAGTGATTCGGGTGCAAAGGGTTGGGACTTAATGGTTTTGGGAAAAACTGGCTGAATAAAGTGGGTTTCGACTTGGTCGAAGGGTGAGCTCAAACTATCTTGTGGTTTTGGGTTAAAGCTCAAATGATATGTGAATACTAGGGGTTTCGACTTGGCGAAGCCTTTTCTTCTGACTAGATCAACATCTAATAGACAAAACAACATGAAAATAGAATCTTGGGATAGCTATATAATAAAAATTATCATAATCTCCATTTTTATTGAACTGAGATGTACAAATTGACCAAATCCCCAATTCGATTTTGAAATTAGGGTTTACAAGTTTCAAAAAATGTAAGTAAGAAGTGAAAGAAACCAGATCCTCAAAACCAGATCCCTAGGGTCTTATTTATAGGTGCGGGTTGGCACCTTTCGACCTAATACTTTCGACACGGCCGAAAGGTAAACTTTCATGCTTTCATGCACATCTCCTGAATCATAGCTTTCGACCTAGTCGAAAGGATTATATGGCCACCCTTCCGCTTCCGCTGAAGACTGGCCATCCTCCTTTCTTACTTTACTCCTATCGACTTCATCGGAAGGTATTTTGCTTGATTGCCTCTAACTTCATCGAAAGGTATATTGCTTGATCACCTTTCGACTCCATCGAAAGGTGTATGGATTCTGTTTCCACTTAGCTGCTTATGTGCTATGTAACCTAGCACGGATGTTGGCCTTGAAGCTGTCGAAACACGAGCTTTGTGGGTTTTGAATGAGTCGAAACACCATTAAGGAATTAGTTGCAGGTGTCACCATTCAAAAGCGCTCTATCTGACTGATGCAGAACCTTATGTTTTAGTATGCTGGAGGATGTTACATTGAACTTGCATAATTCTTCATTCATAGATGAGGATGGCTTTAACCGATTCGAAAGGCTAACATATGCTTTCGAATGGGTTGCTTTGGCTGAACATTTTTCTAGAAGAGGTAAACGAAGATGAAACCGTTCGTTTGAGTGGCTTGGTGCATAAACTAGTTATTGCCTTCGAATGGGACCTTTGGACCTCTTTAAAAGCTAAAATCCTATTATCCATTATCTTTGAAAGATATCCTTTCGACCCCGTTGAAAGGTCTCTGCTCATCCAAAACTCTTTTGAATCATCCATTTGACCTTTCCGAAAGGTGCCGCTGGTGCCATCATCTTCTTGTTGAAAGCTTTATCTGATGTTGAGATAGACCATCCTAATGCCTTCTGATCTTCATCAATTCTCTCGCTTCTTCTTTTATACTTTTATTCTTGAGAATATTTTATGGATAACATTTAGCCTAGTACGAATGAAGCTTTTGTTCTTTAGGCCAATAACACCAAAGAATTTCTCTCTTAGTTTCCTGCAAAACAGATAATAACTTTTATCAGGATCATAACCTTATTATGAGACCTCATTGGATAACTTTAAATTTATGAAGCTAACGTTCAAAATATTATTTGATGATATTTTTTTTGAATAAAGCATTCTGAATAATACATGATCAAAGCCCTTTTGATTTACTAATATTAGAGATGTCAAACAATATCATCTGGTTAGCAGGTATCAGCTAAAATAAATTAACCTTTGAAGAAATTTTATCATACTCTCCAGACCTCCCTTTCCTGGGTTAAGTTTTCTTCAACCATTTGATATAAGTTTCTTGCATGGAGTGGTTCTACCTTGTGATTTTACTATAATCCATTTTCACCCCTTTGACGAAAGCCCATCTGATATTGAGAAGACCTTGAATTGAATTCGAATTCAGAAATTCAATGAAAAGCTCACAAATCATTATAGAAATTCAATAACGGGATCAAAAATTCGTAAACTGGAAGTTTAATAAGAAACCATTATGAAAATCCCGTAAGGAAATCAAGAGTATGAAATCCACAAATTACCATATAAATCGATCAGGAAATTTAAAATCCACGAAATCATAAATTCAGTAGGAAATCATCATGAAAATTCAATACGGAATCTAAGAATATGAAATTCACAAATCATCATGAAAATTGACAAGGGAATTCATAATTCATGAATTTAGAAGTCCAATAAGAGATTATCAAAAATTCAACAAGGAAATCAAAAATATGAAATCCATAAATTATCATAAAAATCAGTAAGGAAATCTAGAATTCACAAAATTAAAAACCTAGTAAGAGATCATCAATGATTCAATGAGGAAACAAAAAAAAATGAAATTCACAAATCATCATGAAAATTGATAAGGAAATTTAGAATTCAGAAAATCTACATGAAATCTTCATGGAAAGGAACAAATAAAGTCAAGAATTTAGTCAAGAATTTTCCAGGATCTCATTTGTGAAACAAACTGCACAAATTTTTTGATAGTACTAGCACAAAGTCAAAAATTCAATAAGAAGCCTATATCATCATGGAAATTTAATGAAGAAGTCAAGAAATCAGGTATTCATGAAAATAGGAGATAAAAAAAATCATCATGAAAAGGAACATGGGAATTGAAATTTCACAAAATCAGGAATTCAACCAAAATCTTGTTAGGATCTCATCTGAAAAATAAAATACTCAAAATATCACTCAATATAAGCATACAGTCAGAGAACTTTCTAGTAATGATAGACTTAGTAGGTTTAAACAAAAGATCCCTAAGCCTATCCGGCCTTAATTCTAAAGTTATTCCTAAAATACTATGCCGGAGTTTTATTTAAAACTTATGCCCTGAATAGCGATGAGGATTCTCATTATTCGAAGGAAAGTATCCTATTAATAGATGTGTAATTCTTAAAGTGCCTATAAGTTAGTAGTATTATTGTTATATTGGAGCCGCGTAGTTCCGTAAAGCCATGCAATCATTCGAAATAGTAGTTCCGTCTTACCAGTCAGCCATTCAGAGTAGTAGTTCCGTAAGACCAGCCAACCGTTCAACAGATAGTTCCGTTCAGTTGTTCAGCTTTGCAGCCATTCAACTGTTCGGCAGGTAGTTCCATTCAGTCGATTGGCCACTCAACAGTGCAAGCTATGTTTGACTAGTCGGTCGTTCAACGGTGCAGGTTCCGTACTATTGCTTGGCCATTCAGAAGTGCAATGGTCCAAATAACTTATTAATTGTGACGACCGCCCATGACCCCTGCACCGAACCTAGAGATAGTGCACTGTAAAGTGTGCCAGGCGACCATGGACGATTGCCAGGGTAAATTTAAACAACAGAATCTATCGTATTACTCACAGTGCATGGACAAAATACAATAGAATATATATATAGTGAAGCTTCACAGAATAGAATCTCATCAATAAACTTCATAATAGTTGAATACAAACATCTGAACAGTCAATACATCAAGCCTCACTACATAACTCTCAGAGAATATACAAGCAGCGGAACATCTAGTACATATAATAAGAAGATAATATGCAAGCCTCCAGCTCGTCTTCGACATCAGCATCGTGGAAAGCAAGAACAACATTTGTCACCTGCTACCTAGTCTGCCCGTCCCAAAATGGACGAACAGCCCAAGGCAATAAGAATTAAAAACATAGAGCCTTGAGTCAGACAACAGTCTTAGTGAGCGGTAAATTAACTAACAACATACCAAAAGAGCACAAAGGAAAAAGGAAAAGGAATACAACCCTCCCACCCCACCTCTTTCTATAGTGATAGCCCCCAGACACACACTAAGCAGAGCAAACATAGCAAAGCATACAATTTAAAGTAAAGTAATTATCACTCGAGTCAAGGGCGATGTTTTCCAAGCACAAACCCCCAAGGCCTAAACCAAGATTAGATAAGCACCCAGAAAACACTGCTCTTGAGACCGAATGATGATACAACCAAACATCCATGACTCTGGCTATCACTGTTATCATTGCTTCGATATCATCGTTAATTGAATGACCGGCTCATTCTTTCATCCATCCATCAAGGGCTAATGGAAACCCCGGTTCTAGACATAACTCCACACGTCATCGTGACCCGTGCCTAGGACTATCGAATCTGCCTAGAGTACTTGACTACCAATCAGTAGCCTTCAAGGACTATCGAATCTGTCCAACGTACTCTTGCTTTGAGCATGCTAGAACCTTCAACAACGATGAGATCTCAGCTTTCTAGTCATCCTCCTCGACGACTATTTCCATACTAGCTAAAGCGCCTCTCGAGCAACCCATTATCCTCAAACTCGAACCATTTCACCGAGTTATCAATCTGCTTGGAATGATCCCGTCTGGATTAGACCAATACTATCTCATATCATGCTTCGCCTCATCATCATCATAGCAAAGCTCCATCTCAACATCATCATCGAATCTATTGAGCTTCATCACCCGCTACATATGCCACAAGCAGCTTTCCCAATTCAAGAGCCTTTCCCTTAGCTTTTGAATCATCTTCGATCTAAATCAAATCATCAATCATCTAATTCATAGCAATCAATCAAGTCAAACATTAATCCAAGTAATCAAGCATTCAAATGTGATCTAAATAGACAATTATAACAATAATGGCAATTTCGTAATTAAAGGGTCAAAAGTCTAACAAGCATGAAAACATGAGCAATATCTCTATAATCTTGATGAATGAACTTGCATAGGTTAACATGTAGTAAAATGGATGCCAAATCATCATGAACAACGAATCTATATGGATCTATACTTAGGATTAGGAGAATGCATGGAAATCACTACTTTAACACCAAATCAAGCCAACGATCCGATATACTCCTTTGGATCCGTGTGAGAGATAATCACCACTCACCAAATCACCTAAACACCTTAAAAGCAACACACTTCAGATCTGGACAGCGAAGGATCTAACTCGATCTATCACAAATGCACTTCAAACGATGAAATCTCTCTTCGAAGAATGTAGATCTTCAATCTAAGCTCTTCGATCTTCAATTTGATCTTCAATATGGATGGAAGGAATCACTAGATTAGAGTGGAGAAAGGAATTGAAGAAGTGTAGAAGTCGAGTTCTCAAAATGGTAGCACTTTGTCGCTTCGAAATCCGGATCCCAAAAAGTGAGAAAACCCTCCTATTTATAGGCTGATTTCATAGGTCGTCCGCCCCCCCTTAGGTCGCCCACGACCTAATTCTCGCGACCTACGACCTAAGAAACTCCACGACCTAACACTACGCTCGACCTATCAAAGATCGCGACCTAACATCCTGCGACTTAGCACACAACTCCTAGGTCGCTCACGACCCATCACTCAGTGACCTAACCCCTTAAGCCTTCACGCGACCTAAAAATGCCACAACCTAAGACTTAACTATAATACAGAAGCTCACGACCTAACTCTTAGCTAGGATACGACTTAACACCTTAGCTCGCTCACGACCTAACTATGCTAACTCGCTTACTCTCGTATACTGTTAGCTCTTAGGTCGCTAACCACTAGGTCGCCAACTCTTAGGCGCCAATCCTATAAGTCGCTCCTATCCTTAAGTCGTCTACGACCTATTCCAGACACAGGGTCTCACGACCTAAACCTTAATGACTTATCCCATTAGCCTTAAGTCGCTCGAACGACCTAAACTATAACACAACCTAACTACCACACGACCTAACTCCTTAGGTCGGTCAAATCCTATAGGTGGCTACAAACTAACATACGACCTAAACCACTACACGACCTAACTGCTATACGACCTAAGTCTAGTCTACTAGGTCGCTACATTCTATAAGTCGCTAACTATCTTAGGTCGCTCCAATCTCCTAGGTCGCTCACTCGACCTAACCTATCCCACGACCTAAGCCAGCACACGACCTATCTTCTATACGACCTAACTATTATACGACCTACTCCTAAGTCATCTACGACTTAACCTCTTTAGGTCGCTCACTGCTTCCCCAGCTTCCTTAGGTCATCGCCGACCTACCCCTTAGTTCGTTAACTCGCCAAATCTCTTAAGTCGCTAACTTTCCTTAAGTCGCTCCAAACCTTCATACGACCTAGGACTTAGACTCTAGACGACTTATCAACAATGCGACCAAATGTAAATTGTTTTACGATGTCTCGATCCGTAAAAATACGGGTCGTTACATTCTCTCCCCCTTAGGAATTTCGCCCCCGAAATTCCAAACAAACAGAGCAGACAAAGGCTATTCTGCATGCCTACCATCCATAGCAATCAACAAACCATGCATCCAATTCTAGCTTAGCATGCAGAATTCTAAAACTTAGAACAAGTTACAATGTCGTTAGATGACACGACACATTAGGGCCATACCTTGAAGAGTTCAGGATGAGCTGCTTTCATCCTCTCTTCCACCTCCCATGTACAGTCGTTATCATCATCACTCCATTGTATCTTGAGCAACTTAACTACCTTCCTCCTAAGCTGTTTCGTGTCGGTTCCCACAACACGAAGCGGCTTACGAGGTCTCCTATTGACTGGATCAACTTCGAAATCTTCACAGCTATCAGCAGAAACCACTGTATTCGAGTCGTGCACATACTTCCGTAGATATGATACATGAAAAACATTGTGCACACCCGACATCTTCTCTGGTAACTCCAATCTATAAGCGAGCTTTCCAATTCGCTCGATGATCGGGAATGGTCCAACAAATCTCGGAGTCAGTTTTCCTTTCTTCCCGAATCGAATAACATTCTTCAGTGGAGAAATCTTCACAAAATCCATATCACCTACGTCGAATTCCAAATCCTTACGACACTTATCGGCATAACTTTTCTGACGGTCTTGGGCTGCCTTCATTCGTTGTCGAATGATCTCTATGCAATCCGAAGTCTGTCGAATCATCTCTGGCCCAAGCATCAGCTTTTCTCCGGTCTCTAACCAACATGTCGGAGAGTTACACGGTCTTCCATACAATGCCTCATATGGTGCCATACCAATGCTTGACTGGTAACTGTTGTTATATGAAAATTCCACCAAATGAAGGTGATCTTCCCATGATCCTCCGAAATCTAAAACACAAGCTCTGAGGAGATCTTCCAAAACTCGGTTGACTCTCTCGGTCTGACCATCTGTTTGAGGGTGATAAGCTGTACTCAAACACAACTCGGTTCCCAAAACTTCTTGGAAGCTCTTCCAAAATCCACTAGTGAACAATGAGTCTCGATCGCTCACTATACTCTTCGGAATACCATGGAATCGAACTATCCACTTAACATACAACTCTTCCAACTTTGATGCAGTCCTAGTCGATCGAACAGTAATGAATCTTGCACTCTTAGTCAAACGATCTACAATGACCCAAATCCCTTCATTTCCCGTTCTTGTTCTAGGTAGACCATCAATAAAATCCATCGATATCTGCTCCCACTTCCATGCAGGAACTTCTAATGGCTGAAGCAATCCACTTGGCTTCTTCTGTTCGGCTTTTACCAACCGGCAGTTCATGCATTTGGAAGTAAAATTTCCAACATCCTTCTTCATACCTTCCCAGTAATAGGTTCTCTTCATATCCCGATACATCTTATTTCCACCTGGATGAATTGTCAGCTTCGAGTGATGACTTTCCTTCAGAACTTCATCTCTCAATTCATCTATATCGGGAACAACTAGTCGTCCTTGCTTCCGAAGCCAACCCTCTCGATCGACCTCGAATCCTTTAGGCTTTTATGGGTCCAATCCAGATTCCAAATCACAGATAATCTTAACAAGCTTATCGTCTCGCTTTTGGCTCTCGCCAATTCTTTCCACAAGAGTAGGTCTTATCGATAAGTTTGCCAACATTTCAGGTTCCAATCCACATCTGGGCCTGAAGTCAAATCCAGCTAAATACTCGAGATTCTTCCATTCCGAAAACATGGCTCCCAATCTTGCATGTCTTCGACTTAACGCATCTGCCACTGCGTTACCCTTTCCCGGAGTATAAGCTATACCAAAATCATATGATGCTAAAAACTCTAGCCATCGTTGCTGCCGAAGATTCAAATCCTTTTGGGAGAAAAGATACTTCAATGACTTATGATCTGTAAACAACTCGAATCGAACTCCCAATAGATAATGTCTCCACATCTTCAGAGCAAAAACAATCGCCGCTAACTCCAAATCATGAGTCGGGTAATTCTTTTCATGCGGCTTCAGTTGTCAACTTGCATACACAACAACCTTATCCTTCTGCATCAGCACTGCTCCAAGTCCAGTACCACATGCGTCGGTGTAAACCACCATCTCATCATTCCCACTCGGAACAGTCAAAACAGGAGCACTTGTCAGTCGCTCTTTCAGGATTCTGAAAGCTTGCTCACACTTATCTTCCCATCTGAACATTTGGTTCTTTTTCGTCAATCCTGTCAATGGTGCAGCCACCTTGGAAAAGTCTTTGATAAACCATCGATAATATCCTGCTAATCCAAAAAAACTTCTCACATCAGATGCATTCTTAGGTCTATCCCAATCCTGGATTGCTGCCACCTTAGCGGGATCAACCGCTATTCCATTTCCAGAAATAACATGGCCTAAGAACCTCACTTCACTCTTCCAGAAATGACACTTCGAAAACTTAGCCTTCAGCTGATGTTTCCGCAAGATTTCCAAAACAATGTGCAAGTGCGTCTTGTGCTCTTCTTCAGTTTTGGAATAAATCAGAATATCATCCACGAACACTAGCACGAACTTGCTCAACTGATATCTGAACACTCTATTCATAAGATCCACAAAATATGCTGGCGCATTAGTCAATCCAAACGGCATTACCAGCCACTCAAAGAAACCAGATGGTGTCCTGAAAGCAGTCTTTGGCACACTATCCTTAGCCACTCTTAACTGGTGAAATCCCGTTGCCAAATCCATCTGAGAAAACACCTTAGCTTCGTGAAGCTGATCAAACAAGTCATCTATTCTCGGCAATGGATACTTGTTCTTCTTAGTCACCTTATTCAGCTCACGATAATCCACACACAACCTTAATGACCCATCTGCCTTGGTTGCAAACACTACTGGTGCACCCCATTCGGACACACTACGCCGAATGAATCCTTTCTGTAAAAGGTCATCAACCTGCACCCTCAACTCCTGCTGTTCCCTAGGCGCCATCCGCCTAAGAGGCATCACAACAGGTCTGGCTCCTTCAACTAGATCTATACGAAACTCGATCTCTCTATGCGGCGGTAACCCTTTGACCTCGTCAAAGACATCCTCAAATCCATTAGCGATTGGCACAAATGACAGTCCATCCCGTGGAACAACCAGCGTATACATGATGCTCATGAAGACGCCTTCTTCATGCTTACATCGTATCACAATCTTTCGCCCCTCCACATTCTCGACTGTCACCTCCAATCTTTCACAATCAACCTTTGCCGCATATTTCCTAAGCCAGTCCATACCCAAAATAATTCCGAACCCCGCAAAGTTCAGAACAAAACAATCACAAACAAAAGAGCAACCATGACTCGATACAATCAGACCACGGCATAACATACACAAACAAGACGAACCCCCAACTGGATTAGTCACAACCAATGGCCTATCAACAATATCCGGTTCTAAACCCAATCGGCCTACAAGTTCACTACAAACAAAAGAATGTGACGCCCCAGTATCAAATAACACTCTAACTGGAACACCACATATGGAAAGAGTACCTTGAACCACCACACTCTTTCCTTTCTCTTCAACGGTAGGAGCTCTCGAAGATGATGGAACAGCCCCTAAAGCATAAGCTTGCACAATCTGCTTGTCCCTCCTCGGTTCTGAACAATTCCTCTTAACATGCCCCGGCTTGTCACAGTTGTGACACTTCATTGGCACCTTCGGATTCTTGCAATCCCTGGAGAAATGGCCCTTCTACTGACAATTGTAGCAAGTCACATCGCCCTTCGGCTTCTTCTGGCCATCCTTACCCTTCTGCTGCTGCTGCTTCCTCTTCTTGTTTCCACTCTGCTGTGGTCTAGACTCTTCCTTGGTCACAGCAACAACAGGTCCTTCCTTAGGAAACAGATTCTCATGCCTAAGAGCTTTCTCCACAAGCTTTTCAAATGAATCGTCCAAATGATCCACCAACTGCCTCCCAAGATAACCATCCAAGCCTGTCACAAACTTCTCGTTCTTCTGATACGGAGATTCAATATATGACCGGGCATACTTGGACAAAGCTTCAAACTCAGAAACATACTCAAGAACTGGTCTTCCTCCTTGCTTGAGCTCCACAATCTTCTTGAACAGAACAGACTTCTGAGCTGTAGAAATGAACTTAGCTTCAAATCTGACTTGGAATTGCTCACAAGTAATCTCTTCCGCCGAAGTATCAATGGTGATGGAATTCCACCAATCAGAAGCCCTTCCTTGAAGCTGTCTTGATGCTAACTTCCTCTTAGTTGCATCATCGATTCCCAAATCACTAAAGATCCTTCTACAAGCATTTGTCCACCTCTGGACTTCAATGGTTGATTCTGTTCCCAAGAAAACCTTCCCTCTAAGAGCAGTATAGTCTTTGCAGAACTTAGCAAAATCCACTGGTTTTGGAGTTTGGACTTGAACTCCAACATCAACTGCTGCCCCTGGAACTGGTATCCTTCTCATGATCGAAGTCATCATAGCTTCGAACATAGCAACATAATCAGCAGCCTCTTCAGCAGCACGGCCTTCCCTAGCAGCTGGTCTCCCTCTTCGACTCATTCTCAATATCTATAAAAAGGAATGATCAGCACGTCTTGAGAAACAACTGCATAAGGAATTCAAACTCTACTAAGCTACTATATTATATATATAGTAATCATCCATCAAAATACAATTACGTCTCTCATACGTATTTACGTCAGCGAGCGTTGGGTAAAATCGATTAACCAATGCTCTGGTGAATTCAAGGGATTAGGTTTCTGTTCCGTGAAAGAAAGAGCGGATTCTCTTATGTCCGTTACGGTCGGCCCTACCAAATGTGACGACCGCCCATGACCCCTGCACCGAACCTAGAGATAGTGCGCTGTAAAGTGTGTCAGGCGAACATGGACGATTGCCAGGGTAAATTTAAACAACAAAATCTATCGTACTACTCACAGCGCATGGACAAAATACAATAGAATATATATATAGTGAAGCTTCACAGAATAGAATCTCATCAATAAACTTCATAATAGTTGAATACAAATATCTGAACAGTCAATACATCAAGCCTCACTACATAACTCTCAGAGAATATATAAGCAGCGGAACATCTAGTACATATAATAAGAAGATAATATGCAAGCCTCCAGCTCGTCTTCGACATCAGCATCGTGGAAAGCAAGAACAGCATCTATCACCTGCTACATAGTCTGCCCGTCCCAAAATGGACGAACAGCCCATGGCAATAAGAATTAAAAACATAAAGCCTTGAGTCAGACAACAGTCTTAGTGAGCGGTAAATTAACTAACAACATACCAAAAGAGCACAAAGGAAAAAGGAAAAGGAATACAACCCTCCCACTCCACCTCTTTCTACAGTGATAACCCCCAGACACACACTAAGCAGAGCAAACATAGCAAAGCATACAATTTAAAGTAAAGTAATTATCACTCGAGTCAAGGGCGATGTTTTCCAAGCACAAACCCCCAAGGCCTAAACCAAGATCAGATAAGCACCCAGAAAACACTGCTCTTCAGACCGAATGACGATACAACCAAACATCCATGACTCTGGCTATCACTGTTATCATTGCTTCGATATCATCGTTAATTGAATGACCGGCTCATTCTTTCATCCGTCCGTCAAGGGCTAATGGAAACCCCGGTTCTAGACATAACTCCGCACGTCATCGTGACCCGTGCCTAGGACTATCGAATCTGCCCAGAGTACTTGACTACCAATCAGTAGCCTTCAGGGACTATCGAATCTGTCCAACGTACTGTTGCTTTGAGCATGCTAGAACCTTCAACAAAGATGAGATCTCAGCCTTCTAGTCATCCTCCTCGACGACTATTTCCATACTAGCTCAAGCGCCTCTCGAGCAACTCATTATCCTCAAACTCAAACCATTTCACCGAGTTATCAATCTGCTTGGAATGATCCCGTCTGGATTAGACCAAGACTATCTCATATCATGCTTCGCCTCATCATCATCATAGCAAAGCTCTATCTCAACATCATCATCGAATCTATCCATATGAGCTTCATCGTCCGCTACATATGCCACAAGCAGCTTTCCCAATTCAAGAGCCTTTCCCTTAGCTTTTGAATCATCTTCGGTCTAAATCAAATCATCAATCATCTAATTCGTAGCAATCAATCAAGTCAAACATTAACCAAAGTAATCAAGCATTCAAACGTGATCTAAATAGACAATTATAACAATAATGGCAATTTCGTAATTAAAGAGTCAAAAGTCTAACAAGCATGAAAACATGAGCAATATCTCTATAATCTTGATGAATGAACTTGCATAGGTTAACATGTAGTAAAATGGATGCCAAATCATCATGAACAACGAATCTATATGGATCTATACTTAGGATTAGGAGAATGCATGGAAATCACTACTTTAACACCAAATCAAGCCAACGATCTGATATACTCCTTTGGATCCGTGTGAGAGATAATCACCACTCAGCAAATCACCTAAACACCTTAAAAGCAACACACTTCAGATCTGGACAGCGAAGGATCTAACTCGATCTATCACAAATCCACTTCAAACGATGAAATCTCTCTTCGAAAATTGTAGATCTTCAATCTAAGCTCTTCGATCTTCAATTTGATCTTCAATATGGATGGAAGGAATCACTAGATTAGAGTGGAGAAAGGAAGTGAAGAAGTGTAGAAGTCGAGTTCTCAAAATGGCAGCACTTCGTCGCTTCGAAATCCGGATCCCAAAAAGTGAGAAAAACCCTCCTATTTATAGGCTGATTTCATAGGTCGTCCGCCCCCCCCCCCTTAGGTCGCCCACGACCTAATTCTCGCGACCTACGACCTAAGAAACTCCATGACCTAACACTGCGCTCGACCTATCAAAGATCGCGACCTAACATCCTACGACTTAGCACACAACTCCTAGGTCGCTCACGACCCATCACTCAGCGACCTAACCCTTTAAGCCTTCACGCGACCTAAAAAATGCCACAACCTAAGACTTAACTATAATACAGAAGCTCATGACCTAACTTTTAGCTAGGATACGACTTAACACCTTAGCTCGCTCACGACCTAACTATGCTAACTCGCTTACTCTCGTATATTATTAGCTCTTAGGTCGCTAACCACTAGGTCGCCAACTCTTAGGTCGCCAATCCTATAAGTCACTCCTATCCTTAATTCGTCTACGACCTATTCCAGACACAGGGTCTCACGACCTAAACCTTAACGACTTATCCCATTAGCCTTAAGTCGCTCGAATGACCTAAACTATAACACAACCTAACTACCACACGACCTAACTCCTTAGGTTGGTCAAATCCTATAGGTCGCTACAAACTAACATACGACCTAAACCACTACGCAACCTAACTGCTATACGACCTAAGTCCAGTCTACTAGGTCGCTACATTCTATAAGTCGCTAACTATCTTAGGTCGCTCCAATCTCCTAGGTCGCTCACTCGACCTAACCTATCCCACGACCTAAGCCAGCACATGACCTATCTTCTACACGACCTAACTATTATACGACCTACTCCTAAGTCGTCTACGACTTAACCTCTTTAGGTCGCTCACTGCTACCCCAGCTTCCTTAGGTCGTCGCCGACCTACCCCTTAGGTCGTTAACTCGCCAAATCTCTTAGGTCGCCAACTTTCCTTAAGTCGCTCCAAACCTTCATACGACCTAGGACTTAGACTCTAGACGACTTATCAACAATGCGACCAAATGTAAATTGTTTTACGATGTCTCGATCCGTAAAAATACGGGTCGTTACATTAATATATATATATATATATATATAGACTCTTCTATCCTAAAAGGTCACCTTATTTCTAAGGATTCTAGAGTGGTTTACTCAATTTATTCTTTAAATGAAGTCACTTTTATCTTGTAGAAAAAATTTGTTTTCTATCCCATTCCTTTAGCTTTTGTATAGATCTCTGCTTTTGATATCATGTTACGGATTTCTTTATCCATTTTCTTGTCTTGTGTCTCCTTTTTGGATGCAAGTTTCTTAATTTCTTGATGTGAGAGTTACTCTTCAGGTTTTGGATGTATTGAAATTTGCTATCTCATATTTATTCTTTTTGGTTTTCATCTTAGATTCCTTGTCTGTTTTCGATTATGGATTTGGACATCTTCATCATTTTGCTTCTTTTTGTACCCTTCTCTTGGGTTTCATCTTTGTCTTTAACGGTGGGTAGATTTATTTCTTTAACCCTATGTTCTTTCGGGTTTGAGTTTGTTTTGAGTTCCAGACATTTTTGTCTTTCTTCATGAAACACCATGCACCCCTTAGTATACCGAAAAGGATACACTAAAAGTCGTGGTGCATTGTAGGTATAGCTAAAACTTTATAGAGACTAAGATTCACAAGACAATTAAATAAAACAGCGGAAACATTTAAAATTAAAATTTATTATTCCAGAAAATAAATCATCAAAACATAATATGTCTTTAAAACCAAATATATATGTCTGGTGAAAAACACCATGTCAGTCATATCATTAGAGTACATGAAAATACCCATCCCTCTCAAAAGTACCAGTTCATCAAACCTAAATGAAACAAAAACTAAAAAGAAGAAGAATACATGAAGGAAAAACTCCATGGCTGAATCTCCAGGAAAATCCAAAATCTACTGTCCCTGCCTCTTCTGGCCTATGGGGGGAAAATGGGGAAAATAGAGGAGTGGGTCAGACTAAAAGTCTGGTGAGAGGAATTAATTACTAGTAATTTTAAGCAAGATAGAGATAACAGACTTAGCAACAGTTCTAGTACCAAAAGAAATAAAGGAAAAGATAAAGTTGGAATAAAATACTGTTCAACTGTTTGCTTTGGTTATTTCGATTGTTTGCACTTGTCTTAGAAAGCTGCTTTGATTAGGCTGAAATCCAAATCCTATTTTAAATTAGGTTGAGATCCTAATTCCACCCTTTGATCGGCTTTCTATCTCTGTTGTGCCACTGTGAGCTAGTCTTATCCTGTGGGTCCCACAACAAAAGGACGCCTGTTTAGCGGTTTAGAACTCAATAACGACTTATATCCCAACATCGAGGCTGCATGCTCGACCAACGTTAGGCTCGCACTATCTGTTGCCCCCTCTTCTTGACCTCTTATTTACCTTTGGAACTCAATAGCGACTTATATCCCTGCACCGAGGCCGCACGCTCGACCACCGTTATGCTCGCACTATCGGTTGCTCCCTCTTTTGACTTCTTACCAACCCTAAACAACATAAGCATGCCCAACCTCACCTGAGTGTGTTGTGAGACCATTAGTTCTCGAATGAAGGGGAATGCTGCTGGTACAGGTCCTAATAAACAAAATCTAGTTGCGCCCCTTGCCCAAATCCCCTAATTTGGGCTTCTATCTATTGACCACTTATCTACCCTAAACAGCAGAACCGTGTCCCAACCCCATCTAATCTATTATGAGACCATCAGTTCCTGACTGAAGGGGAAATGCTGCCGGTACGGGTCCTACTTCTATCTTTGCTTATTAACTTAGTATAAGTCTTTTAAATAAGCCCCTTCCGTTAATTCTTCTCTATTTGCTTATTAACTTATTTTAATTCTTTAAAATAAGTCTCTTCTGTTATATCTGCTATTTTTGCTTATTAACTTGGTGTAAGTCATTAAAATAAACCTTTTATGTTCTTTCTATTTAATTATAACCTATGTTATAATTTCTCTTTTATCTTGTCTTTTTAGTTATAACTACTAGTTATAAACTTGTCTTTTTAGTTATAACTACTAGTTATAAACTTGCTTGCAAATGTCAAATTTGCCTATTTCAGTCCATATTCCTTTTATTATAGTCCTTCTTATTTACATCAATTTTTTTGTAAATTTAGTGTTCTTATATTTTAGTCCATATTAGCGAATTATCTTCTTTTTATTATTTTATTCGCGTAAAAAGGAATAAAAAGAAACTAATATTTACAGGCTAAATTCTAACGTAAAACCAGAATAAAATAGACTGAAAAGAACTTTAAAAATTAACTGTAAACAACTTATGTAAAAGCGGTCTCAAAATTGCAGAAAAACTACAACTATTGAGAACCCTATTATTTTAAATTACTTAAAAGTCTAAAATAATTACTAAAACACTCACCTATGGCCCCTAGCTCTTTTCCTTGGCCTTTCCGGATCCACTTCTAGGGTATAAAATATTTTAATTAAAAAGATCTTCTCCTTAGAAAAATATTCTATTTAGGGTCTAGCTTCAGGCAATGAACCCATATGGAGAAAAATCTGAATGAGAACAATATCTAGGTCTAGAGTCTTATTTATAGTGCCACTTGGGGATATCAGGCCATTGGATTTGAAGAATAAATCTGGTACAACCATGTCATAGGCTCACTGGGAGCCGTCGGATGAAAGCACGTACGCACTGGATTCAAAAGAAATCGAAAAACATGTCATATACGAAGCTGGACGAATAGAATGCTAGAAAATAAAAAACCACGTCACTCAGTCCAATAGAAAACCGCCACGTCAGAAAATAAATTAGCGTTTATTAATTATTCCCATTAATTGATTGCATTGCAAAATTTCCATTTTTGTTGTTTGTATGTATACATTACACTTTTTGAGAGATTATACCCTCCCTCTTAATTGACTTTGCAAATTGTTTCCCATTCTATAAATCTCATTAGATCTTTATTTTAAATATTTGCATTTGTTAGCAATCAATCTATCTTAATTTGCCAATTTACATCGATTATAATTTCCTTTGTTATACATTCTTATTAACGTTAATTATGTCATTAATTCAACCAATCAATTTATTCCCAATCCTTATCTATTCATCAATTGGGTATGTTACACATTTATTTACACTTTTGAATGTGTACAATTAATTAGGATATATGTATATATACATATACAATTTAAACTAATCAATCCCATGGTTAATTTTATTCATTCATAGTCAATTTTCTTAATTGATTGCCTACTAATTTTAACCATTCCCTATTGATTCTTGTCCGTTACACCATTTATTTGTTAACGTTTTATCCTCCTTTCTAAATCTTCTGTTTATAAACATTAATGATTTAAACTTCAAGATTATATATTTTATAAGCAAATTTAGTTTCCACATCTTACATGTTTACAATCTACGTTAATTTCCAATTAACGTACATTAGGAAATGTTGTAACGCATGTTAATTACAATTGTAACGTATTACTAATAATGTGCATTTATTGTCAATAAATCTTTTTACCATTTCCCTCATTATACATACGAGTATATATGCACGTCCAGGTGGACCTGCATTTGATTACAATGTGCATGCATTTATAATTGCACATGTGGAAGTACCATTGTCTGCATAACCTAAACCTGAAGCAACGCTTGAGAAGACCGAGACATTTGAAGAACATTCATAGAACCAATAACTTGAAAGTATTCATTTGTTTTATCATTTGTGTTTTTTTAGTTTATTTTATACTACTGGAAATGAAAATAATACTTTTACTTTTACTTTTACATGCAACTTAAAATATTGGCATGAAAACTTGCATCTTCGGTGGTAGTGACATGAAAGAAAGTGGTGTTCTGTAATGGCAGTCAGATCAAGCTCCCCATCTTCAGTGCATATTTCATATGAGTTGGCACGCACTATTGTAACAAAAGGAATCCTCAATGTTACGTGTCTATCAACCTATATTTATGCACTACTTCTCCAAATTACTTAGCGATGTGGACTATTCCGATTCCAAGCCGTCGTTCTTCTTATCACATGCGAGACAACCCTAACAATCTCCCCTTCGACTCACATCCACTTGGATTATTTTGTGAACATTGTTTTGTCTACCTGGCCTAGTTTTCAACCTTCGACTCTAATACCAATTGTTGTGTAACGATGGTCAAACCATGCTCTCCATCTCTAGCAGTTAACGTATTTCATATGTTTTTCATATCTAGGATTTGTTTACTTTCTTGCATATACTATGGTTTTCAACATACATAAGTTCTCTCGTCACCATACAAAATATTACACATACATATAAAGAAAATAGGAAGCAGTGATTTTTTTTATAAAATAATAATAGTGAATTTTTCGAAAACATACATAAATTTTAAAACCTGAAAATTTGCTGAAAATTGTCTAATTATCTAGCTGAAACTTTAATACATACGGTTTTCTAAATGAATCTTGATCATTATATAGATGTTCTCATACTCATTTCAAGCTAAAACAATCTTTCGAACTTAATGAGTATTTTAATTTTTAGTTCCTGTTTTGAAGTTATGATGAAAACAGAAACAAAATATTGAACTTTTATTTATCTTCATAGCAACTGGTAAGACATGTTACTTATATAACCTCATCCGTCGATCTTGCCATGCATTATAAACATAGTTACAACATTCCTTGCAGCAAGGTTCTACACTCTTGTTGCTTCATATTCAGCTGGCATCAAACCTGACCGCAACTTTTCTTTGCATATTTGCTCCAATACAGAACTTACGAATATAACACTCTAGCTTAGTTGTGGCTTGGTCAATGGAAGCACCAATCGATTAATTAGAATAGAGCAACATATTGTTTCAATAGCACATTTATTCAGAGTAACATATTTTTTAGTTACCTCCTGAGCTTCTGCACTTCAGTTTGTAGAGTACATGGAGTAATAAATGCAGTTTTCCTCACACTTTCTTTAACTCTACTACAATATTTATTGGTGGATAAAGCATGCTTCTAATAAATTCATATATACAATAACAATTATCAACCATAGGATCAAATCTTATTCAAACATACAAAAAGTCAAGTTGAAAATTCCTATTCAAGAGTATTCATACTAAAGTGTCTACTTCAACCAAAATAAATTTCAACAATTGGAACTGAAGTAATAAAAAAACCAACATAAACATATAATCAAATTTCAATTTCAAATAAAAATAGCACAACCGAAGGCTGAATTATGACATGGGGACGAATAAAAATAGTATCAGTAGTAATTTGTTGTAGTAGTACAGACTATTTTAGTGGTACTGCACTTCATTTCAGTAGCAGCTCACTTTGCTGTATATGAAAACTACTTGTTTTAATTAATCCCACATCGTCCAAAGTATTTCGGTTAGTTTATATAGGCTAAGATAGGAAGAAATAGGCTGTTCTTTTGGTGGGTTCGTATGAAATGGTAATGATGTGGAGAAGCTACCTGCTAAATTAATAGCCAAAAATCCATGTTGACACACTATTTGGGGAATGAATACATACATTTTTGACCATGTAGTGATGTAAAGGGCATTTTCAGAATTTCAAAAAGACACGGTTGAAACTACTAGATTGAATTCTCATTATTAATAGTAAAGATGTGTGTGTGTGTGTGTGTGTGTGTATTAATACAATACTCTTGTTTCCAATTAATTTCATTAATCAAATTCAAACGTTTAAATGTGCGCATAAACGCGTAAGCAATTGAAATAATTCCAAACTTTGTGTATATAATATGTTTCACCTTTTAATAAATTCTACTGACTCATTGCTGACTATGTACATATGTAATTTAACACACATCAGTAATCAATCAATCAATTATAATTAATGTAAGTTACCAATTTCATACGTGTAATTATTTCTGGTGTCAAAACTTCAAACGGTCATAACTTCTTCGTTTGAACTCCGTTTGGAAAACGTTATATATGAAAATTAATCAGAAAATCCCCACGAACACAATGGTATAAGATTCGTGGTCAAATTCCAAAATTTGCAAAATATCCATTTTTCAAAGTTGTCTAAGTTTATTACTTATATTTTCATTAATTAATTAGTGTAAAAAAACGTGACGTGTACTTTAATTTACATGTTTCCTTTAAATTTTCCCTTAATAATAACTTCTTCTATTTTAATTCTTTTTTAATTATTTTTCCCCTGAAATTCGGGGTGTTACATTCTCCCGCCTTAAAGGATTTCGTCCTCGAAATCTCCAAAGGCGGAAGAATGTAAATAGCAACCATCATTCAAAAACTACATCCATCTACTCAATTATCATCCATTTCTACCATTGTCTTTAAGTTTTTCTAATGCAATTCATGATATATATGCAATAGTGTAGTGTTAATGTCCCTAACTAATGCAAAAGATTAGGCGGTCTACTGATTCAGTCGACCTCCTTCTTATGCAATCATGTCCGTGCTATGTATCCTAATGAATGAAAATTTCCTAATGATAACTGGTAGTTCTACATGCGTGCTACAATCATCATCCAAATGCATCAATCATATGATAATCATCCATTTATAACAACCATGGAATAAAATAAAATGCAAATGCGCACACATCCATATGCTCTAGTGTCCTAGTTAGGCTGATCCTTAAGAGTTAATGGTACCTAGTGAAAGTATATGTATCCATTAGCATCCACTAGCAACCAGTTGCAACCACTAGTATCCATCACACATAACATGTTCTAATAACATGTTTACATCAAATCCTACCATCCGTAGGTTAAGTCCTGAGATCTACCCTTCCAAAGGATAATAAAGGAATGAACCTATTCAAAACCAAAGATGGAAACAGGAAATTCAAAATTTACTAACAAAGAGATGTGGATAAGAGGTACGCATTTTCTCCTAATCAAATCAATCTTCTCCGAAGTCTCTCTAACTATGTCGGGACCAAGTAGCAATCTCTCTGTAGACTCTAACCAACAAGAAGGCGGCTTGCATGGTCTTTCATAAAGAGCTTCGAAAGGTGCCATTCCAATACTAGCTTGAAAACTATTATTATATGCGAATTCCACTAAAGGAAGATGCTCCTTCCAAGTTCCTCAATATCAAGAAAACACATCCTCAACCACGTGTGTCTTACCATCTTACTAACATCACTTTACTATTCTTCTATAGTCAACACACATGAAGCAACAATCCTAGGTTCTCACTATTGTCTTATACACTTTACAAACACTTCTATTATTACTTCTAAAAGTAATCACTACTATAGTCTTACACTATTTCCATCACACCTAGGAAATGATTCCTATCTACTCCACATTTAAAAGTTTAGTTTGGTATTTATTATTTCAAAAACTAAAGCTTCTAAATTTTTAAAACATCAAATCCCAAAATTTTTGCCTATAAAAGTGTTATTTTCAAATTTCTATTAAATTCAAAGGTACTTGGTTACTTAACATTTTATCTTTCAAGACTTGCATCCTTACAGCTTTTCGAATTTACATTATTCCCCAAACCTTCAGGGGAAAACTTACAAATTCTAAGTTCAAAACTTATTCCTCCTTTTATTTTAAAGACCTTTACAGCTTTTCATAAAAATTTGAATTTTTAAATTTAACTGTGACTAAATTTTTCGCTTCCAAAAACTTATTTACTTTTTCACCAAAGCATATTTCTTTAATATATCTTTATAATGTCCTCACGTGTTTCCAAAACATCTTCTTATTACACCTAATGGTTTTATACCTTAATGTATTGGATCTACTTTCTCTTATGAGAAATTATTAACGCTAAAACCTTCTATGAATCCTTTAAAAGAAGACTTCATGTTTATGTAAAATTACAAGGAACTTATTTTATATTTCTCGAAATAGGCTACACAAAATAAGGTGCTTCCCATACCTTGTACATCTCTATCACGTATTCCTTATAACTTGCACAAAACATCTTTAATTGTTATTTGGTTTCATAGAAAATTATATCATTATTCATTTCATTCCAATAGATTAAAGTATGTTTAGTCTATATTCTCTTCGATAGACATTTTCTATGAAATTTATTAATTTCCTAGTATTTAATTTACACCCTTTTTTTCAGAAGAAGACATTTTCAAAACAAGAAAACATTTCCTTATACTTATTTAAAAAATAAGTGTACTTACAAACCACTTTATTTCTATACTTATAAATTATCTTCAAGACACATTTTTATTTGGGTCAAAATAGATGTTGCATGAAACACCGTTACTACAACCCAAAAATAGTAGTGTATGGATTTAATTAAAATAAATACTAATAAATATCATATACTATGTAAAAACATTTTTCTTGGGAGTCACCTACTATAACAGTAGTGTTATATTCTATGCCCCCTTTATTTTTCATGGAAACATCTATTACAGCAATAAATGTTGTAACCTTCCCGATACTTAATACACTCTAGGTTTTTATATTTAAAATCATTGTTTACCTACAAAGAAACTAGCGATCTATATATATGCTCTATAATCCTTCAAAAAGAATTTCACTTTTTAAAAAATTTACATCATATATAAACCAATTTAAATTTCATACCATTTTTTTTCATAAAGCCAATATTTTCTTCCTAAAAAATGTCTGGGAAATCTCTGACGACTGCAACAGAATCTAGCTCTCCGAGTGATGAATCAAGGGAATAGAGGAAGCTCAACATGACTGACCCATGTGGGTCGCAAGAAACCTCGAGAGTCCTACTGTTGCATGTCCATAGTCTAATGACTCTCCTCTCGCAACCCAATATCGCTCCATAAGTGGATACCCAATCCATCCAAAAACCATCCCATACCTCGAAAATCCCAGTACATAGGCATCACAATCAAGCTCTATACCAAGTATAAAAATTTTCAAACCCCTACAAATCATGGATAAATGTGCCGATGCTCCTATAGGATTTGAAACAACTATGGGGTCTACTACTAAAGAGATATTTAAGTGCAAACAATCAGTCAAAGAACTAGGAATTATAGAATGTGATGCTTCGGAGTCAAAAAGAGTCCGAAAAGGAAAAATCCAAAATATAAATTAAACCTTGTACAAAGTGTTTCCTACCTCGATCTGGTCCACTACTAGAAGGTGCTGCATCCAAAGTCTATACTTGCGCTATAGGTGCGCCTGCTCTCTGACCCATCCTATAAGGACAAGCTCTACTAAGGTGACCAGGCTGACCACAGTCGAAACACCTCCCCTTCATCATTTTATTCTTACAGTCCTTTGCAAAATGCCCAACCAATCCTCAACTATGACATTTCTCGCTTTTCTTGATCCGCTTCTGAGGTCCTCCTTTCCTTCTGTCCTTATCCTTCTTGTTCTTCCACTACTGCTTCTTAGAGCTTTCTAATTGAGGAACCTCTTTAAGCTCTCCCTTCAACTGCCAAGATGCACGCTGAACTTCCTATCGGTCCTCCAATCCTAACGGTCTAAACTTCCGCTCTGTATTCCTTAACCAAGCACGTGCCTCCACGATATCCTTCGTGCTGGAAAACGTTCGGCTTCTTAGACTAGTGAAGCCCTTGCATAGCTTAGAAAAATTGGCTGCTGCAGGTGGATTAATGGGATCTCCACCCGCCGGTGCTAGATTGGGCACTTGCCCTTGCACCTCTGGTACCATAGCTCTACGGAACCAGTCAGCCATACTATGCAAAGAAGAGAAAATTTAGGTTCGAAAGGATTGAAAGATGGTTGTACTGTACTTTGAGGCGATTTTTATAAAAACTCTTTTATACTTGAAAAACTATTTCTATAATAAGAGTTTCTTTCTGAAAAACACTTCTTGTTTGAAGATATGCTGCTTTTAAAAATAGGTTACTTTTGGAAAAATATTTTATTTTTTAAAACAAGTTTTAGGAATCTTGTAACCATAGGCTCTAATACCAAGTGAAACACCACACACCCCTTAGTATACCCAAAATGACACACTAAAAGATGTGGTGCTTTGCAGGTATAGCTAAAACTTTGTAGAGACTAAGATTCACAAGACAATTGAATAAAACAACGGAAACATTTGAAATTAAACTTTATTATTCCAGAAAATAAATCATCAAAACATCATATGTCTTTAAAACCAAATACATATGTCTAGTGGAAAACACCATTTTAGTCATATCATCAGAGTACATGAAAATAACCATCCCTCTCAAAAGTACCAGTGCATCAAATCCGAATGAAACAAACTGAAAAGAAGAATAATACATGAAGGAAAAACTCCGCAGCTGAATCTCCAAGAAAATCCGTAATCTACTGTCCCTGCCTCTGCTGGCTTATGGGGGTGGAAAAGGGAAAAATGGAGGAGTGGGTCAGACTAAAAGTCTGGGGAGAGGAAGCAATTACTAGTATTTTTAAGCAAGATAAAGATAATAGACATAGCAACAGTTCTACTATAAAAGGAAAGAAAGGAAAAGATAAAGCTGGGATAAAATACTGTTCAACTGTTTGCTTTGGTTATTTCGATTGTTTGCACTTGTCTTAGATAGCTGCTTTGATTAGGCTGAAATCCTAATCATATTTTAAATTAGGCTGAGATCCTTATTTTACCCTATGATCGGCTTTCTATCTCTGCTGTGCCAGTGTGAGCTAGTCACATCCTGTGGGTCCCATAGCAAAACGACACATGTTTAGCGCTTTGGAACTCAATAGCGACTTATATCCCTGCACCGAGGCCGCACGCTCGGCCACCGTTAGGCTCGCACTATCTGTTGCTCCGTCTTTTTGACCTCTTATTTACCTTTGGAACTCAATAGCGACTTATATCCCTGCACCGAGGCCGCACGCTCAGCCACCGTTAGGCTCGCACTATCTGTTGCTCCCTCTTTTGACATCTTACCTACCCTAAACAGCATAAGCGTGCCCAGCCTCACCCGAGTGTGTGTGAGACCAACAGTTCCCGACTGAAGGGGAATGCTGCCGGTACGGGTCCTAACAAACAAAATCTAGTTGCGCCCTTTACCCAAATCCCCTGATTTGGGCTTCTATCTATTGACCACTTATCTACCCTAAAAAGCATAAGTGTGTCCCAGCCCCACCTAATCTATTATGAGACCATCAGTTCTTGACTGAAGGGGAAATGCTGCCGGTACGGGTCCTACTTCTATCTTTTCTTATTAACCTAGTATAAGTCTTTTAAATAAGCCTCTTCCGTTAATTCTACTCTATTTGCTTATTAACTTATTCTATGTCTTTAAAATAAGCCTCTTTTGTTATCTCTGCTATATTTGTTTATTAACTTCGTGTAAGTCTTTAAAATAAGCCTTTTCTGTTCATTCTATTTAATTATAACCTATGCTTTAATTTCTCTAGTATCTTGTCTTTTAAGTTATAACTACTAGTTATAAACTTGCTTGCAAATGTAAAATTTTCCTATTTCAGTCTATATTCTTTTTATTACATATCTTCTTATTTACATCAAATTTTCTGTAAATATAGTGTTCTTATATTTTAGTCCAAATTAGCGAATTATCCTATTTTTATTATTTTATTCGCATAAAATAAATAAAAAAACTAACATTTATAGGCTAAATTCTAATGTAAAACTGATGTAAATAAAATACAAATAACTATAAATAACAGTAAATAACTGTAAATAAATCGCTAAATAAAAATAGCTGAATAAAATAGACTGAAAAGAACTTTAAAGATTAACTGTAAACAACTTATGTAAAAGCGGTCTTAAAATTGTAGAAAAACTACAATTATTGAGATCCCTATTATTTTAAATTACTTAAAAATCTAAAATAATTACTTAAACACTCACCAGTGGTCCTTAACTCTTTTCCTTGGCCTTCTCGGATCCACTTCTACGGTTTAAAATATTTTAATTAAAAAGATCTTTTCGTTCGAAAAATATTCTATTTAGGGTCCAGCCTCAGGCAATGAACCCAAATTGAGAAAATCTGAATGAGAAAAATAGCTAGGTCTAGAGTCTTATTTATAGTGTCACTTGGGGATCTCAGGCCATTGATTTGAAGATTAAATCTGGTGCAACCATGTCATAGGCTCGCTGGGAATCGTCGGATGTAAGCACGGATGCACATGATTCAAAAGAAATCGAAAAACACGTCATATACGAAGCTGGACGAATAGAACGCTAGGAAATCAAAAACCACGTCACTCAGTCCAATAGAAAATCGCCATGTCAAAAGATAAATCAACGTTCATTAATTATTCCCGTTTGTTGATTGCATTACAAAATTTCCATTTTTGTTGTTTGTGTGTATACATTACACTTTTTGAGAGATTATACTCTCCTCTTAATTGACATTACAAATTGTTCCCATTCTATAAATATCATTAGATCTTTATTTTAAATATTTGCATTTGTTAGCAATCAATCCATCTTAATTTTTCAAATTTACATCCATAATAATTTCCTTTGGTATACATTCTCATTAACGTTAATTATGTCATTAATTCAACCAATCAATTTATTCTCAATCCTTAACTATTCATCAATTGGGTATGTTACACATTTATTTACACTTTTGAATGTGTACAATTAATTAGGATATATGTATATATACATATACAATTTTAACCATTCCCCATCGATTCTTGTCTGTTACAGCTTTTATTTGTTAACGTTTTATCCTCCTTTCTAAATCTTCTGTTTATAAACACTAAAGATTTAAACTTCAAGATTATATATTTTATAAACAAATTTAGTTTCCTCATCTTACATGTTTACAATCTATGTTAATTTCCAATTAACGTACATTAGTAAATGTTGTAACGCATGTTAATTACAATTGTAACGTACATTAATTACTAATAATGTGCATTTATTGTCAATAAATCTTTTTACCATTTCCCTCCTTATACATATGTGTGTGTGTGTGTATTAATACAATACTCTTGTTTCCAATTAATTTCATTAATCAAATTCAAACGTTTAAATGTGCACATAAATGCGTAAGCTATTGAAATAAGTCCAAACATTGTGTATATAATATGTTTCCCTTTTTTATAAATTCTACTGACTCATTGCTGATTGTGTACATATGTAATTTAACATACATCAGCAATCGATCAATCAATTATAATTAATGTAAGTTACCAATTTCATACGTGTAATTGATTCTGTTGTCAAAACTTCAAACGGTCATAACTTCTTCGTTTGAACTCCGTTTGGAAAACATTATATATGAAAATTAATCAAAAAATCTCCGCGAACACAATGGTAAAAGTTTCATGGCCAAATTCGAATATTTGCAAAATATCCATTTTTCACAATTGTCTAAGTTTATTAATTATGTTTCCATTAATTAATTAGTGTAACAAAAAGCGAGGTGTACTTTAATTTACACGTTTCCTTTAAATTTTCCCTTAATAATAACTTCTTCTATTTTAATTCCTTTTTAATTATTTTTACCCTGAAATATCGAGGTGTTACACTTCATCTGTTTAGTGCCTCTTCTGGGCTTCCCTTGATTCTAAGAGATGTAATATTTGTTGACCTTCTTCCAAAAGGTTGCCGATGTGTGCTTGACTTGACCCTCCCCCTAAGAGGTGATATGGACGTTAGGGGTTTTGTTGGTGGATGCTTGACCCGACCCTCCCCCTTAGAGGTGATATGGACGTTAGGGGTTTTGTCCCTCCCTTAAGGAGGTGCCACGGAAGATCGTCATAGGCTTTTTAGAGGTTTTGACCCTCCCTCTACGAGGTGCCGTTGGTAAGGGATTAAGAGGATTTGACCCTTCCTCCCGGAGGTGCCTTTGGTAAGAGCTTTTTAGAGGTTTTGACCCTCCCTCTAGGAGGTGACTTTGGTAAGGGCTTAATAGGATTTGACCCTTCCTCCCGGAGGTGTCTATGGAAAGGGCTATTTAGAGGTTTTGACCCTCCCTCTAGAAGGTGCCTTTGGTGAAGGCTAAAAATTGTTGTTCTCATGATGGAAATACGAATCTCAGATAAAAGACTAGGAGGTCATGATTCATGAACCTACAGTTTTTTAAGCGAGTATAGGATTCCCTACTCTGAGTTGTTGTTAATGAACTTTTGATAGCTTTAAAGCTGTTCATGGAAAAGTATGAATAGGTTTTTCCTTGCCAATGGTTTTTTTTGAAAATTTTGAAATATTAAAATTACTTAGTTAAAAATCCTTTGTGTGCATTTACTAATGCTATATAATATCCTTAGAAGATTGCACAAATTAGTTTTTTTTGAAATGTATAGACATTTGTCTTCTTCTAGCTGTAGGGTAATTAAAAACAGTCTTTCTGTGAAAATATGTTAGGGAAATTTATTTTCTTAAAATAATTTGCTGAAAAAAGAGTTGGTGTACATAGTTTTTCTCGTAGATTGGTGAAGGATTAATGGTGGCCTGAGACTTCATGAAAGCGAGCCTTTGTATTGTGTTGATTAAAACATTGATAGTCATCGTGTATCAGGTACTTGAGTTGTCTTTTTCAGATAGCTAGAAACTTGTTGTGATCCAAGAGTATGTTGAATGCTATGGACTGGTACTATTTTTGCCTGTAATGACACTCGAATTTTAAATCAGTACATGATCAACTTTCAGCACAAATCAAAGTACAAATCAAGTCAAAAAGTTATAAAAGAAGGAGGTTCATAGTTGAACTAATTCTACAAGACTTCATGATTCGATAGGGATCCGCATTTTGAAGTTGTTAAGCTGTTCTCTTCAAGGAGTTTCTTTAAGCTTCTTTAATGAACTCCTTTAGGGTTCCTAACATGATCGTATTTTGAATCATTCCAGCTAACATGTGACACTCGTTTGTCTTATGTCCATTTTCTTTGTGATAATCGCAATAACTTTCCCCTTCTTTAAGCTCTAGCTGGCTTTGCATTCTATGTGCAGTTGAGAAGCTTCCATCATCTTTCGCTGCAGCATGTATGTGAGAAAGTGGTTGATCTAAGGCTACATAGTTGGACTCTGGAATTCTCTTCCAAATCCTATCGCCATCCTTTTATTTTTGCTTGGAGTGATCGGGACCAGATTTTTCTTCTTCTATGTCTTGTTGCAATCTTTTCTTGTCGTCGCACATTTCATCTAAACGGATAAATTTTTTTGCTCGGGAATAGAAGTATTGTGGATCTTTTCATCCATTGATATAAAGGTCCTCCCATAATGGGGTTTGTTCGATTAACCCCGATCGGACCGCCATAAATTTTTCTCTACCGGTTGTACTCTCTGCCTTCAATGCTTCCATGTGGAATCTTTTAATGTATTCGCCAAGTAATTCCTCTGGCCTTTGTTTGATGTTGGCTAGCATGTAAGAATCCATTACTGGATCTTTATATATGTGGAATTGCGCTATGAATTCATAGGAAAATTGTTCCCAAGACAGATGGTTTTCACTTGGCAATTCTTGTACCATTTTATAGCCGCTTCTTGAAAAGTAACCAATAAAAGTATGCAGCGAATTGGCCTAGGAGTATTACATAAGTTCATCTAGTTTTCAAAAGCTATAAGATGATCATCTGGATCAATGGTCCTATCATATTTCAGTGGGGGAATTCGGATGTGAGGAGGAGGACTAACTGCCATTATTTCCTTTGACAAAGGAGTCTTTTGCAGGATAACATATTTCTCTTGGTCAGAAATTCCTTTCTCTTTAAGAGTATCCATTATCATTTGGTGTAGTATGTCTTCTTGGCCGGCTTTGCTTTTGTGACAACTTTTCCTATTTCCTTGAATTAGACTATTCGATTGCTCAAGGGACCTTTTAGCTTGACTTTCTTGGTTTTCACATTGGTCTTTATTTGGTGAATGCACTTCGTCTTCTCCTTCCATAACCTTCAATGATCCTTGAGATGGAGCCCCTTCAAAAAGTTCTTGCATTGCTATCATTTGTTGTTGTAGATTCTAGACTTTAATCTCATTGTTTTCCAATCTTTGTAGAGTTGAAGGTTGTCCCATTTCTATATTCACTAAGTTGAAGTTCGGGACTACATCATTTTTCAAAGTTGATTGTGATGCAGCTTCTTCGTTTGGATTATTGTTATTATTCCTTGGTCTTACCATCTTCTCATCTTGAATGAAGAAATCTATGCAATTAATTCGTGATAGATGTTATTAGGGATCGGAGGTTCAAGCCCTCCTTCTAGCACCAAAAATGTTAACAAGAAAACTTGTCAACACCTCAACTTGAAGTTTGAAGAAAAAGTGATTCCTTCGAAACCTCCTCTCGAACAGGTGAAGGTAATTTACGCTCTTTCAATAGGTAAAGAAAGTTGAAATTGCCTCAATAATACCTTTCGACTTGATCGAAAGGTTAACCCTTCTTCGGAAATTCCTTTCGTATTATCTACTACTTGACTTTGTTGGAACCACCTTTCGAAGTGATTCGGGTGGCTTAGGGTTGGGACTTAATGGTTTTTGGAAAAACTGGTAGAATAGAGTGTGTTTCGACTTGGTCGAAAGAGTGAGCTCTAACTATCTTGTGGTTTTGGGTTAAAACTCAAATGATATGTGACTACTAGGGGTTTTGACTTTGTCGAAGGGTTTTCTTCCGATTAGATCAACATCTAATAGACATAACAACATGAAAATATAATCTTGGGATAGCTATATAACCAAAATTATCATAATCTCCATTTTTATTGAACTGAGATGTACAAATTGACCAAATCCCCAATTCGATTTTGAAATTAGGGTTTATAAGCTTTAGAAAATGTAATTGAGAAGTAAAAGAAATTGGATCCCCAAAACCAGACCCCTGGTGTCTTATTTATAGGTGTGGGTTGGCACCTTTCGACCTAATGCTTTCGACACGGTCGAAAGGTAAACTTTCATGCTTTCGTGTGCATCTCCTGAATCATAGCTTTCGACCCAGTCGAAAGGATTATATGGCCACCCTTCCGCTGCCGCTGAAGACTGGGCTTCCTTCTTTCTTGCTTTACTCCTATCGACTTCGTCGAAAAGTACTTTGCTAGATTGCCTCTAACTTCGTCGAAAGGTATATTGCTTGATAACCTTTAGAATCCATCGAAAAGTGTATAGATTCTCTTTCCACTTAGCTGCTTATGTGCTATGTAACCTAGCACAGATGTTGCCTTTGAAGCCGTCAAAACACATGCTTTGTGGGTTTCGAAGGAGTCGAAACACCATTAAGGAATTAGTAGCAGGTGACACCATTCGATAACACTCTATCTGACTGATGCAGAACCTTATGTTTTAGTATGTTGGAGGATGTTACATTGAACTTGCATAATTCTTCCTTCATAGATAAGGATGGCTTTAACCGATTCGAAAGGCTAACATATGCTTTCGAAAGGGTTGCTTTAGCTGAACATTTTTCTGGAAGTGGTAAATGAAGACGAAACCTTTCGTTTCAAATTGCTTGGTGCATATACTAGTTATTGCCTTCGAAAGGGACCTTTCGACCTTTTCGAAAGCTGAAATCCTATTATCCATTGTCTTTGAAAGATATCCTTTCAACCGCATCGAAAGGTCTATGCTTATCCAAAACTCTGTTCAATCATTATTTTGACCTTTTCGAAAGGTGCCGCTGGCGCCATCATCTTCTTGTCGAAAGCTTTATCTGATGTTGATATAGACCATCCTATATCCTTCCGATCTTCGTCAATTCTCTTGCTTCTTCTTTCGTACTTTTATTCTTGAGAATATTTTATGGATAACATTATCTATTTCAGCAAATTGGTTTGGAAAAGTTAATGGGTTAGGGTGTTAACAAGAAAACTCATCAACACCCCAAAGTTGAATTTAAAATGTAGATGACTCTTTCAAGACCTTCTCTCAAAAAGGTAAAAGTAGTTGAAACCTCCTAATGAGGTTAAGATGGCTATAATCCATTCTTTTCACTTCAGTTTTCCTTTCAAATAGGTTATTGAAGTTGAAACTCCTTCTTATTGGACCTTTCGATTTAGACAAAGCACTGAAATCCTTCTTATATTGTCTTTCGAACAAGTTAATCTAATTTAGTATCCTTTCAAAACCTCCCTTTCGAATTGGTTGAGTTGACCCTAAAGTTGGTTCTAATTGGTTAAGGATGTGAATCAAATGGATAGGTTCCGACTCCTTCGGAAGGGCTGACCTTTCGATGACTTGAGGCTAGGAACTAAGGCTCTATAAGTATTAGTTGAACTAAGGGTTCCGACCTACTCTAATGGCGACTCTTCAATCAAATTGAGATAAGAAGATTTCAAACTGAATCAATTAGAAATATCAAATCAGCCAGATATCAAAAAATTCCATAATCTAGCTTTGATTAAACTCAAGTAGTACAAATTTATCAAACTCCCAATCTAATTTGAAAATTAGGGTTTACAACTTTAAGAAAATACAAGCATGGAGTGAAAGAATTCGGATCCCCTAAAACAGACCCCTAGCATCTTATTTATAGGTATGGGTTGGCACCCTTCGAGTCAGTCCTTTCGACTCAGTCGAAAGGCGACCTTGGAGACCTTTCGTTGCCGTTTACATTTGGGCCTCCTTCTGAATTGCTTTTGAATGGACTTGAGCGTTTCGAATTCATCGAAAGGGGTTGGTACACTTCTCTACTTTGTGTTGCTGTGTAAGTAAGGAAAGATACGAGCTTTCGACTCTGTCGACAAGTGGATATTTGGAGCTTCAAAGGAGTCGAGACGTTGAAGGTTTCAAAGTGGAAGGAAGCTTTCGATGACACATTCGTTGATCGATGGGGAATCCTATCCTCTGGTTTTGGAGATTGCAACATTGAACCCTAGCAAGCTTTTCCTTCTTGATTTTGAATGGTTTCGACTAGTTCAAAAGGCTCATTTACGCTTTCGAACGGGTTGCTTTGGCAAAACATCCTTATGTGGAAGGTGAATGAGAGCAAAACCTTTAGTTTCGAAAGGTCTGGCGCACATGTGAGTGGCTGGAATTTATTGCCTTCGAAAGGTGTTCTTCAACTTATTCGAATCATCTTTATGCATGTAAAAGCATCTACTTCGAAAGGAAGCAATTGAAGCGAAAAGGTGCTTTTGACCCTTCCGATCCCTTCGAAAGTTCGTAACAGATCTAATTTTGGGTGGAGCATCCCTTCGACTCCTTCGAAAGGCTTTGTTGATGCTACCATCTCTTGTACATCCTTTTCTTATATTCATTTTGGTTTTGACATGGTTGAAGTGAGAATTGGTGGTAACATTTGACCCCCTTGCGAAGGGATGCCTTTAACTTTTCAAGTCATCTACCTCGATACTCCTCTTTATTCTAACATTGAGATTCCCCGCCTTTTCATATTCTTACATAAATCCTAGCCGTTTATTTAAATTTAATTGTACGGTCTGTCCTTCACACTGACTTTTCTTATAAATCACGCTTCTTTGTTCCCTTCTTTCATTTACCTACGATTAAAAAAATGTCCAGCAAGAATTAAAATTTCTCAACTTCTTCATAAATTCCTATTTCCAACAAACAAAAGCTCGAATTCAAAGTAAGTTCTTATTACCCTGCTTTTCGAACTAACTTTCCATGCTAAATATTGATTTTAAAATTCATGAGGTTTGAATTTGAATCGCTGTTCTAATTTCATAAAGATAATTCGGGTTTTTCATTCACATGAAAGTATCCTCTAGTTTATTTTTATGACTTATTTTGTTCCATTTTTCTATATCAATTTTCATTTTGAATTCATCCGATTTTTTTATGGTTCGAATTTACATTTTGGGGATTTTTATGATTATTGATTGTAAATTCGTGCTCAAATCAATTCAGTTATTAATTTTTTGAAGTATTAAGTTAAAATTGATTTTAGGGAAGAAAGGCTTTTCTAGTTACTTCATGGAGAAGTTTAAGCCGTACGAATTTCAATTTGACATTGTAATTTTACCTTTTTACCCCTTCGAAAGGGGTTAAGGCGGCTAACTTCGTTTTTCTTCTTCAACCTCTTTCGATGGGGTTGAAAGGAGGTCCAGTATCTATCTCTTAATTGATCTCGTCGAAAGTGTCGATGTAGCCAATATGAAGTGGACTTCTTCGAAAGCATAAGTATGGTTTATTATATTCTGACACCTTTCGAAGAAGTTTCCTGATGTGCTTCACTAAATGGTTATGTAATATATATTTTCGAAAGTATAATTTTTAATCGTTTTGAAACCTCCTGTATATGCCTAATTTTAATTTACTTTAGAAAATGTTGAGAGTCAATAATTCACCCTTCCCATTATGAATTAGATTGAAGAAAACATATTTTATTTAAGTTAAAAATCAAATCAAACCTTTCAACTTGATCGAAACCTAACATATCGATTCAAGTTTGGTTTTGTATGCTTTCAAAATCATACTCCCCTTTTCGACTTACTCGAAACCCTTTGTATTTAACTGAGATTTGATCGCGGTTTTATACAAACACTATCGAAACATCCTAAAGCCCTTTCATTTATTTTGATTTTTTTCATACCCAAACCTTTCGACCCAATTGGCATACGGTTTCAACAGCATTCATATTCTCTTAGTAAAACAAAGTTCATGGGTGTAACAACCCTAATTTTGAGTAACATATTTTAGGACGTTTAATTAGTTAAATTAATCAATTAATGTAAATGGTTAAGGGATTGAGATTTAAGTAATTAAAGGGGTAGTTGTGCCTATTTAAGTAATAAACAAAATGGGGTTATAATGAAATACAAAAGGAAAATTAGCTAAGGGCAATATAGGAATAAGCTATATTCTTATACCCTAAACCATCATACCATATCATTCTCACGTTCACAAATTAAAATCTAAACCTAGAGAGGCCGACCACCAATAAGGGAAGCAAGAAGAAGAGAAGCTAAAAATCAAAAGAAGAAAGCTTAATCAAACTTATTCAAGATCAAATCTCAACTCCTTAACAAAGCTAAAGGTGAATAATTGTTACATCTCATATTTTTGATGTTTCGGTTTCAAGAATCAGATTTGAATGTTTTTGCAAGTATATTGCCATGTTTGAATGTTAGTGTAATGCCCCACTCCGAGACCCACATTAACAAAGAGTATTACTAAGTAACACCGTCTGCTAATGCGGAGAATAGAGCTGGATAGGAGCGACCATCTATAACCTTGTCTTAATTATCTATTGAATACGCTGACAGTTGCCACTTCTTACTCAAGTGGATTGACATCTCCAATAAATACTTAGTACAAAGCCATAGGTGGCTGAAGGATCTATTAGAATAAAATATAAAAACTCAAATGTAATACACATCACAGAATAGTAGATCATCACATACATTTACACATATACAGATACATTACAGAGTATACAAAATGATACATGTCAAGTGGTAGCAAACCACAATATACATGCGAGTCAAAAGAATGCATATCAGAGTTACAGCCAAAAAGGACTACATAAAAAGCTATAACAAAAAGGAGCTAGCAGAATAGTCCATGCGGAAGCAAAATAGGCTAAGTCCAATGTACCTAACCTGAAACATCTCGGTCTAACCCGAGTATAAAATACACGGGCCAGTCTAGCTAAACAAATCAGTTAGATAAACTAAATGATAATGAACATACAAGATCATAAAGTAACACAATTGTCTCCAAAGGAGATAACCAAATCATCTAACATAAGATGAATCATAACAAGCCTCATATCATTGGCAACTCAAAACAAAGGATATCATATCCCAAAACAAGCCAAAAGGCAAATAACAAATACCAATAAAGGTAACGCAAGTTTCAATAAGGTAATCGCTATATATCGTGTGGTTCAAAGAACCTACCCCGAAAGGCAATACACTAGGGAAATATAATTGTCAAAGAAACAAAAGATGCTCGAGCTCAGTACTGTATAACAAGGATCCACAAACCCGAAGGCAACAAACCCAATATCACTCGAGCGGTGACGATGGACCAACTCCAAAAGTGATACTATAGGGCAACAAACCTGAAGGCACAAACCCGAAGGCACATACCCGAAGGCAACAAACCCCGAAGGCTCAAGCCCGAAGGAAACAAACCCCGAAGGCAACAAACCCCGAAGGCTCAAGCCCGAAGGCAACAAACCTCGAAAGCAACAAACCCCGAAGGCTCAAGCCCAAAGGCAACAAACCCCGAAGGCAACAAACCGCGAAGGCTCAAGCTCGAAGTCAACAAACCCTGAAGGCAACAAACCATAGTGGCGAAGGTCCGGAGGCCCAGTACTAGACACCACTAACTGGTAGAATGTGTCACAACTCTCAGAAAGGAACTCAAAAAATGTTAACGTGAATCCCATACCACACGTTCGCACTAAACGGTTTACTAACCGTTAGTCAATTTCACACTCAAAGCAGTACAAAGTTCACCTCATCTCATCGGTAAACCAGACCCAAAGGTCAAAACGGTCAAACGAATAGATTAGGAATTAACTGAAAAGATAAACACACGTGTTCATAGCACGCGTTTTATTTAATCATTTAATTCTCCCCTCTCTTCGCTCGAAGTGCAAAATTGTGTGTGTGTTTTAAATAGAAATTATAAATTGGAGAAACGAGCTTTTAATACAATTTAAAGAGATCATTTTATAAAAACCCGTGTGCGAAATAAAAAAGGAATCATCAAAGTCAACAATGCGATAAATACTGATTGGAATCGACACGAATCGATTAAAATTGGAATCCCACACAAAATAGGCAAATTGGGCTGAGACAAGTAGATTCAGACATTTGAATTGTATATTTCAAACGTTTGAAACTGGTGCTCAGGCAATACTTTGCCTAGGCCAAAGATGGCCAAATCATATCGGAAGCAATCAGATGAGTGATGATAGCTAGGGGTTTATGCCAAACGACTACCCAACCTTGAAAACACACCAATACACTACGACCAACATGCCCAAACAACCATATAAGGATTTTTCAAAGATTTTGACTTCAAACGCCAAAAATTGGAATATTCATCAAACCGATTCAATTCAAGAACAAATGTACAAGGATTATATGTTAGGAATTTCTACCTAACACTATCAAAGATATAGACATAGATGTGAGTTCAAAAACTCACCTTTTAACCCAAAAACTCAAGAGAGAAGCTATAGAGCAAGGCAAGAACAATCACTCTTCAATTATAACCCAAGGAGCTTCAATCTAAGCTCAAGAACAAATATTTCCTAAGTTAGGGTTTAGGAAATTTCAGAAATCGAAGAGGAATAGAGATGGAGAAGGAGAAGAGGATGCTTACCTAAGCTTCTCTTGGATTTTGGACTTGAATTTGAGTATGTAAATGAATCTAGGGCTTAGAAATTTCCATTTCCCATTCTTTCCCCCATTTTCAGTTGAGCTAGAGAAAAAGAAATGAAAATGAGTGAATGGAGAGGAAAGGCGGCTGAGTTAGGTTATAGTATGAGTTGGGTTAAACCCAAACCCAAAAGCCAATAGAAAATAGCAAAATTCAACTTACTCCAAACATATCGATGCATATACTCAAAAAAGTCGCAAACACCATTTTGAACTCAATGGAAGTGGTCTCGATTCGAAATTCGTGATTCTCAACTTCACACTTCATTTAGACGTCTGAAATTTCCAAACGAGACGTCTGAATCTGGAAAATTAGGAGTTTTCTAACCTCATTCAGACGTCTGAATCAGTTTTCTAACCTCATTCAGACGTCTGAAGTGAACGATTCAGACCTTTGAATCTGGAAAAGTAGAAGTTGTCTAGAACAATATTCAAACGTCTGAATCATCCATTTCAGACGTCTGAAAATGGCAATTTTGGCCTATTTCCTTTCTGGTTTGATTCGAACAATTTCAGATGTCTGAATGATTAATTTCAGACGTCTGACTCCCTGTAAGACAGTTTTCCATCAAATAGGCACCTTCGAATCTCGATTCACAAAAACTTCTCACTAATTCGATTGACAATGCTAGACTTAAATTAAACATTTAAAATATAAGAATCGTAAAATATGCGGGTTGTTACAGATCTCCCCTCCTTAAAGAAATTGCATCCTCATAATAATTAAGAAGAAAATAAAGAGTAACAACCATAAAAGCATATCAACACAAAAGAAAATTTGAAATAAGAAGTTCACCATAAAGAGCACGAAAGAGATCTTCAAGAGTGTGATTCACATGCTCTATTTGTCCATCGGATTGAGGACGATAAGCGGTGATAAAAATTAAGCTTTGTTCCCAAAGCTTTTGAAGACCTTACAAAAATCCACTAGAAAATAATGGATCACGATTGCTAACAATAGAAGTAGAAACTCCATGTAATTAACATGACATAGAGTTTAGCCAAAAGAGGTACGGTCTAAAAGAAAAGAATGAGCCTTAAGGCTACAAAAAACAAGAGATGAACATAAATTGGATTCACAATCTCGAATCTCACAAGTGGATAAAGTATCAAGATCACTCCATTTGGATATCATCATGGAAACAACCGCTTGATGCTCTTGGCTTAAGGGCATCGACAACACGATTGCCCTTTCTGGAAGTAAAAAAATATCAAGATCATAAGATGCAAGGAACTCGAGCCAACGTTGTTGACACAAATTGAGTTCCTTTTTGAGAAAACAAATACTTCGAAGATTTATGATCGGAGTAGAGAAAAAATTTCTCTCCCAACAGATAATGACGCCAAAATATAAGAGCGAAAACAAAAGCCGTAAGCAGTAGATCATGAATGGCATTTCCAGTCTCGACAAGCTTTAATTGTCAAGAAGCAAATGCGATAACACATTCCCTTTGCAAGAGAATGACAACAAAACCAATACGACTAGTATCGGTACAAACAATAAAGTCTTGGTTCCCTTCGGGAACCGCAAGAATAAAAGCATTGGAAAAGAGTTCCTTTAATCGATTCACTTTCCCGAAAGCTAAGACTTTCAAAGTTATAATTAACTTTATATATATACATCTTTTTAGAAAAATTAACTTTTTACAAGAATTTACTATGTTTGGCTATCTCATCATAGCGTTTAGGAGATTCCTATCGATAACGTTGATCAAGCGCATCGACCAGAATTCATAAAGCACTTAGTGGGCAAAACAACACAAAATTATCTTATATATGATAACCATGTCTCTTAAATTTTTTTTATAAATATTCTTTGCTCGTTTTAAGAACAAAATCCAATTATGCTTATAAATATCTTATTAAAAAGATTTGCAAAATTTAAATTTTTTATTTTCATCCATAATCAATAAATATAAGGATAAACTCATCGAGATATTCGTAGAATAATCGATTCACAAAATGGATGAAATAAGGTAGAAGGTTCGTCAAATCAAATGACATAACAAACCACTCACAAGAATCATAACGAGTGCGGGATGCGGTAAGTGGAATGCTACCTTCCACAACTCGTAGCTGATGAAAACCAGTCGTAAGGTCGAGCTGAAAAGACCTTAGCACCATTCAAAAAATTGTTTAGGTGATAATCCTAAGACAAGCTCAAATATACCAGAAAATCCACAAACTACTTGAATGAGAGAAATAATATTCTCCTCATCCCGTAGGTTTAAAGAATTAAAATGATATCACCGAATTTGGAAATCAAAATCATTAAGAACAAAAGAAATCTGCTTAGCAGATTGAAACTGTCGAAGATGAATAGTCCACATTGGACAGAGGATATGGGCTTCATAATGATTAAGCCAATCCTTTCCCAAAAATCAGTTTCAAAGCCTAAATAATGCATAACATGCAAATCGGCTCGAAAAGAATAATCACATAAAATAACCTCGACATTCGAACAAAGCAAACTGAGTGTTGCGTATCCACCAACCGGATTCGCAATTCTCAGCGAAGTCATCAAACCCAAAATATTCAAAGAAAAAGAATGAACAAGTTCTTTTGATATAAAAGAGTGGGACGTACCCATATCAAAAGAAATCAAATAGGAAGATCACGAAATAAAATAATGCCATCAAGGATAGGCGGAGAATTACCTCTGCGCTGAGAGGAACCTCCAGAAGCCTTAGCAACATAAAGCTTGCCAAACTTGGCATTAGCAGGAACAGTAGGGCAGGAGGAAACATGATGACCTTCATTCTTGCAATAACGGCAGAAGAGAGGCTTAGGACAAGCTCGAATCATATGATCAAGAGAACCACAATTGAAACACTTCCGAATGGAAGGTGTTCCAGCAGATTGAGAGTTAGAACCAGATTCAACTGGCTTTTTCTTCTTGGAAGGGAAAAATTCCTGCTTATGAGATGGAAACTTCTTCTTATTGGGGTTCTTGCTAATCTCAATATAATCACCACTAACACACTCCTTCTCGATGGCCTCGAGATGAAGTGCCAAGTCAACCAATTCCTCAAAAGAAAGCTTAAGCTGAAGCATTAAAGACTTCTTAAAATAATTCTTAAGACCAGAGACAAACTTCAAATTCTTCTTATAAGAGGTACTAATGAATTCAAGACTATACTTAGATAAGGCCTCGAATGATGCAACATACTCAAAGATGGAGGACTTCCCTTGCTTCAACTCAAGGAAGAGATGGGCTAATAAAACTTTCTCAAATTCAGGAAAAAATTTGAGTTCGAATCATTCCTGAAACTGAGTCCAAGAAAGAACAGACTGATCAAGTTCGGCTACAAGAAGCTCGTACCAATCAAGGGCACGCTCTTGCAATAAGCTAGAAGTTACAAGAACTCGATCGTTGTCAGAAAGATCCATATGAGAAAATATACGCTCGCATGTGCGAATCCAAGCTTGGACCTTAAGAACGGACTCGGAGCCTTTGAATGGCTTTCCACCAAGATGAGAAAAATCACTGCACAGACGTGCAAAGGCAGACTTGCATGGAGGAGATGCTCGAACAGGAGCTGGAGGCTGAGTGCTCCTAAAAAACTCCAAAAACTGATCGGCAGACATATAAACGCCATCCAGATGCGAGCCACTAGATTGCCCAGCATCCGAGCGTCGTCCTCTGCCTCTTCCAGCCATTAGCTGAAAGTTAAGATAAGATAAAGATTATTCACAAGGTAGACATCATTAATTCAAATATGGAATACTACGGAATAAAATGCATTCCTAGACGTATTCCCAAAATTCTATCTACCCTAAATGCACGGAAAGAATAAAGGCATAATGATTCAAAGATTTCGTAACATTCGTACTACCATTTGATGTACCGTAATATGTGTCTCTGTTCTATGTTTATCATGTTTTGTTCTGAACTCAGCTCTGATACCAAGCAGTAACACCCCACTCCGAGACCCACATTAGCAAAGAGTATTACTAAGTAACACCGTCTGCTAATGCGGAGAATAGAGCTCGATAGGAGCGACCATCTATAACCTTGTCTTAATTATCTATTAAATACGCCGACAATTGCCACTTCTTACTCAAGTGGATCGACATCTCCAATAAATACTTAATACAAAGCCATAGGTGGCTGAAGGATCTATCAGAATAAAATATAACAACTCAAATGTAATACACATCATAGAACAGTAGATCATCACATACATTTACACATATAAAGATACATTACAGAGTATACAAAATGATACATGTCAAGTGGTAGCAAACCACAATATACATGCGAGTCAAAAGAATGCATATCAGAGTTACAGTCAAAAAGGACTACACAAAAAGCTATAACAAAAAGGAGCTAGCAGAATAGTCGAAGAAGCAAAATAGGCTAAGTACAATGTACCTAACCTGAAACGTCTCGGTCTGACCCGAGTATAAAATACACGGGTCAGTCTAGCTAAACAAATCGGTTAGATAAACTAAATGATAATGAACATACAAGATCATAAAGTGCCACAATTATCTCCAAAGGAGATAACCAAATCATCTAACATAAGATGACTCATAACAAGCCTCATATCATCGGCAACTCAAATAAACAAAGGATATCATATCCCAAAACAAGCCAAAAGGCAAATAACAAATACCAATAAAGGTAACACAAGTTTCCACAAGGTAATCGATATATATCGTGTGGTTCAAAGAACCTACCCCGAAAGGCGATACACTAGGGAAATATAATTGTCAAAGAAACAAAAGATGCTCGAGCTCAGTACTGTATAACAAGGATCCACAAACCCGAAGGCAACAAACCCAATATCACTCGAGCGGTGACGATGGACCAACTCCAAAAGTGATACTATAGGGCAACAAACCCGAAGGCACAAACCCGACGGTACAAATCCAAAGGCAACATACCCGAAGGCAACAAACCCCGAAGGCTCAAACCCGAAGGCAACAAACCCCGAAGGCAACAAACCCCGAAGGCTCAAGCCCAAAGGCAACAAACCCCGAAGGCAACAAACCCCAAAGGCTCAAGCCCGAAGGCAACAAACCCCGAAGGCAACAAACCGCGAAGGCTCAAGCCCGAAGGCAGCAAACCCCAAAGGCAACAAACGGTAGTGGCGAAGGTCCGGAGGTCTAGTACTGGACACCACTAACTGGCAGAATGTGTCACAACTCTCAAAAAGGAACCCGAAAAATGTTAACGTGAGTCACATACCACACGTTCGCACTAAACGGTTTACTAACCCTAAGTCAATTTCACACTCAAAGCAGTACAAAGTTCATCTCATCTCATCGGTAAACCAGACCCAAAGGTCAAAACGGTCAAACGAATAGATTAGGAATTAACTGAAAAGATAAACACAGATGTTCATAGCATGCGTTTTATTTAATCATTTAATTCTCCTCTCTCTTCGCTCGAAGTGCAAAATTGTGTGTGTGTTTTAAATAGAAATTATAAATTGGAGAAACGAGCTTTTAATACAATTTAAAGATATCATTTTATAAAAACCCGTGTGCGAAATCAAAAAGGAATCGTCAAAGTCAAAAATGCGATAACAACTGATTGGAATCGACACGAATCGATTAAAATTGGAATCCCACACAAAATAGGCAAATTGGGCTGGGACAAGCAGATTCAGACGTCTGAATTGTATATTTCAAATGTCTGAAACTGGTGCTCAGGCAATACTTTGCCTAGGCCAAAGATGGCCAAATCATATCGGAAGTAATCGGATGAGTGATGATAGCTAAGGGTTTACGCCAAACGACTACCAACCTTGAAAACTCACCAATACACTCCGACCAACATGCCCAAACAACCATATAAGGATTTTTCAAAGATTTTGACTTCAAACGCCAAAAATTGGAATATTCATCAAACCGATTCAATTCAAGAACAAATGGACAAGGATTATATGTTAGGAATTGCTACCTAACACTATCAAAGATATAGACATGGATGTGACTTCAAAAACTCACCTTTTAACCCAAAAACTCAAGAGAGAAGCTATAGAGCAAGGCAAGAACAGTCACTCTTCAATTATAACCTAAGGAGCTTCAATCTAAGCTCAAGAACAAATATTTCCTAAGTTAGGGTTCAGGGAATTTCAGAAATCGAAGAGGAATAGAGATGGAGAAGGAGAAGAGGATGCTTACCTAAGCTTCTCTCGGATTTTGGACTTGAATTTGAGTTTGAAAATGAATCTAGGGCTTAGAAATTTCCATTTCCCATTCTTTCCCCCATTTTCAGTTGAGCTAGAGAAAAAGAAATGAAAATGAGTGAATGGAGAGGAGAGGGGGCTGAGTTAGGTTATAGTATGAGTTGGGTGAAACCCAAATCCAAAAGCCCAATAGAAAATAGCAAAATTCAACTTACTCCAAACATATCGATGCATATACTCAAAAAAGTCGCAAACACCATTTTGAACTCAATGGAAGTGGTCGAGAGTCCAAATTGGTGATTCTCAACTTCACACTTCATTCAAACTTCTGAAATTTCCAAACCAAACGTCTGAATCTGGAAAAGTATAAGTTGTCTAGAACAATATTCAAACGTCTAAATCATCCATTTCAGACATCTTAAAATGGCAATTTTGGCCTATTTCCTTTTTGGTTTGATTCAAACAATTTCAAACGTCTGAATGATTAATTTCAGACGTCTGAATCCCTGTAAGACAGTTTTCCATCAAATAGGCACCTCTGAATCTCGATTCACAAAGACTGCTCACTAATTCGACTGACAATGCTATACTTAAATTAAACATTTAAAATATACGAATCGTAAAATATGCGGGTTGTTACAGTTAGATATATATATATATATATATATATATATATATGCTTGTTGATGAATTATGCTTATTCATATTGATTTTATGACAAGTTTTGATATGGAAAACCTATCAAATGACATCCAAATGCCTTACGATTTTGGTATATGGTCAGAAATGATATTTTGGAGATGAATCTCAAGTTTCATATTTTCTGAATTAATGTGCATTTATTATGAATTATCTAGTGAAGAAATTGGTGTTTTGCGTTTAAAATTAATTACGGCTATAATATGATAGCTTTGGGTTAGAAATTTAAATATGTTAGAAAACATATTAAAAGTGATTTATTAGAATTTTTGTAGAATTTTCCTAAGTGTATTAATAAGTATATAAAATTATTTAAGGTATGGGACTTAAATGTTTTATATATTTATAAAAGGAGAAGGGGCCTTTTGTAAATATTTTAAATAATTTACCTCTGAAAATTCGGCTGCACTTTAGAAAAGTTTTAGAAAAGAAACTGACAACCAATTGCATAATGACAAATAAGCAGGTTAGTTGGAAAGAATTACCTTTAAAAGATAAAAATCAGTTTTACTTTATTTCTGCTGTTTCGCCACTTTCGGCACTTAGATTTCAACCTTATACTTTCGCCTCCATCTCCACCGAAAATAATGTACATGGTATTAAAGACTTGGTACATAGTGAATTGGACAAAGATGAAAGGTATTGGGTCGAAACAAGGGGTTCCGAAGGGGGTTGAAGCCTTGCTTTGCTTTCTAAAGTAAACACGCCTGCTTTGCTTTCGAATAAGATAGCTTTTGACTTGGTCTACTTTCGACTTGGTCAAATTGTTTTAAATATAGAGGCTTTCGAAATAGGTTGCACTTTTTTTTTAAGTAAATGCTTTTGAAGGGATCGAAAGCCCCACCTGCCACCTTTTTACCTTTCGAAGCAGTGCCTTCGAAAGGGTTCCCTTGTTTTAAAATTAGAGCCGCTTCTCCAAAGCATTCGATGGGATTGGTTTCGACACCATCCACTTCTTTTACTTAGGTAATTGCTTTCGAAAGAGTTGCTTTCGACTTAGTTGTTTTAAGACCCTTTTGATGTTTTGAAAGTTAGACTTAAAGGTTTCAAAAGGAGTGGTTTTGAAAGTTTTCGAAAGGTTATTCCACATATTTTTACTTGAACCCAATGCGTCTGAAAGGTTTGTTTTAAGTAGTATACTTTTATGCTTTCGAAAGGTATCAAGTAAAGGTTTCGAAGGGGAGGTTCCCCAGTATTGTCGAAAGGTATGTATATATAAGGTTTCAAAGGTGTGATTCCCTAGTGTTTTCGAAAGGTTTACCTTAGTGTTTAAATGGAAGGTTTCCAATGGTTTCAAAAGGCATATTTAAAATGTTTTAAAAGAGGATGTTTAAGGTTTATAAAGCTTTCGAAGATGATGTTTTCAAAAAAACTATGGTAGAAGGTTTCGAAAGGTATGTTTTGGCCTTTTGGCCTAAGGTTATAAAGTAAAGTAGTTTACTTATGTCGAAAGGGGTACTTTCAAATGTTTCGGAAAGGGTACTTTCAGTGGTTTCAAAAGATTGGTTAAAGGTTTAAACAAAGGTTTCAAATGTTTTCATCAACAATATTTTGAGTAAAGCATATATCATGGCAAAGAGATTTGAGTAAAGCAAATAGTATGTTTTCCTTGTCTAAGATGATTTAAAGAGTTAAATCAATTTGAAATGGTTTTCAAGGAAAATTTAAACGGTAGTAAACCCTAAGTAAAATGACTCAGACCCTTGTATACCAGATGGGACTGGCATTGGGTCGCACCCTATACATTAGTTATTAGCCCCAAGCTAATTTAGTCCAAAATTCCATTGTGCAGGGCTTAGTCACAGATAAGACTTAAATGATGGTTACACATGGAACGTAATATATATGTACAGAGAAGAAGAATAGGTTATTGGTAAGCCCGAAAACCCATTAGGATCAAGTGACCTTGGAGAAGTAAGTTAAGGATAGACCGTCCAGAAGGATATCTAACAATTGTTAGATAATTTGTTTAGTTTTTCTGGTAGACCGGAGTCAACCAAAGCTTAGTAGTTAGCCAAATAAAACTACATTGTTTCAGACAGATGGTCCATTTATTACCCGTTTCTGAGTATATACGGTATTTGCTATTATTGATATAATCAGTTTGATTAACCAGTTTGGTTGTAGGGTTTTTATTTGCAAAATGATATGTTTTAAAGGGATATTAGTGAGGGGAAACCCGTTTCGCTACGCGGAGTGGTCTCACTTAATATCAGTAAACCTAGATGTAATAGTATTATTCATACCAGGTTTTAAGTCTTACTCGAAGTTTATGTTTTTCCCCTTAAACTCTTGGGTTTTTAAAATTAATTTGAGTATATTGAGAGTTTGGGTTTACAAGTTAAGTAGGGGAGCGAATAAAGCTTTCAGAGACGAGCATGAGGCTGATGTTAGTTATATTTAGGAGTTGCTGTTTTTGTTTATTCCGCTGTGATGTATTAAGATAGTTTATGTCTATATAGTACTTCGATCATCCAAGTGGGCTTCTTCGTATGTCGCCCTTGGCGTATTTATGTAATAATTATATTTGACCTGAACCTAGGAAATGATTGGGATTATGTGTGGAATATGAAACTTGTTTTATGAAATGTAATCAGAAAAGTTGTTTTTTAAATCCGTGATTTTATTTCATATTCATGTGCCTCTGATATTATGGATACCATTAAAATTACCGAATTTTGTCACCAAAAATTAATACTATAGACGATTGCATCATCTGTAGCGCTTGGCTTTGGGCCTCAAGATAGGGGATGTTACAACTTGGTATCAGAGCATAGGTTTATGACAAGATTTAAACTAAAATGATTTTTGATAACATATCCTAAGAATTAAAGAAAAGATCGGGGTATGGTATAACGCTATAGTAACTTACTTGTACTTGCTATATATAAGTATACGCTATATCACCATTCTCTTGTCTCTCTTAGGCTATTCTTCTGTTTCTTGCGAAGGCTCGAATGCAGATATGGATATTAGAAGTGGAATAGTTAACTTTAGTGGGGGAAGCACCATAAGTAATGGAAATGCAAGACCAAATACCAGGAGAAATCAAGGTCAGGCACAAGCTGCAAATTTGGTTGTTAGAGTCCCACAAGTAGACATGGGAGCAATGTATCGGTTCTTTGTCAACATGATGCAGGTAGGAATTGATGCTGGAGTAGTTGGAGGAAATGTTAGAGGAGGGAACCAAGAAGCTCCAGTGGTGAATTACTATGTTATTCTGAGTAGAGATGATGCTCGGTTGGGAGGAAAACCGTTTATTGGTACTGAAGACGCAATCGAAGTAGAGAACTGGTTACTTCATTGCGAGAGGATTTTTGCTGATTTAGGGCTCAATGATGAATAGAAAAGGAGACTCGCTTTTAGACAGCTACAAGGGGCAGCATTGTATCGGTGGAAAAGTGTGACAGTTGAAGTCAACGTGGAGAATATGACTTGGGCTGAGTTTAGGAGGAGGTTCGAGGAAAGGTTTATGTCAGAGATTGCTAAGTCCACTCCACTTAGGAAGTTTGCCAAGTTGGAGCAGGGGGGATACGACTGTGCTCGAGTTTGCGATGAGGTTTGATGAGCTATCGAGATATGGCTATGCTATGATTGATACTGTGATTAAGAGGAATGAGAAGTTTATTAGGGGTTGAAGCCAAAGCTTGCTAAGGCCATGTTACCACATATTAGGGATCCAAGTGATGTTGTTGATGACATAGCCTTGAGGAATGAAGAGATGCATGTTTTTCTTGAAAAAAATAAGGCCAAGGAAGCTCAAGGAGGGAAAAGTTAGAAGAGAAAGTTTTTCTACAAGAAAGGAGCTCAGATGGGTGGAGCTGCTAAGAAGGGAAAGGCAAAAGTGGTCTGTGACAACTGTGACAAGAAAGGACATTATGCCCATGAGTGCCGGACATGCAAGGTAAAGAAAGCTGCTGAGAAAATGGAATAAAGTGTTTCAACTGTGATTGGATTGGGCACTATAAGAACCAGTGCAAGGAGCCAGCCAAGGATGGGAAAGGTAAGATGTTTGCATTAGAACCAGCTACCTCGAGGCCAATAGCAGAGGATAAGGGAAAAGCTATGTTGGGAGGTACGCTTTTGATTTATGGTGTATCAGTTAAAGTTCTATTTGATACCGGTGCATCGCATTCTTTTATATCTCATTGTTTGGTAGATAAGCTTAACCTAGAACCCTCATACCTAGTTACTTCCTTAAGGGTTGCAAATCCGATAGTCGGGTATGCGACACTTGGGATGAAGTGTGACCACTTAGAGTTTGAGTTGTTAGGTCATACCTTTGTTTGCAGTTTTCATGCGTTTGATTTCGTAGGGTTTGGAATTATTTTAGGTATTGATTGGTTAAGTAAATACGATGCTAGGATATTTTGCCGTGATAGTGAAATATTGCATAGACATCCTGATTGTAGTGATCGAATAATATACCCCTTAGAAAGCCCTAGTTTTGAGGGGTAATGCTTTGTTGGATGTTATGGAGGTAGAAGACGAGTTGAATCGAGTTTTTTTGTTAGAGAATTCGCAGATGTTTTTGATCCTCTAGTAGGACTGCCACTGAAACGAGCTATTGAGTTTCAGGTAGATTTGGTGCCAGGAGCAGAACCAGTGAGTAGACCGCCAAGCAGAATGACACCTAGCAAGATGAGGGAGCTGAAGGTGCAGTTGGTGGATTTGGAAAGTAAGAATTTTATTAGGCCAAGTAGTTTGCCTTAGGGAGCAGCCGCAGTTTTTGCTAAGAAGCCGGACGAATCTTTAAGGTTGTATATCGATTATCGTAAGTTGAATGAGAAGACGATAACGAATCGATATCCGTTGCCTAGAATTGACGATTTGTTCGACCTGTTAAGTGGAGCCAAAGTGTTTTTCTAGTTGGATTTGGTGGCAGGGTTCCATCAATTTAGAGTGGCAGATGATAGTATTCCTTTGACGGTGTTTAGGACTAGATATGGATCATACAAATGGTTAGTGATGCCGTTTGGACTAACTAATGCGCCATCATTCTTTGTAGATTTGATGAACCGAATTTTCCGAGAGCACTTGATAGGTTCGTGTTGGTATTTATAGATGATATTTTGATATACCCTAAGGACGAAAAAGAGCACGAAGTTCATCTTAGAGTGGTGCTTGAGATGCTGAGGCAGCATCATCTGAAGGTGAAGTTTCCGAAGTGTCATTTCTGGAAGAAGAAAGTGAAGTTTCTTGGTTATGTAGTCTCAGAGAAAAGGTTGTCTATAGATCCGAGTAAGATTGAAGCGGTGAATAATTGGAAGAGACCCGTGATAGTGACTGGGATAAAGAGTTTTCTCGGATTAGCTGGGTATTATCAGAGATTTATTAAGGATTTTTCACGGATAGCAGCATCGATGACCAAGCTAACGAGAAACGATGTGAAATTCATTAGGATAGATAAGTGTGAGGAGGTATTCTAAAGGTTGAAACACTTGTTGCCGAATGCACCTTTGTTAGTTGTTCCAGAAGGGAATCGAGACTTTATGGTATATACAGATGCATGTGGAACAAGGTTAAAAGCTGTGTTAATGCAGAGAGGTAAAGTGATTGTCTATGCATCTCGACAGCTTAGACCGCATGATGTTAGATATCCAACACACGATTTGGAGTTAGCTACAGTAATTTTTGCATTGAAGATATGGAGACATTACCTTATGGGAGAGAGATTTGAGCTGTATATGGACCATAAGTCGCTAAAGTATTTATTTTCTCAGAAGGAGTTGAATATGAGACTGCAGAGGTGGTTAGAGTTTTTAGCCACTTATGACTTTGGTATTGAGTACACACTAGGAAAAGGCAACAAGGTTGCAGATGCACTTAGCAGAAAACATCAAAATGCGGTGTTAGCGATGATAGCTGAATGGAAAGATTTGGAAGCATTAACGACATGTAGAGTACAGTGAAGATCTCAGAGTGGGTCTAGTACAGAAACTGCTATGTTGTCATGTTTGGAAGTTCGACCGATGATGATCGAAAGGATTGCTTCTAAGTAGTAAGAGGATCCATTATCAGTTGAACGGATCAGAAAGTCAACAGATGGAACGGAGAGCAATGACTTGGAAGGTTTCAAACTTGAACGGAATGGATGGTTGAGGAAGAAAGGAAGATTATTTGTTTCGAATGTGGGAGACATTAGAGAGGAATTTTTAGAAGAATGCCATCGTTCGAAGTTCACTATTCATCCGGGAGGAACTAAGAAGTATCAGGACCGGAAGAGAAGTTTCTTTTGGGAAGGTACGAAGAGAGATGTAGGCTTATGCATGAAGCATTGTTTGAACTGCCAACAGGTAAAAGCCGAACATCAGAAACCAAGTGGGTTACTTCAGCCTTTAGATGTTCCAGTATGGAAATGGGATTCGATCTCAATGGATTTTATAGACATGTTGCCAAGGTCAAACAGGGGAAATGAAAGTATATGGGTCATAGTGAGCAGGGTGACCAAGAGTGCCCATTTCATTCCATTTATGTTAACCAGGATGAAACCTGTTTTAGCTAAGTTGTTTATGAAGAATGTAGTTAGACTGCATGGAATTCCTAGTAGTATCGTAAGTTATAGAGATTCTATGTTCACTAGTGAGTTCTGGAAGAGTCTACAGGATACTTTAGGTACCAAGCTCAAGATAAGTACCGCTTACCATCCACAGATCTATGAGCGAATGGAAATAGTTAACAAAATCTTAGAAGTTTTGTTAAGAGCTTGTGTGCTAGATTTTGGAGGATTATTGGAAGACCATCTATACTTAGTCGAATTTTCATATAAGAACAGTTATCAGGCTAGTATAGGGATGGCACCGTTTGAAGCTTTATATGGAAGGCCATGCAAATCTCCAGTTTGTTGGTTAGAGATGGGGATAGGTTAGTTCTTGGTCCAGATTTAATTAGAGAAGCTGCATAAAAGATTGAGATCATTCGAGCTAGGATGAAGGAAGCTCAGTTTAGGCAAAAGAGCTATGGTGATAGAAGACAGAAAGACTTAGAGTTCTCAGTCGGAGACCATGTTTTCATCAAAGTGTCACCGATGAAAGGTGTCATTTGATTCTGGAAATCGGGAATGTTGGCGTCGAGGTTCGTTGGACCATTTCCCCTTGTAGAGAGGATTGAGAAACTCGCATATATAGTAGAGTTACCGAACAGTTTGCCAGGAGTCCACGATGTTTTTTATGTTTCTCATCTAAGGAAGTATATTCGAGATCCAAAGACTACTATAGCACCGACTGTATCAGATGACTTAGTAGTGGAACCGAATTTGACTATAGTTAAAAAACCAGTTGGTATAGTCGCGAGAGATGAGAAGAGGCTAAGGAACAAGACAGTTAGATTAGTCAAGGTCCAGTGGAGTGACGATGAGAGAGACTGTACTTGGGAAACTGAGAGTAGGATTCGAGTTACTTATCCTAACTTATTTCATGGTATGTTTTTACCTTTTCATTTATTTTGATGAGTACCTTATCTAAATTTCCAGAACGAAATTTTTTAAGGAGGGGAGTCCGTAACAACCCTAATTTTGAGTAACATTATTTAGGATATTTAATTAGTTAAATTAAATGAAATAATGTAAATGGTTAAGGGATTGAGATTTTTGTAAATAAAAGGGTAGCTGTGCCGAGTTAAGTAATAAAATAAATTGGGTTAAAATGAAATATAAAAGAAAAATTAGAAAAGGGCAATATAAGAATAAGCTATATTCCTATACCTTAAACCCTTATACCATATCATTCTCACGTTCACAAATTAATATCTAAACCTAGAGAGGCCAACCACCATTAAGGGAAGCAAGAAGAAGAGAAGCTAAAAATCAAAAGAAGAAAGCTTAATCAAACTTATTCAAGATCAAATCTCAACTCCTTAACAAAGCTAAAGGTGAATAATTGTTACATCTCATATTTTTGGTGTTTCGGTTTCTAGAATCAGATCCGAATGTTTTTGCAAGTATATTGCCATTTTTTGAATGTTAGATTGATATATATATATATATATGCGCTTGTTGATGAATTATGTTTATTCATATTGATTTTATGAGAAGTTTTGATATGAAAAACATACCAAATAACATCCAAGTGCCTTGCGATTTTGATATATGGTCGGAAACGATATTTTAGAGATGGGTTTCAAGTTTCATAATTTTCTGAATTAATGTGGATTTATTATGAATTTTCTAGTGAAGAAAATGGTGTCTTGGGTTTACAATTAATTACGGCTATAATATGATAGATTTGGGTTAGAAATTTACATATGTTAGGAAACATATTAAAAGTGAATTATTGGAATTTTTGTAGAATTTTCCTAAGTGTTTAATAAGTATATAAAATTATTTAAGGTATGGGACTTAAATGTTTTATATATTTATAAAAGGAGAAAAGGCATTTTGTAAATATTTTAAATAATTTACCACTGAAAACTCGGCAGCACTTTTAGAAAAGAAACAGGCAACCAATTGCATAATGAGAAATAAGCAGGTTAGTTGAAAAGAATTACTTTTAAAAGATAAAAATCAGTTTTGCTCTATCTCCGTCGAAACCAATGTACGTGGTATCAAAGACTCGGTACATGGTGAATTGGACAAAGGCGAAAGGTATTGGGTCGAAACAAGGGGTTCCAAAGGGGTCAAAGCCTTGCTTTGCCTAAAGGAAACGCGCCCGCTTCGCTTTCGAATAAGATGGCTTTCGACTCGGTCAGCTTTCGACTTGGTCAAATTGTTTTAAAGAAAGAGGCTTTCAAAATAGGTTGCGCTTTTGTTTTAAGTAAATGCTTTCGAAGGGGTCGAAACCCCTACCTGTTGCCTTTTTACCTTTAGAAGCAGTGCCTTTGAAAGGGTTCCTTTGTTTTAAAATTAGAGCCGCTTCTCCAAAGCTTTCGAAGAGATTGGTTTCGACACCATCAACTTCTTTTACTTAGGAAATTGCTTTCGAAAGAGTTGCTTTCGACTTAGTTGTTTTAAGATCCTTTTGATGTTTTGAAAGTTAAACCTAAAGGTTTCGATAGGGGCGGTTTTGAATGGTTTCGAAAGGTTATTTTACATATTTTAACTTGAGCCCAATGCTTTCAAAAAGTTTGTTTTAAGTAGTATACTTTTATGCTTTCGAAAGGTTTCAAGTAAAGGTTTCGAAGGGGAGGTTCCCCAGTATTTTCGAAAGGTATGTATATATAAGGTTTCGAAGGGGTGATTCCTCAGTGTTTTCAAAGGGTTTACTTTAGTGTTTAAATGGAAGGTTTCCAATGGTTTCGAAAGGAATATTTAAAATGTTTTAAAAGAGGATGTCTAAGGTTTATAAAGCTTTCGAAGAAGATATTTTCAGTGTTTTCAAAACGACTATGGTAGAAGGTTTCGAAAGGTATGTTTTGGCCTTTCGGCCTAAGGTTATAAAGTAAATTAGTTTACTTGTGTCGAAAGGGGTACTTTCCATGGTTTTGTAAGGGGTACATTCAATGGTTTCGAAAAGGGTACATTTAGTGGTTTTGAAAGAGATTGTTTAAAGGTTTAAACAAAGGTTTCGAATGTTGTCATCAACAATATTTTGAGTAATGCGTGTATCATGGCAAAGAGATTTGAGTAAAGCAAATAGTATGTTTTCCTTTTCTAAGTTGATTTAAAGAGTTAAATCAATTTGAAAAGGTTTTCAAGGAAAATTTAAAGGGTAGTTAACCCGAAGTAAAATGACTCAGATACTTGTATGCCAGATGGGACTGGTATAGAGTCGCGTCCTATACATTAGCTATTAGGCCCAAGCTAATTTAGTCCAAAATTCCAGTGTGTAGGGCTTAGTCACTGGTAAGACTTAAAGGATGGTTACACACAGAAAGGAATATATATGTACAGAGAAGAAGGATAGGTTATTGGTAAGCCCGAAAAACCATTAGGATCAGGTGACCCTTGGAGAAGTAAGTTAAGTACAAACTGTCTAGAAGTATATCAAACAATTGTTAGATAATTTGTTTAGTTTGTCTAGCAGGCCCGAGTCAGCCAAAGGTCAGTAGTTAGCCAAATAAAACTAGATTGTTTCGGATAGATGGTCCATTTATTACCTATTTTTGAGCATGTATGATATTTGCTATTATTGATATTATCAGTATGATTAACCAGTTTGGTTGCAAGGTTTTCATCTACAAAAAGACATGTTTTAAAGGGATATTTAGTGTGGGAAAAATCGTTCCGCTACACGATGGGGTCTCACTTAATATCAGTAAACCAGGATATAATAGTATTATTCACACCAGGCTTTATGCCTGACTCGAAGTTTATGTTTTTCCTCTTAAACTGTTGCGTGCTCAAAATTAATTTTAGTAGATTGAGAGTTTGGGTGTACATGTTTAGTAAGAGGGAGATAAAGCTTCCGGAGACGAGCAGGAGGCTGTTGTTAGTTATATTTAGTAGTTGCTATTTTTGTTTATTTCACTCTGATGTATTAAGACAGTTTATGTCTATATAGTACTCTAATCATCCAAGAGGGCATCTTCATATGTCGCTCTTGGCGTATTTATGTAATAATTATATTTGATCTGAACTTGGGAAATAATTGGGATTGTGTAATGGAATATGAAACATGTTTTGTGAAATGTAATCAGAAAAGTTGGTTTTTTTTTCAAATTCATGATTTTGTTTCATATTCATGTGCCTTTGATATTATTGATACCATTAACATTACCGTATTTTGTCGCCGGAAGTTAATACTATAGATGACTGTAGCATATGCAGAGCTTAGATTTGGGCCTCAAGATAGGGGATGTTACAATGGGTTTCGACATTGTCAAAAGGTTTATTTGTCATGTTTGTTGAATGTTTTTAGCGTATATTTATATTTAAATTAGTTGTGTAAGTTTTAACTATCCTGTTAATAGTAAAATCTTCCTTAGGCTTTCAACATTGTCGAAAGGTGTTTGTAGATATTCTCATTCCATTTACCCCTTCGACATTATTGAAGCTCAAAAAATTTCATGCCCTAAACTGACTTTAACATTCTTTCAAGGATATGAAATTTCATATTTTGGTTGATATTTGAACTGGTTTTATAGATTTTCGACATCCTTGGAAAATGTTGATTACAGAACAAACTATAACTTTATACTGAAATGATTTCACCTGGCAGAATCATGGGTGTGAAAAGGATCTCCTAGAAACCAGAAAAAGATACAGTACCAGTAATGAAATCTTCTCCAAAGAAAATTGAAGCAGTTTCCAGACATTTCTTAATATCCTCCCAGGATGAGGTGGATGCCATCCTAGATGACTATGGCATCAGTGGAGTAGAAGTTATTCCCCCAAGTGATAACGACACCATTCAAAATCCTCCAGAAGGATACTTCGCCGATACTGCCATCCATATTTGGCATGGTGGCTTCCTGCCTTTCCCAGATTTCTTATCCAAATTCTTGACCCAGCTGGGCATTGCTCTCATATAGCTATCTCCCAATATATATACATACCTTCTTTCTTTGGAACTTATGGCTCTGGAGTCAGGAATTCCTTCGTTAAATGTTGAAATTCTTAACTATTTGGTTCGCCTAGTCAAAATCAGCAACCTAAACAACCAGATCTTCAGAGCTACTTCCCCAAAAACTAATCTATGAGGGGGTAAACAAATTTGGAGACCGGGAGATGCAATTCTTCTTCGTCAAATGCTTTCCCTACATCAGCGGAGTCTTTTCTTCTCCTCGTAAGTTGATCATAGTCTTTTTCTTAATTCAATTACTTTCCTTTGCTAACCTACGCTTCTTTACCAGCTCCTTCTATTAAAGAACTGAATGAAGAAGTAAGAAAACTGTAAAGCTGTTGATTGCCGCCTCAAGTAGCATCGAGAATAGGCTTACTCTGTCGAATCCCTCAAACCTTCAAAAGCATTTTCTTCTTCCTACCGGCCAAAGAGTCCTTGGTCAACCTCCCCTGGTTCGACATACTTCTTAGAGCAAATTCTTCATATCTTTGGGTGATTCGAAGAACTTCTCCCCTATATCTCTAATTTGCCCAGATCACTTCGGTAAGCTTAAACAAAGTACATGTAGTTTGTTGTTGCGTTACTTCTTAAATTACTTCATTGACTTATTATATTTGAATCTTCAGTAACTGCTCCTCAGGTTGAACCAATCACAAGTGATCCGGTTATCTCAACTTCCATGTCTCGTGCATCATCCTTGACTCAGGCCATTGCTAGGTCAAAGATGATTGCTAAAAGAAAATTGGGCAAGGTGGTTGTTGCGGGCCCATCCCTTAAGAAGGCCAAGATTGTTGAAGTTTCAGATTCTCCGCCACCAGAAGAGGGTGAGACTGTTGATATGGGCAAAACTTTGGAGAGTCCTATTATTGAAGTTTCTCTCGATCGATCAAAGATGACTCCCTCAAAGGACGATCCCCTATCTCGCATCGCCGTTTCCTGCTCTCCTCATGTCATTGAGCAGATGAAAAAAGACTTGGGAGCTTCAACTCCCTCTCTGGAGTTGAACCCTTCTAGACCCACGTCACCTGTGCCTTCTAGTGATTTTGAAAAGATATTTCAATCTATCTTAAGCTCTTTATCCTTTGCTTCTATTCACCCACCTTCTTCCGTTCCTGACCCGGCGTGTCACTGTCGGTCTCTAATAGAATAACAACTTCTGGTACATTTCAAATTATTTATCCTTCTTATTATTGTTTCTCTCTGAATGCTAACTTGCATCACACTTTTCCTTTCAGATTTCCAAAAGCTGGCTCTTTCTTCAAGAGAATGCGTCAAAATCTTCTACCGACACCTTTAGGCTTCAAGAGGAAATCTCAACTTTGAAAGGCCAGATCACTTCCCTGTCTGCTGACAAAGATAATGTTATGAAGGAACATGAAAGAATGAAGCCTCTCCCACTCAGGTAGAGTCTATTATTTTTGAAGAGAGGAAATCCAAACAACTTCTAGCTGAATATGGCTTTGAAAATGGCCTTAAAAGAAGCTGAAGATGAGAAAGCTCAAATGGCGATCAAACAATCTTTTCTCATAAAAAAGTTGGAGAAAAAGAAAATTTCTCTAAAGTTGGCTGTCAATACTATCTCTGATGCTAAGCAACGGGTGTCACAATTTTTGATTACTTCCCTTGATGACATCATTGTAAACTCTTATGAGGACGCCTTGATGCTTGCTTATGCTGACAACATTGAGAAATGCCCAGATTTGATCTTTCCTTCTCTCGACCCTACTCTTGTCAATAGATTTATGGACAAAGCCAAAGAAATGAAGCAGGGAGTTGAAGTCTTTGAAAGAGAGGAGATAGATGCATCCAAAATCTTATCTTTATAAGTCCCTTCAATCGAAGTATACTCAAATTCTGATGAAGAAGGTGACGAAGATGAAGCCAGCACTGAAGAAGGCGGCAATGATGATGATGGCAATGATAATGATGGTGATAATAATAGTGACAACGGGGATAGAGGCCAGGGTTCAGGTGGCGACGGAGGTGGTCACACCGATGTTCATGAAAAAGATGGTGATGCATCACCAAGGCTTCAGAAAAGGTCAACCCCGATCCAAGTATTCGTGAAGCAAGCCTACCTGAACCCCCTGCGCCTTCTGACCTTCCAGAAGGGGCTTCTAACATCAACGTCGAAGAACAAAGAGAGAAAAAGCAGGTTTCTCAAACAACAGTTTCCGTTTCTCAGGTATGGGATTCCTTGTCTAAATGGCTTTCACTTCCAAGATAATAATAGCTGACATCTTTTATTTTAGATAAGAAGGAAATCCTTCCAACTTTATAAAACAAAGCTTGAAAGAAAACAAGCAAAAATAAATAGCTTGTATAGAGAGTTGGATAAGTAGTTAAAAGAACATAATACCCTCTCTGACAAGTATCATAGGCTTAACAAAAGTGCGGCGGTGTTAGCATCTTTCAAAGATCAAGAAGCTGCCCCACGATTGAGGGGGGCACGCCTTCGATACAATAAACTTTTGGAAGAGAATCGGGAATTGATTACACTTTTTTGGATGTTGGTCGAAGAGAGGAACATCCTTGTAGACTTTCTATACAAAGCCTATGGCAGACATCCAACTATAAATTTTTCATGCTTAGGTGATTTTAGTGGGAGTCTACTTAGGCGTTTACACAAGAGATATTTGGATGAAGTTTGATCTGATCCACATCCAAGAGCCTGCTGGAATTTACCACGAGTCAAATTGATTCCACATCAATTGCCTCTTGAAAAACTTAAATATTATAAGGACAAATTTGGTTCAGAGTTATTCAAGAAGTCAATTTTGTATGAACCGGATGAATAGTTATAATTTTGTAATAATATTGATTTGTAAATTTCCTGTTTTAACTTCCTTATATACATAATGGCATTTTATTACGTTATCATAGAATAAATGTCTCCCAAGCAGCCTTGTTTCTGGAGATTAATTAAGCAAATATGTTAAACTAAGAAGAAATTATCTAGAAAAGGCTTCACTTTTGAAATCTTCAGAATTAGCAAGATACTGCTTTCTTAGAGACTTAAAGAGATTTTACATGGAACATCCTCGCCTTCGTTTCGATTTTCTTGGCGAAGACAAAGAAAAACTTCTTAAGGAAATTCGAACATATCACACCAAATTAATATGTGGTCATGATAGTCCTCCTTCCGGGGAATGAGATTATAGAAAATATCCTCCAGTTATTACCCCAGAAGGATTTAATGCCCCTTTTGATTCAACAGTTACTCTTTCGGCTTGTTAACCAGATTTTTGGTCAACACCCCAAATAGTGCTTTCAATAGGAAAGAAAAGGTCGGTTAGGTTGAAAGGTACGTTAGCTAAGATAATATATCCTACGCTTTACACCCATAATTGATATATTTGGACTTCAAGATCACGGTGTATGTGGAAGGTTTGATCTTTCAATCGGAAGGTTATTACCAGAGATAGACTTGTTTTGAACCCTCGTGATGCCTTTTTCTACAGCTCTAATGAAGATTAACCAAATGTTATCTTTCAAAATTGTGCTTTAGTGGTTCCGAAAGGTTTGGATGATTGACTCCTTTGGCAACAAGGTGAGGAATGGAATCCTGGTCAATATGTGAAGACCCTTGATCTTGTCGAAAGGTTTATTTGCTCTTAGGAATTTGAACTTGATCTAGCCAAAAGGTGTTAGAATTCTAACTACCGAATTGAACTTCATTATCCTATACTTATATTGTTCCGAAGGGTTTGAGTGGTGAACTTATGTCCGCGGAAGGTCAGGTTATTGCTTTGGTACAAGTATCAACTAAATTTGGTTGAAGAATTCCAATCACAATGCTAATAACCCCTGATGGTATTACTTGTATCGACCCAGATCAGTTCTTGGCCCTTCAAACTTATCAGCATGAACCCTTCGGAGGAACTGATCCTGTAAATCAATGTTATAATAGCGAAGAGATAAGCAATTGATAAAATGATTCACGATATCAGAAGACTTTCCTTGCCATCCATAATAAGACTTTACTTTTATTGAATTTCCCCAAATTAAATCCCCAATCAGGGTTATAGAATCGTAATCAAGAAGTTACAAGTTTTTGAATGAGGAAAAAAAGTCCCCTAAATTGGACCCCTTGGGTCCTATTTATAGATGAGGGTGGCATCCCATCAGCCTTATGCCTTCATATGGTATGGAAGGTTGCTTTTGGTATGCGGTTGTAAAGCTTTCGGTCTTGCCTGAAGATAGTTTCTTGTATACGGTTGTAGGCCTTTCATTATTGTAAGGTTCATTGATTGTGTATCATCATAGTCTGCCGAACACTGTCGAAAGGTTTTTCCTTCACATGTTTTCAAGAAGCCGTTGCCTTTACCGGAAGGTTTGTTATATGCAGAGTATGTGAACCTTTCGATCCCACCGGAAGGTTTATAGCCTTTGTGAACCCTTTGGCCTTAGCGGAAGGTCGCTTTTTCCTGCTTGACTACTGCCGAAAGTTTTATCTTCCCAGGGTGATGGCGGAAGGTTGTTTTCCGTTGTCTTATAAGCGCTGTTTTTATCTAAACCTTCCGATAACATCGGAAGGTGCCGTGCAGGTGTATTATCTGGCCTGAAAAGCTCATTGCGTTTTCGGAAGGGTTGGCATGAGGCCACGTCTCCATTTCCTCTTTTTTCTTCCTTCATAGGGTAAGCGCCTCTTGATCATTGTAGAATGACACTTTACTTCTTCCATGAAAGGTCTTAAGCTGCTTCATATTATTGATTGCATCACTTCGATCTCTCTAGAAGGTCTGATCCTGCTCTTTTCCTTTCTTTGCTCTATTTAATTCCTTATGGCTTAAGCGGATGGTGAATTTTATGAGTAACATTTGCATCCCCATGCGAAGGGATGCGCTTGACTTTCCAAGTCATTCTTTCTAAGAATCATGGAGTTTTGGCTTCCTCTTCCTACGAACATAAATTCCAAGTACAAGTAAAAGATTCCTTTTCAAACAATTTGACCTTTCCCAAAACAAGGAGGTCATTCCTTAAACCTGATTTAAAACTTTCAAGCTATCTTTCCTACTTATTCGTTCCCTCGGAATGGAATTAGAGTTGCAGCACTAAATCTCCCGAAGGGACCGGAAGGTATTCCAACTTCAATTTTCCCTTATTGGTGGAAGGTATATGTAGCTTAATGTTTAGTCCTTCTGACAACAAGCCTTCATTGGGATTTAGAAGTCCTAAACCCTCCGATTCCTTTCTGTTCATCAAAACACCATATAACCAAGTAACAAGCACATTTTTAGCTGTACAATATAACTCAAGAAATTCAACTGAAACATCTAAATATTCACATATAGATATTACTTCATATTACACTTTTCAAAATGATAAGTTAATATGTACAAATTCAAAATTACACTAATGTCCTAGAATTGATCATCGAAGGCGTCCAAAAGAAGCAAGATGATTTCTTCCCCCTTTTTCCTACAGCCCATTTGGAAAAGGCGGAAGGTTCGGAACTAAATTGATGGGGTTGATGACGACGGGTTCAATCCATATGGGTTGATAAGGAGAGTAGGTTATTAACGCGGGGTCTTCTCCATAAACATCCTAGATGGCCTAATCCATCCAGAATGTGTTTGTAGCCAGATCGAAAAGTAAGGAGTATGTTGTTTTTATATATGGATTGGGAAAATTTGGTTGCGGGTGAGCAGCATTACTGGATTGCGCGCTAGCAACCTCTTCTGCTTCTTGCGGAAGGTTTAAGATGCTCAATGCAAAGCAGCAACAACAATGGGGTGCTTCCGCATTGATGAAATTAGGATGAATTTGATGGAGGTTGCAAGCAGCCATTGATATTTTTTTTGTATTAAAAGTTAGAAGGGAAAGTGAACGAAGACGAACAGATTTCTAACAGAGATTTTTGGCGCGAAGTCTTATACGCTCTCTCTCATATTTCCATAGGTTTATCATTAAATGTTTTTCTTTTTGTATGATTACCGTTTCACCTTTGATTTGAAAGCATTAGTTGGTTAAGTCTTATTTGACGAAATTTCGCAAACGATGGCCCCGACTCAACGCTTTTTGAGAAAGAGTGGTGAACTGTTAACCTTCCGTTGGATGACAAGTTAATAGAGACATTTTGGCTGTTTTTATGTAAAGTACACTTTTAACATTCAACTCTGAAATTTTAGTTTTTGGGTAAATATCAGTAAGAGTTTTACTTTTGTATTTTTATTTTCATGTAAATTAGGACTTGACCTAAATCTTCGTGCACGTTACAATTTGCTTTGAATTAGATTGTTTGTCAAAAAATTTCCTTAAATGGCTCAGGCATTATAAGTATAAGCATGTTCTCAAATTTCTTTCTAAGTCCATGTCATATGAATTGGGGGAGCGATTATAAATGGGTGTCGAGTATTTATTCTATGAATATATATATTTCTTAGTACATATTTTATATTTCGCTTGTCTATACTGTGTTATTCCAGACTATATGTTCCTTAAATCATGTCTCCTTAATAAAGCAACCTAGCTAACGTGCTATATAGATGAAGGCCTGCTTCCAAAATGACCTAATATTGATTCCCCTAGGGTAAATGGTTTTTGTACATGGAACACCCCCACTTCTCAGCCGGCTTCCTTCGAAGGTAGAGGGAAAATTCCTTTAAAGTAAATTGGGATATTTTATTCAATATTAATTAATAGTTACACTGTAATACCCTTCTAACCGAGAGATGAAATTGGAAAATACACACTAGTTACCATAATAGATGGGGTTATTGTATCTTATTATTAACAACAAGTATCAACAATAAACATACTCTAATATGTGTTCTTGTTGTTGAAATAAAGGGATTTGTTTTGCTTGTTGATATAGGAGACTTGAACAAGTTGTTATCCCGCATTTTGGCAAGACTGTGACACCAGGAACTTGACTAGAAACCAATAACTGTTCGTCTTGAAGACTGGTTATACGCAGGTTCACTATGGATATCGACGAATTTTGTCCGAGTCCGGATCGAGCTGAAATTGATAAGAAACGATAAGTGAAGCTATGGGAGAAAACGTTCCAAATTTCAAGTCAATCCAAGTTCATATGCTCAAGTTATGATCGATGCAAGTTGGAAAACCCATCCATTCGTATCGATCGTTTTGAATCAATTGGAGTCACAACCCATCATTTCGCATCGGTCGTCTTCGTATCCATTAGAAAGCTTACTTCGACTCGATCAGCTCCGCATCGATCACCAGGGCTTACTTCAACTTGATCAGATCAATGTCCACCACCAAACCTCTGTTCGACTCGATCGAGTTCGTATCCATCAACAAGCCTCTGTTCGACTCGATCGAGTTTGTATCCATCAACAAGCTCTGTTCGACTCGATCAGCCAATGACCACTTCGTATCGATCCGCATCCATCAGGGAGCAACAGTTCGACTAGATCGTCTAAATGCTTATTACGTATCCATCAGCAGATAAGTAAACTTCGTATCCATCATGGATCCACTATTCGAATCCATCGTGTTGCCATTATTCGAATCGATCGGGCCATCACTGTTCGCATCCCTCCGGGACCTTTTGCTTCGTATCGATCGACCGGAGTCAATTTCCATCGATATGAATAGAACCATACTGGCAGTGCGTGCCATTCACTTTCCATCGATACGAAAAGGGGCGTTTCAATCGATACGAACAAAGCAAGACTATCATTACGAACAACGTAGTTCTGATCGATACGAACCAGACAGCCAACCGAAAATCCCATTTCGTATCGATCATATCTCCTAATCTACAAATCCAAATGCTATGAAATTTTCACAAAAGCTTACGTACATCCTAAGGAATGTCCATGCCAAATTTCTACTCCATCGGACACAATCTTGATCGATACGAAATCCATTCGTATCGATAATGGATCGGACCGAAACTTCGCGGGCTTGGCGCGCGGGCCTAGTCACGTGCCAGAGGGAGCCTCCCGAGATCTGAGCGAAATATCAGCCTCCTACACCTATAAATAGAGCCCCAGGACATGGAAAAAGGGGGCTTCTTATTCTTTGAATTCTCCAACGCCCAGACTCTACCGGATCCAGATCTAAAATTCCATTGCTGCTGCTACTAGAAAATTTCACTGCTGTAAATCATTGATTATTTGCTGTAACCTACTGAAATCAATTGTAATCCTCAAAGAGAGATCAATAAATCAATCAACTTCATAGTGGACGTAGGTAACATGCCGAACCACTCTAAATTCTCGTGTCTCTGTGCATTTTAATTACTCTCAATATCTGTTTTTGGAGTTTTTGTTAGATAATCCTCTTTTTCCATTTAATTTCTTCATTTTATCTCTTCAAAAACTTCTGAAGAGTGTTGTGCCCAATTTTGGTACAAACACTTTGGTGCTTTCACTGAGAAAAAACCCAATTTTCTCCTTCTCTTTGGATCTCCTATCGATACCAGATTGCGTAAATCCAAGAAGAAGATCCAAATCTTAGACTTTGAAGCCCTTCCATTCTATTCAGATCTGCATCAGATCTAGGAAAGGACTTTCATCAATTCATCATGGTAAGTACACGAACTACCTCTACAGCTGCTTATCAGGGAGGACAGGATAGGCAGAATCCCACGCAATTGCCTCCATCAAACCAAGAAGCCACCGGACCTTCGGATCTAATAGGCTCGGTTACCAGACAAGAGTTTCAGATGTTGCTCCAAGAATTGACCCAGAGTTGGCAATAGCTAACAGAACAATTGCGCGCCAACACAGAGTTGACCAACCAGCTGAATCGCCAGAGGCGTAGAAGATCCAGAAGAGACCAAGGTTCTTACTCTTCCACAAAGAGCTCAGCCTCATCTGATGGTCACCACCGATCCACACGCCCACAGCTGGATGGAAGCTACACCCAGGCCACAGGGCACGAACTTGCCTCAAATCTAGGACAACCCAAAACTGGACCATCCACTAATCATCATACCGGACCTTCATCCCGAGGAGGTGCTGCTCCTTACCATGTCACAGGCAACATTGCTACTACCACCACTACCGAACAAGGGGTTGATGCTAGAAACCAGGCTGATCCTCAACGTAATCAACGAGAGCAGACTCCATAGCCTTATGTCCCAGAAAATGTTGACCAAGGAGGCGAGGCACGGATCGTCGACCGCGTCCGGTCCAGACTCGTGCTGTGGAACCTGACCACACCTTGGCCCAACATGCTCCTAGTATCCGGATGCCGGATATACCAACGATGATTCGTCAAATGATCCGTGAAACTCAGGGTCTCAGTAATGACGACTTGGGAATCTCCCAGAGCCAAACCCCTTTCACCGATGACATACTATATGCTAAACCACCTCGGTGCTTCAGGATGCCAACTTTGCCAGTCTACGAAGGGATTTCCGATCCCAACCAACATATCCTGAAATACGAATGGATGATGAATGCTGCAAGAGCTGATGATGTAGTAAAATGCCGTAGTTTCCCCATTTCCCTGGGGGCATTGCAACCATGTGGTTTACTCGCTTGCCACCACGATCCATTTCTAATTTTGACCAGATAGCCACCAAGTTTGTTGAACAATTCTGTATGCACGTGGCAAGACCTAAAGACGTTAACACTCTGTCTAGTGTTACACAAGCTCCCAGAGAAACACTTAGACGTTACTTGGAACGATTCCATGCTACGTGTGCAGAAATAAGCAATCCCAATGACAACTCTATCCTGATGGCATTGACTAAAGGGATTGACCCTGATTCCGAGTACGGAAATAGGTTAGCTGGGAAACCACCTGCGTCATTGGACCGTTTCTATTCCAAGGCAACCCAATTCTTGAGAAGGGAGGATGCGAAACAGTCTAGGAAGGAGGATGATGCAGGGCCCAACATCGAAGGAATCCAGAGTAACATCGCCGTTAAACAGTCCGGAGATAGTTCTGGAAAAGTTCAGTTGAACATACAAAATAAATAGAATCAACAGAGGGATAATGCCATAATGGAAATTAGGGAAAGAAGCGAGATCAGAATCGTGGTCCACGACGTAGAGCTCCCATGTTTGACAATTATACTCCATTGAATACGTCATTGGAAAATGTATATTTATAGACTTGTAATACCATGCAATACAAGAAACCTGCCCCGAAGCAGCCGACAGAAAGACAAATCCAGACTTGGAAGGTTTGCAGATTCCACGAAAGCTATGGCCATAATACTAATGAGTGTCATCATTTTCAAGATCTCATTGAAAAATTGATACGTGAACGGAAGTTAGATCAATATGTGCGGGCGCCGCAGTCAGGAGGTATGGGCCCATCAAATCAGAATTGTGCGCCTAATCAGGAAAGACAGGAGGAACCCGCTCGTACTAGCGGGAGGTTAGTTATTAACACGATAAGTGGTGGTCCTCATCCAGCAAACCGAAGCTGGAAGGAAATGGAGTCGTATGCCAGCTCTATCAGGCATGCGGACTTCGAGTGTTGTAGTAACTTTGATGAAGGAGCTCCGGCCAAACAACAGAAGATGATGACAAATGACATCGTGTTCAGAAACAGAGACACTGATAAAGTCGAAGCACCTACTATCGATCCACTAGTCATCTCATCTCATGTAGGTCCTGCTTGGATGAAGAGGATCTTAGTTGACAGTGGAAGCTCTGTGAATATTTTGTTTAAACGAGCTTATGATCAAATGAGGATGGAATCAAAGGACTTAAAACCCCGTCAATCTCGAATCCATGGTTTCAACGGAAGTGCTACTATACCCACTGGAATGGTGGAACTGCCAGTGGAGTTGGGAGTAGGAGAACGCTGGAGAGTACGGATGTTACAGTTCATTGTGTTGGACATAGACTCCTCTTATAATGCTTTCTTGGGCCAACCGGCCCTCGCTAAGTTCAGGATAGCCATTGCCCCGTGGTGTTTGACTTTAAAATTTCCCACTGATCATGGAGTGGGAATCATTCAGGGAGATAACGCTGCTGCAAGAGCCTGTTATGTTGCTGAGCTATGAGAGGCGCAGCGAAAGGAGAAAGGAAAGGGCGTAGAGGAATGTCTCTGCGTCCGCTTCGCTAATAATCGACAATTAACGCCCGGGCCAAGGCCCAGGCACACCAGCCAATTCCAAAGGGATCTTGACCCAAGAGAAACTGAAGACGAAGGAGAATCTAAAGAAAGTCAAGCATCCCCGGCCAAACCGACGATCGATGTCCCAATTGACCATGATGGTGATACGAAGATGATAAAGATTGGGTCTCAGCTAAGCCAACAAACTCAAGAGGAATTGGTTGAATTTCTACGGGCGAATCTTGACGTATTCGCCTGGACGCATGTTGATATGTGTGGGATCTCGCCGGACATCGCAAGCCACACTCTGAATATTGACCCACGGCTTGTCCCAGTCAAGCAGAAAAGGCGTGGTATGGATCCGGAGAGATCTGCCGCCCTTAAAGAAGAAGTAGAAAAGCTTAAAGCGAACGGGTTCATTAGAGATGCATTGTATCCAGAATGGGTGTCGAATCCCGTGCTCGTCCGAAACCCAAACGGAAAGTGGAGAACGTGTGTCGACTATTCCAATCTGAATAAAGCTTGTCCCAAAGACAGTTTCCCGCTTCCCAGAATTGATCAGCTAGTAGATTCGATGGCTGGGCATGAGCTCTTATCCTTCATGGACGCGTATTCTGGCTACAATCAGATACCGATGCATTTACCCGATCAAGAACATACCAGCTTCGTAACCAATCTGGGACTTTATTGCTACAAAGTTATGCCATTCGGACTCAAGATTGCCGGGGCTACTTATCAGCGATTGGTCAATCGGATGTTTGCCAATCAAATCGGAAAAACCATGGAAGCCTATGTAGACGACATGCTTGTGAAATCACGACTCTCCACTGACCATGTTAAAGACCTGGAAACTACGTTCAACATACTTCGAGAATACAAAATGAAGCTAAATCCACTGAAATGTCACTTTGGAGTTGCATCCGGAAAATTCCTTGGGTTCATCGTCAACGCTCGAGGGATCGAAGCTAATCCTGAAAAGATCTGGGCTATCAGAAAACTTGAAACTCCGAAAACCATAAAGCAAGTCCAGAGTCTCAATGGAAAAGTAGCAGCATTAAGCAGGTTCATTTCAAAGTCCACTGACAAATGCATTCCCTTCTTTGATCTGATCCGAAAAGGGAAACGAAACTTTGAATGGACCACGGAGTGTGAGGGCGCTTTCCAAGCACTAGTTCAACATCTATCCACACCACCTATCCTGTCGAAGCCTATTGATTATGAGAAGTTGTTCGTATATTTGGCGATATCAGAAAACGCTATCAGCGCTGCATTAATTCGAGAAGAAGACAAGATACAGAAGCCAGTATACTACGTCAGGAAGCGATTGACTGGGGCTGAAAGGAATTATCCGAAATTAGAGAGTTGGTTTATTGCCTTGTTATTGCATCAAGAAAACTCCGATCGTATTTCCAGGCACATCCCATTATTGTTTACACCGACCAGCCGTTACGACAGGTCCTTTCACGGCCTGAGACGTCTGGTAGGTTACTCAAGTGGAACATCGAATTGAGCCAGTTTAACATTACTTACACTCCAAGATGGGCCATTCAAGGACAAGTCCTAGCCGATTTCATAGTTGAATTTACCGTTCCAAAGGACTTGCCCGAAACCAATGAATCCCCCGAATACGTCTGGAAGATGTATACTGATGGTGCATAAAACGACCGGTGTTCAGGCGCTGGTGTTGTACTTGAAACTCCCGAAGGCCGATCCATATGTTACACTTTGAAGTTCGATTTTCATGTGACTAATAATGAAGCTGAATATAAAGCCCTCTTAGCTGGACTAAAGCTTGACAGAGATTTGAAAATTATCGCTGTGGAAATTTATTGTGATTCACAGTTAGTTGTGTGTCAGGTACAGTGAGAGTATCAAGCGAGAGATCGAAGGCTAGTTGCTTACTTAGCTCGAGTTCAGGAAGTGCTAAATCAGTTTGACTACTATGCCATTTATTGTATACCTCGAGAACTCAACCAAAAAGCTTATTCATTAGCGAAGCTAGCCAGCATATGTGAAGCTCAGCAAACGGGACTCATTCCCATAGAGATGCTAGCTTTTCCAAGCATTGACCGGGCAGAAATAGACTAGGTATGCGAATCCGTCCCCGAAAAGGATTCATGGATGACTCCACTCAGAAATTACATTGAGCACGGAACCCTGCCAGAGCGTAGGAGCGAAAAGAGACAAGTCCTTCAGAAGGCCTCACGATTCACTATCCAGAATGGAATCATGTACAGAAGAGGGTACTCTGTTCCTCTACTCCGGTGTATCGCTCACGACGAAGTTAAACGAGTATTTCATAACGTACACGAGGGAGAATGTGGCGATCACACCGAGGGGCAAGCACTTGCCAAGAAAATACTTCGGTATGGATATTACTGGCCTACTATGAATCGCGATGCGTCGGATTATGCAAAGAAATGTGATAGGTGTCAGAAGAACGCTCGAATTCCTAGAGCCTCGCCTACCGAGATAACGCAAATGGTCAGCCCATGGCCGTTCGCAATGTGGGGCATCGACATCATTGGTGCTCTACCCATGGAAAAAGGTGGTGCGAAATACGCCATCGTCGCAGTTGATTACTTTACAAAGTGGGCTGAAGCTGTAGCTTTGGCTACCATAACGACGAAGAAAGTAATCAACTAGTTCGCAACATCATCGGTTGATTCGGTCTCCCACACACCATTATTACGGACAACGGAACCCAATTCGATAGTGCTGAATTTAAAGATTTCTGCAAACGGTTTCACATCCAAAAGAAATTCTCCGCAGTTGCACACCCTTAGGCGAACGGATAGGTTGAAGCGGTTAATAAAGTTATAAAGTCCATTCTAAAAAACGACTGGAAAAGGTCGGGGGCAAGTGGGTCGATGAACTTGCTATGGCTTTATGGGCTTACCGAACAACCCACAAGACCGCGACCGGTCACACTCCATTCTCTCTCTCTTATGGTTCAGAAGCCGTTATTCCAGTCGAGCTAGATGTACCTTCTGATCGTGTGACATACTATGATCCAAAGACAAATGTTATTACTTGCTGAATCTCTCGATCTGTTGGATGACAAGCGTGATGAGGCTGATTTGAGGGTAGTTGTGCATCGAAGTCGAGTCGCCCGATTGTACAACGCCAAGGTCCGCCCGCGAACCTTTGAACTAGGCGATCTCGTCCTGAAAAGAATTTATCCGGTTCCTTCGCATATGAAGCCGACATGGGAAGGACCGTATGTTATTGAACGAAGGCTCGGAGATGGCACATTCAAATTATCGACCGTTGACGGTCTTACTTTGACAAGAGCCTGGAATAGCGAGAGTCTTCGCCGCTACTACACATGACACGCTATGTTTATCAATTTAGTTTATTTTCCATTTCGTAATTTGTTTCTGCATTTCGAAATTAGAATCTGTAATTAGGCAACTGACTTTGCCATATTTTCTTATTTCAGCAATAAAATGCAATCTCTTCTAGCCAGAGCTATGATTTACTTGAAATGCTTCATATGATCATCACTATGCACGGAGAGCTAAATTTCACCATACGGTGGAATTTATTCAAATGGGGAGTGACTGTGATGCAACCGGTCACTCGCTAAGTGAAACCCGAGCTCTTGGACAAGCCATCACAACAAAGCCAAAAATGGATTGATACACGACAATCCCTCACTTAACTCCCGGATCCCAGAGTGCGATTCAGAGTATAAACATCAACTCTGGATTCACAGAGTGAAAAACGGAGTACAAACACCAACTCCGAATTCACAGAGTGCGAAACGGAGTATAAACAACAACTCCGAACTCCCAGATTGCGAGTCAGAGTATAAACATCAACTCCGGATTCCCAGAGTGTGAAACGGAGTACAAACAACATCTTCGAACTCCCAGAGTGCGAGTCGGAGTATAAACATCAACTCCGGACTCCCAAAGTACGAGTCGGAGTATAAACATCAACTCTGAATTCCCAGAGCGCGAAACGGAGTATAAACAACAACTCCGAACTCCCAGAGGGCGAGTCGGAGTATAAAAAACAACTCCGAACTCCCAGAGTGCGAGTCAGGGTATAAACATCAACTCCGAATTCCTAGGGTGCGAAACGGAGTATAAACAACAATTCCAAACTCCCAAAGTGCGAGTCGGAGTATAAACATCAACTCCGAATTCCCAAAGTGCGAAACGGAGTACAAACACAAACTCTGAATTCCCAAAGTGCGAAACAGAGTATAAACAACAACTCCGAACTCCCAGAGTGCGAGTCGGAGTATAAACATCAACTCCGAATTCCCAGAGTGCGAAACGGAGTATAAACAACAACTCCGAACTCCCAGAGTGCGATTCGGAGTATAAACATCGACTCCGGATTCCCAGAGTGCGAAACGGAGTATAAACGTCAACTTCAAGTTCCCAAAGCGTGAATTGAAGTATAAATATCAACTCCGAACTCCCAGAGTGCAAGTCGGAGTACAGATGTCGATTTCGAGCCCACAGAGCACGGACGTATGATTTAAACTAAAGTCGGCTTGACCAACCGCCAATAAACAAATGAGGATCCCCGAAGTGCGGATATGATCATCGACAATCGGACAAGCGTGAATAAACCGCCCAACCTCCGCTTGTCTCAAACGTCCATTTAGTGGCACTAGACTCAACACGTTATAAGTGGGAAGCGATCGCTGACGGATGTTCTACAACTCACCCCCAAGACTGGGGCGTAGAACTTAAGCGTCGACCATTGACTGAGGCAGTGCGACATCAAAATTCAACCCAATTCCTGGTCGCAAACCATGTCCACAGTCTCCGAACATGGCGAACAAAAGACGAACTTAACTTGGAAGATGAAACTTTACAAGTAGATTTTAGACATTGAAACACTTAAGCAAATACACAAGGAGCTAAAAAAGGAAAAGTTTCATTTCTACTATTTATGAAAGAAATTCGTGTACAAGTTTGTTCCAAAAAATTCCTACTAGCAGGGGCCGAACCCACATCTATACACGACCAACAAAATGTGAATCAAAATAAACCAAGGAAGCATCTCCAGTCTTTATTCTTCCTCGGCTTCCTTTTCGGCGTAGGCCTGCTGGAGCCGCCACTATCTTTCCTCTTTGAGCCTTTGCCTTTAGGTGGTCGGTCTCCAGGCGGGGGCATGATATCAACATCCTCCTCCAAACTTGAGTGGATAGGAATGCTGCCTGCCGGCGGAGTTGGAGGGATAGGATCAGATGTGGAAGTTGGAATGGCCACACTAGTGTCGGAAAATGTGCCACCGGGCTATATCATTCTGAGCGGAGCTGGATCGGGTGCCGCCATTCCACCTCCAAAAGTGCCACCATGTGCTGATGCATCCATTTCAGCGGCGATTTATGCCAAGATTTCCTCTTCATTAACCACTTGAGCCTCGCTGGGAGCGTCAGTAGTTGGCACCGATGAGCTTGTAGCAGGAGCGCCTCCACTCGTGACGAATGGCAAGTCGGCAAGAGGGTTGCCATGACAGCGAAAGAGTTCTTCCATCAGCTGCTCATCGAACACAAGCGTGCATCCCTGCATGTCGTCAAGAGACGCGGCAGTAGTCACGGCGGTTGCTTCAGTAACGATAACCCCCTATGTCTGATACGATTCTTGAGTAGCAAGAGGCACGACCAGTGCAGCATCAATCACTGGACAAAGAATAAGAGAACTGTAAGAACTTAACTCGAGCGAAGATTTTGACTTAAGAAAGATATGTGGAATGTTTAGAATACCTTCCTCAATTTGACTCGTAAGCGGCAGAGCGGCTTCAGTAACTTGCGCTGCAGCCGGAGACATCTGCGGTTGATCCTGATTGTAGGCAGGAACAGCTTGGTGATCGACCTCAGACGAGGATTCGGGCTGGGTTGACGCTGGAACTTCAAGACCCGCCTCATGATGGTCAACCCCTGAACCCTCTCCTACTTCGAAGTGCTGGGCGCCGAGTATTTCCTTCTCATGCAGAATCATTGACTCGTGAAGAATCTTCCTTTCATCTTCAGTCAGAATGCGATTCTCGAGTTCAAACTCATCCACAGACTCACCCAGATGCGCCTCCTTCTCTTCTTCAACAAGTCGGCCCCATGCGTTGTAAAGATGCGCCAGATAATCATCGAGCCAGGCTATCCCCCTTTGCCTCAGCACATTAGCGTTGTAAACAATGAGAAGGTCCTCGATATCAGCCTCTAGCCTGGACTCGGCCGACTTCACTTTCTCCTCAACCTCAATCTCCACCACACGGACCTTAGCCACGGCCACATCCCTTTCACCCCGGAGCAAGATAGCCTGCTCACACGCCTCCTGGGCTGCATTGTTCGCGTCATCCTTTTCCTTAGCCATGTCGGATAATTTAGCCTTGAGCTCGTTAAGTTCCTTGACCGCCGCATCCCGTTCGGCGGTAACTGTAGTATTCCGATGGCCCATCTCCTCCACCAAGCAACATGTGTCTGCCTCAACCTCTCCATGGCCATATTTGCTTCATCAGCTTTTTTGGTGGCCGCAATTTCAGATTTCCGAGAAGACTCGGCCTTAGCAGTGAGCATTTGAATGATCCGATCCCTTTGAGAGATTTCGGTCTCTATTTTCTCAAGCGCTTTGCCTCGCTCAAAGGCCACCTTGGAAGCTTTCTCTGCAGCCTTTATCCATTCTCTATACTGGGTGTAGATGTCATGAACGTAATCATGCATCGTGTTTTCCACTCCAGATGGAATTCTCTTTAAGTGAGGTTGAAAGACGTAGCCATCGAAGCATATGTTCGGAAAATCCTTCCTCGTCTGAGCCAATTTAAGGGCCCCTTCTCCTGTGGGCTCAGCTGGGACCTGCTCTGCAATTATGGAGGCCGTGGTTTCGACTCTCTGGAGGTGAGTCTCGGATCTAGAAGTGTGAGAAGATGGCCTGTGACATGGAGGCTCTGGCGGGTGTGGAACAAAAACAGGAGGTGGAGATGGAAGTCTAAGAGGAGGAGAGCGAGATCTAGATCGATGTCTGTATTCTCTGTCCTTGTCACGCCCATACCTATCTTGGTTAGAGTACTTGCGGTTGCGGTCTCTATTTGAATCCCTCCTGCGGGAATCATAATAGGTAGAAGATTTTCGGGCAGAGCGAAGGTTCCCCAACATCGATCCTTTCCCAGACATAGTACCTGAATATGAGAAACGAAGGAAGAGTTAGTGGTTTCTTAGGATTAGACGATTTACAGTTATGAATCATGCGGTGTAGTAAAGTGTATGCATGTGCAACCCCCCGACCAACTGGAAATGTCGGCCACATTTATAGTCAGCGATCCGCTCTGTTCAAGAGCACTATCAAGCTCCTCCATTCCGGTGTCATGTTGAAACGACACATAATCCGGAATCGAAATATCAGCAAGCCCTTCAAAAGGATTCTCTACTTGCGGTGGAGGAGCCTCCGAAATTCTAATCCCCTGAACCGGAAATTACATAACCACAGATTTCAGTCTCATTGATTTAGAACGCTTGTGAGCAACGACCTTGCCTTTTCTCCTTCCTCCTGAATCCTGGACATCGGAAGAAGGCCCAGCTTGGAGCTCATTTTCAGTAGGCGTTCTCTCCGGGTCAACTTCTTCCGCTATTACGACTCCGGGCGCCTTGCGTTTCAACCGCTTCTTCGAGACCGCCCTAAGCGTCCCTTCCAGCCGTATGCTTTGTTTACGTTCAATCAGCCCGATAGTTCTCAAGTTTCTGTCGGTTAGAACTAAGTCGATGTGCCTCTCTTCGCCCGGAACCGTTTGGAGAATCCGAACTAGCTCTCTGAAGTATGCACCGTCAGGTCGAGAGATTGCAGCTATAAAAGAGGAGAAGTATGTCAGTTTTGAAGTCAGTTATTATTATCTCGATAATTCAAGAGAAAGATGGCAACGCTTACGTCTATCCAACCATCGCCTAGCAAATCCAGGAGGGCACCGAACGTAGAACCATTCAGTTTTAAAGTAACTTAGCCTTCCCCAGGAGCCCATTACAATGTGGCAGTTCCTGACCACTTCAAAGAAGGTGAAAGAAGGGCTATCTCCACGACTCTTAACGTTAAATAGATATCTAATCTCCATCTGCTTTGGTGGTCGAAAGAAAATCTCCATAAACAGAATGAAGGTGCTATTCAACAGGGCATATCCATTGGGGTGTAGCTGGGATGGAGCTATTCCAAGGAATGATAACATCTCCCTTATATATTGATTGAAAGGAGGAAGTGTTCCCGCCGTACAAGCTTGACGGTTAAAAGCAGTAAACACCTCCGGGGGAACATATGGCCTGTCATTTGGCACAGGCAGTAACACGTCATCAAGTGACAAGACGCGCCTTAAACAAATCCATCCCAGCATATCTTCGGAAATACCGGATGGCACAGAGTCTTGAGGATTCAAAATGAACCGGGCGCCAGGAAGCTCGTCCGGAGCTGGAGTTATAACTTCGGCTTCAATGACTGGTATCTCGATGGTTGAAGGAATTGAACTCGGGAGTTCTTGCTGTTGAGAACTTGAAGGTTCCATGACTAATTAGCTTATGAAAAATCATTGTTAAACAGACAATAACACTTGTGCATCCCCCAGTGTAAAGTGTGTGAGTGTGTTGTGCAGTGCAGCACTGTATATCACTTGAGAAGTTCTACAGAATTGGAGAAAGCATGTAAACAGCGAGACTTCGAAATTCAGTCGGAAGGACCGTCATCGCTGACTGTCACAACCGTGCCATCCGGATATTAGTAATCGATTCAAGTCAAAGTTTGTTAAGATTTTGTTGAGTTATAGTTCCAACGGCGAGCTTCGAAAGGCAGTCAAATGTACAGTTCTATCGTCAGGTCCAGTTATGCAAGCATGAAGCTCGGCGAAGTCATATGTTTGTTAAGTTCGTATTGATGACCCGAGGAATCAAGTTCGAATCGATCACCTTAAAGCCCGATCATTTCAATTCGACTCCCTCAGTTCGTATCGATCGCGGCCTGTGTTCTCGTATTACTCGGAAAGAACAACATTTCGAATTGATCGAAGCTCAACACTTTCGTATCGATCAACTGGGTCGCTTTTGTATCGATCAACTGGGTCACTTTCGTATCGATCCCCTGGCGCATAATTCGACTCGATCGAAAAAAAACTCTGGGTTTCGAATCCATCAGACGCAACCCCTTCGTATCGATTAACATACTCGAGGTACTCGCATCGATCATCAAGACTCGATGCAAAAGCTTAGCCATCGATCGATACAAAGGCCTCCATCTCATCACCTCGAAGCCCTTATTCCGTATTGATGTGAAAACGAGGACCAGAAAACCATTTTATCTCCACACTCCTTCTTCCCCAGGTCGATTCGAACAACATTCTATCTTTCCTCGACCTCACACATTATCTACTGCCTCGAGCCTTGTTCAAGCACGAATTCGAATGGAATGGCAAGAGAATCTGGATCTCATCGTTTTAGGATTTATTTTGTTCAAACTTATTACCTGATTTTGACAACTGGTTAAAGGGATTAAAGATTTTGGTTCGATTCAAAGACGAGCAGTTTTCCTTTCTTGGTTTCAGAAGCGATACGAAAGAAAGGCACAAAAGTAAGAAGTGAAAAATGAAAAGTGGCTAAGTCCACGGTATTTATATGGACTCGAGCATAAAGGAAAAAATCAATTCGCATCCCCGTGGATTCGACCGGTTGCAAAACATCACCCTGGGATCGATTCGAACAGACCCATCGAATCCTTCAACCCTCAGATGAATACTATTTCATATCGATCGTGGGACTTCTATTCGAATCCATTGAGCACTGCGCTATTCGAATCCATCTACACGAGACTTTATCGAAGCGAAATTGCCAACAAAGGCTTTTCTGAGTCACCCAAATCCATCGATGCAAAACCACTATTCTTATCGATCATCTTCGACTACATCCCTAGTTTAGCGACATGAAGTATGCAGTTCGAATCCATCGAACCACGGCATCTAGAATTCAATATTCATCGATACGAAGGCACATTTTGTATCCATTTTAGTGGCTCGCGCCAGTTCAAAAATGAATTCCACCAAAGTTCGTAACATCGATACGAAAGTAAATTTCGTATCCATCGAATCTTAGATCCACTGATACGAACGACCGCTTCGTATCCATCAAACCCCACGTCCATCGATTCAGAATCTCATTTCGCAACCATCAATGAATACCGGGGCAAAGACAATATTTCAACCCTTCACATCGATTCAGGAGAGGATCGTTATAAGGAACATTCAAAAACAACCATCAAGTGTTGTTACAACAAATTTCATGTCGGTTCAGGAGAGGATTGATACAGAATTCAATATAAAATAAACTGACAACGACTCGTGAACGTCAACAAGAGTCAGATTAACATATATGCATATACGTCGGACAAATATTCAATTTTCGACATTCACAAGAATTGGAAATTCATTTGATGATGATTACAACAACAAACGGCTAATCACTAGCATACAGAAACTAGTTGCAACAACACAGGGTACAGTAGTTGACAGTCAACAGTTTACATTATCGAGAAATTCAGTCAAAGATTACAGCTTTCATCGAAAAGACGATAACTATTCAGAATGAAGATTGCAGCATTTCAAAGCACATCATGTTTCCACAAGACGTACTTTGGGGGTCAAATGTTATCCCTCCTTTTAGCAAGACCGTGACACCAGGAACTTGACTAGAAACTAATGACTGTTCGTCTTGAAGACCGGTTATACGCAGGTTCACTATGGAATGGATATCGATGAATTTTGTCCGAGTCCGGATCGAGCTGAAATTGATATAACACGACAAGCGAAGCTATGAGAGCCAACGTTCCAAATTTCAAGTCAATCCGAATTCATATGCTCAAGTTATGATCGATGCAAGTTGGAAAACCCATCCATTCGTATCGATCGTTTCGAATCGATTGGAGTCGCAACCCATCATTTCGCATTGGTCATCTTCGTATCCATCAGAAATCTAACTTCAACTCGATCAGCTCCGCATCGATCACCAGGGCTTACTTTGACTTGATCAGATTCACATCCACCACCAAGCCTTTGTTCGACTCGATCGAGTTTGTATCCATCAACAAGCCTCTATTCAACTCGATCTAGTTCATATCCATCAACAAGCTCTGTTCGACTCGATCAGCCAATGACCACTTCGTATCGATTCGCATCCATCAGGGAGCAACAGTTCGACTCGATCGTCTAAATGCCTACTACGTATCCATCAGCAGATAAGTACACTTCGTATCCATCGTGGATCCACTATTCGAATCCATCGTGTTGCCATTATTCGAATCGATCGGGCATCACTGTTCGCATCCCTCCGGGCCCTTCAGCTTCGTATCGATCGACTAGAGTCAATTTCCATCGATACCAATAGAACCATACTGGCACTGCGTGCCATTCACTTTCCATCGATACGAAAAGGGGCATTTCCATCGATACGAACGAAGCAAGACTATCGATACGAACAACGCAGTTCTGATCGACACGAACCAGACAGCCAACCGAAAATCTCATTTCGTATCAATCATATCTCCTAATCTACAAATCCAAATGCTATGAAATTTTCACAGAAGCTTACGTACATCCTAAGGAATGTCCACGCCAAATTTCGACTCCATCGGACACAATCTTGATCGATACGAAATCCGTTCGTATCGATCACGGATCGGACCAAAACTTCGCGGACTTGGGCGCGCGGTCCTAGTCACGTGCCAGAGGGAGCTTCCCGAGATCTGAGCGAAATATCAGGCTCCTACACCTATAAATAGAGCCCCAGGACATGGAAAAAGGGGGCTTCTTTTTCTTTGAATTCTCCAACGCCCAGACTCTGCCGGATCCAGATCTAAAACTCCATTGCTGCTGCTACTAGAAAATTTCACTGATGTAAATCATTGATTATTTGTTGTAACCTACTAAAATCAATTGTAATCCTCAAAGAGAGATCAATAAAGCAATCAACTTCATAGTGGACGTAGGTAACACGCCGAACCACTCTAAATTCTTGTGTCTCTGTGCATTTTAATTACTCTCAATATCTTTTTTTGGAGTTTTTGTTAGATAATCCTCTTTTTCCATTTAATTTCTTCATTTTATCTCTTCAAAAACTTCCGAAGAGTGTTGTGCCCAATTTAGGGAAACACACAAGTCTAGTTTTTCTTTCGAAGCTCCTTCTTCGGAGATCACAATGATTTTGGATAAGTTAAGAATGGAGCTCAAACAAAGTTAATTTTGCGAAAACTTCTTTAATTTCTAAGCTCACATGTTGCACTATTCAAAAATTCCTTACGGAAATTGAGATTTTGGAATTAAATCTTCAAGAAAGAGGGAGACTGGGGTATTGAAGTTTTAAAGCATTTCATTGGTGGAGTTACTTGTATAAATCTTAACTTGAAATGACTAAGCTTCGTGAGAAGATAGATGGCTTGGAAATAAAATCTTAAGATAGTCGGGTTCTTGCAATTCTTTAGAATCCCTATTTGGTATCTCAGTTTCAAGTGTCAATACTATAATATCCATTAGTTTTGCTAGTATGATTGATAAGGTCACGAATATCTCAATTTACACATAAGATGTGTTTTCCATACCTTGGTAATGTTATGCAGCATAATGTAATACTTATAATGTTGTACATGCTACATGTTTCGTTATCTTTTTTTACACCATGTTTATCTTTGATTCAGATATGCCTCTTGGAGATTGATGTGTCTCCAAGCTTTTCGTTCCAATCCTTGACTCCTCTTCAGATTAAGCGAATCTAGATTCTTTGTCATCCTACCTTTCCTGCAAAACATGTGGCGCATAGTATTCTTTAATTATTAGTTGGAAATCGACAATTTAATCTTAAAGCCATCAGTAGCTTGGATTAGCAAGCCATTGTAACAATTATATGAAAAGCAATTCACTAAAAAATTTTAGGTCTCATCTTTATCCATAATGAGGGATGAATATAGATTTAGCTCCTTTCTCTTGTTCGGCATTCCTGAGAATAGTTAATGTTAGGTTGTATACAATCATCGAAATTTAACATTTACCCAATGAAGACCATGATGGGACATTTATGATTGAGATCTTCATAAGGTAGTTTTTGAATTCATTTTTCAATATCTAGGGGATCTGAGAATAAACTAGGTCGGAAGTTTCCATTAGGAGACTCTTTTGGCAGTAATCTTCTTCCGATAATATTCCTTGACTCAGGTCAAATTACTTGAGATAAATAAGAACGCAAAGATTGTGAACTCAGATTGGGGCTTTCAATAACCAGTAGTCTTAGAATCATTAATGATGAAGCTTTACAAGATATCTCTGGACCCAGATTCAGGTATTAGAAAATATTGAGATAATTTGGCAGTCTCTTTTTGGTACATTCTGATAATAGACGATGTAGAGTTAGGAGGCTGAAACGCCTTTCCTTGATGATGAGCAATAGAACCCTACCGTATCATTTCCAATGATGGTCGTCATAAGGATAGAAATTCATATTTGCTGATAAGATACCGGGATCTCTAATATGCAATTAATAGTAAAAGTTAGGAAAACCGTATGTAGTAATTAGATAACAAAGTTCTGAAATACCCAATGCGACACTTGATAATTAGTAGTGGACCAAGAATTCACCTTGGTATTTAGTATCAGATGACCAGAAAACCCATCTCGATGTTTGGGTAATAGCAGTTTAGAATACCATATTTAACAGTTAATAATGAAGGTTTAGGGACTTAGCCCGGCGATGAGCAATAAAAGACCGGACTACCATTCTCGGTGATAGGTTATAGAAGACTAGAATGCCACTTCCAGAATTTTGTTTATTTTAGTAATGAGTAACAGAAGGCCAGCAATCTAATTCAGCGCCGATAATGGAAATCCAAAAAAACCGCTTCTGGTAATAAATAATAGATGATCAGAATATCCTTTTTTGATATTTGATAGTAAAAATCCAGAACATCATTTTAGATATTTAATGATAAAAGTCCCGAATCCCATTTTTGGAAATTAATAATAGAAGACCGGGATTTCATTTCTCGTAATTAATAATAGAAGACCAGAATTTCACTTCTGGTAATTAGTAATAGAAGACCATAATACCATTTCTGGTAATTAATAATAGAAGACCTGAATACCATTTCTGCTAATTAACAATAGAAGACCAGAATACCCGTCTGGCAAAAGCTCGAGAATTCTTTCTGATTCTGTCTACTGAATGTGCCATCTTCAGGCTTTGAGGATACCATGCGTGCTTTTGTTTTCTCGGACCCGAGTTTTCTTTGTCCATTTGTCATTTGTTTTTGTCCTATTTCAAGCGGTGACTCTTTTGTCCGGTTTTGTGCTTATTTAAGCAGAGCCTATTTCAGGCTGTTTGTCAACTTTGACATTACCGACCTTTTTGGTGGTTGCTATTTTAAGCTATGCGGATTTCTAGCGGTGCATATTTCAGGCATGGACTTTTCTTAGTCCGCCGAACATTTCTTTCGGGTCTCCGGTGCGCTCGGCTATCTTATTCTGAAGTAGGGCCCGAGGCCTTAGTCGACCTCCTTCAGGCGCCATTTCCTGGCCATAGCGTGACACAGTTAAGGGCTTGTTTTGTACCTTGGCCAGGCCATAGCATGGCGGGACCAAGGGATTACCCGTCCTCCCTCCAAGAGGTGCCTTATCCTGGCCACAGCGTGATGCAGATGAGGGCTTGTGCCGCTTTAACCTGGCCATTTCTGATTTTGGCGTAGATAAAGGCTTACGCCCTCCCTCCAGGAGGTGCCTTGACCTGGCCATCTTAGTACGATCAACGGCTTTCTACCATTATTGGTAGCCTACCATTTTAGGTAGTCCAAGTTTAAGGAGAATTTTTCTCCAGATCATTTAGATTTTTTCTTATTTTGAGAATAGAACCTTTATTCCATGACTTGATCAATCCTTTACAAATTGCTTCAGCTTTCCTTGTTTTAGAAAGTGTAGGACCATTTTCCCGAGTACTTTACATTGATTAGTATCATGTCGGTTTATGAGATGGAAGTCACAATTTGCTCTTTTAGATCTTCTTTCAAACCCTGGTTTTTTCTTTTGAGAAGGCCAATAATTCAGTTCTTCCCTGTCTTTAATATAGATGTCTTCAATTGAGGTTTTAAGGTTATACTCTTTAAGAAGCATTGACTTTTGAGCCGTTTTTGACTGGCGTCTAATTCTTTTACAACATGGTTCAAATGCTTCTTTCTAAGGAGCAGGTTTTCTTTTTATCGCCCGTTGTTCTTATTTCAATGGAATTTCTTTAAGTCTTAAGGTTTCGGTTGGAAATCCCTTAATGATTCTTATATTTCCACTGGGTAGTTCTTTTATCTTCCTTATTTATTCAATTGAGAATTTTTCCCTATATCCGTAGTTCTCCTTGAATGGCAAGCCCCATTTATAATCTTACTCCACTTGTACGTGAAACTATCATCGTCCTTTATTATCTCTTTTTCAAAGATAGTTCCCTGGGATTATGACTGAATGGTTCTTCTTATTCGGTTAAAAATGTTGCCACTTCCATTTATTCTCCCTCCAAGCGCAAAAATCAGGGTTGGTCCCACGTGAAATGGGTTTAAGCTCCATTTCTCAGGGTCATAAGAATCCGCCTTCATTTTTTTTATAATTTTAAGGCCTCAAGCCTTAGCCTTTGTTCCTCATCCAGATTATAGTCTTTGATATTTACATAAGAAAGCCTTGTCAGGTATGGTTTGGAAGATCCTTGTTCCGACCTCTTAAATATTTTAGCCATGATCAAACCAAAATAAGGGAATTTAATGTGAATCGGGGAATTCTCATGTCAGGAAATCAATTGAGAAGGAGGTTCGAGCCCTCCTTTTAGCGCCAAAATGTTAACCAGAATTTTGGTCAACACCCCAAATAGTGCTTTCAATAGGAAAGAGAAGGTCGGTTAGGTTGAAAGGTACGTTAGCTTAGATAATATCTCCCATGCTTTACACCCATAATTGATATATTTGGACTTCAAGATCACGGTGTATGCGGAAGGTTTGATCTTTAAATCGGAAGGTTATTACCAGAGGTAGACTTGTTTCGAACCATCGTGATGCCTTTTTCTACAGCTCTAATGGAGATTAACCAATCGTTATCTTTCAAAGTTGTGCTCTAGTGGTTTCGAAAAGTTTGGATGATTGACTCCTTTGGCAACAAGGTGAGGAATGGAATCCAGGGAAATATTTGAAGACCCTTGATCTTGTCGAAAGGTATATTTGCTCTTAGGAATTTAAACTTGATCTGGCCAAAAGGTGTTAGAATTCTAACTACCGGATTGTACTTTATTGTCCTATACTTAGATTGTCCAGAGGGTTTGAGTGCTGAACTTATGTTGGCGGAAGGTTAGGTTATTGCTTTGGTACAAGTATCTACTAATTTTTGTTGAAGAATTCCAATCATAATGCTAATAACCCCAGAAGGTATTACTTGTATAGGCCCAGATTAGTTGTCGGCACTTCAAACTTATCAGCATGAACCCTTCGGAGGAACTGATCCTGTAAATCAATGTTATAACAAAAAAGAGATGGGCAATTAATAAAATGATTCACGAAAGCAGAAAACTTCCCTTGCCATCCATAATAAGGATTTACTTTTGTTGAATTTCCCCAAATCAAATCCCCAATTAGGGTTACTGAATGGTAATTATGAAGGTGCAAGTTTTTCTTTTGAATGAGGAAAAAAAGTCCCCCAAACTGGACCCTTTTGGTCCTATTTAAAGATGCGGGTGGCATCCCATCAGCCTTATGCCATCATCTAGTACGGAAGGTTGATTTTGGTATGCGGTTGTAAACCTTTTGGTCTTTCCTAAAGATAGTTTCTTATATACGGTTATAGGCCTTTCATTATTGTCGGAAGGTTCATTGATTGTGTATCATCATAGTCTACCGAACGCTGCCGAAAGGTTTTTCCTTCACTTGTTTTCAAGAAACCGTTGCCTTTACCGGAAGGTTTGTTATATGCATAGCACGCGAACCTTTCGATTCTACCGGAAGATTTATAGCCTTTGTGAACCCTTTGGCCTTACTGGTAGGTCTCTTTTTCCTGCTTGACTACTGCCGAAAGTTGTATCTTCCATGGGTGATGGAAAAAGGTTGTTTTTCATTGACTTATGAACGTTGTTTTTATCTAAACCTTCCGGTAACATCAGAAGGTGCCTTGCGGGTGTATTATCTGGCCTGAAAAGCTCATTGCATTTTCGAAAGGGTTGGCATGAGGCCACGTCTCTGTTTCCTCTTGTTTGCTTCCTCAGGAGGGTAAGCGCCTCCTGATCATTGTAGAATGACACTTTACTTCTTCCATGAAAGGTCTTGAGCTGCTGCATATTATTGACTGCATCCCTTCGATCTCTCCGGAAGGTCTGATCCTGCTCTTTTCCTTTCTTTCATCTGTTTAAGTCCTCATGGCTTAAGCAGAAGGTGAATTTTCTAAGTAACACGGCTAATTCCTTGAATAAAGTCAAAAAGGCCGTTTCTCAACTTTAAATGTGAAACAGATGTCCAATGAGATTGTACCTTTTTGTTTCATTTCTACTTAAGTTGTAATTGTTTATTGTTATAATAAAAGAGATTGATTACTTGAGCCTTGACTTTATTTTTCTTTTTCTTTTTTATATAGGAGTTACAGTTATCTACAACGCCACTCTCGTCAGATTCTACATCTCGTTTTATCAGTATCAGAGATAGGCTGTTAGTAGATATTGAAAAGAAAAAGCTCCTTAATGACCCCTTGTCTGCTCGTCTTCAAGGCAGCACTGAAGCATTAAAATGGCGTAGGAACATTTTTCTTTAGAAAATGATTGTTAGGGTTCTTAACGATCAGATTATAAGTCTCGAGGTGGACATTATTAATAAAGACGAAACAATTTCTCAACTAAGGCATCAAGTTAAATCAAATCCCTCGATTGAGTTCGATCAAGATATGTCTAAGCTCCTTCAACAAATAAGTGATTTAGAGATAAAATTAAAAGACAGTCAATCCCAGTGCAAATCCCTGGAGTTTATTGTGGGGGACATATTCAGAATCAATTTGCCAATTTCTCCGATTGCCTCGTCTAGTGTGAAATCGACAAGGTCTTCATCTTTAGCTATTCAAAAATTTCTAGCTACAACAAACCCTCTGCCTAGCTTAGACGAGAGTGCAATAGGTGAATGGCGTAGAAAGGCTAAATTCAAAATGATTAGATATTTTGACGACTAACAGAAAGTGAGGTACTCACAGTGAATAAATGAGAATGCGGCTCGGTTTCAGAAACTTAAACATGATAAATATTTTCTTCGAAAGCACATCGCAGATTTAGAAAGGCAAAAAAAAACTCTCCAAGGAGCTAATAAAGCTTTTAATGCGTTAAAGGCTTGCATTGATTCCATCGATGATACTGATGAAATCAGGAAGAAGGAAAAGAAACTTAAAGAAATCCTTCGTATAGCAATTCAGCATATTGTTGATCCTTTGATTGCTGAAAATCTAAATAAGACCATTCGAGACTTTTAAAACATACACTTGTGTTGTATACTTGTAATTAATTTTGTAAATTATGTAAATTATGTAAATATCACCTGGTTTGTAGTCCTTTCCTATAATATTTTTTCTGAATCTGCTTTCTGATAACTTGGACTATGGTTTTCGTATTTGCTGATCCATTCAGTCTTCCTTTCTGATCTTATTTCCTAGTAAAGTATGAAGTAAACAATATTCTTTATTGTTAACTTGAAATCTATATAGAAGTTTATCAACATTATTAGCGGAGGTTAACAGATCATTATGTAAACATATGATTATAAGTGAAAAGTAATTCTATGATTGAATACGGTTGAAAGTCTTGAAACCCATCCTTGGTAATAATGAGTGAGAGCCAGGAATTCAACTTCAATTATATTGATAAAGTACCAGAAACCCAATGATAGAGAACTAGAAATTCAATTATGGATTTAATTATAGATGTTTAGAAATTCATCTTTCGGAGATAGCTAAGAGAAAGTCAATAATAATCGTGTAATAGAAGTCCAAAAGTCATTGTCTGAAAGTTTTTAGTAGAAGTCCAGTGACCTAGATTTGGGCATTAGTGGATGATAACCAGGCATCCATGATAATACACTTCATAATATAAATCTTAAGCCCAGATTTGGGCATTAATGAGTGAAGTTTAGTTTTAATAGTAATAGCCCCGAAACCCGGATTCAAGTATGATGAAGACCATAGATTATTAGTAAAGACCCAAAACCCTGATTCGGGTATTAATAAGTGAAGTCCCAAACTTAATAATGAAAAACCAGAAACCCAGATTCGGGTATTAATAAGTGAAGTTTAGAAATTCTTTTTTGATAATTAGTTAGAGGCTGTAGATTCTTATTTTAGCCTTATGTCCTGTACCACTCCTTGGGTTTTGACTCTTTTGACCTTTGTTAACCCTTTAGGCCTTTTATGTAGTTGCTATCTGATTTGTCGCTTCTCGAGCTTGGATGTCTTAGTCCATCGTTTATTATGCCGCTTCTCGAGCTTGGACGTCTTAGTCCATTGTTGTCTGGTGCGCTTGGTTAGCTTATCCACAAGCATGACCCATGGACTTACCCAACCTCCCTCCACGACGCGTCTTGACCTAACCATAGCATGGCGCGATCAAGGGCTTATTCGGTGCCTTGACCAGGCCATAGCATGGCGGGACCAAGGGCTTACTCTGTCCTTCCTCCAAGAGGTGCCTTTACCTAGCCATAGCATGGAACGATCAAGGGCATGTTCGGTGCCTTCGCCAAACCATAGCGTGGCGGGACCAAGGGCTTACTTCTTCCTCCCTCCAGGAGGCGCCTTGACCTAGTCATAGCGTGGCATGGTTATGGGTTTGTCGATGCTTTAACCTGGCCATTGCATGGCGCGAATAAAGGCTTACTCTAATCTTCCTCCAGGAGGTGCTTTGATCTGGCCAACTCGACGCGGACAAAGGCTTTGACCATTTAAGGTAATTTCCAAGTGCAAGGAGAATTCTCCCGACCATGTAGATTTTTCTTAGTAAAGTAGTTCTTTATTGAATCTAATTAGGATCTCTTTACAAATTCATTGATTTTGCCTTGTTTGAAGAAACTGATCACCTTTCCTTCCAATGCTCTACATTGATTTGTCTCATGTCCATTCATCATGTGGTAGTGACAATAGGACCCTTCCATATTTAGATTTTTTCTTCTATGATGGCCAATAGTTGAGCTCTTTCTTGGTTAGCAGATAAACATTTTTGATTGACGTTACAAAATTGCATTCCTTAGGGAGTCTCGACTTGAAGCCTGTCTTTTGAGGATGGTTTCTAGATTTTTTATTACTTGGTTTTGGAGCTTCGCCCTCAACGACTAGTTTTCTTTTTAAAACCCTTTGAAGTTCATATGTAGTCAATGTCCCACTTTTTTCTTGATGCCACTTATGTGTAAAGGCGTTTGTTAGCACCAAATTGGTCACTAACCCCCTTTTAGAAAGATTGTGTAGAGAGATTAATGAAGAAAGTAAATTAAAACAGAGAATTGTATGCTAAGTTAAATGCAAAGACAAGAACACCAGATTTATAGTGGTTCGGCGTAAATGCCTACTTCCACTTTGAAGTTATTCTTTATTGCTTTACTCAACGATTGATTACAAATACAATCCGTACATCCACTACTTGAATACAATTGCTAAGTAAAAAAGAATGAGTCTTGAAAGCGGCAGAGTCTCCCCAGTATTCTCGAAAAAAGGTCCATTTCACTATGCCCCTGCCCCTCTATTTATAGACGAAGATGGGTTGGACTTCCCTCTTGGGCCTATGAGTGAGATACCTCGGCCCATGGTGAGTGACTTCTGCGTGCCGAGCTGTAAATGCCGAACGGCAAAGGCCAAGCCACATGTCCAAGCCGGTCGAGGCTCCTATGCCGAATGAAGTAGTGCGTTGCACTAATTGTGTAGGCCGAACAAGACTGGAATGCCGAATGAGGCATGAGTGCCGAGCGAGACTCCTGCCGAGTGAGGTTCATGCCGAACGAGTATAGTTGCCGAACGAGGTCTCCAAACCGAACGAGGCAGTGTATTAGTGAGACATGTAGGCTGAATAACGAACGACCTGTACATGCCGAACGAGGCTTCCGATCCCGGACGACCTCTGAACGCCGAACGAGGTTGAATGACGGACGAGGTTGAATGCCGAACGAGGCTGAATGCCAGTCGAGGCTGAATGACAAACGACCTTCGAATGCCAAACGAGGGTTCCGATGCCGGACGACCTCTGAACGCCGAACGAGATTGAATGCCGGATGAGGTCAAATGCCGAACGGTCTAGCTGTGCCGAACGTCCCAGGATGCCGAATGAGCTTGAATGCCGATCGACCTAGTTGCCTGGTCAAACTTCCAGGTAACACTTGCCCCCCAAAGTGCATCATATGGTCGATCGTGATGCGCTTTTAATCATGAGTCCTCCGTGCTTCGCTTCGAGCCTTGGCTTAGTCTTCTCGATGGCACTTTCTCTTGAATACCGATCGAGGCATTATTTGCCGAGCGACATGCTAATGCCAAACGACATATGGATGCTGTAACGACCCGTAAATTTTAACTGTTTTAATAACGTAATTAGTTGAAATTTTGTGAAAATTTAAATGATAAAATTTTAAAATAAAAATTTGATATTTGGAATACGTCTATTTAAACATAACAACTGGTAAATTTTCATCTGATAATATTGAAGTTTATTTTCCTGTGAAATTTCATTTCAAATCAAACCGGTTAATAACAGTGAATTTAAAAGTTTTCCGAAACTAAAATATGTCAACAAGAGAAAATTTATTCAGATCATTCTGAATCAGACTGCGAAATTCGTTTTTCCAAATTTGGACTTCTACTGCTCCGTTTATCTTAATTCTGACCAAATAGCAGCATTTTCGGTACCGGTTATCGATTTTTGATCCGATGATCGTACCACCAATATCTGTATACCGTTTTGATCGTCTTATCGTGTTGATCCCCATAGTATATTCATTTCTGTATTTTGAGGTCCGGTACGCGACGGAAACAATAAAACTGTGTGTCGTATCGGTACTGAAATGGAGACTTTTAACTTACCGTGCCTTTTCAAAATTCAACCGTGATGTCCAATCAATCAAGCAATTAATTGCTTTAAATCTTTTAGCTGAATCAATGTGAGCTGTTGACGTTTCCTTTCCTCTCCCATTGTTTATTTTTCGGTACGTTTCACATTCTTTTCTCTGCCTTTTCCTTTATTATATTCATAGAAGACTATTTTTATCTGCATTTTCTTTCTCTTCCAATCTCGTACCATTCCACAACCCATCCCAACAGCCATTCACATTTATTCTTCACTAAATTCGTGTAGACCTTTTGCTTTCCACTGGCTTGTTGACTTTTCCTTCGGCTACTTTCCATCCGTTCATTTTATATGGTCTGAAGGAACAATATAAATTATACAAAGTATTATATCTGTGAACTGTTGTTCTCATTTCTTCTAAAATCCATTTTTTTTCTCCGAGCTTCACCCACCGTCTACCAATATTCTGCACCCGAGCTCCATCAATTCCCACCACCTCACCAACCCCCTCCGCCTTCCACACCCATGGCCTTGGCCAACGACCATCTCCTCGACAACCCATCACCGTGAAACACCTCAGCAATCACACCTATCCCGCATCACCTCCAGACTGCTCTCCCTCCCTTCGATCCTCTTCCACCTCAACACACAAAATCACAGCCTCCTCCCTCTCGTGTGCCACATTCCAAACCCAAGCCTCATCTCGACCGAAGCCAGGCCAGCAACCATCCTCCTCCAACCCGTGTTTCCCCACCATTCTCTCATCCATCTCAGCCGCAAGTATACATACATTAGCAGAGAAAGTATATACAAGTATGTTTTATATTTGTTATTTGGCTACAGTATCTATATTTTTTGTTTTTGTTTTTGTTTGCTTGTTTTAATTTGTTACCTGCGTTTTGTTTTGTTTTGATGTTGTTTTGTTTCTTGTTTTACCCCTTACTATTATATACGTAAATACATATATTAGTCTATGAGTATGCATTGATTCTGGTTTGTATTAGTATATTTTATTATATGTAGTATAAATGTTAGTTTATACAAAATTTTAAGTATACGGTATTTACAGTATTTTATATATTATTAGCTCTTGTAAGGGGCACCCATAAACATATATAGAATATGTAGCTGCTATTTTATATGTGTTATATATATTTCGAGTATATATATTTTAGATTTTTATAAGCTACAATAGTATGTTTGTATATATAAGTCTATATATATATCATTATAGACAGGAATAGTTAAAATGTTAATACATATATATATAAGTTTACTGACTTTATAACGGTGTTAGTATATGCATTTGTTAGTTTATATAAGTTTATAGGTGTATATGTTATACAGTTATAAAGTTTTAAAGTTATAGATAGTACAAAATCTTAAATTAGGTTGGTATATAAGTATATTTGACAGTTTATATCTATATCTATATGTTTTTACAATAGTATACCAGTACTGTATATATTCTGGTATATATAGGTTACTGTAAAATATATTATTTTATTTTAGTAAAGAGTATGTATCTGTGAGTCATATAACAGTTATAGATATGCATGTTACATGTTGGTTTTATATGTTAGGATATATAAAGTATATATAAGAATCCTGTGACTTGTTGGAATTATATACTGTAATTTTAGTGGTCTGCATATATATTGATTTTCTTTGTTTCGGTATGTATTATAATATATTATGGTTATTTATGTTGATATTTAGAAATATAGAAATATAGACATTGGATATTTGATTATTTCTTTTTAAATTAATGTATGTATTTAAAATTGAATATTTGTCTAAGGAAATTTTATTAATAATAATAGTATATTTTTGTTTCTATCAAACTGATTTTTCTCGTCGGTTCATATTTATCAGCTCTATCGAATTCGTGCCAATCTTGCCCTGCTTTGGAATTCGTGCTTGAATTCGTAGTTGTTCTGTGTCAAACTCCTCTAGCCACGAAAGGTGAGCAATCACTCACGATTAACGTTCTTGTATTTATTAAATTTGATTTCAATTGAAACGACAATTGAAATATGATGCTGTAGTTATTTAAATTGTTATATATGCTATTATCTGTATATGTCCACCTATGACATCTGACACCAGTATCTAGTATTTATATGCCTGTTATTACCATTATCTGTATATGTTCACCTATGACATCTGACACCAATATCTGTTATTTATATTGATGATATATGCCTGTTGTTATATTTTTTATTATCTGTTATCACTCTGCAAGTTCCCTGTTAGTATAGAATTCACTATGGGTTGAAATGATACATACCCGAACGGACTTTAGAATAGGAGAATTTCGTTATGGGTTGAAATGATAAACCCAAGCGATTTTCATTTGAATTGAAATTGGGATTACGGGTCGAAATGATATCTACCCGTATATATTTAAATTTCGGATTGAAATGATAAATATCTGTATCACTTAACCATATGATAAATATATATACAGACACCGTTGGTCCATATATATAAATATTTTAAAAATGAATTCTATGGTTTTGGAAAGAAATATATGGTTTTAATAAATGTTGAGCCTTAAATTATTATATATAAATGGGAATGATTGATTTAAATACATATAATATGTTGAGTGTTTAAAATATATTTCAAAATAGATTTTGGTAATAATTTGAATAAGTTAAGGTTAGAAAGATAATTTGAATTTAGTTGAAATTGTATTCAATAAAGAATTTTATTTAATTAAACCGATTTGAAACTTATTGAAACTGAGATGTAAGATATGATTTATAACTTGAGTTTGATTTATAAGTAATCTAATGAATTTTTTTTTGTTTAACTAAAGTTTAAAGAAATATTTAGTAAAAATTTAATTTAAGGCTAGTTAAATGATATTGAATTTATTAAGTGAATATTCCCTGATTAAATAATAATGAAGTTAAATCAAGAGCTATATGAAACTGTTAAATTTAACTTTGAAAATGTTGAATATTAAAGCTTTGAAATATATTGAAAATTTAAATGATCTATTTAGAAATGAATTAAATTGATGAATTGAGCTTTGAATAAATTTGAATTTGGAATTTGAAGTTGATTTGAATCGATTTGCTAGACTTGAGGAAATTAAATACTTTACTTTTTAAATCATTTAATATATATATATACTATTTTGGAAAATGGATATATTTGAAATGAAATGATATTTGGGTTTTGAAGTATAAATTTAATTGAAATGACCATGGTGTTAAAATGTATATTTCCACCTTGTAGATAGTTCTGAAGATCCTTAGAGGATGGTTATCCCAACATCCTTTAAGTTACTCGTATTTCAATTGATATTTCACTTGAGTTGGATTTATTTATATAAGAATGTTAATCCTGACTCGAGTGTTTTGTGTTTTGCTCTACGCTCGGGTCAGACCGAGTGATACAGCATTTGAGACTCACCCTTGGAGTTTGGAGCTTCCTTTGGAGATCCAACTATCGCCTCAGCTTTCAGCTCTTCTAGTTGATTTGTTCAGAGAAGTCATCTGTTGTACTGGAGACTTCACTGCATTTGAGATATTCTGTTGTATTTTATTTCTAACTCTGATGTTTATATAGTAGCTTCATGAACTACTATTTTATCTATTCCGCTGCGTATTATTGTATTACTCTGTGTTTGTGATTATGTGATTGATTTATTTACTGCATATGCTGAGTTTTGCCAAATTTTTATTACAATCTGTTATTTTGAATTATTCAAGTCAGACATGTGTGGATTTATTGTCGATTTGAATGGTCCAAAATACCGGGTCGTTACAGTTGGTATCAGAGCTTTGGCTCTAGGCGAAACTTAGCATATATTGTAAATTTATTTACAGAATCACTTTCGTTTGAGTTTAATCTCTTCCTTTTGACTCGATTTCCTTTGAACTTTGGAACTTTCCCTACGGTTCCAAAATTCATTCTTGTCTCTCTCTATTGGTATTCTTTTGATTCTGGAGTATCCCATAACTCCACTTCGAATGATCTCTATAAGAATAGGATCCCACCCATCTTTGAATGATTTATGGGGTGAAACTCCTTCACAATTGGCATTGATTCACCGGAGATTCCTATATCTTTGGTTTAGATGCCGCTATCTCTTGCGATCGAATGTTGATTTTTCTTGGAATTCTGCATCGATCTTGTTCCTAAAGTCACGGTTGACCTGGTTAAGGTCGCCGCGATTTGTATAAGTATATCCATCTCGTATTTTGAAATTAATTATCTCATTTTTCGTTCGAACTTATTTTCGAATCAGAATCCAATTTGATTAGAATACCTCTAATTTGAATATCTATCTTTGTTTTGAAATCCATTTTTGAATCATCCTTTTGAAAAATCGGGTTTATTCGTATTTAGAAATTATTTTATATATCGAAATTATTATATTCTATATATAGAAGTGAAATGTTTTCGATAAAGATTATAAACCCTTTTAAAAATGAGAATTTGAGGTTTCGAAAGGATTTGTAATTTTGAAAAATTATATAACAAATTTGATTCATCTAAAAAAAATGATTTATGACTAAAGGATTTTAAATTTGAAATTCGAGAATTGAACTCCGGTATTTTGAATTTTTTTTTAAGATTTTGAAATATATAATAATAATATGATTTAAAAGCATTTTCGGAATAAGAAACGTTTCAAATGATCTTAATAAGTTTCGAATGATTTCAAAGAAATTTCAAAAGGAGTTTGAGAAAATAGAAGTCCAGAACTCACTTATGTCGCTGGAAAATAATTTCGGTGATGAGTGCACGCATCATCGACATTGATTTTCGAGTTTCAGAGTGAGGGATAGGCCACTCTAGTAGCATTGCTATGCGAGTGATTTTGCGAAACCAATTTTGATGATTTCAAATTCCGAAGAAAGATTTGATATTCGAAAGATATGTATATATATATATATTTGAAATGATTTGAAGTAAGCCGGTGTTCAGTTCTCGTGTTTCGAATTTGATATAAACCTATCTTTTAAAATTGATTTACTGATTGTTACTGATTTCCAACTCTTGAGTTTGAAAATGATTTCTTCAACTATTTTGAAGGTTCGATCACTTCCAAATCAAGGTTAACTTTTCAAAGCTAAGAAATTTTTGAAAAGTATGAATTATTTGATAAAGTATGTAAATTTGTTTCGAATGTTTAAGTATGTAGTAATATGATTTAAATAAGTTGAAATTGTTTTGTTAAGTAAATGAATAAGGCAATTTTAAAATTTTCTAATATGGAATTTAGATTTGAAATGTTTTGAAAAGAATTTGGTCTTTAAAATATTTTGAATAAAGTTTAGTTTAAATATTTTAACTTAATAACATCTTCCTAAAACTATATATTTAACAAGTTGGAATAAATATATAAGTTGTACGTATGCTGTTTTATTCGCATAATTAATTTGATCCAAGTTTAAGTACACAAGTTCGAGGTGGATTACACCATTTCGTGTTAGGATTTTTCATTTGATTCTTGATGGCGAATATTTGATATGGATTTTGGGCTTGATTCTAGAATTCTCTATCGTAGTATATGGCTATGCAAGGAGACTGATGGCTTCTAGTCAAGAAACCATATCGAAGTCCGCATTAGGGAAGTCGAATGGACAATACTAGTTCGAAAGCGAACTTGTGTGATCGAGCGAGCGATCAAATGTGATTTTGCGAAATGATGACGTATGTACATCTTATATTCTAATGTCATTGATATATTTTGACGCTGAAATTGAAGGCTGTCGAGTTAGAATATCTTCGCTTACTAAAAGAAAATTTCCAATTTAAATTACAAAGATATAACCCATAAAAGCAAAGATATTCAAATCCCATATGGCTCTTCATACAGCGATATTTATTTTGAAAAATTTTGATTCTTATATAAGATGGACCTTATGTAAATATAAGATGATTTTGAAAACCATTTGATTTTGGAAATGAATTGGTTGACTTAAATTATTGATTTGGAAATTTGGATTTATTTTCTAAATCTATTATTCTGGAAACGTTGAAACTAAAGATAATTAATTTGAGAAGAAATAATTTGGTGAAATTGTATATGATTTTGAAATTGAACTGATATTGAAACAAATTGAAATTTGAGAACCTTATGTTACTAAACACTTAATTTGGGAGTTGTCGAACATATATAAAATTGATTTGTATGAGTATGAAATTGATTCGAAAACTATAGATTTGAAAAGGTACCTAATTTGAAGTGAAATCTTATATAATTGAAGTCTATATAAGTATGATTTGATATACTATTGATTTTGGAAAGTATTTGATTTGAAAACTAAATCTTATATATAATGGATTTTGTATAAGTACGATATTTGAAAGTGATTTGAAAAGGTACTATATGATACATATTTTCGAAGTAAAGATATGGAAAGTGCCTTCTGCTTGATATCCGATTTATGGCCACATCTTGGATTCATTCTATCGATATTATTCTCTCTGATTTTTGGTTTTCCGGATATGATACTCGAGTGTCCTTCGAATTCCATGGCGTTACCCATGGTCTTACGAACTCGACTGCATAGCGTAATTCGCAAGGCAGTGAATGCTTAAAAGGTACGGATGTTTCCTGGGGGATCCAGGCGTAACCATTGTGTATCTGCGATCTATGGTCGTGTTAGTGGCGTAATCCGCAAGGCAGAGATTGCTTACGGGGTATGGATGTTTCCTGGGGGATCCAGGCGTAACCATTTTTATGTATCCTGCGGTCCACCGTTTTGTTGCATGGCGAAATTCGCAAGGCAGTGAATGCTTAAAAGGTACGGATGTTTCCTGGGGGACCCAGGCGTAACCATTGTGTATCTGCGATCCATGATTTGATTCGTTTTTTTTGTTTGGATTGTACTTTCCATATCTGTTTTTAAAAGTTTTCCAGTATTTTCACTGGGTGTTGAAACAGGTCTACTAAGTACCTGGAGAATTCTAGTTCTGCGCCTGATCAACGCACTACCAGAGTCTACAGGAACAAGGATAAACTTGTTGAAACATCGAGTTATAAAAGTATTTTCGAAATAAAATTTGTTTCGTTATAAAAAAAATATTTTATTATAAAAGTATTTCTAACAAAGAAATTTTTTATTAATATTCGAAATTGAAATTCTAATGGTTTGAATTTATTATTCGTGCCTGATGCTATTCTTTTGAATCTACCTTATCTGCTCAGCTTAATTTATTCACCTATATTCTGTTTTTCCAAGTCCTCCTTCTTTTCCTTGTTGACTATATCCTTTTAAACATGGTTTAATAGAAATTTTAGTGTTATAAATATTTTAGAAGTTATTAATTAAATAAAACATATTTAAAGAAATGATTATTGACTTATTAATAATATTTGAAAAGTATTTTTGATAGAATTAATAAATTTATGAATTATGGATTTAATAGCTTCTTTGTAAATATAAGTAATAATGTAAATAATTGTTTTCAAATGGTTTTTATATATTTATAAAGATATTATTTAAACATATAAAAGGTATTGATAAATGAGGCAAGAATTTACAATTGGATTTTTGAAAAGTATTAAAGTATTAAAGATAATTGATTGCAAATGAAGTTTTCAAATGAATATTTCAAGTAAAATGTGTATAGTTTCAAATTAATTGTTTAATCTTGACTTTCAATCTACTTTTATTTCTGGTTGTTCTATTCCCCTAACTCCTTCCTTTTCGGGGACGAAAAGTTTTGAGTGGGGGAGAGTGTAACGACCCGTAAATTTTAACTGTTTTAATAACGTAATTAGTTGAAATTTTGTGAAAATTTAAATGATAAAATTTTAAAATAAAAATTTGATATTTGGAATACGTCTATTTAAACATAACAACTGGTAAATTTTCATCTGATAATATTGAAGTTTATTTTCCTGTGAAATTTCATTTCAAATCAAACCGGTTAATAACAGTGAATTTAAAAGTTTTCCGAAACTAAAATATGTCAACAAGAGAAAATTTATTCAGATCATTCTGAATCAGACTGCGAAATTCGTTTTTCCAAATTTGGACTTCTACTGCTCCGTTTATCTTAATTCTGACCAAATAGCAGCATTTTCGGTACCGATTATCGATTTTTGATCCGATGATCGTACCACCAATATCTGTATACCGTTTTGATCGTCTTATCGTGTTGATCCCCATAGTATATTCATTTCTGTATTTTGAGGTCCGGTACGCGACGGAAACAATAAAACTGTGTGTCGTATCGGTACTGAAATGGAGACTTTTAACTTACCGTGCCTTTTCAAAATTCAACCGTGATGTCCAATCAATCAAGCAATTAATTGCTTTAAATCTTTTAGCTGAATCAATGTGAGCTGTTGACGTTTCCTTTCCTCTCCCATTGTTTATTTTTCGGTACGTTTCACATTCTTTTCTCTGCCTTTTCCTTTATTATATTCATAGAAGACTATTTTTATCTGCATTTTCTTTCTCTTCCAATCTCGTACCATTCCACAACCCATCCCAACAGCCATTCACATTTATTCTTCACTAAATTCGTGTAGACCTTTTGCTTTCCACTGGCTTGTTGACTTTTCCTTCGGCTACTTTCCATCCGTTCATTTTATATGGTCTGAAGGAACAATATAAATTATACAAAGTATTATATCTGTGAACTGTTGTTCTCATTTCTTCTAAAATCCATTTTTTTTCTCCGAGCTTCACCCACCGTCTACCAATATTCTGCACCCGAGCTCCATCAATTCCCACCACCTCACCAACCCCCTCCGCCTTCCACACCCATGGCCTTGGCCAACGACCATCTCCTCGACAACCCATCACCGTGAAACACCTCAGCAATCACACCTATCCTGCATCACCTCCAGACTGCTCTCCCTCCCTTCGATCCTCTTCCACCTCAACACACAAAATCACAGCCTCCTCCCTCTCGTGTGCCACATTCCAAACCCAAGCCTCATCTCGACCGAAGCCAGGCCAGCAACCATCCTCCTCCAACCCGTGTTTCCCCACCATGCTCTCATCCATCTCAGCCGCAAGTATACATACATTAGCAGAGAAAGTATATACAAGTATGTTTTATATTTGTTATTTGGCTACAGTATCTATATTTTTTGTTTTTGTTTTTGTTTGCTTGTTTTAATTTGTTACCTGCGTTTTGTTTTGTTTTGATGTTGTTTTGTTTCTTGTTTTACCCCTTACTATTATATACGTAAATACATATATTAGTCTATGAGTATGCATTGATTCTGGTTTGTATTAGTATATTTTATTATATGTAGTATAAATGTTAGTTTATACAAAATTTTAAGTATACGGTATTTACAGTATTTTATATATTATTAGCTCTTGTAAGGGGCACCCATAAACATATATAGAATATGTAGCTGCTATTTTATATGTGTTATATATATTTCGAGTATATATATTTTAGATTTTTATAAGCTACAATAGTATGTTTGTATATATAAGTCTATATATATATCATTATAGACAGGAATAGTTAAAATGTTAATACATATATATATAAGTTTACTGACTTTATAACGGTGTTAGTATATGCATTTGTTAGTTTATATAAGTTTATAGGTGTATATGTTATACAGTTATAAAGTTTTAAAGTTATAGATAGTACAAAATCTTAAATTAGGTTGGTATATAAGTATATTTGACAGTTTATATCTATATCTATATGTTTTTACAATAGTATACCAGTACTGTATATATTCTGGTATATATAGGTTACTGTAAAATATATTATTTTATTTTAGTAAAGAGTATGTATCTGTGAGTCATATAACAGTTATATATATGCATGTTACATGTTGGTTTTATATGTTAGGATATATAAAGTATATATAAGAATCCTGTGACTTGTTGGAATTATATACTGTAATTTTAGTGGTCTGCATATATATTGACTTTCTTTGTTTCGGTATGTATTATAATATATTATGGTTATTTATGTTGATATTTAGAAATATAGAAATATAGACATTGGATATTTGATTATTTCTTTTTAAATTAATGTATGTATTTAAAATTGAATATTTGTCTAAGGAAATTTTATTAATAATAATAGTATATTTTTGTTTCTATCAAACTGATTTTTCTCGTCGGTTCATATTTATCAGCTCTATCGAATTCGTGCCAATCTTGCCCTGCTTTGGAATTCGTGCTTGAATTCGTAGTTGTTCTGTGTCAAACTCCTCTAGCCACGAAAGGTGAGCAATCACTCACGATTAACGTTCTTGTATTTATTAAATTTGATTTCAATTGAAACGACAATTGAAATATGATGCTGTAGTTATTTAAATTGTTATATATGCTATTATCTGTATATGTCCACCTATGACATCTGACACCAGTATCTAGTATTTATATGCCTGTTATTACCATTATCTGTATATGTTCACCTATGACATCTGACACCAATATCTGTTATTTATATTGATGATATATGCCTGTTGTTATATTTTTTATTATCTGTTATCACTCTGCAAGTTCCCTGTTAGTATAGAATTCACTATGGGTTGAAATGATACATACCCGAACGGACTTTAGAATAGGAGAATTTCGTTATGGGTTGAAATGATAAACCCAAGCGATTTTCATTTGAATTGAAATTGGGATTACGGGTCGAAATGATATCTACCCGTATATATTTAAATTTCGGATTGAAATGATAAATATCTGTATCACTTAACCATATGATAAATATATATACAGACACCGTTGGTCCATATATATAAATATTTTAAAAATGAATTCTATGGTTTTGGAAAGAAATATATGGTTTTAATAAATGTTGAGCCTTAAATTATTATATATAAATGGGAATGATTGATTTAAATACATATAATATGTTGAGTGTTTAAAATATATTTCAAAATAGATTTTGGTAATAATTTGAATAAGTTAAGGTTAGAAAGATAATTTGAATTTAGTTGAAATTGTATTCAATAAAGAATTTTATTTAATTAAACCGATTTGAAACTTATTGAAACTGAGATGTAAGATATGATTTATAACTTGAGTTTGATTTATAAGTAATCTAATGAATTTTTTTTGTTTAACTAAAGTTTAAAGAAATATTTAGTAAAAATTTAATTTAAGGCTAGTTAAATGATATTGAATTTATTAAGTGAATATTCCCTGATTAAATAATAATGAAGTTAAATCAAGAGCTATATGAAACTGTTAAATTTAACTTTGAAAATGTTGAATATTAAAGCTTTGAAATATATTGAAAATTTAAATGATCTATTTAGAAATGAATTAAATTGATGAATTGAGCTTTGAATAAATTTGAATTTGGAATTTGAAGTTGATTTGAATCGATTTGCTAGACTTGAGGAAATTAAATACTTTACTTTTTAAATCATTTAATATATATATATACTATTTTGGAAAATGGATATATTTGAAATGAAATGATATTTGGGTTTTGAAGTATAAATTTAATTGAAATGACCATGGTGTTAAAATGTATATTTCCACCTTGTAGATAGTTCTGAAGATCCTTAGAGGATGGTTATCCCAACATCCTTTAAGTTACTCGTATTTCAATTGATATTTCACTTGAGTTGGATTTATTTATATAAGAATGTTAATCCTGACTCGAGTGTTTTGTGTTTTGCTCTACGCTCGGGTCAGACCGAGTGATACAGCATTTGAGACTCACCCTTGGAGTTTGGAGCTTCCTTTGGAGATCCAACTATCGCCTCAGCTTTCAGCTCTTCTAGTTGATTTGTTCAGAGAAGTCATCTGTTGTACTGGAGACTTCACTGCATTTGAGATATTCTGTTGTATTTTATTTCTAACTCTGATGTTTATATAGTAGCTTCATGAACTACTATTTTATCTATTCCGCTGCGTATTATTGTATTACTCTGTGTTTGTGATTATGTGATTGATTTATTTACTGCATATGCTGAGTTTTGCCAAATTTTTATTACAATCTGTTATTTTGAATTATTCAAGTCAGACATGTGTGGATTTATTGTCGATTTGAATGGTCCAAAATACCGGGTCGTTACAGATGCTGAACGGCTTGTCTGATACCGAGCGACATAAAGATGTCGAACGGCTTTAATGCCGGTCGAGGGAGGTGCTTTGACCGATTCTACCGGTCGTTGTCCCTTCGACTTCTTTTCTTTTCTCTATATAAGCCAATGCTCCTTCTTCTTTTCCCTTTTTACTTTTACCTCCGCTCTTCTATGCTTACAAATTTACCACGAACCTCTGCGAATTACCTACCCTTCCTTCTCTCTTCAAACTTGATACATCGCCCCATCTCCTTTCCCAAATCAACGAACCCGATCAGAGTCGTGCTTCCTACCACATAACATTCCCAAGCTTCAACTCATTTCTTAGGTAATGACCGCTCTCTTAGACACTTTACCCTGACTAAGAAATTGAGCATGAGATTCGAACTCGTGAATCTCAGTAGAACTGTGGTCAATATGAACCGCGTGGAATAGGATTTAAGGGAGAAGTATTGGCGTGTAGAGGAGTTCAAGACTAGGCGGAGTGGAGGATGTACCGTAGTGGCTCGGCATGATTTCTTTATGTCGATCGATGGAAAGGAAGTCCTGGAGTGGAATTTAAGTTGGAGTTTAGTGTGCCGAATGATGTCGTTCGGCACGGCCATGGCTCGACATGATTCCCCCATGCCGAACGAGGTAGGAGGGAAAAGCAGAAGAGAAGTAGAAATTTTATAAGATGCCGAGCGGTAGGGAGGGACGTGTTGGAAGATGGTTGTCGAGGGTAGAATTCCGAGCGATGTGGCTCGGCATGATTACGGTTCGACATGGCTTTCCGCATGCCGAACGGTGGAGAGTAGGAAGTGGGCGTGTGTAGTGCCGAGCGATGCGGCTCAGCATGATTATGGTTCGACATGACTAGATGAATGTCGAACGATGAAGTGGTTAGGTAAGAGGGTTGTGTACAACAGCAACACCAGTCGAACCTAATGCATAATTGGCTCAACACATATTTTATGCCTGAATTCATTATAATGGACAAGGACAGACTTAAACAACAAAGCATACTGCACAATCTGAACTGATAACTCCCGAGTTTTAAACAACTGAAAACTTAGACTTAACCCGCCTATTAGTTAATAACTTTTCAAACGCAGCGACGACGTCGAGTTCAAATACAAACCGTCTTACGTCAAGCTTTCGTAAACGGTCAGCGATGACGGTCTTCGAAGACGATAGTTCAAAACTCAAACTTATTTCCTAAATCCAGCATCTTTTCACTACTTGGCACTTATATCTGAATGATCGCACTAGTTCACACACCACACAAGGGGGGGGAATATTTATGTTGTTAAGTCTAATGTTAATTGTTTTTCAAGTATAGTTCAAACAGGTGCTCTGTCAGATTCAATCTTTATCAGAGATGTATAGGAAATCTAGCTCTGCTACGATCTCGGATAGACCTGGGCCATCATCTCGACAAGAAGTTATAGGAACCTCAAACCCATCAACTACTCCTGCTCAAGACTTATCGAGTCCTGCGATGGCGTCTATCGACTTGGCTCCCAGTGCTCTGGAGGTAGAAATTTTCTTAGACGACCCAATCGATTTCCAGGCCTCAAAGATTAATGAAAGTACACTCTGTCAGATATGTTCTGTCCATGGAATCCCCTTCGATGATGTGTTAGTTCCATCGGGGCATGACCGTCTGCACTTGCCCCAGTCGAATATACAGCCTGCAACAAGTTTATGTGCTGGGTTGGCAGCGTACCACCATTAAATTCCTTTCTTCACGACGTGCTACAATACATCATGATTGCTCCCTCTCAATTACATCCAAATAGCCATGCATTCATATAAGGGACTTGCATCCTCTTCATGAGCGTCCTTTTCAGGCTTCCTACTTCCGGCGATATTCGTTACATCTATCGCTTCAAGAGACGGTCGGACAGCCCATCTTTCATATTTCTAGAGCAACATAGTAAATGTTAAATCCTGACTGGGGCATGGAGCAAATTTGCCCAACACAAGCAAGAGTGGTTCTACGTGCATTGTCCTCCCGGTTTCGCCAGTAAATGGGTAGAAGGAAGTAAGTTCATTTTCTAGATCAAAACCTTAATTTGGCAAAATATGCATCTTTTCTGACTCTCTATCCACTTTTTCAGGTATCAATCCATGTCCCGAAGGCTTCGGGTACTCTGAAGCCGTTGCAGCTATCCGAGCCCTCCCCGCAGAAGATCGAGACATAAGATCTCTCATCTCAAATCAGTCACTTATGAGATTCGGGCTGCTAGCGGAAGGTCGCCGAATAAGCCTCCTCCAAGGTGTCACTCTATCCAGACCTGCTTCGGGCAAAGGAAAAAAGTAGGTTGGGCCTTCAGCACGTAAAGCCCCAACACGCCAGAAGAGGGAGAAATTAGAGAAGGCAAGACGCCCGAAGTACCGATGAAAATGTTAGTCCCACTCAGGACCCGATAGTCGAAGTCCACGATATTGAGACGTCATCTTCCCCTTCCAAGGGAAAGAAGAAATTGACCTACAAGTTGAGGAGGAAGAAAGTGGGTGGAACTTCTAAAGTTACGCTTATTCCAGAGGAGAGAGAACCTTCCCCCCAACCCTTAGAAAGTTCACTGAAAGGTCTGTCGAACCTCACCATCCCTGACGATCTGCTCAATTACGGTTTCGACGACTCAGAGGCGCTTAAGCTTCATTCGCCCGCCAGAGGCAATGCAGGAGCTCTAGCCCATGTCCAGGGAGAAAAAACTTCTATTAGTAAAGATAAAGAAACTGGTCCGTCGGAGGGAACACTAGGACACACACGGACACGTGCACTTCACCCTACACTTCAATTTTTGCCACCACCCCGATCTTTTCTAACTTGTCGTTATTCTCATTCCATGCAGGTGACATGGGACGCTCCCACGGATTCGATCGTCTTCACGGCTCATCCATTTTTCATCATTTTGGCCGGGATTCGGGCACCGGCAAGCGCCGAGACAGAGACGACTATGGAAACCGAGACAACCGTCCCCGAGAGTCGACTTATCGAAAGAAATCACACAGCCAGTCTTCACACTCCCGTGATCTTCCTTCTCAAACAGAACAAGGAAGAGAGAAGTCTACGCTGAAGGGGTCTCAACCTGATGTTCCCCGTGATCAACATTCTGGTTCATCTAGCACACGGCAGCCTCGGGAAAACCATAAGAGAACGGAACTTTCAAAGCCACCTCCCCCTGTTCCTGCAGCAGACCCGACGATATCGAAGAAGCTGGCCGAGCTTAAAGTTAAATTTCCCAAAATCTTCTTTGATGGTCTGAAGTTCCTTCCAGCAATCCATCACATTCTAGGACAAGTTAAGCAGAATGCCATCGCTTGCAACAACGACGTTTATGTTCAACATGACGTGTTTGTTCACTTAGTTGAAAAGGTCTCGAAAGTTTTTGTCGAGTGTCAACATGAGATCGACCGTTTGAAGCTTGAAGCCATTTTTGATAAAGACATTATCAAAAATCAGAATGAAGAACTCTCTTCGTACAAGTCCCAACTCGAGGCTGCCGAACAGAGTGCTGAAGATACTACGGAGGCCGTCACTCGCCTAGAAATGAGTCATAAAAAGGAAATTGACGAAGCGGTCCAATGCTATGGAGCCTTGGCTTTAGAAAAGGACTCTATTCAAAAATAAAGGGATGCACTCGCCCTGCAGGTTAAAGAGTTGAAAGAGCTACTCTCTAAGGAGAAAGAAGAGAAGATAGCTGCTCAAGAGGAGTCCTAACGATACTGCAACGAGATTGTTGCTACACGACTCTTGAAGGCAAAGCTCGACGATGATCTTTCCAAGGTCGGGATGGTGAAGGATGAAGCCCGTGAAGAGGGCAAAAGAATAGCATCTACGGAGATTGACTCTTGCCTTGAGGCGGCTACAGAGGCCAGTAGAGAGGAGATCAAGTGCATGTTCGACCCGCTAATAACTGAATACAACGCCCATGTTCTCATGCATTGGCACTTGACTTTTCTTGGTGAAGGCTACCTCGAATCTCTAGCCGAGGCATGGGAAACTTTGATAAAGATTAGAAAGGTGGAATCGAGTGTTGAGGAGGTTGATGAGGATGCTTTAGTAAAAGAGTTTCTCAGGGGGAACGAGCCTTCAGACTTGTCTGCAGCAATGGCCCTTTTTGGCAAAGGCTCTTCTCTATTAAAGGAGAAAAATGACATAGTTGGTCCGTCTGGAACCGGGCCTTCAGCTCCTCCTCCTACTCACTCGGCTGATCGGCCAGTACCTGATCCGTTCGAACAGCACGCCGATTATGATCCGGAAGACCCTGGCATCGGCATTCACGTCTATCTCCCATTCTAGAGGGTGAGACTCCTCGGACGGTTGAAAGACAACAAGAGACCGTATATAAGTCTTTTTCTTAAAGTTCGAAGAACCGTCGCTTTCGGCGAGAGGTTATTGTATTCTAACATTCGTCCTTTGTGTTCTTATGTAGGCCGCTCTGATCCTGAACCGACCCCAAGGAGCAATGACGGCAAGGAGGAGATAGGGAAAGCGAGCGATGCTACTCACGCGGGAGTAACCCCCGGTCCTGATGCTCAGGTGATTGGGGCACTTGACGATGATTAGTCTGAAACTTCGTCCCCCGTCGAAGGGAGTTATGAAATTGAAATTACGGGCGCCTCAGGACACACTTCGAAAGTGAGTATGAAGGAGCAGCTTGACGAAGAGAAAAAGAAGAAGGTTAAGCTCAAGGCCGAGTCCCAAGTAGTAGAACTTGACGACCCGTTGAACAGGCCTCTAAATTTCATTCTTCCTGGCAAATCCAAACCACTGGATGTTCCTCCTCCCACTTCTGACATCGCTTCTTTGGCGAGCAAAACGTCCAAGAGAAAGCGTGTGGGAGAGGAGTCATCCGAGAAAACAACGGAAGGAAAAGAAACTAAAGAAATCGAAGAAGTAGCCACTACACTCGTTCAACGAGGTTTAGCTTAGATCATTGTTATCCCGCCATTTGGCAAGGCCGTAATACCAAGGAATTGACTAGTAACCAGTGAACGGTCCGTCCCAGGGATCAGCTATACATGGGCTCACCACGGATATCGATGAATTTTGTCCGAGTCCGGATCGAGCCAAGATTTGTAGGACATGGCAAGCTGAGCCATGAGAGCCAACCCTTCAAATCTCAAGTCAATTCGAGTTCGTATGCTCGAGTTATGAGCGATGCAAGATTGGATGGAGATCAACTACCAATCGACTCGCTCCTTCGACTCACTCCTTCGACTCGCTTCCCAATGCTTGGGAGTGACGTCTTCGACTCGCTTTGCTCAGAGGCCAATCTCAAGCCAATCAGGTCCGACTCGCTCCACATCCCTCAGAGCTGTTCTCTTCGATTCGCTCTAGCCTAAAGCTATCAAGAATGCACACTTCGACTCGCTCCGCTCAGACAACTGGTTCGACTCCATCAACTTCGACTCCACTGCTCAAACCTTCCAGAACGTCCCATTTCGACTCGCTCGACCAGTTCTAGCTTCGACTCGCTCGACCAAGTACTCACTTCGACTCGCACGAAGCAACATCCAGGACAGAGTAAGAATCAAGTGCCATGTCATCGAGTCGAACGGAAGCGAGTCGAAATGGAAGCAAGTCGAAGGAAATAGCCCACCAAAACTCCATTTCGTATCGATCATATCTCCCAATCTACAAGCCCAAATGCTATGAAATTTTCACAGAAGACTACATGCATGCTAGAGAATGTCCACGCCAAATTTCGACTCCATTGGATGAAATCTTGAGAGAGTCGAAATCTGTTCGTGTCGATCACGGATCGGACCGAAACTTCACGGGCTTGGGCGTACGGGCCTGGTCACGTGTCAGAGAGGGTCTCCCGAGGTCTGAGCGAAATATCAGCCTCCTACACCTATAAATAGATTCCCAAAGCCAACAGAAAAGGGGTTCTTCTTCCTCTTTGAGATCTCCAACGCCCGGACTCCGCCAGATCCAGATCTGAACTCCATTGCTGCTGCTATCAGCGAATTTCACTACTGCAAATCATTGTTGTTCGCTGTAATTCATTGAATCCAATTGTAAACATCAAAGAAAGATCAATAAAATTATCATCTTCATAGTGGACGTAGGCAATACGCCGAACCACTCTAAATTCTTGTGTCTCCTTGCATTTTAGTTATTCTTATTTCTGAAATTTGGAGTTTTTGTTAGATAAATTCCTCTTTTTCCATTTAATTTCTTCACTTTATCTCTTCAAAGACTTCCGAAGAGTGTTGTGCCCAATTTTGGTACAAACACTTTGGTGCTTTCACTGAGAAAAACCCAATTTTTCTCCCACTCTTTGGATCTCCTATCTATATTGGATTGCATAATTCTAAGAAGAAGATCCAGATCTAGAACCTTGAAGCCCTTCCATTCTATTCAGATTTTCAATCAGATCTAGGAAAGGACTTCACCAATTCATTATGGTGAGCACACGTACCACCTTTGCAGCTGCTGATCAAGGAACACGGGACTGACAAAACCCCGTACAATCACCTCCATCCAACCAAAATGTTGCAGGACCTTCAGATCCATCAGGTCCGATAACTAGACAAGAATTCCAGACATTGCTTCAGGAGTTGACCCAAAGTCGACAGCAGCTAGCGGAGCAACTACGCGCCAACACGGAGTTGACTAACCAGCTAAATCGCCAAAGGCAAAGAAGATCTAGAAGAGACCAAGGTTCTCACTCCTCCACAGAGAGCTCAGCCTCCTCTAATGGCCAAACTAGATCCACACGTCCACGGTTGGGTGGAAGCTACGCCCAGGCCACGAGACACCAACCTGCTTCGAATCTTGGGCAACCTAGAGCGGGACCATCCGTTAGCCTCCGCATAGAACCTTCAACTCGGGGAGGAGCTGCCCCTTATCATGTTACCGACAACATTGCTACTACCACCACTGCTGGACGAGGAGGTGATGCTAGGAACCAAGCTGATCCTCAGCATAGCCGACGAGAGCACACTCCTGAACCTTATGTCCCCAAGGATGTTGAACCAAGGAGGCGAGACATAGACCGTCGACCGCGTCCGGTCTAGACTAGCGCTGTGGAACCCGACCACACATTGGCACAACATGCTCCAAGTGCGCATACGACAGATATACCAGCGATGATCTGCCAAATGATCCGTGAAAGTCAGGGTCTATCTAATGACGACTGGGGAAACTCCCGGAGTCATACCCCTTTCACCGATGATGTTTTATATGCTGAACCACCTCGGCACTTCAGGATGCCAGCTTTGCCAGTTTATGAACGGAGCTCTGACCCCAATCAACACGTCCTGAAATATGAATGGCTGATGAATGCTGCCAGAGCTGATGACGCAGTAAATTGCCGTAGCTTCCCCATTTCCCTAGGGGGCATCGCTACCATGTGGTTCACTCGTTTGCCATCGCGATCCATCTCTAACTTTGACCAGATGGCCACCAAGTTTGTCGAACAATTCCGTATGCATGTGGCAAGGCCAAAGGACGTTAACACTCTGTCTAGTGTTACACAAGCTCCCGGAGAAACGCTTAAACGTTACTTGGAGCGATTCCATGCCGCGTGTGCGGAAATAAGCAATCCCACCAATAACTCTATCCTGATGGCTTTGACTAAGGGGATTGATGTTGATTCCGAGTTCGGAAATTAGTTAGCTGGGAAACCACCTGCGTCATTGGACCGTTTATATTCTAAGGCAGCCCAATTCCTAAGAAGGGAGGATGCGAGACAATCTAGGAAGCAGGATGACGCAGGACCCAACGTCGAAGGTATCCAGAGTAACGTCGCTGTTAAACAGTCTGGAGATAGTCCTGGAAAAATCCAGTTGAACGTCCAAAATAAAAAGAATCAGCAGAGGGACAATAGAAATCAGAACAAAAAACGCGATCAGGATCGTGGACCACGACGTAGAGCTTCCATGTACGAAAACTACACTCCATTGAACACGTCGTTGGAAAATGTGAACTTGTAGATCTGCATTACCATGCAGTATAAGAAGCCTGCCCCGAAACCACCAACTGAAAGACAAATCCAAACAGGAAAGTTCTGTAGGTTCCATGTGAGTTAAGGCCACAACACTAATGAGTGTCGTCACTTACAAGACCTCATTGAAAAACTGATACGAGAGCGGAAGTTGGATCAGTATGTATGGGCGCCGCAATCCGGTGGTGCGGGACCATCAAATCAGAATCGTGCACCGAACCAGGAAAGGCAGGAAAAACCCGCTCGTGCGGACGGGAGGTTGGTCATCAATAAAATAAGTGGTGGTCCTCACCCAGCAAATCAAAGCTGGAAGGAAATGGAGTCGTATGCCAGTTCTATCAGGCATGCAGACTTCGAGTGTTGCAGTAGTCTTGACGAGGGGGCTCCGGCCAAGCAACAAAAAACGATGACGGATGACATCGTGTTCAGAAGCACAAACGCAGATAAAATCGAAGCTCCCACTATCGACCCACTGGTCATCTCTACACAAGTAGGCCCCGCTTGGATAAAAAGGATCTTAGTTGACAATGGAAGCTCTATGAATATTTTGTTCAAGCGAGCTTATGATCAAATGAAGATGGAAGCCGCAGACTTAAAGCCTTGTTAGTCTCGAGTCCATGGTTTCAACGGAAGTGCCACAATTCCCACTGGGATGGTGGAACTGCCAGTGGAGTTGGGAGTAGGAGAACGTCAGAGAGTACGAATGTTGCAATTCATCGTTCTGTACATAGACTCCCCTTACAATGCTTTCTTAGTCCGACCAGCCCTCGCTGAATTCAGAATAGCCATTGCCCCATGGTGTTTGACCTTGAAATTTCCCACCGATCATGGAATAGGGATCGTTCATGGAGATCAGGCTACTGCTAGAGCCTGCTATGTTGTTGAGCTACGGGAGGCACAGCGGAAGGAGAAGGGAAAGGGCGTAGAGGAATCTCTCTGCGTCCGTTTCACCAACAATTGAAAATTAACGCCCGGGCCCAGGCCCGGGCACCCCAGCCAATTCCTCAAGGATCTTGACCCGAGAGAAACTGAAGACGAAGGAGAATCTAAAGAAAGTCAAGCATCCCCAGCCGAACTGACGATTGATGTCCCAATTGACGATAGCAATGATTCAAAAATAATAAAGATTGGATCTCAGCTAAGCCAGCAAACCCAAGAGGAATTGGTTGAATTTATGCGGGCAAATCTTGACGTATTTGCCTGGGCACATTCTGATATGTGAGGGATCTCGCGGGACATCGCGAGCCACACTCTGAACATTAACCCGCGGCATGTCCCGGTTAAACAAAAAAGGCGCGGCATGGATCCAGAGAGATCTGCCGCCCTTAAAGAGGAAATAGAAAAGCTTGAAGAGAACAGATTCATTCGAGATGCGCTATATCCCGAATGGGTGTCAAACCCCATGCTCATCCGAAAGCCAAATGGGAAGTGGAGAACATGTGTCGATTATTCTGACCTGAATAAAGCATGCCCCAAAGACAGTTTCCCGCTTCCTAGGATTGATCATCTGGTGGATTCGACGGTTGGACATGAGCCCTTATCCTTCATGGACGCGTATTCAGGCTACAATCAGATACCGATGCATCTACCCGATCAAGAACACACCAGCTTCGTGACCAATCTGGGACTTTACTGTTACAAGGTTATGCCGTTCGAACTCAAGAACACCGGAGCTACCTACCAGCGGTTGGTCAATCGGATGTTCGCTAATCAAATAGGGAAGACAATGGAAGTATATGTAGATGACATGCTTGTGAAGTCACGACTCTCCACCGACCATGTAAAAGACCTGGAAACTATGTTCAACATACTTCGGGAATACAAAATGAAGCTCAACCCACTGAAATGTCACTTTGGGGTTGCATCCGGAAAATTCCTTGGGTTCATCGTTAACGCCCGGGGAATCGAAGCCAATCCCGAAAAGATTTGGGCAATCAGAAATCTTAAAACTCCCAAAACTATAAAGCAAGTCCAGAGTCTCAATGGAAAAGTAGCAGCATTGAGCAGGTTCATTTCAAAGTCCACTGACAAATGCATTCGCTTCTTCGATCTGATTCGAAAAGGGAAACGAAACTTTGAATGGACCACGGAATGTGAGGGTGTATTCCAAGCGCTAATCCAAAATCTATCCACACCACCTATCCTGTCTAAACCCATCGACCATGAGAAGCTGTTCGTATATTTGGCGATATCAGAGAACGCTATCAGCTCTGCATTAATCCGAGAAGAAGACAAAATACAGAAGCTGGTGTACTACATCAGCAAACGATTGATTGGAGCTGAAAGGAACTACCCGAAGTTAGAAAAGTTGGCCTACTGCCTCATGATTGCATCAAGAAAACTCCGACCATACTTCCAGGCACATCCCATTGTTGTTTACACCGACCAGCCGTTACGATAGGTCCTTTTGCGGCCTGAAACATCTGGTAGGTTACACAAATGGAACATTGAACTGAGTCAGTTCGATATTACTTACACTCCGAGACGAGCAATCCAAGGACAAATCCTCGCTGATTTCATAGCAGAATTCACCGTTCCAGAGGACTTGCCCGAAACCAGTAAATCCCCTGAATCTATTTGGAAGATGTGTACCGATGGTGCATCAAATGACAGATGTTCAGGTGTCGGTGTTGTACTCGAAACCCTCGAAGGTCGATCCATATGCTACGCTTTGAAGTTTGACTTTCATGCAACCAATAATGAAGCTGAATACGAAGCCCTCTTAGCTGGCTTAAAATTTACTAGAGATCTAAAAATCATCGCTGTGGAAATTTACTGTGATTCACAGTTGGTTGTGTGTCAAGTACGGGGAGAGTATCAGGCAAGAGATCGAAGGTTGGCCGCTTACTTAGCTCGAGTTCGGGAAGTACTGAATCAGTTTGAATACTATGCCATCTATTGCATACCTCGAGAACGCAACCAAAAGGACGATTCATTGGCAAAACTAGCCAGCACGGGCGAAGCTCAACAAATGGGACTCGTTCCTGTAGAAACGCTATCTTCCCCAAGTATCGATCGGACCGAAATAAATCGGGTATGCGAAACTTTTCCTGAAAAGGACTCGTGGATGACTCCGCTAAAAAATTACATCGAACACGGAACCCTGCCGGAGCACGGGAGTGAAAAAAGACAGGTCCTTCGAAAGGCCTCAAGATTTACCATCCAGGGTGGACTCATGTACAGAAGGGGATACTCGGTTCCCCTACTCCGGTGTATCACTCACGATGAAATTAAACAAGTGTTACGCGATGTGCATGAAGGAGAATGTGGCGATCACACCGGGGGGCAAGCATTTGCCAAGAAAATACTTCGTTACGGATATTACTGGCCCACCGTGAATCGCGATGCGTTAGAATATGCAAAGAAATGTGATAGGTGCCAGAAATACGCCCGAATCCCAAGGGCTCCTCCTACTGAGATAACACAAATGGTCAGCCCATGGCCGTTCGCAATGTAGGCCATCGACATCATCGGTGCTCTACCTCTGGCAAAGGGTGGAGCGAAGTACGCCATCATCGCAGTTGATTACTTTACAAAGTGGGCTAAAGCTGAAGCTCTCGCTACCATTACGACGAAGAAAGTAATCAACTTTGTGGTTCGTAACATCATCTGTCGATTCGGTCTCCCACACACCATAATTACGGACAACGGAACCCAATTCAACAGCGCTGAATTCAAAGATTTTTGCAAATGATTTTGCATCCAAAAGAAATTCTCCACAGTTGCACATCCTCAAGCAAACGGACAGGTCGAAGTAGTTAATAAAGTTATAAAATCCATCCTGAAGAAACGACTGGAAATGGTCGGGGGCATGTGGGTCGATGAACTTTCTATGGCTCTATGGGCTTACCGAACAACTCACAAGACCACGACCGGCCACACTCCGTTCTCTCTTTCCTACGGATCAGAGGTCGTTATTCCAGTCGAGCTAGAAGTACCTTCTCATCATGTGACATACTATGATCCAAAGACAAATGCTATATTACTTGCTAAATCTCTCGACCTACTAGATGAGAAGCGTGGGGAAGCTGACTTGAGGGCGGCTGCGCATTGAAGTCGAGTCGCCCGATTGTACAATGCCAAGGTCCGTCCGCGAACCTTCGAGTTAGGCGATCTCGTCTTAAAAAGAATCTATCTGGTTCCTTCGCATATGAAGCCTACATGGTAAGGACCGTATGTTATTGAACGAAGGCTCGGAGATGGCACGTTCAAATTATCGATCGTCGACGACCTTACCCTGCCAAGAGCTTGGAATAGCGAAAGCCTTCGCCGTTATTACATCTGACAGGCTATCTCTATCCATTTAGTTTACTTTCATTTTATGCAATTTGTTTATGCATTTCGAAATTAGAACTTGTAATAAGGCAACTGACTTTGCCATACTTTCTTATTTAAGCAATAAAATGCAACCTCTTCGAGCCAGAGCTGTGATTTACTTGAAATACTTCATATGACCATCACTATGCACGGAGAGCTAAGTCTCATCATACAGTGGGATTTATTCAAATAGAGAGTGGCTGTGGTGCAACCAATCACTCTCTAAGTGAAACTCGAGCTCGGGGACAAGCCATCACATCAAAGTCAAAAAAGGGATTGGTACACGACAACCCTTCATCAACTCCGAACTCCCAGAGCGCGAGTCGGAGTATAAACATTCAACTCCATATTCCCGGAGTGCGAAGTGGAGTATAAACATCCAACTCTGAATTCCCAGAGCGCAAACTGGAGTATAAACATTCAACTCTGTATTCCCAGAGTGCGAACCGGAGTATAAACATCCAAATCCGAATTCCCAGAGCGCGAACCGGAGTATAAACATTCAACTCCGAATTCCCAGTGCGTGAACCGGAGTATAAACATTCAACTCCGTATTCCCAGAGTGCGAACCGGAGTATAAACATCCAACTCCAAATTCCCAGTGCGTGAACTGGAGTATAAACATTCAACTGTGAAATCCCAAAGCACGAACCGAAGTATAAACATTCAACTCTGAATTCCCAGAGCGCGAACCAGAGTATAAACATCCAACTCCGAATTCCCAGAGTGCGAACCGGAGTATAAACATTCAACTCCGAATTCCCAGAACGCGAACCGGAGTATAAACATTCAACTCCGAATTCCCAGAGCGCGAACCGGAGTATAAACATTCAACTCCGAATTCCCAGAGCGCGAACTGGAGTATAAACATTCAACTCCGTATTCCCAGAGCGCAAAGCAGAGTATAAACACCCAACTCCGTATTCCCAGAGCGCGAACCGGAGTATAAACATTCAACTCCGTATCCCCAGAGCGCGAAGCGGAGCATAAACATCAACTCCGAATCCCCAGAGCGCGAACCGGAGCATAAACATCAACTCCGAATTCCCAGAGCGCGAACCGGAGTATAAACATTCAACTCCGAATTCCCAAAGCGTGAACCGGAGTATAAACATTCAACTTCGTATTCCCAGAGCGCGAAGCGGAGTATAAACACCCAACTCCGATTCCCAGAGCACGAACTGGAGTATAAACATTCAACTCCGTATCCCTAGAGCGCAAAGCGGAGCATAAACATCAACTCCGGATTCCCAGAATGCAAGTGCCAATTCCAAGTCTCCCGATCGCAGACATATGATCGAAACTTAAGCCAGCGTAACCAGCCACTGATGAATGAATGGGAATCCCCGGAGTACAAAAATTATTATCGACAATCAAGCAAGCATGGACGCATTAATCAATCTCTGATTGCTTCAGACATCCGTTCGGTGGCGCGAGACTCAACGCGTTACAAGTAAGAAGCGATCATCGGCTGACGGTTTACAACTCATCCCCAAGATTGGGGGGCAGGACTTAGGCATCTACCACTGATTGAAGCAATGCGATTGTCATAATTCAACTCGCTTCCCAGTCGCAAGCCATGTCCACAGTTCCCTAACTTGGCAAACTAAAACAAGCTTGGTTTGGAACCTGAAACTTCACAAGCGCATTTCGAACACTGAAACACTTAGAAAAATACACAATGACAAGAAAGAAAAATTTCATTTCTGTTGATTATAGGAGGCGTTCGTGTACAAGTTTCCAAAAAATTCCTACTAGCAGGGGCCGAACCCGCATTTATACACGACTAACGAAATGCAAAAAATCAAAATACGTCAGACGATCATGCCTAGTCTCTCTTCTTCCTTGGCTTCCTCTTTAGTGTAGACCCGCTTGAGCCATCGCCAATTTTCCTCTTCAAGCCTGTGCCTTTCGGTGGTTGGTGTTCCGGCAATGGCATTATGTCGACATCCTCCTCCGAACTCGTGTGAATGAGAATGCTTCCTACTGGCGGAGTCGGAGGAACGGGATCAATTACAGACGGTGGAATGGGCAGGCTGGTGAGAAAGACAGAACCACCAGGAGACATCATTCCGAGCGGGGCAGGTCCCGATGCTGCCATCCCGCATCCAAAGCTGCCGCCATAACTAGCTACTGCCAGTTCAGCGTCGATCTGGGCAAACATCTCCTCTTCGGTCACTGCTTGAGCCCCGTTAGGGGCATCAGCAGTCGGCATTGAAGAGCTTGCAGCAGGATCAGTTCCGCTCATAACAGATGGCAAGTCAGCACGAGGATCGCCATGGCACCGAAAAAGTTCATCCATCAACTACTCATTGAACACGATCGAACCCACTGCATATCATCAATCGGGGCAGCTGTGCTCACAGTGGTTGCCTCGGTCACGATAGCCTCCTGTGTCTGATATAGTCCTTGAGTAGCAGGAGGTATGTGCGGCGCAACGTCAATCACTCGACAAAGAATGAAAAAAGTGTTAGAACTTAAACTCGATCGAAGACTTCGACTCATGAAAGACATGTAGAATGTTCGGAGTACATTCCTCGGTTTGGCTTATAAGCGATGGGGTGGCTTTGGTCGCTGTAGTTGGAGACATCCGCGGCTGATCCGGATTATAGGCAGGAACAGCTTGAGGGTCAGCCGCAGGCGAAGATTCAGGCTGGGTTGACACCGGAATGTCAAGACTTGCATCATGATGTCCAACCCCGGAGCCCTCTCCTATCTCCAGGTGCTGGGTGCGGAGCCTCTCCATCTCATGAGAGATCATCGAATCATGGAGAATATTCTTTTCGTCATCAGTTAACAGACGATTCTCGAGCTCGAATTCATCCACAGACTCACCCTGGTGCGCCTCTTTCTCTTCCTCAACCAATCGGCCCCAAGCACTATGGAGATGCGTCGAATAATCATCGAGCCAGGCCAAACCCCTGTACCTCATCACGTTAGCATTATAGACAACGAGGAGGTCTTCAATATCGGCCTCTAGCCTGGACTCGGCCAATTTCACCCTTTCTTCGACCTCAGTCTCCACTTTCTGGACTTTAACCACCGCCGCATCCCGTTCTCCCCTGAGCAGAACAGCTTGATCGCACGCCTCCTGGGCTGCATTGTTCGCGTCATCTTTTTCTTTAACCAAGCTGGCGAATTTGGCTTTCAGTTCATTAAGCTCCTTGACTGCCGCATCCCGCTCGGCAATAACTTTGGTATTCCGGTGGCCCATCTCCTCCACCAGGGCAACATGCATCTGCCCCAACCTCTCCATCTCCGCCTTCGCTTCATCAGCCTTCTTAATGGCCTCAATCTCAGATTTCCAAGAAGACTAGGACTCAGCAGAGAGTACCTGAATAATACGATCCCTTTTCGCAAGCTCGGTTTCCATCTTCTCGATCTCCTTAGCCCGCTCGAAGGCCACTTTGGAAGCTTTTTCGGCAACCTTCGCCAACTCTCGATATTGGGTATAGATGTCGTGGACAAAGTCATGCATCATGCCTTCTACCGACGATGGAATTCTCTTCAAGTGGGGAGGGAAAACATAACCGTTGAAGCAAATATTAGGGAAATCCTTCTTCATTTGAGCCAACTTAAGGGCCCCTTCTCCAGTGGGATCAGCGGGGACCTGCTCTGTATCCATGGAAGATGTGGTCTCGACTCTCTGGAGATGAGTCTCAGATCTGGAAGTATGAGAAGAAGGCCTGTGACAAGGAGGCTTCGGTGGATATGAAGTTTGAACGGGAGGAGGAGATGGAAGCCTAGGAGGAGGAGAACGTGATCTAGACCAGCGTCGGTATTCTCTAACCCTGTCACGTCCATACTTATCCTGACTAGAGTGCTCGCGATCGCGATCCCTATCAGAATCCCTCCTGCGAGAATCGTAATATCCAGAAGCCATTCGGGCTGAGCGAAGACTATTCAACATTGATCCTCTCCCAGACATTGTACCTAAAAATGAGAAGCGAAGAAAGCGTTAGCGACTTCCTAAGTTGGACGAAGTACAGTTGTGGATCATGTAGTGTAGTGATGTGTATGCATGTGCAATCCCCCGACCAACCAGAAATGTCGGCTGCACCCATAGCAAGCGACCTGCTCGGTTCAAAAACACTATCAAGCCCTTCTATCCCTGCATCGTGAGGAGACGACACGAAATCCGAGATCGAAATATCATCAAGCCCAGCAAAAGGACTCTCCACTTGCGGGGGAGGAGCCTCTGAAATTCTAATCCCCTGGGAAGGTAAAGACACGACCACAGATTTAAATCTCTTGGATTTGGGATGTTTGTGAGCAGCGGCCTTGCCTTTTCTTTTTCCTCCGGATTCATGAACATCGGAAGGAGGCACGACCGGAAGCTCAGTATCGGTAGGCGTTCTTTCTGGATCAACTTCTTCGGTGATCGCAACTGCGGGCGCTTTACGATTCACGCGTTTCTTCGGGGCCACCCTATGTATCACATCCAGGTGAATGCTCTGTCTTCGTTCTATCAGCGCGACAGCCCTCAAATTCCTGCCGGTCAGAGCTAAGTCTATGTGCCTCTCTTCGCCTGGAAACGCTTGAAAAATCCGAACAAGCTCCCTGAAGTACACGCCATCGGGGCGAGAGATTGCGGCTACAAGGAAGAAAAAGTACGCCAGTATTTAAAATCTATTGCTAGTATCTCAATGATTCAAGAAGCAAAGTGGAGACACTTACGTCTATCTAACCACCGCCTAGCAAATCCAGGGGGGCACCGAACGTAGAACCATTCGGAATTGTAATAACTTAGCCTCCCCCGGGAACCCAACACAATGTGACAGCTTCTGACTGCCTCCAGGAAGGTGAAAGAGGGGCTATCTCCGCGGCTCTTGACGTTGAATAAATATCTAATTTCGATCGACTTCGGCGGTCGAAAGAGGATCTCCATAAATAGGATGAAGGTGCTGTTTAGCAAGGCATACCCGTTGGGGTGTAGCTGAGACGGGGCTATACCAAGAAACGATAACGTCTCCCTTATATAGTCATTAAAGGGAGGAAGTGTCCCCGCTGTGCAAGCATGACGGTTAAAAGCAGTAAACCAATCCGAGGGATTGTGTGGCCTATCGGTTGGCCCAGGAAGTAGTACGTCGTCAAGTGACAAACCGTGCCTTAAGCAGATCCGGCCTAACATGTCTTCAGAAATACCCGACGGCACGAAATCTAATGGATTGAGTATAAACCGAGCCCCTTGACGCTCGTCCGGAGCTATCCCAATAACTTGGGCCTCTATAACCGGTATCTCAATAGTTGAAGGAGCAGAACTTGGAAATTCCGGCTGCTGGGAACTTGAAGGATCCATAACCAGCTAGCTTATAAAAAATCATTGTTAAACTGACAAATAACACTCGTGCATCCCCTAGTGTAACGTGTGTAAGCGTGTTGTGCAGTGCAATACTGTATATTATTTGGGAAGATCAATCGGATTAAGGAAAACGTGTAGCGAACGAGACTTCGGAATTTCAGTAAGAAGGACCGTCATCGCTGACCGTCACAACCGTGCCATCCAGTTATTAACTATCACTCTAGATCGAAGTTTGGTGTTATTTTTTATAAGTTGTAGTTTCATCGACGAGCTTCGATAGGAAGTCAGATATGCGGTAAAACTATTAAGTCCGAGTATGCCAATTTGAAGCTCGTTGGAGGCAGTTGTTCGAGTATGTGAAAAGTTTAAAGTTTTTAACCAAATTTGTATTGCTCATGAGAGCCAGGCTCGCATCGATGAATTATAGGCATGTGCGTTTGAGTTATACACGATCATAAGGATGGAGTGCAAGTTCGACTCGTTCCAAGAGCCATCTCCTTTGACTCCATCCAAGAGTTATGCATTTCGACTCGGTCCAAGGCAACCAATTCGACTTGCTCCGAAGTCATGCATTTCGACTCGGTTCATAGCAACCAATTCGACTCGCTCCAAAGTCATGCATTTCGACTTGGTCCAGAGCAGCTACTTCGACTCGATCGAAAGCCACCATTTCGAGTCGATCAGACACAGCCCCTTTGTACCAATCAACAGACTCGAAGCATTCGACTCGATGCGAAGCTCCACCATCGATTGACACGAAGGCCTCTGCCTCATCCTCTTGAATCCGCTACTCCAGATCGACACGAAGCTAAGGCCGGCGATTCTTCGATCGATCACGAATCTGATCGATTTAGTGTTAGAAATCGAATCTCCTCGTTTACGGGATGTTTTCACTCGATGGATTACCTCAATTTGTTAGTTGATTCGAGTAGTTAAAGATGCAAATCGATTCGAAGGCGAGGGCGTATGTTCTTTTTGCTCGAGTTTCTGAGCATTACGAAGGCAGGTAGAGATGAAAGGTAAAAACCAGAAAAAAGGCTAAGTATGGAGTATTTATATGGAGTCGAAAACAAGAGGAATAACCGATTTGAATTCCAGTAGGGTCGAGCGCGTGCTTCAACTCACAGTGCACTGATGCGGAGCTCCTTTTCGTATCGCTCCTTCGACTCCATCCTCGTGACTAGTTCGACTCCCTCATACAGCCATAAAAAATGTCACTTCGACTCGCTCAATCTGTGAATGTCTCGACTCGCTCTACTGCCTCCTGTATGTTTCGACTCGCTTCCCTGCGATTCGAACCCAAGACCAAGTCGAACGACTAGTTCGACTCCATCAGGGAGTCTACATCGACTCGCTCAGTTCGAGTCCGTCATCAACTCGACATACCTACTTCACGTCCACAAAATCCAATGAAAACTATCTTCGATGTTTCAATCCTTACAACGATTCAGGAGAGGATCGTTACGAAGGGACATTCAAAAACAACCATCGAGCATTGTTACAACGGATTCCACATCGGTTCAGGAGAGAATCGGTACGGAATTTGAAAACAATAAACTGACAATGACCGAGAACGTACGAACGTCAGCGGGAGTTAGATTAACATGTATACATGAATGGCGAACTAATTTTCAATATTCCAGATTCCTAGGAATCAGAGATTTATCCAGTAACCGCTAGCACACAGCAATCAGTTGCAACAATAAAGGGCACAGCAGTCGACAGTCAACAGATTACATTATCAAGAAGGACGGTCAAAGATTACAACTTTCATCGAAAAGACGATAACTATTCAGAGTAAAGACCGCAACACTTCAAAGCACATCATGTTTTCACAAGACGTACTTTGGGGGCAAATGTTATCCCGCCTTTTGGCAAGGCCGTAATACTAAGGAATTGACTAGTAACCAGTGAACGGTCCGTCCCAGGGATCAGCTATACATGGGCTCACCACGGATATCGATGAATTTTGTCTGAATCCGGATCGAGCCAAGATTGGTAGGACATAGCAAGTTGAGCCATGAGAGCCAACCCTTCAAATCTCAAGTCAATCCGAGTTCGTATGCTCGAGTTATGAGCGATGCAAGGTTGGATGGAGATCAACTACCAATTGACTCGCTCCATCGACTCGCTCCTTCGACTCGCTTCCCAACGCTCGGGAGTGACGTCTTCGACTCGCTTTGCTTAGAGGCCAATCTCGAGTCAATCAGGTCCGACCCGCTCCACATCCCTCAGAGTTGTTCTCTTCGACTCGCTCTAGCCTAAAGCCATCAAGAATGCACACTTCGACTCGATCCACTCAGACAACTGGTTCGACTCCATCAACTTCGACTCCACTGCTCAAACCTCCAAGTACGTCCCATTTCGACTCGCTCGACCAGTTCTAGCTTCGACTCGCTCGACCAAGTACTCACTTCGACTCGCTCGGAGCAACATCCAGGACAGAGTACGAATCAAGTGCCACATCATCGAGTCGAACGGAAGCGAGTCGAAATGGAAGCGAGTCGAAGGAAACAGCCCACCGAAAACTCCATTTCGTATCGATCATATCTCCCAATCTACAAGCCCAAATTCTATGAAATTTCACAAAAGACTACGTGCATGCTAGAGAATGTCCATGCCAAATTTCGACTCCATTGGATGAAATCTTGAGCGAGTCGAAATCTGTTCGTGTCGATCACGAATCGGACCGAAACTTCACGGGCTTGGGCGTACGGGCCTGGTCACGTGCCAGAGAGGGTCTCCCGAGATCTGAGCAAAATATCAGCCTCCTACACCTATAAATAGACCCCCAAAGCCAACAGAAAAGGGGTTCTTCTTCCTCTTTGAGATCTCCAACGCCCGGACCCCGCCAGATCCAGATCTAAACTCCATTGCTGCTGCTATCAGTGAATTTCACTGCTGCAAATCATTATTGTTTGCTGTAATTCATTGAATCCAATTATAAACATCAAAGAAAGATTAATAAAATCATCAACTTCATAGTGGACGTAGGTAATACACCGAACCACTCTAAATTCTTGTGTCTCCTTGCATTTTAGTTATTCTTATTTCTGAAATTTGGAGTTTTTGTTAGATAAATTCCTCTTTTTCCATTTAATTTCTTCACTTTATCTTTTCAAAGACTTCCGAAGAGTGTTGTGCCCAATTTTGGTGCAAACAATCATGTAATTACTTTCATTTATGTATCTTCATAGTCAATGTAGACAGACTTTTGACTCCGAGTTTTGGAGGAGTGGTTGTAGAACCCCATTTTGGATCAATGAATAAAGTTTAGTTTCTTCGTCTTTTAAATGACTCCTGTTTTTTAGCTTTCTGTATAACTGTGGTCAAAACTCAAGTTCTTGTGAGTCACATGAACCTCCAATCCATTTTCACATGGCTCGGAGATTCTTTAGAATCGTACATCTCTTATTTCACATTTTTGGTACTTAGAATATTTTTTAATCCGCACTCTGGGGACTTAGAGTACTCCAGTCCGCGTTCATGGGACTTGGAGATTTAATTCGTTTATACTCTAGTCCGCACTCCGGGAACTTAGAGTACTCCAGTCTGCATTCAGGGGACTTGGAGATTTAAGTCGTTTATACTCTAGTCCGCACTCCGGGGACTTAGAGTACTCCAGTCCGCGTTCAGGGGACTTGACGATTTAAGTCGTTTATACTCTAGTCCGCACTCCGGGGACTTAGAGTACTCCAGTCCGCATTCTGCGGACTTTGAGATTTAAGTCATTTATACTCTAGTCCGCACTCTGGGGACTTAGAGTACTCCAGTCCGCATTCAAGGGACTTGGAGTTTTAAGTCGTTTATACTCTAGTCCGCACTCCGGGGACTTAGAGTACTCCAGTCCACATTCAGGGGACTTGGAGTTTTCAGTCGTTTATACTCTAGTCCGCACTCCAGGGAGTTAGAGTATTCCAGTCCGCGTTCGGGGGACTTGGAGATTTTGAGTCGTTTATGCGAGTTCGTACGTCAGACAGAATAATGTAACTCCAGTTGTTTGCCACCGGATTATAAGGCACAGAAACATCGGTAATTCATAGAAAAGATGGCTTTAAGCCTTTATTAATGAAAACAAACTAAATCATCCGATTACATGCTAAAAAGGAAACTAAGAATCAATGGAATAAAAACATACGGGAAATAATTGCACCTAAAACATGAAAGAAACAGGCTAAATATAATAACGTTGCAAATGTTCACTGTTCCACGCTCGAGGGAGTGTCACGACATCGACGGTCGCTAGCTTGAAAGTTACCTCTCCAAGCTTCCATTCAATGACATATGGACCTTCCCAGTTGGGATTCATCTGTGATGGTACCGAGAAAACTCGCTTTAAAAAGAGATTACCCACATCAAAGATTCTTGGGCGGACTTTTTCGTTGTAATATCGCTTTACTCGGTGCCTATATGCTGTCGCCCTTAACTCAACTTCTTCACGTTTTTCATCAACGAAGTCCAGTGATTCCAACAAGAGATCCTGATTCGTCTTAGGATCATAATGTGTCACCCGATGTGATGGAACTTCAAGCTCCACGGGTATAACAGCTTCTGAGCCATATGCCAATGCGAATGGAGTGTGGCCAGTCGTGGACTTGTGGGTAGTTCTATAAGCCCATAGCGCTGTTGGAAGTTCATCTACCCACTAGCCTCCGGCCTTTTCCAAACGCTTCTTCAATATGGACCTGATTATTTTGTTCACGGCTTCAACTTGTCCATTAGCCTTCGGATGAGCAATTGCGGCGAACTTTTTCTCAATGTCGTACTTTAAACATAAATATTTGAATTCCCTACTTTCAAATTGAGTTCTGTTGTCTGTAATGATGGTTCGCGGGAGGCCAAAGCGGCATATAATGTTTCGTACAACGAAGTTAATGACCTTCTTGGAGGTGATTGTGGCTAAAGGCTCTGCCTCGGCCCATTTTGTGAAGTAGTCAACCGCAACTATCGCGTATTTTGCACCACCTTTGGATATAGCCAAAGAACCGATTATGTCGATTTCCCAGATTGCAAACGGCCAGGGACTAACCATTTGTTTGAGTTCCATTGGTGGAGCTCTCGGGATTTTCGCTTATCTTTGACACTTGTCACATTTTCTTACATAGTCTGCAGCATCCCGATTCACAGTTGGCCAATAGTATCCGTAGCGGAGGATCTTTTTTGCTAGTGTCTGCCCCACAGTATGGTCGCCACATTCTCCTTCGTGAACTTCCTCCCAGACCCGCTTTGTCTCATCATGGGCAATGCACCATAGTAAGAATGACCTGTCGTTTTTTGCTTCTTCTTTCGGGCAAAGTTCCATTTAGCAGGTATTGTTTCAATGGGGTTATCCACGACTCCTTCTCGATTTCAATTTCCAACACAAAATCGACTTCCATCACATCTATTCTTGGAGCATGTAAGGTTTCAACGAGAACTAATCCCATTTGCTGTGCATTGCCAGTGCTTGCGAATTTGGCCAACGAGTCAGCTTCCTTGTTCTGTTCACGCGGGACATGCGAAATGTCATAATGTTCGAAGTTCGCCAATAGTTCCTGAACCAGAGCAAGGTACGGAGCAAGCTTTTGTCCCCTTACTTGGTAATCTCCTCGCACTTGGTACACCACCAGCTGCGAGTCACAAAAGATTTCAACTGATTTTACCCCGAGTTCTCCAACGAGCTTTAAACCAACAATCAATGCCTCATATTCTGCTTCATTATTCGTAACCGGGAAATTGAGCTTCAAAGCATAACAAATCAATCGATTTTCTGGAGCAACGGCCGTTTGATGCCCCATCGGTGTACAATTTCCACTGAATGGGGGGAATGACACTGTGACCATCTGGTTCGTCCGATATAGTAAACTCAGCAATGAAATCTGCTAATGCTTGCCCTTGTATGGCTCTTCGTGGCAGGTAGGTAATATCGAACTGACTCAATTCGATATTCCATTTTAACATCCTTCTAGAAGTTTCTGGTCGTTGGTGTACCTGTTGCAAGTGATGATCGGTATAGATACTGACTGAGTGTGCTTGAAAGTATGGACGTAGCTTACGTGAAGCAATCACCAAGCAATAGGGCAATTTCTCAATTTTAGGATAATTTCTTTCTACCCCCGTTAAACGTTTACTAACGTAATACACCGGCTTTTGAACTCGGTCCTCCTCGCGGACCAAAGCCGCACTTATAGCATGCGGGGATACGGCCAAGTATACGTACACCATTTCGTGGTCTACTGGTTTCGACAGCAATGGAGGACTTTCTAAATGCCTTACCAGATCTCGGAACGCTTCCTCACCGTGGGATGTCCACTCGAAATTCCTCTTTCCTTTCTTTATTATATCGAAGAAGGGAATACCCTTGTTTGTGGCTCTAGATATGAATCAACTCAGTGCACCCACCTTTCCATTCAAGCTTTGTACCTGTTTTATAGTTCTAGGCACTTGTATATCTTGAATAGCTTCAATCTTTTCTGGGTTAGCTTCAATTCCCCGGGCATTAACAATGAATCCTAAAAAATTCCCTGACGCAACGCCGAAGGAACACTTCAGAGGGTTGATCTTCATCCCATAATATCTGAGTATGCCAAACATCTCTGTTATGTCTCGAATGTGGTCGTTTGATTGTCGTGACTTCATGAGCATGTCATCCACATAGACTTCCATTTTTCTACCAATATGATCTTTGAACATTCGATTCACCAAACGCTGATAGGTCGCTCCCGCGTTTTTCAATCCAAAAGGCATCACTACATAGCATTATAGCCCAACGTCTATGACAAAACTAGTGTGTTCCTGGTCCAGAATGTGCATCGGGATCTGATTGTATCCCGAGTATGCATCCATGAACAACAATAACTCGTGTCCTGTAGTGGAGTAGACCAACTGATCAATTCTAGGCAATGGGAAACTTTCCTTAGGGCATGATTTGTTTAAATCGGAATAATCTACGCAAGTTCTCCATTTCCCGTTTGCCTTTTTACTAGCACGGGTTTGACACCCATTCAGGGTAGAGGGCGTCGCGGACGAACCCATTAGTTTTGAGCTTATCCACCTCCTCTCTGAGAGCAGCGAACCTCTCTGGGTCCATTCCTCTCCTTTTCTATTTGACTGGGACGTACCTCGGGTCTATGTTCAACATATGACTCGTGATTGCGGGAGAAATCCCGCACATGTCGGAATGTGTCCAAGCGAAAACATCGAGATTCGCTCGGAGGAAATCACTAAGGTCCTCGGTCATCGAGGGGCTGAGTTGTGATCCAATCTTCAGTACTCGCGATTGATCGTCTCAGCCGACCGAAATGTTAATCGTCAGTTCAGCCGGTGCTGCTTTTTCTTCCCTGGGTTCCTCATCGTCGTCTCTCGGATTTATGTCTCTGTAGATCCGAGAATTTTGCCCGAGCCAAGGCTCGGGCATTACTTGTCAATTGTCAGTATTCTGAATACGGACGGAATTGTTCGCAACCTTTCCTTTTTCCCTCCGTTGGGCCTCTCGGAGCTCAGCTACATAACATGCACGACCAGTCGCCTAGTCGCCATGAACAACACCTACTCCTTTGTTAGTCGGAAATTTTAAAGTCAAACACCACGGGGCCAATGCTGCCCTAAACTTAGCCAGGGCCGGTCGGTCCAGAAACACATTGTATGGAGAATCTACATCCAAAACTACGAAAGGTAGGATTCGCACCCTCCTACGCTCACCTTGTCCCAGTTCAACTGGAAACTCAACATACCCCACTACATCAGTCGCTGCGCCATTAAAGCCATGTATACGAGCTTTAGATGGCTTCAAATCCTTCGTCTCCATCTTCATTTGGTCATAAGCCTTCTTGAAGATGATATTGACAGAACTTCCACAATCAATCAAAATTCTTTTCACAAAAGCCGGCCCGATTGTCGCAGATATAACCATCGGGTCAATGGTAGGAGCTTCTACCTGGTCAGTGTCTCTGCTCCTGAATACTATGTCGTCTGTCATCATGCGCTGCTATTTAGCGGAGGTCCCATCCTCCATGTTGGAACAACACTCAAAATCTGCATGCCTCAAGGAAATATCATACCGCTCCATTTCCTGCCATTTCTTATCTGCAGGGTGAGGTCCGCCTATTATCGTGTTTATGACCAGTCTGCCCATGGTCGGAGCAGGCTCCTTAGGGTGACGTGGAGTTGGTGCGTGACCGGAATTAGACGTTCCCTGTCCACCTTCTTGCGGATTCTTTACAAATTCCTGCAACTTCTTCTGTCTAATTAACTTTTCTATAGCATCGTGTAGGTGGCTGCGCTCTTCAGTATTGTGCCCATAAGTCTCATGAAAGCGGCAATACTTCCTAGTCCACTTTTGCTCCTCGGTTGACTTATTTGGGCGCGGCTTTCTGTACTGAAAGGTATTGCAAGTTGATAGGTAAATATTTTCAAGAGATGCATTCAGTGGGGTGTACTCGTTGTAGGTTGGAATTCTCGACTTCCATTTCCCTGCTTCTCTTTTCTTCCCCTGATTTCTTCCTCCGGATTCCTTAGACTATCCGGGCATGTTCTGGACATTGACCTGAACTTTCCTCGAGTTGTCTGCGGATTGCTTCACAGCGATGTTGATTTTCATGGTCTCTTGAACAGGCCCCGGTGCCTTATCTCGCCTTATCCACCTGGCTTCCTCTATTCTTATGAACTGATGAGCCTTTGAGTAAAAAGGCTCTAGCGTAGTTTGAGGTTTTCCTGCTAACCAATCTCCAAACTCTGAATCCGGATCCACACCTCGCATTATAGCCATAAGAATTGCGTGATCATTGGGATTAATGACTTCAGTAGCTGCAACATGGAATCTCTGCAAATACTCCTTCAACGACTCCCTTGGAGCTTGGATCACACTTGATAGAGACATCACATCCTTGGGACGAGTAGCATGTATCCTGAACTATTCTTTAAATTTCTTCACCAACTCCTCGAAACTGGATACGGACCGCGGAGGAAGTTGGGTGAACCACATGGTAGCGATCCCAGATAGAGTTATTGGAAAGCATCTACACTTGGTTGCATCATTCGCTCTAGCTGAATCCATCATCCATTCGTACTTCATCACATGTTGCCTGGGATCGTTCTTTCCTTCGTAGGTCGGGATAGTCGGCATGCTAAACTTCCTGGGGTACTCAGCCTGTAGAACAGTGTCTATGAACGGAGTATGACTCCTGGATACTCCCCAATCATCATTTGATAAGCCTTGATTCTCTTTCATCAACTGTCTGATCATAGCTGTTAGGTCTAGGGTTTGTATAGAAGATGGAAGGTTGGAGGCTGTCCTACGGGATTGATCAGGTTGATGCCTCCTCTGCTGGCGATCTACCAAACGTACATCTTGAGGTTCGGCATCATTGGCGTCTTGGTGGGCCTTGCGTCCAGCTTCCACACGCGCTCCAGCTCCTAAGTTTCCCGTCCCTGCTTGGTTGCGGTCTCCGAGGTGTAAGCGATCCCTAGTTGTTTGATCGGCAGCACCTGCCTGCGTAGTTTCAGTCTTGCGACGACTATGCCTGGGAGGTTCATCGGATGAAGTCGAGCAGTCAGATGAAGAGTAAGGAGCAGGACTACTCCCAGCATTCTGATGTTGTTGTTGAGTGAGTTGTGCTATAAAGTTGGCGTTGGCTTACATCTGCTCTCCAAGTTGTCTCCTACTTTCCATGAGTTCTCTCATCAAGTCGTTGAACTCCGTTCTAGTGACAACTTCCATGTGGTCCTGGGTGGCAGTTCCTGCACCTAGATTTGTTTGCTGATTACTAGGTCCTATTTGTTGTACGCTAGCGGTCTCATGGGCATCCGCGTTATGAGAGGCTGATCTGGTACGTGGTCTTCCCATTGTAGAGTTATCGATAGGAACTCTAAGTAGAATCAACGAACATCTTATGAATGACTCGGATCTCCTTCGAGGGATTTATTCAATCCAGTAGCTTCAAAGCAGATCCTTGTGGCCTGAGAATTCGATTCTCAGTGAAAGCACCAAAGTGTTAGCACCAAAATTGACCGCTAACCCCCTTTTAGAATGATTGTGTAGAGAGATTAATGAAGAAAGTAAATTAAAATAGAGAATTGTATGCTAAGTTAAATGCAAAGACAAGAACACCAGATTTATAGTGGTTCGGCGTAACTGCTTACTTCTACTTTGAAGTTAATCTTTATTGCTTTACTCAACGATTATTACAGATACAATCCGTACATCCACTCCTTGAATACAATTGCTAAGTAAAAAGAATGAGTCTTGAAAGCGGTAGAGTCTCCCCAGTATTCTTGAAAAAAGGTCCATTTCACTGTGCCCCTGCCCCTCTATTTATAGACGAAGATGGGTTGGACTTCCCTCTTGGGCCTATGAGTGAGATACCTCAGCCCATGGTGAGTGACTTCTGTGTGCCGAGTTGTAAATGCCGAACGGCAAAGGCCGAGCCACATGTCCAAGCCGGTCGAGGCTCCTATGCCGAACGAAGCAGTGCATTGCACTAAGTGTGTAGGCCGAACAAGGCTGGAATGTCGAACGAGGCATGAGTGCCAAGAGAGACTCCTGCCGAGCGAGGTTCATGCCGAACGAGTATAGTTGCCGAACGAGGTCTCCAAACCGAACGAGGTAGTGTATTAGTGAGACGTGTAGGCTGAATAACGAACGACCTCTGAATGCCGAACGAAGCTTTCGATGCCGGACGACCTCTGAACGCCGAACGAGGTTGAATGTCGGACGAGGTTGAAGGCCAAACGGTCCAGCTGTGCCGAACGAGGCTGAATGCCGGTGAGGCTGAATGACGAACGACCTCCGAATGCCAAACGAGGCTTTCGATGCCGGACGACCACTGAACGACGAACGAGGTTGAATGCCGGACGAGGTTGAATGCCTAACGGTCCAGCTGTGTCGAACGTCCCAGGATGCCGAACGAGCTTGAATGCCGATCGACCTAGTTGCCTAGTCAAACCTCCAGGTAACAGGGTTGTAATCAGCCTTTATTCTTTCTTCCAAGATTGTGCCTTTGGTGTAGAGTTGAATTGTTTTCCTTATTTGTTCAAACAAGTTATTACTTTCATTCTTTTTTCCTTCTAAGGAAAAGATTGGTGTAGGGCCAATGTGAAAAGGGTTTAAACTCCATTTATCTGGATCATAAGATTCAGCTTTCTTTTTCTTCATAACCTTTAAAGCTTCCAATCTCAACATTTGTTCTTCATGGAGTTTAGAATCACTAACTTTCCTATGGGAAAACCCAATTGGATGTGGCTTTGAGGATCCTTGTTCAGACATTTTAATTTTGCCAAACATGATGATGTAAAGCTTAAAGTAGATAAGCTTGGAATAGAATTGGGTTAGAGGAAAGTGGAGTTGGTAGTTCAATAAGATCGGAGGTTCGAGCCCTCCTTCGAGTGCCAAAATGTTAATCAGAAAACTCATCAACACCCTAAAGTTGAATTCAAAATGTAGATGACTCTTTCGAGACCTTCTTTCAAAAAGGTAAAAATGGTTAACATCTCCCAATCAGGTTAAGATGGCTATAATCCATTCTTTTCACTTCATTTTTCCTTTTGAATAAGTTATTGAAGTTGAAACTCCTTCTTATTGGACCTTTCGATTTAGACGAAGCACTGAAATCCTTCTTATATTGTCTTTCGAACAAGTTAATATGATTTAGTGTCCTTTCAAAACCTCGCTTTTGATTTGGTTGAGTTAACCCTAAAGTTTGTTTTAATGGGCTAAGGATGTGAATCAAATGGATAGGTTCTGACTCCTTCGGAAGCTGACCTTTCGACGACTTGAGGCTTAGAACAAAGGCTCTATGGATATTAGTTGAACTAAGGGTTTTGACCTACTCTAATGGTGACCCTTTGATCAAATTGACATAAAAAGATTTCAAATTGAATCTATTAGAAATATCAAATCAGCCAGATATCCAAAAATTCCATAATCAAGCTTTGATTAAACTTAAGTAGTACAAATTGATCAAATTCAATCTAATTTGAACATTAGGGTTTACAACTTTTAGAAAATACTAGCATGGAGAGAAAGAAATCGGATCCCCTAAACCAGACACATGGGTCTTATTTCGTAGGTGCGGGTTAGCACCCTTCGAATCAGTCCTTTCGACTCGATCGAAAGGAGGCCTTGGAGACTTTTCGTTGTTGTTTACATTTGGGCCTCCTTCTGGATTGCTTTTGAATGGGCTTGAGTGCTTTCGACTTCATCGAAAGGGGTTAGTGTGCTTCTCTACTTTGTGTTGCCATGTAAGTAACGAAAGATACGAGCTTTCGACTCTGTCGACAAGTGGATCTTTGGAGCTTCAAAGGAGTCGAGACGTTGAAGGTTTCAAAGCAGAAGGAAGCTTTCGATGACACATTCACTGATCGATGCGGAACTCCATCTTCTAGTGTTGGAGATTGCAACATTGAACCCTAGCAAGCTTTTCCTTCTTGATTATGAATGGTTTCGACTAGTTCGAAAGGCCCATTTACACTTTCGAAGGGGTTGCTTTGGCAAGACTTCCTTATGTGGAAGGTGAATGAGGGCGAAACCTTTGGTTTCGAAAGGTTTGGCGCGCATGTGAGTGGCTGGAATTTATTGCCTTCGAAAGGTGTTCTTCAACTTATTCGAAGCATCTTCATGCATGTGGAAGCATCTATTTCGAAAGGAAACAATTGAAGCAAAAGGGTGCTTTTGACCCTTTCGGTCCATTCTAAAGCTCGTAACCCATCTATATTTGGCTGTAGCATCCCTTCGACTCCTGTGAAAGGCTTTGGTGATGCTATCATCTCTTGTACATCCTTGTCTTCTATTTATTTTGGTTTCGACAAGGTTGAAGTGAGAATTGGTGGTAACATAGGGCATTTTTCTTACTTGCTAATTTCGGGGACGAAATTCTTTTAAGGGGGAAAGAATGTAATGACCCGGAATTTCAGTCATCTAAATTTGGAATATTTAATTGATTTTAAAATATTGAAATGTAATTTTATAAGTTAAATAATTTGAATTTCAATTATAATGCTTAATTGAATATTTAAAATTGTTTAAGTAATTAAATATTGAATTTAATGTGAATAAAAATGATTTCAAAAGTTGTTTAAATTTTATTTAAATAAGAATAAAGATAATAAACTTTTAAATTTAGATTTAAAGGTGATAAATTTGGATTTATAACAATCTGTTTTAATTAACGGATAAAAATAGCCTTCCGAGGCATTGTCTCTAATTTCGACGAAACTAGTTTCATTGGATCCATAATAGTGTATTATTGTATGATAACGAATTTCATGGCGATCGAACATAACATTTGGTCATGCGAGATCGAAAGGCTTAGAAATTAATTTCAAAATTTTGTATAATAATTGGGTTTGAAAAGCTACCTTTTGCATATGATCGAATTAGGTCTCGAGACTATTTCCATTTTACTTGGAATATGGGTATTACATATAGAACGTCAGGCGACACGTCCCGATGGGAGTTCGAGATTTTCGGACGTTTGGAGCTTGATATTTTTAATATATATATACACATACATATACAATTGCCATTCCCTAGCCATGCTTTGTGCTATTCAACCCATACTTCACAATACTTCCCATACATGTTCAATCATCCTCCTTTCCTTTAGATGATTCACGTTCAACCAGGAAGGCAAATTGCCAATTTTCAAAAAGAAAGAAAGAAAGAAAATGATCGTTCTTTAAAATTTAAAATTCTTGTCCATCCTACAACCAGAGTTGAATGGAACCACCAGAGACCTCGATAGGCGTTTGGGTCTGAAGGAGAAATGTGTAGGGCGCCACGGTGAAGTCAATGAACGGTGGTGATGGGATATGGAGGTCTGAGTCGGCGGCTACGGCAGGGTGAATATGCGGCATTTTTTGGGGATTTTCTCCTCAACGGCGGTGCTGAAGGAGGTCGCACCAGTGGGAAGAGGTTCGTCTGGGTAGAGGCCATGTCAGGTGAACTCGCGGTGGTAGATGGTGGTCCCAGGCGGCGTGTAGGGGGAAATTGGCCTGGGTTGTGTTATCGAACGAGAGAGCGAGATTAGAGTGGGGAGAAGCATTTGCGCGGCCATTAATTAGTTAAGTATGTAATTAACTATGCTAATGACATAAATTAACAATTAAGTTATATTATTAAATTTGTATAGCTTATAAATGTGATAACTTTCTCATACTAGGTCAGAATCAAACGTGGTCAGTCGCGTTAGGATTGTATCAATGAATATTATGTAGTGGAGTTGGTTTGGCAACGATTGGAGCTTGTAGAGATTTTAGCTTAGACGTAATCTAGAATGCCTCGGGGACAACAAAAATAACTATGAGTTAAACTCACCTTTTTGGCTAACCATTATATTATATAGTTGATAAAAAATTTTGTTGATTGGATGTTTGAATGATTTATTGTTTTATCAGTTGGGTTGGATCTGTGCAGTTAAAGCGCTCGGTGGATTCAATGCGGTAGAGGTGCAAAAAGTCATAGCGGGGATGTAGCGAAGATATAGCGGGATATATCAGATTACTCTAAAATAGCATATAAATCCCATACTTGTTGTTTTTACAAATATATAGATAGTAATTATGTGAAAAATTAACATTCAATTGAATTATAATTAATACAAAAATAATTTTAAATAAAAATATGTGCAAATGTATTGTAAATGAACGTAAAACTGTTATATAACTTAATTTAATTTAGTAGAATATTAGAGTATTATCATTTCTAAACATATATCAAAAATACAATGAAATTAATTAATTTCATAATTTTTATAGAGTATATATCATTTTTCAATCCAATTTTTTATAGAAGATATAGCGGAAATAGCGGAATATAGCGGAAATTACGGGATATAGCGGAAATAGCGGGGATTAAAGCGGAAAGGCTATATGTTGGGGATATATGGAAAAATTGTAGCGGTAGGAATCCGCTATAAGATATATCGGAGTTATAGCGGGGATATAGCGGGGCATTAACTGCACAGGGTTGGATTTATTCCTGCCTTTGGAGTGGATGATCCTTTACATATACCTGCCTAGTATCGGATGACCCATACTATATAATTATATACTATTTCTGATGCGGGGACAGGTTCGAGGGATCCAACAGGATTTCTCACCACCATTGATTTTATTTACATATATATATATATATATATATATTTGTGTGTGTTGATATGTACACGAGTTGTGATGCAGGTGGAAACAGGTTGGAGGAATCCAATGAGATTCCTCATCATTTATTGAAATGTTTTCAATAATATTTTGTTGAACGATTATGGAATATCAAACCTGATTGTTAATCCTATTGGTTATGACATTATTATATGAGCATCCAAAAAAACCTGTAGTAATAGGAAATCAATATTGATATTGGTTAAGCATTTGTTAGCTATTGGCCTCAAATTAGTATTCTAAAAATATTATAAATTTCCATTTGAGTTGAGAATGGGTTTTTGACATAAGTAATGATTTTAAATCCGAAATTTGGTTTCCGATATATTTTGTTTTAAAGGATTTAATTTCTCTTTTATTCCAACCTATTTATCTATCATTTTCTAAATTATTTATTTATATTTAATATTGTTTTAAAGTTATTTATTTATATTTAATATTGTTTTAAAGTTATTTATTTATAATTAGTATTGTTTTAAAGTTATTTACTTATAATTAATACTGTTTAAAAGTTATTTATTTATAATTAATATTGTTTAAAGTTATTTATCTACATTTAATGTTTGTTTAAAGATATTTATCAATAATTTACTAATTTGAAAAGTTAACTATTCAAATAATTAATATGATATGAAATTAATAATAATGATTATTAATAATATTTTGGAAGTTAATCATTATATATTTACAGTCATGATAAATATTATTTTTATTGTTTATTTAATAATGTTTTGAAATAATTAAATATTATTTTTAAGATGTTTTGAAGTTAATAATAATTATTTATTTATAACATTTATTTTTAATAACTATTATTATATAATAGTTATTTAAAGTAAATGGTTTTATTTAATTATAAATGTTTTCAAGACTCATAAATAGAGTTTACAAAAAGACTTGGGGTTTATAAGGGAAGTTTTATGAAATGGTTTGAAGACTTAAAGGGGGATTATTTATGAGGTGAGACTTGAGAAATAATTTATAAATAGGTTATAAATGGTTTTAGGGAATTATAAATAGTTTATAAATGATTTTAGAAATTTATAAAGGAATTTAAAGTTTGTTTGAGAATTGTATAAGAAGGAAATCTTTTTCTGTTTTATAAATATACTTATACCATTGAGATAAGTATTTGAATATTCTCTTCCAAGTGTTGAAAATATAGGAATTCACGAATGTATCATTGTATAAGTATATTGATACAAGTATTTACAAGATGAATTTAATAAAAGAAAATATTTATTAAGGAGGCTAGTGGTTGCTTATGCGTTTAACCAATGATGGTTTTCCCCTATGGAATTAAATCCCTGATTTGAATGTTTGTTTATTAGATAGATAATAAACCGACTATCGAATTTGGACCCAAAATGTAACTTTAGAAATATTTAGGAGAAACACGTGAGTAATATGGCACAGTCATCTTCGATGATGTTGTACTGTGTGTATAAATCTCATTCGTTCTCTAGGACAAGTGATAAGGAAATCAGTCCACTAACGGTTAGGAGGTGATCTCCGCTCTTATTTTTGACTATTTATTTCCTAAAGAACCGGGGTTGAGTTAATCGGAAAGTGTTGAATGTTGTTTCAAAGAGACCTACATCAGATAGGTTACCGAAAACACTTCGATCCAACTCAAGCGTTTCGAAGTAAAGAAATCTTGAAGATGATGGAATTGAAGACGGAGCTCTCAAGCATTTCGTTCAGTCCTAGAACGAACTTGTATGGATGAATGTTGTCATTACATTTTTGCCTGGAAGTCAGCGTTAACATTCGAAGTACGAAGTGCTATGTAAAAGGTAAAACGTCGTATCAAACCTCATCAACTAGGAATGACTAAAACAACGGAGATGTAGTAGGGCTAAGTGGGTCGCTCCCAAGTAGTGTATGATCATCCTTATCTAGAGTCGATATTATCTCTCATTTGCATTCTTCGGGGCCTATTAACAGAGGGGTGATCATATTCGGTACTATCTTGTAAAGGGTAGGCTGGTTCTTTGTTGACAGGGGTCAATAAGATCGACCTTAGTGTTATTTTATCTAGAGATGCACCTTGACGGGCGGTACCCCAGTAGCCCAGTCATTGTATGGAATCTAATCTCAAATACGAGCATTTACGATTTTAGTTGTATACTGATTATGCTAGAATTTAATTAATGTACCAATTTTGGTTATGATTAATAAGTATTTGTATCTAGACATTTTATCAATGGATTTTCTATAGAAAATGTTTTATTATCGTAAGGTAAAAACCAATCCGTGTTTATGTGTGGCGTGGTCTTTCGAAATACCTTTATTTTAAAAAGGTTTTTGAAACATCAAAATCCAGTAGGGCGTGTTTTCTCACGTTGGTTTTCCAAAATGACTCAAGTGTTATTTTATTATAGTGCTCGGGTCAGACCGAGCATATTACAGTTGTTGTATGGATGTTTTGGTGCTTTAAGTGACAAGCTGGAGGCCCATAGACGTATTCACGTATATAGTTATTTTTTCGCTACATTCATTGTTGTATTTATTAGCAAATTGTGAGGACAGGCTTTTATAATTGTCCGGCCTGAAATAGGTTAGTTTACTCTAATTGATGTATGTATATTACATTTCTTCTTTTTGTAAAGATTTATTATATATTATAGATTATTCGTTCCGCTATGAGATTCTATGTTGTTTGTTTTCTTTCTCTCTTCTTTATTCTTTCTTTTATTTATGTTATGAATATAAATAAACTGTAGTTTGTTTATTTTATTTATGTTATGAATATAGTACAAAATGAAAGCAGAATAATAGGAATAATCATCATATGACTAATACAAAATACGTAAATAAGCATACAAAAATATCATTATCAAAATATGAACATCTCAAATACACTAATCTGATATACATTTAAATCATCTCAGATAGTGACTTCCATAAATACGAAGACAAATCAAAATACATCTATGAAATAGAAAAATGGCATCAGACCATATGAGTGACCCAGTACCACTCCCCTCGTTGTTGCTAACGTCATAGCGGGTATCATCATTAACGTCACGAAGTCATGTGGCTCACGTGCGGCTAATGGTGCTACTGAGCCTGATAATCATGTTTCGAGCCTACAATGAGCCGCCTGAGTCTGATACTCAGTCACATACTAAGCCCATTCACGTTCAAATGCAACAAACATCGGTCTATCTTGGTCCATGTACTGAGCATATTATGAAATAAAAAAGAAAATTATACTTATATCACAATTGTAAATGAAAGTGAATCATACGAAAATTTAAAAGTTGGGACGACCCAGAATTTTAATCGTTTGAATTTGGAATATTTAATTGATTTTGAATATTGAAAAGTTAATTTTATAAGTTAAATGACTTGAATTTCAAATTCAGCGATTTATTTGATAATTAATTTGTTGAATTAGTATTTGGAAATATTTAAAATATATTGAATCTTTAATTTGAAATGAATGGAAATTATTTTAAAAGTTAATTTAAATTCTACTTAAATAAGATTAGAGATAGTACATTTTAATTTAGAATTAAAAGTGATTAATTTGTTTTTATAATATTTCGTTTTAATTAGTGTGTAAAATAGCCTTTCGAGGCACTATCTCGGATTTTGACGAAACTAGTTTCGTTGAATCCGTAATAGTGAGTTATTGTATGCCATCAAATTTCATGGCGATTGGACATATCGTTTGGTCGTGCGAGCTCGATACGCGTAGAAATTAATTGAAGGAATTTAAATTAATATAATTGGGTTTGAAAATCTATCTTCTATATATGATCGAATTAGGCCCCAAGGCTAGTTATATTGTATTCGGAACAGGGGTATAACATATAGAATGCTAGGCGATACATCTCGTTTGGAGTTCGAAAATTTAACGTATGAAGTGTACTGAAATTTTCTATATAAGATCACCAAAAACTTTCATTTGCAAACTTAAAACCTAAAATTTAATTGCAGCCGCCATTAGGGCAAAGCCATCCTACATCCGATGTTGATTAAAGCAACTACAAGTCGAATTGGCCAACGACTTAAACTACGAACTTGTAGAGCTCGACAAGAAAAAGGAGATCAACAGTGGGATCATCTTCAATCGTCGCATGGAGGTCGATTTTTAGCCACGACCAGCAGCAGCGAGGGTGCGTTTTCGGGTCACATGCAGCGGCGTGGTCGTGCGAGCGGCGGAGGCAGGTGCGACGGTGATTCTCGCCAAGGCGACAGCGAGCGGTGCCAAATCGAAGGAGTGTGATCGAAAAAAAAATGTACATGCATGAGCATGGACGTGCACGAGTTTGAGGGATAAGGAGGATTATTAGTTTAAACGTTAATTAATTTTAAGTTAATTATAATTTAATTGGTTCAAACGTTCATTGATTCATATTTAACTCATACGCGGTCCAAATTGAACGCAACGAGTTGCATTGCGATCGTATCAACGAAAACTACGCTATGGAGTTAGATTGGATGGATTTGGAGCTAGTGGGAGTTTAGGTTAAAATTGAATGTTTGTTTAATTTTAATTCAAACTAGAACGTTTCGACGAAGTGGAATTAATGTGAGTTAAACTCACCTTTTTTGTTAATCAGAAAATAATATATAGTCAATAAAATTATTTATTAGAAGGATATTTTATTGTTGACTGTTATTGACTATTTTGATAATATACCAAATTATATTGTTAGTTTGGATTCTCGCCCTTGGAGCGGATAAGACCCTATTATGTTCCCATGTAAGAGCGGATGACCCTTTGTATACGAATCCCGCCTTAAAGTGATTGATTTCTATTATTTAATTATATACTGTATGTGATGTAGAGGGATAGGTTGGAGGGATCCAACAGGATTCCTCACACTGTTGATTTATTTTCATATAAATTGATATATGATATGCTGGATGCTATATTTGATGACATGAATATGATTTTGCTTATTTAGTGCTTAGGTAGCATTAGGCCTTATTTTTGGCATTTTAAAATATTTTAAACTAATGATTTGATTTAAAATGGAATTTTAAAGTGATCTTGAAAATTTTATATGTTTTAATAATTTTTCTTGAATTAATTATGGAACAAATTTATTTTAAAATAAAAGGTGTGATTGGACATTATAAATTATTAGTTTTATAAAATATTTTAAATAGATATTTTCTAACTGTAAAATAAAGACTTTTAAAATCTTAAAATAAATCCATCTTTTATAATAAAGGGATATGTTTTTAAAGGAAAATAGAAATATTTTGATATAAATATTTATTAACCATTTTATATGAAGTTATATATATATATATGTGTGTACATATATTAAAGATTATATACAAATGTGAGATTTATAAGTGTGATAACTTATAAAAGTGATATTTTACAAATGAAGTGAAGATTTGTAAAATCGTGTTTTGTTAATAAAAATATGGATTTATAAACGGTGTTTATAAATTAAAGGAAACCATTATCATTTAATAAATTGGTGAAATAAATCAAACGGTGGATTTATTTTAAGATGTGGAATGATATTTTAGAAAATAGTTGATTCTATTTGGAAATTGAAGGTGAGGGTAAATTTGGAACGTTAAACGATATTTTATAAATAGATAGGAATTTATAAAAAGAATTTATCCATATGGGGCCAACGTTAAAAACGGGTGGTGATTGATGTTTTTTAAAATGGGATTTATGAATAAGTGAGACTTCTAAAGGAAATAGGGTTATAAACGGAGTTCATAAATAAAGGGATTTATGAAACGAAGTTTTATAAAAGAGAAGGAGATTGATAAATATAGTTTAATATATATGGAAATGACCATGTTTGAAATTAAGTATGGATTTTTATCAAGGAAACATGATTATGTTTTAAAAGTTGTTTATTTATGTTAACATTGTTTTAAAGTGGTTTATCAATATTTTCATATTTTGAAAGTTTAATTATTTAAATTATTAATATGGTTTGAAATTAATTTTAATTATTTATCAATAATTTTTTTGCAAATTTATTATTAATATGTACAAAAATGTTGATAAATTATTATTGTTTTATTTAGGATATTTTGGAATTTATCAATTATTATTTTAAAATGTTTTAAAGTTAATATTTACTTATTTATAATGTATACTACTATGCAATAGTGTTTTTAAGTAATGATTAGAATCAATATTATAAATGTTTTCGAGGTTTATAAATAGGGTTTTATAAACAGATGTGGATTATAAAAGGAACCTTATAACATGTTTTGGAAAACGTAAAGGAAGATTGGTTAAAAGGTAAAAGAGTTTTATAAATGATTTTATATATTATAAAAGAAATTGTAGAAATGAGTTTATAGATTTATAAAAGGAGTTTTATAAATGGTTTTGTCGATTTATAATGGAGTTATAAATGATTTTAGAATTGAATAAAAAGGGGAATCTTCCCAAATGTTGGTGAATATACTTATAACGTTGAGATAAGTATATGCATATTTTTCCAAGTATTGGAAAATAGGAATGTGTGGATATATATATATCTTTGTAAAAGGATTTTTATTAAAGTATGAACAAAGTGAATTTAATTAATGAAAGGCTAACTAAAAAAAGGCTAGTGATTACGTGTGTGCTTAACCATTGTTAGTTTTTCCCTATGGAATTAAATACCTGATTGAGTGTTGTTTATTCGATAGTTAAAAAACCGATTATCGAATTGGACCCAAAATGTAACTTTGGAAATATCTAGGAGAAAAACGTGAGTTATATGGTACAATTGCCTCCGATGACGTTGTACTGTGCGTATAAATCTCGTTTCGTTCTTCTAGGACAATGATAGGAAATCCTTCCACTAATGGTTAGGAGGTGATCTCCGCTCTTATCTCTGACTATTTATTTCCTAAAGAACCAAGGTTGAGTTTACCATGAATTATCGAATGTTGTTTCGAAGAAACTAGGATTGTATATGTTATTTGAAAACTATTTCGATCCAACTCAAGCATTTTGAAGTGAAGACATCTTGAAGATGATGGAATTGAAGACGGGGCTCTCAAGTGTTTCTTCGGTCCCAGAACGAACTTGTATGGATGAATGCCAGCATTGCATTGTTGCCTGGAGGGCAGTGTTAGCATTCCAAGTGGGAAGTGATATATAAAAAGTAAAACGTAGCCTCAAGCCTCATAAACTAAGAATGACTAAAACGAGGGAGATACAGCAGTGCTAAGTAGGTTGCTCCTAAGTAGGGTATGATCATCCCTATCTAAAGTCGATATTATCTCTCATTTGTATGCCGGGACCCCTGATCATATTCGGTACTATCTAGTAAGGGGTAGGCTAGTTCTGTGTTGGCAGGGGTCGATAGGTTCAACCTCAATGTTATTATATCTAAAGATGCACCGTGAGAGGCGGTACCCCAGTAGCCCAGCCATTGTGTGGAATCCATTCTTCAAGACTATTTAAGTAAATGACACCAGGGATTTTTATACAGGTTTGAACTTCCCGTTCTACGTCAAGTCCCATACTCTTTCTGGAATTTAACTATCAACCCTCTCTTAACCCGGATGAATAGGTATTACGCCGCCTGAGCAACCGAATAGGACTTCCGCCGCCTAAGCAACATAATAGGACTTCAACCGCCTAAGCAACCGAATAGGACTTTAATAACACATAGAATTTTCTTCACTGATTATGCTCTTTTAATAGCACGGATAAGTCTTTAGAGTACACCCTTCCTATAACCTTCTCCTTTGTGGTATATATTGTAGTTCATGAAGATAGGAAGTTAATTTAATCACAAAAGAATTTGTGCTTGAATGTGCAAGTGATTAGAACGGAAATTTTAGTGCAAATGGCAGAATGTTTAGACAATAAGTATAAGAGAATAAAATCAGAAATCAGATAATTAAAACAAATGAATTGAAGGCTATATATAGTGTTTAAGTGTTACACCTTATCATGAAAAGCAATGATCAAAAGATACGGAACAACTCTTGAATCAAGGGTTATTACCGTTTGATGAATGGAAGTGACCGTTCAGAAAATAGCCGTTATGCAATTTCAGTCGACTGAATAAAAGAATTCAGTTTGCTGAAATTTAAAAAATTCAAATTAGAAAGTGATATGCACAAACAAATTATAATTCAGTTGACTGAAATGGTCATTTCAGTCGACTGAACATTCATATGAACTGTGCATGTGCACAGATATTCAGTCGACTGAACTTCCTGTTTCAGTTGGTAGAATACCATATTTTCTGCCATATTGATGTTCTTTTGAAAAACATTTATGCGTGAACTTGTAGTAAAATACTTAGCATATGTAACATGATTTAAAAACATTTTTTAAAGTACGTGTGTGTGTGCATATACCACTTTGGGGAGATTTTAACAACAATCAACTACTAGACTAGACTATAGACAAACCATAAACTATATTGAAACTTCTATCTGAATTTCGGTCTGCAATCTATTGTTGAGTAGAATAACATCTTCTCTTGTAAATAAGGTTAGTTTACATAATATTTACTTATATAGTTGTCATGATCAAAACATCAAAATACAAGGTTATAACATTCTCCCCTTTTTTGATGATGACAGCTACGTAAGTGTTTTTGTAAAACTTTAAAAATGAGTTTTACTCCCCCTGAATGAATATTCCCCGTACCAAACAATTTCTCCCCCTTTGTCATTGACAAAAAGGAATAAAATAGATAGTATGAGAAATATAAGCATAGAAACAAACATATACCATAGGTAAAATAAATGAACTGAGCATCATAGATAAATATGAACACATAATTTTAAACAACAATGTCACCGAATAACATCAAAACAACAAAAATATAAAATAATGTCTTAAGTGATAGGATGTGCATAAGTAAACATAAAAAACTAGACCTCCTCACTATCAAAAGCTTCTTCTTCCTCTTCTTCGTCGGAGGTAGACCATGTAAAGGGGGCGGGATTCTCGACAATACCGGTAGAGGTAGAGCCAGTACATGATATTTTCTCCCAAATCTTGTTCAAGAAACCTTTTATGGAACTAAGCTTCTTATTTGTTTTTATGACATTTTGCTAGACGGTGGCCAATCATCGTCCAAGCTTACTTTGGTTACGGGAGAGCGTGACAAGTGCTTGCTTCGGAGTAATGTCACTGTGAAGCTCATGGATCTCGTCGTCATCTTCTTCTTCCTCTTGACGGGGAGATTGAGATGATGAGAGGCAATGTTCGTATCCCGAGGTTGAAGAATCCCTTGATCTCTTTTGGCGGCCCATTGTTGAAAGCTTATGATTTGTTGAGCTTCAGGACGTTTGGGAAGATTCATAAGACTTAGAGTCTTTGAATTAAGTTCGCCAATAGTTATGAAATCGGCATCATGCAAGGAAACTCCAAAATTTTGAATAATACACATTATGTACGCCCCATAGTGAATGGTCTTGTAGTTCCTCTTATTGTTTATGGTGAGGAACTCTTCTTAAACAATTTTGGCCTAATTTACCCTTTGAGAAGATTAAATAGTGTAGAGAGCTTGAAAATCTCTCTTGTAAACTTTCTCGTAGCTGCCCGTACGAGGTTGTAGAGACGGAATGATAGCTTGAATCTTGGGTGGCCCTATCGAGAGTTTCTGCAACTATAGGATCAACTACATGTCTGATGGCCACGCTAAGAACTTCCTTAAGCTTATTTTCTTGTCTCCTTATTTGGTTTTCATCATTAATTGCATTGATGTTGGTCTTTAGGGTATGATTAAAAGCTCTATTCGCAGCCCTAGCTGTTTTATTCTCTCCTTCTAACTTTGCGACACGCTTGACGAGCAAGTAATTGTCATGCCCCAGCTTTTGGTTTTTTGCAGCATATTCATTAATGGTCTGAGAGTACTTCACTTTTTGCTGCTCATCAAAATATTTGGCTATTTCGAACTTTACCCTTCGACACCAATTCCCCATTACATTGTCATCTAAACCCGAGGAGGGTAAAACATAGTAGGGAAGTTCAGAGCCATGAGAAGCTTTTACCTAGTAGGTTTGACCGTAGGAAGGGTTACTTAAGGGATTGGAAGATCAATCTTTCAAGTCTTATAGCCCAAAATGAAATCTAAAGAGGCACACTGCGTGTGGCTATCTTTTAACTTTAATTCCAAATCATTTATTTGTTGGATAAGTTCGGACGTTTTCAGATCAAAATCAACTGTGGGATTAGTCTTTACTTGACGTTTGAGTGGAGTGGATATCTCATCCTTTTTCTAAATACCAGCCTCGAAATAGGCTATATGGTCTTGGTGACCACTGGCGATAGTCTTTTGGAGAACATATCTTTTATGCCATTTTACGGCTTCAGTATTGCCACCAAAATGCTCAAGAAGGACTTCATTATGGACTACGATCCCACTACTTGCTGTTAATAGTCTTTCTCTGATAGCATCAATGCGTGAAAGTAAATTTTGAGAAAGATGAGTCGTAGATGGCTGTAGCTCCTTTTTAAACAAAAGAAATGGAATGAAAATCAAGATAGATGTAAAAAAATATATATCTTTATTATTATCATAATAGATTACAGCTCAAACAATAACTAAATCAAAAAAGGTACAATAAACAACTCGATTACACTTAAAGTCGGGAAACTACTATTCTAACTTTATCTAGAGAATTAGCCGAAAGCATAACTTTCGAATCAAATGGCATAGTAACTCCTTCAGGGGTTATAACTTGTGGACATTGACTATAGTCCCACTTCCCAGCTGGGGGACTATCGCGACCATAAATTAATTTAGAATGAAATGTCTTAATATCTTTAAGGAATTTTTCCTTCTCGCTGCCGAGGAAGTCAAAACGGAGGCAAGGATATTCCAAGTATAATTTTTGTAAATCTCGAAGAAAATAATATTTGGCTAACTTCGAAGTCTTTAAAATCGATACATTTTCAAAGTAAAATTTCTTCAGTTTAACATATTGGCTTAAGGGGTTCCTTGGGACGACTCGACCTAAAGAGCTGTTATTTTGAAATAGTACATTAAAAGTGACTAAGCAAATTAAACAGGCCAAATAATATATACATAAACCAATTAATGGCTACATGTTTACAATTAATCATCGGGTTCATACGAAATAGATTTAGAGAAAAACTCAAACACAAATTTATTTTTATAGTACTTGCTTTTCACGGGGGAGATCTTGAAGAATCGACCTAACCCGTGGTAAGTTCCAGCAAGCCCCGAGATGCAGGTTAGATCCGAATTCATCTAAGTATCTTTTATGAAAACGACTGAGTAGACCCCCACTGAATTCGCCTAAGTACGAAAAATCTATAATAGAATGTCAACAATAAGCTTTATACAAAAAGATAACTAAAATCTCTCTCCTCGATCATCATCGAGAATAAAGTTAATAAATCTCTCCTTTCCTTCAACAGAATGTCATATCAGAGGCGTGCTTTCTTTAATAAAGGGGTAGCCTTTGATATTTCAAAGAAGCTAGTACAGAGGTACTCTTGTCCAGACTATGATATTTCTCAAATAGAACATTGTGTTCCTTTATTAATTTGTCTAACTCCCTATATAACTTGTTAATTTCTGCCTGTTTGCTCTCAAGTTTTGTTCTATAAGAAAATTTTGACTTCTTCTTTATCTAAAAAAATTATTTATCACTAATTATTATCTTCGAACTGTAAGACATTTAAACAGGGAATTCCATACCAAAGAGATTGGAATTGAAGTCTTGGGAGCCTGCTTTTTCTCTATTGGATCCACAGTTTGGGCGGGAGCAGGCTCACCATCTGGAGCAGCGGAAGGCCTAGGGGAAGCGGGTGATATATCTTTCGAAGGATATTTCTCTTTCTCAGGAGCTTCGGTTTGATCACCACTGTCCATCCCTGAAGCACGGGAAGGCCCTCCTTTGTCTCCACCAAGGCCTTGACCACCAGAGGGGTTATCATCATCACCATTATCATAGCCACTGTCCCAATCAATATCATCATCATCAACTTTTTCCTTGTGGTCGTTATCTTTATCACCCTCCTCTTTAGAATTAGATTCAATATCGAAGGAGGGGATACCAAAAGAAAGAGCTTCTGATACATTTACTATCACCTCCTCACCTTTAGGTCTGGTACCCCTTGCCAAATTTGGTTCATCTTATCCATTACACTTTCGATTGAGGTTGGGTCGAGAGAAGGGAAGCCGAAGTCAGGACGTTTGTCATGGTTGTCTGTATATGCAAGGATGAGGGCATCTTCATAATTTTTCAGCATCATGGGCCCCAAGGTGGCTTCAGCAAACTCAGAGACATGCTTCTTGACATCGGAGAGGGTGTTAATAGCCAGTTTGAGTGAAGCTCTGGTCCTTTTGAATTTGTCTTTTAATAAAGTATTCTTGGCAACCAAGCGAGCTTTCTCATCTTCTGAATCTTTCAGAGCTAGCTCCATTGCAAATTTTTCATCGGTGGAGAGTTGGTGAGCTTGCCTCTCCACTTCGAGATCAGCTTCAGCCCTGGTGAGGGAAGCCTTGAATCGCTCTAACTCAGAGGAAGTGTCATTTTGAGCGGCAGTCAAAGAAGATAGTTGATTTTTGGGTTCAACATTTTCCTCCCGAAGCTTGGAGGATCTTGTAGAAAGCCTTGAAACATGTTCATTTAAAGCAATCCAGTTCCTGGAAATCTACAATAAGAAAAAGTATAACACAAGTTAGCGATTAGAAAAATTCAGTGATGACAGGATCAGTTGGGTCAAAGCTTACCAAAAGTTGTTGCTCCATCAGAGAGCGATAATTTTCTTCCAAGACTAGACTGAATGATGGCGAGGAAGAAGAAGTAAAAGATTCGAAATGTAGAATCAGCTTGACAAGTTCATCAAAAATGGTCGATGGAGGAGTAGAAGATGACGACTTTGAATGATTTTGCGTCTTAGAAGTAGTCGCCAATAGAGCAAGCTGCATCTGCGCTAATGCAGTTAGGGAATCACTAATAGTAATATGAGGAAAGAGTGCCAGAGTAGGTGGAGTTTGCTCCGTTTTATCTTTAGAGACTACAACAGTGGGGCTCTTTGAAACTTCCTCGGTACATATGTGCTCCACTTCCTCCTCCACATCAGTAATTTTTGCAACTTTCGTCGGAGGAGCATCTTTAGAGGGCTCCATTAGTCTTCTCTTAAGAGATCTTTTGGATTTAGCGACAGCCTCCAAGATCGATGTTACTTCCGAAGATGATGGAGGAGGGGCAGCACCACTTGAAGATACAATGGCCATGGAGGGAGCTAAAACAAATTCAAGCAGATATAAAATCAGTCAAAGTAATTCAAAGAATTCCAAAGACAAAAAGGAAAAATACAACGTTAATAGACCTGAAGTGTCAGCATAAATAGGCGACGTTGAAGTGAAGTGTTCAACATCGCCTAAAGAAAGGAAGCACTTGCCACGAGAGGTGTTCATGATCGTGGGAGGTGTTCCTAGGATCCTCTGTCCATGAAGCATTAAAGAATGTTTTCTTAGATTCGAAGGGGTTAAGAGCCTCAGCCTGCTTCCAAGTTGTTCATAAGCTGCGGTTAAAGAATCGATGGTTTTCTTGTTAGCATCACTAAGTGTCTTGGAAGATTCACCTGAAAAAAGTCAGAGACTAGTTAACAGAAAACGTAGAGTAAAGCAAAGACAACACTAAAGTAGACTTACGGGGGGAGAAAAAAGTCCTGTGAACATCGGCAAAGCACTTAACGAAGAAAAATTGATTCTCCCAGTCCTTGAACTTACTGATACTGTTTGATATTAGCTTCTTATACACATTGACTCTGTAAATCTACTTGTTAAGATTACTTAACCTTGCCAACATGGTCAAGGAGTTTAGAACTTCAACATTAAGCGAAGGAAGTCCAGATTCCAACGCCAACATTTCCAAGCATAGTAGATGAGTATAGACATTTGGGGATAGTTGTATTGGAGCGACACCAACATGATACATGCATGAGGTTAAGAACTCAAGAAAAGGAAGAAATTCACCGTGCCATATGTGGATGGCCGTGTGAGCAAAATACCCTTCAGGAGGGTTGTCAATGGTATCAGTTGGTTGAGTAGGGATAGCTTCTATCCCGGTGATACCAAAGTCTTTAAGAATAACATTGACTTCATTCTGAGTTTCGACGGAAGAATGCTTAGCAATTGCTTCAACTTTTGGAGAGCTCATGATTCTGCCAGGTGAAAACGTTTTAGTTAAAATCTCTTGTTTATTTATGTGTTTAGAAAGCACACAAGAATTAAACAAGTAAATTTACTTAGATAGCTCAAGAGTAAAATCATACACAAAGTTTTAAAAAGGTGCAAAAAGTTTAAGTCAAAAAAAACTTGATAGTTTAAGCTTTCGACAATGTCGAAAGGTTTAGAGCTCAAGCTTTCGACAATGTTGAAAGGTTTGTAACTCAGGCTTTCGACAATGTTGAAAGGTTTGCAATTCAAGCTTTTGACAATGTCGAAAGGAAAATGACATCAACCTTAACAATCGTACTTCGACATTATTGAAAGGCCTAAAAAGCAAACAATAATATAAATTCCTTAAGCTATCGACGAAGTCAAAAGGAAGAGATGGAACATTAACCCATTCATCACCTTTCGACAATGATGAAAGCTCTATGGAAGCCTGGATACACTTCGAGTGTAACATAAGCTAGGTGGCAAGACATTTCGACAAGGTCGAAACCAAGACCTTAAAATTCTTGAGTTAAAAATATTGATATTGTTGATGTTGTCGAAGGGCCTGGTCAAAGTTGTCAAAACATGTCCTACCCATTGAAGTTGAAGGTATCAGGTTCAACTCATGTGTGCTTTAAACATTTCAACAAAGATGGGAAGAAACTACTCTAAGGTTAAAGAATTTCAACCTTGTCAAAAGCTAATTGTCGAAAGGTTTGAAACTCTTTAACCCAGTCAAGAGCTCATTGTTGAAGGGTTAGATTTACTCCATTTAACCGCCAAGCCTATCGACAACATTGAAAATGTTGGCATCACAATACCATTTAACCACATCGAAAGGTGCTAAGGGGTAGAAAGGACATTTTGTGCTACCAAATTATACACGAGATGGTTCCAGGTTATCATTCGGGTTTAAACAACCCCAAACCCGATAACAAACGCAGTATTTAAATTTTTCTTGAAGAAAAAATAAATCAAACCTATTAACAAAGTTGATTTCATCCGAAATCGATCTAATTTGATTTCGAAAAAGGTATAAAAATTATCAATAAGTCAAAAACCCAAGATAAAAAAAGGCAAAAATCAAAGACTTTGGATTAAAAGCTAATCCCGATAAGGGAATTTCCTTTATCAAACACCACCAACCTCAAAATCCAAATCCAAGGATGAGTTTTGTTAATTTTAAAAGCCGATTTAGGAGAAATTTTTTTCTAAAAACTAAACTAAAATTGAATTTCAATCTTGGGGTTCGGAAAAAATGGAAATTTGATTGAAAGCTGATAAGAGCAAAGATTAGTCTAAAAGTTGTGAATTGAATTTGAGAAATTACCTTGTTATGTTAAAGCAAAAATTCAGGAAGTTTTTGAGAATTCTTTTACTTGTATGTAATAATTTTTATTTCAGGTAAAAGAGGAAGAAAGAGAAGAAGTGTACTATATAAGAAAAGTCATCTAAATTTTCAACCGTTGGATCAGATTTAAATGGACGTCCCGGATCTACACGGGAAAGCCAAAAGCCGGGAAGTTTTTAGCTTTCGACAAAGATGACTTGGAAAGTCAAGAGCATCGCTTCGAATGCGGGGGGTAAATGTTACACCAAAAATCAACCTTTTGACTAAGTCGAAAGGTCTTTCAACAAAGACAAAGGAAAGAGAAGCACAACCCAAACCTTTCGTAGGAGTCGAAGGGATGCAATCATCAGAGTTTAATGGCCTCAAACCTTTCGAAGGGGTCAAAAGGTTCCATCTCTCAGTATCCAGAGAGTTCCTACTTTTCAAAGAAGATGAAGAAGTCAAAGAAAATATGAACAGCTCCATGGTGACCTTTTCAAAAGCATAGCAAGCCTTTCAAAACGGTTAAAGCACATCCAGGATACCTTTCGACAATGTCGAAAGGTTTTATGAAGAAAGCAACACTCATAAGTCAACAAAGAATGAAAGACAACCTTTCAACAACATTGAAGGGAAGCACGGCTCTGAACAAACAATCAAGTGAAGAGCAACCTTCCGACAAGGTCAAAGGTTTCACAAACAATCAAGTGAAGAGCAACCTTCCGACAAGGTCGAAGGGTTCACAACAATCAAGTGAAGAGCAACCTTCCGACAAGGTCGAAGGGTTCACAACAAAGGGTTCACAACAGTATATAGAAGGCAAACCATTCGAAAAATTCGAAAGGTTCATGAAGGCATAAAGAAAAGCAGACCTTTCAACAATGTCGAAAGGTCCAAAATGGCATATGAAGGGAAAACCTTTCGACAAAGTCGAAAGGTTCATATCTGCATATAAAAGGAAGACCTTCCAACCTAGTCGAGAGCATGGAGTCAAATGGGGGGCCTCCCACATCTATAAATAAGACCCAAGGGGTCTTGTTTTGGGGATCTGATTTCTCTCATTCTAATATTGTATCTACTTAATCAAAGAATTTTAACCCTAGTTGGGTGTTGATTTGGGGAATTTGATAAAATAAAGCTTTTTCTTGGATAAAGAGGGAAGTCCTAAGCTTTGTCAATTACTTTACTGATTGTTTAAACTTTTGTTGGATTAACTTCTATTTTCATGTTCAAACTCATCGAAAGGTTCTTGTCGACAAGGTCGACAACACTTATGTTTCAAATATCTACTGCAACCCTTTGAAGCCTTCAACTTTACAATCTGAACCCTTCGACAAGGTCAACAACTCAACTGCTACCAATACACACTGAAACCTTCTGAAACCATTAACTTTGAGGCTAAACCATTCGACAAGGTCGAGAGCTCTGTATGTTATAACAATACCAGAAACCTTTCGAAGCTTTAATCCAAGTGGTCTAACCTTTCGACAAGGTTTAAATTAGTTCTCTAAATAAATATACCTGGACTTGTAAGGCTTAAACCAAAATAGGTCATTCCCATACCTTTCGACAAGGTTGAAACCCACTCCATATAAATGATCCAACCTTTCGACAAGGTCAAAAGCTACTATATTTCCACCAATGAATTTGATATCCAGCCTAAACCCAAAGAAGGCTATCACCCTAACATTTCGACCATATTAAATCCAACCTTTTAAGGACAAACTCAGGGAATTTTAATCTAATCGAAAAGAAAACTTTTGCAAGAGATCTCATACAAGATCAACTGAGACGAAAGGTTACCGAATCCAAGGAATTAACCTTTCGATGACGTCGAAAGGTCTAATCCAAGAATCATCAACAAATAAGGTTAAATAAAAAGACAATTCCTAGGGGAATTTCACTTGCTACACTCAAAAAGGATATTCCTCTTTTCTAGTATTACTTGGGGGTTGTTATCCCGCCTTTTGGCAAGGCCAAGATATCAAAGAACTTGACTAGAAACCAATGACGGTTCGTCTTAGAGATCGGTTATACGCGGGCTCACTATGGATATCGATGATTTTGTCCAAGTCCGGATCAAGCTACAGTCGACAAGACACAACGAGCAAAACCATGAAAGTCAGCACTCCAAATCTCAAGTCAAACCGAGTTCATATGCTCAAGTTATGATCGATGCAAGATTTGATGAAAAACAGCCTCGAGTTCGAATCCATCGACTGGCCACTGTTCGAATCGATCGAGTTCAAATCCATCGACTGGCCGCTGTTCGAATCGATCGAGTTCGAATCCATCAGGTAAAACTTTGTTCGAATCGATCGGCCAATGTCCACTTCGTATCGATCGACTCCGTGCCCATCGCTAGAGTCTACTTCGTATCGATCGACTTCGTATCCATCAAGAGACAGCGCACTTCGTATCGATCAGCCAGTGTCAACTTCGCATCCATCGACGAACCTTTGTTCGAGTCCATCAGGAAAGCCACTGTTCTTATCCATCGAGTTGGAGCGCTTTCATCAATACGAACAAGCCAACCTCCATCGATTCGAACTACACCACTTTTATCGATACAAACAGAACGTGACCATCGATATGAACTAAGGAGCTTTCATCGATCCGAACTGTGCATCCTTTATCGATGTGAACAAGGCAGCACCATCGATACGAACGAGGCAAAGTTCAAGTACAACTCGGTCAACTCGGCAACGAAAGCGGAGCGATCCAAAATTCAAGCGCCACGTCAACTCACAGTCACGCACAGCTATCGAGTCGATATGATCGAGTCGAACCAAATAGCCTACCAAAAGCCTCCATTTCGTATCGATCATATCTCACGATCCACAAGTCCAAATGCTATGAAATTTTCACAGGAGCTTACACACGTGCTAAAGAATGTCTACACCAAGTTTCGACTCCATTAGATGAAATATTGATCGATACGAAATCTGTTCGTATCGATCACGGATCGGGTCGAAACTTCATGGGCTTGGTCGTGCGGGCCTACTCACGTGCTAGAAGAAGTCTCCCGAGATCTGAGTGAAATATCAGCCTCCTACACCTATAAATAGAGCACAAAGCCTACAGAAAAGGATCTTTTTGATCTTTTGAATTCTCCAATGCCCTGACTCTGCCGGATTCAACTCCACACCCCATTGCTGCTGTTGTACTCGAATTTCATAACTGAATTTTGCTATAATCCACTGTAATCAATTATAATCATCAAAGAAACATCAATAAAGTGTTCAACTTCATAGTGGACGTAGGCAATACGCCGAACCACTCTAAATTCTTGTGTTTCTGTGCGTTTTTATTATTTTCATTATCTATTTTTGGAGTTTTTGTTAGATAATCCTCTTTTTCCATTTAATTTCTTCATTTTATCTCTTTAAAAACTTCCAAAGAGTGTTGTGCCCAATTAGAGGAATCTCTCTAGGTCTGCTTTGCTGATAATTGACAATTAATGCCCGGGCCTAGGTCCGGGCACCCCAGCCAATTCCAAAGGGATCTTGACCCAAGTGAAACTGAAGACGAAGGTGAATCTAAAGAAAGTCAATCATCTCCGGCTGAACTGACGATCGATGTCCCAATTGACAGTGATGATGATTCGAAGATGATAAAGATTGGGTCTCAGCTAAGCCAGCAAACTCAAGATGAATTGGTTGAGTTTCTACGGGCGAACCTTGACGTATTCGCCTGGACACATTCTGACATGTGTGGGATCTCGTTGGACATCGCGAGCCACGCTCTGAATATTGACCCACGGCATGTCCCGGTCAAACAGAAAAGGCGTGGTATGGATCCAGAGAGATCTGCCGCCCTTAAAGAAGAGGTAGAAAAGCTTAAAACAAACGGGTTCATTCGAGATGCGCTATATCCTGAATGGGTGTCGAATCTCGTGCTTGTCCGAAAGTCGAACGGAAAGTGGAGAACATGTGTCGATTACTCCGATCTGAATAAAGCTTGTCCCAAAGATAGTTTCTCGCTTCCCAGAATTGATCAGATAGTAGATTCAACATCGGGGCATGAGCTCTTATCCTTCATGGATGCGTATTCTGGATACAATCAGATACCAACGCATTTACCTGATCAAGAACATACCAGCTTCCTAACCAATCTAAGACATTATTGCTACAAAGTTATGCCATTCGGACTCAAGAATGCTAGGGCTATTTATCAACGATTGGTTAATCGGATGTTTGCCAATCAAATCGGGAAAACCATGGAAGTATATGTAGACGACATGCTTGTGAAGTCACGATTTTCCACTGACTATATTAAAGACATGGCAACAATGTTCAACATACTTCGAGAATACAGAATGAAACTCAACCCACTGAAATGTCACTTTGGAGTTGCATCCGGAAAATTCCCTGGGTTTATCGTCAATGCTAGAGGGATCGAAGCTAATCCTGAAAAGATCTGGGCAATCAGAAATCTTGAAACTCCGAAAACTATAAAGCAAGTCCAGAGTCTCAATGGGAAAGTAGCAGCATTGAGCAGGTTCATTTCAAAGTCCACTGACAAATGCATTCCCTTCTTCGACCTGATCCGAAAAGGAAAACAAAACTTTGAATGGACCGTAGAGTGTGAGGGCGCTTTCCAAGCACTAATTCAGCATCTATCCACATCGCCTATCCTATCAAAGCCTATTGATCATGAGAAGTTGTACGTATACTTGGCGATATCAGAGAACGCTATCAGTGTTGCCTTAATTCGAGAAGAAGACATGATACAGAATCCAGTATACTACGTCAGCAAACGACTGACTGGAGCTGAAAGCAATTATCCGAAACTAGAGAAGTTGGATTATTGCCTTGTTATTGCATCAAGAAAACTCCGACCATATTTCCTAGTACATCCTATTATTGTTTAAAACGACCAGCCGTTACGACAGGTCCTTACGCGGCCTGAGACATCTGGTAGGTTACTCAAGTGGAACATTGAACTGAGCCAGTTTGATATTACTTACACTCTAAGAAGAGCCATTCAAGGACAAGTCCTAGCCGATTTCATAGCTGAATTTACCGTTCCAGAGGACTTGCCCGAAACAAGTGAATCTCCTGAATACGTCTAGAAGTTGTACACTGATGGTGCATCAAACGACCGGTGTTCGGGCGCTGGTGTTGTACTAGAAACTCCCGAAGACCGATCTATATGTTATGCTTTGAAGTTTGATTTTCATGCAACCAATAATGAAGTTGAATATGAAGCCCTCTTAGCTGGATTGAAGCTTGCCAGAGATTTGATAATTATCACTGTGGAAATTTATTGCGATTCACAATTAGTTGTATGTCAAGTACGAGGAGAATATCAAGCAAGAGATCGAAGGCTGGCTGCTTACTTAGCTCGAGTTCAGGAAGTACTGAATCAGTTTGATTATTATTCCATTTATTGTATACCTCGAGAACGCAATCAGAAAGCCGATTCATTGGCGAAGTTAGCCAACAAAGGTGAAGCTCAGCAAATGTGACTCATTCCCGTAGAGACATTAACTTCCCCAAGCATTAACCGTTCAGAAGTAGATTGGGTATATGAAACCGTTCCCGATAAGGAGTCATGGATGACCCCATTTAGAAATTACCTTGACCACGGAATCCTGCCAGAACGCAGGAGTGAAAAGAGAGAAGTTCTTCGGAAGGCTTCACGATTCACCATCCAGAACGGAGTCATGTATAGAAGAGGGTACTCTGTTCCTCTACTCTGATGTATCGCTCACGATGAAATTTAACGAGTATTACGCGATGTACACGAGGGAGAATGTGGTGATCACACCGGGGGGCAGGCGCTAGCCAAGAAAATACTTCGATACGGATATTATTGGCCGACTGTAAATCGCGATGCGTCAGATTATGCAAAGAAGTGTGATAAATGTCAGAAGCATGCTCGAATTCCTAGAGCCCCGCCTACCGAGATAACGCAAATGGTCAGCCCATGGCCGTTTGCAATGTGGGGCATCGATATCATTGGTACTCTACCTCTATCAAAGGGCGGTGCAAAGTACGCCTGCTTTGTAGTTGATTACTTTACAAAGTGGGCTGAAGTTGAACCTCTTGCTACCATAACGACGAAAAAAGTGATCAACTTCATAGTGGACATAGGCAATACGCCGAACCACTCTAAATTCTTGTGTTTCTGTGCGTTTTTATTATTTTCATTATCTGTTTTTGGAGTTTTTGTTAGATAATCCTCTTTTTCCATTTAATTTCTTCATTTTATCTCTTCAAAAACTTCTGAAGAGTGTTGTGCCCAAATTTGGTACAAACACTTTGGTGCTTTCACTGAGAAAAAAAGCAATTTTCTTCCTGCTCTTTGGATCTCCTATCGATACCGGATTGCATAAATCCAAGTAGAAGATCCAGATCTCAGACCTTGAAGCCCTTCCATTCAATTCAGATCTGCATCAGATCTAGGAAAGGACTTCCTCAATTTATCATGATAAGCACACGAACTGCTTCTACAGCTGCTGATCAAGAAGGACGGGAAAGACAGAATCCCATTCAATTGCCTCCTTCCAACCAAGATACTGCCGGACCATCAGATCCATCAGGCCCGGTCACCAGACAAGCGTTTCAGATGTTGCTTCAAGAGTTGACCCAGAGTCGGCAATAGCTTACTGAACAACTGCGCGCCAACACAGAGTTGACCAACCAGCTGAATCGCCAAAGGCGCAGAAGATCCAGAAGAGACCAAGGTTCCTATTCTTCCACAGAGAGTTCAACCTCATCTGATGATCATCACCGGTCCACACGCCCACGGCTGGATGTAAGCTACACCCAGGCTACAGGACTCCAACCTGCCTTTAATCTTGGACAACCCATAACTGGACCATCCACTAGTCATCATACCGGACCTTCATCCCGAGGAGGTGCCGCTCCTTACCATGTCACAGGCAACCTTTCTACTACCACCACTCCCGAACAAGGAGTTGATGCTAGAAATCAAACTAATCCTCATCGTAGCCAACGAGAGCACACTCCAGAGCCTTATGTCCTAGAAAATGTTGAACCAAGTAGGCGAGGCACGGACCGTCGACCGCATCCGGTCCAAACTCGCGCTGTGGAACCCGACCACACCTTGGCGCAACATGCTCCAAACATCCTGATGCCGAATATACCGACGATGATTCGTCAGATGATCCATGAAAGTCAGGGTCTCACTAATGATGACTGAGGAATCTCCCAGAGTCATACCCCTTTCATTGATGACATATTATATGCTAAACCACCTCGGCGCTTCAGGATGCCCACTTTGCTGGTCTACGAAGGAAGTTCTGATCCCAATCAACACATCCTGAAGTATGAATGGTTAATGAATGTTGCGAGAGCTGATGATGCAGTAAAATGTCGTAGTTTCCCCATTTCCCTGGGGGGCATTGCAACTATGTGGTTTACTCGTTTACCACCGCGATCCATCTCTAATTTCGACCAAATGGCCACCAAGTTTGTTGAACAATTCCGCATGCACGTAGCGAGACCTAAAGATGTTAACACTCTGTCTAGTGTTACTCATGCTCCTGGAGAAACCCTTAGACGTTACTTGGAGCGATTCCATGCTGCGTGTGCAGAAATAAGTAATCCCAATGACAACTCTATCCTGATGGCATTGACTAAAGGGATCGATCCTGATTCCGAGTTTGGAAATTGGTTAGCTGGGAAGCCGCCTGCGTCATTGGACCATTTCTATTCCAAGGCAGTCCAATTCTTGAGAAGGGAGGATGCGAAACAGTCTAGAAAGCAGGATGACGCAGAGCCCAACATCGATGAATTCAAAGTAACATTGTAGTTAAACAATCCAAGGAGAGTTCTGGAAAGTTTAGTTGAATATTCAAAATAAACAGAACCAGCAGAGGGACAGTGGAAATCAAAATAAAAAAGGAGATCAAAATCGTGGCCCACAGCTCAGAGCTCCCATGTTCGACAATTATACTCCATTGAATACGTCGCTGGAAAATGTGTATTTATAGATTTGTAATACAATGCAATATAAGAAACCTGCCCCGAAGCCGTCAACGGAAAGACAAGTCCAAACAGGCAAGTTCTGCAGATTCCATGAGAGTTATGGTCATAACACAAATGAGTGTCGTCATTTACAAGACCTCAATGAAAAGTTGATCCGGGAATGGAAGTTAGATCAGTATGTGCAGGCGCCGCAGTCAGGGGTTGTGGGCCCATCGAATCAAAATTGTGCGCCAGACTAGGCAAGACAGGAGAAACCCGCTCGTACCGGCGGGAGGTTGGTGATAAACGCAGTTAGTGGTGGTCCTCATCCAGCAGACAGAAGCCGGATGGAAATGGAGTCATATGCCGGTTCTATTAGGCATGCAGATCCCGAGTGTTGTATTAATTTGGGAGATAGAGCTCCGACCAAGCGACAAAAGACGATGACTGACGATATCGTGTTTCGAAATAGAGATGCTGATAGGGTCGGAGCACCAACCACTGATCCACTGGTCATATCAGCTCAAGTAGGTCACACTTGGATGAAAAAGATTCTAGTCGATAGTGGAAGTTCTGTGAATATAATATTTAAACGAGCTTATGATCAAATGAACATGTAAGCCAAAGATTTGAAACCTTGTCAATCTCGAATCCATCGTTTTAATGGAAGCGCTACTATACCCACTGGAGTAGTGGAACTACCAGTGGAGCTGGGAACTGGAGAACACTGGAGAGTCCGGACGTTGCAATTTGTTGTATTGAACATAGATTCGCCATACAACACCTTCTTGGGCCTATCGGCCCTTGCTCAATTTAGGGCTGTTATTTGCACCTGTGGTGTTTAATTTAAAATTCCCTACCGCCAATGGAGTTGGAGTCGTTCAAGGGGATCTGGCTGATTTGAGGGCAACCGCGTATCGAGGTCGAGTCACCCGATTGTACAACGTCAAGGTCCGCCTGCGAACCTTTGAACTAGGCGAACTCGTCCTGAAAAGAATCTATCCAGTCCCTTCGCATATGAAACCGACATGGGAAGGACCATATGTCATTAAACGAAGGCTCGGAGATGGCACATTCAAATTATCAACGGTCTTACTCTGTCAAGAGCCTGGAACAGCGAGTGTCTTTGTCGCTACTACACATAACAGGCTATGTTTATTCATTTAGTATATTTTCCATTTTGCAATTTGTTTCTGCATTTTGAAATTAGAATTTGTAATAAGGCAACTGACTTTGCCATATTTTCTTATTTCAGCAATAAAATGCAATCTCTTCGAGCCAGAGCTGTGATTTACTTGAAATACTTCATATGAACATCACCATGCACGGAGAGCTAAGTTTCACCATACGGTGGGATTCGCTCAAATAGGGAGTGACTGTAATGCAACCGGTCACTCGCTAAGCGTAACCCGAGCTCGGGAACAAGTCATCACACCACGGTCAAAAAAGGGTTCATACACGACAATCCTTCACTTAACTCCAGGTTCCCAAAGTGCGAACTGGAGTATAGAAATACGTCTACGAAGAGGGTGGATCCGTCCGCCTAACGACTTCATCCTTATCTGAACCAAGTTTGAGGAGGGTGGACCCGTCCATCTAACGACCTCGCTTGTTGACTCGGGGTGGATGTGACCCAACCGTCCACGATCCTGATACACCTTTCGTTCCCAGAGTGCAAGCGAAATCCAAAAACATGCAGCAGATGTGACTGACCATCTCTTTACCAACTCTGAACTCCCAAAGTGCGAGTCAGAGTATAAACATCAACTCCGGATTCCCAAAGTGTGAAACAGAGTATAAACATCAACTCCAAATTCCTAGAGCGCTAATTGGAGTATAAATACCAACTCTGAACTCCAAGAGTGCGAGTCGGAGTATAAACATCAACTTCGGATTTATAGAGTGCGAAACGGAGTATAACCATCAACTCCAAATTCCCAGAGCGCGAATTGGAGTATCAACTACGGATTCCCAGAGTGCGAAACGGAGTATAAACATCAAGTCCAAATTCCCAAAGCGTGAATTGGAGTATAAATACCAACTCCGAACTCCCAGAGTGCGAGATGGAGTATAAACATCAACTTCGGATCCCCAGAGTGCGAAACGGAGTATAAACATTAACTCCAAATTCCCAGAGAGTGAATTGGAGTATAAATACCAACTCTGAACTCCCAAAGTGCGAGTCGGAGTATAAACATCAAGTCCGAATTCCCAGAGTGAGAAATGGAGTATGAATACCAATGCCGAACTCCAAGAGCGTGAGTCGGAGTATAAATGTCGATTCTAAGTCCCCAGAGCGCGGACATATAATTAAAACTCAAGCCGGTGTGACCAACCGCCCATAAGCAAATGAGAATCCCTGGAGTGCGGATATGATCATCGATAATCGAACAAGTATGGATGAACCACTCAATCTCCGCTTGTCTCAGACATCCGTTCAATGGCACTAGACTCAACATGTTATAAGTGAGAAGCGATCGTTGACTAATGTTCTACAACTCACCCCCAAGATTGGGGGGCAGGACTTAAGCATCGACCATTGACTGAAGCGGTGCGACGTTAAAATTCAACTCAATTCCCGGTTGTAAACTCTGTCCACAGTTTTCGGACCTGGCAAACAAAAACAAACTTGACTCGGAACATGAAACTTCACAAGTGCACTTCAGATGTTGAAACACTTAGGCAAATACACAATAACTGAGAAGAAGCCAAAAAAGAAAAGTTTCATTTCTACTGTTTGTGAGAGAAATTCATGTACAAGTTTGTTCCAAAAATTCCTACTAACAGGGGTCGAACCCGTATCTATACACGGCCAACAATATGAAAATCAAAATAAACCGAGGAAGCCTGTCTACTCTTACTTCTTCCTCGGCTTCCGCTTTGGTGTAGACCCGCTGGAGCCGTCACTACCTTTCCTCTTCGAGCCTTTACTTTTCGGTGGTCGGTCTCCAGGCGGGGGCATGATATCAACATCCTCCTCCGAGCTCGAATGAACAGGGATGCTCCCTGTGGGCAGAGTCGGAGGAACATGATCAAGTGTAGAAGATGGAATGGGCATACTAGTGTCAAAGACTGTACCGCCAGGCGATATCATTCTAAGCGGAGCTGGGCCAGGTGCTGCCATTCCACCTCCAAAACTGCCTCCATGAGCCGCTCCTGCCATTTCAGCATCCATTTCGGCCAATATCTCTTCTTCAGTAATCGCTCGGGCCTCGCTGGGAGCATCCTTAGTTGGCATCTAAGAGCTTATAGCCGGAGCGTCTCCGCCCATAACAAATGGCAGGTCAACTAAAGGATCGCCATGAGGGCGAAAGAGTTCTTCCATCAGCTGCTCATCAAAAACGAGTAAGCTTCCCTGCATTTCGTCAAGTGGCACAGTTATAGTTACAGCGGCCGCTTCGGTAACGATAGCCTCCTGCTTCTGATGTGATTCTTGAGTGGCAAGAGGCGCAACTGGTGCATCATCAATCACTGGACAAGAAATAAGAGAACTGTTAGAACTTAATTCAAATGAAAATTCCGACTTAAGACAAGATGTGTAGAGTGTTCAGAGTACTTTTCTCAGTTTGGATTGTAGATGGCTGAACAGCTTCAATAGCATGCTCTATAGCCGGAGACATCTGCGGCTGATCTGGATTATAGGCAGGAACAACTTGGGGATCAACCGCGGGTAAAGACTCGGGCTGGGTTGACATGGGAACTTCAAGACTTGCATCTGATGTTCAACCCCTGAGCCCTCTCCTACTTCGAAGTGCTGGGTGCCGAGCCTTTCCTTTTCATGCAGAATCATTGACTCATGGAGAATCTTCCTTTCATCTTCATTCAGAATGCGATTCTTGAGTTCAAATTCATCTACAGACTCACGCAGATGTGCCGCCTTCTCTTCTTCAACCAATCGGCCCCAGGCGTTATACAAGTGTGCCGGGTAATCATCGAGCCAGGCTAGACCTCTATGCCTCAACACATTAGCGTTGTAAACGACGAGGAGATCTTCAATATCGGCTTCTAGCCTGGACTAGGCCGATTTCACCTTCTCCTCAACCTCAGTCTCCACCTCGCGGACCTTAGCCACGACCGCATCCCTTTCACCCCGGAGCAAGACAACCTGTTCGCACGCCTCCTAGGTTGCGTTGTTCACATCATCCCTTTCCTTGGCCATGTCAGAGAATTTGGCCTTAAGCTCGTTGAGTTCCTTGACCGCCGCATCCCGTTCGGCGGTGACTGTAGTATTTCGGTGGCCCATCTCCTCCACCAAGGCAACGTGCATCTGCCTCAACCTCTCCATCGCCATATTTGCTTTATCAGCTTTTTTGGTGGCTTCAATTTCATATTTTCGAGAAGATTCGGCCTCGGTATTGAGCACCTCAATAATTCGGTCCTTTTGAGCAAGATCGGACTCCATCTTTTCGATCGCTTTGGCCCGTTCAAAGGCCACCTTGGAAGCTTTTTCTGCAGCCTTTACCCACTCTCTATATTGGGTGTAGATGTCATGAATGTAATCAAGCATCGTATTTTCCACCCCTGACGAAATTCTCTTTAAATGAGGTGGGAAAACGTAGCCATCAAAGCCTATGTTCAGGAACTCCTTCCTCGGTTGAGCAATTTTAATAGCCCCTTCCCCTGTGGGCTCAGTTATGGCCTGCTCTGCAATTATGGAGGGCACGGTTTCAACTCGCTGGTGGTGAGTTTCAGACCTAGAAGTATGAGAGAATGGCCTGTGTCTTGGAGGCTCTGATGGATATGAAGTCTGAACAGGAGGTGGAGATGGGATTCTAGGGGGTGGAGAGCGAGACCTAGATCAGTGTCTATATTCTCTATCCCTGTCCCGCTCGTACCTCTCTTGACTAGAGTACCCGCGATCGCGGTCTCTATCTGAGTCTCTCCTGCGGGAAACATAATAAGAAGAAGAAGACTTTCGAACCAAGCGAATGCTCCCAAGCATTGATCCTCTCCCAGACATCGTACCTGAAAATGAGAAACAAAGGAAGAGTTAGTGATCTCTTGGGTTGGACGATTTACAGTTATGAATCGTGTAGTGCAGTGAAGTGTATGTATGTGCAACCCCCCGACCAACCGGAAATGTCAACCGTGCTCGTAGCAAGCGACTCGCTCAGATCAAGAGCATTGTCAAGCTCCTCTATCCCGGTGTCGTGTTGAAACGACACATAATCTGGAATCGGAATATCAGCAAGCCCTTCGAAAGGATTCTCTACTTGTTGGGGAGGAGCCTCCGAAATTCTAATCCCCTAAACATGCAAAGACATAACCACGGATTTCAATCTCATGGATTTAGAACGCTTGTGAGCAACTGCCTTGCCTTTTCTCCTTCCTTCTGAATCTTGAACACTGGAAGAAGGCCTAGCTTGAAGTCCATTATCAGTGGCCGTTCTCTCCGGATCAACCTCTTCAGCTATTACGACACCGGGCGCTTTACGTTTCGTCTGTTTCTTTGTGACCGCCCTAAGTGTCCCTTCCAGCCTTATGCTTTGCCTCCGTTCAATCAGCCCGACAATTCTCAAGTTTCTGTCAGTTAGAACCAAGTCAATGTTCCTCTCTTCACCCAGAACCGCTTGGAGGATCCGAACTAACTCTCTGAAATACCCATCGTCAAGTCGTGAGGTTGCGGCTGTAAAAGAGGTGGAGTATGTTAGTTTTGAAAACGATTATTATTATCTCGATAATTCATGAGAAAGACTGCAACGCTTACGTCTATCTGACCATCGCCTAGCGAATCCAGTGGGGCATCGAACGTAGAACCATTCCGTCTTGAAGTAACTCAGCCTTCCCCAGGACCCCGTTACTATTTGACAGTTCCAAACTGCTTTCAAGAATGTGAAAGAAGGGCTATCTCCGCAACTCTTAATGTTGAAGAGATATCTAATCTCGATTGGCTTTGGTGGTCGAAAGAGAATTTCCATAAACAAAATGAAAGTGTTGTTCAACAAGGCGTATCCATTGGGGTGTAGCTGGGATAGAGCGATTCCAAGGAATGACAGCATTTCCCTTATGTACTGATTAAATGGACGAAGTGTCCCCGCTGTACAAGCATGACGGTTGAAAGCAGTAAACCCCTCCGGGGAGCATGTGGTCTATCATTTGGCCCTGACAGTAATACGTCGTCGAGGGACAAGCCATGTCTTAAGCATATCCGTCATAGCATATCTTCGGAAATGCCGGACGGCACAGAGTCCTGTGGATTGCAAATGAACCGGGCACCTGGAAACTCGTCTGGAGCTGGATCTATGACTTCGGCCTCGATGGCCGGTATCTTGATTACTGGAGGGATTGAACCTTGAAATTTCTGCCGTTGTGAACTTGAAGGTTCCATGACTAACTAGCTTATGAAAAATCATCGTTAAATAGACAATAACGCTCGTGCATCCCCCAGTGTAAAGTGTGTGAATGTGTTGTGCAGTGTGGTACTGTATATCACTTGAAAAGTTCTACAGAGTTAGAGAAAGCATGTGGACGATAAGACTTTGAAATTCAGTCGAAATGACCGTCATCGCTGACCGTCACAACCATTCCATCCATATATTAGTGATCGATCCAAGTTAAAGTTTGTTGAAATTTTGTTAAGTTACAGTTCCATCGACGAGCTTCAATGGGCAGTCAAATATGCAGTGTAATGATCAAGTCCAACTATGCGAGGTAGAAGCTCGTTGGTGTCAAGTGTTCAAATATGCGTGAAGTTCCGTATCCATCAAAGTCTAAACTTGGATCGTTCTTTGCAGAGGCCTGAACTTCGCACGGATCGCGGAACCTTCATTTCGTATCGATCAAGGAAGTCTCGACTTCGTATCGATCGGGTCATACCGCACTTCGTATCGATCGAAGATCGTTGGTTTCATATCGATCCCCGACAATGAGGTTCGTAACGATCACTTACCACAAGTTTCGTATCGGTCATTGGCTTTTGAGTTTCGTCTTGATCGTCCCGAATCGATACGAATAGTCACCACACCAGATCGATAGAAAATTCGTCGTATCACCATTCAGTTCTTCATCGATACAAGCCCCCTGCCCTGAATCGATACGAAGCCCAGTTTTCTTTTTCCCTTCGTCGATACGAAACACCGGGTTATGTGACCTCCATCACTCCTCCTTCCCCGAATGGCCATCACTCCATTTCCTTCCTCCATCCTCGACCTCGATCTGGCCCATCGCCGACCACCACTTCCTCAGAACTGGTCGCGGAGGCAAATGGAACGGCGAAGGATTTCGAATCTCACCGTTTTCACACAAGTTTGTCGGCTAATTACCTAATTTCGATAAATGGTTTAGGGGATTGAAGGATTCGTATCGATTCGAAGGCAAAAGCAGTTTTTCTTTTTCCAAGTCTCTAGAGCGATACGAAGACAAAGCGCAAGAGTAAAAAGTAAAAAGTGAAAAATGGCTAAGTCCACAGTATTTATATGGACTCGAGTGTGAAGGTCGAAGACGATTCGCATCCTAGTAAACTCGACCGGTTGCAAAATGTCACCACAAAATCGATTCGAACAAGCTATTCGAATCCATCAACTCGAGTCTTTATCGAAGCGAAATTGCCAATGAAGGCTTTTCTGAGTCACCCAAATCCATCGACATGAATCCATTGTTCGTATCGATCATTTTTCGACTCCATCCCCAGTGCAGCGATATGAACTGTGCAGTTTGAATCCATCGAATCACAGCTCCCAGAGGCCAGTACCCATCGATATGAATTGTCTATTCGTATCCAATGACACTAGGTCCATCGATTCGAAATACACAACAAGGGCTGTTCTGAAGGTATTGAACTCCATCGATACGAACGATTGTTTCGTATCCATCGAACCTTACATCCATCGATTTGAAATGTTCATTTCGTATCCATCAATGCGATGTATATCGATGCAAAGATAATGTTCCAACCTTTTACATCGATTCAGGAGTGGATCGATACGAAGGAACATTCAAAAACAACCATCGAGCGTTGTTACGATTCGAATTTCACATCGGTTCAGAAGAGGATCAATATGGAATTCGATACGAGATAAACTGACAGTGACTCGTGAACATGCAGCTTTAACGAGAGTTAGATTAACATATATGCATATACGTCGGACTAATATTCAATTTTTAACATTTACAGGAATTGGATACTTATCTGATAACGATTACAACAACAAACAGCTAATCTCAGTCAAGCAGCAATCAGTTACAACAATACAGGGTACAACAGTTGACAATCAACAGTTCATGTTACAGAGAAAATCAGTCAAAGATTACAACTTTCAGCGGAAAAACGAAAACTGTTCGAAATGAGGGTTGCAGCTTTTCAAAGAACATCATGTTTCCACAAGACGTACTTTGGGGGGAAAATGTTATCCCGCCTTTTGGCAAAGCCGAGATATCAAAGAACTTGACTAGAAACCAATGACGGTTTGTCTTAGAGATCGGTTATACACAGGCTCACTATGGATATCGACGAATTTTTTCCAAGTCCGGATCAAGCTACAATCGACAAGACACGACGAGCAAAACCATGAAAGTCGGCACTCCAAATCTCAAGTCAATCCGAGTTCATATGCTCAGGTTATGATCGATGCAAGATTGGATGAAAAACAGCCTCGAGTTCGAATCCATTGACTGGCCACTGTTTGAATCGATCGAGTTCGAATCCATCGACTGGCCGCTGTTCGAATCGATCGAGTTTGAATCCATCAGGGAAAGCTTTGTTCGAATCGATCGGCCTATGTCCACTTCGTATCGATCGACTCCGCACCCAACACCAGAGTCTACTTCGTATCGATCGACTTCGTATCCATCAAGAGACAGCGCACTTCGTATCGATCAGCCATTGTCAACTTCGCATCCATCGACGAACCTTTGTTCGAGTCCATCAGGAAAGCCACTGTTTGTATCCATCGAGTTGGAGCGCTTTCATCGATACGAACAAGCCAACCTCCATCAATTCGAACTACACCACTTTTATCGATACGAACAGAACGTGACCATCGATACGAACTAAGGAGCTTTCATCGATGCAAATGGTGCATCCTTTATCGATGCGAACAAGGAAGCACCATCGATACGAACGAGGCGAAGTTCAAGGACAACTCGGTCAACTTGGCAACGAAAGCGGAGCGATCCAAAATTCAAGCGCCACATCAACTCACAGTCACGCACATCTATCGATTCGAACAAGATCGAGTCGATATGATCGAGTCGAACCAAACAGCCTGCCGAAAGCCTCTATTTCGTATCGATCATATCTCACGATCCACAAGTCCAAATGCTATGAAATTTTCACAGGAGCTTACGCACGTGCTAAAGAATGTCTACACCAAGTTTCGACTCTGTTAGATGAAATATTGATCGATACGAAATCCGTTCGTATCGATCACGGATCGAGTCGAAACTTCATGGGCTTGGTCGCGCAGGCCTACTCACGTGCCAGAAGAAGTCTCTCGAGATCTGAGTGAAATATCAGCCTCCTACACCTATAAATAGAGCCCCGGAGCCTACAGAGAAGGGATCTTTTTGATCTTTTGAATTCTCCAATGCCCAGACTCTGCCGGATTCAACTCCACACCCCATTTCTGCTGCTGTACTCGAATTTCATAACTGAATTTTGCTGTAATATGGTGCAATCAATTGTAATCATCAAAGAAACATCAATAAAATGATCAACTTCATAGTGGACGTAGGCAATACGCCGAATCACTCTAAATTCTTATGTTTATGTGCGTTTTTATTATTTTCATTATCTGTTTTTGGAGTTTTTGTTATATAATCCTCTTTTTCCATTTAATTTCTTCATTTTATCTCTTCAAAAACTTCCGAAGAGTGTTGTGCCCAATTTTGGTACAAACATGGGTGTTGACAAGAAATCTTATTAATAGCCTTCATTCAAATTACTCAGAAAGATTTTTTGTTGGAGCAACCCTTTTGAAAGCATGACTAAGCCTTTCAAACCAGAAAAAACCATTCACAACCAGGAAGGGTACAACATCAATTCGCAAGCATGTGTTCAGAAGTTACCCTCCACGTTGAAACCCTCAACATTTCAACACCTTCGAAACCCCAAAGAATTACCTATTGGCAGAGTCGTAAGCTCATGCTCCTTCTCACTTGCAACAACATGGCAACACAGGATAGAGAAGCACACCTACCCCTTTTGATGAAGAGGGAAGCACCCAAGTCCATTCAAATGCAATGAAAAATAATGCCCAAACGTTGACGGTAAAAAAAGGTCTACAAGGCCACCTTTCGACCAGGTCGAAAGCACTAAGTCGAAAGGTGCCAACCCACACCTACAAATAAGACACTAGTGGTCCGGTTGAAGGGATCCGAATTCTTTCACTCCACTCTTGTATTTTCTTAAAGTTGTAAACCCTAGTTTTAATATCAAATTGGGAACTTGATCAGTTTGTTCTACATTAGTTTAATGGAAAGCAAGATTATGGAATTTTGGGATATTTGGCTGATTTGATATCTCTATTAGATTCAATTAATAATTTACTTGTGTCAACTTGATTGAAGGACCACTATTAGAGTGAGTCCAAACCCTTAGTTTAACTAATATCCTTAGAGCCTTAGCACCTATTCTCAAGCTGTCGAAAGGTTAGCTTCCGAAGAAGTCGAAGCCAATCTATCTAACCTACATCCTTAACTCATTAAAGCTAACCTTAGGGTCTCCTTAACTGATTCGACAAGGGGGTTTCGACAGAGTACTAAATCAGATTAATTGGTTTGAAAGGCAATATAATAAGGGTTTTCAGTGTTCCATCTAAATCGAATGGTCTAATAAGGAGTTTCAACCACAATAACATATACGAAAGGAAAACTGAAGATAATAGAACGGATTATAGCCATCTTAACCTGGTTAAGAAGTGGCGACTACCTTCATCTTTTTGAAAGTTCTCGACAGAGTCATCTACACTTTGAATTCAACTTTGGGGTGTTGGTAAGTTTTCTTGTTAACAAAAATGCACTTATGCCAACTACAATGCATAGCTATGTGACCGGCCTGTACAATCGATTATTTTAAGTTAACAATAGACTAAGAAAACCAATAAGCATTTATAGTTTATGATAGGTATATTTATCTAATAACTATTTATTAAAAATGTACATATAGTGTCGTTAGCGCTGTACTCAATCGATGTGTCCTCATCAGTGGCAGCTCGTGCAAGCATCGAAGATCATCGGCGGCCACAGTAGCATCTAGAATGGTATAAACTGCACTAGCATTAGCATCAATCATTTAATGAATGGTCCTTCTAACAATTTTGATGGTTCACGATGGCATTTCGACGTAACGATGAATAAAAATGAGGGGTGAGATAAAAATAAGCAACAGTAGCAATCCTATGCCTGATAGATCCATCTTGGATTTCATTGCTCCAAGTCAATATGTAGAGTCTTTACATGGCAATGCTTGTTGGAATGAAAGAAGAGTGCCATCATCTAAGATACGATCCTCCTCCCCATCTACACGAAATCCATAGTGTCTCTCTAGTGTGCGAGATTCCTTACTAGACCTTCAAATATGTTGCATGTTTTCATATATGGGTGAACTTTGTTCTCCCACTGGTTCATTCTCCGTGTTAGTTCCTTGGATCTCATCCAATTCTATAACTTCGTTGTTAATTTCTAACAACACACTAATTAATTTCCAAAAAAGTACAACCTTTGAGTTCATACGCCTTAGGGAAGGGTGTTTAATATAAGAGGGGTTACCTTTTACAACACCAAGTAGATGTACTTTTATAAAAACCAATGTACATGGTCTTTGAAATGCAATGTCAGACACTCGTTCACATAAGTTGGATAAACCGAAGGTACTCCTACAACATCTTGTTTGGGAATCACCCCTCGGATTAGTAGCGAGTATGTCTTGCATCAAAGGTTTCAGAATGAAGGTGTTATTGCCACCATATATAAAATATGGGAATCACCCTAGAGTTTAGTGTTAAGCAACACTACATTATGATGATCTCCAATCCTCAAAATCATTTCTTCAACATTGTAACAACCCAAAATTTGAGCTGTAATAATTAATTAACGAATTGATTAAACAATAAAATAAGTTTGTGAAATTGTCAGAACCAAGCTACGAGAGTTGCACCATTAGGTCCTTGGCAATTTTCTAATCAATTTCCATATATAACTTGTCGAAATCCGAGTCAGTATGGAGAAGTTATGAGAGAAACAAGAAATCAAAATTTAATAAACTAAAACGAAAATAATAATAATACAAAGGCATAGGTCGACCCATGCTTGGGTCAAGTCGACCTATAGGTCAACCCCCAATAAACTTACGTCGACCCCCTTATTTCCTGGATGCTATTTCGTATAGGTACGAGCCGAACACCATAAAATTTGATTTTTGAGCAACCTTGTGCGTTCGTAGCTGCATCCGACGGTTCCTAGTGAGCCTATGATGTGGTTGCACCAGATTTGATCTTCACGTCTGACGGCCTAAGATCCCTAAGCCACACTTTAAATAGAAACCTAGGCTTAGCTATTTTTCTCATTCAGATTTTCTCCCAATTGGGTTCATTGCCCGAGGCTGAACCCAAAATAGAAAAAATTTCTAGGGAGGAAATCTTTTTGATAAAAATATTCTACGCCCTAGAAGTGGATCTAGGAAGGCCCAGGACTAGAGCTAAGGACCACACAAGAGTGTTTTGTGATTATTTTAGATTTGTAAGCAATTTAAAATAATAGGGTTTTCAATAGTTGTAGTTTTTCTACAGTTTTGAGACAGTTTTTATGTAAATTTATTTACAGTCAGCTTTTACGTAAATTTCAGAAGTTCTTTTCAGTCTATTTTTATTCCGCTATTTTATTCAGTTATTTACAGTTAATTGCAGTTTTTTACATCTGTTTTAAGTTGGAATTTATCCTGTAAATGTTAGATTCTTTTTATAGAGATTTAATCCTTTTTTATGCGAATACAATATTAAAAAGAGAAGAATTCACAAATATGGATTAAAATAGAATAACACTAAATTTATAGAAGATGTAAAATGAGAAAAACAGAAATAAAAATAGAGATGGACTGAAATAGGCAAAATTAAGATATTTGAAAGCATAATTATAACAAGTGGTTATAACTAAAAAAAGAAAATAAAAGAGTAACAGTTGCAAGAATAATTATAACACGTAGGTTCAAATTAGAAAGAAAGAAATAATAAAAGGGGCTTATTTTAAAACTTAGATCTTGGATTAAGTTAATAAGCAAATATAGCAGTAGTGGCCCGTACCGGCAGCATTCCCATTTAGGTCTAGGACTGATGGTTTCACATGTAGGTGAGGTTGGGACACGCTTATGCTGATTAGGGTAAATAAGTGGTCAATAGATAGAGGCTCAAATTTGGGGATTATGGCAAGGGACACAAAGCTAGAAGATTTGTTTGTTAGGACCAGTACCGACAGCATTCCCTTTAGGTCGAGGACTGATGGTCTCACACGTAGGTGAGGCTAAGCATGCTTATACTGATTAGAGTAAATAAAGGTTCAAATAGGGGGCGACAGTTAGTGTGTATCAGCGATGACCAAGCATGCGGCATCGAGTAGGGTAAATAATTCGCTATTGTGTCCTAAGCACTAAAGTGGTGTCTTTTGCTATGACCAACATGATTGGTTCAAAGTGGCACAACAGAGATAGGAAAGGCCGATCAATGGGTAGGATTAGGATTTCAGCCAAATCAAGTTAGCAGTTGAGGTAGGATTAGGGTTTCAGCCTAATCATAGAAGTTCGACGCAAGTGCAAACAATCAAAGCAAACTGTCAAACAGAATCAGAAATAATATTTTATCCGAGTTTTATCTTTTCTGTATTTTCCTTTAAAGCTAGAACTATTTCTTAGTCTATTATCTTTATCTTTCTTAAAAATGCTAGTAATTACTTTCACTCACAAGACTTATTGTCTAACCCATTCCTTTATTTCCCCTTTCCCCCAATAAGCCAGCAGAGTTGAGGATAATTGATTCATGTCGCTTGGAGATTCATTCCCGGAGTTTTCTCATTTCAAATGTATTTTTCTGCTTTACATCTTTTTCATTTGGCTTATGATGGATTGGCACTTGTGAGAGGGATTATTATTATTGTTATCTTTATACTCTGATTTTATGAGACTGAGATGAATTTTCATGACATGAGACATTTTGAGTTTTTGAGATATGTTATGTTTTTATGACTTATTTTGAGATGAAGATTAATTCTAAATGATAAGTTATTATTTAAATCTTTTTCGCTGCTTTTACATATTTTTCTTGTGAATCTTAGTCTCTGAGATGCTTTAGCTATACCTATAATGCACCACATCCTTTGGTGTGCCCTTTTTGGGAGTACAAAGAGGTGTGGGGTGTTTCATTTGGTATTAGTGTTTGTACCAAAAATGGGCACAACACCCTACGGAAGTTTTTTGAAGAGATAAAATGAAGAATATAAATATAAAATAGAGATTATCTAACAAAAACTTCAACAAACAGAAATGTAAAATGCAGAGACAAGAAATTTAGAGTGGTTCGGTGTATTGCCTACGTCCACTATAAAGTTTTGATGATTTTATTGATTCTCTTTGAATGATTACAAACGATTACAGCGAGCAACAGCAGATTATAGATTAGAATTCGAAATTGACAGCAAAAGTATGATGCAAATCTTGATCCGGCAGAGTCTGGACGCTTCAGAATCAAAAAGATCTCTCTTCTATAGGATCTGAAGCTCTATTTATAGGCGTAGGAGGCTCAGATTTCGCTCAAACTCCGGGAGACTTGGCCTGGCACGTGAGGGGACCCACGCGACCATTTCCAGAAAGTTTTGCCTCGATCTGCGATCAATACGAATCCATTTCATATCGATCAAGACGATGTCCAAATGAGCTGAAATTTGTCAAGGACATTATTCAATGTGTACATAAGCAATCCTGAAAATATCATTGGGTTTGGATCATTGGATCGTGAGATATTGTCGATACGAAGTGAGATTCAACGTTGGCTGTTCTGTTCGATTCCATGGCTTCGTATTGATTCTTTCGAATCGACCATCTACACGTGCTTCTGCAACGGTGTGGCGCGCATATCTCGAGTCGATCCATCTTTTTCTCCGGTTTGGCCGCGTCGCATCCTCGTATCTCGCCTTGTTCGTATCAAGCTCGGCACGTCACCCAGGCTTGTTGACTCGGTGGATATGAAGTAGTCATTGGCTATGGATTCGAACAACAGCTATATCGATGGATACGAGCTAACGAAGGCTGATGGTTACGAACAAGTCTTTCCTTAATGGATACGAACCACGCAGCTTCTCAATGGATATGAAACCGATCGATGCAGACGGGAGCCTTTTGATGGATACGAAGTATGGTAACCTGATGGATGCGAATTGCTCTGCCTAGATGGATTCGAGGAGAGGCTTCCGTGATGGATACGAAGCAGACATTTGGCCAATCGGTATGAGTCGCATTAGCTGTTGATGGGTACGAAGTCCATCGATACGAACTCGATGGATTCGAACATTGCTGACTTGATCGATACGAACCCATGGGAATTGACCGATGCAAAGTGGATGATGGACACAGACAGGATGGATACAAACCGAGGTCCACTGATGGATACGAAAGCGCTGCCGATCAGATGGATACGAAAAAGAGCCAGTTCCTTCCAACTTGAATCGATCATAACCCAAGCATACGAACTCGGATTGACTTGAAATTTGAAATGCAGGCTCGCATGGCTATGTTTGTCACGTCATATTAATTGTAGCTTGATCTGGACTCGGGCAAAGTTCAGCGATATCCATGGCAAGCTATACTTGTTCTCTAGTCGGTTTCTTGTTCTCCTGGCCTTGCCAAAAGGCGGGATAACATTTGCCCCCCAAAGTACGTATTGTGAAAACATGACGTGCTTTGAAAAGCTGCAAGTTTGCATCTCGTCGTTAGTCTAGGACGTTGTTGAACCTCGCACTGATTTTCTTTCGAATTGATTCGAAATTTGTGTTGAAACGATGTATGATGACCGCCTTTAGCCAACCTCTTGTGTCGATCCTCTTATGAATCGATGTTAAAAGTTGGAAAGCTTTTCTTCGTATTGATGCGGGTAGACTTGATGGATACGAAATTATTATTCGTACTGATGGATTTTAACAGATACGAATTCTGTGTTCGTATCGATAAGCCTGCCCCGTTGAGGATTGATAGCTCACAAAACGGATGCTTCGAATCGACGGGGTCCATTGTCTTCAGGTGGCTTCTCTGCGCATCTCGAGTCGAGGAAGTCTGGTGGGTTCGAAACGAACCTTCGCTTCGACGTGCTGTTTGACTGGTTGCGACCGGTCAGGTTGACTGGGAGTCGAATCGACTCAGTTCTATCCTAGACTCCATATAAATACCTGGGACTTAGCCCATTTTTCACTTTTACTTTTTACTGTTGCCCTCTGTTCTCTTCGCGATCGATCCAGGGAGAGATAACACCTCCGTACCTTCGACTCGATCAAAATCATTTCTTCGGATCTTCGAATCCTAATTCTTAGGTAAGCGACTGTGAATCTAAATGATAAGGCCGTCACGAATCCACTCTTTCTCCATCAATCTTCTCTTTTGGCGACTGGTAAAACCAGATCTGGCTTAAATATATGATGGCCATGGCGATCTCTGCAGATTAGAGAAGAAAGGGTGGAAAGGGTGATTTCGATTCGATTACGAGAGCCATGTTCATATTGATGAGATCAATGGCGTTTTTCTAGATCTCGTACCGATTTTTAGGATACGTCAGTGGAGACGATGCGATTTCGAATTGATAGTTGTGGTGATGGGTTGTGTTGACACGAAGTAACTGATAACCAATCAATTACTATTCTGAAGCCCCTAGCTCTAGATCGATACGAGTTTCACCACCGCGATCGATACGAAAAGGATCGACTCGAGCGTTATCGATGCAAAGCTAAGGCCTTCCCGCTCGATACGAACCAGGCCACCAATAATCGATACGAAATCGCACCCATTGCGATCGATACGAACCATGCTACCAATGATCGATTCAAAGCACGACGCTTGGTATCGATTCGAACTTATAACCGGATGGATTCGAACGTATCTTACTGGGATCGATTCGAACTTTTCCTTTGATGGACACGAAATCCTAAGCACTTGAAAACATGATTCCGATAAACTTCATTCCTGCATATCTTGACTTGATAATTAAACTACACACCTGATTCCTATGAGCTCCTGCATTGCATAACCGAACTTGATCACAACACTGCACATCTGACTGCCTTCTGAAGCTCGTAGATGGAACTGTAACCCAGCAAAGTATAACGAACTTTAACTCTGAATCGAACAACAGTATCTGGATGGCGCGGTTGTGACGGTCAGCGATGATGGTCATCTCCAGCCTGACTCTCGGAGTTTTATTGCTCACACACTTAGGCTTATTTCATAGAAATTTATTTGCTCAAGTTATGCATAACACATGCACTGCACAACTCATTCACACACTTTACACTGGGGAATGCACGGGCTTTTTATCATCTAATGGTGGTTTCTCGTGAGTTAGCTAGTTATGTAACCGTCAAGTTCGCAGCAGCACGAAACTCAGCATCTAACCCCTCCTAGACTTGAGATTACGGATATCGAGGCAGAAGTTATCGGTCCGGCTCCAGACGAGTTGCCTGACGCGTTTTTCATCAATAGTCCACCTGATTCTGTCCCGTCCAATATCTCCGAAGATATGCTAGGGAGAATATGCTTAAGGCATGGCCTGTTGTTGGACGATGTAATGTTGCCGGGACCGGACGACAGACCGCATAATCCCCCGGAGGTGTATACTGCTTTTAATCGACATGCATGCGCAGCCGGTACACTTCCTCCGTTCAACGATTATATAAGAGAAGTGTTGGCTTACTTGGAAAATGCTCCGTCTCAGTTACATCCGAATGGATATGCTTCACTCAATGGCTTGTTCATCGCATTTATGGAGTACCTCTATCGACCTCCCCGTCCGACCGAGATAAGATACCTATTCAACTTCAAAGGTCGAACTGACAGCCCATCTTTCACATTCTTGGAGTCCGTAAGAAACTGCCAAGTTGTCACGAGGTTGTGGACTAGGCTGAGCTACTTCAAGTCGGAGTGGTTCTATGTCCAATGTCCCCCGAGGTTTGCCAGAAGATGGCTGTTCAGACGTGAGTATTGTCTTTCTCCCAAGTAGTCGACAGGGCAATTTCCGAATGAAATTAAACTTATATCTTCTACTCCTTTTCTTTCAGCAATAATCCAGCGACCTGAAGGTGGCTACTATAAAGAGATAGTTCGAGTCCTTCAAGAAATTCCTAGTGAAGAAAGGAATATTGAATTGCAATTGACGGACCGGAATCTCAGAGTTCTTGGGTTGATTGGGCGGAGGCAGAGCATAAGGCTTGATGGCGCATTAAAGACTGTCTCCAGAGAAAAAGTCAAGCGGAAAAAACCCAAAGTCATAGTAATCGAGGAACCTGACTCCGAAAGAACTCATACTGATGAGGAGCCGCCGGTCGAGCCTACTGGGGCAACCCCGGATTCCGATGAAAAAAGAAAAGGAAAGGCAGTGGCCTTTAAACAACCCAAATCCGGGAGGCGGAAGTCTGTGGTTTTACACCGCCCTCTTTCAGGAGTTAGAATCTCGGAGGCACCCTCCCTGCAAGCCGAAAATCAATTCGAAGGGCTCGCTGACCTTCCAATTCCGGACCTCGAGTCCGCACAACATGACGTTGAATTGGATGGACTGCAGCATACTTTCGACGTTAGCGAGCCTCTTCCTACTAGCGCGACCGACACTTCTGGTTGGTCCGGGGGTTTACACATCCATACACTCTTCACGGCACAGCACAGTTTTCTAACTATAAACAGCATATCATGAATGGTTGTTAACTTTCCTTGTTTTAATTTTCAGGTGCGATGTCTGGACGAGGTACCGTGTTGGGCAGTCTGCGTAACAAACGCCGTTACTACGAGCCACGCAGGAGAGAGGGAGAGAGAGACTATGACTCAGGGCACTCTGGTCAAGAGAAATCCGACAAAGACAGGGGATATGTGCACCGATCCCGATCTCGCTCTCCTCCTCCCAGGACTTCCATACCGTCCGCGGTAGTAGTTGCCCGTCCTCCTGAAGTTTCACGGCCCAAGCCGTCTTCTCAAGCTCCGAGGTTTGATCTTCCTCGTGGGACCGAAATAACCACCTCCTCAACTTCCACACCGGTCGCGACTGATTCGACCAGTGAAGGAGCGCTTAAACTGGCACAGATGGGGAAGGAATTCCCTGATATCTGCTTTGACAGCTACGTCTTTCCTCTACACTTGAGAAGAATTCCGCCAACAGCTGAAACTACCATTCATGATTATGTTGCGGACATATTCTTTCAGTACAAGGAGTGGGCAAGGGCCGCGAGGAAAGCATCCAAAGTAGCATTCGATCGGGGTGTTGTCATCGAAAAGTTGGAGAAGGAGCTGGGTTGCAAAGACCGAATCATGAAAGTGCTCAACACTGAGGCCGAGTCTTCCCGTAAGTCTGAAATGGAAGCTCTTAAAAAGGTCGATGAGGTAAACTCGGCCATGACCAGGATGAAACAAGAACACCATACCGCAATCGAGGACATGGGTCACAGGAACACCACCATTACTGCCGAAAGAGACGCCGCTCTCAAGGAGCTTAATGAGCTAAAATCAAAGTTCTCTGAAATGGCGAAGGAGAAAGATGCAGCTAATGTCTCTGCGCAGGAGGCCTGCGATCAGGCGGTGGTGCTTTGGAAGGAGAAAGAAGTGGCCATGGAAAAAGTCCGTGAAGCTGAAGCTGGGGTTGAGGAGAAAATACGGCAAGCGGAGGCCAGGATTGAGGCTGAGATAAAAGAGCTACTTGTCACTTATAATGCCAACGTGCTAAGGCATCGAGATCTGACATGGCTCCATGATTACCCAACGCATCTCTACAACGCCTGGAACCGACTGGTTGAGGAGGAAAAAACTGGGCACCCTGATGAAGCCATCGACGAATTCGAGCTAGAGAACCGCATACTTAATGATGACAAAAAGAAGGTTCTCCACGGCTCCGTGCTTTCTCACAAGAAGGAGAGGCTTGGCGCCCAGTCCCGGGAAGTTGGAGAAAGCTCCGGTGCTGAGCACCATATTGCGAGTTCTGAGATTGTCGTGTCATCTCAATCTGAGCTAACTCCAACGATTGTCTCCCATCCTATACCGGCTTATGATCCAGACCGACCACACTTGTCTCCTATCAAGGAGCATTCTTTTGAAGCCGTTCAAACGACCCTGACCCAAACCGAGGAAGGTACTCTGAACTAATCCCTTGTACATTTGGGCTGAAGAATGCGTATAGAAGTGTATACTAACAGACGTTTCCTTTCTTTGTTCAGTGATTGGAGTTGCACCAACGGCACCTCCCGTATCCCAGGAATCATGCCAAGTGCCGAAGGCCATCATTTTTGAGGCGACTTCTATTGTGGCAGTTGCGCCGGTCGAGGTAACTCAGGGGAGCTCACTTTCCTTAGATGAACAAATGATAAATGAGCTCCTCGGTCGACAGAGTGATCCCTTTGCAGATCTACCATTCAGCCTGGGCGGATTCTCGTCTACTTCTGATATTTCAACTCAGGCCACTACAGCACATAGTGAGGCTAGAGCGCAACGAGAAGCAAGGATGTTGGCCGAGATCAACGCTGAGATGGCGGGAGCTGCGCATGGTGGCAGCGCGGATGGCGGAGTAGTAGCGCAGTGCCCTACTCCCCTTATGATTGTATCTTCCGGGGGCACGCTCATTGATACTAGTGCGTCAGTCCCGCCTCCGGCTGTTGGTTCTGTTCCCCCAATTCCTCCGGTCGGAAGCATCCCCATAGATTCCAGTTTGGAGGATGATGTCGACATCATGCCTTCGTTCGAAGGGAGCCAGCCTGAGGGGAAAAGCTCTAAACGAAAGATCACCGGTGGCTCCAGCAGCTCCTCGAAGAAGAAGAAGAAGAAGCTGAGGAGAAAGAAGGATTAGATAGACTTTTTTAGGCATGTGTTTCCCTTTCGTAGTCAGGAATTCTGTTATCTTTTTTCCCCCTTTTTTTTATAGGCCGTGTTTAGATGCGGGTTCGGCCCCTACTAGTAGGAATTTTTGGAAAGGCTCGTGTATGAACGATTGCTTATGATTGGTTGAAATAAAATTTTGTCTTTTTGTTTCAACTTAAATTCCTTTTATGCTGAAAATGTTGCAGTGTTTGAACTTCAGTCCGATGTACTTGTATTACTTTAACGTTTAAGCATAGCTTGTTTTATCTGCCAAGCCTGGAAACCTTGAACTTGAGTTGTGATCGGAGATTGCATCGGAGCTGAACATCATACAGTTTCGGGTAGTGATTAACACTTGCACCTGCCCCTAGTACCGGGGTTAAGTTATGATGATCAGCTTGTGACCGCACTGAGTGAGGACCGAGCGGTCGAACTACACTTATTTTCTTATGAATCGTTTCATCCACACTCCGGGGATATAAGTCATCTCGCAAGCAGTTGTTCACACTCTGGGAACTTGAGGTTGCTGTTGGTACTCCAACCCATATCCTGGGAGTTTGGAGTTAGTGTTCAAACTCTGTTTCGCACTCTGGGAATACGGAGTTGATTGTTTATACTCCGCTTCGCACTCTGGGAATACGGAGTTGATTGTTCATACCCCGTTTCGCACTCTGGGAATACGGAGTTGATTGTTTATACTCTGATTCGCACTCTGGGAATACGGAGTTGATTGTTTATACTCCGCTTCGCACTCTGGGAATACGAAGTTGATTGTTTATACTCCGCTTCGCACTCTGGGAATACGGAGTTGATCGTTTATACTCCGCTTCGCACTCTGGGAATACGGAGTTGATTGTTTATACTCCGCTTTGCACTCTGGGAATACGGAGTTGATTGTTTATACTCCGCTTCGCACTCTGGGAATACGGAGTTGATTATAGGATTGTTGTGTGTCATCCTATTTAATATTGGCGTGATAATTTGCCCCCGAGCTCGGGTTTCACTTAGCGAGTGGCCGGTCGTATCACAACCACTCTCCATTTGAATAAGTCCCATTGCACGATGGGATTTAGCTCTCCGTGCGCCGTGATGTTGTATATCATATTTAATGAATCACAGTTCTGGCTCGAAGAGATGGCATTTTATTGCTGAAATAAGAAAATACGGCAAAGTCAGTTGCCTTATTACAGAATTCAATATTTAAAAATGTAGAAACAAGTTGCCAAACGGAAAGGTATAATGAAATAAATAAAGCCGGTCATGTGTAATAGCGACGGAGACTCTCACTGTTCCAGGCCCTCGGCAAACCAAGACCGTCAACGGTCGATAGTTTGAATGTGCCATCTCCGAGTTTTCGTGTAATCACATATGGTCCTTCCCAGTTCGGCTTCATGTGTGAAGGAACTGCGTAGATTCTCTTAAGCATGAGGTCGCCGAGTTCAAAGTTTCGAGGTCGAACTTTGGTGTTGTATAGTCGGGCGACCCGACTTCGATGTGCGGCTGCTCTCAAATAAGCCTCTTCCCATTTTTCATCCAATAGATCCAAAGATTCGGCCAGTAGTATGGCGTTCGTTTTCGGATCATAGTAAGTCACGCGATGAGAAAACACTTTCGTCTCGACCGGAATAACAGCCTCTGAGCCATAAGATAGGGAAAACGGAGTGTGTCCGGTCGTAGTTTTGTGAGTCGTTCGATAGACCCATAAAGCCATAGGAAGCTCATCAACCCATTTGCCCCCGGCCTTTTCCAGTCGTTTCTTCAGGATGGATTTTATAACTTTATTGACAGCTTCAACCTTTCCATTCGCCTGGGGATGTGCGACAGCCGAGAACTTTTTATGGATATGAAACCGTTGACAGAAATTTTTGGATTCCGCACTCTCGAATTGGGCTCCGTTATCGGTGATGATGGTATAAGGGAGTCCAAATCGATAGATGATGTTGCGAACCACGAAATTTATCACTTTCTTTGTCGTAATGGTTGCAAGGGCTTCAGCCTCAACCCACTTTGTAAAGTAGTCAACGGCAACGATGGCGTATTTCGCACCGCCTTTCGCCAAAGGTAGAGCGCCGATGATATCGATGCCCCACATTGTGAATGGCCAGGGACTAATCAATTGGGTTATCTCGGTAGGCGGGGCTCTTGGAATTCGGGCATGTATCTGGCATTTATCGAACTTTCTGGCATAGTTCGCCGCATCTCGGTTCACTGTCGGCCAGTAATACCCATATCGGAGTATCTTCTTAGCGAGAGCTTGCCCCCCGTATGATCGCCACACTCCCCTTCGTGCACGTCATGTAACACTCGTTTGATTTCCTCGTGGGCGATACATCGGAGGAGAGGAACAGAATAACCTCTCCTGTACATGACTCCGTTCTGGATGACGAATCGTGAAGCTTTTCGTAGAATTTGTCTCTTCTCATTTCTATGCTCAGGCAACGTCCCATTCTCAATGTAATTTTGATACGGAGTCATCCAAGACTCTCTGCTGGGAGCGGTTTCAAACACAAAGTTCATTTCTATTCGATCGATGCTCGGGGAGGCCAAAGTTTCAATGGGGACAAGTCCCATTTGCTGTGCTTCACCTGTGCTGGCTAACTTTGCCAATGAATCGGCCTTTTGATTGTGTTCCTGAGGTACATAATAAATGGCATAATAATTAAACTGATTAAGTATTTTCTGAACTTGAGCCAAGTAAGCAGCCAGCCTTCGGTCTCTTGCTTGATATTCTCCTCGTACTTGACATACCACTAACCGTGAATCGCAATAAATTTCCACAGCGATAATTCTCAGATCTCTAGCAAGTTTTAGGCCGGTTAAGAGGGCTTCATATTCAGCTTCATTATTAGTCGCACGAAAATCGAACTTCAAAGCATAACATATGGATCGGCCCTCGGGGGTCTCAAGTACAACCCCAGCGCCCGAACACCGGTCGTTTGACGCACCGTCAGTATACAGCTTCCAGATGTATTCGGGGGATTCACTGGTCTCGGGCAAGTCTTCTGGAACGGTAAATTCAGCTATGAAATCTGCCAGGACTTGTCCTTGAATGGCTCTCCGCGGAGCGTATGTGATATCAAATTGGCTTAGCTCAATGTTCCATTTGAGTAACCTACCGGACGTCTCAGGTCGCGTGAGGACCTGTCGTAACGGCTGATCAGTGTACACAGTAAGAGGATGAGCTTGGAAGTAAGGGCGGAGTTTTCTTGAGGCAATGACCAAGCAACAGGCCAATTTCTCCAGTCTCGGATAATTTATTTCAGCTCCTGTTAGCCGCTTACTAACATAGTAGACCGGTTTCTGCACTTTGTCTTCTTCCCGAACTAGAGCAGCACTGATCGCATGTTCTAATACTGCCAGGTAGAGGTATAATTGCTCGTGGTTAACTGGTTTTGACAAGATCGGAGGTGTGGAAAGATGTTGAACTAGTGATCGGAACGCGCCTTCACACTCCGTGGTCCATTCAAAGTTTCGTTTTCCCTTCCGGATCAGATCGAAGAAAGGAATGCATTTATCGGTGGACTTTGAAATGAACCTGCTCAATGCTGCGACCTTTCCGTTGAGACTTTGGACTTGCTTTATGGTTCTAGAGGTTTGCAAATTTCTTATTGCCCAGATCTTCTCAGGATTTGCTTCTATCCCTCGAGCATTGACAATAAACCCAAGGAACTTTCCGGACGCGACGCCGAAGTGGCACTTCAATGGGTTAAGCTTCATTCCATACTCTCGAAGGATGCTGAACATCGAATTCAAATCTCTGACGTGATCTGTGGAGAATCGAGACTTCACCAGCATGTCATCCACGTAAACCTCCATTGTCTTCCCGATCTGATTAGCGAACATCCGGTTGACTAAGCATTGATATGTTGCTCCGGCGTTTTTTAGACCAAATGGCATGACTTTGTAACAGTAGAGCCCCAGATCGGTTATGAAGCTGGTATGTTCTTGGTCAGGCAAATGCATGGGTATTTGATTGTAGCCAGAGTAAGCATCCATAAAAGATAATAATTCGTGTCCGGCCGTCGAATCTACGAGCTGGTCAATTCGAGGAAGCGGGAAGCTATCCTTTGGACAGGCCTTGTTTAAGTCAGAGTAATCGATGCAAGTTCTCCATTTCCCGTTCGGCTTTCGAACCAGTACGGGGTTGGATACCCATTCTGGGTACAAGGTATCTCGAATAAAACCGTTCGATTGTAACTTATTAACCTCCTCCTTAAGGGCGGCAGATCTCTCTGGATCCATACCGCGCCTTTTCTGCTTGACTGGGACATATCGCAGATCTATATTCAGGGAGTGACTTGCAATATTCGGCGAGATCCCGCACATGTCAGAGTGTGTCCAAGCGAAGACATCGAGATTCGCCCGGAGAAACTCAACCAATTCCTATTGCGTCTGCTTGCTCAGTTGAGACCCAATCTTTAGCATCCTTGAATCATCATCCTCACTGATCGGGACGCCCACAGTCAGTTCGGCCGGAGAAGCTTGACTCTCCTTAGATTCGTCTTTATCCTCATTGTCCTTAGGGTCAAGGTCTTTCAGGAATTGGTTGTGGTGCCCGGGCCGAGGCCCAGGCATCAATTGTCAATTATCAATAGAGCGGAAGCAGAGAGATTCCTCTACGCCCTTTCCCTTTTCCTTACGCTACGCCCCGCGCAGCTCAGCAACATAACAGGCCCTCGCCGTGGCCTGATATCCTTGAATGACTCCAATTCCATGATCTGTGGGGAACTTCAGAGTCAAACACCATAGGGCGATGGCCGCCCTGAACTCCGCTAGGGCCGGTCGGCCCAAAAACGCATTATAAGGTGAATCGATCTCTAAGACAACAAATTGTAACATCCGGACTCTCCGACGTTCTCCAACCCCCAACTCAACTGGTAGTTCAGTCACTCCAATGGGTATCGTGGCACTCCCGTTAAAACCGTGGATTCGGGATAGGCAAGGTTTCAAATCCTTTGCCTCCATTTTCATTAAGTCGTAAGCCCGTTTAAGCAAGATATTCACAGAGCTTCCACTGTCAACCAGGATCCTCTTCATCCAAGCAAGACCTGCCTAGGCAAATATGACTAGTGGGTCGATTGTAGGGGCTTCGACCTTATCAGTGTCTCGGCTCCTGAACACGATATCATCAGATATTATCCTTTGTTGTTTAACCGGAGTTCCGTCTTCGCAATTACTACAACACTCGAAGTCTGCATGTCTGATAGAACTAGCATACGACTCCATTTCCCCCCAGCTTATGTCTGCCGGGTGGTGACCACCACTTATTGTGTTGATAACTAACCTCCCGCCCGTATGGGCGGGTTACTCCTGTCTTTACTGATTTTGTGAATGATTTTGACTCGAAGGGCCCGCTCCACCAGACTGCGGCGCCCGTACAAACTGATCTAACTTCCTCTCTCTGATCAACTTCTCGATGAGGTCCTGCAAATGTCGACACTCATTGGTATTGTGGCCGTAGCTTTCATGGAATCTACAGAACTTCCCTGTCTGAACCTGCCTCTCCGATGAGGGCTTCGGAGCAGGTTTCTTATACTGTACAGTGTTGCAAGTCTGTAAGTATACGTTTTCCAATGACGTGTTTAACAGTGTATAATTGTCAAACATTTGAGCCCTACGTCGTGGACCTCGGTTCTGATCTCTTTTCTTATCCTGGCCATTGTTTCCTCTCAGCTGGGTTTGCTTGTTCTGCACATTCAGTTGAACTTTTCTGGAACTCTCACCGGACCGTTTAACCGCTACATTACTCTGTATTCCCTCAATACTGGGCCTCACATCGTCCTGCTTCCTAGACTGTTTCGCGTCCTCTTGCCGTAAGAACTGAGCGGCTTTGGAGTAAAAACGGTCCAACGATGCTGGTGGTTTTCCGGCTAGCCAGTTCCCAAACTCAGAATCAGGATCAATCCCCTTGGTCAATGCCATCAAGATCGAGTTATCGTTGGGATTACTAATTTCAACACATGTCGCGTGGAACCTTTCTAAGTAACGCCTGAGCGTCTCTCCATGAGCTTGAGTGACACTGGACAGGGTATTAACGTCTTTGGGCCTAGCAACATGCATACGGAATTGTTCTACAAACCTCTTGGCCAGTTGATCGAACGAAGAAATAGACCTAGGTAGTAAGCGTGTAAACCACATCGTCGCGATTCCCCCCAGAGAGATGGGAAAACTTCGACACTTCACTGCATCGTCAGCTCTTGCAGCGCTCATTGACCATTCGTATTTCAAAATATGCTGATTTGGGTCACTATTTCCTTCATACATTGGGAGAGTTGGCATTCTGAATCGCCGAGGAGGTTCAGCGTACAATATCTCGCCTGTGAAAGGGGTATGACTACGAGAGATTCCCCAATCATCGTTAGTGAGACCCTGACTCTCGCGTATCATCTGACGTATCATGGTTGATATATCTGACACCGGCAAATTCTGAGCATGCTGAGCTAAGGTGTGGTCGGGTTCCACAGTGCGAGTCTGGACCGGGCGTTGTCGATGGTCCGTATTTCGCCTCCTTGGCTCAGCATCTTCTGGGACATATGGTTCAGGAGTATGTCCACGCTGTTGATTGTTCGGCTCTGACTGATTCCGGGTATCAACCCTTGTTTCTACCACGGCGGTTGTAGCGCGGTTGTCCGTGGTGTACTGTGGGGCAGTGCCTCCTCGTGTCGAGGGTCCTGTTTGGAAGCTGGTCGACGGTCCTGTCCTCAATTGCCCAACGGTCAAGGCGGGTTGATATCCAGTAGTTTGAGCGCGACTTCCCTCTAACCGGGGATGGGTAGACCTGTGGTGATAGTCAGATGAAGCTGAGCTTTCGGTAGATGCCCGGGAGGCATCATCCCTCCTGGACCTTCTGTGGCCCCGGCGGTTGAGCTGGTTGGTCAGTTCGACATTGGCGCGTAACTGTTCAGCCAACTGTTGACGGCTTTGGGTCAGCTCCTGGAGCAACACTTGAAACTCTTGTCGGGTGACTGGCCCGGATGGATCCGAGTGAGCAGTGTTGTCTTGATTGGAAGAAGGCTGCTGTGTAGGATTCTGTCTATCCCGGCCTTCTTGATCAACGGCGGTAGCGGCAGTTCTTGTGCTAACCATTTTCAGTGATGGAGTCCTTTCCTAGATTTTACGCAAATCTAAATAGAATGGTAGGATTCCGAATCAGATATCTGGATCTTCCTCTTGGGTTTGTGCAATCCGGTATCGCAGGTAGATCCAAGGAGCAGGAGAAAAAACTAGTTTTCTCAGTGAAAGCACCAAAGTGTTTGTACCAAAAATGGGCACAACACTCTTTGGAAGTTTTTTGAAGAGATAAAATGAAGAATATAAATATAAAACAGAGATTATCTAACAAAAACTTCAACAAATAGAAATGTAAAATGCAGAGACAAGCAATTTAGAGTGGGTCGGCGTATTGCCTACGTCCACTATGAAGTTTTGATGATTTTATTGATTCTCTTTGAATGATTACAAACGATTACAGCGAGCAACAGTAGATTACAGATTAGAACTCAAAATTGACAGCGAAAGTATGATGCAAATCTTGATCCGGTAGAGTCTGGACGCTTCAGAATCAAAAAGATCTCTCTTCTGTAGGATCTGGAGCACTATTTATAGGCGTAGGATGCTCATATTTCGCTCAAACTCCGGGAGACTTGGCCTGGCATGTGAGGGGACCCACGCGACCATTTCCAGAAAGTTTCGCCTCGATCTGCGATCGATACGAATCCATTTCGTATCGATCAAGACGATGTCCAAATGAGCTGAAATTTGTCAAGGACATTCTTCAATGTGTACACAAGCAATCCTGAAAATATCATTGGGTTTGGATCGTTGGATCGTGAGATATTGTCGATACGAAGTGAGATTCAACGTTGGTTGTTCTGTTCGATTCCATGGCTTCATATTGATTCTTTCGAATCGACCATCTGCACGTGCTTCTGCAATGGTGTGGCGCGCATATCTCGAGTCGATCCATCTTTTTCTCCGGTTTGGCCGCGTCGCATCCTCATATCTCGCCTTGTTCGTATCAAGCTTGACACGTCACCTAGGCTTGTTGACTCGGTGGATATGAAGTAGTCATTGGCTATGGATTCGAACAACAGCTATATCGATGGATACGAGCTAACGAAGGCTGATGGTTACGAACAAGTCTTTCCTTAATGGATACGAACCACGCAGCTTCTCAATGGATACGAAACCGATCGATGCAGACTGGAGCCTTTTGATGGATACAAAGTAAGGTAACCTGATGGATGCGAATTGCTCTGCCCAGATGGATTCGAGGAGAGGCTTCCGTGATGGATACGAAGCAGACATTTGGCCAATCGGTACGAGTCGCATTAGCTGTTGATGGGTACGAAGTCCATCGATACAAACTCGATGGATTCGAACATTGCTGACTTGATCGATACGAACCCATGGGAATTGACCGATGCAAAGTGGATGATGGACACAGACAGGATGGATACAAACTGAGGTCCACTGATGGATATGAAAGCGCTGCCGATCAGAAGGATACGAAAAAGAGCCAGTTACTTCCAACTTGAATCGATCATAACCCAAGCATACGAACTCGGATTGACTTGAAATTTGAAATACAGGCTCGCATGGCTATGTTTGTCGCGTCATATTAATTGTAGCTTGATCTGGACTCGGGCAAAGTTCAACGATATCCACGGCAAGCTATACTTGTTCTCTAGTCGGTTTCTTGTTCTCCTGGCCTTGCCAAAAGGGGGGATAACAATTAGAGCCTAAGGTTACAGGATTCCTAGAAACATGTTTTAAAAGTAAAGTATTTTTAAAAGGTAACATATCTTCAAACTAAAAGTATATTTCAGAAAGAAACTCTTATTATAGAAATAGTTTTCAAGTATAAAAGAGTTTTTATAAACATCCCCTCAAAATCCAGTTCAACCTTCTTTCGATTCTTTCGACCCTAAATTTTCTTTTCTTTGCATAGTATGGTAGATGCCTAAAATCTTCAAGAGGGTGTCCAAATCCTTGCTTGGTTCCGTAGATACCACTAAGCTACGACACCAGAGGTGCAAGGGCAAGCGTCCAATGCAGCATTGGCGGGTGGAGGTCTCGTTAATCCACCTGCAGCAGCCAATTTTTCTAAGCTATGCAAGGACTTCGCTAGTCTAAAAGAAAAAGGACATTTTCTGGCACGGAGGATTTCATAGAGACACGAGTTTGGTTTAGGAATACGGAGCGGATATTTGGGCTGTTAGGATTGGAGGACTAGTAGAGAGTTCAGCTTGCACCTTGGCAGATGAAGGGAGAGGCTTCTTACTGGTGGGAGATTGTAGAAATGGAGGGTAGAGACATTGGTTGGTTTGGATTTCAGGAAAGATTTGAGAGAAAGTTCTTGTCACGGGCCGAGGAAAGCATGTAGTTAAAGAAGTTCATTAGTCTAAAGCAAGGGAGTCTTTCGGTGAAAGAGTATATAAATTAGTTTAATGAGTTATCACGGTTCGAAATGGAGCTTGTTAATACATCGCATAAGAAGGCCACCAAGTTTGCTAAGGGTTTGCACCAGCCCCTCTAAGGGTTGGCGTTGACACATGTACCTGTGGGAGCGACGTATGAATCACTTGTGGAAATGGATCTCATATAAGATGTTGCTAAGAAAGAAGAGGTTAAGGAGGTTCCTAAATTAGAAAACTCTAAGAAGCAGTGGTGGAAGAATAAGAAGGATAAGTACAAGAAGAAAGGAGGAGGACCTTAGAAGGGACCGATCAAGAAGGGAGAGAAATTTCATAATTGTGGATTGGTTGGGCATTACTCAAAGGACTGTAAAAAGGACACGATGAAGGGGACGTGTTACAACTGTAGGCAGCCTAGACACCTTAGTAGAGCTTGTCCTCAGAAGACGGGGCAGAGAGCAGGCGCACCTACGGCATAAGGATAGGCTTTGGATGTAGCACCTTCTAGTAGTGGACCGGATCGAGGTAGGAAAGTCTCTGTAGAAGGTTTGATCTCTATTTCAGATTTTCCTATTCGAACACTTTTTGACTCCGAAGCATCGCATTCTATCATTTCTAGTTCCTTGGATGATTGTTTGCACTTAAATATTTCTCTAGTTGTAGACCCTATAGTTGTTTCAAACCCCATAGGAGGATCGGCACATTTATCCATGATTTGTAGGAGTTTGAAATTTTTATACTAGGCGTACAGTTTGATTGTGATGCCTATGTACTGGGATTTTCGGGATATGGGATGATTTTTGGGTTGGATTGGTTATCCACTTATGGTGCGATATTGGACTGCGAGAGGAGAGTCGTTAGGCTAGAGACAAGTAGCAGATGGACTCTCGAGGTTTCTTGTGACCCACAGGGTTCAGTCATGTTGAGCTTCCTTCATTCCCTTGATTCATCGCTTGGAGAGTTAGATTCAGTTCCAGTTGTTAGAGATTTCCCAGACATTTTTGAGGAGGTTAGGGGGCTACCCTCTAAGAGAGAGATCGACTTTAGGATCTATCTGAATGACAATGCTAAGCCAGTGGCATTGCACGTGAGACAAATGGCTCCTAGGAAGAGGAAGGAGTTAAGTAAGCAGATCAGTGAGCTATTAGAGAAAGGCTTCATCGGGCAGAGCATATCTGGGTAGGGAGCGCTAGTCATCTTCGCTACAAAGGCGGATGGTTCCCTTCGACTTTACGTAGACTATAAAGAGTTGAATAAGCTCATGAAGAAGAACCGTTACCCACTTCTTAGGATAGACGATCTTTTCGATCAGTTGGTTGGCTCTTCAATATTTTCTTAGCTTGACTTAGCCACTAGATTTCATTAGCTTAGGGTCGCTGACGATAGCATCGATAAGACAACATTTAGGACACCTGATGGATTCTTTAAGTGGTTGGTTATGCTGTTTGGACTGACTAATGCCCCAACCTATTTCGTAGATTTGGACATGAAGAGAGTGTTTTATTGGAGTGGCATGAAGAAGGATGTAGCAGAGTTTGTGGCTAAGTGTCTTGTGTGTTAAAGGGTTAAGGCGGAGCAGCAGAAGCCTGGCGGATTGCTTCAACCATTGGATGTACCTGAATAGAAGTGGGATAGTATTTCGATGGACTTCATAGATGGTTTACCCTGATCTAGGAAGGTGAATACCAGTATTTGGGTGATTGTAGATCGTTTGACTAAGAGCGCCCACTTCATTCCGGTCAAGAGTAAGAGGACAGCCCCTTATTTGGCATCCATATACGTTCGTGAGATAGTCCGACTTCATGGAGTTCCCTCTAGCATATTGAGCGACAAAGACCATATTTTTACTAGCGAGTTTTGGAGAAGCTTGCAAGAGGCTTTAGGGACACAACATAGATTGAGTACGGCCTATCACCCTCAAACGGATGTCCAAACAGAGAGAGTTAATAGAGTTCTTGAAGATTTGTTGAGGATGTGCATTCTTGATTTTGGAGGGATTTGGGAGGAGCACCTTCCTTTAGAGGAATTCGCTTATAACAATAGTTTTTAGGCTAGCATTGGGATGGCTCCTTTTGAAGCCTTTATGGAAGACCTTGCAAGTCGCCTTCGTGTGGGTTAGAGTCTATAAAAAGATTGCTACTTGGTCCCGACATGGTTAGAGAGACTTCGGAAAAGATTAATTTGATTAGAAGAAGAATGAAGACGACCCAAGATAGACAGAAATCCTATGCATATAAGTGGAGAAGGGATATTGAGTTCGAGGTAGGAGATTTGGTTTTCATTATGGTGTCTTCGCTAAGAAAAGTAGTGAGGTTTGGATCAAGTGGGAAACTTGCTCCCAGATTCGTTAGACTGTTCCCCATTGTGGAAAGGGTAGGGAAGATGACGTATCGGATAAAGCTACCAGAGAGGCTCGCGGGAGTTCATGATGTTTTTCATGCTTCACACTTGAGAAAGTGCTTACATGATTCAGCAGAGGTAGTGGAACCTAGCCTACTTGAGGAAGTTGAAGTGGAGAGAGAAGCATCGGTTCGTCGCATTCCTACCAAGATCGTCGGGCATGATATCAAGAAGCTTAGGAATAAGGAAGTCCCATTGGTTAAGGTGCAGTGGGGAGATAGTATTGTGGATGCTATGTGGGAGGCTGAGGAGAAACTACGTACCTCTTATCCACATCTCTTCGATAGTACGTATTGAATTTCCTATTTCCATCTATAGCTTTGAATTAGTTCTTTCCTTTAGTATCCTATGGGAGGGTAGATCTTAGGATTTAACCTATGGATGGTAGGACTAAATGTAAACCTGTTAGTAGAACATGTTATGTATGATGGACGCTAGTGGTTGCAAGTGTTTGCTTGTGGATGCTAATGGACGCATATACACACACTAGGCACTATTATCTCTTGTAGATCGGCCTAACTAGGTCACTAAAGCATATGCATATGGATGTGTGGGCACTTGCATTTTTATTTCCGTGGTTGCTATAATGAATGATTATCATATGATTGTTGCATTTGAATGATGATTGTAGCACGCATGTAGAACTATCAGTTATCATTAGGAAACTTGCATTCATTTAGATACATGGCACGGACAAGATTGCATAAAAAGAAGGTCGACTGAATCAGTAGACCACCTAATCTTTTGCATTAGTTAGGGACACTGACACTACACTATTGCATATATAATAAATTGCAATAGAAAGCTTAAGGACAATGGATGTAATGGATGATGGTTGAATACATGGTTGTGGAATTTGGATGAAAATATTTATTTCATTCTTCTGTCTTTGGAGATTTCGGGGACGAAATCCTTTAAGGAGGGAAGAATGTAACAACCTAAAATTTGAGCTATAATAACTGATTAACGAATTGATTAAACAATAAAATAAATTTGCGAAATTGTCAGAATCGAGCTATAGGAGTTGCACCATTGGGTCCGTGGCGATTTTCTGATCAATTTTCATATATAACTTGTCGAAAATCCGAGTCAGTATGGAGAAGTTATGAGAGAAACAAGAAATACAAATTTAATAAACTAAAACGAAAAGAAAAAAATATAAAGGCATAAGTCGACCCATGCTTGGGTCAGGTCGACCTATAGGTCGACAATCATTAAACTTAGGTCGACCCGCCTTATTTCCTGGACGCTATTTTGTCCAGGTACGAGCCGAACACCATAAATTTTGATTTTTGAGCAATCCTGTGCGTTCGTAGCTGCATCCGACGGTTCCTTGTGAGCCTATGACGTGGTTGCACCATATTTAATCTTCAAATCCGATGGTCTAAGATCCCTAAGCCACACTATAAATAGAACCCTAGGCCTAGCTATTTTTCAAATTCAGATTTTCACATAATTGGGTTCATTGCCTGAGGCTGAACACTAAATAGAAAATTTTTCTAGGAAGGAAATATTTTTGATAAAAATATTCTACGCCCTAGAAGTGTATCTAGGAAGGCCCAGGACTAGAGCTAAGGACCACATGTGAGTGTTTTTTTAATTATTTTAGATTTGTAAGCAATTTAAAATAATAGGGTTCTCAATAGTTGTAGTTTTTCTACAATTTTGAGATAGTTTTTATGTAAGTTTATTTATAGTCACTTTTTAAGTAAATTTCAGAAGTTCTTTTCAGTCTATTTTTATTCCGCTATTTTATTTAGTTATTTACAGTTAATTGCAGTTATTTACATCAGTTTTAAGTTAGAATTTAACCTGTAAATGTTAGTTTCTTTTAATAGGGATTTAATCCTTTTTGACGCGAATAAAATATTAAAAAGAGAAGAATTCACAAATATGGATTAAAATAGAATAACACTAAATTTACAAAAATCATATGTAAAATGAGAATAACTGAAATAAAAATAGAGATGGACTGAAATAGCCAAATTTAAGATATTTGCAAGCATAATTATAACAAGTGGTTATAACTAAAAAGAGAAAACAGAAGAGTAACAGTTGCAAGAACAATTATAACATGTGGGTTGTAATTAGAAAGAAAGAAATAACAAAAGAGGCTTATTTTAAAACTTAGATCTTGGATTAAGTTAATAAGCAAATATAGCAGCATTCCCTTTCAGGTCTAGGACTGATGGTTTCACACGTAGGTGAGGCTGGGACATGCTTATGCTGATTAGGGTAAATAAGTGGCCAATAGATAGAGGCTCAAATCTAGGGATTTAGGCAAGGGGCGCAAAGCTAGAAGATTTGTTTGTTAGGACCAGTACCGGCAGCATTCCCTTTTAGATCGAGGTCTGATGATCTCACACATAGGTGAGTTTGGGCATGCTTATGCTGATTAGGGTACATAAAGAGTCAGATAAGGGGTGATAGTTAGTGTGTACCGGCGATGACTGAGCGTGCAACATTGATTAGGGTAAATAATTCGCTACTGCGTCCTAAGCACTAAAGAGGTGTCTTTTGCTGTGATCAACAGGATTGGTTCACAGTGGCACAATAGAGATAGGAAAGGCTGATCAATGGGTAGGATTAGGATTTCAGCCTAATCAAGTTAGCAGTTGAGATAGGATTAGGGTTTCATCCTAATCACAACAGTTCAAGACAAGTGCAAACAATCAAATAATCAAAGAAAATGGTCAAACAGAATCAAAAATATTATTTTATCCGAGTTTTATCTTTTCTGTATTTTCCATTCAAGCTAGAACTATTGCTTAGTCTATTATCTTTATCGTACTTAGAAATGCTAGTAATTACTTTCACTCACTAGACTTTTTGTCTGGCCCACTCCTTTATTTCCCCTTTTCCCCCAATAGGCCAGCAGAGTTGATGATAGTTGATTCAGGTTGCTTAGAGATTCATTCCCGGAGTTTTCTCATTTCAGATGTATTCTTCTGCTTTTCATCTTTTTCATTTGGCTTATGATGGATTGGCACTTGTGAGAGGGATTATTACTATTGTTATCTTTATACTCTGATTTTATGAGACTGAGATGTATTTTCCTGAGACATGAGACATGAGACATGAGACATGAGACATCTTGAGTTTTTTTAGATATGTTATGCTTTTATGACTTATTTTGAGATGAAGATTAATTTTGAATGATAAGTTATTATTTAGATGTTTTCCGCTGCTTTTACTTATTTGTCTTGTGAATCTTAGTCTTCGAGATGCTTTAGCTATACCTATAACGCACCACATCCTTTGGTGTGCCCTTTTGGGAATACTAAGGGGTGTGGGGTGTTTCAAACATGTCTTTAACATGTCTTCACTTTCGAACGAGTATATTTGTTTAAAGTGGTTTTCGGATAAGAATCACCCAAATCTGAACCCGGTCACTCCAAATCAATTATCGATTAAAAGATGTGTGTGTGTGTGTGTATAGAAATGTTAAGCCTCTTTTGTTAAATCCTTTTGGTAAATTAAAACCCCTTTTAACTTTTAGAAATATTATAATCAATTTTCTTTAAATTATTTAGGAAAATATTTCCATATTTTCTTATTAGTATAATTCCAATCTTAATGGAGATTTCATATTTGCAAAACATATCTTTAATGGGTTAAAAACAATGTTATTTAAGACATCGTTTACTGTAAACTCAAACCAGTTAGTATTGAGTGAAGAAGATCCATAGAGATTAGACTAATTATACTTAATACCAATTTCCGTATTCAACATGTACTATTCGTCGAATAACGGTGAAATCGCCATTTAAATTCACACGGACGGTACGAGTTCCCTCCTCAGAATTTAATACAAAGTTTAACTAGAATGTTCTCTATACCACCAAAATTCTATTTAAAAATCTTGTTTACCTTTTAGAAAACTCTAATATCTTTCCTTTTATCTTACTTCGAAAATTATTTCCATTTGTGAATTTCACTTAAAACGTCTATTCTTTTAATAAACCTCTTTTACAACACTTACTACTTTTATTTATAAAGGTGATATTTTTAAATATATCCCTTTATTAATAAAACACCGTTTATAAATATATAACTCTATTTAGAAAATATGATTTTATAAATCTTTAATTTTATCGTAGGAAAATGTAGTCCAAGTAAATCAAATTTACTATCCCCTCCGTCGGACCAATCCGGATAGCTAGGGGGAGCAGGCAACTGGTTTCCAAAACTCCAACCTAGAGGCTACCGCTCTATCACCCATAAGGTGGTCAAGCTATTTGTTTCACTATAAACCTTTAATATACTTGTACGATTATTTAGAAAACATTCCAAAAGGATTCGGAAGAGAAATCCAAGTTAAAATCATTTATTCAAAATTTGCCAAATTCAGTTGTTAAATTGTTGGTTAATAGTGGTTTTAAAGCTTTGTTGATCAAAACACTTATTCCATTATATATATGTCCATTTTTATAACTCAAATCCATTTTAAAACATTTTAACATATTTATGAAATTTATTTCATATTTTTAATGAATAAAAATATCCATTTTTAAAGTGTTGAAAACTATATTTTACGAACTGCCAAAACACGACGATTTTGAAAACTTGATTTGGACATATCTCTAAATTTACTATACGAAATCTAGATTTTTCTTTTTCATTTGAAAACCATACCCACAAGGGTCTAAAAATTCATATTTCAAAGAATTCGGACTTATATTTTATCCTATACATCCGTTTAATTTTTCATGTCGTGAAATCGCAAATTGTCGAAACGCGATGGCTTATTTTTCACCTTTTAGTCAAATTTTATAAAACTTGTATGAAACACTTTTAAATCATTTTAATAACATAATAAACTATTATTAACCGATTAAAACAATATTTTACCATTTTACTAATTAAAAAATCTATTTTAATTCTTTTCACCTATTATAATATTATATTATTATAATATTCATCTTTCCAACCTTTTTAATTCAAAATCCTTCATTTTAAACCATATGATATTTCTATATCATATTCCACCTTTTAAAACTATTTTTTTCACAAATGTAACCATAGATTTTATTTCCCAAATAATATCAAAACTCTACTTTTCCCATTCATTTCTTTTTAAAACAAATTCCTTATCTATTTCAAAACTCCACTTTCTCATTCCTTTTCTTTTTCGAAGTTAATTCCAATATTATAAAATGACATTTCTTTTGGTTTTAAAAACAAAGAGGCCTAACATATGTTGTATGCATATTATTCTTGAGTATAAGGTGAATAAATTTTCACAAGATATGTATTATTAATTGACATAGCTATCATTTCTCATCATATATGATTTTCAACTTATAAATCATAATAATCATATCTATCACAGCCAAACTTTTATATAATCAACCAACCAACATCCAAACATATTAAACAACCATATATGCAATCATTCAAGTATATGATCAAAGGCATAACTTTAAGTAGTTAATGTCTATTGTTATCACTAATGGCAAGCAATATTAAGTGATTAATAAGTAATATAAGCAAGTGATTATCAAGTGATTCAAAGTGAGATTAACTTACAATTTTCAAACCAAATCTCTTCCTACCAACATTCAATTATAACAACACTTCTCTAACATCCTCTACTTAATCTACACATCACCTAAACAATCCATTCTCTCTTCTAAACCACACGACCATGATGACCTCCCCTCCTTAATCTCACGGCCTCCCTTCTTCACCATCACCATAGCTTGTGCCTACCCTCCTCCTGCCGCTAAGAACCCATGACCTAAGCCCCCCTCACTCTCCAAAACTCATGGCCTAAGGCTATTAAAAGAAGAGAAGAGAAGAAGTGAAGAAGAAGAGAAGAAGAAGTGTGTGTAAGTTATGAAAGGGGTGCTTGGCTATTTATAGGAAAATTTGCATAAATATCTCTTATACAACCATATGCTTAGCCGACTCCCCCTCTATGTGCCTTGTAAGGTAATGTGTAAGTTTCCTTTTTCAAAAGTAAACCATTTTTTTATGTGTTAAATGTAAATGTGTATTTGTATGTGTAGAGGTGTATGCATGTACATGTATGTATATATGTCATATTGTAACTAACACGTTACAACGTTCAATCACAACTTTTATTTGTTAAATCGTTGATACTCCAGAATCCGAATTCTAGTTATATTTTCAGTGTTTAATCAAAGTATTTATTTTGGTGAAAAAACTTGAAAATAAATTTCTTATCATCATTAAATAATTAAAACAAAATTATTTATGTTATAATACCGTTTTAAATAATGTTAAAATCCATTTATAAAAATACCACGTCCATCGGCCAAAATGCAACGAAGTTTGTAGATCTTTATAAAACAAGTTTATATATTTATAAAACCATCATAAATCACTTATTATCGTTATATAATAATTAAAATGAATTATTTATTATTTAAAAACAATTATTTAAATATTAAAATAAATTAAATATTCTAATTCAAAGTGATAAAATTACGTGTCGTTACACAACTTCACCTTTGAAAGCATAGCTGTTAACCTAACTTTTAACTGGGCAGTATACAGGTGGATTAGATTAAATGAATCTCGTGATTATCAGGGCAAGAAGCCCGGAGCGATGATTATCAGGTTCTAAAATCAGATATAGGCAAGGCTATGGAAGATAGTCAAGCGGATTCAAACGAATGGCGTCCCAGAATTGCTAAGCATGGCTAGGTGCTTCCCCTAGGCAGGCAATCAGATTGTAATCCTTCACCAAGGCAAGCGATCGAATCATAATCTTTCCCATAGGCATGCGATCGTATAATAATACTCCCCTAGGCAGGTGATCAGATCATAATCCTTCCTATAGACAGGCAATTAGATGGTAATACTTCAACTAGGCAGGCGATCAGATCATAATCACTACGGCTATGGACACTCAACTCAATAGTTCAACTCATCAAAGATTCACCGATATCTCAAAAAACATGTAGGCGATTATGCAAACAAACTTCAAAAACTTGAAGCTAACATTAAGGCGGACCCGTAGGAGCGATTATAGGCCCCCACTTAGCCATCTTGACCTATCGCTCATACTTGAGAGTTGGACTATAAAACTTTTCGGGTGACCTCATCTACTCCGTGAGTTTCTACCTACGAAATTTCAGGAAGATATTCAGTCGTCTTCACCTATAAATAAAGGATCATTGGCTCAGGGAAAGGGATCTTCTTCTTCCTTCTGGTTCTTCTTCTCTTTGCCTCTCTTACCTACACTACACTCTACTTTTTATTATTATTTAGATTCAAATCATTGTAACTGTAATCAATAGTATAAATTAAAGGAAAAACATTTAGAGTGGAGGTCGACCGGAGTATGCCAAACCACTTTAAAATCTCATGTTCATTTACTTTTTTGCTATTTAATCTGTGATCTATGCATTTAATTCTCTGTAGGGTGTTGGCACCATTTTTAACGCTAATATTTTAGTACTTTCATGGAAAATACTTGCACCCTGGGATTTGGAGCTTGGATAATTGGATCTTGAAATCAATGGTTAGGCAATCAATAAAAAAACCATTGGCAGATAGGACTCACCATGGGGGAAGTCAGGAGGATTCCTCAAGAGCTGGAGCTAATCAACCCTCTATCTACATCACTAGAAAGAAGATGGAGACTATGATGGAGGCAATGCTGAATGGATGATGAAGAGGCAATAAGAGATGATGCAGAATTTCCTCAGGCAAATTGGACAGGTTGGAGTAGTAGGGCTTTTGGAACACGGAACCAAGGATTAGGAGAGGCAAGAGCTGTTGGAAATTTGGATCGGGGGATGGAGCAGCAAGCGCTATTGGAAATCAAAATCAGGAGCATAGGAATGGAGCCAACGGGGAAGATATCACAACGGAGAAGGCGGGGACATCCCCCGACCAACATCAGGGGATCAACACCAATCCCCCTTAGAGAGGTCGGTATTGAACCTGTAAGGCTTTGGGGCATGCCCCCGAGTCGAGTAAGTTCGGATGTCGATAAGCCAGTGGTCGATGCTGTGCGGGTTAATGCAGATCAGAATGCAGATGCATGTTCGAAGGGGTATGTTCTAGAATACCCTCACGGAGTCAGGGGCAGGCTGGTAGTATGGATTGGAGGCTACCTTTGGATGGCGGTTACTTGTTTTTAGAGATGATCAGACAAGCTATGAGAGGAGGATTGGTGAGCAGGGATTTGAAAGATGTGAATAGGAGTCCATTCGCTTCTAATATTAGGCATGCCAGGAATCCACCGGAATGTAAGTTACCAACACTGGAAGTTGTACGGTGATATATTTTCCACCTAAGGTATTGATACTACTATTGTTGACCCCTCCCTAATGTTTATACCTCCCTTCTGTCGCCTTACCTTGGCCGCTACATGGATACACACCAAACTCACCCACAATGACCTAGGTTCGGGGCCTTTTTATTACCTAGGAGCCTTCGAACTATATACCCAGTTCACCTAACCAGATAGATAGGCGGGTTAACTACCCAAATTGACATTACAAAACATAGGATCTTGTCAAATGACGATCCCATAATGCGTATTGAGGACTCTCCCTATTTTTGGTCGGACCCCATACGTGATCTGAACATGGACCAACTAGTCCACGCCAGGTACTTCACTGTACCGTGACGCTCATAGTCTATGAGATTTTTCACCATTGTGAATAGATAGAGCCACTAAATAAGTGAAAGGTAGCGGATAGTCCCTTTAGGGGCTTCTTCTCGCTGAGCAGCTCCTTAACTTCCACTTCAGGTTTGGGGAGCTCCGGCTGGTAGACGAGTCTCAATAGAACCAACTATAGCTTCTCTCTCCATTCCCTCATCACCTGGGTCCTCAACCTAATTTTTCTTAGTTGAGGGAGCAAAGATAACCTCGAGTGGTGGTTGGGCGGTGATCTTTGTGGCATCAGGGCTAGCACTCGGAAGGGTGGCAGTGCTAGTCTTTTTCCTCCCGTAGGCTGTCTGTATGGGCGGATTGCCCCTTGCTGCTACGTTCTATTAGGTGCTATGGATTATAGGAAATAAAGTGCTTGACTTGGATAGCAAGCGGATTACACGTTCCGTTGTGCTGAAATGTGAGGTACGGGTGGCGATGATCACCTCGGGGTATGCGCTAGCGCCCTTGACGAGTACTCCAAGACCCGCCAACGCTCGTGAAAACCCGAGTGTCCCTTGTTGGTTGTCTTTTAGTCACCCCTCACTTTGCCAATTAACGTACTAGTGTGACAACCAGGAGGAGACCTCTAGACAAGGGACAACTGGGATGAGGTGACCTCTAGCGAGCTTCTCCCTTGCATGATCCTAGTATATTAATTGGTGAAGTAATGGTAAAGATAGGAGTAGCTCTTGATCGAAACCCAGGAGTAGTAGCAAAGCTAGCTGCAGGATTCGTAGGAAAGGCCACCGGTGGAAGCATAGTTGAGGGAGATGACCGAAGATATAGTCTAGGAGGTATTTGGATCCTACTGTTCATCTGATGAGGTATATGAGGCATATGGAAGTGCCAGGGGCATCGGAGGAAGTGTGGTACGATGTTTCCCCTTGTACTTGGCAGATATAGCCGCACTATGGTTTAGGCAATTGGAGAATAGTTCCATATGCACTTGGACGGAGTTGGATGATAAGTTCATGAGGCAATTTCAGGTCCACATCATGAGACCCAAGAACATGTTGACATTAACGACAATGAAGCAGAGGGCTAGGGAATCCCTCATGGATTTCTTAACAAAGTTTAATGCGGTGGTTGTTTCGATGGATTGGCCCAATCCATCAATGGTTTTGATGGCGGAAACATTAGGGACTGCTGATAACATGGATTTTAAGGTGGCACTGGAATGGGATCCTCTGATGGAATTTGGGGAATTTTATCATGAGGCTAGAGGTTCTTGTGGCAAGAAGATGATAGGGCGGATAGAGGAGAAGAGGTTAGCGCAGTAAGGGATGAAGGACTGTATGGAGAAGGTTCAAGCAAGGACAAAGGAAAGAAAAAGGTGGATGATGTCTTTGATAGATTGAAGCGGCAAAGGAGAGAACCAAAATTCTCTTCTTATACAGGTTTAAATAAGACTTTGAAGTGGATATATTTGGATACTCGAGGACGTCTTCCATACCGGAGGACGGTAAGGAAAGAACCCATATAACATGAGCGCATCGGGGAAATACTGCTTACTCCATGAGCTGAATGGGCTTGATACAAATGACTGTAGGTACTTGAAGGATATGTTGAGGAACAAGTGAGGAAGAATCAACTAACACAATATGTGAGGGCCCGGGCAGCGGCGTTGGAACAAGAGCGGCCATCGTCCACATCAAATGGAAATTGCCTTGGATCAAGGTCATAGATCGTCATCTCGTGACCAGGATGGCATGAACTAAATAAAAATTAAACTTCACAATAAAAATGCAAAGTCACTTACATATGTACAAGACTAAGGTCGGTCCCTAGGCATGCTCTGAGATGAAGATAAACCATCATGCCCAGAGAGGCAATATTCGGTTTTTCTTGTTTTTGGTTTTCTGGTTGTAAGAACTTAAATTTGATAATTCAATAAATGGATTTTAGAACATTCAAATATGCATTAAAGTAATGAAGAAAACAGGTCGCACCTTTCCCCACTGGAGAGACGATGCAATAACTGCAAGGTGTGAGTCCCTTTGTTGGAGAGCAATAGGATGGACTTGTACATAATGGATTAAGTCCTCGAGTAGGGAATAGAGGCCGGAGAATAAAACCCCATAGATCGCATTATGTTTCGACTAGAGAGATGGAATCGGAGTGCAAGAAGTAGGCCAATTCATTAGAGAGTGGTACGATCGGCCTGCTTATCATTGTGCCCTCCTTGTTGGAGAGTCAGTGGGGTCCAACAAGGATTCAGAGAGACCATGGTCGGCTCGGAGAGGCCATGCTTCATATGTACATCGCTATATGTCCCACTGGAGTGTCAGAGCAACAGTGCAAGGGTTAGGTTACTTCATCGGAGAGCGACAGGATCAACCTACTCGTCGTTAAGTTTGGATTGAACTTGGCAAGGGTCCAGAGAAACCACGAATCGGCCCGGTGAGGCCATGAATCTAATTGTCGGACCGGGGAGACTATGAACCGGGTTGTTGGTCCGGCAAAAACTTGGTATCCACAAATGATTCATTGAGATCATGGATATGGTTGTTGATGGATTATGGACTTCGAGCTTATGGTAATTCAAAACACACCCTCTTACCGAAGGGCATGTTTTGGGGGGCAAGTGTTAATTTGCCTTTTGACCAGGCATTATACATGTAGATTTAACTTAACATATCTCGTGACCGTCAAGTGAGGAAGCCCGAAGGGATGATTATCAGGTTCGAAAATCAGATATAAGCAAGGCTATAGATGATAGTCAAGCGGAATCAAACAAATGGCATCCTAGAATTGAATAAGTATGGCTTGATACTTCCCTTAGACAGGTGATCATATCGTAATCCATCACCTAGGAAGGCGGTCGGATCGTGATCCTTCCCCTAGGCAGGCGATCGGATCGTAATACTCCCTTTACGTAGGCGATCAGATCGTAATCCTTTCCATAGACAGGCAATCATATCTGTTTGCACAAAAAATGGACAAACACCTCAAAGTTGTATAATTTAGTAGATCTTATGTTGTTTTTAGTGATTTTGGAGATTTATGCAAATGTATGAAAAGCAGGGGCTAAATTGTAAATAGACACACAGATTTATAGTGGTTCAGCCAGAATATGCCTACGTCCACTTTATATGTTATTTCTCTTCTTTTCTGTTGATTACAAGTACAAAGCTTTGAAACAAGTAAAAGAAAGTTGTTTGAAAGTTCTATCCGTGCTTGAGCTCTCAAACTTGTCCCCCATTGTTGTACCCCTGCCTCTCTATTTATAGAGTGAGGTTGGGGGCAGGGATCTCGGATATATGCAGCTGCTGGTGGGCCTGGGCTGAAGTGATCTGGCCTGGCAGTCTGGTTCGGCATCCTCTTGGGTCGGTCATGAGGTGGCTTGGTTCGGTTGAGACTTGGGTCGGTGAAGTATGGAGTTGGTCCGGTTGAGCTTCGTCCGGTAGCGTAGCCTGGTCCGGTGAAGTATGGAGTTGGTCCGGTTGAGCTTCGTCCGGTAGCGTAGCCTGGTCCGGTGAAGTATGGAGTTGGTCCGGTTGAGCTTCGTCCGGTAGCGTAGCCTGGTCCGGTGGAAGCTTGGTCTGGTGGTAGGAGCTTGGTGGTCCGGTGGCAGCTTGGTCCGGTGGTAGGCCAGATGTAGGTTGGTTCGGTGGGAGACCGGATGATAGTCGGTTCGGTGGGAGACCGGATGAGAGTTGGTTCTTGCCTCTTGGTTCGGTGGTAGAAATGCACACAACACTTGCCCCTCAAAGTAGGGTATGTGCGTGCGCATGGCGTGCTTTGCTTTAAGTTTGGAGGAGCTTTCTTTCGGTTTTCATTACCGAGCCAACCGGTCCGGTAGTCTACTTACGTCTATAAGTAGAGGCTACGTGCCACCGTTATTCCCTACCAAGTGTAACAGCCGGACCAGATCATTCCCAGCCGAATCAGCTTCTTTGCCGAATCACATTGCTAGCCGAATCAAGGTGAGGTTCTATTTACCGAATGAACTTATGAGTTGAGCGCCGAATGAACTTACGAGTTGAGTGCCGAATGAACTCACGAGTTGAGTGCCGAATGAACTCACGAGTTGAGTGCCGAATGAACTCACGAGTTGAGTGCCGAATGAACTCACGAGTTGAGTGCCGAATGAACTCACGAGTTGAGTGCCGAATGAACTCACGAGTTGAGTGCCGAATGAACTCATGAGTTGAGCGCCGAATGAACTTTATATCAAGTGAACATGTGTTTCATACTTCGAATTTTTAAGAGAAATTCCAGATTACACTTCTTGTATATTCTAACGATATACTTTTCCCATGTTTGCAGATAAATGTCTCGAAAAATTGAAACTCGATCAGATAAGAGGAGATCCGGGGGTGAAGGAGAGTCCTCGGCCGTGCCCCCAGCTCAATCAGGATCGGAGCGTCATGGGCCTGCCCCGAGGTCATTAGTGGATGGGTATGGTCCCCAGGAGTTGTTGGATTCCCCGCCTGACTGCTTTCCTAGCTCTCTCAAAGAGGAGCAACTCGATGTTATATCCCGTTCCTTTGGGATCGATAGAGCCCTCATGCTGCTGCCGGGCCCAGGAGTCATGCCATACAGTCCTCCCGAAGGATACTTTGCTTATAGTAGGTACCATTGCATGTGTGGTGCTATCCCGCCTCTCAATGCTTGGATAGTCAGCTTCCTCACGTACCTGAAGGTGGCCCCATTCCAGCTTCAGCCCAACTCTTATGCCATATTGGTGAGCCTTTTCGTTATTTTTCGGAGGAAGTATGGTCGCGCCCCCTCCAACCGGGAGATCCGGTACTTGTATAATTTAAGGGGCTATAAGAAGGGGTCCCCATATGTTAGCTTGGAGTCTGCTGTGACCTTCAAGCCGGTCTTGGACCTGTACTCTAAATTCAGCATGTTCAAGAAAGAGTGGTTCTTTGTTAGGGACGACTCCGTCTCCATCCGGCGCTTTACCTCTGGATGTAAGTTGATGCTTTTACTTATAATTCTTATTCCGATTGCGATGCTTCTTCTCATACGTTCTCATTTTTGCTAGCGACAGGTGGCTTTCCGGTTGTGGAGACTGACCGCCTGGTTCAGACGGCGGCGGAGATAGAAGCCATTCTTGGGAAATACAGATCATCTGCCTACTTGATTAGAAATGCGATTCTTCTGGAATATAACTTGATCCTTCCGCAGCAGTCTGTAGTTAAGTTGAGGGAAACGGCGGAAGAGAGGGCGGCTGCTCAGGCTAAGGGAGGCATTGCGGCAGAGGGTGGAAAGAGAAAACCATTCACGAAACCTCCAGCCGTCGGAGGTAAGAAACTCAAGAGGTCGGACGGTCCTTCTCCCAGCAATTGTCCACTTACTCAGGGGGAGATAGATGCGGAGGAAGAAAGAGGTGAGGCGGAGGGCGGAAGTGACGTTGAGCGTCTTGGTGGTGATGGTGGCGATGGACAGGGTGGTGATGGTTCCAGGGCTCTATCTTCTGGGCAAGTAGGCGAAATGCAAGAGTGGACGGATGATGCTCTCCGCCAAGCTTTTGAGGGGTTGGATGATGATCCGGCTTTGGTAGAGAAGACCGGGAAGGCGGACAAAGCCGGGACTGGTGCAAGTGAGTCTTCTCCGACTATTCCGGCCAAGGTGGCTCTGACGACTCAAGGTGAACTCTTGACCCCTGCATGCTTCACTAATGATAGGGACTTAGGAATATTTTATGACCCGCTCCCGTCCTGGAATGAAATCCAGGACTTATTGCAGTATCCCACTCCTCCCCAGGGTTTGTACAACCACAGCTGTGTTTCTTTTCCTTTTCTAACTTGTAATTTACCGCGTTTCTTGAATCGTATAGTAATGTAAGATTGTGACACTTGTTCTTTATATCAGGAGCAGGCAAGACGCCCAAAGCTTCAGACCTTCGACACAGGCTCGAGCAATATAAACTTTCCAAAATTTCTGCTAAGCCGAAGCCCTCAACTCAACGCTCCGGGGATGTAGTTGGATACCGTCCCCTTCTTGGGGTCATCGAAGAGGGTATTCAGCAGAGGAAGAGGAGTCATCTTTTATCTGAAACTTCGCTCGATCCTCAGCCTCCGGCTCAGCCTATTCATGATATTACTGAGGAGGGTAGCGAGTTTGTACCTTCTCCACACCCGTCCGGAAACCCTTCTGTTATTCATATTGACCGTCCCGATTTGGCCCGTAATCCATTCGCGGGTCATCCCGATCTGGATCCAGGTTCTCATGATATTACTTTTGACGAAGTCACTGGTGAACACCTTCTCCCCCGTAACCCTATGGTACGAGTACTTGATGAAGCAAAGTCCTTAGATCTCGATCTACTCACCACTCGTATAGTCACTATGGGAGACGAGGCCAAAGCTAATATTGATCGGGTGGCAGAGGAGACCAAGAAGCTGATGGGGCATCATGCTCGGCTGGTTAAGGCCGAAGAGGAGATTGGGAGCGCCAATATCCGACTTCGATTGGTGGTTTCGGATCAGGCCAAGCAGCTTGCGGATCAGGCTATCCAGATTTCTCAACATGAGGCTGCTACTGGGCGATTAAGGAAAACCATGGAAGAGGCCAGTCGGGCCGAATTGCGGAAAATGGAAGCTGCTTGCAAAGAGCGGATTGACATGGCTATTGCTACGGTGGATGAGGTTCGGAGAGCGGATCTCGAGCAGGTGGAGGAATTGTCCGAGAAACTTGAGGCTGCAGAGCTTGCCCAAGCTAAGTTGAGGGAAGAGATGGAGGTGATGCGGAGGTCCCTTCAGGCTGATTGCTCGAGATACAGACTGGAGAGAGATGCTGCCGTCGAAAGGTTGTCGACCTCCGATGCCCGGATGAGGGAGTTTGAGGAGAACGAGGGAATGATGGATGACATGCTCCAGGACATGTATTTCCGGACTTGGAAGCAGGGCAATCTTTCTTGGATGGATGATTATCCCAGGGTCATGGCCAAGACTTATCTTCGGGCTTTGGAGGAGGCTAAGGCTAATGCAGATAAAGAGGGTGGAACGGTCTTCAGTATGGATGTGGTCACTACCCAGTTCACCAAGGAGGAGAAAGTGGCGGTAAAGGAGGGTATGCGGCTGCTCGCTGCTGAAGAGGCAGGTGTGCAGGTTGAGGATGACGACCAGGACGGTCAAGAAGCGGGTACTGGTAAGTCTTCCTTTCTAGTCTTTCCGTTAACTTGGTTACTCATCACTAATGAATCCTTCTTATGACCGGACAGGCGGGCAAAAGAGCAAGGACAAGACTTCGACGCAACCGGCTCCCTGATTGGACCTGGAAAATTCTTTTTGTAGGCTTGGCATTGTTGTATCTGTTAGTCTTAAGACAGTAGAGTAACTTCTAAGTTGTAATTCTTGCTACTTGTAATAACATTATTCTTGACGTGTAATTTTTTAGCTTAAGCTGATTCTGTCGTTTCTTGAATATTTGTTGCTATTTCGACATATCGTATGAGAAATGTAGCTATGTATATTCTTGTAATTAAATTGTGTTTGATGTCAGATTCTGGTTTTAAATCATAATCTCATGACTTGCAATGTTAGCGCGTGGTGTGAAAAAATTAAATTACAGTCATGCATATGCACATAAAGGGAGAAAATACCGCCTTTCATGTTCTGTTTGTAAATGGCAGCTTCGAATATCTTGTATGACCAAGCATGGAAAGCGGTTGAATGCCCTGCCATCTGATTGTGAATCTCCGCATCCATTGGCGGGTATCTCTTACCCTGCATCCTGTACTTTATGGTTTGTTATAGAGGATAGGAGGAAAGTTTTTTAAGTAAAATTGAAATATGTGAAATAGTAAAACTTCCAGTCACGGAAGGCCTTCGATGTGCTTAAGTTCATGGCAAACGGGTTTTGTAGTCACTTTCCCTAGCTGTGGGTCTTGGAGACATTTGTCACCCATCTTACGCCTCCGCGGGGAGTTAATTCTTTTTTACCACAGCCGCACTTAAGACACACCGGAGCCGAGATCGCGCACAGTAACTACCCGGGCCATTATGGCCCGTACTCATGGGTATTATTCGACTTACTGTGGCCGGCTAGCGTGGGTGCCGATCGTCAACTGTGAACTGCCCCTGGCTGGCCACACCTTATGTTGGGGCTTATAATCGGTTCACAGTTGCCGGCGAGCCTAACGCCGTAATGAGCTGCCTCGGCTATAGTCGGCCTTCTCGGTGGCTTATAATCGGCTCATTACAGTTGGCTTTAAGGGCCGTCGCGAGCAATGAGTTAACCCGCAGCAGAGGGATGCTGGAGCAAAAGTGTCTCATTGGCGAGGGCATAGATTCGCATAGTACCTGTTGGGTCTTGTCCACGTGAAGTTGCATTGTGGATTGCTTTGAATAGAAATGCTATATGCTCAGGATTTTGTTCAACAGAAAAGGATAAAGTTAACAAGCAGCCAAGATACAAAGGAACAAGTTAAAAAAGAGACAAGGCTTTTTTAAAGTGGTTCGGCACGAAAAAATGCCTACGTCCACTGATTCTCTTTGTTAATTCACTTCATATGGGCAATACAAGTTAAGAAAAGTATCGACGGAGGTGTTGGATGTTCCATGCCCTCTGGAACACCTCTCCGTCCACTGTTGACAAAATATAGGCTCCGTTGTGGAGATCTTTATGAATTACATATGGTCCATCCCAGATTGGGTCTAGTGCTCCGGGGCGAGGGAAGATTCGCTTGAGGACAAGATCCCCTTCTCGTAAGGTACGATGCTTGACTTTGGAGTTGTATTGTGCTGCCACCTATTGCTTGTGGGCTGCTGTTTTTAGGACTGCATCATTCCTTCTCTCCTCGACTAGATCCATAGACATGTTGAGGAGCTCTTCGTTCTCTTCTGGGTAATAGTGGATCCTACGGTGGGAAGGCACAATGGTTTCAACTGGGAGCATAGCCTCCGATCCGTATGCCAAAGAGAAAGGAGTGTGCCCTGTTGATGTTCTGAAGGATGTGCGGTAGGCCCATAGTGCCGTAGGGAGTTCATCCACCCAAGCGCCCTTTGACTTTTCGAGCTTCTTTTTGATCAGAGTTTTCAGAATTTTGTTGACTGCTTCGACTTGTCCGTTTGCTTGGGGATATGCTACGGATGAGAAGCTTTTGTGAATTCCGTGTTCTTGGCACCAGTTGGCGAATTCCTCGCTGTCAAACTGAAGTCCATTGTCTGATATGATTTTTAGTGGGACTCCGTACCTGCACAGAACATTTTTGATTAAGAAGTTGATAACTTTCGCTGAAGACACTTTATTTAGGGGTTCTGCTTCCACCCATTTGGTGAAATAGTCGACTGTTACTATAGCATATTTGGCGCCGCCTCGACCCATTGGCAGTTCACCGATTAAGTCAATTCCCCATACTGCAAAGGGCCAAGGGCTGGTCATCTGAGTGATCTCGGTTGTTGGTAGCCGAGGGATCTTAGCAAATTTTTGGCATCTGTCACACTTCTTGACGAAATCTAAGGCGTCCTTGCTTAAGGTGGGCCAGAAATATCCGTATCGGAGTATCTTTTTTGCTAGCGTTTGCCCTCCGGTGTGATCCCCGCAGCTTCCTTGATGAATGCTGGATAAGATTTCCTTGGCTTCCCTTCCGGCGACACACCTTAACAATGGGTTAGAGAACCCGCGCCGATAGAGGATGTCTCCTTGTATTGTGTAGCGGGACGCTTTCCTCAGGATTTTCTTGACTTCGTTACGCCCGTCGGGTAGTGTGCCATTTTGCAGGTAGTCTCGGATGGGAGTCATCCAAGTTGCTTCTTCGGTTGCAGTTATCAGATTCACTTGCTCAAAACTTGGGATCGTTTGCTTTGAGACAGTTACTGCCCCGAAGATGGCGACGTCCCTCATACTCGCTTGCTTTGCCAATTCGTCGGCCTCTTGGTTCTCTTCCCGAGGGATGTGTTTGACTAAGTAGTGGTCCAATCGGTTGAGAAGCGACTTGGTCTTCTTTAGATATGCTATGAGTCGTTCTTCTCGAGCTTGGAATTCCCCTAGTATTTGATTAACAATAAGCTGAGAATCGCTGTGAAGGCACAAAGAATTGGCTCCGATCTCGATAGCAATTTCTAATCCGGCTATTACGGCTTCATATTCTGCATCGTTGTTGGTGGCAGCGAACTCCAACCTTATAGCATAGTGCAGTTTATTTCCCCTGGGAGTGATTATTACCACACCTGCCCCCGAGCCTTGTTCGTTAGATGCACCGTCCACAAAGAGATTCCACTTGATATCTTCCGTTATTTCCAGTTGCTCCTTATCCTCGTTGGTAGTGAATTCTGCAATGAAATCAGCCATGGCTTGTCCCTTGATGGCGGTGCGAGGGTGATAGGTGATATCATACTGACTCAGCTCAATACACCATTTAAGTAGTCGCCCGGAAGTGTCGGGACGATGGAGTACCTGCCTCAGTGGTTGATCGGTCAGAACTTTGATGGAATGGGATTGGAAGTAGTGACGTAGCTTTCGTGAAGTGATTAGTAAACAGTATGCTAACTTTTCAAGCTTAGGATATCTGACTTCTGCCCCAGTAAACCTTTTACTGACGAAGTAAACTGGTCGTTGCGTGCGATCGTCTTCCCTCACCAAGGCAGCGCTTAGAGCGTGAGATGACACAGCAAGGTATAGGTATAATTCTTCGCCTTCGCTTGGGGTCGAGAGTACCGGTGGTTTCTGGAGGTGTTCAATTAGGTTAAGGAAAGCGGTTAAGCATTCGTTCGTCCATTCGAACCTTCCTTTATCTTTCTTTAGAGCTTCGAAAAAGGGGACGCACTTGTCCGTTGCTTTGGAGATGAATCGGCTTAGGGCAGCCACTTTTCCATTTAGGCTTTGCATTTCCTTTCGGGTGGAAGGTATCTTGATGTCCCTTAATGCTCGGACTTGTTCAGGGTTTGCTTCTATCCCTCGGGCATGGACGATGAATCCTAAGAATTTTCCCGATGACACTCCGAAGGAGCACTTTAGTGGATTCAACTTCATTCCATACTGTCGAAGTACCTGGAACATTTCGCCTAGGTGGCTTACGTGATCTTTGGCTTTCCGTGATTTTACCAGCATGTCGTCTACATATACTTCCATTGTTCGTCCTATTAGCCCTGCAAACATCTTGTTGACGAGGCGCTGGTAGGTGGCTCCTGCATTTTTAAGTCCGAAGGGCATCACTTTGTAGCAGTATAAACCCCGGTCGGTGATGAAACTAGTGTGGTCTTGGTCGGGAGCATGCATAGGAATTTGGTTATATCCTGAGTATGCATCCATAAAAGACAGGAGTTCGTGCCCGGCTGTGCTGTCTACAAGTTGATCGATTCTGGGAAGCGGGAAGCAATCCTTTGGGCAGGCGTCGTTTAGGTTGGAGAAGTCAATGCAGGTCCGCCACTTCCCATTAGCCTTCTTTACTAGTACCGGGTTGGCGATCCATTCTGGGTAAATAGCTTCTCGTATGAAGTCATTGGCGAGTAGATTCTTTACTTCTTCATCGAGGGCTGCTGATCGCTCTGCCCCCATACTTCTCTTTTTTTGTTTTACAGGCGCCTTGGTAGGATCAATTTTTAATACGTGGCATGCTATGTTGGGGGAGATTCCGGTCATGTCAGCGTGTGACCAAGCGAACACATCCAAGTTGTGGCGGAGAAAATCAATGAGTTGTTCCTTCAATTCAGCTTTCAACTGCGACCCAATTTTCAGTAGCCTACTTGAATCGTGCTTGTCTACAGATATAAACTCCATAGCCTCTGCAGGCTCGGCGGTGGCCTCCTCCTCTTTGTCCCTAGGGTCTAATTCATTGAAAGGGTCGCTGGTGTATCGAAGAGGAGGGGCTTTCTTTAGTTGCTATGCTTCAAGGCTTTTTGTGCAGAGGGCAATCTCTACACCTTTCCCTTTATCTCTCCTGTGGTTGTTGCGAAGTTCGGTTACATAGCAGTCTCGTGCAATATCTTGGTCTCCTTCCACTTCCCCTACCCCATTGTCTGTTGGAAATTTCATTTTCAGGCACCACGGGGCTAGGACAATCTGGAAGTCAGATAGGGCTGGTCTTCCTAGGAAGGCGTTGTAGGCCGAATGGTTTTCTATCAGCACAAACGTCTGTTTCCTTACAACGGAGCGGGGATGGCTTCCAATTTCAACGAAGAGGTCCAGCTACCCGATGGGCATTTTCGCATCTCCAGTGAAACCGTGTAGCGGTTTATCGCAGGGAGAAACATCCTTCATTGACAGCCTCATTTTGTCGAATGCGTGTTTGAACAGGATATTTACAGAGCTTCCAGTGTCTACCAGGATTCGGTAAACTTCGGCGGGACCGAGTCGGGCAGAGATAACCATGGGATCCATGTGAGGGTACTGTCTTCCTTCTAGGTCGCGTTTACTGAATGTGATGTCATCACTTTCTTTCCGCTTTGGGTGGCGCTCTTCTATAACTGTGTTGACACAGTCTCTATTGTCTCTAAGCGACTTCCCATATCTTTCCATCTCTTTCCAACTTCTGTCTGCGATGTGCGGACCTCCTGAGATGGTATGGACCACTATCTTCTCTTGACTAGAGCTGCTAGCGTTGCGGTCGCCTCTGCCGGTCCCTGGTGAGGGTAGCCTTGGGTTTTCATTGGCAGGAGCTGGAGTCCTGTCTTGACTTTTTACATAGCGTTCCAGTTTCTTTCTCCTGATATGTTCCTCAATCAGATCTCGGAGATGATGGCATTCGTTGGTATCATGTCCGTGGGATTCGTGGAAGCGGCAGAATTTTCCAGATTTCTGTGCGCTATCTGATTCCTTCTTGTATGGTGGGCGTTTGTATCTAACTTCGCCTTGGGTGGCAAGGAAGATATTTTCGACGGTCTCGTTCAAAGGGGTGTAAGAGTCGAATCTTGGTCCTGGCCGATATAGGCGTTTTTCTACTTTCTTGCCCCCAGCATTGTCTCTGGAATCATTTCTTCGAGTGTCCCTCGCCACAGTAGGGGCGTTGCCATGGGTCGTCTTACTTTGCTGTCCTGACTGCCCCTCAATGGCAGCAACCTCAAGCCTCATGTATTTCCCGGCTTCATGGAAGAAATCGGGTAAAGTAGCTGGTTGTTCTTTTGTCAATCTTCTAGCAAACTTAGTGTCCGGATGCACCCCACTGCAGAGGGCCATCAGGATAAGCTTTTCATCGGCGTCTTGAACTGCGGCTGCTGCGGCGTTGAATCTGGTTAGGTATTGCTGCAGCTTTTCTCCAGGTTTCTGTTTGACGCTGGATAAGGAATAAGCGTCCTTAGGTTGCTCCACATGAATGCGAAACTGACTGATAAATTTTTCTTTCAACATTTCCCATGAGCTGATGGATCCTTGGGGTAGATGACAGAACCAGGAGGTAGCAAGATCTGCTAAGAAGAGCGGAAAGCATTTGCACAGTACACCCTCTGTTGCTCCACTCATGAGCATATGCTGTGTGTATCTCTGCAAGTGTACAACAGGATCGGAGGTCCCTTTGTAGGGTTCCATTGTTGGCATCTTCCATTCTCGGGGGGTGATAGCAACTTCGATATTGCGGGCGAAAGGGCTGGTTACCCTAGCGCCTATCCCTCGATCTCTTTGCTCCCATTGGACACACTCTCTGAATAAGCGCGCCATCCTTTCTTCAGAATTTGGAGCAGACAGAAATGAGTTTGGTTCTGTTCTGTGGGGTTGATTTCGTCCAGACAACCTGTAGGGATGGTATCGTCTATCATTCCTCATATTTTCCAGTGGCTGCCTTTGATCTTCTGGGAGCATGCTTGGGTCAGCTACAGTTGGCCCTTGCCTTGATCTTCCCCGGTTGGGTTCTGATCTAAGCACTTCCTCGGGTCCAACTTCGGGCTGAACTCTAGCTCGGCCCCGTTCACCGGTGTTTCTGTGGTTAGGCAGCATGACAGGCTCAGCTGCAGTTGACCTTCGCCCGGTACCTTCCCCGTTGGGTTCGGTACCAAACGTTTCCTCAGGCCTAACTTCGGGCTGGGCTCGGTCTCGGCTCCTACCATGGCTACTTCTGCCGTTAGCTCCTTCGAAGAAGGAAGATCTTTGCTGTCTCTGAGATCCTCCAGACTGGGACTCGCCCCATGATTCAGTGTTGCGGTTGGATTCTTCAGCGTCCCTCAAGCGTGACATGAGATGGTCCACCAAGGCTTCCTGCTGGGACGTGAAGCGGTTAGTTACTTCAACAACAACTCTGTCCAAATCTGCCCTAGTAATTGCTGCAGGCTGTTCTGTGGCAGGAGTGGTTGGGTTAGCCTGTCCTTCATTTGTTACCGTTGCTGGAGGAGGAGGATTTACTTGATTCGCGATAGCTGGATCAGGAAGGCTACTGGATGCGATGTTTTTTCCTTTGTTAACATCTTTTCTCTGTTTGGGAGGCATGTTTTCCAAGCGGCGGACGATGCTGTTAGGAAAACTCGTTAAGTAGACGAAGCTGAAGCTTCGAGTTTCTATTCTCAGTGAAAGCACCAAAAATGTTTGCACAAAAAATGGACAAACACCTCAAAGTTGTATAATTTAGTAGATCTTATGTTGTTTTTAGTGATTTTGGAGATTTATGCAAATGTATGAAAAGCAGGGGCTAAATTGTAAATAGACACACAGATTTATAGTGGTTCAGCCAGAATATGCCTACGTCCACTTTATATGTTATTTCTCTTCTTTTCTGTTGATTACAAGTACAAAGCTTTGAAACAAGTAAAAGAAAGTTGTTTGAAAGTTCTATCCATGCTTGAGCTCTCAAACTTGTCCCCCATTGTTGTACCCCTGCCTCTCTATTTATAGAGTGAGGTTGGGGGTAGGGATCTCGGATATATGCAGCTGCTGGTGGGCCTGGGCTGAAGTGATCTGGCCTGGCAGTCTGGTTCGGCATCCTCTTGGGTCGGTCATGAGGTGGCTTGGTTCGGTTGAGACTTGGGTCGGTGAAGTATGGAGTTGGTCCGGTTGAGCTTCGTCCGGTAGCGTAGCCTGGTCCGGTGAAGTATGGAGTTGGTCCGGTTGAGCTTCGTCCGGTAGCGTAGCCTGGTCCGGTGAAGTATGGAGTTGGTCCGGTTGAGCTTCGTCCGGTAGCGTAGCCTGGTCCGGTGGAAGCTTGGTCTGGTGGTAGGAGCTTGGTGGTCCGGTGGCAGCTTGGTCCGGTGGTAGGCCAGATGTAGGTTGGTTCGGTGGGAGACCGGATGATAGTCGGTTCGGTGGGAGACCGGATGAGAGTTGGTTCTTGCCTCTTGGTTCGGTGGTAGAAATGCACACAACAATATCGTAATACTTCCCCTTGGCAGGCGATCAAATCCTAATCACTATGGCTATGGACACTCAACTCAATAGTTCAACTCATCAAAGATTCACCGATATCTCCAAAAAAATAGGTAGTTGACTATGTAAACAAACTTCGGAAACATGAAGCCGACATTAAGGCGGGCCCATTAGAGCGGTTGTAGGCCTCACTTGGCCATCTTGACCGATAGGTACCTATCGCTCATGCTTGGGTGTTGGACCATGAAACTTTTCGGGTGACCTCGTCTACTCCATGAGATTCTACCTGCGAAATTTTAGAAAGATATTTAGTCGTCTTTCCCTATAAATACAGGATCATTGACTCAAGGAAAGGGATCTTCTTCTTCCTTTTGGTTCTTCTTCTCTTTGGCTCTCTTACTACACTACACTTTATCATTTTTATTATTCAGATTCATATCATTGTAACTATAATAAATAGTATAAATGAAAGAATAAACATTTGGAGTGGACGTAGGCCGGATTACGCCGAACCACGATAAAACCTCGTGTTCGTATCTATTAAACCTATTTAATCAACCATAGTTAATTTCACCACAACATTCAACTTCAACTAAAAAAATAATTTAATGTTCAACAATTTGGTTTAATCCATTTTATTCAACTAATAAATAGTCATTCAATTTAAAAATTGATTTGCATTCATTTTATTAACATTTCTTTCAAGCAAATTCATTTTTGAATTAACTCATTTATTTTATCCATTTATCTTCAGCTGAGCTTATTCCACTAAAATTCAAGTTCACTATTCTTATGTTCATACTTACCTACTTAAATAGTCTTCTTTTTTATTTATTTAATTTACTTCACTTATTATATTTTGCAACATATATTAGGTGTACACCTTTGTTATACCCATTTATTCTTCAACAAATAAATTTTACTTTTTAATATTAAATTTATTATCAAATTTATTATCAGTAAATTCCATTAACAACATATCATTTTGATATCTTATTACTTATATCATAGTGTATCCTATCCAATTACATTCTAATTACATTTGAACTTTCCAGGTAAGTTATATTAATGTTTCTGAGTGTAATTAAACACTATACAAATTTTCTTTTATTTACAACATTTATATTAAGCCAGATTTTTGTTTGAACAATTTATTATTTAAGTTTTCTTCTTGTACAACCCTTTATTACACCCTAACATTTTAACTTTTTGAATATTTTAGGCAAGTTATATATTAGACTGCTATTTAGTATTATACAAATAAGTTTTATTCAATTTCAACTATTTCAAGTTGGTTAATTTCATTTATTATTTTAGATATTCCAATTATTCAAAAATTTCACTTTTTTTCAATAATTGAAACCATTTTTTAATATGAAACTTATGATTCAAATTTCCGGTTTCACTTCAAACTATTTTGGAACAATTATATACATATATATTTTATAAATCAAATTATACACAAGAAATTTAATCAAATCTTCTTTCCAAAACAATGTGTAATAAAGCTACTACATGGCCTCTCCACTTCGAGACTCGAAAACGGATGTCGATGATGTTGTAGTCATCACCGAAATTATTTTCTAGTGACAAACGAAGAGAGTACAGACTTAATTCCTTTAAAAATTTCTTTCAAAACATTTTCCGCTCGAAAATACTTTCAAATAATATATTCCAAACTTTAAAACCAAAATTTTGAAAATACCGGAAATTGAATTCTCAAATTCTTAATTTAAATTTCATCTTCAGACCCTATTTATAAACCATATCTTAAAATTCAACTATAGTTAAGGTTTAGGAATGTTGACAAAATAAGAAATGATAAATCTAGTATTATTTTTATTAACATCCAAATTATTTAACTATATAATTTCAGAAAATTATACCTTTATAGATAAAATATAATCATACAAAATTTTCAAATTTTGGAAACAATATTGTGTCAATTTGCTCTGTTCAAGTGTTTTGGAATTCCTATCGATAGCGTTAGCTAGACGAATCGATTGAAACCCAAAATTCAAACTTAACAACTCAAACAACACAATATAAAACATTTCATATAAATTACAAAACACACTTCCTCACACGATGATTCCAAAATGGATTCCAAACAAGGATAGAGATCCAAATTAGAGGGACCCTAATCAAAAGAATTCTAGCTAAGAAGATAGGCTCGAAAGAGAGATAAGATAATTAAATAGCAAGAGAGAAAAGATGATAGACTTATATAAATCACGGGCGATCTTAACTGGGTCAACCGTGACTTCAAGAATAAAATTGATGCAGAATTCTAAGGCAAATCGACATTTGATAGAAAGAGATAGAATTCGGGCATAGCAAGAGATAGCAACATCTAAACCGAGGATATAGAAATCTCCGGTGAATCAATGCCTGTTGTAAAGGAGTTCACCCCTTTACAAATCATTCTAAGATGGCGGAATCGCCAATTCATTAGAGAGATCAACCGAAGTGGAGTTATGGGATGCTCCATAATTAAGAAAATACGAATATGGAGTGACAAGAATGGATTTCAGAACAAAGTAGGGTTCCAAAGTTCAAAGGAAATCCGAATCAAAGAGGAAGAGATTCAAGCTCGAACGAAACTGATTCTGTAATTAAATTTACTCCATATGCTAAGTTTGCCTAAAACCAAAGCTCTGATACCAACTGTAATGACCCGCTATTTCGTGTCATTCGCATCCGCACATGTCGGACTTGAATTGCTCAAAATAGCAGATTGTTAATCAATATTTGGCAAAACTCAGCATATACAGTAAATAAATCAATCACAGAATCATAGACACAGAGTATTACAACAATAAGCAGCGGAAAAAAAAGAATAGTAGTTCATGAAGATGCTATATTAAAATAAGATACGACAGAAGTTTTGAATACATAGAAGTCGCAATACAATAGCAATAACAAAATCTGAATACATCACTGGAATCAACTGAATAACTGAAAGCTGAATCGATAGATGGATGGATCTCCAAGCGAAGCTCCAACTCCAAAGTTGAGTCTCAAATGCTTTGACGCTCGGTCTGAATCGAGCGTAAAGCAAAAACACAAAACACTTGAGTGAGGATTAACATTCTTATATCAATAAATCCCACTCAAGTGAAATATCAACTGAAATACAAGTAACTCAAAGGTGTTTGGGATACACATCCTCTAAGGATCCGTGGAACTATCTACTATGTAGTAATATACACTATTATAATATGTCTATAGTAAAGTAAAAGTATTAAAATAGCGTTAAGGCGTTACTCATATCCCCCTTAACACATTTTATATATTCCCATAGTCTATAAAGTACCGTAACCCCCCCCCCCCCCCCCCCCGTAAACTGGAGGGCTATCAGAGGGCACTCCGTAGGTATGGTACAAAACAAACTCGTAGAAGGCGCGCTAGGGCATGTGAACACGGCACACGAGGAGATGCCATGGTAGATATACCATTTGCGTATCTGGACTGGTGGTAACGCATAGTAGCTACTACCGCCTACCTCAGAACACACTCCCATATCAAAAATCAAGGGTGGCCACCAAATCAATCACAAGCTCAGAATATAGTATCGAAGAAGTGTGCCTGATCAGAGGAATGACCTCACTTGGCCCGGTGTGGCTCCTGATTTTAGTCACATCTAAGCTCACTCACGGGAGTCAGGGTCACGTCATACCTCATACAGAAATCGTTCACTAAACCATCCTACTTCATTTCTAGAATCTCCACCACGTACACAGTTTTTAAAGTGGTTTTCGGTATTGGCAGAGAGTATGACAATATCCGATCCCGGTCTCTTTAACAACCAACCGTTATTATAACACTGCGGTCATTTCATTTCAAATCATTTTTCAAAACAAAAATATCATATCTATTTCAAAACCCTATCAATACGATATCATTATTCACTTAAAATAATATTCACTTCCAAAATCATAACACTTTCCAAAAATTATAACACTTCTGAAATTACAACACTTTTGAAACCATAACGCTTAGGAAATCATAACACTTGGAAATCATAACACTTTCCACTCTAACAGTTTAGATATAGAAAATAATATATGTAATAAAATAGATTATAAAAATATAAAAATAGTATATATAATAAAATAGTCTATATAATAAAACAGTCTATATAATAAAATAGTTGTATATTAAAATAGTTTTATATTAAAAATAGTTTATATTAAAAATAATTCATAAAGTAAAATATTTTTATATATTAAACTACTTTATATAAATTAAAATAGTTTCCTCAAATTCACCAATCGATTCGGATTAACTCAAATTCCAAAATTCAATTTAATTTAGTCTCAATTTGCCAATTTCAATTCAGTTCAAAACCATCTAAAATTTATATCAATTTCAAATACATATATAAAACTACAATTTAAACCAATTCAATTTCAATAGATTTCAAAGCTTAAATTCATTTATATTTCAAATTCAACTTTACCATTATTTAATATTGAAATTTCACTTAGTCAATCCAATATCATTTAAATAAAACCCTAAATTACAATTCATATAAACTATATGTTCTCTTCAATTTATTTACTTGAAACATTCCTTTAATCGCTTTAAATCAAAATCAAGTTATAAATCATATCTTTAAAATCTCGAATTTAATAAGTTTCAAATCGGTTTTTATTTAAGTAAAATTCAAATAAATTTCAAATCAATTTCTATTTCTCTTTCCAACTTAATTTATTAAAATTATTATAAAATCTATATTAAAAATATAATATCTTAAAATCAATATTTATTAAAACCACATATATTTCTTTTTAAACCTTGGAAATCATTTTCGATATATATATATATAGACCAACGATGTCTGTATATAATTTTATATCCTATGGTCAAGTGATACAGATATTTATCATTTCAATCCGCTATTTAAATGTCTACGGGTATATACCTTTTCAACTCGCAATCCCAAATTCAATTAAATGAAAATCGCTTGGGTTTATCATTTCAACCCATAACGATTTTCTCTTATTCTACAAGATCGTTTGGGTATGTATCATTTCAACCCATAGGGAATTCTAAATTAGCAGGGTACTTGCAGAGTGAGAACATATATGATAAAAATTTAATATATCGACAACAGGCATATAATATCAATAACAATAAAATATAATATAAACAACAGGATATGGTGTCATATCTCACAGGTGAACAATTACAGATAATAGCATATCATATATAACAATTAAATAATTAACAATTCAAATTAGCAGTATATTTCAATTGTCGTTTCAATTGAAATCAAATTTAATAAATATAAGAACGATAATCGTGAATGATTGCTCACCTATCGAGGCTAGATAGATTTGATGAATGAAATGAGTTATGAATGCAAGCACGAATTTCGAAGCAAAGCACGATGGACACGAGTTCGACAGACAAGCTGATAGATAAGGAATCGATGAAACAATTAGAATCAGTTTGATAGAAACAACAATTATATATATATATAATTATTATTATTTCCAAGAAATCAATATTTAAATTTAAACAAATATTAAAAATAATATAAAATTTCAAAAATCATTATTCTTAAAACTCAAGTATTAAGAATCAAAGATATATATTATACTTAAAACCAATGTTTATATATATATATATATATACTTTATTAAAAATACATATACTTAAATCTACCCATACAGACATGCATACTAGATTTAAAACAATATATATATATAAACATATATATTGAATTACAACATATATAAGCCATCAACCACATATATGTGTGAGCTACCCCAAATAATATCCAAATTTTATTTTATATAAACTGACCTATTATAAAACTTAGATAACTAACAGATTATATAATTTAGATAATATAAACACCTAAACTTATATATAAGTACAGCAAATCTCATAAACTTATACATTATTAGTTTTATATAACAGAAAAGTACCTGGTAAACAAACAAGTTCATAATATATATATATATATATATATATGTGTGTGTGTGTGTGTGTATGTATACAACTTAACATATGTTCAAATAACAAACAAAGCTTAAAACTAAAGTACTTATATATACACTTTAGCGCTCAAAATAAAAATTAAAAAGCTTCAGTCACTATATATAGACTTACATATTATACAAATATATGTATAAAACTGAAATGTATAACAACATATATAACTAATATATATATATATATATATACACACACACATAGCTCTTGTACACACTAATATATAATAGATTAGAAAACTTATATAAAACTTATATATAAATATACATAATTTCTTCTTTGGGATAATATATAAAACCAAACTTATTTATAAATAAATTTATGCATGAATTAAACTATAACACAATATATGCTAAATATACTTATTAACAATACATGCGAAATCATATTGTAACATACATATGTAATTTATATACATAACAAATATTTGTCTATATACCCATACTTTACGAAGAACATATGCAGATCCAATTTTATAAGTTAAAAATCCATATATACAACAGGTTACATCTTATATAAACTCAACAGTATAAATATATAACAATACATAACTGATTTGTAACCTTATATAATAATACATATATTGTACCCATGACAGCAAGCAAGATATAAATAAACTTATAAAAGATACATTGTAACCAAATCTTAATATATAGTAATCAATATAATATATGGCAACATGCATATCCTATATATAACAAATATATATAAATAGGAGAGGGGACTCACGGCAGCCATTCGGCAAGGCGGAGGTGGGGTAGCGACAGAGAGAGAGAGAGAGGCGGAGGGGCATCGGTACAGGCGGTAGAGGGGAGCGGAGGCCTTGTGCTGCGCAAGGGGAAGAAGGTGCGGATGAAGGGGGATGGCCATGGTGGTGGAAGGAGAAGAGCACGGGGTGGGTTGAGGCCGAAAGTGAGAGGCGGTGACGTTCGGGTTGATGAACACGGCTTTGATGAGTGGGTGGTGGATCCGGCAACTAGCGTGAGTGGAAGGGAGCTCGGAGGTTTCAAGCATGGAGATGGAAAGGTGTAGAAGAGAGAGAGGAAGGGAAAGCCTGAGGAGGGAGAGGGAAAGTATGGGGTCACGGGAAAAACAAAAAAGTTTCAGAAAATAACTAGCTTGTATAAATAATATTTTCTCAATGAACGAATATAACAAAAGAAGAGGAAAGGGCAGAGAAACGAACAGTATATAAGTGAAAAGTGGAAACAATGAATAGTTAGGTACGTGAATTCCAAGAAGTAATAAAAGCTGTTGGCCATTGGTTTCTAAACGGTGGAAAATAAATGGTCACAAGGAAACAAAAGACGGACCGTTTCGGTTAACCGTTTTACGGTTTCGACGCGTACCGAATTCCGAAATAAACAAATTAATACAATGTTGAGATCAACATGACGATACAATCAAAACAGTATATAGATATTAGTGGTACGATCATCCGATCAAAAGTCAATAATCGGTACCGAAAATGCTGCAAATCTATCGAAAATAAGATAAACGGAGCAATATCGGTTCAAATTTGAGGAAACGAAATATGGCGTCTCACTCAGAAGATGATTTACAAATTTATTGTATAAAATATTCAAGTTTGGAAAACATTTTATTTTCATCTAATATTAACTGATTTGAATTTAAATAAAATTACACTAGAAAATAAACTTCCATATTATCAGATGAAAATTTACCAGTTGCTATGTTAAAATAGACGTGTTCCAAATATCAAATCTTCATTTCCAAATTCAATTATTTAAAATTTCACAAATTTCCAGTTAATTACGTTATTAAAATTATTAAAAATTTACGGGTCGTTACAATTAACAACATTATTTAATTGTCTTATATATTTCTTATATTAATTAGAAAGTGTTTGCACAGTGGCCTAAAAATATTGTAAAATATATTTCCAACAACGTATTATCTATGACAACGAAACTTTTTCTACATCGTTTATAAGAAGTAGCGAATCTTTAATAGTGTTTTCTATACATTGTAAATATAACTCTACAATAATGGGAATATATTATGAAAAAAGGGTATACATATTTTAAAAAGAGTTATTGTAACACCCCATATTTTTGATAACATTATTTAGTATATTTAATTAGTTGAATTAAATAAAATAATGTGTTGATTGGGGGATTGAGATTTGATTTTTAATTAAGGTGCAGCCGTGCTATTTAACCATGAATTAAAATAAGAGTTAACTTGAAATAGAGGAGAGGTAAAATGGGAAAGAGGCCATTCCTATATCTATTACCCATAGCCATGTAAAATCTACACGTACATTTCATTTCAAAATTTACAAAACAAGACCGACCACCATTACCAAGGAAGAGAAGAAGAAAAGCTAGGAAGAAACTGATTCAAATCAAATCTGTTCACATCTCAATCTCCATAATCTCGAAAAGCTAAGATGAATAATGTTTACATCTCATTTTTGATTGTGTTTTCGGTTTTAATATGAAACCCGAATATTTTGCAATGATTTGCCATGTTTTTGAATGATGCAATGAATATATATACTTGTTGATGAATTATAGTTATTCATATTGAATTTATGATATGGTTTAAGGTGAAAACCCTATGAAATGACATCCAAATCCCTTGCAAATTTTTTTGATGGTCCTAAATATTATTTTAGAGATGGGTTTCAATTTTTAGATTTTTTTGAATTTCGTGGAGTCATTCTGAGTTTTCTAGTAAAGGAAATGGTATTTTGGGTTATAAATTATTTACGGGTAAATAATTAATTATTTGGGTCTGAAATGTTTATATGTTGGAAAACATATATAATGTGATTTTCTAGAATTTTTTTAGATTTTTCCTAAGTGTTTTAATGGTTATATAAAATTATTTAAGGTATGGGACTTACATTTTTTATATAATTAAAAGAGGAGAAGGGGATTTTTGTAAAAGGTTCAAATTATAAAATCTGGAAAAGTCGACAGCGCTTTTGACAGAGTGTAGTACTTTTTATTGGTAAAGAAAGAGGTAACCAATCACAATTAGACACATAAGGTAGGTTAGGTGAAAAGAACTATTTGCTACTAGTTTTTCACTGTTTCATCTCTTTCTACACCCGGTTCCGCCTCCATACTATCGCCTCTGACACAGTCGAAACCAATGCATATGGTATCAAGCAACTAGTTCGTAATGGATTGGACGATGGCGGAAGGTAGGGAGTCGAAACCATGGGTATCAAAACGGTTGAAGCAGTCCTTTGTTTTTAAATAAAAGAAATGCACATGCTCGCTTTCGACTAAATGGCTTTGGACTAAGAAGCTTTCGACCAAGTCAAACGATTTAAAGGAAACGGTTTTGATTAGGTTATGCCTTTGTTTTTAAATAATTGCTTTCGACTAAGTCGAGACCTTTTTGCTGCCGCCTTTCTACCTTTTGACCTAGATGGTTTCAAAAGGGTTGTTTTGTTTTTAAAAAAAAACCTAGCCACCTCTCCAATGCATTCGAAGGGATGGTTTTGACACCAACACTTCATTACTTAGGAAATGGTTTCGAAGCAGTTGCTTTCGACTTAAATATTTGAAGATCCTTTTTCTATAAGTAAATTAAAACCCAAATGGTTTCGAAAGAGATAGTTTGAAAAGGTTTCGAAACTGATGCTTTCGACATTAATAGGTTTCTGATCCTTTTGCTCTACTTGAAGGCAGAATCCAAATGGTTTCGACTGAGACGTTTTGGAATGGTTTTGAAAGGTTTCCTCATGTTTTAAATTGAACCCAAAGGGGCTTTTGAAAGGATTAAGTTTGACTGTTTCGAAAGGTTTAATGAATGGTTTCAAAAGGGGTGGTTCCCTAGGGTTTCGAAAGGACTAAAAGAAAGGATTTTACTATGTTTTCGAAAGGCAAGATCTAAAAGGTTTTAAAGGGGGATGTCTGTTATTTCGAAGCTTTCGGAGAAAAGAAAGGAAAGGTTTTTTCAATGTTTTCGAAAGGCAATATTTAATGGTTTCGAAAGGGTTTTCCAATGGTTTTGAAGGGTTTACCTTCAAGGGTTTTGAATGGGTTGTTTAAAGGTTTAAACAAAGGGTTTCGAATGGGTTGTTTAAAGGTTTAAACAAAGGGTCTCGAATATATTAAGCAGGTAGATTAGCCTAAGCGTTTTCAAGTTAAAAGGACTTTAACTTATTTGAAAGGATAGTTAATCCTTATTAAAACCCATCAAAACTATTTTGAGTAAAGTATATATATATATATATATATATCATGGCAAAATAGCTTAGAGTAAAGCTAAAGATATATTATCCTTGTATATGTATATGACTTGAAGGACTAAATCATTTTGAAAAGGTTTTCAAGGAAAACTTTAAAGGGCAATTAACCCTAATAAAGTAATTCGGGAAGTTTGTCCATTTTACAAGCAGTTGGCCTAGATTTTGGACAGTTAGTCCAGTTTGCGGGCAGTCAGCCCAGTTGTTTGGACAGTTAGTCCATTTGTAGCATAATGGACCTTGCTCTAATAGTTCAAATATTACTTGTTTTACGGACAAATAGTCCACTTATTAGCATAAAGGATATTGCTTTTTTGATATAATCGGTTTGATTAACTAGTTTGGTTGCAGTAAAGGATTGCAAAATATATTTTTTAAAGAGGATATTATTGAGGGGAAACCCGTTCCGCTAAGCAGCGTGGTCTCACTTTATAAAAGTAAACTGAGATGTAACGGAATTATTCACACCATGCTTTATGTTTGATTCAAAGTTTTTGTTTCCCCTTCTCGGGTACTCAAAATTGATTTGAGTAGGCTGAGGGTTAAGGTTTTCAGGTTTTTGTCTTTTGGCGAATAAAGCATCCGAAGACGAGAAAGTGGCTGACGGATAGCTAATTATCATTTGTCGTTCCATATATGTTTTGATTCCACTGTGTATATAAGTCAGATATGACTATATTTCTTTGATCAACCAAGGGGGCATCGTCATATGTCGCTCTTGGCGTATTTCTGTAATGATATATTTAATCATTGCTTGGGAAACGTTAAGGTATTATGTAACATGGATATGAATTATTGTTTTGAAATGTAATCAGCAAAATGTTGCTTTTGAAATCTGTGATTTTGTTCATATTCACAGGATTCTGATATTATAAACACCATTATAATTAACATATTTCATCACCAGAAGTTAATACTATGGATGACTGCAGCATCTGTAGCATTTAGCTTTTGGCCTCCAGATACGAGATGTTACAACTTGGTATCAGAGCATGGTTTATGAAAAACTTTAAACTAAAAATGGTTTTTAAAACATAATCCTAAGGAATTAGGTAAGACTGAGGTATGGGATAATGCTATGATAACGTACTTGTATTTGCTATATATAAGTAAATGCTTTATCTCTAGTCTCCTATCTTTGTTAGGATATTTTTCTGTATCTCATAAGGTTTGAATACAGATATGGAAGGAAGAAGACGAAGAGTTAACCAAGGAGGAGAGGGCACCGAAGGGAATGCCATGCCTAATGTGAGAAGAGGTCAAGGTCAGGCGCAAGCAAAGAATACAGGTGCCGGAGTCTCGCAAGTGGACATAGGGGCTATGTATTAGTTTTTTGTGAATATGTTGCAAGCTGGAGTTGCAGGTGAAATGGTAGGAGGAAATATTGCTGGGGCAGGAGTTCCGGTAGCTTCGGTAGTTAATCACTATGCTAAGTTGAGTGGAGATTACACCAAGCTTGGAGGAAAGCCGTTTGCTGGAACGGAGGAAGCCACTGAGGTAGAGAATTGTCTGTTGCACTGCGAAAGGATTTTTGTAGATTTGGGGCTCACTGAGGAGCAGAAGAGGAGGTTGGCATCTAGACAGCTTCAGGAAGCAGCTCAGTTCTGGTGGAATAGCATGACTACGGCAGTGGATGAGGAAACTATGACCTGGGAAGATTTCAAGGGAAGGTTCCAGGAGAGGTTTATGTCTGATATGGCACAGTCAGCTCTGATCGGGAAGTTTGTTGAATTAGAGTAGGGGAGATGTCAGTTCTGGAGTATGCAAGGAAGTTTGAGGAGTTGGCCCGATATGGGTATGCTTCATTGAACACAGTCATGAAGAGGAACAAGAAGTTTATTAGGGGGTTGAAGCCTGAGTTGGCTAGGGCTACATTACCTCATATTAGAGATCCTTCTGACTTTGTTGTGGAGATGGCCTTGAGGCATGAGGAGTTGCTTGATTCTCTGGAGAGGAGTAAGGCTAAAAAGGTCCAGGTCGGGAAGAATCAGAAGAGGAAGTTCATTCCAAAGAAAGGTGCTCAGAAGGGTGGAGCAGCTAAGAAGGCAAAGTCCGAGATTGTCTGTTTCAAGTGTGACAAGAAGGGGCTCTTTGCTAATGAGTGTCGTGTCGAGAAGGCTAAGGAAGTGGCTGGGAGGAAGAGTGTCAGGTGCTACAACTATGATTAGATTGGCCATTATAAGAGCCAGTGCAAGGAGCCCGCAAAGGATGGAAAGGGCAAGGTGTATGCATTGGAGCCTGCTGCTTCTAAGCCGACAGCTCAGGAAAAAGAAAATGCAATTTTAAGAGGTAAGCTTCAGATTCATGGTATGACTGTTAGCGTTCTATTTGATACTGGTGCACCGCATTCTTTTATATTTAGATGTTTGATAAATAAGCTTAACCTAGAACCCACTTATTTAGTCACTTCCTTACGGGTTGCGAATCCAATAGGAGGGTATGCAACTCTAGGGGTGAGGTGTGATCAGTTAGAGTTTGACCTATCAGATCGTACTTTTGTTTGCAGTTTGCATGTGTTTGATTTTGTGGGGTTCGGGATTATTCTTGGGATGGATTGGTTAGGTGAATACGATGCTAGGATATTTTGCTAGGAAAGGAAAATATCTCTTAGACACCCAGATTGTAATGATCAAATAGTTTATACCATAGAAGGTTCTTGCGGTGAGATGTATGCTTTGTTAGGTGCTATGGAATTAGATGATGAGTTGAATCAAGTTTTCGTGGTTAGAGAATTCATAGATGTTTTTGAGCCTGCAGCTGGTTTACCACGGAAACGAGCCATCGATTTTCGGATAGATTTGGTTAAGGGAGCCGAACCAGTAAGTAGACTGCCAAGCAGGATGACCCCTTCAGAGATGAGGGAGTTGAAGGTGCAGTTGGTGGATTTAGAAAGCAAGAGTTTTATCTGGCCATGTAGTTATATCGATTATTGTAAGTTGAGGCTATATATCGATTATCGTAAGTTGAATGAGAGGACGATAAAGAATCGATATCTATTGCCGAGGATTGACGATTTGTTCGACCAGTTGAGTGGTGCCAAGGTATTTTCACCATTTTCAAGCCTACCAGGTCGAAACTTCTTGCGGCTCAGAAATTTCCAACCATGCGAAACCCTCCCCCGGGTTTAGATGGTAACGTAGTCGGAAACTGGTGCCGGAGAGTGAAATTTGAAATTGCTAAGTATTTCGATGAGCAGCAGAAAATCAAGTACTCTCAAATAATTAATGATTACGCTGCTAGGAATCAGAAGCTTGAGCATGATAATTACTCACTTGAAAAGCGTATTGTCGAGTTGGAAAGGGAAAATAAAACCCTTAAAGCTGCAAATAGGGCCTTTAATCATGCCTTAAAAGCCAACATTGATGCTATCGATGATGAGAGCATTATAAGGAGAAAAGAAAAGAAGCTTAAGGAAGTTCTCTGCGTAGCAATTAACCATGTAGTAAATCCTTTAGTGGCGGAGTCTCTTAATAAAGCAGCTTAAGATTTGTAATTTATATATTTGAGCCATGTAAATCTTCTACCTTGTATATAATTTCATTGTTTGTAAATGGCTTCATGTAAGTTATGGGAATTTTGTAAATATCACCTGATTTGTGATCCTTTTCTGTAGTGTAACTTTAAATATGCCTTTGAATTGCTCATTCAACGACCTTTGTGCTTGCTGAATCTTTTGTTACTCCTTGTCATTTTGATTTCCCTGAGAAACATGTAGCAAACAGTATTTTCAATTGTTAGCTTGAAATTGACATATTTGTCTATGTATATCATTTGCCTAGATTAGCAAATCATCTTGCCAACTGTAAGAAAAGTAATTTATTCAAAATGTTAAGATCCCATCTTTAACCATAACGAGAAATGATCAAGGATTCAACTCCTTCCTCTTGTTCGAAATGCATGAAACTTGTTGGTAATAGGTTCTGCCTTATCATAAGGTCATGAATATAACTTACGTAAAGAACCTGATTCAGGAATCCATGTCTGAAATTTTGATGTAGTAACTTTCTCACCCATTCCTTAACATTAATGAGATTTAAATAGTTAGAAGCCCAAAGTTTCCATTCGGAGGATCTTAATAACGGTCTTTTTAATAATATTCTTTGGCTTAGATTCAGGCATTTGATATGAATAGCAATCCAAGATTTAATACCTAGATTAGGGTTTAAATAAACGGCAGTCTTGAAACCCAGATTCAGGTATAATAAATTAGTAAATGATAATGATCTGAAACCCAGATTTTGGTTTTTAGATAATGAAATATTTATATGGAAGATCCAAAACCCAAATTCGGATTTTAGTTGTAGTGATCGATAATGTTATCATGCCCTGATTTAGGCCTAGTAAAGATGGCGATTGATACAATCCCGAGACCCAGATTCGGGTATTAGTTACTGACATTGAAATATGAGAATTCCGAAGGTCAAATTTGAGCATTAGTAGATGATGCTAAAGAAGTCCTAAAACCCAGATTCGGGTAATACAAAGTGGAGTTCCATTCTACTTCTTTGCTTTTGTCTTCTTTGACGTGCATGAACCCTCCAGGTTTTGAATATGTATAGAAATAATTTGATTGGCTGCCTCTTGAACTAGGATGTCTCAGTCCATTATTGAAAATGCTTCTTCTACAGCTTGGACATTTTAGTTCAGTATGGATCGAGCCTTACTTGGGCTTGGACATCTTAGTCCATTATTGATTGGGCCTCTTTTTGGGCCTGGACATCTTAGTCCGTTATTGATTGAGCCTCACTTGGGCATGGACATCTTAGTCCATTATTGATTGGGCCTACTTGGGCATGGACATCTTAGTCCATTATTGATTGGGCCTCTTCTTGGGCCTGGACATCTTAGTCCCTTATTGATTGGGCCTCTTCTTAGGTCTGGACATCTTAGTCCATTATTGATTGGGCCTCTTCTTGGGCCTGGACATCTTAGTCCATTGTCTGATGCTCTTGGTTAGCTCATCTTAGAGGCTGGAATCAAGTACTTACCTGACCTCCCTCCAGGAGGCGCCCTACCCTGGCCCTTTTGCGGCGTGGATAGGGGCTTGTCCGGTGCTCTACCCTGGCCATCTTAGGTGCGGATGGAGACTTACTACGTCCTCCCTCCAGGAGGTGCCTTAACCTGGCCCTTTTGCGGCGCGGTTAAAAGCTTGTTCGATGCTCTACCATAGCCATCTTAGGTGCAGATTGAGGCTAACTCCTTCCTCCCTCCAGGAGGTGCCTTAACATGGCCATTTTGAGATACGGTTAAGGGCTTGTTCGGTGCTCTAACTTGGCCATCTTAGCCATGGATAGAGGCTTACTCCGTCCTCCCTCCAGGATCCGCTCTGCCTTGGTCATCTCGGTGCGGACAGAGGCCTTTCTACCATCTTAGGTAGTACTACCATCTTAGGTAGTATCCAAATTTGAGAAGCATTTCACTTCCAACCATGTAGACTTTCTCTTTTCAGAAAGCTGATCTTTATTAATCTTTTTTCAAGTTCACTTTACAAATTCAATGATCTTTCCTTGTTTAAAGAAATTGATGATCATCCCCTCCAAGGCTTTGCAATGGTTGGTTCCATGGCCATTCTTCATATGATAGTGACAGAAGGATCCTCCCAAGTTCCTTTCATATTTTGGCATTTTCTTTTGTGATGGCCAATAGTTAATTTCATCCTTTGTAAGCAAGTAGACGTTTTCCATTGATGTGGTTAAGCTACATTCTTTTGGAAGTATAGACTTGAAACTTAACTCTTGAGGGTAACTCTTTTGCTTTTTATTTTTCGATCTTATCATTTCATGCTCTTCAATAATCTTTCTTTTTGCTACCCCTTGAATCTCTTGGGTCGGAAGAGCTCTTGTTGCAGTTGGTTGCCATTTGTGCATAAAGGCATTGTAATCATTCATTATCTCTTTCTCAAAGATTGTGCCTTTGGAATAATGTTGGATTGTTCTTCTCATTTGATTAAAGATATTATCACTTCCATTTGTTCCCTTTCCAAGTGCAAATATTGGGGTAGTGCCAACATGAAAGGGGTTTAGACTCCATTTCTCAGGATCGTAAGATTCTGCTTTCTTTTTGCTTATAATCCTTAAGGCTTCGAGCCTTAGTCTTTGTTCTTCATCTTGATTGGAGTTTTTTATGTCTACGTGGGAGAATCTGGTCGAGTGTGGTTCAGAAGATCTTTGTTTAAATCTCTTAAATCTTCTGGCCAAGATCAAACAAAGAAGATAAACTTGACGTAGGATTGATCCAAAGGGGATTAAGGAATAGTAGTGTTAGGAGGTTAACCAAGGCAGAGGTTCGAGCCCTCCTTCTAGCGCTAAAGATGTTAACAAGATTTCTTGTCAACACCCCAAAGTTATTCCAAGTAGTATAGATAGACTGGTTCGAGTGAAGGGCATGATACCCTTAAGAATTGCCTTTATATTTAGCTTCACTTGTTATTGGATCTAGGGTCAGACATTTCGACGTTGTCGAATGATTTAATCTTTGAATTTTAATACCTTTCGTCTAAGTTGAACTTGAATGAGGTATCCTGCAAAAGCTTTCCTTTTAGTTGAGTTGAAGTTCCTTGAGTTTGTCCTTTTAAGATTAGATTTTATCTTGTCGAAAGGTTAGGATTATAGTCCTCTTTGGGATTAAGTTGAATATCGAACTCTTTAGTGGATATGTAGAAGTTTTCGACCCTGTCGAAAGGTTTGGTCACCTAAATGATGTGGCTTTGATTCTTGTCGAAAGGTTAGACCACTTAGATTATAACTCCGAAAGATTACTGATACCTTTATAGCATAAGCACTTTTTATCTAGCCGAAGGGTTTAGGCCTCAAAATTAATCACTTCGGGAAGTTTCCAATGATGTTAGACCAAAGTTATTATCAACCTTGTCGAATGGTTTAAACTGTGGGGTTAAGGGCTTCAAAAGGTTGCAGTAGTTACTTTGTAGTAGAAGTGTTGTCAACCTTGTCGACAAGAACCTTGCTATGATATTGAACCTGAAATTAGGAGTTAATCCAACAAAGGTATAAGAAAACAATAAAGTAATTATTAGAGCACAAGACTTCCTTTTTTATCCATGAAAAAATCCATCTTATTAAATCCCCAAATTAGCACCCATTACAATGTCTTGATTAAGAAAGTACAAGGTTAGAATGAGAAAATTCCAATCCCCTAAACAGGATCCTTGGGTCTTATTTATAGATGTAGACGGCCCTCCTTTCGACTTCATGCTTTGAGTGGGTTTGAAGGTCTCCCTTTTATATGCAGCTTTGAAACATTCGACTTTGTCTACAGGTTTTCCTTTCATCTGCTATTCTAGACCTTTCAACTTAGTAGAAAGGTTTGCCTCTTTTATGCCTTCATAAACCTTTCAACTTTGTCAAAGGGTTTGCCTACTTTATACTGTTGTGAACCTTTCGTCCTTTTTGGAAGGTTTCTCTTCTCTTGGTTGTTGTGAACCCTTTGACCTTGTCGGAAGGTTTCTCTTCGAGAGCTGTGCTTTCCTTCAACGTCGTCGAAAGGTTGTCTTTCACTCTTTATTGACTAGTGAGTGCTTCTTTCTTCATAAACCTTTCGTCATTATCGAAAGGTAACCTGGATGTGCTTTAACCGGTTCGAAAGGCTTATTATGCTTTAAAAAAGGTCACTAAGTAGTTGCTCACGCTTGCTTTGACTTCATCCCCTTCGAAAGGTAAGAACACCTTAGATATTAGAGACTAAACCTTTCAACTCCTTCGAAAGGTTTGATGCTAATGAATGCTGATGACCGCATCCCTTTGACTCCTTCGAAAGGTTTGGGCTGTACTCCTTTCTCTTTGCTTATGTTGAAAGACCTTTCGTCTTAGTCGAAAGGTTGATTTTTAGTGTAACAAGTTCCATGAACTTATTTAGATCGAAACTTCATCATCATCTTTGTTTATCATTAAATATCATTAAACACGATAATGATGTGATTCATATGCATATTATCCAACTTGATCCCATAGAATCGCATAAGACAAAAAGGAATTAAGAAGATAAGCTAGCATCATGTGCAATTGATCATTAGACAAGCTAATGATCGAAATGATCTGCCTTATGGTCAAAATCTTTATAGAATCCATGTGCTTCTTATTTTAACATTAATCCAAATGGAGTTACAAGTAAGAGTGCTTTTCCCCCAAATTGATTTAGGGTTACTAAAATTTAATTTTTCTAAGAAATTAGAGAATGAGTTTAGGATTCCAAAATTCGGTCCCCAAAATTGGACCCCTAGGATCGTATTTACAGATGCAGGTCGGCCCCCTTTCACGCCCATCCTTTCGATTCAGTCGAAAGGTCTTCCACCAATCTTCTGCATGCATCCTTTCGACATGGTCGAAAGGCCTTCTTTCAGTTTTCTACGCGCTTGCTTTCGACGCTGTCGAATGGCTTTCCTTTCGAGCTTTCTCATCCATTCTTGCTCCTCCTATCTTTTCATTCCAAACCTTTCGACCCAGTCGTAAGGATCTCCCTGATGATCTTTCGCTACAGTTAAGGTCTGAGTGCCTCTTCGCTTTGTTGCAAGTGAGAAATGAGTTGAGCTTCCACATTGCTTCGAAAGGAATAGAGAGTGACATCGGAGTCTTAACGGAAGGACTTTTGGCCTTCATGTAGGATTTTCATCATGCTTTCGAACGGTTCCGCCCGTTTCGGAAGGCTTGTCTTTGCATTCGAAAAGTGTATTAGAATCAATTCTTCGAGTGGTAAATTGATAATGATGAAACCTTCTATTTTGAGGGAATTGGTTCATGTGTGTGAGCCTTTCGTTCAATACCTTCGAAAGGTGTTTGGAACCCGTTCCTACTTTTCTTATATTTGCGAATCCATTTGCATCGAAAGGTCTTAGTAAGGTGGAAGGATAACTTTGCCTTCTTTTTCAATCTTTTTGAAAGCTTTTGTCCTATTTATCATTGGTAATGGCAATTTGGTGCTTGCGACTCCTTCGAAAGCCATTTCAATGCCTTCGAAACACTCTCCTTTGAACATTGGCGAAACCTATGTCTTCAATTTTAGTAGTGCCTTGCACTTTTATAAGCCTTCTTTCATACCTTTTTTCTTAAGGGGATTTTATGGTTAAACATTTTGCTCCCCCCCATATGAAAGAAGCTTTTGTTCTTTAGGGCAAAAAATTTAACAACTACTTCATTCTTAATAACCTTATTTTCCTACAAAATTCAAAGCAAACAACATTTTCTATCATTATATAAATATATGCTTCATGATTTGGAAATGGAGTCAATATGATAAAGCTTCTAAAGCTTCTGAACCCTAAAGATTAACTGGTCATCGTCTTGAGTTAATAAAGGATAAGTACTCTATAGTTGTAAAAGATTGGGAACCAAGAACTTTTATCTGGCAAAATTATGAGTCCCACCGTTCATCTTTTGTAGTTAAAAATGAAGTTCATAAATTGAACTCTCATGAGATTAATAGTATGCCAAGCGTATAATAATTGAAGTTTAAGAACTTTCCGTTGGAGTCAACAAATGATTGGTAATAGAAGGTCATGAGCTTTCATCTGAAAATAAGTTATTGTAATTCATGAATCCTTTTTTTGGGATGAGTAATAGGTATTAAGAAACTCCTCTTGGAAATAATAATGATCCATGGGCCAAGATTCAGATGTTGGTAAATGTTGTTTAGAGTAGCAAACTAATGACCCTGATTTAGGTATTAAGAAGACAAACTCAAAGTTTCGATTGAAGACTAGACGTTTATTGTAATCTCAATTCAACCTGCTTTAACACCCAGATTCGGGAATTAACAGATGAAATTTAAAAATTGATGGTAAAAGACCTGAAACTAAAATTCAGGTATTTGGAAGTTCTAAAATCTAAAACCACGATTCAGGCATCAATAAGTGATGTTCAAAAGTCAATAGTAAAATATCAGAAACCCAGATTCGGGTTTTAGTAACTAATAACCAAGAATGGTCTTCATAATAGAACTCTCGAACCCAGATTCGGGTATTAGTGGTGGATAATCAGAAACCCATAAAACTTACCTTCATAATAGAAATATTAAGTCCATATTAGGGCATCAATAAGTGAAGTCCAGTAATTAATAATAATCCCGAAACCCAGATTCTGGTATGAAGAAGACCATCAATTATTGGTAAAGATCCAAAACACAGATTTGGGTATTAATAAATGAAGTCCTGAGTTAATAATGAAAGACCCGAAACCCAGATTCAGGTATTAATAAGTGAAGTTCAGAAATTCCACTTTGGTGATTAGTTGGAGGCTGTAGATTCTTATTTAAGCCTTCTGTTATGTTCTGCTCTTTGGGCTCTATCTCTTCCAACATATGTCAACCCTTTAGGCCTTGTACGTAGCTGCTATTTGATTTGTTGCTTCTCGAGTTTGGACATCTTAGTCCATCAATTGATATGCCGCTGCTCAGGCTTGGACGTCTTAGTCCATTGTTTGATATGCCGCTTCTCGGGCTTGGACGTCTTAGTCCGTTGTTTGATATGCAGCTTCTCGGGCTTGGACATCTTAGTCAATTGTTGTCTGGTGCGATTGGTTAGCTTATTTACAAGAAGGACCCAAGGACTTATCCAACCTCCTTCAAGGAGGCGCCTTGACACTTTGACCTGGCCAACTCGGCGTGAACAAAGGCTTTGACCATTAAAGGTAATGTCCAAGTGCAAGCAAAATTTTACTCCCAACCATGTAGACTTTTCTTTTTTGAGGAAGAGGAGTTTTATTCATACTTCGTAAGAAAATATGGTCGCAAGTGTTCCGCATTCCATGTTCTATGAACCGTATTGTCGTCCGGTCGACATAACTTGTAAGCTTTAGGTGGAATTACATTGCATACAATTAGGGGACCTTCCCAATTTGGTCCTAGCGATCCATCAGTAGGATTTCTTGTGTTTGCCATTACCCTTTGTGACACCCCGCACCTCTAGGCACCCCAAAAATCGGACATGACTAGAAGCACGGGTGGTCGGGTGAAATAAAAATCCATAACATAGCACAAGGACTAAGGCAACGACATAAAATGATTAAAAATATTATAGCGGAAGAAAACTTTCACTAATTATAAACTAATAGCAAAAAAGCTTCATTAAAAACAACATTATCCCAAATTTATTTCTGAAACCAAAAGTACCAAGTAGTCTCCACCAAAACATAAAACATAACAAACTTCACAATATAGATCCCCATATATAGAGTGAAGTACGGAAAAGAGAAATGAAGTACATGAAATAAAAGAAACAAAAGCTGAAGATAACAACTGCTCCACTGACCCTCCATGCTACAAAGAATTGCCACCTAGACCTACCTTCCTGTGATTTGGGGAAAATAGGAAAAATAGGAATGGGTCAGACATAAAGTCTGGTGAATGAGAAATAAAATGAAGCAAAAAGAATAAACAGTTTAATTCCAGGTCTTCCCCGAATTTCGTAGAGGGTGAATAATATAATGCACTGAATCCTTCTTAGATACTATTCCTAAGTAGCCAACGCCCGTGGTCACTCTAGGGAAGTCAACCATGAAGTAATACTAAAAGTCAATCGTCCTGTCGGACCTGCTGTCCTTACCTATCCACTTGCTATAGCGTGAAAGTCATGCTCTTCACCCATGCACTGTGACTAAATGCCTCTTACGTCTAACCGTCGCCAACTCAAATAACCTCGTAGGACTCCGAAGTTGCGCCCAGGCTCCGCCAAATTGGACTCCTATCCTCATGTCTTCTCGGTCACCAACTTGGACTTGCCCCTATCCAAAGTGTCGGTCCTCCGAAAGAGCGCCCGCAATTGGGTCGGCTGTGCAAAATCCTCCAACGATCTGCTTAAAGAAGCCTACATCGGAGCACACTTGTCATGTTCCGTCCGCGTTGATCTGCCTGAAGAAGCCTACGATTGCAGATGGTATCTGTCCTACATACTAGCAACCTATGAAAGGTAACAAACATACATGCGAACCTACTTGCCCGCTCCTAGTATGTATAACCAAAACTATATTTTGGTCTTAACTGCATGAAACACCTATCCAGACCTTTATAAGGTCTGCCTACCAAATCGCTTCCAGATTAATTAATTTTACCGTTACAATTTACATATTGTTTATTTCCATTAATCTGATTTAGGCCATTTTTACATCCGATTTGGTTATTTCACAATTTCCCTTTTCCTTACATAAATGGCGTTTCAATTTCACGTCCGTTCAGTCTGTATGGTTTGTCTGTAATTTTTATACCATTTTGTTACAGATTTACACTAGCCTTTAGGGTCCATTTAATTTACATTTTTTCCACCCTAATATACGTTCTCCTTTTAGATATTTAATATGTGCAGAATTTTTATCCAATATCCACAAACCATTTAATTACACAAAATTCAACTTTTACATTTTTAGGCCACATATGAAATAAATAATTTTTCCAATTAGACTTCCCAATTTTGTTTCAAATCCATATTCAAAATTATGTAATTATGTAATTATTCCCAATTGGCTCCTACTAGTTGGTCGAAGAGATTGTCTATACGAGGAAGAGGATAACAACTCTTCTTCGTCAGCTTAATATGCTCCCTATAATCCACGTAAAGCCTGAGAGAGGCATCTTCCTTAGTGGCAAAGACGACGGGTGCGCCCCACTCAAAAATGCTCCTACGAATGAAGCCCTTCTCCAAAAGCTCTCCAATCTGCTTGCTCAACTCACGACGTTCCTTAGGTGCCATATGCCTTACCGATAAAGAAACCGGTTTGGCATTATCGACAAGATAAATCTTGAACTCGATCTCTCTTTAAGGTGGAAGGCCGGCAACCTCCTTGAACACATCTGGAAAGTCTCTAACAATGATTATAGAACTCAAACTATTGGGCGATAAGTCAAGAGTATAAAGGTAGCTCAACATGACTGATCCTCTAGGATCACAAGATACCTCCAAGGTACGTCCACTACAAGTGCCTAACCTCAATACCCTCTTATCGCAATTAAGAACAACACCATACATGGATAGCCAATCCATACCAAGAATCAACCAGAACCAGGAAAAGCCCAATAAAAGGCACTACAGTCAAACTCAGCCCCTAAAATAAATAATTTCAAATCCCGACATAAAATGGACAAATAGGCCGATCCCACTACGGGATTTGATACAACTACCGGGTCGGTCACAAAGCAAGCATCAAGACCAAGACTCTCTACAAGAGTACTAGATATAAAAGAGTGCGAAGCCCCAAAATAAAATAGGGTACGAATAGGAAAATCAGAGATAGATAACACACCTTCGACGATCACCTTCTTTCCCTTGTCCACAACCGGACAAATACTAGAGGATGGAGATTCCTCTAAAGCAAAAGCCTGAGCAGGCTGTGAAGGTGTCTGTGAACTATCCTTAGGCTTCGACGGACAGTCCTTTTTCATATGCCCCACTTGATCGCAAAGATAGCACCTCAGTCTCGGTCGCTCTTCTTGCCCTCTACAATCCTTAGCAAGATGACCTGGTTTCCCACAAGTATTGCACTTCCAGTCCTTCCTTTGAACTTTCCTTTTTCCACCTAACCCTCCTCCTCCTCTCCTCTTTCCTTTCAACTGCTTCTTCCCATCACCCTTCTATGCCACATCTCCTTTCTTCTCAATGTCAGCAAGTAAAGCCATCTCTACCAATCCTTCAAAAGTGGCTCCCATCGGAATGTGGCTCACCGCCGAACTCCATAGTGGCTGACTTAAAACCTTAGTGAACTTCAGCGCCTTCTTGTGGGGAGTATTGATCGGGTCTAGTCCAAATCTGGCAAGCTTATTGAATTGATTAACATATTCCTTAACTTTCATATCACATTTCTTAAGCTATATAAATTTCTCTAGCTGCACCTCCTCTTCAGCCTACGATAAGAATTTCCTCTCGAACCTAGTACGAAAATCCGCCTAAGTCAAATTATCAGCCTCTGCAATCTCCCACCAACAAAGAGCCTCTCCATACAACTACCATGAAGCCAACTACCTCCGAGCCAAGTCCTCCAATCCCATAAGTCTAAATATCCGCTCACAACTATGGATCCAAGCTCTCGCCTCAGTATATGACTCGGTTCCAAGAAATGGCTTGCCTCCTAAGCTGGTGTAGTCCTTGCATAACTTGGGGAAATTGGGAATGCCTGGCGGACGGGCTGGAGCCCCTTCCACCGGAGCAGCATCCTTAGCTGGTGGCTCTGCTCGTGCAGTAGCCTGCAAATAACGTCTGAACCAAGCAGGAATATTAAGGTCTGGAACTCCGAGGATATCTTGCGGTTCAGACATTTCTATCCGTGGATATTAAAAAGATGGGATTAGGTACTCCATAAATAGTTCAATAGATAGGGAGGAAGAGGTATGAGAGACCCATTGCTAAAATTTCTTTTCTTTCAAAAATATATACATATACTTTTAAAAGTATTATTTGGAATATCCTTTAAAAATTATTCGAAAACCTTTATATTTTTAAAATATTTTTAGGATTATCGAAACCTTAGCTTTGATACCAACTTTGACACCCCGCACCTCTAGGCACCCCGAAAATCGAACATGGCTAGAAGCATGGGTGGTCAGGTGAAAAAAAAATCCATAACATAGCACAGAGACTAAGGCAACATCATAAAATGATTAAAATATTACAGCGGAAGAAAACTTTCACTGATTATGGATTAATAGCAAAACAGCTTCATTAAAAACAGTATTATCCCAAATTTATTTCTGAAACCAAAAGTACCAAGTAGTCTCCACCAGAACATAAAACATAACAAAGTTCACAATATAGGTCCCCATATATAGAGTAAATTACAGAAAAGAGAAACGAAGTACATGAAACAAAAGAAACAAAAGCTAAAGATAACAACTGCTCCAATGACCCTCCAAGCTGCAAAGAACTACAACCTAGACCTTCCCTCCTGTGATTTGGGGAAATAGCAAAAATAGGAATGGGATAGACATAAAGTCTAGTGAATGAGAAATAAAATGAAGCAGAAAGAATAAAATAGTTTAATTACAAGTCTTCCCCGGATATCGCAGAGGGTGAATAATATAATGCAGTGAATCCTTCTTAGATACAGTTCCTAAGAAGCCAAAGCCTGTGGTCACTCTAGGGAAGTCAACCATGCAATAATGCTAAACGTCAATCGGCCTGTCGGATCTGCTGTCCTTACCTATCCACATGCTACAACGTGAAAGTCGTGCTCTTCACCCGTGCACTGTGACTAAATGCCTTTTGCGTTAAACCAGTGCCGACTCAAACAACCTCGCAAGACCCCGAAGTTGCGCTCAGGCTCCGCCAAACTGGACTCCTATCCTCCTATCTCCTCGGTCACCAACGTGTACTTGCCCCTATCCAAAGTGTCAGTCCTCCGAAAGAGCGCCCGCAGCTGGGTCGGCTGCACAAAATCCTCTAATGATCTACCTAAAGAAGCCTACATCAGAGCACACTTGTCACTTTCCATCCGCGTCAATCTACCTGAAGAAGCCTACGATTTCGGATGCTATCTATCCTATGTACTAGCAACCTATGAAAGGTGACAAACATCCTTGCAAACCTACTTGCCCGCTCCTATTATGTACAACCAAAACTATATTTTGGTCTTAACTGCATGAAATACCTTTCCAGACCATTACAAGGTCTGCCTACTAAATCGCTTCCAGATTAATTAATTTTACCGTTATAATTTACATATTGTTTATTTCCATTAATCTACTTTAGGCCATTTTTACATCCGATTTGGTTATTTCACAATTTCCCTTTTTTACATAAATGGTGTTTCAATTTCACGTCCGTTCAGTCCATATGGTTTGTCTGTAATTTTTATACCATTTTTTTACGGATTTACACTAGCCTTTAGGGTCACTTAATTTACATTTTTTTTCCACCCTAATCTTTCTTCTTTTAGAGATTTAATCTGCATAAATTTTTTATCCAATAGCCACAATCCCTTTAATTACACAAAATTCCACTTTTACATTTTTAGGCCACATATGAAACAAAAAATTATGCCAATTAAACTTCCCAATTTTCTCCCAAAACCATATTCAAAATTATGTAATTATATCAATCAAAACCATAAGTTTATTCAAGTAACATATTCTGATTTTAATCAACTAACTTGTTCTACCATTAGAAATTGAATAACAATTCTAATTCAATTTAATTAAAGCAATCTTATTTACGCCATGAAATGTGAATAACAATTTGTTTGTTCCAAATTTCAACCCAAACATGAATTAGAATTGAGAGGTGGAAGTAGAAGAAGATGCAATAATTTACATAAATTTCAATCTTATTTATGCCATAAAACATGAATAGACAATTTATATCTCCCATATTTTAAACCAAACATGAATTAGATTTGAGAAGTGGAAGAAGAAGAAGTTGCAATAATTTACATCTATTCTCAATTAAAAACAGAAATTAATTCATATTAACGTGCCAGAAAAGAAATGAAATTGAACTACTTTATTTTTCTGTTTCATATTAATTCCCACTCACCTGGCACTTGAGCTTTCATAAATTTGAAAAAAGCTTTTCTTTAATATTTCTCCCTTTGATTCTTCTAAATCCCCCAAATTGCTTGAATATATATAGATAATTTAATTTTCTAGAGATTTGTTTATTTAGTAGAGAAAAGGAGGAGGAATAATACACACTAATTTTACTACAGAATTATGGCGACGGCTGAATAAGAGATTAGGTTTAGGTTAGATGGTTTATTTATAGACTGTTTGAATGAATATAATCCATTACACTATTTTAGATTAAATTTGGTTCTTTCATACACTTAATGGTTATCCATTCTAGCCCATACACATCACTCAACTAATAAAATTTAGCCATCTCATCTTGTTACATCACTGGATCGAATGGGAAGCTGCCACATGTCAGAAACAATGCTGAAATACATAGGAAAAATCGCTGGAAACAAACCAGCTAAAAAAACATCGCTCCACATTTTGGGCGACAACGGGACTTGATCCCTGGTCACTAAGGAAGTCAACATGGCCTTTACCACTGTACCGAATGCCTTTTTAATTTCTTTTTAATTATATTTCCCGTAAAATATCGAGGTGTTACACCCTTCAGAATACTAAGTCTCCCTCTTGAAATGATCTTGTTTTTACTTTCGAATTGTAGTATTTTGAAATTCTTCTCTGATATTCTACAGTTCGGATAGCTGCTTCATCCCTTAATTCATATATTAAATCTAACGATTCTTTCTTCAATTCTTGAATTGGGTCAAAAGCATATGCGATTCTTTGATGCGAGGGTATCTCAATTTCAATCGGCAACAAAGCTTCACACCTATATGTTAGAGAGTAGAGGGTATGTCCCGTTGAAGTTTTAGTAGACGTTCGATAGGCCCAAAGTACAAGTGACAATTCTTCTACCCAATTCCCTTTGGCTTTATTTAATCGCTTTTTCAAGATAGTCTTAGTAGTCTTATTTGCGGCTTCAATGGCCCTATTGGCCTTTGGATGCGCCACGGATGATTATGATCCCATTCTTATGACAAAACCCAGAAAACTCCCCACTTTCAAATTGTGTTTCGTTATCTGATATAATCTTGTAGGGGATTCCAAATCCAGTAGTTACGTTTTTAATGATAAACCTAAGCACTTTCCCAAAACTGATTTTGGGTAGTGGTTCCGCCTCTACCCACTTAGTAAGTAGTCAATGGCGACTACAACTTACTTTGCTCCCCTTTGGAAATTGGCAGTGGCCCGATGAAGTCGATTCCCCATATATCGAAGGGCCATGGACTTGAAATCAGAGTTAATTGGCTTGGTGGCAATCGAGGAATCTTTGAGTATTTTTGGCATCTTTCACAACTCCTCACATATTCAATAGCTTAACTTGCCATTCGAGGCCAATAAAAACCTTGTCTTATTATTCTCTTTGCCAACTTAACCACTTTGGAGTAGTCTTCGCAAAATTCTTTATGTGCTTCCACCAACAATTTCATTCTATCTTCTAGGCTCACACATCTTAAGTAAGGTAATGCATATCCTTTCTTGTAAAGAATTCCAACCACAATCATGAAAGTTGGGGCCTGTCATCTGATTTTCCTAGCTTCCTCCTTGTTAGATGGTAATATCCCTTTAGAAAGATATTCGATAATAGGCGACATCCAAGTGTTATTATAATAGTTATTTGTCATTAGCTGGTTGATTCTCTTATTTTGGATTTCCCTATTAATTCTTTTCTTCCCTTTCTCTTGACATGGCTTGGGATCTAATTAGGACTAACAGTTCCTTTCCTTGTTCGGATGTCCCAACTTCAGTACTTGGATTTGCTTGATACCCTATTGGTACGATCTGAGTTTCCATGGCTCCCCTTTAGCCAACTTTGCTAATGAATCATCCTGTGAGTTTTCTTTCCGCTGGACATGATGTATAGAAAAATCTTCAAATAAAGTGAGCATCTTCAATATATTTTTTACATATAGAGATAGCTTGGCATCTTTAGTCTGAAATACTTGCTTCACCTGATTTACCATTAGTTGTGAATCACTAAAGATTTGAATCCAAGGGATTTTGAGCTCTAAACCCAAAGTTAATCCTACCACTAATAATTCGTATTTGGCTACATTATTTGTTGCGGGAAACCCCAACTTCATTGCATAGTGTAGGCGGTGTCTTTCTGGGGTGATTATGACATATCCTGCTCCAGCCCCCTGCTCATTCGATGCACCGTCCATAAATAACTGCCACATAGGTTTTCCATCCTTTTCCAATTGTTCTTTAATGAAGTTTGTACATTCACTAATAATGTCTGCCAATGCTTGTCCTTTGATAGCCGACCGAGGTTGAAACTCAATGTCATACTGGCTAAGTTCAATTCCTTATTTTACCAGTCTTCTTGAAGTTTTAGGTTTACTAGAAGACTTGTTTGAGCGGAAAGTTAGTTAGTACCCTGATTGGATGTGCTTGAAATTATGCCCTAAGTTTTTGTGTGGTAAGTATTAAGCAATAAGCTAGTTTTTCTATTACCGAGTATCGAACCTCTGCATCCTTTGACCGCCTGGTCACATAATAAACTAGAAGTTGAGTTCCACTCTCCTTTCTGATCAAAACTGAACTAACTGCAAGTTCCGAGACTGCCATGTATAAGTACAAAACTTCACAGTTCTGGAGACTAGATAGTATTGACGGTTTTTCCAAATGATTTTTCGATTGTTGAAAAGCTCTCTTAAAGTCTTCTCCCCACTCAAAGTTTTTCTTCTTCTTAATCACATTGAAAAAGGGAATGTACTTATCATTTGCCGTGGAAATAAATCTTCTTAATGCAGCTACCCTTCCGTTTAAACTCATTACATCTTTGCTAGTTTTGGGCTCAGACATGTTCTTGATAGCCTGAATTTGGTCTGGGCTAGCTTCAATCCCTTGAGCACTAACAAGATAGCCTAATAATTTAGCGGAATGGACTCCACAAGAGAATTTTTAGGGATTCAGTTTCATGTGATATTTTCGTAATACTTCGAACATTTTTTTTAGATTTTCAAGGTGACTTTTAGCCTTATAAGTAGTCACTACCATTTCGTCAACATAAACTTCCATATTTCGATTGATCTTTAAACATTCTGTTAACTAATCTTTGATAGGTAGCCCCTACATTCTTTATTCCGAAAGGCATTGCTTTGTAGCAGTAGATTCCCCAATCAGTAATGAAACTTGTATATTCCTCATCTGGCTTGAACATGAGTTTCTGATTATATCCTGAGTATGCATCCATGAGAGACAACAATCTGTGCCTACTAATTGCATCAACCAACTTATCTATCCGTGGCAATGGGAAATAATCTTTTGGACATGTCTTGTTTAAGTCAGTATAATCGGCGCAAGTCCTCCACTTACCTTTTGACTTCTTCACCAATACTGGGTTCGCTAGCCATTTTTGTTAATAGATTTCCCAAATAAATCCATTTTCAAGAAGTCTTTTAATTTCCTCTTTTGAAGCATCGGACCGCACTTTAACCAGTTGTGTCTTTTTCTGTCTAATGGGGTCACTTCTGGATTGATGTTTAGCGCATGACACATAACCGACAGATCAATTCCCACCATATCAAAATAAGACCATGCAAATACGTCTTTATTGGTTTTAAGAAATTGAATCAAGTCCTTCTTCAAGTTTCCATCCAACTCCTTTCCCACTTTGACTACTTTAGTGGAATTATCTGGGTCTATACATGACTCCTTAAGGTCTTCTATGGGTTTTATCCTTTCCACTTCCCCACGACAATCAAATTCTATGATGATTTTGCCTTCTTCTACAAAATTAGCATCGATCGTCTTGCTCTTGCTTCCAAGGGAAGTGTACCTTTCATACATACATTTGTTAGTCTTATTAGATCTAATCTTTGCTCTGAATTTTGGATGTAGAAATCCATCATCCAAAGGCTGAAAAATAGTAGAGGAATCAAAGTAAGCAAAGTACTCCCTTTTCTATTGATCAAGCATAGCAAAATACATTTCACAGGAGCGGAATTGCTCTCCGCTGGCAGTGCCCCAGCCTCTCTTGGTTAAGAATTTCAGCATCAGATATTTCGGCGAGACAAAAGCATCTACAAGTGTGGGTCTGCTAAAGAAAGCGTTGTAATAGGATGGCTAGTTAATGATCACGAAGAGAGTTTCAACAGTTCGGCAACATGGTGGTACTCCCATCTGTACTAGCAATTTTACTTGTCCCACTGGGGCCGATCCTTTATTGTTGAACCCAAAGATTGGCTCAAGGCTGGGCTTTAGCTTGTCTTTTAGGATGCTCATCTGAATTCAAAGGCATGCTTAAAAATGACATTGACCGTGCTACCAGTATCCAGAAGAATCTTGGACATTATAGACAGTCCAATTTGAGCTGTGATCATTAGGGGATCATTGTGTGGATGATGGATTCCCTTCTTCAGCTCTTGGGGAGTAATGACAAGATTTGGCATCGGGATATTGAGTCGTGGATTTTTATGCAGGGGTTCTTTTTGAATGGAGAACACGCCTTCTCTAGCCGCTTTGATGTACCTATTCCTGGCCCTTTTACTAGTTCCCGCCGGATGTGGCCCTCCATGAATTACATCGATCCTATTCAGTGGTAGACTCAAGCTCAATGGGACTTTTTCCTCCAGGATGTTAACAGTATTACTAGAAAACTTTTGCGGACCATTCCTGGTCCGTGGTGCTTTTTGTTTGTCCTACATGAACTCCTTCAAATGTCCCTCATGAATTAATTTCTAAATAAGTCCCGCCAAGACTCTGTATTCATCAGTTTTATGGCCGTTTGCTTTATGGTAATGCAATAGTCATCCCCTTTCCTTTGTTTTGGGTAATTCTTGGCATTAAAGGAAGTTGGGAAGTTGACCTTCTCCTTTGTCACAGCACAAATGTAAGACAATGGCTTGTTTAAAGCAATTGAATTAGCGTTAGGGTCCTCATATCTCGTTCTCTTATGTCAATGATCTAATCCAAACCTTCCACTTTCCTTTTTAGGATTAGTTTTCTTCTTAGCATGATATAATTCATCCATTCGAATGAATTCATTTGCCTGAAAATGGAAGTCTTGTAGATCCTTACACCAATGAATAAACAGTTGCTTCTAGAATAGTGTGTTCTCTATTAACCCAGAATGTACTGCAATAAGCTTATCCCGGTCATTCATGCCTTTAGCTTTTAATGCTTCTATGTTAAACCTTTTGAGGTAATCCCCCAATTAATCTCCCTGTCATTCTTTAATGTTGGCTAGAACTATGTAATCGATTGTTGAATCTTTGCATATACAAAATTGGGTAGAGAAATCATAAGAAAATTTCTTCCATAAATAGATCATCTTTTCACGATATTGTTAGTACTATTTAGCTACGATCCCTTGGAGAGTTACCAGAAACAGTCTTCATCGAACGACTCCAGAAGCATTGTACGGATCCATTTGGCTATTGAAAGCCATCAAGTGATCATCGGGGTTTGTAGTTCCATGGTACTTCAGAGTTGGAATCTTTACATAAGATGGGATGACTGTTGACATAATTTTGTCTGTGAAAGGTGCCACTCATTCATTATCATTTCCTCTTTCATCAAACGTCCTCTTCCCCTTAGCATTTACTATGTCCTTAATTGATTCTTATGCTACGTCCTTCAGATAAGCATTGGTCTTAAGATAATTTTTTAGGTTTGGATTATACTCCTTCTATGTTGAGCTTTCGGGCACTCGAGTGATTTTTACAATACCCTTCCTTGATGACCAAATTTAGTTGGAGGACGTTCTTTCTTTTTTGAAGATGTTAAGTCGATTTTGCTTTTGTCTTCATTAGTGTGAGCCTTTAAGTTTCTTATCGGAGATATCACCTCATCTATAGTAGTTGGTTTTGGTGTCTTTGAAGACTTTTTGACACTGTTGCTTTAAGAAGCTCTTGCATCTCCAGCAATTGTTGTTCCAAGTGCTTTATTTTGGTGGCATTGTCGTCTTGTTGAGCTGGGATTGATGATTGCCCTTGCACAACTCCCTCTATGTTGAAAGTTGGTGTTATGTTTTCTTCTATGGTTGTGGTGTGTAAAACCTCTTCATCCATTCGATTGAGCCTTTTTGGATTTCATTTTCCTACATCAAGTTAGACAATCCATAATTAGTCTATAAGGTAACCACAAGGCTGCAGGTTCGAGCCCTCCTTCTAGTGCCAATAATGTTAATAAGAAAACTTATCAACATCCCCAAAGCTATGTGATTAACAAGAAATGTTGTTTACACTTCAAAAAGAATATTTTTAGAAGTGGTCACTCCCATCGAAACCCCTTTCAATTGGGTTGATTTGGATAAATGTCTTTTGGAGGGTGATCTTATGAGAATATTAATGGTAGTTAATAGATCCAATCAACCTTATTGAAATGAAGGTTAAAGTGAAAGCACCTCTTTCAAAACCTCTTTTTCTGAGCGAGTCGAAGGAGGTTATTTCTACCGGACATTCAATGCTTTTGACTGTGTCGAAAGGACCATTTTTCCTTTAAATCGAAGTGACTGCTTTCGACATCATTGATTATATTCTTTTTGAGGAAGAACTCTTCCGAAAGGGTTATTTATATGGTTGTGTGTGAACATTGTTCGAAGGAATTCATCCATGTAGTATTGCTTGTCATTTACACATTAGATTCCTTTCGAGACGTCCCTTTCGACCAAGTCGAAAGGGGTTTCGCTCTTTCGAAGTGGATCTAATGTGCAATACGCAAGCTCTATGTCATATATGCAATGGGATATCATCTTGGTAACATAAGTTCCATGAACTTGTTTAGATCGAAACTTAATCATCTTTGTTTATCTTTAAATGTCATTAAACATGATGATGATGTGATTCGTATGCATATTATCCATGTTGAGCCCATGGCATCACATAAGACAAAAAGGAATTATGAAGATAAGCTAGCATCATGTGCAATTGATCATTAGACAAGCTAATGATCGAAATGATCACATTCTGGATCAAAATCTTTATTGAATTCATGCGCTTCTTCTTTTAACATTAATCCAAATGGAGTTACAAGTAAGAGTGTTTTTTCCCCAAATTGATTTAGGGTTACAAAGATTTGATTTTTCACAGAAATTAGAGAATGATTTTAGGATTCCAAAATCCGGTCCCCAAAATCGGACCCCTAGGATCGTACTTATAGATGCAGGTCGGCTCCCTTTCGTGCCCATCTTTCCGATTCAGTGGAAAGGACTTCCTCCAATCTTCCACATGCATCATTTTGACATGGTCGAAAGGCCTTCTTTCAGTTTTCTGCGAGCTTGCTTTCGATGCTGTCGAAAGGATTTCCTTTTGAGCTTTCTCATCCATTCTTGCGCCTATTGTCTTTTTATTCAAAACCTTTTGATCCAGTTGAAAGGATCTCCTTGACAACCTTTCGCTGCCGTTAAGGTCTGAGTGCCTCTTTTTCTTTGCTTTTTAGTGGACTGCTTTCGACTTCATTGAAAGGGTGGTAGAAGCGCTCTTCGCTTTTGTTGCTATGCTTTTGCAAGAGAGAAATGAGTTGAGCTTCCACATTGCTTCAAAAGGAATAGAGAGTGACATTTGAGTCTTAACGAAAGGAATTTTGGCATTTATGTAGGATTTTAATCATTTATTCGAAAGGTTCCAACCGTTTCGAAATACTTGTCCTTGCTTTCGAAAAGTGTATAGGAATCAATTCTTCGAGTGGTAAATTGACAATGAGGAAACCTTCTATTTTAAGGGAATTGGTTCACGTGGGTGAGCCTTTCGTTCAATACCTTCGAAAGGTGTTTGGAACATGTTCCTACTTTTCTTATATATTTGAATCCATTTGCATTGAAAGGTCTTAGTAAGGCGGAAGGATAACTTTGCCTTCTTTTTCCATCTTTTCGAAAGCTTTTGTCATGTTTATCATTGGTAATGACACCAGGTGCTTATGACTCCTTCGAAAGCCATTTCAATGCCTTCAAAACACGCTCCTTTGAACCTTGGAGAAACCCATGTCTTCAATTTTAGTAGAGCCTGGCACTTTTATAAGCCTTCTTTCATACCTTTGTTCTTAAGGGGATTTTATGGTTAAAAAGTTAGTTTGCAACAAAAATTGGTCGGAGGAAATTCGACCTTGCACAAACAAGAGCAACCATGGAATTGGTTAAGCAAGGACCCTGTACCGCTAAAAGGAGCACTTGATAGTTATAAACAAAGCTAAGTAACGGACTTTCTTGGGACTCTCATCCTTCCAGAATGTGGCGTATCCCATAGTTAAGAAATGTTGAGAAAGTACCCACATTAGGTTAAAAGAAATCTACTCGACTTTATAGAATTGAATGAATGATTCAATCCTAATCAACATGACTTTAACGCAGCCTAAGGAAAAGTGGCACTTAGAAAAGACTCCTACATTCCAATTTTTGAAGTGCTAGTTTCTGAAGACCGAAACTAGTACCCAACTTGATTAAAGGCACCAACAGACTGATGGAAAAATCAATCCCAACCTCCTCAGTGTAGGTGTTGCCCCGGCAATGCCGAGGTTTTCTCTCATTTCCTAAGTGCCAGTGTTGCCCCAGCAATGCTGGGAAACTTTCTATTTCTTAAGTATCGGTGTTGCCTATTTCTTAAATACCTTTGTTGCCCTGACAACACCGAGAAACTTTCTTCTTCCTAAGTATTACCTCGGAAATACCTGGAAATTTGTTATTCAATAAGTACTAGCGTTGCCCCGGCAACACCACGAAAACATTAATGTACGATGTCAATGAGAAACACTCAACGTAGTGAACCATCGATGCACCAGCTTCCGAAGATAGAAGTTGGTCCCTAACTACTATTGTCTTACGGAAACTACTATTGCTCGAAGACAGGAAACAACAGGAAGACATAACCTTCCAAAATTCAATCGGATGGTTCGACCTTACATCGCAGGGATCAGCTACTGCCCAAAGATAAGGTGGTGCCGAAGGGAAATCATGGGGATCGAGCCGCTCACATGCTAGTTTCCAGTGATAGAAGCTGGTACACGATAGAACTTCCAGTATTCAACCTAGGATGAAATTTGATGCCGCCCAGAGATAGGCAGCTTCAAGAGAAGTTTGCTTGGAACCAAGTGAGCTAAGTTGCCAGCTCTCGAAGGTAGGGCACACACGGCTAAGGACAAGTAGGGAAATTTCCTGGACAATTAGAAATCATCGGACTTCCTCAATCCCAGAATACGATTAGGAGCCAGATTGGGGGCAATTGAATCATTTATCCTACAAATTTCCATCTCTCACAAATGCCCAGATACAGGCATTCAAAATAACTAGTCCCTTGTATAGGTGTTAACCATAAAAATCACTTAAGAATGAAGGCCTGAAAGAAGGCTTATAAAAGTGTTACGCTCCACAAGAATTGAAAACAAGGCTTTCGCCACGATTCAAAAGCGGTGTTTTGAAGGCATTGAGATAACTTTCGAAGAGTTTAGGACGGAGTCGCAAGCACCTGCTGCATCTACATGTGTCGAGTGAAACAAGAGCTTTCGAAGGAGTAGAAAGAAAAGCAAGGCTGCCGTCGCACCTCAGCTAATCCTTTCGACGCAGTTGATTCAACATATATGAGAAAGCCTTGTATGAGATCGAAACACTTTCGAAGGTATCAATAACAGGCTTGCACACAAGAACCAAACCTTTCGAAATAGATGGTTTCGCTATTGTCAATCTTCCTCATAGAGACATTTTTCCAATGTGAACCTTTCGAAAGCAAAGATAAGCCTTTCAAAATGGTTGGACCCTTTCGCAAGCATAAAGGAAATTTTGCATGCTACCTTTCATAATGATCCTCTCATCACATACTGATCCTTTTGAAACCATCCTCATTCATTTAAGTAATCACATATCAAGGTTAGCACCAGATCAAAAAAACTAAAGAGAAGATTCGAAGGGGAAGAAAAGGTTGGGAATACTTTCGATAACATCAAAACAACATGATAGGGAATCTTGACCCTTTCACTACATACCTTTCGAAGGTGTCGAAAGATTTCAGAGGAACATGAAAGCATAATTGAGGAATTTTAGAACAACATCCGTTGCTAGTACATTGTTGATGAAGGCGAAAGGGATAACCTGAGCATAATAAGAGACCCAAGCAGCCGCCTTCAAAATTATGAAAGTGAAAGGATGGAGGCGAAAGGATGATACGAAAGGTTGGGAGATAGACCTTTCGACCACTTCGAAAGGATGAATGCAGAAGGTGGTTAACCTGCATCTACAAATAGACCTTAGGGGCCGAGTTTGGGGACCGTATTTTAAATTCTAAAATCTCTTTCTTACTTGATAGCAAAATAAAACTTTTGTAAACCTAGATCAATTTGGGGAAAAATCTCTTACTTGTAATCCAATTTAGATAGATGCAAAGGATTGGATTCATGGATCCAATATCACTTTTGAATATGAGGAAGAATATTTCTGCCATTAGCTCGACTAATGAACAATTGCACATGATGCTCACTTATTTTATTAACCTATATTTGACTTATGCAATGCTATGGAATCTACTTGGACATTTTGTTTTCGAATCATATTATCATCAAGTTTCAAGATATGAAATAATAAACTGGCGTGATGATGATAATTCGATATTAACAAGTCCAGTGAATTTATACCATTTTTCCAAGATATAATTCCATTGCATATTGAATCTAAATCTTGTACATTGTACATGAAGTTCCTTCGATAGAGTATGGATCCTCTCAACTTGCTTGAAATGGGTTTCGAAGGGACTTACTGCATAGTTATTGAAGTTATGTTTGCTAGAAGGACTCCTTCGAAAGGAGCTTGAATATATCAAATCATATAACTCCTTTTGAAGGAGCCTCAACCATGGCTGCAGAATCTGTATTTGAAAGTGGATCCCCTTCTAAAGGTATTATGACCCTTTCGACTTACTCAAAAGAGGTTATGAATGAATGCAGAATTTATACTTTTGAAAGTGGATCCCCTTCTAAAGGCAATAATGACCCTTTTGACTTACTCGAAAGGGGTTATGAATGAATAGTCCCCTTCCTAATCTCTGCTTCGAAGTGGTGATTGGTTTTCTTATCAACAATTAACATCTTCGAAAGGTCACATTTTGAAGACATGTAGTCTTTATCGACTAATTCGAAAAGGGTTTTGAAGTGGTTAGTTATTCTTTAAGTATTGCTTTGAGGTGTTAACAAAATTTCTTGTTGACAACTTTGCTTTGGAATGTTGGCAAGTTTTCTTGTTAACAATAGGGATGAATGCACCAATACTTGGTCGAAAGAAGCATCGCCAAGTCCAAACATGAATAACCGTGAGATTGTTTAGATAACGATTTGGTCTCACAAAATAGAGCATGCTGGCAGCAAAATTACTAACCAAGGAAATAAAGGATTTAACGTTCAGAAATTTACCATCGCTCAAAGCCTGGCGATGACGAGAAGGGTTGATGACCTACTTAAGGTCCAACTAGATCACTTGGTCCCAATTCACAAAGGGAATGCCATTGCCCGAAGATTGGAGATGCTAAGAAGAGACTCCTAAAATGAAACTATCAATACATTGGCTTTCGAAAACAGAAGCAAGAGCTTGATCGAGACTTCATCTCTATCTTTTGGAATCTTGCATTATCCGCAGGTCCACAACACCAAGGAAAAATCCATAGAGTTCAGTCATCCGTACACGAGTTTCCTAAGATAGAAACCAACATGTGATTAGGATCTCAACACTAGACTCGGAAGAATTTACTTTAGCAAAAGATGCCGAAAACGTATCTTTCCAATACATACCGACATCACTATAAGATGAAAAGCTGGGAATCAAGTAGCAAAGTCTCTAATTCCCAAATATATGATCTATCATGTCAATCAAACGGAGGCAATCAAACGTATTGCTCCGGGACCTAGTCTCCCAAAAACATACCGACTTAGTATTCAGAGTAATCGGCCTAATGGACCAAGGCACATACAACAACACTTTGTCAAACGAACCCAACTGAGCATGAATTCGACTGAGCATAAACAAGAACAGTCATGGAACTGGCTAGAGCAAGCTACCTTATAGTTTTAGAAACAGCAATCCTTGAAATCTATCAATTAAGCTAATAGTCCCAGCAGACAGAAGCTGGTATGCGGGTTGAATTCCAAAAACCACAAAGGAAGGATATTCACAACCGAATAACTCATGCATTAGTTTCAAAAGACTGAAGTTGTGCCAGATCGAACTTCAACTACTACTCTACAAGAGCGATTATGCCTTGTAATTTAGTTGTAATCAGTCGTCCCGACATAAAAGGAATAAAAAGCTAAGTTCAACTGCAAAGGATCCAGCTTCTAGAGGAGTGGAAGTTCCTCCGCCAAATTAAGGATTGAATAACCGAAAAGTCATTTACAATAACAAAACCCGGGGTTCAACATTGTTTGGTATGTTTTACTTTGAATAAAATCCCCGTATGACCAACGACCGAAAGTCAAGGGAAGTCAACGTAAGTCGAAGGGCGTTGACCAAGGCAAGAGCATATGTTATCTATACAAAGTGGGTCCGGTGACCCGAGCACCACGAATGGAACATCCTTTATACATAGCTTACCCATGTTGTACTTTAAGATTATCTTTCTTGGAACTTACCCGTTATTAATGAGAAATCAATAATGGAACCACTATCCGAAGCGACGTGAAAGGATTCTCTTTTCAGGATCTCTGAAAGTGCATAAACAAGTAAAGCATTGTGATCGAATCATCCATTATATCCAATTTTGAAATAAATTGTCACGCTAGCATTCAAAACGACGATCAAAACTTAGCCAATTCCTCGAAAAGAGACAGTTAAAGATGGAAATCAAGATTTGGCTATGGAACGGTGTACACTCGTCCGAGGCAAAACTCAACTTCACCACCGACCGAGTACAGTCCAAGATTCTACCATCTCCCTTTGAGATTACCGCCACCTTGAAATCATCGCAAGGAGTTTCTATACCAAATTAAAGCACTACATAATCTCTGGGGTGTAGATAACTTTGCCAATATAAACGACCTGAATTTTAATTAAAACTAGAATAAAAGATTAATGAATAACCAACCAAGTAACTGATCGAAAGAAGTATCAGTGAAGGAAAATTCCTCCATAAAATTTACAACCCTGGTCTACTCCAACTCATCATGTTGGAACTACTTACCGACTAAAGGCCCTGTGTAAATTTCGGGGCAAAGATTACATCTTCAGTGTTGAGAATTGAAATTAGAATTGAAGTCAAAAATAGGAATTCACACTAAGGACTGAACGGATAACCAGTACTTTGTAAATAGCTTTTCAAGATACCTCAACACAAACGTCAAAACTCCTCAAAACAGAAACCAAAAAATAATCAATACAAGAGCAAACCTTGTCTTCAACGAAAGCGTACTCTAGGGGCAAATGTTAACTGGGTTTTTAACCCAGCAGAATAAGAAAGAAGTTAGAACATTTAGATTAAGCTAGAATGACTCGAAACTTGACCGAATGACCTCAAAGGGCATCACAAAAGTCTCCAAGAAGTATGGGCTAAAAATAGCCTAACTTTTTCGGATCAGCACTGATCTGATCCAATTGGATCGGTACCAATCTGAATTGGCTGGTCATTGGTCTTCTAATTCTCTTGCATCAAACTTTGATGACTCTACTAAGCTCACCCAACCAGTTTGGTAACATTCCAAGCATCCGAGTTCAAGAAGTGAAGGTTCATCTGATTCAGAATACCATTCACTCTAACTCACAGGTGAATCATCATCAAAATAAATCAACAAACTACGAAATTACATGGAGAGCATCATATTAAAGCAAGGAAGACAACCAAGTATTCAAAGCATTGGAAATGCTTAACTATTTGGATTGGTACCGATCCAATCCAAAAAGTTTGCTCTGATAACCTCCAAACTTCTTGGGCTTCCTCTGCATGATGACTATAGGCTTCTGGCAAACCGGATCTAGACCAAGTGCTCTCCAACCCTTGTAAATACCATCCCATCTACAACATGAAATGGATCTCTCTGTACTGGCTGCTGCAACTCTGCCATTACTCTTCTTCTCCATACAATAGTCACAAAGTAGCAACTAAGATCCTCCGGTTTCCTCCAAGAACTTGTGATTTAGATCTAACTTAGGCAATTCAATCACATTTTAATCCAAATAAATCTCGTAACAGCAGTCAGTTAATAAAAGATATAAAGTGGACGTAGGATTTGTTAACAGCCGAACCACTATAAAATTCTTTTGTCTCTTTACTATTTCTGCTTTTTTCCGTTCATTTTCTACATTGTTTGCTCTGAGAAATAGGGATTGTGCTTTCACACTTAGTATAGGGCGTTGATACATTTTTTGGGTTAGCACCGGCATACACCTTTGGACAGTTCTTCCACTCCCAATGCATACAAACAATACTACCCAGCATTCCTGGCCATCTTCTACTGTTATGCATACCCATTATCTTGCTATATCAGCTTCATTCAGTCTTTGTAAGTATTAATCGCCGTAACTATCGACAATAGCTTGACAGAAATGGTCCAAAGATTATAGTACTATGCTTTCCCCAGATGCAAATTCTCATCTAGAGCATCTGCTAGTCTAACATATGCAAGCATTCTCAATGCAGCGGTCATTTTTTAGTGACTAGTAATCCATGAGTATGAGATGCATTCTTTTCTTTGAAGATGATGTATTTATCATGCTATTTAATGGACTTTAGAATCCTAATAAATAAAGGTAGATGCATTTGAAATCTTCTTCAAAAATCACCTTTGGTAAATGTAGGATTTGGAATAAAATAGTCTTCCATCAGTCTTTCATTACCAGGCAAGTTTGCGATTTTTGTAGCGATGACCAACAACTGATCCACCATGTTGCCCACTAGATTGACCAACTTTTAGCGTAGACATAGCTATTAACTCTCTTTCACAACAAAAATGATCTTCCATTATTTCATCAAAGTAATCATCGCAGTCTTTGAAAAATATAAGATCTTCAACTGACATTATTTTTGTAATTGACAAAAAACAAGATCTGAATGAGCATGAATGAACAAGATTATCATGGTTATTTATAGTTGCCAAAATATTGGATGGAGACACATGCCAGCATGGTTTATGGAGACAGAGTAGCTGATTGTCCTATGACAATGCTGACGTTGTTAATGGTGACAAAGTGGCTCAATGTCCTATCATAAGCAAACACTGTACCACATTGCACAACTTTCTTCATATGTCAGCTTGGTTAATGGAGGCATAGTGGCTTAGTGTAATATCACAATCAAACACTATAGCCACGTTGCACAAATTTCTTTACATGCCAGCTTTGTTAATGGAGACAGAGTTGCTCAGTGTCCTATCACAATCAAACACTTTAGCCATGCTGCACTACTTTCTTCACATGTCAGCTTAGTTAATGTATTCTATTATGTATATCATATTTCTTGTCATACTTCCAAGCAGTCATATCATCCCATTAGTATACAAAAAATGGTGGATTACAACCATACTTCCTTGCCCTTATCATACTCATATGAAGGTCTTTTAAGTCACATCACCTTGGCTCCTGCAGAATACGTCTTCCCCCTAGCCACCTACCTTGTAGTATGTTGAAATGGAAGAAAGACTCTGTGATGATGTAAGAGAGCATAAGAGAGAATTGCAAGAGCGCATGCTTTTGGAGGATGAAAGAAGGCAAAGAGCAGAGCTGTGTAGCCACAATAGAAGAAGGAAAAGAAGGCATGAAACATGGCACCAAGTACGTCAAAAAGATCAATATGTTGACTTTGGAGAAATACATTATAACTGTTAAGTTTTTATTCTGTATTCTGTCAATAGAAATATAAAATGACAACTTTGGTAATAACTTGATAATCTTTTACCTTATCGATCAGTTGTGTATGCCACTGAATATGAAGAATAAAATTCAAACGCTTCATAAGAGACTTGGTTCAATTCAGTTATCAGGTAGTCATAGATGGTTTTTTGAATCAATCTGCGTGCTTATTTTAGATCAATATTGTCATTTCTATTCCAATGTTTGTTGTCTTGTTTGTACCGTTCTAATTAAGTATTTGTCACTTTCATATCTTAAGTACTTACTTGAATTTGTTAACTTTTCATCTTAATTCCAATCACATAACTAACTTAATTGAATTCAAAAGCACATAGAACTTATTGAAGGTAGATAACTTAACTAACTTAATTGGATTTGAAAGTACATAGAATTTGCTAAATGTAGATAACTTAACTAACTTACTTGAATTTGAAAGTACATAGAACTTATCGAAGGTAAATAACTTAATTAACTTAATTGAATTCGAAAGTACATAGAACTTACTGAAGGTTGATAACTTAACTAACATACTTGAATTCAAAAGTGCACAAAACTTATTGAAGGTAAATAACTTAATTTACTTACTAAACTTGAATTCAAGAATAAAGACAGCTTGTCTAACATAGCTAACCTAAACATCATTCAAATTGTCGAACATAGCTAACCTAAAGATCATATGCAACATGTCCAACAAAAATAGTATGATACTCCCACAAATATAGTGAATCAAATGTAGATCGTGTTAATTGAAATAGGTCTTCTTCCTTCACTATATTTATAATGCTTCTGCATCTCCGAGAAGCTCCAGTAAATGTGACACAAATTCTCCGAGTTTCTGGAATCCTTTGAATTAATCTACAATCAAGATGCTTAATTTAGAGTAACCCAAAAAATTTCATCCAACTCCCCTTCCACGTGTCTACAGTGGCTTTTATGTACGCTTTAATTAGTATCAAATAATGTTATGGAGACGAACTTTCATATGTCATTGAATATGTTATAAACTTTCAATACGAAACATTCGTTTAAATAGAAAGTTCAAAATCTACGTCATACGAATCAAGTGTCATCTGAACGACCATGTAGCAAACATCCATGAACCTGTGAAGAAACAAACACTAGCATGTTTGTTTCTTCACAAGTATTTTTACTTATGCTACGAATATAGTACAAAATGAAAGCAAAATATGAACCATCATCATACGACTAATAAAAGAATACATACATGAGCATACATAAATATCGTTATCAACATCCTAAATACACTAGTCTAAAATACATGTATGAAGCAGCAAAACATGTATGAAACATAAAAACAACATCGGCCTATATGAGGGGACCCAATATCACTCCCCTCATCGTCGCTGCCGTTGTTGTCGCTTCATCATTGATGTCATCAAAGTCATGTGGCTCTAGTGGCAGCTGATGCTGCTACAGAAGCTGCTGAATTCGAGTTTGGTAATCATGTATCTAAGCCTCTTACTGAGTCTGCTATTGTTGAAAAGCAATCTGATAACCTCGATACATAAGCTGAGTATAATTAAGGGTCAGGTGCTCAAATGCAGCTATCACATATCTACCCTGATCCTTGTACTGAGCAAAATATCATGTAAAGAAGGAAAATTATTCATTTATCATGGATGTAATTGCTAGTGAACTATACGAAAATTTAAAAGTCGTACGTACCTAATGTGGATGATATAAAGAAGCAAAAGGTACACCCTAAACATCATCATTTGAAAAATGCTGTAGTGGATACTCAATGACCTCACCCTATAATGTGTACGCTTTGAATGCATTCTAAGGGGGATCAAACATAGAAGCCTGTGTACTAAAATGACGCGGGCTCATAAGTAGATGGTGGTAATGGTACACTACCGAAAGAAATACATGGGCCGATATGATCGGAGTTCAAACCCCATATATAACTCCATAGCCCTCATACCAGCAATATAGATGGGCCTGCCTAAATAGATCCATACATATCATCCCATGGAAATGGATCAGAGAGAATGCGAACTATACCACACAACTGCAACCAACACTGCTCTCCTAAATACCATATGAAAGAACATGTAGGAACATGAAAGCAAACCCTATGCCTCAAAAGAGAAAACTGGAAAGTAAGGGTATGACACGTCGGGCTCCATAAAGTGAATATACTCCTGCCAGGGATGAATGATAATGTTGCTGCACCACCACATATCCATTTGTTGTCTAGCCTCCGTCAACTCATTATGCAAAACCTATGCAGCACAATGCACAAGCATAACATTGTCCAACGACGTAATCTGGGGAAGTAAATATATGGTGTAGTGCTCCCTTCATTTATGAATCGTCGGTGGATGTTGGTTGTTCACTCGTAGTACCAAAAAGGGAGGATGTACCAAAAATCATACATCTGTCGGGATTGCAACAGCGTATAGGTATCCAATGGTACATACATATATCCAAGGATAGCAGTATCGTAATTGTGTATATGAAGTCCATCTATATCTACCAATCTAGCCAAATATCTAAGTCTAATCATGCCCTTATTGTTTGAAAAAAATGTAGAACTAAATAGATACAATAAAAGGCATGTATGGTAGGAGTGTGCATCTCCTCAGAGTCCATATAGTCTACTATATACCGCTTTACACATGTAAGTGTAACAGCACCCCCTCTAACCTCATCATCGGCCAAAGCCGGTAAATATGCAAAATATGACTCAAAATCCTCAAATGAACTATCAAAGGGTATCAACGCATGGTCAGGTCGACCAACCTCTATACCGATCAGCATAAAATATCTAACGAAGTCAATCCCAACTAAAAATTTGAAAAATGAAACGTATGAGTGGCAAACCACCATCTCTTAATAAAGGCCTCTACTAGACAACGATCGACGTATGCAAATGCAGGTAACTGTAGAAAATAATTGCAAGATGATGCATTTAGCCTAGCCTTAATCAACTTAGGTAATGTGAGAAAATACTCGGTAATACATCTATGCCAGCTACCGTACATAGATATGTGATGAACCTATATAAGTAATTATTTAACGTTAATAGTAAACTAAGCAAACCAATAAAATTTACAGCCGTGACATGCATGTTCATGTAATAATTATGTATTAAAATTATACGTATGGCATTGCTAGCGATGTACTCAGTCGATGTGCCCTCGTCAAAGGCGGTCATGCAAGCCTTGTAGATCATCTATAGTTATGGTAGCACCTAAAATGAAACAAGTTGTACCGTTATTGACATCCGTCGTGTAACGGACAGTCCGTATAGCAATTGTTAAGGGTTGTGGCAGCATTTCGATGTCTCGATGAATAAAAAAAGAAAACCATAAGAGAGATGGAAGGTAAATAATGAGGTGAATAGTGGAAAAAAGCAACTCATATAGGCGTCTGTTTGCACCAAAATTTGGTCACAAACACCCAAGAATAGGTTTAGTAGAGAAATAAATGAAGAAAAACAACATTAAAATGAGTAGATAAATCAACAAGCAACTGAGAATCAACTATAATCAGAAACACAAAGATTTATAGTGGTTCGGCATTGTATGCCTACGTCCAGTTTGAAGTTTTGCCTTTATTAATCACTCATGAATCTGAATACAATGGAGAAATAAAGATAGCACTTGATTACAATAAAAAAAGCACTTGGAGAACATAAAGGTGATGTGCCCGGTCACAATGGTGGCAAATCCGGTCTTGGGGTTGATGCCGAATCCTTGCTGTTTCCTGGAGATTTGTCCAGGCAACTTAGTACTCGGCATATCCACCGTTCGGCCCAGCTGGATCGTTCGGCATCTCTTTGCAATCGTCATTCAGGAACGCTCGGCATCCAGGAGCGCTCGGCCAAAGGCATTGTTCGGCTAGGGACTTCGTTCGGCCAAAAGGCATCGTTCGGCCAGAGACCTCGTTCGATCAAGATATTGGTTCGGTCAAAGGCATCGTTCGACCAGGAACCTCGATCGGTCAAGATATTGGTTCGACCAAAGGCATCGTTCGGCCAGAGACCTCGTTCGGTCAAGATATCATTCGGCCAGAGACCTCGTTCGGTCAAGATATCGTTCGACCAGAGACGTCGCTCGGCCAGCGAATCGTTCGGCATACCAAGGACATTCGGTAGTCAAAGATGGCTCGGCATTCTTCCCAGCACGACCGGCTTCGATTGTTACTCGGCCTACTCTTCACACACAACAAGCGCATCATTCGGCATGAAGAGGATGGATCGGCATTCGACCGTTTGGCCTGTTCGGTTCGGCATACAGTGACCACTCCATTTGGGCCAAGGTATTCGGCTGCCAGGCCTGCTAGGGAAGTCCAACCCATCTTTGTCTATAAATAAAGAGGCAGGGGCACAGTGAAATGGACCTTTTTTCGAGAACACTGGGGAGACTCTACCACTTTCAAGACTCATCCTCTTTACTTAGCAATTGTATTCAAGTAGTCGGCAAACGGATTGTATCTATAATCAATTATCTAGTAAAGAAATAAAGATTAACCTTAAAGTGGACGTAGGCAGTTACGCCGTACCACTATAAATCTGGTGTTCTCGCCTTTGCATTCAATTTAGCATATTGTTCCATGTTTAAATTTACTTTCATCATTTATATCTCTACACAATCTTTCTTAACGAGGTTAGTGACCAATTTTGGTGCTAACACTTGCAGGCCTTACAACCCTCGGTTCCTATAAGAGAAAGAAGAAAATGTTTGTTCATAAATTTCCAAAAAGTCGTCTCTCTAATCAATCCAAGTCTTCGATGGCTTATAAAATTGTTCAAGATGAATCTTCTTCCCAACCGTCAAAGCGTTCAATTTTACCACTTGACTCTTTATTTGGCCTACCAATTCCGCATGATCTTGATGCTTTTCATTTTACTGATGTGAGCATCGAGGTGTCAGAATCTCTCATTAGAATTGGCACTGTATTTCTAGAGGAGAATTTACATCAATGAGCAAGGCTCCTGCACCTGGTATGTCGGGGGGTTACACAAGGACACTTGCACACATTTGCACCCCTCAACATTGCATTATACTTAACTTATGCTCTTTAACTCTTAAAGTTGACTGATTTCTGTTTTCCTTTGTAGAAACAATGGTGAGGAAGACGAACATGTTTGATTCCCTCTAGGATATACACTACAAATCCTCTGGTTCATGCTCTGGCTCTGACCATGGTAGTCGAGAGTATTATGATTCCAATTATCGCCCCAGCTGGGACGCGCATCATCAAGACAAAGGTGATAGGGATAAGCCATCCCAGGACAAACATTAGTCAAAATCAAGGTCCCCTCCTTTGAAGGGTCTCAAGAAGCCAGCTAATCGTAGGAACTTACCTATCGATCCCTCCCATGGTCCTCCTACCACTTCAGTGCCTCCACAGCCTCTGGTTCCTTCTCATTCTCAACAGCCAAGCGACCGTCATCGCCATAGTGAACATACTGCCGCCCATAGGCCCGGCAAGGAAAGTACTAAAGTTGAAGCTGCTACCGAAGATTCTATGATCAATCAAACTTCTCGTATGGCATAGCTCCGCGAAGAATTTCTAAAATTATGTTTTGAAAAGTTCTATTTTCCTCCCAACTTGAAGAGGGTTCCGAACCATGTTCAGAAAATGACTATTGACTATGTCACTGACACCCATATGCAGTATCGTGAATGGATGAAGGCAGCATATAAAATGTCGAAAGTCTCCTTCGAGTGCGCGGTGGAGATTGAAAAGCAAGAACTCCAAGAAGCTCAAGATAAAAGAATCATTGGTACTTTGACAAATGAGCTAGAAACCTCTAGGACATCCTTAGCAGAAGCCGAAAGAAAAGCTAATGCTATTGTGAAATCCATGGAAGAGATGAAATCCAGCCATCTTGATATGGTTCAAGTGTTGCATCATCGAAATCAAGGGATAGTACTTGAGCGTGATACAGCTTGGAATAATGAATCCTCGGCCTTGAAAGAGATAGCGGATCTCAAGGCTAAGCTCGAGTATTCAAATAAATAAAAAGATGATGCTCAGAAGATCGCTCAAGATGCTTGCGATGAGCTGGTAAACGTCAAACTTGAGAGAGACACAGCTGTTGAAAGGGCCAAAAATGTCGATGTACTTATTCAGCGTGAAGCAGAAGCTATCATGGACAAAGTTAGGGAGGAGATAATGAATGAGCTTGACCAACTTCTCGTTCTTTACAACTCTAACGTTCTCAAGCATAGAAATTTTACATGGCTCGGGGATGAATATCATTACCAGCTCTGGTGCGCATGGGAATTTCTCGTTGCAGAAGAGAAAAAACTTCTTAATTCAGAAGATATCGACCTGTCTAGGCTTGAAAATGAAATACTATTGGGCGACGAACCCAAAACATTGCAAGATATCCAGCTTTCACTCCATAAAGAGTCTGTTGTTGCTTCTTCACGTGAAGTGGGTGAAGGATCTGGGTCGACGCAACTTGATATTACAACTAATTTTCCTCTGGCACCCCAGGTCATCCCTAGCTCTGCAGCAAGCTCTTCAACCATTCCTGAGTATGACTGAGACAAGCCACAACTTTCTCCAATTCACAAGCGCAATTATGCGGATGTTTCGGCTCAACCTAGAAGCCATACCGAGGAAGGTATTCCATCGACATTTCCGGTATTTCATAAAGTTGGGGTGTTATCAGTTGATATTTCTAATCTTTTTGCCTATTTTTTCTAAGCTTTGAATCTATCAGGTGTCACTCCTCTCCCCTCACAAGAGCCTCAGTTGGAGTCACAAGCGGCCATGGCAGAATCCATTAAAGTTACAAGTTCGGCTACTGCTCAAGGTGCTCAAGAAGAAGCCTTTGTTATTGATGATCAATTCATGGCGGCATTACTCAAAGAAGGGAGCGACCCACACCATGAAATTCCCTTTGATGAAGATGTTGTGATCACAGGTTCTTCCGACACCACTGGCGAGCCCAGCATGAAGGAGCGTGCTGAGAGGAAAGAACTGTTGAAAACGGAGGTAAAAGCTAAGGCTGTTGACTCGCACTTCGATGAACTGATTCCTGTCCGGCTCCAGATGATCCCTCCTGGCAGGACAATTCCTCAGGAGGATATCCCCCCTCACTTCTGGTGCTGAGAGTGCCTCAGTTCCTCTTGCTTCTAAGGATGAAACCTCCTCGATTCATACAAGTGACGATACTCCTTCGAAAAGAAGCCGAGGCGAAAAATAGTCGAAGAGAGGGTCGAGTGGCAGTTTAGAAGGAGCCACTCCAAAGAAGCAAAGGAAAGATAGAAAATCCAAGAAATAATCATTGGATTAGAGTGATATGTAAATAGCTTGGATGATTACTTTTCCTTTTCGTTGGTCGTGTTTTTTGTACATGACCCTCCACTTTTATTTTGCATTTTGGATAAACTTGTATAATGTATAGCAAGTTTAGTGTAAATAAGAATTCTTTTATTCTTGTGTATGATTCTTTTATACACTTTTTTAAATGTTCTAGCTATCAAAATTTTCATTTTATGCATTAGCGATTCGTTGCTCGTCGGATCGGATGTCGATCCGATTTATCCATCCCAAGGCTTGCCTGAGGTCATGGCCTCAAGTCTTATCAAACACTAGGCTCAAGCCTTAACATTACGGTTACCGAACTTAGCGGTTTAGGTAACTATACTCTTGCCTCCAGTCTCTGGTCAGTTGAGTTAGGTGGTGAATGGTTGAACTCCATCCTTAGCGAGTTTACACTCCTGATGTCGTTTTCAGTCCAAAGTTTATGGAATAGTGAATGGTCGAACTGCACTCATCTATTTGTTTATACTCATATCCGCACTCCGAGGATAAGTGTTAATTGATGGGTGGTCGAACCACACCCAATTTATGTTTAGACTTCAGTCCGCACTCTGGGGACTTAAATTTATTTTGTGGGTGGACGATTCACACCCGATTTATGTGTATACTCCAATCCGCACTTTGGAGACTTAGAGTTATTTCGCGGGTGGACGATTCACACCTGATTTATGTTTACACTCCAATCCGCACTCTAGGGACTTAGAGTTGTTTCTCGGGTGTACGATTTACACCCGATTTACGTTTATAATCCAATCCACACTCTGGGGACTTAGAGTTGTTTCCCGAGTGGACGATTTACACCCGATTTACGTTTATACTCCAATCTGCACTCTGGGGACTTAGTGTTATTTCACGGGTGGACAATTCACACTCGATTTATGTTTACACTCCAATCTGCACTCTAGGGACTTAGAGTTGTTTTGCGGGTGGACGATTCACACTCGGTTTATGTTTACACTCCAATCTGCACTCTAGGGACTTAAAGTTATTTCGGAGAGCAGTCAGATCGTATTCTACGTAACTGAATGATTTCCCCAAGGAGTTGGGGGTTTAATTTAACGAGCGATTTGTCGTGTCACGATCGCTCTTATTTTATTTCAGTCTTGTCGTGTAACTGATACACAATGCTACAGCAAACATAAATACAAAGGAGTCCAAGGCTTTATTTGCTAAATGGAAAAGAATTATGTAATCTGTCTTATTACATATCTGGAAATTCAAATGCTAAAGCAAATTCTAAAAGCAAATTCTAAAAGCAAATTCTAAAAGAAAATACAACTAAAATGAAAAAGAAATAAACTAAGTAAAATAGCGTCGTAAATGCTCACTATTCCACGCCCTTGGAAGTGTGATGTCATCGACAGTTGCTAGCTTGAATGTTACCTCTCCAAGCCTCTATTCAATTACATATGGTCCTTCCTAGATTGGATTCTTATGCGATGGGGTAGGAAAAAACCCGTTTTAGAATGAGATCACCAATTTCAAAGGTTCTAGGTCGGACTTTAATGTTGTAATACCGGGCGATTCGGTCTCGATACGCAGCTGCCCTCAGATCGGCTTCCTCACGCTTCTCATCTATAAAGTCAAAAGATTCCAAAAGGAGATCTTTATTTGTTTTGGGATTATAGTAAGTCACTCGATGAGATGGAACCTCGAGCTCAACAGGAATGATGACTTCGGAACCGTAAGCAAGGGCGAATGGAGTATGGCCAGTCGTGGACTTGTGGGTGGTCCTGTAAGCCCACAGTGCTGTAGGGAGTTCATCCACCCACTTGCCTCTGGCCTTTTCCAATCACTTCTTGATACTGGACTTTATGATTTTATTTACAGCTTCAACCTGTCCATTTGCTTGAGGGTGAGCGACTACTGCAAATCTATTTTCAATACGATATCTCCGATAGAAGTCTTTGAATTCAACACTATCGAATTGAGCCTATTATTTGTTACAATAGTTCGTGGTAAACCGAATTAACATATGATTTTTCGGACAACAAAGTTGATTACTTTCTTGGTTGTGATCGTGGCTAAAGGTTCTGCTTCGGCCCATTTGGTGAAGTAATCAACTGCGACAATAACGTAATTTGTGCCACCTTTAGAGATCGGTAAGGAGCCGATAATGTCTATACCCTACATGGAAAACGACTATGGGCTGACCATTTGCGTGACTTCCGTTGGCGGTGCTCTTGGAATTTTTGCATATATCTGGCACTTGTCACATCATCTTACATAATCAGCAGTGTCTTGATTTATGTTTGGTCAATAATACCGGTAATTGTAACAACCCTATATTTTGTAATTATTTTTATTTGAATTCATGATTTAAAAACCTTATTTTATTTATTAAAATGGAAAATTGTGTTATTTTAAATATTAATTTTGATTTTATGTGAATTATAATTCCAAACAAGAATAAATAGAGTATTTTCCAGAAATGTGAATTTTGGCCATTATGGTCAAACTTTGACTTTTAATTTAAAATTTTAAAAGTTTAAACTTTTGAATTTTATCTTTTATTATGAAAGTAAATAAAATTTCAAGAATACTGCTTTTCGTTTCGTTGAAAGCTGATTTATAATGTGAAAGTTATGTCTTTTTAGATATTGTGTGTAATTTGCTGTATTTAACAAAATTGTTTATTATAAATTACATAAATAATATTATAGTTGGTCATGTAATTTATGTTTATATGGGTAAAATAACATGTTATGTATATATTTTAGTTTTAAAACATTTTAAAAGTGTAATTGACATTTTCCAGTGTTAGTTGTATTCTGTTTATAATTCCTAATTTCCAGTTTCATTTAAATAAAGAAATTCTTTATTTATTCCTCTATTTCCTTAAGACCTTATTTTATTTAATCTCCACTTTATTTTTTTCATCATTTATTTTACTTATTTGCCTTTTAATTTATTTTAAAGTGAAATAGAAATTTTATAAAGCTAGTGATGTTTTATTTGTAATTTTAAGCCTTGTTTAAATTAAATAAACTATTTCTTTATTCTTTTTCTATTTTATCTAAATTTAATTATTTATTTCACTTTATAAATGATAAATGAATTATTTATTTCAAATTTTTTCTTTAGAACATTTTTAAAATGAAGTAGATATTTTTCCAAAGCCAATAGTGATTTATTTGTAATTTCTGGACTCTGTTTTCAATTTTTAAGCAATTTCTTATATTCTTTTTCCATTTTCTTTAAAATTAATTAATTATTTTTATTTTATATTACTTTATTTCGGTTCTAAAGTCAAATTACTGATTTTATTTTGTTTTGTTTGAATTAAAGAAAAAGGAAATATGAAAGAGCTTAAAATGCTTTAGAATCTGAAGTCCTTTCACCTCCTTAAGTCTTTTCACTTGCCATAACCTTCCCATTATGCTTTGGCCGTGACTTTATTCTGTTTTTTTCATGTGAAACATCTCATTTTCATTTCTCAATTAGACCATTTCAGATCTGAGCAAAAAATTTGGGTAATGGCTCCTTTGTTTCTATACTTTTTCTTCTTCTTTTCTTCTTATTTTCATGTCATTTTGCCTTGTTCTCTCCATAGTTTTGCTTGGCCTCCTCCTTGTTTGCCACAGCCATGACCACCACCACCCCCTACATCTCTTCCCTACCATCACCACCAGCTACTCCTCTTGTCTTGACCAAGGCCGACCCACCATGATGCCAAAACTCCACAAAAATTGCAACACAAGCCATAAAAACATGTTGTTTGACCACTATTTGTTCACCACTTCATTTTCCACCACCAACACCACCTTAGGCTGCCTCCACCACCTCTGGCAAAACCACCACACACCTTTCCTCCCACTGACCTGACCCATACCCCTCTGACCTGAACCAATTGCCCATGGCCGAGCCCAATTGGATGAACAAAATCACACTATTTTGCCTTAAACTCTTCACCTTCTCACTATGTAACTTCCTCCCTATGTTTCTCCACTTTGGCCGTGCATTCACATGACCAAACCTGAGCCAAAACTTGTTTAAACCAGAGCCAAACAACATCCCTAGGTTGAAAAAAAAATAGAAGAAGCAAGGCAAAAGATTTGGCATTCGTATCTCTATTTATTTAAAAGTTATTCCATTTCAAGTGTATTGAAATTTATGGTTTGTTTTGATTTTTTTGTTCGGGTTGTAACACAAGACCTATAGCATTGGATTTTCTCTCCACTCAAGTCCGTAATCTTGTCATCGTGCTTTGTTTTTCGTTATGTCTTTCGTTTTGTTATCTCCAACATTTAAAGGTGAGTAAATCTCACACGACATTTTATACCTATACAAATGTGAAGCGACAACAACTGAATGTGTAGAATATTATGTTATGTTATACCCGCTTATGTTATATATTATATGATGTTAAACCTATTTATTTATCTATCATATCATCTGTTACTGATATATGTTGTTAACTGTTCATTTATATCTGTTTATCTCACTGCAAGTTCCCTGTTAGTATAGAAATCACTATAGGTTGAAATGATACATACCCGAATGGACTTTAGAATAGGGAAAAATCTTTATGGGCTGAAATGATAGGCCTGAACGGTTTTTATTTAATTTATTTTAACTTGGGATTGCGGGTTTGAAATGATAGAACCCGGATTTTGCTTTTAAAACTGCGGATTGAAATGATACATATCTATATCACTTGACCTAGGTTAGAAAACTATATACAGGCCCGTGGTTATTTTTATAAAGTATTTTGAAAATTTCAAATATTTTTCAAAAGTGTAAATTATGAAAATTTGATTTAAATTGGATTTTTAAATGTTTAAATAAAGAAATTTGGATTATTTATATAAGTTAAAAATGTTGAATAAATAAATGGTTAAATTGAATTTTTAAATATAACTTAAGTTTGGAAATTTAGATTTTGGCTTAAATGATATTTAAGTTATGAATAAAATGGAATTTAATTATATTTGGAAAATGGCAAATATGATAATTTGTTTTAAATTTTAATTTAAATGATTTAATAAAGTATTATTGATTTTTCTATGAACTAAAATGGTTAAATAAATGAATGCTTAAAAGTGTAATTTTAAAATATAACTTGACTTGAAAATGTGAATTTGGTTTTTATTAAAGGTTCAAGTTAATTTAATAAAATTGAAAATTTAGTTAAATTTGTGAAATGGAAATAAAATATTAGTGTTAAGTTTATTTGTTAAAAATGTGAAGAAAAGAAAATTGTACATTTGGATTTATTAAGTAAAATTATTGGAAATTTGGATTTTATTGTAAATGTTTCTTATAAAAATCATAAATTAAAAGTTAATTTTAATGAACATTTTTGAATGTCAAAATATGATTTTTTTTTTATAATGTTTAAAAGGGTTTAAAATGAAGTTTATTATTTGCTGGAAATACACTAAAATCTGGAAATTACTTTTTATAGCATTCAGAAATGTTATGATTTCTGTAAATGAACTAAAACTTAAATAAGAGGCTATTACAACAGTTCTGTAATGCTGTAGTTGCTGAAGTAAATTAAAAGGCTAAAAACTTGATAAAGGCCTATTACAGCAGTTCTGTAATTGCTGTAGTGGTCGGCTGTCTTTGCTGAATTTAATGAAACCCTTTAATTTGAAACCTGAGCTATTATATCATTTCTGAAAATGCTGTCTTTGCTGTTTTAAGCTAAATTTCAACTAAAACTGATATTTAACATCAATTTTAAATGCTGTCTTTGCTGAATTAAAATGTTTTCAAGTATAACTTATAACAGCTTTTTCTGAATGCTGTGAAAGGCTGAAATTTCCAATATTTATGGTTTTAACTTAGTAAATGAACTCAGAATAGTTTAAAACTTTGGTAATTGAATACTTGATTTGAAAGTATAATAATTACACTTTTAAATGGTTTAGATGAATTATTTTGATTGAAATATAAACTATTTAAAAGGTGACTTGAAATGATAATAAATGAATGATATCTTCGAATTTAAAAGGCATTTAAAGTTGAATATTTGGATTTGAACTCAAATGATGATTTGAAATGAAGTTTTGAAAAGATATGATATTTTGATATATTAAATGATTTGAAATGAAGTTTTGGAAAGATATGATATTTTGGTATATTGAAATGATTTGAAATGAAGTTTTGAAATGATATGGTATTTTAGATATATTGAAATGGTTTGGAATTGATTTAATCTTTATTTTGATAAAGATTTGAATTTGAAATGTTATTCTATTTTGAAGTATAAAATATTATTTAAAATTATAACCACGGTTTATAATAACGATTGGTTGTTAAAGAGACCGGGATCGGATATGGACATACTCTCTGTCGATACCGAAAACCACTTTGACAACTATGTACGTAGTGGAGTTTCCAGAATGAAGTAGGATGGTGGCGACGATCCTAAGGTATATACGTGGACCCAATTCCCGTGAGTTGGCATAAGGTGGCTAAAACAAGAGCGATCTCGGGCCAATGAGGTAGCACCTCTTATCGGACACATTCTTCGATACCATTCTATTACTTTGTGATTGTTTGGGTGCACCCCATGATTTGGGAGTGTTGTTCGAGGTGGAGCGGTAGTGGCTGCTATGCGTTTTCATCAGTCCATGTGCATAATTGATATATCTACCATGGCATTGCCTTGTGTGTCGTGTCACCTACCATATCGAGCTTTACTACGAGTTGTGATTTCTCCCGTAGCCTGTGGAGTATCGAGGGTAGCCCCCATTTTGGGAGTACGCTAATACTGGATAGACTACTGGGACTATTACGTGTTAAGGTGGAAAATGTAAAGCATTAATGCTATTTAAAAGTATGTTTATTTTATATTAGACATTATTATAATAACGAATATTACTACATAGTAGATAGTTTAACGGATCCTTAAAGAATGGCTAATCCCAAGCATTCTTTAAGTTACTTGTACCTTTATTACAGTTCACTTGAGTTGGTTTACATTGTATAAGTATGTATGTCCTGACTCGAGTGTTTTGTGTTTTGCTTTACGCTCGGGTCAGACTGAGTAATATAGCATTAGAGACTCACCTTTGGAGCTGGAGTTTTGCTTTGAAGATCCAGATATCTATTCATTTTTTTATCCAGTTGATTCCAGTTGTATTCTGAGTTGTACCTGATTATCATACTGTTACTCCTGTTGTATCTTGGTATTCCTATTGTATCTTACTTAACTCTGATGTATTTATATAGTAGCTTCATGAACTACTATTTCTTTATTTCCGCTGCATTATATTACTCTGTGTCTGTGATCTGTGATTATTTATTTACTGTATATGATGAGTTTGCCAAATTTTTATTTACAACGCGATATTTTGAGCAATCCAAGTCCGACATGTGCGGATGCGAATGGTTGAAAATATCGGGTCGTTACAGTTGGTATCAGAGCTCTGGTTTTAGGAAAACTCAGCATATAGAGTAGATTTAATTACAGAGTCACCTTCGTTCGAACTTGAATTCCTTCTTCTTCGATTCAGTTTCCTTGGAATTTTGGAACGTTCCCTTCGGTTCCAAGTCCATTCTTGTCCTCCCCTATTCGTGTCTTCTTGATTCTGGAGTGTCCCATAACTCCACTCTGAATAATCTTTCTAATGAATTGGCGGTCCCGCCAATATTCTAAGGACTTGTAAAGGGGTGAAACTTCTTTACAAAAAGCATTGATTCACCGAAGACTCCTGTATCCTCGGTTTACGATGCTACTATCTCTTGCTATGCCTGAATTCCATCTCTTGAGAACGAAGATAGATTTACTTCAGCATCCTACATCGCCCATTTTCGTTAAGTCACGGTTGACCTGGTTAAGGTTACCCGCGATTTATATAGGCTTATCAATACTCCCTATTCTATTATTTAATCATCTCATCTTTGGTCTCCAACTTATATTCAACTCAGAGTTCTCTTTGATTTGAGTGCATCAAATCTGAATCCCTATCCTTATTTTGAAAATTAATCTTGTATTTCAAAATTTTATTTTAAAGATGTTTTATATATTGTGTTGTCTGAGTTGTTAATGTTGATTTTGGTTTCCGATCGGTTCGTCTGATCAACGCTATCGATATGATCTCCAAAACACTTGAACAGAACAAACTGACACAATATTGTAGGATCTAGATTAACCCTAGAGGGGGGGTGAATAGGGTTATCGCAAATTTTCTTGAATTAAACACGTAATCAAAATGCAGATAAATAAATATGCAGAAAAGTAAATCACACACAGAATTTACCCAGCTTCGGCAACCCCTGCCTACTGCTGCATTCCCAGATTTCTATTAGAGTTAAACAGTATCCCGCTTACAAACACTCTGACAGACTCGCAGACACTCGCTCCCGCTCACAAACACTCCTACAGACTCGCACACCCTGCTCCGCCTATAGAGTTTCGTTTACTCGCAAACTCTGCTCCCGCCTATAGAGCTTTTCAAACTCGCAGCCTCCCTGCTCACTGAACTAACCCTAACTAGACAATCTGACAACACCTAAACCCTAGGTGGTGATTCACTCTGACTGGACTTTGACAATACAAACTGAAAAACAAATTACAGTTTTTGAAAACTAGGACAAACTATAGATTGTCAATTTCAAACGATTTTGCCCTCAAATAACCTAGGCCTAAACTAAATTATTTAAAACCTGGCCCAATTAGAATTAAAATCCTTAAACCAATTAAACAAGCCTGGCCCAACAACCAAATAAAACCCTAGAAAAATTAAAACCCAATTAGGCCGGCCCTTCTCTTTTTCGTGAAAAATAATGGCCGCTTGGTTGTTTTTTCTTTGTCGCTGTGAATTAGAGCTTCGGCTGGTTTGTTCGAATTTGATCCTCTGTTAAACAGCGACTTTCTTCGACTTCAATCTTCTGACGAATTGTGGCTTTGTTCGACTTCGATTGTTTCTTCGTTCTGAAGATTAGGGCTTGAAAAATTGGAAGTACCGCTCTGTCGAATTTGAATTGATGCTTGCGGTTCCTCCTCTCGAGTTCGTATGTGATACTGGTACGTGATTTTTGCCTTTGCTGGTTTTGGATTGATTGAATGTGATTCGAGTTATTGGGTTATTGTTCTCTGTTAGCTCAAAACTCGAATAAATATTTTGCCGATGATGTTCATCCTTTTATAGGGTTCGAATCCCTGAATATTCGTTCGTCTATATGTATTTGAATTTGTCAAATCCTTTTCTCTGCTGTTGATTTTCGTATGGATGCTCGAGATGATTGTTGACCTTTTCAAAAATGCGTATATACGTGATTCTTGGTATCGTGGTCACCACGGTGTTGAAATTTGACTTGTTCGATCTTTCCCTGGTCATCACGTTTCTGACTAGTTGACTTTGTAGACTTTGATTTTGTGATTTACTTGCTTCGTGTTGCTCACGACTTCGACTCTCTGACACTCAGTATGATTCTATTTTGAAACTGCTACTACAGTGTTTATCCCTGACTTTGATCATTACTGTGATATGTTTGCACTTCTCTGATCTCTGATGTTTCTTGATGGCACTTTGATCATTGTAGTCTGGATCCTTTTTTATGTTGGTGGCATTTATTGGTCTACTGATTATTTGAAGTTGTAGACTGCATGATGGCTTGTGTAAAGTTCACTGATGTATGTCTGCATCCACACTGGATATTTGTTTGTTCATTTCTGAAGTCACTGCACTGTTGTAGCTGGTCTGGTGGCATAGTCTTGTATGTATGCTCGAGTCTGGTCATTTGAACTGTGCTTGTGCTCTTCTTGAATTTGTGCAGTCCTTCACTGTCATTGTGTTGGTTGTTGTGCTTCGGCATCACAGTATCTTGTGCATTTGTGATACTTGTAGTCTGATTATTTCACTTGCATGTGGTCTGGATTTGCTGCCTTGTACTGGTTCACTTGATTCTTTGTTTTGGATTGTTGCTTTTGCCTTGAGTATTTGTATACTCCTGCAGCTTTGTACATGCATTGACTTTGTCTTTGTGTATAGTTATTCTTTGATCTGCCTGGTCTGGATTTTGATATTGTGCTAAGCGATGTGACTTTGTATATATTGCACCTGAGTTGAACCTGTCTGTATATTTGGGTTTGACCTTGTGCTTACCTGTCCCTGTAAATCGATCAAGTGTATATACATATATTGGTGTGCACGGCCTTGTGGCATGTACAGTGATGCACTGTGCATGTCACAATGTTCGTATGTGATGAATTCAATTATAAATGATGATGAACAACCCAAATAACTGAGGCAAATAAAATTTTCAAAATCACATTTTGTTTTATACTGCAAAAACATTTCCTTTGCAATTTTACTGCGTCAATGTGTATTTCTGCAGATTGCTCAGATGCTGGATTCACATTGGAATGAAGTTGAAGATAAATACGAGTGTGAGTGATATGTAGTGAGGAAATGATGTAACTATGAAATCGTGATGTAATTGTATTGTGATCAAAAATGATGTATATAGTGAAAGCTTGAAATTGTACTATCAAAAATTGTAATAAATATTTGTTTGAATAAAATATTCGTTTGAATTCAAATTCTGTGTTATTTATTTTATTCAGCAAATATCTATTTAATCTGTGTAAAATAAAATAGTACAATATCAAATACATTTAAATGAATGTATATATGTTTATTATCATCAAACAAAAAACATATACATGCATATTCCACAATCTCCCCCTTTTGATGATAACAAACATATATTTAAGATTTTGACTATGGTAAATGTATTTGATTATTCAATTTGCTCCCCCTATTTAAATGCTCTCTTTCTATACAATACTCCCCCTACATATATGCATGAGAATAAAGAATTCAAATGAGCCTTGATGCATTTAGAAAATCTTTGACCTTTACTTTCAAAATCTTAACTTTTCTCTCCCCCTTTTGTTATCAGCAAAAGAATAATAGTAATAGAAAAGTAGAGATATAGTGGTAGACATTAATACAATATTAAAGCTCAATCGAGTATAAATATTAATTTCAATAAGAAAATCAAACAAAAATCATAAATACTTTAATTGATGCATATTCCACTTTAGAATGATATGAATGATTTCATCAAATAAAACCATATAGTTGTGTCTATTTGTGGTATATTTATTTCAGGAGATTTGAATATCTACTAACCATGCATAACCGTTAGGACTTTTAAATGAGATTAGTAGTATTCCAAATTTTTTTTTAAAAATGAATTCAAGTATCTTCTAAGCACGCATAACCGTGAGGACTTTTAAATGGGATTAGAATCAACTTGTCTATTTAATCAATTAATTTTGATATGCGTTCCATACATGCATAACCGTGAGGACTTTTAAATGAGCATGGAAGCACAAAATCAAAAATCCAAGTAATTCACCCATGCATAACCGTGAGGACTTTTAAATGAGAGTGAATATTTTGGATTTTATTGTTAGAAATATAATAAAATTGAAGCACAAATGATTCCCTGTTTAAACTACCACAAATTAACATACTATATTGATTTTTGATGAGTGATGGTCGATAGAAAAATGATAGAAATAGAAATGATCATGGAATATTTATCAACAAAAAGTTTTTATAACTCTTGTTTAAATTTCTAAAGAAATTTTCTAATTATACTTTCTCAAGTCATAATATATGATTAATATCAACACTCATCTTATTTTCAATCACTATTTATCTTTTTAGATAATTATTAGGAGGTCAGATCAGTTAATCAATTTCAATAAAATCAAGTTTTCTTAAATAACAAATCTGATACAAGGTCAAAAGAAATTATTTTCTAGAAGGGGTTTTTAAGAAAAATTCTGCTAAAATGAAAAATATTTCAAGTGAAAGATATGCAGATATTTTCTTTGAAAAATGATGCAGCAAATGAATGTCTCAAAATGTAATCACGTTCCACTAGTAATTTTTCTATCAACTACATTACCAGTGTAATCTGCATCTGACTCAATATCACTCGTTTGGATGTTATAGACCAGATTGTGAAATTTCAACAAATTATCTCAGAGTCATATTAAGAAACCATAGGATCAACATCATAATTAGACCAAAAAAAACAGATTAAGTTCAATGAAAAATGGTTGGTCAACTTTTAAGCATAAATCAAAGTCATAGATAAGAACAAGTCATGTAAGATCATATCAAGTTAATCAGAATCTGTCAACCATCATAATTACTTCAAGTAATTCTCCTCAAAGATGATTGATTAAAAGATCAGAATTAACATCACAAAACATATCACATAACCGGCTGATTTAATTCAGATTATGGTGCAGATTTTCACATTTTATCTATCGGTTGAAAATAAATATAATTACCTGTTTTACCTGAACGATAATCTTTCGTTGTTTACCCATTGTGAATCTGTCACCTTTATACTAGGCTAAGGAACGTTGATTTGTCGCCCGTTGTGTATCTGGAACAGCCAGAATCCAAATAACACTAATGTTGTTCCTTAGCCTGCCACCACACCTACACAGTTAAAGATGTATGTGACCTATTTGTTTTTATAGGTCCATGATTGTTAGTGGCAGAATAACTATGAATAAATAATCCTTTTGGAACCCAAACTTGTTTTGTCTTTTCATTTTTGTTCCAATAGACATGAAATTTGTTTGTAGAATTCTTAGGAACCCAAACTTGTATAAATCTCGTGTTCTTGTTCCTATGACTACAATTTTCAATATGATGTCCAACCATTTCACATTCAATAAAGATGCCCTTTCCTTTTGCACTATCGTCAACCTGTGATTTACCAAAACCTAGCCCTTTTTGGTTGTTAGCAAACAGTTGATTGCCTAATAACATATTGAATGATTTTTCTCCTCTAGAAAAGTTATTCAGTGATTTCTCAAGATCTAGGACTTTGGTTTTCAGTGTTGAGTTTTCAGACACAAGTGAGGTGCATCTATTCACAAAATCCTTTTTCCTAGTTTCAATAGTTTCCTTTAGATTCAGGTTTTCTTTTTCAAGATCCTCGAAGCTATTCTTCAGTTTAGATAACTCTGAATCTAAAGTTTTACAATTTTCACATTCTAGGTTTTGAATTTTTTCAAGTTCAGATTCTAACCTAAAATTTTCACGGGCAAGTTCTTTCCTATCAGATTTCAGTTTTTCATTTTTAGAATCAAGAGCTTCAATAGTTTTAGTAAGATCGAGGCACAAATAAACAAGATCTTTATAAGAATAGTTTTTTACCTCATTATCCTTTGAGCTTGCTTCTGAATCTGATCTTGATTCCACTGAGCTTTCTTCTGAATCTGATCTTGCCGTAAGACACAAGTTAGCCTCCTCTAAGCTATCATTCGAAACTTCCTCTCCTTCTTCATCATCCCAAGTTGCTACAAAGACCTTCTTCTTCTTTTTCTTTCCTTTGTTGTTTTTGAGAAGTGGGCAGTTTGGTTTGATGTGGCCAGGCTTATTGCAGTTATAGCAGGTCAATTCATTATCGGAACTGTCAGAATCTTTTGACCTATTACCATTTGTTTTCTTCTTGCGTGACCCGAATCTTGACCATTTTCTAAAATTATTGACAGCCATTGCAAGTTCTTCAATTGGATCTTCTGCTTCATCATCGCTCTCTTCTCTGCTCTTCAAGGCAATCGTCTTCTTCTTTGATTCGGAGTTGTTGCGTTCCTCCTTTGATTTTAGCTCAAGCTCATATGTCATCAAGTTGCCAATCAACTCCTCCATGCTTAGTTTACTCAGATCTTTCGATTCTTGTATTGCTGTGACTTTTGCCTCAAAGTTCATCGGTAAGACTCGTAGTATCTTCCTCGCTAACTCTACCTCGGAGAATACCTTTCCAAGCGCTCTAGCATTGTATACCAAGGTTGAGAAGCGTCCAAACATGTCCTTTATGCTCTCGCCTTTGTCCATTACAAAGTTCTCGTATTCATTGCTGAACAAGGCTAGACGAGACTCCTTGACTTGAGAAGTTCCTTCGTGTGTCACCTCCAAAGTATGCCAGATTTCCTGCGCAGTTGTACAATGAGAAATTCTATTAAATTCATTCTTATCAAGAGCACAGATCAAAGCATTCATAGCTTTAGCATTAGTAGTTTTTAACTTCTTATCATTAGCGTCCCACCTATCCTTAGGTTTAAGAATCTCAGTATCACCAACAGTTATAGTGGGAGCTCTATAGCCAGTTTCAATAATATCCCAAACATCGTAATCAACAGAACTAAGATAGATACTCATCCTAACTTTCCAGTAAGCATAATCATTACCATTAAACATCGGTGGCCTAGCAATAGATTGCCCCTTAGAAAAAGCATTATTCGATGAATTCATGACTCTAGAGTTAAAGTAAAAATACCAGGCTCTGATACCACTTGTAGGATCTAGATTAACCCTAGAGGGGGGGGTGAATAGGGTTATCGCAAATTTTCTTGAATTAAACACGTAATCAAAATGCAGATAAATAAATATGCAGAAAAGTAAATCACACACAGAATTTACCCAGCTTCGGCAACCCCTGCCTACTGCTGCATTCCCAGATTTCTATTAGAGTTAAACAGTATCCCGCTTACAAACACTCTGACAGACTCGCAGACACTCGCTCCCGCTCACAAACACTCCTACAGACTCGCACACCCTGCTCCGCCTATAGAGTTTCGTTTACTCGCAAACTCTGCTCCCGCCTATAGAGCTTTGCAAACTCGCAGCCTCCCTGCTCACTGAACTAACCCTAACTAGACAATCTGACAACACCTAAACCCTAGGTGGTGATTCACTCTGACTGGACTTTGACAATACAAACTGAAAAACAAAATACAGTTTTTGAAAACTAGGACAAACTATAGATTGTCAATTTCAAACGATTTTGCCCTCAAATAACCTAGGCCTAAACTAAATTATTTAAAACCTGGCCCAATTAGAATTAAAATCCTTAAACCAATTAAACAAGCCTGGCCCAACAACCAAATAAAACCCTAGAAAAATTAAAACCCAATTAGGCCGGCCCTTCTCTTTTTCGTGAAAAATAATGGCCGCTTGGTTGTTTTTTCTTTGTCGCTGTGAATTAGAGCTTCGGCTGGTTTGTTCGAATTTGATCCTCTGTTAAACAGCGACTTTCTTCGACTTCAATCTTCTGACGAATTGTGGCTTTGTTCGACTTCGATTGTTTCTTCGTTCTGAAGATTAGGGCTTGAAAAATTGGAAGTACCGCTCTGTCGAATTTGAATTGATGCTTGCGGTTCCTCCTCTCGAGTTCGTATGTGATACTGGTACGTGATTTTTGCCTTTGCTGGTTTTGGATTGATTGAATGTGATTCGAGTTATTGGGTTATTGTTCTCTGTTAGCTCAAAACTCGAATAAATATTTTGCCGATGATGTTCATCCTTTTATAGGGTTCGAATCCCTGAATATTCGTTCGTCTATATGTATTTGAATTTGTCAAATCCTTTTCTCTGCTGTTGATTTTCGTATGGATACTCGAGATGATTGTTGACCTTTTTAAAAATGCGTATATACGTGATTCTTGGTATCGTGGTCACCACGGTGTTGAAATTTGACTTGTTCGATCTTTCCCTGGTCATCACGTTTCTGACTAGTTGACTTTGTAGACTTTGATTTTGTGATTTACTTGCTTCGTGTTGCTCACGACTTCGACTCTCTGACACTCAGTATGATTCTATTTTGAAACTGCTACTACAGTGTTTATCCCTGACTTTGATCATTACTGTGATATGTTTGCACTTCTCTGATCTCTGATGTTTCTTGATGGCACTTTGATCATTGTAGTCTGGATCCTTTTTTATGTTGGTGGCATTTGTTGGTCTACTGATTATTTGAAGTTGTAGACTGCATGATGGCTTGTGTAAAGTTCACTGATGTATGTCTGCATCCACACTGGATATTTGTTTGTTCATTTCTGAAGTCACTGCACTGTTGTAGCTGGTCTGGTGGCATAGTCTTGTATGTATGCTCGAGTCTGGTCATTTGAACTGTGCTTGTGCTCTTCTTGAATTTGTGCAGTCCTTCACTGTCATTGTGTTGGTTGTTGTGCTTCGGCATCGCAGTATCTTGTGCATTTGTGATACTTGTAGTCTGATTATTTCACTTGCATGTGGTCTGGATTTGCTGCCTTGTACTGGTTCACTTGATTCTTTGTTTTGGATTGTTGCTTTTGCCTTGAGTATTTGTATACTCCTGCAGCTTTGTACATGCATTGACTTTGTCTTTGTGTATGGTTATTCTTTGATCTGCCTGGTCTGGATTTTGATATTGTGCTAAGCGATGTGACTTTGTATATATTGCACCTGAGTTGAACCTGTCTGTATATTTGGGTTTGACCTTGTGCTTACCTGTCCCTGTAAATCGATCAAGTGTATATACATATATTGGTGTGCACGGCCTTGTGGCATGTACAGTGATGCACTGTGCATGTCACAATGTTCGTATGTGATGAATTCAATTATAAATGATGATGAACAACCCAAATAACTGAGGCAAATAAAATTTTCAAAATCACATTTTGTTTTATACTGCAAAAACATTTCCTTTGCAATTTTACTGCGTCAATGTGTATTTCTGCAGATTGCTCAGATGCTGGATTCACATTGGAATGAAGTTGAAGATAAATACGAGTGTGAGTGATATGTATTTAGGAAATGATGTAACTATGAAATCGTGATGTAATTGTATTGTGATAAAAAATGATGTATATAGTGAAAGCTTGAAATTGTACTATCAAAAATTGTAATAAATATTTGTTTGAATAAAATATTCGTTTGAATTCAAATTATGTGTTATTTATTTTATTCAGCAAATATCTATTTAATCTGTGTAAAATAAAATAGTACAATATCAAATACATTTAAATGAATGTATATATGTTTATTATCATCAAACAAAAAACATATACATGCATATTCCACAAATATGGTTTTTAAATTTGGTAGATGGATAAATTTTGTATAATTATAATATGTATAAGGTTAATTTTCTGAATTTTGATAATTAATGGAATTGGGTGTTAAGAAAATATATTTAACTTTGCATGTAATTTGTAACCATTGGCTTTAGTCCTATATCTAAATAATTAAACATGGTTATAAATTAATTTTAAAATTTAAATGGATTTAAATCAAGAATGTGAGAATTAAATTTCCGAAGATTTCGAACTTTGTTTTGAAAGTTTTAAAAAGGATATATTATTTAAAAGTATTTCTAGTAGAAATTGTTTCAAAAGATTTTTAACTTGTAAATCAGTGCTCTTTTTTTTGTCGCTGGAAAATAATTTCGGTGATGACTGCAACATCATCGACATTCATTTTCGGGTTTCGAAGTGAAGAGACTATTCTGTAGCTTTGCTACAGTTTTGCTTTGAAATTTAATTGATTTGAATTTCTAAATATGACTTGACTTATATTATATAGATATATGATTTAAATTTGATTTGATATATATTGTATATGTATTTATTTATCTTTAAAATTATTTAAAGTTAATCGAAAAATTTAATTCTTAAATTTTATCTTAAAGGATGATTTCAATTATAAAATGAAGCCAAAATTTGAATAAATATTTAAACTTGAATAATTGAAATTGGAGAATTTATTTGTATAATATTCTATTACATTCCAATATAACTTACCTAAATTTTTAAAAGTTAACAATGTAATTGGATAATGTACAATATAAAAGGATTTTATAAATAAAATTGGAGTGGTTATAATAAATGTTATACACTTAAATTTTAATTATAAAGGATCAATAGAGGTAAATAAAGAAAAAGGGTTAATTGAATAATTTACAATATGATGATATTTAAAAGAAATTATAAATAAATTGGAATAGTTATAATAAGTGAAATACACTTAATATATACATGATTTGATATATTAAGTGGAATAAAGAAGAATGAAATTTAATGAATAAAAATGAATATAATAAATGATTGTTCAAATTCATGACTTTATAAATTGTTGATTTGATGTTGAGATAATGAGATTTAAAAATAATTAAGATTTATTTAACTTAAGTGAAATCAAATGAATAAAATTAATTATTAATGTAAGTTAAAATTTTCATGGTTTTAAATTTATTATCTTATTCTATTTTCCAATCTATTTTCTTTCTATTTGTTTCCATTCTCCTACCTTCTAAGTAGGAAATCAAATTCGAATTGGTTAGCCTTGGAGCAACTGTTTTCTCTCAGCTTGATCTTACCACTAATTTTCACCAACTCAGTGTTGCTGAGGAAAGTATTCCCAAGACTGCTTTCCATACTAAGAATGGTTTTTTCTTTGAATAGTTAGTCATGCCTTATGGTTCGACTAATACTACTGCTTTCTTTGTTAATTTGATGGATCGTGTTTTTCGTATTGTGTTTATAAGTTTGTTCTAGTCTTTCTTTCTTTCTCTTTTTCCCTTCATCATTTAACTTTTCTATCTCTCTGTGGTTCTTATTTCTCCCTATTCTGAATCTGAGCAATGCTTACCATCCACAGACCGACGGTCAAACGGAAAGGGTGAATCAGATTCTCAATGATCTTTTTCGTGCTTGTGTTCCTGATTCTGGAGGATCTTGGGAAGATCATCTCCACCTTGTTAAACTTACCTATAACAATAGTTATCATGTATAATTTCAATCTTCTTGTCATCCTGTCTTAATCCTATTTCATTTTATCTTTTCTGTGCTTTTCCCGTACCTCATTCCTTTTTGGGGACGAAAAGTTTTGAGTGGGGATAGTATAACAACCCTATATTTTGTAATTATTTTTATTTGAATTTATGATTTAAAAACATTATTTTATCTATTAAAATGGAAAATTGTGTTATTTTAAATATTAATTTTGATTTTATGTGAATTATAATTCCAAATAAGAATAAATAGAGTATTTTTCGGAAATGTGAATTTTGGCCATTATGGTCAAACTTTGACTTTTAATTAAAAATTTAAAGTTTAAATTTTTTAATTTTATCTTTTATTATGAAAGTAAATAAAATTTCAAGAATACTGCTTTTCGTTTCGTTGAAATCTAATTTATAATGTGAAAGTTATGCCCTTTTAGATATTGTGTGTAATTTGCTGTATTTAACAAAATTGTTTATTTTAAATTATATAAATAATATTTTAGTTGGTCATGTAATTTATGTTTATATGGGTAAAATAACATGTTATGTATATATTTTAGTTTTAAAACATTTTAAAAGTGTAATTGACATTTTCCAGTGTCAGTTGTATTATGTTTATAATTCCTAATTTCCAGTTTCATTTAATTAAAGAAATTCTTTATTTATTCCTCTATTTCCTTAAGACCTTATTTTATTTAATCTCCACTTTATTTTGTTCATCATTTAATTTACTTATTTGAATTTTTATTTGTTTTAAAGTGAAATAGAAATTTTATAAAGCTAGTGATGTTTTATTTGTAATTTTAAGCCTTGTTTAAATTAAATAAACTATTTCTTTACTATTTTTCTATTTTCTCTAAATTTAATTATTTATTTAACTTTAGAAATGATAAATGAATTATTTATTTCAAAGTTTTGCTTTAGAACATTTTTAAAATGAAGTAGATATTTTTCCAAAGCCAATAGTGATTTATTTGTAATTTCTGGACCCTATTTTAATTTTTTAAGCAATTTCTTATATTCTTTTTCCATTTTCTTTAAAATTAATTATTTATTTTAATTTTATATTACTTTGTTTCGGTTCTAAAGTCAAATTACTGATTTTATTTTGTTTTATTTGAATTAAAGAAAAAGGAAATATGAAAGAGTTTAAAATGCTTTAGAAACTGAAGTCCTTTCACCTCCTTAAGTCTTTTCACTTGCCATAACCTTCCCATTATGGTTTGGCCATGACTTTATTCTTTTTTTTCAAGTGAAACATCTCATTTTCATTTCTCAATTCGACCATTTCATATCTGAGCAAAAACTTTGGGTAATGGCTCCTTTGTTTCTATACTTTTTCTTCTTCTTTTCTTCTTATTTTCATGTCATTTTGCCTTGTTCTCTCCATAGTTTTGCTTGGCCTCCTCCTTGTTTGCGACGGCCATGACCACCACCACCCCCTACATCTCTTCCCTGCCATCACCACCAGCTACTCCTCTGGTCTTGACCAAGGCCGAGCTACCATGATGCCAAAACTCCACAAAAATTGCAACACAAGCCATAAAAATATGTTGTTTGACCACTATTTGTTCACCACTTCATTTTCCACCACCACCACCACCTTAGGCCGCCTCCACCACCTCTAGCCAGACCACCACACACCTTCCTCCCACTGACCTGACCCATACCCCTCTGCCTGACCCAATTGCCCATGGCCGAGCCCAATTGGATGAACAAAATCACACTATTTTGCCTTAAACTCTTCACCTTCTCACTATGTAACTTCCTCCCTATGTTTCACCACTTTGGCCGTGCATTCACATGACCAAACCTGAGCCAAAAATTGTTCAAACCAGAGCCAAACAACATCCCTAGGCTGAAAAAAAATAGAGGAAGCAAGGCAAAAGATTTGGCATTCGTATCTCTTTTTATTTAAAAGTTATTCCATTTCAAGTGTATTGAAATTTATGGTTTGTTTTGATTTTTTTGTTTGGGTTGTAACACAAGATCTATAGCATTGGATTTGCTCTCCACTCAAGTCCATAATCTTGTCATCGTGCTTAGTTTTCCGTTGTGTCTTTGGTTTTGTTATCTCTAGCATTTAGAGGTGAGTAAATCTCACACGACATTTTATACTTATACAAATGTGAAGCGACAACAATTGAATGTGTAGAATATTATGTTATGTTATACCTTCTTATGTTATATATTATATGATGTTAAACCTGTTTATTTATCTATCATATCATCTGTTACTGATATATGTTGTTAATTGTTCATTTATATTTGTTTATCACACTACAAGTTCCCTGTTAGTATAGAAATCACTATAGGTTGAAATGATACATACCCGAACGGACTTTAGAATAGGGAAAAATCGTTATGGACTAAAATGATAGGCCTGAACGGTTTTTATTTAATTTATTTTAACTTGGGATTGCGGGTTTGAAGTGATAGAACCCGGATTTTGCTTTTTAAACTGCGGATTGAAATGATACATATCTGTATCACTTGACCTAGGTTAGAAAACTATATATAGGCCCGTGGTTATTTTTATAAAGTATTTTGAATATTTTAAATATTTTTCAAAAGTGTAAATTATGAAAATTTGATTTAAATTGGATTTTTAAATGTTTAAATAAAGAAATTTGAATTATTTCTATAAGTTAAAAATGTTGAATAAATAAATTGTTAAATTGAATTTTTAAATATAACTTAAGTTTGGAAATTTAGATTTTGGTTTAAATGATATTTAAGTTATGAATAAAATGGAATTTAATTATATTTGGAAAATGGAAAATATGATAATTTGTTTTAAATTTGAATTTAAATGATTTAATAAAGTATTATTGATTTTTCTATGAACTAAAATGGTTAAATAAATGAATGCTTAAAAGTGTAATTTTAAAATATAACTTGACTTGAACATGTGAATTTGGTTTTTATTAAAGGTTCAAGTTAATTAAATAAAATTGAAAATTTAGTTAAATTTGTGAAATGGAAATAAAATATTAGTGTTAAGTTTATTTGTTAAAAATGTGAAGAAAAGAAAAATTGTACATTTAGATTTGTTAAGTAAAATTATTGGAAATTTGGATTTTACTTTAAATGTTTCTTATAAAAATCATAAATTAAAAGTTAATTTTAATGAACATTTTTGAATGTCAAAATATGATTTTTTTTATAATGTTTAAAAGGGTTTAAAATGAAGTTTATTATTTGCTGGAAATACACTAAAATTTGGAAATTAATTTTTATAGCATTTAGAAATGTTATGATTTCTGTAAATGAACTAAAACTTAAATAAGAGGCTAGTACAGCATTTCTGTAATGCTGTAGTTGCTGAAGTAAATTAAAAGGCTAAAAACTTGATAAAGGCCTATTACAGCAGTTCTATAATTGTTGTAGTGGTCTGCTGTCTTTGCTGAATTTAATGAAACCCATTAATTTGAAACCTGAGATATTACAGCATTTCTGGAAATGCTATCTTTGCTGTTTTAAACTAAATTTCAACTAAAACTGAGATTTAACAGCATTTTTAAATGCTGCCTTTGCTGAATTAAAATCAAGTATAACTTATAATAGCTTTTTCTGAACGCTGTGAAAGGCTGAAATTTCCAATATTTATGGTTTTAACTTAGTAAGTGAACTCAGAATAGTTTAAAACTTTGGTAATTGAATACTTGATTTGAAAGTATAATAATTACACTTTTAAATGGTTTAGATGAATTATTTTGATTGAAATATAAACTATTTAAAAGGTGACTTGAAATGATAATAAATGAATGATATCTTTGAATTTAAAAGGTATTTAAAGTTGAATATTTGGATTTGAACTCAAATGATGATTTGAAATGAAGTTTTGAAAAGATATGATATTTTGATATATTAAATGATTTGAAATGAAGTTTTGGAAAGATATGATATTTTGATATATTGAAATGATTTGAAATGAAGTTTTGAAATGATATGGTATTTTAAATATATTGAAATGGTTTGGAATGATTTAATCTTTATTTTGATAAAGATTTGAATTTGAAATGATATTCTATTTGGAGTATAAAATATTATTTTAAATTATAACCACGGGTTATAATAACGATTGGTTGTTAAAGAGACCGGGATCGGATATGGACATATTCTCTGTCGATACCGAAAACCACTTTGACAACTGTGTACGCGGTGGAGTTTCCAGAATGAAGTAGGATGGTGGCGACGAACATAAGGTATATACGTGGACCCAACTCCCGTGTGTTGGCATAAGGTGGCTAAAACAGGAGCGATCTCGGGCCAATGAGCTAGCACCTTTTATCGGACACACTTCTTTGATATCATTCTATGACTTTGTGATTGTTTGGGTGCACCCCTTGATTTGGGAGTGTTGTTCGTGGTGGAGCGGTAGTGGCTGCTATGCGTTTCCATCAGTCCGTGTGCGTAATTGGTATATCTACCCTGGCATTGCCTTGTGTGCCGTGTCACCTACCATATCGAGCTTTACTACGAGTTGTGATTTCTCCCGTAGCCTGTGGAGTATCGAGGGTAGCCCCCATTTTGGGAGTACACTAATACTGGATAGACTACTGGGACTATTACGTGTTAAGGTGGAAAATGTAAAGCCTTAATGCTATTTAAAAGTATGTTTATTTTATATTAGACAATAATATAATAGCGAATATTACTACATAGTAGATAGTTTAACGGATCCTTAAAGAATGGGTAATCCCAAGCATTCTTTAAGTTACTTGTACCTTTATTACAGTTCACTTGAGTTGGTTTACATTGTATAAGTATGTATGTCCTGACTCGAGTGTTTTGTGTTTTGCTTTACGTTCGGGTCAGACTGAGTAATACAGCATTAGAGACTCACCTTTGGAGCTGGAGTTTTGCTTTGAAGATCCAGATATCTATTCATTTTGTTGTCCAGTTGATTCCAATTGTATTCTGAGTTGTACCTGATTATCATACTGTTACTCCTGTTGTATCTTGGTATTCCTATTGTATCTTACTTAACTCTGATGTATTTATATAGTAGCTTCATGAACTACTATTTCTTTGTTTCCGCTGCATTATATTACTCTGTGTCTGTGATATGTGATTATTTATTTACTGTATATGATGAGTTTGCCAAATTTTTATTTACAATGCGATATTTTGAGCAATCCAAGTTCGACATGTGCGGATGCGAATGGTTGAAAATATCGGGTCGTTACAGTAATGGAGTATTTTCTTTGCCAAAGTTTGCCCCTCAGTGTGATCGCCACATTCCCCTTCATGAACTTCTTTCAAAACATGCTTTATCTCATCATGAGCGACACAATAGAGTAAGGGAATAGAGAAACATTTCCTGTACATAACTCCTTCTTGCATGATATACCATGAAGCTTTGCGAAGGACTTGTCGCTTTTCATTCCTTCTTTCGAGAAGAATTCCCTGTAGCAAATAGTCTTTGATCGGAGTCGTTAACAACTCCCTCTCAGGCTCCACTTCCAGTGTTTGGTCGATTTCTATCATGTTTAAACTTGGGGCATTTAATACTTCGACCGGGACCAAACCCATTCGCTGTGCATTGTCTGTGCTAGCAAACATTGCCAATGAATCAGCCTCTCTGTTTCGATCTCGTGGAATATGCAAAATGTCATAGTACTCAAATTCTGTCAACAACTCTTGGACTTGGGTAAGGTATGGGGTAAGTCGTTGTCCCTTAGTTTGATAATCTCCCCTGACATGGTACCCTACCAACTGCGAATCGTAAAAGATTTCGAGAGATTTTATTACGAGTTCCTTAGTGAGTTTAAGTCCAACAATCAGAGCTTCATACTCAGCTTCGTTGTTTTTCGTTGAGAAATCAAGCTTTAAAGCATAACAGATTAATCGACCTTCGGGAGTTACAAGCACAATTCCAGCCCCAGAACAATGATAATTAGACGCTCCACTAGTATACAATTTCCACCATATGGTAGGGATTTCGCTGCCTTCTGGAAAATCATCCTGCGCGGTAAACTCTGCTATAAAATCTGCCAGTGACTGACCGTGCACAGCTTTCCGGGAGAGATAAGTAATATCGAATTGACTGAGCTTAATGTTCCACTTGAGTAACCTTCTAGATATCTCAGGTCGCTATAGGACCAGTCTTAACGGCCGGTCAATGTACACATTGATCGGATGTGCCTGGAAGTATGGACGAAGCTTTCGTGATGCAATCAGTAAGCAATAAGCTAGTTTCTCTATTTTTGGATAGTTCCTCCATGCTCCCGTTAATTGTTTGCTAACGTAATACACCGGCCTCTGCGTCCATTTCTCCTCGCGAAGCAATGCAGCACTTACAGCATGTGCCGATACGGCCAAATAAATGTACAGATCCTCATGATCCACCGACTTTGACAAGATGGGGGGTCTCTCCAAATGATTCACCAAAGCTTGAAATGCATCTTTACAATCCTGCGTCCATTTGAAATTTCTTTTCCCTTTCCTAATCAAATCAAAGAAAGGAATGCATTTGTCAATAGCTCTAAAGATAAATTGGCTTAAGGAAGCAAATTTTCCATTCAGACTCTACACTTGTTTAATAGTCCTTGGCGCTTGGACATCGTGGATAGCCTGAATCTTTTCGGGATTAGCCTCTATTCCATCGGCATTGACAATAAAGCCCAAGAATTTCCCTGATGCAACACCAAAAGAACACTTCAAAGGATTAATCTTCATCTTGAAATATCGAAGGATGTCAAACATTTCTGCTAATTCTCTAATGCAGTCGCTTGATCGTCGCGACTTTACGAGCATATCATTAACATACACTTCCATTGTTTTTTCGATCTGACCGTTAAACATCCTATTGATTAAGCGCCGATAAGTTGCTCCCGCATTCTCTAATCCAAACGACATTACTACATAGCAATACAATCCAACATTGTTAATAAAACTGGTGTGCTCTTGATCGAGAATGTGCATCGGAATTTGGTTATATCCCGAGTATGCATTCATGAAAGATAGCGATTCGTGTCCCGTAGTTGAATTTACCAACTGGTCGATCCTCGGAAGGGAGAAACTGTCTTTCAGGCACGCATTATTCAAGTCTGAATAATCAACGCATGTTCACTATTTCCCATTTGCTTTCTTCACAAGCACAGAATTAGATACCCATTGAGGGTAGAGGACGTCGTGGATAAACCCGTTATCTTTTAGTTTATCCACCTCCTCTTTGAGAGCGGCAGATCTCTCCGGATCAATGTCGTGCCTTTTTTGCTTCACCGGACATACCTTAGGTTGATATTCAATGCATGGCTCACAATAGCAGGCTAGAATCCACACATGGCAGAGTGAGTCTAGACGAACACGTCTAGATTTGCTCGGAGAAAACCAGCAAGTTCCTTCATCATCGGGGGGCTGAGCTGTGATCCAATCTTTAGGACTCGTGATGGGTCATCGTGGATGACAGTAACATCAATTGTCAACTCAGCCGGCGCAGCCTTGGACTCTTTGGGCTCCTCTTCGTCATCTCTAAAATCTATATCTCTATAAAACTGACTGTGGCTCCCAAGCCTTGTCGATCTTTGGTAGCTTGTATGCGAACAGTCTTATCCACACCCTTACCTTTTTCTTTACGCTGGGCTTCCCTCAACTGAGCTACATAACAGGCACATCCGGTCGCCTGATCGCCATGAACAACCCCTACACCATTATCCATCGGAAACATTAAAGTCAAACACCATGGGGCAAGAGCTGCCCGGAATTTAGCTAGGTCTGGTCGACCTAGAAAAACATTGTATGGAGAGTCAATATCTAAAACAACAAACGGCAAGATCTGCACTCTCCTTCGTTCACCTACTTCCAACTCTACTAGTAATTCTACATAACCAACAGCTTCAATTGCAATGCCGTTAAAACCGTGTATACATGCTTTAGACGGTTTTAAGTCTTTTGCTTCCATCCTCATCTGATCATAAGCCTTTTTGAAGATTATATTTACTGAACTTCCATATTCAATCAATATCCTTCTCACCAAAGTGGGGCCAATCATGGTCGAAATGACCATTGGGTTGATTGTCGGAGCCTCTACCTTATCTGCATCTCTGTTCCTAAACACAATATCATCTACCATCGTACGTTGCTGTTTTTCCGGAGCTCCATCTTCTATAATCAAACAACATTCAAAATCCATATGCCTATTTGCGCTAACATAACGCTCCATCTCCTGCCAACTCTTATCTGATGGGTGCGGTCCTCCAACTATCGTATTTATCACCATCCTTCCACCAGTCCATGCAGGCTCCTTAGCCTTACACGACGCTTGTCCTTAGTTGGGGTCATAAGTCCCCTGCCCGCCATCCTGCGGGGCTTTCACAAACTGTTGTAATTTCCTTTCTCGAATCAGCTTTTCTATAACATCTTGGAGATGCATGCATTCATTTGTATTATGCCCATAGCACTCATGAAACCGATAGTATTTCCTGGTTTTTTTTGCTTCTCTATTGATTCTTTTGGAAGCGGCTTCCGATACTGCATGGTATTGCAAGTGCACAGATAGATATTCTCCAAGGACGTATTCAACGGAGTGTAATTATTATACATTGGAATCCTAGGCTTCTACCTTCTAGAATCCCTCTTTCGTTCTCGGTTCCTATCTCCGCCTCTCTATTGCCGATTTGGTTTATTCTGAACATTCACTTGGACTTTCCCAGAATTGTCATCAGACTATTTTATTGCAATGTTTCTCTGTACTCCTTATCCACTTGGTCTCGCAACATTCTTTTTTCTGGAGGACCTGGCTTCTTCCTTCCTCAAATATTATGCCGCCTTGACATAAAAGTACTCCAACCTTGCAGGCGGCTTACCGGCTAATCAATCGCCAAATTCAGACTCTGGATCAATCCTTCTCGTCATGGCCATGGGTATCGCATGATCATTCGATTACTGACCTCCGTGACAGCTGTATGAAATCTTTCCAAATAGTCTTTCATCGACTCTCCTAGAACCTGAATCACATTGGAAAGGGACATAACATCTTTAGGATGAGTCGTGTGCATCCGAAATTGCTCCACAAACTTGGTTGCTAAATCATCGAATCTAGAAATTGATCTTGAGGGTAGTCTCGTGAACCACATCATTGCTATTCTGGAAAGAGTTATGGAAAATCACCTACACTTGGTCGTATCATCAGCTCGCACAAAATCCATCAGCCATTCGTATCTCATAATATGTTGCCTGGGGTCGGTTTTTCCCACGTAGGCAGGCATCAATGGCATGTTGAATCTCCTCGGGTATTCTGCTTATAGAACATTATCAGTGAACAGGGTATGGTTTCTCGAGATTCCCCAGTCATCATTAGTCAAGCCTTGGTTCTCTCTTACCAACTGTCTGACCATTGTCGATAAATCTGCTGTTTGGATGGTTGGTGCCAAGCGGTGGTCGTGTTCTACCTCACGTAAATGGTCTGGTCGATGTCTGCGGGCCGTTTCATGCCTTCTTGGTTCACCATCTTTCCGATGCGCGTCTTGTACATTCATTTCATCATCATTCTTTGGAAGAACCCGGTCAGCATTCAATCGGAATCCATCATCCAAACTAACCGTAGCAGCTTCGGTTTAAATCCCAGCGTGCATAGGTAAGTTTCCTTCTCTACCAGATGGATCAACAATGATCATTCCTGGTAGATCACGATGGTCTACAAGTTGACGCCCTGATGTTTCTGCATGATATCTGTCAGTTCTGCGGTGCCTATGATTGTGATATCCATTTGATGAACTAGAGTCTCCGATGCCGAGTAAGGAGTGGGATCCTTCCTAGCTTTGCCCCACCGCTGCTGATTGATTTGGTTCATCAAGTTGATATTGGTCTGAATTTTTTGATTTAGCTGTCGATGGCTCTCCATCGGCTCTCTCATTGAACTATGAAATTCAGCTCTTGTAACAGCATCAGTGGGATTGTGAACTTCAACCGGATCAGCACTCACATTTGTTGGTTGATTGCTTGGATCTCCTTGCTGAATGTTGGTATTCTCGTTTCTTTCCACGTTCTATGAAGTGGATCTAGTATATCTCACCATTATCGATAGCCCTACTTAGATTTCTACAAATCTGAGTAGTACGAGCAATTTTTTGAAGATTACAACAGATCTCCTTTGGGGGATTTATTCAATCCGGTAGCTACAAAGGGATCCTAGAAAACTGAGAATTAAGATTCTCAGTGAAAGCACTAAAATGTTTGCACCAAAATTGGTACAAACACCCAAGAATAAATTTAGTAGAGAAATAAATGAAGAAAAACAAAATTAAAACGAGTAGATAAATCAACAAGCAACTGAGAATCAGCTATAATCAGAAACACAAAGAATTATAGTGGTTCGGCATTGTATGCCTACATCCACTTTAAAGTTTTGCCTTTATTAATCACTTATGAATCTGAATACAATGGAGAAATAAAGATAGCACTTGATTACAATGAAGTCTCCTATCACCAGCAGCGTAAAGACCCTTAAAATGAACCAAGAGACCTGTATTTATAGGGAGAGATGATGAGATATTTCGCTAAGATTTCGGCAGAAGGCACTCTAAGTCCATAGGGCCCCACCATAATGATCAGTGGCCTTAACTTGACAATTTGGAACGACTGACTAAACTTCCACTGATCGTTTTTTCTTGCTTCTAATTCACGTGCGATCGTTTTTGGGGGTTCCACATACCTCTTGACACTGCTCCTAAAATATGGAATCGTTTTGATTTGTAAATTGTGAGATATGGATCGATCTTTGTTGTACTTGGATCGTGCACTAAACTACACTGATCGTTTTGATAGATTGGCAAAAAGATCTACCATCTTCATATTTCAACTTTATGACATGCGATCGTTTTGGTAGGCTCCACTCTTCATTTATTGATACTTTGAAAGTTTCAAATGAATTGGCTTTGTGGATTTTGAGATATTGATTGTTCTCCGCTGATTTGAGCTGTTTTGTGGATCATTCCCGATCGATCCATATAAATCATTGCTTCGTTCGTAACTCCAGCAAATGAGCTCCGATCGTTTTGAAATTTGAGTTGCAACTTCATGGAACTATGTTAGTCATTCCATACTGATTACACCTGGATTGAAACCCGGTCCGGATTTACCTGACTATTATTCACGGTATCATATATAGTCGATTCTTAGAACTGATAACCATCCGTTCTGAGCCAAGTCGATGATATCACAGCCTTGCCAAAAGGCGGGATAACACAACGTCTATCTCGAGCGTTTATTGAACAAGCGCCCGAGCTCTTTCCAAGTTCAGACGCTTGTTCAACAAACGTCTATGCTTCATGTGCTTGTTCAATAAGAGCCTGAAGCAATTTCTGTAGAAAAATTCGTGTGCTTACATTTTGTAAACACACAGAATGTAATTTGTAACCCCAATTTTATTGGAGATGCTCTAAGAACAAAATGAAAATGATACAAAAGAATATATAATATCAGTACTCATCACTGCTATATCTGTTCAAGACTTCAATTTGCTTGTTGTCAAAGTTTATTTTTTATTTTTTCCTTTTTACTTTACTTTTCTTTTTAGTGCATCATGGTGGTAAATAACTAAAACCAACTCCTATAATAACAAGCCCTTATTGTTTCTTGAATTCATAAATTGCTGAACTTGAGTCTGTATGCTAAAACATGAAAATTCAAAACCTATTTGATTTGATTGTACCTTTTTTGCCTTTATTAGGTAGAGTAGGCTAGCCCTGACAGATTTGACCCTGACAGGCTTGACTCACAGTCCAAATAAACCCGGCCCACAGCTCACAATAACGTTGTCAATAAGCTAGTCTCTGTACCACTAGAACTCCTTTTGAGTTGTGACCATGCACTCATTCATGTCCTCACACTGACCACTCCTTTAAACTCAGTTTGAACATTTATTTCAGAATAGTACTAAAAACTAGCATTGAACATTTGTTGCTTACATCATATGCATGTTGCCTAATGCACAATTGAATTTGAGGACCACTTATTTTGTTTAGTAACTGAATCCTAAACTGTTAAAAGAGATGATGTACTCCATTCATGAAATAAATTATCAACCACCAGAAAGACCGAACTGGTTCCATACATTATTAGTCAAAAGCATTTATGAATATAAAGTGCTACACTAATTATGAATGTATACTGTGTTTTGTTTCCAGTTTGCCAAATTAAAGAGTATCTCACTTGCCTTTCAAATACAAGACCTCCAGTGAGCCATAGTATCAAAGGATCTTCTGTCGGGTTTGTTTCAGAACGTATGAAATAGTAGAAGAATTCCACATCAGTCTCCTCGTCCACGTTTACATACCTTCAATGATTTTTCAAAAGGTACGTTATCATCATATTATAAAGTATTTTTTTGGGCCATATTGTTTGTTTGTTTGCTTTCTTTTGTCAACTTCTTGAATAAGAAAAACGATAGTACAAACGCAAAATCTTGAACGTTGTAGTCCAAACTGCTGGAAGATCAAATAGTTTAGTAAAGCGACTTGTTGATAACCCAAAAGAATATGAGGTTTATATTGAAACTGAATCATATGTAGTCTTCTCTCGGGTTTCTTTTTGAACGTAGAAATAGTAAGAGAATTCTACATCATTCACCTCGTCCACGTGCACATATCTTCAATGATTTTCGAAAAAGATATGATGTCAGATGGTGAAATTCTATTATCTCAATGAATTTCCACATTTTATTTGTTCCAATATATCCTAAATGTACTTTTTTTTGCAACATGAAAGAGACACAAAAGAAAAGGAGTTCATGAAAAAGAAATGCATATTTATGTTAAGAAAGAAACATAAAAGTGGAATTAACAGATGAAACGATGCATTTGTGTAGGTTCAGCCTTAGCGCTTCAGATGCACCTAACGCGATTGACTCAACTCGAACTAAAACAAGATAAATTTTGTCTTCGAACGCACACCCTAAATCTAAAAGAGATGAATTTGATGTTTTCTTTTGGTGAAACTCTACATTTTAAAACCATGTATCTTGTGTGGTTTGTTTGGATGGTTTGTGGGGGGGGGGGAGGGGGGTTAAGGTGCATTTCTCTTGATATCCATGTCATATGTCCCAATACATTCAATTTCATCTTCTTACAAATATTGTGAGTATGAGTGCTACTTTATTAAGGATGCTATCATATACATTCAATTTTCTCCTTTCGCTCATCTATTTTCTCGTCCACAAATATTTTTCTATTTATAAAATTCTTCTCTCATCCTTATACATGGATGCCTCCACTACTAGAACAACAGTAAATAGCGATGGAAGCTTCCGACAGACGCCTACGGCTATTTCTGACAGCTACCGACGATCTTCGTGGTGTTTTCGTAAATAAAATATGGTGGCCGTGGTAAACCGTCGAAAACTGACGTAAATTTACCATCAGCGACCGTCGTAAGCAGTCGGAAAAAAGAGTGTATACAAGCTGCAGGTCGAGAACAGATTCATTATCTCCTTTAACTCCAAATTCACCAAAATCCCTAACTCCATCACCTCCTCCTCCTCGTCGGGCAGCCCCTGCGCCTCCCCGATCATCTCCAACTTCATCATTCTTCACTCTCGACAAGCCTAGGCCCTTCATCAATCTCTAATCAAGTTTTATTCCGAAACTCTAATTAATTTTGATTTGTTAAATTAGGGTTAATTTGCTGTTATAGTTGTTTATAATACCACATTGATTGTTTGTTATACTCTATTGAATGCTAAGTAGATTGTTATTATAATTGTTTATCATTTAAATGTAGAGAAAAATAATTTTTTTAGTATATATGTGCGTTAATTGGTGTATATGTGTTGATTAATTAGTGCATATGTGCATTAAGGCTAGCTTGGATTAATTAGAATCGATGGCCAGGATTTAATGTATGCATTTTTAAGATGACGAAAATGATGATGTAGTGTATGCTTTTCTTATAATGTAAATAAATTATTGCAAAAATTGTTGTATAAAACGCTTTATTTTTTATAAATCTCTTAAAGAGTTTTTGGCCCCGTCTAACAAGTACTATATATATGATCGTTGTATGGATATTCGTTTTTTATCATAGAACGGACAGTTATATTCATCCGATACAATATTTGTCAGATTTGTCCATGTATTAGACAAGTTACAAACACAATAAAGTAATTATATTTTAAAAAGCATTTCATTTTAAACGGTTCACAAAATTTCGACAACACTCTCTTTTTGTTCCCTATGTACACGCATATGTGTACGATACATGTAACAAAGGAAATGCTGCCGAAATTTTGTTGAATCGTTTAAAATGAAATGATTTACAAAATATAATTGCTACTGTGTTTGTAATGGGAGGTAGGATGACTAACTATCAAAGTTTAAAACAATAACCTAAAAACTGTAAATTATATTCACAAAATAATTTTTGTAAATCCGTTTGAAAATAAAATTAAATAGAATAATATTATATATTTGCGAAAATTTAAATGTATGGTTTAATTGAAAAATAAAATGTCAATAGGTAAATGATTAATACGTTTTTATGTTTTAAAGTAGGTGGTCAATTATTTTATCAATCGGAGCTGGATATACCAACAAAGAAGAGAAATTGGAGGCTCAATAAGTGAATATTTTCAAAATGGTGTACATGTTTTATTGAATTCGATTTAAGTAATAATGGTAACGACGAAAAAATTCGTTGTCCATGTAGTAGGTGCAATTTATTAAAACAATTGATACCGGATATGATAATAGTTCATTTGCGCCAATATGGTTTCGTGCCGAATTATTTGGTGTGAGATCGTCATGGAGAACTTATAGCATCTAATCTCGTACATTAGGAGGAGGAGGTGGATACAGAAATTGCTATGACGAATCTCATAGAAGATATGGTTGAAGATGCAGCATGTTCAATGTTCCCTACTGTTGAAGTTGATGGTAACGTGTCATAGAAGAATCAAGTATTGGAGCAAAAAAAAATTATGATTTATTGGATGCTGCTAAGAAACCCCTTTGGGATGGTTGTACAAGCGGTACTCAACTATCAGTAACTGCATAATACATTGCGATGAAATCAAAATACAACTTCACAGAAGCCGAGTTTACAGCTATAGTACAAGCTGCAAAACGGCATATGCCACCCGATAATTTAATGTGCTAAAATCATTATGAAGTTAAAAAACTTATGTCTGCTTTTGGTTTGCCGTATCAAAAAAAATATACATGTTTAAATGATTGCATGTTGTTTTGGAAAGAAAACATCAATCTTAGGAGTTGTAAAATATGTAATCAAGAACGATACAAACCAAGAAAAAAGAAGGGAAAGGAAGTTCCATACAAGCGTATGCATTACTTACCCATCACTCCTAGGCTTCAAAGGTTATATGCATCTTCTGTAACTGCGCATCATATGGGATGGCATTGTGTGAGAACACAGGAAGAAGGTACGTTAACACAACCAGCTGATGGAAAAACATGGAAGCATTTTGATAAGACATACCCCGTTTTCGCAGTGGAGAGCAGTAATGTTAGATTTGGTTTATGTACGGATGGATTTTCACCGTTCTCTCAATTTGGTTCAAAATATTCATCTTGGCCTATAATCGTTACACCTTACAATTTACCCCCGTGGATGTGTATGAAAACTCTGTATATGTTTCTCATTATTGTCATCCATGGCCCTGATGATCCGACATAAGGAATCGACGTATATTTACAACCGTTGATTGAAGAGTTGAAAACATTGTGGTATGAAGGTGTTGAAACATATGACATTTCAAAAAAAAATTCGTATGTTCGCTTCTCTGCTATGGACTATAAGCTATTTTCCTGCGTATGCAATGCTTTCGGGTTGGAGTACGGATGGTCGTCTAGCTTGTTCTTATTGTATGGAAGAAACACGAGCATTTTCTTTACTACATGGGAAGAAAATTTCGTGGTTTGACTGTTATCGGTGTTTTCTCCATATTAATTATCCTTTTAGAAAAGATAAAAAACCTTTACAAGTAATAGACATGAGAACTTGCGACCACCAATGATTTGGTCAAACGAAGATATTTATGACCTTGTAAAGAATTATCCAAAAATACATGAAACTGGGGAACAAATTGAAACTCAAGGTAAATCGACGATTCATAATTAGAGCAAACAAAGTATATTTTGGGAGTTGCCTTATTGAAAAAATATCCTAATTCGTTATAATATCGATGTGATGCACAACGAGAAAAATGTGTTTGATAACGCATTAACACGGTTTTGAATGTTAACGGAAAGACTAAAGATGATTTGAAATCAAGACGTGATATAGAGGCAATATGCAATCTTCCTGAGCTTCATATGAAGCTAAATGACACACAAAAAACCCAAAGCATGCTATGAGCTATGTTAACCACAAAATCCACTTAAGAACAGAAGTATGAAAAAAGGTTAATGAAAATGTCAGGCTCTACTGGAATTACAGGCATAGCTTTCGACAAAGGTCACAAAAGAACGTTTCAGAGGCATTAAGAAGGCTTTCGAAGGAGTCGCAGGCACCAGGCGCTCTCGCAAGTGATAAACAGTGAAAAAGCTTTCGAGACAGATGAAAAAGAAAAGCGGAGCTACTCTTCCATCATTTTTAACCTTTCGATGTAGATGGATCTGCGTATATAGGAAAAGCAAGGACGGGCTCGGAACCCCTTTCAAAGGCAATGAACATTTACCTTTCATATGCACGCCAAAACATTTGAAAGCAAAGGTTTCGCCTCCATTAAAATTGCTCCAAACAACCTTTTTGAAAGCATAGTTAGGCCTTTTGAACTGCTCGAAGCTAGTAACATCAGGAGAAGGTTCCGCATCAATCCTCAAACATGCATTCGAAAGCTACCTACAGCATCGAAACCATTGATACTTCAACATCTTCGAAGCTCGAGTAAACAACCTATCGACAGAGTCGAAAGCTCCTATCTTTACTTCTGATGACAACAAAGCAACTTGAAGAGAAAAGCACATTTGTGGCCCTTTCGACGATGTTGAAAGCATTTCAGGAGAAAGTAGGGAACGGGAACACTAAAAACTTAACAAAGGCGAAAGGAAGATAAAAGACCCTTTCGACAAGGTCAAAAGGCCTGGAATAAGAAGAGGAGAAGCGCAAGGACGAGTGAGAGGACTGAAAAAGAAGCCTTTCGACTGTATTGAAGGAAGGCGAGGCCTTTCGACCGCATCGAAAGGAAAGAGGCGAAAGATAAAAGGACCTTTCAATTAGGTCGAAAGCATTGGCGTGGAAGGGGGCCGACCTGCATCTATAAATAAAACCCAAGGGATCCGGTTTTGGGAACCTGATTTTGGAATCCTAAGCTCATTTCTTTTACTTCTACTTCTTTGCAACAACAAAATCTTTGTAAACCCTAAATCAATTTAGGGAAAATCTTTTAAAACTGTAACTCATTTTGGATTAATGATAATGGAGAGATATGCGGATTCATTAAAGATTTCGATTATGAGGAAGATCATTACGATCATTAGCTAGACTAATGATCAATTGCACATGATCTATCTTATTCTCTTAACTTCTTTTTGTCTATGCAAATCAATAAGATCGACTTGGATAACATACATGCAAAACGTAGCATCATCATAACAAATATAATATAATGAAAAACAAGAATGATGATGATGCTTCGACGCTGATAAGTTCATAGAACTTATGAATATCCAAGACGATCTTATATCAAGTATACTGAATAAAGCTTAGGAAACTGGATCTGTTTCGAAAGAATAAAATCCCTTCCGACCTAGTCGAAAGGGTTGTCACGAACGAAATCTGGTCTGAAGTTGGCAAGTAATCATATAAGGAGGAGTCCATTTGAAAGGAACCTACACTTAACTGCATCAGCAACCCTTTAGAAGGGGTTCCTCCACGAAAGAAACAAAACCAACGAGGTCGAAAGCAGCTATTTCACTTTAATAGGTCAAGCATACCCTCCGACATAGTCGAAAGGGATAGAATGAACCTTTTGACATGATAGAAAGGGATGAAAATTAGAAATGAATAGCTATCTTCAACTTATATAATAGAAGGGATTGGAGTAAGATGCTCCTTCCCTTGCCTGCATTTCTAAGTCAATTTCCGAAATTGTTTGGACTAAGTCAATCTGGTCCCAAGGTGGGTTTTCGAAAGAAGTAATCTTTTCGACATCCTTATTTTATATGAACTTATTTTCCTTTCACATAGTTTTGGGGATGTTGAAAATTTTTCTTGTTAACATTTTTAGCGCTAGAAGGAGGGCCTGAACCTCCGACCTTGCTACTATCTTATAGACTAATTATAGATCGTTTGACTTGACATAGGAAAATGAGATCTAAAAGACACAGCAGAATGGATGAAGAGGCCATCCATACTACAACCTTCGAAGAGAACATAACCCCAACCTTCAACTTGGATGGAGTTGTTCAAGGGAAACCTTCAACATCAGCTCAGCAAGATGAAAACACAACCAAAATCAAGCACTTAGAGCAGCAACTACAAGAAATGCAATAACATCTAAAAATGGCGTTATCTCAAAAGTACACAAAAATAGCGAGGCCAACACAGGGAGAGGAAGTGGTCTCACCAAGAAGGAACTAGAAGGCCCATTCAAACGAAAACAAAAGCAAGGTTGATCTAACATCTTCAAAGAAGGAGCGTGCCCAAACTAAAGCAGATCATCAACGAAGGGTGCTCGATAAATCACTTGAACAATCTGGTAGTGCTACATCAAAAGAATACCATCCAAACCAGAAAAAATATCATGATGTTGAAGCCCATCTAAAGGATGCAGCGGAGAAAGCAATTAAAGATGCAATGAATGCAAAGGAGAAGAGGACCATGGACGAAAACGTCAATGATAACAAGCAAGTTCAACCCTTTACAGATGAGATTATGGCAACAATCATCCCATCTTATGTAAAGATTTCGATAATGAAGTATCATGGAATCACAGATCCAGATGATCATTTGATGGCTTTTGATAGCCAGATGGATCTATATAATGCATCAGGAGATATCAGATGCAGATTATTTCCTGTAACTCTCCAAGGGGCTACGGGAAAATGGTATAGACAATACTAAGAGAAGACCATTTACTCATGGAAGTAAGTTTTCTACGAATTCTCTGCTCAGTTTTGCATATGTAAAGATCCTACCATTGATTACACAGTTCTCTCCAACATAAAGAAAAGGCAAGGGTAATCATTGGGAGATTATCTTAAAAGATTCAACACTGAGGCACTGAAAGTAAAGGACATGAATACCTGAATACCCGTGACAAGTATATCGCGGTTCATTCTGGCTTAATAGTGACCACCCCATTCTGGAAGCAAATTATTGTAAATGGGTGTAAAGATCTGCAAGATTTCCATTTTCAAGCAGACAAGTTCATTCAAATGGATGATGTTACTATCAAATATCCTTTCGACCTTGTCGAAACCAGTTTGAACAGAAGACAAGGAAGAACAAGAAGAAGAAGCTCCAGCAAGTCCTTTCGAAGGAGTCGAAGGGATGCTACAGCTAAAGTCTAGAAGATTCACAACCTTTCAAAGGGGTCGAAAGCAACCTTCCGCTTCAGTGACTGCCTTTCGAAGCAGATGATTCCACATGCATCAAGACCTTTCGATGTGTTAAAGTAACACCTTTCGAAGACAAAGGAGGACAACTCTTCATATACGTGCCAAACCTCTCAAAACCAAAGGTTTCGCCTTCACTCAAACCACTCAGAAGCGTACATTGGTCAGAACAACTCTTTCGAAAGCCTAACCAAGCCATTCGAACCGGTCAAAGCCATTACTATCCAAGGGAAGTTTCGCATCAAGTCACAAGCAAAAGTTCATGAGCAACTAACAGAGTCTATACCATCAAAATTGCAACACCTTCGAAACCCCTGGATGCGGCCTACCGACGGAGTCGAAAGCTCCTACAAAGCAACATAAAGAAGAAAGCCACAACCGTCCCTTTCAACAAAGGCGGAAGCATTCTAAAGATGATACGACAGTCACCTTTCGACCAAGTCGAAAGCATTGGGGTCGAAAGGTACTGACCCGCATCTATAAATAAGACCACGGGGTCTGGTTTTAGGGGGGCTCATTGATTCTACACTTGTATTTTCTTAATTCTAAAAAGCTGTAACCTAATTTGTAAATTGAATTGGGGAACTTGAGCAATAAAGACTTTGTTGAGTTACGAAAGGGAAGTCTTCAATATATTTAATTACTTAGTTGTTTCACAAGCTTTTATCGTATCTAACCGTGTGTTACGGTTGTTTACCACATAGAAAGGTCTCTTCCGACAGGATCGAAACATCCGCATTCTCAAGTAATTCCAGTTATAGACATCTGGCCACGTTTCATTGGACTTTTACTTTCGAGTGGATTGACACCTTAATCCAAACCAGTTTTACCTTTGATTCCTAATCCAAACCTTAGACACTTAAGACTCCAACTTTCGAACAAGGTCGAAACCTCAATCCTAACTGAATTTACCTTAGTTCCCAGATACAAAAGCCTAAGTCATCAAATAACCTAGCCGTCGATAGGGTCGAAACCCAATAAGTCAAACCTTTTCCTGGGATTCATAGAACTATTCATTTGTGTCTCACAACTGCTTCGAAAGGAAGGCTTTCGAAGGAATTGTCATACTAAACTCGAAAGGTTGAGAAGAAAAGAAATTATGTGTTTCGACTAGGTTGAAAGGTTGATACAAGAAATTCTTCACTAAATCATCTAATTCGAAAGGTCAACCAAAGGGAATATACACTTACCAATCTCTTCAACTTAACTAAAGGAGATCAAAAGGGATTAACCTCTTTCCTTAACTTTACTTTAGGGTGTTTACAAGATATCTTGTTAACATTTTGGTGCTAGAAGGAGGGCTCGAACCTCCGACTCTGTTGAACATCCAACACCGCTTATCTCTAACCAAATCCTATTTCAAGCTACCTACTTTTGATCTAACTTCATCATGGCTGGAAAAGTTAAAAGATCTGAGCAGGGATCTTCTAAACCACACTTGATTGGATTCTGACTACAGACAACTAATGATAAGAATCTCCAGGAAGAACAACTATTAAGGATGAAGGCTTTAAGAATCATAAGGAAAAAGAAAGTTGAAGCCTATGATCCACTTAAAAGGTTTAAACCCTTTTCATGTTGGTCCCACCCCAATCTTTACTTTAGGGGAAAAGAAAAAGGAAAGTGACAATTTATTTGACCAAATGAGAAAAACAATTCAACATTATACCAAAGGCACAATCTTTGAAGAAGGAATAATGGTAGATTACAACGCCTTTGCACACAAATGGGGTCAAGTCACAAACGGGACAATACCTACACCAGAACAACCCCAAAGAATTTTAAAGAGAAAACCAGATATTAAAGGAGAAACTCCAGAGCCAAGTAATAAAAGATTTAAAAGCCATCCTCAAGAAACAAGTTTCAAGTCAAGACTTCCTAAAGAGTGCAATCTAACAACATCCATAGAGAATGTCTACTTGCTAACAAAGGATGAGCTCAACTATTGCCCTTAACAAAAGAAGAAACCAAAAAATGAAAGGAATCTAGGAGGATCCTATTGCCATTACCACATAATGAATGGTCATAAAACTAATCACTATAGAGCCTTGGAAGGGATGATAATCAACTTTTACCATTAAGGCAGAACCAATCAATGTGTTTGTAAAGAAATACTGAATGATATCAATAAAGAGCTACTTTTCTTTAAAGAGAATCTACATGGTTGGGAGTGAAATGCTCCTTTTATTTGGACATTACCTTAAAACGGTCAAAGCCTCTATCCGCGCCGAGTTGGCCAGGGCAGAGCACCTCATGGAGGGAGGAGTGTAAGCCTTTAGCCATTCCATGGTATAGCCAAGTTATAGCATCGACAAGACCTTGGTCGCGCCTCTGGCCAGGTCAAGGCGCCTCCTGGCGAGAGGACGGAGTAAGCCTTTATCCACGCCACATTATGGCCAAGTTAAAGCACAGAATAAGCCACTGTCTGTGCCACGCTATGGCTAGGGTAGGGCGCATCCTGGAGGGAGGTCGGAGTAAGCATTTATCTGCGCCACACTATGGCTAGGTTAAAGCACCGGACAAGCCCTTGGTCGCGCCACTGGTCAGGTCAAGGCGCCTCCTGGAGGGAGGTTGGGTAAGTCCTTGGTTCCAGCCTATAAGAATGAGCTAACCAAGAGCACTAGAATACAATGGACTAAGATGTCCAAGCCCGAGAAAGCAGCATATCTATAAGGGACTAAGATGTCCAAGCCCGAGAAAGTGGCATATCTACAAGGGAATAAGATGTCCAAGCCCGAGAAAGCGGCATATCTACAATGGACTAAGATGTTCAAGCCCAAGAAGTAGCCTATCTATAGCAGACTAAGATGTCAAGCCCGAAAAGTAGCATACCAAATGATGGACAAAGACGTCCTAGCTCGAGAAGTAGCCAGTCAAACTGCGACAACATACTAGGCCTAAAGGGTCTATATATGTCGAAAAAGACAGAATCTAAGGAGTAGAAGAACTCCGTTTATTAATACCTGAATTTGGGTTTCAGGATTCTCATTTCTGAACTTCATCTATTAGTACCTGAATCAGGGTCTCGGGTCTTTATCAATAACTTACATCCTTTATCATACCCGAATCTAGGTTTAGAAACTATTGCTTAACTTCACTTTAATGCCCTACTCTGGGCTTGAGATTTCTATTATGGATTCCTAATTATTCACTACTAATACCCGAATCTAGGTTGAATACTTCTATCAAAAGATCATTATAATGGGCTTCCAGTCATCATCAACAAAATACTTGAATCTAAGTTTCAAGTTTCCTAATCTCTAATATCATCCACTAATACTCGAATCTGAGTTTCGGGTTTCTAAACTTTTAGATTTTATTCATACCCGAATATGGGTCATGGGATTTCTACTACAAATTTTCAGATGATGATTTCTAGATTTCTATTCCTTGATCATATTAAACTCTCTATTGATTAATGCCAGAGGATGATTCTCTAAAAATATTTATACCCGTGGTTGAAGATAAAATTTTCTACCAACAGACTTCAGATATTCTAGCAATATGGTTAAAGTTAAATTCTTAATTATTGCTCATCATGATCAAAGATGATTTTCAAGGCATTCAGTCAAATACGATTATCGTTCATTTATTACCATACGATTGACATAATGATTTTTTAATCTACGCAAATGATACAGATGGACTTTTATATCAATTTCAAGCTAACAATTGGAAATATTATTTGCTTTGTACTTTTCATGGAAATTAGAACAATATAGAAAAATGAAGAATTCAGCATATACAGATATTGCGGTACAAGCTATCAAACAAATGTTTCAGAGATAACATTACAGGAGAGGACCACAAATCATGTGCTATTTACAAAATTTACATGATTTACACAACTAATAAAATTATTTACAAGTGTATAGAACAAATTTATACATTTTTCAAAGTATAAATTCTTCATGTATCTTGAGCATCCTTTTTCAAGTTCTCAACAATCGAGGGATCTACGATGTGATAGAGACACAAAGAACTTCTTTAAGTTTCTTCTCTTTCTTCCTTATCTTGTCCTCATCATCAATCGCACCGATATTAGTCTTCAAAGCGCGATTGAAAGCTCTATTTGCACCTCTAAGGGTCCTGTTTTCCCTTTTTAATTCAACAACGCGCTTTAAAAGGAGATAATTCTCGCGTTCGAGTTTTTGAATTTTAGCAGCATATTCGTTTATGCACTGTGAATATTTAGCTTTCAGCCGTTCGTCAAAGTATTTCATCATTTCGAATTTAACTTTCCTACACCACTCACCTACTACCTTCTCATCTAAGCCTGAAGGAGGATTTGTTGTGGTAGGAAATTTCTGAGTTGCAAGGGAAGAAGATCTAGTAGCTTTATCAACAGATGAAGTAGTAGGGGAGATTAGTAAATCAATACTCGAGATAGTATCCCCCATAATTAATTCCAATGTGTAATGCCTCTGAATTTTAATTTACATTATTCGGGATATTTAATTCGATAAATTAAATAGAATAATTTGAATAATTTGGGAGATGAGATTAATAAATCCAATGGCTGTGTCTTAATGAATGAACTAAAATAAGACTTAACTAAATTTAGAAGAAGGAATTTTCCTAAGGGGTAAACTTGGAAATGGGGCTACATTTCTTAGTATATATCTCTTCCTCCACTTTAATAAATTTTCACTTTCTCATTCTTAACTCCTCACCAACATCGACCGGCCATTAAAAGCTCCAGGAAGAGCAGTAAATTGAAGAAAAAGCTAAGGAATTAAAGCTAGGAAATTATCTCATTCTCCAATCAACTAATCAAGGTAAATAATCATGTTCATCATCTCATTTTATGTGTTTGGATCGGTTATAGGTTATACCTGATTCATATTTGTGGTTTTGGTTAGGATATAACCATTTAAACCTTCGTTTGGATAAGATTTAGGTGTTTTAAAATGTTAATGAGCTAATTAACACGTTTCGTTCGGTTTTGGTTAAATTCTGAGTTGTTTTGATCTTCATATGCTTTGAAATTTTAATATGTTGAAGTATATGATTTATAAGATTTTTGGTGATTGTTAGGGATTTTTCCTTAGTGGTTAACTAAGGTAATTAAATTAATTAAGCCTAAGGGCTAAACTGCAATATTGCTTCCGCCTTGGTCAAAGCCGAAGGGAAATTGCTTTCAAAAATTGGTTTGGGGAAGAAGTATAGTGTTTTGAGAAAAAGTTGGTTTTTCCTAGAATTATTACTACTTTTTAATGCGTATAAAATTAAACCATGGATCATACCTACCAAATAACTTATTTTTAATTTTCATTTCTATGAAAATATTAGTAAAAGTAAAAAGATCAATGTAAACAAATGAACAACAAGGTCAAGGACTATTTTATACTTTTTACTATTTGGAAGTACAGGAGAAGGCTCCTCAGCCAATCAAAATTAGACAAGCATGCTAGAACATCACTTCAGTAGGCCCAGTTCTGCCTTCGCCTCCAACAAACCCGCTTTTACCCCATTGATGAAGTCAAAAGGTACCTTTAGTCTAAGACGAAAGGTAAAAAATTACCCTCAACCTAAGTGGAAAGGTAGGCAACGTGTCGAAGGGAAGAGGGGCGATGGGATGGGGAGGCTGCTTCCTTTGCTTTTGAATAGAAACATAATTGCTTTCAAATAAGTTGATGAGGGATCCATCGACTCTATCATTTTACAAAAGACTAAAAATTTTATGTACTCAAGAAGGGGTTTCGAAGGGGATCTTTGAAAGCTTAAACCTTCAATAGTATTGTTTTAAAATGTTTTCTAAAAAGGTGTTTTAATACCTTTCGGCAAAGTCGAAGGGTTAACCTTCCAACATGGTCGGAAGTATACTTTTGAAGGGTTGACTCCAATACCAACACTTCATTGTTTTGAATGGTTTCGAAAGGTTTTGATTTCGAAAGGTTTGATTTCTAAAGGTTTGATTTTGAAAGTTTTTGAAGGGGTTATCTTCAATGATTGCGAAAGGTTTTGATTTCAAAAGGTTTTGATTTCGAAAGGTTTGATTTTGAAAGGTTTTGATTTTGAAAGGTTTGATTTCAAAAGGTTTTGAAGGGGTTATCTTCAATGATTGCAAAAGATTTTGAGTTTGATTACTTTAGAAAGGTTTATAAATGGTTTTATAAGGGGGGATACCCCAGACTTTTGATAAGGTCGAAGGGTAGAACCTTCCGACTAGGTCGAAAAGAAACCTTTCGACAAGGTCGAAAGGTATGATTTTGTGATACTTTCAAAAGGAAGGCTTCCGAAGGGGCTAACTTCAGAGGGTTGTTTGCTTTCGAATGGGAGTTCATTCGAAGGGTTTTAAAGGGCTATTTTTAGTCATTTTCTTGAGTTAAATTTTGCTAATTCGAAGGGGCTACTTCGAAGGGTTAGAGCATAAAATACTTATCTTTGTTTGAATATATAAGGGGGATCCTTATTTAAATTGAATGTTATAAAATTTTGGGGACACCGAGGTGGGTTTAATGTTTTCGATACATAGTTTGGAGTTACAAACAAAAATAGGCTTTCGAAAATATACATTGGGAATAGGTTAAACAGGAGGTATACCTGGAAAAAATAAGTAATCATAGGGATCATGAATTTTTATAAATAATCATGGGGATCATGATTTTTTAGTTGGCCAAGTGATGGGTTCTTGGTTAACCTAGGAAAACCATGGAATGTGCGGTGGATAGCCCACATCAAATTTCTAAAGTAAAGAATGTTTTGCCATAGGTGGTTAGCATCGGGATTGGCACCCAAGGGTTCATAGTCATCCTAGGAAAACTATGGAGAGTGCGGTGGAGAGCCTACACCGTCTTTTATAAAACAATGTACGATGGATAATCTGCATTTATTTTAAAGGGATTTGGGACGGACAGTCCTATTAAATTATGACGGATAATCATTTTAAAGATTTTAGAAGGGAACTCTAATAAATTGATTTTAGATAGGATATCTAATAAATGGATGGGATATCCAATACATATGATTTATGGCTTTATTTCATATTATGTCAAGATTAATCATTTTGGGTGCAGGGGCATAGTAAATGATTTGCATGTTTTATTTTGGATACTAGTGAGGGGAAAACCCGTTCCGCTAAGCGGCATGGTCTCACTAAATATTTATTTATGAAAAGAGATGATAAGGGATTATTCATACCAGACTTATTGTTTGACTCGAAGTTTGTGTTTCTCCGCAAACTCTCGGGTACTCAAAATTAATTTGAGTAATCTGAGAGTGGGAAACTCTCAGGTTTTGGATGAATAAGCTTCTGTAGATGTGTAGGAGGTAGTGTTAGCTATATAGGAGCTATTTTGTGTTTTCCACTATGATGTACTAAGAACTGTAAAGTTTATATTTATTAGTTCAATGGTCGTCATAATGGGACATCTTCGTATTTCGCTCTTATTGTATTTTGTACATGTATATGTGATCTGAACATGGTTAACGTTTGGGATTATGTAATTAAATATTAAATTGAAATTCATAAGAAATCAGAAATTATGTTTTGTTGAAGTTTAAATTTTTTCATGTTCTTGTGTTTCTGTGTTGCCAATAGTTTAAAGATTTCAATTTCGGTCACTCAGAAATAACACCTATGGATGACTACAGCATCCATAGCAGTTATATTTGAGCCTCCAGAAGTGGGATGTTACAAGTTGGTATCTAATGAATCTAAAATATGGTTGGGCTTGGGTAAGCGTTATAGTAACGTATGTGTACTTTGCTATAAATACCTAAGTATGTATTCCCCAATCTCTTAAACCTTTCTTCTGTATCTTACTAAGATTGGATTTCAGGTAGTATAAAATTAAGATATGGAGGTAGGAAACGGAAGAGTGAATCAAGGTGGGAGACGCATCGCAAAACATGGAAATGTTCGACCCAATACTAGGAGCAACCAAGGTCGACAAGCAAATGCAAACCCATATGCAATGCTAATGTTGGTGCTAAGATTCCGCTGGTTGTTATGGGGATAATGTATTAGTTCTTCGTGAATATGATGCAAGCTGGAGCAGTTGTGGGAGTGGCTATAGGGAATGCTGGAGGAGCTAATCTGGTGGCCCCAGTTGGCAATAATTATGCCAAGCTGACCAGGGATTACGCTAGTCTTAGAGGAAAGCCTTTTCTGAGAACCGAGGATGCAATAGGAGTGGAGAACTAGCTATTGCATTGTGAGATGATATTTGCAGATCTCGGCTTGATGGATATGCATAAGAGGAGACTTGCTTCAAGGCAATTGCAGGGAGCAGCATTCTTTTGGTGGAACAGAGTTACCGTGGAAGAGCCAGAGGAATATCTGACTTGGACTGAATTTCGAAGGAGGTTTGAAGAAATATTTCTATCAAAGGTTACCAAGCCAGCATTGCTCAAGAAATTTGCAGATTTAGTCCTGGGGGATAGATCGGTGATTGAGTATGCTACATAGGTTAATGAGCTGTCCCGTTACAAATATGCTACTGTTGATACTGTCATTCGAAGGAATGATAAGTTTATCAGGGGTTGAATCTTGAGATCGCCAAAGCAACCAAGCTAAACCTCCGGGATCCGTGTCATATTGTTGTTGAGATGGCTATTCGGAATGAAGAGATGCTTTCTACTTTTGGAAAAGGGAAACCAATTGAGGTTCAGAATTTTTAGGGTAAGAAGCGGAAGTTCTTCAAGAAGAAAGGTGCCCAGTCGGGAGTAGCAGCCAAGAAGAGCAAGGCTGATACTGTCTATTACAAGTGTGACAAGTAGGGGCACTATGCTAATGAGTGTCGCTCGGGTGATGGAAGAGAAGTTGCAGTGAGGCCGAATATGAAGTGCTACAACTATGGCCAAATGGGGCATTACAAGGACAAGTGTCCTGAGGCTGCTAAAGCTGGAAAGGGAAAGGTCTTTGTGTTGGAACCATCATCCTCTAGACCAACAGCTGCTAAGAACGGAAAAGTTGTGATGGAAGGTATGCTTATGATTCATAGTACTCCGGTTAGGACACTATTTGATTCTGGTGCATCACACTCATTTATATCTCAGTATTTGATAGATTGCTTATGTCTGGAACCTTGATACCTTATTACTCCTTTAAGGGTTGCAAATCCTATAGGAGGGTATGCAACTCTGGGAACGAGATATGACCAGTTAAAACTTGATTTGTTAGGTCATATGTTTGCATGAAGTTTATATGTTTTTTATTTTGTGGGTTTCGGGTAATATTAGGTATGGATTGATTAGATAGATATGAAGCTAGGATATTTTGCCAGGAGGGGGAAATATCATTGAGACACCCTAACAGCCATAACCGAGTCATTTACTCGGTAAGGAGTTCGAACGAAAATGCTTATGCATTATTGGGTGCCATGGAAATGGAAGCAGAGCTGAAGCAGGTTTATGTAGCAAGAGAGTTTGCGGATGTGTTTGAACCAGTTTCGGGCTTGCCACCGAAAAGAGCTATCGAGTTTCGGACAGATCTCATACTGGGAGCTGAACCCATAAGTAGACCACCTAGAAGGATGTCACCAACCGAGATGAAGGAATTGAAGGTGCAGCTAGTGGAATTGGAATGAAAGAATTTCATTTGATCAAGCAGTTCGTTTGAGGGAACGGCCACGGTATTCGTGAAGAAGCCAGATGGGTCGTTAAGGATGTGTATCGACTACCGTATACTGAACAAGAGGACGATTAAGAATAGGTATCCTTTGTCAAGGATCGACGACTTATTCGATCGGTTAAGTGGAGCCCGAGTGTTTTCCTAGTTGGATTTGGCGACAAGTTTCCATTAGCTAAGGGTGGCAGAGGACAGTATTCCTTTGACGACGTTTAGGACCAAATATGGGTCTTACGAATGGTAGGTTATGCCATTCGGGCTTACTAATGCGCCAGCTTTCTCTGTGGATTTGATGAACCGGGTTTTCTGAGAGTACTTGGATAGGTTCATGTTTGTTTTTATTGATGACATTTTGGTATATTCTAAGAATGAGAAGGATCATGCGGATCATCTTAGAATAGTGTTGGAGACACCTAGACAACATCAGCTGAAGACGAAGTTCTCCAAATGTCATTTTTGGAAGAAGGAAGTGAAGTTCCTTGGTCATGTAGTTTTCGAGGAAGGGTTAGCAGTTGATCCAGATAAGATTGAAGCTGTTAACAATTGGAAGAGACTAGAGAAGGTAAGTGAGATTAGGAGTTTTCTTGGTCTTACGGGATACTACCGAAGGTTCATTAAGGATTTCTCGCGGATAGCGGCATCCTTGACTATGCTAACCAAGAAGAACGTGAAGTTCGTTTGGTCTGACAAATACGAGGAGGCATTCCTTAAGTTGAAACATTTGTTAAACCATGCACCCGTGTTAGTAGTTCCAGATGGGAATCAGGGATTGGTAGTTTACACCGATCAATGTGGTACTGGGTTAGGTGTTGTGCAGAATGGAAAGGTTATTGTCTATGCTTCTAGACAGCTTAGACCGCATGAAGTGAGATACCCGACTCATGATTTGGAGTTGGCAGCGGTAATCTTCACATTAAAGTTATGGAAAAAATATCCTTTGGGAGAAAGGTTTGAGCTATTTACGGATCATAAGTCTCTACGGTATTTATTCTTCCAGAAGGAGCTGAACATGAGACGGCAGAGATGGCTGGAGTTTGTTGCAGCTTATGATTTTAGCATCGTGTATACACCAGGAAAAGAAAATAAGGTGGCTGATGTGCTTAGCAGGAAACATCAAAATGTGGTGTTAGCTATGTTGGCGGAATGGAAAGACTTGAAATCACTGGTTGCTTATAGTGTGCAGTTGAGGACGACTGCTGGATCTAGTCGGAATATCGCCATGATGTCTTGTTTGGAAGTTCGATCAGTTCTGATCGAACGGATTACTTCTAGGCAGAAAGAGGATCCAATGTTAGTAGAGAGGATTAGAAGGTTAGAAGTTGGAACCGAGATTGATGATTTGAAGGATTTTATTCTTGACTGCAGGGGTTGGTTGAGAAAGAAGGAACGGTTATGTGTTTCGGATGTTGGAAACCTTAGGAAGGAAGTTCTTAAGGAATGTCATCGATCGAAGTTTACAATTCATCCTGGGGGAACCAAGATGTATCAGGATATGAAGAGAAGTTTCTTCTGGGAAGGAATGAAGAGGGATGTTGGCTTATAGGTAAAACAGTGTTTGAACTGTCAGCAAGTAAAAGCCGAACATCATAAGCCAAGTGGGTTGCTTCAGCCTTTGGATATTCTAGTTTGGAAATGGTGCTCGATATCCATGGATTTTATTGACGGGTTGCGAAGGTCAAACTAGGGTAATGATAGAGATGCTTTGTTTACTAGCAAGTTCTGGAAGAGCCTACAAAGTGTGTTAGGCACTAAGCTCAAGATGAGTACCGCATATCATCCTCAGATGGATGGGCAGACAGAGAGAGTCAATAAGGTACTTAAAGAATTATTGAGGGCTTGTGTGCTAGATTTTAGTGGTTCTTGGGAAGATCATTTGCACTTAGTGGAGTTTTCCTATAATAATAGTTATCAGACTACTATAGGAATGGCGCCTTTTGAAGCTTTGTATAGAAGGCCATGCAAATCACCAGTATGTTGGTTAGAGACTGAAGACCGGTTTGTCCTTGGTCCAGATTTGGTGAGAGAGGCGACAGAAAAGACCGAGTTGATACGGGAAAGAATGAAGAAAGCTCAGTCTAGGCAGAAGAATTATGTAGACAAAAGGCGTAAGGACCTAGAGTTCTTAGTTGGAGATAGAGTTTTCATCAAGGTATCGCCGATGAAAGGTGTGGTTCAGTTCGGGAAGACAGGGAAGTTAGCACCGAGATATGTTCGACCATTCCTATATCAGAGAGGATTGGGAGACTCGCATACTAAGTAGATTAACCGAGTAATTTGGTCGGGGTTTACAATGTGTTTCATGTTTCTCATCCTAGGAAGTATGTTCATAATCCAGAAACTACTATTGCTCCGACGACACAGGAGGACTTAGTGGTGGAACCAGATATGACTTTTGTGAGGCAACCAGTCCGTGTTGTGGCAGAAGATGAGAAAAGACTAAGGAACAAGACAGTCAGGTTGGTGAAAGTTCAGTGGAGCGACAACGTGAAGGATTGTATTTGGAAGACAAAAGACAAGATTAGGGCTACTTTTCCTGAGCTATTTTAGATGGTATGTTCTATATAGAGTTTATATAGAATTTGGCTAGTAGGTTATACTAGCTTTTCTTGCATGGGCTATATGCTTGTTGTTGTGTCCTTGCTGAAATTTCAAGGACAAAATTCATTAAGGGGGGACTCTGTAATGCCCCTGAATTTTAATTTACATTATTTAGAATATTTAATTAGATAAATTAAATAGAATAATGTGAATAATTAGGGAGATGAGATTAATAAATCCAATGGCCATGTCTTAATAAATGAACTAAAAATAAGACTTAACTAAATTTACAAAAAGAGGAATTTTCCTAAGGGGTAAACTTGGAAATGGGGCTACATTTCTTAGTATATATCTCTTCCTCCACTTTAATAAATTTTCACTTTCTCATTCTTAACTCCTCACCAACTTCGGTCGGCTATTAAAAGCTCCAGGAAGAGCAATAAATTGAAGAAAAAGCTAAGGAATTAAAGCTAGGAAATTATCCCATTCTCCAATCAACTAATCAAGGCGAATAATCATGTTTATCATCTCATTTTTTGTGTTTGGATCGGTTATGGGTTATACCTGATTCATATTTGTGATTTTGGTTAGGATATAACCATTTAAACCTTCGTTTGGATAAGACTTAGGTGTTTAAAATGTTAATGGGCTAATTAACACGTTTTGTTCGATTTTGGTTAAATTTTGAGTTGTTTTGATTTTCATATGCTTTGAAATTTTAATATGTTGAAGTATATGATTTATAAAAAATTTGGTGATTTTTGGGGATTTTTCCTTAGTGGTTAACTAAGGTAATTAAATTAATTAAGCCTAAGGGCTAAACTGCAATATTGCTTCCGCCTTCGTCGAAGCCGGAGGGAAATTGCTTTCAAAAATTGATTTGGGGAAGAAGTATAGTGTTTTGAGAAAATGGTTGACTATTTTATACTTTTTACTATTTGGAAGTACAGTAGAAGGATCCTCAGCCAATCAAAATTAGACAAGCAAGATAGAACATCACTGTAGTAGGCCCAGTTCTGCCTTCGACTCCAACAAGCCAGCTTTTATTCCTTTGACGGAGTCGAAAGGTACCTTTCGTCTAAGACGGAAGGTAAACGATTACCCTCCGCCTAAGTGGAAAGGTAGGCACGGTGTCAAAAGGAAGAGGGGCGAAGGGATGGGGAGGCTGCTTCCTTTACTTTCGAATAGAAACATAATTGCTTTCAAATAAGCTGAAGGGGATCCTTCGACTCTATCATTTTACAAAATACTAAATTTTTGTGTATTCAAGAAGGGGTTTCGAAGAGGATCTTCGAAAGCTTAAACCTTCAAGTGTATTGTTTTAAAAAGTTTTCAAAAAGGTATTTTAATACCTTTCAGCAAAGTCGAAGGGTTAACCTTCCGACATGGTCGGAAGTATACTTTTGAAGGGTTGGCTCCAATACCAACACTTCATTGTTTTGAATGGTTTCAAAAGGTTTTGATTTCAAAAGGTTTGATTGTGAAAGGTTTTGAAGGGGTTATCTTCAATGGTTGCGAAAGGTTTTGATTTTGAAAGGTTTTGATTTCGAAAAGTTATGATTTTGAAAGGTTTGATTTCGAATGGTTTTGAAAGGGTTATCTTCAATGATTGCGAAAGGTTTTGAGTTTGATTACTTTCGAAAGGTTTATAAATGGTTTTATAAAGGGGGATACCCTGGACTTTTGATAAGGCCGAAGGGTAGAACCTTCCGATTCGGTCGAAAAGAAACCTTTCAACAAGGTCGAAAGGTATGAAGATGCTTTCAAAAGTAAGGCTTCCGAAGGGGCTAACTTCAGAGGTTTGTTTGCTTTCGAATGGGACTTCATTCGAAGGTTTTTAAAGGGCTATTTTTAGTCATTTTTCTTGATTTAAATTTTTCTAATTCGAAGGGGCTACTTCGAAGGATTAGAGCATAAAATACTTATCTTTGTTTGAATATATAAGGGGATCCTAATTTAATTTGAATGTAGTAGGGAAGACTGGTAAATCAATACTCGAGATACTATCCCTCATAATAAATTCCAATGTATAATGCCCCTGAATTTTAATTTACATTATTCGGGATATTTAATTGGATAAATTAAATAGAATAATGTAAATAATTAGAGAGATGAGATTAATAAATCCATGGCCATGTCTTAATGAATGAACTAAAATAAGACTTAACTAAATTTAGAAGGAGGAATTTTCCTAAGGGTTAAACTTGGAAATGGGGCTACATTTCTTAGTACATATCTCTTCCTCCACTTTAATAAATTTTCACTTTCTCATTCTTAAATCCTCACCAATTTTGGCCGGCCATTAAAAGCTCCAGGAAGAGCATTAAATTGAAGAAAAAACTAATTAATTAAAGCTAGGAAATTATCTCATTCTTTAGTTAACTAATCAAGGTGAATAATCATGTTTATCTTCTCATTTTCTGTGTTTGGATTGCTTCTGGGTTATACCCAATTCACATTTGTGATTTTGGTTAGGATATAACCATTTAAACCTTCGTTTGGATGACATAGGTATTTTAAAATGTTAATGGGCTAATTAAAACGTTTTGTTCGGTTTTGGTTAAATTCCGAGTTGTTTTGATATGCTTTCAAATTGTTGTAGGCATTTTCGCCCACTGCATGATGAATATGAGGAGTCCGAAGAAAAATCGTCATTCTTCTGGAACAGACTCAAACTAGTTTAGAGGTATTCTCGAGATCAAGATATGGACATAGGTCAAAATCGCGTCTCAATCTGAGCTACGGATTGAGAGATATGATCATCTTAAGATTTGCCCACCACCGTATCATGGGGCCGATACCGAGATGCTCTACCACCATTCAAGGTCGACAGTCCAACAGCAAGCCAGGATCCCCTGTCCGATGACCGAACCAAAACTTTGGTTTAGTGCTTGCTTGTAGTCGAGGCTTGAAAATCTCGAGTCTGCTCGGAGTCGACGCGATGACCGAACCAAAACTTTGGTTCGGTGCTTGCTTGGAGTCGGGCCTTGAAAATCTAGAGTCTGCTTGGAGTCGCTTGGATTACCGAACCAAAACATTGGTTCGGCGCTTGCTTGGAGTCGGTCCTTGAAAATCTGGAGCCTGCTTGGAGTCGGTTGGATTACCGAACCAAAATTTTGGTCCAGCGCTTGCTTGGGGTCGAGGCATGAAAATCTCGAATCTGCTTGGAGTTGGCGCGATGCCCGAACCAAAACTTTGGTTTGGCGCTTTCTTGTAGTCGCCCTTGAAAATTTGGAGTCTGCTTGGAGTCGGTTGGATTACCGAACCAAAACATTGGTTCAGCGCTCACTTGGAGTCGGACCTTGAAAATCTGGAGTCTGCTTGGAGTCGGTCCGATGACCGAACCAAAACTTTTGTTCGGGGGTTGTTTGGAGCCAGGCATAAGAAATTTAAGGGTTTATTTGGAGTTAGTTGGGGTAATGCTGCTTGGAGTCGGGTGAAGGTTTCCTTGGGGCTCAACCCGGGTATAACTGATCTAAAAAAAAGTTGGAAATTTTCGTCATGGCATGACGATACTTCGGTGATTTCTTTATGACGCGTTTTGGGGTTCTTGGAGGTGTATGGCGGTCGTTACAAGTGGAATAGCTTGACAATCATGTAAGGAAGGTTGAACCAAATCTTGGAGGAAAGAAGGTTGAAAAAAATTCCAAATACTATATACTCAGCTGCCTCTCCTTATATCTTCATTCTATACATACCAAACACATGGCATCATAAAAAAAGAGGATGCTGAAGAGCGAAGCTTTCAGCAACAATGACATACAACTTCGAGAGGGAAAAATCTTAGTTCTAATAGCATGTTTACTCGTATTCAAAGGTTGTACTTGTAATCAAAAATGAAAGGGATAATAAAAGAGGAACAGTGGACGTATGCACATTCAGGCCGAACCACTATAAATTGTGTCTTTTTACATTTAAGCCCTTTGCATATTCTTTATTGCAAATTACTGATTTTCTACCTTAAACATCTACAACTAAGTTTCATCAAACAATAACTATATACTACCAATTATATTTACAGCTCTACAACAATGATTTGAGTGTTTGCCCATTTTTTGTGCAAACATTTTGGTGCCTTCATTGAGAGCTGAACTTTCCTTTTTCAAAAGGAAATTCTCTCTTTCTTTCGTTTCTTTTTATTTCGAAACCTACTATTTCTAATCTTCTGACTTGAGATTGTCATTTCTTCTCTTAAGAAACTCTCTCCCCTTTTCTAAGATCTGAAATTTATGTTTCTTTTCAGATCTATCATGACTATTTTACATAAAACAAAAAATCCTCCTTTTCTCTTCAGATCTGAACATCCATTTTACTACATAGAGAAATTCTCTTGTCCACTTTTTAGATCTTACTTTTACTATCCACGGACACTGTTTATTAGCAAAAAAATGTCATCTCTTAGATCTGAAATCCTTAGATATTCCTTTAGCTATTTCGGATCTACAAACACATATCCCTTAACCAAAAAGAAACATGTACTTATTCTTTGGATCTGAAATCAAGCCACCTCTCTTTTCTCATTTGGAATCCAAAAACATGGTTTCTTGGCATAAGAAACCCCATTTCCCCTCTGTTTAGATCTTGATCATTATTTTCTTTCACAAAAGAAAACTTGTTTCTAGTTTTAAGATCTGAAATTGCATTTTTAATAGAATTTATAACTTTTTCTTTTCAGATCTAAAGTCACTGTCTTCTTGGAATGAGAAAATCTCTTTTTCTCACTTTCCCATTTTGGGATCACTGTTTCTTGAATTAAAATACTCTATATCTCCCAGATCTAAATCCGTTACTTTAGGAAAATCTATTTCTCTTTTATAATCTGCAATCGCTATTCCTTAGAGATAAAAAATATTTTGTCTTTCTTTTCTCTTATTTTAGATCTACAAACGTTTTTCCTTAACCAACAAGAAACATGTATTCACTTCTTAGATCTGAAATCACCATATCTCCTTTTAGATCCGCAAACACTGTTTCTTAAGCAAAAAGAAACATGTATTCATTTCTTAGATCTGAAATCATTATATCTTATTTTTCTCATTTCAGATCAAAAAACATAGTTTTTGACCAAAAGAAACACTTAGTAATTTTTGAGATCTAAAATCATTATAGATCTTGTTCTCTTTCCAACCGGAAGCATTGCTTCTTTAACATAAGAATACTATCTTCCTCTTTTGTATAAGAGGAATCTATTCCCCTAGTAAAATATAAAATTATGATTCTAAGAAAATAATTTTCTCCCTCCAAACTCGAAATCCTTTCTCCTGATCTGAAGTCATTGTCTCTTTGAAATTAGAATTTTTCTCTTTTTCGTTTTTCAAGTTTGTAATCACCATTCCTCGGATTGAGAAGTTATACCTCCTATCTCATATTCTCTCTTTATTTTAAGAGTTAGACCATCAACCCTTCGAAGCTACAAAACCTCCCAATCCTTTTCAAAAATTGAATTATCTCTCTCGAAAAGTACAAACTCTCAAGAAAGGGAGGAGAAAAACTTCCCGATATGCAGCCTAAAGTGAGAGAACTCCGCTACAAAGAATGCAACAGCTATTCAGATGTGAAAAAGAAGGAAGACTAGTCTAATAACCTCTCGGTGCTAAAAATTATCGAACGTAAATTCGACATGGTTGTGACTGAAATCAGTAAACACTTTACTGCTTAACATAAAGCTTTGGTGGATAAACTGTTGACACGCTTAGGGCAGACAGAAGTATTCGACTTCAATGTCATAATACAAGGGAAGTCCCAGTCTAGAGAACACAGGGGGCATTCCACATAACCAAATTTACCCCAAGAATAACCCTTTTTCCATCCAGCATCAAATCAAAGTACTAAAATTGGGATCCCAGTGATGGATCTGAATATCACAACTTGAAGACCGAAGTCATGATGATTGAATACTCAAAGTCTAGATATGACAGCACAACACTTCGTCACTCCTACCATGCATGAAGGAATCGCCAATCCAATGCGTACCGAACATGATTCAAATAATGTCAATAGCTCTCCTTACCTAGGGATATGTTAAATAAATATGAAAAGAGAAAGAGATAAGACCAAGAGTTACTAGTCCACCCTCCAGGAAAACAAAAAACTTCTGACTGCCTACTACAAACCTTTATATGGGGCTAACCCGGCCCCCTAGACACTTGCCAAGATCTCCACACTTGTTGATAAATGGGGGGCACAAAGGAGGTACTATATAATTACTTTTCTTTCATTCTAATCAATCTTAAGCTATTGCAGGGCTCTACCATCTACTCTTGGATTTCCATCCTTGGAAAAAGGTAAAGGAAGGATTCGTAAATCTGTTACATGTGTTGATCGATCTAAGAGTGCTTAAATGCTACACGATGGAAAGACAAACTAGCCCCTACAACTATGAATGACCTCTCCTTTGGGTCAGCAAGGCACATAAAGATGAGAAAACATCATGTCAAGAGTTCAGATAGATGGTCATCCAGGGACGCTAGCACAGCTTGTAGCACAAATGCTATAGCAAAATGGAAGAGATAGAACTCTCTGCCTCCAGAGCTCGAATGATCAATGATCAAAGAGAAGCCATCCATTTGAGTATGGTGTTAAATCAAAGGGTAAGAAAGAGGACGCGATGGAAATGACATCTGCCGAGAACTTGCATAACATAATAGTTTATACAGAAAGCCTTTGAAAGACGGATCTCTAGTAATTCCAATGTATTTGCCCCGCAGCAGAAAGGCGAGTGATATCCAGAACCACCACCACTCACTACAAGAAAACATGTTATTAATAACGCCATTTAATAACGCGTTATTCTAAAGCGTTATTGTTTACCTTTAATTATTTGTCCTTTCGTTTTGTACGGTACATGTGTAACGTTTTGGCCCCAAGATTTGCGTCTCCCTCCAAAAACACTTGACCAATTTGGTCTCCCTCCCAAATAACACTTAACAATTTTCATCTCCCTCCCAAAATGAAATAACCCTAACCGACGTTCTCTTCCAATCCTAATCTCTAGTTACCGAACTTCAGCCATTCTACTCCATATCCTAAGCTCTGATTCACATTTAATTGCATGTTTTACGATCCCAAATCCCAAATCAACATGTACTGCTTCTCTACCTTCATCGCGACTTGCTTCTCGGCAGTGGCTCAGCACATGTGCCACATTTTCAACTTCGTCAACATCAAAACCTGGCGGCTAGCACTCTTCTTCTCACTTGTCTTCCCTACGGCGGCTCAACATCATGGCAGATTTGGATCAAACTCATTAAACTTGTAAGCGTCCCTCTCGCATATGACCCTAATTGTTCCAAGCCGCTAAATAAGTCCTGAAATTAAACCCTAATTGTTCCTACTTCCCATCCGCTCAACAATTCTCAAAACTAGCAACCCGAAAAATGCCGCAGATGAGCGCACTAGAGTCTCTAGGCTGCCCGCCTCTCCGTGCTTTGACCACCGACGTCCTCGGTTTAGTCAAAGGTAAACAACTATGCCATTTTGATTTTTTTAGTGAATATAATTGTTTGTAAGTTCTTAACTATTTTTCAAAACTAAAAATTCCTTATTTGGATGTTATAGTTGTCGAAGCAAGAGGGAAAGAAGGAAAGGCAGAGTTTCCGAAGGTTGTTGACACTTGGGGGTCACCAAATTCTTCACGGGCGATTCATGCTGCCTCCTTTTTAGATCATCCTACTAAATCTGTTTGTGTTTTTAATTCGTTTTGATATTTTAGTTTATTTTTGTGCTATTTGAGATTGTGGATGGGTTTAGGTGAAACTTTATGTTCTGTAATGGAGATAGCAAACTTTAGATAGCTCGATAAGTGTTAAAACTAATTTAATAACGGTTAGATTGGTTATAGTATTACATACGATTAATTTTAACTTTGAATTTTCATTTTTTTAAAGGAAAAAAGGGGAAACTGAAGAAGTTATTTTAATATTTTGGAACAAAAAGGAAAGGCAAAACAAAAAAGTTATTCTAATTTGTGAAATAAAAGAGCTATCTCTATATATCCAGCTTAATAGGAGCCATTTTATAAGTAGAAAAGAAAAGGTAATATTTCAGGTTGAGCTATCTAATCTACCACTCGCGCGTGGTAAAGATAAAGGATTATTTATACCTGAGTTGTCCATTTTATTATACACGTGACTTATTTTACCGTGTTGTGTTATTTGTATGGTAGTCATTTTCAGTCACTACAAAGCGCAATTGTAATTTCCCACTAATTCATAATACGAAGCATGTACAATAATTTATTCTTTAAAAATCGTTCTTTTTCAGGATATTCCACACATTAAAGGCTACAATATCTAATTATTTGGTGCTTAATACTAACATCCTTTCTAAGAAATATGTTAGTCAACGAAAATGATATGTTATTCTTAACAGCATATTTTGCTTATCCCGTATGTGGCATAAGTCACAATGCGTTCTCTGAATTTAGATGCTCACATGTTTATAAGTTGAAGATCAACTTTGTTTGTTTAATAATTTATTCTACTCGTGTCCATCCTTATTCAAACTTGATTATGGTAGTGTCGTGGTAAAAAGAACAATTTTATTTAATAGTAGTGTATGTCTGTCTTCTATTCTATTTGATAACACTTCTTGAGTTCAGTGTGGTAGCAACTGGACCACATTGTGTTCTTATAAAAATAACATGAAAAATATAGTGATAATGAATATTGTTTAGTGATAATGAATGTTATTTTATGCTTAATAATACCATATATATTTATTATTTCGCTCGCGAAAGAATAGTATCTTAAGTGTCAAGTGGTATAACTTTCTAAATAAAGATTGAAAACCATAGATTCAAATCAATAAAACATAAATTGAGTATCTTTTTGAATAAAATACAACTTTTGTTATTCTAAGATTATGTAGTATTTTATTCAGTTAAAAATCACCGTTTGTTACCAAAGATTGAAGGGTTATTAAGTCATTATTCTTCTTACTCGTGAATTTTTGCAAGAGTGTTCTATTTTTTTTAATCTACCCTTTCCAGTTTTGCAAGAGAGTTCAAAATTTAGCACATATAACCATTTGCTTCACTAAATACGAAACGCATGGTTGTATGCTGCACTTGTATGCGGAGAACAACGCATCATCTCTTTTCATTTTTGGACTTTGCATGTTTTTATTTATTCTTTTGATTGTAAGAAGTAAACAGACTTGCATTTGCGTTAGGTTCGATTTGAACCTATTGTTAACTAGATTTAAAATTGATTTCAGTCGTGCTAAAAGTTTTATCTTCTTCTTTTGCATGCTCATGTTGTGTTATCTTGTAAATATCAAACGGTTTTATTCTTGCTTATAGTATTATTATTTCCTAGATTGTGAAATATGAAGATTTTTTTTAAATTGTGTAAAATTATCATTGGTTTGATAACATGTATTTTAGATGAATCAGATTGATTCATGTTACTTCTATGATTTATTTATGAATTATTTCTAAGCAGAGGCCATGATTGGGTTACATATAATGGAGGAGTTTTCTCATCACTAAGGAAGAGACATAACATAACAGTAATTAAGGCAACTCCCAATGTAAATTACAGAAACATTATATATTAGGAAACAGCTTCATGCAGCCAGTAAGTGACTTGGTCTAGAGTTGCAAGACGAGTCTGAGCACCATTGTAGTATCATATAAGCAACTAGCACTATATTTGCTGAATGATTTGTTGAATGAAAATAACTCAATTACAACAACACAAAACGTAAGATTTTAAATTTTCTCATAGACAAAAATTTACGTCTTGTTTACGTTCCTCTAGTTTCTAAAGTTAATTTATAATTTTGAATTGGTATTTCAATACGTACAAAGGTACAAATTATTTCTTTTCCTTTTCAGTTATTATATTCAGTAAGTGGCTATGCACAAGGTTGGTTCTGCACAAAATGCGTGGATAATCAAGGCATGAGGTTAGATTTATCTTCCAAAATTTTTATAATGGTTTTTGGTGAGTCTCACGAGTTAAAGTACTTGCTCATACTACTATCAATGAATGGGATACTTATATATATATATATATAAGGAATTAAACATATAAACAATTTTGATTTAGATAGAATTTAGCTGAATGCTACGATGAATATCTAAAGTGGGGCTAAAACTGGTTGAAATCAGACATGGATGCATGGGGATGGCTGAATATTTCATAAACAAGTTTGGTGAATAAAGAGAAAAGGATTTGGCTTTATCACTCCATTATTTTGCTCTTCTTTAGATGATGGGAAAAATATAGGTTAGTACCACATCAAGATAGTAGCTTCATTTCTCTAGTCTTTCAGGATGAAATTAGAGGTCCTTATTTGTAGTGTTTTGTTGGGTGAAGTTGTGTGTAGTTTTCGCCGGTTTAGGAGACAATTGAGTTAAGAATCATATGCTTTAAGGTTCAAATCTTCATCTGTGTTTTTCTAAATGAACCAACGAATTTTATACAATAAAGATTTATATAAATAAATTAAAAGTAAAGCAATATGATTCCATGCATAATAATCTGTGTTTTTCTAAGTTCTTCAAGTGATGTGTAGATTACTATATCTCAACTAACAAGATAGATCTTTACTATGACATAGACGGAATACTGTCAAACTCGGTAGCGTATTAGGAAAATATATAATATTATTTCCATCTTAGAGAGCTGCTACATAAACTTACCTTTTGCTATATAGCGAACTATACAACAGCCTACCCAATATTGCCATTAAACACACATTCCAAACAGTGCCCTTATGAATACATAATGATTTCCCTATTACTAACTCTGTTACTGTCTGACCTAACAGTAGTCTTCCTTCTAGCTTTATTTTTTGATATGTGCATATTCAGATGACCCTCGATCTCCTTGCAGTTGATGCCTTGTATAGCTAGTTTCCCCTACGTTAAACAGTTATAAAAGGGAGTGTATTGGAGACTGGAAATGCTTTGTGTTGAATATGATGGAGATAATAGCAGTGTAAGGTCTTTGTGGAAAAAGAATTTGTTATTTTATTTTTATGTGATTAGGATATTGGTTATCAGCCATGAGGATTGATTTTATGAATGGAGTACTTGATTTTGTATACAATTTTGAATTTCTATTTCATGAAATGAAGGCAACGTTTTTTCATTTTATTTGTTACCCAAAAATATATTTATCCCATTTTGTTTACCTAGTTTACATACATTAGCATTTGTACATCTCGGCCTGAAACACGGATGGTGTTCCAATTTTACAAATTTATTTGCTTAGCTATTTTTTTATGTTTTAATTTTCAGTCATCATTCTCTAACAATAGATATTAATTAATCCATTGATATTATTCCAGGATTAATGAGATGTAGCAAGAGTTGCAGGCTGAGATGGAAAAATTATTTAAGACCAGGGATTAGATGCAGAAATTTCACAGATCAAGAAGAATAACTAATTATCCATCTCTAGACATTATTGGGAAACAGGTAAACATTATTGCATTCTGACGATAATAATAGAGAATAGTGAGTCCTTGTTCTAACTATAAACACATATGGTATAACCGAATATTCTTTTACTTTCTTTGGTATTCAATTTTGAAATAAGATGGTTTATATTCATTTCTTGTGTAACATATGATCACAATACTTCATAGCGATGATAGGGAACAATTATGGTATGAATTAGCTACATTTATTTTTCATTGTAGAAAAAATTTATGAATCAACTCAATGTAGAAAATAATGCTTTCAAGTTGAAAAATGACAAAGTATAAGTGGATTCATGTACCTGACATGGGCTCGAAATCCAAAATATTCAATTTGGGTAATCAACAGCAGCATATTAAAAATGAGGTATCATTGACATTTGTCACTGAGTTGAATGGTATAACTTCGTCAAATTACTATGACTTAAATGATTATAGAAATTATGATCAAATGTAAAACTCGTAATAAAATTACAGAAATGGTGTAAATAATCAAAAAATTTATGTGGCCTGTACATACTATTATTAGCTTTAATTTAATTCCTTATCTCGTGTTAACTTATGTATATAATCAAAAAAATTCAATCCAAAAATGATGAACTAAATTCATACTGAAAAGAGATAATATGACACGTGAGATCCATGTGTTAGTGAACAATTACTAAATACTAATTGTAAAATATTAACCAAGTTGAATTAGTTTTATAAAAATTAACTAAATTTACACAATAATAATAAATTAACCAAGTTTATAAAAATTAACTTCGTTAATTAAGTTTTATAAAAAAATAATTAAGTATATAATAGTAATAATAAATTAGAAAAGTTTATGATTAACTAAGTTAATTATAATAAAAAAATAATTAATACTTTTACATCTAATTAATTGTATCGATGGTACCTATGATTTACGAGTGGAAATGAAATGTTATATGTTATTGGTTTCGTAATTCTCAAGTTGTTCTTTTTTTCCTTTGTTATTTGTATCGATGGGAGTTTTACAGAGTTTAGTAAAGCAAGAATGCAAAAAATGGGTGTCCAATGGTGTAAATGTTAAATATGAGATCAGGGACAATAGATATGGATACAAAGCAGGCGCCATGAAAGAAGGTATGAAGCATTCATATGTGGATAAATGTGAATTTATAGCCATTTTAGATGCAGATTTTCGACCTGAACCTGACTATTTGATGCGAACTATTCCATTTCTGTTCCACAACCCAAGTATAGCATTAGTTCAAACTAGATGGATTTTCAGTATGCAGTAACAACTTTTATTGAAATCGTAGTAATATGTTAATGATTAGTTTGATCATTCTCTCATGCTGAAGTCTGCACTTAATGTTTAACTCTATAGGCAACAGCAATGAGTGTCTAATGACTAGAATGCAAGAGATGTCAATGGATTATCACTTTAAGGTTGAACAAGAAGCTGGTTCTACATTGTGCAACTTCTTTGGTTTCAATGGTGAGCAAGAAATATACAATTTTTTCATATTGGGTTAAACAATGCAATTGATTAGTTTGACAATATAACAGGAACTGCTGGTGTTTGGAGAATCTGTGCAATGAATGATGCAGGAGGCTGGAATGAACGAACAACTATTGAAGACATGGATTTAGCAGAAAGAACAATGGTTATGTTTTATTCAATGGTTATGCACTCGCTTTAATGTTTGTACACTGTAATGAAAAATATATCACATTTCTTTCTGAGCATGCTCTTGTGTTATATTTGTTGATTATAATCTTTATTCGTTTATGAAGATTTAGTTTGATTGCTATTATTAAAATGTAATATATAGGCATAGCTCTTGAAAAGTGTATCTACGATTTTTATAGCGGCATATATGAGCTGTAAAAGAATTTATCAATACTATAACATGTTGATTTTATAGCGTGAAATGACCGCTATTGAATAAATATTTTATAGCGGCAAAATGGTCTTATAAAGATTTCCAATTCCGTTGAGATTTAGCTATATTATAGCGGCTATAATGAGCTATTGAATAAATATTTTATAGCGGCAAAATGGTGTTATAAAGATTTCCAGTTCCGTTGAGATTTAGCTGTATTATAGCGGCTATAATGGGCTATTGAATTAACGTACCATAGCGGCGAATTTGCGTTATAAAACTAAGCTCAACCATAGCGGCATATTTTGTGTTATAAATATTCAACAGTTTTTTATAACCATGTCGATATACAGCGCTTATCAAACCGCTATGGTTGTGATTAATAGCGGCTATATGCAGCTATAAAAGACACTTTTTGTTGTAGTGACTACTCCTCATATCACAATTCAGCACAAATCAGCAATATATATAGTAAACCGCTAGGACATTGCAGTCACCAATCAAGATACTAGCTTCACCACTCCATTATGATCCAATAATCAAAAAACGCAATTCAAATTGATTAAGAACTAAGGATAGAAGGATGCACACTGGGGACATCCACTATAAATCCACCAAACTAGTTGGAGTCAACTTAACAAAATGACTAGACCAATGACTGCTAGGAGGCAGCACTAAAACGCAAAACAGGAATCTTGGCCCAGTAATACCCCCATTATCAAATAGAGTACTTGTAGAAAATCCTTATGAGGAGCTCTCCGATCACACAATATGCTCGCATAAACATGTCATGCGCATGACAATAAACGGTCCTGCAAAGGAGGTACCATAACAAACCTCTTCTTTCGTTTTTATCTAACTCGGTTGTTGTCCTTTCAAGACAATGCCATCGGCTCCTAGATTCCACGGAGTCTAACAAAAATACCAAGCGAGACTTCCTATCTAAGAGAACATCTTAAACTAGGCATACTACCCAACCTGGTACTTTGCGCTTCTTTAAAAGCGGCAGGTTTGGTCTAAACTACTCTTTCCCTTTGATCGAGACAAGAGACTAATGCATTCACTTAACACATATGTAGTTATATTCACTTAACACCTATGCTGGTATAACCACTACTTCTTTTGTGATTAGCAACCCAGATCACAAGCTTGTGTTAGCAGTAGTGAAAATAAGATAGCTATGACTAAGTGCACGAATCTAGCTTAAGTAATTCAAAGAATAAATGCATTCGAAGTCTAGCGTGGATTGACTCATGACTGGAGTTGCCCTAGGCCAACGGGCAGGTTGAAGCTGTCAACAAAGTCTTGCAAACACTAAGTAAGGAAAAACTAGATAAATCCAAAGGAGTGTGAGTTGACGAACTACCCACCGCACTGTGGGCCTACCAAGCCTCCTACAAAACAGCAACATGACATATTCTATTTGCTCTAAGCATGCGAGGCTGGGGCCATGCTTCCGGTCGAAACAGTTGTCCATTCACATCGTAGGACACATTATAATCCTAAAGAAAACGAGGAGCTTCTCAACATGTCCTTAGACCTAATTGAAGAAAGAAGGAATAACACTGCTCTCAAGACCACCGCACATAGATGGAAAGTGGCAAAACAATACAAATCTAAGGTGAAGCCCCAAGAGTTATAAGAGGGAGATATTGTTCTCAAGCAAGTCTTTCCCCATCCAGGCGCACTAGATCCAGTTTGGGAAGGACCATTTGTTGTTCATAAGGATCTCCACAATGGAGCTTGCATTCCGTCGATAGTTGATGGAAAAGGTTTTTGGGAAAGGAAGGAATCTCCAGCATCTCTGCCATTACTTCTCAGCTTGTAAAAAGCATGTATCACTTGAAGCAATAAAAGAAAGACAGTGGACTTAGGCATATTCTGGCCAAACCACTATAAAAATTGATGTTTTGCTCGATTTTTGTCTGATATTTTTCCTGTTGCGATCAATCGCAAGCTCTCGCCGACAGCAGTGAAAGCAAGATAACCATGACTAAGGGCGTGAAAATAGCTTCGGTAGTTCACTGCTGACGATCGGCCCCCCAGTCAGCAATGATAAACCGACTATAAGCCACGGATTAGGCATGATTATAGCCTACGCAGTTTACCATTGGCATTCGGCTTGCCGGCAACTACGAACCGATAATAAATCCCACGATTAAGGCATGGCCGTAGCTAGGGATAGTTCGTAGTTGAAGATCGGCACCTATGCTAGCCAGGCTATAGTAAATCGAATAATACTCACGATGCAGGCCATAATGGCCCGGGTAGTTACTATGTGCGAATCCCGGCTCTAAATCTTAAGTACGACAGTCACAAAAGTTACACTCTCTTGGAACATAGTTTGGGCTGACAAACCATACGTCACCAAAATCCACAATCAGGGCAAGTAATTTACGTGCCATGAATCTTAAGTTTAGAAGGACTATCTTGATGGAGAATATAGTTCGACGTACTTAAACTATAAGCTTCTAACAATTTCTTTTAGTCTTGTGGCATTACATACAAATAGTAGAAATATGAATTCCACACTTCCAACCACAGCAGGATATTCATTCGCTTCCACTCTACCAGAGCGGAGCATCAACTCAACTCTGTCAAAGATAACGAAACATCAATCCAACATTGCCATAAGAATTAGAATATCCCTTTCAGCCAACTTCGCTCAAGAAACTGTAAGGATTGTCCCAAAGCTGAGCATACTTATGGAACCTGAGAAAAACTATATGCAAAGGTATGACTAACTTTTGTAAGATAAGCTTAATTCAATAAAAATACTTAAGGGCATAGCACCACCTCACCCCTTGATTATACACATGCACTACCACTCATCTTGGTAATAGCACATTGGAATCATGACCTTAAGTTCGCAAGTTTAAAGCCTATTCATGATACAAGGCAACATGTTGTGAGAAGCAACCAAGTGCGCTATATCGGGGGCAAACCCAAACAAATAATGAGAGCTCCCGGCCGACTTTTGACAACGTCGCTAGAGGGTGCTCTGGAGGATGTGATGAGTATTTGAGGATTGCCATGTCCCCAAAATTACTCTCTAAACCTTAGTAATAGGGAATCACTTCGAATGATAAGGACCTCTCTAAACAGAAGTGATTCGATCTTTAACCTTCTGAATGTAATTAATTCATATCAAAGTCTATTTTAACACAAATAGCTTGATACCTTTACATAATAAATCAATCCCGAGGACATGCGGGATGACTCTAACATATATCTATGGTAAAATTCCATATAAAAATGTATTAATAGTCTGTAACTAATTCTAAGGCAAGGATGAAAGTCATTGACCACACTAGGCTCGAAAGGATCCTAAACTTGTAGGTAAAGTCAACAGAATAGGACGATTCTCTACCGCAAAGCCAACGGGAAATTTGAATTAAAAGATTGATTCTACCTGATCACAGGAAATAATAAACCGATACTAATCAAGGTTTCTAGTGTCCAAAGATTATTCCATCTAAACACCACATATGGGGTCGGGACTTGAAAATCTCGAATCGGCTTGGAGTCTGCGCGATGACCGGACCAAAACTTTGGTTCGACGCTTGCTTGGAGTCGGACCTTGAAAATCTGGAGTCTGCTTGGAGTCGGTTGGATTACCGAACCAACACTTTGGTTTGGCGCTCGTTTGGAGTTGGGGCTTGAAAATTTCGAGTTTGCTTGGAGTCGAGGCGTTGACCGAACTAAAACATTGGTTCGGCGCTTGCATGGAGTCGGGCCTTGAAAATTTGGAGTCTGCTTAGAGTCGGTCCGATGACCGAACCAAAATTCGGCGGTTGCTTGGAGTCAAGCATGAGAAATTTAAGGGTTTACTTGGAGTCAGCTGGGAGTAATGATGCTTGGAGTCGGGTGATGGTTTCCTTGGGGCTCAACCCGGGTATAACTAATCTAAATAAAAGTTGGAAATTTTCATCATGGCATGACGATACTTCGGCAGTTTCTTCATGACGCGTTCCAGGGTTCTTGGAGGTGTATGGCAATCGTCACAAGTGGAGTAGCTTAACAATCATGTATGGAAGGTTGAACCAAATCATGGGGAAAGAAGGTTGAACCAAATTCCAAATACTATATACTTAGTTGCCTCTCCTCATATCTTCATTTTATAAATACCAAGCACATGGCATCATAAAAAAAGAGGATGCTGAAGAGCGAAGCTTTTGGCAACAATTGCAGACAACTTCGAGGGGGGAAAATCTTAGTTCTAATAGCATGTTTACTCATATTCAAAGCTTGTACTTGTATTCAGAAATGATAGGAAAAATAAAAGAGGAACAGTGGACGTAGGCACATTTAGGTCGAACCACTATAAATTTTGTGTCTTTTTACATTTAAGTCCTTTTCATATTCTTTATTGCAAATTATTGATTTTCTACCTTAAACATCTGCAACTAATTTTCATCAAACAATAGCTATATACTACAAACAATATTTATAACTCTACAATAACGATTTGAGTGTTTGCCCATTTTTTGTGCAAACAAAATTTTTAATATGTTGAAGTATATGATTTATAAGATTTTTGATGATTTTTGGGGATTTATCCTTAGTGGTTAACTAAGGTAATTAAATTAATTAAGCCTAAGGGCTAAACTGCAATATTGTTTCCGCCTTAGTCAAAGCCGGAGGGAAATTGCTTTCAATAGTTGATTTGGGGAAGAATTATAGTGTTTTGAGAAAAATGTTGACTTTTTATACTTTTTACTATTTGGAAGTATAGGAGAAGGCTGCTCAGCCAATCAAAATTTAACAAGCAAGATAGAACATTACTTCAGTAGGCCCAGTTCTGCATTCGACTCCAACAAACCTGCTTTTACCCTTTTGACGAAGTCAAAAGGAACCTTTCATCTAAGATGGAAGGTAAAAAAATTACCCTCCGCCTAAGTCGAAAGGTAGGCACGGTGTCGATAGGAAGAAGGGCGAAGGGATTGGGTGGCTGCTTCCTTTGCTTTCGAATAGAAACATAATTGCTTTCAAATAAGCTGAAGGGGATCCTTCGACTCTATCATTTTACAAAAGACTAAATTTTTATGTATTCAAGAAGGGGTTTCGAAGAGGATCTTCGAAAGCTTAAACCTTCAAGTGTATTGTTTTAAAAGGTTTTCAAAAAGGTGTTTTAATACATTTCGGCAAAGTCGAAGGGTTAACCTTCCAACATGGTTGGAAGTATACTTTTGAAGGGTTGGCTCCAATACCAACACTTCATTCTTTTGAATGGTTTCAAAAGGTTTTGATTTCAAAAGGTTTGATTTTGAAAGGTTTTGAAGGGGTTATCTTCAATGATTGCGAAAGGTTTTGATTTTGAAAGGTTATGATTTTGAAAGGTTTGATTTCGAAAGGTTTTGAAGGGGTTATCTTCAATGATTGCAAAAGGTATTGAGTTTGATTACTTTCAAAAGGTTTATAAATGGTTTTATATAGGGGGATACCCTAGACTTTTGGTAAGGTCGAAGGGTAGAACATTCCGACTAGGTCGAAAAGAAACCTTTCGACAAGGTCGAAAGGTATGATTTTGTGATGCTCTCAAAAGGAAGGCTTCCGAAGGGGCTAACTTCAAAGGGTTGTTTGCTTTCGAATGGGACTTCATTCGAATGGTTTTAAAGGGCTATTTTTAGTCATTTTTCTTAAGTTAAATTTTTCTAATTCGAAGGGGCTACTTCAAAGGATTAGAGCATAAAATACTTAACTTTGTTTGAATATATAAGGGGGATCCTTATTTAAATTGAATGTAGTAGGGAAGACTGGTAAATCAATACTCGAGATACTATCCCCCATAATAAATTCCAATGTGTAATGCCCCTGAATTTTAATTTACATTAATCGGGATATTTAATTGGATAAATTAAATAGAATACTGTGAATAATTTGGGAGATGAGATTAATAAATCCAATGGCCATGTCTTAATGAATGAACTAAAATAAGACTTAACTAAATTTAGAAGGAGGAATTTTCCTAAGGGTTAAACTTGGAAATGGGGCTACATTTCTTAGTACATATCTCTTCCTCCACTTTAATAAATTTTCACTTTCTCATTCTTAACTCCACACCAACTTCGGTCGCCATTAAAAGCTCCAGGAAGAGCATTAAATTGAAGAAAAAACTAAGGAATTAAAGCTAGGAAATTATCTCATTCTTTAGTCAACTAATCAAGGTGAATAATCATGTTTATCTTCTCATTTTCTGCGTTTGGACTGGTTCTGGGTTATACCCGATTCATGTTTGTGATTTTGGTTAGGATATAACAATTTAAACCTTCGTTTGGATGACATTGGTGTTTTAAAATGTTAATGGGCTAATTAACACATTTTGTCCGGTTTTGGTTAAATTCCAAGTTGTTTTGATATGCTTTCAAAATGTTGTAGGCATTTTCGCCCACTACATGATGAATATGAGGAGTCAGGAGAAAAATCGTCATTGTTCTGGAACAGACTCAAACTAGTTTAGAGGTATTCTCGAGATCAAGATATGGACATAGGTCGAAATCGCGTCTCAATCCGAGCTATGGATTGAGAGATATGATCATCTTAAGATTTGCCCACCACCGTCTCATGGGGCCGATACCAAGAAGCTCTACCGCCATTCAAGGTCGACAGTTCAACAGCAAGCCAGGATCCCCGGTCCGATGACCGAACCAAAACTTTGGTTTGGCGCTTGCTTATAGTCGGGGCATGAAAATCTCGAGTCTGCTCGGAGTCGACGCGATGACCGAACCAAAACTTTGGTTCGGCGCTTGCTTGGAGTCGGGCCTTAAAAATCTCAAGTTTGCTTGGAGTCTGTTGGATTACCGAACCAAAACATTGGTTCAGCGCTTGCTTGGAGTCGGTCCTAGAAAATATGGAGCCTGCTTGGAGTCGGTTAGATTACCGAACCAAAGCTTTGGTCCAGCGCTTGCTTGGGGTCGGGTCTTGAAAATCTTGAATATGCTTGGAGTCGGCGCGATGCCCGAACCAAAACTTTGGTTCGGCGCTTGCTTGTAGTCAGCCGTTGAAAATCTGGAGTCTGCTTAGAGTTGGTTGGATTACCAAACCAAAACATTGGTTCAGTGCTTACTTGGAGTCGGGCCTTGAAAATCTGGAGTCTGCTTGGAGTCGGTCCGATGACCAAACCAAAACTTTTGTTCAGGGGTTGTTTGGAGTCAGGCATAAGAAATTTAAGGGTTTATTTGGAGTTAGTTGGGAGTAATGTTGCTTGGAGTTGGGTGAAGGTTTCCTTGGGGCTCAACCCGGGTATAACTGATCTAAAAAAAAGTTGGACATTTTCGTCATGGCACGACGATACCAAATAACTGATCTAAAAAAACTGATCTTTATGATGTGTTTCGGTATTTTTGGAGGTGTGTGGCGGTCGTCAAAAGTGGAATAGCTTGACAATCATGTAAGGAAGGTTGAACCAAATCTTGGAGGAAAGAAGGTTGAAAAAAATTCCAAATACTATATACTCAGCTGCCTCTCCTTATATCTTCATTCTATAAATACCAAACACATGGCATCATAAAAAAGAGGATGCTGAAGAGCGAAGCTTTCAGCAACAATGACATACAACTTTGAGAGGGAAAAATCTTAGTTCTAATAGCATGTTTACTCGTATTCAAAGGTTGTACTTGTAATCAAAAATGAAAGGGATAATAAAAGAGGAACAGTGCACGTATGCACATTCAGGCCGAACCACTATAAATTCTATGTCTTTTTACATTTAAGCCATTTGCATATTCTTTATTGCAATTTACTGATTTTCTACCTTAAACATCCACAACTAATTTTCATCAAACAATAACTATATACTACAAATAATATTTACAGCTCTACAACAACGATTTGAGTGTTTTCCCATTTTTAATGCAAACATTTTGGTGCTTCCATTGAGAGCTGAACTTTCCTTTTTCAAAAGGAAATTCTCTCTTTCTTACGTTTCTTTTTATTTTGAAACCTACTATTTCTAATCTTCTGACTTGAGATTGTCATTTCTTCTCTTGGGAAATTCTCTCCCCTTTTCTAAGATCTAAAATTTATGTTTCTTTTCAGATCTATCATGACTATTTTACATAAAACAAAAAATCCTCCTTTTCTCTTTAGATCTGAACATCCATTTTACTACATAGAGAAATTCTCTTGTCCACTTTTTAGATCTTACTTTTACTATCCACGAACACTGTTTATTAGCAAAAAAATGTCATCTCTTAGATCTGAAATCCTTAGATATTCCTTTAGCTATTTCGGATCTACAAACACATGTCCCTTAACCAAAAAGAAACATGTACTTATTCTTTGGATCTGAAATCAAGCCACCTCTCTTTTCTCATTTGGAATCCAAAAACATTGTTTCTTGGCATAAGAAACCCCATTTTCCCTCTGTTTAGATCTTGATCATTATTTTCTTTTACAAAAGAAAACTTGTTCCTAGTCTTAAGATCTGAAATTGCATTTTTAATAGAATTTATAACTTTTTCTTTTCAGATCTAAAGTCACTGTCTTCTTGGAATGAGAAATTCTCTTTTTCTCACTTTCCCATTTTGGGATCACTGTTTCTTGAATTAAAATACTCTATATCTCCCAGATGTAAATCTGTTACTTTAGGAAAATCTATTTCTCTTTTATAATCTGCAATCACTATTCCTTGGAGATAAAAAATATTTTGTCTTTCTTTTCTCTTATTTTAGATCTACAAACGCTTTTCCTTAACCAACAAGAAACATGTATTCACTTCTTCGATCTGAAATCACCGTATCTCCTTTTAGATCCGCAAACACTATTTATTAAGCAAAAAGAAACATGTATTCATTTCTTAGATCTGAAATCATTATATCTTATTTTTCTCATTTCAGATCAAAATACATTGTTTTTTACTAAAAGAAACACTTAGTCATTTTTTAGATCTAAAATCATTATAGATCTTATTCTCTTTCCATCTGGAAGCATTGCTTCTTTAACATAAGAATACTATCTTCCTCTTTTGTATAAGAGGAATCTATTCCCATAGTAAAATATAAAATTACGATTCTAAGAAAATCATTTTCTCCCTCCAAACTCGAAATCCTTTCTCCTGATCTAAAGTCATTGTCTCTTTGAAATTAGAATTTTTCTCTTTTTCGTTTTTCAAGTTTGTAATCACCATTCCTCGGATTGAGAAGCTATACCTCCTATCTCAAGACTCTCTCTTTATTTTAAGAGTTAGACCATCAACCCTTCGAAGCTACAAAACCTCCCAATCCTTTTCAAAAATTGAATTATCTCTCTCGAAAAGTACAAACTCTCAAGAAAGGGAGGAGAAAAACTTCCCGATATGCAGCCTAAAGTGAGAGAACTCCGCTACAAAGAATGCAACAGCTATCCAGATGTGAAAAAGAAGGAAGACTAGTCTAATAACCTCTCGATGCTAAAAATTATCGAACGTAAATTCGACATGGTTGTGACTGAAATCAGTAAACACTTTACTGCTTAACATAAAGCTTTGGTGGATAAACTGTTGACACGCTTAGGGCAGACAGAAGTATTCTACTTCAATGTCATAATACAAGGGAAGTCCCAGTCTAGAGAACACAGGGGGCATTCCACATAACCAAATTTACCCCAAGAATAACCCTTTTTCCATCCAGCATCAAATCAAAGTACTAAAATTGGGATCCCAGTGATGGATCTGAATATCACAACTTGAAGACCGAAGTCATGATGATTGAATACTCAAAGTCTAGATATGACAAGCACAACACTTCGTCACTCCTATCATGCATGAAGGAATCGCCAATCCAATGCGTACCGAACATGATTCAAATAATGTCAATAGCTCTCCTTACCTAGGGATATGTTAAATAAATATGAAAAGAGAAAGAGATAAGACCAAGAGTTACTAGTCCACCCTCCAGGAAAACAAAAAACTTCTGACTGCCTACTACAAACCTTTATATGGGGCTAACCCGGCCCCTAGACACTTGCCAAGATCTCCACACTTGTTGATAAATGGGGGGCACAAAGGAGGTACTATATAATTACTTTTCTTTCATTCTAATCAATCTTAAGCTATTGCAGGGCTCTACCATCTACTCTTGGATTTCCATCCTTGGAAAAAGGTAAAGGAAGGATTCGTAAATCTGTTGCATGTGTTGATCAATCTAAGAGTGCTTAAATACTACACGATGGAAAGACAAACTAGCCCCTACAACTATGAATGACCTCTCCTTTGGGTCAGCAAGGCACATAAAGATGAGAAAACATCATGTCAAGAGTTCAGATAGATGGTCATCCAGGGACGCTAGCACAGCTTGTAGCACAAATGCTATAGCAAAATGGAAGAGATAGAACTCTCTGCCTCCAGAGCTCGAATGATCAATGATCAAAGAGAAGCCATCCATTTGAGTATGGTGTTAAATCAAAGGGTAAGAAAGAGGACGCGATGGAAATGACATCTGCCGAGAACTTGCATAACATAATAGTTTATACAGAAAGCCTTTGAAAGACGGATCTCTAGTAATTCCAATGTATTTGCCCCGCAGCAGAAAGGCGAGTGATATCCAGAACCACCACCACTCACTACAAGAAAACATGTTATTAATAACGCCATTTAATAACGCGTTATTCTAAAGCGTTATTGTTTACCTTTAATTATTTGTCCTTTCGTTTTGTACGGTACATGTGTAACGTTTTGGCCCCAAGATTTGCGTCTCCCTCCAAAAACACTTGACCAATTTGGTCTCCCTTCCAAATAACACTTAACAATTTTCATCTCCCTCCCAAAATGAAATAACCCTAACCGACGTTCTCTTCCAATCCTTATCTCTAGTTACCGAACTTCAGCCGTTCTACTCCATATCCTAAGCTCTGATTCACATTTAATTGCATGTTTTACGATCCCAAATCCCAAATCAACATGTACTGCTACTCTACCTTCATCGCAACTTGCTTCTCGGCAGTGGCTCAGCACATGTGCCACAATTTCAACTTCGTCAACATCAAAACCTGGCGGCTAGCACTCTTCTTCTCACTTGTCTTCCCTACGGCGGCTCAACATCATGGCAGATTTGGATCAAACTCATTAAACTTGTAAGCGTCCCTCTCGCATATGACCCTAATTGTTCCAAGCCGCTAAATAAGTCCTGAAATTAAACCCTAATTGTTCCTACTTCCCATCCGCTCAACAAGTCTCAAAACTAGCAACCCGAAAAATGCCGCAGACGAGCGCACTAGAGTCTCCAGGCTGCCCGCCTCTCCGTGCTTTGACCACCGACGTCCTCGGTTTAGTCAAAGGTAAACAACTATGCCTGTCACGTCCTGAAATTTTCGACTTTCGAAAATTCAACATCGATGCTCACTTTATCGACTGCCGAGAAATCGAACGCCGGAAACTCCAATAGTGAGGGTTTTAAGAAAAAGAAAAAGTAGAAGAAGAAGAAAACAGAAGAAGAAAAGAGAGAAGAACAACAACAGAACAAGAGCAGAACAGAAAACAATATCAGAATCTCACATATCGCAGCGGAACAATATATAATAGATAAATGAATATCATTTAAACAAAGAACTATATCATTTTATACATACATCAATCAGAGTCAATATACGACTCAATACAACACAGCACATCAATGGACAGTTATATAACTTGTCCTCATACAGAATACACAGCGGAATAAATAATATCATATACAAATACTACGTCTCGTCCTCCAGCTTATCTCCAAAGCTCCAGAATATCCAGAATATCCTGATAATATAACTCTAGACTGCCCGTGTGGAAATTGGTGGGCACCCAGAGTTTAGAAGGGAACAATAAACTCCGAGTCAGTCATGGTGACTGGTGTGAGATCGTAAAACAGTTATTCTTTATAACAACAAAATAATTTTTAAAGTCAATTCGCAATGCTTTTGGAAAATGAAACTACCATAAGACCTCCCGCCACACACACAATGCAAACGCAGACTTGGAGGAGATTTCTTCTTATGATAGTCAAAGATGCTTACTACGCAGAAATCAAATTCTTTTTGATATTATTATTAGTGCATAGTGTAGAAAACATTTCGAAAGTAGAATATAAATCTTAGCCAGCATAGGTACCATTATAGTATGCTTACTATAGCTGCCATATTAGATGGCAGGTTCTACAACTAAAACCGTACAAGGCTCGTATTGTTTCTTTGGATTTCCAACAAATGGTCAGGCTAAGGAACTTCCTTCTCCACGATGGGTACGTCCCTGGAATAGACGACCCGAGAACCTAACCGGATCTCTGCCAACACAAGGCCGGGTTACCTCTGCAAAAATAGGTAACTACTGACACGCGTATGCCATCCCCCGATCGTCACCGATCTTCCCGAGGATCCCCGATTTCCAACAAACCACATAGATAATAATAAATGCAGTAACCACAGAGGTTAAGTATCTGGGCTCCATACCATGATACCACCTTTATCCAGAAGGAATGACATACACTAAGGGGCGCTACTCCCTAAAACCTTGCTGCATCCTTCCTGTTTCGACCATTTCCGGGGTGTGAGGCTCGTCGAAGTCTCGTCCACAAAGCTACGCTTTCTCAAAAAGCCCTGCTTCGGGTCAAACAAAATGATCAACCTATGATCACAAAGATATAAGATCAAACAAATGATCATATCACAAATGATCAAACACTGATCATTTCACAGCAACACTCAGTATGCCACGTTACCAAATTGGGATATATCGCTGATAAATTTCAACTACATAACCTCTGAGCTCGTACGTCTCAGAGAAGGGTGTTAAGCTAAGAGAATAAATTCTCCGCCACCAACAGAAATGTATTTGAAAGAAATCAGCTTTATATCTCAAATTGTAACGTCAGACACACAATCCATACAAGTCTGTTCCGGGATCGAACAGAACCGAAGGCACTTCTCACGAAGCCCTTGCATATCCGGATAATTTTCAATCACGTCAGGACTTCCCGTCACTAAGGGTGATAAAACCTCTAAATCGAAGATCAGTCGATGTAGAGTAACTCGACGGTAATCCTTCCGTTTTCAAAAATATCCGGTCTTCAACACCGGTCTTCAAATGCAATTCATAACGACGTATCACATATTCGGAATGGGTTATACGACCCCATGGTCCTTTCCCGGCTAACCCGAATAGTGAGCGATTATTCAAAAATAAGTGTGGCATTCACATTCATCCAATTCACAACAAATACCTACTCAAGGTAATTATTGATAGTCGGTTATTTAACTATCAATAAAGATGTGCAACATCATCAGATTCCAAATAATTTCCAAATTATTTAATCTTTAAAAATATCTTTACTAGATATAAAATTTCCACACTTAACCATTTGAAAACAATTTCAAATCAATTTTCCATACTTCAAAAATAAATCAATATTTATTTTTTTAACAACTTCGCTTTCTTTTATAAATTCCGTATTGAATTTATACTTTCGAATATCTACTGATATCCGATTTTCAAATCGTTTCCAATATTCATTTTCAATTTATCTTTAAGAAGATAAAATCTCAAAACATTTCATTTCATTTTTGGAAAACATTTCCATACTTATTTAGAAATAAGTCAGCAATTCACAATCCATTTATTTTCAACACTTGGAAAATATTCGATATACTTAAATCAAATTAAGTATATATATATTTCATTCTTTTAAGGAAATCATTCTTTTTAACAACATCTATTTGAGTCAAAACGAATGTTACGTAAAACATCGTTACGACGACTCAAAATCACTAGTATAGGGATTCGAAATTAAGATAGATATGTAAATCCCAATACTACATCAAAACATTTCCTTACGGAAATCATTTACTATAACAACAGTGTTATAGTCCATCATTTCCTTATATTTTCGAAAACGTCTATTTCGACAATAAATGTTGAAATCTATGCTTTCGATTCATAACACATTTTAAAACACCTTTAAAATGTTTAACTTCATTTTTTAAAATATTACTTCTTCAACAATGAATCCATTTTACTTAACAATATATTCACTGTCCAAAATCGTGAATAAAATTTACTCAACCCCATTTCAATCATTCCTACACATTTTTATTTCAATAAAAATTCGCTATTCAAAATCGTGAATATATCTTCTTAAATAATCTTCTATATTAAATTTATCACATTCAATCTATTTTCGAATTTATAAGCACGTTTATAAATTCTATTTCTCTTTTAATAACGACTTCGACTTATAAACCTTCTTTTATCAACTTCTATATTTAACTTATCAAAATAAGTGACTTTGGGTTTATAACAACCTTTATAAATTTTAATTCTCTTTATAAAAGCTTCAATACCAAATCAATCTCAATATTGATTTCTAATTTTATTTTCAACGTTTGAATAAAATTTCCATATTGATTTCTCAAAAATTCATTTCTAAATATTAAATCAATTACAGATTGATTTCAAATTTTATTTATCACTACTAAAATAAATTCCTTATTTTTCTCAAATTATTCAATATTCTGTTTTGAAATGGATTCTTCAAATTGAAATCATTTTACATTGATTTCACAACTTATTTCAATTTACCAATTAAATTCCAAACTGAATTTCCAACTTATCTTCTTTTAAATAAATTCCTTTTTAAGAAAATAAATTTCAATCGTTTCTTTCAATCTATTTAAAAATCCAAATTTAAATTAATTTTTTTTTCCCATTTAAAATCACTGTTTTACGAAATCCATTTATTTAGCATTTTCACTTTATTCTGGAATGTATTCGATAAGATTATAAAAACAGCTTTTATACTTTTAAATTCTTTTCTTCAAAATTTCTTCAATTTCAAAAATTGATTCACTTAGAAATTTTCTACTTGAATCTCAAAAATTCAATTTCGTTTATCTTTGGAATCCAATGATGTCAAACATCCATTCAGCTAAATTTTAGCTTTCAAACAATTTCCAAATATCAATATGATTAATAGCATCACTATAATCATTCACAGATTCATATCACAATAGAAATAAATTCAATCAATGTGAGGGGTCCAGTTGGATCCCTCCAACCTGTTTTCCTGCATCCAAAGATGTTAGCACAATACCAATTCCGCTCCAGTACGGAATTATCGCGGTATATAGGTTTTTATAAATCCGCTTACTAACGGCGCAATAGGGTCTCATCCGCTATACGAGGCGGGAAATCATCAATCCAATATATACATATGCCAATATGTATATATTACTATATATATAGATATATCCTATAATATCTAATATCACATCAATAGCAATCAATAACTGCAAAAATTCCACATTCAATTTGAGTGAGAAAAATCTCACCTTAGCATTTTATTTGGCAATCCAATCCAATTCTTCTTTCGTTTCCTCGACTTTAACCTTGTATAAAATTAATTTATACCATCTATTAATATTTGAATAAATTGGCAATAAATTATCACCTGTTAATTTATTTAAACCAAAAACTTAATTTTTTATCGAATAATTTTTTCTAAACCAATTTCTTTATAAATAAATTTATTTAACCAACATTTCAATTTTCAAACTAATATTCTCTAACCATTTCTAAAATAATTAAATTAACAAATTTTCTTTTGACAAATTTAATACAATTGATTTTAAATAAATAAAAGAAGACAGTCACCTCACTGCTTCCAGCACTCGTGAGTCGAACGCAACCCCAATTTGATCGAAGTCGAACTCGACTATGTTGCTGCCTTCGAGTTGCCCAAAATCAACCGTGACCTAACCCATGCGTATTGACCCACAGCCACGCCGTCGACGAACATCATCTCCAGAGCCCAACGTCGTCACTGCCAATTCTTGCGAATGCCTCCACCCTCACGTTCGCGAATCGCCATCAACCCCAGTCTTCGATACCCCCAAAACCGCCTGTAGCCGCCACTCCGGCCCACGCGCTCGCGACCCCGAGCCACCGCTCCACCCAGCTGCAATCGCACGCGCGTGCGAACCCTAACGGCGACCCTAGCAGTCATGCCGCCACTTCCTGAACCCAACGCGGCGCCTACACTCGACGAAGCTGCCACGTGACTCAATCGCGACACCATGAGATGCTCCCCAGCTCCGAACAGATGCAGCCCCTATCTCAATCGCGACCTTCATCTTTGCGAACCCTAGGGAGAGCTCGAGATTGTGATTGTAGAAGGCTTGGCCTCGTATCCCCTCCATCGGCGATCTGCTCACGATGAACTCGAATTCGATGTGGAGACCTTTCCTTGGTTCGACTAGAGGGAAACGGCTTCGGCCATTAATTTGTAACCGAGAGCGAAAATGTTTCGTTCTTTTTTCCTTTCGTTTTGTTATTTTGGGTTTGAATCTGAGAGAGGTATGGATTTCGTGAGGGGTTGCACGTTTATTCTCGTGATTGCAGGCGCGATCTCAGGCGTGAGGTAAGGGAGAGGAACGTGCTGTCTTTGACTTAGCTAAAAATTTAAATTTAAAATTTAAATTCAATTTAAATTTTCAACGCGTTAATGTGTCGTGTGCTCACGCATCAACACCGAAAAATACGAAACTTGAAATCTGACAATAATTCAACGTTACGGACCCAATGGAACTGGTTTCGTCGAATTCCGAGACTGTTCCCTGGACGACTATTTTTAAATTCAATTTAAACGATTTAATTTCAAAACTGAACCGATTGTTTCCAAATCAATTTCTGAAGCTTTCATTGTCTTCAGTATTATCAATATAAATTTCCTAAGCCTTTGAAATATTTTTAGTCGGCTCTAAACTGAAGATATAAATTTTTATCCCGTTCAATAGATTAAATTTTAAAATTTAATCGCCAAAATCAGAGTTATATCGGGGATTCAAATTAAATCATCGTTCAAATATTTAAAATAAATTAAATATTTTCAATTTAATTCGTTCAAAATTCAGGGTCGTTACAGACTTCCCTCCTTAAAAGAATTTCGTCCTCGAAATTACAAGTTAGGGAAAAAGGTTCTTAACTCGTCTACTACCTTTCAACATCTAATAGTTTTATCAAATTTCAAAACAAATCTTTCTACTAAAGATTCGTTATCATTCACCCAAATTTCTAAACATTTTCATAATTTTCTAACATCATTGTTTTCCTTAACAATTCAAATTTAAATTCAAATTCCAATTTAAACTTTCAAAATTTTCTCAAAAATTTTCTAACGCCTTAAATTTTCGAAAAATTTTGCCAGCGTCTCCTTTGCGCGGCTAATACGGTACGACTACAAAACGTCCCTACGGACTCTCAGATTTCAAAAAGAAAAAGAAAAAGCCAAACGGCTAGACAAGAAATCATCAAAAACTCATATTATAATTCAAATACGTACCTTTTCGAGCAAATTCGAATTATCTTTGAAATCAAAATTCCAATTCCTTTTACAACACCTGTATATCCTACTAGCCATAATATCTAGTTGCATATATTCAAACCATTTTGCACATTGTATTACAAAATTTCAATATATACTTCTTACATCATTTTTAATTCTCTATTGAAGTTATATATTCTTTTCACTCAAGTTTACATTTCAATTTGAATTTCATTCTAATCAAATTTCAATATTCTATAAGTTATCAACTTATTAATATTTCGTAAGTATTTGAAATAGGATTCCAGAGTCGTTTCCACTTTTTCAAAACCATTTGAAAACAATTCAAATTCCATTTGAATTTCCAAACAAAAATCCAAATTTTCAAACAACTCCTATTTAAAACAATTTGACAGCAATTTCTCTTTTGGAAACCCGAAAATGAACACCAACGATGCCGCGGTCATCATCGAAGTTATTTTCCAGCGACCGAAAAGAGTTTAGAGCTTTTCATTTCTCCAAAATACTTTTCAAAACCTTTGAATTTCATTTTCAACTCCAAAAAGAATTTAAACTTTTCAAATCTCAAAATTCTCAGATTCTTTTCAAAACATTTCCAAAAACTTCTCTGGTATTTCGTTTTGAATTACAATTCACATTTATAATTTATATTCTTAAATTTCATTCGTATATGGATTTATTCCTCAACTTTGGAGTTATAATTCCAATTTCTCATTTAATTTCAATGATAATAGTTTAATGTTATCATTTCTAGCAACCATGCAACCATATACTATAGTAATTCATAGAAAATCGTTTCTTTTCTATACAAAAATAGCTTTGGGTAAAATTATTTCATTTACCCTATTTAAAACAATATTGTGCCGAACTGTTCTATTCGAGTGTTTAGAGATCCCTATCAATGATCGTTAATTACTCGTATTGACCAGAATCCATATACCACTCAATAAATCAATCATCACAATATAAAACAATTTTATATTCACTAACAAATACGCGCTCGTATCTATTATTACACTCAACTCATTCTAGAGTACTGCTGACTCTATCTCTAATGAGTAACACCCAACAGAGCAGGGTTGTCGCTTAACCATATGCTCTGATACCACTTTGTCACGTCCTGAAATTTTCGACTTTCGAAAATTCAACATCGATGCTCACTTTATCGACTGCCGAGAAATCGAACGCCGGAAACTCCAATAGTGAGGGTTTTAAGAAAAAGAAAAAGTAGAAGAAGAAGAAAACAGAAGAAGAAAAGAGAGAAGAACAACAACAGAACAAGAGCAGAACAGAAAACAATATCAGAATCTCACATATCGCAGCGGAACAATATATAATAGATAAATGAATATCATTTAAACAAAGAACTATATCATTTTATACATACATCAATCAGAGTCAATATACGACTCAATACAACACAGCACATCAATGGACAGTTATATAACTTGTCCTCATACAGAATACACAGCGGAATAAATAATATCAGATACAAATACTACGTCTCGTCCTCCAGCTTATCTCCAAAGCTCCAGAATATCCAGAATATCCTGATAATATAACTCTAGACTGCCCGTGTGGAAATTGGTGGGCACCCAGAGTTTAGAAGGGAACAATAAACTCCGAGTCAGTCATGGTGACTGGTGTGAGATCGTAAAACAGTTATTCTTTATAACAACAAAATAATTTTTAAAGTCAATTCGCAATGCTTTTGGAAAATGAAACTACCATAAGACCTCCCGCCACACACACAATGCAAACGCAGACTTGGAGGAGATTTCTTCTTATGATAGTCAAAGATGCTTACTACGCAGAAATCAAATTCTTTTTGATATTATTATTAGTGCATAGTGTAGAAAACATTTCGAAAGTAGAATATAAATCTTAGCCAGCATGGGTACCATTATAGTATGCTTACTATAGCTGCCATATTAGATGGCAGGTTCTACAACTAAAACCGTACAAGGCTCGTATTGTTTCTTTGGATTTCCAACAAATGGTCAGGCTAAGGAACTTCCTTCTCCACGATGGGTACGTCCCTGGAATAGACGACCCGAGAACCTAACCGGATCTCTGCCAACACAAGGCCGGGTTACCTCTGCAAAAATAGGTAACTACTGACACGCGTATGCCATCCCCCGATCGTCACCGATCTTCCCGAGGATCCCCGATTTCCAACAAACCACATAGATAATAATAAATGCAGTAACCACAGAGGTTAAGTATCTGGGCTCCATACCATGATACCACCTTTATCCAGAAGGAATGACATACACTAAGGGGCGCTACTCCCTAAAACCTTGCTGCATCCTTCCTGTTTCGACCATTTCCGGGGTGTGAGGCTCGTCGAAGTCTCGTCCACAAAGCTACGCTTTCTCAAAAAGCCCTGCTTCGGGTCAAACAAAATGATCAACCTATGATCACAAAGATATAAGATCAAACAAATGATCATATCACAAATGATCAAACACTGATCATTTCACAGCAACACTCAGTATGCCACGTTACCAAATTGGGATATATCGCTGATAAATTTCAACTACATAACCTCTGAGCTCGTACGTCTCAGAGAAGGGTGTTAAGCTAAGAGAATAAATTCTCCGCCACCAACAGAAATGTATTTGAAAGAAATCAGCTTTATATCTCAAATTGTAACGTCAGACACACAATCCATACAAGTCTGTTCCGGGATCGAACAGAACCGAAGGCACTTCTCACGAAGCCCTTGCATATCCGGATAATTTTCAATCACGTCAGGACTTCCCGTCACTAAGGGTGATAAAACCTCTAAATCGAAGATCAGTCGATGTAGAGTAACTCGACGGTAATCCTTCCGTTTTCAAAAATATCCGGTCTTCAACACCGGTCTTCAAATGCAATTCATAACGACGTATCACATATTCGGAATGGGTTATACGACCCCATGGTCCTTTCCCGGCTAACCCGAATAGTGAGCGATTATTCAAAAATAAGTGTGGCATTCACATTCATCCAATTCACAACAAATACCTACTCAAGGTAATTATTGATAGTCGGTTATTTAACTATCAATAAAGATGTGCAACATCATCAGATTCCAAATAATTTCCAAATTATTTCATCTTTAAAAATATCTTTACTAGATATAAAATTTCCACACTTAACCATTTGAAAACAATTTCAAATCAATTTTCCATACTTCAAAAATAAATCAATATTTATTTTTTTAACAACTTCGCTTTCTTTTATAAATTCCGTATTGAATTTATACTTTCGAATATCTACTTATATCCGATTTTCAAATCGTTTCCAATATTCATTTTCAATTTATCTTTAAGAAGATAAAATCTCAAAACATTTCATTTCATTTTTGGAAAACATTTCCATACTTATTTAGAAATAAGTCAGCAATTCACAATCCATTTATTTTCAACACTTGGAAAATATTCGATATACTTAAATCAAATTAAGTATATATATATTTCATTCTTTTAAGGAAATCATTCTTTTTAACAACATCTATTTGAGTCAAAACGAATGTTACGTAAAACATCGTTACGACGACTCAAAATCACTAGTATAGGGATTCGAAATTAAGATAGATATGTAAATCCCAATACTACATCAAAACATTTCCTTTCGGAAATCATTTATTATAACAACAGTGTTATAGTCCATCATTTCCTTATATTTTCGAAAACGTCTATTTCGACAATAAATGTTGAAATCTATGCTTTCGATTCATAACACATTTTAAAACACCTTTAAAATGTTTAACTTCATTTTTTAAAATATTACTTCTTCAACAATGAATCCATTTTACTTAACAATATATTCACTGTCCAAAATCGTGAATAAAATTTACTCAACCCCATTTCAATCATTCCTACACATTTTTATTTCAATAAAAATTCGCTATTCAAAATCGTGAATATATCTTCTTAAATAATCTTCTATATTAAATTTATCACATTCAATCTATTTTCGAATTTATAAGCACGTTTATAAATTCTATTTCTCTTTTAATAACGACTTCGACTTATAAACCTTCTTTTATCAACTTCTATATTTAACTTATCAAAATAAGTGACTTTGGGTTTATAACAACCTTTATAAATTTTAATTCTCTTTATAAAAGCTTCAATACCAAATCAATCTCAATATTGATTTCTAATTTTATTTTCAACGTTTGAATAAAATTTCCATATTGATTTCTCAAAAATTCATTTCTAAATATTAAATCAATTACAGATTGATTTCAAATTTTATTTATCACTACTAAAACAAATTCCTTATTTTTCTCAAATTATTCAATATTCTGTTTTGAAATGGATTCTTCAAATTGAAATCATTTTACATTGATTTCACAACTTATTTCAATTTACCAATTAAATTCCAAACTGAATTTCCAACTTATCTTCTTTTAAATAAATTCCTTTTTAAGAAAATAAATTTCAATCGTTTCTTTCAATCTATTTAAAAATCCAAATTTAAATTAATTTTTTTTTCCCATTTAAAATCACTGTTTTACGAAATCCATTTATTTAGCATTTTCACTTTATTCTGGAATTTATTCGATAAGATTATAAAAACAGCTTTTATACTTTTAAATTCTTTTCTTCAAAATTTCTTCAATTTCAAAAATTGATTCACTTAGAAATTTTCTACTTGAATCTCAAAAATTCAATTTCGTTTATCTTTGGAATCCAATGATGTCAAACATCCATTCAGCTAAATTTTAGCTTTCAAACAATTTCCAAATATCAATATGATTAATAGCATCACTATAATCATTCACAGATTCATATCACAATAGAAATAAATTCAATCAATGTGAGGGGTCCAGTTGGATCCCTCCAACCTGTTTTCCTGCATCCAAAGATGTTAGCACAATACCAATTCCGCTCCAGTACGGAATTATCGCGGTATATAGGTTTTTATAAATCCGCTTACTAACGGCGCAATAGGGTCTCATCCGCTATACGAGGCGGGAAATCATCAATCCAATATATACATATGCCAATATGTATATATTGCTATATATATAGATATATCCTATAATATCTAATATCACATCAATAGCAATCAATAACTGCAAAAATTCCACATTCAATTTGAGTGAGAAAAATCTCACCTTAGCATTTTATTTGGCAATCCAATCCAATTCTTCTTTCGTTTCCTCGACTTTAACCTTGTATAAAATTAATTTATACCATCTATTAATATTTGAATAAATTGGCAATAAATTATCACCTGTTAATTTATTTAAACCAAAAACTTAATTTTTTATCGAATAATTTATTCTAAACCAATTTCTTTATAAATAAATTTATTTAACCAACATTTCAATTTTCAAACTAATATTCTCTAACCATTTCTAAAATAATTAAATTAACAAATTTTCTTTTGACAAATTTAATACAATTGATTTTAAATAAATAAAAGAAGACAGTCACCTCACTGCTTCCAGCACTCGTGAGTCGAACGCAACCCCAATTTGATCGAAGTCGAACTCGACTATGTTGCTGCCTTCGAGTTGCCCAAAATCAACCGTGACCTAACCCATGCGTATTGACCCACAGCCACGCCGTCGACGAACATCATCTCCAGAGCCCAACGTCGTCACTGCCAATTCTTGCGAATGCCTCCACCCTCACGTTCGCGAATCGCCATCAACCCCAGTCTTCGATACCCCCAAAACCGCCTGTAGCCGCCACTCCGGCCCACGCGCTCGCGACCCCGAGCCACCGCTCCACCCAGCTGCAATCGCACGCGCGCGCGAACCCTAACGGCGACCCTAGCAGTCATGCCGCCACTTCCTGAACCCAACGCGGCGCCTACACTCGACGAAGCTGCCACGTGACTCAATCGCGACACCATGAGATGCTCCCCAGCTCCGAACAGATGCAGCCCCTATCTCAATCGCGACCTTCATCTTTGCGAACCCTAGGGAGAGCTCGAGATTGTGATTGTAGAAGGCTTGGCCTCGTATCCCCTCCATCGGCGATCTGCTCACGATGAACTCGAATTCGATGTGGAGACCTTTCCTTGGTTCGACTAGAGGGAAACGGCTTCGGCCATTAATTTGTAACCGAGAGCGAAAATGTTTCGTTCTTTTTTTCTTTCGTTTTGTTATTTTGGGTTTGAATCTGAGAGAGGTATGGATTTCGTGAGGGGTTGCACGTTTATTCTCGTGATTGCAGGCGCGATCTCAGGCGTGAGGTAAGGGAGAGGAACGTGCTGTCTTTGACTTAGCTAAAAATTTAAATTTAAAATTTAAATTCAATTTAAATTTTCAACGCGTTAATGTGTCGTGTGCTCACGCATCAACACCGAAAAATACGAAACTTGAAATCTGACAATAATTCAACGTTACGGACCCAATGGAACTGGTTTCGTCGAATTCCGAGACTGTTCCCTGGACGACTATTTTTAAATTCAATTTAAACGATTTAATTTCAAAACTGAACCGATTGTTTCCAAATCAATTTCTGAAGCTTTCATTGTCTTCAGTATTATCAATATAAATTTCCTAAGCCTTTGAAATATTTTTAGTCGGCTCTAAACTGAAGATATAAATTTTTATCCCGTTCAATAGATTAAATTTTTAAATTTAATCGCCAAAATCAGAGTTATATCGGGGATTCAAATTAAATCATCGTTCAAATATTTAAAATAAATTAAATATTTTCAATTTAATTCGTTCAAAATTCAGGGTCGTTACAATGCCATTTTGATTTTTTTAGTGAATATAATTGTTTGTAAGTTCTTAACTATTTTTCAAAACTAAAAATTCCTTATTTGGATGTTATAGTTGTCGAAGCAAGAGGGAAAGAAGGAAAGGCAGAGTTTCCGAAGGTTGTTGACACTTGGGGGTCACCAAATTCTTCATGGGCGATTCATGCTGCCTCCTTTTTAGATCATCCTACTAAATCTGTTTGTGTTTTTAATTCGTTTTGATATTTTAGTTTATTTTTGTGCTATTTGAGATTGTGGATGGGTTTAGGTGAAACTTTATGTTCTGTAATGGAGATAGCAAACTTTAGATAGCTCGATAAGTGTTAAAACTAATTTAATAATGGTTAGATTGGTTATAGTATTACATACGATTAATTTTAACTTTGAATTTTCATTTTTTTAAAGGAAAAAAGGGGAAACTGAAGAAGTTATTTTAATATTTTGGAACAAAAAGGAAAGGCAAAACAAAAAAGTTATTCTAATTTGTGAAATAAAAGAGCTATCTCTATATATCCAGCTTAATAGGAGCCATTTTATAAGTAGAAAAGAAAAGGTAATATTTCAGGTTGAGCTATCTAATCTACCACTCGCGCGTGGTAAAGATAAAGGATTATTTATACCTAAGTTGTCCATTTTATTATACACGTGACTTATTTTACCGTGTTGTGTTATTTGTATGGTAGTCATTTTCAGTCACTACAAAGCGCAATTGTAATTTCCCACTAATTCATAATACGAAGCATGTACAATAATTTATTCTTTAAAAATCGTTCTTTTTCAGGATATTCCACACATTAAAGGCTACAATATCTAATTATTTGGTGCTTAATACTAACATCCTTTCTAAGAAATATGTTAGTCAACGAAAATGATATGTTATTCTTAACAGCATATTTTGCTTATCCCGTATGTGGCATAAGTCACAATGCGTTCTCTGAATTTAGATGCTCACATGTTTATAAGTTGAAGATCAACTTTGTTTGTTTAATAATTTATTCTACTCGTGTCCATCCTTATTCAAACTTGATTATGGTAGTGTCGTGGTAAAAAGAACAATTTTATTTAATAGTAGTGTATGTCTGTCTTCTATTCTATTTGATAACACTTCTTGAGTTCAGTGTGGTAGCAACTGGACCACATTGTGTTCTTATAAAAATAACATGAAAAATCTAGTGATAATGAATATTGTTTAGTGATAATGAATATTATTTTATGCTTAATAATACCATATATATTTATTATTTCGCTCGCGAAAGAACAGTATCTTAAGTGTCAAGTGGTATAACTTTCTAAATAAAGATTGAAAACCATAGATTCAAATCAATAAAACATAAATTGAGTATCTTTTTGAATAAAATACAACTTTTGTTATTCTAAGATTATGTAGTATTTTATTCAGTTAAAAATCACCGTTTGTTACCAAAGATTGAAGGGTTATTAAGTCATTATTCTTCTTACTCGTGAATTTTTGCAAGAGTGTTCTATTTTTTTTAATCTACCCTTTCCAGTTTTGCAAGAGAGTTCAAAATTTAGCACATATAACCATTTGCTTCACTAAATACGAAACGCATGGTTGTATGCTGCACTTGTATGCGGAGAACAACGCATCATCTCTTTTCATTTTTGGACTTTGCATGTTTTTATTTATTCTTTTGATTGTAAGAAGTAAACAGACTTGCATTTGCATTAGGTTCGATTTGAACCTATTGTTAACTAGATTTAAAATTGAGTTCAGTCGTGCTAAAAGTTTTATCTTCTTCTTTTGCATGCTCATGTTGTGTTATCTTGTAAATATCAAACGGTTTTATTCTTGCTTATAGTATTATTATTTCCTAGATTGTGAAATATGAAGATTTTTTTTAAATTGTGTAAAATTATCATTGGTTTGATAACATGTATTTTAGATGAATCAGATTGATTCATGTTACTTCTATGATTTATTTATGAATTATTTCTAAGCAGAGGCCATGATTGGGTTACATATAATGGAGGAGTTTTCTCATCACTAAGGAAGAGACATAACATAACAGTAATTAAGGCAACTCCCAATGTAAATTACAGAAACATTATATATTAGGAAACAGCTTCATGCAGCCAGTAAGTGACTTGGTCTAGAGTTGCAAGACGAGTCTGAGCACCATTGTAGTATCATATAAGCAACTAGCACTATATTTGCTGAATGATTTGTTGAATGAAAATAACTCAATTACAACAACACAAAACGTAAGATTTTAAATTTTCTCATAGACAAAAATTTACGTCTTGTTTACGTTCCTCTAGTTTCTAAAGTCAATTTATAATTTTGAATTGGTATTTCAATACGTACAAAGGTACAAATTATTTCTTTTCCTTTTCAGTTATTATATTCAGTAAGTGGCTATGCACAAGGTTGGTTCTGCACAAAATGCGTGGATAATCAAGGCATGAGGTTAGATTTATCTTCCAAAATTTTTATAATGGTTTTTGGTGAGTCTCACGAGTTAAAGTACTTGCTCATACTACTATCAATGAATGAGATACTTATATATATATATATAAGGAATTAAACATATAAACAATTTTGATTTAGATAGAATTTAGCTGAATGCTACGATGAATATCTAAAGTGGGGCTAAAACTGGTTGAAATCAGACATGGATGCATGGGGATGGCTGAATATTTCATAAACAAGTTTGGTGAATAAAGAGAAAAGGATTTGGCTTTATCACTCCATTATTTTGCTCTTCTTTAGATGATGAGAAAAATATAGGTTAGTACCACACCAAGATAGTAGCTTCATTTCTCTAGTCTTTCAGGATGAAATTAGAGGTCCTTATTTGTAGTGTTTTGTTGGGTGAAGTTGTGTGTAGTTTTCGCCGGTTTAAGAGACAATTGAGTTAAGAATCATATGCTTTAAGGTTCAAATCTTCATCTGTGTTTTTCTAAATGAACCAACGAATTTTATACAATAAAGATTTATATAAATAAATTAAAAGTAAAGCAATATGATTCCATGCATAATAATCTGTGTTTTTCTAAGTTCTTCAAGTGATGTGTAGATTACTATATCTCAACTAACAAGATAGATCTTTACTATGACATAGACGGAATACTGTCAAACTCGGTAGCGTATTAGGAAAATATATAATATTATTTCCATCTTAGAGAGCTGCTACATAAACTTACCTTTTTCTATATAGCGAACTATACAACAGCCTACCCAATATTGCCATTAAACACACATTCCAAATAGTGCCCTTATGAATACATAATGATTTCCCTATTACTAACTCTGTTACTGTCTGACCTAACAGTAGTCTTCCTTCTAGCTTTATTTTTTGATATGTGCATATTCAGATGACCCTCGATCTCCTTGCAGTTGATGCCTTGTATAGCTAGTTTCCCCTACGTTAAACAGTTATAAAAGGGAGTATATTGGAGACTGGAAATGCTTTTTGTTGAATATGATGGAGATAATAGCAGTGTAAGGTCTTTGTGGAAAAAGAATTTGTTATTTTATTTTTATGTGATTAGGATATTGGTTATCAGCCATGAGGATTGATTTTATGAATGGAGTACTTGATTTTGTATACAATTTTGAATTTATATTTCATGAAATGAAGGCAACGTTTTTTCATTTTATTTGTTACCCAAAAATATATTTATCCCATTTTGTTTACCTAGTTTACATACATTAGCATTTGTACATCTCGGCCTGAAACACGGATGGTGTTCCAATTTTACAAATTTATTTGCTTAGCTATTTTTTTATGTTTTAATTTTCAGTCATCATTCTCTAACAATAGATATTAATTAATCCATTGATATTATTCCAGGATTAATGAGATGTAGCAAGAGTTGCAGGCTGAGATGGAAAAATTATTTAAGACCAGGGATTAGACGCAGAAATTTCACAGATCAAGAAGAATAACTAATTATCCATCTCTAGACATTATTGGGAAACAGGTAAACATTATTGCATTCTGACGATAATAATAGAGAATAGTGAGTCCTTGTTCTAACTATAAACACATATGGTATAACCGAATATTCTTTTACTTTCTTTGGTATTCAATTTTGAAATAAGATGGTTTATATTCATTTCTTGTGTAACATATGATCACAATACTTCATAGCGATGATAGGGAACAATTATGGTATGAATTAGCTACATTTATTTTTCATTGTAGAAAAAATTTATGAATCAACTCAATGTAGAAAATAATGCTTTCAAGTTGAAAAATGACAAAGTATAAGTGGATTCATGTACCTGACATGGGCTCGAAATCCAAAATATTCAATTTGGGTAATCAACAGCAGCATATTAAGAATGAGGTATCATTGACATTTGTCACTGAGTTGAATGGTATAACTTCGTCAAATTACTATGACTTAAATGATTATAGAAATTATGATCAAATGTAAAACTCGTAATACAATTACAGAAATGGTGTAAAAAATCAAAAAATTTATGTGGCCTGTACATACTATTATTAGCTTTAATTTAATTCCTTATCTCGTGTTAACTTATGTATATAATCAAAAAAATTCAATCCAAAAATGATGAACTAAATTCATACTGAAAAGAGATAATATGACACGTGAGATCCATGTGTTAGTGAACAATTACTAAATACTAATTGTAAAATATTAACCAAGTTGAATTAGTTTTATAAAAATTAACTAAATTTACACAATAATAATAAATTAACCAAGTTTATAAAAATTAACTTCGTTAATTAAGTTTTATAAAAAAATAATTAAGTATATAATAGTAATAATAAATTAGAAAAGTTTATGATTAACTAAGTTAATTATAATAAAAAAATAATTAATACTTTTACATCTAATTAATTATATCGATGGTACCTATGATTTACGAGTGGAAATGAAATGTTATATGTTATTGGTTTCGTAATTCTCAAGTTGTTCTTTTTTTCCTTTGTTATTTGTATCGATGGGAGTTTTACAGAGTTTAGTAAAGCAAGAATGCAAAAAATGGGTGTCCAATGGTGTAAATGTTAAATATGAGATCAGGGACAATAGATATGGATACAAAGCAGGCGCCATGAAAGAAGGTATGAAGCATTCATATGTGGATAAATGTGAATTTATAGCCATTTTAGATGCAGATTTTCGACCTGAACCTGACTATTTGATGCGAACTATTCCATTTCTGTTCCACAACCCAAGTATAGCATTAGTTCAAACTAGATGGATTTTCAGTATGCAGTAACAACTTTTATTGAAATCGTAGTAATATGTTAATGATTAGTTTGATCATTCTCTCATGCTGAAGTCTGCACTTAATGTTTAACTCTATAGGCAACAGCAATGAGTGTCTAATGACTAGAATGCAAGAGATGTCAATGGATTATCACTTTAAGGTTGAACAAGAAGCTGGTTCTACATTGTGCAACTTCTTTGGTTTCAATGGTGAGCAAGAAATATACAATTTTTTCATATTGGGTTAAACAATGCAATTGATTAGTTTGACAATATAACAGGAACTGCTGGTGTTTGGAGAATCTGTGCAATGAATGATGCAGGAGGCTGGAATGAACGAACAACTATTGAAGACATGGATTTAGCAGAAAGAACAATGGTTATGTTTTATTCAATGGTTATGCACTCGCTTTAATGTTTGTACACTGTAATGAAAAATATATCACATTTCTTTCTGAGCATGCTCTTGTGTTATATTTGTTGATTATAATCTTTATTCGTTTATGAAGATTTAGTTTTATTGCTATTATTAAAATGTAATATATAGGCATAGCTCTTGAAAAGTGTATCTACGATTTTTATAGCGGCATATATGAGCTGTAAAAGAATTTATCAATACTATAACATGTTGATTTAATAGCGTGAAATGACCGCTATTGAATAAATATTTTATAGCGGCAAAATGGTCTTATAAAGATTTCCAATTCCGTTGAGATTTAGCTATATTATAGCGGCTATAATGAGCTATTGAATAAATATTTTATAGCGGCAAAATGGTGTTATAAAGATTTCCAGTTCCGTTGAGATTTAGCTGTATTATAGAGGCTATAATGGGCTATTGAATTAACGTACCATAGCGGCGAATTTGCGTTATAAAACTAAGCTCAACCATAGCGGCATATTTTGTGTTATAAATATTCAACAGTTTTTTATAACATGTCGATATACAGCGCTTATCAAACCACTATGGTTGTGATTAATAGCGGCTATATGCAGCTATAAAAGACACTTTTTGTTGTAGTGACTACTCCTCATATCACAATTCAGCACAAATCAGCAATATATATAGTAAACCGCTAGGACATTGCAGTCACCAATCAAGATACTAGCTTCACCACTCCATTATGATCCAATAATCAAAAAACGCAATTCAAATTGATTAAGAACTAAGGATAGAAGGATGCACACTGGGGACATCCACTATAAATCCACCAAACTAGTTGGAGTCAACTTAACAAAATGACTAGACCAATGACTGCTAGGAGGCAGCACTAAAACGCAAAACAGGAATCTTGGCCCAGTAATACCCCTATTATCAAATAGAGTACTTGTAGAAAATCCTTATGAGGAGCTCTCCGATCACACAATATGCTCGCATAAACATGTCATGCGCATGACAATAAACGGTCCTGCAAAGGAGGTACCATAACAAACCTCTTCTTTCGTTTTTATCTAACTCGGTTGTTGTCCTTTCAAGACAATGCCATCGGCTCCTAGATTCCACGGAGTCTAACAAAAATACCAAGCGAGACTTCCTATCTAAGAGAACATCTTAAACTAGGCATACTACCCAACCTGGTACTTTGCGCTTCTTTCAAAGCGGCAGGTTTGGTCTAAACTACTCTTTCCCTTTGATCGAGACAAGAGACTAATGCATTCACTTAACACATATGTAGTTATATTCACTTAACACCTATGCTGGTATAACCACTACTTATTTTGTGATTAGCAACCCAGATCACAAGCTTGTGTTAGCAGTAGTGAAAATAAGATAGCTATGACTAAGTGCACGAATCTAGCTTAAGTAATTCAAAGAATAAATGCATTCGAAGTCTAGCGTGGATTGACTCATGACTGGAGTTGCCCTAGGCCAACGGGCAGGTTGAAGCTGTCAACAAAGTCTTGCAAACACTAAGTAAGGAAAAACTAGATAAATCCAAAGGAGTGTGAGTTGACGAACTACCCACCGCACTATGGACCTACCAAGCCTCCTACAAAACAGCAACATGACATATTCTATTTGCTCTAAGCATGCGAGGCTGGGGCCATGCTTCCGGTCGAAACAGTTGCCCATTCACATCGTAGGACACATTATAATCCTAAAGAAAACGAGGAGCTTCTCAACATGTCCTTAGACCTAATTGAAGAAAGAAGGAATAACACTGCTCTCAAGACCACCGCACATAGATGGAAAGTGGCAAAACAATACAAATCTAAGGTGAAGCCCCAAGAGTTATAAGAGGGAGATATTGTTCTCAAGCAAGTCTTTCCCCATCCAGGCGCACTAGATCCAGTTTGGGAAGGACCATTTGTTGTTCATAAGGATCTCCACAATGGAGCTTGCATTCCGTCGATAGTTGATGGTAAAGGTTTTTGGGAAAGGAAGGAATCTCCAGCATCTCCGCCATTACTTCTCAGCTTGTAAAAAGCATGTATCACTTGAAGCAATAAAAGAAAGACAGTGGACTTAGGCATATTCTGGCCAAACCACTATAAAAATTGATGTTTTGCTCGATTTTTGTCTGATATTTTTCCTATTGCGATCAATCGCAAGCTCTCGCCGACAGCAGTGAAAGCAAGATAACCATGACTAAGGGCATGAAAATAGCTTCGGTAGTTCACTGCTGACGATCGGCCCCCCAGTCAGCAATGATAAACCGACTATAAGCCACGGATTAGGCATGATTATAGCCTACGCAGTTTACCATTGGCATTCGGCTTGCCGGCAACTACGAACCGATAATAAATCCCACGATTAAGGCATGGCCGTAGCTAGGGATAGTTCGTAGTTGAAGATCGGCACCTATGCTAGCCAGGCTATAGTAAATCGAATAATACTCGCGATGCAGGCCATAATGGCCCGGGTAGTTACTATGTGCGAATCCCGGCTCTAAATCTTAAGTACGGCAGTCACAAAAGTTACACTCTCTTGGAACATAGTTTGGGCTGACAAACCATACGTCACCAAAATCCACAATCAGGGCAAGTAATTTACGTGCCATGAATCTTAAGTTTAGAAGGACTATCTTGATGGAGAATATAGTTCGACGTACTTAAACTAGAAGCTTCTAACAATTTCTTTTAGTCTTGTGGCATTACATACAAATAGTAGAAATATGAATTCCACACTTCCAACCACAGCAGGATATTCATTCGCTTCCACTCTACCAGAGCGGAGCATCAACTCAACTCTGTCAAAGATAACGAAACATCAATCCAACATTGCCATAAGAATTAGAATATCCCTTTCAGCCAACTTCGCTCAAGAAACTGTAAGGATTGTCCCAAAGCTGAGCATACTTATGGAACCTGAGAAAAACTATATGCAAAGGTATAACTAACTTTTGTAAGATAAGCTTAATTCAATAAAAATACTTAAGGGCATAGCACCACCTCACCCCTTGATTATACACATGCACTACCACTCATCTTGGTAATAGCACATTGGAATCATGACCTTAAGTTCGCAAGTTTAAAGCCTATTCATGATACAAGGCAACATGTTGTGAGAAGCAACCAAGTGCGCTATATCGGGGGCAAACCCAAACAAATAATGAGCGCTCCCGGCCGACTTTTGACAACGTCGCTAGAGGGTGCTCTGGAGGATGTGATGAGTATTTGAGGATTGCCATGTCCCCAAAATTACTCTCTAAACCTTAGTAATAGGGAATCACTTCGAATGATAAGGACCTCTCTAAACAGAAGTGATTCGATCTTTAACCTTCTGAATGTAATTAATTCATATCAAAGTCTATTTTAACACAAATAGCTTGATACCTTTACATAATAAATCAATCCCGAGGACATGCGGGATGACTCTAACATATATCTATGGTAAAATTCCATATAAAAATGTATTAATAGTCTGTAACTAATTCTAAGGCAAGGATGAAAGTCATTGACCACACTAGGCTCGAAAGGATCCTAAACTTGTAGGTAAAGTCAACAGAATAGGACGATTCTCTACCGCAAAGCCAATGGGAAATTTGAATTAAAAGATTGATTCTACCTGATCACAGGAAATAATAAACCGATACTAATCAAGGTTTCTAGTGTCCAAAGATTATTCCATCTAAACACCACATATGGGGTCGGGACTTGAAAATCTCGAATCGGCTTGGAGTCTGCGCGATGACCGGACCAAAACTTTGGTTCGACGCTTGCTTGGAGTCGGACCTTGAAAATCTGGAGTCTGCTTGGAGTCGGTTGGATTACCGAACCAAAACTTTGGTTTGGCGCTCGTTTGGAGTTGGGGCTTGAAAATTTCGAGTTTGCTTGGAGTCGAGGCGTTGACCGAACTAAAACATTGGTTCGGCGCTTGCATGGAGTCGGGCCTTGAAAATTTGGAGTCTGCTTAGAGTCGGTCCGATGACCGAACCAAAATTCGGCGGTTGCTTGGAGTCAAGCATGAGAAATTTAAGGGTTTACTTGGAGTCAGCTGGGAGTAATGATGCTTGGAGTCGGGTGATGGTTTCCTTGGGGCTCAACCCGGGTATAACTAATCTAAATAAAAGTTGGAAATTTTCATCATGGCATGACGATACTTCGGCAGTTTCTTCATGACGCGTTCCAGGGTTCTTGGAGGTGTATGGCAATCGTCACAAGTGGAGTAGCTTAACAATCATGTATGGAAGGTTGAACCAAATCATGGGGAAAGAAGGTTGAACCAAATTCCAAATACTATATACTTAGTTGCCTCTCCTCATATCTTCATTTTATAAATACCAAGCACATGGCATCATAAAAAAAGAGGATGCTGAAGAGCGAAGCTTTCGGCAACAATTGCAGACAACTTCGAGGGGGGAAAATCTTAGTTCTAATAGCATGTTTACTCATATTCAAAGCTTGTACTTGTATTCAGAAATGATAGGAAAAATAAAAGAGGAACAGTGGACGTAGGCACATTCAGGTCGAACCACTATAAATTTTGTGTCTTTTTACATTTAAGTCCTTTTCATATTCTTTATTGCAAATTATTGATTTTCTACCTTAAACATCTGCAACTAATTTTCATCAAACAATAGCTATATACTACAAACAATATTTATAACTCTACAATAACGATTTGAGTGTTTGCCCATTTTTTGTGCAAACAAAATTTTTAATATGTTGAAGTATATGATTTATAAGATTTTTGATGATTTTTGGGGATTTATTCTTAGTGGTTAACTAAGGTAATTAAATTAATTAAGCCTAAGGGCTAAACTGCAATATTGTTTCCGCCTTAGTCAAAGCCGGAGGGAAATTGCTTTCAATAGTTGATTTGGGGAAGAATTATAGTGTTTTGAGAAAAATGTTGACTTTTTATACTTTTTACTATTTGGAAGTATAGGAGAAGGCTGCTCAGCCAATCAAAATTTGACAAGCAAGATAGAACATTACTTCAGTAGGCCCAGTTCTGCATTCGACTCCAACAAACCTGCTTTTACCCTTTTGACGAAGTCAAAAGGAACCTTTCATCTAAGATGGAAGGTAAAAAAATTACCCTCCGCCTAAGTCGAAAGGTAGGCACGGTGTCGATAGGAAGAAGGGCGAAGGGATTGGGTGGCTGCTTCCTTTGCTTTCGAATAGAAACATAATTGCTTTCAAATAAGCTGAAGGGGATCCTTCGACTCTATCATTTTACAAAAGACTAAATTTTTATGTATTCAAGAAGGGGTTTCGAAGAGGATCTTCGAAAGCTTAAACCTTCAAGTGTATTGTTTTAAAAGGTTTTCAAAAAGGTGTTTTAATACATTTCGGCAAAGTCGAAGGGTTAACCTTCCAACATGGTTGGAAGTATACTTTTGAAGGGTTGGCTCCAATACCAACACTTCATTCTTTTGAATGGTTTCAAAAGGTTTTGATTTCAAAAGGTTTGATTTTGAAAGGTTTTGAAGGGGTTATCTTCAATGATTGCGAAAGGTTTTGATTTTGAAAGGTTATGATTTTGAAAGGTTTGATTTCGAAAGGTTTTGAAGGGGTTATCTTCAATGATTGCAAAAGGTATTGAGTTTGATTACTTTCAAAAGGTTTATAAATGGTTTTATAAAGGGGGATACCCTAGACTTTTGGTAAGGTCGAAGGGTAGAACATTCCGACTAGGTCGAAAAGAAACCTTTCGACAAGGTCGAAAGGTATGATTTTGTGATGCTCTCAAAAGGAAGGCTTCCGAAGGGGCTAACTTCAAAGGGTTGTTTGCTTTCGAATGGGACTTCATTCGAATGGTTTTAAAGGGCTATTTTTAGTCATTTTTCTTAAGTTAAATTTTTCTAATTCGAAGGGGCTACTTCGAAGGATTAGAGCATAAAATACTTAACTTTGTTTGAATATATAAGGGGGATCCTTATTTAAATTGAATGTAGTAGGGAAGACTGGTAAATCAATACTCGAGATACTATCCCCCATAATAAATTCCAATGTGTAATGCCCCTGAATTTTAATTTACATTAATCGGGATATTTAATTGGATAAATTAAATAGAATACTGTGAATAATTAGGGAGATGATGTCTTAATGAATGAACTAAAATAAGACTTAACTAAATTTAGAAGGAGGAATTTTCCTAAGGGTTAAACTTGGAAATGGGGCTACATTTCTTAGTACATATCTCTTCCTCCACTTTAATAAATTTTCACTTTCTCATTCTTAACTCCACACCAACTTCGGTCGGCCATTAAAAGCTCCAGGAAGAGCATTAAATTGAAGAAAAAACTAAGGAATTAAAGCTAGGAAATTATCTCATTCTTTAGTCAACTAATCAAGGTGAATAATCATGTTTATCTTCTCATTTTCTGCGTTTGGACGGGTTCTGGGTTATACCCGATTCATGTTTGTGATTTTGGTTAGGATATAACAATTTAAACCTTCGTTTGTATGACATTGGTGTTTTAAAATGTTAATGGGCTAATTAACACATTTTGTCCGGTTTTGGTTAAATTCCAAGTTGTTTTGATATGCTTTCAAAATGTTGTAGGCATTTTCGCCCACTACATGATGAATATGAGGAGTCAGGAGAAAAATCGTCATTGTTCTGGAACAGACTCAAACTAGTTTAGAGGTATTCTCGAGATCAAAATATGGACATAGGTCGAAATCGCGTCTCAATCCGAGCTATGGATTGAGAGATATGATCATCTTAAGATTTGCCCACCACCGTCTCATGGGGCCGATACCAAGAAGCTCTACCGCCATTCAAGGTCGACAGTTCAACAGCAAGCCAGGATCCCCGGTCCGATGACCGAACCAAAACTTTGGTTTGGCGCTTGCTTATAGTCGGGGCATGAAAATCTCGAGTCTGCTCGGAGTCGACGCGATGACCGAACCAAAACTTTGGTTCGGCGCTTGCTTGGAGTCGGGCCTTAAAAATCTCAAGTCTGCTTGGAGTCTGTTGGATTACCGAACCAAAACATTGGTTCAGCGCTTGCTTGGAGTCGGTCCTAGAAAATCTGGAGCCTGCTTGGAGTCGGTTAGATTACCGAACCAAAACTTTGGTCCAGCGCTTGCTTGGGGTCGGGTCTTGAAAATCTTGAATATGCTTGGAGTCGGCGCGATGCCCGAACCAAAACTTTGGTTCGGTGCTTGCTTGTAGTCAGCCGTTGAAAATCTGGAGTCTGCTTAGAGTCGGTTGGATTACCAAACCAAAACATTGGTTCAGTGCTTACTTGGAGTCGGGCCTTGAAAATCTGGAGTCTGCTTGGAGTCGGTCCGATGACCAAACCAAAACTTTTGTTCGGGGGTTGTTTGGAGTCAGGCATAAGAAATTTAAGGGTTTATTTGGAGTTAGTTGGGAGTAATGTTGCTTGGAGTTGGGTGAAGGTTTCCTTGGGGCTCAACCCGGGTATAACTGATCTAAAAAAAAGTTGGACATTTTCGTCATGGCACGACGATACCAAATAACTGATCTAAAAAAACTGATCTTTATGATGTGTTTCGGTATTTTTGGAGGTGTGTGGCGGTCGTCAAAAGTGGAATAGCTTGACAATCATGTAAGGAAGGTTGAACCAAATCTTGGAGGAAAGAAGGTTGAAAAAAATTCCAAATACTATATACTCAGCTGCCTCTCCTTATATCTTCATTCTATAAATACCAAACACATGGCATCATAAAAAAGAGGATGCTGAAGAGCGAAGCTTTCAGCAACAATGACATACAACTTTGAGAGGGAAAAATCTTAGTTCTAATAGCATGTTTACTCGTATTCAAAGGTTGTACTTGTAATCAAAAATGAAAGGGATAATAAAAGAGGAACAGTGCACGTATGCACATTCAGGCCGAACCACTATAAATTCTATGTCTTTTTACATTTAAGCCATTTGCATATTCTTTATTGCAATTTACTGATTTTCTACCTTAAACATCCACAACTAATTTTCATCAAACAATAACTATATACTACAAATAATATTTACAGCTCTACAACAACGATTTGAGTGTTTTCCCATTTTTAATGCAAACATTTTGGTGCTTCCATTGAGAGCTGAACTTTCCTTTTTCAAAAGGAAATTCTCTCTTTCTTACGTTTCTTTTTATTTTGAAACCTACTATTTCTAATCTTCTGACTTGAGATTGTCATTTCTTCTCTTGAGAAATTCTCTCCCCTTTTCTAAGATCTAAAATTTATGTTTCTTTTCAGATCTATCATGACTATTTTACATAAAACAAAAAATCCTCCTTTTCTCTTTAGATCTGAACATCCATTTTACTACATAGAGAAATTCTCTTGTCCACTTTTTAGATCTTACTTTTACTATCCACGAACACTGTTTATTAGCAAAAAAATGTCATCTCTTAGATCTGAAATCCTTAGATATTCCTTTAGCTATTTCGGATCTACAAACACATGTCCCTTAACCAAAAAGAAACATGTACTTATTCTTTGGATCTGAAATCAAGCCACCTCTCTTTTCTCATTTGGAATCCAAAAACATGGTTTCTTGGCATAAGAAACCCCATTTTCCCTCTGTTTAGATCTTGATCATTATTTTCTTTTACAAAAGAAAACTTGTTCCTAGTCTTAAGATCTGAAATTGCATTTTTAATAGAATTTATAACTTTTTCTTTTCAGATCTAAAGTCACTGTCTTCTTGGAATGAGAAATTCTCTTTTTCTCACTTTCCCATTTTGGGATCACTGTTTCTTGAATTAAAATACTCTATATCTCCCAGATGTAAATCTGTTACTTTAGGAAAATCTATTTCTCTTTTATAATCTGCAATCACTATTCCTTGGAGATAAAAAATATTTTGTCTTTCTTTTCTCTTATTTTAGATCTACAAACGCTTTTCCTTAACCAACAAGAAACATGTATTCACTTCTTCGATCTGAAATCACCGTATCTCCTTTTAGATCCGCAAACACTATTTATTAAGCAAAAAGAAACATGTATTCATTTCTTAGATCTGAAATCATTATATCTTATTTTTCTCATTTCAGATCAAAATACATTGTTTTTGACTAAAAGAAACACTTAGTCATTTTTTAGATCTAAAATCATTATAGATCTTATTCTCTTTCCATCCGGAAGCATTGCTTCTTTAACATAAGAATACTATCTTCCTCTTTTGTATAAGAGGAATCTATTCCCATAGTAAAATATAAAATTACGATTCTAAGAAAATCATTTTCTCCCTCCAAACTCGAAATCCTTTCTCCTGATCTAAAGTCATTGTCTCTTTGAAATTAGAATTTTTCTCTTTTTCGTTTTTCAAGTTTGTAATCACCATTCCTCGGATTGAGAAGCTATACCTCCTATCTCAAGACTCTCTCTTTATTTTAAGAGTTAGACCATCAACCCTTCGAAGCTACAAAACCTCCCAATCCTTTTCAAAAATTGAATTATCTCTCTCGAAAAGTACAAACTCTCAAGAAAGGGAGGAGAAAAACTTCCCGATATACATCCTAAAGTGAGAGAACTCCACTGCAAAGAATGCAACAACTATCCAGATGTGAAAAAGAAGGAAGAGTAGTCTAATAACCTCTCGGTGCTAAAAATTATCGAACGTAAATTCGACATGGTTGTGACTGAAATCATCAAACACTTCACTGCTTAACATAATGCTTTGGTGGATAAACTGTTGACACGCTTAGGGCAGACAGAAGTATTCGACTTCAATGTCATAATACAAGGGAAGTCCCAGTCTAGAGAACACAGAGGGCATTCCACATAACCAAATGAACCCAAGCATAACCCTTTTTCCATCCAGCATCAAATCAAAGTACTAAAATTGGGATCCCACTGATATACAATGCCATCGGCTCCTAGATTTCACGGAGTCTTACAAAAATACCAAGCGAGACTTCCTATCCAAGAGAACATCTTAAACTAGGCATACTACCCAACCTGGTACTTTGCGCTTCTTTCGAAGCGGCAGGTTTGGTCTAAACTACTCTTTCCCTTTGATCGAGACAAGAGACTAATGCATTCACTTAACACATATGTAGTTATATTCACTTAACACCTATGCTGGTATAACCACTACTTCTTTTGTGTTGAGCAACCCAGATTACAATCTTGTGTTGGCAGTAGTGAAAATAAGATAGCTATGACTAGCAAAAGGAGGCTTATCGAAAAATTAAAGGCGAAGTTGAGATATAGATATTTAGACAATATAACCATTGCAAGACTAAGAAGACGGTCTTGGATTAAACAAAGCACACTTTGTATTCACGAAAGTATGCTTTGGGGGGCAAATGTTGTGGGCATTTTCGCCCATTGCATGGTGAATATGAGGAGTCAGGGGCCAAATTGTCATTGTTCTAGAATAGACTCAAACTTGTTTGGAGGTATTCTTGAGATCAAAATATGGACATAGGTCAAAATCGCGTCTCAATCCGAGCTACGGATTGAGAGATATGATCATCCTAAGATTTGCCCACCACCGTCTCGTGGGGCCGATACCGAGACGCTCTACCACCATTCAAGGTCGACAGTCCAACAGCAAGCCAAGATCTACGGTCCGATAACCGAACCAAAACTTTGGTTCGGCGCTTGCTTGGAGTCAGGGCTTGAAAATCTCGAGTCTGCTTGGAGTCGGTGCAATGACCGAACCAAAACTTTGGTTCGCGCTTACTTGGAGTCAGGCCTTGAAAATCTAGAGTCCGCTTGAGTCGGTTGGATTATCGAACCAAAACATTGGTTCGGCGCTTACTTGGAGTCGGGCCTTGAAAATCTGGAGTCTGCTTAGAGTCGGTTGGATTACCGAACCAAAACTTTTGTTCGGCGCTTGCTTGGAGTCGGGGCTTGAAAATCTCATGCCTGCTTTGAGTCAGCGTGATGACCGAACCAAAACTTTGGTTCTGCGCTTGCTTGCAGTCAGGCCTTAAAAATCTGGAGTTTGCTTGAAGTCGGTTGGATTACCGAACCAAAACATTGGTTCGGCGCTTGCTTGGAGTCGAGCCTTGAAAATACGAAATCTGCTTGGAGTCGGTTGGATTACCGAACCAAATCTTTGGTTTTATCACTTACTCTTGAAAATCTCGAGTCTTCTTGGAGTCAGCGTGATGACCAAACAAAAATTTTGGTTCGGCGCTTGCATTGGGTCGGGACTTGAAAATCTCGAATCGGCTTGGAGTCGGCGCGATGACCGGACCAAAACTTTGGTTCGACGCTTGCTTGGAGTCGGACCTTGAAAATCTGTAGTCTACTTGGAGTCGGTTAGATTACCGAACCAAAACTTTGGTTCGGCGCTCGTTTGGAGTTGGGGCTTGAAAATTTCGAGTCTGCTTGGAGTCGGGGCGTTGACCAAACTAAAACATTGGTTCGGCGCTTGCTTGGAGTCGAGCCTTGAAAATTTGGGGTCTGCTTGGAGTCGGTCCCATGACCAAACCAAAATTCGGCGGTTGCTTGGAGTCACGCATGAGAAATGTAAGGGTTTACTTGCAGGCAGCTGGGAGTAATGTTGCTTGGAGTCGGGTGATGGTTTCCTTGGGGCTCAACCCGGGTATAACTGATCTAAAAAAAAGTTGGAAATTTTCGTCATGGCATGACGATACTTCGGCAATTTCTTCATGACGCGTTCTAGGGTTCTTGAAGGTGTATGGCAGTCGTTACAAGTGGGGTAGCTTGACAATCATGTAAGGAAGGTTGAACCAAATCATGGAGGAAAGAAGGTTGAGCCAAATCATGGTGAAAAGAAGGTTGAACCAAATTCCAAATAATATATACTTAGTTGCCTCTCCTCATATCTTCATTTTATAAATACCAAGCACATGGCATCATAAAAAAAGAGGATGCTGAAGAGCGAAGCTTTCGGCAACAATTGTAGACAACTTCGAGAGGGAAAAATCTTAGTTCTAATAGCATGTTTACTCATATTCAAAGCTTGTACTTGTATTCAGAAATGAAAGGGAAAATAAAAGAGGAACAGTGAACGTAGGCACATTCAGGCCGAACCACTATAAATTTATGACTTTTTACAATTAAGTCCTTTGCATATTCTTTATTGCAAATTATTGATTTTCTACCTTACACATCTGCAACTAATTTTTATCAAACAATAGCTATATACTACAAACAATATTTATAACTCTACAATAACGATTTGAGTGTTTGCCCATTTTTTGTGCAAACAAAAATTTTAATATGTTGAAGTATATGATTTATAAGATTTTTGATGATTTTTGGGGATTTTTCCTTAGTGGTTAACTAAGGTAATTAAATTAATTAACCCTAAGGGCTAAACTACAATATTGCTTCTGCCTTAGTCAAAGCTGGAGGGAAATTGCTTTCAAAAGTTGATTTGGGGAAGAAGTATAGTGTTTTGAGAAAATGTTGACTGTTTTATACTTTTTACTATTTGGAAGTACAGGAGAAGGCTGCTCAGCCTATCAAAATTTGACAAGCAAGATTGAACATTACTTCAGTATGCCCAGTTCTGCATTCGATTCCAACAAACCCACTTTTACCCTTTTGACGAAGTCGAAAGGTACCTTTCGTCTAAGACGGAAGGTAAAAAAATTACCCTCCGCCTAAGTCGAAAGGTAGGCACGGTGTCGATGGGAAGACGGGCGAAGGGATGGGGATGCTACTTCATTTGCTTTCGAATAGAAACATAATTGCTTTCAAATAAGCTGAAGGGGATCCTTCGACTCTATCATTTTACAAAAGACTAAATTTTTATGTATTCAAGAACGGGTTTCGAAGAGGATCTTCGAAAGCTTAAATCTTCAAGTGTATTGTTTTAAAAAGTTTTCAAAATGGTGTTTTAATACCTTTCGGCAAAGTCGAAGGGTTAACCTTCCGACATGGTCGGAAGTATACTTTTGAAGGGTTGGCTCCAATACTAACACTTCATTGTTTTGAATGGTTTAGAAAGATTTTTATTTTGAAAGGTTTGATTTCGAAATGTTTTGATTTCGAAAGGTTTGATTTCGAAAGGTTTGATTTCGAAAGGTTTTGAAGGGGTATCTTCAATGATTGCGAAAGATTTTGATTTCGAAAGGTTTGATCTCAAAAGGTTTGATTTCGAAAGGTTTGATTTCGAAAGGCTTTGAAGGGGTTATCTTCAATGATTGCGAAAGGTTTTTAGTTTGATTACTTTCAAAAGGTTTATAAACAGTTTTATAAGGGGGGATACCCCAGACTTTCGACAAGGTCGAAGGGTAGAACCTTCCGACTAGGTCGAAAAGAAACCTTCTGACAAGGTCAAAAGGTTTGATTTGTGATGCTTCCAAAAGGAAGCTTCCGAAGGGGCTAACTTCGGAGGGTTATTCGCTTTCAAATGGGACTTCATTCGAAGGGTTTTAAAGGGCTGTTTTAGCCAATTTTCTTAAATTAAATCTTGCTAATTCGAAAGGGCTACTTCGAAGGCTTATAGCATAAAATACTTATCTTAGTTTGAATATATAAGGGGGATCCTTATTTAAATTGAATGTTATAAAACCCTGGGGTCACTGGGGTGGGTTCTTGGTTAACCTAGGAAAACCATGGAATGCGCGATGGATAGCCCACATCAAATTTCTAAAGCAAAGAATATTTTTCCAGAGGTGGTTAGGTTGGGATTTGGCGCTTAAGGGTTCATAGTCATCCTAGGAAAACTATAGAGTGTGCGGTGGATAGCCCACACCATCTTTTATAAAACAATGTACGATGGATAATCTGCATTTATTTTAAAGGGATTTGGGACGGACTGTCCTATTAAATTATGACGGATAGTCATTTTAAAGATTTTAGAGGGAAACTCTAATAAATTGATTTTAGATGGGATATCTAATAAAGGGGTGGATGGGATATCCAATACATATGATTTATGGCTTTATTTTATATTATGTTAAGACTAATCATTTTGGGTGCGGGGCCATAGTAAATGATTTGCATGTTTTATTTTGGATATTAGTGAGGGGAAAACCCGTTCCGCTAAGCGGCATGGTCTTACTAAATATCTATTTATGATAAGAGATGATAGGGGATTATTCATACCAGACTTATTGTCTGACTCGAAGTTTGTGTTTCTCCACAAACTCTCAGGTACTCAAAATTAATTTGAGTAGTCTGAGAGTGGAAGACGTTCAGGTTTTGGACGAATAAGCTTCCGGAGACTTGCCGGAGGCAGTGTTAGCTATATAGGAGCTATTTTGTGTTTTCCGTTGTGATGTACTAAGAACTTTAAATTTCATATTTATTAGTTCTCTGATCATCATAAGGGGACATCTTCAAATGTCGCTCTTATTGTATTTTGTACATGTATATATGATCTGAACGTGGTTAACATCTGGGATTATGTAATTAAATCTTAAATTGAAATTCATAAGAAATGAAAAATTCTGTTTTGTTGGTTTAAATTTTTTCATATTCTTGTGTTTCTGTGTAGCCAACAGTTTCAAGATTCTGACTTCGATCACTCAGAAATAACACCTATGGAAGACTACAGCATCCGTAGCAGTTAGTTTTGAGCCTCCGAAAGTGGGATGTTACACAACGATTCGCACTGAGCTTGATTATCCCTCAATTTCATCTCCCAATCTCTTATCCGTTGAAAAAGTTCTGACATTTTGTGATCGAATTCGATTGAAGGATTCAATTTAACTTGACACATCAGAGCAGAAATCACTTCATTCTTACTACTAACATCTGCTTCTAAGCTGGCAGTTTGATCCTTAAGATTTTTGACAATAGTTTTCTGAAGTTAGAATCTTTTGTGCCATCTTAAAGCTTCAGCATTGCCGTGAAAATGAGCAAGTAAAGTATCTTCGAGAAGTTTATTCTTTTCAAGTTCCGCTAACAGCTTATCCTTAAGATTAATAAAGCAAGACACTGAATCTAATGAAAGAGGTGTCGTAGATAACTGTAACTCCTATTGAAATAAAAAAGAAAAAGAATGAATTCAGAACCAGAATGAATAATTTCTTTATTACTACGATAAACAATTACAACTTAGATAATAATGAAACAGAAAGAGTACAATTGAATATTTAATTTACATCTAAAGTTGAGAAACTACATTTCTAGCTTTATTTAATGAATTAGCAGAAAGGGTAACTATCGAGTCAAAAGAATATTGACTCCTTCTGGAGTAATAACCGGTGGATATTTACTGTAGTCCCACTCTCCGGTAGGAGGACTATCGCGTCCACATATTAGTTTGGTGTGGAATGTTCGAATCTCTTTCAGTATTTTCTCCTTTCCTTCACCAAGAAAGTCAAAGCGAAGATGAAGGTATTCCATGTGAAGTTTCTGTAAATCTCTAAGAAAATAATATCTTGATAATTTTGAAGATTTCAAAATTGATGCCTTTTCAAAATAAAATCTTCTTAATTTAACATATTGGCCTAGGTAATCTCTAGAGGCAAGATTTTATGAAGTACTTTCACACTGTGATAACATATTTATAAAAAGAAGACTAAAACAAATATCTACAGGTCAACGTTATTACATATTCATAATCATTCATCCGGTTCATACAAAATTGACTTAGTAAATAATTCTGAAACAAATTTTTCCTTATAAACTTGAGTTTTTCAAGTGGAAGGTCTTGGGGAATTGATCTGACTTGAGGCAAGTTCCAACATGCTCCGGGAAGTGGGTCAGATCTGAATTCATCCAATTACCTTTTGTGTAAATGTCTAAGTAAACACCCACTAAAATCACCTAAATATGAGATATCAACAGTCAGGTATCCACAATAGGCTTGTATAAGAAATTAACTAAAATATCTCTCTCCTCAATCAACATCCAAAAGTGGGTGATTAATTCTCGATTTTCTTTAAGAAGACCATGATAACGGAGGCGCGCTCCCCTTAATCGTGGGGTAGCTTCTTGATGCTTAAAGGAGGCTAACACTACTGCACTTCTATTGAGTCTATGGTATTTATCAGAGAGAATGTTGTGCTCCTTCAATTGCTTGTCTAACTCCATATATAAATTATTTATCTCCGCTTGTTTTCTTTCAAGCTTAGTATTATAAGGGTGGACAGACTTCTACCTTATCTAAATAAAAGATTTACACTATTATTTTCTTCGAAGTGAAAGGTGTTTAAATAGAGAATCCCATAACTTAGATACTAGGATTAAAACTCGAGAAGCCTGCTCCTTTTCTTTTGGCACTTCAACATCAATAGAAGCGGGTTCCTCTTAGGCCGGAAGGTGCAGGAGATTTAGGAGGAATCACTTCATGAGGAGAATCTTTTTCAGAATACTTCATATTATCATCCCCCTCTTTTTCAAAAGCTTCGGTACGGCCACCCCCATTGCCACCTGATCCGTGTCCGTCATTGATGTTATCATCCCCATCATCATTATTGTCGTCGTCATCTCCCCCATCCTCTTCGACAGCCTCACCTTTGTCATCTTCTTCTTCAGAGTCAGATTCGATTTCGAAAGAAGGAATTTCAAAAGAAATAATTTCAAAAGAAAGAATTTTAGAGGCGTCAATCTCCTCATTTTCAGTAGCTTTGATTCCCTGCTCCATCTGTTTAATTTTGCCCATAACTCTATCAACAAGTGCAGGGTCAGCGAAGGAAAGCTTAGTTCAGGGCATTTGTCGATGTTGTCGGAATAAGTGAGCATCAGAGCATCTTCAAAAGAATTCATCATAGTTTCAGCAAAAGTGGTGTCAAGAAAATGTGACACTCGCTGTTTTGCATTAGAGATATTATCGACTGCCATTTTCAAAGGAGCTTTGTTTTTCTCAAACTTTTCCTTCAAAGAGGCCTACTTTGCCACCATTCGGTTTTTCTCCTTGTCGGATTCTTTTAAGGTCATATGCATTGCTGAGTTTTCATTGGTGAGGAGTTGGCGGGCTTTCCTTTGCTCTGAGACAATAGATTCCGACTGGGCAAGGGAAGCTCTCAATCGCACCAGTTCGGATGTAGCTTCATCTTTTTCTATAGATAAAGAGGAGACTTGATTCTTTAAAGCAGAAATTTCCTTCTGAAGCTTGGATGATTCAGTAGATGATTTGGATGCATGCTCTTGCAAAGATAACCAACTCTTGAAAATATGAAAGAAAACGTACAGCATAAGTCAGAAACTTAAAGAAGAACAGTAGCGATAAAGTCAATTGAGGAGAAACTTACCAAGAGTTGTTGTTCTATTAGAGAACGATATTGACCCGCCAAGTCAGAAACAAAGGTAGGCGGGTGGATGGAGGAAAAGGTGCAGAGATTAAGATAGACTGGACTACCTCTTCAAAATTAGTGGAGGATGAAGGAGATGTTGGCCTAGGAGGAATGTGCTTTTGAGAAGGGGTCATCTCCAAAGCCTTTCGCATCTGCTCAAGTGCACCCGGAGAGCTTGAAACAACGATGCAGGAGAAATGATCGATTATAGTAGGAGTCTTTTTGGATTGGTCGTGAGGTTCTTCGACAATCGGGCTCTCTAAAGCTTTATCAAGATTTAAAGACTCCTCCGCCTTAGAACCAGGAACTTCGACAACTTTTGCTATCTTGAGAGGGGGTTCCACCATAGTTGATTTTACTAATTTATTTTAATGACCATCTTTGTTTTAGCGAGAGATTGAGAAAAGGATGGCTTGCAAGAAGTCAAAGAGAGAGAAGATGGACCACTGGAGGGTTTTTCCACCTGAGGAGCAGCTGAAGAAAATTCAAACAGATTATAAGTCGGCAGGATAATTTGAAAAAACAACACAACAATACATAACAAGTGCAGCATTTATACCTTACCAGAGTGGTCAGCATAGATGGATGACATTGGAGAGAAGTTTGATGGGTCTCCCAAAGAAAGGAAGCGTTTGCTTCGGGAGGCGTGCTGGACTGAAGGAGGTTGGCTAAGGATCCTTTGGCCTGCCCGTAGAAGGGAGTGCTTTCACAGATTTGTTGGATTTAGCAATGTTAATCTACTCCCAATCTCGCTTGAAGCTGCGATTAGAGACTCCATTGTTATCTTATCCTCCTCATTTAGTTCTTTAGCCGGGGCACCTGACAAAAGTGAAGATCAGCAAAGAAAAGTAACTAGATGGAAGGAAAATAATAAAATTTGAGTTTACAAGGAGTGAAGAAAATGTCGTTAACGTTTGGAAAGCATCTAACGAAGAAGAACTGAATTTCCAAGTCTCTAAACTTGTTTGTTCCATCAAAGATCATTTCTTAGGAGGATTGGCCCGGAAGATTTGATTGTTAAGGTTGGTGAGCTTTAACCAACTGGACGAGATGATTCATCATTCAAGGAGGAAAGGCCAGACTCTAATGCCATCATCTCCAGAGACAAAAGATAAGTATAAACATTTGGCGACAGCTGAATTGGAGCAATTCAAAGATGAACTAAGAACTTTAGCAAGAACTTAGGGAAAGGAAGGAAACCACCATGCTAGACGTGGATTGCACTGTAAGCAAAGAACCCCTCAGGTGGGTTATTGATGGTGTCATTTTCTGCACGGGGGATTGCTTCTACTCATGTAATCCCAAAGTCATTAAGAATGGCATCCACTTCATCCTGAGTGGATATCGGGGAGCGCTTGTTAGTAGCTTCAGTTTTCTTTGGAGAACTCATGATTCTGCCAGGTGAAAACGTTTCAGTTAGAAATTACAGTTTTTTATGAAGTTAACATTCTTTCAAGGATTAGTAGAAACCTACTATAACAATTTGAACATCAAACAAAATATGAAACTTTAAATTCTTGAAACAATGTTAAAGTTAAAAATGAGACTTATTGAGCTTTCGACAGAGTCGAAAGGAATATAAAAGTCAACACTTAACAAATTCCTCTCAACAATGTCGAAAGTCCAAATATAAGCATTTACTGAGCTTTCGACAGGGTCGATAGGGAAGGTTGAAGCATATGTCCAACCGACACTCTTCAACAATGTCGAAAGCTAGGAATTTTGTTATTGGAAAGGAATATTTAAAACCAACATAACAATTTAAACAAAGTATACATTACCAATGTTCAGTAAACAAAAGGGAAGACCCTTCGACATGGTCGAAACCTATTACCTTAGTTTTTCTAAAAGAATGTTAATGTTGTCGAAACCCTATATGCCAACAAAGTCGAAAGGTTTCGAGTTTGAACTAAGGGATGTTTCGACGATGTTGGAAAAGAGAAAAAATAAGCCCTAGTCGGTTGTAAAAGGTTTGACAGAAACGAGAAGTGGTGTATGGCTTTGAGAGCATAGCAACAATAAATATAAATTAACATGGTAGGTTCATTTATGTCTCGCAACTGCTTCGAAAGGAAGGCTTTCGAAGGATAGTCGTATTACTCCAGTAAGCTTGAAAGGTTGAGAAGAAAGGAAATTAAGTGCTTCGACCAGGTCGAAAGGTTGATATAAGAAAATCTTCACTAAATCATCTAATTCGAAAGGTCAACCAAAGGGAATACACACCTACCAATCTCCTCAACTTAACTAAAGGAGATCAAAAGGGATCAACCACTTTCCTCAACTTTACTTTGGGATGTTGAGAAGATATCTTGTTAACGGATGAGCTATATCATACCAAAAGAAAAGTGATTCCCAAGAAGGAAAGGGGAAGATTTGGCCTAGATCGAGGGCATAAAAGAATGAAATGGGAAGAACCAATTGCTAATGCAATCGCTTTGAACAAGCCATTGTCTTGCGTTTATGCTATGACCAAGGAAAGAGTCAACTTCCCAACATCTTTCAAGGCTAAGAATCACCCAGAGCAAAGAAAAGGAGAAGATTACTATGCATATCACAAAGAAAACGGTCACAAGGCCGACGAATGCAGGGTTTTAGCCGGAATCATCGAAAAATTGATCCGCGAGGGTCATTTAAAGGAGTTTATACAGGATAAACATAAGGCTCAACGAACAGGGGATGGACCGCAAAAGCTCCCTGACAATGTTGTTAATATGTTGGAAGATGGTGACCCTTATGGCTTAAGCCCACCATTAAACAGAATTGACGTAATTTATGGTGGGCCGCATCTGGCAGGAAATAGCAAAGGGGCACGAAACAGATATATCAAGGAGGCTAAAGAGGGGGTCTTCTCTGACAAAGAAGAGCCCCCGATGAAGAATCTACGACACAATATTCAAATTCCAAATCTTGTCATCACCCCCTAAGAATTGAGGAAAGAAATTCATCGTCCACACAATGATCTGTTGATGATCACGGCTCAAATCGGATTGTCCATTGTATCCAAAATTCTTGTAGATACATGCAGTGCAGTCAATGTTATCTTTAAGCTTGCCTTCGACTAAATGAACATCCTAGAAGATAAGCTAGAGCCCAGCACAGAACTAATTTTCGGATTCAATAACAAGGGATCAACTCCGGTGGGACAAGTGAAACTACCGGTGCAAATGGGGGTGCCACCCCTCTGTAGAACTTTCGAGACTCTCTTTGTAATCATCAACCAACCCTCATATTACAACGCCTTCTTTGGCAGGCATGCACTTGATGAAATAGATGCATTTTCTCCTCAAAGTACCTGATGGTGAAGTTCTTAACAAAGAGGGACTGAGGCATGGGCCGAGGAGAGCAGTTCAGCTCTCGAGAGATGTATTTTTCCACAATCGATCAATATAAAAGGGAGTATTCTGCTTACTTTGATTCTTCCACTTTTTTTCAACATTTAGATGATGGATTTTTACATCCAATATTCGAAGCAAAAATTAAAATTAATAAGTCTAACAAGCGAATGTATGAAAGGTACATTTCTCCTAGAGGCAAAAGGAAGAGAGTTAATGCTAATTCCACTGAAGAACGCCTAATCGTCACTGAATTCGTTTATCGAGGGGAAACAAAAAGGATAAAACCTATAGAGGACCTTGGGGAGGCGTGCATAGATTCAGATGATACTACTAAGGTGGTCAAAGTGAGGAAAGAATTGGATGGCGACGTGAGGAAAGATTTAATCTAATTTCATAAGGTCGGTAAGGACGTATTCGCCTGGTTGCATTCTGATATGGTGGGGATTGATCCGACGATCATGTGTCATGCACTTAACATCAATCCATAAGAAACCCCCATCAGACGAAAAAAGATACAATTAGATAGAGTACGGTTTGATGCATTGAAAGAAGAAGTTAAGAGACTCCTCAAGAATGGGTTTATTCGAGAAATTTACTACCCAAAGTGGCTAGCAAACCCAGTTTTGGTGAAGAAATTAAATGGAAAATGGAGGACTTGCAGTGATTATACGGACTTGAACAAGGCATGTCCGAAAGACTATTTCCCGCTATCACGAATTGATCAGTTAGTAGATGCAACTAGTGGGCACAAATTGTTATCTCTCATGGATGCATATTCAGGATATAATGAAATACCCATGTTCAAGCCTGACGAAGAGCACACTAGTTTCACTACTGAATGAGGAATATACTACTACAAAGTGATGCTTTTTGGGCTAAAGAATACAGGGGCTACTTATCAGAGGCTAGTTAACAGAATGTTTAAAGAGCAAATTGGCCGAAATATGGAGGTTTATGTGGATGACATGCTAGTAAAATCTGCCGAGGCTAAGAATAATCTTAAGGATCTAAAAGAGATGTTCAGAATACTACGGAAATATCAAATGAAATTGAACCCACAGAAATTCACCTTCAGAGTCCATTCGGGGAAGTTTTTAGGCTATCTTATGAGGGCCCAAGGGATTGAAGCTAGTCCTGACCAAATTCAAGCTATTAAGGACATGGCTGAACCCAAAACCAATAAAGAGGTAATGAGTTTAAATGGAAGGGTAGCCACCCTAAGCAGGTTCATTTCCAAATCTACTGATTAATGTATCCCTTTCTTCGACGTAATCAAGAAAATGAAGAACTTTAAATGGGGGAAGATTGCAGAAAAGCTTTTTAGGAGTTAAAAAGCCATTTGGAAAAGCCATCGATACTTTCTAGTCCCGAGAATGTAGAGATCTTATACTTATACATGGCAGTTTCAGAGCATACGGTCGGCTTAGTATTGATTAGAGAAGGAAGTGGAGCTCAACTTCCTATGCATTATATAAGTAGACAATTGAAGGATGCGGAAGTTCGATACCCAGTGATAGAAAAGCTAGTTTATTGCTTGATCCTCGTAGCACGAAAACTTAGAGCATATTTTCAAGCACATCCGATTAGGGTATTGACCAATTTCCCCCTAAATCAAGTTTTCAGTAAGCCGAAAACTTCAGAAAGGTTGGTAAAATGGGGAATCGAGCTCAGCCAATAAAATATAGAATTTCAAGCACGAGCCGCAATCAAAGGGCAACCATTGGCAGATTTCATTAACGAGTGCACTAACTTCATTAAAGTGCAATTAAAAAAAGAAAAGAATTAGAAGCCTACGTGGTAGTTGTTCGTTGATGATGCATCAAATGAATAAGGGGATAGTGCAGGATATGTGATAATAACACCGGACGTACACCGCTTACACTATGCCATGAAATTAGGATTCCCCGCAATGAACAATTTGGTTGAATATGAATCAATGGTAGCGGGGCTAACTTTAGCATTAGGGCAAAATCCTACGGATTCAGATCTTTAGTGATTCCCAACTAATGGTGAATCAAGTGAAGCAGATATATTAAACAAAGGACTCCAAGCTATCTTTATATGTGAAGAAGATACTGAAAATGCTTGCTTTGTTTGAATATTTCTCCATACATCAAGTTCCAAGGGTGGAAAATTCACAAGCAGATTCATTAGCGAAATTAGCAAGCTCAAGGGGAGCCCAAGAAACACCGATTGTTCCAGTAGGGTATAAAGAGATTCCAAGTATTAAAGAGGTAACATCTGAACAAGAAAAGGAACTGTTAGTTCTGACATGGTCCCAAGCTATGTTGCAAGAGAAAGAGGGAAGAGAAATTGGTAGTGAAATATCAAATGAGAGGGTTGATCAATCAAGAGCAAATGACCTGTATGATAACACTTGAATGTCACCCATCATTGAATATTTTGTTAAAGGAATACTGCCATCTAACAAAGGTGAACCAAGAAAAATCAGGTGACAAGCTCTAACTTTCACAATAATGGATGGAATCCTTTACAAGAAAGGATATGCACTTCCTTACTTAAGATGCGTATGTTTGGACGATAGGGTAAAATTGTTAGTAGAAGCACATGAGGGATTCTGCGAGGACCATTCGAACGGAAAAAAATTGGTAAAAAAGATAATGAGTCAAGCTTTTTATTTGCCTTATATGATAAGTCAAGCCATTGAGTATGTGAGAAGATGCGAGAAATGCCAAAAGTACTCGAAAATTCCCAGATTACCCCCAAGTCAATTAACTCTAATTTCAAGTCTATGGCCCTTTGACATATGGGGAATAGATTTAATCGGCCCATTGCCAATTTCAAAAGGGGGAGCAAAGTAAGTTGTAGTTGCCATAGGTTACTTCACCAAATGGGTTGAAGCGGAACCACTTCCTAAGCTCACTTTAGGAAAAGTACTCGGATTTGGCATCAAAAATATTATAACTAGATTTGGAATCCCCCTAAAGATTATTTCCGACAATGAAACACAATTTGAGAGTGAAGAATTCTCTCGGTTTTGCCATAAGAATGGATCATTAAAAGATTTTCCTCCATTGCGCATCCGAAAGCAAATGGAGCAGTTGTGGCTGCAAATAAAACCATAAAGACAATTTTGAAAAAGCGGCCGAGCAAAGCTAAAGGAAACTTGGTTGAAGAGCTGCCACTTGTATTATGGGCTTATCGAACATCAACCAAAACGGCAATAGGGCATACTCCCTACTCATTGACATATGGGTGTGAGGCGATGTTACCAATTAAGATTGAAATACCCTCACACCGAAGAATCGCATACGCGTTTGATTTAAACCAAGAACTAAAAAGAGAATCACTGGATTTGATACATGAGTTGAGAGATGAAGCGGCAATAAGTACAGCTGAATATCAAAGAAGGATTTCAAAGTACTACAACTCAAAAATAAGAACACAATCATTTGAAGAAGGAGATCTGGTACTCCAAAGAGTAATGGCAAATACAAAAAATCCCATGGATGGACCCTTGGGACCAAATTGGGAAGGACTCCTAATAATTTGCAAAGTAATACCACCAGGAGCTTACAAGTTATGTCGACCAAACAACAATATGGTTCCAAAAACATGGAACACTGAACATTTGAGACCATATTTTCCTAAGATGAAAGAATAAAGCATCTCATTCTTCAAAAGAAAAATCTACATGGTTGGGAGTAGAATTCTCCTTGCATTTGGACACTACCTTTAATGATCAAAGCCTTTGTTTGCACTGAGATGGCCAGGGCAGAGCACCTCCTGGAGGAAGGAGTGTAAGCCTTTACCCACGCCATGCTATGGCCAGGATAACGCATCGACAAGCCCTTGGTCGCGCCTCTGGTCAGGCCAAGGCACCTCCTGGAGGAAGGAGTTTAAGCCTTCATCCGCACCACGCTATGGCCTGGTTAAAGCATCGACAAGCCCCTGTCTGCGCCATGCTATGGCCATGGCAAAGCACCTCCTGGAAGGAGGAGTGTAATCCTTTATCCACGCCACACTATGTCAGGTTAAAGCATCGACAATTCCTTGGTCAAGTCTAGGCGCCTCCTGGAGGGAGGTTGGGTAAGTCCTTGGTTCCTGACTCTAAGAATGAGCTAACTAAGAGCACCAGACAATAATGGACTAAGACGTCCAAGCCCAAGAAGCGTCTCATCAAACAATGGACTAATACATCCAAGCCCAAGAAGCGGCTCATCAAACAATGGACTAAGAAGTCCAAGCCCAAGAAGCGGTTCATCAAACAATGGACTAGGATGTCCAAACCCTAGAAGTGGCATATCAAATGATGGGCTAAGACGTCCAAGCTCGAGAAGTTGCCAATCAGACTACAACTGCATATGAGGCCTAAAAGGTTTACACATGCCGAAGAAGGCAAAAACTAAGGAGTACAACAGAACTCCGCTCATTAATACCCAAATCTGGGTTTCGAGACTCTCACTTCTAGACTTTTAATACCCGAATATGGGTTTTGGTTCTTCTCTAATCATTTATGATATTCTCAAACTCGAATGTGGGTGTCGGGGCTATTATCCGACTTCAATTATTAATTCCATAATCTGGGCTTGAGAATTCTATTATAAAAATAATTACCATGGACTTCTGGTTATCCAACATATGCCCTAATCTAGGCTGGAGATTCCTATTATGAAGATAATTATTGTGGATTTCTAACTATCCAACATATACCATGATCTGGGCCCGGGATTTTTGTCATGATGGCAATATTTACGAATTCTTGATTATCCACCATTAATACCCGAATCTTGGATTGAGAATTCCATTCTGAAGACTATTTTTGAATCTTTCTTATTAAAACCCGAATATGGGTTCTGGACATCTTACTATTAACTTCTAAACTTCATTAGTTAATGCCCTAATCTAGGTTAGGTTCCATAACCTCCTAATGCCTAAATATGAATTTTGGGTCTTTATCATCGATTTTGGATTTTATCTATCGAATCCCGAACCTGGGATTTAAAGCAATAGTATTAAAGCTACAAAAGACGTATAATTCATCATCTAGAAACTTCGAGCTGGTCTTCTTAATACCCAAATCAAGGTTATTAGTTTGGAACTCTAAACGATGCTCACCAACATCTAAATTCAGACTCTGGGGTCATTCTTATCCCCAAGAAGAATTTCTAAATACATATTAGGATTTACGGGTTACGAAGGTTTATTTCTAGATAATAGCTTATGACCTCCTATTTCCAGACATTGACTATTTCCCACAGAAAGTTCATAGGCTACAATTATTATATGCATGGACAACTATCAATTACAGACCTCATATCATTTATTAAATCAGGATTATGATCAACTAAACTTAGAAGCACTACTATGCTAACTTATCATGAAGCATATATATATATATATATAAGATAATGAGTTAGCAACAGAAAATGTCACTTACGTTGAATTTTGCAGGCAATGAACACTAACCTTTCATATGCATGCCTAACCTTTCGAAACCAAAGGTTTCGCCTCCATTCAAATTGCTCCAAACAACCCTTTCGAAAGCATAGTTAGGCCTTTTGAACCGGTCGAAGCCAGTAACATCAGGAGATAGTTCCGAATCAATCTTCAAACATGCATTCGGAAGCTACCTACAACATCGAAACCATTGATACTTCAACATCTTCGAAGCCCGAGTAAACAAACTATCGATAGAGTCGAAAGCTCCTATCTTTACTTCTGATGACAACAAAGCAACACGAAGAGAAACGCGCATTTGTTGCCCTTTCAACGACGTCAAAAGCATTTCAGGAGAAAGCAGGGAACAGGAACACTAAAAACTTAACAAAGGAGAAAGGAAGATAAAAGAACCTTTCGACAAGGTCGAAAGGCCTGGAATAAGAAGAGGAGAAGCGCAAGGATGACTTAGAGGACTCGAAAGAGAAGCCTTTCGACTGTATTGAAGGAAGGCAAGACCTTTCGACGGCATCGAAAGGAAAGAGGCGGAAGATAAAAGGACCTTTCGATTAGGTCGAAAGCATTAGTGCGGAAGGGAGCCGACCAGCATATATAAATAAGACCCAAGGGGTCCGATTTTGGGGACTGGATTTTGAAACCCTAAGCTCATTTCTTTTACTTCTACTTCTTTGCAACAACAAAATCTTTGTAAACCCTAAATCAATTTGGGGAAAAGCTCTGAAATTGTAACCCATTTTGGATTAATGATAATGGAGAAATGTGCAGATTCATTAAGGATTTTGATTATGAGGAAGATCATTATGATCATTTGCTAGACTAATGATCAATTGCACATGATGCTACCTTATTCACTTAACTTCTTTTTGTCTATGCAAATCAATAGGATCAACTTGGATAACATACATGCGAAACGTATCATCATCATGAAAAATATTATATAATGACAAATAAGGATGATGATGATGTTTCGACACTGATAAGTTCATAGAACTTACGAATATCTAAGACGATCTTATATCAAGTATACTGAATAAAGATTAGTCAACTACAAATTGGATCTGTTTCGAAAGAACCATTGGAACATTTGTTACCCGTGGCTTTCAAAGAACTGTTGCCCACAAAAGTTTGGACGGTTGTAACATAACTTATTTTGTTTTATTAGGAGCTTTGTTCAACTACGTTAAAAGTTGATCGTCTACGTAAACTTGAGGAAGAAATTCCTATACTGCTCTGCAAACTGGTGAAAATATTTCCTACGGGTTTCTTTAAAGTAATGGAGCATTTACCTATTCATCTTCCGTTTGAAGCACGTCTTCGAGGTCCTGTGCAATATGGATGGATGTATCCGTTTGAAGGGTATTAATATTGAGTTATGTTAAATTTTAGTTTAATTACATGTAATAAAATTTAATTATAATTATTCCTAACAGGTACTTAAATCATCTAAAGAAAAAAGTGAGACAAAAAGCACGAGTTGAAGGTTCGATATGCAAGTCATATGTCGAAGAAGAAGCTTCGTTCTATTTCTCTCATTATTTTAGTGACCATGTGAACTTATATTTTGAAAGTGCTACGCGAAATGATGAGAGCATTAAACAAGATTCTTCTAAATCAGTGATATCTATTTTTAGACAGCAGGGACGCCCTGTTGGAAAATGTGTGGAAGTATGGTTAGACGACAGAGATTACCATGTAGTCCACACATATGGAATTCTAAAGTTCAAAGAATTACTAGGATACGATGTCTACCATCAGAAAATCTGGGAAGAAGCCAAACTGGATGTGCGCCAGCGTATGGGATGCTTGGGTCGCATGGTGGAGTAGCGATGAATTTAGGGTAAGTCTATTAGATATCACCTTAATTTGTTCAGCAGAGAATACATAATTTATACCTATAATATATAATCTTAATTTTTAATTTGCAGGCGGAGTCAGACAGGAACTCGGCGAACAGGCAGAAAAATCCAGTCACGCACCGTGGTGGCTCGAAATCATTTCAGCACTATCGCGAGGACCTGGTAAATCGATTAATTGCAATTACGAACAGTTATTACATTTTTTGTATAAATTTGTATGAACAACAATAATATACACCAATTATTGCAGGAAAGAGCGCATGGGGCTCCTGTCTCGTATATGGACGTATTTGGACATACTTATGCCGTCAGGCATACCGACGACGAGGGATCGGTGACGTATGCCTAGTATGAGGATGATAAAGCATACGCCGCACATGTAAGTATATTTTAAGTTATAAGTTATTAATAATGATCATTTTAATTAATTAGTTATAAAATATTATAATAATTTCATGTAATATTTAATTGTATTTAATTTTTCGTTGCAGGAAAGATTTATGCAAGCACATGCGCAGATGCTTGAGCATTCGGGACGGGAGCAATTGACCACTGATGAGGAGGACGCTATCTTCGACTCTGTTATGGACCTGACACAGAGACATAGGCGCGATGGCTACGGCATCAGTTGGTAATTTATAAAAATTAACTAAGTTGTAAAATTTGCTTAATTTTTATAGAACTTAAGCAATAACTTAAACATATTTCGACTTGTTTTGTAGGCTCGGGCCTTACAAAAGGCCTATCAAAAGGCACAGGACAATGCTGAGATTAATGAGCTTCGACAGTAGATTGTACAGTTGCGGGAGTAGGTTGGCCTTTGAGCAGTGCAAATGGGACAACTGAACCAGCGTTTTGCCAAGTATGTGGACTTTCATGGAGCATTCCCTTCGTCTGGTGGTTCCAGAGCCGATGATGTCATGAGGTACGTTTTGCAGTTTTGGTATTTGAAACTTGTGTATATATACAATAAGAGATAACGAGGTTGATCTGTGGACATGTGGTGTTTGATGTTGATTTGTGGGGTTGATTTGTGGGGTTTAATGTTGGATGTATATATTGTACACTGATGTTGGATATAGATATTGCAGTTAGGTGACGATGGACAGTTTGTTTTGTATTGATTGAAAATGTTTGAGTTTGAGATGGTAATGTTTGAGTTTTATATTATTATTGATATTGATTTTAGCTTATATATCTGATATGTATGTTGGTTTTGAAGTGTTATGATATATATTGATATTGATGTGCCGTTGGGCTGCTAAAAAAATTTACCCAAATTTCCAACGGCTACCGACAGCTTCCGACAGCTTATAGGTCGAAATATTCCAACGATTTTCGATGGCTCCCGATGGTAAACTGGTCGAAAATTCTGACTGCTTCCGACGGTTCTCTGGCATATTTTTAAGCCACGTGGACGTTGGCACCATTGGAAAAAACATCGAAACTGCCGTCGAAAAAGCCTTCGGAGGCCATCGCAAAGCCGTCGTCGATTTCGTGGGAAATGGACGATATTCTATATTCTGACGTGATTTTCGACGTCTCGCGACGGCCGCCGACGGCTTTGAGCTGTCGGAAATCACTATGTATCTTGTAGTGCTCATTTTCTTAATTTTTTAAGAAAACAAGTATTTTATTTTCATCTTCTTACAAATATGACTGTTAACAAGAAATCTTGTCAACACCCCGAAGTAGAGTTAAAGGACTAGGTTAATCTCTTTTGGTTTCCTTTAGGTAAGTTGAGGAAAATATAATGTGTATGTTCTTTTTGGCTACCCTTTCTAATAGGTTGTTGTCGTGAAAACTTGTTCAGATCAACCTTTCGACCCTGTCGAAAAGATTAATTTCTTTTCTTATCAGCCTTTTGAGCTTACTGAGATGGTATGGTAATCCCTTCGAAAGACTTCCTTTTCAAAGCGGTTGCAGAACACAGAAGGGTAACTCTAAGAATCCAAGATTAAAACTTGATTTGGTGGGTTTTGACCTTGTCGAAAGCTTAAATCATTTAGTGGTTATGGCTTGGGTCAAGAATCTAGGATTGAGGTTTCGACCCTGTCGGAAGCTGTAGTCTTAAACGTCTTTGGATTGGATTGGGAATCTAAGGCTAAAGTGGATTAGTATAAGGTTTTGACCATGTTGAAAGTAGAAGTCTTATGAAAGGTGGCCTGGGGTCTATAACTGGTATTACTTGAAAATATAAGGGATTCGACTTAGTCGGAAGAGACCTCTCGATTTAGTCGACAACTGTAACACAAGATTAGACCTGATAAAAGCTTGTAAATCAATAAAGTAATTAAGAACATTGAAGACTTCCCTTTCTCAACTCAAAGAAGATTTTATTGATCAATTTTCCCCAATTCAATTTACAAATTAGGGTTTACAGCTTTTAGAATTAAGAAGATACAAGTATAGAGTGACTCCGTTTGGATCCCCAAAACCTGACCCCTTGGGTCTTATTTATAGATGTGGGTCAGCACCTTATGACCACAACGCTTTCGACCTGGTCGAAAGGTGGCTACCGTATTGTCTTTAGAATGCTTCCACCTTTGCCGCAAGGGATGGTTGCGCCTTTCTACCTTGTGTTTATTTGTAGGAGCTTTCGACTTTATTGGTAGCCTTTATCCAGTGGTTTCGAAGGTGTTGCAATACAGATGGTTTCGACATCTTTAATTGCTTTTGAACTTTTTCTTGTGACTTGATGCGGAACCTCCCTGAATAATAATGGCTTCGACCGGTTCGAAAGGGTTGTTCAGACCAATTCATGCTTCTAAGTGGATTGAGTGAAGGCGAAACCTTTGGTTTCCAAATTTTTGGCACGTATGTGAAGAGTTGTCATCCCTTGCCTTCGAAAGGGGTTGTTTTGACTCATTCGAAAGGTCTTTAAGCATGTGGAATCATCTTCTTCAAAATGTGGACACCGAAGCGGAAGGGCGCTTTCAACCCTTTCGACCTCTTCGAAAGGTTCAGAATCTTTTGGACTTTGACTGTGACATCCCTTTGACTCCTTCAAAAGGTCTTGCTGGAGCTTCTTCATCATTTTCTTCTTCGTCTTCTGCTCAATCTAGTTTCGACTATGTCGAAAGGAATTTTAGTAATAACATTTGCGCCCCCCACCCCTTGCAAAGGGATGCTCTTTACTTTCCAAGTCAACTATGTCGAAACCCAGAATCCCACCTTTTGACATTCCTACGTGAATCTGGGCCATCCATTTAAATTTAATCGAGCGGTCCACTTTCATTGCTAACTTTTCTTATAAGCCACGACTTCTTCTTCATCTCATTCATTCATCTTCAATTAAATTTTCTTCGATCAAAAATCACAGTTCTGAAATCCTCAAAAATTTTATCTACAATAATCGAAGATTCGGATCTTAAGTAAGCTTTATTTATTTCACCTTTGAAATTTCTCTCTCTTTTCATTTCACTATGGATCTCAACTTCAATTTTTATATAATCGAGATTTCAATTTTTGATTTTGATTTATTGAAAATTGTTTGAGTTTTAACTTTACTGGGAGTACTCTTCGATCTGATTTCCTGGTTTGATTTGACTTGCTTCTTTTTGTTAATTTTCATTTTGATTTTTTTCGATTTCGGATCCTATTGTTGTTGCTGTGGTTAGAAAATTTAAACTTTTATCTCAAAGACTTTTAAATTTTAATAGTTAATTCGTATTTAAATCCGTTTGTTTAATGGCTTTTATGTTTCCATGTTGAAATCGGGTTTGGGAAGAAAGAGTTTCTTGTTTTCTTCGTCTGCAAGCTTTGAATTATACGCTAAAAATTGGTGCCACAAATTTACCTTTCTACCCCTTCGACAGGGATTAAGGCGGCAACTTTTATTTTGCTTTCTTAGCATCTTTTGATGGGTTCAAAAGGCAATGCAGCGCTAAATTGAATGACCTCGTCGAAAGGTTATATAATAAAGTAGCATGCAGTCGACCTTCTCGAAAGCAATTTTGTGTGTTAGCGTGTTTAAACACCTTTCGAAGAGGTTGGCTATAATTCACTCTTTAAAGGGCATAAACTTCATCTAATGGGTTTCGCCACCTTCAATACACACCTATTCTTTATAAAGTTCATGAATCAAGCCAAACGTTTTATCCTAGTCGAAACCTTTTGTATTGATTAAAATTTTATTTTTAGTATGCTTTCGGAACCATGATGCCCTTTTGATTCTGTCGATGCCTCTTGTTAGCAATGAGTCGAAAGCTCCAATAAACATCTGGGGAATTAATCATTATCTTTTTCTAAAATCGTCAAAACATCCCAAGTTCTTTTAATATTTTTTTATCAATATGACTTTAACTTTAACCTTTCGACTCAATTGGTATGTAGGGTTTCGACAGAATTCATACTCCCTTATAAAACTTAGGATTGTAGGTTTCGACAGTGTCGAAAGATTTTGTTATCTTGTTTATTGAATATTAGTAGTGTGTACTTTGTTCAAACTTTTAAGTTGGGTTTAACCATTCCCTTCTAACAACATAGTTCCTATTGAGCTTTCGGCATTGTTGAAGGATGCCGATAAGACATATCCTTCAGCCCTCCCTTTCGACCTTGTTGAAAGCTTAGTAGACGTTTATATCGGGGCTTTCGACATTTTCAAGAGATATTTGTTAATTCTTAGTTTTCCCTTTCCTTTCGACTCTGTCGAAAGCTCAATATATCTCATTTTTAACTTTAACATTCTTTCAAGAATTTGAAGTTTCTTGTTTTGTTTGATGTTTAGATTGTTGTAATAGGTTTTACTAATCCTTGAAAGAATGTTAACTTCATAACAAACTGTAAATTCTAGCTGAACATTTCACCTAGCATAATCATGAGTTCTCCAAAAAAAAGTCGAAGCTACTTCAAAGCGTTCTTTGATAACCACTCAAGATGAAGTGGATGTTATTCTCAATGACTATGGAATCTCCGGAGTGGAAGCCATTCCACCTACAGAGAATGACACCATCAGTAGCCCTCCTGAAGTGTTCTTCTTTTATACAGCTATAATATATGGCATAGAGGGTTCCTTCCATTCTCGGACTTCTTATCTAGGTTTCTATCTTATCTTGGAATCGCTCCAATCAAGCTATCTCTGAATGTATACACCTATCTTCTATCTTTGGAATTGATGGCATTAGAAACTGCCATCCCTTCTTTGAATGCTAAAGTATTAAACCATCTCGTCAGATTGGCTAAACTCAGTAATCTCAACAACTAAATCTTCAGGGTGAACCCTCCTAAAAAGCTAATATCAGAAGGAGTGAACAAATTTAGAGTCTGGGAAACCTGATTCTTCTTTATCAGGTGCTTCCCAAACATCAGCGGGACTTTTTCTACTCCTCGTAAGCTCTAATTTCATTATTTTCCTTCTTATCAAGTTACTTTTCTTTGTTGATCTATGCTTTTTGTCGGGTGGTCCTGCCAAAGAATGGAATGAGGCTGATAAGTGGAAGGTGGAGTCTCTAGTTGCAGCTTCAAGTAAGATCGGAAACCAATTGAGGCTATTGAATCCTACAAATTTGAGGAAGTACTCTCTCCTCCCCTTTGGTCAAAGGATTCTGGGGCAACCTCCTTTGATTCAACACACATCTCGAAGTAAACGCTTCCTTTCCCTGGGAGATCCTGCAAATTGCTTCCCTATGTCTCCTATCTGCTCCGACCACTCCGGTAAGTTATATACGCGGTACTTGATTTCTATTTCTACGTTGTTTTCAAATTATTTTGTTGACTTATAATATGTTTGAATTCTTTTCAGTTGCTCCTCAAGTGGAAAAGTCTGCTAGTGGTCCAACTCCTCCTCCTTCGACTTCTCGCATGCCATCCTTCGCTCAATCTCTCGCCAAAACGAAGATGACCATCAAAAGAAAGTTAGAGAAATCCGCTGTGGTGGAACCACCCCTCAAAATAGTAAAAATAGTCGAAGTTCCTGATTCTGAGGGGGAGGAATCTTTAACTCTTGACAAAGCTTTGGAGAGATCAATTGCTGAAGCTCCTCACGACCAATCCAAGAAGACTCCTACTGCGATCGATCCTCCCTCCCACATCTTTGTCTCGAGCTATTAAGTTGCACTTGAGCAGATACAGAAAGCTCTGGAGTTGACCCCTTCTCAAAAGCACATTCCTCCCATGCCATCATCTCCTTCATCCTTCATTAATTTTGAATAGATAGTCTAGTCTGTCTTAAGCTTTGCATCCTTTGCTTCTATCCACCCGCCTACCTCTGTTTCTGACTTGGCGGGTCATTATCGTTCTCTAATAGAACAACAACTCTTGGTAAGTTTCTCTTTACTTGATGTTATCGTTACTGTTCTTCTATAAGTTTCTGACTTATGATGTACTTTTTCTTTCAGATTTCCAAAAGTTGGTTATCTTTACAAGAGCATGCATCTCAATCTTTCGTTGAATCCTCTAAGCTTCAGGAGGAAATCTCTGCTCTAAAGAATAAAGTCTCTTCCTTGTCTACAGAGAAGATGAAGCCACGTCCAAACTGGAGCGATTGAGAGCTTCTCTTGCCCAATCGGAATCCACTATCTTAGAGGAAAGGAAAGCCCGACAACTCCTCGCCGATGAAATCCTAGCAATGAAAATGACCGTAAAAGAATCCAACGAGGAGAAGGTTCAAATGGCGACAAAGAATGCCTCTTTGAAGGAAAAGTTAAAAAAAACAAGGCTTCTTTGAAACTGGCAATCGACACTATTTCAGACGCAAAACGACGAGTGTCACAGTTTCTCGATACTACACTTGATGAAATTAAGATGAATTCTTTCGAAGAAGCTCTGATGCTTGCTTATGCTGACAACATCGACAAATGCCCTGAGCTAAGCTTTCCTTCGCTCGACTATGCCCTTGATTATAGAGTTATGGGCAATATTAATCAGATGAAGCAGGGAATTGAAGCTGCTGAAAAGGAGGAGATTGACGCCTCCAAGATTCTTTCTTTTAAAGTCCCTTCCTTCGAAGTCGAATCTAACTCAGAAGATGAAGGCGACAAAGATGATGCCACCGAAGAAGAGGGGGACAACGATAATGATGACAATGACTATGATGATGATGATAACATCAACGGCGGATAAGGATCAGGTGGCAACAGGGGTAGCCATACTAAAGCTTCTGAGAAAGATGGGGATGATAATTCGAAGTCTACTGAAAAAGATTCGTCTCTGCACGAAGCGATTCCGCCTAAGTCTCCAGCACCTTCCAGCACACAAGAAGAGTCTGCTTTTATTGATGCTGAAGCGCCAAAAGAAAGGGAGCAAGCTTCTCAAGTACCATTCCCAGTATCTCAGGTATAGGATTCTCTATTTAAACACCTTTCACTTCAAAAACAATAATATTGCAAATCTTTTATTTATATAAGGAAGAAGTATGTCCACCCTTATAAAACTAAGATTGAAAGAAAACAAGCGGAGATAAATAGTTTATATAGGGAGTTAGACAGGCAGTTGAAGGAGCACAACATTCTTTCTGATAAACACCATAGACTCAATAGAAGTGCGGCAGTGTTAGCCTCCTTTAAGCATCAAGAAGCTGCCCTACGATTAAGGAGAGCGCTCCTCCTTTATGATGGTCTTCTTAAAGAAAATCGAGAATTATTCAGCCTCTTTTGGATGTTGATCGAGGAGAGAGATATTTTAGTTAATTTCTTATACAAGGCCTATTGTAGTCACCTGATTGTTGATTTCTCATATTTAGGTGATTTTAGTGGTGGTTTACTAAGGCATTTACACAAAAGGTACTTGGATGAATTCGGATCTGACTCGCATCCCGGAGCATATTGGAACTTGCCTCAAGTTAGATCAATTCCCCAAGACCTTCCACCTGAAAAACTCAAGTTTTATAAGGAAAAATTTGTTTCAGAATTATTTACTAAGTCAATTTTGTATGAACCGGATGAATGATTGTGAACATGTAATAATATATTGATTCATAAATATTTGTTTTAGTCTTTCTTTTTACACTTAGCTTCATTTTATTATGTTATCATAGAGAGAATGTTCTTCAAGCAACCTTATCTCTAGAGATTAACTAAGTCAATATGTTAAGTTAAGAAGATTTAATCTCGAAAAGGCACAATTTTAGAATCTTCAAAATTGGCAAGATATTATTTTCTTAGTGATTTACAAAGACTTTACATGGAACACCCTCATCTCTGCTTTGACTTCCTTGGTGAAGAAAAGGAGAAAAATACTCAAAGAGATTCGGACATTCCACACCAAATTAATATGTGGACGTGATAGTCCCCCCATCGAAGAGTGGGATTACAGCAAATATCCACCGGTTGTTACTCTAGAAGGAATCAGTATTCCTTTTGACTCTACAGTTACCCTGTCTGCTAATTCATTAAACAAAGCTAGAAATGCAGTTTCTCAACTCTAGATGTAAAATAAATATCCAATTGTATTCTTTCAGTTCTATTGTTATCTAAGTTGTAATCATTTATCATAGTAATAAAGTAATTGTTCATTCTAGTTTTGACTCCATTCTGCTTTTTTTTATTTAAATAGGAGTTACAGTTATCAGCAGCACATCTCTCACTTGATTCGGCATCACGCTTTATTAATCTTAAAGATAAGCTATTATCAGAACTTGAAAAGAGTAAACTCCTTGAAAATACCTTACCCACTTGCTTTCACCGCATTGCCGAAGCTTTAAGATGGCACAAAAGATTCTTACTTCAGAAAACTATTGTCAGAAATCTTAAGGACCAAATTGCCAGCTTAGAAGCAGATGTTTGTAGTAAGAATGAAGCGATTTCCGCTCTGAAGCGTCAAGTCAAATCGAATCCTTCGATCGATTTCGATCACAAAACGTCGGAAACTTTTCAATAGATAAGTGATTTGGAGATGAAATTGAAGGATAGTCAAGCTAAGTGTGAGTCGTTGGAATTTATAATGGGAATAATATCTAGAGTATTGATTTACCGGTCTCCTCTACTACTTCATCTGTTGCTAAAGCTACGAGATCCACTTCCTTTGCTGCTCAGAAATTTCCTACTACTACAAATCCTCCTCTAAGCTTAGATGAGAAGATAGTGGGCGAGTGGAGTAGGAAAGTTAAGCTCGAAATGATGAAATACTTTGATGAACAGTAGAAAGTTAAATATTCACAGCGTGTAAACGAATATGCTGCTAAAATTCAGAAGCTCGAATGCGAGAATTATCTCCTTTTGAAGCGTGTTGCTGAATTAAAAAGGGAAAACAAGACCCTTATAGGGGCTAATAGAGCTTTTAATCGCACTTTGAGGACTAATATTAATGCAATTGATGATGCAAATAGGATAAGAAAGAAAGAGAAGAAACTCAAAGAGGTCCTCTGCATCGCAATCCGTCAAATTGTAGATCCTTCAATTGCTGAAAATTTGAATAAGGCTACTCAAGATTTATGATTGATTCATATTCATGAAATGTATATACTTGTTCTGTATATTTGTAAATAATTTCATAAGTTATATAAATCATGTAAATTTTGTAAATATCACCTGATTTGTGATCCTTTCCTGTAATGTTATTTCAGAAGCATTTGTTTGATAGATTATACCATAACTTCTATGTTTGTTGAATCTTTCATTCTTCTTTGTTGTTTTGATCTCCCTGAAAAGTATGAAGCAAACAACATTTCTTATTGTTAGCTTGAAATTTATGTACAAGTCTATGCATATCATTTGTGAAGATTAACAAATCATCTTGTTAACCATACAAAAAGTAGTTTATATTTGATCAAATGTCTAAATCCCATCTTGGCTTATGATGAGAAATTTTAACCATATTGCTGGAATATCCAAAGTTTGTCGGTGGGAAATCCTGTCCTAAAGCAGGGGTATAAATAACAAAGAGTCATCCTCTGGAGATAGTTAATAAAGATCTAAATATGAAAAAGTCCAGAAATCATTATCTGGAAATTTGAAATAGAAATCCAATGACTCATTCTCGTGTATTAATGAAATTTGAAAGCTTAGAAGTCTGGAATCCAGATTCAGGTATTAACGGAAACTCGTAATAATGATCTCCTTAAGAAAAAGTCTTTGACCCAGATTCAGGCACTAGTAGTGGAAAATTAGAAATCCATAACAGAAGTCTCAAGCTCGGATTAGGGCATTAATAAGTAATAGTCTTGAAACCAGATTTGGGTATGATAAAGACAGTAGGTGATTGATAAAGACCCAGAACCCAGATTCGCGTATTAATAAATGAAGTTCAGAAATTGAAGTCCCGAAACCTAGATTCGGGTATTAATAGATGGAATTTTGTTATACTCCTTTGATTCGGTCTTCCTCGACATGTGTGAACCCTTTAGGTCTTTTATGTAGTTGTGATTTGATTGGCAGCTTCTCGAGCTAGGACATCTCTGTCCATTATTTGATACGCTACTTCTCAGGCTTGGACATCTTAGTCTTTTGGAGATATGACGTTTCCCAGGCTTGGACATCTTAGTCCATTGTTTGATGAGCCTCTTCTTGGGCTTGGACATCTTAGTCCATTGTTCGATGAGCCTCTTCTTGGGCTTGGACATCTTAGTCCTTTGTTGTCTGGTGCTCTTGGTTAGCTCATTCTTAGAAGCTGGAACTAAGGACTTACCCTAACTCCCTTCAAGAGGCGCCTTGACCTAACCAGAGGCGCGACCAATGGCTTGTCCGGTGCTTTACCCTGGCCATAGCATGGCATGGATAAAGGCTTATTCCGACCGCCCTCCAGGAGGCACCCTGCCCTGGCTATAGCATGGTGCAGACAGGGGCTTGTTCGGTACTTTATCCTAGCCATAGTATGGCATGGATAAAGGTTTACTCCATCCTTCCACCAGGAGGTTACTTGACCTGACCAAAGGTGCGGCCAAGGGCTTGTCCGGTGCTTTAACCTGGTTATAGCGTGGCGCAGTTAAAGGCTTACTCCATCCTCCCTCTAGGAGGCGCCCTGCCCTGGCCAACTCAATGTGGACAGAGGCTTTGACCATTTAAGGTATTGTCCAAATAAGAGGAGCATTTCACTCCCAACCATGTAGATTTTCTTTACAAAATAGCTCTTTATTTATCTCATTCAATATTTCTTTACAAATTCATTAATCTTCCCTTGACGGAAGAAGTTGATTATCATCCCTTTTAGGGCCCTGCAATAATTAGTCTTATGTCCATTCATCATGTGATAATGGCAGTAGGATCCCCCTAGATTCCTTTCACACTTTGGCTTCTTTTTCTACGATGGTCAATAATTGAGCTCTTCCTTGGTTAACAAGTAGACATTTTCTATGGATGTTGTTAAGTCGCATTCTTTAGGCAGTCTAGACTTGAAACTTGTTTCTTGAGGATGGTTTTTGGATTTCTTATTCTTTGGCCTTGTAGTTTCACATTCTTTGATTGCTTTTCTTTTCGACGCCCTTTAGAGTTCTCATATTAAAAGTGTTGCAGTTCGTTTCCATTTGTGTGCAAAGGCATTATAGTCAGCTATTATCTCTTCTTCAAAGATTATGCCTTTGGAATAATGTTGAATAGTTTTCATCATTTGACCAAACAAATTGTCACTTCCATTTTTCCTTTTTCCTAAGGCAAAAAATAGGGGTGGGGCCAATATGAAAGGGGTTCAAACTCCATTTCTCTGGATCATATGATTTCGCTTTTTTCTTGTTCATAATCCTTAGAGCTTCTAATCTAAGCCTTTGCTCTTCATATTGGTTGGAATCCTTGTTGGTCCTTGGGGAGAATCCTATCAAATGTGGTTTGGAAGATCCTTCCATGGATTTTTTGATTCTGCTAGCCATGACGATGTTAGACCAAAGTAGATAAGCTTGAAATTGAGTTGGGTTAGAGACAAGTGGTGTTGGGTGTTCAACCAAGTCGAAGGTTCGAACCCTCCTTCTAGCGCCAAAAATGTTAACAAGAAATCTTATCAATACCCCAAAGTAGAGTTAAAGGACTAGGTTAATCCATTTTGGTTTCCTTGTGGTAAGTTGAGGAGAATAGATTGTGTATGTTCTCTTTGGCTACCCTTTCGAACAGGTTGCTGTAGTGAAAACTTGTTCAGATCAACCTTTTGACCCAGTCGACACGATAAATTCCTTTTCTTATCATCCTTTCGAGCTTGCTAAGATGGTATGGTAATCCCTTCGAAAGCCTTCCTTTTCGAAGCAGTTGCAGAACACAGAAGGATAACTCTAAGAATCCAAGATTAAAACTTGATTTGGTGGGTTTCGACCCTGTCGAAGTCTTAAATCATTTAGTGATTATGGCCTGGGTCAGGAATCTGGGATTGAGGTTTCGACACTGTCGAAAGCTGTAGTCTTAAATGTCTTGGGATTGGATTGGGAATCGAAGTCTAAAGTGGATTAGTATAAGGTTTCAACCTTATCGAAAGTAGAAGTCTTATGAAGGTGGCCTAGGTTCTATAACTGGTATTACTTGAAAATATAAGGGCTTCGACTTAGTCGGAAGAGACCTCTCGATTTGTTCAACACCTGTAACACAAGATTAGACCTGATAAAAGCTTGTAAATCAATTAAGTAATTAAGAATATTGAAGACTTACTTTTCTTAGCTCAAAGAATATTTTATTGATCAATTTTCCCTAATTCAAGTTACAAATTAGGGTTTACAGCTTTTAGAATTAAGAAGACACAAGTATAGAATGACTCTGTTCGAATCCCCAAAAACCTAACGCCTTGGGTCTTATTTATAGATGTGGGTCAGCACCTTTCGACCCTAATGCTTTCGACTTGGTCGAAAGGTGGCTTCCATATTGTCTTTAGAATGCTTCTGCTTTTGTCGAAAGGGATGGTTTTGCCTTTCTACCTTGTGTTTATTTGTAGGAGCTTTCGACTTTATCGGTAGGCTTTATCCAGTGGTTTCGAAGGTGTTGCAATACAGATGGTTTCGACATCTTTAATTGCTTCTAAACTTTTGCATGTGACTTGATGCGGAACTTCCCTAAATAATAATGGCTTCGACCGGTTCGAAAGGCTTGGTTTGGCTTTCAGAACGGTTGTTCAGGCCAATACATGCTTCCAAGTGGATTGAGTAAAGGTGAAATCTTTAGTTTCAAAAGGTTTGCCGCGTATGTGAAGAGTTGTCATTCCTTGCCTTTGAAAGGTGTTGTTTTGACTCATTTGAAAGGTCTTCAAGCATGTGGAATCATCTGCTTAGAAAGGTGGACATTGAAGCGGAAGGGTGCTTTTGACCCTTTCGACCTCTTCGTAAGGTTGAGAATCTTCTGGACTTTGACTATGTCATCCCTTCGACCCTTTCGAAAGGTCTTGCTGGAGCTTCATTCTGCTTTTCTTTTTTGTCTTCTGCTTAATCCGGTTTCGACTAGGTCGAAAGGAATTTTAGTAGTAACAATGACCATAAGTAATATTTATTTATAAATAAATATAAAATAACTTTATTTTGAAATTTAAATTAAAAAATCCAAATTTTAAAATTAGATTTAGATTCAAATTTAAAATATTTTTTAAAATAATAATGCATAATATATATATATATTAAACCTACTTTCGTAGGCCAGGGATGTAAGAAGGTCCGCCACAGCCCCACCCTCTTTTAACTCAAGCCTACATAAGGCACTTTTCGATCCTAAAATTTTAACTCATTTAACGGATTATTACATGTCCTCGCAAATATTTGGCCGCTAAAGTGCGGTTGCGAAGGCTCGAACCCTCTCCCTATACTAGGGAGCTAGGAACCCTTTCTAACCGCACTAAAGCTGTGGGCATATATATTATATTTATATAAATATGATATATATGTATATATGTTATATTTAATTTTGGAAATAAAATATATTTTACAAAAACACTTTATTTATTTAAATAAATATCTACGAATTTATTAAAGATTTTTTCCTTGAAAATACATATTTCTAAACAGAAATAATAAAATAATCCTTTTTTCTTTCTGTATATAATCATATTATATAATTATATGAATACGTTTAATTTATTAATTTACATACATATGTGTATTTTTATTTAAAAATTGTAATTTAATTATTTTAGATATATATATGTATATAACTATAGTTTGAATTAATGTGTGTGTGTATATATAACTTTTTATATATAATAATAACATTTATGAATTTATTAAAATAATTTAGAAATGCATACATGTATATATAATAGTTTTAAAATTCTATTTATTTGAAAGTGCGTTTTTAATTTAAATTTTAGAAGTTTTTTAAATTAATTAATCCGAAATCAAATGCATACATATACATAAAAAAATTATTTTGTGATAATAATTTACATACATGCACACTCTCTCTCTTTCTAGATCGACAACACATATATAAAAGGATTCGTGATAAAAAGCTAATCTAAGAGATATAATAACACAATAAATGACATATATAAATATAAATAGATATATAGTAAAGTTTTACCTCAACTAAAGCCTAGTAATGACACCTTGAGTGTTGAATTAATAGAGCTCCTAAGATTGAATTCGATCTCTTTCAAAAAGCGCTACTAGTCAAAGAGATCTACACACCTTTTTTTATTGGATTCAAATTTTTGTTTAGCTTGAAAATATTCAGGAAAGGGGCCATAGAGTTTACGACTAGAGTTGGAGGAGATAGAGAGTAAAAGTCAAGTGAACAAGATGAGAGGCATTGAGTTTAAATAAGAGAGAAATGAGAGAGGAAAAAGTGGATCTGGATCCGTCCTTTTCTCCACCAATTCAAACCCAAAAATATTAACATATACCTCTCCTCCCCTTTAATGTTTGGTCGGCCATCACATGGGGCTCATGGGCTTCCATCCTAATTCAATTGAGATAAGATAATTTACAATTAAGTCAAATTCAATTGTATATCGATATCGTATATCGATACGTATGTATATAACTTTTATATATGCACTATTTTCAATACCGATCAACACAAATCAAATAAAATTTTATAATTAATATTTCAAAATTATTAATTATGTTAATTAATGATGTGCACGTAAATATGCATATTTTTACTTCCATATTTAATCTAATTTAATTGAATAAATGAGCATATAGGGTATTTTAACATGTTTAAACCAAAATTCAAATTATTTTCAAATCATCATTTATTCATCTTCATATAGGGGTAAAATGATCATTTTTGTGCATATATTAGTTTGAGAAAATTTACTGGAACATTTTTATGTTATTTTATAGGAACTTGAATTCAAATGGAAGAGGTTTCATATATGTATGCATGCACAAAAGAGAAGAAGGCAAATGAAGATGAAAATAAATCAACTCATGCAACATAGAGGATCCCACCTACCCACTTACCATGATCTTCAAATTAGGAACAAATGCACATATTAGTGGAGATTAAAAGCACATCCACCTTTAATGGATGATTAATTACCTACTAACGATGACTTGGTGGCCACACTTCCTTAGGGGCAATTTAGGTAGTCCGCTAAAATATGATTAGGATTTCAAACATGTATAAGTACCTCTTATGTTTCAAGTAATGAGCTCTTAGCCTCCTCTTTAGTCAGTTTAGTTTTAGGCTAAAAAATAAACAAAAACTTTCTTTTCTTTTTAATAGCTTTTTAGCCTTCGTTCACGTAATTTTCTTTTTATGCAATTTAATTTTGTGCCCATTTAAATCTTGTTCTTTATTTTATGCAGTTAGTATAGTTTTATTTCTTGCAAGTAGAGTAGATTAATTTCATGTAAAATTAGTTAGCTCTATTTTTCCTCTTATTTTTGTTCTATGTTGCAATTTACATTTGTTGACATGATAACAAATATGAGAAGCTAAACCCCTTCGATTTAGGGGTAATGAAGCTCTCTTAATCATGTAAATTAAACATGGTGATTTCATTTGATCTCCTTTTGTGTTTAATGGAAGTTTTGATGTGGTAAATATTTTGTTGTTTTAACTTTGAATTTGATAGCCTATGTTGTTGACACCAAATAGGCAGTGCTTAAACAAACATAAACACAAATTATATCTTCATCTACATATGATTATGGTAATGAAGTGAATTTTAAAATCAAAATTTGATGGTCTATATTACTAATCAATAGTGAATAGATCATGCTTAGAATAGATTTTATTTTCAAGTTCATTAACATTTTCATAAGAGTTAACAAGTGGTTTAGTGGGTGTGTTAAAGTTTGATGGTTTATGTTGGGCTAATTAATAGCACAAATATTCCATACTTATGATAAACACATCAGCTAAATTCACTAATGACCAAAAGAGAGATCATAATTTCATTTTATTGATTTATGTGATCATGAGAAGGAAATTACCTCTAAATTGCCTTCCACAGTCGTATTTTTATCCACTTTTAGTTTTGTTAGTTTTTAGAAATTTTTAGCTTAACACAACTTCAAAATCTTGGTTTAATTTGATTGAGTAGAAATTTTAAAATCAATACGATTCCCTGCGGATCGACCCGTACTCGCCACGTACTAAAATTGTACGTCGTGCACTTGCGGTTATTTTTAATTAAAATTTATCGGCTATTTTTTAATCCGACTGGAAATTAGCCATTAAACAAGTTTTTCGCGCCGTTGCAGGGGAATTATTTTTATTTTATTTTCTATTTTTCAAATTATTTTGTTCAATTTATTGTGTGTTTGTTTTGTGTTTTAATTTGCATTTTAAAAAAAAATTGTTGTGTGCTTTTGTGATTTTTGTTTGCATTTTGATTGTGTGCTTGTTGCTTTTTTCTTTTGCATTTGCATTTCTTTTTAAAAAAAAGAAAAAAAACAAAGTAGCACTTGCACAAACAATTCAATTTTGTTGATTCATATCATTCACATTTCTGTTTTACAATTTCACTGTTACATCGCAGTGCACACTTCTGTGCAGCAAACAGATAACCCCCCTCCCTCCTCCCTGTTACAACTCTCTGCCATCATCACATACTCATAGCACATCTACCATCCCTCTGCCTAGTCCATATCAATACACTCATCACCTCAAACTGCTGACATTCACAAAATTTCGAACTCCACTTCAAAACTTCTCACAAACCTCCAGCCTCTCTACAGTGCACAACTGTGCACACATTTCCATTGCACTGCCTTAACACAGCACCATACCAACATTCTCCAAACCACAACCTACACTGACCATAATCTCACTGCTGTCAACCCACACATTTGCCATACAACTTCAAACCATTACTGCACATACTTATTGTGCATCACCAAAACTCCAACTACACAAGTGCATAACCTCTTCTGGCCATACTCGTCTCTGCCACCCAATATCAACTCCACCATCTCCAAATTACACATACAATACAGTTCAACCCACTGCCTTCCTGCACAACACATTTTCGAATTAAAAACCCTGCACATACCCTTTCACAGAACTATACAAAACATCAACCATCTCCTTTCCTACAAACCCCTTCACTTATCCACAGTTACACTTTCATAATCCAGTACATAAACTTCACAACAATAGCCTGACTTCTACATCATCCACCACTGCTTACAACCCTGACCATCTTCATTCATCTACTATTCTACCCATCATCACAGCATCATCTTACAAAACACCATTGTACTGCCTCATTACAACCCGATATTCAACAGTGCTACTACATCAACTGAACTGCACTGTTACAAAACTTCATTTCCCCTACAACAACTTCATCCACCACACTTCTGCTCCACCACTTCAATACACTGTCACCAACCATCAATACACTGCCAGCTGCCACTCATCACTTCAGTCAACATACAGCCTTCAGACCACCAAACACTCACTACAATCTCCCCTCAAAACTGATACAACTTACAACAGTGCTAACTACACAGTGCCATCAGTAACCCCACAACTGCTACAACTTCACAATCCCCAGCCTCATCAATACAACCACATAAACCATCATTATTGCACGGTTCTGACCATAAACCACGGCCGTGCTTCGACCACCACACAACCAATACTTCATCCAAACTCAACATAACCACACTTGCCTATCCATGTCCATCATACATCTGCCTTCATTTCAACTTCTTCAACATACGGAACCACTGCACTTCCCATCAAACCAATCACCATTCACTTCTTCCATCACATCTCCCTACCTTCTGCGACCAACATCATTCACTTCTTAAACAAAACCACCCACCCATTTCTTTCCATCCCCCTGCATACATACAAACACCGCCTGCCAATACCATCATCCCACTGCCACACATAGCCAACTACAATTTGACATATACATCATAACCTTCCAAACTTCCCCTGCAGACCACATACAAGCTTGTTACAACTTCCATCATACATCCACCAACTAAACCATACTGCAACCATCATCCTCCTTCACCACCTGCCACAGTGCACTCCTCCACCAAGCACCATCAAAAACACCTCACTTCCATCAACATTAACCACTGCCATTCCCCTACCTTCTAACACTATTGCCTTCCTTTGTCATTATCCATTCCACCACCTTGCCTACCGCATATTCTTGAACCACTGTAATCTTCCAAATCGAATTCACCAGACCATTCCCAATTTCTAAATCCACTCACTTCCTCCCTACTACAATCAAGCAAAACCGCCAGCAATTCACATCGCCTCGCGAATTCCCTAAAATTGATCACCTGAAATTCGCCTCCTCAACTCCGTAACTTCCATACCCGTCGTTCGTAGCTCGGTTGGTTTGGGAGATGGGAGATGGGAACCAAAGGACTGTGTCCGGGCAGGTTCGAATCCCAGCGCCAAACCATCAGTGGGAGTTTCAACGTTACGCATCCGTGTGCGACGACTAAATAAAAGCGGGGTAGACACACGGCGTGGGGTTTACTTAAGTGAGTATCAATGAATACCATGATCTTAAGGTTCCCCATGATCTCAAAAAAAAACTCCGTAACTTCCATTGCAAACAATTGCGATACCCTCCAAGCTACAGCGATTTCAAATTGTGACTTTCTTTTTTTTCACGATTTGAAAGAGAAAGTATGGGAAATTCTGTTGTAAGAAATCGCATAATTTTGTTTTTACCACGATGGATTGATAATTGTACAATTTTGGGTTAGTGGGCTGTTGGCTGCTTAGTTTAAAAGATTGGTTGAATATTTAGTTATTTTTATTTTGCTTTGTGATTTTTCATTAAAGAAAAAAAATTCTTTTGGCTTTGAAATTGGACTTTGAAATTTGCGACCAAATTTTTCAAAATTAATTTTTCCAATTTGGTTTTTAGAATTGTATGAGTGTTCGTGTTTATGTGTTATTCTCATTTTGATTTTAAGTTTTCTTGTGTGAATCTTTGTTTTTTTTAGAAAAAAATAGATATATAAAAAAACTGTATATATATATCTTGTTTTTAATTTCAGGTTGCAAAAGCGGAAATTCAAAAGGAGAATCTCTTGCTAGTTTGCTCTGCTTACCAAATTGCTTGCTTTAAAAAAAATTGCCGCTTTAAAATAAATTGCTAATAATTCTACACGCACTAGTATCGTGCACTCATCTCCAGTTTTTATTTATCTTGCATTTTTGGTTGGTTGCATTTAAAAAAATTCTAAAACAAAAACAAAACCAAATTTCATAGTTGTTGCATCGTTAATTCACGTTTAATTTATGTTTTGCATTTATCTCATCTTATTTTCTTTTCTAAGGGCAACACCCAAATCCACATAAGGTGGTGGATTTCATCACCCCTTCCTTAGTCCACAAATTATATTTCATCTTAGAATTTGATTAATAATAATGGTTAGACATCAGACTTAAGGGTGTCGTGAGCTCGCCTAGGGCTTAATTGTATATCGACAAGTTGTCTTCTTCGAACAATTTAATTTCTTGTTGTCTAGGCTACGACAGAGCAATAATCAGTTCTAAATATTACGGTGATTCGTAAATATTATACTAGTTGTTTCTCTAAAGGTACTTAAACCTTCGGCTGCATTGCTACAAGGATTCGTGGTGCACCGATAACTCATGCTTATTACCTGGCTAATAAATATCTTGTTGGATTAAGACAAAGTTTGATTATACAATTTTGAGTTAGGAGCTACTAAATAAATTTGTAATAAAGTCTGTGCATTCATTTAGTTGCCTTAGTTCATGCATATTTAAAAAAAATTCAAAATCCAAAACAAAAAAATGTGTACATTGTCCTTAACTTAGTTTTTAAATCTTTTCATTCGAAATATTTCAATCAAAATAAAAAATTCAAAAAATATATTTAAGTTAGTTCTTTTTTTAGAAAAAACAAAAAAATCCACAAATAAAATAAAATCTTTTCAAAAATAAAAAACATATAAAAAAAAATCAAATTTCCCTTTTGAAAAATAAATTCCTTTTGGTAAATAGTTTTCCTTTATAAAAAAATCAAAAAAAAAAGACTTTTGAATATGTCTGAATTTCCCTACTCACATGAATTTTATGATAGTTGTGAAAATCAATATAATTCATATAATTTCACATCGAATTCTTATGGATATTTTAGTAACAACTATTGTATAAATAATTTAGATCTTAAAGAACAAAATTCTCAAAATAGTGAGCAACCCTAACTCTTGAAAAGAGTATTGAAACTATTTTGTCTTTACTTGAACTCTCTATACAAAATGATCAAAGGATAAATGATTTGTGTAATTCATATTTGTGCAATAACTCAAGTCAAGGATTTCAAAATAATCAAAATTTGAATTCACTTCAAAATTCAAATGATTTCGGTTATAACTCATGCCAATACAACTTCAAACTCCAAAATGAATTTCAAAGTCAAAATGGTAATGTGAACCACTTTTTAAACGATTTTGGCAATGAGAATAATTTCAATAATGGTGCAATGGAAAAATTTTGTTCACTACAATTTCAAATTGAAAATTCTCAAATTAATAATTATAAATTTGATTTTGTTGAGCAAATTGACGAAATTCATAAAGATCGCATGGATTTGTTGTTTGAAACATATATGAAACACCGTGAGAAACAAAATAAAATCCCAACGTGTGACGAGTCAAGTAATAATCCACTTTTTACCCAAATTGGTGATTTTCAAATAACAACTTTTTAAATTAAAAACGACAGTCTTAATGAAGTAGTTGAAAATGCGGTAATTGAGTTGGATTTTAATTCTTTTGAGAGTGTGGAACAAACTTTAAAAGTCGATCTTCCTTTTTCCGATTTTGAAAAATTGAATGCAACAAATTTAGATTTGAAAATGATATATGCAATGAAGTTGTGAATAATTCAACAAAGAAAGACAAATTTTGTGAACACAAATTTTTTGGACTTTTCGAAGATGAGTTGTTAAATTCTAAAGGGGAAGATTTAAATCACCATTTTGATTTTGAAATCAATAATTTTGAAGAAGATTTCAATGATAAGTTTGAATTTCAAATTGGTGAAAATAAACTTAAACTTCAACCAATCGTTCTATCTTCCCCAAAAATCATCGAAAATAAAGCAACTCGTACGATTTTTAATAAAACGACATTTGTTTTTACAAATCAACATTCAACTTTGAAATCTTTTATGGTTTGGTTTTCTATTCTTAAGCTTTGTCTCTCATACTTGACGAGATAAATGAATTGGTCTTTGAAAGACCGTTTCATTTACTCTTTAACGGTATATTTTTTCGTGTTGTGTAAATAATAATCTTTTCATTTTCATGTAAATATAGGTCATATTTTTATTTTTATTTTATTTTTCTCCATTCGCTTGGGTTGACTGTGTGGACATAGTAAAAATCATGTGTGGGGGGAGTCTCATCTTCTTTTTTATTTTTCATGGTTTATTTTTTTGCATTTTCCTTCCAAAGCTCAAAAATTTTAAAAATAAAAAAATTCAAAAACAAATTTTCTTTTTTAGCATTTTGATTTATTTTTGGAGAAACATTATAAGATAAGTATAGGTTTTAGTTATTAAATTGAAATTTTTGAAAATTTATTTGTCTCAACAAAAATAAAAATAAAGTTTGATTACAAGAAACGATGGTTTAACTAGTATATTAGAAGGTTCATGGGTGATAATTATGAAGTATATCCTAATGGAAAATCTTTATTTAAAAAAGTGGTGAATTTAAAGTAAAGGATATAACATTTTTTATCTTTTAAGTTAAATGGTGCTAAGATGATTTTGCAAAACCCTCTCCTAAAAAAAGAAAAAATATATATGTGTATATATATAAAACATTAAAAATGGTTTTTATAAAAATAAGAAACACCTAAAGTCATGTGTTCACACGCAAGTGTGTACACTCGCCATGCTCTATACCCTTCTCACGTAAGCCCGAAAGGAAGTGCATGATCGGTATATCTGGCCTTAGTTTATTTGAGTTAGGTGTATGTACATAAAAATTATTTTATTAATAATGCCTACAGTCAATAGATGTACACACTTGCGTGTTCACTCGTCATGCTCTGTATTACCCGCACGTAAGCCCGAAAGGCAGTGCATGAGTGGTATATCTGGCCTCAATTTTCTGAGTTAGGCATATGTAAATATTGTTAATATCAATAAATTTTCAAAAAAAGAGAGAGTGAGCAATTGAAATCCAAGCACTATTTTCACTTATTTGATTTGACTTGTTATTCAAAAGAAATGAAAATACCACTTTGATAAACTTTGATAATCAACTAAGGGTCTATTTCATAGTTGCACTATGTGATCAACCGAAACAACTAGCCAAACTTAAGTCTAATTGTGATGATAACTTAATTTTTGTTGGAAATGTTGACAAGTAAAAGGACTTAAATTTCTTGATAATGACCAGAACTTATATTCAACTTATTCATGTCAATTTGAAAGTAAAATTTTCATTTGTAAATATTTTCAGAAACTTTCATCCATATCTTTGTAAATAAACCTTGCATTTAGGAATTTTTCATTTTGCATTTGGATTTTGTGGGTAGTATCTGCTGAAAACCCTCACAAGACAACACTCGTCCTACTAGGGACACCTAAAGCTTTAACGACTTATTGCATATGCTCAATGCAATCGTGTTTCCTACGAAAACTGATTTACCTTAGTTTTAGTTTATTCAAGGATGAATAAAAAGATAAGCGTGGAGATATTTGATGTGCACGTAAATGTGCATATTTTAACTTCCATATTTAATCTAATTGAATTAAATAAATGAGCATATAGGGTATTTTAACATGTTTAACCAAAATTCAAATTATTTTCAAATCATCATTTACTCATCTTCATATAGGGGCAAAATTGTCATTTTTGTGCATATATTAATTTGAGAAAATTTACTTGGATATTTTTATGTTATTTTATAGGAATTTGGATTCAAATGGAAGAGGCTTCATATATGTATGCATGCACAAAAGAGAAGAAGGAAAATGAAGATGGAAATAAATCAACTCATGCAACATGGAGGACCCCACCTACCCACTTACCATGATCTTCAAATTAGGAGCTAATGCATATGTTAGTGGAGATTAAAAGCGCATGAATATTTAATGGATGATTAATTACTTGTTAATGATAACTTGGTGGCCACACTTCCTCAAGGGCAATTTGGGAAGTCCCCTAAAATATGATTAAGGTTTCAAACATGTATAAATACCCCTTATGTTTCATGTAATAAGCTCTTTGCTTCCTCTTTAGTTAGTTTAGTTTTAGGCTCAAAAATAAATAAAACTCTCTTTTTGTGCTTAATGGAAGTTTTGATGTGGTAAATATTTTGTTATTTTGATTTTGAATTTGATAGCCTACGTTGTTGACACCAAAAAGGCTATGCTTAAACAAAAATAAACACAAATTACCTCTTCATATACATATGATTATGGTAATGAAGTGAATTTTAAAATCAAAATTTGATAGTCTATATTACTAATCAATAATGAATAGATCATGTTTAGAATAGATTTTATTTTCAAGTTCATTAACATTTTCATGAGAGTTAACAAGTGGTTTAGTAGATGTGTTAAAGTTTGATGGTTTATGTTGGGCTAATTAATAGCATAAATATTCCATACTTATGATAAACACATCAACTAAATTCACTAATGACCAAAAGAGAGATCATAATTTCATTTTGTTGATTTATGTAATCATGAGAAGGAAATTACCTCTAAATTACATTTTACTCTCATATTTTTATCCACTTTTAGTTTTGTTAGTTTTTAGAAATTTTTAGCTTAACACATCTTAAAATTCTTGGTTTAATTTGATTAAGTTGAAATTTTAAAATCAACACAATTCCCTGTGGATCGACCTATACTTGCCACGTACTAGAATTGTACGTCGTGCGCTTGCGGTTATTTTTAATTAAAATTTTATCATCTATTTTCTAGTACGATCAGAAATTAGCGGTTAAAAAATTAATTTATTACAATTATAATTTAATTAAATCAGGCATTTTTGGAGTATTCAACATTGCAGTTATGTGACTTTTAGGTGTAAATTGATCGGCGATTAATATCGAACAATTCGTACATTAACATATACAAATTACCTTAGCTAGTGTGTGATACTTTGGCTGCATTTATCGCTTATATACTTTTGGTAAAAATCCAATTTTGCTATTTTAAGCGGTCTTCGGCAGTGACAATTATTTAGACCAATTCTCTTTGCCAAAACTATATCACATTAGGACTTATGAAATTTGGAACTGGTCAAAATATCAGTATCATCCACATTTAACTTGTATAGTCCAAACACATATTCCTTGGTTCAGTAATAATAATAATCATTAACCGAACTGTTCTGGCTAGAGGCTTTGACTTTGAGATGACTTCAGTGACCGTGATCCTAACCTCATATAATCGAAAAGTTGAATTCTATATTGAATAGTGTTTTACTTCCAATGTTTTGACTAAGACCCACCTATAGTCGTTTGATGGACGTCGTTTCACGATTTAACTATAATCAAAATGGAGTTTCCACATTGAAGTTCAACGGTATTCTCAAATCAAGAGAACTATGTAATATTTCCACTTTGATATTTTTGGTGGAACCTAGTTGTATTAACCAATACAGAACTACCGAATGAAGCTTATGCATAAGTTGTAAAAGAACCTTTCCTTGTGCCTTCTCAATCCTCCCATCATAAATTCACCACCGAAAATTGGATTTACCGCAATAACAAAAAATTATTCTGTTAGCGATGTGGATGAAAATCTCATTTTTCTAGAGATTATCGAGTGCCAATACGATGTTTCAGTTGTGGTTCTTTTTGCCACAAGATGAATCATGTTCGATGATACCGACGAAAACAAAAGAGCAATTAAGAAATCATTGATTGGGACAAAAATGTCTAATATAGACCATGGCTTTAGTTTTGTATTAAAGTGTATGAATCTGAAAGGAATTCTTCTTGATCATTTATGGGTAAAAAGAAATGAGGGAATTAATTTACTGGAAGAATTGTTTGTACATTTCAATGCTATAAATGCAGTTAACATTGTTGCAAACTATAAGAACAAATTTGGTGAATTAGTTTGGGAGTAGAATTCTCCTTAAACTTGGAAATTACCTTAAATGGTCATAAGCCTTTGTTCGCGCCGAGATGGCCAGATCAAAGCACCTCCTGGAGGGAGGACAGAGTAATCCTTTATCCATGCCATGCTATGGCTAGGGTAAAGTATCTACAAGCCCTTGATCGTTCCATGCTATGGCCAGATCAAGGCGCCTCCTGGAGGGGGGACGGAGTAAGCCCTTGAACGTGCCACGCTATGGCCAGGTCAAGGCATCGACCATCCTTCGGTCCCGCTATTAAAGCCTGGCTGGAGCACCTCCTGGAAGAAGGATGGAGTAAGCCCTTGATCCCGCCACTCTATGGCCTGGTCAAGGCCTCGAACAAGACTTCGGTCCTGCCTATAAGGCCTGGCTGGAGTGCCTCTTGGAGGGAGGTCGGGTAAGTCATTGGGTCCTGCTTGTGGATAAGCTAACCAAACGCACCGGACAACAACAGACTAAGACGTCCAATCCCGAGAAGTGGCACACAAAACAATAACAACGTACAAAGCCTAAAATGTGGCACATGTCAAAAGAATCAAGAACAAGAAGAGGCAACTTGAAGCAAAACATTCGAACAATTAAAGCCCAAAAAGTGGTGCAGAACAGGAAGCTCGGATAAGAATTTATAGCTGTTGACTGATTTCCAAAGGACGATTTCTGAGCTTCACTAATTAATGCCCGAATCTAGGTTTTAGGTGTTTCACTATTAATTTTTGTCTTCACTTATTGATGCCCGAACTTAGGTTTCGGGTCTTTTACTATTAATTTTTGAACCTCACTCATTAATGCCTGAATCTGGATTCCGGGACTGTTGTTATGGAGACTTCTATTATGGACTTCTAATCTACGATGTGTTGAAAGGTCGTAGCTGCTACCGCCATTACTCTATTTTAGAACCTTCCGGCGCCATCGAAGGGTTTCCACTATTTTATAAAAAATTTACTTTGAACCTTCCGACCCAGCCGAAAGGTTCGCCTATTTTTAAAGCTAGCCGTTTCACCAAGGCTTTCGGAAGGAAGCTTTCGACTTAAGTGGTTACCCTTGTTTTGTGAAATATAACCAAAAGCTTCCGATAGGTTGTTTGGATATCCTTGAAAGGTTATAAGAAAATTTTCGAAAGGTTGCTTTAACAAAGACGAAAGGTTTTAAAAGATAAGTTTTCGGATTGTTTTAAAGTTGAACCCAATCTACCTTCGAAAGGTTTGTATTTTAAAGAGATTTAAGCATTCGAAGGGTTTATTACTAGTTCTGTTTCGAAAGGTTTATTAAAGGTTTTTGAAAGGTTTTGAAGGAAATGTTTTCCGAAGGTTTTTCTAAGGAAATGGCTTTAAGTGATTTTAAAGAAGGATGTCTAAAGCTTATAACTCCCAAAAGGTTTGTTTTGAATGAATTCGAAAGGTTTATTAAAGATTTTCGAAAGGTTTAAATATTGAAATTGAATGAGATAATTTCAAAGTATGGAAAGAGGTTCTTTCAAATAAAAAAGTGTTTTCATCAACCAAGTTTCAAATAAAGAATATATATCTAACATGGTAATATGTTTTGAGTAGAGTATAAAGACTTATTTCTTTTCCTTATTCGAAGTTTGATTTAAAGTTTTAAATCATTTTGAAATTGTTTCAAGGAAAATTATGGGAGGGGATCCTTAAGAATGAATGACTCAGATATTAGAAAACCATATGGGACTAGTATGGGGCCGCGCCCTATACATTAGCTTGTAGCCCAGGCTAAATGTTTTCCAAAATTCCAGTGTGTAGGGCTTGGTCACAGGTAGACTAACTTATGATTATACACCGAAAGAAACATATGTTGTATACAGATTGGTTATTGGTAAGCTCGGAAAACCACTAGGCTCGGGAGAACCTGGGAGATGATTAAGTTAGGGACATACCGTCCAGAATGAAGAGATTTAATAGATAGTTTAGGACAGACCGTCCTAATGGGAGATGTTAAATAGATAAATAAGGATAGACAATCCTAAATATAAAAATCTAACAGATGTTAGGTAAGTTTTGATTATGATTATGCTATCTGGTAGGCCCGAGTCAGCCAAAGGTTAAACGTTATTTGTGTTTGAATAGATAGTTCATTATTACCTGATATTTATGTTTGTTTACCTAATGTATGTTTTGTGAGATTAACCATTGTGAATGCAGGTGCATAGTATATGGTTATATGAAAATATTTGCAAAGATATATTTTAAAAGATGATAGTGAGGGGAAACACGTTCCGATGTGCAACGTGGTCTCACTTAACATAATTAAACCAGGATGTGTAGTATTATTCATACCAGGCTTTATGTCTGACTCAAAGTTTATGTTTTCCCCTTAAACTCTCGGGTACTCAAAACTAATTTGTGTAGATTGAGAGTTATGGATCTTTTCAGGTTTTTAGGTTGTTTGTCGAATAAGCTACCAAAGGATGCAGGAGGCAACAGATAGCTATTTTGGAATTGCTGCTTTTTATTTATGTTTAAAGAATTTCCATTGTGTTATGATGTATTAGGACTTATATGACCATTTGACTCTGATCAATCGAGGGGGTATCTTCATATATCGCTCTCGACGTAATTTGTAATAACTATATTATTCAGTGCTTGGGAAAACGTTTGGGTTATGTTACGTGAATATGGAACAAGTTTTATATGGAAATGTAATGAAGTAAATCTGTGTTTTTTTAAATCTTTGTTTTGTTTCATATTCAATTGCTTCTGATATTATTGATACCATTAATATGGCTGTATTTAGTCGCCGGAAGCTAATACTATAAATGACTGCATCATCTATAGCGCTTAGTTTTAGGCCTCTAAATAAGGGATGCTACAGCTTGGTATCAGAGCATGGTTTATGTAACTAAAAAATGGTTTTCAAAACATAATCCATAGAAATTAGAGTTAAGATCGGGGTATGGGATAACGCTATGATAACGTACTTGTATTTTATATATTTATAAGTATATGCTCTATCTTTAGACTCTTGTCTTAGTTAGGTTATTCAACTGTATCTCATGTGGTTTGAATATTGATATAGAGGGGAGAAGAAGTCGAGTGAATTTTGGAGGAGACAACACCACTACCAACGGAAACACCCGACCAAATGCAAGGAGAAGCCCTGGTCAGGCACAAGCTGAGAATGTTGGTGCGGAAATTCCCCAGGTGGATATGGGGGCGATGTATCAGTTCTTTGTGAATATGGTGCAAGCTGAAGTGGCAGCGGGTGTAGTTGTAGGAAAGGATGCGGGAGGACTTCCTACGGTTAACTAGTATGGCAATCTAAGTAGAGATTACATTAGGCTCGGAGAAAAGCCGTTCATTGGTACCGAGGATGTGATTGAAGCAGAGAACTAGCTGCTGCACTGTGAAAGGATTTTCGCTGATTTAGGGCTGAATGATGCACAGAAAAGGAGGTTGGTCTCAAGGCAGCTGTAGGGGGCTACATTATTTTGGTGGAACACTGTCACTACTGGTGTGGATGAAGAGACCATTACTTGGGAGGAATTCAGAAGAAGGTTTTCAGAGAGGTTTATGTCCATTATGGTGCAAGCTGCATTGGTAAGAAGGTTTGTAGAATTGGAGCAAGGATATATGAGTGTGCTGGAGTATACCAGGAAGTTCGAGGAACTAGCCCGAAATGGGTATGCATTGGTTGATATTGTTATCAGTAGAAATGAGAAGTACATTAGTGGGTTAAGGCCAGAACTAATAAGTGAAACTTTGCCGCACTTAAGGGACCCTAGCGATGTTGTTGTTGAGATGGCACTGAGGCAAGAAGAAGCATTGGCTTGCCTGAGAAAGAAAGTGAAAGAGGCTCAGGCTGGACAAGCTCAGAAAAGGAAATTTTTCCAAAAAAAGATTACTCATAAAGAAGGAGCGTAGAAGAAGAGTAAATCTGAGGTAGTTTGTTACAACTGCAATAAGAAAGGACATTATGCCAACGAGTGTCGAGCTAGCAAGGAAAAAGGAAAAGGAGCTGGTGAGAAGAAGCATGTCAGTTGCTTCAATTGCGATCAGGTGGGTCACTTCAAGAACATGTGCCCAGAGCCACCAAAGGAAGTGAAAGGGAGAGTTTATGCCTTGGAGCCCACAACCGCAAAATTAGTTGCTTAGGATAAGGGAAAAGTTGTTTTAGGAGGCTCACTACAGATCCACGGTATGTTTGTAACTTTGTTAGCATCCTATTTGATATTAGGGCATCCCATTATTTTATTTCTAGATGTCTAGTAGATAGACTTAACCTAAAACCCTCTTAATTAGTTACTTCCTTAAGGGTTGCTAATCCGATAGGAGGTTATGCAACACTTGGGATGAGTTGTGACCATCTAGAATTTGATTTGCTAGGCTATACCTTTGATTGTTGTTTGCATGTATTTGATTTTGTGGGATTTGGAATTATCCTAGGGATGGATTGGTTGAGTGGATATGACGCTAGGATATTTTGCCAAGATAGGAAAATATCACTTAGTCATCCATATTATAGTGATCAGATAATTTATGTCGTAGAGAACCCTAGTTGTGAGGTGAATGCTTTACTGGGTGTTATGGAGTTGGAAGATGAGTTGCATCAGGTTTTTGTAGTTAGAGAATTTGCCGATGTGTTTGAACCAATCGATGGACTACCACCGAAACGAGCTATTGAGTTTCGGATTGATTTAGTGCCTGGAGCTGAACCGGTGAGTAGACCGCCGAGTAGGATGACACGTATAGAGATGAAAGAGTTAAAGGTGCAGTTAGTAGATCTAGAAGGCAAAAGTTTTATTAGGCCGAGCAGTTCGCCATGGGGAGCCACTGCTGTGTTTGCTAAGAAGCCGGACGGATCGTTAAGGCTATGTATCGATTATCATAAGTTGAATGAGAGGACAATAAAGAGCCGATATCCATTGCCGAGAATTTACGATTTGTTCAATCAGTTGAGTGGAGCGAAGGTATTCTCTCAGTTAGATTTGGTGATGGGATTTCATCAGCTTAGAGTAGCAGAGGATAGCATTCCTTTGACGGCATTTAGAATGAGATATGGATCATACGCATGGTTAGTTACGCCGTTCAGATTAACTAATGCGCCAGCTTTCTTTGTAGATCTGATGAATAGGATTTTTCGAGAGCATTTGGATAGGTTTGTGTTGGTTTACATTGATGACATTTTGATATACTCTAAGGATGAGAAGGAACGTGAAGTTCATCTCAGAGTCGTGCTTGAGACTTTGAGGGAGCATCAGTTGAAGGCTAACTTTACAAAGTGCCATTTTTGGAAGAAGGAAGTGAAGTTCCTTGCTCATGTCGTCTCTGAGAAAGGGTTGTCTGTAGACCCGACTAAGACTGAAGCGTTGAATAATTGGAAGAGGCCCGAGACGGTGACCGAGATAAAGAGTTTCCTTGGATTAGCGGGGTATTATCGGAGGTTTATAAAATATTTTTTGTGAATAGCAGCACCGATGACTAAGCTTACACGAAAGGATGTGAAGTTCTTGTGGACCGATAAGTGTGAAGAAGCATTCCAGAGCTTGAAACACTTATTGACCCATGCACCGGTGTGTTAGTGGTTCCGAAGGGGAATCAAGATTTTGTTGTTTATACAGATGCGTGTGGAACTGGATTAGGAGCTGTGTTGATGCAAAGGGAAAAATTAATTGCTTACGCTTCTAGACAACTCAGACCACATCAGGTTAGGTATCCAACGCATGTCTTGGAGTTAGCTGCCGTTATATTTTCTTTAAAGGTGTGGAGGCATTATCTTTTGGGAGAACAATTTGAGCTATATACTGATCATAAGTCGTTGAAGTATTTGTTCTCTCAAAAGGAGCTGAACATGAGACAATAAAGATGGTTGGAGTTTATTGTTGCCTATGATTTTGGAATTGAGTATACACCCGGAAAAGGAAACAAGGTAGCGAATGCACTCAGTTGGAAACATCAGAATGCGGTATTGGCTATGATTACTGAGTGGAAAGATTTGGAGGTATTATCGGATTGTAGTATGCGGTTTAGGTCCGAGGTAGGATCGAGTGCAGGAAATACTATATTGTCTTGTTTAGAAGTCCGACCAGTAATGATTGAGAAGATAGCTTCTAAGCAAGAAAAGGATCCAGTATTGGCTGTAAGGATCAGAAGGTTGAAGGAAGGAACGGAGGGAGATGACCTAAAAGATTTCAATCTTGACCAAAATGGGTGGTTGAGAAAGAGAGGAAAATTGTGTGTTCCGAATGTAGAAAACATGAGGAAAGAGGTTTTGGATGAGGGCCATCGTTCGAAGTTCACTATCCACCCGGGAGGAACGAAAATGTATCAGGAAATGAATTCTTCTGGGAAGGTATGAAGCGGGATAGGATTGTGTGTTAAGCAGTGCTTGAATTTCCAACAGGCAAAGGCTGAACACCAAAAGCCAAGTGGATTGCTTTAACCATTAGAGATTCCATTATGGAAGTGGGATTCAATCTCCATGGATTTTATTGATGGGTTGCCGAGATCTAGAAGAGGAAACAAAAGCGTATCGGTTATAGTGGATAGACTGACTAAGAGTGCCCATTTTATTTCGGTAAAGTCAACTAGAACGGCACCTGAGTTGGCGAAGTTATTCATGAAGAGTGTAGTTAGACTGCACGGGATTCCTAGTAGTATTGTCAGTGATAGAGATTCTTTATTTACCAATGAGTTTTGGAAAAATCTACAGGAAGCATTAGGAACCAAGCTCAACATGAGTACCACTTACCATCCACAGACCGATGGGAAAACGGAAAGGGCTAACAAAATCTTAGAAGATTTGTTAAGAGCTTGTATATTAGATTTTAGGGGATCGTAGAAGGACCATCTTCATTTAGTTGAGTTCTCGTATAACAATAGTTATTAGACTAGTATTGGAATGGCACCGTTTGAAGCATTGTATGGTAGACCTTACAAATCTACCGTATGTTGGTTGGAGAAAGATTAGTTCTTGGTCCGGATTTAGTGAAGGAAGCTGTGGAGAAGATTGAGTTGATTTAAGCTAAGATGAAGGCTCAATCTAGGCAGAAAAGTTATGCAGATAAAAGAAGGAAGGATTGGAATTTTTCGTTGGGGATTATGTGTTTATTAAGGTTTCACCGATGAAAGGTGTAATCAGATTTGTGAAGTCAGGAAAGTTAGCACCTAGGTTCAATGGCCCATTTTGTATTATTAAGAGGATCGGGAAACTCGCTTATGGAGTAGAGTTACCGAGCAGTTTTGTTGGAGTCCATAATGTTTTCCATGTTTCTCATCTTAGAAAATGTGTTAGAGACCCAGAGACTACTATAGCACCTACAGTATTAGAAGACTTAGTAGTAGAACCGGATTTGACTATAGTTAGGAAGCCGATTTAGATTGTGGCTAGAGACGAGAAGAAATTAAGGAATAAGACAGTCAAGTTAGTAAAGGTTCGGTAGAAAAATGATATTAGAGACTGTACTTAGGAAGTGGAGAGCAAGATTAGAGACTCTTACCCAGATTTATTTGATGGTATGTTTTACCTTTGATTGTTTGGTTATGTACCTTATTGTAATTTCAAGTATGAAATGCTTTAAAGTGGGGAGTCTATAACACCCCATATATTTTATAACCTTATTTAAGACATTTAATTAGTTAAATTAAATTAAGTGATGTAAAGAGTAATAGATGGAGATTTAATTAGTTAGAGGTAGTCATGCCATAATGAAGGGGTAATTAAAATGAAATAACACTAAGAAATGTGTTAGGAAATGAGAATGGTATTTTGGGAAATAGCAAAGCATTATATCCTAAACCCTTTTGAGATTCATGTTCACTACTCTCATTTCATAAAAACGAAAATTTGCTAAAGCCGGTCACCATTTCCAATCTCAAGAAGAAGAAAGGTAAGATTCAAGAGGAAAGAAGTAATCAACTAATTCAACACTCTAAAATCTCATCTATAATCTCTAAAAGCCAAGGTGAATAATTACTACAACCCTAATATTTCTAGTTTTTGGTTTTTGTTTAGATCTGATTGCTATAATATTTCCATGTTTGATGTTTTAAGATATATATGCTTGTTGTTGATGGAATTATAAATGTTTATTCGTGTTTTATGATAATGTTTAGCATGAGAACCCTATTTAATGACATCGAAATACTTTGAAAATTTAAATATAGGTCGGGAATAATATTTTAGAGATGGGTTTTGATTTTCATAAATTTTCGATTTAATATGGATTTTATATGAATTTTTGAATGGAGGAAATTGTTTATTGGGTTTTAAATTATTTTCTGCTGAAATAATAATTATTTAGGTTTGAGATTTTAATATGTTAGGCAATATATTAAAATATATTTTCTGGAATTTTTCCAGAATTTTCCTAAGTCGTTTGAGGGATATATAAAATTATTTAAGGTATGGGACTTAAATGTTTTATATATTTATAAAGGAGAATTGGCATTTTGCAAAATAAATTTTTTTATAAATTCTGGTAATTGCGGCAGCAAAAATTCTGAAAAGTATTTTATTGACCAATGAGAATTTGAAAAACAAAGGTAGGTTAGTTGAAAAGTTTCCTTTTTAAGTTTAAAGACAAAAATCACACTTTTTTCTTGTTTCAATCCATACGGCAAAACACCTTCCGCCCTAGACCTTTTGTCTCAGTCGAAGGGTTAACTTTCGATAAAGTCAAAGTTCAATGCATAAGGTATCAAGAAATTGGTACGTAATAAATTGAATATAAGCCGAAAGGTTTATGCCGAAAGGTTGATGGCCAAAAGGGTTGGAATATAATTATTTTATAAGTGAAAAGCTTTCGCCTGCTTTGCTTTCAAACTTGAGCTTTCGGCTTGGTCACTTATAACCAGGTCAAGTTATTTAAAGAAAGACTTTAAAACCATCCGATGTGTCGAAAGGTTGTAGCTTCTACCGCCATTACTCTGTTTTGAAACCTTCCGATGTCGCCGAAGGGTTTCCACTGTTTTATAAAGGTTTTACTTTGAATCTTCCGACTCGGTCGAAAGGTTCGCCTGTTTTTAAAGTTAGCCGTTTCTCCAAGGCTTTCGAAGGGAAGCTTTCGACTTAGGTTGTTACCCTTATTTTGTTAAATATAACCAAAGGCTTCCGAAAGGTTGTTTGGATATCCTCGAAAAGTTATATAAACATTTTCGAAAGGATGCTTTAATAAAGATGAAAGGTTTTAAAAGATAAGTTTCCATATTGTTTTAAAGTTGAACCCAATCTACCTTCGAAAGGTTAGTGTTTTAAAGAGTTTTAAGCATTCGAAGGGTTTAATCCTGGTTCTGTTTCGAAAGGTTTATTAAAGGTTTTTGAAAGGTTTTGAAGGAAAGGTTTTTCGAAGGTTTTTCTAAGGAAATGACTTAAAGTGATTTTAAAGAAGGATGTCTAAAGCTTATAACTCCCAAAAGGTTTGTTTTGAATGAATTTGAAAGGTTTATTAAAGATTTTCGAAAGGTTTAAACATTGAAATTGAATGAGATAATTTCAAAGTATGGAAAGAGGTTCATTCAAATGGTAAAGTGTTTTCATCAACCAAGTTTTAAATAAAGAATATATACCTAACATGGTAATATGATTTGAGTAGAGTATAAAGACTTATTTCTTTTCCTTATTCGAAGTTTTATTTAAAGGTTAAAATCATTTTGAAATTGTTTCAAGGAAAATTATGGGAGGGGATCCTTAAGCATGAATGACTCAGATATTAGAAAACCAGATGGGACTAGTATGGGGTCGCGCCCTGTACATTAGCTTGTAGCCCCAGCTAATTGTTGTCCAAAATTCCAGTGTGTAGGACTTGGTCACAGGTAGACTAAAATTATGATTACACACCAAAAGGAACATATGCTGTATGCAAATAGGTTATTGGTAAGCCCGAAAAACCACTAGGCTTGGGAGAACCTGGGAGATGATTAAGTTAGGGACAGACCATCTAGAAGGAAGAGATTTAATAGATAGTTTAGAACAGACCGTCCTAATGGGAGATGTTAAATAGATAAATAAGGATAGACAATCCTAAATATAAAAATCTAACAGATGTTAGGTAAGTTTTGATTATGATTATGATTATGCTATGTGGTAGGCCCGAGTCAGCCAAAGGTTAAACATTATTTGTGGTTGAATAGATAGTTCATTATTACCTGATATTTATGTTTGTTTACATAATGTATGTTTTGTGAGATTAACCATTTGTGAATGCAGCTACATAGTATGGTTATATGAAAAGATTTGCAAAGATATATTTTAAAAGATGGTAGTGAGGGGAAGCCCGTTCCGCTATGAGATGTGGTCTCACTTAACTTAATTAAACCAGGATGTGTAGTATTATTTATACCAGGCTTTATGTCTGACTCAAAGTTTATGTTTTCCCCTTAAACTCTCGGGTACTCAAAACTAATTTGAGTAGATTGAGAGTTAAGGATCTTTTTAGGTTTTTAGGTTGTTTGACGAATAAGCTACCGAAGGAAGCAGGAGGCAACGGATAGCTATTTAGGAATTGCTGGTTTTTATTTATGTTTGAAGAATTTCCGTTGTGTTATGATGTATTAGGTCTTATACGACCATTTGACTCTAATCAATCGAGGGTGTATCTTCATATACCACTCTCGACGTAATTTGTAGTAACTATATTTATTTAGTGCCTGGGAAAACGTTTGGGTTATGTTACGTGAATATTGAACAAGTTTTATATGGAAATGTAATGAAGTAAATCTGTGTTTTTTAAATCTATGTTTTGTTTCATATTCAAATGCTTCTGATATTATTGATACCATTAACATAGCCATATTTAGTCGTCGGAAGCTAATACTATAGATGACTACAGCATCTGTAGCGCTTAGTTTTGGGCCTCTAGATAGGTGATGCTACTGTTACGAAAAATCTACTAAACATATTCTTATATGAATTTTGAACTAACAATAAAGAATGTTGCTTATTTTTTACTTTGCAGGAATATATTGTTGATAAAGAGGGTCATTGTGGATGGGAAAGTGCTAATGGGAAAATTATTAGATTTTTGTCCTAAAGAACAAAAGATTCTTTCATATGGCGGAAGGGGAAAATGTTAACCATGAAGCTCATTTAAGAATGAAGGTATGAAAGAAAACCTATGAAAGTATTGTAAAAGCCTCACAAGAATTGAAAAGAAGGGTTTCACCGTGATTCAAAAGTAGCATTTCGAAGGCATTGGAGTAGCTTTCGAAGAAGTTGGATTGATTCCACAATCACCTGATGCTCCTGCAAGTATTAAACGAAATAAGAGCTTTCAAAGTAGTCGAAGGGGGGGTAAAGCTACCCTTTCGACTCAGTTGATCCTTTCGAAACAGTTGGGTCCACGTGCATAAAGGAGTTTTGAATGTGTTAATTATGCCTTTCGAAGGTATCAAAAAACAAGCTTCCGCACATATATTAGATCCTTCAAAATGGTTAGAGAAGATTCTGCTAAAACAACCCTTTTAAAAGCAAAGACTAGCCTTTTGAAACTATTGAATCCTTCCATAAGTATTAGGGAAGTTTCGCCTGTAACCAATATTGCCTCCACAAACATCAAAGGATGAACTTTCACACTAAACAAGGAGATGCTTTTGAAAGCCACCTCCCGCAACCATTATTTGACCACCAAAAAGCTTCCTCCATCACAAATAACCTTTCGCATAAGTCCTTTCATCGCCATTAAACTCATTCAAAACCATTCAAATACCCTTCCTCTATGAGAAGTTAAAGGTGCTTCCGCTTACATTCAAACAGCATAATGATGTACCATGACTCGTTTGCCGGTAATAGAAGTGTACCTTTCGATGATATCGAAAGGCTCTAAAAGTACCCAAAAGCAATATTGGTAAAGAATAGATCAATATTTTCCACTAGCATACTTTCGATGAAGATAGGAGAACGAAGGTGAAAGGATGGGTGCGAAAGGTGGGAAAAGAGACCTTTGAATAGCTTCTAAAGGAAGAAGGCGGAAGGGTCCAACCCGCATCTATAAATACGACCCTAGGGGTCCATGTTCGGGACCATTTTTTTGAATTCTTGGAATTCTTTCTCACTTCTTAGCAAAACCAAATTCTTGCAACCCTAGACCAATTTGGAGAAAATTCTATTACTTATAATCCAGTTTTGATAAATAAAATGAGAGGATGCATGGATCTAATACTGCTTTCGAATATGAGGAATATCATTTCGACCATTAGCTTGTCTAATGACCAATTGCACATGATACTCACTTATCTTCCTAACCCTTATTTGGCATATGCAATGCTATGGAGTTTACTTGGATATCTTGATTTCTAAGCATATTATCTTCACATCTAAAGCCAATGTAATACTAAATTGACGTGATGATGATAATCCAATATTGTCAAGTCAATTGGACTTGCATCATTTATCCAAGATAAGATTCCATAGCATATTGAGTTTACTTCTTTGTTTTGTATGTTGTGTTCCGAGTCCCTTCGAAGTTATAAAGACCCTCTCGACTCATTCAAAAGGGATTTCGAAGCGATTCACTATGTGATTGTTAAAGTCATATCCTATGGGAGGACTGCTTCAAAAGGTTTTTGAATACTTTGAAACATATAATTGCTTTCGAAGAAACCCTCTCCATGACCGCAGAATCAATGCCTTCGAAAGGGTTCCCCTTTAAAGGTATAAAGACCCTTTCGACTCACTCGAAAGGGGTTTTGAAGGGATTGTTTCCTTGTTAAACTTTTCTTTGAGGTGTTTACTAGATTTCTTGTCAGCAAAAGACATTCTGACAATCCTAGTTCCATTCATATTCTTCTTACCCTTTTTAAGAGCATTGAAGAGGGTATATATTTAACCATCGCCCTTGAGATGAACTGACTTAAAGAAACAATTTTCCTATTTAAGCTCTGCAATTTCTTTTTTATGGTCGGAGAATTTACATTCCTTAAAGCATCAATATACTATGGATTGGCTTCAATGCCCCTTGCGTTCATGATAAATCCTAGGAATTTTCCCGATGCAACCCCAAAAGAGTATTTTAACGGATTTAACTTCATCTCGTACTTACGCAATACCTTGAATGTTTCTGAAAGATCATCCATATGATTCCTTGATAGTCGTGACACGATCATATCATTTACGTATATTTCCATCGTCCGCCCGATTTGATTCTTGAACATAGGATTTACCCATCTTTGATACGTGGCTCCATTTTTCTTTAAATCGATCAGCATTACTCGATAACAGTACCATCCCAAATCCATTATAAAGCTAGTATGCTCCTGATCTAGTATATGCATCGGTTTCTGGTTTATCCTGAGTAATCATCTATAAATGAGAGCAACTCATGTCATGCGGTCATGTCTACCAGTTGGTCGATCCTAGGCAAGGGAAAGCTATCCTTTTGGCATGCTTCATTCAAAATCAAATAATTAATATACATCCGCCATTTTTCATTCGACTTCCTGACCAACATGGGGTTCGAAACCTATTTCGGGTATAAACCATCGTGGATAAAACCATTCGCCATCAACTTTTCCACTGCCTCCATTAGCGCAAGGGATCACTCTAGACCTAAACTATGCCTCTTTTCCTTTACTAGTGGAAACCTCGTATCCACATTTAGTGCATGACATGCTATCTCCGGCGATATCCCACACATATCTGAATGTACCCAAGCGAATACGTCCAAATTCCCTCAAAGAAAATTAACTAATTCCTTCCATAATTCAACATCGAGCTAAGATCCAATCTTCCAAGTCCGGGAAGGATCATCCATATCGACTGGAACATCAACCGTCAGTTTGGCCAGTGCTTCCCGCACTTTCTTTGACTTCTTCCTAGGATCCATAGACTTATCGAACCTGCTATGGTACTTGAGCCAGGGCCTACGCTTTAATTGCTATTCTTTCGAATTCTTAATGCAAAGAACCTTCTCCACACCCTTTCCTTTCTCCCTTCACTTTGTTTCCTTTAGCTCTGTGACATAACATTCCCTTCCTATGCTCTGGTCTACCCTTATTGATCCGACCCCATTCTCCATAAGAAACTCCATCATTAAGAACTAAGAAGCCAGTGCTATTCTAAAATTAGCCCGGGTCCATCTGCCCGAGGAGACATTATACGTCAAATATTCATCTATTATAACAAACATTTGGATCCGAATAGTCTTGCGATCTCCATCACCCATTCAACCGATAAATCAATCATTTCATTCAGTTGTTTTGCCTCATTCATAAATCCTTGAATTTTGGTTTTATAGGCCTTGACATCCTTCATGCTATTTTCATTTAATTAATCATTCTCCTAAATAGAATATTCACACAACATCCTTATCCACCAGAACCCAACGTACTTCTATCGGTCCAATAACATCCATTATCACCATGGGGTAAAAATTGGCACTTCGACTCCATCAGCATCCCTATTCCTGAACACTATATCATTCGTCACCATCCTTTGTTACTTAGCCGGAGCTTCATCCTCTATGGAAAGGCAACTCTTCTATGGTGCATGCTTTAACGAGGTCGTGCATCATTCAATTTCCTTTCAACTTTTCTCCACTGGATGAGGTCCTCCTGTTATCATATTGATAACAAATCTTTCGTCAGTGCACTTGGGCTCTTCTCCGCTGGGTCCAGGCTGATTCCCTTGGGCACTCAGCCCTTGGTGTGTCTAGCATCTTGTTCATCATCCTACAGATCTCTGACATACTGTTGTAGCTTTTTCTTCGTTATCAATTCCTCAATAAAGTCTCTCAAGTGTCGGCACTCGTTTCTGTTATGTCCATGAGTTTCATGGAAATGACGGTACTTTCCTAAGCGCCTTTCCTCCTTAGTCGCCTACTTCCTGGGTGGCCATTTATATTGTTAAGTTCCTAGCACAGCAAGGTATATATTTTCCAATGAATTGTTCAAGGCTGTGTATTCATAGGACCTCATATTACTCGAGCGCTTCTTGTTTTCATTCCTACTATCACCAAAGCCCTGATTTCTTTTCTTTTGATTATTCGAATTTTCAACATTAACAGCCACATTAGCGGAGCTTTATTCGGTCTGTTTAATTCCTATATTGCTCTGTATTACTTCCTTCGACTATCCACCATTAGTATGTCCAGTTGCCTGACTAGCTTCTACCAAATGTAAGAACCGATTGGCCTTCTGGTGGAATTCCTTGATATTCGATGGTTGTTTCATCTTCGACCATTTACTGAAGTATGTGTCCGGATTTACGCCCTAGACTAAAGCCAAAAACACAACATCCTCCTTTGAATTGCTAACCTACGTTACTACAACATTAAACCGACTCAAGAACCCCTTTAGTGACTCCTTAGGTCCTTGGGATAGGCTTGACAGGAACATCACTAGTTTATAGAGCAGTATGGAGCCTAAATTGCTCAATAAATTTCCTTGCCAACTCATTCAAAAGTTGATATGGACCTCAACATGAGCCAAGTGAACCACATTGATGCGACACATTCCAAGAAGATAGGGAAATTCCTACAACGTACCGCATCTGTCCCCTTAGCACCACCTATTATGCCAATTATACTTGAATAAGTGCTGCCTGGGATCAACGGTCCTGTTATATGATGGCATTGTCGGCATCATAAACTTTCTGTGATGCTCTTCCCTCAAAATGTTCTCCGCGAATGGAGTTTTGCTTGGTATGGAACCCCAATCTTCATTCTTTCTACCCGTTATTTCCTCTACCAACCGTTTAACCATATCTGCTATATACTCCTCACTAGCACGGTACTCCGAAGGTCAACAATCAGGGGTTGCACCAAGTGTCTGGCTCTGCAAATGATCTCAGTTTGCTCGCTGATGTTTTGTTTCTCCAGTCATTCGGAGAACCACTCCTCCAGTCTTCCATTAATGTCTTGTTAGTTCCATTATGGTTGTTTGAAATCTAGCATCATAAGCAGCAACATCAAGCTAGTAATCATTTTAGTCATACTGTAGATTAATTCCTCCAGCAATTCCTTTGCTTCATGAGCACATCAACTTCCTCCAACGATTCTTTCTACTGTTCCAGCAACTCTTTTCTTCTATTTTTGTTTCTCATTTTGGCTATTCTGACCAAAAACATATGGGTTTTCCTCCTCAGATCCAGCAAGTGAAATCTCCCTTTTACTCTTTCTAGTTCTTTAGGTGTGCTGGATCAGTAGTGCTATGCTAGTATTCATCTTTTCAATCAGTTTTTTTTACTATCCACCAACTTGAGGTTCATCTCTTGCATATCCTTATCAAATTTAAGCTTAGTGACCATCTCATATGGAGCACACTATCTTGCTACTGCCTACTGGTAGCTGACCTTCGCTTGATGAGCAGTTCCTTTATCTCCACTAGCTACTACTCCTGATGATCTTCCAGATCTCTTATGATCCATTGATCCTTTTATACTAATCCTTCAAATTCCTAAATGTAAATCTTCTGGCTCTAACCTCTGGACATTCCAACCTAAAATACAAAGTTAGATCTACGTAAGAGAATCTCTTTTCTCATTGAAAGCACCAAAATGCTGAGCTTAAATATGGCATGACTCCCAATGAAAACTAAAATAAAAGAGATCTAGCAGAAAATATATGAGAAACAAAGAGAACAATAAGGTTTTTAAAGTGGTTCAGCAATGTAACATCCCGTATCTGGAGGCCAAAAGCTAAGCGCTATAGATGTTGCAGTCAACTATAGTATTAACCTCTGGTGAAAAAATACGGTAATGCTAAAGGTATCCATAATATCAGAAGCACTTGAATATGAACAAAATCACAGATTTCAAAAAAACATTTTATTGATTACATTTCAAAACAATAATTCATAGCCAATTTACATAATTCCATATCGATTTCCAAGTAAAGATCAATTATAATCATTAAAATAATAGGCCAGAGCAACATATGACAATGGCCTCTTGGTTGATCAAAGTAATATAGTCATATCTGACATAATATACATAGCGGAATCAAAGCAAAATAGATTATAACTCCTAATTAGCTATCCGACACCCACCTGCTCATCTTCGAAAGCTTTATTCATCAAAACTAAAACCTGTAAACCTCAACCCTCAGCCTACTCAAATCAATTTTGAGCACCTGAGAGTTTAAGGGGAAACAAAAAGTTCGAGTCAAACATAAAGCCTGGTGTGAATAATACATTTTCATCTCGGATATTTTATGTTAAGTGAGACCACGCCGCTTAGCAGAACGGGTTTCCCCTCACTAACATCCTTTTAAAACATATCTTGTGCAAATATTTTCCTGCAACCAAAACTGGTTAAAATTTGTAAAGCATCATTATGTAAACATACATATCAGGTAATAAATGGACTATCTGTCTGAACAATATAGTTTTGTTTGGCTGACTCAGGCCTACCAGACAATATTAACTATTAACCTTTGGCTGACTCGGGCCTACCAGACGATATATCAAAATTTATCTAACATCTGTTAGACACTCCTCTTCTGGACGGTATGTCCTTAACTATTTGTTAAATACTTCTCTCCTGGATGATCTGCCCCTAACTTAACATCTCCCAAGGTCACCTGATCCTTATGGTTTTGCTGGCTCACCAATAACCTATCTGTATACAAACATATATTCCTTTCTGTGTGTATTCATAATTTTAGTCTTACCTATGACAAAGCCCTACACAGTGGAATTTTGGACAAAATTTGCTGGGGCTAATAGCTAATGAATAGGGTGTGACCCTATACCAGTCTCATCTGGTATTCTAATATCTGAGTCATTTTACTTATGGATCGCTTCCCATAATTTTCCTTGAAAACCTCTTCAAAATGGTTTAAGACCTTTAAATCAAACTCAAACAAGGAAAATATATATATTCTATGCTTTACTCAAAATCACCTTGCCATGTTATATATATACACACGCACACACACACACTTTACTTTAATTTTAGTTGATGAAAACATTTAAATATTTGAAAGTACCCCTTCAGAATCCATTGAAAGTATCCCCTTAGAAACCATTGAAAGTAACTCTTTCTAAACCAAGTAAAACCCTTTGTTTAATCTAGGCCAAAAGGCCAAAACCTTCCTTTCGAAACCATTTTCAAAACCCTTTCGAAACCACTGAAAAAGCTTTCTTTCGAAAGCCTTAAAACCTTAGACATCTTTCTTTTAAAACCTTTAAACATTTCCTTTTGAAACCTTAGGAAAACATTTCCTTTTAATACTTTTGAAACAACCAGAAAAATCTTCCCTTTCGACTCCTTCGAAACCATTTGAAAACCTTTCTTCAAAACCTTTCAAAATCATCGGGGAACAACCCCTTCGAAACCTTCATTCAATACCCTTTCAAAAGCATTAAAACAGTAAACCTTTCGAAAGCCTTTTGGGTTTAATTTAAAACATATGGAAACCTTTCGAAACCATTCAAAAATTTACTCCTTCGAAATCTTTGAAAACCGTTTCGGTCAAAACCATTTGGATTATGCCTTCAAGTAGAGCAAAAGGATTAGAAACCCATTGAAGTCGAAAGCATTCCTTTTAAAATCATTCCTAAGTAAAGAAGTGATGGTGTCGAAACCATTCCTTCGAAAGCATTAGAGAAGTGGCCAAATTTTAGAAAACAAAATAACCCCTTCGAAACCCTCTAGGTCGAAAGGTAAAGAGCGGCAGCTAAAGGTTTCGACTTAGTCAAAAGTAGTCATTTAAAACAAAAGTGCAACCCAATCTTTACCTAGTCGAAAGCTAACCAAATCGAAAGCTACTTGGTCGAAAGTAAGCAGGTGCAATTTCATTCAAAAGTAAAGTATTGCCTCAACCTCTTTGGAACCCATTGTTTCGAACCTATACCTTCTGCCTACATCCAATTCACTACGTACCAGTTCTACCATGTGCATTGGTTTCGACAGTGTCGGTAGGCGAAGGTAAGGAGGCGGTACCTGGTGCCGAAAGCATCGAAACAGTGAAAAACATGTTTATTTGTCCTTTTAACTATTTCTTTGTACCTAACCTGCCTTATTTGTCAAATTGTGATTGGTTGCAAGTTTCTCTTTTCTAAAAGTACTGCCAACTTTCCAGAATTAACAACTTGAATTTATTTACAAATGGCCTCTTCTCCTTTTATAAATATATAAAACAATTAAGTCTCATACCTTAAATAATTTTATATATCTATCAAAACACTTAGGAAAATTCTACAGAAATTCCTGAAAATCACTTTCTATATGTTTTCTCACATATATAAATTTCAAACCCAAACCAATTATTATTTAGCCGTAAATAATTTATAACCCAAAATAACATTTTCTTCACTAGAAAATTTATATAAATTCTACATAAATTCAAGAAATTCTAAAAATCGAAACCCATCTCTAAAGTATTATTTTCGGTCTATATAAAAATTCGCAAGGCATTTGGATGTCATTTAATAGGGTTTTACCTTAAAACATATCATAAAATCAACATGAACATGAATAAATCATCAACAAGTATATCATTGCATCATTCAAAAACATGGCAAATCAATGCAAAATATTTCAGAATTCATCTTAAAACCGAAAACAAAAGAAATATGAGATATAAACATTATTATCCATAGCTTTAGAGATTAAAGAGATTGAGATGTGAATGGATTTGATTTGATTAAGCTTCTCTCTTAGCTTTTCTTAATCTTCTTCCTCTTTCTCTTGTTAATGGTGGTCGCCCTTATGCTTGAGAAATTTTTGATGAATGAAAATGAACGTGTATAAGATACACGGCCAAGGGTTTAGGGTATAAGAATGGCCTCTTTCCTATTTTACACCTCCTCTATTTCATTTTAGCTCTTATTTTAATTCATTGGTTAAATGGCACGGATACCCCTTAATAAAAATCAAATCCCAATATCTTAATCAACACATTATTTTATTTAATTTAACTAATTAAATATCCTAAATAATGTTACTAAAAATGTGGGGTGTTACAAGCAATCTCTAGCCTACGTCCATTGTAATTTATTGATTTGTTTGATTGAGAGTCACTAATACAAGGGAACGATAAGTTCTTACAGCTTAGAACAACCATTAGTATCAGCCTTAGTGATTATGGTGAGGAAAGGTAGAAAATGAAGAAGATAATGAGCCAAAAAGTCCTTCTCTAGTTGCTATAGAGTCTGTATTTATAAGCAAATCAGCTTGCAAAACCAAAGGCCTATGAAATACCAATTCCAAATACATATTAAAGAGTGTAGGAGGAGAAGATGGGCCCTCCTTAGCCGTAAATTCTACTCGGTACCAACCAGAAGTGGTCGGTACCGACATGAATTTAGGAGGAGATGACCCTCCTTTGGTCTTCTACCCCTGATCCATTACTCTACAAGCAATTTCCCTTTGAGATTGAGTCATTTCTCAGAGGTTCTGATACCCCTTCTACTTGCTTGCTTTGTTTTAGAAAACCTTAGAGTTGTTCGTCTATTTCTTAAGAAATGTACATCAAGAAGACCACACATGCAACTTACAATGAGAAATAGCTTTAGGGGCCCACAAGGGTCTAAAAAAGTGTTCGGTGCTGAGTAGAAAGTGCTCGATATTGAGTTGTTTCCTTAGCCCCAATTGACCTTTGAATTCTTGAGTTCACTCCTATTTTCCTTTTAAGTATATTCCCAAGTCCGTGGATCATTTCGTCTTCATCTTGACTTTCAGATTCGAGTGAAAGTCTACTCGCTCAAATAGCCAGATAACACTACTGTTCTTATACATATATGTATTTATGTATATTTGGAGCAACCATTGCGACAAAAAAAGAACTCATAAATTTGGGTTAATCGGTTGATCTATTTTTTTTTCATTAGAGGTTGAAATTAGGGAAAAATCTAATTGATGGGATATATTCTATCACTCATTTGTATTCAATATATGCATATGTGTGTGTGTATTATGGATGTATGTATGTATATACATGTGCGGGTATGTGTGTGTGTATGGATTTTCAATATGTGTGTTGTGTGTATATATATAGGTATGTATGTATGTATGTTGGTATAATGACTATTTGGATAAAAAGTGTGATAGAAAATATATTAGCCATTGTGTAACATCCCGCTTCCGAAGGCTCAAAACTAACTGCTACGGATGCTGCATTCATCCATAGGTGTTATTTCTGAGTGAACGAAATCGGAATCTTGAAACAATTAGCAACACAGAAACACAAGAATATGAAAAAATTTAAACTTCAACAAAATAGAATTTCTCATTTCTTATGAATTTCAATTTAAGATTTAATTACATAATCTCAGACGTTAACCACGTTCAGATCACATATACATGTACAAAATATGATAAGAGCGACATATGAAGATGTCCCCTTATGATGATCAGAGAACTAATAAATATGAACTTTACATTTCTTAGCACATCATGGCGGAAAACACAAAATAGCTCCTATATAGCTAACACTGCCTCATGCATGTCTCCGGAAGCTTATTCGTCCATAAACCTGAAAGTCTCCAACTCTCAGACTACTCAAATTAATTTTGAGTACCCGAGAGTTTGTGGAGAAACACAAACTTCGAGTCAGACAATAATTTTGGTATAAATAATCCCCTATCATCTCTTATCATAAATAGATATCTAGTGAGACCATGCCGCTTAGCGGAACGGGTTGTCCCCTCACTAGTAACCAAAACAAAACATGCAAATCATTTACTATTCTCCTGCACCCAAAATGGTTAGTCTTAACATAATATGAAATAAAGCCATAAATCATATATATTGGATATCCCATCCACCTATTCATTAGATATCCCGTCTAAAAGCAATTTATTAGATTTCCCATCTAAAATCAATTTATTAGGGTTCCCCTCTAAAACCTTTAAAATGACTATCCGTCATAATTCAATAGGACTATCCGTCCCAAATCCATTTAAAAAAATTCTGATTATCCAGCATACATTGTTTTATAATAGTTGGTGTAGGCTATCCACCGCACACTCCATAGTTTTCCTAGGATGACTATGAACCCTTGGGTGCCAAGTCCCGAGGCTAACCACCTCTGGCAAAACATTCTTTAGTTTAGAAAATTGATGTGGGATATCCACCACATATTCTATGGTTTTCCTAGGTTAACCAAGAACTCATCACTCTGCCAATTAAACTATCATGATCCCGATGATTATTTATAAAAATTCATGATCCCCATGATTAATTATTTTCCACAGGTATACCACCTGTTTAACCTATTCCCATTGGTAGCCTAATTAGGTTAAATTAAATAAAAACACATTGATAGCCTCAATGTATATTTTTGAAAGCATATTTCTATTTTTAACCCCAAACTATCTATCGAAAACATTAAGCCCACCCCAGTGTCCCCAAGATTTTATAACATTCATTTTATATAAGGATCCCCCTTACATATTAAAACAAAGATAAGTATTTTATGATATAACCCTTCGAAGTAACCCCTTCGACTTAGCAAAAATTTACTTAAGAAAAATGGCTAAAAACAACCCTTTAAAACCCTTTGAATGAAATCCTATTCGATAGCAAATAGACATCCAAAGTTAGCCCCTTCGGAAACCTTTCTTTTGAAAGCATCACAAAATCATACCTTTTGACCTTGTCGAAAGGTCCTACCTTTCGACCAAGGTTTCTTTTCGACCTAAGATGGTAGCCTACCTAAGATGGTAGAAAGCCTATGTCCGTGTCGAGATGTCCAGGGCAGAGCACCTCCTGGAGGGACGGCGGGTAAGCCTTTAGCCGTGCCATAAGATTTGTTTAAGATGGCTACGGTAAAAGCCTTTATCCGCACCATTCCTGGAATTTACCAACCATAGCGAGTAAGCCTTTAGCCGCACCATAAGATTTGTTTAAGATGGCTATGGTAAAAGTCTATTTCTTAAGAAATGTACTTCAGGAAGACCACACATGCCATCATACCATGAGATATAGCTTTAGGGGCCCACAAGGGCCTAAAAAAAGTGTTCGGTGCTGAGTAGAAAGTGCTCGATATTGAGTTGTTTCCTTAGCCCCAATTGACATCTGAATTCTTGAGTTCACTCCTATTTTCCTTTTAAGTATATTCCCAAGTCCGTGAATCGTTTCGTCTTCATCTTGACGTTCAGATTCGAGTGAAAGTCTACTCGCTCAAATAGCCAGAAAACACTACTGTTCTTATACATATATGTATTTATGTATATTTGGAGCAACCATTGCGACAAAAAAAAGAACTCAAAAATTTGGCTTAATCGTTGGATCTAATTTTTTACATTAGAGGTTTAAATTAGGGAAAAATCTAATTGATAAGATATATTCTCACTCATTTGTATTCAATATATGCATATGTATGTGTGTATTATGTATGTATGTATGTATGTATGTATGTATGTATGTATGTATGTATATACATGTGCGGGTATGTGTGTGTATTGATTTTCAATATGTGTGTTGTGTGTGTATATATATAGGTATGTATGTATGTAGGTATAATGACTATTTGGATAAAAAGTGTGATAGAAGATATATTAGCCATTGTGTAACATCCCGCTTCCGAAGGCTCAAAACTAACTGCTACGGATGTTGCATTCATCCATAGGTGTTATTTCTGAGTGACCGAAATCGGAATCTTGAAACTATTAGCAACATAGAAACACAAGACTATGAAAAAATTTAAACTTCAACAAAATAGAATTTCTCATTTCTTATAAATTTCAATTTAAGATTTAATTACATAATCTCAGACGTTAACCACGTTCAGATCATATATACATGTACAAAATACGATAAGAACGACATATGAAGATGTCCCCTTATGATGATCAGAGAACTAATAAATATGAACTTTACAGTTCTTAGCCCATCACAGTGAAAAACACAAAATAGCTCCTATATAGCTAACACTGCCTCTTGCACGTCTCTGGAAGCTTATTCGTCCAAAAACCTGAAAGTCTCCCCCTCTCAGACTACTCAAATTAATTTTGAGTACCCGAGAGTTTGTGGAGAAACACAAACTTCGAGTAAGACAATAAGTCTGGTATGAATAATCTCCTATCATCTCTTATCATAAATAGATATCTAGTGGGGCCATACCGCTTAGCGGAACGGGTTGTCCCCTGACTAGTATCCAAAACAAAACATGCAAATCATTTACTATGCTCCTGCAACCAAAATGATTAGTCTTAACATAATATGAAATAAAGTCATAAATCATATATATTGGATATCCTATCCACCCATTCATTAGATATCCCTTCTAAAAGAAATTTATTAGATTTCCCATCAATTTATTAGGGTTCCCCTCTAAAATCTTTAAAATGACTGTTAACCCTCTTTTGATTCACGACTTAAGAGCTACCGACTTAAGAGCTGCCGACCTAAGAGCTGCCGACTTAAGAGCTGCCGACCTAAGATCTGCCGACCTAAGAGCTGCCGACCTAAGAGACTAACGACTTAAGAGCTGCCAACCCAAGAGCTGCCACGACCTAAGAAACTAACGACCTATGGGAAGTTACGACCTAACGACCTATGGGAACTTACGACCTACGACTTAAGGGAATGTAACGACCTAACTACGGAAAGGACTGAACGACTTAGCCACTGCACTTAAGTCGCGACCGACCTACGACCTATGATAGGTCGCTCACGATCTAAACAAACAGACTCAATGCCGCATTATTTCATATGGTGGCTTCCTAACTCGTGGACGATCTGGGACTTGTGATATATTTAAACGAACAAACATTCATCTGTGAAGTCCCAACCCAGCTTAGGTCGGTCACAACCAGTTGAATCGTTCACAACCCAACTTAGGTCGGCCACGACCTACGACCCAGGCATAGGATTTCTCTATAAATACCAACCTTACTCCAACATGAGGAGGACTTTGGGTCGATCATTCTCTGAAGCGCTGTTACTCTGCAGAATTCTGAACTCATCCAACACTTGAAGAACTCCAAACATTCAAGACACTACAACAAGCTTCGGAAGAAATCTTGCACATCCAACACGGATTCAACAAGTTTCATCATGGAAGTTTGAGTTACTAGTCTAGAGTGTTTTTTGTGATCAAAGTGTATCGTATTTTGAAGTGCATTGTATCAACCTGTAACCAAAATCAGCAATAAAGGAATTCAAAGTGGACGTAGGCTGGATCCTAAGCCGAACCACTATAAAATCGTTGTCTTTTACTGTTTTCTGCTATTTTACTGCCTATTCCTTGTTCCCGTATCACGGGTGGTGCTTTCACAACATTACTACACACACCAGGGTGTTAGCGTTCACTTTTTAACGTTAACATTTTGGTGCTTTCACTGAGAACCCAACTCAGGAATACATTCACCATTGCTTCACAAAAGTTCGTTGAAAAAGTTTCTTTCAAGACCAGAAGTCTGCTGGATATAATGGCTCCTGGAAGAAAACGCAAGTCTATCAGATCTGAAGATGCTCATGATAATACTGCCACTTCTCCTTCTCCAAGTCAGGCAGCTCCAAGCGTTGGAGTGACGCGAGAAGAGTTAGATGATGCAGTGTCCGGACTGTATCGGCAAATTGAAACTCAGAATACTCTAATGATGGAGAAGTTAAATGCTTTGCTCGGGGCTAGTCAAAGGCCGGTAAATAATGAAGAAAACATTGCTGATGCTCTTCACAACTCCGAAGGAAGAAATATTCCTCAAGGGGGATCAGGTGCCGCTGAAGGGGTACCTCTCCAAGCTGAAGGATCCAGGCCATCGCTAGTTTTCCGCGAACATTTGCCCGGACAAACTTCCGAGAAAATGGCTGAAGTCTACTCCGCAAAGTCATTAAACAATGAGGAATATCTCTCCGGCATGATTCATCAAATAATGAAAGAAAGCATGCAGAGAAGTGAAGACGAGAGCGAATGGGGATTTGCTCCGAGTAAAACTCCGTTTATTGAGAGAATTCTAAGAGCTGAGTTTCCCAGAAAATTTATTCCCCCTACCATTCCTACTTATCGGGGGACAAGTGACCCGAATTAATTCCTGTACAAATATGATTGGCACATGACTGGCGCCAGAGCGACTGATGAGATTAAGTGCCGGTATTTCCCGGTATACTTGGAAGGAGTGGCGCTTCTTTGGTTTACCAAGCTTCCCGTTCGATCTGTAGACCAGTTTTATGACTTAACCCGGAAGTTTAAAGAACAATTCAGAATGTACGCTTCAAAGGCGAAAGACATAATGTCATTGTCTAGTCTTGAGCAGAATCCGGGAGAGTCAATTAAATCCTTCCTGAATCGCTTTAATATAGCTCTGGCTGAAGTTGACAACGTAGAGCCACGAATGGTTTTGACTTATTTGATGCGCGCTGTCGATAAGTCAAGTGAATTTGGGAAATGGCTGAAAATGAAGGAACCAAATTCACTAGAGAAATTCTATAAGAAAGCTGACGAGTTCATACGCTTGGAAAATCTTCCGGCACCAACGAAAGTGATGGCGACAAGAGTAGAGAATAACATTGCTGCTTCAGCTAAGAAATATTCCGGAGGTCAGAAAAGGGAAAATAATGACGGGAAGAAACAAAAGGATGTAAAGAAACCTCGCTTCTTCAAACCCTCAGATTTCACTCCATTAACCGACACTCCGGAGAATATCTTCTTTGCCACCAAAGATGCTGTGGAGTATCCTAAACCAGGTGAGATAAAGCCTGGAAAGAGTGCTATGCGAAATGGAAAATTCTGCCGATTTCATAACCAACCCGGTCATGATACCAACGAATGCCGTCATTTGAAGAGCTTAATTGAATAATTGTTAAGGGAAAACAAGCTGCAACAGTATGTTAAGAAGAAGAGGAATTACCCAACTTCATCTACTCAGGGGCAGCAACCCCTTACTCATCCATCTGGCTCGGGTAAGGGCACTACCGCACACGAATCTGAAAGGCATGTTATCAATGTGATTACAGGAGGCCCACACCCAGCGGGCAGAAGCTGGGGTGAGATGGAACGATATGCTCGTGCTTTGAAATATACCCCAGCAGAAGAAGATGTCTTTGTTCTAGAAGACGCTGCACCCTTGAAACAGCAGAGAACTTCTATTGATGATATTGTGTTTAAGGCTAGGGATTATATGGGTATTGAAGCTCCAACCATGGATCCCTTGGTCATTTCTGCAGGAATTGGGCCAGCTATTGTAAGACGAGTGCTAGTTGATTGTGGTGCTTCCTGCAATATACTCTTCAAGAAGACATTTGATCAAATGAAGATTCCAATGGCTGACGTTCAGGCTTCATCGCAAAAGATTGTTGGGTTCACTGGGGAACCACAGCAGCCGATTAGAATTGTTGACTTGTTTGTGGAACTTGGAGAAGGACAGAAAAAAGTAGTTCGGAAACAGACTTTTGTAATTGTCGATGGATTTTCTGCCTACAATGCCTTCCTGGGCCGGCCAACTTTAACAGTGTTCAAAGCCATTCTCGCCCCGTACTGCCTAACTATGAAATTTCCCACAGATAATGGTGTTGATGTCATTAAAGGAGATCAAAATGCTGGGTGGGAATGTTATCTTATAGAGCTTTGAGAGGCAAGGAAGAGAGAGATGGGAAAAGATGCGGCAGCTCCGCTCCGCATCAAAAACCCAACCTTGTAGCAAGTACAGGGTGGTCCCTGCACTGGCAAGCATAGTGGTGCAAGGAGAGAAATGGACCCTAGAAAGGCCAGTGCAGGGGAAAATAGAGTGGTGCCAATGGAAGTAATGGTACCAGTACCTGTTGATCTCAAAGACCCAAACAAAGTGCTAAATGTGTGTTCGCAACTCAGTGTGGCAGTCCAAAATATGCTAATATCATTTTTGAAAGCAAATCTGGACGTATTCGCTTGGAGTCACGTCGATATGTGTGGAATATCTCCAGAGATTGCTGTACATACTCTGAATATTGATCCGAAATTCACACCTGTAAAACAGAAAAGGAGAACCCAGGGTCCAGAAAGGTCAGTAGCGCTAAAGGAAGAAGTAGATCGGCTCATGGAACATGGTTTCATCAAAGAGTCCACTTATCCAAATTGGGTTTCAAATCTGGTACTGGTTAAAAAAGCAAATGGAAAGTGGAGAGTATGCATCGATTTCTCAGATTTAAACAAAGCTTGTCCCAAAGACTGCTTCCCGTTGCCAAGGATTGATCAGCTGGTAGATGGAACAACCGGGCACGAATTGTTGTCTTTTATGGATGCTTACTCCGGGTATAACCAGATTATGATGCATGAGTCGGATCAGGAGGATATGAGCTTCGTCACAGATGTTGGTCTTTACTGTTACAAAGTCATGCCCTTCGGACTGAAGAATGCAGGGGCAACATATCAAAGGCTTGTTAATGCAATATTCAAATCATAGCTTGGGAAAACTATGGAAGTCTATGTCGATGATATGTTAGTGAAATCAAAGAAAGCAGTTGAACATATGGATCATTTAGCAGAAATGTTCACAATTCTCCGAAAATATGGAATGAAGCTCAACCCTTTGAAATGTTCATTTGGAGTAGAGTCCGGGAAATTCTTGGGATTTATTGTAAGCGCTAGGGGCATTGAAGCTAATCCTACTCAAATTACTACTTTGAGAGAAGTCAAAGCCCCTAGGACAAAGAAGGAACTGCAGAGCCTCAATGGGAAAGTCGCTGCTTTAAGTTGGTTCATTTCTAAAGCCACTGATAAATGTATCCCCTTCTTTGATGATTTAAAGAAAGGAAAGAAAAATTTCGAGTGGACTCCTGAATGCCAGAAAGCTTTCGATGAATTAATCCGTCACATGGAATCGCCTCCAATACTTTCCAAGCCCAACAACGGCGAAGACCTTTTCATATACTTGGCAGTTTCATCTCATGCCCTAAGTGCAGCACTAGTGCGGGAGGATGCAAAAGTTCAGCGCTCGGTCTACTATATCAGCAAAAGACTCGCTGGGGCAGAAATGAATTATTAGAAGCTAGAAAAGCTCGCCTATTGTTTACTGATTGCTTCCAGGAAGTTGAGGCCGTATTTTCAAGCTCATCCTATCAAAGTTCTCACTGATCAACCCCTAAAGCAAGTCCTATTTCGCCCTGAAATTTCGGGCCGTCTTCTGAGATGGAATATTGAACTTAGCCAATATGATATCACTTATCATCCCCGAAGAGCAATCAACGGACAAGCTTTAGCAGATTTCATCGCAGAGTACACAGATAAGGGTGACAGTGAGGAAGAGGTTACAGTTGACATCCCAACCAAATGGAAGTTATATGTTGATGGCTCAAGAAATGATTACTGTTCCGGAGCTGGGGTTGTGCTTGAAACCCCTAAAGGGCGATCATTATGTTACGCGTTAAGATTGGAATTTCCTTTTACAAACAATGAAGCAGAATATGAAGCTCTAATTGCTGGATTAAAGATTGCAAAAGAACTAAACATCAAAGCATTACGGATCTTCAGTGATTCTCAGCTTATTGTATGTCAAGTCAAGAAAGAGTTTCAAGCTAAAGGAGGAAATATGCCAGCTTACTTGTCAAAGGCTTGTGAGCTCCTTGACGATTTCGATCACTATTCGATAAGCCACATACCTCGAGAGGAAAATATGAAGGCGGACTCTCTCGCAAAGTATTCAAGTTCCGGAGAAGCTCAGTTATTGGGATTAGTTCCTGTGGAGCTCTTGTCAGCGCCAAGCACTGATGAAATGGATATCTACTGGATCATGATTGTATCTCAAGAACAAGAGTCATGGATGACCCCGATCAGACAATATTTACTCAACAGTTCCCTACCAGGAAATTCTAAAGAATGCCGAAAGCTGTTGAGAAAAGCATCGAGATATGTAATTCAAGACGATCGGTTATACAGGCGGGGATTTTCAATGCCATTACTCTGATGTGTAACCAAGGAAGAAGCTAAGACAATTTTAGCAGAGGTACACGGAGGAGAATGTGGGGACCATTCAGGTGGCCAAACTCTTGCCAAGAAAGTTCTCCGGTATGGGTATTTTTGGCCAGATATTAATTGAGGTGCTGCTATCTATTCCCGAAAATGCGACAAGTGCCAGAGATTCGCAAAAATCCCAAGAGCACCTTCCACCGAACTAACGCAGATGATCAGTCCATGGCCCTTCGCCATTTGGGGGATAGACCTAATCGGACCTTTACCAATTGCTAAGTCAGGAATCAAATATGTTATTGTTGCTGTGGATTATTTCACTAAATGGGCTGAAGCAGAACCTTTGGCTACTATTACCTCTAAAAAGATGATAAATTTTGTAACTAAAAATATCATTTGCAGGTATGGTGTGCCGCAACAGATAATCACAGACAACGGTACTCAATTCGAAAGCGAAGAGTTCCAGGGCTTTTGCAAGCGGTTTAAAATCCGAAAAAGCTTCTCAGTAGTGGCTCATCCGCAGGCAAACGGGCAAGTGGAGGCAGTAAACAAAATTATCAAGTCAACCATCAAAAAGAAGCTTGAAAAAGCAAAAGGTGGATGGGTTGATAAGCTACCACTAGCACTATGGGCGTATAGAACGACTCATAAAACTGCAACTGGGCACACTCCATTCTCATTGGCATACGGATCAGAAGCAATGGTTCTAGTAGAACTAGAAGTTCCTTCACACAGGAGAATTCACTTCAATCAGGCTGAAAATGAAAAATTGCAACTCGAAGCACTTGACTTTCTTGATGAAAGAAGGGAAGAAGCTAGGCTCAGAGTTGCGGCCCATCAGCAAAGGATAGCAAGGCACTTCAATTCTAAAGTCCATCAACGAAGCTTCGAAATCGGGGACTTAGTCTTGAAAAGGATCATGACAACAACTGGAGTATTTGGACCAAATTGGGAAGGACCATATGTTATTGGCGATAAACTTCTCAACGGTACCTTCAAACTCACAACTGTCGAAGGAGATCCAATCCCAAGAGCCTGGAACAGCAACCATTTGCGTCCATATTTTACTTAAAAGTTCTGCTTGGAATTGTGAAATGTATCAATTGTATTGTAAATCATTGTAAAATCAGTGATAATCAATAAAAAGAGCTATAAAGTGGATGTGGGCCCAATTTTTGGCCGAACCACTATAAATTATGTGTTCTTTATTATTATAAAATGCCTGTTTTATTTCGATGTATAAATACTCTAAATGTATTGCTAAAATATCGATATAATAGTATAGGTCATTGAAACAAAGCTTACCCATCGCAATGCCAAGTGAGCCCCGTAAATCACTCAATAAACTAATTTCAAGCCACAAAAAAGTTCCAAATTCAAATCCAACATAAGATGAACTTTACACCAAAAGTTGATGATTCCACCGAAGGGACACTTTTCCAAAGAAAAGGAACCAGACACTTGTTAACTAATTACGATCGTCTTTATAAACAGACATCTGATTAGATAACTTACACATGTCCCGTGAAATCACTTAACAATGAAGTACACTCCGTTGGATAAATCAAACTGCTTGTAAAAGAAGGGAACACGGGCCCGGAGACAAGAACAGGGGACCATTAATGAGCAAACAACAAAGAGACATGGGCGAGCTAATCAACAAAAGCCCTCTTCGGAGGCACAAGACCTCTTCAGAGGCGCAACTCTTCGGAGGATAAAGACCTCTACGGAGGCACAAGCCCTCTTCGGAGGCACGCCGATAAATGGAAGCGCTCTTCTCAACAAAAAGGTTGGTGGAACCACTGAGGCACAAGGCCTTTGTTAACTAATTGCGATCGTTTGTGCGAACGAACATCCAATTAAATAACTTGCGTCCGCCCTATGAATCCATTTAACTGTGAGAAAGTAACTTCCAGGCAATCAAATAAAGACCTCTCCGGGGGCACAAGACCTCTTCGGAGGCAGAAGACCTTCCCCAAGGCACACAAGACCTCTCTGGGGGCACAAGACCTCTCCGGAGGCAGAAGACCTTCCCCAAGGCACACAAGACCTCTCCGGAGGCACAAGACCTCTCCGGAGGCACAAAAAATATTCGAAGTCCAAATACTACTCCACGGAGTCCAAATGCTACTCCTCTTCAGAATCCAAATGCTCCTCTTCAGAGGCCAACAAAAGCCCTCTAACGAGGCACAAAAAAACTTCTTTAGAAGCCCGCTTTACCGCGTAGGAGAATATACTTCTCGAAAATACGAAGTAATCATCTCCGAAGGTTGAAGCGTAAAAACTTCTCCAAAAACGAGACACGCTCCATCAAAGTAGAATAATTTTTCTTCAAAAATGGAATAGTTATTCTCCAAAATAAGAGTATAAGTCTCGTCGAAGCAAAAGATATTACGATGCACTTGTGGTATGGGGGCAATATCATACAATATAGCTACATTAATAAAAGTAGTATTCAAGCAACATACCGCAAGTCCATTATAATATCGCGCAAAGAAGATGTGGAATAAATGCATTCTCAAACACAGACAAAAATTTGTACAAGTAAAAAGAATCGTTTATTCTACACTAAAACAAGAAATAAATGCATTCTCACATACACAAGAATTTGTACAAGTGAAAGAATTATTTTATTCAATACTATGAAATTTTTTACATGTGCAGATCTCAAAAAAAAAGCAGGGACCGGTACCCGCACAACCTCCGGTCAATACATGCAAAAAGAAAAATAAAGAAGGTAGAGTCCAGCTTATCACTACTTCTTCCCGCCGCCTTTAGTGCCCTTGCCCGGTTTGATGACTAGTTTCGGAATCCGACATGGACGGGCCGGAGAAGAAGGAGAAGAAGGTGTGGCTGGATCTTCTTCTACTTTATCTTCTCCAGCTGAAGTGCTTCTCTTCTTCTTCTTTATGGCGCGCTTTCCTTTCCTCTTCGAAGAAGACTCACTTCCCGGGGTAAGCAGCGTAGAAAGTTTCGTGTTATCATCAAGAGACTGCTCCGGAGTCTTCTCACTGTCCTCAAGATCTTCCGCCTTCTGCTCTTGAGAAGCGGGTGGATCCTCCAAGCCTTGAAGGGCTTCTATTTGCTCTTCCTGCGAACCCGGCTGGGAAGCAGGAGTGACTTAAAGGGTTGGAGGAGGAACAGTTGGAAGAGGGGAAGCGTGTGCAGCGCTCAGTGCATCCACTACAGAAGAAAAGAAGTTAAAATCAGTATTCTCCGAAAAAAGAGAAGATATTGGGTCATCGGAACTTAAGTAATAGGCGAGAAATTCATCAAAGTCAGTTGAAGCGAACAAGTAATCCACTTGACCTGGTTGAACTTTGAAGTTACCTAGAGAAGCTGGCTTTGTAGTGACGATCTCATAAGCTTGTGCTTCGGTGCTTTCTTCATCTTCATCTCCGCCTTATGCAGTTGTAATCTCAGTCATGATTTTAGCAGGAGGCGGAGAATGGGAACTGGAGCCTATAATGTCAACATCAGCTGAAACCGGAGTACGAACAGGGGGAGTAGGAAGTACTTCTTTTTTGGAACGCTTCTCTCCCGTCGCTTCGGCTCGCGCTAGGGCAAGTTGCTCCTTTCCCTTAACAAGTGCAGCACGGGCATTTTCATCTAAATAAGTTGCTTCAAGATCTGCTTCGGCATAACCAGCACCACCAAGCATATCGATTATCGCCTCCCATACTTCAGCCAAGGTGACTTCATATTCCGGCCCCAAAAACGAGAGGCTTTCGCGCCCCAAGACGCTATGAATATAAAAGTCAAATAAGGTAGAGCTGACTTTGGCCTTCGTTGCCTCATGCGACTGCATAGCCACTTCTTTTTCGGCGACGGCTGCAACTTGACCAGCAACAGCCTCATCACGCTCTTTCTCAACTTTAGAAAGTCGAGCCTTTAACGATTCGATCTCCATGTTCTGGGAGTTAACCATTTCCCGCAGCTGAGCAGTATCTTTGCGATATTCTTCAGTAATATGTTGCTCAGCCGCAAGTTTCATCTCAGCATCCCTTTGAGCAGCATGCGCATCCCGCACTTGTTTTCGAAACACTTCTTCTTTTTGAGAGTGCGAAGCGGAAGAAGCGGCGAGATCTTCCTTGAGTGTTTTAACTTCGGACTCAAGTCTCGCATTGTCGTCAGCAATGCTCGCCATCTCTGCATTATGCTGCTTGCAGATTTTATCCCATTCCATCTTGTCATTCTCCATTGTCAGCATGGCTTCAAGATTCATATGATTAACTCTTTGAAGCTCGTCAACAAGTTTCTGCCAGCCAGACATCCTATCAATATCAAGTTTGACAGCGTCAACGTTTCTTAACATAGCTTGCTTATCGATCGATATCAAGTCCAAATCGAAACGCACCCCTTTTGAGCACCAATTTGGGAAATGACTTTGAAGTGTAGGAGGACCGTCCCAGACTTGATATTGAGGCATGTTGATAATTGTTTGAATGTCAGACTTCTTGAGAGCTGGAGAACCAGATGGAATTTCTGCAGAGGTAGGAGCATCAGACTTTTCAGAAACTGTAGACGCGTCACTAGGCTTGACCCGCTTGCTTGGATCTCTAGTAAGGTGACTCTTCCCTTTATCGTCATAAGACTTTCACTTACGGGAATCATCGCCTCTATGAGAAGAGTCGTATCGCTCATCCCTCCTCCCGTATTGATGTTCATAATCTCGCCTTTCTTGAGCCTTCCTAATAGCTCTTTCTTCATCTGTTTACCTCGGGGCAGGGAGATAGCGCCTAAAATCATAAGTGTCGCGGCTCCCGTGGCGCTGGAATTTATCGAAGTATGAACCGCTTTCCCCCATCGGAGAATCTGAAAATGAAAAAGAGACAAATCTTAAAAATCTTCGAAGTGAAGAAGCTAAGTGCGTATAAGTGCCAAAAATCCTAAGTGCATGTGGCGTGCAAACTACGCGCATCGAGCTACAAAACACTCTTTGGTGTGGGAACGGCAACGACTGGTGTAGAAGGTGTCGAAACTTGTTGTAAAGAAGAAGTCGCCTCGGCAGCAGAAGAGATAACTTTTGGAGTGTCATCTTTGAAAAGCTCCTGTGAAGTTATCATTAAATCACTCAACCCTTCAAAGATATCATCACCATTATGCCCGGTGGCACTTTCCCTTTCGATTCCCACATCAGCCGCCTTTCCGGAATGCTGAGAAGTCTCTTCTTCTTCGATGACTGGGGAAAGTGTTAGCTTGCTCGACGAACCCGCAACGTCAATAGAGGCAGAACGCTTCACTAGTGAAGCCTCAGTGGTAGGTTCTTGTGGTACAGGTTCTCCGACAAAAGCTGGGGCATCATACGCCTTTTTTGGAGAATCAGGAACTTCGCGAGGCTGAGTAGAGCGAGAAGGGTGAAGAAGTTCAAACTGGTGCAGAAATTCATCTTTTAACAAAAAATTAATGCTTCTCTCCTCAACTGGCACAACCATAAGCCTTTCAAAAGTTGACTTGTGGCTGGGTTCCCTGGAAGGGGGGGAAGCGCTGAAAAGTAAAGATGAAGTTAGCACTTGACATTTCGGATTTCGGAAAGCTCAAAGAATAAAAGAAGTAAAGATGAATAATCTTACTTCCTTCTCTCCAAATGGCATAAAACCCCGGAGGGTAGCGGACGAAGAAGAATTGACTTAGAAACCCGTGGACACTATCCGAAAGGCCAATGATCAGTTTGCGATTTCTAGCGCTTCGCAGGACAGTGATGGAAGGATGGTCTTTATTTCTGGATAAAGAGCATAAGTAACAAATCTCATCGAAGCTTGGAAAACGGTCAAGTGTCCTCCTAAATAGCACACACAATCCCATCAGAATGGCGTAGCCATTAGGGTGTAGCTGGAAGGGAGAAATAGACAATCGAAGAAGAAGCTGCTGAAGGAAATCGTTAAAAGGAGGAATGGATCCGTTCATACACATTTGGCGATTAACGGCGACGAAACCATGAGGTGGTATGTCAGCAGTGTCGCTCCTTTCAGGAAGTATGGCATCTGCTTCAGCAATCCTGAACTGAGAGCACAGTTGGCGGAAGACTTTGTATGTTAAAGTAGTCGAAATTCTTTCTGGAGGATTAACTAATGGAGCAAGAATAGGAATAGCCTCTCCAGCTTGAACTGTTACTTCTTCTTGTTGAGAAGTCATTCTACACAATCAACTGGATGTTCAAATATGAAGGTGCACGTTTCCTAAAAAGTGTGAAGTGTTGTGCAGAACTAATAAAAATAACAAGCAAACATAACTGGAGTTAAACTAGTTGGCAATTGGTCGATTACGAAATTTCAGGATTTGTTAATTTAGAAAACTCAAGTGCGGTATTAATGCAAACAAATCATCTTCAATTAACTATTTTAGTTTTTCTTTAATACTTCACTTTAATTGGTTGGTTTACAACATTTCATTCACGCAGTTCATTTAAGTTGATTATTCTTTATCAACTAATCTGTCATTTGATGTGGGCAGTCAGTGGCAGTATATTCGTCCCAATTTTCTGTAAATATTATGTTTAACAGGCAATTAGCATTAGAGATAATCTGTAAAGAAGTTCAGACAATTCAAAGTTCAAGGCAATACAAGTATGTCAAGTTATAACTCGGCTGCGACCTAGAGCCTATGCTGCTGAAATTAGGTCGATTAAATTGTTCAAAGTCCTAGGTCGGAAATTCCTCAGGTCACAATGTGCAAGTTAAGTCGTCCACGACTCAAAGGATATGCAACGAGTTAAAGTTAGGTCATTGACCCTAGGTCGTAATGCATATAAAGGTCTCAAGACAGAACGGCACAAATTTTCCTAAGTCCTAGCTCGGCCACGAGCTAAGGCCTATGCCGCAAGCTAATTAGGTCGCAGAGGAAGTTGGGTCGTTAAAATCAGTTAAGTCGCAAGAACTCCTGAACCGGACAAGCTGTTAGATCGTGAATGTTTTAGGTCATCTCCGAAGGAATCTCAAGTTATTTCCTGCTCGAACCAAAGCCTCACTTCCCTTCACCAATCTCCTCCCTCTCCATTGAGGAGTTCAGTAACTCGCCAACTCGAGATCCATAAACCCAATAAACTCGAACAATCCCCTTAAAAAAAACCTAGGCCACATTCTCTAATCACATCCCACAACATCACCAAATCATCCCAAATCCATCATGAAACCAGTATGCTGCAGTATTTTCGAGAAAATCACAGTGACATAGCAACTAGAGGAAGTTAAGGATCGGTTGTGACACAACTCATGGTGGAACATAATATACAAACTTGGATTAGGGATGACAAATAAAGGACTCGTGATTGGATGATGGTCAGGATTGAATATTGGATGGATTCACTTACGAAATATGATGATGGAGATGATTAACGGTCGAGTAATCTGGAATTCGTCTTTGAAAGCTCGAAAACGTGTTAATGGCAGACAGAATGATAGAGCAGGTAATGGAAAGGAGAGAACGACCGAAGCTATTTATACGCTGTAGTAGTGAAAGGCGAATCGACACATACGACCTACGACTTAAAAGTCGCTCACGACCTAACAAACTCATCAAAGAGCGAATTAAGGAAATCGAAGCACACGACTTACGACCTAGGCGTATACTTCGAGGGGGCAAATGTTAACCCTCTTTTGATTCACGACTTAAGAGCTGCCGACTTAAGAGCTGCCGACCTAAGAGCTGCCGACTTAAGAGCTGCCAACCTAAGATCTGCCGACCTAAGAGCTGCCGACCTAAGAGACTAACGACTTAAGAGCTGCCACGACCTAAGAAACTAACGACCTATGGGAAGTTACGACCTAACGACCTATGGGAACTTACGACCTACGACTTAAGGGAATGTAACGACCTAACTACGGAAAGGACTGAACGACTTAGCAACTGCACTTAAGTCGTGACCGACCTACGACCTATGATAGGTCGCTCACGATCTAAACAAACAGACTCAATGCCGCATTATTTCATATGGTGGCCTCCTAACTCGTGGACGATCTGGGACTTGTGATATATTTAAACGAACAAACATTCATTTGTGAAGTCCCAACCCAGCTTAGGTCGGTCACAACCAGTTGAATCGTTCACGACCCAACTTAGGTCGGCCACGACCTACGACCCAAGCACAGGATTTCTCTATAAATACCAACCTTACTCCAACATGAGGAGGACTTTGGGCCGATCATTCTCTAAAGCGACGTTACTCTGCAGAATTCTGAACTCATCCAACACTTGAAGAACTCCAAACATTCAAGACACTACAACAAGCTTCGGAAGAAATCTTGCACATCCAACACGGATTCAACAAGTTTCATCATGGAAGTTTGAGTTACTAGTCCAGAGTGTTTTTTGTGATCAAAGTGTATCGTATTTTGAAGTGCATTGTATCAACCTGTAACCAAAATCAGCAATAAAGGAATTCAAAGTGGACGTAGGCTGGATCCTAAGCCGAACCACTATAAAATCGTTGTCTTTTACTGTTTTCTGCTATTTTACTGCCTATTCCTTGTTCCCGTATCACGGGTGGTGCTTTTACAACATTACTACACACACCAGGGTGTTAGCGTTCACTTTTTAGCGTTAACAATGACTATCCGTCGTAATTCAATAGGACTATCCATCCCAAATCCTTTTAAAAAAATTCTGATTATCCGGCATACATTGTTTAATAAAAGTTGGTGTAGGCTATCCACCACACACTCCATTGTTTTCCTATGATGACTATGAACCCTTGGGTGTCAAATCCTGAGGCTAACCACCTCTGGCAAAACATTCTTTACTTTAGAAAATTGATATGGGCTATCCACCGCATATTCCATGGTTTTCCTAGGTTAACCAAGAACCCATCACTTGGCCAATTAAATATCATGATCCCGATGATTATTTATAAAAATTCATGATCCCCATGATTAATTATTTTCCATAGGTATACCACCTGTTTAACCTATTCCCATTGGTAGCCCCAATTAGGTTGAATTAAATAAAAACACATTGATAGCCCCAATGTATATTTTCGAAAGCATATTTCTATTTGTAACCCCAAACTATCTATTAAAAACATTAAACCCACCCCGTTATCCCCAAGACTTTATAACATTCATTTTATATAAGGATCCCCCTTACATATTTAAACAAAGATATGTATTTTATGATATAACCCTTCGAAGTAACCCCTTCGACTTGGCTAAATATTACTTAAGAAAAATGGCTAAAAACAGCCCTTTAAAACCCTCTGAATGAAATCCCATTCGATAGCAAATAAACATCCAAAGTTAGCCCCTTCGGAAACCTTTCTTTTGAAAGCATCACAAAATCATACTTTTGACCTTGTCGAAAGGTCCTACCTTTCAACCTTGTCAGAAGTTTTCTTTTCGACCTAAGATGGTAGCCTACCTAGGATGGTAGAAAGCCTATGTCCGCGTCGAGATGTCCAAGGCAGAGCACTTCCTGGAGGGAGGGCCGGTAAGCCTTTAGCCGCGCCATAAGATGGCCAGGTTAAAGCACCGAACAAGCTCTTGGTCATGCCTCTGTTCAGGTCAAGGCGCCTCCTGGAAGGAGGATGGAGAAAGCCTTTATCCGCACCATAAGATGGCTACGGTAAAGCACCGAACAAGCCCTTATCTGTGCCATGCTATGGCCATGGTAAGGCACCTCCTAGAGGGAGGACGGAATAAGCCTTTATACACGCCATAAGATGGCCAGGGTAAAGCACCGAACAAGCCCATGTTCGCGCCGCACAATGGCCAGGGCAGGGTGCCTCGGGTAAGTCCTTGGTTCCAGCCTCTAAGATGAGCTAACCAAGAGCACCAGACAACAATGGACTAAGATGTCCATGCCCAAAAAGAGGCCCAATAAACAATGGACTAAGATGTCCAAGTCAGAGAAGGGGCACATCAAATAATAGACTGAGACATCTAAGCACAAGAGGAGGCTCATTCAACAATGGACTAAGATGTCCAAGCCCGAGAAGAGGCTTATCAAATCATGAACTGATATGTTCAAGCCTGAGAAACGGCATAACTAATTATGGACTGAGACGTCCAAGTTCAAGAGGCAACTAATCAAATTACTTCTATACAAGACCTGAAGGGTTCACACATCAAAGGAGTGGAGCAGAGCTCCACTTATTAATACCCGAATCGGGGTTTGGTACTTCCAATTCTAAGCATTATCTATTAATACCCGAATCTGGGTTTTGGGTCTCTCATATCTGAATTTCATCTATTAATACCCGAATCTGGGTTTTGAGTATCTCATATTTTAATTCCATCTATCAATACCTGAATTTGGGTTTCGGGTCTCTCATATCTGAATTTTGTCAATTAATACCTGAATCTGGGTTTCAGGACATCCATTTCAGAACTTCATTTACTAATACTCGAATCTAGGTTTTAGGTCTTTATCAATCACTAACTATCTTTAGTATACCCGAATCTGGGTATCGAGACTATTACTTATTGGAGCCCTAATCTGGGTGTAAATTTCAATAATGGATTTCTATTTATCCATCACAAATGCCCGAATCTAGGTCAAAGAATTTTCTCATGAAGATCTTTACTACACATTTCTGTTAATACCCGAATCTGGGTCTCGGATTTCTAAGTTTTCAAATTTCATTAATACCTGAGAATGGGTCGATGGGTTTCTACTAAAATATTCGGATAATGATTCCTGGATTTAGCTCTTTATTAAATATCTCTTGAAGATTACTTTCCAACATTTATACCCCTGTTTGAGGGTGGGATTTTCTATCAACATGACTTGGACATTCCAGCCAAGTGATTGGAGTTGAATTCTTAATTATTTCACATCATGGTTAAAGATGGGATTTAGACATTTAATATAAACTATTTTTCATGCGATTAACAAGATGATTTGTTAATCGAAAGCAAATGATATACATAGACTAGTATGTCAATTTCAAGCTAACAATTAGAAATATTGTTTGCTTCATACTTTCAGGGTAATCAGCATAGCAAAGAGAAATGAAAAATTCAGTAAGTACAGAAATCAACATATGAGCTATCAAAAAGCATTTTAGAAGTGGCATTACAGAAAAGGATTACAAATCAGGTGATATTTACAAAGTTTATATGATTTACATAAGTCATGAAATTATTTACAAAACGTATGAAGTTATTCACATATATACAAGTCAAGTCTATATATATTTTAAAGGTACAAATGTGTCATAAGTCTTGAGCAGCCTTGCCAAGATTCTCATCAATCAAAAGATTAGCTATGTGACGAATTGCGGCGCAGAGAACTTCTTTAAGTTTCTTTTCCTTCTTCCTTACATTGTTTGCGCCGTCGATCGCATCAATGTTAGTCTTAGAGCACGGTTGATAGCTCTATTTGCACCTCTAAGGGTCTTGTTTTCCCTTTCTAACTCCGCAACGTGCTTCTGAAGGAAGTAATTATCATGCTCAAGCATCTAGATCTTGGCGGCATACTCATTAATACTTTGCTAATATTTCACTTTTTGTTGCTCGTCAAAATACCTTGCTATTTCGAACTTAACTTTCCTGCACCAATTCCACACAACATTCTCATCTAAGCCTGAGGTGAGTTGACCTTATGGGTCTGGTAACCAAGGGAGTAGTGCAAGGAACCAGCAAATTAGTACTTGAAATCTTGTCTCCCATAATATATTCTAATGATTCACACTGCACTTGACTGTCCTTCAATTTCAATTCCAAGTCATTAATTTGTTGGATAAGTTTTAACATCTTATGATCAAAATCGATTAAAGGGTTTAACTTTACTTGTCGCTTTAGTAACGAGATCATTTCATCTTTGCTTTTATCGTCGGCCTCAAGATTGGCAGTTTGATCTTTCAAATTACTAGCAGTGGTTTTCTGAACAAACTATCTTTTATGCCATTTCAAGGCTTCGGCGTTGCCATGGAAGCGTTCTAGTAAGATATCATCACTGAGTTCACTCCTTCCATATGATTTTAACAACTTCTCTCTATGATTGGTGATGCATGATGATAAATCAAGCGGTAGAGGAGCTGTAGATAATTGTAACTCCTATTTAAGCAAAAAGAAACAAAATAAAGTCAAAATCAAGATGAAAAATCTCTTTATTATTATAATAACCGGTTACAACTCAAACAACAAAGAAGTTAAAGGATACAATAAACAATTGGTTTACATCTAAAGCTGAGAAACTATTTTTCTAACTTTATCTAATGAGTTACAGAAAGGGTAACTGTTGAATCAAAAGGAATATTGACTCCTTCTGGAGTAATGACTAGTGGGCATTTGCTATAGCCCCACTTCCCAACTGGAGGACTATCGCGACCACAAATTAATTTCGTATGAAATATTCTGATCTCCTTAAGAAGTTTTTCTTTCTCATTACCAAGGAAGTCAAAGCGGAGACGAGGATATTCCAAGTAGAGTTTTTGTAAATCTCTAAGAAAATAATATCTTGCTAATTTCGAAGACTTTAAAATTGATGCCTTTTCAAGATAAAATCTTCTCAGTCTAACATATTGACTTAAATGTTCTCTAGAAATAAGTCGACCTAATGAACAATCACTCTATAATAATATAATAAAATGAAGCTAAGCATAAAAAGCAAGACTAAAACAAATATTTATAAATCAATACATTGTTGAATGTTTACAATTATTCCTTCGGTTCATAGAAAACAGACTTAGAAAATAATTCAGAGGCAAATTTTTCCTTATAATACTTAAGCTTTTCAGGGGGAATCTTGGGGAATCGATCTGACCTGTGGTAAGTTCCAACAAGCTCCAGGGTGCAGGTCAGATCTGAATTCGTTCAAGTATCTTTTATGGAAACGCCTAAGCAGACCCCCACTAAATTTGCCTAAATATGAAAAATCAATAATTGAGTATCTACAGTAAGCTTTATAAGAAGTTGATTAAGATATATCTTTCTTCAATCAGCATCAAAAATAAAGTGATCAACTCCCGGTTCTCTTTTAAGAGAGCGTCGTAGCGAAGACACACTCTCTTTAGTAGAGGGGCAGCTTTTTGGTGCCTAAAAGATGCTAGCACCAATTCACTTCTATCAAGTTTATGATAGTTATCTGAAAGTACATTGTTCTCTTTTATTTGCTTGTCTAACTCCCTATATAACTTGCTTATCTCTGCTTGTTTTCTCTCGAGTTTGGTTTTATAGGGGAGGACAGATTTCTTCCTTGTCTAAAATAAATGATTTGCACTATTATTATCTTCAAAGTGAAAGATATTTAAACAGAGAATCCCATACCTGAGATATCGGGACAGAAGTCTGGGAAGCCTGCTCTTTTCCTTTCATCTCTTCAACATTAATGGGAGCAGGCTCTTCTTCTTGAGGAGCAGAAGGCCCTACGGATTCCGGCGGAACACCTTTTTGGGGAGATGGCTCTTTTTCAAGAGCCTTAGTATCATCACTACCATCCTTTTCAGAAGTTCTGGTATGGTCCCCTTTATCACCACCTAAACCGTGGCCACCATCAACATCATCATCATTATCGTCGCCATGGCCGTCACCATCATTATCATCGCCTTCTTCCCCGGTAGCATCATTCTTGTCACCCTCATCCTCAGAGTCAGATTTGATTTCAAAAGAGGGGACATCGAAAGAAAGAATTTTGGAGGCGTCAATTTCCTCCTCTGCTGCGGCTTCAACCCCTAATTCATTTGATTAATTATGCCCATTACTCTATCAACAAGGTCAGAGTCAAGTGAGGGGAAGCTTAGGTCAGTGCACTTCTCAAAATTATCGACATAAGCGAGCATTAGGGCTTCTTCATAAGAATTCAACATGATTTCCCCAAGGGTAGTATTAAGAAACTAGGATACTCGCTAGTTGGCATTGGAGATGGTATCGACAGCGAGCTTTAGGGAGGCTTTGTTTTTCTTTAACTTCTCCTTCAAAGAAGCATTCTTTGCTGCTGTGCTAGGCTTCTCCTCGTTGGAATCTTTTAAAGTTAGATGCATGGAAAAATTTTCGTCGGCAAGGAGTTGGCAGGCCCTTATTTCTTTCGAAAGAGCAGATTCAGATTGGGTAACGGAAGCTCTTAATCGCTCCAGTTCGGAGGTCACTTCATCTTTGGCCGCAGAAAGAGAAGACAATTAGTTCTTTAGGGTGGAAATTTCCTCCTAGAACTTGGAGGATTCAATGGAAGATTTGGATGCTTGCTCATGTAGAGTTAACCAACTTCTAGAAATCTGAAAGAAGAAAGTGCAATGCAAGTTAGATATTTAGAGGAAACCAGTAATGATAAGATCAATTGAAGTAAACTCACCAAAAATTATTGATCTATCAGAGAGCGGTAATGCCCCGCCAAATCAGAAACGGTGGAAGGCGGGTGGATGGAGGTAAAAGACTCTGAGTTTGAGATAGACTGGTCTATCTCTTCAAAATTGACAGTATGAGAAGAAAATATTGGGTTGGAAGGAATGCGCTTTAGAATGGGGGTCGTCTCCAAAGCCAATTGCATTTGAGCGATTGCAGCTGGAGAGACAGAAACGGAAATGCGAGAAAGGGGGTCAATGGCAGAAGGAGTCTGCTCTGGTTTTTCTTTAGGAGCTTCTACGATCGGGCTCTCCGGAGCTACATCAAAAGATGAATGATCCTCCTCCTCTATATCAATAATTTTTTCAACCTTCTGAGGAGGTTCCGCTTCGGTCGATGGCATTAACTTCCTTTTAATAGCTTTCTTAGTTTTGGCGAAAGATTGGATAATAGAAAGTGCACCAGAAGTTGTAGGAAGGGAAGCAGCACAACTGGCAGATTTTTTAACTAGAGGAGTAGCTTAAAAGAGTTCAAACAAATTATAAGTCAGCAGAATAAATTGAAAAAACAGCACAACAATTCATAACAAGTGCAATGTTTATCATGTACCAGGGTGGTCAGCACAAATAGGAGACATACGAGAGAAAGTTGATGAGTCTCCCAAAGAAAGGAAGCGTTTGCCCCGGGATGTATGTTGAACAGAATGGGGATTGCCAAGAATCCTCTGGCCTTCTGGAAGAAGAGAATGCTTTCGTAGATTTGTTGGGGTTAATAGCATCAATCTGCTCCCAATTTGACTTGAGGCCGCAATCAGAGACTCAAGTGTTTTCTTATCTTCCTCATTTAACTCTTTAACAGAGGCACTTGAAAAAAGCAAAGATTAGACGAGAGAAACCATTGAATGAAAGAAGATAGTGAAAATCTAGACTTACGAGGGAAAGAGAAAGTCCCGCTGTTGTTTGAAAAACACTTAACAAAGAAAAACTGGTTCTCCCATTCTCTGAACTTATTAACCCCATCTGATATTAGCTTCTTCTGAGGGTTGGCTCTGAATGTTTGGCTGTTAAGATTGCTAAGCTTGACCAGCGGGGTCAAGTAGTTCAACACTTCAGCACTAAGAGTGGGGAGCCCAGACTCCAATGCCATCATCTCCAGGGACAGAAGATAGGTGTAGACGTTTGGCGATAATTAGATCGGATCAATCCCGAGATGAGAAAGGGCTTGGATAAAAACTCTGGGAAAGGCAGAAACCCCCCATGCCACATATGGATGGTAGTGTAAGCAAACAACCCTTTGGAAGGGTTGTTGATGGTATTAGTTTCTTTGGGGGGAATGGCTTCTACACCGGTAATGCCAAAGTCATTAAGGATAGCATCTACTTCGTCTTGAGTAGATATGAGTGAATGCTTAGAGGTAGCTTCGACATCTTCGGAGAGCTCGTGGTTCTGCCAGGTGAAAAGGCTTCAGTTAAAATTTTCAAGTTTATTATGGACTTAGTATTCCTTCAAGAATTGGTAGAAAACCTACTTAAGAGTAAAACTAAAAAGGGAACTTCAAGTTCTTGGAAAAATGTTTAAGTTAAAAGTCAAAGACACTGGGCTTTCGATAGAGTCGAAAGGGAAAGGAACATCAACATTCAGCAAATACCTCTCGACAGTGTCAAAAGCCTAAACAAGAGTATTCATTGAGCTTTCGACAAGGTCGAAAGCAAGAATCGAAATGTTTGTTCAATTGGCACTTTTCAACAATGTCGAAAGCTCCATAGAAACTAAGTTGTTAAAAGGAAATATTTAAGGTTAACTTAAAAACTTGAACAAAAATATACACTACAAATATCTCACAAACGAGATAACAAGACCCTTCGACACTGTCGAAACCTATGACTTGGGTTTTCAAAGATAAAAATGAATGTTGTCGAAACCATGTATACCCATCAAGTCGAAAGATCCTTAGTTAAAATCATGTGCACTTAAAACATTTCGACAATGTTTGAGAAAGGTGACTCTAAAGGGTTTCGACTCATTAGATATAAAAGGCATCGAAAGGGTCGAAAGGGCATTATGGTTTCAAAAACATACTAAAGAGAAAGGATTTCAATCAACACAAAAGATTTCGACTCAGTCGAAACGTTTTGCTTTCGAGAGGGATGACTACATTCTATTTCACAACCTTTTGAAAAGGTTGATCAAATTCACGCTACAACACCTTTCGACCCCATCGAAAGGGGCTAAGGAAGCAAAACCAATGTTGCCACCTCAATCCCTTACGAAGGGGTAGAAAGGTCGATTTGTGGCGCCAATTTTTCATCCGTACAACCCGAAACGTCCGGGTGAAGAAAACAGAAGCTATGTCTTCCCCAAACCCGATTGCAAATCCATGGTTTAAAAAAAATTCTTAAACAAACGAATCAAACCCGTTAAGGAAACGAATTTCAATATGAATCAACCATTTTCAATTTCAAAATTTATAAAATGAGAATTCAAATTCTTTCAAAATAGCAGAAACCATAAATGCTGAGATAAAATTCAAAATGAGAAACAAGTTCTATCGATTCATGAAACTGAATTGGAAAAAATTCTCAGTAAATCAAATCAAACCTACTCTCAGGAAATCGAAATTCGAACATTTAAAAACTGAATCCCAATTATAAGATCTGGAAAATCAAAGTCCAACTAAAACATAAAAAAACATAGAAGAGAAATTATAAAAAAATGAAAAAGTATCAAACTTACATTTAGATCTGATTAGACTTTGATTCAGGAAAAAGAAAGTTTGGGGATTTTGGAATTTGTTTACTTGTACTTGAAAATTTAATTGCAGGTAAATGGAGAAGAAGAGAGAAAGCGCGTACTTATAAGAAAAGTCTTCAAAGAACTATTAGCCGCTAGATCAGATTTAAATGGACGGTGCAGATTTACGTGGGAAGACCAAGAGGCGGGAATTTTCTAGGTTTTGACAAAGTTGACTTGGAAAGTCAAGTGCATCCCTTCACGGGGGGGGAGGGGGGGCAAATGGTACTCCAAAAATCCACCTTTCGACTTAGTAGAAACCATTCTAAGAAGAGAGCAAGAGAGAAGAAATCCATTTGAACCTTCTGAAAGAGTCAAAGGGATGTTATAGCCAAAGTCCGAAAACTACAGGACATTTCGAAGGTGTCAAAGGTTTTCTGCAATCAAGATTCGTTGGGTTCTTACCTTCCGAAGGAGTCGAAAGCGCCCTTCCACCTTTAGTAACCACCTTTCGACTAGGTCGTTCCATATACATGATAACCGTTCGAATGAGTCAAAGCAGCACCTTTCGAAGACAATGAAGAGCAGCTATTTGCATATGCACCAAACCTTTCGAGACCAAAGGTTTCGCCTTTATTTAAACTATGCGAAAGCAAGCATTGTCCTGAACAACCCCTTCGAAAGCTATCATAAGCCTTTCGAACCGGTCAAAGCCAATATGATCCAGGAGGTTCCGCATCAAACCAGAAACAAGAGATCATACGTAACCAACTCATCGAAACCATTGAGCAAAGCCTATCGACAGAGTCAGAAGCACTTACAAGGCAACACAAAGAAGAGAAGCGCAACCACACCTTTCGACAAAGGTGGCAGCATACTTAAATTATTCGACAGCTACCTTTTGACCATGTCAAAAGCATTAGGGTCGAAAGGTGCTGACCCGCATTTATAAATAAGACCCAAGGGATCAAGTTTAGGGGATCTGATTCTTTCCATTCCAAACTTGTATCTTCTTAATCATAAGTGTTGTAAACCTTAATTACCAAATTGATTTGGGAATTTAGAATAATAAAGTCTTCTTTTGCTTGTGAAAGGGAAGTCTCAAATGTTTCTGATTACTTTACTGTTCTTAAAACTTCTAACGGGTTTAATCTTGTGTTTCATCTATCGCCTACATCAAAAGGTCCATGCCGACATAGTCGAAACCCAGCAGATTCAAATAACTTTAGTTACATAATTCAAGTTAATTTCCTCTGAGTTTATAATTTCGACAAGTATGAATCTAAGCTTCAATCTACTAAATCTTTGATTAATACAAGGTGCCAAGAGGTCAAGCTTTCGACAAGGTCGAAACCTGGTTCCAAATCATTCCAATTTGAGGTACCCAATCCAAACCTAGGATATTTAAGCCTATAGCTTTCGACGAGGTCGAAACCCCAGCTCTAGATTCCTGACTCAAGTCTTAACACCTAATCAACCGTGCTTTCGACGGAGTCGAAACCTCTGCCTCAAATTCTTGGATAGAGTCCTAGCCACACAATAGCTAAGGCCTTCAACCTGGTCGAAACCAGCTAAGAAAAACCTTATCCAGGGTATCCCAACTATTTCGAAAGGTGAGCTTTCAAAAGGAAAACCAATCAATCTCAACAAGATCGAATGGTTGATAAAGGAAAAAACTGACTCTTTCGCCTGAGTCAAAAGGTCTGACTGTACAACTTCTTACTTCTGCAACTTAATAGAAAGGAAATTCAAGAAGGGTAAACTCCTTCTAATCCTCTCCATCTACTTAAAGGATAAACCTCATTCCAAAACACAACTTTGGAGTGTTGACAAGATTTCTTGTTAACACTTATGTTAGCACTATGACTGATTTGATGAGGAGTATTATTCCTGTTTGGGCTTTAAATAGGCTTAGGCAAAATATTATCATTGAAGGAGAAAAATTGAAGATAATGATGGGTTTTCTTATTGCTATAAAGGTAATTCGAGTAGGGAATCTTTATTTATTGAAGGGTTCACGAACTTGACTTGTTTGATTCCGATTCTACTAGATTGTGGCATTTATGCATGGGACATTTTGGAGAGCGCAGTTTGGCTAAGTTGCGGAATAGAGGCTTGGGTAATGGACTTCAAAAATCCAAGTTTGGTTTTTATGAAGGGTGAATACTTGGCAAGGAGGCAAAGGTTTCTTTTGGATTGATGAACATATGTCCGAAGCTATTTTAGAGTATTTGCGTACAAATGTTTGGGGGCCCGTACCTTGCCCATCTTGGGCAGAGCTAGGTAGTTCATTTCCTTTATAAATTATTTCTCTATAAAAGTATGAGTTTAATTTAAGCAATCTGAGAGTGAAATCTTTCGTAGATTTCGAAATTCAAAAACTATTGTTGAAAAGCAATGAAGGAAGCAATTAAAGGTTCTATGTTCAGGTAACCATGGGGAATTTATATCTTAGGGATTCATTAATTTTTGTGAGTCTGAAGGAATAAAGAGGCATTACACCACAACTGGTGATCCTTGTTTTATTATGGCTGCTAAACGCATGAATTAGACGTTATTGGAAAGAACTTGTTGCCTTAGACTGACTATTGGTTTGGAGAAGGAGTTTTGGGTAGAAGCTTTATTTATGGCAGCATTCCTTATCAACTGCATACCTTCTATTGCTATAAACACGATGACCCCAAACAAAGTACGGAGAAGAGAGCCATTTGATTATTCATTTCTTAGAGTACTTGGTTGTCCAACTTATATTCATGAGATTAAGGACAAGTTGAATACGAGGTCATGCAAGTGCATTTTTCTTAGTTATAGATGAGGAATGAAGGGTGTATAAGATGTGTGGTGTCCTGATACTAGAAGTATTATTACAAGCAGGCATGTGACTTTTAATGAAAATGTTATGTTGAAGGTGCAGCCTACATCAACTGATGATAGTTTGAGGACAATTTTAGAATACCAAACTGAAGGCAAATCATCATACTATTTTCATAAAATTACAGATGTTTATGATGGCACCTTGGTGGATGAGGAAAACTTAGAAGTTTAGACTTAAGGTGGAGATCAATCTAAGCCCGTTTGTGAAAGGAAGAAGCCTAGATGGCTTGATGACTTTGTGGGACTTTCTATTGAAGATGTGGATTCTGATAACATGGCGGCTTATGCATTAAATATTGTTTATGATGAGCCTATACACTACATAAACAGTATTTCTTCTGTTGATAGTTCAAGATGGTTGGTAGCAATGAAGGAGGAGATGGAATCTTTATAAAAGAAACACACTTGGGATTTAATGACTCTTCTATCCAACATGCATGCACTTAATATAAGTGGATCTATAGGATCAAAGACGGTGGCAATGGTGACTTAAAGTACAATGCAAGATTAGTAGCCAAGGGGTATGTTCAACGAAAAGGTATTGAGTTCAATGATATTTTTTTCTACTATTGTTCATCATACTACTGTTCGTATGTTATTGGGTATAGTTGTTCATTATGATATTGAGTTAGAGCAATTAGTTATCAAAACTGAATTCTTACATAAGGACCTTGAGGAAGATATTTATTTACACCAACTAGGAGGGTTCATTGATAGTAGTAAGGCAAATCATGCTTGTAAACTTAACAAAACTTTATATGGTCTGAAACAATTTCCTAAACAACGGTATAAAAGATTTGATTGTTTTATGTTCTTTGGGATACTCTAAAAATTTCAATGACCATTGTGTTTACTTTATAGGATGTGATGACGATGTTATATATTTATTTTTGTATGTGGATGATATGTTGATTGCATCCAAGAGTTAGGTCAGAATTTCAAAATTAAAAGCAAAGCTCATTAGGGAGTTTGATGTGAAAGATTTAGGAAAGGCACAGAAAATTTTGGGAATGGAGATATTCGTAGATAAACAGTGAAAAGAGTTGAGACTCTCTTAGACGCATTATATAGAAAAAGTCCTCTCTCAATATGAAATGGAGAACACTGAGACAGTAAACACTTCATTATGCTGTCATTTAAAATTGTCGAAAGGCTTATCTCCTACATAGAATGAAGAAAAGAATCAAATGCACAATATTCCTTATTATAGTGTCGTTGGAAGTTTAATGTACACAATGGTGTATACTAGACTAGAATTAGCTCATGCAGTTGGCATTATTAGTAGATATATGTCTAACACAAGCAAAGGATAGTGGCAAGCAGTGAAGTGGATTCTCCATTATTTGTGATGTGTTATGGATGTTGGCTTGTTGTATGGTGGAGCGGATGGTGACATTACTGTTTGTGGTTATTGTGATTATGATTATGTCAGGGATATGGATGGTCGAAAGTCAATGTTAGGCTATGCTTGTACACTTGGCTTAAGCGCGATGTTTTGAAGGTCAAAGCTGTAATCGGTAGTATCTCTATCGAGTACCGAAGCTGAGTTGATTTCGATTATGGAAACGATTAAAGATGAATTGTACCTATTGTAGCTATTGGATGACCTTCTAGTTATACGTACAACAGTTGAGATATTTTCATAAAGCCAAAGTGTTATTCATTTAATTCAAAATCAAGCCTACAACTCTTGTACATAGCATATTGATGTTAGAGGCTTCTTTCTTATGTTGAAGGAAGAACGCAACAAAATTAAGTTGACAAAGGCAGATACCAAAGTCAACCCTTTAGGTATGTTGACAAAGTCAACTTCAAGAGAAAAGTTTAAGCATTGTTCAAACTTGATTAGCTTAGTCCAGCTAACTAGCGTCATGAAGCGTTGACCCAATAGCTCGTAAATGATAACTGAATTCGTTTGAGAGAGATATGGATATTTTCGTTCAAGGTAGATTGTTGAAAATGTAACTCAAACATATCAGATAAAAAGGAAACAAACCAATTAGTTTAATTAATTGATTGATCAAATATACAATAAAAAGAAGTGGATATTTGCATTAAAACATATGCAAATCAAATCTTGGTCAAATACACAATACACACACATATAAATACACACACATTCACACACACACGTGTGTGTATGTATATGTGTGTGTACGTGTGTGTCTTTGCATTAAAAAAATGCAAATCAAATCTTAGGAAAATGGAAAGGTTTTCAAAACGTTTATGAAATTGACTATTTACTTTCCTAATTAATTGCATTATTCCTCAAAAATCAGTTTCATTCTACTCCTAATTAAAGTGATCTTAAGCTATTGGAAAAGTATCTTTGATTCTTCTCAAACAATAGTTCGTCTAAAATATTTTTCACTAAATTAGCGATTGTGATAAGATTTCTCCACTTCAAGAAATCTTTATCAGTTTTGTAATCTCTTCTCTTGTAAATTGTGAAAGAAATAAAGTTGTTGGGTCTCCGTGTATGTAAGTACGTCGAACCACGTCAAATTTCCATGTTGCTGCTACATTTCTCTTTTTTTGAATCAATTTGTAGTTTATCCGTAGACTAGATTATGTATTTCCGCTATACACAGAGAGAGAGCGCACTGCTTTTGTACTTTAAAGTATGTATTTTGACATTTGAAAATGCAATGACTTGACATTTCGAATTTCGTGTACAAACCTGTATTGTTAATTAAAATAATTGGTTGTTAATTAAAATAATTGGTTGTATAAAATTCACCATTGTTTCGACCATCGTCATATTTACATAAATACCCTTTTAAATATTCACTGTTATTGTATCTGTACATCACATACATGCATACACATATCGTGTATGCCATACACTTAACCATTGGGTCAAAGAGGTTTATGTGAAATCCAACGATCAAGCATCATCTGGCAGTTTTCAGGCCTATATTCAGGTGCTGTGTGTCCAGCATCCTGCATTACCAAATACATACATATATGCATTACATACATAAACTAAAATTTTATTAATTAGCAACAGGAATTTTTCCTCAAGTTTATTCACAAAAGCATACCTTTACAGTTGCGAAAGTTAAATTGTTCGAGTATGATCTTGTGTACCTGTTGGTGTGAAAAAAGAAAAAAAAAGTTCAAAAGTTTCAGCTCCATATGTTATAATAAGTGATTATGTATGCTAAAATACTGATTCATTATTGCAGTTGATGTTCAATAATGTATCAGTAGTTTTGCATGCTATAATGTTTGTAAACTATGCGCTTGTAAATATACCCGGCAACTTGGCCTTTTACATGCCATGACCTCCAATCGTCGACAATTGAGTAATTGAGAGATCGTATCCATTTTTGTGTGCCTATGAATGGCACAACCATGTCCTTGTCCCCACTAAATGATTATTAAAAAAAAACTCATTAAGGAATAAGTTGAAATCAATGTGTTTTAATGAATATCGTTAATAAGTTTTTACCTATACACCAATGCTCGGTACCCTTTTTGCGTAAGATTTAGTTGATAATTAACTGAACTTTCAGCATTGTATGAGTAGGAAATGCTGTAATTGCACCTAATCCATGAATCCTTGGTACCCTAATTTTACCATTTAAAAGTTTACCCAGCTTTAGAAAGTTAAATAACACAAAACAAACAAATGCGTGGAAAAAATTTCATACCTCTCTGATTTTCAAGGCCTGTCTTACCATATTATCATTTGCCCATATATATGATAAAGAGTACAAGTATGACTGCAAAATTTAGAACAATGTTAGCAAATCAAATAAATTTGTAGTGTCAATTTGATGCCTTCATGGTTACTCACTCTGCATTTGATATCAGGAGCTTCTGTTTCTAGCATAATATTTGATAAATAATTCTCCCACAAGGAGCCATGACCAACTGCATTAATCTTTCTCCGAGGTGATGCAAAAGGGCATAATGGTTCTAGTATATACGCTGTATTGATTTCGTAAGTAAGCTGAAAAAAATATTATATTGGATTGATTAATTTAATTTGAGTTAGAAAATATAGCATGTTATTAATTAATTTGCAATATTTTTTATGCTTACCATCGAAAATATATCGAGTGCATTAGCACATGGTTGGTTTTCAGAATCATGATTCTGGAGATCTTCGTTTATGCAATTGGTTTGCAAAGCCTGAAAGATATACAAGTTTTTAACACGTTAATGTTTTACAAAATAATGACTTAGTGGATGGAGTCGTTAAAATTTATCAGGATAAAAAATACTAAAATCCCAAGATTTAAATCCCGTTTTAGATAAGATCCATTCCTTTACTATTTAATTTATATTCCAATTCAATTTTAATCTAAACCGCGATTTTAAAACAGATTCAACTCATAATAACATATGTACTATAATTATTTGGATCCACATTTACAATTCTAATTTTTTTAAAACAAAATAAAAATGGAAAACGATGGAAATTGAAGTTTTAAGTTTAGTTGTGGAAGGTCAACAAACCCAATTTCAAAATGTGTACAAAGCACAAATCTCAAAGTATACATCTTTTGAATCTACTATTTACGGTTTAAATCATGTTTCTACCTAAATTTTGAAATTTATGATTTACAATTTAAATCTCGTTTTGATAACCTTGTTATCAAGTATTTTTTTTTATCTGAACCAAAATTTAATGCTAAAATTCAGCAATTCTAGATAAATTTCTACTATTTTTTAAGATTCTAATATTTTAACCTGATAGAGTTCATCTGAGATAAGACCCTGTCCATGAGCAAATGGAATCTTAGAACTAGTATCTACTGATTCTCCAGTAACTGGATTGCCAATTAGATAACCCTACAATGATATGAACACATCACAGTTATATATGTTTTTCTTTCAAATTTTTGTAGCAAAATTTTAATTTTACTGACATACCTTGAGATTTAGGAGAGGTTGAATCCCCGCTTCAATATCTAATGATCAAACAAAGAAGAATTCACTTAAAATATAGGAGTACTTAACAGTTTTAGTAGTATATTGCAAAAACACATGAATACATAAACAATACATAGTTCATATATAATGTTTAGATCGATATTACTTAAAATATAATGATCAAACATAGAAAATTTCACTTAACATATAGGACTGAAATAGCAATTTTAGTAGTATATTGCAAAAAACACAGGAATACATAAACAATCCCGACTTTCAATATCTAATGATCAAACAAAGAAGAATTGGCTTAAAATATACGACTAAAATAGCAATTTTAGTAGTATATTGCAAAAACACATGAACACATAATCAATACAGTTCATATATAATGTTTAGATCGATATTACCTTGTGCAATGTAATGTGTGGCTATAGGAACAATTTTTCCACCATAAGAATCACCAGCAATATATAGATCATTGACGATGAATTGTGGATTCTCCGTTAACCACTGAATACAACATTACAATGTGTGTTCAATGAGTTTAGTGATGCTAAATATTAACTCTGTATTTACATATTACAATAAGCTAGTTATACCTTTCTTAGAAATTTGTTTACATGATTTGCCCATGTTTTGTCATCCGCTTTGTCACCTTTAGGGTTTTTAGCATATGAGAACCCGGTTCCAACTGGGGAGTCAAGAAATATAATATTTGCAACCTGAATATTTGAAAAGATAATATACATGCATAGGTAAATTATAAATTACATGATTATCGTTTTCTTATTAACTACCATTTTATGTGGAAATATACTAGATAAAATAACAATAAATCTTGAAAAATGCTAAATTAATTTACCTTTGTCCATGAATAACGATTATAAACTAAAGATGGTATGCTCCCATTGACATATTCTGCTCTGGCAAATCTTAGTGGACCTGAAAGCATAAGGGAGAAAAACTGTAAACTGGAGTGTTACGTCATTTTGGACTAAACATATGGTTGTGCTATAATTTGTCAATACAACCGCAGGTTACATTGCATTGTATTAATCGTGAAGCAGTTAAATTTAAATAAAACAAAATATATGACGAAAATATAGTACAAAATGGAAAGGTGTTCCTTTCATAGTGAATAACATAAAATATATAGATGCCTTTGGATATCAAAGTTGAAAACACACGCTTTGCTATCAAGTGCATAAAAGTTGATGTCTATATGACAGTTCGACTATGACTTGATTCATTGCAAACAAATGCATGGACGGTTTTTCTTAAGTCATCAATGACTTATGCTCATAGAATATGTTGTTCACTACGATGTTAATATCAAGTGTGACTATAAGCATGCAATTGCTAAACCTATTTTGATATACAATGGCAATGGTTTATTCTAAAACTCGTAAATATTTGTAGTAGTAGTCCAATAAAATTCTAAAACAATATATTCTCATATAAATCATTGTACAAGTAAAGCTAAATTATTAAGGTAGATGGATGGTATACCTATTTCAAAAACAAGTCCACTGAAAGCGGAACAACCAGGGCCGCCTGTGAGCCACAAAATTAAAGGATCTTCACTTGGATTTCGCTCTGAACTTATAAAATAGTAAAATAGTTCGACATCGTTCACCTCGTCAACATTTACATACCTAAATCATTTTATAAATGTAAAACCCAGCCAAAGATTATGAGTTCTAGATATCGAGAAATCTCTACTGCTAATTAAGATAATTGATTGTTCGACGATTGTCAAAGTTACTTATATGACTTTCAACTTTTCACTTTTGCATCAAGTGCACCATATGTCATATACTAGTCAATTTCAAGTTCTCTCTCACACATACATGTGCGAGTTGTGTTTTTGTGTGTATATATGCGCGCGCACATACATACTCATACTCATAAGAAACATAAAATTTCACCCATCATCGTAGCTCATATTGCAATAGTTAAGAGAATGGCCCAAGTATACAAATCATCATACAAGTATACGCAGGTTTTTCCAATTGAATTTTCGTGCATATTATGCAACATTTATTTTAATAAACATGAAGTATGTAATACGAACTTACAGTTAGCTAGGTATATCATATTAATTATTGACAGGCAAAGTTTGAATATGTGTATTAAGAAGTACCCGGTTTCAAGATGAAAAGGAAGAGGGCCTGAATATCCAGGAAGTTGAGTGATGATGTCGGATAGAACAAGGGTTGGTAAAGTTGTGACAAATAGCAAAAGAGGAAGGAGGAAGAAAGAAGCCATGCTTGCTTATAACTGTTTTACATGAATGCATTTGAATATATATATAAGCTTAGTTGAAAACAAAATGTATAGATAGCAAGAGTTTGGAATGACTTGTATAAAACATGACTTTAAGCAAGATGTATCAACCGCGCAATTTAATTTAATTTTTCTTCTTTTCTTTGTTTTTAACTGATTTTCAAAACATGTGATGGTTTTATTCATCAAGAAACCAAAACAAATGTCTTATACTTCTTTCATTCTATTAACATACGTATATGGCAAGGAATTAGCTATTAAGTGTACGAGGTTCAGCCACGGTTTCAAATGTGTTGTTACTAAGGTGGATAATTGATAATTCCAAGGAACCTTATTTAATGTATATCCATCCATTTAGCATGGTTTCTTTGCTCTTCGGCAAACGATTTTTAATTTCATACGAGTTATTCAATAAAGATCACAGCTCGTTATTTTTAGAACATGTTATTTGTTAAAAATGTGTTGGTGATTCGTAATGATTATAATAACATGCGAAGTATGACAGTTAGTGGTTAAAAATACACCATAATTTTGTTGCAAATAAGAAGAGAGCTTAATGGTAAGAATAGGACTCGGTGACAATTTTTTTTTTTTTTGGATTAATTATAAAAAACATGTAACTTATAACTAATTTACATCTATGCAGCTGTGTTTTTCATCCCGTAGCAATTAAACCCAAACTTTTATTCATAAATCTAATATATGTATAGTCTTTTGCCATCAGAATTCTGAAAAGATACACTGTTGTTGGCATTTTTTTGGATATGAAATGTTTAATTTTATGAGCACTCCATGCAAAATTAAATTGTTGTGGGATACACATCCTATCAATAAAACATATATTTTGTTAACAGTGGTAAAAATTATGGTTTAAAATTAGTGTGTTTAATTCCTTTTTTTAGTAAGAATCAATCTTTTCTCAATTCCATCTGGAGTTGAGTTTGTCCATCATTTAATTAATGATTTTGAATTAAACGTTAATAATGATTAAAAGAAAATTAGAATAAATAAAAAAAGGCAATTGTATCAATTTGATTGTAAATCTATGACGAGACCGGATGATTAGTATCTCTCAAAGTAAAAGAAACTTTTTGAAAGAAAATAACCCCTCATATACATATAAAAAATGGAGTGTTAATAACAATACCCTTCTGAAAATGGATCTTTGTAATTACATTTAGCTTACATGTTGTGTTATTATCACCATCCAAGCATTACCTCTCTATGAACTCTTACATAAAAAATAGGAAATGTTTTCAATTTGGCCATATTTTGCAAATTTATTACACAAATAGACATATTTCTAAACTATTTACAAAAATTGACCAATTTTGGCCAGTACAGCATCACGCTGACCAAAACATAACGACGACATTTCAAATGTCGAATGTAATTTTTTTGATAAAATTATACAAGTACAATTGATTTGTTTTATAAAACACCTATCACTACAAAAGAATTTTGGATTCCCTACGCCAGTTTGGCGTAGGCGCGGCGTAGGAAAAAGATTTTACCTACGCCATCCCTACGCCAAAGAAGAGGTTAGAAAACAATACGTCGCAAAAAAATCCCTACGGGTTCCCTACGCCTCCTTCCATACGCCTTCCCTACGCCGCATTCCATACGCCTTCCCTACGCCCCATTCCATACGCCTTTCCTACGCCGCATTCCATACGCCTTCCCTACGCCGCATTCCATACGCCTTCCCTACGCCCCCATTCCATACGCCTTTCCTACGCCGCATTCCATACGCCTTCCCTACGCCTATTTTCATACGCGTTCCCTACGCCTAATTCCATACGTCTTCCCTACGCCTAGCCTTCTTTCTTTTAAAGTGCAAAATTCAGATTTTCCTTACGAGTTCCATACGCCTTCCCTACGCCACCGTACACCAAAATTCAATATGATTCTATTGTATTTATCTTCATCTACCACAGATCATAATAAAATATAATAAACCCGAACATCAACAACAGAAAGCATTAAATATAATATATAACCACATGCAAAATCGTAACAATATATATTATTACAAAACATTAATGTAGAATGCATATCATTGTCAAATTACCATAAAATTGCTACAAATGTATTTAAAAAAATCATGTCCAACAATAAAATAAAGTTGCTACATAACTCAAACATAGTTGTTTCATCTAATTTAAACATCATACAATGTACCTTATAAAAATAGAACATCAAACCCACAGTCAAAACAAGACTAACTCACGAAGTCTGTCATATCTCTGATCCTTGCTCCCGCCTCAACCCCCGTATAAACTCTTGCACATAATTCATATCTTCCTGCATGGAAGATAAATCCCCTTGTAGTTTGTTAATTGTAACATCCATTTCTTGATTTTTACTTCTTAGCTCTTCTACTTCCTCTACAAGTTTCTTTCTGTCATCTGAAACTCCAAACCTAGTAGTGTATGTATTGTCTCTATATATCTACATATAAATTATTTAATCAAATTAGTACAACGAAAATAAAAAAATCTTACACATGATCCAGATGGCACAAACACAACATAATATTAACACAAAACTGAGCACACATGAATCAAATATTAGTTACGCAAATTATGCACAACAATAATGATCAATAGGTTGAGTCAATTATTCACTGCGAGACCCTTGTTTTAGCGATTCATGGGGTTCTTTTCATCTGTCTCATTTATACCATATGTACACTTTGGTTCATTTTTGATAGTGTCAAGGTTACTCAAGGGAATTAGTAGCAACCAAAGTTACCAAGTAATATAAACCTCATCCTCATTGAATCCATCCCATAAAAAATAAACCATACCGAAAGGAAAAATGATATTAAGTGCAGTTACAATGATTTCCATTCTGTCATTCCAACTGAAAAAGAAAACCGTCAGCTTAAACCCCTTAACCAAATATCACCCAATACTAACATAAACTCCTTAACCAAAAAGATAAATGTTTCGATTCCAAAACAAGGCAGAAAATAGACAGTATATAAAATGTGATTTGTGTGGTATTTTATTACCAAAGGAGGGATTAAAAGGCACAAACAACATCTAGTTGGTGGGTTTAAGGATACAAAAGCTTGTCAAAAAGCAACAAAGGAAATTCAGAAAAGAGGAGTTCTAGTGGATCCGCATCTCTAGTTTATTTCTAATGCGTATTTGCTCTAGTTTATTTCTAATGCATATTTGTTCTATTTCATTTTATTTTTTGTTTAATGCTCAGGTTTTTAATGCTTTGTTTTTTGGTTCAGTGTGTTTTTATTTGACAGCAAGCTACTTGTTATAGTATGCTCTTTTTAATGCTCAGGTTGTCCATATTCGACAGCAAGCTAAATTTAATGCTCAGGTTGTCCATATTTTCTCACGTTGTACATTTTATGTGACAGCAAGCTAATTTGGTTAGCAATTTATCTATAGTTTGTTTGTAATCATTAGATTCTTTACTGTTAAATGTAATGTTACATCCCTAATAATGTTGTTGCATATTGGCTTTATTTCATTTTTTGTTTAATGCTCTGTACATTTTATTCGACCAAGACTTAAACACTCCATCCAGTCCAAGCCTACCATTTACGTCCACTCTTCAGACGGGGCTTCTGTCTAACCACCTAATTTTGTTTTTCCTTTAGAAATCAATAGTAATTTCTATTAACATTTTCTACACCAAAATTAGCCTTATCTAATAATTTCCTAAACAAAGTAATGCAGTGTGCACACACTAATTAATTAAAACAAAATTTTAATTAATTAAAACTGTTTTCACACATTAAAGCAGTTTTGGAATATTAGAAACAAACACATCAAAGCAATTTTGGAAAAGAAATTCAACTTTTGAGTCATTACCCCAGGAATATTGCCGGTACCAGGCCTTCGTGTGCTTCTTGAGGAAGCGGACGTCTCACCTTCTCCAATAAGCTGTATGTAAAGAAGGTTTAGCTCGTCGTGAGAGAGCTCCCTACCCTGACTCTCGGTCATTTGAGCAACTCGCTCATTGTATTTGGCCTGTAATTTACATAAAAAGTTAGGTATTGTATTGTTTAACATAATTAGGAATTTGTAAATTATTATTCAAAACTTTTGTTGATTACATACAACAAACTGATCCGAGTACTCATGACGGGAATTTTTATTTCAACACTTTAATTGCAAGAACTTCAAAAATATCTCTGTATATTGATTAATATAGTTTGAGATGACTAACAAAATGGAGGGCATAGCAATTTATTGGTTATATAAAACGATCTAGGATGCTTAAACTGACTTATAGTAGCATCGAATAAACATAATCTCAAACCTAAACCCATAATAAAGTCAAATGCATGGTACTTGTAATAAAGTCAAATTTTAGCATGGTATACAAAATTTAAGCAATTTAAAGCATTGCATGTATCCGCGGGTGCGGCGCAGTGGAAAGGAGACTTGGATTCTGGTAAAAAGACACATGTTCGATTCCTACCATGCGGTTCCCTATCCTGAATTTCAAAAAAAAACACATTGCAGGTGGAAATATGCTATGGCAGCTCCAAGCTAGTTCATTTAAATTCCGACATCATGTACAAAGACATCACATGTTGGATCCATTTCATTCTACAAAGTAAACATGCATACTTGTATGAGTGACACATATTATATACTAACTGCACATCATTCCTCCTAAACTCTGAAATTATTTTCTGATGTTACATTGCTCCTTATTCTACCCAACACACAATTATGCAAGACATCTTCAACATTGTGCTTTCATCGTATGACGTTGCATTAGGATCTGTATTATCTCCCTAATGTTTGACCAAGGGAGAGTTAAATTTGGTAAGACATAATAATATGCAAAGTCTACCTGAGTGTGGAGGTCGTACTTAGGTTCACTGGTCATCCACCATATTATATACGTGTAGATTCAAGATGCTCCTACTACTACTTAAATTACTGAACCATAGACTTTAATTTACCATATTGAATTTCAATATCTTAGGCCAATGCAAGCTGGATTCAATTCATCATCCAATAAAGTGGAGATGAAATCCTTCATTATGGTGTTTTTTTGCAACCATTGAAATTTGTAAAATATACTAATCCTTTCAGCTATTTGATCATCAAATGGACAAAATTATTTGGGTTGCCTCCGCTATGGCTTTATACTCTGAGTAAATCTCAAGAGTATCCCACATTCGACCCACACTTCAGGTGTCATCTCTACAAAAGCCTCGATGACATTTAAAAACTGGGCCCATCTAAGGTTGGACCTGATGGATTCGAAGAAGGAACCTTACATAGTGTAAAACTGGACAAGACTTCCAGATTAATAAAACCCATGCTATAACAATCAATCGATAAATCATATTCGTAATGGCTCTAATGTAATAACACACATTTCCAAAAAGTGTTATATTATCTACTTATAGCATTCCACTCAAAATCATCAAAGTTTAATAAAACCCTCCACACATCATAGTGACCCACTATCACCTAACCATTTTCAAAATTAAGAAGAAAAAGAAGACATCAAATATACAAAGTAAAACAGAAAGGTACGATCAAAACTGGACTTGCCAGGAGGAGGGCACTCGGATTTTGTTATAGTTTTTGTTTATAGTTTTTCCATTATAGTTTTTGTTGAATCGTTTGAGACTGGAAAATTTAGACTGGAAGTTAAAAATATATATAAACTAAAGAATAAAAGAGAAGTTGTACTTACATTTATATAAGATCCTACTTTACTTAAGTATATAAGCAATCGGCGAAAGAAGGAGGCGGAAGAGGTGGCTAGGCGGCGGAGTCAGTGACAAGGCCAAGGCGAGCGAAATCGGCAGTTGGCTGCTGTGGGCGGAGCTACTTGCTCGGGAAGGGTCGGCGCATGACAGTGGGATGGTAGCTGGGTTTGGGTGAGTGATCGGTTTGCGGTGTGAACCTTGGTGGCTGGATCTGCAAACCTTTACAAGCTTGTGGAAACGATTTGGGATTTAGGGTTTTGGTAGTTTAGGCGTACTGAGGAAGGAAAGTGGCTGATGCGCAATGTTTAATATGTTAAAAAGACAAAAAATAGTTGATTTGGATGCAAAAGTTGAACAGATATATCTCAATGCCTATATTTTGCAAATTTATGCTTACCGGGTTAAAATTTAAACCAAGTATAATCAATTATCAAAAGAAAAAAAAGACTTTTACAATAATATAGAAAAACAATAACCCGTTAAAAAATATCACATTTCTAACAAAAGCAGATTTTCCGCAAAGTTTAATCAGTTTTCACTACAAAAGAATTCTGGATTCCATACGCCAATTGGGCGTAGGGATGGCGTAGGGAAACAAATTTCCCTACGCCACCCCTACTTCAAAAAAGAAGTCGGAAAATGATGCGTCGCAAAAATTCCCTACGGCTTCCCTACGCCGTTTCCCTACGCATTCCCTACGCCGCATTACATACGCATTTCCTACGCCAGATTCCATACGCATTCCCTACGCCGCATTACATACGCATTCCCTACGCCAGATTCTATACGCATTCCCTACCCCAGATTTCATACGCCTTCCCCACGCCATATTTCATATGCCTTGCACGTGTTCTTGAACAAGAATTTGACAAAATTTAGAGTTTGAACTTTAAAGCTCGTTAAACTGACGTCCTCAAACAAGAGTTCAGACGCAAAGTTTTGTTCATTTTATTAATTTAATTAGTTTTGTTAATTAAATAATTATTTGCACAATTAAAACTTACTAAATTTTATCAACAAGTAAATTATTTTGACTAAAAATGCATTAATATCGAAATGACATCAACTTCTGTTTAATTGCCTACATGCTAAATATTGGACATTGATTACCAACTTATTCGGGCTAGATTTAAGGTACCAACTTATGAAAGCAACATTTGAAATGAGTCATTACCCCAGGAATATTGCCAGTACCAGGTCTCCGCGTGCTTCTTGAGGAAGCAGATGTCTCGCCTTCTCCAATAAGCTGCATGTATAGAAGGTTTAGCTCGTCGTGATAGAGCTCCCGACCCTTATTCGCGGTCATTTGAGCAACTCGCTCATTGTATTTTGCCTGTAATTTACATTAAGATTTGGGCATTGTACACATAACATAGTTTGGAATTTGTAAATTAAAATTCAAAATTTTTGTTGATTACATACAACAAACTGTTCTGAGTACTCATCAATCCATTCGCCATCTACAGAACCGTCCGGTTTCTCAACATAATGTGTTCGAATGTACACTTGCATGTATGTCGGTGTTCGACCTTGTTCTTTCTCCTGAAAAATAAAAATAATTTATCGTGTGTTTATTTGAATTGTATACTAGTATTATTAAATAACTTAAACAATCACCATATCATTCATCCATTGTGCCATTGATTTAGAACCACATCTATGTGGTCATGGATTGCTTTTGCGAGCGATTGAGTTCTTTTGAGAAAGCTTCTTCACATCCTCCCTCTCCCAGTGGGCTAAAAACTGTTGCCATACCTCATTTGTTATACAAGCATTCTTCTTTTTATACCTTTTCATGTCTCCAACAATCCACCTATACTTCAAAGAGCACTTTTGATCCCATAATCGTCTGACATCGGCAAAAGAAGTGGTGGGATCCCAAGAGTACAATGCCTATATGGGAATTTGGGAGTAGATTAAATGAACTTAAAAACTTAATCATGGATGGACTAAAAATATTGTAATATCGTGAATTTCAAAATTATTTTACCTTAAACTCTTCAAACCAATGATCCTTAATATTTGCTGGAACCACACTAAAGCAAGGCCAAAATGATGTTATACGGGCCTTAAGCATAGATGATATAGCACGAGACGTCGAGGCACTATTCGCGAATTCCCAGCTATTAATGCACAAATTACATTAATCCTTTATTGCATTATTAACATATATGATAATTCAAAAGCTTATAAATTTTACTTACTCTCCACTCTCCCTGTAATAGATATACATGTTGCCGACTGAGGAAGTCGAGCCAGTCTGTGACATATGTCCAGATAACCTAGGGGTGCCTTCATCATGATCATCGCCATTTGAAGGGGTGGGTTGTTGATCGGCGGAGGGAGGTGTTGGTTCGATCAAAGCCAAACCACGTCCACTACCACTACGACCACCACTACTACGACGACCACCACCACGAGAACTCATATCTGTGAAAAGAATACAACATATACAAGTATATACATAAGATAAGGTAACATTTAGAATGAAATTTGTGAACTTTATTTAAGACAAGGTTTGAAAACATTCATCAACATAAAAGCAATCGAGCAGCTTAAAACACATGCAAACAATCATAATTAAATATACATGCTACCAATCTTCATTATCATCATCACTCTCAATATTTACACTCTCATCTTCAAGTTCACACTCATCTTCATCTACTTCAACTTGCTCATCGTCGTCTTCATCTACTTCGACCCCATCATTAACGTCATTAATAAGAGATCCTATATCTTCTACTTCTTGTACAATCTCCAGTAGTTCGTTAGGTTCTGGATCATTTTGGTACGCTATATTATCGGTTATGATCGTGTTTGAGTGAAATGACCATCTCGGTTTTGTCCTATCCAGCTCATAACATGCAAGAACTTTGAAGTTTGGACGCATAGGATTAATTTTAAGCTCTGGACGATTGCAATAGTATTCGATATCTTTTCTTAATCTCAAATCATCTTTGGTTTTTCCTTTCACATTCATAATTGTATGAAAAAAATTCTCAAACACATTTTTTTCAATATGCATCACATCCAAATTGTGTCGAAGTTTTAGATCCTTCCAATATGGTAATTCCCAAAATATACTCTGTTTGCACCGGTTGTGATAATCCCCTTTGCCAGGAATTTTAGGCTCTTTGTTTCCCGTCTCGTGTAATTTTGCATAATCTTTTACAATATCAAATACCTCTTCTCCATTCAAAAATGTTGGTGGTTGCAAACTTATAATTTTATTTCTTTCAAAAATTTTCTTATCACGTCTAAACGTGTCATTTGTATGCAAAAATCGACGGTGGCAATCCCACCAACACTGCTTACCACCATGCTTTAGTGTAAATGCTTTTGTTGAATCCATGCACACGGGGCAAGATAATTTACCCCCCGTACTCTAGCCCGAAAGCATCCCGTACGCGGGAAAATCGCTTATCGTCCACAATAAACAAGCAAATAGTTTAAAAAAATTTCTCTTTGACACGTCGTAAGTGTCAACACCCTCTACCCACATCTTCTTCAGGTCCTCGATTAAAGGTTGCAAATAAACATCTATTCCGTTTTTTGGATTTTTCGGCCCAGGGACAATTAGAGTTAAGAACGTGTATGGATTTTGCATACACATCCAAGGAGGTAAATTGTAAGGTGTTAAAATAACTGGCCAAGTGGAGTACTTTTTGCCATACTGGCTAAAAGGTTGGAAACCATCAGTACATAAACCGAGCCTAATATTTCGTGACTCCTTGGCAAAATCAGGATATTTGTCATCGAAATGTTTCCATGCTTCTCCATCTACAGGATGACATAAAACCTCTTCCTCTCGAACTCGTTCACTATGCCATCTCATATGCTCTGCAGTGGCGTAAGACGAATACAATCTTTGCAATCTAGGAATAAGTGGAAGATAATGTAAACGAGTAAAGGGTACACCTTTACCGTTACTTTTTTTCTTTTCATATCTTCCTAAGCCACAAAACTTACATTGTGAACGGTCTATGTCCTCTTTCCAATATAGCATGCACCCACTTCGACATGTATCTATCTTTTCGTACGGCAATCCAAATGCGGACACTTGTTTTTTTAATTGATACCAATTTTCTGCCAATCTAGTCTGCAAACCGGATGGGACCACATCTCGAACTAAACTAAGAACATCATTCATTAATTTTTGTGTACAGTTGTTTGTGGATTTTATAGCAACTAACCTAGAAGTCGCTGCCAACTCCGTCATTGGACATCCATCAAAAAGCGGTTTTTTTGATGCTTCTAACAAGTCGAAAAATTTCTTAGCTTTTGGATTTGGTTCTTCCTCTACATCCAACGAATTAGTCAGCAAACTCGGACCAGCGGCATCAATAACCATTTCTGTCATTCTATTTTCTGAAGTAGTGGATTCATCAAAATCAACACCAATATTTACGTTATCATCCTCACCAACCACCGATGTATTAATAACATTCATCATATCTTCACCATGATGTATCCACACATAGTAATCATCCATAAAACCGTTTTTAGTCAAATGCTTTTGAACAACTTCATAAGAATGATGTTTAGTGGCTTTACACTTCTTACAAGGACAACGGATTTCTGTCATGTTTGTCTCGTTGGAAGATGCCACTAGCATGAACTCGGTTAAACCTCTTAAAAACTGAAATGGCATCGTTCCTCTATGCCCTACATTTTTGTAAATCCAAGCTCGACGAACTTTCAGAATATATAATTTATACGTTTAACTTATATTCATTATTGTTTACTTTGTTGTATTTAGATCATTATCATTTTATCACATTTATAAGACTAAAAAGAGTGTTGACTTTTTCATTTAACTTATATAATAGCTCTCCACTTTTCTCTTTCTTGCTGAAAATGAAAAACATGTAGAGGTCACTAAAGGAATGGAATAAAGGTCTAACTTCCTTTAAATTACTGCTACAAAATTTAACAGAAATAAATAATGTTCTCTATTAAAAATTATTGGAGGATTCCTTAGATGAACTGGCGATAAGTGAATATAAGGACAGCCTGCTCAAACTGGGATGCATCATCCATGAACATGCTACAGACATAAAAAAAATCTAAAATTCGATGCTTAAATGAAGGTAACAAATGTAGTAAAATTTTCATGTCTGCAATCAGTAACAAAAACTCTATCAAATGCCTGATCGACAACAATAGTAATCCCGTTCATGATTTTAATTCTCTGAAAAACACTACAGGAGGTTACTTTACAGAATTACACAACTCTGACCATAATATGTATAATTTTCCAAACATCACACGTAATAAAATGTTAACAGAGTTTGCCAAAGTTAAACTTAAATGAAAATGTCTCATTGGACGAAACTAATGACGAGATATACCGATTACTGTTATGTGATTGAGGAAGCTGTGGCGCAGAGGAAGCTACTGGCGGAGGCGCGGAAGAAGGTACTGGTGGTGGAGGCGCGGAGGAAGCTACTAGCGGTGGAGGCGCGGAGACATCTACTGGCGGTGGAGGCGTGGAGGAAGCTACTGGCGGTGGAGGCGCGGAGGAAGCTACTGGCGGTGGAGGCGCGGAGACAGCTACTGCGGCGCGGAGGTAGAAGGAGTTGGGGAACGGAGGCAGAAATTGGGGAACGGATCTAGGGTTTTTTTGCTCCCTCTCGTTGGAAACGGAATGAATAAGGAGTGGGGATAAATATTATTATAATTTTTGTAAAATGGCCCGTGTAGAAAATGTGCAGGGAACCACTAACGCTTTCCCTACGCCTTCCTCACGTTTTCATGATTTGCCTACACCGCGCCTACGCGGCGTAGAGATGGCGTAGGGAATTCCGGGTTGGAAAATAACCCTTTCTCTTGTAGTGTTTATTTTTAAGTTTAACTGAATTTAATTTTTTTTATATAATGTAAATTTCTTGCTTACTTTTCTTGAATCATAATTTTCATATTTCGGACTATTAATTTGGTATTTCAACTTATTAAATTTAATTATTATTCTTTTTTAGTTAATTAAACATCTAAAAGTTAATTATTATAATTTAAATTTAATATATATATATATATGTATATACATATAATTTTATTTTAGTTTCGAAAGTTAATACGATTTACTAAAAAATTAAATTATATATTTTTATAATATAATTTCAAGTTAAACTACAAAAGTTAATAATTGTCTGGCGTAGGTAAAGCGTAGAGAAATTTCAACCTCTTTCCTCCACAGGCGTAGGGAATGCGTAGGGAGAACAATAAGGTGTATGGAATGGGTAGGCAATTCCCTACACATTCTCTACGCCGTAGTCAATTGTTGGAGAAACTGATGGGCGTAGGAAATGTGTAGGGAATTCTCTACGCCGTCCCTACCCCTTCCCTATGTTTCCACGTTTTTCCTACGCCGCGCCTACGCAGCGTAGGAATGGCGTAGGGAATTCTGGGTTGGAAAACAGCCCTCTTTTTTGTAGTGTATACAAGCGCATTTTGATATTGCGCCATCTGTTTTTTTATTTGACAAAGGCGTATTTTGAAAGAGTGCTCCTATTCCATAATTTTAGATATATATGCGGCATTTGAAAACGCGCCAGGTTTTTGGCTATAAATATACAACATCCTTCCTTCCGCTCTCTCCTCTCGTTTCTACTTTACAAACTTCAAACCAAAAACCCAAAACCCTCACACATTTCTCCTCCACAAATCTATTTCATTTTTCATATAAATTGTATAATTTTGTTAGATTTGCTTCAATATCTAAAGTAATTCTGAAAAATTACATTCGATTATCACATTTTGTAGATATATTGTAAAATTGTATACTTTTTTTACTAGTTGCTATATACAACTGAGAAATTGACAATGATGTTCTGGTTAAATTTTGTGACAATTTGGAGTTTGATTGTGATGTCAATGTCGATAACATCGAATTTTTTCCCAAAACACAATTTTCACACAATTCTCATAATTATGATATTGTATCTGAAACTCAATTCACTACTAGAACGGCTTCGTTTTGCGACTTATATGGGCGAGGCTAGCGACGGCTAAAAAACGCGGTCGTCACTAGCCGTCGCCTACCTGAAATATAATCCACGAATGGAGAACGTTTTCAGCGCTTTCCCACCATCCCCTTTCTTACTCTCTTCTTCCTGGCCAATTTCGATTTCTGCCGCCCTAAGCCGCCTCCAGCCGCCACCAGCCGCCTCTAGCCGATGCCGACGACTCCTTCCTGCTGTGCAATCCTTCCTCCTTCTATTTCTCCCGATTTTTTGAGGTATATTGTGTTAAACCCTATTTATGCAAAATTTAGTAATTTTGGTATAAATATGTTAGATTAGTTGTTATTAGATGATGGTATAGTTTATTAGTTGATTTGGAGATAAAATTAAAATCCTAATTTAGAAAAGTAGTTGATTATTGATTTGAAATTGATGATTATTGTATATTAGTTGATGATAATAGTGTGTTAGTTGATTTGGGGATGTTAGTAAGTGATTTGATTGTTCAATTTGTAATTAAAAGTTAGGGTTGATTTAAAATTCGAAAATTAGTATTATTGATTAATATGCTTATTGATAAGTTTACGCGAATGTTTGTTATTGAAAAACGATGTTTGTTATAGTTTACGTGAAAATTAGTGTATAATTATTGATTAATATGATCCTAAGTAGGTACGGGTAAACATAAGTAATATTCTTTAATTAATTAGTGCATGTTAATTATAACTGTTGGTGCTTAGTATAAAATTAATTTATTTTAATTTTTTATTATTAGTGCTAACTTCTAATTTTAGCTTACAAAATCAGTAAATTAAAATTTTATTAGTTAAAAGAGTTTGAAAATACGTTATAAAGCGTATAATTTAGTTAACAAAATGTTAAGAAAAATTATACTTAAATCGATTTTGTAAAAAGTTTAAGAAATGAAGATAACAACAACGAATATTGTACTAAAATCGATTTTGTAAAAAGTTAAGTAATGAATATTACAACAAAAAATATTCTATTAAAATCGATTTTGTAAAAAAAATCAAAAAATGAATATGAAAACAACAAATATTGTACTGAAATTGATTTTTCAAAAAGTTAAGAAATGAATATGACGAGAACAAATACGGTACTCAAATCGATTTTCTTTAAATTTAAGAAACGAACATAACAAGAAGAAATATGCTACTGAAATCGATTTTCCAATAAGTTAAAAATTGAATATAACAACAACAAATAATGTACTCAAATCGATTTTCTAAAAAGCTATGAAATTTATATACAAGAACAAATATTGTACAAAAATCGATTATCTAAAAAAATTTGAAATGAATATAATATTAATTTGAAAATAGGCATTAAGTATTATTATAACAAATACAACAACCACAAATTAAAGCCTTTAGTCCCAAAAGGTTTTAATTTATTTTAAAAAATACAATAACAAAAATACTCCTCTTGGATGCAAAGTAATGCGTAGAAGAGAAGTGAACTGAAGTGTTGTCAAAAGTAGACAGAAGTGTGGTGTGTGAAGCCTTTACTTCTAAAAGGTTTTACTTTATTTTAGAAAATAAAACAACAATAATATATCACTTGGGTGAGAAGTTGTGCATAGAATAGAAGTGAAGTAAAGTGTGGTCGAAATTACTAACCTATTTTTTTAAATTAGGAACAATGTTCGCTTATTTTGTCGACCGTACATGGATGTATGAAGTCAAAACTGGATTGAAAGGTTCGGTGAAAGAGTATTTCTACAATGGGGTTTTTAGGCTCAAGGAAAAAGATAGAGAAAATTTTAGTTTCAGGGACAAAAAGTTTGTTTTTATGTTGAAGGACACATTTTAGTGTAAATCACAGAATGATTAACTATCATTTTCAGTTTACACTAAAAAGTGTCCTTCAGACTAAAAAGCAAACTTGTTGTCCTTAAGACTAATTTTTTTTGCAACTTCTTCTTTGTGCCTATTTACCTGTTCTATCTACAATGGTGTACATGAATTTATTAGATTCACAATATCTAATAATCGAAATAAAAAAGAACTTCGTTGCCCTTGTAGTAAGTGTCAACATTTGAAGCATTGGAAATCAAATACAGTTAAAGTACATTTTTATAAATCTGGATTTGTGCCAAATTATTATTTATGAGATCGTCATGGAGAACTTGTTGCACCTACAGCGGATCCTATTGCGTCAAAGGTCGATGTTGTTATGACGAATCCAATAGAAGATATGGTGGAAGATGTAGCACGATCAATGTTCCCTACTATTCAAGTTGACGGTGAAAACGTCAATGTCGAAGAAGAACTGAATGTGGGAGCAAAAAAAATTATGATTTATTGGATGCCGCTAAGAGACCGTTGTAGGATGGTTGTAAAAGTGGAACCGAATTATCGGTAACCGCTGAATACATCACTATGAAATCAAAATTCAATTTTATAGAAGCTGGATTTACAACAGTTGTACAAGCTGTAAAACGGCATATGCCACCCAATAATCTAATGTGCGACAGTCATTATAAAGTGAAAACACTTATGTCGACTTTCGGTCTGCCTTACCAAAAGATAGATACATGTATAAAAGGTTATATGTTGTATTAGAAAGATGACATTAATCTTAGGAACTGCAAAATATGTAATGAGGAAAGATATAAACCAAGAAAAAAGAAAGGATAGGAAGTTCCATACAAGAGAATGCATTATTTACTAATTACCCTTAAACTTCAAAGGTTATATGCGTCTTCGGCCACGACATGTCATATGCGATGGCACAGCGTGAGAAGACAGGCAGAGGGAACTTTGACACATCCATCTGATGGAGAAGCATGGAAACATTTCGATAAGACGTATCCCACATTTGCTGCAGGGAGCCGTAACGTCAGACTTGGTTTATGTACAGATGGGTTTTCGTCATTCTCTCATTTTGGTAGCAAATATTCATCTTGGTCTATATCATTACTCCTTATAATTTACCTCCGTGGATGTGTATGAAAACTCCATACATGTTTCTCACTATTGTCGTCCCTGAGCCTGATGATCCGACACAAGAAATCGATGTTTATTTACAACCATTAATCGAAGAGCTGAAAATATTGTGGCTTGAAGGTGTTGAAACATACGACATTTCACAAAAAAGGAATTTTTGTATGTTCGCTTCTTTGTTATGGACTATTAGTGATTTTCCTGCATATGGGATGCTTTCAGGTTGGAGTACGATCGGTCGTCTAGCTTGTCCTTATTGCATGGAAGAAACAAGATTATTTCTTTACGGTATGAAAGGAAAATTTCTTGGTTTGATTGTCGTAGATGTTTTCTCCATCCCAATCTTACTTTTAAAAGAGATAAATAAACTTTAAAGCTAACAGAGAAGAGAATATACAACCACCAAAGATTTGGTCAAGCGAAGAAATATGTGAAATTGTAAAGGACTACCCGAAGGTACATGAAACTGGAATACAGACTGAAATTCAAGGTGAATAAGACATTCCTAATTGGTGCAAACAAAGTATATTTTGGGAGTTATCTTATTGGAAAGATCTCCTACTTCGACATAATATGACGTGATGCACAACGAAAAAAACATGTTTGATAATGTGTTCAATACAATTATGAATGTTAAAGGGAAAACTAAGGACAATTTGAATTCAAGACTCGAAATAGCACACTTTTGTAAACGTCCCGAACTTCATATGAAGCCCAATGATAATAAAAACCCAAAGCATATCATGAGTTAGACAACAGGCAAATAAAACTCATGCTAAAGTGGGTGGAAGGACTAAAATGCCCTGATGGGATGTCTTCTAATCTCCGTAGATGTGTTACTTTAAAAACAGTAAATTGAGTGGGATGAAAAGTCATGATTGTCATATCATAATGGAATATTTATTACCAGTGGTTTTCAATGAACTGTTGCCCATAAAAGTGTGGAGTGTTATAACAGAATTAAGTCTGTTTTACAAACAGATTTGTTCGACAACGTTAAAAATCGACCGTATATGTACACTTGAAGTAGAAATCCTTATACTGCTATGCAAACTGGAGAAAATATTTCCGTCTGGTTTTTTTAATGTAATGAAGCATTTACCTGTTCATCTTCTATTCAAAGCTCTTCTTCGAGGTCCTGTGCAATATGGATGGATGTATCCATTTGAGAGGTAATAGTAAATATCCGTAAAATTGTTGTTAGTTTAAAATTCAGATTTACGCAAGTGCATTTAAATTGAATTAATTTTGTAATAGGTACTTGAATCATCTGAAGAAAAAAATTAGACAGAAAGCACGAGTTGAAGGTTCAATTTGCAAATCATATCTTGAAGAAGAAGCTTCATTCTTTTTCTCTCATTACTTCAGTGGTTATGTGAACTTATCATTTGCATCTGGTCCTCGTAATGATGTAGCCGTTGAAGAAGATTATTCACGGACAATGTTGTCTATTTTTAAACAACATGGCCGACCTGTTGGAAAATGTGTGGAAATATGGTTAGACGATAGAGATCAACATGTAGCACACACATATGTTCTTCTTAATTATACTGAAGTTGTACCATTTGTTAGGTAATAATAAATTCATATTTATTTCAATGATACTTACATTTTACTCATAATGTAACATATAGTACATATATATTCGCAGTATTTACGAATCACAGCATCCATCTGGCGATCTCAGTAAGAAATTTTTTAAATGGTTTTCGAACTACGTTTATGATCCAAGAAACAGCGTCGTTGATAAAGGATTACAACATCTTGTGCTCGAACCAAAAAGAAATGTCAGGACATATCCAATATTCTTCATCAATGGATTTAAATTCAACACCAATGATTATGGTGTTAAAAATTAACATATAACAGTGGTGTAATTGTCAAAGGTAGTGACGATCCAAATGAGGATATAAAATATTTTTACGGTGTCTTAACACAGGTTTTAGAATTGACATATTATGTACAACCTGCAGAAAAAGTTTTATTATTCAAGTGCAATTGGTTCGGCAATATTCCTGGTTCTGGAATCAACGTGCACAAAGATTATAAACTTATAGAAATAAAGCACACCTCACATTACTATAAGTATGATCCTTTTGTATTGGCCAATCAAACATCACAAGTTTATCGTGTTCCGTATTCATCCTTAAAAAGAGATAAAGAAGATTGGTCTGCTGTTTTTAAAACAAAGGCAAGATTTACGTTTGATGGAATTAATATTCCGGAAGAAGCAGCGTATCAAACGGATCTTGAGCCCAATGATGAAATAATAATAGCTGATGATATTGATTTGGGTTTTTAAATGATGAATCGAATGTTTTAATAGAAGCATTTGAGAGTACAGAAGAGAACGATATAGAGTATGAGACCGAGACTGGATCAGAAGACGACGAAGACTAAAAGTTTTGAATTTTTGTATCAGTTGTTGTATAATGTATATTCTGAGTTTCACCTGTTATCAATAATGATGACTATGTTGTGAGTTATGTCTTATTATTTTTTTAAATTATGTATATATACTCAGGAGATCCTGTCTCATTTATGACGTTTTAGTGCAAGTTTTATGTGATGATGATTAATCAAACATGTTTTGTAATAATGAACTGATATTTTTTTCATTATATGAAATGATATGTTTGTAATAGATATACACAGGAGACATTCTAGCAAATCTCATCTTTCTCCTTCCGCTGGTGCGGGTGCCAACGGCACATCGCCAGATTTACGTCCGGTGGCAGTGGTAGTGCTGAAGAGCGCGGGGTAAGTATCAAATTTATCGCATTTTCACAATTTAAAATTTATTAAATTCGTACATCTTATTTTATACAGGGGATTTAAGGTCCGGCCGAGCGACTTTATTCTACAAGTGTCGAGGAAGGCATTCATGAGTTGGATGTCGAGATGCCGGGCTCACTAGGATGACATTCCCAATCACATCAAGAATGTCGTATTCGTGGACTTGATGGTAATTTTAAATTTATAATTTATTTGTAAATTAATACAATGTATATAATTCAAACCAATATTAATTTCAATATGTAGGCAGCTGTTTGTATGGACCTGCAAGATATGAATATTTTTATCAATCACTGGAACCAGAGAATACGCAAAAATTACAGAGACACCATATCAAAAGCCAAGAGAGCGGGAAAGAAGCCATCTTGGATAGGTGCTGATGTATGGGCTCAATTTCTACAGCCGTAGGAAACTCTGAAGTCGAAGGTAAGTAATCAATATCATTTCATTTTGTTATTACATTTTGCTTAAAATTCGTATATTAGGTGGATTAATTTAGTTAATTGTGCGTTTAAATTTATAGGAATTATTGGCGCGAAACCGTGCAAACAGGGCTAAAAATCCCGCTTTGCACCGCGGTGGGTCGAAGTCCTTCCAACAGCATCGGAGGGAATTGGTAAAGTTATAAAATGCATTTCTAAATAGTTGTAAAATAATTCAGTCATATTGGTAATATTATTCATTGTATATATAACTTCAGTTTCAGCAATATAATCGTGAGCCTACATTGGCTGAGGTCTTCACTCACACATATGCCGTCGAGCGTACGGATGAGGAGGGAAATATTTCGTATGAATTTATGGACGATAAATCCAAATCTGTGATGGTAAATTTTTTTACTGCACATTTAATAAGTTCTTTATTATTTATTATTACAAACTACTATTCATCATCGCAGAAGAGATACGAGATGGAGAAAGCTCGAGTGGCGCAGTCCACTGGCCGTGAGTTGACCTTAGAGGAGGAGGACCATATTTGGGATGCTCTTATTGACCCGCCTAATCGGAATAGGCGTTATGGTTATGAAAATCAGGAGGTAAACTGCTTCAATAACTAATATATAAATTATATTTAATCCTAAAGCAAATTATATTCCAATCAAATAACTTGCAGGCAATGATGACCCAGAGGGCTTATAGGAGATCCCAAGTCGAGTAGGAGATAGCTCAGCTTAAGCAGTAGATGGTAGAATACAATGACTGTCGGAAGGGTGGAGGACTGGCGCAGTTGCTAGATGAGCGGATTGCGACCTTTTTAGCAGAGCATGGGAGGATGCCTGGTGAGGATGGGTCGGGAGATGATGAGGATGAGGATGAGTATGTGCGGATTTTTTTTGACTTGTAGTTATTGACTTGTGTTGATGGAGTTGGTACTTTATTGATGGTTGCGTATAGTGATGATTGTGGATTTGATGAACATTAGTATTTGTGTAGATATGGTTGTGTTTGTTGATGGAATATTGGTTTTAGTTGATGAAAGTATATGTAAATATTGATATTTGTGTTATCTTTTTAATTATTTGTGATATGTAGGAGATTATACGTTGCATGTGATGTTAATGGTTGTGATATTTAGTTTATATGTGTTGAGAGTGAAGCGAGATTGAGATATGACGTTTATTGTGTGGTTTGGAAGGATTAAAGCAGAGCTGGGCAAATTTGAAGGTTTCAGGATAGCGGTGGCTAGTGACGGCTGGCTGGTTACAGTTTAGCAGCGTATGGCGACGGCTAGCGACAATCGTTTGGTTCCAGCATTGCGACGACTAACGACGGCTAAATTTCTCAGGTTGCCGTCGCTAGCCATCGCTAAAACGATGACGATGCCGTCGCTATTTTGCTAGCGTCGTCCGGTTTTGTAGCGGCATTTAGCGACAGCTACCATCGGCCGGTGACGGCCGCCGACGGCTAATTGCCATCGCTAAATGAAGTCGTTCTTGTAGTAATTGAATGTGGAGGCAATTAAAAACGTTAGCGATGATATAGAATTTATTGTTCATATACCCAGCAAAGAAGGTCATAGTGATATAGGTCACATTAATCAAGAAGAGAACTGTGTCGATAGGTCCATTAAGTGGAGAAAAGAATTAGCTATTGGAGAGCACCCCCTGAATTATTATAATTGTGGAGTTACATGTGATGTGATCATGTGCAAATTTAAAAAAAAATGCAGGTTTTCGGTTCTACGGATGTCCATGGCATGCGTACCTTAGAGCGATGCTTAGCTAATGTTTACTCCTAATGCAATTTCTACCTGTGGATAGATTCTCCAATGTAGTGATGTTAGGGTATCTCGTATTGTATGTGGGTAATAAATGCATATCAGAAATTATAGTCCCACATCGTGAAAAATAATGAAGGTGAAATTGTATATATCAGAGTTTGGTCGTGTATAAGAATAACACTACACCAAAACAGATGATTCCCAACGAGTATAACTATCGCAAACAGTTTCAGCAACGCTTATTAGCGTCGATGTAGGGGCGTCGCAATTTATTGCCAACGCTTATAAGCGTTGGGGAGTTTAGTTTCCCAACGCTAATAAGCGTTGAAAGGTTGTATTCGCCAACGCTTATAAACGTTGGTGTATATTATTTAGCAACGCTTATAAACGTTGGCAAATTAACCATCCAACATTGTTTAATTTTCTATGCTGACGCTTATAAGCATTGGTAAATTTTAATTGCCAACGCTTATAACGCTGAAATATTTTCATTCTCAATATAGTCAATTATTTTAACATTAATAAACAATTAATAACTAACATGATATGCATTATTATACTACATTCAATAGGAACCCAAAATTTACAATATTCATGATCAAATAACATAAATTTCATAGTCAACTACTTTATAACAATGTCAACTACTTCGTAACAAGTACAATACATAATTAAGTTGGTTAATTCAATACATAATCAACTACTTCATAACAATGTCAAATTGGAATACAAAAGACAACGTAAATTTCATAGTGAAATTCTACAAATACCGAATACGAAACTCCGGCCATAGTTTCATAGTTACATCTTTTACAGCTCGAGCCATCTTCACTTGTTTTATAGAAGAAGTATAAGTAATTGCTCGACAATAATTTTATGTCCAGCCTTCCAAACCGTTGTTCGTGAAATATCTGCTACTGGATTCACTACAACAAAACAGTGGCATCAAAATGATGAACTTTTTCATCAGAAAATGTTGCACCGTTGCCTTTTATGCTTTCAAAGAAGATGGAACCTGCATTTAGATGAACTTTCATAAAAAAATTTCCCTCTTTTTGGAAGCATTAACTTCATAGTAAAAACTTCAAGTATTAATATTTGATTAAAAAGATGAATGAGATTTTAAGGAAAACCTAGATTTCTTCTGTCTTTATTGTCTGAAACGTTCCAGCGTCCATTATTGGATAAACTGGCGTGTTTTCTTTAAGATGAAATAGTCCATGACATATAACAAAGCTTTTCCAACTGCCAACTAAGCTGCATCAAGGGTAATAAGATATGAGAAACCCTTCAAAACCTGCAAAACATGGAAAGTTGTACCAAATACATCAATTACAAAGAAAATATATCACACAAAAATGACATGATCAATTAGTTCATTTATTGAACAGAAAGAAAAAAAATGGTAATCGAGTATTTTGAATTTTCAAAGAAGAATTTAAAGAACAACCTAACATGGTTTGTAGTTATATTTTATTGCAAGCATATCCAGATGTAGATTTTCAGAATTTAACATGCTCATCTATTTGTTTTTACCTTATGACTTGTGTATTCAGAAGCCAAACCAAAAATGATTCTCAAGTGCTGCAAGTTACTTATAGGTTTTGAATTAAACTTTAATCAGTACTAATTCAGTTTCAGCGAAGCTTGCAGGTATAAAATAGAAACATGTAGCAAATTGCAAACGTACCACTGTGTAATTAATACATAGAAGATAAACAATTGCGATGTACTATTAAACAGAACTAGAAAGAAGATACAAGGAGGTAAATGCATGTCATTAAGCATTTCAGGGAGGCTAAAGGCTAGAGCCTAGAGCTTATCAAGCTAACTATATACCTAATGGTGCTTTAAATTTCCTTAAGGTACAGTTAAAAGGTTCATACTTTTTGCTCTAACTTTATTTGAAGATATAAAAGAAAATAATTAACCCAATGGTTAACTGTCCGATATTCTAAATCCAGTTTAGATTATTTGAAGAAAAAAAATTAATGACTTGAACTCTATGCTTGGAATTCCAATGAAAATTTCAAAGTGTTCGCAGCCAGTTTTTGACGCTTGACGTTCGCGTCAATTTGGACAAGTGATGTTGAACCAAATGAATCATTTAAGCTAACCATTGAAAAAATGATCAGTTGTCGTTAGATGCGTTGACGCATCAGAAGCCAATAAATTATTTCTATCTCTTCATCTCCTCTATCATATTTCCATTCGTCATACCCCAATCTGAAAATTCAACGTTTTTTCATTGATTCTACATAAGTTTTTGAGACAATTTTTTACATATTTGTATTTATCGTATAAATAGTTCTCTTCTATTTTACTCGAAATTTTTTGAATTTTTTTCACACAGTGTCGATACATAAATTGTCCAATTCTACTAGCAATATCGTTGACTGAACCGAGAAATGGACATTGGCATTTATTGAAATTTGGTACAAACACATTGTGACTCGAAAAGGTCGGGTTGGCTATTGGTACTTCAATATCGTTGATGTCTTCAACACTCGACTGGAGTCAATTACAATGATAGTCGGATAAAGAATAAGTTTGACAACCTTAAACGTGAATGGAACCCGTGTAACAAGCTGTTGTAGATTAAAAGCGGGTTTTGAAATGTGGAGAAGGACATCGTCGGAGGAACCGACAAGTGCTGGGACTTCGTCTCGTAATCGTTAGCTAAGTGGAGTTTCGTCTCGTGAGGATGAGATGATATAGATCTTTCGTTGGATTATGGATGTGCGACAGGAGAATGACCTATTTTTCAAATGAGAAATCACAATTATTCTGACCAACAGTGCAACACACTACACAGTTGTCTGTGTGCTGATGAACAATCTCGAAGAAGTTAGATGGCTTATTCTATGTCTAGTAGCAAGATTTATGATATATATATATATGTGTGTGTGTGTGTGTGTGTGTATGTGTGTGTGTGTATATGTGTGTGTGTATGTATATATATATGTGTGTATATGTGTGCGTGCGTGTGTGTATTGTATTTCGAACTACTAGTATGTAATAAAATTTGTCTTTTTTATTGCATATAAATGATGAATCCTTATGGAAGGTTTGTTCAGAAACAAGTAACCCTTGGGTAAAAAACCTATTCAGCAAATTCAAATAGCTTCTATCTAATCTTTGACTACATTTCAGTAACAATTACTACTGATAATGATGGTACAAACAAACAAACAAAAAAAATCCTTTTTTTAACAGGACACAGTGTTGTAAAAGAGCATTTATAGCAGCCTCTTGGATAAGGATTATCTCTAGTCACTTTCTGGCCATACTTCCTCCACTGCTACCCATCTTTAAGCAACTATTTATAAAATCGACTTTAAGTCAACCTACCTAAAATTACAGGTAATGGCAGAAATGCAATACAGAACTGAAACATAAACTGACCAGACTTGTATCAGATGGATCTGTTTCAACACTGACTTTTGATATTCTGGCCTGACCACCTTCTTCATTCAATAGTCTTTCTTCATCACTTGATGTACTATTTCTTTTCGGGAAGGCGAAGGTCATTGGACTATTAAAAGATGTAGTGCTACTCATCATTTTAAAAAGTTCGCTTTGCATCATGTTATAATTTGCTTACATTGATGATAGAATTGGTTGGACAACACTAATTGTGTTCAATGAAACAATTGCGAAGAAAATACAAAGACCACATATTCTTTCCACGTGCTTACTAAACAAAGTCAACTTGGATCTGATAGCTACAAACTTCAAAAGCAACAATTTCTATAGTGGTATAATTGATATAACCATCACTGGCATATATGGACAAAAAGAAATCGACTTAGCCTCATCATTCAGCAATGCAAGCAATTAGCGAAGAAATCTAAACACTTGAAAAGTTTAAAAAAGCAAAACGGAGAAATCACTAAAAGTTTTTAACTTATCTGATATTCATAAACTGTAAATTATTTTCTATACATAATTTACACCTAATACATATCCTAATTTTGAAAGAGCAAAGAGGTTAAAGTATAAAAAGTAAATTTATGAAAAAGAGGACATATGAAAAATCTGAAATTGGAGTTTTAAATTTAGGATTCATATATATACACACACACACACATATATATATATATATATATACACACACACACATATATATACACACACATACACACACACACATATATATATATATATAAACACACACATATATGCTTATTTATTTTGAGTGATGGAACGAATAGCAAACGGAACATACCATCCAATCCATATGTTATCCCAGTTATAAAAAATAACTAATAAGCTTCTTCCTTTTCTCCCTTAATCAACTCCACATCCATATTGTGGAAAAATAGCAGCAGCTTTAACAAATCACAATGCAGCAAAGAAGCACATATATTTGGAGATCTGCACCTTATCTTAACAGTTGTTCTTCTCTTCCTCATCCTAGTCTAAATTTAAAAAACAAGCGCAGAAGCAGCAGTTTTATGTTTTTAATATTTCTTAAGGGGAACAACTAAAATGTAAATTCGTATGATACCCAGATCAAAACCCTCATCATCAGTAGTGCGCATATAATATAGTTAACACATGTAAATTTATGTTTTTTAATTTTTCATATGGGGAACAACTAAAATGTTAGTATAAAATAATTGATTCTACCTTCTATGAGATAAAATGGATAGTTTAATATTAATATAAAATGCTACAAGTATGAGTTGAGCACTGAATTTTTTTTAATATCTACCTTAAAAAATCAATACATTGAACTTGCAACTTGATAGTGAAAATTGCAGTTGAAAGTGCTGCTTGCAGCAAGTAGGCTCGGTTTATTGTAAATTAATATTTTAACGAAGTTTGGTAGCTAGAAACCGTCGCATTTGCAAATAAAAATTTGTTACTTGGAAATTAAATACGCCTGGCATTTCAAATTAAAATGTATTAGAAATTTTTGATGACACCACGAAATCATTAAATGTAGGAACTTACTTATGTATGAATTATGTTTAAAATATATGAACCTCATTTATGTATTATTTATTATTGTTGTCTTTTAATAGCTATTTCATGTCCACAAATGGTTGTATTGCATCCCACTGAAATTAATTCATGGATCCACCACAGTATCAAATGGTATTAAGAACTTGGTATTTTCTATACTTGAAAAAAAAACCCTAAATACTTCTTTTTAATAAATAAAAAATATAACACTCTACATGCCCTCATACTCGCTAACTACATAGAAAATAGGTTCTGGTAATTTTCTGTACAAACTTAGAAGTTCACTGTATGGGCAATGAAAGTTCTACAACTTGTACATGACAGAAGATCATTGGATAAGTTGATAATTGTAAGAAAAGAGCAAATTTCTGATGGATGACAAATGATATTACCTTGAGGTCCTTTCTTTGGTACCATCGTCCCTTTAGCATAAACTCTTGATCCAACAAGTCATTTTCTGGACTATATTCAGCTCTGTAATGCCAAACAACGTGCTCTTATCATAATACGGCAGGAAACTTGTAAAACCAGTAAATGAAGTTTTGCACAAACTTGAAAATCGAAGAATGGGTATTCTTATCAAATGCATATTCTTCTTATATAGAATTCTACATGTTTTGTAGAACTAAATTTTGTCAACACATGCCTAATCAGTGAAGGTTTTCTATCAGTGGCATTCTAAAACAAATCAAGCATGCAGTAACATATCAAGCATTGCACATAACATAAATAACCTAATCTATAACACATAGGACGCTAATGATTTTGCACACAAATTTGAAAGCACCATATAAGTCTGTAATAGTTTTTCCACAAGCACGTCGTCATTTTTCATCACATTTTTTATGATCCTCAACACCGATGTCTCCATCAGATTGTAAAGATATACTTTCAATTTTTGCACCAATGTCTCCATCAGATTGTAAAATATCAAAACTAGATGTTTACATCGGATTGTAAAGATAATTGAAAAGGATGCATTTTTTGAATAACATGCTTTCAAGTTTGATTCACTATAAGTAAAAATATAGTAACTCAGAAGTTATCAAATCTGAAGTAAAATAAATACAAAATACAGTAAATACCTTTTACTGAATGTAAAGCCAAAATCAGGGATCTACGTCCGATTGGTGGAGGCAAAATCAGGGATCTGGGTGTAGCATTGGTGATGGATGCAGCCATGGTAGATCGGCGTGGCGAGCTGATTCTGGAAGGGAAGTGGAAGCAGAGCACTGCGTCTGGAAAGGAAGCGGCGACAAGCGTACGTGCTGAGAAAAGTCGGTAGGAGGTTAGGTTTTGAATCTGATTTTTAGGGGAAAAGTGGAAGCAGCCGTGAACGAGTGCAAAGAAACTTTTTCTTCTTTTTTGCTCTCTCTGTAGAAAGTTGGTGGATCCATAAGCCTCGACCTCGTCCTCCCACGAAGCAAGCCAGAAGCTGCGGCCACATCTCCACTCCGTTTGAGAATTCCACTTTCTCTAAAAGGATGAAGTGGCGGCCTTCCTTTGTATGAAAATGAGCTTCTCAACTTAGATTCATCGGAAGGCAAACCAGAAGGTACGGCATTATTAGGATTAGTAAAGGAATTATTCTGAGAGTTCGTCCCCTCCAATCCAAAATCACAATCAACTGAAATTTCACCACCGCATGCCTTCTGCTTGCCCAGAAACTTACTTATCAGTACAGTAGGCGGATCAGCTTTAGGAGTCACGTCATCATCGTCGATTTGAATGGCGGAGAAGTCGCGGCACTCGGTGCCTGGGATCATGGGGTTCTTTTCCGGTTCAGGAAGTGAATATTTGGAGAATGAACGTAATGTGGAGTGCTGCCTGCTGCTAATGATTTCTACTTCCCAAAGTAAGCGAATTGGAGAATGAACGTGAGAGAGGGAAACAATTTGGGGAAAATGCGACCAGGGATAAGCGTGGCTAGGGTTAAGCGTGATATGTTATTCAATTACAATTTTGCCCTAGTATATTTCAATTAACTCCATTTAAACAAGGCTTACAACGAAAATAAGTGTCGCCGTATTTAAAAGTGTAAATTTTTATTTTCAGTAACACTTATATTGGATAGTGACACTTATTAGCGAGACTAAAATGCAACCCATATAAGCGTCGCCAAATGAAAAAAAAAATGTTGCCAAATGACTGTTTTGGTGTAGTAGAGATTACTTTTATTAAAAGATGTTGACTAAACTCTATGTTGACCACACGAAGAGATGTGTGGATGGATCTAGAAACGGAAAATTATTGTTAAGGACAAAATTTCTCAACATTTTAGCTTCAAAGACAGACCTTCGGTATTTTAGTCTGAAGGACAACTTTCTTTAGGTATTAGTTTTTAGTTATTGATAGCAGTTTTTAAGTATCAGTTTGTAGTTATCGGTAGTAGTTTTTAGTTCGGTAGCAGTTTTGAAAGAATGTTTGTACTTATGAATAATTTTGGAAGAATGTTTGTCCTTATGAATAATTTTTAGGAGAATGTTTGCCCTTTTGGTTAAAATATTGGGGTCGTGTCCTTGAGGCTAAAAATATACAAATTTTTGTCTTTTAAATTAATTCCCCCATCTAGAAATTCAACCTTGCAACCGAAAGTTCCCGATGAATAGAAATATAAAGCTATCGGCTTATATGTAGTGCCTATGTTTTTTTTGTTATTTTTGGCCGCACATCACTTCAGAAGTGAATATTGATCACTCATAGTCGCTGAAGAAAGTCACTTTCTCTCATCCCCGCATGTTAGAGCTTATGGATCAAACAGGATAGATAGATGGAGATCAGAGATATCTTCATTCCATTCTCCGGTTGATGAGATGACTATAATTACAAATTTCTAGTCTTCTAAGTTTAGGTGTTACACCTTCTGCAATATAACGTGAAGCTATGGGAACAATTTTCCGTGCATATTCACCAGCAATGCAAAGAATTGTGGATTCTCTGCTAACCACTGCATACACCATCACAGTGTAACAAGTAACATGGATCTAATGAAATATGGTTTGCCGACTTGTGACATGCATTTTTTCTTTTTGAACCCAGAAGAACCCGACGGATCGGTAAACTCCGGAGAAAGGTATAGTAAAGTCGTCAGCTAATCCAAGTGCTCATACCCTCTAATAAATTTATATAGGATAAGGAAGCGCATGGTAGGAATCGAACATGTGTCTTTTTAGCAGAACCCAAGTCTCATTTCCACTACGCCGCACCCGCGTCATCCATCATATAACCATTATGATTGTTGGACTACGAGGACTCGGTTCCAACTGCGGAGTGCAGAAATATAATGTATGCCACGTGGCATATCATAGATGTGCGTAACTGCATATCATTATTTTCTTAGTTTTAAGTCATTTAAATTGCATTAATAAGTAGAAAAATAATTTACCTCCAAATACTTGTCTGATCTTAGGAAATAATATATTTTTGCTAAATATTTTAAACTGTGTGTTACGTATGAGCCCAAATACCTCATTTAAGCCCTTTAATTTTACAAACCCCAAAATAGTATACCTTTGTCCATGCATAATCATTAGTACAACCACAGAACGATGGAAAACCGACCCTTCGATTAGATAATTTTTTATAGAAATTAACATGTTTTTTCATTAAGTTAAACATCAAATGTTAATATATTGGAAAAAATTATAATTGAAAAAATTTAAGGGGATAGATTTTAGAAGACATGTTAAAACACGTTCCATGTTTTTTGTGGTTTTACAAGGCTTCAGTAGACAAGCATCTCTAACGTCCGGTATGATCACTATAAACTAAATTTGGTATGCTTCTATTTATGAATTCACTTCTGACAAATTTTGGAGGAGAAACAAGTGTAAACTATAGCATTTTTGCTTAATTTAGTAAATGTGCCATAACTTATGAATACTTAAATGATTAATGGAAGAAAATAGAACGATCAAAATATTCATAAATTGCATTAATCGGGAAAAAATGACTCGGTGCTTGCTACCTATTCTACATAAATTAGGTTGACGACTTCAGTAAAATACATATTTCTCTTTGTGGATGTGTTTGTGGACGTTTGAAGATGATAACGATAATGGGGAAGCAAATTCCAGTGAATAAGATAAAAACAAAATAATAAATAAAGTACAGAATTGAAATTAAGGAGTTCCATCATAGTGAATAACAGAGAATACAAGATGCGTCTGGATATCAAATAGTTGAAAACGTATCCTTAAAGTCATTAATTACGTAACTAAGGCCAATAAGACCATGTAAAAATTATGAATGTTTTCTAGTATATCTGATACTAGTAAAATAAAATGAATGTTTTATAGTATACTCGCAAAACAAAATTCTCTTTGTATTTATACACGATCTTGTTTTATATAATTTCCGATGTGGGACTGTTACTTTCATCAAATAATATGAACACGTTACTGTCTTACTGATCAAGCTTAGACCGGACATACCTAGTTCATAAACAAGTGCACTGAAACCTGAACAGCCAGGGACTCCAGTGAGCCATAAAATCAGAGTAACTTCTCTTGGATTTCGCTCTGAAAGTGTAAAATAGTATAGTATACCTAATTCATTTTATAGTTAAATGATACTCAGCAAGTGATTATGAGCTAGAAATAGTTATATATACATTGTCAAATTCATGCAAAAACTTAGCTCCAACGGCAGAACATACGTAAAATTTCCTGGTTGAGTTTTTGTACATGCATTATGTATACTTCTTTTTTTTCTTTTTTTTTAAAGACCGGATATATTTATCATTTTTACACAATTACGACATCATAGCAACATGCATGCAATGCTTGAAAACATTAACAAATGCAGAGTTTCCAGATGAAAAGGAAGATGGCCAGGATATCCAGGAAGATGACTGACGATGTGGGATTGAACGAGAGTAAAAGTGTTGCAGGTAGTAAAACAGAAAGAAGGAAGAAATATTTGTTGTATGAACGGCAAATATCTAAATTGAACGAATATTTGTTGTATGAACTGCAAATATCTAAATTGCAGACTGTGTTTTCTTGTAGTGCAAAGTGCAAATTTTCATTTTATAAAATTTACAGTTAAAACTGCAAATATTTATAGAGTAAAATACAAATATTTGAAGTTCTAATACAAATATTTACAATTTAAAATTCATATTTTTGTTGAAACTTTGACGATTGTGTTTCATGAAATCTGTTTTAGAAATAGGACGGAAGTGAATTTTGAAACTTTTGAAGAGGGTTTAAAAACAACATCCCAAAGAAAACATCCCTCGTAGATTTGATCCGATATACCACTAGGAAACCACAACACTAGAGAATTTTTTCATAAATAAATATCGTATAGTTGATTCTTTTATATTTAAAAATAATAATGTTGCTTTGGTCTGGGGGTTGTTTCTGAGTGCTTATGTGGACTTTGCCCTCTAGGCTGACGCTGACTATATACAACAACACATAGTACATTGCATTTTCGACACTAATTTAAATGAACATAAATAGCACGTGTTTTGCGTTTGAAAAACAAACTAGCATAACCATAAAAGCGAAAAATTATATATACTATAAAGGGAATTGAGCGACAAGCCTAGCTCTAGTGCTAATTAAAATGGACAAAAAGCCCATCAAATGAAATTTATAAAAATTACATTCCTCTCTCATTTTCAAAGTGGAAAGTATAAACGGCCCATATTAGTACTTCCATATTACTCTTCTTCATTTCCATCTCCATTCCGTTTTACCTCCATGTTCGTAGAACTTACATTCTTCTTAAATTTAAATTCGTTTTAAATTCTACAGGTTAAATCCAATGACTCGGCAATCATTTGATCTATTCGATCAACTATTGATCTAATCCAAATTACAAATCAAGTACAACTACATAATATATCGAATAAAATTCATATTTAATATCTTTATTTTTACTTATTTGAGTTTACTTGTATTAGTAGATCAGAAATTATGATGGATTTAAATCAACTTCCACTACAAGAATCTAGATCTTCAGAAGAATCCAGATGTTCAGTTTCTTCTTTTGATTTAAATCGGCTTCCGACTATTGTTGTAGAACCTAGTATAGACAGGTATTTGTATCAGTTTTTAAATGTATTGAACTATACGATTTTATTATCAACTGCATTATAAATATGCATTTGAAAATTTTACCAACTATATCGTTTACTAAGTTATGTTTATGCGGTTATTTCATGTTTATTTAAATTTTACTGTGTTATACTTTTGAAGTTATATAAGTAATCAGTTAAGAATTAATTCAAATTTGTAATTATTGCTGCATAAAGACAACTACTGGAAAAAGTATTGTATTATATAATTAAATTACTTATATGCTATTAATAATTTTTTAACTACATTTATGAAATGCAGTTAAAAATACAAATATTAATGCAGATTTTAATTGGATTTAGGAAATGCAGTCAAAATCTCATTAATATGTTGTAGTTTTTAACTGTATTTATAAAATGTAGTTAAAAACAACATTAATATTATGTAGATTTTAACTTAAATAAAATGCTAATCTAAACCCTATTTCACTTACAGTAATGGACAAGTGAAAATAGATACATGATGTTAACAAGAAAACTTGTCAACACCTCTAAGTTGAGTTTAAGGACAAGGGTAATCCCTTTTGGTTTTTCTTGGATAAACGGAGAAAAGTATAATGTGAATGTCCTCTTTAATTTTCCTTTCAAATAGGTTGCTTTAGTATAAACTTGTTCAGAACAACCTTCTGATCCAGTCGAAATGGCCAGTTTCTTTTCTTAACAGCCTTCCGAGCTTGTTGGGATGATATAGATGTCCCTTCGAAAGCCTTGTTTCCGAAGCGATTACAAAGCACAAGAAGATAACCCTGTGGATCCAAGATTAAGACTTGATTTTGTAGGTTTTGACCTTATCGAAAGCTTGGTTGATTTGTGGTTAAAATTTCGTCCAGGAACCTGGGATTAAGGTTTCGACCCGATCGAAAGCAGTATCCTTAAGTGTCTTGGCTTGGATTGGGAATCAAAGGCCAAAGTGAGTTAGTATGGGGTTTTGACCTGGTCAAAAGTAGAAGTCTTTGGAAAGGTGGCCTGGAACCAAATAGCTTGTATTACTTGAAAATATATGGGTTTCGACCTAGTCGAAAGATACCCTTCGATACAGTCGATACCTGTAACATAATGTTAGACCAGATAAAAGCTTGAGAAACAGTTAAGTAATTGGAAATACTATAGACTTCCCTTTCTCAACTCAAAGAAGATTTAATTAATCAATTTCCCCAATTTGATTTACAAATTAGGGTTTTACAGCTTTTAGAATTAAGAGAATACAAGTTTAGAATGATTGAGTTCAGATCCCTAAACCCGACCCTTTAGGTCTTATTTATAGATGCGGGTCAGCACCTTTCGACCCCAATGCTTTCGTCCTGGTCGAAAGGTGGCTGCCGTATTGCTTCTTGTATGCTTCCATCTTTGTCGAAAGGAAAGGTTGCGCTTCCCTTCTCTATGTTGCTTTGTAAGAGCTTTCGACTCTGTCGATAAGCTTTATTCAGTGGTTTCGAAGATGTTGAGATGTTGATGGTTTCGATGTCGTTGGTTGCTTCTGAACTTTCGTCTATGACTTGGTGCGGAACCTCCATGGACAATAATGGCTTTGATCGGTTCGAAAGGCTTGGTTTAGCTTTCGAAAGGGTTGTTCAGGCCAATACGTGCTTCCGAGTGGTTTGAGTGAAGGCGGAAGGGTTGTTCATATTTGAAGAGTTGTCCTTCATTGTCTTCGAAATGTGTTGCTTTGACTCATTCGAAAGGCCTTCATGCATATGGAATCACTTGCTTCGAAAGGTGGTCAATGAAGGCGGAAGGGTGCTTTTGACTCCTTCGAAAGGTAAAGAATCTTTTGGACTTTGGCTGTAGCATCCCTTCGGCTCTTTCGAAAGGTCTAGCCGGAGCCTTTTCTTCTTGTTCTTCCTTGTCTTCTGCTCAAACTGGTTTCGACTAAGTCAAAAGGAATTTTAGGTGGTAACATTTGCCCCTCCCCTCCACCTCCCCCCCCCCCCGCCGCGAAGGGATGCACTTGACTTTCCAAGTCAACTATGTCGAAACCTAGAAACTTCTCGCCTTTTGGCATTTCCGCGTAAATCTGGACCATTTATTTAAATCTGATCTAACGGCCTGCCACCTTCTATGACTTTTCTTATAAAGTACGTTCCTCTTCTTCTTCCTCTTCGCTTATCTGCAATTAAATCAACTTCGAGAAAAAGTAAAGAAATTCCATAAATTTTCCAAATTACCTTTTTCTCAACCAAAGAAGAAACCAGATTCAATCGTAAGTTAAAATTATTTCTGTTTTTTTAGTCTCTCTCTCTCTTTTATTTCACGATGAATCTCAATTTTTTCGAATCTCACAATCGGGATATCAGTTTTTGATTTCCCTGGAACTTGTTCGAGTTTTAACTTAACTGGAAGTACTTTTTGATTTGATTTCACAATTTGATTCGATTTATTATTATTCTCTTTCCTTTTAATTTTCGTTTCAAACTCAATTCCAGATTTTGTGATTTAGCTGTTTTAAGAAAATTGGAATTTTCGTTTCATAGACTTCAAAATCCAGAAGGTTAATTCATGTCTAAATTTGTAAGTTTAATGGGTTTTAAGAGTTTCCGGGTTGAAATCGGGTTTGGGGAAGAAGGAACTTCCTGTATTCTTCGCCTGGAAGCTTTGAGTTGTACGAATTAAAAATTGGTGCCTGCAACTTTACTTTTCTACCCCTTCGAAAGGGTTTAAGGCAGCAATTTTCATTTTGCTTTCTTAGCCTCTTTCGATGGGGTCGAAAGGTATTGCAGCGCTAATTTGACTGACCTTGTCGAAAGGTTATTTAGCGAAGTAGCATGCAGTTAACTCTCTCGAAAGCAAAACATTTCAACCTAGTCGAAACCTTTTGTGTTGATTGGAATCTTTTCCTTTTAGTATGTTTTCGAAACCATGATACCCTTTCGGTCCTTTGGAAACCTTCTATAACTAATGAGGCGAAACCTTCTATAATCACCTTTCTTCTTCATTGTCGAAACGTTCCAAGTTCATATGATTTTAACTTAGGACCTTTCGACATAATGGGTGTATAAGGTTTCGACGGCATTTATATTTCCCCTAGAAAAGCTTAAGCCATGGGTTTCGTCAGTGTTGAAGGGTCGGTTACCTTGTTTATTGAATATTAATAGTGTATATACTTTGTTCAAAAATTTTAAGTTGGTTTTAACCATTTCCTTCTAACAACATAGTTCTTATTGAGATTTCGGAATTGTTGAAGGGTACTGATTGGACATACACTCCAACCCTCCCTTTCGACCTTGTCGAAAGCTCGGTGGATGTTCGTATTTAAGCTTTCGACACTGTCGAGAGGTGTTTGTTAAATGTTAATTTTCCTTCCCATTCGACTCCGTCGAAAGCTCTATATCTCTGATTTTTAACTTTAAAACTCTTCCAAGAACTTGAAGTTTCATGTTTGGTTTTATGTTTAAGTTGTTATAGTATGTTTTTACTAATTCTTGAAAGAATGTTAAGTTCGTAATAAACTGGAAATTTTAACTGAAACGTTTTCACCTGGCAAAACCGTGAGCTCTCCGAAGAAAATCGAAGCCACTTCAAAGCATTCTCTCATATCTACACAAGATGAAGTGGACACCATTCTTAATGACTATGGAATTACCGATGTAGAAGCTATCCCACTTAGGTAATCTGACACCATCAACAACCCTCCCGAAGGGTTCTTTGCTTATACTGCCATTCATATATAGCACAGAGGGTTTCTCCCTTTTTCAGAGTTCTTGTCTAAGTTTTTTTCTTATCTTGGAATTGCTCCAATCCGGTTGTCCCCGAACGTATACACTTACCTTCTGTCTCTGGAGTTGATGGCGTTAGAGTTTGGCCTTCCTTCTTTAAATGCAGAAGATTGAACCACTTAGTTCGATTGGTCAAGCTTAGCAATCTCAATAGCCAAATCTTCAGGGCAAACCCTTCGAAGAAGCTGATATTAGAGGAGGTTAACAAGTTTAGAGACCGTAAGAACCAGTTCTTCTTTGTTAAGTGCTTCCCAAATACCAGTGGGACCTTCTCTACTCCCCGTAATTTCAGACTCCATTATTTTCCTTCTATTCGATGGTTTTTCTTATCTAATCTTTGCCTTATGTCAGGTGCTCCTGCCAAAGAACTTAATGAGGACGATAAGAGAACGTTGGAGTCTTTAGTCGCAGCTTCTAATGAGATCGGAAACCGATTGAAGCCGTTGAACCCTACCAACTTGAAAAAGCATTCTCTGCTCCCCTCCGATCAAAGGATTTTGGGGCAGCCTCCTTTGATCCAACCCACATCATGAAGCAAACGCTTCCTTTCTTTGGGAGATCCAGCAAATTTCTCCCATATGTCCCCTATTTGTTCGACTATTCTGGTAAGTTATAGACACGGCATTTGTTTCTTATTTCTGTGTTGCTTTCCAAATTACTCTGCTAATCTTATGATCTGTTTGAACTCTCTACAGTTGCTTCTCATGTTAAAAAGCCTGCTAGTGGCACTGCTCCTCCTCCTACAACTTCTCGTGCGCCATCCATCACTCAATCTCTTGCCCAAACTAAGAGGGCCATCAAGAGAAACCTGGAGCAATAAATTGTGGTGGAACTACCTCCTAAGATAGCTAAATTGGTTGATGTTCCTGATTCAGAGGAGGAGGAATATTCTTCTCTCAATAAAGCTTTGGAGAACCCAATCGTTGAAGCACCTCAGGATAAATCTAAGCAGACTCCTACTGCAATTGATCATCTCTCTTGCTACAATGTTTCGAGCTCGCCCGCTGCGCTCGAGTAGATACAAAAAGCTTTGGAGATGACCCCTGCTCAAAGGTGCATCCTCCAAGGCCTACATCTCCTTCTTTCTCCATTAATTTTGAAGAGATGGCCTAGTCTATCTTAAATTATGAGTCTTTTGCCTCCATTCACCTGCCTTCCATCATTTCTGACTTGGCAAGTCGTTATCGTTCTCCGATAGAACAACAATTCTTGGTAAGTTTCACTTCACTTGACTTTATCATTACTGTTCTTCTCTAAATTTTTGACTTGTGCCTCATTTCTTCTTTTAGATTTCCAAGAGTTGGTTAGTTTTGCACGAGTAGGCATCTAAATCTTCTGTCGAGTCCTCCAAGTTTCTGGAGAAATTTTTTACTTTGAAGAATCAAATCTCCTCCTTATCCATATAAAAGATGAAGCAACCTCTGAACTAGAGTGATTGAGAACTTCTCTCGCCCAGTTAGAATCCGCTATCTTGGAAGAAAGAAAGGCTCACCAACTCCTTGTCGATGAAAATTTCGCAGTGCAACTATCCATAAAAGAATTCGATAAGGAGAAGGCCCGAATGGCAGCAAAAAACGCCTCCTTGAAAGAGAAGTTGAATAAAAACAAGGCTTCCTTGAAACTGGCAGTCAATACCATTTCATACGCTAAACGGTCAGTATCTCAGTTTCTTGATACTACCCTTGAGGAGATCATGATGAATTCTATCGAGGAGGCTCTAATGCTCGCTTACATAGACAATATCAGCAAATGCCCTGTTCTAAGTTTTCCCTTGCTCGACTCTGCCCTTGTTGATAGATTTATGGGCAAGATTAACCAAATGAAGCAGGGAATTGAAGCTGCAAAAGAGGAGGAGATTGACGCCTCCAAGATTCTTTCTTTTGAAGTTGAATCTGATTCAAATGATGAAGGTGGCAAAGATGATGCTGCCGAGAAAGAGGGGGATAATGATGATGATGACAACCAAGGTTTTAAATATCAGTAATCTCGGTCGAGATCTCGTTTTCAACCTTGAGCGATTCGAAACAGCAAATTTCGAATTAATCTCGGTTGACCTGAATCTCGGTCGAAATCTCGGCCGAGATCTATTTGCGAGATCTCGGCCGAAATTATGTTTTTTTTAATGGGCTTGGCCCAAATTCCATAAAATTATTTCCTTTACTTAATATACTACATTCTTCTATCCTCTACATTCATTTTGGTCATGAATGCATTTCATTGCAATTTAATTCATAGTATCCAGTTAAGCTACTTAATATAGTTCATTTCATATGCACAAATTAATGGTGTTTCCATCTTTTTTTTAGTTTAAGCTAAATTTTATATGATTAAATTATTCACTTTTGTAATTAAAATATGACTAGTGGAATGCTTGATTTAATTTTGTTGACTAATGACTACCAAGATCTTTTACATGTTTGGAGCTTGGAGTTTTAATCATATGTTTATTTGTAAATATAGGATGGTTCAATATTTTGTTTTTATTATTAAATATATACGATGTAAGAAAACCATTAGTAATGTTATTGACAATTATTTGTTTATAGTGTAGAGAAGTCAAGTAACTATTTGAACAAATGAAAGTGGGATGCCTATGTGACTTTATGTTTCATGTTTGCTTCATCTTGTTGTGATATTATATGTTCAATTCATAAATCCTCATTATTTATTTACATCATATAGTGTGGATGTTTTTTCAAGCTACTCATGACCAAAGTGTTATTACTATAAATCAAATCTATTAAATTATTATTTTAATTAGTATTTATACATTTAGTTGTATGCAATTTAATATTAAAGTATCAAATATTCCGAGATAGCTCCGAGATAAACTTTAGGACTCGAGATGTAAATCCAATATGGATGGTCGATATACATTTATCTCGTCCGAGATCTCGCCCGATACGAGATTGAGTCTCTAAAATCTTCGAGACGAAACATGACCGAAATCCGAGATTTAAAACTTTGATGACAACGACGACGATAATGATGACGATGATGATAATATCAATGGCAGTCAAGGTTCAGGTGGTGACAAAGGGGGCCACATTGAGACTTTCGACAAAGATGGAGATGATAACATTGGAGCTTCTGAAAAAGATCCATCTCCTCACAAAGGAGTCCCACTTGAATCTGTCGCGCCCTCTGCTCCTCAAGAAGAAGAGCCTGCTTTATTTGATGTTGAAGCGCTGAAAGAGAAAGGGCAAGCTTCTCAAGCATCAGTCCTAATATCTCAGGTATGGGATTCTTTGTTTAAACATCTTTCACTTCGAAGATAATAATAGTGTAAATCATTCATTTTAGATAAGGAAGAAATCTGCCCATTCCTATAAAACTAAACTTGAAAGAAAACAAGCAGAGATAAACAGTTTATTTAGGGAGTTAGACAAGCAATTAAGGGAGTACAATGTACTTTTCGATAAATATCATAGGCTTAATAGGAGTGCAATAGTGCTGGCATCTTTTAAGCATCAAGAAGCTGCCCCTCGGCTAAGGAGAGCGCACCTTCGCTACGACGCTCTCTTGAAAGAGAACTGGGAGTTAATCATCTTATTCTGGATGTTGATTGAAGAGAGGGATATTTTAGTTAACTTCTTATATAAGGCCTATTGTAGGCACCCAATCACCGACTTTTCATAATTAGGTGAATTTAATGGGGGTCTACTTAGGCGCTCTCATAAGATATACTCGGACGAATTCGAATTTGACCCGCATCTTGGAGCTTGTTGGAACTTACCATGAGTCAGATCCATTCCCCAAAATCTTCCTCCTAAAAAAATTAAGTATTATAAGAATAAATTTGTTTCTAAATTATTTACTAAGTCTATCTTGTATGAACCGGATGAATAATTGTAAACGTGTAATAATAAATTGATTTGTAAATATTTGATTTAGTCTTGCTTTTTATGCTTAGCCACGTTTTATTACATTATCTCAGAGTGACTGTTCCTCGGGCCATTTTCTTTCTAGAGACCACTTTAAGTCAGTATGTTAAATCGAGAAGATTTTATCTTGAAAAGGCATCAATTTTAAAATCTTCAAAATTAGCAAGATACCGCTTTCTTAGAGATTTACAAAAATTTTACTTGGAACATCATCATCTCCGCTTTGACTTCTTCGATGATGAAAAAGAGAACCTACTTAAGGAAATCAAGACATTCCATACTAAGTTAATTTGTGGCCGTGATAGTCCTCCAGCTGGGAACTGGGACTATAGCAAATGTCTCCCAGTGATTACTCCAGAGGGACTAAATATTCGTTTTGACTCTACAATTATCCTTTCTGCCAATTCATTAAATAAAGTTAGAGATGTTGCATCTCATCTTTGGATATAAAACAATTGTCTATTGTATATTTTAGTTTCCTTGTCATTTGAATTGTAATCTTTTATCATAATAAGAAAGATATTTTTCATTCTGATTTTGACTCCATTTTGTTTCTTTTTCTATTTAAATATAAGTTACGGTTATCAGCAGCTCCACTCTCACTCGATTCAGCGTCATGCTTTACTAATGATGTGCACGTAAATGTGCATATTTTTACCACCATATTTAATCTATTTAAATTAAATAAATGATCATATCGGGTATTTTAACTTGTTTAAACCAAATTCAAATTATTTTCAAATTGTCACATATTCATCTCCATATGGGGGCAAAATGGTCATTTTTGTGCATATATTAATTTAAAAAAAAATTAATTGGAAATTTCTATATTATTTTGTAGGAATTTGGCTTCATATACAAGTGGCTTCGTGAAGATATATACATGCACAAGAGTGAATACAAAGGAATGGAGATGGAAATAATTCAAAGCCATGATCATGGAGGACCCCACCTACCCACCTTCCTTCATGTACAAATTAGAAGCTAATCCACATGCTAATGGTCATTACATTTTCATGCACACTTAATGGGTGATTATTGAAGCTACTGATAACTTAGCCACCACACTTCCTACAAGGGCATTTTGGGCATTCTCCAAAAAAATAAATTAAGGTTTCTAACTTGTATAAATACCTCGTATCTTCATGTAACCCTCCTCTTCCTCTTAGTTAGTTTTAGGCTCAAAATAAAACACAAGATTTCTTTCTCTTTTCATGGATACTTATCCATATTTCTTTTCATGTAATTTTCCTTTCTTTTATGCAATGTTAATTAATATTCTCTTTTATTTACATGCTCTATTTCTTTCTTGTTAGTAGTTAGTTTATTTTTCATACAAGTAGTTTAGTGTTTACATTTTTTTACTTAGCTTTTCTTTTCATTTTGCTCTCTTTTTCCCCTTCTTTTAGTTTCATGTTGCATGCTACTTGTGTTGATATGATAACACAAATGAGAGGCTGATCTCTTCAATTTAGGGGTAATGAAGCCTCTAATCATGTAGCTTAAACATTTTGATAATTATTGCTCTCTTTTGTGGTTAAATGAATGTTGATGTAATTTATTGTTTCATGTTGATTGATAGGCTATGTTGTTCATAACAAATAGGCTATGCTTAAACAATCACAAACAAAAATTGCCTCTTCATCTAAATATGATTATGGCAAAGAAGTGAATGTTGAAATTGAAATTTGACGGTCTATATTTCTAATTAATAGTTAATAGATCATACTTAAAATATATTTTGCTTTCAACTTGTTGTCATTTTTCATGAAAGTTGAAAAGTAGTTTAAATTGTGTGTTATAGTTTGATGGCTTATGTTGAGCTAATTAAAAGCACAAATAAGCCATACTTATGATAAGCACATCAATTAAACTAACTAATGACCAAAAAAGAGAGATAATAATTTCATGTTTTGTTGAACTATGTGATCTAGAGAGTGAAAATTACCTCTAAATTGTCTTAACACTCTCACATTTTCATCAATCCTCTTTTGTCATTTTTCTCATTTTTTAGCTAATCACTCTAAATCTTTGGTTAATTTGATTGAATAGAAATTTAAAATCAACAATTCCCTACGGATCGACCCGTACTCGCCACGTACTAGAATTGTACGCCATGCGCTTGCGGTCATTTTAATACAAAATTTATTGGCGATTTTCTAAACCGATAGAAATTTCATCGTTAAACAACTAATCTTAGAGATAAGTTGTTAACATAATTTGAAAGGAGCAAACTCCTTGAAGACACTTTACTTGCACGCTTTCACGGCAATGTCGAAGCTTTAAGATAACACAAAAGATACTTACTTCAAAAAACTATTGTTAGCAATCTTAAAGATAAATTGCCAGTTTGGAGGCTGATGTCAAAAGTAAAGATGAAACGATTTCCATACTAAAGCGACAAGTTAAGTTGAATCCTTCAATCGATTTCGACTACAAGATATCAGAACTTCTCCAACAAGTAAGTTATTTGGAGCTGAAATTGAAGGACAATCAAGCTCAGTGTGAGTCATTGGAATATAATATGGGGGACACCATTCAAAGTATCAATTTACTGACTCCCCGCGCTACTCCTTCTGTTACCAGACCTACGAGGTCTACTTCCTTGGCTGCTTAAAAATTTTCCACAATGACAAATCCTCCTCCTGGCTTAGACGAGAAGGTTGTAGGTGAATGGTGTAGGAAAGTTAAGTTTGAAGTGGCTAGGTACTTTGATGAACAACAAAGAGCGAAATATTTGCAGAGTATGAATGAGTATGCCGCCAGAATTCAGAATCTTGAACGCGACAACTACTTCCTTCATAAACGCATCCTGGAACTAGAAAGGGAAAATAAAACCCTTAGAGGTGCGAACAGAGCTTTCAATCGCACTTTGAAGACTGACATCGATGCAATCGACGATGCAGATAGGATAAGAAGAAAGAAAAGAAACTCAAGGAGGTCCTCTGCTTCGCAATCCGTCACAAAGTTGATCCTTCAATTGCTGAGAACCTGACCAAGGCTACCCAAGACTTATAATAGATCTGTATTCATGAAATGTATATATTGGTCTTGTATATTTGTAAATAGTTTCATAAGTTATATAAATCATATAAATTTTGTAAATATCACCTGATTTGTGATTCTTTCTTGTAGTGTTATTTCTGAAATACTTGTTTGATAGCCTATACTATAATTTCTGCATTCGTTAAATCTTTCATTCTTCTTTGTTGTTTTGATTTTCCTAAAAAGTATGAAGCAAGCAATATTTCCAATTGTTAGCTTGAAATTGACATATAAGTCTATGTATATCATTCGCGTAGATTAACAAATCATCATGTTAATCACATGAAAAGTAGTTTATATCAAATGTCTAAACCCCATCTTTAACCATGATGAGAAATAATCATGAATTTAACTTTAACCATTTTGCTGGAATGTCTGAAGTCCGTTGATAGAAAATCTTGCCCTGAAGCCAGGGTATAAATGTGAGAGAGTCATTCTTTAGAGATAGTTAATAAAGAGCTAAATGTGGAAGAGTCCAGAAATCATTATCTGAACATTAATTGTAATAGAAACCCAATGACCCATTCTCGGGTATTTATGAAATTTGGAACTTAGAAATTCAAAACTGAAATTCAGGTATTAATGGAAACTCATAATAATAATCTTCTGGAGAAAAGTCTTTGACCCCAATTCGGGCATTAGTGGTGGATAATCAGAAATCCATAATGAAATTTCAAGCCCAGATTAGGACATTTGTAAGTAATAGTCTCGAAACCTAGATTTGGGTATAATAAAGACCGTAAGTGATTGATAAAGACCTGAAACCCATATTTGGGTTTTAATATACGAAATTCAGAAATGAGAGTCCCGAAACCCAGATTCGGGTATTAATAAATGAAATTTAGAGATGGAATCCCGAAATCCAGATTCAGGTATTTGTAGATGGAGTCCTGCTTTACTCCTTGGATTCTGTCTTCTTTGACATGCATAAACCCTTTAGGCCTTGTACAATAGTAATCTGATTGGTGCTTCTTGAGCTTAGACGTCTTAGTCCGTAATCTGATGTGCCACTTCTTGGGCATAGCCATCTCAGTCCATTAGAGATATACCGCTTCTCAAGTTTGGACATCTTAGACCCTTACTTGATGAGCCTCTTCTTGGGCTTGGACATCTTAGTCCATTATTTCATGAGCCTCTTCTTGGGCTTGGACATCTTAGTCCATTGTTTTTTGGGCCTCTTCTTAGGCTTGGACATCTTAGTCCATTGTTCTCTGGTGCTCTTGATTAGCTCATCTTAGAGGCTGGAACCAAGGACCTACCCAACCTCCCTCCAGGAAGCGCCCTACCCTGGCCATAGCATGGCGCCGACAGAGACTTGTTCGGTGCTTTAACCTGGCCATAGTGTGGCATAGATAAAGGCTTACTCCGTCCTCCCTCTAGGAGGCGCCATGTCCTGGCCATAGCGTGGCGTAGATAGGGGCTTGTTCGGTTCTTTACCCTGGCCATAACGTGGCGCGGATAAAGGCTTACTCCGTCCTCCCTCTAGGAGGTGCCTTAACCTGAACAAAGGCGCGACTAAGGGCTTGTCCGGTGCTTTAATCTGGCTATAGCATGGCGCGGTAAAAGGCTTACGCCGCCCTCCCTCCAAGAGGTGCTTTGCCCTGGACAACTCGGCACGGACAGAGGCTTTCTACCATCTTAGGTAGACTACCATCTTAGGTAGTATCCAAATGCAAGGAGTATTTCACTCCCAACCATGTAGATCTTTCATAGAAAAGTAACTCTTCATTGATTTTTCTCATGTTCTCTTTACAAATTCAGTAATCTTTCCTTGACAGAAGAAATTGATTATCATCCCTTTTAGGGCTCTGCAATGATTGGTCTCATGTCCGTTCATCATGTGATAGTGACAGTAGGATTCCCCCAGATTCCTTTCATGTTTTGGCTTCTTTTTCTGTGATGGCTAATAGTTAAGCTCATCCTTGATTAGCAAGTAGACATTCTCTATTGATGTTGTTAAGTTGCATTCTTTAGGAAGTCTAAGCTTAAAACTTGATTCTTAAGGATGACTTTTTGATTTTTTGTTCCTTGGCCTTGTAGTTTCACACTCTTCGATCGCTTTTCTTTTTTCCACCTTTTGTAGTTCTTGAATTGGAAGTGTTCTTGTTATAGTTTGTTGCCATTTATGTGCAAAGGCATTATAATCGACCATTATCTCTTCTTCAAAGATTATGCCTTTGGAATAATGTTGAAAGTTTTCCTCATTTGGCTGAACAAATTGTCACTTCCACCTTTTCTTTTTCCTAAGGCAAAAATAGGGGTGGGACCAATATGAAATGGGTTCAAGCTCCATTTCTCTAGATCATATGATTCCACTCTTTTCTTGTTTATAATTCTTAGAGCTTCTAACCTTAACCTTTGCTCTTCATATTGGTTGGAATCCTCGATGATTCTTAGGGAGAATCCTATCAAATATGGTTCGAAATATCCTTGCTTGGATCTTTTGATTCTTTTATCCATGATGATGTTGGACCAAAGTAGATAAGCTTGGGATGAAGTTGAGTTGGGTTAGAGACAAATGGTGTTGGGCATTCAACCAAGTCGGAGGTTCGAGCCATCCTTCTAGCACCAAAAATGTTAACAAGATAACTTGTCAACACCCTGAAGTTGAGTTTAAGGACAAGGGTAGTCCCTTTTGGTTTTTCTTGGATAAATGGATAAAAGTATAATGTGAATGTCCTCTTTAATTTTCCTTTCAAATAGGTTGCTTTAGTATGAACTTGTTCGGAACAACCTTCCGATCCAGTTGAAACGGCTAGTTTCTTTTCTTAACAGCCTTCCGAGCTTGTTGGATGATATGGATGTCCCTTCGAAAGCCTTCCTTCCAAAGTGGTTACAAAGCACAAGAGGATAACCATGTGGATTCAAGATTAAAACTTAATTTTGTAGGTTTTGACCTTGTCGAAAGCTAGGTTGATCTGTGGTTAAAATTTGGTTCAGGAACCTGGGATGGAGGTTTCGACCCTGTCGAAAGCAGTATCCTTAAGTGTCTTGGCTTGGATTGGGAATCAAAGGCCAAAGTGAGTTGGTATGGGGTTTCAACCTAGTCTAAAGTAGAAGTCTTGGGAAAGGTGGCTTGGAACCAATAGCTTGTATTACTTGAAAATATATGGGTTTCAACCTAGTCGAAAGATACCCTTCGATACAGTCGATACATGTAACACAATATTAGACTAGATAAAAGCTTGAGAAATAATTAAGTAATTAGAAATACTATAGACTTCCCTTTCTCAACTCAAAGAATATTTTATTAATCAATTTCCCCAATTTTATTTACAAAACAGGGTTTTACAGCTTTTAGAATTAAGAGAATACAAGTTTAGAATGACTAAGTTCGGATCCCTAAAACCCGACCCCTTGGGTCTTATTTATAGATGCGGGTCAGCACCTTACGACCCCAATGCTTTCGTCCTGGTCGAAAGGTGGCTGTCGTATTGCCTCTTGTATGCTTCTGCCTTTGTCGAAAGGAAAGGTTGCGCTTCCCTTCTCTATGTTGCTTTATAAGAGCTTTCGACTCTGTCGATAGGATTTATTCAGTGGTTTTGAAGATGTTGAGATGTTGATGGTTTCAATGCTGTTGGTTGCTTCTGAACTTTCGTCCGTGACTTGGTGCGGAACCTCCCTGGACAATAATGGCTTCGATCGGTTCGAAAGGCTTGGTTTAGCTTTCGAAAGGGTTGTTCAGGCTAATACGTGCTTCCGAGTGGTTTGAGTGAAGGCGAAACCTTTGGTTTCGAAAGGTTTGGCACATATTTGAATACTTGTCCTTCATTGTCTTCAAAAGGTGTTGCTTTGAGTCATTCGAAAGGTCTTCATGTATATGGAATCACCTACTTGGAAAGGTGGTCAATGAAGGTGGAAGGGTGCTTTCGACTCCTTCTACCCCTTCGAAAGGTAAAGAATCTTTTGGACTTTGGCTGTAGTATCCCTTCGACTCTTTCGAAAGCTCTAGTCGAAGCCTTTTCTTCTTGTTCTTCCTTGTCTTCTGCTCAAACTGGTTTCGACTAAGTCGAAAGAAATTTTAGGTTGTAACACATAAATTAGTACATATATTTTTATCTTTAACTGCATTATGTTTATGCATATAAATTTTGAGTTCAATTTTTCACTTAATTGCACTACATTTATGCAATTATATAAATATTTCAACGTAATTATTAATTTATTGAACTTTGCAATAACGAACTATATATCTAATATTGAAGTTTTAATAATTATAAATATATTAAATTATATGACTATATTACATATATAATATGGTTTATAAGTTAAAACATATGTGCATATGACTTTAAACTTGTTCACATTTAAAAATTTAACTACATTATACTTAAGCAGTTAATTTAATTATGTATTTATCTCAAATTTATTTATGTAACTGCATTATAATTATGTAGTAAAAATTAAAAATTTAAATTTTCTAGAATTTAATTTTAACTGATTAAACTTTAATTACATAAAACTTATAAAATAAATTAATATATTTTTAATTGCTGAAAACTTATACATTAAACTATAACTTAGCTAATATAATTTACTTTTACAAATTCAGATCACATACGCCTTCAATTCTTGTTTGTTTCATGTTCAAATGAAATAATTATGGTGTTCGTCTTTCATAAGATTCAAAATTAGAATCTGCGAGAGATTTAATATTTCAAAATGGAAAAATCTTCATTCCATGCCATTGGATTTATCTTATATCAGAGATAAAAAAGAATCATTGAATCAGATTTTGATTTGAAAGCCTTGTTATGCCATTCTGTATTCAACAAAGTGGATTCTCTTGTTATGAATATTGATATAAAAGGTATATCATCGTCCGTTTCCAGCACAACTGCTTCCACTTCAAGTAATTGTGTTGAAGATGTTAGTTCTGAAATAGTTTGCTCTGATGATAATACTAGTGGACTGCTAAATATTCTTAGAATGGATCACAATAGTCCAATTGAGATTTTTACAGGAGTTGGTTAGTGTTTTAGCACTACTAAAGAATTTAGAAACAAATTGGTACTTCATCAACTTGTCAATGGATATAACCTTAAAAATGTGAAAAATTCGTGTTACTGCAAAATATGCTCAACCTAATTGCAAATTTAGAATTCATGCATCTTGTCAATTTACTAATCCAAATACTATTATTGTTAAAACTATGACAATGTTCATACATGTGGTGCTAGAGTTTTTGATGTAAATAATTCTCCAATTTCAAGTAGACTTGTGGTGATGAGTTGTATTCGTTCTAATCCTTCTATGAAGACAAGGGATGTTATCACTAGGTGTAACTCTGAATTCAAGGTTGTTCTTAGCTGCTACTACGCTTATAAAGGAAAAGCTCTAGTAATTAAAGAGATACATGGAACTTCAGATTTATCATTTCATCATTTGGTAGAATATATTAAATCAATATCACAACAAATCCAGGAAGCATAACTGTTTTGGAAGGAAATCCATTAACTAGAAGGTTTGAACGAGTTTTCATTGGATTAGAAGCCTGTTTTTTGGGTTTCAAATGTTGTCGTCCTGCTATATTTGTAGATGCAACTTTTATGAAAGGAAAAACTTCTGAATGTTTAATGTCAACAACAACAAAAGATGGAAATAAAGGTAAATAATTACTCTATACCTGCATTTATATATGTTGTATTAAATAATTACTCTATACCTGCATTTATGAAGTATGGTGTTCAGTTGAACAGGACTTAGAAGTTTATTAGGGTGTTAGACTTGTCCGGTGCCGAAAAGAAGGAACGTCGAACCCAAAATTGACTACCGAACCATGGGCATGCCAAACCAAATTGAATGTGAGTTTAATAGTGGACATCTGCTAATGGAAGAAGTAGATTGGTGGAGCGGTCAACAAAGCCCATCTCTTAGTCTACAAGCCAAGCTTTGGGTAGCAGGTGTTATGGGCGTTTGCACCCAAGGAATATAGCGTTAACAGGATGGGCAAATGAGGCAAAGGAAAGGTATTAAGGAAGAGAAGACAAGACATAAAGGGTTGAGAGGCACAAGAGAGTTGGAAGGAGGAAACCCCACCCTGTTTGGTACCAAACAGAAGATCTCGTCCGGTATCCATGTTACCGAACAGGAAATCCTATTTGGTACCTAAGGTACTGAGCAAGATCTTCTGTTTGATAGATTGGGTGCTAGACCAGGAGTAGCATGATATGAAGGCCGGACTAGGGTAGAACAAGGAGAGGACCTAACAAGGAGACCAAACCAAGGAGGAAGGTGTGGGTGCTTGGCCAGCAAGATGACTACGTACATTTCATCGAACCAAGCAACCTCGAACCAGGTTTCCAGCCGAACCAAGCAAGATATATACAGAATGAAACATGAATATATTTGGAAATTGGCAATCATATATTTCGTATATGGAAATATTTGATTTGGGCAAGCTATACATAGAAATTTCCTAACTTACCGGATTAAGCACACAACCTCTTCATCCCTATAAATATCCAAATTATTTATTATGATAATAATGGTTTTACATTAAGATGGGACAATATTCCAAATTACTCATATTTATACTTATGTATAAAGAGATTTGATGTTAATTGTGTTATCACCAAATAGTTTCGGGTATTTTTCTTGTAGAAGCTATCTTGGATTTTGATATTTGATGATTTCATTCTTGAAGTTTTGAAGAATGCTTGATATTCGTTGATATATGACTTGATGACTATACTTGAGTTTTAGTTCACTTTATCTATTATTTATCTTGCTAACTCATTCATTATAGTCCAGACTGACCCATTTATTATTTAATAATACTCGGACCAGACCGAGATATTTCAGGTGCTCTAATTTGATTGTTCTGGAGAGGATTCACTCCAGCTATCTAGTTATCATTCATCTTACATAAATCTCATTTATGCATACATATTCACGTACTGTTGTATCTAATATCGAGTTTAGACTAATTTAAATTACATATTTGTACATATGGGAGGTAGCATTGTATATTTTGTGGTTCGTAGTGACCATCAATTTGTAGCGACTTTATGTACTTATTCGATTTGATCAGTTTGTATCTATTTGCATTCTGCTGAATACATTATGTGATCTATGATTCTATGTTTTGTATTTATCATATATTATCCTGGATTAATTTTACATCCACCATGGTTTTTTTAAGTCTGGATTGCATACATTGATTCCACTTGAGAAGAAAAAATATATAACACCTAAATCGACGTATCAATGTTCGCTTAAAGCAAATTTCACGGATGGTCGCTCCTAATCGGCCATATTTTCTGCACTAACAGACAATATTACTTAGTAATACCCTTTGTTAGTGTGGGTCTCGGGGTGGGGCGTCACAGCTTGGTATAAGAGTTGAGTCCAAAACAAAATATGATATTACCAACACAAATCTTGGCCTAGGTGAGTCTTAGAGACCGTCTATTAGGGATTCTTGGGATAAATAGTCGGAATCATTCCCTTTAGAAGAAGAAAGTGTCTTTCAAGAGTCTAGGAATGTTTTCCTTCATTTCTACTCTTTGATATTTCTATTATCGAATCATATGATTCCTAAGCAATCTTTGATCCAATTTTATCTATTTTGGAAATGTAGTTGGCTGGTAGCTGAGTTACTTGTTCTAGTATTGGCAACCCGTGAGCCCAATTGAAATGTAGTACTTTGTCCGTCCAGCAAATCATGAAATTTGTGGTTGATCTTTTTATGATCAGAGTGGTGCAACGGAAGTAGACGGATCGTTCCATTAGGCATATTATCTAGTAAATTTGCGATTGATTTGATTGGTTGATTGAATGTAGTTTGCATAAGATTTCCAGTGATAATTCTAATTCAATTAAGAAATATTCCTTAATAATTAGAAAACTAATTGAAGTTAATAATTGAATCATGTGGCATCTTCGTATTGGAAATCCCCGCAAGAGAAATTGAATTTCTCAGGTATACAAATTAACAGGGATCAAATCTTGTAATTATAAGAATATTAATCAATTGGAAATGGTGATAAGTTTGGTATTTGATCACCAATTAACCAAAAATAATAAATGATCTATTATTTACACTAAAACAAGAGTCTGATTAAAAAAACTATATCCAATCATCATCCAATTAGAAAATACCATCCTATAAGTTTTCTATAAGATGTTTAATAGTGGTGATTATAAGTTTGTTATTATATGCATTACCTCAAGTATATATAAAGATATAAGTATTCTCTATTTTTTAAAAGAGGATTTTGAAATATATGTATTTATATTTATGAGTGTTAAATAGCCCATTGGATGCTTTAAGGATTCTGGTTGTGGACGTCTGATCAACGTACTCAATAGGGATTCCTAAACATTCAAACGAGACAATTGGACATACACTTTTATTAAAGTAAGTGTTTTGGAAAATCATATTTTTAGAAATATGTTAATTCAAGAAGGAATAAAAGTATTTTGAAATTAATGTGGTTTAAAATAAAATGATATTTGGGTATGCATACAAAGGTATATATTAAGGCTTTGGAAATATAATGGTATTTCTATAATATAGAAAGAACATAAATATCAATAATGATAAATAATATTTAGAAAACATTTTCTTTAGGAGAGAGTATATTATTGGATTTCTAAATTATAATCTTATAAGGAAAATGTTTTGAGAGCCTTAGTTCTATAATATGGGGAAGTACTAATAATTGGCTTAGTGTTACCAATTGGCTTAAATGCTCTCGAGTAACGCTTCATTGAATATAGTATAAGTCATTTAATAGAATGTTTGGGTGGAACTTACTAGCGCATTAGTGAATACTCGAATTTCACCGGGTAGTATGGAATGCCTTGGTTATATTCTTGTAATTTCTATTAGAAAGTATTTAACACTTTCGAATTGTATTCACTTTCGATTTTCAGTGGGATCGATGGATCCTTAATGGAATATAGTTCAGGTTTTCCAGTGGTATCCGAAACAAGTGAAATTTACTAGCTTCTAGTAAATACTTGAATTTCACCAAGTGGTATGGAACATTTTGGTTAAGTTATAGTGATTATTGAAAGTGATAGTATTTGAATCTTTAGAGTATATTTCCTTTTGGTGTTCGGCCGGGGGACGATGGATCCTTAAGAGGTGTTCTTTGGATAGGCTTTGAAAGACCATTATAATCTAAGTATAAACACATAAGAGTAAATCCTTAAATAACTAAATCAACAAAAGCCAAAGAGAAGCCTGATTCTTTTATTTAAAAATAATTGGAAACAAATTCTGAATGTTTAAGCTTAGGTTAAATGGTATGTGAGTTAAGATGTCATATATATAATTGTATTTGAAATAACAATTTGTGGAAATGGCTTTATGGATTTATTTATCTCTTAGATATTAATTAAAATATTAAAAGGAAACTGAATACACTCCTAAGAAGAGGTTAGTGAATTGAATCCGTAGGATATATATGTATTGTGTGTGTGTGTGTCTTTGTATGTGTGCATGTGTGTGTGTGTGTATTGATTCAACCTTAAATTAGGTAGTGTCTAAAATTTCAAACTTGCACTAATGAAAGGATTTATTTCAAAAATAAAAATAATTTGGGATTTGAAAATATTTTTGGCAATTTCAAAAGATGAGAAATTGTAAATGATTTTCGGATGGGAAAATGAATTTTGGAGACTTGGTTATTATAATAATAATTTCTCGAGGAAGCTAATTCTTTTATTTTTATCATAATGGAAAATTTAATTAGTAAATTCTTGAATAGGATAAAATCTAATTGGAGGACCCTATTAATATATATACACTGTGCAATAAAAGTGTAAGGCACTAATAATGGTATTGGTTGAACTTTAAGGGCTTTAACCACAAAATCCTCTTTTGGATAATCTTTAAGTTCTCAAAACTTAACACTAATTTTGGAAATAACTAAAAGAAGGTTATTTATTGGGAAATAAATATCTAGCAAAGCAAAATAATTGGGATTTCTTTGGCAAAAAGATATCTTCATTTTGAAATGAAATTTTGTAGTGTTAGACTATAAAAGAAATCTAGTTAAGTAATATGAATACTTTAAAATGAGTTATATAAATTGAATCTTTCAAATTAATGCAAAGCAAGAATTCTACTCAAAATAGAAATAAGAAATTGCATATTTGAAAGAATATAATTTGTAATTGGGGTTTTTGTGAATTTTAAAATTTAAAAACCCATTTGGGAAAGAATTTCATGATGGGATAAATTTATATTAAGAGTCTTGAAATTTAAATGAGGAGAAATCCTAGAATTAATCTAAACTCTTGAATATGATCAGTTTAGCAAGTATCTTAGAACCTTAAAAATGTTAAGTATTTTGAATAGAGAAAATACTTTTAATAAATTGAAATGTGAAAATTTGGATTAAACATTACTTGGAAATTTACAACTAAGGACCTCTCTTGGGTTACAACCTTTATTGATAGTTGAGGTCGGAATTTGTAAAATTTTAAATCCCTTAAAAACAAGTTAGAAGTATTCTATAGTGAGATCTAGGAATGAGAAAATGAAGAAATTTCTAGAAGCAAGAGATTATAGAAATTTTGAGAACTCAAATCAATCATTTGCGTTTATCCTAAATAAAGTAATAAAGAGAACTGAATTCCATGGGAAAAATTAAATAGATAACTTCTAAGAGGTTTATATGTAGGAAAAATCTTGGAAATTTCCTGCATGCTGTATTTTTAATTTTCATCGGCTTTGTTTACAAAACTTCAAATAGGCATAACTTTCTAACCGTAAGCCCGTTTTTCTATTGTGACCACTCTACAGAAAGGGAAACCATCATTTGAACACGATGGAATAAGTTAGAGACCTTAATTTTGCACCTAAAAAAAGTTGTAGTAAAAACAAAGTTTTAAATTTTCGAAGGAGTTGATTTTTGTGCTTTCGAATACGTTTGCTTTGTTTTATTTGCCTCCGAAGGGGATACTTTCGAAGTGGTTGTGAAATTGTTTTCTTTTAACCAAGTTTTATATTTTCAAAAGGGGTACTTTCAACTGGTTTCGTGGCTAAGCTTCTAAAGTTAAATGCTAATACTTTAATATATTCGAAAGGTTTCGAAAGGTGGAATTTAAAGTATTATAAGGCAGGAGCCTAATGTTTTAAAGAGCTTTCAAAGGAGGTTATCCTATGAAGTCGAAAGTTAGGTATCGAAAGGTTTTATGACCCAAACTCTATTTTAAAGGAAAAACTCATGGCTATATTAAAGGAGTTTTTATAACGGTTTAAGAAGAATCTATCTTTGATAAATTAAACCCACAAGAGTGGTATTGCTATATTGTTATATTCCTTCTTCTAATATGAATATATTTACTTTATAATAGACCCATAACTGCATTTTGGGGGAAAACGGTATGAGAACCAGTTAGGTTAACCCAGTAGTGAATATAAATTAAACAAACTCCTGAATGAGTAGAATTGCATCCAAAAGGTTAGGAAGACCAGAATATAGTATGCTAAAATATATAGGAAAGATATTGGCAAGGGCCAATAGGTTTACAGTAAGCCCATGAAAATTGTATGATATTGTTAGGGGCCAATAGGTTCATAGTTAGTCGATGAAAACTATGTATAAAAGAGGATGTCAGATAGACAGGTTCATAGTTAACCCATGAAAATTATGTGTAAATGAAGATGTCAGATAGACAGGTTCATAGTAAGCCCATGAAAACTATGTAATTGGATAAAGAGTCCATAAATGTTTAACTGGTTATTAGTCAGCCCATGAAAACTAATAGATTAATATTAATCCTAAAAACTATAACTGGGACAGATAATCTAAATTGAATGGGGATGGGTATCTAGAATTAATTCAATTGTTTTGCATATCATCGTAATGTTTTGAAATATTATGTTTTTAACCATTGTGGATGTAGGAGCACGGTGTATGATTTTATAAATGTTTTAGGATACTAGTGAGGGGAAAACTCGTTCTGCTAAGCGACATGGTCTCACTAGATATCCAAATGATTTAAGATGATAGACTATTATTCATACCAAGCTTTATGTCTGACTCGAAGTTTTTGTTTTCCCCTTAAACTCTCGGGTCAATTGATTTTGAGTAGTTTGAGGTTTAAGGTTTTCAGGTTCTCTTCTTAGACGAATAAAGCTTCCGGAGGCATGCGGGAGGCAGTTAGTTATTTAGAGTTATCTTTTCCCCTGTGTGTTTCGTTTGTAAAGGAAGATTTATTGGCCTTATTATATACTCTGATCTACCAAGGGGGCATCTGCATATGTCGCTCTTGGCATATGTGTAATAATTATATTTTGTTGAAAGTGGTTAACGTATTTAGGATTATGTAATGAACATCAAATGTTTTGAATGGAATGTGAAAATGTATTTTTGAATTGTTAAATTTTTTTCTATATTTATGTGATCTGTGTATCAATGTATCTAGCACCGCCGTATTTAGTCGCCAAGAATTAATAACTATAGATGACTGCAGCATCCATAGCCGTTAGTTTTGGGCCTCCAAGTAGGGGGATGTTTCAAGTTGGTATAAGAGCATAGGTTTATGATAAACCAAACGTTTTCAAACATAATCCTAATGAATTAAAGAATAAGATTGAGGTTTGGGTTAACGTTATAGTAACATACTTGTATTTGCTATATATATATAAGTACATATACCCATCTCTCTTAGACCGTTCTTCTATATCTTACTAAAGCTCGTATGCAGATTAAGAGAAAGAAAAGTATGGAAGCAGGAAACAAAAGAGTGAATCTAAGTGGAGGAAGCACCATAACTAATGGAAACGCTCGACCCACTACAAGGAGACATGTAGGTCGATCGGAAAATGCTAACCAAGAGGCAACTGCCAATGTGAGTGTTGGAACCCCACTAGTAGATATGGGGATGATGTATCAGTTCTTCGTTAACTTGATGCAAGATGGAGCAGCTGTAGGGGTAGTTGGAGGTAATGTTGTGAATGCTGGAGGAGTCAATCCTGTGGCTCCAGTTGGCAATAATTATGCCAAGCTGAGCAGGGATTTTACCGGTCTAGGAGGGAAGCCTTTTCTTGGAACAGAGGATGCTGTTAAAGTTGAGAACTGGCTTTTGAACTATGAAAGGATCATTACAGATTTAGCCTTGGATGATGGAGAGAAGAGAAGGCTAGCCTCTAGACAGTTGCAAGGGTTAGCGCTTTACTGGTGGAACAGTGTGACTGTCGGAGTTCCAGAGGAAGAGCTAACATGGGCTGATTTTAAAAGAAAGTTCGAGCAGAGGTTCTTGTCTGAGGTTGCCAAGTTGGCATTGATTAGGAAGTTCATGGATCTTGTACAAGGAGAGATGTCAATGATCGAGTATGCTGCTAAGTTTGATGTGCTATCTCGATATGGTTATGCATTGGTTAACACTGATGTTAGAAGGAATGAGAGACTCATTTGAGGATTGAGGCCAGAGCTAGGTAGAATGACCATGACTCATATTAGAGAGCCTTGTCATGTAGTGGTGGAGATGGCTATTCGCCATGAGGAGATGCTTGTTGTGTCTGTTAGGGAGAAACCAGTTAAGTCTCAGGGGCCTCAAGGAAAGAAAAGGAAATTCTTTAAGAAGAAAGGAGCCCAAAAAGGGGATGCTACCAAGAAGGCGAAGGCTAATTTATTGTGTTATAAGTGTAATAAGAAGGATCATTATGCCCACGAGTGTAGAACTAGTAAAGGAAAGAAGCATGTAGAGAAGAAGAATGTGAAATGCTTCAAATGTGACCAAGTTGGGCATTATTAGAGCCAGTGTCCAGAGTCAGTCCGGGCGGACAAAGGGAAGGTGTTTGCTATTGGACCACCGTCTTCTTCTAAACCTACTGCCGTAGAGAAAGGGAAAACTATGATGGAAGGTACACTTTTGATTCAGAGTATACCAGTTAGAGTACTTTTTGATACCGGTGCATCACACTCATTTATATCACAGTATTTGGTTGATAGGTTATGTATAGAACCCACATATATTGTTACTTCCTTAAGGGTTGCAAATCCAATAGGAGGGCATGCAACTCTTAGGATGAGATATGACAAGTTTGAACTTGATTTGTTAGGTCATAAGTTTGCATGCAGTTTGTATGTCTTTAATTTCATAGGTTTCGGGATCATTTTGGGTATGGATTGGTTGGGTAAGTATGAGGCTAAGATATTTTGCTAGGATCGGGAAATATCGTTGGGGCACTGAGATAGTCATAACCGAATCATCTTCTCAATGGAGAATTCCAGTAAGAGTGTTTGTGCTTTGTTAAGTGCCATGGAGGTTGGAGACGAGCTTAGTCAGTTTTATGTAGCAAGAGAATTTACAGATGTATTTAAGCCAGTCGTTGGATTACCACCAAAACGAGCTGTAGAGTTTCAGATAGACCTTGTACCAGGAGCTGAACCTGTCAGTAGACCACCTAGCAGAATGACACCGACGGAGATGAAGGAATTGAAGGTGCAGCCGGTGGATCTTGAAGGAAGGAATTTTATTAGACCAAGCAGTTCGCCTTGGGAAGCGACCGCGGTGTTCGTAAAGAAACCAGATGGGTCGTTAAGGATGTGCATCAACTATCGTAAGTTAAACGAAAGGACGATCAAGAATAGGTACCCTCTGCCGAGGATAGATGATCTGTTTGATCAGTTGAGTAGAGCTAAAGTATTTTTCCAATTGGATTTGGCGATGGGGTTCCATCAGTTGCGAGTGGCGAAGGATATCATTCCTTTGATGGCATTTCGAACTAGATATGTTTCGTATGAGTGGTTGGTGATGCCATTTGGATTGACAAATGCACCTGCTTTCTTCATTGATTTGATGAACTGGGTTTTTCAAGAGCAATTGGATAGGTTCATATTGGTATTCATAGATTACATTTTAGTATACTCAAAATATGAAAGAGGGCATGAGATTCATCTTAGAGTGGTGTTGGAGACGCCGAGGCAGAATCAGCTGAAGGCGAAGTTTTCCAAGTGTCATTTTTGAAAGAAAAAGATTAAATTTCTTGGTCATGTAGTTTCAGAGAAAGGATTGTCAGTTGATCCAATTAAGATCGAGGCAGTCAATAATTAGAAGAGCCCAGAGACGGTAACCGAGATCAGGAGTTTCCTTGGACTTGCTGGCTATTATCGGAGATTCATTAAGGATTTCTCATGGATAGCAGCACCTTTGACTAAGTTGACCAGGAAGGATGTGAAGTTTGTTTGGTCCGACAAATATGAGGAAGGGTTCCTTAAATTAAAGCATTTGTTAATCAATGCGCCAGTTTTAGTAGTTCCAAATGGTAACCAAGGGTTAGTAGTATACACTGATGCATGTGGGACTGGATTGGGAGCAGTATTGATGCAAAGGGGCAAGGTTATTGCTTACGCATCAAGGCAGCTTAGACTGCACGAAATTAGATATCCTACTCATGACTTAGAGTTAGCTGCGGTGATATTTGCCTTGAAGATTTGGAAGTATTATCTCTTAGGGGAGAGATTTGAGTTATATATCGATCATAAGTCCTTAAAGTATGCACTCTCTCAAAAGGAGTTGAATATGAGGCAGTAGAGATGGCTGGAGTTTTTGACTGTTTATGATTACAATGTAGAGTATACTCCTGGGAAAGGAAATAAGGTAGAAGATGCTCTCAGTAGAAAACATCAGAATGTGGTGTTAGCGATATTCGCAGAATGGAAGGATCTAGAAGCTTTAGCCAGTTGTGGTGTGCAGTTGAGGTCTACTGCTAGTTCTAATCAAGGTGCTTCCATGTTGTCCTGTTTGGAAGTTCGACCAGTGTTGATTGAGAGAATTGCTTCTAAACGAAAGGAGGATCCATTATTAGCTGAGAGGATCAGAAGGCTTAAGGTTGGAACTGAGGTTGATGATTTGAAATATTTTTTTCTTGACCAGAGAGGATGGTTGAGAAAGAAGGGACGATTATGTGTTCCAGATGTAGAGAACTTGAGAAGAGAAGTTCTTGAGGAATGTCATCGATCCAAATTTACAATTCATCCTGGAGGGACCAAGATGTATCAAGATATGAAGAGGAGCTTCTATTGGGAAGGCATGAAGAGGGATCTTGGCTTATAGGTTAGGCAGTGTGTAAACTGTCAACAAGTGAAAGCCGAACATTAGAAGCCGAGTGTGTTACTTCAGCCTCTAGATATTCCAGTTTGGAAATGGGATTCGATATCCATGGATTTTATTTATGGGTTTCCAAGGTCAAGGAGAGGAAATGAAAGTATATGGGTTATTGTGGCCAGGTTGACCAAAAGCGCCCATTCCATTCCAGTAAAATAGACCAGGACGACACCAATTTTGGCGAAGTTGTTCATGAAGAACATAGTTAGACTTCATGGAGTTCCTACTAGCATAGTCAGTGATAGAGATGCTTTATTCACTAGTGAATTCTGGAAGAGTCTACAAGATGTGTCAGACACTAAGCTCAAGATGAGTACTGCATATCGCCCATAGACGAATGGGCAGACAGAGAGAGTCAATAATGTACTTGAGGATTTGTTGAGAGCTTGTGTATTGGACTTTGGTAGATCTTGGAAGGACCACCTACATTTGATTGAGTTTTCCTATAATAATAGTTATCAGACTAGTATAGGAATGATGCTTTTGAAGTTTTGTATGGAAGACCATGCAAATCGCCAGCATGTTGGTTAGAGACTGGAGACAGATTGGTCTTAGGTCCGGATTTGGTTAAAGAGGCGTTAGAAAAGATTGAGTTAATCCGAGGACGAATGAAGGAAGATCAATCCAGGCAGAAGAGTTACGCAGATAAGAGGCGTAAAGACCTAGAGTTCTCAGTAGGAGATAGGGTTTTAATTAAAGTATCATCGATGAAGGGTGTGGTACAATTTGGAAAGTCAGGGAAACTGGCACCGATGTATGTTGGACCATTCCCAATCATAGAGAGGAGCGGAAAGCTCGCATACAGAGTAGAGTTACCGAGAAGTTTGGCAAGTGTCCATAATGTGTTTCATGTTTCTTATCTTCGTAAGTATATGCACGATCTAGAGACTACTACCACTCCAACTGCATTAGAAGATATAGTAGTAGAACCGGATCTGACTGTTGTTAGGCAACCAGTTCGGGTTGTAGCGAGAGATGAGAAGAGGTTAAGAAACAAGACACTCAAGTTGGTGAAAGTTCAGTGGAGTAACAACATGTAGGACTGTACTTGGGAAACAGAAGACAGGATTAGGGATACTTATCCTGGGCTGTTATGAGAATATGTTCTATATTTGTTTTATATAGACTTATTGGCTGGTAGGACATACTAGCTTTTGTTTGCATGGTTGTTATGCTTGTTTGTAGTCCTTACTGAATTTCGATGATGAAATTCTTTAAGGGGGAGCCTGTAACACCCCTAATTTTTGTTTAGCATTATTCAGGACATTTAATTGGATAAATTAAATAGAATAATGTGGTTGATTAAGGAGTTGAAGTTTAATTGTCAATTAACTTGGTCGTGGCTAAACTAATGAATGTATAAGTATGGTTTATAATTTATAAGTTAGGAAAATAAGAGGAGGGCAATATGGGAATAGCCACACCCATATACCCTTAAACCCTCCCTCATTCTCACCTACCATTTCATAAAGCAAAATACACATAAAAGAGAAGTTATAGCCAACCATTAAAACACCTTAGGATATCAGCAAACTTGGAAGATCCAAGAGAGAAAGCTAGAAGATTAAAGCCAGGGCAAATCTCAAACTCCAACAACTTAATCTAGGTGAATAATAGTGTAAATAATTTTATTTTTCCTTGTTTTGGTTCGGTTATGGATAGTAACCGAATGTATTTTGCTATGTTGATCATGTTTGGATCTAATAATCATTGTTTGGATAGAATAATGATTTATGGTGATTTATTGGAATTTTTATGGAATTAAAATGATGGATTTTAAAGTAAAAACCTTAGTAAACGACCTACAAACGATTTTATTTTTGGATATGTTGTGTAAAACATAATTTTGGAGGTGGATATTTAATTTCATAATTTTCGGAGTTAATAGGAATATTTTATGAATTTCCTAAGGTGAAAAAGGCATTTATTTCGGTTTTAATTATTAAAAATTATAAAGCAATGAATTTTGCCCCGAAATTTTTATATGATACAGAAAATGTTATTTCAGATTTTTGGTGAATTTTTGGGATTTTTCCCAAGTGATTCCGATTTATTATGAATTTTCTAAGCTAAAAAGGCTTAATAATTATATTAAAATATTAATATAATTAATTATTTTGAAAATAATTTTGAAAATAATAAAATCTGATTTATAGCAGTTTTTCTGCAAAGAAAGTGTTAAAGTATGTCATTGACCAATAGAAATTTGACAAAGAATAGAAGTTGGTGAAAAGAATATACTTTAGTTAGCAAAATAACAGTTTTCAAGTTATGTACGACTCTGCATTCGACCTTGTCGAAAGCACCCATCGACTACATCATTATGCAGCAGTTCTGGACCCTTTTGTAGCATTTTCGGAAGCACCTTTCGACTTAGTCGAAAGCTCCCATTTGACAGCATACTTTCGCAGCATTTTTGGATTCTATTGCATTTCGAAAGCACCTTTCGACTTAGTCGAAAGCTCTCATTCGACAACAGTTGTAAATATAGCGGAAGCCCTTTTGTAGCAGTTTTTATCAACTTTGTTTACAAAACTTCAAATAGGTATAACTTTCTAACCGTAAGCCCATTTTTCTCTTGTGACAACTCTACGGAAACCATTATTTGAACACAATGAAATAGGTTAAAGACCTCAATTCTATACCTATAAAAAGTTATAGCTAAAAAAAGTTTTAAATTTTCGAAGGAGTTGATTTCTGTGCTTTCAAATACGTTTGCTTTGGTTTCTTTGCCTTCGAAGGGGATACTTTCGAAGGGGTTGTAAAATTGTTTTCTTTTAACCAAGTTTTATACTTTCGAAAGGGGTACTTTCAACTGGTTTCGAAGCTAAGCTTCTAAATTTAAATGCTAATACTTAATATATTCGAAAGGTTTCGAAAGGTAGAATTTAAAGTATTATAAGGCAGGAGCTTAATGTTTTTAAGAGCCGTCGAAGGAGGTTATCCTATGAAGTCGAAAGCTAGGTTTCGAAGGTATCGAAAGGTTTTATGACCCAAAATCTATTTTTAAAGGAAAAACCTATGACTATATTAAATGAGTTTTTATAACGGTTTAAGAAGAATCTATCTTTGATAAATTAAACCCACAGGAGTAGTATTGATATGTTGTTATATTGCTTCTTCTAATGTGAATATATTCACTTTATAATGGACCCATAACTGCATTTTTGGAAAAAATGGTAGGAGAACCAGTTAGGTTAACCCAGTAGTGAATATAAATTGAATGAACTCCTGAATAAGTAGAATTGCATCCAGGAGGTCAGGAAGACCAGAATATAAGACGCTAAAATATAAAGAAAAGATATTGGTAGGGGCCAATAGGTTTACAGTAAGCCTACGAAACTGTATGATATTGGCAGGGGCCAATAGGTTCATAGTTAGCCCAAGAAAATTATGTATAAAAGAGGATGTTAGATAGACAAGTTCATAGTTAGCCCATGAAAATTATGTGTAAATGAAGATGTCAGATGGACATGTTCATAGTAAGCCCGTGAAAATTATGTAATTGAACAGAGAGTCCATAAATGTTTAACCGGTTATTAGTCAGCCTATGAAAACTAATATGTCAATAGTAATCCTAAAAATTATAACTGAGACAGATAGTCTAAATTGAATGAGGATGGGTAATCCAGAATTAATTCAATTGTTTTGCATATCATCATAATGTTTGAAATACTATGTTTTTAACAATTGTGGATGCATGAGTATAATATATGGTTTTATAAATGTTTTAATACTAGTAAGGGGAAAATCTGTTTCGCTAAGAGGCGTGGTCTCACTAGATATCCAAATGATTTGAGATGATAGGCTATTATTCATACCAGGCTTTATATTCGACTCGAAGTTTTTATTTTCCCCTTAAACTCTCGGGTACTCAATTAATTTTGAGTAGTTTGAGGTTTAAAGTTTTCAGGTTCTTTTCTTAGACGAATAAAGCTTCCAGAGACGTGTAGGAGGTAGTTAGTTATTTAGAGTTATCCTTTTCCGTTGTGTGTTCCGTTTGTAAAGGCAGATTTATTGGCCTTATTATATACTTTAATTTTCCAAGGGGGCATCTTCATATGTCGCTCTTGGCGTATGTATAATAATTATATTTTGCTGAACGTGGTTAACGCTTTTAGGATTATGTAATGAACACCAAATGTTTTGAATGGAATGTGGAAATGTATTTTTGAATTGTTAATTTTTTTTACATATTTCTGTGATCTGTGTATCAATGTATCTAGTACCGCCATATTTAATCGCCAAAAATTAATAATTATAGATGACTGCAACATCCGTAACCGTTAGTTTTGGGCCTTCAAGTAGGAGGATGTTACAACAATTCTGATCGAGATTACTTGGAATCAAATCTAAATATGATTTAAAATTATCTTTATTAATTTCAATATGAATTTGGAAAATTTTATTAGTTATAATTTCCAAATTAAAATGGCTTTCTAGATGGAAATAAATAACTTTGGGAAAATTTATTAAATTTTGCAAATTGTGTAATTTTACTTCTTATATTTGATAATATAAGAATAACCTTAGGGAAAATGAGAATTTATGAAATATATGGAAATAATTTTGTAATTTAAAATATGAATTTTTCCAAGATTTATTCACTTATTTATTTTAAATGGAGATTTACAATAAATATTTTCCATTTTAAATTATTACAACAAATGTTGTAAATTTAATAAAATGTCAATACTAAGATTTATTGTTTAAAATGAGATTTTTATAACTAATAGTTTATTTTATTAAAAATAATGAGAATAATTTTAATTTCAAAAGTTATATTTAATTTTACAAAATATCTCAATATTAATAGAAATGTGAATTTTTGATATGTTGGAGTTTTGGTAAAAGTTGAGGAAAATTAATCTATGCTTTCCTAAACATAGTTTGAGTATTATTTAGTGTTTTAAAAGAGAAAACATAGGAAATTGATCACATTTTCTCTTATTAAATCCATACATACCCATATGATCCAAGTAGTAGTGTAATTTTGAGATGGAGAAAACATATACATTCATTTTCTCCTACTTCTTTCTCATTTCAGCCATACTCTAAAAATCTGAAAATAAAATTCTCCTTATTCCTAAACCCTAGAAACTAAAATCCTCCTCAAATTCAAGTTAAATCAAAGGTTAATTGACTAATTATTGAAGATAAACAACTCAGGTAATCTCTTTTATCCTATATCGCGTCTATTGAAGTATCAATCTCTGTTTTTGCTTAGGGTTATAATTCTTTTCTCATGCAAATTCTGAAATTAACCTAGGTAGTTGTCAAGAGAAGCTAGCCTAGGAGAATTCGGGTCTTTGCTACCAAATAAAGTTCAAAGTCGATGAGTTTTCACTCACACTTCTAATCTATAGATGGATGCATTCGGCTGTTTGTTTGATTGAATGAATCTATTGTTGAAATGATTTCAAACTCTTATGTTATTTGCATCTTTTGCTATGCAATTCTCTGTTTGCTGAAAATCCACATCATATGATCATGATTTGCGTCCAATTGTACATGTTTGCATGCTTGATTGAATGTTAATTCAATGCATTCGAGATTAAGGCAAAAATCAGCGAAGAAACCACCGCCAACAAACAATCAGAGAACCACGGACGATGCCTAAGGCTCAGCCCAGGTGTGCCAACTGGTCCACCGGTCATGATGACCGGTGGACCGATCATGACCTGGGGTTGAATCCAGATTACGCCGTTTCAAACTCCGTTTTCTTCCGTTTGCTTCTCCGTTCCTCCGTTTGCTTCTCCGTTCGTCCGTTTGATTCCTTGAACTCAGTACAACAAAAATAACAGTGGCAAAACCTACTGTTTTCACTTGAGTAAACGTCCGTGTAAACGTCGAGAAAAACCTAAATAATATAATTTTCGCGCCTTATGTTTTCACTTCCCCCAATTACCGTAAACACTTTCACCACCTAAAACGAAAGCTAATCTCTCCTCTTCCAGTCATCGATATTCGTCTTCATCACCGTCGCTCCATCGTTCAGACATCTCCCATCATCGTTCTGACATCTCGCCGCTTCGCTCCATTGTTCGGACATCTCCGTCTACAGGTACGTATTTTCAACCTCGTCGATTTTATTTAGGTTTAAAATGGGTTCTTCGATTTTATTTAGGTTTAAAATGGGTTCTTTCGATTTTCAACGTATTTTCAACATCCTTCAGACATCATTCATCAATCTCGATTTTCTAATTTTAGTATTTCAGTATTTTGTTTCTAATTTCAGTTCTTCAATTTTCTAATTTCGGTGTTCTCAACATCGTTCAGACCATCCATTTGTAGAGAGCATTATTTAGAGCATTCAAATGTGATTTTTAAAGGAGTTTAGTTTTGGAAGTTATAATTGTTATAATAGTTACATGTTTTTTATGTTTTTATTTTTGAAGTGTGGAAATTTGACCAAAATTGATTTCAATTGCAAGTTTGTATCTGTTTAGAGAGCTTAAAGTGACAGATATTGTTCTTTGCAAGGTTTGTCCACCAAATCTAGTTTTTCAGATACTTGGCTAGGTTGTAATGCTTTTTATTCATTATTTGTATTGAATTTCCACTGTTGCTGTCTCAGTTATAAAGTAGTATGAGTTAACTAGGCATCTTATACGTAGGAAAAGGGATACGAGTCTGGTGATGTTTTTATGAAGAGAGTTAATGCAATGACTAGGTATTATATTCTAGTAAGACGTCATGTTTTACACTACTGTATTGTGTTCTTATATATTTAGTTTTAAATTAGTTCATCCTATTTTTATTTTATTTTTTGCTTGGATAATATATAGGTTGGAAATGAGGAACTGTATCTTAATAGGATTGCTTAATATGAAAACTACATGCTAGATCCACTTGTTTATGAGATGAAGCCCATGGTAATTTTATATCTATTGCAACTAATTCAGGATATTCTTGCAGTCTCTATGAAATTATGTAGATAATGGAATTCAAATAGAATACTGGTGATATGCAAATTGCAAAATGTATGAAGTTGTATGCACTAGTTTATCAGATGAAACTGTATCTTAATAGCACTAGCAATGGCACAAAATGCTTCTTTATCTCATATAAAGTTGAATATCTATTTACAGAAAATGAACAAGAGTACGAAGCAGACTACGAAGAAGGTGCTTACCCGAAATCAACGAAAAATTGAAGTATCCAAACATGCATCCATCGAGTCAAATGCAATGGGCGAGCATACTGAAAACATTGATGTTCAAAATGCAGACAACTTAGCAATGCGCGCTACCATGCAAGCCAATGAAAATCCGGAAGATGCAATGGAAATCGGTAGAACAATTGAAGATGTAGATGGAAATCCAACTATGAAAAAGAAGACTAGAGGCAAGACTAAAGTGAAAAGACTGCCTTCGGATTCTGTGAGTCTAATTGAAGTTGAATTTAATGCAATGACCGAACCGATAGGAGTAGGATTGGTGAAGTTATCTTCTTATTTAGGGCCACTCGTATGCGAGCATGTTCCGGTTACTCTTGAAGATTGGAGACAACTTAGTGATAAGGTAAAAGTAGTTTTGTGGGATTCCATTCAGGTATAGATTTTTAAACATTTAGAATTTTAATTTCTAATTGGTGTACTCCATTATGAGAAATGAAGATCATGTTATCTGTGTTTTTTCTAAAATAAATTATAATACATTGATACTTGGATTAGTTCGAACGTGTAAGGTGGTAAGAAGAAATATTTTTGTAAAATTAATGCAACCGAGCCAAATTGGTAAGGTTGACTTGAAGGTAAACATGTAAGGTGGTAAAAAGAAACATTTTTGGTCTTACGCAAAATTAGGACATGAATTTAATTCTTCACCCTACAAAAGGGAAAAGCTCAGGATAATATGGAAGCAGTGTTATATTTATTCAATAGCGTGCTATTAAGTACCATAAATAAATTCCATGTTCTGTTTTTTTATCTTTTACCTAGATAGAATGGTTTTAGTAATAAACTAAGGATTAAATTTGTACTTATTATATTATGTTGGCATATTTATATGATATTGCTGTAGTTTTTAAGGCCATTGTTTCCGTAGTTTTTAAGGCAATGCATATACTGTGAAATTTCAACTGGTAATAGAATCTTTAGAGGTCCATATCAACCTTAAGTAACCTGTAAAAATAATGACTGATTCAACCAAAAATAACTTGCATCAGAATCTAATGAATATTCAACCAATACAATTGCTTTTTCTTCATAAACCAACAGATAATGAAATTAAGAGCTGCCGGCTAGATTTAAACTGGACGAGGAATGACAAAAAGCTCCCATATTTCATCAAATGTGATGTATTTTTAGGTGTTTAAAAGCCAAATTAGTTAAAAAGATAAAGGAAGCAAAGATCAAAGAGGAAATACTTCAATTAAAACTGGATAACATCAAAAGTGCAAACTAAGGGAAGAGGTTTGTTGAGTCGAAAGCAAGTGCAGATTTCAAGGTATTGTAATGTATTTGTTTGATCACTTATATATACAAAATATAAGTGTACAAAGAATAAAAATTAACTAATCATTGTATTATACTCTTCACTCTTGTATTTCAGATACGAAGTGAGAAATTTAAAAATATCAGAGATAAGCAAATAGCACATACATGTAGTCGTAAAGGAATGACTCGATTGACTGAAGATTTGGTGAGAAAAAAAAATTTGATTTATTTACCATTGCATTTATTTACTAGTTAATGCAGTAAGATTGGTTGTTTTATTCGGTGTTGTTTTTAATGCGGAAAACACAAAGTGCCGATCCATCCTCCGTCTCTAGAGTTGATGTTTGGATTAAATCTCAAACTCGGAAAAATGGTGAACCAGTGACTGTTAAAGTTGTCGATACTATTGTTAGTGCTTTGGATTTTCATAATTAATAGTGGAATACGCAAGGTAAATACTTATTTATGAAATATAATTTATGTTGATTTATGTAGGAAAAACAATGAAAAAAAGTTGAAAGTGAATCAAAATCTAGCTCGGCATGTAATATCAAAGAGGATGCAATTTCACAAGTCTTGGGATGTGACAAATCGGGGCGACTATGAGCAATGGGAAGGAATACGACTTTGACCAAGGTAGTTTTGTCACATGCCAGAGAAAAGCAAGTGGCTCAGTGTCAAAATAGAATTTCAGAATTAGAGCAACTAATTCGCTCTGTCATGAAAAATCAGGTACAGTTTTTTCTGTTTTCTTATTGCATTTTCTTGGCAATTATTGGTTTACATTGGTATTTATCTATGTGAATAAATCATAAAGTGGTATTAGAAAGCACTGCCACTGCCTAGCCTCATCTCGCATTCTTGCTACAAGTTGCATTGCTGTAGTCGTGGAAAATGTTTTCTTTGACAAGCAGTTGCATAAATATGTTCAGTTCATTTAGTGTAAGCAATGTATAATTGTTAGAAAAGAACCTTATAAGATGTGAAAGTATAGACATGTGGGATACACATTTACTACATTTTTTTTCATTTTAAATGCAAGTATACATTAAATTACTAATAATTCTTTTCGGCAGTAAAGGTAAGATTTTTTGCATAAAATATGTGAAGCATCTTTAAAGTAAATTAAGTAATGGAAGCAGGAGGAAATTTGCAAGTTCGTGTTAATTTCGTCCTTAGCATTTCAACAAATTTTTTATGTAGGATTTTTACCAGTATAGCAATTAGAGAATATAATATGCATATGATCAAACCTGCACCCAAAGTCAGTTAATGTTCCATGCAATTTGCTTATGTTCATATGTCATCCTGCTTGCATGCAAATTTATTGTTTTGTCTTTCTGTGCTAGCCATATGAACTTCTGTGTTGCAAATTTTGAGCAGCTCTATTGAGATTGCAAATTTTTCCCTGTTTATATTTTTACGGATTGGTGCTTACTTCCCTTGGGCTTTCAACTAATAAATAAATAAAAAAAGTTTGTGTTGTGTTAATATGCTTAGATGTAGCAAATAGTAAAATAGAAGATATAGCAAAACGGGAAGGAATAAAATAACACTGTAATTTCAACAAATATGCTGAGGTGTAGCAAATGGTAAAATACAAAGATTAACAAAAGGAAAAAGGAACAAAATAATACTGTAATTTCAACAACTAGAAATAAAGGCAGAAATCATCGAAATGATTGGGTAGTTTTTGAATGTGAATATGTGCATGATATCTCATTATCTCTGACTTTATACTAATGATTGGGTATCTGAAATTTTCACCCAAAATCTTTCTAAATTTTTGTTTACGATGAAGTAAATGAACGATCATCTATATCTCTAAAAGGATATTTTCATATTACAAAACAAATCGGGAAAAATTCTAATCTATGGCTTCCATATAATAAAATATATTACCAATGGTTAAACTGTAATTTTTATTTTCAAGAAACTCTAACATGGTGGTTTGAAATCATCGGTTTATGTATTCAATAATAATTTTGTACCAAAGGAGTTAAAAGTGAGCATACTTTGATACAAACATCTCTATAAAAGTTTTGATGCAACCATCTCTAAATTTTAATAAGTATACTACAAATCAAAAGAAAATTCTTTTTATTTTATCTAACAAATATTTATATTTGTCGTTTTGTACACGATTTTCAGAAGAGGGTTGTATTAAAGGTTTGTTACAGAAAGTTTTTTTGAGTTAAATTTAGATTGGTTCTATTTTACTATGCTTTTTATAGACATGAGTTATTTAACCATTTATATGAAACTATAATTAGATAACCTGAAGTACTTTCATAACTACGCACCACACTTAAAGGAACCGGCAAATAAATAATTAGATAACTGAACCTTAACATTAGCACACCTGGTCGTTTTACCAAGCATATTAAAATACACAAAGTTTGTATTTTATGTTAGAACCTCCAGTTTATGTTTCAATGACAACAACTATACAATCATATACATATATATACATTTAATCAAAATTACAGATATATACTACAAGAATACATCATGCTCGAAGATATTGAGACTCGAAGACAAACAACGATCTATCAACCATACTATAGTTGGTAATGATATTCTACTGTAAAAGAGTCTTAGATAAAATATTGTTAAGGTCTCCTTGAGTATAAATACATACATGATTTCATATACACCGAATTTAATTTGAAAAACTGCCTTTTCTACTCACAGACGTCTGAGGTAAAACCACAGACGTCTGAGGAAATACTTGGAAAATAATTTTCTAAAGCCACATTTGAGGTAAAACACATATGTCTAAGGTAAAACACAGACGTTTGTGACAATCCTTGGGTAATTATTTTTTGAAGTCACAGATATTTGAGGTTTTACCATAGACGTCTGTTGTTTGAAAAACTGCAAATTTTTGAAAAGATACTTCCGTTGAACAAAAAGAAATTACCCTTCATCGAGAGGTTGCAACCATTAAAATGGATAGAACTTATCTAATAGTAACAACTCTTCATCTGTATCCTTTTGCATCTATAAATACTACCATGATTGAGATGTAGAATTTAACAAAATTGAATCAATTGAATCTTCTCTCTTATTACTCTCTTGTGCATACATTGCTTACACACTCTCAATCTATTATAACCAAAATATAATTTTGGTTATACCGCTCCTACAACTCAAAGCATTCACATACTCAAAGGAGATCATAAGAAGATTTGTACTATTAGTCAAAAACCGTGTTATTTGAAACACAAGATTGTCGAAGATATATTTTTGTATTAGCCTATTCCTCTAGGCGAAGCGAGGGTCGGTTAAAGGAAACGCCGAAAGGGAGCTTCGGGACTGGACGTAGGACGGGAGGTCTGAACCAGTATAAAATATCTGGTGCGATTGTTTATATTATTTATCTTATATTCAATTATTATTCTCTGCTTGACATAGTTAGTAATATACACGTATATATATAAGTTGCTTCATTTATAAAGATTCTATAGACTTTCAATTGGTATCAGAGCGTGGTTATTTCAATCTACAGTAACACGTAATTGAAAAAATCATTAAAATGACAAGCACATTTCAGGAAGGCCAATCAACTGCTCATCCTCTACTATTTACTGGTTCTAATTATGCTTATTGGTCAACACGTATGCGAATTTTTATGGAAGCCAATGGCTTAGAAATATGACTAGCAACTCAAAACAAATATGAAACAACTGACATCGATAGTAGCACATTGACTGATGCATAAAAAGCAGAGGCATCTAATAATGCCAAAGCTATGAATGTATTGTTTTGCTCACTTGATAAAAATGAGTTTTCACATGTCATGCTCTGCAAGACTGCATATGATATATGGCGCACTTTACAAGTCGCACTTTACCAATTCTCATCTTTTAAAATGAAAACAAGTGAATCAGTTATTGATATGTATGCAAGATTTCAAACCATTCAACACGTCTCGTGACATTTGGATTCAAATTCATAGATTTTGATTTAGTCATGCGAATTTTAAACTCTTTGACAAATGACTTGGAAAGAAAAGTTTGAGCCATCGAAGAAGCTAATGATAAAGTCGAAGACCTAATAGGAAATTTGACGTCATACGAAGCTAACTTGCAGGCTAGAAAGGATCAAAATCATGAAAAGAAAAACATAGCATTCCAAGCAAGTAACGGAAATTCAGACTTAGACAAAGTGGAGATTGTCTTTATTGCCAAAAACTACAATACATTCAAGAAGTTCAAGAAGATGACCAGATTTCAAAATGACGGCAAACCAAACTCTTCAAATCAAACATCAATTAAATGCTATGAATGTGAAAAATTTGGCCACATGAAGAAGGATTGTCCACAGCTCCATAACGACAAAAAGAAAATCAAATTCAAGAAATTCAAGAAAAAGAAAAGGGCTTTTCAAGTAACATGGGATGATTCGAATTCTTCTTCTTCTTTTTCAGATAATGATAGTGAAAGAGACTCGAAACAAACAAATGTGTGTTTTATGGCTAATACTGACGAGGTACGTCCCGAACTTACTTATGATGAAATAATGGAAATAAGTATTGAATTAGATTATAAATATAGAGAATCAAAAAAATTAAACTAGGAATACATAGGAAAGTTAACTAGATCAAAATTAGAAATCAGATTATTAAAAGATGAAAAAACTATCTTAGAAGAAGAATTAGAAATTATTCAGAAGAAATATGCAACACATTATTTCAAGATGACAAATTATTAAATAATTTAGAAAATTATAAGTGAAAAAGTTAATATGGGAAAAGAAAAACTAGAATTACAAACAAATTTAGATTTTAGAAACATTGAAATTTGTGATCTTAAAAGTAAATTAGAAAAAATAAAAAATAATGTGACAAAATTCAACAAAGGAAAACAAAATTTAGAAAATTTGATTACGATATCTAAACCATATGGAAATCAAAATGGATTAGGTTTTAAAAACAAACAAAAGCCAAAGAAATATAGTACATTATACACAAAATTCAAAAAGCCAGTTAGAAACTAAGTTTAAGAATTCATATACAAATATGGTCAAAATATGGATTCCAAAAACAAATAATAAACTGATTAGACAAAAATACGTTGATGAATATTTACAAAAAGTTGTATATAACAAAAATTACATTTCTAAGGGAATCAAATCCTCGTGGATATGGCTACCTACATCTACTAACACGTAGGACCCTAATCAAGGAAGATGGGTATCAATTAAATTTTTCTTATTTTGCAGGTACCCAAAATTAAAATAAAAAATAAAGAGAAATGGATACTCGATAGCGGTTCTAAGCACATGACTGTAAATGTTAATATGTTATCAAATATAATATATATCGATGGTGGCACTGTAACATTCAGAGATAACTCAAAAGGATTTGTCATCGGCATTGGAGAAGTCATCAATAATGGTATTTCTAACACTCCTATAATTACTAATGTTTTATTGGCAGAAAATTTGAAACATAACTTATTAAGCATAAGTCAATTATGTGATAAAAGATTTAAAAGTGATTTCAAGAAAAATAAATACAATATTTTTTATCAAAATAAATGTTTAATTTTTGAAGGATTTAGAAATCGAAACATATATGATTTAAACATGAATGTCAAAAACAACGCAAATTTATGCTTAGCCGCGAATCTCCATGGTTATGGCATAAACGTTTTTGTCATATAAATTTTAAGAATTTAGTTAAAAATGAATTAGTTAGAGGATTGCCTAAAATCAATTATAAGGTTAAAAATCTGTGCGACGCTTGTCAATTTGATAAATTAAAGAAAAGCTCCTTTAAATTTAAAAAGGAAATTTCCACAAAACAACCTCTCGAATTACTCCATCTAGATTTATTCGGACCAACTCAAGTACGTTCAATAAAGCATAATAAATACGTTTTTGTAATTATTGATGATATTTCAAGATATACTTGGACATTATTTTTAAAACATAAAAGTGACTTTTTAAACATTCAAAATTTTTGCTAAACGAATATTTTTTTAATAAATTTAGAAATTAAAAATATACGAAGTGATCACGGAGGTGAATTTGAAAATGAACTATTTACAATTTTTTGTAACAAAAAAGAAATTAGTCATAATTTTTCATTTCCTCGAACAGCACAACAAAACGGTGTTGTAGAAAGGAAAAATTGAACTTTACAAGAATGTGCACGAACTCTACTAAATAGTAGTAACTTATCAACGAATTTTTGGGCCGAAGCCGTTGCTGCTGCTTGTTATGTATTAAATCGTGTAACGCTTAGACCAATGACTAAAAACATATGCTATGAAATATTTTTTAACAAGAAACCGAAAGTATCAGATTTTCGTGTATTTGGGTCAAAATGCTTTATATTAAACACTAAAGATTATCTAGGAAAATTTGATTTTAAAGCTGATGAAGGAATTTTTGTTGGCTATTCAGATCGAAGCAAAACATATAGAGTCTTTAATAAACGAACAAATATTATGGAAGAAAGTCTTCATGTCTCATTTGACGAAAACTTTAACGAAAACAAAAATGACGACGATGAAGAAATTATAAATAAAAATAATATACCTATACATGAAAATAATAATAATGTCAATAACAATAATGATAATATGATAACATCATCACCTAGAATATTAAGCGACCATTCTATTAATAATATTATTGGAGATTTAAATACAAGTGTATCAACCAGAAAACAGTTAAATCAAACGAGTCATGTTGCATTCATATCAAATTTTGAACCGAAAAATTATAAAGAAGCATCTAAAGACGATTTTTAGATTATTGCAATGCAAGAACTTAATCAATTCGAAAGAAATGATGTTTGAGAACTTGTACCAAGGCTAGATGATCAATCTGTAATTGAAACGAAATGAGTTTTTAAAAATAAAGCAGATGAAAATGAAAATATTGTACGAAATAAAGCAAAATTAGTAGCCCAATGATATAATAAAAAAGAATGAATTGATTATGACGAAACATTTGCTTCTGTCACACGTCTCGAAGCAATACGAATATTACTGGCTTTTACATGTCATCATAACTTTAAACTTTTTCAAATGGACGTAAAAAGTGCATTTTTAAATGGATTTATAAAAGAAAAAGTGTGTTGAACAACCTCCTTTATTTATTTATGAGAAATATCCCGATCGTGTATTTAAACTCAAAAATGCCTTATATGGATTAAAATAAGCACATCGTGCTTGGTGTGAAAGATTAAAAACTCATTTACAAAGTTTCAGCTTTCAAATTGGTACAATTGATTCCACTTTATTCATTAAACAAGAAAATAATAATATTTTAGCCGTACAAATATATGTTGACGACATCTTATTTGGATCCACTGACGAAAAATTATGCACTAAATTTTCTAACATAATGAAAGATGAATGTGTGATGTCACATATGGGAGAATTAAACTATTTCTTAAGTTTACAAATAAGACAATTAGAAAATGAAATTTTTATAAACCAAGAAAAATACTGTCAAGATTTATTAAAACGTTTTGTAATGGAAAATATATCAAGTAAACCAACTTCAATGAGTACTTTTCTACATTTAGATAAAAATGAAAATGGAAAATATTTCGACCAAAAATTATATCAAAGTATGATATGATCTATGTTATACATAACAGCTAGTAGATCAGATATTATGATGAGTGTATGTTTATGTGCTTGGTTTCAAGCACAACCAAAAGAATCACACCATCGAGCGGTAAAACGAATCTTAAGGTATTTAACAAACACTAGAGATTACAGACTTTTTTACCCAAAAGGAAGCTCGTTCGAACTCGTGTCATATAGCAATGTTGATTTCGGAGGTTGTAAAACAGATAGAAAAAACACAAGTGGCACATGTCATTTTATTGGTCAATCTTTAGTTTCATGGTTTAGTAAAAAGCAAAATTGTGTTTCGCTCTCGACATGTGAAGCCGAATACATTTCAGCGGCTTTAGCATGTGCACAAGCAACTATATGCAACAAACTCTTTTAGATTTCGGTAAAATCATTACAAAATCTCCTATATATTATGATAGTACTAGTGCCATAAATTTATCAAAAATCCTATTAACCATTCTCGAACAAAGCATATGATATTCGTCATCATTTTCTAAGAGATAATGTGGAAAAAAAAAATATCACTGGAGTTTGTAAATACCGAAAATCAAATAGCTGATATTTTTACTAAACTATTAAGTGAACTAACTTTTATTAAATTAAGACAAGATCTAGGAATATGTTCTTACAAAGAATTGGTTAGCTAAATCTATAAGATAAGTTTTGTACACTTAAACTACACATGATAAAGTTTATAAATTTAAACTAATACTAATCCTATAAAACCCAACTACTCTCTGTTAAAAGTTATATGGTTGAACTTCTTTTCCTCAACCAATTCTCTAAGTATAGTAAAAACTTCATCTTATAAATCAACTTATTTTCTTCCTAAAAGCAAATAGTTTATTAAGACAAATATTACTAAAAGAAAGGTATTGCGATCATGACTCCACCTATTCAACTATCGACTATAAATCACCCTCATCAGATAACATTTACGTTTCACCAATTAAATCCACACATACATTAATTCGCTCAGCCTCTTTAAACATTGTTGCATCACCTACGTATTACACTGGCTTTTCCTCTAAGGAAAAAAAAGCGAAATAGTCAATTAATCTGCAATTAACATCTCTCACCGACAAAGTCGATGAAATATATCACTATCAACAAGAAATGATGGGAGTTCAACGTGAAATTTATTATGAACAACGACGTCAAGGATCTCATTTAAATTTTCTTGAAAAATGTATTCTATCAATTTGTGGTCATTCACCAACAAAATATTGCATACATCAAAATTCTCCTCGATTACAAGAAACTCATATAAAATCATATAACATTACTTCGAGAAATTTATGCAAACCAAGACCATCAAATCAAGTTTGGATTGACACTCCAGCTCGTCCGAGTTGGTCTTCACCAAAGCCGTTAATTGACGACACAAAAGCTGAACCAAATTCATGGGATATACAACAAATCAAAAAATTCTAAATTCTCAGAGAAAAAATGAACTTATGCTACGCATCATGTAAAATAAGTTTGTTTGTTAATTTTTGGTATGTATATTGTATTAATATTTCATTAAAAATTGATTGCTATTTAAATTTTGTTTATAATTTCAGAAAAATACATACCACAGACGTATGTGAAAATACCACAGATGTCTGTCAAAAGTTATGAGAAAACAATTTCCTGTAACCTCAAACGTTTGTGGGAACTTACAGATGTCTGTCATTTTTCTTTGTTTATTTTTTCTGCAACCACAGACGTCTGTGTAAACCTAACAGACATCTGTCGTATATTTCTGTTTATTTCTAACTGAAAGCATAAACGTTTGTGCCCCATCCACAAACGTTTGTTGCTGTTCCGAAACCCTATCTCCAGCAATCATATATAAATAAGTTTTCTCCAATTTTACCTCCTACATCAAATTTACTTGCAAAATCTAAAACCCTAACCTCCATCCAACCTCTATTTGCTCGCTAATGGCTTCCAAATAAAAAACTCCATTTAACAAACGAGCCAAGAAAGGTCAATCATCATCTTCCCACAATCCCGTAGTTAATGATGCTCTCATTCAAGAATGACTTCGCAATAGCACGTTTGCCATCAAGCGATTTGACGAGCTAAACAAAAGAAGCTTCATTTCGGGCTTTTCTAAACAAAATTTATTATGAACAACGACGTTTCCGTCAATTAATCTTTATACATTTCAGCCGCTTCTGAATGTTGGGATTTAATCAATTTCGACAAAAATGAGGTATGAATTGACCAATTAGCTATCTTTCTTTTCTATGCCAATTTATGTAGTAGCAATATTTCGAATACTGAGATTGATGAAGGATGGTTATGGACGAGTGTGTACAAATGTGTTTTAAAAATTAGCGTCAACACCATTGGACGCATACTTAATTGTTCTTCATCCAGGAACGATTTGGAATAAATTCCCGACCATAGAAACTTACCACGGGATGAAATAACTCTTCTTATTTGGGAAGATATGATGCTCCAGTGGAACTTCGTCTACTTACGATCAAAAGCTAGATTGTTAAATCGTATGATAATAAATACGGTAATCTCATGTCTAGGTAGTCATGAACAAATCTACGATAATAATCACAAAGCCCTTTATGCTATCTTCGGTGGAATACAAATAAATTGGGCTAAATTCATCCATGGTGAAATTAAAAGCTTTTGGTCTCATCATCGATGCACTATTATCTATGCTCCATACATTATGCGTTTCTTAAATGCTTTTAGGGTACCTTCCTATATCTCTCATTTTAAAGAAATCCCGGTTAAAGAAAGCGGTATACGGTTTTTATTATTGATGCATCTTCCTCCACGACCACCTCCAATAATCTCCCTTGAACAATGAAGATTACATCAACAACAACAAGAACATCACGGTACTCCTCCTACTGCTCCTCAGCATACTTACTTACCTCATCCTTCACAACAACCTACATCCTCCAGTCACGCTACCGAATATTATTTGGATTCTGAAATACAAGTAGCCCGCGTTGAACCAATGCAAAACAAATCTCTTCGTGATTTAGCACTTAAAAACCAAAAGCTAATCACGGTCAACCAACGAGCTTTGAATAAAAAGATGACTGGATTGGAACGTTCTTATTCTATAAGAATGACTAAAATGGAAAAGACGTTACAAAAGATTGTTTCAACATTAGGAAAATTTATGAGAAAGGTCCGTGGCAGATCATCCTCTCGCTCATAATCTTTGCCATCACCGACACCACCCCTTCGAGCACATACACCAATTTATCGTGTTTATACTTTTCTTGAAGGATCTTCTCACGACAGAGGAAAGACTCCTATGCAAGAACAACCCGAGGAGGAAGAAGAAGACAATGATGATGTGTACGTATCTGATACTCCGCATTTCCAACATCAATCGTACATGGCGTTCCAAGGGCTCTCCATTCAAGAAGATGAGTAGTACAATGACCAAACACAGTGGCCAGACACAGTGGCCAGACATATACAGACAGGATCCTTCATCTTATTGGGAATACTATGAGAATTATGGAAGCTTATCTTACTCTTCAAACCAGTACAATTAGCATTTTATTTTAGTTATTTTTCCATCATTTATGCTTATGCTTGTCTGTTTAATATTCTAACTACTGCTACATTAGTCTCTGTTTCCATTTGAACTTCCTTATTTAGTTTTAAATATTCATGATCTTATATATAACATGCTATTAAATGTCTTTTTAACATTTATGCTTATATATTATGTCATTCCTTCCATTTTGATAATGATAAATGGGGAGGAATTTATGCATATTCATATGGGGAGACAAATATAATAATTCTTCCATTTTGATTGTATAGTTGTCATCATAAAAAATGGGGAGAATGTTAGAACCTCCAGTTTATGTTTTTATGACAACAACTATACAACTATATACACATATATACATTTTATCAAAATTACAGACATATACTATAAGAAGACATCATGCTCGAAGATATTGAGACTCGAAGACAAACAACGATCTATTGATCATACTATAATTAGTAAGGGTATTTTACTGTAAAAGAGTCTTAGATAAAATATTTTTAAGGTCTCCATGAGTATATATACATACACGATCACACACGATTTCATATACACTGAACTTAATTTGAAGAACTGTTTTTTCTACTCACAGACGTCTGAGGTAAAACCACATACGTTTGAGGAAATACTTGGAAAAATAATTTTTTGAAGCCACAAACGTCTGAGGTAAAACACGGACGTCTGTGACAATCCTCGGGTAATTATTTTTTAAAGTCACAGACGTCTGAGGTTTTACCACAGACGTCCGTCGTTTGAAAAACTGTAAATTTTTGAAAATACACTTTTGTTGAACAAAAAGAAATTATCATTTATCGAAAGGTTGCAGCCATTAAAATGAATAAAAGTTATCTAATAGTAACAACTCTTCATCTGCATCCTTTTGAATTTATAAATACTACCATGATTGAGATGTAAAATTTAACAAAATTGAAATAATTAAATCTTTTCTCTCTTGATTTCTTAATACTCTTTTGTGCATACATTGCTTACATACTTTCAATCTATCGTAACCAAAATATAAATTTTGGTGGTATCACTTCCTACAACTCAAAGCATTCACATTCACCTACTCGAAGGAGATCATAGGAAAATTTGTACTATCAGTTAAAAACTGTGTTATTTGGAACACAAGATTGTCAGAGATATACTTTTGTATTAGCCAATTCCTCCGGGCGAAGCTAAGGTCAATTGGTTAGAGGAAATATCGAAGGGGAGCTTCGAGACTGGACGTAGGACGGGAGGTCCGAACCAGTATAAAATATCTGGAGTGATTGTTTTTATTATTTATCTTATATTCAATTATTATTCTCCGCTTAACATAATTAGTAATACACACGTATATATATAAGTTGCTTCATTTATAAAGATCTTATATACTTCCATTTTATCCCCCGTAAATTTTGTGTTGTGTTTGTCTTGATGTGTTTAAATGTCTATGCAATTGCTGTGTGTTTTTAAAGTTAAATCTTCAAAACATTATTAACTTTGAATTTTTTTTTCAATCTGAGGTACTACAACTTTCATTGTTAAATAATAATGAACTAGTGATTGGAACTCCTATTTGAAATATGAATTCTTCTCCAATTATATCACTGAAATCCTCATCCAGAGTAACAAACCCGTTTGTTTTCTATTTTGGGCTAGCCCACTCTTCTCATTTGATAGCATTTACTCACTGCGTTGGATACCTTCAGTCTCTGTTTCGTTGGGCAAGTCCCATGTTAACTGAGTTCATTATCAATGCTTATTTGTTCTGTTGTATTTGCCACATGTTCTTTTGTACCATGGAACTCTAAACTACATTCCATTGTTCCACCTTTCTCTTGCTCCTTATGAACTGCAGTCTGCAGCCTCCATTTGTTCCTACCTCTGTTTATATGGGCATTTAAATTTTCTTCTACTTCTTCACTTTTGCTTCTTTATTCTTATAACTTATTTTTTGTTACAACATTTAAATTTGTTTTTTTTAATTCTTACCTTTGTTTTAAGCCTCGTTTAAATTTATATTATATTGGCAAACTAAAGTACGGATGTAGAAAAAATACAACAACAAGAATCTCGTTTGTTTGAATGTATAACGAAGCGGTTGACGTTGCTTCCTGATTAGGTTCTAGAAAACTAGGAGACTCTGAAATCACTCAGAGCTAACTTGCGAAGAAGCTTCTGTATTCGCTTCAAGCTAACACATGGTAGGATTCTTCGGTTTCTGCCTACTTCCTAATTAGGTTGAAGGAAACTAGGAGACTGAACAAACAAAAACTGTTTATTGTATTATGTAGTTTGTAAACATGCTTTGGCTATGATTTCTTTGTATGCTTTGCTTTGCTAATCTCATTTGTTTGCACTGAACTACATATTCTTGGTACACAAATACATCATAAATAAATAACGATTAGCACTACCAAAATCAAAAATATAAAAGGCAAATAAAGCTGTCTTTATTAATCTAAATAAAGGCACAGAATTATATTTATCTGCCTTAAACAAATGAGAGGCATATTAAGAAATGCCTCTAATAATGGAGTCCCTAATACCAAATAGAGGCAGATAAGACACTAAAATTGTCCCTATTATTCAGGTTGCCACGTAAGAATAATAAACTCAACAAATAATTGAGGCACATATAAATGCCTCTGTTATTAACAATATTCAATAACGAATATCAGTTATAGGCACTTACGAATGCCCCTATTATAAAATGAATTTATTACCATTATCGTTATTCATTCAGACCTGATATATTATAGAAATATAGAGCCAATTATGCATCTCAGATTTGTCGTTCATTTGAGTATTTCTAGTGAACTGAAGATAAGTAAAACATCAGCAGGACATATAATTGTAATCCATGAACATTTGCTTCAAATTTATAGATCAAATTAACATCTTCAACAAAGATTACAAAAGCAGATCTTCTCAACAAATATTCTCACCTAAAAGGATATCAACTACCACCAAGTTACATATCCAAAAACCAACAAAAAAAAGTGCATAACTTAAAAGAACACCTTGATAACTTGTGTGATCAATGTCAATAAATTCTCTATTACAGTAGTTGTCTCTTAATCTGACCTCAAATTACTCAATTCATAGAATCTATTAACCTGAAAGGGAACATGAAGATTAATGAGTTGATATCTAAAGTTAGCATTAGATGGATACAAAGTAGATATTCTAACCAAAAAATATTGCTATGCTAAGTTGATAAATGGTCTTATATGAAAATTAAGATGGAAATGAGTAATTAAGTTCAATTGGATTGAATAATTGTGCCCTTATACCAACTAAAAGGTTATTCACTTTTAGTACAATGACTCAATGAGCGCATCTTAGCTTATGTTCAAAGAACTATATATTACCGAGAAAATTTTCATCTTAAAAAATGTTTAAAACATATATTACTAAGTTCATACAGGGTATTTGCACATATTTATCTGGGTGTTTGTACATAATGTTTATGGAATCAGTTTGTTCAAATTCTAACGATGAAGTCAATTGCACCATGAAGACTAAGGCTATAGCTGCGAACATTTTACAGGTTATAGGTTGAGCAACAAGCAAATTTATGCAATTCAACAAAGCTCAGGGTTATATTCATAGAGAATACCTCAAACCTTTGCCATCTTATCCAACTCCAACTTAGATGTGTGAATATATCCTGAAATGCAAACATAGGTACAATTTTTAGTAATAAACAAAAGAAAGGAGTAGAGAAATACCAACTGATTCGAACTAAATTAGAAGCTGTATCTTGTTGCATGAACTATCTTGGCATTTTGAGCTGGGTAAATGATTTCCAAAAGCCAGCATGAACAGTCCAATTTCCTAACATATCAACTAGTTACTTATATATCAACTAGAAAATAAGAGGTAAATTATACACTCAAACTTAACAAAAAAAATGGTTAGATTAGAATAGTTTACCTTTATATATGAAGAAACAGGAAAGTATGCAACAAAAATAAAAATTAAATTATAAAGTTTCAAGTTGCATATTAATAAGAGTGCATTTGATAAGCTAAAGTAGAGGTAAACTCATATTGATCAAAATAAATAATTTAGAATAAATTCTTAAGTTAAGAAAGGTATTGCAATATTGTTTATACTCATGTGCATTATTTTTGGAACATAGTTATCAGTTCGGCCATGGAGAATTATAAAAGTTGAATGCTTTATGGCCTACAATATATGCTAAGCATATAAAGTAACTTCTTTTCCCAGAGGTGTCATGAATGAACAGTGTATATGAGATACTGATATTACTTCATCCATAAATAAAAACTTGTTGCTTGTAGCTAAGTTGATTAAATAAAATCTGAAACTGACTAGGTTTTACTCATGGGATCACAATAATTTTCAATGTCACAATTAACACTTCAAACATCAAACAAAGCTCTAGCAACAACATGTATATCATTATTCTACAAAAACTTGCCAATTTATGCTAGTCCATAATAATCAACATGCCATAATAGAATCATTTATTAAAAAAATAACAAAAATCAAATAAAAATCAAATGTCTCAGAAGGGCTAATACTTTGACAAGTAGATGAAGGGAAATGATACTCTAACAGGGAGAAACCAAATGATTTACAGTTTAATAGCTTAAATTATAGGGATGAAAATTTGAAAATAAAAAAAGGAAGTTAATTCTATTGACATACAAATATGTTGCTTTCTATTGAATAAGAAAAAGATTATACTCTTTCCTCTTCTTTTATCATTATATTTGATTATACTAGAACTGATTAAACGATAAAGAGAAGAAAAAAATATCTGACCAAAAAAAAACAATGTTGGATGACAAACTTAGATATTTGTATTTAGACGTTTGAATCATCGGCATTTGAAATTGAAGTCATTTCCGATACTAAATAAGGCCAAACACACATATTAAGAAGACTTCATTATTTTTTGAGAGGAAAATAATATATTTTTAGGGAGAAGACTCTATTATTGCCATCTTGCTTGCCAACTTATAATTGTATTATTCTCAAATAAAAATGGTAAAAATATATGTAAAATAAAAATAAAAGGTGGAAGAGGAGCGTGTTTGTTTTCTATTTGGGAAATTTGATGACAAGTTGCTGAAGTTCTCAACATACTTGTTAATTGAGCTTACTAGAAACACATTGTTTTAACCATAAATTTTTATGGAAACAACAATATAATTAGGTTTAATTATTAATTACGAACTAGTCAATAAGTCATATGGCTAATTAGAGTTTAAATCCACTATACCAAAAACATCATGTGCTCATGTACTAATTTTTTTTCCTGCATTCATTTCATACAACAATGGGTTATAAGTAAATAATGTAACTAAAATCATAGACATAAAATTGACGTACAAGATTTATTGTAAATAGGAGCATTCAAGTAGTGAAATCAGGGCATGTTGTTGATGTGTCTGGTTAATCAAACAATTAAAACAAAAGGACAACTTATCAGTATAACCGTGTTTTAAAGCGCGCGCGCACACTCTATATATTATTAGGCTCTTCAGGTTATATATGATACATACTTAGCACTGTTAGATTTTCCCTCATGTGAACACATATTTAAATAAAAGATGTTTATTTTCTGTCAAAGTGTTCTCAGATTAAACATCTTATTCTAATGAAAACAATTTTACATTTTGTGATAAATTGCATCCTCTGTTATAATGCAAGTAACATATAGCAAAAAGGAATCAACACATACCTAAATTATAGAAGGCCAGTTTATTCCAACAGAGCTGCATATTTATAGTGCATATCAATTTTACTTCAAATCAAAAGGAATCAATATAACGAAATGCACGATGCTACAGAAATGTTAGCATCAAACTCTTTGGACCTGTACTTGGTAGCGAATTCAACAATTTTTACCGTTCCGTGGTCGATTTCTTTCCACCTGTATGTTACAGTGATTTCAAGAATTTTTATAGCTCAAGGACTCACAACGGCAGGGAGACAGAGGTCCACCACAAGTATGTGCAACTCATTTATAGGAGGAACTCCAAAATTAATAGTTACAGACCCGGAAGTTTGGTCCGTGGACTGTTTACAGTTGAGAGCATCCACAGCCTGGACTGTCGAGTTGATTTGTCTTAGAGTTCGAAAAGGTCAGAAATAGCTATGACAATAAGCTTTGCAAAACACTAGGAAAATGCAATGTCAATGTAGTCTGAGTTCAGAATCAGATGAGAAAATTCCTCCTATGCTTGCATTGGAAATTTTCTTCAGCACCCGTTTGTTGAATGAGTATGAGGAAATTGCATGCATATATCAAGTTAACTAAAAAGCTGGAGCAAATTTTTATTTATAGTATTCTACCATTTCAGTGAAACAACATACACCATTAAATCACAATATTTGCCCACGCTGAATATGCAGACAGGAACATGACCGAGCTCAAACATTTTTACAATCAATTCAAAACCAGTCTATAAGACCACCAATGAATCCATGGTTGTATGATGTGTCACAATCAACCAATTCTTGCTCCAACAATGAAATCAGCTTGCTGTCACAAACTTTTTGATCCCTTCTAATGTACCCATGGTTAAGAAAGCCAATCAACTTCATATAAAAAATGATACTAGAATGGTTAGCTTTCAGATAAACTATAAGCAAAAAATGTTTGATGTGTATTGCTAAACCAAACCAAGTCATAAAAAAGCCTTAAAATTTGATTGTGCAATAATATAATTGGACAACATAGTTAAATATACACGTGTCCAATATGAATTATGGTATTTGGATGGTGACCGAAATTGCAAAACCTTATGTACAAGTATTATAGTTTGCATATTAATTGCTGATAAATGATGTCTTGCTTGTGCAGTGACCATCGAATTTGTTACAGGAAATGCTAAACATGTTTATGAAAAATATAATTATTAGATCATCTTCACTTGGGTCTAACAATATCATTTCAATCAACTTTCAACAAACCTATAATTTATTATCATTGTCCATATTATCGTGATTTGCATGGCATATATAAAATATATATCTATTGCTAAGTCTTTTTTTAAATATTTTTAACTGTCCCAACTTGATAATTATAACCATGAATCAAGCGTATGAGGTAAACCCTAATAAAACTCTCCAAGTTGCAAGCATGAGTGTTGGCTTTGCTAAAATTGTATACTTTCCTTTATTGGAAGCCACATTCACTTTTATTCTTCCTGAATATGATGTTCAACTTCAGATTTATGCCCTTAGGGTAAAACAATATTCAACTTCCTATGAGATAATACCCTTTTCAATCAACATCAATATCCAGGACAATAAAAAAAATAACTCACGCAGTTAGATGAGTAAGTCCAAGAATAAAATCATTTCAGTAGGGCTTAGATCCAAAATACCAACAAATCACCGTAGTTGTCGAACTAATGTATATAATAGCACATCAACATCAGACCAATTATTGGCGTATGCATTCATTTATTTGTACCCAAATCATTCACAAACCAACCAACTATACTAATCTACCAAAGCTGAACCCACATATTAATTCCAAACATTTTCATATAATCACGGTAAGTCAGCAAATTTACCAAGGGTAGATTACTTTGAAATAATGATTGTGTTATCAAGTGTTGTGTGTCTTCAAATGTTATATTCTAGTAAAAATAATGGTTGAAAAAACTGATTTTGCTTACCAAGAATTTTAGATCACGCCACAATATTATGCGTCAATCAAAGTCGATATCAGCACAATACCGTTTTGGCAATAAGAGCACCCCATTCCACATCAAAATCGATCTTCATAATAGTGGAATTAGTTCTATGTGAACCTGATTCGATAACAAACGGGTCAGGCATGTCCAACCCATTAACCCAAACGCTCAGGTCCGGCCAGATCCCTCCGTCGCTCGCATCTGGATCCTAATTGTTCGCTTTCCAGATTGAAGCGGGTATGGTAAAGTCAGGGGAGGCTGTTGAAATCGAGCTACTACAAGCGAAGTTATGCGATGATGATGCTGCCATATTCTCCTTCTGGTGAAGCGAGGGTGGAATTTAGGAGGAAAGGATAGAATGAAAGTTAGGGATGCTGTGGATTAAGTTATTTTTAGGGATTTGATTTTTATTTGGGGATAGGAGAGAGTGATGAAAGGGGAGAGAGTGTGTGAAAATGTTTACCGCATCAAATTGGTGAAAAAAAGGTCCGCCTCCAAAACGCAAAGAGTTCGCGGTAAATTTCTGATAATTTATTTAAAAGGACAAAAATTTATATATTTTTAGTCTCAAGGACACGACCTCAATATTTTAACCACAAGGACAAAAATTCTCCTAAAAATTATCCATAAGGACAAACATTTTTTTTAAATTTATTCATATGTACAAACATTTTTTCAAAACTGCTACCAAATTAAAAACTGATACCTAAAAAATGCTATCGATAACTACAAACTGATACCTAAAAACTGATATCTAAAGAAAGTTGTTCTTCAGGCAAAAATACTGAAGGTCTGTCCTTGAGGCTAAAATGCTGGAAAATTTTGTCCTTCACAATAATTTTTTGAAATTTCTGAAATAATAATAGAGGCATTTCTATGCGTATTTAATTTATATCATTAGAGATGTTAACTTATTTGTTCCTAATTAAATACTAACAAGGGCATAACTTATAATACGCCTTTATTACCGTGTCCCCAATATTCACAATTTTGGTAGTGTAGCAACATATAAACAACAACGAGCTTAAGAACAGAAATGTACATATTCTGATTCAAGGCTGAACAACGATGTATTTTTTGTCAGATCTCCACAACTTTCTACTCGATTTAATTTTATGAGGTTCAGTAAAAATAAGCTGAGTTTCAAGCTTTTTGAGGCGTCCAAGGATAACTTATCGTTTATAAAAGCATCCAAGTCAAAGTCGCTTGTTTGAACCTCTCTGTTTTGATCATTTGTTAAACTGCTACTTGAAGCATCAGCCTCTTCTTCAGATTTTCTTGAAGTTTCTCTTCCTGAAGTCTAAATTTTTATTGAAGTTTAATAACCTTTTTATGCTACCAACAAGAAAAATCATAACTCACGATGTGTCGTCCACAACTTTTGTCTGCTGTAGAGTTATAATAAAAACTTTCAGTTTGGTTGAGTGAAAGTACAGAAAACAGCACAATGAATACAATGATAGCTTTCGATCAGAAAATAGAGTGCTTTACGGTCTAAGAAAATTACTATATTTTTTAACCATGTGAAATTTGTGCACTGGACCAAAGTGATCATCAAGAAAATAAATCTAACCTGCTGAAAATACAAGTTTCGAATTCCTTCAGCTGCTCGTATAGGATTGCCTTGTTCCTCCTCTAATGATGCCCAAGTCATCCATGTTTTATAGCTTTGAAATTTATGTTAAGCGACGACCTAAATAATGTTCTAGCTGCTGATAGATTACCAACCCTCTGTTCACCCCATGCCTACAACACATGTTACATTATACCCTTTAGCATATGTATTACAAAAAAGAAAGCATGTTAGCATGTTTATTTACAAGTTTGGATTGCAGCTATTGTTGTAGCGCTACTTTTTTTTTTTCCTTTTTAAATATCACTTTATGCATATCATTTGGCTTTTACTTTTGTAAATGTGTGTGTAAAAATCGATTAGTGTTGTTTCTAAACAACAAACACATTTTGCAAATCAGCAGCTAACAAACTATTGATTGGCAGGAAAGAATTTAATCTTTAATTTAATACTTAATATAGTTTGGTTTTGATTAATCTCAGAGCAAGCACAGCCAAACAAGTGTCAGTTATGATTTATTGCATTGGAATGGGAATGATGAGGTGGTCGCCAAAGGAAGAATCGTGTCAACTGATCCAAATGAGCTTTTCAATGAAGTCCCTTTAGGTTCGAATGCAATGAAAATTTCGATGGGCCATCCAATAAAATTAGATGTCTTTTTGTGAAGGCCTTCACCTGGCTTGGTTCATATTGGCGATGCCAAAGTGGGATAGTGGCATGGCCAGATAATAGGGTTGTTATACATATGGTAGAGAAGTTCGAGAAAGCGAACGTGGTAAATTTTTTTCACACTATTGTCTGCTATGTTCCAAACAGAACTGCAAATACATCAATTTTTTTCACACTAATTTTTTTTTCAATTTATAAATGTGCGACCATTTAGTTGAAATGTTTTGGGTTAAATTAGGAGTAGTTTCATAATTGAAATAGAGTAAGGTTGATGGTGAAATAATGAAATTTATCAATTTGATTCAAAATTTAAATGGGAACATGATCTTATGAAACAATGAAATTTTGTATGTGTCTAAATGGGAATAACATCCATTGTAGTTCATATTTTGAATATAAGTTTTTTTTAAAATCGTTTCTCCTCTGTTAATTTTGCAACAATACCAAACTAAAGACATATGATCGTACTTAGTTGATAAAGGCTATTACTTAGCTTTAAAACAGACCAGCAGCTACCTCTCTCAAATTCAATATTTTTTCCTTTTTAGTTAACTAAAAGCTTAGACAATTCAGTGAACTGGCCTTTTGTTTTTAATTTAGACATTTATTTTGTATGAAAACTCCATAATTTAAGCTCTAATGCAGTTGTTAGCATAGGATATAGCAGTTCTATTTAACTGCAGTTTCTACCGATGTTAATTTCTACTGGTGTTAAAGCATCATTTTAAGTTATAAGTCGGTTTCAACTATGTTATATGTCTTGGGTTTTGTTATTGCACATAGTATTCGTAAATACATAGATTGATTTCTCTGTTAGAAGATTATTATGATATGAATACAACTAGTTATTTAATTAATTTTTTTTCTTTGATAGAGTACAACCAACAACACTGAATCCAAATGCAACTTGTATGATTGGGGTGAGAGTGGAGAATTAGTTGTCGAAGGATGAGTGTATTCAAGTGATTCAAATCAGATTATTAATGGCATTTCTTTTGGACCAAATGCTACGATAGTTTGGGCAGACAATCCGATAAAACAAGAAGCCTTTTTATAGAGACCGATAGTTGGCATGGCATATATAGAAGAAGCTGTTGGCAAGAAAATAACATGGCCGTAGCCAAAATTGGTTTATGAAAAGGTTAACATTATAACCTTTTCTACTCCAATGACTAATGATGCAACATATCCTACAGTAATATATTCATATTGCTAATTTCTCTCAAACAAAGAATTGTTGATAATGTATCAATTTTTTTTTATGAAATGCAGACTGTAAATTCTATCGTGAATGCTAAATGTAAACTATTCATTGTGCAAGGCACTGGAAAAATAGTAGCAGAAGGAACCATGTCGTCGTCTGATCCAAATATTATTGTTCATCCCATTCCACTAGGAAAAAATGCATTAACACTATGTGTAGATATTGTAAAAGTCCCAGAGGCACCTCTATGGAGACCTACATCATTTATGGAGTCCATATCAGACGTCATTGGTTCGACAGTAGCATGGCCTATTGTGTATGTCGTAATGGACTCGATTTCTGGTAAGTATTTTTTCTTATTATGAAATACATTGGTATCCATTAGTACAATTGGTTGGATTGAATTTCTGGTATGTATTTTTACATGTCGAGGTGCTTGCATTTATATCAACTAATGCATACCAAGAGAGGATATATAAAGATGCAACTATTACACATCTTTAATATCGTAAATAGATATGAACTTCTAGCTTATACAGCAAAAATCAAAAAATGTTTGGTCAAGTTGATTCTAGTTTGAATTTACTTGAGAATGAGGGAGATGATGTTGACTCTATGGTGCACGTGGATACGTATGATACATGGTTCTATCAATAAATTATAAGGAGTCGGATGGACCCTGTGATTGTATCCAAATTAAGAAATGTAGAGTTATGCATCTACATGGTGCATGATATGTATATGTCTGAGTTTGTATTTATACCTGCTGTCTTAGTTTTGCTCTGAGCATAATTTTACTAAATTGAACTGATTTTGGTATGTGTGTATATATGTATGTGGTGTGTGTTTTAATGAATGTGTGCGTGCATCTTGTTTGACTTCCATTACTATAAGTGTTGTTGAGTGTTTTTTGTATGCATATAGTGTGTAAGTGACGCAGCTTAGACTAGGCTCGAATAGTTTTGATCCCAAACTGTCGCAATCTATCCAGGATCTTTCTCACGAAATGATAATTTCGTGTCAAATAAACTGATAGAACGATAAATGCTCAATTCCGTTGATCGTGGTGATGCCGGAATCTAGCTATTTTTAACACGTGGATCGCGCACGATACTGCGTTAGAAGATCTACGATTCTTCGACGTTGATCTCGCGCACGAGATTCCGTGAGTCGGTTTCAAATTCGTTGATTCAAGCGCACTTGATTATCCAAAGTTGGAGAAAGGAGATCACACTCAACTTCCAATTTTAATGGAGGTACAAAGCTCTCAACAAATTTTATTCAAAATTCAACCTCTTTACAAATGACACAAACCCGCCTATTTATAGGCTTACAACACACATAACTCGCTCACAACTCAACACATGACTTAACAAGTAGCAAATGACTTAGGAAATAATACATTACAACTACAAATAAAACCAAGCAGTGACTCAATAACTTCAGCGACATAATGAAAGTAACGACCCAAACAAGCAGCGACATAAGGATCTGCTCGCGACCTAAGGAATTCTGGAGCGACCTTGGGCTTCGCGACTTAAGGTATGTCGTTCGCGACCTAGGTGGAAGCGACCTAGGGTTTCGCGACTTGAGGTATGTCGTTCGCGACCTAGGTGGAAGCGACCTAGGGTTTCGCGACTTAAGGTATGTTGCGCTGCATCATTCCTCCTCTGGTTGAAAAGAATTCGTCCCGAATTCACACTTTCTCCAACTTCGACATGCTTATTCTCATGATATGGAATCAAGTGTTTGACGTTGAAAACGTCAGTAGTATGAATATGATCTGGCAATCTTAACCGATAAGCATTCTCATTAATCTTCTTTACGATTTCCAAAGGGCCAATCTTTCTAGCAGCCAGTTTGTTGTAAGTACCAATAGGAAATCGATCCTTAGTCAGTACTTCATATACAAAATCTTCTTCTTTGAACTCAACATTTCGTCGCTTAATATCCGCAGATTGCTTATGTTTCTCATTCGCCTTAAGCAATCGTTCCTGCACGACCTTGTGGCACTCTTGCAATTCATTCACAAAATCACTAGCTCGTTTGATCACTCCTTTCTGCTGTGGCACTATAGATAAATCTAATGGTCCCTTAGGTATTGTTGAGTAAACGACCTGGAATGGACTGAACCCAGTGCTACGATTAACTGCATGGTTGTGTGCAAACTCAGCTTGACACAGCTTGGAATTCCAACTCTTCAAATTGTCATTTACGAGGCATCTCAATAGATTACCTAGGGATCTATTCACAACTTCTGTCTGTCCATCCGTCTGTGGATGATAAGCACTACTGAATTTCAGCTTTGTCCCGACCATTCTCCATAGACTCATCCAAAAATGACTCCGAAAACGAGTGTCTCTATCCGATACAATAGATTCAGGCAACCCATGAAGACGATAGATCTCTTTGAAATATAACTGCATCTGTCGTCTTCTTGCATGCGACAAAATGTACCATTTTTGAAAACCGATCAACCACCACGTAGATAGAATCATTGCCACGTTGCGTTCTCGGCAATCCCAATACAAAGTCCATACTAACATCCACCCATGGTTTAGTAGGTATAGGTAACGACATATATAAACCTGCATTTGTTGCGTTCCCTTTTGAAACTTGACAAATATGGCACATCTGAACGAACTTTTCAACCTCCTTCCTCACTGACGGCCAAAAATAAGACCTTGAGATCAACTGCATAGTACGGTCACGGCCCACGTGTCCTTCTTCATGTAATTCTTTGATGATTTTCATTCGTAGACTGCAATCTGGAATACACAACTGATTTCCTTTGAATAGAAAACCATCAACCAGCATATATCCATCCATGTTTCCTTGCTTGACTTTGTCTAGGATCTTGGAAAAATATGAATCTGAAGTAAGCAAATCTGGAAGTAAGTCAAAACCCATCACCTCTACTCGCATGGTTGTTAGTAACTTATTCCTCCGACTCAATGCATCGGCGACACGATTAGTTACTCCAGACTTGTGCTTTACGACGAATGTAAATTGCTGCAAATAAGCTATCCACGATGCATGCCTAGCTGCAATTTTATTCTGCCCTTGTAAATGTTTCAATGCCTCATGATTCGTATACAAAACAAATTCTTTGTGGAACAAGTAATGTCTCCAATGTTTCACGGCCTGCACAATAGCATAAAACTCCACATCATAAGTACTGTATCTCATCTTTGCTCCAGAAAGCTTTTCACTGAAATAGGCAATTGGACGACCCTTTTGACTCAACACTCCTCCAATTCCAACTTTGGACGCATCTGTATGTAACTCAAATAGTAACTGAAAATCTGTCAACACTAGAATCGATGCTGATGTTAAAAGTTCCTTGATCTGTTCAAAAGCAGATCTTGCCTCTTTCGTCCATGAAAACTGCTTTCCTTTCATACAATCAGTAACAGGAGCCATCACACTACTAAAGTGCGGTATAAATCTTCGATAAAATGAAGCTAACCTATGGAAACTTCTGACTTCTGCTATAGTTTTTGGTTGTGGCCAATTTCTGATTGCGGCTACTTTACTCTGGTCCACTTGTATCCCTTCCTTGGACACGACATAACCCAGAAATAAAACACTCGGTGTCATGAACACGCATTTCTTCGTTGCTGCATAGAACTGTTCTTGACGAAGAACAGTTAACACCTTTCGCAAGTGTTGAATGTGCTCCTCTGTGCTAGCTGTTAGTCCTTGAGGAGTTGGTTTTGATGACAACAACCTTACTTAGAATTAGATTATAAAATATATAATACTAACATTATTGTGTAGATATATATAAATATGTTTGCAGGTACTAAAGAATGAAGAACTGTACAGTATAAAGATTCAAGATCAAAGATTGAAGATATCAAGATTCAAGACTCATGAGTATCAAGAATTTCAAGAGTTCAAGTTTCCAAAATAAGTTATATAGTTAGGAATATTGTTAAAACTCATAGAAATGCACTGACATCTTAAAATCTATTTTATTCGTGGAATGGAATCCACTTCGTGCTCGTTAAAGGGATGGAACCCTAAGTAGGATGGAACCTACGAAAAATCTAGTGGAACATCTTTTTGTATCCACTTACTTTTATTTCAAAATGATTTTCAAAATATATAGCTTGTTTTTCAAAATAATTTTAAATATTCCTGTTTAAAAACCAAAATTATCTGTCCTGGTTTCTCAATATATTTTAGCCTAAAAAATATCCTTAGTTTTAAATATCCTTAATTTTAAATATCTTTGATTTTAAATTATTATCCTAAGTTTTTAAACTATAATTCTGATATTAATATATTTAGCTGTTTGATATATTTATACTTAAGATTAAATATAAAAGTATAGAAAATTATTATATATATTTTAATATTGTTCTTTATAGTTATTTATGTATTATAACTATATATAAGTATATTTTAAAGTTTAAATATAAGTATAATATAATATAGAAATTATTTTCAATGAAAAACAAATCACTAAAAAATACAAAGGCATGTCGACATGGTCACATGTACCCCTGTCGACATGGTGACAGTTAAATTGTTTTTTAAAAGAAGTGTCTATTCGCCACATCCCTTCACCAATGGACATGGCTATTGATCTACTATAAATAAAGGGTGTTTTCAACGAATTTTAATTACTTTTTTCTCTGATTTAACTTCTCTTCTTCTTCTCCACTTTCTTATTTACACATTACACCATTACTCTGCCGAAATCAATATCGAATCTAACTAGATAATTTCTGGTTTTGATTCTCTCCACTATCTCTACAAGATCCAAGTGCTAATCTGAGTTATAGACTTTTTGTAATCAATTAAGCGATAGAAGGTGTGATTGTAGCCCTGGAAATCAATTGGGTGAACTTGTTGCCCGGTAAATCAAGTATCTCTACTCAAATGATTGTGAATCTGGAGCGGTGTACCTCGTAGCCTTGAAATCGAGGGTTGTATTTGTAAGAATTGTTTTTGAAAGGAAATCCGTACTTGTGTTGCGGGACTGGATGTAGGGTAACTTCGAACCAGTATAAAATCCGGTGTGTTCTTTCCTTTACTGCTTTTACTTTATATTTGCATCTGTGTTTGATTCGGTGTTCATATATGTGTCTGATTAGTGTATAAATTGTTAACAAATTAAGATAAACTCAAAAAGGTTAACAAATTTCTTAAAACACTATTCACCCCCCTCTTGTGTTAATTCTAGCCTTAAGATCCTTAATCCACATTCTAACACTAGCACTATATATCAAGATATCATCAAAGTAGACTACAACAAACTTCCCGATGTAAGGTCTGAAAATTTGATTCATCACCCTCATAAATGTACTTGGTGCATTAGATAGACCAAATGACATGACCAACCATTCATATAATCCTTCCCGAGTCTTGAATGCTGTCTTCCATTCATCACCTGGTCTTATGCGAATCTGATGATAACCACTCTTAAGATCGATCTTAGAAAAGATTACAGACCCACTGAGTTGATCCAATAGATCATCAAGTCTTGGAATAGGAAATCTGTATCTGACAGTTATTTTATTGAGTGCCCTGCTGTCTGTACACATTCTCCACGAACCATCTTTCTTTGGCACCAACAAAGCTGGTACATCACAAGGACCGAGACTCTCTCGAACACGCCCTTGCTTAAGCAACTCCTCAACCTGTCTCCTCAACTCTTCATGCTCTTTCGGATTCATACGATAATGCGGCCTATGCGGTAAAACAGCACCTGGCACTAGATCAATTTAATGTTGTATGTCCCTTAGTGGCGGTAAATCCTTGGGCAATTCCACAGGAAAGACATCTTCAAATTCATTTAACACCGGTCTAACCTCCGCAGGCATTTCAAGATATTCACTTGTTTCATACCCAATCAACATAAACAATTCAGCACTATCTTCCACTTCTTTAACAAATTCTCTCGAAGATAATAGTCTAGTTGGTTCCACTTTCTTCTCTGACTTCCTTTCACTTTGTTCACGCTTCTTAGGAACTAAGGTGATTTGAGTACCTTCGAACATGAAACTGTAGCTGTTGGTACGACCATTACGTTGTACAGCTCTATCATATTGCCATGGTCTTCCCAATAGCAGATGACACACATCCATATTGACAACATCACACCATATATCATCTTTGTACTTCTTCCCAATAGAAAATGTAACAAATGCTCGTCTTCCCACTGTCACTTCTCCACCTTTCTTTAGTCATGCCAGTTTATAAGGTCTAGGGTGTTTTTCAGTCTTCAACCCTAACTTTTTGATGGCTTCTTCAGAAATAATGTTATCGCAGCTTCCCGCATCAATAACAAATCAACAAACCTTTCCCAAGATAGTACATGTAGACTGAAAGATATTGCTTCTCAGCCAACTAGAACCATTCTCATGTTTTGGCGTTAAACAAGACCTCCTCATCATCAAGTTACACCCTTCGTCTCCTGACACAACTTCTTCATCTTCATCAAACTTCGTTGGTTGAGAATAATCAATTTAAGCTTCCACATCCTCATACTCACATTCCTCTGCAACTAATGCTTTCTTCTTTGGCTTTGTACATTCATTACTTTTATGGCCAAACTCCTGACAATTATAGCACTTGATACTGTTATTGACCTTTGCTTTAGCGGCTTCATTGACAGTTGGTTTATTGACTGCCTTGGAAACATTAGCACTGCTACTAGCACCCTTATTCTGGTTGTTGGAACTCGTAAACACACCACTTCCTCGTCTCCCTTGTTTCTCCCAAGCTAGAGCTTTCTGATGTGCTTCAGCAACAGACATAGGATTAAACATATTATCCATGTCTTGAATTTGCATTCGTAATCCTCCAACATATCTAGCCGTTAGCTGTTCTTCGATTTCCATAATATCATTCCTTGCAATCAATTGATAGAATTCATCTGCATAGTCATTCACTGTCTTCGTCCCTTGTCTCAAATTCTGCAAACGTTGATACATAAGAGATTGATAATTGAACGACAAAAAAGTCGCTTTCATCATCTTTCTCATCTTCTCCCAAGTAACAACTTTTGATTTTCCCATTCTCTCCCGAGTTAGTTTAGTTTGTTGCCACCAAGCCATAGCTCTTTCCTTTAGTCTTGTAGCAATTAATTGGACTCTGTGATTCTCAGGCACATCCTTGAATTCCAAAATTTCTTCAACATTCGACAACCAATCAAGAAATTCTTCCGCTTGCATACCACCTTTGAATTTTGGAATTTCCATCCTCATACCTGACTCCCATTTACGATCATTTTCTGAATCCCGAAATTGATTTCGCACTTGGCCTTGATTTCGATAATGAAGACTACCTCCATCACCATCTTCCTCAAAATCAGATGTATTTCGATATCGATCCTGACCATCTACATCCCTACGACCACGCATGTTCCTTCTACCTTGTCTTTCAGCATCACGATATGGTTCATTTTCGAAACCACGTTGAGTTCTTCCCTCTTTATTTCGATACCCATGGCGGTCTCGCATTATTGAAACGGATGATTCTCTCCTATCTCGATAAGACTGGGGTGACATCCTCCTTTCGTCCGAAACCGATGGCGAAACCCTATTTCCACCCTTGTTCGAAACTGGTGACGTTCTCCTTTGATTTTGATTTATGTCGTTCATCAATTTCTCCAATTTTTCAATACCCTCATTGAACTTTTCATTGATACGCTGCTCCATCTGCTCAGCTTCTTGTCTTCTATACAAATCTTCAACATTTTAATAGCGGTTAGCACGTCTCGGAGGCATGATCAAATCTTCAACAAATCCAAACACAAACTTCACTTCGATCCAAAAAAAATCTCGAATCAAAACTCCCCAACTTGTTTGAAATCTCACGAACACCCAAATGAACAAACAACTCAATTCGAACTCCAAAAACTTCAAATCTCGAAACTTCACACCTAACGAACTTGGAAAAGTTCGTCTCCTTGCTCCGATACCAAAATGACGCAGCTTAGATTAGGCTCGAACAGTTTTGATCTCAAACTGTCGCAACCTATCCAGGATCTTCCTCACGAAATGATAATTTCGTGTCAAATAAACCGATAGAACGATAAATGCTCAATTCCGTTGATCGTGGTGATGCCGGAATCTAGCTATCTTTAACACGTTGATCGCGCACGATACCGCGTTAGAAGATCTACGATTCTTCGACGTTGATATTGCGCACGAGATTCCGTGAATCGGCTTCAAATTCGTTGATTCAAGCGCACTTGAATATCCGAAGTTGGAGAAAGGAGATCACACTCAACTTCCAATTTTAATGGAGGCACAAAGCTCTCAACAAATTTTATTCAAAATTCAACCCCTTTACAAATGACACAAACCCGCCTATTTATAGGCTTACAACACACATAACTCGCTCACAACTCAACACATGACTTAACAAGTAGCAAACGACTTAAGAAACAATACATCACAACTACAAATAAAACCAAGCAGTGACTCAACAACTTCAGGGACATAATGAAAGTAACGACCCAAACAAGCAGCGACATAAGGATCTACTCGCGACCTAAGGAATTCTGGAGCGACCTTGGTCGCGACTTAAGGTATGTTGTTCGTGACCTAGGTGGAAGCGACCTAGGGTTTCGCGACTTAAGGTATGTCGTTCGCGACTTAGGTGGAAGCGACCTAGGGTTTCGCGACTTAAGGTATGTCGTTCGTGACCTAGGTGGAAGCGACCTAGGGTTTCGCGACTTAAGGTATGTTGCGCTGCATCAGTAAGTGTGTGACCGTGTAAGTATGTGACAGGGTTGAGTGATTGGGTTTTGGTGATATTCACAGCATTGTATCATACGTGCGGGTGTGTGTAGTGTACAGGGTTGTGTGAGTAAATATATAGCGTGTTCATGTGTGTGAGCTGGCATATATAAACATGTGCGCTTGGTGTTGCGGCTTGGTGTTGCGCGCATTAATATATGGAGTATATGTGTTTACGGCGGCTGCTGCACTTGTTTTGCTGTGACTCATTGCATACTCATTTCTTTTGTACACACACACATATATATATTATTACACCAGAACTAATAAAGTTAAACATATTGAAACTTTAACATATATTTACTTATTAGATATGATATACATGAGAACAGAAATATAAAACTAACAAGCTAATAAAGTGATATTTGCTATGTGTATTTAATAATAGTGTGCCAGGCATGTGCGTGAGTGTGTGAAGATGGAATGTGATGTGTGTATAATATGTATGCTCGTGACTGAATGCTTGTGTGCATTGAATATATACATGTATATACACACACATGTATATATGTGTGTTGTGTGTATATATATGTGCTGTGTGTATATGTATTAGTGTCTTAGTGTTTTCAATGTAATTGAACAATGTTGCAGCACAGGACCTTTATCTTAGTCATATAGATGATAAGCCGATAGCTTTGCAATAGGGACCATATGAAGGTTTAGCATGCAACAAAAATATTATCTGCTTTAAACAGAGCTAGAAACATAGCTAAATCTTTTGCTTTAGACCTTTTCTTTTTTAAGCTTTCATTAAAAAGGACCATGATTTTTCAACCCATTGCATATTTCTGGTTCCAGCTGCGAGCTGTAGGCTCGTACTTTTCCCTGTTGATTTTATACATTCGGGCAATTTCAGTCCTAAGACGGTCATCTGGGTTTGGATCAGTTAGAAATGAGCAAATTGACTCACTTTTCCTCACCCATTTTTTGTTTCCTGATGCCGAATTTAGTGTTACATACACCACTATAAAATGAATCTCAAATCAATTAGCTGTCGCATCCTTGATTTACGTCTTCATGGATTCTTTATTATATTTGATTGCTAATTATTTAAATTCCTTTATTATAGATACTTTTTGATGCTAAAGCCAGCTAGTATTACTCAGTAATATCCTTTGTTAGTGTGGGTCTTGGGGTGGGGTGTCACAACAAAATACTAGGTTGAACTTTATGTAGCAGTGAAAGGTGAACACCACCTTGTGTTTCTCCACCCAAATATGGTTTGAATTGCAGAATCTTTTATGCAAGGAAGGTTGAAAAGAACGATCTGATGAAACCTATTTCAAAATAAGGAAATAGTAAGTCAAGATGTTTTAGTCGCATAAAGGAATACTGCGGATGCAAGAAGTTTTTCGGTTTGAAGTGTTAAAGGGACAAGTATGGTCCACTTCAATCCATATTAGGAGTTTTATGTAACAAATAGGAATTCCTTGATTACATAAAGGAATCCTAAATGGAACGGTAAGTATAGGTTTAGCGCTCTAACGACAAGATATTAGTTGGTACCATATAGATGAGAATATGATACATGTAGGCTATGGGCAGTCCATATATTGTGTTGTCCCCTGAACTCTATGGGCAGACCAGGTGGACAAAAATTGGAAAGTATCTATTTATATACGTTATTGGATTTATATCATAGTCGTATTCCACAGATCCCCAGATGCGACTCCTGGAATTGTAGGGTTGAATGTTGCACATACTTGAGTATAGAAAATAATTGGTAACAGTAGTCTCTAAAGTAATGAAAACCTTCTAAAGAAAATAGTATGATAAGTTCCATATTTGTAGACTTACATGTCTTGAGCAAGTAAATATGTAGAATTAGCCATCATAGTAAATTTTTGAGTAATTGAGATGGAGTAGCAAACACCAAATTTGAAGTTCGTTATAAAATAAAGTGAGGTTAAGCAGTATTTTAATTCATTGGAATGAAGTGTGATAGCGTAAATTTCTATAAATTATTGAGTTTCAGTAGAAAAGTGTATCATTTGAATTAACAAGGAATATACCTAAAGAAAGAGATGTACAAAATAAGGATAGTCATTGTATTTTGTACTGTCTATTTCAATAATAAATAGAAGAGATAATTCATTGTAATTCCAAACATAACAAATCCACTTTTAGATAACTTATTGAAAGTTACAACGTTCACATTCCTTTTAGGAAAAAGTGAAGTTCCAACGCATTAAAATGCAGAAGTCCATAGGTATAAACCAAAGTAATGGTCAGCATGTCTATTGGATTATGGCAAGATGTCATTCTATTACCACCAATTCTCACTTCAAGCTTGTTGAAACCAAGATGAATAGAAAAGAAGGATGAACAATAGATAATAGCACCAACAAGGCCTTTCGAAGGAGTCGAAGGGATGCTAAAGTCAAGGGTCAGATGTGTTACAACCTTTCGAAAGGATCGAAAGGGTTGAAAGCACCCTTACGCTTCAATTGCTTCCTTTTGAAAGAGATGCTTTCGCATGCATGAAGGTGTTTCAAATGGGTTGAGGAATACCTTTCGAAGGCAGCTAGTAACAACCACACACATGTGCACCAAACTTTTCAAAACCAAAGTTTTCGCCTTCATTTAGGTTACTCGGAAAAATATTTCATTGGAACAACCCCTTCGAAAGCATAACTAAGCCTTTCGAACTGGTCGAAACCTTTCACAACTAAGAAGGGTTCTGCATCTATTCGCAAGCGTGTCTTCGAAAGCTACCATTTGCATCGAGACCTAGAGTATTTCAATACATTCAAAACCCTAAGGATTTACCTGCTAACAAAGTCGAAACTCATGCTACTTCTCACTAGCAACAACAAAGTAGCACAAGAGGAAAAGGAGCATCCTCCCCTTTCGACGAAGACAGAGGCATTCCAATCCATTCAAATGCAATGCAGAGGGATGTGCAAGTGTCAAAAGTGACGAAAGGTCTACAAAGCCACCTTTCGACCAGATCGAAAGCACTGAGTCGAAAGGTGCCAACCCGCACCTATAAATAAGACACTAGGGGTCTGGTTTTGGGGAATCATTCACTCTTTTCTTATACTTTCTTAAATTTGTAAGTTTGTAACCCTAATTTGGAAATAAAATTGGGGAAGTTGATCAGTTGTACATCATAAGTTTAATGAAGAGGAGATTTTGATGCTATCGGTTATGCAACTATTTTGAGATTTTTATTGAATTCGATCGTGTTCTGCTTGTGTCGACCTAATCGAAAGGATGCCTTCTGAGTGAATCGAAACCTCTTATTTTACCAGTACACTTAAGTTTTTAGCTCCAAACCACTACTCATCAAAAGCTCACCTTTTTAGTGAGTTGAAACCTCAAACTCAACCAACACCCTAGACTTAAAAGTCCAAACCGAAGCCAATCAAGAGGCAAGCTTTCGACGAAGTCGAAACCCATTATTTAGTCAATACCCAACCACATTAGAGCCAAACAATAGGTTAACACAGTTTTTTCAATAGGATGTTTTGAATCGATTAATAAGCCAACAAGGTTGGATTGAAAGACTTAAAAAGAAAAGGATATAAGTGTTTCGACCGGGTCGAAAGGATGGATGTAACAACCCGCATATTTATCGATTGTATATTTAAATATTTCATCGTTAGTCGGATTTTAGTCCGAAAAGCTACTTTTTGCAAACAGTCGAATTAGGACTCGAGACCACTTCCATTGAGTTCAAAATGCCGTTTGCGACCTTTTTGAGTATAAGCTTCGATATGTTTGGAGTTAGTAGAATTTTGCTACTTTTTCACTTTGGACTTTGGGTTTGGTTCAGCCCATTTGCCCAATTCTGGTTTCATTAACTCAAGCTCCACTCCCTCTCCTCTTCATTACTTCACTTTCATTTCCTAACACTTAAGCTTCATCAAAAATGGAGAGTGGAATGGGAAATTAAAACTCCAAGCCCTAGTTCATTTGCAAATCCTTCTTCTAGCTCCAAATTCAAAGACAAGCTATTGGTAAGCATCCTCTTCATCTTCTCCAACTCATTCTCCTTTCAATTTCAGAAATTCCCTAAACCTAATTTAGGAAATGTTTCTCTTTTAAGCTTAGATTCAAGCTTGTTGAGTTGGAATTGAAGAGTGATTGTCCTTGCCTTGCTCTATAGCTCACTCTTCATTGTTTTTGTGTGAAAGGTGAGATTTTTATCTCACATCTATGTCTATAACTATCTTTGATTGTTAGGTATGAATTCCTAACATTTATTTATGTTCTTTTGCTTTCGATTTGGATTGAATTGGTGAATTGTTCAATTTTTGGTTTTTGGAATCCAATTTTTATAAAAATCCAATCTTTGATTTTTGAACACGTTAGTGGAGTGTTTCGAAGGGCCATACAAGGCTAGGTTGTCGTTAGGCGTAAATCCTCAGTCGTAGATGCTCGTTCGTCCACTCCGTCCGCATTATCGAATTTGCCCCAAAGGGGCCTAGACTGAAAATGCTTCTGGAGCAGGTTTGGTCGACCGAACCAGGGGTTCAGCCGACCGAACCAGGGGTTCAGCCGACCGAACAGGAAAACTGAATGTCTCGGAAGCAGGTTCGGTCAACCGAACCAGGGGTTCAATCGACCGAACCAGACCTAGGAAATTGCCTGGGTCTGTATCGGTCGACCGATCCCCCTGGTCCAGTCGACTGACCTGATCATCTCAACCTACCTAATTATTTTGTTTTGATTTCCAGCCTTTATCGATTCAAGGTTATCCGATTTGTTGTTATCTTTTATTATCTACCGTGATGACTTCTTTTTGGGATTTTTGTGGTTATCCATTTTTGATGGATTTGGTATCGATTTCGTTGGAATTGATTCACGTCTTCGGATGTGAATTTTTGATGGTTGATTGTTTCTACAATCATTTCTATGACTTGTCACTTTAAAAATACAAAGGTTTCTATACTAATAGTAAATATTCAAACTCTTTCACAAAGATGATTTCAACTCTATTTTTAATACAAAGTTCGTTTATAAAACCGTTTTCTAATCTATTAGTATATACAAACCTTTACCTCATTCGTATGAGAAAATCTAATTAAACGGCTTAGCAAAACAAGTGGTATGAAACGCTTGCGTTTACTTCGTCGGTTAATTTATGGACTTGTTCGATTGAAACTCTTGTGATAATTTTCGAGTGGAAATCTACAATATGTTCGTAAATATTTGAGTTAAGCAAGTGGTTATGGGACATGAAGCTAAACTCTTATATTTACTAGCTTAGTGTGATCGACACTTCTTGATGATCAATGACGATCATTTTATGGTTTAGACTAGCAATGTGCGATGTCTCTTTGTCCAAGTGGAGGACTGTACTTCGTTTTATTGAGCTTCGTCTCACTTTACGCATGGGTCATACCTATATAGGTGTGTCGATGTTTGTTTACTTCGTGGAGCAATCGGCTCAATAGGTCGGGGCATGGGGCGTATCTTTCTAGGTGCGTCGATGTTCGTCTATGCATGGGGCGTATCTTTCTAGATGCGTCGATGTTCGACTTTGCATGGGGTGTATCTTTCTAGGTGCATCAATGTTAGACATTACATGGGGCGTATCTTTCTAGGTGCGTCGATGTTTATTTATGCATGGGGTGTATCTTTCTAGGTGCGTCGATGCTAGAGCATGGGGCGTATCTTTCTAGGTGCGTCGATGATCGACTTTGCATGGGGTGCATCTTTCTAGGTGTATCGATGCTAGACTTTACATGGGGCGTATCTTTCTAGGTGCGTCGATGTTCAGTTTATGGGATTGGCCACCCTCTTTTCTTGTGATTTATGGATTTCTCGTTGTGATTTCTGGAATTTATGTTTCACCACCTTTTTCAGTTGGCATTGATATGTATGTCATTTATTGTGGCTTGGTGAATTAAATAAAGAATTTGACATTCTTTTTATGCTATGAGATTCGTGAGATATTTGTATGATTTTCCTTTGTTGATTTTCTAATGTATACTTGTCGAGGTATGACATTTTTGGTTATCATACGTTTTTATTATATCTCTTCTTATATCTCATTTTATCTGATAATTGTAGCTAGACTGATCCGTTTATTATTTTCTTATTAAATAATACTCGGGTCAGACTGAGATATTACAGGTGCTTCCTCTTGTCTTCCTATCTGGAACCATCATCTGACTTTTGGCTAACTACTTAGCTTGTAGTTTTTGTTGTATACATTTGAGATTTAGACTCCTTGATGTATACATATTCTTTTGTCAAGCACTTGTATCTATTCTTTTGTGATATTGTGGATCTTGTTTGACCACTACTCTGATGTACACTTTCATGTGTTATATTCATATCTATTTCCGCCTTTGTGATATGAATTGTCTGTGACTGATTTGTGTTATGTTTATTTCTATATTTGTTTCCGAAGTATATATATATACATAGCCACCGTGTAGTAGCTTTGAGTTTGTATCGATATATCAGATTTCCTCTTGAGATGAAAAGTTATATTTTTATCTGGCATATCAGTACTCGCACAAAGCAATTACATGGATGGTCGCTCCTCAACAGCCTTATTCTCCGCGCTAGTCGACGGCATTACCCCGTAGTGTCTTTGTCTAGTGTGGGTATAGAGGTGGGGCGTCACAACATGGTATCATAGCCAAACTTCGGAACAATGTAGAATAATTTAGTAAGGATCATGTCCTAAGTATTTCTTAGGAGTCGTGCTTTAGGAATTTATTCGAGTCAATTGGACCCGTTCTATCATATTTTCTTTTATGATTCCTTGTTTTATCAATCATGATTGTTTGACATTCATTCTGAGAATAACATTTTCTTCTTCTTTCTTTCTTAAAGAAGAGAAATGGTTAGATCTGGCCGTACCAACATCGGTCAATCCAGTGCTACTCCTCAGGAGGGAGTATTTATGTCTGCCCAGCAGCTTCTAGATCTTGTTAAGAATGCTCAAGCTATCGGACCCATTCCAGAGCCTACTCATCCTAGATCCGGTTTTGCACGCTTGTGTAGAGATTTTACCGATTTGGGTGGAAGGCCATTCCGGGGATCCGAGAGTGTCATTGAAATCCAAGCTTGGTTTAGATCATGCGACCGCATATTTTCTCGCATGAATCTTGTTGATCTCCACCGAGTCCAAGTGGCTTCTAGCATGCTCCAAGAAAGAGCATTGGATTGGTATGAGCTTCTTATTTCTAAAATCGTTGAAGCGGATCTCACTTGGGAGCAATTCCGGGAAAGATTCGAATTGAAATTTGTGCAGGAGGCTGAAAAAGTAACTTTGGCTTGGCGTTTTATCGACCTTGTTCAAGGTGAATCTTCTGTGACGGATTACGTCGCATCTTTTGGATCTCTTTCTAAATACGGGGTTGAATACATTAATACGCCATTGAAGAAAAATCAGAGATTTGTCTATGGGTTGAATAAGAACCTTAAAAAGCCTTTGCTTCTGAAACTAGAAGTTTCTTTTGATCAGCTTGTTGATATCGCTCTTCGACTTGAAGGGGCCGATAATGAAAGTAATGTTGAAGTTGTGGGTGCCAAATAGAACTTCAACAATAGCATGAAGAGGCCTATTAAGTTTAAAGGCCCCAATCCCGACAAGAAAGGGAAGCAAGAAACTTCTGTAGCAAAGACTCCTACCACAAGTCGTGGACGATGCTACAATTGTGATTCTGTGGACCACTATGCAAAGGAGTGTCCGCAACCCCTCTATTGTCGCTATTGCAAAAGTTTGGGTCATCATATATCTGCGTGTCCCGTACTTCAAGCCAGAAGGAGGGAAAGCTAAAGGTTGTGCAAGCTTCTACTAGCACTTCTTTTGGTCAAGGTATTTTCTATCCTTGACAATATTTGTTTGTGATTATCTTATTCGAGTTCTTTTTGATTTGGGTTCATTTCATTATTTTATATCAAAAGAACTTGATGATTCTTTCTCTTTTTAATTTTTATGGGCTTGAGGATTTCATTGAGAATTGCGGATTCGGTTGGTGGATCCGCAACACTCAATTTGCTTTTTATTGATGTCGAATTTTTTTTATGTGATTTTTTTTTCCAAGCCGATTTGTACTTATGCTTCGGAATTGACTTTTGTAAGGATTGGCTTAATTATTATGAAGTCATATCCTTTGTCCCGTGTGGACTATTCATCATCGACATTTTCAATCGGTTAAGCAGATTTCTGTTTTTCCTTTGTGATTTTGATTCCAATTTGATGGCATCATTTTATTCTTTAAGCTCACATGATGAGGAAAGTGTTATTTCTCTCATTCATGTAGTTAGAGAATTTTCCGGTATTTTTGAGTTTGTCTTAGGATTATCTCCTAAGCAATCTTTTGAGAGGTGTTAGGGTTTTTTTAGTTCGACCTTGCCACCGATTTTGTTTGCTACGAGTTGCGGAAGTTAGCATTCCACTTACCGCATTTCAAACTCGTTATGATTCTTATGAATGACTAATTATGTCTAGGGGTGTCAATGGATACCCGAAAAATCCGAAATCCGTCCGCATCCGCATTCGAAAAGCAGATAAATATCCGATATCCGGAAAAACGGATGCGGATACGGATATGAAGACATCCGCATCCGAAAATTATCCGTCCGGTTTTTGTCAAGATTATAGTTCAAATTATGTGTATTTTAATGCAGTGAAAGATATCTGTTTATTATATTATTAAGTTAGTAGTTTATATTATATGCACTTAATGCTTTTTAACTGCTCAAAACTATTTATTATCATCATATTTGTTAATTTTTATTACTTTTATAATCAATGGGATTGAAAAACATTTATGTTATACTAAAATTTTCTTTTTATAATTCTTGATATATGGGTCGTTAGCGGATAAGATAATTATCCGATATCCATCCGTATCCGCGGATGCGGATATCCGATATCCGAAAATGATTTCGGATGCGGATGCGGATATGGCACTATCCGCATCCGAAAGCATCCGTTGACAGGCCTAATTATGTCATTTAGTTTGTCCAGCTTATTTCATCCATTTTATAAATCGAGTATTATATGAGTATCTCGATGACTTCATCTATATATTTATTGATTTTGGATGGAAATAGCAATTTAAAATTTTGCAAATCTTTTCCATAAGATTTATTTATAAGTATAATTGGATTTTGTTCTTCAATGAGCAAAGAATATTCTTAAAACTTTTAAGAGATATTTTTATCATATGGATTATGATTTTGTGATTGTATTGCCCATTGAGTGCTTTAAGAATTCTGGTCGATGCGCCCGATCAACGTTATCGATAGGAATCTCCTAAACGCTTTGATGAGACAATTTGACACAATAAATTGACTTATAAAAAGTATAAATGTAATTTTTTCTAGAAAGATTATTACATAAAGATAAATGTAATTTTGAAAGTTTTAGTTTTTCGGGAAAGAAGATTATTTAAACGAAATTCTTTCTTTTCGATATTCCTATTCTTGTTGTTCCCGTAGGGAACCAAGACTTTATCTTTAGTACCAATGCTAATCGTATTGGTTTGGATGCCGTTCTCTTGCAAAAGAGAACGTGCTATCACTTGTGCTTCTAAATCATTAAAGCCGATCGAGACTAGGTATGCCACTCATGATTTAGTGCTCGCGGCTATTGTTTTCGCTTTTAGAGTTTGGCATCATCATTTTTGGGGGAGAAATTTGTTCTCCACCTCGATCATAAATCTTTGGAATATTTATTTTCTCATAAGGAACTTCATGTTGACTCGAGTTCCTTGCATCTTATGATCTTAATATTCTTTTTATTCCCAGAAGGGAAATCGTGTTGCCAATGCGCTTAGTCGTAAGCAACAAGTGGTTGATTCTTTGATGATGTCTGAATGGAATTATCTTTTTAACAAGTTCATCGGACGTTTTGATATACTTCGTTTTATTGAGCCTTATCTCATTTCTTTTATGGACTAGCATCCGATGTTCTTTTATGGCGTTCGGTTCATTGGACGTACCGTTTTTGTACTGCGTTGGTGTTCCGAAATCATTTGAGCTTTGGTTCATCTGGTGTACCGTTATTGTACTACGCCGTTGTTCCAAATTATTCGAGTTTCTCGTTTCTCGGGCGTACCGTTTTTGTACTACGCCGTTGCACCGGCTCAACTTTCTGCTATTCTTGACGTTTTCCACGTCTTTTAACTATGGAAATGATTTTAGGTTTCAGATTTTTATTCTTGAGCCTGGTGTTATAGTAGGGATTGAAGTTTCACCAGATTTGACTTTTGAGCCACATTCTATTCGCATCATTTCTTCGGGGGTTGAGTGCCTTCGAAATAAAGATGTTCTTTTTGTGAAAGTCCGATGGTTCTCAAATCCTAAGGATTTCTCTTGGGAATCCAAAGAATTCATCGAGCAAACACGTTCGGGCTAACTCTTTCGTGCTCTTTATGGTGAACTTCTTATTTCAAATTTTCTTTTGTGTTGATATGCTTCTATGGTTGTTACTCTTTATTTTCTTCTTAAGTATTGCGAGGACGCAATTTCTTTAAGGAGGGGAGTCTGTAACAACCCGCATATTTATCGATTGTATATTTAAATATTTTATTTAAATATTTCATCGTTAGTCGGATTTTAGTCCGAAAAGCTACTTTTTGCAAACAGTCGAATTAGGACTCGAGACCACTTCCATTGAGTTCAAAATGCCGTTTGCGACCTTTTTGAGTATAAGCTTCGATATGTTTGGAGTTAGTAGAATTTTGCTACTTTTTCACTTTGGACTTTGGGTTTGGTTCAGCCCATTTGCCCAATTCTGGTTTCATTAACTCAAGCTCCACTCCCTCTCCTCTTCATTACTTCACTTTCATTTCCTAACACTTAAGCTTCATCAAAAATGGAGAGTGGAATGGGAAATTAAAACTCCAAGCCCTAGTTCATTTGCAAATCCTTTTTCTAGCTCCAAATTCAAAGACAAGCTATTGGTAAGCATCCTCTTCATCTTCTCCAACTCATTCTCCTTTCAATTTCAGAAATTCCCTAAACCTAATTTAGGAAATGTTTCTCTTTTAAGCTTAGATTCAAGCTTGTTGAGTTGGAATTGAAGAGTGATTGTCCTTGCCTTGCTCTATAGCTCACTCTTCATTGTTTTTGTGTAAAAGGTGAGATTTTTATCTCACATCTATGTCTATAACTATCTTTGATTGTTGGGTATGAATTCCTAACAATTATTTATGTTCATTTGCTTTCAATTTGGATTGAATTGGTGAATTGTTCAATTTTTGGTTTTTGGAATTCAATTTTTATAAAAATCCAATCTTTGATTTTTGAACACGTTAGTGGAGTGTTTCGGAGGGCCATACAAGGCTAGGTTGTCGTTAGGCGTAAATCCTCAGTCGTAGATGCTCGTTCGTCCACTCCGTCCGCGTTATCGAATTTGCCCCAAAGGGGCCTAGATTGAAAATGCTTCTGGAGCAGGTTCGGTCGACCGAACCTGGGGTTCAGCCGACCGAACAGGAAAATAGAATGTCTCGGAAGCAGGTTCGGTCGACCGAACCAGGGGTTCAGTCGACCGAACCAGACCCAGGAAATTGCCTGGGTCTGTATCGGTCGACCGACCCCCCTGGTCCAGTCGACCGACCTGATCATCTCAACCTACCTAATTATTTTGTTTTGATTTCCAGCATTTATCGATTCAAGGTTATCCGATTTGTTGTTATCTTTTATTATCTACCGTGATGACTTCTTTTTCGGGATTTTTGTGGTTATCCATTTTTGATGGATTTGGTATCGATTTCGTTGGAATTGATTCACGTCTTCGGATGTGAATTTTTGATGGTTGATTGTTTCTACAATCATTTCTATGACTTGTCACTTTAAAAATACAAAGGTTTCTATACTAATAGTAAATATTCAAACTCTTTCACAAAGATGATTTCAACTCTATTTTTAATACAAAGTTCGTTTATAAAACCGTTTTCTAATCTATTAGTATATACAAACCTTTACCTCATTCGTATGAGAAAATCTAATTAAATGGCTTAGCAAAACAAGTGGTATGAAATGCTTGCGTTTACTTCGTCGGTTAATTTATGGACTTGTTCGATTGAAACTCTTGTGACAATTTTCGAGTGGAAATCTACAATCTGTTCATAAATATTTGAGTTAAGCAAGTGGTTATGGGACATGAAGCTAAACTCTTATATTTACTAGCTTAGTATGATCGACACTTCTTGATGATCAATGACGATCATTTTATGGTTTAGACTAGCAACGTGCGATGTCTCTTTGTCCATGTAGAGGACTGTACTTCGTTTTACTGAGCTTCGTCTCACTTTACGCATGGGTCGTACCTATATAGGTGCGTCGATGTTTGTTTACTTCGTGGAGCAATCGGCTCAATAAGTCGGGGCATGAGGCGTATCTTTCTTGGTGCGTCGATGTTCGTCTATGCATGGGGCGTTTCTTTCTAGATGCGTCGATGTTCGACTTTGCATGGGGTGTATCTTTCTAGGTGCATCGATGTTAGACATTACATGGGGTGTATCTTTCTACGCGCGTCGATGTTTATTTATGCATGGGGCGTATCTTTCTAGGTGCGTCGATGCTAGAGCATGGGGTGTATCTTTCTAGGTGCGTCGATGTTCGACTTTGCATGAGGTGCATCTTTCTAGGTGTATCGATGCTAGACTTTACATGGGGCGTATCTTTCTAGGTGCGTCGATGTTCAGTTTATGGGATTGGCCATCCTCTTTTCTTGTGATTTCTGAATTTCTCGTTGTGATTTCTGGAATTTATGTTTCACCACCTTTTTCAGTTGGCATTGATATGTATGTCATTTATTGTGGCTTGGTGAATTAAATAAAGAATTTGACATTCTTTTTATGCTATGAGATTCGTGAGATATTTGTATGATTTTCCTTTGTTGATTTTCTAATGTATACTTGTCGAGGTATGACATTTTTGGTTATCATACGTTTTTATTATATCTCTTCTTATATCTCATTTTATCTGATAATTATAGCTAGACTGATCCGTTTATTATTTTCTTATTAAATAATACTCGGGTCAGACTGAGATATTACAGGTGCTTCCTCTTGTCTTCCTATCTGGAACCATCATCTGACTTTTGGCTAACTACTTAGCTTGTAGTTTTTGTTGTATACATTTGAGATTTAGACTCCTTGATGTATACATATTCTTTTGTCAAGCACTTGTATCTATTCTTTTGTGATATTGTGGATCTTGTTTGACCACTACTCTGATGTACACTTTCATGTGTTATATTCATATCTATTTCCGCCTTTGTGATATGAATTGTCTGTGACTGATTTGTGTTATGTTTATTTCTATATTTGTTTCCGAAGTATATATATATACATAGCCACCGTGTAGTAGCTTTGAGTTTGTATCGATATATCAGATTTCCTCTTGAGATGAAAAGTTATATTTTTATCTGGCATATCAGTACTCGCACAAAGCAATTACATGGATGGTCGCTCCTCAACAGCCTTATTCTCCGCGCTAGTCGACGGCATTACCCCGTAGTGTCTTTGTCTAGTGTGGGTATAGAGGTGGGGTGTCACAATGGACAAGGAAGTGTTTACACAACAAAGACCTATTCGAAAGGTGAATCAAAAGAAGTAATCAGATCCTAGATTTTTCTAATTAATCAAAAGAGGGTTAGGACATATCTGCACTTTTGACTCTACTTTGGGGTGTTGACAAGTTTTTTGTTAACATTTTGGTGCTAGAAGGAGGGCTCGAACCTTCGAGCTTGTTGAACTTTCAACCTCATTTTCCTCTAACCCAATTCTATTCCAAGCCTAACTAATTTAGAATTTTCCATCATCATGTTTGACAAGTTCAAAAGGTCCGAACAAGGGTCCTCAAAATTATATTTAATTGGATTCTCCCCAAGAACAACTGATGATTCCAAACTATGTGAAGAGCAAATGCAAAGACTAGAAGCTCTAAGGATTATGAAGAAGAAAAGAACATAATCATATGATATAGAAAAATGGAGTTTAAACACTTTCCACAGTGGTCCCACACCTATCTTTGCCTTTGGGAAAATAAAGGATACAAGTGATAATTTGTTCAACCAAATGAGGAAAACAATTCAATTCTACACCAAAGGCACAATCTTTGAAGAAGGAATTATAGCTAATTACAACGTCTTTGCATATAAATGGCATCAAGCAATGAGTGGGACATTGCCAACACACGAACTTCAAAGGGTTTTGAAAAGAAAGTTGGTCGTTGAGGGTAAAGATTCAGAACCAAGTAATAAAAAATTAAGAAACCATCCTCAAAAGACAAGCTTCAAATCTAGACTCCCAAAGGAATGCAATTTGACAACATCAATCGAGAATGTTTACCTGCTAACTAAAGAAGATCTTAACTATTGGCCATCACAAAAGAAAAAACCTAAATATGAAAGGAATCTGTGAGGATCCTATTACCACTACCACATGATTAATGGACATGAGACGAATCAATGCCAAGTACTCGAAGGAATGATAATCAACTTTTTCAGACAAGACAAAATTAATGGGTTTGTAAAGAGATCCTGGATGAAGTCAATGAAGAACTACTTTACTGAAAAAAATCTACATGGTTGGGAGTGAAATACTCCTTGCACTTGGACATTACCTTAGACGGTCAAAGTCTTTATCCGCGCCACGCTATGGCCAGGTTAAAGCATCAACAAGCCCTTGGCTGCACCACGCTATGGCCAGGTCAAGGCGCCTCCTCGAGGAAGGTTAGAGTAAGCCTTTATCTGCGCCACGCTATGGCTAGGTTAAAGCATAAACATGCCCTTGGTCGTGCTACACTATGGCCAGGTCAAGGTGCCTCCTAGAGGGAGGTTAGAGTAAGCCTTTATCTACGCCACACTATGGCCAAGTTAAAGCATCGACAAGCCCTTGGCCGCGCCAAGCTATGGTCATGTCAAGGCGCCTTTTGGAGGGAGGTTGGGTAAGTCCTTGAGTCTTCTTGTGGATAAGCTAACCAAGCGCACCAGACAACAAAGGACTAAGAGGTCTGAGCCCAAGAAGTGGCATATCAAACAATGGACTCAGACGTCCGAGCCCGAGAACCGACATATCAAATGATGGACCAAGACGTCCAAGCTCAAGAAGCAGCAAATCAAATAGCAACTACATACAAGGCCTAAAAGGTTGACACATGTCGAGAGAGACAAAACAAAGAGTGGGACAACACAGAAGGCTTAAATAAGAATCTACAGCCTCCAACTAATCATCAAAGAAGAATTTCTGAACTTCATTTATTAATACCAGAATCTGGGTTTCGGGTCTTTATCAATAATTGATGGTCTTCATCATACCTGAATCTGGGTTCCGAAACTATTATTAATTACTGGACTTCACTTATTAATGGTCAAATCTAGGCTTAAGATTTCTATTATGAAGGTAATTATTATGGATTTCTGATTATCTACCACTAATACCCGAATCTGCATTTAAGAGTTCTATTATGAAGATCATTCTTGATTATCAGTTACTAAAACCAAAACCGGAATCTGGGATTAAGATATTTTACTATTGATTTTGGAACTTCACTTATTAATGTCCGAGTCTGGGTCACTGGACTTCTATTACAGAATAGTTATTGACTTTCTATTAGCTATCTCCGGAAGATAAACTTCTATGGTTAGATGTTTGGTATTCTATCAATATGGTAGAAGTCGGATTCTTGGTTATCCCTCATCATTACCAAAGATGGGTTTCAAAACATTTAATCATATTCAATTATAAAATTACTTTTCACTATTTATCATATGTTAACATAATTATCTGTTAACTCCGCAAGTAATGTGGATAGACTTCTATATAGATTTCAAGCTAACGATGAGAAATATTGTTTACCTTGTGCTTTTCAACTAAAGGATACCCGTAAAACAGATTGGAAGAACCAGCAAATACAGAAATCATGGTACAAGTTATCAAAGAGTCGATTCAAAAACAACATTGCAAGAAATGATTACAAACCAGGTGATATTTACAAAATTTACATAATTTACATAATTTATGAAATTATTTACAAGTATACAAAACAAACATGTACATTTCATAAATATAAATTGTTTATGAATCTTGAACAGCCTTATTTAGATTCTCGGCAATTAAAGGATCCACAACATGATGAATTGCGATACGAAGAACTTCTTTAAGCTTCTTCTCTTTTTTCCTCATCTTATCTTCGTTATCAATAGACTCAATGGTGGTCTTTAAAGCACGATTAAAAGCTTTGTTTGTGCCTTTCAGAGTTTTATTTTCCGTTTCCAAATCAGCGATACGCTTCTAAAGAAGATACTTCTCGTGTTCAAGTTTTTGAATCTTAGCAGCATACTCATTCATGCGTTGTGAGTACCTCATTTTCTGTTGTTCATCGAAGTGTTTCATCATCTCAAATTTGACTTTCTTGCACCATTCTCCTACTACTTTTTCGTCTAAATCTGGTGGAGGATTAGTCATTGTAGGGAACTTTTGGATGGCAATGAAAGTAGACCTTGTTAATTTTGCAACAGACGGAACGATGGAAGAAGCCGGTGAATCAATGTTTGAAATATTACATCCCATAATGAATTCAAGAGATTCACACTGAGCTTGACTATCTTTCAACTTAATCTCCAAATCACTTACTTGTTGGAGAAGTTCCAACATCTTATGGTCAACTTGAAGGATTTGACTTAATTTGGCATTTCAATGTGGAGATTGTTTTGTTTTCACTCTTAATGTTCGCCTCAAGATTGGAAATTTGATCATTGAGGTTTCTGACGATCGTCTTTTGAAGCAAATATCTTCTGTACCATTCAAGAGCTGTGGAATTGTTTTGAAAGCGAGAAGATAAAGGATCATTAGCGAGTTTTCTCTTTTCAATGTCTGCTAATAGCCGATCTTTGATGCCGATGAAACAAGATGGAGAACCTAACGAGAATGGCGTTATAGATAGCTGTAACTCCTATTTAAACAAGCAAAAAAGAAAAAATAAAATGAAGTTAAGGTTAGAATAATCAATCTCTTTATTATAGCAATAAAGGGTTACAGCTCAAGTAAAAATGAAATGAAAAAGTACAATTAGACACTTGTTTCATATCTAAAGTTGGGAAACAACATTTCTAACTTTACTCAAGGAATTAGCGGAAAGAATAACTGTTGAGTCAAAAGGAACATCAAGTCCTTTCGGGGTAATAACCGGAGGATATTTGCTATAGTCCCATTCCTTGGTAGGAGGACTCTCATGATCACATACTAATTTGGTATGATATGTCCAGATTTCCCTAAGAAGCTTTTCTTTTTCTTCAACAAGAAAATCAAAATGAAGACGAGGATGTTCCATGTAAAGTCTTTGTAAATCTCTAAGAAAACAATATCTGGCTAATTTTGAAGATTTCAAAAGTGAAGCCTTTTCTAGATATTCTCTTCTTAGTTTAACATACTTGCATAAATAGTCTCCAGAAACAAAGTTGCCAGGGGACATTCATTCTGTGACAACGTAATAAAATACAGCTAAGTATAAAAGGAAACAAGAACAAGAAATTCATAAACCAATATTATTACATAATTATGATTGATCATCCGATTCAAACAAAACCGACTTTGTAAATAACTCTTGTTACTACCAAATACCCTTTCGACCTTGTCGAAACCTGAATGAGTAGAAGACAAAGAAGAATAAGAGATAATAGTTCCAGCAAGACCTTTCGAAGGAGTCGAAGAGATGGTACAACCAAAGGCCAAAAGTATTACAACCTTTCGAATGGGTCGAAAGGGTCAAAAGCACCCTTTTGCTTCAGTGGTTCCCTATCGAAGCAAGTGCTTCAGCATGCATAACAACCCTTCATATGCGCGCTGTTTGCACAAAAAATGGACAAACACCTCAAAGTCGTATGATTTAGTAGGTCTTATGTTGTTCTTAGTGATTTGGGTGATTTATGCAAATATATGAAAAGCAGGGGCTAAACTATAAAAAGACACACAGATTTATAGTGGTTCAGCCAGAATGTGCCTACGTCCACTTCATATGTTATTTCTCTTCTCTTGTTTAGATTACAAGTACAAAGCTTTGATACAAGTAAAAGAAAGTTGTTTGAAAGTTCTCTCCGTGCTTGAGCTCTCAAAAACTTATCCCCATTGTTGTACCCCTGCCCCTCTATTTATAGAGTGAGGCTGGGGGTAGGGGTCCTGGATGTGTACAGCTGCTGATGGGCCTAGGCTGACGCGATCTGGCCTGGTAGTGTTGGTTCGGAATGTCTTGGTCCGGTAGTAGGTGGTCCGGTAGGAGCTTGGTTCGATGGCAGCTAGGAGATGGTTGGTCCGGCAGTGGTAGGAGGAGCTTGGTCCGGCAGTGGTAGGAGGAGCTTGGTCCGGCAGTGGTAGGAGGAGCTTGGTCCGGCAGTGGTAGGAGGAGCTTGGTCCGGCAGTGGTAGGAGGAGCTTGGTCCGGCAGTGGTAGGAGAAGCTTGGTCCGGCAGTTGGAGTTGGTTCGGCAACGAGGTGGGAGGCAAGTTAGTTCGGTGGATACTCTGGTTTGGTGTTGCTTGGAAGTGGACCGGTGGAGCTTTGGAGGGTGTGTTGGTCCGGTTGTGCCTTCCTTTCTTTTGGCTTGGTAGGGGCGAAAACGCTCCCAACATTTGCCCCCCAAAGTGGGGTATATGCTGGCATATAGCTTACTTTGTTTAAGCCTGATCGTCCTTGTTCGGTCTGTGTGCCGAATGGATTGGTTCGGTGGCCTCTTCCTTGCCTATAAATATCGGAGCTATGCCACCGTTGTTTCCTTACCATTTGAGATAGCCGAAACAACTGATTGCCGAATCAAAATTTCTACCCTTTGCCGAATCAGCTGTGTTAGCCGAACCAGGTGAGATCCTTTTACAGTCGGATGAACTTTGATACTGCACTACCGAATGAGCTTTTCGTGATGAGAATGCCGAATGGGGTTCTTGAGAACGAGAATGCCGAATGGGCCTTTTGAAAATGAGGATGCCGAATGGGGTTCTTGAGAACGAGAATGCCGAATGGGCCTTTTGAAAATGAGGATGCCGAATGGGTTTTGAACCTTTTATGTTTCAGATTACAAATGAAATCCCGGACTGTATGCTCTCGCCTGTTTATGTCTCTACATCTTTTGTTTTAACAACGTGCTTTTGTGTTGCAGATAAATGTCTCGAAAAGCAAAAACTCGATCGGATAAAAAGAAGTCCCAGGGCGAAGGAGAATCTTCCGCAGTGCCCCCTGCTCAGCCAGGACCGGAACGTCACGGAATTGCCCCGAGATCACTGGTGGACGGGTACGGCCCTCAGGAGCTTCTGAACTCCCCGCCCGATTGCTTTCCCAGCTCCCTCAAGGAGGAGCAGCTTGATGCCATCTCCCGTTCTTTTGGAATTGATAGGGCGCGCATGCTGTTGCCAGGGAGAGAAGTTATGCCATATGACCCTCCCGAAGGGTACTTTGCCTACAGCAGATACCACTGTATGTGTGGTGCCATCCCGCCTCTTAATGCTTGGGTACTCAGTTTTCTTACATATCTAAAGGTGGCCCCATTCCAGCTTCAACCCAACTCTTATACTATACTGGTGAGCCTCTTCGTCATCTTTCAGAGGAAGCATGGGCGTGCTCCTTCCAACCGGGAGATCCGGTACTTATATAATCTGAGGGGCTATAAGAAGGGGTCCCCATACATCAGCTTGGAGTCAGCTGTAACCTTCAAGCCGGTCTTGGATCTGTATTCTAAGTACAACATGTTCAAGAAGGAGTGGTTCTTCGTCAGGGACGATTCTGTTTCTATTCGGCGTTTCACCTCCGGATGTAAGTCGATGCTTTCGGTGGCCTCTTCCTTGCCTATAAATATCGGAGCTATGCCACCGTTGTTTCCTTACCATTTGAGATAGCCGAAACAACTGATTGTCGAATCAAAATTTCTACCCTTTGCCGAATCAGCTGTGTTAGCCGAACCAGGTGAGATCCTTTTACAACCGGATGAACTTTGATACTGCACTACCGAATGAGCTTTTCATGATGAGAATGCCGAATGGGGTTCTTGAGAACGAGAATGCCAAATGGGCCTTTTGAAAATGAGGATGCCGAATGGGGTTCTTGAGAACGAGAATGCCGAATGGGCCTTTTGAAAATGAGGATGCCGAATGGGTTTTGAACCTTTTATGTTTCGGATTACAAATGAAATCCTGGACTGTACGCTCTCGCCTGTTTATGTCTCTACATCTTTTGTTTTAACAACGTGCTTTTCTGTTGCAGATAAATGTCTCGAAAAGCAGAAACTCGATCGGATAAAAAGAAGTCCCAGGGCGAAGGAGAATCTTCTGCAGTGCCCCTTGCTCAGCCAGGACCGGAACGTCACGGAATTGCCCCGAGATCACTGGTGGACGAGTACGACCCTCAGGAGCTTCTGAACTCCCCGCCCGATTGCTTTCCCAGCTCCCTCAAGGAGGAGCAGCTTGATGCCATCTCCCGTTCTTTTGGAATTGATAGGGCGCGCATGCTGTTGCCAGGGAGAGAAGTTATGCCATATGACCCTCCCGAAGGGTACTTTGCCTACAGCAGATACCACTGTATGTGCGGTGCCATCCCTCCTCTTAATGCTTGGGTACTCAGTTTTCTTACATATCTAAAGGTGGCCCCATTCCAGCTTAAACCCAACTCTTATACTATACTGGTGAGCCTCTTCGTCATCTTTCAGAGGAAGCATGAGCGTGCTCCTTCCAACCGGGAGATCCGGTACTTATATAATCTGAGGGGCTATAAGAAGGGGTCCCCATACATCAGCTTGGAGTCAGCTGTAACCTTCAAGCCGGTCTTGGATCTGTATTCTAAGTACAGCATGTTCAAGAAGGAGTGGTTCTTCGTCAGGGACGATTCTGTTTCTATTCGGCATTTCACCTCCGGATGTAGGTCGATGCTTTAATTATAATTTCCGTCTTGGTTGCGATGCTTCTTGTCATACGTTTTCATTTTTTGCTAGCGACAGGTGGCTTTGCGGTTGTGGAGACTGATCGCCTGGTTCGGATGGCGGCTGAGATAGAAGCTATCCCCGGGAGAGATAGATCGGCTGCTTACCTGATCAGAAATGTGACACTTCTGGAGTATAATTTGATCCTTCCACAGCAGTCAGTAGTCAAGCAGAGGGAAACGGCGGAGGAGAGGGCGGCTGCTCAAGCTAAGGGAGGTGTCACAATAGAGAGTGGCAAGAGGAAACCTTTCTCAAAATCTCCAATGGTCGGAGGTAAGAAGCTTAAGAAGTCGGATGGTCCTTCCCTCAGCACTTGTCCACTTACTCCGGGGAAGGAAGATGTGGAGGAGGAGAGAGGTAAGGGTGGAGATGACCGGGAAGGTGGTGATGGTGGCGATGGCATCGGGGCCTTGCTTCCTGGGCAAGCAGGCGAGATTCAGGAGTGGACGGATGATGCATTCAACCAAGCTTTCGAGGGGCTGGACGGAGAAACGGCTTTGGTAGAGAAATTCGGGAAGGCTGACAAGGCCGGGACCGGTGCAAGCGAGTCTTCTCAGACTATTCCAGCCAAGGTGGCTCCGACGACTCAAGGTGAACTTTTGACTCCTGCAGGCTCCATTTATGATAGGGACTTAGGAATATTTTATGATCCGCTCCCGTCCTAGAATGAAATCCAGGACTCATTGCAGTATCCTACTCCTCCCCAGGGTTTGTATAACTAATGTGTTTCCTTTCTTCTTTTAACTTTTAATTTACCGCGTTTCTCGAATCATGGATCAATGTAAGCTTGTGACACTTGTTCTTCATATCAGGGGCAGGTAAAACGGCCAAGGCCTCTGATCTTCGGCACAGGCTTGAACAATACAAGCTCTCCAAAGCTTCCACCAAGCCAAAGACTCCGACCCACCGTTCCGGGGATGTAGTCGGCTACCGTCCTCTTCTCGGGGTTATTGAAGAGGGTATTCAGAAGAGAAAAAGGAGTCATCCCTTATCCGAACCTTCACTCAGTCCTCAGTCCCCAGTTCAGCCTCTTCATGATATCACGGAGGAGGATACTGAGTTCGCACTCTCTCCGCACCCGTCTGAAAATCCTACCGTTACGCAGATTGATCGTCCTGGTTTGGCTCGTAATCCATTTTCGGGTCATCCTGATCTGGATCCAGGTTCCCATGATATTACCTTTGACGAAGTTACCGGTGAGCACCTTCTTCCCCGTAATCCCATGGTGCGGGTGCTTGATGAGGCTAAGTCCTTAGATCTCGATTTACTTACCACTCGGATAGTTACCATGGGAGATGAGGCCAAGGCTAATATTGATCGGGTGGCGGAGGAGACTAGGAAGCTGATGGGGCATCATGCCCGGTTGGTTAAGGCTGGAGAGGAGATTGGGAGTGCCAACATCCGACTACGATTGATGGTTTCGGACCAGGCCAAACAGCTTGCTGATCAGGCCATTCAGATTCTCAGCATGAGGCTGCCTCCGGGCGGTTGAGGAAGACTATGGAGGAGGCTAGTAAGGCGGAATTGCGGAAGATGGAGGCTGCTTGCAAGGAGCAGATAAATATGGCCATCTCGACAGTGGACGAGGTTCGGAGGGCGGATCTTGAGCAGGTAGAGGAGCTGTCGGGGAAGCTTGAAGCCGCAGAGCTTGCTCAGGTCAGGCTAAAGGAGGAGATGGAGGTGATGAGGAGGTACCTTCAGGCTGACTGCTCGCGATACCGACTGGAAAGGGATGCTGCCATTGCAAGGCTATCGGTTTCTGAGGCTCGTATGAGGGAGTTCGAGGAAAATGAGGGGATGATGGACGATATGCTGCAGGACATGTACTTTCGCACCTGGAAGCAGGGCAGCTTATCTTGGATGGACAACTACCCCCGGGTTATGGCTAGGATTTACCTCAAGGCTCTAGAGGAGGCCAAGGCTGAGGCGGATAAGGAGGGTGGAGCGGCCTTTAGGATGGATGTGGTTACCGCTCAGTTTACCAAGGAGGAGAAGACATCGGTGAAAGAGGGGATGAGGTTGTTCGCGGTTGAGGAGGCAGGCGTGGAAGTAGGGGATGACGACCAAGACGATCAAGGGGAAGTTGCTGGTAACCTCTACTTCACTAGTTTGTTCTTTTGTTAACTATGTTGCTTATCACTAATGATTTCTTTTTATGACCGGACAGGTGGGCAACAGGACAAGGACAAGACTCCAACGCAGTCGGCTCCCTGATTAGACCTGGAGAATTCTTTTTGTGTACTTGACATGGCTGTATATGTTAGTCTTAAAACAGTAGAGTAACGTTTAGGTTGTAATTCTTGCTACTTGTAATAAATAGCTCTATTCTTGATGTGCAATTCTTTAACTTAAGCTGATTTTGTCGTCTTTTGAATGTTTTTTCTATTTTGACATGTTGCATAAGAAATATAGCCATGCATATTCTTGTAATTAAATTGCGTTTGATGTCAGGTTCTTGTTTAAAACATAATTTCATGACTTGCAATGTTAGCGTGAGGTGTGAACAAATTATAGGCATATATGAAAGAAGGAAATACCGTCCTTTATATTTTGCTTGTAGATGGCAGCTTTGAATATCCTGTGTGACTGAGTAAGGGATGCGGTCCAGTATCTTGCTGTGAGTATCCGCTTCTATTAGTGAGTGTCTCCTGTTTTGTGTCCTGCACTTCAGGGTTTGTTACAGAGGATAGGAGAAAAAGTTTCTTAAGTAAAATTGAAATATGCGAAAATAGTAAAACTTCCAATCACGGAAGGCCTTCGATGTGCTTAAGTTCGTGGAAAACGGGCTTTGTAGTCACTTTCCCTAGCTGTGGGTCTTGGAGACATTTGTCACCCATCTTACGCCTCCACGGGGAGTTAATTCTTTTTTACCACAGCCGCACTTAAGACACATCGGAGCCGAGATTGCGCACAGTAACTACCCGGGCCATTATGGCCCGTAATCGTGGGTATTATTCGATTTACTGTGGCCGGCTAGCGTGGGTGCCGATCGTCAACTGTGAACTGCCCCTGGCTGGCCACACCTTATGTTGGGGCTTATAGTCGGTCCACAGTTGCCGGCGAGCCGAATGCCGTAATGAGCTGCCTCGGCTATAGTCGGCCTTCTCGGTGGCTTTTAATCGGCTCATTACAGTTGGCTTTAAGGGCCGTCGCGAGCAATGAGTTAACCCACAGCAGAGGGATGCCGGAGCAAAAGTGTCTCATTGGCGAGGGCATAGATTCGCATAGTACCTGTCAGGTCTTGTCCAGGTGAAGTTGAGCTGTGGAGTGCGTTGAGTGGAAACACTATACGCATAGGATTTTGTTCAACAGAAAAGGATAAAGTTAACAAGCAGCCAAGATATAAAGGAACAAGTTAAAAAAGAGACAAGGTTTTTTAAAGTGGTTCGGCACGAAAAGGCCTACGTCCACTGATTCTCTTTGTTAATTCACTTCATATGGGCAGTACAAGTTAAGAAAAGTATCGACGGAGGTGTTGGATGTTCCATGCCCTCTGGAACACCTCTCCGTCCACTGTTGACAAAATATAAGCTCCATTGTGGAGATCTTTATGAATTACATATGGTCCATCCCAGATTGGATCTAGTGCTCCGGGGCGGGGGAAGATTCGCTTGAGGACAAGGTCCCCTTCTTATAAGGTACGATGCTTGACTTTGGAGTTGTATTGTGCTGCCACTTTTTGTTTGTGGGCTGCTGCTTTAAGGACTGCATCATTTCTTCTCTCCTCCACTAGATCCAAAGACATGTGAAGGAGTTCTTCGTTCTCTTATGGGTTATAGTGGATCCTACGGTGGGAAGGCACAATGGTTTCAACTGGGAGCATAGCCTCCGATCCGTATGCCAAAGAGAAAGGAGTATGCCCCGTTGAAGTTCTGAAAGATGTGCGATAGGCCCATAGTGCCGTAGGGAGTTCATCCACCCAAGCGCCCTTTGACTTTTCGAGTTTCTTTTTTATTAGAGTTTTCAGAATTTTGTTGACGGCTTCGACTTGTCCGTTTGCCTGGGGATACGCTACGGATGAGAAGCTTTTGTGAATTCCGTGCTCTTGGCACCAGTTGGCGAATTCCTCGCTGTCAAATTGAAGTCCATTGTCTGATATGATTTTGAATGGGACTCCGTACCTGCACAAAACATTTTTGATCAAAAAGTTAATAACTTTTGCTGAAGATACTTTATTCAGAGGTTCTGCTTCCACCCATTTGGTGAAATAGTCGACTGCCACTATAGCATATTTGGCCCCGCCTCGGCCCATTGGCAGTTCGCCGATTAAGTCAATTCCCCATACTGCAAAGGGCCAAGGGCTGGTCATTTGAGTAATCTCAGTCGTTGGTAGCCGTGGAATCTTAGCGAACTTCTGACACCTGTCACACTTTTTGACGAAATCCAAGGCGTCCTTGCTTAAGGTGGGCCAGAAATATCCATATCGAAGTATCTTTTTTGCTAATGTTTGTCCTCCGGTGTGGTCTCCGCAGCTTCCTTAATGGATGTTGGATAAGATTTCCTTGGCTTCCCTCCCAGCGACACACCTTAATAACGGGTTAGAGAATCCGCGCCGATAGAGGATGTCTTCTTGAATTGTGTAGCGGGAAGCTTTCCTTAAGATTTTCTTGACTTCGTTACGTCCGTTGGGCAGTGTGCCGCTTTGTAGGTAGTCTCAGATGGGAGTCATCCAAGTTGCTTCTTCGATTGCAGCTATCAGATTCACTTGCTCAAAACTTGGGGCCATTTGCTTTGAGATGGTTACTGCCCCGAAGATGGCGATGTCTCTCATACTTGCTTGTTTTGCCAATTCGTCGGCCTCTTGGTTCTCTTCCCTAGGGATGTGTTTGACTAAGTAGTGGTCCAATCGGCTGAGAAGTAACTTGGTCTTCTTTAAATATGCTATGAGTCGTTCTTCTCGAGCTTGGAATTCTCCTAGTATTTGATTAACGATAAGTTGAGAATCGCTGTGAAGACACAAAGAATTGGCTCCGATTTCTATGGCAAGTTCTAGTCCGGCTATCACTGCTTCATATTCTGCATCGTTGTTGGTGGCAGCGAACTCCAACCTTATAACATAGTGCAGTTTGTTTCCCCTGGGAGTGATTATTACCACACTTGCCCCCGAGCCTTGTTCGTTCGATGCACCATCCACAAAGAGATTCCACTTGATATCTTCTGCTATTTCCAATTGCTCCTTATCTTCGTTGGTAGTGAATTCTGCGATGAAATCAGCTATGGCTTGTCCCTTGATGGCGGTGCGAGGGTGATAGGTGATATCATACTGACTTAGTTCAATGCACCATTTAAGTAGTCGCCCGGAAGTGTCGGGACGATGGAGTACCCGCCTCAATGGTTGATCGGTCAGAACTTTGATGGAATGGGACTGGAAGTAGTGACGCAGTTTCCATGATGTGATTAGTAAACAGTATGCCAGCTTCCCAAGTTTAGGATATCTGACTTCTGCCCCCGTAAACCTCTTACCGACGAAGTAAACTGGCCGCTGCATGCGGTTGTCTTCTCTTACCAAGGCGGCGCTCAGGGCGTGAGGTGACACAGCAAGGTATAGGCATAATTCTTCGCCTTCGCTTGGAGTCGAGAGTACCGGTGGTTTCTGGAGGTGTTCGATTAAGTTAAGGAAAGCGGTTAAACATTCGTTAGTCCATTCAAACTTTCCTTTCTCTTTCTTTAAAGCTTCGAAAAAGGGGACGCATTTGTCCGTTGCCTTGGAGATGAATCGGCTTAGGGCGGCCACTTTTCCATTCAGACTTTGCATTTCCTTTCGAGTGGAAGGTATCTTGATATCCTTTAGGGCTCGGACTTGTTCAGGGTTTGCTTCAATCCCTCTGGCATGGACGATGAATCCTAAGAACTTTCCTGATGACACTCCGAAGGAGCATTTTAGAGGATTCAACTTCATTCCATACTGGCGAAGTACTTGAAACATCTCGCCTAGGTGGCTTACGTGATCGTCGGCTTTTCTTGACTTCACCAGCATGTCATCCACGTATACTTCCATAGTTCGCCCTATTAGCCCTGCAAACATCTTGTTGACGAGGCACTGGTAGGTGGCCCCTGCATTTTTAAGTCCGAAAGGCATTACCTTATAGCAGTACAAACCCCGGTCGGTGATAAAACTAGTGTGGTCTTGGTCGGGAGCATGCATAGGAATTTGGTTATATCCTGAGTATGCGTCCATAAAAGATAACAGCTCGTGTCCGGCTGTGCTGTCTACAAGCTGGTCGATTCGGGGAAGTGGGAAGCAATCCTTTGGGCAGGCGTCGTTTAGGTTGGAAAAGTCAATGCATGTTCGCCACTTCCCATTGGCCTTCTTTACCAGCACTGGGTTAGCGATCCATTCCGGGTAGATGGCTTCTCGTATGAAGTCATTGGCGAGCAGATTCTTTACCTCTTCATCGAGGGCTGCTGATCGCTCTGCTCCCATACTTCTCTTTCTTTGTTTTACGGGAGCCTTGGTAGGATCAATGTTTAGTGCATGGCATGCTACGTCGGGGGAGATTCCGGTCATGTCCGCGTGTGACCATGCGAATACATCCAGGTTGTGGCGGAGAAAATCGATGAGCCGTTCCTTCAACTCTGCCTCTAGTTGGGATCCAATTTTCAATAGTCTACTCGAGTCGTGCTTGTCTACAGATACAAACTCCATAGCCTCTGCAGGCTCGGCGGTGGCCTCCTCCTCTTTGTCCCTAGGGTCTAATTCATTGAAAGGGTCGCTGGTATATCGAAGAGGAGGGGCTTTCTTTAGTTGCTATGCTTCTAGACTTTTTGTGCAGAGGGCAACCTCTACACCCTTCCCTTTATCCTTCCTGTGGTTGTTGCGAAGTTCAGTCACATAGCAGTCTCGAGCCACGTTCTGGTCTCCTTCTACTTCCCCTACTCCATTGTCCGTTGGGAATTTCATCTTTAGGCACCATGGGGCAAGGACAATTTGGAAGTCAGACAAGGCTGGCCTTCCTAAGAAGGCGTTGTAGGCCGAATGGTTTTCTATTAGCACAAACGTCTGTTTCCGTACGACGGAGCGGGGATGGCTTCCAATCTCAACAAAGAGGTCCAGTTGCCTGAGGGGCATCTTTGCATCCCCAGTGAAACCGTGTAGTGGTTTATCGCAGGGAGATACATCCTTTATTGATAGCTTCATTTTGTCGAATGCATGTTTGAACAGGATGTTTACTGAGCTTCCAGTGTCTACTAGGATTCGGTAAACCTCGGCGGGGCCGAGCCAGGCAGAGATAACCATGGGATCCATGTGAGGGTATTGCCTTCCTTCTAGGTCACGCTTACCGAATGTGATGTCATCACTTTCTTTCCGCTTCGGGTGGCGCTCTTCTATAATCGAATTGACACAGTCTTTATTGTCTCTAAGCGACTTTCCATATCTTTCCATTTCTTTCCAGCTTCTGTCAGCGATGTGCGGTCCTCCCGAGATGGTATGGACCACTATTTTCTCTTGACTAGAGCTGCTAGTGTTGCAGTTTCCTCTGCCGATCTCCGGTGAGGCTAGCCTTGGGTTCTCATTGGCAGGAGCTGGAGTCCTGTCCTGACCTTTTACATAGCGTTCCAGTTTCTTCCTTCTGATGTGTTCTCAATCAAGTCCCGGAGATGATGGCATTCATTGGTGTCATGCCCATGAGATTCGTGAAAGCGGCAGAACTTTCCAAACTTCTGCGCGTTATCTGATTCCTTCTTGTATGGTGGGCATTTGTATCTAACTTCGCCTTGGGTGGCAAGGAAGATATTTTCGACGGTCTCATTCAAAGGAGTGTAAGTGTCAAATCTCGGTCCAGGCCGATATAGGCGTTTTTCTCCCTTCTTGCCCCCAGTATTGTCCCTGGAATCATTTCTTCGAACGTCCCTTGCTACAGCAGGGGCGTTGCTGTGAGTTGCCTTATTCTGCTGTCCTGACTGCCCCTCAACGGCAGCATCCTCAAGCCTCATATATTTCCCGGCTTCGTGGAAGAAATCGGGTAAAGTAGCTGGTTTTTCTTTCGTCAATCTTCTAGCAAATTTGGTGTCCGGATGCACACCACTACAGAGGGCCATTAGGATAAGCTTCTCATCGGCGTCTTGGACCGCGGCTGCTGCGGCATTGAATCGGGTTAGGTATTGTTGCAGTTTCTCTCCAGGTTTCTGTTTGACGCTGGATAAGGAATAAGCGTCCTTAGGTTGTTCCACATGGATACGGAACTGACTGATAAACTTTTCTTTCAACATTTCCCATGAGCTGATGGATCCCTGGGGTAGATGACAGAACCAGGAGGTAGCGAGATCTGCTAAGAAGAGCGGAAAGCATTTGCACAGTACTCCCTCTGTTGCTCCACTCATGAGCATATGTTGTGTGTACCTCTGTAGGTGTACAACGGGGTCGGAGGTTCCTTTGTAAGGTTCCATTGTTGGCATCTTCCATTCTCGGGGAGTGATAGCGATTTCGATATTGCGGGCGAAAGGACTGGTTACCCTAGCGCTTATCCCTCAATCTCTTTGCTCCCGTTGGACACACTCTCTGAATAAGCGCGCCATCCTTTCATCAGAATTTGGAGCAGATAGAAATGAGTTTGGTTCTGTTCTGCGGGATTGATTCCGTCCAGATGACCTGTAGGGATGGTATCGTCTATCATCCCTCATATTTTCCAATGGCTGCCTTTGATCTTCTGGGAGCATGCTAGGGTCAGCTACAGTTGGCCCTTGCCTTGATCTTCCCCTGCCGGGCTCTAATCTAAGCACTTCCTCGGGTCCAACTTCGGGCTGGACTCTAGCTCGGCCCCGTTCACTGGCGTTTTCATGGTTAGGCAGTATGACAGGCTCAGCTATAGTTGACCTTCGCCCGGTACCTCCCCTGTTGGGTTCGGTTCCAAGTGCTTCCTCAGGCCTAACTTCGGGCTGTGCTCGATCTCGGCTCCTACCATGGTTACTTCTGCCGTTAGCTCCTTCGAAGAAGGAAGATCTCTGTTGTCTCTGAGATCCTCCAGACTGGGACTCGCCCCATGATTCGGTGTTGCGATTGGACTCTTGAGCATCCCTTAAGCGTGACATGAGATGGTCCACTAAGGCTTCCTGCTGGGACGTGAAGCGGTTAGTTACTTCAACCACAATCCTGTCAAAATCCGCCCTAGTAATTGCTGCGGGCTGTTCTGTGGCAGGAGTGGTAGGATTAGCCTGTCCTTCATTTGTTACTGCTGCTGGAGGAGGATGATTTACTTGATTCGTGACAGCTGGATCTGGAAGACTGTTGGATGCGATGTTTTTTTCCTTTGTTAACATCTTTTCTTGGTTTGGGAGGCATGTTTTCCAAGTGGCAAACAATGCTGTTAGGAAAAATGTTGAGTGGATGAAGCTGAAGCTTCGAGCTTCCAACTCTCAATGAAAGCACCAAAAATGTTTGCACAAAAAATGGACAAACACCTCAAAGTCGTATGATTTAGTAGGTCTTATGTTGTTCTTAGTGATTTGGGTGATTTATGCAAATATATGAAAAGCAGGGGCTAAACTGTAAAAAGACACGCAGATTTATAGTGGTTCAGCCAGAATGTGCCTACGTCCACTTCATATGTTATTTCTCTTCTCTTGTTTAGATTACAAGTACAAAGCTTTGATACAAGTAAAAGAAAGTTGTTTGAAAGTTCTCTCCGTGCTTGAGCTCTCAAAAACTTGTCCCCATTGTTGTACCCCTGCCCCTCTATTTATAGAGTGAGGCTGGGGGTAGGGGTCCTGGATGTGTACAGCTGCTGATGGGCCTGGGCTGACGCGATCTGGCCTGGTAGTGTTGGTTCGGAATGTCTTGGTCCGGTAGTAGGTGGTCCGGTAGGAGCTTGGTTCGATGGCAGCTAGGAGGAGCTTGGTTCGGCAGTGGTAGGAGGAGCTTGGTTCGGCAGTGGTAGGAGGAGCTTGGTCCGGCAGTGGTAGGAGGAGCTTGGTCCGGCAGTGGTAGGAGGAGCTTGGTCCGGCAGTGGTAGGAGAAGCTTGGTCCGGCAGTTGGAGTTGGTTCGGCAACGAGGTGGGAGGCAAGTTAGTTCGGTGGATACTCTGGTTTGGTGTTGCTTGGAAGTGGACCGGTGGAGCTTTGGAGGGTGTGTTGGTCCGATTGTGCCTTCCTTTCTTTTGGCTCGGTAGGGGCGAAAACGCTCCCAACACGCGCCAAACCTTTCGAATGAGTTAAAGAAACATCTTTCGAAGACAATGGATAACAACGATTCATATGCGCGCCAAACCTTTCGAAACCAAAGGTTTCGCCTTCATTCAAACTACTCAGAAAGGTGCCTTAATCAAAAAACCCTTTCGAAAGTAGAATCAAGCTTTTCGAACTGGTCGAAGCCTTTAAAATCAGGGATTCCGCATCAATTCACATGCATACATTTGGAAGCTACCTACTGCGTCGGAACCATTAACACTTCAACAACTTAGAAACCACAGGAAACTACCTATCGACAAAGTCGAAAGCTCGAAACTTTGCTTCTTATGACAACAAAGCTACGCAAAGAGAAAAGGTGTAACCATCCTTAATTAACTGTTATTAAGGTTAGTTAATTATCATTAAAGATTGATTAATAGATAATTATGGATTAATTAAATTGGTAATTAAGGTTGTTAATTAATAATTAACTTTTATTATAATTTAATAATTTCTTAATTAATAATTAAGAAATTATTAAATTTTCGACGAAGATGGAAGCGTTCAAGCCCATTCAAAAGCATTGTAGAGGGATGCACAAGTGTCAAAGGAGTCGGAAGGTATCTGAAACCATCTTTCGACCAGGTCGAAAGCAATGGGTCGAAAGGTGCCAACTCGCATTTATTAATAAGAACCAAGGGGTTTGGTTTAGGGTATCCGAATTGATTCGCTCTGTACTTGTATTTTCGATTGTGTTACTGTTTGAAGGCTTTGGTTTGATTTAATTGAGTTCTACAGGCGTCGACCTCATCGAAACTTACCTTCCGATTAGGTCAAAACCCCTTATTTTTTTAATAACCCAAGTCCTTAACTTTAAACCACACATACACAAAACACTCACCTTATAAGGAGTTGAAACCTAGAGCCAAACTTGTATTACCTTAGATTTCAGAGTCAAATCCAAGTCATTTGAGAAACTAGCTTTCGACAAGGTCGAAACCCATCTAGGCAAACTATACTCTCAAACACTCAGTGCCATCCTTTAGTGTTTCGCAACCGAATCGAAAGGAAGGCTTCGAAAGGATAATCAAGAAAATTCACCAAGCTTGAAAGACTTGAAAGAAAGGAGTATAAGAGTTTCGACTACGTCGAAAGGTCATAAAAGAAAGAATTGCTACAACAAAGGTATATTCAAAGGGTTAAACAAAGAAAGCATATAAGATCATTATCTTTTCTACTTGATCAAAAGAAGCTTAGAAAGACATTTATCCTACTTTGGGATGTTAACAAGTTTTCTTGTTAACATTTTGACACAAGAATGAGGGCTTGAACCTCCAATCTTGTTAAACATCCAACACCATTTTCCTCTAACCCAGTTCTATTTCAAGCTTACCCATTTTAGACTTTACTTCATCATGATTGGAAAATCGAAAGATCCAAGCAAGGTTCCTCGAAGCCACATCTAATTGGATTTTCCCATGAGACAACTAATGATAGGAATCCACAAGAAGAACAACTGCTAAGGATGAAGGCTTTAAGGATCATAATAAAAAAGAAAGTCGAAGCCTATGATCCACTTAATGGAGTTTAAACCCTTTTCATATTTTTCCCACCCCAATCTTTGGCTTAGGAGAAAAGGAAAATGGGAGTGACAACTTGTTTGATCAAATGAGGAAAACAATTCAACATTATACCAAAGGCACATTCTTTGAAGAAGGATAATGGCTGATTACAACACCTTTGCACACAAATGGGATCAAGTAACAAGTGGAACACTACCTACACCGGGACTACAAAATGTTTTGAAGAGAAAACCAGTTAAAAAAGGTGTAACTCCAGAGCCAAGTAATAAAAGATCTAGAAATCATCCTCGAGAAACAAGCTTCAAGTCAAGACTTCCAAAAGAATGCAACTTAACAACATCCATTGAGAATGTCTACTTGCTAACCAAAGTTGAGCTCAACTATTGGCCATCACAAAAGAAGAAACCAAAATATGAAAGGAATCTGGGAGGATCCTACTGCCATTACCATATGATGAATGGTCATGAAACTAAACACTGTAGGGCCCTGGAAGGGATGAAAATAAACTTTTTCCGTCAAGGCAAAATCAACGAGTTTGTAAAAAGATCATGAATGAAGTCAATAAAGAACAACTTTACTAAAAAAATGTACATAGTTGGGAGTGAAATGCTCCTTTCATTCGGACATTACCATAAACGGTCAAAGCCTCTGTCCGCGTCGAGTTAGCCAGGACAGAGCACCTCCTGGAGGGAAGAGTGTAAGCCTTTATCCGTGCCACGCTATGGCTAGGATAAAGCATCGACAAGCCCTTGACCGCGCCACGCTATGGCCAGGTTATGCCAGGTCAAGGCGCCACCTGAAGGGAGGATGAAGTAAGCCCTTGGTCCCGCCATGCTATGGCCTGGCCAAGGCAACGAACAAGCCCTTGTCCACGCCACGCTATGGCCAGGGCAAGGCACCTCCGGGAGGGAGGAGTGTAAGCCTTTATCCGTGCCACGCTATAGCTAGGTCAAGGTGCCTTCAGGAGGGAGGTTGGGTAAGTCCTTGGTTCCAACTTGAGAATAAGCTAACCAAGCACACCAGACAACAAAGGATGAAGACACGCAAGCCCAAGAAGCGGCACATCAAACTATGGACTAAGTCGTCCAAGCCCAAGAAGCGGCACATCAAACATCGGACTAAGACTTCCAAGCCCAAGAAGTGGCACATCAAATTATGGACTAAGACGTCCAAGCCTAAGAAGCGGCACATCAAACATTGGACTAAGACGTCCAAACCCAAGAAGTGGCATATCAAACATCAGACTACGACGTCCGAGCCCGAGAAGCGGCATATCAAATGATGGACTAAGACGTCCAAGCTCAAGAAGGAGCCAATCAAACCGCAACTATATACAAGGCCTAAAGAGTTTACACATGTCAAAGAAGATGTTACTCAATAAGTTCGCCTTTCATCTAAGCCAGAGTGTCTTAAACAAAAAATGGTAGAGAAAGAATTTAGAGCAGACCTTCCAAAGAGATCGAAGGGATGCAACTAGAAAAATGAGATGGCTCAAGGTGTTTTGAGAAGACAGAGGGTATTATCCTGCAATGTCTAAGAAGTTCTTACCCTTCGAAGGAGGCAAATAAGCGGAAACAAGGGCATACGACCCTACGACAACCTTTTCGAAAGCACAATAAGCCTTTCGGGCCAGATAATACACCTACGGGATACCTTTCGATGGTACCGAAAGGTTTGGGTTAAAGCAACATCCATAAGCCAACAGAAAACAACCTTCCGCCATCATCCAGGAAAAACGCAACTCTCGGCAGTAATCAAGTAGGAAAAGCAACCTTCCGACAAAGCCAAAGGGTTCACAAAAGCTAGAAACCCTCCAGTACCTTCGGAAGGTTCATATGCCGTACATACGACAAATCTTCCGGCAAGGGCAATAGGTTCCTAAAAAAAATGAAGGAAAAGACCCTTCGACAACATTCAGCAGTCCATAATGATGCACGATAAACAAACCTTCCGTCAATAACGAGAGGCCTACAACTATGTACAAGAAGCAGTCTTCCGGCAAGACCGAAAGGCTTGCAACTGCATATAAGAGGAAACATTCCATTCCCGACGAAGGCATAAGACTGGAGGGAGTGCCACCTGCATCCATAAATAAGACCAAAGAGGTCCTGTTTTGGGGGCGGATTTTTCCTCATTCTCACCTTGTAATCTCTTAATTGCAGCTCTATAACCCTAATTGAGTACTGATTTGGAAAATTTAATAAAAATAGAAGTTTATTCGAGGATCTGAGGGAAGTCTTCAGTCTTTTAAATTTACTCTGTAGTTTACCTTAATTTCTATTGGTTAAAATCGATTTTACAGGAACGACCTCTTCGAAAGATCCTTGTCAACAAGGATAATGATTTTAACTTTTGAATAATCTTTGTAACCCTTCGAAGACCTCAAATCATCTTCTCAAACCCTTCGGTCATAAGGGAAGTTTGCTTGAATCATATTCCATAAAACCTTCTGGAATCATAAAACTGTAGGTTGAACCTTTCGACGAGAGTTATAATCCGTCACATTTGAGAACCTTAGCAACCTTCCGGACCCTGAACAATTACCTTCCAAACCTTTAGGTGGAAACCCAGATCAGCTGCATATAAAAGCCCAAACAATGAAATTTTACCTTGGTCCAGAAAGTAGTTCTCAGGAGAAGTCTTATAAAGGTTAAATTGAATCAAGGATCAATTCATACAAATTCAGTAAGGACAGAAGGTCTCTTTGAAATTAGTACCTAAGCCACCATGACGTCCTTGGAAAGTCGAATTTAAAGTTTAGTCCCAAGTGGAGATATATTAGCAATTTTATTGGATATCATCCTTTCGGAATAGTCCGGCCTACCCTCATCACTTGAGATACACAATGAATTTTCGATCGAACATTTAAAGGCCTTTTTGAAGATCTTGCTTCCTACCACTCCACAATAACTTCATTTACAGGAATCTTTTGGGGGTGTTGACTATAAATTTGGTTAACATTTTTGGTGCTAGAAGGAGGGCTCAAACCTCCTACTTGATTGATTTCCTGACACTACAATTCTCCGATTCTCATCGAACCAGTTCCGTATCGAATTCACCCATTACTGATTAGATCATGGCTAGAAGATTCAAGAGGTCCGAGCAAGGGTCTTCCGAACCACATCTCATAAGGCTTTCTTATGTAAATATCAAAGACTCTAATCAAGATGAGGAACAAAGGTTAAGGCTTGAAGTCTTGAAGATTATAAACAAAAAGAAGGCGGAATCTTATGACCCTGAAAAATGGAGCTTGAACCCCTTTCATGTGGGACCGACCCCGATATTTGCAATTGGAAAAAGAATAAATGGAAGTGATAACATTTTTAATCAAATGAGGAGAACTATCCAGTCATATTCCCAGGGAACTATCTTTGAAAAAGAGATAATAAAGGATTATGATAATTTTACGTACAAATGGAGTAAGATCATAAGTAAGGCCTGCCACCCAAGAGAAAACTATGAGCATTTGGGAAAATCCACAGCTGAAAAAATAAGACAGATAAAAGAACTGCCCATCAGAAGTATAAGAATTACCAAGCAGTTTCCAACCGAAACCCTAAGACTGAAAGGAAAGCCTTCGGAAGAGAACCAACGGGCAATGAAAAGGAAGCCCATCCCTCAGGAAGAAGTATTCGAACCAGGCTACAAAAGAGTTAAACACATGTCAAAGATGGCTCAAAAATCAATACTTCTTGGAGAATACAATCTCACAGCGTCAATTGAAGATATTTATATTAGAACCAAAGAGGAACTGAAGTATTGACCCTCTCAAAAGAAAATGCCAGGGTTTGAGAGAAGATCTAAAGGAGTATATTGCAACTTCCATCTCATGAATGGACATGATACTGACCAATGTAAAGTACTTAGAAAAATGGTCCTACACTTTCTAAAGCAAGGAAAGCTGAAACAATTTGTAAGGGATTGATCGAGTCATGAAATAAAAGCTCTATTCTCAAAATAAGAAAAGTCTATATGATTGGGAGAAGAATTCTCCTTAAACTTGGACTACCTAAATAGGTAGGCTACCAATAATGGTAGAAAGCCCTTGATCGCGCCAAGATGGCCATGTCAAGGCACGTTTGGAGAAGGGCGTAAGCCTTTATCCGTGCCAAAACCAGAAATGGCCAGGTTAAAGCAGCACAAGCCCTTATCCGCATCACGCTATGGCCAGGATAAGGCACCTCTTGGAGGGAGGACGGGTAATCCCTTGGTCCTGCCATGCTATGGCTTGGCCAAGGTACCGAACAAGCCCTTAACCGCGTCACGCTATGGCCAGGTTAAGGCGCCTCTTGGAGAGAGATCAGATAAGTCCTCGGGCACTGCTTTAGAGTAAGCTAGCTGGGCGCACCGGAAACCCGGACGAAATGTTCGGTGGACTAAGAAAAGTCCATGCCTGATATAGGCACCGCCAGAAATCAACATAGCTTAAATAGCAACCACCAAGAAGGTCGGTAATGTCAAAGATGACAAACAGCCTGAAATGAGCTCTGCTTAAATAAGCACAAAATCGGACAAAAGAGTCCTCGCCTGAAATAGGCCAAAACAAATGACAAATGAACAAAAAAACTTAGGCCCGAGAAAGTAAAATCATTCAAGGCATCCTCAAAGCCAGAAGATGGTACGTTTAATGGATAGAATCAGAAAGAATTCTCGAATTTCTGCCAGATGGGTATTCTGGTCCTCTATTCTTAATTGTCAGAAATGGAATTCTGTCTTCTATTATTAATTACCAGAAATGAAATTTTTATCGATTTCCAAGAATGGGATTCAGGACTTCTACCATTAAATATCTAAAGTGATGTTCTGGACTTCTAAAAATAAATATCAGAAAAGGATATTCTAATCATTTATTATTTATTACCAGAAGCGGTTTTTTGGATTTCCACTATCAGCGCTGAAAAAGATTGCTGGCCCTCTGTTACTTATGATTAAGATGTACACTCCCGTTCTTTTAACACTTATTATCAGAGATGACATTCTGGTCATTTATTACTTGTTATCGAGAATGATATTCTGGCCTTCCATTGTTAACGGTACCTTGGACTTCTATTATCAAAAACGAAATTCTAGAAGTGGCATTCTAGTCTTCTATCACCTATTACCGAGAATGGTAGTTCGGTATTTTATTGCTCATCACCAGGCTGAGTCCCTAACCCTTCATTATTTGCTGTTAAATATAGTATTCTAAACTTCTATTACTCAATTTCCGAGATGTGTTTTCTGGTAATCTGATACTAAACACCAGGGTGAATCCTTGATCTTCTCCTAATTATCAAGTACCACATTGGGTATTCCAGACCTCTGTTATCTAATTACGGTTTTCCTAACTTTTGCTATTAATTCCAGATTAAAGATCCTGGTATCTTATCAGCAAATATGAATTTCTATCCTTGTGACGACCATCATTAGAAATGATACAACAAGGTTCTATTATTTATCATCAAGGAAAGACCTTTCAGCCTTCTAACTTTCTATCACCTATTATCAGAATATACAAAAAAGCAACCGCCAAATTATCTCAATATTTTCTAATATCCGAATCTGGGTCCGGTGATATCTTGTAAAACTTCATCATTAATGATGCTAAGACTACTGGTTATTGAAAGCCCCAATCTGAGTACACAATCTTTGGGTTCTTATTTATCTCAAGTAATTTGACCCAAGTCAAGGGATATTATCGGAAGAAGATTACTGCCAAAAGTGTCTACTAATGGAAACTTCCAACCTTCTTTATTCTCAGATTCCCTGAATAATGGAAAATGAATTCAAAAACTACCTTATTAAGATCTCGGTTGTAAATGTCCCATTAAGGTCTTCATTGGGTAAATGTTAAATTTCAATGATTGTATACAGCCTAACATTAACTATTCTCAGGAATGCTGAACAGGTGAAAGAAGCTAAATCTGCATTCGCCCCTTATTATGAATAAAGATGAAACTTTGATATTTTTAATGAGTCACTTTTCGTACAATTGCCATAATGATTTGCTAATCTAGGCAACTGATGTTTTCCAGATAATATTAGTAATTTTATGCTAATAATTAAATAATACTATGTGCTACATGTTTTGTAGGAAAGGTAGGATGACAAAGAATCTAGATTCGCTTAATCAGAAAAGGAGTCAAGGATTGGGACGAAAAGCTTGGAGACACATTAATCTCCAAGAGGCATAGCCGAATCAAAGATAAACAAGGTGTAAACTAAGATAACGAGACATGTAGCATGTATAACATTATAAGTATTACATTATGCTGCATAGCATTACCAAGGTATGGAAAACACATCTTATGTATAAATTGAGATACTCGTGACTTTATCAATCATACTAGCCAAACGCATGGATATTATAGTATTGACACTTGAAACTGAAATACCAAATAAGGATTGTGAAGATTTGCATAGAACCCGACTATCTTTAGATTTTATTTCTATGCTATCTATCTTTTCATGAAGCATAGTCATTTCAAGTCAAGATTTATACAAGCAACTCCACCAATGAAATGCTTTAAAACTTCAATATTCCAACCTCCCTCTTTCTTGAAGATTTAATTTCAAAATATCAACTTTCATAAAGAATTTTTGAATAGTGCAATATTGGAGCTTAGAAATTAAAGAATTTTTTAACTTTGTTTGAGCTCCATTCTTAACTTATCCAAAATCACCGTGAACTCCGAAGAAGGAGCTTCGGAAGGAAAAACTAGTCTTGTTCAAGTCTTTCATATCAAAAAGCAAAACAAGACCCCTTTATTTCAACAATAAGGACACATATTAAAGTATGTTTATTGTCGAAACTTGTTGTTGATAATAAGATACAATAGACCCATCTAGAATGATAACTAGTGTGTATTTGCTAATTTCATCTCTTGATTAGAATGGTATTGTAATGTAACTATCAATCAATATCGAATAAAATATCCCAATTCTCTTTAAAATGAATTATCCCTCTACCTTCAAAGGAAGCTGAGTGAGAAGTGAGGGTGTTCCACATACAAAAACCATTTACCCTAGGGCAACCAATATTTGGTCATTTTGGAGGGAGGCCTTTATCTATTTAGCATGTTAACTAGGATGGCTTATTAAGGAGACATGATTTAAGGAATAGGTAATCTAGGATAACATAGTATAGACAAGTGAAACATAAAATACGTATCAAGAAATATATATCATGAAATAAATGCTTGAGACCTATTTGTAATCGCTCCCCCAATTCATGTGAAATAGGCTTAGAAAGAAATTCGGGAATAAGCTTGTAACTTATAACACCTAAACCATTTAAGGAAAACTTTGACAAATGATCTGATCCAAAGCAAGTTGCAACGTGTACCAGGATTTAGGCCAAGTCCTAATTTACATGAAAACAGAAATACAAAAGTGAACTCCTACCGAAGTTTACCCAAACATTAAAATTTCAGGGCTGAATGTTAAAATTGTACTTAGAAACAACAAAAGTGTTTCTATATACTTGTCATCCAATGGAAGGTTAAAAGTTCACCGATCTTTTTCAAAAAAAAAGCGCCAAATCAGAGCCGTCGTTTGTAGAATTTCATCAAATAAGGCTTAATCAACAATTGTTTTCGAATTAAAAGATAAAACGGTAATCATACAAAAAGACAAAAACCATTAATGAAGATCCCTAGAGAGCAAAAGAATGCCTTATTTTTTGCACCAGAATCGCTGACACGATCCATTCATCTTCCTTCCTCTCTCACTTCTAATTTTTATTATATAGGCATTTATTTCTAAAAAAACAACAATAAAACAAAGAAAAAAGCACCAATGGCCATTTGCAATCTCCATCAAATTCATCCCGACTTTATCAATGCGGAAGCACCATACTATTGTTGTTGCTTCGCATTAGACTTATTAGACCCACCGCATGAGGCGGAAGAGGTCAATAGCGCACAATCTAGCAATATGGATCACTTGCAACACAATTTCCCTAATCCACATGTAAAGGCAACATACTCCTTACTTTTCGATCTGGCTACAAACACATTCTGGATGGATTTGGCCATCTGGGATGTTTTTGAAGAAAACCCTGCGTTAATAACCCACTCTCCTTATCAACCCACATGGATTGAACCCATCGTCATCGACCCCGTCGATTTAGTTCCGAACCTTTCGCCTTTTCTAGATGGGCTGTAGGGAAAAGGGGAAAAGAAATCATCTTGCTGCTTTGGACGCCTTCGATGATCAATTCTAGGACGCTAGTGTAATTTTGAATATGTACATATTAACAGATCATTTTGAAAAGTGTAACGTGAAGTAAAATCTATATATGTGAATACTTAGATGTTTTAGTTGAATTTCTTTATGTTATATCATACAGCTGAAAATGTGCTTAGGTATTTGTTACTTGGTTATATGGTGTTCTGATGAACAGAAAGGAATCAGAAGGTTTAGGACTTCTAAATTCCAATGAAGGCTTGTTGTCGGAAGGACTAAACATTAATCTATCTAGACCTTCTGCCAATAAGGGAAGATTGAAGTTGGAGTACCTTCCGGTCTCTTCGGAAGGTTTAGTGACGCAACTTTAATTCCTTTCGGAAAAAAATTTACTCAAGGATACCAAAATGACATTTAAATGGATCTTGGGTCATACTGTTAATTTGATACTAAGTGCAATTTTAAACCTTACTAGAATAAATGATGAATGAACAAGTAGGAAAGATAGCATGAAATTTTTAAATCAGGTTTAAGAAATGACCTCCTTGTTTTGAGGAAAGTTAGATTGTTTGAAAGAACTCCTTTACTTGTACTTGGAATTTACATTTACAGGAAAATGAGGCTTAGAGAGGATGACTTGAAAAGTCAAGAGCAACCCTTCACATGAGGGGGGGCGGGGCAAATGTTACTCAGTAAGTTCGCCTTCAGCCTAAGCCAGAGATTCTTAAACAAAAGATGGTAGAGAAAGTATTCAGACCTTCCGAAGAGATCGAAGGGATGCAGCTAGCAAAATGAGACGTCTCAAGGTCTTTTGAGAAGACAGAGGGTATTATCCTGCAATGTCTAAGAAGTTCTTACCCTCTGGAGGAGGTAAACAAGTGGAAGCAAGGGCATACGACCTTACGACAACCTTTTCGAAAGCACAATAAGCCTTTCGGGCCCGATAATACACCTGTAGGATACCTTCCGATGGTACTGAAAGGTTTTGGTAAAAGCAACATCCATAAGTCAACAGAAAACAACCTTCATCCATCATCCAGGAAAAATGCAACTCTCGGCAGTAATCAAGTAGGAAAAGCAACCTTCCATAAAGCCAAAGGGTTCACAAAAGCTAGAAACCCTCTGGTACCTTCGGAAGGTTCAAATGCCGTACATACGACAAATCTTCCGGCAAGGGCAACAGGTTCCTAAAAACAAATGAAGGAAAAGACCCTTCGGCAGCATTCAGCAGTCCATGATGATGCACAGTAAACAAACCTTCCATCAATAACGAGATGCCTACAACCATGTACATGAAGCAGTCTTCCGGCAAGACCGAAAGGTTTGCAACTGCATATAAGAGGAAACCTTCCGTTCCCGACGAAGGCATAAGGCCGGAGGGAGTGCCGCTTGCATCTATAAATAAGACCCAAGGGGTCCGTTTCGTGGGTGGATTTTTCCTCATTCTCACCTTGTAATCTCTTAATTGCAGCTTTGTAACCCTAATTGAGTACTGGTTTGGGAAATTTAATAAAAATAGAAGTTTATTCGAGGATCTGAGGGAAGTCTTCAGTCTTTTAAATTTACTCTGTAGTTTACCTTAATTTATGTTGGTTAAAATTTATTTTACTGGAACGACCTCTCTGAAAGATCCTTGTTAACAAGGATAATGATTTTACCTCTTGAATAATCTTTGTAACCCTTCGGAGACCTCAAATCATCTTCTCAAACCCTTCGATCACAAGGGAAGTTTGCTTGAATCATATTCCATAAAACCTTCCGGAATCATAAAATTTGTAGGTTGAGCCTTTCGACGAGGGTTATAATCCGTCACATCTGAGGACCTTAGAAACCTTCCGGACCTTGAACAATTACCTTCCAAACTTTCGGTGGAAACCCAGATTAGCTACCTATAAAAGCCCAAACAATGAAATTTTACCTTGGTCCAGAAAGTAGTTCCCAGGAGAAGTCTTATAAAGGTTAAATTGAATCAAGGATCAATTCATACAAATTCAGTAAGGATGGAATGTCTCTTTGAAATTAGTACCTAAGCCACCTTGACATCCTTGGAAAGTCGGATTTAAAGTTTAGTCCCAAGTGGAGATATATTAGCAATTTTATTGGATATCATCCTTTCGGAATAGTCCGGCCTACCCTAATCACTTGAGACACACTGAATTTTCGATCGAACATTTAAAGGCCTTTTTGAAGATCTTGCTTCCTATCACTTTACAATAACTTCATTTACAGGAATCTTTTGGGGGTGTTGACCATAAATTTGGTTAACATAAGGTAAAATCTAAGGAGTAGAATAGAACTCCGCTTATTAGACAAGTGTTCAGACATTGATCTCTGGTCTTCTATTACATGATCATTATTAACTTTTTGTTAGCTACCTCCAGAGGACGACTTTCTAAAACATTTATATCCTTGGTTGAGACAATGGTTTTCTAACATCAGACTTCAGATGTTCCAGCAATATGTTTAAAGTTGAATTCTTAGTTATCTCTTATCATTAACAAAGATGGGTTTCAAAACATTTCATCAAAAGCGATTAATTTTAACTTATTGTAGTATGTTGACATAATGATTTATTAATATTCGCAAATGACATGGATAAACTTTTATATAGATTTCAAGCTAACGATCAGAAATATTGTCTGCTTAGTGCTTTTCAGGGAAAGCAGAACAGTAAAAAGGATTGGAAGATCCAGCAAATACAGAAATTATGGAACAAGCTATCAAAAAGATTATTCAACAACAACATTATAAGAAAGGATCACAAACAATGTGATATTTACAAAATTTTCATAAATTATGAAATTATTTACAAGTGTACAGAACAAATATATACATCGTTTATAAATCTTGAACAGCTTTATTTAGATTCTCAATAATTAAAGGATCAACGACGTAATGAATGGCAATGTGAAGAACCTCTATAAGTTTCTTCTCTTTCTTTCTCATTTTGTCTTCATCATTAATAGTCTTGATGTTGGTTTTCAAAGCACAGTTAATGGCTTTGTTCGCACCTTTAAGGGTTTTATTTTCCCTTTCCAAATCAGTGATATGCTTCTGAAGAAGATACCCCTCGCATTCAAGCTTTTGAATTCTAGCAGCATAACCATTTATGCGCTGTGAGTATCTCATCTTCCATTGCTCATCAAAATACTTCATCATTTCGAGTTTGACTTTCCTGCACCATTCTCATACTACTTTTTCATCTAAACTAGGAGGAGGATTAGTCATTGTAGGGAACTTTGGATGGCAAGAGAAGTAGACCTTGTTAATTTTGCAACGGAGGGAATAATGGAAGAAGCCGGGGAATCAACGTTTGAAATATTATTTTCCATAATGAATTCGAGCAATTCACACTAAGCTTGACTATCTTTCTACTTAAGTTCCAAGTCACTTACTTGTTGAAGAAGTTCCTACACCTTATGGTCAAAGTCAATTGAAGGATTTGACTTAACTTGACGCATCAACGTGGAAATCACTTTGTTTTTACTCTTAAAATCTGCCTCTAAATTGGTAATCTGATCATTGAGAATCGTAATAATTGGCTTTTGAAGCAAAAATCTCCTATGCCATTTTAATGCTTCCGTGTCAGCTTGGAAACGAGCAGATAAAGTGTCATCAAGAAGTTTTCTCTTTTCAAGGTCCACTAAAAACCTATCTTTAATATTGATAAAGCGTGATGCTAAATCTAACAAGAGTGGCATTGCAAATAGTTGTAGCTCTTTTTTAGACAAACAAAGAAAAAGAAAATAAATTCAAGACTTGAGTAATCCATCTCTTTGTTATAACGATAGAAGATTACAACTGAAGTAAAAATGAAACTAAAAAGTACAATTAGACATTTGTTTTACATCTAATGTTGGGAAACTGCATTTCTAACTTTATTCAATGAATTAGCAGAAAGAATGACCGTTGAGTTAAAAGGAACATTAAGTCCATCCGGAGTAATAACCGTAGGATATTTACTATAGTCCCATTCCTCGGCAGGAGGACTATCATGACCACATATTAACATGGTGTGATATGTCCAAATTTCTTTAAGTAGATTTTCTTTTTCTTCACCAAGAAAATCGAAACAGAGCCGAGGATGTTCCATATAAAGTTTTTGCAAATCTCTACGAAAACAATATCTGGCTAGTTTTGAAGATTTCAAAATTGTTGCTATTTCGAGATAATCTCCTTTTAGTTTAACATACTGGCTTAGATAATATTTAGAGACATAATTGCCCGAGGGACATTCTGCCTGCGATAACGCAATGAAATACAACTAAGTATAAAAGGAAAATTAAAACGAACATTCACAAATCAATACTATTACATAATTACGACTATTCATCTGGTTTATACAAAATCGACTTTGTAAATAATTATGAAACAAACTTGTCCTTATAATATTTGAGTTTATCTGTAGGCAATTCTTGGGGAATTGATCCGACTCGTGGAAAGTTCCATAAGTAGACCCTCACTAAAGTCACATATATATGAGAAATCTATAGTTGGGTGTCTACAGTAGGCTTTGTATAGGAAATCTACCAAAATGTTTCTCTCCTCAATCAACATCCAGAAGAGTGTGATCAACTGCCGATTCTCTTTTAAAAGACCATCATATCGGAGGTGCACCCTTCTCAATCGCGGGGCAGCTTCTTGATGTTTAAAGGATGCTAACACTGCCGCACTCCTGTTAAGCCTATGATATTTATTCGATAGAATGTTGTGTTCTTTCAGCTGTTTATCTAACTCCCTATACAATCTATTTATTTCCGCTTGTTTTCTTTCAAGCTTGATTTTATAGGGGTGAACGGGTTTCCTCCTTATCTAAAATAAAGGATTTAAACTATTACTATCTTCAAAGTGAAAATTGTTTAAAAAAAGAATCCCATACCTGAGAAACGGGAATTGATGCTTTAGAAACCTGCTCTTTCTCTCTTGATTCTACAACATTAATATAAGCAGGCTGCTCTTGAGGGTTTGAAGGCACAGAGGGTTCGGGTGGGCTATCTTCATGAGAAGATGGATCAGGATTGACTTTTTTTAGAAGTCCTCGTGCTTTCATCTCCATCTTTCTCAGGAGCATCAGCGTGGCCATTCCTGTTGCCACTTGAACCTTGACCCGCATCAACATTGTCATCATCATTGTCATCATCGTCATCATGATCATTATCATCATCGTTGTTGCTGCCCTCTCCTTTGGCAACTTCATCCTTGTCACCTCCATCTTCAGAATTGGAGTCTATGTGGAAGGAAGGAACTTCAAAAGGTAGAATTTTGGAGGTGTCGATCTCCTCTCTTTTCGCGACTTCAACCCCCTGTTCCATCTTTTTGATTTTTTCCATGACCCTATTGATGAGAGAAGGGTCAAGTGAGGGAAAGCTCAATTCAGGGCATTTATCGATGTTGTCAGCATAGGTGAACATCATAGCATCTTCAAAAGAATTCATAATGATATCCTCAAGAGAAGTGTCGAGAAATTGAGACACACGCCGCTTTGCATCAGAGATAGCGTCGATGGCCAACTTTAAAGAATCTTTATTTTTATTCAGCTTTTCCTTTAAGGAAGATTGTTTGACCGCCATTCTAGTCTTTTTCTCCTAAGATTCTTTTATAGTCATTTTCAATGCTAAATTTTCATCAGCGAGGAGTTGACGAGCTTTCCTCTCCTTCGAAATAATAGATTCTGATTGGGCGAGAGTAGCCCTCAATCGCTCCAATTCAATCATAGCCTCATTTTTCTCTGCGGATAAGGAGGAAACTTGATTGTTTAAGTTAGAAATATCCTCACGAAGCTTAGATGGTCCAGGAAAGGATTTTGGCACATTTTCATGCAACGAGACCCAACTCTTGGAAATCTGGAAGAAAAGGTACAACATAAGTCAAAAATTTAAGGAAAATAGTAACAATAAAGTTAAGTGAAGTAAAGCGTATTAAGAGTTATTGTTCTATAAGAGACCGGTTGTGACCCGCTAGATCAGAAACAGAAGAAGGCGGGTGAATTAAGGCAAAGGATGAAGAATTTAAGATAGATTAGACCATCTTTTCAAAGTCACTCGAAGTCATAGGAGATGATGGTCCATGAGGATTCATCTCTTGGGAAGGGGTCGAAGTCCCTAAATCCTTCTACATCTGCTCGATCACACTTGCAGAGCTGGAGATGACAATGCGAGAAAGTGGATCAATATTTGTGTGAGTCTTCTTAGGTTGATCACAAGAAGATTTGATGGTTGGACTTTTCGAAGATTTGTCAATATCAACAAACTCCCCTTCTTTCAGTGGGGGAAAATCGAGAACTTCGATAATTTGGGCTTTCTCTGGAGATGGTTCCACCATAGTCGTTTTACCCAATTTTCTTTTGGTGGCCATCTTCAATCTAGCAATGGCTTGGGAAAAAGATGACGCATGAAAAGTTGAAGTTGGAAGAGCCGGATCACTTGAAGGTTGTTCAACCTGTGGTGCAGCTGTAGAAAATTCAAACAAGTTATGGATCGATGAAGTGATTTGAAAAGTAATGCATCAATAATCTACAAGTACAACATTCAAATTTACCAGAGTGATCAGGGAAGATTGGTGACATCGGGGAGAAGTTTTTCGGATTTACCAAGGAAAGGAAGCGCTTACTCCAAGATGTACGCTGGACTAGTGGAGGTTGGCCAAGTATCCTCTGACCAGTTGGCAAGAGGGAATGTTTTTGTAAATTCGTGGGATTCAACAAAGTTAGCCTGTTCCCAATCTTCATTGAATCGGCAATTAGCGACTCCACTGTTTTCTTATCTTCTTCATTTAGCCCTTTAGCAGAAGCGCCTAGCAAAGAAGGATAGATTAGCAAAGGAAAGTATGGAGAAATAAAGATTGTGAATAACTTACGGGGAGAAGAGAAAACCCCACTAATGTTGGGAAAGCACTTGACAATGAAGAACCGTGTCTCCCTGTCCCTGAATTTATTTACCCTCTCAAATATTAGTTTCTTCGGGGGATTGGTCTAAAGATTTGGTGGTTTAAGTTGCCAAGCTTAACCAACCGAACAAGATAATTCAGCACTTTTGCATTAAGAGAAGGAATGCCGGACTCCAAGGCCATAAGCTCCAAGGATAGAAGATAAGTGTACACATTGGGTAATAGTTGAATGGGAGCAACTCCAAGGTCGGTTATAAACTTAGATAAGAAGTCCGGGAAGGGAAGGAATCCTCCATGCCAAATATGGATTGCTGTGTAGGTAAAGAACCCTTCAGGAGGGTTGTGAATGGTTTCGTTTTTTAGAAGGGGGATGGTTTCCACGCCAGTAATTCCAAAGTCATTAAGAATAGCATCCACCTCATCCTGGGTGTATATTAAGGAATGTTTGGAGGTAGCTTCAATCTTCTTGGTTGACCTAATGATTCTGCCAGGTGAAATCATTTTAGTTAGAAATTATAGTATGTTATGAAATTAACATTCTTTCAAAGATATTGAAAACCTATTACAACAATTAGAATGTCAAACAAAAACATGAAATCACATATTCTTGAAAGAATGTTAAAGTTAGAAAAATGAGATTTATTGAGCTTTCGACAGAGTCGAAAGGGAAAATAGAAGTTGATTCCCAACAAACACCCTTCAACAATGTCGAAATCCCAAGTGCGAAACTTACTGAGCTTTCGACAGGGTCGAAAGAGAAGTCGGAAGTATACGTCCAACAAACACTTTTCAACAATGTCGAAGGCTCAAAAGAAACTTTGTTAACTAAAAGGGAGTAGTTAAATCCTACACAAAAAATTTGAACAAAATATATGCTACCAATGTTCAATAAATAAAGAAAAAGAATCTTTCGACATTTTCAAAACCCATGGACTTAGTTTCTCTAAGAGAATGTGAATGCTGTCGAAACCTTATAGGCCAATTAAGTTGAATGGTTTTGAGTTTGAGTCATATTGATAAAAAATGAAAAGGACTTAGGACGTTTCGATGATATTGGAAAAATATAATGATTGAATCACAATTAGTTATAAAAGGTTTCGACAGAGTCAAAAGGGGAGAATGTTTTCGAAAGCATACCAACAACTAAATTTTAATCAATACAATAGGTTAGACTAAGTCGAAACGTTTGACTTGATTTGCAACTTATACAAAGTATGTTTTCTTCAACCCAATTTATAAAATATGTGCATCTCTAACTTAAACAAATTGGAAATAAATATGTACTAAAGGTTGCGAAACCTATAAGACAAAGTTTATGCTTTCGAAAGAATGTATTAGGTAATTATTTAATAAGACACGTTAGCCAACTTCTTCAAAAGGTATTAGAATACACTAAAGTACAAAACTGCTTTCGAAAAGATCGACTTCATACTAACTATACTATACAACCTTTCGACGAGGTCAATTAAATGAAACACGAGGTTATCTTTTGAACCCATCGAAAGAGGCTAAGAAAGCAAAACAAAAGTTGCCGCCTTAATCCCTTTCGAAGGGGTAGAAAGGTAAAATTATAGAGCCAAATTTTGATTCGTACAGCTCAAAACTTCTCTGTGAACTAAACATAAATTTCCTTCTTTCCCAAATCCGATTTCAACCCAGAAATTCAATAGCCAAATGGATTCAAGAGCAAATTTACCATTCATAATTGCAAAATCTTTGAGATGAAAATTCGAATTCTTCAACAAATAATAATAACAGTAAGATTTGAATCAGGTAGGTTTAGAATGAAAATTAACAGAAAAACAGATCAAATCAAGGTATGAAAGTAAATTATAGATTCTTTCAAGCAAATAAAAACTTAAACGATTTCAATTGAATCAAAACAGTGGTTCGAATCTGAACTGTAAAGGTTTTAGAAATTGAAAATTCACTGTGAAACGAAAAATTCGAAAAAGCAAGATAATGGAAACTTACTTTAGATCTGAATTTTTGTTTGTTGGAGATGAAGATCATCTGAGAGTTTAAGAACTTTAATGTCTGCTCAAAGTTTGTTTTGATTACAAATAAATGAAAGAGGGGAAGAAGAGAACCTGGTTTAAAAGAAAAGTCAGCAAGGACGACAAACCGCTCGATTATAAATGAACGGCCAAGATTTACACTGGAATATGAAAAGGCGGGAAACATTTAGGGTTTCGAAATGATTGACCTGTAAAGTCAAGGGCATCCCTTCGTAAGGGAGGGCCAAATATTACTACCAAATACCCTTTCGACCTTGTCGAAACCTGAATGAGTAGAAGAAAAAGAAGAATAAGAGATAATAGTTCTAGCAAGACCTTTCAAAGGAGTCTAAGGGATGCTACAGCCAAAGGCCAGAAGTATTACAACCTTTCGAAGGGGTCGAAAGGGTCAAAAGCACCCTTCCGCTTCAGTAATTCCCTTTTGAAGCAGGTGCTTTTGCATGCATAAAGTCCTTTCGAATGAGTTGAAGAAACACCTTTCGAAAACAATAGTTAACAACCCTTCATTTGCGTGCCAAACCTTTCAAAACCAAAGGTTCGCCTTCATTCAAACTATTCAGAAAGATGCCTCGATCAGAACAACCCTTTCAAAAGAAGAATCAAGCATTTCGAACTGGTTGAAGCCTTTAATATCCAGGGAAGGTTCCGCATCAATTCGCAAGCATACGTTCGAAAGCTACCTACCGCGTCGGAACCATTAACACTTCAAAAACTTCAAAACCATAGGAAACTACCTATCGACAGAGTCGAAAGCTTGAACCTTTGCTTCTTATGACAACAAAGCTACACAAAGAGAAAAGGTGCAACCATCCCTTTCGACGAAGACGAAAGCGTTCAAGCACATTCGAAAGAATTGCAGAGGGATGCGCAAGTGTCAAAGGAGTCGTAAGGTATCTGGAACCACCTTTCGACCAGGTTGAAAGCACTGGGTCGAAAGGTGCCAACCCGCATCTATAAATAAGACCCAAGGGGTCTGGTTTAGGGGATCCAAATTGATTCACTTTGTACTTGTATTTTCTTAACTTTGTAAATTTGTAAACCCTAATTTGTAAATCAAATTAGGAGAAATTGATCAGTATAAACTATATTGCATCAATAAAGGAAAATTTTTAATATTTTCGATTGTGTTACTGTTTGAAGACTTTGGTTTATTTAACCAAGTTCTACAAGCGTCAACCCCATCGAAACTCACCATCCGATTAGGTCGAAACCACTTATTTTTCTAAATAATCCAAGTCCTTAATGTGAGAAATACGGATTACGGATCTTAAGGCTAGTATAAACACTAGAGAGAGGGGGGGGGTGAATAGTGTTTTAAGGAATTACTAATTCTTTTCGAGTTTATATTAATTTGAACACAAATGTATACAATATTCAGACACAGATATGATCACAGATTCAAACACAGATGCAAATATAAAGTAAAAGCAGTAAAGGAAAGAACACATCTGATTTTATACTGGTTCGGAGTTACCCTACATCCAGTCCCGCACGCAAGTACGGATTTCCTTTCAAAAGCAATGTTTACAATTACAACCCTCGATTTCAAGGCCACGAGGTACACCACTCCAGATTCACAATCCTCTGGGTAGAGATACTTGATTTCCCGGGCAACAAGTTCACCCAATTGATTTCCTAGGCTACAATCACACCTTTTCTCACTTGATTGATTTCCAAGGCTACAATCACACCTTTTCTTACTTGATTGATTACAAAGAAGCCTATAACTCTGAATAGCACTAGGATCTTATTGAGATAGTGATAGAGAATCAAACCAGAAATGATCTAGTTAAATTCAATGGTGATTTCGGCAGAGTAATGGTAAGAATATATATAAAGAAATGTGGAAGAAGAAGAGGAGTGAAAACCAGAAAATTATTGTTTTAAATTCGTTGAAAACATCCCCTATTTATAGAAGAACAACAGCCATGTCTATTCGTGAAAGGTTATGGCGAATAGACACTTCTTTTGAAATTCAAATTTTTGAAACCAATTGCCACTATGTCGACATGGGTATCTTGGGTATGTCGACATCCCAAAGGAAATTTTGGTGATTTGTTTTTCTTTGAAAATTACTTCTATCTTATATTAAAATTATTTTAAACTTTATAAATATACTTAAATATAGTTAAAATACATAAGTAAATATAGAGAATAATATATATATATATATATATATAATTTCACTATAATTTTATATTTAAATCTAAGTATAAATATTAAAAGTTAAATATATTATAATTAAAAGATAGTTTAAAACAAGAGTTTATTTAAAAACAAAATCAAAGAATATTTTAAGGCTAAAACATCTTTTTGAAAATCATTTGAAAAGATAATTTTTAAGGCTAAAACATTTTAAAAAGCAATTTTGAAAATCATTTTGAAGTAGTTTTGCAAGCTACTTCCTGCAGAATATCTCATCACGTCAGGACTCGAGAACTTGTACAAAACCATGATGTTCGTGGGTTTGTAAGCCACTTGTCGTAGGTTTGTAAGCTACTTGTAGTGGGTTTGTAAGCCACTAAAAAGGTAAAAATGGGTTCCATCCCAAGTGAAATATGGAGTGAAGATTTCAGTGCTATTATGAAGTTTTAACATAATTCTAGACTCAATACTTATCTTGTACTATTTGATAATCTTGCTACTCTTGATATTCTTGATACTCATGAGTCTTCAATCTTGATATCTTGAATCTCTATACTGTACAGTCTTCATTCTTGATACCTGCATGGTTAAATCCTGCATATACATATATATCTAAACTATAATGTTAGTATTTATATTTTATAATCTTATTCTAAGGTTGTTGTCATCAAAACCATCATCTCAAGGACTAACAATCTCCCCCCTTTTGATGATGACAACCTTTGTTTATAAAATATTATTTCTATCCTATTGACTCCACCTAAAACTAATAACTCCTTCTTAATCTATGCCTAACTATCCTATATTTTATACTTCTCCCCCTTTGTCATCAACAAAAACTAACTACAAACTATATAACTCCCCCTTAGTCTAATATTATGTGATTATAATGATAGTGTTATCATAAATAATCAACACTTAATTATAAAACTAAAACTTTAGTCCTAAATTACAAACTCTCCTAACTAAGAATCTATATATGATAATATTTGTAATATAAGAACACAAATCATTTATATCGTTATATTTACATGAGCGTAGAGAACGTAAGTAAAAACATACAACAATAGGAAAGAGGAAAGAGAAACTAAAGCATGTCCTTAAAAATGGGAGATCTATGAACCGAACAATTTGGATAGTGGAAACAGAAATTTCCACGTTGTTCGACAAGATTTCCATCTTTGTCAAAGCACACTTCACCAATGCAAACGACTTTGTCGTTATCTTCAGCGTGCTCTTCTTCCATGGGGGCTTCTTCTTCTTCCTCGCTGTCCTCTTGCACTTGATCTCCTGAAGACTCTTCATCAATCAAGATCGGATTAGCATGATTATCCATTAGAAATTTTTGCAAATTTCTAAGAATTTTGCCTTTCCGTTGTTGTTGTTTGGCCATTCTAAGTTGCACCACTTGAATTTCAGTCATTAGTTGTAGTGCATTCTTCAAAGAATCCTCCATTTTCGTCACTCGTGCAAGCGTAGTTCGTTGAAATGGTCCAGAAGTAGGAGAAGGGAACGAAAAGATTGAATTTTTGTTTGATTTGGAAGAGGAGGCCATTGTTTAAATGTTTTCAGAATATAGAACATAGAAAGAACAGAAAGAATGATCCAATTTTCGAAATAAGAAGAATATATAACCACTTATTTGAATTTTGGTGGGAAAAATTCAAAAATAAAAAAATCGTTATATGTCGACATGGTTAGGAGGGGGATGTCGACATGGTGCTTGATATTTTTACTATTTGATTTATTTTTAATTTAATTTTTAATTATACTTTGTTATTTATATTTTATATTTCAGTTATTGAACAAATACCTAATTCTCTTCTTAATTTAGTATATATAGATTCATTTAAGGGTTTTATTAATATATCAGCAATTTGATTCTCAGAATTGATATAATCGAGAGTAATTACTTTCTTACTTATATTATCTCTGAGAAATGATGTTTGATATCAATTTGTTTAGATCGAGCATGATGAGTAGTATTTTTTGATAAATTTATTGCACTAGTATTATCATAATAAATTGGTGATCTTGAGATATTTAAACCAAAATCTTTTAAAGTTTGTTGCATATATATTACTTGAGAACAAGCTAAAGCAGCAGAAATATACTCTGCTTCAGTTGTTGATAAAGAAACTGTGTTTTGCTTTTTACTAAACCAGGAAATTAGAGAATGCCCCAAAAAGTGACAAGTTCCACTTGTACTTTTTCGGTCTGACTTACAACCAGCATAGTCAGCATCACAGTAAGATATTAATTCAAAAAAATCATTTTCAGGATAATATAAGCCATAGTCAATGGTGTGTTTAATATATCTTATGATACGTTTTATAGCTTTTAAGTGGGTCTCTTTAGGTTGGGATTGATATCTTGCACAGAGGCAAACGCTATGCATGATATCAGGTCTAATAGCAGTGATATAGAGTAGTGATCCAATCATTCCTCTATAAAAATTTTGATCTACATCTTTCGAGAGATCTTCTTTACTTAGGTACTCATTGGTTGCCATGGGAGTGGGTTTTCCACTTGCAGTAGTCAAACCAAATTTACTAACTAGGTCTTTAGCATATTTTTCTTGACTAATAAAGATACCATTATATAATTGTTTTATTTGTAATCCTAGAAAGAAGTTTAATTCACCCATATGACTCATCTCAAACTCTTTTGTCATTATTTCAGAAAATTCTTTATTCATTTCAAAATTAGTTGATCCGAAAATGATATCATCTACGTAAACTTGTACTAGTTGAATATCATTTTTATTTCTTTTAATAAAAAGAGTTTTATCTACTTTACCAATTTCAAAGTTTGATTGAAGTAAGTAAGATCTTAGTCTATCATACCAGGCTCTAGGAGCTTGTTTTAGACCATATAGAGCTTTTTTAAGTTTGTAAACATGATTTGGAAATTTTTCATCTTCAAAAAGTGGTGGTTGTTCAACATATAATTCTTCTTTTACAAATCCATTTAAAAAGGCACTTTTAACATCCATTTGAAATAATTTGAAATTATTATAATTTGCGAAAGCAAGTAGAATCCTAATGGCTTCTAATCTTGCTACGGGAGCAAAGGTTTCATCAAAATCTATTCCTTCTTCTTGACAATAACCTTTAGCGACTAACCAGGCTTTATTTCTAATGACCTCACTTTGTTCATTCATTTTATTTTTATAAACCCATTTTGTTCCAATTATAGTTTTATTTTCAGGTTTATGAACAAGTTCCCAAACATTATTTCTAGTGAATTGATTTAATTCTTTTTGCATAGCCAAAATCCATGAATCATTAGTTGATGCTTCTTTTGGATTTTTGGGTTCAATAATTGATATAAAAGCTACATTGCTCATTTTACTTAGTTGATTTCTAGTTGTAACAAAAGATTGCATATCTCCTAGAATATTTTCTATGGGATAATCTTTTAAAAGTTTAATTATTTTATTAGGATGATTAAATTCATTATTAGTTTCAATTGACTCTTGATTTTGAGTAATTAAATCCTCTTCATCATTTGTCTCTACAATTTTTTTGGGAATTTCATCGAATGAAACATGCATTGTTTCTTCAATGGTGTTAGTTCTTAAATTAAACACTCTGTATGCTTTGCTTCTATTAGAATATCCGATAAAGATACCTTTGTCGGATTTAGGATCAAATTTATCTAAGTTATCTTTTGTATTTAAAATAAAACATTTACTTCCAAAAATTCTAAAATAAGATACCTTAGGTTTCTTTCCGTGAAGAAGTTCATAAGATGTCTTATCAGTTAAAGGTCTTATTAAGATTCTATTTAAAACATAACAGGCGGTAGCAACTGCTTCTGCCCAAAAATGTTTTGGTAAATTACTATATGAAAGCATAGTTCTCGCACACTCTTGAATCGTCCTATTTTTACGTTCTACTACTCCGTTTTGTTGTGGAGTTCTTGGAAATGAAAATTTGTGAGTTATCCCCTTTTTATTGCAGAATTCCTCAAACTTTTCATTTTCAAATTCACTACCGTGATCACTACAGATGGTTATAATTTTTATAGAAAGTTGATTTTGAATCCTTTTTGTAAAGTTCTTAAAACATTCAAAAGTATCACTTTTATGTTTCAAAAATACCGTCCATGTAAATCTAGAATAATCATCTACAATTACAAAAACATATTTACTGTGATTTATTGACTGAGTTTGAGATGGACCAAATAAATCAAGATGAAGTAATTCAAGAGGTTTTGAAGTTGAAATCATATCTTTTAATTTAAAGTAACTTTTTCTAAGTTTTCCTAATTGACATGCATCACATAAACTATCTACTTTAAAATTCATTTTAGGGAGACCTCTTACTAGATCATGTTTTGACAGTCTAGATAAGAGTTTGAAATTCAAATGCCCAAATCTCTTATGCCAAATCCAAGGGTCACTTGTATTTGCCAAAAGACACAAGTTATCATTTGAAACTTTCATACTAAGAATATAAATATTCTTTTTTATAATTCCCTCAAATATTATGGTTGAATTATTATCTTCAATGTGACACTTATCTTTTTCAAATTTAATTTTATATCCTTTATCGAAAAGTTGACTAATACTTAGCAAATTATGTTTCAGATTCTTAACTAGCAAAACGTTAGTAATAATAGGAGTTTTAGAGTTACCGACATTGCCGATGCCAATCACTTATCCTTTTGAGTTGTCTCCAAAGTTAACCAATCCTCCATCTTTGTATATTATATCATTCAGCATATCCGGATTACCAGTCATGTGTCTAGAACATCCACTATCGAGTATCCATTTATTCTTTTTGATCTGCACAATTTGTCCATTGTGGATTGATTCCTCAACACCCATAAAACATGTTTCCTGCACATCATAAAAACCTTGTGAACGATTTGACTTTGAATATAGATTATATGCAGACTTATGATACAATGATGATTTGAATATTTTTAAACAAGTATTAACAAAATTTTCAAATATAGCCATTAAATTTTTTTCAAAATTCAGATTATGAAACTTTGAAAACCTGGTTCTGATACCAATTGTGAGAAATGCGGATTACGGGTCTTAAGGCTAGTATAAACACTAGAGGGGGGGGGGGGTTGAATAATGTTTTAAGGAATTACTAATTCTTTTCGAGTTTATATTAATTTGAACACAAATGTATACAATATTCAGACATAGATATGATCACAGATTCAAACACAAATGCAAATATAAAGTAAAAGCAGTAAAGGAAAGAACACACCGGATTTTATACTAGTTCGGAGTTACCCTACATCCAGTCCTGCACACAAGTACAGATTTCCTTTCAAAAGCAATCTTTACAATTACAACCCTCGATTTCAAGGCCACAAGGTACACCACTCCAAATTCACAATCCTCTGGGTAGAGATACTTGATGTCCCAGGCAACAAGTTCACCCAATTGATTTCCTAGGCTACAATCACACCTTTTCTCACTTGATTGATTTCCAAGGCTACAATCACACCTTTTCTTACTTGATTGCTTACAAAGAGGCCTATAACTCTGAATAGCACTGGGATCTTGTTGAGATAGTGATAGAGAATCAAACCAGAAGTGATCTAGTTAAATTCAATGGTGATTTCGGAAGAGTAATGGTAAGAATATATATAAAGAAATGTGGAAGAAGAAGAGGAGTGAAAACCAGAAAATTATTGTTTTAAATTCGTTGAAAACATCCCCTATTTATAGAAGAACAACAGCCATGTTTATTCGTGAAAGGTTATGGCGAATAGACACTTCTTTTGAAATTCAAATTTTTGAAACCAACTGCCACTATGTCAACATGGGTATCTTGGGTATGTCGACATCCCAAAGGAAATTTTAGTGATTTGTTTTTCTTTGAAAATTACTTCTATATTATATTAAAACTATTTTAAACTTTATAAATATACTTAACTATAGTTAAAATACATAAGTAAATATAGAGAATAATATATATAAATTTTACTATAATTTTATATTTAAATCTAAGTATAAATATTAAAAGTTAAATATATTATAATTAAAAGATAGTTTAAAACAAGAGTTTATTTAAAACAAAATCAAAGAATATTTTAAGGCTAAAACATCATTTAGAAAATCATTTGAAAAGATAATTTTTAAGGCTAAAACATTTTAAAAAGCAATTTTGAAAATCATTTTGAAGTAATTTTGCAAGCTTCTTCCTGTAGAATATCTCATCACATCAGGACTCGAGAACTTGTACAAAACCATGATGTTCATGGGTTTGTAAGCCACTTGTCGTAGGTTTGTAAGCTACTTGTCGTGGGTTTGTAAGCCACTAAAAAGGTAGAAATGGGTTCCATCCCAAATGAAATATGGAGTGAAGATTTCAGTGCTATTATGAAGTTTTAACATAATTCTAGACTCAATACTTATCTTGTACTATTTGATAATCTTGCTATTCTTGATATTCTTGATACTCATGAGTCTTCAATCTTGATATCTTGAATCTCTATAATGTACAGTCTTCATTCTTGATACCTGCATGGTTAAATCCTACATATACATATATATCTAAACTATAATGTTAGTATTTATATTTTATAATCTTATTCTAAGTTTGTTGTCATCAAAACCATCATCTCAAGGATTAACACTTAACTCCAAACGACACACACAAAACACTCACCTTATAATGAGTCGAAACTTAGAGCTAAACTTTTACTACCTCAGATTTCAGAGTCAAAACCAAGTCATTTGAGAAACTAGCTTTCGACAAGGTCGAAACCCATCTAGGCAAACAATACTCTCAAACACTTAGCGCCATCCTTTAGTGTTTCGCAACCGAATCGAAAGGAAGGCTTCGAAAGGATAATCAAGAAACTTCACCAAGCTTGAAAGACTTGAAAGAAAGGAGCATAAGAGTTTTGACTAGGTCGAAAGGTCATAAAAGAAAGAATTGCTACAACAAAGGTTTATTCAAAGGGTTAATCAAAGAAAGCAAATAAGATCATTATCTTTTCTACTTGATCAAAAGAAGCTAAGAAAGATATTTATCCTACTTTGGGGTGTTAACAAGTTTTCTTGTTAACAACTCTGAAACAAATTTATCCTTATAATATTTAAGTTTTTCCGAAGGCAACTCTTTTGGAATCGATCTGAGTCGTGGTAAGTTCCAACATGCTCCAGGATGAGGATTAGTTCCAAATTTGTCCAGATACCTCTTGTGAAAACGCCTAAGTAGACTCACACTAAAACCACCTATGTACGAGAAATCTACAGTTGGGTGTGTACAATATGCTTTGTATAGAAAGTCTACCAAGATCTTTCTCTCTTCAATCAACATCCAAAAAAGCATAATCAACTCCCAATTCTTTTTCAGAAGACTATCATATCGAAGGCGCGCCCTCCTCGGTCATGGGGCCGCTTCTTGATTTTTGAAAGACGCTAACACTGCCACGCTTCTGTTAAGTCTATGATATTTATCAGAGAGAATATTATGTTCTTTTAATTGTTTATCTAACTCTCTATATAAGCTTTTTATTTCTGCTTTTTTTCTTTCAAGCTTGGTTTTATAAGGGTGAATAGGTTTCCTTCTTATCTAAAATAAAGGATTTAAACTATTATTATCTTGGAACTGAAAGTCATTTAAAGAAAGAATCCCGTACTAGATAAACGGGAACTGATGCTTGAGGGACCTGCTTCTTCTCTCTTGGTTTTTCCACGTTAATGTTAGCAAGCTCCTCTTGAGGGTCAAAAGATACAGGGGGTTCAGGTGGGCTTGTTTCATGAATGGATGGATCAGGATTGAACTTTTCTGAAGCCTTGGAGTTGTCATCATCATCTTTTTCAGGAGCATCGGTGTGACCAACCCTATCGCCACCTGAACCCTGACCTCCATCTGCATTATCATCATTGTTGTCATAATCATCATCATTATCATGATCATCATCATCATTACCACCCTCTTCTTCGACAACTTCATCTTTATCGCCTTCATCTTCAGAGTCGGAGTCTACTTCAAAGGATAGGATTTTAAAAGCATCGATTTCCTCTCTTTCAGCAACTTCAACCCCATGCTCCATTCTTTTAATTTTGTCCATAACTTTGGTGACAAGAGCAGGGTCAAGTGAGGGAAAGCTCAAGTCTGGGCATTTATCGATATTGTCGGCGTAAGCAAGTATCATGGCGTCTTGAAAAAAATTGAAAATGATGTCCCCAGGAGAAGTATCAAGGAATTGAGACACCCGTTGCTTTGCATCAGAAATAACATTGATATCTAACTTTAGAGAATCTTTATTTTTCTTCAGCTTTTTCTCTAGAGAAGATTGTTTTGCTGCCATTCAAGCTTGTTCATCCTCAGATTCTTTCAGGGCCATTTTCAAGGCTAAATTTTCATCTGCAAGGAGTTGAAGTGCTTTCCTTTCTTCAGAGATAACCGATTCTAATTGAGCAAGAGAAGCTCTCAATCTCTCTAATTCCATCATAGCTTCATTTTTATCTACAGACAGGTAGGAGACTTGGCTATTTAAGTTTGAAATTTCTTCTCGAAGCCTCGATGTCTCTGTGAAAGATTTTAATACACCTTGCAGGGAGAGCCAACTTTTGGAAATCTGAAAGAAAAAGTATAACATAAGTCAAAAAATTAGAGAGAAAAAATAACAATAAAGTTAAGTGATATTAAGCATACCTGGAGTTGTTGTTCAACTAGAGAACGACAATGATCCATTGGATCAGAAACGGACGAAGGCGGACTGATAGAAGTAAAGGATGGAGAACTCAAGATAGACTGCACCATCTTCTCAATATTACTCGGAGGCACAAGTGATGCAGATCTGGGATAGTGCAACTCCTGGGAAGGGTTCAAAGTCCCCAAGTCTTTTTTTATTTAATCAATCACATGAGGAGAGCAAGAGATGACAATGTACGATAGGGATCGACCTTTGTGGGAGTCTTCTTGGATTGATCAAGAGAAGCTTCAATTGTTGGACTTTCTAGAATTTTGTTAATATCTACAGACTCCCCTTCTTCTCATGGCGGTGAATCGGAAACTTCGACGATCTTTGCCTTCTTAGGGGATGGTTCTGCCACGATTATTTTACCCAACTTTCTTTTAGCAGCCATCTTTGACCAAGCAATGGCCTGAGACAAAGATGACGCATGGGTTGTAGAAGTGGGGAGAGTCGGATCATTTATAATTGGTTCAACCTAAGGAGCAGTTGGTGAAAATTCGGAAAAATTACAAGTCAGAAAAGCAATTTAAAAAGTAACACAACAACAAACTACAAGCATTACGTTTAAACCTACCGGAGTGATCGGGGCAAATTGTTGACATTTGGGAGAAATTCTTCGGATCACCCAAAGAAAGGAAGCGTTTGCTCTGGGATGTGTGTTGAACTAAAGGAGGTTGACCAAGTACCCTCTGACCTGCTGATAGGAGGGAATACTTTTGTAGATTTGAAGGATTCAACTAATTTAATCTATTCCTAATCCTACTTGAAGCGGCAATCGGTGATTTTACAGTTTTCATATCTTCTTCATTCAACTCTTTAACAGAAGCACCTAACATGAAAGCATAGATTCGCAAAGGAAAGTAACTAAATGGAAAAATAAAGACTGTGATCAACTTATGGGGAGAAGAGAAAACCTCACTGATGTTAGGAAAGCATTTAACGAAGAAGAACCATGTTTCCCAATCTCTGAACTTGTTTACCCCCTCAAATATTAGCTTTCTGGGGGGGTTGGATTTAAAGATTTGGTTATTCAGGTTGTTGAGTTTAACCAATCGAACAAGATAGTTTAAGACTTCAGCATTAAGTGAAGGAATTCTGGACTCCAGTGCCATGAGTTCCAAAGATAAAAGATACGTATATACGTTTGGTGATAGTTAAATGGGAGCAATGCCCAAGTAGGACATGAGTTTGGCCAGGAAATCAGGAAAAGGTAGGAAACCACCGTGCCAAATGTGGATAGCAGTGAAAGCAAAATATCCTTCAGGTGCGCTTTGGATGGTATCACTATCACTTGGGGGAATAGCTTCCACCCCGGTGATGCCGAAGTCACTAAGAATTGCATCTACCTCATCCTAGGTAGATATCAAGAAATGTCTAGATGTTGCTTCAATCTTCTTGGGAGATGATTCCATCATCGGCACATTGTCGTTTTCATGTTTTTGGGATGTCTTTTTCATGCCCATGATCCTGCCAGGTGAAATCATTTCAGTTAGAAGTTATATATCGTTATGAAATTGACAGTTTTCAAGGATATCGAAACCTATTACCACAATTCAAATGTCAACCAGAGCATGGAATGTCATATCCTTGAACAAATGTTGGAGTTAGAAAAATGAAGTGTGTTGAGCTTTCGACAGAGTCGAAAGGAGGAATGGAAGTGAACATCTAATAAACACCCTTCAACAATGTCGAAAGTGCAAGGATAACTTTGTTATTGAAAGAAGTAATTGAAGCCTATATGGCCAATTTGAATATAAGTATACGCTAACGACATTCAATAAACAAGACAAGTGAACCTTTTGACTCTGTGGAAACCCATGAATATTATTTCACTAGGAGAATTTGAATTCTATCGAAACCTTATATGTCAATTAAGTCGAAAGATTTGAGTTTGAATCATATTAATAAAAATAAAAATAAAAAGACTTGGGACGTTTCGACAATATTGGTATAAAATGGTGGTCGAATCCTAATTAGTTATAAGTGGTATCGAGACAGTCGAAAGGAGTATACGATTTCGAAAGCATGCCAACAACCAAACTTGATTTGATACAGTAGGTTTCGATTGAGTCGAAACGTTTGATTCGATTTACAGCTTAAACAAAGTATGTTATTCTCAACCCAATTTATAAAAAAATGAATGATGAATTTCGAACTCCACACATCCCCTAAAATACATTAGGAGTAAGCATGTACTAAAGGTTTCGAAACCTATAAAGCAGAGATTATGCTTTTGAAAGTATGTACTGGATAAATATTTAGTAAGACACATTAGGCAACTTCTTCGAAACGTATCAGAATACACTAAAGTATAACTATGCTTTCAAAGAAGTTCACTTCATATTAACTACATTAACCTTTTGACGAGATCAATTAAAAGAGGCGCTGAACTACCTTTTGACCACATCAAAAGAGATCGAAGAAACGAAACAAAAGTTACCACCTTAACCCCTTTCGAAGGGGTAGAAAGGTAAAATTGCTACACCAAAACCGATTCATTCTACTAAAACTTCTCTATGAAGGAATTGGAAATCTCCTTCTTCCCCAAATTCAATTTTAACCCAGAACTTCAAAAAATTAAACAACTAAGTTGATTTAAGCGTGAATTTACAATCGACAGTCTTAAAAATCCCCGAAATTTATTTTCAAACCTTTTTCTAAAAATAAATAAATAATTAATTAAAAAAAATTACTTTTTGGACGAATTCAAAGAATAAATTGAAGTAAGAAACGAAACAAGAGAAGCCATAGAAATAAATCGAAGGACAATTTCATGAACGAAAAACTTAAAATTATCTCTATGAGATTCAAATAGAATTTCAAATTCAAATTAGGCGAATGTTGAAATCGAAATTTAAACGGAAAGTTAGTTTGAAAAGCAGAAATAATGAAAACTTACTTTGGATACGATTCTATGTTTGTTGATAGGAATTACTCAAGAAATTAAAAGCTTTGATTCTTCCTTGAATTTTTTTATAATTGTAGAAAAATGAAAGAGTAGAAGAAAGGAACGTGATTTATAAGAAAAGTCAGCATGGGGGGAACCGTATGATCAAATCTAAATGAACGGCCAGGATATTCGTAAGAATATGAAAAAGCGAGAAATGTTATAGGTTTCGAAGGTGGTGACTTGGAAAGTCAAGAGTATTCCTTCGCAAGGGGGGAAAATGTTACCACCAATTCCCACTTCAACCATGTCAAAACCAAGGTCAATATAAGAGAAGGAAGAACAAGAGGTAATAGCACCGATAAGGCCTTTCGAAGGAGTCGAAGGGATGCTAAAATCAAGGGTCGGATGTGCTACAAGCTTTCAAAAGGGTCGAAAGCACCCTTGCGATTCAATTGCTTCCTTTCGAAAGAGATGCTTTCGCATGCATGAAGGTGATTCGAATGGGTTGAGGAATAACTTTCGAAGGCAGCTAGTAACAACCACACACATGTGCACCAAACCTTTCGAAACCAAATGTTTCGCCTTCATTCAGGTTACTCAGAAAAATATTTCGTTGGAACAACCCATACGAAAGCATAACTAAGCCTTTCGAATCGGTTGAAACCTTTCACAACTAAGAAGGGCTCTGCATCTATCTGCAAGCGTGTCTTCGAAAGCTACCTTTTGCATCGAAACCCATATTATTTCAATACCTTCGAAACGCCAAGGATGTAACTGCTAAAAAGTTGAAAGCTCATTCTACTTCTCACTAGCAACAACAAAGCAATTGTAACACCCCATATTTTTATAACATTATTTTGGATATTGAATTAGTTAAATAAAATAAAATAATATGATGATTGATAGGTTGAGCTTTGATTAAATTAAGGGTAGTCGTGGCATGTTAATATGTAAATTAAAATGAGAAAGCATAAACTAATGTGTTAGGAAATGAGTTAGGGCATTATGGGAAATATGAAAGGCTTATACCCTAAACCCTTAGGATTTGAAACTCATGTTCATTCTCATTTTATGAAACTAAAAACTCCTAAGGCCGGCCACTATTATTGTTCTCAAGAGGATGATAAAGCTAGGATTCAAGAGAAGGAAGATATCAATTAATTCAACATTAAATCTCACATCTTTTAATCTCAAAGCTAAGGCGAATAATTACTTAATCCTATTTTCTTTTAGTTTTAAGTTTTAAGATTAGGTCCAAAATGGTTTTGCAAGTATATGCCATGTTTTGATGATTAAAGTTATATATTTGTTTGTTGGTGAATTATGAATGTTCATATTATTATTTATGAAATGTTTGATAAGAAAACCCTATTAAATGACATCCAAATGCCTTGAAAATTTAAATATAGGTCAGAAATGATATTTTAGAGATGGGTTCCAATTTTCATAATTTTCTGAATTTATGTGGATTTTATATTAATTTTCCAGTGAAGAGAAGGATTTATTGGGTTAAAAATTATTTACGGCTAAATAAATAATTGTTTGGATTTGAAATTTTTATATGTTGGAAAACATATTAAAATAGATTTTTTTGGAATTTTTTCAAATTTTTCCTAAGTGTTTTGATGAATATATAAAAGTATTTATGGTATGGGACTTAAATGTTTTATATATTTAATTAAAGTGAAGGGCATTTTATAAAATAAAATTATTATTTAGTTCTAAAATTAGCGGTAGCACTTTTCTGAAAAGTATATATTAACCAATGAGAATTTGACAAACAAAGGCAGGTTAGTTGAAAAGTTATCCTTTTCAAGTTAAAAACAAGAAAATCATGCTTTTAGCATGTTTCAGCCATTTTAGGCATCAAACCTTCCGATTAAGACCTTCCGACAAAGTGGAAAGGTTATAGCCTTCGACAAGGTCAAAGTTCAATGCATATGGTATCAAGTTACTTAGTACATAATTAGTTGAACAAGGTCGAAGGGTACTTAGTCGAAAGGTTGGTTGCCAAAGAGGTTGGGGTATGTTTGTTTTATAAACCAAAAGCTTTCACCTGCTTGCTTTCGAAAAGGAGCTTTCGAATTGGTTGCTTCCGACCAGGTCAATTATTTAAAATTAAGGTTTTAAACCTTTTGACAAAGTCGAAAGGTTACTACTGCTTTGTTTTGGTTTGAACCTTCCAACAAAGCTGAAAGGTTTACTTGTTTAAAACCAGCTGTTTCTCCATGCTTTCGAAAGAAAGCTTTCGACTTAGATGATTTATCCTTCTTTTATAAACTGAAGTATAACCTAAGCTTTCGAAGGAGTTGTTTTAAAGGAAGAGGCTTATTGTTTTAAATAATATGTTTTAAAGTTTTCGAAACAGAGCTTTCGACAAAGTCAAAAGGTTGCTTCCAATGAAGTCGCAAGGTTTTAAAAGAGAATTTTTTACATGTTTTAAATTGTACCGAGTGTGCTTTCGAAAGGTTTATGTTTTAAGAGTTTAATGCTTTCGAAAGGTTTTGTTTTTGAATGATTTCAAAGGGGTTGAAAGGTAACCTTTCGAGGGGGTCGAAAGGTAGCTTCCGACAAAGTCGAAAGGTTCTATTTTTGAATGATTTCAGAAGGTTTTAAATGGAAGGTCTTCCAAAGGTTTTCTAAGGAAACGTTTTAAAGTGTTTATAAAGTAGGGTGTCTAAAGATTAATGGTTCCAAAAGGTTTTAGTTCAATGGTTTTGAAAATTTTAGTTCAATGGTTTCGATAAGTTTGAGTTCAATGGTTTCGAAAGGTTTTAGTTTAATGCTTTCGAAGGGTTTGAGATCAATGGTTTTGAAAGGTTTGATGAATGGTTTCGAAAGGTTAGGTTTTGGCTTCTTAGCCTAGAAAGTTGAAAGGTTTACTTGGGTTTGGAAGAGATGCTTTCAAAGGTTTAGAAAGAGGTACTTCCAAATGTTAAATGTTTTCATCAACTAAAGTTTGAGTAAAGAATATATATAAACATGGTAATGTGATTTTAAGTAAAGCATAAAGACTCTATATTTTTCCTTGTATAAGTTGATTTAAAGGCTTTAAATCATTTTGAAAATGTTTTCAAGCAAATTTATCGGAGGGGATCCTTAAGTGAAAATGACTCAGATATTAGAATACAAGATGAGACTAGAATGGGGTCGCGCCCTATACCTTCGCTATTAGCCCCAGCTAATTGTTGTCCAAAATTCCAGTGTGTAGGGCTTGGTCACAGGTATACTAAAATTAAGGTTACACACTGAAAGGAATATATGTTTGTATATAGATAGGTTATTGGTAAGCCCAAAAAACTATTAGGATTAGGAAGACCTGGGAGATGATTAAGTTAGGGATAGACCATCCAAAAGCGAAGTATTTAACGGATAATTAAGGACAGACCGTCCAGAAGTAAAGTATTTAATAGATAGTTAAGGATAGACAATGTAGAAGAAGAATAGCTAACAGGTGTTAGACTAATTTTGATTATATTGTTTGGTAGGCCCGAGTCAGCCAAAGGTTAAAAGTTATCCAAACAAAACTTATGTGCTTGAATAGATAGTTCATTATTACCTGATATTTATGTATGTTTTCATAATGATGCTTTACAGTGTGTAATCAGTTTTGATTGTAGGAAAAAGTTTTGCAAAGATATGTTTTAAAAGGATGTTAGTGAGGAGAAACCCTTTCCGCTAAGTGGCGTGGTCTCACTTACATACTAAACCGGGATGTATAGTATTATTCATGCCAGACTTTATGTCTGACTCGAAGTTTATGTTTTCCCCTTAAACTCTCGGGTGCTCAAAATTAATTTGGGTCGGTAGAGGGATTAAGGTCATTTTCAGGTTTAGTAGGATGACGAATAAGGCTGCCAGAGGCATGCAGGAGGCGAACGGATAGCTATTTAGGAGTTGCAGTTTTATGTTTTGTGGTATTTCCACCGTGTTGGTATTAAGTCTATTATGACTAAATGACTGTGATCATCCAAGGGGGTATCTTCATATACGCTCTTGGCGTATTTTGTATTAAGTATATTTTATCTGTACTTGGGAATGTATTGGGATTATGTATTAAGAATATGGAACATCTGTTTTAAATGTAATGAAGAAAAGTTGTTTTGAAATCTGTGATTTGTTTAATATGCAAGTGCTTCTGATATTATAGATACCATTAACATAGCCGTATTTAGTCGTCGGAAGCTAATACTATAGATGACTACAACATCTGTATCGCTTAGTTTTGGGCCTCTAGATAGGGGATGTTACAGCTTGGTATCAGTGCATGGTTTATGAAATACTTTAACTAAAAATGGATTTAGAAAATATAATCCCTAGTAATTAGAGTTAAGATCGGGGTATGAGATAATGCTATAGTAACGTACTTGTATTTGTTATATATATAAGTATATGCTATATCTCTAGATTCCTATCTTACTTAGGCTATTCTTCTATATCTCACGAAGCTTAAATACAACTATGGAAGGAAGAAGAGGCAGAGTTAATCTTAGAGGAGATAGCACCACCACTAATGGAAATGCCCGACAAAATGCTAGAAAAGGTCCAAGTCAGGCTCAATCTGAAACTGTTGGTGCCGGGGTTCCCCAAGTGGATATGAGAGCCATGTATCAGTTTTTCGTAAACATGATGCAAGCTGGAATTGCAGTTGGAGTTGTCGGAGGAAATGCTGCCAGAAGTGGAGTATAAGAAGCTCTAAGGGACAACCAGTATGCTAACTTGAGCAGAGACTATATCAGGCTTGGAGGGAAGCCGTTCATTGGAACTGAAGATGTGATTGAGATTGAAAACTGGTTGTTGCATTGCGAGAGAATTTTGCTGACTTAGGATTGAATGATGAGTAAAATAGGAGATTGGCTTCAAGACAACTTTAGGGAGCTGCCTTATTTTGGTGGAATACTATCATAGCCGGTGTTGATGAAGAAACCATAACTTGGGAGGAGTTTAAGAGAAGGTTTCAAGAAAGGTTTATGTCAATGATGGCGCAGTCGGCGTTGGTGAGGAAGTTTGCGGAACTAGAACAAGGGGAGATGTCTGTTCTTGAGTATGCAAGAAAATTTGAAGAGTTAGCCCGGTACTGGTATGCTTTGGTTGATACGGTGATCAGGATGAATGAGAAGTTTATAAGAGGCTTGAGGTCGAAGTTGATAAGTGCTACTTTGCCGCACCTAAGAGATCCAAGTGATGTAGTGGTAGAAATGGCGTTGAGGCAGGAAAATGCGTTAGCTTGTTTGAGGAAGAAAATGAAGGAGGACCAGGGGGACAAGGCCAGAAAAGAAAGTTTTTCCAGAAAAAGAATGCTCGGAAGGGAGGAGCACAAAATAAGGAAAAAGCTGAGGTGGTTTATTATAAATGTGATAAGAAATGACACTATGCTAATGAGTGTCGTACTGGAAAAGGAAAAGAGAAAGGAGGTAATTGGGAAAAAGAACATCCGATGCTTGAATTGTGATCAGATCGGCCATTAAAAGAACCAATGCAAAGAGCCTGCTAGAGATGGAAAGGGAGAGATGTATGTATTGGAGCTCGCAATTTCAAGGCCGGTTGTGCAGGAGAAAGGGAAGGCTGTTCTGGGAGGCTCGCTACAGATTCACGGTATGTCTGTTAGCATTCTATTTGTTACTGGTGCATCACGTTCTTTTATTTCTCGATGTTTGGCAGATAAGATTAACCAAGAACCCTCATATTTAGTTACTTCCTTAAGGGTTGCAAATCCGATAGGAGGGTTTGCGACACTTGGGATGAGGTGTGACCATTTAAAGTTTGATTTGCTAGGTCATACTATTGATTGTTGTTTACATGTGTTTGATTTTGTGGAATTTGGGATTATACTTGGGATGGATTGGTTAAGTAAATATGATGCTAGGATATTCTGCCATGATAGAATAATATCACTTAGTCACCCGGATCGTAGTGATCAGATAGTTTATACAGTAGAGAACCCCAGTTGTGAAGTGAATGCTTTATTGGATATTATGGAGTTGGAGGATGAGTTGCAACGAGTTTTTGTGGTTATAGAGTTTGCTGATGTGTTGAGCCGGTAAATGGATTGTTGCCATCGAAACGAGCCATTGAGTTTTGGATTGATTTAGTGCTTGGAGTAGAACCGGTGAGTAAGCCACCCAGCAGGATGACACCCATAGAGATGAAAGAGTTGAAGGTGCAATTGGTGGATTTAGAAGGCAATAATTTTATTCGACCAAGTAGTTCACCTTGGGGAGCTGCCGAAGTGTTCACTAAGAAGCCGGACGAATCATTAATGCTATTTATCGATTATCGTAAGTTGAATGAGAAGACGATAATGAACCAATATCCATTGGAGAATTGACGATTAGTTCGATCCGTTAAGTGGAGCCAAGGTATTCTCTCAGCTGGATTTGGCGACGGGATTTCATCAGCTTAGAGTGCCAGAGGATAGTATTCCTTTGATGGCGTTTAGGACGAGGTATGGATCGTACGAATGGCTAGTTATGCCGTTAAGACTAACTAATGTGCTGGCATTGTTTGTGGATTTGATGAACCGAATTTTTCGAGAGCACTTGGATAGGTTTGTGTTGGTCTTCATAGATGACATTCTGATATACCCTAACAATGAAATGGAGCATGAAGTTTATCTTAGAGTTGTGCTTGAACCGTTGAGGGTGCATCGGTTGAAGGCTAAGTTTTCGAAGTGTCATTTTTGGAAGAAGGAAGTGAAATTCCTTGGTCATGTAGTCTCAGAGAAAGGGTTGTTGTAGATCCGACCAAGATTGAGGAGGTGAATAAATGGAAGAGACCCGAGAAGGTGACCGAGATAAAGAGCTTTCTTGGATTAGCTGGATATTATCGAAGGTTTATAAAGGATTTTTCACGGATAGCTGCACCGATGACTAAGCTTATGCGAAAAGACGTGAAGTTTGTATGGACTAACAAGTGTGAGGAAGCATTCTAGAGCTTGAAACACTTATTGACCCATGCACCGGTGTTGGTGGTTCTGGAAGGGATTCAAGATTTGGTTGTTTATACTGATGTGTGTGGAACTGGATTGGGAGCTATGTTGATGCAAAGAGGTAAAGTGATTGCTTATGCTTCTAGGCAGCTCAAACCACATGAAGTTAGGTATCTAATGCATGACTTGGAGTTAGCTGCCGTAATATTTGCTTTAAAAGTGTGGAGGCATTATCTGTTGGGAGGGCGATTTGAGCTTTATACAGATCATAAGTAGTTGAAGTACTTGTTCTCTCAAAAGGAGCTGAACATGAGACAACAAAGATGGTTGGAGTTTATGCTGCTTATGGTTTTGGAATTGAGTACACATTTGGAAAAGGAAACAAGGTGGCGGATGCACTTAGCAGGAAACATCAGAATACAGTATTGGCTATGATTGCTGAGTGGACAGATTTGGAAGCATTATTAGCTTGTAGAGTGCAGTACAGATCCGAGGTAGGTTCTACTGCAGGAAGTGCTGTATTTCCTTGATTAGAAGTATGATCGGTAATGACTGAGAAGATAGCTCCTAGACAGGAGGAGGATCCAGTTTTGGCTGAACGGATCAGAAAGTTAAAGGAGGGAACAGAGAGCGATGACTTAAAGGATTTCAGTCTTGACCAAAATGGGTGGTTAAGAAAGAAGGGAAGGTTGTGTATTTCGAATATAGTAAACATGAGGAAAGAAGGAAGATAATTAATTCAACATCAAATCTCACATTTTTTAATCTCAAAGCTAAGGTGAATAGTTACTTCATCCTATTTGCTTATAGTTTTCGGTTTTAATATTAGATCCGAAATGTTTTTGTAAGTATATGTCATGTTTTGATGATTAAAGTTATATATTTGTTTGTTGGTGAATTACGCATGTTCATATTATTATTTATGAAATGTTTGATATGAAAACCCTATTAAATGACATTCAAATGCCTTGAAAATTTAAATATAGGTTAGAAATGATATTTTAGAGATGGGTTCCAATTTTCATAATTTTATGAATTTATGTGGATTTTATATTAATTTTCTAGTGAAGAGAAGGATTTATTGGGTTAAAAAATATTTACGGCTATATAAATAATTATTTGGATTTGATATTTTTATATGTTGGAAAACATATTAAAATAGATTTTTTCGAATTTTTCTAGATTTTTCGTAAGTGTTTTGATGAATATATAAAATTATTTATGGTATGTGACTTAAAAGTTTTATATATTTAATTAAGAGGAAGGGGCATTTATAAAATAAAATAATTATTTAATTCTGAAATTAGCGGCATCACTTTTCTGAAAAGTATTTATTAACCAATGAGAATTTGACAAACAAAGGCAGGTTAGTTGAAAACTTATCTTTTTCAAGTTAAAAACAAGAAAATCATGCTTTTAGCATGTTTCAGCCATTTTAGGCATCAAACCTTCCGACCAAGTCCTTCCAACAAAGTCGAAAGGTTATAGCCTTCGACATGGTCAAAGTTCAATGCATATGATATAAAGTTACTTGGTACATAATTAATTGAACAAGGTCGAAGGGTACTTAGTCGAAAGGTTGGTTGCCAAAGAGGTTGGGGTATGTTTGTTTTATAAAACAAAAGCTTTCACCGGCTTGCTTTCGAAAAGGAGCTTTCGACTTGTTTGCTTCCGACCAGGTCAATTATTTAAAATAAAGGTTTTAATCCTTTCGACAAAGTCGAAAGGTTACTGCTGCTTTGTTTTGTTTTGAACCTTCCGACAAAGCCGAAAGGTTTACTTGTTTTAAAACCAGCAGCTTCTCCATGCTTTCGAAAGAAATATTTTGACTTAGATGATTTACCCTTGTTTTATAAACTGAAGTATAACCCAAGCTTTCGAAGCAGAGCATTCGACAAAGTCAAAACGTTACTTCTAATGAAGTCATAAGGTTTTAAAAGAGGATTTTCCACATGTTTTAAATTGTACGCAGTGTGCTTTCGAAAGATTTATGTTTTAAGAGTTTAATGCTTTCGAAAGGTTTTGTTTTTGAATGATTTCAAAGGGGTCGAAAGGCAACCTTTCGAGGGGGTCAAAAGGTAGCTTTCGACAAAGTCGAAAGGTTCTATTTTTGAAGGATTTCGGAAGGTTTTAAATGGAAGGTCTTCCAAAGGTTTTCTAAGGCAATGTTTTAAAGTGTTTATAAAGTAGGGTGTCTAAAGCTTCAACGGTTTCGAAAGGTTTTTGTTTAATGGTTTTGAAAGGTTTTAGTTCAATGGTTTCGAAAGGTTTTAGTTCAATGCTTTCGAAGTATTTAAGATGAATGGTTTCGAAAGGTTTGATGAATGGTTTCGAAAGGTAAGGTTTTGGCTTCTTGGCCTAGAAAATTAAAGGGTTTACTTGGGTTAGGAATAGATGCTTTCAAAGGTTTAGAAAGAGGTACTTTCAAATGTTAAATGTTTTCATCAACTAAAGTTTAAGTAAAGAATATATGTAAACATGGTAATGTGATTTTAAGTAAAGCATAAAGACTATATATTTTTCCTTGTATAAGTTGATTTAAAGGCTTTAAAACATTTTGAAATTGTTTTCAAGGAAATTTATGGGAGGGACCCTTAAGTGAAAATGACTCGGATATTAGAATACCAGATGGGACTAGTATGGGGTCGCGCCCTATACATTAGCTATTAGCCCCAGCTAATTGTTGTCCAAAATTCCAGTGTGTAGGGCTTGGTCACAAGTAGACTAAAATTAAGATTACACACCGAAAGGAATATATATTTGTATACATATAGGTTATTGGTGTGCCCGTAAAACCATTTGGATCAGGAAGACCTGGGAGATGATTAAGTTAGGGACAGACCGTCCAGAAGTGAAGTATTTAACAAATAGTTAAGGACAGACCTTCTAGAGGTAAAGTATTTAACGGATAGTTAAGGATAGACAATCCAGAAGAAGAGTAGCTAACAGGTGTTAGACTAATTTTGATTATATTGTCTGGTAGGCCCAAGTCAGCAAAAGGTTAAAGGTTATCCAAACAAAACTTATGTGCTTAAATAGATAGTTCATTATTACCTGATATTTATGTATGTTTTCATAATGATGCTTTACAGTGTTTAATCAGTTTTGATTGCAGGAAAAAGTTTTGCAAAGATATGTTTTAAAAGGATGTTAGTAAGAGGAAACTCGTTCTGCTAAGCGGCGTGGTCTCACTTAACATACTAAACCGGGATGTATAGTATTATTCACACCAGACTTTATGTCTGACTCGAAGTTTAATGTTTTCCCTTAAACTCTCGGATGCTCAAAATTAATTTGAGTAGGTTGAGGGATTAAGGTCTTTTTTAGTTTTAGTAGGATGACAAGTAAGGCTACCAGAGGCATGCAGGAGGCGAACAAATAGCTATTTAGGAGTTGTTGTTTTATGTTTTGTTGTATTTTTGCTGTGTTTGTATTAAGTCTATTATGACTATATGACTCTGATCATCCAAGAGGGTAACTTCATATATCGCTCTTGGCGTATTTTGTATTAAGTATATTTTCTCTATGACTGGGAACGTATTGGGATTATGTATTAAGAATATGGAACATCTGTTTTAAATGTAATGAAGAAAAGTTGTTTTGAAATCTGTAATTTGTTTCATATTCAAGTGCTTTTGATATTATAGGTACCTTTAACATAGCCGTATTTAGTCACCGGAAGCTAATACTACAGATGACTGCAGCATCTGTAGTGCTTAGTTTTGGACCTCTAGATAGGGGATGTTACATTAACACAAGGGGAAAAGGCGCATCCACCCTTTTCGACGAAGGCATGGGCATTCAAATCTATTAAAATGCAATGTAGAGGGATGGGCAAGTGTCAGAGGTGAAGAAAGGTCTACAAAGCCACCTTTCGACTAGATTGAAAGCACTGAGTCAAAAGGTGCCAACCCACACCTATAAATAAAACCCTAGTGGTTTGGTTTTGGGGATAGTGAATTCATTCACTCTTTTCTTATACTTTCTTAAATTTGTTACCCTAATTAGGAAATCAAATTAGGGAAGTTGATCAGTTGTGCATCATAAGTTTAATGAAGAGGAGATTTTGGTGCTATTGGTTATGCAACTGTTTTGAGATTTTTATTGAATTCAATTTTGTTCTGCTTGTGGCAACCTATTTGAAAGGATGCCTTCCGAGTGAGTCGAAACCTCTTATTTTACCAGTACACTTAAGTTCTTAGCTCCAAAGCACTACTCATCAACAGCTCACCTTTTTAGTGAGTTGAAACCTCAAACTCAACCAATATCCCTAGATTTAAAAGTCCAAATTAAAGCCAATTAAGAGGCAATCTTTCGACGAAGTCGAAACCCATTATTTAGCCAATACCCAACAACATCAGAGCCAACCAATAGGTTACAATCATTGATTCAATAAGGTGTTTCAAATCGATTAATAAGCCAACAAGGCTGGATTGAAAGACTTAAAAAGAAAAGGATATAAGTGTTTCGATTGGGTCGAAAGGGTGGACAAGAAAGTGTTTATACAACAAAGACCTATTCGAAAGGTGAATCAAAGGAAGCAATAAGATCCTAGCCTTTTCTACTTAATTAAAAGAGGGTTAGAAGGACATACCTGCACTTTTGACACTACTTTGGGGTGTGGCAAGTTTTCTTGTTAACACATTCCACATTAAGTTGCTCCAACCATGAAACATATAAAAATAATTAGAATAAAGTGATAAAAGATTATGTTTGTTAAATAAGTCTCATTCATGGAATGACATGAAGGAATAGAAGAAGAAATCTTTGGAAGTCCAAATTTCAATAGGTATCCTAGATAAAGTAATAATCAAGATTTTGCAATGGATGGTTAATTGTACCCATTGAGAATGCGGAGGCGATTTTCATGGGGAAGAGGATCTGAAATTTTTTTGTAAGATTTTAGGAAGGGATATAAGATTCTTCTCAATCATCCCTCGAATTGGAAGAAGCCTATTTTCTTAAGGAAATTCATGGAAGACTAACTTAGGAAACATAGTCGTGTGCATAACAAGTGCACACGAATGAAATACTCCTTAGACGATTACCATCAATGCTAGAATGATTCTAGGTTAAAACTTCAATTAATTTTAGGAGTTTTATTGTTAAGGTTGAATGGAAAGATAGACCAAACTTTCACTTGTAGAACTTTAGATATGCTATTTTTAACATTTTGGAAATCACTAGTTTGGATAGCCATGAAGAATATGGAGATATAGAAAAGAGCTAAGTTGAAAGTACCATAGGAAGAGACACTTTCACATTTGAATTATCCCGCTTGGTATCTAGGAGTTGAGGTGATTAGGCATACCACTGGAAGAATTGGGGTAGAAGATTGTGCATTGAGGATTTTTTGGAGCTATAGTTAGTAGAAGCATACTTATGCTCAAGTTATTTATCATGGTGAAGGATGACATAATGTGAGTTTGTAGCAAGGATTGTGGAAGATTACCGATGCACATATAATTGAATTGAAACTTTATGCCAGTGGTGAAAGTTGGTGAAGGTAGTCAAAATTCGATTCATAGAAGGGTAATGACCACCAGATTGACAAAAAGCAAGTACTGTCAGTAGCTACATGGGGTAGTCTGTGGATCTGAGTCCATATATAGTCCATGGAATTGAGTCCACAATAGAGAGCAAACAAGTAGAAAATCCCCAAGGCAAGATAGAATATGGCCAAATTGTTAGGAAGCTGTCATTTGGTACTTGAGGAAATGTCTATGCGGTGTAGCTGTCGTGGTCGTTAGGCAAATTAAGCTAGTTAGGAAAGCATATATTACCTTTGTATTTAGGTCTAGTTTAGGTAGAGAGCATTGGATGGTAGGAATGGTTGCAACATGTTAGTTGGGCATGTGATGGATGATGGATGCTAATGGATATATTTGGATTGTATTCGTTTGCACGTCTAGGATAGTATATCCTCTAAGTAGTACACACACATTCCCGTTATCTCTTATTTACTTTCTAGCTTGTTAGATATGATATATATGGATGTTTGATTATTGATGTGCTAATGGATGTTATGCATGTGGATGTTGCATATGGGTTGTATGGTTGTGCATACATATAGAATTGCAAGTATATTTATCTAGGATGTTGCGTACAATTGGATGCATTGCATGGGCATTTGCATGACAAGAGGTCGACTGGATTAGTAGACCGCCTACTCTTTTGCATTAGTATATGTTCACGTGCATTTCACATTGCATATATATATGTACATATTGCATTAGAAAATTTCTAAGGACAATGATTGCTTATTGATGATGGATGAATTGATGAATGTAGCTATTGGTTGTTGTATGTGTAAGTTACATTTTTTCCGTCCTTTGAGATTTTGGGGACGAAATCCTTTTAAGGGTGGAGAATGTAGCACCCTAAAAATTTCAAGTATGGAAAAGTTATGGACGTCGTAAGATATGGGAATGAAATAAATATAAAATAACAATAATAATAAACATAGGTCGACCTTGGGATTGCCAGGGGTCGATCTGTATAGGTCGACCTTGGGATTGCCAGGGGTCGATCTGTATAGGTCGACCTTGGGCTTTCTAGGATTAACCATGGAGCGTGAATATACAGAAACCTGAAGCTTTACGGGGACGACTTCGATCATCCCTTCCTTGACAAGTTTTGATGAGCGCGTGCGATATTAGCAAAATATTCTCCATCTCGAATCAACGTCCTAAATTAATTGCAAATCCCTATAAATTCTAGTCTAACCTAACCCTAAAATCAATATAATAGTTTACTAAAATGAAATTCTGCCCAATTCTGACCTCTCATCTAACCCTAAATTCTTTAAAAATTAAAAATAAAATCAACCTAGAAGAACACGAACAATTGGATCTAGACGGAGCTAGTGAAGCTAGCATTCGAAAGGGCGATTCTCAGGAAAAGCAAATAGATGATCTTAGGCTTGAGGTGAGTGAGAACAACTTTGGTAAGATGATTATTACAGTTAGACATAGAATATTTTAATTGATCTAGGATGTTAGAAACCCAAATTGAATATGTAAAACCCTAACTTGAAATCTATAATCTTAAAATAAGAATTACAGTAAACTGTTAATTAGATATTGATGTATACACCTCTTTTAAACTTGAATTTGCAAACCTTAAATCAATAAACCCTAAATTAAATTGCAAATTGATACTTAGACCGGTCATATAGTAATTAGTGTTCAACAATTATTGCCACTACTTGAATTAAGCTGTAACAAGCAATCGACATCAAAAATATATAGAAAACCCTAATTTTCCTACACAACCGGTCGACCGTGGAATCCTAGCGGCCGACCGGTAGCGGTCGACGGAAGAGGTCCAACAGTCAACCATTCGGAACGAAAATTGCAAATGTTGAACCTCGACCTAAGGACCAAGCTAAAGAATAAAAATTATATAATTTAGTAAAAATTGTATAGATGGAAAATTATTTGTTGAGCCTATTTTGGGGCTAAGTACATGCTAGAGAGAACAGGGAAGTAAGTTTCCTTCCAAAGGACATAGGTCATCGTCGTTTGGGTAACGGTGAAATATCTAATGATGAGTAAAGAGATGACTTGGGCGATGTATTTCGAATATACGGAGTTGACTAAGGCGATGTATTTCACATACATAGAGTTGACTAGGGAGATGTATTTTTCAGACGCTTAGGGGTGTTCCATAGTGGATGTGTAGAATTGATGGAGACACCAGTTGAGTGAGCCCGGTGCTAATGGGAGTTCTTGTACGCACGAATTTGAAGTGACATGGTATAGGTAGTGCCGCAGCAGCACGATAAGAGGCTATAGAGTAGAAAATGGGGCTCAGTACTAATGGGAGTCCTTATATGCATGAATTTGAGGCGACGTGGTACATGTGGACGTTGGCGCAGTATGATTAGAGGCATTTTTCCAGTACGATCGAGGAATAACAAGAGCGCATAATATGAGTCACACAACGAGTTTGCATTTTGTGGTTCTCTCTCTTCAAACGTAGTGATGGTATAGGTATTTATAGGAGAGTAGTTCCCATAATCAAATATGGGTGGTATTTTAGTATTGGATAGTTCTAGAAGCGTTGGCGGATCATTAGTGTGAGGTTCGATTTGTAGTTCGACCCTTTATGTTAGATAGGAACCCCTAGGTATTGGACCTTAGGAGTTCACAGACACCTATAGCACATCTATATCACTTAGAGTAGTATTAAAGTTAGCACATGATCATCACGTATTAAACTTGTACTCATTTAGTAGACTTTTAGTCTGATCCACCCCTTTATTTTCATTTTCCACCACCATAGGAAGGCAACATAGCAGTTGATTGGGCATATTTGTAAAGAAAGGAGCTTCACGTTGGAGTTTTCATATCATTTATGGTTCATCATGTAGTTACCTATTGTGTTAAATATTTGTCAAATTTATATAATACTTTGGAAAATAATGTATATGTAAATTAAGTATTTTGGAGACTATTTTTCTGAAATATCTATTTTCTGTACTTATATTTTAATTCCTTCCGCTATGAGATCTAAAAGTGTAGATTGTCTTAGAACTTACCCTTATAATTATGCTCTGTAATGTTTTAAAATCCCAATTGCTCATATTTCTCGGCATGACACAATTTCGAAAGTCACAGTAGGCTTTGGATCGGTGTGTCGAGAGGTACAGATTGTTATAGAAAGCTATATTTATGACATGCGATTGCTACATTTTCATGACATGTGATAGCTATATTTTTGATATGCGATAGCATATGTTTTTGAAGTGCGATGACATAAATTTTTGGCATGCAATAGCCTACATTTTTAAAGGCTCGGTAGCATAAGATTTAACATGCGATTGCATGTATTTTTGAGGTGCGATAGCATAAAGTTTTGAACAATGAGATAGCTTATTTTATTAACGCTCGATAACTTTTAACTCTATATTGGACTATGTTTTTCCCATAATGAAATTTAGTTTCGTTAAGTATTTTTCGCAAGGCTTTAGAAAGGAAAAGAAAGATATTTTAGCACATTTTTAAAGAGTTTTGTGGAGGAAATCATTACTTAATTACAATTAATTTTTGTGTATAAAATGGCTACCATATTAAAATATGTTTATGATGGATGATGTTATTATATATTCAATTTTGTACCTTGATCAGTTGATATTGCATATGTTAATTATTGACATGCTCACTTATATGTTATATGCATTCACCCAATATTTTTGGCCTTGGGGATTTGGGAACTAATGACCGATCTGGATTGTTTTAGTACTGGATAAGGTCAGATTTAACTATGTGTGAGTAGAAATGCATCCAAGAGATCGTGAAGGTCAAATTTTGTTCGTATGCTCGAGCTGATCAATAGATATGGCTCGTGACATTTTAAAACTAGATTTAAGAGTAGAGAGTAGGGTAGGGTCGTGCCTTACCATCCAACCGTTAAGCCCTTGGTTAGTCAGCTCCGCGATTCCAATGCATATGGCATTGTCGATGTTAAGGCTAAAATTTATGTTATGCATCATACGGAACTCATAGTAAGACGCTAACCTGTATTTTTCTCTCATCGAACTTAAGAAATCATCATTATTTTCTCCTACCATATTTAGGAGACCGTAGTTATCTTCTCTTACCAATCTTAGGAGACTGTTGTTAATTTCTTCTAAATAGACTAAAAGATCGTTGGATTATCTGGTATATTTTTTGCTCGAGTCAGCCTAATAGGTTTTTAGCTGGCCTATAAAAATTGATAAGTTTATAGTGACACTGGGAAAACTATAACGTTGATTGGACTACTTTATGGGACTGGATAATTATGGGAATGTGTGACCTTATAACCCTGGTGAATGGCGGACTATTAATTTTAACCCTTTTATGCATGGTGATATTATGATTATGCTCTACTCATTTTGGCGCATGATATGTTATCACTGACATATTGATTGTAAAGATAACAATAAGGGAAAATCAGTTCCGTGCTTCAATGGCGTGGTATCTCTAGTTATATATTTTTGGTTTGAGATTATATAATATTATTAACACCATACTTTTTGTCTAACTCGGAGTTTTTGATTTTCCTCTAAACTATCGGGTATCAATTGAAATTGAGTAGGCTGAGAGTAATGTATTTCAGGTTAAGACAAACTGGCTCCCAGAGACGTGCATGGGACAAGCTAATATTAGGAGTGTATTTTTGCTATGCAATTTTAACTGCTTTATTTTGTAATTGTATATAAAGGTGGGTACTGTAACCATCAAGTAGGTAAGACTCTAATCATCCAAGGGGCATTATCATTTATCGCTAGAATTATAATTATTTATTATATTTTATTTGAATGATGTAATTGCGAGGTTATGTAACTAAAATGTAATGAATTTGCAAATGAACGAATAAAAATGTTTTGTTGAAATTTGTGAATTCTTGTACTTTTGATGTTAATGATACAGTAATTGATCTCATTTTGTCATTGGGAAATAATGCTAAGGATGACTGGAGCATTAAAAGTATCTATTTTTGAGCCTCAAAATATGAGATGTTACAACTTGGTATCAGAGCATACGTTTACATAAAACTTAATAAGTTTTTTGAAAACCATAACCTAAGTGAAGAAGAAAGAATAAAAATTAGGGAATGTGATAGCGATATGGTATCATACTTTTTATTTGTTATACATATAAGTCGTATATCTATCTATACTCTCCCCTTCTCCTTTAGACCATTCTTTTATGTCTTATGAAGACTCGTATGCAGATTATAAGAATAAATATCAAAAGTGGAAGACTAAATTTGGGAGGTGGGAGCACCATAACTAAAGTAAATTTTTGGGCCAATGCTAGAAACGCTAACTAAACTAACAACACTAATGAAAAAGCTAATGTTGGAACTAGAGCTGCACCAGTTGATATAAAGATAACGTATCAGTTCATCATTAATATGATGCAAGCTAGATCAGCAGCTGGGTTAACTAGAGCAAAAGCTGGTAATGTAGGAGTTGTTGTGTCTAACGTAGCTGCTCGCAATAACTATGTCGCTTTGAGTAGAGACTATAACAGTCTAGGAGAATTTTTTTTAAGGATGGAGAATGTCATCAAAGTGGAGTAGTGGCTTTTTCGGTGTGAAAGTATTATTACTAACTTGGGTTTAAATGATGATTAAAAGAGGAGTCTGGCATTAATGTAGTTGTAATGAGTTTCTCTCGTATTGTTGGAACAACGTGACTATAAGAATACCAAAGGAGGAGCTTATTTAGGTTGACTTTAGAGAATGGTTCGAGGAGAAATTTATGTTTGAAGCAGCTAAGTTAATTTTGTTTAGAAAGTTTACTGAGGTGGAGGAAGGGGATATGACTTTTCTAGAGTATGCAACCAAGTTTGATGAGTTATTAAGGCATGAACATGCCATCATTAATACTCTACTTAAGAAAAATGGAAAGTTCATTCATGGCCCCAAGCCACAGATTGATAGGACAACAATGTCGCAACTTAGACATCCATTCAATAGTGTTGTGGACATGGTTCTGAGGAACGAGGACATGCTTCATCTCGTGGATCTAGATCCTTTAGGAACTGGTTGTGGCTCCCGGGCCTAGGCCCAAGCGTTAGTTGTCAATTGCCGGTAAAATGGACGTAGAGAAATTCCCATACGTCCTAGCCCTTCTCTTTCCTCTGCGCCTCTCGCAGCTCGGCACATAACAAGCGCGTCCAACTACCTGATCTCCCTGAAAGACTCCAACCCCGTTGTCAGTGGGGAATTTAAGAGTTAAACACCAAAGGGCAATAGTTGCCCTGAATTCAGCCAGGGCCGGTCGACCCAAGAAAGCATTATACGGTGAATTGATATCCAACACAATGAACTGTAGCATCCGGACTCTTCGACGATCTCCAATTCCCAATTCCACTGGTAATTCCACCATCCAAGTGGGTATAGTTGCACTTCCATTGAAGCCGTGTATGCGAGACTGACACAGCTTCAAGTCCTTCGCTTCCATTTTCATCTGGTCATAAGCTCGTTTGAAAAGAATATTTATAGAGCCTTCACTTCTACCAAGATCCTCTTCATTCGAGCAAGTCCTATTTGAGCCGATATGACTAGAGGATCGATAGTGGGTGCTTCGACCCTATCAGCATCTCAGTCTCGGAAAACGATGTCGTTTGTCATCATTTTCAATTTTTTCGCCGGAGCCCCATCATCAATGTTACTACAACACTCGAAGTCCGCATGCCTAATCGAACTGGCTTATGACTTTATTTCCCTCCAGCTCTGATCCGTTGGATGAGGACCACCACTAATTGTGTTAATAACCAACCTCCCACCAGTACGCACGGGTTCCTCTAGTCTAGCTCAATTCTGAACTTGATTCTGGTTTGATGGGCCCACACCTCCAGCTTGCAGCGCCCGAACAAATTGCTCCAACTTCCTCTCTCAGATTAACTTCTCAATAATATCTTGTAAATGGCGACACTCATTGGTATTATGACCGTAGCAATCATGGAATCTACAAAATTTTCCAGATTAAATCTGCTTTTCGGACGATTGCTTCGGAGCAGGCTTCTTATATTGGCCAGTATTACTGGTTTGCAAATACACATTCTCCAAGGATGTATTCAAAGGAGTATAGGTGTCAAACATGGGAGCTTTGCATCGTGGTCCGCGATTTTGATCTCGCTTCTTACCCTGAGTATCATCGCCTTTCTTCTGATTCTGCTTATTCTGTATATTTAACTGCACTTTACCGGAACTCTCACCGGTTTTCTTCACAACAACGTTACTCTGAATGCCTTCCACATTAGGCCCCACATCGTCCATCTTCCTGGATTTTTTTAGCATCTTCTCTTCTTAAGAACTGGGCCACTTTAGAGTAGAAATGGTCCTGCGACGCGGGGCGGTTCAACATAAAGGATGTCAACTTCCTAGTCTATGGCGGTGGCGGCAGCACATTTATCAACAGTGTGATAAAAAATTGCCCTTCCTTAGGAGGAGGGTCTAGCCTGGTGACTTACAGATGGACCAGCTCCCGCTTGTCCAAGGTTCAGAGTGCGCTGATGCCTGGGAGCTTGCGCATGGCTTCCATCCAGTCGTGGACGTGTAGATCTGTGATTGTAATAAAAGGAAGATGTGCTTTCGGTGGATGAGTAGGAAGCTTGATCCCTTCTGGGTCTCCTTCGTCTTTCTTGATTCAGTCGGTTGGTTAACTCCGTGTTGGCACAGATCTGCTGGGTAAGCTATTGGCGGCTTTGGGTCAGTTCTTGCATCAACATCTGGAACTCCTCCCTAGTGACAGAGCCTTGTGGATCTGAAGGTCCAGCTAAATTTTGACCTGTAGTAGGTAGCTGCGCAAGGTTCTGTCTATCATATCCTTCCTGATCTGCGTAGTTGAGGCGGTCCTAGTAGTAACCATGGTGAATGATGTAGCTCCTTCTTAGATTTGATGCAATCTGAATAGGATGGATGAACTACTGGATGTGAGATCTGGATCTTCTCTTTAGATTCTTGCAATTCAACGACGTTAGTAGATCCAAAGAGCAGGATAAATGCTGGGTTTTCTCAATGAAAGCACCAAAGTGTTTGTACCAAAATTGGGCACAACACTCTTCGGACGTATTTGAAAAGATTAAAATGAAAAATATAAATGAAAAATGAAGTTAATCTAATAAACACGCAAAAAACAGACAAACAGAAGTACAAGAACACAGAGATTTAGAGTGGTTCGGCATTGTAGCCTACGTCCACTATGGAAAGTTTGTTGTTTTATTGATGATTCTCGCTGGTTACAACTGATTACAACATTACACTCAAGATACAATGGAGATTTCGGTAGAGTATTGGCGTAGAAGAGTCAAAAGTCCATTTTATGGAGGCACTGGGCTGCTATTTATAGGTGTAGGCTAAAAATATCCAGCTCAAATCTCGAAAGACTCCTCTCATGTGGGTAGGCCCACCAGATCAATCCGAGGTTGATTGGGATCGATCCATGATCGATACACACTCATTTTGTATCGATCCAAAACACATCCATTTGGGTCGAGATCGATCATAGACCAAGTAGGGGTGGTATGCAAGCTCTTGTGAAAATTTGGTGGCATTTGGACTTGTAGATTCGAGTTATGATCGATCCAAGTTTGTATTTGCAAAACACTGACGAGTTCGTATCGATACAATTAGTATCGATGGCTTCGTATCGATGCTGGCTCGTATCAATCAGGGTGATGTGGCGCTATATTTTAGGATCAATCCACTTTTCATGCCGAGTGACCGAGTCTTCCACTTGAATGTGTTCTGTTCGTATTGATACAATGCAATTCCATTCGTATCGTTCTGGGCCATTCTTCTCGTATCGATGCTCGGTGCTCTACTTTATATCGATGATGTGTTGCTACTTCGTATTGATGGCTTTCACTTCAGTTTGTATCGATAAGTACTCATTCCTTTCGTATCGAAATTTTCTTATATGTTTCGTATCAACCACTGGCCGATCGATATGAACTGTCTGGATGAGATGATCGATACGAATAGCTTTAAAGCTGAAATGGTAAGTCTGATCGATGCAAGCTACTAATGGATACGAAGAGATGTGGTGGCTGATGGATACGAACCAATGCTTTCTTAAGGAATGGATACAAAATCCCATGGATACGAATGAGGCTGGTTTTGATGGATATGAAGGAGGTTGAATCATGATGGATACGAAATGAGGCTTCCTTCGTGCATCTTGATCGATCAATATCTTGAGCATACGAACTCCGATTGACTTGAAATTTGGAATGTTGACTTTTATAGCTTTGCTAGTCGTATTACATCGATTGTAGCTCGATCTGGACTTGGAAAAAATTCACCAGTATCCATAGCAGACCTGTGTATAACCGATCTTCGGGATGGTCCGTCTTCGGTTTCCAGTAGATTTCTTGGTGTCACGGCCTTGCCAAAAGGCGGGATAACAATCTCCACTCAATCGAAAGGAGGTTCCGAAAGTACTACTCGTACTCTAACTTGGAATTTGGGGTGTTGACAAGTTTTCTTGTCAACATTTACGAAATATCTAAACTATATAACCTTTTGTACTTTATAAACTTCCAATTTTTCTAAAGTAGATTCGTAGTGACTATCACTATAAGACAATACTTATAAAACTTTGTTTTAAAAATCATATTGCTTTTAAACTACATTTTAAACCACTTTAATACCTTTGCAAAAGGGTTTGAAAAACCAAAATAAGTCAATTTCAAAAACTATTTCAAAACACTTTTTAGAAATCAAACATAGAGTCATATTTCAAAGGTCGAATTTGTACCCGTACTTGAAATCAACTGGTAACCAAAACATCTCAAGGGATTCTTTAAGTCATCTAACCAACATCTTTCAAAGTGTTTCACAAAGAGGCTTAGCACTACCATAGTGCTTAAACATACTACTACTTCATCCTTTTTACCAAAAAGACTCAACTTTTAAACATCAAGTTCACATATAGCAAATTCAAGCTACCAAGCTATGACATACAATTATTTCACATAACAAATAATATAAGAATAGTAAATTCAATGATTGCGAGGAATCCCGTTGGATCCCTTCATAAAAATTACATCTTTTTCGAAGTGTGTTCGTTGTAGCCAATCCGCTACGAAACACTTCGACTTCCTTTCACATGTTCCCTACGGCAAAATGGTTATTTATGTCATCCGCTTCCGAGCGGGAACCAAACCAAAGAACAATAATAATTATTAAATGAAACTAGAAAACATAAGCAATAATATTTACACATAAAAATATTAATTTTTTAAAGCTATTTCAAAGTGAGTTATCTCATATTTATCCCTCAACCAAACCCAAGCAAAGCTCCTATCTTAATCCTACTACCACGTAAAAACAAAAGCGACCATTTTCCTTTACATTGGCTTGATCTAGGCCTCTCCCACTACTAAGATTGCTTGATCATAATCCCCCCAAAATCCATGCAACAAAATATAAGAGCAAGCAACATAAAAATTATTTTAACATTTATACACAAAAATTTAGCTAATTTATAAGTAAATTTTCTCACTTTCAAAAGCGACGAAATGCAATCTCAGTTTCCCTACTTTATCAACCAACCTCCTAACTACCAAATAAATACCACTACACTACCAAACTACAAAAGCCCTGGACCCCTCCCTTAAACTCATGGCCAAGACTAGAAAAGTGGGCTAGGCACTTTAAGTTGTCATCTTTTTTATGGTAGTGATGTTATCTAGGTTAGTGGAGGTTTATGTTTAAATTTGGGGCTAAAAAGAAGATGTTTAAACTAATTTGGAAATAGTTTATGAGGGGGAGAAAAATGGAGTTGAAAAAGAAAGCAAAACACAAATGAAAACCAAAGTGAAAAATAAGAAAATGAGTGACTTTTATAAACAAATGGAAATGGCAAATGAAACTAACACCCTTACTCACTTTTCACTCCATATCCCCTCACCCAAAAGACCAATTTACCCCCAAAGTACATTAAAAATGACCTCCCCAAGACCAAAAAAGAAAAAAGCCCACATGATGAGATGATGGAGAGGAAAAGTCCTTATACTTTATAATATAATTATACACTTAAAGCGTACTTTAAAAACCATTAAACAAACCCATCTTTTCTTGCTTTAATTAAATACTTGTTATATTATTTTATAACTTACGTCATGAACATAAATGTTGTTATAAAGTGTAAATGTGGCAACCTTCTACAACTTTTCATTCAATAAAAAGTCGAAAATCCAAAAATGACTTTCAGTCACATTTCCAGTTTTTCATCGAACTACTTATTTTTGTAAATCAATTTTGAAAATGAGTTCACCATCATTATTAAATAATAAAAATGAGTTATTTAAGCTTTTAAATAAACTATTTAAATATTTGAAATTAATTTAATATTCGCAAATCAAACGATAAAATTGTGGGTCGTTACAGACCTGGCACTCAACTCGAGGTTGGTTTGGGCTCATACATTTATTCATGTTTTCCCTTAGTTTGCTCCAGGTTCTGCCACCCCTATCTTCGGGTCTAACTCGTATATTCACCTATTTCATCCTATTCATGGATCGGTGCCCAATTGGCATGGTCGAGCCATGAACTTGAGTTTATTTGTTCTTTTCTAATTTCTAGCAATTTTCACTCTCTTGCCTTCGCATGATATATCTCATGTTTTCGAGTTCATTTTTCGCTATTTGTTCATTCGATTCGATCGTTTGAGTCTGTTTGAAGATTGCGTAAAAATCAACCATAATAGGGATAATGTTGGGTATGGATTGGTTAACCTATATGATGCTAGGATATTTTGCCGGGATAGACTTAAAACACCTAATTGCATGATCGAATTTTATACTCATTAGAAGAATTGAGTTTCAATGTGTGTGAATTGTTGGGTAATATGGAAGGCGTGGACGATGAAATAAATCAGTTTCTAATAGTAAGTGAACATGCAAATGTTTTTGTACTAGTTGCGGGACTACCGCTGAAATGTACCATAGAGTTTTGAATAGATCTGGTACCAAAAAATGAACCATTTAGTATACCACCTAGTAGAATGACACCTACTGAGATGAAGGAGTTAACGGTACAATTAGTGGATTTGAAGTGGAGGAGTTTTATTAGACCAAACAATTTTCCTTGGGGAGATGCAGTCATGTTCGCGAAAAAACCATATGGATTATTGAGGTTGTGTATTGATTATAGGAATTTAAATTAGAAGACGATAGAGAATCATTTTCTTTCCTAGAATATATGATTTTTTCGATCAATTGAGCAGAACCAAGGTGTTCTTGCAATTGGACTTAGCTTCCATCAATAAATATTGGTGAAGGAAAGTACACCGACAATGGCATTTCAAACGATATAAGCGTATGAATGGTTAGTCACGCCCTTTGCACTGACCAACGCTCCTACTTTATTTGTAGGTTTGGTGAACCGAATCTTCCAAGAGAAGTTAGACAGATTCATATTGGTGTTTATTGATGAAATCTTGAGATATTCTAAGATTGAATGAGATCATAAAGTCCATCTCATATAGTACTAGGTATGCCAAGGCAGCATTGGCTAAAGGCGAAATTTTCAAAATTTCATTTCTAGGAAAGGGAAGTGAAGTTTCTTGGACATGTAGTTTCAGAGAATGGATTGTCTTTGGTTCCACCAAAGATCAAAGCTATTAATAGTTAGAAATGATCCAAGGCTATAACACAGATTAAGGGTTTTTCAGGATTGACTGGCTACTACCAGAGATTTATTAAAGATTTCTCTCGTATAGCAGCACATGTGACTAAACTAACAAGAAAGGACATAAAAAAAATTTGGACCGATTGCAAAAAAGCATTTCAGAAGCTAATGCATTTATTGACTAATGCATATGTATTACTTGTTTTGGATGGAAATCGAGATTTGGTAGTTTATACCAATGCTTGTGGAATTGGTTTGGGAGCTATATTGATGCAGAAAGGTAGAGTCACTGCCTTTTCTTCTCGACAGCTTCGACCGTATGAAGTTCGTTATCCTACTCATGGTTTGGAGTTAACTAGTATAATTTTTGCATTAAAGGTGTGGAGGCACTACCTTTTGGGAGAATGATTTGAATTGTTTATGGATCATAAGGCCTTGAAGTATTTATCCTCTCAGAAAGAGTTTAATGTAAGACCCAAAGATGGCTAAAGTTTTTGGCAACGTATGACATTAGGACTGAGTACACACAGGGAAAAGGAAATAAAGTTGTTGATGCACTTAGTATAAAACATATGAATGAGGTATTGGAGATGTTAGCTGAATGGAATAATTTGGAGCATCGGCTTCTTGTGGAGTAAGAATGAGGTCAACTTCCAATTCTAATTAGAGTAATGCAATGATCATTGGTTCAGAAGTTCGACCGGTATTCATTGAAAGAGTTATCGCAAGGCATATAGATCACCAATCACTAGCCAGCAGTTAAGAGACTAAAAGTGGGAAGTGAGACTGATGATTTGAAATAATTTGCATTTGACCATAGATGCTGGTTGAGAAAGAAGGGACGATTGTGTGTTCTAAATCTAGATAATCTAAGGAAGGAAGTTCTTAGACAATGCCAACGATCGAAGTTTACTATTCCTCTTCGAGGTTCGAAGATGTACCGGGATATGAAGACGAGTTTCTTCTAGGAAGATATAAAGAGAGATGTATGCTTATGGGTGAAGCAATGTATGAATTGCCAATAAGTGAATGTTGAGCATCAAAGTCAAGTGGATTACTTCAACCTTTACAAGCACCACTATTGAAATGAGATTCTATGAGGATATATTTTATTGATGGGTTACCAAGGTCGAATGGAAGAAATTAAAGTATTTGGGTCATAGTTGTTAGACTGACCAGGAGCACACACTTTATCCATGTAAAGTCAACAAGAACTACACATAGTTTAGCGAAACTATTCGTGAAGAATGTAGTCAGGCTTCGTGGAATACTGAGTAGTATTGTAAGCGATAGAGACCCTTTTCTTACTAATGAGTTCTAGAAGAGCCTACAAGATGTATTAGGTACCAAGTTAAAGATCAGTACCGCTTACCATCTATATATGGACAGACACACGTAAAGGGTTAGCAAAGTACTCAAAGATTTACTAAGAGCTTTTGTATTAGACTTTGGAGGGTTATGGGAAGAAAATTGGCACTTAAGCAAGTTTTCTTATAATAATAATTATCAAACTAGAATAATAATGACACCTTTCTAAGTACTTTATAGAAGGTCATGCAAATGACTTGCATTTTGGTTGGAGACAGGTGATAGACTAATGCTTGGTACAGATTTGGTGAAAGAAGTGATTGAAAAGATTGAGTTAATCCGTGGAAGGAGAAGGCGCAATCAAGGAAGAAAAGTTACACAGATAGTAGTCGTAAGGACATAGAATTTTCAGTCGGAGATTATGTTTCTATTAAGGTATAACCAGTGAAGGGTGATAGGATTTTGGAAGTCGAGAAAGTTGGTACCTAGATATGTTGGTACATTTCCTATTAAAAAGAGAATCGGGAAACTCGCATATCGTATCGAGTTGCCAAATACTTTGGCAGGAGTCCATAGTTTCTTTCACATATCTCATTTAAGGAAGTATGTGCGTGATCCGAAGATTACTATATAATCTACGGTTTTGAAAATTTTAGTAGTGGAGTCTAATATGACTGTCATTAGGTGACTTATTCCTATAGTTGGATAAAGATACTATGGAGCTTAGAAATAAGATGGTAAATTCAGTAAAGGTCCAATGGAGTGACGATAAATGATGCTGTACTTGGGAGATTGAGGGTAGGATTAGCAAGGCTTATCCTGAGTTATTTTGATGTATGATCTATGTTGTTGTATATATTTTTGATTAGTAGTTTTGCTAGTATTGTTTATTTTATGTGCTTGTGACACATGTTTGAACGATTGATATGCTTGATTGTTTTTACCGTATCAGAATTTCGAAGACAAAATTCTTTAAGTTGGGGAGCCTGTAACACTCCGAACTTTAGTAGCACATTATTCTTCATATTTAATTAAGAAATAATTAAATAAACAGCCTGCATAAGATGTGTAAGGTTAGGATTTGCTAATATAATTAGTTCGACCATAAATATTAATTAACTATGAATAATTCTAACTTTACGCTGAATAATATCGCCATAACTTTATTGTTTGATGTCTGTAATTTGGATTTGAGTGTAGATCCGAATTTTTGTTTATATTTTCAAGCATTTGGCATGGATAATCATTTATATGAATTATGGTTATCATTTGTTAATTTTGTGAAATTCTTCTAAAGGATTTTAAGTTAAATTCGTGGTTTTTGATCTTAAGTTCTTTTAATTTTTGATATCGTGTTTGGATATTATTTTGGAGAAGGGTTTTAAATTTCATAATTTTCTGAAATTGTATGAATTAATTATGAATTTTCTAAGTTGAGATAATGGAAAATTTCTTATTTTAATTATTTAAAATATGAAAAATAATTATTTTGCTTAGAATTTTTATATATTGCAAAAGATGGAAATTCTAATTTTTAGGATGGACTTTTCCCAAGCAATGTCGATTTATAATAAATTACTTTGTAAATGAAGGTTTTAGCTGCAAAAGGATAACTAAGGGTATAATTAAGGAATAATTATTACTTTGGGAAATAAGAGAAAGTTTCTCTCTATTACTATAAAGGATTTCTGAAAAGATTTAGTTAACTAATGATAATTTGATAAAGAAATTGGTTTGGTACAAAGTTATTGCTTTTAAAGGAAATGTATCGGTTTTTCAAATATTTACGAAAATACCGTTTTTAAACTACGAATGCAACCTTATGCTCCATAGTTATTGGTTTTTCTAACATGTGATAATGCTATGGTATAAACCTTCGATGGCTTTAAAGTTTTTGAAATTTGATAGCATCAATTTTTAGTCACTTGATAGCTTCATGTAAATTAGACATGTAAAAGTTATGTTTTACTTGACACTTGATTGCTTATTGACACTCAATAGCTTCATTAATTTTAGACATGTAATAGCTATGTTTTACTTGACATTTGATAGCTTTTTAACACTCAATAGCTTCATGTAGTTTGGACATATGATAACCATATTTTACCTGGCACTCGATAGCTTGCTGACACTCGATATCTTCATGTAGTTTAGACATCCAATAACTACATTTTCTTAACATGTGACAACTATATTCTTGACATGCGATAGCTATATTTACTACATGCGATAGCTATATTTTCTTGACATGCGATAGCTATATTTTTGGCATGTGATAACATATGTTTTTTAAAGTTCAAGGCAAAAGAATTTTCCAAGCGATAGCCTATGTTTTTAAAGCTCGATATCATTAGCTTTAACATGCAATATCATGTGTTTTTAGGTGCGATAGCAAAAGGTTTTGAAGAATAAGGTAGCTTATTATATTAACACTCGATTTAACTCTATACTGGCCTATGTTTTTCCTATAACAAAATATAGTTTTGTTAAATATTTCTAAGAAGGTTAGAAAAAGGAAATAAATGATATTTTTGCCCATTTTAAAAAAGTTTTGTGAAGGAAATTATTATTTAATTAAAAGTAATTTTTATGTATAAAATGGCTATAGTATGAACATATGTTTGTGATGGATGATGTTATTATATGTTCAATTTTGTATCTTGATCAGTTGATACTTTATATTTTAATTGTTGACATGCTCACTTATTTGTTATATGGTATCAACCAACAATTTTTGCCATTGGGATTTGTGAACCGCTGACTGGTCAAGGTTGATTTAGTAGTGGTTTTGGTTAGACTTAACTCCAGTGTGAGTATATTTGCATCCAAAATACTGTGATGATCAGATTGTGTTACGATTCCCGAACCAATCAATAGAAATAACTCATGCCATTTTAAAAACAGATTTAAGGGTAGAGACTGGGGTAGGGTTACGCCCTAATTTCCAACCATTAAGCCCTTAGTTGGTCAGGACAGCGATTCCATTACATATGGTTCTGCCAATATTAGGGCTAAAATTTGTGTTACGCGTCAGAAGGAACTCATGGCAATGATGCTCACCTATATTTTTCTCCTACCGAACTTAGGAGACCATTGTTATTTTCTCCTACCATATTTAGGAGACCATAGTTATCTTCTCCTACAGATCCTAGGGCAACATTGTTAATTTCATCTAAATGGAATAGAAGACCATTGGATTATCTGGTATATTTTGGTCCGAGTCATAGGTTTTTAGTTGGTCTATGAAAACTAATAGGTTCATAGTGATAGTAGGAAAACTATGTCGTTGAATGGATAACTTTATAGGATTGGGTAATTATGGAATGTGTAACCCTATTACCCTAGTGAATGATGGACTATTCATTTTAACCCATTTATGCATGATGATATTATGATTATGTTCTAATCATTTTGTTTGCAAGATATGTTATCATTTGATTGTAAAGATAATAATGTAGGGAAACGCGTTTTGTGCTTCAGCGGCGTGGTCTCACTAGTTATCTATTTTTGGATTGAGATGGTATAAAATTATTTACATCATACTTTTTATCCGATTTGAAGTTTTTGATTTCCCCCTAAAATCTCGGATAACCAATTGAAATTATGTCGAATGAGAGCGTGGTATTTCAGGTAAAGATAAATAAGCTTTTGGAGAAATGTAGGAGGTAAGCTAATATCACGAGCATATTTTCATTGTGCAATTTTAACTACTTTATTTTGGAGTTATATAAAAAGATGAGTACTGTTACTATCAAGTAGATAAGACTCGATCATCCAAGGAGGTATCATCATATGTCGCTCTTAGAATTATAATTGTATTTATTAAGTTTTATGTGAATGATGTAATCGCGAGGTTATTTAACTGAAATGTAATGAATTTTCAAATAAATGAATGAATTTTTTTGCTGAAATTTGTAAATTCATGTGCTCATGATGTTAATGATACAATAACTGATCTCACTTTCTTATTCTAAAATAATGCCGAGGTTGACTACAACATCAATATACTATTTTCAAGCCCCAAAATTAGGGACATTTCAAATAATTAGTTAACTTCTAATGCTAAGATGCTAAAGTGATAGGTATTTTATTAATGTTTATATATTGTAAATTCACCAAAAGATCTTTTAGTCGAAAGGGGCAAGTAGCAAAAGGATATATCATTCGGTTGCTATGTTATTTAAACCACACTAACCGTGTTAATTCTAAATTTATACCCTAATACCAAAAGCCGAAGGCTTTTATTGACCAAAAGTGTGTAGGTGACATGTACGTAGTAGGAAAATATCAAAGTAGCCAACAATCAATTAAAGGAATATTAACTTAAGACACAGGCCCTAGGAATATACAACATGAAATGTTATAATTCTAGAAGATCTTCACTGTTCGTGATGAAACTTGTAGAAACTTTATAAAGCAAAGACATGGATGTAGACACATTAAAAAATACATCTTAAATTTACAAGCATCGGGTCAAATATGTTAGAAGAATGTCAAGTGTCATTAACCCAATGGCCAATTTCAACCAGGTTTGCCACATCAACTTCAGTTCCTTATAAATAGGAGTGGATCCCACTATGGTGATCATAAGAACAAGAGACTTCAAAAATAAATGTACATTCTATATTAGAGATTTGGCGAAAATTTCATTAATGGTTTCTCGGTCAAAACTATTAATCTTCACATATAGCCTCTAAAGAAGAAAAGTATCTCGAGTAGATGTAGGGAATCTTTAAACAACATAAGTCTATTTGTCCTTTACTTACTTTCGGAATTTACATTTACTTTTCAATGCTTAGTTTTTTTCTACCATCCTAGACCTTTGGTGCCACTAAAGAACCAAAGTCCTCTAACCAAAATGCTGATTTCAGGCTTTGCTTGTAGTTGCAGTGAAAATTACAACAACAAAGGTAATTAAGCAAAAAGTCTCCAAATCACTTAGGGCATGGAGATAAATATACAAAATAGGGCAACAGTAAGGAATTTACACTCAAAAAGAATCTTGGATAACGAACCTGTCCACAAAAGTACAAAGATATATGTTTGCTTACATTTCTATCAAATTGTACCAAGTGTTATAACATTATAGAACACATAACACACAGGAAGAAATATAAAATGTGTACATATTGATAGAGTTAGAGGTATGTCCTGGGCCAATTATGTAATTTGTTACATATATCTAACTCAATAACCTAATCTTGTTCATAATGAAGGTGTTTGATTTCTATGATATACTTTGTTTTATTGTGATATAATTAATTAAGTCACTAACTTAAAGTATATTAAGTAGAAAATCCTTAAATGATTGTTACGTGATAGTAATTACAGTGTGTTATAATCATGCGAAATTTATCATATTAAAACAACATATTGTTTGAAATATTCTTTGCCAAGAAGTTTTGAGAAAGGATAACGATTCATCTGTTGAGACTCGAGTATGCAACGCTCTCCAAATGTTAGGCGGTCTATTACTCATGGTTGCTGAGGGCAGTAAATGGTTACGTACTAATAGTTATTGGATAATTACAGAATGGCTCATTCGACAGTTTTATGTTGGTTAATATAGCAAAGGTCAAACAAAAATATCGAAATGATGATATTTGTGGCGACCGTCCTACATCACCAGTACCCGATAATGTGATAACCTACACATTAACGGTGCCTGGTTGATGTGGGGCAATCATCAAGGCTTTAAGGTAAAATAAATCAATCACATAACTTGTCTATATCTCACGGTGCATCGAATAAAATATGATGCTAAAAATCTCAGATATAAATAGACGAGACAATAATAACTGAATGAATCATAGAAATCAAAGTACACAGATCCATTCAATATACAACATAAGTGATTGGATTATACATCAAGTAATAACTCATAAGTAAACTATCTATGGATAACAAAGGCACTAGAAAGCTCCATAGTGTTGTGCAGTGAAATAGCAAATCATAATAAGTAAATGCTGTAATACGAGGGTGTGATCTTTAGCCCATCCTCTGTCCAGCTCCACGTGCTCACTAGACCTAGTATCCCTAATCTACTCATTTAACAATACCTGGAATAATAAGAAGCAAAGCATGAAGTCTCGAGTCAAACAACAGTCTGGTATAAGTGATAGAAAATATCAAATACCATAAAGTTAATATACCAAGACAAATGGTATAGAAAATCATACCTGACATGTCCTAGCTTCCACAAAGTTAGCACATACACAAGATATATGCTACTTAATATCATAGTTATCATGGGTGTACTATACATCAAAGTACTAAAGGGGTGTCTAGATATCTTCGATAATATCCACATTGTGCGACATCCTTAGTGGGAGAAGCAATCAAATAAACATGACACCTATCATCCATCCTTACATTCACTCACTCAATGCATTGGATATATGATACTCGTATGACCCTATTGCATAACTAAGGACTACTCAATGTCTCGGTTTCTCAGTACTCGAATCCATTCCACTCAATAGGCCAGGAACTAGACTTTCATTGCACTTAGTCCACGGTAAAAACAGATCAAAACACCATGTAATTTATGGCTTATTGCACTCCCAAGTGAGCGTCCTTACAAACCCCTACTTGATGAGTACATTTTGAAACCTACGAGTATCAACTATCCCTTTGCACGTGTCTTCCATAGTAGAGCTCGTCCTGGAACTGTCCTAACGACTCCCGTCCGAAGTCATCGCGGTTGGGAACTATTCTAGATAGCCATTGCTAGTTGTTGAATATCATCATTCATTCTGTAACTTTCCTCCAACAGTTCCTTTGGTCCGACTCATAGTCACCCACTCTGCATCTCGAAGTACAACAATCCATTGTCGAATCCATCACTTCCCATCACAGAATTATCATCATCGAATCTTGCATCGTCTTTTAAAATCATCACCAAACCTTATGGTTCGATATCGACCCTACCCTTAGCCTGAAGTAAAAGCACTCAGGGCTTAAAGTAAGTGTAAACGTGGTGACTCGAAGCAATTATCCTTGTGACTCAAAGCAAGCACATGAAGACTCGAAGCTACCTCACAAACTTCCATCATTGAACCATGCAACACCGAACCATCACCACCGATCCATCCCATCACCAATTCCATGTTTGAATGCAATAAGCCATTCTCCCCCACATGAAACTCCCCTCCACCAATCCATCACTATCATTGATCGTTATCCAATGGATCAGTACCTATCCATAGCCACCGATCCATCCCTTAGCCAAATTTCTCTTTGCTCCACTAACCCTTACCACAAGCAAACATTCTCCTAGTTCAAAGCAAGTCCAAGACTGATCCCAGACTTGTTATTTTCTCCTATCTTCTCATGCGATTCATCAATAAATGCTAGCAATCCAAAGCATTCCATCATATAACTCGAACCAAACCATCCCAAGACACGAGCACGCCCCGAAGAAACTTCCCATGGATCCATAGTCTCCAAATCATCACTGAACCATCTTCAATCGTTCATAACTCAGAACAAACTTTAAATGACTTGAAATTTGGGACGTAACCTCATGAGGCCTTCCTTATTATCTCATATGGATCACACCAAATTTTGTTCAAGGATAATCACCGATCCATGACTTATTCCTAGAACTAAATTGCCATTCGATCAGAGTTTTCAACCAAACAAACATAACATATTCAAGTATTCATTACATATAATATATCCTAATAAGCATACATTCATACACATCAAAGCGAAGCCTAAATCTAAGGGTATAACTATAAGAACAAGGGAGACCCATAAGAATACAAATTTACAAATCTTTTCCAAATCATTTGAAAATTTATCTATGTGATTAGTTAAAGTTCAAAACACGTTTTAGGTCCAAAAATCATTTTAAAACATTATTTTAAGGTGTGTAATGACTAATTAGTAAATGACAGGTTCTAGCCACTCACCTAAAATACAAGCAATTAAAAGCAACCCAAGAATGCATAAAATCCAAGAATCTACATCAGCTATAAATGATCTCCAACAGCAAATATTCAATACAAATACCAATCGCGCTAATCCCCTCCTTAATGACATGTTTAGGCTAATTAAAAAGGCTTATAGTAACTTTTTGGCTTAGAAATGGTTAAGGAAGGTTCTCTCTATTTTTGGGAAGCGTAAATGATGGAGAAAAGTCCCATCAGCCCCATCATCATGCTAATCTCGTAATGAGCTTTGGGCCTAACCATTAACTCACTAATTACCCACTAAGCTGTCCAAAATCAATTGAAACTTCAAACAGACACATCTCCCTAACGACAAGTCTGTTTTCCTATTATGACCACTCTATGGAAAGAGAAACCATCATCTCGATCTAGTGAAAGTTTTCGGACCCTAATTTGGCTCCTATTAAAAGCTGTAAGCCATACAAGATTTTCTGGGTTAAAATCATTTGATAAAAATTCAAAGGATGGAAAATGTCTCTAGTAGTCATTTCCTAAAGTCACAGAATCGTACGACCCTAAATAAAAATAATACTAACATTTTATTATCCTCCAATACATAAAATACGGTCGTTATATTCTCTCCCATTTAGGATTTTGCCATCGTAATCCCAAACAAAATCAATAAGGTTATCGACATGCCTAACAACCATATAAAAGCACAGGCGATGATCGCACATCAAACATGTATACACAAAAACAAATGAAAAAAAACATACAAACCTATCCTAGCATGCATGATACTACATTAGCTAGACTGCATGATATCATAAGTGAAAGTAAGAGTGATAAATAGAAAGTCTCACCAAGTAAAGAGCTCTAGATAAGTTGTCCTCATGCTCTCCTCGGTTTCCTAAGTGCAATCGCCTTCGCTTTCGCTCCACTGAACCTTCACCAACTTTACTGTTTCCTTCTAAGCAGCTTCTTATCACATTTGATGATACGAACAGGCCTACAAGGTCTCGAAGCCTCGTGTTCAATCTCGTTATCATCTAGTTGATCTGATGCGATAGTTAAGCCTAAGTCGTGTACAAATTTCTACAAGTGAGAAACGTGGAACACATTGTGCACTCCCGCCATTCTTTGAGGTAAGTTGACTCTACAAACAAGGTTCTCAATCTTCTCTAGTATCTAAAAAGGACTTACAAATCTCGATGCCAACTTCCCTTTACTACCGAACCGAATTACATTCTTCAATGAAAAGATCTTGACAAATATCGTATCGCCCACATGGAACTCTAAATTTCTATGTCTCTTATTAACGTAGCTCTTCTGTCTATCTTGAGCAACTTTCATTCATTGTCGAATGATCTCGATTTTCTTTGAGGCTTCTCTAATCATATCTGGCCCAATTATCAGTTTTTTTCCCACTTCCCACCAACATAAAGAAGCATTGCACGATTGGTCATACAATGCTTTGAATGGTTCCATACCGATGTTTGGACCGATATTTATTGTTGTATGAAAATTCAAAGAGATGTAAGTGATCATCCCATGAGCCTCCAAAGTCGAGTATACAAGCCCACAAGTGATCCTCTAAGATACGATTCACTCTTTCAGTTTGGTCGTTAGTTTGAGGGTGATAAGCTGTACTCGGATGTGGCTTTATCCCCAATGCCTCTTGTAAGCTCTTCCAAAACTCACTAGTAAACAACGGGTCCCAGTCACTAACAATGCTCTTTGGCACACCATGGAATCATACTATCTACTTCACATACAATTCGGCCATTTTGGTTGCCGTTCTACTTGACTTGACATGTATAAATCTGGAGCTCTTGGTCTTGACCCAAATGTTATCGTATCTTGATCTAGTCCTTTGCAGTCCATCAATGATATTCATCAATACATTCTCCCATTTCCACTTGGGTACTTCTCGTAGTTGCATCAAACCACTAGGATTCTTCTGCTTTGCCTTAATCAATTGGCATTTCATGCACTTTGAGATAATGTCCCAGTGTCTTTCTTCATCCCTTCCCAATAATAGGTCTTCCGCATATCACGATACATCTTACTACCACCAGGATAGATAGTCAATGTTAAATGATGGTACTCTCATAGGACCTCACCCCTTAACCCATCGACATCAGGAACAAACAATCTTCCATCCTTGCGGAGCCAACAATCTAAGTCAAGTCTGTATTGTCTCATCTCTTCAGGCTCTACCCTCTCTTCAATCCTAGCAAAGATCTCAGCTTATGTAACATCATGCCTTTGACTAGTAACGATCCTCTCAACAAAAGTAGGTATGATAGTCAAGCTTGCCAATATCTTGGGCTCTAGCTCGCATCTTGGTCATAAATCATAACCAATAATATACTCTAACTACTTCCACTCTAGGAACATTGCTACCAAGCCGACATGTCTCCTATTCAATGCATCTACAACTGCATTTCCTTTTCCCAATGTATATGCAACATCAATGTCATAAGAGGCTAGGAACCTAACCATCACCACTAGTGGTGGTTAAGATCCTTTTAATAAAAGAGGCACTTCAATGATTTATGGTCGGTGAATAGTTCAAATATCTCTCCTAAAAGATAGTGCCTTTAGATCTTTAGTGCAAACACGATCGCTGCTAACTCCAAATCATGGGTCGGGTATTTCTTCTCGTATGGCTTCAGTTGTTGACTAGCATATGCAACAACTTTGCCCCTTTACATCAATACTACCCTCAATCTGGTACTACAGGCATCAGCGTATACCGTCATCTCTTCATTCCCACTCGGAATGATCAATATTGGTGCAGTCATCAACTTTTCTTTAAGACTCGCGAATGCATGCTCACATCTCGCATCCCAAGTAAAAGTCCAATTCTTTTTCGTCAATCAAATCAATGGTGTGGCTACTTTGGAGAAATCCTTGATGAATCGTCTCTAATATCCATCTAACCCTAAGAAACTTCTCACATCCATAGAGTATTTAGGCCTAGTCCAATCTTGAATAGCTGCAACTTCTTTAGGATTGATGGCAATTCCCTACTCAGAAACAACATGACCCAAGAATCACACTTCCCTCCTCCAGAAGTGACACTTCGAAAACTTTGCTTTAATTCAGCGCTCTCTACACCTCAAGCACGATCCTCAAATGTGTCTTGTCTTCCTCCTCTATCCGTGAGTAGATGAGAATATCATCGATGAACACAAGCACAAATTTACTTAGTTGACCACTAAAGACGCGGTGCATGAGATCAAAAAAGTATGCTGGTGCATTGGTTATCCCGAACGGTATAACAAACCACTCATAGGAACCAGATGGCAAATGAAATGCTATAATCGGAATACTCTCCTTTGCTACCCTCAGTTGGTGAAATCCCGTCGCAAGATCCAACTGAGAGATTACTCTAGCACCATGAAGCTGATCGAACAAGTATTCAACACATGAGAGTGGATACTAGTTCTACCTCATCACTTTATTCAGCTCACGGTAATCAACACACAATTTAACGGAACTATCCGCCTTTATGGCGAATACTACGGGTGCTCCCCACTTAGAAATACTTATATAAATGAACCCTTATCCCAATAGTCATTCACTTGCACCTCGAGCTCCCATTGCTCTCTTGGTGCCATCCTTCTATAAGGCATTACTATCGGTTTGGCATCTTTAAATAAATCAATATGGAGCTCGACCTCTCTATGTGGCAGAAGTCCGGTCACGTCCTCTAATACGTCTAGATACTCCCAAGCAATAGGCACCAATGACAACTCATCGTATGGGATATCGAGTGAATATAAAATGCTAATCATCACCTCATCATCTGGTAGGCAGCCTAACACGAACGTCTGCCCATCGTCTACCCCTATCATCGCCACTACTTCTCACAATCCACCATCACCCTATATCCATAAAGGCAGTCCATACCCAGAATAATACCAACCACACAAAACTCAAAACAAAGCAATCACAATCAAGAGAACATCCATGACTCGACAAGACCAAACCACGAACAACCGTACATAGGCCAGTGGTGCCTCCAAGTGGGTTCGCCACAATCAAAGGTCAGTTAATAATTTTGGGTTCCAATCCTAACTATCTACCAAGTCACTAGATATGAAGGAATGTGAAGCCCCAATATCATAAAAAACACATGTGGGAGCATCATAAATGGAAAGCATACTTTGAATAATGATGCCCTTTCCCTTCTCTTTGCCGATGGAGCATTCGACGAAGTCACGACATTGACAACATACGCATTCATCACCTGCCTCTGCTTAGGTAACTCGAGACAGTCTTTATTAAGGTTCCCAAACGTGTTATAGATGAAACACTTTTTCTCCTCGGCTTTATAGTCTCTACTAATGTGACCCTTTTCCAAGCAGTTATAGCAAATCAACCCACTTTTGATCTTCTACTTCTGGTCGTCATGGTTTTAAACCTATTTCGCTTGTTGTTATTCCACTTTTCCTTGCCTCCCCCACCGATTACGGCTTTGGCTCTTCTTTACGAATAATAGTATTCGTCTTTAGATAAAGACTCTCTGTCTCGGAGCCTTCTCTACTAGCATCTCGAAAGTCTCATCGATATAGCTCACGAGTTTCTTTCTCAAGCAGTCATCCAAGCCAATGATGAATTTCTCATTCTTCTTTAATGGAGTGTTAGTAAAGGCCATCCCATATTTCAATAGGGCGTCCAACTAGCAACATACTCGGAGACAATCAGATCCCCTTTCTTCAGATCTACGAACTTCACTGCTAGTTCTTGACTCAACCTTCAAGTTGTCGGGAAGCCAACCTCTTTTTCATAGCGTTATCCAGCTCCAAATTATCGAAAATCCTTTTGCATGTATCAAGCCAATCTTGCACTTTCATCATCGACTCCATTCCTTGGAATCGTTAGAAAGACTAGCAAAGTCTTTGTCTAGCTTAGAGAAATCTACATTGGATCATCACCATCAATAGCAACACTCAAAGCGGCTAATTGAGCATTCTACAACATGATCTGCATCATGATATTGAACATCATCTGCACGTTGGGTTTAGTAGCTCCCAAGCTAGCTCCCTCTTTGACTCCAAAGACAGCAACATTCCTTATTTGATAACTCATCCTTTAATCTATAATAAGGATGATCAGTCTCTCTATAAGGTATTCTTCTTAAGTAATACTTGTGTGTGCAGTGCGACTTAATACTATAAGCTACTATATAGTTTTGAAAATCAAAATAAATAACAAGTATGTGATTTCGTATATATACATACTCTTGATTAAGTCTAAGGCGAGAACTCCTACAAATCTCTACTGGACCACGGTATCCCTTGGGTTAAAATATGCAACCTAAGCTCTGATACCAAATGTTATGACCATCCTACAACACCGGCATCAATAATGTGATAAACTACACCATAACGGTGCCTGGTGGATGTAGGGTGATCATCAAGGTTGTAAGGTATAATAAATCAACCATAGAACCTGTTGTATATCACACAGCACATCGAATAAAATGTAGTAGTAAACATCTAAGATATAAAATAGGCGAGACAGTAACAGTTGAATGAATCATAGAGATCAGAGTACACATATCCATACAGTATACAACATAACTGATAGAGTTATACATCAAATAAGAACTCATAAATAAACCATCTCTAGATAATAAAGGCACCGACAAGCTCCATAGTGCTGTGCAACAGAGTAGAAAATCATAATAAGTAAATGTAGTAATATGGGATTGTGATCTTCTGCCCTTCCTCTGTCCAGCTCCATGTGCTCACTAGACCCGATTTCCATAATCTACTCATTTAAGAGTACACGAAATAATAGAAAGAAAATAAATAAAGTCCCGAGTTAGACAACAGTTTGTTATGAGCAATAGAAAATCTCAAGTACTATAAAGTCAATATACTAGGACAAATGGTATGGAAAATCACACCAGACTTGTTCTTGCATCCATAGAGTTAGCACATACACAAGATATACGCTACTCTATGTCGTAGTCATTATGGGTGTACTATACATCGAAGTACTAAGGGTTGTCTAGATATCTACATCGATAATATCCGCATAGTGTGATATCCCCAGCGTGATAAGCAATCAAACAAACATAACATCCATCAGCCATCCTCACATTAACTCACTCAGTGCGTTGGATATATAATACTCATATGACCTCATCGCATAGCTAAGGACTACTCGATGTCCCAGTTTCTCGGTACTCAAATCCATGCCACTTAATAGGCCTATGACTAGACTGCATCGCACTCAGTCCCGGGAAAAATAGATTAAAACACTGTATGATCTAGGGCACATCGCACTCCCAAGTAAGCTTCCTTACATACCCTTACTTTACGAGTACACTTCAAAACCTACGAATATCAACGATCCCTTTGCACAAATCTTCCATAGTAGAGTTCATCCTAGAACTATCGTTATGACTCCCGTTCGAAGTCGTTGCGATTGGGAATTATTCTAGACATCCATCGTTAGTCCTGGAATATCATAAGTCATCCCGTAACCTACCTCTAACAGTTCCTTCAGTCTGACTCACAGTCAACCACTCTGCGTCTCAAAATACAGCTATCCATCATCAAAGCCATCACTTCCCATCATGGAATCATCATCATCGAACCACGCTTCATCATCGTCAAAAATCATTATCGAACTTTGTGGTTCGATACCGACCCTACCCTTAGCCTGAAGTAGAAGCACTCGGGGCTTAAAGTAAGTATAAATGTGAAGACTAGAAGCATTAGTTCCTATGACTCGAAGTATTATATGAAGACTCGAAGCTACCTCATAAACTTCCATCATCGAACCCTGAAACCCCGAATCATTACCACCGATCCATCCCATCGCTGATTCATCCCATCATTGATCCCACACATCAATGCAACAAGCCGAGCTTCTCCACGTGAAACTCCCCTTCACTAATCCATTACTTTCACTGATCGTTACCTCATGGATCGATACCGATCCATGGTCACCGATCCATCACTTAGCAAAATTTCTCCTTCTTTGCTTCTCTAACCCTTACACCAAGCAAACAGTCTCCTTGCTCTAAGCAAGTCCAAGACCGATCTCATACTTGTTATTTTCTCCCATCTTCTCATGCGATCCATCAATACATGCTAGTGACCTAAAGAATTCCATCATATAACACGAAATGAACCATTCTAAGACATGAGCATGCCCCGAAGAAACTTCCCTCTGATCCATAGTCTCCAAATCATCATCGATCCATCTTCAATCGTCCATCACTCAGGCAAACGAACTCCAAACGACTTGAAACTTGGGACATAGCTTTATGAGGCCTTCCTTATTGCCTCACATGGATCAGACCAAATTTGGGTCAAGTTGACTTCATGGATCATCCCCGATCCACGGCTTATTCCTAGAACTAAATCACCATTCGATCGACGTTTTCAACAAAACAAACATCATACTTCAAGCATTCATTATGTACAATATATCTTAACAAGCATACATCCATACACATCAAAGTGAAACCTAAGTCTAAAGGTATAACTATAAGAACAAGAGAGATCCATAAGAACATGAATTTTAGAAATCTTTTTCAAATTGTTTGAAATTTACATATGTGATTAGTTAAAGTTTAAAACACATTTTGGGATCCAAAAATCATTTTAAAGCATCATTTTAGGGTGTATAATGACTAAGTAGTAAGTGGGAGGTCCTAACCACTCACTTAAACTCCAAGCAATCTAAAGAACTCAAGAATGTATGAAATCCAAGAATCTACAGCAGCTTCAAATGATCTCTAATAATAAATCTTCAATCCAAATGTTAATATCGCTAATTCCCTCCTTAATGACAAGTTTATGCTAATTAAAGTAAGGTTTAGAGTGACTTTTTAGCTTAGAAGTCGTTAGTGGAGGTTTTAAGTCTATTTTTGGGAAGTGTGAAATGATGGAGAGAAGTCCCATCATCCCCATCATCATGCTAATGTAACACCCCATATTTTTATGACATTATTTAGGATATTTAATTAGCCAAAATTAAATTAAATAATGTGGAGATTAATGGATTGAGATTTGTTTTAGCTAAGGGTAGCCGTGCCACGATAGTGTGTTAATTAAAATGAAATAACCTAAACAAAGGTGTTAGGAAATGACAAGGGCAATATGGGAAATAGATGAAGCTTATACCCTAAACCCTTAGGAGATAGAATGCTCACGTTCATTCTCATTTTTATCAAACTAGAAAAGTACTAAGATCGGCCACCATTTTCACTCTCAAGAAGGAGATTAAAGCTAGGATTCAACAGAAAGGAAACAATCAACTAAATCAACATCAAATCTCACATCTATAATCTCAAAGCTAATGTGAATAATTACATCATCCCAAATTCTTCCAGTTTTTGGTTTTAAGACTAAGATCCGAAATGTTTTTGCAAGTAATTGCCATGTTTTGAGGATTAAAAGTTATATGTATGTTTGTTGGTGAATTATGCATGTTCATAATTATTTTAAATGATATGTTTGATATGAAAACCCTAAATTATGACATCCAAATGCTTTAAAAATTTAATAATACGTCGGAAATGATATTTTACAGATGCGTTTCAATTTTCATAATTTTTCGAATTAAGATGGATTTTATATTAATTTTCTAGTGACGGAAATTATTTATTGGGTTATAAATTATTTTAAGCTAAAATAATAAATATTTGGGGTTGAAATTTTTATATGTTAGGCAGTATATTAAAATAGATTTTCTGGGATTTTTCTAGATTTTTCCTAAGTTATTTGATGAATATATAAAATTATTTGAGTATGAGACTTAAATGTTTTATATATTTAATTAAGGAGAAGGGGCATTTTGTAAAATAAAATGATTATTAATTTTGAAAATAGTGGCAGCACATTTCTGAAAAGAATTTGTTAACCAATGAGAATTTGACAAACAAAAGCAGGTTAGTTGAAAAGTTATCCTTTTTAAGTTAAAAACAAAGAAATCATACATGTTTCATCCTATTAAAGCAATAAACCTTTCGACCCAGACCTTCCGACAAGGTCGAAAGGTTCGAAGCTTTCGACAAGGTTAAAAAAATGCATATGGTATCAAGTTACTTGGTACGTATTGAATTGGATAGAGTCGATGGGTTCTTAGTCGAAAGATTGATGGCCAAAGAGGTTAGGGTATGTTTGTTTTATAAACCAAAAGCTTTCACCTACTTTGCTTTCGAATTAAAGCTTTCGACTTGGTTGCTTTCGACCAGGTCAAATTGTTTAAAAGAAAGGTTTTAAAACTTTCAACACAGTCGAAAGGTTATTGCTGTTACTTTGTTTTGAAACCTTCCAACATAGTCGAAAGGTTACTGCCGCTTTATATAAATGTTTTATTTTGAACCTTCCGACAAAGTAAAAGGGTTTACTTTGATTTATTTCAAAAGGTTTACTTGTTTTAAAAACTAGCCGCTTCTCCATGCTTTCGAAAGGAAGCTTTCGACTTAGGTGATTTACCCTTGTTTTATAAATTGAACTATAATCCAAAGCTTTCGAAAGAGTTGTTTTAAAAGTTGCTTTAAAGCTTTCAAAGCAGAGCTTTCGACTTAGCCGAAAGGTTGCTTCCAATGGAGTCGAAATGTTTTAAAAGAAGGTTTTCCACCTATTTTAAATTGAACCTAGAAAACTTTTCGAAAGGTTGTGTTAAAGAAGAGTTAATGCTTTCAAAAGGATTTATTTACCGAATGGTTTTAAAATGAGTCGAAAGCAAAGCTTTTGAAGGGATCGAAAGCCAAACTTTTGATGGAGTCGAAAGTTATCCTTTCGAAGGAATCGAAAGGTAGCTTCTGACTAGGTCAAAAGGTTTAGTTTCTGAATGATTCCAAAAGGTTTTAAATGGAAGGATTTCCAAAGATTTTTTAAGGCAATGTTTCAAGTCATTTTAAAATAGGATGTCTAAGGTTTTATTGCTTTCAAAAGGTTTGAAGTTCAATGGGTTCGAAAGGTTTGAGGTTCAATGGTTTTGAGTTTCAATGGTTTCGAAAGGTTTTGATTTCTAAGGGTTTTGAGGGTAACAATAGAAACAATAAATGAATATGACCTAAGTTAGGGATACTGATGGAAATAGGTTAATCATGGGGCTAACATGATATAAATAGAATCATGGGGTTAACAATAGAATCATAGGGTTAACATGATATAAATAGAATCATGGGGCTAACATGATATAAATAGATTCATGGGGCTAGCATGAGTCAAATGGAAAATTCAAATAGAATCATGGAGCTAACATGATATAAATAGAATCATGGGCTTAACATGATACAAATAGAATCATGGGGCTAACATGATATAAATAAACTCATGGGGCTAACATGAGACCATTCAATTCATGGAGCTAACATGAAATAATTAGACTCATGGGGCCAGCATGAATCATGTGGCAAATGATGGGTTCATAGTCATCCTAGGAAAACTATGTGAAGTGAGATGAATAGTCTACATCAACTTAAGCAAAGTGAATGCGGAATAGGTAGTCCCTCTTTGATATAATTAAACTCTAATTGGGGATGGGGAAATCCTAATTGTTTTCAAGTATGCATATCACCATAATGTTTTAACCATTGTGGATGCAGGGGCACAGTATATGGTTTTATGAAAGGTTTGGAAAAAGATATGTTTTAAAAGGATGTTAATGAGGGGAAACCCGTTCCGCTAAGCGGCGTGGTCTCACTTAACATAATTAAACCGGGATGTATAATATTATTCACACCAGGCTTTATGTCTGACTCGAAGTTTATGTTTTCCCCTTAAACTCTCGTGTGCTTAAAATTAATTTGTGTAGGCTGAAGGGTTAAGGTCTTTTTCAGGTTTTAGAATGTTAACGAATAACATACTAGAGGCATGCAGGAGGCAACGGATAACTATTTAGGATTTGCAGTTCTTGTTATGTTTCGATGAGTTTTCCACTGGGTTGTTTGTATTAAGTCTATTATGACTATATAACTCTGATCATCCAAAGGGGTATCTTCATATACTGCTCTTGGCGTAATTTGTAATAATTATATTTTATCTGTGCCTGGGAATGATTTGGGATTATGTGTTATGAATGTGAAACAATTGGTTTTGAAATGTAATAAAGTAAAAGTTGTTTTTGGAACCTATGTTTTGTTTCATATTCAAGTGCTTCATATATTATTGATACCATTAACATAGCCATATTTAGTCGTCGGAAGCTAATACTATAGATTACCGCAGCATCTGTAATGCTTGGTTTTGGGCCTCTAGATAGGGAATGTTACAGCTTGGTATCAAAGCATGGTCTATGAAATACTTTAACTAAAAATGATTTTTGGAAACATAATCCTTAGAAATTAGAGTTAAGATCGGGGTGTAGGATAACGCTATAGTAACGTACTTGTATTTGCTATATATGTAAGTATATGCTATATCCCTAGACTCCTATCTTAGTTAGGCTATTCATCTGTTTCTCATGTGGTTTGAATACAGATATGGAACGAAGAAGAGGCAAGTAAACCTTGGAGGAGATAGCACCACTACTAATGGAAATGCCCAACCAAATGCTAGAAGAGATTGCGGTCAGGCTCAAGTTGAAAATGTGGGTGCTGGGGTTCCTTAAGTGGATATGGAGCCTTGTATCAGTTGTTGGAAAACCTTTTGCAAGCATAAGCTGCTGGAAATGTTGGTGGAGCAAATCCTGTAGTTCCAGTTGGATATAACTATGCTAAGCTGAGTAGAGACTATACCAGTTTGGGCGGAAAGCCGTTTGCTAGAACGGAAGATGCTGTTGAAGTGGAGAATTGGCTGTTGAGATGTGAAAGGATTTTCACGGATCTAGGATTGAATGATGGGGGAGAAGAGAAGGCTAGCCTCGAGACAGTTGGGTTAGCACTTCATTTGTGGAACAGTATGACGATCGGAGTGCCAGAGGAAGAGTTGACTTGGGTAGACTTCGGGAGGAGTTTTGAGCAAAGGTTCTTGTATGAGGTAGCCAAGTCGGCATTAATGAGAAAGTTTATAGATCATGTCCAAGGACAAATGTCTGTGATCGAGTATGTTGCTAGGTTTGATGAGCTATCTCGATATGGTTATGCTTTGGTTGACACGGATGTCAGAAGGAATGAGAGATTCATTAGAGGATTGAGGCCAGAGCTTGGTAGAATGACCATGGCCCATATTCGAGATTCTTCTAATGTGGTAGTGGAAATGGACATTCGCCATGAGGAAATGCTTGCTGTTTTGTCTAGGGAGAAGCCAGTTGAATTCAATGGTCCTTAGAGGAAGAAGAGAAAGTTCTTCAAGAAGAAGGGCGCTCAGAGAGAAGGAGCAGCCAAGAAAGAGGAAGCAGATATAGTTTGCTACAAGTGTGATAAGAAGGGTCACTACGCTAATGGGTGCCGCTCGGGAGATGAAAAGTCGGTTGTGGGGAAGCAGAAAGTGCAATGCTATAATTTCAACCATATGGGGCATTACAATAAAAAATGTCCTGAAGCCGCGAAGGCAAGAAAAGGAAAGGTCTTTGCGTTGGAGCTATCATCTTCTAAACCAACTACTGCTGAGAAAGGAAAGTCTATGATGGAAGGTATGCTTTTGATCCATGGCATACCAGTTAGGGTATTATTTGATACCGGAGCATCTCATTTTTCTATTTCTCGATGTTTGGTAGATACGCTTAACCTAGAACCCTCATATTTAGTTACTTCCTTAAGGGTTTCAAATCCGATAGGACGGTATGCAACGCTTGGGATGAGATGTGACCATTTAGAGTTTGATTTGCTAGGCCATACTTTTGAGTGATGTTTGCTTGTGTTTGACTTTGGGGGATTTGGGATTATCCTTGGGATGGATTGGTTAAGTAAATATGATGCTAGGATATTTTTCCATGAAAATATCACTTAGTCACCCGGATTGTAGTGATTAGATAGATTATAATGTAAAGAACCCTAGTTTTGAAGTGAATGCTTTATTGGGTATCATGGAGTTGGAAGATGAGTTGCATCGAGTCTTTGTAGTTAGAGAATTTGCTGATGTATTTGAGCCGGTAGTTGGACTGCCACCGAAACGAGCCACAGAGTTTTGGATTGATTTGGTGCCTAGAGCAGAGCCGGTGAGTAGGCCGCTGAGCTGGATGACACCCACTGAGATGAGAGAGTTGAGGGTGCAGTTGGTGAATTGGAAGGCAAGAGTTTTATTCGACCAAGTAGTTCACCATGGGGGGCTGCCGCCGTGTTTGCTAAGAAGCCAGATGGATCGTTAAGACTGTGTATCAATTATCGTAAGTTGAATGAGAAGACGATAAAGAACCGATATCCATTGCCGATAATTGACGATTTGTTCGATCAGTTAAGTGGAGCCAAGATATTTTCTCAGCTGAATTCGCCGACGGGATTTCATCAGCTTAAAGTGGTAGAGGATAGCATTCCTTTGACGGAGTTTAGGACAAGATATGGATCGTACGAATGGTTAGTTATGCCGTTTGGACTAACTAATGCGCCATCATTCTTTGTGGATCTGATGAATAGAATTTTTTGAGAGCACTTAGATAGATTTGTGTTGGTCTTCATAGATGACATTTTGATATACTCTAAGAATGAGAAGGAGCATGAAGTCCATCTTAGAGTTGTGCTTGAGACGTTGAGAGAGCATCAGTTGAAGGCTAAGTTTTTGAAGTGTCATTTTTGGAAGAAGGAAGTGAAGTTCCTTGGTCATGTCATCTCAGAGAAAGGATTGTCTATGGATCCAACGAAGATTGAGATGGTGAATAATTGGAAGAGACCCGAGACGGTGACTAAGATTAAGAGTTTTCTTGGATTGGCTGGATATTATCGAAGGTTTATCAAGGATTTTTCGCAGATAGCTGCACCGATGACCAAGTTTACGCGAAAATATGCGAAGTTTGTGTGTACTGATAAGTGTGAGGAAGCATTCCAAAGCTTGAAACACTTATTGACCCATGCACCGGTGTTAGTGGTTCCGGAGGGGAATTAAGATTTGGTTGTTTATACTGATGCGTGTGGAACTAGATTGGGAGCTGTGTTGATGCAAAGAGGTAAAGTGATTGCTTGTGCTTCTAGATAGCTCAGACCACATGAATTTAGGTATCCAACCTATGATTTGGAGTTAGCTGCCATCATATTTGCTTTGAATGTGTGGAGGCATTATCTTTTAGGAGAGCAATTTAAGCTTTATACTGATCATAAGTCGTTGAAGTATTTGTTCTTTCGGAAGGAGCTAAACATGAGACAACATAGATGGTTGGAGTTTATTGTTGCTTATGATTTTGGAATTGAGTACACACCTGGAAAAGGAAATAAGGTGGCAGATGCACTCAGCTGGAAACATCAGAATGCGATATTGGCTATGAATGCTGAGTGGAAAGATTTGGAAGCATTATCAGCTTGTAGTCTGTAATTTAGATCCGGGGAAGGTTCTAGTACCGGAAGTGCTGCATTGTCTTATTTAGAAGTCAGACCGGTAACGATTGAGAAGATAGCTTCTAAGCAAGGGGAGTATCCAAATTTGGCGGAACGGATCAAAAGGTTGAGGGAAGGAAAGGAGAGCGATGACCTAAAGGATTTCAGTCTTGACCAGAATGGGTTGTTGAGAAAGAAAGGGAGGTTGTGTGTTCCGAATGTAGAAAACATGAGGAAGGAAGTTTTGGACAAGTGCCATCGTTCGAAGTTCACTATCCATCCAGGAGGAACGAAGATGTATCAGGACATGAAGAGAAGTTTTTTCTGGGAAGGTATGAAATGGGACATTGGTGTATGTGTTAAGCAGTGCTTGAATTGCCAACGGGCAAAGGCTGAACACCAGAAGCCTAGTGTATTGCTTCAACCGTTGGAAGTTCCGTTGTGGAAATGGGATTCTATCTCTATCGATTTTATTGTGGGTTGCCAAGGTCTAGTAGAGGAAATGAAAGCATATGGGTCATAGTAGATAGATTGACTAAGAGTGCCCATTTCATTCCGGTAAAGTCAACTAGGAAGGCACCTATTTTGGCGAAGTTAATTATGAAGAATGCAGTTAGACTGCACGGGATTCCTAGTAGTATTGTCAGTGATAGAGATTCTTTGTTTACTAGTCAGTTCGGGAAAAGTCTACAGGAAGCATTAGGAACCAAGCTCAATAAGAGTACCGCTTACCATCCACAGACTGATGGGCAAACAGAAAGAGTTAACAAAATCTTGGATGATTTGTTAAGAGCTTGTGTATTGGATTTCGGGGGATCATGGGAGGACCATTTTCATTTAGTCGAGTTCTCGTATAACAATAGTTATTGGACTATTATTGGGATGGCACCATTTGAAGCTTTGTATGAAAGACCATGCAAGTCTCCCGTATGTTAGTTAGAGACCGGGATAGATTGGTTCTTTGTCCGGATTTGGTGAAGGAAGCTGCGGAGAAGATTGAGTTAATCCGAGCTAGGATGAAGGAAGCTCAATCTAGGCAGAAAAGTTATGCTGATAGAAGAAGGAAAGATTTAGAATTTTCTGTCGAAGACTATGTGTTTATTAACGTTACTTCGATGAAGGTTGTGATTAGATTTGGGAAATCAGGAAAGTTAGCACCTAGATTCATTGGTCCTTTTTGTATAGTAGAGAGGATCAGGGAACTCGCTTATAGAGTAGAGTTACCGAGTAGTTTGGCTGGAGTCCATGATGTTTTCCATGTTTCTCATCTTAGGAAATGTGTTAAAGACCCGGAGACTACTATAGCACCTACAGTTTTAGAAGATTTAGTAGTAGAACCAGATTTGAGCATAGTTAGAAAGCCGATTCAGTTTGTGGGTAGAGATGAGAAGAAGTTGAGGAATAATACAGTCAAGTTAGTAAAGGTTCGATGAAGTGACGATGCTAGAGATTATACTTGGGAAATGGAGAGTAGGATTAGAGATACTTATCTTGACTTGTTTAATGGTATGTTTTACCTTTGATTGTTTTGTTGTGTACCTTATCGTAACTTCGAGGATGAAATTCTTTAAGGTGGGGAGTCTGTAACACCCTATATTTTTATAACATTATTTAGGATATTTAATTAGCCAAAATTAAATAAAATAATGTGGAGATTAATGGATTGAGATTTGTTTAGCTAAGGGTAGCCGTGCCATGATAGTGTGTTAATTAAAATGAAATAACCTAAACAAAGGTGTTAGGAAATGACAAGGACAATACGGGAAATAGGTAGAGTTTATACCCTAAACCCTAAGGAGATAGAATGCTCACGTTCATTCTCATTTTTGTTAAACTAAAAAAAATACTAAGGCCGACCACCATTTTCACTCTCAAGAAGAAGATTAAAGCTAGGATTCAAGAGAAGGGAAACAATCAACTAAATCAACATCAAATCTCACATCTATAATCTCAAAGTTAAGGTGAATAATTACTACATCCCATATTCTTTTGGTTTTCGGTTTTAAGACTAAGATTTGAAATGCTTTTTCAAGTAATGCCATGTTTTGAGGATTAAAAGTTATATGTATGTTTGTTGGTGAATTATGCATGTTCATACTTGTTTCAAATGATATGTTTGATATGAAAACCTTAATTGATGGCATCAAAATGCCATGAAAATTTAATAATAGGTCGAAAATGATATTTCAGAGATGAGTTTCAATTTTCACAATTTTCCGAATTAAGGTGGATTTTATATTAATTTTCTAGTGTAGGAAATTATTTATTGGGTTATAAATTATTTTTGTCTAAAATAATAATTATTTGGGGTTGAAATTTTTATATGTTAGGCAACATATTAAAATAGATTTTCTGGTATTTTTCTAGATTTTTCCTAAGTTATTTGATGAATATATATAATTATTTAAGGTATGGGACTTAAATGTTTTATATATTTAATTAAGGAGAAGGGGCATTTTGTAAAATAAAATGATTATTAATTTTGGAAATAGTGGCTGCACATTTCTAAAAAGAATTTGTTAACCAATGAGAATTTGACAAACAAAGGCAGGTTAGTAGAAAATTTATCCTTTTAAGTTAAAAACAAAGAAATCATACTTTTAGAACATTTCAGCCTATTACAACAGTAAACCTTCCGACCCAGACCTTCCGACAAGGTCGAAAAGTTCTAAGCTTTCGACAAGGTCAAACCAATGCATACGGTATCAAGTTACTTGGTACGTAATGAATTGGACAGAGTTTAAGGGTACTTAGTCGAAAGGTTGATGGCCAAAGTGGTTTGGGTATGTTTGTTTTATAAACCAAAAGCTTTCACCTGCTTCGCTTTCAAAGTAGAGCTTTCGACTTGGTTGCTTTCGACCAGGTCAAAATGTTTAAAAGAAAGGTTTTAAACCTTTCGACACAGTCGAAAGGTTACTGCTGCAACTTTGCTTTGAAACCTTCTGACATAGTCGAAAGTTACTGCCGCTTTATAAAAATGTTTTGTTTTGAACCTTCCGACAAAGTCGAAGGGTTTACTTTATTGATTTCGAAAGGTTTACTTATTTTAAAAGTTAGCCACTTCTCCGTGCTTTCGAAAGGAAGCTTTCGACTTAGGTGATTTACCCTTGTTTTATAAATTGAACTATAATCTAAATCTTTTGAAAGAGTTGTTTTAAATGATGCTTTAAAGCTTTCGAAGTAGAGCTTTCGACTTAGCCGAAATGTTGCTTCCAATGGAGTCAAAAGGTTTTCCACCTGTTTTAAATTGAACCTAGAAAAGTTTTCAAAAGGTTGTGTTAAAGAAGAGTTAATGCTTTCGAAAGGATTTGTTTACTGAATGGTTTTAAAAGGGGCCAAAAGCAAAGCTTTCGAAGGGTTTGAAAGACAAGCTTTCGATGGAGTCGAAAGGTAACCTTTCGAAGGGGTCGAAAGGTAGCTTCCAACTAGGTCGAAAGGTTTAGTCTCTGAATGATTTCAGAAGGTTTTAAATGGAAGGATTTCCAAAGATTTTTTAAGGCAACGTTTCAAGTCGTTTTAAAATAGGATGTCTAAGGTTTTATTGCTTTCAAAAGGTTTGAAGTTCAACAAGTTCGAACGGTTTGAGGTTCAATAGTTTCGATAGTTTGAGTTTTAATGGTTTCGAAACGTTTTGATTTCTAAGGGTTTTGAGGGTACCAATAGAAACAATAAATGAATGTGACCAAAGTTAGGGATACTGATGGAAATAGGTTAATCATGGGGCTAACTTGGTATAAATAGAATCATGGGGTTAACGTGATATAAATAGAATCATAGGGTTAACATGATATAAATAGAATCATGGGGCTAACATGATACAAATAGATTCATGGGGCTAGCATGAGTCAAATGGCAAATTCAAATAGAATCATGGGGTTATCATGATATAAATAGAATCATGGGGTTAACATGATACAAATAGAATCATGGGGCTAACATGATATAAATAAACTCATGGGGCTAACATGAGACCATTAAATTCATGGGGCTAACATGAAATAATTAGATTCATGGGGCCAACATGAATCAAGTGGCAAAATGATGGGTTCATAGTCATCCTAGGAAAACTATGTGATGTGAGATGGATAGTCTACATCAACTTAAGCAAAGTGAATGTGGAATAGGTAGTCCCTCTTTGATATAATTATACTCTAATTAGGGATGGTGAAATCCAAATCGTTTTCAAGTATGCATATCACCAAAATGTTTTATAAATACATGTTTTAACCATTGTGGATGTAGGGGCACAGTATATGGTTTTATGAAAGGTATGGCAAAAGATTTGTTTTAAAAGGATGTTAGTGAGGGGAAACCCGTTACGCTAAGCTGCGTGTCTCACTTAACATAATTAAACCGGGATGTATAATATTATTCACACCAGGCTTTATGTCTGACTCGAAGTTTATGTTTTCCCCTTAAACTATCGGGTGCTCAAAATTAATTTGAGTAGGCTGAGGGGTTAAGGTCTTTTTCAAGTTTTAGAACGTTGACGAATAAGCTACCGGAGGCATGTAGGAGGCAACAGATAGCTATTTAGGATTTGCAGTTCTTGTTATGTTTCGATGAGTTTTCTACTAGGTTGTTTGTATTAAGTCTATTATGACTATATGACTCTGATCATCTAAGGGGGTATCTTCATATACCGCTCTTGGCATAATTTGTTATAATTATATTTTATCTATGCCTGGGAACGATTTGGGATTATGTGTTGTGAATATGAAGCAATTGGTTTTGAAATGTAATAAAGTAAAAGGCTTTTTTGAAACCTGTGTTTTGTTTCATATTCAAGTGCTTCTGATATTATTGATACCATTAACATAGCCATATTTAGTCATCGGAAGCTAATACTATAGATGACTGCAGCATCTGTACCGCTTAGTTTTGGGCCTCTAGATAAGGGATGTTACAGCTAATCCAGAAATGGGCTTTGGGCCCAACCATTAACCCACTAATAACCTATTGAGCTATCCAAAATAATGTGAAACTTCAAATAGCCATATCATCCAAATCGTAAGTCCGTTTTCCTATTATGACCACTCTACGACAAGAGAAAAAATCATCCTGATCTAACGGAAGTGGTTTCAAACCCCAATTCGGATCCCATCAAAATTTATAGGCCATACATGATTTTCTGGGGTCAAAATTATCCGATAAAAATTCTAAGAATGGAAAATGCCTCTAGTAGTCATTTCCCAAATTCATAGAATCATATGATCCTAAATAAAAATAGTATTTATATTCTATGATCCTTCGGTACATAGAATACTGATCGTTACAATATTACACAATTCTCTCGACATGAGAATACTATTGAAATTCTATGTGGATGCCCCAATTTGATTATAGTTAAATCATGGCATGGCCTCCACTAAACAACTATAGTTGGGTCTGCATTGAAGCAGTGGCAGATAAACAATATTAAATGGAAAATTTGTCTCCTTGGTATATGGGGTTAGTATCATGGTCAACTGTAGTCAACTCAAAATAAAAGTCTCCAACTAGAGCGGTGCAGCTAATAATAATGGTAATTATTGAACCAAGTATTTTGTGTTTGTAATAGTCAAGTTGAATGTGGACGATGTTGGAATTTTGACCAAAACCAAATTCCATAAGTCTTAATGTAATATAGTGACGAAGAGAATTGTTGTAAATCATCATTACCACCGGATACCACTTATAATAGTAACATTGGATTTCGCTGAAAAGATGTGTAAGCAATAAATTCATCCAAAATGTCATACGACTAGCTAAGGTTATGGTGAACGTTAATATTCAAATTGTTCGATATTAATTGTTGACTGAGTTTACACCTTTGAGTCACACAACTGTAATGATTAATACTTCGAAAAACCATATGTTTTAATTAGTTTATGATCATTGCAAATAAATTAAATTAATTAATATTTATGAAATATTAATTATTATATTTTATTTGATTTGAGTTTCTAAATGGCGTTAGTATTTAATAAAAATGCATATATAAAAGTTGTATATGCGCGTATCGATATACGATATTGGTGAAATATTAAAATTGAATTTGAATAGGTTAATTACTAATAGATTTAGGAAATTTTAAAGTCCCATCATGCCACATTCTTAGCTAGCCATGAAAGAAGGGGGAAAGAGTTTTCAAATGAGATTTGAAAAGGGAAAGTGTAACTAAAGGAAGGAAAGTTGTCCTCCTCTTTTATTCTAATTAATTACCTTCTTAATTAATAAGTCACTTATTGTCTTTTGATCTTTTCTTCATCCTTTTTTAATTGAATTTCCATGACTTCGTGGAAGTAAAATTACCAAAAACTAAAATGGAATCCAAATTATTTAGGTGGTTATTGTCTCTTGATCCTTGCAAAATCTAGTGGCTGATTCAATCCAATCTAGGGGTTTTGTTCTTCATTCAAGGTGCAAATTTTGCCTACATCATTAGGCAATTTTTAAATTTTATATTATAGTTTCACCTTATTAATAAAGTTTATATCTTATATGTTAACAAGAAAACTTGTTAACATCCCCAAACCTAAGTGATTAATAAGACACGCTGTAAACACTTTAAAAGTGAATTTTATAAATGGCCACACTCTTCGAAACTCCTTTCGAATGAGTTGGTTTGAACAAGTTGATTGCGGAGGGTGGTCTCATGAAAATATTAATTATAATTAATAGGTCCAATCCAACAATTTGAAATGAAGATTAAGGAGAAAGCATACTCTTTGAAGCCTTCTTTTGAGTGAGTCGAAAGAGGTTATTTATATTGAATATTTATCTCTTTCGATTATATCGAAAGGTAAATCCTTCCCTTAAGAAAGAGTGTTTACTTTCGATGACATTGTTTATGCTCTTCTGGAAAGAACTCATGTGAAAGGGCTTATATATATCGTTATGTGTATACACTTTTCGAAGGAGTTAGTCCAGCTAGCATAGTTTGAAATTTATACATCAAATCCCCTTCGAAACATGCGTTTCGATCAGGTCGAAAGGGTATCTATCCCTTCGAAGTGGACTCAATATACAATATATAAACTCTATGTTTGATACGCAATGGTATAACATCATAAACAATATAAACTCCATGAATTTATCAATATCGAAACATCATTATCATCTTTGTTTAATATTTAATATCATTAAACACGATGATAACGTGATTCGTATACATATTATCCAAGTTGTTCACATTGCATCGCATATGACAAATAAGAATTAAGAAGATATGCAAGCATCATGTGCAATTGATCATTAGTCTAGTTAATAATCGAAATGATCCCTCTCACGATAAAAATCTTTATTAAATCCATGCTCTTCCCCTTTTAACACTAATCCAAATTAATTTACAAGTAAGAGAGCTCTTCCCAAATTGATTTAGGGTTGCAAAGGTTTGATTGGTTAAGAAATAGAAGAAAGAATTGAGAATTTCCAAAATTAGGTCCTCAAACTCGGACCCCTAGGGTCGTATTTATAGATGCAGGTTATCCCACTTCTGCATCTACCATTTTGCTTCAGTCGAAAGGTCTTCCTTCAATCTTCCGCAAACATCCTTTTGACTTGGTCGAAAGGCTATCTTTATCTTTCTGCGCGCCTTCTTTTGATGTGGTTGAAAGGTGTTTCCTTTGACCTTCTATGTGCGTCCTTTTGACATAGTCGAAAGGCCATCCTTTCTCCTCGTGCATGCTTTCTTCCGATGTGGTCAAAATGCATTTCTTTTGACTTTTCTTGTCCATTCTTATGCCTCCATCTTTTCATATCAGACCTTTCGAACCAGTCAAAAAAGTTTCCTTGGTAACCCTCCGCTGCCGTTTAAGCTTGAGTGCCTCTTTTATATTGCTTATTTCTGGGTTACTTTCGACCTCACCGAAAGGGGTGTAGGGGCATCTTTCGCTTTGTGTTGCTATACCGTTGCAGGTGGGAGATGAGTTGGGCTTTCTCATTGCTTCGAAAGGAATGGTGAATGGTGATTGGATCTTAGCGGAAGGATGCTGGGACATCATGTGGAGTTTTTCTTCATGCCTTCGAAGGGTTCCAACCATTTCTAAAGGCTTGCTCTTGCTTTCGAAAGGTGTGTATTGGAATCACCTCTTCATGTAGTCGATTGACGACATCGAAACCTACATTTGAAGGAGTTGGTTCTTGTTTGCGAGTCTATCATTCAATATCTTCGAAAGGTGTTTCGAACTCATACTGGCTTCTCTTATATGTGTGGAACCATCTACGTCGAAAGGTCTAGATGAAGTGAAAGGGTAACCCTGACTTCTTTTCTACCCCTTTGAACGCTTTTGTTTTGCCTGTAACCTGTAATGACACCTGGTGCTTGTGACTCCTTCGAAAACCATCTCAATACCTTCGAAACGCTACTTTTGATCTTTAACAAAACCCATATCTTCAATTTTTGTAGAACCAATCACTTTTACAGGACTTCTTTCATACCTTTATTCTTAAGTGAATTTTTTATAGTTTACATTTTGCCCCCACTCTGTATGAAAGAAGCTTTTGTTCTTTAGGACAAAAATTAAATAAGTGCTCCGTTTTTAATAATCTCATCTCCTTGTAAAATTCAAAGTAAGTAATAATTTCCATCGCTAGATCATGACTTATATAAAAGTATGCTTAGTGATTTGAAAGTGATGTCAGTACAATAGAGCTCTCAAATCCAAAGTTCATAAGTAATAAAAAATAGTTGGTTATCATCAATAGTTAATAAATGATAAGAAATCTGCAGTTGTAAACGATTGGGAACCGAGAACTCTTGTCTGGCAATTTTTAGAAGCCCCACCATCCGACTTTGGTAGTTACAATTGAAGTTCATGAATTGAACTCCCATGATATTAATAGAAAACTAGACGTACAATAATTGAAACCAGGAACTTTCTGCCGATGATAACAAATGCTTGGTAATAATGGCCATGAGCTATCATCTGGAAATAAGTCATTGATAAACATGTATCCTTATTTAAGGACAAATAATAGGTTTTTAGTCAATCCTATAGTGATCTAGGGACCGAGATTCAGATTAATAATAGCGAACTAATGACTTTGGTTCGAGCACCAAGAAGACAAATCCAAAGTTTTTATTGAAGAATAGAAGTCCATTGAGATCTCAATATCAGCTAACTTTGGACCCAGATTCAGGATTAACAAATGGAATCCAAAAAATTGATGGTAAAAAACCCAAATCTCAAATTCAGGTATTAGGAAGTCCAGATATCTAAAACCAAGATTCGGGCATCTATAAGTGAAGTTCTGAAGTCAACAGTAAGAAATCCGAAACCAAGATTCGGGTTTTAATAGATGTTAACCAGAAATAGCCTCTATAATAGGAATCTTAGGCCCAGATTCGGGCATTGGTGATTGAAGTCGAGTAATAGTCACGAAACCCAGATTCGGGTATAATGAAGTCCATATATTATTAGTAAAGACCCAAAACCCTGATTTGGGTATTAATAAGTGAAGTTCAGAAATCTTTCTTCGATAATTAGCCGTAGATAAATTATTCTTATTCAAACCTTCCATTCTGTACCGCTCCTTGGGTTTTGACTCTTTTAATGTGTGTTGTCCCTTAGGTTTTGTATGTTGTTGCTGTTTAATTTGCTGCTTCTCGAGCTTGGACGTCTTAGTCCATTGTTCGATGCACCACTTCTCAAGCTTGGACGTCTTAGTCTGTTGTCTGATATGCTGCCTCTAAGGCTCGAACGTCTTAGTCCATTGATTGATATGCCGCTTCTCGAGCTCAGACATCTTAGTCCGTTGATTGATATGCTGCTTCTCAGGCTCGAACGTCTTAGTCAGTTGTTGTTTGGTGCGCTTGGTTAGCTTATCCACAAGAAGAACCCAAGAACTTACTCAACCTCCCTCCAAGAGGCGCCTTGACCTGGCCATAGTGTGGCATGATCAAGGGCTTGTTCAGTGCCTTGGCCAAGCCAAAGCGTGGCGGGACCAAGGGCTTACTTCGTCCTCCTTCCAGGAGGTGCCTTGACCTAGCCATGACGTGGCGCGATCAAGGGCTTGTTCGGTGCCTTAGCCAGGCTATAGCATGCCGGGACCAAGGGCTTACGTCGTCCTCCCTCTAGGAGTCACCTTGACCTGGCCATAGCATGGCGCGGTCAAGGGCTTGTCGATGCTTTAACCTGGCCATAGCGTGGGACGGATAAAGGCTTACTCTAACCTTCCTCCAGGAGGCGCTTTGACCTGCCCAACTTGCAAAGGCTTTGACCGTTTAAGGTAATGTCCAAGTACAAGGAGAATTTCACTCCTAACTATGTAGATTTTTTTTAGGAAAAGGGGTTTTATTCATTCTTTGTAAGAAAATATGGTCACAAGTGTATCGCATTCCATGTTCTAGGAACCATATTGTCGTCCGGTCGACATAACTTGTAATCTCTAGGTGGAATTACTTTGCATATAATTAGGGGACCTTCCCAATTTGGTCGTAGCAGTCCATCAGCAGGATTTCTTGTGTTTGCCATCACCCTTCGGAGTACTATGTCTCCCTCTTGAAATGATCTTGTTTTTTTACTTTCGAATTGTAGTATTTTGAAATTCTTCTCTGATATTCTGCAGTTCGGATAGCTACTTCATCTCTTAATTCATGTATTAAACCTAACGATTCTTTCTTCAATTCCTGATTTGGGTCAAAAGCATATCCGATTCTTCGATGTGAGGGTATGTCAATTACAATTGGCAACATTACTTCACACCTATATGTTAGAGATTATGGGGTATGTCCCATTGCAGTTTTGGTAGATGTTTGATAGGCCAAAAGTACAATTGGCAATTCTTCTACCCAATTCCCTTTGTCTTTATTTAATCGCTTTTTCAAGTAGTCTTAATAGTCTTATTTGCAGCTTCAATGGCTCCATTGGCCTTTTGATATGCCACGGAAGAGAAGATTTTTACGATCCCATTCTTATAATAAAACCGAGAAAACTCCTCACTTTCAAATTGTGTTCCGTTATCTGATATAACCTTGTAGGGGATTCCGAATCTGGTAATAATGTTTTTAATGACAAATCTAAGCACTTTCCCCAAAGCGATTTTATGGAGTGGTTCTGGTACTACCTACTTAGTAAAGTTGTCTATGGCGACTACAACATACTTTGCCCCCCCCTTTGGAAATTGGAAATGGCCCAATTAAGTCGATTCCCTATACATCGAAGGGCCATGGACTTGAAATCGGAGTCAATTGACTTGGTGGCAATCGAGGGATCTTTGAGTATTTTTGGCAGTTTTCGCTCTCTTCACATATTCAATTGATTGACTTGCCATTCAAGGCAATTAAAAACTTTTCTCATTGTTCTCTTTGATAATTTTTCCCCGTTGGAGTGGTCTCCGTAAATCCTTCATGCGCTTCCACCATCAACTTCATCTCATCTTCCAGACTCACACATCTTAAGTAAGGTAATGCATATCCTTTCTTGTAAAGGATTCCATCCACTATTGAAAAAGTTGGAGCATGTCGTTTAGTTTCCTTAGCTTCCATTTTGTCAGATGGCAATATTCCTTTAAAAAGATATTAATAATAGGCAATGTTAACAAGATTTCTTGTCAACACCCCAAAGTTTTGCTAAGGAATGAGAGTTATCCTTTAGGCAAGTAGAGTAGAATTATAGGTATGGATTTCTTTTGAATTTTCTCTTGAATAGGCTTTAGAAGGCAGGAATTGCTCAGACAGTCCGTTTGACTATGTCGAAAGGGTTGGGTTCCATGCTTAATGACCTTTCGACTCTATTGAAACTGTGTAGATTCTCTTTCGAAAGCTTTCCTTCTCGAAATAGATGAAATACCCAGGATAAGGTTTCTCTTAATTGGATTCGGCCTTGTCGAAAGCTTTGATTATTGGTTGGTTGGAACTCTATCCTTGAGTTTGAGATAGAGGTTTCGACTCTGTCGAAAGCAAGGTGGTTTAGCTATTTAAACTAGATCCAAAAATCTAAGGTAAGGGTTTCGACTCTATCGAAAGCTGTGAGCTAAACCTCCTTAGGTTTGAATTAGTAATCACAAGCTACAGTGTTTTGGTGAAAGGTTTCGATCTTGTCAAAAGCTTGAACCTTGAGCTCTTTGTACTAGTTGATGATTTGAGTAAGTTGTGACCTGGTTTCAACCTTGTCGAAAGCTGAAACTCAAAGGAAGGTTACTTGAAATATGAACATGAAGTTGTTTAAATTTTGCTAGGTTACGACTGTGTCGACAGTGGCCTTTCGATGAAGGCGAAACCTGAAAAACAAGAGTGAAACTGACAAGAACTTTGATAAAATGATAAGTAATCTAAAATACTTGAAATTTCCCTTTCTTAAGAAAAAGATGGCTTTTATGCATCAAATCCCCAAATTAATCTCGTAATTAGGGTTACAACACTTCAGATTAAAGAAGTGCAATTTGGAATGAGAGGAATCAAATCCCTAAATGTGACCCCTTTTTATAGATGTGGGTCAGCACCTTTCGACCCTGATGCTTTCGATTGGGTCAAAAGGTGGCGGCCGAAAGACTTAAGAAGGTTGTCACCTTTCTCGAAAGGTATGGTTGCGCTCCTCTTCTTTGAGTTGTCTTGTAAGTGCCTCTGACTCTGTCGATAGCCCTTTTTTATTGGTTTCGATGTTGGTTACGCGTGTGCTCTTATTTCTGATCTGATGCAGAACCCTCCTGGACCACGTTTGTTTCGACCGGTTCAAAAGGCTTACTATAGCTTTCGAAGGGGTTGCTCAGGATGATACTTGCTTTCAAGAAGTTTGAACAGAGGCAAAACCATTGGTTTTGAATGGTTTGGCGTATGTTCAAAGAGCCGTTCTTCATTATCTTCGGAAGGTATGGCTTCGATTTAATCGAAAGGTCTTCAATTAGTCGAAAGGTCGTTAATGAAGGCGCAAGCATGCTTTCGACTCCTTCATCTCCTTTGAAAGGCAAGAACCTTCTGGATATTGATTAGAGAAACCTTTTGACACCTTCGAAAGGTCCTGAAGCTTCTAGACTCTAACGGTAGCATTCCTTCGACTCTTTCGAAAGGTCTAGCTAGTGTTTTTCTTTCTTGCTTTCTTTTGTTATCTGCTTGGAATGGTTCCGACTAAGTCGAAAGGTGATTTTTGGGGTAACATTTGCCCCCCTTGCGAAGGGATGAACTTCACATTTCAAGTCAACTTTGTCGAAACCTTGAAGCTTCCCGCCTTTTGGTCTTCCCACGTGGATCTTGGCCGTCTATTCAAATCTTATCTAGCGGCTGATAATTCTAGGTGACTTTTTCTAATAAAGTACGCTTCTCTTCCTTCTTCCTCATTCACTTTTCTACAATCAAAATTCCAAGCACAAGTAAAATAATTCTAAAAATTCTCAACCTCTCAACTTGCTTCCAAAAATCAAATTAATCATCAAATCTAATCTATAAGTTTAGAGTTTACTCTATTTTGCTAGTTTTTAATTGAACTTCGTTTTTTCAGATGTCAAAATCAAGATTCAACTTTAAATACTCGAATTTTGAATTTTTGAGAGTGGGTTGGTTGGATTTTACTAAGAAATTCTTCTTAAATTTAGTTTTATGAATCGATAGAACGTATTTCTTGTTTTGGATTTTTACTTCAATATTTTAGAATTTTTATTATTTTGATAATGTTTGAATTTTCAATTATAATCTTGACATTGACAGTGGTTGATACTGAAACCCATCTCCCTATCGGGTTTGGATTCTCATTCCAATATCTACTATTTTGGTTCTTCCTTAGAAGATATGGTTTTTCAGTTTGATTATAATTTTTATATTTACAAAATCGGAAAAGTTCAATTCCTATTGAAATCCTTTTTTTAATTTACTTTCTTATCCAGTTTGGTTAATAGATTTTGAAACCTTGGATTTGCAATCGGGTTTGCAGAAGGCGGTGGAACTGGTTTTCTTCACCCGGAAGTTTCAAATATACAGATGAAAAATTAGCGCCATAAAATGACCTTTTTACCCCTTTGAAAGAGGTCAAGGCGGCAATAATGGTTTTTCCTCCTTAGCCCCTTTCGATGGGGTCGAAAGGTGTTGTGGTGCCAATTTTGATCAACTTGTCGAAAGGATATGTAGTTAAGTTGAGTGTATCCACCCGTTCGATAGCAAAATGTTTTAACACAGTCGAAACCTTTTGTTTCGATTGCAATCTATTTTCCTCAGCTAATTTTTGGAATCATTAGACCCCTTCGACCCTTTCGACACCACTTAAATCTACTGAGTAGAAACCCTCTAGAGCTATTTTTTCCAACTTTGTCAAAACATTCTAAGTGCACATAAGTTTAACTTAGGACCTTTCGACTCGATTAGTATGTAAGGTTTCAACAACATTTGTATTTTTTTAGGAAACCTAAGTTATTGGTTTCGACAATGTCGAAAGGTTATGTTACTTGGTTTATGGAATGTTTGTAGTATATGTTTTTTATTCGAGTTCTTAAGTTAACCTTGACTATCTCCTTTTAGCAATTTAGTTCCTGTAGAGCTTTCGACATTGTTGAAAAGTGCTAATTGAACAAATATTTTGACTTATCCTTTTGACCTTGTCGATAGCTCAAGGAACACTCTTACTTAGGCTTTCGACAATGTCGAGATGTTCTTGCCAAGTGTTGATGTCCTTTTTCTTTCGACTCTATCGAAAGCCCAATGTTCTTAACTTTTAACTTAAACATTTTATAAAAACTTGAAGTTTCATTTTTGATCTATGTTTAAGTGATTCAAGTAGGTTTTTTGACTAATTCTTGAAAGAATACTGCGTCCATATCAAACTTGAAAATTTTAACTGAAAAATTTTCACCTGGCATAATCATGAGTTCTCCCAAGAAAGTTGAAGCTACTTCAAAGCGTTCTTTGGTATCCACTCAAGATGAAGTGGATGTTATTCTCGATGACTTTGGAATCATCGGAGTGGAAGCCATTGCCCCTACAGAAAATGACACTATCACCAGCCCTCCTGAAGGGTTCTTTCCCTACACAGCTATACTCATATGGAATGGAGGGTTTCTTCCATTCCCGAACTTCCTATCTAGATTCATGTCTTATCTTGGAATTGCCCCGATTCAGCTATCTCCGAATGCATACACCTATCTTCTATCTTTGGGGTTGATGGCACTTGAATTTGGCATCCCTTTATTAAACCACTTGACTCGATTAGTCAAACTTAGCACTCTTAATTATCAGATCTTCAGAGTTAAATCCCCAAAGAAGCTTATATCGAATGGGGTCAACAAGTTTAAAGACTGGGAAAACCAATTTTTCTTTGTTCGATGTTTCCCAAACATTAATGGGACCTTTTCTTCCCCCCGTAAGTTCAAATTTTCATTATCTTCCTTCCATTTTATGACTTCCCATATCTAATTTTATCTTATGCCAGGTTCTTCTGCCAAGGAACTTAACAAAGCATACAAGATAATAGTGGAATCTCTTATTGCAACTTCTACTAAAATTGGAAACCGTCTGAAGCTGTTGTTACCGTCAAACTTGAGGAAGCATTCTCTTCTCCTTCCCGGTCAAAGGGTCTTGGGGCTACCCACTTTGATCCAGCATACTTCGAAGGGAAAACGCTTTCTCTCTTTGGCAGATTCTGAACATTTACCCCCATGTCTCCTATCTACGCTGACCACTCCGATAAATCATCGGCACAACACTTGCTCTCTATTTCTGTTGCTTTCTGAATTATTTCGCTAACCTTTAATTTGTTTGGGACCTTTATAGTTGCTTCTCAGGTTACAGTGACTGTTAGTGGTGCCGCTCCTCCTCCTACAACCTCTAGAGCGCCATCTATCATTGAATCTCTCGCCAAATCCAAAAAGGCTTTGAAAAGGAAGTTGATTGAATCCTCTGAAATAGAGCCTCCAAAGAAGGCTACTAAATTTGTAGACATAGAGGAAGAGGAGCGTTTATCTCTTGAGAAAGCTCTAAAGAGCCCAATTATGGAAGCTTCTAAAGACAAACCAATGCAAACCCCTGTTGCATTTGATCCCATCTCTCGTATCTTTGTTTCAGACTCGCCAGCTGCTCTCACACAAATGCAAATGGCTTTGAATATGCCCCTTACTCTAAAGCACATTCCTTCTCAACCATCATCTTGTTCTTCTTCTGCCATCAACTTTGAAGAGATAATCGAGTCTATCCTTCACTCAGAGTCCTTCACTTCAATTCACCCGCCTACTTCCATTCTAGATTTGGTATGGCACTATCGCTCTGTAATAGAACAACAACTTTTAGTAAGTTTCACTTCAGTTGATCTTATCATCATTGGTTTTTTCTAAATCAGTAACTTATGTTACATTTCTTCTTTCAGATTTTTAAGAGTTGGTTAACTCTTCATGCATCCAAATTTTCCCTTGAATCATCTAAGTCCCAGGAGGAAATCTTGTCCCTTAAAAATCAAGTGTCCACTTGCTGCGGCCAAAGATGAAGCAACTTTAGAATTGGAACGACTAAGGGCTTCTCTTGCTTAAGCAGAAATTGAGCTTTTGGCAGAAAGAAAGACCCGTCAACTCATTACTGACGAAAAATTTGCTCTGGAGCTTACTTTAAAAGATTCCGGTGATGAAAAAGCTCGCTTAATTGCCAAAAATGTTTCTTTGAAGGAAAAGTTCAAGAAAACCAAGACTTCACTGAAACTCGTTGCCAATACCATTTCTGATGCCAAGCAACGAGTATCTCAATTCACTAGTACAACTCTTGGACAAATGTTGCTGAACTCTTTTGAAGTAGCTCTCATGCTCGCCTATGCTGACAACTTCAAGAAATGTCCTGACTTCGGTTTCCCCTCACTTGATTCTGCCCTGTTTGATAGGGTAATGGGCATGATCAACCAAATGAAGCATGTGATTGAACCTGCGGATGAGGAGGAGATTAATGCTTCTAAGGTCCTTTCCTTAGACGTCCCCTCCTTTGAAATTGAATCTAATTCTGAGGATGAGGGTGACAACGATGATGCCACCGATGAAGAAGGTGATGATAAAAATAATGATGATGACGACAACGACAATAATGATGATAATGATGATAACATTGATGGTGGTCAGGGCACTGGTGTTGATGGCAGAGATCACAACGAACCCTCTGATAAGGATGAGGATGACAATTCCAAAGCTTCAGAGAAATAGCCAACCCCTCCTACAACTACCCCGCCTGAACCTGTTGGGCCTTCTGCTACCTAAGAGAATGAGCCTGCTCCTGTTAATGTTGAAGAGTCCAAGTGGAAAGAGTAGGCTTCCCAGTCCTCTGTCCCAGGATCGCAGTTATGGGATTCTCTGTTTAAATATCTTTCACTTCAAAAATAATAACAGTGCAAATCATTCATTTTAGATAAGGAAGAAGCTCATCCTCCGCTATAAAAAATACCTGAGAGAGAAAAAAAGCTGAAATAAACAAGTTATATAAGGAGTTAGATAAGAAGATAAGGGAGCATAATGTACTCTCTGAAAAGTATAATAGGCTTGACAGGAGTGCCTCAGTGCTGGCTTCTTTCAAACATCAAAGGGCTGCTCCCTTACTAAAGAGAGCGTGCCTCCGATACAACACTCTCTTAGAGGAAAATCAGGAGTTAATTAGTTCATTTTGGATGCTAATTGAAGAGAGAAACATCTTAGTTAACTTTTTATACAAAGCTTATTGTAGACATTCAGTTATTGATTTTTCATACTTGGGCGAATTCAGTGGGGGTCTACTTAGACGTTTTTACAAGAGATACTTAGATGAATTTGGATCTGACCCGCATCCTGGAGCTTGTTGGAACTTACCACGGGTCAGATCGATTCCTCAGGATCTTCCCCCAGAAAAGCTTAAGTATTACAAGAACAAATTTGTATCTGAATTATTTTCTAAATATGTATTATATGAACCAGATGAGTGGTTGTAAATATGCAGTATTGTATTTTTTTTACAAATATTTGTTTTAGTCTTACTTTTATGCTTAGCTTCATTTTATTATATTATCACAGAGTGACTGTTCGTTAGGTTGTCTTGTTTCTAGAGACCATTTAAGCTAGTATTTTAAACTGAGAAGATTTTATCTTGAAAAGGCATCAATTTTGAAGTCTTCGAAATTAGCAAGATATTGTTTTCTCAAAGATTTACAAAACTATATTTGGAATATCCTCACCGTCGCTTTGACTTTCTTGGTGATGAAAAACGACATTCCTTAAAGAGATCAGAACATTCCATACAAAATTAATTTGCTGCCGCGATAGTCCTCCAACTAGGAAATGGGACTATAGCAAATGTCCCCCGGTGTTAACCCCGGAGGGAATAAATATTCCTTTTGATTCTACAGTTAACCTTTCTGCTAATTCATGAAATAAAGTTAAAAAATGAAGTTTCTAAACTTTAGATGTCAATCAATTGTCTATTGTATTTTTTGACTTCGTAGTTGTTTGAATTGTAATCCTTTATTGCAATAATAAAGAAAATTTTCATTCTGATTTGACTCTATTTTATTTCTTTTGCTTAAATAGGAGCTAAAACTATCCATAGTTTCTCTTCCCTTTAATTTATCGTCACGCGTTGATGTTCTTAGAGCAAAATTGTTGAAATCAAGTGGAGGGATTGTGCTTAACGACGATATCTTATTAGAACGCTTCGGTGGCAATACCGAAGCTTTGAAATGGAATAAAAGATATTTTCTTCAGAAAACCATTGCTGGTAATCCGAAAGATAACGTCGCCTATCTCGAAGCAGAAGTTAAAAGTAAAGATGAAGGAATTTCTGCACTAAAACGACAGGTGAAGTCGAATCCCTCAATCGACTTTGATCATAAGATGTCAGAGATTATACAACAAATAAGTGACTTGGAATCAAAACTGAAGGATAGTCAGGCACAATGTGCTTCATTGGTATTTATCATGGGAAATAAGACTTCAAGCATTGATCTACCGATACCTCGCGCTACTCCTTCGGCTACTAAACCTACAAGTCAGTGTAACACCCCACATTTTTAGTAACATTATTTAGAATATTTAATTAGCTAAATAAAATAATGTAAGCTGATTAATGGGTTGAGATTTGATTATAATTAAGGGTAGTCGTGCCTTGTTAATGTGTAATTCAAAACCAGATAACATGAATAAGATATGTTAGGAAATAAGGAAGGGTAGAATGGGAAATAGGATAAACTTATACCCTAAACCCTTAGGAAAAAAACTCACGTTCATTTCATTTTCTCAAGCAAAAATACACTAAGGCCGGCTACCATTTTCAACCTCAAGAGAAGATAAAGCTAGGATTTTTAAGAGGAAGAAGTAAATCAACACAATCAAGATCAAATCTCACATCTTTAATCACAAAGCTAAGGTGAATGATTACTACATCCCAATTTTCTTATAGTTTTTGGATTTAAGGGTAAACCGAAATGATTTTGCATGATAATGCCATGTTTTGAACGATTGAAGGTTTATATACGCTTGTTGATGATTTATACATGTTCATATTAGTTTTTATGATATATTTGATACAAAAACCTTATTAAATGACATCCAAACGCCTTGAAAATTTAAATGTAGATCAGGAATGATATTTTAGAGATGGGTTTCAATTTTCATAATTTTCTAAATTAATGTGGATTTTATATTGATTTTCTAGTGAAGAAAATGGTTTATTGGGTTATAAATTATTTACGGCAAAATAAATAATTATTTGGGTCTGAAATTTTTATATGTTAGAGAACATAATGAAAAGGATTTTTTGGAATTTTTATAGAGTTTTGCTAAGTGTTTTGATGAATATATAAAATATTTAAGGTATGGGACTTAAGTGTTTTATATATTTAATTAAAGAGATGGGGTGTTTTGCAAATGATTTAAATTAATTAATTGGCTCTGAGATGTGCAGCACTTTTTAGTGGTAAAGAAAAGAGGCAACCAATCAAAATTTTACACGTAAAGCAGGTTAGGTGAAAAGAACTATTTATTACAGGCTTTTTTAATCTGTTTTATTGCTTCCGACACCTACTTCTGCCTCGGGTGGCTTTCGACCAAGTCCCTCCACCTCAACTCCTTCAAAACCAATGTGCCCGGTATCAAGAAATTGGTACGTATCGAATTGGAAAGAAGGGGAAAGGTATGAGGTTGAAGTCATAGGTTCTAATATTTGGAAACTTTTGGAGAAAAGAAAGGAAAGGATTTTCCAATGTTTTCAAAAGGCAAGGTTTAATGGTTTCAAAAGGGATAAATGTTTTCATCAATAAAGGTTTAAGTAAAACTTATATATATATATATATATAACATGGCAAGGTGATTTGGTGTAAAGCATAGAGTATAAATGTTTTCTTTGTTTAAGTTTGGTTTAAAAGGTTTTAAATCAATTTCAGATGAAAAGGTTTTCAAGGAGAATTTTGGGAAGGTATCCCTAAGTGAAAATGAATCAGATATTAAAATACCAAATGGAACTGGTATAGGGTCGCGCCCTATACATTAGGAATTTTCCCCAGCTAATTTAGTCCAAAATTCCAGTGTGTAGGGCTTTGTCATAGGTAAGACTAAAATTATGATTACACACAGAAGGGAATATATGTTTGTATATAGATACGTTATTAGTGAGCCTACAAAACCATTAGGATCAGGCGACCCTAGGAGATGTTAATTTAGGGACATACCGTCCAAAAGAGAAGTATTTAACAGATAGTTAAGGACAGACCATCCATAAGTGGTGTCTAATAGATGTTAGATAAAATTTGTTACTTTGTCTGGTAGGCCTGAGTCAGCCAAAGGTTAATAGTAAGCCAAACAAAACTATAGTGTTTGGACAGATAATCCATTTGTTACCTGATATGTATGTATACATAATAATTCTTTACAGTCTTAACCAGTTTTGGTTGCAGGATAAAGGTTCGCAAAAGATATGTTTTAAAAGAATGTTAGTGAGGGGAAACCCGTTCCGCTAAGCGGCGTGGTCTCACTTAACATTAATAACCGGGAAGTATAGATTATTCACACCAGGCTTTATGTCTAACTCGAAGTTTATGTTTTTACCTTAAACTCTCGAGTGCTCAAAACTGATTAGAGTAGGCTGAGAGTTGAGGTTCTTTCAGGTTTTAGTTGGATGACTAATAAAGCTATCGGAGGAAAGCATGAGGCTAATGGATAGCTATTTAGGAGTTGTTGTTCTTTGTTTTATGTTTGTTTCCGCTGTGTATGTATTAGGTCAATTATGACTATGTGACTCTGATCATCCAAAGGGGCATCTTCATATGTCGCTCTTAGCATATTTTGAAATAAGTATATTTTATCATTGCTTGGGAAATGTAATGTGTTTATGTAATCTAAATATGGAACATCTGTTTTGAAATGTAATGTAATGAAAAAAAATGTTGTTTTGAAATCTGTGCTTTGTTTCATATTCAAGTGCTTCTGATATTATGGATACAATTAACATAGCCGTATTTAATCGTCGGAAGTTAATATAATAGATGTCTGCTCATCTATAGTGCTTAGCTTTGGGCCTCTAGATAGGGGATTTTACAATTTGGTATCAGAGCATAGGTTTATGAAATTATTTAATTAAAAATGATTTTTGAAAACATAATCCTTAGGAATTAGAGTTAGGATTGGGATATGGGATAACGCTATAGTAACGTACTTGTATTTGTTATATATAAGTATACGCTTTATCTCTAGACTCCTATCTTTGTAGGCTATTCTTTTATATCTCATGAGGCTTGAATACTGATATGGACGGAAGAAGTGGCAGAGTTAATCAAGGAGGGGACAACACCACTACAAATGGAAATGCCCGACCAAATGCTAGAAGAGGTCAGGTTCAGGCTGAGAATGTTGGTGGTGGTGTTCCCCAAGTACACATGGGAGCCATGTATCATTTTTTCGTAAACATGATGCAAGCGGGAATCGCAGCTGGAGTTGTTGGAGGTAATGCTGTTGGAGGTGGAGTTCAGGAAGCTTCGATGGTCAATCAGTATGCTAACTTATGCAAAGACTATACTAGGCTTAGAGTAAAGTCGTTTATCAGAACGGAGGATGCTATTGAAGTAGAAAACTGGCTACTACATTGCGAGAGGATTTTCGCTGACCTAGGGCTCAATAACGAGCAGAAAAGGAGACTTACTTCAAGATAGCTTCAAGGAGTTGTTTTATTTTGCTGGAATACTGTTACTGTCGGTGTGGATGAAGAGACTATGACATGGGCGGAGTTCAGGAGGAGGTTTCAAGAAAGGTTCATGTCAGTAATGGCGTAGTATGCCTTGGTCAGGAAGATTGCTGAGCTGGAACAAGGAGAAATGTCATTTCTGGAATATACTAGTAGATTCGAAGAGTTAGCCCGGTATGGGTATGCCACTGTTGACACGGTATTGAAAATAAATGAAAAGTTTATTAGAGGTCTGAAGCCGGAGTTGACTAGGGCTACTTTAACGCACATTAGAGACCCATGTGATGTGGTGGTGGAAATGGAATTGATGCATGAGGAGATGTCAGCTTGTTTGTAGAAGAAGAAGGAGAAGAAGGTCCAGGTCGGACAGGGACAAAAGAGAAAGTTTTTCCATAAAAAGAATGCTCAGAAAGGAGGTGCGACAAAGAAAGGAAAGCCTGAGGTGTTCTGCTATAAGTGTGATAAGAAAGGCCATTATGCTCATGAGTGCTAGACAGGCAAAGGAAAGAAGGCTGCTGAGAAGAAAGGGATTAGATGCTTTAAGTGTGATCAAATTGGGCACTACAAGAACCAATACAAAGAGCCAACAAAATGGGATAAAGGCAGGTGTTTGTATTGGAGCCTGCTACGTCAAAGTCGACAGCGTAGGAGAAGGGAAAGGCTTTGTTATATGGTACGCTTCAGATCCATGATACATCTGTTAGCGTTTTATTTGATACTGGTGCATCTCATTCTTTCATATCTAAATGTTTGGTAGAAAAACATAACCTAGAACCCACATATTTAGTTACTTCCTTAAGAGTTGCAAATTCGATAGGAGGGTATGCGACGCTTGGGATGAAGTATGACCACTTAGAGTTTGACCTGCTAGGTTACACCTTTGTTTGCAGTTTACCTGTATTTGATTTTGTTGGGTTCGGAATTATATTGTTTATGGATTGGTTAAGTAATTATGACGCTGGGATATTTTTCCTGGATAGAAAAATATCACATAGACACCCGGATTGTAATAATCGGATAGATTACACCGTAGAAAACCCTAGTTGTGAGGTGAATGCTTTGTTGGATGTTATGGAGTTGGAAGATGAGTTGAATCGTGTTTTCGTAGTTAAAGAATTCACGGATATGTTTGAGTATGTGGTTGGATTGCCGCCGAAACGAGCCATTGATTTTCGTATTGAACTAATGCCTGGTGCAGAACCGGTGAGTAGGCCGCCAACTAGCATGACACCAACAGAGATGAAGGAGTTGAAAGCTCAGTCGGTAGATTTGGAAGGTAAGAGTTTTATTAGACTGAGTAGTTCGCCTTGGGGAGCAGCCGCTGTATTTGCTAAGAAGCCGGATGGATCGTTAAGGCTATGTATCGATTATCGTAAGTTGAATGAGAAGACGATAAAGAATCAATATCCACTGCCAATGATTGATGATTTGTTCGATCAGTTGATCTAGAAAAGATCAAAGCCGTTAATAATTGGAAAAGACCAGAAGCGGTAACTGAGATAAGAAGTTTCCTTGGCTTATCAGGATATTATCGGAGGTTTATAAAGGATTTCTCATGGATTGCGGCGCCAATGACTAAGCTAAAACGAAAGGATGTCAAGTTTGTATGGACCGATAAGTGTGAAGAAGCATTTCAGAGCTTGAAGCACTTATTGACCCATGCACCTGTGTTGGTTGTTCCGGAGGGGAATCAAGATTTAGTTGTTTATACTTATGCATATGGAACAGGATTGGGAGCTGTACTAATGCAGAGGGGTAAAGTGATTTCCTACGCTTCTAAATAGATTAGACCACATGAGGTTAGGTATCCAACGCATGACTTGGGGTTTGTTGTAGTTATATTTGCACTGAAGGTGTGGAGGCATTACTTTTTGGGAGAGAGGTTTGAGCTTTATACCGATCATAAGTCATTGAAGTACTTGTTCTCTCAGAAGGAGCTGAACATGAGACAGCAAAGATGGTTGGAGTTTCTAGCCGTTTATGATTTCGGAATAGAATACACACCTGGAAAAGGAAATAAGGTGGCAGATGCGCTTAGTAGGAAGCATCAAAATGTAGTGTTAGCCATGATAGCAGAATGGAAAGACTTAGAATCATTGTTAGCTTATAGAATACTATGGAGATTCGAAGCTGAGTCTGGTGGAGAGTCTGCTAGGTTGTCTTGTTTAGAAGTCTGACCGGTAATGGTTGAGAAGATAGCTTCAAACAGGAGGAGGATCCAGTTTTGGCTGAACGGATCAGAAAGTTAAGGGAAGGAATGGAGAGCGATGACTTAAAGGATTTCCATCTTGACCAGAACGGATGGTTCAGAAAGAAGGGCAGGTTATTTTTTCCAAATGTGGGAGACATAAGGAAAGAGATTGTGGAGGAATGCCACCGTTCAAAGTTCACTATCCATCCAAGTGGAACGAAGATGTATCAAGATATGAAGAGAAGTTTCTTCTGGGAAGGCATGAAAAGGGATGTTGGCTTATGGGTGAAACAATGTTTGAACTGTCAGCAGGTAAAAGCCGAACATCAAAAGCCGAGTGGATTACTTCAGCCATTGGACATTCCAGTATGGAAGTGGGATTCCATCTCCATGGATTTTATTAATGGATTACCGAGATCTAATAAAGGGAATGAAAGTATATCAGTTATAGTAGATAGATTGACAAGGAGCGCCCATTTCATTCCAGATAAGGCAAACAGGACGACACCTGTATTGGCTAAGTTATTTACGAAGAATGTTGTTAGACTGCACGGAATTCCTAGTAATATTATTAGTGATAGAGATTCTTTGTTTACTAGCGAGTTCTGGAAAAGTCTTCAGGAAAGCTTAGGAACCAAGCTCAAGACGAGTACCGCTTACCATCCACCGACAGATGGGCAAACGGAAAAAGTTAATAAGATATTGGAGGACTTGTTGCGAGCTTGTGTATTAGACTTCGGGGGATCATGGGAAGACCACCTACATCTAGTTGAGTTTTCGTATAACAATAGTTATCATATTAGTATAGGAATGGCACCGTTTGAATCTTTGTATGGAACACCATGCAAATCCCTTGCTTGTTAGGTAGAGAAGCAGTAGAAAAGATTGAGCTAATAAGGACGAGAATGAAGGAAACTCAGTCTAGGCAGAAAATCTATGCAGATAAAAGACGAAAAGATTTAGATTTCTCGGTTGGAAATCATGTTTTTGTCGAAGTATCACCGATGAAAGGTGTTATCAGGTTCGGGAAGACGGGGAAGTTAGCACCAAGGTTCGTTGGACCATTTCCTATTTTAGAAAGGATCGAGAAACTCGCGTATAGAGTACAACTACGGAGTAATTTGGAAGGATTCCACAACGTTCTTCCTGTATCTCATGTAAGGAAATGTGTTGGGGATCCAAACACTACTATAGCACCGACTGTGAGAGGACTTAGTAGTGGAACCATATATGAATATAGTTAGGAAGCCTATCCGGATAGTCACAAGAGATGAGAAGAAGTTAAGGAACAAGACAGTCAGATTAGTGAAAGTCCAGTGGAGTGATGATACTAGAGACTATACTTGGAAGACTCAGAGCAGGATTAGAGACGCTTATCCTGATTTGTTTTAATGGTATGTTTTACCTTTGATTGTTTGATGTGTTCCTTATCGTAATTTCGAGGACGAAATTCTTTAAGGAGGGGAGATTGTAACACTCCACATTTTTTGTAACATTATTTAGAATATTTGATTAGCTAAATAAAATAAAATAATGTAAGATGATTAATAGGTTGAGATTTGATTATAATTAAGGGTAGCCATGCCTTGTTAATGTGTAATTCAAAACGAGATAACATGAATAAGATATGTTAGGAAATAAGGAAGGGAAAATGGGAAATAGGATGAACTTATACCTTAAACCCTTAGGAAAACAAACACACGTTCATTTCATTTTCTCAAGCAAAAATACCCTAAGGCCAGCCACCATTTTCAATCTCAAGAGAAGATAAAGCTAGGATTTTCAAAAGGAAGAAGTAAATGAACACAATCAAGATCAAATTTTACATCTTTAATCACAAAGCAAAGGCGAATGATTGCTACATCCCATTTTTCTTATAGTTTTCGGATTTAAGGCTAAACCGAAATGATTTTGCATGATAATGCCATGTTTTGAACGATTGAAGGTTTATATATGCTTGTTGATGATTTATACATGTTCATATTAGTTTTTATGATATGTTTAATACGAAAACCTTATTAAATGACATCCAAACGCCTTGAAAATTTTAATGTAGATCAGGAATGATATTTTAGAGATGGGTTTCAATTTTCATAATTTCCTGAATTAATTTGGATTTTATATCAATTTTCTAGTGAAGAAAATGATTTATTAGGTTATAAATTATTTACGGCAAAATAAATAATTATTTGGGTCTGAAATTTATATTTGTTAGAGAAATTAATGAAAAGGATTTTCTGGAATTTTTATAGAATTTTCCTAAGTGTTTTGTTGAATATATAAAATTATTTAAAGTATGAGACTTAAGTGTTTTATATATTTAATTACGGAGAAGGGGTGTTTTGCAAATAATTTAAATTAATTAATTGGCCCTGAAATGTGCAGCACTTTTTTGTGGTAAAGAAAAGAGGCAACCAACCATAATTTTACACGTAAAGCAGGTTAGGTGAAAAGAACTATTTATTACAGGCTTTTTAAACTGTTTTATTATCTTCGACAACTACATCCGCCTCGATTGGCTTTCGACCAAGTCCCTCTGCCCTCAACTCCATTGAAACCAATGCGCCTGGTATCAAGAAATTGGTACGTAGCAAATTGGATAGAAGGTAAAAGGTATGAGGTCGAAACCATAGGTTCCGAAGAGGTCGAAGCGTCACTTTGTTTTTAAATTAAAATGCGCCTGCTTACTTTCGACTAAATGGCTTTCGACTCAGTTAGCTTTCGACTGGGTCAATGGATTTAAAAGAAATGGTTTCGAATGGGTTGCACTTTAGTTTTAAATGGTTGCTTTCGACTAAGCCGAAAACCCTAGCTGCCGCCTTTCTACCTTTCAAAGTCAATGGTTACAGAAGGTATACTTAGTTTTTAAAAATCAGCCATTTCTCCAATGCTTTCGAAGGGATGGTTTCGACACCATCACTTCTTACTTAGGAAATGATTTCGAAACAGTTGCTTTCGACTTAAATGTTATAAAGACCTTTTTTCTATAATTGAAGTATAACCCAAATGGTTTCAAAAGAGATAGTATTAATGGTTTCGAAAGAAGTGCTTTTGACTTCAATGGGCTTCTTATCCTTTTGCTCTACTTGAAGGCATAATTCAAAAGGTTTCGACTGAGACGGATTTTAAAGGTTTCGAGGAAGTAAACTTTGAATGGTTTCGAAAAGTTTCCACATGTTTTAAATTGAACCCACAGACTTTCGAAAGGTTTAGTGTTTTAGTGTTTTGGAAAAGGTTTTAATGAAGGGTTTCGAAGGGGTCGAAAGGTCAAACTTAAGCTTTCCTGTTCCACTCTAAATTACAGAGCAAATTCCAATTTTGATTTATTTAAATAAAGTTTAACCCTGAAGTTATGATCAAACAATTAATTGTAGTTTGAATTATAAGTCCTAACAAACAGTAGATCAAGAGATATTAATTTTTGAATTAAAATTTTGAGCCTGGAAAGTAAAACAGCTAAACATCCAAATATTTTTAAATCCGAAATAATTATCTTTATTCAAAAGAGATAAAAGTTAAAATTCTAAATACCCTTTATTAATTATACAAATTAATAAAGGGTATTTAGAATTTTAACTTTTATCTCTTTTGAATAAAGATAATTATTTCGGATTTAAAAATATTTGGATGTTTAGCTGTTTTACTTTCCAGGCTCAAAATTTTAATTCAAAAATTAATATCTCTTGATCTACTGTTTGTTAGGACTTATAATTCAAACTACAATTAATTGTTTGATCATAACTTCAGGGTTAAACTTTATTTAAATAAATCAAAATTGGAATTTGCTCTGTAATTTAGAGTGGAACAGGAAAGCTTAAGTTTGTTAAAAATTGTGATTTCTTCTTTAAAATTCTTTCTTTTCTTCTTCTACCCCTTTCTTTCTTAATTCACGATACGACTTTCTGGGCATAGAAAGTCGGGTCGTCACAGTTGGTATCAGAGCCATACAAATCATCCAATATCAACCAAAAATCTGGAAACGCCATTGTCGGAATTCTCCCATCGTCGATGTTAAAGTTTAATTTGTAATTATTTGAGATCTTTAATATTGAATGAATTAAAGAAAGATTTAAAAGTAATTGATTATAATTAATTAATTAATTAATGAAGTAATTAAAGGTTAATTACTGTATTTAATTAAGGATAATTAATTTGTGAAATTAATTAAAGATAGAGATAGTTAATTTAATTCATTTTAAATTAATTATGTTGTGATTAAGTAAATCATTGCTTATATATAGATAAGTGTAAGCTGTTCTGATTGGTAAAGAGAGAACAGTTTCTTTGCATGTTGACTGGGTTGATCGCAAAAGTGACTTGCGATAGTTTGAGTATTCTCTTGAGTTATCTGAGATTTTCTAGGATGAGTTGTCCAGTCCGTGCTCGTGTTCTTCATTAGCATTTTCATTCTGTTCCAGATCTATATAAATTACTTTAGAGAAAATATTATTAGTTTTTAAAGGAAATTTACTACATATATATATACATTATAAATAGAAATCATTTTATTAGTTCTTTAATCGGAGAAAAACTTAAACAACTTCCAATTTCCAACTCCGAATTCCAAACTCTGACTCATATCTGCATAGCTCACCAGACGATCTCGAGCTACCTCATCTCTTCCTGATCAGCTCAACCTTTGCTGATGCTTTTTGAAACAATTATGAACCAAGCACAAAATGATCTTCAAATCTGCTGAAATCCACAAACTCTACTCCACAAGAAATAGAAGACTGAACTTCCTTCTCCCAGATTCCAGAAAATTCTATACACACTTAGAAATTCACATAAACTTCTTGTAGAAATCTGAGGTTACTTCCTTTCTTGCACAGCTACTACCTTTGCTTTCGCTGCACAACTCTGATTTGAAATAGATGAGAATGTCGATGAACTCGAGCACAAACTAGATCCACAAACAAGCGGAAACATTGGTTATCTTAAAGACATAACCAACTTCTCAAAGAATAGACGAGTCCTCGGTCAAGGGTACTGTCTTGTTTTCGAAGCTTTCAATGAAAAGAAAGGAAGGGTTATTCCAATGTTTTCGAAAGGCAATGTTTAAATGGTTTCGAAGAGGGATGTCTAATATTTGGAAACTTTCGGATACCATTAAGTGCTTTGTTTCATATTCAAGTGCTTCTGATATTATAGATACCATTAACATAGCCGTATTTAGTCATCGGAAGTTAATACTATAGATGACTGCAGCATGTGTAGCACTTAGCTTTGGGCCTCTAGATAAGGGATGTTACAGTCAGCACATCTCATGTCCCAGAAATTCCCTACTACGCTCAATCCTCTCCCTGGGCTTAGACGAGAATATTGCGGGGAATTGGTGTCGGAAAGTTAAATTTGAAAGAGCCAAGTATTTTGACGAGCAACAGAAGGCGAAATATTCTCAGACCATCAATGAGTATGCTGGTAAGAATCAAAAGCTCGAACACGATTATTACTTCCTTCAAAAGCACGCTGCAGAGTTAGAAAGGGATAACAAAACCCTCAGGGCCACGAACATATCTTTTAACCGCGCTCTAAAAACTAACATTGAAGCGGTCGATGACGAAGACAGAGTAAGGAGAAAGGAAAAGAAACTCAAAGAAGTTCTCTGTTCTGCGGTTCTTCATGTAGTGAATCCTTTAGTTGCTGAGACTCTCGACAAGGCTGCTAAAGACTTATAATTTATTTGTATGTTTGATATGAATAAACTCGTCTTGTACATATGTGAATAACTTCATAATTTTATAAATTACTTCACGACTTATGTAAATCATGTAAATTTTGTAAATATCACCTGATTTGTAATTCCTTCCTCTGATGTCACTTCTGAAATGCTTCTTGATAGCTCATTCATTACTTTCGTATTTGCTGAATCTTTCATTTCTCTTTGTTGTGCTGATTTCCCTATAAAGTATGAAGCAAACAATATCTCTAACTATTAGCTTGAAATTGTCATACCAGTATATATATATATATATCATTTGCTTAAATTAACAAATCATCTTGTTAATTGCATGAAAAGTAATTTGTAGTAAATATCTAAATCCCATCTTTTAACTGTGGTGAGAAATAATCAATAATTTAATTCCGACCATTTGGCTGGAAGATCTGAAATTTGTTGATAGGAAATCCTGCCTTATCCAAGGGTATAAATATTAGATAGTAATTTTTCAAGAGATAGTTAATAAGGGATTGAATCCAGAAATCATTGCCTGAATATTTGTAATAGAATCCCAAAGAGCCATCCTTGGGCTTTAATGAAATTCGAAAAATTATTAATCCGAGACCCATATTCGGATATTAATGGAAATTTATAACAATAATTCTCTTGAGAGTATTTTTCGACCCTGATTCGGGCATTTGTGATGGATAAATAGAAATCCATTATTGAAATTTCACACCTAGATTAGAGCTCAAATAAGTTATAGTCTCGATATCCAGATTCAGGTATATTAAGATAATCAGTGATCGATAAAGACCCGAAACCCAGATTAGGCTATTAATAAATGAAGTTCTGAGATGAATATCCCGAAACCCAGATTCGGGTTTTAATTGATGTATTTCCGATATGAGAGATCCGGGACTTAAATTCAGGTATTAATAGATGATGTTTAGAAATGAAAGTCCCAAAACCTAGATTCGAGTATTAATAAGTGGAGCTATGTTCTATTCCCTTGACGTGTGAACCCTTCAGGTCTTGTATAGAAGTAATTTATCTAGTTGCCTCTTAAGCTTGGATGTCTTAGTCCACAATTGGAAATGCCTTAGGGCTTGAACATCTTAGTTCAGGATTTGATGTGCTTTTTCTAGGGCTTGGACATCTCAATCCATTATAGAATGAGCCTCTTCTTGGGCTTGGACATCTTAGTCCATTGGTCGATGGGCCTCCTCTTGGGCCTAGACGTTTGTCCATTGTGTCTGGTGCTCTTGGTTAGCTCATCTTAGAGACTGGAACCAAGGACATACCCGACCTCCCTTCTCCAGGAGGCGCCCTGCCCTGGCCCTTTTGCGGCGCAGCCATGGGCTTGTTCGGTGCTTTACCCTGGCCATCTTATGGCGCAGATAAAGGCTTACTCCGTCCTCCCTTCAGTAGGTGCTCTACCCTGGCCATAGCTATCATCTTAGATGGCCAGGTTAAAGCACTAGACAAGCCCTTGGCCGCGCCTCTGGTCAGGTCAAGGCACCTCTTGGAGGGAGGACGGAGTAAGCCTTTAGCCGCCCCATAAGATGGCCAGGTTAAAGCACCGAACAAGCCCTTGACCGCGCCATGCTATGGTCAAGTCAAGGCACCTCTTGGAGGGAGGACGGAGTAAGCCTTTAGCCGTGCCATAAGATGGCTTGGTTAAAGCACCGAACAAGCCCTTATCCGCGCCACGCTATGGCCAAGGTAAGGCACCTCCTGAAGGGAGGACGGGGTAAGCCTTTATCTGTGCCATAAGATGGCCAGGGTAAAGCACCGAACAATCCCATGTCCTTACCGCAAAAGGGCCAGGGCAGGGCGCCTCTTGGAGGGAGGTCGGGTATGTCCTTGGTTCCAACCTCTAAGATGAGCTAACAAGAGCACCAGACAACAATGGACTAAGATGTCCAGGCCCAAGAAGAGGCCCATCAAACAATGGACTAAGATGTCCAAGCCCAAGAAGAGGCTCATTCTATAATGGACTAAGACGTCCGAGCCCAAGAAGTGGTACAGTTAGTAATGGACTAAGATGCCTAAGCCCGAGAAGAGGCTAATCAAATCACGAACTAAGATGTTCAAGCTTGAGAAAAGGCATTTCCAGTTATGGACTAAGACGTCTAAGCTCAAGAGGCAACTAGAAAATTACTTCTATACAAGACCAGAAGGGTTCGCACATCAAAGGGGTAGAACATAGCTCCACTTATTAATACCCGAATCTAGGTTTCGAGACTTTCATTTCTAAACATCGTCTATTAATACCCGAATTTGGGTCTCGGATCTCTCATATCGCATATTACATCAATTAATTCTCGAATCTGGGTTTCGGGACATTCATCTCAGAACTTCATTTATTAATACTCGAATCTGCGTTTCGGGTCTTTATCGATCACTGATTATCTTAATATACTCGAGTCTGGGTATCGGGACTATAACTTATTTGAGCCCTAATCTGGGTGTGAAATTTCAATAATGGATTTCTATTTATCTATCAAAAATGCCAGAATCTGGGTTGAAAAATACTCTCAAGAGAATCATTGTAATAGTTTCCATTAATACCTGAATCTGGGTCTCGGATTTCTAAATTTTCAAATTTCACTAAAGCCTGAGAATGGGTCTCCCGGATTCTATCACAAATATTCAGTTAATGATTTCTGGATTCAATCCCTTAATAACTATCTTTTGAAAAATTACTATCTAGTATTTATACCCTTTTGATAAGGCAGGATTTCCTATCAACAAATTTCCGATATTCCAGCCAAATGGTTGAAGTTAAGTTCTTAATTATCTCTCACCATGGCTAAAGGATGGGATTTAGATGTTTACTATAAACTACTTTTCATGTAATTAACAAGATGATTTGTTAATTTAAGCAAATGATATACATGGACTGGTATGTCAATTTCAAGCTAACAATTGGGAATGTTGCTTGTTTGATACTTTTCAAGGAAATCAGCATAGCAAAGTGAAATGAAAGATTCAACAAATACGAATGTAATGAATGAGCTATCAAAAGCATTTCAGAAGTGACATTATAGAAAAGGACTAAAAATCAGGTGATATTTACAAAGTTTATATGATTTACATAAGTCATCAAATTTTTTACAAAACTATGAAGTTGTTCGCATACATACAAAATAAGTTCATACGTTTCAAAGATACAGATATATCATAAGTCTTGGGCGGCTTTGTTGAGATTCTCAGCAACAAAAGGATCAATTACGTGATGAATTATGGCACAGAGAACTCCTTTTAACTTCTTTTCCTTCTTCCTGACCTTGTCTACATCATCGATTGCGTCAGTATTTATCTTCAAAGCATGGTTGAAAGCTCTGTTTGTGCCCCTAAGGGTCTTGTTATCTCTTTCTAACTCTACAACGCGCTTCTGAAGGAAATACTTATCACGTTCGAGCTTCTAAACTTTGGCGGCATACTCATTTACATTCTGAGAATATTTCACTCTTTGTTGCACATCGAAATACTTAGCTATTTCAAACTTAACCCTCCTACACCGGTTACCCACGGCGTTCTCGTCTAAGCCTGGAGGAGGGTTAATTATTGAGGGAATTTTTTTTATCCGCAAGAGTATTTGACCTCGTGGGTCTGGAAATCGAGGAAGTAGTGCGAGGAGTCGGTAAAGCAATGCTCGGTATGTTGCCTCCTATAATAAATTCCAATGATTCACACTGTGCCCGACTATCCTTCAGTCTTAACTCCAAATCACTGATTTTTTGAATAAGCTCCAACATCTTATGATCGAATTTGATTGAAGGGTTAGACTTTATCTGTCGCTTCAGTGATAGAATCACTTCATCTTTGTTTTTGATTTCAGTCTCAAGATAGGCAATTTGGTCCTTCCGATTGCTGGCAAAGGTTTTTTAAACAAAGTATCTTTTGTGCCATTTCAAGGCTTCAACATTGCCACCAAAGCGCTCTAGTAAAATGTCGTCGCTGGGTTCACTCAGTCCACTTGACTTTAATAGTTTCACCCTAAGGTTAGCAAGCATGATGATAAATCGAGAGGGAGAGAGACTATCGATAATTGTAGTTCCTATTTAAGCAAAAGGAAATAAAAAAAGTTAAAGTCGAGATGAAAAACCTCTTTATTATTATAATAACATATTACAACTCAAATAACATCATAGTTGAAAGATACAACAAACAATTGGTTTACATTTAAAGTTTAGAAACTCCATTTTAACTTTGTCTAATGAATTGGCAGAATGATTAACTTTAGAATCAAACAGAATGTTTAGTCTCTCTGGAGTTAACACCGAGGGACATTTGCTATAGTCCTACTTCCCAACTGTTGGACTATCGTGGCCGCAAATTAATTTTATATGGAATGTTCTGATCTCTTTAAGGAATGCCTCTTTTTCATCACCAAGGAAGTCAAAGCGAGGGAGAGGATATTCCAAGTAGAGTTCTTGTAAATCTCTAAGAAAATAATATCTTGCTAATTTTGAGGACTTTAAAATTGAGGCCTTTTCAAGATAAAATCTCCTCAGTTTAATATACTGGCTTAAATGGTCTCTAGAAATAAGATGACCTAACGAACGGTCACTCTGTGATAATATAATAAAATGAAGCTAAGCATAAAGGAAAAATTAAAACAAATATTTGTAAAACGATACAATGTTACATGTTTACAACTACTCATCTGGATCATACAATACAGATTTAGAAAATAATTCAGATACAAATCTGTTCTTGTAATACTTAAGCTTTTCTGGGGGAATACCTTGGGGAATCGGTCTGACCCGTGGTAAGTTCCAACAAGCTCCAGGGTGCGGGTCAGATCCGAATTCATCAAAGTATCTCTAATGAAAGTGTCTAAGTAAACTCCCGCTAAATTCACCTAAGTATGAGAAATCAATTATTGAGTGTCTAAAGTAAGCTTTATATAAAAAGTTGATTAGGACGTCTCTCTCTTCAATCAGCATCAAAAAAAGAGTGACTAACTCCCGGTTTTCTTTCAAGAGGGCGCCGTAACAGAAGCACGCTCTTTTTACTAAAGGGGCTACCTTCTGATGTTTAAAAGATGCCAGCAACAAGGCACTACTATTGAGTCTATGATACTTATCAGAAAGAACATTATGCTCCCGTATTTGCTTATCGAACTCTCTATATAACTTGTTAATTTCAGCTTGTTTCCTCTGAAGTTTTGTTTTATAAGGGAGGATGGACTTCTTCCTTATCTAAAATGAATGATTTACACTATTATAACCTCCGAAGAGAGAGATATTTAAACAAAGAATCCCATACCTATGATATTGTTTGCGCCAAAATTGGTCACAAACCCTAGAAGTAGTGAAAGCACCAGTGAATATACACAGATTCACAATATTCCAACACAGATCTTAGATCCAAATAAAGTGAAGAATAAAGATGAAGAAACAATAAAGTTAAAAGGGAAGAAAGCAGGAAAGAACACAAGGTTTATAGTGGTTCAGCAATCCGACCTACGTCCACTTTGAATCAATCCTTTTTATTCCCTTTGTATTGTAGTTACAATTACAAGCCTATGATATCAATCACAAAAATGGCAGAGCTTCCGCGTCTGAGAAGGAGAAGCTCCCCTTTTAGTTGCCAAAGCCCTCCTATTTATAGGTGTAGGTCCAAAAATATCCGCCTCAAAACCTGGAATACCTTTTCTCCTGCGTAGGTGGGCATGCATGACCGATCTGGAGTCGTTTGGGACCAATCCATGTTCAATTCACATCGATCCAAACTGACTCCAAATAACTCGAGATCGATCACAAACCTTCTTGAGTGCATAAGGAAGCTCCTGTGAAAATTTCATTTTGTTTGGACTTGTAGATCTTGAGTTATGATCGATCCAAGTTGTAGTTTGCATGAAGGCTGAATCATTCGCATCGATCTGCTCGCCTCCATCCATTTCGTATCGATTCTACCCCCATATCCATCGCTGCAGCCTTCGCATCGATCCAAACTTCACACGCTCTGATCCATATCCTTCGCTCCACCTCGAACGCTTCCTTAGTATCCACCGATACGAAGATAAGAGAGCTTTCGTATCCATCAACATAGGCTGTTCGTATCCATCAGCTGCTCTGGAAACATACGTTCTCATATCCATCGGTTGCCTTACCTTCGTATCCATGTTGTTCGTATCGATCCAAGCTTTGTTATGAATCGATACGAACAAGACCGACATGAACTTTGTCTTCGTATCCATCCCTCGTGCATGCCCTTCGCACCGATCCATGTCTACTTCCTTCTTCGTATCAATCAATAGGTGATCGATACGAAATGTCCATCCAGATTGATGCATGTTGCATCGATACGAAGTATGCTACCTTTTCCATCCTGATCGATACGAAACATCGATATGAACCTGCCTTCCTTGAATTTTGATCCATCCATATCTCGAGCATACGAACTCCGATTGACCTGAAATTTGAAACATAGCCTTTCCTAGCATGTTCATCATTCCTAATCGATTCCACCTTGATCAGAGCTCGGTCAAATTTTGATGGTATCAATCATAGTCATGTTTACAATCAATCTTCAATCCCGATATCCATCCTTTCCAGCCAACTTGTTAATATCCCAGCCTTGACCAAAAGGCGGAGTAACATTTGCCCCTCAAAACATGCCTTGTGGTAAGAAGGCGTGTTTTGAATAGCTCCAAATCCGACATCTGAAATCCATATTCCATCCATAGCCATACCATCCGATCCATAACCCAATCCATTACCAAGTCATCCTATTCGAGTGCCACAGCCATATCCTTATCCAAATACGCGACTGCTCCGAGTCGATGTCCGATTCCAAATCCAGTAACCAAATCCTTAGCTAGTTTCATATCCATCTGAATCCATAACCTCTTCGGGATCTTACCAAGCACAATCCACACTCGACGACCTATACTAAGCAATGCCTTGGTGTCCGTGTCCAGTGTCCCTAACGCTGAGTAATGCCATAGCTTAAGTCCTAAGCCGAATCCTGGTCGCTCCAGACCCTTGCCGAGTATATTCCACACTCGACGACCTGAAATAGTAACCGATAGATAATATAAGGCCAAAGTCCTAGGCCGAATCCTGGTCTCTTCGGACCCTTGTCGAGCATAGTCCATACTCGACGACCTGAATAAGCCGATTCGCCATGTTCGAACGAAGCGACTTACCCCTTGCCAGGTATAATCCATACCCGACGACCATTTACCGAAAACCAGATAAAAATCCAATCAAATTCCAATCCAAAATCCAGATCAAATCGAAAAAGCAAAAATCCATACTAGAAATCCAAACCAATATCCAAACCAGAAAGCAAACAAAACCAGGAGTTCAAACCAAACTCCAAAACCAAACCAGAAAAAAGCAAATGTCCAAACCAAAAAAGAAAAAGTAGATTTCACAAACTAGAGCGTCGCAGTTTATCATCATCTCAGAGCATGCCTAGGGGCTAGCTCCGTCTCCGTACATGAGTAAGTGACTTGGCCATTTGCCCCTAGTTTGCTACTTATTCCATATCATTCCTGTCAGTCGATAACCAATCGACCATCATTCCTGGGCCTCGTGCCATCATCATTTGAAGTAGACGGTGGCTGCTCTTGTTCCACCACCGCATTCCGAGCCCCGGCATATTGCCGTAGCTGACCATTCCTTATATGCTCCTCGATTATATCCTTTAGATGCCTGCAGCTATTGGTATCATGCCCATCCAGGTCATGAAAGAGACAGTGCCTTCCTGATGCCCTCTCACATTCCATGGGTTCTCTCCTTGCCGGCCTTCGGTAAGGAAGGCGATCCCGAGTCTCCATGAATATCTGCTCCAATGTTTCATTCAATCCTGTGTAGGTGGAGAATTTTGGCTCTCCCCAACGTTTCCTTGCCCTGCTAAAGTTGTCATCCGACTTCCTCTTTCCTTTATCCTTGTCCTTACCCGAGCTTTCCTCGGATGGTTCTCCATCCTTAACCACATTCACCTCCTTTGGCTTCAGATCCAGACTCGAGTCCTCCTGACGAAGAAACCTTTCGGCCTCGTGAAAGAACTCCCCGAGATCCATTGGCAGGTCCCGTATCAGTGATAAATTGAACTCTGAGTTGTCCCTGACTCCGGATACTGCCGCCATTAAGACCATTGATGGATCCGGCCGATCCACCGAAGCAACTGTTGCATTGAACCGAGTTAAGAAAGCCCTGAGTGATTCTCCTGTCCTTTGTTTTACCGATGTTAGTGTCATCACATTCTTCGGTCTTTTGATATGAACCCAAAACTGCTTCAAAAACCTGTCTACCAACTCTGTCCATGTCCTGATAGATCCATCTTCTAGCTGCCTGAACCACATAGCAGCTATGTCCATCAATTACAAAGGGAAACACCGGGCCAAAACTTCCTCCGATGCCCCCAGCACTTCCATGTGCCTTGTGTACCTCATCAGATGATCGGTAGGATCAGGCATGCCACTGTATACCTCCAGTGTAGGTAGCTTGAACTCCGGTGGATTCCGAGCCATTCTGATGTCATGGGTAAACGAACTCCGGTTTACTCCTTCCAGATCTCTGTTTGCTAACCTCCACACATAGTTCGCCTGATAATCTCAGATAGTCTGTTGTTATTCACCAATGGTTGACCTCCAGGTCCTCGAGGGAATTTTGTTACATACTCCTCATCACGAACTCTTGGGGTTCCTGCCAGCATCTTGTTGTGTGGTGTCACCTAGAATTGCTCCATGAATTGGTCCATTGTTGCCAGTTGGTGTGCCCCTGAGCCTGGATCCATCCAGATTAACAGTTGTGTGCTGATTAGGGGCTGCGCCCTGTTGAGCTACTCCATCTGCCTGCCTGTTGGGTTCTTCTGTTCCAGCTCCGTGGATCTGAACTCCTGAAGCTCCAGCTGTTCCTGCCTGTCTAAACTGTCTGATAAGGTTCTGCATCATTTCCTCCTGCCTCTTTAACAATTCTTCTTGCATGGTCCCCATCATCATCTCCATTTCATCTCTGGTGATGAAAACTGAGGTCTGATTTGCTCCTGAGGAAGCTTCCTGACTCCCTTCATGTTGACTCCTTTCTGGTAATATCTTTCTAGCTAATTGCCTAACCATGGTTCCCTTTAGATCCGATCCTTTAGTTTTTCAAATCTGAACTCCAAATTTGATGTAGCTGGCGCTAGTCGTTCTCAGTGAAAGCACCAAGGTGTTTGCGCCAAAATTGGTCAGAAACCCCAAAAGTAGTGAAAGCACCAGTGAATATACACAGATTCACAATATTCCAACACAGATCTTAGATCTAGGTAAAGTGAAGAATAAAGATGAAGAAACAGTAAAGTTAAAATGGAAGAAAGCAGGAGAGAACACAAGGTTTATAGTGGTTCGGCAATCCGGCCTACATCCACTTTGAATCAATCCTTTTTATTCCCTTTGTACTGTAGTTACAGTTACAAGCCTATGATATCAATCACAAAAATGGCAGAGCTTCCGTGTCAGAGAAGGAGAAGCTCCCCTTTTAGTTGCCATAGCCCTCCTATTTATAGGTGTAGATCCGAAAATATCCGCCTCAAAACCTGGAATACCTTTTCTCCTATGTAGGTGGGCCCGCATGATCGATCTGGAGTCGTTTGGGACCGATCCATGTTCAATTCACATCGATCCAAACTAACTCCAAATAACTCGAGATCGATCACGAACCTTCTTGAGTGCATATGGAAGCTCCTGTAATAATTTCGTGATGTTTGGACTTGTAGATCTTGAGTTATGATCGATCCAAATTGTAGTTTGCATGAAGGCTGAATCGTTCGCATCGATCTGCTTGCCTCCATCCAGTTCGTATCGATTCTACCCCCATATCCATCGCCGCAGCCTTTGCATCGATCCAAACTTCACGCGCTCTGATCCATATCATTCGCTCCACCTCAACCGCTTCCTTAGTATCCACTGATACGAAGTAGAGAGCTTTCGTATCCATCAACATAGGCTGTTCGTATCCATCAGCTGCTCTGGAAACATACGTTCTCGTATCCATCGGTTGCCCAACCTTCGTATCCATGTTGTTCGTATCGATCCAAGCTTTGTTACGGATCAATACAAACAAGACCGACACGAACTGTGTCTTCGTATTCATCCCCCGTGCATGTCCTTCGCATCGATCCATGTCTACTTCCTTCTTCGTATCGATCAATAGGTGATCGATACGAAATGTCCACCTAGATTGATGCGCGTTGCATCAATACGAAACCATCGAGTCGAAACCATCGATACGAAGTATGCTGCCATTTCCATCCTGATCAATACGAAACATCGATACGAACCTACCTTTCTTGAATTTTGATCCATCCATATCTCGAGCATACGAACTCCGATTGACCTGGAATTTGAAACATAGTCTTTCCTAACCTTGTTCATTATTCCTAATCAATTCCACCTTGATCGGAGCTCGGTCTAATTTTGACGGTATCGATCATAGTCATGTTTACAATCGATCTTCAATCCCGATATCCATCCTTTCCAGCCAATTTGTTGATATCCCAGCCTTGACCAAAAGGCGGAGTAACAGATATTAGGATAATGGTTTGGGAGGCCTGCTCTTTCCCTTTAGGCTCTTCAACATTAACATGAGTAGACTCATCTTTTTGTGGAGCAGAAGGTCCAACAGATTCAGGCGAAGTAGCTGCTGGACGAGTTGGCTCCTTCTCTGAAGCTTTGTTGTTGTCATCCCCATCCTTATCATAGGCTTTGTTGTGATCTCCGCCATCTCCACCTTAGCCCTAACCACCACCAATGTTATCATCATTACCGTTGTTATGGTCATCATCATCATTTTTATCATCGCCTTCTTCACCAGCAGCGTCATCGTTGTCACCCTCATCCTCAGAATCAGATTCAATTTCAAAGGAGGGGACGTCGAAGAAAAGAATCTTAGAGGCATCAATTTCCTCCTCTTCTACAGGCTCATTCCCCTGCTTTATTTGATTGATCTTGCCCATTACTCTATCAACAAGGGTAGAGTCAAACGAGGGGAAGCCGAAGTCAGGACATATCATGAAGTTGTCAGCATAGGCGAGCATGAGAGCTTCTTCATAGGAGTTCAACAACATTCGGCCAAGAGTAGTACCAATAAATTGAGATACTCACTACTTAGCGCCAGAGATGGTATTGACAGCGAGTTTCAGTGAAGCCCTGGTTTTCTTGAACTTTTCCTTCAAAGAAACGTTCTTTGCAGTCAGGCGAGCTTTCTTATTGTCGGAATCTTTTAAAGTAAGCTCCATAGCGAATTTTTCGTCCGCAAGGAGTTGACGAGCCTTTTTTCTAACAAGAGATTAGTTTCTGCTCGGGCAAGAGAAGCTTTCAGTCGCTCCAATTTTGAAGTTGCTTCACCTTTAGCCACAGAAATTGTAGACACTTGATTCTTAAGGGCCAAGATTTCCTCATGGGGCTTAGATGATTCAAGGGAAGATTTTGATGTGCGCTCAAGAAGAGTTAACCAAATCATAGAAATCTAAAAGAAGAAATGTAACACAAGTTAAAGGTTTAGCGAAAACCAGTGTTGATAAGATTAACTTAAGTGGAACATACCAGAAATTGTTGCTCTATTAGAGAGCGATAGTGCCATGTCAAATCTAGAACGGAAGAAGGTAGGTGAATGAAGTGAATGACTCAGAGTGTAAGATATATTTGGCTATCTCTTCGAAGTTGATGACAGAAGGAGAAGAAGATGATGGCTGAGAAGGAGTGCACCTTGGAGTGGGGGCCTATCCAAAGCCAGTTGCATTTGTGCAAGAGCAGTTGGAGAGTCTGAAATGGAAATGCGTGATAGGGGATCAATCACAATAGGGGTTTGCACTGGTTTTTCTTTAGGAGCATCTACAATTGGGCTCTTTGGAGCTTTATCAAGAGATGGATCCTCCTTTTCCTTTACATCAACAATTTTAGCAACCTTCTTAGGTGGCTCTAATTCGGATGATTTCACCAACTTCCTTTTGAAAGCCTTCTTGGATTTAGCGAAAGATTCAATGATAGATGACGCTCCAGAGGTTGTAGGAAGGGGAGCGACACCACCAACAGACTTTTCGACTTGAGAAGCAACTGAAAAGAGTTCAAACAGATTAAGAGTCAACAAAAAAATTTCAGAAGAAAATAAGGATAGAAAGCAAACACCATGCCTATAATTTACCAGAGTGGTCTGCCCAGATGGGTGACATGGGAGAAAAATGTTTGGAATCTACCAAGGAGAAAAAGCATTTTCCCTTTGAAGTATGCTGGATCAAAGGGAGTAGTCCTTAAACCCTTTGGCCGGGGAGAAGAAGAGAATGCTTCCTCAAATTCGATGGCATCATCAGCTTTAGTTGATTTCCAACCTTAGCATAAGCTGCGATAAGAGACCCCACTGTTCTTTTGTCTGCTTCGTTAACTTCCTTAGCAGGAGAACTTGGTATGAGATAAAGATTAGACAAGAAAAGAAATAAAATGGAAGGAAGATAGTGAAAATTTGAAATTACGAGGGGAAGAAAAGATCCCACTGATATTTTGGAAACATCGGACAAAGAAAAACTGGTTGTCCCAGTCTTTAAACTTATTGACCCCATCCGCTACAAGCTTCTTCGGGGGGTTAGTTTTGAAGATATGATGATTAAGAGTGCTAAGTTTGACTAATCGAGTCAAGTAGTGCAGAACTTCAGCATTTATGGAAGGAAGTCCAGACTCTAGTGCCATCAACTCCAGAGATAGAAGGTAGGTGTAAACATTAGGGGATAGCTTGATTGGAGCAACCCCAAGGTGAGAAATGAATCTGGATAAGAATTCAAGGAAAGGCAGGAATCCCCCATGCCATATGTGGACGGCAGTGTAGGCAAAGAATCCTTCGGGAGGGTTGTTGATAGTGTCAGTCTCCCTGGGTGGAATAGCTTCCACACCAGTAATGCCGGAATCTTTGAGGCTGGCGTCAACCTCATCCTACGAAGATACCAATTTTTTTTTTGAAATAGCGTCAAGTTTCTTTGGAGAGCTCATGATTTTGCCAGGTGAAAATGTTTCAGTTAAAATTTCCAAGTTTATATGAACATAGTGTCCATTTCAGAATTAATCAAAGACCACTTGAATAACTTAAACAAAAGCCAAACATAAAACTTTAAATTTTTGAAAAAAGGTTTAAGTTAAAAATAAAAGGAATTGAGCTTTCGACAAAGTCGGTGGGAAAGAGACAATAACACTTAGTAAATACCTCTCGACAAGGTCAAAAGACTAAATAGGAGTGTTCATGGAGCTTTCGACAGAGTCCGAATGAAAAGGAAGTAAACATTTAACCACAACCTTTCGACAATGTCTAAAGCACAAATAAACAATTACTGGCTTACAACATGGTTGAAAGGAAAATGAGAAGTGGAAATTAGCCACAAGGGCCTCTTTAACAAGTGGAATTAGTTTCTAGGACACACAACTGAAATAATTACTTTCAAGGGCAAAAAGTAAAATAATTAGTTTCTAAGGCCTAAAAACCTATGAAATTATGTCCTTGAAAATAATTGGACTGCTGACTTTGTCCTTGAAAGTAATTATTCTGATGATTTTGGCCTTGAAAGTAATTTCGTTGAATGTGTGTCCTAGAAACTAATTGGACTGCAAAGTTTGTCCTTCTGGTGAAATGCCCCAAATGAGAATGTAAAGTGGTGCTTTGTCGAAAGCTCCACAGTAACTAAGTTCTTGTGAGGAAACAGATAAAATCAACTTAAAAACTTGACCAAAAATATACACTACCAACATTCCATAAACCGAGTAACAAGACCCTTTGACGTTGTCGAAACCAATAACTTAGGTTTCCTAAGAAAAATACAAATGTGGTCGAAACCTTACATATTCATTGGGTCAAAAGGTCATAAGTTAAACTTAAGTGCACTTAGAACGTTTCGATAATGATGGAGAAAGATAACTCTAATGGGTGTAACATCCCCTTACTTGGAGGTCCAAAACTAACGGCTACGGATGCTGCAGTCATCCATAGTTATTAATCCTCGGCGACCAAATACGGCGGTGTTAGATTCATTGATACACAGAAACACATGAATATGGAAAGGTTTTAAACTTCAAAAAAATTCATATTCCATATCAAAACATTTCCAATTCATTACATAATCCCATGTTCGCAAATCACGTTTAGAGAAAATATATTTATTACAACATACGCCCAGAGCGACATATGAAGATGCCCCCCGGGATGATCAGAGTATATATAGGCAATATAACAACTTTTCCATTACAACAACAAAGCAAAATCAACAGAAAGAGAACTCTAAATAGATATCATGCCTCCTGCATGTCTTTGGAAGCTTATTCGTCTTAGAGGTACCAGAAAATCTCAGCTCTCAAACTACTCAAAATCAGTTGAGTACCTGTGAGTTTAAGTGGAAAACATAAACTTCGAGTCAGACATAAAGCCTGGTATGAATAATAATCTACCATCTCAAATCATTTAGATATCCAGTGAGACCACGTCGCTTAGCGGAACGGGTTTCCCCTCACTAGTATCTCAAAATCTTTATAAAACCATATACTGTGCTCCTGCATCCACAATGCTTAAAACAATACAAAACAGTATAATATGATGATATGCAAAACAATTGAATTAATTCTGGATTACCCATCCCCATTCAATTTAGACTATCTATCTCAATTATAGTTTCTAGGATTACTATTAAACTATTAGTTTTCATGGACTGACTAATAACCGGTTAAACATTTAAAGACTTCCTATCCATTTACATTGTTTTCATGGGATCACTATGAGCATATTGGTAACTCCAATATTACTCTTATCCTAGTTTTCATGGGTTGACTAGGAACCTAAAGGTAACCCCAGTATCCTTCCAGTTTACCCTAGTTTTCATGGGTTGACTAGGAACCTATTGACATCTATCAATATTTCATCCGGATATAGTTTTCATGGGCTGACTACAAGCCTACTGGCCATACCAGTATCCAATCATAATTTTCATGAGCTTACTATGAACCTGTCTATCTGACATCTTCCTTTACACATAGTTTTCATGGGCTTACTATGAGCCTGTCTATCTGCCATCTTCCTTTACACATAGTTTTCATGGGCTAACTATGAACCTGTCTATCTGGCATCTTCCTTTATACATAGTTTTCATGGGCTAATTATGAACCTATTGGCCCCTGCCAATATCATACAGTTTTCTTGGGCTTACTGTGAACCTGTTGGCCCCTACCAATATCTTTCCTTTATATTTTAGCTTCCTATATTCTGGTCTTCCTAACCTCCTAGATGCAATGCTACTCATTTAGGAGTTTACTCAATTTATATTCACTACTGGGTTAACCTAATTCGTTCTCCTGCCTTTTATCCCCAAAATGCAGTTATGAGTCTATTATAAAGTGAATATATTCATATTAGAAGAAGCAACATAGCAATACCACTCCTGTGGGTTTAATATAAAATTTGGTTAATTCCTTTAACCTATTTCTTTATCAAAGATAGCTTCTTCTTAAAACCATTACAAAAACTCCTTTAATATTGCCATGGGTTTTTCCTTTAAAATAGAGTTTGGGTTATAAAACCTTTCGATACCTTCGAAACCTAGCTTTCGACTTCATAGGATAACCTCCTTCGAAAGCTCTTAAAAACATTAGGCTCCTGCCTTATAATACTTTAAAATCTACCTTTCGAAACCTTTTGAACACATTAAAGTATTAATATTTAACCTTTAGAAGTTTAGCTTCGAAACCAGTTGAAAGTACCCCTTTCGACACTATTGGAAGTAACCCATCTGAAATCATTGAAATTGGCCCTTTCGAAAGCATTGTGTTTATACTTAAAACATAATTTCGGTCAAAGTGAATATAATCGAATGCATCTGTTTTGAAACCATCCTTTATCATATAAAAATATTAGGGAAAATTTGATGGCGTCGGCACCATCTCATTCGAAAGCATAAAACATCCGGGTAAAACATTAGAAGGTTGGTGTCGAAACCCCTTTCGAAACCATCACCTTCGAAACCCCTAACCTCTTTCGAAAGCTTTAGGAAGTGGCTTAAACTTTATAAAACAAAGTACCTTTTGACGACATTGATATATTCAATACCATCGTAAGGTTATAAAACGGCAGCAGGGTATCGACTAGGTCAGAACCCCTTTTTTCAAAACATTTAGTCATAAAACCCAGTAGAAAGAAATTATAAGTTAATGGAAACCCTTCCAAAACCCTTTAAAACCTCTTTCGAAACCTTATGCTTCGACCCAGTCGAAGGCTTAAAACAAAACATAGGCGGTGCTTTTCTTTTAAAAATGATCCAAAGTTTCGACCCCTTCGGAAGCTATGCTTTCGACACCTTACCTTCGGCCTATCTCCAATTCAACTACGTACCATCATGATGATACCTTGTGTATTGGTTTCGGCATAGTTAGTTTCGACTGAAACCGAAAGCTACTGTGTCGAAAGGCACTTTCCTTAGTAGGCGGAACCACTTTTCTGAGCAAAACCAGGTTTAATTCTTGTTTAAGTAAACTTTTCCCCAACTAACCTGCCACATGTCAATACCAGATTGGTTGCCTTAAATTTTTCAAATTCCTTTTTCAAAAATAACTATCGCTAATCCAGATCTAAACCCTGGTTAAGTTAATCAAACTAGCCCTTCCAATTTTTGCAAAGAAGTCCCTCATCTAAAATAATTTATTTTGCATAGCGAATCACTTTGGAAAAATCCCCAAAAATTCCAAAAATTCACTTTAATCATGTTATCTAACATATCAAAATTTCGGATCCAAATTCTCCGTATATTTCCTAAAATAAATTATAAACCCAAATAACCATATTTTCCTTTGAAAATTCATAATAACTTTCCATAGCTTGGAAAATTCTCAAAATTGAAACCCACTCCAAAACATGTTTCTCATAACATTAAATTTTCCCATGGCATCTAAACAACATTTAATCTCGGTTTTGACCTAAAACTGTATAAAAACCCTTTTAAACAATCTTGTCTAAATCAAACAAATCATAAATCAAGCATATCATCGTCCAATATATCACAAAGACAAATCTATCCCTTAAATTCGAAAATATATGATTTAAACCAAAATAGAGATGGTATTATTATTCACCTTGCTCTAAATAAAGAGATTGGATTGAGATTGATTTCCCCTAAGCTTGATTTTCTAGCTTTAATTTGAATTCCACTTGATCTCTTAATGGTCGGCCGTTCCTATATATTTTTGTTTGCGTTTTAAAATGCCGTGAATGGGAAGTAAGAAGGTGCGAACGAAATATATATAAGGGTGGAAGCTAGGGGCGACAGTTCCTAATATACCCTTAAGTGACTTAATAAACCAAAACCCATTCTTAAGTCCATTTGCTAATTCATTAGGCATGACCTTTATTTAATTAATTCAAGTCTCAATCCCCTTATTACTTACATTTACATTATTCTATTTAATTTATCTAATTAAATCTCCTGAATAATGTTATCAAAAATTAAGGGTGTTATAAAGGGTTTTGACTCATTAGACTTAAATGGTGTCGAATGGGTCGAAGGGGTATGATGGTTCCGAAGGTTAACAAAAGAAAATGGATTGTAATCGGCACAATGGTTTCGACTAAGTCGAAATGTTTTGCTTTCGAAGGGGTGACTAAACTTTACTTAATTACACATCCCTTCAACAAGGTTAATCAAATTGGCACTACAACGCCTTTCAACCCCATCGAAAGGGGCTAAGGAAGTAAAACCAATGTTGCCACCTCAATCCATTTCGAAGGGGTAGAAAGGTCATTTTGTGGCGCTAAATTTTCATTTGTACATTTGAAACTTCCGAGCGAAGAAAGCAGGTTCCACCGTCTTCCCCAAACCCGATTGCCAATACAGGGTTTCAAAATTTCTTAAAATAAATAAATTAAACCTGTTAAGAAAATGAATTTTAACAAAGATCGATCTTTTTCAATTTTGAAATGTAAAAAATTATAATCAAACTAAAAACCCGGATTTTCCAAAGATGAACAGAAATTGTGAATATTGAATAAAAATCCAAGATGATGAATTATATCGATTCATGAAACTGAATTGGAAAAATTCCTCGGTAAATCAAATTAAATCCAATCTCAAAAAATTGAGATTCGAACGTTTCAAAGTCGAGTCTCAATTTTGAAATCTGGAAAAGCAAAGCTCGATTAAAACAAGCAAAAAAAGGATGAATCTAAACTTATGATTTAGATTTGGTGTTTACTTTGATTTTTGGAAGTGAATAGAAAGTTTGAGAATTTTTAGAATTCTTTTACTCGTGCTCGAATTTTTGATTGCAGAAAAGTGAAAGAGGAGGAAGAAGAAAAGCGTACTTACAAGAAAAGTTGCCAAGAGCCATTAACCGTAAGATCAGATTTAAATGGACGTCCCAGATTCATGCGTGAAGGCCAAGAGGTAGGAAGGTTCTAGGCTTCGACAGTGTTGACTTGGAATGTCAAGTGCATCCCTTCGCATGGGGGGCAAATGTTACTCCAAAAAAATCCACCTTACGACTTAGTCGATGCCATTATAAGAAGAGAATAAAAGAAAACAAGAGATAAGAACACCAGCTAGACCTTTCGAAGGAGTCGAAGGGATGCTACCGTTAAAGTTTGGAAGCTTCAGGACCTTTCGAAGGTGTCAGAAGGTTTCTACAATCAAGATCCAGAAGGTTCTTACCTTTCGAAGAAGTTGAAGGAATCGAAAGCACCCTTCCGCCTTCATTAACAACCTTTTGACCAGGTGAGTTCATATCTGTGAAGACCTTCCGAATGATTCAAGGCAGCACCTTTCAAAGACAATGAAAAATAGCTCTTTGAACCAGCATAAAACCATTCGAAACCAATGGTTTCGCCTCCATTCAAACTTCTAGAAGGCAAGTGTTACCCTGATAATCCCTTCGAAAGCTATAGTAAGCCTTTCGAACCGGTCGAAGCCAACATGGTCCAGGAGTGTTCCGCATCAGTTCAGAAACAAGAGCACATGTGTAACCAACATCATCAAAACCAATGACCAAAGGACATCGACAGAGTTGGAAGAACTTACAAGACAACTCAAAGAAGAGGAACACAACCGTACCTTTCGACAAAGACGGCAACATACTTAAGTCTTTCGGTAGCCACCATTTGACCCAGTCGATAGCATCAGGGTCGAAAGGTGCTGACCCGCATCTATAAATAAGACCCAAGGGGTCATGTTTAGGGGGGGCGATTCTTCTCATTCTCAACTTGTAACCTCTTAAGAAAAGTGTTGTAACCCTAATTACAAAATTTAATTGGGGATTTGAAGTAATAATATCATCTTTTGGCTTACGAAAGGGAAGTCACAAATCTTAAAAATTACTTTACTGTTTTTAAAGCTAATGGCAGGTTTTTCTCTTGTATTTCAGGTTTCACCAATCCAAACCTAAAGGTTTAGCTTTCGACAAGGTCAAAAGCCCGTTCCAAGTCATTTCCATTTGAGATCCTCAATCCAAACCAAAGATATTAAAGCCTAAAGCTCTTGACAAGGTCTGAACCCATACGTAGATTCCTGGTTCAAGCTTTGTCACCAAGATTACATTTCCTTCAACAGAGTTGGAACCTCAGTAACAGATTCTTGGAATAAGTCCTAGCTACACAACTATCAAGGCCATCGACAAGGTTGTAACCTTCAAAGGAAAAAATTTCTAAGATACCTCGATTGGTCGAAAGGAAGGCTTTCGAAGGAAAGACTAATCCATGTCAACAAAGTCGAAAGGTCATTAAGCACGAAATTCAACACTTTCGACACAGTCGAAAGGTCTATCTAAGAAATTCTTGTCTACTAAAGCCTATTCAAGAGGAAATTCAAAAAGGATTCATACCTTCCATTTTGCTCTACTTGCCTATAGGATAATTCTAATTTCATAGCATAACTTTGAGGTGTTGACAAGAAATCTTGTTAACAATTACTATGCGTGAACCTGGTATGATCGAAGAGAGAGATAAGTAGAGAGGTTAGGTTAGTGTTTGTTAATTATATTATTAAGTTAATTAATTTTTATAATTATCGTTATGCTAATAAAATTCGTAACTTTTTCATACGAGGTCGGATTCAAGCGAAACAAGTTGCATTAGATTCGTATCGACGTCAACTAAGACATGGAGTCGAATTGGAATTTATCTAAAGCTGGATAATTTTCAGTTTCAAATAAAGGTGAGTTTTTTAAACCGCTCACAAAGACTAAAATATTTTTATGTTAGTTAAATCGAAATCATGAAGTGTTATTTTTATTGATTGTTGTTTGGTAATTTAACTGGCATGGAAATCGACATAGAAATTTATATGTTAGAAATTTTGAATTAACAGTTAAATTGAATTGGAATTAAACTGCTAGTTAAATTCCCAATTATTGATAACTAGTTGATTGTTGTGATTTAGTGGCTAATTTGGATGTTATTGTGATGGATGCCTATTGGTTGATATGTTGGATGATTGGATGTTTATTTATTTTCTATATATCCTGTTATCACCCTGTACATTATTGACAGTATATAAAATCGTTATTTAAATTATTTCAAATAAATTAAGAAATAGGTTGAAATGATATATACCTATGACATTTATTTTGGATTGAAATGATATGTTTCCATCCTTGGAATTAAAATCGAAATAACTTGTCACTTGGCCATAAGATAGAAAATTATATACGGACACCGAATTGATTAAATTAAATGGTTTTAAATTCTTGGATTTGAATTTATTCAAATGATTTTGTTTTATAAAATAAAATTGAATTGAAGTATGGAAATTGAATTATTTTCGAACTCGAGCTCAAAATGTTGAAATTGGTTAAAAGGAATTGTTTATAGAATGCAATTTGAAATCTGAAGTTATAATTGAAATATGATTTGAATTGTGGAAATTTATTTGTTTTAAAAGACTTGAACTTAATTCGAACTTGGGAATTCGTCTAAGTAAAAGTGATTTAAATTGATATTTCAAATTGAAATTGGAATCGAATTATTTTAAAAGATTTGAACCTTAAATTGAATATTGAAGTTTAAATTGATTTAAGCGGTTTAAGTCGATATTTTTAAATCGAACTCGAAATTTATATAAACTGAAATGGTTTAAGATTGAGAATTGAATTGAACTTAAACTATTTGAGTCAAATCAATGAAAATCGAATTGAAATTAATTTGAATTGAAATTGAAATTGATTTGAACTGAAATCAAAATTGAGTCGATTTGAATTGATTTGAAATTGTAGATGATTTTAAATTGAAGATTTGAAATTGAACCAAGTTGATTGAAATTTGGACCTAAGTCCAGATTTATTGTAAATGGGAAGAAACAGTTTTGAATTTGAAATTATTTTCACGATAAACTACTTTCCTGTAAACTGTTTTAAAATTCATCTTTTTAAATTTCCAAATTATTTAAATTTTCAAATCATTTAATATATAATCTATTTTAATATCTAAAATATTTATACTATTTTAACTTTTTAAACTATTTAAAACTATTCAAACTGTTTTCTAAAAATTCAAACTGTGCAAGGTTGGAATGTTATATTTAAATTGTGCATTTAAATGTGAATTGGGTTAAAATGAAGTTATAACCTAAATGGAAATTCGAAACGATTTTGGAAATGAAATTGAGATGTTGGAGAAAATTGATTTTCAAGTGAAATTGACATATTTCCAGTAAATATGATATTTTGAAATAAATGATATTTTGAAGCGAACATGATATTTTGATATCAAATATGAATCGTTTTGAAATGTAAAAGTAACAACCGGTGTGTAAAACGACATTTGGTTATTAAAGAGACCAGGACCTCTTATTGGCATACTCTCTGTCAATATTGGAACCACTTTAACAACTGTGTATGCGAAGGAGACTCTAGAATGAAGTGGTTGGATTTGGTGTACGTTTGCTAGATTTGAAGAAAGAGAACGATGATGGATAGACCCCAGCACTTGTGCCAATTCGAAATGACTAAAACAGGATGGCTTGACAGGGCTAAGTGGGCTAGCTACCTTAGCGGACATCCGTTCTTCGATTTTCTTCTTGGACTTGGTCCATGCTATTTCCTTAATGTTGGTTTCGATTGGTGCACCTTGATTTTGGGATGACCTCCCTTTGACTCGATATGAGATGGATGGACGTGGTGGGCGGTCGTGGCTACGATGCGTTACCACTAGCCCTGCGACTCGAACTGGTAGTATCATACCTTAGGCATTGCCTCACGTGCCTTGTCATACTTTTATCCTATAGGAGACCACTATGAGTTTGGTTTAGTGTTGTCGTATCACGGCGAATCCCTATCCCCCGACGTGCTACTGGGGCGTTATATACAAACTGTACGACAATGCTTAAAAATGCATTAAGGGGGATTAATGTAAAGCCATAACGCTAAAAAAATATTTATTTTATTGATTAGAAATTGCATATATAGTGTATTCTACTATATATAGATATTTTAACGGATCCTTAAGAGATGGAAAATCCAGTAACATATCTTGAGTTGTTGCATGCACGTTATACACAGGATAGGAGATGTAAAACCCCTTAATATGTGATATTGATTGGACTCACATAAGAATATTTTTGTCCTGACTCAAGTGTTTTGTCTTTTCATTACGCTCGGGTTAGCCCTGAGTTTTCAGCGCATTGAATATTATTTTCTAGAGGACGAAGACGAAGATTGGTATATTATTACTAGTATTATTCCCCTGCATCATGTTGTTCTACTGCACTGTTGTATTCTATTGTTCAGTTGTATATATAACTTTGATAGTTGTTGTAAAATTTTAATCAAATGTATAGTATAAATAGCTTCATGAACTATTTATTTGATTATTATATTTTGTCATTCCGCTGCGAGATTCTGTATTTGTTTTCTTCTTTTCTTATTCTTCTTAATTAACCCCATTGATTGTCTGTGTTTCAGATTATTTGAGTTGGACATGTGTGGATTATTGTCAATTTAAACCTTTCAAAATGTGGGTCGTTACAGTTGGTATCAAAGTTTTGGTTTAGCGATAACCTTAGCTTTGTGGGGTTTGACTCATTAGAGATAGGATAGTAATACCCTAAAATGAGTTTGTTTGAGTGTATATATATGAGAGTGTGTACTTGTTAGTGTTATAAAATGTTTTATATTGTGTTTTCTTATCTGTTGAGTTGTTTATGGATTCTGGTTGGCTCGTGGGATGCATTTTATCGATAGGGGTTTCTAAACACTTAAACGAAGCAAGTCGACATAATATTGTTTTAAAATCGGGTAAATTAAATAATTTTACCTAAATTATATTTTATATATAAAATGAAACCATCTTCCAAAAATAACCATATAGGTTTATGAAAATACGAATTTATTAGTGGATGTTAGTTGTTAGGAGATGATAATATTTAGTTACCATCGATTATTGGTTGAATTAAACTAAAAACAAATACTTTGCCAACTCTGTTTCATGAAGCATTCGATAATTAGATTGAATTGAAATCTAATTACAATAAGGATTATTTGCAATAACAAAGATGTAAATTAACGAAATGTTTTCATAATAAGGTAATGGAATTGTATAAGTATATTTATAATATAGCTTATAAATATAAAGGATTTAAAAGCTGAGAATTTGAGAACTTATATCTCGGTGCTTTTGAAATTGTTTTCTAAGATTGTGAAATAATAATTAGTATTATTTAAAAGTATTTACGAATGAAGGTGTTTCAAAAGGAATTAAAAGGAAATAAGTCCTGTACTCCCCTCTTCTCTCGTTGGAAAATAATTTAGGTGACGACGGTCGCATCAACGACATTCATTTTCGAGTCTTAAAGTGGGGGAGGCTAATTAATAGCTTTGCTACACATTTGGTTCGATAAACATATTTTGATTTAAAATTTCTAAATATGATTTGATGTATATATATATTATTTCAAAATGATTTGAAATGGACCTGGTATTTGAATTCTTAAGTTCCTATTAATTAATTAATGATTTTTTGTTGTTGGAATAAAGTGAATTTTTTGAATAATTGGAAACTTCTACAATGGAAAATAAGAAATTGAAGCTAAGTGTTTAAATGAAATATGTGAAGTTAAGTTATAACTCTTAAATTTCAAGATAATGGATATTTAAACTTGTGTAAATTATTGAACATTCTTGTTAAATAAAATGAATAAGATAAATTTGTATAACACTCAATTACAATCTAAAAACATATATAAAACTTACCAGAAATGTTTAAAAAGTTGAAATTTTAAATATGAATATGTAATATAATATTATACAAGTTTGAACTTAAGTAATAAAAATGTTTCATATTGAAATTGTGTTTAAGGAAATGTTTATATAAAAAATTAAGTTGTTATAAGAAATGTTATACACTTAGTTAATGTTCTAAGATATGTTAAATGAATAATTTGAGTAGTAAAAAGAAAATACTATTTAGATATGAACTTAAGAGAAGGTAAACAAATAATAAATTAAATCATATCTTTGTAAATTGTTTGTAAAATAAATAATAAATAAATTTTCAAAGGATGTTTTAAAATTTAGTTGTAGCTTTCTGAGATTATTATAATTTGGATAATGATGTGTAAAAGAAGATACATTTGTATAAAATGATTATAAACTTAAAAAAATGATTAGTGAAATAAGAAAGTTGAAATTTGAATTATGAAATGAAATTTTACATAAGTCAAGTTGAGTAGAATGAATTAATGAAATAAGTTAATGAAATGAATTATAAGATGGAAGTTAACTTAAGAAAAGTTGAATGAAATTGATTGTAATAAAAAGAAAAAAATTATCAATATGAATTTGAGTAATAAAATAAAATTTACTTAAGTAAAATTAATGATATGAATTAATGAAATGGACTAATGAAGTGAATCAATGAATTAATCTGAACTTAAGTTATGAAGTAATAATAAACATGAGTTGCGTTTTATAAAATATTTATAATACACTTAAATGGTTTTATGAAATGGTTTATAAATGATATCAGTATTTTTAATAGAATATACCAAGTGGTAATGAAATAAAATTTAACTTAAATAAGGTTAAATGAAATGATTTATAAAATTGTCCATAAATGAATTTAGTATGAAATGTTGTTAAACATAAAGTGAAACAATTGAAATTTAATAAATCGAATGCAAATAAATTGAATGCAAATAAAATGAATGTGAATAAAATAGATGAATATTAATTGTTGAATGGTTTCTATTAACAAGATTTCTTGTTAACATCCACAATGCTTTGTAAAGATTGTTTTACATGGGCTCAACTTTGTTGTTGAGTGAATTCATGTCTTTTTGAATAAAAAGACTAAGTCCGAAGGTTTTAAGACCTTAGTTGTAACCTTAGCCTGGGATAGACAATATCAAAAGGTTTTAAGAAATTGTTTACCCCATCTATGAAATTGAGTGGAAAACTAGCTTGCTTTTAACCATATCGAAGGGTTGAGGTTCCGTTTAAACCTTACAGTTTGACTGGAATGATTGAATTATTAAACCTACCGCTCTGGCCGGAGGGTTTAAGAAATCATCTAAACCTTTTGATTAGATTACTATGATTATATAGCTTTCAACCTTGTCACTTCATCGTATTCCATCTTCCTTGGAAACCAAAAGCAGTAGATCAACGATCTACATCTCCTTTCGACCCTGTCGGAAGGTAGTCAACCTTTCGATGTTTTCGAAGGGAGATGTCACTCTGTTTTACATTCTTCTGATTCTTTCGGCCTCCTAAGTTGACATTCTTCTTGTGAAAACCCTTCGAAAGGAATGCATCATCCAAACATGTTTATAAATAAGAGCTGATTTAATATGCCATGGAACCATATTAAGGACTGGTTTCAAGTCGTATTCCCCTTTTTGCTGCCGGGACCAAGAAAAAGGGTACAAGACTCATGAAAATGTCTAATGACAGTTCTGTGGCATATACTCGAAATAACCAAAGAAGATAAGAAATAAATCATATATGATCAGCCGTTAATATTTAATTAACGCCTGATCATGATCATCCCCAAATTCCAAGTCGATCACAAGCCACAATTCTCTTTATTTCCTCATAATGAAGTTTGATACAAAATTCTAGAAACCAATCCCTAAATCAATTTCTAAATTAGGGTTATAATGTAACGAGCAGAGGAAATAGCAGCTGAGTAAGAGTAGAATGAGAAGAAAATTGGATCCCAAAACTGGACCCCTTGGGTCCTATTTATAGATGCAGATGCCCTTCCCTTCGGCTTCATGCCTTCAACTGGGTCGAAATTAAAGGTCACCTTTTATATGCTGTTGTAAACCTTTCAACCTCGTCAAAAGGTTTGTCCACTATACATCATTACGGACTTTTGAATGTTGTCGGAAGGTTTGTATTCATGATCCTTTCGTCTTTTCCGAAGGGTCTTTTTATATGGAATTGTGAACCATTCGACCTTGTCAGAAGGTTGCTTTCTTACTTGATTGCTGCCGAGAGCCGCGCTTTTCTTGAATATTGTTGGAAGGTTATCCTTCATTCTTTGTTGTCCTACGAATGCTGCCTTTATCTTAAACCTTTCGACACTGTCAAAAGGTACTAAGTATGCGTTCCAACCGGTCCGAAAGGCTTATTATGGTTTCAAAAAGGTTATTATAAGTCGCATGCCCTTGCCTTTACCTCTCCATCCTTTTCGGAAGGTAAGGATTCTTTGGATACCGAGAGATGAAACTCTTCGTTCCCTTCGAAAGGTTTGGAACTGCTACAAACTATTAGCCGTATTCCTTCGTCTCTTTCAAAAGGTTTATCATGAACTTCCTTTCTTTAGTCTTTGTTTTATGTCGAATGGTTTCGTAACCATTTCCCTATTTTGGCCGGGAGGTGCTTAGCAGTTCTTTCCTTCATGTTTGTGAAAGCTTCATTCTGAAGTTATCATGTGCTTCTTCTTTACTAGCGTTGTACAATCCTTTCGACATCGTCAAAAGGTGACTTCTCCTGATCTACTTTATCTATGCGGAAAGTTTTCAGAATGCCTTCTTTATCTTTATTTACATTTTATGGTTAACAGTTTCTTTTGTTGTAAATCATTGTATTGCTACTTTTGATTACATATGATTATTATGTTGTTTATTGGTTCTTATATTTATAGGTTGAATTCAGAATTCATGTTAAATAGTTCTATTATACCCATGCATGCTTTCTATATCATTTTATAAGTGATTTATATTCTAATTTGAGTTGAGATAGGTAAATACGAAAACCGTTTGGACGTATACGCGGTTTGATTTGCTTTTGCTTGCTTAATATGAGCGAACTTGCACGTATTAATAATAATAAGGTACATATCTCGGATAACATATCGCACTTTTATTTTTATTTTCCCTACGGGATGCCTCATCATTGAGATGAGATGTATATTTAGTTATATATCTATATTGTAAATTTTTACGATTGAGCCGCGCAAAAGAGACGCTACCGAAATTTTCCGTAAATTCGGATGTTAGAAAAATTTTGAGATTTTAAAATTTTATAACTTGTTTACAAATAAGCCGATATCAGAATGGCGTAATGGAAGCATAGTAAAGATTTTTTAAATAAGATTTTAAAGTTTTTCAAGTTGATTATTTTGAGAAAAATATATCAACAGTTTGATTCTCTACTTAACCCCTTTTCGAGGACGAAAAGTTTTGAGTGGGGGAGATTGTAACGACCAGGAATTTTAAGTATTTTAAATTATTAAATTTAGTATAATTTTTGAACAAAAATGTTTGGAAATAAAAATTTATGTTTTATTTATGTAAGATTTAAGCAATAACAAGTATTGAAATGAAATGTTATGTATTGAATGTGTTTATAATCAATAACATGAATTTAATAATAAATGTTGAATTATTTAGATGTAAATAAAATAATTGTTTGATGACTAAAATTCATTTGAAATCTAATATTGGATTTATTGAAATTCTAATAATGGAATTCATCGAAATTGGATTATCGAAATACTTTAAATAAAGAAGTGGAACTAAGTGTAGTAGTTGTTTTGATATTTGAATTCGTTTTAAAAGTTAAATTTTATTAGTTGGATAACTTATATTTCAAATATAGCAATTTATTGAATAATTAAAATTGTTTAAATTTAATATTGGAATTATTTAAATAATTGAATCTTGAATTTAATATGAATGAAAATGATGTCGGAAGTTGATTTAAATTTTATTTAAACAAGAATGAAAATTTTAGCTTTTAAATTTGAATTTAAAAGTGATAAAATTGATTTTGGAAAATAGCTTGTTTTAATTAACAGGTAACAACAGACTTTTTGGGCACTGTCTCGGATTTCGATGAAACTAGTTTCATCGGATTTGTAATAGTGAATTATTATAGGATTTTAAGTTTTATAGCGATCAGAATTATCATTCGGCCGTGCGAGCTTGGAACGCGTAGAATTTAATTAAAAAAAATTGATTTTGAAAAGTTATCTTTTGATTATAATGGAATTGGCTTCCGATATATGTTCCATTCTATTCGGAATAGGGGTATAACATATAGAACGCCAGGAGGCATGCTTCGTTTGGAGATCAGGAATTTCACGGATGAATAGTGTCACGGAGATTTTCTATAAATAGCCCTCAACTCTTCTCATTTGTAACCTAAACCCTAAAAGAAACTTTCAACCGCTGTTACACGATTAATGGCCGAAAATTCTTGTTCTTCTCTCTTCGATTTCTCTCATTCCACTCAATGAAATCGAATGCCATCAAAAGGGAAGTTGAAGATCTCGGCGAACTCTACGTATCCTACGGTCGGATCATATTGAAAGCTTGGGAAATCACCAAAACCAGAGCGTGAAGTTCGCGACTATTGTGGGTTCTTCGAGTGGTTTTGCGCTAGCGAGCGCGGCAGTGGCACAGGCATGAGAGGCACGCGATGTGGTGAGGTTGGATCGGTGTTCGGCGGCTTGGGGTGGCGTGAGCGCAGCGAGGAAGTGTCGCGATATGGGATTCGTCGAGGGTTGGGTTACTGTGCATGAACCTGGTATTATCGAAGAGGGAGATAAGCAGAGAGGTTAGGTTAGTGTTTGTTAATTATATTATTAGGTTAATTAATTTTTGTAATTATCGTTATGCTTATAAAATTCGTAACCTTTTCATACGAGGTCGGATTCGAGCGAAACAAGTTGCATTGGATTCGTATCGACGCCGTCTACGACATGGAGTCGAATTGGAATTTATTTGAAGCTGGAAAATTTTCAAATTCAAATAAAGATGAGTGTTTTAAACTGCCCACGAAGACTAAAATATTTTTATGTTAGTTAAATCAAAATCATGAAGTGTTATTTTTATTGATTGTTGTTTGGTAATTTAACTGACATGGAAATCGACATAGAAATTTATATGTTGGAAATTTTGAATTAACAGTTAAACTGAAATTGGAATTAAACTGCTAGTTAAATTCCTAACTATTGATATCTAGTTAACTGTTGTGATTTATTGGCTAATCTGGATGTTGATTCTGATAGATGCCTATTGGTTGATGTGTTGGATGATTGGATGTTTATTTATTTTCTATATATCCTGTTATCACCCTGTATACTATTGACAATATATAAAACTATTATTCGAATTATTTCTAATAAATTAAGAAATTGGTTAAAATGATATATTCCTATGACATTTATTTTGGATTGAAATAATATATATCCATCCCTGGAATTAAAATCGAAATAACTGATCACTTGGTCATAGGATAGAAAATTATATATGGACACCATATTGGTTAAATTAAATGGTTTTAAATTCTTGGATTTGAATTTATTCATATGATTTTGTTTTATAAAAATAAAATTGAATTGAAATATCGAAAATGAATTATTTTCAAACTCGAGCTTGAAATGTTGAAATTGAAATTAGTTAAAAGGAATTGTTTAAAGAATGCAATTTAAAATCTGAAGTTATAATTGTAGTATGATTTGAATTGTGGAAGTTGATTTGTTTTAAAAGACTTGAACTTAATTCAAACTTGGGAATTCATCTAAGTAAAAGTGATTTAAATTGATATTTCAAATTGAAATCAAAATTGAATTATTTTAAAAGATTTGAACCTTAAATTGAATATTGAAGTTTAAATTCATTTAAGTGATTTAAATCGGTATTTTTAAATCAAACTCGAAATTTATATAAACTGAAATGGTTTAAGATTGAGAATTCAATTGAACTTAAACTATTTGAATCGAATCAATGAAAATTGAAATTGAAATTAATTTGAATTGAAATTGAAATTGATTTGAATTGAAATCGAAATTTAGTCGATTTGAATTGATTTGAGATTGAAGATGATTTTAAATTGAAGATTTGAAATTGAATCAAATTGATTGAAATTTGGACCTGAGTCCAAATTTATTGCAAATGGGAAGAATAGTTTTGAATTTGAAATTATTTTCACTATAAACTATTTATCCTGTAAACTGTATTAATAGCTAGGTGTACGTTTGCTAGATTTGAAGAAAGAGAACGATGATGGATATACCCCAGCACTTGTGCCAATTTGAAATGACTAAAACAGGACAACTTGATAAGGCCAAGTGGGCTAGATACCCCTAGCGGACATCCGTTCTTTGATTTTCTTCTTGGACTCGGTCCATACTATTTCCTTGATGTTGGTTTCAATTGGTTCACCTTGATTTTGGGATGACCTCCCTTTGACTCGATATGGGATGGATGGACGCGGTGAGCGGTCGTGGCTATGATGCATTACCACCAGCCCTGCGACCCGAACTGGTAGTATCCTACCTTGGGCATTGCCTCACGTGCCTTGTCATACTTTTATCCTTATACGATACCACTACGAGTTTGGTTTAGTGTTGTCGTATCACAACACATCTCTATCCCTCGACGTGCTACTGGGGAGTTATATGCAAACTGTATGACAATGCTTAAAAATACGTTAAGGGGATTAATGTAGAGCCTTAACGCTAAGAAAAATATTTATTTTATTGATTAGACATTACATATATAGCGTATTCTACTATATATATATATTTTAATGGATCCTTAAGTGATGGAAAATCCCGTAACATCTCTTGAGTTATTGCACGCACGTTATACATTGGATAGGAGATGTAAAACCTCACAAACATCTATAACGCTATTACACTCATGTTATATATGATATTTATTGGACTCACATAATGATATTTTAGTTCTTACTCGAGTGTTTTGTCTTTTAGTTACGCTCGGCTCAGCCCTGAGTTTTCAGTGCATTGAAGATTATTTTCTGGAGGACGAAGACGAAGATTGGTATAATATTACTAGTATTATTCCCCTGCATCATGTTGTTATGCTGCGCTATTTTGTTCTATTTTTTTTTGTATATATAACTCTGATAGATATTGTAAAATTTTAATCAAATGTATAGTATAAATAGCTTCATGAACTGTTTAGTTGATTATTATATTTTGTCATTCCGCTACGAGATTCTGTATTTGTTTTCTTCTTTACTTATTCTTCTCAATTAAAGTCATTAATTATCTATGTTTCAAATTGTTTGAGTTGGACATGTGTAGATTATTGTCAATTTATACCTTTCGGAGTGCGGGTCGTCACAAGCGCCCTCCTCGGTCATGAGGCAGCTTCTTGATGTTTAAAGGATGCTAACACTGCTGCACTTCTACTGAGTCTATGATATTTATCGAAGAGAATGTTGTGCTCCTTGAATTGTTTATCTAACTCCCTATATAAACTATTTGTTTTTGCTTGTTTTCTTTCAAGCTTGGTTTTATAGGGGTGAACGGATTTCCTTCTTATCTAAAATAAATGATTTAAACTATTACTTCCTACGAAGCGAAAGATATTTAAATAGAGAATCTCATACCTGAGAAATTGTAATGTACGCTTGAGAAGCCTGCTCCTTATCTTTTGATTCTTCAACGTTAATATAAGCAAGCTCCTCCTGAGGGTTTGAAGGCACAGGGGGTTCAGGCAGGCTGGCTTTGTGAGAAGATGGATCGAGATTGCCTTTTTCAGAAGTTTTCATGTTATCATCTCCATCTTTCTCAGGAGCATCAGACTGACCATCCCTATTACCGCCTGAACCATGACCTCAGTTGATGTTATCATCATCGTTATCATCATTATCGTTGTCATTACCATCATCATTGTCGCCACCGTCTTCTTCGACAACCTCATCTTTTTCGCCTTCATCTTCGGAGTCAGATTCAACTTCGAAGGAAGGAATATCAAAAGATAGGATTTTTGAGGCGTCGATTTGCTCCCTTTCGGCAACTTCAGTCCCTTGCTCCATCTTTTTGATCTTATCCATGACTTTTTCGACGAGAGCAGGGTCGAGTCAGGGGAAACTCAAATCTGGGGATTTCTTGGCATTGTCGGCACAGGTGAGCATCAAAGCATCCTCGAAAGAATTCATAATGATATCTTCAAGAGAAGAATCGAGAAATTATGACACTCGCCGCTTTGCATCAGAAATTGTGCTGATAGCCAGCTTTAAGAAGTTTAATTCTTTGTCAGCTTTTCCTTGAAGGAGGATTGTTTAGCTACCATTCGTGCCTTTTCTTCTTCAGACTCTTTTAGAATCATTTTCAATGCTAAGTTCTCATTAGTGAGGAGTTGGCGAGCTTTCCTCTTCTCCAAAATAATAGACTCTTACTGGGCGAGAGAAGCCCTGAATCGCTCCAATTCAATCGCAGTCTCGTTCTTCTTCGTAAATAAGGAGGAAACTTGATTATTCAAGTCAGAAATTTCCTTTCGAAGCTTAGATGATTCGATGGAAGACCTTGAAGAATTTTCATGCAACAAAAACCAACTCTTGGAAATCTAAGAGAAAGGTACGACATAAGTCAAAAAATTAAAGAAAAACAGTAATAATAAAGTTAAGTGAAGAAAAGAATACCACTGAATCATTTTTTTCATCAAATGGTGACAGTTTGAAAGTCTCGAATGGCGACTGCTCGCCTCGGCGTTTTCTTCGGCCTCTGATCTTATGTGCCTCCCTTGTCCACTATTTGCTTCCGCTATTTTCGTCTGCGTCGTCTCTATCTTATACCTAAGCAGAAGAGAACTCAGTCTGCCTCCTCCATTCCATATCTAGATGGTAGGTCTTTTCTTTCGATTGGCACGGCTGGTGATTTAGTGGCCCCATCTGATGTCGTGCTTGCTTCTCTGCCCAGAATATTTTTTGTGTTCCTATCGCGTCAGAAGCCGCAAGTGACAACCCATTATCGAGCCTTCTAAACATTTTAAACTCCCCGCATCGTGCTGGTTCTGAAATGCCTATCAGTCCCTTGCATCATGGTTCGAATCCGCTAGCTCCGTTATTATCAAATGAAGGTAATACATCTTGGTCTCAAACTACTGTTGGGTTGAATTTGGTTCCATATTGGATGATGTCGAAACTGGGCAAATCGAACTTGATCTTCAGACTGCGGCTGATGGTGATGTGGTTCGTGATGAGATCGTGTCAGCGACTAAAGCTGTTGAGTTCAAAAATGCTGAAAGTGGGTTATCACGTGGTTGCACTGCAGGTGCTTGTAGCAATGCCAATTACAACATTCCCAATGCCTATTCATCACCTTGTGATCCAATGTCTGAAGAAACGCTCGCTGGTCCGTTGGATCCTCTTCCGCCTTGGCATACTCCAAAGTGGTCATCATTGTTTTCTAAATTACCAAAAAATGCAGGTAAGCATTCTCCTCGTTGCTTCAATATAGTTGAGATTGAGGGTGTTATGATCCCACTAAAGGAAGTGATTGAGGCCGGCGCGGTTTATTGGAAAGAGCACTTGGTGGGTTCTTTTTCTCGACTCCAATCCTCCCTATCATTTTGTTAAGGCGAGGTGCAACTAGGTGCGAAAGCCTAGGGGGGTTTTGAGTGTACACTTTGATAACGAAATGTTCGATTTTAAATTCTCGCATAGTGATGAAAGACAGCGTATTCTGGAAGTCGACCCAATTCTTATAAATGGGAAACCATTCATTATCACTACATGGAGTCCTTCTATGGATCGGGCAAAAAACCAAGTTTTACCTATTCCTGTCTGGGCCCACTTTTCTCACATTCCATCTGTTCTTCAGCCTTTTATCAGGATTGACTGGCTAGCTGGTCTAGTTATGACGCAAACACTGTGGCCAGAAAGAAATTAGTCTAAGCCAAAGCTTTGATCGAGATTACTCCTGCCAAACCTTTACCTTCGGTTTTAAAAGTCAGACTAGATGAGAGCCGGTTTATTGAGGTCAGGTTTGCTACAGTTGGAAACTTGAGAAATGCATGTCCTGTCAGTCTTTTGGGCATCTTTCGGATGCATGTTCAAGATTGGCAGTAGTAGGATTTGTTCCTATAGCTGAACGGATTCCTCTACCTTGTCCACCTATCCGAAAGTGGATTCCGAAGGTTGCTCCTGTAGCTCCCTTTGTTGTAGCTCCCATTGTTGACCCTCCTGTCGTTGCTCCAGTTTCTGTTGCTCCATCTGTTAGTTTACCACCACCTGCTTTGGATCTGGTTCCTTCTGCTACAACGTTTGATGCAATATCCTGGAATTCTTATGAACGTGCTTGGGTTCACGCCCCTTCTGATATGAGATATTAGCCCGAGACTGACACTTTTTATGCTTTATCAGTGATATTGGGGGCAAGAGTCATTTTCTTATTTACCATATTAAGGGAGATGGTTTGTTTCTTACTATGGTTGGCGAGATTGGTGAGGAGAACAAAAGTAAGTTTTATGATGTCAAATGGGATAGGAAATTTATATACTCTCCTGATTCAGAAGGTTATGATCCTCGTTTGGCTACTCTCTTCTCAGGTTTTTCCTATGTTATTGGTCCATCGTCGGATGTTGGTCGTGGTTGTTCTTCCTCTTCTGAGGGAGCATAGTCGTGTTGTTATAGTAGTTTAGGCACTTTCGTCTAGCTCCTGTGCTTTTTATCTTTGTCGTTTGGGCCTTTTTGTCCTTTAGTTGTTCTGTGCATGTGCAGAACACCTGTTTTCCCATTTTTTATACAGTGGCACAACCCACTATAAAGCCGGCTAGCGTTGCTATAAAAAGAATACCAAGAATTGTTGTTCAATGAGAGACCGATAATGATTCGCCAGATCAGAAACAGAAGAAGGTGGATGGATTGAGGTATAAGATGAATAATTTAAGATAGAATGGACCATCTTCTCGAATTCACTCAAAGGTGTAGAAGATGGTGGTCCAGGAAGGTTCAGCACTTGAGTAGGGGTCGAAGTCCTCATGTCCTTTTGCATCTGCTCGATCACACTCGGAGAGCTGGAGATGACAATGCGAGAAAGTGGATCAACTTTGTGGGAGTTTCCTTAGGTTGATCATGAGGATCTTTGATGGTTGGACTTTCCAGAGATTCGTCAATATTAACAAACTCCGTTTCTTCTAATGGTGGAGAGTTGGGAACTTCGACAATTTTGGTCCTCTTTAGAGGTGGTTCCACTGCAGTCGTTTTAACTAATTTTCTTTTGGCGGCCATCTTTGACCTGGCAATGGTCTTGGAAAAATATGATGCACGAGAAGTTGAAGAGGGAAGAGCAGGATCACTTGTGGGTTTTTCAACCTGAGGAGTAGCTGTAGAAAATTCAAACAATTATAAGTCGGTAAAGTAATTTGAGAAAAAACGCAGCGTTAAACAACAAGTACAACATTTAAACTTACCAGAGTGATCATGGCATAAAGGTGACATTGGGGAGAAGTTTGTCGGATCTCCCAAAGAGAGAAACGGGATGTATGCTGGACCATAGGAGGTTGACCAAGTATCCTTTTACCCGCAGGCAAGAGAGAGTGCTTTTGCAAGTTTGTGGGATTTAGCAGAGTCAATCTGTTTCCAATTTTAGTTGAAGTGGTGATCAGCAACTGTACTGTCTTCTGATCTTCTTCATTTAACTCTTTAGCAGAAGCACCTGACAAAAGCATAGGTCAGCAAAGGAAAATAGATAAATGAGGAGATAAAGTTTGAGATTAACTTACGTAGAGAAGAGAAAACCCCGCTTATGTTTGGAAAACATTTAACATAGAAAAATTGCGTTTCCTAGTCCCTGAACTTATTCACTCCCTCAGAAATCAGCTTTTTAGGAGGGTTGGCTCTAAAGATCTGGTTGTTTAGATTGCTAAGCTTGACCAACCATACCAAATAATTCAAGACTTCAGGATTAAGCGGAAGGATTCTAGATTCCAATGCTATAAGTTCTATAGAAAGGAGATATGTGTAGACATTAGGTGAGAGTTGAATAGGAGTAATATCCAAATAAGCCAACAACTGGGATAGGAAGTCTGGAAAAGAAAGGAACCCTCCGTGCCAAATATGAACTACCATGTAAGCAAAGAATCCTTCAAGAGGATTGTGGATGGTGTCGTTTTTAGAAGGGGGATGGCCTCTACACCAGTAATTCCAAAAACATTCAAGATCGCATCCACTTCGTCTTGAGTGAATATCAAGGAATGTTTTGAGATGGCTTCGATCTTCTTAAGCGAACTCATGATCTGCCAGGTGAAATCCTTTCAGTTAAAAATTATAGTATGTTATGAAACTAACATTCTTTCAAGGATATTGAAAACCTATAACAACAATTTGAACAACAAGCAAAACATGATCGTTCATATTCTTGAAAGAATGTTAAAGTTAGAAAATAAGATTCATTGAGTTTTCGACGGAGTCGAAAAGGAAAATGAATGTTAACACCCATCGACAATGTCGAAAGCCCAAGAAGAAAAGATACTGAACTTTCGACAGAGTCGAAAGGGAGGATGAAAACACATATACAATAAACACATTTCAATAATGTCGAAAGCTCAATAGAAGTTTTGTTGTTAAAAGGAAAATAGTTAAAACTTACATAATCAATTTGAACAAAGTATACGTTATCAATGTTCTGTAAACAAGGAAAAATGATCCTTTGACACTATCAAAACCCATAGTCTTAGTTTATCCAAGGGAATAGAAATTCTATCGAAACCTTATGTACCAACTAAGTCGAAAGGTTAGGAGTTAGAGTCATATTGATAAAAATAAAAGGGGGCTTGGAATGTTTCGACGATATTGAAAAAAGACAATGATTAAATCTCAGTTAGTTACAAAAGGTTTCGACTTATTAGTTATAGAGGATTTCGACAGAATAGAAAGGAGTGCATGATTTCGAAAGCATACCAACAACTGAATTTCAACTTAAAACAATAGGTTTCGACTGAGTCGGAACGTTTAACTTGATTTACAACTTATACAAAGTATGTTTTCTTAAATCCAATTCATAAAATATACTTATCTCTAACTTAAATAAATTGAACGTAAATTTATACTAAAGGTTGCAAAACCTATAAAACAAAGTTTATGCTTTCGAAAGAGTGAATTAAGTAACTATCTAGTAAGATACAATAGCAAACTTCTTCGAAAGGTGTCTGAATACGTTAAAATAAAAAATTGCTTTTGTAAAGGTTGATTGCATGCTAACTATACTATACAACCTTTTGACGAGGTTAGTCAAATGCACTGCATTATCTTTCGACCCCGTCGAAAGAGGCTAAGAAAGCAATACAAAAGTTGCTTCCTTAATCCCTTTCGAATGGGTAGAAAGGTAAATTTGTGGTGCTAATTTTTAATTCGTACAACTCAAAACTTCTAGGTGAAGTAAACTAGAAATTCCTTCTTCCCCAAACCCGATTTCAACCTAGGAATCCAAAAGCTAATAAAAAAATGGATTAAATGCAAATTGAATATTTTAAATTATGAAATATCTGAGATGAAAATTGGAATTCTCTAAAAACAACAATAATAGTAAAATCTGAATCGGGAAAGATTAAAATGAAAATTAACAAGAAATCAAATCAAATCGTGGTAAGAAACAAAATTACCGATTATTTCAAAGCGAATAGAAACTTAAACGATATCCATCGAATTAAAAGCAATAATATAGATCTGAACCAAAAATGTTTTAAGGATCGAAATCCACTATAAAATAAAAATTTAAAAACGAAAACGAAATAAAGGAGACTTACTGTAAATTTGAATTCTTGTTGGACATAAATATTATTTGGGAGAGTTTGAGAACTTTAATTTTGCTTGAAGTTAATTTCGAATGTAGATGAATGAAAGTAGTGAAGTGAAGAAAGTGATTTATAAGAGAAGTCAGTAAAGATAGCTGACCATCCGAATAAATTTAAATGAACGGCGCAGATTCACGCGGGAATACGAAAAGGCAGGAAACATTGAAGGTTTCGAGATGATTGACTTGAAAAGTCAAAGGCATCCCTTCGCAAGGGGGCTAGATGTTACTACAAAATATCCTTTCGACCTTGTCGAACCCTATTGAATAGAAAACAAAGAAGAACAAGAGAAGGAAGCTCCAGCAAGACCTTTCAAAGTAGTCGAAGTGATGCACAACCAAAGACTAGAAATATCACAACCTTCCGAAGGGGTTGAAAGGGTCGAAAGCACCCTTCCGCTTCAATAGATCCCCTTTCGAAGCAGGTGCTTTCACATACATGAAGACCTTTCGATAGAGTTAGAGCAACACCTTTCGAAGACAAGGAATGGCAACCCTTCCTATGCGTGCCAAACTTTTTGAAACCAAAGGTTTAGCCTTCATTCAAACCACTAAGAAATACGCTTTGGTTAGAACAACCCTTTCGAAAGCAAAAGTAAGCCTTTCGAATCAGTGAAGTCCTTACCATCCAAGGAAGGTTCCGCATCAGTTCACAAGCATATATTTAGAGGTTACTAACGGCGTCGAAACCATCAGCATTTCCATACCTTCAAAACCCCCGAAAACTGCCTATCGACAAAGTCGAAAGCTCCTACCTTTATTCCTTGTGACAACAAAGCAACATAAAGAAGAAAAGGCGCAACCACCCCTTTCGACGACGACTGAGGCATTCAAACCCATTCAAAAACATTGCAGAGGGGTGCACAAGCATCGAAGGAATCGAAAGGCATCTGAAGCCACCTTCCGATCAAATTGAAAGCACTAGGTCAAAAGGTGCCAACCCACATCTTTAAATAAGACCCAAGGGATCTATTTTACGGGATCCAAATTCAGTCATTCCAAACTTGTATTTTCTTAAGATTGCAAAGTTGTAAACCCTAATTTGTAAATCAAATAGGAGAAAATTGTTCAGAGCAATCATTATTGGATTAATAAAGAAAGATTTCAATATTCTTGATTATATAGTTGTTTTAAAGGCTTTTATCTGGATCTAATTGTATTTTACAGGTATCGACCTCATCGTAAGGCACCTTCCGAGTGAGTCATAACCCATGCTTTCTCAAGTAATCCAAGTCCTTAACTACAAATCACTATTCATCAAACATTCACCTCTAGTGAGTCGAAACACTTATCCGAGCTAGTTTAACCTTAGATTCTAGAACCAATCCTAATTCACTAACTAACCAAGCTTTCGACAAGGTCGAAACACACCTACTCAAACCTTACCCTTAAATCCATAGTGCCATCATTTTTTTTCGCAACTGTTTCGAAAAAAGCTTCAAAGGGGTAATCAAACAACTCCAATATGATCGAAAGACCATAAAGTGGGGAATTTAATTGTTTTGACTAGGTCGAAAGGTCAATAAGGGAAGGATTTCGTAATAGAAACCTAGTCAAAAGGGTGTATTGAAGGGAATATCCACATCCTTTCTTCTTTTACTTAACCAAGAGGAATTTAAAAGTCTAACCTTTTCCTTAAAACCAACTTTGAGGTGTTGACAAGTTTTCTTGTTAACATCAATATAAGTATAGATATGTACTAATCAAAAGAGATATATTCCTTGTGCCAATCAACAATCATCCCAACCGCTTATCCAATAGTATAGACATCTGAAGTTGACCTATATAGAATTGCTTCAGGATCCACCATCGAATGGACCCAAAACATCCAAGCATCTGCTCCTAGTGGTACATGGTGCACTAAAACAGTAGGAACGGTAGATGCAATTGTTGCTTCGGTGACAACATTGCTTTGCTAAACCAATAATTTGGACTTTCTAGTCTAATTCTAAGCTTTTATATTACCATTGTGACATTGTTTCTACTTCGATGTGACTGTAAACAAAAAAGCCCAAACTTTAATCAATACCACTTAACTACAGAACAAATGAGAATAACTGGTATAAGACTTTTTAAATGAAACGCAATTACGATATTAAGGTTAAATGTCATGCTCATTTTTCATTCTCGAACAACACCACCAAGTGGTCTACAAAATCCAGTAAAATGCCCAAAATCAATTTAATCCTAACAATCAATTTCTAATTTGTAAGGAGTTGTCAAATATGCTTTTTTGCAATACAATTTTGTTGATATCTACACAAAAACACAATACGATTCAGCTTTTGGTAACACTTCAGAAATCTGATCAAGAAGTTTTATTGCATATATGTTGGAAAGCATGAAAGCTGGTTAGGGATGCTTTTTTAACGTCATCTCCAGCGCACGGAAATCCTATTGTTGCTCTAGTCTACAATGTAGTAGCGCCAACGCAGCCTTGCGGTCCATATGGTTTTGGACCAGTACCAGCCGGTTATGCTCAAGGGTACAACCAACCACCAGCAGCTATCGCTGCTACACCTGTTGCAAATGGTCAGCCAAATACCAACTACACCCCTATTGGCTTTGCCCAGTACCCATAGTAACAGCCGCAACAGTCAGCCCAATATACTGAACAGCCGGTGGCAGGTAATTACGTTAATTATGGGGATACCAGGGGTATGGTGGTAATGTTGTTGCTCAAAGCGCTGTTGGCTATGTTGGGTATGTTTCTGCACCACCTACATCAAATCCAGTTGCTGCTGCTGCACCGTACAATCAATCTATGGCTGCATATAGTAAAGGTGTGTCTCCCTAGCATGCAGCTTATAGCACTGTCGCCGCCCCACAGTATGAAGCTGCTCCTAATATGTATGGGCATCGAGCTTAGATTTTATCCTGTATTGTAATTTTTTTCGTGTTTCTCCTTCTAATGTGTCGTGAAATCTATTGTTATGTTGGATGTTTTGACTATGATAACTAAAAATAGTATCAAAAGCTTGTGTTTGCAACAATAGGACAATACTTTAAGCATTGATTTGTTCAAATATCTTGTTGGTCCTAGCTGGAGCTTCAGTCCTTAACAAAAGTGTAATTATAGTCCAACAAAAATGTCATATATACATATACATATACATACATATACATATATATATATGTATGTATATATGTGTGTATATATATTTATGTATGTATGACATTTTTATTCAAATTCCTTTTTAGCTGGTTTATTTTTCGTTCACACAGAAAATACTTAAATTCTACCTTCTTTGTACCATACTTATTAAAAGTATTTCTATGCTGGTTGATTATGTTCATTTTATGTTTCATATCTCTACCACGTGATGCTATCCTTTTTATAATCTTAACCTGTTTATAAATATGTTTAAAATAAATACACCAGTTGATTTAAAAAATTATTGAAAATGTTCAAGGTTTCATACTAGTTGTGCTAAACAGAGAATTTATAGTCATATAGAATACAAGTCTTGAGAAAAAATTTGGAAGTAAAAGCAGCTTGTGCTTTGACTTCATGATTCCCAAGCCTTACTGGCCTTGGAAAAATATACTATTCTGTATGTTTATGCTTATTTTATTAAGTGTTTCGTGACATAACGTTTCGTGAGATACTTTTATTTCTTACTTTACAAATGCGGGTGTATTCTTTGGGCCAACCCGCAGCCCATCTAAGTAAATACATTTGTTTTGCCTTCTTATAAAAGGCTTGTATCCCTCTATTGTATTTGTATCAAAGTATTGCAATAATACAAGTTCTATTCCTCTTTTCTAACTTGGTATCAGAGCCTTTTCATTTGCTTAATAGCAATTCACTCTCATCAGAGTATTATCATCATTTGAGAGTATATCATCATCTGAATCAAAGTGCCATGCCAAGATAGAGGTGTCTTAGAGAAAATCTCATCATCAAACACCCCATCGGCTGCATCTGATTCATCAGAAATTCAAGATCCTGATCATCTCACTTTTCTTGCACCGGAAGACAGGCGTCAGAATTGTTAACATCACTCACCTGCCTTTCTGTACCATTCCTGCCTTCATCTAATCCTCGATCATCCCCAAATTCTCAGCTGTCAAGATGTCTGAAGAAAACAGCAATGTCGCTGCTTCATCAAGTTCTGTTTCAAGAAATGATCAAGAACAGCCTACCGAAACCCAAGATCTCATCAAATCCATCATCAAGCCTCAAAGTCAGATTATCACCATTCATTTAGATGAATCCAATTATCTGCTATGGAAGTTTCAGATTGAAACTGCAATAAGGGGCTATGGGCTGCAAGAATACGTCTATGGCACATCAATTACTCCACCAAGATTCACTACAGATAATGAAGGAAAGTTAGTCAGTAATAAAGAATATGTTACTCATGAAAGACAAGATAGTCTGATCAGTTCTTGGCTTCTATCCTCTATAGGTGCAAATCTAATGCCACAATTAGTTGGATGTAAAACTGCACATGAAATCTGGCACACTATAGAACAAGCATTCAGTTCTCAATCCGCTGCAAGGATAATGCAATACAAAAGACAGTTGCAGAATTTAAGAAAGGACAACATCAGTATGAGAGACTATCTGTCTAAAGCAAAAACCATATGCGATCAATTGGCTTGTGCTGGACACAAAGTAGCAGACACTGAACAGATATTATGTATACTAAGTGGTCTGGATGATGAGTATGAAGCTGTCGTAGCTATAATATCATCCAATGAAAAACTACCCTCAATTCAGTCTGTTCAGTCAATGCTACTTGCTCATGAGGGCAGATTAGAACAAAAGAAACCAATAAATCTGGAATGTAATGTCAATTATGCTTCTATGAACAGAAACAGAAATCAAGAAAGAAATCAGAACACAAGAAACCAACCAAATAATTACAGAGGTGGTCAATCCAACAGAGGTAGAGGAAGAAGTGGTAGATCCAACTATAATAACAATAACAAACCTAGGTGCCAGATATGTGAAAGATATGGGCACACTGCAAACAAATGCTACTTCAGATTTGATGCAAATTTTACTCCAACACAACAACAACAAAACAGCAACAATGCAAGACCCCAAAATCCTAGTGTCAATCTGGTTCAAGAAATCAAGTCAGAAACCTCTGACAACAATAGTGCCAAGATTGAAGACATTCATGATGAAAGCTGGTTCCCAGACTCTGGTGCAACCAACCATGTAACCAATAATCTGAGTCAACTAAATCTTGGCAATAGAGAGTACAAAGGTAAACAATTACTATATATGGGTGATGGCAAACCAGTTCATATATCTCACACTGGAAATGCAAGTATTAATGGTACTAGACAACTTTACCTTAAAAATCTACTTAGAGTACCATTAATTAGAAAGAACTTGATGAGTGTTTCACAATTTGCTAAAGACAACAATGTCTATTTTGAATTTCACTCAAAATTTTGTGTTGTTAAGGACAATCTAACTAATGAAATTCTCTTGCAGGGTAGAGAACATAATGGGTTATACAAGTTTGATGTCATAAGCTCAAGAAAACCTGAACCCAAAAGAAAATGGTGTCATATAACTGAAACAAGAAGTGCTGAAAAACACAGTGAAAAATTTGATGTATGGCATTGTAGACTGGGACATCCCAGTATAGATGTTGTTAAACATGTTTTGAGTGAATGTGATAATACCTTTGTTAATAAAATTCCCAATTCTTATGTTTGCACTTTTTGTCAATTAGGCAAAAGTCATAAACTTGCATTTCCAGACTCTGAGACTATATATAACAATACTCTAGAGCTAATTGCTGCAGATCTTTGGGGACCTGCTCTAATTAGCACTGATTATGGTTATAAATACTATATCTCCTTTATTGATGCCCACTCTAGATTTGTTTGGATCTATTTCTTAAAATCCAAATCTGAGACTAACAATGCAGTGATGCAATTTATTGCAAATGCTGAAAGACAGACAAATAACCAGGTAAAAATCATACAGACAGATGGAGGTAAGGAGTTTTTTCCACTAAAAGGATATTTTAAAAGTAAGGGAATTACACATAGGATTACATGCCCATACACATCTGAGCAAAATGGTCTTATTGAGAGAAAACACAGACACATTGTCGAAACTGGTCTAACTCTACTAGCACAAGCATCTCTGCCACTTAAATTCTGGCCAGATGCCTTCTCTACAGCAGTCTATTTGATCAATAGACTGCCCACAAAAGTACTCAAATATAAGAGTCCCATTGAAGTGCTAACTAAAGTTAGACCAGACTATCACAACTTAAAAATGTTTGGATGTTAGTGCTTTCCCTATCTAAGACCATACAACTCCCACAAACTTAACTATAGATCTACACCATGTACATTTTTGGGTTACCCTACAAATCAAAAAGGCTACAAGTGTTTAGACAGTAATGGCAGGATGTATATTTCCAGGCATGTGATATTTAATGAACATGAATTTCCTTTTAGCAGTGCAGAAATCAAATCATCTCAGAAAATATACAATGCAAAATTTTCTATACCTCCTATAGTACCTTCACCAGAGATTGTCATACCAGTTCAGAGTGAAGGAACTCATGGAACAGGAGGAATCTCTTCACAACACACCATGCTCACAAGTGAACCAGGTCATGGCAGGAAAGATACCAGCCCACAACACACCATGCTCATAGATGGACCAGGTCATGAGAACAATGAGGCAATCCTGAGAACTACTGAGGCTAGCAGCTTCAATCCAAGTGTTCCTTATCAAGAATTGAGTGATCAACAATCACCCAATTCTCCACAAGGAACCACTTCTGCTGAAGGAGGTCATCCTCCTGTTCCTGCAATTACTGGTCACTATATGATAACTAGAGCAAAAAGTGGCATATTCAAGCCAAAAACATATAATGTTGAATCAGACATAAGTGAGCCACACACATACCAACAAGCAATAACTAATGACAACTGGAAAGTTGCCATGGAAGAGGAATATAATGCTCTACTCAAAAACAACACTTGGGATCTTGTACCACGACCTATGAACAAAAATATCATAGGGTGCAAGTGGACATACAAACTAAAGAAAAATCCGGATGGCTCAATTCTTAGGCACAAAGCAAGATTGGTAGCAAAAGGGTTCTCACAACAAAATGGGTTTGATTTTAATGAAACTTTCTCCCCTGTTGTGAAACCCACATCAATCAGAATGATTCTAACAATTGCTTTGCATAAGAAATGGGTCATTCAACAGTTAGATGTGAATAACGCTTTTCTCAATGGTGAATTGCAGGAAGAAGTATATATGGAGCAGCCATATGGTTTCACAAAAAATGGCAGTGAACAACTTGTGTGCAGACTCAACAAAGCACTTTATGGTCTCAAACAGGCACCTAGGGTCTGGTTTGAGAAACTGAAGGCTACTCTATCCAGACATGGCTACAATCAAACAAAATCTGATAACTCATTATTTATCAAATTCCTTAATCATACCGTTACATACGTACTAATTTACGTCGATGATTTTATTATTACAGGAAATAGCAAGTCTGAAATGGACAATCTCACACAATGCCTACAAAAAGAATTCTCCATCAAGGATCTGGGTGAACTAAACTATTTTCTAGGCATTGAAGTTAAAAGGGTGTCAAACTCTGAAATCCATTTAAATCAGAAAAAATATATCAATGAAATTCTTGTGAAAGCCAAGATGGACAAGGCAAATCCACTTCCCACTCCAATGACAAGCAACTTACATCTTTCCAAAAACAAGGGTGATCACATATTAAATGACAAACAATACAGGAGTATAGTGGGGGCACTACAATATGTTACCATAACCAGACCTGACATAGCTTATAGTGTCAACAAAGTTAGCCAATTTATGCAAAGGCCCCTGGATGAAAACTGGAAGGCAGTTAAAAGAATCTTGAGATATCTTAAAGGATCTATCAACCAAGGGCTTATTCTAAAATCATGCTCATCTTTATACATTACTGGCTATTCAGATTCAGACTGGGCAACTGATTATGATGATAGAAAATCAACTACTGGTTACTGTGTTTTCCTAGGCAATAATCTCATATCATGGTGTGCAAAAAAGCAACAAACAGTGTCAAGGTCTAGCACTGAAGCAGAATACCGAAGTATCGCCAGCACAACTGCCGAGATTATGTGGATTAAGTCACTTCTAAGTGAGTTACATGTCAAATTCAATAACACAGCTACTATATGGTGCGACAATCAAAGTGCCATCTCCATCACTGCCAATCCAGTTCTACATTCTCGTATGAAGCATATAGAACTGGATCTCTACTTCGTAAGAGAGCAAGTGATCAAGGGAGAATTGAGAGTTAACTACATACCTTCTACTTACCAGAAGGTAGACATTCTAACCAAACCCTTGTCGAGGCAGAATTTCGTCCGCTTCAAACATGAGCTCAACGTCGACGAGATTGACTGCAATCTTAGATCTAAAGCTCAGATCTATATTCCCAAAGCTCCTCGCATCGAAGTATTTGACAAAGAGGCAACTCAACATAATTCACAGAAAATCACCGCTACTCAAACTCAAGATGTTGCCTAAAGCCAGCCTGAGTCCTGAAGCCAGCCATAGTCAGGGATCTATCTTTATTCCTTCTTTTTCTCATGGCGGCGACTGTTTTCGCCAATCACTGCAAACCCTAAACCTAATTTGGTTTTGAAGGGGGTGAATAAGTGTTTCGTGAGATAACGTTTCGTGAGATACTTTTATTTCTTACTTTACAAATGCGGGTGTATTCTTTGGGCCAACCCGCAGCCCATCTAAGTAAATACATATGTTTTGCCTTCTTATAAAAGGCTTGTATCCCTCTGTTGTATTTGTATCAAAGTATTGCAATAATACAAGTTCTATTCCTCTTTTCTAACTATTTCTGTAGTATTTGACATGTTCTAAATTATCGTTGTTTTCCCATTATTTGAATATAGCCTTAAGGACCGTGTTTGCTAAAATAAAAAAAATTGTGATGGCGAACTCTTCATTTCATATTTTAAACACTAACTGCATAGATGTAGGAAAAATATTAATTCTTTTACCTTATTGTTCACTACGAAATCATAGATATTCTTGAACATACATCTCCCGTAGTTCATGCTTCATCCAAAAATTTATTGTACTTAAGTAGTTATTATAAATGCCTAGGCATGGATAGTTGAATCCAAAATCTTTGAAGAAAATATACCCTAGAAAAGAATGATGATGGCCTATAGACTATTTTGATTTTTTGTGGTAAGATATTGTGGTATACATGTAAAGCATATTTAAAATGGCCAAGCAACTTTGGAAGGAAAGGCAGGAAGCTTTTCGGAGTTGATAACTCATATATGAAGAAAATGCATGCAAAATAAGTAATTTAAAATTGATTAGCTAAGTTTTATCCTTGTGTGATAGAAATTCAACCATTTTTACTTATACAACGTATAAATATTCTGATGTTTCATGTCCACAACTAAGCTTGAACTACAAATCTAAACTATGTAGTACATTACCTGGTTGCAATAATAAAGTTTGCATCCATGTATCTCTTATAAAGCATATATGCAATACAATGCCGCTTGTGTTTGAGCAGAAGGAGTATGGATTAAAACGATCAAGAAGTCTAGGCTAACCATTTTAAGGGATGCGCAAAAAGAGTCACCTGGTACCAAAAATGAAAATATGCCTGACATTAGTTTGAAAATTAACATTTTTGGCCTTAGCTTTGAACTTCTCAGAAAGAACCACCCGAACCTCCTCCTTCAATGCAAGTGAAGAATTGAGCCAAACTCCATTCCTGGACCTTACCATGGGCCCACCACTTGTAGACCCATCACTGAGCATCACATCCACCATGTCAGTGTCCACATCATCCACCTCCTTCCTATTTTGAACATGCTCATCTATAATCCTATCAATAAACCCATCCAACTCCTTTCTTGCCTTCCTCATCCTCCTTGCCATCCCTTGTCTGAGATAATCTTATGGGGAATTCCAAATCTGGTTAATGTTTTTAATGACAAATCTGAGAACTTTCCCAGAAGTGATCTTGGGGAGTGGTTCTGCTTTGACCCACTTAGTAAAGTAGTCTATGGAGACCACAACATATTTTGCTCCCCTTTACAAATTGGCAATGGACCGATTAAGTCAATTCCCCATATATCAAAGGGCCATGAACTTGAAATCGGAGTTAACTGACTTGGTGGCAATCGGGGAATCTTCGAGTATTCTGACATTTCTCGCATCTCCTTATATATTCAATGGTATGACTTACCATACGAGGCCAATAAAAATCCTGTCTCATTATCTTTTTTGCCAACTTTGTCCCGTTAGAGTAGTCTCCGCAGAATCCTTCATGCGCTTCCACCAACAATTTCATCCCATCTTCCAGGCTTACACATCTTACGTAAGGTAGCGCATATCCTTTCTTGTAAAGGATTCCATCCACTATCGTGAAAGTTGGAGCCTGTAACCTGATTTTCATGCTTCCCCCTTGTCAGATGGCAATATACCTTTAGAATGATATTCAACAATAGGTGACATCCAAGTGTTATTATACCAACGATCTGCTCTTGGCGGATCGATTCTCTCATTTGGGATTTCTCTGCTAATTTCTCTTCCTTCTTTCTCTTGTAACATGGCTTGGGACCTTGCTAGGACTAAAAGTTCCTTTTCTTCTTCGGGTGTTCCCTCTTTAATAATTGGAGTTGCTTGGTACCCTACTTGCACAACCCGAGTTTCTGGGGCTCCCCTTGAACTAGTCAACTTTGCTAATGAATTAGCCTGTGAGTTTTTTTTCCTCTTGGAACTTGATGTATAGAAAAGTCTTCAAATAAAGCAAGCATCTTTAATATCTTCTTTATGTATAGAGATAGATTGGCGTCCTTAGTCTGATATACTTGCTTTATCTGATTTACCATTAATTGGGAGTCACTAAAAATTTGAATTTGTGGGATTTTGGGTTCCAATGCCAAAGTCAATCCTACCACCATTGATTCATATTCAGCTACATTGTTCATTGTGGGAAATCCTAACTTTATGGCATAGTGTAGGTGGTGTCCGTCTGGTGCAATTTTTACATACCCCACACTAGCTCCTTGTTCATTCGATGCACCATCGACAAATAACTGAAAAATAGGTTTTTGATCCCTTTCCATTTCTGATTGTTCTTTAATGAAGTTGGTACACTCATTAATAAAATTCGCCAATGCTTACCCTTTGATAGCTGCTCATGGCTAAAACTCAATATCATACTAACTAAGTTCAATTCTCCATTTTACCAGCCTACCTGAAGTTTTCGGCTTACTAGAAACTTGTTTGAAGGGGAAATTGGTCGATACCCTGATTGGATGTGCTTGAAAGTATGTCTAAGTTTTCACACTGTGAGTATCAAGCAATAAGCTAGTTTTTCTATTACTGGGTATCGAACATCTACATCCTTTAATCATCTACTTACGTAATAAATAGGAAGTTGAGTCCCACTTCTCTGATTAGAACCGAACTCACCGTATGTTCTGAGACTGCCATGTATATGTATAAGATTTCACCGTTCTCGGGACTATATAGCATTGGCAATTTTTCCAAATGATTTTTTAACTCTTGAAAATCTTTCTTACAATCTTCTCCCCATTTAAAGTTTTTCTTCTTCTTGATTACATCGAAAATGGGGATACACTTAACAGTCGCCTTGGAAATGAACCTGCTTAAAGCGGCGATCCTTTCGTTTAAACTCATTACTTCTTTGTTAGTTTTGGGCTCAGCCATGTCCTTGATAACTTGAACCTGGTCTGGGCCAGCTTCAATCCCTTGGGCACTCACAAGATTGCCTAAAAATTTCCCTGAATGGACTCCGAAAGAGCGTTTCTAGGGATTTAGTTTCATCTGATATTTCCGTAATATTTCAAACATTTCTTCTAGATCTTGAAGGTGACTTTTAGCCTCATAAGACTTCACTAGCATCTCATCAACATAAACTTCCATATTTCGACCAATCTATTCTCTAAACATCCCATTGACTAACATTTGATATATAGCCCCTGCATTCTTTAATCCGAAAGGCATTGCTTTGTAGCAGTAGATTCCCCAATTAGTAATGAAACTTGTATGTTCCTCATCTAGCTTAAACATGGGTATATGATTATATCCTAAGTATGCATCCATGAGAGATAACAATTTGTGTCCACTAGTTGCATCAACCGACTGATCAATCCATGGCAATGGAAAACAGTCTTTCGGACAGGCCTTGTTCAAGTCAGTACAATCGACATAAGTCCTCCACTTACCGTTCGATTTTTTTACTAATACTGGGTTTGCTAGCCATTTTTGGTAATAGATTTCCTGAATAAATCCATTTTCAAGGAGCTTTTTAACTTCCTCTTTTAAGGCATCAGACCGCACTTTATCCAGTTGTCACTTTTTCTGTCTAATGGGGGTTGCTTCTGGATTAATGTTTAGCGCATGACACATAACCGATGGATTAATCCCCACCATACCTGAATGAGACCAAGCAAATACGTCTTTATTGGTTTTAAGAAATTGAACTAAGTCCTTCTTCAAGTTGCTATCCAATTCCTTTCCCACTTTGACTACTTTAGTGGAATCATCTAGGTCTATGCATGTCTCCTCAAGGTCTTCTATGGGTTTTATTATTTTTGCTTCCCCACGGCAATCAAATTCTATGATGATTTTTGGCCTTCTTCTATAGAATTACCATCGACCCTCTTCCTCTTGCTTCTAGGGGAAATGTAACTTTCATACATACGTTTGTTATTCTTATTAGATCTAATCTTTGTTTCGAAAGTTGGATGTAAAAATCCATCATCCGAAGGCTGAAAAACAATAGAAGAATCAAAGTAAGCAGAAGACTCCCTTTTGTATTGACCAATCGTAGCAAAATACATTCGTAAGAGCTGAATTGCTTTCCGTGGACAGTGCCCCAGTTTCTCTTGGTTAAGAGTTTCACCATCAAATAATTCGGCGAGACAAAAGCATCTATCTCATCAAGTGCGGGTTTGCCAAAGAAAGCTTTGTAATAGAATGGCTGGATAATAATCACGAAGAGAGTTTTGAAAGTTCGGCAACATGGTGGTACCCCCATCTGTACTAATAATTTTACTTGTCCCACTGGGGTTGACCTTTTGTTGTTGAACCCAAAGATTGGTTCGATGTTGGGCTCTAGCTTGTCTTCAGGGATGCTCATCTGTTTAAAAGCATACTTAAAAATTACATTGACTGCGCTACCAGTATCCACAAGTACCTTGGTGTAACATCCCCCTACTTGGAGGCCCAAAACTAACGGCTATGATAATATAGTTATCCATAGTTATTAATCCTCGGCAACCAAATACGACGGTATTAGATTCATTGATACACAAAAACACATGAATATGGAAAAAATTTAAAATTCAAATGAAATCACATTTCATTCCAAAATATTTCCAATTCATTACATAGTCCCAAATTCGCAAATCATGTTTAGGGAAAATATATTTATTACAACAAACGCCAAGAGAGACATAAGAAGATGCCCCCTTGGATGATCAGAGTATATACAGGCAATATAACAACTTTGCCTTTACAAACAACACAGTGGAATCAAAAGAAAAAGAAATATAAATAGCTAGCATGCCTCCTGCATGTCTCCGGAAGCTTATTCATCTTAAGAGGTACCTGAAATCCTCCACTCTCAAACAACTCATTGAGTACCCGAGAGTTTAAGGGGAAAACATAAACTTTGAGTCAGACATAAAGTCTGGTATGAATAATAATCTACCATCTCAAATCATTTAGATATCTAGTGAGACCACGCCGCTTAGCAGAACGGGTTTCCCCTCACTAGTATCTCAAAACCTTTATAAAACCATATACTGTTCTCCTACATCCATAATGGTTAAAACAATTCAAAACAGTATAATATGATGATATGCAAAACAAATGAATCAATTCTGGATTACCAATCCCCATTCATTTTAGACTATCTATCTCAATTATAGTTTCTAAGATTACTATTAACCTATTAGTTTTCATGGGTTGACTAATAACCGGTTAAACATTTAAGGACCTCCTGTCCAATTACATAGTTTTCATGGGATCACTATGAACATATTGGTAACTCCAATATCTTACTCTTATCCTAATTTTCATGGATTGACTAGGAACCTATCGATAACCCCATTATCCTTTCTTCTTACCCTAGTTTTCATGGGTTGACTAGGAACCTGCTGACATCTGTCAATATTTCAACCGGATATAGTTTTCATAGGCAAACTACAAACCTACTGGCCCCTGCCAATATCCAATCATAGTTTTCAAGGGCTTACTATGAACCTGTCTATCTGACATCTTCCTTTATACATAGTTTTCATTGGCTAGCTATGAACCTGCTTATCTGACATCTTCATTTATACTGTTATTCCGCCTTTTGGAAAGGCCGTGACACCAAGGATTTGGCTGGAAACCAAAGATAGTCCATCCCGAAGATCAGTTATACACAGGTCTACTATTGATACTGGTAAATATTTTTCGAGTCCGGATCAAGCTACAATTGACATGACACGACAAGCAAAGCTATAAAATCCAATGTTCCAAATTTCAAGTCAATCGAAGTTCGTTTGCTCAAGATATGGATCGATCAAAATCAAGAGAGAAAGCATCGGTTTGTATCCATCAATGACTGATCTACTTCGTACCATCATATTTATTCCACTTCGTATCCATCATATTTATTCCACTTCGTATCTATCATGTTTACTCCACTTCATATCCATCAAATGAAGATGTGTCATAACGGTTCCCTAAACGATCGATACGAGGTACCACCTAAAAAAATCAATACAAAGATCGATACGAAGAAAGTTAGGCTTCATCGATATGAAGTGGCTCCAAGCATCGATACGAAGTGAGATGCAATCCATCGATACGAAGCGGCTACACATAATCGATACGAAGCAGTCACTAAATCATCGATACGAAGTAGAGCACAGAGCATCGATACAAAAAGAGTTGCCCAGACCGATACGAAGAGTAATTCCAGGTCGATACGAACAAAGCACGATTCAAATGGAAGAAACAGTCACTCGGCATGAAAAGTGGATCGATCCTGGAATATCGCTCCACATCACCTCGATCGATACGAAGGGTATCGATACAAACAACCATCGATACGAATGGATCGATACGGGCACACCAGCCTTTTGCAAAATCAAACTTGGATCGATCATAACTCAAATTCTACAAGTCCAAATGCCACCAAATATTCACAGGAGCTTGCGTACCATCTCAAGAATGTCCATGATCGATCTCAGCACAAACAGAGTCAATTTCGATCGGTACGAAATGAACTTTGATCGATCCCAAATGGCCTCGGATCAATCTGGTGGGCGCATCCACATGAGAGGAGTCTTCCGAGATCTAAGCCAGATATTTCCAGACTACACCTATAAATAGCAGCCCAATGCCTCCAGAAAAGGGACTTTTAGACTCTTCTACGCCGATACTCTCCCAGAAACTCCATTGTATCTTGAGTGCTTGAGAGTGTACTGTTGTAATCAGTTGTAATCAGTTAGCAAAGTCAATAATACAACAAACTTTCCATAATGGACATAGGCTACAACGCCAAACCACTCTAAATCATGTGTTCTTACATTTCTGTTTGTCTGTTTTTGGCGTGTTTATTAGATTAACCTCTTTTTTCATTTATATTCTTTATTTTAATCTCTTCAATTACGTCTGAAAAGTGTCGTGCCCAATTTTGGTACCAACACTTTGGTGCTTTCACTGAGAAAACCTAGCTTTTCTCCGCTTCATTGGATCTACTACCGTCGTTGGATTGCAAAATCTATGAAGAAGATCCAGACCTAACATCTAGTAGTTTTTCCATTCTATTCAGATTGCATCAGATCTAGGAAAGAGCTACATTATTCACTATGGTTGCTACTAGTACCGCTTCAACCGCTGCAGATCCGAAAGGACGAGATAGACAGAACCCCGCGCAGCTGCCCGCTACGGGTCAGAATTCAACTGGACCATCAGATCCACAAGGCCCTATCACAAGGGAGGAGATCCAGATCTAGCTTCTAGTGGTTCCTTCTATTCTATTCAGATTGCTCCAGATCTAAGAACAACCACATTCGACATGAAAATATGATGATTTTCATATCCATATTTTCATATCCATAAAAGATGACTACTTTCGTATCAATCAGCTTTCATATCGATCAATTTTCGTATCAATCAATTTTCGTATTGATCCAATTTCATATCGACCACCTTTCGTATCGATCAGTTTTCGTATCGATCAAATTTCATATCGGTCAACTTTCTTATCGATCAAATTTCGTATCGATCACCTTTGTATCGATTAGTTTTCGTATCGATCGGTTTTAGTATCGATCGATTTTCATATCGATCAACTTTCGTATCGATCAAGATGTCTACTTTTCGGATCATTCAATTTCACCATTGACTCTCCTGATCATTTAATAACTGAACGGGACATAGGGGATTAAAACATCAGATGCTGAATTGTAATCAAGGAATGGGCAAGGACCTACTACTCAAACGGTGCCCCCAGAAATTGGAGAACCAAGCTAATATGCCAAGAACTAGAGTTGGTTAATATATCATGCTTCCAAGGCGTATTGCAACTTCCCCCAATTGACTAGCTTTCAAATGCCTGAATTGACAACTATGGTACAATGGCTAATGTGACAACTGCCCTACACGGTCTACTCTACCACGTGAAAGCATAGCTAGTCACCACCGAACCATCTTCAAATGCCCGCATCTTGATCGTGCCATCTCCATATAACTAGAAGCATGCATACAACCTCGAGAGTACTTCCTTACTACCCTATGTGGGTCTCCTACCTTGATGAAATTTTGGGACAATCACCAATCTATGAGCCCACCTTAACCAACTCGCCATCAAATCGGAGTTACCAACAACTCAATCATTGGACAATCATGCATACATCGTTCACCAGTATTACAAGACCCCGTAGCCATAAAACGGACCTGTTAGTGACGATTAGAGTATGTTTCCCAGTCGAGACCTATTCATTGAAACATCCTACATGCAAAATTTCTAGTGACGGTTCAACATGCTGACTATGTTAGTGTACTATGGAAATACAACCCCTGACACTACGCCATGAAGTGGGAATGGTGCGTGAATTCCACCAAGTGTGATGAATGCCATCAAATGTAGATGTCTTTCCCTATTCCTCATAGGAAACTGTCAATCGTGGTTAGACATACCAATTCTACTTCTCATATTGCTGAAGGGAATAAAGAAGCTGGCAGCTAACAAATTTATCCAAATTCCACGGCCAATTGCTGCCAATACCCATAAATGAATTCATCACAAGAGCTTATTTCCAGACTTTGATAAGAGAACTGGTGGAGAGCCGCCAACAAATACACCAACATATCCTGGCCAATATTGAGTTGATAAACCAAGTGGAGGATCAACATGGTGAGATAAGGAAGGACCCTACTCCATACTCCAAATCGGGAAACTCCACTTCTTTAGATGGCTACCGTGGACGCCAATGCCATAAGGCTGCTCCGGAAAGGATAGCTTTAATAATACGCGCAAGCCCCATAAAACGAAGGGCAGGGAACCCCCAACCCCTATCGATCAAGAACTTTGATTAGGTTGAACCACTTGCATTAGACTTCCAACTGAGAAGTGCTGGACCGAAGTGCACTAGCAAGCATACAACGCTACTGCTCTAATCAATGAGATTTAATCGGATCTTTTGAATTATTTGTATTTCAATTTCATTTATGTTGCGAAATATGACCTACTTGAATTAAAGTACTTGCAAATGGTGCAGGTAACTAAGTACTCAAGGTTGGGTGCCAAACAACCTCTACAGACTATGATCAGGTCATTGAGTTATCATCTTGACGAGCGTGATTCAACCACTCATCGGCTACTATATGCCCCTGACTTGGGGGCAGGGCATCATAGCAGAAGAGACCAGCAAGGTGAAGATGCAACCGACCATCCACTTATCCGCCTATGCAATATAATTGGAGATCTGAGGAAGACTTGGAGTGATACGTCCCAACAATGCACTCCCCATCTCGTACTTGAAACTCGCCAAAATACGTATGCTTCTTCCAATGCCCAGTAAGATTGGAAACACACCAGGGGTAGACGTGATGAGATCGTCCATGCATCAAATCCTACATTAGACACTTAGGGATGTTTGAGAACACATGTCTAAAGTGGATATAATTTGACCATTCACTCTCCAGCTCGTGTCTGTGATTCGACAAGACTATCATGCCTTAAACCGACTTCGTCAAGGCCGAAGCCACAATTTACAATCATCATGGACTGACTGCCAGCTCGCTAATCTTTAGGAGCTATCATTTCAACCCTCTTCCTTGATCTAACCGGAAGAGCGCAAAGTACTAAGTGGACGCGACTCGACTGTCCACTCTCCAATTCTTTCCCCTAACGCTGGAGGCAGAGACATGACTCTAAGTGGATGTGGTTTAACCATTCGCTCTTTCGCCCAAACTCAAAGTTCTCTAGAGCATTACTCTTACTCCTTAAGCTTGGCAGAAGCAGAATCTAAATCAAATACGACGTAGTACGACCGTCCTTATGCCGACTCCATCCCGGATGCAAGGGGCAGTTTGACAGCCCAAGTTTAAGACTGTCCAACTCGAGGAGGATGGATTCGTCCATCCACGACCTCTCTCAAATCCAAGCTCGAGGAGAAAGGACCCATCCATCCACGACTTCGCTTGCTAAATCAAGGTGGATGTGATCCACCATCCATAACCTCGATCAACTACTTGTTCCCAGAGTGGGAACGAGATCAAAACACCTAACCAGATGCGACTGACCATCTGTCGACTAACTCCAGATTCCTAGAGTGCAAACTAGAGTATAAACATAAGCATAAATGGGTGTAACTGACCACCCATCAACTAACTTTGGTCCTGAGAGCGTGGAATGGAGTATAAACACCAAATGGGTGTGACTGACCACCCATCCACTAACTCTGGTCCCAAGAGCGCAGACTGGAGTATAAACACCAAATGGGTGTGACTGACCACCCACCCACCAACTCCAAATTCCCATAGTGCGAACTGGAGTATAAACATTAATAGGTGTGACTGACCATCCATCAACGAACTCTGGTCCCGAGAGCGCGAACTGGAGTATAAACACCAAATAGGTGTGACTGACCACCCATCCACCAACTCCAGCTTCCCAGAGTGCGAACTGGAGTATAAACATAAATGGGTGTGACTGACCACCCATCCACTAACTCTGATCCCGAGAACGTGGACTGGAGTATAAACACCAAATGGGTATGGCTAACCACCCATCCACTAACTCCAGATTTCCATAGTGCGAATTGGAATATAAACATTAACGGGTGTGACTGACCACCCATCCATTAACTCTGGTCCCGAAAGCGTGGACTGGAGTATAAACACCAAATGGGTGTGACTGACCACCCATCAACCAACTCCAGTCCTCAAAGCGTGGTTGGAATATAAATACCAGAAGGGATGCGATTAGATTGTCCATCTATCAACTCTGATAACTTAGCAAGTCCTGTAGTATAAAAAGTGGATGTGGTTCAACCGTCCACTTTCCAACTCTTCCCCTGGCTCAGGGGCACACTTATCACGCAAAATCGGATGGGATCCGACCATCCAGCACTAAGCGGGCGCGACAGGACCGTCCATGCATCAAATCTTGTCCTTGGCATGGGACCTATAACATAAATTTATAGGGATGCACTCCAACCCTACAAGACAAAATATCTTCCTTGATTTGACAAGGAGACGCAGATTCGCAAAATGGACCATGTTGGATGTCCTGTTCTGAATGGTTATGACTACATCCAACTGCAAATGAACGTGACATGACCGTTCATCCTCTAACTCTCGCCTATGATCCGACAGGTTGTGCGCGTAACAGGGATCGATCCCAAATGGCCTCAGATCGATCTGATCGGCCCACCCACGTGAGAGAAGGAGTCTTCCGAGATCTAAGCCAGCTATTTCCAGACTACACCTATAAATAGCAGCCCAATGCCTCCAGAAAAGGGAATTTTAGACTCTTCTTCGTCGATGCTCTGCCAGAAACTCCATTGTATCATGAGTGCTTGAGAGTGTACTGTTGTAATCAGTTGTAATCAGTTAGCAAAGTCAATAAAATAGCAAACTTTCCATAGTGGACGTAGGCTACAACGCCGAACCACTCAAAATCCTGTGTTTTTACATTTCTGTTTGTCTTTTTTTGACGTGTTTGTTAGATTAACCTCCTTTTTCATTTATATTCTTCATTTTCATCACTTCAAATACGTCCGAAGAGTGTTGTGCCCAATTTTGGTACAAACATATACATAGTTTTCATGGGCTAACTATGAACCTGTCTATCTGGCATCTTCGTTTATACATAGTTTTCATGGGCTAACTATGAACCTGTCTATCTGGCATCTTCGTTTATACATAGTTTTCATGGGCTAATTATGAACCTATTGGCCCCTGCCAATATCTTTTCCTATACACAGTTTTCATGGGCTTACTGAGAATGTAACATCCCATATCTCAAGGCCAAAAGCTAAGCACTACAGATGCTGCAATCATCCATAGTATTAACTTCTAGTGACAAAATACGGTAATTATAATGGTATCCATAATATCAGAAGCACATGAATATAAACAAAATCGCATATTTCAAAAACATCATTTTGCTTATTACATTTCAAAACAATAATTCATATCCATGTTACATAATCCCTTAACGTTTCCCAGGCAATGATTAAATATATCATTAAAAAAATACGCCAAGTGCGACATATGACAATGCTCCTTGGTTGATCAAAGTAATATAGTCATATCTGACTTAACATACACAGCGGAATCAAAATGAAACTACAATCCTAATTAGCTATCCGTCAGCCACCTGCTTATCTCCGGATGCTTTGTTCGCCAAAAGACTAAAACCTGAAAACCTTAACACTCAACCTACTCAAATCAATTTTGAGCACCTGAGAGTTTAAGGGGTAACAAAAACTCCGAGTCAGACATAAAGCCTGTGTGAATAATTCTGTTACATCTCGCTTTACTGATATCAAGTGAGATCATGCCGCTTAACGGGATGGGTTTCCCCTCACTTATATCTTTAAAAAAAAAATTTTGCAATCCTTTCCTGCAACCAAACTGGTTAATCAAACTGATTATATCAAAATTGCAATATCCTTTATGCTAATAAGTGGACTATCTATCCGTAAAACAAGTAATATGTGAGCTATCTGCCCACAATATAATAGCAAGGTCCATTATGCTACAAATGGACTATCTGCCCATACAACTGGGCTGACTGCCTATAAACTGGACTAATTGTCCGAAATCTAAGCCGAATGCCTACAAAATGGACTAACTAACTATTTTCTTAGGGTTAACTACCCTTTAAATTTTCCTTGAAAACGTTTTCAAAATGATTTAGTCGTTCAAATCATATACATACAAGGAAAATATATCTTTAGCTTTACTCTAAGCCATTTTGCCATGTTATATATACTTTACCCAAAATAATGTTGATGTGAATTAATGAGAATTAACTATCCTTCCAAAACAAGTTAAAACCCTTTTTAACTTGAAAATACCTAGGCTACATTACCTATTTAATACTTTTGGAACTTTGTTTAAAACCGTTAAACAACTCTTTCGAAACCATAGAAGGTAACCCCTTCGAAACATTGAAAGACCCTTTCGAAACCATTAAATATTGCCTTTCGAAACATTGGAAAAACATTTCCTTTCTTTTCTCTGAAAGCTTCAAAATATCAGACATCCTCCTGTAAAACCTTTTAAATATTTCCTTTCGAAAACATTGGAAAAACCTTCATTGCAATCCTTTCAAAACCCTGGGGAACCACCCCTTTGGAAACCATTCATTAAAACCTTTCGAAATAGTCAAAACACAATCCTTTCGAAAGCACTTTAGGTTCAATTTAAAACATGTGGAAACCTTTCAAAACCATTGAAAAATATCTCGGTCGAAACCATTTGGATTCTGCCGTCAAGTAGAGCAAAAGGATCAGAAACCCATTAAAGTCGAAAGCATCTGTTTCGAAACCATTTAAAACTATCTCTTTTGAAACCAATTGGGTTTTACTTTACTTATTGAAAAAGGTTCCTAAAACATTTAAGTCGAAAGCAACTACTTCGAAACCATTTCCTAAGTAATGAAGTATGGTGTCAAAATCATCCCTTCGAAAGCATTGGAGAGGTGGCCAGGTTTTAGAAAACAAAATAAACCCTTTTGAAACATTCTGAGTCGAAAGGTAAAAGGCGGTAGCCAAAAGGTTTCAACTTAATCGAAAGCAATTATTTAAAAACAGAGGCGCAACCTAATCAAAACCATTTTCTTTAAATCATTTGACCTGGTCAAAAGGTACTTTGTCGAAAGCCATTATCCAAAAGCAAGCAGGTGTATTTCTTTAATTTAAAACAAAGGACTGCCTCCACCCCTTCGGGACCCTTGGTTTCAACTCCCTACCTTACGCCTACATCCAATTCACTACGTACCAGTAAAGTGATACCATGTGCATTGGTTTTGACTGTGTCAGAAGCGAAAATGAGGAGGCGGAACCTGGTACCGACGGTGTCGAAACAGTGAAAATCATATAGCAAATAGTTCTTTTCACCTAACCTAGCTTATGTGTCTAATTGTGATTGGTTGCCTCTTTCTTTATCAATAAAAAGTACACTTTGTCAAAAGTGCCCCCGACTTTTTAGATTTTGAAATTTAAATCATTTTACAAAAAGCTTCTTCTCCTCTTTTAATTATATAAAATATTTAAGTCTCATACCTTAAATAATTTTAAGTAACCCTTAAAACACTTAGGAAAAATCTACAAAAATTCCAAAAAATCTGTTTTAATATGTTTTCCAACATATAAAAATTTCAGACCCCAATCTTTTACTATTTAACCATAAATAATTATTAACCAAAATTAGCCTTTTCTTTACTAGAAAATTCATATGAATTCCACATAATTTCAGAAAATTCTAAAAATTTAAACCCATCTCCAAAATAATATTTATGATCTTCATAAAAATTCACAATGCGTTTGGATGTCATTTTATAGGGTTTTCACTTTAAAACATATCATAAAATTAATATGAATATACATAAATCATCAACATGTATATATAATAATTCCATCATTCAAAAACATGGCAAATCATTGCAAAATACTCCGAATTCATTTTAAAACCGAAAACACAATCAAAAATGAGATGTAAACATTATTCTCCTTAGACTTAGAGATTATAGTGATTGAGATGTGAATAGTTTGATTTGAATTAGCTTCTTCGTAGCTTTTCTTCTTCTCTTCCTTGTTAATGGTGACCGGCCCCTTATTTTAAAATTTGAGAATGAAAATGAACGTATAAAATTTTACAGGCCAAGGTTTGAAGGATATAGGAATGACATCTTTCTTATTTTACCCCTCCTCTATTTCAATTTAAACTCTTCTTTGGTTCATTGTTAAATGGCACGACTACCCTTAATTAAAAATCAAATCTCGATCCCCTAATCAACACATTATTTTATTTTATTTAGCTAATTAAATATTCTAAATAATGCTACCAAAAATCTGGGGTGTTACAGACTCTCTCCTTAAAGAATTTTGTCCTCGAAATTACGATAAGGTACACAAAATCAAACAAGAAGGGAAAACAAACCATCAAACAAGTCAAGATAAGTATCTCTAATCTTGCTCTCAATCTCCCAAGTACAGTCCCTGTCATCGTCGCTCTACTAGACGTTGACTAATCTGACCGTCTTGGTTCTAAGCCTCTTCTCATCTCTCGCAACAATGCGAATAGGCATCCTCACTATAGTCAAATCTGGTTCTACTACTAAGTCATCTAGCACAGTCGGTGCAATAGCAGTCTTCGGGTCTCTTACACACTTTCTGAGATGAGAAATATGAAAACCATCATGGACTCTTGCTAAACTGCTCGGTAACTCAACTCTATATGCATGAGTTTCCCGATCCTCTCAACGATAGGAAAAGGTCCAACGAATCTTGGTGCTAACTTCCCCTATTTTCCGAACCTAATCACACCCTTCATCAGTGACACTTTGACGAAAACCTAGTCCCGAACTGAGAACTCCAGGTCTTTCCGTTTTTTATCTGCATAATTCTTCTGCTTAGACTGAGCCTCCTTCATTCTAGCCCGAATGACCTTAATATTTTCTACAGCTTCTTTGACTAAATCTAGACCAAGAACCAACCTATCCCTAGTCTCTAGCCAACAAACGGGAGATTTGCATGGCCTTCCATACAAAGCTTCAAACGGTGCCATCCCAATACTAGTCTAATAACTATTGTTATATGAAAATTCGACTAAACGCAGATGATCTTCCCATGATCCCCCAAAATCTAGAACACAAGCTCTTAACAAACCTTCCAAGATTTTGTTAACTCTTTCCATTTACCCATCAGTTTGCAGATGGTAAGCAGTACTCATCTTGAGCTTGGTTCCCAAAATTTCCCGCAGACTCTTCCAGAACTCGCTAGTGAACAAAGGATCTCTATCACTAACTATGCTAATAGGAATTCCATGCAGTCTAACCACATTCTTCAGGAATAACCTCGCCAAAACAGGTGTCGTTCTGGTTGACCTAACTAGAATGAAATGGGCACTCTTGGTCAATCTGTCCACTGTGACCCATATATTATCATTTCATCTGTTCGACCTTGGCAACCCGTCAAATCCATGGAAACTGAATCCCACTTCCATACCAGAATATCCAATAGCTGAAGCAACCCACTTGGTTTCTGATGTTCAGCCTTTGCCTGCTGGCAAATCATGCACTGCTTCACACACGACCCAATATCCCACTTCATACCTTCCCAGAAGAAACTCCTCTTCATATCCTGATACATCTTAGTACCTCGTGGGTGAATAGAGAACTTTGAATGATGGCATTTCTCTAAGACTTCTTTCCTTATGTTTTCTATGCTGGGAACACATAATCCCCCTTTCTTTCTCAACCTCCCATTCTGGTCAAGACTGAAATCTTTCAAGTCATCGCTCTTTGTTCCATCTTTTAACTTCCTGATCTGTTCAGCCAATACCGGATCTTCTTCCTATTTAGAAGCAATCCTTTCGATCATTACTGATCGAACTTCCAAACAAGATAATACATTTGTATCCCCACCAGACCCAGCCTCGGATCTCTACTACACTCTGCAATCTGCTAATGCTTCTAAATCTTTCCACTCAGCAATCATTGCCAATACTGCATTCTAATGTTTCCTGCTAAGTGCATCTGCAGCCTTGTTGCCTTTTCCTGGTGTGTACTCAATCCCAAAATCATAAGCAGTGATAAAATCTAACCGCCCCTGATTCTCATGTTCATCTCCTTCTAAGAGAACAAATATTTCAATGACTTATGATCTATATATAGCTCAAACCTTTCTCCCAAAAGGTAATGTCTCCACACCTTCAAAGCAAAAAATCACTGCAGCCAATTCCAAATCATGCGTCGGATATCTGACCTCATTCGGTCGAAGCTGTCTAGAAGCATAGGCAACCACTTTACCTATCCGCATCAGCACAGCTTCTAGTCATGTTCCACACACATTTGTGTAAACCACCATATCCTGATTTCCTTCCGGAATAACCAACACTAGTGCATGAGTAAATAAGGGTTTCAAACTCTAAATACTTCCTCACACTTATCGGTTTACACAAACTTCACATTCGTCCTCGTCAGCCTGGTCATCGGTGCCGCTATCCGGGAGAAATCCTTAATGAACCTCCGATAATAACCAGCCAACCCAAGGAAACTCTTTATATCTGTCACTATCTTAGGTCTCTTCCAACTATTCATCGCTTCAACCTTAGTCGGATCCACTGATAACCCTTCCTCTGAGACTATGTGACCAAGAAATTTCACTTCTTTCTTCCAGAAATGACACTTCAAAAACTTCGCTTTCAGCTAATGCTGCCTCAGTGTCTCAAGCACCACTCTAAGATGAACTTCATGCTCTCTTTCCTCCTTATAGTAAATCAAGATATCATCTATGAAAACCAATACGAACCTATCCAAGTGCTCTCGGAAAACTCGGTTCATCAAATCCATAAAGAAAGCTGGCGCATTAGTCAGTCGAAATGGCATAACTAACTATTCGTACGATCCATATCTGGTCCTAAACGTCGTCAAAGTATACTATCCTCTACTACCCTGAGCTGATGGAAACCTGTTGCTAAATCCAACTGCGAAAACAACTTGGCTCCACTTAATTGGTCGAACAAATCGTCAATCCTCGACAATGGGTATCGATTCTTTATCGTTCTCCCATTCAACATACGATAATCGATACATAGCCTTAACGATACACTTCTAAGCAAACGTTGCGGTTGCTCTCCATGGTGAACTACTCGGCCTGATAAAGCTCTTGCCTTCCAAATCCACCAACTGCACCTTTATCTCCCACATCTCTGAAGGAGTCATCCTGCTTGGCGGTCTACTCACCGGTTCTGCTCTCGGAACCAAATGGCTCGTTTCGGTGGCAATCCAACTACAGGCTCAAAAACATCTGCGAATTCTCTAACCATGAAAACTCGACTCAACTCATCATCCGATTCCATAGCACCCAACAAAGCATACATCTTACTGCAAGAACCTTCTACGATATAAACTATCCGATCACTACAATCTAGGTGTTTAAGCGATATTTTCCTATCTTGGAAAAATATCCTAGCATCGTACTCACTTAACCAATCCATACCAAGAATAATCTTGAACCCCATAAAATCAAACACATGCAAACTACAAACAAAAGTATGACCTAACAGGTCAAACTCTAATTGGTCACATCTCAACCCTAGAGTTGCATACCCTCCTATTGGATTCACAACCCGTAAGGAAGTTACTAAATAAGTTGGTTCTAAGTTAAGCTTATCTATCAAACATCTAGATACAAAAGAATGTGATGCACCGGTATCAAATAGAACGGTAACAGTCATACCATGAATCTGAAGCGTACCTCCCAAGATTGCCTTTCCTTTTTCCTGAGCTATTGGCATAGAAGCAGCAGGCTCCAATGCATACACCTTGCCCTTTCCATCCTTAGCGGGCTCCTTGCACTGGCTCTTATAGTGGCCTATCTGGTCATAGTTGTAGCACCTGACACTCTTCTTTACAACCACCTCCTTTGCCTTCCCAGCACGACACTCATTAACAAAGTGCCCCTTCTTATCACACTTGAAGCAGACAATCTCAGACTTCCCCTTCCTAGCTCCTCCATCCTTCTGAGCACCTTTCTAAGGAAAGAACTTCCTCTTATGATTCTGCCCGACCTGGACTGCTTTAGCCTTACTCTTCTCTAGAGAATGAAGCAACTTCTCATGCCTTAAGGCCATCTCTACAACAAAGTCAGAAGGATCCCTAATATGAGGTAATGTAGCCCTAGCCAACTCAGGCTTCAACCCTCTAATAAACTTCTCGTTCCTCTTCATGGCTGTATCCATTGAAGCATACCCATATCGGGCCAACTCCTCAAACTTTCTAACATACTCCAAAACTGACATCTCCCCCTGCTCTAACTTAGAAAACTTCCTGATTAGAGATGATTGTGCCATTGCTGACATGAACCTCTCCGGGAACCTCCCTTTGAAATCATCCTAGGACATAGTATCCTCACCCACTGCCACAGAAACATTATTCCACTAGAACAAAGCTGCTCCCTAAAGCTACCTAGATGCCAACCTCCTCTTCTACTCATCATTGAGCCCCAAATATGCAAAAATCCTTTCGCAATGCAACAACCAATTTTCTACTTCAATGGCATCCTCCATTTTAGCGAACGGCTTCCCTCCAAGCTTGGTGTAATCTCCACTCAGCTTAGCATAATGGTTAACTACCGGAACTCCTGTAACCCTTGCTTCTGCCACATTTCCTCCTAACACTCCAGCTACAACTCTCGCTTGCACCATATTCCTGAAAAACTGATACATAGCTTCCATTCCAACCAGTGGGACTTCAACACCCACATTCTCTGCTTGTGTCTGACCTTGACCTCTTCTCAAGCCTGGCATTCCCATCGATGCCTTCCCTTCCTGGCCCAACTCTTCTACCTTCCATATCTATATTCAAACCTTATAAGATACAGAAAAATAACCTAACAAGGATAGGAGACTAGAGATAAAGATAAAGCATATACTTATATATAACAAATACATGTATGTTACTATAGCGTTATCCCATACCTTAATCTTACTCTAATTCCTTAGGATTATGTTTTAAAAACCATTTTTAGTTTAAAGTTTTTCATAAACCATGCTCTGAGACCAAGTTTTAACATCCCGTATCTGGAGGCCAAAAGCTAAGCGCTATAGATGCTGCAGTCATCTGTAGTATTAAATTTTGGCGACAAAATACGGTAACGATAATGGTATCCATAATATCAGAAGCACATGAATATAAAAAAATCGCAGATTTCAAAAACATCATTTTGCTGATTACATTTCAAAACAATAATTCATATTCATGTTACATAATCCCTTAACGTTTCCAAGGCAATAATTAAATATATCTTTACAAAAATATGCCAAGAGCAACAAATGACGATGCCCCCTTGGTTGATCAAAGTAATATAGTCATATATGACTTAATATACACAACGGAATCAAAACAAAATGAAACTTCAATCCTAATTAGGTATCCATCAGCCACCCGCTCGTCTCTGGATGCTTTATTCGCCAAAAAACTAAAACCTGAAAACCTTAACCCTCAGCCTACCTAAATCAATTTTGAGCACCCGAGAGTTTAAGGGGAAACAAAAACTTCGAGTCGGACATAAAACCTGGTGTGAATAATTTTGTTACATCTCGGTTTACTGATATTAAGTGAGACCATGCCGCTTAGCGGAACAGGTTTCCTCTCACTTATATCCTTTTCAAAACATATATTTTGCAGTCCTTTCCTGCAACCAAACTAGTTAATCAAACCGATTATATCAAAATAGCAATATCCTTTATGCTAATAAATAGTCTATCTGTTCGTAACAAGTAATATATGAGATATCTGTGCACAATATAATAGCAAGGTTCGTTATGCTACAAATGGACTATCTGTCCATACAACTGGGCTGGCTGCCGCAAACTAGACTAACTGTCCGAAATCTAGGCTGACTGCCTGCAAAATGGACTAACTATCCAAATTATTTCCTTAGGGTTAACTACCCTTTAAATTTTCCTTGAAAACCTTTTTAGAATGATTTAGTCCTTCAAATCATATATATACAAGGAAAATATATCTTTAGCTTTACTCTAAGCCATTTTTCCATGTTATATATACTTTACTCAAAATAATGTTGATGAGAATTAATGAGGATTAACTATCCTTCCAAAACAACTTAAAACCCTTTTTAACTTGAAAATACGTAAGCTACAATGCCTATTTAATACTTTCTAAAACTTTGTTTAAAATGGTTAAACAACCCTTTCGAAACCATAAAAGGTAACACCTTCGAAACCATTGAATGACCCTTTCGAAACCATTAAATATTGCCTTTCGAAAACATTGGAAAAACCTTTCCTTTATTTTCTCCGAAAGCTTCAAAATATCAGACATCCTTCTTTAAAACCTTTTAAATATTGTCTTTCGAAGACATAGGAAAAACCTTCCTTACAATCCTTTTGAAACCCTGGGGAACCACCCCTTTCGAAACCATTCATTAAAACCTTTCAAAACAGTAAAAACTAAATCCTTTCGAAAGCACTTTGGGTTCAATTTAAAACGTGTGGAAACCTTTTGAAACCATTGAAAAACGTCTCGGTCGAAACCATTTGGATTCTGCCTGCAAGTAGAGCAAAAGGATTAGAAACCCATTAAAGTCGAAAGCATCTGTTTCGAAACCATTTAAAACTATCTCTTTCGAAACAAATAGGGTTTTACTTTACTTATAGAAAAAGGGTCCTAAAACATTTAATTCGAAAGCAACTGCTTCGAAACCATTTCCTGAGTAATGAAGTGCTAGTGTGGAAACCATCCCTTCGAAAGCATTAGAGAGGTGGCCATGTTTTAGAAAACAAAACAACCCCTTTCGAAACTTTCTAGGTCGAAAGGTAAAAGGCGGCGGCCAAAAGGTTTCGACTTAGTCGAATGCAATTATTTAAAAACAGAGGCGCAACCCAATCGAAACCATTTCCTTCAAATCATTTGACCTGGTCGAAAGCTACTTTGTCGAAAGCCATTTAGTCGAAAGCAAGCAGGTGTATTTCTTTAATTTAAAACAAAGTACTGCCTCCACCCCTTCGGAACCCTTGGTTTCACTCCCTACCTTCCGCCTACATCCAATTCACTACGTACCAGTAAACTGATACCATGTGCATTGGTTTCGACTGTGTCAGAAGCGAAGATGAGTAAGCAGAACCTGGTGCCAACGGTGTTGAAACAGTGAAAAACATGTAGCAAATAGTTCTTTTCACATAACCTGCTTTACATGTCTATTTATGATTGGTTGCCTCTTTCTTTACCAATAAAAAATGCCGCACTTTGTCAAAAGTGCCGCCGACTTTTCAGATTTTTAAATTTAAATCATTATACAAAAAGCCTCTTCTCTTCTTTTAATTATATAAAACATTTAAGTCCCATACCTTAAATAATTTTATATTCAACTCCAGCGATCTTTGCTCCAAAACGATCCATACATTTAAGTCCCATAGATTTAAATCCCATACCTTAAATAATTTTATATTCAGATTTTAAACTTTAAACTAAAGATAATGCCTCCAAAACTCCAGCCATCTCTGCTGTCGCATATTCAACTCTTTCTGAGAGAATAGATTGTTAGTCCATGAGATGATGGTTTTGATGACAACAACCTTAGAATAGATTATAAAATATAAATACTAACATTACAAGTTTAGATATATATGTATATGTAGGATCTAACCATGCATGTATCAAGAATGAAGACTGTACAGTATAGAGATTCAAGATATAGAGATAGAAGACCCATGAGTATCAAGATTATCAAGATTTCAAGATTTCAAGGTTAAGTTTGTTTTATTAGGAATATTTGTTGAAACTCGTAGAAAAGCACTGGCATCTTAATACCCAATTTATTCGTGGAATGGAATCCACTTCGAGCTCGTTAAAGGGATGGAACCCTAAGTAGGATGGAACCTATGAAAAATCTAGTGGAACATTCTTTTGTATCCACTTACTTTTATTTCAAAATGATTTTACAAAATTATCTTGTTTTCAAAATGATTTCAAAACTTTCCTTTTAAAAGATTCAAAACTCTCTATCCTGATTTTAAATAATTTTAGCCTAAAAAACATCTTTAATTTCAAAGTCAAATTACTCTTGATTTTAAACTATCTTCAAATAATATATTTAACTTTTAAATATTTATACTTAGATTTAAATATAAAATTATAGTTAAATTATGTATATATTGTTCTTTATATTTACTTATGTATTTTAACTATAGTTAAGTATATTTATAAAGTTTAAAATAATTTTAATATAAGATAGAGGTTATTTTCAAAGAAAATCAAAACACCAAAAATCCTTTTGGGATGTCGACATACCCAAGTACCCCATGTCGACATAGTGTCAGTTGGTTTCAAAATTCAAATTTCAAAAGAAGTGTCTATTCGCCATAACTCTTCATGAATGGTCATGGCTGTTGCTCTTCTATAAATAGGGGTCAGTTTCAACGAATTTTTAATCACTTTTTTCCGGTTTTCACTCCTCTTCTTCTTTCACATTTCTTAATACAAATTTATACCATTACTCTACCGAAATCAACATCGAATCATACTCGATTACTTCTAGTTTGATTCTCTCCACTATCTCTACAAGATCCAAGTGCTAATCTGAGTTATAGACTTTTTGTAATTAATTGAGCGAGAAAAGGTGTGATTGTGGCCCTGGAAATCAATTGGGTGAACTTGTTGCCCTGGAAATCAAGTATCTCTACCCAGAGGATTGTGATTCTGGAGGGTGTACCTCGTATCCTTGAAACCGAGGGTTGTATTTGTAAGAATTGTTTTTGAAAGGAAATCCGTACTTGTGTTGCGGGACTGGATGTAGGGTAACTCCGAACCAGTATAAAATCCGGTGTGTTCTTTCCTTTACTGCTTTCACTTTATATTTGCATCTGTGTTTGATTTTGTGTTCATATCTGTGTCTGATTAGTGTATACATTGTTAACAAAGTAAGATAAACTCAAAAAGATTAACAAATTTCTTAAAACACTATTCACCCCCCCCCCCCTCTAGTGTTAATTCTAGCCTTAAGATCCTTAATCCGCATTTCTCACATAGATATCTTAAAGACTTATTATCGGTATATAACTCAAATCTCTCCCCCAATAGATAATGCCTCCAAATCTTCAAGGAAAAAATCACCGCTGCTAACATAAAATCATGAGTAGGACATCTTACTTCGAGCGGTCTAAGCTGCTTAAACTCGTAAGCAATGACTTTGCCCTTCTGCATCAACACTGATCTCAAACCAGTCCCACATGCATCCATGTATACTACCAACCATTGGTTTCCATCTGGAAATACTAACACTGGAGCATTGGTCAACAAACGCTTTAACTTATGGAATGATTCCTCATATTTGTCGGACCAAACAAACTTCACTTCTTTCCTAGTAAGCTTAGTCAAAGGTGCTGCTATCCGTGAGAAATCCTTGATGAATCTCCGGTAATAGCCAGCAAGTCCAAGAAAACTTCTGATCTCGGTCACCGTCTCTGGTCTCTTCCAGTTGTTCACAACTTCGATCTTATCTGGATCGACTGACAATCCTTTTTCTGAAACCACATGACCAAGAAATTTAATCTTTTTCTTCCAAAATTGACACTTGGAAAACTTCACATTTAGCTGATTCTGCCTCAGCGTCTTTAGCACAACTCTAAGATGATCTTCATGCTCTCTCTCATCCTTAGAGTATACCAAAATGTCATCTATAAACACCAACATGAATCAAACCAAATACTCTCGGAAGACTCGATTCATCAAATCCATAAAGAAAGCAGGTGCATTCATCAACCCGAATGGCATCACTAACCACTCATAAGAACCATATCTTGTCTGAAATGCAGTCAAAGGAATATTGTCTTCTGCCACTCTCAACTGATGGAACCCCATCGCCAAGTCCAACTGGGAAAATACTTTGCCTCCACTCAACTGATCAAACTGATCATCAATTCTGGGAAAAGGATACTTATTCTTTATCGTCCTTTCGTTTAGATTATGATAGTCGATACACATCCTCAACGACCCATCTGGTTTCTTCACGAATACTGCGGCCGCTCCCCAAGGCGAACTACTTGGTCTAAGAGAGAGGGGAATACGAGCCTTTTCCGTTTCCTACTTCCATATCTTTTTTCTCGTAAATCTGCATACGAGCCTTAGTAAGATACAGAAGAACGGTCTAAGGGAGAGGGGAATACGTACTTATATATATATATATATCAAATACAAGTACGTTACCATAGCGTTAACCCAAACCCCGATCATATTTTCAAATTCATCAGATTATGTTTGAAAATCTTTTAGGTTTAACTTTCTTTTAAAGTTCCATAAACCTATGCTCTAATACAACTTGTAACATCCCCCTACTTGGAGGCCCAAAACTAACTGTTTGCACAAAAAATGGACAAACACCTCAAAGTCGTATGATTTGGTAGATCTTATGTTGTTCTTAGTGATTTGAGTGATTTATGCAAATATATGAAAAGCAGGGGCTAAACTGTAAAAAGACACGCAGATTTATAGTGGTTCAGCCAGAATGTGCCTACGTCCACTTTATATGTTATTTCTCTTCTCTTGTTTAGATTACAAGTACAAAGCTTTGATACAAGTAAAAGAAAGTTATTTGAAAGTTCTCTCCGTGCCTGAGCTCTCAAACTTGTCCCCATTGTTGTACCCCTGCCCCTCTATTTATAGAGTGAGGCTGAGGGCAGGGGTCTTGGATGTACATAGCTGCTGGTGGGCATGGGCTGATGTAATCTGGCCTGGTAGCGTTGGTTCGGCATTGCTTTGGCTCGGCAGTAGGTGGTAGACTCTTTGGTTCGGCATCGCTTGGTTCGGAGATGGTTGGAGTGTAGAGTGGACCGGTTGTAGGTGATTCGGTGCTAGGTGGTAGTACCTTGGTCTGGTTTGGAGTTGGTCCGGCAGGAGCTTGAGAAGCTGGTTTGGTAGGAGCTTGAGAAGCTGGTTTGATAGGAGCTTGAGAAGCTGGTTCGGTAGTGGCTCTGAGAAGCTGGTTCGGTAGTGGCTCTGAGAAGCTGGTTCGGTAGGAGCTTGAGAAGCTGGTTGGTTCGGCAGAGGTAGGAGATGAGTTGATTCGGCAAAGGTGATTTGGTTCGTCTAGCTTTGGACCGGTGGTGAGAATTTACCCAACATTTTCCCCCCAAAGTGGGGTATATGCTGGCGTATGGCCAACTTTGTTTCCTTTCATTCGATCGCTGAGTGCCGATCCAACTGGTCCGGCATCCTATATTTGCCTATAAGTAGGGGCTGTATACTTTCGTCATTCCCTTCCAATCCAAGATAGTCGAACCAAACATCCCTGCCGAATCAAGTTCTCTACCGAATTGCTTCAGAACACCGAATCAGGTACTACCGAATGAATCTATGTATTCTGAGTGCCGAGTGAACTCGTGATTCTTGGATTACCGGATGAGCACGTGGGTTCTGAGCACCGAACGAACTTTTTCATTCGGAGGGCATGACCGCCGAATGAGATTGAGAGTTGGATAGCCGAACGAACGTGTACTCTGGGTGCCGAATGAACATTTATACACTTGATTTTTTCATTTTTCATATCACGAGCGAAATTCCGGATTACATGTACTTGTTTGTTTATTTCCTCTGTTTTAACAACATGTTCTTCCGATGTTGTAGATAATGTCTCATAAATCAGAAACTCCATCAGATAAAAAGAAATCCCAGGGCGAAGGAGAATCTTCCGTAGTGCCCCCTGCTCAGCCAGGACCGGAACGTCACGGAACTGCCCCGAGATCATTGGTGGACGGGTACGGCCCTCAGGAACTTCTGAACTCCCCGCCCGATTGCTTTCCCAGCTCCCTTAAGGAAGAGCAGCTTGATGTCATCTCCCGTTCTTTCAGAATTGATAGGGCGCGCATGCTGTTGCCAGGGAGAGAAGTTATGCCATACGACCCTCCCGAAGGGTACTTTGCCTACAACAGATACCACTGTATGTGTGGTGCCATCCCGCCTCTTAATGCTTGGGTACTCAGCTTTCTTACATATCTAAAGGTGGCCCCATTCCAGCTTCAACCCAACTCTTATACTATAATGGTGGGCCTCTTCGTTATCTTTCAGAGGAAGCACGGGCGTGCTCCTTCCAACCGGGAGATCCGGTACTTATATAATCTGAGGGGCTATAAGAAGGGGTCCCCATACATCAGCTTGGAGTCAGCTGTAACCTTCAAGCCGGTCTTGGATCTGTATTCTAAGTACAGCATGTTCAAGAAGGAATGGTTCTTCGTCAGGGACGACTCTGTTTCTATTCGGCGTTTCACCTCTGGATGTAAGTTGATGCTTTATTTATAATTTCCATTCTGGTTGCGATGCTTCTTCTCATACGTTTTCATTTCTTGCTAGCGACGGGTGGCTTTGCGGTTGTGGAGACTGATCGCCTGGTTCAGATGGCGGTTGAGATAGAAGCTATCCCCGGGAGAGATAGATCGGCTGCTTACCTGATCAGAAATACGACCCTTCTGGAGTATAATTTGATCCTTCCACAGCAGTCAGTAGTCAAGCAGAGGGAAACAGCGGAGGAGAGGGCGGCTGCTCAAGCTAAGGGAGGTGTCACAGTAGAGAGTGGCAAGAGGAAACCTTTCTCAAAATCTCCAATGGTCGGAGGTAAGAAGCTTAAGAAGTCGGATGGTCCTTCCCCCAGCACTTGTCCACTTACTCCGGGGAAGGAAGATGTGGAGGAGGAGAGAGGTGAGGGTGGAGATGACCGGGAAGGTGGTGATGGTGGCGATGGCATCGGGGCCTTGCTTCCTGGGCAAGCAGGCGAGATTCAGGAGTGGACGGATGATGCATTCCACCAAGCTTTCGAGGGGCTGGACGGAGAACCGGCTTTGGTAGAGAAATCCGGGAAAGCTGACAAGGCCGGGACCGGCGCAAGCGAGTCTTCTCAGACTATTCCAGCCAAGGTGGCTCCGACGACTCAAGGTGAACTTTTGACTACTGCAGGCTCCATTTATGATAGGGACTTAGGAATATTTTATGATCCGCTCCCGTCCTGGAAAGAAATTCAGGACTCATTGCAGTATCCTACTCCTCCCCAGGGTTTGTATAACTAATGTGTTTCCTTTCTTCTTTTAACTTTTAATTTACCGCATTTCTCGAATTATGGATCAATGTAAGCTTGTGACACTTGCTCTTCATATCAGGAGCAGGTAAAACGGCCAAGGCCTCAGATCTTCGGCACAGGCTTGAACAATACAAGCTCTCCAAAGCTTCCGCCAAGCCGAAGCCTTCGACCCACCGTTCCGGGGATGTAGTCGGCTACCGTCCTCTTCTCGGGGTTATTGAAGAGGGTATTCAAAAGAGAAAGAGGAGTCATCCCTTATCCGAACCTTCACTTGGTCCTCAGCCCCCAGTTCAGCCTCTTCATGATATCACGGAGGAGGATACTGAGTTTGCACTCTCTCCGCACCCATCTGAAAATCCTACCGTTACTCAGATTGATCGTCCTGGCTTGGCTCGTAATCCATTTGCGGGTCATCCTGATCTGGATCCAAGTTCCCATGATATTACCTTTGACGAGGTTACCGGTGAGCACCTCCTTCCCCGCAATCCCATGGTACGGGTGCTTGATGAGGCCAAGTCCTTAGATCTCGATTTACTTACTACTCGGATAGTTACCATGGGAGACGAGGCCAAGGCTAATATTGATCGGGTGGCGGAGGAGACTAGGAAGCTGATGGGGCATCATACCCGGCTGGTTAAGGCTGGAGAGGAGATTGGGAGTGCCAACATCCGACTACGATTGATGGTTTCGGACCAGGCCAAACAACTTGATGATCAGGCCATTCAGATTTCTCAGCATGAGGCTGCCTCCGGGCGGTTGAGGAAGACTATGGAGTAGGCTGGTAAGGCGGAATTGCGGAAGATGGAGGCTGCCTGCAAGGAGCAGATAAATATGGCCATCTCGACAGTGGACGAGGTTCGGAGGGCGGATCTTGAGCAGGTAGAGGAGCTGTCGGGGAAGCTTGAAGCTACAGAGCTTGCTCAGGTCAGGCTAAAGGAGGAGATAGAGGCGATGATGAGGTCCCTTCAGGCTGACTGCTCGCGATACCGACTGGAGAGGGATGCTGCCATTGCAAGGCTATCGGTTTCTGAGGCTCGTATGAGGGAGTTTGAGGAAAATGAGGGGATGATGGATGATATGCTGCAGGATATGTACTTTCGCATTTGGAAGCAGGGCAGCTTATCTTGGATGGACGACTACCCCCGGTTTATGGCTAGGATTTACTTCAGGGCTTTAGAGGAGGCCAAGGCTGAGGCGGATAAGGAGGGTGGAGCGGCCTTTAGGATGGATGCGGTAACCGCTCAGTTCACCAAGGAGGAGAAGATAGCGGTGAAGGAGGGGATGCGGTTGTTTGCAGCTGAGGAGGCAGGCGTGGAAGTAGGGGATGACGACCAAGATGATCAAGGGGAAGTTGCTGGTAACCTTTTCTTCTTTAGTTTCTTCTTTTGTTAACACTGTTTGCTTATCACTAATGATTCCATTCTCTAACCGAACAGGTGGGCAACAGGATAAGGTCAATACTCCGACGCAGCCGGCTCCTTGATTGGACTTGGAAAATTCTTTTTGTGGACTTGACATGGTTGTATATGTTAGTCTTAAAACAGTAGAGTAACTCTTAGGTTGTAATTTTTGCTACTTGTAATAAATAGCTCTATTCTTGATGTGTAATTCTTTAACTTAAGCTGATTTTGTCGTCTTTTGAATGTTTTTGCTATTTTGACATGTCGTATGAGAAATATAGCTATGCATATTCTTGTAATTAAATTATGTTTGATGTCATAATTTCATGACTTGCAATGTTAGCGTGAGGTGTGAATAAATTATAGTCATATATGAAAGAAGGAAATACCGCCCTTTATATTTTGCTTGTAGATGGCAGCTTTGACTATCCTGCGTGACTGAGTAAGGGACGCGGTCCAGTATCTTGCTGTGAGTATCTGCTTCTATTAGCGAGCGTCTCTTGTTCTGTGTCCTGTACTTCAGGGATTGTTACAGAGGATAGGAGAAAAGTTTCTTAAGTAAAATTGAAATATGTGAAATAGTAAAACTTCCAATCACGGAAGGCCTTCGATGTGCTTAAGTTCGTGGCAAACGGGCTTTGTAGTCACTTTCCCTAGCTGTGGGTCTTGGAGACATTTGTCACCCATCTTACGCCTCCGCGGGGAGTTAATTCTTTTTTACCACAGCCGCACTTAAGACACATCGGAGTCGAGATCGCGCACAGTAACTACCCGGGCCATTATGGCCTGTAATCGTGGGTATTATTCGATTTACTGTGGCCGGCTAGCGTGGGTGACGATCGTCAACTGTGAACTGCCCCTGGCTGGCCACACCTTATGTTGGGGCTTATAGTCGGTTCACAGTTGCCGGCGAGCCGAACGCCGTAATGAGCTGCCTCGACTATAGTCGGCCTTCTCGGTGGCTTATAATCGGCTCATTACAGTTGGCTTTAAGGGCCGTCGCGAGCAATGAGTTAACCCGCAGCAGAGGGATGCCGGAGCAAAAGTGTCTCATTGGCGAGGGCATAGGTTCGCATAGTACCTGTTAGGTCTTGTCCAAGTGAAGTTGTGCCGTGGAGTGCTCTGAGTGGAATTGCTATACGCGTAGGATTTTGTTCAACAGAAAAGGATAACGTTAACAAGCAGCCAAGATATAAAGGAACAAGTTAAAAAAGAGACAAGGTTTTTTAAAGTGGTTCGGCACGAAAAGGCCTACGTCCACTGATTCTCTTTGTTAATTCACTTTATATGGGCAGTACAAGTTAAGAAAAGTATCGACGGAGGTGTTGGATGTTCCATGCCCTCTGGAACACCTCTCCGTCCACTGTTGACAAAATATAAGCTCCATTGTGGAGATCTTTATGAATTACATATGGTCCATCCCAGATTGGGTCTAGTGCTCCGGGGCGAGGGAAGATTCGCTTGAGGACAAGATCCCCTTCTTGTAAGGTACGATGCTTGACTTTGGAGTTCTATTGTGCTGCCACTTTTTGCTTGTGGGCTGCTGCTTTAAGGACTGCATCATTTCTTCTCTCCTCAACAAGATCCAAAGACATGTGAAGGAGTTCTTCGTTCTCTTCTGGGTTATAGTGGATCCTACGGTGGGAAGGCACAATGGTTTCAACTGGGAGCATAGCCTCCGATCTGTATGCCAAAGAGAAAGGAGTGTGTCCCGTTGATGTTCTAAAAGATGTGCGATAGGCCCATAGTGCCGTAGGAAGTTCACCACCCAAGCGCCCTTTGACTTTTCGAGCTTCTTTTTTATTAGAGTTTTCAGAATTTTGTTGACGGCTTCGACTTGTCCGTTTGCCTGGGGATACGCTACGGATGAGAAGCTTTTGTGAATTCCATGCTCTTGGCACCAGTTGGCGAATTCCTCGCTGTCAAACTGAAGTCCATTGTCTGATATGATTTTGAGTGGGACTCCGTACCTGCACAGAACATTTTTGATCAAGAAGTTAATAACTTTTGCTGAAGATACTTTATTCAGAGGTTCCGCTTCCACCCATTTGGTGAAATAATCGACTGCCACTATAGCATATTTGGCCCCGCCTTGGCCCATTGGTAGCTCGCCGATTAAGTCAATTCCCCATATTGCGAAGGGCCAAGGGCTGGTCATTTGAGTAATCTCAGTTGTTGGTAGCCGCGGAATCTTAGCAAACTTCTGGCATCTGTCACATTTTTTGACAAAATCTAAGGCATCCTTGCTTAAGGTGGGCCAGAAATATCCATACCGGAGTATCTTTTTTGCTAATGTTTGCCCTCCGGTGTGATCTCCGTAGCTTCCCTGATGAATGTTGAATAAGATTTCCTTGGCTTCCCTCCCAGCGACACACCTTAATAACGGGTTAGAGAATCCGCGCCGATAGAGGATGCCTTCTTGTATTGTGTAGCGGGAAGCTTTCCTTAAGATTTTCTTGACTTCGTTATGCCCGTTGGGTAGTGTGCCACTTTGTAGGTAGTCTCGGATGGGAGTCATCCAAGTTGCTTCTTCGGTTGCAGCTATCAGATTTACTTGCTCAAAACATGGGGTCAGTTGCTTTGAGATGGTTACTGCTCCGAAGATGGCGATGTCTCTCATACTTGCTTGCTTTGCCAATTCGTCGGCCTCTTGGTTCTCTTCCCGAGGGATGTGTTTGACTAAGTAGTGGTCCAATCGGCTGAGAAGTAACCTGGTCTTCTTTAAATATGCTATGAGTCGTTCTTCTCGAGCTTGGAATTCTCCTAGTATTTGATTAACAATAAGTTGAGAATCGCTATGAAGGCACAAAGAATTGGCTCCGATTTCTATGGCAAGTTCTAATCCAGCTATCACTGCTTCATATTCTGCATCGTTGTTGGTGGCAGCGAATTCCAACCTTATAGCATAGTGCAGCTTATTTCCCCTAGGAGTGATTATTACCACACCTGCCCCCGAGCCTTGTTCGTTTGATGCACCATCCACAAAGAGATTCCACTTGATGTCTTCTGCTATTTCCAATTGTTCCTTATCTTCGTTGGTAGTAAATTTGGCAATGAAATCAGCCATGGCTTGTCCCTTGATGGCGGTGCGAGGGTGATAGGTGATATCATACTGACTTAGTTCGATGCACCATTTAAGTAGTCGCCCAGAAGTGTCGGGACGGTGGAGTACCTGCCTCAGCGGCTGATCGGTCAGAACTTTGATGGAATGGGATTGGAAGTAGTGATGCAGTTTCCGGGATGTGATTAGTAAACAGTATGCTAGCTTCTCAAGTTTAGGATATCTGACTTCTGCCCCCGTAAACCTCTTACTGACGAAGTAAACTGGCCGCTGCGTGCGGTTGTCTTCCCTTACCAAGGCAGCGCTTAGGGCGTAAGATGACACAGCAAGGTATAGGTATAATTCTTCGCCTTCGCTTGGAGTCGAGAGTACCGGTGGTTTCTAGAGGTGTTCGATTAAGTTAAGGAAAGCGGTCAGGCATTCGTCGGTCCATTCGAACTTTCCTTTGTCTTTCTTTAGAGCTTCGAAAAAGGGGACACACTTGTCCGTTGCTTTGGAGATGAATCGGCTTAGGGCGGCCACTTTTCCATTCAGGCTTTGCATTTCCTTCCGAGTGGAAGGTATCTTGATATCCCTTAGCGCCCGGACTTGTTCAGGGTTTTCTTCAATCCCTCTGCCATGGACGATGAATCCTAAGAACTTTCCTGATGACACTCCGAAGGAGCACTTTAGAGGATTCAACTTCATTCCATACTGTCGAAGTACTTGAAACATCTCGCCTAGGTGGCTTACATGATCGTCGGCTTTCCTTGACTTCACCAGCATGTCATCCACGTATACTTCCATAGTTTGCCCTATTAGCCCCGCAAACATCTTGTTGACGAGGCGCTGGTAGGTGGCTCCTACATTTTTAAGTCCGAAGGGCATTACCTTATAGCAGTATAAACCCCGGTCGGTGATGAAACTAGTGTGGTCTTGGTCGGGAGCATGCATAGGAATTTGGTTATACCCTGAGTATGCGTCCATAAAAGATAAGAGCTCGTGCCCGGCTGTGCTGTCTACAAGTTGGTCGATTCGGGGAAGTGGGAAGAAATCCTTTGGGCAGGCGTCGTTTAGGTTGGAAAAGTCAATGCATGTTCGCCACTTCCCATTAGCCTTCTTTACCAGCACCGGGTTAGCGATCCATTCTGGGTAGATGGCTTCTCGTATGAAGTCATTGGCGAGTATATTCTTTACTTCTTCATTGAGGGCTGCCGATCGCTCTGCCCCCATACTTCTCTTTCTTTGTTTTACGGGCGCCTTGGTAGGATCAATGTTTAGTACGTGGCATGCTACGTCGGAGGAGATTCCGGTCATATCAGCGTGTGACCATGCGAATACATCCAAGTTATGGCGGAGAAAGTCAATGAGTTGCTCCTTCAACTCTGCTTTTAGTTGGGACCCAATTTTTAATAGTCTACTTGAGTCGTGCTTGTCTATAGATACAAACTCCATAGCCTCTGCAGGCTCGGCGGTGGCCTCCTCCTCTTTGTCCCTAGGGTCTAATTCATTGAAAGGGTCGCTGGTATATCGAAGAGGATGTGCTTTCTTTAGTTGCTATGCTTCTAGACTTTTCGTGCAGAGGGCAACCTCTACACCCTTCCCTTTATCTTTCCTGTGGTTGTTGCGAAGTTCGGTCACATAGCAGTCTCGAGCAATGTCCTGGTCTCCTTCTACTTCCCCTACTCCATTGTCCGTTGGAATTTCATCTTTAGGCACCATGGGGCTAGGACAATTTGGAAGTCAGACAAGGCCGGCCTTCCCAAGAAGGCGTTGTAGGCCGAACGGTTTTCTATTAGCACAAACGTCTGTTTCCGTACAATGGAGCGGGGATGGCTTCCAATCTCAACAAAGAGGTCCAGTTGCCCGAGGGGCATCTTCGCATCTCCAGTGAAACCGTGTAGTGGTTTATCGCAGGGAGATACATCCTTCATTGATAGTTTCATTTTGTCGAAGGTATGTTTGAATAGGATATTTACTGAGCTTCCAGTGTCCACTAAGATTCGGTAAACTTCGGCGGGACCGAGCCGGGCAGAGATAACCATGGGATCCATGTGAGGGTATTGCCTTCCTTCTAGGTCACACTTACCGAATGTGATGTCATCACTTTCTTTCCTCTTCGGGTGGCGTTCTTCTATAACTGAATTGACACAGTCTTTATTGTCTCTGAGCGACTTTCCATATCTTTCCATCTCTTTCTAGCTCCTTTCTGCGATGTGCGGTCCTCCCGAGATGGTATGGACCACTATCTTCTCTTGACTAGAGCCGCTAGCGTTGCAGTTTCCTCTGCCGATCTCTGGTGAGGGTAGCCTTGGGTTTTCATTGGCAGGAGCTGGAGTCCTGTCCTGACTTTGTACATAGCATTCCTGTTTCTTCCTTCTGATGTGTTCCTCAATCAGATCCCGGAGATGATGGCATTCATTGGTATCATTCCCGTGAGATTCGTGGAAGCGGCAGAACTTTCCAAACTTCTGTGCGTTATCTGATTCCTTCTTGTATGGTGGGCGTTTGTATCTAACTTCGCCTTGGGTGGCAAGGAAGATATTTTCGACGGTCTCGTTCAAAGGAGTGTAAGTGTCGAATCTCGGTCAAGGCCGATATAGGTGCTTTTCTCCCTTCTTGCCCCCAGCATTGTCTCTGGAATCATTTCTTCGAACGTCCCTTGCCACAGCAGGGGCGTTGCTGTGAGTTGCCTTATTTTGCTGTCCTGACTGCCCCTCAACGGCAGCATCCTCAAGCCTCATATATTTCCCGGCTTCATGGAAGAAATCGGGTAAAGTAGCTGGTTTTTCTTTCGTCAACCTTCTAGCAAATTTAGTGTCCGGATGCACACCACTATAGAGGGCCATTAGGATAAGCTTCTCATCGGCATCTTGGACCGCGGCTGCTGCGGCATTGAATCGGGTTAGGTATTGCTGCAGTTTCTCTCCAGGTTTCTGTTTGACGTTGGATAAGGAATAAGCGTCCTTAGGTTGTTCCACATGGATGCGGAACTGACTGATAAACTTTTCTTTCAACATTTCCCACGAGCTAATGGATCCCTGGGGTAGATGACAGAACCAGGAGGTAGCGAGATCTGCTAAGAAGAGCGGAAAGCATTTGCACAGTACTCCCTCTGTCGCTCCACTCATGAGCATATGTTGTGTGTACCTCTGTAAGTGTACAACGGGGTCGGAGGTTCCTTTGTAAGGTTCCATTGTTGGCATCTTCCGTTCTCGGGGACTGATAGCAATTTCGATATTGCGGGCGAAAGGGCTGGTTACCCTAGCGCCTATCCCTCGATCTCTTTGCTCCCGTTGGACGCACTCTCTGAATAAGCATGCCATCCTTTCATCAGAATTTGGAGTAGATAGAAATGAGTTTGGTTCTATTTTGTGGGATTGATTCCGTCCAAATGACCTGTAGGGATGGTATCGTCTATCATTCCTCATATTTTCTAATGGCTGCCTTTGATCTTCTGGGAGCATGCTAGGGTCAGCTGCAGTTGGCCCTTGCCTTGATCTTCCCCTGTTGGGTTCTGATCTAAGCACTTCCTCGGGTCCAACTTCGGGCTGGACTCTAGCTCGGCCTCGTTCACTGGCGTTTCCGTGGTTAGGCAGTATGACAGGCTCAGCTACAGTTGACCTTCGCCCGGTACCTCCCCCGTTGGGTTCGGTACCAAACGTTTCCTCAGGCCTAACTTCGGGCTGTGCTCGATCTCCGATCCTACCATGGCTACTTCTGCCGTTAGCTCCTTCGAAGAAGGAAGATCTTTGTTGTCTCTGAGATCCTCCAGACTGGGACTCGCCCCATGATTCAGTGTTGCGATTGGACTCTTCAGCATCCCTTAAGCGTGACATGAGATGGTCCACCAAGGCTTCCTGCTGGGACGTGAAGCGGTTAGTTACTTCAACCACAACCCTGTCCAAACCTACCCTAGTAATTGCTGCGGGCTGTTCTGTGGTAGGAGTGGTCGGATTAGCATGTCCTTCATTTGTTACTGCTACTGGAGGAGGACGATTTACTTGATTCGTGGCAGCTGGATCCGGAAGACTGCTGGATGCGATGTTTTTTCCTTTGTTAACATCTTTTCTCTATTTGGGAGGCATGTTTTCCAAGTGGCGAATGATGCTGTTAGGAAAAATGTTAAGTGGATGAAGCTGAAGCTTCGAGCTTCTAGTTCTCAGTGAAAGCACCAAAAATGTTTGCACAAAAAATGGACAAACACCTCAAAGTCGTATGATTTGGTAGATCTTATGTTGTTCTTAGTGATTTGAGTGATTTATGCAAATATATGAAAAGCAGGGGCTAAACTGTAAAAAGACACGCGGATTTATAGTGGTTCAGCCAGAATGTGCCTACATCCACTTTATATGTTATTTCTCTTCTCTCGTTTAGATTACAAGTACAAAGCTTTGATACAAGTAAAAGAAAGTTATTTGAAAGTTCTCTCCGTGCTTGAGCTCTCAAACGTGTCCCCATTTTTGTACCCCTGCCCCTCTATTTATAGAGTGAGGCTGAGGGCAGGGGTCTTAGATGTACATAGCTGTTGGTGGGCCTGGGCTGATGTAATCTGGCCTGGTAGCGTTGGTTCGACATTGCTTTGGCTCGGCAGTAGGTGGTAGACTCTTTGGTTCGGCATCGCTTGGTTCGGAGATGGTTGGAGTGTAGAGTGGACCGGTTGTAGGTGATTCGGTGCTAGGTGGTAGTACCTTGGTCTGGTTTGGAGTTGGTCCGGCAGGAGCTTGAGAAGCTGGTTCGGTAGGAGCTTGAGAAGCTGGTTCGATAGGAGCTTGAGAAGCTGGTTCGGTAGTGGCTCTGAGAAGCTGGTTCGGTAGTAGCTCTAAGAAGCTGGTTCGGTAGGAGCTTGAGAAGCTGGTTGGTTCGGCAGAGGTAGGAGATGAGTTGATTCGGCAGAGGTGATTTGGTTCGTCTAGCTTTGGACCGGTGGTGAGAATTTACCCAACACTAACGGCTACAGATGTTGCAGTCATCCATAGTTATTAATCTTCGGTGACCAAATACGGCGGTATAAGATTCATTGATACACAAAAACACATGAATATGGAAAAAATTAAAATTTCAAACGAAATCACATTTCATTCCAAAATATTTCCAATCCATTACATAATCTGAAATTCGCAAATCACATTCAGAGAAAATATATTTATTACAACATACGCCAAGAGCGACATATGAAGATGCCCACTTGGATGATCAGAGTATATACAGACAATGTAACAACTTGCCTTTACAAACAACATAGCATAATCAAAAGAAAAGAGAACTCTAAATAGCTATCATGCCTCTTGCACATCTCCGGAAGCTTATTCATCTTAAGAGGTACCTGAAATCCTCAACTCTCAAACAACTCAAAATCAATTGAGTACCCGAGAGTTTAAGGGGAAAACAAAAACTTTGAGTCAGACATAAATCTTGGTATGAATAATAATCTACCATCTCAAATCATTTAGATATCTAGTGAGACCATGCCGCTTAGTGAACGGGTTTCCCCTCACTAGTATCACAAAACCTTTATAAAACCATATACTATGCTCCTGCATCCATAATGGTTAAAACAATTCAAAACAGTATAATACGATGATATGCAAAACAAATGAATCGATTCTGGATTATCCAACCCCAATCATTTTAGACTATCTGTCTCAATTATAGTTTCTAGGATTACTATTAACCTATTAGTTTTCATGGGTTGACTAATAACCGGTCAAACATTTAAGGACCCCCTGTCCAATTACATATTTTTCATGGGATCACTATGAACCTATTCGTAACTCCAATATCTTACTCTTATCCTAGGTTTCATGGGTTGACTAGGAACCTATTGAAAACCCCAATATCCTTTCTTCTTACCCAAGTTTTCATGGGTTAACTAGGAACCTATTGACATCTGTCAATATTTCATCCAGATATAGTTTTCATGGGCTAACTACAAACCTACTGGCCCCTGCCAGTATCCAATCATGGTTTTCATGGGCTTACTATGAACCTGTCTATCTGACATCTTCCTTTATACATAGTTTTCACGGGCTAACAATGAACCTGTCTATTTGACATCTTCATTTATACATAGTTTTCATGAAATAGCTATGAACCTATTGGCACCTACCAATATCTTTTCCTATACACAGTTTTCATGGGCTTACTGAGAACCTATTGGGCCCTGCCAATGTCTTTCTTTTATATTTTAGCATCCTATATTTTGGTCTTCCTGGCCATTGGAAGCAATTATACTCATTTAGGAGTTTAATCAATTTATATTCACTACTGGGTTAACCTAATTGGTTCTCCTACCCATTATCACCAAAATGTAGTTATGGGTTTATTATAAAGTGAATATATTCATGTTTGTAGAGGCAACATAACAACATAGCAATACCACTCATGTGGGTTTAAAATAAAACATGGTTAATCCATTTAACATGTTACTTTATCAAAGATAGTTTCTTCTTAAAACCATTAAAAAAACTCCTTTAATATACGTTGACCCAAAAAATGGATCAACACCCTGGTTTGAGTTTGAAAGCACCAGCCCTGTTCTGACAGAGCAGTATCACAGAACACAGATATCAGAAAAGAACGGTAAAGAAAGAAGACAGAGACTTTTTATAGTGGTTCGGCTGTTAACGAAGCCTATGTCCACTTTATAGCTTTACTATAGACTGATTGCTATTATAAGAGTTGTTTGATTACAAGGCTTTGTTTGTTTTCTATCTAGATTGGATCTCCTAAGCTGGAATTCACTGGAGAATCACAGCAAATTCCTTTGGAGATTGTTGTGAGGGAGTTAGAGGGTGAAGAATAATTCCAGCAGAGTTTCAGCAACCAGTCAGGAGAAGAAGATCATGTTTATGTTGCAGGTAGGATGCTATTTATAGAGATCGGAGAGCTCTGATCCGGGCCTATTTATCAACTGCTCGTGGGTAGGTAGGAAATGACCCAAGGAGAGTTTGACTCACAAAATGAGATAGAGCCATGGGTCGTTGGCGACCCATGGACTTGGCTCGTTTGAGAGCCAATGTCTTGGCCTCTTTTCGTAGTGTTCTTCTGCTAACTTGTTTGAAGGTTTGAGGAGAAGCATGGGTAGCCGATGATCCAAACACTTAGGATTTTCTGGAGTTTGGAATTGGAGATGCTTTGATAGTCTTTTATCATAGTTGTTCCGTTTTGATATGCAATTCACTAGCTGTTTGTGCTTAGCTACTGATTGAGCTAAAAGAATGTTAATCCCTTGGTTTAGTCGAACCTAGTCATTACCTTAGTAACATTGGTTGGCTCTCGTTCACTCCTTGCCTTAACCTTTTTGGTTGAGTTCTAAGCCACCTGATGTCACGAGATTGTCCACTTTCTAGTGGGTCCTGCTGGGTAAGAAACCCAGATAACATTTACCACCCCAGAGTATGCCTTCGTTGAAAACAAGGCGTGCTTTGGAAGTAACTTCTTTTGAGTTTTCTTTTTGTGAAATCTAGTTGATCATGTCGAGGCTACTATGCAAATTTGGCTTTGGCTTTTCAGCCATCTGTTGAATTTTCAGTGTGAATCATCAAAATCCACCTCAAGATGTTGTTTTCAACTGACTAGCTTTTGATAGTTGTTCATTTTTTTTATTTCGATCCCAATTTCAATTCCTTGTATTTACGATGCAATCTTTGCTTCATAGTTTACGCAAGGGTTTAGGCCTGTATGTGGGTCATAATGATGTAGGTTTAGAGTTGCCTTATATAGTTTTAATTCGACCGAGAGTGAAGCTAAGTCTGTCTCGAACGATTGTACATCATTCTGGAGCGAAGTTTTGCTCTTTGTCTTCAGGTTTTTCTTCACGAGAATTTGGTTAAGTTCCTGTCAATGTTTTTGAGTTCCAATGTGACAATTTATTCCAAAATCGGATATAGTGGATGATTCAATGGTATCGCTCTTCCTATTTCAATATTCCAGTGATCCTGAAAAGAAAAGCTTCCCTCGTCGCTTCGGACAGCGGCTCCGTTATCGACCGTCGATCAATAACGGGTAATTGTGGAAGAGATAATTTTAAAGGAAGATATGGATTATTTTTCAAATGCAAGCAAGTTAGCTACATTGGATTGTTCGTTCGCAGTATTCAGGATATTAGACTCTTCTCATGTAGATAACACATTGCATCTGCCTCGGTCAACGCTTAGGACCCGATTGGTCAACATACGTTGACTTCCCTTGGATTTCAGGCGTTGGTTATACGAGAATATTATTTAAAGTAAAACATACCTAACAGGGTTGAATGCCAAGTTTTGTCGTTGAAAATGATTTTTCGGTCATTCAATCTTTAATCTAGTGGAGGTTCTTCCTCTCCTCTAGAAGTTGGGTACTCCATAACTTAGGCTTCACTCATTATCCCCATCATATTGGGATGATTGATTATAGTTAAATTACTAGGCACAATTGCTCTTGTAGACTTGTAGTTGAAGTTCAGTCAGGCACAACTTCATCTTTCAGAAACTAGTGCATGAGTTATTCGATCGCGAATATCTTTCTTTTGTGGTTTTTGGAATTTGATCTGCATGCTAGCTTCTATCTTAGGGGACTATTGGCTTAATTCCTCGGCTTCGAGAATTGCTTTTTATTAACCTATGAGTTAGCTTGGTTTAGCCAGTTCTGTGGCTAATCCCTACTTATGCTCAATTGAGTTTGTTTCAAAAAAGTGTTGGTGTAGATGCCTTAGCCCATAGGTTTGATTACTTTGACTACTGAGTCAACATGTTTTGGGAGATAGGCCTCCTAGACAATAAGTTTGATTGCCCCAGTTTGATTGACACGGTAGCTCCTATCTTTGGGAATTAGGGACTTTGTTGCTTGATCCCAAGATCTGAGTTCTGTAATGATGTCGGTATGTATTAGATGCGTTTCTAGCATCTTTTGCTAAAGAAAATTCTTCTGAGTCTGACGTTGAGATCCTAATCATGTGTTGGTTTCTATCTTTGGAAACTCATACCCGGGTGACTCAACTCTATGGATTTTCCCTTAATGTTGTGAATCTTCAAATAGCACGACCAAACTTCGGGTAATGGCATTATCCTGCAAGTTGGAACCAAATGATCTTGTTAAACTGTAAGTAGGTCATCGATCCTTTTTGTCTTCGCCAAACTATGAGCGATGGTTCATTTCTAAATGTTAAATCCTTCATTTCCTTTGTTGGAGATTTTGTTGCCAGAATGCTCTGTTTTGTAATAAAGAACTGTTATCTAACCAACCTCGTGGTTATTCATGTTTGGACTTTTGAAAAATTTCTTTCGATTAAGTATTTGTGCCTCTATCCCTTCTTGAGCGATTAGCTATGTCGAATGCCTATATTTGGGTGATTGTAAGAGGTGGAAATCTGTACGGCGAATTTCTCAATTCCCCTCAGTTTGGCTCTCTATCACATTCTGGAATTGAGGACGTTCGAGGATTTTATTTTCGACCTTCCACGATTGCTCCCGATTGTTCTTTGCCATGCATGCTCTTCTTGGTTGCTGATGTTGTCATGGAAGTTTTCTTCATATGTCAACTCCTATCTTTGAGAACTGATAACCTAGCTGTTTGGTTCCAAGCGACATTTCCTCGAGGCCTCTATCTTTCGACTGTGTCTAAATTCTTTCTAAGTTGAATTTAAGAAATTCGGTTGTGCACCAACTTTCATACCTAGAAACAAGTACATGGGTAATTCAATCCTAGGATTTCCTTTCGATGCGGCTTTATTCCCATGCAGTGGCTGATCCCTATGATGAAAGGTCGACCAATTCGGCTAACCTATGAAAGGATATGTCTTCTGGTTGTTGCCTGTCATTGGGAAATATTAGTTTTTAAAAAGAAGGTAGAAACTCAGTTGAGGAGCAACTTCTATCTCTGGAAGCTAGTGCATCGATGGTTCACTGCGATGAGTGTTTCTCATCATCCTTATAGGCATTGTCGAGGCAATACCCGTACTTAGTGAGTAGAATGTTTCCCGGAGTTGCTAGGGCAACACAGGTACTTATGAAATGGAAAATTTTCCCGACGTTGCCAGGGCAATACCAGTTCTTAAAAGATAAAAGAAGGTCTTGGCGTTGGCGAGGCAACACCGACGCTCAGGAGCATTTTCCCTGTTAATTCGGCGGTGCTCTTAATCCAATTGGGTACCGGTTTCGACCTTCGGAAACTAGCACTTCGATGGTTGGATTGTAGAAGTATCTTCTTAGCGCTGCCTGTCTTCGAGCAGTGTTAAAATTAGGTTGGTGATGGTTGAACATCCATCTGATCCTATAGAGTTGAGTAGGTTCCTTTTAACCTCGATGGTGCTATTTTATCAACGTTTTTTAAATTTGGGAGATGCCATGTTTTGGAATGGTGAGAGTCCAAGGCATTTCTGCTACTTAGCTTTTTTTATAACTGTCAAGTATTACCCTTGGAAATGCAAGGCTGTTGCTTAACAAATTCCATAGTTATTCTTCTTCTTACTGGTTTTTGTTATGATCTAACGACTATTAGTGAAACCCTCCATTTTTGGGCGGAACCCTTCACTTCTAGGTGTCAAAATCCAGGTTCTCATAGGAAATCCAAAATTGTAGAGAAAGTCATCACAATGCCCTCGGTATGACCGTGTTCATTCTTATACTGATTATGGACCGGTAGAGTTCGATAGTGTTTGTCTTAAATCCATGGCACCTAACCTTGCTTGTTTCAGGCCATATGCATTATGCTAGGCTGATAGCATTGTTGCAGATATCAACCTTATTCATTGGTTCCAATCTTCGGGAATCAATGGTTTAACTACTCGATTTCGAGCGTTCTCTCCTTGTCGTGGTCTGTCTTCGGATAACAGCTAGTTTTCTACAAGTTAGGGTTTGAGACCTCAGTCGAGCACCTGCTTCTATTCTTTGGTAAACTGGTGCGTTGATGATTTGATTCTGGAAGGGCCTTCCGTCATCGTTTATCTCTGGACTACGGTAAGTTCCTCCTTTTATTGCAAGTTGGAGCGATCTTTTAACCTGACCAAGTGTTAATCTGTTCCATGCCCCTCAGTCCACAGGGATGATTATTCTGAACAATTGATGTGAGACTTGACCTTTTGGGCGGCTCCCTAGATGCCCCCAGTCAAACGTACATTGCAGATCCTATCTCTGGGAACTCGTGACTTGGATACCTTGAATTTTGACATTTTGTATATTAACTTTGGCCAAAAATCAGAACTCTTTGCTGACTTCTTGGTTTGTGAGCTTTGTGGTACTACCAAAGCAATGTCGGTTCTTTCAAATAGCGGGAGTTGATCCCTGTTAATCGAAGTGCCTGGCTTTTGAGAATGTGCGGCTTATGAAGCTCCTCAATGTTGCCTATCTTCGGGCAACGTAAGGAGTTTAAGCTCTTTAAGAGTTAGTGTGTCGCTTACAAAATGCGCGGCTTTTTGTGCTCCTCGATGTTGCCTATCTCCAGGCTACGCGAGGAGCATATATTTGGCGCGGCTTTTGGAATGCACGGCTTTTGGTGCTTCTCGGCGTTGCCTACCTTCGAGCAACGCAAGGAGTTAGTCCTTGATGCTCCTCGGCGTTGCCAATCTCCGGGCAACGCGAGGAGTTAGTCTTTGGTGCTCCTTGGCATTGCCTATTTCCGAGCAATGCGAAGAGTTAGCTTTTTAGTGCTCCTCGATGTTGCCTATCTCCAAGCAACTCAAGGAGTTAGTTTTTAATGCGCGGCTTACGAGATGCGCAGCTTTTGGTGCTCCTTGGCATTGCCTATCTTCGAGCAACGTGATGAGTTTATGTTTTGGGCCTTCCCGATGTTGTTGGGACAACATTGGTTTTCGAAAGGCAAGGATCGTGTTCCACCGATCCAACGGTTTGTGTTGATTGGCTTTCGTCGACCCAGGTATTTATTATGAACACGACTTTATTGGTTCAAGAAGCGAGGCATGGTTTATGGGATGCGCACAGTGGTTTGGGCCTTCCTGGTGCTAGAGGAGTGATACCAATTCATAGAAGGTTCGGATCGAATTTTCCCGTCAATCCGGCAGTTTGACTTCGCTGAAAGGTGGTTTCGTTAGTTCTAAGAGATAAATAGTTTTTAGATCGGGTAGTCGTGACTTGGTTATGAAGAAAGTGCTTATGGGAGTTCGGGGCAAGGCTCTCAGTTTTTGGTCCAAACTGTAACTAGAGAATTAGTCTTTGACTGGCATACGATCTAAGAGGAAGAGGAATTGGTGACCAAGGGCGGTAAAATAGTAGTTGGAAAGAAGTGGGCAAGCATTATGCTAGTATCTTATTTGTGCACTAGCTAGGTCATTTAGTCTGCGGCTGTTAGAATGCCAAAATTTTTGATCGAGCATAACAGAACTGTGGTATGATTAGTCTAAGCCTTTCTTATGGCCATTCAAGTATGTGCGGTGCCCCCTATGCCATAGGGCTGTTGGCACGCTTGAACTGTATCCATTCTCTACAACTCGTTTGATTGCCCCCAGTCCAGCTGGCGTTGTTCTTTTGAGTTCTATGTCTTGGCTTGATTCGAGTTAGCCTCTGATTAACCACAAGTTCGGTTAAGTTTTGGCTTAGTTCCTTTGAGAAACTTTGAAGCTCTGGGGTTCAACACTGTTTGTTTCATCGATCGTTTAATTATGCTGAGTGACTTAGAATTATGGCCCTGGAGCATGATGACCGTTGATCTACCGGTTTATCTTCATAACACTCTATTTCGTGAAAGACCTTCACGTTCGCGAAGGTTTTTTTTGGATCAGATGACCGCTTATCTATCGATTTACCTTCACGACGCTCTAGTTCGTGAAAGACCTTCACGTTCGCAAAGGGTTTTTTGTGGTCGGATGTCCGGCGAACAGACGGCCTTGGAATAACAATTTATCGATTCCGAGGGGAGTTTTGGATCGTATGTCCAACGGCCCGGCGGTCCTAAAGCAATGATTCATCGACTTCAAGATGAATTTTTCGGATTCAGCTCAAAGGAACACGGTTTTATCGGTTCCAATAGGCAAAGGTGTTAGATCTGTTTCTTTGACTATCCTTTAGATAAGACTTCTCGACGCCCCCAGCAACGCCGGTTCTTAGAAGGGGGATTGACATGACTCGTCGAGGGCATAGAAGCATTTCTTTCGCCATGCTATCTACAATATCCTAGTGTCCTGCTACAACTCATTTGGAAAAGGAGAGTAGACGAGGATGGTTGAGAAGGCATCGCTTTAGGTTGTTGTCCCACTCCTTGGCTGCTAGCTAGCTAGAGTGTTATTTGGTAATCTTCCTTTTGTCTGATTTTGTCAATTAGTTGGGGCGCTTTTCTGCTGGGTATTTGTAGCCTTGCTTCAGCATAAGGTCCCTGAGGTCCTGTAGCTCCTTCACCATTTGGTATGTTCTTTGGGACACTATTGGGTTTGCCTTCTTCTAATTGCCCCACTTCTAGTCTTTAGAACCGGTTTGTACTTCTTTTGTCGATTTTAGGTTGGAATTACTGAAATAGGGAACGGTTGAAACCCACTCATCGGTTCGTGGAATTTGCATTATAGTCCGCATTCTGGGAACTTAGAGTCATTCTATGAGCGGTCAACTCATGCTCAATTTTTGTTCATACTTCGGTTCGTGCTCCGAGGACCTAGAGTTTATTTTGTGGGCGGTCGCACTTTTGCCAAATTGTTTGTACTTCAGTTCGTAGTCGAGGACTGGGAGATTTTTGTGAATCGTTTATACTCTAGTCCGCGCTCCAGGGACGTAGAGATTTTTGTAAATCGTCTATACTCTAGTCCGCATTCTGGGGACTTAGAGTACTCTAGTCCGTGCTCCGGGAACTTAGAGATTTTTTTAAATCGTTTATACTCTAGTCCGCACTCCGAGGACTTAGAGTACTCTAGTCCGCGCTCCAGGGACTTAGAGATTTGTGTAAATCGTTTATACTCTAGTCCGCGCTCTGAGGATTTAGAGTACTCTAGTCCGCACTCTAGGGACTTAGAGATTTTTGTAAATCGTCTATACTCTAGTCCGCGCTCCGAGGACTTAGAGTACTCTAGTCCGCGCTTCGGAGACTTAGAGATTTTTATAAATCGTCTATACTCTAGTACGCGCTACAGGGACTTAGAGTACTCTAGTCCAAACTCCGGGGACTTAGAGATTTTTGTAAATCGTTTATACTCTAGTCCACGCTCCGAGGACTTAGAGTACTCTAGTCTACGCTCCGGGGACGTAGAGATTTTTGTAAATCGTTTATACTCTAGTCCGCGCTCCAGGGACTTAGAGTACTCTAGTCCGCGCTCCGGGGACATAGAGATTTTTGTAAATCGTTTATACTCTAGTCCACGCTCCGGGGGCTTAGAGTACTCTAGTCCACGCTCTGGGGACTTAGAGATTTTTGTAAATCGTCTATACTCTAGTCCGCACTCCGGGGACTTAGAGTACTCCAGTCCACGCTCCGGGGACTTAGAGATTTTATTGAGAGCAGTCATATTTCCACCCATTGGATTTGTACTTCATTTACTGTGTTGGGGCAAAAGTTGTCGAATGAACGGTCGAACCACTTTTATTAATGGAAAGGAATTCTGCCCCCAACGTTCAGAATGAAACTTGGAAATCAGACGGTTGATTCACGCCCACTTGGTAGTTGCAGCTCTTCCCATTAAGTCGGGAAAAAGGCAGGTGATGGATGACTTGATCACATCCATGCTGGGGTCGGATGATTGAGTCTTACACAATTTGCTTCGTACTCTTTCTAGGAAGCGGAGATAATATGTTTTAAATGGGCAATTAAGTTGCGTCTGTTTCAGGCTATAATCGTGTCCATTTGCTGAAGTCTAGGGTTGATCAGCAGGCAGCAAGTCGCGACTACTTCGAGTTTAATATGAAGGTTGCTGAGTGGACAGTCAGTCATGTCTACTTTATATTGGAATCTGAACTTGTCGGGTTCTTTATTCTGCGCCTCAGCGTCCCAAATCTGGGGTATATGGTATCAAATGAATGATCGAATCACATTCGTCTTGATGAAACTCCATAGGTTTAATCACGGTCTATAGGGATTGGCTAGCGGCCAACTCTAAGTACTTGGTAACCTGCATCATTGTGGAAGTAGTTTAGTTCAACTTGGTCGTAGTTCACAACATAATTGAAATTTAAATTAAAATAAAATAATTCAAAGAAGATCGGAATAAATCTCATTGATAAGTGAAGCAGCATCGTGTTCTCGTTATTCCACTTTTCCCCTAGCTCCTTTCAGTGGGTGGCGACCCTCAATGGTCCAATTGATAATCAGAGTACTTTATTGATAGGCGTCGGATGTTTCCTACTCGCCATTCTACAGGGATTGCACATACTATTGAAGCGTTCATTTCCAAATTAGCTTTCTGATCACATCTCGGAGATGTTTGTAATCGCCAGTGTTAGGACCTTGTGCATCTTGGAATATACAACATCCTCCAGATTTTTCTCTGGACTTCGGTGGATTCTCTCGAGGCTGGTTTTCAGTGTTGCTCTAAGTCGTGAGTATCCAAGTATAGACAATCAATTGAATCATTCAAAGGAGCATATGAGTCGAATTTTAAGATCCTGGGTTTGCTTTGAGTCAAATGGGTAATTACCCGAGTTCGAATTTGGGTCGGGACTGAAGTGAGTTTTTCAACGACCATTTTGATGATTTTCAACGATGACCATTCGTGATTCGACGATGGGAGCTCCACGATAGGATTGGAAGCTGGTCAATGGGGAGTGGTCATAATATAGCATGGGAGCTTGGAATTGTAACTGATCTTAGTTTGTGTCATATCTTCTTGGTCCTCTTGCCTCTGAGAATATCGTTTGAGTAGCAGTTCCTCGTCTGTTGCTTTGCACCATGCTACGGCATAGGTTTTAGGGCTTCTTCTAGCATTTTGAACGTTGGCATTTTCATCCAATCTGTCTTCCTCATATCGTTTGTCATCTTCAGAGCCGGAGAGAGCCATCCTTATATCCTTCCGTAGGGTTTTCACTCCTAAGTTCAAGTTTGTAGTCGGTCCTTTTAGAGTAGGTGGAGTGTTAACATTTTCTTCCGTCATCTTTCTCCTTGGAGCTCCGCTGATTGCTTCCTTTCGACTATATCCCCTTCGAACGACCTAGACGGCTAACTACAAACCTACTGGGCCCCTGCCAGTATCCAATCATGGTTTTCATGGGCTAACTAAGAACCTATCTATCTGACATCTTCCTTTATACAAAGTTTTCATGGGCTGACTATGAACTTGTCTATCTGACATCTTCATTTATACATAGTTTTCAATAGCTAACTATGAACTTGTCTATCTAACATCTTCATTTATACATAGTTTTCATGGGCTAACTATGAACATGTCTATCTGACATCTTCATTTATACATAGTTTTCATGGGCTAACTATGAACCTATTGGACCCTACCAATATCTTTTTCTATACACAGTTTTCGTGAGCTTACTGAGAACCTATTGGTCCCTACCAATATCTTTCTTTTATATTTTTAGCATCCTATATTCCGATCTTCCTGACCTCCTGGATGCAATTCTACTCATTTAGGTGTTTAATCAATTTATATTCACTACTGGGTTACCCTAACTGGTTCTTCTACCCTTTATCCCCAAAATGCAGTTATGGGTCCATTATAAAGTGAATATATTCATATTTGAAGAAGCAACATAACAACATAGCAATACCAATCCCGTGGGTTTAAAATAAAACATGGTTAATCCTTTAACCTGTTACTTTATCAAAGATAGCTTCTTCTTAAAACCATTATAAAAACTCCTTTAATATATTTTTACCCAAAAAATGGATCAACACCCTAGTTTGAGGGCTGTTAACGAAGCCTACTTCCACTTTATAGCTTTACTATAGATTGATTGTTGTTACAAGAGTTGTTTGATTACAAGTCTTTGTTTGTTTTCTATCTAGATTGGATATCATGAGCTGGAATTCACTGGAGAATCACAGTGAATTCCTTTGGAGATTGTTGTGAGGGAGTTATAGGGTGAAGAATAATTCTAGCAGAACTTCAACAACCAATCAGAAGAAGAAGATCCAGTTTATGTTGCAGGTAGGATGGTATTTATAGAGATCGGAGAGCTTCTGGGCCGGGCCTATTTATCAACTGCTCGCGGGTAGGTAGGAAACGACCCAGTGAGAGTTTGGCTCACAAAACGAGATAGAGCCATGGGTCGCTAGCGACCCATAGACTTGGCTCATTTGTGAGCCAATGCCTTGGCCTCTTTTCGTAGTTTTCTTCAGCTAACTTGTTTGAAGGTTTGAGGAGAGGCATGGGTAGCCGATGATCCAATCACTTAGGAATTTATGGAGTTTGGAATTGGAGATGCTTTGATAGTCTTTTATCATAGTTGTTCCGTTTCTATGGAAATTCACTAGCTGTTTATGCTCAGCTGCTGATTGAGCTAAAAGAATGCTAGTCCCATGGTTTAGTCGAACCTAGTCGTTGCCTTAGTAACATTGCTTGGCTCGCATTCACTCCTTGCCTTAGCCTTTCTGGTTGAGTTGTAAGCCATCCCGATGTCACTAGATGTCCTGATTTCTAGTGAGTCCAGCTGGGTCAAAAACCCAGATAATAATATAGCCATGGGTTTTTCCTTTTAAAAATAAAAGTTTGGGTTATAAACCCTTTCGATACCTTTGAAACCTAGCGTTCAACTTCATAGGATAGCCTCCTTCGAAAGCCTTAAAATCTATCTTCAAAACATTAGGCTCCTGCCTTTTAATACTTTAAAATCTACATTTCAAAACCTTTCGAATACATTAAAGTATTAGCATCAAACTTTAGAAGCTTAGCTTCGAAACCAGTTGAAAGTACCCCTTTCGACATTCTTGGAAGTAACCCTTCCGAAATCATTGAAAGTACCCCTTTTGAAAGCATTGGGTTTATACTTAAACAATTACTTGGGTCAAAGTGAATATAGGAAAAAGCATCTGTTTCGAAACCATCCTTTATCATTTATAAAACATAGGGTAAACATGATAGTGTCGGCACCATCACTTTCGAAAGCATAAAACATCTGGGTAAAATAACGGAAGGTCGGCTTCGAAACCCCTTTCGAAACCATCACCTTCGAAACCCCTAACCCCTTTCGAAAGCTATAGGAAGTGACTTAAACTTTATAAAACAAAGTATCCTTTCAACAGCATTGATATCTTCAGCACCATCCAATGTTTAAAAAACGGTAGCAGGGTATCGACTAGGTCGGAACCCCTCCTTTTAAAACATTCTTTCATAAGTAACAGAATCCAGTCGAAAGCAATCTTAAGTTAATGGCAACCCTTTTGAAACCTTTTAAAATCTCTTTCAATACAAAATGCTTCGACTCTGTCGAAGGCTAAATAAAAACAAAGGCAGGCACTTTGAAAAAAACAAACCAAGGTTACGACTCCTTCGGAAGCTATGCTTTCGACACTTAACCTTTTTCCTATCTCTAATCCACTGCGTACCATCATAGCGATACCTTGTGTATTGGTTTCAGTATAGTTAGTTTCGATAAGGATGAAGGCAGAAGCTACTATGTTAAAAGGCGCTTTCCTAAGTAGGCGGAACCAAATTTCTATGTAAACCTGGTTTTGTTCTTTATAAAGTAAACTTTCTCTAACTAACCTACCACGTGTCAACTTCAAATTGGTTGCCTTAACATTTTTCAAATTCTTTTCTAAAAATAACTGTCGCTAATCAGATCTAAAACCATGGTTAAGATAATCAATTAAGCCCTTCCAATTTTTGCAAAGAAGTCCCTCTTATAAAACAATTTATTTTACATAGCAAATCACTTTGGAAAATTCCCCGAAAATTCCAGAAATTCACTTTGATCATGTTATCTAACATATCAAAATTTCAGACCTAAATTCTCAATATATTTTCCAAAATAAATTATAAACCCAAATAACCATATTTTCCTTTTAAAATTCATAGTAATATTTCCATAGCTTTGAAAATTATCAAAATTGAGTCCCACCTCCAAAATCATGTTTCTCATAACATAAAATTTTCCTATGGCATTTAAACAACATTAAATCTCAGCTTTGACCTAAAACCGTGCAAAACCCTTTTAAACAATTTTTTAAATCAAATAAATCATGAATCAAGCATATCATCATCCAATATATCATAAAAACGAATTTGCCCTTAAATCCGAAAATATATGATTTAAAACAAAATAGAGATGGAATTATTATTCACCTTGATCTAGATAAGAAGATTGGATTGAGTCCCTCTAAGCTTGATTTTCTAGCTTTAAAATTGGATTTCTTCTTCCTCTTAATGGCCGACCGTTCCTTCTCTTTTGATTTGCGTTTTAGTTTTTAAAATGACGTAAATGGGAAGAATAAGGTAGGAACGAATATATATATATATAGGTAAGGGTCATTTGGGCGGCAAATTCCAATTACACCCTTATGTAATTTGTTTACCCCAAAACCATTTTTAAGCCCATTAAATTGTTTATTAGGCATGGCCTTAATTAATCAATTCAAGTCTCAATCCCTATATCACTGAACATTTACATTATTCTATTTGATTTATCAAATTAAATCTGATGAATAATGTTATCAAAAATTAGAGGTGTTACACTTGGACACTATAGACAGTCCAATTTGAGCTGTTATCATTAGGGGTTCATTGTGTGGGTGATGGACTCCCTTCTTTAGCTCTTGTGGAGTAATGACAAGATTTGTCATCGGGATGTTGAGTCGTGGATTTTTGAGCAAGGACTCTTCTTGAATGGAGAATACACCTTCTCTAGCCTCTTTAATGTACATGTTCTTGGCCCCCTTACTAGTCCCCGCTGGATGTGGCCCTCCATGAATCACATCGATCCTATTCAGCGGCGGACTCAAGCTCAAAGGATCTTCTTCCTCTAGGACATTAACAACATTACTAGGAAACTTCTCCTAACCGTCCTCAGTCTGTGGAGCTTTCTGCTTGTCTTGGATGAACTCCTTCAAATGACACTCGCGAATTAACTTCTGAGTGATTCCCACCAAGACTCTGCATTCTTCAGTTTTATAGCCGTTTGCTTTGTGATAAACACAATAGTCATCCCCTTACCTTTGTTCTGGGTAATTCTTGGCCTTAATAGAAGTTGGGAAATTAACCTTCTCTTTTGTCACAGCATAGACGTAAGACAATGGCTTATTTAAAGCGATTGAATTAGTATTAGGCTCTTCCCATCTTTTTCTCTTATGTCCTCGATCCAATCCAAGCCTTCCACTTTCCTTCTTAGGAATTGCATTCTTTTTAGCATGATATAAACCATCAATATGAATGAATTTGTCAGGCTAAAAATGGAAGTCCTGCAGATCCTTGCACCCATGAATAAAGAGTTGTTTCTAAAACGACGTATTCTCTATTAATCCAGAATGTACTGCAATGAGCTTATCACAGTCATTCATGTCTCTAGCCTTTTATGCTTCTATGTTGAACCTCTTGAGGTAATCTCCTAAAGACTCTCTTTGTCTCTGTTTAATGTTAGCCAGAATTGGATAATCGATGGTTGGGCCCTTGCATATACAAAATTAGGCAGAAGTCTCATAAGAAAATTGCTTTCATGAGTAAATCATTTTTTCACGGCATCGTCGATACCATTTAGTTGCGGCCCATTAGAGATTTACTGAAAACAATCTGCATCGTACGGCTCTAGATGCATTATACAAATCCATTTGGCTATCGAAAGCCATCAAGTGATCGTCTGGTATGTAGTTCCATGATATTTCAGAGTTGGGATCTTTACATAGGATGGGATAACCGTTGACATGATTTCCTCCGTGAAAGGCGCCACTCGCTCATTATCATTTGCTTTCTCATCCAAGGTCCTCTTCCCCTTAGCATTCTGCGTATCTTTGATTGCTTTTTTTGCCACGTCTTTCGGATAAGCTTTGGCGTCATGATAACTTTTTTGGTTTGGAGTGTACTCTTTCGATGTTGAGCTACCAGACTGTTCAATAGATTTGCCTAGTACTCTTCCTTGATGATGAAATTTAGTTGGAGGACGCTCTTTCTTTTTTGAAGATGCCAAATCAATTTTGCTCTTGTCTTCGTTTGTATAAGGCTTCAAATTCCTTCTCGGAGAGATCACCTTATCTCCATTCATTGGTTATGTTGTCTTAGAAAATTTTTAAGACAGTGCTACCTTGAAAAGTTCCTGTATCTCCAGCAATTGCTGTTCCAAGTGCTTTATTTTGGTGACATTGTCGTCTGGTTGAGCTGAGGTTGATGGTTGCTCTGGCACAACCCCCTCCAAGTTGAAAGTTGGAGTTATGTTTTCTTCTAAAGTTGTAGTGTGAACGGCCTCGTCGTCTATTCAGCTAAGTCTTTTGGATTTCATTTTCCTACACCAAGTTAAACAATCCATAATTAGTCTATAAGATTGCCACAAGGTCAGAGGTTCGAGCCCTCCTTCTAGCCCAAAAATGTTAACAAGAAAACTTGTCAACACTCCCAAAGCTATATTGTAAACAAGAAATATTGTTTATGCTTGAAAAAGGAAATTTTAAAAGCGATCATTCCCTTTGAAACCCCTTTCGATTAGGTTGACTTGGACAAATTGCTTTTGGAGGGTGGACTTATGGAAACATTGATGATAATTGATAGTTCCAATCAACCTTATTGAAAATGAAGTTAAAAGGGGAAAGCACCTCCTTCGAAACCTTATTCTTGAATGAGTCGAAAGGGGTAATTTATATTAGGCATTCGTTCCTTTTGATAGTGTCAAAAGGATCGTTTTGCCTTTAAAAAGAAGTGTTTGCTTTCGACGTCATTATTTGTATTCTTCTGTAAGAACTCCATCGAAAGGGTTATGTACTGTAGAAAGTGTGCGCCTTTTGAAGGAATTCACCCATATAGGATTGTTCGTCATTTATACATCACATCCTTTATAATACATCCCTTTCGTTCAAGTCGAAAGGGATTTTTTATTTTTTCGAAGTAGATCTAATGTACAATATCTAAACTCTATGTTATTTATGTAGTGGAATATTATTTTGGGTAACATTAGCTCATAAACTTATTAGGATCGAAACATCATTATCATCTTTGTTATCATTAATTATCCTTAAACACGATGATAATGTGTTTCGTATAAATATTATCCAAAATGATTCCATGGCACTACATAATACAAAAAAGGAATTAAGAAGATAAGCTAACATCATGTGCAATTGATCATTATACTAGCTAATGATCGAAATGATCTCCCTTATGATTGAAATCTTTATTAAATCCATGCGATTCCACTTTTTAATATTAATCCAAATCAAGTTACAAGTAAGAGAGATTTTTCCCTAAATCAATTTAGGGTTACAAAGACTTGATTTTTCTAAGAATTAGGAATGAGTTTTGGATTCCAAAATCTGACCCCTAAAGTCGTATTTATAGATGCAGGTCGGCCCCCTTTCGAGCCCATCCTTTTGACTCAATTGAAAGGTCTTCCTCTTATCTTCCGCATTCATCCTTTCGACATGGTTGAAAGGCCTTCTTTCAGTTTTCAACATACTTGCTGTCGAAAGGCTATCCTTTCGAGCTTTCTCATCCATTCTTGCGCTTCCTATCTTCTTATTACAGACCTTTAGACTCAGTCGAAAGGATCTCCTTGACAACCTTTCGCTAACCTTTAAGGTCTGAGTGCCTCTTTTTCTTTGCTTTTCACTGGATTACATTCGACTTCATCGAAAGGGTGGTAGAAGCGCTCTTTGCTTTGTGTTGCTATACTATTGCAACTGAGAAGTAAGTTGAGCTTTTGCGTTGCTTCGAAAGGAATAAGAGTAACATCTAAGTCTTATTGAAAGGACTCTTGGCTTTCATGTAGGATTTTCATCATGCTTTCGAAAGGTTCCAACCGTTTCGAAAGGCTTACCGTTGCTTTCGAAAGGTGTATTGGAATCAATCCTTCAAGTGGCATATTGACAACGATGAAACCTTCTATTTTGAGGGAACTGGTTCACATGTGCAAGCCTTTCATTCAATACCTTTAAAAAGTGTTTCGAACCTATTCCTGCTTTTCTTATATATGCAAATCCATCTGCGTCAGAAGGCCTTAGTGAGGTGGAAGGGTAACCTTGCCTTCTTTTCCATCTTTTCGAAAGCTTTTGTCCTGTTTATCGTCTGCAATGGTATCTGGTGCTTCTGACTCCTTCGGAAGCCATCTCAATGCCTTTGAAATACAATTCATTGGACTTTGGCGAAACCCCTACCTTCAATTTTAGTAGAGCTTGGCACTTTTATAAGCCTACTTTCATACCTTTGTTCTTAAGTGGATTTTATGTTTAACAACTCAAAATACTTATGCCATGATAAATGCTTTACAAAAAATTGTTGATGAAAACTCGAAATCATTAGGGTCTTTGACCCTCTCGAAACTTAGGCTACGAGGCCAAAACTAGGTAATAACTTAACAATTATAAAACCCGACGATGTCGTCGCCATTAAAGATCTTTGCCCATTCTAAAGCATATCGAGTATTTACTTGTAAATATACGGTGATAATATTGAAGTTATTACTTTATATGTTACAACTATAAAAATTGAACTTCGATAACACATAAAACATTTGGCATCAATGCCTCATCGAAGGTATAAAATTTAGTAGATGCGACATTGATATCTAAGACATCTGCATTGGTTAAAAACATTATAGGTTAAACTCGATGACTAGTTAAAAGTGACATGGGTTAGGTTCGATGATAAGTTAAAAAGCGGCATAGATTAGGCTCAATGACAATTTAAAGCTATAACGGTTGGGCTCGATGACCATCGGGTCGACGAGGCTGAAAGCTCGAAGTCACTTATAAAACAGAGCGACGTCTAAGTTATAAAGGTTGGCGACTCATAAAGCATATGTGGTGACATGCCTCTTTGTGAAAACGCGAAACTTATGCGCATTGACATGCCCACCTAGAGGACCATCTCTCTATCTTTGTTTCTATAACCTCGACGAGGTTCAAAACTAATCCATTTCATGCCAAACTCGTTGACATCATATGCATTGCTTTGTTCCGCGTCGATGACAGTGTGACGTGGCAAGATGTGGCTCGATGTGACCTATGACATCATGGCAGAAAGGTAATTAACTTGAAAACTACAAAATTACTATAAAAAATGTTTTCTTTTCACCAAACCTCTATAATTTGACAAGATCTCGCTAGCTAGCAAAACTTTAACAATTTCCTTTACTGAAAACTTGCCGCCTAATATAATTCTCAATACCAAACATTTTTACAAATTACCCCTTATTATAAACATTTTAATTAAACAAATAAGCCTCTTATGGCTCAAATAATTTGCCCATCATTCCTAAACTCTTAGGAAAAATCCTCAAAAATAAAGATAAGTCAAATTAACTATATTTTCAACATGTAAAAATTTCAGGGCCGAATTTTTTTAAATTATTTTTAATAATTAAAACCCGAAATTCACCCGTTTCTCCTCTTAGAAAATTCATATAAAATCCATACTTGATTGAAAAATTATGAAATTAAAATCCACTTCTAAAATGATATTTCTTACATAATATCAAAATCGTAATTCATTTGGGTGTCATATGTTAGGTTTTCCAACTCAAACATATCACTAAATTTCATATTTAAATTCTAGAAAATCACAGCATATAATCATTCAAACTTCTGAAACATGACACAATACTTGCAAAAGTAACGGATATACACTTAAAACTGAAGTATAATTAAAACATGAGATGTATATGTGTATTATTCACCTTGATTTGGATGAGAAGGATGAGATTTGGTGTAGACTTGATTTCTTTTAGCTTTGATTCCTTAATCTTTTAGTTTCCTTCTTGTTTTCCCTTTTGCTACGGCCGGCCTCTCTCTATGTTTAGTTTGTATGTGTCTAAATGAATGAAGGAAATAAAGATAGAAGGGGTTAAGAGGTAGGAATGAAGGCTATTACCATTTTTCCTTATCATTTTCCTCCTTCTTATCCTAACTATTCATTTCTCTAATTAGTTTATTAATTAAGGCACAGCCTAAACTTAGTTACCAAATCTCAGTTTTCTTATCCCTTTGCATTATTTTATTTAGTTTGTCTAATTAAATGTTCTAAATAATGTTAGTCAAAATTAGGGTCATTGCAGTAATGTGTATTATTTGATTTTTTTATTTTTTAACATTTTTGAATTTCATGAAACTTTGAATATTTTCTAAATTTTGCATTCAGATTTTATGAATATTTTAACTTTATTTCAAATAAATTCAAGATTTTTATATTTTTATATTTAAATTTTATGAAAATTTTATTTTTAAGTTTTATGAAAATTGTTAAATTTATTTTAGACAATTTCAAAATATTACTTATTAAATAATAGTCTTAGTTATTAATTATTAATTATTTTGTAGTAATTATTAATTACTAATTGTAAAATGTTACTTCTTATTTATTAATTATTACTTATTACTTCTTAATGATAATTGATATTAATTATTAAATGTTAATTATTAATTATAATTAGTGACTATTAATTGCTAACTATTATATATTTAATATTAATTATTAAATGTTAATGATTAATTATTAATAATTTAATAGTAATTATTACTTGTTACTTCTTGATTATAATTGAATATTAATTATTAAATGTTAATTATTGTGTATATATTATTAAATATTAATAAAAATTACTATATATTTAATTCTAATTATCTAATAGTGCAAACATTTTCTAAAAAACTATTATTTATTTTTAATTTTTTCTAAGTAAAATAAAATATTATCAAACAAATAATATACAGTAGGACCCCTTAGATGCTTCGCTCACTTACTAAAGAACAGACCCTAAGTGAAAATTTATATTTAAATGTTTTATGAACTTCTAAGTTAATTAAGAAGTATATTTCATTTAGATGGATTATTGATTATTAATAGTAATTATTTCATATTTTAAAATAATCATAAATTATTATTATTTATTTTTAATTATTAATTATTATTATTTAATATTAATTTTTAACTTTTAATTATTATTTAATAAATTATTATTTATTATATAAATTTTATTATTAATTATTAGTTACTATTATTTAATGGTAATTATTATTTAAAAATTATTAATTAAATATTTATTATTTATTATTTATTTATTGATTATTATTTATTAATTAATTGTTAATTATTAATTATTAATTACTAATTAATTATTAATCACTAATTAGAACATAAATTATTTCATATTTCAAACTAATTATTAACTATTATTATTTAATAGTAGTTACGAATTATTATATATTAATATTTAATATTAATTATTATTTAATATTATTTATTTAATTACTATTTTTATTAATTATTAATTATTATTATTTAATTATAATTATTAATTATTACTTATTAATTATTTATTACAATAGGCAAACTAAAAAGGTTGTAATAGATATCTATTACAACTAGCAAAAAAAAGAGTTGTTGAAAATCGACATCTATTACAAATGGCAAAAGAAAATTGTTGTAATGGCATATATTACAACTGACAAAAAATAAGAGTTGTTGAAAATAAGTTTATTACAACTTTTCAAAACAAAACATAGTAAAAAAATCTTTATTACCACTAGCACATTATGACCGTTGTAAAAATACGTTTGTAATAAGATCTTTTTGTTGTAGTGACTCCTCCTTGTGATACATAATGATTTATCGATAAGGGGTAATCAGACCTTGTAGGACAAAGTACGATTGATGATGTATGAAGTTGTGTTAACTTCATACTGTAAGGATGTGCACTTAAGAGCAAGTATATAAGGTTAAATTTAATTTCATCTAAAACAAATTCTATAAAATCATACAAGATAAGAGCTGATGAAACAACCCTTACATATCCTAGGCTAAGGAGTTGGCAGGTTATGTGCATCGAGAGACGTCACGTAATACTTATTCGTGAGGGATCTTGTGTAGAAGACTCAAATGAGTTTGGGACCGATCAATATTGACTGATCGATTTATGTTATGAAATAAGTTTCGTAAACTTAAAACCAAATAAGTTATATGCACGTAAATGTGCAATTCATAAAAAAAAATTGAATACCTATTATGTCGCACTGATAAACAATTATTGTTTCAAGAAACACCAACTTCATTAATTTCTATTAGAAATTTTTGGTAGTATAATGGATTTGGATATGATCCAAAAATAAAACTGTTTACAAAGGATGAAATGAAATTGACCAAGCCTAAACAGACATAACTAATTAGAATGTCTAATAAAAACTCTTGCACACTAAAGAGAAACAATGATTTTCTTATCGATGTCTAGAAAAGAATTCCTTAATTATCAATAAGCCATTAAGAGTATTGACTCTACCATTTGGCATGATGCGCAAATCCAGAATAGATTCCAAGTACATTATCAAAATATGATTTTGATAGTTTACCCAAGGGATGTGATCCATTGGCCGCACTAGTGTCTTCAAGAAGAAGACCAATGTAGTTGGAATATGAATAGGCTACATTGATAAAATAACAGCGTAGATTTCAATTATTGAAATTAACGTAACAGATTCATAATTCAACATTAAGTTAACTGTTATTTTACTTGCAAAATTATCGTCGGATATGATTTTGAATTTCGAATATGTATGTTGATATAGAAATTATAAACAATGATTTAAAATATGCTCTTTACGCTGAATAACCTAAGTCTCTCGAAGTTAGTGGGACGGAGCAATAGAGCTCTAACCTATCGGTTTCCCTCTTGGCTAAGGAATAGTTAAGTCGAAAAATGTCCTAAATGTGTTAATCATGTTGATTTATTATTGTTTATGGATATCATTAATACTATACTTAACACTAAAGGCCGATGAGGTAGACTTAGCTATTTGTGAGATTCAAGAATGAAGTGTCTAGGCAAGGCTTTGATGCAACCAGTGCCCTAACTTACTTGGCTTTACTCTTAAATGAGGAATAGTTAGTTGGAATGTCGAAAATGAGTTAAGCATACAAATCGTGATTTCTATAAGCAATTGTCTTTAAGACTTGATAGTTAACTAGTCAAGTGCTGAACTTGACCGAATATAAACATAGATCTTTAAAACAAATGTTTTCAAAGATAGAAACAATTATGAGAATGGTTTGGGTTTGTTGTAACAATGTGTTAATAACAATCAACTTTAACACATTTTCATTATACTTATGAATGTAAATAGATCTTTAAAAGAACATTCGAAGATAAGCATAAGCGAAATGGTTTTGGGTTGTATTGACAATGTTTTAAGTAACATTAGTCTTAAACCTATTGAATGGATTTGTGAAAGCACTTAGATCCTTAAAATGGATATTTTGAAGAGAATTATAAGTGTGGAATCTTTTGAAAAAAGATAGAAAAAGTAGAAGTTTACCACATAAAATAATTTACCAATAAAGGAGTTTTTAATTAATAGAAGGATTAATTATATAGAAGAGATTAAGTAGCTTAACCAAATTTAGTCTGGCTTGATCATGCTTTGTATGACTTGATAGTGTTTTGTATGTTCTTTTGTTAATGGAAAATATACTAGACTTGGTTTTCATTTACAAACATCTATCTTTTACCTGATAGTTGATTAGTCGACTATCGAAATTAACCAAAACTAACTCTGGGGATATCCAGGAGAAAAACGGAAATTATATGGTACAGTTATCTTCAGCGGTGCTATACTGTACATATAAACTCACATGTTCTTCTAGGACAAATGATAAGGAAATTCATCCGCTTAAATGGATAGGAGGTGATCTCCACTTAATGTATTGTCTGTTTATTTTCGAAAGAAGTTGAGTTTACCGAAAATTCATCGACTGGTTTTGGAGCGTCTAGTAAGTGGGAAGAGTCTACTTATATGGGATCACTCGAACCCGTAACCATTTCTAAACCATATACACGACCTATGTTCTGGAAGCGATTGTGAGGTGGAATGTTATATGGTTGAACTTTCTATCCTATGGTTAAGTCTCAGGGAGAGGTCGGCATTAACATTTTGAACGATGCTATCATGTGAGATCGTCCATCTTGAGGAGTACTCCAAGAGAGAGTACATCGATTAGAATTTGTCAGAGGACTTATGCGGGGAACCTATGTGGAGGTTCGAGATCTGTTTGAGATGCTTGAATCCATGTAGTGATTCGTGATCTGTTCGAGATAAGGGAATCCAATTGGGGATTCTTGTACTGTTCGAGTGATGAAGACTTGTGTCAAAGATGCCGAACGTAGCCTGGATATTGGAAATGACTATGTTAACAAGAAAACTTGTCAACACCCCAAAGTTGAATTGAGGAAGAGGGTTTATCCCTTTTTGGATTTCTTTGGTTAGGTTGAGAAGCATGAGATATTTATTTTCTCCTTGATTACCCTTTCAAATAGATTGCTATAATGTAAACCTAATCAGATCGGCCTCTCGACTCAGTCAAAACAATTAATTGCTTTTCTTATTAACCTTTTGTCCTTTCTAGGATAATGTGGTGTTCCCTTCGAAAGCTCTCCTTTCGATGTAGTTGAAATACTCAAATGAATCATTTTAAAGGGATAATGTTTGACTTAATGGGTTTTGATCCAGTCGAAAGCTTAAGTTGTTAAGTGGTTAGGGTTTCAATCCAGAATCCGAGGTGGAGGTTCCGACCTTTTCGAAAGCTAAATCCTTAGGTACTTAGTATAAGGCCTAGGCCTTTAAGGTTTCAGTGGATCAAGGCTGGGTTTCGACCTTGTCGAAAGTAGAATCCATGGAAAATTATCTTGAAGTTTATGATTGAAGTTACTTGAATATTCCTGGTTTTGATCGAGTCAGGAGGAACCTTTCGATATAATTGACACCTCTAATACAGGGTTAAGCTTGATAAAAGTTTAGTAAGCAATTAAGTAATCCAAAAGATTGAAGACTTCCCTTCCACGGCTCAAATAAGACTTTATTACTCAAAATCGCCAATTCAATTTAGAAATAAGGGTTTTACAGCTTCTGGAATTAAGAAAATACAAGATTAGATTGACTCAATTCGGATCCCCTAAACCAGACCCCTTGGGTCTTATTTATAGATGCGGGTCAGCACCTTTCGACCCCTATGCTTTCGACCTGGTCGAAAGGTGGCTGCCTTGTTGACACTAGTATGCTTTTTCCTTTATCGAAAGGAGCGGTTGCACTTCCCTCCTCTATGTTGCTTTGTAAGAGCTTTCGACTCTACCGATAGGCTTTATCCAGTGGTTTCGAAGATGTTGAGATGCTGATGGTTTCGATGTTGTTGGTTGCTTCCGAACTCTTGCCTGACTTGATGCGGAACCTCCCTGGACAATAGTGTCTTCGACCGGTTCGAAAGGCTTGGTTTAGATTTCGAAAGGGTTGTTCAGGCCAATACATGCTTTCGAGTGGTTTGATGGAGGCGAAACCTTTGGGTTCGAAAGGTTTGGTGCATATTTGAAGAGTTGTCCTTCATTATCTTCGAAAGGCGTTGCTTCAACCCATTTGAAAGGTCTTCAATCATGTGGAATCACCTGCTTCGAAGGGTGGGCCCTGAAGGCGGAAGGGTGCTTTCGACTCCTTCGACCCCTTCGAAAGGTAATGAAGCTTTTGGACTTTGGCTATAACATTCCTTCGACTCTTTCGAAAGGTTCGGTTGGAGTCTTTTCCTCTAGTTCTTCTTTATCTTCTACTCAAACAGGTTTCGACTAAGTCAAAAGATATTTTTGGTAGTAACATTTGCCCCTCCCCTTGCGAAGGGATGCTCTAGACTTTCCAAGTCAACTATGTCGAAAACTAGAAGTTTCCCGCCTCTTGGTCTTCCCAGGTGAATCTGGACCACTCATTTAAATCTGATCTAATAGCCCGCCGCCTTCTTTGACTTTTCTTATAAAGTACGTCTTCTTCCTCTTCCCCTTTCACTTTTCTACAATCAAATCAAATTTTCGAGTGAAAGTAAGGAGTTCTAAAATTTCCAAATTTCTTTTTCTTCAATTAAAGAATTAACCAGATCTAATCGTAAGTTAAAATTACTTCTGCTCTTCTAATCGCTCTTTCTCTGTTTTTTTATATTTTACGATGAACTTTAATTTCTCAGATCTCATAATCGGGATTTTGATTTAAAACTGTTCAAATTTTAATTTTACTGAAAGCATGTTTGATTCAATTTGTTGAGAATAGTTTGAGTTTAAAGTTTCAATTCATCTGACAGGGTTTTGCGATTCAGTTTTATGAATCGATGAAATTTACCTCTCATTTTGAACCCAAATTCGGTGTTCATGACTACTGTTATTTTTAAGAAACTTTGAATTTTCGTTTTAGTGATTTTGAAATCTAAAACGTTATTCCATCTTTTACTCTGTTAATTTAATGGTTTTGATTTATTTGTTTATTACCTTTTTGAATTGCTGTATTTGAAATCGGGTTTGGGGAAGAAAAGGGTTTCTGTTTACTTCGCCCGGAAACTTTGAGCTGTAGGGATGAAAAAATGGCGCCACAAATTTACATTTCTACCACTTCGAAAGGGATTAAGGTGGCAACATTGATTTTGCTTCCTTAGTCTCTTTCGATGACTTTGCCAAAAGGTTATATAGTGAATTAGGATACAGTCATCCCCCTCGAAAGCAAGACGTTTTGACCTAGTCGAAACCTATTGTGCTGATTGAAATCCTTTCTCTTTAGCATGCCTTTGAAACCATATTATCCTTCCAATGCTATTGAAACCTTATGTAACTAATGAATCGAAACCTTCTATAACCACTTTCTCCAGCATTGTTGAAACATTCCAAGATTATATAATTCTAACTTAAGACCTTTTGACTCAAATGGTATATAAGGTTTCGATGGCACTCATATTTCCCTTAGAAAACTTAAGTCGTAGGTTTCGACGGTGTCGAAACGGTCTTGTTATCTTGTTTATGAAATATTAGTTGTATGTACTTTGTTCAAGTTTTTAAGTTAGCTTTAACCATTTTCTTCTAACAACCTGATTCTTATTGAGCTTTCGACATTGTTGAAGGGTGCCAATAGGATATATACTCCAACCCTCCCTTTTGACCTTGTCGAAAGCTTGGCGGATGTTCATATTTAAGCTTTCAACATTGTCGTGAGGGGTTTGTTAAATGTTAATTTATCCTTCCCTTTCGACTCAGCCGAAAGCTCTATATTCTTGATTTTTAACTTTAACTTTCCTTCAAGAATTTGAAGTTTCATATTTTAGTTGCTATAGTAGATTTTTACCAATTTCTTGAAAGAATGTTAAGTTTATAATAACTGGAAATTTTAACTGAAACATTTTCACCTGGCAGAACCATGAGCTCTCCAAAGAAAATCGAAGCCACTTCAAAGCCTTCTCTCATATCTTCACAAGATGAAGTAGATGCTATTCTTAACGACTACGGAATTAAGGATGTGGAAGCTATCCCACCTAAGGAATCTGACATCATCAGCAACACCCCCCCCCCCTCGAAGGGTTCTTCACTTATACTTCCATTCATATATGGCATGGAAGGTTTCTGCCTTTTTCGGAGTTCTTGTCTAAGTTTATTTCTTACCTTGGAATCGCTCCAATCCAACTGTCCCCGAATGTATACGAGTACCATCTATCTCTGGAGTTGATGGCATTAGAATCTGGCCTCCCTTCTTTAAACGCTGAAGTATTGAATCACTTGGTCCGACTGGTTAAGCTTAGCAATCTCAATAGTCAAATCTTCAGGGCAAACCCTTCGAAGAAGCTGATATCAGAGGAGTTTAATAAGTTTAGAGACTGGGAGAACCAGTTCTTCTTCATCAAGTGCTTCCCAAATATCAGTGGGACCTTCTCTACTCCCCATAAGTTCAGACTTCCATTATTTCCCTTCTATTCAGTGGTTATTCTTGTCTAATCTTTGCCTTCTGTTAGGTGCTCCAGCCAAAAAACTTAACGAGGCTGATAAGAGAACGGTGGAGTCTCTCGTCGAAGCTTCTAGTGAGATCGAAAACCGAGTGAAGCTGTTGAATCCCACCAACTTGAGGAAGCATTCTCTTCTCCCCTCCGGTCAAAGGATTTTAGGGCAACCTCCCTTGATTCAACGCACATCACGAGGCAAACGCTTCCTTTCCTTGGGAGACCCTACACACTTCTCTCATATGTCACCCATCTATGCTGACCACTATGGTAAGTGATAAACGCTGTACTTGTTATGTATTGTTGTGTTGTTGTTTTTTTTGAAATTATTCTACTAACTTATAATCTGTTTGAATTCTTTTCAGTTACTCCTCAAGCGGAAAAACCCACTAGTGGTCCTGTTCCTCCTTCCTCGACTTCACACACGTCATCTTTTCCCAGGCTATTTCCAGGTCAAAGATGGCTGCCAAAAGAAAGCTAACCAAAACGTCTGCGGTGGAACCACCTCAAAAGAAATTTAAAGTGGTTGAGGTTTCTGATTCTCCACTGCCAGTCGAAGTGGAGTCTATTAATGTTGAGGAGTCTTTAAAGAGTCCTTCTGTCGAAGCTCCTTATGTCCTACTTAAGGAAACTCCCTCCAAAATCGATCCTCTTTCAGGCACATTGTCTCCAGCTCTCCGAGCATAATTGAGTAGATGCAACATGCATTGTGGATTTCGACCTCTACTTAAGTTCTACATCTTCCGAGACCATCAGCTTCCACTCCTTCAAGTGATTTCGAAAAGATGGTCCATTCTATTTTAAACTCTCCATCATTCACTTCAATTCAATCATTGTCCTCCGTTCCTGATTTGGAAGGACACTACTGATCCCTTCTCGAGCAACAACTTATGGTATATATTACGTTACTTAATATTATTATCTATGTTTTTCTTTAAGCCTTTTAACTTATGTTGTATTTTTCTCTTAGATTTCCAAGAGTTGGCTAGTTTTGCACGAGCAAGCGTCAATTCTTCTGTTGAGTCCTCCAAGTTTCAAGAGGAGATTTCTACGTTAAAGGACCAAGTTTCTTCCTTATCTGCGGCAAAAGATGAAGCAACCTTTAAACTGGAGCAATTGAGAACTTCTCTAGCCCAGTTGGAATCTGCTACTTTGGAGGAAAGAAAGGCTCGCCAACTCCTCATCGATGAAAACATGGCAATGTAATTAACTCTGAAAGAATCCAACGAGGAGAAGACCAGAATGGTAGCTAAGCATGCCACTTTGAATAAAATTTTTGAAAAGAACAAAGCCTCCTTGAAACTGGCTATCGACACCATTTCATATGCGAAGCAGCGAGTATCGCAACTCCTTGACTCGTCTCTCGAAGACATCATTATGAACTCCTTTGAAGAAGCCTTAATGCTTGCTTATGCTGATAATGTTGATAAGTGCCTGGATTTGAGCTTCCCCTCGCTCGACCCTGCTCTTGTTGATGGGGTGATGGATAGAATCAAAAAGATGGAGCAGGGAACTGAAGTTGCCGAGAGGGAGGAAATCGATGCCTCCAGATTTCTCTTTCGAAGTTCCTCCTTTTGAAGTTGATTCCGACTCAGAGGATAAAGGCAACAAAGATGATGCTGTAGAAGTGGAGGGGAATAATGATGATGACAACAATAATGACGATAATGATGATGATAATGACAACATCAATGGTGGCCAAGGTTTAGGTAGTGATGGAGAAGGCCATACTGAGTCTTCTGACAAAGATGGAGATAGTAATACAAGAGCTCCTGAGAAAGAGCCATCTTCTCACATAGCAATCCCTCCTGAATATGGTGCCTCTTCTGCTCCTCAAGAAGATCCTGCTTCTATTAATGTTGATGAACCAAGAGGAAAAGAGTAGGTTTCTCAGACTTCTGTCCCGATATCTTAGGTATGGGATTCTCAGTTTAAATATCCTTCACTTCAAAGATAATAATAATGTAAATCATTCATTTTAGATAAGGAAGAAATTTGTCCTCCCTTGTAAAACCAAACTCGAAAAAAACCAAGCGGAGATAAACAGATTATATAGGGAGTTAGACAAGCAAATAAGGGAGCACAATATACTTTCTGATAAGTATCATAAGCTTGATAGAAGTGCATCAGTGCTGGCGTCTTTTAAGCATCAAAAAGATGCCCTCTACTAAATAGAGCGCGCCTTCGCTACAACACTCTCTTAAAAGAAAACCGGGAGTTAATCACCTTATTCTGGATGTTGATTGAGGAGAGGGATATTTTAGTTAACTTCTTATATAAGGCCTATTGTAGACACCCAATTGTCGACTTTTCATACTTAGGTGAATTTATTGGGGGTCTACTTAGGCGCCTTCATAAGAGATACTTGCACAAATTCGGATCTTACCCGCACCCTGGAGCTTTTTGGAACTTACCACGGGCCAGCTCCGTTCCCCAAAGTCTCCCTCCTGAAAACTTAATTATTATAAGAACAAATTTATCTCTGAATTATTTTCTAAGTCTATCTTGTATGAACCAGATGAATAATTACAAACATGCAATAGTGTATTGATTTGTAAACATTTGTCTTAGTCTTGCTTTTTATGCTTAGCTTCATTTTATTATATTATCATAGAATGACTGTTCATCAGGCCAACTTGTTTCTAGAGACCATTTAAGTAAATATGTTAAACTGAGAAAATTTTATCTTGAAAAGGCATCAATTTTACAAAAAAATTGATACTTGAAACATCCTCGTCTTTGCTTTGATTTTCTCGGCGATGAAAAGAAGAACCTTCTTAAGGAGATCAGAAAATTTCATATGAAATTAATTTGCGGTTGTGATAGTCCTCCGATTGGGAAGTGGGACTATAGCAAATGTCCACCGGTTATTACTCCAGAAGGAGTCAACATTCCCTTTGATTCGACAGTTACCCTCTCCGCACATTCACTAAATAATGTTAGAAATGTAGTTTCCCAACTTTAGATATAAAACAATTGTCTATTGTATCTTTTAATTTCGTTGTTATTTGAGTTGTAATCTGTTATCATAATAATAAAAAGATTTTTTATTCTGATTTTGACCCCATTTTGTTTCATTTTCTACTTAAATAGGAGTTACAGTTATCAGCAACACCTCTCTCACTTGATTCAGCGTCATGCTTTTCCAATCTTAAAGATAAGCTAATGACAGAATTTGAGAGGAGCAAACTTCTTGATGATACCTTACTCGAACGCTTTCATGGCAACGCCAAAGCCTTAAGGTGGCACAAGAGATACTTACTTCAGAAAACTATCATTAGCAACCTTAAGGATCAAGTTGCCAGCTTGGAGGCTGATATCAAAAGCAAAGATGAAATGATTTATTCATTGAAGCAACAAGTAAAGTCGAATCCTTCAATTGACTTTAATCAGAAAATTTCGGAACTCCTTCAACAAATAAGTGATTTAGAAATAAAATTGAGGGATAGCCAAGCTGAATGCAAATCGCTGGAATATATTATGGGGAATAATATTCAGGGTATTGATTTACCGATTCCCCGCGCTGCTCCTTCTATGACTAGACCTACAAGGTCTACTTCCCTCACCGCTCATAAATTCCCCATTATGACCAATCCTCCTCCTGCCTTAGACGAGAGGGAAGTGGGTGAATGGTGTAGGAAAGTCAAATTTGAAGTGGCAAAGTATTTTGATGAACAACAAAGGATTAAATATTCGCAACGTATAAATGAGTATGCTGCCAGAATTCAAGAGCTTGAGCACGGCAACTACTTCCTTCAGAAGCACATCGCGGAATCAGAAAGGGAAAATAAAACCCTTAGAGGTGCAAACAGAGCTTTCAATCGCACTCTGAAGACTAACATTGATGCAATCGACGATGCAAACAGGATAAGGAAGAAAGAAAAGAAACTCAAAGAGGTCCTCTGCATCTCAATTCATCACATAATTGATCCTTCGATTGCTGAGAATTTGAGCGAAGCTACTCAAGATTTGTGATTGATTTGTATTCATGAAATGTATATACTTGTCCTGTATATTTGTAAATAGTTCTATAAATCATGTAAAATATATAAACTTTGTAAATATCACCTGATTTGTGATTCTTTCTCGTAGTGTTATTTCTGAAATACTTGTTTGATAGCCCAAACTTTGCCTAGTTGGTCCTATAGCAAAAACTTTTCCTTTGTCCTCCCTAACTGGCTCTCGACATTGATTCTTGTAATGGCCAACTTGATCATGGTTGAAGCACTTCACATTATTTTTACTTGTAGCTTTCTTCCCATTTCCTGACCGGCATTCATTAGCAAAGGGACCCTTTTTGTCACACGTATAGCAAACTGCCTCAGCCATTGACTTCATAGCAGTATCTCCTTTCTAGGATCCCTTCTTTTTAAAGAACTTCCTCTTTTTACCTTGAGAACCCTGAGTTTCCACCGGCTTATCTTTAGCAAGATCAACAATTAACTCCTCATGGCGAATGGCCATCACCACCACTATATTACAAGGATCACAGACATATGTCATGGTCATTCTAGCAAGCTTAGGCCTCAATCCCCGAATGAACCTCTCATTCCTTTTAATGTCTGTATCTATAACAGCATATCCATATCAAGACGGCTCTTCAAAATCCATAAACTTCCTCATCAGCTCAGACTTACCAAACTTAGATACAAACTTCGGCTCAAATCTCATTTTAAAATCAGCCCAAGTAACTGCTCTTCCAGAATTCTGGCAGTGACATTATTCAACCAATGTAGTGTTGACCTCTGCAACTGTCTAGAGGCCAACCTTCTCTTTTTCCCATCATTCAAGCCCAAATCAGTAAATATACGCTCACAATGCAATAGCCAGTTCTAAACCTCTATGGCACTCTATGTTCCCAAGAATGGCTTCCCATCCAAACTAGCGTAATCTCTACTCAGCAAAGCATAATTACTCCTAACTGGAGCCACATGATTAGCTCATCCTACATTTCCAGCAACACCAGCAGCTCCTGCTTGCATCAAACCAACAAAAAGCTGACACATTTCCCCCATATCTACTGGTGGATTTCCAACACTCGCATTTGCATCAACATTTTGATTACTAGCATTAGCATGTCGCCTCGGGTTTCTTCTGGTAGTGGGTCGAGCATTTCCATTAGTTGTGGTGCTTCCTCCATCGAGATTTCCTCTTCCATTTCATGCTTCCATATCTCCTTTCTCGTAAATCTGCATACCAGCCTTAGTAAGATACAGAGGAACGGTCTAAGAGAGCGAGGAATACGTACTTATATATATAACTATATATGTCAAATACAAGTACATTACTATAGAGTTAACCCAAACCCTGATCTATTATCTGATTCATTAGAAAATCTTTTAGGTTTAAGTCTCTTTTAAAGTTTCATAAACCTATGCTCTGATACCAACTTGTAACATCCCCCTACTTGGAGGTCCAAAACTAACGGCTATGGATGCTGCAGTCATCCATAGTTATTAATCCTCGGTGACCAAATACGGCGATATTAGATACATTGATACATAGAAACACAAGAATATGGAGAAAAAATTAAACAGCAAACAAATTCTACATTCTGTTTCAAAATATTCCAAATTGATTACATAATCCCAGTTCGCAGACCACATTTAGATAACATATAATTATTACAAAATACGCCAAGAGCAACATATGAAGATGCCCCCTTGGGTGATCAGGGTATATAAATAGACAAGAAAACAAATTTGAATTTGCAAATAAAACATACAGCGGAAATAAAAGAACTCTAATAACAAGCTTGCCTCCAGCACATCCTCGGAAGCTTTATTCGTCTAAAAGAACACCTGGAAACCTTAACTCTCAACCTACTCAAAATCAATTGAGTACCCGAGAGTTTAAGGGGGAAAACAAAAACTTCGAGTCAGACATAAAGCCTGGTATGAATAATAATTTACCATCTCAAATGATTTAGATATCTAATGAGACCACGTCGCTTAACGGAATGGGTTTTACCCTCACTAGTATCCTAAAACATTTACAAAATCATATACTATGCTCCTGCATCCACAATGGTTAAAACATGTATTTCAAAACATTATGATGACATGCTAAACAAGTAAATCAAATCTGGATTACCCATCCCCATTCATTTTGACTATCTGTCTCAATTATAGTTTCTAGGATTACTATTAACCTATTAAATGTTTAAGGACTATCTGTCCAATATCATAGTTTTCATGGGATCAATAAGAACCTATTGGTAATTTCAATATCTTTTTCTCTTATCCTAGTTTTCATGGGCTAACTAGGAACCTATAGACTGACTGTCAATATCTTAATCTGGATATAATTTTCATGGGCTAACAACAAACTTACTAGCCCTTGCCAGTATCAAATTATAGTTTTCATAGGCTGACTATGAACCTATTAGCCCCTACCAATATCATTAGTTATATACAGTTTTCATGGGCTTACTGTAAACCTGTTGGCCCTGCCAATATCTTTAGTTTTAAGGTTTTAACATTCCTTAATTTATATTCACTATTGGGTCAACCTATCTGGTTATTCTACCCTTCCCCAACATACATTTATGGGTTAATAACAATGTGAATAATATTTCCAAAATCTTTATTTATGCCATGGTGTTTCCTTTTTAAAAGTGAGAGTGGGCTATTTGTCTTGAAAATTTTAAAACATCACTTTCGAAACCTCTGAGTGACTCCCTTCGAAAGCAAAAACTTCTTTTCAAAACATAATAAACATGCCTTTCGAAGCCTTTGATAAATATTCTCTTTCAAAATCAAATATACCTTTCGAGCGTGATATTACGTCCTTTAAACATAGCTTCGAAACAAATGAAAGTGTCCCTTTCAAAAACATTGGGTTTACTCTTTAAAAACAACATATGGGTCAAAGTGGTTATATACGAAAGTATCTCTTTCGAAACCAATTATAAAATTGTACGGAGGAAAAATGGATGGTGTCGGAACCATCTAGTCGAAAGCATAATCCTTTAAATTAAAACTTTAAAGGATAAAGTCGAAACCCCCTTCCGACTCCATTACCTTCGAAACCCTCAACCCATTTCGAAAGCATTTAGGAAAAAGGCTTAGTTTAAGTTAGAACAGGGGTAACCCTTCGATAGCATAGATGGCTTCATTATAGTCAAAAGGTAAATTAGCGGCTTGGTCTCGACTTGTTCAAAACCAATTCTTTCGGAAGCTCTTATTTAAGGAAAAAGTACCCCTTCGAAAGCTAACCCCTTTACATAATACAGCAATCTTCTTCGAAAGCCATTTATAAAACCTTTTTGAAAGCATATGTTTTGACTATGTCGAAAGCTTTAAGTAAAGCAAGGCAAGAATTTAACTTTTGAAAACAAAGCAAGGTTTCGACCCCATCGAAAGCTTACCTTTCGACACCAAGGGCTTCTGCCTTCCTTCCAATCCACTGCGTACCATCTAAGTGATAACTTATGTATTAGTTTCGACTATATGGTTTTCGACTATGTAGGTTTCGACTAGGATGAAGCGGGGTCAATGGAGTCGAAAGGTGCTACTATTTGAGGTAGAACACTTTTTTTGAATTAAAGGCTGAAATGTTGCAACTTTTAATAATTACTTTATAACTTCTTGCCTATTTGTAAACCATTGATTGGCTGCCATAAAAACTTTTCAAATACTTTACATTTAAAACTGTCGCACTTTCATCATATCAAAATCATAAAATGTAACGTTTAAGCCCTTCCTTATATAAAAACCAATTATTTCAGAAAAGTCCTTCTTTTAAAAATAATTTATTTTCCCTAGTAAATCAATTGGGAAAAATCCCCAAAAATCATCAATTTCATCCTATAATCGAACAAATTAAAATTTTAGACCCAATTTCTCCATGAAATTCTCGAAATAAATTTTTAAACCCAATTATATCATATTTTCCTTTAATAATTCATAATAAAATTTCCATAGCTTGGAAAATTCTGAAAATTAAAACCCATCTCCAAATCATGTTTTTTCTTAACATAAAAAAAATTCATGGCATTCGAAAATCATAAACCCTTGGTTCTCCCTTAAAACCGAGCAAATTCATAGGTATATGAATTAAAATAATTCAAACATAACATAATTCAAGCATATCATCATCCATATCATTATAAAAACGAAATTAATCATAAATCCGAAAACACATAATCATAGAATAAAGTAAGGATGGTATAAAATTATTATTCACCTTAGATTTTAATAAGGAATTTGAGATTTTGTGTTGCTTAATCCTCCCTAGCTTTGATCCTTAGTTTAAGATTGTAATCTTCCTCTTTTCCTCCTTGTTAATGGCCAGCTCTTAGGGTTTTTTGCATTTATTTTTTATTTAAGAAAAATGAACGTGAATGGACAATTACGAAAGGTCATAGCCGTGTAAAATGAAAAGGCTATTTTACTAATATGCCCATGTGTAATTTAATTAGTTTACTAACCCAATTAAGCCAATTTACTTTATTAATAAGCACGGCCCTATATACATAGTTTATTCAAATCTCAATCCCCTTATCATCATTACTCTATTTAATTTTATCTAATTAAATTTCCTGAATAATATTATCAAAAATTAGGGATGTTACATAAGCTCATCCTTGGTTAGCAAGTAGACAATTTCTATTGATGTTGTCAAGTTGCATTCTTTAGGAAGTCTATACTTGAAACTTGATTCTTGAGGATGGCCTTTTGATTTTTTTGTTCCTTGGCCTTGTAGTTTCACTCTCTTCGATCGCTTTTTTTGCCACCCTTTGTAGCTCTTGTGTTGGAAGTGTTCTTGTTGTAGTTTGTTGCCATTTATGTGCAAATGCATTGTAGTCGGCCATTATCTCCTTTTCAAAAATTGTGCCTTTGGAATAATGTTGAATAGTTCTTCTCATTTGACTGAATAAATGGTCACTTCCACTTTTTCTTTTTCCTAAAGCAAAAATAGGGGTGGGGCCAATATGAAAGGGTTTCAAGCTCCATTTCACAGGATCATATGATTCCACTTTTATCTTGTTTATAATTCTTAGAGCTTCTAATCTTAGCCTTTGCCCTTCATTTTGGTTGGAATCCTTAATGGCTTTTTGGGAGAATAATATCAAATGTGATTCTGAAGATCCTTGCTCCGATCTTTTGATTCTTCTATCCATGATAATGTTGGACTAAAGTAGATAAGCTTAGAATTGAGTTGGGTTAGGTTAGAAACAAGTGGTATTGGGTGTTTAACCAAATCGGAGGTTCGAACCCTCCTTCTAGCACCAAAATGTTAACAAGAAAACTTGTCAACACCCCCAAGTTAAATTAAGGAAGAAGGTTTATCCCTTTTTGGATTTCTTTAGTCAGGTTGAGAAGGATGAGATGTTTATTTTCTCCTTGGTTACCCTTTCGAATAGATTGCTATCATGTAAACCTAATCAAATCGGCCTCTCGACCTAGTCGAAACAATTAATTCCTTTTCTTATTAGCCTTTCGTCCTAGCTAGGATAATGTGGTATTCCCTTCGAACGCTCTCCTTTTAATGAAGTTGAAATACTCAAATGAATCACTTTAAAGGAGTAAGGTTCGACTTAATAGGTTTCGATCCAGTTGAAGGCTTAAGTTGTTAAATGGTTAGGGTTTCGATCCAGAATGCGAGGTGGAGGTTCCGACCTTGTCGAAAGATAAATCCTTAGGCACTTAGTATAAGGCCTGAGTCTTTAACGTTTAAGTGGATCAAGACTAGGTTTTGACCTTGTCGAAAGCAAAAGTCCATGGAAAATTATCTTGAAGTTTATGGTTGAAGTTACTTGAATATGCCAGGTTTCGATCGAGTTGGGAGGAACCTTTCGATATAATTGATGCCTGTAATACAAGGTTAAGCCTGTTAAAAGTTTTATAAGCACTTAAGTAATATAAAAGATTGAAGACTTCCCTTCCACTACTCAAATAAGACTTTATTATTCAAAATCCCTAATTCAATTTAGAAATTAGGGTTTTACAGCTTTTGGAATTAAGAAAATACAAGATTAGATTGACTCAATTCGGATCTCCTAAACCAGACCCCTTGGGTCTTATTTATAGATGCGGGTCAGCACCTTTCGACCCCTATGCTTTCGACTTGGTCGAAAGGTAGCTGCCGTGTTGACACTAGTACGCCTTTATCGAAAGGAGAGGTTACGTTTCCCTCTTCTATGTTGCTTTGTAAGAGCTTTCGACTCTTTTGATAGGCTTTATCCAGTGGTTTCGAAGATGTTGAGATGCTGATGATTTCGGTGCTATTGGTTGCTTCTGAACTCTTGCCTATGACTTGATGCAAAACCTTCCTGGACAATAATGGCTTCGACCGATTTGAGAGGCTAGGTTTAGCTTTCGAAAGGGTTGCTTAGGCCAATACATGCTTTCGAGTGGTTTGAGTGGAGGTGAAACTGATGTGTAATTTAATGTGCATATATTTACATCCATATTTTATCTATTTTTATTTAAATAAATATTATATTTGGACATTTTAACATGTTTAAAACCAAAGTTCAATTATTTTCAAATCATCATATATTCATCTTCATTCAGGGGTAAAATGGTCATTTTTGTGCATGTATCAATTTGAGAATTTTTACTTGGAAATTTTTATGGTTTTTATAGGAAATTTTGATGCATATGGAAGATGGATTCATGAAGATATATGCATGCATAGAGAAATACAAAGGAATGAAGAGGAAATAATTCAAGTACAAGATCATGGAGGACCCCACCAACTTACCTAAATGTACAATTAGGAGCTAATGGACAACTAAGTGGAGGTTAAAGCTTCATGCACATTAAATGATGGATTAATTAGTGGCTAATGGTTACTTGGTGGCCACACTTCCAAAAGGTCATTTTGGGAAGCACCCTAAAAATTGTATTAGGGTTTTATGCATGTATAAATAGCACTCTTATGTACATGTAAATATCTTCTACTCTCTCATATATTATCTTAGAAAATTAGCAAGTTGTAAACAAAAATAAAAGTGAAATAAAAATAGCTTCCAAGCCTCTTTCTCCTCTCTTTTCTACATGCTTTTCTTTGTTTTATTGTTAATTTTTATTTCTATGCTCTCTTTCTTTTTATGTTCATAGCTTAGATTTACATTCATGCAATTAATTTGATGTTATTTCATGCAAGTAGTTAATCTCATTTTCTTTGTTTAATTTTTACTTCTCTTTGCTTTCCAAAGTTGAAACTTACATGTGTTGATTTGATAACACAAATGAGTAGCTAAACCCCTTCAATTTAGGGGTAATGAAGCTCTCAAATATTATGTAATTTCAACATTTTTATGATTTATGATCTCTTTAGCTTGTGCTTTATGAAAGTGAATTTTGATGCAAGTTTATACAAGTGGGTTTGATAGCTTATATTGCTTATGCAAATGAGCTATTCTTATTCAACATAATCACAATTCACATCATCATTTGCTAATTAATTTTTGATTTTGAAATGAAAGTAAAAATAAAATTTGATGATCTATATTACTAGTTACAATAGTAAATAGATCATACTTAAAATAGCTTTTTCTTTGGCTTCATTTTCATGAGAATCGATAAGTGGATTATTTTTTATATTATAGTTTGATGGTTTGAGTTATGTTAATTAATAACATAAACAAACCATACTTATGATAAATAAAACAATTATTTCACTTAATATCAAAGCTAGAGATCATAAATTTTTTGTTTGTTGATTTACAAAAAAATATGAGAATGGATTTGCCTCTAAATTATTCTCTAGTCTAATAGTTTTTAAATCACATTTCAATTCTAGCTTTAGCTTCTTTTTTTGTATTTAACAATTTCCTCTCACTTTGGTCTATTTTGATTAAATTGAAAATTTTAAAATCTTAAGAATTCCCTACGGATTGACCCGTACTCGCCACGTACTAAAATTGTACGCCGTGCGCTTGCGGTTATTTTATTTCAAAATTGATCGGCATTTTTCTAATCAATAGAAAATTTGCCATTAAACAAGTTTTTGGCGCCATTGCCGGGGAGTTGTTTCGATTTTAATTTTCTATTCTTCGGATTATTTTCATTTGATTTTTTGTGTGTTTTTGTTTTGTGCGTTTGTTTGCATAAAAAAAATTGTTGTGTTTTGTTTACATTTTGTTTGTGTGCTTGTTTATTTTCTATTGGCATTTGCATTTGCATATTTTCTATAAAAAAAAGCAAAGCATACACAATTTCAAAAACAAAAAAATAAAAATATTTTATTATTTTCATTTGTATTTACATTTATTGTTACATTTATCTTTACAAAAAAAATTAGTAAAAAAGGGGGTTAATTTGGGTTAGACTCGTTTGTTTAGCTTTCTTTGTTAAAAAAAACAAAAAAACAAAAGGAAAAAAAGAAAAAAAAATTGTGTAAGTTTAAAGTTTTTGATTTGTTTGGAAATCTTTTGTTTTGTTGTGTTTCTTTTGATTTCAATAGTTTTTTGTTTTTCCTTTGTTTTAGTTACTTCTTTGATAGTTAAAAAAGAGAAGAATTTTGTATATATTCTGTTTTTAACCTCACTTTAGGTTGTCAAAGCAGATTAGGAGAAGAACTGCTTACAAAAAAAATAACTGCTTGCTAAAAAAAATCGCCGCTTAAAAATAAATTGCTAATAATTATGCACGCTCTGGTATTGTGCTTTCGTCCCTTGTTTTTATTTGAATTGCATTGTTGGTTGCTTACATTTGCATATATATATATAAATTCAAAATCCAAAAACAAAAACAAACTTCATTTTAGTTGCATTGTAAATTCACGTTTAATTTTTGCTTTGCATTTATCTCATCATATTTTTGTTTTCTAAGGGAAATACCCCAATTCACATAACGTGAGGGATTTCATCACCCTTTCCTTAGCCCACAAACGCATTTCATCGTAGAATTTGACTAATAATAAAGGTTAGACATTCGACTTAAGGATGTCGCGAGCTCATCTAGGGCTTAATTATATCTTCACAATTGTTTTTTTGAACAATTTTATTTCTTGGTGTCTAGGCAATGGCAGAGTAATAACCATTTATAAATATTACGGTGATTCATAAATATTATAGTGGTTGTTCCTCTGAAGGTACTTAAACCTTCGACTGCATTGCTACGGTAATTCGTGGTGCACCGATAACCCCTGCTCGTTACCTAGCTGAGAAATATTTTTGTTGATTTAAGACAAAGTATGATTATACAATTTTGGGTTAAGAGCTACTAAGGACAGAAAATTGTAATTAAGTCCTTTGCATTCATTTAGTTGCATTAGTTCACGCATATTTAAAAAAAATAAAAAAAATCCAAAATCCAAAAAAAATTATAAATTTTACTTAACTTAGTTTTTAATTCAAAAAAAATAACAAATTCCACTTTCCTTTCCTTTGAAAATTTTCAATCAAAAACAAAAAAAAATCTTTTCAAAAACAAAAAAAATTTGAAAATTCGAAAGCAAAAATCAAATTTCCATTTTCTAAAAACTAAAATCCTTTTGGTAAATATTTGAAAATTCAAAAACAATAAAAAATTACAAAAACAAAAACATATAAAAATTTGATAAGTCAAAAACAAAACAAAACAAACTTTTCTTTTGAAAATAAATTTCACTTAGTAAATAGTTTCTTTCTTTTAAAGAAAAACAAAAACAAATTTTTCACTTCGTTTTTCAAATCTTTTTTCATTCTCTAAACTCGTTTCTAACTTCTTTCTCTTCTCGACTTTCACTTGTGCATGAGTACTTGGACTCGTAACACAACAACAAATCGTTGGACTCGCGACTCAACAACTAACCGTTTAACCCGAACAGACGATCCTCCCGAAGTGGCGAACGAGAACGCCCCTCGAACACTTATGGATAGAATCTTTCCTGATAGAGTTTCTATTCCATCTTGCATCGCGTTACCCGCCCCTACGGGTAACCATTTCGAAATTCACTCGAACCATATTGCCGCATTTCCGAAATTTGGCAATTTCGACCACAATGATCCATACATCTTTTTGACTAAATTCGAACAAGTTTGTGCAACCATTAAACTCCAACAACTTTCCTATGACGGAATCAAACTTTGATTAATCCCATTTGCTCTTACGGATTACGCTGAAAAATGGTTGTACAGCATACCATCGAACTCAATTAAAACGTGGGAAGAATTCGTAAAACATTTCTTAAAAAAGTTCTACCCTTGGAAAAAACGAGTAGAATCCGAAACGAAATTGTAAATTTTCATCAATTCAAGGGAGAACCATTTGGAAAATATTTTGAAAGATTCAAAGAGTTTTTGATAAAATGTCCACACCATAACTTCGAAAAATGGACGATTTTCCAAATCTTATACGATGGACTCGAGAACAGCTCGCGAACCACGCTCGAATCAATGTGCCAAAGCAACTTTCTTGCCCAACATCACAATGATGCTTGGCAATTTCTTGAAAACCTCACCGAAAAATCATCCCAATGGGAACGTTCGAACGAAAAATCAATTTACTCATGATCGAGTGCACACTCGATAGGATCTTCTTTTGCTATGGAAGCTAAGATCGACGCAATGATTAAAAAATTCGATAACGTTTTCTCATCGAATCAAATAAACCAAGCATCCCAACCAATGTGTTATAAATGCAACGATCCTAATAAAATAGCCAATCAGTGTCCCAATTCTATCAAACAAATCAATGCTTTCAATAAAGCCAAAAATGACCCATTTTCTCCAACGTACAATCCTGGTTGGAGAAATCATCCAAATTTTGCTTGGAACCAAAACAATCCCAACACGAATACGGTTCGTCCAAATTTTCAAGCATTCCCGAATAATGCTTCGAATCCTCCCTTTCAGCCCAACCATTTTCAACCGAACTTTGCGGGTCCGTCTCATAATCAACCGCAACAATCAAATTTTCAACCAAATTCTACTCATCCTCCCCAAGACGATAAACCTTTAACTTCACTTGAGAAAACTCTTGAAACGTTGGCTAAAGCAACTACTCAAAGCCTTCAATCAAACAACAATTTGCAAAATTTATTGACCTCATATATGCAAAACACAAACCAATCGATTGCAAAACTTGAAATGCAAATGAGTCAATTAGCCACGTCTGTAAGTGAACACAAACGAGGAACATTCCCAAGCCAGCCCCTTCCAAATACCAGAAATCAAAACGCAAATTCATACCAAGCCCATGTTGTTCAAGATAGCAACGTCACCCAATTGAATGGTATCACAACTCTACGTTCCGGTAAACAAATCGATAATCAAGTTGTTAATCCAAACGATTTACCAAAAACCTCTCTCGACGCTTCAAACGAATCGGAACTGAACGTGGAACCAAACATTGAATCGAATGCCAATCAAAATTCTTCTTCTACTCGAGTAGACCCACCTACCGAGTATCATGTTCCATTTCCACATCGTCTTCGACCAAAGAAACACTCGGACCAAATGGAAAAGATGTTGGAAATATTTAAACAAGTCAAAGTTAACATCCCACTTCTTGACATCGTTCAGCAAGTCCCCACTTACGTGAAATTTCTTAAGAACTTGTGCACCCAAAAGCGACACACTCAAGTGCCCAAATAAGTCTTCTTAGCCGCCAATTTGAGTGAAGTCTTGTCCCAATCCATGCCCGTTAAATACAAAGATCCTGCCTGCCCTACGATTTCATGTACAATTGGAGACAAGACGATTAACAAATGTTTGATAGACTTAGGCGCGAGTGTCAACTTGATTCCATTTTCCGTGTACGAACAATTAGGCTGAGGTGAGCTCAAACCCACAAAAGTAACACTTCAATTCGCCGGTCGTTCCATTAAGAAGTCCGTGGGAGAAATCGAGGACATGCTCCTTCGAGTAGGGAAATTCATATTCCCCGTTGATTTTATCGTTCTCGAAACACAACCCGTGACAAATCCCACGAGTCATATTCCATTAATTTTAGGTCGACCATTCTTAGCCACCTCAAATGCCTTGATCAATTGTCAGAACGGTTCGATGAAAATCTCTTTTGGAAACATGACTTTGGATCTCAACATTTTCAATCTTGAAAGCCAAGCAAACGAACCTCGTGACCAAACATTGGAAGTTAGTGCCTTTCAAGAAAACTTCAAAAACAAGACACTTGACCTTAACGACGAACGCGAAGCTGAGTACGAAAAATTGTTTCACGAAATTCCCAACGAAATTGAATACACTCTTTCCTTTGAATCGCTTCCAGTTAAGTCCGAATCTAAACCCAACTCTTTGATCGAAAAACTCCCGAAGTTGGACCTTAAACCACTTCCCGATCACCTTAAGTACGCGTACTTAGGTAAAGACGAAATGTTGCCCGTCATAATTTCTGCAACTCTGTCTCTCTCCATCTTGATCAAGAAATTTTGTTACTCTCTATTTTTTCGAAAAAAAAGAAGCAATTGGATGGTCGATCTCCGATATAAAGGGAATTAGTCCCACTCTTGTTCAACATCGCATCCATTTAATCGACGATGCCAAGCCTGTTCGTGACGCGCAACGAAGGCTTAATCCAAAAATGAAAGATGCGGTGCATGATGAAATTATTAAACTTCTCGACAACGGAATCATTTACCCAATCTCCTATAGTTCATGGGTTAGCCCAATTCACGTTGTACCGAAAAAGTCTGGGCTAACCGTTGTCAAGAACGATTCAAACGAACTTATTCCAACGAATACTCAAACGAGTTGGCGTGTTTGCATTGACTATCGAAAACTAAATGCCGCAACACGTAAGGATCACTTTCCTCTTCCTTTTATTGACCAAATGCTCGAAAATTTAGCCGGCCACGAATTCTACTGCTTCCTTGATGGTTATTCCGGCTGTAACCAAATTCCAATCGCTCCCGAAGATCAAGAGAAAATGACTTTCACGTGTCCATTCGGTACCTTTGCTTATCGACGTATGCCATTCGGACTTTGTAACGCTCCTGCTACTTTCCAACGATGCATGGTTGGCATCTTTTCTGACACGACTGAACGCTTTCTAGAAGTTTTCATGGACGATTTCTCTATCTTTGGCGATTCTTTTTCCCAATGTTTACATCATCATGAGTTGGTTCTAAATCGATGCAAAGAAAAACATTTGACTTTGAATTGGGAAAAATGCCACTTTATGGTCAGATAAGGCATAGTCCTTGGACATATCATCTCAAATAAAGGCATTGAAGTAGATCTACCCATTCCCAAATCTGTTAAGGACATTCGATCATTTCTAGGACACGCTGGCTTTTACCGACGCTTTGTGAAAGACTTTAGCAAAATCGCTCGTCCTTTGACAACTCTTCTTGGAAAAGACGTTCCTTTCGATTTTAACTCTGATTGTATCTCTTCTTTCGAACGTCTTAAGAACAAACTCATTTCTGCTCCAATCATTTGCGCGCCCAATTAGGATCTCCCATTTGGAATAATGTGTGACACCTCAAACTTTGCAGTTCGTGTTGTCTTAGGACAACGCATCGACAAGATCCTTCATGTTATCTACTACGCTAGCATGACTCTAAACGACGCTCAACTCAACTACACAACAACCGAAAAAGAGCTTCTAGCTATCGTTTTTGCGCTCGAAAAGTTTTGACCTTACTTGATAGGGTCACACATTACAGTGTACATAAACCATTCTATGCTTCGATATCTCTTTGCTAAAAAGGACGCTAAATCTCGTTTGATTCGTTGGATCCTATTATTACAAGAGTTTGATCTTACAATCAAGGACAAAAAAGGATCCGATAACGTCATAGCCGATCACTTATCTCGTCTTCCGAACGCACCATCTTCTTTGCCAATCAACGAAAACTTCCCCGATGAACAACTTCTTTCAATTTCTATCGATCCATGGTACGTTGATATAGTGAACTAATTAGTCACTAAAGAAACTCCATCATCTTGGTCCAAGGACAAATGAAAATTCATGTCCTAAGTGAAATATTTCTATTGGGACGATCCATACTTGTTCAATATTTTCCCGACCAAATCATCCGATGTTTCATTCCGGATAATGAGATCAGGAGTGTTCTTTCGTTTTGCCACGATCAAGCGTGCGGTGGACATTTCGGTCCTCGAAAAACCACGGAAAAGGTGCTTTAATGTGGTTCTATTGGCCTTCTATTTTCATAGACTCGTTTGAATTTTGTAAAACTTGCGATCGATACCAAATGCTTGGACGAATTTCTCGACGAGATATGATGCCTCTAAACCCCATTCTAACGATCGAAATCTTTAATGTTTGGGGTATCGACTTTATGGGTCCGTTTCCCAATTCTTTTGGAAACTTTTATTTCCTTCTCGCTGTCGATTACGCCTCAAAATGGGTTGAATCTGTTCCTTGTAAAACCAACGACCATAGAATTGTTGTGAAATTTCTCAAAGAAAACATCTTTTCGAGGTTCGGCACACCTCGCACAACAATCAATGATAACGGAACCCATTTTTGTCTTTTGAAACTTTAATGAAAAAATACTCGATAACCCATAAGTTATCCACTCCATATCATCATCAGGCTTGTGGTCAAGTTGAAGTTTCAAATCGACAAATAAACAAATCTTGGAAAAAACTGTTAACAAAAATCGAAAAAATTGGTCTCAGAAATTGACCGACGCGCTTTGGGCTTACCGTACTGCTTTTAAAACTAACCTTGATGTTCCCATTTCATTTAGTTTACGGTAAAGCTTGCCATTTACCCGTTGAAATTGAACACAAAGCGTTGTGGGCAATAAAGAACTTAAACTTTGATCTTGAAAAAGCTGGCGAAAACCAAAAACTACAACTCAACGAACTTGAAGAACTTAGGAACGATGCGTATGAAAACGAGAAAACTTACAAAGAAAAAACAAAAGTTCTTCATGACAAGTCAATCCTAAGAAAAACGTTTTCGCCTAACCAAAAAGTTCTTTTATATGACTCAAGACTTCATTTATTCCCTGGGAAACTTAAATCGATATGGACCGGACCATTTGTGGTACGAACTGTTTTCCACATGGTGTCGTAGAAATAGAAAACCCTAGGGATGGATCGATTTTCAAAGTCAACGGTCATCGTTTGAAACCTTTCATGGAATTGCCAAGTAACCAAGAGGAGGAGCTCATGTTCCTTCATGAGCCAAGCTACGTCTAGTAAGAATGTTAACCCTCTTTTGTAAATATGTACATATTTTTCCCCGTTACACTCATTATATCGTGCATTGACTGTGGGGACATAGTTAAAAATTAAGTGTGGGGGGGAGTCTCATTTTCATTTTTTTTTAAATTTTTCATGGCATTTTTGAATTTTCATTTAACTTAAAAAAATCTCAAAATTTCTAAATCTCAAAAACATTTTCTTTTTTTAGCATTTTGATTTATTTTTGAAGAAACACTATAGGATAAATATAAGTTTTGGTTAATAAATTAAAATTTTTGAAAATTTATTTGTCTTAACAAAAATAAAAATGAAGTTTGATTACAAATAACAATGGTTTAACTAGTATATAGGAAGGTTCATATGTGTTAATTATGAAGTATGTTCTAATTGAAAATCTTTGTTTAAAAAAGTGGTAAATTTAAAGTAAAGGATATAAAATTTTTATCTTCTAAGTTAAATGGTACTAAGATGATTTTGCAAAACTCTCTCTTTCTAAAAAAATAGAAATATATATATATATAAGTAAAAAAACATTCGTATATATGTATATATATTTTTAACACCTAGAGTCATGTGTTCACACTCGTGTGTTCACTCGCTATGCTCTGTACCCTTCTCACGTAAGCCCGAAAGGCAGTGCATGATCGGTATATCTGGCCTCAGTTTATCTGAGTCAGGTGTATGTATATAAAAATTCTTTTTAATAATGCCTATAGTCGATAATTGTTCACACTTGTGTGTTCACTCGCCACACACTGTATTCCCCTCACATCAGTCCGCAAGGCAGTGCACGGGTAATATATCTGGCCTCAGTTTACCTGAGTTAGGCATATGTAAATATTGTTAATATCAATGAAATTTTCTAGTAAGAGAGAGTAAGCAATTGAAATCCAAGCACCATTTTAACTTGTTTGATTTAACTTGTTATTGAAAAGAAATGAGAATACCACTTTGACACACTTTGATAATCAACTAAGGATTTATTTCATAATTATACTTTGTTATCAACCGAAACAACGAGTTAAACTATTGTCTATTTGCTATGATAACTTGATTTTTGTTGGAAATTTTGACGAGTAAATGACTTAAATTTTCAAGATAATGACCAAAACTTATATTTAACTTATTTGTGTCGATTTAAAAGTAAATCCTTCATCTATAAATATTTTCAAAAATTTGCATTCATCTCTTTGTAAATAAATCCTTCATTTGTAAATATTTTCATCCTGCATTTGGATTTTGTGGGTAGTATGCGCTGAAAACTCTCACGAGACAACACTCGTCCTACTGGGGACACCCAGAGGTTTAATGGCTTATTGCATACGCTCAATACAATCGTGCTCCCTACGAAAACGGATTTATCTTAGTTTTCCTTTATTCGAGGACAAATAAAAAGATAAGTGTGGGGGCATTTTTGTGCATGTATCAATTTGAGAATTTTTACTTGGTAATATTTATGATTTTTATAGAAAATTTTGATGCATGTGGAAGAGGGATTCATGAAGATATATGCATGAACAAAGGAATACAAAGGAATGAAGAGGAAATAATTCAAGTTCAAGATCATGGAGGACCCCACCAACTTACCTAAATGTACAATTAGGAGCTAATGGACAACTAAGTGGAGGTTAAAGCTTCATGCACATTAAATGATGGATTAATTAGTGGCTAATGGTTACTTGGTGGCCACACTTCCTAAAGGGCATTTTGGGAAGCACCCTAAAAAATGTATTAGGGTTTTATGCATGTATAAATAGCCCTCTTATGTACATGTAAATATCTTCTACTCTCTCATATATTTGCTTAGGAAATTAGCAAGTTGTAAACAAAAATCAAAGTGAAATAAAAATGGTTTCCAAGCCTCTTTCTCCTCTCTTTTCTACATGCTTTTCTTTGTTTTATTGTTATTGTTTATTTCTATGCTCTCTTTCTTTTTATGTTCATAGCTTAGATTTACATTCATGCAATTAGTTTGATGTTATTTCATGCAAGTAGTTAATCTCATTTTCTTTGTTTAATTTCTACTTCTCTTTGCTTTCCAATGTTGAAACTTACATGTGTTGATTTGATAACACAAATGAGTAGCTAAACCCCTTCAATTCAGGGGTAATGAAGCTCTCAAATATTATGTAATTTCAACATTTTTATGATTTATGATCTCTTTAGCTTGTGCTTTATGAAAGTGAATTTTGATGTAAGTTTATACAAGTGGGTTTAATAGCTTATATTGCTTATGCAAATGAGCTATTCTTATTCAACATAAACACAATTTACATCATCATTTGCTAATTAATTTTTGATTTTGAAATGAAAGTAAAAATGAAATTTGATGATCTATATTACTAGTTACAATAGTAAATAGATCATACTTAAAATAACTTTTGCTTTGGCTTCATTTTCATGAGAATTGATAAGTGGATTATTTGTTGTATTATAGTTTGAAGATTTGAGTTATGTTAATTAATAACATAAACAAACCATACTTATGATAAATACAACAATTATTTCACTTAATATCAAAGCTAGAGATCATAAATTATTGGTTTGTTGATTTACAAAAAAATATGAGAATGGATTTGCCTCTAAATTATTCTCTAGTCTAATAGTTTTTAAATCATATTTCAATTCTAGCTTTAGCTTCTTTTTTATAGTTAACAATTTCCTCTCACTTTGGTCTAATTTGATTGAATTGAAAATTTTAAAATCTTAAGAATTCCCTGCGGATCGACTCATACTCGCCACGTACTAAAATTGAACGTCGTGCGCTTGCGGTTATTTTATTTCAAAATTTATTGGCATTTTTCTAATCAATAGAAAATTTGCTGTTAAATAGAAACCTTTGGTTTCGAAAGATTTGGCGCGTATTTGAAGAGTTGTCCTTCATTGTCTTCGAAAGGTCTTTAATCATGTGGAATCACCTGCTTCGAAGGGTGGCTACTGAAGGTGGAAGGGTGCTTTCGACTCTTTCGACCCCTTTGAAGGGTAATGAAGCTTTTAGACTTTGGCTGTAGCATCCCTTCGACTCTTTCGAAAGGTTTGGTTGGAGTCTTTTCCTCTTGTTCTTCTTTATCTTCTGCTCAAACAAGTTTCGACTAAGTCGAAAGATATTTTTGGTGGTAACAGGCTAAAACAAGAAAAGGATGCACAATCTCGGGTTTAGCTTACCCATGAGGGTATATCAACTCCATATCTTGAGTATGCTTATCGATATGTTCTACATGGTAGTTGTTAATACTTGGTGCCCTGCAGTTCATCATTGAGCCAGTTGTGTTTACCTTAGAGTATATCCTATCTAGAGATATAGATGCTCGGAAGGAAGTTTTTGATTCTTGTCATGGAGATTCGCTTCAGTTTACTGGAGGCATTTCCATGGAAAACAATCCACATACGAACATGCCTTAGCAGTATTGATTATATACCTATTATTGTTTTGGCGTTCACACAATTGCTATTAGATATGATTTATGTGCTACACTCTAAACATTATCTATCATATTACTATATGTTAAACCTAATAAATGGATGGTTTATTTGAAGGGAAAACCGTTATCGGAATCTGTACGGTCTCAATGGTTACTATTACATATCACTCATATTTCTTGAGTTTCTCACGCTAGTTTACCAGACTGATAAGGGTATTATTTTCTTATATTGCTCGGGTCAGCCTTATGTATGTTTCTATATTTAGCTTTGGACGCTTTGGAGCTTATGGAGATGAGCTGTATGACTACCTACTATAGTATTTATTTTTGCATCATTACTTTGTATCATCAGCATTTGTGAGGATGGGTTGTTATAACTGCCCAGGATGATTTCGGTAACTCTAAAATACTTTGTATCTTAGAACAACAGTTTATACTGTCTTTCGATATTATATATTATCGTTCTGTTGTGAGATTCTGATATTGTGTTCCTTCTTTCTTATTCTATTTCCTTTTCTTGTTATTTAACCCTAATAATCGGCACGTGAATATCGTGCTGTATCGGTGCCGACATTCGAGGGTCGAAAAGGCGGGTCATTATAGCTGTTATTAGAGCTTAAGGTTAAGTGAGAACCTTGGCTTTGGTTGGGTATGACTCATTAAGAGATGGGGTAATGGAATGCCATGGCATGAGTTGAATGTATACATATTAGAGCATATTTGTTAGTATTATAAAAAGGTTTTATATTAGTTAATTGGTCTATGGAGTAGTTTATGAATTCTAATCGATGTGTCTGATCAATGTTATCGATAGGTGTTTCTAAACACTTGAACAAGGAAAACCAGCATAGTATTGTTTTGGAAATTGGTAAATGAAATAATTTTAACTAGGATTATAATTTATATATATTAACTCCTCCTTTTGGAGCGACCTAAAACTTTGCGACCTAACACTCAGCGACCTAGCGACCTAACTTCTCCAATGACCTAGCGACCTAAATCCTCAAGCGACCCAGTGATCCAAAGGTACCAGCGACCTAGCGACCTATAGCTCTAGCGACCTAACATCACAGAGAATCTTAGCGACCTAACTCCAGAAAGATGGAGCGACCTAACTACATGAAGGTCCTAGCCACCTAACTCCAGAAAGATGGAGCGACCTAACTACATGAAGGTCCTAGCAACCTAACTCCTAAAGTCTCTAGCGACCTAACTCCAGAAAAGTGATAACGACCTAAAGGTTAAGCGACTTAACGACCTAAAGGTTAAGCGACCTAACGACCTAAAGCTCCAGCGACCTAAATACACAGCGATCTAACAACTCAGCAGGCTTTGAAGATAACCCGCATGCACATCACCTCTCCCTTTAGGTCGCACGCGACCTACGACCTATCTTAGGTTGCTCATGACCCATAACTTAGTAACTCATTCAGACAGAACAAATACAAAACTGCTAAGTCACAAACCATGCCCACTAGGTCGCCAATGACCTATGACCTACCTTAACCCGTTCACGACCTATGACTTGTCAATATGATCAAATGGTCAAGTGCAAAACTGTTAAGTCGTAAAACGTGCCTACTAGGTCGCCCACGACCTACGACCTACCCCTAGGTCGTTCACGACCTACGACCTAACTCCGAACTCTCCCTATAAATACCCCACCTACTCCAACTTGAAAAGGACTTTTTGGGGGGATCATTTCTGAAGTGCCTATACTCTGCTGTTCTCTCGACTCATCCAACACTTCAAACACCGAAGACGCTTCAACTAACTTCAAAAGGAGATCGAACACATTCGACATGGATTCGAAGAGTTCTCTTACATCGAAGTTCTAGCTACTCGTCTCAAAGTGTGTTGTAATCAAAGTGTATTGTAAAGAGTTGTAATCGAATCATTAATAAAGAAGATAAAGTGGATGTAGGTTTAATTTCGAGCTGAACCACTATAAAACTGCTGTCTCTTTACTTTTCTGCTATTTTCTGCTTATTTTCTGTTCCCGTACCAATGGGTGGTGCTTTCACATTACTAATACTCACACCGGGGTGTTAGCGTTCAATTTTCAGCGTTAACATTTTGGTGCTTTCACTGAGAATTGAACTCAAGACCATTTTCACCATTGCTTCGCAACAGTTTGCTGAAAGAATCTCTCTAAAAACCAGAAGTCTATCTGAAACCATGGCTCCTGGAAGAAAGAGTAGATCTACCAGATCCGGAAATGCTTATGAGGGGACCTCCGCTTCCACAACAGCAAACCAGGAAACTCCCATCGTTGGAGTTACAAGGGCTGAATTAGACGATGTAGTATATGAATTATACCAACAAATTGAAGCTCAAAACACTTTGATGATAAACAGATTAAACGCTCTACTTGGGGCAAATCGACAACCAGAAAACAATGAAACAGCCTTCGCTGAAGATGCTCATAATTCCCAAGAGAAAGATATTCCTCAAAGAGCAGCTGGCACCGCCGAAGCGCCACCTTTCCAAGCTGAAGGTTCAAGGCCGCAGCCAACTTCCGAAGGAATCACTGACGTCTGCCCAGCGATGCCTCTGAACAATGAGGAGTACCTATCAGGGATGGTTCGTCGAATCATGAAAGAGAGCATGCAGAGGGAAGAAAATGATAACAACTGAGGATTTGCTCCAAGCAAGACTCCGTTTACTGAAAGGATCCTGAAAGAAGAATTTCCAAGAAAATTTGTACCTCCTGCTATCCCGGCCTATAGGGGGACGAGTGACCCTAATCATTTCCTATATAAGTATGACTGGCATATGACCGGTGCAAGAGCATCAGATGAGATTAAATGTCGATACTTTCCTGTGTACTTGGAAGGAGTGGCTCTACTATGGTTCACGAAGCTACCAGTTTGGTCCGTAGATCAATTCTCTGACTTAACTCAAAAATTCAAGGATCAGTTCAGGTTGTATGCTTCAAAAGCTAAGGATATAATGTCATTGTCCAGCCTTGAACAAGCTCCCAAAGAATCTATCAGATCTTTCTTGAATTGTTTCAATATAGCCCTGGCCGAAGTGGATAATGCAGAACCCCATATGATCCTGACTTACCTGATGCGAGCCATCAACAAATCTAGTGAATTCGGAAGATGGTTAAAAATGAAGGAACCGAATTCACTTGAGAAGTTTTATAAAAAGGCCGACGAATTCATGTGCCTAGAAAGCCTGTCTGCGCCAGCGAAAGCAGTTTTGTCGAAGTCAAGAATAGCGATGTTTCTTCTAACAAAAGAGAATATGGAAACCAGAAAAGGGAAAATGATGGAGAAAAGAAGCAGGGGAATGAGAAGAAATCTCGCCGCTTTAATCCTTCAGATTTTACTCCCTTAACTGATACACCGGAAAATATCTTCTTCGCAATGAAGATGTTGTCGAGTATCCCAAACCACCTGAGATGGGGAGAGGTGCAATGCATAATGGGAGATTCTATCGATTTCACAATCAACCTGGCCATGACACTAACCAATGTCGCCAATTAAAGAATGTGATTGAAGAGTTGCTAAAACAGAATAAACTCCAACAATATGTGAAGAAAAACAGAGTCGACCCAACCTCATCCACTCAGGGGCAACAACTTACAACTCATCAATCCGGCTCAGATAACAAGGCTGCAACGCAGGAATCTGAGAGGCTGGTCATTAATGTTATCACAGGGGGTCCTCACCCAGCAGGCATACAAAACTGCGTCTGACCACACTCCATCCTGCCTGGCATATGGATCCAAAGCTATGAATCCAATGGAAATGGAAATTCAATCCCGAAATTCTGGAATAGCAATGACTACATCCATATTTTACTTAAAAAGCATTGCTTAAATTTGTAAAATTATGTTGGATGTATAACTCTTGTATTGTAAACCACTGAGAAATCGGTGCGAATCAATAATAAAGAACTATAAGTCTCGTGTCTTTTAATACTATAAGATGCCTGTCTCATTTCGATATGCAAATATATTAAAAATATTGCTAAAATGTCGATTTAATATTGCAGGCTATCAAAGCAAAGCTTACCTATTCAACACATCACGAAGCCAAGCGATTCCTGCAAATCACTCAACAAATAAATACCAAGCCAAAATTCAACTCCTACAAAAGAAGTGCTATTCACAAACAGTTGAGGAGTCCACCAAGGCGGGCACCTTCTTGACAAGAAGGTTCCAGACCCTTGCTAACCAATCGCGCTCGTTTGTGTAAACGAACATCTGGTAAAGTAGCTTGTGTCTGCCCCGTGGATTCACTCAACGATAAAAGTACACTTCTCTGGCAAAGAGCAAACAACTTGCAAAAGAATGGGACATGTATTTAAAGTGATAACGAGGAATCGCTAAGCAGCAGATGGTGGAAGGACACAAGCAACAATGCTACTCTTCGGTGTCCAAATGCTACTCCTCAGAGTCCTTGTGCTACTCTTCGGAGTCCATGCTACTCCTCAGAGTCCTCGTGCTACTCTTAGAAGTCCAAATTGTACTCTTCAGAGTCCACGTGCTACTCTTCGGAGTCCATGCTACTCCTCAGAGTCCTCGTGCTACTCTTCGGAGTCCAAATGCTACTCTTCAGAGTCCACGTGCTACTCTCCGGAGTCCATGCTACTCCTCAGAGTCCTCGTGCTACTCTTCGGAGTCCAAATGCTACTCCTCAGAGTCCTCGTGCTACTCTTAGAAGTCCAAATTCTACTCTTCAGAGTCAACGTGCTACTCTTCGGAGTCCATGCTACTCCTCAAAGTCCTCGTGCTACTCTTCGGAGTCCAAATGCTACTCTTCAGAGTCCACGTGCTACTCTCCGGAGTCTATTCTACTCCTCAAAGTCCTCGTGCTACTCTTCGGAGTCCAAATTCTGCTCTTCGGAGTCCAAAAGACCTCTTCGGAAGCAAAAGCCCTCTTCGGAGGCACAACTCTTCGGAGGCAAAAGCCCTTTCCAAAGGCATACCAAACAAGCCCTCTCTCGAGGCACAAATTAAGAAGTCCTCTCTGCGGGCATAAAGCCTTCTTCGGAAGCACTAAACAATTACAGCCTTTTAATAAGGCACATCCAAAAACTTCGTCGATGGAACCACTAAAGAGACGCCTTCTCAAAAAGAGGGTCCCAGGCTGCAGTTGAATACTTATAATTATTTGTACAAACAAACATCCGATAAAACAGCTGACGTCTGTCCTGTGGGCCCATTCAACAATGAAAGACAATTTTCTGGCAAATAGATCGAAGTTTTCTTCGAAAGCTAACTTCACTTCGAAGAGAGGTCCATTTTTTAAAAAACAAAAAAAAGTGACCATCTCCGAAAGTTGAAGTATATATAAAAAGAGAAAGAAAACTTCTCCGGTACAAGGCATACTCTATTAAAAGCAGAATAATATTTCCTCAAAACGGAAGAATTATTCTCTAAAAATAAGAGTACAAGTCTTTTCAGAATATTGCAGAAAGCCGTAGTATGGGGGCATATAGCTATATTAATAAAAACAACGCTCAAACATCATACCACAAGCTCACTGCAGTATCATATAAAGTAAATAAAGAGACTTGTGCAAAAACAAGGAATAGATGCATTCACACATGTAGTGACAAGAAATTGTACAAGTAAAAAGGATCATTTTATTCCATACTATGAAATTTTTGTACATGTGCAGGTTTCAACAAGCGGGGGCCGGTACCCGCACAGTCTCCAGTCAATACATGCAAAAAGCAAAAAGCAAAAAGCAAAATAAGAAGCGTAAAGTCCAGCCCATTACTCCTTCTTCCCGCTACCTTTAGAGCCCTTGCCCGGCTTAATGACTAGTTTCAGAATCCGGTGTGATCGGGTCGGGGAAGAAGGAGAAGAAGGTGTAGCCGGATCATCTTCTACTTTGTCTTCACCAGCAGAAGCACTTTTCTTCTTCTTCTTAGTAATTGTGCGCTTCCCCTTCTTCTTTGAAGAAGACTCGCTGCCCAGAGTGATTAGCTCAGATAGCTTTATGTCATCATCATAAGGCTCCGGAGTCTTCTCACCTCCTCCCTGTTCCTCAGTCTTCTGCTCTTGTAAAGCAAGTGGATCATCCAAGCCTTGAAGGGCTCCTATTTGTTCTTCCTACGATCCCGGCTGAGAAGCAGGAGTGATTTGAAGGGATGGAGGAGGAAAAGCTAGAGGAGGAGGAGTTTGTGCAGCATTCAGTATTTCCGCTACAGAAGAAAAGAAGTTAAAATCAGTATTCTCCGAAAAAAGAGAAGATATTGGATCATCAGGACTTAAGTAATAAGCAAGAAATTCATCGAGCTCAGTTGAATCGAACAAGTAGTCTACTTGAGCTAGATCTGACTTGAAGTTACCTGGAGAAGTCGGCTTAAGCGTGACGATTTCATAGTTTTCGGCTTCAGCGTCATCCTGGGTCTTCTCCTCGACTTGAACAACGGGAGGCTCGGTAGTGGCGACCTTAACTTTAGCTTTTGTAGGAGGTGGAGAATAAGAACTAGAGCCAAAAGTATCAGGGTCGACCGAAGTCGGAAGATGAGCGGGGTCGGTTAAATTCGCTGTCTCCGAACGCTCTTCTCCTGTCACTTCGGCTCGCTCCCTGGCAAGCTGCTCTTTTCCCCTGGCAAGCGCAGTACGTGCTTCATCATTCAGATAAAGTGCCTCAAGATCTGACTCTGCATAGCCAGCGCCTCCAAGCATGTCAATTACCGCCTCCCATACTTCAGCCAAAGTGATTTCGTATGTCGGTCCCAAAATGAGAGGCTCCCGCGCCCCAAGATGCTGTGGACATAAAAGTCGAATAACGTAGAGCTGATGTTGGCTTTGGTTGCCTCGTGAGATTCTTCGGCTGCGACTTGGCCGGCAACTGCCTCATCACGCTCTTTTTCAACTTTAAGAAGTCGAGCTTTTTACATTTCAATTTCCAAATCTTGAGAGTTAACTCTGTCCCGCAGCTAAGCGGTATCTTTGCGATATTTTTCAACTACATGCCGCTCTGCCTCAAGTTTCATCTCAACATCTCTTTGAGCAGCATGTGCATCTCGCACTTGTTTTTGAAAGACTTCTTCTTTTTGGGAATGCGAAGCAGAAGAAGTGGAAAGATCCTCCTTGAGTTTCTTAACTTCAGACTCAAGTCTCGCATTGTCGTCAGCGATGCTCGTCATTTCTGCATCATGTTGCTTACAAACTTTATCCCACTCCGACTTGTCATTCTCCATAGTTAACATGGCTTCGAGATTCATATGATTAACTCTTTGAAGCTCGTCAACAAGTTTCTGCCAGCCAGACATCCTCTCGATATCGAGTTTGATAGCATCAAGGTTTCTTAACATAGCTTGCTTATCAATTGGCACCAAGTCTAAGTCGAAACGCACTCCCTTTAAATACCAATTTGGGAATCAGCTTTGAAGTGTAGGAGGACCATCCCCGACTTGATACTGAGGCCTGTTGATAATTGTCTGAATGTCAGAATTCTTAAGAGCAGGAGAACCGGAGGGGATGTCAAGAGGGTTAGGAGCAGCGGTCTTTTCAGAAATTGCAGACGCTGATTGATCGCTAAGTTTGACCCGTTTGCTCGAATCGTCAGCAATGTGACTCTTCCCCTTATCATCATAGGATTTCCTTTTATAAGAATCATCGCTTCTGTGAGAAGAGTCGTATCGTTTGTCCCTTCTCTCGGATTGTTCCTCATGAGCTCTTCTTTCTTGAGCCTTCCTAGCAGCTCTTTCTTCATCGGTTTCCCTATGGACGGGTAGATAGCGTCTATAATCATAAGCGTCACGGCTTCCATGGCGCTTGAAATTTTCATAGTACGATCCACTTCGCCCCATCAGAGAACCTGAAAATGAAAAGGAGATAGAATTTAGAAATCTCCAGGAAAAGAAATTTAAGTGCATATAAGTGCCAAAAAATTCTAAGTGTGTGTAGCGTGTAGACTATGCGCGACGAACTACAAACCACTCTTCGGCTTGGGAGTAATGTCGGTTTTTGCAGCCAGCATTAACTCTTCGGTTGACGGAGTTTGTTGCAAGGCGGATGTCGCCCCAGTTGCTGGAGAAATGACTTTAGCAGTGGTAATGTCATCTTTAAAAAGCTCCTGTGAAGCCACCACAAGATCGCTCAGTCCAGCAAAAATGTCATCTTTTTCAACTCCTTCATCATCAGTCTTCCCAGTGTATTGAGGAAGCTCCTCCTCTTCGATAACCGGGGAAAGTGTAAGTTGACCAGATGATCCCGCAACGTCAACAGGAGTAGAACATTTCACCAATGCAGCCTCTACAGTACGTTCTTCCGATGCAGTTTCTTCTTCAGAAACTGGGGCATTTAATGTCTCTGCTTGAGAACCGGGGGCAGCTAATATGTCAGTCTCGGAACTAGACACTTCATGAATCTGGGTAGATCGAGAGGAGTGTAAAAGTCCGAACTGGTGCAGAAACTTGTCTTTCAGCAAAAATTTGGCGCTTCTCTCTTCAGCAGCCACAGCACTTAAAGTTTCTAAGGTTGGATTATGGCTGGGATCTCTAGAGGGAGGAGGAAGTGCTACAAAAGTAAAGAATGAAGTTAAGTATTTGACAACTTGAACTTCGAAAAGCTGAGAAATGAAAAGAATGAAGATAAGCATTCTTACTTCCTACTCTCCAAATGGCGTAGAACCCCGGAGGACAGCGAACGAAGAAGAATTGGTTCAAGAATCCGAGGGCACTTTCGGTAAGATCAATGATCAATCTACGGTTCCGAGCACTCCTCACAAGTGTAATAGAGGGATGATCTTTGTTTTTCGCAAAAGTACACAAGTAACAAATCTCTTCGAAGCTCGGAAGACGGTCGAGTGTCCTCCTGAACAATACACGTCCCATTAAGATGGCATAGCCATTAGGGTGCAGCTGAAAGGGAGAGATAGTTAGTCGAAGAAGAAGCTGTCGGAGAACATCATTAAAAGGTGGAATAGCTCTACTCAAACACATCTGACGATTAACTGCAACAAAACCAAGAGGTGGCCTGTCAGTAGTATCGTTTACTCCGGGAAGCAAAGCGTCCGTTTCAGCAATACCAAATTGAATACATAGTTGGCGGAACGCCCGCTGATTTAGAGTAGTTGGAATTCTTTCTGGAGGACTGTCCAAGAAATTAGCTATGGGAAAGACTTCTTCAGCTTGTCTGATTGTCTCTTCTTGTCGAGAAGTCATTCTACACAAGGAACTGGATGTTCAGATATGAAGGTGCACGTTTCCTAAAAGTGTGAAGTGTTGTGCAAAACTAGTACAATAACAAGCAAATGTAACTAAAATCAAGTTAATTGACATTTGTCAATTATAAAGTTTCAAGGCTTGTTATTTCAAGTCCAAGTATAGTGTTGACGCAAACAAATCGGCTTTAGTTGATTATTTTAACTTTGCTTTAATACTTCACTTGAACTTGTTAATTCACAGCATTTCATTCACATAGTTCATTTAAGTTGATTATTCTTTATCGACTAATCTGTCATTCGATGTGGGCAGTCAATGGCAGTATATTCGCCCTAGTTTTCTACAAATGTTGTATTTAACAAGTTGTCAGCTTTAAAAGTTAGTATAATCTGTAAAGAAGTTCAACAAAGTCCAAGTTCAAACAGTTCAAGTGTTCAATCAAGTCCCTTCAGAATTCTGCAAGTCTTAGGTCGTTCAGCGACCTAGCATAGGTCGGAGCATCCTTAGGTCGCACTGTGCAAGTCAAAGGGATCAAGGCAATTCAAATTCGTCCAAGTGTTAGCTCGGCCACGAACTAAAGCCTATGCCGCAAAAAATTAGGTCGTTAACTTGTTAAGTCGCTCAGTTGTCATTCGAGCAGGTTAGCTCGCAAGAAATTTAGGTCGTGCAATTCACGTCCAAGCTACTAAGTCATAGGTCTTTCAAATCCCAATGCGACCTAAAACTTAAGTCGCATATTCAAAGGATACTTAGGTCGCGAGAGCTCTTAGGTCGGTTGGTTCATTAGGTCGGCCAGGTTTTTAAGTCGCTCAGATCTGTTAAATCGCTGACTTCTTCTCCACTCAACGGCTCACTATCTCGTGGACTGTTAACCCGATAACCCGTTATCGCCAATAAAAAGAAATCCATTATCCTCTTCGTGAAATTCATCATCTCTACATACCACCAAATCACCCGAAAAGCGATTACAAACACCTCCGATCCATCATAAATTCAGCGCATTGCTGTGCTTTCATAGCAAACGGCGATCAACAGTCAATCGCAACATCACTCAAAATGTAGCACGACACATGGATTTGGACTTGGGTCGGAAAACATGGATTCACGATTTGGCGGCGATTATGGTTGGATAGAGATTGAATTCACTTACGTAATATGTTGGTAAAGATGAATCGGCAACTAAATGGGTTGAATTCGCCCTTGGAAGCTCGAAGATTCGTCAATGGCAGAGCGGGAAATCGGAGCAGTTAGGTAAGGAGGAAGAAACGACCTAACAGTTTATATGGGTCAACGAGAAGAAGGAGAATAGGCACGCGAGTTAGCATAGGTTTTACGTCGCTCACGACCTAGTAGAGTTAGATCGAAGCACACGACCTATGACATAGGCCTGTACTTCGAGGGGCAAGTGTTAACTCCTTTTTTTGGAGCGACCTAAAACTTTGCGACCTAACACTCAGCGACCTAGCGACCTAACTTCTTCAATGACCTAGCGACCTAAATCCTCAAGCGACCTAGTGATCCAAAGGTACCAGCGACCTAGCGACCTATAGCTCTAGCGACCTAACATCACAAAGAATCTTAGCGACCTAACTCCAGAAAGATGGAGCGACCTAACTACATGAAGGTCCTAGCGACCTAACTCCAGAAAGATGGAGCGACCTAACTACATGAAGGTCCTAGCGACCTAACTCCTAAAGTCTCTAGCGACCTAACTCCAGAAAAGGGATAACGACCTAAAGGTTAAGCGACTTAATGACCTAAAGGTTAAGCGACCTAACGACCTAAAGCTCCAGCGACCTAAATACACAGCGATCTAACAACTCAGCAGGCTTTGAAGATAACCCGCATGCACATCACCTCTCCCTTTAGGTCGCACGCGACCTACGACCTATCTTAGGTTGCTCATGACCCATAACTTAGTAACTCATTCAGACAGAACAAATACAAAACTGCTAAGTCACAAACCATGCCCACTAGGTCGCCAACGACCTATGACCTACCTTAACCCGTTCACGACCTATGACTTGTCAATATGATCAAATGGTCAAGTGCAAAACTGTTAAGTCGTAAAACGTGCCTACTAGGTCGCCCACGACCTACGACCTACCCCTAGGTCGTTCACGACCTACGACCTAACTCCGAACTCTCCCTATAAATACCCCACCTACTCCAACTTGAAAAGGACTTTTTGGGGGGATCATTTCTGAAGCACCTATACTCTACTGTTCTCTCGACTCATCCAACACTTCAAGCACTTCAAACACCAAAGACGCTTCAACTAACTTCAAAAGGAGATCGAACACATCCGACATGGATTCAAAGAGTTCTCTTACATCGAAGTTCTAGCTACTCGTCTCAAAGTGTGTTGTAAAGAGTTGTAATCAAATCATTAATAAAGAAGATAAAGTGGATGTAGGCTTAATTTCGAGCCGAACCACTATAAAACTGCTGTCTCTTTACTTTTCTGCTATTTTCTGCTTATTTTCTGTTCCTGTACCAACGGGTGGTGCTTTCACATTACTAATACTCACACCGGGGTGTTAGCGTTCAATTTTCAGCGTTAACAATATATAAAATAATAATTTCTAAAAATCCCATTAGTTATTTATAGTATGTTTGTTTGTTAGGAAATTATAATATTCAATTATTATCATTTATTGTTTGGTTAGTTGTGCTCGATCGGTTTATAAGAATTTACTATAGTTGTTGATTTATAAGAAATTTACCTTTTTACAACAAGAATTGGGTTAGATAGTAATTTATAGGAATATTAAATACGAACATCTTGCGAATTAAGTTTCACGGTTTGACTATAAAGCATTATATGATAATGTTGGGTTAAAATTGAATTTTAATAAGAGTTGTTTATTATAATCTAACAAAGATAACCGTTTTTGAAATGATTTAGATAAGAAAGCAACTTTATGTGAACATGGTTTCTATAAATAGAGAATTTAAGGACTTAAATCCTGGTATCTTTGAAAATGTTTTTCAAGATTTGGAGAAAATAATAATAGTATTATTTGAAAGTAAGTATTTGGAAAATTGGTTTATAATACAGAGATCATGATACTTAGTATTATATATGAAGTATTTGATACCATTTTGAAATGATTTTGGTGAAATACTAAAAGTATGGTTTGGATGTACTGAACTTATTCTTGTCGCTTGGAAATAATTCTAGTGATGACTTCAACATTACCGACATTCATTTTCGGGTTTCTAAGTATGGGATGCTACAAAGTAGTTTTGGTAAAACCAATTTCGATTTAATCCCAAAGTATGATTTGATATAAAAAAGATATATGTTTATATATAAGTTCAATTGATTTGAAATGAAAACTGGTGTTTAGTTCTAAAATTTTCTTATTAGGTTATTTCATGGATACATGTAGTTTATGCATTAGGAAAGTATGGACGTGCATCATAATACGATATGTTGTTTGCTAGTTTTCATTTGTTAAAATGGAATGAGATTTTCAACGATTTTGGATAGTCGAGAACTTTTGAATTGTTATACAACTTGTAGTTAAGTGTTTTAAAAAATATAAAGTTGAGTTTATATAACACTTGAATTGAGAAGATATCAAGTTAAAACAAGTTCTAAATTTGTTAAACATACTTGTTACAAATTTGTGTTTTTGTATATACTCTTAGGAAGTAATGGAGTATTATACGAGTATGAACTTAAGTTATAAAATGTTGGTAAACTTGAAGTTATGGTTTATGAAATGATGCATAAATGATTTTGTATTAAAGAGATGTACTATTAGGGTAAAATAATGCGACATACGATATTGGTATAGTTATAAAACCAATAGAATAAATATGTAAGTTGTACGTAGATCGTTTTATTCGCGTGACTGTCCTTGATCTAGTATTTGAGTACATGTTTTCAAGGTGGTTTACACTGATCCAAACAAGGATTTTTCCTTGGATTCTTGACAGTGGAACTTGATAAGGATTTTTGATAAGATCCTAAAGTTTTTTATCATAGTATATGGCTATGTAAGGAGAACGGAGGTTTCTAATCAAGGAACCAGATTGGAGTCCATACTAAAGAGGTCAAGTGATCTATACTAGTTTGGAAGTAAAATTTATGTGATCAAGTAAGTGATCGGAATTGATAATGTGTACGGATGACATATGTACATCATACATGCTTTATATATATATATATATATATATATATATGTATGTATGTATACTATGTTTTGTTGACTTATGGAGGGTTTAGGTGATGACTCTTCGATTTGTTATGAGGTATCATGAATAATTGTCTAAGTAATAACCTGAGGCTATTAAGTGTAAGGTACGCTTGGTGGGTTGTTTATCATCCTTGTGCGATGAGAGGATTTTTTGAACCCGAGCGAATGTTTGCTAATGATTATAATACTATTAAGTATTGATGTGTGATTGTTTTTTTTGCTCAAGTTAGGATTTCGAGGATGAAATATTCTAAGCGGGGGAGAATGCAATGACCCGAAATTTCGGACACTTCAGATTTAAATATCTGAATTATTTAAATATATGAATCTTGGATTAAATGTTATTAAAATTATTTAGTAAGCTTGTTAACCCCGTTTAAATTATAACTAATGATGGTAAATTTGTTTTCGAAAAATGTTTTAAAAAATACATTCTTCGAAGAAAAATCGATAATGTCGGTAAACAGCTTTTCGATCGATATAAGTTGTTCGAACTCTTATGCACTTGTCTAATGATCAAATGAACACATTAGCAACTAATTAACACATATACCTCTTCATAAAATTTGGAAGGTTCTAGAATGTTCTAATGGATAATAGATATTATCATGGTAAGGGTATAATAGTAATTAGCATAAAGGAGAAGTAACTTAAAAGAGAAGTGATAGGAGGTAAGGCTTCCATGACATGAATAGGGGATGAATGCAAGCTTAAATAGCACCATTTTCATCCTACAAAAGGAGGGGTACACCTTTAGGAATAAATCACAAAATCATAAATGAAAACCAAGCATCTTTAATGGCTTCTTAATCTTCTTCCTCTCTAAATGTTCTAAAGGGAATAGTTGCAAATCAACTCCAAATCACTTCAAACTTTGCCACAAGCCTTAGTAAAATATTAGAACACCTTCCACTATTCCAAAACTTGAAGAAGCAAAACCATGCAGTCCCCTTAAGTGAAGGCCGTGAGCATCATAAGTGTTTGGAGACAAAGGAGAAAGGAGGAAAGCAAAGGAGCAAGGAAGGAAAGGTGTTGTAGGGTTATGCTTGGGTGCTTAGATCTTGGTTATTTTTTGGATTAAAGGTGAGTTAACACCTCACTTTTAATGGAAATTATAACATATATATGTTGTGTTTGATTGCATTTATGATTGGTTAAATTGTTGTTGACATATGTTATTGGTTTGAATTCTTGCTTTGAAAGTAAGTGACACATATGATCCATGTATATGGACTTGAACGAACTTGGAATGGACTGTATGACTTGTGACAAGACCTTGAACAAATTATATAGATTAAGATGGACTTTGTCTTAGATTGGACTCGGATTTGAAAGTGAACTTACAACAATAGTCACTATAGATGCAGTTGTGAAATGCATTATTTTTGGCTATGTCTATGGAACTTTGTAGAGAGATCCTTAGGGGTTTTTCATCATATTTATATTGTCTTACATATATTTTGTTGCTTAAAAATTTTGATAGTAAAAATTTAAGTAACATCTCGAAAAGTGGCCAAAACTTCACTTGTGCAAAACTGTCTCGTTTAGCCTTAATTTTGGACATTAAAAGGTTTGAAAAGATATTTAAAGTATTTTGTTTCCTTCGTTTTATAAGTGTTTACTAACTAGAGGATTTAGAAAGTGGTTTGAGATCTTTATGAATTTTTAAGAACTGGTTGTGGATTTTTAAAGAAGAGATATTTTGTTAAAATATATAGAAAACATGTCTTTTCGAGTTTTAAAGAATTTTATAAATTTGTTATCTTAAAGTAATATTTTGGATAAATGTTTTAAACCTATTATAAGTATTTTAAAGTATTTTGAAAGTATATGCAAATTTTTTTGAAAAGGGGTTGGAATTACTTCATGGCTAAATTGATAATTATTTGATTACTTATTTGAAAAGTAATTGACCATTCTTAACACTAAAAGCCGAGGAAATAAGGCCTATCTATTTGTGAGAGTTAAGATTGATTTCGAGTAGGGACGAGGTAGACTTATCTACTTGTGAGATTCAAGAATGAAGTGTCTAGGAAAGGCTTTGATGCAACCAGTGCTCTAACTTACCTGGCTTCACTCTTTAATAAGGAATAGTTCAGTTGGAATGTTGAAAACAAGTTAAGCATACAAATCGTGATTTCTATAAGCAATCATCTTTAAGACTTGATAGTTAACTAGTCAAATGCTGAACTTGACCGAATATGAACTTAGATCTTTAAAATAAATGTTTCCAAATATAGAAACAAGTATGAGAATGGTTTAGGTTTGTTGTGACAATGTGTTAATAACATTCATCTTTAACCCTTTTTCATTATATTTATGAATGTAAATAGATCTTTAAAATAATATTTTAAAGATAAGCATAAGCGATATGGTTTTGGGTTGTAGTGACAATGTTTTAAGTAACTTTAGTCTTAAACCTATTGAATGTATTTGCGAAAGTACTTAGATGCTTAAAATGGATATTTTGAAGGAAATTATTAGTATGGAATCTTTTGGAAAAGATAGAAAAAGTAAAAGTTTACTAGATAAAAGAAGTTTACTGATAAATTAGTTTTTAATTAATAAAAGGATTAATTAAATAGAAGGGATTAAGTAGATTAACCAAATTAGGTGTGGTTGACCATGCTTTGCATGAATTCATAGTTTTTTGTATGTTCATTTGTTTATGAAAAGTATACTAGACTTGGTTTCATTTACAAACATCTATCTTGTACCAGATAGTTGATTAGTCGACCATCGAAATCGACCAAAAATAACTATGGGAATATCTAGGAGAAAAACGGAAATTATATGGTACATGTATCTTCAATAATGCTATAATGTGCGTATAAACTTGTGTGTTCTTCTAGGACAAATGATAAGGAAATCTGTCTGCTTAAACTGTAAGGAGGTGATCTCTACTCTTATGTATTATCTGTTTATTTCCGGAAGAATGGAGTTGAATTTACCAGAAAGTCATCAATTGCTTTTGGAGCGTCCGGTAAGTGGGAAGAGTGTACTTATATGAGATAACTTGAACCCATAACTACTGCAAAACCACATACGCGATCTATGTTCTGGAAGAGATTGTGAAGTGGAATGTTATAAATTTGAACTGTCTATCCCAAGGTTAAGTCCAAGGGAGATGTCAACGTAACATTTCGAATGATGTTATCATGTGACACTGTCTATCTTGAGGAGTACTCCAAGAGAGAGGACATCTTAGCATTCGTGCAAGGACTTATGCAGGGAGCCTATTTGGAGGTTCGAGATTTGTTTGAGATGCTTGAATCCATGTAGTGATTCGTGATCCGTTCGAGATGAGGAAATCCAAGTGGGGATTCGTGTGTAGTTGTAGTGATGAAGACTAGTGGAAAATATGCTGAATGTAGCCTCGACGTCGGTAATGTCTTAAACAAGAGAAGGATGCACAATCTCGGGTTTAGCTTACCCATAAAGGCATATCAACTCCATATCTAGAGTATGCTTATCGATATGTTGCTACTTGGTGCCAAGCAGTTCATCGTTGGGCTAGTTGTGCTTACCTTAGGGTAATCCTATCTGGAGATATATGATGCTTGGAAGGAAGGTTATGATCCTTATCATGGAGATCTACTTCAGTTTACTGGAGGCGTTTCCATTGAAAACAATCCATATACGAACGTGCCTTAGCGGTACAGATTGCATACCTATTATTGTTGTGGCGTTCACACAGAAGCTATTTAATATGATTTATGTGTTACTCCAGACATTATCAATCATATCACTATAAGTTAAACCTAATGAATGGTTGGTTTCCTTGAGGGAAAAACCGTTACCGGAATTCGTACGGTCTCAATGGTTACTATTACATATCACTCATATTTCTTGAGTTTCTCATGCTGGTTTATCAGACTGATCCGGGTGTTATTTCCTTATAATGCTCGGGTCTACCCTGTATATGTTTATAGATTTAGCTTTGGTTGCTTTAAAGCTTATGGAGATGAGCTGATTGATTACCTACAGTAGTATTTATTTCCGCTGCATTACTATTGCATCATCGGCATTTGTGAGGATAGGTTGTTATAACTGTCTAGGCTAATTTTGATAACTCTGAAATACTTTATATCTTAGAATGAAAGTTTATACAGTCTTTTGATATTATATATTATCGTTCCATTGTGAGATTCTAATATTATGTTCCTTCTTCCCTGTTCTATTTCGTTTTCTTTTTATTTAACCCTAATAAATCATCTTTTCGGCACTTGGGTGCTTGGCACGTGAATACCGTGGATGTATTAGTGTTGACATTCGGGGGTTGAAAAGGCAAGTCGTTACAACACATCACATCCAGAGTTATCGATAATCCCTTCAGCACATGACTCGAAACCAGAACACACCACATCCCATCATATTGCTTCACATCGTCGAACATGCCTCCTTGTGCGCTCACCAAGTCAACATACACTTCTTACTCAAAGTACCCGACTAAAACGATTCACACCATCAATACGTCGAAGTTCAGAACATCTCTAGATGTACATCACAAGTCATAGCATCGGTAATATAAAGTTATGAAGTCTCTAAGGCAAAGCGTCGCGTTACCGCTTCACTAGCAAACCATTCTTTGTAGACGCATAACTTCATGACTAAATGTTGAACGAACACACAATCAATAACAATACGATTCCATGGTCCTCTCTTCAAAACCCTAAAATCTTGCTCCATCTCACATGGTTGTAATGGACCACATTACGGTCATCACTAACCATTTCACTTAGCCAAAAATTGGATAAGTGCTTGGAACTCAAAATCTCTCATCCTTAGCATATGCCCAATGTTTTTCTTTGCCTTCCCGAAGTGCATGAAGCTCCAGCATGAAGCCTACATCTCCAAGACCTAAAGTCACATCACAACCGACCACTTTTGGTCACCACCGACCACCCCACAATACTACCACTAAGCACTTTTGTCCCTTAGACAAAATTTATGTCATCAACTACAAGTTACTTGTGATCAAACTATGTCGCCCTAAGGCCTTTATGAACACCCAACATCTATCGCATCTTATTTTGACTCCATAGCTAATCGATCCACTCAATTGGTGATTGCTCACTCAATGCAAAAACGAACAATTACATGCATGCCTGTAGCATTTGTACATCGTTTTTAAGCAATCCAAACAACATACGAACATTTCTATCGTTCTAGATCGACAAAATAGAAAATAACGATCGATGTGGTCAAACACCCAATAACAAATTAAAATAAACATCTAATATGACAATTATAGTAAAGTGAGGGATATATATTGCTTTCCTTGATCGTCGAATATACAAATCCTAAGATATAGTCAACGGCACCAATAAAGACATTAACTCATATGTGGTAGTACAAAGATCCAATGCTAAATCTCGCTAATTACCTCTTAATTACTTGCTTTGATTAATTAAAATAAGCTTCTGGCTAAGAAATCAGTTAATGGTGGATTAGAAATTTATTTGGGAAGCAGAATAATGAATAAAGACTATCCCATCTGCTCCACTAGGAACAAATCCTGAAATGGGCTATCAGGCTTAATGTAACATCCCCTATCTAAAGGCCCAAAGCTAAGCGCTACAGATGATGCAGTCATCTATAGCATTAAATTCCGGCGACTAAATACGGCTATGTTAATGGCATATATAATATCGAAGCAGTTGAATATGAAACAAATCACATATTTCAAACAACATTTTTCCAGTACATTTCAAAACAGATGTTCCATATTCAAATTACATAATCCCAAAACGTTTCCCAAGCAATACTAAAATATACTTATTACAAAATACGCCAAGAGCGACATGTGAAGATGCCCCCTTGGATGATCAGAGTCATATTGTCATAATTTACTTAACCCATACACGGCGGATATAAATAAAAAACAAAGAACTGCAACTCCAAAATAGCATCTGTTAGCCTCTTGCTCGCCTCCGGTAGCTTTATTCGTCATCCTACTAAAACCTAAAAGAACCTCAACCCTCAGCCTACTCAAATCAATTTTGAGCACCCGAGAGTTTAAGGGGAAAACACAAACTTCGAGTCAGACATAAAGCCTGGTGTGAATAATACTAGGCATCCCGGTTATTAATGTTAAGTGAGACCACGCCGCTTAGCGGAACAGGTTTCCCCTCACCAACATTCTTTCAAAACATATCTTTTGCAAATCTTTTCCTGCAACCAAAACTGGTTGAACACTGTAAAGCATCATTATGTAAACATACATATCAGATAATAAAAGAACTATGTGTTCAAACACTTTAGTTTTTTTTTGCTGACTATTAACATTTGGCTGACCCAGGCCTACTAGACAATATAAACAAAATAATCTAACATCTGTTAGACACACTTCTTTTAGACGGTCTGTCCTTAACTATCTGTTAAATACTTCTCTTCTAGATGGTCTGTCCCTTACTTAACATCTCTCAGGGTCACCTGATCCTAATGGTTTTGCGGGCTCACCAATAACCTATCTGTATACAAATATATATTCCTTTCTATGTGTAATCATAATTTTAGCCTCACCTGTGACAAAGCCCTACACACTGAAATTTTGGACTAAATTAGCTAGGGCCAATAACCAATGTATAGGGTGCGACCCTATACTAGTCTCATCTGGTATTCTAATATCTAGGTGATTTTTACTTAGGGATCCCTTCCCCAATTTTCCTTGAAAACCTTTTCCAAAATGATTTAAGACCTTTAAATCAAACTTACATAGGGAAAATACATATACTCTATGCTTTACCCAAAATAACCTTGCCATATTATACACACACACATACACACATTTTACTCAAACCTTAGTTGATGAAAGCATTTAATCACTTGAAAGTACCCCTTTCGATTCAATTGAAAGTACCCCTTTTCAAAAGCATTGAAAGCATTCCTTTCAAAACCTAGTAAAACCCTTTATTCATCTAGGCCGAAATGCCAAAAGCTTCCCTTTTGAAACCATACGTAAATCCATTCGAAAGCATTAAAAACCTTCCTTTCGAAAGCATTAAAACCTTAGACATCATATCTTAAAAAACTTTTAAACATTGCCTTTAAACCTTGGAAAAACCTTCCATTTCAACCCTTTCGAAACCATAAGAAACACTACTTTTCGACTCCTTTGAAACCCTTTGGGGAACCACCCATTTGAAACCATTTAAACACCTTTCGAAAGCATCAAACCTTTAGAAACTCAACCCTTTCGAAAGCACTTGGGTTCAATTTAAAACATGTGGAAAACACTTTTCGAAACCTTTTTTAACCAACTCTTTCAAAACCTTTGGGTTATACTTCAATCAGAATAAAAAGGGCCATTTAAAACATCTAAGTCGAAAGCCTTTCTTTTGAAACCTATTCCTAAGTGAAGATGTGATGGTGTCGAACCATCACTTCGAAAGCATTGGAGAAGCGGTTAATTTTTAAAACAAAGTATAGCTTCCGAAACCATTGACTTCGAAAGGTAGAAAGGCGGCTACTAGGGGTTTCGACCCCTTCGAAAGCATTACTTAAAATAAAAGAGCGCAACTCATTTAAAAACTTTTCATTAAAACAATTAACTCAGTCAAAAGCCAACCAAGTCGAAAGCTATCCTTTCGAAAGCAAAGCAGGCGCTACTTCCATTTTTAAAAAAAAGGCGCTTCGACCCTTTTGGAATCCCGTGGTTCCAACTCTTACATTCTACCTTTGTCCAATTAGCTGCGTACCAAGACGTTGATACTATGTGCATTTGTTTGTTGAAGGAGGCGGAGGGTCTTAGTCGAAAGCAACCTGGGCGAAACCAAAAGAGGCGAAACATGCTTTTAACATGAATTTCTGATTTTTAACCTTTATAAGTAAACTTTTTAACTAACCTGCCTTGTTTGTCAAACTCCTATTGGTTTCTAATTTTTCTTTTCTAAAAGTGCTAGGATAATTTCAAAATTAATTAATTTAAATCATTTGCAAAACACCCCTTCTCCTGAATTAAATATATAAAACATTTAAGTCTCATACCTTAAATAATTTTATATATTCATCAAAATACTTAGGAAAATTCTATAAAAATTCCAGAAAATCCTTTTCAATATGTTTTCTAACATATATAAATCTTAGACCCAAATTATTATTTATTTAGCCGTAAATAATTTAAAACCCAATTAATCATTTTCTTCACTAGAAAATTAATATAAAATCCAAATTAATTCAGAAAATTATGAAAATTTAAACCCACCTCTAAAATATTATTTCTGATCTATATTTAAATTTGGAAGGCATATGGATGTCAATTAATAGGGTTTTCATGACAAACATATCATAAGGATCGATATAAATATGCATAAATCATCAACAAGTATATATAAAAATTTAATGATCTAAAACATGGCATTAATATGCAAAAACATTCCTAAATATTCATAAACCGAAAATCGTAAGAAAAGTGAGATGTTGTAATTATTCACCTTAGCTTTGTGATTAAAGATGTGAGATTTGATCTTGATTAAGTGATTTGATTCTTCCTCTTTAAAATCGTAGCTTTTTCTTTTCTTGAGATTGAAAATGGTGGCTGACCTTAGAGTCTTTTTTCTTGAGAAAAATGAAATGGACGTTTGTTGGGTTTCCTAAGGGTTTAGGGTATAAGTTCATCCTATTTCCCATTTTCCCTCCCTTATTTCCTAACACTTTTATTCATGTTATCTCGTTTTGATTTACATTTAACATGACACGGCTACCTTGGTTAAATAAAATCGCAATCCACTAATCACCTTACATTATTTTATTTTATTTAGCCGATTAAATATCCTAAATAACGCAATTAAAAATATGGGGTGTTACAATCTCCCCTCCTTAAAGAATTTCGTCCTCAAAATTACTATAAGGCACACAACAAATCAATCAAAGGTAAAACATACCATCAAGCAAATCATGATAAGCGTCTCTAATCCTGCTCTCGATCTCCCAAGTACAGTCCTTAGCATCATCACTCCACTGAACTTTCACTATCTGACTGTCTTGTTCCTCAATTTCTTTTCATCTCTCGCGACTATCCGGATCGGCTTTCTAACTATGGTTAAATTCGGTTCTACTACTAGATCCTCTAACACTGTCGGTGCTATAGCAGTCACCAGGTCTCTAACACACTTTCTAAGATGAGAAACATGTAAAACATCATGGACTTCTGCCAATTTACTCGGTAACTCTACTCTATACGCGAGTTTCCCGATCCTCTCACCAATGCGAAAAGGTCCAATGAATCTCGGTGCTAACTTCCCCGTCTTCCCGAACCTGATAACACCTTTCATCGGCGATACTTTGACGAAAACATGATCTCCAACAGAGAACTCTAAATCTTTTCATCTTCTATCTACATAGCTTTTCTGCCAAGACCGAGCTTCCTTCATTCTCGTCCTTATCAGCTCAATCTTTTCTGCTGCTTCCTTTACCAAATCAGGACCAAGGACCAATCTATCTCTGGTCTCTAACCAACATGCAGGGGATTTGCATGGTCTTCCATACAAAGCCTCAAATGGTGCCATCCTATAGTAGTCTGATAACTATTGTTATACGAAAACTCGACTAGATGTAGGGTGTCTTCCCATGATCCCCCGAAGTCTAATACACAAGCTCTTAACAAGTCCTCCAAGGTCTTGTTGACTCTTTCCGTTTTCCCATCATTCTATGGATGGTAAGCGGTACTCAATTTGAGCTTGGTTCCTAAAGCTTCTTGTAGACTCTTTAGAACTCGCTAGTAAACAAAGAATCTCTATCACTAATAATACTACCAGGAATTCCATGCAATCTAACCACATTCTTCATAAATAACTTAGCCAATACAAGTGCCGTCCTATTTGCCTTAACAGAATGAAATCGGCACTCTTGGTCAATCTGTCCACTATGACCCATATACTTTCATTTCCTTTACTAGATCTTGGCAAACCATCAATAAAATCCATAGAAATAGAATCCCACTTCCATACTGGAATATCCGAAGGCTGAAGTAATCCACTCGACTTTTGATGTTCAGCTTTTACCTACTAACAGTTCAAACACTGTTTCAGGAATATGCCAACATCCTTCTTCATGCCTTCCTAGAAGAAACTTCTCTTCATGTCCCGATACATCTTCGTTCCTCCTGGGTGAATAGTGAACTTTGAACAATGGCATTCCTCCAAAACTTCCTTCCTTATGTGTCCCACATTTGGAACACATAATCTACCCTTCTATCTTAACCATCAACTTTGGTCAAAACTGAAATATTTCTAGTCATCACTCCCCATTCCATCCTTTAAGTTCCTGATCCTTTCAGCTAACACTGGATCCTCTTCCTGTTTAGAAGCAATCTTCTCAATCAATACCGGTCGGACTTCTAAACAAGATAACATAGCACCACCTCAACTAGACTCAACCTCGGATCTATACTACACTTTACAAGCTGATAATGTTTTTAAATCCTTCCACTCTACAATCATCGCTAAAATTGCATTCTGATGTTTCCTGCTAAGTGCATCTGCCACCTTATTTCCTTTTCTGGGTGTATACTCAATTCCAAAATCGTAAGCAGCAATAAACTCCAACCATCTTTGTTGTCTCATATTCAGCTCCTTCTAAGAGAATAAATACTTCAACGACTTATGATCTGTATATAGCTCGAACCTCTCTCCCAAAAGGTAATGCCTCTACACCTTCAAGGCAAATATTACTGCAGCTAACTCCAAATCATGCGTCGGATACCTCACCTCATACGGTCTAAGCTGCCTAGAAGCATAGGTAATCACTTTACCTCTCTGCATTAGTACAGCTCCTAATCATGTTCCACTTGCATCAGTATTAACAACTAAATCTTGATTCCCCTCTGGAACCACCAACACTGGTGCATGGGTCAATAAGTGTTTCAAGCTCTGGAATGCTTCCTCACACTTATCGATCCACACAAACTTCACACCCTTTCGCGTTAGCTTAGTCATCGGTGCGGCTATCCGCGAAAAATCCTTTATAAACCTTTGATAATATCCGGCCAATCCAAGGAAACTTCTTATCTCAGTTACCATTTCTGGTCTTTTCCAATTATGAACGGCTTCAATCTTTTCTGGATCAACTGACAATCCTTTCTATGTAACCACGTGACCAAGAAACTTCACTTCTTTCTTCCAAAAATGGCACTTCGAATACTTTGCCTTTAGCTAATGCTGCCTCAGCGTCTCAAGCATAACTCTAAGATGATCTTCATGCTCCTTCTCATCCTTAAAGTATATCAGAATATCATCTATAAAAACCAACACGAATCTATCCAAGTGCTCTCGGAAAATTCGGTTCATCAAATCCACAAAGAATGCCGACACTTAGTGAGTCCGAACGGCATAACTAACTATTCATATGACCCATATCTTGTTCTGAACGCCGTTTAAGGTATACTATCTTCTGCCACTCTAAGCTGATGAAATCCTGTCGCTAGATCCAACTAAGAGAATATCTTGGCTCCACTCAACCGGTCGAACAAATCATCAATCCTCGGCAGTGGATATTGATTCTTTATCGTCTTCTCATTCATCTTACGATAATCAATACATCGCCTTAACGATCCGTCCGGCTTCTTAGGAAATACTGCGGCTGCTCCCCAAGGCGAACTACTCGGTCTAATAAAATTCTTACCTTCCAAATCTACCAATTGATCCTTTAACTCCATTATTTCTGTTGGTGTCATCCTTCTTGGCGGCCTACATACCAGTTCTGCCCCTGGCACCAAATCTATTTGAAACTCTATGGCTTGTTTCAGTGGTAATCCAACTACAGGTTCAAACACATCCACGAATTCTCTAACTACGAGAAGGCGATTCAACTCATCTTCCAACTCCATAACGCCCAACAAAGCACTCACCTCACAGCTAGGGTTTTCTACGATATAAACTATCTGATCATAACAATCTGGGTGTCTAAGTGATATTTTCCTATCCTGGCAAAATATCCTAGCATCGTATTTACTTAACCAATCCATACCCAATATAATTCTGAACCCTACAAAGTAAATACATGCAAACTACAAACAAAGGTGTAACCTACCAAGTCAAACTCTAAGTGGTCACACTTCATCCCAAGCGTCGCATACCCTCCTATCAGATTTGCAACTCTTAAGGAAGTAACTAAATATGTGGGTTCTAAGTTAAGATTATCTACCAAGCATCGAGATATAAAAGTATGAGACGCACCGGTATCAAACAAAAAGCTAACAGACATACCGTGAATCCGAAGCGAACCTCCTAACATAGCCTTACCCTTCTTCTGCACTACCGGTCTTGAAGCAACGGGCTCCAATGCATACACTTGGCCCTTTCCATCCTTTGCGGGCTCCTTGCATTGATTCTTGTAGTGGTCGATCTGATCACAATTAAAGCACCTGATGTTCTTCTTTCCAATCACCTCCTTTCCTTTTCCCTTCTAGTACGAAACTCATGGGCATGGTGTCCTTTCTTGTCGCACTTGTAATAGACCACCTCAGACTTCCCCTTTTTCGCTGTTCCTCCTTTCTGAGCATTCTTCTTATGGAAAAACTTTCTCTTTTGGCCCTGTCCAACCTGGACCTCCTTTTCCTTCTTCTCCAAACAAGCTAACATCTCTTCATGTCTCAACGCCATTTCCACCACTACATCACATGGATCCCTAATGTGCGGTAAAGTAGCCCTAGCCAACTCCGACTTCAAACCTCTAATAAACTTTTCATTCCTTTTCAACACTTTATCAACAGTGGCATACCCATACCGGGCTAACTCTTCGAACCTTCCAGCATACTATAGAACAGACATCTCCCCTTGTTCCAGCTTAGCAAACTTCCTAACCAACATAGATTGCGTCATTACTGACATTAACCTTTCTTGAAACCTCCTCCTAAATTCTGCCCACGTCATAGTTTCTTCATCCACTCCACCAAAACAAAGCAGCTCCCTGAAGTTGTCTTGAAGCAAGTCTCCTTTTCTACACTTCATTGAGCCCTAAGTTAGCAAAAATCCTTTCACAGTGTAGTAGCCAATTTTCCACTTCGATAGCATCCTCGGTTCACATAAACGGCTTTCCTTCAAACCTAGTATAGTCTCTGCTCAAGTTAGCATATTGATTGACCATCGGAGCTTCCTGAACTCATCCTCCAATAGCATTTCCTCCAACAACTCCATCTGCGATTCCAACTTGCATCATGTATACGAAAAACTGATACATGGCTCCCATGTCCACTTGGGGAACCTCAGCACCAATATTCTTAGCCTGAGCCTGACCATGAGTTCTTCTAACATTCGGTCGGGCATTTCCATTAGTGGTGGTGTTGTCTCCTCCTAGGTTAACTCTGCCTCTTCTTCCTTCCATATCTGTATCAAGCCCTGAGAGATACAAAAGAATAGCCTAACAAAGATAGGAGTCTAGAGATAAAGCGTATACTTATATATAGCAAGTACAAGTACGTTACTATAGCGTTATCCCATACCCCGATCCTAAATCTAATTCCTAAGGATTATGTTTCAAAAATCATTTTTAGTTAAAGTATTTCATAAACCTATGCTCTAACACCAAGTTGTAACATCCCCTATCTAGAGGCCCAAAGCTAAGCGCTACAGATGCTGCAGTCATCTATTGTATTAACTTTCAACGACTAAATACGGCTATGTTAATGGCATCTATAATATCAAAAGCACTTGAACATGAAACAAACTACATATTTCAGACAACATTTTTCCATTACATTTCAAAAGAGATGTTCCATATTCAAATTACATAATCCCAAAATGTTTCCCAAGCAGTGCTAAAATATACTTATTACAAAATACGCCAAGAGTGACATACGAAGATCCCCCTTGGATGATCAGAGTCATATTGTCATAATTGACTTAATATATACACAGCGGAAATAAACACAAAACAAAGAACTATAACTCCTAAATAGCTATTTGTTAGCCTCCTGCTCACCTTCGGTGGCTTTATTCGTCATCCTACTAAAACCTGAAAGAACCTCAACCCTCAGCATACTCAAATCAATTTTGAGCACCCGAGAGTTTAAGGGGAAAACATAAACTCGAGTTAGACATAAAACCTGGTGTGAAATAATACTATACATCCCGGTTATTAATGTTAAGTGAGACCATGCCGCTTAGCTGAACGGGTTTCCCCTCACTAACATTCTTTCAGAACATATCTTTTGCAAATCTTTTCCTGCATCCAAAACTGGTTAAACACTGTAAAGCATCATTTTGTAAACATACATATCAGGCAATAAAAGAACAATCTGTTCAAACACTTTAGTTTTGTTTAGTTGACTATTAAGCTTTGGCTGACTCGGGCCTACCAGACAATATAAACAAAATAACCTAACATCTGTTAGACACACTTCTTCTTGATGGTCTGTCCTTAACTATATGTTAAATACTTTTCTTCTAGACGGTATGTCCCTGACTTAACATCTCCCAGGGTCACTTGATCCTAATGGTTTTGCGGGCTCACCAATAACCTATGCGTATACAAATAATATTCCTTTCTGTGTGCAATCATAATTTTAGTCTCAACTATGACAAAGCCCTACACACTGAAATTTTGGGCTAAATTAGTTGGGGCCAATAGCTAATGTATAGGGCGCAAACCTATACCAGTCTCATCTGGTATTCTAATATCTAAGTCATTTTTACTTAGGGATCCCTTCCCATAATTTTCCTTGAAAACCATTTTCAAAATGATTTAAGACCTTTAAATCAAACTCACACAAGGAAAATACATATACTCTATGCTTTACTCTAAATCACCTTTCCATGTTATATATATATATATATACACACTTTACTCAAACCTTAGTTGATGAAAACATTTAAACACTTGAAAGTACCACTTTAAACTCAATTGAAAGTACCCCTTTCTAAAGCATTGAAAGCATTCCTTCGAAACCTAGTAAAAGTACCCTTTATTCATCTAAGCCGAAACGCAAAAGGCTTCTCTTTCAAAACCATATGTAAATCCATTCAAAAGCATTAAAAACCTTCCTTTCGAAAGCATTAAAACCTTAGACATCATATCTTAAAAAACTTTAAAACATTGCCTTTAAACCTTGGAAAAACCTTCCATTTCAACCCTTTCGAAACCATCAGAAACACTACCTTTCGACTCCTTTGAAACCCTTCGGGGAACCACCCGTTCGAAACCATTTAAACAGTGTTCGAAAGCATCAAACCTTTAGAAACTCAACCCTTTTGAAAGCACTTGGGTTCAATTTAAAACATGTGGAAAAACACCTTTCGAAACCTTTTAAACCAACTCTTTCGAAACCTTTGGGTTATACTTCAATCAGAATAAAAAGAGTCATTTAAAACATCTAAGTCGAAAGCCTTCCTTTCGAAACCTATTCCTAAGTGAAGATGTGTTGGTGTCGAACCATCCCTTCGAAAGCATTGGAGAAGCGGTTAATTTTTAAAACAAAGTATACCTTTCGAAACCATTGACTTCGAAAGGTAGAAAGGCGGCTGGTAGGGGTTTCGACCTCTTCGAAAGCATTACTTAAAATAAAAGGGCGCAACCCTTTTAAAACCTTTACTTTAAAACACTTAACTCAGTCGAAAGCCAACTAGGTCAAAAGCTATCCTTTTGAAAGCAAAGCAGGCGCTACTTCCATTTTAAAACAAAAAGGCGCTTCGACCCTTTCGGAACCCCGTGGTTCCGACTCTTACCTTCTGCTTTTGTTTAATTAATTGTGTACCAAGATGTTGATACTATGTGCATTGGTTTGTGGAAGGAGGCAGAGGGTCTTAGGCGAAAGCTACCTTGGTGAAACCAAAAGAGGAGAAACATGCATTTAACATGAATTTCTGATTTTTAACCTTTTTAAGTAAACTTTTTAACTAACCTGCCTTATTTGTCAAACTCCTATTGGTTGCTAATTTTTCTTTTCTAAAGGCGCTGCCATAATTTCAGAATTAATTAATTTAAATCATTTGCAAAACACCCATTCTCCTTAATTAAATATATAAAACATTTAAGTCTCATACCTTAAATAATTTTATATATTCATCAAAACACTTAGGAAAAATCTATAAAAATTCCAGAAAATCCTTTTCAATATGTTTTCTGACATATATAAATCTCAGACCCAAATAATTATTTGTTTAGCATAAATAGTTTAAAACCCAATTAATCATTTTCTTCACTAAAAAATTAATATAAAATCCACATTAATTCATAAAATTATGATAATTGAAACCCACCTCTAAAATATTATATCTGATCTATATTTAAATTCGCAATGCATTTGGATGTCATTTAATAGGGTTTTCATGTTAAACATATCATAAGAATCAATATAAATATGCATAAATCATCAACAAGTATATATAAATATTTAATCATCTAAAACATGGCATTATTATGAAAAAACATTTCGGAATATCCATAAAACCGAAAATCATAAGAAAAGTTAGATGTAGTAATTATTCACCTTAGCTTTATGATTAAAGATGTGAGATTTGCTCTTGTTTAAGTGATTTGATTCTTCCTCTTGAAAATCCTAACTTTATCTTTTCTTGAGATTGAAAATGGTTACCAGCCTAAGAGTCTTTTTTCTTGAGAAAAATGAAATGAACATTTGTTGGGTTTCTTAAGGGTTTAGGGTAGAAGTTCATCCTATTTCCCATTTTTCCCTCCCTTATTTCCTAAAACTGTTATTCATGTTATCTCATTTTGATTTACATTTAACATGGCACGGCTACCCTTGGTTAAATCAAATCTCAATCCACTAATCACCTAACATTATTTTATTTTATTTAGCTGATTAAATATCCTAAATAACTTTACTTAAAATATAGGGTGTTACACTTAACTCGGGCCTTATTAATTACTCACTAATCTATCCAAAAACTAACTTCAAATGACCTTATCTCCAAAACGGTAAGTCCAAAAAGATATTATGATCACTCCATGGAAATAGAGACCATAATATCTTTCATCTAGAAGTGGTTTCAAACCCCAATCTGACTCTTATCAAAAGAGATAGGCCGTATAAGTTTTTAGGGTCAAAACCATCTAATGAAATTTCTAAGGGTCAAAAATGTTAATTCTCAACATTCCCAAAAATTATAGCATTATACGACCCAATTTGGATTTAATAATAATATTTTACGAATCTCTGATACGTGAAATACAGATCGTTACACTCTTCCCTTCCCGCCTTCCACTTTAAGAATTTTGCCCCCGAAATCCCATCAACAAGGTAAAGTCAACAACATAGTTTCCTGCATGCTTAACAACCATAAGCAATCGTATCAAACGTCAATTATGCACACCATAAGCTGAAATTATATATATGCCTTCACTAATATGTAAGGTACTGAACTACCTAATACATAACATCAAATGTGATATCAAATATGAAAGCCAACGATAAAAATGGTCATCTTACGAAGTGAAGAGCTTCGAATAAGCAGTCCTTACGCTCTATTTGGTCTTCCACGTGAAATTTCTCTTGCTTTCACTCCATTGAACCATCACCAACTTCACTAACTTTCTCTTAAGCTACTTCGTATCATATCCAAATATATGAATAGGCATATGGGATCTCGAAGCTTTGGTTCAATACCGATATTATGTAGTTGATCCAGTGGCATATTTCCCAAAGCCTCTTTTAAGATCCTTCCAAAATCCACTGGTGGATAACATATATCTATTGCTTACAATGCTCTTTTGCACACCATAGGGTTGAACAATTCCCTTCACATACCACTTATCTAGCTTCACTACCATTCCACTTGACTTTATGGGTAAAACCTAGCACTTTGCATCAATCTATTGACTGTGACCTAGATGCTACTATACCCTCCTCTAGCCCTTGGAAATCCATCTACATCTGTTACCACTTCCACTAGGGTCCCTAGCGGTTGTAAAAACCCACTAGGCATCTTCTGTTGAGCTTCTACCACTAGCAGCTCATATACCTCAACTATGACATCCACATTTATCCCATTCCAATAAAATTTCCATCCTTTGCATTTTATTGCAATTGGAATGTATAATAAATCTCAAATGATGGTACTCTCATAGTACCTCATTCCTAAATCTGTCAATGTCAAGTATAAACATTATATCATCCTCATAGGGTCGACCTTCTCGGTTGAGTCCGTACGGCCTTATCTCCTTAGACTCTAATCCCACATCTATCCTAGCAGTGATCCTTGCTAGTCTAATATCTAAACTCTAATAGTTCATTCAACTCTATCAGGGTAGGTATACTTATCTAGCTCGCTAAATACTCTTGGTCCTAACTCTCATCTCGGTCGAAAATTATAACCAGCAATATACTCAAATTGTATCCACACTAAAAACACTACTCATAAGTTGGTTTGTCTCCTCAATAACACATGCACAATCCTCAAGTGCATCTCATACTTCTTTTCCACTAGAATACAAGAATATCACCTACGAACACTAGTACAAGCTCACTTAGCTCCCGGTGCTCCACACTATCTCAAGATTCATTCACTCACTATGCAAATACTATAAGTGCTCCTCACTCAGATATACTTCTATAAATGAATCCTCTCTTCCATTGGTCATTCACTTGGACATCCAACCCTTGTTACCTTTTGAGTATCACCCTACTCAAAGGTATAACAACTGGCCACTAGGTCGATACGGAACTCAATCTCCCTACGTGACGATAGTCGATCACCCTCATATGCTTCCTCACTATGGGTACAAATGATGATTCCACATGAAGAATCTGAAGAAAATACAGAAAGCTAACCACAACTACATCCTCAGGTGTACAGTCCAACTATAGATTATGCTCTCCTCATGTCCTAATCATCATCTGCAACATCTCATAGTCCACTATAACTCTATATCCCTTCGATCACTCCATCCCCAAATGATACTGAACTCAACAAAACCAAGCAATGCAATCACAACAAACAAACATCCATGACTTGACAACACTAAGTCTCGACAAACCACACCTAGGTTGGCCGAACCATCCACCAAGTTCGAAACAACCAATGGTCTGCGTACTAGGTCAGGACTCAACCTAATCTATTCACTAGGTCACTAGACATAAAGAGTCAAATGTACTTATATCAAATAAAACACGTAAAGATATAGCATAAATAGAAAGCATAACTTGGATAGTAATGCCCTTCCCTTTCTCCTTCACCTATAGAGTGGTCAACAAAGTAGGAATGACACTCAATGCATAAGCAGATATGCCTTGCTTACCCCTCCACAGCTCTGGATAGTCTTTTTTATATGCCTAACCATACCACATATGAAGAACTTCCTATCCCTACTCTTTGGGGTCTTGCAATTCTTACTAAGATGACCCCTCTCATTGAAATTAAAGCACGTCGAATCTTACTTGCCTTTCTTCTGGCCATCCTTTTCTTAAGACTGCTTCTTTACTCTATTGTTCCATTTCCTCTTGATAAAGCTAGGGGAATTCCCGGGGGCCATTTTGTAACTTATTGCATATATCTGGAGAATTTTTTATAGAAACAACGAACTCCATTTGAAGGAATATTCGGACTCAAACTTCATAAGTGATATCGAGAATAATATGCCAATCCTAATTCATGTTCAAACCAAGTTAAGGAGCTTTAAATTGGAAAAGTTCCAAAAGAAAAGTTGTGGCTGATTCAATCAAAAGGCTAAGTACATCACCTTGAATAACATTGCAATAAAAGCAATGTGTGTACATATATAAATAAATGAATCCGCAAATTTATGACTAAGCTAGGGCTGATTCTAAATGTTTGGAATCCCATGTCAGTGTCATATGATAATAATGCCATGACACAAATCACCGAAGAACCTAGAACTCATAGGAAGTTGAGAAACAAACTTTGAAAACATCCACCCGATAATGGCAGTTCATCGGCGTCGGTGAGAGTTTATTAACAGAGTAGATAATAAAACAACATAACATATCTATTCACCGAAGGACTAGCTCGATTAGTTTAGTGAAAACCGATCAAAGGAATGAGAATAAGGTTTTATAATTGACCCTAAGTGCAAGTGGGAGATTGATAAAGTCAGGGGTATGCTGAGTGGAAATTATGTAATTTGTTAGATATATCTAACTCGATAACCGACCTTGTTTGTAATAAAGGTATTTGATTACTAATATATACTTTCATATATGGTATAGCACTTTCTAGTTAAAAGGAGCCCGAGAAATGTTCCCTCCAGAATGATGGGATGCTTAGCATGAGCAAAATCTAGCCTTGGTTATTTAGCTCACATAGTTAGTATACTGGGCCGAATGTTTCTACCCGACTAATATACCCGCCCTATATATCCAGTTGGCCCCTGGTTTCCCTTACACTTCCCCTTTCTATCAAGCATTCAAATGGGTTGGCTTCTAGAGCCAAAGTTACCTTTGTGAGTTGCTTATCTTCGTATCATTGAACTGACTTGACATACTTGCTCCGTCCTTCTGTCTATTGATAATAAACACTTAGGTAAAGAGCATCTCCATTAAGTAATTAATTTAAAAATACAGTAATTATAAAATCCTTAAATAATACATTATGTGATAATTGTTACAATGAGTTGTAATCATGAGAAATTAATCGCAATACAGAATAACGTATAATTTTAAACATTCCTTGTCAAGATGTTTCGAGAAAGGATATCGATACATCCATTAAGACCAGAGTATGTAACGCTCTTCAAATGTTGGGCAGTGTATTACTCATGGCTACTAGGGGCACTAATGTATTATGTATTGATAGTTACTAGATAACTATGGAATGACTCACTCAAAAGTTTTCTATTGGTTAATATAAGTAAGATCAAACGGAGAATCTCGAAGTGATGATGTTACACAGTTCTCTCGACTTGAGAATACTATTGAACTTCAATATGGATACTTCACTTTCAATTTAGTTAAATTATGGCATGTCATCCATTGAGCGACTATATTTGAGTTTGAGTTGAAGTATTGTAAGTTAAACACCATTCAATAGAAAATTTGTCTCCTCGATTATACGAGATTAATATCACGGTCAACTATAGTTAATTCAAAGTCAAATGACAATGGCCATAGCATTACGATCAATAATAATTGTTATTATTAAACAAAGGACTTAGCGTTTGGACTAATTGAGTTGAATGTGGATGATGTTGGGATTTCGACCAAAAACCAAATTCCATAAGTCATAATGTGATATAGAGTTGACGAATAGAATTGGTGTAAATAATCGTTGCTATAAGGTACCGCTTATAATAGTAAAATGGATTTTACCAAAAATATGTATGTAACATCCTGCCTTTTTGACCATTCAAATCGACAATAAAACCACACATGTTAGACTTGAATAATTCAAAACAACAGATTGTTAATAAAATTTGGGGCAAATAAAATCAATCACAGAATCACAGACACAGAATATTAGAATAACTCGCAGCGGAATAAAATAAACATTGGAGTTCATGAAGCTCCTAGATACATAGTCTCAAACTAATACATAATACCCAAGTCTAAAAACAAATACAACGGAAAGTTTAGATACATAAGTTCTCTACTACAAAAGCAAAAGCTGAGTGGAAATAACTGGAATGGAAATATCAGGTAGACAGCTAAATCTCCGGCGGATCTCTAGCTCCAAAAAGGATGAAACCAAAGCTGTGAAACTCAGGCTGACCCGAGCATAAAGCAAAAACACAAAACACTCGAGTCAGGACATACATACTTATAAAATGTAAATCAACTCAAGTGAACTATAAAAGAAATGCATCAGTAACTTAAAGGATGCTTGGGATCGCCCATCCTTTAAGGATCCGTTAAACTATCTACTATGTAGTAATATACGCTATTATAATAATGTCTAAAGTAAAGTAAACTATTAAAATAGCGTTAAGGCGTTACCCATTTCCCCCTTAACACATTTTATAATGCCAATAGTCTATACAGTACCGTAATGCCCCGTAAACTGGGGCCGCCGGAGGATACCCCATAGGTACGACATAAAACAAACTCATAGAAGGTGCGCTAGAGTAGGTGACACGGCACAACTAGGCAATGCCAAGGTAGATATACCAATTACACTTCCGGACTATTGGTAACGCATAGCCGCAACTACCACCCAACTCGATCCACACTCCCAAATCAAAGGTGCGCACCAAATCAATCACAAAGTAATAGAATGGCTAACGATGAAATATGTCCGATCGGTGGAGCTACCTCACTTGGCACGTCAATTGCTCCTGTTTTAGCCACCTTATGCTAACTCACGGGAGTTAGGTCCACGTATGTATACCTTTAGGATCGTCGCCACCATCCTACTTCATTCTAGAATCTCCACCGCGTACACAGTTGTTAAAGTGGTTTTCGGTATCGACAGAGAGTATGCCCATATCCGATCCCGGTCTCTTTAACAACCAAACGTTATTATAACCCATGGTTATTCAATTTCAAATGGTTTATTTTTCATATCAAACGTATTCCTTTCAAAACCATATAAATTCCATATCATTATTCTTTAAAATATTATTCATTTTTCCAAAGTCGTACACTTCCAATTCATTTAATTATAACCCCTTTGAAATGTAAAAATTTAGAGATCATAGCACTTTAAAAATGTAACCTTTAGAACCATAACATTCAGAACTATAACCCTTTAGAAAATTTTGTAGCATTCTGGAAATGTCACTTTTAAGAAAACGCAGCAGTACAGAAATGCTACTGTAAGAATTCGCAGCGGTGCAGAATTGTTACTGTAAGAATCCGCAGCAGTGTAGAATTGTTACAGTATGAAATCGTAGCAGTTTTGAATTGTTACTGTAATACTTCCTACTATAATAGTTTATATAATAAAATAGTACATATATTTACAGTTTTTATCATAGTCATTATATCATTCTTACTATATTACTCTAATTTTACCTATTTGGTCATTAAAGAAACCATACCTTTAGTTAAATAACTTTGTTACTATAATGTCAAATTTTAAAGTTGAAATCCTTATGCTAAGTTAAAAGTACGTTATTAACTTACACTTTATTTTCTTTTCAGTAAATAACATTTATCATTTTTATTACCCAAGTTATACCATTTACATTAGTTAAAACTTACATGTCAAATGTATGTTTAACTTACATTTTTTTTCCACAAAAAAAAACCATTTATCATTTTAATCACTATTACATGAATTAAAACTTACAATTTATAGGTTAGAATAAAATACCATTATTAAGTCAAATCGGATTATTAAATTTCAATTAACCTTCATTCTGTAAATTAGATTCCAAAATTTACATTTCCAACTATTTATTTCTTATAAAAAAAATTAACTCATGTAAACAAATTCACAGAAATTATTAAATTTTAGTTGAGATTCATATATAGAAATCCAAAATACTTAATAATTTTTAGAAAATCATTTTAAATCAACCACGAAGTCTGTATAAAATTCACTACCCTAGGGTCAAGTAAATACAGACATATATCATTTCAATCCGCAATTTATTAATTTTCCGGGTTTTATATCATTTTAAACCCGCAATCCCAAGTCAAATAAAATTGCTCAGGCCTATCATTTCAGCCCATAACAATTTTCCTTAATCTAAAGATCATTCGGGTATGTATCATTTCAACCCATAGTGAAGGAACTTGCAGTGTGAGAACCGAATATGAAATAAATAGAACAATAAATAACATATCATGGCATATGATCACAACAGGTTTAATATCATAGGAAATAACATAATAAAACATAGGTGAAATTTCTAACTTGCATATACATATCCATACAATTCAATTGTCGTCAGTTCACCAAAATATAAGTATGTTGTCAAGAGTGATTACTCACCTTTCTTTGGTTAGAGAAGTGATTCAAAACACAACACAACGACTACGACAAGCACAACAAATTACGGACAAGCTTGAGTGAGAGGAGAACCCAAATTTGACGCTTTGAAAAATAAAATAATTCCATACGTAAACAAATAATTCACATAGAAAAATAAAAGTAGAAGAATTATATATTTGTAAACATGTGAAGAGGGCTTATCTAGGGAACACATAGGTTTGGTCTAGGGTTTATTTGGGTTCGGCCATAGGGTTTGGTTTGGGTTTGGTTCGGCCATAGGGGTTTGGACTAGGTTAGGGTTCGGCCATAGAGGTTTGGACTAGGTTAGGGTTGGGTTTTGATGGAGAAGGCTCGGCCTAGGGTTAGGGTTTTGGTAGTGGAGGCTAGGCCTAGGGTTTTGGTGGTGGAGGAGACGGTCACGGCCAAGGCAAAGCAAGGGGAAGGGTTTGAGGAAGTTCGGCTATGGGTTTTGTGGTGGGAAGAAGAGGAGTGGAGGCCGAAATTTGTGAAGAGGGAAGGGAAAAAGGAAAGAGGAGAAGTGGTTTTTGGCTAAGGTTTGTGGTTGGAGGGAGAGGAGATAGGTGTGGCCGAAATTTTTGAGGGGAGGAGGTGGAAAATTTGTAGAGGAAAAGAGGAAGAAAGTCTAGGGTTTTGAGGAGGAAGATGAAGAAGAAAACTTGCATTGATTTCTTTCTATGGAGGCACAAATGAAAAATGAGGAGTCTAGAAAACCCTAGGATATTATATAGTCATCTCAACAGGTGGCTTCTCATCTAACTAAAGCATTTCCTAGCCCACTAGTATAAGCCCAAACAAATCAAAATATAAATAAGATAGAAGTTATAGGGAAAATAACTGCGTGTAATACGCCAAAAGTTGTAAATTTTAAGAAGTAGGAATCAAAATTTAACAAAACGAAAAACAAAGAAAATGTTAGAATTAAATCCATCTTCATAAAAAAAAGTAAAAGTTCAAAATTCAAAATTCAAAATTTAAAATTTAAAATTTTCACAGAAAGTCAAACTTTGACCAAAGTTGACCAAAATTTGCATTTTAAGAAAAATCTTTATTTTATTAAATTTGGAAGAACATTTCACATCAAATCCCAAAATATTACAGTAAATTTCCAAATTTATCAAATTTTAAAATAATTATATTCAAAGTCTCAAATGAATTTTCATTTAAAATATTTTCAAAATTTGCAGGTTGTTACAATGTATAGACGATGAATTCAACAAAATGGCACACAATAGCTAATGTGACATGTGCACATTAATATTCAAATTAATCAACATTAATCCCTAACTGAAATTACACCTTTGAGTCACACAATCGTGATGACGAATACTCTGAAAAAACCACAGAGTTTAATTAATTTATAATCGTTGTAAATTAATTAAATAAACTAATATTTACAAAATATTAAATATTTCGTTTCATGTTTGAATGCCATTAGTATTTAATGAAATGCGTATATATAAAAAGTTATATATATGCTCATCGATATCGATAAAATATTTAAATTTGATTTAAATCGATTAATTAATAATGGGTTTAGGAATTTTAAAAGCTTATCTAGGCTTTATCTTGGCCGGGCATATATGGAGAGCAAAGGATTTGATTTGATTTGATTGAGAATTGATGGAGAATTAAAGTAGGAAGGTTTTAAGAAAGGTATTGGAAAGGTTTCAATTGTTCAATAAAACAAGATCCCTTTCATTCATTCATTAATTCATTTCTCATAATCAACTTTCAGGCTCTCCTCCTCTCTCTTCTTCCAATAAAAAATCCATGACTTCCAAGCCATAAAAAAGTTCAGAAAAGAGATCCAAAAAATAAATGTAATATGAGGTGGTGTTTGCCCGTCGTTGAAAAATCCGGAGGCTGATTCAAATTTAGGAGTTATTCTTCATTCAAGGTGTGATTTATTGGCTATATAATAGGTAATTATCCAATCCCTTCCTTCTTCTTATGGCCTTGGAAATTATTTTTCCACTTGCCTTTCCTCTTGCCTTGGAATTTCTGCTTCATTTCCACCTTAGCTTCTTACTCTTTGGAAGCACTTGAGAAATAGAGTCTAGAAAAGCCACTTCCACATGACTCTCAAAAGTAGCATCCATAGGAATATAGCTAAGAGTGAGGTCCTTAAGAGGTTGATTGAGTCTCATAGAAAATTTCTTGGCCTTCTTAGAGAGAGTGTTGATCAAATCCACCCAAAACGGGCCAATTGTGTGAATTCATTTATTCCTTCACCTTCTTATATATTGTTGGTGACATAAGAACTTCTCGGCTTGCAAGCACCTCTTCACCTCAGAAATAAACTAAGCCTAAAACCTTCTCTGAACTCCTCCCAAGTCATAGCATGTTCATCCAACTCTAATTACAACATCCCACCAACACAAAGCTTCTTCTTAAATTTTCCTAGAAGAAAGTCATCTCTTAAGTAAAGTCTCAAGTGCCATATCATCAAAAATCCACTCACTGAACCAAGCTTGAGTCTCAATAAACAACTCAGTTGTAACATCCTATATCTGTATGCCAAAAGCTAAGCGCTACAGATGCTGCAGTCATCAATAGTATTAACTTCTGGTGACAAAATATGGTAATGCTAATGGTATCCATAATATCAGGAGCACTTAAATATGAACAAAATCACAGATTTCAAAAAAAAATATTTTACTGATTACATTTCAAAACAATAATTCATATCCAATTTACATAATCTCTTAACGTTTCCCAAGAAATGATCAAATGTCAATTACAAAATATGCCAAGAGCGATACATGACGATGCTTCCTTGGTTGACCAGAGTCAATATAGTCCTATTTGACTTATAACATACAGCGGAAATAAATAGAATAAACTGTAACTCCTAGTTAGCTATCAGTTAGCTACCTACTTGTCTCCGGAAGCTTTATTCGCCAAAATTACAAAAACCTGAAAACCCCAACCCTCGGTCTACTCAAATCAATTTTGAGCACCCGAGAGTTTATGGGGAAACAAAAACTTCAAATCAAACATAAAGCTTGGTGTGAATAATACTATTACATCTCGGTTTACTGGTAATAAGTGAGACTACACCGCTTAGCGGAAAAGGTTTCCCCTCACTAATACCCACTACAAAGCATATGTTTTGCAAAACTTTTCCTGCAACCAAACTGGTTAATCAAACCGATAATAATAACAATAATAATAATAGCAATGTCTATTAAGCCATAATCAGGTAACTAATGGACTATCTATTCACAAGTAATAAATGGACTATATGTCCGAAAACTGGGCTGGCTGTCCGCAAACTAGACTAACTGTCCGCAAACTGGACCAACTGTCCACAAACTGGATTAACTGTCCGAATCAAAATGGACTATTTGTCTGAATCATTTTCTTAGGGTTAACTATCCTTCATCTTTTTCCTTGAGAACCTTTTCTAAATGATTTAACCTTTTAAATCACACTTACACAAGAAAAATATACTCTTAGCTTTATTCTTAGCTATTTTGCCATGTTATATATACTTTACTCAAAATAATGTTGATGAGTTTTAACAAGGATTACATGTCCCCTCTAAATAATTTAAAACCCTTTTTAACTTAAAAACACTTAGGCTATGCTGCCTAGTTAGTATATTCGAAAACTTTTATTAAAACCTTTAAACAACCCTTTCGAAACACTTAAAAGTAACCCTTTCGAAACATAGTAAAACCCTTTACTTAACCTAAGCCGAGAGGCCAAATCCTTCCTTTCGAAACCATTCAAAATCTTCCTTTCGAAACTATTGAGAAATCTTCCCTTCGAAAACTTTAAAACATTAGACATCCTTCTTCAAAAACCTTGAAACCATGGCTTTCGAAAACATTGGAAAACCCTTTCCTCTTAGACCTTTCGAAATCATTGGGGAACTACCCCTTCGAAACCTGCATTTAAAACCCTTTCGAAAGCATTAAAACACTAAACCTTTCGAAGCCTTTGGGTTCAATTTAAAACATGTGGAAACCTTTTGAAACCATTCAAAAATTTACTCCTTCGAAACCTTTAAAAACCATTTCGGTCGAAACCATTTGGGTTATGCCTTCAAGTATAGCAAAAGGATCAGAAACCCATTAAGTCGAAAGCATTTCTTTCAAAATCATTCCTAAGTAAAGAAGTGATGGTGTTGAAACCACCCCTTCGAAAGCATTGGAGAAGTGGTCAGGTTTAAAAAGCAAAGCAAAGCAACCCTTTCGAAACCAATCTGGGTCGAAAGGTAGAAGAGGCAGTTTTGGGTTTCGACTTAGTCGAAAGCAATTTATTAAAAACAAAGGTGCAACCCAATCAAATCATTTATTTAAAACCTGACCTAGTCGAAAGCCAACCCAGTCAAAAGCGATTCAATCGAAAGCAAGCAGGTGCATTTTCATTTAAAAGCAAAGTATCGCTTCAACCCCTTCAGAACCCCTGGTTTCGACCCTATACCTTCCGCCTATATCCAATTCACTACGTACTAGTTACCTGATACCATGTGCATTAGCTTTGATAGAGTAGGCGAAGGTAAGGAGGTGAAAGCCTGGTGCTGAAAGCATCAAAACAGTAAAACCCATGTAGATTAGTACTTTTTAAAGTATTTCTTTGTACCTAACCTGCCTTGTTTGTCAAATTGTGATTGGTTGCAAGTTTCTCTTTTCTAAAAGGACTGCCAATTTCCAGAAATAACGATTTTGAATTATTTACAAAATGCCCCTTCTCCTTTTTATAAATATATAAAACATTTAAGTCCCAAACCTTAAATGATTTATTATATATCCATTAAAACACATAGGAAAATTCTACAAAAATTCTAGAAAATCACTTTTAATATGTTTTCTAACATATATTAATTTGAGACCCAAACCATTAATTGTTTAACCGTAAATAATTTTTAACCCAAAATAAATTTTCTTCACTAGAAAATTCATATAAAACCCACAAAAATTCATAAAATTTTGAAAATTAAAACCCATCTCTAGAATATCATTTCTGGTCTATATAAAAGTTCGCAAGGCATTTGGATATCATTTGATAGGTTTTCACCTTAAAACATGTCATAAAGTCTATATGAACAAACATAAATCATCAACAAGTATATATAATCATTCCATCATTCAAAAACATGGCAAATCATTGCAAATAGGTTGGGATTTCATCTAAAACTGAAATCAATAAGAAATTTAGGATGTAGTTATTATTCCTCTTAACTTTAGAGATTAAGGAGCTTGAGATTTGAATGGATTTGATTTGATTTAACTTATTCCTTAGCTTTTCTTAATCTTCTTCCTTTTTCTCTTGTTAATGGTGGTCGGCCTCAAGTTTTGAAAATTTTGATAAATGAAAAATGAACGTGCATGGAGATACACGGCCAAGGTTTAAAGGTATAAGAATGGCCTCTTTCCTATTCTACCCCTTCTCTATTTGATTTTAACTCTTATTTTAATTCATTATTTAAATGACAAACCCCTTAATAAAAATCAAATCTCAATCCCCTAATCAACACATTATTTTATTTTATTTAACTAATTATATATCCTAAATAATGTTACCAAAAATATGGGGTGTTACAAACTCCACACCTTAAAGAATTTCGTCCTCGAAATTACGATAAGGTACGCAACAAATTAATCAAAGAGGTAAAACATGCCATCAAACAAGTCAGGATAAGTATCTCTAATCCTGCTTTCAATATCCCGAGTACAGTCCATGTCATCATTGCTCCACTAGACTTTAACTCATTTGACTATCTTGGTTCTAAGCCTCTTCTCATCTCTTGCAACAATGTGAATCGGCTTTCTCACTATAGCCAAGTCCGATTCTACCACTAAGTCATCTAGCACGGTCGGTGTAATAGTAGTCTCCGGGTCTTTAACACACTTTCTAAGATGAGAAACATGAAAAACATCATGGATTCTTGCCAAACTACTCGGTAACTCGACACTATATGCGAGTTTCCTGATTCTCTCAACAATACGAAAAGGTCCAACGAATCTCGATGCCAACTTTCCTAATCTTTCGAAACTGATCACACCCTTCGTCGGTGACACCTTAACAAAAACCTGATCTTCAACTGAGAACTCTAAATCTTTTCATCTTTTATCTGCATAACTCTTCTGCCTAGACTGAGCCTCCTTCATCCTAGCTCGAATGACCTCAATCTTTTTTGTAGCTTCTCTAACCAATTATGGACCAAGAACCAGCCTATCCCCGGTTTCTAACCAACATACGGGAGATTTTCATGGTGTTCCATGCAAAGTTCAAACGGTGCCATCCCAATACTAGTCTGATAACTATTCTTATATGAAAACTCGACTAAATGCAGATGGTCTTCCCATGAACCCTCGAAATCTAATACACAATCTATGAACAAATCTTCTAAGATTTTGTTAACTCTTTGCATTTGCCCATCTGTCTATGGATGGTAAGCGGTACTCATCTTGAGATTGGTTCCTAAAACTTCCTGTAGACTCTTCCAAAACTCGCTAGTGAATAAGGAATCTCTATCACTAACTATACTACTAGGAATTCCATGCAGTCTAACTACATTCTTCATAAATAACTTCGCCAAAACAGGTGCCGTTCTGGTTGACTTAACTGGAATGAAATGGGCACTCTTGGTCAGTCTATCCACTATGACCCATATGCTTTCATTTCCTCTACTAGATCTTGGCAACCTGTCAATAAAATCCATAGAAATAGAATCCCATTTCCAAACCGGAATATCTAATGGCTGAAGCAATCCACTTGGCTTCTGGTGTTCGACCTTTGCATGTTGGTAATTCAAGCATTGCTTTACCTATAAGCCAATATCCCTCTTCATACCTTCCCAGAAGAATCTTCTCTTCATATCCTGATACATCTTAGTTCCTCCCGGATGAATAGTGAACTTCGAACGATGGCATTACTTCAAAACTTCTTTCCTTATGTTTCCTACCCTCGGAACACATAATCTCCCTATCTTTCTCAACCACCCATTCTGGTCAAGGCTGAAATCCTTTAAGTCATCACTCTCCGTTCCACCTCTTAACTTCCTGATCCGTTCGACTAACACTGGATCCTCCTCTTGTTTAGAAGCAATCCTTTCGATCATCACTGGTCGAAATTCCAAACAAGATAATATGACAGTCTCTCCACTAGACCCAGCCTTAGATCTCCGCTAAACTCTACAAGCTGTCAAGGCTTCCAAGTCTTTCCACTCAGAAATCATCGCCAACACTGCATTCTGATGCTTTCTGCTAAGTGTGTCCATTGCCTTATAACTTTTCCCTGTGTATACTCAATTCCAAAATAATAAGCAGCAATAAACTCTAACCACCTCTACTGTCTCATGTTCAGCTCCTTCTGAGAGAACAAGTACTTCAATGACTTATGATTAGTATAAAGCTCGAACCTCTCTCCCAAAAGGTAATGTCTCCACACCTTCAATGCAAAAATCACTGTAGCCAATTCCAAATCATGCGTCGGATATCTGACCTCTTGCGGTTTAAGTTATCTAGAAGCATAGGCGATCACTTTACCTTTCTGCATCAGCACAGCTCCTAATCATGTTCCACACGCATCTATATAAACCACCAAATCTTGATTTTATTCCGAAACAACCAACACAGGTGCATGGGTCAATAAGTGTTTCAAACTCTTGAATGCTTCCTCAAGCTTATCGGTCTAAACAAAATTCACATCCTTCCTTGTTAGCTTGGTCATCAGTGCTTCTATCCACGAGATATCCTTAATGAATCTCTGATAATAACCAACTAACCCAAAGGAAACTCTTTATCTCAATCACCGTCTCGGGTCTCTTCTAACTATTCACCGCTTCAATCTTAGTCGGATCTACTGACAACCCTTTCTTTGAGACTACATGACTAAGAAACTGCACTTCCTTCTTCCAGAAATGACATTTTGAAAACTTGCCTTTGGCTTATGCTGCCTCAGCGTCTCAAGCACCACTCTAAGATGAACTTCATGCTCCCTCTCATCCTTAGAGTATATCAAGATATCATCTATGAAAACCAACATGAACCTATCCAAGTGCTCTTGGAAAACCCGGTTCATCAAATCTGCAAAGAATGCCGGCACATTAGTCAATCCGAACGGCATAACTAACCATTCGATCCATATATGGTCCTAAACGCCATCAAAGGTATACTAGCCTATTCTACTCTAAGCCGATGGAAACCTGTCGCCAAATCCAACTGGGAAATACCTTGGCTCCAATTAACTGATCGAACAAGTCATCAATCCTCGGCAATAGATATTGATTCTTTATCATCCTCTCATTCAATTTACAATAATCGATACATAGCTTTAACGATCCATCCAGCTTCTTAGCAAACACTGCGGCTGCTCCCCAAGGTGAACTACTCAGTCTGATAAAATTATTGCCTTCAAGATCCACTAACTGCACCTTCAAATCCCTCATCTCTGTAGGCGTCATCCTGCTTGGAGGCCTACTCACTGGTTCTACTCCCAGAACCAAATCTATCTGAAACTTAATGGCTTGTTTCGGTGGAAATCCAAATACAGGCTCAAAAACATCCGCGAATTTTCTAACCACGAAAACTCGATTCAACTCATCTTCCCATTCCATAACATCCAACAAGGAATTCACCTCGCCGCTAGAACCTTCTATGCCATAAACAATCATGTTGCTACAATCAGGGCGCCTAAGAGATATTTTCCTATCATGGCAAAATATCCTAGCATCGTACTCACTTAACAAATCCATACCAAGAATAATTCCGAACCCCGCAAAATTAAACACATGCAAATTTTAAACAAAAGTATAACCTAACAAGTCAAACTCTAACTGGTCACATCTTAACCCTAGAGTTGCATACCCTCTTATTGGATTCACAACCCATAAGGAAGTAACTAAATATGTGGGTTCTAGGTTAAGCATATCAATCAAACATCCAGATATAAAAGAATTCGATGCACCAGTATCAAATAGAACGCTTACTGACATACCATGAATCTGAAGCGTACTTACTAAAACTGCCTTACCTTTCTCCTGAGCTGTTGGCTTCGAAGTAGCAGGCTCAATGCATACACCTTGCCATTTCCATCCTGAGTGGGCTCCTTGCATTGATTCTTATAGTGGCCAATCTGGTCGTAATTGAAGCACTGGACATTCTTCTTCCTAGCCACCTCCTTTGCCTTTCCAGCACGACACTCATTAGAAAATGCCCCTTCTTGTCGCACTTAAAACAGACAACCTCAGACCTCCCTTTCTTAGCTGCTCCACCCTTCCAAGCACCCTTCTTAGAAAAGAATTTCCTCTTCTGACTCTGCCCAACCTGGACCTCCTTAGCCTTACTCTTCTCTAGAGAATAAAGCAATTCCTCATGCCTTAAGGCCATCTCCACTATAAAATTATAAGGATCTCTAATATGAGGTAATGTAGACCTTGCTAACTCAGGCTTCAACCCCCTGATAAACTTCTCATTCCTCTTCATCATTGTATCCACTGAAGCATACCCATATCTGGCCAACTCCTTAAACCTTCTAGCATACTCCAGAATAGACATCTCTCCCTGCTCTTACTCAGCAAACTTTCTGATCAGAGCTGACTGTTCCATCGCAGACATGAACCTCCCTTGGAACTTCCCTTTGAAATCTACCTATGTCAAGGTTTCCTTATCCACATCAGTCGTCACACCGTTCCACCAAAACAAAGCTGCTCCTTGAAGTAGTCTCGAAGCAAGCCTCCTCTTCTGCTCATCATTGAGCCCCAAGTCTACAAAGATTCTCTCACTAGTGCAGCAACCAATTCTCCACCTCTATAGCATCCTCTGTTCCTAGAAATGGTTTCCCTCCAAGCTTAGCGTAATATCTGTTTAGCTTAGCATAATGGTTAACTACTGGAACTTCCGGAACTCCTACTCCTGTAGAATCTCCTCCTACCACTCCAGCTGCAATTCCAGCTTGCGTCATATTCACAAAAAATTGATGCATAGCTCCCCTGTCCATTTGCGGGACTCCAGCACCCACATTCTCTGCTTGTGCCTGACCTTGGGTCCTCCTCGTATTAGGTCTGGCATTCCCATCAGTGCCCTCCCCTCCTGGGTAAACTCTTCCTCTTCTACAATCCATATCTGTATTCAAACCTCATGAGATACAAAAAAATAACCTAACAAAGATAGGATACTAGAGATAAAGCGTATACTTATATATAGCAAATAAATACAAGTACATTACTATAGCGTTATCCCATACCCCAATCTTACTCTAATTCCTTACGATTATGTTTTCAAAAAACCATTTTTAACTAAAGTCTTTCATAAACCTATGCTCTGCAAGTTGTAACATCCCGTATCTGGAGGCCAAAAGCTAAGCACTACAGATGTTGTAGTCATCTATAGTATTAACTTCTGGTGACAAAATACGGTAATGCTAATGGTATCCATAATATCGGGAGCACTTGAATATGAACAAAATCACAGATTTCAAAAACAACATTTTACTGATTACATTTCAAAACAATAATTCATATCCAATTTACATAATCCCTTAACATTTCCCAGGATATGATCAAATATCAACTACAAAATACGCCAAGGGCGACATATGACGATGCCCCATTGGTTGACTATAGTCAATATAGTCCTATTTGACTTATTACACATAGCGGAAATAAACAGAATAAACTGTAACTCCTAGTTAGTTATACATTAGCCACCTACTCTACTCCCGAAGCTTTATTTGCAAAAATTACAAAAACCTGAAAATCTCAACCCTCAGCCTACTCAAATCAATTTTGAGCACCCGAGAGTTTAAGGGGAAACAAAAACTTCAAGTTAGACATAAGCCTAGTGTGAATAATACTGTTACAACTCAGTTTACTAGTAATAAGTGAGACCATGATGCTTAGCGGAACAGGTTTCCCCTCACTAATACCCTCTTCAAAACAAATATTTTGCAAATCTTTACCTGCAACCAAACTGGTTAATCAAACAGACTATAATAATATTAATAATAATAATAGCAATGTCTGTTAAGTCATAATCAGGTAACTAATGGACTATCTGTCCACAAGTGATAAATGGACTATATATCCGAAAACTGGGTTGACTGTCTGCAAACTGGACTAACTGTCCGCAAACTGAATTAACTGTCCACAAACTGGACCAACTGTCCGTAGACTAGACCAACTGTCCGTAGACTGGACTAACTGTCCGAATCAAAATGGACTACCCGTCCGAATCATTTTCTTAGGGTTAACTACCCTTCATCTTTTTCCTTAAAAACCTTTTCAAAATAATTTAATCATTTAAATCATATATACAAGAAAAATATACTCTTAGCTTTATTCTAAGCTATTTTGCCATGTTATATATACTTTACTCAAAATAATGTTGATGAATTTTAATGTTGATTACTTGTCCCTTCAAAATAAATTAAAACCCTTTTTAACTTAAAAACACTTAGGCCATGCTGCCTAGTTTGTATATTTGAAACCTTTGATTAAAACCTTTAAACAACCCTTCCGAAACCCTTGAAAGTGACCCTTTCGAAACATAGTAAAACCCTTTACTTAACCTAAGCCGAGAGGCCAAATCCTTCCTTTCGTAACCATTCAAAATCTTCCTTTCGAAATGATTGAGAAATATTCCCTTCGAAAGCTTTAAAACATTAAACATCCTTCTTCAAAAACCTTTAAACCATGGCTTTCGAAAACATTGGAAAAACCTTTCCTCTTAAATCTTTCGAAATCATTGGGGAACTACCCCTTTGAAACCTACATTTAAAACCCTTTCGAAAGCGTTAAAGTCGAAAGCATTCCTTTCAAAATCATTCCTAAGTAAAGAAGTGATGGTTTGGAAACCATCCCTCCGAAAGCATTGGAGAAGTGGTCAGGTTTAAAAGGCAAAGCAAAGCAACCCTTTCGAAACAAATATGGGTCGAAAGGTAGAAAGAGGTAGTCTAGGTTTTGACTTAGTCGAAAGCAATTTATTAAAAACAAAGGCGCAACCCAATCAAATCATTTCTTTAAAACCAATTGACCCGGTCGAAAGCCAAAACAGTCGAAAGCTATTCAGTCGAAAGCAAGCAGGTGCATTTTCATTTAAAAGCAAAGTATCGATTCAACCCCTTCGGAACCCCTTTTTTCGACCATATACCTTCCGCCTATATCTAATTCACTACATACTAGTTACCTGATACCATGTGCATTGGCTTCGATAGAGTCGGAGGCGAAGGTAAGGAGGTGAAAGCCTGGTGTCGAAAGCATCGAAATAGTAAAAACCATGTAGATTGGTCCTTTTTAAAGTATTTCTTTGTACCAAACCTGCCTTGCTTGTCAAATTGTGATTGGTTCCAAGTTTCTCTTTTCTAAAAGTACTGACAATTTCCAGAAATAACAATTTTGAATTATTTACAAATACCCATTCTCCTTTTTTATAAATATATAAAACATTTAAGTCCCATACCTTAAATTATTTATTATATATCCATTAAAACACTTAGGAATATTCTACAAAAAATCTAGAAAATCACTTTTATTATTTATTCTAACATATATTAATTTCAGACCCAACCATTAATTATTTAATCGTAAATAATTTTTAACCCAAAATAACATTTTCTTCACTAGAAAATTCTAATAAAATCCACATAAATTCAAAAAATTCTAAAAATTGAAACCTATCTTTAAAATATCATTTCTGGTCAATATAAAAGTTCACAACGCATTTGGATGTCGTTTGATAGGGCTATCAACTTAAAACATGTCATAAAGTCTATATGAACAAACATAAATTATCAACAAGTATATATAATCATTCCAACATTCAAAAACATGGCAAATCATTGCAAATAGGTTCGGATTTCATCTTAAAACCGAAATCAATAAGAAATTTAAGATGTAGTTATTATTCACCATAGCTTTAGAGATTAAGGAGCTTAAGATATGAATGGATTTGATTTGATTTAGCTTATTCCTTAGCTTTTCTTAATCTTCTTCCTTTTTCTCTTGTTAATGGTGGTCGGCCTCAAGTTTTAAAAAAAATTGATAAATGAAAATTGAACGTGCATGGAGATACATGGCCAAGGTTTAAGGGTATAAGAATAGCCTCTTTAATATTTTACCCCTCCTCTATTTCAATTTAACTCTTATTTTAATTCATTGGTTAAATGGCACAGCTACCCCTTAATAAAAATCAAATCTCAATCCCCTAATCAACACATTATTTTATTTTATTTAACTAATTAAATATCCTAAATAATGTTACCAAAAATATGGGGTGTTACACCCGTCCCCAAATAAGTCTGACCTTTCAAATGGAGATAATCCTATAAAGCTAGGAAAAAACAAGAATGAGTGGTAATGGCAGTGGAGGAATAAACATCACCCCTAGTGCTGCCGATATAGGAGGGACACCTATTAGTGGTGGGGTACCATGTTATAACCTGAAGGTTTCTCCGAAACTATGCTGGCATATGAAGACTCGAAACCTCCACATTGTCCCTAATGGCTATTGCACTAGTGACACGACTCGTTGTAGTTGTTCTGTAAATGAATATTATTAGCAACATTTCCTGAAAGATAGTACAAGATGCTAGAAACAAAAGTTTGAGTGCCTAAATGTAATACGCATAAGTATACAAAAATACAAATATACTCTTTCAATTTATCCCAATTTATGGTGACTAGAAAACCTAACCTCTAATACAAAATGTAACAGTCTGCTTCTTGTGACACCCAGAATTAATGCATACAAGCAACCAGATTCTCCAACAGTGCTACGGATGTAACATCCCGTATCTGGAGGCCAAAAGCTAAGCGCTATGGATGCTGCAGTCATCCATAGTATTAACTTATTGTGACGAAATACGGCAATGTTAATGGTATCTATAATATCAGAAGCACTTGAATAGGAACAAAATCATAGATTTCCAAAAACAATAGTTTCAAGGATTATATTTCAAAAATATCATATCCAAGTTACAAAAATCTCAAACGTAATCCCAGGCATTGATCAAATATAATTTACAACAATACGCCAAGAGCGACATATGAAGATGCCCTATTGGATGATCAAAGCAATATAGACATAATTGTCTTAATACACGGCGGAAACAATTTTAAAATGGAATCCTAATTGGCTATCCGTCAGCCTCCTGCTTGTCTTCGGATGCTTTATTCGCCAAAATTTGTTAAATCCAGAAAACCTAAACCCTCAGCCTACTCAAATCAAATTCTGAGCACCCGAGAGTTTAAAGGGAAACAAAAACTCCAAGTCAGACTTAAAGCCTAGTATGAATAATATATGTTACATCTCAATTTACTGATAACTAGTGAAACAACGCCGCTTAGCAGAACGGGTTTCCTCTCACTAATATCTCTTTTCAAAACATGTATTTTGCAAATCCTTTCCTGCAACCAAACTGATTAATCAACAGATTTTAATAATATAGCAATATCCATTATGCTAAAACAGGAAATAAAATAGACTATTTGTCTAAATCTGAACTATCTATCCTTTATTGGACTATCTATCCTAAATTTTGAGCTATCTGCTCTTTTATGGACTATCTGTCCTAAAATTGATTATAGCAATATCTGTTATGCTAAATAATGAGCTATCTGCCGAAAACAGGTAAAAAGGTTGGACTAACTGTCCTTAAAAATTTAGCAAGTTCCATTATGCTAATAAATGAACTATTTGTTCATATCAGAGCTGACTGGTCTTTCTGGACTAACTGTCCTCTGGGCTGACTGCCTTCAAAATGGACTGACTGTCCGAATTTATAATGAGCTGACTGTCCGAATTTTCTTTTGGGTTAACTACCCTTCAAAATATCCGAGCTAACTGCCCTACAATATCTGAGCTAACTACTCTTTAAATTTTCCTTGAAACCTTTTCAAAATGATTTAATCCGTCAAATCATATATATACAAGGAAAATACATCTTTTGCTTTACTCTAAGCTACTTTTGCCATGTTATATATATACTTTACTCAAAATAATGTCGATGATGTTCAATAAGGATTGTCAATCCTTTAAAATAAGTTAAAGTCTGTTACCCGGCTACTTGGCCCGGCTACGAGGTGATAGTTGCAGATGTTATAGTTGAGCCTAGACGGGATTTAAACCAAAAGAGATATGGAAGTATACGAGTTTGATGTAACTCGATTGATTTGGTGTGTCAGTGGTTCGGCCTACATATATGGTTCGACATGTGTGGGTCGGCCTTAGAAGGATTGACATATGTCGTTCGGCATACATAGATGGTTCGGCATGTATGGGTCGGCATGGGTGGATCGATCGAGGTAGGAAATACGAAGTGGATTGGCCTAAATGGGTCGGCCTAAGGGTTTGGACTTGTTGGCTCGGTATTGGTAATTAAGTAATGGTGGGTCGGCTTAGATGGGTCGGCATAAGTGGATCGGTGTCTTGGGCTCGGTCGCCCCGGTTCGGCATAACTAGGTCGATGCATCCTAAGGGGGTTAGCAGGTTATCTGGTCAATAAAAAGTGAAGTGTACAGTGTTTCTTTGCTTCAAGTCACATCGCTAATTGCTTTGAGTCACTTGAGGGTTGGCTTCGAGTCTCCACGAGGGAACCCCATCTAGGCAGTGATGGTTCGGCCAGAGTGGCTCGACGACTATTGGGTCCGCCATAGAGGGTCGGAATGCATCGGTCGATGCACAGGAGTTGTCAACTGTAGGTCAAAATGTTTGGGTTATGGGCCTACAGAGGGGAACAAGCCTGTCTTCATCTATAAATAGAGGAGCAGGGGTTTAGTTGTGGGGACCTTTTTTCGAGAACTCCAGGGATACTCTGCCATTTTTTGTACTCACTTTTTTTCTGTTCAAACTTGTATTCAAGTTGTTTGTTTACGGATTGTATCTGTACTCAAGTGATTGGTAAAGTAATAAGATTATATTCAAAGTGGACATAGGCAATTACGCTGAACCACTATAAATCTGGTGTTCTCATTTTTGTTGTTCCTTTTGCATTCAACTATGTTACTTTTATGCTTTAATTTACTTTCTTCATTAATCCTTCTACATAATTCTATTCAAGGGTGTTAGTGACCAATTTTGGTGCTAACATTTTGATGCTTTCACTGAGAACGTTCATTCTCAGGCTGTTAGGATCTACTTTGTTGCTACTGGATTGAGGAAATCCGCTGAAGGAGATCCAAGTTCATTCTCAAGAGTTCATAGATTCTACTCATAGTTCCTATGGACAACTCTAAGATGACAAGACCACGTACCAGATCCACCTCCTACAACGCCGATGCTAATGAGACCGCTAGCGTCCAGCAAGTAGGACCTAGCAATCTGCAAGCTAATGTCGGTGCATAACCCGCCATCATCCCAAACCAAGCAGAAGCTGTCACCAAGGCAGAGTTCAATGAGTTGATGAGGAAGCTCATTGAAAGTAGGAGACAGCTTAACGAGCAAATTCAAACAAACGCCAACCCGATGACCCAGATCACTCAGCAGCAGCGTCGGAACGTTGGAGGAAACCCTGCTTCCTACTCATCATCCGACAGCTCCACTTCGTCAGATGAACACCCCAGGCGTAGACGACGTAGTATTGAAACGGCACAAACTGGTGCACCAGAGCAATTGGTGATGACTCGCCAAGATCAAACCAACAGAAATGGTCCAGATTCCTTAGCTGGAACCGTGGCCCCTCAACTGCACCTAGGGAGTCGCACCCAACCTGGAGTAGGAAACTTAGGATCTAGAGCACGCTTGGGAGCTGGTCCACCACCTAGCCAAGGTCGTAATGAAGCGGGTCCTCAGGATGCACACTTTGGTGATCGCCTATCGAGAAGGCAACAGCCGGAGCAATCGCGCAGGACAGATACTGAATTGCCACCTCCCATCCAGACTTCGGATTTATCAGCTTTGGTCAGGCAACTGATGAGGGATAATCAGGGCTTAACCAAAGATGATTGGGGCATATCGAGGAGCCATACTCTGTTTACAGATACAATCCTACAAGCTGAGTACCCCTGGAAATTCAGCATGCCTATTATTCCAGCTTATGAAGGGAAGACTGACCCCCGACAGCACATAATGAGATACGAGTGGATGGACTCGGCTAGGGCAAATGATGCGACCAAATGCAGATGCTTCTCAATAACCCTATCCGGAATCGCTACCATGTGGTTCACCAGACTTCCCCCACGATCGATCTCCAGGTTTGATGAGTTAGCGACGAAGTTCGTGGAGTAGTTTAGGATCCATGCCACTCGCCCAAAGGACGTGATGTCGTTGTCTAGTGTGATCTAGGCTCTGAGGGAGTCGTTGAAGGATTATTTGCAAAGATTTCACATTGCTACTACCAAAGTTAGCAATCCGAATGACCGTGGTCGTGATGCAAGGAGTAGATCCAGACTCATAGTTTAGTGATTGGCTGGCAAGCAAACCACCGACTACCGTAGAACGCTTTTATTCAAAGGCAAACCAATTCATGAGAAAGGAAGAGGCCAGGTGATCAAGACGGAGAAGTGTGCGAGGACCCAGCAAGGAAGCGGTGCGTAGCAACATTGCGGTAAAGTAATCTGGCAAGAACTTTGGTAAGGTCTAAGTCAATGTTCAAAATAAGCCGGAGCAGTCCAAAGGATCCGGAGGATGAAATTCCGAACGAAAGGGGGAAGCAGGAAAGTGGAAACAAAGAATTCCAACCTACAGTGAATATACGCCTCTGAATACATCTTTGGAGAATATTTATCTATCAACTTGTAATACATTCAATACCGAATGCCACGCCCAAAGGAATCGACTGAAGAACAAAAGCAGACTGGAAAGTATTTTCGGTTTCATGAGACCTATGGGCACAATACTGAAGAGTGCAGACACCTCCATGATGCTATAGAAAAGCTGATTCGCTAGAAGAAGTTACAGCAGTTTGTTAAGGATCTATAGAAAGGCGGATAGGGGACATCCGACCCCAATCGTGGGCAAGCTTCAGACCGACCTAAGGAGCCCGCTCAGACCAGAGGAAGGCTGGTCATAAACATGATAATCGATGGACCTCATCCGGCAGATAAGAGTTGGCAAGAAATGGAACGTTATGCTAGTTCCTTGAAGCATGCGGGCTTCGAGTGCTGCTCGAACACAGAAGAAGGGACTTCGTTGAAACAGCAACGAATGATGACTGATGATATAGTATTCAGGAGTAGGGATGCCGATCAGGTGGAGGCATCCACCATTGACCCGATGGTTATCTCAGCTACGATCGGACCGGCGCTTGTGAGAAGAATACTAATTGATTGTGGGAGTTCTGTTAATATTATCTTCAAGAAGACGTATGACTAAATGAAGATGGAGGCGAAGGATCTGAAACCATCTAAAGCCCGCATTCACGGCATTAATGGTGCAGCTACTGGTGCAGTAGGTTTTGTTGAATTGCCAGTTGAACTAGGAGAAGGTGAACGCAGGAGGGTACGGATCCTACCGTTCATTGTTTTGGATGTTGATTCCACGTATAATGTTTTTCTGGGCCGACCGGCCCTGGCGGAGTTTAGGGCAGCTTTGGCCCCGTGGTGTTTGACCTTGAAATATCCAATGGACAATGGAGTTGGTGTAGTGCATGGAGATCAAGCGAATGGTCGTGCTTGTTATGTGGCTGAGCTGAGAGAGGCCCAGCGAAGAGAGAAAGGAAAGGGTGTGGATAAGCCTGTCCGCATCCATGTTGCTGAAAATTAACAAATAGCGCCTAAGCCTTGGCTTGGGTAACACAGTCAGATCTATAGAGACATAGATCCAAGGGATGATGATGATGAACCCAAGGAAGCCAAGGTGGCGCTGGCTGAACTGATGATTGACATTCCAGTCAGCCATGATGACCCATCACGGGTGCTTAAGATTGGATCACAGGTTAACACCTAGATGATGGGAGATCTTACTAATTTCCTTCGAGCGAATCTCGATGTTTTCGCTTAGACCCATTCTGATATGTGTGGGATTTCTCCCGCCATCGCAAGTCATATTTTGAACATTGACCCGAAGTATGTGCCTGTGAAACAAAAGAGGAGAGGCATGGACCTGGAGAGGTCCGCTGCTCTCAAGGAAGAGGTGGATAAACTCAAAGCCAATGGGTTCATCCGCGATGCCCTCTATCCTGAATGGATAACTAATCCCTGCTTCTGAGGAAGGCAAACGGGAAATGGAGGACCTGTGTTGATTACTCGGAACTGAACAAGGCATGGCCAAAGGATAGTTTTCCACTGCCCAGAATTGATCAGCTGGTCGAGTCGACAGCAGGACATGAGTTATTGTCATTTATGGAAGCATATTCAGGATACAACCAAATCCCGATGCATATTTCGGACCAGGAGCATACCAGTTTTGTCACAGACATTGGATTGTTCTATTACATAGTGATGCCATTCGAGTTGAAGAACGCAGGGGCAACTTATCATCGTTTGGTAAATTGGATGTTTAAAGACCAGATTGGTAGAATGATGGAAGTCTATGTGGATGATATGCTCGTGAAGTCACGACAGTCAAACGACCACATTCGAGACTTAGCAAAGATGTTTGATATACTCAGATTTTATGGAATGAAAATCAATTGAAATGTTCCTTTGGCATTGTGTCGGCAAAGTTTTTAGGTTTCATTGTCAATGCGCGAGGAATCGAAGCGAACCCAGAAAAGATTCAAGTTATTCGAGACGTACAAGCACCCATAACTATAAAGCAAGTACAAAGCTTGAATGGGAAAGTCGCTACGCTGAGTCGATTTATATCCAGAGCAACCGACAAGTGTATTCCTTTCTTTAATGTAATAAGGAAAGGGAAAAGAAATTTTGAATGGACGTCGGATTGTGAGGACGCGTTCCGAGCTCTGGTGAGTCACTCGGAGAGGCCCCCTTTTCTATCAAAGCCCATAGACCATGAGGAGTTGTATGTTTACTTGGATGTATCCCAGCATGCCATCAGTGCGGCTTTGTTTCATGAGGAGGACTGAATCCAAAAGCTAGTGTACTATGTTAGTAAGCGTTTAACGGGGGCAGAGAGGAATTATACCAAGATTGAGAAGCTGGCTTACTGTTTGGTGATCGCATCACACAAACTCCACCCGTATTTCCAGGCACATCCGGTCAGTAACTATACCGATCAACCTTTGCGACAAGTGCTCCAACGACCAGAGACTTCTGAAAGATTACTCAAATGGAACATTGAGCTAAGTCGGTTTGACATCACCTACCTGCCAAGGAGGGCTATCCAGGGACAAGCACTAGCAGATTTCATTGTATAGTTCACTATATCAGACGATCCAAGTGGAGGTGATGTGTTTCCCGCTGTTCGATGGAAGCTATATACCGATGGGGCATCCAATGACCATTGTTCTGGGGCTGGTGTTAATCTTGTAACTCCCAAGAACCGATCGATTTGTTATGCTTTGAAATTTAATTTCCCCACTACAAACAACGAAGCCGAATATGAAGCGTTGATCGCTGGACTGAAACTTACCAAAGAACTTGGAGTAAAATCGGTTGAAATCTTTTGTGACTCACAGTTGGTGGTATGCCAAGTATAGGGAGAATATCAGGCAAAGGGACAAAGGCTTGCCCCGTACCTCGCTCAGGTTCAAGAATTTTTGGCGAACCTCGAATACTACGACATTTGCACATTCCATGCAAACAAAACGGGGAAGCCGATTCCTTGGCAAAGTTTGCAAGTACTGGTGATGCATAGCAGATGGGCTTGGTTCCCATGGAACTTTACATGCCTCAAGTATAAATGAGATGGAGGTAGATTTTGTGGTGAAGACGGAAGCTGAAAGGGAGTCGGGATGACCCCGTTCAAAGAATACTTGTTACACGGAACCTTGCCCGAGAGAAAGAACGAGAGACGACAAGTCATTCGCAAGGCCTCGCGGTTTATAATGCAGGATGGAATGATGTATCGGAAGGGATTCTCCATTCCCTTGCTTAGGTGCATCACCCACGATGAGATAAAGCGGTTTTTAAGAGAAGTCCATGAAGGAGAGTGTAACGACCATACGGGAGGGTAGACACTAGCCAAAAAGATACTCCGCAATGGATACTATTGGACGACCGGGAATCGGGATGTCGCGGACTATGTAAGGAGATGCGACAAGTGTCAAAAGTATGCAAAGATCCCCTAGCGCCGCCGACGGAACTCGCGCAAATGGTTAGTCCATGGCCATTTGCGATATGGGGGATCGATATAATCGATTCCTTGTCAATCTCCAAAGGTGGTGCGAAATATTGAATTGTCACGGTCGATTACTTCACCAAATGGGCAGTAACGGAGCCATTAGCTACGATCACCACCAAAAAGGTCGTTAACTTTGTTGTGCGAAAAATTATATGCCGCTTTGGTCTCCCATGGACTATCATTACTGACAACGGAACTCAATTTGACAGTGGAGAATTCAAAGAGTTCTACCAAAAATATTGCATTGAGGAAAGGTTTGCAGCAGTCGCTCACACTAAAGCGAATGGGCAAGTTGAAGCCGTAAATAAGATAATCAAGTCCATCTTGAAAAAAAATTGGAGAAGGCTAGAGGCAAGTGGGTGGATGAGCTTCCAGCAGCACTCTGGGCCTACAGAACCACCCACAAGTCCGCGACTGGCCACACTCCTTTTGCCTTGGCATACGGTACTGAAGCTGTTATACCCGTGGAACTTGAAGTTCCTTCTCACCGGGTGACTCATTATGATACTAGAATGACCGATATCTTTTACTAGAGTCATTGGACTTTGTTGACGAGAAGCGTGAAGAAGCTGATTTAAGGGCGGTTGCATATCGGCACCGAGTCGCCCGATATTATAATGAAAAAGTTCGACCAAGAGCTTTCGATGTGGGCGACCTTGTTTTGAAGCGAGTTTTTCCAGTCCCGTCACGTATGAATCCCACATGGGAAGGTCCCTACATCATCGAACGGAGGCGTGGAGAAGGAACCTTCAAGCTAACGACTATTGGTGGCATGACACTGCCCCAGAGCATGGAATAGCGAGCATTTGCACCGTTATTATACTTAGTTTATTTCTTTTGCATTTTAGTAGCAATTGTTTCCATTATATGTTTCTTTTGTTGTTCTTTGTTTTCAACATGTAATAAGATAATTCAGTTTGTCCCTATTTTCAACAATCAATAAAGGCTTGAAGTTGTTCTTCTATGAACTATTGGTGTTCTGTGTTTTATAATTTCATGGCAAAATTAATTTTCATTAATCTATCTAGCGTATGAACGCACACACAAAACTAAAAGTCGACCAGTTACGATTCAAAAATCTCTAAGTCCCTGAAGTGGACTGGAGTCCTCTAAGTCTCCATAGCGTGGACTAGAGTATAAACGACTCAAACATATCTAAGTCCCTAAAGCGGACTAGAGTACTCTGAGTCCCCAAAGTGAGGACGAGAGTATAAACGACTTAAAATCTCTAAGTCCCCAGAGTGCGGACTAGAGTACTCTGAATCCGCAGAGTGCGGACTAGAGTATAAACGGTTCAAAAGTCTCTAAGTCCCTGAAGCGGACTGGAGTACTCTAAGTCCCCAAAGCGTGGACTAGAGTATAAACGATTCAAAAATCTCTAAGTCTGGACTGGAGTACCCTAAGTCTCCAGAGCGTGGACTAGAGTATAAACGACTCAAAAATCTCTAAGTCCCTAAAGCGGACTAGAGTACTCTGAGTCCCCAGATTGCGGACTAGAGTATAAACGACTCAAAATCTCTAAGTCCCCAGAGTACTCTAAATCCCCAAAGCGTGGACTAGAGTATAAATGATTCAAAAATCTCCAAGTCCTTTGAAAGCGGACTGGAGTTTAAATGACCCGTAAGATTTTAAATCTCAATTACAGATTAAATTATAAGCTAAGCGATGAGAATCTATGAATGCAAAGAAACAAGATTTTATTTACTTCTCTAAAAAAAAATTCCTTACAACTTCTCCGAAAGTTCGAATACCAAGTTTATCTACAACGACTACTGACAAAATAAAAAGAAAATGAAAAGGAAATGACTACATGATTTTGACTTATTTAAGCTAAGCGAGGCATGATAGGATGACAACTACTTCTTCGGCTTTCTTTCCTTCTTCGGCTTCTCCGAAGTTTCCTTAGTTGAGCGTTTTCTCCTAGACCCCTTGCTTCCAAGCAACGTGGCATCCGAGGAAGGAAGGGGAACTTCCAAAGTTGTGGTCCCACCGGGGAGAATGACCTTCAATGGCCTATTTAGGGAATCGTCGAGTTCCACCACCCTAGATTCTGTCTTAACTTAGATTCTTTCTCCTCCTCCTCAAGTTGCTCCTTCAAGCTAAGCTGAGAAGTATGCTCGAAAGCACCTGTGATTTCGACATCGTCATGTTCTTCAACAGGTGAGGGATCTTAAGATTTATCCTCATCTAGCGCCCCGATCGCTTGAGCATCGGGACCAGGGGTATCTCCGGTGTGAGGTACCTCAGCCTCTTTTCCTTCCCGCTCCATGGCGACCTCACTCCTTGGAGTCGGCTCGGGGACCAGAGTGACCTATACGAATTCATGGAAAGTAAATGTTAGAATACATCCATTACTCGCCAAAAGCGATGATTTTCTAAATTCTAGAAGGTGAAGCTATGTACCATCTTCCAATTGACTTTCAGTGATCCTCGGAGTATCACCCTCAGGGATTGGGGATAAAATGTGAATGCCAAGTCCGGGCTTCTCCAGGTCATAACCGACATGCTTCTCGGGAGGCCCAAGTGACGAAGTCTTGGCCGGTTAAACGGGAGGAGGAACTTGAGACTCAGAGTCGGACGGCCAACAATATCTTTCTTACCCTTCGATGACGGGGAGTCTCTTCCAAAGAGGGCTTTAGCCGCAAAGAAGTCTAATGGCTCATTTCCTCGGAGCACTTCCCTCACGAGAGCCTCTTTATCAACCACTTCAACGCCTAGCTCCACTTTCTTAATTTTTATTAAAGTATCCCATGCTTCAGCTAGTGATTCGAGATAACCATCGCCTAAGAAATACAGGTCGTAGTGCATGAGGACTCTTGCATTGTACTCGGCGATGAGCGGGTCAAAGGAACACTTAATATCTTCTCTGCCGGCTTTGGTTGCTTCCTCAATTCGGGAGCCTACCTCTGAAAGTGCCGGCTTTCTGCCTTCTTTGCGAGCGACATCTTTTAGTGCTTCAATCTTGAGTAGCTCTTCGTCGAGTTTTGTTTTAAAATTCCCCATCTCGATGATTTCATCGCAGTATTTTTGTGATTCTTCCTACGCTGCGATTTTTTCTTCCTTTTCTTTGGAAAGTAGCTCCTCTAACTCTTTGACCCGATGGGCGAGGGCATCTTTCTCTTTTTGCAGAAAGTCTTTCTCCAGAGCTAGAGCGTCGCTGCATTGAACTACCTCGTTTAACTCTTTTTTATAACTGGCCTCTAAGCGTCTGACCGCCTCAGCTGTTTCCTTGGCATTCTTTTAGGCTGTCTCGAGTTGAGATTTGTATGGGAGTAGTTCCTCGTCCTGGCCCTTTATAATATCTCTTTCGTGAATGGCTTCGAGTTTAAGGCGGTCAATTTCGTGCTGGCACTCGATGGAGACTTCCGAGACTTTTTCCACTAAGTGTACGAACGCGTCATGCTGGAAATACATGTCGTTGTTGCAAGAAATAACGCTCTGTTTGACATGCCCAGGAATAGGATGAATTGCGGGGAGAAGTTTCAGTCCATCAAAACATATCTTCGAAAACGTAGCTCTGAGCTCGACTAATTTTTCTACCGCGGTCAAATCGTGAGCAGGAGCTGGGGGAGTCTGCCTTACCGGAGTCACAGATTTCTTGTGAGGCTCACGGGTTTTCTTGCTGCTCGAGGAGCTAGAATGTTGGTCGCGAGGGACTTCGAATTGGGAGCCTTTCTGAGCAAACTTGTCCCCAGTACGCGCGGGAAGATTGGGAGGATAATTTAGATATGAGGAGTGGTCGTGGGACCTCCTTCGGGAAGATGAGGACGACTCTCTAGAATGATAGTCTCTATCTCCACCTTCATCCCTATTTTGTCGTTTACCCGATCCTGAGTCTCGACCAGAATGATAAAAGACGGAGGATCCTCGGAGATGATCAATGCCATGTGTGCGCCCCATTTCACATGTACGTAAGATTAAACAAGAATGAATTAGTAGAAGTCACACGATAAATTGAATTCAGGTGCATGATGGAGTGTAAGTGTTCGCGTATGTCCTAGTGCATCCCCTCAACGAACTGGTGTTTTTTGCTTTACTCATCGGAGTTTTCTCTCCCTGGTCATGAAGATGGGCGCCTTCCTCACTTCTCACAGGTAAGTTAAATGCCATAGCGTCGGGATTATTAAAGTCATAATTCAACAGGTCGTCGGGGATAGTCAAGTCAGATAGTCCCTTAAGTGAGCTTTCCAATTTTTAAGAAGACGATCCTTTTTCAATAGGGGTTATCATGACCTTTGAAGTTCCACCGACCTTTCTCTTTTTCAGCTTATACGCTAAGCTCTTCTTCTTTTTCGAAGGAGGCGATGGTTGGTCGCCGGGTGCATCAGCTACTGGCGCTTGGTTGGAACTTATATTCTCATCAATCACCACTGGCGCCTCAGTTTCTGTAATCTCGCCTTCCTCGATAATATCGGGAGCCCCTTTGGCGGGGGCACCGAAGGACCAGCTTGATCTTTACTCACTTCCGCGGTCATTCTTGTAGTTGTGGTCCCACTTAGAAGCTAGTCGTGCGATCCACTTCTAGCAATTCGAACCTCGATAGCAGTTCGTTGGTAACTACCGATTTGATTTCCTAGAATCAAATATTTCATTTCATCTGGGAAAAGCCATCTCTTTCTCCATAATGTCTTTGCCATTTGATCCAATAGCGTTCCATTAGATAGGAAGAGATTTGATAAATACTAATAACTCTCGGATGGAGTATTAGAACGGAAAGATCCATTAGATAATGAACTATTGGTTCTAACGCATTAGATATTTACCTAAACCAGTGGGTCCTTGGACAGATCCAGTCTTCCACAGGGGTAGCTCGAATAGCCTTAACGGCCTCAGAGTACCTAGCGCCTTCGGGTCGTGGGCAGATACCTGTAAGGATTAAAAGAAGTTCAGACTTTTAGAAAATGGGCCTTAAATCTTAGAATGAAGAGTGAGATAAGGATGAGACTTAGTCCTTCCAGCCATCTTCTCGCAAAGCCGGGAGGACAACGTACGTAAAACCACTCCTATTTGAACTGAGAAAGCTTCTTCCACGTGCCCATCAGAACTTGACATTTGGGGTATGGCTTGAGGAATATGTAGGATGGACTATCAATATGTCGCTCAAAGCGGTAGATGTAACGGATGTCCTCAGGAGTTGGAGGTCTAAATAGGAAGCTCATGAAGAGAATGTATGTACCATGGATAAATGCATGGCTATTAGGGTGTAGTTGTGCCGAAGCAATCCCTACATATTGTAATACTTCACGGATAAATGAATTGAAGGGTGGCACGCTTCCGGCCTAGCACATGAACTTGTTGCACGCAGTGTAGCCAGTTGGGGGCAAGTGGGGCCGATCATGAGCTGACGGAACCAGGACATCGTCAAAAGGGATTCCATGGATAGAGCACAATCGACGGAGAGCGGCTTCATCGATTTTAGAGGCCTGTGAATCAACGGGGTTATCTAAAATGACAGCTTCGTCCACGGCATCAGGGGCCGGACCGATCACCTCAGTAGGGAGAACTGGAATGACGAGAATAGGGGCTAATGACGGACTTGACATCCCCACTACCTCTTGTCGTGAACATGGTCCGGGCTTGTCAGAAACAATGGCGAAGCTTGACTTCTTAGACATCTCCGAGAAGTGATTGGTGTGAATAGATACATGTTTAAGCTATACTTGAAAAATAATCGACATTAGAATATAACAACAAAATATTCCCCTCGTGTGGTGTGTGAATGTAACCATTCAAGCATGAATATAAATGAATTAAAGTTCTAAAGACTGGTGAAGCGTGATTCAGCTTTAAACTATCATCTTCGGAGACCGGCATCGCTGACCGTCTCGGATAGCTTGTCCTATGTTCGGTAGCGGAAGTCTTGGAGTCGGGTATTGGCATCATAGACTATAAAGGTTGTTACTTATATTTGTCGAGATAGATTCGCGTGTAAAATTACTTAAGTTATGGGGTAGTTAATCCGGATTAAGTCCTTGGGCTTATGTGCTTTGGTCCTTGTCATTGTCCATTATGTTATGCTTTGGTGTGGAATTAAGTTGTCCTGATTTATGCGGTGTTCAAGTTAGAATAGCCCTGATTGCCAATACCGACCCCAACACCTTGTGTCGATCCAAGCATTTTATCTCCTATACCGATCACCCTTCAAAACAACCGATCCACTCACTCTCTCAAGACAACCGACCTACTCTCCTATGAACTACCGACCGCCTCTCTAGGCAAAAACCACTGTCTCGTACTTTCCCTCGATACCGATTCTTTCGATACCGACCCGCTTTAATACTAAAATCCAACCGACCGACTTTCCTTTAGATTTGTCGACCCAGCCTTAAAAAAGAAAAAGAAAAACTCCTCTACCAGTCGGCTTCCACCAAAATATTCCAGCCTAAATTTTCCTAAGACACCAGCAAACTAAGGCTACCGATCGGATTCTTCACTCCTCCTACACCGACCCTTTCTTTCCATGACAGCAAAATCGTTTTCTTCTCCAAACCACCTACCACCATTTTTACCTATGCTCTCATTCCCACTCTCTCTCTCTCCTCTTCCCCGCCAGGAAAAATTAAGTACCAACATAGCTCTGTCCTAGTTAATGGCCAGGAAGAAACAACCCATGAGTTTTAAATATCTCACATATGTGTTAATTCGAGGATTGGGCGAGTGATTCTTGGGGGTTTGGAGTTGAGGAGAATGGGGTAACGTGTTTGGAAGATGATGGAGTGAAGAGGAGAGGCAGTTCGGTGAGGAGGAGGAGTGTGGTTTAGCACGGTGATGAGGAAGGAAAGATATGGAGTAAGTTGGAAGGCTTGGAAAAGTGAAGTAGAAGTGGGAGGAAATGAAAATGTAGGCTTTTATATGATGAGGGGGAAGCTGAACGGACACTATCCCATAGAACCGGTCAACTTGCTTTGGTAGGTCGGTAAGGGAACGTACCGGACGTTACCAGGTGAACCGACTGTGTGGGTCGGCCTTCGTATGCCGACCCACCCCTTGTTTTAAAAATAAAAAATAAAAAATAAAAATAAATAATATGTAAATGAATAATAAAGGTAAATATAATGATGATAAAATATGATATGAGAATGTAAACACATATAATAAAGATTAAGGATGATAATCTGGAAAAGAGACAGATACTACCGGATAGGTGAAAGAGCATGGATTTGGAAAATCCACCGTGATTCAACCTTCGAAAGGTTGTATATACTCAGCTTTTGAAACGTTGTATCAGGATATTGGAAGTTTCTTCAAGATTAAGCTAGTACGTTCGGACAACACGAAGCTTCGTCAAAGGCCAATGAAGAACAACAGTCGGTTATCATTCTGAACGAATCAACCTCTGGAAGGAGGAATTACTCGTTGATTCAAAGCACGCCATGTTGATTCACACAACGCAGTTTGGGGGGCAAATGTTAGCCGGCTACTTGGCCCGGCTACGAGGCGATAGTTGCAGAGGCTATGGTTGAGCCTAGATAGAATTCAAACCAAAAGAGATATGGAAGTATACGAGTTCGGTGTAACTCGATTGATTTGGTGTGTGAGTGGTTTGGCCTACATATATGGTTGGGCATGTGTGGGTCGGCCATATTGGGTCGGCCTAGGTAGGTCGGCCTTAAAAGGATTGATATATGTGGTTCGGCTTACATAGATGGTTCGGCATGTATGGGTTGGCATGGGTGGATCGGTCAAGGTAGGAAAGACGAAGTGGATTGGCCTAAATGGGTCGTCCTAAGGGTTCGGACTTGGTGGCTCGGTATAGGTAATTAAGTAATGGTGGGTCGGCTTAGATGGGTCGGCATAAGTGGATCGGTGTCTTGGGCTCGGTCGCCCTTGTTCGGCATAACTGGGACGGTGCATCCTAAGGGGGTTGGCGGGATATCTGGTCTATGAAAAGTGAAGCGTACTTTGCCTCGAGTCACATCGCTAGTTGCATCAAGTCACTTGAGGGTTGGCTTCGAGTCATCCACGAGGGAACCCCAACTAGGCAATGATGGTTCGGCCAAAGTGGCTCGGCGACTATTGGGTCGGCCATAGAGAGTCAGAATGCATAGTTCGGTGCATAGGAGTTGTCAACTGTGGACCGAAGTGTCTAGTTCATGGGCCTGCATAGGGGAACCAGCCTGTCTTCATCTATAAATAAAGGGGCAGGGGTCCAGTTGTGGGGACCTTTTTTCGAGAACTTCAAGGATACTCTACCATTTTTTGTACTCACTTCTTTTCTGTTCAAACTTGTATTCAAGTTGTTTGTTTACGGATTGTATCTGTACTCAAGTGATTGGAAAAGTAATAAAGATTATATTCAAAGTGGACGTAGGCAATTACGCTGAACCGCTATAAATCTGGTGTTCTCGTTTTTGTTGTTCTTTTTTCATTCAACTGTGTTACTTCTATGCTTTAATTTACTTTCTTCATTAATCCCTCTACACAATTCTATTCAAGGGTGTTAGTGACCAATTTTTGTGCTAACAAAGTCCTTTATAACTTAAAACACTTAGGCTATTTGCCTAATTCTTATATTAGAAATCTTTGTTTAAAACCTTCAAATAACCATTCGAAAACATAGAAGGTAACTCCTTCAAAATCATTCGTAAAACCCTTCGAAAGTATTGAATGTAACTCCTTCAAACCCTTTAATAAACCTTTCGAAATCATTGAAGGTAACTCCTTCTAAACCCTTTAAAAGCTTTATTTTCATAAGCTTTAAAACATATGACACCCGCCTTTAAATCCTTTAAACAGCCTTTCGAAAACATAGCTAAACTATACCTTTCGGAATCAATGTACCTCAAAACCTTTCTAAGATATTGGGTTCAATTTAAAACAGGTGGAAAACCTTTGGTAACATCAAAGTTAACTACTTTGAAACCTTTAAAATATTTCGACTTAAAACATTTGGATTATGCGAAGGGATCAGAAAAACATTGGAGTCGAAAGCAACTACTTCGAAACCTACATAAAACCTTTCGAAATCTAACCTTTCAAAATCAAAACCTTTCGAAATCTAACCTTTCAAAATCAAAAGCTTTTGAAATCAAAGCCTTTCAAAATCAATGGAGAGAGGCGGCAAGTTTTAGAAAACAAAAGATAACATTTGACTCCATCTATGTCGAAAGGTTAGGAAGCGGAAAATATGCTTCCAGCCTGGCTGAAAGCTATACCTTTTGACTTTGCCGAAAGGTTTCAATTAAAACAAGAAAGCAAACCAATCAAAACCTTTTCCTTTTAAACCTTTTGACAATTTCGAAAGCTCTTTGTCGAAAGCTAGCAGCTTTATTTTTTCTTTAAAACCAAAGCGAAACTTCATCTCTTCTGAAAGTTATAACCCTTCGTCCTCAACCTTTCGATTTCCTTCAATTCACTACCTACCAGTTTCCTGATACCATGTGCATTGGTATTTAATCTAATTGGAAGGTTTGATACCCTTCGACCTTGTCGAAAGGTCTGGAATGAAGGCGGAAGCCCTTTCCGAAAGAGTTGAAACAGTGAAAATACTGTTTGAAATAGTTCTTTTGTAACCCACCTGCCTTGTTTGTCTAAATTTGATTGGTTGCCAGAATTTTATATTCAAAAGTGCTGCTGACTTTCCTTATTTAGAAATTTGAATAATTTTGAAAAAGCCCCTTTCTCATTTATAATTGTATAAAACATTTAAGTCTCATACCTTAAATAATTTTATATAACTATTAAAACATCTTCAAAAATTATGGAAAATTCCTAAAAGTAAATTAATATGTTCTCTTCAACATATAAAAATTTCAAATCCAAACAATAATTATTTTACTCGTAAATAATTTTATAATTTGAATTAACCTTTTCTTCCTTAGAAAAATCATAACAATTCCACAAAAATTCTGATAATTCTGAAAATTGAAACCCATCTCTAAAATAACTTTTTAGATCTTTATAAAAATCGCAAGGCTAACGGTGTCATTTAATAGGGTTTTCATCTTAAAACATTTCATAAAATCTATATCAACATACATAAATCATCAACATGTATATATAATCTTTTATCATTCGAAAACATGGCAAACATTTGAAAAATCATTCGGAATTAACCATAAAACTGAAACCAAAAATATTTAGAGTTGTAAACGTTATTCACCTTTTCTTTAATGATTAAGGAGCTTGAGATTTGAATGAGTTTGATTTGAATTTTCTTTCCTTAAGCTTCTTTTTTGTTTCCACTTCTTCTTCCTTCGTTAATGGTGGTCGGCCAAGCTTTTAACTTTTTGAAAATGAGAATGAACGTGTGTTTGGAATACATGGCTTAAGGAAGACAATACAGGAATGGCCTCTTTCCCATAATACCCCTCCTCTAATTCATTTTAACCCTTTATTAAGTTTATTAGTTTAAAAAGGCATGGCTACCTTAATTAAATCAAATCCCAATCCCCTTATCAACACATTGTTTTATTTAGTTTATCTAAATAAATCTCCTATATAATGTTATCAAAAATTTGGGGTGTTATAGACTCCTCGCCTTAAAGAATTTCGTCCTCGAAATTACAATAAGGTTCAAAACAAATAAGAAGGTAAACATACCATCAAAACAAGTCATGATAAGTATCTCTAATCCTGCTCTCAACCTCCCAAGTACAGTCATCGTCACTCCACTGGACTTTGACTAATCTGACCATCTTGGTTCTAAGCCTCTTCTCATCTCTCGCAACAATGCTAACTGGCTTCCTCACTATGGTCAAGTATGGTTCTACCACTAAATCATCTAGCACTATCGGTGCAATAGCAGTCTTCGGGTCTCTAACACACTTTCTGAGATCAGAAATATGAAATACATCATGGGCACCTGCCAAACTGCTCGGTAATTCAAGTCTGTACGTGAGCTTCCCAATCCTCTCAAGAATAGGAAAAGGTCCTATGAACCTAGGAGATAACTTCCCCGACTTCCCAAATCTAAGCACAACCTTCATCGTTGATACTTTGACGGAAACCTAGTCCCCAACTGAGAACTTCAAATCTTTCTGTCTCTTATATGCATAACTTTTCTGCCTAGACTGAGCCTCCTTGATTCTATCTCGAATGATCTCAATCTTTTCTGCAGCTTCTCTGACCAAATACGGATCAAGAATCAACCTATCTCCGGTCTCCAACCAACAAACAGGAGATTTGCATGGCCTCCCATACAAAGCTTTAAATGGTGCCATCCCAATACTAGCCTGATAACTGTTGTTATACGAAAACTCGAGTAGATGCAGATGGTCCTCCCATGATCCCCCAAAGTCTAGAACACAAACTCTCAACAGATCTTCCAAGATCTTGTTAACTATTTCCGTTTGCCCATCTATCTGCGGATGGTAAGCAGTACTCATCATAAGCTTGGTTCCCAAAACTTCCTGCAGACTTTTCCAAAACTCGCTAGTGAACAAGGAATCTCTATCACTAACTATAATGCTAGGAACTACATGTGGTCTAATCACATTCTTCATGAACAACCTTGCTAAAACATGTGTCGTCCTAGTTGACTTAACTGAAATGAAATGGGCACTCTTGGTCAATCTGTCCACTATAACCCATATACTTTCATTACCCTTGTTCGACCTTAGCAACCCGTCTATGAAGTCCATAGAAATAGAATCCCACTTCCACACTGGAATATCTAACTGCTGAAGCAAACCACTCGGTTTCTGATGTTCGGCCTTTGCTTGCTGGCAATTCAAGCAATGCCTTACACACAAACCAATGTCCCGCTTCATTCCTTCCCAGAAGAAACTCCTCTTCATATCCTGATACATCTTAGTACCTCCGGGATGTATAGTGAACTTCGAATGATGGCATTCGTCTAAGACTTCCTTTCTTATGTTTCCTATACTCGGAACACATAATCTTCCTTTCTTTCTCAACCACCCATTCTGGTCAAGACTGAAATCTTTCAAGTCATTGCCCTTGGTTCCTTCCTTTAGCTTACTGATCCGTTCAACTAACACTGGATCCTTCATCTGCATAGAAGCAATTCGTTCGATCAAAACTGGTCGAACTTCCAAACAAGATGATACAACTATTGTTTCCTGGGGATTTGACCAGGCAACTAGTGCTCGGCATCAGAGAGTGTTCGGCATCCAGGAATGTTCGGCATAGCAACCATCATCCATGAGTACTCGGCGTAGTACTCGGCGTCCTTAGTGTCCGGTGTCCAGGAGTGTTCGGCGCAATACTCAGCAGTGTCCGGCATCGAGACTACTCGGCGTAGTACTCGGCAACAAGGGTACTCGGCGCCAAGTAGTGTTCGGCATCAACTGGCACTCGGCAACAACCTATGCTCAGCGTCAACTAGTGTTCGGCATCCCCTAAGTGCTCGGCACCAAGACTGCTCGGCATACCAGAGTACTCGGCATCAAGGCTGTTCGGCATCAAGACTGCTCGGCATGCAAGACTGCTCGGCATCCCATGGTGTTCGGCGTAATACTCGTCATCCAGGAGACATTCAACACAACTAACCAGCACACCGTTCGGCATAGAAGGAATGGTTCGGCGCAGATCGTTCGGCGAACCTTGCTCGGCATACGGCGAACACAGTACTCGGGCTGGAACGTTCGGCAATCAGCCCACTTGGGAAGTCCAGCCCATCTTTGCCTATAAATAGAGGGGCAGGGTCACAGTGAAAGGGATCCTTTTTTGGAGAGAAAATACGGGGAGACTCTGCCATTTTCAAGACTCATCTTCTCTACTTAAACAACTTCATTCAAGCATTTGATTGACGAATTGTATTTGTAATCAACCATAAAGGAAATCAATAAAGTTGAGTAAAGTGGACGTAGGCAATTACGCCGAACCACTATAAATTTGGTGTTCTTACTTTCTGCATTTGAATTAGGACTGTCTTCTCTGTTTAATTTACTTTCATCACTTATATCTCTACACAATCTTTCTGAACGAGGTTAGTGACCAATTTTGGTGCTAACACTTTGGTGCTTTCACTGAGAATTGAACTCAGGCCTCAAGGATCTGCTTTGAAGCTACTGGATTGAATAAATCCCCCAAAGAAGATCCGACTCACTGATAGGACATCCGTTGATTCTACTCAGAGTTCATACCGATAACTCTACAATGGCAAGACCACGTACCAGGTTAGCTTCCCTTAATGCGGATGCCCGAGAGACTGCTAGCGTGCAACAAGCAGGACCTAGCAATCAACCAGCAATCCCGAGTGCAGGGATTGCCGCTCAAGAACAGACTCCAGTTGTCACCAGAGTGGAGTTCAACGATTTGATGAGAGAACTTAGGGAAAGCAGGAGACAACTGGGAGAACAGATGCAAGCTAATGCCAACCTGATGGCACAACTCACTCAACAGCAGCAACAGAATGCTGGGGGCAATCCAGCTGCTTATTCCTCTTCTGACAGCTCAACTTCTTCTGATGAGCCACCCAGGCGCAGACGCCGTAAGACTGAAACTGCAAGGGCAGATGCCGCTGTTCGAACAGCAGGAGACCGCGACCAAGCCAGAACTGGAAACTTCCGAACCGGAATACAGGTGGAGGAGGGAGCTCCAAACCATCAAAATGTTAACAATGTTGAACCTCATGATGCACGATTGGCAGATCGCCAGGAAAGGAGGCATCAGCATGGACAGGCACGTAGAACTGACTCCAACCTCCCAGCTTCCATACAGACACCCGATCTGACAGCCATGATCAGGCAACTGATGAAAGAGAATCAGGGCTTATCAAATGACGATTGGGGAGTGTCAAGAAGTCATACTCCGTTCACGGATGTTGTGCTGCAAGCGTCCTACCCCAAGAAGTTTAGCATGCCAACCATTCCTGCATACGAAGGAAAGACTGACCCCAGACAACATGTAATGAGGTATGAATGGATGATGGATTCAGCCAGAGCAAATGATGCCACCAAGTGTAGGTGTTTTCCGATTACTCTATCTGGGATCGCTACTATGTGGTTCACCCGACTTCCTCCGCGATCCGTATCAAATTTCGAGGAGTTGGCAAAGAAGTTTATTGAGCAATTCAGGATACACACTACACGCCCGAAGGATGTGATGTCTCTGTCAAGTGTAATCCAAAATCCTGGAGAGTCGCTGAAGGAGTACTTACAAAGATTCCACATGGTGGCAACTGAAGTCAGTAATCCCAACGACCATGCAATTCTAATGGCTGTGATGAGAGGTGTTGATCCGGATTCTGAATTCGGAGATTGGCTGGCAGGAAAACCTCCGACTACGCTAGAGCGTTTCTACTCCAAGGCGCACCAGTTCATAAGAAGAGAGGAAGCTAGGTGGGTACGACGAGACAAGGCACCGGGACCTGCCCAAGAGTCAATTAAGAGCAACGTTGCTGTGAAGCAATCTGGAGACAATTCAGGGAAAGTCCAAGTCAACGTCCAGAATAAGCCTGTGCAGCCCAAAGAGTCCGGAGGAAGGAGTCAAGGAAAGAGGAAAGAAGCGGGAAAGTGGAAGTCGAGAATTCCAAGCTACAGCGAGTACACTCCGCTAAACGCCCCGCTTGAGAACATTTACCTATCCACATGCAATACTTTTCAATACAGAAAACCACGTCCGAAAGAATCAACTGAAGAACAGAAACGGACTGGGAAGTATTGCCGATTCCATGAAACCTATGGACACAACACGGAAGAATGCAGACACCTGCATGACGCTATCGAGAAATTGATTAGACAAAAGAAGTTGCAAGAATTTGTAAAGGACCCACAGGAAGGAGGACAGGGAACGTCCGACCCAGGTCGTGCACCGGTTCCACGTCATCCAGAGGAACCTGCCCGGACTGTTGGAAGACTGGTTATAAATACGATTATCGGCGGACCTCATCCCGCAGATAAGAACTGGCAAGAGATGGAACGATATGCGAGCTCCTTGAAGCATGCAGATTTTGAGTGCTGTTCGAACGTAGAGGACGGGGCCCCTGCTAAGCAGCAGCGCGTGATGACAGACGATATTGTGTTCAGAAACAGAGACGCTGATCAGATAGAGGCTCCGACCATCGATCCCATGGTCATATCTGCAACAATCGGACCAGCATATGTAAAAAGAATTTTGATTGATTGTGGAAGTTCAGTCAACATCATCTTCAAGAAGGCCTATGATCAGATGAAGCTAGAGACAAAAGACTTGAAACCATCCAAAGCTCGTATCCACGGCTTTAACGGCGCTGCGACTGATGCAGTAGGATAAGTCGAGTTACCAGTTGAACTGGGACAAGGCGAACGTCGGAGGGTACGAATTCTACCCTTTGTAGTTTTGGATGTGGACTCTCCGTATAATGTTTTCTTGGGCCGGCCGGCCCTGGCTGAATTTAGGGCGGCACTAGCCCCGTGGTGCTTGACTTTGAAGTTTCCGACTGACAAAGGAGTAGGCATTGTTCACGGTGACCAAGCAGCTGGTCGTTCTTGCTATGTGGCCGAGCTCCGAGAAGCCCACCGGAGGGAGAAAGGAAAGGTTGCGGACAATCCCGTCCGCATCCCCAATACGAATAATTGACAAGTAGTGCCCGAGCCCTGGCTCGGGCATAGCTCTCGGATCTACGGGGATATAGATCCGAGAGACGACGATGGGAAACCCAGGGAAGAGAAGGCGGCACCGGCTGAATTAACAATTGACATTTCAGTTAGCCGTGACGACCCTTCGCGAATACTGAAGATCGGATCACAGTTAGGCCCCGCAATGACAGAAGACCTTAGCGACTTCCTCCGAGCAAACCTTGATGTTTTTTCCTGGACACATTCTGATATGTGTGGGATTTCTCCCGCCATCACAAGTCATATGTTGAACATAGACCCGAAATACGTCCCAGTCAAGCAAAAGAGGAGAGGAATGGATCCAGAGAGATCCGCCGCTCTTGGAGAGGAGGTGGACAAACTCAAAGCAAATGGGTTCGTCCGCGACGCCCTCTACCCGGAGTGGGTCTCCAACCCCGTGCTAGTAAAGAAGGCAAATGGGAAATGGAGGACTTGCGTATATTATTCCGACTTGAACAAAGCATGCCCTAAGGACAGTTTCCCGTTGCCTAGGATCGATCAGTTGGTCGATTCCACAGCAGGACACGAATTATTGTCATTCATGGATGCGTACTCGGGATACAACCAAATCCCAATGCATATTCCGGACCAAGAACACACCAGCTTCGTTACAAACGTCGGGCTGTATTGCTATGTGGTGATGCCCTTTGGATTAAAGAATGCTGGAGCAACTTACCAACGTCTGGTGAATCGAATGTTCAAGGACCAGCTGGGCAAAACCATGGAAGTCTATGTGGATGACGTGCTCGTGAAGTCACGGCAGTCAAACGACCACATTCAAGACTTAGCTGAAATGTTTAACATACTCAGGTCCTATGGAATGAAGATCAACCCGCTGAAGTGTTCTTTCGGCGTTGCATCGGGGAAGTTTTTAGGATTCATCGTCAACGCTAGGGGAATCGAAGCCAACCCAGAAAAGATACAAGCCATTCGAGATATACAAGCGCCCAGAACTATAAAGCAGATACAGAGCTTGAACGGAAAAGTGGCTGTGCTAAGTCGATTTATATCCAAGGCAACTGACAAGTGCATCCCATTCTTCGACATAATAAAGAAAGGAAAGAGGAATTTTGAATGGACGTCTAGCTGCGAGGAAGCTTTCCAGAACCTGGTAAGGCATCTGGAGAGCCCACCGATGCTATCTAAACCAGTTGACCATGAGATGCTGTACGTTTACTTGGCTATATCCCCTCATGCGATAAGCGCAGCTTTGGTCCGTGAGGAGGATCGAGTCCAGAAGCCGGTATATTATGTTAGCAAGCGTTTAACGGGGGCAGAGAAGAATTACCCTAAAATTGAGAAATTGGCTTATTGCTTGGTGATTGCATCACGCAAGCTACGCCCATACTTTCAAGCGCATTCAATCGGCGTTTATACCGATCAACCCCTGAGGCAGGTACTTCAGCGACCAGAAACTTCTGGAAGATTGCTAAAATGGAACATCGAGTTGAGCCAATTCGATATCGCGTACTTACCACGGAGAGCTATCCGAGGGCAAGCGTTAGCAGACTTCATCGCTGAATTTACCATACCCATCAAACCGGACGATCACGACATCATTCCCCCCATTCGATGGAAATTATACACTGACGGTGCATCAAACGACCGTTGCTCCGGCGCGGGCGTAGTTCTTATAACTCCGGAAAACCGATCAATCTGTTATGCCCTGAAGCTCGATTTTCCGGCTACGAACAACGAAGCTGAATATGAAGCATTGATCACTGGCTTGAAGCTTATCAAAGAACTCGGAATCAAATCAATCGAAATCTTTTGTGACTCGCAGTTAGTGGTTTACCAAGTACGAGGAGACTACCAAGCAAAAGGACGAAAGCTTGCTCCGTACCTCGTTCAGGTCCAGGAACTACTATCAAATCTTGAGCGTTATGACATTTCACATATCCCGCGAGAACAAAACAAAGAAGCCGACTTGTTGGCTAAGTTCGCGAGTACCGACGATGTTCAACAAATGGGATTGTATCCCGTGGAAGTCTTGCATGCCCCGAGTGCAGACGAGATGAAAATCGAACTTGTGTTGGAAACAGAGAACGAGAAGGACTCGTGGATAACCCCATTCAAACTGTACCTGACAACCGGGGCTTTACCAGAAAGAAGAAGCGAAAGACGACAGGTCCTTCGAAAGGCTGCGCGGTACGTAATGCAGGATGGATCCATGTACCGGAAAGGGTTCTCAATCCCATTGTTACGATGCATCGCTCATGATGAAACAAAGCGAGTCTTGAGGGAAGTCCACGAAGGGGAATGCGGCGACCATACTGGGAGGCAAACGCTAGCAAAGAAGATCCTCCGCTATGGGTATTACTGGCCCACTGTAAACCGGGATGCCGCGGACTACGCAAGAAAATGCGACAAGTGTCAAAGATATGCAAAAATCCCGAGGGCTCTGTCAACGGAACTCACACAAATGATCAGCCCTTGGCCATTCGCGATCTGGGGAATCGACATAATCGGCTCTTTGCCTCTATCCAAAGGTGGTGCGAAATACGCGATAGTTGAAGTCGACTATTTCACGAAATGGGCTGAGGCAGAACCTTTGGCCACTGTCACCTCTAAGAAAGTCTTTAACTTCGTTGTACGAAACATTATATGCCGCTTTGGTCTTCCGCGCACCATCATTACAGACAACGGAACGCAATTCGAAAGTAGAGAATTCAAAGAGTTCTGTTTAAAGTACGGCATCGAGAAAAAGTTCGCTACCGTTGCACACCCAAAAGCTAACGGACAAGTCGAGGCCGTTAACAAAATAATCAAGTCCATACTAAAGAAGCGTCTGGAGAAGGTTGGAGGCAAGTGGGTAGATGAACTCCCGACAGCATTATGGGCATATAGGACTACCCACAAGTCCGCGACCGGCCACACTCCGTTCGCCTTGGCATACGGCTCTGAAGCCGTAATACCCGTGGAACTTGAAGTTCCATCGCACCGAGTGACATACTATGACCCCAAGACGAACCAAAACCTCTTGCTGGAATCACTGGACTGCATCGACGAAAAGCGTGAAGAAGCTGAGTTAAGGGCGGCGGCGCACAGACATCGAGTCAAGCGCTACTACGATGGCAGAGTCCGCCCAAGAATCTTTGATGTGGGTGATCTCGTTCTGAAACGAGTCTTCCCAGTACCATCACGCATGAATCCCAGCTGGGAAGGTCCATACGCCATTGAACGGAAGCTTGGAGAAGGAACCTTCAAGCTAGCGATCGTCGATGGCGCGACACTCCCCCGAGCATGGAACAGTGAACATTTGCGGCACTATTACATTTAGCATGTTTCCCTTTCTTGTTATAGGCACTATTGTTTTGTGCATGTTTCCATTCAATAATGACTTAGTTTCCTTTTGAAGTTGTAATCGAGCAATTTAGTTGATTTTCATTAATAAAGGCTTGAAGCCACATTTTCTATGAAGTTTCTGTATCTCTTAATTGAATGATAAATTACATTATTCTGTGCGGCGTACAGACTCATACGAACGATTCCAACCTCCGAATCCCCAGAGTGCGGAGCGGAGTACTCTAAGTCCCCAGAGCGCGGACTAGAGTATAAACGATTTCCAATCTCCGAGTCCCCAGAGTGCGGAGCGGAGTACTCTAAGTCCCCAGAGCGCGGACTAGAGTATAAACGATTCCCAATCTCCGAATCCCCAGAGTGCGGAGCGGAGTACTCTAAGTCCCCAGAGCGCGGACTAGAGTATAAACGATTTCCAATCTCTGAATCCCCAGAGTGCGGAGCGGAGTACTCTAAGTCCCCAGAGCGCGGACTAGAGTATAAACGATTTCCAATCTCCGAGTCCCCAGAGTGCGGAGCGGAGTACTCTAAGTCCCCAGAGCGCGGACTAGAGTATAAACGATTCCCAATCTCCGAATCCCCAGAGTGCGGAGCGGAGTACTCTAAATCCCCAGAGCGCGGACTAGAGTATAAACGATTTCCAATCTCCGAGTCCCCAGAGTGCGGAGCGGAGTACTCTAAGTCCCCAGAGCGCGGACTAGAGTATAAACGATTCCCAATCTCCGAATCCCCAGAGTGCGGAGCGGAGTACTCTAAGTCCCCAGAGCGCGGACTAGAGTATAAACGATTTCCAATCTCCGAGTCCCCAGAGTGCGGAGCGGAGTACTCTAAGTCCCCAGAGCGCGGACTAGAGTATAAACAATTCCCAATCTCCGAATCCCCAGAGTGCGGAGCGGAGTACTCTAAGTCCCCAGAGCGCGGACTAGAGTATAAACGATTTCCAATCTCCGAGTCCCCAGAGTGCGGAGCGGAGTACTCTAAGTCCCCAGAGCGCGGACTAGAGTATAAACAATCTCCAATCTCCGAACCCCCAGAGTGCGGAGCGGAGTACTCTAAGTCTCCAGAGCGCGGACTAGAGTATGAACAGTCTCAAGTCTCCAAGTCCCCGGAGCACAGTGTCAGCAAACCAAATAAAGACAAGAGAATCATTCAAACAAGAAGAAACTAAAATTTTATTCGATAAGTCCAAAATGGGGATACAAGATCACTCCTACAAAATTCGGGCCTATACAAACTACAAGTTATGGAAGAAAGAAACTGTTACAAACTTAAGCAAAAACTTGTTGAACAAGTGCATCGATCATTTCTTCGACTTCTTCTTCTTGTCTGCCTTTGGTGTTTCCGACGACTCCTCTCCCTCACGTTTCTTCTTGGACTTTTTGCTTGCTAGAGAGACGGAGTCAGGAGTAGGGGACGGAACATCTAGTGGTTTGGACCTGCCCGGGAGAATGATTTTCAAAGGTCTGTTCCGCGGGTCAGTAAGTTCCAGGACTTCAGATTCAACCTTAACCTTGACCTTTCTCTTCTCCTCGTCGGCAAGACGATCCTTCATGCTCATCTCTGAAGTATGTTCAGAGGCGCCGGTGATTTTAACTTCGTCGCTTCCTTCGGCAGGAGACGAAGTATCAAGTTTGTCATCGTCAAGCGCCCCAATCACTTGAGCGTCTGGTCCGGGAGTTACCCCCGCGTGAGCAACGTCGCTTGCTTTCTCCGCTTCCTCCTTGGCGTCATCGCTCCTCGGAGTTGGCTCAGTGTCAGAACAACCTATGAAAAAAATATAAGAAGTGGGCATTAGAACGAATAACCACTGCTAAAAAATGACGGGATCACTTCGATTTCTAAAGAAAGAAGAATCTCCTACCAGGATCAGGTTGACTGTCGGTGGCGCGCGGGGTTTCACCCTCCAGGATAGGTGACAGCACATGAACGCCAAGCCCGGGATCTTCGGGATCGTAACTGGCATGTTGCTCAAATGGATCAAGCGTCGACCGACCAGCCGATTGAGCAGCATAAGGAGCGGCAATGTGAGGAGTAGTAGCGTCGGCCTCTGACGGGCCAGCCTCGTTATTCTTCTCTTTCGAAGGGGAAGAGCCTTTGCCATAGAGAGCCAATGCCACGGATAAATCCGATGGCTCATTCCCCCTCAGGAACTCCTTCACCAGTGCATCCTCGTCGATTTCTTCGGAGCCTGATTCGACTTTCTTGATCTTTATCAGAGTCTCCCATGCCTCAGCAAGGGATTCATGGTAGCCGTCGCCCAAGAATGTTAGGTCGCGGTGCATAAGGACACGGGCTCCGTACTCGGCGATCAACGGGTCAAACATACTTTTGACCTCTTCCCTGCCAGTCTCTGCGGCCGCCTCAAGGCGAGAATCAAGCTCCTCCTCAGCCATTCTTTTACCCTCCTCACGGGCCTCATCCTTCATTTTCTCGACCCCGGCAAGTTCACCGTCAAGCTTTGCCTTCAGAAGCCGGGTAGCAACAATCTCATCGCAATACCGCTGTGATTCTTCCTGAGCGGCTATTTTGTCTTCTTTCTCCTTGGAGAGTTGTTCTTTCAGCTCTTTGACTTGAGTAGCGAGCGCGTCCCTTTCTTTTTGGACAGAGTCTTTTTCTAGGGCAAGGGTGCCGCTGCGCTGAACTGCTTCGTCAAGCTCCTTTTTGTGTGCCACCTCTAAGCGAGTAACTGCCTCGGCAGTATCTTTTGCGCCCTGTTCAGCGGCTTCTAGCTTTAACTTATAAGAGGCGAGTTCTTCGTCTTGGAGTTTGATGATTTTCTTGTCGCTGTCAGCCTCCAGATTCAGACGGTCAATCTCGTGTTGACGCTCAACGGATACTTCTGAGATCTTCTCCACCAAGTGCACGAATGCGTCATGTTGAACATAGACGTCATTGTTGCAGGCAATCGCACTTTGCTTCACGTGCCCAGGAATGTGATGGATGGCCGGGAGGAATTTCCAACCGTCAAAACAAATCTTCGGAAACTTGGCCTTAAGGTCGACCATCTTTTCCGCAACGGTTGGGTCCACGGCAGGAGCAGGAGGAGGAGGCTTAGAGAATTCCGTTCTTTTACGCGGCTCTCGAACTTGCCTCGTACTCGATGAACTGGAATGTTGTTCTCGAGCAGCATCGGACTGATAGCCCTTCTGCAGAGACTTCTCTTTATCCGGCTCAGTTGTAGGAGGAAGATCACGGGACTGAGAAGATTGGTAGTGCGCTTTCTTGCGATGAGACGACTCGCGCGGACGATTGTCCCTATCCTCATAATCACCTCGGTCCCGGCGTCTGCCTGAACCGGAATCCCGTCCGGAGTGATGAAATATTGAAGACCCCTGAAGGCGATCAAGTCCGTGGGAGCGGCCCATATCACCTGCAAAGAAGGAAGATAACAACGAATTAAGGAGAATTCACGAATTAAAAAGACTTGAAGTATGTTATGGAATGCGCATGTGCGTGTGTGTCCTAAGTGTTCCCCCCGACGGACCCGTGCGTTTATCTTTGCTAATCGGAGTATCATCTCTGTGAGCCGGGAGTTGAACTCCTACATTGCCTCCAGCGGGCGAGGAGAATTTGAGAGCTTCGGGATCATCGAACCCGTAATTAAGTATGTCTTCGGGAATGGAGAGGTTCGAGAGACCCCTCAGAGAACTCTCCAGATGATGTGAAGAAGCCTCTTTCTCAGGAGGGATAGGCGTAGATTTTGAGGTGTCGCCAATTTTCTCTTTCTGAACCGAATATTTCAGCTTTTTCTTTCCCTTCGAAGGGGAGGATGACGTCTCAATATCCTGAACTTCGATTGCCGGATTCCAAGCAGGACCCACGTTCTCACCCTGAGTGTCGGGTGCATCATCCTCTCTACGCTCGCCTTCTTCGTGCGCGTCGGGAGCGCGACGCGACGACGGGCCGGCAAGTTTTTTCCCTTTACCAGATGGAGGTTTGGGAATTGTAACACCTTCTGGAAGGCTGACCCGACGATCAGGAGCTAGCAAGCCGAACCCCGACAGCGATTCATTTGAAATGATAGCTCGAATATCTCGATCCTCGGCCGGAAGAGCTCTAATCGCGTCGACAGCATCAGAATATCCTCGGCCTTCCGGACGCGGGTTAATACCTGAAAAGAGGGAATGAAGAGTTAAGAAAAACGTGACTCCCATTAAGTACGAGTAAAGGTTCAGCAGAGAGACTTACTGCCTTCAACCCATCTCCTAGCGAAACCAGACGGGCATCGCACATAGAACCATTCCTGTTTGTATAGGGCGAACTTGCTGCAGGCCCCTGTCAAGATCTGGCACTTGTGATACGGCTCGAGGAAGATGAAGGAAGGGCTATCTTTCCGTCTCTTGAACATGTAAATGTATCGAATATCACCGGGGGTTGGAGGTCTGGAGAAGACAGCCATGAAGAGTAAGTAAGTCCCATATAGGAACGCATGACCATTCGGGTGCAGCTGCGACGGAGCGATGTCTATATACTGCAGCACATCCCGGAGAAATAGGTTAAACGGAGGCACGCTGCCCATCCAGCACATGAACTTGTTGCAGGCCGTGTACCCGACTGGGGGCAGATGAGGACGGTCGTGTCTCGAAGGAACTAACACGTCAGTAAAGGGAATTCCGTGAATGGAACAAATCCGTCGCAGAGCGGCCTCATTGATCCTCGAGGCTTGAGAATCGACCGGATTGTCAAGTAAGATGGTTGACTCAAGAGCATCGGGCGCCAGATTATGAGCGGGAGAGATTGACGGGTTGGAAGCATCTGCGGCTCCTTGCTTTACTGACGGCCCAGGCCTGTCAGATATGGTTGCAGAACTAGATTTTCCTGACATCCCGAATAAATAATGAACCTGGCTAAGTGCTTGAGAAAGCTATACTTGAAAAACGTTGAGCGTTAGAATTAGCAACACGAGTTTTCCCCCCACGTGGTGTGTGAACTAGTGCAAGCAATTGTGTACAGACAATAAGAAGGTTTTAAAGATATAATAATTAGCTTCGAATCATCGCCTTCGAAAACCGTCATCGCTGACCGTCTCAAAAAGCTCGCCTTGAGGTGATTACAGTTCAAGGTTCAAAAGACATACGATTTCTAGAGTAACCGGCCTAAGTGTAGTTTAACATTATATTGTTCGGCATGTCAAGTGTTCGGCAATTATATTGTTCGGCATGTCAAGTGTTCGGCAATTGTATTGTTCGGCATGAAAGGTGTTCGGCAATTGTATTGTTCGGCATGTAAAGTGTTCGGCAATTATATTGTTCGGCATGTCAAGTGTTCGGCAATTGTATTGTTCGGCATGTAAAGTGTTCGGCAATTGTATTGTTCGGCATGTCAGTTGGTCGGCAATTATATTGTTCGGCATGTCAAGTGTTCGGCAATCATATTGTTCGGCTAAAGTCATGGTGCGACCTAAGGATTGTTCGGCTGGATTCAACGTTCGGTCTGAGGTCAATGTTCGGCGTAACAGTCGTTCGGCATTTGGGCATTGTTCGGCTTTAGTTCGTTCAGCTCAATTATAGTTTGACATGTTAGTGAGCGTTCGGCCTGGCATTGTCCGGCCGAAGTAGCGTTCGGCAACTAACCATTACACCGTCCGGCACATGACCACATGCGCCGGAGCAGCGAACGGCGCCATTACTCCCTCCAACACCTTTCTTTCTTTTTCTTCCTTTTGACCTCGATCCAACACGAGGAAACTAAGGCAAATAAGCGGGCATACTCCTAACTCCTCCACGCTATGTCGTTCGGCAATGCAGTCAAGCTATACAAAAACCCTCAACACGACATCGCTCGAACATCTCGTTTGAATATACGATGAAAAATACCTAAGTTTGCAGATCGAAGATTGAGATGGAGTAGTTAAGTCTCAAATTCGGACGATTGAACAGAATTGTGAGAACGGAGGAAATAAGAAGTAAAAGGAGAAAAGAAGAGAAGGGACTGGTTTTATAGAGGGGAATGGAGGAAGTCGAAGGGGCTATACCCGGTAGAACCGGTCAATACCGGAGCGCTCGGCATTAAGGTGGAATGACGTTCGGCACGCTAGGAACGTTCGGCTCAGAACGTGTTGTTCGGCATCCCAAGCTTGTTCGTCTCGCACCTCCCTTTGCTAGCATTCCCGAGAGGGTACCTCCGAGGTAGAATGTACCAGATTCAAAGCGCACCACGTTTGGCCACGAGATACACTTTGGGGGGCAAGTGTTTCCTGGGGATTTGACCAGGCAACTAGTGCTCGGCATCAGAGAGTGTCCGGCATCCAGGAATGTTCGGCATAGCAACCATCATCCATGAGTACTCGGCGTAGTACTCGGCGTCCTTAGTGTCCGGTGTCCAGGAGTGTTCGGCGCAATACTCAGCAGTGTTCGGCATCGAGACTACTCGGCGTAGTACTCGGCAACAAGGGTACTCGGCGCCAAGTAGTGTTCGGCATCAACTGGCACTCGGCAACAACCTATGCTCAGCGTCAACTAGTGTTCGGCATCCCCTAAGTGCTCGGCACCAAGACTGCTCGGCATACCAGAGTACTCGGCATCAAGGCTGTTCGGCATCAAGACTGCTCGGCATGCAAGACTGCTCGGCATCCCATGGTGTTCGGCGTAATACTCGTCATCCAGGAGACATTCAACACAACTAACCAGCACACCGTTCGGCATAGAAGGAATGGTTCGGCGCAGATCGTTCGGCGAACCTTGCTCGGCATACGGCGAACACAGTACTCGGGCTGGAACGTTCGGCAATCAGCCCACATGGGAAGTCCAGCCCATCTTTGCCTATAAATAGAGGGGCAGGGTCACAGTGAAAGGGATCCTTTTTTGGAGAGAAATTACGGGGAGACTCTGCCATTTTCAAGACTCATCTTCTCTACTTAAACAACTTCATTCAAGCATTTGATTGACGAATTGTATTTGTAATCAACCATAAAGGAAATCAATAAAGTTGAGTAAAGTGGACGTAGGCAATTACGCCGAACCACTATAAATTTGGTGTTCTTACTTTCTGCATTTGAATTAGGACTGTCTTCTCTGTTTAATTTACTTTCATCACTTATATCTCTACACAATCTTTCTGAACGAGGTTAGTGACCAATTTTGGTGCTAACACTATATCACCACTAGACCCTGCCTCAGATCTCCACTGCACTTTGCAATATGCTAATGCTTCTAAATCTTTCCACTCAGCCATTGTTATCCCAACTTTTGGCAAAGTCGAGATACCCAAAGATTAATGAAAATCAATGATTATTAGTCATGAACATCGATTGTGCATCGCAGGTTCACCACGGATATCGATGAATTTTGTCCGAGTCCGGATCGGGTTGCAATTGATAAGACATGCCAAGCAAGGTCAGATGAAGCAACATTCCAAATTTCGAGACAATCCGAGTTCATATGCTCAAGTTATCGCCGATATAAAGTGGAAGAGGTATGTCGTGGTTCGAATCGATCAGAGCCAAGCCCTAGGTTCGAATCCATCATCCCTACATTACTTCGAATTCACGAGAAGCACCATTGCTTCGACTCCATCAACACAGAGTACTTCGAATCCACCGAGCCACTTCGCCTCGCAACCTTCAGGTTGAACACCTTCGTATCCATCACTCAAACCCATGAAGACCTCTTGCTTCGTACCCATCAGATACTCTGCTTCGAATCGATACAAGGGTGGCGTGTTCTAATTCCTTCGAATCCATCCGGCTACGTTTAACTCTGTATCGATCGAGACACGTTGGCTATCGATACGAAGTAGGCGCCATTCGAATCCAGGGATATTTGGTGTCTTCGAATCCATCGAGTCAAGGCAGCGAAGTCTCCGGGACGACTCGATCTAACTGGCGACAAAAGCGGATCGATGCAAGGTTTGCGCTCCACGACACCATCTTCACGTGCAGGAGGATCGATTCGAACGAATCGATTCGAGCATATCGATTCGAACGACTCCAGAGTTCGAAAAACACCAACTTGAATCGATCATAACTCGAGTTCTACAAGTCCAAATGCCATGAAATTTTCACAGAAGCTTGAGCACATGTTGAAGAATGTCCACACCAAATTTCAGCTTGATTGGACAATTTCTTGATCGATTCGAACCTAGGGTCGAATCGATCCCGGTGTGGGCCCGGATTTCCATAAAGCGGGCATGTGTGCCCCCTGACGTACCAGAACTGGTCTCCCCTCATTTTAGGCGAAATATCAGCCTCCTACACCTATAAATAGAGCCCCTGGTCATTCAGAAAAGGGGGTCGGACAATTCTTAGAGCTAAAGAGCACCCAGATTCTGCCAGATTTACTCCAGATCACCATTGCTGCCTTAGATTCAGACTTAGTTCAACAAATCAGTTGTAATACAGCATACGAAATTGTAATCTTCAAGCATCGAGCAATAAAATCATAAAAAACCTTGAAGTGGACGTAGGCCGGAGATAGCCGAACCACTATAAATTGTGTGTCACTGTTCATTATTTCTGGATTGTTGCTTGTTATTTGCTTAGATCTGTGATTTGTGTGTGAATACTGTTGATTTGTATTCATACGCTGGTGCTTTCACTACACTTGGGGTTTGTGACCATTTTTGGCGCAAACACTTTGGTGCTTTCACTGAGAAGAACTATCACCCGCTACACCAGATTCAAAGTTTAGATTTAGAATTTTAAGGATTCAGATTTGACTCTACAATGACTCGACAAACTAGACAAAGAACTGAGAGGAGCCAACAGGCAGGAAGTCAAGAGGCATCCTCTGTCGTTGGAGAAGGACAAGCTTCGATCTACATTACTAGAGATGAGATGGAGGCTATGAATAACCTAATGCAGGAGAGAATGATGAAAAGCCAACAAGAGATGCTGCAGAATTTCTTTGAACAAATGAGAGCTGCAGGAACACAAAACCCAGGACCAGCTACAGCGGTTGTGAATTTGGAACAAGGAGCTAGGGCTATGGAACCCAACGTAGGACAGAATACAGAGCCAGAAGGCAATCAACAAGGGCTTGGGGGCAGGCCCGCAGGATCCAACGCAGAAGGACCTTTGGAAGGAGCTCAACCGGCTAGGGCCAACACAAATGCTAACGAGCCACCCGAAGAGTACGTACCAGAATTCCCTACAAGGCTCGGAGGGCAAGACAGGGACATGACAAGGGGACAACCCCTGGATGGAGATGAAAGAATGATCGGCCTAGTAAGACGACTCATGAGAGGAGGGTTTTCAGGAGGAGGATTGGAAGAAGTTAGTCGGAGTCCGTTCGCTCCGAATATCAGGAATGCAAGGAACCCTCCGAAGTTCAAACTACCAACGCTGAATCCTTATGACGGAAAGTCAGACCCGACCATGCATATCACCAAATATATCAGACACATGGAAGTGCTGGGAGCATCCGAGGAAGTGATGGCACGATGTTTCCCCTTATTCTTATCAGATTTGGCTGCGCTTTGGTTTAGACAGCTAGAAACCGGATCAATCAGGACATGGGGCGAGCTTGTGGATTGCTTCATGAAGCAGTTTAGGGTTCACGTGACGCGACCTAAGAGCGTGATGACCTTGGCATCAATAAAACAAAGGACCGGAGAGTCCATAAAAGATTTTTTGTTACGATTTAATGCGACGGTAACTTCTGTAGATCGCCCGGACCCATCGATGATTTTGATGGCGGCAGTGGCAGGAGTTGGAGAAGGCACCGAATTCAAAGACTCTTTGACTAAAGATCCACCGCAAGATCTCGGAGAGTTTTTCCATGAAGCTGAAAAATTCATTCGATTAGAGGAATCACGAGCATAGAGGCAGGAAATAAATGTTGCACAAGGCGAAGGAACCGCCAGGGAACAGTCCAGGGTAGACAAAGGAAAGAGAAAGCAGGATGACGCACATGATGGTCCTGATAAACGGAAGAAATTCCGAGAGCCCAGATTCAGGCAATACACAGACTTGGTGGCAGGACTGGAACGAATTTACACCGAAACTCGGGGGCAACTCCCCTACCGAAGACCACCCAGGAGAGATCCCACGGAGCGGGAACGTAAGACTGGAAAGTACTGCCTATTCCATGAGCTGGATGGGCACGCTACCGATGAATGCCGCCACCTGAAGGATGAGGTGGAAGAACATGCCAGGAGTGGTAGATTGCCGCAGTATGTCAGAGAACGTACGACGGCGGTTAGACCCGAACAACTACCGCATCAACCAAACAGGAATGATCCTGGATCGGGATCACGACTCGTCATCAACTAATTGTGGTGGCAAGGGCCTAGTTCAAGATTTGGACTCCGGTCGATTAGTTTTCTTAGATTTGATTTCCAAAATAAAACGGCTATCCCACTTACTCATGTACGGGAACCGGAGAGAACCCTAGGCATGCTCTGAGAGGGAAATAGACCGCTCCGCCCGGAGAGGCATTGTCTTGTTTTTCCTGGTGTTTGAGATTGAACATCTAGGATTTGAATTTAATAAAGAAACACTTATTAAAATAAACCTTTGACCGGAGAGTTAAAGGATAAACATTAAATATCAATATAAACATGATCGCATTATGATCCTACCCGGAGAGGCAGGGTCCGGAGTGCAAGAAGTGAGTTGCTTCGCCGGAGAGCGACAGGATCAACTCACTTAAGCATCGTTTCCTATTCACCGGAGAGTGATTGGATCAGGATTCGATAAGAGCCCGGAGAGGCTATGATCGGCCCACGATTTAGGCCATGACATCGCTTAATGTTCAGATACACTGAACCGGAGTGCAGGAGGTGAGTCGCTTCGCCGGAGAGCGACAGGATTGACTCACTTAACGTTGTTTCCCCTTCACCAGAGAGTGACAGGATGGGATCCAGCATGATCCCGGAGAGGCTATGATCGGTCGAGAACGACCAAGACACTGCTATACGCCCTAGCTGGGGCCAGAGTGCAAGGGATAGAAAGCAACACCGGAGTGCAATAGGATCTTTCTATTCAATCGCTAAATCTAGAATGGGTTTGATAAGGGTCCGGAGTGACCATCAATAGTACGGAGAGACCGTAGAATTTCATTCTTAACTTCCACTGGAAAAAATTGAAAACAATTCGGCTTCGAACATCCATGGACTTGATTGAAAATGCTATAAGCTATGAGTAAAACATGAACTCACTGCATCCAACTTAAGACTGATCAAAACACGCCTTTTACCAAAAAGGCATGTTTTGGGGGGCAAAATGTTATCCCAACTTTTGGCAAAGTCGAGATACCCAAAGATTAACTGAAAATCAATGATTATTAGTCATGAACATCGATTGTGCATCGCAGGTTCACCACGGATATCGATGAATTTTGTCCGAGTCCGGATCGGGTTGCAATTGATAAGACATGCCAAGCAAGGTCAGATGAAGCAACATTCCAAATTTCGAGACAATCCGAGTTCATATGCTCAAGTTATCGCCGATATAAAGTGGAAGAGGTATGCCGTGGTTCGAATCGATCAGAGCCAAGCCCTAGGTTCGAATCCATCATCCCTACATTACTTCGAATTCACGAGAAGCACCATTGCTTCGACTCCATCAACACAGAGTACTTCGAATCCACCGAGCCACTTCGCCTCGCAACCTTCAGGTTGAACACCTTCGTATCCATCACTCAAACCCATGAAGACCTCTTGCTTTGTACCCATCAGATACTCTGCTTCGAATCGATACAAGGGTGGCGTGTTCTAATTCCTTCGAATCCATCCGGCTACGTTTAACTCTGTATCGATCGAGACACGTTGGCTAGCGATACGAAGTAGGCGCCATTCGAATCCAGGGATATTTGGTGTCTTCGAATCCATCGAGTCAAGGCAGCGAAGTCTCCGGGACGACTCGATCTAACTGGCGACAAAAGCGGATCGATGCAAGGTTTGCTCTCCACGACACCATCTTCACGTGCAGGAGGATCGATTCGAACGAATTGATTCGAGCATATCGATTCGAACGACTCCAGAGTTCGAAAAACACCAACTTGAATCGATCATAACTCGAGTTCTACAAGTCCAAATGCCATGAAATTTTCACAGAGGCTTGAGCACATGTTGAAGAATGTCCACACCAAATTTCAGCTTGATTGGACAATTTCTTGATCGATTCGAACCTAGGGTCAAATCGATCCCGGTGTGGGCCCGGATTTCCATAAAGCGGGCATGTGGGCCCCCTGACGTACCAGAACTGGTCTCCCCTCATTTTAGGCGAAATATCAGCCTCCTACACCTATAAATAGAGCCCCTGGTCATTCAGAAAAGGGGGTCGGACAATTCTTAGAGCTAAAGAGCGCCCAGATTCTGCCAGATTTACTCCAGATCACCATTGCTGCCTTAGATTCAGACTTAGTTCAACAAATCAGTTGTAATACAGCATACGAAATTGTAATCTTCAAGCATCGAGCAATAAAATCATAAAAAACCTTGAAGTGGACGTAGGCCGGAGATAGCCGAACCACTATAAATTGTGTGTCACTGTTCATTATTTCTGGATTGTTGCTTGTTATTTGCTTAGATCTGTGATTTGTGTGTGAATACTGTTGATTTGTATTCATACGCTGGTGCTTTCACTACACTTGGGGTTTGTGACCATTTTTGGCGCAAACAGCCATCATTGTTAACACTGCATTTTGATGCTTCCTGCTAAGTGCATCTGCAACTCGATTTCATTTCCCTGGTGTGTACTCAATCCCAAAATCATAAGTGGCTATGAATTATAACCATCTATGTTGCCTCATGTTCAACTCCTTTTGAGAGAACAAATACTTCAGCGACTTATGATCTGTAAATAGCTCAAACCTTTCTCCCAAAAGGTAATGTCTCCACACCTTCAAAGCAAAAAATCACAGCAGCCAATTCTAAATCATGCGTTGGATATCTGACCTCATGCGGTCTAAGCTGTCTAGAAGCATAGGCAATCACTTTACCTCTCTGCATAAAAAGCTAATGCCTTCATCGAAAGGGTAAAAGCGGGCTTGTTGGAGTCGAAGGTAGAACTGGACCCACTGAAGTGATGTTTTATCTTGTTTGTCTAATTTTGATTGGCTGAGGAACCTTCTCATGTACTTCCAAATAGTAAGAAGTATACAAAAGTCAGCCTTTTTCTCAAAACACTGTACTTCTTCCTCAAATATTTCCAAAAGCAATTTCCTTCCGAGTTTAAGTAATTTCGGAAGCAAATTTTAAGTTTAGCCCTTGGGCTTAAATAATTTACTTACCTTAGTAAATCACTAAGGAAAAATTCCCAAAAATCACCAAAAATCAGATAAATCATATACTTCAACATATTAAAATTTCAAAGCATATGAAGATCAATATAAGTCTGAATTTAACGCAAATCGAAGTAAAACATGTTAATTAACCCATTAACATTTAAAACACCTAAGTCTTATCCAAACAAAGTTTTTAAATGGTTATATACTAAATAAAATCACAAACATGAATCAGGTATAACCCATAACCGATCCAAACACAGAAAAATGAGATCATAAACATGATTATTCACCTTGATTAGTTGATTGGAGAATGAGATACTTTCCTAGCTTTAATTCCTTAGCTTGTTCTTCAATTTAAACTCTTCCTGGAGCTTTTTAATGGACGACCGAAATATGTGGGAGTTAAGAATGAGAAAGTAGAAGTTTATTCAGGTGGAGGAAGAGATATATACAAAGAAATGTAGCCCCATTTCCAATTTTACTCCTTAGGAAATTCCTCCTTCTTAATTTAGTTAAGTCTTATTTTAGTTCATTCATTTAGACACGGCCATAGGATTTATTAATCTCATCTCCTTAATTATTCACATTATTCTATTTAATTTATCCAATTAAATATCCCGAATAATGTTAATTAAAATTCAGGGGCATTGAAGACTCCCCCCTTAAATAATTTCGTCCCCAAAATTTTAGTAAGGACACAACAACAAGCATATTGCCCATGCAAGCAAAGCTAGTATAACCTACCAGCCAAATTCTATACAAACCCTATAGAACATACCATCTAAAACAGCCCAGAAAAAGTAGCCCTAATCCTGTCTTCTGTCTCCCAAGTACAGTCCTTCACTTTGTCGTTCCATTGAACTTTCACCAACCTGATTGTCTTGTTCCTTAACCTCTTCTCATCTTTTGCCACAACACGAACCGGTTGCTTCGCAAAAGTCATACCCGGTTCCACCACTAAGTCCTCTAGTGCCGTCAGAGCGACAGTAGTTTCTGGATCATGAACATACTTCCTAAGATGAGAAACATGAAACTAATTGTGGACCCCGGCAAACTGCATGGAAAATATACTCAGTATGCAAGTCACCCAATCCTCTCTAATATGGAAATGGTCCAACATATCTCGGTGCTAACTTCCCGGTCTTCCCGAACCAAACCACACCTTTCATCGGCGGTACCTTGATGAAAACTCTATCTCCAGTTGAGAACTCTAGGTCCTTATGCCTTTTGTCTGCGTAACTCTTCTGCCTAGACTGAGCTTCCTTCATTCTTTCCCATACCAACTCGATCTTTTCGGTCGCCTCTCTCACCAAATCTGGACCAAGGACCAACCTGTCTCCAGTCTCTAACCAACATACTGGTGATTTCCATGGCCTTCCATACAAAGATTCAAAACGATGCCATTCCTATAGTAGTCCGATAACTATTATTATAGGAAAACTCCACTAAGTGCAAGTGATCTTCCCAAGAACCACTAAAATCTAGCACACAAGCTCTCAACAAATCTTCCAGTACCTTATTGACTCTCTCTGTCTGCCCATCTATCTGAAGATGATATGCGGTACTTACCTTGAGCTTAGTGCCTTACACACTCTGCAGGCTCTTTCAGAACTCACTAGTAAAAAAGCATCTCTATCACTGACGATACTACTAGGAATTCCATGCAGTCTAACGATGTTCTTCATGAACAACTTAGCCAAAACAGGTGCCGTCCTGGTTGGCCTTACCGGAATGAAATGGGCACTCTTGGTCAATCTATCCACTATGACCCATATACTTTCATTACCCTGGTTTGACCTTGGCAGCCCGTCAATAAAATCCATGGATATCGAGTCCCACTTCCAAACTGGAATATTCAAAGGTTGAAACAACCCACTTGGCTTCTGTGTTCGGCTTTTACTTGCTGACAGTTAAAACACTGTTTTACCCATAAGCCAACATCCCTCTTCATTCCTTCCCAGAAGAAACTTCTCTTCATATCCTGATACATCTTGGTTCCCCCAGGATGAATCGTAAACTTCGATCAATGACATTCCCTAAGAACTTCCTTTCTAAGGTTTCCAACATCCGGAACACATAACCGTTCCTTCTTCCTCAACCAACCCCTATAGTCAAGAATAAAATCCATTAAGTCATCAATCTCGGCTCCAGTGTCTAACCTTCTAATCCTCTCTGCTAACACTATATCCTCTTTCTACCTAAAAGTAATTCGTTCGATCAACACTGGTCGAACTTCCAAACAAGACATCATGGCGATATTTCGGTTAGATCCAGCAGTCGACCTCGACTGCACACTGCAAGCAGCCGGTGCTTCCAAGTCTTTCCATTCCGCCAACATAGCTAACACCACATTCTGATGTTTCCTGCTAAGTGCATCCACCACCTTATTTCCTTTTTTCGTTGTATACTCGATGCTAAAATCATAAGCTGCAGCAAACTCCAGCCATCTTTGCTGTCTCATGTTCAGCTCCTTTTGAGAGAATAAATATCGTAAAGACTTATGATCCGTGAATAGCTCAAACCTTTCTCCCAAAAGATAATGCCTCCACACCTTCAATGAGAAGATTACCGCTGCCAACTCCAAATCATGAGTAGGGTATCTCACTTCATGTGGTATAAGCTATCTAGAAGCATAGGCAATAACCTTTCCATTTTGCATTAGCACAGCACCTAACCAAGTATCACATGCATCGGTGTAAACTACCAACCCCTGATTCCCATCAGGAACTACTAACATGGGCGCATTGGTTAAAAAATGTTTCAACTTAAGGAATGCCTCCTCACATTTGTCAGACCAAACAAACTTCATGTCCTTCCTGGTTAGCATAGTTAAGGATGCCGGATCAGTGAGAAATCCTTAATGAACCTTCGGTAGTATCTTGCAAGTCCAAGAAATCTTCTAATCTTGCTTACCGTCTCTGGTCTCTTCCAATTGTTAACAGCTTCGATCTTATCCGGATCAACTACTAAACCTTCCTTGAAAACTACATGACCAAGGAACTTCACTTCCTTCTTCCAGAAATTACACTTTGAGAACTTCGCCTTCAGCTGATGTTGCCTTAACATCTCCAACACTATTCTACGATGATCCGCATGATCCTTCTCATTCCTAGAATATACCAAAATGTCATCAATAAAAACCAACACGAACCTATCCAAGTGCTCTCGGAAAACTCATTTCATCAAATCCACAAAGAAAGTTGACGCATTAGTAAGCCCGAATGGCATAACCAACCATTCATAAGACCCATATCTGGTCCTAAACGCCGTCAAAGGAATACTGTCCTCTCCCACTCTTAGCTGATGGAAACCTGTCACCAAATCCAGCTGGGAAAACACTTTGGCTCCACTCAACTAATCGAATAAATCATCGATCCTCGGCAAAGGATACCTATTCTTGATCATCCTCTCATTCAGCAAACGATAGTCGACACACATCCTTAATGACCCATCTTGCTTCTTCACGAATACCGCGGCCGTTCCCCAAGGCAAACTGCTTGGCCGGATGAAATTCTTTCCTTCCAATTCCACTAGCTGCACCTTCAATTCGTTCATCTTGGTTGGTGACATCCTGCTAGGTTGTCTACTTACGAGTTCAGCTCCCGGTACGAGATCTATCCAAAACTTGATAGCTCTTTTCGGCGGCAAGCCCGAAACTGGTTCAAACACATCCGCAAACTCTCTTGCTACATAAACCTGCTTCAACTCTACTTCCGTTCCCATAGCACCTAATAACGCATAAGCATTTCCGCTCGAAATCCTTACCGAGTAAATGACTCGGTTACGGCTATTAGGGTGTTTCAATGATATTTCCCACTCTTGGAGAAATATCCTAGCATCATATCTATCTAACCAATCCATACCCAATATGATCCCGAAACCCACGAAATCAAAAACATATAAACTGCATGCAAACATATGACCTAACAAATCAAGTTCTAATTGGTCATATCTCATTCCCAGAGTTGCATACCCTCCTATAGGATTCGCGACCCTTAAAGGAGTAATAATGTATAAAGGTTCCAGACATAAGCAATCAACCAAATACTGAGATATAAATGAGTGCGATGCACTGGTATCAAATAGTATCCTAACCGGAGTACTATGAATCATAATCATACCTTCCATCACAGCTTTTCCTTTCTCAGAAGCCGTTGGTCTAAAGGATGATGGTTCCAATGCAAAGACCTTTCCATTTCCAGCCTTAGCAGCCTCGGGACACTTGTCCTTGTAATACCCCATCTGGCCACAGTTGTAGCACTTCACATTCGGCCTCACTACAACTGCTCTTCCATCACCCAAGCGACACTCATTAGCATAGTGCCCCTTCTTGTCACACTTATAACAAACAATATCAGCCTTGCTCTTCTTAGCTGCTACCCCCGACTGGGAACCTTTCTTCTTGAAGAACTTCGCTTCTTACCCTGAAAATTCTGAACCTCAACCGGTTTCTCTTTTCCAAAAGTAGAAAGCATCTTTTCACTCCGAATAGCCATCTCAGCAATAATAGGACACGGATCCCGGAGGTTTAGCGTGGTTGCTCTGGCAATCTCAGGATTCAACCCCCTGATAAACTTATCATTCCTCCGAATGACAGTATCCATAGTAGCATATCCGTAAAGGGACAGCTCATCAAACTCTATAGCATACTCAATGACCGATCTATCCCCTTGGACTAAATCTGCAAATTTCCTTAGCAACGCTAACTTGGCAACCTTAGATAGAAATCTTTCTTCGAACCTCCTTCGAAATTCACCCCAAGTCAGATCTTCCTCTGGCACTCCTACAGTAACTCTGTTCCACCAAAACAATGCTGCTCCCTGCAATTTCCTTGAAGCAAGTCTCCTCTTCTACATATCCATCAAGCCGAGATCTGCAAATATCCTCTCACAATGCAATAGCTAGTTCTCCACTCCTACTACATCCTCGGTTCCCAAAAAAGGCTTCCCTCCAAGACTAGTGTAATCCTTGCTCAGCTTGGCATAATTATTGCCAACTGGGGCCAATGGATTAGCTCCTCCATCATTCCTTACAGCCACTCCCACAACTGCTCCAGCTTGAATCAAATTCACGAAGAACTGATACATTATCCCCCATATTAACCGGCGGAACCTCAGCACCAACATTAATATTCGCATCTGGGTTTGCATTTGCCTGTCGACCCTGGTTGCTCCTAGTATTGGGTCAAACATTTCCACGTATTGTGGTGCGTCTTCCACCTTGAATCACTCTACCATTTCCTACCTCCATATCTTACTTTCCTACTACCTGAAATCCAATCTTGGTAAGATACAGTAGAACTATCTAAAAGATTGGGGAATACATACTTAGGTATTTATAGCAGAGTACACATACGGTATATAACGCTTACCTAAGCCCGACCATATTTTAGATTCATTGGGTTATTGAAATGACCCTAACTAATTCCACCTAATTATTTTTACTAGGATTTTTTTTTACATCAATAAATCTCTTAGAGTCATTTAGCCTTCTTACTAAATAATCCAGGATCCTCCTTTTCTACTAATATATTTATATCAGTTCATCAATAAATACATTCACATACATATGAAGATGTATGTGACCCTCTTGCTTGGATCAGAGTGTTGTTCAGCAAGAGTGTATCCTGATTGAATTTTGAATTTCAAATCAACCAGCACATAGCTCATTTTCCATACCTTTTGATTTTTAAGTCAGGGGAATTAATCCCATAATCATATGCAGTTGCTACTTAGTAATTTTTAACACTTCTTTTCCTCAATAGGCAAATTAGGCAAAATCAGTAGTTTAGACGTCTAAAATTTTTATGACAGACGTCTAAATTTGATCTCAGACGTCTAAATCTTTATGACAGATGTCTCAGAGTGTCTTAAATTGAAACAGAGAGTGAAAAACATTTTGAACTATATTCAGACATCTAAATTTTTCATGACAAACGTCTAAATTTGATCTTAGACGTCTAAATCTTTATGACAGACGTCTTAGAGTGTCTAAAATTGAAAATGAGAGTGAAAAACATTTTGAACTAAATTCAGACATCTAAATTTTTCATGACAGACGTCTAAATTTGATCTCAGACGTCTAAATCTTTATGACAGACGTCTCAGAGTGTCTAAAATTGAAACAGAGAGTGAAAAACATTTTGAACTAAATTCAGACATCTAAATTTTTCATGACAGACGTCTAAATTTGATCTCAGACGTCTAAATCTTTATGACAGACGTCTCAGAGTGTCTAAAAATTATTTCTAAACTTATACATGGATTTTCTTATGTCAGATCTTTGTATATACATTCAATCCATAAATCCTTTATTCTCAAATTTTCTACCATTAGCCTGACTGTTCTTGAAGTTTAAAATTCATTTTTCTTAGCAAAACATCTTGTAGAAACAAAGCACATAGTCTCAACTGATATATATAAGTTCAACAACTACAAAACAGCAATTAACAATACATTGGTTTCTCAAAGTAACTTAAACAAAAGGTCTTAATCTAGTTCCTCATGAATGTTTGATTTACTTCAGCAAAGTCTTTTTAAACATAGCATCCAAATCTTTAAGTAGTTAACTCATCCAATTCCTGATCAACCATGTTCTTATTTACCTGCATAGTCACCATGAACTGCCTCATACAAATATGAGACACCCAATGGTGCACAAACACAAAAGGGTCAGACTAATTGTCTGGTATGAATAATCTAACTGAAAACATGATCATATTCAATTCCATTTATATTCCAGTGCTTTGTATGAATAAGAAACTCGGTATCTTCTTTGTACATGTTTTTGTGAGGCATGTGCATTCATATCAGTGTTAAACAGATTATATATAGGTGATCACAATGACTTAATTCATAGAAAACAATCATAAGGTTCATCAATAAAAACATCATAAGCCAACCAAATGCAATCATCAATTCAGTCATCATGCCCTTTTCAACTTTACTGGCCATCAGGGATTTTGCCCAGGCCTCTCCTGAACCTATTTCTAAAGTTCATTATCAAATATAATAGGTTCTTTAGCTACTTTCTCTTTTTAAACACACACTGCCTGGGACATCTCTCTGTTAACCCAGCACACTCAGGCCCCTGGGTATAAACATACCATGTGTGAGCTTGCAATGTTCCCCTTACCAAGCTATATTTTGTAGCCCTAAGATCCCAAGTCCTTAGTTAAATTACTAAGTACTATTTCTTTTTTTTCATAACTTTGCTAATCCCTTCTGCATCTCATTTTTTAATCAAAGAAATAGAAACAATGCAAGCAACATGTATTCATCCAGAGTTTGGTAAGTTATATTCTCAGAAGCAAACATTTAATCATGAAAATAGATATGGTTTCTTAGCACATTATTTTTGACTATGAGTTCAGTGGATCAAGATGTAAGTATATGGTCCTAAGTATTTTACTGGTTATCTTTTCTTACCTCTGGTTCAATCAGATTCATGGTCTGGCTAAACCACAAGTATATTTGATTTGGGTATTTCATAAAACATAGAAGCTCAGCACATGTACAACATTGCACTTCTACATTTTCTTTTGTTTTAATCAACATGAGACATAAGCAACAACACAATGTTACAGCCCCATATTTCTTTCTATCTTCAGACCATATACCCACCACTTGAATCCGGGGATTTTCATAAACAATTTTTATAAAGAAAACTTATAAAAGAAATCACTCCATCTCAAAGCTAACCCATATCACAGATAAACATTTTGAACCATGAATCCATGACTCTCATTTTTTCTGGGTAAATCAGAGAGGGGTTCTATACTTAAACAGATCATTAACAAAACAAAGTCATCAAACCATAAGACATAACTTGTAAAAGAAAATGAATGATTAGTTCAAATAGGCTGCCTCAATATTCAGGACTTAATGCCAAAGTTTTCAGTGAGGTTACTCACATTAATCCTTCTTCTTCCTATGCCTTATGAACCCCTTTTTAGTCTTCTGCCTTCTCCTATATTTTTTTCTCTGGTTTATGTCTTGTATATTTTTTTTTCTAGGTTAATGAAGAAAAATGTGTATGGTCTCACTATACTAGGCCTTTTATATAAATGTTGGCTGTTTCTAGGGTTTATGGAATTTACCCAATGTCAGTTCTACCCCATACATAACATAGCCTGCTTTCAAGAAATAAGAGGGTATGTGGTCCTTGTCTTCATTTTAAGAAATAAGCCTCATTCTTTTAATCTTTTCCCGGGTCATGTTATATCCATGACTTCTTATTTCCTAAATTAAAGAAATTACCAGAAATGGATAAAGTGTTTGTTTAAGGACTCATGCCATTTCTATGTAACTTCTGTTTTCTTCCAGAAATTGGTTGACTGTATACATGTATAACACATGCATACCTAAGCCTTTTATTTTCTTTGTACCCTATTTTTTTTAAAGATAAAATTCTATCTTCATGCATATGTATTTCTAAATCAGTTATTTTAATTTATCTATTGATTTCTGCTAAATTCTTATTACATAGAAATCTGTGTGCATGTGTGTGCATCGTCTTGTGCACATGTACATGTTTTAAACCATGTATCTGTAAATCAATTTCCTATTCCTATTTTTTTCAATGCAATTTCAAACAAACACAAACTAAATTAAATCATGAAATTACTCACAAAAATCAGGGTTATCACATTTACCCCTCCTTTTAGGAATTGTGTCCCACAATTCTTTCATACTTTACTTAAGTATCATTTCTTTAGAAAATCAACTTCTGATATCAAAACCATTATCAAGCCAATCACTTAATTAAACACTATGCATATTAAAACAAAAATCATAATGCATATTTCAATCAAAACATTCATTAATATAAATAAATTTACCTTTCATTTAATCAAACAGTTGTGGATAATCATTTCTGATTTTATCTTCCACTTCCCATGTGCAATCGTTTGGGTCAAGACTCCATTGCACTTTTACTAATTTAATTTCTTTATTTCTCAATTTCTTGGTTTCTCTAGAAATTATGCCCACTGGTTCCTTTTCGTAGATCATTCTAGGATCAATCTGCACATCCTTAGAGGATTCTAGGATTGCCTCCTTATCATGAACCCATCTTCTAAGTTGAGACACATGAAAAACATCATGCATTGCTCTCATTTCTTCTGGCAACTCTAATTTATAGGCTACTGTTCCTATTCTTTCTAGGATTTTATATGGTCCTATATACCTAGGAATCAACTTCCCTTGTTTGCCAAACCTTAGAACCTTTTTCATGGGTGATATCTTGATGAATACATAATCCCCAACATCATATTGTACTGCCTTCCTTCTTTGATCTGCATATTTCTTTTGCCTATCTTGGGCAGAAGCAATTCTTTTTCTGATCAAAGCTATCTTTTCAGAAGTCTCTTTCACATTTTCTGGTCCTAAGACCACTTTTTCTCCAGATTCAAGCCAACTTGAGGGTGATAAACATGGTCTCCCATAAAGAGCTTCAAAGGGGGCCATGCCTATACTACTATGATGGCTATTGTTGTATGCAAATTCAGCTAAAAAGATATGATCCTCCCAACTTCCTCCCCAATCCAATACACAAGCTCTTAACATGTCTTCAAGCAATTTGTTCACAATTTCTGTTTGGCCATCAGTTTGAGGATGGTATGTTGTGCTTAAGCATAAATCAGTCCCCATTGCCTTGTGAAAACTCTGCCAAAACTTTGAAGTGAAGATGGTATCTCTATCACTTACTATAGTCTTTGGTATACCATGCAGCCTGACTACTTCTTTAATAAATAACTGGGCTAGGGTATTTGCATTTCTTTCTGATTTCACTGGTATAAAGTGGGTTGACTTGGTTAGCCTATCAACCACTACCCAAATACTATCATTTCCTCTCCTAGTTCTAGGCAAACCATCAATGAAATCCATTGATATGTCTTCCCATTTCCACTGTGGTATTTGCAAAGGTTGAAGCATCCCTGAGGGTTTTTGATACTCAGCCTTCACCTGTTGGCAAATCATACATTTAGATACATAGGTTGCCACTGCACTCTTCATACCACTCCACCAATAATCTCTCTTGAGGTTGTGATACATTCTTGTGCTTCCTGGGTGTATAGTATATTTACTTTTGTGGTAAGCATCCAAGATTTCTTGCTTCAACTCATCAACTGCTGGAACACATATTCTTTCTCCTTTCCTCAAATGGCCTTGATCATTCAACTGAAAACCTTCCACTGCCTTACCATTTAATATTTGAGTCTACCTTTCAAATAAAAATGGATCTTGGTCTTGTAGCTTTACAACTTTATTTTTCAATTCTGATCCCAGAGTAATAAAACTTAATTTTCCCATTTCTACATTCTCACTGCATAAGCTCATATTTTATATGTTATTACTTCCTATCTCTGAATCAATTAATACTGATAAAGTGTTAAACTCTTCTATCATTAATCTAGCCACTTTAGCATGTTGTCTACTTAAGGCATCTGCTACTTTATTAGCCTTACCAGGTGTGTACAATATTTCAAAATCATATGAGGCTAAGAGTTCAATCCATCTTTGCTGCCTCATATTTAATTCTTTTTGTGAAAACAAATATTTAAGTGATTTATGGTCTGTATACACTTCAAATTTTGCTCCTAACAAGTAGTGTCTCCATAATTTAAGAGCATACACTATAGCAGCCAATTCAAGGTCATAAGTAGCATACCTTGCCTCACTTGATTTCAACTGCCTAGAAGCATAAGCTATTACCTGATCTTGTTGCATCAACACTGCCCCAAGCCCTTGTCCACTTGCATCAGTATACACCACCAAGTTTTCATTTCCCTCAGGTACCTTAAGAATTGGAGCTTGTACCAGTGCTTCTTTTAATTTCCCAAAGGCTTTTTCACACTCCTCAGTCCAGGTGAACACTTGATTTTTCCTAGTCAATCTGGTTAATGGAATTGAGATTTTTGCAAAATCTTTTATAAATCTTCTATAGTAACCAGCCATTCCCATGAATGATCTGACTTCAGTGACATTAGTAGGCCTTTTCCAAGCTTGTACTGCAATGACTTTATTGGAATCCACAGCTATTCCTTTTTCGGATATGATATGGCCTAGAAAATTCACTTCATTTTGCCAAAAAGTGCATTTTGAAAACTTTGCTTTCAAGTCTTCCTGTCTCAATTTCTCAAATACCATGTGCAAATGGTTTTCATGCTCTCTAACTGACTTAGAATAAATTAGTATATCATCAATAAATATTAATACAAACTTATCCAAGTATTCTCTAAAAATCCTATTCATCAAATCAACAAAATAGGAAGGAGCATTTGTCAAACCAAATGGCATTACTAAAAATTCATAAAGTCCATATTTGGTGTTAAAGGCTGTATACTTTATACTTTCCTCTTCTACTTTCATCTGATGAAAGCCTGAAGCTAAATCAAGTCTAGAAAATATTTTTGCACCACTCAATTGATCAAAGAGATCGTCAATTCTTGGTAAGGGGTATTTATTTTTAACTGTGACTTTGTTTAATTCCTTATAGTCAATACATAACCTAAGGGATCCATCTTGTTTCTTAACAAAGACTACTGGTGCTCCCCATGATGAGCTACTGGGTCTAATAAAACCTTTTTCTTCTAGTTCAACTAATTGCTTTTTCAGCTCCATCAACTCCTTAGGCCCCATTCTAGTTGGTCTTTTAACCACTGGGTTAGCTCCTGGAATTATCTTGATTGAAAACTCAACTGGTCTGTGGTTTGGAACTCCCCTCACTTCACCAAACACATCAACATATTGATTAACTATGGGGATCTCTTCTAATGCAGGCATGGGTTTTTCATTTGACAATGTAGAATGGTTGGGTATACCTCTATTCTTGTTTGCCTCACAAAGAACAACTATTCTTTGTCCATTTGAAACTTTCAATGATATGGTGGATGTCTCCATATTTATGATAGCCTTATATCTACTCAACCAATCAACTCCTAAAATAATCCCTATGTCCGGATATTGCAACACATATAGGTTTGACTCAAACACATGTCCTCCAATATTTAGTCCCAGTTGCATGCACATCATACCCATAACACATGAACTACCTATAGGGCTCCTAATTAACAGTGGCTTATCAACAATCATACAATTCAATTTTAATTGTTGTGCAATATCATGAGAGATCAATGAGTGTGTAGCCCCAGTGTCATACACTACTGCTAAAGGTATTGAGTGAATAAGCAAAGTACCTTCAACTTGACCATGCTTTTCAACACTTGATCCCTCAGCTGCCTTGCCTTTCCCTTCCAAAGCCCCTAATCTTCCTTGCTTAAAGTTTGGACAATTCCTCTTTATGTGACCTTCCTTCCCACAATGGTGACAATTGAAGGATGCAGGCCTAACATTTGTGCATCTATTCTTCATGTGCCCCTCTTGGCCACAGTTATAACAAGTGATCTTCTTCTTTACTTCAGTAGTTCTGGCTTCTTCTGGTTTCTTGGTGGAAGCTATGTCTGTTTTCTTCTTATCATAAGGGTGAAATTTACCCTTTCCCTTCTTGTTTTGATTATTTTTGAATGCCCTGAAATTCTCTCTAGCTTTATCATGTTGTTCAATGCTCAGAGTCAAATCCAAAACTTGATCAAAAGTTTTATCCTTGTATGGTAGCATGGCTCTACTAAGGCTAGGGTTCAACCCTTGAATATATCTGCCATTCTTAGCTTCCTCAGTAGTGATGAGCACTGCACCATACTTTGCCAATGATTCAAACTTCTGAGTGTACTCAGTGACACTCATAGTCCATTGCCTCAATTTGATGAATTCCTCCAGTAAAGACTCTTTAGCTGATGCAGGGATAAATCTACCCTCCAACATTGCTTTAAATTGATCCCATGTCACTTCCCCTTCAGGTCTTCCAGCTATGATAACCTCCCACCAATCCAAAGCTGCTCCTCTCAATTGCCTAGATGCAATTTGCCTCTTCCTTTGGTCTTCAACTTGCATGTCTGCAAAGATTCTTTCCAAAATTCTGAGCCAATTTTGAACTCCCATAACTCCTTCTGTGCCATCAAAAGTTTTGCCTCCAAGATTGGTAAAAGTCTTGAGTAGTTTGGAAAGTTCCTCATGTGGATTTTCCTGCTTGTTGCCTACTCCATCCCTTAGGACTCTCATGAATTCTTGCACATTCACCATGGGTGGTTCACTTGTTCCTACATTTTGATGTCTGGGTCCTACCATAACTCTATGGATATAATACTTAGGTTAGTCTGTTTTGTCTAATATTCTATAGATTACTCATTTTAATCTATCACTTATTCTGTCATGATAGATATCAATAGTGTAAACATTAACAATCAAAACATCCAAAGCAATCAACACTTCTATACATCCAATGCAAACAAGTTCATACAAAATTTTGCTATGTTTTTTTAACAACATAGCTCTGATACCAAATGAAATGACCCTAACTAATTCCACCTAATTATTTTTACTAGGATTTTTTTTTTACATCAATAAATCTCTTAGAGTCATTTAGCCTTCTTACTAAATAATCCAGGATCCTCCTTTTCTACTAATATATTTATATCAGTTCATCAATAAATACATTCACATACATATGAAGATGTATGTGACCCTCTTGCTTGGATCAGAGTGTTGTTTAGCAAGAGTGTATCCTGATTGAATTTTGAATTTCAAATCAACCAACACATAGCTCATTTTCCATACCTTTTGATTTTTAAGTCAGGGGAATTAATTCCATAATCATATGCAGTTGCTACTTAGTAATTTTTAACACTTCTTTTCCTCAATAGGCAAATTAGGCAAAATCAGTAGTTTAGACGTCTAAAATTTTTATGACAGACGTCTAAATTTGATCTCAGACGTCTAAATCTTTATGACAGACGTCTCAGAGTGTCTAAAATTGAAACAGAGAGTGAAAAACATTTTGAACTATATTCAGACGTCTAAATTTTTCATGACAGACGTCTAAATTTGATCTCAGACGTCTAAATCTTTATGACAGACGTCTCAGAGTGTCTAAAATTGAAACAGAGAGTGAAAAACATTTTGAACTAAATTCAGACATCTAAATTTTTCATGACAGACGTCTAAATTTGATCTCAGACGTCTAAATCTTTATGACAGACGTCTCAGAGTGTCTAAAATTGAAACAGAGAGTGAAAAACATTTTGAACTAAATTCAGACATCTAAATTTTTCATGACAGACGTCTAAATTTGATCTCAGACGTCTAAATCTTTATGACAGACGTCTCAGAGTGTCTAAAAATTATTTCTAAACTTATACATGGATTTTCTTATGTCAGATCTTTGTATATACATTCAATCCATAAATCCTTTATTCTCAAATTTTCTACCATTAGCCTGACTGTTCTTGAAGTTTAAAATTCATTTTTCTTAGCAAAACATCTTGTAGAAACAAAGCACATAGTCTCAGCTGATATATATAAGTTCGACAACTACAAAACAGCAATTAACAATACATTGGTTTCTCAAAGTAACTTAAACAAAAGGTCTTAATCTAGTTCCTCATGAATGTTTGATTTACTTCAGCAAAGTCTTTTTAAACATAGCATCCAAATCTTTAAGTAGTTAACTCATCCAATTCCTGATCAACCATGTTCTTATTTACCTGCATAGTCACCATGAACTGCCTCATACAAATATGAGACACCCAATGGTGCACAAACACAAAAGGATCAGACTAATTGTCTGGTATGAATAATCTAACTGAAAACATGATCATATTCAATTCCATTTATATTCCAGTGCTTTGTATGAATAAGAAACTCAGTATCTTCTTTGTACATGTTTTTGTGAGGCATGTGCATTCATATCAGTGTTAAACAGATTATATATAGGTGATCACAATGACTTAATTCATAGAAAACAATCATAAGGTTCATCAATAAAAACATCATAAGCCAACCAAATGCAATCATCAATTCAGTCATCATGCCCTTTTCAACTTTACTGGCCATCAGGGATTTTGCCCAGGCCTCTCCTGAACCTATTTCTAAAGTTCATTATCAAATATATAGGTTCTTTAGCTACTTTCTCTTTTTAAACACACACTGCCTGGGACATCTCTCTGTTAACCCAGCACACTCAGGCCCCTGGGTATAAACATACCATGTGTGAGCTTGCAATGTTCCCCTTGCCAAGCTATATTTTGTAGCCCTAAGATCCCAAGTCCTTAGTTAAATTACTAAGTACTATTTCTTTTTTTTCATAACTTTGCTAATCCCTTCTGCATCTCATTTTTTAATCAGAGAAATAGAAACAATGAAAGCAACATGTATTCATCCAGAGTTTGGTAAGTTATATTCTCAGAAGCAAACATTTAATCATGAAAATAGATATGGTTTCTTAGCACATTATTTTTGACTATGAGTTTCAGTGGATCAAGATGTAAGTATATGGTCCTAAGTATTTTACTGGTTATCTTTTCTTACCTCTGGTTCAATCAAATTCATGGTCTGGCTAAACCACAAGTATATTTGATTTGGGTATTTCATAAAACATAGAAGCTCAGCACATGTACAACATTGCACTTCTACATTTTCTTTTGTTTTAATCAACATGAGACATAAGCAACAACACAATGTTACAGCCCCATATTTCTTTCTATCTTCAGACCATATACCCACCACTTGAATCCGGGGATTTTCATAAACAATTTTTATAAAGAAAACTTATAAAAGAAATCACTCCATCTCAAAGCTAACCCATATCACAGATAAACATTTTGAACCATGAATCCATGACTCTCATTTTTTCTGGGTAAATCAGAGAGGGGTTCTATACTTAAACAGATCATTAACAAAACAAAGTCATCAAACCATAAGACATAACTTGTAAAAGAAAATGAATGATTAGTTCAAATAGGCTACATCAATATTCAGGACTTAATGCCAAAGTTTTCAGTGAGGTTACTCACATTAATCCTTCTTCTTCCTATGCCTTATGAACCCCTTTTTAGTCTTCTGCCTTCTCCTATTTTTTTCTCTGGTTTATGTCTTGTATATTTTTTTTTTTAGGTTAATGAAGAAAAATGTGTATGGTCTCACTATACTAGGCCTTTTATATAAATCTTGGCTGTTTCTAGGGTTTATGGAATTTACCCAATGTCAGTTCTACCCCATACATAACATAGCCTGCTTTCAAGAAATAAGAGGGTATGTGGTCCTTGTCTTCATTTTCAGAAATAAGCCTCATTCTTTTAATCTTTTCCCGGGTCATGTTATATCCATGACTTCTTATTTCCTAAATTAAAGAAATTAACAGAAATGGATAAAGTGTTTGTTTAAGGACTCATGCCATTTCTATGTAACTTCTGTTTTCTTCCAGAAATTGGTTGACTGTATACATGTATAACACATACATACCTAAGTCTTTTATTTTCTTTGTACCCTATTTTTTTTAAAGATAAAATTCTATCTTCATGCATATGTATTTCTAAATCAGTTATTTTAATTTATCTATTGATTTCTGCTAAATTCTTATTACACAGAAATCTGTGTGCATGTGTGTGCATCGTCTTGTGCACATGTACATGTTTTAAACCATGTATCTGTAAATCAATTTCCTATTCCTATTTTTTTCAATGCAATTTCAAACAAACACAAACTAAATTAAATCATGAAATTACTCACAAAAATCAGGGTTATCACAGTTATGCTTTAAAAAATCTTTTAAAGTTTGAGTTCCTTTTAAGTACATAAACCATGCTCTGATACCAACTTGTAACATCCCGCTTTCGGGGGCTCAAAACTAACTGCTACGGATGTTTTCGTCTTCCATAGGTGTTATTTCTGAGTGACCGAAATCAGAATCTTGAAACTATTGGTAGCACAGAAACACAAGAGTATGAAAATTTTAAACTTCAATAAAATAGAATTTCTCATTTATTATGAATTTTAATTTAAGATTTAATTACATAATCCCAGACGTTAATCACGTTCGGGTCACATATATATGTACAAAATACGATAAAAGCGACATATGAAGATGTCCTCTTATGATGATCAGAGAACTAATAAATATGAACTTTACAATTCTTAGTACATCACAGCAGAATACACAAAATAGCTCCTATATAGCTAATACTGCCTCTTGCACGTCTCTGGAAGCTTATTCGTCCAAAACTTGAAAGTCTCCCACTCTCAAACTACTCAAGTTAATTTTGAGTACCTGAGAGTTTGTGGAGAAACACAAACTTCGAGTCAGAAAATAAGTCTGGTATGAATAATCCCCTATCATCTCTTATCATAAATAGATATCTAGTGAGACCACGCCGCTTAGTGGAACGGGATTTCCCCTCACTAGTATCCAAAATAAAACATGCAAATCATTTACTATGCCCATGCACCCAAAATGATTAGTCTTAGAATAATATCAAATAAAGCCATAAATCATATGTATTGGATATCACATACAATCATTCATTAGATATCCCATCTAAAAGCAATTTATTAGGTTTCCCATGTAAAAATTAATTTATTAGAGTTCCCCTTTAAAATCTTTAAATGACTATCCATCATAGTTTAATAGGACTATCCATCCCAAATCCATTCAAAGTAAATGCAGATTATCCATCATACATTGTTTTATAAAAGATGGTATGGGTTATCCACCGCACACTCCATAGTTTTCCTAGGATAACTATGAACCCTTAGGTGCCAAATCCCCAGGCTAACCACCTCTGGCAAACATTCTTTACTTTAAAATTTTGATATGGGCTATCCACCGCACATTCCATGGTTTTCCTAGGTTAACCAAGAATCCATCACTTGGCCAAAAATATCATGATCCCCATGATTATTTATTAAAACTCATGATCCCCATGATTAATTATTTTCCCCAGACATATCCCCTGTTTAACCTATTCCCATTAGTAGCCCCAATTAGGTTAAATTAAATAAAAACACATTGATAGCCCTAATGTATATTTTCGAAAGCATATTTCTGTTTATAACCCCAAATTATGTATCGAAGACATTGAACCCATCCCGGTGTACCCAAGGTTTTATAACATTCAATTTAAATAAGGATCACCCTTATATATTCAAACAAAGATAAGTATTTTATGCTATAACCCTTCAAAGTAGCCCCTTCGACCTAGCAAAGTTTTACTTAAGTAAAATGGCTAAAACAGCCCTTTAAAACCTTTCGAATGAAGTCCCATTCGAAAGCAAATAACCCTCCGAAGTTAGCCCCTTCGGAAACCTTCCTTTTAAAAGCATCATTGAAGATAACCCCTTCAAAACCTTTCAAAATCAAACCTTTCGAAATCAAAACCTTTCGCAATCATTGAAGATAACCCCTTCAAAACCTTTCGAAATCAAACCTTTCGAAATCAAAACCTTTCGAAATTAAAACCCTTCGCAATCATTGAAGATATCCCCTTCAAAACCTTTCGAAATTAAACCTTTCGAAATCAAACCTTTCAAAATCAAAACCTTTCGCAATCATTCAAAAACAATGAAGTGTTGATGTTGGAACCAACCCTTCGAAAGTATACTTCCGACCTTGTTGGAAGGTTAACCCTTCGGTTGGTTGAAAGGTATTAAATCACCTTTTCAGAAAACATTTTAAAATAGTACTCTTGAAGTTTAAAGCTTACAAAAATCCCTTTTGAAACCCCTTCTTGAATATATAAAAAATTTAATCTCTTATAAAATGTTAGAGTCGAAGGATCCCCCTTCAACTAATTCAAAAGCAATTATATTTCTATCTGAAAGCAAAGGAAGCAGCCTCCACATCCCTTCGCCCCTCTTCCCTTTGGCCCCATGCCTACCTTTTGACTTTGGGCAAAAGGTAGCTGTTTACATTCCGTTTTAGATGAAAGGTACCTTTCGCCTTCGTCGAAAAGGTAAAAGCGGGCTTGTTGGAGTCGAAGGTAGAACTGGGCCCACTAAAGTGATGTTTTATCTTGTTTGTCTAATTTTGATTGGCTAAGGAACTTTCTCCTGTACTTCCAAATAGTAAAAAGTATACAAAAGTCAACCTTTTCTTCAAAACACTGTACTTCTTCCTCAAATATTTCCAAAAGCAATTTCCTTCCGAGTTTAAGTAATTTCGGAAGCAAATTTTCAGTTTAGCCCTTGGGCTTAAATAATTTAATTACCTTAGTAAATCACTAAGGAAATATTCCCAAAAATCACCAAAAATCAGATAAATCATATACTTCAACATATTAAAATTTTAAAGCATATGAAGATCAATATAATTTGGAATTTAACCAAAACCGAAGTAAAACATGTTAATTAACCCATTAACGTTTAAAAACACCTATGTCTTATCCAAACAAAGGTTTTAAATGGTTATATCCTAACCAAAATCACAAACATGAATCGAGTATAACCCATAACTGATCCTAAACACAGAAAAACAAAATGATAAACATGATTATTCATCTTGATTAGTTGATTGGAGAATGAGATACTTTCCTAGCTTTAATTCCTTAGCTTGTTTTTCAATTTAAACTCTTCCTTGAGCTTTTTAATGGTCGGCCGAAATATGTGGGAGTTAAGAATGAGAAAGTAGAAGTTTATTCAGGTGGAGGAAGAGATATATACAAAGAAATGTAGCCCCATTTCCAAGTTTACCCCTTAGGAAATTCCTTCTTCTTAATTTAGTTAAGTCTTATTTTAGTTTATTCATTTAGACACGGCCATAGGATTTATTAATCTCATCTCCCTAATTATTCACATTATTCTATTTAATTTATCCAATTAAATATCCTGAATAATGTAATTAAAATTCAAGGGCATTACAGGTATACTATCTCTGCTACTCTGAGCTGATGGAAACCCGTTGCCAAATCCAACTGAGGAAATACCTTTGTTCCACTTAGTTGGTCGAACAAATCGTCAATCCTGGGCAATGGATATCGATTCTTTATCGTTCTTTAATTCAACTTACGATAATTGATACATAGCCTCAACGATCTGTCCAGCTTCTTAGCAAACACTACCGTTGCACCCCACGGTGAACTGCTCGGCCTAACAAAACTATTGCCTTCCAGATCCACCAACTGCACCTTTAACTCCCTCATCTCTGAAGGGGTCATCCTACTTGGCAGTGTACCCACCGGTTCAGGTACTGGAACTAAATCTGTCTGAAACTCAATAGCTCGTTTCGGTGGCAAGCCAACTACAGGCTCAAACATATCTGCGAATTATCTAACCACGAAAACTCGGCTCAACTCATCATCTAAATCCAAAGCACTCAACAAAGCAAACACTACACCGCTAAAACTCCTATGGTGAAAACAATCTGATTGCTACAATCCGGGTGACTAAGAGATATCTTCTTTGCCTGGCAAAATATCTTAGCATCGTAGTCACTTAACAAATCTATACCTAGGATGTCCCAAACCCCAAAAAATCAAACACATGAAAACTGCACTCAAAATTATAACCTAACAGGTCAAACTCAAATTGGTCACACCTCAACCCTAGAGTTGCATGCCCTCCTATTGGATTCGCAACCTGTAAGGAAGTAACTAAATATGTGGGTTCAAGGTTAAGCTTATCTATCAAACATCTAGATATAAAAGAATGCGATGCACCGGTATCAAATAAAATGCTAATAGACATACCATGAATCTGGAGCATTCCCCCAAGAACTGACTTTCCTTTCTCCTGGGTTGTTGGCTTGGAAGCGGCAGGCTCCAATTCATACACCTTGCCCTTACCATCTCTAATGGGCTCCTTGCACTAGTTCTTATAATGGCCTATCTGGTCACAGTTAAAACACCTGTCATTCTTCTCCTTAGCCACATCCTTCGCTTTCCCTGAGCGACACTCATTAGCAAAGTGCCTTTCCTTGTCGCATTTATAGCGGACAACTTCAGACTTCGCTTTCTAGGCTGCTCCACCTTTTTGAGCACCCTTCTTGGAAAAGAACTTCCTCTTCTGACTCTGCCCAACCTAGACTACTTTTGCCTTGCTCTTCTCTAGAGACTCAAGGACTTCTTCCTGCCTCAAAGCCATCTCTATAACAATATCAGAAGGATCTCTAAGATGAGAAAAGTAGCACTTGCCAATTCTGGCTTCAATCCTCTGATAAACTTCTCATTCCGCTTCGACACGGTATCCACCGAAGCATACCCATACTGGGCCAACTCTTTGAACTTCCTAGCATACTCAGCAACAGACATCTCTCCCTGCACTAGCTTAGAAAACTGCCGAATCAAAGTTGACTGTGCCATTACTAACATAAACCTCTCCTGAAATATCCCCTTGAAATCCTACCAAGTTACTGTTTCCTCATCAACTGTCGCTGTTACACTAGTCCACAAGAACAATGCAGTCCCTTGAAGCTACCTGGACGCCAACTACCTCTTCTGCTCGTTATTGAGCCCAAAATCTGCAAAAATCCTTTCGTAGTGCAACAACCAATTCTCCACTCCAATTGCATCCTCCATTCACATAAACGACTTCCCTCCTAGCTTCACATAATCACCGCTCATCTTAGCGAAAATATTAATTACCTGAACTTTTGGAACCCTTGCTCCTGCGGCATTTCCTCCTACCACTCTGGCTGCAACTCCTGCCTGCATCATATTCCTGCAAAACTGATACATGGCTTCCATTCCAACCTGCGGGACTTTAGCACCAACATTCTTTGCCTGACCTTGGCCTCTCCCTGCATTAGGTCCGGCATTTCTTTTGGTGCTTCCCCCTCCTTGATTAATTCTGCTTCTTCTACCATCCATATCTATATTCAAACATCTTGGGATACAGAAAGATAACCTAATCAAAGATAGATGAATGGAGATAAAGCGCATACTTATATATAACAAATACAAGTACGTTACTATAGCGTTAACCCAACCCCAAATCTTACTCTAATTTCCTTGGATTTTTTTTTGTTTTCAAAATTAGTTAAATTTTTCATAAACCTATGCTCTGATACTAAGCTGTAACATCCTGTATCTGGAGGCCAAAAGCTAAGTGCTATGGATGCTGCAGTCATCCATGGTATTAACTTCTGGTGATGAAATGCGGCAATGTTAATGGTATCCATAATATCAAAAGCACTTGAATTGGAACAAAATCATAGATTTTCAAAAACAATAGTTTCAGTGATTATATTTCAAAACTATCATATCCAAGTTACAAAAATCCCAAACGTAATCCCAGGCATTGATCAAATATAATTTACAACAATACGCTAAGGGCGACATATGAAAATGCCCCCTTGGATGATCAAAGTAATAAAGATATAATTATCTTAATACATAGCAGAAACAATTTTAAAACAGAATCTCTAAATTAGCTATCCGTCAGCGTCCTGCTAGTCTTCGGATGCTTTATTCGCCAAAATCTGCTAAACCTAAAAACCTAAACCCTCAGCCTACTCAAATCAAATTTTGAGCACCCGAGAGTTTAAGGGGAAACCAAAACTTCAAGTCAGACTTAAAGCCTAGTATGAATAATATCTGTTACATCTCAGTTTACTGATAACTAGTGAGACCACGCCGCTTAGCGGAATGGGTTTCCTCTCACTAATATCTCTTTTCAACACTTGTATTTTGCAAATCCTTTCCGACAACCAAACTGATTAATCGACAGATTTTAATAATATAGCAATATCCATTATGCTAAAACAGGAAATAAAATAGACTATTTGTCTAAATCTTAACTATCTATCCTACTCTGGACTATCTGCTCTTTTCTGGGCTATCTGTCCTAAAATTGATTATAGCAATATCTTTTATGCTAGATAATGAACTATCTGCCCAAAACAGGTAAAAATGGTGGACTAACTGTCCTTAAAAATTTAGCAAGGTCAGTTATGCTAATAAATGAACTATCTGTTCATATCGAAGTTGACTGCTCTTTCTGGACTAATTGTCCTCTGGGTTGACTACCCTCAAAAAGGACTGACTGTCCGAATTTAAAATGAGCTGACTGCCCGAATTTTCTTTTGGGTTAACAACCCTTCAAAATATCTGAGCTAACTGCTCTACAATATCTGAGCTAACTTCTCTTTAAATTTTCCTTGAAACCTTTTCAAAATGATTTAATCCGTCAAATCATATATATACAAGGAAAATACATCTTTTACTTTACCCTAAGCTACTTTTGCCACGTTATATATATACTTTACTCAAAATAATGTTGATGATGTTCGATAAGGATTGTCTATCCTTTAAAATAAGTTAAAGTCCTTTATAACTTAAAACACTTAGGCTATCTGCCTAATTTTTATAATCGAAATCTTTGTTTAAAACCTTCAAACAACCTTTCGAAAACATAGAAGGTAACTCCTTCAAAATCATTCATAAAACCCTTCGAAAGTATTGAAGGTAACTCTTTCATACCCTTTAATAAACCTTTCAAAATCATTGAAGGAAACTCCTTCTAAACCTTCTAAAAGCTTTCTTTTCATAAGCTTTAAAACATATGACATCCACCTTTAAATCCTTTGAACCTTAGCCTTTCGAAAACATAGCTAAACTATACCTTTCGGAATCAGTGAACCTCAAAACCTTTCGAAGACATTGGGTTCAATTTAAAACAAGTGGAAAACCTTTTGAAACCAATCAAAGTTAACTACTTTGAAACCTTTAAAATGTTTTGACTTGAAACATTTGGATTATGCGAAGGGATCAGAAAAACATTAGAGTCAAAAGAAACTGCTTCGAAACCTTTATAAAACCATTCGAAATCAAACCTTTCGTAATCAAAACCTTTCGAAATCAAAACCTTTCGAAATCAAACCTTTTGAAATCAAAACATTTCCAAATCAAAATCTTTCGAAATCAAAACTTTGGAATCAGAACCTTTCGAAATCAAAACCTCAAAATTAAACCTTTCGAATTCAACCTTTCAAAATCAAACCTTTCGAAATCAATGGAGAGATGCGACAAGTTTTAGAAAACAAAAGATAACCTTTGACTCCATCTGCGTCGAAAGGTTAGGAAGCGACAAATATGCTTCCGACCTGACCGAAAGCTATACCTTTCGAATTTGCCAAAGGGATTCAATTAAAACAAGAAAGCAAACCAATCAAAACCTTTTCCTTTTAAAACTTTTGACAATTTCGAAAGCTCTTTGTCGAAAGCTAGCAGGTGTATTTTTTCTTTAAAACTAAAGTAAAACTTCATCTCTTTCGAAAGCTATAACCCTTCGTCCCCAACCTTTCGACTTCCTCCAATCACTACGTACCAGTTTCCTGATACAATGTGCATTGGTATTTAATCTAATCGGAAGGTTTGATACCCTTCGACCTTGTTGGAAGGTCTGGAATGAAGGCGGAAGCTCTTTCTAAAAGAGTTGAAACAGTGAAAATACTGTTTAAAATAGTTCTTTTGTACCCCACCTGCCTTGTTTGTCTAAATTTGATTGGTTGCCAGAATTTTATATTCAAAAGTGCTGCCGATTTTCCTTATTTAGAAATTTGAATAATTTTGAAAAAGCCCTTTTCTCCTTTATAATTATATAAAACATTTAATTCTCATACCTTAAATAATTTTATATAACTATTAAAACACCTTCAAAAATTCTGGAAAAATTCCAGAAAGTAAATTAATATGTTCTCTTCAACATATAAAAATTTCGGATCCAAACAATAATTATTTTACTCGTAAATAATTTTATAATCCGAATTAATCTTTTCATCCTTAGAAAATTCACAACAATTCCATAACAATTTTGAAAATTGAAACCCATCTCTAAAATAACTTTTTAGATCTTCATAAAAATTCGCAAGGCTAACGGATGTAATTTAATAAGGTTTTCATCTTAAAACATGTCATAAAATCTATATGAACATGCATAAATCATCAACATGTATATATAATATTTTATCATTCGATAACTTGGCAAACATTTGAAAAATCATTTGGAATTAATCTTAAAACCGAAACCAAAAATATTTAGAGATATAAACATTATTCACCTTTGCTTTAATGATTAAGGAGCTTGAGGTTTGAATGAGTTTGATTTGAATTGCTTTCCATAAGCTTCTCTTTTGTTTCCTCTTCTTCTTCCTTCGTTAATGGTGGTTGGCCAAGCTTTTAGTTTTTTGAAAATGAGAATAAACGTGTGTTTAGAATACACGACCTAAGGAAGACAATATAGGAACGGCCTCTTTCCCATAATACCCCTCCTCTAATTCACTTTAACCCTTTATTAAGTTTATTAGTTTAAAAAGGCACTTTTACCTTAATTAAATCAAATCTCAATCCCCTTATCAACACATTATTTTATTTACTTTATCTAACTAAATCTCCTAAATAATGTTATCAAAAAACTTGGGTGTTATAACGGATAACGTTCCTTAAGGATAAGATAATGTAAATAACAAAAAATATCATAGAGCATATTTATCTTAACTAACTAATTCTCATAGATGAAAGATATAAAATATAATATCAACATGAACATGTAGAAGACTGCATGCATATTATATAAAGAGACATAAGGTCCAACATCATAATACAAAGTGTAAATTGTTGGAACTGGGTCAGCCCGCAGCAGTAGTGGTGGGTGTATTTCAAAAAAAATTCATCCTATTGGATCTTTATTGGGCCTATGAAGTCTAATTCATTTAAAACAATTCTAAATTTGTTTTAAATAAAATCATGTATTTTATTTAAATTTAAGTATTTTGTAATGTAAAGTTAATTTGAATGATTTAATTTATATATATACATGTTTCATATACATATACATATGTGTGTGCATGTGTAACATAATAATCCGTGAAGGGTATAATATGCCCGTATATAGATGTTGGGATTTACATCACAACGGACACATTAGCTCATTTCGTATGTATTGTATATTGTCTAAATATGTTCATAAATCTATAATGCAAAGTATATTTATATAAATATGTGTATATATATATATATATTTAAAATATATTTTATAACTAAAAGTCTCAAAATTAAATATATATATATATAATTTAAAACATTTGTATAAATATATATACATAATTAAACATATAAAATTATACATACATACATACATATATATATATAATTAAAATTATATATATATAAGGTTAAATAAAATGTATATATATGAATAATTAATTACATTCAAATAATTAAAATATAAATATATATATATATATATTAAAATTATTTCCAGATCGAAATCAGCATAACAAACATAAAATAATAATTTTATAATTTTATCATTATTATATATATATATATAATAAATAGTTTTGATCATAATAATTCAAAATATTAGTAATAAATATTAAAAAAATCAAATTTTAAAATTTTAAAAAAGAGATAATTAGGCAAAAGGACAAACTTTAGAAAAAAATTAGACTGAAGGACACCTAGTTTTATTTTTGGACTGAAGGACAAACTTTGAAAGAAATATAGACTGAAGGACAATGCTAATTCTAACTAGCATTATATTTAGTTTTTAAATTATACAAAATGCTAGTTATAAATAGCATTATATTCAGTTTTACAGTCTACAAAATGCTAGCAGTATTTAGCATTTTCCTTTAGTCTAATTTTTTTCAAAGTTTGTCCTTCAGCCTAAAAATAAAACTTGTTGTCCTTCAGCCTAATTTTTATCCAAAGTTTGTCCTTCAGCCTATTTTCCACTTTAAAAAATTTAGGATCATAAAATAAAGGTTCAAAATTTTTTTCATGATTTTTTGAAATAAAATATTATTTTTAATAAATAAAAGAAATGTTCAATCGAAGTAATTTAATTATTAAAAATATTAAATGTTAACAAAAAATCTAAAAATTTTTATGTGGGTTTCTGCATAGATGTAGTCATTTCAAAAATTATAAAATCGAATTTTCAATGCAATAATTATTTTAGATATAATAAACAATTCAAATAATCAATAAAAGAAAATTCAAAATTATTTATATATATATAAATTATTTTCCAATTTGATAATTCATATTATGTATAAATAGGTGTAAGGAAAAATTATAAGCTATTTATACATTATAAATATACATATATGTAATTATATGTTTAAAATATACATTAGTCTATATTTAAATTAATATATAAATATACATAAAATAATTAATAATGACAACATTTAATTTTTACAGAAAATTATATTTTTTATACATAAATTATATCATATAATAATATAACCATGCACATAATCAAACTAATTTGTGACAACTACATATTCCTACGAAAATCTCACCTAACTAGATATACAACATTAATATATATATAGATTTGGGATTAACCAATATTAGATCATAAAATATGATATGATTACTGTAATATATAAATAAAATACAAATTGATGATGCCTTTGAGTCCATTTGAATCAATGAATTCCCTTCTCTAGTGATGCTCGATCCATCAGATTGCAAGTCTAGAATCGTCGACCTTTTCTATCAAATAGTGTTTTTACTTAACTTGAATTGATTTGAGATTCTTAGGACTAATATGAGGATTAATTTCGGCCACCAAACTTGATAATTATGGCATCCAAAATTTTTTTTTGATTAAGGGTTTAGAGATCCATATATATAGCCTTGTACAAGAGAGATATTAGGACAGTCTCATTACAAATTCTCTCTTAGTCTTAACCATCCATCTCTAGGTCTAATCCAAAGTTTTAGCCGCCTCCAATATCTTATTGTTTGTACAGAAATTGGGCACAACACTCTTCGGAAGCCTTTGAAGAGATAAAGTGAAGAAATTAAATGAAAAAAGAGGAATTATCTAACAAAAACTCCAAATTTCAGAAATGAGAATAATTAAAGTGCAAGGAGACACAAGAATTTAGAGTGGTTCGGCGTATAGCCTACGTCCACTATGAAGTAGTTTGCTTTATTGATCTTTCTTTTGCGTTTACAAGTGAATTCAATGGTTTACAGCAGTCAATTGTGATTTGCAGCAGTGAATTTCGTTTGTGGCAGCAGCAATTGAGTTCAGATCTAGATCTGGCGGAGTCCGGGCGTTGGAGATCTCAAAGAGGAAGAAGAACCCCTTTTCTGTTGGCTTTGGGGGTCTATTTATAGGTGTAGGAGGCTGGTATTTCGCTCAGATCTCGGGAGACCCTCTCTGGCACGTGACCAGGCCCGTACACCCAAGCCCGTGAAGTTTCGGTCCGATCCGTGATCGACACGAATAGATTTCGACTCGATCAAGATTTCATCCAATGGAGTCGAAATTTGGCGTGGACATTCTTTAGCATGCACGTAGTCTTCTATGAAAATTTCATAGCATTTGGACTTGTAGATTGGGAGATATGATCGATACGAAATGGAGTTTTCGGTAGGCTGTTTCCTTCTACTCGCTCATGTTTTGACTCGCTTCCGTTCGACTCGATGACGTGGAACTTGATTCTTACTCTGTCCTGGATTTTTCTTCGAGCGAGTCGAAGTAAGCACTTGGTCGAGCGAGTCGAAGCAAGCATTGGTTGAGCGAGTCAAAGCAAGCATTGGTCGAGCGAGTCGAAGCAAGCATTGGTCGAGCGAGTCGAAATGGGGCGTCCTGGGAGGTTTGAGCAGTGGAGTCAAAGTGTGCACTTTCGATGATTTCACACTAGAGCGAGTCGAAGATAGCAGCCCTGAGGGACGTGGAGCGAGTCGAAGTTGGCTTCTCCTGAGTGTTGCAAAGCGGGTCGAAGGAGCGAGTCGACCGGCAATTGATTTTCATCCAATCTTGTATCGCTCATAACTTGAGCATACGAACTCGGATTGACTTGAGATTTGAAACGTTGGCTCTCATGGATTAGCTTGTCATGTCCTACCAATTTTGGTTCGATCTGGACTCGGACAAAATTCATCGATATCCGTAGTGAGCCCGTGTATAACTGATCCTAGGATGGGCCGTCATTGGTTATTAGTCGATTCCTTGGTGTTACGGTCTTGCCAAAAGGCGGGATAACATTTGCCCCCCAAAGTATGTCTTGTGGGAACATGACATGCTTTGAAATACTACTATCCTTACTCTGAATAGTTATTGTCTTTTCGATGGAAGCTGTGACCTCCGATCGTTCTTCTTGATAATATAAACTGTTGACTGCCGACTGTTGTACCATGTATCGTTGCAACCGATTGCTGTATGCCAGCGGTTTTCCGTTCGCTGTTGTAATCGTTATTGGATGTGTTTCTGATTCCTGAAATTTCGGAATATTGAATACTAGTTTGACATTCATGCATATATGTTAACCTGACTCCCGTTAACGTCTGTACGTTCTCGAGTCGTTGTCAGTTTATTGTTTTTGAATTCCGTATCGATCTCCTGAACCGATGTGAAATTCGTTGCAACAACGCTTGACGATTATTTTTGAATGTTTCTTCGTAATGATCCTCTCCTGAATCGATGTGAAGGATTGAAATATCGAAGATAATTTCCATTGGATTTATGGATGCGAAGTAAGTATGTCGAGTTGATGGAGTTGGAAACTATGGATACGAACAAGAATTTTGCATTGATATACGCCGGGTTCGATGGATACGAAGCGCTTGTTTGACTCGATGATGGACGTGACCTGAGCGAGTCGAAATGGAGCGAGACGAAATGGAGCGAGTCGAAATGCGCTTTCCTGATGGCTGTAAACTGAGAGAGTCGAAATGGAGCGAGTCGAAATGTGCTTCCCTGATGGATTCGAACTACTTGTTTTGCCGCACCGGAGAGGGAGTCGAGGAGAGCGATACGAAAGGGAGCTCCGCGTCAATGCACTGAAGAGGGAGTCGAAGCACGTGTTCGACTCCACTGGGATTCGAATCGTTTGTTCCCCTTGCTTTCGAGTCCATATAAATACGTCGTATTTAGCCATTTTTTCACTTTTTACCTTTCATCTTTATCTGCCTTGCCTTCGTATCGTTCCAGGGCATTTCAAGAGAAAAAACCTTTGCCTTCGAATCGATTCCTACCTTCAACCATTTGAACTTAACTTTCAGATCTAGGTAATCAATAAACGAATCCACGCGTAAACGATGAAGCTCGGGTTTTCTGATCAAATCAATCAAAGTCGTGGTCGATCGAACGCTCTCTGGCTTCCGCTTCGTGTTGATGGAGTATGGGTTTCGAGATGATGAGGCGAAGGTCTACGTATCGATCGATGGTGGAGCTTCGCTTGGAATCGAGCGCTCTGGATTCATGGATCGATACGAAGGGGTTGCGCCTGATGGACTCGAAATGATGGCCTCGAATTGAGTCAAAAAGTATATCTTTTGATCGAGTCGAAATAGAGGCCTTGGAATGGTTCGAAGCAGAGTGCCTGGAGATCGAGTCGAACTGCGTAGTTCTTGATCGAGTCGAAGCAGAGGCTTTTGATTGAGTCGAAGCGTGTGGTTTGGGATCGAGTCGAAGTAGGGGCTTCGAAGCGAGTCGAAGCACGTGGCCTCGGACCGAGTCGAAGGACATGGTCTTGGATCGAGTCGAACTGCACACTCCCGAACGATCGATTCGAACTCGAGCCTTAGCGAACGATTCGAATTTGAACTTGAATAATTGCCTTGAACTCGAACTTTTGACGTTTGACCATTGGTTCAATTTCGACGATGCCGAAAATTCTAGTGCCTTTGACCACTTAACTCCGACGAGCTTCAGATTTGCTTAACTGGACTTAATTGTTTCACCGCCCACCTGATTGCCGATTGAAGTTCATCGATGAAACTGGAACTTAAGATAATAACACATTTTAACTTGGTCTGATAGCTAATAACTGGATGGCATGGTTGTGACGGTCAGCAATGACGGTCCTTCCGACTGAATTTTGAAATCTCGTCGTTTACACGTTTTCCTTAATCCGGTTAATCTTCCCGAATAATATACAGTACTGCACTACACAACATGCTCACACACTTCACACTGGGGGATGCATGAGTGTTATTTGTCGGTTTAACAATGATTTTTTATAAGCTAGCTAGTTATGGATCCTTCAAGTTCTCAGCAGCCGGAACTCCCAAGTTCTATTCCTCCAACCATAGAGATACCGGTTATCGAAGCCGAAGTCATAGAGCCAGCTTCGGATGAGCGTCCGGCTGCTCGGTTTATTCTCAATCCATCAGATTTCGTGCCGTCGGGTATCTTCGAAGATATGTTAGGACGGATTTGCTTAAGGCATGGTTTGTCGTTGGACGACGTGCTACTTCCTGGGCCAACTGACAGGCCACACAATCCCTCGGAGGGGTATACTGCTTTCAACCGTCACGCTTGCACAGCGGGGACACTTCCTCCCTTCAATGACTATATAAGGGAGATGTTATCGTTTCTTGGCATAGCTCCATCTCAGCTACATCCCAACGGGTATGCCTTATTGAACAGCATCTTTGTTCTCTTCATGGAGATCCTCTTTCAACCGCCGAAGCCGATCGAGATCCGATATTTATTCAATGTCAAGAGCCGTGGAGACAGCCCCTCTTTCACCTTCCTGGAAGCGGTCAGGAGCTACCACATCGTACAGGGCTCCTGGGGAAGGCTAATTTATTATAAAACCGAATGGTTCTACGTTCGGTGCCCCCCTGGATTTGCTGGGCGGTGGATGGATAGACGTAAGTGTTGCCACTTCTCTCTTGAATCATTGAGATACTAGTAACTGACTTCAAAAACTGACACACTTTTCCTTTCTTACAGCTGCAATCTCTCGCCCCGATGGCGCATATTTCAGAGAGCTTGTTCGGATTCTTCAAGCGTTTCCGGGCGAAGAGAGGCACATAGACTTAGTCCTGACCGACAGGAATTTGAGGGCTGTCGGGCTGATAGAACGAAGATAGAGCATACATCTAGAAGTGATACACAGAGTGGTCCTGAAGAAACGTGTAAAGCGCAAAGCACCCGCAGTTGTGATCACCGAAGAAGTTGATCCAGAAAGAACGCCCACCGATATAGAGCTCCCAACCGGGCCTCCTTCCGATGTTCAGGATTCCGGAGGAAGAAGAAAAGGCAAGGTCGTTGCTCACTAACGCCCTAAATCTAAGAGATTTAAATCCATGGTCGTGTCTTTACCTTCTCAGGGGATCAGAATTTCAGAGGCTCCTCCCCCGCAAGTGGAGAGTCCTTTCGCAGGGCTCGATGATGTTCCGATCCCGGATTTTGTGTCGTCTCCATACGACGCCGGGACGGAGGGGCTTGATAGTGCTTTTGAACCGAGTGGGTCGCTTGCTACGAGTGCGGCCGACATTTCCGGTTGGTTGGGGGGTTGCACATGCATACACTTCACTACACTGCATGATTCACGACTGTAAATCGACCAACTTAAGAAGTTACTAACTCTTTCCTTGTTTCTTATTTTCAGGTACTATGTCTGGTAGAGGATCTATGCTCGGGAGTCTTCGCTCCGTCCGAAAAACTTCTTCTTATTATGATTCCCGCCGGAGGGATTCAGACAGGGATCGCGATCGCGAGTACGCTAATCAGGACAGATACGGGAGTGATAGTGAGTACAGACATCGATCCAGATCACGCTCTCCTCCTCCTAGACTTCCGTCTCCCCCTCATGTTCAAACTACATATCCACCAGAGCCTCCCCGTCACAGGCCGTCCTCTCATGCTTCCAGGTCTGAAACCCATCTTCAGAGGGTTGAAACTACAGCTTCTATGATCACAGAGCAGGTCCCTGCTGAGCCCACAGGAGAGGGGGCCCTTAAATTAGCCCGGATGAAGAAGGATTTCCCAAATATCTACTTCGACAACTACGTCTTCCCCCTCACTTAAAGAGAATTCCATCAGGGGTGGAAAACACGGTGCACCATTATGTTCACGACATATACACCCAGTACCGAGAGTGGGCAAAGGCTGCCGAAAAAGCTTCCAAAATGGCATTTGAGCGAGCCAAAGCGCTCGAGAAGATAGAGACCGAGCTCGCAAAAAGGGATCGGATTATTCAGGTACTCTCCGCTGAGTCCGAGTCTTCTCGGAAATCTGAGATTGAGGCCGCCAAAAGGGCCGACGAAGCGAAGGCGGAAATGGAGAGGTTGGGGCAGACACATGTTGCCCTGGTGGAGGAGATGAGCCACCGGAACACCAAAGTCATTGCTGAGCGGGACGCAGCGGTCAGAGAGCTTAATGAACTCAAGGCCAAATTTGCTGATATGGCCAAGGAGAAAGATGACGCGAACAACGTAGCCCAGGAGGCGTGCGAACAAGCTGTTCTGCTCAGGGATGAACGGGATGCTGCGGTGGCTAAAGTCCAGAAGGTGGAGACTGAGGTCGAGGAGAGGGTAAAGCTGGCCGAGTCTAGGCTAGAGGCCGACATCGAGGACCTCCTTGTTGTTTACAATGCTAATGTGCTGAGGCACAGGGGCCTAGCCTGGCTCGATGACTTTTCGACGCATCTCCACAATGCTTGGAGCCGACTGGTTGAGGAGGAGAAAGAGGCGCATCAGGGTGAGTCTGTAGATGAATTCGAACTAGAGAATCGTATTCTGACTGAGGATGAAAAGAAGGTCCTCCACGAGTCGATGATTCTGCGTGAGAAGGAGAAGCTTGGCGCCCAGCATTTTGAAGTGGGAGAGGGTTCTGGAGTTGATCATCATGAATCAAGTCTCGAAGTTCCCGTGTCAACCCAGCCCGAATCCTCGTCTGCGGTCGATCCCCAGGCTGTTCCTGCTTATAATCCGGATCAGCCGCAGATGTCCCCGGCTACTGCGCAAGTTACTGATGCCGCCATGCTGCCTACAAGTCGAACTAAGGAAGGTATTCTGAACATTCCACTTCTCTTAAATCGGAATCTTCGATCGAGTTAAGTCCTAACAGTTCTTTTATTCTTTGTCCATTGATCGATGCCACACCGGCCATGCCTCCTGCCACTCAAGAACCATATCAAATGCAGGAGGCTATCGTGACCGAGACAACCACCATGAGTATGGCTGCCTCGCTTGACGATCTGCAGGGAGGTACGATCGCGTTCGACGAGCAGCTGATGGATGAACTCTTCCGCCGCCACGGCGATCCTCGTGCTAACTTGTCATTTGTTATGAGCGGAACTAATCCTGCTGCAAGCTCTTCAATGTCGATTGCTGATGCCCCCAGCAGGGCTCAAGCAGTAACCGAAGAGGAGATGTTTGCTCAGATTGACGCCGAACTAGCAACAGCGGGTTATGGCGGTAGCTTTGGAGGTGGGATGGCAGCATTGGGACCTGCCCCGCTCGGAATGATGTCTACTGGTGGTTCTGTCTTTCTCACCAGCCTGCCCATTCCACCTTCCGTAATTGATCCCGTTCCTCCAACTCCGCCCGTAGGGAGCATTCTTATTCACACGAGTTCGGAGGAGGACGTCGACATAATGCCCTCGCCTGAAGACCAACCGCCGAAAAGCAAAGGCTCGAAGAGGAAGACTAGCGATGGCTCCAGCGGGTCCACATCGAGGAGGAAGCTAAGGAAAAAGAAAGATTAGGCATGCTCTCCCGGTGTATTTTGAGTTGCATTTTGTTAGCCGTGTATAGATGCGGGTTCGGCCCCTACTAGTAGGAATTTTTGGAAACTTGTACACGAACTTCTTCTATAATCAATAGAAATGAAACTTTTCTTTTTTGACTTCTTTTTGTCATTGTGTATTTATCTAAGTGTTTCAGTGTCTAGACTGCACTTGTGAAGTTTTAGTTTCCGAATGAAGTTTGTTTCTGTTCGCCAAGTTCGGGTATTGTGGACATGATTTGCGACCGGGAAACGAGTCGAATTTTGACGTCGCATTGCTTCAGTTGATGGTCGATGCTTAAGTCTTACCCCCCAGTCTTGGTGGCATGTTGTAAAACATCAATCAGCGATTGCCCTTTTCTCCTAGCATGCCGAGTCTAGTGCCGTTGGATGGGCGTTTAAGGCAAACGGGGATTGAGCGGTTTATTCGTGCTTGTCCGATCGTTGACGATCATATCCGCACTCCAGGGATCCTCATTTGTTTACTGGCGGTTGGTAACGCTGGCTTGAGTTTCAATCATATGCCCACTGTCTGGGGACTTGGAATTGGCATTTGTACTCCGACTCGCGCTCCGGGAGTTTGGAGTTGATAATTATATTTCGATCCATGCTTCGGGAACTTGAAGTTGGTGTTTAGGCTCCGTTTTGCATTCTGGGAATCCGGAGTTGACGTCCATGCTCCGTCTTGCACTCCGGGAATTTGGAGCTAATGTTTATACTCCGGCTCGCGCTCCGGGAGTTCGGAGTTGAATGTTTATACTCCGCTTCGCACTCTGGGTATACGGAGTTGGATGTTTATACTCCGACTCGCGCTATGGGAGTTCGGAGTTGAATGTTTATACTCTGCTTTTCACTCTGGGTATACAGAGTTGATGTTTATACTCCGACTCGCGCTCTGGGAGTTCGGAGTTGAATGTTTATACTCTGACTCGCGCTCTGGGAGTCCGGAGTTGAATGTTTATACTCCACTTTGCACTCTGGGAATACGGAGTTGAATGTTTATACTCCGACTCGCGCTCTGGGAGTTCGGAGTTGAATGTTTATACTCCGCTTCGCACTCTGGGAATACGGAGTTGAATGTTTATACTCCGACTCGTGCTCTGGGAGTTCGGAGTTGAATGTTTATACTCCGCTTCGCACTCTGGGTATACGGAGTTGAATGTTTATACTCCGACTCGCGCTCTGGGAGTTCGGAGTTGAATGTTTATACTCCGCTTCGCACTCTGGGAATACGGAGTTGAATGTTTATACTCTGACTCACGCTCTAGGAGTTCGGAGTTGAATGTTTATACTCCGCTTCGCACTCTGGGTATACGGAGTTGAATGTTTATACTCCGCTTCGCGCTCTGGGAATACGGAGTTGATGAAGGATTGTCGTGTATCAATCCTTTTTCGACTTTGATGTGATGGCTTGCCCCCGAGCTCGGGTTTCACTTAGTGAGTGATTGGTTGCACCGCAGTCACTCTCTATTTGAATAAATCCCACCGTATGATGAGATCCAGCTCTCCGTGCATAGTGATGGTCATATGAAGTATTTCAAGTAAATCATAGCTCTAGCTCGAAGAGGTTGCATTTTATTGCTGAAATAAGAAAGTATGGCAAAGTCAGTTGCCTTATTAAAAGTTCTAATTTCAAAATGCATAAACAAATTGCGGAAAAGGAAAGTTAACTAAATGGATAAAAATAGCCTGTCAGGTGTAATAGTGGCGAAGGCTCTCGCTATTCCAAGCTCTTGGCAGGGTAAGACCGTCGACAGTCGATAGCTTGAATGTGCCATCTCCGAGCCTTCGTTCAATAACATATGGTCCTTCCCATGTCGGCTTCATATGCGAAGGAACCGGATAGATTCTTTTTAAGACGAGATCGCCTAGTTCGAAGGTTCGCGGACGGACCTTGGCGTTGTACAATCGGGCGACACGACTTCGATGCGCAGCTGCCCTCAAATCAGCTTCTTCACGCTTCTCATCTAGTAGATCGAGAGATTCAGCAAGTAATATAGCATTTGTCTTTGGATCATAGTATGTCACACGATGAGAAGGTACTTCTAGCTCGACTGGAATAACGGCCTCTGAACCGTAAGAAAGAGAGAACGGAGTGTGGCCGGTCGCGGTCTTGTGGGTTGTTCGGTAAGCCTATAGAGCCATAGGAAGTTCATTGACCCACTTGCCCCCGACCTTTTCCAGTCGTTTCTTCAGGATGGACTTTATAACTTTATTAACTGCTTCGACCTATCTGTTTGCTTGAGGGTGTGCAACTGTAGAGAACTTCTTTCGGATGTGAAATCGTTTGCAGAAATCTTTGAATTCAGCACTGTCGAATTGGGTTCCATTGTCCGTAATAATGGTGTGTGGGAGACCGAATCGACAGATGATGTTACGAACCACAAAGTTGATTACTTTCTTCGTTGTAATGGTAGCAAGAGCTTCGGCTTCAGCCCACTTCGTAAAGTAATCAACTGCGACGATGGCGTACTTCGCACCACCTTTTGCCAGAGGTAGAGCACCAATGATGTCGATGCCCCACATTGCAAACGGTCATGGGCTGACCATTTGCGTTATCTCAGTAGGAGGAGCCCTAGGGATTCGGGCATATTTCTGGCACCTATCACATTTCTTTGCATAGTCCAACGCATCGCGATTCACGGTAGGCCAGTAATTTCCGTAGCGAAGTATTTTCTTGGCAAGTGCTTGCCCCCCGGTGTGATCACCACATTCTCCCTCATGCACATCGCGTAACACTTGTTTAATTTCATTGTGAGCGATACATCAGAGTAGGGGAACTGAGTACCCCCTTCTGTACATGAGTCCATTCTGGATGGTAAATCTTGAGGCCTTTCGAAGGACCTGTCTTTTATCACTCCTGCGCTCCGGCAGGGTTCCGTGCTCAATGTAATTTCTGAGTGGAGTCATCCATGAATCCTTTTCGGGGATGGTTTCGCATACCCGGTTTATTTCCGCCTGGTCGATACTTGGGGAAGATAGCGTTTCTACGGGAACGAGTCCCATTTGTTGAGCTTCGCCTGTGCTGGCTAGCTTTGCCAACGAATCGGCCTTTTGGTTGCGTTCTCGAGGTATACTGTAGATGACGTAGTAATCGAAATGGTTTAGTACTTCCTTAACTCGAGCTAAGTAAGCGGCCAACCTTCGATCTCTTGCTTGATACTCTCCTCGTACCTGACACACGACTAATTGTGAATCACAATAAATTTCCACTGCGATAATTCTCAAATCTCTAGCGAGTTTCAAGCCAGCTAGGAGGGCTTCATATTCAGCTTCATTATTAGTCGCATGGAAATCGAACTTTAAGGCATAACATATGGATCAACCTTCGGGAGTTTCAAGCACAATACCAGCGCCTGAACGCCGGTCGTTTGATGCCCCGTCAGTATAAAGTTTCCAGACGTATTCGGGGGATGCACTGGCTTCGGGCAAGTCCTCTGGGATGGTAAATTCAGCTATGAATTCGGCTAGGACTTGTCCTTGTATGGCCCGTCTCGGAGCGTAAGTAAGGTCAAACTGGCTCAGCTCGATGTTCCACTTGAGTAACCTACCAGACGTCTCAGGCCGCGAAAGGACCTGTCGTAACGGCTGGTCGGTGTAAACAATAATTGAATGTGCCTGGAAGTATGGTCGGAGTTTTCTTGATGCAATAACAAGGCAGTAAGCCAACTTTTCCAGCTTCGGATAATTTCTTTCAGCCCCAATCAATCGTTTGCTGACATAGTATACAGGCCTCTATATCTTGTCTTCTTCTCGGATTAATGCAGCGCTGATAGCGTTTTCTGATATCGCTAAATATACGAACAACTTTTCATGATCGATAGGCTTTGACAGTATTGGTGGTGTGGATAGATGTTGAACTAGTGCTTGGAAAGCGCCCTCGCATTCCGTGGTCCATTCAAAGTTTCGTTTCCCTTTCCGAATCAGATTGAAGAAGGGAATGCATTTGTCAGTGAAGTTTGAAATGAACCTGCTCAATGCTGCTACCTTTCCATTGAGACTCTGGACTTGCTTTATAGTTTTGGGAGTTTCAAGATTTCTGATTGCCCAAATCTTTTCGGGATTGGCTTCGATTCCCCGGGCGTTAACGATGAACCCAAGGAACTTTCCGGATGCACCTCCAAAGTTACATTTCAGCGGGTTGAGCTTCATCTTGTACTCCCGAAGTATGTTGAACATAGTTTCCAGGTCTTTTACATGGTCGGTGGAGAGTCTTGACTTCACAAGCATGTCGTCTACATATACTTCCATTGTCTTCCCGATTTGATTAGCGAACATCCGATTGACCAATCGTTGGTAAGTAGCCCCGGCGTTCTTGAGTCTGAACGGCATAACCTTGTAACAGTAAAGTCCCAGATTGGTTACGAAGCTGGTATGTTCTTGATCGGGTGAATGCACTGGTATCTGATTGTAGCCTGAATATGCGTCCATGAAGGATAAGAGTTCATGTCCAGTCGTCGAATCCACTAGCTGATCAATTCTAGGAAGCGGGAAACTGTCTTTGGGGCACGCTTTATTCAGATCGGAATAGTCGATGCATGTTCTCCACTTCCCATTTGGCTTTTGGACGAGCACGGGATTTGACACCCATTTAGGATGTAGCGCATCTCGAATGAATCCGTTTGCTTCCAGCTTTTCTACTTCCTCTTTAAGGGCGGCAGATCTCTCTGGATCCATACCGCGCCTTTTTTGTTTGACCGGGACATGTCGCGGGTCAATGTTCATAGTGTGGCTCGCGATGTCCGGCGAGATCCCACACATATCAGAATGTGTCCAGGCAAATACGTCAAGATTTGCCCGCAGAAATTCAACCAATTCCACTTGAGTTTGCTGGCTTAGCTGAGATCCAATCTTTATTATTTTTGAATCATCGTTATTGTCAATTGGGACATCAATCGTCAGTTCGGCCGGGGATGCTTGACTTTCTTTAGATTCTCCTTCGTCTTCAGTTTCTCTCAGGTCAAGATACTTGAGGAATTGGCTGGGGTGCCCGAGCCTGGGCCTGGGCGTTAATTGTCAATTATCGGCGAAACGGACGCAGAGAGATTCCTCTACGCCCTTTCCCTTCTCCTTCCGCTGCGCCTCCCGCAGCTCAACAACATAACAGGCTCTAGCAGTGGCCTGATCTCCCTGAACGATTCCTATTCCATGATCAGTGGGAAATTTTAAGGTCAAACACCATGGGGCAATGGCTATTCTGAATTCAGCGAGGGCCAGTCGGCCCAAGAAAGCATTGTAAGGGGAGTCTATGTCCAGAACGATGAACTGCAACATCCGTACTCTCCGACGTTCTCCTACTCCCAACTCTACTGGCAGTTCCACCATCCCAGTGGGAATTGTGGCACTTCCATTGAAACCATGGACTCGAGATTGACAAGGCTTCAAGTCTGTGGCTTCCATCTTCATCTGATCATAAGCTCGCTTGAACAAAATATTCACAGAGCTTCCACTATCAACTAAGATCCTTTTTATCCAAGCGGGACCTACTGGTGCTGAGATGACCAGTGGATCAATAGTGGGAGCTTCGACTTTATCTGCGTCTCTGCTCCTGAACACGATGTCATCCGTTATCGTTTTCTGTTGCTTGGCCGGAGCCCCCTCATTAAAACTACTGCAACACTCGAAGTCCGCATGCCTGATAGAACTGGCATACGACTCCATTTACTTTCAGCTTCGATCTGCTGGGTAAGGACCACCACTTATCGCATTGATGACCAACCTCCCGTCCGCACGAGCGGGTTCTTCCTGTCTTTCCTGGTTCGGTGCACGATTCTGATTTGATGGGCCCGCACCACCAGATTGCGGCGCCCGTACATACTGATCCAACTTCCACTCTCGTATCAGTTTTTCAATGAGGTCTTGTAAGTGACGACACTCATTAGTGTTGTGGCCATAACTCTCATGGAATCTACAGAACTTTCCTGTTTGGATTTGTCTTTCAGTTGGCGGTTTCAGGGTAGGCTTCTTATACTGCATGGTATTGCAGGTTTGCAAATACACATTTTCCAATGACGTGTTCAATGGAGTGTAATTATCGTACATGGAAGCTCTACGCCGTGGTCCACGATCTTGATCGCGTTTTTTGTTCTGGTTTCTATTGTCCCTCTACTGATTCTGTTTATTTTGGACGTTTAACTGAATTTTTCCAGAACTATCCCCGGACTGTTTAACAGCGACGTTACTCTGGATACCCTCGATGTTGGGCCCTGCGTCATCCTGCTTCCTAGACTGTTTTGCATCCTCCCTTCTCAGAAATTAGGCTGCCTTGGAATAGAAACGGTCCAATGACACAGGTGGTTTCCCAGCTAACCAACTTCCAAACTCGGAATCAGCATCAATCCCCTTAGTCAGAGCCATCAGGATAGAGTTATCATTGGGATTGCTTATTTCTGCACACGCGGCATGGAATCGCTCCAAGTAACGTCTAAGCGTTTCTCCGGGAGCTTGCGTAACACTAGACAGAGTGTTAACATCCTTTGGCCTCGCCACATGCATACGGAATTGTTCGACAAACTTGGTGGCCATCTGGTCAAAGTTAGAGATGGATCGCGGTGGCAAACGAGTGAACCACATGGTAGCGATGCCCCCTAGGGAAATGGGGAAACTACGACACTTTACTGCGTCATAAGCTCTAGCAGCATTCATCAGCCATTCGTATTTTAGGACGTCTTGATTGGGATCAGAACTCCCTTCATAAACTGGCAAAGCTAGCATCCTGAAGTGCCAAGGTGGTTCAGCATATAAAACATCATCGGTGAAATGGGTATGACTTCGGGATATTCCCCAGTCGTCATTAGAGAGACCCTGACTTTCACGGATCATTTGGCGGATCATCGCTGGTACATCCGGCGTTCGAACACTTGGAGCATGTTGTGCCAAGGTGTGGTCGGGTTCCACAGCACGAGTCTGGACCGAACGCGGTCGACGGTCCGTGCCTCGCCTCCTTGGTTTAACATCCTCAGGGACATAAGGCTCAGGAGTCTGCTCTCGTTGGCTATGTTGAGGATCAACTTGGTTTCTAGCATCACCTCCCCGTCCAGCAGTGGTGGTGGTAGCAATGTTGCCGGTAACATGATAAGAAGCAGCTCCTCCCCGAGTCGAAGGTTCTGTGCGGAGGCTAACGGACGGTCCAGCTCTAGGTTGCCCAAGGTTCGAAGCAGGTTGGTGTCCCGTGGCCTAGGTGTAGCTTCCATCTAACCGTGGACGTGTGGATCTAGTTTGGCCATCGGAGGAGGCTGAACTTTCTGTGGAAGAGTGAGAACCTTGGTCTTCTAGATCTTCTTCGCCTTTGGCGATTTAGCTGGTTAGTCAGCTCCGTTTTGGCGCGTAGTTGTTCCGCTAGCTGCTGTCGACTTTGGGTCAACTCTTGAAGCAATGTCTGGAATTCTTGTCTAGTGATTGGACCTGATGGATCTAAAGGTCCTGTAGCATTTTGGTTGGATGGAGGTGATTGCACGGGATTTTGTCGGTCCCGTGCTCCTTGATCAGCAGCTGTAGAGGTGGTACGTGTGCTCACCATAATGAATTGACGAAGTCCTTTCCTAGATCTGATTGCAAATCTGAATAGAATGGAAGGGCTTCAAAGTTCTAGATCTGGATCTTCTTCTTAGATTTATGCAATCCAATATAGATAGGAGATCCAAAGAGCAGGAGAAAAATTGGGTTTTTCTCAGATAAAGCACCAAAGTGTTTGTACCAAAATTAGGCACAACACTCTTCGGAAGTCTTTGAAGAGATAAAGTGAAGAAATTAAATGAAAAAGAGGAATTATCTAACAAAAACTCTAAATTTCAGAAATGAGAATAATTAAAGTGCAAGGAGACACAAGAATTTAGAGTGGTTCGGCGTATAGCCTACGTCCGCTATGAAGTAGTTTACTTTATTGATCTTTCTTTTGCATTTACAAGTGAATTCAATGGTTTACAGCAGTCAATTATGATTTGCAGCAGTGAATTTCGTTTGTGGCAGCAACAATTGAGTTCAGATCTGGATCTGGCGGAGTCCGGACGTTGGAGATCTCAAAGAGGAAGAAGTACCCCTTTTCTGTTGGCTTTGGGGGTCTATTTATAGGTGTAGGAGGCTGGTATTTCGCTCAGATCTCGGGAGACCCTCTCTGGCACGTGACCAGGCCCGTACGCCCAAGCCCGTGAAATTTCGGTCCGATACGTGATCGACATAAACAAATTTCGACTCGATCAAGATTTCATCTAATGGAGTCGAAATTTGGCGTGGACATTCTTTAGCATGCACGTAGTCTTCTATGAAAATTTCATAGCATTTGGACTTGTAGATTGGGAGATATGATCGATACGAAATGGAGTTTTCGGTAGGCTGTTTCCTTCGACTCGCTCCTGTTTCGACTCGCTTCCGTTCGACTCGATGATGTGGCACTTGATTCTTACTCTGTCCTGGATGTTGCTTCGAGCGAGTCGAAGCAAGCACTTGGTCGAGCGAGTCGAAGCAAGCATTGGTCGAGCGAGTCGAAGCAAGCATTGGTCGAGCGAGTCAAAGCAAGCATTGGTCGAGCGAGTCGAAATAGAGCGAGTCGAAATGGGGCGTCCTGGGAGGTTTGAGCAGTGGAGTCGAATTGTGCACTTTCGATGGTTTCACACTAAAGCGAGTCGAAGATAGTAGCCCTGAGGGACGTGGAGCGAGTCGAAGTTGGCTTCTCCTGAGTGTTGCGAAGCGGGTCGAAGGAGCGAGTCGACCGGAAATTGATTTTCATCCAATCTTGTATCGCTCATAACTTGAGCATACGAACTCGGATTGGCTTGAGATTTGAAAAGTTGGCTCTCATGGCTTAGCTTGTCATGTCCTACCAATTTTAGTTCGATCCGGACTCGGACAAAATTCATCGATATCCGTAGTGAGCCCGTGTATAACTGATCTCTAGGATGGGCCGTCATTGTTTATTAGTCGATTCCTTGGTGTTACGGCCTTGCCAAAAGGCGGTATAACACTTGTCAAAATCAAAATTTGCAGCCCTAATTATGGGCTTTAAACCCATTTAAGCCCAAGCCAAAATGCTATGCAATTAAATCTAATTTAATCGCTTATCGATATCGTATATCGATTGGCACATTTATAACTATTATAAATATATGTAACATTATTTATTTCTCAAATCATATTCAAATTTTATAATAAATATTTCATAAATATTAATTAATTTATAACAATTATAAACTAATTAAATCATTCGGTCTTAAGGGAATTCATCATTTCGGCTGTGTAACTCTTGAGAGTAAATTTGGTCAGCGATTAACATCGAACTATTCTAATGTTAACGTTCACACGTCACTTAGCAGGTGGCGTGACATCATAGCCAAATTTATCGCTTACTCGTTTTCAGTAAAATCCAATTTTAGTTTAATAAGCGTTACCCGGTTGTGACATTTGTTTACACTAATTTTCTTCGTCAAAACTATATCACTTTGGACTAATGTTGGTAATGGTCAAAATTCCAACCTCATCCACATTCAACTTTATAGTCTAAATAAAAAGTCCTGTGAGAAATGCGGATTACGGATCTTAAGGTTGGAATAACACTAGAGGGGGGCGAATAGTGTTTTGTGGATTTTCTAAATTTTTTGAAACTTATGTAAATTTAATCACCAACAAATGCAATTCACAGACATAGATATAATCACAGAATCAGACACAGATGCAAATAATAAATAAAAGCAGTAAAGGAAAGAACACACCAGGATTTTATACTGGTTCAGAGTTACCCTACATCCAGTCCCGTACAAACGTAATGATTTCTTATCAAAAATAATCTCCCAGATTACACCCTCGATTTCAAGGCCACGAGGTATACCCTCCTATATTCGAGTCCAGGGCAAACTCTCTTGATTTACCAGGCCACAAGATCACCTAATCGATTTCCAGGGCAACAATTACACCCAATTGATTTCAAGCCTCAACCGCACCTTTTACTCAATAGTTTGATTTACAAATAATCCTATAACTCTGAATAGCACTGAGATCTTATGGAGAGAGTGGCAGAGAATCAAACAAGAGATAATCAAGTTTGATTCACTTGGTATTTCGGCAGAGTATAGTTTAGGATTCTCTAGAATAAATGTGGAAGATGAAGTGGAGAGAAAATAAATGAAATCTGAATAAAAATTCGTTTAGAACATACTGGTATTTTTAGTAGAGCAACAGCCATATCTATTCGTGAAAGGATACGACGAATAGACACTTCTTTTGAAAATTGAAATTTGAAAATAACGGACACCACGTCGACAAGGGGGATTGAGGGATGTCGACATGCTCAAGGCAAAATTGAAGTTTTGATTTTCTTATTAAAATTGGTTTCTATAATTTGTCAAAACAATTTCTAAACTTTGTAAATATATTTGAATATAGTTTAAACATATAAAAGAGTTTAGAAAATAATTTTAATATATATAATCTTAATCTATAAAGTGATTTAAAATCTGAGTATATAAATATTTTAAAGCTAAATATTTAAAACAAGAGATGGTTTAAAAACAAGGACAATTTTAAAATCAAAATATTAAAAATGATAAAAATAATTTTGAGGTTAAAATATTTCAAACAAGAGAGATGTCTTTTTGAAAAGAAAGTTTGAAAACATTTTTAAAAACAAGAGATATATTTTTGAAAAACATTTTTATAAAATTAGTGGATATCAAAATAGAATCACTATATGTTCCACTAGATATTGTCGTAGGTTCCATCCCACTAGGGTTCCATCCCTTTAACAGGCTCGAAGTGGATTCCATTCCACGAATAAATTACGAATTAAGATGTAAGTGCTTTCAAGAAGTTTTAACATAATTTTAGACTAACTACATTACCTTGTACTGTTTGAAATCTTAAACTCTTGATAACTTGATTTCTTGATACTCATGAGTCTTCAATCTTGATATCTTCGATCTTTAAATTCATCAATCTTGTATCTCTATACTGTACAGTCTTCATTCTTGGTACTTGCATGTTTATATTCTGCATATACATATATATCTAAACCATAACGTTAGTATTTATATTTTATAACAAGTCCTAAGGTTGTTGTCATCAAAACCATCATCTCAAGGACTAACAATCTCCCACTTTTTGATGATGACAACCTTTGTTTATAAAATATACTCTAACTCTATTCTTACTCAACTCTAACTCCCCCTTAATCTAACAACTCCCCCTTAATCTACTAACTCCCCCTTAATCTATGCCTAACTATCCTATTTTATAATTCTCCCCCTTTGTCATTAACAAAACCATCCTAAAACCATAAAACTATAAAACTCCCCCTTAAACTAATACTAGAACAAAGTATAGTAAATGGAATGTGAAAGACATTAACATAATTATATTATAATTATTCAATACATAAATATGTATAAGTACATTTCAGACAATCCAATCAACACACACATCAAATCGAATCATGTCAAACAAGTCAAACAAATCAATCAAGTCAAACAAGTCAATCAAGCCAATCCAATCAAACAAGTCAATCAAAACGTACCAAACAAATCAAAAACTAATAACCCTATACTTTAAGACAATAATATAAACTCCCCCTAAATAAAATACACTTGTTATGTGTACATGTATGCAATATGTAGTTTGTAATGCAGTATGAAATGTATGACATATGCAATGTAGCATGAGATGATATGCAGAATGAAGTGCAACTTATGATGCAAATGATTATGATATTTCGTGCATTGTAATTTATGATGTAATATGCAATGAAATGTGATATGAAATAGGATGCATAATGATATGTAATATGAAATAAAATGATAATGAAGTAAAAATAATAATATGCAGTATCATATGATGATATATATACTATGGTAAGAGATATTCATATTATAAGATAAACATGAATGATAAGTAATATCTAATTGACAAGCATATATATGTATGTATGTATGCATGCATGCATGCATGTATGTATGTATATATATCAAACTATTTATTATAAATCACTTCAACCAAACAAAGGTAATACACACCAATTACTAGACTTAGGTTAAGGAAACTAATGAATGGGACTGAAAGAGTAGTAAAGACAAGAGTTTAAAGGTAATAAATGATATAAAAACTATAACATATTCATGAAGGGTAGTAATCAAACTCAATATCAAAATAAAATTGCTAAGAAATATGGATTTAAACTATATATATGATCAATATGGTTTTTAAAAATTAATACCCTCCTTATTTAATTTCTTTAAAATAATTTTTTTAACTTAATTGTTTTTTTTAAGAATCCAAACTTCCATGTTTATAAAATACTTAACTTACTAATTAAAACCTATATATTAAATTATTATTGATTAAAATATTTAGAAACGTGTTTAAACACCTTTTAAAACAAATATCATAATGAAATATTAAATAAAATAACAAAGATTGAAAAACTAAAATAAACATGTGTTATATTAAGGCCTCTTACATTAAAAAATTTAGTTAATTATTAAAAAATATTTAAACATGAAATTGATTTTAAAATATTCTAATATAAGATAGAAAATAACTCTAAAAAGAATAGAGAAAAATACTTAATTTAAATATCATTTTTACATAGTTTAAAATTTCAAATAGAAAAGACAGCATTTACAGAAGACTATAAAAAGTTTTTGCAGTAAAATATACTCAAAACATTATAAAACAGAAACTGCAGCATTTAACAAATGCTGTGAAAAGTTTCTGAAACACTACAGCGTTTCATAGCACAATAATGTTATAAAAACGAATTTGCAGTGCTTAAAAAACGTTGACAGAAGCAAAGACAACATTTCAGAAATACTATCTAAAGTTTTGGGCCTGTTTTTAACATGATTTTGCATTAATTTTACGACTAGATTTTGACATGTAAATAATTGATTTTTGACCCAATTTTTTATAGTAGTTAATATAATTAAAGTAAATAAAAAACATAAAGAAAAATTATGAAAAAACATGTGTAAAGACACTTGGCATTATGCATGTAAAAATGCTTTTATTAAAGAACAAGTGTAATGACACTTGTCATTTTGCAAGTATGTCATTATCTATTTATATGACAAGTGTCATGTGATGTAGCACAATCTTATTAAATGAAGAAATCTATAAATAGAGCCTTATTCTAACATTCTAAATTCATTCTATTAATTTCTTAAAGACATAAAATTAGTATCTTAAAAGAAATAGAGTACGAGAAGTAAAAATAATATTAGAAAAGTTGAAATCACGAATGAAGATATGCTTTTCTACTTAGTATAGTTGTAATAAATCAGTAGTAAGATTTTATTTGAAAGGAAACACATTTTAAAAGACTTTAAAAAAAATTAGACTGGTATATCGATATGTATACCATGGTGTGTCGATATATGGACCAAAATATCAAAACTTATAAAAGAGATAAATTTCTATACCTAACTAAATGCATAAATATATATTCCTAAATGGAACAATAAAGATGAAATAATAGTAAAGCGTACCACTTTTTGCACTCCTCTATCTTTCTAACTTTGTTGTTTTTCCATTGTCGTGAACCACACATTTATATCTTTTAGAATTTGACGACGAGATCTGTTCTATTGCGACGGGCTTGTTTTTCTAATCATCGTAGTATATTCATTTGCTGAATTTGAAGACCGTATGAGAAATATACATATGATTTAGTAGACTGACCAACTTGGCGCCAAAACTTTGAATTTGAATTTTGAATGAATGGACACTTTAACCACTATAAATAGGCCCAATAGTCGCCACTTTTCATAAAACTTTCTCTTCTTCTTCTTCTTCCCGTTTTTCTATTTACTATCAAACTTCTATAAGGCATATCTCCTTCTATTTACTATCGAAGAGAAAGGCAAGGGCTACGATCTAGTAATAGTTTGGTGACGAATTTGGATGGTATTGTGGTGCAACAGGCCGAACAGTAAGAGAAATGCAGGAAATTCCGTACACAGTTTTCAGTTTTGGATAGCCAACTTCAAACTGTCATATCTCACTCAATTTTTTTCGGAATTTGATGATCCACCCATCAAAACGATCGTGAGAACAAGAACTACAATCTGGAAAAGGGGTTGGGACAAAATACTCAAATCTCTTGATGCAATTTGAATAATACCATTGACAGTTTTGCTTTCTTTTTCTCTTTGTTCACCAAAACTTCATTTGACCATAACTTGGTCATTTCTTGACGGATTAGCATGAAACCAGTGACATTGTGAAGTATATGGAGAGAAGTATAGTATCAAATCAAGTTGTAGATGAGAATCAAAAGTTTTGTATTGATTTGGTACCCATTTCATTGTCGATTGTCATTATATATCCGTTTGTTCTTCTTGATCGATGAATGATTATGTGGTATCTTTTAACCAACAGTCATTAAACATAACTCTTCTCCTGCAAAACAACATAACCTTTTAAAGAATCAAATGACTTTTCAAAATAACTAAATATAGTTTTAAACAACAATATCATGATGATTCTGTGAAACATTCATATGAAAATAGTGTTAATAATTTTATAAAAAAATTGCCATTTTAAAATTTTTCAAAATTCAGATTATGAAAACTTTGAAAACCTGGCTCTGATACCAAATGTGAGAAATGCGGATTACGAATCTTAAGGCTGGAATAACACTAGAGGGGGGGTGAATAGTGTTTTGTGGATTTTCTAAATTTTTTGAAACTTATGTAAATTTAATCACCAACAAATGTAATTCACAAACACAGATATAATCACAGAATCAGACACAGATGCAAATAATAAATAAAAGCAGTAAAAGAAAGAACACACCAGGATTTTATACTGGTTCGGAGTTACCCTACATCCAGTCCCATACAAACGTATGGATTTCTTATCAAAAATAATCTCCCGGATTACACCCTCGATTTCAAGGCCACGAGGTACACCCTCCTGTATTCGAGTCCAGGGCAAACTCTCTTGGTTTACCAGGCCACAAGATCACCTAATCGATTTTCGGGGCAACAATCACACCCAATTGATTTCAAGGCTCAACCACACCTTTTACTCAACAGTTTGATTTACAAATAATCCTATAACTCAGAATAGCACTGAGATCTTATGGAGAGAGTAGCAGAGAATCAAACAAGAGATAATCATGTTTGATTCACTTGGTATTTCGACAGAGTATAGTTTAGGATTCTCTAGAATAAATGTGGAAGATGAAGAGGAGAGAAAATAAATGAAATCTAATTAAAAATTCGTTTAGAACATACTCGTATTTATAGTAGAGCAACAACCATATCTATTCGTGAAAGGATACGACGAATAGACGCTTCTTTTGAAAATTGAAATTTGAAACTAATGGACACCATGTCGACATAGGGGGTTGAGGGATGTCGACATGCTCAAGGCAAAATTGATGTTTTGATTTTCTTATTAAAATTGGTTTCTATAATTTGTCAAAACAATTTCTAAACTTTGTAAATATATTTGAATATAGTTTAAACATATAAAAGAGTTTAGAACACTACAAGAAAAACAGTCTTTTATAGCGGCATATAGCCGCTATTAAACACAACTATAGCGGTTTGATAAACGCTGTATATCGACATGTTATAAAAAAGAATTGCACATTTATAACACAAAAAAACCGCTATAAAAGAGCATTATTTCATAGCATAAAGTAGCCGCTATAAAAGAGCATGACTTATAACGCCTATTTGCCGCTATCCTTTGGCAGTAACCTCATACATTGCGTTATCTTTTTATAGCACTTATGTCATATAGTTATAACGCTTTTTAGGAGCTATGCTTTATTTTACTATATATTTGATGCACCCCACTATTACATTTTAATAATAACAATCAAAATGAATCTTCTTTAAATAGATAACGATTTGAACAATGTATGAATGAAAAAAATATAATAATCAGTAAATGTAACGTATATTCATGATAACAAAATAAAGTATCAACTAACAAAAAATAAGTTCAATACATGAGTTACCAAATTCAATACATATTCATGATAGCAAAAGACAACATAGTTCAAAGTTAACGTCTACAAGTACCAAATGCATCACTAAGAACTTGAACTGCTCAAAGCCTTTCTTCATGCATGTCTTCGGTCATTGGTAGTACTTCCTGAAAATTCAGAACAATTTGAAAATAATTATATAAAACTATGATGAAAATCATTTTGTCATAAACTAGAACTTTAAAAATTAACACTACAATGAAGAAAAAATGTAAGAAATAAAATACTCGTGGTTTCAAAGAATTGATAGAAGTGCAACACTGGCATTTCAAAAGAAAACTTAGTTTGTAGATAATATTTCTAGCACGTTGTCTTCTGTCTGAATTATACTTTATCATTGAAGAGGTAATCCATCAGCTTCAACATATTCAACATTCTTGTCTAACGCTTCATATTTCCTAGTACTACCAGAAATGTCATGTAAAAAGAATGAGCATTGTTCTTAGATACAAATAGGACAGAATCAAACCTGTTTATTATAAAACTTAGGCGAGACTATGAAAACATGTACTAAAGCTCTTATACCATGTTTGACTAAGCTGCCATCATCTTATACAAATTAATACAACTAGCCATTTTCAAAATATAAGTAACAATATCTGGGTATGTAAAAAATGAAAGACTCGTGTGATGTAAGGAAATATTTAGAAATAAAAATATTTTCAATTTCACAATGTTTGAGTCACATTTCATCAAACACAACATAAAATGTCAAAAACTAAAATAGATAGGTTTTCTCAAAATTCTACATAATAATTAATCAAAAATACATAGTAGAAAATAGTTTGATATTAGAACGTCAACAGTTTAATAGTTTCACAAGGAATTAACATAATTACCTCCCTACCAGGCTCCAAGCTACAAAACCCCAACCTGCAATACTCCACGCTGCAAATGTCTACTTATTTCAGCAATAACCTGAAACTATTATTGGCTCATGCATGAAACAGGTGATTGATTAAGAATTTCTTGTATTTTTGTTTTATACGTTAATCAGATGTTGCAATTCACAAAATAAAATATGGAAATCAACTACCTCCTAGGAAATGTTGCAATTCACAAAATAAAATATGGAAATCAACTACCTATCCAGTGTAGTTACAGTCAGATGTTCACATCATGCATTGTTGTTTCTTCACGTTCATCAATCTCCATATTTGTGAGCTGAGAAGAGGCAATTCTAGGTGGGAGCACACTTTCAATCACTTTACACTGTTCTAGAGTGAGTGAATCAGGGAAATCAACTAAGAACTAGATGTACAACTTCCCTCTCATAAATGGGTTTACCTGTATTCAACCAAAGCGGAAGAGCTGTAAGTTTGTATACAATTAATGTTGAATTAAAATAGGTAAGACACTATGTTACTGTTGAAGTCCCTGTACCAGATACCGCCATGTCAGTATGGGTAAACCTATTAATTAACATGGATGGTGGATCAATGCTGCAGTCTAGGGTTGCCAAAATGCAACACGACTGGGAGGTAGTCTCGGTGGAAATGGAATTGTTGGCTCACAAAATGTTTACTGCCGGGTAATGTAACGCTCAGCCATACAGAGACAGGGTAGTAATCCTATACTGTAACAGCATAGGAAATGTAGTTGAATTTGTTAACAGTGTGGAAAAAAGAAAATTGGTTGATGGCATAAATTTGGTGAGAGTATCATAAAATATGAAACTAATAGTTGGTGGTTAACACAGTTTTGTACGTGATCATGTGAGTTACTTTGTACTATACATACAGTGTTTGCGTGTATTGTAACAAAAATTGGATGATGCTTCTCTGCTACGAAGGTGCAGAAGCCAGGTATTTTTTGAATGCAAGAAGGGACTTGGAAATGAAAATGGGCTAATGTGTATCACCACTTACGGTGGTGATGGCAGGCCTGCACAACTATAGTATAATTGGGGAAATAGATGAAGTATGAGTGCTGAAACGTCAGTTATGGAAGGAGTGTTCCCTCAATAGTGTGTATTGTATATGTTTTGTGATTGTAGATATTAATTATCTCAACATAGATGCATGACAAGGAGAATATAGCCCGGGACACCCACTAACTAAAACTGGGATATCCAAAAAGGAAGAGAATAATATGTTATGAAACCTCCCATTAGTTGGACTGGGCAAGTTTGAAGGGAAGCAGAGCTGAATTGATCTGCACCACATACCTTAATAGTTAGATAGTTCAGTCATTCAAATCTCTTTTAAAGAGTATTGTTTCTTTACCAGCAGCAAAGTCAGAAGTACTAGGGCAGGCTAAATTACAATAGTTGCAAGTTATGATATTCAAGTATCATAGATCTTGTGCTAGATGAACATATGCAGTATCACATATTCTACTAAAGTTCTTTCCGACTGCTAAAGCAAAAGTCTAAGATCAGTGACATTTATCGCAATAAGTTGAGCCATCAATGTCAATATTCTATAATTTTTAATTTTAACAAAACTTATTTAATTTTTATTAACTTGGTTAACTTAGTTAATTTATTATTATTATTACTAAAACTTGGTTAATTTAATTATATTATTATAATAAACTTAGTTAATTTTTATAAACATAGTTAATTCATCATCATTATCATCGTAATCATTGTTATTATTTATAAAACTTTGTTGAATTAGTTATATTATTATTTATGAAATTTAGTTAGCTTAAAATTAACTAATTTTATAAAACTTGTTTAATTTTAACAGAACTTAGTCAAAACACTGACTAATGTTTTGTACCTTCGCTGTATTATATTTGTGGTAAAAACACATGAAATATAAAGTTAAGCAACAGAACCGTATTAAATGATTTATTAATAAAATGCTTCTTATATTGTATATATTGTTTTGCTTATGTTGCTATCATGATCGGTTGGTACTCCAAGTTCAGACCACTATAATACTGCCATTGAAATCTAGTCCACGCGTTTCAAACATAGAATCATCACTTTCAAAGTTTGTGTTTCCAGCTAATTATCATCAGCTTCCGAAATGGTTTGATTAAGTATAAAGGAGAGGTTGGACATGTCTGTATTCTTTTCTATACCATGACTTGATGGAAAATACCTCCCTTTTACTACGAAAAAAAAACAGTTGGGAAATTACCAAAAAAAAATCAACAAAACCAGATCATAAAATAATAAGCGACTAACTAACATACCAATCCAGAACCTACTTGTCAAAAATTTGGTTGACATAGAACACTGTCCCTCTACAAGTTTCCTGATCTTTCTACATTTAATACATGACTCAGTTAAAATACTCATGATCAGAGTGAGGTAAGAAGCACTGACTAATGTTTTGTACCTTTGCTTAAAATTAACTAATTTTATAAAACTTGTTTAATTTTATTATTTATGAATTTACAGGTTGAATCTCATTTTGAAAACCTTATTGTAAATAACACCGTGCACCAAAATGCATTCTTCAGCATCTCAGTTTGTCAAAATATGCCTGCTGATTATCTTAGCTTAAACACTATGATTTATGATGAAATTCTCAATAAAAGAGAAATTGTGGCTTTACAATGAATTAATACCATTTTTGTTGCACTTTTCAACTTCTTTGATTTGATTAATCCAATTAGCATTAATTATGCTTTTACAGTACTCGAATACGATGTTTATCTTCTCACCCCAGCACTTGTCCAAACGGAAATCTGCTCTACCTGTCAAATAGCAATGTAGTTCAAAAGCACAAAGCACAAAGCAATGGACGAGACAAGCCAAATAGCAATACACGAGACAAGCAAATGCATGTACCAGCAAGATAGACACGGACATGCACAGGCTAGTAAACAAGGCAAGCATGTGGTTGATTTCTTACTGCTAACAGAATGTGCTTTGGCACAATCCTATTTTTGTTATTTTATCTTACAGCATTTCTTGCAAGCTCCAAAAATCTATTAGCTATATTATCAATTCAAATTAGTACAAAATGCATAATATCTCATGTTAATATAGTTGATGAAGAACAGTTGTTTGCATGTTCAAGTTTAGAATTTGAGTAATATCCAACCTTGGTTAGGAGATGCAATCAAATGTTCATTTAAATTGTCTATATACCATAGATTTTACAAACTCAAATTTTAATAAGTAGTACTAGCCAAGATCATATTTTGATTGATACACTCACATAAGGTAGAGCAAATTATCATGCAAAGGCAGAAGAACAGTTTTAAATGATCAAAAAAAATTCTAGATGATATATTTATGGTTATATTTTGAATATTTAACAAGTATGGCAGCTGAAAATAAAATAGATATAAAGTAAAACTGCTCTCAATTTCAACCAAAAGGAGAGAAACTTGTATCGATCTATACTCGAATGGAGAGACAAAATATGGAATACACTAAAAATAACTGAAAATGAAGCATACCTCTGCAGCTAAACTCGCCCTTTTAATCCTCAGCGGATGCTTATTTCTCAATCCATCAATCGCAAAATTGACTTCATCAACATGCTCCATCATTTATCCAAACTCATGCGCCTCCAACAAATTTGAGATTGACGGCTTTATGAAAGATTGACGGTATCGAGAACAAAACGAGAGAAGAAACAAGGACAGTGGTATTTTAGGCGTGGAAAAGAAGCACAGCTTAAAGCACCCCCGAACTTGACGCTAGGGCCGGTGTTGGAGACACCGTGTAGGATTTAATTGGATTCGATTAGGGTTTATGAAGGAGGAATGGATCTGAAGAGTGATTCGGGGATTTGATTTCACTGGTATGGGAGACAAGGAAAAATGGAACGAAATGAAAGTGGAAAGATGGAGAGGGAAATAATTTGAGAAACCCGCGACCATGAAATAATTAGGAGATTTTGCGCTTTGTGAAGCGTTACATGTGAACAGTACAAAACAAATTGTGTAAAAAACAAATAATTAAAGGCAAAAAATAACGCTTTAAAATAATGCGTTATTAAATGGCGTTATTAATAATATATTTTCTTGTAGTGGAAAATAATTTTTAATATATATAATCTTAATCTATAAAGTGATTAAAAATCTGAGTATATAAATATTTTAAAGCTAAATATTTAAAACAAGAGATGGTTTAAAAACAAGGACAATTTTGAAATCAAAATATTAAAAATGATAAAAATAGTTTTGAGGCTAAAATATTTCAAACAAGAGAGATGTCTTTTTGAAAAGAAAGTTTGAAAACATTTTTAAAAACAAGAGATATATTTTTGAAAAACATTTTTATAAAATTAGTGGATATCAAAATAGGACCACTATATGTTCCACTAGATATTGTCGTGGGTTCCATCCCACTAGGGTTCCATCCCTTTAACAGGCTCGAAGTGGATTCCATTTCACGAATAAATTTCGAATAAAGATGTAAGTGCTTTCAAGAAGTTTTAACATAATTCTAAACTAACTACATTATCTTGTACTGTTTGAAATCTTGAACTCTTGATAACTTGATTTCTTGATACTCATGAGTCTTCAATCTTGATATCTTCGATCTTTAAATTCATCAGTCTTGTATCTCTATACTATACAGTCTTCATTCTTGGTACCTGCATGTTTATATTATGCATATATATATATATATATCTAAATCATAACGTTAGTATTTATATTTTATAACGAGTCCTAAGGTTGTTGTCATCAAAACCATCATCTCAAGGACTAACAAGTCCTTGGTTCAATAATAACAATTATTATTAGCCGAAATGCTCTGGCCAGAGACTTTGACTTTGAGTTGACTGTGATACTGACCGCATATAACTGAGGAGATGAATCCTCTCTTGAATAGTGCTTCACTTCCAATACTTCCATTCGACCCAACTATAGTCACTCGATGGACGCCATGCCATGATTTGGCTATAATCAAAGCGGAGCTTTCATATTGAAGATCCACGGTATTCTCAAGTCGAGAGAACTATTAGTATGTAACCCCTAGGTGCCCCCAGCATTTATGAGTAATACACCGCCCAACATTTCAAGAGCGTTACATACTCCAGTCTCAACGGATACATCGATATTCAGTCTCGATGCATCTTGACTAGGAACATTTAAAATGGTATATTAGTTTCATTGTGATAAATTACTCATGGTTACAACAATTTGTAACTACTATCACAAAATATACCATTTATGGATTTTTCTATTAAATATTCTTTTACTTAAGTTAATTAATTAATATAATCACATTATATAAAGTATATAATATGAAGAAAATACCTTTTATTTCGAACAAGATTGGTCAACGAGTTAGATATATGTAACAAATTACATAATTGCCCCTAGGGCATACCCCTAACTCTATCAATCTCCCACTTGCACTTGGGGTCAATTATGGAATCTAATTCCAACTTCTCCAATCAGTTTTCTCAAAACCAATTAGGTCGGTCCCTTAATGAATGGGTATGCTATTATGTTTTAATTATCTACTTTGTCGATTAACTCTCTCTGGCACTGATAAACTGCATTCATCATGTGGAACGATTTGAAGTATGTCTTTCGACTTCTAGTGAGCTATAAGTTCCATCATGACCAATTTCATGATATTGTTATCTTATAACAATATTATGGGATTCTCAACATTTGGAATCACCTTTGGCTCAATTATAACTTTGTGCATTTATATCTATATACATTGGTTTATTGTAGCGCTATTCAAGTTAATGTTCTCAACATTTCGTTGAATCGACCACAATCGCTTTTATTTTGAAATATTTTCAAATTAAAGATTTTAACTTGAATTTTATCATTGACATGTTATACTTAATATCACTTATAAAATTTTGTGTCCAAACGTTCCATCATAACGAGTTCGTTGTTTCTATAAACAATTCTCTAGTATTTCATAAATACGCGAGAATACCTCAAACAACCATTTAGTGATATCAATTTGGATTATATATTTTCTCCATGTATTAAATACATAAACAAAACACAATATCATACACAACATAACCTGTATGATAATTCCTATTGCTAATGCATAAGGAATCCAACTTACATGTTCCTCTTTTAATAGGGTGCTCTTGTATATCGTTTTGGGACAATCCCTATATCTTTTATACTCACCACAAAAGACATTATTTACAATCCAAAATTGAGTATTAAAACAACTAAAGTTGATTTTAATACAAGAATATTGTTAAAATCAACAATGTGTTGCTTACTTATAGTTTAGAAATATTAATGTACCTTTTAACGTTCTTTTTTATGAATACACGCTTCCTCTGCACTTTGATTGAAAATCAAACTATTTGATATTTCTTGGATCATATCCTAAGACTCACAAACCCAATATCGCTCCCACTGACTTTGAGGCATTTTGGTTAATATGTGTAAGCGGCTTACTCTAAATCATTATTTAGAATTTTCTGTTTCGATACATAAGTACCAAATACTAAGTCTTATCGAGCGATAATTTTGTGAGTAAATCTGAATTAACTTGAGCATGTTGAATACCGAATCTGTAATGCTAATTTCAACAATTGAAATTTGCGATATTATTCTTATCAACATTGCTCATTTAATTCCAACCACATTAATCTTTCCAATAAAGACACAATCTCGGCCGATGGATCACATCTCTTTGGTTACGACCACCAAAATCACATTTTGATAGTGTACTTGGAATTCTTTCAGATCTGCGCATCATACCATATAGAGTCAATAATCTTAATAGTTTAATTGAACAACCGAGGGTAATGTATATTTTCGACATTAATAAGAAACTCATAGTTTCTCTTCGATGTACGAGAATACTTATTAGACATTCTAATGCTATGTGTTCATTTAGGTTAGTTAATTTCACTTCATCTCATATAATCAGTTCTATCTATGGATCGGATCTAATTCCATTTAACTACTAAAAATTTCTCAAAGAAATTCCTTCACAATGAAATTGATATATCTTGAAACAATAATTGTTTCTTAGTGCAAATAGAATAGGGATTCATAAACGCTTTATGAACCTTTTATTTATAAAACTGATTTTAGTTTACAAAAATTATGTTCAAAATATAAATATGTCATTTGATGACAGACCTTTCCAAAAAACTTTTGGAGATTCATACAAGATCCCTCATGAACAATTATTACGTGCAATCTTTTGACTCACACAACCTACCAACTCCTTGGCCTAGGATATGTTGGGATTTCTTACAAACCCTTATCTTGTATGATTTTGTAAATTGTTTTTTAGATGAAATAATATCAACCTTGTGTATTAATCTTAGGTACATGACCTTATAGAAACAAAATAACTCAACTTCACTCACAATTAATCATAAATTGTCCAACAATGTCTGATTACTCCTTATCGATGCATCATTATGTATCACATGGAGGAGTGACTTTTGAGATTGAACCTATATTCATTTTTAGGTACATTTGGAACTCTTTCCAATATACTCACTTATTCGACCAAATTAAATCATTTATTCTATTGCATGTTATTTTATTTACTTTTCTATTATATTCTATGATTTTATCATAAACTTACTACATGTGTATCTAATACACATGTTCATGGTGGTAATAAATCATCGATGAATATAACAAAGTATGTGGAACCCTTTTGGTATTAATAGACTTCTGATTGCATACATCAATATGTATTAATTCAAAGAGTTCATCAACTCTTATGATGCTCCCACTGAATGGGTGCATAGCCATTAATTGTTTGAGATATAATTAACCTGTATCATATGATTTATAATCATATAGTAAAATTATTTCTCAAAACTGTGGCTTAGTCTATAATTCCAAAACAACTGTAAAAAATATTAGATATATAGTATTTTTGTTGCATCACTTTTACTATGAAAACAAATTCCATAATATAGTTCTATTTCATAATGAATATTCATAACACTCATATTGAAATATAGTTATATCTATTTTTCAGTCAATACCAAAATAAACATTATGTCACAAATAATGTTCGGTACATTTTACAAAAACAATTTTCGTAATTTGATGCAATCATTAGGTGATATATGGCATGCTCCTATTATTTCCGCCATTACTATAATAGCGTACTAAATTAGAGTCCACCATTCATTTAATATTGTTAATATAGTTTACTTATTTCATATACTACAACTAGTTTACAATGGAGAGTTCTTTGATCAAATATCTTGAACTCAAAGAAATAAATGTTATAGAAAACAATTTTCTATATGAAAATACATTTCGAAATAAAAATCATATTTCATATTCCAATATTAAGTATCAATTATTATTACAATTCTTGTTTCCAATGTTTCTCTATGAAGCAGAAGTGACTATTCATTCTCTTCATTCAAACTTTACCTTAAATTGCATCTATTCTTATACATTCGTTTTTCTTTCAAATGGTCAAACTATTCAAAATAAAACCTTACTACAATATCATAACAAACCTTTTACAAAAGTGCATTCGATTATTCTTAACATTTAAGATATCAAATACGTTGCGCTTTATGTAAACCGGTCAAGATGACATTTCAACGATCGAGTTCTTAGATGTATCTCGTAGTTTATGGTCTTGTGTTACATTAACACAATATGATCCATTTGAAATCATTCAAGTTGAATACACGATCTTTAAATACTGTTTATTGGCTTACTTCGAATGAACTAACTTCATCGAAATATTGTACCCCGCAAACTATGACTGTTCACCATATAACATTTATATGTGAAAGTACATGGATCAAATATCCAGAGTCTTGAATTGCATTTAGAGTTCAAAAACTCATAAAATGCAATACACAATCTAAACCAAATAAACATATAAGTGACCAACTTATGAATGTATTAAGTAGCTAAAATTTGGCACTTGCATGGGTATAGAAACATTATATAACATGCAATTAGAATTATTAGTAAGTATATATTATATTTCTATATGTCAACTTTCAATTCAGTTTGTTTATATATATGTTAATTGACAAACGTTTTATCAATCATATTAAATGCACAAATTTGTCATTGTAGATAATTATAACATTATATAGTGTATGTTCTTACAATATTAGAAAGGTTAAATGTTACCATTTCATTTTTCTAATAAGGCTCCCACTGGTCTTTTATGTTTCTCCAAACCATAAGATGAAACATAGAAGTCTTACAAATTCATTGGTGGGTGTTAGGACTCGTTTGTTTTGGTATTCTAACCTTGAGTTTGCTCAACAAGTTATAGCCCCACAAACGATGGATAACTCCTTATCGGTTGTATCATATACAACTCCTAACCCATTTTTCCTTGTTCTAATCTCATTTCGACCTTGAGTTTGCTCAACAAATCAAAAGAGATTATTCACTCATACCTACCATATCGTGATGGCCTAAGTATAGTATATGTACCTTGAGTTTGCTCAACAAATACATATAGTTATCTTACCTCATCTGTTCAATATATTAATAATACTACGCATAACATCCCTAGCTTGAGTTTGCTCAACAACTAAGGAGTATGTAAGTAATTTATTAATATATATATGGTAGAGGACAACATTATATTGAAGATTCATGATCTTTAATATATATATTGAGTGATATTGACTTATAGAATAATATATTTTTATGAAATACCTCGGCGATTCAAGTGTCAAACACATCAGAAATCATGGTATATGTACATTTACATATGTATTTATTTCCCAAGTCTATTTGACTTTTTTTTTAATGTTCCACATTTAGTTTATACACATATCATATAAGTTTTATTGTTATACAACTTTTAAATTTCATATTACTTAATGATAGTCTTACATATAATATATCATTAATTAAATCTTATCTAATTAATTTTAATCAATTAACTCTTTAATTAATTTTAAATTATTATTCCAATATAACTTTTATATTGGACATATCTACTATAACATTTATAGTGTATACTTTATAGTGTAACACACATATATCATATATATGTGTGTTTTATTTAATTAATTAACCTTTAATTAATTTATTCAATTAATCAATTTTTATTAAAATTTATTAATTTCAAAATTTATCTTATATACATACATGTATACTTATATTATCTTAAACATTTTAAAAATAACATAACATATATCAACATATATAATACATGCATATATGCATTAATTAATTAACATATTTAATTAATTTATTTTATAAATCTTATTAATAAATTTGAAATTTGAAATTATTATATAAATATTTTCAAACATTTTGAAAATATCATTATCCTTTCAAACATTTTGAAAACTTATGTAGTATTATAATATTTATAATAAACATGTTTTATTTAATTTAATATTAAATTTAAAATCTTTAACATTAATTTTCAAAACGATTTTGAAAATTAGCCCAAGGCCCAAATTAAGTTGGGCCTTTTCTATTAGGACCAACCTTTAGGCTCACTTCACCTTTCAGGCTAGGCCGGTAACCAGGTAGAACAGGGTACTTGATTATCCAATTCCAATCCTAGACATTACCTTTCTAGACACTGTACTAAGTGGGCAAGCTTAATTAGTTAGCCCTAATGTGACTAATTTAGACCGCATAGGCTATTGGGCTCTAATACCATTGTTGGAACTAGACCAGCCCGTAGCGGTAGTGGTGGGTGTATTTCAAAAAAAATTCATCCTATTGGATCTTTATTGGGCCTATGAAGTCTAACTCATTAGAACAATTCTAAATTTGTTTTAAATAAAATCATGTATTTTATTTAAATTTAAGTATTTTGTAATGTAAAGTTAATTCGAATGATTTAATTATATATATACATTTATCATATACATATACATATGTGTGTGCATGTGTAACATAATAATCCGTGAAGGGTATAACATGTCCGTATATAGATGTTGGGATTTACATCGCAACAGACATATTAGCTCATTGCGTATGTATTGTATGTTGTCTAAATATATGCATAAATCTATAATGCAAGTATATTTATATAAATACATATACATATATATAATATATTTTATAACTAAAAGTTTCAAAATTAAATAAATATATATATATATATAATTTAAAACATTTGTATAAATATATATACATAAATAAACATATAAAATTATACATACATACATATATATATAAGGTTAAATAATATATATATATATATATGAATAATTGATTACATTCAAATACTTCAAATATAAATATATATATATATTCTAAAATTATTTCCAGATCGAAATTAGCATAACAAACATAAAATAATAATTTTATAATTTTATCATTATTATATATATAATAAATAGTTTTGATTATAATAATTAAAAATATTAGTAATAAATATTAAAAAAATCAAATTTTAAAATTTACGAAAATTTAGGATCATAAAATACAAGTTTAAAATTTTTTTCATGATTTTTTGAAATAAAATATTATTTTTAATAAATAAAAGAAATGTTCAACCGAAGTAATTTAATTATTAAAAATATTAAATATTAACAAAAAACCTGAAATTTTTTCTATGGGTTACTGCATAGATGTAGTCATTTTAAAAATTATAAAATTGAATTTTCAGTGCAATAATTAGTTTAGATATGATAAACAATTCAACTAATCAATAAAAGATAATCTAAAATTATTTATATATAAAAAAAATTATTTTCGAATTTGATAATTTATATTATGTATAAATAGGTCTAAGGAAACATTCTAAGCTGTTTATACATTATAAATATACATATATGTAATTATATGTTTAAAATATACATTAGTCTATATTTAAATTAATATATAAATATACATAAAATAATTAATAATGACAAAATTTAATTTTTACAGTAAATTAGATTTGTTTATATATAAATTATAACACATAATAATATAACCATGCACATAACCAAATTAATTTGTGACAACTACATATTCCTACGAAAATCTCACCTACCTAGATATACAACATTAATATATATACAGATTTGGGATTAATCAATATTAAATCATAAAATATGATATGATTACTGTAATATACAAATAAAATACTAATTGATGATGCCTTTGAGTCCACTTGAATCAATGAATTCCCTTCTCTAGTTATGCTCGATCTGTCAGATTGCAAGTCTGGAATCATCGACCTTTTCTATCAAATAGTGCATTTACTTAACTTGAATTGATTTGAGATTCTTAGAACTGATATGGGGATTAATTTCGGCCAGAAAATTTGATAATTAGGGCAGCCAAAAGTTCTTTTTGATTAAGGGTTTAGAGATCCATATATATAGCATTGTACAAGGGATATATTAGGACAATCTCATTACCTATTCTCTCTTAATCTTACCCATCCATCTCTAGGTCTAATCCTAAGTATTAGCCGCCTCCAATAACTTCTCAAGATCGAAATTTGCAGCCCTAATGATGGGCTTTAAACCCATTTAAGCCCAAGCCAAAATGTTATGCAATTAAATCTAATTTAATCGCTTATCGATATCGTATATCGATTGGTACATTTATAACTATTATAAATATATATAACATTATTTATTTCTCAAATCATATTCAAATTTTATAATTAATATTTCATAAATATTAGTTAATTTATAACAATTATAAACTAATTAAATCGTTCGGTCTTAAGGGAATTCATCGTTTCGGCTGTGTAGCTCTTGGGTGTAAATTTGGTCAGCGATTAACATCGAACTATTCTAATGTTAACGTTCACGCGTCACTTAGCAGGTGGTGTGACATTATGGCCAAATTTATCGCTTACTTATTTTTGGTAAAATCCGATTTTAGTTTAATAAGCGTTACCCGGTTGTGACATTTGTTTACACCAATTCTCTTCGTCAAAACTATATCACTTTGGACTTATGGAATTTGGTAATGGTCAAAATTCCAACTTCATCCACATTCAACTTTATAGTCTAAATACAAAGTCCTTGGTTCGATAATAATAATTATTATTAACCGAAATGCTCTGGCCAGAGACTTTGAGTTGACTGTGATACTAACCGCATATAACTAAGGAGACGAATCCTCTCTTAAATAGTGCTTCACTTCCAATACTTCCACTCGACCTGTAACGACCCGGCTTTCTTTGCCCAGAAAGACGCATCGTTATGAAGAAAGAAAGGGATAGAAGAAGAAAAGAAAAGAAGAGAGAACAACAACACATCAGAAATCTCACAGCGGAACGAGAAATATATTATCACATAAGATATTACATAGTATCATATACATCAGAGTACACGATTTATACATCACAATATAGACAGTTATAAACTTCTGTCTATTATACAACACAACTACAAAATACGATACATCATACACAGCGGAAACTCTATATATCTACACGCTGAAGCCTCCTGCTCCACAGCTCCTCCAGAATTCGTCAAGACTAACCTGAATTCCCTTAACTACTCATACAAATTTGAGTACCCAAGAGTTTAATAAAACAGAAAATAAACACTTGGGTCAGACATGGGTCTGGTGTGAGTAAACGGTTAGATTGCTTAACTTTGAAAACCTTTGAAAACAAAAGTATCACGTAAGACTCCCCACAAATAAACATGGGTAAGTTTTTACCTTACGCTAACTAAAACATTTGATAGGAAATCCGATTGTATTATAATAGGGTCTAGGGTTTTCAAGTAAAATACAGAAATAGCTGAAATGCTTACATCTCACATTCCAACATAGTTGGGCACAACTAATACGTACGGCACTTATTGGAGTTTGGATTCCATACAATGGCAGGGCTACTGGGGTACCGCCCGTCACAGTACGTGGCCTAGATCACCGTACCGAGGAGTACGCCCGCTCCCCTGCAACACAAAGCCGGAACCATCCCTTACTGGATAATTCCGAACAAGATAATCCCGTAGTTGGCGCGACCAACCACACACTAAGCCGAATAAAAGAAAAGGGACCTCTAGACAGGGATCTATCTTGCTCTCAATGGGTGCTACCCACGAAGCCTTGCTGCACCTCCCCTGTTTTAGCCATTCCCGGTTGATGAGGCTTGAGGTTACGATTACCTTTAATCAGAACATATCACTTAGAATGCTCATCGTCCGCCTGACGATGTGCTGAAAGCATTCAATCCATATAAGTTCGTTCCGGGTTCGAACGAAACCGAAGGCATTATCTCGTTACACTCGTTTTGGAATCACCCTCAGAGTTAACGACAATAACCCTTGCACTCTGAATCTTCATCTTCACTTGAGATTCACGACCTATCGTTAATTTGGATCGATGTGGTATTCGGGTCTCCAGACCTGGAATTCCGGTATACGGAAACCCGATCCCGGTCTCATCGAAATCCAAAACGTATCTTTTAAGGCCAAGTTGTTTAAAGGTTTTAAACATTTAAACTTATATTCAGGATGATATAAATAGATAGATAAATCACATTATCACAAATACTTTATATCAAACATTCATCTCACAAAGCAGCTTATTGATATCATATCCAAATCATCCAGTATCAATCAATCACCCAATATCAATCATCCAATAACAATCAATCATCCATAAGCAGAATTGATTAACTCCAAATCAATTTAATTAACCTTTAATTAAATTAATTACTATTCTTTAATTACTTGGATTATCTTAATCCTGCTTACTATCATTAATTAATTAATCATCTCTTAATGATCTTCCTTAATTAATCTTCCTGGATTAATTATACTTTAATTACATTCAAGTAATTAGCCTTAACCATATACAGAAATTATCCTTTAATTACTATCATTAATTACAATAATTAATGATCCCTTATTGATTAATTAATTATATTAATCCTCAATTAATTATAATTAATTAATCATACTTAAATTAATTACTTTTATTAATCAACCTTGATTAATTCATTAATTAAATAATCCTTATTAATTAATTAACCTTTTAATTAATTAAATAATTAATTTTAATCAACCACTTCATTGATTAGTCTTAATTAATCATAAACAGTAATTAACAATTTGTAATTACTTATCTTAATTAATTACTTTTAATTAATTATATTAACCTTTATTAATTAATCTAATTAATTAATCTTTAATTACTTCATTAAGTAATTATTAATCAATTTAATTTAACAAATAATCCCTAATTAATTACTTTATTAATTAATTACTTTTAAATTAATTACACTTAGTAACTAATCTTAAATTAAACACATTTAATTGATCACATTAATTAATTAACTAAATTAATTAAGTAATTAACTTTTAATTACTTACATAAGTAATTATCTTCCAATTACTTCCATTAATAATCTTGATTACTTTCTTAATTAATTACTTAACAAATAATTAATTCCATCATTAAATAATTCTTAATTAATTACTTCATAATTAATTAACTCAAAAACAATTATATTAATTAATTCCTTAATTGATAACATTAAGTGATTACCCATTAATCACCTCAGCTAATTACTCCCATGAGTAATTTTCCATTAATTACTTCCATAAGTAATTACATCCAATAATTAACCATTAATTACTTCATTAAGTAATTATACTTAATTAATCCATAATTAAGTGATTATTTAAAATTAAATAAACAATTAACTAATTATTTAAAATTAATTAAATAATTAATTGATTAACTTCTTATACTTCAAAATCCTTAATTAATTAAGAAAATCATTTATCTTAATTAATCTTTACTTATTAACAAATCATATAATCGAGTATTCTTAAGTCCATATCAAAATAATTCAACCTTAATCATCATCACAATTTAATTATTTGAATTAATCAAATCTTTAAAGACAAATTTTCTATTTGGTTTTCAAAATTTTAACATTTACCTTATTTGGAAATAATGCATTTAGAAATCAATTTAAAATTTTAAAACAATTTAAACCTCTAACTAAATCTTTCAATCTTTGAAAATTGTTTAATAATTTTAATACATAATCAATTTAAAAGCCACTTATCCTACCTTCACAACTTATCTATTTATATATTATAAAGCTTGTTAATCATACATCCTTGGAACAATTTCTTTCATTACTGATAAACTCGACTTATCTTGATTTAAAAACTTTGAAAACTTGATTTTTTTTACAAAACTATTTCATACATCAGAATACTCGAGATACACTCATCCTTTTCTCGAACCAACACAGTACTTCGCAATCGTTCCCTACTCGAGTCTACCACGCAAAAACTTCGAGCCCGCTTCACTTCTTCCCCGAATCACTCGCGAGGAATTCACGAACATCTCTGCTTCGAGTCGACTAACAAACTTCACGAGACTTCCCCGAGTCGCCTTCGTCTTTCCCAACACGATCGTACCCAAATACGAGCAAACGTGTACGTGCACGTGCACGTCGCTTCCACCCTCCTCCGATCATCTTTTCGATCGTCGACCAATCACACAAGGCCTCGACAACCCTTACACCAACCCAGAATCAAATCTTCATCATCGAAATGAAAACGAGCTTCCTCGTTCAAAAATCTGGAACCCATCTGATCGGAAAATCACCAACCACCAACGTCTCCGACCACTAGATCATCTGCCGTCCTACCCAAAGCTACGCCTCACTCTGACGAGCCACTTCACCACCTCGCGATCGAGTCCGGCACCTTCACGGCGGCGCAATTTCCTGGAGAAGCTATCGACCAAAACTGGGAAGAAAACCCTACTTCACCTATTTCTGGCCTCCACGACCATCAGAAAAATCCTCCACTATTTTTCCTGCAATCTCTATGCTTCAGACCACCTTCATCCCAAATATCATCCCACTCGATTTCGCCGATCACCAGAATTTAACCAAATAAGTTCGAACGTTCAACTCGAGAAAACCCCTTGATTTCCAAACTAAAAATCAGGAAATGTATCTTAAAATTCGTGATTTTCAATCACGAATACATTCCTGTAATTCAAACCAGAAATTTAGATTGTTGATTTTTATCATAAATTCGAGTTCCACTGTTCTTTCTATTTTTAAATTTATTTGTTGAATTTAAAACTCTGAAACTATTTTTAAAATTATCTTCATATCCTAACAAACAACTTTCATTTATATATCACAGTCTAATATTGATTTGATTTAGATATTTGAAATTTTAAAGGCAAAGCAGGGACTGAACACAGAGAACAGGGTATTACATATATACACAGACATATTTACACACATATACATACATACCAATTCAATTATATAAAACTGAAAGATTTTTATGCAACATCAATGTCAAATAACAGATCAACTCATTCATTAAAGCCATTCATATCTTAAACTGTTTTTAAAACAAAATGTTTACTCACCTTAAAACAGAGGCCGGTTTTATTACTTCCAGGCTTGAATATTTTTGATCTGGCAAACAAGCTTTTGATTTTCTATATCTTGTCTTTAAATTTGAAATCAGTGAAGTTGTAGATCTGCTTTTGCTTAAAAGTGTTGAACTGCAGATGACTTGCAGTTGAACTTCATTTGGAAAGCAGGTTGAAGATTGAAAACTGATGTTGTATTGAATTTATTCTACTGCTTGTTTCTTTTGATTTTTCTTTGATTTTGAGTTTGGTTTTCAGTTTATATTTTAGAAGAAGAGAGGAAATATGTTTGAACTGAGAAAAAAATGAAGACCCGATTTCTTCTTCAACTACATTATTTATAAATTAAATTTTAAATGAAGATAATGTTGCCACTTGTTTTATTGCATGCATATACAAATGTTAATGCATGTTTCATTATCTTACAAATGTTGTTAAGATGGCTAATATGGTTACACATGTTACTTAAGTATTTTTAATAAATTTTTATTTAATTTAAATGTTAATATAAAACTTTTTATACTTACTTTATTAATTAATAACATTTATCTTAGTATATGTATATATAAACTATTTTTAGAGAAAATATTATAAAACCAATTACCCTTTGAAAAAGTATTTATATTTTTATTAATTATGAAATATGGATTTATATAAAGTCATGTTTTATTTATTTGTAAACTATTTTTAGTTCAAAAGATATTTAAAAAGAAAGCTTATTTTAAACCAATTTAGTTTAATTATTTATTTTATTTTATTTTTAAAAGAAAACAATTTAAAACCTTTATTAAATCTTATCTTTTGAATTTACATTATAAATCCAATTTAAAGTCAATTTAAAACAACACATTCAAATTTGAAATAACAATCTTATTTAAAACCATATAATTATTTAAATTACAAACCCAAGCTTATCTATCTACAATATATACAATTATATATATATTATAAATAGAAATCATTTTATTAGTTTTTAAAAGATAAATTCATTAATTAAATATTTATTCAATTAGATTATTAAACCAATTTAAATATTTATTATCAAAAATTATCAATCAATTTAATTATTTAAACAGATTATTAAATTGATATTGCCCCAAATTTCCGGGATATTACACGACCCAACTATAGTCACTCGACGGATGCCATGCCATGATTTGGCTATAATCAAAGTGGAGCTTTCATATTGAAGATCCACAGTATTCTCAACTTGAGAGAACTATGTAAATCAATCGCATCGATATTTTCTATTTGACCTTAGTAATATTAACTAACAGAAAACTATCGAGTGAGTCGTTCCATAGTTATCCAATAACTATTAGTACATAACCTCTAGGTGCCCCCAACAATCATCAGTAATACACTGCCCAACATTTGGAGAGCGTTACATACTCCAGTCTCAACGGATACATCAATATCCAGTCTCGATGCATCTTGACTAGAAACATTTAAAATGGTATATTTGTTTCGTTGTGATAAATTACTTACGGTTACAATACTTTGTAACTACTATCACAAAATATACCGTTTATGGATTTTTCTATTAAATATACTTTTAATTAAGTTAATTAATTAATATAATCACATTATATCAAGTATATAATAGGAAGAAAATACCTTTTATTTCGAACAAGATTGGTCAACGAGTTAGATATATGTAACAAATTACGTAATTGCCCCTAGGGCATACCCCTAACTCTATCATAAATAATACATCAAATCCCATATGAATAGATATCTCAAAATAATACATAAGTCTACATGCTAATACGCTTAAAAATGGATAGATATAATCATAGTGGTAACATAGCTATGGCTTTACGAATCACCTCCAGCTAGCAGAGGTCCTCATATCCATGTCAACTCACTTAAATAACTAATAACAAAGAAAAATAAAGAAAGGGTCAAACATAAAGTACGATGAAATGGGAATATCACTAATCTACATGGTTACCAATATGCTAATATATCATGAATAATACAAAGTGGTGCTACATGAGGTAATAAAACCATACTTCAACCTGCATCTTCACATACATTGAACAAGTTAACGTATTTCTACTATAGTGCTACACTACAATAGAATAATCGTACAAAAACAACACGACATCAACCATAAACCAAATGCCAAACACAAGGCTATAGAACTATGAGTCTCCTGGTAGGACCGAAACCCATCAAATGTGATCCCTAGTATAAGACTAAAGCTACCATGCTCTAGTGTGTATGGTCGCTAATGTAAGACTAATAATATGTATGGTCGCTAATGTAAGATCAAAAATTCGCATGGTCACTAACATAAGACAAATACTGTGTATGGTAACTAATCTAAGACAAATACTAGGCATGCCACTAATATAAGACCAATACACATTGTCAATAAATATCTAACCTCATCTTAGACAGGAGGTACAGACTCACTACGTATATATAACATCATATGGAATTGTATATCACAATATCCTAATCGTCATGTGTCAAAACAGTTGACCGACTCTATAAAAGTTACCATACAAACCAAAACATGTCCCCAACATCACACATGACCTTCATGTCATTTAGCATCTCTAATACACCCTTTCGGTATATCTCAAAAACTACGGTTTTGAATACTTACTAGAGCAGGTCCCACATGGATCCCAAAATCGAGTCCTAATTCATACATTTTAAAATTTATTATTTTAAATCATTAGTTTGCTAAATCTTTAATTAAGTGATTAATTACTAAATGAAAATTACGGGCAACCACAGTGATCTCTATAAAATAAATTGAGAAACTAATACACTTGTACAATGATCAAATTTTCTACCCAAAAAATATATTATTGCTAGTTTTATGGTCTTGTGGTAGCCATTAGAATTCCTATTGTAATTGAAATTCAAGCAATAAAAGAAGAGCTATAGCAGATTTTGATCTCTTCTAGATTGAACCACTCCACATTTTGTCATTTGTTTTATTTGCACCTTATTTTCATTCTATTTTTATTTTAAAACAATGGTATTGGTGAATAATATTCATTGGAAATCATCACTAACTATCACTCTTGAGGTTGGCTAAAAATATGGTCAACACAAATCAACCTCCACAAAAGGAAAATATAACATGCTCAAAACTACATTGGTTTAACCAAAGAAAATCACCAGAATACAAAGCTTTTTGAATTACAAATTTTTAGTTCCTTGACAACGTATCCAAGACCAAATGGTCATCATTTTTTAGGATGTCAATAGAGGAGCATTAACCTTCATCACTAATGACCTCTACAATAGCAACAACAGTGGTGAGATAAACCGGAGGAAATCCATTATGTCCCTAACTGAGAGTCCCTTTGCTAAGTGTTTAGCACAAACCTTTTCCATAAAGTCTACCATTACCACCTTCTCTTTATGCTTACGGAAAAGAACCTAAAGGGGTAGCGGTAGTTGGACCCAATTTTATGAAGAGAAACTCATTCATCTACTTATCCCACTCCTCCTCTTTATGCTCTCTCCTTACTTAACTACTTACTACTTCTAATCTAATTTGAATATGTCATCGTCCTCCTTAATATATTTATATTTTAGTGAAAAAAAGGATTTTTTATAAAACTAATATGATAAAATGATCAATATGTATATATTTAACATAAGTAAAATACATGCTTTAATTATTTATAGATAGTATATGATTTAAATCTATATCTATAAAATTAAAATAATCAATCTTATTTTTGAACAAAAATTTAATTTTATAAATTTTTTAGTTTTTGGATTACTTAAAACTTACTTTTAATTCAACTTTCAAATTAATTCATTTTAAATACTAATAGATTATTTACTCAATTCATCAAATATTTATTAAATAAAATTCCTTTTTTAACATTTACTTAAGCTTTTTAATTTAATAAAAAATAATATTTTTTTGATAATTATTATGTAACATTTAGGAAATCTATTTAAATTTTAGAAATGTTTGATTAAGTAAAATATTAAATATAACTTGAGTCATAAATGAATTAGAGTTATCCTAATTTTTAAGGTCTTTAATTTTAAATTAAAATGTTTTTAGAAAAATATATATTTTTAGTATGGTAGAAAGCCTAACAAGATTTAATTTAATTATTTAAATTTGACTTTAAATATTTAATATATAATCTATATTTTAGAATTAAGCATTAAACTATTATATAATAATTTTTTAGATATATATATATATATAATTAGATAAAGCCAAATATTATATATATATATAAGTGTTTAGGCATGTTCATATAAAAAGATGTACATATAAAATACTCATGAATAAATGATATATAGTCTGAATATATTTGTTATAATTTTCGTAAATTTATTATCCTATTAAATGAAACTACTATAGGGGACTACCAAACAAAATTGATAAAATTATCACGTAAACATAATGATATGTATGAATATTTAACAAAACATTTATGTATTGAATTTGAAAGAAAACGTTTTTACATGATTACCTATTGAATCATCACATAATATTCTTAAAAGATTCGATTGATTGATATCTTATTTCTATTTTATACCCAAATTTTCCCTTATCATTTTATTAATATATTAATCAAAATATTATTCATTTTATATTTTACTATTCTGTAACATCCCCCTACTTGGAAGCCCAAAACTAACGGCTACGGATATTGCAGTTATCCATAGTTATTAATCCTCGGTGATCAAATATGGCAGCGTTAGATTTATTGATACCCAGAAACACATGAATGTGGAAAAGTTTTAAACTTCAAACAAAATCACATTTCATTCCAAAACATTTCCAATTCATTACATAATCCCGAATTCGCAATTCACGTTTAGAGAAAATATATTTATTACAACTTACGCCCAAGAGCAACATATGAAGATGCCCCCTTGGATGATCAGAGTATATATAGGCAATATAACAACTTTGTCATTACAAACAACACAACAGAATCAAAAGAAAAGAGAACTCTAAATAGCTATCATGCCTCCTGCACGTCTACGGAAGCTTATTCATCTTAAGAGGTAACTGAAAACCTCAACTCTCAAACTACTCAAAATCAATTGAGTACCTGAGAGTTTAAGGGGAAAACATAAAATTCGAATCAGACATAAAGCCTGGTATGAATAATAATCTACCATCTCAAATCATTTAGATATCTAGTGAGACTGCGCCGCTTAGCGGAATGGATTTTCCCTCACCGGTATCTCAAAACCTTTATAAAACCATATACTGTGCTCCTATATCCACAATGGTTAAAACAATTCAAAACAGCATGATATGATGATATGCAAAACAAATGAATTAGTTCTGAATTACCCATCCCTATTCATTTTAGACTATCTGTCTCAATAATAGTTTCTAGGGTTACTATTAACCTAATAGTTTTCATGGGCTGGCTAATAACCGGTTAAACATTTAAGGACTCCATGTCCAATTACATAGTTTTCATGGGATCATTATGAACCTATTGGTAACTCCAATATCTTACTCTTATCCTAGTTTTCATGGGTTGACTAGGAACCTATTGGCGACTCGAATATCCTTTCTCTTATCCTAGTTTTCATGGGTTGACTAGGAACCTATTGACAACTGTCAATATTTCATCCAGATATAGTTTTCATGAGCTAACTACAAACCTACTGGCCCCTGCCAGTATCAAATCATAGTTTTCATGGGCATACTATGAACCTGTCTATCTGACATCTTCCTTTACACATAGTTTTCATGGGCTAACTATGAACTATTAGCCCTTGCCAATATCTTTTCCTATACACGGTTTTCATGGGCTTACTGAGAACCTATTGGCCCCTGCCAATATCTTTCTTTTATATTTTTAGCATCCTATATTCTGGCCTTCATGACCTCCTAGATGCAATTCTACTCATTTATGAGTTTAATCAATTTATATTCACTACTGGGTTAACCTAACTGGTTCTTTTACCCTTTATCCCCAAAATGCAGCTATGGGTCCATTATAAAGTGAATATATTCATATTAGAAGAAGCAATATAACAACATAGCAATACCACTCCTGTGGGTTTAATCTAAAACATGGTTAATCCCTTTAACCTATTTCTTTATCAAAGATAGCTTCTTCTTAAAACCATTATAAAAACTCATTTAATATTGCCATGGTATTTTCCTTTAAAAATAGAGTTTGGGTCATAAAACCTTTCGATACCTTCGAAACATAGCTTTTGACTTCATATGATAGCCTCCTTCGAAAGCCTTAAAAATCTATCTTCAAAACATTAGGATCCTACCTTTTAATACTTTAAACTATATCTTTCGAAACCTTTTGAATACATTAAAGTATTAGCATTTAACTTTAGAAGCTTAGCTTCGAAACCAGTTGAAAGTACCCGTTTCGACACTCTTGGAAGTGACCCTTCCGAAATCATTGAAAGTACCCCTTTTGAAAGCATTGGGTTTATACTTAAAACATTATTTAGGTCAAAGTGAATATAGGCGAAAGCATCTGTTTCGAAACCATCCTTTACCATATAAAAATATCGGGGATAACTTGATGGCGTCGGCACCATCTCTTTTGAAAGCATAAAACATCTGGGTAAAACATTGGAAGGTTAGCGTCAAAACCCCTTTTGTAACCATCATCTTCGAAACCCCTAACCCCTTTCAAAAACTATAGGAAGTGGCTTGAACTTATAAAACAAAATATCTTCCGACGGCATTGATATCTTCAACACCATCGAAAGGCTATAGAACGGCAGTGGAGTTTCGACTAGGTTGGAACCCCTTCTTTCAAAACATTCTTTCATAAGTAAGGAACCCATTCGAAAGCAATCTTAAGTTAATGGCAACCCTTTCGAAACCTTTTAAAATCTCTTTCGAAACCAAATGCTTCGACTCCGTCGAAGGCTTAAACAAAAAAAGGCAAATGCCTTTTCTTTTAAAAACAAACCAAGGTTACGACTCCTTCGGAAGCCATGCTTTCGACACTTAACCTTTCACCTATTTCCAATCCACTACGTACCATAATAGTGATACCTTGTGTATTGGTTTCGACAAGGATAAAGACAGAAGCTACTATGTCGAAAGGTGCTTTCCTAAGTAGGCGGAACCAAATTTCTGTGTAAACCTGGTTTAGTTCTTTATAAAGTAAAATTTTCTCTAACTAACCTGCCACGTGTCAACACCAGATTGGTTGCCTTAACTTTTTCAAAAATCACCGCCGCTAATACAGATCTAAACCATGGTTAAGTTAATCAATTAAGCCCTTCCAATTTTTGCAAAGAAGTCCCTCTTTTAAAATAATTTATTTTGCATAGCAAATCACTTTGGAAAAATCTCCAAAAATTTCAGAAATTCACTTTAATCATGTTATCTAACATATCACAATTTCACACCCAAATTCTCGATATATTTTCCAAAATAAATTATAAACCCAAATAACCATATTTTTCTTTGAAAATTCATAATAATCTTTCCATAGCTTGAAAAATTATCAAAATTGAAACCCAACTCCAAAATCATGCTTCTGATAACATAAAATTTTCCCATAGCATTTTAAAATCATTAGATCTCAGTTTTGCCCTAAAACCGTGCAAAAACTCTTTTACACAATCTTGTTTAAATCAAATAAATCATGAATCAAGCATATCATCATCCAATATATCATAAAAATACCGTTAAATTCAAAAATATATGATTTAAAACAAAATATAGATGAAATTATTATTTACCATGATCTAGATAAGGAGATTGGATTGAGATTGATTCCCCTAAGCTTGATTCTCTAGCTTTTAATTTGAATTTCTCTTGATTTCTTAATGGCCGGTCGTTCCTTTCTCTTGCGTTTTAATTTTTTTAAATGACGTGAATGGGAAGAAAATAGTGGGAAGGAAAATATATAAGGGGGAAGTTATGGACGGCAATTTCCAATAATACCCTTATGCGACTTAATTAACCAAAACCCATTCTTAAGCCCGTTTGTTAGTTCATTAGGCGCGACCTTAATTAATTTAATTCAAGTCTCATCCTCTTATCACTTAACATTTACATTATTCTATTTAATTTACCTAATTAAATCTCCTGAATAATATTATCAAAAATTAGGGGTGTTACATATTCTTAGTTTACTCTTTTAAATTTATTGGTTTTACAAATTTGTAACTGAATAAGAGACATTTATAGAAGTTTGCATTCATGCAGAAAATTTACATTAAAGGTATTAACATAATTATTAAAGATAAAAATAGCTATAATTTTGTAGGATAAGTATATAAGACATAAATAGTTTAAAATAACTTCAGAATTATTTTTTGAGAATAAGAGTGGTGCTTTATTCAAGTAGAGCTCTCATTTTGACGTCTCAAGCATTCGAACACAAAACCTCTGAAATCTTCATATAGAGCATCTTATCATCTACCACTTGAGCTAGTGGTCCTTGAAATTGACTTCAAAATTATTCAAGTTCAATATAAAGGTTTTATGCTCGAGTTGAAATTTGCACAATTTCAAGATTAGAAGATGTACGTAAACATTTCAAAATAATTTAAATTTCCTCTTTTTTGAAAACAAAATACCAATGTATAATACTAAAATTTTAAAATTCTATTTTGAGAATTAAAAACGAAAAAGATCAATTAGCCATAAATATGTTTTAATAGGAAAATTATGTTTTTGAAGATGGATAGTTAAATTAATAAAAATCAAATAATTATTTGAAAAACAAAATTGTACAGAGTGCACGTTTAGAAAGAATTATTTTGTGCTACTAACTTATTTTTGTCAAAGTTGGGATTCACATTCGTGACTTTGTAAAAAATATTAAGATATTTTTCTCAAAAGTAGTATTTCAACTCGTGACCTCGTAAAAAATACTAAAGTATTTTGTCAAAGGTAGTATTCAAACTTCCGATCTCACTTGCAAAACGTAGAGGCATTTTTGGAAGTTTATGTCTATGTTAGAAAAATGTGATTGTAACGTTATTACAACCATCAATAAAAAAAAAATTTAAATTACATACACACAATACTGATTTAAATTTCCAAATCAAATACAAAATATGTTAAATATGATTTAATACGAAGTTGAAAGTTTGTTTACAATAACACAAACCACTTTTTGCAAATTTAATACATTTTCTTTTTAAATTCAACATTTTAACCCGTTATGTACAACGCCTTCACCCAACAAGTTGTAAACTAGCTTGTGCACTCTTTTCTTAATACCCCGCAAGAGCCCTATACTGCGATTATGCTTCTTAGGAAAATAATGGTAATCAAAAGAATCTAATTTTTTGAATTTTTACAGTCGTTTTGTATTTGAGGGAGTTTTCTTAAAATGGTGAATATTAAAAGGTAAGAAGATGGTGAAAATATATTGGAAATAATCTGGGGAAGGATGAGTTTTATACCAAGAGAAAATGATATGTTAAGTCTAAACTAGCCGATGTTCGACACGTTAGATGTTAGATATTAAATGAGTGATAAGTACACTCGGAGAATTTACAAATTGTTGACTTATTCCAAAACTTCAGAATTCATCTCACCACATCAAAGTTCAAAGTTGAAGGAGATAAATAAAACATTATGGACATTCCTCGTTCCCTTGAACGAGCTTGAACAAGGCATTAGCTTATGAACACATCCTTCGACTTAGATACGAAGGGTAGACGGTGGGGTCGTATTAGTCTTCAAACAGCATCAATTATTCGTTTATTCTTGATGCACAAATAATCCAAAACGCGTATTTTAATTATTGTTTGAAACTCTTGCTAAGGCGGTGAATTGTGATTAACATTATGCATTTTGCAATACAAATGCCCTTCTTCTCCGAAACTCGATCCTTCCGCGTATAATCGCGAAATAACCAAAATAAAAAAGGAAAAACCCCAAAATTAGCTGAAGAAATATAATATTAATGGAATCTCTGAAAACGCAAATCGAGTCATGGATCAAGGACCAAAGCAAGAAAATCGGGATTCAGTGGCCGCCTCCTCTTCCTCAAGCTCGACCCAACTGGAATTGGCCACCGTGGAAGGGAAGAGAAGACAGAAAAGAAAAGGAACGAATTTTGAGGGAAGAGTTCGAGAATCACAAGAAAAAGTTGAATGATTTGTGCGTTGCTGTGAAGGCCGAATCTTTGTCTGATCTTCAAGAGATTCTGTGCTCTATGGTGCTTTCTGAATGCGTTTATAAGGTTAGAAATTTGAATTGTTGCTTAGTACACATTTGATGTGTTAGATACATATAATCATATTTTCATAATGCTACCTTAGAGCATCTCCAACCGTTTAGGAGTTGGATATTACATTTTGTCTGGTTCAACAAGCGCCCAAACAAATTACAACTTCCCAAACTTTCGACCTGAAACTGTAACCTATTGGATTTTCTGTACTCTGTTGCATGCAAGTTTGGAGTTGGATATTACATTGTAATTTGTAGCCAACCGTTGGAGATGCTCTTATCTTAGACTCTTAGTGGCAGTAGTGTAGCAATGAAATGATGATACAAGAGGCCATTTGGCAACCATGAGTAGAAAATGTAACATTATTCTCTTATTAATGGGTATATATTATGCTAAAATCTTGCCTTTTATGTTAAGTTGTACTTGTCAATGATAGAATGATACAAATTATATAACTTTATTATAACATAAATCCTTTAATGGTTTGAGAATGTGGTTCATCATATTATTATTTATATAATCAATCTTCATAAGTTAGAGTGACCACCATAGCTTCTTCTTCTTCTTTTACTTATTTGTTTGTTCACTTACGTCAAACTCTCCTTCGATGAAACCCGAAGAATTCATGAAAAGTGGAAAAAGAATGTGTGAAAATCGTGCATCTGTATATAACACTTTTGTCCATGAGTTATGAAAATCTATAAACTTAGTTTTATGACACTTGTCCCGGAGAATGTCATTTATTTAGTAGGCTTTATATAATGTTACGTAACTTTACACTGAAACTATGTCATAATAATAACATATGAATGCATTATTCTTTTTTATCTAACAAAAAGAAAACACACACACAATTCTGATAGTTGACTTTATTGTTTAATATATTGCAATAACAACATATGCCAACTGTATTTTGTGATTAATCTTTATGTTGGAAATGCAACATGCACATCCAACTCAAAGGAACTTTATAACTTTATGAGCCAACCCTTATTTGCTTAATAGCAATAACACATGACTACAATCTTGATGGTACACTCTTACTTAGTCATGCTCGAGTACTAAAATCAAACTTGATATGTCTGTACATAAAGAAATGAGTTGCTAAAGAGCATTTAGATATTTTCAAGTTTCATATTTTATGCGACTTTCAATTGAAACGATCGATAATGTTTTTGTCAAGGACCAACAATCATAAACTTCGTACTAATATGTTCGGACTAAATAATTTTATTTTGTGTGCATCCTTCAGTTTTAGGGAACTTGATGTTAGTATATCCGACGCAGCGGAAATAACACTTGACGACGAAATGAAGATTTCGTGTCAAACTAATCGATGAAACGATTAGATGAAGCAATATGAATCGATGAATTAATGATACCAAACGCCCAAATCCGTTGATCACGAAGATACCAGACTTTAGCTATCTTCGACACGTTGATCGCGCACGATGCCGTGAGAGAAGATCTACAATTCTTCGACCTTGATCAAGCGCACTTGATTCCGTGAATTGGCTTCAACAATCGTTGATTCGAGCACACTCGAATGCCGAAGGTGGAGATAGGAGATAACACTCAACTACCAATTTTAATGGAGGCAAGAAGCACAAACCAAATTTTATTTCAAATTCAACAACCTTTTACAAATGACCAACATCCCTATTTATAGGGTTACAACACAACACACACTTAAGAAAAATTACAACACAATGACCTAAAGTACAACTCACGCGACTTAACTGGTTCGCGACCTACAAAAAAACATGCGACCTAAGAAAAGAAAAGACATAAAAAAATACACGCGACTTAAAAACTTGCGATCTAACTCTTCCCTGCTTCGTGATTCTCTTCTTGCGACCTAAAGGACGAAGTTAGGTCGTTGGAAACATTCGTTTAATCTGAGGAGTGCGAAGGTCGTTCGAGACCTAACTTCGTAGCTCGCTGGAGCATCTCGCGACCTATTATAGGTCGTCCACGACCTAAAGCAGAGGGATGATCGATTGGAGCTTCGCGACCTAGGGTATGTCATCCACGACCTAAAGCAGAGGGATGATCGATTGGAGCTTCGCGACCTAGGGTAGGTCGTCCACGACCTAAAGCAGAGGGATGATCGATTGGAGCTTCGCGACCTAGGGTAGGTCGTCCACGACCTAAAGCAGAGGGATGATCTTCTTCTTCGCGACATAAGGTAATTTGCTCCTTTTGATTTCGCGCTGCATCATCCTCTCCAGGTTGGGAAAAATTCGTCCTCGAATTTAAAAGTTCTTCCCCATTGGGTTGTTCATCTCCATAATAAGGTATAAGATGTTTAACATTAAACACGTCAGAAGTATAAACATCCTCTGGCAGCTTCAACTTATAAGCATTTTCATTGATCCGTTTTATAATTTCTACTGGACCAATCTTTCGGGCTTTCAACTTGTTATAAGCACCCACTGGAAAACGATCCTTCGTTAACACAACATACACCCAATCACCCTCGTTGAACTCCACACTTCTTCTCTTTTTATCTGCAGCTTGTTTATACTTCTTATTTGTCTTCTCCAAACGTTCCTGAACGATTCTATGACAATCTTTCAACTCATCAACGAAATCTGATGTCCGCTTAATCACTCCTTTCGGTTGTGATACTACCGTTAAATCCAACGGCCCCTTTGGCAAGCTTGAATATACAACTTGAAATGGACTGTAACCAGTGCTTCGGTTAACAGCATGATTATGAGCAAACTCTGCCTGACACAACTTTAAGTCCCAACTCTTCAAATTGTCTTGTACAAGACATCGCAACAAGTTTTCCAACAATCTATTCACCACTTCCGTTTGCCCATCTGTTTGAGGATGATATGCACTACTAAAATTCAGCTTCGTTCCCACCATCTTCCACAAACTCAGCCAAAAATGACTCAGAAATCGAGTATCTCGGCCCGAAACAATAGATTCAGGTAACCCATGTAAACGATAGATTTCTTTAAAGAATAACCGTGCCACATGAACTGCGTCTGTTGTTTTCTTACAAGCAATGAAATGTGCCATCTTCGAGAAACGGTCTACCACAACATATATAGAATCATTTCCCCGTTGAGTTCTAGGCAAACCCAAAACAAAATCCATGCTGATATCAACCCATGGTTTAGTAGGCACGGATAATGGCATATACAATCCCGCATTCGTCGCTGTCCCTTTTGAAACTTGACAAATATGACATCTCTCCACAAATCTTTCAACTTCTTTTCTCATAGAAGGCCAAAAATATGATTGTGAAATCAACTGCAATGTACGATCTCTGCCCACGTGACCCTCTTCATGCAATTCTTTGACAATCTTCAGCCTCAAGCTACAATCCGGAATACACAATCGATTTCCTTTGAACAAGAATCCATCTTTCATCACAAAATCATCAGAACTCCCTTCCTGCACCTGATTCAGCACTTTCGCAAAATAAGAATCTGAAATAAGCAACTTTGGCAACAAATCAAATCCCACTACTTCCACTCGCATAGTTGTCAGCAAATGATTTCTACGGCTCAATGCATCGGCAACTTGGTTAGTAACTCCTGATTTGTGCTTCACAACGAAAGTAAACTGTTGTAAATAAGCAACCCACGAAGCATGCCTTGCTGAAATTTTATCTTGCCCCTGCAAATGTTTCAAAGCTTCATGGTCAATGTATAGCACAAATTCTTTATGAAATAGATAGTGTCTCCAATGCTTTATGGCTTGGACTATAGCATAGAATTCCAAGTCATAAGTACTGTATCTCGTTTTAGCTCCCGTCAGTTTCTCACTAAAATAGGCAATAGGATGACCCATTTGACTCAACGTTCCCCCAATTCCAACTTTGGACGCATCAGTATTTAACTCAAAGAGTAACTGAAAATCCGGGTATCTAAGAATGGGCATTGTGGTCAAGAGTGTCTTGATTCTCTGAAAAGCAGAATCGGCCTCTTCAGTCCAAACAAACTTCTTCCCTTTCATACATTTCGTAACTGGTGCCATCACGCTACTGAAGTGTGGAATGAATCTTCGGTAGAATGATGCTAAGCCATGAAAACTCCTCACTTCTGTTATTGTCTTAGGCTGTGGCCAATTTCGAATAGCTTCAACTTTACTCCGATCAACTTGAATACCATCCTTCAACACAATATAGCCCAAGAATAGAATACTTGTAGTCATGAAGGTACACTTCTTCGTTGCAGCATAAAATTCCTCACGTCGTAAAACCAACAACACTTCCCGCAAATGTTGTAGGTGTTCTTCAGTGCTTCCACTGTAGATCAAGATGTCATCAAAATATACCACTACGAACTTCCCGATGAATGGTCGAAAAATCTGGTTCATGACTCTCATGAATGTACTCGGAGCATTTGACAAGCCAAACGGCATCACCAACCATTCGTACAGACCCTCCCGAGTTTTAAAAGCAGTCTTCCACTGATCACCCGGTCTAATACGAATCTGATGGTATCCACTTTTCAAGTCAATCTTCGAAAACACAACAGCACCGCTCAACTGATCCAACAGATCATTCAGTCTCGGCATAGGAAATCGATATCTCACCGTAATCTTATTCAATGCTATACCATCTGTGCACATTCTCCACGTTCCATCCTTCTTCGGCACCAACAAAGCTGACACTGCACAAGGACTCAAACTCTCCTGAACACGCCCTTGTTCCAGTAATTCCTCCATCTGTCTTCTCAACTCCTCGTGTTCTTTTGGACTCATCCGATAGTGCGGTCTATGAGGCAATGCAACACCTGACACCAAGTCAATCTGATGCTGTATGTCTCTAAGCGGTGGTAACTCTTTCGGCAACTCCTCTGGAAACACATCTTTGAATTCCTCCAAAACTGGCTTCACTTTCTTTGGAACTTCAGTAACTTCCCTGCTTTCGTGCCCAATCAACATAAAAACTTCAGGACTCTCATCTACCTCTTCCACGAACTCCTTCAAGGACAACAAAGTCTTCAATTCCTCAATCTCCTCTAGCTTGTTCTCATTCTGCTGTCGCTTCTTCGGAACTAAAGTGGTTTTCGTGCCCTCGAACAAGAAACTGTAGTTATTTGTTCGACCATTATGCTGTACCTCCCGATCGTACTGCCACGGCCTTCCCAACAGCAAATGGCAAACATCCATGTCAACCACGTCACACCAAATCTCATCTTTGTATTTCTTCCCAATAGAAAATGGAACATGAGCTCGCCTCTCTACCTTCACTTCTTCTCCTTTCCTCAGCCAAGCAAGTTTATAAGGACTAGGATGTTTCTCCGTTTTCAACTTCAACTTCCTCACAGCTTCCGTTGAAATGATATTATCACAACTCCCAGCATCAATGACAAATTTACAGACCTTCCCCAAAATAGTGCACGTTGACTGAAAAATGTTACTCCTCAACCAACTCGACTCTTCTTCCTGCTTCGGGGTTAAACAAGATCTCCGTAGCATCAGATTACATCCCTCGTCTCCCGACACCTCTTCCTCCTCCTCATCACGGTGTGAATTGAGATCTTCTTCTACATCCTCATCTTCCACTTCAGTAATCATAGTTCTCTTCTTCGGTTTCGGACATTCGTTGCTCTTGTGACCCACTTCCTGGCAATTATAGCATTTGAAATTAGTGTTGAATTTTGGTTTAGCCACTTCATTAACAACCGGCTTACTCGATGCTTTAGGAACATTAAAACTACTACCCGCTCCTTTGTTCTGCCCCGTAGAACTTGAAAACACACCTCCCCCATGTCTACCTTGTTTCTCCCAAGCCAACGCCTTTTGATGTGCTTCTGCTACAGATCTAGGATCGAACATGTTCACCATATCCTGGATCTGTGTTCTAAGTCCCCCAACAAACCTAGCGGTCAATTGTTCTTCTGTCTCCATAATGTCATTTCGAGCAATCAACTGGTAGAACTCATCAGCATAATCAGTAACAGTCTTCGTCCCTTGCCTCAGGTTCTGTAATCTCTGATACATCAGTGATTGGTAATTGTAGGGTAAGAAAGTAGCCTTCATCAACTTCTTCATCTTCTCCCAAGCAACAATCTTCGACTTCCCCATCCGCTCTTTAGTAAGTTTGGTTTGCTGCCACCATGCCATAGCTCTCCCCCTCAACCTAGTAGCAACCAACTTCACTTTACGATCTTCCGGAACCTCCTTGAAGTCAAAAATTTTCTCAACATAAGCCAGCCAATCAAGAAATTCCTCGGCCTGCATACCTCCCTTGAATTCCGGTATTTCAGTTTTCATCCCGGACTCCCATTTGTGATCATACTCTGAATGATTTCTTCCTTGACCTCGTCCTCGTCCATGAACACTACCACCATCAAACTCCTCTTCAAAATCTGATGCATATCGATGTCGATCCTGACCACCAACATCTCTACTACCACCATTCCTTCCATCAACATCCCTTCGATCTACATTCCTCCGTTCACGATCATTCACATTTCTATCACGATTTCGATCATTAACATTTCTATCATAATCTCGACCCACACTTCTATGATCACTATCAACACTTCTATCTCGATTTGAATGTAGTGAAACTCTACTTCTCCCATGGCTAGATTCAGGTGAAATCCTTCTCTGATTTTGATTCATCTCCGACATCATTCTCTCTAATCGACCAATCCTTTCATTAAGCTTTTCATTAAAGTTTTCGTTAATTCTTTGCTCCATTGCCTTAACATCTTCTCTTCTATACACATCGGCAATATTTTGATGACGATTACCTCTTCTCGGATGCATGATTGATCTTCAACAAATCTTTAAAAAAATTCTAACACAAACTTCAAAACTTGGCTTCGGTCTAGCTCTACAAAGTGATGCACGGCCTTCAACTAGCTCGGATCTACACTTCAACTTTGCTCCAACAGGCTCGGCTTAGCTATGATTGGCTAAGTCTAGCTTCGATACCAAATGACGCAGCGGAAATAACACTTGACGACGAAATGAAGATTTCGTGTCAAACTAATCGATGAAACAATTAGATGAAGCAATATGAATCGATGAATTAATGATACCAAACGCCCAAATCCGTTGATCACGAAGATACCGGACTTTAGCTATCTTCGACACATTGATCGCGCACGATGCCGTGAGAGAAGATCTACAATTCTTCGACGTTGATCAAGCGCACTTGATTCTGTGAATTGGCTTCAACAATCGTTGATTCAAGCGCACTCGAATGCCGAAGGTGGAGATAGAAGATAACACTCAACCACCAATTTTAATGGAGGCAAGAAGCACAAACCAAATTTTATTTCAAATTCAACAACCTTTTACAAATGACCAACATCCCTATTTATAGGGTTACAACACAACACACACTTAAGAAAAATTACAACACAATGACCTAAAGTACAACTCACGCGACTTAACTGGTTCGCGACCTACAAAAAAAACATGCGACCTAAGAAAAGAAACGACATAAAAAAATACACGCGACTTAAAAACTTGCGATCTAACTCTTCCCTGCTTCGTGATTCTCTTCTTGCAACCTAAAGGACGAAGTTAGGTCGTTGGAAACATTCGTTCAATCTGAGGAGTACGAAGGTCGTTCGCGACCTAACTTCGTAGCTCGCTGGAGCATCTCGCGACCTAGTATAGGTCGTCCACAACCTAAAACAGAGGAATGATCGATTGGAGCTTCGCGACCTAGGGTAGGTCGTCCACGACCTAAAGCAGAGGGATGATCTTCTTCTTCGCGACATAAGGTAATTTGCTCCTTTTGATTTCGCGCTGCATCAATATCTTGAACGACTCCCATTTTTGATGTTGGTAGCCTATGCAGGTTTTGTCACAGTAAATGAGCAATAAGTTCGAGACTTGATTAGGCACATTAAGTTTCATGACAAAATTCCTTAATTATGAAGGCAAGAAGGTTGTGATGTTGATTCATAGCAACCAATAAATTCCTCTTCAATTGTCCAACACCATTGTCTCAGTGGTTAGATGCTCTTGCTTTGGTCGACGAGATCATGTCCGAATTCCACGTAGCGACTTGTAGTACAAATATGTACTACCACCCAGTATCCAATTTCAAAGAAAAAAAAGTCTGCTTCAATTATTAATGAAGCAAATCTTTTTTGTTGCTTTTCCAAGTTCCTCTAGCAGCTACAATAATATATCTAGAAGTGGACTTCCTTGTGTCATTGCAACCAACCCAATAAGAGTTTATATATCCAATCATCTCCTAATGGTAATAATGACTATAAGTGAGCTTATAATCCTTTGTTCACTTGAGACATCTTATTATTCTTTTGGCAGCCATCCGATTGGTTTTATTAGGATGATTTTGATATCTTCCTACCATTTCTATGGAAGATGCAAAACCAGATCATGTGCAAACAACATACATAAGACTGCAAATTGCAAAAGCAGATGGAACATATTTCATATTTTTCAGTTTTGCAATGTTACTTGGGAATTGGTCCAAACTAAATTTACATTGCACTAACAAGGAATACATTGTCCATGTAAAAGACTAAAATGATAACCTTGTTTCCACTTAATTTAACACGTATATATTCATCCACGATTTCTTTTTCATAAAACTGAATCGAAGAATTTGATAGCTTATTTAAATCTGTACAATGATATATTTATCTTACAATACAACTTCCTACTCTCCCAAGTATGAATTGTTCAGGTTGCATATGAATTCTTTCGAGATCACCTTTTAAGAAGTCATTTTCAAACCTATTTGTTATGTTTGTAATTTCCTATGAGCTGCAATGCCATCGCAATTCTCAACTATTCTTTTGATGAGACTAGAGAATGTTGTCTTACGAAAATTTGTGCCTTGTTTTTGGATGAATCAAAATTTTTATATCGTTCGATATTATCATGGTAGTATGTTTGATTTTAAATACCTATTTACTCCCAGCGATCGAAGCTCCTTTAGGCAACACAACGGTACACATTTTATTCCTTTACGTTGATTTCATTTCTCTCATGGCATTTAGCATAGATAAGAATTTTCTCCATTAAAAGATTGTGAATATAACTCATGATCGTTGTTAGGTCGATTGTAAAAATCGTTAGACAGATGCTAGACAGTAAGTATTGATTAGGGATTAATCGTTTAGGTAGAGATTAATCGGTGCTAGACGTTTTTGATTACTCGTATATTTTGAATAAAATCTTAGTATTTTGTTTAGTGCTAGTTAATATAAGTTGAAAATTTGAGATCATGGATGTGCTTAAGAGTAGCATGGTGGTACAAATGCATAAAACTAGCACATTAATGCTTATGTATAACACTGAATTTTAAATAATGCATAATCAGTGCTTAAATGCATGTTTAGATATTACATGAGGCGGTAAACCTTATCTAGGCGGGTCTAGATGGACCGCTAGGCGGTTAACCTCGTCGAGTGTGTAGGTGGGGACTAATCGGAGACCTATGATTTTTACAATAGTGGGTCGAACATAGTTAGATCTTTAACGATACATCATGTGGTCATTAGGAATTGCTGATTGTTTAATATTAGAAGATCTTCTTAGTTTGACTTGTACATCCAGGTATCCGTCCATTTTTTCAATTTTGGATTGATTCCTCATCTTCATCATGAATTGGTTACTCATGCATAACTTCATCGTAAATTATTTGATGTATTACTTCTTCATGAGTTACTTCACCATTTGGAATTATTTTTCCATTCATTGTATTGGAACTTTGCTCGAAACAAATGGTTTGTCGACTAGGAAATATAAATGAGTTATAATCATTTTCTTTATTCTAAATATATTTCTAGATATATAAGAACATTAAAAGTTGAGTATGCTATAAATTTAGCTTTTGTAGCTTCTTCTGTCATAGGTCTATGCTTTGGATAGTAATATCTTTAATAGTCTAGGATGTCTAGTCCTAATTGTAAGACCTTTGGAGTGTGGATCTGGAGGTCTTTGGTTTGGATCCTCGAATATCAAAATGCTATTAGGAAAATTTTGGTGGATGCTTTAAAAAAAAACTCTAATTCATGTAAGCTTTTGTCTATAAGAACATAAAAAAGATAACATCTAGAGTCTATTGCGCACCTTATAAAATAGTAACTTCTCGTCTCATGAATTAATTTCCATTATTTGAGATTATATATTCTTACTTCCACTCGGCATCATCATTCATGAATAGGATTCATACTTGTTTTCGCCCTTTTCAAATCTCAAAAGGTGTTCTAAATATAATTACGACTATCTTTAATGCTTTATTCCAAAGGGATGATGTTAAATAAGTATTACTAATTGTAGTTCTCAACCACAACTTCAACATCATATATCCATTCTTATGGCCATATCAGTTTGTTATGATGTTCATGACATTAGCGTTATGCTACAAGACCTTAGTTTTCAAGGAATCCAACGCAAGGATCAGTCATTTATCCTTTTTCGATATACCTTTTATAATATTTAGCACTTATATTTGATTTCACTATCTTCATTTTTTTGTCCGTGCGAATCTTTAACTTTGTTTTAAGTCTTACAAGCATCAAAAGCTTCACACTATTTATGTAAAAGATAAAGATACATAACTTGAATGGTCATCGACAAATGAGGTGAAATATCTTCGACCATTTAGACAAGAAATGTCAAAGCATCCAAATGAAAATAAATCTACATACTATGGATGATGCTATAAAGTTGGGGACTAAAAAGGATGTTATATATGACAAGAGATCTTTCTACTCAAACTTACTACACAATACCATAATTAGATTAGTAGCCGTTGAATTAAAATAATCACACAGGAAAATATGTCGAGATTTTAAGGAATAAAGTCATAATTTAATTTTAACCTTCAGATTTGCTTTGATTTGATCCATATTATATTTTGAGCAACATTACTTCAAATGCTATGACAGTTTGTAAATACATCCACATCACAATTGAGATTATCTTTAAAAAAATGGATTCATTAGGGTATATTTAACATGATAATATTGATATTTCAAATCAATGGTTAGAATAAATGTTTTAATGGTGGACGTAGACATAGTTTTGTAGAGGTTAGAATTTTCAAAGCGATCTCATCTTTCGCCGAGATAATATTGTAATGGAGTCTAAGCTTCTAAAAAAATTATAGTATTTGAAATCGTGCAACTAAAAATATGATAGAGATGCTAAAGGAGTGCTCAAAAGAAGGATGTTATTGAACCCCTCTCCCTAATGTGCGTGTACGTGTATCTTTCTTTGTTTGTATACACACACACATACACACGTGTATGTGTATATGTGTGTGTACACATGTGTATCTGTGTGTCACATACATAAAGAAACGATTCACATCCCTTTTATTTATCTCTAAAACCTCTACTTCGTCTTTTTGCGTCATTTTTTTGAAATGTAATTAAATTTTGTAAATAAGATATATTTATTATCAGGATTATATTCACCAATACTTTGCAATATATGGAAGCTTTTAATTCCTATACTATATCTGCAAATGATAGTTAAAACCAAGGTATGAGGTTTCAACCGAGATTCCTCTTGTTTCGTTCTGGCTTCAGTAGAAACTGAAATGAAACCAATCAAAACTCCGGTTCAATAAAGAATTATCGGAATTCAAATTTTAAATAAAAAAATATATTAAAAAAATCGGGTTTCTAATATATAAATATTCAAAATTCAATTTTTTTAATTCGGAAACACGCAAAATCATAAAATATACGAATAATGTAACTAAGAAAGTTAAATACGAAGTAATAAATAATTACTTATTTGTGTTATAGATACTTGTAATTAATTAATATCGTTCATTTATATTTTATTTTTCAATTAAATATAAATTACACATCTTGTTTCAATTAATTAACAAATATATGTGTAATTATATGAAAAATAAATAATGAAATCCGATACCGAAATTCCTAAAATTACAAAAAGATTGAACCGAGACCGAAAGTGAGATCTCGAACATTGGTTAAAACGAATATTTTCAATGACTCATATCGATCAGTAATTTTGAATGAGCTAAAAATCTTGCAGTAAACCAAAATTTTGCGAGGATGACCTTGATAATAGATCAATCTTATCTACAAAATTTTGTTTCATTTCAAAATAGTTTGGCACAATAAGGCACTGGAAAGATTTCATGGAATTTAAAGTTTGGTGATCTAGATCCTTCCCACACTTGTGTGTGCGCGCGCTCTTGTGCATTCATGAGTGAGTAGGTTGGGAAAGAGGTGGAGATTGAAGTGAATTTTTGTAGATATATTATATTTGCTACCTACACTATACAAAATTATGAATTGTTTCGAAATTTTTAACCTTTCAAAATTGCAATCCAATAGGAACCATCAGAAATATTTATTATAACCATTGGTTTGAAATGTTATTTTGTAGGAATTGAGGTTTCGGAATGATTTTCAATTTCGCATAGATGATCATGCTAATAAACATAACATATTCACATAAACTTAATTTATTCCGATGTGTGTGTTTTTTTTTCTGTACAAAAAGGCGAAGGAAGGATTGAAGGAATTCCCTCAAGTTACTTACATTTTTCTCAACTCTTTCAGAGACCTCCTTCTGAGATGCTACGATTCATTAACAAATTCAAAACGGAATTTGGTGGACAAATTATATCACTTGAGCGTGTTCAGCCTTCTTTAGATCATGTCCCACACAGGTACCGATTTTATTGTTTTATGACATCAACAAACTCAGGTCAGTGGTCAAATATGTAGTTAATTTCTCCACCGTATTAGGTACCTATTAGCTGAGGCTGGGGATACATTATATGCTTCATTTATCGGGACAAAGCAGTACAAGTAAGTAAGATCGTTGAACTTCCTCTATTCAATTTTAGTGAAGATTTAAAACTGTTATGATTATATTTATCTCATTCCTTCAACAGGGATTTCATTGCAGATGTAAATATATTCCAAGGTGCATTATTCCATGATGATGACATTCCAGAAGATTCGGATGAGGTTGATGGAATTGAAGGTGAACAAGTCGACATCCAAAAAAACGAAAAAATTGGAGGAAAAATCCAAATTAAGAAGAGCTTGAAACCAGCTGCACATAGGGTTAGCATGCTTCTTTCTGATTACTTTTTCTCTCCGTAGAACTGTAAGGCTAATTTGTTGTTCAGTAAGTGCTTAATTATATGATGCGTTCCATCCTGGTAACGTTCATTCCACTTATGAATAACTGTGTCATCCCTCATCTTTAAGATCCTGTTTGCATCGAACTTTTGACACTAATTCTTAGAGATTTACTTCAGTTAACTGCGAAATGTCTTAGTTTCTGTAAAACCTTACATGTATTATAGCATCTATATTATAGCATCTATTGGTATGTAGGGATTTTTGGCACGGGCTAAAGGAATCCCAGCACTTGAGCTGTATAAGCTTGCGGTGAAGAAAAATAGGAAGCTAGTTCTTTGTGGACACTCACTCGGTGGTGCAGTAAGTACAGAATACTCGACCATGGTCCATATTTTGTTGTTAGTCGTCAGCAATAGTACACAGTTGCTTTTTTAATGGATAGGTTGCAGCTCTGGCTACACTCGCTATACTTAGAGTTCTTGCATCTGCTCCTCTCACAAAAGAACATGAAAAGGTTCAAGTGAAGTGCATCACTTTTTCTCAGCCACCAGTTGGGAACGCAGCTCTGAAAGAGTATGTTTATCTCTCTTGTCAGATCCTAAACTTATCAATATTTTGTGCAAACGTGTTTATGCATTATATATGCTCTAAACTATGCACATTCTACTCAATAGAAGAATTTTCTTCTTGTCTGTGCATGCAGTTATGTTTATCAGAAAGGATGGCATCAATATTTTAAGACCTATTGCATTCCAGAAGATCTAGTACCTCGAATCTTGTCTCCAGCTTATTTCCATCATTATAATAGTTCACAGACAGTACGAGCATTTCCAGATTCAAGAATGCCTACCTCAAATTCAGTTAAAAGTGAAGTTCCAAGCAGAAGTCTGAATAATGCAACAGTGTCAAAAGAGAAAAAGGGTGAGCAACTTGTATTGGGTGTGGGCCCTGTTCAGAAATCTGTTTGGCGACTTTATAAACTTGTTCCTTTGGATGCTGTTCGGAAGCATTTAGATGTATTTAGAAAGGAAGGGAATGGAGCTAGAGAAGCAGCTCCCGTTTTGAATCATGGTGTAAAATTACCGTTAAAAGTGGATGAAATTGCAGAACCACAGTCCCTTGAAATTCAAGAAGGTACCGAAGGAATTTCTCTCAATACAGTTCCTATTAAAGAAGATGAAGGGATTAATGAAGTAAATGGAAACGTAGCGGATTCAAAAAATAGTGCTGAAGCTGGTAATTCTAGGCAATGGCGAAGAGTACCTGGCTTGCCTTCTTATGTACCGTTTGGAGAGGTAAATTAGTAGCCAATTTGTAATGCAACACACACACACGTATGTATGTATGTATATTCATTTAAAAAAAAAAGTATGTATGTATGTATGTAGGAGGATTCATAGTCCCCTCATCTTGAGCCCTCTTTACAGTCCCCTCATTTGTGGCCCCAAGATAAACTTGATCAATGGTCCACACATGTGATGATGTGGCAAGAGAGAGAAAAAAAAGTATGGACCGTTGATCAAGTGAAATCTTGCAGCCACAAATGAGGAGATTGTAAAGTGGCTAAAGAGAAGAGACTATGGATCCCTCATCATATGACACACATGCACACACATATATGTATGTATATGTGCGCGCACACGCATTGTGTATTATACACACACGCATACATTACACACACACACATTCTAGGATTCAAAACTGTCATATTGGTTTTTTATATTTGGGCAGTGATAAAAGGACTCCGGAATTGGGTATGAGGGAGACAAAAAATTCGGCAAACAACCCCTGCCGAATCAAAATTTTACACTAAGTTCGGCAGTGCCGCTGAAAATCGACCCCAAATTCAGTAGCTCTCCCCTGGCGAACACCCGGCCTTATCCGATTTTGGAGTCTGTTTTCAACCCCTTGTATTTAACCATAAAAAAAGTAGTTACTTTCCACACACAACTTCAAAGTTTTGTATCCTTGATTCTTGCAGCATTTCCCTGAATCCCTTTCCTAAGATATTTTTCCTAAGTTTCAGTAAGAAATCTCTCGAAGTTTTGGTATGAAATCCCATATATTCGAAGTAAAAGTGTGGAAAAGAAAAACACATTTTCCATTTTATCTTTGAGGTATATGAATTGTTAACCGTAGGTGACTTGTTTTACCAAGAGAATGATTACATATTAAAACAAAATATGAAGCATTTGAGGTGCCAGGGTATCCAGTACGAGACTGGTAAGGCTTCGACGAGGTGGTGTGTGTGTGTTTTTTTTTTTTTTTTGGTATTTGTGTTTAAGTTTGAAATCAGGTTAGTTTTTGAGTGATGAATGCAGGGAAATATTTTGACTGATATTTTATTGTATTCTCCCTATACTCTTTGACTGTATATATTAAATGTCGTGTGGTAGGAATGTTCATTTGTTCATCTTGAAACCCAATAACTTATATATAAAATTAGCCTGACGTCTTCAGCATCATCGTGAAGTTACTTTTCTCATAATATTTTCAGTTGTATCTTTTGGAAAGCTCATCAGTGAAATCACTCTCTGATGCGGAGTACTCAAAATTAACCTCGGTATGCGCTTCGGCCTTGAGTTAATATTAATCATTTTTGGTACTCATCATAATTGCTTTGTCCTGGCAAAGGCATTTGCAGGTGAAGTCTGTAATATCAGAATTAAAAGAGCGCTTACAGTCCCATTCTATGAAATCTTATAGATCACGCTTTCAGAGGTGAGAATATTGCTCAAATTTGTAAGTGCTGGTTTGGGTTTAGCAGAACCATTTGAGCAGCACCAATTTTCACCCTTGAATTAATTATTATGTTGTTTTGGCCAAATATGCTTTTTCTTTTCTACTTTCGATAAGAGTAGACATGTTAATTCCTAGAATATTTGATTAGATATATTAAAAGGACTATATACATACATATACATACATACCTGTGTGTATGTATCTATATCATTACGTGTGTGCACGCAAGTGTGTGAATTTGGCATGGTGATGGGTAAATAATAGGTTTATGTGTGATCATTAGAAACTTAACGTGCACACGTAATTTTTTTTATACAAAACTAATATCAACGTGCATGCTCACAATTTTATTCATAAGCTATCACTTGTCTTTCCCTACGAATGAATCAATAAAAGCCATCTATCTTTGTTTAACAGAATATACGATCAGTTTATGCTTATCGATGCTCCAAGATTTCTTGGAATCGATCAATTCCCCTATTTGCAAAAGTGGCTTGGATTATCGGTTATTGGTGCTGTTGAATTGGGTCATATTGTCGACCCTCCTACTATTAGAACTGCAACGTCAATTGTGCCTCTTGGTTGGAATGGGATTCCTAATAATAAGAATTCTGACCCACTTAAAGTTGACATTGTTGGTCATGGGCTCCATTTATGCACGCTTGTTCAAGCTCAAGTCAATGGAAAATGGTATAGTTTAGTTTAACCTCGTTCATATTTCTTATTCTGTCATGTTGAAAATTTTAGTCAAGTGCATGAAGTATATAGTACATGTCAATATGTATAATAATATTTACTGTAAGGCTTCTCCCTCTTCTTTCAACATTTCTATACAGAGTAACCAGCACTCTACAAAGTCGCCAGAACTTAGTAAAGTTAAAATTGTACCACTGAAAAATATAAATTACACAGTTATGCTGCAAACTTTATATTGTATTTGAATAGGGTTCATGCTCTGCCTTGTATATGTGTCCAAGCAATTTAGTTCAGATTAAGTTGTTTAAATAACTACTTGGAATGTCTTGGGTAGTGTACTGGAACTGATCTTAATTTTATATTTGAGAGCTTTTTCAGGTGCTCTACTGTTGTGGAATCATTACCATCTGCACCTCCACATACATCAAATAATGACTTACAACCTGTTTTACAAAAGATGCGTGTATTTATCGGTGCTCCACTAAAACATCCTCCAAAATATCCAGTTGCAGAGGAATATCTACAGCCCATGTTTTCTTCTGAAGAAGTAGAATGTTTTGGTTCTGATCTGAACTGCGTTGAGGAGAATAGATCATCTCCGGAAGGCTTGGGTGATTTTGCCATATATTGCACGAGTGATTTTATCACTGCATCAAAAAAGGTTCATATTCGAACTCGCAGGGTTCGATTACTAGGCTTTGAGGTAATTTTTGCACAAGTCATTGTTCAACAATCACCCTTTGGGGGTTTTATAGTGGATACGGATGTATCCATAATCATGATAAGCGAAGTTCTGTGGTTAAAACGTTCAGTGGTTTTATATCAGTGAAGGTACGAAAATTACAACCACAGTGTAACACAAAAATTTCACCTAATTTTTTCTAAATATATTTGTAGTAATTAGGTATAAAGTCAACGTTTAATTTTGATTGAAATATAATTAAGGTAATTTTGTTTATAAAAATATGCTTAGAAATGTTAACTAATTTATTTTTCAGTTTTTAGTGTGATAAATCATTAATTTTTAAAAATAAAATAAAACATCGAATCACTAACATTAGTTGTTAACAAATTGCATTCATCAATCCGTATGTTACTCACACGATGCTCTTATTTATTTTGTTCCAGCAACCGAATAGAATGCTATTTCTAGAAATTGAAAGCAACGATTAAAAATTGGAAGCAAAATTCAATGTACCAAATTGATCCATTATTATTCCTACATCGTGGATGTAGCAAAAGGAAACATTATTTATTCTTATTTAAAAGTCCAAAAATATCTTACCCCATCTTGTTCAAACTTATGTTGGGTGCCTGGGTCTTGAATCTAGGTCTATACCTAGGCATTGTTACTTGGTTTCCAAAGAGAACCAAATAAATTATAAATCGTATATTGAAATTGCTATAGCAGGTGCTAAAAACACCTGATTTAGCAGGCTTAGTGGTAAAACCGTAGACTTTGGAGGCTGCTAAACGCTTTAGCTTCACTTTATCATGGCTTTAACTGCACTGGTGCTAAGTAATGATGGGTTATATAATAGGTTCACATTTCATATTTAAGGTGTATCTGGTGCAACCAACTCATCTGTTACATTACTAATTTTCAACGTCTTCTTATAATAAAGCCTGCTATTGTTGTTTTAGGGAGCTGGAAAAACTTCTTTATTTAAAGCCATATTAGATCACAGTGGACATAAAAACGTCATGTGTGAAAGCTTATATCCAGAAGCTGATACACGAGAAGAGACTGTCCATGGAGTATGTTACATAGACTCGACTGGAGTAAATTTGCAGGTACTATATATCCTGCTATCTTTGTTAAAATTCATCTGTATTTGTAGTATATGGTAATTGCCCTCGCTACTGTCATATTTTGGTGGGAACTTTTTTAAAAGAAAAAGGTAACTGAGACTTAGCTGTATTGTATGAGTCATCATGTGTTATGTGAAACTGTGAATCCTTTAATTTGTTAAGCTTATGAACTACATAAGTATGTAAATGTCAAATTGGTTTGCGCAACGAAGATAAATGGTGCCATCTCCAGCAGACACCTAAAGTGCGTAATGACAATCAATGATGAGGATAACTACTTTTGTAGCTTACACAAAATAAAAGAACAATAAAAATGAAATATTTTTTTCCCTATGTTTTGTAATACACATAAATCTTCCCTTCTTGCATAACTATTTCTTCATTGTTTGACAGTTCATTATATGCCTACAGGAACTGCATTTAGAGTCTACTCGCTTCAGAGAAGAACTGCAGACAGGAACAATGGATCTGAACAAAAAAACAGACCTAATTGTTCTTGTGCACAACCTTTCACAAAAAATACCCCTCTATAACCAATCAAACATATCAAAACGGCTTCCAGCTCTTTCGATCCTCCTACATGAAGCCAAATCTCTTAGCATCCCTTACATTCTTGCTATAACAAACAAATTTTCAGTGAGTGCTAATCAGCAAAATAAACTAGTTACTTCTGCAATGGAAGCATATGAAGCAACTCCAAATGTCACCCGAGTTGTAAATTCATGCCCTTTTGTTATACCAACTGTTATTAATTCAGTTCAATCGAATAATGAATCAATAGCAACTGAGAAGGATAATTTGAGTTGGGCTCAAAGAATGATTCAAGCCCCTCTAAGCTTTGCTCCAATTTATTTCCAGAATAAACCTGTAATTTTACCTGTGCAAGGAATAGGTGCTTTTAGACAACTCGTGCATAGTGTACTTCGGAGTCAAGAGGAAAGTGCTTTCGAGGTAAATATTTCTCATTTGAATCTCCCCAATTACGATTTGGTTCTCAAACTTTGATTTAAAATTCAAGTGAAACAACAGTCGGGAAGAATCGTTCAGGTTGGCATAAGACATATCAAGATAACTACTTAAATTTACAATAATTAGATTGTTTTCAAAATAAAGATGAAACAGGTGAAAAAAATGGTTTAGATGTAAAATCTCATATGTCAAAATAATTTAAAAAATATATAAATTGCTGCTATATGTGGAAAGAAACTATTTTTCTATGTACTTAAATTTATTTTATGACCTAGAGCAAAATTTATATCATTCAAATATGCATACACATTGAAATGTGCATTCTTTTAATCTACCAGATTTAAATTTAGTTTCAAACTAAAGATTGAATCCCCATTTGAAAACATTGGTAGGAACTTGCAAATGAAAGGTTGTCAATTGAGTTGGCGAGGGAGCATGAAAGAAGCATGAATGCAAAACAAGATGCACGTGAAAAGGGAACTGCAACAACGGCTGCAGCTGTAGGTGCATCAGTAGGTGCTGGTGTAGGCGTAGTACTAGCCATAGTTATGGGCGCAGCATCTGCTTTACGGAAACCCTAATTTTGGATTTTCGACCTAAACACCTGTGTAGGGTGTTGCTTGGATGAGTACTGTCCCATTTATCGTCCCTTCTAAAAAGGTCAATATCGTTTCTTCTTATATTTTTTTTTATTTTTTCATGATTGGTAGTTAGGTGAGAACGTTTACTACTACAGTATGGGGTAATGGATCATGTAAAATGATATCGTCTTATTTATTACTTTTTGTTAAATGTCGTGGTTCATGGAATTAGAGATTTTGGGTATAGTAAGCATGAATGTTATAAAATTGTGTACTTTACATTCATTGACATATACACTGAAGTGACTGAACAATCATAGTTTTATATTTACACAACACCAAAACACACATGTCCGTGCATCCGTATGTATGTACAGGAGTTGATTGTAGTCCTAATATACGAGGACGCCAGTGCATCCCTTAGAGGCGACCAAAGGGCAACATGGAGTTCTACTTTGCCGAGGACAAATTTGCTTTCTGTAAGTTGCTTTGTACCTAGCCATCTTTGTGTTGTCTTTTCTTCTTTTGAGTGCCCATGTAGTTTTGTTCTTCAACTTTTGCCCGAGATTAGCTCCAAGAACACTTAAGAGCGGCTTTTGTGCCAATCACTTCCATTCTGCTGGTCATCCCATCTAAATCCTAAATTTATAATGTAAACATAAGTTACAATATCAATTGAAAGAGTTTAATTAACAAGTACACACACACAAAAGGTGTGTAGTTCAATTATAGAAGTTACAGTTATCTTATATTATCTATATAACAAAATGCATTTGTGTTGACTAGGATAAAGATAAAAAGACAAAGAATGGACCTGATTTAAAAGTTAACATGTATGTCTAAGGATCCTAATTGCAGCAGCTATAAGCTGTAAATTAAGACTATTGACTAACGAGTGAGGCTGCTTTTGGCAATTACTTCCATTCCTCTCGTCGTATAGTTTGTACGAATCCAGATCGGACCTTCGAACCAGTGGTTCAACCGTTCATTTTACTTGGTTGAGCTGCGGCTTGACGAGAAGATAATTCTTATTTTTGGGCCACAGTGGTGCTCAACCTTCTGGAATTCTGTTATATTTTTAGTACCGTTTGTTTTCCATCATTAACAAACATTCAGGTTTATGGGAAATTTGCATCAATCAATTAAGACAAAAACACCTTACTCTTTTTCAGGACCAAATTGTTTGATAATTCAAATACTATCTATTACATCAATTTATGAATTCATAGTTGTGTCTATATATTGAAATATCTTTATAATTTGAATTCAGTCTTAAAATTGAATTGTTTGAAGTACGAACCAAACATGTTTCATAAATTGTTGGGCCAAAAAGTGGCATAACACCCAAACCCAAGTTCAAGTTATATAAGATAGGTCTAACTAGTTAAAATGAAAACAGTAGAAAACAGATGAATTTTACAATGGGTTGGTTAATCTGAGGCCTACGTATTTTAATCTTATCATGGAATGTTTTTGCTACAAGTACAAAGAATTTACACTTTAAATAGCCAAGAATAGTAAAAAGTAGCCTCTTTAGCGACAAAATTCGAGTAGAGAGAGAAATGAAAGAAGAGAATGGCCAAAAGTCCTCCCCAAATAGCTATAGGCTTGTTATTTATTGAGGAATCGCCCAAGGAGCGGCTGGATCATGAAATACCAGTTCAAACTTCAGATCAAGACAAGTAGGAGGGGAGACAAGGTCCCCTGTGCCATAAAATCAGGTCGGTATCGACATGATCAGGTCGGTACCAATATGATTTGTTGATTGTAAACCATGCAGTCTTCCCATATTCTATCTTCTAGCTTCGATTAGTCAAGTTCTGAGCACCTTTGCCTTAAAAAAAAAGGTTGTTATCGAGAGGTTTTGACATGCCTAGTATTTGTCCTTTTTTTTCATAGCTTTTTGGAGTCGTTCACCTACTCCTTTAGAAATGGACTTCAGGACAATCGTTCTAGCCAACCATTTATTGACTATAGCTCTAGAGTTCACCAAAGTGCCCGAAATCATGTCGGTATCGACTTGAAAAGGGTCGGTACCGATTACTCACTTAGCCAATTCTCGCACTCAAACTACCTTAACGCTCTTCCATTATCATTCAAGCTTGCTTACAAGTCCTTGAACCACTTCGCCTTTATCTCGACATCCAGATTGGTTTGAAAGCTGTTTGGTCTTAAAGTTGGATAACACTTGCCTCCCAAAGTACGCTTCTCTTGGAAACAAAACGTGCTTTTAGACAATTCTGTCCCTTTTTCGACGAAGGAAGTAGATCTAAGGGCCTTAATATGTATTTTGTTATTCACGTATTACAAATTGATACGCAATAGAATTTTTTTTTTTGCTCTTTCCATAAGATTTTTCTTTTACGTATCCATACCACGGTAATTAGGAATCATAATTTTATATCAAATAAAGTTGTTGGGAACAGAACAAGCGTATACAATCATCCATACATGTCCATTGGTCACCAAGGGTTGCTTTAAAATGTTGTCTCCATTCCAAGGTCATCCGTTCAACTATTTTAAATAGCAGTTGTACCACTTTTCATGCCAAGGTCAATATCTACGTTAACCCGAAAATCGTTCAATGCGTTGACTAAGTGAGAGATCCTTTTCTTTTCTCCTTTCTTTTTCAAAATATGAAGACAATAACTAATTTCGATACTGACCACTTCATGTCGGTATCAAATAGAAATACCAAGTTACCTTGTTCATATAAGTCTCCATACGTAGCCCTTTTTTAGCTCCATACTTCCATTTCTTGGATCTTAAGCTTTCGGCTCCGATATCATGCGATATAATTCATTTAGCCAAAACCACTCGCCGTCGACCAACTCAAGCCGCTGCCACCTCCTTCGAACCGCTGTCACCAGCAGACATTCATTCCAACCGTCATTGTCTTTTCGAGAGAAGTCGAGCCCGAGTTCTCCTAGATTTAGATATAAGTTCAACTGCTCGAAGGTGGGGTTCGTAGGCTGCTATGGTGGTCATGGCGTTGTCATCGATGATGGCCGGAGATTGCCTTTGACTATTGGGGATGATAACTTCGATGCGTGATGGACCACCCTCCTCTTTTTGCGATGGTGACTTGTCCTAGGTTGCCCTAGGATCGGATTCCTGTTTGACCCGAAGTGAGCACTTCTAACACCCAAATTCTACTTGCTTTGTGTCAACTTATGTGTAACATCCCGTATCTAGAAGCCAAAAGCTAAGCGCTACAGATGCTGCAGTCATCCGTAGTATTAACTTCTGGTGACAAATTACGGTAATGCTAATAGTATCCATAATATCAGAAGTACTTAAATATGAACAACTTCACAGATTTTAAAAAACAACTTTACTGATTACATTTCAACACACATTTCCAAATTACATAATCTCATATTGTTTCTCAGGTAAAGATTAATTATAATCATTACAAAAATACACCAAGAGCGACATATGACGATGCTCCCTTGGTTGATCAAAGTAATATAGTTATATCTGACTTAATACACAGCGGAAATAAATAAAATAATCGGTAACTCCTAATTAGCTATCCTTCAACTACCTGCTCGTCTTTGGAAGCTTTATTCGTCAAAATTTCTAAACCTGAAAACCTTAACGCTCAGCATACTCAAATCAATTTTGAGCACCCAAGAGTTTAAGGGGAAAACAAAAACTTCGAGTTAGACTTAAAAGCCTAGTGTGAATAATACTGTTGCATCTTGGTTTACTGATATTAAGTGAGACTACGCCGCTTAGCGAAATGAGTTTCTTCTCACCAATACTCTCTTTAAAACATATATTTTGCAAATCCTTTCCTGCAACCAAACTGGTTAATCAAACTGATATAATAATGATGATAATAGCTAAATCCGTTAAGCTGTAATCAAGTAACTAATGGGCTACTTGTCCATAAATAGTAAATGAACCATCTGTCCTAAAACTGAGCTGACTGCTTGTAAACTGGACTAACTGTCCGAATCAAAATGGACTATCTGTCCAAATCATTTTCTAAGGGTTAACTACCCTTTATCTCTTTCCTTGAAAACCTTTTCAAAATGATTTAACCTTTTAAATCATACTTATACAAAGAAAATATATTCTTAGTTTTACTCTAAGCTATTTTGCCATGTTATATATACTTTACTCAAAATAACGTTGATGAATTTTAATGAGGATTAGCTATCCTTCCAAAACAAGTTAAAACCCTTTTTAACTTGAAAATACTTAGGCTATATTGCTTATTTATTACATTCGAAACCCTTGTTTAAAACCTTTAAACAACCCTTTCGAAACTCTTCTTTCGAAACCCTTGAAGGTAACCCTTTCGAAACCATTGAAAGTGACCCTTTCGAAACCATTAAAAGCCTTTCCTTCGAAAGCTTCAAAACATTAGACATGCCTCTTTAAAACCTTTAAGTATTGTCTTTCGAAAACATGGGAAAAACCTTTCCTTTCAACCCTTTCCAAACCCTGGGGAACCACCCCTTCGAAACCATTTACTAAAACCCTTTCGAAAGCATTAAAATACTAAACCTTTCGAAAGCCTTTGGGTTCAATTTAAAACATGTGGAAACCTTTTGAAACCATTCAAAAATTTACCCCTTCGAAACCTTTGAAAATCATCTCGGTCGAAACCATTTGGATTATGCCTTCAAGTAGAGCAAAGTGATCAGAAACTCATTAAAAACTGTCTCATTCGAAACCATTTGGGTTTTACTTCAATCATAGAGAAAGGGTTTTTAAAACATTTAAGTCGAAAGCATCTGTTTCGAAACCATTTCCTAAGTAAAGAAGTGATGGTGTCGAAACCATCCCTTCGAAAGCATTGGAGAAGTGTCTACATTTAAGAAAACAAAAACCCCTTCGAAACCATCTGGGTCGAAAGGTAAAAGTGCGGCAGCAAAAGATTTCGACTTAGTCGAAAACAGTTGTTTAAAAACAATGGCGCAACCCAATCAAAACCATTCCTTTAAAACCATTTTACCTAATCGAAAGCTAACCAAGTCGAAAGCAAGCATGCGCATTTTCTTTTAAAAGCAAAGTAATGCCCCAACCTTTTCAGAACCCCTGGTTTCGACTCCATTCCTTCCGCCTACATCCAATTCACTACGTACTAGTTTCCTGATACCATGTGCATCGGTTTCGACTGTGTCAGAAGCAAAGGTAAGGAGGCGGAACCTGGTGCCGAAAGCATCGAGACAGTGAAAAACTTGTTTATTTGTACTTAAACTATTTCTTTTGTACATAATCTGTCTTGTTTGTCTAAATCTGATTGGTTGCTATTGTACTTTTTCAAACGTGCTGCCAATTTCCAGAAATAACAAATTTGAATTATTTGCAAAGAGCTCCTTCTCCTTTTATAAATATATAAAACATTTAAGTCTTATACCTTAAATAATTTTATATATCCATTAAATCACTTAGGAAAAATCTACAAAAATTCCAGGAAATCACAATTAATATGTTTTCCAATATATAAAAATTCCAAACCCAAACCTTTTATTATTTAACCGTAAATAATTATTAACCCAAATTAACATTTTCTTTACTAGAAAATTCATATAAATTCCACAAAAAATTTGAAAATTCTGAAAATTGAAACCTATCTCTAAAATATCATTTCTGATCTTCATAAAATTTCGCAAGGCATTTGGATGTCATTTAATTGGGTTTTTATCTTAAAACATATCATAAATTCTATATGAACAACCATAATTCATCAACAAGTATATATAATCATTGCATCACTAAAAAACATGGCAAATCAATGCAAAATATTTGGAATTCATCTTAAAACCGAAACAATAAAAGATTTGAGATGTAAACATTATTCACCTTGCCTTTAGAGATTATAGATATTGAGATGTGAATGGATTTGATTTGAATTAGCTTTTCCTTTAGCTTTTACTTAATCTTCTTCCCCCTTTTTCTTATTAATGGTGGTCGACCTCTTGTTTAAAATTTTGAAAATGAAAAGTGAATGTGTATAGGAGAATACATGGCCAAGTTTAAGAGATATAGGAATGACATCTTTCCTATTTTACCTCTCCTCTATTTCATTTTAACTCTTTCTTAATTCATTGTTAAGTGACAGGGTTACACCTTAATTAAAATCAAATCTCAATCCCTTAATCAACACATTATTTTATTTAATCTAACTAATTAAATATCCTAAATAATGTTACAAAAAATTTGGGGTGTTACATTCAACATGAGTCATACTTCGGGTCATCCACGAAAGCTTTCCATCTAGTTATAACTCAACACTCATACATCCTAAAGTGCTTGAATTGCCCTTTACAAATGTTTGTTCGATCGCTAGTCATCATTTCAAGACCGATGAGACGGTTCTCTTCCAAAGAACGGTCACGTCGAACGCACTCCAACGTTCGATCGATTCCATCACACGGCACTTCCAGTTATTGCACAATCACGTGTTCCTGCAAAGAACGCTCCATGGCACTTTGGATAGCGGTTCCGTTATCGATTATCCAACGATAATGGGTAAGGTACGATACATAGTTCCATTGCGCGACAAAGATCGTTTACAGCACGAGCGGGCTATCTACACAGAATGTTCCATTCGTTGTGTTTGGGACACATGACATACACTGTATAGATTGACACTTTAAATTGCCTCAGTTGACATTCACAATTCATTTTTTCAACAAACGTCGACATCCGTTGGATTCTGAGCATCGGTCACATGAGTTCACATTAAAATATAATTTCAAAATAAAATATATCCGACCATGTTCAATATCAAGTTTTTCAGTCCTAGATGACTCTCCATTCTCCCCGCTTTGGCATTGGTAACTCCTAAAGCCGGGTCTACCATGGCTCAAGCCTCGACATCCATGCCCTCCAAGTCCAGATGCTCAATCATAGCTAAGTCATAGGGGATGACAGTCCAGTACCTCTAGTTCAGGACCTACCTCCTTCTATCAACGAACAAGTCGGTTTAAGGGTCCTGATTGATTCCTAGAACAAATGCCTTCAGTGTTAACAGCCAAATCACTCCACACAATATGCTTACAGCACGGAATCCCGGAAAATGATGTTATGCTTCCAACTAATTAACCAACCGACGCGCAATCCTTCGCATAGTCATACAGCTTGCAACAAGTACATGTGCCTAGGCAAGGCCGTACCACCTTTCAATCCATTCATCCGAATGTTTCTCCAAGAACTTGGGCTTGCTCCCATTCAAGTAAACTCCAATGGATATGCCTTGCTCAAATCCCTATATGTCCTATTCATGATGCAATTTCATCGACCTTTCGCCTTTGGGGAATTAACAAACATTCTAAGCTTCAAACAACCGAGTGAGTCGCCATCCTTAATTTTCGTAGAAGCCTGGTGTTGTTGTAAAGTTATCGAGGCATCACACAACAAATGCTCATATTTCAAAAAGGAGTACTTTTTGTTGATTCATGAGTTTCGATTCATGACACAAGCTTCAGAGATCATACGACGAGAATACTATACGAAAGCGACAAAAAGAGAATAAGTGTATATTATGCATTACAAAGGAGACAAGACTACAATCCAGAGTTTAGTATGAATATTTTATTGTATTGAGTCTTAGAATATTGTTAAAATCACTCCTCAAGTAGTCACACACACACAAATTGATTTATATTGAATTATACATAAATAAGTGTGCACTGTGCAAATGACAACAGGTCGGCTGACCGACCAGGATCCTCAGTCGACCGACCCTGTGTCAAGTGCACAGATATGCACTATTTTATACACGTCTGTAAACTCAGCTGACCGGCCAGTTTTCTCGGTCAACCGACCTGAACATAACGGCTAGTTTTTTGAAGAGTTGCGATCGTTCATGAAGAGCAATGTCCTTCAATCCAAGAGATACGGACACAACTTTTGATTGAAACTCTTCATGAAAGATTGTAACTATTCTACAACTATATAAACATGTTCAATTCACTTCTACAATCACCGATTCTTGTTTATAATTCTGAAATCTATTCTCTATTTATTTTTGCAAATAAAAGCATTCATTCTTATTTAATATCACTAGAATCCTTGATTTAATTCATATACTTCGATTCTACGTGATTATCTTCCTTCTAAATCTTCACACACATATATACTCTTGAGGATTTGATTATAGGAAAGTTGTACTATCAAAAGACAATCAGTGTTATTCAGAACACATTCGTCAACAAGCTATTTGTATTAAGTTGAAGTCCTCTTCGGCTGTTGAGGCGGAAAAATTCCTGTTCGGCTGCTCAGGTGTCGTATACCTATTCCTCCGGGTTAAGTGAGAGGTTAGTTTAAATCCAGAGGGTATTCTGGGACTGGACGTAGAACGGGAAGTTCGAACCAGTATAAAAATTCTTGGTGTGCTTACTTTAATTTTTATTTTACTGCTATTATCATTTTCCGCATTTATATACCATATTACACGATCCTTAGTACTACACGTACACTTTCATTTGGTATCAGAGCAAGGAAATCCTATAACCGTCACAAAGTTATTTGATATTTATTTCTAAGTAATATGGAAACCACACAAACTAACGATGTTAGCACTAACACTAATTCTAGTTTCACAGAAGGTCAATCGACTTCACGACCTCCACTTTTTAATGGTATAAATTATAATTACTGGTCAACTAGAATGAGAATCTATATGCAATCTAGTGGATTCGATATCTGGAATATTATACAAAGAGAGTACACGACTCCTACTGAAGAATATTCAACTTGGAGTAACACACAAAAACTAGCTGCTACTTCAAATGCAAAGGATATGAATATTTTATTTTGTGCATTAGATAGAAATGAATTCAATAGAGTTAGCATGTGCACTTCCGGTTATGAAATTTGGAGAACTCTTAAAGTGTCGCATGAAGGAACGAACAAAGTTAAATTAAGCAAAATCTCTATGTTGAAAAATCAATTTGAAAATTTCAAAATGAGGCCAAATGAATCTATAAATGACATGTACTCTAGATTCCAGGATATTTATCATGCTTTATTATCATTAGAACAAAAGTTTACTGATTTTGATGTTGTTACAAAAATCTTAAATTCTTTAACGGACGAATGGGAACGAAAAGTCCTAGCTATTGAAGAAGCAATTGATTTGTCAACATTAAAACCAGAAGAATTGATAGGTAATTTAATGTCCTACGAAGTAAATTTGCAGGCAAAAAGAAATGGAGCACAAGAAAAGAAAAATGTAGCATTTCAAGCAGAAAAAGATGATTCCGACTCAGATAATGAAGATATGGCAATAATCGCTAAAAATTTCAAAAAGTTTTTGAAATTCAACAGAAACAAATTCAAGGGAAACAAAAATAATTCCAACAACAATTCCAATAGCAGCAAACCATCATCTTCAGCAATGGAATGTTATGAATGTCATAAGAAAGGACACATGAAGAAGGATTGTCCAGAGCGTAAAAAGAATAATTTCAAGAAGGAGAAAACCAAACGAAAAGCTTTTTCTGTCACTTGGGACGACACTGACTCATCATCCTCATCAGAGAGTGAGTGATAATGAACAAGCAAATGTGTGCTTCATGGCTTCGTCAGACGATGTAAGTGATCTTACTTTTGAAGATTTAATTGAAATTAATTCTGAATTAGTAAATTTAGCAAAGCAACTTAAAAAGAAAAATAAGGAGTTGCAAAGAAAGTTAGATAGAACAGTCTTAGAAGTAGATATGCTGAAAGATGAGAAGAAAATATTAGAAGAAGAACTTGAAATTTCTCAACAATCGAATACTAACTTATCTTCTCAAATTTCGTCAATATATGAAGAACTAGAAATTCAGAAAAATAAAAATGATGTTTTACTTTTCGAAAATAATTGTTTAAACTCGAAGATTAAGGATTTAGAGTTAGAAAAATCTAGTCTTAAAATAAAATTTGATGATATTTCTAAAAATGTATCTAATTTCAATAAAGGAAGAGAGAATCTTTCTAGTATACTTGAAAATTCTCAATTATCTAACAATAAATCTGGACTAGGATTTAAGAAACAAAATAATTTTGCTAAAAGTAGGATTAATAATAATATTAAGAAGGATATTAAGAATACAGTTTACCCAAACACTAAAACCATCAAGATATGGATTCCAAAAACAAATAATATTTTGATAAGGAATAAACATATCAAAATGTTTATGGAAACTGTTCATAATAACATTAATTATGTTTATAAAGGGAATTCTGAACCCGTATGGGTTTGGCTTCCTAAGATCTAACTCTTAGGACCCTAAAAAGATTGGGTACCAATTTTTTATAAACTTTTTGCAGGTACCACATAAGAAGAGAGGAAAATGGATTTTAGATAGCGGTTGCTCAAAACACATGACTGGAAACAAAGAAATGATGTCAAACATTATATACTCAAATGGAGGAGCAGTCACCTTTGGAGATAACTCGAAAGGATATATCATCGGCAAAGGCGATGTCAGTAGCAACGGTACCTCTAATTTACCTCTCAAAACTGATGTTTTATTAGTTAAAAATTTAAAACACAATTTATTAAGTATTAGTCAGCTAAGCGATAAAGGTTTTAATATAACTTTTTCAGAAAATAAATGTAATATTTTTGATAAAAATCATAACACTATTTTCGAAGGAAAAAGAGATAAAAACATTTATATCTTAAATATGAATGTTAATAATAATTCAAAATTGTGTTTAGTAGCTAAAGAAAACGATTCTTGTCTTTGGCACAAAAGATTTTGTCACATCAATTTTAATACTATCAACAAACTAGCTAAAAACAAATTAGTTAAAGGATTACCCAATATAAAATTCGAAACTAATATATTTTGTGATGCATGTAAATTAGGAAAATTAACAAAATCTTCTTTTAAATCAAAGAAAGTAATATCTACAGAACAACCACTTGAACTTTTACACATGGATCTTTTTGGTCCAACTCAAGTGCAGTCTATTAATCATAATAGATATGTATTTGTTATTGTAGATGATTTTTCTAGATATACTTGGATTTTCTTTTTGAAAAATAAAAGTGATACTTTTGATAATTTTAAAGTTTTTGTTAAAAGAATCCAAAATATTAAAAGTTTGAAAATTAAAAATATAAGAAGTGATCATGGAGGAGAATTTGAAAATGAAGCTTTTGAACAATTTTGTAACAAGAAAGGTATTAACCATAATTTTTCGTTTCCTAGAACACCACAACAAAATGGAGTTGTAGAAAGGAAAAATAGAACGTTACAAGAATGTACAAGAACTTTATTAAATGGAACCACTTTATCAAAACACTTTTGGGCAGAAGCTGTAGCTACTGCTTGTTATGTATTAAATCGTGTTTCTATTCGACCATTAACTAAGAATACTCCATATGAACTTCTAAATGGAAGAAAACCAAATATTTCATATCTTAAAGTTTTTGGTTCTAAATGTTTTATTTTGAATACTAAAGATCAGCTAGGCAAATTTGATCCAAAATCCGATGAAGGAGTTTTCGTTGGATATTCGGAACGAAGCAAGGCTTATCGAATTTATAATAAATGAACTCAAATTATTGAAGAAAGCTTACATGTTTCATTTGACGAAAATTTTAAATATATAAATCCAAATGTTACTATTGATTCTGATGATGAAACTACTCAGAATGAAAATAGCAATACTAAAGAAAATTTTGTTAATGATTATGATATTACTGAAAATGAGAATATTACTCCTAATATAATAAAATCTCCACCTAGAATTTTACGAGATCATCCTGTGCAAAATATAATTGGAGAAGTTAATACGAATGTTAAAACCAGACATCAATTAAATCTAATTGGTCATGTAGCTTTTCTCTCTAACATAGAACCTAAGAATATAAAAGAAGCCTCAACTGATGACTACTGGATTCTTGCCATGCAAGAAGAACTAAATCAATTCGAACGAAACGAAGTTTGGGAACTCATTCCTAGACCTAGTGATCAATCAGTCATCGGTACTAAATGGGTTTTCAAAAATAAAGCAGATGAACTAGGAAATATAACCAGGAATAAAGCTAGATTAGTTGCACAAGGATATAATCAAGAAGAGGGAATTGATTACGAAGAAATGTTTGCTCCAGTCGCCCGACTTGAAGCAATACGAATCTTATTGGCTTTCGCGTGTTTTCATAATTTTAAACTTTATCAAATGGATGTTAAAAGTGAATTTTTAAATGGATACATAAAAGAAAATGTTTTTTGTTGAACAACCACCTCTTTTTAATCATGAAAAATTTCCGGATCATGTTTATAAACTCAAAAAGGCGTTATACGGTTTAAAACAAGCACCACGTGCTTGGTATGATCGTCTTAAAAGCTATTTATTAGAATCTGGTTTTGAAATTGGTAAAGTAGATCAAACACTTTTTATTAAGAAAACTAATAAATATATTTTAATAATTCAAATATATGTTGATGATATCATTTTTGGTTTGACAAATGAAAAACTATGTCAGGAATTTTCGACTATAATGACAAATGAATTTGAAATGTCTCATATGGGAGAATTGTCATATTTTCTTGGATTACAAATTAAACAAATTGAAAATGGAATTTTTATTAATCAAGAAAAATATTGTTATAATTTAATTAAACGATTCGGTTTGGAAAACACTGCTGCCAAACCAACTCCTATGAGCACAACGATTCATCTCGATAGAGATGAGGATGGCAAAAGTGTTGATCAAAAACTATATCGTAGTATGATTGGATCTTTACTATATTTGACAGCGAGTCGACCCGATATTATGATGAGTGTTTGTTTATGTGCTCGATTTCAAGCAAATCCCAAAGAATCACATATGCGAGCAGTTAAACGTATTATTCGTTATCTAACTAAAACCAAAGATTTCGGGCTATTCTATCCGAAAGAATGTCCTTTCGAATTAGTTTCCTATAGCGATGCTGATTTTGGAGGAAGTCGGACGGATCGAAAAAGTACGAGCGAAACGTGTCATTTCATTGGACGTTCCTTAGTCTCTTGGTTTAGTAAGAAACAAAACTGTGTTTCCTTATCAACGTGTGAAGCAGAATATATATCTGCTGCTTTGGCATGTGCACAAGTCGTATACATACAACAAACACTACAAGATTTTAATTGTCATCTTGAAAAATCTATAATTTATTGTGATAATACTAGTGCAATAAATCTTTCTAAAAATCCGGTCAATCACTCACGAACAAAACACATTGATATTCGCCATCACTTTCTTCGTGATTGTTTGAAAAAAGGATTAATAAATTTAGAATTTATTAATACTGAAAATCAAATTGCTGACATTTTTACTAAACCGCTAAATGAAAATATTTTTATAAAACTTAGACGTGACTTAGGAATAATGTCTTTAAAAGATTTATAAATAAAAATATGCAAAAATATTGAAAAACAAAAATTGTTTTATTTCTGACCAAAGCGGAACTCGAACTCATGACCTCTGACTTGCTTGTTAGATGTTGTGTTATAGCTACTTGAGCTATGGGTGTTTCTTGTCTCAGTTTTCTTTAAAGTTTGTTTTACTTGTTTTGTTTTCAGAAAAACTATTTTTAGTTCTAAACTTATAAATCATACATTTACAAACAGTTTTATTGTTAAACTTCTGTGATTATATTTAAAATTAGTTCCTATCCACTAATTTTTCAGCAAACAGATGTTTATATATACTATGTTTATCTTTCAAAACATATACTAAGAACATTTTAAAAACAAAACTTGAAAAATGTCTTCAAACAATGACTACTATAACTCCGAAAACTCCCATCTATCATACACATCTCCGGACGATGATGGTTCCGACCGCATTCCTGAAAATGGCCCCTATCCTACCTTTCCTATGCCTAAACGTATTCTTGACTTTTCTTCTCCAGATAAAGACCCCCGACACGGGTGGAAACCATGGGAAGACTCCCATACAGGCTATACACCTGAAAAGAAAAAAAGGGAAGAATACAATGGTAATATCTCCATCCACCAAACAAAAAATTGATGAAATACATCACTACCAACAACAATAAATGGATATGCAACGGGAACTCTACTATGAACAAAAAGTAACGGCAAGACGTTTAAGTTTTCTAGAAAAGATTGCCATGAAAGTTTGTTCATAAAAAAAGATGATGTTGCTGAACCTTCTTATAGACCCTCATCCTCTTCAAACCCCGTTTAAACTCCAATAGCTCCAAGATGGTCACCTATAGAAGATGTTCCGTCCCCAAACTCATGGGAACGTAGATTTTAACAAACGGTGGCTAATTTTTTTTACATATATATATGTTGTTGTTTTCAATAAGATGTATAAATATAATGATATGATAATATAATTTATATTTCTATAATTTTTGTTGAAAAACAGCAAAAATATACATTTCTACCAGGGTCGGTCGACCGGAAGACCTGAGTCGGTCAGCCGAACCCTTCCCGAAAGTTTCAGATGTATATTTCTAACAGGGTCGGTCGACCGAAGACCTGAGCCGGTCAGCCGAACCCATCCCGAGAGTTTCAGCTAGTCTTAGATAACCAGATCGGTCAGCCGACCCAGTCTTTTCGGTCGACCGAACGTGTATTCAGCTGTTTTTTACTTCAGATTTTTATGCCATCCTTTCACCTTTTCAACTTACCTCTTCACTTTTTGCTTTCCCAAATTCAATTTTTAACCTAGCCCCCATTAAAATTCTCCCTAATTTTCATCTCTTCTTCAAAAACAATGGCTCCCAAGAAGAAATCAAAGACTACCGGTGGCTCATCTTCATCAACTCCCGTAGATACTCAAATCGCCTCATGGCTTGTCAATGACGTAGCACTTCAAAGATGGATACAACTTCAAGATGCCAAAATCTTTGAAGAATCATTTATAAGTTATCCTGATTTCGCTTCCTACGGTATTGAAAACGCCGCTATTGAAAGTGGTCTTGATACATTCCTTGACCATAGGAAAAATAACTTGAAAATCAATCATATTATGGTCAAGTTATTTCTAGCAAACCTCAACCTTGTCAATCTGCCGAGAAACACTGACAATTGTATTTGGACATCGGTTTGTGGCACTTCGATTTTCCTTTCCATTGATCAAATTAACCATATTTTAGATGCTAGACCGGGTGGAATCTCATTACACGATGTAGATTGTAATATATCAAGTCGTGACCGGATAAGCCATTTATTTTTCGAAGATGATGCTACGGATTTTAGGCAAACATCGTCACTTAGACCTAAAGCTAGACTCCTTCATCGATTCATGATGAAATCTTTAGTTCCTAGAGGTGGTTCATATCATCTCGTATATCCCGAAAATTTTAAGGCAATGTATGCTATTTGTAGGAGAATACGAGTTAATTGGGCACAACTTCTTATGGATGAATTTCTCTCTTTTAACCAAGGAAAGATGCTCCATATCTATTATGGAGAATACATAATGAGATTGATCAGTAGCTTCGTCATCAATGCTCCGGAATCCGAAACCTCCAAAGTCCGTATTTTTGATTCAAGGACAATAAAGCTAATGAAATTGCCTGATGCTCCACCTAGATTTATAAGATTTGAGCAATGGAGTACTACTCCAAGAGAGCAACTACGCCATAGCTATTCGACACCTCAACCATCTACTCATACTTCGGAACGTCTAACCCGCCAATCCTCAATTCAACGACCAACTCCCGGAATTAGTACGGAGGCGGCCATTGATATTTTGGCTCAAAATCAACTAGCCTTAGATGCCCGGCTACGAAAGATTGATGGTCGTTTCAAGAAAATCAAGGGCTTTTTCGTAAATTTATGGGATGCCTTATCATGTACTTCCGAAGCCGGTGCCTCTTTTGTTGCTCCCGGAAAAAGACCGGCACCAAATTTCTCTTGGTCTACTTCAGATAGCACAAGTTCCGGTACATCGGGAACTCACGCTCCTCACACTCAAAGACGTGGTAAGGAACATGTTCCTCCGCAAGAAAATATTCGTCCAGAATTTTGGGATTCCGATGATGATGAGGAGTAATCATATTGTTTTACAACTTCCTATTTCATAATGTCACGTGTTTTTCATGAACAATATGTCTATTGTTAGATGTTGTGTAGTACGAAAACATTATTAATATTCTTTTTTTTGGGTATGTAATATTTATAACTTGATGTTTTCTTACATATGTTACATGTTCCATATTTCTTTTACATATTACATCTAGTAAGTATTCCTTTTTGTCGATGACAAAGGGGGAGAAATATATGAAAGCTAACAAAGTTTTTGCAGAAAAGTCGCCATATATTCAGGGGGAGAATTATAATATATATTTATATATTACTTCGTCACATAAGTATTGTCATTAATCAAAAAGGGGGAGAATGTTGATTCATGAGTTTTGATTCATGACACAAGCTTTAGAGATCATACGACGAGAATACTATACGAAAGCGACAAAAAGAGAATAAGTGTATATTATGCACTACAAAGGAGACAAGACTACAATCTAGAGTTTAGTATGAATATTTTATTGTATTGAGTCTTAGAATATTGTTAAAATCATTCCTCAAGTAGTCACACACACACAAATTGATTTATATTGAATTATACATAAATAAGTGTGCACTGTGCAAATGACAACAGGTCGGCTGACCGACGAGGATCCTCGGTCGACCGACCCTGTGTCAAGTGCACAGATATGCACTATTTTATACACGTCTGTAAACTCAGCTGACCGGCCAGTTTTCTCGGTCAACCGACCTGAACATAACGGTTAGTTTTCTGAAGAGTTGCGATCGTTCATGAAGAGCAATGTCCTTCAATCCAAGAGATACGGACACAACTTTTGATTGAAACTCTTCATGAAAGATTGTAACTATTCTACAACTATATAAACATGTTCAATTCACTTCTACAATCACCGATTCTTGTTTATAATTCTGAAATCTATTCTCTATTTATTTCTGCAAATAAAAGCATTCATTCTTATTTAATATCACTAGAATCCTTGATTTAATTCATATACTTCGATTCTACGTGATTATCTTCCTTCTAAATCTTCACACACATATATACTCTTGAGGATTTGATTATAGGAAAGTTGTACTATCAAAAGACAATCAGTGTTATTCAGAACACATTCGTCAACAAGCTATTTGTATTAAGTTGAAGTCCTCTTCGGCTGTTGAGGCGGAAAAATTCCTGTTCGGCTGCTCAGGTGTCGTATACCTATTCCTCCGGGTTAAGTGAGGGGTTAGTTTAAATCCAGAGGGTATTCTGGGACTGGACGTAGAACGGGAAGTTCGAACCAGTATAAAAATTCCTGGTGTGCTTACTTTAATTTTTATTTTACTGCTATTATCATTTTTCGCATTTATATACCATATTACACGATCCTTAGTACTACACGTACACTTTCACTTTTTTGTCTGTTGCCCCTTTAGATTCAATCGGCTTTGGTTGTCTGAAAGTAAGACCTCTTTTTTCCATTTTTTTGTACTTTGATTCTTACCATCCAAGTGTCTAACTTCTTATCCACTCCCTTCATAAATATTCCTGCTTGAGATAGAGGCGATGCACACTCCAAGACTTCGAAGATCCTTAAAAGAATCAACATTCGATTCTACACCACTGCTTACCTCTTGACGAGGGAGAACCTTCGCTAATGTCTCCTTCTACATCCTGAACGATTTGATGTTCCAACCGAACTACCATCCAAAGGGTCTAGTGAAACACCCCACCTCTATACTCATATTATCCAAGAGGATTACTCAGTAATCTATCAGATAACATGGAGAATGAGACTATATGGTGTGCACACGTGAATTTTCCCTTGGGCTAATGCTGCTACGTATTTAAACATCGGATATAGCTCATAACAGTAAATGTCAAAGATCAAAGAGTTAATCGCAGCGATAATATATAATACAAAAATATACAAGGATGTCCAATATATAATACAAGGATATATATATAAACTACTTAATACTCATATGATATACATCAATACAACATATTTGTCTCCTCTATGCCCAAAACACAAGATGGTTTAACTATCCTTGTACTTGAAATGTCTCGGACTGGCCCGAGTATTACGTAAATAACACACGGGTCAAACTATATCTAAATTTAGAAATCAACACATACATAGATATAGAATATGCATAGTATAATAGTGAGACATATATAGTATAACAAAATAGCAATAACCACGAAACAAAGCATAAAGATGTCACCACCTATATAAAATAACATAAAATATTATCCAATCAAAACATTATCAAATGGATGAATAGTTCATATCCAGAATCATCATCAAAGTCCAGAAATCATCAAATATGAAATGTCATCAAGTATAATTAGGCTAGAAAATAGTAATGCCTAAGTATATCTATCAATCTCGAGTAAGAGTACCAACATCAATTATTGAATATTGGTCGCCTATTTGAATATTCATATACAATAAAAGGTATAAGAATCCACTATACTCTGGACACCTATATATAAATAATTTCATCTCCTCATATATAAATATATCAGAATATATCGTGATAGGGAATGACTATACGACAAATATAAAGTCCTATGTAGAGTCATATACACATACACATCAATATGTGGGTCATTTAACCCTAGGTCGACTAACCAATATATATACTTAGGTGAAGTGTATCAATTATATATGCCAATCTACCACTTAGTTAGAACTAGAAGGGAGACTGATGGTCGTATGCTTGCTCTAGGAGCCTAGGGTCACTAACCAGATTTTCTCCTACAGTCTTCAGTTACCTCGACAGACATCGTGACACATATCCACCAGTGGCTCATCTACGCATAGCCTCGGTTACGACTCTACTTTGCCCCTATAGGTAACAGACTACTTGCCTATGTGACACAAGGGGCCATAGGGCACCTACCTTATGGGTTACCTAACCCGAACCCCGTGATGCACACTAAATATAATATCTAATAAAGGTGTTATAGACCTGGGGTGTGACCCCAAGTTCAGACCGCTAAGGTTGAATCTAGCCATGTGGTTCTCTCCAATGCCAATAACAGGAGTGCATCATGATAGTGGCACACAATATCAATAAATATAAGGGCACCTACCCTGCTCACACCAACGATCATCACCTCATGTAAGTAAAATCTCATAATACAATTCCTCTCACATGAGTGTCATCTACTTACAATGAATAATCGAATAAATATCATAACAGCATCTCATACCACTATGTGATACTCAGTCGTTCATTCACTGCTCAGAAACTACACTCGATATCCATAATATTCTATATAATGAGTCTAATGAATAGCCGAAGTAATATTATCAAAAGCCCATACCAGACGGTATTATCACTTCATTTATTCAGATTTCTTGTTATACAGAGTGCAATATCACGAAATCAAACAAAAGAATGTCATCTTCATATGAAATCACATCAAAAGCAATTAATCAAATCAATGTGTAATGATGAGTCATTCATAACAACAAAAATCAATGTGAAAAAAATAAGAAATTATAAAAGTGTGATAAAATTTCGTTTAAACGAATATATAGAGTGAACATCTTATACTCTTAGTACTTATTGATTATAAAATAACTTTTAAAATACTTAAAATATTAAGTAGAAAATATTTCTTATTTCGGTAAATTATATAATCTTTAAATAATTATTTAAAACTAATTATAGCTTTATTTTCTATAAATTAATAAGTTCAATAAAACTTTTCTTCAATTAATTTTATTTTCTGGAACTAATAAAACTAGTAAAACATTTATATATTAAATAATTTCACATCATTTGTATAATATCAAAAATAAAGATTTAATACTATAATTTACTTTCAAATCCTTGTTTATATACATATAAAACGTTCATAATCACTTTACTAATTAAATGTAAATTATAAAAATTACCGTAATCAAATTCTATTGTGAAATGAATTAACAAAATTCCAAAATAAATATAAAATATAATTCAAAATCTTTACTTTTTACTAAACTAATTAAAATTAAAAAAAATTCCTTTAATTATACTCTATTTGAAATTCTCATATTATAAAAAGAGATTTCTGTTTATTCAAAACAAATCCAAAATCATTTAATTATTTCATAAAAATAGTTCTATATTTTTCTAATGTTTGAAAACTCTTTTAGAAATATTTAAATAACCTTTACAATAAAAATCTCCTTGAAATAATATAACTGTTGTCATAATATATTTTTATAAAATAGCATTATATTCCCTTTTTTCTTCAAAACCATTCCAATTTTATAATATATTATAATATTGATTTTAAAAAGGGTTTTATAACCAAAAGAAAACTATATTTATATTTATAACTAAAAATATATTTTTCAATTTGAAGATAGCTAAATCGAATAAAATTTAGTAAAATATTTATAAAATACTTTTAATAAAAATATTAAACCTTAAAATATTTTTCCAAGCTTTTCAAACATCATTTTAAACAAGAAAATAAATAATTATCTAAATTTAAAATCTATGGAATATAATTACTCCACAAACATATTAAATAACATCACTATGAATGTATACATCCTTTGACCCAAGTCATGTTCTGTCGAACTCCAGTCTTCCATAAAATACATGCTTCGACATTCAAATGTATGTATGTATGTACGTACGTACGTATGAGAGATGTCGGAATTCAAGAGTTCGAAAGCATTGGAACCTTTAGCAGGAGATATCGCACTTCAAATGCTTTAAGAAAATGTCGAACCTCAACAACCTTGGAGGTTGTCGGTCATATGAGAAGGAAGAAATGTCGTATCTCAAAATAGTTCCCAAGGACATCGTGCATATGACAAGCTTGAAGTGATATCGACTGGCAATAGATGTCGAGAGAATATAGCAAAGAGATTATCGAACTTGAAGGCGGATAAAAGTAAATACCACGTCGTTGAAGGATACCACATCATTGAAAGCATGTATAAGGAGGGTATATCGGGACTATGTAGATAACGAGTCTTTACAAATATATCTATTATAAAGCATGTATAAGCAGCAAAGGATGTCGAGCTTCAAAGGGTATGAGAGATATCAGATATCCACAGCTGTCAAAGATGCCGCATCTAATCCGTGCCATCAAAGATGTCGTAAGCCGACAATGCAAGTGAGGATACCATATTTCACCAATATTGCAATCAATACCATAAATTGTCATGCTATAAATTATCACTCTAGAGAAGGATGTTGTGAGTCATCGGTGCTTAAAGTAATGTCGTAAATCATCAATGTGAAAAGGAATGTTGTAAGTCAATAATGTAAAGACTATTGCCGCATGTCAACAGCACAATGAAGGATGCCGAAAAACAAAGGTGCCGAAGGACTGTGGCAGCTATGCCACCTGCACCACCCTTATAAATACAAACCCAATGGCAATTTGGAAGAAGCGAATTCTTCTCATCACTTTTCTACATTTTAAAAGTTTTAACCCCAAATTGAACTGGGGATTTAGAGCCTATTGTACTTTGTGACTATTTTGCACATAAGGACTTGAACTATGAATTTTGCATTGCATATTACAAGCGAATAAAGTCATTTGATTATGGCATGCTATTGACTTACATGTGACTTGTGTGACTTTATATCTACGATACCAACATGACATTTTTGAAAGGCCGAAACCATGAACAAGCATATTTCACTTTGGATTTGCAATACTTCTTTCATGCTAACACGAGGTTGATCAAACCTGTCACTAGTCTAGACCTATTTGCCTTGCACGTTTTGAGTTAACAAGAAAAATTGTTAACAATTTGGCGCTAGAAGGAGGGCTTGTGTAACGACCCATAATTTAATCACTTTAAATATGAATATTTGATATGTTTTTAAATAATTAATTAATGGATTTTATAACTCAAATAGGCCTCTTTTAGGTAATAACTAATGATGGTAAATTTGTTTCAAAATTTGGTTTACAAATATAGTTAGTTTGGAGAAAAATTGTTAATGTGATCGAAAATAGTTTTATTTTTATTTTTGACTTTTCATCGTCTAAAATTTTTCATAACATATTATGTGCACTAGAGTACACACACACACACATACATATAACATATGCTTTGGTTAAGGAAGTGGTTAGAGTTAAATAAGTTCAAATTTATACTTAAGTAAATAAAGCGAATTTTGACTTTTCCTTTATAATGTAAAAAGAAAATAGCACTAAAGACAATACATTAAGTACATGATTTAAGAGATGGAGTGATGCTGATTTAAGGGAGGGAATGGGTGGCATGTGCAAGAGGAAAGGTGGAGGATGAGATGGCATTATGTTATGGAGGATAATGACCAAGGGTAATTTGGTAATTTCCTATATTTCATTTTATATAAAAACGACTTTATTTTTTTCGTTTCTTATTTTATTTCACTTTCCCCATTTTCAAACTCTTATCTCCTTTTTCCAAGCTTCCCATCTTTCTTTTTTATAACTTCCCTAAAGTTTTTAAATTAAAAATCTTTCCTTTTTCCACTTTAAAAACCTTAAACTTAGTTAAAACCACCTTCTTTCATCTCTACTCTCCTGCCTTCAAAAACAAGACCCAAAACTGCCCTTTTCTTCCTGGGCTGCACCCTCCTCAAGCATGGCCAAGCCCATCTCCACCCCTTAGGTTCCTAAAAAGCAAGTTTTAAAAAAGAAAAGCTAAGTTTGGGTGTCGATGGAAAAGTTATGATAGTTTGGGTTGAATCCGTGTTGATTTCAGTGAGTAAATCTTACTTTTAAAAAACCAAGATCTAAACTTTATTACTTGTGATAATAATATTAGTTAATTGCTTGTGTTTATAAGTGTTTGAAAGTGATGTTCTTTGGTTTGGTTCCTGCTCGAAGCGGATGACATATGTGATAATTTGTTAATGACTTAAAATGTAGTCGAAGTGCTTAAGTAATTATTTACAAGTGGTGATCTTTCATTTCTTTATGGATGTAATTTACATTTGTATATGTATGTATGTGCTTATGTATATGAATGGTTGAATGTTAATTGGAAAGTTAACACTTGAATTGGTTTATGTTTCGGCATCGAGATCCCATGTTCTTTTAAAACAAGTTTACTCCTTGTTTTCTATAAATGTTTTTAAAAGGTTTCCAGACTTTACTTCTTATTTCCAAACCTATATACAAAGTTGTTAAATTGATTTAAATATAAGAGGAAAGTTTCTTATGGATATTTTGATTTATAAAATAAATTTAAAAGTTATTGTCCATACAGCGATGGTCGTTATGGATGCAGTTTGTAAATCGACAATTTTTGTGTAAAATAAAAAGAGTTCCTACTTTAGATGTTTTTGAAAAGTCTTTTAAAATATAAGTATTAAAAAGGAAGTTTAAATATTATAGATATTTTTAAAGATTATTTAATTATTTAAATAGAAGGTTTAATTTTAAAGATTATTTAATCATTTAAATGAAAGGTTTTAATTTTTAAAGATTATTTACTTATTCAAATAAAATGTTTTAATTTTTAAAGATCATTTAATTATTTAAATAAAAGGCAATATTTTTAAATATCATTTAAAATAAAAGGTTTTAATTTTTAGATCGCTTTATCTCCAAAAGTCGGTTTTGTTTAAAAGCAATTATTTTTTAGGATGTTTTAAATACAAGGGATTTCTTTGTCTGTGTCATTAAGTAGCCAAACAATTATGATAAGTTGTGCTAAAACATTGACATGTTTTATGGAAAGTAAGTCATCTTATATTTAGCACTAAAAACCGATGAGGAGACTTCCTTTTATGTGGGCTCCAGAACCAGATTTTCCAGGTAGGGGATAGAGAAGTCGAAATGTCGTAAACGTGATAAGTATAAAAGAGCTAATTTCGATAAATGGATGATCATTAGATAAGTATATGGATGATACGTCATTATATACTTAACCCTGAATTTTTAGATATGAAAACCGTCTCTATCCTGAGAAGTAAGAATGAATATCGAGGCAAAGATAGTTCTCTTACTTGTCCGACTTCATTATTAATCAAGGGATAGTGTTGTTTGAAATCGAAATGTAAGGATAAGTATAATATATCTTATTTTTTGTATGCAAATTTGTACTTACACCTAGATAGTGGATTTGTCCACTATCGATAACTTGATCAGTTTTAATATTATCGATTGTTGGTTCAAGGTGATTGGGATTAGATAAGAATGAGTTATCTAAAAACAACTTCGAACCAATGTAAGCATTTGAAGTAGAAACATTCGGAAGATGATCGGATCGAAAACGAAGATCTTTGAAGTGCAAGGGCTACTTGCTTCTAATCCGTAGGGTGATTCCAAAAGGGATGTAATTGAAGTTGTGCCTTCGGTTTGTTCATATCCTGAACAACTTTTATTCACGAATGATGGCATTGTATTACTGCCTGGGGAGCAGTGTTAGCATTCCAAGTAGGATTTGCTAAAGAAAGGTAATCATTATCTCAAGCCTCATAACCAGGAATAACTAAAACATAGGATATGCTTTAGGGTTATATGGTCGCACCCATTAGGGTATGGTCACCTCCTGATCAGATCGATATTTTCAGATTATGTATGCTAGTGACCCGGGTGCGGTTGTTGATCACAACCGAGGTGGTGATATATTCGGTACTATCTGGTAAGGGTTGGGTCGGTCCTGATTTGCAGGGGATCCTTGTGAGACCCTCGGTTTATTTTTTCTAAAGCTGTACTATGGCAGGTAGTACCCCAGTAGCCTTGTCATTGTATGAAATCCATTCTCCAATAAGTTATGTACGAATTTAGTTATGCCCAAATATGTTGGAATGTGATATGCAAATATTTCAGGTATGTTATATATTTATTTTAAACCTTAGAGTTTATTATAATATCACCAAAGTTTCTATTTGAAATGTTTTGGTTATCGTAAGGTAAAAACTCATTTGTGTTTTTGTGCGGTGTGATCTTACGAGATACCTTTATTTTTAAAGAGTTTTTATAAGCATAACAATTCAGTTGTTTTGAGTTTACTCACACCATACCCATGTCTGACCTGGAGTTTTTCTTTCTTTCCTTAAAGCTCTTGGGTACTCATTTGTATGAGTAGCCAAGTAGTCCGATTTTTATGGATGCATTTTTGAGGAGCATGGAGCAGGTGGCTTCGATGTTATCTAGTTATTTTATTTCCACTATATGTGTATAGTTATGTGTCAGCATTGTGAGGACAAGCAGTTATAACTGTCCCTGGCTGAAGTTAGTATCTGTTGTAACTTTGATGTTTCATTTTGGAAGTGACCATATGTACTATCTTATGTTCTATTATATATGATTTCCTTACATTGTGGGATTCCGTGTTTCTTTCTTCTTGTCTTTTCTTTTCTTTTTACCCCAACGGCTTATCTTTCGTACACCTAGATGATCGACACGTGAATACTATGGATGTATTAAGTGTTGCCTTTAGAAGTAAGAAAAGAAGATCATTACACGTGGTATCAGAGCTTAGGTTGAGCGAACACATAGACCTTGGTTGGGGTTAACTTGTTAGAGATAAGATTAGTGATACTCCATAATGAGTTTAATCTTTGAGAGCGCGTATTTGTAATTTTTATACATACATACATACATACATACACACACGCACACACACACACACATATATATATATATATATATATATTCGAATTATTTTGATCAGCTTTGATATGTTTGATTTGTTACCCTTTTCCCTTAGATAATCTCATCTAAGTATTCTAAATTCATCTTACTATATTTAGGTAGTAAGAATGAGTAATAGAGGAAGATGGGGTAGAAGAGCTAGTAGCACCATGACCACCAATTGTCGAGCTTCGAATGTTGGAAAAGTTGGAGTAGTTGAAGAGGCAGCACTAGTGTAGCCCCTTGTGAACTTTGTAGCTCTGTACAAAGACTGTACTAATATAGGAGGGAATCCATTTATGGACACAAAATCCATTATCGAAGTCCAAGCTTGGCTTTGTTCTTGCAAGAAGATTTTCAGGGGACTAGATATTTCGGATGAGTAGAAGCATTTCTCAACATCTTGACAGTTGCAAGATGGAGCTGCAGCATAGTGGATTTCGTTACAACGAATGTTCTGGAGGATGATTTTTCTTAAACTAGATTTAAGGAGGTGTTTGAAGACTAGTTCATGCCCGCTACGGGAAAGACCCATCTGTACAGGAGTTTCTTGGACCTTAGGTAAGAAGATTTGTCAGTGTCTGAATACGAAACCATGTTTAATGAGTTATCACGATTTGGTCCGGGAATGATTAATACCCCTCTTAAGAAGAATGAGACGTTCATGAGTGGGATGAGTGAAGGATTTCTTGAGAAGATGACTACCCACTTGAAGGGATCATTTATGGACTTAGTGGTTATGGCTTTGCGGTATGAAGTTCTAGAGAAGAAGAAGACGGCAGTAGCACCAAGCAACAATAATAGCGGGCCAAATAAAAGGAAGTTTAACCAGAAATGGAAGAAGCAGTAGGGAGGAAAGCCAGGAGGAAATCAAGGGAACAAGTTCAAGGATGTTGAGTGTTATCAGTGTAAGTAGAAGGGCCTTCTGGAAAGATTTGGTAAAAATTTTAAGCTCCGAAGAAGCAGGTAGGACCTATCTCTCTAATGGTTCAGAATACACTTTTTTACAACTGTCAGCAACTAGAGCATTTGGTGAATGATTGCCCGCTAATGAAGAAGGATCAGTAAGTCAAAGTTTATGTCATCAAGGATGAACCTTCAACCTCAAGGGTCAGCAGCCAATGTTCCAACATGTCTTGCCTGAACTTCTAGTAGCTTATCTGTCTTTACTAATTCCAATGCTACCTCATTTGCCTCTAAATCGTCCCTTATGGGTATTTGAGCAGCCTATAATACATATAATGTAACTGTGAAAAAATCATTCACATAAGTAATATATGATACTAGATCATCTGCTCTAGTTTGAAATCAAAGAGCCATGTATGCTAACTATTGCATATTTGTACATCAAGAATCTATTAACACAAGATTATTAATGTTTCCAGCTTTTGTTTTGAATAAAAGCAGGTGATCCAATTCCATAAAATATGAGTGGAAGTTCACTTGATTAAAAAATTAAAAACATTGAGACATATTGCATATATATAGTGTGCGGTGCCAAGGACACCTTGTTTTCTGCTGGAGGCTACCATGTTCAACCATGAATGGCCGAAGAGTAAAAAATAAAATTAACTGTGGGCGGCGGACAACCACCTACCAAACAAGAGTTTGGTCGACGGTTAACCGCCAACCGCGGCTAAGTGCAGTAGCCTCTAGGACCCATCACGCTGTCCTTAGCACCACACTATATATATAGCGACTATTTGAACACAAAATTTGACACAATATTTCTTAACCATTGAATCTCATTCTGTTTATTAATGGAGTTGAAATCAAAGGGCAATCGAATGGTTGAGATTTATTGTGTCACCAATTCTATCGTCAATTTTTATCCCAATAGAATTTCTCATATATATATATATATATTTATTTATTTATTTATTTATTTTGTGCGTGTATACACACCAACATAGTTAAAGGCCCGCTAATGCCCAGCAAAATCTCCGCTAAAGCGCACAACGCTTTTTGATCACTATGCTATTTCAATTTAACACTATTAAACAGTAGATCTGCTTTAAGCTACGCTCCGCTACACCCGCTAAATCAAGGCTTTTTAGCACCCGCTTTAGCAATATTAATATATAAAGTTGATTTAACTAGTTCTCTTTAACCTAACTAACAAAGTTTGGGTAAAGATGTAATTTCGAGACATAAGTGCTTAACATAAGTTACAAATTTAACATAGTCGTCAAATCTAATCTGCATAAATCACGATATTCTTCGGTTTTGTTATATTAGATTATACAATATTTCATTTTCTTGTACAAACGATATGAGAATGAGAATAAATTAACTTTTAAGTATTTGGTTTTCTATGTAATGAAGCTTTTTGCACCTCCATTATTTTCCGCTATAGCCCTACTTTATCCCCACTATAACTTTTTGCACTTCCACCACTATGAAACCGCTAAGCGCTTTAACTGCACAGAGACACACATTATTTCACCCATGGCTTGCACGCCACGTTTATGACATGTGCGAATAAGAAAATAAGAGTAACTCCTCATAAAGTGAGTCGAGTCATTCATTGCACTCTATCAAGGAGAAATCAATCTGAACGAGTTTGAAACCTTTTAACACAAAAGATACAATTGTTGTAAAATTTTCAAATAACTTTGGGGTTTGGGTTTTGATTTGGAAGAGAAGAAGTAAAGAGGAAGAAGAGAATATTAGTCGCACATGGTAGAAAGTTATACAAAGTATTTGTATAAATATAGTTCTCTCATGTGGATGTTGGGGCCTTGGGTCTCCCACATGTTTGCTTTGTTGTGAGGAGAGAAGTCATGCAACATCACACGCGCGCCGTCGTCCGTCCGACCGAACCGAACCGGGCCGAGTCGGGTATGGGTTTCGAGTTTCGGGTTCGGATTCGAAAATATTTTTGGATCATATGTAAACAGTAACGGGTTGGATTTTAGCCCGTTAAGGACCCAAAACCAAGATTTCTAAATTTGAATTAATGGCGGGAAATTGTAACGTTTTTAAAAAACGTTACAAAATGAATAGACGCGACCGTTTTTGAATCGTTGCAAAATGAATAGACACGGCCGTTGTGACGCTTGGCGAATCGGCACCTCTCTACCACTATAAATAGTGACGCCCAGAAATCGTTGAGTACAGTTTTTCCTGGTGCTCTTCTTATTCTTCTTCTTGCACAGATCTGCGACGCCAGGGAAGTGTTGCTAATCGCTGCACTTCCATTACTCTATATTTTGTAACATCTGCAGAGTGTTGCAAACGCTGAATCATTGCAGATTTGTTTCTTCTTCCTCTTCATTCTACTCCATATAAACTGCATCATCAGAAACCATTGATAAAGTGTTCTTGGTCAGATCAAAGGCGTGCAAACTTTGAATCCGATTACGCGTTTATAGGGCTTCATTGAATCCTGAAAGTCGATAGTTCGATAACCCGTTTGTACCTGGTTGGTTGAACTATTGTCTGAAAGAATCTATTCCATAGATCCTTGAAGTCGGAAGTATAGCATTATTTTCGTCGCAATCGCCATCAATTTGTCTCGAACCGCAAAATCCCCAACAAATTTTAGACAATAGTTTTCAACCATGGAAGGTTCGAGCGCTCTACATGTTATGAATCAGCATCAATCTCGATTAGAGCATTTTGATGGCGACAATTTCACTCGTTGGCAAGAGACGATGAAATTTTTCCTTGTCACCGTCAAGTTGTTCTACATTTTGGAAAATGACTTGGAAGAAATCCCGGAGGAAACTGATAAGGATGATGCTGCTCTAAAGGCTAAACGTGCAAAGCGCAAAGAGGACGATTTTCTATGCAGAGGCCATATTCTGAATGCGCTATCTACCCCAGTCTACAATGCTCATAGGACCTTGGAAACAGCGAAGGCACTTTGGACTGCCCTGGAGAATAAGTACCGCATATCCGAGGCAAGTAATAAAAAGTTTCTTATTTCTAATTTTATGGATTTCAAAATGGTCACCAATAAGTCCATAATTGGACAAGTAAGCGAAATCTTACTGTTGGTGAATCAACTTAAAGATGCTGGAATTGATCTCCCTGAATCTTTTGTTGTTGGAGTTATAATTTCGAGACTTCCGCATAGTTGGAATGATTATAAGAAAAAAAATGAAGCATGCGGAAACAGATTATAATTTAGATAGTTTACAGCGTCATCTTCGTATTGAAGAAGACTCTCGCAAACGCGATCTAGATGATAATCCGCAAACTGAGTCCCATTCTAAGGCAAATAATGTTGAAATTACTGATAAGTTAAAGCCAAAGAATGAGACACAGTTTAAGAAGAATAATCATTCCAAAACCAACAACACAAAGAAAGGTACTTGTTATTTTTGTAACAAGCCCGACCACTATGCCCGAGACTGCCGTCTGCGGAAGAAACAACAAAAAGAGAATGTGGTCGAAGACTCGCTTGTGGCTGTAGTGCAAGAGGCGAACTCCGTTAGCGGCAATGATAATGATTGGTGGTTCGATACTGGAGCAACCATTCACATTTGCAAAGACCGTAATCTGTTCAAGAGTTACGAAGAAAATAAAGGAGTAGCCGACGAAGTTACTGGAGAAAATAAGGTTCCAAGCAAAGTTCTGGGAAAAGGCACTATAGAACTTACTTTCACCTCTGGAAAAGTTCTTACACTAGTAAATGTATTTTATGTACCTGATATGTGTAAGAATTTGGTATCTGGATACCTTCTTAACAAAGGAGGATTCAAGATGGTGTATGAGTCTGATAAGCTAGTGTTGTCTAAGAATGGTAGATTCATTGGACATGGATACTCTTGTAACGGCATGATTAAGTTGAATCTAATAAATAAATTTTCTGTTTATATTGTTGATTCTATTAATTCATGGCATGGTAGATTAGGACATGTTAATTATAATTCCATTAGAAATATACATAAATTAGGATTAATTTCTGATTGTGATTTCGATACCATCTCTAAATGTGAAATATGTGTTCAAGCAAAAATACACCGAAAATCCTTTAAATCTGTAGAAAGGAAATCTGGTTTGCTTGATTTGGTATATAGTGATGTGGGTGACTTAAAAAGTCATATCACCTATGGTGGTAACCAATACTATATAACATTCATTGATGATTATACTAGATATGCATATGTATATCTAATGAAAACTAAAGATGAGGCCTTTGATAAATTCAAAATTTACAAAGCAGAGGTTGAAACACAATTAGGAGTTAAAATTAAAATATTACATTCAGATCGAGGTGGTGAATATTTCTCAAATGATTTCACCTTGTTTTGTAAACAACAAGGTATAGTTCACCAATGTACTGCCCCATATACACCACAAAAAAATGGTGTTGTTGAAAGGAAGAATAGAACTTTAGTAGAAATGGTTAATGCCATGCTCATAAGTTCTAATTTACCTTATAACCTATGGGGTGATGCTATGTTATCTGCATGTTATATTTTAAATAGAGTACCACTTAAAAATAATAATATTTCCCCTTATGAATTATGGTTTAATAGGAAACCTAACCTAACTAGACTTAATGTTTGGGGTTGCTTAGCATATGTTAGAAAACCAGACCCTAAACGACCAAAGTTAGGAAATGGAGCATTTAAATGTGTTTTCATAGGATATTCACTTAATAGTATAACTTATAGATTCCTTATTCTTGACACCCTAGAAGTTATATAATCTATAGATGTAGAATTTTTTGAAAACCAAACTGTTGAGATCCCATTGAGATCATCTAGTTCAGAACCTAGTATGGCTAATGATATCAATGACGATGATTATGCTCCTGCTCAAAACAGCAAGGAAGTATCAGTACCAGATAATAGTACTGAACAACGGAGAAGTAAAAGAGCGAGAATAGAAAAGGACTATGGTCCTGACTTCATTACATATCTTGTAGAAGGCAGTAAGGACGAAGTCCTTAATGTAACTAAATATGTAATGAACGTCGATGACGATCCCAAAACTTATTCTGAGGCTATGAGTTCCTGAGATTCCAATTTCTGGAAAGAAGCTATCAATGATGAAATGAATTCCATACTGTTAAACCAAACTTGGGTTTTAACTGATTTACCTCCTGGTGCTAAACCTATAGGATGTAAATGGATATTCAAGAAAAAGTTGAATACAAATGGATCCATTGATAAGTTTAAAGCCAGATTAGTTGCTAAGGGATATAAGCAAAGACATGGAGTAGATTACTTTGATACATATGCTCCAGTTGCTCGCATATCTTCTATACGCTATTTAATTGCACTTGCATCAATTCATAAATTAGTCATACATCAAATGGATGTAAAGACTGCCTTTCTAAATGGAGATTTAGAAGAAGAGATATATATGGAACAACCTGAAGGTTTCAAAACCCCAGGCCAAAAAAAGAAAATTTGCAAATTAGTGAAATCTCTTTATGGCCTGAAGCAAGCTCCCATGCAATGGCATGAGAAATTTGATAAAGTTGCACTGTCATATGGATTCATTGTTAATGATGCTGATAAATGTATTTATAGCAAATCGGATAACAACGGTAGTGTTATAATATGTTTATACGTTGATGGCATGCTAATATTTGGTTCCAATATATCATGTGTGAATAAAACTAAAAAGTTTCTGTCTTCTAAATTCGATATGAAAGATCTAGGAGAGGCTGATGTAATTTTGGGAATTAAAATTATTAGGAAAGTGGGGGAGTTATTACTAACTCAATCTCATTACATAGAGAAATTCCTATAAAAGTATGGTCATTACGATGACAAACCAGCACCAACTCCTTTAGATCCTAGTATTAAATTAGAAAAGAACACTGGACGTACTATCTCTCAACTAGAGTATTCCAGTGTTATTGGGAGTCTTATGTATGTTATGCATTGCACTAGACCAGACATCGCACATGCTATAACTGTATTATGTCGATTTACGAGCAATCCAGGTTTCGAACATTGGAAAGCTATTTCCAGAGTTTTAGCTTATTTGAAAGGAACCATTGAATATGGTTTATCTTATAAAGGATATCCTGCTGTAATAGAAGGATATAGTGATGCAACCTGGAACAATGTAGAATCCAAATCCAAGTCTACAACTGGATGGATCTTTACATTAGGAGGCGTTGTTGTGTCTTGGGCTTCCAAGAAGCAGACCTGTATTTCTGACTCAACAATGTTGTCAGAATTGATTGCATTAGCAGATGCATGTAAAGAAGCGGAATGGCTTAGGAACTTATTAATGGAAATCCCTTTATGGAAGAAGCCATCTCCAGCAGTCTTGATTAACTGTGACAATCAAGCAACGATATACAATGTGTCTAATAAGACATACAATGGAAAGTCTAGACATGTGAGTCTAAGACATCAAATGGTGAGACAGTTACTCAAACGAGGAGTTATAACTGTTGACTACATAGAAACGAAGAAAAACTTGGCTGATCCACTTACAAAGAGTCTTCCAAAGGCAATGGTTTCTATAAAGTCACAAGAAATGGGACTAAGGTCTGTGAATGAAGGTTGATCATCCTTAACAGAAACCCAACTTATGTCTTGAAAAGGATAGACAAAGTTCAATGGGTACCAACAAGTTAAGAGAATGATTATGGAACACTAAATCGATAATCCCATAATATTTAGTGTTGGATTCTGCAAGAACAAAGGATGGATATATATCCTTAATAAGTCTAGAAATCTTAAAAGGTGAATCGCAGAAACACCTTAAGAGACTTACCTATATGAGTATGGAAATTAGGTCGTTTCCTAGGAAAGTAAGACCGCTTTCTAAGTAGACTCATGAACCAGGATTTAAGCACATGGTCATTAACGTGCTGAGCAATACAGAACACTTTACCTAAGGAAATCAACATGTGTGATTTTTCCAGTTTTATCATTATGGATACTTGGTTCAAGATCGTTCACCATAGAATCTAGATAAGGCTTTGAATGGTTTACACTAAGTAAAGGTTCAAATCCAAAAGATACCTTTTATTTATGTGTTGGTTTTTACGATGATGCAAAACTTGATCTTAGAACTACATAGGCTTGATCCCACTTGGGTATGTAGGAAGCCACTCTCGTGATGCAGCCATTCTATTTATTAATTTTTCTTATTTTGAAAATTGGGGGAGATTGTTGTAAAATTTTCAAATAACTTTGGGGTTTGGGTTTTGATTTGGAAGAGAAGAAGTAAAGAGAAAGAAGAAAATATTAGTCCCACATGGTAGAAAGTTATACAAAGTATTTGTATAAATAAAGTTCTCTCATGTGGATGTTGGGGCCTTAGGGCTCCCACATGTTTGCTTTGTTGTGAGGAGAGAAGTCATGCAACACCACATGCGCGCCACCGTCGTCCGTTCGACCGAACCAAACCGGGCCGGGTCGGGTACGGGTTTCGGGTTCGGATCCGAAAATATTTTTGGATCATATGGAAACAGTAACGGGTTGGATTTTAGCCCGTTAAGGACCCAAAACCGAAATTTCTAAATTTGAATTAATGGCGGGAAATTGTAACGTTTTAAAAAACGTTACAAAATGATAAACGCGGCCGTTTTTGAACCGTTGCAAAATGAATAGACAGGTTGTGACGCTTGGCGAATCGGCACCACTCTACCACTATAAATAGTGACGCCCAGAAATCGTTGAGTACGATTTTTCCTGGTGCTCTTCTTATTCTTCTTCTTGCACAGATCTGCGACGCCAGGGAAGTGTTGCTAATCACTGCACTTCCATTACTCTATATATTGTAACATCTGCAAGGTGTTGCAAATGATGAATCATTGCAGTTTTGTTTCTTCTTCCTATTCATTCTACTCTATATAAACTGCATCATCAGAAACCATTGCTAAAGTGTTCTTGGTCGGATCAAAGGCGTGCAAACTTTGAATCCGATTACGCTGTTATAGGGCTTCATTGAATCCTGAAAGTCGATAGTTCGATAACCCGTTTGTACCTGGTGGGTTGAACTATTGTCTGAAAGAATCTATTCCATAGATCCTTTAAGTCGGAAGTACAACATTATCTTCGTCGCAATCGCCATCAAATTTGTCTCGAACCGCAAAATCCCCAACAACAATCCCATCTTCCACAGTTAAGTCCAACTGAATGGTCCCTTAACTCATACAGTATCTCGTTCATTTGAAACACAGTAGGCAATGTTTCTATTATCACTGTAGCTTATGCTTCCATTTTCAGTCCCTACATATTTCTCTACTTTCTCAAACACGAAGTTTCATATTTTTGCTTCTCTTGTCATCTAAATTTCATATAAAACAAAAATGCAGATTATATATCTTACAGTGTATGCATCAGACATTAATTTTTGATCAAAATTAATTAGTTGGATGTATGGGCTGGTATTATAAAACACATTATATGAATATGTAAGTCTACAATGAATTTGTTTACGCATCATTAGATATCTTTCCGTGGATGCTTGGTTTAATTATCAGGTTTTCAAAACACTATCTCTATAGTAATGAAGGTAAATCCACATGTTCCAAAATCCACTTGAATAATGAATAAAGATATATCTAACAGAGCTTCAAGTGCAGACCTCGAATGCTCCATTGTGGGTAGGTAAAAGAAAGGCCTATATCCTGGCCCTAGTTAACCTGAGAATTAGCATGTTTGTAAAAGAAATAAAGCCCGAATCCACTAAACAACATGTTACGTATTTTTCGATGATAATGTGATATTCAGGTAGATGTCAACCTCTGGGTCAAGAAAAAGTTTGGCAGTGTTTTCATTAAGCTTGTACATTGCTTCTTGCTTTGTCTTGGAAGTTTATGCTTAATCCGTTCACTACGTCTCTGAGGTTTATTTGGCCTCTGATTAGGTTTTCCCAAGTCAGTGCTAGTGCAGTTTCAAAATTTGCATGTCATTATGAATTTCAAGCCACTGTTTTATTAAGTTCAATCCACAATATGTATATGTTGTTGCTATACGTCAATGAATGCATGAATAGAGATCAAAATATTGTTTGCAAAAGTTAGATCAAACTTTTGATACACAAAATTTCCCAAACGACATTATCATAGTGTTATATATTTCAAACTTAAAACAATGTTAACACTTCAGTAAAAGATATACATTGTTAATGACCAATTGTAACAGTGATAAGACTGTGTGTTAATGAGCAATCCTTCTAGATATCAGCCAGTAGTATAGTCTAATAACAAACTTCAAGATTACTACTAATGATTATGGATCGAGTAAATACTAATAGTAATTTGGAAGAATGTGTGCTAACCCATTAATAAATATCACAAGATTGACAACCATTACCACAATGCAAATCATGGTGTAAATATTTAAAAGAGATCTCCATAAACAATACTTTGGTTTTTAGTTAATTAAGCTTACATCCCAATATTCTGTTCATCCATATGTTTACAAAAGCAATCCACTGGATGGAGTAGGTATAGAGGAAGATTTTGGTGATCCAAGTAGGAGGCAAAAATCTTGGTTCAAGTTTTATATCATCACATGTGTACATTTACCTATCCAAATTTGAAAAACAAACCTAAGGGAAAAGGAGTTACTTGGAAGTACATAATTTTGCTTTGAAAAGAAATCCATAAATTGCATGCATCACATTCTAATATGATAGGAGAAAAATTATTCATATTATACCTAAATACATCATGTGTGTGTTTCCTTCTTAATGCTAAAAATTAATCATACTTCAATGGATATTATGTTTTCCATACATTTACTCTTCAAGGTCAGTAAAATACTCATGCATACATATTAATGTGCCCGACTATTGATTTAGATGAGCTAGACGTTGCATGTTCAAGAATTTCATATAATAATAAAAATGAATTCATAAGCCTCATTGCTATAAAACATAAAGTTGTATCTTTACCATGTAGCGCAATATGAAACAATATAGACTACCCAAAATAAACATGTAATTTAGGGTTTTTGAAGTTAAGCACGTAAAGTAGGAAATTTTTCAAAGGGGGGTCTGGGGTTTTAGAAGTGAAGATGGAAAGAGGGGCATTATTGTTAAACTTTTAGATAGGAATATATGAGAGGGGGAGAAAAATTGACCACCAATCTTTCACACTGTGTTTCAGATGTGGGAAAACCAAATTATAGCATAAATAACGAGTAATGTTTAACTATAAAGAACTGATAAATAGACAATAATAGAAGATCCATTTGGAAGCTGTCCTATGTCGCTATTAATGAACCATTTTCTTGTAGTGAAATGATCTTGATGATGGCGAAATTAACCAAAGATAAAGTTGACTACACATCTGTTTACATGGAAGAAATGTATATGATCAATGATGCACAAAATCTATGCTATATCTGTAACTTACCATAGCCTTTACACTCGCGATGACTGTTGCCAACTCCCCTTTGATGACAAAAGTGTTCGTTGCAACCGGAGTTATGTCTCCTGGAATCTTCAATATTCTTGCTTTAAATTATTGCTTTAAAGGCACACAATAAACATCATAATTACCTCCGAATATTCAATCAACTAGCAGCCTTCTGTTATAATATATGTAAATATAAATAGTGAATATGCTATATACTGTTTTTTATGTTTAGTCCCACATCATGGGATAAGTTCTATCCCAAGCTCCTAGACCTTTATATAAATGAGCTAATGTAATGAAAATGTATGATTAATCTCTGTAGTGAATGAAATAGTTTCTTCCTCTTTCTCTATTTCCTTCTATTTTATAACACGTTATCAGCATGATCTCTAAGAAATATAGATCTACAATTGTGATAATCTATGAAATTAGATCTACTCTTTTTCAGATCTAATTATAGATCTCAAAACGGTAAGTCATTTTTCTGATCTGATTGATCTAATCTTTCAAATCATTTAGATCTCATTCCATTCTAGATCTACTTCTTCAAATCTGAATCTATTATCTTATCTTTAAGATTTTATTATATTAGTCTTATAATTTTGGATCTCATATATATCTAAACTTTGAGATCTCATTCTTTTTTGTTAGTTATTATATTTCAGATCTCATTCTACTATAGATCTAATTTTTTTGTTATTTTTCTAATCTCATTATATTGTACATCTCAATATCATGCTTATTTTTATGTTTTTGAGTTCATTTATTTTGGAAAGCAAGTTTGAACTTGACAAAATTTGATATTGTTGATTCAAGCAAATTTATTGAATTTGATTGTATTTTAGTTTGGATACGGATTTGAGAAATCCAAACATGGTTGGTAAATGGAGTTTTCATTTTGAAAACCTTTTGATTTGAATGAAGGCTTTGAAAATTATTTTGATCTATGATTTATATTTCCACAAGAAATATTTTATTGTTCATTAGAGAAACAAATATAAAGATAATACATATCTATAAGATCGTATTAAGTTTAGATCTAATATTGATCATGATTTAGCACATCTGAAGTGAATGGAAACTTTAATAAAAGCTTACATGACAAGCTTAATATCTTCCAATTTTTTCTTTAAAATAGGAAATAAAAATTGAGAACCTGCAATTTCTATAATGTAAAAGGTTGAGTTTCCATAAATCAGCGAATTTCAAGTTTCCTCAAAATAAAGAGCCAGAAGTTCCAACTAAAGAGAAAAAAGAGGATTAGAAAATTTAATCGTCAAAGGGAAATACATATATCTAGGGTTTGGATGGGTAAATAATACAATTTAATCCATGGAATCTATTGTTCATATTTCCATGTGTTATGTGATCAGATGATGCTTAAAAATGTTACCCTTTTCGTAGTCTAACAGCACTATTCATTTAATGGTTATTGTCTTTTTACTCTTTTACATTACTAATTATTACCATTGTTCCGTTGATTAAATAAGTTAGATCAACAACCTAGATTGTACAATGAATATTTTTAAAACCAGAAGTTGTATAACACAAAATCCGAGACTTGAAGTCTTGAATTATGGAAAGATTTGTTGATAAAGTCTACAAACTTAAAATCTTATCAATATTTTTCTTAATCATCCAAAATATATAAGCTTCTAAAAAAAGGTTTGCAAAAGATTTGAGAACCTGAAGTTCATCATAAATTAATGAACCTAGAGTTTTTCATGAATAGAAACTCGAAGCTTTCTTGAAATTTTGTGACATGATAAGATTGTATTTCTAGAAAAAGTTAAAAAAGATAAGCACATCATAATACGTGATAATAATATTGGATTCAAGAGAAAATCTCCAAATGAGTTTCATCTTAATTGCATTTTTCATTTACATTTTATATTGACCGTATATCTTGAAGATATATTATTGAATGACATTTCAGACATCCCCCGGATTGTAAACTAATTATTAATTTAGGCTCAGAAAGGGCATTATTTATTAACAAAGTATGAAATCAAATGATATTTCAATTCATGTTTCTCCTATTTCATTTCATTTTACATGTTTTAGCTAGTTTAATCTATTTTTTTTCCATTGTTTCAAATTATGAAAAAGTGTACATGGTTAATTTATAGGTTTGTGCAATGTAAAGTCTAATTTCATTTCAATATGTATAACACCAATTTAATTATTCTCTTTGTTGTTTTCTTATTAACTCAAAATTGAAGTTTGTTGAACACTATAAAATAATCATTACTTCTGGTTTTTACTAATCATGTTATGTTGTAAAAAATGACGTTTAGATAAATTACTTCTATGTACATATGGATAACTATTTAATTGAAGAAATGCATTTTAGTATTCTCGAGAGATGATAACTCATATAACATACTATTTTTGTTTATTGATGTGTGTATATATATTAATCTCTTAAAGATGTCTTTCTTTAAATTTATATGCAAAATTCAACATCCCAAAAGAGATGTTATAAAAAATTTATTTTTGCTCGATTGCAATTCTTTAAAAAGAAACGTAATATTCCCTGAAGGAATATCATATAAAACTTTAGAAGTAATAACAATAGTTTATCCCTAAAAAAAGGTATTGTATACTAATATTACACTCTAGAAGTAGTGGTTTTATCTCTCACATCTTAGTTTCATTTGGTGCATCTAATTTTGTTATTGTATTTAAAGTTTGATATGCCATTTCAAAAGCATTTACAACAAAAACCTCTAGTAGGGATATTTTATGCTATTGTAAAAGTTGTAATTATATAATTTATATAAATGAAATATTGTATATTGATATGGTTTCCAATACTGCATTATATATATATGTATATGTATATAAGAGATAAGTTCACTCCAGAAGTGGTGATAATAAAATATCTCTAGAAGAGATTTATAAATTTGGAAATGATAACATATCTCTAGAAGAGATTTGTTTATATATTTGGTAATTTTATTAGACCAAATAAATTCATAGAAATTTGATTATAAATGATTTCAATTTAGTTTAGATTCTAAAAGTTTGAGAGCTATGTAATGTGCATCATATATTTCATTATAATTATATCAAACCTCCCAAATAGGTAAGAAATCAAATTATCTCTAGAATACACTATGCTATGTTCACGTGTCTAATTATATCTTAAAGGTCATGTTTCTAGTTATTATTTCATAAGAAATATTATATGCATAATCATTTCTTGGAGAAATATCTTTAAATATTCTTTTGAAGAGATAGTCTATTTGTCATATTATACATTTCATGAAAGCTATAAATACCATCTTGAAGATATTTATATGTGCAACAAATATAATTGCATATTTTTATAAAATTCCAAGTGTCCAGAAGCTACTTATTTTTTTGTAAATATATCTCTTTTATTGAACTCTCAAAAGAGATGTGTAGAAATGTCTATATGCAATTATAAATTATTCTCTGATAAGTAATCATAATTAATGTTCAAAACTGATATTTGTGATATAATTGAGGAATAAAACTTAACAACTTGAAGTTGTGTGTATATTTTATTCGAACCAGAAGTTCGATATGGTTCCAAACCAGATGTTTTGAACATTATCATGTTGTTTTGACATATTACATTGACATTGATCTATAAATAGAAATTAATAGTTTGGATCCTTGTAATAGTTTGTTCTAAAAATAACTAATTCAAATGAGAAAGAATATGAAAATTTATAATATATATATGTAATACATGGACGCACATATTTATCCATATATGTAAATATTCAGCTAACAACCTGAAGTTTGTTATGAGCTCATCTTATAGATTATGTATAGATATTATTAAGTGATTTAAAATTCAATCAACATAAATGTTGAATGACCTGAAGTTATGTATGTATTCAAATGATCTATACAATAAGTAAAATACTCCAATTGACTAGATCAATGAATGAGAACAAACTCTAATAATCAATATCAATTGAATGCATCTTATTAACTAATAAAATGATCAACCTCCTATAACTGATATACATATAATTTATTTGCTAGTAGCAATGTGATAATGGATCAAAATGAGAATCCAAAGAGGATTATTATTTAATGTGACAATGTTTGTCAACGTTGAAGGGGTGAATAAAGGGATACAAGTTCATTTTGATCATCTGTGTTAAATATTTGTTAAAATATATAATGATACAAAATATTAAGTAACTTGAATAAATTATCGATTATATCCCTAGTAGACTTTCTCCAATATAGATTTGAATCCTTGAAGGATTAAAATGTGTAAACCATATCTGAAATGTTGTACAAAAGTCAGTTCAAAATATTTTTGGAGTAAGTAATAAAGATGCCAAATAAAGTATGTGAGTATTCTTGAAGAAACACTTAAGGGTGCTCTAAAAGAGATCTATGACATGATTGTCAAATAACCCTAGAAGTGGTTTAGGTACCTAAAACATGATAAATAAAGAGATCTCAATAAATCATGTGTAGAAGTCACAACAAATAATCATCGATGATAAATTTGTAAATAATAAAGCGCTTATGTTTATAAATGAATTAAAGATCCTGGATTAGAGAGAAAAACATGATTGGCCATCATGAAATTCTCCTAAATAAGAAATATGGACCTGTAGTCCATAAAATATAATTAGAAACATGTATATAAAGTGGCGAAAGCACACTAAAATTACCAAAGCACATATAGTGTCAACAACATGTTAAGTGCTATATGGGCATGATATTTTTAGAGATAATTGAATTGATTGAAGTAGTGAAAGTGTTTGAAACACTTAAAATATCCTAAAGGTATAAATATTGTTTAAATCATTCTAAGCGATGAAAGTATAAAAATTCTTGAAGAATATAAATAACTTTGGTGGTTATAAAGAAGGTAAAGAACAAGGAGCGTAGATTACAACTTCTTTTAAGTATTGTTATATTGAAAATCTTGATATACTTCAAGATGAGTAGATTACTTCCTGCTTTTTAGTATTGTTGTAATGAAATTTTTAATATTCATTAAAGATGTATAGTTGCAATACGCAAAACTGATTTGAAGCACAAAAATGAAAGCACATGAAGTGTTTTTCATAAAAGTAGCATACAAAATGCATAAAATGCAAATCGTATTTGGAAGAAACGATCTTGGAAATTTTGATTGTATCGAGGAAACTATTAATAAATTGTATTATTAATGAGATGCATATTTATGGATCTAGAAGTATCTATAACAAATTTGAGTTATCGAAAGACGAATACGAATTCAGAGGAAACTTTTAAATCAGGGGGAGCATCCATAAGTATTTTATAATGCACTCTTTTTTCTTCACTAAGATTTTTCCCACTAGTTTTTTATTAGTAAGGTTTTAATGAGGCCATTATCTTAATCCAGAAGTATCAACTCCCCAGTAACATTTGAAAATAAGTTATAATGTACTCTTTTTCCTTATTTAAGATTTTTCCCACTAGGTTTTCTTACTAAGGTTTTAACGAGGTATTATCTTGATCTAAAAGAATCAAACATCTTTTCAAGAAATAACATCTCAAATATGTTATTTAAGTTAAATTGTATTTTTATCCTTGACTAAGCTTTTTCCCATCGGGTTTTCCTTTGTAAGGTTTTTAATGAAGTATTATATTGATCCAGAAGTATCAAACTCTATTTGATGCTGTAAATTATTGAAATATGTCATACTATATTGTACTCTTTTTGCTTCACTAAGATTTTTTCTATAGGGTTTTTCTTATTAAGGTTTTTACGAGGCATTAGTTTGATCCAGAAGTATCAAACTTCATTTGAAGAAATGAGAAAATAAAATATGTCATTGTACTCGTTTTCCTGCACTAAGATTTTTCTCATTGAGTTTTTCTTAGTAATGTTTTAATGAGGCATTATTTTGATCCCGAAGTATCAAACTCATTAGAAGGAATATCATTTTATGATATCTATGCTTTTATAAGTCGCACTCTTTTACTCGTTTAAGATTTTTCCCATTGGGATTTCCTAACAAAGGTTTTTAATAAGGCAACAAACAATAACTATATCGACTGAATGGATATATGAAAACAAGATAATAATGAGATGGAGCAATCCAAGAATTTGAAGATAGCATATGAGCATCCAAGAATTTGAAGGTGCATATTCAAGGGGGAGTGTTATAATATATGTAAATATAAATAGAGAATATGCTATATACTGCTTTTATGTTTAATCCCACATCGTGGGATAAGTTCTATCCCAAGCTCCTAGGCCTTTATATAAAGGAGCTAATGTAATGGAAATGTATGATTAATCTCTGTAGTGAATGAAATATTTTCTTCCTTTTTCTCTAATGTCTTCTTATTTCCTTCTATTTTATAACACCTTCAATATTATAGCAACAATCCTCAGCTAAGAAAACTTGACAATTAAAATGAAAAAATACCATAGAAGGCGATTTGGAAACATATGTACTGTTAAGAATATAAATTAGAAAGTTTGTTAAGAATATAAATTAGAAAGTTTACCTATATTACAAGTATTATTTCACTTGCACAAATATCAATTAAGAAGTTCCGGAAAATCTTGGTTTATTGTTGGAATATCATATATTATGTGTTTTCTTGTACTTATTTAGTCAACTTACCATAAAAAATTAGTAAAAGTAGGGCATTTGACCTCTGACATAGGCCAATTTACAGTGTCATAACAGTCTATGCATCGTGGTGCCAAAAACTCTAGCACCATTAAACCCCTAGCATTTTACAGTAAAAGCAATGGGCGGTTCTTATATTTTGCAATTAAATTTGAATTTATTATGTCTTGTGTACTAATATGAATTTGATTCACCATGTGTTACGAAAAATCGTTAATATTTCCTTTCATAATCCAACATCAATTAATACCTAGCATCGTCGTATTTTATATTTGAAAGTAAAAGTGGATTAAAACAAATTTTTGGTTTAACAATGATAGAACCATGATAAATAACATCCATACAAAATTACTGTTCAAATAAAGTTTAATCTCATTTTTGTGCCTCTCAAATTCTAAATATGGAGTATTTTCATAAGCTTTTTTATAATGCTACTCGTGAAATTATAACCTTCGATACAAATATTTACCTTTAGTAGAAAGCCTATCTGAATCCCAGTACTTCAATAGTTGTTATCTTGTTTATGCAATAAAATCATATTCCTCAATAACATAATGACTTCACTTTACAGAAGCTTTTAATCAAACATAGATAAAATCTTCACCTGCCATATCACTTCTAACAACGCTAACCATAAATGGTTTTCTTCCAAGCTTTGACACACGTTTAGCTATATTTATTGCTAATCTGCAACTCATATATTTAACCTGAAAGACACAACATAATTCAAGAGAGTGGAGCATATAAAATTCCAAATACGTATGTATTTTACTAATGCAGATGCATACACATAAACTGCAGACTTTGTAGGACAACAATCGTAAAGCGAAGTATTAGCTGCATTTGAATTACGCTTTCTATGCATTTTTTTACCCTATTGTAACGAAACATGAGGATTGTTTCAAGTCATTGTTAGCGCTAAGCATTTATTAACCTAAGTGTTGGATTAAACATTCTACATTTAGTGACTACTTAACAACTTAAAAGGATCATAATGTTGCCTTGGTGAGGGCAACCATTTTCCTCTGCAATATTCCAAGGACGAACATTGAGACAAGTTTATGTACCAAAACCTTGTAATATATTGCATGCATATGTTTAATTGAATCGCTTTAATTAACGACATTTTACTTCTTTGTAAGACTTGCTCAAAGAACTGCCAACTCTTGTGGCACACAACGCAAATAACATGCTTGATTATATGTCATAACAATGCACTAAACATCTTCAAGAAAAACCATACGAACTCTCATCAATATAAAATAGTTGAAGAGACAACCAATCCCATATGCTACAGAAATATTGTATAGACCATGCCAATTACTATGGTTCTTGGAAGTGCGTCCTGACCCATATTAGGCTTTGCATGAATGTCCAATACCATGCTACCTATAATCACATGTGGCTCTAAGGCTCCTCTTGGGAGTTTTGTGGTACCGGTTATGAGAGGTTTTGAGAGTACTGGTTTTAATTGTAAATGATCATAGCGGTTTTGATTGGCTTACATGAAGTGTTGTTATAATCGATCAATACATGCTTGAGAGTTTAACATATACCGGTTTTGAGAGTTTTCCATTAAAGTAATATTGCATACATATCCATATATTTATTCTCTAACTTTGTGAAGATTAATTCTATAATATAATTAGTGGGCGTATAATTTAGAAAAAATGTTTTAACTCCTCAAAACACCTCATTTGATGGGTTGAGATTATCATCAAAATTACACTGCATCAGTTTTCACCGGTTTTATAACCAACAATAACTGGTGTGAAAAATAACTTATAGGCAAGGGTTATGATAATACCTAAGATACAAAACCGTCCAAAACCATTTTAAACCGGTAGAAAAAAACTCTCAAGCGGAGCCTAAATGCATGGCAAAAAAAGCATTTATATTGTTCTACAACATATTATAATTAGATTATTGAAGAAGAAAAATCTAAAAGAAGCATATATGAAAAAAGAAAATTATTACGTGATTAATATCGATTCTGTTAATTTGAGAAGAGATGAGATGTCCAACTACAATCCGCAATCTCTTTTCAGCCGATTTTTCCATTTTTTGTTGAAAATCAATAAGAATTTCTTATCATATGCAATCTCAGCATCTAAGTCTGAGTTAAGAAAACATCAAAGGATCAAAATCGAATTTCTCAACAAGCTTTTCCAATTTCTTACTTTCTGATTCAGACTAAAATTCATTGGATCGCCCCATATCAAACTAAAGTATATTTTCTGCTGGATTTCAGGATGTTGAGTTGGGTTGAAACTGATATTCATACTATAAGATATCAAATCGATTTCTTAGGCTGAAAAACTGTTGTTTTTTTAAGATGGAAAGATTGTGCTGGATTTGAGCATTGGTGAGATGAAGTGAAGTGGAAAAAATGAAAATCATTTGCTAAGGAAATAACACTATTTAACTTTGGTTATAAGAAAACGGAATCAAATAACGCTATTAGCTTCCATGCATTTGCTTCGGTTCTAAGTCAGATGGTAAAAAAATACATTTTGTATTTTTAATGTTTTGCATGTAACAATTACTTTGTTTGTTAAGAGAAACCAATGTAAATGATACTATTTTCTTCAATTGCTAACACAAATGAAGCGAGACAACAAGCATATTGCGTAATAGTGTTGGATAAGAAAAAAAGAAGAAGGTAGACCTCTTACTCATAATTTAATTGTGATAAATAAACAACTTGGACTTAAAATGAGTATTTTTATGTTAATAATTAGACCTTGTATAAAGTCAAATGCTCAACTCTAGAGAGAGATCGAGAGAGTCACATTGCTCAAGTGCGCAATTATAGAGGTTGATATGATTGTCAATATGTAAGTCAAAATAATCGATCCTCTTTGTTCAGTGGGCAAGTCATAAATTCATATGCAAAGCAAGGGTCCAAATGAAGGCGATCATACAAATTATCATCGATTAAACTCCTTGGTTACAAAGTCCTTATTTCAGTTTGACCTAATAGCCATGGAAATCCCAGTTACAAGTTTTTCTCTATCCACTCAAGACAAATGAAAAATGAGAAAGAAGGATTATCTAGAATTTGGCACATTTCTAACTGGGAGTATATGCTTATTTAAAAAGATTTGGACCATTAGATTCATGACAAGTGTCATTTGTTAAGAACGAACAGTGATGATTTACTGATGTGACTTGTAAGAAATGCGGATTACGGATCTTAAGGTTAGTATAAACACTAGAGGGGGGTGAATAGTGTTTTAAGGAATTACTAATTCTTTTTGATTTTATATTAATTTGAACACAAATATATGCAATATTCAGACACAGATATGATCACAGATTCAAACACAGATGCAAATATAAAGTAAAAGCAGTAAAGGAAAGAACACACCGGATTTTACACTGGTTCGGAGTTACCCTACATCCAGTCCCGCACATAAGTACAGATTTCCTTTCAAAAGCAATCTTTACAATTACAACCCTCGATTTCAAGGCCACAAGGTACACCACTCCAGATTCACAATCCTCTAGGTAGAGATACTTGATTTCCCGGGCAACAAGTTCACCCAATTGATTTCCTAGGCTACAATCACACCTTTTCTCACTTGATTGATTTCCAAGGCTACAATCACACCTTTTCTTACTTGATTGATTTCCAAGGCTACAATCACACCTTTTCTTACTTGATTGATTACAAAGAAGCCTATAACTCTGAATAGCACTGGGATCTTGTTGAGATAGTGATAGAGAATCAAACCAGAAATGATCTAGTTATATTCAATGGTGATTTCGGTAAAGTAATGGTAAGAATGTATATAAAGAAATGTGGAAGAAGAAGAGGAGTGAAAACCAAAAAAATATTGTTAAAAATTCGTTGATAACATCCCCTATTTATAGAAGAACAACAGCCATGTCTATTCATGAAAGGTTATGGCGAATAGACACTTCTTTTGAAATTCAAATTTTTGAAACCAACTGCCACTATGTCGACATGGGTATCTTGGGTATGTCGACATCCCAAAGGAAATTTTGGTGATTTGTTTTTCTTTGAAAATTACTTCTATCTTATATTAAAACTATTTTAAACTTTATAAATATACTTAACTATAGTTAAAATACATAAGTAAATATAGAGAATAATATATATAAAATTTTACTATAATTTTATATTTAAATCTAAGTATAAATATAAATATATTATAATTAAAAGATAGTTTAAAACAAGAGTTTATTTAAAAACAAAATCAAAGAATATTTTAAGGCTAAAACATCTTTTTGAAAATCATTTGAAAAGATAATTTTTAAGGCTAAAACATTTTGAAAAGCAGTTTTGAAAATCATTTTGAAGTAGTTTTGCAAACTTCTTCCTGCAGAATATCTCATCACATCAGGACTCGAGAACTTGTACAAAACCAGGATGTTCGTGAGTTTGTAAGCCACTTGTCGTAGGTTTGTAAGTTACTTGTCGTGGGTTTGTAAGCCACTAAAAAGGTAGAAATGGGTTCCATCCCAAATGAAATATGGAGTGAAGATTTCAGTGCTATTATGAAGTTTTAACATAATTCTAGACTCAATACTTATCTTGTACTATTTGATAATCTTGTTATTCTTGATATTCTTGATACTCATGAGTCTTCAATCTTGATATCTTGAATCTCTATACTGTACAGTCTTCATTCTTGATACCAGCATGGTGAAATCCTGCATATACATATATATCTAAACTATAATGTTATTATTTATATTTTATAATCTTATTCTAAGGTTGTTGTCATCAAAACCATCATCTCAAGGACTAACAGTCTCCCACTTTTTGATGATGACAACCTTTATTTATAAAATATTATTTCTATCCTATTGACTCCCCCTAAAACTAATAATTCCCCCTTAATCTATGCCTAACTATCCTATATTTTATACTTCTCCCCCTTTGTCATCAACAAAAACTAACTCCAAACTATATAACTCCCCATCATTCTTGTACTAAAGTACCTGCATTAATAAACTATACAATGGAGTATATAATGTATAGATTAAGAGATAATTATATTGATAAACATGATAATTAATCAAAGATCATATAGATATCAATGCATATGTATACATGTTTTGTACAACAAATATCAATCCACACCAAATATCAATCCATATCAAATCAAATCAAAACAAATGAAATCAAATCAATCAAAGCAAACAATTCAAATCAAACAAAGCAATCAAATCAAACATTACGAGGAACTTCCACCCATCCTTCTTCTCCAAAAATAGGGTCTGCTTTAATGGCATCCCAATTTTCATTGTCATTGGTGAGAGAGACTGGAGGATGTGCTTCGTTATCATCCTTGTGCAGGGAGGAAATCATCCATCGTATTGCATCGAAATGTCTTTCTTGCTCCTTGATCATCTGCATTTGACTCAACTCTAAGTGTCGCTGGTTACGAAGAATGAACGAAAGAATATTCTTGAAAGAATTAAGAGTTTCTTCAAGATTTTCGATTAAATTATGAATTGGATTGGCCATTTTTTAGTTTGAGAGAAGAATGATAGACAAAGTAGATAAGAAATAATATTGAGTGATGAATTCTGGAAGAAATAGGTATTTATAGGTGTAGAAATTCGTTTGAAATGAATAGACATAAGGTAGTTATTCAAATTTCAAATTTAAAATGAAATGTCATTTCTGACCAGTACATGTCGACATGGTCATAGGGGGGATGTCGACATGGTGCAGTGAATTTTGATGGCTTATTTTGATTTTGTGAATAATTGTGTGTGTGTATATATATATATATATATATAATATACTAACATTTATTCTGGAGATAAGATAAGCTAGATAACAGAAAAAGGAATTCAATTTCATTGCTTAATAGAGTGATACAATGATTAATCATAACAAACTACATGAACATTCAAACAAACTAAACTAATACAACATGAAATGAAAAGATAGAACTAGTTAGAGGATGATGAAGATGAAGATAATCCAAGTTTCTTGCTTACTTTGGAAATAAACTTGTTCATCTTGGATGAAATTTTATCCAACTTCTTACTAACGGATCGTTTAAGAACCCGTTGATTCTTAACAATGGTCTTTTGGTTATTGAGAAGAGTTTTGTTGGTTGGATTAGGAGGATAGTAAATACTTTCCAAGGATGTTTCACCTTCTTCTTCTTCTTCTATTTCCATTTCATCCCTTTCTTCTTCTTCTTCCTCTTCCTCCTCTTCCATCTCTTCATGAACCAAACGCTCTTCCTTTTCGGCAAGAGTCTCATACGGTTGAAAAACAAATGGAATTTTCATAAGAGAAATATTTGAGTGATTGAAAACCTTTCTTGAAACAAATTCTTCTCCTTTGAAATCTACTCCAAAATAGTTAAAAATCCGAGTGAGATAAATTCCATGATACAAAGTATTCTCACCCATTTTAAGATTTTTGGGACGAAGTTCATCCAAAATAACTTGCGCCCAATTAACATCATAATTTCCAAAAATAGAAAAAAGTGCTTTGCAAACTTTTAAAGTAGGATTGTTAAAATTCCCCGATCTTGGGGTCAAAGTATGTTGTAAAAGAAGATTGACAATTCTAGCTTTTGGTCGAAAGTTTCGATTTTTGAATTCAAAATTATCATTTCCTTCAAAAATATGATGAAACGTCTCATGATCATTTTCATCAATATTAAAACTAGAAAGATCCATTCCCGTATTCTTGCAATTGGGAATGGTACCCAAAAGATCACAATTTAAAACGATTCTAGTGCCTTTGACACTACTCTAAATTTCATCATCGTTTCCATTATAAAATCCTCGATTAAGATTTGCATAAAAAAATTTAACAAGATTTGGATAGCAAACAAAATCATTTTGAGAAGCATTAATAAGACTAAGAACATGATTATTTGCAAAAAGAGAATCAATTTCATAAGTAGAAAAATCTTGAAATAAAGCAAACTTTCCGGGATGGACTTTTCCATAATTAGCATAATTGATGTATGCTTTTATGGCCTCCGGATCATTGAAGAGTTTCTCTTTTATCTTTCTGAAAATTCTCATGGTGGAAGGGTTGCTTGAAGAAGCCATTAGAGTAGAGAGTAGAGAGCTTGAAGTTTTGAAGAGAGAGTTTGAATTTGAAAATGAAAGTGAAAAGATGTGATAAAAGATAGTGAATAAATAGATTCTCAAAGGACATATTCTTTGGTCAAAAGATGCCTTTTCAAAGAATTGAATGAAGTGAAAAGGTGGAGGGAAATTCAACCATTTGAATTCAAATTTTGAATTTCAAATTCTGTACCCATGTCGACATCATGGTAGGGACCATGTCGACATGTGTTTTTGAATTTCTATAATTTATTTTTCATAAGAATTCTAATATATATATATTCTTATTATTTTTAATGTCTATATATATCTGGAATATTATTAGTATATTCCATAAGATATTATGATACTAAAAAATAAAAATAATAATAACATAAGATAATAATAAAAAATAAAAAATTTAAATTTCAAACAACACACCAATTCAAAATCAATCAATCAAGCAATCAATTCTAAGCATGCAATTTCAACCGATTGTATTGTAAATGTGTACCTTTTTCTGAGTCTGTTTCTCTGAATTCGTTGCAATAGTGAACTGCCGTGAAACACATATTTGAATTATCTGTCTTTTGATCATCATCACTTGAAGACGAGTTTGAGTCATCTAGAGTAGCAGTAAAAGCACGTTTTCATTTCTTTACGGAATCATTGTTTATAGGAAGGTTTTGCTTATCTCGATACGTACAGTCTCTTTTGATATGCCCTGATTTGTCACAGTTGAAGCATTTGATATTGTTTGGCACTACATTCTGATTTCCTGCATTCTTATAGTTATTTCTCTTGAGATTATTCATCTTTCTGTATTTCAGAAATTTCCGAAAATTCTTGGTCATAAAGGTTATCTCTTCATCATTATCGCTGTTTGAGTCCAATCCATCGGTTAATGCATTGAATGCCATTGATTTCTTTTCAGATGCTTTGCTTTCTCTTCTCCCGATCATTTGGACTTCAAACGACATTAGATTTCCAATTAATTCTTCTATCTTTAAGGTACTGATGTCATTTGCCTCTTCGATTGCAAGTGTCTTTTGATCCCATTCTGGAGTAAGAGAATTTAAGACTTTTCTGACTTGATCTTCTTCAGAAAATTCCTTTCCTAAGGATATTAGAGAATGCACAATATCCTGAAATCTACTATACATTTCTGAAATAGACTCATTAGAATTCATTTTAAATAATTGAAACTGATTTGTGAGCATGGAAATTTTGGTCTGTTTAACTTTGCTTGTTCCTTCGTGAGTAACTTGCAAAGTTTTCCAAATTTCATATGCAGACTTACAAACTGACACTCTATTAAATTCATTCCTATCAAGTGAACAAAATAGAATATTCATTGCTTTAGAATTATTCTATGCAATAGTCTTTTGCTCAGTGGTCCACTGTGCAAAATTAGTTGTGGGTTCAGAACATTCATTCTGTGTGATATTCCAAGTGTCTAGACTTACAGATTGTAAATATATTTTCATCCTATATGCCCAGTATGCATAGTTACTGCCATTAAAAAGTGGTGGTCTGGCAGTAGACTGACCTTCTACAAATGAACTAGTACCAATAGTAATATAACTAGTGTTAGTAATAGTACCAGTGTTGGTATCCATTTTGAAAACTTTTCAAAATTCAGATTATGAAACTTTGAAAACTTTGCTCTGATACCAAATATGAGAAATGCGGATTACGGATTTTAAGGCTAGTATAAACACTAGAGGGAGGTGAATAGTGTTTTAAGGAATTACTAATTCTTTTTGAGTTTATATTAATTTGAACACAAATGTATGCAATATTCAGACATAGATATGATCACAGATTCAAACATAGATGCAAATATGAAGTAAAAGCATTAAAGGAAAGAACACACCGGATTTTATACTGGTTCGGAGTTACCCTACATCCAGTCCCGCACACAAGTACGAATTTACTTTCAAAAGCAATCTTTACAATTACAACCCTCAATTTCAAGGCCATGAGGTACACCACTCCAGATTCACAATCCTTTGGGTAGAGATACTTGATTTCCCGGGCAACAAGTTCGCCCAATTGATTTCCTAGGCTACAATCGCACCTTTTCTCACTTGATTGATTTCCAAGGCTACAATCACACCTTTTCTTACTTGATTGATTTCCATGGCTATAATCACACCTTTTCTTACTTGATTGATTACAAAAGAAGCCTATAACTTTGAATAGCACTAGGATCTTGTTGAGATAGTGATAGAGAATCAAACCAGAAATGATCTAGTTAAATTCAATGGTGATTTCGGCAGAGTAATGGTAAGAATATATATAAAGAAATGTGGAAGAAGAAGAGGAGTGAAAACCAGAAAAATATTGTTAAAAATTCGTTGAAAACATCCCCTATTTATAGAAGAACAACAGCCATGTCTATTCGTGAAAGGTTATGGCGAATATACACTTCTTCTGAAATTCAAATTTTTTAAACCAACTGCCACTATGTCGACATGGGTATCTTGGGTATGTCGACATCCCAAAGGAAATTTTGGTGATTTGTTTTTCTTTGAAAATTACTTCTATCTTATATTAAAACTATTTTAAACTTTATAAATATACTTAACTATAGTTAAGATACATAAGTAAATATATAGAATAATATATATATAATTTTACTATAATTTTATATTTAAATCTAAGTATAAATATATTATAATTAAAAGATAGTTTAAAACAAGAGTTTATTTAAAAACAAAATCAAAGAATATTTTAAGGCTAAAACATCTTTTTGAAAATCATTTGGAAAGATAATTTTTAAGGCTAAAACATCTTTTTGAAAATCATTTGGAAAGATAATTTTTGAGGCTAAAACATTTTGAAAAGCAGTTTTGAAAATTATTTTGAATTAGTTTTCCAAGCTTCTTCCTGCAGAATATCTCATCACATCAGGACTCGAGAACTTGTACAAAACCAGGATGTTCGTGGGTTTGTAAGCCACTTGTCATAGGTTTGTAAGCTACTTGTCGTGGGTTTGTAAGCCACTAAAAAGGTAGAAATGGGTTCCATCCCAAATGAAATATGGAGTGAAGATTTCAGTGTTATTATGAAGTTTTAACATAATTCTAGACTCAATACTTATCTTGTACTATTTGATAATCTTGCTATTCTTGATATTCTTGATACTCATGAGTCTTCAATTTTGATATCTTGAATCTCTATACTGTACAGTCTTCATTCTTGATACCTGCATGGTTAAATCCTGCATATACATATATATCTAAACTATAATGTTAGTATTTATATTTTATAATCTTATTCTAAGGTTGTTGTCATCAAAACCACCATTTCAAGGACTAACATGACTCACGTTTGAAATGACATATGGCACAACTTCCTTTCTCTGTCATGATGACATTGCGATGCTGACCCATTCATAGTTTTCCATATAACTAGCCAGATGTTGATTTCATGTGGATTACTAAACATTTGATAGCACAGAAGCATCAATACTCAACAGCTCGCCCTATCAAAATGTGATACCTTAGTAGAGTCGACATTGATAACTCATTAGATCACATGTAATAGCTCAGTAGCATTAACATTTGATAGCTCAAGTGATCACTATGCGATAGCATTAAGGTATCATCCCTCGATAGCTTCATTGACCATTATGCGATAGCTTTAAGGTATCATCCCTCGATAGCTCCATTGACCATCATGCGATAGCTTTGTAATCACCAACCTTCGATAGCTTGTTTAGTCAACTTGCGATAGCTTTGAAATCACAAACCTTCAATAGCTTGTTTAGTCAATTTTCAATAGTTTTGAGATCATCAACTTTCGATAGCATGTTTAGTCAACTTACGATAGCTTTAAGATTATCAACCTTCGATAGCCCTCTTAACATGCGATAATTCATTTTTCACCAACATGCGATAGTTTGTTTTAAGCTTTCTCCTCTCAATGGCTTCTTTTTCTATCAATTTGTGATAGCATTTTCTACCTGCGATAGCTAGTACTTTTTGGGTATAACATTTGCTCCCCTTTTAATAATATCATTTTATACTTGCATAAAATTCTACTTCTTTAGTTCCCTTTTCGACTTAAACTCTTCATATTGTTGAATCTTTATATCTTGGTCGTTCTTTTTGTTCTTATGATCTAATGGTTAATGTACATTCTTTCTTCTACCACAAATAGTTTTCTGCTTCTATCCTCCTTTACTAGCTTCTAAAATCAATCTTCGATTAATTTCTCAAGCGAACTCTGATTCTTCAAAGACCTTCGTTTGGTAATTATTTATTTATCATTTATTTGTTGATTGTTTTGCTAATTTATCATCATTATTTGATTTGGCTTAATCATTTCTAATTTTATGTTTTTGTGAACTTGTTGATTTCGTAATTCTTAGTAGTTTCCCTCGGATTTCTTTTCAAGTTAGCATTTTGATCCTATTTTAATCTGCTTAGGCTATGTTTCTTTTTAGGAGGTTTCAGGTTTCATCGATCTAATATTCATTTAGGAATTTTATTGCTGGTGACATATCCGTTGTCTCGACGCACAATAGTTCACCCTTTGAAAACCAGTATTTCGTTATTACCAATACTCGATAGTTCACTACTCAAAAGTTAATATTATTTACTATCAAAAATTGATTGCTCACCATGGAAAGGTTAATTTTCTTTAATTGATTTCCTCAACCCTCGACGGTTTTTTTAACCTTGAATACAATTTTATATTATTCATAATTTATTTATGTTAAAAAGGAGTTAAAAATAAATTAAAATCGGAATCAAAATTAGGGTGAAATTTCTGGAATATCCGAAAAGGAATCAAAAATTTCTAGTGAATGGAAAGGAAATGAAAATTGAAACTTTGAACCTTGGCTGAAATAACATGTTAAAAGTTTGTCTAAAGATTTGTTGGTCAAAGTTGTAGCTAGTACTGTTTATCTATGAAATAAGTTTCTACACGAAGTGTTCTAAATATGATACCCGATGAAGCATGGAGCACGTTTAAAATAAAATTTCATAATTTTTGTTTTATTATTTGTGGGTTTGGTACTACATGAAATGCATTGGATGTTTGATGAGAAAGGGCAAAACTGCATATGATCTGTTAACAAGAAAACTTGTAAACACCTCAAAGTGGAGTTTGAAGAATAAGTGACCTCTTCGAAACCTCCTTTCGATGTAGATGAAGGTTGCTTATACTCTTCGATTAGGTAAAGATGGTAGGAAACACTTCTGTGACACCTTTCGACTCAGTCAAAAGGCCAATTTAGCTTTAAGGAATCTTTTCGAGCCGATTGGTTTGCGTCTTAGTCGAAGCCTACCTCCGACACTACCGAGATGGTTTAATTAGGAGACTTAATGATTCTAGAAATAGTTGCGCAGGAAGGGTTTTTTTAATAAGTAATCTTGTCAACACCCCAAAGTAGAGTTTTTAAGACAAGGTCAATTCCTTATGGTTCCTTTTAGAAGAATCGAGGAGGATGGAATGTGTGTATTTACCTTGGTATCCTTTTGAAATAGGTTGTTGTAGTGAAAACTTGCTTAAGCCGACCTTTCAACTCAATCAAAATGAATATTTCCCTTCCTTATTAGCTTTTTGACTTCGTTGAGATAAATGGGTTTCCCTTCGAAATCTCTCCTTTCGAAGTGGAAGCAGAATCCAAAATAGATGGTCATTGGGATCACTGGATGAAGGTTGACTTAGAGGGTTTCGACCTAGTCGAAGGCCATACTTGTTGTGTGGTTAGGACTTTAGTCAAGGATCTGAGGTGGAGATTTCGACCTTAACGAAAGCCGTGGACTTATCTGTCTTGGATTTGTATTGTTAATCTCAAATTACAATGATCTAGAGATAGTTTTCGACCTCATCGAAAGCAGGATCTTTAGGCTTCTTGTGTCAATCCAAGGTTTAAGTGGACTATGGTTAGGTTTCGACCTTGTCGAAAGAAGTAGCCCAGGGGAAGTTAGCTTGAAGCATTTAGACTGAAGTTATTTGAATATATGAGGTTTCGACTGTGTCGGAAGGGTCCTTTCGATATAGGCAACACCTGAAACACAATGTTATACCTGATGAAAGCTTTAAGAATGGTAAAGTAATCTGTAAAATTGACAGCTTCCCTTTCGCAAGCTAAAGATGATTTTATTACTCTAAAGCCCCAAATAAATTTAAAAATTAGTGTTTACAGCTCTTTTAATTAAGAAAATACAAGTTTAGAATGGAAAGATTCGGATCCATTAAACATGACCCCTGAGGTCTTATTTATAGGTGTAGGTCAGCACCTTTCGACCAAGTGCTTTCGAAACAATCGGAAGGTTTGCTTTCCTACTTTCATGCGCATCTCTTGAGTCATAGCTTTCGACCTATTTGAAAGGTTAAAAGGGTTGTATGGCCATCCTTTCGCTGCCGCTAAAGACTGGGCTTCCTCTTGTTCTGTTTTATTCCTTTCGACTTCGTCGAAAGGCTTATTGCTTTATTGCTTCTGACTTCATCGAAAGGCACTGCTTGGCCACTCTCGACTCTGTCGAAAGGTGTATAACTGTGCTTTTCCTTTAGCTATTTGCACGCTATGTAAGTTAGCATGGGTGTTGGCCTTCATTGCTGTCGAAACATATGCTTTATGGGGTTCGAATGAGTCGAAACATTGTTGAGAGATTGGCTTTCGGAGACTCCATTCGAAAGCTTTCCATCCGACTGGTGCGGAACCTTATCTCTTCCTTCATAAGTGAGAATGGCTTTAACCTATTCGAAAGGCTTATATATGCTTTTGAAAGGGTTGACTCGGATGTTCATTCTTCTGGTGGAGGTAAATGTAGACGAAACCAATCGCTACGAATGGTTTGGCATGAAATGCTGAAAGTATGCTATTCTTTGCCTTCGAAATGTATCTTTCTACCCTATCGAAAGCTCTTTGCTTATCCTAAACTTTTTCGAAACATCCTTTTGACCCCTTCGAAAGGTGCTGCTAGCACCATCGTCTTCTTGTTGAAACTCTATCTAACGTTGAGATACACCACCCTAATGGCTTCCGATCTTCCTCATTTCTTTTGCTCCTTCTTTCATAATTTTTTTCTTGAGAACATTTTATGGATAACATTTAGCCCCCCTAGTATGAAAGAAGCTTTTGTTCTTTAGGATAAATACTCCAAAGAATTTCTTTCTTTGTTTTCTGTAAAACAGATAATGACTACTATTATGATTATAACCTTGTTATAAGACCAGGATGGGTAACTTTATAAATCCAGATATTATCTGGCTATTTTGTTGGGTAGAACATTCAAGTAATTATATGACCAAATTCTTTTAATACTAATAATAGATATATGAAACGATGTCACCTAGTCTGTTGTCGTTAATTTAAGTAAATAGACCTTTCCCAAAAGGCCATTGTATACACCTAATCCTCTATTCTCAGGTTATATTTTCTTCAGCCATCAAGGATCAATCCCTCGCTTTTGGCGGTTTTATCTTGTTCCTTTGCTATGACTTTGCTTTTATCCCTGCGCTTCGATGAAAGTCCAACTGGTACTAAGAAACTCTTGTATAGAATTCAAATTCAGAAATTCACTAAAAAGTTCTTAACTTATCATGAAAATTCATTGACGATATCTAAAATTCACAAAATCAGAAATCTGATATGAGATCATCAAAATCCAACAAGGATATCTAAAATATGGAACCCATAAATCATCATAAAAATTCAATCAGAAACTTTTGAATTCTCAAATACATAAGATCATTATGAAGAGAAGCCGAAAATTCAGGAATCTAGGAATGTGTTTAGAAAATTGTTAGGACCTCATCTGCTAAACAATCTGCACGAAACTCTTTCCAACACAAAGTCAAAAATTCAATAAGAAATCTATAGATTATCATGGAAATTCAACAAAGAAGTTACGAAATCAAGAATTCATGAAAACAAGAAATCAACAAAAAACCATCATGAAAATCCAATAGGGTAACCAAGTGTATAACATCCGCAAATCACCTTAAAAGGCAACATGGAAATTTTGAATTCCCAAGACCGAAAACTCAATAAGATCATTATGAAATCTCAATAAGGAAATTAGGAATATAAAATCCATAAGTCATCATAGAAGTCAACGTAGAAATTCAGAATTCTCAAAATCAGAAATTCAATAAGAAATCACTATGAAATCTCTATAAGGAAATTAGGAATATAAAATCCACAAATCATCATAGAAGTCAACACAGAAACTCAGAATTCTCAAAATCAAGAATTTAATAAGAAATCATTATGAAATCTCAATAAGGAAACTAGGAATATAAAATCCACAAATCATCATAGAAGCTAATATGGAAACACGAAAATTCACAAAATCCAATATCAAAACATCATGTGAAGAAACAAGGAAATTGAAAATTCATGAAATCAGAAATCCACCCAAAATCTTGTTAGGATCTCATCTGACGAATAGATTGCTCACAATTTCATTTAATACAAAATAAAAAACTTATCTAGTAATGGTAAGCTCAATAGATTCAAGCAAAAGATTTCTATGCCTATCTGGCCTAAATTCTAATACTATGCCAAAGACTTATTCTAAACTTATACTTTGAATAGTGATAAGGGTTCTTGTTATTCAAAGGGAAGTACCCTATTAATAAATGTGTGATTCCTACCTTTAAGTTAGTAGTAATATTATTATATTGGAACCGAGTAGTTCCGTAAATCCATGCAGTTATTCAGAAAGTAGTTCTGTAGTACCAGTCAGCCATTTGGAGTAGTAGTTCTGTAGTACCAGTCAGTCGTTCGGAGTAGTAGTTTCGTAGGACCAGTCAACCGTTCAACAGGTAGTTTCATTCGATTGTTCAGATTTTCAATCGTTCAACATGTAGTTTTGTTCAGTTGACTAGCCGTTCAGCAGTGCAAGCTCCATTTGACTAGTCGGTCGTTCAATAGTGCAAGCTCCATTTGACTAGTCAATCGTTGAGCAGTGTAAGTTCCATCCTACTGCTTGGTCGTTCAGTAATGCAATGGTATAAGTCACATATATATATATATATATGTGTGTGTATGTATGTATGTATAGACTCTTCTATCTTAAAGGGTCACCTTATTTCTAAGGATTAAGGTATGGTTTGCTCAATCTATTCTTCAATTGAAGGCACTTTCGTCTTTGTAGTAAAAATCCTTTGTCCATTCCGCTCCTTTAATTCTTATATAGATCTTGGTTTTCTATTTTGAATTACTGATCTCTTTATCCATTTACTTGTCTCGTGTTTCCTTTTAGGATACAGATTTCTCAATCCTTTGCTGTGGTAATTACTTTTCAGAAATCAGATATTTCGAAGGCTGTAAGTTGACCTTTTGTTCTTTTTGGTTATAATCTTAAATGTCTTGACCTTTTGTTCAAAGGCTGTAAGTTTACTTGTCTCGTGTTTCCTTTTAGGATATAGATTTCTTTCTTTAACCCTTTTCTCTTTTGGGTTTTGACTTTTGATTTGTAGACATCTTTGTCTTTCTTCATCTGTTTAGTGGCTCTTTTGGGCCTCCCTTGGTTCTAAGGGATGTAGTGTATGTTGGATTGACCTTTCTCTAAAAGGTTGCTGAGGGGTGTTTAACCCGACCCTCCCCCTAAGAGGTGATTTGGACGTTAGGGGTTCTTTGTGTTGGATCTTATGTTTTGATTAATGACAAGAAATTCAACCGACACGAAGATTCATGAATCTACGACAAAGAAATACGAAGACCGAACTCAACAATATAAAGTATGGTTCATATATATATGTTGTTTAGAGTCTGTATATTATACTAGAATTATGTTAAAATCTCTTCGATATGATATACACCACTGACACGTACACAAAGCTGTGCAAATGCACATAGCAGGCTAAAATCAGTCGGCTAAACATATCCATTCAGACGGCTGACTACTGAAACATAGAATATTTTTCTATGCAGTTTCATCCGGCTGAATGGAAACATTCAGACGATTGAATAAGACCAAAAATGACCTATTTTCTTGTTGTATCAAAATTAAAACAAATCAGATGGCTGGATTAAAAATTCAGACGACTGGTGATCGATAACGGCTATTTTTCTAAAGGGATCCTTCTTTTCAACGAAGAGAAACATCTTCTAATTTAAGGGTTGCATCTGTTCCTTTTCATCGCTCTTATTCATCAAAGATTGCAACTCTTAAAATTCTATAAATAGAGTCTAGAATCCAACAAACATTTTAACTTATTATTAGTTTTCTTGATTTCTTAAACTCTAATTCTCTATTTACCATTTGCACTCAAAATACATACAATCTCTGATCATTGATCACTCTATGTTCCACATTCTTCAAGCACATTACACTATATATCATAAAGGAGAAGATTATAGGAAGATTGTACTTTATTGACTTATCAGTGCTATTTAAAGAGCATATTACAGTCGGATACTTTTGTTTATTTGTAAAGAAGTCAAGTTCGGATGCTCAGGCGGTAGAAATCTTGTTCGATTGCTCAGGTGGTTAAAGTGCTATTCGGTTGCTTAGGCAGTAGAAGTCCTATTCGGTTGCTCAGGCAGTGTAATACATGTTCCTCCGGGTTAAGAGAGGGTTGCTAATTAAATTTCAGAAGGAGTCTAGAACTGGACATAGAACGGGAGTTCGAACTAGTATAAAAATCCCTGGTGTCATTTACTTTACTGCTTTATTTATTTACTTACTATTTTATATTCCACACAAGTAGTTTATAAATACATCCATATTACACGATCCTATAACACAGTCACTTTCATTTGGTAACAGAGCCTGGGATTCTAGAGATCGTAACAACATCCTAGAATAAATGGCCATAAAGAGATCTAGTCAAGGCAATAGGAAGAGGAACAGAAATAAAGAAGAATCAAAGGAGCAAACAAACAAATGCTTCATGGCTAAACTCAGATCACAATCGGTATGCTTAGATTCTTTATATAAAGATATTTTGTTAGCACATGATGAACTATTAAAAGATTGTAAAACTTTGAATAAAGTTAACAAAATTGCTTTAGCTAAGTTAAAAGATTGTGAGCAAGAAATTTCCAATTTAAAAGAGGAAAATAAATTTTTGGTAAAACAAACTAAATGTTTTGAAAATACCGTAGAAGAACTTGTTTTACAAAAAGATTTCCTACAAAAAGAAAATGAGCAGTTAGAAGATAATAATAATGAACTTTTTGAAGAAATCATTGTTTTGTAAAATAAAAATACATTTTTGAAAATTCTTTAAATAATTCTAGCTCTTTAATTTTATCTTTTGAAAAAGTGAATGAATCTCTAATTAAAAAGAATTTAGAATTATCTAAAGAATGTGAGATTTTAAAAGATAATAGTAATATTTTGCAAAAAGAAGTTTATAATTCTAAAGAAAATTTTGAAAGATTAAATAAAAAAATCATTAATTTTAACAAAGGTAAAGATATCTTATCTTCCTTGATTACAAATTCGAAAGCTCACAATGATAAAAGTGGTTTGGGATATAAACAAGCTAAAAGTAAAAATAATACTAGATATGCATTCTTGTAAACTAGTATTAGTGCTAGTACTAGTAACCAAGGTAGTTTTAAAATCAGTTACAGTCATAATAGTACTTTGTTTAGAAATGATAGAAATTATTTCAAGTAATAAGCTAATGACTAAAAGTATTAAGATATGGATTCCAGCTAATATGATTGATCATGATAAACAACTTCATATTAGCAACTATTTTAAGAATGTGATTTGTAATGAAAACTATATCTATAAAGGTTCAACCACATCTAAATGGGTATGGTTTCCTAATATTAGAAAATTATAAGAAACTTGGGTATCACATGCTTTAAATGGTATTTTTTTTGATACCTTAGATTATAAGTAGTAGTTTTTTTTAAAAAAAAATTCATTATTTTTTTTAGAGGGTACAACCACATCTATTTTGGTAAGGTTTTCATCATATGATTAACCCTTGGACCCTAACATAGTAAGGGGGTACCAAAATGATTATTATTTATTGCAGGTACTTGAAGAAACAAAAGGAAAATGATAGATTTTGGATTTTTAAAGGATGTTCCATATATTTAATAGAATTATGTCGTCATATAAACTCTGCTTTTTGTCAATGATAAAGGGGGAGAAAGATATTGCTCTAACACTATTTGCAGCAGGAATAAAAGCACAGATTCAGAGGGAGAAACTGAAAGATAAGGCGAGCATATATTCAGGGGGAGATATAGAACTACGGAGCAATATTGTCGAGATTCATTCATATCACAAACGGTGTTGTCATCATCAAATAAGGGGAGAATGTTGGATCTTATGTTTTGATTGATGGCAAGAAATTTAACCGACATGAACATTCACGAATCTACGACAAAGAACTACAAGACCGAACTCAACAATATAAAGTATGGTTTATATATTTATATTGTTTAGAGTCTGTATATTATATTAGAATTATGTTAAAATCTCTCCGATATGATATATATACACTGACACGTACACAAATCTATGCAAATGCACATAGCAGGCTAAAATCAACCGCTTGAACGTATCCATTCAGACGGCTGACTGCTAAAACATAGAATATTTTTCTATGCAGTTTCAGCCGGCTGAATGGAAACATTCAGATGGTTGAATAAGACCAAAAATGACATATTTGCTTGTTGTATCGAAAATAAAACAAATCAGATGGCCGAATTAAAAATTCAGACGGCTGGTTATCGATAACGGCTATATTTCTGAAGAGATGCTTCTTTTCAACGAAGAGAAACATCTTCTAATTTAAGAGTTGCATCCGTTCCTTTTCATCGCTCTTATTCATCAAAGATTGCAACTCTTATAATTCTACAAATAGAGTCTAGAATTCAACAAACATTTTAACTAATTATTAGTTTTCTTGATTTCTTAAATTCTAATTCTCTATTTACCATTTGCACTCAAAATACATACAATCTCTGATCGTTAATCACTCTATCTTCCACATTCTTCAAGCAAATTACATTATATATCATAAAGGAGAAGATTATAGGAAGATTGTACTTTATTGACTTATCGGTGCTATTTAAAGAGCATATTACAGCCATATACTTTTGTTTATTTGTAAAGAAGTCCTGTTCGGTTGCTCAGGTGGTAGAAATCCTGTTCGGTTGCTCAGGTGGTTAAAGTCCTATTCGGTTGCTTAGGCGGTAGAAGTCCTATTCAATTGCTCAGGCGGTGTAATACATGTTCCTCTGGGTTAAGAGAGGGTTACTAGTTAAATTCCAGAAAGAGTTTGGGACTGGACGTAGAATGGGAGTTCGAACCAGCATAAAAATCATTGATGTCATTTACTTTACTTCTTTATTTATTTACTTACTTATTTTATATTCCGCACAAGTAGTTTATAAATACATCCATATTACACGATCCTATAGCACAGTCACTTTCACTTTGGTGGGTGCTTCTCTTGACCCTTCCCCTAAGAGGTGATTTAGACGTTAGGGGATTCTTTGGTGGGTGCTTCTCTTGACCCTCCCTCTAAGAGTTGATTTGGACGTTAGAGATTTTTGTCCCTCCGTATTAGGAGGAGCTACGGATTGGCCGTAGGCTTAAATGGTGGGTGCAGGACCCCTCTCCCTTTTAGGAGGTGCTACGAATTGGCCTAGGCTAAAATGATGAGTGCAGGACCCCCCCTAATTTTAGAAGGTGCTACGGATTGGCCATAGGCTAAATCTCAAAAATATTTTGCTCCAGATTGGACGTCGGAAGCTCATTCTCAAAAACATTTTGCTCCGGATTGGACATCGGAGGCTCATACTCAAAAACATTTTAATTATTATTTTTGAAAAGTTTTCGCTCTTCTCGTGGAGGGTTAAATAGTTTTATTCCCTCTTTTCATGAGGTATGGAAATAATTTGTATGAAAGTAATTTTGACCTTCTCTCTAGAAGGTATGAGAATAATTTTGGAGATTTTAATCGAAAGAATAGTTCTTAAAACACTTGTAAACACCCCTTTTAGTCCATAGAACTTTTGAAAAAAAAACTCTTAGTACTATCTTCCATAAAGGTTTTCGAATCATTCTCGTAGTAGAGACACGGATCTCAAATAAGAGACTGAAAGCTCATGATTCATGAACCAGTAGTCTTTTAGTCGAGAATAGAATTCTCTAATCTGAGTTTTTGTCAATAATTTTTTGATAGCTTAAAAAGTTTTCTTGAAAAAGTATGAATAGGCTTCTCACCGCAATGTTTTAGAAAACTTTGAAATATTGAGATTGTTTAGTTGGAAATCCTTTGTGTGAATTTGGTAATGCTATATAGTATCTTTGGAAGATTGTATAAGTCAGTTCTTGGAATAGATAGATACTTATTTTTTCCCCAGGTTACGGGGTAATTGAAAATAGTCTTTCTTTGAAGATACGTTTGAGAAATTTCTCTTAGTAAAATAATTTGTCAAAAATGGAATTGGAGTACATTGCTTTCTCCTTCAAATAGATTACCATACCTTGGTAAGTATTGCTCTGTAACAGAATGGTATGTTTATAAGTTTTTTCTCCGAAATTGGTGAAGGACTGATAGTAGTCCGAGGTTTCATGAGATCGGATCTTTGTATTGCGTTGGCTCCATCTTTGGTAGTCACTTTGTATCAGGCATTCGAGCTGACTTTCTATAGTAGTTGGAAATTTGTTGTGCCCCAAGAGTATGTCGAACGTTATTGACTGGTATTGTTTTTACATGTAATGACACTCGAATTTTGAATAAGTACATGATCACTTTTCAGCATAAGTAAAAGTCAAGGTACAAATCAAATTAGAAAGTTATAAAAAAAATTCATACTATACAACAAAAGGGGGCTTTTGTAGCGTTTTAGAGTTGTTGTCATTATCATCTGCAGCGTTTTGAAGAACGCTATATTATGTGCGCTGCAAATGAGCACGAATATACCGTAGCGTTTTCTGAAATGCTGCTAAAAACAAAAATACCGCAGCGTTTCTAAATGGCTGCTAAAAAATGGACACTGAAGCTTTTATGAAACACTGCGAAAAGTTGTTAGTGCAGCGTTTTCGTTCATTTAGCAGCATTTGAAGAACGCTGTCAAAAAACATAATTCAACATGTCATTAATATAGCATCGTTTATGAAACGCTACAATAATATATAATGCAGCGTTTTTGTTCTTAATTTTGATACCTGCAGTGTTTTTTAAGCTTCAGATTGTTGTTTTGCGGCATTTTGCTATTTTAGTTTGCAGCACTTTAAAAATGCCACGGTATATCAAAGTTTTGCTTCATTTTTTCATTTACTGCAACAGTTTTAAATCAGTTATAGCTAATGTATTCAATAACAAACTACTCAATCTATAACACAATAATGTGATATAATAAACAACTTTAAAGATTAAACACAATCAAAGCTACATCAATTTCATTATCTATAAGATTTAGTCATATACAAAATTTCAAAACCGTGTTTTCACTCAAATGTTAGCGACATAAGATCTTACAAAAAAAGTTTGTTAAAAGAGCATAATATAAATCAAGGAAAGTCCAAGCTCTTCTCCTTCAAAGGTCCAATATTCCTACATAAAAAAAACAATTAGAGATAGACGGCGGAAGAATGCCATATAGTGCTTGGAAATGGTCATTCAACACACATAACAAGAGTGGTTATTCAAACAATAATGACCTGCATACTCATACTATTTCAACGGAGTTCATCAAAGTTTAACACATACAATCAATCTAAAAGTATAACCCAAATATTTGCCAAACATAATCCAACAACCAATTCATAAGCCCCATGCAACAGAGGGCTTTCCACTTGTATACACATATAAAGCCTTTGATCTCATTAACTGGTACAGATAAAAGAACCAACAATGTATGATAAATAAACTTAAAATAAATATATTGTACCATGCAAGACTCCACAATTTTTTTGGTATAATCTGTAACTGTCACTACAATGTTTTAAGAGGGGTTCACTAGTACAAGAAGCGAAGCTTATACGACCATAGAATATTATCTCTTGGACAATTGCACAAAAGGAGCAAAGCGGTTAAAGGCAGACAAGGAAAGGGATAGCCAAAAGTTTTGGTTTAGTATGGAAGAATACGAAGAAGTTAGTGATGAATATGAAGGTGTTATATTTACCTGGCAAGCTAGAAAGGTCCCATCTAAAGGGCAATCCCTTTCTCTATATTCTTCACCTGATGATCCCAGGTACTTCTTTACTATTATCTGGTTCATGATATCTATTTTCTTCGATGAATACTACTTTTAAACCTCGGTGGTTTCAAAGCCAAACAAACTATGTTGTAGCTGTGGCATCATGTACAATGATTGATACACTAGATTTTAATTTAACACGAAATACAAATATATATTGTAGGGTTTACAAGTTAGCATGCCATCAGTTTTTCAAAAATACTATAGATTCCTACCTAACATGTAATGGAACAAGGCAAAGCTGTACAAACACAAACGAGGGGAAGAAAGCTATATATAAATAACCCACAACAAAACGGAGGTAGGCAACTTCTGCAATGGAGTCATGTCTCATTCGAACATCCAGCCACGTTTAAGACAGTAGCAATCGACCCAGACCAAAAGGAATAAATAGTTCAAGATATACTCACTTTCAGCAAAAGCAAAGACTACTACGTAAGAATAGGAAAGCCATGGAAACGTGGTTATCTTTTGTGTGGCCCTCCAGGCACTGGGAAGTCTACTATGATAGCAGCCATGGCAGAGATGATGAATTACGATGTGTATGATTTAGAATTAATAGCCGTGATGGATAACACGGCTTTAAAGAAGTTGTTGATAGAGACAACGAGTAAGTCAATCATTGTGATTGAGGATATTGATTGTTCTTTAGATTTATCCGGGAGAAGAAATAATGAACGGGTTGATGAAAATTTATCTGAAGAAGAGATATTGAAGGAAAAGATTAACAATAAAGCAGGTAACGATGGGAGTAAAGTTACACTTTCAGGGTTGCATAATGTTATTGTTGGTCTATGGTCGGCTTGTGTAAGTGAAAGACTGTTTTCACTATGAATTATAAGGACAAACTAGACGAGGCACTTATAAGAGCAGGAAGAATGGATATGCATATAGAGCTTTCGTACTGCAAGTTTGAAGCATTCAAAATTCTTGCCTGGAATTATCTATATATTGATCATCATGAATCATTTTGTACGATTGAGAAATTGATAAAGGAACATAATATTACACCTGCAGATGTAGCATAGAAATTGATGCAAAAGGGTAACACGGTTGATTGGGTTAAAAAAATGCTTGGATGATTTGATCAAAGCTTTGACTGAAATCAAAGTTAAGAAGGAAGCTGTACAAGGAACTGAACAAGTTATTTCAGAGGGGGAAACGAGTGGAGAAATTATGCCCTCTTAATTAACATGCAAAAGAAGATGGGTGATATGTGTGATTTGTATGTGAATTTTATGCTTATATTTGTGTTTATGTATATTATTACTATACTAGTTCTTGGACAAAAATATCTATAAAGGTTTGATAATGTAACCATGGTACTAAACATGGAAGAGTGCATGGAAAAATTAATAGCAACAATACCTGAGTAGCTTCACCACATAAACCAATGTAAAATATCTTAGCAGTATTTCCACCAAAGTTTTCAGGAAAGTGCAATGTCAGATTGCCCACACTGAAACCTTGAGAATCTGATTACATATTTATATATCATAAAAAAAGGCACATTGATGTCTCATAATTTATGGATACAAAATAAATATATCAACCTGCAAAAAAATGATTCAAAATAACTATAATTACATCCATATAGAAGCAATGGCAAATTGCGAGCCTAACTGTAAGTCAGCACAAATGATGATCCAAAATTTGATAACATTTGGATTTATATACTGACAATATGATTTGGCCAAGACTTGTGGCCAAGCCTTTCCAATTCTAGCCAGCAATGGAACGGGATTTAGCCAGCAATGGAATATGTGTATTTACTTTGGTATCCTTTTGAAATAGGTTGCCATAGTGAAAACTTGCTTAAGCCGACCTTTCAACTCAGTTGAAACGAATATTTCCCTTCCTTATTAACCGTTCGACTTTGTTGAGATAAATGGGTTTTCTCTTCGAAAGCTCTCCTTTCGAAGTGGAAGCAGAATCCAAATATCTTTTGGATCACTGGATGAAGGTTGACTTAGAGGGTTTTGACCTAGTCGAAGGCCTTACTCGTTGTGTGGTTAGGACTTTAGTCAAGGGTCTGAGGTGGAGGTTTCGACCTTGTCGAAAGCCGTGGACTTATTTGTCTTGGATTTGGATTGGTAATCTCAAATTACAATGATCTGGAGATAGGTTTCGACCTGTAACGACCCGTAAATTTAACCGGTTTAATAACGTTATTAATTGAAATTTTAGGAAATTTTAAACGATGAAATTTTGAAATATAAATTTGATATTTGGAATGCGTCTAATTAGACATAGTAACTGGTAAATTTTCGTCCGAAAATATGAAAGTTTATTTCGCGCGTAAATTCACTTCAACTTAATCAGTTAAAAAACGATGAAAATAAAATGTTTCCGAAACCTAAATATTTTTACATAGAAAAATTCTAAACCATCTTTTGAGCAAGATGTCAGTTTGTCGTTTTTCCAAATTCGGACATCTTTGGCTCCGTCGATCTTATTTTTCAGTGTTTTTCTTGCATTTTACGCTGGTTGAAATTTCGAATTTTTATAATTCAATCATCTCGCCAATATTTGTCTACCGTTTTGATCGTCTCGTCATGCTAATCTCTGCGTTATATTCAATTTTGTGTTTAAGGTCCGGTACGCGACGGAAAAAATAAAACTGTGCGTCGTACCGGTATTGAAGTTGTGACTTTTAACTTCCCAATCCTTTTCAAATCTTTACCGTGCACCTCAAGTAAACAATCAATTGCATTAAAAGCTTTTCAGCTGAAATCAAGGGAATTGACCGTTTCCATTATTTTCTTGATATATTTTCATCTGTCTCCACTCTCTTCAACTTTCTTTCTCTCTGCTCTTTCTATTCTTCCTCAAACATACTTCCCAGAAACAAAACCAAATATGTGCCATCACCTTTCCACTCCCTAGACCAAACGTGTAAATCTGCTACCCTCTTCCACATCACCTCCCATGGCCGATGCACAACTCATCCAAGCAAACGAGATCATCCACTCGCCATCAACTTACAGATCCACCGCCTGCATCTCCATCAGCCACCACAAACGACACCAACTCTATCTCCTCCGTACGACCACTTCCATCGGCCATGGCTCGACCCACCTCCCCTCACTTCTCCGACCCACCGTAGCCTTCGCCTAAACCAAGATCCCACCGCCCAGCCTGGCATCGTCTTCTCCTCCATCAGCCTCAACAGAAAATCGCCCTCAACTTTCCTCCCCTCTTCCCAGGTTGCCGATCCCACCTTGCGACCTTAAACGTCCAACTTGCCGTGCACAACACCACAGCCGAAGCTGCTGTATCGGCTCCCTCTCCTCACTCGAGCTCTTCATTTTGCCTATCATCTTTCCATACCTGCTCGCGTGTATATGAACATGATATTTTGAAGGTAAATTATTTGGTATTAAATTTGTTCTATATTGTATATATGTATTAAAATATATATACTTCCTATTCATATAGTTTGTCTGTAGAGATAAATTCTGTTTTACTACTTCTATATATATATATATATATTAGTTTAGAGCATATGAGTTCTGTCCTGTTTTGTATATAGAGTTATAAAACATAAGTCTTTGTATAAGTGTATTGTTGCAGTTTTAAAATTGTAAAGGTTTTACAGTTATAAATAGTTTAAGTTTTATAATAAAATAATGTATAGATGTTTGGTGTTTTGTTATGCATATACAGATCAATTTTCCGTGTTTAAAATCTTAGTGGTATACTAGTTTACAAAAGTATATGGATCTATAAATATATGGTTTCTAAAAAGAATAATTTGCATGCATATATTTTTAATAGAAGCAGTTAGTCATTTTTTTTTTCTTTTCTGAACAGCAGTTAGACTGCATGTTCGCGATATCATATCTCACTCGTGTTTTATCGGAATGGGTTGATTTTTTTTTTTTTAAAAGAAGTCGAAGTTACCTAGTTTATGCCTGTCAAATTTCATCCAAATCCGACATCGTTTGATTAGTGGTCGAGGATCTGGAAGTTAGACTCAGACAGCTGTTCTTTTGTACTTAGAAATTATTTTACATTGCTGCAAACATGGCCTGAGTCTATGTTCGTGACATCATAACTTTTCTCGTCTCTTGTCCAAAACAAGTAAATCTTTTGCAGTTTAAAATACAAGTTTTGATCTTTAGTCATACCAAATTTCAGACCATTTCGATCTCGGTAGCCCATAGAATTATATTGTTAAACTCTGACGTAGGACATGTTTTATTTGTTGCTATGTTGAATGTTTTGATTTGATTTTATTGATTTCTATTATCAGCTTTGATCGTTGAATTCGTCCCGATTTGTTTTGCTTGGATTCGTAACTCAATCCCTATGTCTGTATCAGTGTGTGTATCCATGTCATCTTCTCGTGCATCTCTAGCCTCGAAAGGTGAGCAATCACTCACGATTAACGTTCTTTTATTTATTAAATTTGATTTCAATTGAAACGACAATTGAAATATGCTGCTGTTAGTTATTTATATTGCTATACCTATGCCATCATCTGTATCTGTTCACCTGTGACACCTGACATCATTATCTGTTATTTATATTGATATATATATATGCCATCATCCGTATCTGTTCACCTGTGACATCTGACACCCTTATCTGTTATTTATACTGATGATATATGCCTGTTACCGTTGTTATATTATTATCATATCTGTTATCACTCTGCAAGTTCCCTGTTAGTATAGAATGACTATGGGTTGAAATGATACATACCCGAACGGACTTTAGAATAGGAGAAAATCGTTATGGGTTGAAATGATAAACCCAAGCGATTTTCAAATTAAATTGAATTTGGGATTTCGGGTTGAAAGATATATATACCCGAATATATTTTAAATTGCGGATTGAAATGATAAATATCCGTATCACTTGACCATAGGATAGAAAATCATATACAGACATCGTTGGTCTATGTATAAATGTTTTAAAAATATTTCTACGGTTTTGAAAGAAATATATGGTTTTAAATAAATAATGATTTTAAATATTTATTAAAGTTGATTTAATAAAGTTGATTCGAATCAATATGAAATATGTTCGATATTTATGAAAATTTATATTTTCAAATATAAAGTTTAAAATGTTTCGGGTTGAAAGATAAATTTGAAATTGATTTGGGATTCTTAATTATTTAATAATTATACTTAAATAAGTTGATTTGAAATTTATTAAATTTGAAATTCTAAAGATATGTTTTTAACTTGAATTTGATTAAAAGTGATTTTAATGAATATTTCAAATTTATATAAATTTAAATGGGATATTTTGTTTATTTAAAATTTGTGAATTGAAGTTGTATAAGATGTAATTGAAATGTTGAATATTTAAAGCTTTGAAATATATTGAAATTGAAATGGCTTATTTTATGGTTTAAATATGTATTTGAAATCGATAGCTTGAATTGGTTATTTAGAAACTGAATCGAATTGAAAATTGATGATTTGAGATTTGATTAAATTAAAATTTTGGAATTCGAGTTAATTTGGATCGATTTGTGAAATTTGAGGAAACTATTTTATTTATAAAGTAATTTTAAAATTATATTTAAATTATTGATATTTTACTTTATAAATTATTTTAATATAAACTATTTTAATATAAATCATTTTTAATATAAATTATTTTATTATATATACTAATTTAATATCTAAACTATTTAAAAGAAAAGTACTATGATTTTGGAAATGGATTTATTTGAAGTGAAAGTGATATCATATTGGTATGGTTTTGAAATGGCAATGATCTGTCGGTTTTGAAATATAACTATTTTGAAATTCTATTAAATGACCATCGGTGTAATAAATACGTAGTTATTAAAGAGACCGGGATCGGATATGGACATACTCTCTGTTGATACCGAAAACCACTTTAATAACTATTATACGCGGAGTGTTGATCCAGAATGAAGTGGATGGTTTGGTGAACGCGTTGATTGAAGAAAGAGAACGATTTTGGATGACCCCTGACATGACTAAAACAGGAGCCGCGCCGGGCCATTGAGGTTCGCCACCTCTAGCGGACACACTTCTTCGTTACCATATCTATTACTTTTGTGATTCGATTTGGGTGCACCCCTCGATTATGGGAGTGTTGTTTCGCGGTGTTGGGGTAGTAGCTGCTATGCCCAACATCAGTCCGGATCACGCAACTACTAGTATCCTAGTTGGTATTGCCTCATGTACCTTGTCATACTGATTATCCTATTCGCGACCACTACGTTTTGTTTTGTACCTTTAGTATATGGATTGCCCTCTGGTGACTTCCGGTTTTGGGGAAACTACGGTCTTGTATATGCTCTTGGGAATAAAAATGTGTTAAGGGTGGAATGGGCCATGACTTAACACTATTTTGATATCTTATATTACTGATAGACATTATCTACTTATCGTACACTATTACATAGTAGATAGCTTAACGGATCCTTAAAGGATGGTTATCCCAAACATCCTTTGAGTTACTTGTATTTCAATTGCTATTTCACTTGAGTTGGATTTATTAATATAAGAATTTTAATCCTGACTCGAGTGTCTTGTGTTTTGCTTTACGCTCGGGTCAGACTGAGTGTTCCAGTATTCGAGACTCACCTTTGAAGTTGGAGCTTTGCTTGAAGATCCAGCCATCTATTCTGCTTTCAGTATTTGACGATTCCAGTGATGTATTCTGACTTGTATCTGATGTATCATATTACTCTTCTGTTGTAAACTCTGGTGTAACTTATACATTTATATAGTAGCTTCATGAACTACTATTTCTTTTATTTCCGCTGCATTTATTACTCTGTGTCTGTGATCTGTGATTATTTATTTACTGTATATGTTCAGTTTTGCCAATTTAAATTAACAACGCGGTATTTTGAGCAATTCAACACCGGCATGAGTGTCTACCTATACACTTATAATGGATGTGAATGGTCCGAAATAGTGGGTCGTTACAGTTGGTATCAGAGCTTTGGTAGCTCTAGGCAAAACTTAGCATATAGGGTAAATGTATTTACAAAATCACTCTCATTCGAGTTTCAACCTCTTCCTTTTGACTCGATTCCTTTGGCTTTTGGAACGTTCCCTGCGATTCCAAAAAAATTCATTCGTGTCACTCATTATTAGTCTTCTTTCGATTCTGGAGCATCCCATAACTCCACTTCGAATGGCCCTTATAATGAATCGGCGGTCTCGCCAATCTTCGAATAATTTGTAAAGGGGTGAAATTCCTTTACAATAGGCATTGATTTACCGGAGATTTCTGTATCCTCGGTTTACGATGCTATCTATCTCCTGCTATACTTGAATTCTATTTCTTGAGATCGAATGTCAATTTACCTCGGAATTCCACATCGATCTTATTCTTGAAGTCACGGTTGACCCAGTTATGGTCGCCCGCGATTTATATAAGATTATCTATTTCCTTATTCGGTTAAATAATCATCTTATCTTTCATTCCAACTTATTCTCAAATCAAAATTTTCTTTGATTGAATTAATCAAATTTGAATCGCTGTCCTTGCTTTGAAAATTTATTCTTGGATAGAGTATTTGTAAATCTATATTTAAATGTTTTAAAATATATTGTGTTGTTTGAGTTGTTGATGTTGATTTGGGTTTCCGATCGATTCGTCTGATCAACGCTATCGATAGGATTTCCAAAACACTTGAGCAGAGCAAACTGACATAATATTGTTTTCAAATTTGGTAAATGAAATAATTTTGTATGATTATATTATAAATATATAAGTAAAATTTTTCTGGAATTAAATAGTTAATTAAATTGGTTGTTGAATGGTAATATTTGATTATCATTTATTGTTCTAAATGAATTTATAAACATGGTTTATAAATTGATTTGGAATCGAAATGAATTTTAAAAAAATCGGGAATTTGAGAATTTGATTACCGGTGATTTCAACTTTGGTTTTAAAGTGTATATTATTAAAGGTATTTTCGAATAGAAATCGTTTTCAAAGAATTTTAAAATGTTGAAATTAGTACTCTTCTCTTTGTCGCTGGAAAATAATTTCGGTGATGGCGGCCGCATCATCGACATTCATTTTCGAGTTTCGAAGTGGAGAAACCATTCTGTAGCTTTGCTACGGTTTTGTTTGGAAAAAAATATTTTAATCTGAATTTCTTAAGTATGACTTGATTTATATATATAGGTATATTATTTAAATTTAATTTGATTTAATATATATAGTATATACATAATTATGTCTAAAGGGTTTGAAATTAAACGGAAATTAAATTCTTAAAATTATGTTAAAGGTTGTTTCAATTATAAATAAAGCTAAATTTTGGATAAATATTTAAACTTGAAAATTGAATTTGAAAATTTTATTTGTATAGTACTAAATTGCATTTCAATATAACTTACCTAAATTATTCAGAAGTTAAAATGTAATTGGGTAATATACAATATAAAATGATTTTATAAAATTTGAGTGTTTATAATAAATGTTATACACTAGATTTTAATTATAAAAAAAATGCTAATAAAGATGATAAAATAATTAATTGAATGAGATGAATATGATAAATTTTGTTCTGAAAGAATTAACAAATTGAATTTGATCAACTTATGAAAATACCTTGAATTTAAAAGCAATTAGTAAATATAAATTAATTTAAATCAAAACTTTTATAGTTTAAATTAATTTATATGTGTTTAATATATGTGATTAGATATATTAAGTAGAATAAATTTAACAATAATTTGGAATAAAGAAGAATTTAAAATTGTTGAAGAAAATATGATTATAATAAAAGGCTATTCAAATTTATGGTTTTAGAAATTGTAAATTGAAGAAAATGGGATAATAAGATAATGAATTTAGAAGTAGTTGAGATTGATTTTAGTGAAATCAAATGGATTAAATCAATTATTGAATATCAATTAATTTAAATTTGAAATTATATGGTTTAAATTAACTGTTATTCTGTATTTCAAATCTGTTTTCTTTCTGGTCATTTCTATTCTCCTACCTCGTTCCTTTTCGGGGACGAAAAGTTTTGAGTGGGGGAGAATGTAACGACCCGTAAATTTAACCGGTTTAATAACGTTATTAATTGAAATTTTAGGAAATTTTAAACGATGAAATTTTGAAATATAAATTTGATATTTGGAATGCGTCTAATTAGACATAGCAACTGGTAAATTTTCGTCCGAAAATATGAAAGTTTATTTCGCGCGTAAATTCACTTCAACTTAATCAGTTAAAAAACGATGAAAATAAAATGTTTCCGAAACCTAAATATTTTTACATAAAAAAATTCTAAACCATCTTTTGAGCAAGATGTCAGTTTGTCGTTTTTCCAAATTCGGACATCTTTGGCTCCGTCGATCTTATTTTTCAATGTTTTTCTTGCATTTTACGCTGGTTGAAATTTCGAATTTTTATAATTCAATCATCTCGCCAATATTTGTCTACCGTTTTGATCGTCTCGTCATGCTAATCTCTGCGTTATATTCAATTTTGTGTTTAAGGTCCGGTACGCGACGGAAAAAATAAAACTGTGCGTCGTACCGGTATTGAAGTTGTGACTTTTAACTTCCCAATCCTTTTCAAATCTTTACCGTGCACCTCAAGTAAACAATCAATTGCATTAAAAGCTTTTCAGCTGAAATCAAGGGAATTGACCGTTTCCATTATTTTCTTGATATATTTTCATCTGTCTCCACTCTCTTCAACTTTCTTTCTCTCTGCTCTTTCTATTCTTCCTCAAACATACTTCCCAGAAACAAAACCAAATATGTGCCATCACCTTTCCACTCCCTAGACCAAACGTGTAAACCTGCTACCCTCTTCCACATCACCTCCCATGGCCGATGCACAACTCATCCAAGCAAACGAGATCATCCACTCGCCATCAACCTACAGATCCACCGCCTGCATCTCCATCAGCCACCACAAACGACACCAACTCTATCTCCTCCGTACGACCACTTCCATCGGCCATGGCTCGACCCACCTCCCCTCACTTCTCCGACCCACCGTAGCCTTCGCCTAAACCAAGATCCCACCGCCCAGCCTGGCATCGTCTTCTCCTCCATCAGCCTCAACAGAAAATCGCCCTCAACTTTCCTCCCCTCTTCCCAGGTTGCCGATCCCACCTTGCGACCTTAAACGTCCAACTTGCCGTGCACAACACCACAGCCGAAGCTGCTGTATCGGCTCCCTCTCCTCACTCGAGCTCTTCATTTTGCCTATCATCTTCCCATACCTGCTCGCGTGTATATGAACATGATATTTTGAAGGTAAATTATTTGGTATTAAATTTGTTCTATATTGTATATATGTATTAAAATATATATACTTCCTATTCATATAGTTTGTCTGTAGAGATAAATTCTGTTTTACTACTTCTATATATATATATATTAGTTTAGAGCATATGAGTTCTGTCCTGTTTTGTATATAGAGTTATAAAACATAAGTCTTTGTATAAGTGTATTGTTGCAGTTTTAAAATTGTAAAGGTTTTACAGTTATAATTAGTTTAAGTTTTATAATAAAATAATGTATAGATGTTTGGTGTTTTGTTATGCATATACAGATCAGTTTTCCGTGTTTAAAATCTTAGTGGTATACTAGTTTACAAAAGTATATGGATCTATAAATATATGGTTTCTAAAAAGAATAGTTTGCATGCATATATTTTTAATAGAAGCAGTTAGTCATTTTTTTTTCTTTTCTGAACAGCAGTTAGACTGCATGTTCGCGATATCATATCTCACTCGTGTTTTATCGGAATGGGTTGATTTTTTTTTTAAAAAAAAGAAGTCGAAGTTACCTAGTTTATGCCTGTCAAATTTCATCCAAATCCGACATCGTTTGATTAGTGGTCGAGGATCTGGAAGTTAGACTCAGACAGTTGTTCTTTTGTACTTAGAAATTATTTTACACTGCTGCAAACATGGCCTGAGTCTATGTTCGTGACATCATAACTTTTCTCGTCTCTTGTCCAAAACAAGTAAATCTTTTGCAGTTTAAAATACAAGTTTTGATCTTTAGTCATACCAAATTTCAGACCATTTCGATCTCGGTAGCCCATAGAATTATATTGTTAAACTCTGACGCAGGACATGTTTTATTTGTTGCTATGTTGAATGTTTTGATTTGATTTCATTGATTTCTATTATCAGCTTTGATCGTTGAATTCGTCCCGATTTGTTTTGCTTGGATTCGTAACTCAATCCCTATGTCTGTATCAGTGTGTGTATCCGTGTCATCTTCTCGTGCATCTCTAGCCTCGAAAGGTGAGCAATCACTCACGATTAACGTTCTTTTATTTATTAAATTTGATTTCAATTGAAACGACAATTGAAATATGCTGCTGTTAGTTATTTATATTGCTATACCTATGCCATCATCTGTATCTGTTCACTTGTGACACCTGACATCATTATCTGTTATTTATATTGATATATATATATGCCATCATCTGTATCTGTTCACCTGTGACATCTGACACCCTTATCTGTTATTTATACTGATGATATATGCCTGTTACCGTTGTTATATTATTATCATATCTGTTATCACTCTACAAGTTCCCTGTTAGTATAGAATGACTATGGGTTGAAATGATACATACCCGAACGGACTTTAGAATAGGAGAAAATCGTTATGGGTTGAAATGATAAACCCAAGCGATTTTCAAATTAAATTGAATTTGGGATTTCGGGTTGAAAGATATATATACCCGAATATATTTTAAATTGCGGATTGAAATGATAAATATCTGTATCACTTGACCATAGGATAGAAAATCATATACAGACATCGTTGGTCTATGTATAAATGTTTTAAAAACATTTCTACGGTTTTGAAAGAAATATATGGTTTTAATAAATAATGATTTTAAATATTTATTAAAGTTGATTTAATAAAGTTGATTCGAATCAATATGAAATATGTTCGAGTATTTATGAAAATTTATATTTTCAAATATAAAGTTTAAAATGTTTCGGGTTGAAAGATAAATTTGAAATTGATTTGGGATTCTTAATTATTTAATAATTATACTTAAATAAGTTGATTTGAAATTTATTAAATTTGAAATTCTAAAGATATGTTTTTAACTTGAATTTGATTAAAAGTGACTTTAATGAATATTTCAAATTTATATAAATTTAAATGGGATATTTTGTTTATTTAAAATTTGTGAATTGAAGTTGTATAAGATGTAATTGAAATGTTGAATATTTAAAGCTTTGAAATATATTGAAATTGAAATGGCTTATTTTATGGTTTAAATATGTATTTGAAATCGATAGCTTGAATTGGTTATTTAGAAACTGAATCGAATTGAAAATTGATGATTTGAGATTTGATTAAATTAAAATTTTGGAATTCGAGTTAATTTGGATCGATTTGTGAAATTTGAGGAAACTATTTTATTTATAAAGTAATTTTAAAATTATATTTAAATTATTGATATTTTACTTTATAAATTATTTTAATATAAACTATTTTAATATAAATCATTTTTAATATAAATTATTTTATTATATATACTAATTTAATATCTAAACTATTTAAAAGAAAAGTACTATGATTTTGGAAATGGATTTATTTGAAGTGAAAGTGATATCATATTGGTATGGTTTTGAAATGGCAATGATCTGTCGGTTTTGAAATATAACTATTTTGAAATTCTATTAAATGACCATCGGTGTAATAAATACGTAGTTATTAAAGAGACCGGGATCGGATATGGACATACTCTCTGTCGATACCGAAAACCACTTTAATAACTATTATACGCGGAGTGTTGATCCAGAATGAAGTGGATGGTTTGGTGAACGCGTTGATTGAAGAAAGAGAACGATTTTGGATGACCCCTGACATGACTAAAACAGGAGCCGCGCCGGGCCATTGAGGTTCGCCACCTCTAGCGGACACACTTCTTCGTTACCATATCTATTACTTTTGTGATTCGATTTGGGTGCACCCCTCGATTATGGGAGTGTTGTTTCGCGGTGTTGGGGTAGTAGCTGCTATGCCCAACATCAGTCCGGATCACGCAACTACTAGTATCCTAGTTGGTATTGCCTCATGTACCTTGTCATACTGATTATCCTATTCGCGACCACTACGTTTTGTTTTGTACCTTTAGTATATGGATTGCCCTCTGGTGACTTCCGGTTTTGGGGAAACTACGGTCTTGTATATGCTCTTGGGAATAAAAATGTGTTAAGGGTGGAATGGGCCATGACTTAACACTATTTTGATATCTTATATTACTGATAGACATTATCTACTTATCGTACACTATTACATAGTAGATAGCTTAACGGATCCTTAAAGGATGGTTATCCCAAACATCCTTTGAGTTACTTGTATTTCAATTGCTATTTCACTTGAGTTGGATTTATTAATATAAGAATGTTAATCCTGACTCGAGTGTCTTGTGTTTTGCTTTACGCTCGGGTCAGACTGAGTGTTCCAGTATTCGAGACTCACCTTTGAAGTTGGAGCTTTGCTTGAAGATCCAGCCATCTATTCTGCTTTCAGTATTTGATGATTCCAGTGATGTATTCTGACTTGTATCTGATGTATCATATTACTCTTCTGTTGTAAACTCTGGTGTAACTTATACATTTATATAGTAGCTTCATGAACTACTATTTCTTTTATTTCCGCTGCATTTATTACTCTGTGTCTGTGATCTGTGATTATTTATTTACTGTATATGTTCAGTTTTGCCAATTTAAATTAACAACGCGGTATTTTGAGCAATTCAACACCGGCATGAGTGTCTACCTATACACTTATAATGGATGTGAATGGTCCAAAATAGTGGGTCGTTACACGACCTCATCGAAAGAAGGATCTTTAGTTTTCTTGTGTCAATCCAAGGTTTAAGTGGACTATGGTTAGATTTCGACCTTGTCGAAAGCAGTAGCCTAGGGGAAGATAGCTTGAAGCATTTAGTCTGAAGTTATTTGAATATACGAGGTTTTGACAATGTCGGAAGGGTCCCTTCGATATAAGCGACACTCGAAACACAATGTTAAACCCGATAAAAGTTTAAGAATAATAAAGTAATCCGTAAAATTGACAACTTCCCTTTCGCAAGCTAAAGTTGATTTTATTACTCTAAATCCCCAAATCAATTTGAAAATTAGGGTTTACAACCCTTTTAATTAAGAAATATAAGTTTAGAATGGGAAGATTCGGATCCATTAAACATGATCCCTAAGCTCTTATTTATAGGTGCAGGTTAGCACCTTTCGACCAAGTGCTTTCAAAACAGTTAGAAGGTTTGCTTTCCTACTTTCGTGTGCATCTCTTGAGTCGTAGCTTTTGACCTACTTGAAAGGGTTGTGCCGTCCTTTCGCTACCGCTGAAGACTGGGCTTTCTTCTGTTTTTTTTATTCCTTTCAACTTCGTCGGAAGGATTATTGCTTTATTGCTTCTGACTTCATCGAAAGACACAGCTTGGCCACTCTCGACTCCGTCGAAAGGTGTATAACTGTGCTCTTACTTTAGCTGTTTGTATGTTATGTAAGTTAACACGGGTGTTGGCCTTCATTGCTGTCGAAACATGTGCTTTGTGGGGTTCGAATGAGTCGAAACATTGTTGAGAGATTAGTTTTCGGAGACCCCATTCGAAAGCTTTCCATTCGATTGGTACGGAACCTTATCTCTTCCTTCATAAGTGAGAATGGCTTTAACCAATTCGAAATGCTTATATATGCTTTTGAAAGGGTTGGCTTGGATGTTCATTCTTTTGGTGGAGGTAAATGTAGACGAAACCAATCGCTACGACTGGTTTGGCGCGAAATGCTGAAAGTATGCTGTTTTTTGCCTTTGAAAGGTATTTTTCGACCCCGTCGAAAGCTCTTTGCTTATCCTAAACTTTGTCGAAACATCCTTTTCACCCCTTCGAAAGGTGCTGCTGGCGCCATCGTCTTCTTGTCGAAAGCTCTATCTAATGTTGAGATAGACCACCCTAATGCCTTTCGGTCTTCATCAATTCTTTTGCTCATTCTTTCATACTTTTATTCTTGAGAACAATTTTATGTATAACATGATCGGTTATAGCGATTGCACTCGGGAGTGGATGTAAGGCTGAGTAAGTTAGGGCGAATGCTCTAGCTGAAAATTCCAAAATCATTTATAAAGAGTCAGATTTACATTAGTTGGAAATGAATAAGAGACATAAGCCCACGTACATTTCAAAAAGTATTGTTTTCGTGTCCACTTCCTACTTTCTTTCTTATTCCTTTGCCATACTGCTTCTTTTATATTCTCTTTCAACTTCAATTCTAACCTTAATTTCAAATCAGAATATTCATCCAAAAAATATCATTGAAATCGACAAAAAATTTAAATCCTGGTTCACTAGCATTTAAAAATAACTAATCTATTGTTGTTGCAACTGAGAAAGCAAATGATCATAGATATGTCTTTATTTATTTATTTATCTGTTATTTTTGTACGATATATTTTTTATAAATAAAAATGTTGTCCTAGCTAAACGCTTCGGCTAGCTCCACCACTAATTGCGGGTACAGATTATCATCCATCTATATATGCATTAAGAGTGAGTCAAAAAGTTGAATTCAGCCAAGTAGAAGTTTTTTATGCGCTTAATAAGCGACCAAGTTGGGCTTTTCTCCGTATATGAGTATGTGCTTTTTCTGGAAAGTCCAGAAAAATACAAACCTTACATTGTTTTAATTCAGAAACCTTAGTGGATTTACTATCTAGATAGATTCAAACAATAAAATAAAATAAAATAAACTCAACTCCATTCATATTTATATTAAAATTTTATAACCATGAGGACAGAACGAACACAGACAAACATTTTATCGTATCAAGTTGTTGATTAGGTCCTTGACAAAACTGAAAAAACCATTATATCATGTTTTTGCTGAGAATAACCATCTTATTATTAAATTTTCTATTTATGTCCTTATACAATAAACCGATCCTCAAGGAAAATTCACCATACAAATACCACTCCACCTGCAAGAATTTTTTTAATCCACACATCATGCCTACGTGATTGTTTTACATATCAAACATTTTTACTATGTGATATTTCACTTATCTCTCAGTTGATCCTCTATAAATTGTGCATTTTCAAATTAAGAGGAAAAAAACAACTTGAAATTCAAGTTTTACCTATTTTGATCATGTTAGATTTGAATTATCATCATCATAATTCATGGGTACAAATACAAGATTTGAAAATTACCTAAAATTATATTTTTAGAATTTATTGTATAAGAGGGATGGAAGAAGAAAAATTATGATAAAGGATAAAAATGGAGATGAATGACATAAAAGCAATTTTATCTTCAATTCTCAAAATCGTGCGAGGACAACTCAACACCTTTATGTGTTAAAAAAGAGTTAGCCTGAAATAAAATCAAAGAAACTCAAACTCCAATCGTATTTATCTTAAAATTTTATAACTATCGCCTAAATTCAAACGAACATCAGGCCAAGTTTTGGAGTTCACGGAAATAAATTTTGAAGGCTGCTACATCGATAAGTAGATTTAGTGAGCAGATTCATACTTTGTAAGCTTTAAGTGCACAAATTGTCTCGTGGTCGATCCGTCACTGTAGTGTTACTGTCAAAAGCTTATTATTCAACTTGAAAATGAACAGAATTTGCATAAGTAAACTATCCCACACAAGATTACTGAAGCATTTTATCACACCATACAAATTCACTACAATCATCACTTCCCACCAAACTCAAACTTCAATCTCTGCTCTAATCTTAACAATCACTTTAAGCCCATTTTTCAAATACAAAGTAGTATTTAGCTTAGGAACAACTTCCTGATCTTTCACAACATGAACATGGTATTTTCTCAAAATGGAAGAAACCACCATCTTCATTTGCATATAAGCAAACTTCTTACCAATACACAGCCTTGGACCAGCATTAAACACTGCATACTTGAACTGATTCTCACTCACAAAAATCCCATCTTTTAACCATCTTTCAGGCTTAAACTCCCTGCAGTCTTTCCCCCATATCTCTTCATTCCTCGCCATCGAATATATTGAATATATAACTCTAGCACCTTTCTTCACTTTCGTGCCATCAGGAAAAGTATCGTCTTCTTGAACTTCTTTAAAATCAATAGGCACAGACGGATACAAATGCAGAGATTCCGATATTGCAGCATGCAGATACTCCATTCTCTTCAAATCAGCCACTGTGCATGCATCACTTGCATCACTTTTAATACTTGATAACTCCTCAAGTATGCGATTTTCTACATGTGGGTTTTCGTTCAGTAGCCAGAAAAACCATGCCAGTGCTACCGAACTTGTATCTCTTCCTGCTAGTATGAAACTTATGCAAAAGTCCTTCAAGAATTTGTCAGAATACGATCCAACTTCCATTAATCTAGACAAAAGATCACACTTTTCGCTAAGCTTGTGAAGCTCAGTACGACGATTCAAAACTGTTGTTTCTGCGAATTCATGAACTGTTTTAATCGCTAGCTTTAACCTCTTCTCCGACCCTACATTCAACGCCTTCATAATTTTCCACACAAAAGGAGGCACAGTGAACCTAAACAACGTGAGTTCAGTCGCCTCTTCGAAAGCTCTGGCAAACTCAACCTCGGGTAAGCTCACATCAAGGCATCCAGGATCAACACCAAAAGCAGCAGTGCATATATTATCAAAAGTAAACCTCAAAAGCACTTCTTGTAAATCGATAACCATGTCCTCTTTCGCAATTTTGTCCATCAAAACTAGCAATTTAGACTGCACCAAATCTGTTACGGTCTGCATGGAATACTCTTGAAACCTGGTAGAGTGCATTTCAGCATTTGCAGCACGGCGCTGTTCCTTCCAAATCTGATAATCTGCATTGAATATGCCATTACCAAGGAAATCAAGAAACCTTTCATGAAAATATTTTCCTTTGGGGAAGTTAGTGAAGTTTGTCTTGAGCATGTACTCGATGTTGCTAGGGTTGATTGTGATGACCCCATGGCACTTTCCAAACCACATACCACGGTAGTGAAACGTGCCTTTGGTGCGTATAACAGAATCAGTAGCCCATTCGTAAACGTTTGACATGTTGTAGAAGACAGTTGGGATTATGCCTAGAATTGGCCACAGCATTGGGCCTTTAGATGTGAAGTAGTTTACTACTATACTTGATATGAAGAGCAAGAGTATAGCTATGAAAATGTCAGAGAAAGTACAGTTAAGGAATGCTGAGAACTGCATGGTAGCCATTGTTGTTGTTAGTTGTTGCAATGTGGTCTATTAGAACGATAAATGTGTTTATGTATGTATAGATCATTGTTATTGACACTCCAACAACATTCCTGACCTGAATTCTAGATATTAATTAATGGTTAGAAGTTGTGATTCATTTAAGTCTTCAGTTGCTGCCTGGGGTAAGTGAAGGATATATGTTAATATCTAGCTTTGTGGAATTATATATGCAGTTATACGCAACCAACAGGTACAAGTCAATAATTATAAATTACCCATTGCTTGTAATGCTGCGTACATGCTACATTAGGGTAAGCTTTACTTGAATTGGCCCCAGATTTAGTTTTGAAAATTGTTCAATTAAGTGGTAACCAAAGTAGGTGGGTAATTTGTTTATTTTATTTGACTATTTTAGTATTTCCAATCAGTGTCTTTGCACTTCAGGTATTTGTAATCTGGTTTTCAAAAATTAAAAAATCAAATTTCACTTTTCATAAATAATAATAATTGTTATTTAAGTATAATTTTAGTAAATAACTACAGTTTTTTACCATTATCAAATATTTTATTTTTTGTCCGTTTTTGTAAAAAAAAATGCAAATTATCTTGTATTTTTTGTTTTCAAAAAATATGGATCAAGTTTACTTAAAAATTTCTGTAGAGACTTCTCTTGTAACAGCATAAAAAAAAAAGATGTAACTCTTTTACTATTTCTAATCGGTGAGAATTTACTACGTAACAGAATAGAACTTGGCAAAAATTCGGATTAGTTAGCTATTCAACTTTCCAGAACAGTAATTAGGTAAGTAGGAATAATAAAAGCATTATAGTTCAGTCCAATTCAAATAAACCAAGTATTTTATTTATTTACTTATTCATTCATTCATTTATTGCGTTCTTATTTTGTTATGCTAATCCACGAGTGATACTCCGTGCTAGTAAAGGATTCATATTAAAAGTAGAACCAAATCCCACTATCAAAAATTTTGCATGTAAAAGCGTAACAACTGTTTTTCAAACCAACTCAGACAAAGCAATTTACGTGTGTGTGTGTGTGTGTGTGTATATATATATATATATATTAATCAGTTGTTATCATTCAAAAAAGCAGTTGAGATATTGATTATTATGACAGATACTTTACAATAAAATTTGCGATCATTGGGTTTACTTATTTAAGTTGTGCAGTTTTCAAATTTAATAGTAGTACTCCATTACTGGTGAAAAAATTTGATGTTTCGACCATAAAGATGATATGTACTCTAGTTATGACTTCAAAAATCTTTGTATAAAAAATTTGTAAACAATAATCCTAAGTAAAAATGGTTTATTGAATTATTAATTTCAGAATTCGATGGAACACTTTAATAGTTTAATCGGATTCAAAGTTTTTACTATTTTGATTCGACCAAAAATACTTTTCTAATTAGAGCCTGATGATGCACAATAGGGGAGTACGGAGATGAAGAAAAAGAAAAAAACGTTCTTTACTTTTGAAATGGATTCTTTCAGCCCTTTACATGGATAGCGAAGAGATGCACCCGATCATCGACAGATACTTCCAATGGTCGCGTCCATTGTAGGGATGACAATGAGATGGATTTTCTATGCCCCAGACCTGCTTTGGGTTTTTTAAACCTTGCCCCAAGATCCGGTACAGGTCTAGACTTTCGCCCCATACCCGGAACCCATATGGATCAGGATAGGCCCGTCACACACCAAGACCCTATAAGACTTTGCATATTTATTTAAAATTATGTTGTTACTCCAAAAATCAGCTTTCCGACTTTGTTGAAACCGTTATGAGCAGAAGCCAAAGAAGGACAAGTGAAGAAGGTTCCAACTAAACCTTTCGAAGGAGTCGAAGGGATACTACTGTCAAAGTTTGGAAGCTTCAAAACCTTACGAAGGCGTCGGAAGGTCTCTACAACAAAGGTCCAATGAGTTCATACCTTTCGAAGGAGACAAATGAGCCGAAAGCACCCTTCCGCCTTTAATAGCCACCTTTCGACTGGGTCATTTCATATGCATGATGACCTTTCGATTGAGTCAAAGCAGCACCTTACGAAGACAATGAGAACAACTACTTACATATGCGCCAAACCTTTTGACATCAAAGGTTTCGCCTTTGTTTAGACTATGTGAAAGCAAGCATTGTCCAGGACAACCCCTTCGAAAGTTATGGTAAGTCTTTCGAACTGGTCGAAACCAGTGTGATCTAGGAGGGTTCCGCATAAGATCAGAAACAAGTGCACAGGCGTAACCAACATCATCGAAACCATTGAACATTACCTATCGACAGAGTCAAAAGCACTAACAAGGCAATACAAAGCAGAGAGGCGCAGCCCTTTCTTTCGATAAAGACGAAGCATACTTAAGTCATTCGACAGCCACCTTTCGACCATGTCGGGAGCATCAAGGTCGAAAGGTGCTAACCAGCATCTATAAATAAGACCGAAGGGGTTACGTTTTGGGGATCCGATTCCTTCGATTCCAAACTTGTATTTCTTTAATCAAAAGTGTTGTAACCGTAATTACAAGATTAATTTGAGGATTTGAAGCAATAAAGTAGTCTTTTGTTTATGAAAGGGAACTTTAAAGTATTTTAGATTATTTATCATTTTATCAAAGTTCTTGTCAGTTTCTCTCTTGTGTTTCAGGTTTCGCCTTCATCAAAAGGCCATTGTCGACACAGTCGAAACCTAACAAGATTTAAACAGCTTCAAGTTCATACTTCAAGTAACCTTCCACTGAGTATTAGCTTTCGACGAGGTCGAAACCAAGACACAACTTACTTAAACCTTCAATTAGTACAAGGTGCTCAAGGATTCGGCTTTCGACAAGGTCGAAACCTTTGACCAAAACACTGTAGCTTGACATTACTAGTTCAAACCCAGGAAGGTTAAGCTCACAGTTTTCGAAGGAGTTGAAACCCCTATCTTAGAATCCTAGATCAAATTTTAACACTTAAACCACCTTTCTTTTGACAGAATCGGAACCTCTGTCTCGGATTCTAGGATAGAGTCTCAGCCAACCAATAACCAAAGCTTTAGACAAGGTCAAATCCAACTAAGGGAAACCTTATCCAGGGTATTTCATCTATTTCAAAAAGGAAACCTTTTGAAAGAGAATTAACAATAACTCGACAGGGTCGAAAGGTCATTAAGCATCGAATCCAACCCTTTCGATCGAGTCGAAAGGTCAATCTAGTTAACTTTTATCTACTAAAGCCTATACGAAAGGAAATTCAAGAAGGATACATTCCTTCCATTCTACACTATTTTCCTAAAGAATAATCTTCATTCCTTAGCACAACTTTGGGGTGTTGACAAGAAATCTTGTTAACATTTTTGGCGCTAGAAGGAGGGCTTGAACCTCCAACTTGGATAAACCCCTTACTCTACTATTCTCTAACCCCACTTAACCCTATCTCAAGTTCATCTACTTTGGTTTGATCATGGCCAGAAGGATTAAAAGATCTGAACAAGGGTCATCTGAACCCCACTTAAAAAGATTCTCCCCAGTAATCATCAAGGATTCCAACCAAGACGAAGAGAAAAGGCTAAGACTAGAAGTTCTAAGAAATATAAACCAAAAAAAAGCGGAATCTTATTGTAACAACCCGCATATCTATCGATTTTATATTTAAATATTTTATTTAAATATTTTATCGTTAGTCGGATGTTAGTCCGAAAAACTACTTTTTGCATACGGTCAAATTAGGACTCGAGACCACTTCCATTGAGTTCAAAATGACGTTTGCGATCTTTTTGAGTGTAAACTTCGATATGTTTGGAGATAGTGAAATTTTCGACACTTTTTCCCGCCTTTGACTTTGGTTTGGACTGCACCCCTTTAGTTCAGCCCAACCATCTTCCTCACTCTATCAAAACACTTCAAGCTTTGTCAAAAATGATGGTGGGAAGTGGAAATTAAAACTCCAAACACAAATTCTATTGCAAATCCGAGATTCAACATCAAATTCACGTGAAGAACATTGATTCAAGCTTGTTGGTGTTCTTGCTTTGCTCTCAAATCTCCATCTTCATCAAATTCCGTGAAAAGGTGAGATTTTTGATCTCACATCTTGCCTATGATTGTCATTGGACTGTTGGGAATGATTCCCTATCACTCTAGCATCAACATTTGCATCTGGTTTGGATTGGATTGGCGAAAAACTTCAATTTTCAGTGTTTTGGTGATTTTTCTGGCCTTAAGTCGTTTCTGGCCATCGTTAAGTCGTCCACGAGTTAAGCCTAAGTCGTAAGTCGTTCGCGAGTTAAGGGCTTAAGTCGCGCGCGTTGAAAAGTCACCGCCTTTGTATTTCTGTTCGCCTGTGCTAAGTCGTTCACGAGTTAAGCCATAGGTCGTCCACGAGTTAACCCCTTAAGTCGTCCACGAGTTAACATCTTAGGTCGTTCCCGAGTTAAGACTTAAGTCGTTGCCTTCTGCTATCTCGTCCTGGCTTAGGTCGTACTGAGATAAGTCGTTAGGTCGTATAGACCTTAGCTCGTAGCTTGTATTTGGGCTTAAGTCGTTAAGTCGTTCAAGGCTTAAGTCGTTAAGTCGTTCAAGGCTTAGGTCGTTAAGACATTCGTTTGCTAGGTCGTAGGTCGTTGGACCTTAAGTCGCTTGCCTCCCTTAAGTCGTAAGTCGTTCGCGAGTTAGTACTTGGTCGTTTGACCTGTTCTTCTGCTAGCTCGCGTGGCATTCTCCACTTAGGTCGTATGACCTTATCCCTTAAGTCGTAAGTCGTTCGCGAGTTAGTACTTGGTCGTTTGACCTGTTCTTCTGCTAGCTCGCGTGGCATTCTCCACTTAGGTCGTATGACCTTATCCCTTAAGTCGTAAGTCGCTTGCCTCCCTTAAGTCGTAAGTCGTTCGCGAGTTAGTACTTGGTCGTTTGACCTGTTCTTCTGCTAGGTCGCGTGGCATTCTTCCCTTAGGTCGAACCCCGTATTACTCTGCGTAGGCAATCTCTTCTGAAAAACATTTATCAGAATTTCTACTTTGGTGGTTTTGGGATTGACTTCTTTGGACTTTACTCATGTCTTCGAACGTGAATTGATTTGTTTCTACAATCGTTTTATGACTTGTCACTTTAAGGATATATGAAGGTTTCAATACTAATAGTAAATATCAAAACTCTTTCATCAAAGCGATTTCAACACTATTTTAAATATCAAAAGTTCGTTTTCTCAAACCGATTTTCAATCCACTAGTATATACAAGCCTTTACTTCACTCGAACGAGAAATCGACTTAAACGACTTAGTAAAACGGGTGGTATGAAACGCTTGCGTTCACTTCGTCGGTTAGCTCTTGGACTTGTTCGATTGAATCCTTTTTGTGACAATTTCCTAGTGAAGATTTACAGCTTGTTCGTAAATATTTAAGTTAAGCAAGTGGTTATGGGACATGAAGCTAAACTCATATATTTACTAGCTTGGTGTGATTGACACTTCCTTATGATCATGACGATCATTTTTGTGATTTAGACTAGCGATTGTGCGATGTCTCTTCGTCCGTGTGTCGGACTTGCCTTCGGGCCATCCGTGTGTTCGGAAAATTCAAATGGATAGCTTCCATGAGATAGCTTCTCGTCCGTGTGTTCGGACTTTCCCCTTTTAGTGATTTCTGGATTTCGTGTGTTGATTTCTGGGATTTGTTCTGGATTTCGTGTGTTGATTTCTGGATTTAGTGCTTCACCAACTTTTGTGGTTTTCACTGATATGATATCAGTTTTTGTGTATTGGTGAATTTGTGTGTCATTACCCTTTTTATGTGTTTGAATCTTTGAGAAGATTCTTGTGACATTGATTAATCCCTTGTTGATTATCATTTACATACTTATAGTAGTATGCCATCATGGTTATTATATGTTTATGCCATACCCCTTATCCTATATCAGGTCATCTGATATTTATAGTTAGACTGATCCGTTTATTATTTTCTTATAAATAATACTCGGGTCAGACCGAGATGTTACAGGTGCTTCTGCTTGACTTCTCTTCTGGATTACTCTGACTTTTGGCTAACTACTTAGATTAGTAGTTTTTGGATGTACACCTTTGAGATATAGACTCTATGTTGTGTACTTATTCTTTTGTATAGCACGTGATGCTATTCTTTTGTATTATCGTGGATCTTTCTGACCACTACTCTGATGTACACTTTCATGTGTTATATATATTTATTCATATCTTCTTCCGCCTTTGTGATATGGATGTCTGTGACTGATTTATGTTATGATTATTTCTATGATTGTTTCCGAAGATTATATATAGCCACCGTGTGATAGCTTTGTGTTTGTATCGGTATGTCGGATTTCCTCCTTAAAAGATATGCATTCTATTCTATCTGACGTATCGGTGCTCGCACAAAGAAGTTACATGGATGGTCGCTCCTCCACAGCCTTATCCTCCGTGCTAATTGACAGCACTACATCGTAGTGTTCTTGGTTAGCGTGGGTATAGAGGTGGGGCGTAACACTTATGATCATGAGAAATGGAGTTTAAATCCTTTTCATATTGGCCCCACCCCCATCTTTGCAGTAGGAAAGAAAACAAATGGAAGTGATAATGTCTTCAATCAAATGAGAAGAATAATCCAACATTATTCCAAAGGCACCATCTTTGAGAAAGAGATAATGGATGATTACAATGCCTTTACACATAAGTGGCAACCAACTACGGCAAGAATACTTCTAGCTCAAGAAATTCAAAGGGTGGTAAAAAGAAAAGCAATCGAAGAATGTGAAACAATAAGGCCAAGGAAACAAAAGTCAAAAAGCCATCCGCAAGAATCAAGCTTCGGGTCTAGACTTCCAAAGGAATGCAACTTAACATCTAAAGAAAACATCTACTTGCTTACTAAGGATGAGCTTAACTATTGGCCATCACAAAAGAAAAAGCCAAAATATGAAAGGAATTTGGGAGGATCCTATTGCCACTACCATATGATGAATGGTCATGAAACCAACCATTGCAGAGCCCTGGAGGGGATGATCATAAATTTCTTCCGACAAGGAAAAATTCAAGAGTTTGTAAAAAGAATTTGAGACAAAATAAATAAAGAGCTACATTTCATAAAAAGAAAATCTACATGGTTGGGAGTGAAATGCTCCTTATATTTGGATACTCCCTAAGATAGTAGGTTACCTAAGATGGTAGAAAAGCCTCTGTCTAGTCCGAGTTGTCCAGGGCAGAGCAACTCCTGGAGGGAGGGCGGGTAAGCCTTTTGCCGCGCCATAAGATGGCCAAGTTAAAGCACTGAACAAGCCCTTGGCCATACCTCTGGTCAGGTCAGGTCAAGGCACCTCCTGGAGGGAGGACGGAGTAAGCCTTTAGCCGTGCCATAAGATGGCCAGGTTAAAGCACCGAACAAGCACTTATCCATGCCATGCTATGGTCAGGGTAAGGCACCTCCGAGAGGGAGGACGGAGTAAGCCTTTATCCGCGCCATAAGATGGCCAGAGTAAAGCACCGAACAAGCTCTTGTCCACGCCGCAATTAGGCTAGGGTAGGGTACCTCATGGAGGGAGGTCCGGTAAGTCCTTGGTTCCAGCCTCTAAGATGAGCTAACCAAGAGCAATGGACAATAATGGACTAAGACATCCATGCCCAAGAAGAGGCCCATCAAACAATGGACTAAGATGTCCAAGCCCAAGAAGAGGCTCATTCTATAATGGACTGAGATGTCCAAGCCCAAGAGGAGGCACATTCAGCAATGGACTAAGATGTCTAAGCCCGAGAAGAGGCTCATCAAATCATAAACTAAAATGTTCAAGTCCGAGACAAGGCATTTCCAACTGTGGACTAAGACGTCCAAGCTCAAGAGACAACTAGACAAATTACTTCTATACAAGACCTGAAGGGTTCACACACCAGAGGAGTAGAACAGAGCTCCACTTATAAATACCCGAATCTGGGTTTTGGGACTTTCATTTCTAAACATCATCTATTATACCTGAATCTGGGTCTTATCCATGCCCATACACGAATCAGAGTAATCAGAGGGTTCACACAAATTACTTCTATACAAGTCCTTATCTATGCCACGCTATGGCCAGGGTAAGGCACCTCTTGGAGGGAGGATGGAGTAAGCCTATATCCACACCATAAGATGGCCAGGGTAAAGCACCGAACAAGCCCATGTCCGCGCCGCAAAGGGGCTAGGGAAGAGCGCCTCATGGAGGAAGGTCGAGTAAGTTCTTGGTTCCAGCCTCTAAGATGAGCTAACCAAGAGCACATGACAACAATGGACTAGAACGTACAGGCCCAAGAAGAGGCCCATCAAACAAAGGACTAAGATGTCCAAGCCTAAGAAGAGGCTCATTCTATAATGGACTGAGATGTCCAAGCCCAAGAGGAGGCACATTCAAAAATGGACTAAGATGTCTAAGCCCGAGAAGAGGCTCATAAAATCACGAACTAAAATGTTCAAGTCCGAGACAAGGCATTTCCAATTGTGGACTAAGACGTCCAAGCTCAAGAGGAAACTAGACAATTTACTTCTATACAAGACCTGAAGGTTTCACACATCAGTGGAGTAGAACAGAACTCCACTTATAAATACCCGAATCTGGGTTTCGAGACTTTCATTTCTAAACATCATCTATTAATACCCGAATCTAGGTCTCAGGTCTTTCATACTGGAATTTCATCTATTAATACCCAAACCTGGGTTTCGGGTATTTCATACCAAAATATCGTCAATTAATACCCGAATCCGGGTTTTGGGATATTCATTTCAGAACTTCATTTATTAATATCTGAATCTGGGTTTCGGGTCTTTATCGATTACTGATTATCTTAATATACCTGAATCTGGATATTAATACAATTACTTATTTGAGCCCTAATCTGGGTGTGAAATTTCAATAATGGATTTTTATTTATCTATCACAATGCCTGAATCTGGGTAAAAAAAAATACTCTCAAGATAATCATTGTTATAAGTTTCCGTTGATACCCGAATCCGGGTCTCGGATTTTTAATTTTTCAAATTTCACTAAGGCCCGAGAATGGGTCTCCGGGATTCTATTATAAATATTTAGTCAATGATTGCTGGATTCATTCCCTTATTAACAATCTCTTGGAGAATTACTATCTAATATTTGTTCCCTTATGATAAGGCGGGATTTCCTATCAACAAATTTCAGATATTCCACTAAATGGTTAAAGTTAAATTCTTGATTTTCTCTCATCACGGTTAAAAGATGGGATTTAGATGTTTACTACAAATTACTTTTCATGCAATTAACAAGATGATTTGTTAACCTAAATAAATGATATACATAGACTGGTATGACAATTTCAAGCTAACAGTCAGAGATATTGTTTGTTTCATACTTTATAGGGAAATCAACACAACAAAGAGAAATGAAAGGTTCAACAAATACGGAAGTAATGAATGAGCTATCGAAAAGCATTTCAGAAGTGACATTACAGAAAGGAGTTGCAAATCAGGTGATATTTACAAAATTTATATGATTTACATAAGTTATGAAATAATTTACAAAATTATGAAGTTGTTCACATATATACAAATGAGTTCACACATTTCAAAGATACAAATATATCATAAGTCTTGGGCGGCTTTGTCAAGATTCTCGGTAATTGAAGGATCAATTACGTAACGAATCGCGGTGTGGAGAACTTCTTCCATTTTCTTTTCCTTCTTTCTTATGCTGTTTTCGGCGTCGATCACGTCAATATTTGATTTCAGAGCGCAATTCAAAGCTCTGTTTGTGCCCCCTTAAGGTCTTGTTATCCCTCTCTAACTCTACAGCCTGCTTTTGAAGGAAGTAATACTCGTGTTCGAGCTTTTGATTCTTAGCAGCATACTCATTGATAGTCTTAGAATATTTCTCTTTCTGTTGCTCGTCAAAATACTTGGCTATTTCAAATTTAACTTTCCGGCACCAATTTCCCACAGCATGCTCGTCTAAGCCCGGGGGAGGGTTGATTATAGCAGGGAATTTCTGGGCCGCGAAGTGAGATGACCTTGTAAGTTTAGTAGTCGAAGGAGCAGTGCGGGGAACCGATAAATCAATGCTTGAAATCTTCTCCCCATAATGAATTCCAGTGATTCGCACTGCGCCTGACTATCTTTCAATTTCAACTCCAAGTTACTAATTTGTTGAATAAGTTCTGACATCTTGTGATCGAAGTCAATTGAAGGATTTGTCTTCACCTGTCGTTTAAGTGCAGAATTGTTTCATCCTTACTTTTTACTTCGGCTTCGAGATAGGCGACGTTATCTTTAAGATTACCAGCAATGGTTTTTTGAAGAAAATATCTTTTGTGCCATTTCAAAGCTTCGATGTTGCCACCAAAGCGTTCCAATAAGGTATCATCGCCAAGCTCAATCCTTCCGCTAGATTTTAATAGTTTCTCTCTAAAAGAAGCAATGCGTGATGATAGGTTAAAAGGGAGAGAAACTGTAGATAATTGATGCTCCTATTTAAACAGAAAGAAACAAAACAAAGTTAAAATCAGAATTAAGATTTTCTTTATTATTATAATAAAAGATTAAAATTTGAACAACAACAAAGTCAAAAGAAAACAATAAACAATTGGTTTACATCTAAAGTTTAGAAACTACATTTTTAACTTTGTCTAATGAATTAGCAAAAAGATTAACTATAGAATCAAAGGGAATATTTAGCCCCTTCGGAGTTAACATTGGGGGACATTTGCTATAGTCCCATTTCCTAGCTGGAGGACTGTCACGGCCGCAAATTAATTTTGTATCGAATGTTCTGATCTCTTTAAGGAATGTCTCTTTTTGATCACCAAGGAAGTCAAAGCAAAGGCGAGGATATTCCAAGTAGAGTTTTTGTAAATCTCTAAGAAAACAATATCTTGCTAATTTCGAGGACTTTAAAAGCGATGCCTTTTCAAGATAAAATCTTCTAAGTTTAACATACTAGCTTAAATGGTCTCTAGAAACAAGATGACCTAATGAACAGTTACTCTATGATGATATAATAAAATGAAGCTAAGCATAAAAGTAAGACTAAAACAAATATTTATAAACAATACAATGTTACATGTTTACAACTACTCATCTGGTTCATACAATACAGATTTAGAAAATAATTCAGATACAAATTTGTTCTTGTAATACTTAAACTTTTCTGGAGGGAGACCTTGGGGAATCGGTCTGGCCGTGGTAAGTTCCAACAGGCTCCAAGGTGCGGGTCAGATCTGAATTCATCCAAGTATCTCTTAGGAAAACGTCTAAGTAAATCCCCGCTAAATTCACCTAAGTATGAGAAATCAATTATTGAGTGTCTACAGCAAGCTTTATATAAAAAGTTGATTAGAACGTCCCTCTCTTCAATCAGCATCCAAAATAGAGTGACTAACTCCCGGTTTCTTTCAAGAGGGCGTCGTATCGGAGGCGCACACTCTTTAATAAAGGGGCAGCCTTCTGATGTTTAAAAGACGCCAGCACTAAGGCACTCCTATCGAGTCTATGATACTTATCAAAAAGTACATTATGCTCTCGTATTTGCCTATCTAACTCCCTGTATAACTTGTTAATTTCAGCTTGTTTCCTCTTAAGTTTTGTTTTATAGGGGAGGATAGACTTCTTCCTTATCTAAAATGAATGATTAGCACTATTATTATTATCTTCGAGGTGAAAGATATTTAAACAGAGAATCTCATACCTGTGATATTAGGATAGAGGTATGTGAAGCCTACTCTTTCCCTTTAGGCTCTTCAACATTAACAGGAGCAAACTCATCCTCTTAGGGAGCAGAAGGCCCAACAAAATTTAGGTAGGGTAGTTGCAGGAGGGTTGGCTCTTTCTCTGAAGCTTTGGTGTTGGCATCCCCATCCTTGTCAGAGGCTTCGTTGTGATCTCCTGCAACACCACCTGTGCCCTGACCACCATCAAAGTTATCATCATTATCGTCGTTGTGGTCATCATCATCATTTTTATCATCGCCTTCTTCATCAACGGCATCATCATTGTCAACCTCATCCTCAGAATCGGATTCAATTTTAAAGGAGGGGACATCGAAGGAAAGAATCTTGGAGGCAACTATTTCCTCCTCTTTAATAGGTTTAATCCCCTGCTTTATTTGGCTGATCTTGCCCATTAATCTATCAACTAGGGCAGAGTCAAGTGAGGCGAAACCGAAGTTAGGACACTTCTTAAAGTTGTCAGCATATGCAAGCATGAGAGCTTCATTATAAGAGTTTAGCAACATTTGCCCAAGAGTAGTACCAATAAATTGAGATACTCGCTGCTTAGCGTCAGAAATGGTATTGACAACGAGTTACAATGAAGCCCTGGTTTTCTTGAACTTTTCCTTCAAAGAAACATTCTTGGATTTTAAGCAAGCTTTCTCTTCGTCGGAATCTTTTAAAGTAAGCTCCATAGCGAATTTTTCACCAATAAGGTTGACGAGCCTTTCTTTCTGCCAAGTGATCAATTTTTGCTCGGGCAAGAGAAGCTCTTAGTCATTCTAATTCTGAAGTTGCTTCGTCTTTGGCTACAGAAAGTGAAGACACTTGATTCTTAAGGGCCAAGATTTCCTCTTGGGACTTAGACGATTCAAGAGAATATCTGGATGCGTGCTTATGAAGGGTCAATCAACTCTTAGAAATTTGAGGGAAGAAATGTAACACAAGTTAGTGATTTAGAGAAAACCAATGATGATAAGATCAATTGAAGTGGAACTTACCAGAAATTGTTGCTCTATTAGAGAGCGATAGTTCCCTACCAAATCTAGAACGGAAGAGGGTAGGTGAATGGAAATAAAGGACTTGGAGTGAAAGATAGACTCGGCTACCTCTTCGAAATTAATGGAAGGAAGAGAAGAAGACGATGACTTCGAAGGAATTTGCTTTGAGGAGGGAGTCATCAGCAAAGCCAGTTGTATTTGCTCAAGTGTAGCTGGAGAATCAAAAATAGAAATGCGAGTGAGAGGGTCGGTCGTAGTTGGAGTTTGCTTCGGTTTTTCTTTGGAAGCTTCAACAATTGGGCGTTTCAGAGCTTTATCAAGGGATGAATCCTCCTCCTCCTCTACATCAACAACTATATCAACCTTCTTAGGTGTTTCAATTTCAGATTATTCCACCAACTTCCTCTTGAAAGTCTTCTTGGATTTAGCGAGAGATTCAATGATAGATGACACTCCAAAGGTTGTAGGAGAGGGAGTGGCACCGCTAACAGACTTTTTGACTTGAGAAGCGGCTGAAAAGAGTTCAATCAGATTAAAAAGCTAGCAAAATAATTCAGAAAACAACAAGGATAGAAAGCAAATATTGTGCCTATGAATTTACCAGAGTGGTCTGAGCAGATGGGTGACATGGGAGAAAAGTGTTCAGCATCTCCCAAGGAGAGGAAATGTTTTCCTTTCGAAGTATGTTGGATCAAAGGTGGTAGTCCCAAAACCCTTTGGCCAAGGAGAAGAAGAGAATGCTTCCTCAATTTCGATAGTATCAACAGCTTAAGTCGATTTCCTATCTTAGTAGAAGCTGCGGTTAGAGACTCCACCGTCCTTCTATCAGCTTCGTGAAGTTCTTTGATAGGAGAACCTGGTAAAGATGAAGATTATATAAGAGAAGTAATAGAATAGAAAGAAGACAACGAAAATCTAAACTTATGAGGAGTAGAGAAAATTCCACTGATGTTTGGGAAACATCGAACAAAGAAAAACTGGTTTTTCTAGTCTTTAAACTTATTGACCCCGTCCGATATAAGCTTCTTCGAGGGGTTAGCTCTGAAGATCTGGTGATTAAGAGTGCTAAGTTTGACTAATCGAGTCAAGTAGTTGAGAACTTCAACCTTCAAAGAAGGAAGTCCAGGCTCTAGTTCCATCAGCTCCAGAGAAAGAAGATAGGTGTAAACATTAGTGGATAGCTGGATTGGAGCAACCCCAAGGTGAGAAATGAATCCGGACAATAATTCAGGAAAGGGTAGAAATCCTCCGTGCCATATATGGACAGCGGTGCAAGCGAAGAACCCTTCAGGAGGGCTGTTGATAGTGTCTGTCTCCTTGGGTGGAATAGCTTCCATGCCTGTAATTCCAAAGTCCTTAAGGATGGCATCAACCTCGTCTTGGGAAGATACCAAAGAATGCTTCGAGATGGCGTCAAGTTTCTTTGGAGAGCTCATGATTCTGTCGGGTGAAAATGTTTCAGTTAAAATTTCCGAGTTTATATGAATAAAGTATTCATTTCAAAATTAGTCAAGGACCTACTTGAATAACTTAAACAGAAAGCCAAACATAAAGCTTTAAATTTTCGAAAAAGGTTTAAGTTAAAAACAAAAGGTATTGGGCTTTCGACAAAGTCAATGGGAAAGAGACGAAACATTTAGTAAATACCTATCGACAAGGTCGAAATACTAAATAGGAGTGTGCATGGAGCTTTCGACGGAGTCCAAAAGAAAAGGAATTAAACATTTAACCATAACCTTTTGATAATGTCGAAGGCACAAATATGAGAAATTACTGGCTTCCGACATGGTTGAAAGAAAAGATGAGAACGTGAAGTGGTGCTTTGTCGATAGCTCCACGGTAACTAAGTTGTTAAAAGGAGGTAGTCCAAGTTAACTTAAAACTTGAACAAAAATGTACGCTGCAAACATTCCATAAACAAAGTAACAATACCCTTCGACACTGTCGAACCCAATAACTTAGGCTTCCTAAGAAAAATACAAATGCTGTTGAAACATTATATGTTCATTGAGTCGAAGGGTCCTAAGTTAAACTTGTGTGCACTTAGAACATTTCGACAATGTCAGAGGAAGATAACTCTAAAGGGTTTCGACTCATTAGATTTAAATAGTGTCGAAAGGGTCGAGGGAGCATTATGATTCCAAAAATTAACTAAGGAAAATGGATTGCGATCGAAACAAAAGGTTTTGACTAAGTCGAAACGTTTCGCTATCGAAGGGGTTACTACACCCTACTTAATTACACATCTTTGTGACAAGGTTGATCGAATTGGCACTACATCACCTTTCGATCCCATCGAACTGGGTTAAGGAAGCAAAACCAATGTTGCCGCCTCAATCCCTTTCGAAGGGGTAGAAAGGTCATTTTGTGGCGCCAATTTTTCAATTCGTACATTTGAAACTTCTGGGCGAAGAAAGCAGGTTCCACTGTCTTCCCCAAACCCGATTGCAAAATCCAGGGTTTCAATTTTTTCTAAAAATAAATCAATTAAGCCAGTTAAGAAAATGAATTTTAGCATAGATCAAACCTTTTTGATTTCAAAAGTATGAAAATTATTATCAAACTGAAAATCCATATTTTCTAAGGAGAGACAAATATCGTAAATACTGGAATAAAAATCCAAAACAAGAAACAAATTCTATTGAATTAGAAAAGTTTCTCAGCAAATCAAACCAAACCCACTCTCAAAGAATCGAAATTCGAGAATTTCAAGGTCGAATCTCGATTTTGAAATCTGGAAAAGCCAAATTCGACTAAAACACAAACAACAGAGAAGAAAACTAGCAAAAATAGAGATGAAACTAAACTTATGAATTAGATTTGGTATTTAGTTTGATTTCTGAAAGCGGATAGAAAATTTGAGAAAATTTGGGAATTCTTTTACTTTTGCTTGAAATTTTGATTGTAGGTAAGTGAAGAAGAAGAAGAAACATCGTACATATAAGAAAAGTCTTCCAAAAGCTACCAACAGTTAGATGAAATTAAAATAAACGACCTAGATTCATGCGGAAAGGCCAAGAGACGGGAAACTTTAGGTTTCGACATAGATGACTTGGAAAGTCAAGAGCATCCCTTCGCAAGGGGGGCAAAAATCAGCCTTTCGACTTTGTCGAAACCGTTATGAGAAGAAGTCAAAGAAGGACAAGTGAAGAAGGTTCTAGCTAAACCTTTCGAAGGAGTCGAAGGGATGCTACCATCAAAGTCTGGAAGCTTCAAAACCTTACGAAGGCGTCGGAAGGTCTCTACAACAAAGGTCCAGTGAGTTCATTACTTTCGAAGGAGCCAAAGGAGCCGAAAGCACCCTTCCGCCTTCAATAGCCACCTTTCGACTCGGTCATTTCATATGCATGATGACCTTTCGATTGAGTCAAAGCAGCACCTTATGAAGATAATGAGAACAGCTACTTGCATATGCGCCAAACCTTTCGACACCAAAGGTTTCACCTCTGTTTAGACTATGTGAAAGCAAGCATTGTCCAGGACAACTCCTTCGAAAGAAATGGTAAGTCTTTCGAACTGGTCGAAACCAGTGTGATCTAGGAAGGTTCCGCATAAGATCAAAAACAAGTTGCTCAGGCGTAACCAGCATCATCGAAACCATTGAACAATACATATCGACAGAGTCGAAAGCACTTACAAGGTAATAGAAAGCAGAGAGGCGCAACTCTTCCTTTCGATAAAGACGAAGCATACTTAAGTCATTCGACAGCCAACTTTCGACCAAGTCGGGAGCATCAAGGTCGAAAGATGCTGACCCACATCTACAAATAAGACCCAAGGGGTCACGTTTTGAGGATCCGGTTCCTCCAATTCCGAACTTATATTTCTTTAATCAAAAGTGTTGTAACCCTAATTACAAGATTAATTTGGGGATTTGAAGCAATAAAGCCATCTTTTGTTTATGAAAGGGAAGTTTCAAGTATTTTAGATTACTTATCATTTTATCAACGTTCTTGTCAGTTTCTCTCTTGTGTTTCAGGTTTCGCCTTTATCGAAAAGCCACTATCGACACAGCCGAAACCTAGTAAGATTTAAACAGCTTCAAGTTCAAACTTCAAGTAACCTTCCTCTGAGTATGAGCTTTCGACGAGGTCGAAACCAAGACACAACTTACTTAAACCTTCAATTAGTACAAGGAGCTCAAGGATCCGGCTTTCAACAAGGTCGAAACCCTTCACCAAAACACTGTAGCTTGATATTACTAGTTCAAACCCAGGAAGGTTAAGCTCACAGTTTTTGATGGAGTTGAAACCCCTATCTTAGAATCCTGGATCAAGTTTTAACACTTAAACCACCTTGCTTTTGACAGAATCGGAACCTCTATCTCGGATTCTAGGATATAGTCTCAGCCAACCAATAACCAAAGCTTTAGACAAGGTCAAATCCAACTAAGGGAAACCTTATCCAAGGTATTTCACCTATTTCAAAATGGAAACCTTTTGAAAGAGAATTAACACTAACTCGACAGGGTTGAAAGGTCATTAAGCATCGAATCCAACCCTTTCGACCGAGTCGAAAGGTCAATCTAGTTAACTTTTGTCTACTAAAGCCTATATGAAAGGAAATTCAAGAAGGATACATTCCTTCCATTCTACACTATTTGCCTAAAGAATAATCTTCATTCCTTAGCACAACTTTGGAGTGTTGACAAGAAATCTTGTTAACATATGTATTAATGTACATGTATTTATTTATTTTATTTGTAAGAGGCATTTTCATTGATATAATAAATATAGATATCAATGTGTTTACAATGATAAGTAAGGTAATAAAAATTAGGTGTGTGGTAATGTTCAAGAAAAACATGCATAAGTATTATATAATTATTATTAATGCAACTTAATATTATAAAGAATCATATAACTTATTGAATTGAATATTATAAACTTATTTTATAACCACGTATATATAAAAGGATTAACAAATCAATGTTATAGTAACAAAGAGATTTTATGAGATCTCAGTAGTACCGGTCGAGTTGGGGCGGGTTAGCCAAACCCGACCCGACCCTAAACTCGGAGTTCTTAAGAATAGGTAATGGATCTGCCCGCTCCAATGTCTTAATGGGGCGGGTTTGGCGGATCAAAACAGGGGCGGGTCTACCAAGTTTAGACCCTAGACCAACCCCATTGACATCCCTAGTCCATTGGCTTCGACCATTTTTTTCTGGTAGATTCAAAAGTTGCGTTTGTTGGCAGATAAAAGTAACATTTCTCTCATAGTTTATCAGATGTCACGGCCTGCCATCTGTCTCAGTTCAAAGCTAAACTTCTAGACTTGAAAACAGGTTGAAAAAACCGTTAAAAATTGTCCAAAAATATATTATAAACCCAACCCCGATCCGACACGGTCGGATGGACGACAATGACGCATGCATGTGCCAAACTGCATGGTCTCTCTTCAACCAAAGAGAAACAATTGGGTGCTCAAAGGGCTCAACCTCTTCATAAGAATCTTATATTTAAAAAAATTGCCCAAAAATTTTAACGTTTCAAATGAGAATATTTAATTTATTTAAATATTCAAATTTGATTCAAATATAATATGTAATGAGAAAAGCAATGGTTAATAAAATAACTTGAGTTTTATCAACGTATTTTTAAATGAATTTATAGGATTTTTCCATAGTTTTTAATTTGAAAAATATTTGAATTATCGATCAATGTATTTTAAGGCAAACGTTGGCATTTTATAAATTTCACAGAATAAGATAAGCGGTGTATTTTATTATTGTTTTGGGATCGTGTCTCATTGTTGTACGCGGTCGTATTTTTATTTCTATCGTTCGTGGTTCGTACGCGAATGAGATTCTATGTAGCGAAGTGCCGGAAATTATAACTTTAAATAAACCCCATGCATACCTTTTCATCTCGAAATTCATTTTTGTCCCTCTTTTTCTTTTATTTCCTTTTTATTGTAAACACAAAACCTAGCCACCAAATCAAAAATCAGAATCGAGAGCTTCAGCCAACGATAAACTAAACCGTCGAATCAGTTGAACTCGTAAATGAGTAAGCTTCAAATCTATGGAGTTTGGTTGGTTGTGGCCGACATTGAAGATGATCAACCTAAGTAGGCGAAAGGTTAGAGTTTGTGTGAGTTATAGGTGACAAGAGTCTTTGGTGATAGTGGCAATGGGTTTCTCTTGGGGAGGAGCATCGATTTGTGAAGTTTGGTGGTGTTCAACATGAGTTTAGGGGTTGCTTCATTTTGTGGCCAAAGGAAAGACCTGTTCCAGGTCACGATCTAATGGATGCGAGCGAGCTTCGTTCGGTGGTGTGGAAACGGAGAGGAGGCGAAGAGAATTTGTCGGTGGTGGTGGTTTACGATTTTGTTAAGAGATGGTCGAGATTGGGCATGCATGCATGGGTGAGGAGGAGCATGTGTGTACAGGGAAGGTAATTAGGTGTTTGGGGAAGAAGGGTTTGTGATGGAAATTAAAATTAATAAAAGTGATTTAGTAATTAATTGTTTTAGTTAATTCAAAAACTTATAAAATGAACATCTTCTTCATTTTAAGTCCAATCGAGACGCGGTCTTTTGCGTTGCATTCATAGGAGCGATATCTACTGTTGGAATTGATTTTGTCAAGTTTAGAGTAAGTGGAATTTTGAGCAAAAATCGAACGTTGTTCGATTTTATCGAACCGGAATGCACAAGCATCAACTATAATTTAGGTGAGTTTACTCACCTTTGGATGAATACTATGTTAATAAGAAAACTTGTCAATACATGTGTAATAGGGACAGTTAACCCTTTTGGTCTCTTTTGGTTTATTGGAGAAAGCTAGGATATGAATGTCTTCTTTTGGATCACCTTTCGAATTAGACTTTATTTGTGAAATTTCCTTCTTATTGACCTTTCGACTCAATCAAAAGGCTTAAGTTCTCTTGTTTTTAGTCTTTTGAGCTGAATAAAGTCATTTGACTTTCCCTTCGAAATAGTCCTTTTGAAGCAGTTGTGGGAACCTAAAGGATGGCTCTAAAATTCAAGGTTATGATTAGTTTTGAATGGTTTCGACCTTGTCGAAAGTTGGAATCTTAAATGACTTGGGTTTGGATCGGGAATCAAAGGTAAAACTAGCTTGGGCTAAGGTTTCGATCTGCTAGAAGGTAGAAGTCCAATGAAAGGTGACCTAAAGTTGATAAATGGAAGTACTTAAAAATGCAACGGTTTCGACCAAGTCGGAAGGTGTCTTTCGATGGGGCCGATACCTAGAAAACAGAGTTAGATCTAATAAAAGCTTTTGAAATAACAAAGTAATCAAGAATATTGAAGACTTCCCTTTCGTAACTCAACAAATCCTTTATTGAAAAATTTCTCCAATTCGATTTACAAATTAGGGTTTACAACTTTGTAGAATTAAGAAAATACAAGTGTAGAATGAATAAGTTCAGATCTCCAAAACCAGACCATTTAGGTCTTATTTATAGATGCGGGTCAGCACCTATTGACCTAATGCTTCGACATGGTCGAAGGGTAGCTTCTGAATTGTCTTTAAAATGCTTTCGATTCCTTTAACATTTGCACATCCCTCTGAAATGCTTTCATCATTGTCAAAAGGGATGGTTGCGTCTTTCTTCTTTATGTAGCTTGATAGGAGCTTTCGACTCTGTCGATAGGCTGTCTCCAAGGGTTTCGAAGGTGTTAAAATGCTAATGGTTTCGACACTATTTATAGCTTCCAATCTTTTGCTTGTGACTTGATGCGGAACCTTCCCTAGATGTTAATGGCTTCAACCGGTTCGAAATGCTTGGTTTGGCTTTCAAAAGTGGTTTGAATGAAGGAGAAACATTTGGTTTCGAAAGTTTTGGCGCGCATATGATGAGTTGTCATTTCTTGTCTTCGAAAGGTGCTGTTTTAACTCATTCGAAAGGTCTTCATACATACGGAAGCACCTGCTTCGAAAGGTGGTCACTGAAGCGGAAGGTTTCTTTCGACCCTTTTGATCCCTTCGAAAGGTTGTGATACTTTTGGACTTTGATTGTAGCATCCCTTCGACTCCTTCGAAAGGTCTTGCTGGAGCTTCTTTTTCTTGTTCTTCTTTGTCCTTCATTCAATCTGGTTTCGAAAAGGGGAGGATTGGTTGTTGTATTGTGGGAATTGGTTGTTGCATTGTGAGAGAATATTTACTGATTTGGGTTTAGATGATGAGAAGAAGAGGAGGCTGGCCTCTAGGCAGTTGCAAGAGGTAGCACTTCATTGGTGGAATAGTGTTACTGCTGGAGTTCCGAAGGTAGAGTTGACTTGGGTGGAGTTTCCAAGAAGATTCGAGCAGAGGTTTTTGTCTGAAGTTGCCAAGTCAGCGTTGTTGAGAAAGTTTATGAATTTGGTGCAGGGAGAGATTTCGGTAATCGAGTATGCTGCTAAGTTTGATGGGTTGTCCCGATATGGGTATGCTACCATAGACACCATCATCTGGAGAAATGAGAAGTTTATACGGGGATTGAGGCTTGAGATTGCTAGGGCGACCCTGACACATCTCCGTGATCCTTGTAATGTAATTGTGGAGATGGCAATCCTACATGAGAAGATGCTTGCTATTTGTGTGAGAGAAAAGCCGATTGAAACCTAGGGTTCTCATGGAAAGAAGAGAAAGTTCTTTAAGAATAATGGAGCCCGGAAGGGAGAAGGTGCCAAGAAGGCAAAGGCTGATTTAGTTTGCTTCAAGTGTGATAATAAAGATCGTTATGCTCATGAGTGCCGGTCAGGCAAGGGGAAGAAGGCTGAAGAAAAGAAGGGTGTGATGTGCTTCAACCATGACCAGGTTGGGCATTATAAGAATCAGTTTCATAACCAATCAGGGCGGGCAGAGGAAAGGTCTTTTCTATTAGGCCATCATCTACTTGGCCAACTACAACTGAAAAGGGTAAGACTGTGATGGAAGGTACGCTTTTGATTCAGAGTATACCAGTTAGGGTACTATTTGATACCGGTGCATCACATTCATTTATATCTTAGAATTTGGTTGATGGGTTATGCTTAGAACTCACATACCTTGTTACTTCCTTAAGGGCTGCGAATCCGATAGGAGGGTATGCAACTCTTGGAATGAGATGTGACCAGTTAGAACTAGAATTGTTAGGCCATAAGTTTGCATGCGGTTTGTATGTTTTTTATTTCGTAGATTTCGGGATCATTTTGGGTATGGATTGGTTGGGTAAGTATGAGGCTAGTATATTTTGCCAGGATAGGGAAATATCACTAAGACACCCTGATAGTCATAACCGAATTATATTCTCAGTGAGAATTCTGACCGGGGTGTTTGTGCTTTGTTAAGTGCTATGGAAGTGGGAAAAGAGTTAAGTCAGGTTCGAGTAGCATGAGAATTTGTAGATGTCTTGAGCCGGTTACAGGACTACCACCGAAACGAGCTGTTGAGTTTTGGATAGATCTTATGCCAGGAGCTGAACCTGTCGGTAGATACCCTAGCAGAATGACACCGACCGAGATGAAGGAGTTGAAGGTGCAGCTAGCGGATCTAGAAAGGAGGAATTTTATTAAACCAAGCACTGCGTCTTGGGAAGCGGCCGCGGTGTTCGTAAAGAAACCAGATGGGTCGTTGAGGATGTATATCGACTATCGTAAGTTGAACAAAAGGAAGATTAAGAATAAGTATCCTTTGCCGAGAATCGACGGTCTGTTTAATCAGTTGTATGGAGCCAGAGTGCTTTTCCAATTGGATTTGGCGACAGGTTTCCATCAGTTAAGAATGGCAGAGGACATTATTCCTTTGACAGCATTTCGAACTAGGTATGGTTCGTATGAGTGGTTAGTAATGCCATTTGGGTTAACGAATGCACCTGCTTTCTTCGTAGATTTGATGAACCGAGTGTTCCGAGAGTACTTGGATAGGTTTGTGTTGGTGTTTATAGATGACATTTTAGTATACTCTAAGTATGAAAGAGAGCATGAATATCATCCTAGATTAGTGCTGGAGACGCTGAGGCAGTATCAGCTAAAAGTAAAGTTTTCCCATGTGTCATTTTTGGAAGAAAAAGGTTAAGTTTCTTGGTCACGTGGTTTCAGAGAAGGGCTTGCCAGTCGATCCAGATAAGATCGAAGCTATTAATAACTGGAAGAGATCAGAGACAGTGACTGAGATTAGAAGTTTTCTTAGACTTCCTGGCTATTACCGGCGATTCATTAAGGATTTCTCGCGGATAGCAGCGTCTTTGACTAAGTTAACCAAGAAGGATGTAAAGTTTATCTGGTTTGACAAATGTGAGGAAGCATTCTTAAGTTAAAGCATCTGTTGACTAACACACCTATGTTAGTAGTTCAAGATGGAAACCAAGGGTTGGTGGTGTATACTGATGCATGTGGGACTGGATTAGGAGCTGTGTTGATGGAGAAGGGTAAAGTTATTGCCTATGCTTCACGACAGCTTAGACCGCATAAAGTGAGATATCCTACTCATGATTTGGAGTTGGCTGCGGTGATCTTTGCATTGAAGATTTGGAAATATTATCTCTTAGGGTAGAGATTTGAGCTATAAACAGATCATAAGTCATTAAGGTATTTATTCTCTCAGAAGGAGTTGAATATGAGACAGCGGAGGTAGCTAGAGTTTTTAGCAGCTTATGATTTTTGTATAGAGTATACTCCTAGGAAAGGAAATAAATTAGCGGATGCTCTTAGCAAAAGACATCGGAATGTGTGTTAGCTATGTTGGTAGAATGGAAAGATCTAGAAGCTTTGACTACTTGTAGTGTGCAATTAAGATCGACTGCTAGTTCTAGTTAGAGCACCGCCATGTTGTCTTATTTAGAAGTTCGACCAGTGTTGATAGAAAGGATTGCTTCTAAGCAGAAGGGGGATCAATTATTAGTTGAGAGGATTAGAAGGCTCGAGGTTGAAACTGAGATCGATGATCTAAAGGATTTTAGTCTTGACTAAAGAGGGTGGTTGAGAAAGATGGGAAGGTTGTGTGTTCCGAATGTTGAGGACTTAAGATAAGAAGTTCTTGAGGAATGTCATCGATCCAAATTTACGATTCATCCTAGAGGGAACAAGATGTATCAAGATATAAAGAGGGGCTTCTGTTGGGAAGGTATGAAGAGGGATGTTGGTTTGTGGGTTAGGCAGTGTGTAAACTATCAACAAGTGAAGGCCGAATATCTGAAGCCGAGTGGGTTGCTTCAATCTTTGGAGGTACCAGTTTGTAAATGGGATTCGATATTGTTATCCCGCCTTTTGGCAAGGCCATGATGCCAGGAACTCAACTGGAAACCAAGGACAGTCCGTCCCGAAGATCGGTTATACGCAGGTTTGCTATGGATATCGATAAGTTTTGTCCGAGTCCGGATCGAGCTACAATTGACAAGACATGACAAGCAAAGCTATGAAAGCCAACGTTCCAAATTTCAAGTCAACTGGAGTTCGTATGCTCAAGATATGATCGATGCAAACTAAGGAAATCAACACAATCGCATCATTTCGTATCCATCACCATGCATCCATCTGTTCGTATCCATCCACTGAAGAGCCTTGTTCGAATCCATCAAGCTTCGGTAGTTCGTATCCAGGAAACCACTGTTCGTATTCAAGGCCAAGCAAGGCCGCTATCTGTTTGTATCCACCACATCCTCAGTCGTTCGTATCCATCAAGTTGGAACAACTTCGATCGATACGAACAAAACCACACAATCAATGCGAACTGTTCAACTTAGATCGATACTAACAGAGCCGCGGCACTCGATACGAACGAGGAAACACATTTGATCGATACGAACAAAGTAGTGCGACCGATCGATATGAACAAAGCAACAATGATCGAGTCGAATAGACCCACTCCGATCGATACGAACAAAGTAATTGTGAATCGACGAACAAGAATAGATACGAAGAAAACAGCATACGAGAAGCCCAAACTTGCATCGATTCGAACTGATCGATACGAAGTGTATCGATTCGAACTGAACAGCCTACCGAAGACTCGAATTCGCATCGATCATAACTCGCGATCCACAAGTCCAAATTCCACCAAATTTTCACGAGAGCTTGCGTACATCATCAACAATGTTCATGCTCAATTTCGACCCGATTGGGCCAAATCTTGATCGATACGAAATTGGTTCGTATAGATCACGGACCGAGTGCAAATCATGTGGGATCGATCGTGTGGGCCCACACACGTACCAGAAGAGGTCAGCGAGATATTTGTAGCCTACGCCTATAAATAGCATCCCAGAGCCTACAGAAAAGGGACATCTGATTCTGCTACGTCCAAACTCTGCCGAAATCACCATTGTACTCAAACTTCACTGCTTTACTCGAAAATTACTATTGTAATCCGCTGTAACCAGCGAATAAAGTCAATAAAAGATTAACTTTTGAAGTGGACGTAGGCCGGAGATAGCCGAACCACTATAAATCTTGTGTCTCTGTCTACTTCTTTCCGTTTGAAGTTTGTTAACCTTCATTTTTATTCTCCACGGTACTTATATCTGCAATATGTGATTATTTACTGCTGATCTGTGTTCATACACCGGTGCTTTCACGATATTTGGGGTTTGTGACCAATTTTGGCGCAAACACTTTGGTGCTTTCACTGAGAAGACCTAACTCAGGGATTCTACCGCTTGGATATTGGATTTGAAGGCTTAAGGATTCTGATTTGAAAAGCAATGACATAGCAATCAAGTAGAAGACAGAGAGGAGAAAGGAGCCAACAAGGGGGAAGTCAAGAGGCCTCTTTTGGAGCTGGAGCAGGTCAAGCTTTGATCTACATCACTAGGGACGAGATCGAGTCTATGATGGATTCAATGCATGAAAGATTGCTGAAGAGCCAATAGGAAACGATGCAGAGCTTCTTTGAGCAGACGAGGGCAGCCGGAGCACAGAACCTTGGACCGGCTACGGTAGTTGCAAACATAGGACAAGGAGCTAGAGTTACAGAGACCAATGGAGGTCAGATCCAAGATCAAAATGAAGAACGTGAAGGCAATCAACAAGGACGTAGGGGCAGACCCTCGGGATATGACATTGGAAGGCCCATAGATGGAGCTCAGCAGGTTAGAGCCAACGCCAATGTGAATGAGCCACACGAAGAATATTACCCAGAATACCCTTCGAGACATGGGGGGCAGGATGGAAACGTGCTAAGGAGACAACCCCTAGATGGAGACGAAAGAGTGGTTGGACTAGTGCGACGGATTATGAGGGGAGGATTGCCGAGCGAAGGCTTAGAGGAAGTTAGTCGGAGCCCATTCACTCCAAATATCAGAAATGCAAGGAATCCTCCAAAATTCAAGTTACCCACGCTGGAAGCTTATGATGGAAAATCAGATCCGACCATGCATATTACCAGATATATCAGGCATATGGAAGTGCTGGGGGCATCCGAGGAAGTGATGGCACGATGTTTCCCTCTATATTTGACAGATTTGGCTGCGCTTTGGTTTAGGCAGCTAGAGAATGGATCATTTAGAACATGGGGCGAGCTAGTGGAACGCTTCATGAGGCATTTTATGGTCCACATGATGCAACCCAAGAGTGTGATGACCTTAGCGTCGATAAAACAGAGGGTTGGAGAGTCCATAAGAGATTTTGTATTACGATTCAATGCAACTATGGCTTCGGTAGATCGCTCGGATCCACCGATGATTTTGATGGCAGCGGTAGCAAGAGTTGCAGAAGGTACAGAGTTCAAGGATTCGCTGGCAAAAGATCCGCCGCAAGATCTTGGAGAGTTCTATCATGAAGCTGAGAGATTCATTCGGCTGGAAGATTCACGTGCCGAGAGGCAGGAAATAAACGCCGTTCAAGACAAAGGAACATCTAAAGAACCATTCGGAACAGACAATGGTAAGAAAAAGCAAGACGACAGATACAATGGTCTTGACAAACGGAAAAAATTCCGAGAACCCAGATTCAAACAATACGCAGACTTGACGGCAAACCTAGAACGGATTTACACGGAGACTCGGGGGCAGCTCCCCTATCGGAAACCACCCAGGAGAGATCCCACGGAATGGGAACATAGAAGTGGAAAGTACTGCCTATTCCATGAGCTGGAAGGGCATACTACCTATGAGTGCCGCCATTTGAAGGATGAGGTGGAAGAGAATGTTAGAAGTGGTAGAATGCCACAATACGCGAGAGATCGAACAGTGGCCGTAGGACCTGAGCAACTACCGCCTGCATCCAATAGAACTAATCCTCGATCGGGATCACGACTCATCATCAATTGTTCATGATGGCAAGGGCCAAGTTCAGGACTTGAACTTTGGTCGATTACATAAATTTCTTAGATTTGATTTCAAAATAAAATGGCTATTCCACTTACACATGCGAGGGAACCGGAGAAATCCCCAAGCATGCTCTGAGATTGCAATAGACCGCTCTGCCCGGAGGGGCAGTACTTAACTTTTCCTTTGTTTGTGATTGAACATTTGGAATTTGAATTTAATAAATGAACTTGAATTTCATAAAATAAACCTGTGACCGGAAAGTTACAGGATGAATATTGAAAGTCAATTTGAAATTGATCGCTTTATGACCCTACCCGAAGAGACGGGGTCCGGAGTGCAAGAACTGAGTTGCTTCGCCGGAGAGCGACAGGATCAACTCACTTAACGTCGTTCCCCATTCACTGGAGAGTGATTGGATCGGGGTTCGATAAGAGCCCGGAGTGGCTGCAATCGGCCTAGGATTTAGGCCATGACATCGCTTAATGTTCAGGGACGCTGAACCGGAGTGCAGGGGGTGTTGCCGCTTCAAAGCGACAGGATCGGCTCACTCGACGTTGTTTCCCCTTCACCGAAGAGTGACAGGATGGGATCCAGCAAGAGCCCGGAGAGGCTATAATCGGTCCAGGAGGACCCAGACATCGCTATATGCCCTCGCTGGGGCCAGAGTGCAAGGGATAGAAAGCAGCACCGGAGCACGACAGCATCTTTCTATTCGATCGTTAAGTTTGGGATGGACTTAGCAAAGGTCTGAAGTGGTCGTCAATGGTCCAGAGAGGCCACAGGATTTGATTACTGATTCCACAAGTTGAAATGGATACTGATTCGGCTTCGAACAGCCACGAACTTGATTGAGGATACTATAGCTATGGATAAAACATGGACTCACTACATTGGATTTGAAACTATTCAAAACACGCCTTTTACCAAAAGACATGTTTTGGGGGGCAAATGTTATCCCGCCTTTTGGCAAGGCCGTGATGCCAAGAACTCAACTGGAAACCAAGGACAGTCCGTCACGAAGATCGGTTATACGCAGGTTTGCTATGGATATCGATAAATTTTGTCCAAGTCTGGATCGAGCTATAATTGACAAGACATGACAAGCAAAGCTATTAAAGCCAACGTTCCAAATTTCAAGTCAATCGGAGTACGTATGCTCAAGATATGATCGATGCAAACTAAGGAAATCAACACAATTGCATCATTTCGTATCCATCACCATGCATCCATCTGTTCGTATCCATCCACTGAAGAGCCTTGTTCGAATCCATCAAGCTTCGGTAGTTCGTATCCAGGAAAACACTGTTCGTATTCAAGGCCAAGCAAGGCCGCTATCTGTTCGTATCCACCACATCCTCAGTCATTCGTATCCATCAAGTTGGAACAACTTCGATCGATACGAACAAAACCACACAATCGATGCGAACCGTTCAACTTAGATCGATACGAACAGAGCCGCGGCACTCAATATGAACGAGACAACACATTTGATCGATACGAACAAAGTCGTGCGACCGATTGACACGAACAAAGCAACAATGATCGAGTCGAACAGACCCACTCTGATCGATACGAACAAAGTAATTGTGAATCGAGTCGAACAAGAATAGATACAAAGAAAACAGCATACGAGGAGCCCAAACTTGCATCGATTCGAACTGGTCGATACGAAGTGTATCGATTCGAACTGAACAGCCTACCGAAGACTCGAATTCGCCTCGATCATAACTCACGATACTACAAGTCCAAATGCCACCAAATTTTCACAGGAGCTTGCGTACATCATCAACGATGTTCATGCTCAATTTCGAATCGATTGGGCCAAATCTTGATCGATACGAAATTGGTTCGTATCAATCATGGACCGAGTGCAAGTCACGTGGGATCGATTGCGTGGGCCCACACACGTGCCGGAAGAGGTCTCCCAAGATTTGAGCGAGATAGTTGCAGCCTACGCCTATAAATAGCATCCCAGAGCCTACAAAAAAGGGACTTTTGATTCTCCTACATCCAGACTCTACCGAAATCACCATTGTACTCAAACTTCACTGCTTTACTCGAAAATTACTGTTGTAATCTGCTGTAACCAGCGAGCAAAGTCAATAAAAGATTAACTTTTGAAGTGGACGTAGGCCGAAGATAGTCGAACCACTATAAATCTTGTGTCTCTGTCTACTTCTTTCCGTTTGAAGTTTGTTAAATCTTCATTTTTATTCTCCACGGTACTTAGATCTGTGATCTGTGATTATTTACTACTGATCTGGGTTCATACACTGGTGCTTTCACGATATTTGGGGTTTGTGACCAATTTTGGCGCAAAAAGATATCCATGGATTTTATAGACGGGTTTCCAAGGTCAAATAGAGAAAATGAAAGTATATGGGTCATAGTGGACAGGTTGACCAAAAGTGCCCATTTCATTCCAGTTAAGTCAACCAGGATGGCACTTGTTTTAGCTAAATTGTTCATGGAGAACATAGTTAGACTGCATGGGATTACTAGTAGTATAGTCAGTAACAGAGGTGCTTTGTTCACTAGTGAATTCTGGAAGAGTCTACAGGATGTGTTGGGTATCAAGCTTAAGATGAGTACTGCATATCACCCTCAGACGAATGGGCAGATAGAGAGAGTCAATAAGGTACTAGAGGATTTGTTAAGAGCTTGTGTATTGGACTTTGGTGGATCTTAGGAAGATCACCTACACTTAGTGGAGTTTTCCTATAATAATAGTTATCAGACTAGTATAGGAATTGCGCCTTTTGAAGCTTTGTATGGAATGCCATGTAAATCACCAGCATGTTGGCTGGAGACCGGAGACAGATTAGTCTTAGGTCCAGATCTTGTTAGAGAGGCGACAGATAAGATTGAGTTAATCCGAGAAAGGATGAAGGAAGCTCAGTTTAGACAGAAGAGTTACGCATGTAAGAGGCGTAAAGATCTAGAATTCTCAGTTGGAGATAAGGGTTTCATTAAAGTATCACCGATGAAGGGTGTGATGTGATTTGGAAAGTCGAGAAAACTGGCACCGAGATATGTTGCTCCATTCCAAGTTATAGGGAGGATTGAAAAGCTCGCATATAGAGTAGAGTTGTCGAGCAGTATGGCAGGTATCCAATGTGTTTCATGTGTCTCACTTTGCAAGTATGTGCATGATCCAGAGACTACTATTCCTCCGACAGGGTTGGAAGATTTGATAGTATGGCCTAATTTGACTTTTGTTAGACAACCAGTTCGGGTTATAGCAAGAGATGAGAAAAGATTAAGGAACAAGACAGTCAAGTTGGTGAAAGTTCAGTGGAGCGACAACGAGAAGGACTGTACTTGGGAGACAGAAGACAGGATTAGAGATACTTATCCTGATCTGCTATGAGGGTATTTTCTATATTGGCTTTATATAGATTGTTGCTAGTTGGGTAAGCTAGTATGGTTGTTAGGAGCTGTTACAGATGATTGCTATATTTAGTATTTAGTCCTTACTGAATTTCGTGGACAAAATTCTTTAAGGAGGAGAGCCTGTAACACCCCTAATTTTTAATAACATTATTCAGGAAATTTAATTAGATAAATTAAATTGAATAATGTAAATATTAGAATGATAGGGAGATTTGAAAACTTAACTAGAGGCCGTGCTTAATTAAAATTAAAGAACAAGTTTTTGGAAATGGTTTATTAGAGAATTAATAAGAAAATAAAACATGGGCCTTATGGGAAATAGCCACACCCATAATTCCATTACCCTTAAAAAATAAATAATGTTTCCATTTCCTTTGCACGTTCATTTTCATTATTCAAAAAATGCAAACAAAAGTTCAAGCCGGCCATTACCTAGGGAAGAAAAGGGAAAAATCAATTAAGGTTAAGCAATTAAGCAAGGAGGATTAATCTAAATCAAATCTCAAGTTCCTTATCCTAATCAAGGTGAATAATAATCAAAACCATCTCTATTTTTGTTTTTATGATCATTTGATTTTCGGATTTAAGTTTAAATCCATTATGATGATTTTGATGATGATATGATTGGATTTTAGGATATGATATATTCAAACACGTTTGTTTGATAAATATTTTATACGGTTTTAAGGCTAAAGTCGTTTATTTTGGATTTCGAATGTCATGAGGAATTTATATGTTATGTAAAACATTATTTTGGAGTTGGATTTTAATTTTTATGATTTTTCAAGTTATGGAAAATTTACTATGAATTTTTTAAGGAAGAAATGAATAAATTAGGTTTAAAAAATATTTCGGCTATTATTTGAAGGAATTTGGGTCTGAAATTTATATATGTTAGATAACATATTTAAAGTGAATTTCTATTATTTTTGGGGATTTTTTCCTAAGTAATTAACTATGGAAATTAAATTATTTTAGATGGAGGACTTAAAAGTTTTATTTGTTTTGCTTAAGGAAGGGCTTATTTGCTAAATTATTTTAATTAGATCTGAAATAATTGCGGCGGTTTTATTTTGGAAAGAATTTGGAAAGTTTGTGGCAACCAATAAAATGTTTATAAATAGGCAGGTTGGTTAAAAAGAAATTACTTAAAAATGCATTAAAACAGTCTTTACCTAGAAATAATGTTCTGCCTCTTTCAGAAGGAACTTTTTGACCCTATGCTTCCGCCTCAACCAAGTCGAAACCAACCAAACCGAAATCAATACACAAGGTATCAATATGTTGGTACATGGTGGATTGGAGAAAGGCGGAAGGCAGGGTGTCGAAACCAGTGCTTTCAAAGGGGGCGAAGCCTTTGTTTTACTCTCAAAAGATATGTGCTTGCCTTGTTTTCAAAAGAATGCTTTCGAAGAGGTCAAAACCCCTTCAATGTAGCTCTTGAAGAAGTTGCTTTCCAATATATTGCTGCCTTTTGTTTAAAGTGAAGGTTTCGAAAGAGTTGCTTTGTTTTTAAATCAAAGCTTTCAAAAGGGTAGTTTCAACTCAATCGAAACCCTACTGCCGACCTTATACCTTTCGAATGTGTTGAAGTCATTAATGCTATCGAAAGATAGCTTTTGTTACTTAAATATATTAAGCCGCTTCCTATAGCTTTCGAAAGGGTTAATGGTTTCGAAGGCAATGGCTTCGAAAGGGGTTTCGAAGCCAACCTTCAATTATTTTACTTAAATGATTTATGCTTTCGAAAGGATGGTTCCGAAGCCATCAGTTTTCCCTAAATTCTTTTATATGAAGATTAATGGTCTTGAAAGGGGTACTTTCGTTTGTATTTACTTTGTCCCAAAAGATGTTTTTAAAGAAAAACACAATGGTTTCGAAAGGGATATTTTCAAATGGTTTCGAAAGCGGTACTTTCAAATGGTTTCGAAGCTATGCTTCTATGAGTTAATAAGTAATACTTTAATACTTTCGAAAGGTATGTTTTGATAGTTTCAAAAGAGATGATTTGAAGTGTTTTAATAGGCATATGCTTAGTGTTTTGAAAAGAAGATTTGAGTGCTTTCGAAGGAGGTTATCCAATGGTTTCGAAAGTAATGGTTTAAGGTTTCGAAAGCCTTAGTTTTTAAAACAAAGGATCCAATCTCATTTTTAAAGGAAAAACTATGGCATAAATAAAGGAGTTTTAAAATGACTTTTAAGTATGAAGTTTTTGAAGAAACTTTCCTTGATAAAATAATAGGTTAAAGGGATTAAGCATGTTTCATATGAAAATGATTTCAAGGATATTAAACCACAGATGTTGGTATTATTGTGTTATTATGTTTGCTTCTTCTAATATACATATTCACTATAAAATGGACCCATAACTGTATTTGGGGAGAAAGGGCAAAATAACCACCTAGGTTGAAACAATAGTGAATATAAATTGAGTTAACTCCTGAATGAGTATAATTGCATCCAGGAGTTCAGGAAGACCAGAACATAGGATGCCTAAACACTGATTAAAGAAGTTGTCAGATAGACGGGTTCATAGTTAACCCATGAAAACTATGTTTTGAAAGTGTTATTGGTAGGGGCCAATAAGTTTATAGTAAACCCATGAAAATTATGATTAGAAAGAGTTATTGGCAGAGGTCAATAGGATTGTAGTGAACCCATGAAAACTATATCTGGATTAAGTTATTGACAGAAGTCAATAGGTTCCTAGTCAATCCATGAAAACCAGGATAAGAGGGAAGTTATTGGAGATACCAATAGGTTCTGGGAGAACCCATGAATAAGGAAGTTATTGGCAGGGGCCAATAGGTTCTTGGTGATCCCATAAAAACTATGAAACCGGACAGGGAGTCCATAAGTTTTAAACAGGTTATTAGTAAGCCCATGAAAACCAATAGGTTAATAGCGACTCTAGAAACTATAACTGAGACAGATAGTCAAAATAAATGGGGATGGATAATCAAGAATGTTAGAACCTTGAATTTTGATGTTTTGATTGTGACAACAATATAATTAAATATTATATGAACTAACCATATTTGCAGGAGAAGATACTGTTTTACTCGACAAATAATCTAACAGATTCCAGATAGAAGCTTCAGTAATATATTTTGTCTATGGTTTAAGTCTAGCAGTGAATTCATGTTAAAATCTCTCCGAAGTGGTATATGCATGCACATGCAATTTAAAAATATTTCAAATCATAGTTCATATGCTAAAAAAATTAGTAACATAGTTCATATACAGAAGTTTTTCAAAAAATCTTTAATATGAAAAAAACAGGCAATTCAGCCGACTGAACCATATTGTTTAATCGACTGAATGCCTGTGTACGTGCAAAACTAAACTTGAATATTCAGACGGCTGAAGTTTATGATTCAGCCGGCTGAATTGCATGAATTTTGCACTATATTCTTTCTGATTCGATTTTTAATCAATTCAGCTGGCTGAATTATTCCACTCAGACGGCTGAATCTTCATGACGGCTATATTTTGAAAAGACACTTCATGTAACGACCCGTATTTTTTCGTATTGAAAGATCGTAAAACTGTTGTCATTAGGTCGTTAGTGTTGTTAAGTCATTCGGAGCTTAGGTCGTGTAGTAGTTAGGTCGGTTGAGCATCTTAAGAGATTGGAGCGACCTAAGGAGTTTGGTCGTGTTGGAGCTTAGGTCGTGAAGAAGGTTAGGTCGTGGAGCGACTTAAGGGAGTTGGTGACCTAAGGAGTTTGGTCGTGTTGGGGCTTAGGTCGTGAAGAAGGTTAGGTCGTGGAGCGACTTAAGGGAGTTGGCGACCTAAGGAGGTTGGCGACCTAAGGAGGTTGGCGACCTAAGGGAATTAACGACATATGGTCTGAGCGACTTAAAGAGGATAGGTCGTTAAGTCGTATCCCAGTTAGGTCGCGTAAGGACTTAAGCCGTTAGATCGTTTAGGTCGTTAAGTCGTTAAGACGTCCAGACGACTTAGGTAAGAACGCGGTTGTGTTAGGTCGTTAAGTCGTATCCCAGTTAGGTCGCGTAAGGACTTAAGCCGTTAGATCGTGAGTGTAGTTAGGTCGCGCGTATAGGCTTGAGTCGTTAGGTCGGGGTTTTTATGTCGGCAACTGTTAGGTCGGCAATTTTTAGGTCGTGGACGACCTAAGGGGCGAACGACCTAAGAAACTGGTCGTTAGGTCGGGGTTTTTAGGTCGGCAACTCTTAGGTCGGCAACTATTAGGTCGTGGACGACCTAAGGGCGAACGACCTAAGAAAAACTGCCTATAAATACGCGGGATATCTTCACTTTTTGGGATCCGGATTTTGAAGCGGCGAAGCCCTGCCATTTTGAGAGCTCGAGTGCTGCACTTCTTCACTTCTTTTCTCCATTTTAATCTTGTGATTCCTTCCATCCAAATTGAAGATCCAAGAGCTTAAATTGAAGATCTCCATCCATCAAAGAGGGATTTCGTCGTTTGAAGTGGAATTTTGGCGGATCAAGCTAGATCCTTCGATGTCCAGATCTGGAGTGTGTTGCTTTTAAGGTGATTCGGTGAGTGGTGGTTATCTCTCACACGGACCCAAAGGAGTATATTGGATTGGTGGCTTGATTGTGTGTTAAAAATAGTGATTCCATGCATTTTTCCGTAAACCTAAGTATAGATCCGTTGTTCATGAATATTTGGCTTCCATCATAGTACATGTTAACCTATGCAAGTTCACCCATCAAGTTGTAGAGATAATACTCATGATTCATGTAGTTAGATTTATGCTCTTTATTTACAAGATTGCCATTGTAGTTATAATTGTTTTCTTTAGATCATGTTTAAATGCTTAATTACTTGGATTAATGATTGGTTTGATTGATTGTTATAAATTAGTGGATTTGTGGTTGGATTTGGACAAGTTGGACGAAGATGATTCAAAGGCTAAGGGAAAAGCTCTTGAATAGAAAAGCTGCTCGTGGCATATGTAGTGGATGATAAAGCTCATATGGACAGATCTGATGATGATGTTGAGATAGGGCTTTGCTATGATGAGATGAGGCGAGGCATGATGTGATGTAGCTTCGGTAAAATCCAAACGGGAACATTCCAAGCATGTTGATAACTCGAGGGATGGTTCGAGTTCGTTGTTAATGGTTGGCTCGAGAGGCGCTTGAGCTGGTATGAGAATAGTCGTCGAGGAGGATGACTAGAAGGTTGAGATTTCGTCGTTATTGAAGGTTCCAGCAAACCCAAAGCAAGAGTACTCTGGGCAGATTCGATAGACCCAAAAGACCATGGTTGGTGGTCTAGTACTCTGGGCAGATTCGATAGACCTAGGCACGGGCTGCGACGACGTGCGGGGTTTTGTCTAGAACCGGGGTTACCATTAGCCCTTGACAGACGGCTGAAAGTTACGTGCCGGTCATTCAATTAACGGTGGTATCAAAGCAATGCTAACAGTGATAGCCAGGGTCATGGATGTTTGGATGTTTGGTTGTATCGTCATTCGGTCTCAAGAGCGATGCTTTTTGGGTGCTTATCTGATCTTGGTTTAGGCCTTGGGGGTTTGTACTTGGAAAACATCGACCTTGACTCGAATGATAATTGCTATACTTTAAATGTCTGATTTGCTATGTTTACTTCTGCTTAGTGTGTCTGGGGGCTATCACTGTAGAAAGAGATGGAGTGGGAGGGTTGGGTTCCTATTCCTTTTACCTTTATGCTCTTTTGGTATGTTGTTAGTTAATTTACCGCTCACTAAGACTGTTGTCTGACTCAAGGTTTTATGTTTAACTCTTATTACCTTGGGCCGTTCATCCATTTTGGGATGGGCAGACTAGGTAGCAGGTGACAGGTGCTGTTCTTAGTTATCGACGATGCTGATGACGAAGACGAGCTGGAGGCTTGCGTATTATTTTCTTACTATATGTACTGGATGTTCCGCTGCTTGTATATTCTCTAAGAGATATGTAGTGAGGCTTGATGTATTGACTATTCAGATTTTTGTATCTAACTACTATGAGACTTATATGATGAGATTCTGTTCTGTGGAGCTTCACTATATATATATTTCTCTATTGTATTTTTACCCATGAGCTGTGAGTTATACGATAGACTCTGCTGTTTTTATCTTACCTTGATGATCATCCATGGCTGCCTGGCACACCTTTCAGCGCACTATTTTCTTGTTTAGTGCAGGGGTCATGGGCGGTCGTCACATTTGGTATCAGAGCTTTGGTTAATCGATTTTAGCCAACGCTCGCTGACGTAACTACGTATGAGAGACGTAATTGTATTATGATGGATGATTACTATATAATATAGTAGCTTAGAAGAATTTGAACCCCTTATGCAGTTGTTTCTCAAGGTGTACTAATCATTTCTTTTTACTGATATTAAGAATGAGTCGAAGAGAGAGAGTAGCTGCTAGGGAAGGCCGTGCTGCTGAGGGGGCTGTTGATTATGCAGCTATGTTCGAAGCTATGATGACTTCGATCATGAGGAGGATGCCAGCTCCGGGGCCAGCAGTTGATGTTGGAATTCAAGTTCAAGCTCCAAGACCGGTGGATTTTGCTAAGCTATGTAAAGACTATACTGCTCTTGGAGGGAAGGTTTTCTTGGGAACAGAGTCAACCATTGAAGTCCAGAGATGGATAGATGCTTGTAGAAGAATCTTTGGTGACTTGGGAATCGAGGATGCAACTAGAAGGAAGCTCGCATCAAGACAGCTTCAAGGGAGAGCTTCTGACTGGTGGAACTCTATCACCATTGATACTCCGGAGGAAGAAATTACTTGGGATCAATTCCAAGCCAGATTTGAAGCTAAGTTCATTTCTACAGCTCAGAAATCTGTTCTGTTTAAGAAGTTTGTGGAGCTCAAGCAAGGTGGAAGACCAGTTCTTGAGTATGTTTCTGAGTTTGAAGCCTTGTCCAAGTATGCTCGGTCGTATATTGAATCTCCATATCAGAAGAACGAGAAGTTTGTGACAGGCTTGGACATTTATCTTGGGAAGCAGTTGGTGGATCATCTGGATGATCCATTTGGGAAGCTTGTGGAGAAGGCTCTCAGGCACGAGAACTTGTTTCCTAAAGAGGAATTTGTTATTGCTGTGACCAAGGAGGAGTCTAAACCACAACAAGGTGGAAACAAGAAGAGGAAGCAGCATCAGCAGAAGGGTAAGGATGGCCAGAAGAAGCCGAAGGGCGAAGTGACCTGCTATAATTGTCAGTAGAAGGGCCATTTCTCCAAAGATTGCAAGAATCCAAAGGTGCTGATGAAGTGCCACAACTATGACAAGCCGGGGCATATCAAGAAGAATTGTCCAGAACTACGGAAGGACAGGCAGATTGTGCAAGCATATGCTTTGGGGGCTGTGCCATCATCTTTAAAAGCTCCTACTACGGAAGAGAAAGGAAAGAGTGTGGTGGTACAAGGTACTCTTTCCATTTGTGGTGTTCCAGTTAGAGTGTTATTCGATACCGGAGCGTCGCATTCTTTTGTTTGTAATGAACTTGTATGCCGGTTGGGTTTAAAACTGGATATTGTTGATAGACCATTGGTTGTGACTAATCCAGTTGGGGGTTCGTCCTGTCTGTGTATGCTATGCCGTGGTCTGGTTGTATCGAGTCATGATTGCTCTTTTGTTTGTGATTGTTTTGTTTTAAACTTTGTGGGGTTTGGAATTATTTTGGGTATGGACTGGCTTAGGAAGTATGCGGCAAAAGTTGATTGTGAAAGACTGGAGGTGACAGTCGAGAATGTGGAAGGGCGAAAGGTTGTGATACGATGTAAGCATGAGGAAGGCGTCTTCATGAGCTTCATGTATTCGCTGGTTGTTCCACGAGATGGACTGTCATCGGTGCCGGTCGTAAATGGATTTGGGGATGTCTTTGATGAGGTCAAAGGATTACCGCCGCATAGAGAGATCGAGTTTCGCATCGATCTAGTCGAAGGAGCCAGGCCTGTTGTGATGCCTCTTAGGCGGATGGCGCCAAGGGAACAGCAAGAGTTGAGGGTGCAAGTTGATGATCTTTTACAGAAAGGATTCATTCGGCGTAGTGTGTCCGAATGGGGTGCACCAGTTGTGTTTGCAACCAAAGCAGATGGATCATTGAGGTTGTGTGTGGATTATCGTGAGCTGAATAAAGTGACTAAGAAGGACAAGTATCCATTGCCGAGAATAGATGACTTGTTTGATCAGCTTCACGAAGCCAAGGTGTTTTCTCAGATGGATTTGGCAACAGGGTTTCACCAATTAAGAGTGGCAAAGGATAGTGTGCGGAAGACTGCTTTTAGGACACCATCTGGTTTCTTTGAGTGGCTGGGGATGCCGTTTGGATTAACTAATGCACCAGCGTATTTTGTGGATCTTATGAATAGAGTATTCAAGGATCAGTTGAACAAGTTCGTACTTGTGTTCGTGGATGATATTTTGATTTATTCTAGAACTGAAGAAGAGCACAAGACGCACCTGCGTATTGTTTTGGAAACCTTATGGAAACATCAGCTGAAGGCTAAGTTTTCGAAGTGTCACTTCTGGAAGAGCGAAGTGAGGTTCTTAGGACATGTTATCCTTGGAAGTGGAATAGCGGTAGATCTCGCCAAGGTGGCAGCAATCCAGGATTGGGTTAGACCTAAGAATACATCTGATGTGAGAAGTTTTCTTGGATTAGCAGGATATTATCGTCGATTTATCAAAGACTTTTCCAAGGTAGCTGCACCATTAACAGGATTTACGAAAAAGAACCAAGTATTCAGATGGGATGCTAAGTGTGAGCAAGCTTTCGGAATCCTGAAAGAGCGACTGACAAGTGCTCCTGTTTTGACTATTCCAAGTGAAAATGATGAGATGGTGGTTTATACCGATGCATGTGGTACTGGACTTGGAGCAGTGCTGATGCAGAAGGGTAAAGTTGTTGCGTATGCAAGTCGACAACTGAAGCCACATGAAAGGAATTATCCGACTCATGATTTGGAGTTGGCAGCGATTGTATTTGCTCTGAAGATGTGGAGACATTACCTATTGGGAGTTCGATTTGAGTTGTTTACAGATCATAAGTCGTTGAAGTATCTTTTCTCCCAAAAGGATTTGAATCTTCGGCAGCAACGATGGCTAGAGTTTTTGGCATCATATGATTTTGGTATAGCCTATACTCCAAGAAAGGGTAACACAGTAGCAGATGCGTTAAGTCGAAGACATGCAGGATTGGGGGGCATGTTTTCAGAATGGAAGAATCTCGAGTATTTAGCTGGATTTGATTTCAGGCACAGATGTGAATTGGAACCTGAGATGTTGGCAAACTTATCAATAAGACCTACTCTTGTGGAAAGAATTGGTGAGAGCCAAAAGCGAGATGATAAGCTTGTCAAGACCATCCGTGATTTGGAATCTAAGTTGGACCCAGAGAAGGATAAAGGATTCGAGGTCGATCGAGAGGGTTAGCTTCGGAAGCAAGGACGACTAGTTGTTCCCGATATAGGTGAATTGAGAGATGAAGTTCTAAAGGAAAGTCATCACTCGAAGCTGACAATTCATCCAGGTGGAAATAAGATGTATCGGGATATGAAGAGAACCTATTACTGGGAAGGTATGAAGAAGGATGTTGGAAATTTTATTTCCAAGTGCATAAACTGCCAGTTGGTAAAAGCTGAGCAGAAGAAGCCCAGTGGATTGCTTTAGCCATTAGAAGTTCCTACATGGAAGTGGGAGCAAATATCGATGGATTTTATTGATGGGCTACCTAGAACAAGAACGGGAAATGAAGGGATTTGGGTCATCGTAGATCGTTTGACTAAGAGTGCAAGATTCATTCCTGTTCGATCAACCAGGACTGCATCAAAGTTGGCTGAGCTGTATGTTAAGTGGATAGTTCGATTCCATGGTATTCCGAAAGGAATAGTGAGCGATCGAGACCCATTGTTCACTAGTGGATTTTGGAAGAGCTTCCAGGAAGTTTTGGGAACTGAACTGTGTTTGAGTACAGCTTATCACCCCCAAACAGATGGTCAGACCGAGAGAGTCAATCGAGTTTTGGAAGATCTCCTTAGAGCTTGTGTTTTAGATTTTGGAGGATCATGGGAGGATCACCTTCATTTGGTGGAATTTTCGTATAATAACAGTTACCAGTCAAGCATTGGTATGGCGCCGTATGAAGCATTGTATGGAAGACCGTGTAACTCTCCGACATGTTGGTTGGAAATGGGAGAAAAGTTGATACTTGGGCCAGAAATGATTCGACAGACTTCGGATTGCATAGAGATCATTCGGCAACGAATGAAGGCAGCCCAAGACCGTCAGAAAAGTTATGCCGATAAGCGTCGTAAGGATTTGAAATTCAACGTAGGTGATATGGTTTTTGTGAAGATTTCACCACTAAAGAATGTTATTCGATTCGGGAAGAAAGGAAAATTGACTCCGAGATTTGTTGGACCATTCCCGATCATGGAGCGAATTGGAAAGCTCGCCTATAAATTGGAGTTACCAGAAAAGATGTCGGGTGTGCACAATATTTTTCATGTATCGTATCTACGGAAGTATGTGCACGACTCGAATACAGTAGTTTCTGCAGATAGCTGTGAAGATTTTGAGGTTGATCCAGTTGTTGAGAGACCTCGTAAGCCGCTTCGTGTTGTGGGAACTGACATGAAACAACTTAGGAGGAAAGAAGTTAAGTTGCTCAAGATACAATGGAGTGATGATGATAACGACTGTACATGGGAGGTGGAAGAGAGGATAAAGGCAGCTCATCCTGAACTCTTCAAGGTATGACCATGAGGTATCGTGTCATCTCATGACATTGTAACTTGTTCTAGTCTTAGAATTCTGCATGGTAGGCTAGTAATTGGATGCATGGTTTGTTGGTTGCTATGGACGATAGGCATGCAGAATAGTTTTTGGTTGCTCTTGTTGTTTGGAATTTCGGGGGCGAAATTCTTAAGGGGGAGAGAATGTAACGACCCGTATTTTTTTCGTATTTAAAGATCGTAAAACTGTTGTCATTAGGTCGTTAGTGTTGTTAAGTCGTTCGGAGCTTAGGTCGTGTAGTAGTTAGGTCGGTTGAGCGACTTAAGAGATTGGAGCGACCTAAGGAGTTTGGTCGTGTTGGAGCTTAGGTCGTGAAGAAGGTTAGGTCGTGGAGTGACTTAAGGGAGTTGGCGACCTAAGGAGTTTGGTCGTGTTGGGGCTTAGGTCGTGAAGAAGGTTAGGTCGTGGAGCGACTTAAGGGAGTTGGCGACCTAAGGAGGTTGGCGACCTAAGGGAATTAACGGCATATGGTCTGAGCGACTTAAGGAGGATAGGTCGTTAAGTCGTATCCCAGTTAGGTCGCGTAAGGACTTAAGCCGTTAGATCGTTTAGGTCGTTAAGTCGTTAAGACGTCCAGATGACTTAGGTAAGAACGCGGCTGTGTTAGGTCGTTAAGTCGTATCCCAGTTAGGTCGCGTAAGGACTTAAGCCGTTAGATCGTGAGTGTAGTTAGGTCGCGCGTATAGGCTTGAGTCGTTACGTCGGGGTTTTTAGGTCGGCAACTGTTAGGTCGGCAATTTTTAGGTCGTGGACGACCTAAGGGGCGAACGACCTAAGAAACTGGTCGTTAGGTTGGGGTTTTTAGGTCGGCAACTTTTAGGTCGTGGACGACCTAAGGGCGAACGACCTAAGAAAAACTGCCTATAAATACGCGGGATATCTTCACTTTTTGGGATCCGGATTTTGAAGCGGCGAAGCCCTGCCATTTTGAGAGCTCGAGTGCTTCACTTCTTCACTTCTTTTCTCCACTTTAATCTTGTGATTCCTTCCATCCAAATCGAAGATCCAAGGGCTTAGATTGAAGATCTCCATCCATCGAAGAGGGATTTCGTCGTTTGAAGTGGAATTTTAGCGGATCAAGCTAGATCCTTCGCTGTCTAGATCTAGAGTGTGTTGCTTTTAAGGTGATTCGGTGAGTGGTGGTTATCTCTCACACGGACCCAAAGGAGTATATTGGATTGGTGGCTTGATTGTGTGTTAAAAATAGTGATTCCATGCATTTTTCCGTAAACCTAAGTATAGATCCATTGTTCATGAATATTTGGCTTCCATCATAGTACATGTTAACCTATGCAAGTTCACCCATCAAGTTGTAGAGATAATACTCATGATTCATGTAGTTAGATTTATGCTCTTTATTTACAAGATTGCCATTGTAGTTATAATTGTTTTCTTTAGATCATGTTTAAATGCTTAATTACTTGGATTAATGATTGGTTTGATTGATTGTTATAAATTAGTGGATTTGTGGTTGGATTTGGACAAGTTGGACGAAGATGATTCAAAGGCTAAGGGAAAAGCTCTTGAATAGAAAAGCTGCTCGTGGCATATGTAGTGGATGATAAAGCTCATATGGACAGATCTGATGATGATGTTGAGATAGGGCTTTGCTATGATGAGATGAGGCGAAGCAAGATGTGATGTAGCTTCGGTAAAATCCAGACGGGATCATTCCAAGCATGTTGATAACTCGAGGGATGGTTCGAGTTCGTTGTTAATGGTTGGCTCGAGAGGCGCTTGAGCTAGTATGAGAATAGTCGTCGAGGAGGATGACTAGAAGGTTGAGATTTCATCGTTATTGAAGGTTCCAGCAGACCCAAAGCAAGAGTACTCTGGGCAGATTCGATAGACCCAAAAGACCATGGTTGGTGGTCTAGTACTCTGGGCAGATTCGATAGACCTAGGCACGGGCTGCAACGACGTGCGGGGTTTTGTCTAGAACCGGGGTTACCATTAGCCCTTGACAGACGGCTGAAAGTTACGTGCCGGTCATTCAATTAACGGTGGTATCAAAGCAATGCTAACAGTGATAGCCAGGGTCATGGATGTTTGGATGTTTGGTTGTATCGTCATTCGGTCTCAAGAGCGATGCTTTTTGGGTGCTTATCTGATCTTGGTTTAGGCCTTGGGGGTTTGTACTTGGAAAACATCGACCTTGACTCGAGTGATAATTGCTCTACTTTAAATGTCTGATTTGCTATGTTTACTTCTGCTTAGTGTGTCTGAGGGCTATCACTGTAGAAAGAGGTGGAGTGGGAGGGTTGGGTTCCTATTCCTTTTACCTTTATGCTCTTTTGGTATGTTGTTAGTTAATTTACCGCTCACTAAGACTGTTGTCTGACTCAAGGTTTTATGTTTAACTCTTATTACCTTGGGTTGTTCATCCATTTTGGGATGGGCAGACTAGGTAGCAGGTGACAGGTGCTGTTCTTAGTTACCGACGATGCTGATGACGAAGACGAGCTGGAGGCTTGCGTATTATTTTCTTACTATATGTACTGGATGTTCCGCTGCTTGTATATTCTCTGAGAGATATGTAGTGAGGCTTGATGTATTGACTATTCAGATTTTTGTATCTAACTACTATGAGACTTATATGATGAGATTCTGTTCTGTGGAGCTTCACTATATATATATTTCTCTATTGTATTTTTACCCATGCGCTGTGAGTTATACGATAGACTCTGTTGTTTTTACCTTACCTTGATGATCATCCATGGCTGCCTGGCACACCTTTCAGCGCACTATTTTCTTGTTTAGTGCAGGGGTCATGGGCGGTCGTCACACTTCATTTCAGCGAATAGTAACAACTCTTGATTCAAGAGTTGCTTCCATATTCTTTCATGCCTACTTTTCACAAATGATTGCAACTCTTGATCACTATATATAGCCATAAAATCCATTGTTTTAATCACTGAATTTTGATTCTAATTCTCATTCTTATTGTCTAAACAATCTTGCCATTTGCATTCAATATTTTCGTTCTAATCACTTGTTCATTCAAGCAAACTTCATTAGTGATTAAATAAACTTCCCATCTTCATGAATTACACGATATACCACAAAGGAGAAGATTATAGAAAGGGTGTACGTTATTGACTTATCAGTGCTACTCAAGAGCATACTCAATCAGAAATAATTTTACTATTTGTATTGGAAGTCCAGTTCGGTTGCTCAGGCGGTTGAAGTCCTATTATGTTGCTTAGGTGGTAGAAGTCATGTTTGGTTGCTCAGGCGGTGTAATACATGTTCCTCCGAGTCAAGTGAGGGTTTATAGTTGAATTCCAGAAGGAGTCTGGGACTGGACGTAAAACGGGAAGTTCGAATCGGTCTAAAAATCTCTAGTGTCATTTACTTTATTATTTACTTTTATATTTATATTCTGCACTAGTAGATAGTTTTGTTAATGTTCCATATTGTAGGATCTATAGTCACTTTCATAGAATTGATTTACTTGTTTGCATATCATCATAATATTTTAAATTTCCATATTTTTAACCATTGTAGATGCAGGAGCATAGTATATGGTTATTATATATTTTTGGAAGATACTAGTGAGGGGAAAACTCGTTCCGCTAAGCGGCGTAGTCTCACTGGATATCTAAATGGTTTGAGATGGTAGATTATTATTCATATCAGGCTTTACGTCTAATTCGAAGATTATGTTTTCCCCTTAAACTCTCTGGTGCTCAATTAACTTTAAGAGTTTGAGAGTTGAGGTTTTTAGGTACCTCATTAGACGAGTAAACTTCCGGAGACGTGCGGGAGGCAAGATAGCTATTAAGAGTTCTTTTCTATTTTGATTCCGTTGTGTTTTGTTGTAAAGGCAAAGTTGTTTAATTGCCTAGTTATATATACTCTGATCATCCAAGGGGGCATTTTCATATATCGCTCTTGGCGTATGTTGTAATAATTATATTTTCTCTGAATGTGCTTCTCGTATTGGGATTATGTAATGAATTTAAAATGATTTGAAATGGACTGTGAAAGTTGTTTATTGATTTTAAATTTTTCTATATCCATGTGTTTCTGTTATATCAATGTATCTACCATTACCGTATTTGGTCGTCAACGATTAATATCTATGGATGGCTGCATCATCTGTAGCTGTAACATCCCCCTACTTGGAGGCCTAAAACTAATGGATACGGATGCTGCAGTCATCCATAGTTATTAATCATCGACGATCAAATACAGTGGTGCTAGATATATTGATACACAGATCACAGAAATATGGGAAAAAATTAGCAATTCAAAAACACGTTTCCATATTCAAATCCAAACATTTCATGTTTATTACATAATCCCAAATTACGTTAACCACGTTCAGCAAAATATAACTATTACAATTATGCCAAGAGCGACATATGAAGATGCCCCCTTGGTTGATCAGAGTATATAATAAGGCTAATAAATCTGCCATTACAAACAAACACGCAGCGGAAAATGGAAAACTCTAAATAACTATCTGCCTCCTGTACGCCTCCGGAAGCTTTATTTGTCTAAGAAGAAAACCAAAGAACCTTAAATCTCAATCTACTCAAAATCAATTGAGTACCCGAGAGTTTAAGGGGAAAACAAAAACTTCGAGTCAGACATAAAGCCTGGTATAAATAATAATCTAACATCTCAATCCCTTTGATATCTAGTGAGACCACGCCGCTTAGCGAAATGGGTTTTCCCCTCACTAGTATCCTAAAACCTTTATAAAACCATATTCTGTGCTCCTGCATCCACAATGGTTAAAACATACATTTAAAAATATTATGATGATATGCATACTTGAAAATAATTAAGATTTCCCATTCCCTGTTTAATTTGACACCCTGTCATAATTATAGTTTCTAGGGTCATTCTTAACCTTTTTAGTTTTTATGGGTTTACTAATAACCTTGTTATACCTAATAGACACCCTGTTCTATTCATAGTTTTCATGGGATCAATAAGACCCTATAGCCTCCTGCCAGTTAACTTAATTAATTCATGGGTCCTCCTGAACCTAGTAGTCCTTCCAAAAACTAATCACCTTATCCTAGTTTTCTTGGGTTGACTAGGAACCTATGGATTTATCCAGTAACTCACTTCACATCCTAGTTTTCATGGGTTGACTAGAAACTTACTGATACTACCATTAGCCACTCTCTTATCCTAGTTTTCATGGGTTTACCAGGAACCTATTGACTGATGTCAATTCTTAGTCCGGATATAGTTTCATGTGTTCACTACAAACCACTTAGCTCATACTAGTCCTTATTCCATAGTTTTCATGGGTTAAATATGAACCTGTTGGTTTCCTCCAATAACTACTTAATCATAGTTTTCATGGGTTTACTATGAACCTTTTGGTTTATGCCAATAACTACTTTATCATAGTTTTCATGGGTTTACTATGAACCTTTTTGGTTACCTCCAATAACTACAAAGTTTAGGAATCCTATAATTTTTGTCACCCTGACTCCTTGAATGCAATTCTACTCATTCGGGAGTTTAGGTAATTTTATATTCACTATTGAGTTAACCTAAATGGTTCTTCTACCCCTTTTTCCCCAAAATACAGTTATAGGTTTTCATGTGAATATATTCATATTTGAAGAAGCAAAACAAAATTTAACAATACCACTCCAGTGGTTTTAAGGTCCTTGAAACACATTTCATAAAACATAGTCCACATCTTGCTTATATTTTTATCAAGGCCATACTTCTTCAAAATCACACACTTAAAGTCATTACGAAACTCCTTTATATAAGCCGTGGGTTTTCCTTAAAAATTTATGTTATGGGTTTTTAAGACCTTTCGAAACCATTGGAAAGCAAACCTTTCGAAAGCTTAAACACACTAAAAACCTTTTAATACCCAACCCTTCGACCTTGTCGAAGGGTCTCCTAAATCCTTTCATAACCAAACCTTTCGACCTTGTTGAAAGGTCTTCAAAACAACCTTTTGAATCCAAACCTTTCGAAACCATTGAAACCATTCAGCAATTCAAACCTTTAGAAATCATTCAACTCTTAAAATATAAACCTTTCAAAAACTTACTGGGTTCAATTTAAAACTTGCTGAAAATTCTCTCTTAAAACCTTTCGACTACATTGGAAGCAACCCTTCGACTTTGTCAGAAGGTCTACTTCGAAAGCTTTAAAAAAATTCATTTAAAACAATAGGCCTCCGCCTTTAAAACAACTCCTTCGAAAGCTTGGGTCATACTTCAATTATAAAACAAGGGTAAATCATCTAAGTTGAAAGCTTTGATACCTTTAGAAAGCATTGGAGAAGCGGCTGGTTTTAAAACAAGTAAACCTTTCGTTTTTGTCGAAAGCAACGACTTCGAAAGGTTAGAAAATGCGGCAATAACCTTTCGACTGTGTCAGAAGGTTCAAAACAAAACAAAGATAAGCGGCAGTAACCTTTCGACTGTGTTGGAAGGTTTAAAACCTTTATTTAAATATTGACCTGGTCAAAAGTGACCAAGTCAAAAAGCTTCTTTTCGAAAGCATGCAGGTGAAAGCTTTTGGCTCATAAAACAACATACCCCAACCTCTTTGGAAATCAACCTTTCAACTAAGTACCCTTCGACATTGTTCAATTCATTACATACCAAGTAACCTGATATCTTATGCATTGAACTTTGGTCTTGTCGAGAGCTTACCTTTCGACTAAGTCGAAAGGTCTGATGCTAAAATTGGCTAAAACATGCTAAAAGTACGATTTCTTTGTTTTTAACTTAAAAAGATAACTTTTCAACTAACCTGCCTTTATTTGTCAAATTCCTATTGGTTAACAAATACTTTTAAGAAAAGTGTTGCCACTAATTTCAGAATTTAAATAATAATTTTATTTTATAAAATGTCCATTCTCTTTAATTAAATATATAAAACATTTAAATTCCATACTTTAAATAATTTTATATATTCATCAAAACACTTAGGAAAAATCTGGAAAAATTCCAAAAAATCTATTTTAATATGTTTTCCAACATATAAAAATTTCAAACCCAAATAATCATTATTATAGCCGTAAATAATTTATAACCCAATAAATTATTTTCTTCACTAGAGAATTAATATAAAATCCACATAAACTCATAAAATTATGGAAATTGAAACTCATCTCCAAAATCATGTTTTCTACAACATAAAATTTAACCATGGCATTTAAAAATCATTTCATCTTTGTTTTATCCTAAAACCGTGTATATCTTCTTTTTAAACAACCTTGTTCAATCCATATAAATCATAAGTCAGGCATATCATCATCCAATATATCATAAAAACATATTTACACTAAAATCCAAAACCATATGATCATAAAAATAAAATAAAGATGTAGAAATTATTATTCACCTTAGATTGGATAAGGAAGTTGAAGTTTGGTTGAGATTGATTCCTTCTAACTTGAATCCTAAGCTTTAAGTTGATTTTCTCTTCTCTTCTTCCTAATGGTCGGCCTTGCTTGCTTCTCACATTTATAAATTTTTGTTTTAAGTAAAATGAACATGTATAACCTAATGAGAATAGTATAAGGGTGGGAAGTATGGTTATTTACCCTAATGCCCTTATATTTAATATCCTAACCCTTTATATAAGTTCATTAGATTAGATAAGCACGACCACTTAATTCATTAATCAACCTCAATCTCCTTATCTATATTATTCTATTTAATTTATTCTAATTAAATTTCTTGAATAATGTTAATAAAATTAGGGGTGTTACAGTAGCGGTTAGTTTTGGGCCTCCAAGTGGAGGATGTTACAGACTCCTCCAAAGACCCAGAGATACACATATCGATAAAATCAAAAGCTCGCATCTTTTCTTGCTTGTAACAACATAGCAACACAAGATGGAGAGTGCACCTACCCCCTTCGATGAAATCGAAAGTAATCAAGCTCTATTTTAAAGCAAGGTAGAATGGCGCCCAAACTTTAGCGGCAGCGAAAGGACGTAATGGCTTCGACTAGGTCGAAAGGTCTGATCCGAAAGGGTTCAACCAACACTTATAAATAAGACCCTAAGGGTCTTGTTTGGGGGATCCAAATTCATTCACTTTATTCTTGTACTTTCTTGAATTTGTAAACCCCGATTCTCAAATTAGATTGGGGATTTGACTACTTTGTATACTTAAGCTTCAAGTAGTAAAGGAATATATTGTTCAAAGCAAGTTTATGGTATTCTTGGATATATTAGCTAATTCAAAGTTTTTATGTGGTTTCGATTATAATCTGCTTGTATCAACAAGATCGAAAGGCTACCTTTCGAGGGAGTCGAAACCTTTCAACTTAACTAAAATCCTTAGATCATTAGGTCATTACCTCAATCCACCTTGACCACTTCGAAAGGAGGTTTCGATAGGATTCTAAATCAATTCAACTAGATCGAAAGGTATTATAAAAAGGACTTCAGGTGTTTCGACTGTGTCAAAAGGTTATATATAAAAGAGTTTCAACTGCCTCGGCCTTTTCGAAAGGTTTTAACTATCACTGTCTGTTCGAAAGGTAGTATCGGAGGGTTCACTTGCACTTTGAACTTTGCTTTGGAGTATTGACAAGTTTTCTTGTTAACATTTTTCATGCTAGAAGGAGGGCTCGAACCTCCGATCTTTTGGAACTTCCAACTTTATTTTCCTCTAACCCAATTATATTCCAACCTTGTTTACTTTAGACTTTGCATCACCATTTTTATCAAAATTAAAAAGTTTGAACAAGGATCCTCAGAGCCGCATTTAATTGGATTCTCCCCAAGAACAACTAATGATTCTAAACTACATGAAGAGCAAATGTTGAGAATGGAAGCTTTAAGGATCATAAAGAAAAAGAGAGCTGAATCTTATAACCCAGAAAAATGGAGTTAAACCCTTTTCACATTGGCCTTACACCTATCTTTGCCTTAGGTGGAATAAAAGATAAGAATGATAACTTGTTCAACTAAATGATGAATACAATTCAACTCTATGCCAAAGGCACTATTTTCGAAGAGGGAATGATGGCTGATTACAACACCTTTGCACAAAAATGGCATCAAGCAACAAGTGGAACATTGCCTACATGTGAGCTTCAAAAGGTTTTGAAATGGAAATTAGTCGTTGAGGGTGAAACTTCGGAACCAAGTAATAAAAAATCTAGAAGCCATCCTCAAAAGACAAGCTTCAAGTCGAGACTTTCCAAGAAATGCAATCTGACTACATCAATTGAGAATGTTTACTTGCTAACCAAGGAAGAACTCAACTATTGGCCATCATTGAAGAAAAAAACCTAAATATGAAAGGAATCGAGGAGAATCCTATTGCCACTATCACATGATGAATAGGCATGAAACAAATCAATGTAGAGAACTTGAAGGAATGGTGATCAACTTTTTCAGACAAGGAAAAATCAATAGATTTATAAGGAGATCCTAGTCGAATTCAATAAAGCACCATTTTTCTAAGAAAAATCTACACGATCGGGAGTTGAATTCTCGTTAAACTTGGAAATTACCTTAAACGGTCAATGCCTTTGTCCGCGCCGAGTTGGCCAGGTCAAAGCACCTCCTGGAGGGAGGTTAAAGTAAGCCTTTAATCGTGCCACGCTATGGCCAGGTTAAAGCATCGACAAGCCCTTGATCACACTACGCTATGGCCAGATCAAGGCACCTCTTGGAGAGAGGTTAGAGTAAGCCTTTATCCACGCCACGCTATGGCCAGGTTAAAACGTCAACAAGCCCTTGATCGTGCCATGCTTAGGCCAGGACAAGGCACCTCCTAGAGGGAGGATGGAGTAAGCCCATGGTCCCACCACACTATGGCTAGGCCAAGGCACCAAACAAGCCTTCGGTCTTGTCTATAAGGCCTGGTTAGAGCGCCTCTTGGAGGGAGGTTGGGTAAGTCCTTGGGTCTTGCTTGTGGATAAGCAACCAAGCGCACCGGACAACAACAGACTAAGACGTCCGACCCCGAGAAGTGCCATATCAACAACGGACTAAAACGTCCAAGCTCGAGAAATGGCATGTCAAGCAATAACAACATATAAGGCCTAAAGGGTGGCACATGTCAAAATAATCAAAACCCAAAGAGCGGTGCAGAACAGAAGGCTTAAATAAGAATCTACAGTGTTTGATTGGTACCCAAAAGAGAATTTCAGAACTTTACTTTAAAAAACCCGAATCTGGGTTTTGGGTCTTTTGTTATTAATCTTTGATCTTCATCATATCTGAATCTAGCTTTTGGGGCTATTACTATTAATTTTTGGACTACACTCATTAATGCTCGAATCTAGGCTCTGAACTTCTATTATGGAGATCTTTATCATGGATTTCTGGCTATCATCCACTAATACCCAAACCTGGGTTTCGGGTCTTTTAACTTTTGAATTTCATTCATTAATGCCCGAATCTAGATTCCAGAGTAATTGATATTTTTATGAATTTCCAGTCTTCAATTAAACTTGAGATTTGTCTAAATAATGCCCGAATCAGGGTCACTGGACTTCTACTACAAACTTTTAGGCAACATTTGCTAACGCCAAAATCTGGGTTTCAGATCTTCTATTATAAAGATTCCTAATTTTCTATGATTTATTTTCAGATAATGATTTTTGGACTTTTATTAAATGGTTATTATTGGCTTTCTATTAGTTATCTCTAGAAGAGGAAATTCTAAACTTCTATAATTGAAACCAGAATTGGATTTCTGGTTTTCAATCATTAAATTTTGGGTATTATGTCAATATAGTTGGAGTTGGATTCCTGGCTCTCTCTCACCATTACCAAAGATGGGTTTCAAGACATTCAACCATATCCAATTATGGGATTACTTCTCACTTATTATCATATTTTCACGTAATGATCTATTAACTTCCATTACTATGATCTTTTGATGTGGATAAACTACTATATAGAATTCAAGTTAACGATAAGAAATATTATTTACTTTGTACTTTTCAGGAAAATGAGATCCGTAAGGAAGATTGAATGGGCCAGCAAATACAAAAACCATAGTCCGAGTTATCAAAAAGCAAATTAATAAACAACACGGTAGGAAAAGACTACAGACCAGGTGATATTTACATAATTTAAAATTTTATTTACAAGTATACAGCGCAAATATAGTTTCACAAATCCTGAACAGCCTTATCAAGATTTTCAACAATCAAAAGATCAATGATATGTTGAATTTCTATACAAAGAATCTCTTTAAGCTTCTTTTCCTTTTTCTTTATATCATCGGCATCATTAATGGATTCAATACGAGCCTTCAAAGAATGGTTGAAAGCTTTGTTAGCGCCTTTAAGTGTTTTATTTTGTCTCTCTAAATCAGCGATGCACTTTTGTAGAAGATACTTTTCACGTTCAAGTCTTCGAATCTTGGCCGCATATTCATTGATGCGTTGTGAATATCTCACCCTCTGCTGGCCATCAAAATATCTCACCATTTCGAATTTGACCTTCCTGCACAATTCTCATACTACCTTTTCATCTAAACCGGTAGGAGGGTTAGTTACAGTAGGAAATTTTTGAATTGCAAGAAATGAAGATATGGTTAATTTTACAATAGATGAGCTGGTCAGAGAAGTCGGTGTTACCACCAAATTTCCTTTTGAATAGAAGGCAAAGAAGAGCAAGTGAGAAAAGCACCAGCAAAACCTTTCGAAGGAGTCGAAGGGATGCAATAGTCAAAGAATAGAAGTATCAAAACCTTTCGAAGGGGTTATAAGAGTCGAAAGCGTGCTTCCGCATCAATGAACACCTTTCGAAGTAGGTGCTTCCGCAAGCAAAAAGACCTTTCGAAGGAGTTAAAGAAGTCGCTTTTGAAGGCAATGCATAACAACCTTTCAAATGTGTGCCAAACCTTTCGAAACCAAAGGTTTCACCTCCACTCAAGTCACTTAGAAGCACACCATGATCGGAACAACCCTTTAGAAAGCCAAACCAAGCCTTTCGAATAGGTCGAGGCCTTAGATATCCAGGGAAGGTTCCGCATCAAGTCGCAAGCATAAGTTTGGAAGCTACAAACAGCGTCGAAACCACCACCATTTCAACATCTTCGAAGCCCTGGGAAGCACCCTATCGATGGAGTCGAAGGCTCTTACAAAACAGCATGAAGAAGAGAAGGTGCAACCGCCCCTTCCGATGGAGATGGAGGCAATTGAGCCCGTTCGAAAGCATTGAAGAGAAGAGCGCAAGAGCCAAAAGAGTCGGAACTCATCTAAAGCCACCTTTTGACCAGGTCGAAAGCACTGGGTCGAAAGGTGCCAACCCGCATCTATAAATAAGACCCAAGAGGTCTGGTTTAAGGGATCCGAACTCAGTCAATCCACTCTTTTATTTTCTTAATTCTACAAAGTTGTAAACCCTAATTTGTAAATTGAATTGGGGGGAAAGTTGATCGATAAAGGTTTTATTGATTTACGAAAGGGAAGTCTCCAATATTCTTAGTACTTTGTTTTTTCGAAAGTTTTTATCGGATCTAATCGTGTCTTACAGGTGCCCACCACATCGAAAGGCCTCTTCCGACTTGGTCGAAACCTCTGCATTTTCAATCTTATCATATTCAGGCTACCAATCATTGGACTTCCACCTCCAAGTGGGTTAAAACCTAAACCCAGGCCAGATTTACCTCTAATTCCCAATCCAAACCTAAGACACTAAAGGCTCCAGCTTTCGACAAGGTCGAAACCGTTCAAGTCTGTTCATAACCTTGAATCTTAGAGCCTTCCATTAGGCTTCCATAACTATTTCGAAGGGGTTATCAAGCTACTCCATCCAGATCGAAAGGTTGAGAAGAAAGGAATTTGACGTTTCAGCTTGAACGAAAGATTAATAAGGGAAAGCTATCATAACAAGAACCTCATCGAAAGGGTGAACTAAAAGGATTATCCACATCTTACCATCTTCCACTTAACCAAAAGAGATCAAAAAGGGACTAACCTCATCTTAAAAGCAACTTTGGGGTGTTGACAAGTTTTCTTGTTAACATTTTGGCACTAGAAGGAGGGGTCGAACCTCCGACTCTGTTGAACACCCAACACCACATTCCTCTAACCCAATTATTTCCAAACTCTCCCACTCAAGGCCTTACTTCATCATGGCCAGTAGAATCAAAAGATCTGAGCATGGGTCTTCAGAACCATACTTAATTGGATTTTCCCAAGAGACAACTAATGATAGAAATCTCCAAGAAGAACAACTGTTAAGGATGAAGGCTTTAAGAATCATAAGGGAAAAGAAAGCTAAAGCCTATGATTCACTTAAATGGATTTTAAACCCTTTTTATGTTGGTCCCACCCCAATCTTTGCTTTAAGGGAAAAGAAAAAGGAAAGTGACAATTTATTTGACCAAATGAGAAAAACAATCCAACACTATACCAAAGGCACAATCTTTGAAGAAGGAAAAATGGCAGATTACAACGCCTTTGCATACAAATGGGGTCAAGTCACAAGTAGGACAATACCTACACGAGAACCCCAAAGAGTTTTAAAGAGGAAACCATTTATTAAAGGGGAAACTCCAGAGCCAAGTAATAAGAGATTTTGAAGCCATCCTCAAGAAACAAGTTTCAAGTCAAGACTTCCTAAAGAGTGCAATCTAACAACATACATAGAGAATGTCTACTTGCTAACAAAGGATGAGCTCAATTATTGGCCATTGAAGAAAAAGAAGCCAAAATAAGAAAGAAATTTGGGGGAATCCTATTGTCATTTCCATATGATGAATGGACATAAGACTAACCACTACTGAGCCTTGGAAGGGACGATAATCAGCATTTTTCGTCAAGGCAAAATTAATGAGTTTGTAAAGAAATACTGAATGAGATCGATAAATAGCTACTTTTCTAAAAGAGAATCTACATGGTTGGGAGTGAAATGCTCCTTTTATTTGGAAATTACCTTAAACAGTCAAAGCCTCTATCTGCGCCTAGTTGGCCAGGGCAGAGCACCTCCTGGAAGGAGGAGTGTAAGCCTTTAGCCGCGCCACGCTGTGGCCAAGTTCAAGCATCGACAAGCCCTTGGCCGAACCTTTGGTCAGGTCAAGGCACCTCCTAGAGGGAGGAGTGTAAACCTTTATCCACGCCATGCTATGGCCAGGTTAAAGCATCGACAAGCCCCTGTTCGTGCCACGCTATGGCCAGGGCATAACAACTCCTGGAGGGAGGAGTGTAAGCCTTTATCCACACCACGCTATGGCCAGGTTAAAGCATCGACAAGACCTTAGCCGTGCCTCTGGTCAAGTCAAGGCGCCTCCTAGAGGGAGGTTGGGTAAGTCCTTGGTTCCAGCAATGAGCTGACCAAGAGTACCAGACAACAATGTACTAAGATGTCCAAGCCCGAGAAAGCAACATATCTATAAGGGACTAAGATGTCCAAGCCCGAGAAGCGGCATATCTATAGTAGACTAAGATGTCCAAGCCCGAAAAGTGGCATATCAAATGATGGACAAAGACATCCTAGCTCGAGAAGCAGCCAATCAAGTTGTGAAAACATACAATGCCTAAAGGATTTATATATGTCGAAAAAGACAGAATCTAAGGAGTAGAAGAACTCCGCTTATTAATACCCGAACCTGTGTTTCGAGACTATTGCTTAACTTCACTTTAATGCCCTAATCTGGGCTTGAGATTTATATTATGGATTCCTGATTATCCACAATTAATGCCCAAATCTGGGTTGAAGACTTCTATCAAAAGATCATTATTATGGGTTTCCGGATATCATCTACAAGATACCTGAATCTGAGTTTCAATTTTCTTAATCTCTGATATCATCCACTAATGCCTGAATCTAGGTTTTAGGTTTCTAAATTTTCAGGTTCTATTCATTAATACTCGAATATGGGTCATGGGATTTCTACTTTAAATTTCCAGATAATGATTTCTGGATTTCTATTACTTGATCATATTAAACTCTCTATTGATTATTTCTAGAGGATGATTCTAAAATATTTATACCCGTGGTTGAGGATAAAATTTTCTGCCAATAGACTTCATATATTCCAGCAATATAGTTAAAGTTAAATTCTTAATTATTTCTCATCATGATCAAAGATGGTTTTCAAGACATTTAGTCAAATACAATTAATGTTTATTTATTACCATACAAATTGACATAATGATTTGTTAATCTATGAAAATGATATAGGTAGACTTTTATATCAATTTAAGCAAACAATTGGAAATATTGTTTGCTTTATAATTTTCAAGGAAATTAGAACAATACAGAAAAATAAAGGATTCAGCAAATACAGACATTGCGGTACAAGCTATCAAATAAATGTTTCAGAGATAACATTACAGGAGAGAATCATAAATCAGGTGATATTTACAAAATTTGCATGATTTACACAACTAATGAAATTATTTACAAGTGTATAGAATAAATATATACATTTCTCAAAGTATGAATTCTTCATAAGACTTGAGCAGCCTTGTTCAGGTTCTCAGCAATCAAAGGGTCTACGATGTGATGGATAGCGATACAAAGAACTTCTTTAAGTTTCTTCTCTTTCTTTCTTATCTTGTCTACATCATCAATCGCATCAATATTAGTCTTTAAAGCACGATTGAAAGCTCTATTTTCGCCTCTAAGGATCTTATTTTCCATTTCCAATTCAGAAATGTGCTTCAAAAGGAGATAATTCTCGTGTTCGAGTTTCTGAATTTTAGCAGCATATTCGTTTATGCGCTGTGAATATTTAGCTTTCTGCTGTTTGTCAAAATATTTCATCATTTCGAACTTAACTTTCCTGCACCACATGCCCACTACCTTCTCATCTAAGCCTGGAGGAGGATTTGTTGTAGTAGGAAATTTTTGAGCAGTAAGAGAAGTGGATCTTGTAAACTTAGCAACAGGTGGAGTAGCATGAGGAACGGGTAAGTCAATACTTGAAATATTATCTCCCACAATAATTCTAATGACTCACACTGAGCCTGACTATCCTTCAGTTTCATCTCTAAATCGCTTATCTGTTGGAGAAGCTCGGACATTTTGTGATCAAAGTCAATTGAAGGATTCGCCTTAACTTGACGCTTTAAAGCGGAAATCGTTTCATTTTTACTGTTGGTATCAGCTTCTAAACTGGCAATTTGATCCTTAAGATTTCCGACAATAGTTTTTTGAAGTAAGAATCTTTTGTGCCACCTTAAAGCTTCGGCATTGCCATGAAAACGAGCAAGTAAAGTAACTTCAAGAAGTTTACTCTTTTCAAGTTCCGTTAACAGCTTTCCTTAAGATTAATAAAACGAGATGCTGAGTCTATTGAGAGTGGTGCTGCGGATAACTGTAATTCCTATTTAAATAAAAAGGAAGAAGAATGAAGTCAGAACCAAAATGAACAATTTCTTTATTATTGTGACAAAAGATTACAACTTAGATAACAATAAAACTAAAAGAGTACAATTAGATGTTTACTTTATAATTAAAGTTGAGAAATTGCATTTCTAATTTTATCTAATGAATTAGAGGAAAGGACAACGGTCGAATAAAAATGTATATTGACTCCTTCTGCGGTAATAACCGGTGGATATTTACTGTAGTCCCATTCCCCGGCAGGTGGACTGTCATGTCCACATATTAGCTTAGTGTGGAATGTCTGAATCTCTTTGAGTATTTTATCCTTTTCCTCACCAAGAAAATCGAAGCAGAGATGAGGGTGTTCCATGTAAAGTCTTCGTAAATCTCTAAGAAAACAATATCTTGCCAATTTTGAAGATTTTAAAATTGGTGCCTTTTCGAGATAAAATCTTCTCAATTTAACATATTGACTTAGGTAATCTCTGGAGACAAGATTGCTTGAGGAACATTCTCTCTATGATAACATAATAAAATGCAGCTAAGTATAAGAAGAAGACTAAAACAAATATTTACAAATCAATGTTATTACATATTCACAATCATTCATCCGGTTCATACAAAATTGACTTAGTAAATAATTCTGAAACAAATTTGTCCTTATAAAACTTGAGTTTTTCAGGAGGAAGGTCATGTGGAATTGATCTGACTTGAGGCAAGTTCCAACATGCTCTAGGATGTGGGTCGGATCCGAATTCATCTAAGTATTTTTTTGTGTAAACGCCTAAGTAAACCCCGCCTAAAATCACCTAAATATGAGAAGTCAATGGTCGGATGTCTATAATAAGCCTTGTATATGAAATTAACTAAAATATCCCTCTCCTCAATCAACATCCAGAATAGGGTAATCAATTCCTAGTTCTCTTTCAAAAGAGCATCATATCGAAGACGCCCTCTCCTTAGCCGTGGGGAAGCTTCTTGATGTTTAAAAGATGCCAACACTGCCGCACTTCTATTGAGTCTGTAATATTTATCAGAGAGTATATTGTACTCCCTCAATTGCTTGTCTAACTCCCGATATAAATTATTTATCTCTGCTTGTTTCCTTTCAAGCTTGGTTTTATAGGGGTGGACAGATTTCTTCCTTATCTAAATAAATGATTCACACTATTATTATCTTTGAAGCAAAAGTTGTTGAAACAGAAGCAGGCTCCCTTTCTTTTGGCACTTCACCATCAATAGAAGCAGGCTCTACTTGTGGGTCGGAAGGTGCAGGAGACTTAGGCGGAATCACTTCCTGAGGAGATGAATCTTTTTCAGTGGACTTCCTATTATCATCCCCGTCTTTCTCGGAAGCTTCAGTATGGCCACCCCCATTGCCACCTGATCCTTGTCCGCCATTGATGTTATCATCCCCATCATCATCGTTATCATCGTCATTATCATCATTGTTATCTCCCTCCTCCTCTTCGACGGCCTCATCTTATTCTTTGGAGTCAAATTCGACTTCGAAGGAAGGAAATTCAAAAGAAAGAAGTTTGGAAGTATCGATTTCGTCCCTCTCAGCAACTTCAATCCCCTACTCCATCTTTTTAATTCTATCCATGACCCAATCAACAAGAGAAGGGTCGAGCGAGGGGAAGCTCAAATCTAAGCATTTATCAACATTATCAGCGTAGGCGAGCATTAAGGCGTCTTCAAAGGAGTTCATAATAATGTCTTCAAGAGACAAGTCAAGAAATTGCGACGCTCGCTGCTTCGCATCAGAAATGGTGCCGATAGCCAGTTTGAGGGAGGCCTTGTTCTTTTTCAGCTTTTCCTTTAACAAGGATTGTTTAGCTGCCATCCTTCCTTTTTCGTCTTTAGACTCTTTTAGAGTCATTGACAAAGCTAAGTTCTCGTTGGCTAGAAGTTGGTGAGCCTTCCTCTCTTCCAAGATAATAGATTCTGACTGAGCGAGAGAAGCTCTCAATCGCTCCAATTCAGTTGTAGTCTCGCTCTTCTCTACAGACAAGGAGGAAACTTGGTTATTCAAGGCCGCAACTTCCTCTCAAAGTTTAAATGTTTCGATAGAGGATTTTGACATGCTTTTGTGTAAGGAGAACCGGCTTTTGGAAATATAAAAGAAAAGTGCAACATAAGTTAAAAGCTTAAAGAAAAACAGAGATAATAATGTTAAGTAATGGAACACATACCAGGAGTTGTTGTTCGAGAAGGGATCGATAGTGTCCTTCCAGATTAAAAACAGAGGATGGCGGCTGAATTGAAGTGAATGACGGAGAATTTAAAATAGAATGGACCATCCTCTCGAAATCACTCGGAGGTGTGGAAGCTAATGGTCACAGAAGATTTAGAACTTATGTAGGGGTCTAAGTCCCTAATGCCTTTTGCATCTGCTCGATTACGCTCGGAGAGCTGGAGATAATGATGCGAGAAAGAGGATCGACTTTGGTAGGAGTTTCCTTAGGCAAGACATGAGGAGCTTCAACGGACGGACTCTTTAGAAACTCCCCAACATTAATAGACTCCCCTTAGACCAGTGGTGGAGAATCAGGGACCTCAATTACTTTGGCTTTCTTTAGAGGAGGTTCCACCGTAGTCGTTTTAATTAATTTCCTTTTAGTAGCCATCTTAGATCTAGCAATTGCCTTATAGTGCATGAGAAGTCAATGAAGGAGAATCGGGACCACCGGTGGGTTTTTCCACTTGAGGAGCAACTAAAGAGGATTCAAATAGATTATAAGTCAGTAGAATAATTTTAAAAACAATACAGTAATAAAAAATAAGTGCAGTGTTTATAACTTATCGGAGTTGTCATCACATATAGGCAACATAGAGGAGAAATTTGTAGGATCTCCCAGGGAAAGAAAGCATTTGCTTCAGGATGTGTGTTGGACTGAAGGAGGTTGGACAAGTATCCTCTGGCCCACCGGTAGAAGGGAGTGCTTCCGCAGATTTGTTGGATTTAGCAACTTTAATCTATTCTCGATCTCACTTGAAGTTGCAATTAAAGACTCCACTATCCTCTTATTCTCCTCGTTTAGTTTTTTAGCAGGAGCACCTGACAAAAGCATAGATCCGCAAAGAAAAGTAACTAGATAGAAGGAAAATAATAAAATCTAAGCTTACGTGGAGTAGAGAAAGTCCAGCTAACGTTTGGGAAGCATCTAACGAAGAAGAACTGACTTTCCTAGTCTCTAAATTTGTTCACTCCTTCAGAGATCAATTTCTTAGGAGTATTGGTCTAGAAAATTTAGTTGTTAAGGTTGTTGAGCTTAACCAACCGGATAGGTGGTTTAGTACTTTAGCATTCAAGGAGGGAATGCCAGATTCCAATGTCATCAACTCCAGGGATAAAACATAAGTGTAGACGTTTGGAGGTAGTTGAGTCAGAGCAATTCCTAGATAAGCCAGGAACCTAGACAAGAATTCCGAAAATGGAAGAATTCCTCTGTGCCATATATGTATGGCAATGTAAGCAAAGAACCCTTCAGGAGGGCTTCTTATAGTGTCATTTTCGGTAGGTGGAATGGCTTCCACCCTGGTGATTCCAAATTCGCTGAGGATTGCATCCACTTCATCTTGGGTGGATATCAAAGAACGCTTGGAAGTAGCTTCGACTTTCTTTGGAGAACTAATGATTCTATCGGGTGAAAATGTTTTGGTTAGAAATTACAGTTTGTTATGAGATTAACATTCTTTCAAGGATTAGTAGAAACCTACTACAATAATTTGAACATTAAACAAAACATGAAACATAAAATTCTTGAAAGAATGTTAAAGTTAAAAATGAGATTTATTAAGCTTTCGACGGAGTCGAAAGGAAAATAAAAGTTAACACTTAACAAACACCTCTCAACAATGTCGAAAGCCCAGATATAAGCATCTACTGAGCTTTCAACAGGGTCGAAAGGGAGGGTTGAGGTATATGTTCAACCGTCCTTCTTCGACGATGTTGGAAGCTCAACAGGAACTTTATCATTAGAAAGGAATAGTTGAAACAAACGTAAAAATTTGAACAAAGTATACACTATTAATGTTTAGTTAACAAAAGGGGAGACCCTTCGACACCGTCGAAACCCATTACTTTAGTTTTTCTAAAAGAATGTTAATGTTGTCAAAACCTTATATGACGACTAAGTCGAAAGGTTTCGAGTTTGAATTAAGGGACGTTTCGATGATGTTGAAAAAGAGAATGATTAAACCCAGTCATTTATTAAAGGCTTCAACAGAAACGAGAAGTGGTGAGTGGCTTTGAAGGCATAGCAACAATAAATTTAAATTAACGTAGTAGGTTTCAACTGAGTTGAGTATAGAAGGTTTCGTCTAGTCGAAACGTTTGATGTATAACTTATGCAAAGTATCTTTTCTTGGATCTCCTTTACAAAAATATGTATTTTAACTTAAACTAATAAGGAGTAAGTATGTTCTAAAGATGTCGAAATCTATGCAACAAAACTTATGCTTTCAAAAGAGAGAATTGTAATAGTCAACTTCTTCAAAAGGTGTCAGGATAAGATAACATACAAAGTTGCTTTCGAAAAAGTTGATTGCATGCTACTTTAGTCAAAAGAAGCGCCATGCTACCTTTCGACCCTGTCGAAAGAGGCTAAGAAAGCAAAATGAAAGTTGCCGCCTTAATCCCTTTCGAAGGGGTAGAAAGGTAAATTTATGGCTCAAAATTTTAATTTGTACAGTTCAAAACTTCTAGGTGAAGCAAGCGGGGAGTTCCTTCTTCCCCAAATACGATTTCAATCCAGAAATTATTTAAAAAAAAACATTAAACGAACAGATTTAAACACGAATCAATTATTTAAATTTCGAAATCCTTAAGATAAACGTTTGATTTCTCTAAAAAAAGCCGATAACACTAAAATCTATATCGGATGGGATCAAAATGAAAATTAACAAGAAAAATCAATCAAATCAAATCGTGAAACTGGATTGAATGATGCTTTCAAGCAAATAAGAACTCAAACATTTTCCAGCAAATCAAAACAATGATTAAAAACCCAAACCGTGAGAGTCTGTGAAATTGAGATTCACTGTAAAATAAAAAAGGGAAGGATTTATGAAACAAGAAAACAAAACCTCACTTTAGATCTAGGTTTTTGATTGTGAAAAGTAAAGATTATCTGAAAGTTTGGGAACTTTGATTTTGCTCGAAGTTTTTTTCATTTTTAGGTAAACGAAAGAAGAGGAGAGAAGAATGTAATTTATAAGAAAAGTCAGCAAAGATGACGAGCCATCCGATTAGATTTAAATGAATGATCCACATTCATGTGGGAATACGGAAAGGCGGGAGATATTGAAGGTTTCGAAATGATTGACTTGAAAAGTCCAAGACATCCCTTCGCAAGGGGGAGGGACAAATGTTACCACCAAATTTCCTTTTGAATAGAAGGCAAAGAAGATCAAGAGAGAAAAGCACCAGCAAAACCTTTCGAAGGAGTCGAAGGGATGCAATAGTCAAAGAATAGAAGTATCAAGAACTTTTGAAAGAGTCGAAAGCGTGCTTCCGCATCAATGAACACCTTTTGAAGTAGGTGCTTCCACAGGCATAAAGACCTTTCGAAGGAGTTAAAGAAGCAGCTTTCGAAGGCAATGCATAACAACCTTTCCAATGTGCGACAAACCTTTCAAAACCAAAGGTTTCGCCTTCACTCAAGTCACTCAGAAGCACACCATGATCGGAACAACCCTTTTGAAAGCCAAACAAAGCCTTTCGAACTGGTCGAGGCCTTAAATATCCAGGGAAGGGTCTGTATCAAATCGCAAGCATATGTTTGGAAGTTACAAACAACATCGAAACCACCACCATTTCAACATCTTTGAAGCCTTGGGAAGCAACCTATCGACGGAGTCGAAGGCACTTACAAAGCAACAAAAAGAAGAGAAGGCACAACCGCCTCTTCCGATAGAGACGAAGGAAATTGAGCCCATTCGAAAGCATTGTAGAGAAGAGTGCAAGAGTCAAAAGAGTCGGAAGGCATCTGAAGCCACCTTTCGACCAGGTCGAAAGTACTAGGTCGAAAGGTGCCGACACGCATCTATAAATAAGACCCAAGGGGTCAGGTGTAAAACCCCTAATTTTATAGAAATTATACAGGAGATTTAATTAGAATAAATTAAATGGAATACAATAGATAAGGAGATTGAGGTTGATTAATAAACTAGGTGGTCGTGCTTATTTAATCTAATGAACTTATATAAATGATTAGGAAATTAAACAAAAGGGCATTATGGTAAATAACCATACTTCCCACCCTTATACTATCTTTCTTAGTCCTACACGTTCATTTCACCAAAACAAAAATATTCATAACCATGAGAAGCAAGGCCGACCATTAGAAGAGAAGAGTAAATCAACTAAAAGCTAGGATTTAAGTTAAAAGGAATCAATGTCAATCATACTTCAATTTCCTTATCCAATTTAAGGTGAAAAATAATTTCTACATCTCTATTTTGATTTTAACATCAAATGGTTTCGAATTTAATGATAAATCTATTTTTATGATATGTTGAATGATGATATGCTTGATTTTAATTTATATGTGTTTAAACAAGGTTGTTTAATAAGAGATATACACGGTTTAGGGCAAAACCGAGATTAAATGATTTTTAATTGGCATGGGAAAATTTTATGTTATGGAAAACATGATTTTGGAGTTGGGTTTCAATTTTTATAATTTTCCAAGCCGTGGAGAATTTATTATAAATTTTCAAAGGAAAATAAGGTTATTTGGGTTTATAAATTATTTTGGGAAAATATATTAAGAATTAGGGTCTAAAATTTTATTATGTTAGATAACATGATTAAAGCAAATTTCTGGAATTTTTGGGGATTTTTACTAAGTGATTTAGTATAGAAATTTAATTATTTTGAAAGGAGGACCTAAATGATTTAATTGTTTTATAAGAGGAAGGGATTATTTGTTAAATGTTAATCCGATTTTAGATCTGAGAAAATGCAGTTAATATTATCCAAAATATTTAAAAGTTTGTCAAAGCCAATCAAAGGTTTACAAGTAGGCAAGTTTTTTTTTGAGGAGAACGGATGTGTAGCATGATACTACACAGCCGATTAATAATATATATAGATATAAGTAGTTCGATCAACATGCTTGATCGATGGCGGATACAAAACAACATAATTAGAGTTAAGGTTACAAACAGCATGCCAGCATGTAAATATAGACCAGGAAGTTTCTAATATACATAATTAGTCATAGTTTCTCCAGAAAAAAAAAACTGCTGCAGAGCGAGATCTCGAAACATTGAAAGCAAAGACAATCAAACCCTCAGCCAAAACCAGAGTGACCAGTTGGCGCAGCTGATGATGCACTGCCTACCGATTCATCCGATGGGGACCGTACTGATGGAAGACGAAATCTGAAGGGGGGCGAGGAGGAAGAGCCTGTCCAATAAGCAAAGATATTAGAAATTTTACTACATATGCTAAACCGCGAGTTGGTGGGTTTGTTGAAAACGAAGGCATTTCTCTCTTTCCAAATGACCCAGCTGAAGATGGCTAGAAGGATGTCAAGATGATGGTTTGGTGCACTATATTGCCAATGATCAAAAAAATCTGTGATTGTGTGGGTTTGCTCGAGATTGTGTATGCAAACCGACACCCATATGTAGTATGATATGTCGCAGTCGAAGAAAAGGTGACGGATTGATTCGGCTTCAGTGTTACATAAGGCACAACTCTGGTCAGATGTGATGTTCAAGCGAGTGAGGCGATCTTTGGTATTGATGTGGCCATGGATGAGACACTATTGGAAGAATTTGATTCGGGGAGGGATGCGGCATTTCCAGACACGAGCAAAGGAGAACAGCCTACCAGGGTGGGTTTAGGAAAGAGTAGCATTGTGATACTGAGAAGCCTTTGGAAGGAGATAGAGCCCATGTATGGTGATCCAGTGATGAAGGGTTAAGGGTTACTGAATGCAGCAGGCTGAGGGCGGATAGGAGTTCTGAGAGGGTGTCATCAGCGAAGAGGGATGGGGGACATAAGCTGGGTAGGCCAAGGTTGACGGCTTCAGCCACTGTCAAGAGGGGGAGGCTGGAGGAGGAAAAGAGGGATGGGAAGGGACGATTTAGTGGGGAGAGGCTGTGCCAGGAGTCATACCAGAATAGGCAGTTCGAGCCATTACCTAGGTTCACCTGAAGTAGGGGTTTAATGCGGTCCACTGATGCTAGAACACCAGTCCAAAAGGGGGAGGGCTTGATGTGTGGAGCGAAATGGAGAGCACAGAATGGGTCAGCATTGTATTGGGATGCCAGGATCCAGTCTTTCCAGATGAACTGACCCGGCGAGAGGAGACGCCAGAGCCATTTTGCTAGAAGTGCCTGATTGAAAGTAATCATATTGGTGATACCTAAACCGTCGTGGTCCTCCTGCATGCATGCAATTTTCCAGTTAACAAGGCATTTGGCTTTCCCCCCATTCCAGAGGAAAGTGCGTCTAATAGCATCAATTTTTTTGGATACCCAGCTGGGAATTCTGTGAAAAGAGAGCCAGTAGAGAGGGAGCGCCGAGATTACAGCTTTAACCAAGACCAGCCTTCCCGAAATAGATAGAGTGTTTGCTTTCCAGCCTACAAGTCTTGATTCAATTTTGGATATAAGGGGGGTCCAGTCAGATCGATGAAGCTTGGTGAGGCGCAGGGGGATGCCTAGATAGGATATTGGAAAAGTGGCAATGCTGCAGTTGAGGGAAGAGGAGATGGAGGGACCGAGATGATCAGCGTTTCCAAGCATGATGACGGAGTTCTTATTAAAATTAATTGATAGGCCAGAGATGAGTTCGAAAGTGTAAAGGAGGACATTTAGGCTAAGGATGTGTTCAGGAGAAGGGGAGATGAAGAGGATGGTGTCATCTGCGAACTGGAGGTTGGATATCATTAGGTTAGGGTAAGAGTTAGGGTTAGGGTTGGGGGCACAAATACCAGCTAACTAGTTATCAGCTATCGCTAGTTTGATCATGCGGTTAAAGACATCCGCCATTAGGACGAAGATAAGCGGAGAGAGAGGGTCTCCCTGCCTGAAACCCCGAGCTGATTTGATGAGCCCTCCAGATGAGCCGCTGATCTAGATCGAGGAAAGGCTCGAATTTAGGATGCATTTGATCCAGTTGCACCATTTAGGTGGAAATCCTCTGTGCATTAGAAGCTCAATAATAAAATTCCAATTAACTAAATCAAAGGCCTTGGAAAAATCTAGTTTTAGAAGGACCCCTGGGATGTTGTTTGAATGACAGAAGGAGATTACTTCTTGCGTTGCCGCAACGCAGTCCAGGATATTCCTACCCTGGATGAAGGCTGACTGTTCTGCTCCAACCAGCGATTCCATATGGTTTTGGAGGCGATTGGCAAGGACTTTGGTAATCAGTTTAAAAGTAGTGTTCAGAAGGCTAATGGGTCGGAAGGCTGATAGGGAGTTGGCTCCATCGGATTTAGGCAGGAGGACAATATTAGCGTAGTTTAGGCGAGCTATGGCCAAGGGGTTGGAACAAAATTCGGCACACATGTCTAGGATATCTCCCCTGACAACCCCCCAGAAGTGCTTGAAAAAAAACAGGCCAAAGCCATCTAGCCCCGGGGATTTGTTGTCGTCCATGTCTTTGAGGGCGGCCAGGATCTCTACTTCTGTGAAGGGGAAGTCTATTAGGATGGGCGATGGTTGGGATAGAGTAGGTTCCAATCTATGAGGGGAAGGGGAGGAGAGGGTTTGCCGAGGATGGAGCGGTAATAGTCAGTAAAGAGGTTCGAAATTTCGATGGGGTCGGATATTGGGTTGTTGTTATGCACTATTTCCGGGATGAATAGGGACCTGCGGCGGCCATTGGCTAATTTGTGAAAATAGGATGTGTTTTTGTCGCCATCTTTCAACCACTTGGCTTTTGACCGTTGTTTCCATCCAATCTCTTCTTGCTTCATAAGTCTTTCAAACTCAGCCTTAAGTTCGAAAGGTTGAGGAAGTCGCTGTTGTCTAGGGGGTGAGATTCTTCTTGGATGTTTAGGGCTAGGATTTCATTTTGAATGGCGGCAATGCGACTACGGAGAGAGCCCCATATAGATTTCGCCCAAGGCTTGAGGAGTTTTCTTAAGGATCTGAGTTTACCTACTATACGTGCAGTGGCAGAGGCGGACCAGGTGGGCTGGTCCCATGCCAATTTGATAAAATCTTCGAATGATGGTTCTAGCAGCCAGAGCCGCTCAAATCTGAAAGAGCGCTTGGAGGTGGGTAGGGTGCCTGAGTCGAGACAGAGGGGACAGTGGTCAGATCGAATGGTGGCAAGGCCTAGACAATTGGAGAGAGGATGGATATCTTCCTAGGTGGGATTGAAGAGGAAGCGATCAAGCTTAGCTAGGGAAGGCAATTGACGCTTATTGGACCAGGTAAAATGACGGTTATTGATTGGAGGCTCGATAAGAGAACAGGAGTTGATGAATGCATTGAAATCTTCTGAGTTAAGTGAAGTATATCCCGAGTTTCTTTCATCTGAATATCTGGTTGTGTATCTCCACCAATTACCCAAGGACCGTATATAGATGACGCAAATTCCAAGCAGCCCGACCAAAGTTCCAACCTTTCTAGCACTGTTTGGGGGCCATATATGTTTGAGAAAAAGTAAATAGTGTCGGACTGCACGTGTCTGAGTGCTACATGGAGGACAGAGGGATGAGATATGATTTGACTAAGGGACCATACTGATTCATTCCGCATGGTGATTAAACCCCCTGGAGCCAATAGAGTTGGAGTGGGCCCAGCCTAAGAGATTAGAACCACCTAATTGTCTAATTTGAGAAGGATTTGGATCGAACAGTTTAGATTCTTGGAGCAGAAGGATGTCTATGTTTAGGGGAGACAAGGAAAGGTAGGTTGAATTTCTCTTAGAGGGTCCCCTAGCCCACGAATATTCCATGATACGATTTTCATTGGGAAAAGGACAGTCTCTCCTGTTCTAGGGTTTGCATGGCAGAGTAATGCTCATCTTGAATGGTAACCCCCATGCAACGTGCTAACTTTCTATTTAATATAGAATTAGCAGAAGAAAAAACTACATTTTTATAGAAACTACCTGTATGACCACGCAAGGATCTTGAGTTCCGCGCACTTCTTCTAACCCACGCCGGAGTTAGATCTTGCCTACTTAGATGCCTCGGCAACGGTGATGGAGGAGAGGCCAAATTATGATCAACCAAGGGGTGGGATCAGGAATGGGGGTTTGGAAGTGGAGGGGAGCCAGGAGTTGAAATTATTTCACTTGCATATTTTCTAAAGACCTTTAGATTCAAAAGTTTGTTTTAAAAGACCTTTCGACAAGGTCGAAAGATATGGTTTTTATAAGACCTTTCGACAAGGTCGAAAAGATAGATTTTGAAAGGATTTAAGAGACCTTCCGATAAGGTCGAAAGGTTTTGTTTCAAAAGGTTGTTCAAAGAGATTTTGAAAAGAACTACCGCCTTTATTTTTACTCAACCTTCCAAAGGGGTCAAAAGCACGAGCTCTCGACTTAGTCGAAAGGTTTTTGGTTTTATAAATACAAGTCGCTTCCCAACCTTCCGAAGGGGTCGAAAGCAGGAGCTTTCGATAGAGTCAAAAGGTTTAAATGTTTTCCCCAATGTTTTATAAAGTGGAGAGTGGTTTTGAAAACTTTCACATATGACCCAAAGTAATATTTTAAGTATAAACCCAATGCTTTCGAAAGGTTTGAATTTTAATGGTTTCAAAAGGTTTTAAGTTCGAAAGGTTGCTTTCCAATGGTCTCAAAAGGTTCTACCCTTATATCTATAATAGTAATGCTTTATCAAAGTCGAAAGGTTTCGAAGGAAGTTTTTAAAGTATTAAAGGGGCTGGAGCCTACTGTTTTTAAAGTAAAGGATTAAACCTTTCGAATAGGTTGAAAAAGTAACCCTTCGACGTTGTCGAAAGGTTTGAAAAACTGACACTCAAATTTTTAAAGGAAAACCCACGACTTATATAAAGGAGTTTTGTAATGGCTTTAAGTATGAAATTTTGAGGAAGTATCGCCTTGATAAAATATAAGTTAAAGGTGTTAACTATGTTATGATATGTGTTTTAAGGACTTTAAACCCACAGGAGTGGTATTGTTAAATTATTGTTTTGCTTCTTCAAATATGAATATGTTCACATTATACCCATCACTGTATTTTGGGGGAAAGGGGTAGAAGAACTAGCAGGTTAACTCAATAATGAATATAAATGGCTTAAACTCCTGAATGGGTAGAATTGCATCCATGGAGTCAGAGTGACCAAAAATATAGGATGCCTAAACTTTGTGGTTATTGGTCCATACCAAAAGGTTCATAGTAAACCCATGAAAACTATGATAAGGTAGTTATTGGTGCATACCAAAAGGTTCATAGTTAACCAATTTAAACTATGCATTAAGGACAGTTGGTAGGGGCTAATTGGTTTGTAGTGAACCCATGAAAACTATATCCGGATTAAGAATTGACATTAGTTGATAGGTTTTTAGTAAACCCATGAAAATTAGGATAAGTAAGTGCTTAATGGGAGTATCAGTAGGTTCTTAGTCAACCCATGAAAACTAGGATGTGAAGTGAGTTACTGGATAAGTCCATAGGTTCCTAGTCAACCCATGAAAACTAGGATAATGTGATTAGTTATTGGAATGACTAATATGTTCAGGAGGACCCATGAATTAATTAAGTTAACTGGCAGGAGCCTATAGGTTCTTAGTGATCCCATGAAAATTATGAATAGTACAGGGTGTCTATTAGTTATAAGTTATAACAAGGTTGTTAGTAAACCCATGAAAACTAAAATGGTTAATAGTGACCCTAGAAACTATAATAATGACAAGGTGTCAAATTAAACTGGGAATGGGAAAATCTTATTTATTTTTAAGTATGCATATCATCATAATGTTTTGAAATGTATGTTTTAATCATTGTGGATGCAGGAGCACGGAATTTGGTTTATAAAGGTTTTAGGAAACTAGTAAGGGGAAAACCAATTCTACTAAGCGGCGTGGTCTTACTCGATATCTAAAAGGATTGAGATGTTAGATTGTTATTCATAGCATGCTTTATGTCTGACTCAAAGTTTTTGTTTTCCCCTTAAACTCTTGGGTACTCAATTAATTTTGAGTAGTTTAAGATTTAAGGTTTTCAGGTTTCTTCTTAGACGAATAAAGCTTCCGGAGGCGTGCAGGAAGCAGATTGTTATTTAGATTTTTTCTTTCCGCTGTGTATTTTGTTTGTAAAGGAGATTTATTAGCCTTACAATATTCTCTGATCAACCAAGGAGGCATCTTCATATGTCACTCTTGGCGTATTTATAATAATTATATTTTACTGAACGTGGTTAACGTAATTTGGGGATTATGTGATGAACAAGAAATGTTTTGATTTGAATATGGAAATTTGTTTTTGAATTGTTAAATTTTTTCCATATTTCTATGATCTTTGTATCAATGTATCTAGCACCGCCGTATTTGGTTGCCGAAGATTAATAATTATGGATGATTGCAGCATCCATAGCCATTAGTTTTGAGCCTCCAAGTAGGGGGATGTTACAAGTTGGTATCAGAGCATAGGTTTTTGAAACTTTAAAAGAAAAGTTAAACCTAAAAGCTTTTTCAAACGTAATCCAATGAATTTAAAAATAAGATCGGGTTTTGGTTAATGCTATAGTAACGTACTTGTATTTGATATATAGGTATATATCTAAGCATGTATTCTCCTCTCTCTTAGACCGTTCTTCTGTATCTTACTAAGGCTCGTATGTAGATATACGAGAAAGAGGATATGGAGGTAGGAAAGAGAAGAGTAAATCTAGGTGGAAGAAGCACCACAACCAACAGAAATGCTCGACCTAATACACGGAGAAACCAAGGTTGACAGGCTAATGCTAACCAAAATGTTGAGGCTAATATAGGTGCTGGAAATCCGCTAGTAGATTGCGGGATGGTGTATCGGTTGTTGGCTAATCTTTTGCAAGCGAGAGCTGTTGGGAATGTTGGTGGAGCTAATCCTGGAGTTCCGGTTGGATATAACTATGCTAAGCTGAGTAGAGACTATGTTAGTCTAGGAGGAAAGCCGTTTGCTGGAACGGAAGATACCGTTGAAGTAGAACATTGGCTGTTGAACTATAAAAGGATCTTTACAGATTTAGGCTTGAATGATGGAGAGAAGAGAAGGCTAGCCTCTAGATAGTTGCAAGGGTTAGCGCTTCATTGGTGGAACGGTGTGACGACTGGAGTGCCGGAGAAAGAGTTGACTTAGGCTGACTTCAGGAGGAGATTTGAGCAAAGGTTCTTGTCTAAGGTAGCCAAGTCGGCATTGATGAGGAAGTTCATGGATCTTTTCTAAGGACAGATGTCTGTGATCGAGTATGCTGCTAAGTTTGATGAGCTATCTCCATATGGTTATGCTTTGGTTGACACGGATGTCAGGAGGAATGAGAGATTCATTAGAGGTTTGAGGCCAGAGCTAGGCAGGATGGTTATGACTCATATTAGAGAGCCTTATCATGTGATGGTGGAGATGACCATTCGCCATGAGGAGATGCTTGGTGTTTCATCCAGGGAGAAGTCAGTTGAGTCCCAGGGTTATCAAGGAAGAAAAAGGAAATTCTTTAAAAAGAAAGGAGCCCAGAAGGGGAGGCCGCTAAGAAGGCGAAGGCTGATTTAGTGTGTTATAAGTGTGATAAGAAGGGCCATTATGCCCACGAGTGCAGAAGTAGTAAAGGAAAGAAACCTGCGGAGAAGAAGAAAGTGAAATGATTCAACCGTGATCAAGTTGGGCATTATAAGAACCAATGTCCAGAGCCAGTTAGGGAGGATAGAGGGAAGGTGTTTGCTATTGGACCATCGTCTTCTTCTAAACCCACTGCAGTAGAGAAAGAAAAAACAGTGATGGAAGGTACGCTTTTGATTCAGAGTATTCCTGTTAGGGTACTTTTTGATACCGGCGCATCCCATTCATTTATATCTCAGTATTTGGTTGATAGTTTCTGTATAGAACCCACATACCTTGTTACTTCCTTAAGGGTTGTGAATCCAATAGGAGGGTATGCAACTCTTAGGATGAGATGTGACCAGTTCGAACTTGATTTGTTAGGTCATAAGTTTGCATGTAGCTTGTATGTTTTTTTATTTCGGGATCATCTTAGGTAGGGATTGGTTGGGTAAGTATGAGGCTAGGATATTTTGCCAAGATCGGGAAATATCATTGAGGCACCCAAATAGTCATAACTAAATCATTTTCTCGGTGGAGAATTCCAGTAAGAGTGTTTGTGCTTTTTTTTAGTACCATCGAGGATGAAGAAGAGCTTAGTCAAGTTCGTGTGGCTAGAGAATTTGCAGATGTCTTTGAGCTGGTTACTAGACTACCCCCGAAACGAGCTGTTGAGTTTTGAATAGACCTTATACCGAGAGCTGAACCTATCAGTAGACCACCTAGCAAGATGACACCAACTGAGATGAAGGGATTGAGGGTGCAGCTAGTGGATCTTGAGGGAAGGAATTTTATTAGACCAAGCAGTTCACCTTGGGGGGAACTGTGGTGTTTATGAAGAAACCAGATGGATCGTTAAGGATGTGCATCGACTATCGTAAGTTGAACGAAAGGACGATCAAGAATAGGTACCCTCTGCCAAGGATAGATGATCTGTTTGATCAGTTGAGTGGAGCTAGAGTATTTTCCCAATTGGATTTGGCGACGGGGTTCCATCAGTTGAGAGTGGCGGAGGATAGCATTCCTTTGGCTGCATTTCGAACTAGGTATGGTTCAAATGAGTGGTTAGTAATGCCATTCGGATTGACGAATGCACCTGCTTTTTTCATTGATTTAATGATTCGGGTTTTCAGAGAGCACTTGGATAGGATTGTGTTGGTGTTCATAGATGAAATTTTAGTGTACTCTAAAGATGAAAGAGAGCATGAGATTCATCTTGGAGTGGTGTTGGAGACGCTGAGGCAGAATAGCTGAAGGCGAAGTTTTCCAAGTGTCATTTCTGGAAGAGAGTAGTTAAGTTTCTTGGTCATGTGGTTTCAGAGGAAGGATTGTCAGTTGATCCAGTTAAGATCGAGACAGTCAATAATTGAAAGAGACCAGAGTCGGTAACCGAGATCAGGAGTTTTCTTGGACTTGTTGGCTATTACCGGAGATTCATCAAGGATTTCTCACGGATAGCAGCGCCTTTGACTAAGTTGACCAGGTAGGAAGTGAAGTTTGTTTGGTCCGACAAATGTAAGGAAGCATTCCTTAAGTTAAAGCATTTGTTGACTAATTCTCCAGTGTTACTAGTTTCGGATGGTAACCAAGGGTTGGTAGTATACACTGATGCATGCGGTACTAGATTGGGAGTAGTATTGGTGCAGAAGGCAAAGTTATCGCTTATGCATCTAGGCAGCTTAGACTATATGAGGTAAGGTATCCTACTCACGACTTGGAGTTGGCTGCAGTGATTTTTGCCTTGAAGATTTGCAGGCATTATCTATTAGGAGAGAGATTTGAGTTGTTCACTGATCATAAGTCATTGAAGTATTTATTCTCTAAGAAGGAGTTAAATATGAGGCAGTAGAGATGGCTGGAGTTTTTGGCTGCTTATGATTTCGGTATAGAGTATACTCCGGGAAAAGGAAATAAGGTAGTAGATGCTCTTAGTAGAAAACATCAGAATGTGGTGTTAGCAATGTTGGTAGAATGGAAGGATCTAGAAGCTTTAGCCATTTGTGGTGTGCAGTTGAGATCTACTGCTAGTTCTAGTCAGGGTACCACCATGATATCTTGTTTAGAAGTTCGACCAGTGCTGATTAAGAGGATAGCTTCTAAGCGGAGAGAAGATCCAGTTGAAAGCTTGAGGTTGGATTAGAGATTGATGGCCTAAAGGATTTTAATCTTGACCAAAGAGGATGGTTGAGAAAGAAGGGACGGTTATGTGTTCCAGGTGTAGAGAACTTAAGGAGAAAAGTTCTAGAAGAGTGTCATCGATCGAAGTTTACGGTTCATGCAGGAGGAACCAAGATGTATCGAGACATGAAGAGGAGCTTTTATTGGAAAGGCACAAAGAGGGATGTTGGCTTGTGGGTTAGGCAGTGTATTAACTGTCAACAAGTGAAAGCCAAGTGGATTAATTCAGCCTTTAGATATTCCAGTTTGGAAGTGGGATTCGATATCGATGGATTTTATAGACGGGTTGCCAATGACAAATAGAGGAAATGAAAGCATATGGGTTATAGTGGACAGGTTGACCAAGAATGCTCATTTCATTCCCGTAAAGTCAACCAGGACGGAACCTATTTTCGCAAAGTTGTTCATAAAGAACATAGCAAGACTTCATGGGATTCCTAGTAGCATAGTCAGCGACATAGATACATTGTACACTAGCGAATTTTGGAGGAGTCTACAAGAGGTATTAGGTACCAAGCTCTAGATGAGTACAACTTATCACCCACAGACGGATGGGCAGACAGAGAGAGTCAACAAGGTACTCGAAGATTTGTTGAAGGCGTGTGTATTGGACTTTGGTTGATCTTGGGAAGATCACCTACATCTGATTGAGTTTTCCTATAATAATAGTTATCAGACTAGTATAGGAATGGCGCCTTTTGAAGCATTGTATGGGAGACCATGGAAATCGCCAGCATGTTGGTTAGAGACTAGAGACAGATTGGTCTTAGGTCTAATTTAGTATTAAAGGCGTTGGAAAAGATTGAGTTAATCCGAGGACGGATGAAGGAAGGTCAATCCAGGCAGAAGAGTTATGCAGATAAGAGGCGTAAGGACCTGGAGTTCTCAGTGGGAGATAGGGTTTTCATTAAAGTATTACCAATGAAGGGTGTGGTACGATTTGGAAAGTCGGGAAAGTTGGCCCCGAGATATGTTGGCCCATTTTAGATTATAGAAAGGATTGGAAAGCTCGCATACAGGGTAGAGTTGCCAAGCAGTCTGGCTAGAGTTCATAATGTATTCCATGTGTCTCATCTTCGTAAGTATGTGCATGATCCAGAGTCTACTGTTCCACAGATAGAGTTGGAGGATTTGGTAGTAGAGCCTGATTTGACTTTTATTAGACAACTGGTTCGAGTTGTAGCGAGAGATGAGAAGAGATTGAGGACCAAGACAGTCAAGTTGGTAAAGGTTCAATGGAGCGACAACGAGAAAGACTGTACTAGGGAGATAGAGGACATGATTCGAGAGGCTTATCCTGCTCTATTATGATGGTATGTCTATAGTAGATTTACATAGATTGGTTGCTAGGAGATGTTACAGATGATTGCTATGTTTGCTAGTTGGTCCTTACTGAATTTCGAGGACAAAATTCTTTAAGGTGGGGAGCTTGTAACACCCCTAATTTTATTGACATTATTTAGGAGATTTAATTAGAATAAATTAAATGGAATAATGTAGATAAGGAGATTGAGGTTGATTAATAAACTAGGTGGCTGTGCTTATTTAATCTAATGAACTTATATAAATGGTTAGGAAATTAAACATAAGAGCATTAGGGTAAATAACCATACTTCCCACCCTTATACTATCTTTCTTAGTCCTACACGTTCATTTCATCAAAACAAAAATATTCATAACCGTGAGAAGCAAGACCGGCCATTAGAAGAGAAGAGTAAATCAACTAAAAGCTAGGATTCAAGTAGAAGGAATCAATCTCAATCATACTTCAAATTCCTTATCCAATCTAAGGTGAATAACAATTTCTACATCTCTTTTTTTATTTTTATATCAAATGGTTTCGGATTTAATGATAAATCTATTTTTATGATATGTTGAATGATGATATACTTGATTTTAATTTATATGTATTTAAACATGGTTGTTTAATAAGAGATATACACGGTTTAGGGCAAAACCGAGATGAAATGATTTTTAAATGCCATGTGAAAATTTTATGTAATGGAAAACATGATTTTGGAGTTGAGTTTCAATTTTTATAATTTTCCAAGCCGTGGAGAATTTATTATAAATTTTCAAAGGAAAATAAGGTTATTTGGGTTTATAAATTATTTTGGGAAAATATATTAAGAATTTGGGTCAAAAATTTTATTATGTTAGATAACATGATTAAAGCAAATTTCTGGAATTTTTGGGGATTTTTACTAAGTGATTTAGTATAGAAATTTAATTATTTTGAAAGGAGGAACTAAATGATTTAATTGTTTTATAAGAGGAATGGCTTATTTGTTAAATGTTAATCCGATTTTAGATCTGAGAAAATGCGGGTAATATTATCCAAAATATTTAAAAGTTTGTGAAAGCCAATCAAAGATTTACAAGTAGGCAAGTTAGTTACAAAAAGTTTTCTTATTTTAGAAAAATTAGCTTTTACCTAGAAAATGTTGGTTCCGCCTTCTTTTGGCAAACCTTTCGCCTCAGACTTCTCGACCAAGACCTTTCGACTTCAATGAACAACAAGGTTTAAAGCAATGCACATGATATCATTCAGGTGGTATGTAGTGAATTGAACCAAGTCGAAAGCTATGGTGTCGAAGGGTTGCATTCGAAGGGTTACTTCCGAAGGAGATGGATCCTTAGTTTATCTTGATTTGAGAAATCACTTGCCTGTTTTCTAAAGACCTTTTGACACAGTCGAAAGGTTTGGTTTTCAAAAGGTTGTTTTAAAAGACCTTTCGACAAGGTCGAAAGGTATGGTTTTTATAAGTTGTTTTTATAAGACCTTTCGACAAGGTCGAAAGTGTTTGCGCAAAAATTGGCCATAAACCCCAGAAGTAAAGAAAGCACCGGTGTTTACACACAAATCCTCAATATCCAAACACAGATCTCAGATCCAAATGATGTAGAGAGTAAAAATGAAGAAATAACAAAATTAAAATGAAAGAAAGTAAGAGAAGACACAAGATTTACAGTGGTTCGGCGTTGTAGCCTACGTCCACTTTGAATAGTTTGCTGTTTATTGATGATTCTCAACTGATTACAATAGTACAATCAATAGCACTCAAGTTACAACGGATTTTCAGGAGATTAACGACGTAAGAGATTCCAAAAGTCCCTTTTCAGTAGGCATAGGGGAGCTATTTATAGGAGTAGATCTGGAAATATCTTCCTCAAAACTCGGAATACCTTCTCTCATGCGTAGGTGGGCCCACCAGATCGATTTGGGGTTGTTTGGGATCGATTTTGATCGATCCAAGTTCATTTCGTATCGATCTAAGTAATGGCCCAATGGAGTTGTGATCGATCATGGACGTTCTTGAGTAAATAAGCAAGCTTCTATGAAAATTTCATAACATTTGGATTTCTAGCTTGAGAGTTATGATCGATCCAAGATTGGATTTCCCTAGGAATGTTGATGGCTTCGTATGGATAAGTGCATATCAATTAGTTGCGTGTCGATGACATGGCGCTGGAGATCCACATTCCATGCTTTGAGACCGTGTCCTTTGGTTTGGCCTCTTCCTTCGTATCCATCCGAGGCCATGCCCTTTGTATCGATGCTTTACCATTGCTTTCGTATCGATGCTCTATATGCGTTACGAACGATGCCAAAGTCCTTCCTTTGTATCGATTTCTATTTCTCCTCTTTGTATCGATCAGGTGGGTGATCGATATGAAGCATGCTGCTAATGAAGTGATCGGTCTGTGGGATGCTAAAGTCTGTTCTAACTCGATGGATACGAAATGGATGGATGTTGAGTGATGGACTTGTGCTTGTTTCGTATCGATCCTGATGGATATGAAACGATGGGTCTTGATGGATGGATACGAAATTGATGTGTTCCACATGGATATTGATCGATCCATAACTCGAGCATACGAACTCTGATTGACCTAAAATTTGAAGTGCAGCCTCACCGAGCCTTGTTTATCATTCCCTATCGATCCCACCTTGATTCGAGCTTGGTCCAATTTTGATGGTATCGATCATAGCCTTGTTTCCAATCGATCTCCAATCCCAATATCCATCCATTTTAGCCAATTTGTTAGTATCACGGCTTTGTCCAAAAGGCGGGGCAACAGAAAGGAAAGATTTTGAAAGGATTTAAGAGACCTTTCGACAAGGTCAAAAGGTTTGGTTTCAAAAGGTTGTTTCGGAGAGATTTTGAAAAGAACTGCCGCCTTTATTTTTACTAACCTTCCGAAGGGGTCAAAAGTAGGAGCTCTCGACTTAGTCGAAAGGTTTCTGATTTTATAAATACAAGCCGCTTCCCAACCTTTCGAAGGGGTCGAAAGCAGGAGCTTTCAACACAGTCGAAAGGTTTAAATGTTTTCCCCAATGTTTTATAAAGTGGAGAGTGGTTTTGAAAACTTTCACATATGACCCAAAGTAATATTTTTAAGTATAAACCCAATGCTTTCGAAAGGTTTGAATTTCAATGGTTTTGAAAGGTTTTAAGTTTTTAAATGGATTTGAAAGGTTGCTTTCCAATGGTTTCGAAAGGTTCTACCCTTATATCTATAATAGTAATGCTTTATCAAAGTCAAAAGGTTTCGAAGGAAGTGTTTAAAGTATTAAAAGGGCTAGAGCCTATTGTTTTTAAAGTAAAGGATTAAACCTTTCGAGTAGGTTGAAAATGTAACCCTTCGACGTTGTCGAAAGGTTTGAAAAACCCACACTCAAATTTTTAAAGAAAAACCCACAGCTTATATAAAGGAGTTTTGTAATGGCTTTAAGTATGAAATTTTGAGGAAGTATTGCCTTGATAAAATATAAGTTAAAGGTGTTAACTATGTTATGATATGTATTCCAAGGACTTTAAACACATATGAGTGGTATTGTTAAATTATTGTTTTGCTTCTTCAAACATGAATATGTTCACATTATACCCATAACTGTATTTTAGGGGAAAGGGGTAGAAGAACCAGCAGGTTAACTCAATAGTGAATATAAATGGCTTAAACTCCTGAATGAGTAGAATTGCATCCATGGAGTAAGAGTGACCAAAAATATAGGATGCATAAACTTTATAGTTATTGGTGCATACCAAAAGGTTCATAGTAAACCCATGAAAACTATGATAAGGTAGTTATTGGTGCATACAAAAAGGTTCATAGTTAACCCATGAAACTATACATTAAGGACAGTTGGTAGGGGCTAATTGGTTTGTAGTGAACCCATGAAAACTATATCCGGATTAAGAATTGACATCAGTCAATAAGTTCCTAGTAAACCCATGAAAACTAGGATAAGTAAGTGGCTAATGGGAGTATCAGTAGGTTCCTAGTCAACCCATGAAAACTTGGATGTGAAGTGAGTTACTGGATAAGTCCATAGGTTCCTAGTCAACCCATGAAAACTAGGATAAGGTGATTAGTTTTTGGAATGACTGATAGGTTCAGGAGGACCCATGTATTAATTAAGTTAACTGGCAGGAGCCCATAGGTTCTTAGTGATCCCATGAAAACAATGAATAGGATAGAGTGTCTATTAGTTATAACAAGGTTGTTAGTAAACCCATGAAAACTAAAAAGGTTAATAGTGGCCCTAGAAACTATAATAATGACAAGGTGTCAGGTTAAACTGGGAATGGGAAAATCTTATTTATTTTCAAGTATGCGTATCATCATAATGTTTTGAAATGTATGTTTTAACCATTATGGATGCAGGAACACATAATTTGGTTTATAAAGGTTTTAGGATACTAGTGAGGGAAAAACCCATTCCGCAAAGCGGCATGGTCTCACTATATATCTGAAAGGATTGAGATATTAGATTATTATTCATACCAGGCCTTATGTCTGACTCGAAGTTTTTGTTTTCCCCTTAAACTCTCGGGTACTCAATTGATTTTGAGTAGTTTGAGATTTAAGGTTTTCAGGTTTCTTCTTAGACGAATAAAGCTTCCGAAGGCGTGTAGGAGGCAGATAGTTATTTAGAGTTTTTCTTTTCGCTGTGTATTTTGTTTGTAAAGGCATATTTATTAGCCTTCCTATATTCACTGATCAACCAAGGAGGCATCTTCATATGTCGCTCTTGGCGTATTTGTAATAATTATATTTTGCTAAATGTGGTTAACATAATTTGGGGATTATGTAATGAACAAGAAATGGTTTGATTTGAATATGGAAATGTATTTTTGAATTGTTAAATTTTTTCCATATTTCTATGATCTGTGCATCAATATATATAGCACCACCGTATTTGGTCGTCGAAGATTAATAACTATGGATGACTGCAACATCCGTAGCCGTTTGTTTTGGGCGTCCAATTTGGGGGGTGTTACATCAGGTTTAAGGAATCTGAACTCAGTCAATCTACTCTTGTTTTTTCTTATTTCTACAAAGTTGTAAACCCTAATCTGTAAATTGAATTGGGGGGGGGGAAGTTGATCAATAAAGGTTTTGTTGATTTATGAAAGGGAAGTCTCCAATAGTCTTAGTACTTTGCTATTTCGAATGTTTTTATCGGATCTAATCGTGTTTTACAGGTGCCGACCACATCGAAAGGCCTCTTCCGACTTAGTCGAAACCTCTACATTTACAAGTAAATCCACTTATCATCTTCAGGCCACCAATCATTGGACTTCCACCTCCAAGTGGGTCAAAACCTAAACCCAGGCCAGATTTACCTCTAATTCCCAATCCAATCCTAAGACACTAAAGGCTCCAGCTTTTGAGAAGGTCGAAACCGTTCAAGTCTCTTCATAACCTTGAATCTTAGAGTCTTCCATTAGGCTTCCGTAACTGTTTCGAAAGGATTGTTTTTGAAGGGGTTATCAAGCTACTCCATCTAGATCGAAAGGTTGAGAAGAAAGGAATTTGAGCGTTTCGACTGGATCGAAAGATTAATAAGGGAAAGCTATCATAACAAGAACCTATTTGAAAGGGTGAACAAAAAGGATTATCCACATCTTACCATCTTTCACTTAACCAAAAGAGATAAAAAGGGACTAACCTCATCTTAAAATCAACTTTGGAGTGTTGACAGGTTTTCTTGTTAACAGTTGGTAAATCGATATTTGGAATGTTGTCCCCATGATGAATTCCAATGATTTGCATTCAGCTCGATTATCTTTTAACTTATTCTCCAAATCGTTTATCTGCTGAAGGAGCTCAGACATCTTGTGATCAAAATCAATTAAAGGATTCGATTTGATTTGGCACTTCAATATGGAAATTGTTTCATTCTTATTCTTGATATCCACTTCGAGATTGGCGATCTGATCATTGATGTCTCTAACAATTGTCTTTTGAAGCAAATATCTTATATGCCATTACAATGCTTCAGCATTGCCTTGAAAACGAACAGATAGAGGATCCTTAAGTAGACGCCTCTTTTTAACATCTACAACCAATCTATCTCTAGTGCAAGTAAAGCGAGATAAGGAATCTGATGAGAGTGGTGCGATAGATAACTGTGAGTCCTATATAAAAAAACAAAGTCAAGACTCAAATAGCCAATCTCTTTTATTGCAATAATAGAAATTACAACTCAAGAAGAAATAAAACAAAAAGTAGAATCTCATTGTTATAATCAAACACTCATTTTACACTTAAAGTTGAGAAACATCATTTTTGACTTTGTTCAAAGAATTAGCTGAAAGAGTAATTGTCAAATCAAAAGGGGCATTAAATCCTTCTGGGATAATAACTTGAGGATATTTGCTATAGTCCCATTTCCCAAGAGGAGGACTATCACGACCGCATATTAATTTGGTATGATATGTTCGAATTTCCTAGAGAAGCTTTTCTTTTTCTTCGCCAAGAAAATCGAAATAAGGGCGGGGATGTTCCATATAAAGTCTCTGCAGGTCTCTAAGAAAGCAGTATCTAGCCAATTTTGAGGATTTCAAAAGCGAGGCCATTTCTAGACAGTCTTTCTTAATTTGACATATTTGCTTAAATTATCTCTAGAAACAAGGCTGCCCGAGAGACACTTATTCTGTGATAATGTAATAATACACAACTAAGTATAAAAGGAAACTAATATAGAAAATTTACAATTCAATATTATTACATAATTACAAATGTTCATCCGGTTCATACAAAATTGTCTTTTTGAATAACTCAGAAATAAATTTGTCCTTATTGTTATCCCGCCTTTTGGCAAGGCCAGGATACCAAGGTATTGACTGGATTCCAAATGTCGCTTGTCATGGATATCGATGAATTTTGTCCGAGTCTGGATCGAGCTACAATTAATAAGACATGACTAGAAAAGCAAAGGAGGCCAACGTTCCAAGTTTCACGTAAATCCGAGTTCATGTGACCAAGTTATGATGGATGCAAGTTGAAAGGAAAAGCATGTTTTCATATCCATCAGAAAGTCTCATTTCGTATCCATCAAGGAGCATTGGTTCGTACCGATAAAGTTAGCCATGTTTTGAATCCATCGATTTCGTATCGATGGACTTCGTATCCATCGATGGCCCTCATTTCGTATCCATCGATTTCGTATCGATCAGAATGGCCAGGTCCATGTACCAATGAACTTCGTATCGATCAGCCTTCAGCCAGAGAGACTTGTTCGAATCCATCAGTAAGTCGTCTACTTCGTAACGATCACATAACGTCAACTTCGCATCCATCAGAGATTCAATGCTTCGTATCCATCATGGGACCACGTTGGTATCCATGAGTAGGAGTTTGTTCGTATCCAACGAGTCAACAAACTTGGATGAAACGTCATCCCTCGAAGCGAACAAGGCGAGATCTATGGAGTCGAAATGGTCAACACGGAGTGAAGACCGGATCGAAGCGAAGTGCGCGCGCCACATCATCTCAGAAGCACGTGCAAATATCGATACGAATGTATCGATTCGAAGCTATGGAGTCGAACAGAGCAGCCATCGAGAAATTCCACTTCGTATCGATGATATCTCATAATCCACTGATCCAAATTCAATGAAATTTTCACTGGAGTTTGCATACACACTAAGGAATGTCTCTACCAAATTTCAGTGTGATTGGACATCATCTTGATCGATACGAAATGGATTCGTATCGATCACAGATCGAGGCGAAACTTCATGGGATTGGTCGCGTGGGCCCCCTCACATGCCAGAGCGAGTCTCCCGAAGTTTGAGCAGAATCTCAGCCTCCTACGCCTATAAATAGAGCCCCAGGTCCTACAGAAGAAGGATCTTTTGATTCTGAAGCGTCCAGACTCTACCGGATCGAGATTTGCATCTTACTTTTGCTGTTGAATTCGAATTCTAAGCTGTAGTCTGCTGTTGTTCGCTGTAATCGCTTGTAATCATTGAAAGAGAATCAATAAAATCATAAAAACTTCATAGTGGACGTAGGCAACACGCCGAACCACTCTAAATTGTTTGTTTGCGTATTTACATTTCTGTTTGTTGGAGTTTTTGTTAGATAATCTTCATTTTCAGTTTAATTTCTTCACTTTTATCTCTTCAAAAACTTCCGAAGAGTGTTGTGCCCATTTTTGGTACAAACACTTTGGTGTTTTCACTGAGAAAAACCAGTTTTTTCTCCTGCTCCTTGGATCTACCATCGACACCAGATTGCATATATCCAAGAGGAAGATCCAGATCTCTAAGCTGGAATCCTTCCATCCTATTCAGATTTGCGTAAAGTCTAGGAAAGGACTCCACCACTCAAGATGGTTAGCACAAGAACTGGCTCTACAGCTGCTGATCAAGAAGGTCGGGATAGGCAAAATCCTACACAGCAGCCGCCACCCAATCAAGACAACACTGCTCACTCAGATCCGTCAGGACCGGTCTCCAGACAAGAGTTCCAAGTGTTGCTCCAAGAACTGACTCAAAGTCGGCAACAATTGACTGAACAGTTGCGCGCCAATGCTGAATTGACCAACCAATTAAACCGCCGAAGGCGCAGGAGGACCAGGAGAGATGATGTTTCCCACTCCTCCACCGAAAGTTCGGCTTCATCTGACTATCACGACAGATCTACACGTCCTCGATTAGACGTGAGTCACACACAAGCTACCGGATATCAACCTGCCTTGACCGTAGGACAGTTGAGGGTTGGGCCATCAACCAGCTTCCAGATCGGGCCCTCATCAAGAGGAGGTGCTGTCCCACAATATACCACGGACAATCGCCTTGCAACCACCGTGGTAGAAACAAGGATTGATACCCAAAATTTGTCAGATCCGAATAATCAGCAACGTGGACGTACTCCAGAGCCATACGTCCCGGAAGATGCCGAGCCAAGGAGGCGAGACATGGGCCGTCGACAGCGTCCGGTCCAAACTCGCACTGTGGAACCCGACCACAGCTTAGCTCAGCCTGCACAGAATGCGACAATGCCTGACATCTCAACCGATACGTCAGATGATTCGCGAAAGTAAAGGGCTTACCAATGATGACTGGGGAATCTCCCGTAGTCATACTCCTTTCACAGACGAGGTTTTATATGCTGACCCCCCTCGGCGATTCAGAATGCCAACTCTCCCGATGTACGAAGGAAGTAGTGACCCCAATCAACATATTTTAAAGTATGAGTGGTCAATGAGTGCTGCAAGGGCTGATGATGCAGTGAAATGCCGAAGTTTCCCCATCTCTTTGGGAGGAATCGCAACAATGTGGTTTACAAGGTTGCCACCTAGATCTATCTCTTCGTTCGATCAACTGGCTAAGAAATTTGTCGAACAATTTCGTATGCATGTTGCTAGACCTAAAGACGTTAACACCCTGTCTATTGTCACCCAAGCTCATGGGGAAACACTCAGGCGTTACTTAGAAAGATTCCACGCGGCATGTGTGGAGATTAGTAATCCCAACGATAACTCGATCTTGATGGCTTTAACCAAAGGGATCGATCCCGATTCTGAGTTTGGAAATTGGCTAGCTGGGAAACCACCCACATCGTTGGACCGTTTCTACTCCAAAGCCGCTCAGTTCTTACGGCAAGAGGACACGAAACAGTCTAGGAAGCAGGACGATGTGAGACCCAGGAGTGAAGGGATACAAAGTAACGTAGCAGTTAAGCAGTCCGGTGGGAGTTTCGGAATAGTTCAGTTAAATATACAGAACAAACAGACCTAGCCGCAAGGCAACAGTGGTCAGGATAAGAAAAGAGATCAGAATCGAGGCCCGCGACGTAGGGCTCTGATGTTCGATAGTTACACGCTGTTGAATACATCATTGGAAAATGTGTACCTACAAACTTGCAACACAGTGTAATATAAGAAGCCTGCTCCGAAACCCTCGTCGGAGAGGCAGGTCCAAACCGGGAAGTTTTGTAGATTTCACGAGAGTTACGGCCACAATACCAATGAGTGTCGACACTTGCAGGACCTCATTGAGAAGTTGATCAGGGAAAGAAAGTTAGATCAGTTTGTGCGGGCGCCGCAGTCTGGAGGTGCGGGCCCTTCGAATCAAAATCGTGTGCAAAACCAAGAAAGACAGGAAGAACCCGCTCGTACGGGCGGGAGGCTAGTTATAAATACAATAAGTGGTGGTCCCCACCCGGCAGACCAAAGCTGGAGGGAAATGGCGTCGTATGCTAGCTCTATTAGGCATGCGGACTTCAATGTTGTAGTAATTGTGAAGATGGGGCTCCGACCAAACAACAGAAGACAATGTCTGATGATATCATATTTAGAAGCCGAGACGCTGATAAGGTCGAAGCCCCCACAATCGACCTACTGGTCATATCTGCCCAGGTTGGTCCTGCTTGGATGAAGAGGATCCTAGTTGACAGTGGGAGCTCTGTAAACATATTGCTTAAACGGGCTTATGATTTAATGAAAATGGAAGCGAAGGACTTAAAACCTTGCCAATCTCGAGTCCACGGCTTCAAAGGAAGTGCTACAATACCCACTGGAATAACGGAACTACCAGTGGAGTTGGGGGGTTGGAGAACGCCGGAGAGTCTGGATGTTGCAGTTTGTCGTTTTGGACATTAATTCACCTTATAATGCATTTTTGGGCCGACCGGCCCTTGCTGAGTTCAGGGCAGCCATTGCCCCATGGTGCTTGACTCTGAAGTTCCCCACTGATCACGGGATCGGGGTCATTCAAGGAGATCAGTCAGTAGGGAGGGCCTGCTATGTTGCTGAACTACGAGGAGTACAGCGAAAGGAGAAAGGAAAGGGCGTAGAGGAATCTCTCTGCGTCCGTTTTGCTGATAATTGACAACTAATGCCTGGGCCCCGGCCCGGGCACCACAACCAATTCCAGAAAGATCTTGACCCTAGAGACAACGAAGATAAAGATGAATCTAAAGAGAAACAAGCTTCCCCGGCCGAACTGACTGTGGACGTCCCAATCAGTGAGGGTGATGATTCGAGGATGCTAAAAGTTGGGTCTCAGCTGGGAAAACAGACACAATAGGAATTGGTTGAATTTCTCCGGGCGAATCTCGACGTTTTTGCCTGGACGCACTCTGATATGTGCGGAATATCGCCGGACATTGCAAGTCACTCCCTGAATATTGATCCACGGTATGTCCCGGTTAAGCAGAAAAGGCGTGGTATGGATCCAGAGAGATCTGCCGCCCTTAAAGAAGAGGTTGATAAGTCATAATCAAATGGTTTCATCCGAGATGCTTTGTATCCAGAATGGGTGTCAAATCCAGCATTGGTTCGAAAACCGAATGGAAAGTGGAGAACTTGCATCGACTACTCTGACTTAAACAAGGCTTGTCCAAAGGATAGTTTTCCACTTCCTCGAATTGACCAGCTCATGGATTCAACAGCTGGGCATGAGTTATTATCTTTCATGGATGCTTATTCTGGCTACAATCAAATACCTATGCATTTGCCTGGTCAAGAACATACCAGTTTCGTGACCGATCTGGGACTCTACTGCTACAGAGTCATGCCTTTTGGTCTAAAAAATGCCGGAGCAACATACCAACGCTTGGTCAACCGGATGTTCGCCAACCAGATCGGGAAGATCATGGAGGTTTATGTGGATGACATGCTAGTGAAATCTCGTTTCTCCATAGATCACGTCAGAGATTTAGATTCGATGTTCTGCATCCTTCGGGAATATGGAATGAAGCTCAATCCATTAAAATGTCACTTCGGTGTCGCCTCTGGAAAGTTCCTCGGGTTCATCGTCAACGCTCGAGGGATAGAAGCAAATCCCGAAAAGATTTGGGCGATAAGAAACCTACAAACCCCAAGAACCATAAAACAAGTCCAGAGTCTCAACGGGAAAGTAGCAACACCGAGCAGGTTCATTTCAAAATCCACCGATAAATGCATTCCTTTCTTCGATCTAATCCGGAAAGGAAAGCGAAACTTTGAATGGACCATGGAGTGTGAAGACGCATTCCGATCGCTGATACAACATCTTTCCACACCACCGATCTTGTCAAAGCCGATTGACCACGAGCAATTGTACCTTTATCTGGCAGTATCAGAACATGCAATCAGCGCTGCTTTAGTTCGGGAAGAAGATCGAGTGCAGAAACCTGTCTACTATGTTAGTAAATGGCTAACTGGAGTTGAAAGAAATTACCCAAGACTAGAGAAACTAGCGTATTGCCTGGTCATTGCCTCAAGGAGACTTCGCCCTATTTCCAAGCTCATTCCCTTACCGTGTACACCGATCAGCCGTTACGACAAGTCCTCACGCGGCCTGAGACGTCTGGTAGGTTACTCAAGTGGAACATTGAACTGAGCCAATTTGATATCACTTATGCTCCGCGAAGAGCCATTCAAGGACAAGTCCTAGCAGATTTTATAGCCTAATTTACTGTTTCAGAGGATCTGCCTGAAACCACTATACCTCCTAAATGCATTTGGAAGCTGCACACCGATGGTGCATCAAACGATCAGTGTTCCGGTGCCGGAATAGTACTTGAAACTCCCGAAGGCCGGTCCATATGTTACGCTCTGAGGTTCGAATTTCGCGCAACCAACAATGAAGCCGAATAGGAAGCTTTACTCGCCGGATTAAAACTTGCTTGCGATCTGAAGATTGTTGTTGTGGAAATCTACTGCAATTCCCAGTTGGTTGTATATCAAGTTCTGGGCGAATATTAGGCCAAGGATCGACGACTAGCTGCCTACCTGGCCCGAGTTCAAGAAGCATTAAGTCAATTCAATTACTATGCCATTTACCATATACCCCGAGAGCATAATCAGAAGGCTGACTCACTAGCAAAACTGGCAAGTACGGGTGAAGCACAACAAATGGGACTTGTCCCTGTCGAGACTTTGTCTTCCCCAAGCATTGATCAAATAGAAACGAATTTTGTGTTTGAAACTGCTCCCAGTAGAGAATCGTGGATGACTCCGTACCAAAACTACATCGAGAATGGGACATTGCCTGAGCGCAGAAATGAGAGAAGACAAATTCTACGAAAAGCTTCACGTTTTGCCATTCAGAACGGAGTTATGTATAGAAGAGGGTTTTCTGTTCCTCTTCTCTGATGTGTCGCGCGTAATGAAATCAAACGAGTGTTACAAGACGTACACGAAGGAGAATGTGGCGATCACACCGGTGGACAAGCTCTTGCTAAGAAGATACTCTGATACGGATACTATTGGCCGACTGTGAACCGAGATGCAGCGAACTATGCCAGAAAATGCGATAGGTGCCAGAAACACGCCCGAATTCCAAGAGCCCCGCCTATCGAGATAACCCAAATGGTCAGTCCTTGGCCGTTTGCAATGTGGGGCATCGATATCATCGGTATGCTACCTATGGCCAAAGGTAGGGCACGATATGCCATCGTTGCAGTTGATTACTTCACCAAGTGGGCTGAAGCGAAACCCCTTGCAACCATTATGACAAAGAAAGTAATAAATTTCATAGTTCGCAACATTATCTATCGATTTGGACTCCCGAATACCATCATCACCGATAACGGAGCCCAATTCAGTAGTACGGAATTCAAGAATTTCTGTCAACAGTTTCATATCCATAAAAAATTCTCGGCAGTTGCGCATCCTCAGGCAAACGGCCAAGTCGAGGCTGTCAATAAAGTCATAAAATCAATTCTAAAGAAACGACTGGAGAAGGCCGGTGGCAAATGGGTTGATGAACTTCCTATGGCCCTATGGGCCTATCGAACGACCCACAAGACTGCGACCGGGCACACCCCATTTTCCTTATCTTATGGCTCAGAAGCCGTTATTCCAGTCGAGATGGAAGTGTCTTCCCATCGCGTAACTTACTATGATCCGAAAACAAACGCTATATTGCTTGCTGAATCATTGGATCTACTGGATGAGAAGAGGGAAGAGGCTGATTTGAGAGCAGCCGCACATCGGAGTCGAGTCGCCCGATTGTACAATACCAAAGTTCGACCTCAAACCTTTGAACTCGGCGATCTTGTCCTCAAGAGAATCTATCTGGTTCCTTCACACATGAAACCGAATTGGGAAGGACCATACATGATTACACAAAGACTTGGAGATGGCACATTCAAGTTATCAACCGTTGACGGTCTCACTTTGCCAAGGGCCTGAAATAGCGAGAGTCTTCGTCGCTATTACACCTGACAGGCTTTATTTGTTTCAGTCTATTTTTCCATTTACAGTTTGTTTCCGCATTTTTAAGTTTGAATTCTGTAATAAGGCAACTAACTTTGCCGCATTTTCTTTCTTTAGCAATAAAATGCCATCTCTTTGAGCTAGAGCAGTGATTCATTGAATACAATGTACGACATCACAATGCACGGAGAGCTAAATTCCATCATGCATGGGAATTTATTCAAATAGAGGGTGGTTGTGATACGACCAGCCACTCGCTAAGCGAAACCCGAGCTCGGGGGCAAGTCATTACACCAATGATAAATAGGATTGATACACGACAATCCTATAACTAATTCCAAACTCCCAGAGTGTGAGCTGGAATATAGACATCAAGCAAATGCGGTCTCGAGGAGGGCGGACCCGTCCGCCTAACGACCTCGACCGTATTACGACTAAATGCAATTCCGAAGAGAGTGAATCCGTTAACTTAACGACTTCGGCTGTACCTTAAACAAGCTCAAGGAGGATGGACCCGTCTATCTAACGACCTCGCTTGTCGACTCAGGGTGGATGCGAATCAACCATCCACGATCCTGATTAATCCGCCGTTCCCAGAGTGCGAACGTAATCCAAGTGCCCAAACAAACGTGACTGACCGTTTGTCGGCCTACTCCATGCTCCCAGAGTGCGAGGTGGAGTATAAACTCTAAAACACAGTATCGAAGAAAGTGAATCCGTTCACCTAACGACTTCGACCACAGCTTAACCAAGCTCGAGAGGGATGGACCCGTCCGTCTAACGATCTCACTTGTTGACTCAGGATGGATATGATCTAACCATCCATGACCCTGATACACCTTTCGAACTCCCGGAGTGCGAATCGAAATGCGAATGCTAACTCCGATTTCCCGGAATATGGGATGGAGTATTAACGTCAACCCTAAGTTCCCAGAGTGTGAACGACCGCTCACAAGATGACTTGTGTCCCCAGAGTGTGGACTAATACTTGAAAGCTTTCGGTAGCTGTCACTGGTTGCAAAAATGCAAGTGCAAACCCCCAGAGTGCGGATGTAACAGTTTATAAAGAAACAAGTGTAGTTCGATCGCTCGATCCTTGCTTATCGCAATCACAAGCTGATCTTTACAAACTCAACCCCAGAACTGGGGACAGATGGAAGTGTTGATCACCACCTGAAACGAGTTAAAGTAATGCAAGTATACAGAACTGAGGTTCAAGCGCTGCGACATTTAAGCATAAAAGGAATAAAAGTTGAAACAGAAAGACAAAATTTTATTTCAACTAACCAAGAGCAATGGCTCGTACACCAGCTTTTCCAAAAAATTCCTACTAGCGGGGGCCGAACCCGCATCTATACACGGCCTATGAAAGAAAAAGAAAAAAAGATGACAAAATTCCTAACTGCAAAAGGAAATACATGCCTAAAAATAGTCTATCTACTCTTTCTTTTTCCTTAGCTTCTTCTTTGACGAAGAGCCGCTGGAGCCGCCAGTGATCTTCCGCTTTGAGCCCTTTTCTTTGGGAAGACTGCCTTCGGACGGGGGCATGATGTCGACGTTTTCCTCCGAACTGGAGTCTAAGGCAATGCTTCCCGCAGGAGGAGTCGGATGAACGGGATCTACGGCCGAAAGCGGGACTGGCGCACTGGTATCGACAAGCATACCCTCAGGGGATATCATCATAAGTGGTGTAGGGTCATGCACCGCTGCTCCGCTCTCTGAGCTGCCACCATGTGCTGCTGCCTCCATCTCGGCGTTAATTTCAACCAGCATACTTGCTTCTTGGAGGGCTCGGGCTTCACTGTGCGCCGTGGTAGTTTGTGCCGAAGTATCTGAAGTGGATGAAAAATCCACCCAGGCCGAATGGTAAATCCGCGAAAGGGTCACTCTGTCGACCAAGGAGTTCGTTTATCATCTGTTCATCAAAAGAGATTGAGCTCCCCTGCGTTACTTCGACAGGCGCAACCGTCACAACAGAGGTTGCCTCGGAAATGATCGCTTCCTACGCTTGGTATGATTCCTGGATTGCAGGAAGCGTAGTCGGGACGACTTCGGTCACTGATCAGAGAAAAGAAGCATTTGTTAGTATACATTTCTATACAAGTTCTTCAATCTAGATGTACAAGAGATTAGTTTAGAATACCTTCCTCAGTTTGGCTGGAGGTCGTCTGAGCAACTTCAGAAGGATGCTCCTTAATAGGAGATAGATGTGGCTGGTCCGGATTATAAGCTGGTATAGGCTGAGAGTCGATCATCGGAGTCGGCTCGGACTGAGATGGCATGACACTCTCTGAACTCGTAGTATGGTGCTCAACACCGGAGCCTTCTCCAACTTCCTGAGGTTGAGTACCAAGCCTCTCCTTCTCATGAGAAATCATGGAGTCGTGAAGAAACTTCTTTTCATCATCATTGAGTATACGGTTCTCCAGCTCAAATTCATCAAAGGCTTCATCGGGATGCCCCGATTTCTCCTCCTCGACCAGCAGATTCCAGGCATTATAAAGATTTGTCGGGTAATCATCGAGCCAAGTCAGGTCTCTATGCCTTAATACCCGGGCGTTATAAGTGACTAGCAGCTCCTCAATCTCAGCCTCAATCCTGCCCTCCACCAATCGAACCTTCTCATCAACCCCAGCTTCGACCTCGCGGACTTTTTCCATAGCCGCATCCCTCTTCTTCTGAAGCACCACCGCCTGATCACAGGCCTCTTGCGCAGAGACGTTTGCCGCAACTCTCTCCTTCATAAGATCGGAAAGCTTAGATTTAAGCTCGTTAAGCTCTTTGAGAGCGGCGTCTCTCTCAGCAGTGATGGTGGTGTTCCTATGACCCATGTCTTCCATCGAAGTATAATGCTCCTGTTTCATTCTATTCATGGCCGAGTTTGCATCATCGGCCTTTTTGAGAGCTTCCATCTCAGATTTACGGGAAGACTCAGCCTCGGCGTTGAGCACTTGAACAATTCGGTCTTTCTGACCCAGCTCTTTTTCCAGCTTTTCGATAGTGGCGGCCCGGTCAAACGCCACTTTTGATGCTTTTTTCGCGGCCCTCGCCCACTCCTTATACTGAAAGAATATGTCCGCAACATAGTCGTGAATGGTATTTTCGGCCGTTGGCGGAATCCTCTTTAGGTGTGGAGGGAAGACGTAACCGTCGAAGCAAATGTCGTGAAATTCCTTCCTCATCTGTGCAAGTTTAGCTGCTCCTTCCCCGGTCGGACCAGCCGCGACTGATGTAGTGGTCAAAGAGGTGGCTATTTCAGTTCCACGAGGAGGGTCGGATCTAGAAACATGGGAGGACGGCTTATGCCATGAAGTTTCAGGAGGACGTGTAACCATAACTGGGGGTGTTACAAGAATCCTAGGAGGAGGAGGAGAGCGAGATCGAGACCGACGTACATATCCCCTGTCTCTGTCAGACCGTTCCTGACAGGAATACCCCGTATCATAATCTCTATCTCCCTCTCTCCTACGTGGTTCATAGTGTGATGAAGACCGGCGCTTGTTGCGCAAACTGCCAAGCACTGAGCCTTGACCAGACATCGTACCTGAAAAATAAAATAAGGAGGATTAGCAACCATTTATGATATGTGGTTTGCGGTCAAAGATTGTGTAGTGCCGTGAAGAGTGTATGGATGTGTAACCCCCCAGACCAACCAGAAGTGTCGACCACACTGGTAGAAAGAGACTCGCTAACATCGAAAGTATGTTGCAGTTCATCCAACCCGACATCATGCTGTGTGAGCGCAAGGTCCGGAGTTGGAAGGTCAGCGAGCCCTTCGAAGGAACCTTCCGCCTGCAAGGGGGAGGCTTCTGAGATTCTAACTCCAGAAAGGGGGCGGTTTATGACCACAGACTTCTGTCTCCCAGATTTAGATTGTTTAAAAGCCGCTGCCTTGCCTTTTCTCTTTTCCTCAGAGTCCGGGGTCCCATCAGCAGGCCCGACCAATGGTTCTTCATCGGTATGAGTTCTTTCGGAGTCAGCTTCCTCGATTATAACAACTTTGGGATTCTTCCGTTTGACTTTTTCTCTTGTGACAGTCTTCAATATGCCGTCAAGCCTTATACTTTGTCTCCGCCCAATCAACCCGAGAATTTTGAGATTCCGGTCCGTCAACAGCAGTTCGATATTCCTTTCTTCACTTGGAATTTCTTGGAGAACCCGGACTATTTCCTTATAATAACCACCTTCAGGTCGCTGGATTATTGCTGAAAAAGAAAAAGGAATGTGAATTCGATGTTGTTCATAATTGCCTTATCAACAACTTGGGAAAATGACGATGCTTACGTCTGAATAGCCATCTTCTAGCAAATCCTGGAGGACATCGGACGTAAAACCACTCCGACTTGAAATAACTCAGTCTAGTCCAAGACCCTGTGGCCACTTGGCAATTTCTTACAGACTCCAGGAATGTGAAAGATGGACTGTCAGTTCGACTTTTGAAGTTGAACAGATATCTTATATCGGTCATGCGAGGAGGTCGATAGAGGTACTCCATAAACGCAATGAACAAACTATTGAGCGAAGCATATCCATTCGGGTGCAGCTGAGATGGAGCGATCCCCAGATAAGCCAACACTCCTCTTATATAATCGTTAAACGGAGGAAGTGTCTCGGCTGCGCACGCATGGCGATTAAATGCAGTATATCCCTCCGGGGGATTATGCGGTCTGTCATCTGGTCCCGACAATAATACATCGTCCAGCGACAGACCATGCCTTAAGCATATTCTCCCTAGCATATCTTCGGAAACATTGGACGGAACAGAGTCAGGTGGACTATTAATGAAGGACGCGTCAGGCAACTCGTCCGGGGCTGGACCGATGACTTCGGCCTCGATGTCCGGTATTTCAAGTCTGGGAGGGATTAGATTCTAAGTTTCTTGCTGCTGCGAACTTGATGGTTCCATAACTAGCTAACTCACGAGAAATCATCATTAGACGATAAAAAGCCCGTGCATTCCCCGGTGTAACGTGTATGAATGTGTTGTGCAGTGCAAGTGTTGTGCGTGACTTAAGCAAATTCTGCAGAATTAAAGAAGATATGCAAACGACAAAACTTCGAGGTCCAGTAGGAATGATCATCATCGCTGACCGTCACAACCATACCATCAAGATATTGGCGATCGATTCGAGTTCAAGTCCATTATCACATTGTTAAGTTACAGTTCCATCAACGAGCTTCAAAAGGCAGTCAAGTATGTAGTTATGTGTTCAAGTTCAGTTATGCAAGACAGAAGCTCGTCGGAGTCAAATGATCAAGTATGCAAAATTTCCTAAGTTCTTTAAAATTTAGGTTGGAATCGATCGCCGCACTTCGTTTTCGTATCGAGTCAGCGGAACCACACATTTCAAACCGGCCGCATTCGAATCGATACATTCGTATCGATCATCTTGGGATAGGAGTGTTTCGCACCGATCAGGTGCGAATCGATACATTCGTATCGATCAGGCTGGGATCAGAATGTTTCGTATCGATCAGGTTCGAATCAATACGTGTCGTATCGATCGAAAGCAAACCAATTCGCATCGATCAACTTCGCCGATCTCTCATCGATCTGAAAACGATGGCTTCGCATCGATCGCCGCTCTCGTCTCCATACCGATACGAAATCGCATCATTTGGACCGATTCGAATACTCCCATTCCAGGTAGACACGAAACGGAGCTAAAGTAATTCCTCCGCATCTCCTTCTTCTCCAATGGGCCTCAACTCCATGGCCACGCTCCATCCACGATCTTGCTCTCTCACATCCAGATCTCAGATTCATTTAAATCGGTTGCAAAAGCAAGAAGGATGGCTAAGATTTCGAATCTCGTCGTTTTTAACACGATTCTATCATTTAATTACCTAAGTTTAATGTTTAGGCTCGAAGAATTGAAGAATGGGATCGACTCGAAAGTAAGAACAGTTTGCTCTCTCAAGTTTGTAGATCGATACGAAAGCTTTGAGAGTATGAGGCAACAGTAAAAGTAAAAAAGTGAAAATGGCCGAAGTCCAGAGTATTTATATGAGGCCTGGGAAGAAACTGGGTCGATTCGCCTCCCAGTCCACGTGACCGGTCGCAACCGGTTAACCCCATGGATTGAGTCGAACGCTTTGTTCGTATCCATTTGATCAGGGTTCCCATCGATGCGAAACAGTCAGCGAATCCACCAATACGAAGCGCACAACGGAGACAACCGAAGATGATGAATCCCATCGATTCGAAATGTACAGTGAACACATCAATTCGAAACCCCTGTTCGCATCAACAATTTCACAACTCCATCCACTGCGTGTCGATACGAAAGGCGATTTCGCGTCCATCGTATTTTAGACATTAACATCGATATGAATGACACAAAGAAGACGCATTGGAGTTACTAACCATCGATACGATCGAGCATTTCGCTGGTTTCAAATCCTCCATTTATCGATGCGAAGTCGGCCTTTTAACCTTCTATGTCGATTCAGGAGAGGATCGATATGAAGGAACTACTCGAAAACAACCATCGAGCGTTGTTTCAACTCGAATTTCATATCGGTTCAGGAGAGAATCAACACGAAATTCGATAACGAGCTAGACTGGCAACGATCCGCGAACGTGCAACGTTAACGAGAGTCAGCAAATCATTATCGCACATCAGTCAATTACAGCAATACAGACTACAACAAAATTCCGAGAAATATGATAATTGTTCAGAGAGAAACCGCAGTTTTTCAAAGCACATCATGTTTCCACAAGATGTACTTTGGGGGGCAAATGTTATCCCGCCTTTTGGCAAGGCCAGGATACCAAGGTATTGACTGGATTCCAAATGTCGCTTGTCATGGATATCGATGAATTTTGTCCGAGTCCGGATCGAGCTACAATAATAAGACATGACTAGAAAAGTAAAGGAGCCAACGTTCCAAGTTTCACGTCAATCCGAGTTCATGTGACCAAGTTATGATGGATGCAAGTTGAAAGGAAAAGCATGTTTTCGTATCCATCAGAAAGTCTCATTTCGTATCCATCAAGGAGCATTGGTTCGTACCGATAAAGTTAGCCATGTTTCGAATCCATCGATTTCGTATCGATGGACTTCGTATCCATCGATGGCCCTCATTTCGTATCCATCGATTTCGTATCGATCAGAATGGCCAGGTCCATGTACCAATGAACTTCGTATCGATCAGCCTTCAGCCAGAGAGACTTGTTCGAATCCATCAGTAAGTCGTCTACTTCGTAACGATCACATAACGTCAACTTCGCATCCATCAGAGATTCAATGCTTCGTATCCATCATGGGACCACGTTCGTATCCATAAGCAGGAGTTTGTTCGTATCCAACGAGTCAACAAATTTGGATGACATGTCATCCCTCGAAGCGAACAAGGCGAGATCTATGGAGTCGAAACGGTCAACATGGAGTGAAGACCGGATCGAAGCGAAGTGCGCGCGCCACATCATCTCAGAAGCACGTGCAACTATCGATACGAATGTGTCGATTCGAAGCTATGGAGTCAAACAGAGCAGCCATCGAGAAATTCCACTTCGTATCGATGATATCTCATAATCCACCGATCCAAATTCAATGAAATTTTCACAGGAGTTTGCATACACACTAAGGAATGTCTCTGCCAAATTTCAGCGTGATTGGACATTATCTTGATCGATACGAAATGGATTCGTATCGATCACAAATCGAGGCGAAACTTCATGGGATTGGTCGCGTGGGCCCCCTCACGTGCCAAAGCGAGCCTCCCGAAGTTTGAGCGGAATCTCAGCCTCCTACGCCTATAAATAGAGCCCCAGGTCCTACAGAAGAAGGATCTTTTGATTCTGAAGCGTCCAGACTCTACCGGATCGAGATTTGCATCTTACTTTTGCTGTTGAATTCGAATTCTGAGCTGTAGTCCGTTGTTGTTCGCTGTAATCGCTTGTAATCATTGAAAGAGAATCAATAAAATCATAAAAACTTCATAGTGGACGTAGGCAACACGCCGAACCACTCTAAATTGCTTGTCTGCGTATTTACATTTCTGTTTGTTGGAGTTTTTGTTAGATAATCTTCATTTTCAGTTTAATTTATTCACTTTTATCTCTTCAAAAACTTCCGAAGAGTGTTGTGCCCATTTTTGGTACAAACACTTATAATATTTGAGTTTTTCTAAAGCCAACTCATATGGGATTGATTTGACCCGCGGTAAATTCCAACAAGCCTCCGGATGTGGATCAAATTCAAATTCATCTAAATATCTTCTATGTAAACACCTAAGTAAACCACCACTAAAATCACCCAAGTATGAAAATCTACGGTCGGGTGTCTGCAATAGGCTTTGTATAAGAAGTCTACTAGGGTGTCCTTTTCTTCAACCAACATCCAGAAGAGTGTTATTAATTCCCGATTTTCTTTCAAAAGTTTATCATATCAAAGGTGTGCCCTCTTCAGTCGGGGGGCGGCTTTCTGGTCTTTGAAAGACGCTAACACCGCAACAGTTTTATTAAGCTTATGAGACTTGTTAGATAGTGCATTGTGTTCTTTTAATTGGTTATCTAACCCTCTATACAAGCTATTTATTTCTGCTTGATTTCTTTCAAGCTTTGTTTTATAGAGTTGAATAGATTTCTTCTTTATCTAAAATAAAAGGATGTCAACTATTGTTATCTTCAAAGTGAAAGCCATTTGGATAAGGAATCTCATACCTGAGAAACAGGAACTAAAGTTTGTGGGCCCCACTTTTTCTCCCTTGATTCTTCAATATCAATGTTAGTAGCCTATTCGTGAAGATCAGAAGGCTCGAGAAGTTCAGTTGGGCTTGTTTCACGATCACTAGGAACGGGGTTAACTTTCTCTGAAGCCCTAGGGATATCATCGCTATTTTTTTCATAAGCATCGGCATGACCACCTTCGTTGCCACCTAAACCCTGACCTCTATCTTCGTTATCATCATCATTATCGTCATCATTGCCGCCTTCCTCTACGACAACTTCATCATTATTATCTTCTTCATTGGAATCATAATCTCCTTCGATAGAAGGGACTTCAAAGGATAAGAGTTTGGTGGCATCAATCTCTTCTCTCTCGGGGATTTTGATTCCTTGCTCCATTTCTTTGATCTTATCCATGAATCTTTTAACTAGAGTAGGATCGAGTGAAGGAAAGCTTAAATCTGGGCACTTTTCAATGTTGTCGGTATAAGCAAGTATAAGGGCATCTTCGTAGGAATTCATGATAATGTAATTAAGGGATGTTCTCAAAAATTGTGATGCCTTTTGCTTGGCTTCAGTGATAGTATTAATGGCCATTTTCAAAGAATTCTTCTTCTTCCCCAACTTCTTCTTGAGAGAAGATTGTTTAGCAACCATCTGAGTCTTCTCTTCCTCGGACTCTTTTAAAGCCATTTTTAGAGCCAAATTTTCATCGGCTAAGAGTTGTTTTGCTTTCCTCTCTTCAGAAATAGTAGATTCCAATTAAGCAAGAGAGGCCTCCAAACTTTCTTGTTCCTTTACTGCATTATCTTTAGTAGCAGAAAGGGGGGTAATTTGGCTGTTCACGGTTTAAATTTTCTCTTGAAGCTTGGACGTCTCAGTAGAATATTTAGAAATGCTTTCTTGAAGAGAATACCAGCTTTTAGAAATCTAAAAGAAAAAGTACAACATGAGTCAAAATTTAGTTAGAAATAGTAATAAGAAGGATAAATAATGTGAAACGTACCAGAAGTTGTTGTTCAATTAAAGATTGACAATGACCTATCAGGTCAGGAACGGAAGAAGGTGGATGAATGGAAGTAAAGGACGAAGAATTTATGATGGACTGTACCAATTTTTTGAAATCATTGTAAGGCACCGGTGAAGTGGGTTTAGAAGGATTCAACTCTTGAGAAGGAGTTGAAGTTCCTAAATCTTTCTTCTTGTGCGATAATACTAGGAGAGTCAAATACAATGATACAAGACATGAAATCATCTTTGGAAGGAGCTGCTCCGCATGGATCAATAGCAGCATCAAGAGAGGAACCTTCCAAAGTCTTGTCTACACAAATAGATCCTCTCTCTTTTGGAGGCGGAGAAGACCAAACATCAACAATCTTAGCTTTCTTAAGGGAAGGACCTGCATCAGTCTTCTCACTTAGCTTTCTTTTAGCAATCATCCTTGACCGAGCGATGGCCTGAGTCGAAGCTGATACGCTAGATGTAGAAGTGGGGAGAACTGGATCACTTATGATTAATTTGATCGGAGGAGTAGCTGCTAAGAATTCAGAAAAGAATAAGTTAGTAAAGTAATCTAAGGAGTAACACAACAATAAATTGCAAGTACTACGCTTAAGCTTACCAGAATGATCCGAGCAAATTGGAGACATATGTGAAAAATTCTTAGGATCACCCAGAGACAAGAAACGTTTACTTCTAGAAGTGTATTGGACAAGAGGGGATTGTCCAAGAACTCTCTGACTAGCTAGGAGAAGGGAATGTTTTTGAAGATTGGTGTCAGTAGTGTGAGTCTATTCCCAATGCTACTTGAAGCTGTGGTCTACAGCTTTACGATTTTTTATCCTCATCGTTAAGTTCTTTAAGAGCATGACCTAATCAGAAAATGTAATTTAGCAAAAGAAAATAATTGAATAAAGACAAAGATTATGATCAACTTACGGGGAGAAGAGAAGACTCCACTGATGTTTGGAAAACATTTGATGAAAAAGAACTGCATCTCCCAATCTCTAAATTTATTTACTCCCTCTGAAATTAGTTTTTTAGGGGGATTATCTCTGAAAATCTTGCTGTTTAGATTGCTAAGTTTAACCATGCGAGCTAAATAGTTAAGAACTTCAGCGTTTAGTGAAGGAATGCCTGATTCCAAAGCTATAAGTTCCAATGAGATAAGATATGTGTAGACATTTGGAGATAATTGGATAGGTGCAATGCCAAGATGATGTAGGAACTTAGATAAGAAGTCTGGGAAGGGAAGAAAGCCACCATGCCAAATGTGAATGGCATTATAAGCGAAGTATCCTTCAGAAGGATTTTGAATAGTATCGCTATCGTTAGGGGGAATGGCTTCTACTCCAGTAATTCTAAAGTCGTTCAGAATGGCATCGACTTCGTCTTGAGAAGATATTAAAGAATGTTTGTAGATGACTTCAACCTTCTTTGGTGAAGATTCTACCTCTAGAGCTATATCTTTTTCAGTCTTTTTGGAGATCTTTTTCAAGCCCATGGTCCTGTCAGGTGAAATCATTTCAGTAAAAGTTATAATTTTTTCCATTATTAACACCTTTCAAAGATGTCGAAAACCTATCGCAATAGTTTAAATATCAACCAATGTATATAATTCCATATCTTTTAATGATTGTTAAAGTAAATTTGGGTCATGAAATTCATTGAACTTCCGATGATGCCGAAGGGGTAGATGGAATGGAAACACCTAGAAACACCCTTCGACAATGTCAAAAGCCCGGGAAAATTTTTACTATTAAAAGGAATAACTAACCTTACATTACTAGTCTGAATATATATACACACACACTTTAAGAACATTCCACAATCAAGCTAAATAAACCTTTCGACAATGTCAAAACCCATAAATTTTGTTTTATTCAAAGAATATGAATATTGCTAAAACACTATATTCTCATAAAGTCGAAAGACTTGGATTCAAGTGATATTAATACAAGTGAAAGGGCTTTGCAACGTTTCGATAGTGTTTGTGTAAAAATGATAGTTAAATCCCAGTTAACTACAGTGGGTTTCGAGTAAGTCGAAAGGAGTGTAAGGTTTCAAAAGCATACAAACAACTAAACTTGTTTTAATATGGGAGGTTTCGATCAAGTTGAAAGGATTGATTCGGTTTTCAACTTAAACAAAATATGCTATTCTCAATCCAATTTATGATAAGAACTGTAAATTTCTAACTTTCAACACCTTCTAGAGTAAATTGAAATTGAGCCTGAATCCAATGACAGGTTAAATCCACTTTTATATACATTATGTTTCAAATCCTTTAAAATAAAAGTTGGGCTTTCGAAAGTATATATTATGTGACCATTAAATTAAACCTATTAAGACGACTTCTTCGAAATGTGTCAGAATATGATGAAACATATTTCTGCTTTCGAAGAAGTGCATCTCATGTTGACCACATCAACCCCTTCGAAAGGGTCAACTAAAAGGTAGGTACTGAACTTCATTTCAACCCCTTCAAAAGAGGTTGAAAAGCAGAGTAGAGTTAGTCACCTCAACCCCTTTTTAAAGAGTTGAAAAGCCAAGTTACAATATCGAGTTGTAATTCGTATGACTTAATCTTCTCTATGAAGCTATTGGAAAAAAATTCTTTCCCTAATTCAATTTTCAATCCAATACTTCAAGAGGCTAACGATTAAATTGAGTCAAGCATGAATTTACACTCAACAACAATGAAAACCCCAAATTCAAGTTCAAAGCAAAAAAAAAAGAGTTAGAATCGAGTGTAATAGAATTCGAGCTTAGATTCGTACGTAAAAATGGCAAATAACCCCAAATCTGATGAATTCTAAATACAAATTGATGTGGTAAATTAAGAAAAATAAGCGACAAAAATAAACTTAAGGATATTTTCATACGAGCAAGGAACTTGTATCATCTTCAAAAAATTAAAACAGCAGTACAAATTCGAACCCAAAGAATTTAAGATTGGAATTAAATGTAATAAATCAGTTTGAAAAATAAAAATAATGGAAATCTACCTTGAATCCGAACTCGAGTTTACTGAAACTAGGAATTTAGAAAGAAATGAAAATTTTTGATTCTTGTTGTAAGCTTTTAATGGCAGGTAAACGAAAAAGAGAAGAAGAAAGCGCAATTTATAAAAATAGCAGATGCAGCGAAAGCCATCCAATCAAATTTAAAGGAACGGCCAAGATCTATCCAGGAATATCAAAAGGCGGGAAATTTTATGGGTTTCGAAATGGTTGACATGGAAAGTCAAGAGAATTCCTTTGCAAGGGGGTAAGTATTACCATCAGTATTCACTTCAATTGTTAACAAGAAAACTTGTCAACGCCCCCAAAGTAGAGTTATGGAATTAGATTTATCTCTTAGGCAGATAGAAAGGAGTGGAATGGGAATATACTCCTTGAATTTCTTTTTGAGTAGATTGCTGTAGTACAAGATAGTTCAAATTGACCTTTCGACTCAGTCGAAAGGGTGGACTTCTTCCTTTATTAACCTTTCGATTCTTTTGTGATAGATTGGCTTTCCTTTCAAAGGGTCACCTTTCAAAATGGTAGAGATACCTCAAATTATATTTTCCTTTAATCGGTTTCGACCTTGTCAAAGGCCTTAGTTGTTATCTAGCTAGGGCTTTCCAGGAATTTGAGATAAAAGGCTTCGACCTTGTCGAAAGCAAGGCGGTTTAGGTGTTAAAACTTGAACTAGGAATCTAGGGATGGGGTTTCAAACTCGTTGAAAGCTATTGGCTTAAATATCCTTGGTTTGGATTGGGAATCTCGAATTAGAATGATTTGGGACTAGGTTATGACCTTGTTGAAAGCTTAACCTCTTAGCACCTTGTCTTAGTCAAAGGATTTAGTAGATTGAGGCTTGGTTTCATCCTTGTCAAAGGAATAGACTCAAAGGAAAGTAGCTTGAACTATGTAACTGAAGTTATTTAGATCTTCAGGGTTTTGACTGTGTCGGTAGTGACCTCTCGATGTAGTTAACACCTGAAATACAAGATTAACCTGATAAAAGCTTTTAAAACAGTAAAGTAATTTGAAACATTTGAGACTTCCCTTTTACAAGCAAAAGAAGACTTTATTTCTCTAAAATCCCCAAATTGATTTGGTAGTTAGGGTTATGAGCATGCATCCAAATCTTCCATTGAATCCTCCACATTCCAGGAAGAAATCTCTGCTCTTAAGAATCAAATGTCTTCCTTGTCTGCGGTAAAAGATGAAGCGACCTCCGAATTGGAACGATTAAAAGCTTCTCTTGCCCAGACATAATCTAATCTCCTAGAAGAAAGAAGGACTCGTTAACTCCTTATGGATGAAAACTTTGCTGTGGATCTGACTTTGAAAAATCCGACGAGGAGAAGGCCCGCATAGTAGCGAAGAATGCTTCTTTGAAGGAGAAGTTAAAGAAAAAAGGGCTTAATTGAAACTTGCTGTCAATACCATTTTTGATGCTAAGCAGCGAGTATCTCAGTTTCTTAATTCTACTCTTGGGGAAATCATGCTGAATTCTTATGAAGAAGCCCTAATGCTAGCTTATGCTGATAATTTCAAGAAGTGCCCTGACCTAAACTTCCCCTCACTCGACTTTGCCCTTGTTGATAAAGTAATGGGCAAAATTAATCAAATGAAGCATGGGGTTGGCCGCAGCGAGGAGGAAATTGATGCCTATATAATTCTTTCTTTCGACGTCCCCTCATTCGAAATCAAATCTGACTTTAAGGATGAAGGTGACAAGAATGATGCTGCAAGGGAAGAAGGTGATGATGATGATGATGGTGATAGCCATGATGATAATAATGATGATGATGACCTTGATGGCGGCCAAGGTTCGGGTGGTGATCGAGGGGGCCCTTCCGGAACTTTTGAGAAGGATGATGATGATAATGCTAAAGCTCCTAAAAAAGAGCCATCTCCCCAAAAAGATGTTCCGTCTAAATCCATCGGGCCTTCCGCTCCTCAAGAAGAAGAACCTGCTCCTATTAATGTTGAAGAGCTGAGAGGGAAATAGCGGGCTTTCCAGACTTCTGTCCCGATATCACAGGTATGGGATTCTTTGTTTAAATGTCTTTCACTTCGAAGATAATAATAGTGAAAATCATTTATTTTAGATAAGGAAGAAATCTATCCTCCCTTATAAAACCAAACTTTAGAGAAAACAGGCAGAAATAAACAGGTTGTATAAGGAGCTAGATAAGCAAATAAAATAGCATAATGTACTTTCAGAAAAATATCATAGACTTGATAGAAGTGCATCGGTGATGGCATCTTTTAAGCACCAAAAAGATGCTCCCTTACTAAAGAGAGCATGCCTTCGCTACGACGCTCTCTTAAAGGAAAACTGGGAGTTAATCACCCTATTTTGGATGCTGATTGAAGAAAGCGACATTCTAATTAACTTTTTATATAAGGCCTATTGTAGACATTCAATTATTGATTTTTCATACTTATGTGAATTTAGTGGAGGTCTCCTTAGACGTTTTCATAAGAGATACTTGGATGAATTTGGTTCTGACATGCACCATGGAGCTTGTTGGAACTTACCACGGCTCAGACCGATTTCCTAAGATCTCCCCTCTAAAAAGCTTAAGTATTATAAGAATCACTACTACAAAACATGCCATTTGCATCGGTTGTTTACCCCCCTTTTGCATCAGTTCAGCAACCGATGCATATGCAACCGATGCAACAGGCTTAACACTTTTGCATCAGTTCTGAAACCGATGCAAAAAGGTCCTTTTTGCATCAGTTGTTGCTAACAACTGATGCAAACTAATCCCTCTATTGCATCAGTTTTTTATAACAACCGATGCAAACTAATCCTTCTATTGCATCAGCTATTTATACCTGATGCAAAAAAGTCATTCTCAGAAACTATTATTACAGTACTCAAATAAACTATATATATATATTATTGATTATAACAAACAATTATTGCATGCAATATTACAATCATTCAAAATTAAATTTGATGACAAATACAAACTGAATAACATAATACCAAAATAAACATATATCATCAATTATAGTGTTAATAATCTATACAAAATAATGATTCATACATTCATTTTAGCAGCATAATTTAGATTTTAAGTACAACAGCTGCCACTTCTACAATTCCTACCACACTGCACCATTTTGACCACCATCCTCTGCCAATATTCGATCACAACTGCTCTTACCATATCCACCTACTGATGCACTGTCCTGTACCTCATCACACACTGTCAAGCTTCTCCACAAACCAAAGTTCATCACTTCTATTACCAATCAGACCATCAACTCCACTACAGCAGTTCATCAACCAATACAGCAGTTAATCACAATCACAATACCACTGCTACTTCAGTTCAACTTCAAAACCACAACATCCACAGCAGCATCCTCCACCGCCAGAACCACCATCTTCAATTCACAGCAGAACTATCTCCAATAAAACGTCACCACAACCACAATTTCATCCCCCATCTGCTGCTACAACAGTTCTGTCAACTCCATCCAATCATCGGCCATCAGACTGCTAAACTTCCTCAACTTAAAGGGGCACACCTTTCAGATATAATAACAATTGGCATCTATCAAGTGGCTATTTAGATCAAGTAGTTACAATTTTATCAGAATTCACATGGGGTTCACCAATTCAGAAATTTATGATAAAGCTCATAAGAATTAAACAAAACTTAAAACTGTGGAATAAGACTAGACACAAAGACAGAGAAAACTTGGTAGACTTCGAAACAAGTTTCAATCAGAAGTTAGTTGATGAAGATAATGACCCATAAAATCCTCTACTTTATGAGGCAATGATGAATGCAAGATGTATACTGAAGCAAAAAATGTTTGAAAAATATGTAGAGGTCAAGCAGAAATCTAAAATTACATGGCTACATGAAGCTGATTCAAATGCTAAGTTCTTTTATGCTAAAATGAACATGAGAAAATATAGAAACAATATCAAGGCACTATACAACAATGATGGTGAACTAGTATTTAATAGTGAACAAATTCAAAACCAAGCAGTTCAGTACTACACAAATCTCTTTAATATAGTAAATTAATCCAGAGAAAGTATACCATGTTAATTGCAGCGTTGATTGTTCTAACGAAACTAATATTCTAGTTGGAGTGCCAATCCAGACTGTTAGCATCACTACAATGAGAAAGCGTACCAATTACGCTCGGGTTCTTATTAACATTACTACCACTACATCATATCCAGATTCAGTAAGTGTAGAAACTGCCATGGGTGATGACTGTGTGGTTCATGTTGATTATGAATTCAAACCCTACATATATGTACACTGCCAACAGTTTGGACATCAGACTATCAAATGCAACAAAATAACAAAAGAAAGACAAGGTACACATCAGGGTTGGAAGACAAAGTCAACTAATGACACACAATAGTCCACCTTAAAGAAATTAACAAACGTGATGATACACACACTCAACTTGACCAGTCAGGAACCACAGACCATTCTATCCAAGAAAAACAGAGGATATCAACATGAAACACACTCATGCAACTCAGAAGAATGACCATACCATTGAAGTTAACTCTAAGATGAATGGAAAACAACGTGTAGAAGTTAATGCTTCAACTAGTAACAGATATGAAGTACTTAGCTCAAGTGAGGAGGAAGACCACCTTGATCCAACAGATAACCATAGTCTTAGTTTTGTTGATAGTCCATAGTAACCTTCCATTTGCTTTTGCCCAACAACATACCAACCACGGACTTAGATTCATTCTCATCTATTGAAGTGGAAGTTACACAGGCCTCAAAGGAAAACCTAAACTAGATAGAGATCTAAGTTTGAAGGGGATAATAAAAAAATAGTTTTTGATATTTCTCAAGAGAATAGAAACAAAAAAACGAAGTCATTTTCAAATTTATATGCTAAAACCATTTCCCACCACTTCTCATCTCCCGTATGTTCTAAAATACATATTAAAAACTCAAAATACAAAACTCATTTTCAAACCAAACACTACCTAACTTTTTAACTCATAAATTCTTTAAAGATGAAACATAAACAAAGTTTGCAAACAAATTATGTAGTGATGAAATTAGGTTCCTAAATAGAAGTACACAAACTTTGATCTTTGTAAGTTTTCCATAGCTTATTTCTGTAGAAGCTCTAATAGTTGTTCCAACTTCTGTCCATATGAATTCACTGTCTGGGCCTCATTTGGTTGTATGATTTAGTGTGCATAAGCCGCATACAGCTCTTTCCAAAATGCATCAGCCGGATTTTGTTTTTTTGCATTTTCCTTACACCATGCTTTGAAACCCTTTTTCGTTTTCTTTAATTCTAATAAGAGTTGGTAGAGGGATTTCCTATACAAGTTTTACCCCATTCTTTTTCTACCACCCTATAGTGCTCTGGGCTAAAATTCCAAGATTTTTTATACCTAAATGAGTAGTTCTTGATTGGTTGTCCGTTTAGTGTGAAGTTGAAAATGATTGAGGTGTGGTCGCTAGTAGAATGGTTAGCAGAACAAACAGAAAGTTGAAGCAATTTTTCATAGCATTCTCTATTTATAAATATTCGGCCTATTTTTATTCTCTATTAATAAACATTCGGCCTATTTTACTATGAATAGACATATTAACTACTCCTCTCCAAGTATACTAGTTTCCTGTACATGGAGGTACTAGAATCACCATTAAAGTATACCAATGATGGGCCTATTTTTATTCTCATTGTAGTGATGCACTTATCTGAGTGAAGGATAACCCTAACCTTTATAGCAGGCAAAAGGTTCAAACTACAGCAGAGCAACAACAGACATTGCCATCAATAAAGATATACACATATTTTTGGTAACATTGAGTTATTATGTATTTAAAGCAAACTTGTAATTTTATTTTTTACTTGCAATTGTGAATAAATAACCCAATTGATGGGTCGTGCCTGTCCATACCAACTTCATTTTCTAATAATGGATCACTCCATTGGTTACACGTTTCTTCATGTACTTTTCACTCAAAACTTCTTTTCTATTGCAAATTTTTAAAAAACAAAATTCAAATAAATTATTGTCAAAACCCCCTAATACTTCTATCATTTTATAAAACTTCTTCACTGATCCTTGGAGCACGATACAATTTTAGAAGTTCAAGTACAACACTTTATAAATGATAAAGAAATGTTGCCAAACATTTGTTTAATTTAAAACATATAAAACGAAGAACACGTTATCCGACTCCTTGCCATTCGAGTGAAAAAAACAAAATTTAATTACTTACCAATTCGTATTGTCACCTCTCTTTGTCTCTCTTTATAAAGGACCAAATCCAACGTGAAACCATGTCAAACCTTCATAATAGTCAACTCACTCGGATCCATCCTCTCTTTAAAAAAATCACATATTAATAACGATTCACATCCCACTGCTTTTCCCCATCACATCCAATACTCATCGTCATGGGCTTCTTCCGCAGCTGCATCTGCTGCCGCAGACCATCCGACGAAGTTGAGCACCAGTGGGATCCACCGTAGGTCATCGACGGCGACTCCGTCGGTTCACTGAGACTAGACTTCAATCACTTTACCAGCTCACTGCCTACTGTCCCTCGTCACTGCAGTTTTATCGGCTCCACCAACAACGATTTCCAAATCGTGAGTTCCTAATTCACTGAGACCAACTACACGTGACCAACCCACCAGCGACTGAAATCCCCAAATCAAATTCAATGCATCGAATCTCCTAGAATCCGCAACTGAATTTGAGAATTACTTACGAGAGCCGATTTTGATTTGGCTTTGAGATTTGCTTTTGAATTCGAATCGAGACATGAGTTTATAAATTGACATTAGATTTCATTTGATTTGAAGTCGTTCAATTGAACGAATATAAAGTTGCTTTTGTTTTCTTCTTAACTGGTTACGGGGGAAGTGGAGGGATAAATGAAAGCTAAGCGGGAAATGAAAAGTTAAGGGGAGGGAAAATGAAAGTTGAAGTAGCAAACCGATGGAAAATGGATGCAAACTAATGTAGTTGCATCGGTTGAATTTAAAACCGATGCAACTAAAACTATTTGCACGTACCAATTGCATCGGTTGTTGGTGACAACTGATGAAAATTTGATTTTTTATTAGCTATTGCTTTTCACGTACCAATTGCATCAATTATTAAGATGGAACTGATGCAAATAGTTCTATTTGCATCAGTTTTTACTTCAACTGATGCAAATGAGGCGAATCAATATGCACTTTTTGTACTAGTGAATAAATTTGTATCTGAATTGTTTTCTAAGTCTGTTTTGTATGAACCAGATGAGTAGTTGTAAATATGTAACAATATATTGATTTATAAATATTTGTTTTAGTTTCGCTCTTTATGCTTTCTTCATTTATTATATTATCACAGAGTGACTCTTCATTAGGTCGACTTGTTTCTAAAGACCATTTAAGCTAATATGTTAGACTGAGAAGATTTTATCTTGAAAAAACATCAGTTTTAAAGTCTTCGAAATTAGCAAGATATTGTTTCTTAGAGATTTACAAAAACTCTACTTGGAATATCCTCATCTCCGCTTTGACTTCCTTGGCGATGAGAAAGAAAAACTTCTTAAGAAGATCAAAACAATTCACTCTAAGTTAATTTGTGGTCGTGATGGTCCTCCAGCCGGGAAGTGGGACTATAGCAAATGTCCACTAGTTATCACTCCTAAAGGAGTTAATATCCCTTTTGATTCAACGGTTACCCTTTCCGTTAACTCATTAAATAAAGTTAGAAAAGTAGTTTCTCAGCTTTAGATGTAAACCAATTGTTTATTGTATCTTTCAACTTCGTTGTTATTTGTGTTGTAATGTGTTATTATAATAATAAAGAGATTTTTCATCTTGATTTTGACTTTATTTTATTTCTTTTTTCTTAAATAGGAGCTACAATTTCTCTCCCCCTTGATTTATCATCACACATCGCTACTCTTAGAGAGAAACTGCTAAAATCATGTGGAAGGAGTAAACTCAATGATGGTATCTTACTAGAACGCTTCTGTGGCAATGCTGAAGCCTTAAAGTGGCATGGAAGATATTTTGTTCAGAAAACCATTGCTAGCAATCTGAAAGATCAAATCATCTACCTCGAGGCCGATATTAAAAGCAAGGATGAAATGATCTCATCACTGAAGCAATAAGTAAAGTCAAACCCTTCAATCGATTTCGATCATAAGATGTCAGAGCTTGTTCAACAGATCAGTAACTTAGAATTGAAATCGAAGGATAGTCAAGCTCAGTGCGAATCATTAGAATTCATCATGGGAGACAAGATTTCAAATATTGATTTGTCGGTTCCCCGCACTACTCCCTCGGTTACCAGACCCACAAGGTCAACTCATCTCACTGCTCAGAAATTCCCTACTATGATCAACACTCCCCTAGGCTTAATGTCGTGGGGAATTGGTGCCGGAAAGTAATGTTTGAAATTGCTATATATTTTGATGAGCAGAAAAAAGAGAAATATTCACAAAGTATCAATGAGTATGCTGCCAAGGTTTAAAAGCTCGAACGTAATAATTACTTCCTTCAGAAACGTGTTGCGGAGTTAGAAAGGGACAACAAGACCCTTATGGGCGCAAATAGAGCCTTCAACCATGCTTTGAGGACAAATATTGATGCAATTGACGATGCAAACAACATAAGGAAGAAGGAAAAGAAACTTAAAGAAGTTCTCAGCACTACAATTCATCACATAGTTGGTCCTTCGATCGTTGAGAATCTTAGTAAGGCTGCTCAAGACCTATGATATATTTGTATCTTTGAAATATATATACTTGTCTTGTACATATGTGAATAACTTCATAGTTTTGTAAATAATTTTATGACTTATGCAAATCATATAAACTTTGTAAATATCACCTAATTTGCAATTCTTTTCTGTAACGTCACTTCTAAAATGCTTTCTGATAGCTCATTCATTATTTATGTATTTGCTGAATCTTTCATTTCTCTTTGCTGTGTTGATTACCCTGGAAAGTATGAAGCAAACAATATTTCTAATTGTTAGCTTGAAATTGATATACCAATCTATGTATATCATTTGTTTAGATTAACAAATCATCTTATTAATTGCATGAAAAGAAGTTTATATTAAACATCTAAATCCCATCTTTAACCGTAATGAGAAATAATCAAGAATTTAACTTTAATCATTTAGCTGGAATATCTGAAATTTATTGATAGGAGATCCCGCCCTATCACAAGCATAAATGTTGGACAGAGATTTTCAAGAGGGATTTAATAATAGGACTAAATCCGAAAATCATTATCTGAATATTTGCAGTAGAAACCCACTGACCCATTCTCGGGTATTTATGAAATTTGAAACATTAGAAATCCGTGATCCAAATTCGGAAACTTATAATAATGATCTTCATGAGAGTATTCTTTGACCCAGATTTGGGCATTTGTAATAGAAACCCCTTATTGAAATTTTACGCCCAGATTAGAACTCAAATAAGTAATAGTCTTGATACCCAAATTCGGGTATAATAAAGATAATTAGTGATCAATAAAGACTCGAAACCCAGATTCAGGTATTAGTAAATGAAATTCTAAAATGAATGTCCCGAAACCCAGATTTGGGTATTAATAGATGATGTTTAGAAATGAAAGTCCCGAAACCCAGATTCGGGTATTAATAAGTGGAGTTCTTATTCTGCTCCTTTGATATATGAAACCTTCAGGCTTTGTATAGAAGTAATTTGATTAGTTGCCTCTTGAGCTCGGACGTCTAAGTCTATAATTGGATATGCCGCTTCTCGGGCTTGAACATCTTAGTCCATTGCTGAATGAACCTCCTTTTGGGCATTGACATCTCAGTCCAACACTAAACGAGCCTCCTCTTGGGCTTTTAGTCCATTATTTGATGGGCCTCTTCTTGGACTTGGACGTCTTAGTCTATTGTTTGATGAGCCTCTTCTTGGGCCTGGACGTTTTAGTTCATTGTTTGATGGGCCTCTTCTTGGGCCTGGATGTCTTAGTCTATTGTTGTCTGTGCTCTTAGTTAGCTCATTTTAGAGGTTGGAACCAAGGACTTACCCGACCTCCCGAGGCGCCCTGCCCTTGCCCTTGTGCGATGCGGACAGGGGCTTGTTCGGTGCTTTACCCTGACCAATTTATGGCACGGATAAAGGCTTACTTCGTCCTCCCTCCAGGAAGTGCCTTACCCTGGCCATAGCATGACGCGGATAAGGGCTTGTTCGGTGCTTTACCCTGACCATCTTATGGAGCGGATAAAGGCTCACTCTGTCCTCCCTCCAGGAGGTGCCTTGACCTAACCAAAGGCGCGACCAAGGGCTTGTCCGGTGCTTTAACCTGGCCATCTTATGGAGCGGCTAAAGGCTTACCCGCCCACCCTCTAGGAGGTGCTCTGCCCTAGCCATCTCAACGTGGACAGAGGCTTTTCTACCATCTTAGGTAGTATCCAAATATAAGGAGCATTTCACTCCCAACCATGTAGATTTTCTTTTTATGGAAAGCAACTCTTTATTGATTTTTCTTCAAGTTCTCTTTACAAATTCATGAATCTTTCCTTGTCGGAAGAAATTTATGATCATCCCTTCCAGGGGCTCTGCAATGATTGGTTTCATGGCCATTCATCATGTGGTAGTAACAGTAGGACCCTCCCAGATTTCTTTCATGTTTCGGCCTCTTTTTCTGTGATGGCCAATAATTAAGCTCATCCTTAGTAAGCAAGTAGACATTCTATATAGATGTTGTTAAATTGCACTCTTTTGGAAGTCTAGATTTGAAGTTTGATTCTTGAGGACGACTCTTTAATTTTTTTGTTCCTTGGCCTTATAGTTTCATGCTCTTCAATTGATTTTCTTTTTGCCACCCTTTGTAGTTCTTGAGTCGGAAGTGTTCTTGTTGTAATTGGTTGTTGCCACTTATGTGCAAAGGCATTGTAATTAACCATTATTTCTTTTTCAAAAACCGTGCCTTTGGAATAGTGTTGGGTGGTTCTAATCATTTGATTGAATACATTATCACTTCCATTTTTTCTCTTTCATAATGCAAAAATAGGGGTGGGGCCAACATGAAAGGGGTTTAAGCTCCATTTCTCTAGATCGTATGATTCCACTCTTTTTCTTATTTATAATTCTCAAAGCTTCTAGCCTTAACCTTTGTTCTTCATTTCGATTGGAATCTTTGATGAATTTTGAGGGGAACTTTATCTCACGTGGCTCAGAGGATCCTTGTTCGGAGCTATGATTCTTTTAGCCATAATTAAACCAAAGTAGATGAACTTGAGATTGGGTTAAGTAGGGTTAGAGACAAGTAGTGTTGGGTGTTTAACCAAGTCGGAGGTTCGAGCTCTCCTTCTAGCGTCAAAATATTGACAAGAAAACTTGTCAACACCCCAAAGTAGAGTTATGGAATTAGATTTATCTCTTAGGTGGATAGAAAGGAGTGGAATGGGAATATCCTCCTTGAATTTCCTTTCGAGTAGATTGCTGTAGTACAAGATAGTTCAAATTGACCTTTCGACTCGGTCGAAAGGGTGGACTTCTTCCTTTATTAACCTTTCGATTATGTTGTGATAGATTGGCTTTCCTTTTGAAGGGTCACCTTTCGAAACGCTAGAGATACCTCAGATTATATTTTCCTTTATTGGTTTCAACCTTGTCGTAAGCCTTAATTGTTATCTAGCTAGGGGTTTATCCAGGAATCTGAGATAAAAGGCTTCGATCCTGTCGAAAGCAAGGTGGTTTAAGTGTTAAAACTTGAACCGGGAATCTAGGGATGGGGTTTCGACGTCGTCGAAAGCTATTGGCTTAAATATCCTTGGCTTGGATTGGGAATCTCGAATTGGAATGATTTGGAACTAGGTCATGACCTTGTCAAAAGCTTAACCTCTTGGCACCTTGTCTTAGTCAAAGGCTTTAGTAAATTGATGCTTGGTTTCATCCTTGTCGAAAGCATAAACTCAAAGGAAAGTAGCTTGAAGTATGTAACTGAAGTTATTTAGATCTGTAGGGTCTCGACTATATCGGTAGTGACCTCTCGATGTAGTTGACACCTGAAATACAAGATTAACCTGACAAAAGCTTTTAAAACAGTAAAGTAATTTGAAACATTTGAGTCTTCCCTTTTACAAGCAAAAGAAGACTTTATTTCTCTAAAATCCCCAAATTGATTTGGTAATTAGGGTTACAATGCTTTTGATTAAGCAAATACAAGTCTAGAATGGAAAGAATCAGATCCCCAAAACGTGACCCCTTGGGTCTTATTTATAGATGTGGGTCAGCACCTTTTGACCTGATGCTTCCGACTTGGTCGAAAGTGGCCGCCGAATGACTCAAGTATGCTTCGTCTTTGTCGAAAGGAAGGGATGCACCTCTCTTCTTTGTGTTTCCTTGTAAGTGCTTCCGACTCTGTCGATATGCATTGTTTAATGGTTTCGACGATGTTGGTTACGTCTGAGCTCTTATTTTTGATTTGATGCGGAACCCTCTTGTATCACATTCGCTTCGACCGATTCGAAAGGCTTATTATAGCTTTTGAAAGGGTTGTTCAGGACAATGCTTCCTTTTGCGTGGTTTAAATGGAGGTGAAACCTTTGGTTTCGAAAGGTCTGGCGCATATGCAAAGAGCTGTTCTTCATTGTCTTCGGAAGGTGCTGCTTTGACTCAATCGAAATGTCATCATGCATATGGAATGATCTAGTCGAAAGGTGGCTACTACAGGTGGAAGGATGCTTTCGACTCCTTCGGAAGGTAAGAACCCAATGAATCTTGATTGAGAAAACCCTTCGACACCTTCGAAAGGTCCCGTAGCTCTGATACTTAGGCGGTAGTATCCCTTCAACTCCTTCGAAAGATCTAGCTGGAGCTCTTCTCTCTTGTTCTCTTTTGTTCTTTGCTTAAAAAGGTTTCGACTTGGTTGAAAGGTGGATTTTAGGAGTAACATCAACCTTGTCGAAACCATGAAGAATATAAAAAATGAATTCACAAGGAATGATAGCATTAACATAACCTTTCGAAAGAGTCGAAGGGACGCTTCTACAAAAGTTGGATGTTCTATGAGCTTTCGAAAAGGTCGAAAGGGGTCAAAAGCACCCTTTCGCTTCAACCGTTTCCTTTCAAAATAGATGCTTCCGTATGCATGAAGAAATTTCGAATGAGTTGAGGAGCACCTTTCGAAGGAAACAGATTACAAGTTTTCACGTGCGCTCCAAACCTATCGAAACTGTGGGTTTCGCCTTCGTTCACGTTCTACAAAAGAACGCTTGGCCAGAGCTACCCCTTTGAAAGCATGAATTAGCCTTTCGAACCAGTCGGGGCCATTCTCAATTAAAGAGGAAAGCTTACTTAAGTTCAATATGGCATTCTCATATACCAGAAGATGAGGGTTCCACATCAGTCACCATGCGTTCGAAAGCTACCTTTCACGCTTAAACTCTATGTTATGTTCTGACTCCTCCAAAGACCCAGAGATACACCTATCGATATAATCAAAAGCTCGCATCTTTTCTTGCTTGTAACAACATAGCAACACAAGGTGGAGAGCGCACATACCCCATTCGATGAAGTTGAAAGCAATCAAGCTCTATTTTAAAGCAAAGTAGAAGGGCGCCCAAACTTTAGCCGCAACGAAAGGACGTAAAGGCTTCGACTAGGTCGAAAGGTCTGATCCGAAAGGGTTCAACCAACACTTATAAATAAGACCTCTAGGGGTCTTGTTTGGGGGATCTGAATTCATTCACTTCATTCTCGTACTTTCTTGAATTTGTAAACCCTAATTCTCAAATTAGATTGGGGATTTGACTACTTTGTATACTTAAGCTTCAAGTAGTAAAGGAATATATTGTTCAAAGCAAGTCTATGGTATTCTTGGATATATTAGCTGATTCAAAATTTTTATGTGGTCTCAATTATAATCTGCTTGCATCAACATAATCGAAAGGCTATCTTTCAAGGGAGTCCAAACCTTTCAACTCAACTAAAATCCTTAGATCATTAGGTCCTTACCTCAATCCACCTTGACCACTTCGAAAGGAGGTTTCGATAGGATTCTAAACCAATTCAACTAGATCGAAAGGTATTATAAAAAAGGCTTCAGGTGTTTTGACCGTGTCTAAAGGTTATATATAAAGGAGTTTCAACTGCCTCAACCTTTTCGAAAGGTGGGATTAAAGGAGTCGAAAGGTTTTAACTATCACTATCCGTTCGAAAGGTAGTTTCGGAGGGTTCACTTACACTTTAAACTTTGCTTTGGAGTGTTGATAAGTTTTCTTGTTAACATAGATTGTACGCAAAACCCTTTTAACTTTTGATATCTACAACAGTTTTTTCTCTTAGCAAATAGTTTGCAAAATACTCCGTCTCATCAAAATAAATTTGCACTTTAATGTTCATGGAAATATTCTTTAATGAATATTCAATTCACTTTTGAACAAAACATATAAAATAGAAACAAATACCTATGTTAAAAATCGATAAATTTAATGTTATGTTTATCCATAAATTACTTAATAAAATTTATCGACTATTAATATAATATTATATTATTTCTAAAAAATTAATAAAGTAATTGTCTATATGGATGTATCATGCTAGACTGTCATTAGCATCAACTAGTCATGTTCAATTAAACAACCACAAGTCATGATCACTATAACGTATGTGGTTGCATAAGTGAGCGTTGTTCTCGTGTTATAAGGTAGATAGTCTTGTGCAATGCCTATTTTAGAATAAATGTGTTATAATTTCGATTGGTAATGAAATCTTTCTATTTTTTGTCTATGATTATCTACTCCAATGTTGTTTAGAGTATTTTTCAATTTAAATCCCACGAATTTAAGTCCTCATCACATCTTCGTGCAACCACTTCACCACTTGTTCTTCAATAAGTCGTTTAATTTCAACAATTAGTCAACGGAAATTTAGGCTAAAATAATCAAAATAATTATTGTTCTTCAACATATAAACAATTGTATACCCATGTTCTTATTTTGCGACAGAAAATAGAACCCTGTTTTACAACTTTTTTTTTTTTTGGTTTTATAACAAAATTCAAAAATATAACCACGATACTTGACATTTTAAAAAAGTCTTGCTTCCGTATGTAATTATTCTATTCTTAGAATAGTTTATGTAGTTTTGATGTATGCTATATCGTTGAAAATAGACAGAAGAAATTCAAAAAAGGCAACAATTTCAATTAAATGAAAATAACTAAATACGAAGATATATACTTGCTGAACTGGCTAAGACTATCTGAACGGTTTCTAAAATATATTTCAATCATTAATTCTTCTTCCATTTTACGAAATTTTATTAACGAAAAATAGTGAACCAAGCGCCAAAGAAAGTTGGAAACACTCTTCTTCCTCGGCCAAAAAGATATCCCCAAATCTCAACCCTAAACAAATTGGTTGATGCAACCGTCATGAAACCGACTTCATCCTCCTCATCTGCTACAATCCAAGCTCTCTTACATCTCTCCTACGAATCCGAGCACAAACACAAGAACATTCCCGCGACAATCAAGCTTCTCGAGGCCCTACTTCAATCAGGAATCCCCCTCCTCCCACTGCAAGAAATCGAAGCTCGTCTCCGCCTCTCCAGCCTGCTTCTCACTCACACCCACAACCTCACCCACGCCAAATCCCACCTCGAGCGCGCCCATTTCTTGCTCTCTCAGATCCCCTCTTCCACTCATTTGAAGCTGAAAGCGCACTCTTTGCTTGCACATTGCTACTACTTGATAGGTTCCATTCCGCAGCAGAAGCTAGTACTGCTGAAAGGGTTGGCGTTGCTTGACGATGAGATGGGGTTGGACGATGAAGAGGAGACGGTGATGTGGGGGGTGGGGATGAGGGCGCAGTTGGGGGCTGGAATGGCGGTGGAGGGAGACTATGATGGAGCGGCAAGGGAGCTCGAGAAAGCAGTGGAGATGGTGACTGGTTGGGAGGGTGGTAGGTGGACGGAATTGAGGATGCTGTTTGCAGCCATGGTTTTGCATGTGAAGATGCTTTGGTGGGAGGATGAGGATGAGGTGAGGGAGGCTGCGAGGAGGTGTGAGGAAATTTGGGATGGATTGGATGATGGGAAGGTACTTTTTTGATCTAATAGAGCGATCTTGCCGCATCTAGAATATTGCTAATCCATCCCATTTTATGAGTAAAATATGACCAATTAACCAACCAACAAGACTATTTGTTACAAATAAGCTTCGAAACATATACATGGACCAAAATGGCGAACGTCGAACTTGGTAGAATGAAATGGTTAAAAAATAGAAAGATGGGTACATTTTTGCTCTCATGTTTTCTTGTTCATGGTAATGCTTCACTCAGAAACATTAGAAACATGCTTGAACTGTGGTTAGATAATATATGCCATTTTAATGGACCAATTCAAAAATAACCCCATGTTTATATCTGGGAGGGTTTTATTGTATGATATGACTTAGTTGACTGCATGAATCATGGCAATACGTATTTTTTGCGGTACCTTTAGATAAGTAAATGAGCATTATTAGTCAAATAGGTCATCTAGCACTCTAGATATTTGATTTCCATTGGTACCTGATGTTGAATTACTGGGGAAAATTTAATGTGAAAGTACACTTTTTTCTCATATTATTTCTGAGAATTTCGTCTCTCTTTGCCAGAAACAACAATGTGTTGGTCTGTTCTTCTACCATGAGCTTCTTCAAACATTCTACCTACTAAGAATCTGTGACTATAAGACTGCTTCTCAACATGTAGATAGGCTCGATGCTGCAATGAAAGCTGACCTTCAAAAAGTTCAGATCATCAAAGAACTAACTCAAGAACTTGATTCTGTGAATCAAAGTCTCTCAAAAACCAATTTGCAGCGCAAGCAAATATCAGCTCTTTCTCAGAAGCAAGAAGAGCTTGAAGAACAGTTTAAAGAGGCCACCGGGTTTGACCCCTCTGATTATCATATTTGCTCCGAGGATAAATTATTTTTGGCACCTCCTCCTTTAGATGGAGAGTGGCTACCTAAAAGTGCGGTGTATGCACTTGTTGATTTGATGACCGTCATGTTGGGCCGTCCAAAAGGGGTTTTCAAAGAGTGTGGGAAGAGAATACAGTCTGGGTTGAATTTGATTCATGGTGAGAACTGGTGTATTTTGAAATATGCTGGTTTATATTCGGTTCCTTAGTGCATGATAAACATAATGCCTATGCATATCTCAAATAGCCTTTGAATCATTTGTTAGGATACATACCTTTCTCCACGTTCATGGGCTATGTAAAAACTTAATGCAGTGCAAGTAAATTTAAGTGATATTGTGCAATATACTAATTCTAATGTTTTGTGAACTGAGTTTGACAAACGCACACTCACACACGCGCACGCGGGCACACACACGTGTGTGTGTGTGTATACACATATTTACATTTTGGGTCATCTATTATTCATCCCAATGACTGACTTAGAAATTGAAACCTCGTAGAAAGCCAATATCTTTGTAGGAATAACCACACTTCACTATTTTTACTGTTAAGAAATGGGTTTCAACGTTTTTTACTTGGAATCTCGATGGGAACGTGGTTCTACGATGGAAACGTTTCAAAGTGTATAATCACATTCTTGTGACAAATATATTTTCAGTGACATAATCGCAATTTTAAGAACAACTTTTTTACGAATTTAGATAATTCATTATATATGTTATATTTGATATGGATGAAAGAACAACTTTTTTTTTACGAATTTAGATAATTCATTATATATGTTATATTTAATATGGATGAAAGGAACCAAATTTGTTAAACATCTATATAATTTTATATTGATATATTGAGTGTCTCCTTGACAATGTTCACTCTTATTCTAAAAAAAATAAAATTATATTAGTGTTGATGCTTATAAATTTCAACAATATTTGAATGTATGTTCTACATATTAAAACACGTTGCCATCTAGTTTAAGACTTTCGACATTTCTGAATGGCATCTTCTCCGTTCCCTCTGCTACACCAGTTCCCCTTTTGGGCTTCTAAGATGATCAATCTAATGATTTTATCCTTGGAGGTATTAGAGAATCTTGTTACTGTAAATGCTCAACAATTTTTTTCTTCTTCGTTGCTTCTCTTATCATCTGTTATTTCATATGCAGATGAATTAACAAAGTTGGGAATTACAAATGGCACAACAGGTATGCTTTTGTGCTTGATCTAAGTTGATTTTGAAAAGTAAGGATCGACTATTGTATCCTTAGAGGAAGGATATGAAATTTTATCTGTCTTCTAGCTGTTGCGAGTTAGAATTTACACACCAGTACCACTTTGTCCTCTCCTTTTACTCTGGTATCATGGAATTTTTTTGATTTGGTAATATGTTTTATGATAAAACAATTCTGCATTTCCACTCTAGTATGGGGAAATATTTCATTTTTAAAATTCAATATTTTAAACAAAACAGCTGTTACGTAGGGGCTCAAATCTTATGTCCTCAAATCCCTTGTCCCCACTCTCTATCAACCATTGATTTTTATATCTTCATCACTGGATCTGATTCTGTGGGTCCCACGTATTAATAAGATCATTCTAATCAATGGTTGAGATTTATTTGGGCACATGGGACATGGAGGAGGGGGACGAGATTTCATATGGTTACGTAGCATCTTCAAAGTGAATCTTTGTAATGATTATTTGGAAGAGGTACTTATGGGGTTAATATGCCTGAAAAAATAAATGAAGGATACAATTCGTTATTTATCGGTATAAGCAAGATTAACTTTGACATATTTTGGCCAAAAAAAAAAAGACCTTTAGATGCTATACACACTGCTGTCTGTTTTATTAGTAGAGAATCTAGAGATACAAAATGCAGAAAGTTAACCATTTCCTTTGGATATCAGGATCTTCATAATTTACACACACATTTATCTTTTATAATTTTTTTTCCATAAATTATCGTATCAATTTAAGACAATCGCTTGACGTTCAGAGGTGGATTTGCAACACTCTGCTATCTGGATGGCTGGTCTCTACTTGATGCTACTAATGCAATTTCTTGAAAATAAAGTTGCAGTAGAGCTTACTCGTTCGGAATTTGTTGAAGCCCAACAGGTAATATATCATGTGCGCTTCATTCTAATAATATATCATGTAGTAAGGGTGACTTTTGGACCAATGACTTTTAAAAAACCTTGTGTCATTTGGTGACATGAAAGATTCCAATTGGATGAACCTCAAGCTTGGGTTGATGCTGGATAGTAGTATGCTGTCAAAAAATACATGTTTGAGGCATTTTCTGTTGCAGGCTTTAGTGCAGATGAGAGATTGGTTTATACGATTTCCAACAATATTGCAAGGGTGTGAGTGCACTATTGAAATGCTTAGAGGGCAGTATGCACATTCTGTTGGTTGCTTCCATGAAGCTGCATTCCACTTTTTGGAAGCTACCAAAGTATGCCTTATTTATCTTTCTGTGATACATATGCCAAGTGTACTCTTGACTAATACAATCATATGTACTTCAGCTAACCGAGAGCAAATCAATGCAATCTATGTGCCAAGTATATGCAGCTGTTTCATATATATGTATTGGTGATGCGGATTCCTCTGCACAGGTTAAGTTAGTCTGAAAATATACGAGCAATTCTGTTTTAATCTTTAATTTCTAATGAAGAACTATTTTTCTCTTGCTATTTGTGTAGGCATTAGAGTTAGTAGGACCAGTTTATAAGATAGTAGATTCATTTATTGGAGTTCGTGAGAAAACTTGTATCGTATTTGCTTATGGGCTTCTGTTGATGAGGCAGCATAAACTTCAGGAGGCACGGTAGGGATTTACTATCTGTTTAATATCCCAAATTCAAAGTATGGCCTGCCTTTTTTAAGTACATTTAGATGTCTTAAAATTATGTTTTTCTGTTGAACATGATTATAAATGTCAATGATATTTGATCCCAGGTTGTCTAGAACAATGTAGGGCGTTACCACTAATCTAGCGGTCATCAGCTAATGAATTATTTATTTTAGTGGACCTTTGTGTTAATATTTCGTGTATGTAATGGATGTGTCACAAAATCATTTTGGAATTTTCATAATGCCTTGGGTAGCAGTGCTCCAAACTCTCACTAACAAAACTACATCTGGAGTTTCTCTGTCTAAAATGTACTGATGCGGAGAGAGGTTTTCTGTATAACCTATTTAAAGTGAAGCAGATGTCCTAAAATGATAAGTCACATTGATCTTTGTCTGTTCAGAACTGCAAATCATACTAAGCACGTGCACCATTATCTTTTATGCAGCCTTCGAACATAGGTTTTGCTGCATAAATTTGTTCGTGGTTTTCTTGTTTGACAACTATGCTTACTCAATAGGCCATGTACCTTAGATTTCATGAGATGTTTGTACATTAACACCTCAAGTTTGATTAAACCCAATTCATGTTTTCTACTTTTGCCTCTAATCTAAGCCTTAATAATTCTAGAATTTGTTGTGCCATTTCCCGACTCAATATTTTGGTGCTTTCACTGAGAAAGACGATTCTCATACGTAAATCTAGCCATCTGTTGTGGATTGGAGTGTCCAGATGTTAGATCTAGAAAATTTTCATTAAAGAACTTGAAGAATTTGCATACAGGAATCAATGGCACCATCAAGGAAGTCAGTTAGATCGGAAGTGGTAGCTGGTGCATATGAATGAGCTTCTCATCATACAGAGGTTAGCAACCAGCCGGGAGCAACGTTGCCACGACCATATGTCCCTTAGTAGATGGTTACCAGAGTGGAGTTTGATAAGATGATGCAGAAGTTGAATCAAAGATGGTCAATAGTTAGAAGGCTCTGTTGGAAAAGATGGACGCTAGCATAGCTTTGCTGACCCAACAATCACAAAGAACCAGAAGGAGCAGGAGGGAGACTTCACCTGTTGGATTTGAAGAGAACTCATCTGCTTCTGGTCAGAATAGAAGAGATGGAAAACAAAAGTAGAAAGAAAAAACTACTGGAGCAGTAGGGGCAGTTGCTGGAGGAAGCAGGAGAGCTCCCTTTAAGGAGATTCATGTCGGTGCCGACCGAAATCGGGTCGGCACCGAAATGAATCTGGGACCTTTAGAGGGGCAGGGAGCTGAGGCTGTTGATTTGTCTGATTCCAAGGATGATTTGCAGCATGATCGCGACGACTATGAATTGGATGTTGATGTTCGAGATGTTGATGTACCTACAACTGCTATGGAGCTGATCATACGTCAGAAAAGGCCCAAAGGAGTGATTCTTTTGGAGACTGAAGAACTTAGACGTCAATGAGCAAATCGAGATCATTGACAGAGTTAAACACTTGACGTAGCTCCTAACAGTCGACCTCCGGGGTTCCATGCTAGCGAGGAGTACATGGCGGCTATGGGCAAGCGATTGGTGAAGGAAAATAAATGAAGAAAAAAATGAGGATTGAGGTTCTGTGTTGAGCAGAACTCCATTCATGGGAAGTATTTTGACGGAGGAGTATTCCAGAAGGTTTACGATGCCAACAATGCTATCGTGTAACGGGACTACCGACCCCAAGCCGCACTTGTTTAAATATGGATGATGTCAGAGCGACGGACGTGGTTCGATGTAGATGCTTTTCTATTTTTCTAGAAGGTGTTGCATCGATGTTGTTTACTTGACTTGCGCCGAAATCCATATCAACTTTCGATGAGTTGACAAAGAAATTTCTGGAGTAGTTTAGGCTCCACATTGCTCGCCCTAAGGACGTGATATCCTTGTCGAGCCTTTCCCAAGGACCTCAGGAACGTTGAAGAGATTCTTAAACAAGTTTAACATTGCAATTACAGAGGTTAATAATCCGAAGGAAGATTTGGTTTTTATGGCATTGGTCTGGGGCATACATCCGGACACAGACTTTGAAAAATGACTGAAGATGAAGCAGCCGACAACTATGGAGGAATTCCACTGAAAAACTAATCAGTTCTTGCGTTTGGAAGAAGCAAGTCAAGCTGCTGGAAAGACTGATAGTGGATTGTCGAAGGAGGTGATTCTAAGCAACGTGACGATTAAGCAAACCAGTGAAAGTTCGGTAATTTGGCATCAAATGTTGGTAATTCTAATAATAAAAAAAGAAAATCAGGGCTCTGGAGGCAGACGGAATGAAGCCAAGAAGCGCCCGGGAAATATGAGGCCGGATGAGTATACACCTCTAAACGGTAAGTTGGAAATTATATACCCTGCTACACAAGGCACATAAATGTATAAAAAGCCACTTAGGAGGGATGTGACTGAGGAAGAGCAATGCTCAGGCAAGTACCGTCGTTTTCATGAAACTTATGGTCACAACACAAACGAGTGCCGACATCTTGGAGATTTTATCGAGGAGTTAATAAGGTTAAAAAATTACAATAGTACGTGAGAGTGCTGTTGGATGACGGTCAAAATGCAAGACTCCAAGGACCGACTGCTCAAGGAAATCAATCTGGACCCAGTGGAGAGAGGTCCAGGCGTACTGATGGAGGAATAATCATAAGTACTATGATAGGAGGACCTCATCCAGTAGAGAAAAGCTGGAGGGAAATGGAGCGGTATGTGAGCTCGTTGAAGCACGTACCATATGAGAGTTGCTTTGCCATCGATGACGACGCTCCGGCTAAGCATCAATGGATGGTAATCTAGGATATTGTGTTGAAGGATAAGGATTCTGATGGAGTTGAAGTGCCAATATTCGACCCCATGGTGATTACGACTGTTATTGGCTCGGCTACGTTGCATCGGGTCTTGGTGGACAACATAAGTATTTAAAAGAACGTTCGATCAGATGAAAATCAGTATGAAAGATGTTAAGCCTTGTAAATCTAGGACTCAAGGATTTACAGACGAGATGAAACAACCAATTGGGACAATTGAGTAGTTCGTGGAGTTAGGTGGTGGAGACCACAATGTAGGTCTGATTTAGAAGTTTGTTATAGTGGATGAATATTCAGCGTACAATGCCTTTTTGGGCCGATCGGTCCTTGCTGATTTCAGGATAGCACGGACTCTTTGGTGCTTAATTTATGTGATTTATCATGAATTCAAGGGGCATTAAGGCTAATCCGGAGCAGATTACGCTTTGAGAAACGTGAGTGCCCTGACCACAAGGAGATGCAAAGCTTGAAAGGGAAGGTTGCCGCATTGAGTCAGTTTATCTCCAAGGCAACGGATAAGAGTATACCGTTCTTTAATGCTCTCAAAAAGGGAAAGAAGAACTTCGAATGGATGGCGTAATGTCGAATACCATCAAGGAATTGCTAAGGCATTTGGAGACGCCACCAGTTCTAATCCAAACCATTGGATGGAAAGAACTTGTTTGTAATTTGGCGGTGTATGCTCACGCACCGAGTGCAACATTGGTGCGTGAGGATGCGAGGATTCAATGGCCGGTTTATTATATCAGCAAACGATTTATTGGAGCTGAAAAGAATTACCAGAAGTTGAAAAAACTTGCCTATTGTTTGCTGGTTGCATCGGAGAAGTTGCCACCATATTTTTAGGCTCATCCGATTAAGGTGCTAACGGTTCAACCCTTGAATCCGGTACTATACTGACTCGAGACTTCAGAGAGGTTGCTGAAGTGGAATATTGAATTAAGTCGGTATGACATTACTTATCATCCGAGGAGAGCGATAAACGGAAAGGCGTTGGCAGACTTCATCGCAGAGTCTACCGTAGGAGATGGTGAAGAGGAAGGTGATATAGTCACACTTTCTCATTGGAAACTGTTTGTGGATTGAGCTTCGAACGAACGTAGTTCAGGTGCAGTAGTGCTTTAACTCCAAAAGGACGGTCGATTTGCTATGCATTGAAGTTTGAATTTTCCTCGACTAACAACGAGGCTGAGTGTGAGGCGTTGATAGCGGGACTCAGGATTACAAAGAAACTGGGAATAAGGACGTTGCATATATTTAGTGATTCCCAGTTGGTGGTTTGTCAAGTGAAGAAGGAATATCAGACTAAGGGTACGAGACTTGCTCTTTACTTGACAAAGGCAATGGAACTGTTGGATGATATAGAGCATTACACGATTACGTACATCTCTAGAGAGGATAATGCAAAGGCTGATTCGTTGGCTAAGTTAACTAGTTTCGAAGAAGCACAGCTGATGAGTTTGATTCCAGTGGTAGTTTTAACGGCTCCGAGTATCGACTAGATGGATGTCAAATGGATTTTGGAGACTGCAGAGAAAGAGAAGTCGTGGATGACTCCGATTAAGGATTATCTACTCAATGAGATTCTCTCGAGAGAAAGGAATGGACAAAAGAAATTCCTTCGAAAAGCACCATGGTTCATGATGCAAGGAGTACTTTTCATGAGAGGATTCTATCCCCTTGCTTAGGTGTGTAACCAAGGATGAAGCTAGGAAAATCCTCATGGAAGTCCATGAGGGTAGCTGTGGTGATCACACCGAGGAGCAGACGTTAGTGAAAAAGGCACTTCGCTACGGATATTTTTGGCCAACGATAAATTGAGATGCAACCGATTACACTAAGCGATGTAACCGTTATCCGAGATTTGCCAAGGTTCCGAGAGCTCCATCTGTAGAGCTTACGCAAATGGTTAGTCCGTGGTCATTCACGGTTTGGGGAGTTGGTATTATTGGTGTGCTACCAATAGAGAAAGGAGAAGCTAAGTACGCTATAGTTGCAGTCATAAAGTGGGCCGAAGCAGAACCGTTTTCCATAATCACAACGAAAAAGTGATCAACTTTGTAAGGAAAAACATCATCTGTAGGTTCGGAGTACCTTAAAAGATTATAACGCATAATGGAACTTAGTTCGAAAGTGCCGAGTTCAAGAATTTCTGCAACCTGTACAAGATTGAAAAAATCTTTTCAGCAGTAGAACACATACAGACGAACGGACAAGTGAAGACGGTGAATAAAATCATCAAGTCCACTTTGAAGAAACGGTTAACTAAAGCTAAAGACAACTGGATCGATGAGCTTCCACTGACATTGTGGGCTTATAGGACAACCTACAAGTCTGCGACTAAACGCACGTCGTTCGCTTTTGCCTACGGATCAAGGACCATGATCCCAATAGAATTAGAAGTCCTTCTCATCAAGGTTTTCAAAATGGAATTTAAATCGTAAATCGTAAGGTTTAAATTTTAAATTGAAGCGGGATTTAAATCGTAAATCATAGATTCAAAATATCCACATTTTAAGGTTTGTATGCACTTTGAGGCTGGTTTAGATGTTTGAACTTCTACAATTAAACTTAAAACTTATTTTTTTCCCTCTCAAATTCCATTTTAATTTTGTTTATAAACATTATAATGGGAATTGAGAATCTAAATAAGTATATTAAATATGTTACTATGAGTTGAATGTGTTTTTGATTGTGGTTTTAGCCAAGTTTGAATCGTAATGTAAATCGAATCGTTAAAGGAGGGATCCAATCTGAATCGGGATTTAAATCGTAAGATTTTAAGATTTTTGACAACAATGCTTCTCATCATAAAAGACATTACTATTCGAAGGTAAATAAGGAACTCTTGTTTCAGTCTATCGATTTGGTTAATGAGAAAATGTAGGAAGTAGAATTAAGGGTAGCTGTTCACCAGAAAAAAATGGCACGACATCTCAATATCAAGGTTCGGAGTCGTACCTTTGAGGTAGAGAATCTCGTTTTGAAATGAGTTCTAGGTACGAGAGCGCTCGATTCGAATTGGGAAGGTTCTTATGCAATCGGGCAAACGCTTGGAGACGAACGTTCAAGCTAGCTACTGTTGATGAAATCTTGATTCGATGTGTATGGAATAGCGACCTGTTGCGATGCTATTTTGCTTAGTTTTATTTTAGTTTATTTTATGCAAATAAGTCATCTAAGGATTTTGGGGACGATGTAATAAGGTAGGACCGGCCACATTTTCCATTTATAAATAAAGTTAGTTTCTTAAACCATTGGAATCGTGTTCTTGTAAGCAAAATCCTGTACTGTGTGATTAGCAGTGCAGTCAGATACCCGGGGATAGGTACATACTCCTTTAGTCCAAGATCAGAACAAATAAGTATAATCATAAGGGTCGATCGGATAATTCGGTCCTATTCTTCTGGTATTGACCATTGTCCGGAGATAGGCAAGGTCAATAAAAATTACCGGGTAGGTAGCAACATTCGTCGGTTTCCAAAGATAGAAACTGGTACGCATATATAAATTTAATGACCACGCTTGCGGTCTGACATGATACGCTAGGCGAAGGATGAGTGAGGACGGCCAACATACGCTTTTAGCCAAAACCAAGCAATAGGTGTAGCTGAAAGCGAATGCCCAGAGATAGGTATCCAAGTCATCGGTTCTAGGAGATAGAAACCGGTAGATGGACAAGACCTTCACGATCGCGCCTGTGGCCTAGTGGGACACGCTCGGTCGATGATAAGCGAGGATGGTCGTTGAAAAACGAAAACATGTGCTATCGGACTTCTCCGGTCCAGGAGTAGGGTCGAAAGAGTATAATCAGAATTGGACAATAAGATAATCTATCCCATGACGTTATTATCCGACCTATGGCTGGAAATAGGCAAGGTTGAAGTTTGATGCCCAGATTTTAAGATTTGGAGCAATGAGTACCGACAACAGGACTCGTTGTGTGGTATGACTACATAAAATGTATGGTTTCTCACGGCTTAGCGGGGTTCACTTCGCCGAGGTTGAATAGTGTAACTTTATGAATAACTTCGATTACGCTGGGTTATCGGTAAGGCCAAGAACATCAGAAAATAGACATTCAAAACGCTGTTTCCCAGAGATTGGAAATAGCACGAAGTTCAGATTATTTGTAATTCGTTAATGGCCAAAGGAAACTCGACCTGGATTAAACAAGAATAACCACGAAGTCGGTTAAATTATACTTTTGTTTAGCCAAACGGAATACTTTGGCAGTTAAAAAAAGGACTAAATAATGAATATAACTAAAGCAATTGCCTGAATTTTATTTATATGCATAGAGTTGCAATAAATAAAAGCATTGCACGGTGACACATGTATAACATGGATAAATTACAGTACAATCAATTATATTATATATACGGACAGTTGTACATAGGTATGTACAATATATAAAAATGTGAAAATGTAAATGGAACAAAGAGATTACAAGGGAAAAGTAGTCTTTCATAACATCACATTTTATATACGTCAATGTGCGTGGGGCCGCTCCAGCACAAACACGGCCCGTATACAACAAAAGGAAAAACAAAAAGGTACAACTTGAACACAGACAAAAATAAACAATTTTGCTGTCACTGTAGGATCAGCGAGGAACCTATTTCTTCTGACCCTTCTTCTTTCTGGCCTTGCTGCCTGAGCCATCATGATACCTCTTCTAGCTCCTCATCTTTTGGTGTACTGCTTTCAGAAGGGGTGGTGTCACCTTCGGTAGTAATGGTAGCGGGATCTTTAGGACGACTGATAGGGGCTCAGAAGTCTTCGTAGTAGCGTCGGTGCTGCCACTCTTCGAAGGATGGATGGTGATAGGAAGGATTCAAGAAGAAGGTTATGACTCTTCAGTGCTCGAAGGCTTTTCGAGACCATGCTCAATCTTAATCTTGGCATTAGACATATTAATTTTCCACCCCTTCGCCATAAAAATGGATTCGTTCGGGCCTGAGGTGTTAGTTATGGTGATGTCTTCCTCCAGGAACTTGGAAGTATCGTCCAACCCCTCATTGGCATCAATTTTCTTCGAATCAGTACCGTGTGTAGTGCTGGAAGAAAGGCTTGGAGAGACTAGTCCCGCGGTCACATGGGTTGACTTGGTGGTGATAGGCAGCAACGTCCATGCCTTGAGTGATTGGCGGCGGAGGAGGTGAGAGAAGAATGACCTGTAACTTCACAAACAAAGAAGTAGAGGTTAGTTACAGTCTCATGCGAGAACCGAAGGACTGCGAATACTGGTAAAACAAGGGATATACCTTCTTCTGGACTCAGTTGCTGGATAGAGGACTTAAAGATTTCCCCCTCTTCGCATGAATGCTAAGTTGGTGGATCAACGAAAGTGGGAACGTAGGGTTCAACATGAGTAATCACCACAGAGGCTGGGTGATGCAGCACTCACCTTAGGTCGCGTACGACCTAACTCCAAAGTCGCTGAAGAAAGCGCATCGCGAGCATCGCCAGTAAATCGCGAGCAAACCCTAGGTCGCTGATCGCTATGTCGCAAGCATTTCTTAAGTCGCGAACTTCTTAGGTCGCAAGCCTTCCTATGTCGTTGATGCCGATGTTCTTAGGTCGTTCCTGATGTTAAGTCGCAAACAATATCTCGCTAAGTCGTCCAGAATGTTTATGTCGCAAGTCCATGAAGTTGTTATATTTTCTAAGTAGCTTATGCTTTATGTCGTCTGTTATTAGGTCGCAAGCTATTATAACTTGTATTTGTTATGTCGTCAACTTGTATTTGTTATGTCGTAAGTCATTTGTTGTTGTAATTTCTTAGGTCGTATGTCGCTGTGTAGTTAAGTCGTGAGGTATGTTGAAGGTCATGTAACGACCTAGTGTTTGTATTTTCTTTGTTTGAGTCGTTAAGTCGCATACGACTTATGGGAGGCGTGAGTTGTATTTGCCTATAAAATAGGCGGGTGCTGGTTTATTTGTAAAAGTTGATTTTTGAATAGAGTTTATTTGTGTGCTTTGTGCCACCATTAAAATTGGTAGTTGAGTGTTATCTTCTATCTTCACCTTCGGCATTCGAGTGCGTCCGAATCAACGATGGTTGAAGCCAATTCACACGGAATCAAGTGCGCTTGATCAACGTTCGAAGAATTGTAGATCTTCTCTCACGGCATCGTGCGCGATCAACGTGTCGAAGATTGTTAGAATCCGGTATCTTCGTGATCAACAGATTTGGGCGTTTGGGTATTCTTAAATTCACCGATTTATCATCGATTCACCGATTATTTCCGCTAATCGTGTGAGATTCTGGACGGATTCGATTTACATCGTCGAATTCGCTTCCTTGGCTGCATCACTGGGATAACTCGGGTAGCCTTGGAGTTGGCCCCTTCAATTGTGGGAATATCCATTGTAAACTTTTGAAATTTAGGAGTTGATGATTCTACCCGACACGATACACTTGGGTCGGCAGGGGCTTCAACGGCAATTTTAGCAGCAGCATCTTTCGCGGCCAGAATAGCCTTTCCCGCTTCAAGTTTCTGAATACTTCAGCATCGAGGTACTTTGCTTTTAACTCGTCTTCGGTGAGGTCTTCACCGGATGCCTCTGCATGACGCAACACTTCCTCCCAACATCGGCGATGGTAACAACGTATGTACTTTCCAACCACTTTAAGTTCTTATATTAAATAACGTTGGTAAAAAACGGTTGAAGAGTGGTATTCAATTTTTCTCTATTCTTGACATTCCGCTTTTTCAACTCGTTTAGATTATGTGCAGCTGTAGTATAGTCAACTTGAGCGTTCAATCTCTTTGTCTTTACCAGGAGCATTTCAGACTTAAGTTTCTCCTTTTTAGCATGGAGTTTTGGATTTTAGCTGTCTAGTCCTCGATAGTTTTATCCCTTACCAAGATAGTTTCATCCTTCGCGGTAAGGGCTAATCCTTGTTAGCAAGCTGTGTCTTTAGAGTAGCATTGTTTTCATGAGCAGTTTTTAACAAATCTTTTATCACGATCTCGGCTTGGTTATGGGCTCTCTTCATCTCCTCCATCAAGCTTTTGGTCTTTGCCTCAGATTTCAGAGCAGCGTTTCTTTCTTTTTTGACCTTCTCTAAGTCTCTCTTGTAGCCTTTTATGAGACTATCACAGGTCTTCTTTTCAGATTCAAACGATTGGATATTCGTTTGGTTAATTCGGTTGACATTGGAGATGTCATACCAAAGCTTCTTCCACTCGTATCCATAGTCAACAAACTCATGAACACGTCCAATCTTGCGGTCCGCTTCTTCTTTAGAAATATTTTTGATGTCACGGTCAAACATGAAACCAGTTAAGCAAAGATCAGGAAAGGTACCCTTCACGCTATTAGATGGAGTTGAAGGAGTAGTGACTCCTTTGGATCGATGATGAATGGTAGTAGCAAGTGAAAGTGAAGTCGAAGTTTGTTGCCGCGAAGGAACGAGGCGGAGGAATGCCAGAAGAGGAGCCACAATGATCATGTGAATCATTGTGCCTCTTTTCATGGTCATATGGCCATCTCTCTTTGGCACACCTTTTCTTTTGATCCCTCTCAGCCTGACGGTCTCTTTCCACTTCTCGCGTTCTTTCTTTTTTGCAAGATTTCTCTTCTTCTATTTCGTGCTCTATGTGATAGCTGGAGTGAGGTTGGTATAGGTCAGGAATGCACTTCCTCTCCTCGAAAATTACCGTACTGGAATCAATCTCTTCGCATTGTACCTGAAATAAAAGAAAGGAGCGTGTCAGTTTCGAAACGTTGAGATAAGTGCGAATGCAAGAAGTGTGTTCATGATTCTAGAAGTGTGTAGAGTGCTGGTGCCCCCTAAGTACTATACAAACTATGTTCGGAAGGAAGTAAGGAAAGAGTCGCCTCCTTCGGCAAGGATACCCTCAGAAGGAAAGTTGAAGCCTAGGGAGCACTTGTTAAGAAGATCAACGATGGAATGTCGAAAACGCTCAACGAGCCAAAGATGTCTTCTAAAAAACCAACCGGAAGAGACGCTTTGGCTAATGGCGCCGTGCCTGGTTCTGCGGTTTGTTTGGAAGTCGTGATGATTATGCGCTTTGGATGCGACAAGACATGAAGTTTGGTGCGTTAGGGAGATGTCTTTCCGTACGACTTATCCCCCTCTTGACCGACATCATAGTCTCCGTCGTCTCCTTCGTCACTCTCTTGTTTTACATCTTTTCCCTTTTTCCTCTTCCATATTTTCTTCTTCCTGAATTGTTTCCATCTCAACTCGTTATTCTTATTCCATCGGAACTTCACCGACTATGTGTTCTTCTACCGCTCTATTAACAGGTTCATCAATGTTTGCCATGCCATACGAGCCTTCAACTTTTCATTGGAGATTGTCGCCAGAGCTGCGAGTGGGGGCAGAAGACCTGGTAGGCATCTTGAAACTACTCGGAGGAGCGACTGCAGGAACGACAAAACGTCGGGATGCAAGAGATTACATCGATGAAGGTTCTCATTTGTCAGGAGATAGGTAGTAAATCAGGGTCTAATGGGGATACTCTTAAGAGTTTGGAGAGTTTCAAAATGCCCCACCCTCACGGCTCGAGCGGGAATATCTGTGAAGGAAGGAGATAACATGTTAAATATTGGAAAGGCGAAAGTCGGAGCAAGAAGAAATACATAATTGAAATGGCCTTACTACGGGAAAACCAAGGCCTGTTGAAGCCGTACGGGCATCAGGTGAAAAATACTCGTTCTTAAAGTATAAACGTTTGTTATGAAGCATTTTAATGACCTTACATCGACACCAGACTTCGATGATCATATAGGACTGTGATTCATGTCGTTGCTTGAAGCTCAGGATGTGTGTTAGCTCTCCGAAGTTAGGAGCTCATTGGAATTGGTTCATGAACTACACATATTAGGAGCTCAGCAAAGCATATCCGTTGGGATGGACTTGGGTTAGAGTAAGCCCGAGCTCTTGAAGAAACATGCACAGGAATGGATTGAATGGCGGTACAACGCCGCCTAAGTATATGTATTCATTGCAAGTCGTATAGCCTATTAGAGGATTGTGTGCTTGTAGGCCTCGTATAGGAAGCAAGACATCACTTTCAGGAATTCTATGTTGTCGACAAATAGTTTGAAGTGTTTTGGGAGTTAGGACCGTTGACAATTGTTCGGGTGGATCATCCAGAACTCTTAAGCCAATGTGTTCATTTAAAGGAGGATGCTGTACTTGAATCGGTTCCGCCGAAACCATTGTTCTTCGAAGTTCCGCAGTGATTGAACGTTTGTGTAACAGCCCGCACCCTACTTAACGCAGATATTGTCCCCAACTTAGTCACCTCTGCCTCATGGGCTAAACCAAGGTGTGGGGTTTTGTTCCTCAAAAGGCCTTGACGTTGTTATGAGGTGAAGATTTTGGTATATAAGCAACCACTTCATAGAGTTTTTCCGTGATGTGAGACTATTATTACCATTTTGAAGGGGCGTTACAATCTCCCCCTTTAGAGCCCAACGTCCTCGTTGGCACCACCCAGGCGTCGTGGCTGTAACACGTACATACCACAATTCCGGCTGGGTATGGCTCTGATACCGATGTAACAGTCCGCACCCTACTTAACGCAGATATTGTCCTCAACTTAGTCACCTCCACCTCATGGGCCAAGCCAATGTGTGAGGTTTTGTTCCTTAAAAGGCCTCGACGTTGTTATGAGGTGAAGACTTTGATATATAAGCACCCACTTCATAGTGTTTTTCTACGACGTGAGACTATTATTCCCATTTTGAAGGGGTGTTACAGTTTGGGTCCAGAAGGTATGAAAGCCGAAGCCTGTGCGGTGGTAGACTCAACTTCAGAAGGAGTTGACGGTCCAGTGCCAACGTTGAATTTGGGAGAGTGACGTGTCATTCCGGACAGGAAAACTTGGTGTTCAACATTGTAAGGTATGTTTTATTTCAATTTTTTTTAAAATGTGTATTCGTGTGACCAACGCCCAGACCTCAACGGATGTCGACGTGTTTTGACTAATCGAATTTTGTACGTGGCCGAGGCAAGTGAATGTATTAATCTATGCAGTGTGAGTCCTGTGTCCCGTACATGACGAACAGATCATCGTGTGTAGATAGCTTGTTCGTGCTAGAAAAACGAGCCACGTTGCACGAAGAAATTGTGCATTGGATTTTACCCGTCATTGTTGGATAATCGATAACAGAACCGTTGTCCGGAGCGACACAGAACGTTCTTTTGCAGGAACACTGCAATAATTGGACTTATCGTGTAATGAAACTACTTGAGCGTCAGATCGCGTTTGATATGATCATCCTTTGCAAGGAATAGTCTTATTTGAGTTCGGAACGACAACTGTGACTAACTTTGAATTGGAAATGTATGTTCAAACTTCTTGAATGAATGAGATTGCTAAGGCATTGCAAACCTGTAGTTAACCCAAGAAAAGAACCCAAAGCAAGGAGTGGAGAAGCACCAAGTTGGCCTTTAGTCGGAATGAGGTTGGTGAGACTCTGGACCGTGTGTTGCTTGCTTCAGGTTGAACTTAGGCAGATCTCGGGGGAGGGCGGGGTTGCAATGCTCGATACTTAGAAGGTAGCCGATCACAGGCTGAAGCTCTCAATCACTGAACAATTGGTTGACAATCATGGGTGATCCACGACATGGCCGGCGGCATGCTCCGCCACCACGAGACGGCGACAACCCACCTTTAAAGTGCAAGATCGGGCCTAGGGTCTCCAAATCGGGTACGAATTCTCTTGGCGATGCGGCAACTGAAGCGGGAAGTTTTTGGCTTAGCATGGACAAGGGAATTTCTACCGTATAAAGCAATTGAATGGATAATCACAAATAGAGATAACGCTCCGAGGCAACTCTTAGATAACCAACAGACGTATATGAATGATGTCATATGCTTGTCTTGTTTCAGAACACGCTTTATTTCCAATAGAAGCATACTCTGGGGGCAAGTGTTACTCGCCTTTTAATCAAGCGGCTTTCAAGCGGATCTGGACGTTAGGATGAAGACGAAACGATTTAAGGATTCGAAAACCTTCGTGGAAGGACAATAGAAATGAACTCAAGAATTTGGATTGATGTTAGAGCTAAGGAAAGAGCTCGGTCCGATCATTTTTTATGCTCCTTGTTGACCTCTGGAGCTATGGCACGTAGATGGTTGGCTTGAGTGATCGTTTCGTTTCGAGGTGTAATTCTGAAGGAATATGTGAGCAACTCTAAGGAAATATTGAAGGAAAAAAGATAAGTATCAAAGATATCAGAACTTCTCAGAAACAAACACAACTTCTAAGGAAAAGTGCTCGGAGCTCGATGGATCAATAGAAAACCCAAAAAAGCAAGATAGGATAACTCTCTATCAAAAACTCAAGTGGGTACCGAACAAAAATGATCATTACCGAGATGAATTTATCGATCTAGGGAATCCATCCCCCTCTTCTGCTTTTTCGGATTTGATGTTAGACTCGATATATTAATTATCTAGTGATTCTGCTGGAAGACTTCCCTATAAATATAACGCTTACGGTATTGGAGAAAGAACCTTTGACATTTTGTTTTCTTCATCTCCTATCTCTCCTCGGCCAATCACTAAAAAAGTTACTGCTAGACTTGCCAAACCTTTGTACTTTGATTATAATCCATAATAAATAACAATACAGTGGACATAGGCCTTGGATTTGCCGAATCACTTTAAAAACTTTGGTGTATCTTTGTTTTATTTATTGTTCTTGCTAGATCTTTTGCTTTTAATTCATTTTGGGTGCTGTGTCATTTCCTAACTCAACATAATTATTGCTGTGATGCTGTTACAGAAAGAGAGAATAAAAATAAACCCCGCAACCTGTTCTCTTAGTTGAAATTCATGCGTCACTGCTATATTATTGTTGATTTGTTATATGTATTTATTTGATTCTTTCTTTTTTGCTTTCAAAAAATCGACAATAATTGGTATAATATGCCTTTTCCCTTCAGATAATTCATCTCTCTCATCTATTGAATCGATTCAAATTTGTCAATAAATAATTGTGTTATGGAAATTATCATTTATTGAATATAATCTGATAGCTGATTCACATATTATTGTGTAACATGAAAGTATCCCAATTATAATGGTCTTGTAAGCTGCAAAATTTTGCATATACAAAATTTCATTAGGGAGGTCAGCTATGCAATTAAAGCCTTGATTCAGCGCTTCGTTTCCTTTGGGTGCTAAGGTTTTACAACTTAGTGCTCTTGAATAGCTAATCCGCTTAAAGCAACGTTATTTACCACTATGCTTGCTATTTCAGCTTTCTTAGCACTCACTTTAGCAATTTTAGTACAAATATATTAATTTATCCGGTTCTCTTTTAAACCCAAGTAAGCTCGAGCATAGGTTTAATTCAAAGCCCCCATGCATAATATGAATCAGCACACCATTTCAATTTTCAAAATATAAACTGCATTGTTTAAGGCATTCTTGTATTTTGTTATATAGGAGCAAAAAATATTTCTTTTCCCTACCTTAACGATGTGAGAGTGATAATAAAATGATTTTGACCATTGGATTTTGCTTTGATATAGTTCTTTTGAACCACGTTGTTTTCCAATATGTCCTTGCTATATCGCCGTTGTAGCCTTTTATACCTCCACCGCTATGAAACCGCCAAATGCTTTAACTGCAATTATTGTCGATGAGTACTTGAAAATCAATCCGCATTCGTTCTTGCTACATCTCAAATCCCCTTTGATTTCGACCGCACATTCCGAATTAAATAATGCAATGAGGTGACAAGAGAGAGAAAATATATTATTTAAATCAGAATGTGGTTAAAATCGAAGGGAATAGAGGTGTAGCAAATATGAGGTGTAGCGATCCTTGTCTATATATATATATATATGATCATTTCCGTATCCGATAAATATCCATTTGATTTTTATCAAGGTAATAATATATATTATGCGTAATACGGATGAATAAAAACTGTACCGTTTCATTATGTTTTATGTACAAATGTGTTGTTAAACATTTTTTTTATTATCATATATTATTTATTTCTTCTGCATTGTTGAGAATTGACATTGAAACAGTTTCATACCGAGTCATATTTGTCTGTTTTTTATATTTATGAATTTATCAGTTGTAATTGGGTACTCAAAAATCTGATATTTGTCCAGTATCGTACATTTGTATATTTGGCATCTGGAAATGATTTTGGATACGGTTACAAATATAGCACTATTTGCATCCGAAAGTGTTCGATGATAGATCTAATTTCATATGGGTGTATTTATTGAAACAGCACTGCACAACCATTAATGCAGAACATTAATGGAGCATAACATTCTTTGGCATAAAAATGCTTGTCCAAGTCTCTCCATAAGTCTTCATCACATTGCCACTGAATATACAGTACTTGGGTACTAATACTGATCTTCTATATATATGTGTACAAATATATATACGCAGAATTCGTCTAGCCAGCGGATTGAAAATAGCACATCAGCAATTAGGAAACATACAACTTGTATCTCAATATTTGACAATATTGGGTACACTGGCACTGCAACTCCATGACATTGGACAAGCTAGAGAGATTTTGAAGTCATCACTTACTCTTGCGAAAACTCTATATGACATTCCAACACAGATTTGGGTTGTTTCAGTGCTATCAGGTTCTTATATTATAATTTTGGAATAATTTAATGTGATTAATTTATGTACATTGTATCAGAATAAATCGATCTCAGTAGGTAAACTCTTACCAAATTGAGGAGATTCAGAAGTGTAAACTGAATGACATGAGGATTTGCTAAAAGACGATTGGGATTTTCATTACATGGTAATGTAGTCATATAATCAGTGTTATTTTTGCACAGCCTTGTATCAAGAGGTAGGAGAAAGAGAAAACGAAATGGAAAACTCTGAATATGAACGAAAAAAGGAAGAGGACTTGCAGAAGAGACTGTCCGGAGCTCATTCGCACGTTCACCATTTTGAACTGGTATGCCGAAATGTAAATATGAAAGTTTTGACAATTACTTATTTTTTTGTTGGGATCACCCACAAAGTTTTTACCACTTACGTTAGTTGAATAAGGCCTTGTTTATACATACAATAACTTTGACCCATGCAATGCACATGCGATGAAAACAGTCTTGAGAAAAAAGTATTATAAGTTAAATAATCACATCATAATGTTACACATGATATTTTATAAGAAAATTATTGTTATCGTAGATGAAAATAAATAATAAAATATAATTAGAATATTGAATGTGTGAATGGGAGAAAAAATGCAAGAAATTAATATTTCAGAAAAAGTATGTATTGCTATTTGGATTATAGCTAATATAAATAATTTTAAAAAATATAAAGAAAAAAGATGTTATTTTTTTCCTAATAGGTATTCAAACATGAGATCTCTTTCTCATACACATGCATGTGTGTGTATAAGCTAGGATCAATAGCCTCCTTTCTTTAACCTCCAATCATAGCTCCTTGATTTCATCCATAAGTTTGCATTTAAATATTCATTATTTCTCTCTTAACGCATCATATTATTAATTAAATATGAACTTGTGGTTGAAATTATAGAGCTACAGTTGGGGGCTTAAAAATGGGAGTTATTGATCCTAGCTCTACACATGTTTAATTAAAAATAAACTGTAATATTTGTTAAATTCTGAGACGCGAACCTTGTCTCATTTGTATGTCATGGACATTTAGGTAAGTGTGCGGTCTGACCAAAATATCATGAATGTATCACAACTTTATTAAAGATTATAGTTAAAGCGGTCATATGATCACTCCATTTGCATCAGATGACTCCCCATACACATTGGGTCTTACGCGGCCATCTAAACTGAATTAGTTTCATTTTTTGATCATTAAAAATAAGCACAAACATTGTATCGCAGTGGACAATTTTTTTTTCTTTTTAAATGAGCAACTTAAGATTGTGTACCTTTGTATGCTTTTTCCTACAAGAAAATAATCTTAGCGACCTAGTAATAGAATTGATCAGCATGCAAGTATTTTCTGATATAATATAAAAAGCCCAACTTCCTAGTTAACAATCTTGATATTTGTATTCTGAGAATATTCATCATAGCTATAGTCTGTTCGAATGAGTTAATATCATGAGCAATATTTCAGATTGAGAAAGCCAGGATAGAAGTTAAACAATTGCACGGGCTAGATATTAAGAGAGCAATTGCCGGCCCATCTAACAAAGTCGATCTAGATATTCCAGAATCAATTGGATTACCTACACTTATTCCCTCCATCGCATTTTCCTCTAGACTACGAGATGGTGATTCGGTGAAGCGTGGAAAAAGGAAGGTCTAACTTTCTTACTGGAAATGAATTGACCAATGCAACAATTCTAAGGTAACTCAATAACTGAGATTTTTTGGTATGTATATATCTAGTAGCTCTCTTCTGGGAGGGAAAAAAATGTAATCTAATGACAGTTTTTCCGATTAATTTGAATTAACAACATTATATTGTAGATTTAAATTAGTAGCATGAAGGAAGACTTCATTATGGACATACCGTAGACAGCTTTTATACATATAATAAATGCTTAAGGTGTATTAAAGGTTCAGATAACGACTTTACACAAGTGAGAGTTCTTGTAGAACCAGGTATGCATCAATTCTAAGATGATGATATGCTTAATATTGAATTTTTTCATTGTTCACGATTTGACGTAATTTTTGTCAGAAATCTTATGAAGTCGTCCGATCCTGAGATTTGGGAAATGAAACAACATCTCTATTGTCCTCAACTCCAGTGACTAACATAACCAATTCTTCAAATGCAACAGTGAAACCTGAATGCTTAACATTGCCATATCTTCGAAGATCCAAATATGATTCATATTGCTTATCTGGCAATCCTAACTCTTGAATTCTGTTGTCATATAAATAGAAAGAAAACATTAGAACATGCACTTGTTTGTAATGTTACTTGTCACTGCATTTGCTTACCTTTCACTCATTTTTGTAATCCGTTCCTCTTTTTGGCTTCCTTGAACCAATACCCCAACCTTAAACGAACCATATGTACTCTTTTAATGACTGAATAATAAAATTGTTAAGAAAAAAAAACAAAAAACTTGATACTATACGAAGATCGAACCTTTGGTGCAATGATATCGAAGGCAAAGGCTGTCTTTTCATCATCGCTTAAGCGGACATTAAATGGTTTTACTCCTTTGGGATAATCATATATGATTATTGGTTGTTTAAAGATCTCATCAGCCAAGTATCTGCCATGATTTTACAATTAGAATGATGCTACTTAAACATTATCATATAGTAGAATACTGGAAATGATATTTTACTTTTCATGTTCTTTCGATAGACTGATTCCCCACTCTACTACTGTTTCCAAATTCTGGTTATTTGCCTGTGTAAAATCAGAGTTCAGTCACTTTCAGAGTTAACTAATTTTTGGGGTTAGGATTTAAAAATTTACCTTCTTTATCATCTCCAGTGCATCCGTGTAAGTTATCTTTTTGAAAGGGGTTGACACCAGAGATTTGAGTTGTTCAGCACAACGTGTGGTTGTGCGCTTCGATATAAGCTTTATATCCTGGGAACACGTTTTTATAACTGTCTTGAATAGAAATTTCAGAAAATCCTCCGCGCAATTCATTGTATCCTGAAAAAATGTGCAACTCTTCAGTTCATCCGACTCATAAAACAATCTATGGCACAATGCATTTCAGATTGAAAGAAATTACCTGAAGTTCTGCAAATGCCAATGCAGCCTCAACTGTCCATTTCTCTGCTAGATTCTCATTAGAATTTACATGTTTACCTGCTTGAAATATTGGTCCAAAGGTATAAACATTGCCAAGAGCACAAGCATAGCTCTCAAGATAAAGCTCAGGAAAGTCCGATGTACATGTCTTGAACATCCTGTTTTCTTTATTCTGCTTTTCCATCTGTAGAGCTAACTCACTTGCCTTCTGTAGATCTTTTAGAGCATTGATGAGAACTTCTTTGTTGCTGTCGCTTCTTTCTAACTCTTCCAATTGAGTTTTCTTCTGCTTAATTGCGGCATTAATTACTTCAATATTTATGTCTCGTCCGCCTTTCATTTGATCTATATCGGCTATGGTTTTTTCGCCTTTGCCATAGGTGTTTGTACTTTTGGTAGATTCAATCGCAATAGGTATATGAACATGAATAAAGCTGTTTTGTTTGAAGAACATATGGGTAGCGTGGGCAAGACTATGCCTAATCCGAGTTATAGATGCAACCTGTACAAAAATTGCAACTTTATTGACCACATCTAGCCAAGATTTGGATTTTTCTTGGTACTTGGGAGTTCATGGTACCGTATTTAGTTAGGTAGACTTGTCAACGAATAATTTCGGATGCGGATAGTGTCACATCCGCATCCGGAACCATTTTCAGATATCAGGTATCTGCATTCGTGGGTACAGAAAGATATCGAACTTTTATTTTATCCGCCGACGATCTCTAAATCAAAAAACATAAATAGAAATTTTTTTTTAACATAATTTTTTTTCAATGTCGTAGGTAATAAAAGTATGAAACATAAGTATGATAACAATAAATAGTTTTGAGCAGTTAATATATATTAAATGCATATAACATAAACTATTTATTTATTAAAACAATAAATACATTTTTTTTCATCGTACTAAAATATACACCATATAAACTATAATCTTCATAAAAACTGGATGAATAATTTTCAGATGCGGATGCCTTCGTATTCGCATCCATATCCATTTTTGAATATTAGATATTTACGGATGCAGATGAATTTCAGATTTTTGAATATCCGTAGACATGCTTATTGTTAGGAAGGATCTGACTATTTGCTCCGGAACCAGAGCAGCTAACCAGAGATAACACAATGTTTCCTTATTATTTGTCGACAAAATTTAAACAGAATCAAAAGAACTTAAAAGACTTTGGAAGAAAATAAGTTTTACCACTGAAGTTCGAGGCCGGAGATGTGGAAAAGACCGGATATACTCCATTGTTAATTTTGATTTTGATTTATTAAGCGGATAATTTTCAGGATCAACTGTCCCAACATGTAATACTTTCTCTGCTTTAAGTTCTACAGCATGCTTGCTTGATACTGAAGTTTTCTCGATTACACCTTGTACTAAAATGGATGTTCCGATGTGTGTGATTTGCCCTAGAGGGTATACAGATGAATCCACCGCCACCTAAATAATCAGGAAAACTAGTTTGTCAATATTGAGCATATTTTTAAAGTTTTGATACAAAAAACTTCAGTTTTTGGTACATGTACTAATTTAGCATCAGTACACATGTATACACACATTCTTGTATATTTGAAATCTGAATTTTATACCGTCAAAGTTTTTTCTTTTCTGAAATACTGACCTGAAGATTTTCAGCACAAGATCCATCATTGATTTTCAGGGAAGCAACAAAAGGTAAAGTCCTGGCCTTTGTTTTTTCCTCTACTTTCTTAACTGTAGCTGGTAGATTTCCTTTGTTTTTGAGAATACCAGCAATAAATCGATAAATTGGAAGTCGAGTTAAGATCACTTCTGGACTTGTAACATCTGTTACAGCCACTAATGCTTTGGCCTTCTCCTTACTTGACTGAACCCAACCACCAACAACAACTCTTTCGCCTACCAATCCGAGGCCTTTGTCTTCTCTTTCAATGATGGATTTTAGCACTACCCTTTTTGAGTATTTAAACTGCTCGACTTTTTGTTGCGTTACCATATTGTTTTTGTTTGTTTGTTTGGTTAAGGTGTTAGAATTAGAAAGATGAATATATAGTTGTCCTAAATGTGTAGAGAAGAAATGAAGAATGCTTTACTTGAGAAAGATAGTTTGATATATCTCTCGCTGAAGAAAAGTAAGGTAAAGATGTGATTAATTAGATGTTTTGCTCTGAAGCAATTTTGGATATTCTGTTCGGGACTGTTTTTTGCAAGTTTTTCCAAGGGAGATTAAAATGTTTTATTGACGTCTAGGATAACTAGTTCAAGGTCGTCCCAACCAATTTCGATGCCCTATTCGAATAATTTTTTCCGGTTTTTGTTGCTCCGCTATTTAATAAATAATAACACAGATTTATCTATTAAACAAAATGCAAATTTTATTACAAAATTTAACATTAATTACAATATATTGATCATGCCAAAATATCATTAACATATCAATACAATATTAGCAAAAAGATTGATTACTAATACCTCAGTTAACGGTGAAAAATGAAGAAAATATCGGTGTACTGAAAGTAGAGAGATAAGAGTTGTGGTTCGACCAAAGATGATCTGCTTCCATTATAAAAAAATTTCATATTACTTTCACTTCTACTATAGCAGCCTATATTACAAGATAATGACTGGAATGCAAAGATACTTAAAAGCTAAAGTTGTTCCACACTTTTGAAGGGGCAATGCATGAGATATTTATAGTAGCTGAAACTGATTCTTTGATGGTCAAGATTTCACTATGAAACAAGCGAAAAACGTGTTTGGCCGTTGATCTGGTCGAATGGGCCGATGGGAGAAAGTTGGAAAAGTGAAAGGAATGTGCAGTTGAGATGAGTGTCCATAGGGAACCGTACAAGGCCCATACCTTGCCTTTGTTGCACATTTAATGCATATGTACCGTGGCAGAACACTATGGGAGTACGATATAGTTTTTGTCATAAGAAGGCACACTTGGTTATGACCCGTACCATTTACTTTTGCATGCTGATGTGATAAGAATTATCGAGCTGTTCGGTGGATAGCTGAAGACGTGAAGAAAACAGAAAGTTGCTATGGACTAAGCCATGCAGGACGTGTGGAGCCGAGTGTGAGGCAACAGGATAGACTGTCTGAGATCGGTCAGAGGGGGGCTATGGAGAAGCCGGTCTAAACATAGGCTGGCCGTTGAGGTCGTATCGAGTTGAGCTAGCGAGCCGCAAGCTAGGCATCTTGTTGATGAAGAGGCTTGTCAGGCCGGATGTGAGAAGACCAGACGGACTGCCCGAGACCAGTTCAAGGCGACTGTACTGAAATCGGACCATTGATGGGTCATGCTCGAGCCTGTCTAGAGTTGTGATGGTCGACACATAGCTGGGAGAGGTGCTTGAGTAGATGGGATAATCTAGAGCCATGTTGAGTGTGCAAGCTTGAGAGAGTCGGTTGTGAGTGAGACGGGTCGGTGTGGACCAGACTGGGTTAGGCTTAGGTCTGGCTTTGGTTGATGAATTGGTTGTTGAAGCCGCTTCGGGTATGCTGTTCGCCTATTGACATAAGGTGTTTTTTGAGTAAATGGGGAACATAGGCCCACAGCTAAGAGGGAGGTCTAGCCGGTTTATCCCTAGCTTTGGTTGTTTTGTAGTGGATAGGCCCGGATTTGTGCTAGCCTGTCCCAGGCCGAGCAAGGCTATGAAGCTTCGATTTTTGTTTACCTTTTTTACTTGTAAACAAATGAGTAACATTTTTCCATCAAGTCTGTGTTCGTACGCGAGTGCGTACTTATCAAATCATGAAGATCCTATCGATTTGCCACTCTGCCATGCATTTAATGCGTCCACATGGCACTACACCTTTGGCTATGACGGTTCGCTTCTCAAGATGTGGCAGAGACATGTCATGTCCCTCACGTACATGGTGTGACACAACACTTGATTGCATTTAAATGGTCGAGATACTTTTTATTTTTTTGAGTATAACGACTATGATTGGAGGAGTAGGTATATAAATAACCCCTTCCTGTAACGACCCATATTTCACGTATCGGAGGATCGTAGAGTATTATATTTAAATGCATATGAGGTCATATGACTTTATAACTTAGGGAAATACCTAGTAGAGACATTTTCTACATTTAGAATTTTACCGGACGATTTTACCCTTGAAAATTTGTATCGGCTATAACTTTTGATAGAAGTCGAATTAGCTACCGAGACCACTTCCATTGAAAATATATGATGGTTACCATTTCTGCAGAGTGGTCATAATAACGATTTAGACTTTTTGGTTAGGAGATATAGATATTTGAAGATTGACAGCTTTTGGAGCAGCTTAGTGGGTAATTAGTAACTTTGGGGGCAAATCCACTAGCCCATTTCCGGTTTGGAGACCTTATATGGCTGAACTATCATCCCCAAATCATTTTTACAAACTCTCTCATAGACCTAAGCCACCATTAACCCATCCTCTATCCAGAACCATCTCTTTTCTCCTCCAAATCAAGTCTAAATTATACATTAGTGATAGATTAGCACGAAGATTCATTAGGGATATGCAAATCTATATATTTGGGAAGAAAAATTACATGTTTGATGTTCGTTTTCGGATCAACCTCGATTTGCGTGCAAAACTGGGATTTTTGGAGTTTTGGTGAGTGATTTATCATCTCCCGCCTTACTATATATATGTATCTATAAGTTTTGATATGTTTTAAATCCATTTTTAAAGTTAAAACCATGTTTTGGGACCGTTTTAAAGTGAAACCTGAAGTAAAAATGAATTTAAATTATTTCAAAGTGTTCTAATCATGTTTTTTGATGTACGGTTGCCTTGATTTGTTTTAGGCTATGTTAGAGACTTATTATAGGATGATTTGCAATGAATTGTTGTATGTGCATGTTTGAATATTTGAATGTTGTTTGGTGCATGCATGGTGTTTGCTTGTATGGTTGAAAATGCTCATCGAAGAAACTTAGAGTTAGGAACCGTGAAACCAGGCTTCGATAGATTGACGCGAGGTTGTTGAGAGTTGTATCGCTGCATAGAGATTGCACAAGGGTCGAAGAATGGAGCGTAGCAATGAAATCGTTGCGAAATCAAGAAGTGGGGGTACTACAAGATTTTTGTTCGGTGGTAGGCTGTTCGGTGGTAGGCTTGTTCGGTGATTGGTTGACTTGAAGTGGGATTGGTTCGGTGGTTGAGCATTGAAGTTGGTTTGGCAGTGGTGGAAGACTGGACAGGAGTTCCTGTCCCGTAGGCATCTTGGTTCGGTAGAAGGAGGGATCAGACAGGATTTCCTGTCCAGTGTTGCCTTGGTTTGGCATTGAAGGGACCGAACATCATTTGCTCTCCAGTAGTAGGATGAAGGACCGAACAACAATCATCGATCGGTGATCCTATAGGAGATTGGATAGACCTTTCTGTCCGATGGGGCTATTGTAACGACCCTACTTTTGAATAACATTATTTAGGACATTTAATTAGGTAAATTAAATGAAATAATGTAAATGGTTAAGGGATTGAGATTTGAATAATATAGGGTAGTCGTGCCTAATGAACTAAAAAGGAAGTTAAAATGAAATAGATAGGGGAAATAGATACGGGCAAAATAGGAATGAGTTATATTCTAATATCCTAAACCCTCATGCCACTTTCATTTTACACATCCACAAACAAAACTAAATCTAAGAAGAGGCCGACCACCATTAAGGGAAAGCAAGAGGAAATTAAGCAAGAATCAAAAGAAGGAAGCTTAATCAATTCATTCAAGAAGCAAATCTCAAATTCCTTAATCACAAGCTAAAAGTAAATAATAGGTTACATCTCATATTTTCTTATTTTCGGCTCTAGATTAGATCCGAATATGTTTTGCAAAGTATTATGCCATGTTTTGAATGATAAATAGATATATATATACTCGTTGATGAATTTTGCTTGTTCATATAGATTTTTATGATAAGTTATGATTGAAAATCCTATCAAATGACATCCAAATCCCTTGCGATTTTGATATAAGGTCAGAGATAATATTTTAGGGACGAGTTTCAAGTTTCATAATTTTCTGAATTAATGTGGATTTACTATGAATTTTATGGTGAAGAAAATGGTTAAATTGGGTTTAAATTAATTACGGCCATTATATGTTAGCTTTGGGTCAGAAATTTATGTATGTTAGAAAACATATTAAAAATGATTTATGAGAAATTTTGGAGAACTTTCTTAAGTGTTTTAATAAGTATATAAAATTATTTAAGGTATGAGACTTAAATGTTTTATATGTTTATAAAAGGAGAAGGGCAATCTGTAAATGTTTTAAATTGTTAATCTCTGAAATTCGGCAGCATTTTTAGAAAAGATTTTGGAAAAGTATTGACAACCAATAATATGTTGACAAACAAAACAAGTTAGTTAGAAAGAAATTACTTTATAAAGTTAAAAATCAGATTTACAAGGTTTTGCTGTTTCGCCACTTTCGGCAGCTAACTTTAGACACCATACTTTCGCCTCCGTCATAGTCGAAACCAATACACATGATATCAAAGACTTGGTACGTAGTGGATTGGAGATAGGCGATAGGTATTAGAGTCGGAACGTGCCTTCGAAGGGGTCGAGACCTTGTTTTGCTTTTAAAGGAAATGCGCTTGCTTTGCTTTCAAATAAGATAGTTTTCGACTTGGTTAAGTGTTTTATAGAAAAGAGCCTTCGAAAGGGGTTTTCGCCTTAGTTTTATGAATATGCTTTCGAAGGGGTCGAAACCTCGTTGCCGCATGTTACCATTCGAAGCAATGCCTTCGAAATGGTCCTTTTGCTTTAAACCCTGAGCCGCTTCTCCAATGCTTTCGAAGGAGTTGGTTTCGGCACTATCCACTTTTTTGCTTAGGAAATTGCTTTCAAAAGAGTTGCTTTCGACTTAGTTCTTTTAAGACCTTTTTTATATTTTTAAGGTTAAACCCAAAGGTTTCGAAAGGAAGCTTTTAAATGGTTTCGAAACTATGTTTCATATATTTTTACTTTAACCCAATGCTTTCGAAAAGTTTGTTTCAAAGTAGAAGACTTTGATGTTTTCGAAAGGTATATGATTAAGGTTTCGAAGGGGTGATTCCCCAATATTTTCGAAAGGTTTACCTTAGTGTTTGAATGGAAGGTTTTCAATATTTTCGAAAGGCATGTTTAAAGTGTTTTGAAGAAGGATGTCTAAGGTTTTATAAAGCTTTCAAAATGGACGCTTTCAATGTTTTCGAAATGTCTATGTTAAAGGGTTTCGAAAGATATGTTTTGTCCTTTCGGCCTAATGTTATAAAGTAAAGTAGTTAACTTGTATCGAAAGGAGTACTTTCAATGGTTTTGAAAGGGGGCACTTTCAAAGGTTTCGAAAGAGATTGTTTAAAGGCTTTAAACAAAGGTTTCGAATGTTTTCATCAACAATGATTTGAATAAAGCATATACCATGACAAGAGATTTGAGCAAAGCAAATAGTATGTTTTCATTGTTTAAGTATGATTTAAAGGGTTAAATCAATTTGAAAATGTTTTCAAGGAAAAATTTGATGGGTAGTTAACCTTAAGTAAACGACTCAGATATTTGTATACCAGATGAGACTGGTATAAGGTCACGTCCTATACATTAGCTATAGCCCCTAGCTAATTTAGTCCAAAATTCCAGTGTATAGGGCTTAGTCACAAGTAAGAATTTAAAGATGGTTACACACAGAAATGAATATATATATATATATATATATATATATATATATAGAGGAGGACTTGTTATTGGTGAGCTCGCAAAACCATTAGGATCAGGTGACCCTGAGAGAAGTAAGTTAAGGACAGACCATTCAGAAGTCTGTCTAAGAGATGTTAGATTATTTATTTTGTTTGGTAGGCCCGAGTCAGCCAATGTTTAGTAGTTAGACAAACAAAACTATACTGTTCGGACAGATAGTCCATTTCTTACATGTTTTATGAGAATATATGTTATTTTCATTATTGATTTAATAAGTTTGATTGCAGGATTCTAATTTGCAAAAAGATATGTTTTAAAGAGATATTAGTGAGGGGAAACTCGTTCCACTAAGTGGTGTGGTCTCACTTAATATCAGTAAAACTATTATTCACACCAGACTTTATGTCTGACTCGAAGTTTATGTTTTCCCCTTAAACTCTCGGGTGCTCAAAATTCAATTTGAGTAGATTGAGAGTTAAGGTTTTTCAAGTTTAGTAGGTTGGGCGAATAAAGCTTCCGAAGACGTGCAGGAGGCAAAACTAGCTATATAGGAGCTATTTAGTTTTATTTCCGCTGTGATGTATTAAGACTTGTGTGTATATTTATTACTCTGATCATCCAAGGCAGCATCTTCATATGTCGCTCTTAGCGTATTTTGTAATAATTATATTTGATCAAAACCCGGGAATCGTTTTGGGATTATGTATCTGAATATGAAATATTGATTTGAAATGTAACCAGAAAAGTTGTTTTAATTCATGTTGATTTTATTTCATATTCGTGGGCTTCTGATATTATGGGTACCATTAACATTACCGTATTTTGTCACATGAAGCTAATACTATGGATGACTGCAGCATCTGTAGCGCTTAGCTTCGGACCTCAAGATAGGGGATATTACAGCTATGCCCGAGCACCGAATATGGGTGCTTGGGTTGTATCATGACATGTCTGGACGGCTTCGAGTCAGGGCATGGTTGCTTAGGGTTAGAGAGGGGATGGCCTTGGATTCTGTGCGACAACAAAGGAAGCGATAACATGGTCTTTGACATGATGACTTTGGTGTTGGAAATGCAGATTACGGATCTTAAGGCAGAATTGACACTAGAGAGGGGGAGGGGGTGAATAGTGTTTAACTAATTTTATGAATCTTTTCAAATTAAATTCAAACAGATGCAATTCACAAACACAGAAAAAATCACAGAATCAGACACTGATGCAAATAGTAAATAAAAGCAGTAAAGGAAAGAACACACCGGAATTTTATACTGGTTCGGAGTTACCCTACATCCAGTCCCACACAATTCCTTGCGCATATTTCTTTTCAAATATAATGTTGATATTACAACCTCGATTTCAAGGCCACGAGATACACCCTCCTGTCTCCGAGTCCAGGGCAAACTCTCTTGATTTAATCAGGCTACAAGATCACCTAATTGATTTACGGGATACAGTCACACCCAATTGATTTACGGGCCACAATCACACCTTTTCCAATCACACTTTGATAGAGAGAGACTCGTTATACTTCGATCTTTCGATTGTTGATTACAAATGATCCTATAACTCTGAATAGCACTAAGATCTTTGAGAGAGAGTGGCAGAGAATAAAACTAGAGACGATCGAGTTTGATTCACTTAGGATTTCGGTAGAAATTTGTTAAAGTATTTGAAATATAAGAGAATATTTGAGTGGAGAAGGAGTGAAGAAATGAAGAAAAACTAACTTAAAATTCGTTGAAAACAACTGGTATTTATAGGAGAAAACGGTCATGTTCATTCGCGGAAGGTTATGACGAATAGACAATTCTTTTGAAAATTTGAAATTTGAATTCTACGGTTACCATGTCAACATGGGGGGTAGGGCATGTCGACATCCCCTAGTATATTTTGAAAATTGAATTTTGTTTTAAAAGAGATTTTCTTTCTAAAGTTTGTCAAAACAATCTTAGAACTTTGTAAACTATTTTGAATATACTTTATGATTATAAAATCCTTTGGAAAGTAATCTTACAAAATATAAAAGTAATAAAAACTAAATATATAAATATTTTGAGATTAAAGCTAAAACATTAAAACTAGGAGATAGGTTAAAAACAGGAAATGATTTTGAAATTAATATGATTAAAAATAGTTTTTGAATTAAGGCTAAAATATTTAAATTTATAGAGATCACTTTAAAAAGATAGTTTTGAAAAAATAAATCATTTTGAAAATTTCATGGATTCCATTCCACTAAAGAAGGTCGTGGGTTCCATCCCACTAAAGTGGTCATGGGTTCCATCCCACTATTAAAGCGGGAAGGTGGATTCCATTCCACAATTAAAATCCGAATACTTTTTTTAGTGCTATTATGAAGTTTTAACATAAATCTAGGCTCTATTACATATCTTGATATCTTGAACTCTTGATACTCATGAGTCTTCAGTCTTGATTTCTTCAATCTTGAATTCGTCAGTCTTGAACCTCTATACTTAGTCTTGAATCTTTATACTGTACAGTCTTCATTCTCAGTACCTACACACACACACATACATATATATATATATATATAACCTGCATATACATATATATCTAGACAAGAATATTAGTATTTATATTTTATAACAAGTCCTAAGGTTGTTGTCATCAAAACCATCATCTCAGAAACTAACAATCTCCCCCTTTTCGATGATGACAACCTATGTTTATAAAATTTACTCCAACAAACTTTGATTCTACTCCGACTCCTCCTTATTCCAACAACTCCCCCTTAATCTACTAACCCCTCTTAATCTAAGCCTATCTAACCTATTTTATAATTCTCCACATTTGTCATCAACAAAAACCAATCCTAAACTACATAACTCCCCCTTAAACTATGGAACTTAAAGCTAATAACGAGTATAATAAGCGAAACTTAAATCTAATTTTATTATCTATGATGTTACATTACACACATATATGAAACATAGACACAAATATATACAAGTACATAAAATATAAAAACATTAATATAATAACACTCTAACGAGAGTCCTTGACAATTGGTGACTTGTGAATCGAACAATTAGGGTAATGGAGACACAAGTTTCCATGTTGTTCAACCAAATTACCATTTTTGTCAAAACAGACTTCTTCAACGCAAACAATATTATCTACTTTTTCGGTTTGATTTACAACCATCATAGTCCACATCAGAATATGAGATTAAATCAAATGAATCATTTTTAGGGTAAAATAGGCCATAGTCTAAAATGTGTTTAACATATTTAATAATAGTTGCAATAGCTTTGGTGTCACACTTTTTTGGTATCAACGTGAATTACCAAAAACGCCCCTATATATATATTATCAAATCATAATCACCTAAAAATAGGATCTAATACTAAACTTCTTTTACAAATTCAAATGCCCCTAAAAGTAGGTTCTAACAATTAAAAATGCTTTACAAATTCCGAACACTTCTAAAAATAGGATCTAAAATTAATCTTTCTTTACAAATTCAAAATACTTCTTTACAAATATATAAATCTTAATATCACTTGAAAATAAAAAATCATTTTTTGATTGATTTAAACATATACAATTTATAAAAAACGCAATTCACGCGCGAAGCGTGTGCCGTAACGCTCGTATCTTAGAATACGTTTAACAGCTTTTAAATGGGTTTCTTTGGGTTGAAATTGGTATCTTGCACAGAGATAGACACTATGCATGATATCAGGCCTACTCGTAGTTATATAGAGTAGCGATCCAACCATTCCCCTGTATAGTTTTTGATCATCATCTTTTGACATGTCTTCTTTATTCAAGGCTTCATTGGTTGCCATAAGAGTGGGTTTTCCACTCGCAGTGGTCATACCAAACTGACTAACTAGATCCCTAGCATATTTTTCTTGACTAATGAAAATACCACCATCTAATTGTTTTATTTGCAATCCTAAAAAGAAAGTAAGTTCACCCATATGACTCATCTCAAACTCTTTTGTCATTATTTCAGAAAACTCTTTGTTCATTTCATTGTTTATTGATCCAAAAATTATATCATCCACATCAATCTGTACTAATTGGATATCATTTTTGTTTCTTTTAATAAAAAGAGTATTATCTAATTTACTAATTTCAAAATTTGATTGTTATAGGTAAGATCTTAGTCTGTCATACTAGGCTCTAGGAGCTTGTTTCAGACCGTATAAAAATTTCTTTAATTTGTAAACATGATTTGAAAACTTTTCTTCTTCAAAAAGTGGAGGTTGTTCAACATAAACATCCTCTTTAACAAAACCATTTAAAAAGACACTTTTGACATCCATTTGAAATAATTTGAAATTGTTGTGATTTGCGAAAGCAAGTAGAATTCTAATGGCTTCTAATCTTGCCACGGGTGTAAAGGTTTCATCATAGTCTATTCCTTCTTCTTGATAATAACCTTGCGCGACTAACCGAGCTTTATTTCTAACGACCTCACCTTGTTCATTCCTTTTATTTTACAAACCCATTTGGTTCCTACTATAGTTTTGTCCTCATGTCTAGGAATAAGTTCCCATACATCATTTCTGGTGAATTGATTCAGTTCTTCTTGCATAGCAAGAATCCATGAATCATCAGATGACGCTTTCTTTATATTTTTGGGTTCAATAGTTGATATAAAAGCTACATTACTCATCTTATTTAGTTGATTTCTAGTTCTAACAACAGATTCAATATTTCCTAGTATATTTTCTATAGGATGATCTTTTAAAAGCCTGATCCTTTTATTATGATGAACAGTTTCACAATTTATTTCATTTGATTCGTTATTTAAAGTAACAAAATAATCTTCAACATTTATTTGAACAAAATCTTTGAAATTTTCATCAAAAGTTACATGCATTATTTCTTCAATGGTGTCAGTTTTTAAATTGAAAACTCTGTATGCTTTACTTCTATTAGAATATCAGATAAAGATTCCTTTGTCGGATTTAGGATCAAATTTATCCAAATTGTCCTTTGTATTTAGAAGAAAACATTTACTTACATAAACTTTAAAATAAGATACCTTTGGTTTCTTATTGAAAAGAAGTTCATATGGTGTTTTATTGGTTAGAGGTCTAACTAAAATCCTATTCAAAATGTAACAAGCTATAGCGACTACTTCAGCCCAAAAATTTCTTAGTAATTTATTATCTGAAAGCATAGTTCTTGCACACTCTTGAATCGTCCTATTTTTACGCTCTACCACTCCGTTTTGTTATGGAGTTCTTGGAAAAGAAAATTTATGAGTTATTTCTTTTTGATTACAAAAATTCTCAAAATTTTCATTTTCAAATTCTCCACTGTGATCACTACGAATAGTTTTGATTTTTAAAGAAAGTTGATTTTGAATTCTTTTGCAAAAGTTTTAAATAAATCAAAAGCATCACTTTTATGTTCCATAAAAATTTTCCATGTAAATCTAGAATAATCATCTACAATTACAAAAACATATTTACTGTGATTTATTGACTGAATTTGAGATGGACCAAACAGATCTAAATGAAGTAACCCAGGAGGTTTTGAAGTTGAAATCTTATCTTTCAATTTGAATGAACTCTTCCTAAGTTTTCCTAATTAACAAGCATCACATATACTATCTACTTTAAAATCCATTTTAGGAAGACCTTTTACTAGATCAAGTTTTGAAAGTCTAGATTAAAGTTCGAAATTCAAATGTCCAAATCTTTTATGCTAAATACAAGGGTCACTTGTATTAGCCAAAAGACAGTTTATCATTTGTGATTTTTATACCGAGAATATAAATATTTTTCTTCCTAATTTCTTCAAAGATAATATTTGATTTATTATCTTTGATGTGACACTTATTGATGTGCACGTAAATGTGCATATATTTACATCCATATTTTATCTCTTTTTATTTAAATAAACATCATATTTGGGCATTTTTACATGTTAAAACCAAAATTCAATTATTTTCAAACCATCATATTTTCATCTTCATTCAGGGGCAAAATGGTCATTTGTGTGCATGTGTTAATTTAAGAATTTTTACTTGGACAATTTTTATGATTTTTATAGATATTTTGATGTATTTGGAAGTGGGATTCATGATGATATATGCATGCACAAGGAAATACAAAGGAATGAAGAGGAAATAATTCAAGTTCAAGATCATGGAGGACCCCACCCACTTACCTAAATGTACAATTATGAGCCAATGGACAACTAAGTGGAGGTTAAAGCTTCATGCACAACAAATGATAGATTAATTAGTGGCTAATGGTTACTTGGTGGCCACACTTCCTAAAGGGCATTTTGGGAAGCACCCTAAAAATGGAATTAGGGTTTTATGCATGTTTAAATAGCCCACTTGTGTACATGAAAAGATCATCTACTCTTTCATTTTACTTAGGAAATTAAGAGATCAAATTGTAAGCTCAATGTTCTATGAAATAAAAATGGCTTCCAAGCCTCTTTCTTCTCTCTTTTCTACATGCTTTCCTTTGTTTTATTGTTAATGTTTATTTCTATGCTCTCTTTTCCTTTAATGTTCATAGCTTAGATTTACATTTATGCAAGTAGCGTAGCTTTAATTTTTATGCAATTAGTTACTAGTTAATCTCTCTTTCTTCTTTTGCTTAGTTTTTATTTCTTTGCTCTTTCATGTTGAAATTTACAAGTGTTGCTTCAATGCCACAAATGAGTAGCTAAACCCTTCAATTTAGGGGTAATGAAGCTCTCAAATATTATGTAATTTCAACATTTTATGATTTATGATCTCATTTGGTTTATGCTTCATGAAGTGAGTTTTGATTCAAGTTTATACAAGTGGGTTTGATAGCTTATGTTGCTTTTGCAAATGAGCTATTCTTATTCAACATAAACACAAGTTGCATCATCATTTGCTAATCCATTTTTGATTTTGAAATGAAAGTAAAAATGAAATTTGATGATCTATATTACTAGTTACAATAGTAAATAGATCATACTTAAAATAACTTTGGCTTTGGCTTCATTTTCTTGAGAATTATAAGTGGTATAATTGTTGTATTATAGTTTGATGGTTTGTGTTATGTTAATTAATAACATAAACAAACCATACTTATGATAAATGCAACACTTATTTCACTTAATATCAAAGTTAGAGATCATAAATTCTATGTTTGTTGATTTACAAAAATATTATAGTGGATTTGCCTCTAAATTGTTCTCTAGTTTAATAGTTTTTAAATCACGTTTTAATTCTAGCTTTTGTAGTTAACAACTTCATTTCACTTTGGTCTAATTTGATTGAATAGGAAATTTTAAAATCTCATCAATTCCCTGCGGATCGACCCGTATTCGCCACGTACTACAAAGTGTACGCCGTGCGCTTGCGGTTATTTTAATTTAAATTCGTTCGACGGTTTACTAAACCGATAGAATTTTCGTCGACGAACAAGTTTTTGGCGCCGTTGCTGGGGATTTGCTTTGATTTTGATTTTCTATTCTTCGGATTATTTTCTTTTGATTATATTGTGTGTTTTATGTGTGAGTGAATTTAAAAAAAATTTGTTGTGTGTGTTTGATTTGTGCATGCATTTGTTTGTGTGTTTGTAGTTTTCATTTTGCATTTGCATTTGCATTTCGAGAAAAAAAAGCCATACAGAATTTCAAAAAGAAAAAAAATTCCATTCGATTTTCCATTTCATTTACAAGTTTTATTTTACAATTTACAAAAAAAAGAACAGTGTATATTTGTGCACTGTTCACCGTGCACAGCCATTCCTCTCTGTTTTCACTCCTTCCCTCCTCCAAACTACAGTCCATTGCCTAACTCCGCCCACTGCATCATCTACTGCGTTCCTCCCTGACCACTAGCTATTTGCATCAGTGCACTGGAAAACACATTACCACCAGCAACTACAGTGCCGACAGCCAACATATCATCAATTGTTAAACCACTTTTAGCAACCATATTCACCAGTTCTATCCTCTACACTAACAACTCAACCACCATACATATTTCTAGCAATAACTCCTCTGACTTGCTCACAACATTGCCTGCAATACCACACCTTCACAACAGTTCACAACCAACTTTCACCATCATCATACCCGACTACCCCTTTCTTCTGTTGCAAAACATCACCATATAACCCATCAATTCACAACAACACAGTTCAACCACCGAACAACCACATTACTTCACATATACACTCCTTTCCCATTACCATTCCCACTACTTCCCTTATCACCTACCTGCTCACAACCAACCACCTTCAATCAACAAACTCACTGACATATACATCTCACTGCCCTTCGCCAATTCAAAAAACTCACTGACATACTTCCCCTCTACCAACACTTTCCTCCCCTTCAGACATAGCACTGCCATTTCAACATATTCCAGAAAACACTCACTGACCAAACTACAAAATCCACCTCTGCCATATTCACAACCAAGCACTCAAACACTGCAGTCATCATCCTTCAACTCTCATTCAACCAAGCTACTGCGACATCCATCCACCTGATCAAAACTTGAACCCATCACAACTGCCATTACTTCCCACTTCATTCACGATCAAACCATCATGCACTGCCACCACCATTGAAATCTACCATTGCCTACCGCTGCAACACACTGTCACTGTCCCAAACAACCGACCACATCACGATTTTGCCCATTCCTCTCCTTCGACTACATCGCCTTATACTGTGTCCAACATCAAATACCCCCATAGTGTACTGCCTGTCACACTCACTACCTCTCAGATCACCATTTCAACCTGTTGCCTCTTCGCATATCCTTCACGTATTCCCTCCTCACCAACCTCCTTGTTCCTTACCTAACTGTCAAACATTGCCACCAGGAAAAAATTTACTGCCTTGCCCACATCCCTCTGCCGACCAGAGACTCACGCAACATCAAACCGCATGGTCCTCTCTTCCATAATCCTCAACAAACTCGCTTCCAATCACTGCCTCTCGAACCCACGAACAACCAAGCACTCGAACTCGAAGCACAGCATCGCCCACGCCCCAAATCGAACTCGCAACTCCATCTCCTCAATTGCCATCACCTTCACCATCACTTGCAATTCAGGACTGTCAGGGGATTCGCTTTTTGCTCCTCAATGAATTGCGGATAACTCATAACACGATTTTAGGAATTAATTGATTTTGGGAATTTCGCATTTTGGAAATAATTTTGTTCGATGATTTCTTGATTAAGAAGGAGGTGATTTTTGTTATTGCAGTAGTTAAACTTAGTATAGATTTCTTGGGTAGGTAACGTGTTGGGCCGGGTTTGGTTAGTTTTAAACGCTGAGTAAAAAAAAAACAAATTGTTTTGTGGAGGTAGTTTTAAAATTGTTGTTTATTTTGTTTTCTTAGTTTGTTTCAATATATATTTTTTCGTTTTCTTTCTCTGTTCCACAATTTTTTTTATGTAAAACTTTACTTTTAGGTTTCCTCTCCAAAAAAAAAATTAAAAAAAATCCGATTTTTTTTTTTCAAATTTGTTTAATTTTCATTTTTCATTTGTTTTCACTTATTTTAGTTTTCATTTATTTTATTTTCAATTGTTTGTTTTTCGCTTATTTTGTTTTTCATCTTTGAAAAAAAAAACAACCAAAAAATAATAATAACAATTGTATATTTCTTGTTTTTATTTTCAGGTTGCAAAAGCAGAAAAGTAAAGGAGCTGCTTGCTAAAAATAACTGCTTCGCTTTGCTTGCAAAAAAAAAAACTGCTTGGTTGCTATATATATTGTTTTTAATTTCTTGCATTGTTGATTGCTTGCATTTGTATATATAAAAAAAACATAAAAAAAAAACAAAAATCCATTCGTAGTTGCATTGTTAATTCACATTTAATTTTTGTTTTGCATCCATTTCATCTTATTTTCTTTTCTAAGGGCAATACCCCAATTCACATAAGGTGAGGGATTTCATCACCCTTTCCTTAGCCCACAAACACATTTCATCGTAGAATTTGACTAATAATAAAGGTTAGACATTCGACTTAAGGGTGTCGCGAGCTCATCTAGGGCTTAATTGTATCTTCACAATTGTTTTCGTTGAACAATTTTATTTCTTGGTGTCTAGGCTACGACAGAGTAATAACTAGTTATAAAAATTACGGTGATACGTAAATATTATACTGGTTGTTCCTCTGAAGGTACTTAAACCTTCGGCTGCATTGCTACGGTGATTCGTGGTGCACCGATAACCCCTGCCCGTTACCTGGCTGAGAAATATTTTTGTTGATTTAAGACAAAGTGTGATTATACAATTTTGGGTTAGGAGCTACTAAGGATAGAAAACTGTAATTAAGTCCTTTGCATTCATTTAGTTGCATTAGTTCATGCATATATAAAATAAAAAAAATCAAAAATCCAAAATCCAAAAAAAAATTGTAAATTTTTCTTAACTTAGTTTTTAATTCCACAAAAAAAAGAAGTAAAACCTTCTTAAAAACAAAAAAAACAAAAATTTGAAAATTCAAAAAAAAAAAAAATTTACAAAAACAAAAAAATCAAACTTCTCTTTTGAAAATAAATTTCACTTGGTAAATATTTTTCTTCCTCTTAAAAAAAAAAATTTCACTTCAAATTTCAAATCTTCTTTCATTCACTAAACTCGATTCTAACTTCTTTCTCTTCTCGACTTTCACTTGTGCATGAGTACTTGGACTCATGACACAACAACAAATCGTTGGATTCGCGACCGTTCTACAAACTGTTTAACTCGAACAGACGATCCTCCCGAAATGGCAAACGAAAACACCCCTCGAACTCTTATGGATAGAATCTTTCCCGATAGAGTTTCTATTCCATCTTGCATCACGTTACCCGCCCCTACGGGTAACCATTTCGAAATTCACTCAAACCATATTGCCACTCTTCCGAAATTTGGAAATTTCGAACACGATGATCCATACATCTTCTTGACTAAATTCGAACAAGTTTGTGCAACTATTAAACTCCAACAACTTTCTGATGACGGAATCAAACTTCGATTAATCCCATTCGCTCTTACAGATTACGCTGAAAAATGGTTGTACAGCTTACCATCGAACTCGATTAAAACGTGGGAAGAATTCGTAAAAGCTTTCTTAAAAAAGTTCTACCCTTTGGAAAAAACGAGTAGAATCCGAAACGAAATTGTAAACTTTCATCAATTCAAGGGAGAACCATTCGGAAAATATTTTGAAAGATTCAAAGAGCTTTTGATAAAATGTCCACACCATAATTTCGAAAAATGGACGATTTGCCAAATTTTATACGATGGACTCGAAAATAGCTCACGTACCATGCTCGAATCAATGTGCCAAGGCAACTTTCTTGCCCAACATCACGACGATGCTTGGAAATTTCTTGAAAACCTTGCTGAAAAATCATCCCAATGGGAACGATCGAACGAAAAATCAATTTACTCACGATCGAGTGCAAACTCGATAGGATCTTCTGTTGCTTTGGAAGCAAAGATCGACGCAATGATTAAAAAATTCGATAACGTTTTCTCATCAAATCAAATGAACCAAGCTTCCTAACCGATGTGTTATAAATGCAATGATCCTAATCATATAGCCGATCAGTGTCCCAATTCTATCGAACAAATCAATGCTTTCAATAAAGCCAAAAACGACCCGTTTTCTCCAACGTACAATCCTGGTTGGAGAAACCATCCCAATTTTGCATGGAACCAAAACAATCCCAACACGAATACGATTCGTCCCAATTTGCAAGCATTTCCGAATAATGCTTCGAATCCTTCCTTTCAACCTAACAATTTTCAACCAAACTTTACGGGTCCATCTCATAATCAACCGCAACAATCAAATTTTCAACCAAATTCGGCTCATCCTCCCCAAGACGATAAACGTTTAACTTCTCTTGAGAAAACTCTTGAAACGTTGGCTAAAGCAACTACTCAAAGCCTTCAATCAAACAACAATTTGCAAAATTTATTGACTTCATATATGCAAAACACGAACCAATCAATTGCAAAACTCGAAATGCAAATGAGTCAATTAGCCACGTCTGTGAGCGAACGTGAACGAGGAACATTCCCAAGCCAACCCATTTCAAATCCCAGAAATCAAAACACAAATTCAAATCAAGCCCATGTTGTTCAAGATAGCAACGTCACCCAATTGAATGCTATCACAAGCGCACGGTGTACGAATGTAGCACGTGGCGAATACGGGTCGATCCGCAGGGAATTGATGATTTTAGAATTCTATTCAATCAAATTAAACCAAAGTCGAGTGATTGTTAACTAACTAAAAGAAAGTAAAAACAAACTAAAACTAAGGCGAATAAAAATATGAGATTAAAGAGCAATTTAGAGGCAAATCCCCTCTCATGATCATATAAATCAACATAATGACATTATGATCTCTTTTTGGTCATGTGTGAGTTTAGTTGATGCATTTATCATAAGCATGGCCTAATTGTGTTATTAATTAACACACTTAAACCATCAAACTTTAATGCACCTTCTAACCCACTTACTAACTTCAATGAAAATGATATGAAATCAAAAGTAGAATCTATTTTAAGTATGGTTTATTAACTATTGAATTAGAAACATAAACCATCGAATTTTGATTCTAAATCCACTTCCATTACCATGATCATATGTAGATGAAGAGGTAATTAATGATTCATATGAATAAGCATAGCCTATTTGTTTTGAACAATATAAGCTATCAAACTCAATATTAAACACAAAACCACACAAACATCTACTTTCCATTAAGCACAAAAGAGACATAAAAGAAATTATGTTGCATCCACATGATTCAAGAGAGCTTCATTACCCCTAAATTGAAGGGATTAGCCTCTCATTTTTGTTATCAAATCAACAAATGTAGAAAACAACATTAAACAAACAAGAGGAAAAAGAGAGAAAAAAGAAAGGAAAAACTAATCTACTTGCATGAAATAAGAGAGATCTACACTACAACATGAAAGGAAAAGAAGCATGTAAAAGAAAAGAGAGCATTAGTTAACATTAAAAAAAATGAAAGTTACATGAAATAAAAATATGGCTAAGTAGCCATGGAAAAGAGAAGAGAGCTTTCTTTTATTTGATCTAAAACTAACTAAGAGAGACTAAGGGAGAAATCGAAGACGTGCTCATTCAAGTAGGGCAATTCATATTCCCCGTTGATTTTATTGTTCTCGAAACACAACCCGTGACAAATCCCGCAAGTCAGATTCCATTGATTCTAGGCCGACCATTTTTAGCCACCTCAAATGCCTTAATCAATTGTCGTAACGGATCGATGAAAATCTCTTTTGGAAACATGACTTTGGATCTCAACATTTTCAATCTTGAAAGTCAATCGAACGAATCTCGTGACCAAACGTTGGAAGTTAGTGCCATTCACGAAAACTTTGAAAATGAAACACTTGATTTTAATGATGAACACGAGGCCGAGTACGAAAAATTGTTTCACGAAATTCCCAACGAGATTGAATACACTCTTCCCTTTGAATCGCTTCAAGTTGAGTCCGAATCTCAATCAAACTCTTTGATCGAAAAACTCCCGAAGTTGGACCTCAAACCACTTCCCGATCACCTTAAGTACGCATACTTAGGTGATAACGAAACGTTGCCTGTCATAATTTCCGCAACTCTCTCTCTTGATCAAGAAGCTTCTCTTCTCTCTATTCTTTCGAAAAACAAGGAAGCGATTGGATGGTCGATCTCCGATATAAAGGGAATTAGTCTCGCTCTTGTCAAACATCGCATTCATTTAATCGACGATGCCAAGCCTGTTCGTGACGCGCAACGAAGGCTTAACCCAAAAATGAAAGATGCGGTACGTGATGAAATTCTTAAACTTCTTGACAATGGAATCAATTACCCAATCTCCGATAGTTCATGGGTTAGCCCAATTCACGTTGTACCGAAAAAGTCTGGGCTAACCGTTGTCAAGAATGATTCAAATGAACTTATTCCAACTCGTACTCAAACGGGATGGCGTGTTTGCATTGACTATCGAAAACTAAATGCCGCGACATGAAAAGATCACTTCCCTCTTCCTTTCATTGACCAAATGCTCGAACGTTTAGCCGGCCATGAATTCTACTGCTTCCTTGACGGTTATTCCGGCTATAACCAAATTCCTATCGCTCCTGAAGATCAAGAGAAAACGACTTTAACGTGTCCATTTGGTACCTTTGCTTATCGACGTATGCCATTCGGACTTTGTTACGCTCCTGCGACTTTCCAACGATGCATGGTTGGAATCTTTTCCGACATGATTGAACGCTTTCTAGAAGTTTTTATGGACGATTTCTCAATCTTTGGCGATTCTTTTTCCCAATGTTTACATCATCTCGAGTTGGTTCTAAATCGATGTAAAGAAAAACATTTGACTTTGAATTGGGAAAAATGCCACTTTATGGTCAAACAAGGCATAGTCCTTGGACATATCATCTCAAATAAAGGCATTGAGGTAGATAAAGTGAAAATCGATGTTATTGCAAATCTACCCATTCCCAAAACTGTTAAGGACATTCGATCATTTCTTGGACACGCTGGCTACCGACGCTTTGTGAAAGACTTTAGCAAAATTGCTCGCCCTTTGACGACTCTTCTTGGAAAAGACGTTCCTTTCGATTTTAACTCTGATTGTATCTCTTCTTTTGAACGTCTTAAGAACGAACTCATTTCTGCTCCAATCATTTGTGCGCCCAATTGGGATCTTCCTTTCGAGATAATGTGTGATGCTTCAAACTTTGCTGTTGGTGCTGTCTTAGGACAACGCATCAACAAGATCCTTCACGTGATTTACTACGCGAGTATGACTTTGAACGACGCTCAACTCAACTACACAGTAACCGAAAAAGAGCTTCTAGCTGTCGTTTTTGCTCTCGAAAAATTTCGACAATACTTGATAGGGTCACACATTACTGTGTACACGGACCACTCCGCACTTCGATATCTCTTCTCTAAAAAGGATGCCAAATCCCGCTTGATTCGTTGGATCCTTTTACTTCAAGAATTTGACATTACAATCAAGGACAAAAAAGGATCCGATAATGTCATAGCCGATCACTTGTCTCGTCTTCCGAACGCACCATCTTCTTTGCCGATCAATGAAAACTTTCCCGATGAACAACTCCTTTCAATTTCTATCAACCCATGGTACGCTGATATAGTGAACTACTTAGTCACTAAAGAAACTCCCTCATCGTGGTCCAAACAGGACAAATACAAATTCATGTCCCAAGTGAAATATTTCTATTGGGACGATCCATACTTGTTCAAATATTGTCCCGACCAAATCATCCGACGTTGCATTCCGGATAATGAGATAAGGAGTGTTCTTTCGTTTTGCCACGATCAAGCGTGCGGTGGACATTTTGGTCCTCGAAAAACTGCGGAAAAGGTGCTTTAGTGTGGTTTCTATTGGCCTTCTCTCTTCAAAGACTCATTCGAATTTTGTAAAACTTGCGATCGATGTCAAATGCTTGGGCGAATTTCTCGACGAGATATGATGCCTCTAAACCCCATTCTTACCATCGAAATCTTCGATGTTTGGGGTATCGACTTTATGGGACCTTTTCCTAATTCTATTGGAAACTTGTATATCCTTCTCGCTGTTGACTACGTCTCAAAATGGGTCGAAGCTGTTCCTTGCAAAACCAACGACCATAAAATTGTTGTGAAATTTCTCAAAGAAAACATCTTTTCGAGGTTCGGCACACCTCGCACAATAATCAGTGATAACGGGACCCATTTTTGCAACCGTTCTTTTGAAATTTTAATGAAAAAATACTCGATAACCCACAAGTTATCCACTCCGTATCATCCTCAAACTTGTGGCCAAGTTGAAGTTTCAAATCGACAAATAAAATAAATCTTGGAGAAAACTGTCAACAAAAATCGAAAAGATTGGTCTCAGAAATTGACCGACGCGCTTTGGGCTTACCGTACTGCTTTTAAAACTAACCTTAGGATGTCCCCATTTCGTTTAGTTTACGGTAAAGCTTGCCATTTACCCGTTGAAATCGAACACAAAGCGTTGTGGGCAATAAAAAACTTAAACTTTGACCTTGAAAAAGCTGGCGAAAACCAGAAATTGCAACTCAACGAACTAGAAGAACTTAGGAATGACGCGTATGAAAACGAGAAAATTTACAAAGAAAGAACAAAAGATTTTCATGACAAGTCAATCCTAAGAAAAATATTTTCGCCTAACTAGAAAGTTCTTTTATATGACTCGAGACTTCATTTATTTTCGGGGAAACTTAAATCAAGATGGACCGGACCATTTGTGGTACGAACTGTTTTTCGACATGGTGCCGTAGAAATAGAAAACCCCAGGGATGGATCAATTTTCAAAGTCAACGGTCATCGTTTGAAACCTTTCTTGGAATTTCCAAATAACCAAGAGGAGGAGCTCATGATCCTTCATGAGCCAAGCTACGTCTAGTAAGAATGTTAACCCTCTTTTGTAAATATGTACATATTTTTCCCGTTACACTCATTATATCACGCATTGACTATGGGGACACAGTCAAAATTAAGTGTGGGGGGGGGGAGTCTCATTTTCATTTTTTTTAGTTTTTCATGGTTTTTCATGGCATTTTTGAATTTTCATCTTCTTACTTCAAAAAAAAAAAAAATTCTCAAAACTCCTATATCTCAAAAACATTTTCTTTTTACCATTTTGATTTATTTTTGAAGAAACCCTATGGGTTAAGTATAAGATTTGGTTAATATATTGAAATTTTTGAAAATTTGTTTGTCTTAACAAAAATAAAAATGAAGTTTGATTACAAATAACAATGGTTTAACTGGTATATAGGAAGGTTCATCTATGTTAATTATGAAGTATGTTCTAATTGAAAATCTTTGTTTAAAAAGTGGTAAATTTAAAGTAAAGGATATAACATTTTTGTCTTCTAAGTTAAATGGTGCTAAGATAATTTTGCAAAACTCTCTCTCTCTCTTAAAAATATAAAAAAAATATAACATCCAAAGTATTCACTCTCATTTAAAAGTCCTCACGGTTATGCATGGGTGAAATACTTGGAATCTTTAATTATGTGCTTTCATACTCATTTAAAAGTCCTCATGGTTATGCATGTATGGAACACATGTAAAAAAAAACAAAAAAACAAAGAACAGACTTAATAAAAACCACATACGGTCGATAGGTGTATGCATGAAAGTGTGTGCACTCGCCATGCTCTGTACTCCCCTCACATAAGCCCAAAAGGCAGTGCATGGGTGGTATATCTGGCCTCAGTTTACCTGAGCTAGGTGTGTAATTTTTTTTCTTACAAATAATAAGAGAGCAAGCAATTGAAATCCTAGCACTATTTTTACTTATTTGATTTGATTTGTTATTGAAAAGAAATGAAAATACCACTTTAATAAACTTTGATAATCAACTAAGGATTTATTTCATAGTTACACTTTGTTATCAACCGAAACATCGAGTTAAACTATTGTCTATTTGCTATGATAACTTGATTTTTGTTGGAAGTTTTGATGAGTAATGACTTAAATTTTCAAGATAATGACCAAGACTTATATTTAACTTCTTTGTGTCGATTTAAGAGTAAATCCGTCATTTGTAAATATTTTCAAGAACTTGCATTCATCCCATTGTAAATAAATCTTGCATTTTGTAAATATTTTCACTTTGCATCTGGATTTTGTGGGTAGTATCCGCTGAAAACCCTCACGAGACAACACTCGTCCTACTGGGGACACCCAGAGGTTTAACGGCTTGTTGCATACGCTCAATGCAATCGTGTTCCCTACGAAAACGGATTTATCTTAGCTTTCCTTTATTCGAGGACGAATAAAAAGATAAGTGTGGGGGTATTTGATGTGCACGTAAATGTGCATATATTTACATCCATATTTTATCTCTTTTTATTTAAATAAACATCATATTTGGGCATTTTTACATGTTAAAACCAAAATTCAATTATTTTCAAACCATCATATTTTCATCTTCATTCAGGGGCAAAATGGTCATTTGTGTGCATGTGTTAATTTAAGAATTTTTACTTGGATAATTTTTATGATTTTTATAGATATTTGATGCATTTGGAAGTGGGATTCATGATGATATATGCATGCACAAGGAAATACAAAGGAATGAAGAGGAAATAATTCAAGTTCAAGATCATGGAGGACCCCACCCACTTACCTAAATGTACAATTATGAGCCAATGGACAACTAAGTGGAGGTTAAAGCTTCATGCACAACAAATGATGGATTAATTAGTGGCTAATGGTTACTTGGTGGCCACACTTCCTAAAGGGCATTTTGGGAAGCACCCTAAAAATGGAATTAGGGTTTTATGCATGTTTAAATAGCCCACTCGTGTACATGAAAAGATCATCTACTCTTTCATTTTACTTAGGAAATTAAGAGATCAAATTGTAAGCTCAATGTTCTATGAAATAAAAATGGCTTCCAAGCCTCTTTCTTCTCTCTTTTCTACATGCTTTCCTTTGTTTTATTGTTAATGTTTATTTCTATGCTCTCTTTTCCTTTAATGTTCATAGCTTAGATTTACATTTATGCAAGTAGTGTAGCTTTAATTTTTATGCAATTAGTTACTAGTTAATCTCTCTTTCTTCCTTTGCTTAGTTTTTATTTCTTTGCTCTTTCATGTTGAAATTTACAAGTGTTGCTTCAATGCCACAAGCTAAACCCTTCAATTTAGGGGTAATGAAGCTCTCAAATATTATGTAATTTCAACATTTTATGATTTATGATCTCATTTGGTTTATGCTTCATGAAGTGAGTTTTGATGCAAGTTTATACAAGTGGGTTTGATAGTTTATGTTGCTTTTGCAAATGAGCTATTCTTATTCAACATAAACACAAGTTGCATCATCATTTGCTAATCCATTTTTGATTTTGAAATGAAAGTAAAAATGAAATTTGATGATCTATATTACTAGTTACAATAGTAAATAGATCATACTTAAAATAACTTTGGCTTTGGCTTCATTTTCATGAGAATTATAAGTGGTATAATTGTTGTATTATAGTTTGATGGTTTGAGTTATGTTAATTAATAACATAAACAAACCATACTTATGATAAATGCAACACTTATTTCACTTAGTATCAAAGTTAGAGATCATAAATTCTATGTTTGTTGATTTACAAAAATATTAGAGTGGATTTGCCTCTAAATTGCTCTTTAATCTCATCTTTTTATTCGCCTTAGTTTTAGTTTGTTTTTACTTTCTTTTAGTTAGTTAACAATCATTCGACTTTGGTTTAATTTGATTGAATAGAATTCTAAAATCATCAATTCCCTGCGGATCGACCCGTATTCGCCACATGCTACATTCGTACACCGTGCGCTTGTGGTTAATTTTAGTTTTAATTCGTTCGTCGGTTTTCTAAACCGATAGAATTTCCGTCGACGAACACTTATCCTTTTCAAATTTAATTTTGTAGCCCTTGTCACATAGTTGACTAATGCTAAGTAATTTGTGTTTTAGATTCCTAACTAACAGAACATCAAAAATAGTAGGAGTTTTAGAGTTACCGGCATTGCCGATGTCAATCACATATCCTTTTGAATTGTGTCCAAAGTTGACCATTCCTCCATTTTCATAAATTATGTCATTTAGTATCTCCGGATTACCAATCATGTGTCTTGAACATCTATTATCAAGTATCCATTTGTTTCTCTTGATTTGCACCATTTGTCCATCGAGGCTGGTTCTTCAAAAACCATATAACACATATGTTCCTACACAACACACCAATTCAGTAGATAACTTGATTTTCTATAATAACAATATGCAGACTTATGAGACAATGATGATTTGGATAGTTTTGAACTAGTGTTAACAAAATCTCCAAAAATTGCCATTTTAAAAATTTTCAAAATTCAGATTATGATAACTTTGAAAACCAATGCTCTGATACCAAATGTTGGAAATGCGGATTACGGATCTTAAGGCAGAATTAACAGTAGAGGGGTGAGGGGTGTGAATAGTGTTTAATTAATTTTATGAACCTTTTTGAAATCTTTTCAAATTAAATCCAAACCGATGCAATTCACAAACATAGAAACAATCACAGAATCAGACATAGATGCAAATAGTAAATAAAAGCTGTAAAAGATAGAACACATCAGAATTTTATACTGGTTTGAAGTTACCCTACATCCAGTCCCACACAATTTCATGTGCAGATTTCTTTTCAAATATAATGTCGATATTACAACCTCGATTTCAAGGCCACGAGATACACCCTCCTGTCTTCGAGTCCAGGGCAAACTCTCTTGATTTAACCAGGCTACATGATCACCTAATTGATTTACGGGCCACAATCACTCCGTTTCCAATCACACTTTGATAGAGAGACTCGATACACTTTGATCTTACGATCTTTGATTACAAATGATCCTATAACTCTGAATAGGACTGAGATCTTTGAGAGAGAGTGACAAAGAATCAAACTAGAGACGATTGAGTTTGATTCACTTAGGATTTCAGCAGAATTTTGTTAAAGCATTTGAAATATAAGAGAATATTTGAGTGGAGAAGAAGAAGTGAAGAAATGAAGAAAAACTAACTTAAAATTTGTTGAAAACAACTGGTATTTATAGGAGAACACTGGTCATGTCCATTCGCGAAAGGTTATAATGAACAGAGACTTCTTTTGAAAATTCGAAATTTGAATTCTCCGGCTACCATGTCGACATGCCGACATGGGGGGTAGGGGCACGTCGACATCCCCTAGTATATTTTGAAAATTGATTTTTGTTTTAAAAGAGATTTTCTTTCTAAAGTTTGTCAAAACAATCTTAGAACTTTGTAAACTATTTTGAATATACTTTATGATTATAAAAGCCTTTGGAAAGTAATCTTACGAAATATAAAGGTAATAAAAACTAAATATATAAATATTTTGAGATTAAATCTAAAACATTAAAATCAGGAGATAGTTTAAAAACAAGAAATGATTTTGAAATTAATATGATTAAAAATAGTTTTTGAATTAAGGCTAAAATATTTAAATTGATAGAGATGACTTTAAAAAGGTAGTTTTGAAAAAATAAATCATTTTGAAAATTTCGTGCATTCCATTCCACTAGAGAAGGTCGTGGGTTCCATCCCACTAAAGAGGTCGTGGTTTCCATCCCACTATTAAAGCGAGAAGGTGGATTCCATTCCACAATTAAAATTCGAATAAAGATTTTAGTGCTATTATGAAGTTTTAACATATATCTAGACTCTATTACATATCTTGATATCTTGAACTCTTGAACTCTTGATACTCATGAGTCTTCAGCCTTGATTTCTTCAATCTTGTATTCGTCAGTCTTGAATCTCTATGCTCAGTCTTGAATCTTTATACTATACAGTCTTCATTCTCGGTACCCGCATATGTATATATATATATATCATGCATATACATATATATCTAGATAAGAATATTAGTATTTATATTTTATAACAAGTCCTAAGGTTGTTGTCATCATAACCATCATCTCAGGAACTTACATTTGGGACCTTGGTATGATGGTTTTATGGCTTATGATGGTGTCTTGAGGCATTCCAAAAATGACGACCTAATGATGGGAGTGGTGTCGATCTATAAGGACAAGCTAAAGATGAGGGCTTGCATATAGGATTTGCGACTGTTTCCTATTGTGAATATAGTCGTGATGGAATAGAGATTGAGTTCCATTATGGAGACACGTGCAAAGGGATCGTTGATAACTCAGAGGCTTTTAGTGTGCTCATAAAAAACAGGTATGTAGGAATGTCCACTGGATTTGTGATTGTGTCCAGATCTTGCTATAATAGATTACCCTAGGCTTTGCGAATGTGGGCTTGATTCCTAGCCTTTCGGAGTGGCATGGATTCAAGCATTAATGAAGTCGGGATTATGATTGGGTATCTAGTTTGTGATTGTACCATACGAGTTATCATATATCCAACACATACGAGTGATAGTGAGGATTGTTTAATGGATGCTATGGTTTCCATGGTTGTTATCACTCTATGGTGTCACACAATGTACGTATTGTCGACTGTATACCTAGACATTGATTGTAGTACACCTATATGGTATTGATATAGATTAGCATATATCGACTGTTATGTGCTAACTCTTTGGGTGCAGAGACATGTCAGGTATGGTTCTTCATACCATATATCCATATTTACTATATACATTTGTATAACATCTTTGAGATGATTTATCACTCACACCAGACTATTGTCTGACCCAAGGTTTTATGCTTTGCTTCTTATTATCCCGGGTGCTCTTAAATAATTAATTTAGGGATAACAGATCTAAATAGCATATGGAGCTGTACGAAGTACGAGTAGGAGGACACACTTTCATATATCTATACTTGGAGCTTACTATCACTTATATTCTGTGTTATCCACAAAATATTCCCAGGAATAAAAGTATGAAAGAAGGAACACGAGAGTGTCGATAAGAATCAGAAAGCACCAAGATGGTCTATTAAACATAGCTTTCGACAAGGATATAGCAATGCCAGTAGTACCTTTCGAGTAGGACAGAGGGATGTTTCGACTGTATCAAAGAAGAGCTTTCGACAAGGTCGGAGGCTACCTTACGAAGGAAATAACAAGCATGATAACATCATCCAAATTACTCAAATGGACGCCTCTCGAAGGCAATGGATAGCAGACACTCTACGTTTGGCGCCAAACCATTTGAAATGTTTTGGTTTCTCCTTCATCACTTCCGCTGGAAATAGTTTCCAACTAACTCAACCCTTTCGAAAGCATACACAGCCTTACGAAACGATTAGGGCCACTCTCACCTAAGAAAGAAGAACTACACGACCATTACCATAAAGGCATGAGGTTTCGAATTAATTAGGGCAGAGGCTTTCGACTGAGACAATTTACAACAAATCTATTTTAGGTGTTTCGACTCACTCGAAGCCAAAGGAAAAGCACGTTTCGACAATGTCGAAGGCTAGGACCCAGGGTAACTTCTTCGGTACTCCAGCATTCAAGCCAAAAAGCACAACAATCACTACAAGAAAACTGATTTTTTGTAGCGCCCAAAAAACGCCACTACGTATTTTTAGTGGCGTTCCGATAATCGTTACGAGAAAACATGCCACTAAAAATCCTCGAGTATTAGTTGCACTTTTTTAAACGCCACCAAATTTTTTTTTTGATAGCGTTTTTATAGCGCCATAGAATTCCTTTTTTGTAGCGCCTATTTACCGCCACCAAAAAGGTTTTCTCCTCCATGATACTTTTTATGGCGTTATCTAAATTTTTTGTAGCGCCTGTTTAACGCCACCAAAAGGGTTTTTTCCTCCACGTTACCTTTTCATGGCGTTATATACATTTTTTGTAGCGCGTAATAAACGCCAGCATAAGTGTACTTGAGTTCTAATTACTCTTTTGTAGCGACATTTTAACGCTACCAAAATAAATAATATCCAATAGCGTTTGTTTCCCTCACCTGCTACTCCAGATTTACCCCTGATCTAGCATCCAATTATATAATAACAGAATACACAAGCACATACACTTTTGAACACAATATATTAAACAACTACAAAATACGTATACGCATTGAAGATCCACAAGATACATAGACATTCATACATCCACATACATAGGTGTCTACAAAAAGCTACCCGTACACATACACAAACAAACTACCATAAGTGTTATAACCAAACTACCATAACTGTCATAACCGTACATATACATCTGAAATAAACATCTGAAATAACCGTACATATACGTCTGAAATAACCGTACCGAGCATAACCTGAACCACCATAAAAACCTGAACTACCTATCATTGCTGATGTCTTCAAAACCTGAACTACCTGTCAACAAAGAACAGAACAAAAGAGTGAGAAAACAAAACCTGAACTTAAAACTGCTTAAATAAGCAATGTACTGAAACAAAACATATGGACGACAATCGACCACTTCTCTGCACTGCCACAACACTCAACTACCTTGCCACTTCTTCCTACACTATCACTGTACTGCTCACCATCAATTCATACATAACTCCTCACCATCAATTCAACTAACATTCCACCACAATCCATACACAATTCCTCACCATCAATTATTTTCCCTCCCCTGAACCTGAACCACCAATCACAATCATTCAATCACAATTCGAATATAACACCCCTACTTATGTACTTTTATCATTTTACCAAAAATCTAACTGCACTTTAGCTGCTAGCATTCCTAATGTATATATAAAAAAAATTATATACCTTTCATTTTGACTTAATAATGATTTTTTCCATTGGCCAAGCTATTGGAACGCCAAAGCAATCATCCATGCACGTCAGACCCGATGTCGGTCTCCATATCTCTGCATCTGGAACTATCACCAGTTCAATCCAAACTTTTACAGCATTACGTCCCAATGGACGACAATGGACCATCGTTATCGGATCAGTTGATGCAATACTTCCTTCAGCCACTATGTCTGCTCCACCCAAATCGATTAACTGGCATTTGGCATCCTTTTGCATTGTTGCAATCGGCTGAAAGAAAAGAGATTATTATGCACAATGTATACATGCACATTAAATAAACTTTCATACAAAGTTAACTTCTTCAAATTTGAAAATTAATACTTACATTTTGCGATTTATTCATGACCATATGTGTGGATTTCATGGGAGAATTCACAACATTTTCAGAATCATCATGACTCTCATCTAGTTTTTCTTGATCAGCTTCTACTTTTGATCTTGGCCATGCTACTTTCCTACTAACTGCATCTCCAATGCACGACATATCAAATGTGGGTCGCCACAAATAAGCATCTTTATTTACTACTTTGTCCACCCAAATCACAACAGCAGACGGAACGAGTGGAATACCATTAACAGTATATTTTGGATCAGTGGCGTGGATTCTTCCTTCGGCAACTACACCTTCACCCTCAGTCCAACCGTAAATCTTGCAAGTGTCTTCGATGATGCTGGTACTCTAAAAATGAGAAGTGAAATTCAAGACTTTAGTATGCTATACAAAAACAACGAATATGTGTTAAATTTTTATTCAGATGGGGGGTGTGCTCGCTGCATTTTAGGCATCAATAAGCTCGCAGCATATTACACTAATATACTTAACGTGAAAAAAATTACCGTACTGGATGCACTACAGTTCAACCGTGTTCGCAGCGGGACCTTGATGCAAACTGATGGCCAAGCAACTACCTTATTCTTAGCGTCTGCTAAGACTGCCATTTCAGGTGTAGGCCTCCATAAATAAGTATCTTCTTTATCCACTGAATCTATAACAACGCTCCCAGCATTTGGTCCAAGACGAATGCCATTGACAACGTCATCTGGGTCCATGGACAACAGCCTCCCATGGGCAACAACTCCAGAGGTTCCATCCCAATTCAACAGCAAACATACTTCGTCGTCGATCTACAATTAATCAACCGAAAATTAAATCAATTACTGGATTAAAAAATTAAAATATAAATTTCATTTATTGAGTAATATAAATATTATTTTTACCGAATCAGGTGAGTTCCTTCTCGAACTTTCTTTACCCTGCAGCGAAGCACGAATATAAATTAATATTTTACGAATATAAATTAATTTTCAAAAATTTACCTTCTGGTCCATCAGAGTCTGTATCATTCCCTTCAATTCTGCTATTTCCTCTCGACACCGAGACACTTGTTTATCTTTGGACTGGACCAAAGCTAGCTTGGTTAAAGTGCAACCCCTACCCAATGCCCTTAACCGTCCCGGTTTATCTTGTCCCAGTACATTTACAAGAGCATCTTTTCCAATATCATTCTGTGTCGAGCCGGATTGGGATAGGCTACCATATTTTTTGATCTCCTCCTACATAAATAAATACACATAGATAATGTACAATGGTAAAAATTTCATAGTTTCAAAAAAAAATACCAATAAAATTAAAAACAATTTTACAATAGTATTCGCAGCTTCCATGTTCACTGGTTCACCATTTTTTTTAATGTGAGATCTAATCCACACATCAGCTCTACTTATGGACGATGGATCTGCACTTTCTTTTTTCTAAAAATAGAATAACATTAAATTAATAAACTGACAGGTATAAAATAATGTTAAATAATGCTATAGTTAATGAACTTACCATGTCTTCGGTCTTTCTAGCCATTCCCCTACGACCGGTTGTATGCGGAAGTTGTGTGTACCTAAGGGCTGAATATTTCTCACTTTTTTGCTGAAAATATTGAAAGATGCTAGAATTTAACAACCAAAATCATAAAAAGAAAAACTATCTAATATTTATAATGCAGGGTAAATATGTATGGTGAGGATTGCAATTTATTTGAAAATCAATTCATCATGGTCATATACTTATTTGGTATTATTAATGCTGGATAACTCAGTTGACATATACAGCATTCCATATCTACTAATAATATTTATAGATTGAACTAACTTGCAAAGTGTTTTTTTTACTTCATTTAAAATGTTCCTGTGCTTGTCATAATGCATTTGTATTTTGTACTGTCATAGGTTCCTGCAGCTAATACCTAAACATGAACCCTCAGCATCCACCAACACTTGGACTTCACTTCTAAAGAAATTTATCGGTTGCTAACTATGTAGATGGATTTGCAGAAACATGCCAGACGAGTTCAGTATGAATGATTTACCCTAAACTCCCGACTTGTTTTCGCCTTCACAAACTTCCTCCAATCGGTTATGCTTTTTATGTTCGTAGGTTTCAGTTTAAGTCTTTCCTCATCGTTCTCCGCTTTTTGCAAATTTCGAACCAATTTGCTTTTTGACGATCTCCAAAGTACTCCCATTTGTTGAAATATAGCTTTTCTTTGCCATTCCTCTTCCAATTTAAATCTAATCTGCAACAATACATCAAAACATGATATTAGTAAAATTTATTTAATTTAAATACGATAGATTTAATTAAATCTGAAAGGTTTTCTGAAGTTATTAGAGGGCAATTTCAATTTATAATTGGCAAGAACTATTTTTCAATCTATCCAGAAGTTATTAGATGGCAATTTCAATTTATAATTGGCAAGACCATGCAATATTAGAAGTCATTTTCAAAACATATTAGAGTCAGAATGTTAAATAATAGATGCCTGCTTCATACCAGAACCGACTGCCACAAAACTTCTTTTAAGTCATCACTAATATTCCTCCAATCATCAATGGTGTATGGAACCTGCTCCCGCACAAGCGGTCCAAGAAAAGAGGATAAATATACCGACCCTTGCCCTACTGGTACACCTAGATCATTGAACTCAACTTCAATTCGATCCTGACTGCATGACGGGAGTCTTTTTGCTTTTGCTGGACCTCTACCGCCTCTTTTCCAAGATGTACTTCCGATTTCAGCTTCACTTTGTTTCCCAATTTCCAGCTCGGCATCAGCAGTTTGTTCAGGACAGGTTTCATTTTCTGAGCGGAGTCCTTCATTTGGGTCAAAGGGGATATCATCTAGTGGTTGTTCGTCTTCTTCATTGTGAACAGTGGCCTGCTTCTTAGCATTGTCTGGTTGTTCTTCTATTTCATTTATACTAGCTGGAACTTTACGTTTTCGCTTTGACTATTTGTTCTTAGCTTTGACATTTGTTCTTCAGCCTTTCTCTGCAAGCGGGTACGTATAGATGTTGTAGATATATTTTTCTGCAAGTGACAGAAAACACAGTATAAACCAATAAGCACATGTAAACAATAAGCAGCGATAAATATTAACAAACAACACTTAAATATCATCAACATGTAGCTGAAAAGAGATGTGGCAGTTTGCAAACCAAACAAGTAGGCCTAAAAGCCTTGAGATGATGAACAGATTTGTAATTTTATGAGAAAATGTACATGTAATGCAAACATAATTGATAAGAACACTACTCATTATCAAGCAATATATGCAAACAGAATTGATAAGAACATATAATGCTTTGTCTATGGAAGTATACAAAGATCAAAACACAAAGAACAAAAATTGAATGGTACATGCATTTGCAATGGATTAGAAAATTAAATGGTGCAAACTAACAGCCATTCGCAACATTAATAAAAACAAAGCATTAGTGCAGCAAATGAACAACAATCACTAAAGAAAATCAATACAAGTTCAATGAAATTTCCAAATAGCCCGGATTTAATATATAAGTTCAACCATCACTAAAGCAAATGAACAACTATGCTCAAGTAGAACATATAATCTACTCAATTATGCCCTCGCAATCCTCTCTAACATAGCAAACATCTTCATCATCCGCTTCCGTTATTTCATCTTCCACCACTTGAATATCTTCCTCGATGCAATCGTGCTCCTCTATATCATTAAAACTTCTTGATGGTGCTTTCATTACAACGTACCAATTAGAAACATCGTTCTCTCTTGAATAAAATACTTGTTTTGCTTGAGATGCAAGTATGTATGGGTCTCGTGAAAATGATGCTTGATGTAAATTAACAAGAGCGAACCCATCATCATCAACTTTTACTCCATTTCCTTTATACGTCCAACGACACTTGAAAACTGGAATATAAAACAAATGATAATCTAATAAAATTATATCTGTCAATATTCCATAATAAGTGACCACATCAACCACTTGGGATATATCTTTAGCACTTGCTCTACACATAGTAGTTGCATCAAAAGTCACCCCACAATTCTGAGTTTCTCTCCCTAAACCTTTTACATGAAAACGTTGCTCGTTGATGATATATCCTTTGAAAGAAATGGCATCATCCTTCGGACCATAAGCAATCCATTTTAACATGTCATTATGATCCTTGGAGGTAATAGGTATCTACAACAAATTTCATTTAGCATGTAAATTTATATAGTAATATTGATAGTTGAATGAGAATATATTTGAAATCTAACTAACCTTTCTTTTAATCCAATCGACAAAACTTTTTGTATGTGTTTCCCAAAGTAAGGTCGCGTTTTTTGTCATGCGTTGGTCTGAATTTTCTAATTCCTCCAAATGCAAACTAGTATTGAACAATTGATTATAAGTTATATATATCATTGCGAACACATCAAAATATTTAAAACAATATAACATAAACTTACTCTATAAACGGTTCCACCACGGCCATATTCATTAACACAGCTAAATGAGCACTTTCTTTCTCATTAACTGGCAATTTAATTGTCTTCGATACTGAAATTGGACGTCCCTCTAATATTCTACTACTTTCATAATCTTCATTTCGAGCTCCTTTCTCCTCTATATGTCCTGATTTCTTCAAAAATTCATTGAAAAACAACATGCATTCTATTGCAAGATACGATTCTGCAATAGATCCCTCTGGTCGTGCATAGTTTCTGACATAATCTTTGAGTGTCTTCATATATCTTTCGAATGGGTACATCGAATAGGTCCACACATTTGTGCTTCTTTTCCAAGATGAATGGATAAATGTATCATTATATCAAAGAAAGATGGTGGAAAAAAAATTTCAAGCTCACATAAAACGTCAATAATTTCAACATTGATTTGTTCTACCTTCTCTCTATCAAGAACACGTTGACATAATTTGTTGAAAAAATAACATAAGCGAATTATCGCTTTTCTTGCCTTCTTTGCCATGAACCCTCTCGATGCTACTGGCAATAAATGTTGCATTAATACATGGTAATCATGTGACTTCAATCCACTAATTTTGCAATCCGACAATGAAATCCGATTTTTTAAATTTGAACAGTAGCCATCCGGTCCTTTGAAATCATACAGTCTTTTGCAAAATATTTTTCTCTCGGATTTTGACAACATATATGGAGCCGGTGGAAGATATGTTTTATTCCCACGAGGTTGTGTATGAAGCTCACTTCGAATTCCCCAATCCTTTAAATCCTTTCTACAGTTGGTTCCATCTTTGGATTTATTTCCATGCAACATTGTGCCCAATAGGCTTTCACCAATGTTCTTCTCCACATGCATCACATCTAAATTGTGACGTAATGGAAGTTCCTATGAAAACCAAAACAATAATGCATTATTGGGTTTTTCTTGTATTAAAACAATGAAAAATAAATAAATAAACCACTAACCTCCCAATAAGGCAAATCAAAGAAAATTGATCGTTTTTTCCACCTTGATAGCTCTACTTCTGTAGAACTGTTAGTATCATCATATTCATCTTCTTTATCATAGACATGCTTTCTCTTCTTACTTTTCTCCTCTATTCCTTTTCCAAAATCATTTGGATAATCCTTCAATAATGCATAGATGTTTCTCCCAGAAAGCATTCTAGGAGCACCATCTGTCTCTATGGTATTATCAAACAATGCCTTTTGTTTCCTCCGTGAATCTGAAGGAGGTAGAAATCTTCTATGACCCATGTAGGCGAACTTTCGACTATGTTTCAACCAACGAGAATGGGTATTGACACCACATAATGGGCAAGCTTTTTGCCCTTTCACACGACATCCAGCAAGATTTCCATAAGCCGGAAAATCATTAATCGTCCATAACAAAATTGCATTCAGTTTAAATAAAGTTTTACTAAATGCATCATAAGTAGTAACTCCATTAGACCACAAGTGATGCAAGTCTTCCACCAAAGGCGCCAAATATACATCAATATCATTCCCGGGTTGCTTCGGGCCTGGAATAAGTAAAGTTAACATAATATTTTCTTTCTTCATACACAACATAGGCGAGAGATTGTATGTCACAAGCATTACCGGCCAGCAACTATATTTCGAATTCAACATGGAAAATGGATTGAATCCATCTGTAGCAAGACCAAGCCTAAGATTGCGTGGATCAGATGAAAAAGATTTATACTTTTCATCCACCATTTTCCATGTCATAGAATCCACGGGATGACGCATTTTTCCATCGTTACTTTTATTATTAAAATTCCATCTTAATTCTTCAGCCATCTTTTGAGATCTATACATTCGTCTAAACCTCGGAATGATTGGGAAATATCTCAATACTTTAACTGGAACACCTTGTATAACCTCTTCAGTATCTTGATTTTTCTTCCATCTCGAGGAACCACATTTTGGACAACTTTCTAAATTTTTGTATTCTTTTCTGAAAAGGCAACAATCATTCTCACAAGCATGTATCTTTTCAAAACCCATGTCGAATGCTTTAAGAAATTTTTTGACTTCATATAAGGTTTTGGGAAGCACGTTATCCTTCGGCAGAAATAGATGTTGCACAGCTAAAAGCTTATCAAAACCACTATCGGACAAGCCAGTCTCGCATTTAAGATTATACAAAACGGTGATGGCAGTTAATTTTGTGTGATCTGTGCAACCAGGATATAACGGAGTTTCTGCATCTTCTAAGTTCTTGACTAACTCATCCTCTTTTCTTCGAGAATCAACATCGTCTTTATCATCATCAAAAAAATCTTGATTCAAAAAATCTTCATCTTCATAGTGAATCATCTTGAATAGTTCATATACGTCAAACTTATTTGTTTTATTCTCTACATTTATCTCTTCACCATGGTTATACCATACACCGTTAATGTATTTAGGATCCATTCCTTTTATAATTAAATGTTCAACGATGATTTGGTCATCATGACGACTAAGATTCTGACAATCCTTGCAAGGGCATAAAATTTTTTCTACACTTCTTACATTCCTCTTTGCAGCATGCACGAAATTCATTGCTCCTTGTCGGTATTCTATACTAGTTCTATGAAAAAAGTAAAAAAAAGTGAGCTTTAGTATTAGATTATATGTTCTAATTCTCAAAATACATATTAAGTTAATCATGGTTTTATCACCTGTTTAAAAAAACCCAGCCTTTTTCCATTATCGACATTTGAAGGCAAATAACTTTCCAATCTTTAACGTATAAATTGGTTATCTGTTGTAATCAAAAAAATAACTAGACGTTGAAGTACAAATACTTGTAGCACTACTGCATATAACCATGGTGGTTTAGTAGTTAAATGCAAAGAATACTTTTCCAAAAATATAAATTTTACACTTATATTTTGCATTTAACCTCAGATTTACATGTATTTATAATTAATCCATGCATGAATTCAAAGCCTAAGTCTAGCAAATTATAGAATTACCGCATATTCTTCTGAACAATTTTTTTAATTCAATAACTGTGGTTAGTTCCTTAGTTGGATAGCTGTGTCAGGAGGAGTTCAATGCATGCAAGATCCAATGACGAATAGAATAAAGTTTGTAAAATTCAGAATAGTGAATATTTGGATAATCTTAACTAAAGTATTAATATAAATCTTGAAGATTATTAATCATCAACTAAAAGTATCACCATTTGTTAATCATCAACGGTAGTTTACCAGTCAACCGGGTTTTTTGGAGTATAATTAACAAAAAAAAGTTAGCTATTCTTGGATGATACTTCACACACACGTAGTCTTATGTTCATTTTGTAGCTTTGAACAAAATGAACAAAATAGTATATTTACATGACAAAATCCAATGTTGTAGAAGTGAGGTATCTGCATAAGTTTATGATTAGTCTCATCTCGAGGAAAATCATACAAACTATATATCAATGTGATTAGCAAGATAAACTACAGAAATAATGAAAATGAAAACTGCTAACATTCTACCAACAACAATTAAAATAAAAACTTTCTTCGTTAAAAAACTTTGTGTTTGAAGTTGCAGCCCCTTATTCTAATTATATAGCAATCAAATTTTACAGCTGCAAAAAATTCATAGATAAGTGATAAAATAATAAAATCTATCGCACATGAGAAAGATGAAGCTAATCCAAAGTATGATGCAGAACTTTAAATCAACCATTTCAGTAATAGTTTAGGAAAAAATACGAAAATAAGATGCATTAAAATTCATATAAAATCCAAATAGAATCACAAAGTCGATTTAAAAGATTCATACCTAAATATACCTAATCGATTTAAAAGATTCATACCTAAATATACCTAGATCTGCTGGCTGCCGCGACTCGATGTTGAGTAAGGGGGAATCGACGGAGTTACGATGATACTTGAGTGCGATGAAATTTTGACACGATTAAAAGGGGAAATTTTTTTTCTGAAGAAGAAAGCGGATTAGGGACGAGAATTTTGTTAAGTACGAGAGTAAAATGATAGGTTACGTTTATTTAGTTCGAGCGCGGACTCTTTTTTTTAGAAGCGGGAAACGTGAATTATTTTTTGCCACGTTTATATTATTTGGTAATCTATTTTTTATTGCATTTACAATAAAACGCCACCGATTTTTGCAACTATAAATGGTTTTTCTTGTAGTGAATAGACCTTTCGACAAGGTCGAAAGGCTATCAAGCAACCCCTTTCGACAAGATCGAGAGGAAGCAAGGCAAAAGAGAGGGTTCTAACTTCAAGTAGCAACATAAAGATGACTAAAACCCTTTCGACTAGGTCGAAAGGGATGGCTCAGTGAACAATCACGAAAGCAAAGGGGTTGACCTTTTGACCATGTCGATATCTTGGGTCGAAAGGTCCAAACTCGCATTTATAAATATGACCCTAGGGGTCAGTTAGAGGGGATCCGATTTCTTTACTTCTTGCTTGTATTTTTCTCAAACTAGAAAACCCTAATTCTCAAATCATATTGGGGATTTGGTCAATTTGTACAATTGAGTTCAAATAAAATTATTATAATTGTGTTTACTAGGCAACACAAATTTCATTACCTCTCACAGATATGTCAACCTATGGTTGACTTGATCGAATGTAGCCCTTTCGATTAAGTCGAAACCCAACATTTTCTTAGTTCCTAGAAATCTTAGCTAGAATCCACTAGATCACAAGTGTTATCCCTTTCGACAGTGTCGAAACTTTCTCAACTCCGTTATTTCCAAGGATCCTTAGAATTCTACCCAAACCCTCTCGTCTGTGTCGAAAGGCTGTTTCGATAGAGTTATCAATCAATCCATTCAAAGGGAATTACCAAGAGGAAAAATCCCCTTTCGACTGTGTCGAATGGTACCGAAAGCAAATTTTTGATCACTTTTGCCTATCTGAAAAGCTTTAGCAATCCCCACTCATTCGAAAGGAGGTTTCGAAAGCATTACCCATATTCGAACTTGATAATTGAGGTATTGACAAGTTTTCTTGTCAACATTTTTGGTGCTAGAAGGAGGGCTTGAACCTTCGATCCCTAATCACTTTCATCACATATTAATGGCATTGAGAGCTTCATCCAAAAGGGAAAATGGAGGAAGTAGGGAATAATACTAATATCTCACATGAAGGAGTTATTCCACAATCAACTTTGGAAAACAACATAGTCCCAAACTTTAACATAGAGAATTTGGAAATTGGGCAACCATCGACCTTAATAAAATAGGAAAACAATGAGATTGAAGTCTAGAATCTGCAACAACAAATGATGCCAATACAAGAACTTTTTGAAAGAACCCCACCTCAAGAATCATTAAAGATTGTGAAAGCAGGGGATGAAGCGCAACCTCCTGAAGAGGTAAAGGACCAAGAGTTAAACCTAGAATGTCAGGCAAAAAGGTCCTTCGAGCAATCAAATAGCCTAATCCAAAGAAACAACGAAAGTTGCTGCAGAAATGAAGCCGACTAAGAAGACCTCCTACACCAAATAATGATGGATACACTTAAGGGAAAGAGAATTTCTAACCCGGAGAAATGTGTTATCCTGCAAAGAACTCCTTTCTCCGAAGAGATAATGGCAATTAGTATCCCATCTCACATTCAAACCCCCTCATTGAAGTATGATGGAACCTCTCACCCAGAACATCATCCAGCAGCTTTTGAAATAAGAATGGACTTATATAATGCTCCAAGGCCAATTCGCTGCAAGTTTTTTCCGACCACTTTTCAAGGAACAACTATCAAATGGTTCAAGAATCGCCAAGCAAAATCCATCCGTTCATAGGAACAATTTTCTTATGAATTCGTGATACAATTTTGTGCATTCAAAGATCCAACTATGGACATTCACTTGTTAGCTACTATCCGACAAAGACCGGGAGAATCACTCGATGAATATTTAAAAAGGTTTAATATAGAGGCCTTAAAGGCAGGAATTATAACCAGTAATGAAAAGCTTATGGCGGTTCGATCAAGGTTGATTGAACAAACCCTATTATGGGAGGACCTTTATATCAACGGGTGTAAAGATTTGCAGTACTTCTATACCTAAGCAGGCAAATTTATCCATTTAGAAGAGATGAGCCATGATAAGAAAAGATCGAGACAAGACATAGAAGGAGAAAGATCTAGTCCCCAGAATTCCAACCATGGGTTAGATAACAGAGGAAGAATTTGGAAGAGAATTCCGGAATCCAACTATGTAGCCTTAGGGCAACCTATCTTCCACATTTATGCATCGGTAAAGGATGAAGAAAGTTTCTCAACTACTCATAGAATGAGAGGCTAGTCCGAATCCAGAAAAGAGGAAATTATTATGATTATCATAAAGCAAATGGACACAAGACCGATGAGTGTCGCGCATTAGCTAGAATAATTTAGAATATGGTCATGTTAGGAACTTTGAAGGAATTTACTAAAGAAGCATAAAGCAAACTTCTGAAGAAAACAACTTACCGACTTCAAACAATATGGATTCTTAACAAATCATGAAGCTCTACAACATTAGTTTAGCTATGAATTCTCTCTTTCCTTAACTTTTTAACTTGATACGTGTTATCCGGGTTTTTGACCCAGTAGGACCCACTAGAAAGCAGGACAATCTCGTGACATCAGGATGGATTAGAACTCAACCAGAAAGCTTAAGGCAAGGAGTAAATAAGAGCCAAGCAATGTTACTAAGGCAACGATTGGGATCGACTAAACCAAGGGACCAACATTCTTTTAGCCCAATCAGCAGTTGAGAACAAACAGTTAGTGAATTGCCATCGAAAAAAACAACTATGATAAAGGACTATCAAAGGATCTCCAATTCCGAACTCCAGAAAATCCAAAGTGCTTGGATCATCGACGACCCATGCCTCTCCTCAAACCTTCAAACAAGTCAGCTGAAGAACACTATGAAAAGCGGCCAAGGCATTGGCTCGCAAACGAGCCAAGTCTATGGGTCGTGAGCGACCCATAGGCCATGGGTCGCCAGCGACCTATGGATCTATCTTGTTTTGCAAGCCAAACTCTCATTGGGTCATTTTCTACCTATCTGCGAGCAGTTGATAAACATGCTTGGCCCATAAGCTCTCCAATCCATATAAATACCAACCTACCTGCAACATAAAGAGGATCTTCTCTGGGATGGTTGCTGAAGCTCTGCTGGAATTACCCTCTACCTCACAACAATATCCAAAGGGATTTGCTATGATTCTCTAGTGAATTCTATCTCAGGAGATTCAATCTAGATAGAAAACAAACAAAGCCTTGTAATCAAACAACTCATGTAATAGCAATCAGTCTATAGTAAAGCTATAAAGTGGACTTAGGCTTCATTAACAACTGAACCACTATAAAAATTCTCTGTCTTCTTTCTTTTACTGTTCCTTTTCTTTATCCGCGATCTGCGATATTGCTCTGTCAGAACAAGGCTGGTGCTTTCAAACTCAAACCAGGGTGTTGGTCCATTTTTTGGGTCAACATTTTGTTGCTTTCACTGATAACCCAACTCAGGTTTAGATCTAGCTATCCACTTTGGATCAGATAGGTTCAGAAATTAGATCCTCATTCTCTGCTTAGAAGGTTTGCTATTGAGAACAGAAGAACCAACCAAGAAGGATTGGAGAAAAAGCAAGCAAACACATACTAAGGTGATGCGTCGCCAGCGACCCATCTCCTATGGACCGCTAGCGATCCATGATGTTCACTCGTGGGTCAATCAACTCTCTCACATCATGATCCAATAGGCACCCTAGAAAACAGAGTACTGAAATCAGTTAACTACATGGATCGCTAGCGATCCATGCACTATGGATCGCCATCGATCCATACTATGGGTCGCTAGAAGCTATGGGTCGATAGCGATCCATAGCCTATTGAACGCTGATGATCTACCTGTCTAGGTCATTCGAAGGGGTTATAGTCGAAAGGAAGCAATGAGCGGAGCTCCAAGAATCATGATGGAAGAGAACGTTAACACTCCACCTACTATACATACAAACCCGAACTTATGGGTGAAAAACCCTCAGGAGGATATAAGGATGGCTCTCTCCTACTTTGAAGCTAAAAGAATTCATAGAAGACAATTGGGTGAAAATGCTAACATGCAAAACACCAGAAGAAGCTCTAAAACCCATGCCGTAGCACCATACCAAGCAATGGACGAGGAATTGTTACTCAAATGGTATTCGTAGAGGCAAGAGGGCCAAGAAGATATGATATAAACCGAAATCAATTATAAAGCCAAGCTCCGATAGTATATTGTGACCACTCCCAACTGACCAGCTTCCAACCTGTCATGGAGCTCCCATCATCGAATCACGAATGGTCATCGTCGAAAATCATCAAAAATCGTCAAAATGGTCGTTGAAAAGCTCACTTCAGTCCTGACTCAAAGTCGAACTCAGGTAATCACCCATTTGACTCAAAGCAAACCCAGAAAACTTTGGCCCAAACTAGACTTGGGTGAACCATGTTTTTCCCAAGCAAGCGCCAAAACGATTCCAAGCGCCGATCACCAGGCCTTTGAATTTAGTGACCCAAGCGAACCAACAAATGACTCCAAGTAACTAGCATATTTTCTCGGGTCCGACTCCAAGTAATTTACCACTGATCCATCAACACCGGTCCATCTTGCTTTGCTCATATCTCGGGCATGCATACATCATTCATAAGTACAACAAGTAGCTGTAACTTAAAAACGAATCGGATTGCCGATGACTGAAACATCTACCCCGGTCGAAGCCTGTTCATTAAAGCCATTCAGTGTGCAATATATCCAAAGAGATTCAATGTACCAATCATATCGGTTTACTCAAGGAAAACCAACCTTGGACCACATCTCATATATATACCCCGAAGGTGTATCGATCATGCGATTTATGCGATTATCGCCCAAATCCATCTCCTCATTCAATCAACCAGATCAGAAGTTACAGTTTAGAATGCGTGCGACTCACACCAATGATGTGCTGTCATTATTTAATTTATTCCAGATGCTAGGTGAGCCACTCAAGGAATTACTATAGGGATTCAATGTCGTCATCGTCACTAAAGTGAGCAATCCCAGTGAGGATATCATACTAATAGCGTCGATGAGGGGAATCAACCCCTAGACAGATTTTGGCAGCTAGTTGGCTTGAGAACCTCCTACAACCTTGGATCGTCTCTGTTACAAAGTGAATTAGAAGCTAAGCAAGGAGGAGGTAGAGCAGACTAGGAGAGAGAATAATACGGTCCATTGGCTAAGGACCAGGATTCCAGGAGACGACCTAGGATCTCAAAATTCGACTCATATGCTCCTTTGAACGATTCAATTAATAGGCTCTATTTGGATACTCACGACTCAGAGAAATACTGAAAACTAGTCTCGAGAGAGTCCATCGAAGCCTAGACAAAATACGAGGAATGTTGTATATTCCAAGATGCACACGGTCCTAACACTGGCAATTACAAACACCTTCGAGATGTGATCGAAAAGCTGATTCAATAAGGAAAGCTTAAATAGTATGTGCAATCCCTATAGAATGGTGAGCATGGAACATCCGAAGTCTATCAATAAAGAACTCTGATTATCAATTGGACCATTGACGGTCGGCATCCCACTAAAAGGAGCAAGGGGAAAAGTGGAATAGCGAGCACGCGATGCTGCTTCACTTATCAATGAGACTTATTTGGATCTTCTTTGAATTATTTTATTCTAATTTCAGTTTCAATTATGTTGTGAACTACGACCGAGTTAAACTAAAATACTTCCAAAACGATGCAGGTGACCAAGTACTTAGAGTTGGCCGCCAGGCAATCTCCACAGACCATGATCGAACCTATGGAGTTTCATCAAGGGAACGTGATTCGATCAGTCATCAGCTACCATATACCCCTGATTTGGGACACCGAGTCACAAAATAAAGAACCCGACAAGTTCAAAATCCAATAGAAAGTAGACAGGACCGACTGTCCACTCAGCAGCCTTCATATTAGACCCGAAGTAGTCGCGACTAGTTGCCTGCTGATCAACCCTAGATTTCAACAAATGGAAATGATTATAGCCTGAAACAGATGCAACTTAATTGCTCACTTAATAACTCATTATCTCCGCTTGCTAGAAAGAATACGATGAAAATTGTGCAAGGCTCGATCATCCGACCCCAGCATGGATGTGATCAAGTCATTCATCACCTCCTTTTTTCTCGACTTAATGGGAAGAGCCACAACAATCAAATGGATGTGAATCGACCTTCTGATTGCCAAGTTTTGTCCTGAATGCTGGGGGCAGAATCCTATTCCATGAACCAACGTGGTTCGACCATTCATTCGAAAACTTTTTCCTTGACACGGTAAATGAAATACAAATTAAACAGGTGGGAATACAACTGCTCTGAATAAAAATCTCTAAGTCCCCGGAGCGTGGACTAGAGTACTCTTAAGTCCTCATAGCGCAAACTAGAGTATAAACGATTCAACAAAAAAGTCTAAGTCCCAGGAGCACGGACCGAAGTATGAACACAAATTGAGCACGAGTCGACCGCTCATAGAATGACTCTAAATTCCCAGAATGCGGACTAGAATGCAAACTCCATGAACCGAAGAGTGGGTTTCAACCGTTTCCTATATCAGTAATTCCAATCTAAAATCGGCAAAAGAAGTACAAACCGGTTCTAAAGACTAGAAGTAGTGCAATTAGAAGAAGGAAAACCCGGCAGTGTGCTAAAGAACATACCAAACGAGTTGTGGAGAGACCACAGATCCAATTCAAGCGCGCTAACAACCCTGTGGTATGTGGGGCACCACACACACTTGAATAGCCATAAGAAAGGCCAAGATTAATCATACCCTAGATCTGTTATGCCCGATCAAAAATCCCGGCATTCTGACAACCCCGGACTTAATGACCTAGCTAGTGCAACAAACGAAATATTAGAATAATACCTACCAACTTCTTTCCAGCTACTATTTTACCGCTCTTGGTGACCAATTCATCTTCCCCTTAGACCGTATGCCAGTCAAAAACTAACTCCTCGCGTTGCCCGGAGATAGGCAACGCGAAGGAGCATCAATAAACTAACTCCTTGGCTCGCGCTGCCCGTAGATAGGCAACGCCGAGGAGCATCAAAAAACTAACTCCTCGTGTTGCCCGGAGATAGGCAACGCCGAGGAGCATCAAAAAACTAACTCCTCGCGCTGCCCGGGAGGAGCATCAAAAAACTAACTCCTCACATTGCCCGGAGATAGGCAACGCCGAGGAGCATAAAAAACTAACTCCTCACATTGCCCGGAGATAGGCAACGCTGAGGAGCATCCAAAAACTAACTCCTCGCATTGTCCGGATATAGGCAATGCATATGAGCATCAAAAAACTAACTCCTCGCGTTACCCGGAGATAGGCAACTCCGAGGAGCATCAAAAAACTAAGTCCTCGCGTTGCCCGGAGATAGGCAACGCCGAGTAGCATCAAAAACTAACTCCATGCGTTGCCCGGAGATAGGCAACGCAGAGGAACATAAAAAAAAATAACTCCTCGCATTGCCCGGAGATAGGCAACGCCGAGGAGCCTCAAAAACATAAGCCGTGCACTCAAACTTAAACTCCTCGTGTTGCCCAGAGAAAGGCAACGCCAAGGAGCCTCAAAAGCCGCATACCTCATAAGCCGCGCACTCAATTTAAAATTCCTCGTGCTGCCCGGAGATAGGCAACGCTAATGAGCCTCAAAAGCCGTGCACCTCATAAGCCGCGCACTCAAGCTGAGACTCCTCGCGTTGCCCGAAGATAGGCAACGCTGAGGATCATCAGAAATGAACTTCTCGCATTTCCCGGAGATAGGCAACGCTAAGGGTCATCAGAAATGAACTCCTCGCACTGCCCGGAGATAGGCAACGCCAAGGAGCCCCAAAAGCCATGCACCTTATAAGCCGTGCACTCAAGCTGAGACTCTTTGCGTTGCTCGGAGGTAGGCAGCGCCAAGAATCATCAGAAATGAACTCCTCGCATTGCCCGGAGATAGGCAATGCCGAGGATCATCAGAAATGAACTCCTCGCATTTCTCGGAGATAGGCAACGATGAAGAACATCGAAAACGAACTCCCTACGTTGCCCGAAGATAGACAATGCCGTGGAAACTCAAAATAAACTTCTTGTGTTGCTCGGAGATAGGCAACGGTGATGAACATAAAAAACCAACTTCTCGTGTTGCCCGAAGATAGACAACGCCGAAAAGCATCCAAACATACACTCCCTACGTCACTCGCAGATAAGCGACGTCAAAGAGCATCGAATGCCGCGCACTGCATAAGCGGGGCGCTAAACCTCAAAAAACAATCAACGTCGAGGAGCGAGAGAAACCCCCTGCACACAGTCAGAAATAATTGGTGCTAGAAGAATGGCACTCAATGATTGAGAATACACACCCATGCGTAAATTGCATACTTACTTGAATACTGCCGGAAACTAAGAATACATGCTAAGGTCACAAAACTTCCGAAGAAAGGAAAATCATGTCATGACTTAGCTAGATTTTCAATAGAGGTTATCTAAACCCAAAGATACCGGATACTAAAATTGTCCCTAAGCTACTGGATACTAAAATTGTTTGAAGTAAACAACCTGTGAACTGTGGGTCATACACCCACACCGAGACTGACAGAATCACAAGAGCACAATAAGTTCACAAGCCCTGTCACTCCAACCAATGATAAGTCCACAAGTTCTATCTCAAAGTGATGTTAATGTCCAAGTTCTATTACTTCGAATGAAGGACTTTAACTATAATCACAGAACTAGAAAAGATCAAAATGTGGGGGCTGTATCTACACAACAATGACCAACGAAGAGAAAATACAGACTCTACCGTAAGGACACAAAGTGCAAACTCTGCACTTAAACAAAAAGGCTAAAAAAGAACCAAAATTAGATCGGCCTCCACACAAGCTCATTAGAAGATTCTCCCTTTGGTTTTCACTTCCATGATTTGCAGGAGCTCTTCGAGGCTTTAATCGCTTCAACCTTCTCCTTCTTGATAGCGACCAATTCATGTTGAGTCTTATGAGGCGGCTCCATTTGAACTTACTGCTCTCTAACTTTTGCCGCTGTTACGTCACCATCCAAAGATACAGAAGGGTCATCCAAGACATGAAGCATGGCTATCTTTCAGACTTCGGCCGCGAGCTAGACACGAACATGTAAACAGGAACGGGAATAGAAATGAGCATGGAGGATGTGGAAATAACAGCAAGTCTGGGCACTGAGGAAGCTGGCACATCAATAGGAAATCTTGATCCCAGTCTTCTAAGAACAGGTGTTGCTCCGACAACATCGGGAGGGACTAAATCCTCGTGCATCACTTCTTAAGCCGTGGAACCACGCTCTTGAAGCATGAACTCCTCATGTTACTCAAAGATTGGCATCAAGTGTTAGGAACTGGGGGCATCTAGAGAACTACCCAGAACGTCAAGTCTCGCATCAAGTGTTCGGAGTAATCAGCTCCGTGGACCGACAACTAGAGATAGATAATGATGGAAGACATTTCCAGAATCAAGCCATCAACCTAGCGGCTTCCAAAGATAGAAGCAGTTGCTCGAATAAGGTTTCAAACCCTAGCTTGCAAAAAAAAGCTGTTATCCAAAGATGAGCAACTACAAGGAGAGAACACTCAAAATCAAGCAGCTAAACCATTGATTCCTGAAGGTTGGAATCAACGAATAAGGTTGATATTCACAACAATGCTATTAGTCCAGTATAATACATATGGCCTGGAACATATTCACAACAATGCTATTAGTCCAGTATAATACATATGGCCTGGAACAAGCAAGGATCAATGTCATGGATTCAAGACGAACACTAACGAACTCTACCAATCCATGATCAGTATAGGAATGAACGCGGTCGTATCAGGGGCAATATAACAACTCGCCCCACATTATCTAATCTTCTATAAGTGCTCAGAATTTAACATTTGGGAATAATGGGTTCTGCAAATGAAAGTCAGTTTGCAACAAAAATAGACCGATGGATATTTGATTCTACACAAGAGTAACCATGAAATTTGTTAAACAATGACCCGGTACTGCCAAAGGGAACGCTTACGGTTATAAATAAAGCGAAGTAACGGAGACGCCTAAGACTCTCATCTTTTCATAAAATGGCATATCTCGGAGTTAAGCAATGCTAAGAAAACAACCACATCGGGTTAGAAGGAATCTACTCAGCTCTACAGGATCAGATGAATGATTCAACCCTCACCAATGTGACTTTAGCACTGCCCGAAGACAGGCAGATCTAAGAAAATACTTCTACAATGCAATCATCGAAGTGCTAGTTTCCGAAGACCGAAATTAGTACCCAACTGGACTAGAAGTACCATTGAATCGACGGGGAAAATCGAACCTGAACTCCTGACTGACGGTGTTGCCTCGGCAATGCCAAAGCCTTCTTTTATCTTTCAAGTACGGTGTTGCACTGGTAACGTTGGGAAAATTTTCCATTTCATAAGTACCGATGTTGCCCCGGTAACTCCAAGAAACTTTCTACTCACTAAGTACCGATATTGCCCCGGCAATGCCAGGAAAACGTTAATCTACAGGGCTAATGAGAAGCACTCATCATAGTGACCTATCGATGTAATGGCTTCCGAAGATAGATGTTGGACCTCAACTGAGTTTCTACCTTCCCTTCAGAAATCTACTGTTTCTCAATGACAGACAACGACCGGAAGACATATCCTTTCATAGGTCAGCCGGACGGGTTGACCTCTCATCACAGAAATTAGCCACTACATAGGAATAAAGCTGCATCGAAAGGAAATCCCAGGATTGAATTGCCTATGTACTAATTTCTAGGGATGAAAGTTGGTGCATAACCAAATTTCCTAAATTCAACTTAGAAAGAATTTAGACACGGCTAAAAGTAGGCGGCCTCAAGGAAATGTTGCTTGGAACAAAGCAGCTAGGTTATCAATTCTCAAAGATAGGAGTTGACATATGAACAAGACTTTTGTGACAATGTCAGCAACCGAGAAGAGCATGCACGACCATGGACAAGCGGAAGCAATCACGGAAGGTCGAAAATAAAATCCCCCAACTTCCTCAAATCCAGAATGAGATTGAGAGCCAGAATGAAGGCAATTGAGCAATTCACCTCAATGGTTTCCATCTCTCACAATCACCCGAATACAGGCATTCAAAATAGATAGTCCCTCAAGAAGGGATAGAAGCATAGATACTTGATCGAAAGAAATGTTTCAAAAGTCCAAACACGAATAACCGCGTGGTTGGTTAGATAGCTAATTTGTATCACAAAACAGAGCATTTTGGCGACAAAATCGCCAACAAAGGAAATAAAGGATTTAACGTTCAAAAATCAATTGTCGCTCACAGTCTGGCGATGACAAGAAGGATCGATGACCCACTTACGGTCTAACTAGATCATTTGGATCCAACTTGCAGGAATATGCCATTACCCGAAGTTTGGTGATGCTAGGAAGAAAGTCCAAAATCAAACTATCGATACATCGGCTTTCAGAAATAGAAGCAAGAGTTTGATTGCATCTTCAGCCCTACCTTCTGGCATCTCATGCTATCTGAAGATTCACAACATGAAGGAAAAATCCACAGAGTTGAGTCATCCATGTATGAGTTTTTGAAAATAGAAACCAACATATGATTAGGATCTCAACGTCAGACTCAGAAGAATTTGCTTTAGCAAAAGATGCCAGAAACACATCTTTCTAATACATACCGACATCATTACAAAACTTAGATCTTGGGATCAAGCAACAAAGTCCCTAATTCCTTGAGATAGAAGTTAGCGTGTAAATCGAATTCCAAAAACCACAAAGGAAAGATATTCGCGATCAAATAACTCATGCACTAGTTCCCGGAGACTGAAGCTGTGCCTGATCGAACTTCAACAACGACTCTACAAGAGCAACTGTGCCTAGTAATTTAACTATAATCAATCATCCCAATATGATAGGGATAATAAGCAAAGCCTAAGTTGTGAAGGACCCAGCTTCCGAAGGAATGGGAGTACCTCCGCCAGACTAAAAGATTGGATGACCGAAAATTCATTTTCAACGACAAAACCTGGCATTCAACCCTGTCAGGTATGTTTTACTTTAAATAATATCCTCGTATAACCAATGCCTGGAATCCAAGGGAAGTCGACGTATGTTGACCAATCGGCTCCTTAGCGTTGACCGGGGCAGATGCAATGTGTTATCTACATGAGAAGAGTCCGGTATCCTAAATACCGCGAACAAACGATTCGGTGCAGATAGCTTGCTTACATTTTAAAAATAATCCATATCGCCCTTTGAAATTATCTCTTCCACACTTACCCGTTATCGATCAACGATCGATAACAGAGATGCTGTTCGAAGCGACGCGACAAGCTTTTCTTTTTAGGATTATTGGAATACAGAAATAGGAAGAGAGATACGATTGAATCATCCGCTATATCTGATTTTGGAATAAATCGTCGCATTGGAATTCAAAAACATCGATGGGATCTTAACCAAATTATCGAACGGAAGAAGTTAAAGACCAAGAGCAAGACTTCGCTCTAGAACGACGTGCAATCTTTCGAGACAAAACATAGCTTCACCGCTAGTCGAATTAAAACTATATAGGACAACTCCAAACCTACATCATGCACCCACTTACCGACCTAAACCCTTGCGTAATCTACAGAGCAAGGATTGCATCACCGATACTTGGAATTGAAATTCAGATTGAAATAAAAAAAATAAAAAAAATAAAAAATAAAAAATTTAACGGCTATCAAAAGTCGGTCAATTGAGATCAACATCTTGAGGTGGACTCCGCCGATCCACACTGAAAATTCAATAGACGGCTAAATAGTTAAAGCCAAATTTTCATAGTAGCCTCGACACGATCAACTTGATTTCACAAAATGAAAACTCAAAAGAAGTTACTTCCAGAGCACGCCTTGTTTTCAACGAAGGCATACTTTAGGGGGCAAATGTTATTCGGGTTTTTGACCTAGCAGGACTCACCAGAAAGCAGGACAATCTCATGACATCAAGATGGATTAGAACTCAACCAGAAAGGCTAAGGCAAGGAGTAAATGAGAGCCAAGCAATGTTACTAAGGCAACGACTAGGATCAACTAAGCCAAAGGACCAACATTCTTTTAGCCCAATCAGCAGCTGAGCACAAACAGTTAGTGAATTGCCATCGAAACGAAACAACTATGATAAAGGACTATCAAAGCATCTCCAAGTCCGAACTCCAGAAAATCCTAAGTGCTTGGATCATCGACGACCCATGCTTCTCCTCAAACCTTCAAACAGGTCAGCTGAATAACACTGCGGAAAGAGGCCAAGGCATTGGCTCGCAAACGAGCCAAGTCTATGGGTCGCTAGCGAGCCATAGGCCATGCATAGGCCATGGGTTGCAAACGACCCATGGCTCTATCTCGTTTTGTTAGCTAAACTCTCCTTGGGTCGTTTCTTACCTACCAGCGAGCAGTTGATAAACAGGCCTGGCCCATAAGCTCTCCAATCCATATAAATTCCAACCTACCTGCAACATAAAGAGGATCTTCTCCGGACTAGTTGCTGAAGCTCTGCTGGAATTATTCTTCACCCTCTAACTCCCTCACAATAATCTCCAAAGGGATTCGCTGTGATTCTCCAGTGAATTCTAGCTCAGGAGATTTAATCTAGATAGAAAACAAACAAAGCCTTGTAATCAAACAACTCTTGTAACAACAATCAGTCTATAGTAAAGCTATAAAGTGGACATAAGCTTCATTAACAGTCGAACCATTATAAAAATTCTCCGTCTTCTTTCTTTTAATGTTCTTTTTCTTTATCTGTGATATTGCTCTGTCAGAAAAGGGCTCGTGCTTTCAAACTCAAACCAGGGTGTTGGTCCATTTTTGGGTCAACAATATGTACTTTGATTCAAACTTAGATTTGTTTTGAAATCTCACCATAGCATTCAACACATTCTTGGAGCACAAAAAATTTCTAGCTACCTGGGAAAGGCAGCTCGAATGTCTAAAACAAGACGACTATCAATGTTTTAACCAACAGAATACAAAGGCCCACTCTCGTGAAACTTACCGCTATTAGTTCTTTGTCAGTACTTGAGGAAAGCTTACAAATGGATTACTCCGCTACTGAGCAGTATCTACCAGGACATGGTAATTAAAAAAAAATCTAACTACGTATCCCAACTCTATTTTTGGTGTATAGTTTGGAAAAGAATTCCAAAACATATCTTTACAAGAAAACTATTTCCAATTACCCCGCAACCAGAGGGGGAACAAATGTCTAAATTTCAAAAACTAACCTTTCAAAGATATTATATAGCATTAGTGAACGCACACAAAAGATTTTTGACTAAGCAGTCTGGATATCTCAAAAGTTTTCTAAAAAGCATTGGCATGTGGAGGCCGATTCATAGCTTTTCATAATTTTTTTTAAAGTTGTCAAAAGATCATTAACAAAAACTCAGACTTGGAAATCTTATACTCACTTAAAAAACTATAGGTTCATGAATCATGACCTCCTAGTATTTTATTTGAGATGCGTATTTCCGTTATGAGAAAACAATTTTTAGCCCTTACCAAAGGCACCTTAGGGAGGAAGGGTCAAATCCTCTTAAGCCCTTACCAAAGGCACCTCCTAGAGGGAGGGTCAAAACCTCTAAAAAAGCCTTTACCAAAGGCATCTCGAGGAGGAAGGGTTAAATCCTCTCAAGCCCTTAACAAAAGCACCTCATAGAGGGAGGGTTAAAACCTCTAAAAACTCCTAACGTCCACATCACCTCTTAGGGGAGGGTCAGGATAAGCACCCATAAAAATCAGAAAATCCCTAACGTTCATATCACCTCTTAGGGGAGGGTCAGAATAAGCACCCAGCATCAACCTTCTAGAGGAAGGTCAGCTCAGCGTACACTACATCACTTAGAGCCAAGGGAAGCCCAGAAGAGGCACCAAACAAATGAAGAAAGACAACGATGTCTACAGCTTAAAACATAAGTCAGAACCCAAGAGAATAAGGGGTTAAAGAGAGAAACCTATTCGTCATCTGAGACAAAGTTGGAATCCTAGATAAGGATACACACAAAGGCAATAAGGATAAAGGTATCCAACGCCCAAAACTTGGAACGGATAAAGAATCAAAAATCATATTCAGAGGGGGCAAAATATGGAATAACAAGTCTAAGAACATACAATGTTTAAGAAGTAATTTCTACATCAAAGGACTAAGAAACATGTATCCAAAATAGATGACACAAGATAAAAGAATAGGTAAAAGGAATCCATAACATGATACCAAAAGTAAAAGTCTATACAATAGTCAAAGGAATAGAGTATATAGCAAGTTACTACACCAAAGATGAAAGTGACTCCATTCAAAGGTAGATTGAGTAAACCAATCCTTGGAGATAAGGTGTCCTTTTAAGATAGAAGAGTCTGTATGTTATATATATATATATATATCAACATGTTATTTGAACCATTGCACTACTAAATCGACAAGCAGTAATACAAAACCACTATTCCGATTAATTGCATGGCTTTACGGAACTACTCGGCTCCAATATAACCATAATACTACTAACTTATAGGCACTTTAGGGATCACACATTAACTAAATTTACTAGCACTTGACAAATTCCTGATTTTGTGGATATTGGATGAATTTGTAAATAATTTATTCGTCAGTTGAGACCCTGACAAGATTGTGGCTGAACTATTGATTTTGCAAACTTTCAGTTTCCTTATCTCATTTCATGAAGATTTCATCTTGAGTTTTGTGAAGCCAAAATTTCTACATTGGCCCTTATGATTATTACTGACTTCATATTCTTAATTTCCATGCTAGATTTTCTTGGTGACTTCATATTGGATTTCTAATTCCGTGAATTCTGGAGTTTCTCATTGAAATTTTCATGATGATTTATGGATTTCATATTGCAAATTTCGAGGTAGGATTTTTGATGATTTCATATTGAATTTCTGTTTTTGTGAATTTCGAATTCCTGCACAATTTTTATGACGACTTGTATCCTAGGCTCCTTGTTGGGTTTTTCGATAAATTCATATTGAATTTCTACTTTCATGATTTCTGGGTTCCCTTATTGAATTTTTGATGATTTCTTGCTGGATTTCTAATTTTGTGAATTCTAAATTTTCTTATTATTAAGATGGAGGTTTTTGAATTCCGTATTGAGATTTTATGATGATTTCCTACTGAATTTCTGATTTCATGAATTTCAAATTTCTTGATCGATTTTTACAATGGTTTATGGATTCTATTTTTAACATCCTTATTGAGATTTAATAACGATTCCTTATTAAATTGCTGATTTTGAAAATTTTGAATATCTATGTTAACTTTCACGATGTGAGTGATATATGCTTGATTTGCCCGTGGGACTTTCATAATAATTTCTTATCGATTTCTTATTTTCATTCTATGAGTTTTTGGTTGGATTTCCATGATAATCAAAGGATTTCATATTAAGTTTCTGACGTTGTAGAGGAAAGAGTTTTATGTAGGTTGTTTAATGGATGTGGTCCTAACAGTTTTCTGAATACGTTCCTAGATTCTTGGATTTTCAAATTCTTTTCATAGTGATCTTATGTATTTGTGAATCTTGAGGTTTCTTATTTGTGTGGATTTCGTACTTTTGATTTACTTATTGAAGCTTTGATGTTCTCTTATCAGATTTTTGATTTTGTGAATTTTAAGTATCGAATATTCCATGATGGTTTACAAGCTTTCTATTGAGTTCCCAGATTGGCTTTTATACAAGACTTTTTGATAGCAGTTGGACTCCCATCAAAATGCCGGGATGGAATATAAAGTCATAGAAAGGAACTAGATAAGGCTGCCAAAAGCTAGAAATTAATCCTAGATAGCTGGGGAAAATATAACTTGAGAACAGAGGCTTAAGTGTACGCAATGACCTTTTTAAGGAAGGTCTATTTACTTAAATTGATACAGCCGACCAGGTGATATTGTTTCATATATCTATAATGGTCATATAGTTGCTTGAATGCGCTTCCTAATAAAATAACTAGATAGTGTCTGGAATTATAAGAATACTCATCATGGTTTTGCCTCAAGGTTAAGATCCTTGTAGAAGTCATTGTTTATTTTGCAGGAGACAAAAGAGGAGATTCTTTAGAGTTTTTGTCTTAAAGAACAAAAGCTTCTTTCATACTAGGGGGGCTAAATATTATCCAAAAAATATTCCCAGGAATAAAAGTATGAAAGAAGGAACATGAGAGTGTCGATAGGTGTTAGAAAGCACCTAGATGGTCTAGCTTTCGACAAGGATATAGCAGCGCCAGTAGTACCTTTCAAGTAGGACAGAGGGATGTTTCGACTGTATCAAAGAAGAGCTTTCGACATGGTCGAAGGCTACCTTACGAAGGTAATAGCAAGCATGATAACAATAGCCAAATTACTCAAAAGGACACCTCTCGAAGGCAAAGGATAGCAGACACACTATGTTTGCACTAAGCCATTTGAAATGTTTTGGTTTCGCCTTCATCACTTCCACCGGAAAAAGTTTCCAACCAACTCAACCTTTCGAAAGCATACATAGCCTTTCAAAATGGTTAGGGCCACTCTCACCTAAGAAAGAAGAACTACTCGACCATTACCATAAAGTCATGAGGTTTCAAACTAATTGCGGCAGAGGCTTTCGACATAGACCATTTACAACAAAGATATTTTGTGTGTTTCGACTCACTCAAAGCCAAAGAGAAAGCACGTTTCGATAATGTCGAAGGCTAGGACCCAGGGTAACTTCTTCGGTACACCAGCATTCAATCCAAAAATCACAACAATAAATCTTTCGACAAGGTCGAAAGGCTATCAAGCAATCCCTTTCGACAAGTTCGAGAGGAAACAAGGAAAAAGAGAGAGGCCTAACTTTAAGCAGCAATAGAAGGATGACTAAAACCCTTTCGACTAGGTCGAATGGTATGGCTCAGCGAACAATCACGAAAGAAAAGGGGTTGACCTTTCGACCATGTCGATAGCATTGGTCGAAAGGTCCAAACCTACGTTTATAAATATGACCCCAAGGGTCAGTTAGAGGGGATCCGATTTCTTTACTTCTTGCTTGTATTTTTCTCAACTAGAAACCCTGATTCTCAATCATATTGGGGATTTGGTCAATTTGTACAATTGAGTTCAAATAAAAAGATTATTATAATTGTGTTTACTAGGCAGAAAAAATTTCATTACCTCTCACAGATGTGTCAACCTACGATTGACTTGATCGAATGGAGCCCTTTCGACTAAGTCGAAACCCAACGTTTTCTTAGTTCCTAGAAACCTTAGCTAGAATCCACTAGATCACAAGCGTTATCCCTTTCGACAGTGTCGAAACCTTCTTAACTCCGTTATTTTTAGGGATCCCAAGAATTCTACCCAATCTCTCTCGTCTGTTTTGAAAGGCTGTTTCGAAAGAGTTCTCAATCAATCCATTCGAAGGGAATCACCAAGAGGAAAAATCCCTTTTCGACTGTGTCGAAAGGTACCAAAAGCAATTTTTTGATCACTTTTGCCTATCAAAAAAGCTTTAGTAATCCCCACTCATCCGAAGGGAGGTTTCGAAAGCATAACCCATATTCGAACTTGATAATTTAGGTGTTGTTAAGTTTTCTTGTCAATGTTCTGCTTTTCAATATTGTGGAGCTATATCACTACTTGGATTTTGAGAGATAGTCATATAGTTTATTTTTGGAGATTATGATGTATGAACTCTTTATTCCAGTTTTTGTATAGTCTATGAACCTGATGCACTCTACTGTTCTTATTTGTGGTTCATTTGATTGTATCACCGTCTTCTCTTTTTTACATTTATGTTATTATATTATATTTTGTCTCAACGTTGTGAGATGTTATATAAGTTCTATATTTGAGTTTCCTCTACTTCACATTCTTGGCTATTGTAACACCTCTAATTTTAGATAACATTATTCAAGAGATTTAATTAGCTAAATTAAATAGAATAATGGTTAAGAGATTGAGATTTGTGAAAATATAATAGGTAAGTCGCGCCTAGTTAAACTAAGTAAATATATGGAATTAAAATAAAATAGGAATGAGGCATATTCATATACCCTAAACCCTTCACGCCACATCATTCTCACGTTTACAAATCAAAACTAAAACCTAAGAGGCCGACCACCATTAAAAGGAGCAAGGGGAAGAAAAATCTAAGTTAAGGGGAAAGATGAATTAAATTCAAATCCAATAATCAAATCTCAACACCTTAACACCAAAGTAAAAAGTGAGTAACATGTTACATCTCATAGTTTTATGATTTCAGTTTCTAGAATCAGATTCGAAAGTTTTTGCAAGTATATTGCCATGTTTTGATTGATATTTATATGTATATATGCTTGTTGATGAATTATGCTTGTTCATATTGATTTTATGACATGTTTTGGGTTGAAAAACCTATAATATGACATCCAAATGCCTTGCGAATTTTAGTTATGGTCAGAAATGATATTTTGGAAATGTGTTTCAGGTTTCAAAATTTTCTAAATTATTGTGGAACTAATATAAATTTTCTAGTGAAGAAAAAGGTTACTTGGGTTTAAAATTAATTTCGGCAATTTTGTATATGTTTTGGGTCTGAAATTTAAATATGTTGGAAAAAATATTAAAACAGATTTATGTGAATTTTTATAGAATTTTCCTCAGTGTTTTAATATATGTATAAAATTATTTAAGGTATGGGACTTAAATGTTTTATGTATTTATAAAAGGAGAATAGGCTATTTGCAAATGTTTTTAAATTGTTATCTCTGAAATTTAGGCAGCACCTTTTACAAAATATTTTTAAAAAGTAAAGGCAACCAATTATAAGATGACAAATAGGCAGGTTATTTGAAAAGAATTACCTCTTTAAATTAAAAAAAATCAGGTTTTATAAGGTTCTGTTGTCTCATCTCCTTTGGCAACCACCTTTCGACTCCATTCCTCCACCTCCAACCTCGGTCGAAGCCAACGCACATAGTATCAAGACTTAGTACAAAGTAATTGGACCTAGGAGAAAGGTATAGTGTCAAATTTAGGGGTTTCGAAGGAGTCGAGGCTTTGCTTTGTTTTCTAAAAGAAATGCATCTGCTTTGCATTCGAATAAGATGGCTTTCGACTTAGTTAGCTTTCGACTTGTCAATGGTCTTAAAGAAAGAAGGCTTTTGAATAAGGTTGCGCCTTTGTTTTAAAGTAAATGCTTTTGAAGGGGTCGAAACCCCCTACCGCCGCTTTTTACTTTTCGACCCAGATTGGTTTCGAAGGGGACCCTCTGTTTTAAAATTAAAGCCTCCTCTCAAATGCTTTCGAAGGGATGGGTTTCGACACCATCTACTTCTTTTACTTAGGAAATGTTTTCGAAAGAGTTGCTTTCGACTTGGTTGCTTTATGACCCTTTTTAATATTTGGAAGTTAAACCCAAAGGTTTTAAAAGGAATGGTTTCTAAAAGTTTCGAAAGGTTTTCCACACGTTTATACTTGAACCCAATGCTTTCGAAACGTTTGTTTTAAGTAGTATACTTTAGTGCTTTCGAAAGGTAATACGTAAAGGTTTCGAAGGGAAGGTTCCTAGTATTTTCGAAAGGTATAAGCATATAAGGTTTCGAAGGGGTGATTCCCCAGTGTTTCTGAAAGGTTTATCTTAGTTTAAATGGAAGGTTTCCAATGGTTTCGAAAGGCATATTTAAAGGATTTTAAAAGAGGATGTCTAAGGTTTATGAAGCTTTCGATGAAGTTGTTTTCAATGATTTCGAAAGTTGTGTTTGGCCTTTAGGCCTAAGGTTATAAAATAAAGTAGTTTACTTATATCGAATGGTGTACTTTCATTGGTTTCGAAAGGGGTACTTTCATTGGTTTCGAAAGGGTTACTTTCATGGGTTTCAAATGAGATTGTTTAAAGGTTTTAAACAAAGGTTTCAAATGTTTTCATCAACTATGTTTTGAGTAAAGCATATTTCATGGCAATAAAATTTGAGTAAAACAAATAGAATATTTTCCTTTTTAAGTATGATTTAAAGGGTTAAATCTTTTTGAAAAGGTTTTCAAGGAAAATTTAAAGGGTAGTTAACCCTAAGTAAAATGACTCAAATATTTATAAACCAAATGAGACTGGTATAGGGTCACGCCCTATACATTAGCTATTAGCCCCTTGCTAATTTAGTCCAAAATTCCAGTGTGTAGGGCTTAGTCATAGGTAAGACTTAAATGATGGTTACACATAGAAAGGAATATATTTATACAGAGATAGGTTATTGGTTAGCTCCCAAAACCAAACCCTTGGAGAAGTAAGTTAAGAATAGACTGTCCAAAAGTATATCTAACAGTTGTTAGGTAATTTTATTTAGTTTGTCTGGTAGGCCCGAGTCAGCTAAAGGTTAGTAGTTATCCAAACAAAACTACATTTTGTTCGAACAGTTGGTCCATTTATTACCTGTTTTGAGCATATATGATATTTTCTATTTTGATATAATCTGTTTGATTAACCAGTTTGGTTGCAAGATTATGATTTGCAAAAAGATATGTTTTAAATGGATATTAGTAAGGGGAAACCCGTTCCGCTAAGTGGCGTGGTCTCACTTAATATCAGTAAACCGAGATGTAACAGTATTATTCACACCAGACTTTAAGTATGACTCGAAGTTTATGTTTTCCCCTTAAACTCTCGGGTGCTCAAAATTGATTTGAGTAGATTGAGAGTTTGGGATTTTAGGTTTTAGTAGGTGGACAAATAAAGCTTCCGGAGATGAGTAGTTGACCGACGGATAGCTTTTTAGGAATTGCTATTTTGTTTTTTGTATTCCACTGTGTTGTATTAAGTCAGTTATGACTATATAGTACTCCAGTCAACCAAGGGGCATCTTCATATATCGCTTTTGGCGTATTTATGTAATAATTATATTTGATCTAAACCTGAGAAACGATTATGGGATTATGTAATTTGGATATGAAACACGTTTTGAAATGTAATCGGAAATGTTGTTTTTGAAATCTATTATTTTATTTCATATTCATGCGCCTCTGATATTATGGATACCATTAACATAGTCGTCTCTTATCGCCGAAAGTTAATACTATCGATGACTGCAGCATCTGTAGCTTTTAGCTTTGGGCCTCAAAATAGGGGATGTTACAACTTGGTATTAGAGCATAGGTTTATGAAAAACTTTAAACTAAAATGATTTTTGAAAACATAATCTTATGAAATTAGAGTAAGATCAGGGTATGGGATAACGCTATAGTAACATACTTGTATTTGCTATATATAAATATACGCTTTAGCTTTATTCTCTTATCTCACTTAGGCTCTTCTTATGAGACTCGAATGCAGATATGGATGCTAGAAGAGGAAGAGTTAACCTTGGAGGGGACAACACCACAATAAACGAAAACGCCCGACCAAATTCGAGGAGGAATCAAGGTCAGGGCCAAGCTGAAAATGTGGGTGCTGAAGTCCTGCAGGTAGACATGGGAGCAATGTATCAGTTTTTCGAGAATATGATGCAAGCTAGAATTGATGCTGGAGTAGTTATGCTGGAGGAGGAAACCAGGAAGCTCCGGTGGTGAATAACTATGCCATTCTGAGTAGAGACCATGCTCGGCTAAGAGGAAAGCCGTTCATTGGTACTAAGGATGCAATTGAAGTAGAGAATTAGCTGCTTCATTGTGAAAGGAAATTTGCTGATCTGGGCTCAATGATCAGCATAAGAGAACACTTGCTTCGAGGCAGCTACAGGGAGAAGCTTTATTTTTATGGAACAATATTACTATTGGAATTAATGAAGAGAATATGACATGGGCTGAGTTCAAAAGAAGGTTCGAGGAGAGATTCATGTTTGAGATTGCTAAGTCTGCCTTACTTAGGAAGTTTTCTGAATCGGAGCAGGGAGACGTGACGGTGTTGGAGTTTGCAACAAGATTTGAAGAGCTATCGAGATATGGCTATGCTTCTATTGATACTGTGATTAAGAGGAATGAAAAGTTCATTCGTGGGCTGAAGCCAGAGCTTGCTAAGCCCATGTTATCGCATATCAGAGACCCGTGTGATGTTGTAGTCGAGATGACTTTGAGGCATGTGGAAATGCAAGGTTTTCTTCAAAATAATAAGGCCAAGGAAGTCCAGGTGGGGCAGTGATAGAAAAGAAAGTTCTTTCATAAGAAAGAGGCTCAGAAGGGTGGAGCCGCAAAGAAGGGAAAGTCAGAAGTGGTCTGTTATAAGTGTGACAAGAAGGGACACTATGCCCATGAGTGCCGGATAGGCAAAGGAAAGAAAACCGCTGAGAAGGAAGAAGTGAGGTGTTTCAACTGCGATCAAGTTGGGCACTATAAGGACTAGTGCAGGGAGCCTACTAAGGATGGGAAAGGAAAAGTGTATGCATTGGAACCAACTACCTCCATACCAATAGAGCAGGAGAAAGTAAAAGCAGTGTTGGGAGGTACGCTTTTCATTCATGGCATGTTAGTTAGAGTACTGTACATACCGATGCATCGCATTCTTTGATGTCTCATTGTTTAGTAGATAAGCTTAACTTAGAACCCTCATACCTAGTTACCTCCTTAAGGATTGCACATCCGATAGGAGGGTATGCGACACTTGGGATGAAGTGTGACCACCTAGAGTTTGATTTGTTAGGCCATACCTTTGTTTGTAGTTTGCATGTGTTTGATTTCGTTTGGTTTGGGATTATTTTGGGTATGGATTGGTTAAGTACGATGCTAGGATATTTTTCCATGATAGGAAAATATTGCTTCGACAACCTAACTGTAGTGATCAGATTATATACACCGTAGAAAACCCTAGCTGTGAGGTGAATGCTTTGTTGGGTGTTGTGGAGTTAGAAGACAAGTTGAATCGAGTTTACGTGGTTAGAGAATTCGCAAATGTCTTCGAACCGGTAGTAGGATTGCCGCCGAAATGAGCTATTGAGTTTCAGATAGATTTGGTGCCTGGGGCAGAACCAGAGAGTAGACCGCCAAGCAGAATGACACCTACCGAGATGAGGGAGTTAAAGGTGCAGTTGGTGGATTTGGAAGGCAATAATTTTATTAGACCAAGCAGTTCGCCTTGGGGAGCGGCTGCAGTGTTTGCTAAGAAGCCAAACGGATCATTAAGGTTATGTATCGATCATCGTAAGTTGAATGAGAAGACGATAAAGAATCGATATCCGCTGCTTAGAATTGACGATGTGTTCGATCAGTTGAGTGGAGCCAAGGTATTTTCGCAGTTTGATTTAACGATAAGGTTCCATCAGCTTAGAGTGGTAGAGGATAGTATTCCTTTGACATCGCTTAGAGCCAGGTATGGATCATACGAATGGTTAGTGATGCCGTTCGGACTGGCTAATGCCAGCATTCCTTGTGGACTTGATGAACCGAGTTTTCCATGAGCACTTGGATACGTTCGTGTTGATATTCATCGATAATATTTTGATATACTCTAGAGAGGAAAGAGAGCATGAAGTTCATCTTATAGTGGTACTTGAGACGATGAGAGAGCATCAGTTAAAAGTGAAGTTTTCAAAGTGCCATTTTTGGAAGAAGGAAGTGAAGTTTCTTGGTCATGTAGTCTCAGTGAAAGGGTAGTTTACACGGATGCATGTGGAACTGGATTAGGAGCCGTGTTAATGCGAAGAGGTAAAATGATTGCCTATGCATCCCGACGGGTTAGACCGCATGAGGTTATATATCCAACCCATGATTTGGAATTGGATGTGGTGATTTTTACGTTGAAGGTGTGGAGACATTATCTTTTGGGAGAAAGATTTGAGTTGTATACAGATCATAAGTCGTTGAAGTATTTATCCTCTCAGAAGGAGTTGAATATGAGGCAGCAGAGGTGGTTGGTGTTTTTAGCCGCTTATGATTTCGATATTGAATACACACCACAGAAAGGCAACAAAGTTGCAGATACACTTAGCCAGAAGCATCAGAATGTAGTGTTGGCGATGATAGCTGAGTGGAAAGATTTAGAAGCGCTGACGACATGCAAAGTACAGTGGAGATCTCAGGGTGGTCTAGTACAGAAACTACTGCCTTGTTTAGAAGTTCGACCGATGATGATTGAAAGGATTGCTTCTAAACAAAGTGAGGATCCAGTGTTAGTTGAACGGACCAGAAAGTTAAGAGAAGGAACTAAGAGCTATGATTGAACGATTTCAGTCTTGACCAAAATGGGTGGTTGAGAAAGAAAGGAAGATTATGTGTTCCAAATGTGAGAAACATATGGAAGGAAGTTTTGGAGGGATGCCATCGTTCGAAGTTCACTATTCATCCAAGAGGAACTAATATGTATCAGGACATGAAGAGAAGTTCCTTCTGGGAAGGTATGAAGAGGGATGTAGGCTTATTGGTAAAGTAGTGTCTGAACAACCAATAGGTAAAAGCCGAACATCAGAAGCCAAGTGGGTTGCTTCAGCCATTAGATATTCCGGTATAGAAGTGGGATTCTATTTCTATGGATTTTATTAATGGGTTGCCAAGGTCAAACAGAGGAAATGAAAGCATATGGGTGATAGTGGATAGGTTGATCAAGAGTGCCCATTTCATTCCAGTTAAGTCAACCAGAACGACACCCGTTTTGGCTAAGTTATTTATGAAAAATGTAGTTAGACTACATAGGCGTATAGTAAGCGATAGAGATTTCTTATTCACTAGCGAATTCTAGAAGAGTCTACATGAGATTTTAGGTACCAAGCTCAAGATGAGTATCGCTTTCCATTCGCAGGCAGATGGGCAAATGGAAAGGGTTAACAAAATCTTGGAAGATTTATTACGAGCTTGTGTGCTAGATTTCGAGGGACCATGGGAAGACCATCTACACTTAGTCGAGTTTTTGTATAACAACGGTTATAAGGCTAGTATATGGATGGCACCGTTTGAAGATTTGTATGGAAGGCCATGCAAATCTCCCGTTTGTTGGTTGGAGACCGGGGATAGATTGGTTCTTGGTCCATATTTGGTTAGAGAAGCTGCAGAAAAGATTGAGATCATTCGAGCTAGGATGAAGGAAGCTCAATCTAGGCAGAAGAGCTATGCGAATAGACGACGGAAAAACTTGGAGTTCTCGGTTGGAGATCAGGTTTTCGTCAAGGTATCACCGATGAATGGGGTGATCAGATTTTGGAAATTGGGAAAGTTGGCACCAAGATTCGTTGGACCATTTCCTATTATAGAGGGGATCGGGAAACTCGCATATAGAGTAGAGTTACAGAGTAGTTTGGCAGGAATCCACGATTTTTTTCATGTTTCTCATCTAAGGAAATGTATTCAAGATCCATAGACTACTATAGCATCGACTGTGTTAGATGACTTAGTAGTGGAGCCAAATTTGACTATAATTCAAAAACCAATTGGTATGGTCGCGAGAGATGAGAAGAAGTTAAGGAACAAGGCAAATTAGTCAGAGTCCAGTGGAGTGACGAAGAGAGAGACTGTACTTGGGAAACTAAGATCAGGATTCAGGATACTTATCTTGGCTTGTTTCATGGTATGTTTTAACTTTTTGATTGATTTTTATGTGTGCCTTATCGTAATTTTGAGGACGAAATTCTTTGAGGAAGGGAGTCTGTAACACCCCTAATATTAGATAACATTATTTAGGAGATTTCATTAGCTAAATTAAATAGAATAATGGTTAAAGGATTGAGATTTGTGAAAACATAAAGGGTAAGCCGCGCCTAGTTAAACTAAGGAAATAAATGGAATTAAAATAAAATAGGAATGAGGCATATTCATATACCCTAAAACCTTCAATGCCACATCATTCTTACGTTTACAAAATCAAACTAAAACCTAAGTGGCCAGCCTCCATTAAAAGGAGCAAGGGGAAGAAAAAGCTAAATCAAGGGGTAAGCTTAATTAAATTCAAATCTCAACAACTTAACACCAAAGCTAAAGGTGGGTAATATGTTAAATCTCATAGTTTTATGATTTCAGTTTCTAAAATGAGATCCGAAAGATTTTGCAAGTATATTGCCATGTTGTGATTGATGTTTATATGTATATATGCTTGTTGATGAATTATGCTTGTTCATATGATTTTATGACATGTTTTGGATTGAAAAACCTATAATATGACATCCAAATGCCTTGTGAATTTTAGTTAAGGTCAAAAATGATATTTTGGAAACGGGTTCTGAGTTTCATAATTTTCTGAATTGTTATGGAATTAATATTAATTTTCTAGTGAAGATTTAGGTTACTTGGGTTTAAAATTAATTTCGGTAATTTTGTATATGTTTTGGGTCTGAAATTTAAATATGTTAGAAAACATATTAAAAGAGAATTATATGAATTTTTATAGAATTTTCCTAAGTGTTTTAATAGATATATAAAATTATTTAAGGTATGAGACTTAAATGTTTTATGTATTTATAAAAGGTGAAGGGGCTATTTGCAAATGTTTTTAAATTGTTATCTCTGAAATTTCGGCAGCACTTTTAAGAAAATATTTTGGAAAAGTAAAGGCAACCAATTATAAGATGACAAATAGGCAGGTTAGTTGAAAAGAATTACCTTTTTAAGTTAAAAAAATCAGGTTTCATGGGGTTCCGCTGTCTCACCTCCTTTGACAACCACCTTTCGACTCCACTCCTCCACCTCCAACCTCGATCGAAGCCAATGCACATAGTATCAAGACTTGGTACATAGTAAATTGGACTTAGGTGAAAGGTATAACGTTGAAACTAGGGTTTCGAAGGAGTCGAGACTTTGCTTTGTTTTCTAAAAGAAACGTGCCTGCTTTTTTTCGAATAAGATGGCTTTCAATTTAGTTAGCTTTCAATTTGGTCAATGGTTTTAAAGAAAGAAGGCTTTCGAATAAGTTTGCGCCTTTGTTTTAAAGTAAATGCTTTCGAAGGGGTTGAAACTTCCAACTGCCGCTTTTTACCTTTCGACCCAGATTGATTTCGAGGAGGACCCTTTGTTTAAAATTAGATCCTCCTCTCCAATGCTTTCGAAGGGATGAGTTTCGACACCATCCACTTCTTTTACTTAGGAATTGTTTTCGAAAGAGTTGCTTTCGACTTGGTTGCTTTATGACCCTTTTTGATATTTGGAAGTTAAACCCAAAGGTTTCAAAAGGAATGGTTTCCAAAGGTTTCGGAAGGTTTCCCACACGTTTATACTTGAATCCAATGCTTTCGAAAGGTTTGTTTTAACTAGTATTCTTTAGTGCTTTCGAAAGGTAATAGGTAAAGGTTTCGAAGGGTAGGTTCCTAGTATTTTTGAAAGGTATAAGCATATAAGGTTTCGAAGGGGTGATTCCCCAGTGTTTTCGAAAGGTTTACCTTAGGTTAAGTGGAAGGTTTCCAATGGTTTCGAAAGGCATATTTAAAAGATTTTAAAACATGATGTCTAAGTTTTATATAGCTTTCGAAGAAGATGTTTTCAATAGTTTCGAAAGGTGTGTTTGGCCTTTAGGCCTAAGGTTATAAAGTAAAGTAATTTACTTATATCGAAAGGGGTACTTTCATTGGTTTTAAAAGGGGTACTTTCATGGGTTTCAAATGAGATTGTTTAAAAGTATTAAACAAAGGTTTCGAATGTTTTCATCAACTATGTTCTGAGTAAAGCATATTTCATGACAACAAGATTTGAGTAAAGAAAATAGAATATTTTCCTTGTTTAAGTGTGATTTAAAGGGTTAAATCATTTTGAAAAGTTTTTCAAGGAAAATATAAAGGGTAGTTAACACTAAGTAAAATGGCTTAGATATTTGTATACCAGATGGGACTGGTATAGGGTCGCGCCCTATACATTAGCTATTAGCCCCTTGCTAATTTAGTCCAAAATTCCAGTGTGTAGGGCTTAGTCAAAGGTAAGACTTAAATGATGGTTACACACAGAAAGAAATATATTTGTACAGAGATATGTTATTGGTGAGCCCGTAAAACCATTAGGATCAGGTGAACCTTAAAGAAGTAAGTTAAGGACAAACCGTCCAGAAGTATGTCTAACAGTTGTTAGATAATTTTATTTAGTTTGTCTGGTAGGCCCGAGTCAACCAAAGGTTAGTATTTAACCAAACAAAACAACATTTTTTCGAACAGCTTGTCCATTTATTACCTATTTTGAGCGTAAATGATATTTGCTATTTTGATATAATTAGTTCGATTAACCACTTTGGTTGCAGGATTATGATTTGCAAAAAGATATGTTTTAAATGAATATTAGTAAGGGGAAACCCGTTCCGCTAAGAAGCGTGGTCTCACTTAATATCAGTAAACCGAGATGTAATAGTATTATTCACACCTGGCTTTATATCTGACTCGAAGTTTATGTTTTCCCCTTAAACTCTCGGGTGCTTAAAATTGATTTGAGTAGATTTAGAGTTTGGGTTTTTAGGTTTTAGTAGGTGGACGAATAAAGCTTCCGGAGACGAGTAGTTGACTGACGGATAGCTTTTTAGAAGTTTTTATTTTGTTTGTTGTATTCCCTTGTGTTGTATTAAGTCAGTTATGACTATATAGTACTCCGGTCAACCAAGGGGGCATCTTCATATGTCGCTCTTGGCGTATTTATGTAATAATTATATTTGATCTGAACCTGGAAACGATTATGGGATTATGTAATTTGGATATGAAACATGTTTTGAAATGTAATCAGAAATGTTGTTTTTGAAATCTGTGATTTTATTTCATATTCATGTGCCTCTGATATCATGGATACAATTAACATAGCAGTATCTGTCGCTAGAAGTTAATACTATATATGACTGCAGCATCTGTAGCGTTGAGCTTTAGGCCTCAAAATAGGGGATGTTGCAGCTATCGTCCTGCATCGACTGGGTACCTCCACAGCGCATCATACATGTATATTGGGTACTAGAGGCATAGGGTGGTCGTCAGATTTGGTATCATAGCTTAGGTTGCATGGATGACCTAAGTTGATACTAGGATCCATTAGAGATCAAGAAGATGCTATCACCTTAGAATGGATCCAACGTTATATGAGAGAGCATTCTTGGTAGAATTTTGTTTTGAAAACTATGTAATAGTATATATATAATATATAAGTCATATTGCATTCATTGACATCACTTATTCCTTTTTAGAGAGACTGATCATTCTTATTATGGCTTGTAAGAATGAGACGGCTAACGAGGAATGCAGCTAGGAACTCCGTCTCTAGAGTCGAGGAAGGGGAAGGATCGGGGGCTGCTAACTGCGACTTGCAGAACATGTTCGCTGAGATGGTGTGAAACATGGTTTAGAATGCCCATGTTGCTCATGCTATGGCCGTTGGTGGTTGTACTCCAGTGCTAGCGCCGTGGGCCGATTTTGCCAAATTGAGCAAGGAATTCTCTACTCCAGAAGGCAAACTGTTTTTTGTAATTGAATCAACCAGCGAAGTGAAAAATTGGTTGATACCTGCGAAAACATCTTTGAGGATATGGAGTTAGAAGATGCGATGAAGAGGAAGCTAGCCTCAAGACAGCTTCAGGGAAGGGCAATGGGGGTGGTGGAACGCCCTTAAGATTACTACTTTCGAGGACCAGATTACTTGCGAGTTGTTCAAGGCATGGTTTGGAAAGAATTATACACCAACCGCTTAGAAGTCCGTACTCTTATGGAAGTTAGCTAACTTGAGACAGTGGGATATGTCTGTGATGGAACATGCGGCCGAGTTCGACATGCTATCAAAGTACAGTCTATCTTTTATCGATACTCCATTTAAGAAGAATGAAATGTTTATCATGAGCTTGGATGAATACCTTGGAGAGAAGCTTGTAGGGCATATTGATGAGACGTTTGAGAGGTTGGTGGAGAAGGCTCTTTGACATGAAAGTCTATACCGTAAGCCTAAGTTGGATGTTTCTCCAAAGGATGAGCCGAAGTTGCAAGGTAGTATGGGAGGCAAGGGGAAGTGGGACAACAACAACAAGAAGAAGGAATTTCAGAAAGATGCCCAAAAGAAGGGCAAGTTGGAGCCTACATGCTATAACTTTTGACAGAGGGGCCATCTTAGCAAATATTACAGGAACGAGAAAAAAAGATGTTTCAACTACAACAACCTGAGGCATATTAAGAAAGATTGCATAGAACCATCGAGAAATAAGCAAGCTGTGTTTGCTTATGCTTTGAAAACTGTTCCAACTTCGTGGAGTGCTCCATTGTCGAAGAAGAAGGGGAGGGGCGTCATTATACAAGATCTGCTTTTTATTTCTGATACACCTGTATGTGTTTTATTCAATACTAGAGCTTCACATTCCTTCATATCTAGTGATTTGGTAGATAGATTGGGACTGAAACCTAAGATAGTTGACCGACCTTTGATTGTCACAAACCCTATTTGAGGATCGACTAGACTATGCGTGGTTTGTTGAGACTTAGCCTTATTGAGTCATGAATGTTTTTTTGCTTGCTTGTGATTTCTTTCTTTTGGGTTTTGTAATATTCAGTATTATAATGGGGATGGACTGGTTGAGGAAGTATGCGTTTGTGGTGGATTACGAGAGGCTGTTGGTGACGATTGGGGCTGTGGAGAGGTGGACGGTAGTGATTGGCTGCCTACCAAAGGATGGAGTTATGGTTAGCTTTTTATATTCGCTTGAGACTCCACAGGATGTGTTGTCATCTATTCTTATAGCTAGAGAGTATTCAGACATATTCAAAGAGGTGATCGGATTACCACCACATCGAGAGATTGAGTGCCGCAATGACTTGGTGAAGGATGCCATACCAATAGTTATGCCTTTGAGACGTATGGCTCCCAGAGAGTAGTAGGAGTTGGAGGTGCAAGTGATTGACCTGTTGAGGCAAGGGTTTATTCTTAAGAGCATATTTGAGTGGGGTGCACCTATAATATTTGCCACCATGGAAAATGACTCTCTGAGATTGTGTATAGATTACCTTGAGTTGAATATGGAAACGAAGAAGAACAAGTCTCCACTCCCGCGTATTAATGACTTGTTTGATCAACTCTATGTTGCTAGGGTGTTTTCTCAGTTGGACCTTGTGATGGGGAGTCATAAAATAAGAGTGGCGAAGGAGAGTGTGCCGATTACAACGTTTTATACGCCATATGAATTCTATGAGTGGTTAGTTATGCCGTTCGAGATAATCAAAGCGCCGACATACTTTGTTTATTTTATGAACTGCGTTTTCAAGGATTAGCTAAATAAGTTTTTGCTTGTGTTCATGGATGATATCCTTGTATATTCGAGGATGGAGGAGGAACACAAGGAGAATTTGAGGATTGTTCTCGAGATGTTGTGGAAGCACCGATTGAAGATAAAGTTTTCACAGTGTCACTTCTAGAGGAGGGAAGTGCGATTCTTGGGTCATGTTGTTTTTGAGCAGGGTATTGTTGTGGACCCTATGAAGGTGGTGGTAGTACAGGATTGTGATTGACCCAAGACCGCTACAGATGTGGGAAGTTTCCTTCGACTAACGATATACTATAGGCGTTTTATCCAGGACTTCTCTAAGGTAGTAGCACCATTGACCAACTTGACGAAGAAGAATTAGATTTTTATTTAGGACACGAGGTACGAGCACGCGTTTGTGGGTCTGAAGGAGAGGTTGACGAGTGCACCGACGTTAGTCATTCTGAGCGGGAATGAGGAGCTGACAGTATACATAGATGCCTGTGGTACTGGACTTGGTATGGTGTTGATGCAGAAGGGAAAGGTTGTCGCTTATGCTAGTCGACAACTGAAATTGCGTGAAAAGTGGTGTCCAACTCATAATTTGGAGTTGGTAGTGATATATTCGCTTTGATGACATAAAGGCATTATTTGCTTAGGGAGATGTTCGATTTGTATATAGACCATAAGTCATTGAAGCATCTATTCTCCCAAACGGATCTCAATCTTTGCCAAAAACGATGGTTGGAATTCTTGACCTCCTACAACTTTGACATTTCCTATAGCCTGGTAAGGGAAATGCGGTCATTGATGCATTGAGTAGAAGACATGCTAGTTTGGAAGCAATGAACCTTGAGTGAAAGCAGTTGGAGTTTATCACTGGCTATGATTTTAGACCTCGGTGTGAGCTAGAGCCAAAAGTGCTGGCTAGCCAGACTATTAGACCCACCTTGGTTGAGCAGCTCTGTACTAGTTAGAGGCGAGAAGCTAGACAAGCAGAGATCATGGCAAAGATAGAAGAAGGAGTAGACTCGAGGAGGTGAAGCAGTACAGAATCGACCTTGATGGTTGGCTCGGTAAGGATGTGAGATTGTTTGTTCCTGAAGTTGATAGGTTGATGTGGTATGTGAGTGCCATCATTTGAGATTCACTATACATCTTGGAGGCAATAAAATGTACCGCGATATGAGACATACATCTTATTGGGAAGGGATGAGGAAGGACGTTGGGGTATTCGTCTCGAAGTGCACGAAATGTGAGTCGGTAAAGGTAGAGCAGAAGAAACCGAATGGTTTGCTGCAACGGCTTAAGATTCCCAAGTGGAAATGAGAACAAGTTTCGACAGATTTCATCGATGGATTACCGAAGACTAGAGGAGGATACAATAACATCTGGATCATAGTCGATCGATTGGCCAAGAGCGCTAGATTTATACTCGTCAAGTTAAACAGAACGATATCCAAATTAGTCGAGTTATATATGAAGTGGGTTGTGCGATTCCATGGTGTGCCACAAGACCCTTTGTTCACTAGTGGATTTTGGAAGAGCTTACAAGAAGCATTAGAGATGGGGCTGCATCTTAGTACAGCTTATCATCTATAAACTGATGGGCAGACTGAGAGGGTGAATCATATCTTGGAGGATCTCTTACGAGCCTGCATTCTTGAATTTGGTGGCTCGTGGGATGATCATTTGCATTTAGTAGAGTTCACATACAACAACACTTATTAGTTCAGCATCGGTATGGCACCATTTAAGGCGTTATATGACCGACCGTGCAACACTCTTTCTTGTTGGTGGGAAGCTGAAGAGACACTGATACTAGGGCTAGATATGATCAGAGAGGTTTTAGAGAAGATCGAGATCATTCGACAACGAATGAAAGTTGCTCAAGATAGATAGAATAACTATGCTGATAAGAGAAGACGTGACTTGGAGTTATCCATTGGTGACATGGTGTTTGTCAAGATCTTTCCGCTGAAGAAAGTTGTTTGATTCGGTACTAAAGGGAAGTCGGCACCGAGATTCTTTGGTCCATTTCCGATACTTGAGAGGATTGGGAATCTAGAATATAGAGTCGACTTACCTCAGAAGATGGCGGGCGTGCATAATGTGTTCCACCTATCTCACTTGGGGAAGTTTGTGTATGACTCAGGCATAATAGTTTAACCAAATTGGCTTGACGTTATCAAGATTGAACCAGAAGCATCGAGATCTTATAGGCCTATTTGTTTCATCGGACCGCTTATCTAGAGCTCTTTACTCGGTGGTACTTCTGTTTATCGCATTTACATTCACTTTCGTGTTCATATAGGGTAGTTTAGTATCCTCCATGCTAGGGTAGGCGCATATATCATTTCTTGTTTTTGTGTGTATCTTTGATGTTTGACATGTTTGCTCGTGGTTGATAGACATGCATGGTAGCTATGTTTGATTTTATCTTGATTGCATTGGGGATTTCATGGGTGAAACTCCTAAAGGGAGGAGGGAAGGGGAGTGTAACGATCCGTATTTTACGTATCGGAGGATCATAAAGTATTATTTTTAAATCCATATAAGGTCTATGACTCTATAACTTTGGGAATGCATATTTGAGACATTTTCAACATTTAGAATTTTTCCAGGCAATTTTACCACTGGAAACTTGTATCAGCCATAACTTTTGATAGGAGATGAATTAGCATTCGATACCACTTCTATTGAAAAGATATGATGGTCTCATTTTTCGTAGAGTGGTCATAATAGCGATTTGGACTTTCTAATTAGAAGCTATAGTTGTTTGAAGATTGACCGTTTTTGAAGCAGCTTAGTGGTTAATTAGTAGGTTTGGGGGCAAGCTCATTGACCCATTTCGGGTTTGGGGAGCTTATATGGAAGAACCATCATTCCTAAATCACTTTTATATCTTCTATCATAGATCTAAGCCTCCATTAACTCATCCTCTACCAAAAACCTTCTCTTTTCTCCTCCAAATCAAGTCTAAATCATAGATTATTGAGAGATTAGAAAGGAGATTCATTAGAGATATTCTAATCTATATTTTTGGGGAAGAAAAATTACACCTTTACTGTTCATTTTTGGATCTACCTCTATTTATGTGCAAAACTTGGACTTTGTTGGTTTTGGTGAGTGATTTATCATCTCTCACCTTACTACATATGTATCTATTTGTTTTGACATGTTTTAAACCCATTTTTAAAGTAAAAATCATGTTTTGGGACCGTTTTAAAGTTAAACTTGAGGTAAAAAAAATTTAAAATATTTTAAAGTGCTCTGTTCATGTTTATTAGATGTACGGTTGCCTTGATTTGTGTTAGGCTATGTTAGAGACTTATTATAGGATGATTTGCAATGAATTTTTGTATGCTTGAATATTTGAATGTCGTTTGGTGCATGTATGGTGTTTTCTCATATGCTTGTATGGTTGAATATGCTCATCGGAGAGATTTAGAGTTAGGAACCATGAATTCGGGCTTCGATGGATTGACTTAAGGTTGTCGAGAGTCGTATCATTGCGTAGGGATCGCATAAGGGTGGAAGAACATAGCGTAGTGTTGAAATCAATGCAAAATTGAGAAGTGGGGATACTATAGGATTTTGGTTCGGTGGTAGGCTGTTCGGTGATAAGCCTGCTCGGTGATTGGTTGACTTGGAGTGAGACTGGTTCAGTAGCCGAGCATTGAAGTTGGTTCGGCAATGGTGGAAGACCAAAGATATGTTTCTGTCTGGTGGGCATAATGGTTCGATGGAAGGTGGGACTGGATAGGATTTCTTGTCTGGTAATTCCTTGGTTTGATGTTGAAGGAACCAGACAACATTTGCCGTCCGCTTGTGGGATGAAAGACCGAACAACAATCGTCTTTCAATGATGCCATAGGAAACCGGACAGACCTTTTTGTCCGGTGGGGCTATGCCCGAGCACCAAACAAGGAAGGGTGCTCGAGGTTGTACCGTGGCAAGTCAGCATGGCTTCCAGTTAGGGCATGGTCGCTTACGGTCGAAGAGTGTATGACCTTGGATTCTGTGCGACAACAAAGGAAGAGATGTCATATCACTTTGACATGATGACTTTGGTACCTTAGTATGATTGCTCTACGACTTGCGATGTTTTCCAGAGGCATTCCAGAGATGTTGACTTAATGACAGGAGTCGTGGCGGCGATCCACAAGGGAAAGCTAACGATGGGTTTTGCTAGTTGGATTTGCAATCGTGTCCTACTGTGGAGATAGCCGTGATGGAATAGCGATTGAGTTTTACTACGAAGATGGATGCAAAGGGATCGTTAATAACTCAAAGGTTTCTAGTGTGCTCGTAAAAAAGGAGTATGTAGGAACGCTTACCTAGATTTGCGATTGTGTTTGGATCTTGCGATAGTAGATTACCCTAGGCTTTGCGACTGTGGGCTTGGTTCCAAGCCTTGGGAGTGGCATGGATTCGAGTCGCAATGAAGCTGGGATTGTGATTGGGTCCATGGTTATCGATTGTTCCATACGAGTTATTATATACCCAACACATATGAGTGATAGTAAGGATTGTTTGATGGTTGCTATGGTTGCCTCAGTTGTTATCACTCTAGGATGTCACACGGTGTAGGTATTTTCGACTGTATACATAGAAACTGTGCATTGTACTTCAACTATAGTACACTTATATGGTTTTGATAGTAGATTAGCGTATATCGACTATTATGTGTTGACTCTTTGGGTGCAGGAACATGTCAGATATAGTTCTTCATACCCTATGTCCACATTTACTATATACAATTTCTATAGTATCTTTGAGATGATGTATCACTCACACCAAACTGTTATCTGACCCGAGATTTTATGCTTTGTTTTTTGTTATCTCTAGTATTCTTGAATGAGTAGATTAAGGATAATAAGTCTAGATAGCGCATGGAGCTGTACAAAGTATGAGCAGGAGGCTATGCTTTCATATATCTACACTTGGAGCTTAATATTGCTTATATTCCACTGTGCAGTACAGTGGAGCTATATCAGTATTTGTACTTTGGAAGACTGTTATAGAGTTTATTTTTGGAGATTTGGATGTATAAACTCTTTAAATTTGTTTTTATATAGTCAGTGAACCCGATGCACTCCGGTGTTCTTATTTATGGTTCATTTGATTATACCACTGACTCGCCTGTTTTACATCTATGTTATTATATTATATTTCATCTCTGCGCTGTGAGATGTTCTATAGGTTCTGTATTTTGGTTTTTCTCTACTTTACATTCTTGGCAACCATCCTGCATTGTTTGGGTACCTCCATAGTGCATCACACATTTATATTGAGTACTGGAGGTGTAGGGCGGTCGTTGCACTTCTCTTCTATCCTGAACCTATAAAGTTTCTGCCATATAAATTCTCTTTGAAACTCCAAACTCTCCATGGTTTTCTATTGGTTAAAGAAGCTAACTTCATCTTCCCCTTTCTCTCCATGAGCTTTTGAACTTTCTTTAAACTAGTTTTTCTAAAGAATATGAATGGTTTCTTGGTGCTAGACTATTTTTGTTGATTTTCGTTTTTCGACTTCTATTTGAAACATTGTTTAGAGATAGATCTTATGCCATTGGTTGGTTTGAGCTTGCATTTTTATGTCATTCTTCAGATCGACCATCACTGTCATGCCAATTGTAACAAACCACCTTTCTTACTACCAAAGATGATAGCTAATACATCCTTGGTATTCGTGTGCTGATCAGTTACTCATTCGAAAGACAGGTTATTAAGGGTGGAAAAAGAAAGATAGAATAGAAGGAACTAAACAGCATAGAATCTTACAACGCAATGACACAATATATATTACTGCACATAATATATTACAAAGTCATTTCAAAATGTTACATCAAATTCATAGTACGAATTCTAACCTAAGACAGTTATAACAGTCTGTCCCTACCTAGCTGATACAATACATATAATACAGCGGAAACAAGAAAAATAACTAGCTATCGATGAAGCCACCTGCTCCAAAGTCCTCCAAGATGAATCTATGGAAAACCTGAACTACTTGGCTTCCCATTCAAATTTGAGCACCCAAGAGTTTAGGAAAAAGGAAAATAAACCACGGGTCAGACATGGGTCTAGTGTTTGAGTAAATCATAAGTCTTTAACTTTATAAAAAAACCTTCAAATCAAAGGCATCATGTAAGACCACGCCGCACATAAACAGGGACAGGTTATTACCTTACAATAGCCAAAACATTTTCCATAGAAAAACCAACGATATTATCATAATGTCTAGGTTTTTCAAGTAAATAATTAAAATTTCCAAAATTGTTACATTAATTAAAGGGTGCATTTGTCATACATCCCCGATAATGTTTGAAAATATACAAAACATTCCTCCGTTTTTTTAATAAGTTTCCGGTACCTGTTTTCAAATTCACACGCGTACAAAGACCCAAATACCCTTTATGTTTTTAACATTTCAAACGCATATAACTTTATGTAGAAACATCGGATCAGCATACCATTTTCACCAAAAAATCAAAAATTTTATGATCTTTAAAATGAGAAAAATCATATTTGCAGTATAGGTGCAATTATTCCATATATTTGCAGATAATTCTGCAAATTTTGAACATCTTCGATTTTTCTTCAAATCTGCAACTATTGCATATAATTGCGGACATTTCTACAATTATATGATATAACTGCAGACATGTCTGCAATTATTGCATATAGTTGTAGAAATGTCCATAACTATTGCATATAATTGCGGACGTTTCTGCAATTATATGGTATAATTGTAGACATGTCTGCAGTTATAACATATAATTGTAGAAATGTCTGCAACTATTTCATATATGGAGACATTTCTGCAATTATATGGTATAATTGTAGACAAGTCTGCAATTATTGCATATAGTTGCAGAAATGTCTGCAACTATTGCGTACATGTTTGTAATTACTGCATATAGTTGCAGAATTGTCTGCAATCATACCATATAATTGCAGAAATTTATGATTTAGTGGTAGAATAGCTTGTCCTGCCGTTGTTTTTACATATGCATAATGCCACCCGTTAGAAAGATAATAAAATTTGTGATTTATGGTGAAAACGGTTTGTTAATCCGTCGTTTCTACAATAAGTTATTGCGTTTTAAAGATTGATAATTAATGGGGTGCAAATTTTAATTATGGATGTGAAAATAACATCCATATACGAAGAAATCAACATTGCTACAACGGAGAAGAGGGGTATTGTAGGGAAGACAATTTTAATATTTGAAAATAAGGATGTAATTTATATCTTTTATATGAGGAGGATGTTTTGTGTATTAAGTTTGATTTTAGGGACGTGTCCCTAATTTTCACTTAATTAAATTCCAGCATAATAGATATACAACTAAAACCGTAAAGGCTCGTATTGGAGAATGGATTCCATACTGTGACAAAGTAAGGAACTACCATTTGATGGTACATCTCCCGATAAAATGAACCGGGGTCTGACAAGAACATCTTGTGCCCCTACCACATAGGACTGCCTACCACTTGTCCAGTATTACCAAATATGATCACCCCACTTTGGGCCCCAAAGCATACATGAGTAGACAGTAATTGATCTAGATTTGGGATGACCATACACTGATAGGAGCGATCCACATGGCTCCGCTGCATGTTCGATTTTTGTCATTTTCTGGTTGATAAGGCTTGAGGCTACGTTTTACCTTTTATATAGCGCTTCCCACTTGGAATACTAACACTACCCTTTAGGCAACAATGCAATGCCAGCATTCATCCATACAAGTTGTTCAGGATATGAACAAACTGAAGGCACTACCTCTACTACATCCATTTTTGAATCACCCTCAGGATTAGTAGGAAGTAGCCCTTGCACTTCAAAGAGCTCCAACTTCAATTCCATCATCTTTAAGATGCCTTCACTTCGAAACACTTGAGTTGGATCAAAGTGGTTTTTGGATAACATATCTGATCTCGGTCTCTTCGAAACAACATTTGATATTTTTCGATAAACTCAACCATGGTTCTTTATGAAATAAGCAGTCAAAAATAAGAGCGGAGATCACCACCAAATTATTAGTGGATAGATTTCCTTATCATTTGTTCTAGGAGAACGAAACGATATTTATATGCATTGTACAACATCATCAGAGATTACCGTGCCATATAACTCATGTATTTACCCTAGATATTTCCAAAGTCACGTTTTGGATCCATATTTGATAGTCGGTCATCTAACTACCAAATAAACAATAAAAAACCAATTCTATTTGAGATTTATTTATCCCTCGCAACCACGAAGCCTCAAAACATATCTTTATTTAATAAATCTCCTTTCAAAACATTTGTCTAAGACATTCATATACTTATCTTTCTAACATATGTATATACTCAAAACATTTGCGAATAACTTCTTACATCCAAATCATGTTAAAAAGGGTTAAACAAATGTTGTTTAAATGGGAGATAAGGACAACCCTAATGTTAACCATAAAGCTCACTTAAGAATAAAGGTATGAAAGAAGTTCCATGAAAGTATTGAAGAAGCTTCGCAAGAACTGAAAAGAAAGGTTTCTCCATGATTCAAAATCAGCGTTTCGAAGGCATTGAAGTAGCTTTCAAAGAGGATGGATTGATGCCGCAAGCACCTAATCTTTAGCAAGTATTAAATGAAATAAGTTCTTCCGAAGGAGTAGAAGGGGATGTGGGAACTACCCTTTCGACTCAATTGATCCTTTCGAAATAGTTGGGTCCGCATGCATAAATGAGTTTCGAATGTGTTAACAATGCCTTTCGAAGGTATCAAATAACAAGCTTCTGCACATATATCAGATCCTTCAAAACGGTTGGAGAAGATTCTACTAAAACAACCCTTTTGAAAGCAAAGACTAAGCCTTTCGAATCAGTTGAATCCTTCCACAAATATTAGGGAGGTTTCGAACTTAGCTAATTTTGCCTCCGCAAACAACAAAGGATCAGCTTTTACACTAACCAAGGAGATGCTTTTGAAAGCCACCTTCTACGACTATCATTTGACCACAAAGAAGTCTCCTCCACCACAAATGACCTTTCGCACTAGTCCTTTCCTCACCATTAAACCCTTCCGAAACCATTTAATACCCTGCCCCACTTGTTTAAGTAGCAACTTATCTCGATAGTACCAGATCTATACAACAATAAAGAGGTTTCGAAGGAGATGAAGAAGTTAAAAGTGCTTCCACTTACATTCAAAAAACACAAAGATGTACCATGACTCATTCACCACTAATGAAAGTGTACCTTTCGATGATGTCGAAAGGCTCTAGAAGTACCCGAAAGCAATATTGGTAAACAACAGATCAATATTTTCCACTAGCACGCTTTCGATGAAGATGGAAGAATAAAGGCAAAAGGATGGGTTCGAAAGGTGGGGAAAGAGATCTTTCGACAGGTTCGAAAGCATGGAGGCGGAAGATGTTACCACCAAATATCCTTTCGACCTTGTCGGAACCAGATGGAATAGAAAACAAAGAAATGCAAGAGAAAGTAGCTCCAGTAAGACCTTTCGAGGAGTCGAAGGGATTCAACAGCCAAAGACTAGAAGTATCCAAACCTTTCAAAGAGGTCGAAAGCACGTTTCCACTTCAGTTAACACCTTTCGAAGCAGGTGCTTCCGCATGCATGAAGACCTTTCGAATGAGTTAAAGAAACAGCTTTCGAAAATAATGCATAACGATCCTTCATGTAAATGCCAAACCTTTTGAGACAAAAGGTTTCGCCTTCACTCAAATCACTCATAAGCATACCTTGGTCAGAACAACCCTTTCAGATTCAAATTCAAGTCTTTCGAACTGGTCGAAGCCTTTAATATCCAGGAAAGGTTCCACATCAAGTTGCAAGCATATGTTCGGAAACTACTAACACCTTCGAAACCCCGGGAAACAACCCATCGACAGAGTCGAAAGCTCCTATATAGAAACCTAATGAAGAAAGGCGCAACCATCCCTTCTGACAATGACGAAAGCATTCAAGCCCATTCGAAAGCATTGCAGAGGAATACACGAATGTCAAAGCATTCGAAAGGCATCTGAATCCACCTTTCGACCAGGTCGAAAGTACTGGGTCGAAAGGTGCCAACCCGCATATATAAATAAGACCCAAGGGATCTGGTTTAGGGGATCTGAATTCACTCATTCCATACATGTGTTTTCTTAATTCTATAAGGTTGTAAACCCTAATTTGTAAATCAAATTGGGGATATTTGTTCAGTACACTCATATTTGGATTAATAAAAGGAAAGATTTTAATACTTCTGATTATATAATTGTTTGAAGCTCTACTACTGGCTTTAACTGCATTTTTCAGGTTTCGTCTTCAATGAAAGGCACCTTTCGAGTAAGTCGAAACACCAGACTTTCCAAGTAATTCAAGTCCTTAATTACAACCCACCATTCTCCAAACACTTACCTTCTATTAAGTCGAAACCTTAACCAAATCTGGTCTACTTTTGATTCCAAAATTAAAGCCAAGCCACGAACCGGCCTAGCTTTCGACAAGGTGAAAATCTTCTAAGACAAACCTTTCCTTTAAATCCTTAAGGCCATTCATCTAAAGTTCCACAACTATTTCGAAAGGAAGGTTTCGAAAGGGTAATCCAACTATTCCACTTGGCTCGAAAGACTACAAAGAAGGAAATTCAATTGTTTCGACAAGGTCAAAAGGTCAAAAAAGGAAAGCTTTCGCAATAGAAACTTAGTCAAAAGGGTGAATTGAAGAGAATACCACATCCTTACTTCTTTTTAGTGAAACCAAAAGAGATCAAAAAGACTAACCCTTTTCCTTAAAATCAACTTTAGGGTGTTGACAAGTTTTCTTGTTAACATTTTGACGCTAGAAAGCGGGCTCGAACCTCCAACTTTATTAAACATCCAACACCACCTGTCTCTAACCTAATCTACTTCAAGCTTAAATACTTAAGAACTTAACACATCATGGCTAGTAGAATTAAAAGATCTGAGAAAGGATCCTCAGAACCACACTTAATAGGATTCCCCCCAAGAACAACTCAAGATTCCAAACTATATGAAGAGCAAATGCTAAGATTGAAAGCTCTACGGATTATAAAGGAGAAAAGAGCAGAATCATACGATCCAGAAAAGTGGAGTATAAATCCTTTCCATATTGGCCCTACCCCTATCTTTGCCTTAGGAAAGACAAATGGAAATGACAACTTATTTGATGAAATGAGGAAAAAGGTTCAACACTATTCCAAAGGCACAATCTTCGAAAATGGGATAATGGCAGATTACAACGCTTTTGCTCACAAATGGCAACGAGCTACAACTGGAACACTTCCAACACATAAACTCCAAAGGGTGTTAAAAAGAAATACCACCGATGAGGGTGAAACTATGAGGCCAAGTAACAAAAAACCTAGAAGCCATTCTCAAGGACAAATTTCAAGTCAAGACTTCTTAAATAATGCAATCTAACAACATCTATCGAGAATGTTTACTTGCTAACAAAAGATGAGCTCAACTATTGGCCATCACAAAAGAAGAAACCAAAGTATGAAAGGAATCTAGGAGGATGCTACTGCCATTACCATATGATGAATGGTCATGAAACGAACCATTGCAGAGCCTGGGAAGGGATGATAATCACCTTTTTCCGTCAAGGCAAAATGACGAGTTTATAAAGAAACACTGAATGAGACCAATAAAGAATTACTTTATAAGAGAATATGCATGGTTGGGAGTGAAATGATCCCTTATTTGGATATTACGTTAAACGGTCAAAGCCTCTATCTGCGTCGAGTTGGCTAGGGCATAGCACCTTCTGGAGGGAGGAGTGTAAGCTTTTAACCGCACAACGCTATGGCCGGGTTAAAGCATCGACAAACCCTTAGCCGTGCCTCTGGCCAGGTCAAGGCACCTCTTGGAGGGAGGAGTGTAAGCCTTTATCCACGCCATGCTATGCCCAAGTTAAAGCATCGACAATCTCCTATCCGCACCACGCTATGGCCAGGGCAGGGCACCTCCTGGAGGGAGGAGTGTAAGCCTTTACCCACGCCATGCTATGGCCAGGTTAAAGCATCGACAAGCCCTTGGCCGCGCCTCTGGTTAGGTCAAGGCGCCTCCTGGAGGGAGGTTGGGTAAGTCCTTGGTTCCAGCTTGAGAATGAGCTAACCAAGAGCACCAGACAATAATGGACTAAGACGTCCAAGCCCAAGAAGCGGCACATCCAATATCAACAATGGACTAAGCTGTCCAATCCTAAGAAGCGACATATCAAATGAAGGACTAAGATGTCCAAGCTCGAGAAGCAGCCAATCAAACGACCACTTCATACAAGGCCTAAGGGGTTTACACATCTCAAAGAACACAAAATCTAAGGAGCAAAGAGGAGTTCCACTTATTAATACCCGAATCTGGGTTTCGAGTTTATTATTTCTATGTTCCACCATTAATGCCCTAATCTGGGCTTGAGCTTTCTATTATGGATTTCTGATTATCCACGACTAATGCCCTGATCTGGGCTTGGGATTTCTATTATGGATTTCCGATTATCCACTACTAATGTCCTAATCTAGGCTTGAGACTTCTATTATGGATTTCTGATTATCCACTACTAATGCCTGAATTTGGGTCAAAGAATCTATCAGAAAGACCATTATTACAGATTTTTGGTTATCATTCACTAATAATTGAATTTGAGTTTCAAGTTTCTTAACTTCTAAATACCATTCACTAATACCCGAATCCGGGTTTCGGGCTTCTAAACTTTCAAGTTTCATTAATACCCAAATATGGGTCATTGGATTTCTACTACGAATTTTTAAATAATGACTTCTGGACTTCTGTTACTTGATCATTATTAACTCTCTATTAGCAATCTCCATAGGATGATTTTCGAAAATATTTATACCCTCTGGTTCAGGATAAAATTTTCTGCCATCAGATTTCAGATATTTCAACAATATGTTTAAAGTTGAATCCTTCATTATCTTTTATCATTACCAAAGATGAAATTCAAAACATTTCATCAAGAGCAATTACTTTTCATTTATTGTCAAAACTTGATATGATGATTTAATAATATCCACTAATGATATGGATAAACTCCTATACAGATTACAAACAAACGATAACAAAATGCTACTTATTTTGTGTTTTTCAGGTAAAGCAGAATAGAAAAGAGAATTTAAAGATCCAACAAATACTGAAATCATGGTACAAGCTATTAAACAGATGTATCTGAAATAACATTTTAGGAAATGACCACAGTTTTGGTGATATTTACAAAATTTTCATAATTAATGTAATTTGACATTATTACAAGTGTACAGAATAAATATATACATATCATAAGTCTTGATCCGCTTTATTTAGATCCTCATCAATTAAAGGGTCCACGATATGATGGATAGCTATGCGAAGGACCTCTTTTAGTTTCTTCTCTTTCTTCCTTATTTTGTCTTCATCATCAATAGTCTCGATATTAGTCTTTAAAGTGCAGTTAAAGGCTTGTTTGCACCTTTAAGGGTTTTATTTTTCCTTTCTAAATCAGCAATGCGCTTTAAGAGAAGATACTTATCATGCTCCAGCTTTTGAATCCTAGCTGCATATTCGTTTTTGCGATTCGAGTATCTTGATTTTTGTTGTTTGTCAAAATACTTCATCAACTCAAATTTAACCTTCCTACACCACTCTCCCACTATTTTTTCGTCTAAGCCTGGAGCAGGATTTGTCGTAGTGGGAAATTTCTAAGCAGTAAGGGAGTAGATATTGTGGATTTTGTGGCGGAAGAGATAGTAGGAGAAACTGGTAACTCCATGCTTGAAATATTATTTCCCATGATGAACTCTAGTGGTTCGCATTGAGCCTGGTTGTATTTTTATTTCATATCTAGGTCGCTTATTTGTTGGAGGAGTTTTGACATTTTATGGTCGAAGTTGATTAACGGGTTTGTATTGACCTGACACTTTAATGTAAAAATCATTTCATTCTTGCTCTTAACATCAACCTCTATATTGGCAATTTGATCGTTAAGATATCTGATAATTGTTTTCTAAAGTAGAAATCTTTTATACCTCTTTAGTGCTTCTGTATCACCTTGAAAGCGAGCAGATAAAGTATCGTCAAGAAATTTTCTCTTTCCAAGATCCGCTAATAACTTGTATTAAATACCGATGAAGCGAGATGCCAAATCTAGCAAGAGAGGTGTGGTGGATAACTGTAATTCCTATTTAAACAAAAAGGAAAGGAAAATAAAGTCAAGACTTAAGTAATCAATTTCTTTATTAAATCAATAGAAGATTACAACTTAGATAACAATGAAACTAAAAGAGTAAAACTGGACATTTTCTTTACATCTAAAGTTTAGAAACTGCATTTCTAACTTTTTTTAATGAATTAGCAGAAAGAATAACTATCGAGTCAAAAGGAATATTGACTCCTTCTGGAGTAATAACCAGTAGATATTTACTTTAGTCACATTCCCTGATAGGAGGACTATCGCGTCCACATATTAGTTTGGTGTGGTATGTCCGAATCTCTTTGAGTATCTTTTCCTTTTCCTCACCAAGAAAATAAAAGCGGAGACGAGGATGTTGCATGTAAAGTTTTTGTAAATCTCTAAGTAAACAATATCTGGCAAGTTTTGAAGATTTCAAAATCGATGCCTTTTCAAGATAGTCTCTTCTTAATATAACATATTGACTTAGATAATCCCTAGAAACAAAGCTGCTAGAGGGACATTCACTCCGTAATAAAGTAGTTGTTTGCACAAAAAATGGACAAACACCTCAAAGTCGTATGAGTTAGTAGATCTTATGTTGTTCTTAGTGATTTGGGTGATTTATGCAAATATATGAAAAGCAGGGGCTAAACTGTAAAAAGATACGCAGATTTATAGTGGTTCAGCCAGAATGTGCCTACGTCCACTTTATATGTTATTTCTCTTCTCTTGTCTAGATTACAAGTACAAAGCTTTGATACAAGTAAAAGAAAGTTGTTTGAAAGTCCTCTCCGTGCTTGAGCTCTCAAACTTGTTCCCCATTGTTGTACCCCTGCCCCTCTATTTATAGAGTGAGGCTGGGGGTAGGGGTCTTGGAGGTATATAGCAGCTGGCGGGCCTGGGCTGACGTAATCTGGCCTGGTGGAGTTGATCCGGTACGCCTTGGTCCGGTTGTGAGTGGATGGAGTTGGTTCGGTGGGAGGAGTGGAAGGAGTTGGTTCGGTGGATGGCTGGTCCGGTGAGGCCTGAGGGAGGCTGGTTCGGCTGCTTTGGTTCGGTAGCTCTAGACCGGTAGAGGGCTGGTTCGGCATCCTTAGTCTTAGGGGTTGGTCCGGTAAAGGCACCTTGTAGTTGGTTCGGTAGGCAGTGAAGCAGAGGCTGGTTCGGTTATACCTAGGAAGGGGTTTGGTTCGGCCATGCATAAGAGGGGAGTTTGGTCCGGTAGTAGGCGAAAACACTCCCAACATTTGCCCCCCAAAGTGGGGCATATGCTTGCGTATGGCGCGCTTTGTTTATCTGGACGCCCCCATCCGGTTTTGAATGCCGAATTATCTGGTCCGGCTATTTGGTGCTTGCCTATAAGTATGGGCTTGAGGCTTTCGTTGTCCCTTACCTTTTGAAATAGCCGAACCAAATTATTGACTGCCGAATCGATTATAGTGCCGAACCGGTTTCTGATTGCCGAACTAGGTGAGACATTCTTTGCCGAATGAACTTCGTGCTTGAAATGCCGAATGACCATGAGGAGTATGATTGCCGAATGAGATTGATGGTTTGAATACCGAATGACCTTTCGGTCTTGGACTACCGAATGAATTTGAGTGCCGAATGGGTCCCTTGTTGGATATGCCGAACGAGATAGGGGAGTTCGAATACCGAATGACCTTTCGGCCTTGAACTACCGAATGCACTTTTATGACTTGAATTATGAGTGAAATTCCAGACTGCACACACTCGCTTGTTTACTTCCTTTATTCTAACGACGCACTTCTTTGTGTTTGCAGATAAATGTCTTGTAAAGTTGAAACCTGATCAGAAAAGAGGAAATCCCAGGATAGAGACGATCCTTCCGCAGTGCCCCTAGCTCAGTCAGAACCGGGACGTCATGGGCCTACCCCGAGGTCACTAGTGGATGGGTACGGCCCTCAGGAGCTTCTGAACTCACCTCCCGACTGTTTCCCAAGCTTTCTCAAAGGCGAGCAGCTTGATGTTATCTCCCGCTCCTTTGGGATTGATAGAGCGCGCATGCTGTTGCCGGGGGAGGCAGGTGTACAAGTAGAGGATGATGACCAGGATGGTCAAGAAGCAGGTGCTGGTAAGTCTTCCTTTCTGGTCTTTCCGTTAACTTGGTTGCTTATCACTAATGAATTCTTTCTTTGACCGGACAGGTGGGCAACAGGGCAAGGATAAAACTCCGACGCGGCCGGCTCCTTGATTGGACCTGGATATCTTTTGGTGGGCTTGACATTGTTGTATACGTTAGTCTCAAAACAGTAACGTAACTCTTAGGTTGTAACTATGCTACTTGTAATAAACAACACTATTCTTGACGTGTAATTTTTGAACTTAAGCTGATTCCGTCGTTTTTTGAATGCTTTTGTTATTTTCACATGTTGTATGAGAAATATAGCTATGCATATGCTTGTAATTCAGTTGTGTTTAATGCCAAGTTCTTGCTTAAAGCATAATTTCATGCCTTATAATGCTAGTGTGATGTATGAATAAATTATAGTCAGGAATTTGTATAAAAGAAGAAAATACCGCCTTTCATGTTCTAATTGTAGATGGCGGTTTTGAATATTTTTGTACGACCGAGGATGGAGCTCAGTTGAATGTCCTGCTATCTAACCGTGAATTCCCATTCCCGCTGGTGAGTATCTTCTACTCTGTGTCCTGTACTTCAGGGATTGTTATAGAGGATAGGAGAAAAGTTCTTTAAATAGAATTGAAATATGTGAAATAGTAAAACTTCCAATCACGGAAGGCCTTCGATGTGCTTAAGTTCATGGCAAACGGGCTTTGTAGTCACTTTACCTAGCTGTGGGTCTTGGAGACATTTGTCACCCATCTTACGCCTCCGCGGGGAGTTAATTCTTTTTTACCACAGCCGCACTTAAGACACATCGGAGCCGAGATCGCGCACAGTAACTACCTGAGCCATTATGGCCCATAATCGTGGGTATTATTCGATTTACCGTGGCCGGCTAGCGTGGGTGCCGATCGTCAACCGTGAACTACCCCTGGCTGGCCACACCTTATGTTGGGGTTTATAATCGGTTCACAGTTGCCGGCGAGCCGAACGCCGTAATGAGCTGCCTCGGCTATAGTCGGCCTTCTCGGTGGCTTATAATCGGCTCATTACAGTTGGCTTTGAGGGCCGTCGCGAGCAATGAGTTAACCCGCGGCAGAGGGATGCCGGAGCAAAAGTGTCTCATTGGCGAGGGCATAGATTCGTATAGTACCTGTTAGGTCTTGTCCAGGAGAAGTCGCGCTGTGGAGCGCCTTGAATGAAAATGCTATTTGCATAGGATTTTGTTCAACAGAAAAGGATAAAGTTAACAAGCAGCCAAGATATGAAGGAACAAGTTAAAAAGAGACAAGTTTTTTTAAAGTGGTTCGGCATGAAAATGCCTACGTCCACTGATTCTCTTTGTTAATTCACTTCATATGGGCAGTACCGCAGTACAAGTTAAGAAAAGTATCGACGAAGGTGTTGGATGTTCCATGCCCTCTGGAACACCTCCCCGTCCACTGTTGACAAATTATAAGCTCCATTGTGGAGATCTTTATGAATTACACCATCCCAGATTGGATCTAGTGCTCCGGGGCGAGGGAAGATTCGCTTGAGGACAAGATCCCCTTCTCGTAAGGTACGATGCTTGACTTTGGAATTGTATTATGCTGCCACTTTTTGCTTGTGGGCTGTTGCTTTGAGGGCTGCATCATTTCTTTTCTCCTCAATTAGATCCAAAGACATGTAAAGGAGTTCTTCGTTCTCTTCTGGGTTATAGTGGATCCTACGGTGGGAAGGCACGATGGTTTCAACTGGGAGCATAGCCTCCGATCCGTATGCCAAAGAGAAAGGAGTATGCCCTGTTGATGTTCTGAAAGATGTGCGATAGGCCCACAGTGCCGTAGGAAGTTCATCCACCCAAGCGCCTTTTGACTTTTCGAGTTTCTTTTTTATTAGAGTTTTGAGAACTTTGTTGACGGCTTCGATTTGTCCGTTTGCCTGGGGATAAGCTACGCATGAGAAGCTTTTGTGAATTCCGTGCCCTTGGCACCAGTTGGCGAACTCCTCGCTGTCAAACTGAAGTCCATTGTCCGATATGATTTTGAATGGGACTCCGTACCTGCATAGAACATTTTTGATCAAGAAGTTAATAACTTTTGCTGGAGATACCTTATTTAGGGGTTCTGCTTCCACCCATTTGGTGTAATAGTCGACTACTACTATAGCTTATTTGGCCCCGCCTCGGCCCATTGGCAGTTCGCCAATCAAGTCAATTCCCCGTACTGCAAAGGGCCAAGGGCTGTTCATTTGAGTAATCTCAGTTGTTTGTAACCGCAGAATCTTAGCAAACTTCTGACATCTGTCACATTTTCTGACGAAATCTAAGGCATCCTTGCTTAAGGTGGGCCATAAATATCCATATCGGAGTATCTTTTTTGCCAAAGTCTGCCCTCCAGTGTGATCTCCGCAGCTTCCTTGACGGATGTTGGATAAGATTTCCTTGGCTTCCCTTCCAGCGACACACCTTAATAAGGGGTTAGAGAAGCCGCGCCGATAGAGGGTGCCCTCTTGTATTGTGTAGCGGGAAGCTTTCCTCAAGACTTTATTGACTCCGTTACGCCCGTCGGGCAGTGTTCCACTTTGTATGTATTCTTGGATGGGAGTCATCCAAGTTTCTTCTTCGGTTGCAGCTATTAGATTCACTTGCTCAAAACTCAGAGTTAGTTGCCTTGAGACAGTTACTGTTCCTGAAATGGCACCGTCTTTCATGCTAGCTTGTTTTGCCGGTTCGTTGGCCTCTTGGTTTTCTTCTCGAGGAATGTGTTTGATCAAATAGTAATCCAATTGATCGAGGAGCCGCTTGGTCTTCTTTAGATATGTTGCGAGTCGTTCTCCTCGAGTCTGAAATTCTCCTAGTATCTGATTTACCACAAGTTGAGAATCACTATGAAGACATAAAGAACTGACTCCAATCTCTAAGGCAAGTTCTAATCCTACTATCACTGCTTCATATTCTGCATCGTTGTTGGTGGCAGCGAACTCCAACCTTATAGCATAGTGCAGTTTGTTTCCCCTGGGAGTGATTATTACCACACCTGCCCCCGAGCCTTGTTCGTTCGATGCACCATCCACAAAGAGATTCCACTTAATGTCTTCTGCTATTTCCAATTGCTCCTTATCTTCGTTGGTAGTGAATTCTGCAATGAAATCAGTCATGGCTTGTCCCTTGATGGCGGTGCGAGGGTGATAGGTGATATCATACTGACTTAGTTCGATGCACCATTTAAGTAGTCGCCCAGAAGTGTCGGGACGGTGGAGTACCTGCCTCAGTGGCTGATCGGTCAGAACTATGATGGAATGGAACTGGAAGTAGTGACGCAGTTTTCGGGATGTGATTAGTAAACAGTATTCTAGCTTCTCAAGTTTAGGATATCTGACTTCTGCCCCCGTAAACCTCTTACTGACGAAGTAAACTGGCCGCTGCGTGCGGTTGTCTTCCCTTACCAAGGCAGCGCTTAGGGCGTGAGATGACACAGCAAGGTATAGGTATAATTCTTCGCCTTCGCTTGGAGTCGAGAGTACCGGTGGTTTCTGGAGGTGTTCGATTAAGTTAAGGAAAGCGGTCAGGCATTCGTCGGTCCATTCGAACTTTCCTTTGTCTTTCTTTAGAGCTTCAAAAAAGGGGACACACTTGTCCGTTGCTTTGGAGATGAATCGGCTTAGGGCGGCCACTTTTCCATTCAGGCTTTGCATTTCCTTTCGATTGGAAGGTATCTTGATATCCCTTAGCGCTCGGACTTGTTTAGGGTTTGCTTCAATCCCTCTGGCATGGACGATGAATCCTAAGAACTTTCCTGATGACACTCCGAAGGAGCATTTTAGAGGATTCAACTTCATTCCATACTGGCGAAGTACTTGAAACATCTTGCCTAGGTGGCTTACGTGATTGTCGGCTTTCCTTGACTTTACCAGCATGTCATCCACGTATACTTCCATAGTTTTCCCTATTAGCCCTGCAAACATCTTGTTGATGAGGCGCTGGTAGGTGGCTCCTGCATTTTTAAGTCCGAAAGGCATTACCTTATAGCAGTATAAACCCCGGTCGGTGATGATACTAGTGTGGTCTTGGTCAGGAGCATGCATAGGAATTTGGTTATACCCTGAGTATGCGTCCATAAAAGATAAGAGCTCGTGCCCGGCTGTGCTGTCTACAAGTTGGTCGATTCGGGGAAGTGGGAAGCAATCCTTTGGGCAGGCGTCGTTTAGGTTGGAGAAGTCAATGCATGTTCGCCACTTCCCATTAGCCTTCTTCACCAGTACCGGGTTAGCGATCCATTCCGGGTAGATGGCTTCTCGTATGAAGTCATTGGCGAGTAGATTCTTTACTTCTTCATCGAGGGCTGCCGATCGCTCTGCCCCCATAATTTTCTTTCTTTGTTTTACGGGCGCCTTGGTAGGATCAATGTTTAGTACATGGCATGCTACGTTGGGGGAGATTCCGGTCATATCAGCGTGTGACCATGCAAATACATCCAAGTTGTGGCGGAGAAAGTCAATGAGTTGTTCCTTCAACTCTGTTTTTAGTTGGGACCCGATTTTCAATAGTCTACTCGAGTCATGTTTGTCTATAGATACAAATTCCATAGCCTCTACAGGCTCGGCGGTGGCCTCCTCCTCCCTGTCCCTGGGGCCTAATTCATTGAAGGGATCGCTGGTATATCGAAGAGGAGGGGCTTTCTTTAGTTGCTATGCTTCCAAACTTTTTGTGCAGAGGGCAACCTCTACACTCTTCCCTTTATCCTTCCTGTGGTTGTTGCGAAGTTCAGTTACATAGCAGTCTCGAGCAACGTCCTGGTCTCCCTCTACTTCCCCTACACCATTGTCCGTTGAAAATTTCATCTTTAGGCACTATGGGGCCAGGACAATTTGGAAGTCAGACAGGGCTGGCCTTCCCAAGAAAGCGTTGTAGTTTCTTCCTTCTGATGTGTTCTTCAATCAAGTCCCGGAGATGATGGCATTCATTGGTATCATGCCCATGAGATTCGTTGAAGCGGCAGAACTTTCCAGACTTCTGTGCGTTATCTGATTCCTTCTTGTACGGTGGGCGTTCGTATCTAACTTTGCCTTGGGTGGCAATAAAGATGTTTTTCGACGGTTTCATTCAAAGGAGTGTAAGTGTCGAATCTCGGTCCTGGCCGATATAGGCGCTTTTCTCCCTTCTTGCCCCAGCATTGTCTCTAGAATCATTTCTTCGAACGTCCTTTGCTACAACGGGCACGTTGCTGTGAGTTGCCTTATTTTGTTGCCCTGACTGCCCCTTAGTGGCAGCGTCTTCAAGCCTCATATATTTCTCGGCTTCATGGAAGAAATCGGGTAAAGTAGCTGGTTTTTCTTTTGTTAGTCTTCTAGCGAATTTAGTATCCGGATGCACACCACTACAGAAGGCCATTAAGACAAGCTTCTCATCGGCATCTTGGACTGCGGCCGCTGCGACTTTGAATCGGGTTAAATATTGCTGCAGCTTCTCTCCAGGTTTCTGTTTGATATTGGATAAGGAATAAGCGTCCTTGGGTTGTTCCACATGAATGCGGAACTGGCTGATAAACATTTCTTTCAACATCTCCCACGAGCTGATGGATCCTTGGGGTAGATGGCAGAACCAGGAGGTAGCTAGATCTGCTAAGAATAGTGGAAAGCATTTGCATAGTACTCCCTCTATTACTCCACTCATGAGCATATGCTGTGTGTATCTCTGTAAGTGTACAACGGGGTCGGAGGTTCCTTTGTAAGGTTCCATTGTTGGCATCTTCCATTCTCGGGAGGTGATAGCAATTTCGATATTGCGGGCGAAAGGGCTGGTTACCCTAGCGCCTATCCATCGATCTCTTTGATCCCATTGGACGCACTCTCTGAACAAGCGTGCCATCCTTTCATCAGAATTTGGAGAAGATAGAAACGAGTTCGGTTCTGTTCTGTGGGATTGATTCCGTCCAGATGACCTGTAGGGATGGTACCGTCTATCATTCCTCATATTTTCCAGTGGCTGCCTTTGGTCTTCTGGGAGCATGCTAGGGTCAGCTACAGTTGGCCCTTGCCTTGATCTTCCCCTGCTGGGTTCTGATCTAAGCACTTCCTCGGGTCCAACTTCGGGCTGGATTCTAGCTCGGCCTCGTTCATTGGCGTTTCCGTGGTTAGGCAGTACGACCGGCTCAGCTACAGTTGACCTCCGCCCGGTACCTTCCCCGTTGGGTTCGGTTCCAAGCGTTTCCTCAGGCCTAACTTCGGGCTGTGCTCGATCTCGGCTCCTACCATGGCTGGTTCTGCCGTTAGCTCCTTCGAAGAAGGAAGATCTTTGTTGTCTCTGAGATCCTCCAGACTGGGATTCACCCCATGACTCAGTGTTGTGGTTGGACCCTTCAGCATCCCTTAAGCGTGACATGAGATCGTCCACCAAGGCTTCATGCTGGGACATGAAGCGGTTAGTTACTTCAGCCACAACCCTGTCTAGATCTGCCCTAGTAATTACTACGGGCTGTTCTGTGGCAGGAGTGGTCGGATTAGCCTGTCCTTCATTTGGTACTGCTGCTGGAGGGGGACGATTTACTTGATCCGTGTCCACTGGATCTGGAAGACTACTGGTTGCGATGTTTTTTCCTTTGTTAACATCTTTCTTCTGCTTGGGAGGCATGTTTTCCAAGCGATGAACGATGCTGTTAGGAAAAAGATTAAGTGGAAGAAGCTGAAGCTTCGAGCTTCTAGTTCTCAGTGAAAGCACCAAAAATGTTTGCACAAAAAATGGACAAACACCTCAAAGTCGTATGAGTTAGTAGATCTTATGTTGTTCTTAGTGATTTGGGTGATTTATGCAAATATATGAAAAGCAGGGGCTAAACTGTAAAAAGACACACAGATTTATAGTGGTTCAGCCAGAATGTGCCTACGTCCACTTTATATGTTATTTCTCTTCTCTTGTCTAGATTACAAGTACAAAGCTTTGATACAAGTAAAAGAAAGTTGTTTGAAAGTCCTCTCCGTGCTTGAGCTCTCAAACTTGTTCCCCATTGTTGTACTCCTGCCCCTCTATTTATAGAGTGAGGCTAGGGGTAGGGGTCTTGGAGGTATATAGCAGCTGGTGGGCCTGGGTTGACGTAATCTGGCCTGGTGGAGTTGATCCGGTTGTGAGTGGATGGAGTTGGTTCGGTGGGAGGAGTGGAAGGAGTTGGTTCGGTGGATGGCTGGTCCGGTGAGGCCTGGGGGAGGCTGGTTCGGCTGCTCTAGACCGGTAGAGGGCTGGTTCGGCATCCTTGGTCTTAGGGGTTGGTCCGGTAGAGGCACCTTGTAGTTGGTTCGGTAGGCAGTGAAGCAGAGGCTGGTTCGGTTATGCCTAGGAAGGGGTTTGGTTCGGCCATGCATAAGAGGGGAGTTTGGTCCGGTAGTAGGCGAAAACACTCCCAACAGTAGTGAAATACAACTAAGTATAGAAGGAAAATTAAATCAAACATTCACAGATCATTATTATTACATAATTACAACTATTCGTTCGGCTCATACAAAATTGATTTTGTAAAGAATTCCAGAATAAACCTGTCCTTATAATACTTAAGTTTATCAGAGGATAAATCTTGAAGAATTGATTTGACTTAAGGCAGATTCCAGCATGCTCCGGGATGTGGATCAGACCCAAATTCATCCAAATATCTTTTATGTAGATGCATAAGTAGGCCCTTTGCTATGATCACCTAAATATGAGAAATCTACGGTCGGGTGTCTATAATAAACTTTATATAGAAAATCCACTAGAATATTTCTTTCCTCGATCAACATCCAAAAAAGTGCGATCAATTCCCAATTCTCTTTATGAAAACCATCATATCGGAGGCATGCCCTCCTCAGTCGTAGGAAAGGTTCTTGATGTTTAAAGGATGCTAACACTTCCGCACTTCTATTTAGTCTATGGTATATATCGGAGAGAATGTTGTGTGCCTTTAATTGTTTGTCTAACTCCCTATATAAACTATTTATCTCCGCTTGTTTTCTTTCAAGCTTGGTTTTATAGGGGTGAACAAATTTCCTTCTTATCTAAAATAAGTAATTTAAACTATTACTATCTTGGAAGTGAAAGATGTTTAAACAGAGAATCCCATACCTAAGATACGTGAATTGGTGCCTGGGAGACCTGCTTTTTCCCTTTTAACTCTTCCACGTTAATTGAAGCATGCTCCTCTTGAGGGTCGGAAGGTGTAGGAGATTTAGGCGGGATCGCTTCATGAGGAGACGAATCCTTTTCAGAGGTCATCGTATTATCAACTCCATCTTTTTCATAAGCTTTAGTTTGGCTACCTCCATTGCAGCCTGATCCCTGACCGACATTGATGTTATCATCCCTGTCTTCATCGTCATCATCTTTGCCATCTTCGTCTTCGGAGTCAGATTCAACTTCGAAGGAAGGAACTTCAAAGGAAAGAATTTTAGAAGCATCAACCTCCTCCCTCTCAGCAACTTCAGTACCCTGCTCCATCTTTTCTAATTTTATCCATGACCCTATCGACGTGAGCAGGGTCGAGCGAAGGGAAAATCAAATCTGGGCATTTCTCAGCATTATCAGCATATGCGAACATCAAAGCGTCCTTGAAAGAATTCATAATAATGTCTTCAAGAGAATAGTCAAGAATTGTGCCACTCGTTGCTTTGCATCGAAAATGATACCGATAGCCAGTTTTAGGGAGGCCTTGTTGTAAAATCCTCCTACTTGGATGCCCAAAACTAACGGCTACGGATGCTGCAGTCATCCATAGTTATAATGCTTGGTGACAAAATACGGCGGTGTTAGATATATTGATACACAGATCACAAGAATATGGAAAATTTTTAACAAAATAAAAACAAATTTCTACATTCCATTCAAAACATTTCATGATCATTACATAATCCCAAAAACGTTAACTACGTTCAGAAAAATATAATTATTGTATATATGCCAAGAGCGACACATGAAGAAGCCCCCTTGGTTGATCAGAGTGTATAATAAGCTAATAAGTCTGTCTTTACATCCAAAATACACAGCGGAAAAAATAACTCTAAATAACTAACTACCTCCTGCATGCCTCCGGAAGCTTTATTCGTCTAAGAAGAGAACTTGGAAACCTTAAACCTCAAACTACACAAAATCAATTGAGTACCCGAGTGTTTAAGGCGAAAACAAAAACTTTGAGTCAGACATAAAGCCTGGTATGAATAATAATCTAACATCTCAATCCATTTAGATATCTAGTGAGACCATGCCGCTTAGCGGAATGAGGTTTCCCCTCACTAGTATCCTAAAACCTTTTCAAAACAATATACTATGCTCCTATATCCACAATGGTTAAAACATAGTATTTAAAACAATTATGATGATATGCAAATATATATATATATATATATATATATATATAAACATCTTGGATTTCCCATACCCGGTTTAATTGACTCCCAGTCATAATTATAGTTTCTAGGGTCACTATTAACCTATTAGTTTTCATAGGTTTACTAATAACCTTTTTATAATTTATGGACACCCTGTTCTATCTCATAGTTTCCATGGGATCACTAAGAACCTATAGGTCCCTGCCAATTAACTTAATTAATTCATGGGTCCCCCTGAACCTATTGGTCATTCCAATAACTCATCTTGTATCCTAGTTTTCATGGGTTGACTAGGAACCTATGGATTACTCCAGTAACTCCCTTCTTGTCCTAGTTTTCATGGGTTGACAAGGAACATACCTATGCCTCCAATAACTTCTTTTTATCCTAGTTTTCATTGGTTGACAAGTAACCTTTCGATGGATGTCAATACTTAATCCGAATATAGTTTTCATGGGTTCACTACAAACCAATTGGCCCCTGCCAACCATCCTTAATACATAGTTTTCATGGGTTTACTATGAACTTGTTGGTTACCCCCAATGACTTCCTAATCATAGTTTTCGTGGGTTTACTGTGAACCTATCTCCTGGACAACTTCAAGGTTTAGGCATTCTACATTTTGGTCTCCCTGACTCCCTAGATGCAATTCTACTCATTCCGGAGTTTTAATCAATTTATATTCACTACTGGGTTAACCTACTGGTTCTTCTACTACTTTATCCACAAAACACAGTTATGGGTCTTTTATCATGTGAATATATTTATATTTGAAGAAGCAGCATAACAACTTAACAATACCACTCCTGTGGGTTTAAGGTACTTGAAATACTTTTCATGTAAAACATAGTTAATCCCTTTAATCTAAATTTTTATCAAGGCAATACTTCTTCAAATTTACATACTTAAAGTCATTTCAAAACACCTTTATTTAGCCATGGGTTTTTCCTTTAAAATTTTGAGTTTGGATTTTTAGAAAGCCTTTCGACACCTTCGAAATTTTGCTTTCGATTTCATTGGATAACCTCCTTCGAAAGCATTAAATTCTATCTTTAAAACATTAGGCTCTTGCCTTTAGAATACTTTAAAACATCTCTTTCGAAACCTATCGACCTTGTTAAAGTATTATCATATAAGTATAGAAGCATAGCTTCGAAATCATTGAAAAATACCCCTTTCGAAACCATTGAAGGTTACCCTTCGAAAGCAATACCTTCGAAGCCATTTGGTTTATATTTAAAATAACATTTTTGGGTCAAAGTGAACATAAGTGAAAGCATCTCTTTTGAAACATTCTACATTTTATAAAAGTATTGGAGAAACTTTATGGTGTCGAAACCATCCTTTCAAAAGCATTAAAACATCTGGATAAAACAATTGAAGGTTGGCTTTGAAACCCCTTCCGTAACCATTGCCTACGAAATCCCTAACCACTTTCGAAAGTAGTAGGAATTGGCTTATATTTATAAAAACAAACAGTACCTTTCGACAGCATTGATGTCTTCAACACCATCGAAAGGCCATCTAATCACATAAGGGTTCTGACTTGGTCGAAACTACCCCTTCCAAAAGCATTACTTTAAAAACTTAATGATTTCTTTGGAAGCTACTTACTTTAAAAACAAAGGCGGCAGCTCTCCTTCGAAAGCTTCTTTAGAAATACCCTTTCGAAACCAATGGTTTCAACTACTTCATAACCCTTTTGTAAACAGGCAAGTGCTTTTCTTATAAAAACAAAACAAAGGTATCAAAACCTTCGGTAGCTACCTTTCGACATCTTACCTTCCGCATTTTTCCAATCCACTGCGTACCAACTAAGTGATACCATGTGTATTGGTTTCATGGTAGAGGGTTCCGACTAGGTCGGAGGCGGAAGCTCTAGGTCGAAAGCTCCTTCCAAAGGAGGCGGAACCACTTTTCTGAACTAAAGGTTGTTTTTACTAAACAAAGTAAACTTTTTGCAACAAACTTGCCCACTTGTAAACACTTGATTGGCTATCATAAACTTTCAAATAAATTGGCTAATATTTGCCGCATTTTCTCAGATCTAAAACCAATTAACAATTAACACATAAGACCTTCCAAGTAATATAGCAATTAAATCATTTAGGTCCCCCTTTCAAAATAATTTAATTTCCATACTAAATCACTTAGAAGAAACCCCAAAAATTCCATAAATTCACTTTAATCATGTGTCTAACATATCAAAATTTCCGAAATAAATTTATAAACCCAATTAATCATATTTTTCACTGAAAATTCATAACTAATTCTCCACGACTTAGAAAATTATAAAAATTGAAACGCAACTCCAAAATCACGTTTCTCATAATATAGAATTTTTCCATGGCATTCAAAATCATTTAATCTCGGTTATACCCTAAAACCGCGCATATTCCTCTTTTAAACAATCTTGTTTAAACCAATAAATTATAAATCAAGCATATCATCATCCAATATATCATAAAAATGAATTTACCCTTAAATCCGAAAACATATGATTATAGAAACCAAATTAGAGATGTAGTGATTATTATTCATCTTAGATTGGATAAGGAAATTGAAGATTGATTGAGACTGATTTCTTCTAGCTTGATTCTAAGCTTTAGATTTAATTTTTCCCTTCTTCTCTTCTTGCTAATGGCTGGCTCCATTTCTTTCTTACGTTTTAAAAATTTGCTTATGATAAATGAACGTGTGTGACCTAGAGGTAATGGTATATGGGTGGGAATATGGGCTACAATTTACCCTAATGGCCCTAGGTTTATTTAGTTAACACTTAACAGTTTATAAGCTCATTTATTTTAAATAAGCACGACCACTTAGTTTATTAATCAAACTCAATCTCCTTATCACTCTACATTATTTTATTTAATTTATAGTAATTAAATCTCCTGAATAATATTATCAGAAATTAGGGGTGTTACAGGCTCCCTTCCTTAAAGAATTTCATCCTCGAAATTCAGTCAGGACTAACTAGCAAACATAGCAATCATCTGTAACAACTCCTAACATCCATACTAGCCTACCTGAATAGCAACCAATCTATATAAATCTAATATAGACATACCATCAAAGCAGATCAGGATAAGCATCTCAAATCCTTCCCTCTGTCTCCCAAGTACGGTCCTTCTTGTTGTCGCTCCACTGAACTTTCACCAACTTGACTGTCTTGGTTCTCATCTCTTGCTACAACCCGAACTGGTTGTCTAACAAAAGTCAAATCAGGCTCTACTACCAAATCTTCCAACTCTATCTATGGAATAGTATCCTCCGAATCATGCACATACTTGCGAAGATGAGACACATGAAATACATTATGGAAACCTGCCATACTTCTCGGCAACTCAACTGTGTATGCGAGCTTTCCAATCCTTTCTATAAAATGTAATGGACCAACATATCTCGGTGACAGTTTCCCTGACTTCCCAAACCGTATCACGCCCTTTATCGGTGACACCTTAATGAAAACCTGGTCTCTCACTGAGAACTCTAGGCATTTACGCCTTTTATTTGCGTAACTAATCTATCTGGATTGAGCTTCCTTCATCCATTCTCGAATCAACTCAATCTTTTCAGACGCCTCCCTTACCAAATCTGGACCTATGACCAACCTGTCTCCAGTCTCCAACCAACATGCAGGGGATTTGCATGGCCTTCCATACAAGGCTTCAAAAGGCACCATTCCTAAACTTGTCTGATAACTATTATTACAGGAAAACTCAATCAAATGTTGGTGATCCTCCCAAGATCCCCTTAAATCCAACACACAAGCTCTCAACAAATCCTCGAGCACCTTATTGACTCTCTCTGTCTGCCCATCTGTCTGTAGGTGATATGCGGTACTCATCTTGAGCTCAGTGCCTAACACATCCTGTAGACTCTTCCAGAATTCACTAGTGAATAAAGCATCTTTGTCGCTGACTGTGCTACTAGGAACTCCATGAAGTCTAATTATGTTCTTCATAAACAACTTCGCCAGAACAGGTGTCGTCCTGGTTGACTTTACATAAATGAAATGGGCACTCTTGGTCAACCTATCCACAACAACCTATATACTCTCATTTCCTCACCTTGACCTTGGCAACCCACCTATAAAATCCATGGATATCGAATCCCATTTCCATACTGGAATCTCTAAAGGCTTAAGTAACCCACTCGGCTTCTGATATTCGGCTTTCACTTGTTGATAGTTTACACACTGCTTAACGCACAAGCCAACATCCCTCTTCTTGCCTTCCCGATAGGAGCTCCTCTTCATATCTTGATACATCTTGATCCCTTCAGGATGAATCGTAAACTTGGATCGATGACACTCCTTAAGAACTTCCTTCCTTAAGTTCTCCACATCTGGAACACATAATCGTCCCTTCTTTCTCAACCATCCTCTCTGGTCAAGGGAAAAATCTTTCAAATCATCGACCTCAGTTTCAACCTCAAGCCTTCTAATCCTCTTGGCTAATAATGGATCCTCCTTCTTTTTAGAAGCAATACTCTTGATCAACACTGGTCGAACATCTAAACAGGACAATATGGCAGTGCTATGACTAGAACTAGCAGTCGATTTTAACTACACACCACAACTAGCCTAAGCTTCTAGATCTTTCCATTCTGCCAACATAGCCAACACCACATTCTGATGTCTTCTGCTAAGAGCATCTGCTACCTTATTACCTTTCCCTGGGGTGTATTCTATGCCAAAATCATAAGCAGCCAAAAACTCCAGCCACCTCTGCTGTCTCATATTCAACTCTTTCTGAGAGAATAAGTATCTTAAAGACTTATGATCAGTATACAACCCAAATCTCGGCCCCAAGAGATAATGCCTCCAAATCTTCAAGCCAAAAATCACCGTAGCCAACTCTAAATCATGAGTAGGATATCTTACTTCGTGCTGTCTAAGCTGCCTAGATGCGTAAGCAATGACTTTTCCCTTTTGCATCAACATTGCTCCCAATCCAATCCCACATGCATCAGTGAACACTACCAACCCTAGGTTTCCATTTGGAACTACCAACACTGGAGCATTGGTCAACAAATGCTTTAGCTTGAGGAATGCTTCCTCACAATTGTCGGACCAAACAAACTTCACTTCCTTTCTAGTAAGCTAGTCAAAGGCGGTGCTATCCCGAGAAATCCTTAATGAATCTCCGGTAATAGCCAGCAAGTCCAAGAAAACTTCTGATCTTGGTCACTGTCTTTGGTCTCTTCCAATTATTCATAGCTTCGATCTTATCTGGATCGACTGACAACCCTTTCTCTAAAACCACATGACCAAAAACTTAACCTCTTTCTTCCAAAAATGACACTTGGAAAACTTCGACTTTAGCTGATTCTGCCTCAGCATTTCAAGCACCACTCTAAGATGATCTTCATGCTCTTTCTCATCCTTAGAGTACACCAAAATGTCATCCATAAACACCAACACAAATCTATCCAAATACCCTCAGAAGACTTGGTTCATCAAATCCACAAAGAAAGCAGGTGCATTCGTCAATCCATATGGCATTACTGACCACACACATGAACCATACCTAGTCTGGAATGCAGTCAAAGGAATGCTGTCCTCCGCCACTCTTAACTGATGGAACCTTGTCACCAAATCTAATTGAGAAAACACATTGGATCCACTCAACTGATCAAACATATCATCTATCCTTGGCGGAGGGTACCTTTTCTTGATTGTCCTTTCGTTTAACTTACGATAGTCGACGCACATCCTTAACAATCCACTTGGTTTCTTCACGAATACCACGGCCGCTCCCCAAGGAGAACTTCTTGGTCAAATAAAATTACTTCCCTCAAGATCCACTAGTCGCACCAATTCCTTCATCTCTGTCGGTGTTATCCAGCTAGGTGGTCTACTCACAAGTTCAGCTCCTGATACAAGATCTATCTGAAACTCAACAACTCGTTTTGTTGGTAATCCCGTAACCTGCTCAAAGACATCTGCAAATTCTCTTGCCACCCAAACTTGACTTAACTCTTCTCCAACCTCCATGGCACTTAACAAAACCCAAACACTCCTACAGGGATTTTCCATTGAGAAGATGATTCAGTTATGACTATTTGGGTGCCTCAACGATATTTCCCTATCCTTGCAAAATATCCTAGCCGCATACTTACTCAACCAATCCATACGCTAAATGATCCTGAAATCCACGAAATCAAAAACATACAGACTACATGCAAACTTATGACCAAACAAATAAAGTTCTAACTGGTCACATCTCATCCGTAGAGTTGCATACCCTCCTATTGGATTCGTAACCCTTAAGGAAGTAACAAGGTATGCGGGTTCTATGCATAACCTATCAACCAAATACTGTGATATAAATGAGTGTGATGCATGGGTACCAAATAGTACCCTATCTGGTATACTCTGGATCAAAAGCGTACCTTCCATCACAGTTTTCCCTTTCTCTACTATAGTAGGCGTAGAAGAAAGTGGTGGGCCAATAGAAAAAACCTTTCCTCTGTCCGCCCTGACTGGCTCTAGACACTGGTTCTTGTAATGCCCAACTTGGTCGCAGTTGAATAATTTCACATTCTTCTTCTCTACAAGTTTCTTCCCCTTGCTTGTTCGACACTTGTGAGCATAATAAACCTTCTTATCACACATGAAGCACACCAAATTAGCCTTTGCCTTCTTGGCAGCATCCTTTTTCTGGGCTCCCTTCTTCTTAAAGGATTTCCTTTCTCTTTTCTGTGGACCCTGGGATTCAACTGGTTTCTCCTTAGCAGAAACAACAAGCATCTCTTCATGGCGAATAGCCATCTCCACTACCACATTACAAGGCTCTCTGATATGAGTCGTGGTCATTCTAGTAAGCTCTGGTCTCAGTCCTCGAATGAATCTTTCATTCCTTCTAATGTCAGTGTCTATTGTAGCATATCCATATCGAGATAGCACATCAAACTTAGCAGCATACTCAATTACTGACATATCTCCCCGAACAAGGTCCACAAATTTTCTCATCAATGCTAACTTGGCGACCTCGGATAAGAACCTCTGCTCAAATCTCCTTCTAAAATCAGCCCATGTCAGCTCTTTCTTCGAAACTCCGGCGGTCACACTATTCCACCAATGAAGCGCTACCCCTTGCAACTGCCTAGAGGCTAGCCCTCTCTTCTCCCTATCATCCAAGCCTAAATTAGTAAAGATTCTCTCACAGCTCAATAGCCAATTCTCAACCTCAACAGCATCCTCCATTCCAACAAACGGCTTTCCACCCAAACTGGTGTAGTCCCATCTCAGCATAGCATAATTATATCCAACTGGAGCTACAGGATTAGCTCCTCCAACATTACCAGCAACTCAAGCTTGCAAAAGATTGGCCAACAACTGATACACCATCACCGCATATACTGGCGGATTTCCAGCACCTACATTGGCCTCGGCATTTAGATTAGCATTAGCCCATCGACATTGGTTCCTCCTGGTATTAGGTCGAGCATTTTCGTGAGTTGTGTTGCTTCCTCCACCTAGATTTCCTCTTCCATTTCCTACTTCCATATCCTCTTTCTTGTAAATCTGCATACGAGCCTTAGTAAGATATAGAAGAACATTCTAAGAAAGAGGGGAACACGTACTTAGATATATACCTATATATATACAAGTACATTACTATAACGTTAACTTAAACCTAGATCATATTTCTAATTTATCGGATTATGTTTCAAAAACTTTTAGGTTTTACTTTTTCTGTAAAGTTTCATAAACCTATGCTCTGATACCAACTTGTAACATCCCCATACTTGGAGGCTCAAAACTAATGGCTACGGAAGTTGCAGTCATCTATAGTTATTAATCCTCGACGACCAAATACGGCGGTGTTAGACATATTGATACACAGATCACAAGAATATGGAAAAATCTTAAAAAAATAAAAACACATTTCCACATTCCATTCAAAACATTTCATGTTCGTTACATAATCCGAAAAACGTTAACCGAGTTCAGAAAAGTATAATTATTGTACATACGCAAAGAGCGACATATGAAGATGCCCCTTTGGTTGATCAGAGTATATATTAAGGCTAATAAGTCTGCCTTTACATCCAAAATACACAGTGGAAAAAATAACTCTAAATTACTAACTGCCTCCTACACGCCTCTGGAAGCTTTATTCATCTAAGAAGAGAACTTGGAAACCCTAAACCTCAAACTACTCAAAATCAATTGAGTACCCGTGAGTTTAAGGGGAAAACAAAACTTTGAGTTAGACATAAAGCCTGGTATGAGTAATAATCTACCATCTCAATCCATTTAGATATCTAGTGAGACCACACAGCTTAGCGTAACGCTTTTTCCTCTCACTAGTATCCTAAAACCTTTTCAAAACCATATATTGTGCTCTTGCATCCATAATGGTTAAAACATAGTATTTAAAACATTAATGATGATATGCATATATATAAACATCTTGGATTTCCCATCCCCGGTTTAATTGACTCCCAGTCATAATTATAGTTTCTAGGGTCACTATTAACCTATTAGTTTTCAAGGGTTTACTAATAAGCTTTTTATAATTTATGGACACCCTGTCCTATTTCATAGTTTCCATGGGATCACTAAGAACCTATAGGCCCCTGCCAATTAACTTAATTAATTCATGGGTCCCCCTAAACCTATTGGTCATTCCAAAAACTCATCTTTTATCCTTGTTTTCATGGGTTGACTAGGAACCTATGGATTACTCCAGTAACTCCTTTCTTATCCTAGTTTTCATGGGTTTACTAGGAACCTACAGATGCATCCAATAACTTCTTTCTTATCTTAGTTTTCATGGGTTGACTAGGAACCTTTTGACTGATGTAAATACTTAATCTGAATATTGTTTTCATGGGTTCACCACAAACCAATTGGCCCCTGCCAACCATCCTTAATACATAGTTTTTAGGGGTCTACTATGAACCTGTTGGTTACCCCCAATAACTTCCTAATCATAGTCTTCATGGGTTTACTATGAACCTATCTCCCGGACAACTTCAAGGTTTAGGCATCCTACATTTTGGTCTTCTTGAATCCCTGGATGCAATTCTACTCATTCAGGAGTTTAATTAATTTATATTCACTACTGGGTTAACCTACTGGTTCTTCTACCCTTTTATCCTCAAAACACAGTTATGGGTCCTTTATCATGTGAATATATTTATTTTGTAGAAGCAACATAACAACTTAACAATACCACTCCCGTAGGTTTAAGGTCCTTGAAATACTTTTCATGTAAAACATAGTTAATCCCTTTAACCTATATTTTTATCAAGGCAATATTTCGTCAAATTTACATACTTAAAGTCATTTCAAAACACCTTTATTTAGCCATGAGTTTTTCCTTTAAAATTTTGAGTTTGGATTTTTAAAATGCATTTCGACACCTTTGAAACCTTGCTTTTGATTTCATTGGATAACCTCCTTCAAAAGCTTTAAATTCTATCTATAAAACATTTGGCTCCTGCCTTTTAAATTCTTTAAAACATCTCTTTCGAAACCTTCTGACCTTGTTAAAGTATTACCATATTAGTATAGAAGCATAGATTCGAAACCATTCAAAAATAACCCTTTCGAAACCATTGAAGATTACCCTTCGAAACCAATACCTTTCGAAGCCATTGGGTTTATATTTAAGATAACATTTTTGGCTTAAGGTGAACATAAGCGAAAGCATCTCTTTTGAAACCATTCTTCATTTTATAAAGTATTTGGGGAAACATGATGGTGTCGAAGCCATCCTTTCAAAAGCATTAAAACGTCTGGGTTAAACAATTGAAGGTTGGCTTCGAAACCTCTTCCGAAACCATTTCCTTCGAAACCCCTAACCCCTTTCAAAAGCAGTAGGAAGTGACTTATATTTATAAAAAAAGCAGTACCTTTCGACAGCATTAATGTCTTCAACGCCATCGAATGACCATCTAATCATATAAGGGTTTCGACTTGGTCGAAACTACCCCTTCCGAAAGCATTACTTTAAAAACTTAATGATTTCTTTGGAAGCTACTTACTTTAAAAACAAAGGCGGCAGCTTTCCTTCGAAAGCTTCTTTAGAAATACCCTTTCGAAACCGATGGTTCGACTACTTTGAAACCCTTTTATAAACAGGCAAGCACTTTTCTTGTAAAACAAAACACAGGTATCGACACCTTCGGAAGCTACTTTTCGAAATCTTACCTTCCACCATTTTCTAATCCACCGCGAACCAACTAAGTGATACCATGTGTATTGGTTTCATAGTAGAGTGTTCCGACTAGGTCAGAGGTGAAAGCTTTGGGTCGAAAGCTCCTTCCAAAGGAGGCAGAACCCACTTTTTTGAGCTAAAGGCTGTTTTTACTAAATAAAGTAAACTTTTTGTAACAAACTTGCCCACTTGTAAACACTTGATTGGCTATCATAAACTTTCAAATAATTTGGCTAATATTTATCGCATTTTCTCAGATTTGAAACCGATTAACAATTAACACATAAGCCCTTCCAAGTAATAAAGCAATTAAATCATTTAGGTCCTCCTTTCAAAATAATTTAATTTCCATACTAAATCACTTAGTAAAAATCCCCAAAAAATTCCAGAAATTCATCTTAATCATGTTGTTTAACATATCAAAATTTCCAAAATAAAATTATAAACCCAATTAATCATATTTTCCTTTTAAATTCATAACTAATTCTTCACGGCTTGGAAAATTATAAAAATTGAAACCCAACTCCAAAATCATATTTCTCATAATATATAATTTTTCCATGGCATTTAAAAATCATTTAATCTCGGTTATACCCTAAAACTATGCATATTCCTCTTTCAAACAATCTTGTTTAAACCAATAAATTATAAATCAAGCATATCATAATCCAATATATCATAAAAATGAATTAAACCTTAAATCCGAAAACATATGATTATAGAAATTAAAATAGAGATGTAGCGATTATTGTTCATCTTAGACTGGATAAGGAAATCGAAGATAGATTGAGATTTATTTCTTCTAGCTTGATCCTAAGCTTTAGATTTGATTTTTCCTTCTTCTCATCTTCCTAATGGCCGACTCCTTTTATTTCTTACGTTATAAAATTTTTCTTATGATAAATGAACGTGTATGGCCGAGATGTAATGGGTGGGAATATGGGCGGCAATTTATACTATTGCCCCTAGGTTTATTTAGTTAACACTTAGCCATTTATAAGCTCATTTATTTTAAATAAGCACTGCCACTTAGTTTATTAATCAAACTCAATCTCCTTATCACACTACATTATTCTATTTAATTTATTCTAATCAAATCTCCAGAATAATGTTATCCAAAATTAGGGGTGTTACACTTGTTCTTTTTAAGCTCTTCCTTTAACAAGGATTGTTTAGCTGCTGTTAACAGAATTTCCTATTGACATCCCCGATGCTTTTCATAGGAATATTTTCTATGGGTTCAACCTTTCGGTTGAGTGGATTTACATTTCAAAATGAAACGACTGGATCAGAAGGTTTTAAGGTCTTAATTTAATTCTGACAAGAGGGGATTGATACCGGAAGGTTATAAGAGATTGTTCATCTCACATAGGGATTTGAGTGAAGAACTATCTTCCTTTCGATCCTATCGAAAGGTTAAAGTATAGTCCAAGCATTACGGTTGGAAGGAATCAACAATATTTCTTAACCTTTCAGTAGTTTGGAAGGTTTAAGAAGCCATTTAACCCTTACCGAAGGGTTTAAGCACATCTTAAACCTTGCGATTTGACTGAGTCGATGATCTTGTTAAACCTCCTGCTAGGTCGGAGGGTTTAAGAAACCCTTTAAACCCTTCGGTCAACTCGTCAGGTTATATGACCTTCGTCCATATCATTTCATTAACTTTTATCTCCCTTGGAAACCGAAAGTGATTCACATCTCCTTTGAATCCCTTCGGAAGGTTAAGAACCCTTCGGTGGTATCAAATGGTGAGATTGCTTTATTTATCACTTCATTAATACTTTTGGCTTCCTAGATTGATATTCCACTTGTGAAAACCTTTCGAAGAGAATGCATGATCCAAACATATTTAGATAATAATAAGAGCTGGTTTAATATGCCACAAGACTTATATCTCGGACTAATTCACAAGTTATGTTCTTCCTTCTTGCAGTTGATATTAAGTAGGGAAGAAGGAAACTTATGAGGTTATCCGATGATAGTTTCATGGCATATTCTCAAAATAAACAAAGAATATAAGAAATAAATCATAAATGATTAGCCGTTAATATTAAATTAACGCCTAATCATGATTATCCCCCAAATCCGAGTCGATCGCAAGCCGCAATTCTCTTTATTTCTTCATAATGGAATCTGATACAAAATTTAAGAAATTAGCCCCCAATCTGATTTCTAAATTAGGGTTACAATGTATTAAGATGGAGAAATAGTGGTTGTTGAATGGGAAGAAAATCGGATCCCAGAGCTGGACCCCTTGGGACTTATTTATAGACGTAGGCGGCCCCCCCTTACGGCCTTATGGCTTTGTCGGGGATGGAAGGCCGCTTCTCATACATTTTATAAACCTTCCGGCCTTATGCCTTCATCGGGGACAGAAGGTTATCCGATGCTTCCGAAAGGGTTGTCAATCGAGTCGCTTATTCTGGCCCTATCCTCTCTACCCTTCTCGGAAGATGCCTGTTTGAATGACGGATGATGAATCCCTTCGCCTGCCCCGAAAGGTTCATATCTGCGGCAAACTTGTTACCATCATTCCTTTCTTCTTATCAAAAAGACTTGGGGTGCTCTTCTTTTCCCTAGTCTTTGCATTATGTTAGGAGGCCTTGTAATCGTCTTCTCTTTCATGCCTTCGAAAGCTTTTTCCTGAAGCTACCATGTGCTTCTTCTTCTCGGGTGTCATACAACGCTTTCGGTGTCATCGAAAGGTAACTTCTTCTGATACTCTTTACCTATGTGGAAGGCCTCTGAAGTACCTTCTTTATCTTCATTTATATTTTATGATTAACATTTAGCCCCCTTGTATAAAGAAGGCTTTTGTTCTTTAGGACAAAGATTTCAGGATCATCGAACTATCCCTGCATTCTTCCGGCTAATAATGAGTAACTGAAAACCAGAAAATCCGAGTTGCCGTTGATAATGGGAACCTAGAATATTATCTTTGGTGGCAGGCAATAGTTAACCAGGATCTTTATCTCAAATATTTAATAGTAAAAGCTCAAGATATTATTTTAGGTGATTAACCATTGAATCCCAGGATGCTACTTTCAGGACACCATTTTCTGACAATTAATAACATAAATTCTAGAATGCCATTTTTGGTGATAGATAATGGAAGGCCAGAATATCATCCCTAGTGGTTAATGATAGAAGTCCAAAATACCAATTTTGGGAATTAATAATAGAAGACCAAAATACTGATTTTGGTAATTAATAATAGAAGACCAGAATTCCATCGCTAGTAATTAATAATTGAAGATCAGAATAACGTCTCTGGTAATTAACAATAGAAGACCAAAATACCATCTCTGGTAATTAATGATTGAAGACCAGAATACCATCTTTAGCAATTAATAATAGGTGGCCAGAATACCATCTACGGTAATAGAAGACCAGAATACTCTTTCTAGTATTAAGTAATAGAAGATTGGGGTATTATCTCTTATGATAGAAGTCCAAAATACCTATTTGGAAAATGTTCACGAGAAGAAGTCAGTGACTTCCCTCGAATTTTCTCGTTGAATAAACCATCCTTAGGCTTTGTTAGTGTTTCACATGCTTTTGCTTTCTCAGTCCCGAGTTTTCTTTGTCCATTTATCATTTGTTTTGGCCTATTTCAGGCGGGGACTCTTTTGTCCGATTTTGTGCTTATTTAAGCAGAGCCGATTTCAGGCTGTTCATCATATTTGACAATACCAACCTTTTTGGTGGTTGCTATTTTAAGCTATGCCAATATCTGGCAGTGCCTGTTTCAGGCATGGACTTTTCTTAGTTCACCAGATATTTCATCCGGGTTTCCAATGCGCTCGGCTAGCTTTTTCTGAAGTAGGGCCCGAGGACTTACCCGACCACCCTCCAGGAGGCTCCTTAACCTGGCCATAGCATGACACGGTTAAGGGCTTGTTCGAAACCTTGGCCAGGCCATAGCGGGCGGGACCAAGGGATTACCCGTCCTCCCTCCAGGAGGTACCTTACCCTGGCTATAGCGTGACGTGGATAATGGCTTGTGCAGCTTAACCTGGCCATTTCTGGTTTTTGCACGGATAAAGGCTTAGGCCCTCACTCCAGGAGGTGCCTTGACCTGGTCTTCTTGGCGCGACCAAGGGCTTTCTACCATTTGGTAGCCTACCATCTTAGGTTGTCCAAGCTTTTAAGGAGAATTTCACTCCCGACCATGTAGACTTTTCTTAATAAATCATAGCAGAGACGTTCTTGGAAATGTTTTATTCATTCAAAGTCAGGAAACATGGTCTCAAATGTTCTGCATTCCCGGTTCTTGGTACCATATTACCATTAGGGTAGCATAGCTTGTAGGCTCCCAGGGGAATTTCTTTGAAGATTATCAATGGAACTTCCCAATTAGGTCCTAATGGCCCATCTGATTGGTTTCTTGTATTGGCCATTACCCTTCAAAGCACTAAATCCCCTTGTCTAAATGATCTGGCTTTTACTTTTGAGTTGTAATATTTCGATATCCTCCTTTGATATTCAGCTGTTCTCAAGGCCGCTTCATCTCTTAATTCATGAATCATGTCAAGTGATTCCTTTCTCAATTCTTAGTTTAGATTAAAGGCGTAGGCAATTCTACTAGGAGAAGGTACCTCAATCTCTACAGGTAGCATTTCTTCACATCCATATGTTAGAGAATATGAGGTATGACCCGTTGCAGTTCTATTTGACGTTCTATAAGCCCACATGACTAGGGGAAATTCCTCTACCCAATTCCCTTCTGCCTTGTTCAGCCACTTTTTCAAAATTGTCTTTATTGTCTTGTTAGCCTCTTCGACAGCTCCATTGGCCTTTGGATGAGCGACCAAGGAAAAGCTTTTTATAATTCCGTTCTTGTGGCAAAATGGTGAAAACTCTTCACTCTCGAATTGGGTCCTATTATCGGATATTATCTTACAATGTATCCCGAATCTTGTGACAATGTTTTTGATGACAAATCTTAGCACTTTCCCAAAGGTAATTTTTGGGAGTGGTTCTGCTCCATCCCATTTTGTAAAGTATCTATTGCCACCACAACATATTTTGCTCCTTCCTTGGAGATTGGAAGTCGCCTAATTAAATCGATTCCCCAAACATCAAATGGCCATGGTGTAGCAATAAGGGTTAGTTGACTTGGTGGGAGACGTGGTACCTTTGAATAACATTGACACTTTTCACACCTTTTAAAATGCTCATCGCTTGGTTAGTCAAATGTGGCCAGTAAAACCCTTGCTTCATTATCTTTTTGGCTAGTTTTATTCCATTAGAGTGATCCCCACAAAACCCTTCGTGTGCTTCCTTTAATATTCTCAATCCGCTTTCGGGTTTCACACATCGTATATAGGGAAGGGCATATCCTTTCTTGTAGAGAACTCCATCCAAATGGTAAAGCTCTGAGCTTGCCTTTATAGCCTTCGCGCTTCTATTTTATCTGTAGGCAACGTTCCATTGACAATATAATCCATGATTGGCGCTATCCAAGTGTTTTCATAATATTCCTCCATTATTGAGCTATAGGTTCTTTATTCGGTATCTCTTGGTTCATCCCTTCCGATTCCGGTGCCAAGGCTTGCGATCGGGTTATCACTAATATTTCCGTGGCTTTCTCTTGTTTGTTTTCCTCAATGCTGGGATTGGCCTGAAATCCTACGGGTACAATTCGAGTTTCAGGGGCTCCTCTTGAGCTTGCCAACTTAGCCAGTGAATCTGCTTGAGAGTTGTCTCCTCTCGGTACTTGATGTATGGAGAAATCTTCAAAAACGCGAGCATCTTTAAAGCTTTCGTCACATACTGGCTAAGTTTAGGATCCTTGGTTTGATATACCTACTCGATTTGGTTAACCATCAATTGAGAATCACTGAATACTTGGATTCTCGGGATTTTAAGTTGAAAAGAAAGGGTTTATCCCGCAACCATAGATTTATACTCTGCTACATTGTTAGTTGTTGAGAATCCCATTTTCATAGCATAGTGTAATTTACGTCCATCTGGGGTAATTATCACATATCCTGCCCAGCTCCTCGTTCATTTGAGGCACCATCCACAAATAGTTGCCACTTGGGTTTTGTATCTTTTTCCTTTTCGGATTGTTATGAAATGAACCCCGTACAATCGTTTATGAAATCGGCTAAAGCTTGACCTTTTATAGCCGTTTTAGGCTGATATGTTATATTATAATGACTTAGTTCAATGCCCCACTAAATTAACCTTCCAGAAGTTTCGGGCTTGCCAAAGACTTGTTTCAACGAAAAATTGGTTAGCACCTTTATGGGGTGTGCCTGAAAATAGGGCCTTAATTTTCGAGCTGTCAAAATTAGACAATATGCCAGCTTTTCAATGAATGGGTATCTGATTTCAGCTTCCTTTAACCTCCTGCTTACATAATAAATTGGTAGTTGCAGTCTCTTGTTATTTCTAATCAATATCGAGCTCACTGCATGTTAAGAAATTTCCATATATAAAAATAGATCCTCTCCCTCTTCGGAGCTGGGTAAGATCGGTGGATTTTCCAAATGTAGCTTCAGCTCTTGGAATGCCATTTTGCAATCTTCGTTCCACTCAAAATTTTTCTTCATCTTGATTACCTCAAAGAATGGTATGCACTTATCCGTGGCCTTTGATATATACCTACTTAGTGCTGCCACTTTCCCATTCAAACTCATAACATCTTTATTTGTCCTAGGTTCTGCCATATCCTTAATGGCCCCGATCTGTTCTGGGCTGGCTTCAATCCCATGTGCACTCACCATATATCCAAGAAAATTTCCGGAATGGACTCTAATGTTGCATTTTAGGGGTTGAGTTTCATTTGATACTTGCAGAGCACTTTGAACATTTCATTCAAATCTTCAAGATGATCTTTTGCCTCTTGAGATTTTACCAACATGTCGTCGACGTAAACTACCATATTCCTCCCAATTTGTTCTTTAAACATTTTATTAACCAAACGTAGATAAGTTGCTCCTGCATTCTTCAATCCATATGGAATTACCTTATAACAATAGGTCCCTTCGTCTATAATGAAGCTAGTATGCTGCTCATCGGGTTTAATCATATGGATCTGATTGTACCCAGAATATGCATCCATTAGGTAGAGCAGCTTATGTCCACTAGTGGAGTCGACCAATTGATCTATCCTTGGCAACAGGTAATAATCCTTTGGACAAGCTTTATTCAAATCCATGTAATCTACACAAGTCCGCCACATCCCGTTAGATTTCTTTACCAGGACCGGGTTTTCCAACCATTTGGGGTATCAGAATTCTCGGATGAGCCCATTTTGTTGTAATTTCTTGATTTCTTCCTTTAGGGTGTTGATCCTAACCTTATCAAATTGTCTTTTCTTTTGCCTGAACGGAGGAATGTCTAGATTAATATTCAGGGCATGGCTCATGACCGTAGGGCTAATTCCAACCATGTTAGAGTGGGTCCAAGCAAAAACATCCTTATTGTTTTTTAAGAACTCTATCAATCTTGACTTTAAGTGCTCCTCAAGATTCTTTCCCACTCTGATTATTTTAGTAGAATCGGCAAAATCTATTAGAACTTCTTCGGTTTCTTCGACCGGCTTAACTCTTTCGACCTCTCCTCGACAATTTAACTCTGTAACGATTTCACTTTCCTCTATTGAGTTGGAATCCGTTCTCTTCCTCTTTCCGTAAATTGCAAATCACCTTATAGCAATACGTTTGTTAGTTTTATCATATTTTTTCTTTGCTTTGAATGATGGATGTAGAAATCCATCTCCCGAAGGCTGTAAAGTAATGGAAGAATCAAAGTAACAAGTGAACTCCCTGTTATATTGCTCTAAAGTTGCAAAGTACATTTCTCGGGATGCGAATTGCTTGCCTCGGATAGGGCCCCAAACACTTTTAGTGAGGAACTTAAGCATTAGATATTTTAGTGAGATGAATGCATCCACCTCGTCGAGTGCTGTCCGTCCAAAGAAGGCTTTATAGAATGATGGCTGATCTATGATCATAAAGGTCGTTTCAAAGACTTGGGAGCATAAGGGAAGTCCCAGTTGGACCAAAAACTTCACTTGCCTAAGCTTAGTTGTCCCCTTATTATTGAACCTAAAGATAGGCTCGAGACTTGGTTTAAGTTTGTCCTTGGAAATTCCTATCTAATCAAACGCATGTCGAAATATCACATTTACAACACTCCGTGTATCATGCAAGATTTTCGTGACCACCAAGGACCCTATCTGAGCTGTGATCATTAAGGGATCATTGTGGGGGTGATGGATCCCCTTCCTTAATTCTTGTGGATTGATCACCAGTGTGTGCATATTGATGTTGTGCTTTGGACTTTTGAGTGGCGGTTCCTCCTGTATAGATAATACACCCTTCTTAGCCTCTCGAATGTATTTACTTTGGGTACCTTGGCTTCTACCGACAGGATGTGGTCCTCCATATATGACATCAATCCTGTTCTGGGGTGGACTTAAGCTTAGTGGGTCATCTTCCTAAATCACATTTACGGTATTACCATTAGGCTTCCTTTTGTCAGTTTTCGACGAGAGAGTTTGCTGCAGATTCTCAACGAATTCCTTCAACTGCCCTTCTCGAATCAATTTCTGAATTATTCAAGCCAGTAACTTGCACCCGTTGGTCCTGTGGCCATTCGCCTTGTGGTAGGTCCAATATTTGTCTCCTTTCTTTTGCTCAGGTTAATTTCGGGCTTTGAGTGAAGTGGAGAAATTGACCATATCCTGGGTCATTGCATAGATGTAGGAAATTGGTTGGTTTAATGCCATCACTTTAGTATTGGTGTCTTCCCATCTAGCCCCCTTAGGAATTCTTTTCGGGCCGAATTCACCACCGTCCTTTTTATGACCAAATTTCTTTTTTGAGTAATACAATTCGTACTTTCAAATAAACTTGTCGGCTTGAAAATGGAAATCTTGAAGATCTCGGCATCCATGGATAAACAACTCCTTCCAGAAAGGAGAATTAACTATAAGTCCCGAGTGGACAGCTGTTAATCGACTACTTTTCTATCGGTTTAGAAGATAGTCGAAAAATTTCAAATTAAAATAACCGCAAGCGCACAGCGTACACTTGTAGTACGTGGCGAATACGGGTAGATCCGCAGGGAATTGGTGATTTTAAAAATCTATTCAATCAAATTAAACCAAAGTCGAGTGAAAGTTAAGCTAGAGAATTAGAGAATTATCTAACTAACTAAAAGATAAGAGAAGCAAATATAAGAGTTAAGTGATAATTTAGAGAATAAATCCACTCTCTAGATCATGTAGTTCAACACGTATGAAATCATGATCTCTCTTTTATGGTCATTAGTGCTTTAATTGATGTGCTTATCATAAGTATGGCATATTTGTGCTATTGATTAGCCAACATAAGCCATCAAACTATAACACACCCCTTAAATCACTTACTAACTTTCATGAAACTTGACAATGTAATCTATTTTAAGTATGACCTATTAACTATTGATTAGAAATATAAAGCATCAAATTTTAATTTCAAATCACTTTCTTTTGCCATAATCATATTTTGATGAAGATGCAATTGGTGTTAGCGATTGTTTAAGCATAGCCTGTTTGGTGTCAATAATATAGGCTATCAAATTCTGGGCAAAAAAACAATTAAACCACTTCAATCATTCTTCATTAAGCACAAAAAGAGAGCATGAATTAACAAATAGTTGAAGCTACATAATTATAGAGCTTCATTACCCCTAAATTGAAGGGGTTTAGCCTCTCATATTTTTCATTTGATTAACAAATGTAGCTAACAACATGAAAGGAAAATGAAAGCTAATGAAAAAGAGAACAAATCTAATTGCATAAAAGAAAATCTACACTACTTGCATAAATAAACAAATCTACACTACAACATGAAAGGAAATGAACAAGAAAAGAAAAAGAACATGTATTAAATTGCATAAAAAAGTTACATGAAAAGAAGAAATGGATAAGTAGCCATGAAAAGAAAGAGTGCTTACATTTTATTTTCCTAAGAGAAGAGACTAAGAGAAGAGAGCCTAAAAGAGAGACTACGGAAGAAGAGGGTTACATGAAACATAAGGGGTACTTATACATGTGTTAAACCCTAATTCATATTTTTGGGGAATGCCCAAAATACCCTTGAGAAAGTGTGGAGGCCAAGTAATCATTAGCTTCTACTAATCATCATTTAAGTGTACATGAAGCCATTAATGCCATACATTAAGGTAGGTGGGTAGGTGGGGTCCTCCATGATCATCACTTTGAATTATTTCCATCTTCATTTGTTCTCTTCACTCTAGTGCATGCATATATCATCATGAAACCACCTGTAAAATTCACCAAATTTCCTACAAAACAACATAGAAAATTCCAAGTAAATTTTCACAATTTAATAAATGCATAAAAATGACCATTTTGCCCCTATATGAAGATGAATATGTGACAATTTCAAATAATTTGAATTTTGGTTTAAACAAGTTAAAATACCCAAAATGATCATTTATTTAATTTAAATAGATTAAATATGGTGGCAAAAATATGCACATTTACGTGCACATCAAATACACCCACACTTATCTTTTTATTCATCCTCGAATAAAGAAAAACTAAGATAATCCGTTTTCGTAGGGAGCACGATTGCATTGAGCATATGCAACAAGCCGTTAAACCTCTGAGTGTCCCCAGTAGGATGAGTGTTGCCTTGTGAGGGTTTTCGGCGGATACTACCCACAAAATCCAAATGCAGGATGAAAATATTTACAAAGTGCAAGATTTATTTACAAAGATGTGAATGCAAGTTTTTGAAAATATTTACAATGAACAATTTACTTTTAAATCGACGCAAATAAGTTAAATATAGGTTTTGGTCATTATCTTGAAAATTTAAGCCATTTACTTATCAAAATTTCCAATAAAAACGAAGTTATCATAACAAATAGACTATAGTTTAACTCGTAATTTTGGTTGATAACAAAGTGTACTATGAAATGGATCCTTAGTTGATTATCAAAATATATCAAAGTGGTATTTTCATTTCTTTTCAATAACAAGTCAAATCAAATAAGTTATAATAGTGCTTGGATTTCAATTGCTTACTCACTCTAATTTTTTGATCTGAAAATTTTATTTATATTAACAATATTTACATATGCCTAACTCAGATAAACTGAGGCCAGATATATTACCCATGCACTGCCTTGTGGACTAATGTCAGGGGAATACAGAGCGTGGCGAGTGAACACACAAGTGTGAACACTTATTGACTGTAGGCGTTACTAGTAAAATAATTTTTATATACACACACCTAACTCAGATAAACCGAGGCCAGATATACCGATCGTGCACTGCCTTTCGGGCTTACGTGAGAACGGTATAGAGCATGGCGAGTGAACACACGAGTGTGAACACATGACTCTAGGTGTTTATTAAAAAATATATACATATATACAAGAAGTATTTTTTGTTTATGTGTTTTTTTTGAAAGAGAGAGTTTCGCAAAATTATCTTAGCACTATTTAACTTAGAAGACAAAAAAATGTTATATCTTTACTTTATATCAACCACTTTTTAAAACAAAGATTTTCAATTAAGATGTATTTCATAATTAACACGTATGAGTCTTCCTATATACTAGTTAAACCATTGTTATTTGTAATCAAACTTCGTTTTTATTTTTGCTAAGACAAATAAATTTTCAAAAATTTCAATTTAATAAACCAAAACCATATATTTATCCTATAGTGTTTCTTTAAAGATAAATTAAAAGAAAATTTATTTGTGGGATTTTTTTTAAAGAAAAAGCAAAAATAAACCATGAAAAATTTAAAAATGAAGATGTGTCTCCCCCTACACTTGATTTTGACTGTGTCCCCACAGTAAACCCAAGTGGAAGGAGAAAAAAAAAACAAAAACATGACCTTTATTTAAATGAAAATTAACGGAATTTAAACGAGATCAGAAAGTATATCGTCAAAAAGTAAATGAAACGGTCTTCCAAAGACCGATTCATTTGTCTCGTCAAATATGCGAGACACAGCTTAAGCTCGAAAAACCAAACCGTAAATGATTTCAAAGTTGAATGTTGATTTGGGAAAACGAATGTCGTTTTGTTAAAAACCGTACGAGTTGTTTTATTTTCGATGATTTTCGGGGTTGATAGAATAATTGATTGAAATTCAAATTTATTATCACCAAATTGAAATTCAAATTTATCATTGAAAACTTCTTCAAAATTATTGAATTCAAAATCAAAATGGTGATTTAAATCATCCCCTTCAGAATTCGACAACTCGTTTTCAAAAAGTCCAAAGAAATCGAGTTCGTTAAATTCCTCTTCCTTTGTGTGATTATCAACAACTTCATCGCATATATTAAGTTCAAAATCCAAAGTTGTCGTATTCAAAATTTTGAAATCAAGAAAAGGAAGATCGAATTTCAAATTTGGTTCCATACCCTCAAAAGAACTGAAATCTAACTCAATTACCATGTTTTCAACAACTTCGTTAAGATTTACATTTTCAATTTCAAAAGTTGTTATTTGAAAATCGTCAATTTGGGTAAAAGAAGGATTATTATTTGACTCGTCACATGTTGGAATTTTTTTTTCACGTTGTTTCATATATGTTTCAAACAACGAATCCGTGTGGTCATCGTAAATTTCGTCCACTTGCTCAACAAAACCCAATTTATGATTATTAACATGAGGATTTTCACTTTGAAATTGTTGAGAACAACGATTTTCAATCGTAACGTGGGTAAGATTATTCCAATTGCCAAATTCATTTGAAAAGTTGTTTCCATTTTCATTTTAAGTTTGAAATTCATTTTGGAGTTCGAAATTGAATTGGCATGGGTTATAATAGAAATCGTTTGAATTTTGAATTGAATTTAAATTTTGAAATCCTTGACTCGAGTTATTACACAAATATGAATTACACAAATCATTTATACTTTGATTTTGTTGTGTAGAGATTTCAAGTAGAGATGAAATGCTATTTTCGAGATTCGAGGGTTGGTCATCGTTTTGAAAACTTTGTTGTTCAAAATTCGAATTGTTTAAAAAATAGTTGTTGTTAAAATATCCATACGAATTTGGAGTGAAATCATATGGATTATATTGATTTTCATGACTATTGTAAAATTCAAGTGAGTGGGGAAACTCGGACATTTTCAAGAATGTATTTGGTTTTTTTTTATAAAGGAAAAATATTTACAAATTTATTTTTCAAAATGGAAAATTGATTGATTTTTTTTGTATTTTGGTTTTTAAATTTTTTTTTGGTTTTTTTAAAAGGTTTTTTTTTTTTTGGATTTTTGAAATTTTTAAGAAAAACGATTTAGAAATTTCAAAGGAAAAGGAATATTTACAATTTTTTTAGTTTTGGATTTTGGATTTTTTTAAATATGCATGAACTAATGCAACTAAATAAATGCAAGGGTTAATTTTAAATTATTTATCCTAAGTTAACCCAAAATTGTATAATCACACTTTGTCTTAAATCAACAAAAATATTTCTCAACCAGGTAACAGACAGGATTTATCGGTGCACCACGAATCAGCGTAGCAATGCAGCCGAAGGTTTAAGTACCTTCAGAGAACAATTCAGTATAATATTTACGAATCATCGTAATATTTATAACTGATTATTGCTCTGCCGTAGCCTTGACACCAAGAAATTAAATTGTCGAAAAAGGACAAATTGTCAATTTACAATTAAGTGTTATCGATGTCTAACCGTTATTATTAATCAAAATCTAAGATGAAATGCAAAACTAAAATTAAACGTGTATTAACAATGCAACTACGAATGAATTTTTTATAAAATGCAAGTAATCAACAATGCAAAGCAAATAAAAATAAAGATGAAAGCAGCAATGTTTTTTTTAAGCAAGCAAGCGGAGCAGTTTTATAGCAGCAACTCATTAATCTGCTTTGACAACCTGAAAATAAAAACAAGAAATATATACAGTTTTTTTATCAAAGAAGAAACTAAAACAAATTAAAAACAAAACAAATTTTTTTTTAGAGGAAGCAAACCCTTTTTTTTACGCAAAATGGAGGGTGACAAAAGTGAACAAATCACAACACAACCAAACTCAAAATAGAAGAAAATTGTAATTAAGGAAAAGAAACTTGCAAACAAAACAAGAAAGTTGTAGAATTGTAAACAAAATAGAAAAATTTATTTACTTATTATTATTATTTTTTTTATTTTTTGGAAAAAAGAAAAAAAAATTCAGAACTCTTCTCTTTTTTTTAATTTATTAACCCGGCCCACTCTTCCTTTTTTTTAGCCCGGCCCAACAAGGTAAACTCACAATTTTACTAAACTAAAGAAACAAAACTAACCCACTGTTAAACTAAACTCAAAGATAACCACGTTTACTTCCCAGCCTTTGCTTCTCTGTCAATTGAAATTCGACTTCCCCAAACTAAAAAAATAAAATAAAGCGATTTCTCTTGGTTTATGAAACAAAACTTGTTCTAAGCGATTTCAGGTGGTAGAGGAGCAGTTCGAAGTGATTGCGGAGAGGTTGATTTGTGAAGTTGGTTGATAAAAATTGGAGGTCGCAACGTGAGGGAGACAAAGGCGATTTGAAATTTGGTCGCGGTGACGAGGAGAGGCGGTGGTCGAGGAGATGGAGTTGCGTTTCAAGTGAAGTTCGTGGAAGTCACGTGGTGGTTGATGACGACGATTGCTGGAGTGCTCGCGGTTGGCGATTGGTTGTAAGTTCGGTTGTCGATTATCGAATTGGTAGAGGTCGGCGATTTTCTTGTTTTTTTAGTAGGCCAGCGTTGTAGTTTCAGGCGATTGGGAAGGTTGTCGGCATTGTTCGCGATTTAAGGAGGATGTTCAATTTGGGTGTGGCTGTTGATTGATTCGAGTTCGGGCAGAGGATGATCCAGCGATGAAGTTCGAAAGTATTTGCACTAAAATATGGTGTGGGTGGGCAGTTTAATGTCGAGGCAGGCAAAGGATGGCAATGTGATCAGTTGGATTGTTTATTTGCAGTTTTAAGAAGAGTGTTGCAGCAAGTACCGTGGTTAAGGGGGGAGTGCACTGAGATATGTAGCGTGAATTGATGTAGGTAGTTGTAGTTAGTGAATGTTCGGGCAGCAGTTTAGCCTAGACAGTAGCAGTTTTGGAAGTGGTAATGTCGGAGAGGAGTAGTGGTGACAATCGCTGTTTGTCTGGTGTCTAGTGGTGAACGTGAACAGGCAGTAATGTAAGGCTGTGAGATTTAACGGTATTGATGGTCGCACAGGGATTGCACTACAGTGTGGTATGATGAAAGGGTTGTAGGTGAATGTTGGTGATTGATGGGTGATGAAGCAGGCTTAGTGGCTGAAGTATGATGGTAGGGGATGGTTTGCCAGACAGTGCAATTTGCTGTAATGGGGAGGAAGGTAGGTTCGTAGTGAATCCCTTTTTTTTTCTTTTCTTTATGGTATGGAGTGCTGGTGAAAAATGGGTGTGATATGCACTTGGTGGTAGGAAATGGAAATGCTGTGGGATGATGTTTGAAATGGCAGCAAATGGTGATGATTATAGGGATGGCAATGGGGCGGGTCTAGGGTCCAAACCCGATCGACCCGCCCCTGTTTTGGCCCGTCAAGACCCACCCCATTGGGTCATTGGGGCGAGTAGACCCGTGACCCGTTCTTGAGTACTCCGGGTCTAGGGTCGGGTTGGGGCTTGACCGACCCGCCCCAACCCGACCCGCACTACTAACATCTCATGAAACCACTTTATTACTATAATGATTTATTAATCTTTTTAGTTATAAGTGATTCTAGCATGGATATTAAAATGTTCCAATCAATATTTATAGAAAAAATTAGAGTATTAAGTTGCGTCATTGATAATTATACAATAACATATGTATATATTTTCTGAATTGTTATTGTAGACATCATTTTTATTAACTTCCCATAGACACATTGTTATTTATATTTCATATATTATTTGGTGATAACGAGTATAAACAAATAAATATATGTACGTTGCTACATAATTTTCAATCAATACATAGAGACGGGTCTTGGGGCGGGTCGGGTCTACCCTGACCCGCACGGGTCCCGAGTACGGGGCAAAATTCCAGACCCGCACCAGGTCTACGGGGCGGGTCTGGGGCGAGGTCTAAAAAATCCGAGGCGGGTATGGGGCACTAAAAACCCGCCCCAACCCGCCTCATTGCCATTCCTAGTGATGAATGTTAGTGGGGTGTAATGTGGTAGGCAATTTAAGTAGGCAGTGGTAGACGATGGAGTGCAGAGGAAGATTTTGAGGAGGCAGGGTGTTTTGGATGATCAGTTCAGGTTGGAGATGAATAGTGGTGTTAAGTTGAGATGTCGTGGTAGTCCGTTGCATGCAAATGTTGAAATGTGGGCAGAGGCTTCAAGCAGCAGTTTGTATGCACAATAGTTAAACACAGTAGTGAAACATAGTTTGTATGCAATAGTACAAAGATATGCACAATAACAGAAGCGCACAAGCACTGTTGTAAGAAAAAAGAAAAAACAAATGTTGTAAATGTAAAAGTAAAATTGAATGTAAATTTTTTTTTGTTTTGAAATTGTGTATTATATTTTTTTAATTGAAATGCAAATGAAAATGGAAAGAGAACAACCACAAACACACAATGAAAATTCAAGCAAAAATCAAACAACAAACACAATTTTTTTTAAATGCACACACACAAAACAAAAACACACAAAAATCAAACAAACTAATTCGAAGAATAGAAAACTAAAATCAAAACAATTCCCTAGTAACGGCGCCAAAAACTTGTTAATCGACTGAATTTCTATCGGTTTAGAAAATAGTCGAAAAATTTCAAATTAAAAATAACCGCAAGCGCACGGCGTACACTTGTAGTACGTGGCGAATACGGGTCGATCCGCAGGGAATTGATGATTTTAAAAATCTATTCAATCAAATTAAACCAAAGTCGACTGAAAGTTAAGCTAGAGAATTAGAGAATTAACTAACTAACTAAAAGAAAAGAGAAGCAAATATAAGAGTTAAGTGATAATTTAGAGAATAAATCCACTCTCTAGATCATGTAGTTCAACACGTATCAAATCATGATCTCTCTTTTATGGTCATTAGTGCTTTAATTGATGTGCTTATCATAAGTATGACATATTTGTGCTATTGATTAGCCAACATAAGCCATCAAACTATAACACAACCCTTAAATCACTTACTAACTTTCATGAAACTTGACAATGAAAATGAAAATCAAATCTATTTTAAGTATGGCCTATTAACTATGGACTAGAAATATAGACCAACAAATTTTAATTTCAAATCACTTTCTTTTGCCATAATCATATTTTGATGAAGAGACAATTAGTGTTAGCGATTGTTTAAGCATAGCCTATTTGGTGTCAACAATATAGGCTATCAAATTCAAGGCAAAAAAACAATTAAACCACTTCAATCATTTTTCATTAATCACAAAAAGAGAGCATGAATTAACAAATAGTTGAAGCTACATAATTAGAGAGCTTCATTACCCCTAAATTGAAGGGGTCTAGCCTCTCATATTTGTCATTTGATTAACAAATGTAGCTAACAACATGAAAGCAAAATGAAAGGAAAATGAAAGCTAATGAAAAAGAGAACAAATCTAATTGCATAAAAGAAAATCTACACTACTTGCATAAATAAACAAATCTACACTACAACATGAAAGGAAATGAACAAGAAAAGAAAAATAACATGTATTAAATTGCATAAAAAAAGTTACATGAAAAGAAGAAATGCCTAAGTAGCCATGAAAAGAAAGAGAGCTTCCATTTTATTTTCCTAAGAGAAGAGACTAAGAGAAGAGAGCCTAAAAGAGAGACTACAGAAGAAGAGAGTTACATGAAACATAAGGGGTACTTATACATGTGTTAAACCCTAATTCATATTTTTGGGGAATGCCCAAAATACCCTTGAGAAAGTGTGGAGGCCAGGTAATCATTAGCTTCTACTAATCATCATTTAAGTGTACATGAAGCCATTAATTCCATAAGCATGTGCATTAGCATCTAATTTATACATTAAGATAGGTGGGTAGGTGGGGTCCTCCATGATCATCACTTTGAATTATTTCCATCTTCATTTGTTCTCTTCACTCTTGTGCATGCATATATCATCATGAAACCACTTGTAAAATTCACCAAATTTCCTACAAAACAACACAGAAAATTCCTAGTAAATTTTCACAATTTAATAAATGCATAAAAACGACCATTTTGCCCTTATATGAAGATGAATATGTGACAATTTCAAATAATTTGAATTTTGGTTTAAACAAGTTAAAATACCCAATATGATCATTTATTTAATTTAAATAGATTAAATATGGTGGTAAAAATATGCACATTTACGTGCACATCAAAAACAATGAGCTTATCTCTATCATTCATGTCTTTGGCCTTCAAGGCTTCGGGAATTGAATCTCTTTAAATAATCCCCTAAGGACTCTCCATGGTTTTGTCCGATGTTAGCAAGCATGGTATAATCAATAGAGTAATCTTTGCATATGCAGAATTGAGCAGAGAACTCGTATGAGAATTGCTTCCAGGAATATATCGTGTTCTCACGATATTGTCGATACCATTTAGCGGCGGCACCTTGTAGTGTGACTGGAAAAAGTCGACATCTCACGGCGCCGGAAGCATTGTATAAGTCTATCTGACTATCAAACGCCATCACATGGTCATCCGGGTCGGTCGTCCCATGATATTTCATGGTTGGGACCTTCACATAAGGTGGTATATGAGCTTACATGATTTCATCGATGAAAGGTGCAACCCTTTCGTTGTCGTTTAATCTTTCATCTTAAGTTTTCTTACACATGGCATTTAACAGGCCTTTCACAGCTTTTTCCGCTACGTCCTTGAGGTAGGCTTCATTGTTCAGGTAGTTCCTTTTATTAGGTTTGTAGCCATCCAAAGTTGAACCCGTGGAATAATCTTTATCTTCCGCTTGAACTCTTCTTGATAATTTGCCTTTAGCGGAAGGCCATCCTTCTGTTTTGATGAAGAAATGTTAACTTTACCTTTTGCAGCTTCTATGTTGATTTTTAGATTCCTTCTTGGAAATTCAACTTCTTCACCTACCGTGGTAGCTTTCATAGGTGATCGGTGAGACAACACTTCTTCAGGAGATCTTTCATTTCTACCATTTGTCATTCTAGATATGCGATTTTAACCACATTCTTCTGGCTGAAGATCTTGAGTCGGAGCCAGTCGTGGTGATTGCCGAAGCTGAGCTGGAGGTGGAGTTGATTGAGGTAGGATGGAAGGTTGCCCTTGTTCCCTATTCCCAGGATTAAAAGAGGGTGATATGTTTTCCTCCAAAGAAGTAGCATGCTAATTCCTTTTGTTGATGGTAAGAGGTCTTCTTGATTTCATTTTCGCCTATAACAAACCAAATTTCACCATCGATTATATTAATAAAGCAGGTCAGAGATTTGACCCCTCCCTCTAGCACCAAAAATGTTAACAGGATTTCCTGTTAACAACCCCGATGCTTTTCATAGGATTATTTTATATGGATTCAACCTTTTGGTTGAGTGGATTTACATTTTTGAATGAAATGACTGGGTCGGAAGGTCTAAGGTCTTAATTTTAATTCTGAAAAGAGGGAATTTATACCGGAAGATTATAAGAGATTGTTCATCTCACATAGGGATTTGAGTGAAGAACTATCTTCCTTTCGATCCTATCGAAAGGTTTAAGTATAGTCCAAGCATTACGGTTGGAAGGAATCAGCAGTATTGCTTAACCTTTCGGTAGTCCGGAAGGTTTAAGAAGCCATTTAACCCCTACTGAAGGGTTTAAGCATAGCTTAAACTTTCTATTTGACCGAGTCGTTGGCCTTGTTAAACCTCCCGCTAGGTCGGAGGGTTTAAGAAACCCTTTAAACCCTTCGACAACTCGTCAGGTTATATGACCTTCGTCCATATCATTTCATTAAGTTCTGTCTCCCTTGGAAACCGAAAGTGATTCACATCTCCTTTGAATCCCTTCGGAAGGTTAAGAACCCTTCGGTGGTATCAAATGGTGAGATTGCTTTATTTATCACTCCATTAATACTTTCGGCTTCCTAGATTGATATTCCACTTCTGAAAACCTTTCGAAAAGAATGCATGATCCAAACATATTTATATAATAATAAGAGCTAATTTAATATGCCATGAGACTTATATATGGGACTAATTCACAAGTTATGTTCTCCCTTCTTGCAGTTGATATTAAGTAGGGAAGAAGGAAACTTATGTGGTTATCCGATGATAGTTTCATGGCATATTCTCGAAATAAACAAAGAATATTAGAAATAAATCATAAATGATTAGCCGTTAGTATTAAATTAACGCCTAATCATGATTATCCCCCAAATTCCGAATCGATCGCAATCCACAATTCTCTTTATTTCTTCATAATGGAATCTGATACAAAATTTAAGAAATTGGCCCCCAATCCAATTTCGCAATTAGGGTGACAATGCATTAAGCTGGAGCAATAGTGGTTGTTGAGTAGAAGAATGGGAAGAAAATCAGATCCCGGAACTGGACCCCTTGGGTCTTATTTATAGACGCAGGCGGCCCCCTTCCGGCCTTATGCCTTCGTCAGGGATGGAAGGCTGCTTCTCATACATTTTATAAACCTTTCAACTTTGACGGAAGGTTGCTTCTCATACACTGTTATAAACCTTTCGGCTTTGACGGAAGGTTGCTTCTCATACACTATTATAAACCTTTCCTTCCTGACGAAAGGTTTGTTCATTGCTCCTCATCACGGACTGCTGGCAGCTGTCAAAGGGTTGATATTTCTCAATGCCTTTATGGACTTCTCGTCTCTTCCGTTGGGTTGGTTTCTTATAAGGTATTGTGAACTCTTCGACCTTGTCGGAGGGTTGTTTCTTTACTTGATTACCGCCGAGAGCTGCATTCTTTCTGATTGCTTTCGGAAGGTGGTCCTTTGTTGAATTATGGACGCTGCCTTTGTTTAAACCTTTCGATACTGCCGAAAGATCTCGGATATGTACTTAGCCGGTCCGAAAGGCTTATTATGCTTCCAAAAGGGTTGTCAATCGAGTCGCTTATTCTGGCCTTATCCTCTCTACCCTTCTCGGAAGACGCCTGTTTTAATGACGGATGATGAATCCCTTCGCCTACCCCGAAGGGTTCATATCTGCGACAAACTTGTTAACCGCATTCCTTTCTTCCTATCAAAAAGACTTGGGGTGCTCTTCTTTTCCCTAGTCTTTGCATTATGTTAGGAATCCTTGTAATCATTTCCCCTTTCATGCCTGCGAAAGCTTTTTCCTGAAGCTACCATGTGCTTCTTCTTCTCTAGTGTCATACAACCCTTTCGGTGTCATCGAAAGGTAACTTCTTCTGATACTCTTTACCTATGCGAAAGGTCTCTGAAGTGCCTTGTTTATCTTCATTTATATTTTATGGTTAACATTTAGCCCCCCCGTATAAAGAAGGCTTTTGTTATTTAGGACAAAGATTTCAGGATCACCGAACTATCCCTGCATTCTTCCGGCTAATAATGAGTAACTGAAAACCAGAAAATCCGATTTGTTGTTGATAATGGGAACATAGAATATTATCTTTGGTGGCGGGCAATAGTTAACTAGGATCTTTATCTCAAATATTTAATAGTAAAAGCTCAAGATATTATTTTAGGTGATTAACCATTAAATCCTAGGATGCTACTTTCAGGACACCATTTTCTGACAATTAATAACAGAAATTCCAGAATGCCATTTCTGGTGATTGATAATGGAAGACCAGAATATCATCCCTAGTGGTTAATGATATAAGTCCAGAATACCAATTTTGGGAATTAATAATAGAAGACCAAAATACTGATTTTGGTAATTAATAATAGAAGACCAAAATTCCATCGCTTGTAATTAATAATTGAAGACCAGAATACCGTCTTTGGTAATTAATAATAGAAGACCAAAGTACCATCTTTGGTAATTAATAATTGAAGACCAGAATACCATCTATAGTAATTAATAATAGATGGCCAGAATACCATCTTCGGTAATAGAAGACCAGAATACTCTTTCCAGTATTAAGTAATAGAAGATTGAGGTATTATCTCTTATGATAGAAGTCCAGGATACCTATTTGGAAAATATTCACGAGAAGAAGTCAGTGACTTCCCTCTAATTTTCTCGTTGAATATACCATCCTTAGGCTTTGTTAGTGTTTCACATGCTTTTTCTTTCTCGGTCCCGAATTTACTTTGTCCATTTATCATTTGTTCTGGCCTATTTCAGGCGGGGACTCTTTTGTCCAATTTTGTGCTTATTTAAGTAGAGCCGATTTCAGGTTGTTCATCATATTTGACAATACCGACCTTTTTGGTGGTTGCTATTTTAAGCTATTCAAATTTCTGGCAGTGCCTGTTTCAGGCATGGACTTTTCTTAGTTCGCCGGATATTTCATCCGGGTTTCCGATGCACTCGGCTAGCTTTTTCTGAAGTAGGGCCCGAGGACTTACCCGATCGCCCTCCAGAAGGCGCCTTAACCTGGCCATAGCATGACACGGTTAAGGGCTTGTTCGAAACCCTGGCCATGCCATAGCGTGGCAGGACTAAGGCATTACCCGTCCTCCCTCCAGGAGGTGCCATATCCTGGCCATAGCATGACGTGGATAATGGCTTGTGCCGCTTAACGTGGCCATTTCTGGTTTTGGCATGGATAAAGACTTACGCCCTCACCCTAGGAGGTGCCTTGACCTGGTCTTCTTGGCGCGACCAAGGGCTTTCTACCATTATTGGTAGCCTACCATCTTAGGAAGTCCAAGCTTTTAAGGAGAATTTCACTCCCAACCATGTAGACTTTTCTTAATAAATCATAGCAGAGACGTTCTTGGAAATGCTTTATTCATTCAAAGTCAGGAAATATGGTCTCAAATGTTTTGCATTCCAGGTTCTTGGTACCATATTACCATTAGGGTAGCATAGCTTGTAGGCTTCTAGAGGAATTTCTTTGAAGATTATCAATGGACCTTCCCAATTAGGTCCCAATGGCCCATCTGATTGGTTTCTTGAATCGGCCATTACCCTTCAAAGCACTAAATCCCCTTGTCTAAATGATCTGGCTTTTACTTTTGAGTTGTAATATTTCGATATCCTTCTTTGATATTCATCCGTTCTCAAGGCCGCTTCATCTCTTAATCCATGAATCATGTTAAGTGATTCCTTTCTCAATTCTTGGTTTAGATTAAAGGCGTAGGAAATTCTTCTATGAGAAGGTACCTCAATCTCTACAGGTAGCATTGCTTCACATCCATATGTTAGAGAATACGGGGTATGACCCGTTGCAGTTCTAGTTGACGTTCTATAAGCCCACATGACTAGGGGCAATTCCTCTACCCAATTCCCTTTTGCCTTGTTAAGCCTCTTTTTCAAAATTGTCTTTATTGTCTTGTTAACCGCTTCGACGGCTCCATTGGCCTTTGGATGAGTGACTTAGGAAAAGCTTTTTATAATTCCGTTCTTGTGGCAAAATCGTGAAAACTCTTCACTCTCGAATTAGGTCCTATTATCGGATATTATCTTATAAGGTATCCCAAATCTTGTGACAATGTTTTTGATGACAAATCTTAGCACTTTCCCGAAGGTAATTTTCAAGAGTGGTTCTGCTCCAACCCATTTTGTAAAGTATCTATTGCCATCACAACATATTTTGCTCCTCCCTTGGAGATTGGAAGTGGCCCAATTAAATCGATTCCCCAAACATCAAATGGCCATGGGGTAGCAATATGGGTTAGTTGACTTGGTGGGAGACGTGGTATCTTTGAATAACGTTGACACTTTTCACACCTTTTAACATACTCTATTGCTTGGTTAGTCAAATGTGGCCAGTAAAACCCTTGCCTCATTATCTTTTTGGCTAGTTTTATTCCATTAGAGGGATCCCCACAAAACCCTTCGTGTGCTTCCATTAATATTCTCAATCCGCTTTTGGGTTTCACACATCGTAAATAGGGAATGGCATATCCTTTCTTGTAGAGATCTCCATCCTTAATGGTAAAGCTCTGAGCTTGCCATTTTAGCCTTCACGCTTCTATTTTATCTATAGGAAATGTTCCATTGACAATATAATCCATGATTGGTGCCATCCAAGTGTTTTCATAATATTCCTCCATTATTGAGCTATAGGTTCGTTATTCGGTATCTCTTGGTTCATCCCTTCCGATTCTGTTGCCAAGGCTTGCGATCGGGTTATCACTAATATTTCTGTGGCTTTCTCTTGTTTGTTTTTCTCAATGCTGGGATTGGCCTAAAATCCTACAGGTACAATTCGAGTTTCAGGGGCTCCTCTTGAGCTTGCCAACTTAGCCAGTGAATCTGCTTGAGAGTTGTCTCCTCTTGGTATTTGATGTACAGAGAAATCTTCAAAAATGGCAAGCAACTTTAAAGCTTTCTTCACATACTGATTAAGTTTAGGATCCTTGGTTTGATATACCTTCTTGATTTGGTTTACCATCAATTGAGAATTGCTGAATACTTTGATTCTCGGGATTTCAAGTTGCAAAGCAAGGGTTAATCCTACAACCATGGATTCATACTCTGCTACATTGTTAGTTGTTGAGAATCCCATTTTCATAGCATAGTGTAATTTATATCCATCTGGGGTAATTATCACATATCCCGCCCCAGCTCCTTGTTCATTTGAGGTGCCATCTACAAATAGTTGCCACTTGGGTTTTGTATCATTTTCCTTTCGGATTGTTCTGAAATGAACCCCGTACACTCGTTTATGAAATCGGCTAAAGCTTGACCTTTTATAGCCGTTCTAGGCTGATATGTTATATCATACCGACTTAGTTCAATGCCCCACTAAATTAACCTTCCAGATGTTTCGGGCTTTCCAAAGACTTGTTTCAACGGAAAATTAGTTAGCACCTTTACGAGGTGTGCCTGAAAATAGGGCCTTAATTTTCGAGCTGTCAAAATTAGACAATATGCTAGCTTTTCAATGACTGGTATCGGATTTTAGCTTCCTTGAACCTCCTGCTTACATAATAAATTGGTAGTTGCAGTCCCTTGCCATTTCTAATCAATATCGAGCTAACTACATGTTAATAAATAGCCATATATAAAAATAGATCCTCTCCCTCTTCGGAGCTGGGTAAGATCGGTGGATTTTCCAAATCTAGCTTCAGCTCTTGGAATGCCTTTTTGCAATCTTCGTTCCATTCAAAAATTTTCTTCATCTTGATTACCTCAAAGAATGGAATGCACTTATCCATGACCTTTGATATAAACCTACATAGTGCTACCACTTTCCTATTCAAACTCAAAACATCTTTATTTGTCCTAGGTTATGCCATATCCTTAACAGCCTCGATCTGTTCTGGGCTGGCCTCAATCCCATGTGCACTCATAATATATCCAAGAAAATTTCCGGAATGGACTCCAAAGTTGCATTTTTAGGGGTTGAGTTTCATTTGATACTTGTAGAGCACTTTGAACATTTCATTCAATTAAAGATGATCTTTCGCCTCTTGAGATTTTACTAACATGTCATCGACGTAAACTTCCATATTCCTCCCAATTTGTTCTTTAAACATTCGGTTAACCAAACGTTGATAAGTTGCTCCAGCATTCTTCCATCAATATGGCATTACCTTATAATAATAGGTCCCTTCATCTATAATGAAGCTAGTTTGCTCCTCATCGGGTTTAAACATAGGGATCTGATTATACCCAGAATATGCATCCATTAGGGAGAGAAGCTTATGTCCACTAGTGGAGTCGACCAATTGATCTATCCTTGGCAACGGGTAACAATCCTTTGGACAAGCTTTATTCAAATCAGTGTAATCTACACAAGTCCGCCACTTCCCCTCCCGTTAGATTTATTTACCATGACCGGATTTGCCAACCATTTGGGGTATTGGACTTCTCGGATGAGCCTATTTTGTTGTAATTTCTTGATTTCTTCCTTTAGGGCGTTGGTCCTAACCTTATCAAATTTTCTTTTCTTTTGCCTGACCGGAGGAATGTCTGGATTGATATTTAGAGCATGGCTCATGACCGTAGGGTTAATTCCAACCATGTCAGAGTGGGTCTAAGCAAAAACGTCCTTATTGTTTTTTAAGAACTCTATCAATCTTGATTTTATGTGCTCCTCAAGATTCTTTCCCACTCTGGTTATTTTAGTAGAATCGGCAGAATCTATTAGAACTTCTTTGGTTTCTTCGACCGGCTTAACTCTTTCCACCTCTTCTCGACAATCTAACTCTATAGCGGTTTCACTTTCCTCTATTGAGTTGGCATCCGTTCTCTTCCTCTTTCCGTAAACTGTAAAACACCTTGCAGCAATACATTTGTTAGTTTTATCATATTTTTTCTTTGCTCTGAATGATGGATGTAGTAATCCATCTTCTGAAGGTTGTAAAGTAATGGAAGAATCAAAGTAATAAGTGAACTCCCTGTTATATTGTTGTATAGTTGCAAAGTACATTTATCGGGATGCGAATTGCTCGCCTCGGATAGTGCCCCAACCGCTTTTAGTGAGGAACTTAAGCATTAGATATTTTGGTGAGACGAATGCATCCACCTCGTCGAGTGTCGGCCATCCAAAGAAGGCATTATAAAATGATGACTGATCTATGATCACAAAGGTCGTTTCAAAGACTCGGGAGCATATGGGAAGTCCCAGTTAGACCAAAAGCTTCACTTGCCTAAGCAGAGTTGTCCCCTTATTGTTGAACCCAAAGATAGGCTCGGGACTAGGTTTAAGTCTGTCCTTGGAAATTCCCGTCTGATCAAACGCATGGCGAAATACCACATTTACAGCACTCTGTTTAACGATGGTTATTCTGTCGAATTAGAAAACCGTCGAAAAATTTATAATAAAATTTATAATAAAATTTATACCGCAAGTGCACGACGTACTATCGTAGTATGTGGCGAGTATGGGTCGATCCGCATGGAATTGTTAGATTTTAAATCTCTATTCAATCAAATTGACCAAAGTTGAAAGTGTGATTAGCTAAAAATGTAGAAAACTAACAAAATAAAATTGATAAAAATATGAGAGTGTTAAGACAATTTAGAGATAAATCCACTCTCTAGATCATATAGTTCAGCACAACATGAAATTATTATCTTTTTTTTATCATTAGTAAGTTTAATTGATGTGATTATCATAAGTATGGCCTATTAGTGCTGTTAATTAGCTCAACATAAGCCATCAAACTATAACACACCATTTAAACTACTTTTCAACTCTCATGAAAAATGACAACAAGTTGAAAGAAAAATCTATTTTAAGTATGTTCTATTAACTAGGGCTGCACAAAGTATGGGTTGGGTCGGGTCAGACCAAATATTTCATCCGACCCGCATAGGTATGGGTTTAAGGTAGCTCAACCCGTATCCGACCCTATATGAGGTTGGATATGGGTTGGGTCGAAGTATGGGTTGGGTCGGGTTTAGTAGGGTTGGGTTGGATTGCATGAATCTAATAAAAAAATGAGAATATAAGGGAATATTTTCAAAAAATAACATTAAAATGTTCAACATAATATATTAGATTTTAGCTAGCATAACGCACTTAAACTAACTAATTCATTATAACATATATTTTATTAAAATTTCATTGTAAAACACATCATATGAAATTAGTTCACTACATAGTAGAACAAGTGTTTCATTTTAAAATACATTAAAATGCCCTTTGGAATATCTTTGCCAAATTCTATCTTGTTTGGGTTGACATAAAAAATGCTTTTTCGTATATTTACTATAGAATACATAAACATTATTCTAGGATTAGACTATTCTAATTTTAAGTGTATTGATATTAAATTAGGTTTTTAATATAGGGTTGGGTTGGGTTAAAGTAGGGTTGGGTTGAACAAAATAACACACCCGACCCATATAGAGTATGGGTTACAAATTGTAACCCATATCCGACCCGAACTAGGATGGGTTGGGTTGGGTTTATGTGGGTTGGGTCGGGTTGGATATGGGTTATGTGCAGCCCTACTATTAACTATTAATTAGAAATATAGACCATCAAATTTCAATTTCAACATTCACTTCTTTGCCATAATCGTATTTAGATGAAGAGGCAATTTTTTTTTGTGATTGTTTAAGCATAGCCCATTTGTTATGAACAACATAGACTATAAAATTCAACATGAAACAATAAATCACATCAGCATTCATTTAACCGCAAAAGAAAGCGATAATTATCAAAATGTTGAAGCTACATGATTAGAGGCTGCATTATCCCTAAATTGAAGGGATTAGCCTCTCATTTGTGTTATCATATCAACACAAGTAGCAAGCAACATGAAACTAAAAGAAGAGGAATAAAAGAGCAAAATGAAAAGAAAAGCTAAGTAAAAATAAGTAAACACTAATCTACTTGCATGAAAAATAAACTAACTACTAACAAGAAAGGAATAGAGCATGTAAATAAGAGAGAACATTAATTCAACATTGCATAAAAAAAGGAAAGTTACATGAAAAGAAATATGGCTAAGTAGCAATGAAAAGAAAGAAGAGAGCTTGTGTTTTATTTTGAGCCTGAAACTAACTAAGAGGAAGAGGAGGGTTACATGAAGATATGAGGTATTTATACAAGTTAGAAACCCTAACTTATTTTTTGGGGAATGCCCAAAATACCCTTGAAGTAGTGTGGCCACCAAGTAATCATTAGCATGTCTTAATCCCCCACTTAAATGTATAAGAAGCTTTAATGGCCTTTTAGCATGTGCATTAGCTCCTAATTGAAAATCAAGGTAAGTGGGTAGGTGGGGTCCTCCATGTTCGTGAGTTTGAATTATTTTCATCTTTATTTGCTTTGTTTCCTTTTGTGCATGCATATCTTCATGAAGCCACTTGTATTTGAATTTAAATTCCTACAAAATAACAAAGAAATTTTCAATTAAATTTTAGAAAATTAATATATGCACAAAATGACAATTTTTCCCCAGGATGAAGATAAATATGTGACGATTTGAATAATTTGAATTTTGGTTTAAACAAGTTAAAATACCCGATATAATCATTTATGTAATTTAAATAGATTAAATATGGTGGTAAAAATATGCACATTTACATGCACATCAAATACCCCCACACTTAACTTTTTATTCTTCCTTGAATAAACTAAAACTAAGATAAATCCGTTTTCGTAGGGAGCACGATTGCATTGAGCATATGCAACAAGCCGTTAAACCTCTAGGTGTCCCCAGTAGGATGAGTGTTGTCTCGTGAGGGTTTTCATCGGATACTACCCACAAAATCCGAATGCGATATGAAAATATTTACAAAATGCAAGATTTATTTACAAAGACATGAATGCAAGTTTTTTTTGAAAATATATACAAATGAAGGGTTTACTTTTAAATCGACACAAATAAGTTAAATATAGGTTTTGGTCATTATCCTTAAATTTAAGTCATTTACTCGTCAAAATTTCCAATAAAAACGAAGTTATCGTAACAAATGGGCTATAGTTTAACTCATTGTTTCGGTCGATAATACAATGTAACTATGAAATGGATCCTTAGTTGATTATCAAAATTTATTAAGGTGGTATTTTCATTTCTTTTCAATAACAAGTCAAATCAAATAAGTTAAAATAGTGCTTGGATTTCAATTGCTTACTCTCTCTAATTTTTTATTTGAAAATTATATTGATATTAACAATATTTACATATGCTTAACTTAGAAAACTGAAGCCAGATATATTACCCGTGCACTGCCTTGCGGATTTATGTGAGGGGAATACAGAGCGTGGCAAGTGAACACACAAGTATGAACACTTATCGACTGTAAATAAATGAAATTATTTTTATATACACACACCTAACTAAGATAAACCGAGGCCACATATACTGATCATGCACTGCCTTTCGAGCTTACGTGAGAAGGGTACAGAGCATGGCGAGTGAACACACAAGTGTGAACACATGACTCTAGGTGTTTATTAAAAACTATACATATATACAAGAAATATTTTTTGTTTATATTTTTTTCTTTTTGTTTTTTTTCGAAGAGAGAGTTTTGCAAAATCATCTTAGCACCATTTAACTTAGAAGACAAAAAAATGTTATATCCTTTACTTTAAATTAACCACTTTAAAACAAAGATTTTCAATTAGGATGTATTTCATAATTAACACGTATGAACCTTCCTATATACTAGTTAAACCATCGTTATTTGTAATCAAATCTTCTTTTTTATTTTTGTTAAGATGAATAAATTTTCAAAAATTTCAATTTAATAAACCAAAACCATATATTTGTCCTATAGTGTTTCTTTAAAAAAAAAATTGAAATGCTTAAAAAAATTCTTTTTTTTTTGTTTTTGAAAATTATATATATATATATATATATTTAAGTTCAACTAGATTCCATCTCCGAAGCTTGTCAATTACCCTCCCATCAGGGATACGCAAGTTTCGTTCCAACCATATGTGGTAGATGATCGTGACGAAGCTGTAGAAGGCCAGATCTTGGATCTGGTTTGCAACTTTAAAGGAGTCGTATAAAGCTGTGGCTTCTACATCAATCAGCAAAGGTCCATTCAGAATCATGCCTAGCTTCATTTTATTTCGAGTCTAAAGATAGGCCGAGTAAGAACATTGGAAAAACAGGTGATTTCTATCTTCTGATTCACAATTGCAAAGTACACATATAGGATCTATAGTGTAACCCCATTCAGTCAGTTTATCTTTGGTAGGAATTCTGTTTAGCATAACTTTGTATGCACATAAAGCCATTTTAGGGCTGTTGCAGTAACTCCAGATTACTTTTGACCAATTAGTTGTCTAAAAATGATTTCTAGCACAATCCCAAGCTGAGTAGAAAGTAAAACCATTGGGATTATTGTTCTAGGTCCAAAAGTCTGAATCATAATTAGTTGAAATAACCACATTCTTGATTTGGTTAATTTGTCTAGTGAAATGGATTATCTCTGGATTTATCATGTTATCTTGTATAATGCTGCTGACCTTCAAATTGTCGTCACCATTTAAACCGAGAGCATCCCACCCAAGTATATTAACCAAAAGTTCATTGTTAATCCAAGGGTCGTGCCATAGAAGTGTAATTTTCCCATCAACTATATTTCTTTGAATGTGTTGAATGCCTTTCTATCTGTGTTTAAGAATAGATTTCCAGGTACAAGAGCTATTATTATCAATATCCATAGTCTAGAAGTGTTTATCTTTACAGTATCTGTTGTACATCCAGTTAGACCATAAGTTATTGTTGTTAATAAAATGCCATAACAATTTAAGAGCAGTGGCAGTTCTGATGTCTCTAAAGTTTCTCAGGCCCACTCCTCCTTCCAATTTTGGTCTGCAAAGGATATCCCAAGCTATTTTATGAGTTCTGCCTCCCCAAATAAAATTAGCACATATCTTATTAATTTTATCAATAGTTGCAATCGGCAGTTGGTATGTTATCATCCAATATAACACCATAGGAGTGATAACTGAGTGAATAAGCTCTATCTTACCTGCCATAGAAAGTAGCCTACAGTCCCACCCATCCATTCTGAACTGGATTTTATCTAGAAGCTGACCACAATCAGAGTAGTGAAGATAATTATAGGACAATGGGACACCCAAATATTTGATAGGCAATGCTCCTTCCCTCATATCCATAATATTGAGCAATACATTTCTATTTATCACCCCTCTACTGAAATAAACTTTAGACTTCAAAATGTTTATATTCAGTCCTGCCAAATCTTTTAAAATTTGCATTATCTCTTTAATAGTTCTAGCACACTTAGGCTTGGCTTTAGAAAAAATCATAAGATCATCTGCATATATAAGATGAGTGACATTTGGATCTTGATTGTAAATAGGCTATAGATTATCAGTCTTATGAGCTTTGAACATCATTAGAGAAAGAAACTCCATAGCAACACAAAAGAGATAAGGGGAGAGAGGGTCTCCCTGTCTCAACCCTCTATCAGATGACCAAAAGTAGGAAGCATACTAGGGGATCGAGAGAAAATGATGAGATTTTAGAAAGATGGGGCATTGACCTAGTGGATACCGGCTAAAGCTTCGAGCTTGCTCTCTTACTTTTCTCAGCCGGTCAAACAGAAGGAGGAAAGTTATTTAGTTTAAAGTTGAGATTTTCTTTTCTTTTTGATAGTCGTGGCTTTGTCCTCTGCCACGTAGAAGTGATGTTTGTAACAGGGTTGCTTTGTTTTCCTGTTCTATTTTTCTTATGGACGGTATGTACATAAACTTTGTAATTTTTTATTGATGCGTTATCAATAAAGCACCGCACTCTTTTTCCCCTACTAATTATCACGCCGATAGTTAGTAAGGTTTTTAATGAGGCAGTTTACCCAGTTTCAATTTTTTTTTTTTAAGTTTTGAAAAAAAATGAAAAATTAATCATGAAAAACAAAAAGAAGATGAGACTCCCCCCACACTTGATTTTGACTATGTCCCCACAGTCAACCCAAGTGGAAGGAGAAAAATTAAACAAAATAAAAAGGTGACTTATATTTACATGAAAATGAACGGTATTTACACGAGATCAGAAAGTATATCTTCAAAAAGTAAATGAAACGGTCTTCCAAAGACCGATTCATTTGTCTCGTCAAGTATGCGGACACAGCTTAAGCTCGGAAAACCAAACCGTAAAAGATTTCAAATTGAATGTTGATTTGGAAAAATGAATGTTGTTTTATTAAAAATCGTACGAGTTGTTTTATTTTGGATGATTTTCGGGGTTGATAAAACAATTGGTTGAAATTCAAGTCTATTTTCACCATTTTGAAATTCAAATTTGTCATTGTAAACTTCTTTAAAATTATCGATTTCAAAATCAAAATGGTGATTTAAATCTACCCCTTCAGAATTTAACAACTCGTCTTTGAAAATTCCATAAAATTCATTTTCATTAAATTCGTCTTCCTTATTTGGATTATCAACAACTTCATTGCGTATCTCAAGTTCAAAATCCAAAGTTTTTGTATTCAAATTTTCAAAACCCAAGAAAGGAAAATCGAATTTTAAATCGAGTTTCACACCTTCAAAAGAATTGAAATCCAACTCAATTACCGAATTTTCAACAACTTCATTAAGATTCTCATTTTCAATTTCAAAAGTTGTTATTTTAAAATCATCAATTTTGGTAAAAGATGGATTATTAGTTAACTCGTCACATGTTGGAATTTGATTTTGTTTTTCACGTTGTTTCATATATGTTTCAAACAATGAATCCGTGTGATCATCATAAATTTCATTCATTTTCTCAACAAAATCCAATTTTTAGTTATTAGCATAAGGATTTTCACTTTGAAATTGTTGAGGACAAAAGTTTTCAATTGTAACGTGGTTAAGATTATTCCCATTGCCAAATTTGTTTGAAAAGTTGTTTCCATTTTCATTTTGAGCTTGAAATTCATTTTGGAGTTCGAAATTGAATTGGCAAGGGATATAATCGAAATCGTTTGATTTTTGAATTGGATTCAAGTTTTGATCACTTTGAAAACTTGGTCTTGAATCATTGCACAAATATGAATTACACAAATCATTTATCTCTTGATTTGTTGTGTAGAGAGTTCGAGTAAAGATGAAATCATTTCAATGCTATTGTCGAGATTCGAGGGTTGTTCGTCGTTTTGAAAACTTTATTGTTCAAAATTCAAATTGTCTATAGAATAGTTGTCATTAAAATATCCATATGAATTTGAAGTGAAATCATATGGATTACATTGATTTTCACAACTATTGTAAAATTCAAGTGAATATGGAAATTCAGACATTTTCAAGAAGATTTTAGGTTTTTTTTAACGAAAAATATTTACAAAAAGAATTTATTTTTCAAAAGGGAAATTGATTTTTGTTTTTCAAATTTTTTTCTTTGTTTTTTGAAAAGGTTTTATATTTTTTTGCTTTTCAAAAAAACTAAGTAAATTTTTTTTGGACTTTTTGGATTTTTGATTTTGAAAATTTTCAAAGGAAAGGAAACAGAATATTTACAATTTTTTTAGTTTTGAATTTTGATTTTTTTTTAAATATGCATGAACTAATGCAACTAAATGAATGCAAGGGTTAATTACAAATGATTTATCCTAAGTTAACCCAAAATTGTATAATCACACTTTGTCTTGGATCAACAAGATAGTTCTCAGCCAGGTAACGGACATGATTTATCTGTGCACCATGAATCACCGTAGCAATGCAGTCGAAGGTTTAAGTACCTTTATAGAAAAAACCACTATAATATTTACGAATCACCGTAATATTTGTAAATGGTTATTGCCTTGCCGTAGCCTAGACAACAAGAAATTAAATTATCGAAAAATGACAAATTGTCAATATACATTTAAGTGTTATCGATGTCTAACCGTTATTATTAACCAAAAATTCTAGGATGAAATGCAAAGCAGAAATTAAACGTGTATTAACAATGCAACTATGAATTAAATTTGTTTTTGTTTTTGATTTTTTTTAAATGCAAACGCAAGTAACCAACAATGCAAATAAAATAAAATAAAAAGAAAGGATAAGAGTGCAATTTTTTTTTATTAGCTAGCAATTTATTTGGAAAGCAGAGCGGTAGTTTTCAGTAAGCAACTCTTCAAATATGCTTTTGCAACCTGAAACTAAATAACAAGATGTATATACATTTTCTTTAGATGAAGAAAGAAAATAAAAGAAAACAAATGAAAATACCACAAAACAAAAGAAAACAAAACAATTGAAACTTATAATATATATATATATATATATATATATATATATATATATTTCAAAAGTAAAAAATAATAAAAGATAAAACAAATAAAACTAAAAGAAAGCTACTCTTTTTTTTAACAAATGCTAACAAAACAATTCCAATAATAAAAAACAAGTGAAATTACCCTGCCCAATATGTTATTTCTCTTTTATTTTTATTTTAACTCAACAAAAGAACTTGAACCATGTATACGGCCCACCACCTAAACACACCTGCAAATCAAAAAACTCAAAAGTATTCAGATCGAATCGATTTTATCTCAAAAACTCAAAAAAGAAAATTAACAATAAAATCTCTGAATACATTTTTATTGCGGTTTCTGAGCAACTCTCGAAGGAGATTTGGCAATTGTTCAATAGTCTCAGTCTTGGATGTGGGTTCGACGATTGGCTGTACGCTATTGAGGATGTGTGGCAGTGGTCGAGGTGATTGGCGAGTGGAAGGCAGGTGCTTCAATGTTCGATGTTCGATGTTCAATGTTGGCAGGCGACAGTGGAGTGTTTGTTATGACAGTTATGAGGCAGAGGGTGATGGTAGTTGCGGTGGATTGTTGCGAAGTATGGACAGTGGTATGTTGTGATGGAAATTGATGAATTGATGCAATGGTTGTTGTGAAGTTTTGCAGGCAGTGTTCTTTTCGAAGTTATGAAGGGTTTGTGTTGCAAAGGAGGGTTCGATGATTTGAGTGATGCTTGACTGTTGATGATTTGGGGGTTTAGGCTATAAGCTGCAAGGAGGAGTGTGGTTGTATGGTGATGGAGATGCAGGTATGAAGGCGATGGAATGGACGAGCAACAGTTGAAGTTGTCGGCAGGTGGAGATTATTGGGGAACAGAAGTTACAGTAGTATTGTTTGCCGTGTTGTTTGCTGTCGTGAATGACGCTTAATGGCAAGGGGGGTATTTGTGGAGATGATGTTGAATGTTGGTGATGGGGAAGGTTTTTGATAAGGCTGGTGGTGCAAGTGTACGAGGCAGAAGGCTGAAGTGTTGTATGATGGAAATGGTATGGCAAGCAGTTCGGGATGGTTCGCAAGTTTGGTGATGGATTGGTTACTGTAGTAAAATGTGATGAAATAGTTATGTGATAAGGTAGAGATGGATGGTGCAGTGGAAGGTAATGGAAATGCAGTGTGGTTGTTGAATGTGTTGGGCCTGCAGTGGTATGTACTGGAGATGACAGAAATGTGCACAGGAGGTTATTTGTGAGGGGAGAAGTGAATGGCAACAGTGGTAAATGGAGGATGTAATGGCATGGCAGAATTGTGGATGGAGTAAGAAGTGGATGCTTGCTGGATTTTCGAGAGGAAGAAGTATTGTCGATGTATGCAACTGTATGGAATAGTTGTTATATGGAATGGCTTAACTGAAGTGATGATTGATTGAATTGAAGTTTTTGTTTGTGAAGTAATGCACAATTGTGCACAGATATGGTAGTTGTAATGTATGGTTTGATCAGGTGGTGATGGAGAGGGGAGCAGGTCAGTGAATGGAGAGAGTAGAATGGTGATGAGGGGAGAAGTTTGTAGTGAATAGTTTGTAAGGCAGAGAGACAGAGAGGAATTTGCAATGTAGATTGTAAAAAGAAAAAAAACCGAAATGTAAAAACAGAGAATGAAATGCAATTTGCAATAAAATGAAATATTTTTGTTTTTTTTCTTCTGAAATGAACTTATGTAAATTTTTTTTAATATGCGAATGCACTATGAAAATAGAAAACAACTAGAACAACTACACTCACACAAACAAATGCAAACAAAAATCAAACAACAATCACACAACACAACAAATTTTTTTATGCAAACAAACACACAATAAAATCAAACAAAATAATTCGAAGAGTAGAAATTAAAATCAAAACAAATTCCCCGGCAACAGCTCCAACAACTTGTTTAACGACGGTTATTCTATCGGATTAGAAATTGTCGAAAAATTTATAATAAAATTTATACCGCAAGCGCACGGCGTACTATCGTAGTACGTGGCGAGTACGGGTCGAAAAATGACAACAAGTTGAAAGCAAAATCTATGTTAAGTATGGTCTATTAACTATTAATTAGAAATATAGACCATCAAATTTCAATTTCAACATTCACTTTTTTGCCATAATCATATTTAGATAAAGCGGCAATTTTTGTTTGTGATTGTTTAAGCATAGCCTATTTGTTATGAACAACATAGACTATCAAATTCAACATGAAACAATAAATCACATCAACATTCATTTAAGCACAAAATAGAGCAATAATTATCAAAATGTTGAAGCTACATGATTAGAGGCTTCATTACCCTAAAAGTGAAGGGATTAGCCTCTCATTTGTGTTATCATATCAACACAAGTAGCATGCAACATGAAACTAAAAGAAGAGGGAAAAGAGAGCAAAATGAAAAGAAAAGCTAAGTAAAAAGAAGTAAACACTAATCTACTTGCATGAAAAATAAACAAACTACTAACAAGAAAGGAATAGAGCATGTAAATAAGAGAGAACATTAATTTAACATTGCATAAAAAAAGGAAAGTTACATGAAAAGAAATATGGCTAAGTAGCCATGAAAAGAAAGAATAGAGCTTGTGTTTTATTTTGAGCCTAAAACTAACTAGGAGGAAGAGGAGAGTTACATGAAGATATGAGGTTTTTTATACAAGTTATAAACCCTAATTCATTTTTTGGGGAATGCCCAAAATACCCTTGAGGTAGTGTGGCCACCAAGTAATCATTTGCATGTCTTAATCCCCCACTTAAATGTACATGAAGCTTTAATGGCCTTTTAGCATGTGCATTAGCTCCTAATTGAAAATCAAGGTAAGTGAGTAGGTGGGGTCCTCCATGTTCGTGAGTTTGAATTATTTTCATCTTCATTTGCTTTGTTTCCTTTTGTGCATGCATATCTTCATGAAGCCACTTGTATTTGAATTTAAATTCCTACAAAATAACAAAGAAATTTTCAATTAAATTTTAGAAAATTAATATATGCACAAAAAAGACCATTTTGCCCTAGGATGAAGATGAATATGTGACGATTTGAAATAATTTGAATTTTGGTTTAAAAAAGTTAAAATACCCGATATAATTATTTATGTAATTTAAATAGATTAAATATGGTGGTAAAAATATGCTCATTTACGTGCACATCACACTCCCTGTATCAAGCAAGATTTTCGTGACCACCGAGGACCCTATCCGAGCTGTGAACATTAAGGGATTATTGTGGGGGTGATGGATCCCCTTCCTTAATTCTTGTGGATTGATCACCAGTGTGTGCATATTGGTGTTGTACTTTGGGCTTTTGAGTGGCAGTTCCTCCTGTATAGAAAATACACCCTTCTTAGCCTCTCGAATGTATTTACTTCGGGTACCTTGACTTCTACTGACGGGATGTGGTCCTCTATATATGACATCAATCCTGTTCTAGGGTGGACTTAAGCTTAGTGGTTCATCTTCCTAAATCACATTTACGGTATTACCATTAGGCTTCATTGCATCAGTGTTTGACGAGAGAGTTTGCTGTGGATTCTTCACGAATTCCTTCAACTGCCCTTCTCGAATCAATATCTAAATTAATCCAGCCAGTATCTTGCACTCGTTGGTCCTGTGGCCATTCGCCTTGTGGTAGGCACAATATTTGTCTCCTTTCTTCTTCTCAGGGTAATTTCGGGCTTTGAGTGAAGTGGGGAAATTGACCTTATCCTGGGTCATTGCATAGATGTAGGAAATTGGTCGATTTAACGCCACCGCGTTAGTATTGGTTTCTTCCAATCTAGCTCTCTTAGGAATTATTTCCGAGCCGAATTTACCACTATCCTTTTTGTGACCAAATTTTTCTTTGAGTAATACAATTCGTCCTTACGAATAAACTTGTCGGCTTGAAAATGGAAAGCTTGAAGATCCTGGCATCCATGGATAAACAACTCCTTCCAGAAAGGAGAATTAACTATAAGTCCCGAGTGGACAACAATGAGTTTATCTCTATCATTCATGTCTTTGGCCTTCAAGGCTTCGGTAATGAATCTCTTTAGATAATCCCCTAAGGACTCTCCATGGTTTTTTCCGATGTTAGCAAGCACGGTATAATCAATAGAGGGATCTTTGCATATGCAGAATTGAGTAGAGAACTTGTATGAGAATTGCTTCTAGGAATATATCGTGTTCTCACGATATTGTCGATACCATTTAGCGGCGGCACCTTGTAGTGTGATTGGAAAAAGTCGACATGTCATGGCGTCGGAAGCATTGTATAAGTCCATCTGGCTATCAAACGCCATCAAATGGTCATCCGGGTCGGTCGTCCCATGATATTTCATGGTTGGGACCTTCACATAAGGTGGTATAGGAGCTGACATGATTTCATCGATGAAAGGTGCAACCCTTTCATTGTCGTTTACTCTTTCATCTTCAGTTCTCTTACACATGGCATTTAATAGGTCTTTCACAACTTTTTCCGCTACGTCCTTGAGGTAGGCTTCATTTTTCAGGTAGTTCCTTTTATTAGGTTTGTAGCCATCCGAAGTTGAACTTGGGGAATTATCTTTATCTTCCGCTTGAACTCTTCTTGATAATTTGCCTTTAGCGGAAGGCCATTTTTCTGTTTTGATGAAGAAATGTTAACTTTACCTTTTGCAGCTTCTATGTTGATTTTCAGATTCCTTCTTGGAGATTCAACTTCTTCACCCGTCGTGGTAGCTTTCATAGATGATAGGTGAGACAACACTTCGTTCAAGAGATCTTTCATTTCTACCATTTGTCATTCCAGATATGCGATTTTAGCCATATTCTTCTGGCTGAAGATCTCGAGTCGAAGCCAGTCGTGGTGACTGCCGAAGCTGAGTTGGAGGTGGAGTTGATTGAGGTAGGACGAAAGGTTGCCCCTGTTCCCTATTCCTAGGGTTAAAAGAGGGTGATATGTTCTCCTCCAAAGAAGTAGCATGCTAATTCCTTTTGCTGATGGTAAGAGGTCTTCTTGGTTTCATTTTCGCCTATAGCAAACCAAATTTCACCGTCAGTTATATTAATAAAGAAGGTCAGAGATTTGACCCCTCCCTCTAGAGCCAAAAATGTTAATAGAATTTCCTGTTAACATCCCCGATGCTTTTCATAGGATTATTTAATATGGGTTCAACCTTTTGTTTGAGTGGATTTACATTTCTGAATGAACTGACCGGGTCGAAAGGTTTTAAGGTCTTAATTTTAATTCAGAAAAGAGGGGATTGATACCGGAAGGTTATAAGAGATTGTTCATATCACATATGGATTTGAGTGAAGAACTATCTTCCTTTCGATCCTAACAAAAGGTTTAAGTACAGTCCAAGCATTACGGTTGGAGGGAATCAACAGTAATGCTTAACCTTTCGGTAGTCCGGAAGGTTTAAGAAGCCATTTAACCCCTACCGAAGTGTTTAAGCATAGCTTAAACTTTCGATTTGACTGAGTCGATGGCTTTGTTAAACCTCCCGCTAGGTCGGAGGGTTTAAGAAACCATTTAAACCCTTCGGTCAACTCGTCAGGTTATATGACCTTCGTCCATATCATTTCATTAAGTTCTATCTCCCTTGGAAACCGAAAGTGATTCACATCTCCTTTGAATCCCCTCGGAAGGTTAAGAACCCTTCGGTGGTATCAAATGTTGAGATTGCTTTATTTATCACTCCATTAATACTTTCGGCTTCTAGATTGATATTCCAATTGTGAAAACCTTTCGAAAAGAATGCATGATCCAAACATATTTAGATAATAATAAGAGCTGATTTAATATGCCATGAGACTTAAATCTGGGACTAATTCACAAGTTATGTTCTCCCTTCTTGTAGTTGATATTAAGTAGGTAAGAAGGAAACTTATGTGGTTATCCGACGACAGTTTCATGGCATATTCTCGAAATAAACAAAGAATATAAGAAATAAATCATAAATGATTAGCTGTTAACATTTAATTAATGCCTAATCATGATTATCCCCTAAATTCCGAGTTGATCGCAAGCCACAATTCTCTTTATTTCTTCCTAATGGAATTTGATACAAAATTTAAGAAATTAGCCCCCAATCCGATTTTGCAATTAGGGTTACAATGTATTAAGCTGGAACAATAGTGGTTGTTGAGTAGAAGAATGGGAAGAAAATCAGATCTCGGAACTAGACCCCTTGGGTCTTATTTATAAACGCAGGCGGCCCCCCTTCCGGTCTTATGCCTTCGTCAGGGACGGAAGGCTGCTTCTCATACACTTTTATAAACCTTTTCGCTTTGACGGAAGGTTGCTTCTCATACACTGTTATAAACCTTTCGGCTTTGACGGAAGGTTGCTTCTCATACACTATTATAAACCTTTCCTTCCTGATGGAAGGTTTGTTCATTGCTCCTCATCACGGACTTCTGGCAGTTGTCAAAGGGTTGATATTTCTCAATGCCTTTATGGACTTCTCGTCTCTTCTATTGGGTTGGTTCTTATAAGGTATTATGAACTCTTCGACCTTGTCGGAGGGTTGTTTCTTTAGTCGATTACCGTCGAGAGCTGCATTCTTTCTGAATGCTTTCAGAAGGTGGTCTTCTGTTGAATTATGGACGCTGCCTTTGTTTAAACCTTTCGATGCTTTCGAAAGATGTCGGATATGTACTTTAGCCTGTTCGAAAAGCTTTTTATGCTTCCGAAAGGGTTGTCAATTGAGTCGCTTATTCTGGCCCTATCCTCTCTACCCTTCTCGGAAGATGCCTGTTTGAACGACGGATGATGAATCCCTTCGCCTGCTTCGAAGGGTTCATACCTACGGCAAACTTGTTACCCACATTTCTTCCTTCCTATCAAAAATACTTAGGGCGCTATTCTTTTCTTTAGTCTTTGCGTTACATTAGGCGGTCTTGTAATCATCTTCCCTTCCATGCCTGCGAAAGCTTTTCCCTGAAGCTACCATGTGCTTCTTCTTCTGTGGTGTTATACAAACCTTTTGGTGTCATCGAATGGTAACTTCTTCTGATACTCTTTACCTATGCGGAAGGTCTCTAAAGTGCCTTTATTATCTTCATTTATATTTTATGGTTAACAGCTTCCATCCTCGCTTTTTCCTCTTCAGACTCTTTCAAAGTCATTGTCAATGCTATGTTCTCGTCAGCCAGAAGTTGGCGAACTTTTCTCTCCCCAAGGATAATAGATTCTGATTGGGCAAAATAAGCCCTCAATCGCCCCAATTCAGTTGTAGCCTCTTTCTTCTCCGTAGATAAGGAGGAAACCTGATTGTTCAAGGCAGTAATTTCCTCCCAAAGTTTAGACATTTTGGGAGAAGATTTGGACACATTTTCATGCAAGGAGAATCGGCTTTTGGAAATATGAAAGGAAAACTACAGCATAAGTTAAAAGCTTAAAGAAAAATAGAAACAATAAAGTTAAGTAACGTAAAACATACCAGGAGTTGTTGTTCAAGAAGGGATCGATAGTGACCCATCAAATCAGAAATAGAGGGCGGCAACTGAATTGAAGTGAATGACGAAGAGTTTAAGATAGAATCGACCATCTTCTTGAAATCACTCGAAGGTGTAGAAGTTGATAGTCCAGGAAGATTTAGCACTTGAGTAGGGGTCGAAGTCCCCAGGGCCTTTTGCATTTGTTTGATTCGCTCGGAGAGCTAGAGATGACGATACGAGAAAGAGGATCAACCTTAATGGGAATATTTTTAGGTTGATCATGAGGAGCTTTGGCAGTTGGACTTTCCAGAAATTCATCAATATTTGCAAACCCCCTTCTTCCAGTATTGGAGAATCAAGAACTTCGACTACTTTAACTCTCTTTATGGGTGGCTCCACTACGAGTGTTTCGACCAGTTTCCTTTTTGCGACCATCTATGACCTAGCAATGGCCTGGGAAAAAGATGGTGCACGAGTAGTTGAAAAGGAGAGAGCTTGGTCACTAGTAAGTTTTTCAACCTAAGGAGCGGCTGTAGAAAGTTCAAACAAATAATAAGTCAGTAAATAATTCGAGAAGCAACATAGCAATAGATAATAATCATAGCATTTAAACTTAATGGAGTAATTAGGGCATATAGGTGACAATGGGGAGAAGTTTAAAGGGTCTCCCAAAGAGAGAAAGCTCTTGCTTCAGGATGTATGTTGGAGAAAAGGAGGTTGGCTAAGTATCCTTTGAAACGAAGGCAAGAGGGAGTGCTTTTGTAGATTTGTCGGATTTAGCAACATCAATCTATTCCCAATTTTGCTTGAAGCTACAACCAGCGACTCCACTGTTTTCTTGTCTTTTTCCTTTAACTCTTTAGCAGGAGCAGCTGACAAAAAGCAAAGATCAGTAAGGAAAAGTAACTGGATGAAAGGATAATAATCTAAAATCCGAGCTTACATGGAGAGGAAAAGGTCCCGCTAATGTTGGGGAAGCATCTAACAAAAAAGAACCAATTCTCGCAATCTCTGAACTTGTTCACTCCTTCAGATATCAGTGTCTTGAAAGGATTTGCCATAAAAATTTGGTTGTTTAAGTTGCTAATCTTGACCAACCGGACAAGGTGTTTCGGCACTTCAACATTTAAAGATGGAATGCCAGACTCCAGCGCCATCAACTCCAAAGATAAGAAATAAGTGTACACGTTGGGTAATAGTTGAATCGAGGCAATTCCAAGGTAAACTAAGAACTTAGATAGGAAGTCTGGAAAAGGAAGGAATCCCCCGTGCCAGATGTGGATTGCAGTGTAGTCGAAATACCCTTCAGGAGGGCTGTTGATGGTGTCATTTTCAGTAGGGGGATTACTTCCACCCCTATGATCCCAAAGTCATTAAGGATTATATCCACTTCATCCTTAGTGGATATCAAGGAACGCTTGAAGATAGCTTCAATTTTCTTAGGGGAACTTATGATTCTACCAGGTAAAAACATTCCAGCTAGAAATTATAGCTTGTTATGAAATTAACTTCCATCCAGGGATTACTAGAAATTTATTACAATAATTTGAACATCAAATAAAACATGAAACTTCATATTCATGAAAGAATGTTAAAGTTAAAAGGTGAAATTTACTGAGCTTTCGACATAGTCGAAGGGAAAATAGAAGTTAACACTTAACAAATATCCTTCAACAATTTTGCAAGCCCAAGTATAAACATCTACCAAGCTCTTGACAGGGTCGAAAGGAGGGAAGGAAATATATGTCCAACCAACCCTCTTCAACAATGTCAAAAGCTCGATAGAAGCTTTGTTATTGAGTGAGAATAGTTAAAACCTGCATAACATATTGGACAAAAGTATACACTACCAATATTTAATAAACAAGGGAAATAGACCCTTCGACGCTGTCGAAACCCACGACCTTAGTTTTTCAAAGGGAATATGAATGTTGCCGAAACCTTATATACTAGTTAAGTCAAAAGGTTTCGAGTTTGAATCATGTTGACAAAAAAATAAAAGAACTTAGGATGTTCCGACGATGTTGGAAAAAAGGAATGATTAAATCCCAATCAGTTATAAAAGGTTTCGACAGAGACGAAAACTAGTGTATGGTTTCGAAAATATAACAACAATAAAATTTAAATCAACATAGTAGGTTTCGATTAAGTTGAATACAGTAGGTTTCCTCTAAGTCGAAACGTTTGGTTTGAAACTTAAACAAAGTATCTTTTCTTTAATCCCCTTTACAAAAAAATATGAATTTTAACTTCAACAAATTGAGATAAGTATGTACTAAAGGTGTCGAAACCTATGAAACAAAGTTTATGCTTTCGAAAGAGTGAATAATAATAGCCAACTTCTTCGAAAGGTGTCTGAATACGCTAAAACACAAAATTGCTTTCGAAAAGGTTGACTGCGTGCTACTTTACTATATAGCCTTCTGACGAAGTCAGTCAAATGAAGCACTACGCTACCTTTCGACCCCATCTAAAGAGGTTAAGATAGCAAAACTGAAGTTGCCGCCTTAATCCTTTTCAAAGGGGTAGAAAAATTAAATTTGCGGTGCCAGTTTTTTTGATTTGTGCATCACAAGCTTCTAGGCAAAGTAAACAAAAATCTTCTTCTTCCCCAAACTCGATTTCAACCCGAGAATTCAAAAATTAATAAACAAATGGATTAAAACGCAAATCAATTATTTAAAAATCGTTAAGTTGAAAATTTAAATCCTCTAAGAATAGCAATAACAATAAAGTTTGAACCTGGTAGGATTAAGATGAAGAGTGATAGAAAAATAACTTGAATCAAACCATGAAATTAAGTTATGGAGTGTTTACAAGCATCTGGAAGCTTAAATGATTTTTATTGGGTCAAAGCAACAGTTCAGATCCAAATGAATTTCACTGTAAAATAAAACGAGAGAAAAAAATTTGAAAAGTGAGATAACATCAAATTACTTTAAATCTGGATTCTACTTTGTTTAAGATAAGAGTTATTGAGAAAATTTAAGAACTTTGATTTTGCTTGAATTAAATTCTGAACGTAGATGAATGAAAGAGGAGAAGAGGAGAAGAGGAGAATGCGACTTATAAGAAAAGTCAGCAAAGAAAGCAGACCACCCGATCAAATTTAAATAAACAGCCCAGATTCAAGCAGGAATACAAAAAGGCGAGAAACTTTGAAGGTTTCGAGATGATTGGCTTGAAAAGTCAAAGGCATTCCTTCGCGGGGGGCAAATGTTACCACCAAATATCCTTTTGACCTTTTCAAAACCAGATGGAATAGAAAACAAAGAAAAGCAAGTGAAAGAAGCTCTAACAAGACCTTTCGAAGGAGTTGAATGGATGCAATAGCTAAAGACTAGAAGTATCAAAACCTTTCGGAGGGGTCGAAAGGGTCAAAAGCACATTTCCGCTTCATTGAACACCTTTCGAAGTAGATGCTTCCGCATGCATGAAGACCTTTCGAACGAGTTAAAGAAATAGCTTTCGAAGACAATGCATAACAATCCTTCATGTACGCGCCAAACCTTTCGAGACAAAAGGTTTCGCCTTCACTTAAATCACTCAGAAGCACACCTTGGTCAGAACAACCTTTTCAGATTCAGATTCAACCCTTTTGAACTGGTCGAAGCCTTTAATATCCAGGAAGGTTCCACATCAATTCGCAAACATATGTTCAGAAACTACTAACACCTTCGAAACCCTTGGAAACAACCCATCGACAAAGTCGAAAGCTTCTACAGAGCAACCTAAAGAAGAAAGGCGCAACCATCCCTATCAACAAAGACGAAAGCATTCAAGCCCATTCGAAAGCATTATGGAGGAATACACGAATGTTAAAGGAGTCTAAAGGCATCTGCAGCCACCTTTCGACCAGGTTGAAAGTTTTGGGTCGAAAGGTGCTAACCCGCATATATAAATAAGAACCAATGGGTCTGGTTTAGGGGATCTGAATTCACTCATTCCATACTTGTATTTTCTTAATTCTATAAGGTTTTAAACACTAATTTGTAAATCAAATTGGGGATATTTGTTCAACACACTCATATTTGGATTAATAAAAGGAAAGATTTTAATACTTCTGATTATATAATTGTTCGAAGCTCTATTACCGGCTTTAACTGCATTTTTCAGGTTTCGTCTTCAATGGAAGGCACCTTTCGAGTAAGTTGAAACACCAGACTTTCCAAGTAATTCAAGTCCTTAATTACAACCCACCATTCTCCAAACACTTACCTTCTATTGAGTCAAAACCTTAACCAAAGCTGGTCTACTTTTGATTCCAAAATTAAACCCAAGCCACTAACCAGCCTAGCTTTCGACAAGGTCAAAATCCTCTAAGACAAACCTTTCCCTTGAATCCTTGAGGCAATTCGTCTAACGTTCCACAACTATTTCGAAAGGAAGGTTTTGAAAGGGTAATCAAACCATTCCACTTGGCACGAAAGACTACAAAGAAGGGAATTCAATTGTTTCGATAGGGTCAAAAGGCCGAAAAAAGAAAGCTTTCGCAATAGAAACTTAGTCAAAAGGGTGAATTGAAGGGAATACCACATCCTTACTTCTTCTCAGTGAAACCAAAAGAGATCAAAAGGAATAACCCTTTTCCTTAAAATCAACTCTGGGGTGTTGATAAGTTTTCTTGTTAACAGAAGGGTCCAACCCCCATCTATAAATATGACCCTAGGGCTCCAAGTTCTTGACCAATTTTGGAATTCTAGAATTTTCCTTGTCACTTCTTTGCCAAATCAAATTCTTGTAACCCTAGATCAAATTGGGGGAAAATTCCATTACTTGTAATTCAATCTTGAGAAATAAAAAAAGGAGAGGATGCATGGATATGATATTGATTTTGAATATGAGGATGATCATTTCAGCCATTAGCTTGTCTAATGACCAATTACACATGATATACACTTATCTTCGTGACCCTTATTTGGCATATGCAATGCTATGGAGTTAACTTAGGTATCTTGATTTTGAAGCAAATTTTCATCACGTCTAAAGTCCATGTGATACTAAAGTGACATGATGATGATAAGTCAATGTTATCAAATCAGTTGGACTTACATCATTTATCTAAGATGAGATTCTATAGCATACCGAGTCCATTTTTTATTTGATATATATGCCGTGTTCCAGATCCCTTCGAAGGTATAATGATCTTGTCGACTCATTCAAAAGGGGTTTCGAAGGGAATTATCATGTAATCATTAAAGTCAATCCTTTGAGAGGACTCCTTTGAAAGGTGTTTGAATACTTCAGGACTTACCATAACCTTCGAAGGAACCCTTTTTACGACTGCATAATTAATACCTTCGAAAGGGATACCTTCGAAAGCATAAATACCCTTTCGTCTCGCTCAAAAAGGATTTCAAAGGGATTATTCACTTCTAAAACTTTGTTTGGAGGAATAGATCAGACGAAATATGGAAGTGTATGTGGATGATATGCTAGTAAAGTCTCACGAAGTTGAGAATCACCTTAAGGATCTTGAAGAAATGTTTACAGTATTACGAAAGTATCAAATGAGACCGAATCCTCAGAAATGTTCTTTTGGAGTTCATTCTAGGAAGTTCTTGGGTTACATTGTTAGTGCACAAGAAATCAAAGCCAGTCCCGACCAAATCCAAGCTATCAAAGACATGACAGACCCAAAACCAAAAAAGATGTAATGAGTTCGAATGGTTAAATTACAGCGCTAAGCAAATTCATCTCCAAGGCAACTGATAAATGCATCCCCTTAACTTTGAGTAGGGAGAAGACTATAAGGAAGCCTTCAAAGAATTAAAAAATCATTTAGAAAGGCCACCAATATTATCCATCCCCGAGGATGGAGAAAGCTTATACTTGTATATGGTGGTTTCAGAACATACAGTTAGTTCAGTGCTGATTAGAGAAGAAAATGAGACTCAACTTCTCATTTATCATGCAAGCAGATAGTTGAAATATTCCGAGGTTCGATATCCAGTCATAGAAAATCCAGCTTACTGTTTGATACTTATAGCATGGGAGCGTACTTTCAGGCACATCCAATCAGATTATTAACTAACTTTCTACTCCAACAGGTTTTCAGTAAACCTAAGACTTCAAGGAGGCTCTTAAAATGCGGAATTTAACTTAGCCAATATGACATTGAATTTCAACCATGAACAACAATTAAAGGGCAGGCATTAGCAGACTTTATCAATGAATGTACAAACTTCATTAAGGAACGGTTAGAGAAAGAGAGAGATCAAAAGCATATATGGTAACTATTTGTGGACATAGCATCAACTGAGTAGGGAGCCGGAGTAGGGTATGCCATATTCATACCCGATGGGCATCGCTTGCACTATGCAATGAAGCTAGGGGTCCATATAACAAATAACGTAGCTAAATATGAATCGATGGTGGCAGGATTAACTCTGGTCTTACAACTTAAAATCCCATGAATTCAAATCTTTAGCAACTCTCAACTAATGGTGAATCAGATAAAGCAGATATACCTGACTAAGACGCCAAACTAGCCATATATATTAATAAGGTGCTAAAAATGCTTGCCTTATTTGAAAATTTTTCTATACACCATGTCCCAAGAAAAGATAACTCTCAAGCGGATTAATTAGCAAAATTGGCTAGCACAAGAAGAGCTCCAGAACCCCGTATTGTACTAGTAGTGTATCAAGCAAATCCTAGCATTGCAGAGGAAATGCCTAAACCAGGGAAGGAACTATTGGTTTTAACGAGATCCCAGGCCATGACACAGGAAAGAGAAACTAATGAAGAAATTCTCTATGAGGAGCCAAATCTTCCAAAGGCTGATAATTGTTACGATAACACTTAGATGACACCTATTGTAGAATATCTTACCAATAGGATAGTACCGTCTGACAAAATGGAAGTTAGGAGAATCAGACGACAGGCTCCGACCTTCACAATGATGGATGAAATTCTTTATAAGAAAGGATATGCATTTCCTTATTTAAGATGCGTGAGTCCAAAAGATGGGATGAAATTATTAGGGGAAGCACATGTAGGATTTGTGGAGACCATTCCAATAGAATAAAGTTAGCCAAGAAAATAATGAGACAAGGTTTCTATTGGCCTCAAATGACAGGTCAAGCTATAGAGTATGTAAAGAAATTTGAAATTTACTAGAAACACTCAAAGATTCCCCATTTACCACCAAGCCAATTAATCCCGATCTCCAGCCCATGGCCCTTTGATGTATGGGGAATAGATTTGATCTGACCATTGCCAATTTCTAAAGGAGGAGCAAAATATGCTGTAGTGACCATTGATTACTTTACTAAGGGGGTAGAAGCAGGGCCCCTCCCCAAAATCACTTTTGGAAAAATGCTTAGATTCGTTATTAAGAACATTATTACTAGATTCAGGATCCCTTACAAGATTATGTCCGATAATGGAACACAATTTGAAAGTGATGAATTTTCTCGATTTTGCCACAAGAATGGGATTATCAAAGGCATTTCTTCCGTGACCATCCAAAGGCTAATGGAGCTATTGAGGTAGCAAAGAAGACTATTAGGACTATCCTGGAAAACGATTGAATAAAGCCAGAGGGAATTGGGTAGAAGAATTGCTACTTGTACTATATGCTTATCGTACGTCCACTAAAACTGCAACGAGTCGTACTCCTTACTTTTTAACATATGGGTGCGATGCAATGTTTCAGTCAAAATTGATGTACCCTCACATCAAAGAATTCCATATACACTCGATCGAAACCAAGAATTAAAGAAAGAGTCATTGGATTTAATACATGAGCTTAGAGATGAAGCAGCTATTCAGACTATAGAATATTAAAGAAGAATCTCAAAATACTACAACTTGAAGGTAAAGACAAAATGATTTAACAAGGGAGATTTACTACTCCGAAGAGTGATGGCAAACATAAGAAATCCCGCCGATGGACCGCTAGGGCCAAACTAGGAAGGTCCCCTAATCGTGTGTAAAGTGATTCCTCTCGGAGCTTACAAATTATGTCGACCAGATGGTAATATGGTTCCTAGAACGTGGAATGCGAAACATTTACGACCATATTTTCCCACAATGAACGAATAAAGCGCCACTTTCCTAGGAAAAGTCTACATGGTTAGGAGTAGAATACTATTAAACTTGGAAATTACCTTAAACGGTCATAAGCCTTTGTCCATAGCCGAGATGGCTCGGTCAAAGCCCCTCTTGGAGGGAGGACATAGTAATCCTTTATCTGCACCACGCTATGGCCATGGCAAAGTATCTACAAGCCCTTGATCGTACCATGCTATGGACAGATCAAGATGCCTCCTAGAGGGGGGACGGCTTAAACCCTTGAACGCGCCGCGCTATGGCTAGGTCAAGGCACCGACCAGCCTTCAAACCCGCCAATAAGGTGTGGCTAGAGCACCTCCTGGAGGGAGGATGGAATAAGCCTTTGATCCTACCACACTATGGCTTGGTCAAGGCACCGAACAAGCCTTTAGTCCCGTCTATAAGGCCTAGTTGGAGTGCCTCTTGGAGGGAGGTCGGGTAATTCCTTGGGTCCTGCCCGTGGATAAGCTAACCAAGCGCACTAGACAACAATGGACTAAGACGTCCAAGCCCGAGAAGTGGCACACCAAACAATAACAATGTCCGAAGCCTAAAAGGTGGCACATGTCAAAAGAGTCAAGAAATAGAAGAGGCAACTCAAAGCAAAACATTCGAATAATTGAAGCCCAAAAAGGCAGTGTAGAACAAAATGTTCAGATAATAATTTACAGCTATTGACTAATTTCCAAAGGATGATTTCCGAGCTTCACTAATTAATGTCTGAATTTGTGTTTTAGGTTTTGCACTATTAATTTCTGGTCTTCACTTATTAATACCCGAATTTGGGTTTCGGGTCTTTTGCTATTAATCTTTGGACTTCACTCATTAACGCCCGAATCTGGGTTCTGGTAGTGTTGTTATTGAGACCTCTATTATGGACTTCTAATCTTCTATAACTTCTGGATCTATCTTACTAATACCCGAATCATGGTCACTAGTCTTCTACTACTAACTTTTGGACATCACTTATCAACACCCGAATCTGGGTTTCTGGACTACTGTTACTTCCAGACATGGACTTATAAACTCTAATTATTTATCCCCAAATGAGGATTCATGATTTTCTATGACTTATTTCCAAATGATAATTTCTAGATTTTTATCATCAGACAATTGTTATTACCTGAAGAAGACTTCTGAACTTCAATTATTAATACCAGATCTAACTAGATGCCTAGTCTTCTATTAATATAAAAATAGTTTAATTTCTGGATTCTTTCATTATTACCAAAGTTGGATGTTGGGACTTCTATTATTATCGCCAGACCAGAATTTTTTATCTTCAATCATTCCCAACGGTGGATTTCTCATCACTTATTAACTCCAGATGATGGTCTATTAATTTTCATTATTCCTAGATTTAGAATTCTCGAATTATGTTATTGAAAATTCTAATATTGTCTCCAATAATATTATGAACAAGCGACTGAACATATTCTTACATAAATTTCGAACTAACAATAAAGAATGTTGCCTTCTTTGTACTTTGTACGGAAATAAGGTCATTGATGATGAAATAGTGCAAAAGGAAAGTTACTAGATTTTTGTCCTAAAGAACAAAAGCTTCTTTCATAATAAGGGGGCAAAATGTTAACCATAAAGCTCACTTAAGAATGAAGGTATAAAATAAGGCCTATGAAAGTATTGATGAAGCTTCACAAGAATTGAAAAGAAGGGTTTCACCATGATTCAAAAGCAATGTTTCGAAGGCATTGAAGTAGCTTTCGAAGAGGATGGATTGATGCTGCAAGCACTTGATGCTCCTGCATATATTAAATGAAATAAGGGTTTCCAAAGGGTTTCCAAAATAGTTAAAGGAAATAAGAGATGGCAGCACTAACAAAACCTTTTGAGCGAGTTGAAGGGATGCTATGGCCAAAAGCCAGATGTGTTACAAGCTTTCGAAGGGGTCAATGTGGTCGAAAGCTCCCTTTCACGTCAATGTCTACCTTTCAAAACTGATGCTTTCACCTAGATGAAGACATTTTGAATAAGAGGAAGAGTACCTTCCAAAGGCAGTGTATACGCCAAGCATTTCGAAATCAAAGGTCTCGCCTTCATTTAAACTACTCAAAAAGATGCCTAGTCAGAGCAACCCTTTTGAAAGCATAATCAAGCCTTTCGAACTAGTCGAAGCCTTTAACATCCAGGGATGGTTCCATATCAAGTCGCAAGCTTGCATTTAGATGCTACCTACTATGTCAAAACAATCAACACCTTCAAAACTCTAGAGAACAACCCATCGACATAGTCGAAAGCTCTTACCCCTACACACTTGCAACAACAAAGAAATGCAAAGGAAAAGCCGCATTTACCCTTTCGACGAAGACGGAAGCATTCAAACCTAATCAAAAGCATTACAGAGGGATGCACAAGTGTCAAAGGAGGCAAAAGGTATATAAAGCCACCTTTCGACCTGGTCGAAAGCACCGAGTCGATAGGTGCCAACTCGCATCGATAAATAAGACCCTAGAGGTTCGGTTTAGGGGATCCGTATTTCATTCACTCTGCTCTTATACTTTCTTACAATTGAAAACTTGTAACCCTAATTTGGGAATCGAATTGGGAAATTTTATCATTGTGTACATCATTAGTTAACGAAAAGAAATTCTCATGTTTTTGATTATGCTACTATTAGGAGATTTCTACTAGATTTGATCATGTTTTGCCTGTGCCGACTTCGACGAAAGATTCCTTCCGACTAAGTCGAAACCCCATACTCAACCCAAAACACTTAGGATCTAGCTCCAAACCACCAATCTCCAAAAGCTAATCTTCCAAGTGAGTCGAAACCATAAACTTAGCCATAATCCCTAGGCTTAACAACCAAAGCCAAATTTATCGAAGAAATAAGCTTTCGATAGAATGGAAACCCATCTAATTAGACCATATCCTTAAACATTAGAGCTAACCTTTAAGTTACCATAACCAGTTTGAAAGGAAGGTTTCGATAGGTTCCTAAATCCGTTCACCTACTTCAAAAGGTGTCGAAAAGAGGATTCGGGCATTTCGACCAAGTCGAAAGGTCACGATTAAGAAATTCCAACTACTACAACCCATTCGAAAGGTAAATCAAAAGAAATAGAAATGTGCAAACTAGTTTTATCTGGTCGAAAGGTGGTTTAATTGAAAAATCTATACCTAAAATACTACTTTGGGGTGCTGACAAGTTTTCTTGTTATTATTTTCGCGCTAGAAGGAGGGCCCGAACCTCCGATCCTGTTAAACATCCAACACCATATTTCGTTAACCCAATTCTATTCCAAGCTTACCCACTTTAGACCTTACTTCATCGTGATTGGTAAATTAAAAAGATTCGAGCAAGGTTTCTCAAAGCAACATCTAATTGGATTCTCCCACGAAACGATTAATGATAGGAATCTACAAGAAGAACAACTTTTAATGATAAAGGCTTTGAGGATCATAAGGATTAAGAAAGTTGAAGCCTATGATCCACTTAAATGGAGTTTAAATCCTTTTCATATTGGCCCCCCAATTTTTGCCTTAGGAGAAAAGGAAAATGGGAGTGACAACTTGTTTTATCAAACGAGGAAAACAATTCAACATTATACTAAAGGCACAATCTTTGAGAAAGGAATAATGGCCGATTACAACGCCTTTGCACACAAATGGGACCAAGTAACAAGTGGGACACTACCTACACCGAAACTACAAAATGTTTTAAAGGGAAAACTAGTGGAAAAAGTTGGAACTCTAAAGCCAAGTAATAAAAGGTCTAGAAAACATCCTCGAGAAACAAGCTTCAAGTCAAGACTTCCGAAAGAATGCAACTTAACAGCATCTATTGAGAATATCTACTTGTTAACCAAGGATGAACTCAATTATTGGCCATCCCAAATTAAAAGCCAAAATATTAAAGGAACTTGGGAGGATCCTATTGCCATTATCATATGATGAATGGACATGAAACCAATCACTGCATAGCGCTTGAAGGAATGATAATTAACCTTTTCAGACAAGGAAAAATTGATGGGCTTGTAAAGAGATCCTGAATGAAGTCAATAAAGAACTACTTTACTAAAGAGAATCTACATGGTTGGGAGAAAAAAACTCCTTTCACTTGGACATTACTTTAAACGGTCAAAGCCTCTATCTGTGCCGAGTTGGCCAGGGCAGAGCACCTCTTGGAGGGAGGAGTATAAGCCTTTATCCATGCCATGCTGTGGCTAGGATAAAGCATCGTCAAGCACTTAACCGCACCATGCTATGGCTAGGTCAAGGCGCCTCTTGGATAGAGGACAGAGAAATCCCTTGGTCCCGCCACACTATAGCCTGGCGAAGGCACCGAACAAGCTCTTAACCGCACCATGCTATGGCCAGGTCAAGGCGCCTCTTGGAGGGAGGACAGAGTAAGCCCTTGGTCCCGCCATGCTATGGCCTGGACATGGCACCAAATAAGCCTTAGTCATGCCACGTTATGGCTAGGTTAAGGCGCCTCCTAGAGGGAGGTTAGGCAAGTCCTTGGTTCAAGCTTGAGAATAAGCTAACCAAGTGCACTAGACAACAATGGACTAAGATGTCCATGCCTAAGAAGTGGCATATCAAACTATGGACTAAGATGTCTAAGCCTAAGAAGCGGCATAGCAACCTTCGGACTAAGACGTCCGAGCCCGGGAAGTGACATATCAAATGATGGACTAAGACGTCCAAGCTCAAGAACCAGCTGATCAAGTAGCAACTACAAACAAGGCTTAAATAAAAATCTGAAGCCTCCAGCTAATCATCACAGAAGAATTTCCAAAGTTCACTTATTAATACCTGAATCTAGGTTTCGGGTCATTCATTGTTGAGATTCGAGACTTCACTTATTAATACTTGAATCTGGGTTTCAACTCATGGTCTTCATCATACCCAAATCTAGGTTTTGAAACTATAACTATTTACTGGACTTCACTCATTTATGCCTGAAACTGGGCAAAAGACCTCTATTAAGAAGATTATTATGGACTTTTGGTTTTCATCCACAAATACACGAATCTGGGTTTCAGATCTTTAAACTTTTAAATTTCATTCGTTAATGCTCGAACCTGGGTCAATGGGCTTCTATTACACAACCATTATTGACTTTCTATTGATTATCTCCAAATGATGGGTTTCTAAACATTTATAATTAAATCTTTGGTTGAATCTATGGTTTTCTATCATCAGACTTTTGATAATCTCACAAAGATTGGATTCAAGGCATTTAGTCATATTTATATGATAATATGATGATTTTGTTAATTTATGCAAATAACATGAATAGACTTCTATATAGATTTCAAGCTAATAATAAGAAATATTCTTTATTTTGTGCTTTTCAGGGAAAGTAGAACAGTAAATGGATTGAATGAGCCAACAAATACAAAAATCATGGAACAAGTTATCAAAGATATGATTCAAAACCAACATTGCAAGAAAGGATCACAAACCAGGTGATATTTACCAAATTTTCATAATTTACATAATTTATGAAATTATTTACTAGTGTACAGAACAAATATATACATCTTATAAATGTAAATCGTTCATAAATCTCAAACAGCTTTATTTAGATTCTCAGTAATTAAAGGATCCACGATGTGATGAATAGTGTTATCCCGCCTTTTGGCAAGGCCGAGATACCAAGGAACTGACTGGAAAATAAGTATCATACAACCTCAGCATTGGCCAGCTTCTGGATAGCCATGGGTATCGATGAATTTTATCCAGGTCCGAATCAAGCTACGATTGATATGACATGTCGAGCAAAGCCGTAAAAGCCAACATTCCGAATTTCAAGTCAATCCGAGTTCGTATGCTCAAGATATCACCAATGAAAAATGGAGTAGATAGTCCTAAGTTCGAATCCATAGGCGAAGCCTATGTTCGAATCCATCAGGTGGCCGAGCTTTGTATCCATCGGCCAAATCCTTTGTTCGAATCCATCGGCCAAGCTCTAGTTCGAATCCATGGGACAGCCTTTGTTCGACTCCATCGAACTTCCTCTGCTTCGAATCCACGAAACATAACCCTGCTTCGAATCCATCGAGCAAGCCATGGTTCGAATCCATTGAACCATTCCCTGTTTCAAATCCATCAAAGGGAAGGTCTTCGAATCCATGCAGTTGAAGAACTTCGACTCCATCCCATGACTATCTTCGAATCCATTCAGCTGAGAAGCCTTCGTAACGATCAACTATGGCCTACCTTGATCGATACGAAGGAAACATCCATTCGATCGATTCGAAGGAGCATACTTTCGAATCCGTTCCCTCGAATCCAACAAGTCAAAGCGGCTAAAACCATGGATTCGACCCAGTAGACTCGGACAAAAAGCTGGATCAACCCAAGAAGCGCGCGCGGCACGCCACCATTCACTCGCGCAAACCATCGATTCGACCCTATCGATTCGAAGGGGATCGATTCGAACCAGGCTGGTACACCGGAAATGCAACCTTGAATCGATCATAACTTGAGGTCTATAAGTCCAAATGCTATGAAATTTTCACAGAAGCTTACACACATGTTGAAGAATATCCACACCAAATTTCAACTCGATTGGACAATTTCTTGATCGATTCGAATGGACTTCGAATCGATCCCAAAGTGGGCCCGATTTTCCAGAGAGCGGGCATGTGGGCCCCCTCACGTGCCAGAAGCGGTCTCCCTGAATTTTAGAGGAAATATCAGCCTCCTACACCTATAAATAGAGCCCCTGGTCATTCAGAAAAGGAGTCAGACAATTCTAAGAGCAAAAGAGCGCCCAAACTCTGCCAGATTTACTCAAAATCACCACTGCTTCCTTAGATTCAGACTTAGCTCATAAAGTCAGTTGTACTACTTTGTAAGAAATTGTAATCTTCAAGTATTGAGCAATAAAATCATCAAACTTCATAGTGGACGTAGACGAAACGCCGAACCACTCTAAATCGCTTGTCTTTGCAATTTACTTTCTGTTATTTGGAGTTTTTGTTAGATAATCCACAATTTTAATTTTCATTCTTCACTTTTATCTCTTCAAAAACTTCTGAAGAGTGTTGTGCCCATTTTTGGTACAAACAAATAGCAATGCAAGTCTTCTCTTTCTTCCTCATCTTGTCTTCATCATCAATAGCCTCGATGTTGGTTTTCAAAGAATGATTAAAAGCTTTGTTTGCACCTTTAAGATTTTTATTCTCCCTTTCCCAATCAGCGATGTGCTTCAGAAGGAGATACTTTTCACATTCAGGCTTCTGCATATTCATTTATGTATTCCGAGTATCTTACTTTTTGTTATTCGTCAAAATACTTCATGATCTCAAATTTAACTTTCCTCCACCATTCTCCTACTACTTTTTCGTCTAAACCAGGAGGGTCAGTTGTAGTAGGCAATTTTTGGATGGCAAGAGAAGTAGACCTTGTTAATTTTGTGACCGATGAAGTAATGGGAGAAACTAGCAAATCAATGTTTGAGACATTATTCCCCATAATAAATTCTAGTGATTCACATTGAGCTTGTCTATCCTTTAACTTAATCTCCAAGTGACTGATTTGCTGGAGGAGCTCAGACATCTTATGGTCAAAATCGACTAAGGGATTTAATTTAATTTGACGCTTTAATGAGAAATCATTTCTTTTTTGCTCTTAACATCCGCCTTAAGTTTGGCAATCTTATCGTTAAGATTTCTAACAATTATTTTCTAAAGCAAAAATCTCCTATGCCATTTTAGCACTTCAGTGTTGTCCTGGAAGCGAGCGGATAAAGGATCGTCAAGGTGTTTCCTTTTTTCAAGATCTACTAACAACCTATCTTTTATATTGATAATGCATGATGCTGAATCTAACGAGAGTGGCATTGCAGATAGCTGTAGCTCTTATTTAAACAAACAAAGAAAAAGAAAATAAAGTCAAGACATGAGTAATCCATTTCTTTATTATAATAATAGAAGATTACAACTTAAGTAAAAATGAAAGTAAAAAGTACAATTAGACATTTGTTTTACATCTGAAGTTGGGAAACTGCATTTCTAGCTTTAGTCAAAGAATTAGCAGAAAGAATAACTGTTGAGTCAAAAGGAACATTAAGTCCTTCTAGAGTAATAATCAGAGGATATTTGTATAGTCCCATTCCTCGATTGGAGGACTATCATGACCATATATTAACTTGGTATGACATGTTCGGATTTCTTTAAGTAGCTTTTCTTTTTCTTTGTCGAGAAAATCGAAGCGGAGCCGAGGATGTTCCATATAAAGTTTTTGCAAATCTCTAAGAAAACAATATCTAGCTAATTTTGAAGATTTCAAAATTGACGCCTTTTCAAGGTAATCTCTTCTCAGTTTAACATACTTGCATAGAAAATCTTTAGAAACAAAGCTACCAAGAGGACGTTCATTCTATGATAATGTAGTAAAATACAACTAAGTAAAAAAGGAAGATTAAAGCAAAAATTCACAAATAAATAGTATTACTCAATTATGACTATTCATCTAGTTCATACAAAATTGGCTTTGTAAATAATTCTAAAATAAACTTGTCCTTATAGTATTTGAATTTATTAGGAGGTAGTTCTTAGGGAATCGATCTGGTTCATGGTAAGTTCCAACATGCTCCAGGATGCAGGTCGGATCCAAATTCGCCCAAGTATCTCTTGTGTAAACGCCTAAGTAGACCCCCACTAAACTCACCTAAATAAGAGAAATCTACAGTTGGATGTCTACAGTAAGCTTTGTATAGGAAGTCTACCAAAATGTTTCTCTCCTCAATCAACATCCAAAATAGCATGATCGACTCCCGATTCTCAAAGACCATCATATCGAAGGCGCGCCCTCCTCAGTCGTGGGGCAGCTTCTTGATGTTTGAAGGATGCTAACACTGCCGCAGTTCTATTAAGCTTATGATATTTATCGGAAAGAATATTGTGTTCCTTCAGCTATTTATCTAACTCCCTATACAAACTATTTATTTCCGCTTGTTTTCTTTCAAGCTTGGTTTTATAGGGGTGAAGGGGTTTCCTCCTTATCTAAAATAAAAGATTTAAACTATTACTATCGTGGAAGTGAAAGCTGCTTAAACAAAAAATCTCATACCTGAGAGATGGGAATTGACACTTGAAAAACCTGCTCTTTCTCTCTTGATTCTTCTACATTAATGTATGTAGGGTCCCCTTGAGGGTTAGAAGGCGCAGGGAGTTCATATGGACTTGCTTCGTGAGAAGACAGATCGGGATTGACCTTTTTAGAAGACCTCATGTTGTCATCTCCGTCTTTCTCAGGAGCATCAGTGTGGCCAGCCCTGTTGCCACTCGAACCTTAACCCCCATCAACGTTGTCATCGTCATTGTCATCATTGTCATTATCATCATCATCATCATCATCATCATCATCATCATCATCGTTGCTGCCCTCTTCCTCGGCAACATCACCTTTTTCACCTTCGTCTTCGGAGTTGGAATCTACTTCGAAGGAGGGGACTTCGAAAGATAGAATTTTGAGGCATCGATTTCCTCTCTTTCAGCGACTTCAATCCCCTACTCCATCTTTTTAATTTTTTTCCATGACCCTATTGATGAGAGCAGAGTCTAGTGAGAGAAAGCTTAATTCGAGGGACTTATCGACGTTCTCAACATAAGCGAGCATCAAAGCATCTTCAAAAGAATTGACAATGATGTCTTCAAGAGAAGTATTAAGGAATCGAGATACCTGCTGCTTCACATTAGAAATAGCATCAATAGCCAATTTTAAAGAATCTTTATTCTTCTTCAACTTTTTCTTTCGAGACGATTGTTTTGCTGCCATCCGAGATTTTTCGTCTTTGAATTCTTTAAAGGCCATTTTCCAGGCCAGATTCTTGTCAACGAGGAGTTGATGAGCTTTCCTCTCCTAAAAAATAATAGATTCTAATTTGGGCCAGAGAAGTCCTTAGTCTTTCTAACTCTATCATAGCCTCAGTTTCTCCATGGACAGGGAGAAAACCTTATTCTTTAAGTGTGAAATTTCTCCTTGGAGCTTAGTCGATTTAGTGGAGGATTTTGACGCATTCTCATGTAATGAGAGCCAACTCTTGGAAATCTGAAAGTAAAAAGTAAAACATAAGTCATAAACTTAAGGAAAAACAGTAACAATGAAGTTAATTGAAGTGAAACGTATAAAGATTTGTTGTTCTGTAAGGGACCGATAGTGACCCGCCAGATCAGAAACAGAGGAAGGTAGGTGAATGGAAGCAAAAGATGAAGAATTCAAGATAGATTGGATCAACTTTTCAAAATCACTTGAGGGCATAAGAGATGATGGTCTAGAAGGAATAAGCTCTAGGGAAGGGGTCGAAGTCCCCAAATCCTTCTACATTTGCTCAATCATATTAGGAGAGCTAGAGATGACAATGCAAGAGAGGGGATCAATCTTTGAGGGAGTCTTCTTAGATGATCAAGAGGGGCTTCAATAGTTGGACTCTCCAACGATTTGTCAAAATCTACGCAATCCCCTTCTTCTAGTGGCAGAGAATCAGAACTTCAACAATCCTGACTTTTTTAGGGGATGGTTCTGCCACGGCCGCTTTTTCCAGTTTTCTTTTGGCAGCCATCTTTGACCTAGAAATGGCCTGAGATAAAGATGATGCACAAGAAGTAGAAGTAGGGAGAGCCGGATCACTTTTAGGTTGTTCAATCTAAGGAGCAGCTGCAGAAAATTCAAATGAATTATAAGTCAGTAAGGTAATTTGAAAAGTTATGCAGCAATAAATGACAAGTACTATATTTAAGCTTACCAGAGTGATTGGGACAAATTAAAGACATCGAGGAGAAATTCTTTGGGTCACCCAAAGAAAGGAAGTGCTTGCTCCGAGATGTATGTTGGACGAGAGGAGGTTGGCCTAGTACTCTTTGACCAGCTGGCAGCAGGGAATGCTTTTGTAAATTAGAGGGGTTCAACAGAGTTAATATGTTTCCAATCTTGCTTGAAGTGGGGATCAGCAACTTTACTATTTCTCTATTTTCTTCATTTAGTTCTTTAACAGAAGCACTTGAAGAAGAAGCATAGATTGGTGAAGGAAAATAATTAAATGGAAAATAAAGTTTGAGATCAACTTACAAGGAATAGAGAAAGCCCCACTAATGTTGGGAAAACACTTAATAAAGAAGAACTATGTTTCCCTATCCCTGAATTTGTTCACACTTCAGATATTAGCTTCTTGAGGGGATTGGCTTTGAAGATTTGGTTGTTCAAGTTGCTAAGCTTAACCAACCTAACAAGATAATTCAAAACTCCAGCTTTAAGAGAGGGAATTCCGGACTCTAATGCCATAAGCTCTAGGGATAGAAGATGGGTATACACATTGGGTGATAGTTGTACGGGAGCAACACCCAGGTAGGTTAGGTACTTGGATAAAAAGTCCAGGAAGGGAAGAAATTCTCCATGCCAAATATAGATTGCTGTGTAGGCAAAGTACCCTTAAGGAGGGCTGTAAATGTTTTTGTTTTCAGAATGGAGGATGGCCTCCACCCCAGTAACGCCTGTTAACGGTAAAAATCACTTAGGAACAAAGGTTTATGGAAGGATGTTTTGAAGGAATTAGGAAGGTTTTCGAAGGAGTCGCAAGCATCAGGCACCATCAAAGATGATTAAAAAAGAGCAAAAGCTTTCAAAAAAGGTGAAAAAGAAAGTAGGACTACCTTTCCGCTACATTCAAACCTTTCGATGTACATGGATTCGCATATATAGGAAAACCAAGAACAGGTTTGGAACCCCTTTCGAAGGCAATGAATAACCACCCTTTATATGCGTCGAAACCTTTCAAAAACAAAGGTTTTGGCCTTCATTTAGACTACTCGGGAAGATACCCTAATTGAAACAACCCTTTCGAAAGCGTATTCAAGCCTTTCGAACCTGTCGAAGCCTACAACATCAAGAAAAGTTTCTGCATCAATTCGTGAGAAGGCGTTCAGAAGCTATCTACTGCTTTGAAACATTCAGCACTTCAACACCATCAAAACCGTAATAAACTACCCATCGACATAGTCGAAAGTTCGTATCTTTACTTCTTATAGCATATAAAGCAACACGAAGAAAAAAATCGCATATGCAACCCTTTTGACAACGTCGAAAGCAATCTAGGAAGAAGTAGAGAAAACGAACACTTAAACCTTAACAACAACAGAAAGGTGAACAAGGGACCCTTTCAACAATGTCGGAAGTACTGGAGTAAGAAGATGGGAAGCACAAGAATGAGTTAGAGAACTCGGAAGGGAAGCCTTTCGATAGTATCAGAAGCAGGCAAGGCCTTTCGACCGTGTCGAAAGGATTGATGCGCAAGATAGAGGGACCTTTCGATTGAGCCAAAAGCATGGGTTCGAAAGGGTGGTCGACCTACACCTATAAATAAGACCCAAGGGATCCAATTTTGGGGACCAAATTTTGGAATCCAAAGCTCTTTCTTTTTACTTCCACTTCTTTGCAACAACAAAATCTTTGTAACCCTAAATTGATTTGGGGGAAAAGCTCTCAAACTTGTAAATCTTTTGGATTAATGGAAAAGGGAGAAATGCACGGATTCATTAAGGATTTTGATTATGAGAAGAATCATTACGGTCATTAGCTAGACTAATGACCAATTGCACATGATGCTATCTTATCTTCTTAACTTCTTTCTTTCTTTTACAAAGCCGTGGGATCAACTTGGATAGTATACATGCGAAACACATTATCATCGCAATAAAAAAATATAATGACAAATAAAGATGATGATGATGTTTCGACATTGATAAGTTTATAGAACTTACAAATATCCAAGATGATCTTCTATCGAATACAACAAATGAAGCTTGCTCAATTGTAAACTAGATCTGTTTCGAAAGGATGAAATCCCCTTTACCCTGGTCAAAAGAGATGCTACGAAAGACGTCTGGTTCATAAACTACAAGCAATCGTCTAAAAATGGATTCCTTTGAAAGGAACATACACGCAACCACATCTTCAACCCCTTCGAAGGATTTCTTCCATAAGGAACGAATCCGATGAGGTCGAGAGCAGCTATTTATTTTCAAAGGCAAAGCAGACCTTCCGACATGGTCGAAAGGGTTTGAGTGGATCTTTCGACATGGTCGAAAGAGATGAATGTTTAATATAAATAGCTATTTTTGACTCATTCGAAAGAGTGGTTTCAAATGAGATGCTTCCTTCTTTCCCTACAATTTGACAAGGTTAATTTGATCAATGATATGCTATTAATATATTAATCATCCTCCGAAAGTGGTTTGACCAAGTCAACCTGATCGAAAGAGGGGTTACGAAGGGAATAATCATTTTCAATCCTCTTTCAATAGTATTATTTAGTCGCAAAATAATCCTATTTGCTATTCATATGGCTTTGGGGATGTTGGCAAGTTTTCTTGTTAACATTTTTGGCGCTAGGAGGGCTTGAACCTCCGACCATGTGATTTTTTTATGGACTAATTATAGGTTGTTTAACTTTGCGTAGGAAAGAAATCTAAGAGACTTGGTAGAATGGATGAGGAGGTTGTCCACACTACTACCTTAGAAGAAAATATCACTCCAACTTTCAACTTGGCGGGGGTCGTACCAGGACAACCATAGCTTCAGTTCAACAAGATGATAACGGTACCAAAATAAAGCGCTTAGAACAACAATTGCTCAAGATGCAGGAATTACTCAAGATGGCATTGTCTCAAAAATCCTCTAAAACAGCAAGACCAACAAATGGAGACAAAGTGATCCCTCCGAGGAGGAATTCAAAGGCTTATGCTACCGAAGAAAAGAGCAAAGCTGATTTAACATCTTCAAAAAAGAAAGGCCAACTTCCAACCAAAGCTAATCATCAAGGAAGAATGTTAGATAAATCTCTTGAACGGTCTGGTAGCTCCAAATTGAAAGAATACTATCTAGACCAGAAAAATTACCTAGACGTAGAAGCCTATCTAAAAGATGCACCAGAAAAAGCAATTAGAGATGTGCTGAATGCTAAAGGGAAGAGGACCCTCGACGAGAATGTGAATGATAACGAGCCTGTCTCGCCTTTTACAGATAAAATCACGGCAACAACTATTCCACCTTATGTGAAGATCCCGACAATGAAGTATCATGGGATCATAGATCCAAGCGACCAGTTGATGGCTTTCGATAGCCAAATGGACCTATATAATGCATCGGGATCTATCCGGTGCAAGTTATTTCCAGTGTCTCTCTAAGTTGCTGCAGCTAAATGGTACCGACAATACTGAGAAAAGACCATCTTCTTATGGAAGCAATTTTCCTACGAATTCTATCCTCCATTTTGCATATGTAAAGACCCAACTATTGATTACATAGTCTTGGCTAACATAAAACGGAGGCAGGGAGAGTCTTTGGGAGACTATCTTAAAAGGTTTAACACTGAAGTGTTAAAGGCAAAGGACATGACTGGCCATGATAAGCTCATTGCAGCGCATTCATGATTAATAGAAAATACCCCATTCTGGAAACAACTCTTTGTTAAAGGCTGCAATGATTTGCAAGACTTCCACTTTCAAGTTGACAAGTTCATTCGAATGGATGAGCTGTATCACGCTAAAAGGAAAGCGACCCCTAAAAAGGAAGGAGGGAGATTTGGACTGGATCGAGGGCATAAAAGGGCAAGATGGTAAGAACCTATTGCTAATTCAATCAGTTTGAATAAGCTGTTGTCTTACATCTATGCTGTGGAAAAAGTGAGAGTTAATTTTCCAACTTCCTTCAAAGCTAAGAACCACCCAGAACAAAGAAAAGGGGAGACTACTATGTGTACCACAAAGCAAATGGTCACAAGACCGACGAATGCAGAGTCTTGGCAGGAATCATCCAGAAGTTGATTTGCGAGGGACATATTAAAAGAGTTCATTCAGGACAAGCAGAAAGTTCCACGAACGGGAAATGGTCCCCAAAAGCTCCCAAATAATGCTCTTAATATTCTGGAGGAGGATGACCCTTTGAGATTAAGCCCGTCGTTGAAAAGGATCGATGTTGTTTGTACCAAAATTGGGCATAACACTTTTCGGATGTATTTGAAGAGATTAAAATAAAGAATATAAATGGAAAAGAAGGTTAATCTAACAAACACGCCAAAACAGACAAACAAAAATGTAAGAACATAAGAATTTAGAGTGGTTCGGCGTTGAAGTCTACGTCCACTATGGAAATTTTGCTATTTTATTGACTTTGCTAATTGGTTACAACTGATTACAACTCAAGCACTCGAGTTACAATTGAGTTTTCAGCAGAGTCTCGGCGTAGAAGAGTCAAAAGTCCCTTTTCTGGAGGCATATGGCTGCAATTTATAGGCGTAGGTTGAAAATATCTGGCTCAGATCTCGGAATACCCCTCCTCTCACGTGGGTGGGCCCACCAGATCGATCCATGGTCATTTGGGATCGATCCTTGATCGATACGTGTACCATTCGAATCGATCAAGATGAATTCTTTTTTGGATGAGATCAATCAGAGACAATCTTGGGGTGGGACGCAAGCTCTTGTGAAAATTTGGTGGCATTTGGACTTGTAGATTTGTGGTTATGATCGATCCATGTTAGGAGTTGTAGCAGGATGGTGTCTTCGTATCGATTTGTGAATAGATCGATCGGTTCATATGGATCAAATGGCGGTGATGTGGAGCGATTAGCTAGGGTAGATTCACTTTTAATGCCGTGTGACCGCTTCCTCCTCTTTTCCATGCTTTGTTTGTATCGTCCTGGAATGCTTAATTTCGTATCGATGATCTAAAGGCTGCTTCGTATCGATGTAATCCAACCTCTCTCGTATCGATTGTTGATGCTGATTTCGTATCGATGTAATTTGTCTCATTTCATATCCATCATGATTCAACCTCCTTCGTATCCATCAAATTCAGTCTAATTTGTATCCATGGAAAATTGTCACTTCGTATCGATCTCATATTTACATGCTTCGTATCGATCCAAGCATTCACATATATCGTATCGATCGGCCATTGATTGATACTATGAACATATATCAGATCGATATGAATGTCATCCCTTTCGATCAATACAAAATGGCCACTAAATGATCGATATGAAATAAGACAAATTACATCGATATGAAATCAGCATCAACAATCGATACGAGAGATGTTGGATTACGTCGATACGAAATAAAGCATTCTAGGACGATACAAACAAAGCATGGAAAAGAGAAGGAAGCGGTCACGCGGCAATAAAAGTGGACCTACCCTAGCTTATCGCTCCACATCATCGCCATTTGATCGATACGAACCGATCGATCTGTTCACAAATCGATACGAAGACACCAACCTGTTGCAACTCCAAACATGGATCGATCACAACCACAAATATTCAAGTCCAAATGCCACCAAATTTTCACAGGAGCTTGCGTACCACCCCAAGATTGTCTCTGATTAATCTCAGCCAAAAAACACTTCATCCTGATCGATACAAATAGTACATGTATCGATCATGGATCGATTCCAAATGACCATGGATCCATCTAGTGGGCCCACCCATGTGAGAGAAGGAGTATTTCAAGATCTGAGCTAGATATTTTCAGCCTACGCCTATAAATAGTAGCAATATGCCTGCAGAAAAGGGACTTTTGACTCTTCTATGCCGAGACTCTGCTGAAAACTCCATTGTAACTCGAGTGCTTGAGTTGTAATCAGTTGTAACTAGTTAGCAAAGTCAATAAATAACAAACTTTCCATAACGGGCGTAGGCTACAACGCCGAACCACTCCAAATTCTTGTGTTCTTACATTTCCGTTTGTCTGTTTTGGTGTGTTTGTTAGATTAACCTCCTTTTCCATTTATATTCTTCATTTTAATCTCTTTAAATAGTCCGAAGAGTGTTGTGCCCAATTTTGGTACAAACACTTTGGTGCTTTCACTGAGAAAACCCAACTTTTCTCCTGCTCGTTGGATCTACTACCAACTTTTCTCCTGCTTCCAGATCAACATCCAGTAGTTTGTTCCAACCTATTCAGATTGCATCAAATCTAGGAAGAGCTACATCATTCACCATGGTTACTACAAGAACCGCTTCAACTGCTGCAGATCTGGAAGGACGGGATATACAGAATCCCGCACAACTGCCCGCTACAGGCCATAACTCAGCTGGACCTTCAGATCCACAGGGCTTTGTCACCAGGGAGGAGTTCCAAATGCTGATGAAAGAACTAACTCAGAGCCGCCAGCAGCTCACCCAGCAGATCCATGCCAACACGGAGCTAACCAACCGAATAAACAAGGAAAGATAAAGGAGATCCAGAAGGGATCACGCTTCTTATTAATCCACCGAAAGCTTAGCCTCTTCTGATTTCAACCATAGATCTACACGTCCACGGCTGGATGGAAGATATGCCAAGCCTTCGGGCATCAGCGTATTCTGAATCTTGGGCAAGCTGGAACTGGTCCCTCCACGGGGCACAAGGCTGGACCCTCCTCCCGAGGAGGGGCACTTTCCTATCACACCACTGATAGCCATGCAGCTGCCGTTGCTATATACTTGGAAGCTGACATTCAGAACCAAGCAGATTAGATCCTTCGTCAACGCAATCATACTCCCGAACCATATGTGCCCGATGATCTGGAGCCAAGAGGCGAGGTACGGACCGTCAAACACGCCCGGACCATCCTCGCACTGTGAAACCCGACCACACCATGGCTTAGAATATCCAAATGCTAGACATTCCAACCATGATCTATTAGATGATCCATGAAAGTCAAGGCCTCACCAATGACGATTGGGGAATCTCCCGAAGTCATACTCCATTCACTGATGACATCCTCTATGCTGAACCATCTCGCCGATTCAGGATGCCATCTTTACCTGTTTATGAAGGGAGCTTAGATCCTAATCAGCATATCCTAAAGTATGAATGGCTCATGAAAGCCGCTCGAGCTAACGATGCTATTAAATTTAGAAGCTTTCCTGTTTCCCTAGGGGGCATCGCAACCATGTGGTTTACTCATTTACCACCTTGATCCATTTCATGCTTTGATCAGTTGGCAACCAAGTTCGTTTAACAGTTTCGTATGCACGTCATGAGGCCGAAGGACGTTAACACCTTATCCAACATCACTCAAGCTTCTAGAGAGACACTCAAAAATTATCTAGAAAGGTTTCACGCTGCCTGTGCTAAGGTCAGCAATCCAAAGGACAATTCAATCTTGATGGCGTTGACTAAGGGAATCGACCCCGATTCCGAATTTGGTAATTGGCTGGTTGGGAAGCCACCTGCATCGTTGTATTGTTTCTATGCTAAGACTGCCCAGTTCTTGAGGAGAGAAGGCACTAGACGATCAAGGAAGCAGGACGATGTGGGTCCCAGTGTCGAAGGCATTCAAAGTAATGTTGCTGTGAAATAGACTGGTGAGAGTTCCAGTAAAGTGCATTCGAATATACAAAATAAGCAAAATCAGCAGAAAGGTGATGGAGGTCAGGGTAAGAAGCGAGATCAAAATCGCGGACCATGACGCAAAGGTCCCATGTTTGACCAATATACCCCATTGAATACGTCCCTGGAGAATGTTTATTTGCAGACATGTAACACTGGACAATATAAAAAGCCTACTCCGAAACAGTCATCTGAGAAGCAGATTCAGACTAGGAAATTCTGTAGATTCCACGATTGCTATGGTCACAATATTAACGAATGTCGCCATCTACAAGACATCATTGAGAAGTTAATCCAAGAGAGAAAGTTGGAACAATATGTTCGGGTGCCACAGGCTGGAGGTGCGGGCCCATTAAACCTAAATCAAGGTCAAAATCAGGCTAGACAGAAGGAACCCGCGCGTACTGGCAGGAGATTAGTTATTAAAACAGTTAGTGGTGGTCCTCATCTAGCTGATCGGAGCTGGAGGAAATGGAGTCGTATGCCAGTTCAATTAGGCATGCAGACTTCGAATGTTGCAGTAATGTTGATGATGGGGCTCTGGCGAAACAACAGAAGAAGATGACAGATGACATCGTTTTTCGAAACAGAGACGCTGATAGAGTCGAAGCCCCCACTATTGATACACTAGTCATATCGTCTCAAGTAGGTCCTGCTTGGATGAAGATGATCTTGGTAGATAGTGGAAGCTCCGTTAATATTCTGTTTAAACGAGCTTATGACCAGATGAAAATGGAAGTGAAGGACTTGAAGCCGTGTCAGTCTCGTATACATGACTTTAATGGGAGTGCAACGATACCCTCTAGGATGGTGGAGTTGCTAGTTAAGTTAGGAATCGGAGGTCACCGGAGAGTCCGGATGTTACAGTTCATTGTGTTGGACATTAATTCTCCGTATAATGCTTTCTTGGGCCGACCGGCCCTAGCTGAATTCATGGCAGCCATTGCCCCATGGCGCTTAACTCTTAAGTTCCCCATAGACAACGAGGTTGGAGTTGTTCAAGGAGATCAGGCAGATGGACACGCCTGTTATGTTATTGAGCTGCGGAGGTGCAAAGGAAGGAGAAGGGCAAGGACGTAGAGGAATCTCTCGGCGTCCATTTCACCGATAATTAACAGCTAAAACCTAGGCCTAGGCCAGGGCACCACAACCAGTTCCTAAAAGATCTTGATCCACAAGACAATTATAATGAAGAAGAAGTCAAAGACAGTCAAGTTTCCCCGGTAGAGTTGATGATCAATGTTTCGATCGGTGATGATGATGAATCCAGAATGATAAAGGTCGGATCTCAGCAAAGCCAATAGATGAGAGAGGAATTGGTTGAATTTCTTCGGGAAAACCTCGACGTGTTTGCTTGGACGCACTCAGACATATGTGGGATTTCGTCGGACATCGTGAGCCATGCATTGAATATTGACCTGCACCATGTCCCGGTCAAACAAAAAAGGCGCGGTATGGATCCAGAGAGATCTGCCGCCCTGAAAGAAGAGGTGGATAAACTCAAGACGAACGGGTTCATCCGAGATGCATTATATTCATAGTGGGTATCCAGCCCAGTGCTTTTCAGGAAAACAAACAGGAAATGGAGAACTTGTGTGGACTACTCAAACCTGAATAAAGACTACCCTAAAGACAGCTTTGCGCTTCCTAGAATTGATCAGCTTGTAGATTCAATGGCCGGACATGAGCTCTTGTCTTTTGTGGATGCGTATTCTGGCTACAATCAGATACCGATGCACCTACCTGATCAGGAGCATACCAGCTTTGTCACCGACCTGGGTTTCTATTGCTATAAAGTGATGCCGTTCGGACAGAGGAACGCCGGGGCAACCTATCAGAGACTCGTCAGCTGAATGTTCACTAACCAGATTGGGAAAACCATGGAAGTGTACGTAGATGATATGCTTGTGAAATCACGATTGTCCATCAATCATGTCAAAGATCTGGAAACAATGTTCAACATCCTCCGAGAGTACTGAATGAAGCTCATCCAGTTGAAGTGTCACTTTGAAGTTGCATCCGGAAAGTTCCTTGGATTCATTGTCAACGCTCGAGGCATTGAAGCCAGTCCCGATGGGCGATTTGAAATCTCAAGACTCCCAGAACTATAAAGAAAGTACAAAGCCTCAACGGGAAGGTAGCAGCTTTGAGCAGATTCATTTCCAAATCCACCGACAAATGCATTCCCTACTTCGATCTAATCAGAAAAGGAAAATAGAACTTTGAATGGACTGAGGAGTGTGAAGGCGCATTCCGAGCTCTGATTCAACACCTGGCGACGCCACCAATTCTGTCAAAGCCGGTTGATCATGAAAGATTGTACATCTATTTGGCGGTTTCGGCAAACGCCATCAGTGCCGCATTAGTTCGTGAGGAGGACCGGGTCCAACGACCAGTCTATTATGTCAGCAAACAATTGACCGGGGCAGAAAGGAACTATTCAAAGTTAGAAAAGCTCGCTTACTACCTCGTTAATGCCTCGAGAAAGCTCCGACCATATTTCGAGACTCATCCGATCACAGTCTACACCGACCAGCCATTACGACATGTCCTTATGCGGCTTGAGACGTCTGGTAGGCTACTCAAGTGGAACATCGAGTTGAGTCAGTTTGATATTGCTTATACACTGCGATGAGCCATCTAAGGACAAGTTCTAGCAGACTTCATCGCTAAATTTACTATACCAGAGGACTTGCCCCAAACCAGTGAACCTCCCAAACACATATGGAAGCTCTACATTGACGGTGCATTAAATGACCGGTGCTAAGGCACTGGAGTTGTATTTGAAGCCCCAGAAGGTCAATCCATATGTTATGCTTTGATGTTTGACTTCCGCGCACAACAACGAGGCCGAATATGAAGCTTTACTCGCCGGACTCTGACTTGCCATTGACTTGAGAATTATTGCTATGGAGATCTACTACGACTCACAACTGGTTGTATGTCAGGTTTTGTGGAGAATACCAAGCCAGAGATTGGAGATTTGCTGCTTACCTTGCTCGGGCTCAAGAAGTGTTGAATCAGTTCGACTACTACGTTATTCATTACATACCCAAGAGTACAATCAGAAGGTGGATTCGTTGGCAAAACTGGCCAGCACCGGTGAAGCGCAGTAAATGGGACTCGTCCTCGTTGAGACAATTACCTCTCTGAGTATCGATCAGATGGAGGTGGACTGGGTGCACGAGGCAACGCCCGAGAAGGAGTCATGGATGATCCCACTCAGAAACTAAATTGAACATGGAACTTTGCCTAAGTGTAGAAGTTAGAAAAGGCAAGTTCTCCAGAAAGCTTCGCGATTCATTATCCAGAATGGAGTCGTGTACATGAGGGGATACTCTGTTCCTTTACCCCGGTATATTGCCCACTACAAGATTAAACGAGCGTTACATAATGTGCATGAAGGAGAATGTGGCGATCACATTGGGGGTGGGGCAAGCCCTTGCTAAAAAGGTACTACGATACAGATATTGTTGGGCGACTGTGAATCGAGATGCATTAGACTATGCTAAAAAATGTGATCGATGCTAGAAACATGCTTGGATACCAAGTGCCCCGCCTACCGATATCACTCAGATGGTCAGTCCCTGGCCGTTTTCCACTTGGGGCATCGATATAATTGGATCTTTACCTCTGGCTAAAGGCGGTGCGAAGTACGCCATCGTTGGAGTTGACTACTTTACCAAATGGGTAGAAGCTGAGCTCCTTGCTACCATCACGATGAAGAAAGTAATCAACTTTGTTGTCCGCAACATCATCTGTCGTTTTGGCCTCCCACATACGATTATCACTGATAACAGGACCCAGTTCGACAATGTCGAGTTCAATAACTTCTGTCAACGTTTCCATATTCAGAAGAAGTTCTTAGCGGTTGCTCACCCTCAAGCAAATGGACAAGTCGAAGCTGTTAATAAAGTTATCAAGTCCATTCTGAAGAAGCGACTGAAAAAGGCCGAAGGTAGATGGGTCGATGAACTTCCCATGGCCCTATGGGCATACCGAACTACCCACAAGTCTACGACCGGCCACACTCCATTTTCACTTTCCTACGGCTCCGAGGCCGTTATCCCAGTAGAACTGGAAGTGCCTTCTCACCGTGTGACCTACTATGATCCGAAGACGAATGCCATTTTACTTGCTGAATCCCTGGATCTATTGGATGAGTAGCGCGAAGAGGATGATTTAAGGGTAGCCGCACATCGAAGTCGAGTCGCCTAATTATATACAATGCTAAGGTCCGACCCAGAACCTTTGAGCTTGGCGATCTCATATTCAAGAGAATTTATCCAGTCCCTTCGCATATGAAACCAACATGGGAAGGACCGTATGTTATTGAACGGAGACTAGGAAACGGCACATTCAAATTATCAATTGTTGATGGTCTCACTTTGCCGAGAGCTTGGAACAGCAAGAGTCTCCGGCACTATTACACATGACAGGCTTTATTTATTCATTTAGTCTAATTTTCATTGGAAATTTGTTTTTGCACTTCGAAATTTGAACTGGTAATAATGCAACCGACTTTGTCGTACTTTCTTATTTCAGTAATAAAATGCAAACTCGTCGAGCCAGAGCGGCAATTCTTGAAATGCATCTTGTGACCATTACAATGCACAGAGAGCTAAGTTCCGTCACACAGTGGGACTTATTCAAATAGGGAGTGACTGTGATACGACCAGTCACTCGCTAAGTGAAACCCCAGGCTCGGGGGAAAACAATTATACTGAAGCCAAAAAGGATTGATACACGACAATCCTCCAACAAACTCCGGTTTCCAGAGTGCGAGATGGAGTACAAATTGCAAATCCAAAATGTGGGTTTGAGGAGGATGGACCCATCCAACCACAACTTCGCCCATGTACAATCTAAACTCGAGGAGGATGGATCCGTCCATCTGCGAATTTGCTTGCCTACTCAGGGTGGATGTAATCCGACCGTCCACGTCCCTGATCAATTTATCATTCCTGGAGTGCGAACGAGATTCCAACATTTAGGCAGATGTGACTGACCGTCTGTCGATCAACTCCAGATTCCTAGAGTGCGAATTGGAGTATAAACATCAAGATGGGCGTGCTTGACCACCCATCAACTAATTCTAAGTCCCCAAAGTGTGGACCGGAGTATAAACACAAATTAGATGTGACTGACCACCCACAAATCAATCTATGTCCCTAAAGTGCTGATGTAATTTTGAATATCAAAAGGGTGTGACTGACACTGACCACCTGTAAAATAACTTAAGTCCCCGGAGTGCGGACATATCTTTAAACATTAAACAGGTGTGACTGACCACTCGTAAAACAACTTAAGTCCCCGGAGCATGGACATAACTTTAAACATTAAACAGGCGTGACCGACCGCTGACACACTAGTGCAATCCCTAGGGTGTGGATGTGATTACCAGTGGATGAGTGAGTGTGATCCGACCACATAAACTTGTCTCGTTTCAACTTTGTTCCAACTAAGTTAAGCTCAATTTATTGAAGGACGAAAGCGACTGTCGACCGACCACTTCAATTCATCCCTAGGACTGGGGGCAGAACTCAAGTACCAGCTGCTGATTGAGACAATACAACATAGAGACTCAACTTAACGTTTGGTTACGACCCGAAGTCATGACTTTGGGACTTGACAACCGAACTTAAGTCCCATTCAAAAAACTAAAGCCTCAAAAGTACATTGAATGGAAAATCGAGCGCTAAAACACTTAAGAAAATAAACACAGAGTTATGCTGAAAACAAAATAGAATTTCATTTCAACTATTCTTTGGAAGAAAAGGATAAGTATAAAAAATTATTTCGAGAATTCCTATAAGTAGGGGCCGAACCCGCATCTATACATGGCCTACGGGAAGCAAAAATAAATTCCTATCTATCTACCAAAATACGGGGGAAAAGAGCATGTCTACACCTCGGCTTCTTCTTCTTCTTCCTCGGCGTTGACCCACTGGAACTACCGCTCGGATGCCTCTTCGAGCCTTTACCTTTTGCGGGTCGATCTCCTATCGGGGGGATTACCGAGGTCTCTTCCTCCGAACTCACGGGATCATGATACTTTTTGAATTCGGAGCCGGAGGAATCGTGGTACTTTCAATTTTGGAAGACGAGGGAGGCACGCCAGTGTCGACAACTGTACCACCAGGAGAAATCATTCGCAGAGGAGCCGGGCCATGACCCGCCATGCCACCTCCAATACCACTGGCTTGTATGACTACTTCCATTATGGCATTAATCTCCGCCATTATCTCTTCCTCATGAATCGGTTGAGCATCCACGGGGATGCTACTAGTTTGGCCCAAAGAACTAGTAACAAATACACCTTAGCCTAAGACAAAAGGCAAGTCAATGAGGGGATCACTCTGGTGACCGAGGAGTTCCTCCATCATTTGTTCATCAAGAATAAAAGCGCTCTCATGAACTTCTCCGGTCGATGTGGCAGCCGTAGTGATTGTTGCCTCTGTCATATTGGCCTATTGCTCTTGGTGTAGCTCTTGGGTTGTAGGAGGCTCAGCCGGTGCGACTCCTATAACTGAATGAAGATAAGAAAAGGTGTTAGTGACTACTTCAAACAACGCTTCCGACTTTAAATAAACATGAGAAGTGTTCAAAATACCTTCCTCAGATTGGCTCGCGGGTGGAGCCGGAGCACCATTAGAAACATGCTCGTGAACCGGGGACAAACTTGGTTGATCGGGATCATAAGTAGGCACAACTGGAGGATCTACTATAGAAGTAGGTTCGGGTTGGGTTGATGCAGGTATTTCAGAACTTGCTTCGTGATGATCAACTCCAGACCCCTTTCCAACATCCATATGCTGAGCAACAAGCTTCTCCTTTTCATAAGTGATAATGGCATCATGGAGAACCTTTCTTTCATCCTCGGTCAATATCCGATTCTGTAGCTCAAAGTCGTCAATAGATATAGTATTGCGGTCCGTTTTCTCATCTTCTACCAAACGGCACCAAGCATTATATAGATGTGATGGGTAATCTTTGAGCCAGCTCAGGTTACGGTGCTTCAAAACATTGACATTATATGAGATCAGGAGATCCTCAATGTCACCCTCTAACCTGGTCTCCGCCGCTCTTACTTCACCCTCAATCCCTGGCCTCGGCTTCCTGAACCTTCACTATTGCCACATCCCTCTCATCCATGAGCACCACAGCCTGCTCGAACGTTTCCTGAGCGACTTTATTAGCATCATCTTTTTCTTTGACGACTTCAACAAATTTGGCTTTGAGTTCCTTAAGCTTTTTTAGCACAGCGTCCCTTTTGGCTACGACTGTGGTGGTCCTATGGCCTATCTCTTCGACCAAGGCCAAGTGTTCCTGCCTCATTTTCTCTATAGACTTATTTACCTCATCGGCTTTCCGAGTAGCTTCCATATCTGCTTTCCATGAAGACTCATTCTCATTGGTGAGCACCTGAATTATGCGGTCTCTCTGAGTGAGATCGATTTCTAGTTTCTCGATTGTCTTTGCCCGCTCAAAGGCCACCGCTGAAGCTTTCTTGGCTGTCTTCATCCATTCCCGATACTGACTATAGTCGTCGTGAACATAGTCATGTACCGTCTATTCTGCCTCATTGGGAATCTGCTTTAAGTACGGGGGAAATATAAAGCCATCAAAGCAAACGGTCGAAAAGACTTTCTTCAACTTGGCGATTCTATTTGCTCCTTCCCCGGTGGGTTCTAAAGCCGTCTATTCAGTACTAACGATAGGAGCTTTGGCATCAGTTCTCCGACGTAGTTCGTCCGACCTCGAAGTTTGAAGAGGTGGTACTTGACGTGAAGGTTCTAAGGACTGTTTACCAAAACCAGAATGTTTGGAAGGAATTCTAGATGGCGAAGAGCGTGATCGTGATTGGCGCCTGTACTCCCTTTCCCTCTCCCTATCTCTTTCCCTCTCATAACGCACCCTCTCTTGACTGGAGTAGCCGCGATCACGTTCTTTTTCGGCCTCGCACCTACGAGACTCAGAATATGAGCTAGATGAATGGCGCGCAGAACGGAGATTACCGAGCATAGATCCCTGCCTTGACATCATATATGTAAAATGAAAAGAGAAACAGAGTTGGTAATCTCCAGAGATAAATAGCTTGTGATTAGAAATTGTGTGGTGCCGTGAAGTGTGTGTATGCATGTGCAAACCCCCCAACCAACCAGTTGTAATAGCCGTACTCGGAGGAGTTGGCTCTCCTATGTCTAAGGCGCTTTGAACCCCCTCTAATCTGGTATCTTGGTGCAAAGGCAAGTCATCCGGAACGGGGATGTCCGCCAGTCCCGTAAAAGAGCTTTTCATCTGCGAAGGAGGAATCTCTTGACTAGTAGGAGGCAAAGAGACTATGATGGTTTTGCGCCTTACAGATTTTTGAGCAGTAGATTTGCCTCTTCTCTTTCGATCTAAAGATCGAGGACTTTGCGAAGGCCCAGCTGCTGGCTCATCTCCAGCAGACATATTCTCATCATCACCTTGTTCAGTAATTACTATCCCGGGATCTCTCCTTCGAGCTTGCCTCACCGGGGACGTCCTAAGAACTCCTACAAGTCCAATGCTTTGATCTCTATCAATTAGCCCAACGACAATCAGTTCATCCGTAAGGAATTCATCAATCTCTTTGTACTCGGCGGTCACCTCTTTTAGAACTCTTACAATCTCCTTAAATTAAGCACCTTCAGGTTGCGGAATCAAGGCTATGAAAGCAAGAAAGTATTAGATTCGGCACCAACTACTATTATCCAGTTAATCAGCAAAGAGGCTAGAGCACTTACGTCTTGCTAGCCACCATCTGGCGAACCCTGGTGGACACCGAATAAAGAACAATTCGGTCTTGAAATAGCTCAGCTTGGTCTAAGCCCCAATCACGATCTGATAGTTCCTAACTGCCTCTAAGAAAGTGATGGAAGGGTTGTACCCGCGACTCTTTACATTGAATAAGAATCTGATCTCTTCTACTGTTGGAGGGCGGAAGAGATGCTCCATGAAGATGACCAAAGACTGTTCAACAGGGCATACTCATTCGGATGCAATTGGGATGGAGCAATCCTCAAGAAAAATAGAACTTCTCGGATGAACTGGTTAAAAGGAGGAAGTGTCCCGGCTACACATATAAATCTATTGCAGGCTATGTACCCTTCCGGGGGAGTGTGGGCTCTATCCTCTGGCCCTAGCAACAAGACATCGTTTATTGATAGCCCATGCCATAGACAAATCCTACCTAGCATATCTTCAGAAATATTGGAAGGAACGAAATCTTGTGGTTGTTAGATAAAAACTGCTCCAGGTAGCTCATCCGAAGCAAGGCTAATAACTTCGGCAGCGATAGCCGGCATTCCGATTACTGGAGGGGTGGACTATAGACAACCCGCGACTCTGAACTTCCGGGCTCCATAGCTATTGAACTTAGTGAAAATCATCGTTAGGCGACAATAAACCCATGTTCCTCCAGCGTGAAGTGTGTGAATGTGTTGTGCAATGATAATATTTAGAAATTCTATGGAATTTGCAAGATGTTCGAACGACAAGACTTCAAAATTCAATTGGAGTGACCGTCATCGCTGACCATTACAACCGTGCCATCAAGACTTCAGAGATCGATCCAAGTTAAAGTTGTCATATTTGTCAAGATATAGTTCCATCGACGAGCTTCGAAGGGCAGTCAAATACGCAGTGAAATGGTTAAGTCCAATTATGCAAGGCAGAAGCTCGTCGGAGTGAAGTATTCGAGTGTGAAAAAATTTGGTATCCATCAGAATGCAAGTTCGGATAGATCATCAGAAGTGCTATTCGTATCGATCAGGGAAGTCAGAATTTCGTATCGATCGCCGAAAGGTCAATTCGTATCGATCAAAAGCCCTCGACTTCGTGACGATTGCATACAACGCCTTTGTATTATCCCTAGATCCAAGCCTTCATATCGATCGCTTTGGATCGATATGAACTCCCATCATCGATCGATACGAAGCTTCCCACTCCATCGGTATGAAGTTCCATCGTCCAGATCGATACGAACTCGTCTGCCATCCATCATCGATACGAATGCGACCTTCACTCCATCACCCATCATCGATACGAATGCTCCTTTGGTACCCATCTACGCTTCTTCCTCTTAGATCAACTCGAGCTCCATCTCTTCCTTCCTCAACCATGCTCCGACCCATTTCCGGCCTCAACAAAATGGGAATCAATCGCGATTGTGAATGGAATGGCGTTAGATCTCGAATCTCATCATTTGAGAGTGAATTTATGGCTTTAATTACCTAATTTAGGATGTTAATTCGAAGGATTAAGGAATTAAATAGCTTGGAGACGAAGGTAGTTTCTAATTCTTGGTTTTTCAATCGGCAAAAGCAGGGCAGAAAAATGAGAGCAAGTAAAAGATTTTTCTAAGTACAAATCCATATTTATATGGTTCAAACCTTGGCAGATGTCGTTACGTCTCCCAGTGCAAAATGACTGTTTAAAACGGTCTCCAATATCACCGATGCGAGAGCCCTCTTCATATCCTTCCACCCAATCGATAGAAACAACCTATTCGTATCCATTTACCATCGGTCCAAAACATAGATGTTCGTATCCATCGATGACCCATCGATACGAACGATGCAACGGAGACTCGTTTGAACCATTCGGACCCATCGGCGATTCATCGATACGAAATGACAACTTCGTATCCATCACTTTAAAGTCCACAAAAAATTCGTATCCATCGATACGAAACATTTTAAAGGGCCAACTGATTTGTATCGATTACCATCGATATGAAGAAGGTTTTTCTACTTCTCAAATTGATCCAGGAGAGGACCGACCCAAAGAGATACACTAAAACGACCATCAAGCGTTGTTACAACTCGAATTTCACATTGATCCAGGAGAGGATCGATACGAAACTCGATACAAAAAAAGATTTGACAACGACCCGTGAATGTGCAAACATTGACGGGAGTCAGGTTAACATACATGCATGTATGATGGACTAACATTCAATTTTCAAAATTCACAGGAATAGAATGCTCACCTTATGATAATTACAACAGCGAACAACAAATTGCTACTACTCAACACTCAGTTACAACAATGCACTACATAATCATTGGCAGTCAACAAGTCAACATTTATATTACTGGAAATCAATCAAAGGTTACATCTTTTGACAAAAATACTCAGAATGAAGATTGCAGCTTTTCAAAGCACCTCATGTTCTCACAAGATGTACTTTAGGGGGCAAATGTTATCCCGCCTTTTGGCAAGGCCGTGACGCCAAGTAATTGACTGGAAACCAAAGGCAGACCGTCCCAAAGATCGATTATACATGTCTACTATGGATACTGGCAAATTTGGTCCGAGTCCGGATCGAGCTATAATTGACTTGACATGACATGGCAAGCAGAGTTATGAGAGCCAACATTCCAAATTTCAAGTCAATCAGAGTTCGTATGCTCAAGATATTGATCGATCAAGATGCACGAAGGAAGCCTCATTTCGTATCCATCATGATTCAACCTCCTTCGTATCCATCAAAGTCAGGCTAATTCGTATCCATGGAAAATTGTCACTTCATATAGATCTCATATTTACACACTTCATATCGATCCAACCATTCACATATTTCGTATCGATCGACCATTGATCGATACGAATAACATATATTGGATTGATACGAATGTCATCCCTTTCGATCGATATGAAGAGGCCATTGAATGATCGATACAAAATAAGACAAATTACATCGATACGAAATCGGCATCAACAATTAATACGAGAGAGGTTGGACTACATCGATACGAAGTAGCCTCTGGATCATCGATACGAAATAAAGCATTCCATGATGATACAAACAAAGCATGGAAAAGAGAAGGAAGCGGTCACACGGCATTAAAAGTGGATCTACCCTAGCTTATTGCTCCACGTCACCGCCATTTGATCGATACGAACCGATCGATCTATTCACAAATCGATACGAAGACACCGGCCTGCTGCAATTCCAAACACGGATCAATCATAACCACAAATCTACAAGTCCAAATGCCACCAAATTTTCACAGGAGCTTGCGTCCCACCCCAAGATTGTCTCTGATTGATCTCAGCCAAAAAAGACTTTATCTTGATCGATACGAATGGTACACATATTGATCATGGATCGATCCCAAATGACTATGGATCGATCTGGTGGGACCACCCACGTGAGATAAGGGGTATTCTGAGATCTAAGCCAGATATTTTCAGCCTATGCCTATATATAGCAGCCATATGCTTCCAGAAAAGGGACTTTTGGCTCTTCTATGCCGAGACTCTGCTGAAAACTCCATTGTAACTCGAGTGCTTGAGTTGTAATTAGTTGTAACCAGTTAGAAAAGTCAATAAAACAACAAACTTTCCATAGCGGATGTAGGCTACAACGCCGAACCACTCTAAATTCTTGCGTTCTTACATTTTTGTTTGTCTGTTTTGGCGTGTTTGTTAGATTAACCTCCTTTTCCATTTATATTCTTCATTTTAATCTCTTCAAATACGTCCGAAGAGTGATGTGCACAATTTTGGTCAAACAGATGTAATTCATGGTGGGCGACATCCAGCGGGGACAAGCAAATGGGCAAAGAACAGATATATTAAGGAGGTTAGAGATTGTATTCTCAATCCATTAAGAGGCCCCGCTGAAAAATCCACGACTCAATATTCCAATGCCAAATCTTGTCGTCACCCCCAAGAGTTAAAGAAGGGAGATCGTCATCCACACAACGATTCCTTAATAATCACATTTCAAATTAGACAGCCTATCGTTTCCAAAATTCTTGTGGATATGGGTAGTGCGGTCAATGTCATTTTTAAGCATTCCTTTGATCAGATGAACTTCCCTGTGAACAAGCTAGAGCCCAGCATGGAACCAATCTTCGGATTCAACAACAAAAAGTCGACTCTAGCGGGTCAAATAAAATTGCTAGCACAAATGGGGTGCCACCATTTTTCAGAACATTCGAGACTCTCTTTGTGATTATAAACCAGCCATCCTACTACAAGACCTTCTTTGGCCGACCTACGCTTGGTGAGATAGATGCTTTAGTCTCACCGAAGTATCTGATGGGGAATTTCTTGACGGAGAGAGTCCGCGGCATAGTCCTAGGGAAGCAATTTAGCTCGCGAGAAATGTATTTTGCTATAATTGATCGGTATAAAAGGGAGTCTTCTTTTTACTTTGATTCTTCCGCTGTTTTTCATCCTTCGGATGATGGATTTTTACATAAAACATTCGAAGCAAAAATTTAATCTAATAAGACTAACAAACACATGTATGAAAGGTATATTCCTCTTAGAGGCAAGAGGAAGAGAACCGATGCTAATTCTGCTGAAGAAAGCCCAATCGTCACTGAATTTGATTGCCGAGGGGAAACAAAAAGAATAAAACCTATATAAGACCTTGAGGAGGCATGCATAGATTCAGATGATACCACTAAAGTAGTCAAAGTAGGAAAGGAATTGGATAGCAACTTGAAGAAAAACTTAATCCAGTTTCTTAAGACTAATAAGGACGTGTTTGCTTGGTCTCATTCGGATATGGTGGGGATTGATCCGTTGGTCATGTGTCATGCGCTAAACATCAATCCAGAAGCAACCCCCATTAGACAGAAAAAGGGACAGTTAGATAGAGTACGATCTGATGCCTTGAAAGAAGAAGTTAAAAGACTACTTGAAAATGGGTTTACTTGGGAAATATACTATCTAAAATGGCTAGCAAACCCAGTGATGGTAAAGAAATCAAATGGAAAGTTGAGGACTGGCACCGTTGATACTGACTTGAATAAGGCTTGTCCGAAAGAATGTTTCCCACTACCGCGAATTGATTAGTTGGTTGCCGCAACTAGTGGACACAAATTATTATCTCTCATGGATGCATATTCAGGATACAATCAAATTCCCATGTTCAAGCCGGACGAGGAACACACTAGTTTCATTATTGAATGAGGAATCTACTGTTATAAAGCAATGCCTTTCGAACTAAAGAATGCAGAGGCTACTTATCAAAGGCTGGTCAACAGGATGTTTAAGGAGAAGATTGGCCGAAATATGGAGGTTTATGTGGATGACATGCTAGTGAAGTCTTATGAGGCTAAAAGTCATGTCGGAGATCTAGAAGAGATGTTCAGAATACTATGGAAATAACATATGAAACTGAACCCACAGAAATGCTCTTTTAGAGTCTATTCAGAAAATTTTTAGGCTACCTTGTAAGTGCTCAAGGGATTGAAGGTAGCCCAGACCAAATTCAAGCTATCAAGGACATGGCCGAACCCAAGACTAGTAAAGAGGTAATGAGTCTGAACGGGACAATAACCGCTCTAAGCAGATTCATTTCCAAAGTGACTGATAAATGTATCCCCTTTTTCGACGAAATCAAGAAAATGAAAAACTTTGAATGTGGAAGATTGTAGAAAAACTTTTCAAGAGTTCAAAAGCCATTTGGAAAAGCCACCGATACTATCTAGTCCCGAGAATGGAGAGATCTTGTACTTATACACGGTAGTTTCGAAGCATGCGGTCAATTCAGTGTTGATTAAAGAAGTTGTATGTAGGCGATTAAAAGACGAGGAAGTTCGGTACCCAATGATAGAAAAGCTAGCTTATTGCTTGATGCTTACGGCACAAAAAGTTAGAGCATACTTTGAAGCACATCCGATAAGGGTATTGACCAATTTTCCCCTCAAACAAGTTTTTAGTAAGCTGGAAACTTCAGGTACGCTGGTAAAATGGGGGATCGAACTTAGTCAGTATGATATTGAATTTCAGCCACGAGTCGCTATCAAAGGTCAAGCATTGGCCGATTTTATTAATGAATGTACTAACTTCATTAAGGACAATCAAAAAATGAAATAGATCGGAAACCTATTTGGAAGTTATTTGTCGATGGCACATCGAATGAAGAAGGGGCCAGTGTAGGATATGTGATAATAACACCAGACGGACACCACTTACATTATGCCTTGAAGTTAGTGTAACATCCCTTATCTAGAGGACCAAAGCTAAGCACTACAGATTCTACAGTCATCTATAGTATTAACTTCTAGCGACTAAATACAGTTATGTTAATAGTATCCAAAATATCAGAAGCACTTGAATATGAAACAAAATCACATATTTCAAAAACAACATTTTACCGATTACATTTCAAAACACATGTTTCACATTCAAACTATATAATCCCATAATCATTTCCTAGGTTCAGATAAAATATAATTATTACATAAATACGCCAAGAGCGAAATATGATGAAGCCTTTGGTTGACCGGAGTACTATATAAACATAACTGTCTTAAATATAACACAGCGGAATAAAACCAAAACAAAACAAAACTGCAACTCCTAAATAGCTATCCGTTAGCCACCTGCTCGTCTCCGGAAGCTTTATTCATCAACCTACTGAAACCTGTAAAACCTCAACTCTCAGCCTACTCATATCAATTTTGAGCACCCGTGAGTTTAAGGGGAAAAACATAAACTTCGGGTCAGACATAAAGCCTTGTGTGAATAATACTATACATCTCGGTTATTTGATACCAAGTGAGATCACGCCGCTTAGTGGAACAGGTTTCTCCTCAATAATATCCTTTTAAAACATATCTTTTGCAAACATTTATCCTACAATCAAAACTGGTTAAAACTGTAAAGCATTATTATGTAAACATACATATCAGGTAACAAATGAACTATCTGTCCGAACACTATAGTTTTGTTTGGCTAACTACTAACCTTTCACTGACTCGGGCTTACCATACAATGTAATAAAAATAATCTAACACCTATTAGACACTTCTCTTCGGGACGGTCTATCACTAACTACCTTTAAAAATACTCCCCTTCTGCACGCTCTATCCTTAACTTAACATCTCCCAGGGTCACCTGATCCTAATGGTTTTGCAGGCTCACCAATAACCTATATGTATACAAATATATATTCCCTTCTGTGTGTAATCATGATTTTAGTCTTACCTGTGACAAAACCCTACACACTGGAATTTTGGACTAAATTAGCTGGGGCTAATAGCTAATGTATAGGGCGCGACCCTATACCAGTCCCATCTTGTATTCTAATATCTGAGTCATTTTACTTAGTGTAATCTTCCCTTAAATTTTCCTTGAAAACCTTTACATCTCAAATTGATTAAAAACCTTTAAACCAAACTTAAACAATGAGAATATATACTCTATGCTTTACTCAAAATCACCTTGCCATGTTATATATACTTTACTCAAATCTTTGTTGACCGAAGCATTTAAACCTTTGAAAGTACCCCTTTCGAATCCATTGAAAGTACTCTTTTCTAAACCAAGTAAAACCATTCTTTCACCTAGGCCGAAAGGCCAAAACATTCCTTTCAGAACCATTTACAATTTCCTTTCGAAAACATTGAAAAACCATTCCTTCGAAAGCATTAAAACTTTAAACATCCTTCTTCAAAACCTTTAAAAATTACCTTTCGAATACATTGTAAACCTTTCCTTTCAAACCTTTCGAAACCATTGGGGAACCACCCCTTCGAAACAATTCTTTAAGACATTTTGAAAGCAATAGAACATCAAATCTTTCGAAAGCCTTTGGGTTAAAGTAAAATATGTGGAACACCATTTCAAAACCATTAAAAATTAACTCCTTCGAAACCATTTGGGTTCTACCATTAACAGAGAAAAAGGATCATAAAACATTGAAGTCGAGAGCACTCTTTCGAAAGCATTTCCTTAGCAAAGAAGTGATTGTGTCGGAACCAACCTTCCGAAAGCATTGGAGAAGCGACTAAGTTTTTAAAAGAAAGTATACCTTCCAAAACCATTGGCGTCGAAAGGTAGAAAAGCGGCAGCTAAGGGCTTCGACCCCGACGAAAGCATTTACTTAAAAAAAGAGGCGCAACCCGTTCGAAACCATTTCTTTAAAACATTTGACTCAGCCTAAAGCCAACAAAGTCGAAAGCTATACTGTCAAAAGCAAAGCAGGAGCATTTTTCATTTAAAGGCAAAGACACGCTTCGACCACTTCGGAACCTTTGGTCTCGACCTAGTGCCTTCTGTCTTAGTCCAATTCACTCTGTACTAAGTTATTGATAATATGTGCATTGGTTTAGATGGCATGGAGGCAGTAGTATTTGGTCGGAACCCCTGTGCCGAAAGTGGCGAAACATACATTCTACATGTAAAACTGATTTTTTTTACCTTTTTAAGTAATCTTTTTAACTAACCTGCCTTGTTTGTCAAAATCTTATTGGTTGCAAATTTTCTTTTCTAAAAGCACTGCTAAGACTTCAGAAATAAACAATTTAATTTATTTACAAAATACCCCTTCTCCTTTTATAAATATATAAAACATTTAAGTCCCATACCTAAAATAATTTTATATCTGCATCAAAACACTTAGGAAAATTTTACAAAAATTCCAGAAAATCATTTTTAATATATTTTCTAACATATATAAATTTCAGACCCAAATTTTATATAATTTAAACGTAAATTATTTAAACCCAATAATTATTTTCTTCACTAGAAAAGTTAATATAAAATCCACATTAATTCAGAAAATTATGAATAATTATACCCGTCTCTAAAATATCATTTCTGATCTATATCTAAAATCACAAGGCATTTTGATGTCACTAAATAGGGTTTTCACATTAAAACGTATCATAAAACCTATATGATTAATCATAAATCATCGACAAGCATATATAAACAATTAATCATTCAAAAACATAGCATAATCATGCAAAATACCTTGGATTCATCTTAAAACCCAAATCAATTAGAAAAATGAGATGTAGTCATTATTCACCTTAGCTTTTGAGATTAAGGTTTTGAGATTTGATCTTGATTATGTTGATTTGATTGCTCCTCTAGAAATCCTAGCTTTTATCTTCTCTTGAGCTTGCTAATGGTAGCCGGCCTTAAATTATGTTTTCGTTTTTGAATGTATGAATGAACCTGAGAATTGTATGGCCTAAGGGTTTAGGGTATAAGAATATTCTTATTCCAACTTTGCCCTCGTCTATTCCCTTTGTCTATTTTATTTCATGTTATCTCGTTTTGATTTACTCATTAACATGGAACGGCTACACCTATTAATCACAAATCTCAATCCCCTAATCATCACGTTACATTATTTTATTTAATTTAGCTAATTAAATATCCTACATAATGTTACAAAAATTTGAGGTGTTACAATCTCCCCTCCTTAAGGAATTTCGTCCTCGAAATTCCGATAAGGTATGCAACAATCAAACATAAAGGTAAACATACCATCAAACAAATCAGGATAAGTGTCTCTATTCCTGCTCTCAGTCTCCTAAGTACAGTCTCTCTCATCATCGCTCCACTAGACTTTCACTAATATGACTGTCTTATTTCTTAACCTCTTCTCATCTCTCACAACTATCCCAATTGGCTTTCTAACTATAGTCAAGTCTGGTTCTACTACTAAGTCATCTAATACAGTCAGTGCTATAGTAGACGCCGGTTCTCTAACACACTTCCTTAGATTAGAAACATGGAAAACATCATGGACTCCTGCCAAACTGCTCGGTAACTCTGATCTGTGTGCGAGTTTCTCGAACCTTTCTACAATAGGAAATGGTCCTATGAATCTGGTGCCAACTTCCCTGATTTCCCGAATCTAATCACACCCTTCATCGGTGATACCTTAATTAAAACATGATCTCCAACAGAGAACTCTAAGTCTTCCCATCTTCTGTCTACATAACTCTTTTGCCTAGATCAAGCTTCCTTCATCCTAACTCGAATCAATTCAATCTTCTCTACTGCTTCTCTAACCAAATCCGGACCAAGAATTAACCTATCCCAGGTCTCTAACCAACAAACTCGTGATTTGCATGGCCTTCCATACAAAGCTTCAAACGGTGCCATCCCTATACTAGTCTGATAACTATTGTTATACAAAAACTCGACTAAGTGTAGATGGTCTTCCCATGATCCTCCAAAATCTAACACTCAAGCTCTTAATGATCTTACAAGACTTGGTTAACTCTTTCCGTTTTCCCATCGGTATGTGGATGGTAAGCGGTAATTATCTTGAGCTTGGTTCCTAAAATCTCCTGTAGTCTCTTCCAGAACTTGCTAGTGAACAAGGAATCTCTAGCACTTACTATACTACTAGGAATTCCATGAAGTCTAACTATATTCTTCATAAATAACTTCGCTAAAACAGGTGCCGTCCTAGTTGACTTAACTGGAATGAAATGGGCACTCTTGGTCTGTCTATCCACTATGACCCACATTCTTTCATTTCCTCTACTAGATCTTGGAAACCTATCAGTAATATCCATAGAAATAGAATCCCACTTCCACAACAGAATATCCAATGGCTGTAGTAACCCACTTGGCTTCTGATGTTCAGCTTTTACCTGTTAACAGTTCAGACACTACTTCACCCATAAGCAAACATCCCTCTTCATACCTTCCCAGAAGAAACTTCTCTTCATATCCTGATACATCTTAGTTCCTCCTGGATGAATAGTGAACTTCGAACGATGGCATTCCTCCAAAACTTCCTTCCTTATGTCTTCCAAATTCGAAACACACAACCTTCCTTTCTTTCTCAACCACCCATTCTGGTCAAGATTAAAATCCTTCAAGTCATCGATCCCCGTTCCTTTCTTCAACCTCTTGATCTGTTCAGTCAACACTGGATCTTCATCCTGTTTAGAAGCAATCCTTTCAATCATTATTGGTCGAACTTTTAAACAAGATAACACATCTATTCCTTCACTAGATCCGACCTCAGATCTCCATTGAACTCTATAAGTCGACAACGCTTCCAAATCTTTCCATTCTGCTATCATTACCAATACTGCATTCTGATGCCTCCTACTAAGTGCGTCTGCAACTTTGTTGCCCTTTACTGGTGTGTACCCAATACCAAAGTCATAATCGGCTAAAAACTCTAACCACCTCTGTTGTCTCATATTCAGCTCCTTTCGAGAGAACAAATACTTTAATGACTTATGATCCGTATAAAGCTCAAACCTCTCCCCCAAAAGGTAATGTCTCCACACCTTCAAAGCAAAAATCACTACAGCTAACTCTAAATCATGCGTTGGATATCTAACCTCATGTGGTCTAAGCTATCGAGAAGCATAGGCAATCACTTTACCTCTCTGCATCAACACAGCTCCTAATCCAGTTCCACGCGCATCCGTGTATACTACCAAATCCTGATTCCCCTACGGAACAACTAATACAGGTGCATGGTTCAATAAGTGTTTCAAGCTCTGGAATTCTTCCTCACACTTATTGGTCTACACAGACTTCACATCCTTTCGCGTTAGCTTAGTCATCAGTGTTGCTATCCGTGAAAATTCCTTTATGAACCTTAGATAATATCCAACCAATCCAAGAAAACTTCTAATCTCAGTCACTGTCTCTAGTCTCTTCCAATTATTAACAACTAAAATCTTATCTAGATCGACTGAGAACCCCTTCTCTGAAACCATGTGACAAAGAAACTTCACTTCCTTCTTCCAGAAATGACACTTCGAAAACTTGCCTTCAAATGATTCTGCATCAGGGTCTTAAGCACAATTCTAAGATGAACTTCATGCTCCTTTCATCCTTAGCTTATATCAAAATATCATCTATGAACACCAATATGAACCTATCCAAGTGCTCTCGGAAAATTCGGTTCATCAAATACACAAAGAAAGCCGGCGCATTAGTTAGTCCGAACGGCATCACTAACCATTCGTACGATCTGTATCTGGTCTTAAAAGCCATCAAAGGAATACTATCCTCTGTTACTCTAAGCTGATGAAAACCTGTTTCCAAATCCAACTAAGAAAATACCTTAACTCCACTCAACTAATCGAACAAATCATCAATTCTAGGCAACGAATATCGATTCTTTATCGTCTTCTCATTCAACTTACGATAATTAATGCATAACCTCAACGATCCGTCCGACTTCTCAGCAAACACTACGGCTGCTCCCCAAGGTGAACTACTTGGCCTAATAAAAATAATGCTTTCCAAATCTAACAACTGCACCTTCAACTCCTTCATCTCTGTAGGTGTCATCCTACATGGCGGTCTACTCACCGGTTCTGGTCCAGGCACCAAATCTATCCAAAACTCAATGGCTCATTTCGGTAGCAATCCTACTATAGGCTCGAAGACATCCGCGAATTCTCTAACCACGAAAACACGATTCAACTCATCTTCCAACTCCACTACACCCAACAAAGCATTCACCTCACAATCATGTGTTTCTACGGTATATACAATCTGATCACTATAGTCAGGGCGTCTAAGCGATATCTTCCTATCATGGAAAAATATCCTAGCATCATACTTACTTAACCAATCCATTCCCAATATATTTTCAAACCCTACAAAGTCAAACACATGCAAACTGCAAACAAAGGCATGGCCTAGCAAATCAAACTCTAAGTGGTCACACATCATCCCAAGTGTCGCAAACCCTCCTATCAGATTTGCAACCCTTAAGGAAGTAACTAAGTATGTGGGTTCTAGATTAAGCTTATCTACCAAACAACGAGTTATAAAAGAATGTGATGCACCAGTATCAAACAGAATGCTAATAGACATACCCTGAATCTGAAGCGTACCACCCAACACTGCCTTTCCTTTCTTCTGCACTGTTGGTCTTGATATAGCAGACTTCAATGCAATACCTTGCCTCTCCCATCCTTAGCGGGCTCTTTGCATTGATTATTATAGTGGCCAATCTGATTGTAGTTAAAAAATTTGATGTTCTTCTTCCCGATCACTTCCTTCGCCTTTCCAGTACGACACTCCTTCGCAAAATGCCCCTTTTTGTCACACTTGAAGCACACAACCTCAGACTTTCCCTTCTTTGCTGCTCCACCTTTTTGAGCACCCTTCTTATGAAAGAACTTCCTTTTCTGTCCTTGTCCAACCTGGACCTCCTTCACTTTACTCTTCTCTAGACAAGCCAGCATCTCCTCGTGCCTCAAAGCTATCTATACAACCACATCACAAGGGTCCCTTATATGAGGTAATGTAGCCCTTGCCAACTCAAGCTTCAACCCCTTTACGAACTTCTCTTTCCTCTTCAACATAGTATCCACAGTAGTATACCTATACCTAGACAACTCCTCAAATCTTCTAGCATACTCGAAAACAGACATCTCCCCCTGCTCCAACTCAGCAAACTTCTTGAGCAAAGCAGACTGTGCCATCGCAGACATGAACCTCTCTTGAACCGTTCTCCTAAAGTTAGCCCATGTCATCTCCTCTTCATTTACTCCAGCAGTCACACTATTCCACCAAAATAAAGCTGCTCCCTGAAGCTATCTCGATGCAAGCCTCCTCTTCTACTTATCATTGAGCCCCATGTCTGTAAAGATCCTCTCATAATGCAGCAACCAGTTCTAAACTTCTATAGCATCCTCAGTTCCAATAAAGGGCTTCCCTCTAATCCTAGCATAATCTCTACTCAAGATAGCATAATGGTTGACCACCGGAACTTCCTGAACTCCTACTCCAGCATTTCCTCCAATCACTCCAGCACCAACAACCGCCAGCATCATATTCACGAAAAACTAATACATAGCTCCCATATCCACTTTTGGACTCCACCACCAACATTCCCTGCTTGTACTTGACCATGGTTTCTCCTAGTACTCGGTCTGGCATTTCCATTTGTGGTGGTGCTTTCTCCAAGATTCACTCTTCCACTTCTAGCATCCATATCTATATTCAAACCTCGTGAGATACATAAGAATAACCTAAGAGAGATAGGAAACTTAAGATATAGCGTATACTTATATATAGCAAATACAAGTACGTTACTATAGCATTATCCCATACCCCTATCTTAACTCTAATACCTTAGGATTATGTGTTCAAAAAAATCATTTTTAGTTAAAGTTTTTCATAAACCTATGCTCCGATACCAAGTTGTAACAACCCTTATCTAGAGGCCCAAAGCTAAGCGCTGCAGATGCTGCAGCCATCCATAGTATTAACTTCTGGCTACTAAATACGGCTATGTTAATGGTATCGATAATATCAGAAGCACTTGAATATGAAAAGAAATCACAGATTTCAAAAACAACATTTTACTGATTACATTTCAAAACACTTGTTTCACATTCAAACTACATAATCCCATAATTATTTCCCAGGTTTAGAGAAAATATAGTTATTAAATAAATACGACAAGAGTGACATATGATGATGCCCTCTGCTTGTCTCTAGAAGCTTTATTTGTCAACCTACTAAAACCTGTAAAACCTTAACCTTCAGCCCACTCAAATCAATTTTGTGCATCCAAGAGTTTAAGAGGAAAAACATAAACTTTGAGTCACACATAAAGCCTGGTGTGAATAATACTATACATCTTGGTTATTTGATATTAAGTGAGACCACGCCGCTTAGCGGAACGGGTTTCTCCTCACTAATATCTTTTTAAATCATATCTTTTGCAAACCTTTATCCTACAACCAAAACTGGTTAAAACTGTAAAGCATTATTATGTAAACATACATATCAGGTAACAAATGAACTATTTGTCTGAACACTATAGTTTTGTTTTACTAACTACTAACCTTTGGCTGACTCGGTCCTACCAGACAATGTAATAAAAATAATCTAACACCTGTTAGACACTCCTCTTCTGGACGGTCTGTCCCTAACTATCAGTTAAAATACTCCTCCTTTGGATGGTCTCTCCCTAACTTAACATCTCCAAGGGTCACCTGATCCTAATGGTTTTGCGGCTCATTAATAACCTATCTGTATACAAATATATGTTCCCTTCTTTGTGTAATCATAATTTTAGCCTTACCTGTGACAAAGCCCTACACAATGGAATTTTGGACTAAATTAGCTAGGGTTAATAGTTAATGTATAGAGCGCGACCCTATAACAGTCTCATCTGGTATTATAATATCCAAGTCATTTTACTTAGGGTAATCTTCCCTTAAATTTTCCTTGAAAACCTTCTCATCTCAAATTGATTTAAAACCTTTAAACCAAACTTAAACAAGGAAAATATATATTCTATGCTTTACTTAAAATCACCTTGCCATGTTATATATACTTTACTCAAATCTTTGTTGATGAAAGCATTTAAACCTATGAATGTACCCCTTTCGAATCCATTGAAAGTACCCCTTTCAAAACCAAGTAGAACCCTTCTTTCACCTAGACCGAAAGGCCAAAACAGTCCTTTCGAAACCAATTATAATTTTCATTTCGAAAATATTAAAAAACCATTCCTTCGAAAGTATTAAAACCTTAGACATCCTTCTTCAAAACCTTTAGACATTACCTTTCGAATACAATGGAAAATCTTTCCTTTCAAACCTTTCAAAACTTTTGGGAAACTACCCCTTCGAAACCATTCTTTAAAACCTTTCAAAAGCAATAAAAAGTCAAACCTTTTGAAAGCCTTTAGGTTCAAGTAAAACATGCGGAACATCCTTTCGAAACCATTAAAAATTAACTCCTTTGAAACCATTTGGGTTCTACCTTCAACAGAGAAAAAGGGTCATAAAACATTAAGTCGAAAGTATATCCTTAGCAAAGAAGTGATGGTGTCGAAACCAACCTTCCGAATGCATTGGAGAAGCAGCTAAGTTTTTAAAAGCAAGTATACCTTCCGAAACCATTGGCGTCGAAAGGTAGAAAAGCGGCAGCTAACGGCTTCGATCTCGACGAAAGCATTTACTTAAAATAAGAGGCACAACCCATTTGAAACCATTCCTTTAAAACATTTGACTCAGCCGAAAGCCAACCAAGTCGAAAGCTATACTGTCGAAAGCAAAGCAGGCGCATTTTTCATTTAAAGGCAAAGACACGCTTCAACCCCTTCGGAACTTTTGGTTTCGACCTAGTGCTTTCCGCCTTAGTCCAATTCACTCTGTACCTAGCTATTGATACTATATGCATTGGTTTCGATGGCATGGAGGTGGCTGTACTTGGTCGGAACCCCTGTGCCGAAAGTGGCGAAACATACATTTTGCATGCAAAACTAATTTTTTTTACCTTTTTAAGTAATCTTTTTAACTAACCTGCCTTATTTGTCAATACCTTATTGGTTGCAAATTTTCTTTTCTAAAAGCACTGCCAAGATTTCAAAAATAAACAATTTAATTTATTTACAAAATTCCCCTTCTCCTTATAAATATATATAAAATTTAAGTCCCATACCTAAAATAATTTTATATCTTCCTCCAAACACTTAGGAAAATTCTACAGAAATTCAAAAAAATCATTTTTAATATGTTTTCTAACATTTATATATTTCAGACCCAAATTATATATAATTTAACCGTAAATTATTTTAAACCCAATAAATCATTTTCTTCACTAGAAAAATTAATATAAAATCCACATTAATTCAGAAAATTATGAAAATTGAAACCCATCTCTAAAATATCATTTTTGATCTATATCAAAAATCGCAAGGCATTTGGATGTCACTAAATAGGTTTTTCACATTAAAACGCATCATAAAACCTATATGATTAAGCATAAATCATCAACAAACATATATAAACAATTAATCATTCAAAAGCATGGCATAATCATGCAAAATACCTTGGATTCATCTTAAAACCAAAAATAACTAGAAAAATGTGATGTAGTCATTATTTACCTTAGCTTATGGGATTAAGGATTTGAGATTTGATCTTGATTAAGTTGATTTGATTCCTCCTCTAGAAATCCTAGCTTTTATCTTCTCTTGGGCTTGTTAATGGTGGCCGGCCTTAACTTAGTTTTTCTTTTTTGAATGTATGAATTAACATGAGAATTGTATGGCCTAACGGTTTAGGGTACAAGAATATTCTTATTCCAACTTTGCCCTTGTCTATTTTATTTCACGTTATCTCATTTTGATTTGCTCATTAACATGGCACGGCTACCCCTATTAATCACAAATCTCAATCCCATAATCATCATGATACATTATTTTATTTTATTTAGCTAATTAAATATCCTAAATAATGTTACTAAAAATTTGGGGTGTTATAGTTAGGGTTTCCTGCAACAAGCTATATGGCCGAATATGAATCGGTGGTGGCAGGGTTAACTTTGGCATTAGAGCTTAAAATCCCACGGGTTCAGATCTTTAGTGACTCCCAACTAATGGTAAATCAAATAAAGTAGGCATATTAGACAAAAGACTCCAAGCTATCTCTATATGTAAAGAAGATATTGAATATGCTTGCTTTGTTTGAAGAATTTTCTATACATCAAGTTCCGAGAGGGGAAAACTCACAAGCGGATTCTTTAGCAAAATTGGCTAGTTCAAGGGGAGCCCCAAAAACTCGGATCGTGCCAATGGGATATGAAGAAAATCCAAGTAAAGAAAAGAGGACATCCAAAAAAGGAAAGGAATTGCAAGTCCTAACAAGATTCCAAACCATGCACGAGAAAGGAAAGAAAAGGAAGTCAATGGTGAAGTCCCGAATGAGAAGGTTGACTAGCCAAGGGTATATAACTATTATGATAACACTTTGATGCCACCTATTGTCAATTATCTTTCAATGGAGAAATTGCCATTTGATAAGGGGGAAGCTAGGAAAATCAAGCGATAAGCTCCAACTTTCATCATAGTAGATGGAATCCTTTACAAGAAAGGATATGCACTACCTTATTTAAGATGTGTAAGCTTGGAGGATGGGATGAAATTGCTAGTAGAAGCATATAAAGGATTATGTAGAGACCACTCTAATGGATCAAAACTAGCAAAAAAGATAACGAGACAAGGTTATTATTGGCCTCATATGGTAAGTCAAGCCATAGAATATGCAAGGAGATGCGAGAAATGCCAAAAGTACTCAAAAAATCCTCGATTACCACCAAGTCAGTTAAGCCCAATTTCAAGTCCATGGCCCTTTGATAATGGGGAATTGATTTAATTGGCCCGTTGCCAATTTCTAACGGGGGAACAAGATATGCTGTAGTCGCCATAGATTACATCACTAAATGGGTTGAAGCAGAACTGCTCCCCAAGATCACTTTTGGAAAAGTACTTAGATCAAAAAGTTTATAACCAGATTGGGAATCCCCCATAAGATTATCTCCGACAATGGAACACATTTTGAGAGTGAAGAATTCTCTCGGTTTTGGCATAAGAATGGAATTATTAAGAGCTTTTCCACCGTTGCGCATCCGAAGGCAAATGGGGCAGTTGAGGCTGCAGATAAGACTATAAATACAATTTTGAAAAAGCGACCGAACAAAGCTAAAGGAAATTGGGTAGAAGAGTTACCACTTGTATTATGGGCTTATCGAACATCTACCATAACAGCAATGGGACATACACCCTATTCATTAACATATAGGTGTGTGGCGATGTTACTAATTGAAGTTGAAATACCCTCACACCGAAGGATCGCATATGCATTTGATTTATACCAAGAACTAAAAAGAGAATCTTTGGATTTGATACATAAACTAAGAGATGAAGCGGCAATTCGAACAGTAGAATATCAATGAAGAATTTCAACATATTATAATTAAAGAGTAAGAACAAGATCATTTCAAGAAGGAGATATAGTACTCCGAAGAGTAATGGCACACACGAGAAATTCCATGGATGGACCGCTAGGGCCAAAGTGGGAAGGACCCTTAATCATTTGCAAAGTAATTCCCCCAGGAGCTTACAAGTTATGCCAACCAGACGACAATATGGTTCCTAGAACATGGAACATAGAACATTTGAGACCATATTTTCCTACGATGAATGAATAAAGCATCTCTTTCTTCAAAAGGAAAATCTACAGGGTTGGGAGTAGAATCCTCCTTGCATTTGGACACTACCTTAAACGGTCAAAGCCTCTGTCCGCCCCGAGTTGGCCAGGGCATAGCACCTCCTGGAGGGAGGAGTGTAAACCTTTATCCGTGCCACGCTATGGCTAGGTTAAAGCATCGACAAGCCTCTATCCGCACCATGTTACGGCCAGGGCAGGGCTCCCCCCAGAGGGAGGAGTGTAAGCCTTTATCCGTGCTACACTATGGCTAGGTTGAAGCATCGACAAGCCCCTATCCGCGCCACGCTATGGCCATGGTAGGGCACCTCCTTGAGGGAGGAGTGTAAGCCTTTATCCGCGTCATGCTATGGCCAGGTCACAGCATCGACAAGCCCTTGGCCGTGCCTTAGGTCAGGTCAAGGCGCCTCCTCGAGGGAGGTTAGGTAAGTCCTTGGTTCCAGCTTGAAAATGAGCTATCCAAAAGCACCAGACAATAATGGACTAAGACGTCCAAGCCCAAGAAGTGGCTCATCAAACAATGGACTAAGACGTCCAAGCCCAAGAAGCAACATATCAACAATGGACTAAGATGTCCATGCCCAAGTAATGGCATATCAAATGATGGACTAAGATGTCCTAGCTCGAGAAGCAGCCAATCAACTACACCTACGTACAAGGCCTAAAGAGTTTACACATGTTGAAGAAGACAAAATTTAAGGAGTAGAATAGAACTCTGCCTATTATTACCCGAATCTGGGTTTCGGGTTTCTTATTTCTAAACTTCATATGTTAATGCTCGAATATGGGTTTCAGGTCATTTATTATTGAAATATTGGACTTCACACATTAATACCTGAATCGGGATTATAGATATTTCAATTCATCATACCCAAATTTGGGTTTTGAAACTATTATCGAAATTCAATTGTTAATGCCCTAATCTGGGCTTAAGAATTCTATTATGAATATAATTGTTATGGATTTCTGATTATACAAAATATGCCCTAATCTGGGCTCGAGATTTTTGTCGTGAAAATAATTATTATGGATTTCTAATTATACACCACCAATACCAGAACCTGGGTTAGAGAGTTCTATTATGAAATGCCTTAATCTTGGTTTAAACTTCTTAACTTTCTAATGCTTGAATTTGAATTTCGGGTCTTTCATCATCAATTTTGGATTCCTCCTATTGATTCCCGAATCTAGGTTTTAAAGCAGTAGTATTAAAACTACAATAGACATCCAGGTCTTCATCCAAAACCTTCGAGCTGGTCTATTTAACGATGGAATTTCTATTGAATTAGAAAACTGTCGAAAAATTTATAATAAAATTTATACCGCAAGCGCACGACGTACAATTGTTAGTACGTGGCGAGTACAGATCGATCTGCAGGGAATTGTTAGATTTTAAAAATCCTATTCAATCAAATTATACCAAAGTCGAGAGTGAATTAAACTAGAAAATGAGAAAATTAACAAAAAGAAAGTGATAAAAAAATATGAGAGTAGAAGACAATTTAGAGATAATTTCACACTCTAGATCATATAGTTCAACAAAATGAAGTTATGATCTCTCTTTTGGTCATTAGTGAGATTAGTTGTTGTTCTTATCATAAGTATGGTATATTTGTGCTATTAATTAGTCCAATATAAACCATCAAACTATAACACAACCACTAATACACATTTAATTCTCATGAAATATGATAACAAAGTTGAAAGAAAAATTTATTTTAAGCATGGCCTATTAACTATTGTTTAGAAATAAAGGCCATCAAATTTTAATTTCAACATTCACTTCTTTGCCATAATCATATATAGATGAAGAAGCAATTTGTGTTATGTTTGTTTAAGCATAGCCTATTTGGTGTCAACAATATAGACTATCAAATTCAAAGCTAAACAACAACATTAAACCACTTCAAATGTTTCCATTAAGCACTAAAAGAGAACATATACATCAAAATGTTGCATCTACATACTAGAGAGCTTCACTACCCCTAAATTGAAGGGATTAGGCTCTCATATTTGTTATCAAATCAACAAATGTAGCTTGCAACATAGAATAAACAAGAAGAAAAGGAGAGCAAAATGAAAATGAAAACTAATCTACTTGCATAAATAAATAAATCTACACTGCCAACATGAAAGGAAATAAACAAGGAAAGGAAAAGAACATGTATTAACTTGCATAAAAGAAAAGTACACAAAAGAAATGGCTAAGTAGCCATGAAAAGAAGGAGAGCACTCATTTTATTTCTAAGGTAAAACTAAAGAGAAGAGAGCCTAAAGAAGAGACTAAAGAAGAGAAGAGACTAATTACATAAACATTTTGGGTATTTATACATGTATAAAACACTAATCCACTTTTTTGGGTATTTATACATGAAGCTTTAAACTCTATTAGCATGTGCATTAGGCTCTAATTTGTACATTAAGATTGGTGGGTAGGTGGGGTCCTCCATGATCATGTCTTTGAATTATTTCCATCTCATTCCTTTGTATCTTCTTTGTGCATGCATATATCTTCATGAAAACACTTGTATATGAAGCCAAATTCATACAAAATAATATGGAAATTTCCAATTAAATTTTCTCAAATTAATATATGCACAAAAATGACCATTTTCCCCCTTATGAAGATGAATATATGATGATTTGAAATTAATTTGAATTTTGGTTTAAACATGTTAAAATACCCGATATGATCATTTATTTAATTTAATTAGATTAAATATGGTGGTAAATATATGCACATTTACGTGCACATCATGGTATTCTTAATACCCAAATCAGGGTTATTAGTTTGCAGCTCTATAGAGCGTTCACCAACATTAAAATTAGGACTCTGGGATTATCCTTATCTCTAAGTGGAGCTTCTAAATACATATATCTTATCCCCTCAAATAAAGATTTATGAATTACAAAGACTTATTTCCAGATAATAGCTTATGAACTCCTATTTCCAGACATTGGCTGTCTCCGACAGGAAATTCTTAAACTTTGATTATTATATGCATGGATAACTATTAATTATGGACCTCATATCCCTTTATTAAATCAGGATTATGAATAGCTAACCATTTAAATTTAGAAGCACTACAATACTAACTTATCATGAAGCATATATAAATAAGATAATGAGTTAGCAATGGAAAATGTCACTTGCTTTGAATTTTGTAAGAAAACAAGATTACTAAGAGCAAAGAAGTTATGAAATTTTTGTCCTAAAGAACAAAAGCTTCTTTTATATAAGGGGGAGGAAAATTGTTAACCATAAAAATCACTTAGGAACAAAAGTTTATGGAAGAGTGTTTCGAAGGCATTAATGTTTGTACCAAAATTAAGCACAACACTCTTCGGAAGTGTTTGAAGGGATAAAATGAAGAAAATAAATGTAAAAAGAGGATTATCTAACGAACACTACAAATAATAATCAAGAAAACAATACAGAAACGCAAAGATTTAGAGTGGTTCAACATGTGGCCTACGTCCACAATGAAATGATTGATCTTTATTAACTTTTGCTTGCTGGTTACAGCAGATTATAGTAGTAAATTTCGAGTACAACAGTGATTTTCGAGTAGCACAATGATTTTGGCAGATTCTGGATGTAGGAGAGCCCAAAGTCCCCTTTCTTTAGGTTCTAGGCTGCTATTTATAAGCGTAGGCTGCAAATATCTCACTCAGATCTCTGAGACATCTTCTTGCACGTGGGTGGGCCCACGCGATCGGTCCCATACGGTTTGCACTCGATCTATGATCGATACGAACGAGTTTCTTATCGATCAATAATCCATCCAATCGAGTCGATATCGATCATGAACATTCTTGATGATGTACGCAAGCTCTTGTGAAAATTTGGTGGCATTTGGACTAGTAGATTTTGAGTTATGATCGATGCAAGTTAGAATTTATTAAAGGCTGCTGAATTCGCATCGATCTGCTTCGCATCGCTCTGTTCGTATCGATCCAAGCACATGCCTGCATGTTGACATGGCGCTAACTCCTCGGATCGATCCACTTTTCGTGCCGAGTGATTGATTCTTTCATAGGGATGTATCTTGTTCGTATTGATCCAGGGAAGCGCTCTTCGTATCGATGAATGGTGGGTCAATTCGTATCGATGCTCTGTGCTCCACTTCGTATCGTTCCCTTGAAGTTACTTCATATCGTAACCTCCGTCCCAGTTCGTATCGATGTTTGCTAACACCTTCGTATCGATCCTTAAGATACTGCTTCGTATCGATGTCGCTTGATGGATTCGTATCGATTACCGTGGGCCACTTCGTATCGATGGAAAGCATTAGTTTCATATCGATCCGTTGGCTGATCGATACGAACTAGGTAGGTGGGAGACCGATACAAAGCGCGTATGAATGGAATCAATATGAAACATCAACCGCCAATGGATATGAAGAGGATCGATCATGATGGATACGAAATGGATAAAACATAATGGATACAAAATGGAGTAAACATGATGGATACGAACCGATGCCCTTTTCCCTCTTGATTTTGATCGATCCATATATTGAGCATACGAACTCCGATCGACTTGAAATTTGGAATGTTGGCTTTCATGGCTTTGCTTGTCTCGTCACGTTAATTGTAGCTCGGTCCAGACTTGGGAAAAATTTACTAGTATCCATAGTGAACTTGTGTATAACCGATCTCCAGGGCGAACCGTCTTCGGTTTCTAGTCAAGTCCTTGGTGTCACGGCCTTACTAAAAGGTGGGATAACATTTGCCCCCCAAAGTATGTCTTGTGTGAACATGACGTGCTTTGAAAAATTACAATTTTTAGTCTGAAAAGTTCTATCCGATTCGTTGAATAGTCATAGCTTTTTCGTCAAAAGGTGTAACCTTTGATCGATTTTCAGTAATATAAATGTTGAACTGTTGGCTGCCAATGATTATGCATTGCATTGTTGTAACTGAGTGTCGAGAGCTAGTAACTTGTCATTCACTGTTGTACTTGTCATAAGGTGAGCATTCAATTCCTGTAAATTTTTAAAATTGAATGTTAGTCCATTATACATGAACGTATGTCAACTTGACTCCTGTTCTCGCTTGCACGTCATGGGTCGTTGTCAAGTTTTTTTTTAAATTGAGTTTCGCATCGATCTTCTCCTGGATCGACATGAAGTTGTAACGACGCTTGATGGTCGTTTTAGAGTGTGTTATCCCGCCTTTTGGCAAGGCCGTAACACCAAGGAACTGACTAGTAACCAGTGACAGCCCGTCCCAGAGATCAGTTATATACGGGCTCACTACGGATATCGATGAATTTTGTCCGAGTCCGGATCGAGCCAAAATTGGTAGGACATAACAAGCTAAGCCATGGGAGACAACATTCAAAATCTCAAGACAATCCGAGTTCGTATGCTCAAGTCATGAAGGATACAAAATTGGACGAAAATCAGTCACCATTCGACTCGCTCCTTCGACTCGCTTCGCAACACCCAAGAGAAGCCAACTTCGACTCGCTCTGCGCCTCTCAGAGCTGCTCTCTTTGACTCGCTCCACGCCCCTCAGAGCTGCTCTCTTCGACTCGTTCCACGTCCCTCAGGGCTACTCAACTTCGACTCGCTCCAGTCTGAAACCCTCGAAAGTGCATACTTCGACTCCACTGCTCAAACCTCCCAGGACGCACCATTTCGACTCGCTCCATTTCGACTCGCTTGACCAACGCTTGCTTCGACTCGCTCGACCAACACTTGCTTCGACTCGCTCGACCATGTGCTTACTTCGACTCCCTCGAAGCAACGTCCAGGACAGAGTGAGAATCGAATGCCACGCCATCGATTCGAACAGAAGCGAGTCGAAACAGGAAGCGAGTCGAAAGAAACAGCCTGCCGAGAACTCCATTTCATATCGATCATATCTCTCGATCTACAAGTCCAAATGCTATGAAATTTTCACAGAAGACTATGTGCATGCTAAAGAATGTCCACGCCAAATTTCGACTCCATTGGATGAAATCTTGATCGAGTCGAAATCCGCTCGTGTCGATCACGGATCGGACCGAAACTTCATGGGCTTGGGCGTGCGGGCCTGGTCACGTGCCAGAGAGGGCCTCCCGAAATTTGAGCGAAATATCAGTCTTCTATACCAATAAATAGACCCCCAAAGCCAATAGAAAAGGGGTTCTTCTTCCTCTTTGAGATCTCCAACGCCCGGACTCCGCCAGATCCAGATCTGAACTCAATTTGCGGCTGCCATAAACGAGATTCACTGCTGTAATTCGCAATCGACTGCTGTAAAACATTTAATTCACTTGTAAACACAAAAGGAAGATCAATAAAGCAAACTACTTCATAGTGGACGTAGGCTATACGCCGAACTACTCTAAATCCTTGTGTCTCCTTGCACTTAAATTATTCATATTTCTGAAATTTGGAGTCTTTGTTAGATAATTCCTCTTTTTTTCATTTAATCTCTTCACTTTATCTCTTCAAAGACTTCCAAAGAGTGTTGTGTTCAATTTTGGTACAAACACTTTGGTGCTTTCACTGAGAAAAACCCAATTTCTCCCACTCATTGGATCTCCTATCTATATTGGATTGTATAAATCTAAGAAGAAGATCCAGATCTAGAACTTCGAAGCCCTTCCATTCTACTCAGATTTGCAAACAGATCTAGGAAAGGACTCCATCAATTCATTATGGTGAGCACACGTACCACCTCTACCGCTGCTGATCAGGGAGCGCGGGACCGACAAAATCCCACGCAATCACCTCCCTCTAACCAAAATGTTGCAGGATCTTCAGATCCATTAGGTCCAATCACCACACAAGAATTCCAGACATTGCTCCAAGAGTTGACTCAAAGTCGACAGCAGCTAGCGGAACAACTACGCGCCAACACGGAGTTGACTAACCAGCTAAATCGCCAAAGGCGAAGGAGATCTAGAAGAGACCAAGGTTCTCACTCCTCCACAGAAAGTTCAGCCTCCTCCGATGGCCAAACTAGAGCCACACGTCCACGGTTAGGCGGAAGCTACACCCAGGCCACGGGACACCAACCTGCTTCGAACCTTGGGCAACCTAGAGCTTGATCCTCCGTTGGCCTCTGCACAGAACCATCAACTTGAGGAGGAGCTGCTCCTTATCATGTTACCGGCAACATTGCTACTACCACCACTGCCGGACGGGGAGGTGATGCTAGAAACCAAGCTGATCCTCAACATAGTCGACGGGAGCAAAATTCTGAACCTTATGTCCCTGAGGATGTTGAACCAAGGAGGCGAGGCACGAACCATCGACCGCGTCCAGTCTAGACTCTCGCTGTGGAACCGACCACACCTTGGCACAACATGCTCCAAGTGTCCAAACGACAGATATACCAGCAATGATCCGCCAAATGATCCGTGAAAGTCAGGGTCTATCTAATGACGACTGGGGAATCACCCGAAGTCATACCCCTTTCACCGATGATGTTTTATATGCTGAACCACCTCGGCACTTCAGGATGCCATCTTTGCCAGTTTATGAAGGGAGTTCTGACCCCAATCAACACGTCCTGAAATACGAATGGCTGATGAATGCTGCTAGAGCTGATGACGCAGTAAAGTGCCGTAGTTTCCCCATTTCCCTAGGGGGCATCGCTACCATGTGGTTCACTCGTTTGCCACCGCGATCCATCTCTAACTTTGACCAGATGGCCACCAAGTTTGTCGAACAATTCCATATGCATGTGGCATGGCCGAAGGACGTTAACACTCTATCTAGTGTTACACAAGCTCCCGGAGAAACGCTTAGACGTTACTTGGAGCGATTCCATTCCACGTGTGCGGAAATAAGCAATCCCAACAATAACTCTATCCTGATGGCTCTGACTAAGGGGATTGATGCTGATTCCGAGTTCGGAAGTTGGTTAGCTGGGAAACCACTTGCTTCATTGGACCGTTTCTATTCCAAGGCAGCCCAATTCCTAAGAAGGGAGGATGCGAGACAGTCTAGGAAGCAGGATGACGCAGGACTCAACATCGAAGGTATCCAGAGTAACGTCGCTGCTAAACAGTCCGGAGATAGTTCTGGAAAAGTTCAGTTGAACGTCCAAAATAAACAGAATCAGCAGAGGGATAATAGAAATCAGAACAAAAAACACGATCCGGATCGTGGACCACGGCGTAGAGCTTCCATGTACGAATACTACACTCCATTGAACACATCGTTGGAAAATGTGTACTTGCAGACCTGCAATACCATGCAATATAAGAAGCCTGCCCCGAAACCACCAACTGAATAACAAATCCAAACAAGAAAGTTTTGTACATTCCATGAGAGTTATGGCCACAACACCAATGAATGTCGTCACTTACAGGACCTCATTGAAAAACTGATACGAGAGCGGAAGTTGGATCAGTATGTACGGGCGCCGCAATCCGGTGGTGCGGGCCCATCAAATCAGAATCATGCACCGAACCAGGAAAGACAGGAAGAACCCGCTCATGCGGACGGGAGGTTGGTCATCAATACCATAAGTGGTGGTCCTCACCCAGCAGATCGAAGCTGGAAGGAAATGGAGTCGTATGCCAGTTCTATCAGGCATGCGGACTTCGAGTGTTGTAGTAGTTTTGACGAGGGGGCTCCGGCTAAGCAACAGAAAACGATGACGGATGACATCGTGTTTAGAAGCAGAGACGCAGATAAAATCGAAGCTCCCACTATCGACCCATTGGTCATCTCTGCACAAGTAGGTCCCGCTTGGATAAAAAGGATCTTAGTTGACAGTGGAAGCTCTGTGAATATTTTGTTCAAGTGAGCTTATGATCAAATTAAGATGGAAGCCGCAGACTTGAAGCCTTGTCAGTCTCGAGTCCATGGTTTCAATTGAAGTGCCACAATTCCCGCTGGGATGGTGGAACTGCCAGTGGAGTTGGGAGTAGGAGAACGTCGGAGAGTACGAATGTTGCAATTCATCGTTCTGGACATAGACTCCCCTTACAATGCTTTCTTGGGCCGACCGGCCCTCGCTGAATTCAGAGTAGCCATCACCCCATGGTGTTTGACCTTAAAATTTCCCACTGATCATGGAATAGGAATCGTTCATGGAGATCAGGCCACTGCTAGAGCCTGTTATGTTGTTGAGCTACGGGAGGCACAACGGAAGGAGAAGGGAAAGGGCGTAGAGGAATCTCTCTGCGTTCATTTCATCAACAATTGACAATTAACGCCCGGGTCCAGGCCCGGGCACCCCAGCCAATTCCTCAAGGATCTTGACCCGAGAGAAATTGAAGACGAAGGAGAATCTATAGAAAGTCAAGCATCCCCAACCGAGCTGACGATTGATGTCCCAATTGACAATAGCGATGATTCAAAAAGAATAAAGATTGGATCTCAGCTAAGCCAACAAACTCAAGAGGAATTGGTTGAATTTCTGCGGGCAAACCTTGACGTATTTGCCTAGACACATTCTGATATGTGTGGGATCTCATCGGACATCGTGAGCCACACTCTGAACATTGACCCGCGGCATGTCCCGGTCAAACAAAAAAGGCGCGGTATGGATCAAGAGAGATCTGCCGCCCTTAAAGAGGAAGTAGAAAAGCTTGAAGCGAACGGATTCATTCGAGATGCGCTTTATCCCGAATGGGTGTCAAATCCCGTGCTCGTCCGAAAGCCAAACGGGAAGTGGAGAACATGTGTTGACAATTCCGATCCGAATAAAGCGTGCCCCAAAGACAGTTTCCTGCTTCCTAGGATTGATCAGCTAGTGGATTCGACGGCTGGACATGAACTCTTATCCTTCATGGATGCATATTCAGGCTACAATCAGATACCGATGCATTTACTCGATCAAGAACACACCAGCTTCGTGACCAATCTGGGACTTTACTGTTACAAGGTTATGCCGTTCGGACTCAAGAACACCGGAGCTACTTACCAACGGTTGGTCAATCAGATGTTCGCTAATCAAATCGGTAAGACAATGGAAGTATATGTAGATGACATGCTTGTGAAGTCACGACTCTCCACCGACCATGTAAAAGACCTGAAAACTATGTTCAACATACTTCGGGAATACAAGATGAAGCTCAACCCACTGAAATGTCACTTTGGAGTTGCATCCGGAAAGTTCCTTGGGTTCATCGTTAACGCCCGGGGAATCGAAGCCAATCCCGAAAAGATTTGGGCAATCAGAAATCTTGAAACTCCCAAAACTATAAAGCAAGTTCAGAGTCTCAATGGGAAGGTAGCAGCATTGAGCAGGTTCATTTCAAAGTCCACTGACAAATGCATTCCCTTCTTCGATCTGATTCGAAAAGGGAAACGAAACTTTGAATGGACCATAGAGTGCAAGGGCGCTTTCCAAGCACTGGTCCAACATCTGTCTACACCACCGATACTGTCAAAGCCTATTAATCATGAGAAGTTGTTCATATATCTGGCGATATCAGAAAACGCTATCAGCACTGCATTAATCCGAGAAGAAAACAAGATACAGAGGCCCGTATACTATGTCAGCAAACGATTGACTGGGGCTGAAAGAAATTATCCGAAGCTGGAAAAGTTGGCTTACTGCCTTGTTATTGCATCAAGAAAACTCCGACCATACTTCCAGGCACATTCCATTATTGTTTACACCGACCAGCCGTTACGACAGGTCCTCTCGCGGCCTGATACGTCTGGAAGGTTACTCAAGTGGAACATCGAACTGAGCCAGTTTGACCTTACTTACGCTCCGAGACGGACCATACAAGGACAAGTCCTAGCCGATTTCATAGCTGAATTTACCATCCCAGAGGACTTGCCCGAAGCCAGTGAATCCCCCGAGTACGTCTGGAAACTTTATACTGACGGAGCATCAAATGACCGGTGTTCAGGCGCCGGTATTGTGCTTGAAACTCCCGAAGGTCGATCCATATGTTATGCCTTAAATTTCGATTTCCATGCAACTAATAATGAAACTGAATATGAAGCCCTCCTAGCCGACTTGAAACTTGCTAGAGATTTGAGAATTATCGTAGTGGAAATTTATTGTGATTCACAACTGGTTGTGTGTCAAGTACGAGGAGAGTATCAAGCAAGAGATCGAAGGTTGGCTGCTTATTTAGCGCAAGTTAAGGAAGTACTAGACCATTTCGATTACTACGCCATATTCAGTAAACCTCGAGAACGCAACCAAAAGGCCGATTCGTTGGCAAAGCTAGCCAGCACAGGCGAAGCTCAACGAATGGGACTCGTTCCCATAGAAACGCTATCTTCCCCAAGTATCGACCGGGCGGAAACAAACCGGGTATGCGAAACCGTCCCCGAAAGGGATTCATGGATGACTCCACTCAGAAATTACAATGAGCACGGAACCCTACCGGAGCGCAGGAGTGAAAAAAGACAGGTTCTTTGAAAGGCATCAAGGTTTACCATCCAAAATGGACTCATGTACAAAAGGGGGTACTCAGTTCCCCTACTCCGATGTATCGCTCACGATGAAATCAAACAAGTGCTACGCGATGTGCATGAGGGAGAATGTGGCGATCACACCGGGGGGCAAGCACTTGCCAAGAAAATACTTCGCTATGGATATTACTGGCCGACTGTGAATCGTGATGGTTGGAATATGCGAAGAAATGTGATAAGTGCCAGAAATATGCTCGAATTCCTAGAGCTCCTCCTACTGAGATAACGCAAATGGTCAGCCCATGGCCATTCGCAATGTGGGGCATCGACATCATCGGTGCTCTACCTCTGGCAAAAGGTGGTGCGAAGTACGCCATCGTCGCAGTTGATTACTTTACAAAGTGGGCTGAAGCCGAAGCTCTCGCTACCATTACAACGAAGAAAGTACTCAACTTTGTGGTTCATAACATCATCTGTCGATTCGGTCTACCATGCACCATAATCACGGACAACCGAACCCAATTCGACAGTGCTGAATTCAAAGATTTCTGCAAACGATTTCACATCCAAAAGAAATTCTCCGCAGTTGCACATCCTCAAGCAAATGGACATGCCGAAGCAGTTAATAAAGTTATAAAATCGATCCTGAAGAAACGACTGGAAAAGGTCGGGGGCAAGTGAGTCGATGAACTTCCTATGGCTCTATGGGCTTACCGAACAACCCACAAGACCGTGACCGGCCACACTTCGTTCTCTCTTTCCTACGGTTCAGAGGCCGTTATTCCAGTCGAGCTAGAAGTACCTTCTCATCGTGTGACATACTATGATCCAAAGACAAATGCTATATTACTTACTGAATTTCTCGATCTACTAGATGAGAAGCATGAGGAAGCTGACTTGAGGGCGGCTGCGCATCGAAGTCGAGTCGCCCGATTGTACAACGCCAAGGTACGTCCGCGAACCTTCGAGTTAGGCGATCTTGTATTAAAAAGAATCTATCCGGTTCCTTCACATATGAAGCCAACATGGGAAGGACCGTATGTTATTGAACGAAGGCTCGGAGATGGCACATTCAAGTTATCGACCATCGACGGTCTTACCCTGCCAAGAGCTTGGAATAGCGAGAGCCTTCGCCCCTATTACACTTGACAGGCTATCTTTATACTTTTAGTTTACTTTCCTTTTCTGCAATTTGTTTATGCATTTCGAAATTAGAACTTGTAATAAGGCAAATGACTTTTCCATACTTTCTTATTTCAGCAATAAAATGCAACCACTTCGAGCCTGAGCTGTGATTTACTTGAAATACTTCATATGACCATCACTATGCACGGAGAGCTAAGTCTCATCATACGGTGGGATTTATTCAAATAGAGACTGGCTGCGGTGCAACCAATCACTCCCTAAGTGAAACCCGAGCTCGAGGGCAAGCCATCACATCAAAGTCATAAAAGGGATTGGTACACGACAATCCTCCCTCAACTCCGTACTCCCAGAGCGCGAGTCGGAGTATAAACATTCAACTCCATATTCCCGGAGTGCGAAGTGGAGTATAAACATCCAACTCCGAATTCCCAAAGCACGAACCAGAGTATAAACATTCAACTCCGTACTCCCAGAGCACGAGTCGGAGTATAAACATTCAACTCCATATTCCCGGAGTTCGAAGTGGAGTATAAACATCCAACTCAGAATTCCCAAAGCGCGAACCGGAGTATAAACATTCAACTCCATATTCCCGGAGTGCGAAGTGGAGTATAAACATCCAAACCGGAGTATAAACATTCAACTTCATATTCTCGGAGTGCGAAGTGGAGTATAAACATCCAACTCCGAATTCCCAAAGCGCGAACCAGAGTATAAACATTCAACTCCATATTCCCGGAGTGCGAAGTGGAGTATAAACATCCAACTCCGAATTCCCAAAGTGCGAACCGGAGTATTAACATTCAACTCCATACTCCAAGAGCGCGAGTCGGAGTATAAACATTCAACTCCGTACTCCCAGAGCGTGAGTCGGAGTATAAACATTCAACTCCATATTCCCGGAGTGCGAAGTGGAGTATAAACATCAAACTTCGAATTCCCAAAGCACGAACCGGAGTATAAACATTCAACTCCATATTCCCGGAGTGCAAAGTGGAGTATAAACATCCAACTCCGAATTCCCAAAGCGCGAAACGGAGTATAAACATTCAACTCTGTACTCCCAGAGCGCGAGTCGGAGTATAAACATTCAACTCTGTACTCCCAAAGCGCGAGTCGGAGTATAAACATTCAACTCCATATTCCCGGAGTGCGAAGTGGAGTATAAACATCCAACTCCAAATTCCCAAAGCGTGAACCGGAGTATAAACATTCAACTTCGTACTCCCAGAGCACGAGTCGGAGTATAAACATTCAACCCCGTACTCCCAGAGCGCGAGTCAGAGTATAAACATTCAACTCCGCATTCCCGGAGTGCGAAGCGAAGTATAAACATTCAACTCCATATTCCCGAAGTGCGAAGTGGAGTATAAACATCGGTTCCGAATTTCCAAAGTACAAGTCGGAGCATAGACGTCAACTCCGGATTCCCAGGATGTAGAACGGAACCTAAACACCAACTTCAAGTTCCCGAAGCATGGATCGAAGTATAATTATCAACTCCAAACTCCCAGAGCGTGAGTTGGAATACAAAAACCAATTCCAAGTCCCCTGACGGCGGGCATGTGATTGAAACTCAGGCCAGCGTGACCAACCGCCAGTAAACAAATGAGGATCCCCAGAATGCGGATATGATCATCAGCGATCGGACAAGCGCGGATAAACCGCTCAACCCCACGTTTGCCTTAAACGCCCGTCCGGCGGCACTAGACTCGGCGTGTTAGAAGAAAAGGGTAATCGCTGACTGATGTTTTACAACATGCCACCAGGGCTGGGGGGCAAGACTTGAGCATCGACCATTGACCGATGCAGTACGACGTCAAAGTTCGACCCGTTTCCCGTTTGCAAATCATGTCCACAATACCCGAACTTGGCGAACAGGAACAAACTTCATTCGGAAACTGAAACTTCACAAGTACAGTCCAGACACTGAAACACTTAAACAAATACACAATGACAAAAAAGAAGTCAAAAAGGAAAAGTTTCATTTCTATCAGTTATAGAAGAATTTCGTGTACAAGTTTCCAAAAAATATATTCCTACTAGTAGGGGCCGAACCCGCATCTATACACGGCTAACAAAATGAAAATCAAAATGCACCGGGAGAGCATGCCTAATCTTTCTTTTTCCTTAGCTTCCTCCTCGATGTGGACCCGCTAGAGCCATCGCCAGTCTTCCTGTTCGAGCCTTGGCTTTTCGGCGGTTGGTCTTCAGACGAAGGCATTATGTCGACGTCCTCCTCCGAACTCGTGTGAATAACAATTCTCCCTATGGGCGGAGTCGAAGGAACGGGATCAATTACAGAAGTTGGAATGGGCAGGCTGGTGAGAAAGACAGAACCACCAGGAGACATCATTCCGAGCGGGGCAGGTCTCGATGCTGCCATCCCACCTCCAAAGCTGCCACCATAACCAGCTGCTGCCAGTTCAGCGTCAATCTGAGCGAACATCTCCTCTTCGGTTACTGCTTGAGCCCCGCTGGGAGCATCAGCAATCGGCATTGAAGAGCTTGCAGCAGGATCAGTTCCACTCATAACAGATGGCAAGTCAGCACGAGGATCGCCGTGGTAGCGAAAAAGTTCATCCATCAGCTGTTCATTGAACACGATTGTGCTCCTCTGCATATCATCAATCGAGGCAGCTGTACTCACAGTGGTTGCTTCGGTCACGATAGCCTCCTGCGTCTGATGCGATTCTTCAGTAGCAGGAGGCATGTGCGGCGCAACGTCAATCACTGGACAAAGAATGAAAGAATTGTTAGAACTTATACTTGGTCGAAGACTTCGACTCATGAAAGACATGTGGAATGTTCAGAGTGCCTTCCTCAGTTTGGCTTATAAGCGATGGGGCGGCTTAAGTCGCTTGCGCTGTAGTCGGAGACATCCGCGGTTGATCCGGATTATAAGCAGGAACAACTTGAGGATCAACCGCAGGCAAAGATTCAGGCTGGGTTGACACCGGGAGATCAAGACTTGCATCATGATGTCCAACCCCGGAGCCTTCTCCTACTTCCAGGTGCTGAGTGCCGAGCCTCTCCTTCTCATAAGAGATCATTGAATCATGGAGAATCTTCTTTTCGTCATCAGTTAACAAACGATTCTCGAGCTCGAATTCATCCACAGACTCACCCGGGTGCGCCTCTTTCTCTTCCTCGACCAATCGGCCCCAAGCACTGCGGAGATGCATCGAATAGTCATCGAGCCAGGCTAGGCCCCTGTGCCTCAGCACATTAGCGTTGTAGACAACAAGGAGGTCCTCGATGTCGGCCTCTAGCCTGGACTCGGCCAGCTTCACCCTCTCCTCGACCTCAGTCTCCACTTTCTGGACTTTGGCGACCGCCGCATCCCATTCTCACCTGAGCAGAACAGCCTGATCGCACGCCTCCTGGGCTGCGTTGTTCACGTCATCTTTTTCTTTGACCAAGCTGGCGAATTTGGCTTTTAGTTCATTAAGCTCCTTGACCGCCGCATCCCGCTCGGCGATGACTTTGGTATTCCGGTGGCCCATCTCCTCCACCAGGGCAATGTGTGTCTGCCCCAACCTCTCCATCTCCGCCTTCGCTTCATCAGCCTTCTTAATGGCCTCAATCTCAGATTTCCGAGAAGACTCAAACTCAGCAGAGAGTACCTGAATAATACGATCCCTTTTCGCGAGCTCAGTCTCCATCTTCTCGATCTCTTTAGCTCGCTCGAAGGCCACCTTGGAAGATTTTTCGACAGCCTTCGCCCACTCTCGATATTGGGTATAGATGTCGTGAACAAAGTCATGCATCGTGCGTTCAACCCCTGATGGAATTCTCTTCAAGTGGGGAGGGAAAACATAACCGTCGAAGCAAATATTAGGAAAATCCTTCTTCATTTGAGCCAACTTAAGGGCCCCTTCTCTAGTGGGATCAGCGGGGACCTGCTCTGTAACCATGGAAGATGTAGTCTCGACTCTCTGGAGATGAGTCTCAGATCTGGAAGTGTGAGAAGAAGGCCTATGATGAGGAGGCTCTGGTGGATATGAAGTTTGAACGGGAGGAGGAGATGGAAGCCTAGGAGGAGGAGAACGTGATCTAGACCGGCGACGGTATTCTCTATCCCTGTCACGTCCATACTTATCCTGACTAGAGTGCTCGCGATCGCGGTCCCTATCAGAATCCCTCCTATGGGAATCGTAGTAACCAGAAGCCTTTCGGGCTGAACGAAGACTATTCAGCATTGATCCTCTTCTTGACATAGTACCTGAAAATGAGAAGCGAAGAAAGAGTTAGCAACTTCCTAAGTTGGACGAAGCACAGTTGTGGATCATGTAGTGTAGTGATGTGTATGCATGTGCAATCCCCCGACCTACCAGAAATGTCGGCCGCACTCATAGCAAGCGACCCGCTCGGTTCAAAAGCACTATCAAGCCCTTCCAAACCGGCGTCGTGAGGAGACGACACGAAATCCGGGATTGGAATATCATCAAGCCCTGCAAAAATACTCTCCACTTGCGGGGGAGGAGCCTCTGAAATTATAATCCCATGGGAAGGTAAAGACACGACCACAGATTTAAATCTCTTAGATTCGGGGCGTTTGTGAGCAGCGGCCTTGCCTCTTCTTCTTCCTCCGGAATCCAGAACGTCGGAAGGAGGCCCGGCCGGGAGCTCGGTATCGGTGGGCGTCCTTTCTGGATCGACTTCTTCGGTGATCACAACTGCGGGCGCTTTGCACTTCAAGCGTTTCTTCGGAGTCACTCTATGTACCACCTCCAGATGTATGCTCTGTCTCCGCTCTATCAGCCCGACAGCCCTTAAGTTCCTGTCGGTCAGGACTAAGTCTATGTGCCTTTCTTCGCTCGGAAACGCTTGAAGAATCCGAACAAGCTCTTTGAAATATGCGCCGTCGGGACGGGAGATTGCAGCTGTAAGAAAGGAAAAAGTGTGTCAGTTTTTGAAGTCAGTTATTAGTATCTCAATGATTCAAGAGAGAAGTGGCAACACTTACGTCTATCCAACCACCGCCCAGCAAATCCAGGAGGGCACCGAACGTAGAACCATTCGGTTTTATAATAACTTAGCCTTCCCCAGGAGCCCTGTACAATATGGAAGCTCCTAACCGCTGCCAGTAAGGTAAAAGAGGGGTTGTCTCCGCGGCTCTTGACATTGAATAAATACCGGATCTCGATCGGCTTCAACGGTCGAAAAAGGATCTCCATGAAGAGAACAAAGATGCTATTTAACAAGGCATATCCGTTGGGATGTAACTGAGATGGAGCTATGCCGAGAAACGACAGCATCTCCCTTATATAATCATTAAAGGGAGGGAGTGTCCCCGCTGTGCAAGCATGACGGTAAAAAGCAGTAAACCCCTCCGGGGGATTGTGTGGCATGTCGGTTGGCCCAGGAAGTAGCACGTCGTCAAGCGACAAACCATGCCTTAAGAAAATAAGTCCAAGCATATCTTCAGAGATACCCGACGGCATGGAATCTATTGGATTGAGAATAAACTGAGCACCCGGACACTCGTCCGGAGCTGGCTCTATAACTTCAGCTTCTATAACCGGTATCTCTATAGTAGGAGGAACAGAACTTGGAAATTCCGACTGCTGAGAACTTGAAGGGTCCATGACTAGCTAGCTTATAAAAAATCGTTGTTAAACTGACAAATAACACTCGTGGATCCCCCAGTGTATAGTGTGTGAGTGCATTGTGCAGTGCAATATTGTATATCAGTTGGGAAGATCAATAGGATTAAAGCAAACGTGTAGACGACGAGACTTCGGAATTCAGTCGGAAGGACCGTCATCGCTGACCGTCACAACCATACCATCCAGTTGATTAATCATCATTTCAAGTTAAAGTTTGGTGTCAATGTGATAAGTCCCAGTTTCGTCGACGAGCTACGATAGGCAATCGGATATGCGGTGAAGCGGTTAAGTCCAGTAATACAATTTTGAAGCTCGTCGGAGTCAAATGTTCAAATGTGCATGGAGTTTTAAATTTTGTAATGTTCAAATCGTGTCGCTCACGGAAGCCATGTTCGCATCAATAAGCTAGGGATGTGTGCATATGAGTCAGACTCGTTCGACTCACTCCCCAAGACCATCAAGTTCGACTCGGTCCCAAGACACGCATTTCGACTCGCTCCTGAGACCATCGAATTCGACTCGCTCCCAAGACCACACAGTTCGATTTGCTCCCTTCGACTCGATCCTAAGATCACGAGTTCGACTCGGTCCTAAGACCACGCAGTTCGACTCGCTCCCCAGGACCATCGAGTTCGACTCGCTCCCAAGGCTCTTCACTTCAACTCGATCCAGAGCCATCGACTTCGACTCGCTTCGAAGCTACCCACTTCGGTTCGATCAATGGCCATCTTTTCAAATTGATCAAACATAGCCCCTTCGCATCGATCCATAGATTCAGGGCGTTCGACTCGATGCGAAGCCCCACCATCGATCGATACGAAAGCCTCTGCCTCATCCTCTCGAAACCTCCCACTCCAGATCGATTCGAAGCTAAGATCCTGAAACTTTCGATCAATCACAACTCAGGTTGATTTAGTGTTAGAAAACCGAGTCTCATCGTTCACGCGTTGGATTCGTTTAATGGGTTACCTAGATCTGTCAGATTAGTTTGAATAAGTGATGGTATGAATCGATTCGAAGGCAAGGATTTTCGTTCTTTCTTCTCGAGTCTCAGAGCGATACGGAGGCAAGGAAGATAAAGATGAAAAGTAAAAAGTGAAAAAACGGCTAAGTGCCAGGTATTTATATGGACTCGAAAGCAAGGGGAATGACCGATTCGAATTCCAGTAGGGTCGAGCACGTGCTTCGACTCCCTCTTCAGTGCACTGATGAGGAGCTCCTTTTCGTATCACTACTTCGACTCCATCCCCTTGACTAGTTCGACTCCCTCATGCAGCCATAAAGGACATCACTTCGACTCGCTCAATTAGTGAACGTCTCGAATCGCTCCTCTGCCTCCTGTATGTTTCGACTCCGACTCCTCTGCAATTCGAACCCATGACCGAGTCGAACATCCTGTTTGAATCCATCAGGGAGTCTAAGTCGTCTCGCTCCACTTCGACTCACTCAGTTCGAGTCCGTCATCAAGTTGAATAAGCACTTCGCATCCATAAATCCAATGAAAATTATCTTTGATGTTTCAATCCTTCACAACGATTCAGGAGAGGACCGTTACGAGGGAACATTCAAAAACGACCATCAAGCGTTGTTGCAACGAATTTCACATCGGTTCAGGAGAGGATCGATACGGAATTCAAAAAACAATAAACTGAAGTCGACTCGAGAACGTACAAACGTCAGCAGGAGTCAGATTAGCATATATGCATAAAATGTCGGACTAACATTCAATGTTCCAGATTTTCAGGAATCAGAAATTCATCTAATAACGATTACAACAGCAAACGGGTAACCACTAGCATACAGCAATCAGTTGCAACAATACATGGTACAGTAGTCAACGGTTTACATTATCAAGAAGAACGGTCAAAGGTTACAACTTTCATCGATAAGATGATAACTATTCAGAGTAAAGACTGCAGCACTACAAAGCACATCATGTTTTCACAAGACGTACTTTTGGGGGAAAATGTTATTCCGCCTTTTGGCAAGGCCGTAACACCAAGGAACTGACTAGTAACCAGTGACAGCCCGTCCCAGAGATCAGTTATATACGGGCTCACTACGGATATCGATGAATTTTTTCCGAGTCCGGATCGACCCAAAATTGGTAGGACATAACAAGCTAAGCCATGGGAGCCAACGTTCAAAATCTCAAGACAATCCAAGTTCGTATGCTCAAGTCATGAAGGATACAAAATTGGACGAAAATCAGTCACCATTCGACTCGCTCCATCGACTCGCTTCGCAACACCCAGGAGAAGCCAACTTCGACTCGCTCCGTGCCTCTCAGAGCTGCTCTCTTCGACTCGCTCCACGCCCCTCAGAGCTTCTCTCTTCGACTCGCTCCACGTCCCTCAGGGCTACTCAACTTCGACTCGCTCCAGTCTGAAACCCTCGAAAGTGCATACTTCGACTCCACTGCTCAAACCTCCTAGGACGCACCATTTCGACTCGCTCCATTTCGACTCGCTTGACCAACGCTTGCTTCGACTCGCTCGACCAACACTTGCTTCGACTCGCTCGACCACGTGCTTACTTCGACTCGCTCGAAGCAACGTCCAGGACAGAGTGAGAATCGAATGCCACGCCATCGAGTCGAACGGAAGCGAATCGAAACAGGAAGCGAGTCGAAGGAAATAACCTACCGAGAACTCCATTTCGTATCGATCATATCTCTCGATCTACAATTCCAAATGCTATGAAATTTTCACAGAAGACTACGTGCATGCTAAAGAATGTCCACGCCAAATTTCGACTCCATTGGATGAAATCTTGATCGAGTCGAAATCTGCTCGTGTCGATCACGGATCGGACCGAAACTTCACAGGCTTGGGCGTGTGGTCCTGGTCACGTGCCAGAGAGGGCCTCCCAAAATCTGAGCGAAATATCAGCCTTCTACACCTATAAATAGACCCCCAAAGCCAACAGAAAAGGGGTTCTTCTTCCTCTTTGAGATCTCCAACGCCCGGGCTCCGCCAGATCCAGATCTGAACTCAATTTGCTACTGCCATAAACGAGATTCACTGCTGTAATTCGCAATCGACTGCTGTAAAACATTGAATTCACTTGTAAACACAAAAGAAAGATCAATAAAGCAAACTACTTCATAGTGGGCGTAGGCTATACGCCGAACCACTCTAAATCCTTGTGTCTCCTTGCACTTAAATTATTCTTATTTCTGAAATTTGGAGTCTTTGTTAGATAATTCCTCTTTTTTTCATTTAATCTCTTCACTTTATCTCTTCAAAGACTTCCGAAGAGTGTTGTGTCCAATTTTGGTACAAACAGAGTGTCTCTTCGTATCGGTCCTCTCCTGGATCGATTCGAGAAGTTGGAAAAATCATCTTCGTATCGATGGTGATCGATATGAATAAGTTGGCCTTTAAAAATATCTTGTATCAATGGATACTAATTTTTGTGAGCTTCAAAACGATGGATACGAAAATTTTACTTCGTATCGATGAATCATTGATGGATACGAACAATCGTGCTATGGGTCCGAATAGTTCAAACAAGCCTTCGTTGCATCTTTCGTATCGATTGGTCGCCGATGGGTACAAACAATCATGTTTTGGATCGACTCGAGTTGATGGTTACAAATTGTTGTATTCTTGACCAATGAGGGTAGATGGATACAAAGGATGATTCGTATCGATCATATAGGAGACTGCTTTCTACCGGTTAACATAACTGGGAGACGAATCATTTCCTTTTTATTTTTGTGCCCATATAAATACGTTCTGTACTTAGAAAATTTTCATTTGCCTTCACTTTATCCTTGCCTTCGTATCGATAGATAAACTAAGAAATTAAAACTGTCTTCGTCCTCAACCCAACATAACTTGCTAATCCCTTGAACCAACCGTCTAAATTAGGTAATTGACCAATCAGTTCACATTAAAACGATGAGATTCGAGTTCTAACGACAATACATCCACGTTCATGGCCGATTCCGGTAGTGCCGAGGCCGGAGTTGGGTCAGAGCATGGTTGAGGGAGGAGGAAACGACGTTCAAGCTGTTTGGAGAAGAAGGATCACCGATGGATACGAAAGAATCAGTGGAAGGACCCTTAGCCTCGATCTCGTATCGATGAAGGAAGGATGAAATCAGATCTTGTATCGATCCAAAATAGGAAGTTTGCATCGATCCAGAACTGATAAGTGAAAGGGGGAGTTTTGTATCGATCTAATGTGGTGGAACTTCGTATCGATCTGAAGGGATCGATACGAAGTCCTCGGTCGATGATCGATATGAAGCTGGGGATCGATGATCGATACGAAACCTGTTTTATCTTGATCGATATGAAATCGGGCTTCTATGGAACGATCCGAGTTTGAACTTCTGCCTTGCATAACTGAATGATGGATACAAACTTTTTCACACACTCGAATATTTGACTCCGACGAGCTTCTGCCTTGCATGATTATACTTAACATTTTTACTACATATTTGACTACCTTTCGAAGCTCGTCGATGGAAATGTAACTTGAAAATTTTGACGAACTTTAACCTGGACCGTTCTTTGAAATATGGATGGTATGATTGGGACGGTCAGTGATGACGGTTACTCCAGTTGAATCTTGAAGTCTTGTCATTTGAACATCTCACAAATTCCATAGAATTTTTTAAGTATTATGTAGCACTACACTACACTACACATTCACGCACTTCACACTGGGTAACACACGTGCTTATTATCATCTAATGATGGTTTTTACTGAGTTGACTAGTTATGGAACCTACAAGTTCGCAACAGCAGGAGCTTCATAGTTCATCTCCCTTAGTCATAGAGATACCGGCCATCGCAGCCGATGCAATAGATCCAGCTCCGGATGAGCTTCCAGGAGCAACCTTTATTGCGAGCCCACAAGATTCAATTCCATCCAACGTCTCCGAAGATATGTTGGGGCGGATATGCCTAAGGCATGGTCTTCTGTTGGACGACGTCTTATTACCGGGACCGAATGACAGACCGCATGCTCCCTCGAAAGGGTTTACTACTTTCAATCGACATTCGTGCACTGCTGCAATAGTCCCCCCATTCAACCAGTATATTTGGGAAGTGTTGGTTTTTTTGGAATTTCCCCCTCACAATTACATCCCAATGGATAAGCACTGTTGAATAGCCTATTCATTGTATTCATGGAGCATCTTTTCCGACCCTCGACTCCGATCGTGATCATATACATGTTTAACATTAAGAGTCGGGGAGACAACCCATCATTCACATTTCTAGAAGCAGTTAGGAACTGTAAGGTGGTGACGGGGTCTTGGACTAGGCTCAGTTATTTCAAGACGGAGTGGTTCTATGTCCGATGACCTCCAGGGTTTGCTAGCCGATGGTTGGTCAGACGTAAGTGCTTCGACTTTTCTGGTAGTTAACAAGATAGTTGCAACTGGTATTGAGACTAAAACTTTCTTTCCTTTATAGCCGCAATCCCGCGACCTGAAGGCGCACACTTTGAAGAAATAGTACGGGTCCTTCAAGAAATGCCAAGTGAAATGAGGGAAATCGAGTCGATGCTTTCTGATAGAAACTTGAGAACTGTTGGGCTAATCGAGCGAAAACAAAGTATAGGACTTGAAGGAGCGCTTAGGGCAGTCCCGACGAAGCGGGTGAAGCGTAAACCCTCAGTGTTGTAATAGCCGAGGAGGGCGATGAAGAGAATATGCCCACTAATGACGAACCCGTAGCTGGGCCCTCTGACAGTTATCGGGGTTCAGAGGGAAGGATAAAAGGCAAGGCAGTAGCACACAAGCATCATAAATCTTCGAGATGGAAATATGTAGTTATGTCCCTGCCAGCCTCCGGTGTTAGAAACACGGAGACTCATCCCCCTTGAGTAGAGAGTCCTTTCGAAAGGCTTGCCGATATCCCAATCCCAGACTATGTGTCACTTCAACATGACACCGGATTGGAGGAGCTCCAGAGTGCTATAGACTTAAGCGAGTTTCTTCCCACAAGCGTGGCCGACATTACCGGTTGGTCAGGGGGTTGCACATACATATACACCTCACAACACTACAAGATTTCCAATCATAAGTTGTTCACTTCAGGAGACTACTAATTCTACTTTTCTTTTATTCTACAGATATGATGACCAGGCGAGATTCTATGCTTGGAAGCCTCCGCTCAGTGCACTAGTCAGCGAGCTCATATTACGAGTCTCGGTGGAGGGAGGATGACAGAAACTGCGATCGCGGTTATTCTAGTCAAGAACGTTACGAGAGGGAAAGAGACAGAGACTACAGATATCGATCTCGATCGCGTTCTCCACCTCCCCAAGTCTCTACACAACCTTCTACTCATAGCACACATCCTCCGGAGCCTCCATGCCAAAAACCCTTTTCTCACGCTCCGAGGTCTGAGTCTCAACACCGCAGGACCGAAGCTACAGCTCCTACTATTACTGAACAGACTATTACCGAGCCTATGGGGGAAGGGGCGATCAAAATCGCCCAGCTGAAGAAAGACTTTCCCAATATTTGCTTTGACGGCTTTGGTTTTCCTCCTCACCTGAAGAAAATTCCTTTTGAGGCTGAATAGACTATGCACGACTACATTCACGATCTACATAGCCAATATTGGGAATGGATGAAGACTGCTGATAAGGTCTCTACGGTGGCTTTCGAACGAGCGAAGATGATTGAGAAGTTAGAAACTTATCTTGCCCAGAAAGACCATATTATCCAAGTGCTCAATGATGAAGCCGAATCCTCTCGAAAATCTTAAATAGAGGCTACCCAAAAAGCTTATGAGGTGACTCAATCTATGGAAAGAATGCGACAGATGCATTTTTCTCTGGTGGAGCAGATGGTCCATCGAAACACTACAGTTACAGCTGAAAGGGACACTTATCTGAAAGAACTCAATGAGCTTAAAGCCAAATTTTCCGAAATCATTAAAGAAAAAGATGATGCAAATAGAGCAGTCCAGAAGGCGTGTGAACAAGCGGTGGTGCTTCGGGATGAAAAGGATGCTGCCGTACTAGAAAGTTCGGGAGGCCGAGGCCAAGGTTGAGGAGGAAGTTAAAATGGTTGAATCCAGGTAGAGGCAGATATTGAAGATCTCCTCGTTACTTACAATTCCAATTTTTTGAAGCACAGAAACCTGGCCTGGCTTGATAACTATCCAACACATCTGTTCAATGCTTGGGGCCGATTGGTAGGACATGAAAAGGCTGCTCATCAAGCTGAACCGATCGATGAGTTCGAGCTTGAGAACTGAGTGTTGAGCGAAGACGAACGGAAAGTTCTTCACGATGCAATGATCTTGTATGAAAAGGAGAAGCTTGGCGCTCAGCATTTGGAAGTTGGAGAAGGCTCTGGTGTCGAGCATCGTAATACAAGTTCTAAAACTCTCATGCCGACTCAGCCTGAATCCACACCTGCGGTTGATCCTCTGCCCGTTCCTGCTTATAACCCGGATTAACAGCAGATATCTCCAGCCCACGAGCAAGTCTTTGAAGCTGATCCGCCACCCGCAAGCCAAACTGAGGAAGGTACTCTGAACATTTTTATTCTTATCCTAAATCGGAAGCGTCGCTTGAAATAATTACTAACAGTCCTTCCTTTGTTTTTATCCAGTGGTCGGAGCAACATCGGTCATGCCTCCTACACCACAAGAATCACATCATGTGTAGGATGCCATTATAACATAAGCGACCACCACAACGACCATGGCACCAACCGATGGAGCACAGGGAAGCACAATTATTGTTGATGAGCAGATGATGGAGGAGCTCCTCGGTCGTCACAATGACCCCTTTGCCGATTTGCCGTTCGTTATGGGTGGAAGCACACCAATGACAAGTTCTTCGGCCCCAACTGCAGGAGTACCCAACGATGCACAAACACTTCATGAAGAAGAAATTATAGCCGAAATCAACGCTGAGACAGAAGCAGCCGCGCGGGATAGTGGCTTTGGAGGTGGAATGGCGGGACCTGGTCCATCCCCTTTGCGGATGACATCTCCGGGAGGAACAATCATTGAGACAAGTATGCCTATTCCGCCTCCTACTGTTGATCCTATCCCTCCGACTCCACCTTCAGGAAACGTTCCAATACATTTGATTTTGGAGGAGGAAATTGATATAATGCCCCAAACTGGAGATCGGCTGCCGAAAGGCAAGGGCTCAAAGAGAAAACTGAGTGACGGCTCCAGTGGGTTCACACCGAAGAAGAAACCGAGAAAGAAAAAAGAGTAAATACGTCCTTTCGGCTCATTTTTGAGTAGATAGGAATTTCTTTAGCTTTTGTTGGCTGTGTATAGATGCAGGTTCGGCCCTTGTTAGTAGGATTTTTGGGATAAACTTGTACTTAATTTTCTTCCACAAATAGTTGAAATAAAATTCCATTTTGTCTTCAAATCAATTTTCGTTTATTTGCTTAAGTGTTTCAGCATTTTAACTTCAGTCCAGTACACTTGTTGAGTTTCGACCTTTAGATTCGATCTGGGTTTATTTGCTACGTTCCAGAGTTATGGTCTCAGATCACGATCAATCGCTAAGTCGAACTCTGATATTGCACTGTCTCAATCAGCGGTTGGCACTTTGTTCTGCCCTAGTTCAGGGGAGAAATTGAAAAGATTGACGAACAATCGTTGATTGCCTTTAATATATCGAGCTACACTTCGCTGAAGTAGATTTGAAACAGGACGAGTTCGAGTGGTGGAACCACACTTGCTTGTCTATCCGTAATCGCATCCACACTCTAGGGATCGTACTTGTAGATCGGTGGTCGATCACACTTGCACAAGGTTTTGAGATACGTCCGCGCTTCGGGGACTTAAGTTGTTTTATAGGCGGTCGGTCACGCCTGTTTGATATTTATAATTACGTCCACACTCTGGGGACTATGTATTGATTCGCGGGTGGTCAATCACACCTGCACAAGGTTTTGAGATACGTCCGTGCTCCGGGGACTTAAGTTGTTTTATGGGCGGTAAGTCACGCCCGTTTGATATTTATAATTATGTCCACACTCTGGGGACTTTGTATTGATTCACGGGTGGTCAATCACACCTGATTTATGTTTATACTCTGACCGCGCTCTGGTGACTCAGAGTTGTGTTATGGACGATCGATTCGCATCCGGTTTATGCTTAAACTCTAATCCGCACTCTTGGGACTTAGAGTTAATTGCCGTCGACACTCTGGTTCGCATTCTGGGAATTCGAAATTAGTCGACGTTTGTATTCAGTTCGCACTCCGGGAATCTGGAGTTGGCCGACAAATGGTCAGTCACATCTATTCAGGCTTTAGGATTTCGTTTGCACTCTGGGAACGACGAAACTATCAGGATCGAGGATGGTCGATTCACATCCACCCTGAGTTAACAAGCGAGGTCGTTAGGTGGACGGATCCATCCTCCACGAACTTGGTTCGAATATGGGAGAAGTCGTTAGTTGGACGGCTCCACCCTCATCGAAACCGCACTTATGAGTTTATACTCCATTTCACACTCTGTGAATCTGGAGTTAGTTAAAGGATTGTCGTGTATCAATCCTTTTTTGGCTTCAGTGTGATGGCTTGTCCCCGAGCTCGGGTTTCACTTAGTGAGTGACCGGTCGTATCACAGTCACTCCCTATTTGAATAAATTCCACTGTATGGTGGAACTTAGCTCTCCGTGCATAGTGATGGGCATATGAAGTATTTCAAGTAAATCACAGCTCTGGCTTGAAGAGATTGCACTTTATTGCTGAAATAAGAAAATATGACAAAATCAGTTGCCTTATTACAAATTCAAATTTCGAAATGCATAAACAAATTGCAAATGGAAAGTAGACTGAATAAATAAACAGAGCCTGTTATGTGTAGTAGCAACGAACACTCTCGCTGTTCCAGGCTCTCGGCAGAGTGAGACCATCAACGGTCGATAATTTAAATGTGGCATCTCCGAGCTTTCATTTAATAACATATGGCCCTTCCCATGCTGGCTTCATATGCGAAGGGACCGGGTAAATCCTCTTGAGGACGAGATCACCAAGTTCAAAGGTTCGGGGTCGGACCTTGGCATTATATAATCAGGCGAGTCAACTTTGATATGCGGCTGCCCTCAAATCAGCCTCTTCGTGCTTCTCATCCAATAAATCGAGAGATTCGGCAAGTAATATAACATTTGTCTTTGGATCATAATAAGTCACGTGATGAGAAGTTACTTCCATCTCGACTGGAATGACGGCTTCTGAACCTTAGAAAGAGAAAATGGAGTGTGGCCGGTTGCGGGTTTGTGGGTTGTCCGATAAGCCCATAAAGCCATAGGATGTTCATCGACCAATTTGCCCCTGGCCTTTTCCAGTCATTTCTTTAGAATAGACTTTATAACTATATTTACAGCTTCGACTTGTCCATTTGCTTGAGGGTGTGGAACTGTGGAGAATTTCTTCTGAATATGTAACCGTTGACAGAAATCCATAAATTCAACACTATCGAATTGGGTCCCATTATCAGTGATTTATGTGGGAGACCAAATTGGCAGATGATGTTGCGCACTACAAAGTTGATCACCTTCTTTCTGGTGATTGTAGCAAGAGGTTCGGCTTCCGCCCACTTGGTAAAGTAATCAACTACAACGATGGCGTACTTCGCACCACCTTTGGCCAGAGGTAGAGAACCAATAATGTCAATGCCCCATACTACAAACGGCCATGGACTGACCATCTGAGTTATTTCGGTAGGCAGGGCCCTGAGAATTCGAGCATGCTTCTGACATCTGTCACATTTTCTGGCGTAATCCGATGCATCGCGATTTACAGTTGGCCAATAGTACCTATACCGGAGCACTTTCTTAGCAAAAGCTTGCCCCTCGGTGTGATCGCCACATTCTCCTTTGTGTACATCTTGCAATACTCGTTTGATTTCATCGTGAGTGATACAATGGAGTAAAGGAACATAGTACACTCTTCTATACATGACTCCATTCTGAATAGTGAACAACGAAGCCTTTCGAAGGATCTGTCTTTTTTCACTCCTGCGCTCTGGCAGGGTCCCATGCTCGAGATAGTTTTTAAACGGAGTCATCCATGACTCCTTATTGGGAACGACTTCAAATACCCGATTGGTTTCCATCTGATCGATGCTTGGAGAAGATAATGTCTCCATGGGAACAAGTCCCATTTGCTGTGCCTCACCAGTACTAGCTAACTTTGCTAACGAATCGGCTTTCTGATTGTGCTCTCGTGGTATGTACTAAATGGCATAATAATCAAACTGATTCAATATCTCCAGAACCTGAACAAGGTAAGCATCCAGTCTTCGATCTTTGGATTGGTACTCCCCTCGAACTTGACACACAACCAATTGCGAATCACAATAAATTTCCATAGCAATGATTCTTAAATCTATGGCAAGCTTCAATCCAGCCAGTAGGGCTTGATATTCAGCTTCGTTATTGGTTGCATGGAAGTTGAACTTTAAAGCATAGCATACAGATCGGCCTTCTGGAGTTTCAAGTACAACTCCGACGCCTGAGCAGCGGTCATTTCATGCACCACCAGTATGCAACTTCCAGATATACTTGGGAGATTCACTAGTTTCGGGCAAGTCCTCCGGGATAGTAAATTCAGCTATGAAATCTACTAGGACTTGTCCTTGAATAGCTCGCCTTGGAGTGTAAGTAATGTCAAACTGGCTTAGCTCGATATTCCACTTAAGTAACCTACCACATGTCTCAGGCCACGTAAGGGCCTGTCATAACGGCTAGTCGGTGTAAACGGTGATAAGATGAGCTTGAAAATATGGACGGAGCTTCCTTGAGGCAATGATAAGACAATAAGCCAACTTTTCCAATTTCGAATAATTTCTCTCAGCTCCGGTTAGTCATTTGCTAATATAGTAGACTGCTTTTTGTACTCGGTCTTCCTCCCGAACTAGGGCGGCACTGATCGCATTTTCTGACACCGCCAAGTAGATGTATACACTACAACAAAAAGGACTTTTTATAGCGTGTAAAAACCGCTATAAAAACTTTCTATAGCCATTCTATAATCGCCATAGATCAACATGTTGTAAAAAGTCTGGTAGATACTATAGCGTGTCATACTTGCAATGGAAAACGTATTTTTCTTGCCATCTAAAATAGGCCATATTGGTGCAACTGCTTTTCTATAGCATTATGAAACGTGCTATAGAACTTTTTATGACGCATTTTAGTTGCTATAAATATGTCGACATGCTATATTATTATAGCATTTGAACGCGCTATGGAATCATCGTGTCAACCTTTTATGACACATTGAAATGCTATAGAAAATTCATTACTATCTATTATAGCACCGTCTTATTGCTATGAAAACTATTTACTCTTTGCAAAATATTTTGTATAGCACTAACATGATGCTATAGTATAACAAAGCTGAACAATTTTTCTTTTTATTGCATAGTTAGAACGCTATAAAAAAATTCTATTGCACATTTTTTGCTGCCATAACATTCAAAGCTTACAATTTTCAATTCTACTTATATATTATAACTCAAAAAACCACATTCATCACATTAACATAAGTACACAAATTGAGTCATAAGCCAAATCACAAAATATATACATATCCATAATATTTCATACATGAAGAATTAAACATAAATATTTGTGATAAAAATTAAACATAAGTACACAAATTGAGTGTAGCATACCAAAACGATACATACTAAAAATATTTTAATGACCGTCGATAAGCATGATCGATTTAAAGGAGAAAGAGTGCGACATCATGTATCAACCTCAAAAGCATCATACAACACCTGTGAAGAAGAAACACAAACATACATATGTTAGTCAATATATACAAGTATGTATAAGTACAGAAGATGCATCGCCAAAGACTAAGTTACTGAAACTAGCATAACCCCTAATGAACCTGTTATTGTGATCAATCATGCTTTAAAGAAGCACACTAAGGACAGTGGCACTGGCTTGCTAGGATTCTGGGTAAAGTTGTAATCAATACAATCTGAAATCTAAGTTTTATCCACTACTTCAGAACACAACAAGAACCAAATAATGTTTATATATATACATCTACATCTATACCCTAATATGGTACATAAAAATGAACTAAATCAGTCAATCATTTACACTCCACCTGTCAATGTCTTGCACTATCTATATATTGTATTGGCGATCAGAATATTTTACAGCCCTACCATGATAGAAACAAAAGAAGTTGTGTCATCTAAATCAAATTCTACTAACGATTGCTTGAAAGAGGGCACCTCCGGTGACAATTCAAGTAACTGAAGAAAAGCCTAATGTTAATTTCCCAACAACAATTGAGAACCACACAGCAAAAAAAGACTGTAAAAACAATTGAGAACTTCCCCATACAAAAGTTTGGTATAACAGCTCATTTAAACATTAGTTAAAATAGTAATAGTAATTAAACAAGTAAACACAGAGGATAGACTAACTACTACCCACTTACATTATATTTTATGTACACTTTTATAGTTGTTAGAGCTACACAATTTTGAAAGGAATCAAAACTTGAAAAAGTTTTATCAACATTATAGACATCACCTTCACAGAAAATTGGGTCATTGATCAACTGTTAAAACATTTTTTTAAAACAGTCAGTTAGAAATGTTATTTTCAATAGGTTAAGGATCAGATAATCCAAATCTTGGTCAAGTAACATTAAGGAAAACACAAATATTTATACGAATTCTGGCTTTGCTTGGTATGTAACTCGAAAAAAATATAGAGATGTACTAACTTACAATTGCACCAGCAACTCCAAAAAAGGCCATTGCACCACCCAACTCCAGATACACCAAGTGCCGGTTCTACAACATATTCCGTAAACTGTACCCTAGTTGAAAGGAATGAATCGATAAAAATCGACAGAAGATACAAATTTAAATCACTAATCAAGTAACTATGATGATATGACTTCCTAGTTATTACGATGAAAGATTGTTGGCAGCTAGAATAGGAAATAACAGGAATAATTAGTACAAATTAAATTTCCATCAAAGGGGAAATGATGGATATCAGTATGTTGCTAACAGAAGACTGCACAGGAACTTCGTCACATCTATCCGCTCTTTTGGATAAAAGGCACATTAAAGTACCACCAACTATAATACAGACAGGAAACAAAATGTATAGCAAGTTTGCGCTATCTCCTTCCTACAATGCACAATGTATGTAATTACTATTTATTGATTGGGACTTCAATATAAAATTACTTAAATGAAACTAACAGATTAATAAACATAGAATGCATGATTTATAGATCAGATAGACCGAGTGCGAATGAACTTATTTAATTTTAAAAAAACAGTTGGCTTATTTAATTATTATAAAACTTAATGAACTTAGTTACTTATTTTAAACATAGTTAATTTGTTGTTGTTGTTGTTGTTATATTATTTTATTGCTATTATTATTATTATATTATTATTATTATTCTTCTAACTTTAGTTAATTTTTATAAACTTAATTAATTTTTATAAACCTTAGTTAACTTAGTTAATTTTTATAAAAATTAGATAATTTTTGTAAAACTTAGTCAATTTTTATAACAATTTAACAAAGATTTCAAAATAGAGAACATGACTTTTATAAAACTTAATTAAATTTTGTAAACTTATTTGATTTAAAAAAAACAGTTAATTTATTTAATTATTATAAAACTTAATTAACTTAGTTACTTATTTTAAACTTAGTTAATTTATTATTATTATATTATTATTATTATATTATTTTACTATTATTATTATTATTATATTATTATTCTTCTTCTTTTAAATTTAGTTAATTTTTATAACTTAATTAATTTTTATAAAACTTAATTAACTTAGTTAACTTTTATAAAAATTAGATAATTTTTATAAAACTTAGTCAATTTTTATAACAATTTAACAATGATGTCAAAATAAAGAACATGATTTTTATAAACTAAATTAATTTTCATAAACTTTAGTTAATTTAATTAAAAAAATTAAATTTTGTTGATTTTTATAAAACTTAGTCAATTAATAATCTATTTTGGATGTATAGTCCATTTAATAGAAAAATTCATTTTGGATTCGGTTATATCCGCTTCTTGGTTATTATAAATTCCTTTCACTATATTTTTTTTATTTATATGTCGTTTTTTCAATAGGAGTTGTTTTTTCTTCAAAAGATTCTTCATCAGAAAATCCTTTTTCATATTCTTTTAATTGAGAGGTTGAAGCTCTGGAAGGAGATTCAACTATATAATCCAAAGGTAAAATATGGGAGTAAAACGATTTAGATTTAGACAAACCAAGTTTATTAGATTGATTGCTAATAGGATTATTATCCATTTGAATAGTACCTTTTGGTGTTTGTATAATATTAGTAATGTTTCCTTCATTTTTATCAAATTCATTTTGAAGAGTAATTTGTTAAACCATGCTACCGAAGATGCATGCACCATAGCTCAGATACCATTTTTATTCTTATAGATCTACACATCAAGCAGTACAAAATGTAATTATTGAATCGATATGTCAATATTTTATTTCTGCGGTCTTTGCATGTATACCAACTTAACGCCTGTTGTGTGACATGAATGTGGACAGCATAATTTAGGAAGCATTTCATTTGCAGCAACATAATGGTATTAAATTTATTAAGGTGTGACGGCAGTCATTGCTTAACAAAAAGATTTTCACTGCTCAGCTATCGTAAGAAGTTATCCAATGTCGATACATAAAAGCATAGGCAAAACCACATTCGGAAGAATTGATTAGAAAGCAGACATTGGAGAGGCCAGTGAATATAAAGAAGGATAATTTTTAGTGAATATAAAGAAGGATAATTTTTAGCAGCTTTGCAATAAAGAAGCAATATTCCCCAAAATTTTGAGAGGAAAATAAAAAATTAAATAAGAGAGTTAAGAGAGAAGAATACCCATTATTTGGTTGTACACAATACAAAAAAACTAATTTAGTGAAAAAAAATGATGGTCTGTTGGAGAAGTATTACCGAATCGCAGATGGGTACAAAGCACAGCAGTCTGTTATCCATCCACCGTTGAGAGCAAGGAGTTTTCGCTGTTCTGTGAAACCAGCCTCATGCATTGCCTCCTATACTATAGCCACCGTAGCCAGACCTTTTAGCCTAGCCAAATGTGTCAGTCCTTCGGATAATCACTGTATATTCCATGCTTCTCTTTATCTTGTGGAAGTTGCACACTTACACAGCACCCACTTTTTGTTTTCTTCATCGTTTATAGCTTCTGCATTATTGAATCCGAATCTTTTTATTCAGTTTTTTACTAAATTGTTGTTATTTTCAATTTGCAATTAAGTTTTTTCTTATATATAATTATTTTTTAGATTTTAATTGATCTCTCTTGAGACTGATCTATGGATCAATGACAGCAATCTGAAAACATAAGTTCTTCAATCGTATGTCCAGATTTATTTTTTCTTTCTCTTTTGGGCTAAAATTTGTTAAAAATAAGATAAGCTGAATAATTGAATGATGATAAAGACCCGTTCTAGTTATAGCTCAAAAGTTCAAAATAAAGTTCTAGTTCAGTTTGTGGGGTTGATAATGTGGGTTAACACTTGACAGAAAACCTTTTCTTTATCATTTGTTTATCGCACCTAATTCTGGTCCAAGGTTTCCTAAGTAGCAACACATTTATCAATGTAAACTGAGCATCTATACTATGTGCTTTCCTATTTTGCATTTACCTCCTTTGAAGTAGATCCATTTTAAAGTTTGTCCATATTCTACCTTGTAATGTCTATAAATGTATTTAATTAGAAGGATGATGCTAATTTTTCTGAGTTGATCATTGGTTTGATAATCCTATAATAGACCAAATGACAATAACAAACACTTTTACCTGTTCTATGTTGTGCCTTAAGGAAAGAAGAAATCTTTTTTCCCAACCCCTTGAACAAACACTGAAGGCCCAGCGCAGGCATGGGACAACTCATTATAAAGGCCCAGCCCAGCACAGGCATGCCACAACAAGCTAGATACCTATGATTGAATATATGTATACATTGATTTTATTTATACATTTAGCTAATTTCAAAGTTCAATGTGTATATACATCAAAAAAGTATAAAAAATGCCATCAAACATACAATCCAAAGTTAAATGCCATCAAACAGAAAATCCAAAGGTAAATGATACTAATTGAATTACAGTAATGGTGCAAAAAATATGCTAAATGATAATAAATTAATTTTGATTTGAAAACTCCTAATACAATGTGTAACCAGACAGTATTACGTGGACAGTGCAATTAGTTAATAATATAAAAAGGATAGACTAAATGCTAAAATATGGAATTGTGGATGCATTAGTTGCCAAGTTTTGCAATGTGTGCCTACTTACATGACTCGGTCACCTTCACAACAAAAGCAAGATAATGCATATTTCTTTAATACAAAAAGAGAGTTATTCCACATACAATGGAATACACTCCATAGCCCTTGTTCTAATTTCTATCTATAGACAACAGCTTGAAAAAAAGAATAGATAGGAACTAAATTGTTCGAGGAAGATGCTGTAGTTTATTGTTAAATGTTTATTGATATAAGTATAGTCCATAAAACATCTTTAAGAAGATGATTCAGTAGGAACAAAAGTATTTGAGGATGTCATAAATTAATTGTTAAATGTTTACTAACATAAATACATTTTAATAAACATCAATTGTAATAATAAGCTTTTGTAAAATCATATAGCACATTAAAATTTTTGAAGTTGTAACTGATGATACATACTTGAGAGTGGTCTTGCTGCCAACTGTTTATCTTTAAGCCATAGACAGTACTGCCAGCTCATGCTCGCAATATTACACTAATTATTCGAATGTCCAGAAATTGTGTTATTTTCCTCTTCATGTTCAATAGGTAACCGTAGTAACTGGTCAGATGCTCCACTTGATAGGCAACGATCAGAAAGTGCAAGTGCATCCATACGTTTTCCTTTATTAATTAACCTGTAATAAGAAAAAGGGAAAATTGGATATAACTCCGTTGTGAAGTGCACAAGCAAAATAAATATACAATTTTGCACTCTTCAAATTATAAGACTGATAATGGTTAGCATTCGGAGATACCTTTCAACGGCTTTATCGTAAGTCCTTCATTTTCCCAGTCAAATGAAAGAAAAGCAGTTGTATTAACTTCAGCAGTTTCTAATTTTGGTGACACTTGCAAAGGTTGAAAACCATGTAGGCCTTGAGTATGAAATTCTGAGGAGGGGTAGGGAGTATTTCCACTAATGCCAATATCGTCTACTTCCGGTTCAGTATCACTTTTAGGGTCACGTGAACACTTGACAAGAATTTTGACTTCAAATTTAGGTGACGCATCTTCATTGTTGCTTTTAGCAGATGCTGCAACCATAGAAAACCTATGTAAGTTTGATTGCATTTGAATCCATCGATTCAAAGTAGGAAACCTAAGGTATATAAATGGTGAGATATTATGATCCAAAACAGATTGTACCATAGTTTTCATTGTATTTTACTAAGTAATGAATATGACACTAACCTTAGTATTTTCACCGCAATAAACATAGCCATGTTCTAGTTTGTAGTGTCTACATATTAATTCATTCATAATGATTCCATTACTGATCTTAGGAACATGATGAATTTGAAAAGAAATCAAGAGTTACACCACCACAATGATGTCTAACTCGCTAAACTAATACTACAACAACATTAATCTAATACTACTACAACCAATAACAACATGTGTCCTCTCTTCCTCATTTGGCTTATTGATCGATACTCAACAAACTATCCTACAAAAAGAACAAAAGCTATCTTGACAACGAACCTGATATTATGCATTGGCCTGTGAATTTCTAAAACTATGCGGAGTAGTTAACAAGCTCTCTCTTTCTTGTATGAACAGAATACTAAATCAAAATCTTATGAAAAAAGAAGCTACTTTCCCTTCAATTTACCTTCAAATAAAAACAAAGAATCAAACTTTTTGAGCTAATTGTCATCATTTTCATCGCCGCCACCACCTACATTCCATTTTGAACTTCTGTTAGAACTGGATCCAGAACCGATTCTATTTATTTAACCTCCTTCAAGACCATATTCACCAAATTGCCACTGGTCCTGCTTCTCTTCAAACCCTCCCCCATCAAATCCTTATACCTGACAGCAGGACAAATCTATAATTCTTCATCGATCACTTTGGACACCTTCGAAAGAAGCATGAACCCGACGTTAATAACTCCTTAGAACCTGCCGGAGGGATGTCTGACGCCTATGGTGGTGAACGTCGGGACGTCCTTGGGTGCTTCGAGGAGGTGGTAGTTGTTGACGAGGATGCGGACGGAGCCGAGGAGGGAGTCGGGGAGGAAGGCGGAGCGATCAGAATAGATTTTGATGGAGAAGGAGGAGGTGAGGCGGAAGAGAAACTTGTCGTTCCACATGGCGGAAGTCGATTTGCGGGTGCGCAAGGGTTTGGTGATTGTGGAGGTGGTGATTTGTAGCGTATGTGGAGGCGGCGGAGGAGAAAGGAATGCCTTGGGCGGAGATTAGGTTTATTTCTAGGGTTTGTTCTTCTTCTCCGCCCATTCTTCTTGCTTCTTGCTCACTTTTTGCTTCTGTAATATTAATCCGCAAATTTGATTATTGTTGAATGAGAAGTGAAGAACTCTTGTTGTTTCGAATTTTGGAAAAGAAGTGAAAAAGAAGGAACGAATGTTTGGCGGCACAGGAAGGAGGAGGGAAACGTATATCACACCACCAAATTTTTGTTTTGTTTAATGATAGCGTAAACACAAGCTATTTTTAACCTAAACATCCACTAAACTATCAAACCATAGCAAGCCAAGTTTCATGCAATCCACACTTGCTATTAATAGAGCATTTTCTTGTTGTGATAATATTTCGTGATCAATGGGCTTCGACAAAATAGGTGGTGTAGAAAGATGTTGAACTAGTGCTCGGAATGCGCCCTCACATTCCATAGTCCATTCAAAGTTTTGCTTCCCTTTTCTGATCAGGTCGAAGGAGGGAATGCATTTGTCAGTGGATTTTGAGATGAATCTGCTCAGGGCTGCTACCTTCCTGTTGAGGCTCTGGACTTGCTTTATAGTTCTTGGGGTCTCAAGATTTCTAATTGCCTAGATTTTTTCAGGATTTGCTTCGATTCCTCGAGCGTTGACGATAAACCCAAGGAATTTTCCGAATGCGACCCCAAAGTGACATTTTAACGGGTTGAGCTTCATTCTATATTCTCGAAGGATGCTAAACATTGACTCTAGGTCTTTGATATGATCAGTGGAGAATCGTGACTTCACGAGCATGTCGTCCACGTATACCTCCATGGTTTTTCTGATCTGGTTAGCGGACATTCGATTAACTAACCATTGGTAAGTTGCCCCAGCATTCTTGAGTCTGAAAGGCATAACTTTATAGCAGTAAAGTCCCATATTGGTTATGAAGCTGGTATGCTCCTGGTCGGGCAAGTGCATGGGTATTTGATTGTAGCCAGAATACGCATCCATGAAGGATAAGAGTTCATGTCCAACTATTGAGTCTACGAGCTGATCGATTCGGGGGAGTGGAAAACTGTCTTTAGGGCAAGCTTTATTTAAGTCTGAGTAGTCAACACATGTTCTCCATTTCCCATTTGGCTTTCGAACAAGTACAGGATTTGACACCCATTCCAGATATAATGCATCTAGGATAAACCCATTCGTTTTGAGCTTTTCTACATCTTCTTTAAGGGCGGCAGATCTTTCTGGATCCATATCATGCCTTTTTTAATTGACCGGGGCGTGTCGCGGGTCAATATTCAATGTGTGGCTCGCGATGTCCGATGAGATCCCACACATATCAGAGTGCATCCAGGAAAACACGTCATGGTTTACCCAGAGAAATTCAACCAATTTCTCTTGCATTTGTTGGCTTAGTTGAGATCCAATCTTTATCATTTTCGAATCGTCATTATCGTCGATTGGAACATCGATCGTCAGTTCGGCCGGGGAAGCTTGACTGTCTTTATTTTCGTCTTCACTTTCAGTATCTCCTGGGTCAAGATCCCTTTGGAATTTGTTGGGGTGCCCGGGCCTAGGCCCAGGCACCAATTGTCAATTCTCAGCAAAGTAGACGCAGAGAGATTCCTCTACGCCCTTTCCTTTTTCTTTTCACTGCGCCTCTCGCAGCTCAGCAACATAACAGGCTCGTACAGCAGCCTGTTCCTCTTGAACAACTCCGACACCATTATCAATAGGGAATTTCAAAGTCAAACAGCACGGGGCAATGGCAGCCCTGAACTCAGCTAGGGCCAGTCGGCCCAAGAAAGCATTGTATGGCGAGGCTATGTCCAAAACAATAAACTGTAATATCCGGACTCTCAGGGGTTCTCTGATTCCCAACTCCACTGGTAGCTCCACCACTCCAGTGGGTATAGTAGCACTTCCATTGAAGCCACGAATACGAGAGTGACAAGCGTTCAAATCCTTTGTTTCCATTTTCATCTGGTCATAGGCTCGCTTGAACAGTATGTTCACCGAACTTCCACTGTCTACTAAGATCCTCTTCATCCAAGAAGGACCTACTTGAGCCGATATGACAAGTGGATCAAAAGTTGGGGCTTTGACCCTATCAACATCTCGACCTCGAAATACGATGTCGTCTGTCATCGTTCTTTGTTGCTTGGCCGGAGCCCCATTTTCCGAATTACTACAACATTCATAGTCCGCATGCCTGATAGAGCTGGCATACGACTCCGTTTACCTACAGCTCTGATCTGCTGGATGTGGACAACTACTAACAGTATTTATCACCAACCTCCTGCCAGTTCGAGCGGGTTCCTTCTATCTTGTCTGATTTGGTACATGGTTCTGGTTCGATGGGCCGGCACCTCCTTACTGCGGCGCCCGCACAAACTGCTCTAACTTTCTTTCACAAATCAACTTTTCAATGAGGTCTTGCAAGTGACAGTACTCATTCGTGTTATGGCCGTAGCTTTTATGGAATCTAAAAAACATTCCTGTCTGGATCTGTTTCTCCAATGACTGCTTCGGAGCAGGTTTCTTATACTGAATAGTATTGCAGGTCTATAAATACACATTTTCCAGCGACGTATTCAAAGGAGTATAATTATCAAACATAGGTGCCCTACGTCGTGGACCACGATTCTGATCCTGTTTCCTGTTTTGATCTTCATTGCCTTTTTATTGATGATGTATATTTTGTATATTCAGTTGTACTTTTCCGGAACTCTCCCCGGTTTGTTTAACAGCAACATTGCTCTGAATTTCTTCCATACTAGGCCCCGCATCATCCTTCTTCCTAAACTGTTTCGCATCCTCCCTTCTCAAGAATTGGGCTGCCTTGGAATAGAAACGGTCCAATGATGTAGGGGGGTTTCCGACCAACCAGTTGCCAAACTCAGAATCGGGATTAATCCCCTTAGTTAGTGCCATTAGAATGGAGTTATCATTAAGGTTGCTGATCTCAGCACATGCGACATGAAATCTCTCTAAATAACGTCTAAGTGTCTCTCCAGGAGCTTGAGTGACATTGGATAAAGTATTAACATCATTCGGCCTCGTAACATGCATCCAGAACTGCTCAAAAAGCTTTGTTGCCAACTGATCAAAACACGAGATAGATCAAGGTGGCAGTCGTGTAAACCGCATAGTGGCTATGCCCCCCAGAGAGATCGGGAAGCTTCAGCGCTTAACTGCATCATCAGCTCGTGCAGCATTCATCAACTACTCATACTTTAAGATGTGTTGATTGGGATCAGAGCTCCCTTCATAAATCGATAAAGTCGGCATCCTGAATCGCTGAGGTGGTTCATCATAGAGTATCTCATCAATAAAAGGAGTATGACTCCGGGAGATTCCCCAATCGCCATTAGTGAGGCCTTGACTATCTCGGATCATCTGACGGATCATCGTCGGGATATCCGGCATTTGTACATTATGAGCACGCTGGGCCAAGATGTGGTCGGGTTCCACAATGCGAGGTTGGACCGGTCGCGGTCGAGGGTCCACATCTCGCTTCCTTGGTTCGAAGTTCTCTAGAACATATGGTCCGGGAGTATGTTCATGCTGGCGATGGTTCAGACCTGTCCGATTTTGGGCATCAACTCTCGATTCAGTAGTAGTGGTGTTAGTGCGGTTGTCTATAACATGATATGGGATAGTACCTCCTCAGGAGGAGGGTCCAGTCTGATGGCTGGCTAATGGGCCAACTCTCGGTTGCCCAAGGTTCAGTGCATGCTGATGTCCAATAGCTTGAGTGTAACTCCCATCTAGCCATGGACGCGTAGATCTATGATGGTAATCTAAAGAGGCTGAACTCTTGGTGGAGGAATGGGAAGCCTGATCCCTCCTGGATCTCCTTCATCATTGACGGTTCAGTTGGTTGGTCAGTTCTGCATTAGCACGGAGCTTTTGAGTGAGCTGTTGGCAGCTCTGAGTCAGTTCTTGCATTAGCATTTGGAATTCTTCCTTGGTGATAGGGTCTTGCGGATCTGATGGTCCGGCAACATTCTGATCAGTTGGAGGCAGTTGTACGGGATTCTACCTGTCCCGTCCTTCTGGATCTGCAGCTGTAGAAGTAGTCCTTGTGTTAACCATGATGGATAGCGAAGCTCTTTTCTAGACTTGATGCAAATCTGAATGGGATGGAAGAACTTTTAATCTTTGAAATCTGGATCTTCTTCTTAGATTTGTGCAATCCGATATCGACAGTAGATCCAACGAGCAGGAGAAAAACCGTGTTTTCTCAGTGAAAGCACCAAAGTGTTTGTACCAAAATTTGGCACAACACTCTTTAGAAGTGTTTGAAGAGATAAAATGAAGAAAATAAATGTAAAAAGAGGATTATCTAACAAACACTCCAAACAATAATCAGGAAAACATCACAGAAATGTAAAGATTTAGAGTGGTTCGACGTGTGGCCTACGTCCACTATGAAATGATTGATCTTTATTAACTTTTGCTTGCTGGTTACAGCGGATTACAACAGTAAGTTTCGAGTACAACAGTGATTTTCGAGTACAACAATGATTTCGACAGAGTTCGGACGTAGGATAGCCCAAAGTCCCCTTTTGTAGGTTCTAGGCTGCTATTTATAGGCATAGCTGCAAATATCTCGCTCAGATCTTGAGAGACATCTTCTTGCACGTGGGTAGGCCTATGCGATCGATCCCATACGGTTTGTACTCAATCCGTGATCGATACGAACGAGCTTCATATCGATCAATAATCCATCCAATCAAGTCGATATCGATCATGAACATTCTTAAAGATGTATGCAAGCTCCTGTGAAAATTTGGTGGCATTTGGACTTGTAGATTTTGAGTTATGATCGATGTAAGTTTAAATTTATGAAAGGCTGCTGAATTCGCATCGATCTGCTTCGCATCACTCTGTTCGTATCGATCTGAGCACGTGCCTGCATGTTGATGTGGCGCTAACTCCTCGGATCAATCTACTTTTTGTGCCGAGTGGTTGAATCTTTCATAGGGATGTATCTTGTTCGTATCGATCCAGGGAAGCGCTCTTCGTATCGATGAATGGAGGGTCAATTCATATCGATGCTTTGTGCTCCACTTCGTATCGTTCCCTTGAAGTTACTTCGTATGGATAACCTCCGTCCCAGTTTGTATCAATGTTAGCTAACACCTTCGTATCAATCCTTTGGATACTGCTTTGTACCGATGGAACTTGATGGATTCGTATCGATTACTGTGGGCCACTTCGTATCGATGGAAAGAATTAGTTTCATATCGATCCGTTGGCTGATCGATACGAACTAGGTAGGTGGGAGATCGATACGAAGCACGTACGAATGGAATCGATACGAAACGTCAACCACCGATGGATACAAAGAGGATCGATCATGATGGATACGAAATGGATAAAACATGATGGATACGAAATGGAGTAAACATGATGGATACGAACCGATGCCCTTTTGCCTCCTGATTTTGATCGATCCATATATTGAGCATACAAACTCTGATCGACTTGAAATTTGGAATGTTGGCTTCCATGGCTTTCCTTGTCGCATCACTTGAATTGTAGCATGATCCGGACTTGGGCAAAATTTACCAGTATCCATAGTGAACCTGTGTATAACCGATCTTCAGGACGAACTGTCTTTGGTTTCTAGTCAAGTCCTTGGTGTCACGGCCTTACCAGAAGGCGGGATAACAATTAGGAAGGCTTTCGAAGGAGTCACAAGCATCAGGCGCCATCACAAATGATTAAAAAAGTGTAAAAGCTTTCCAAAAAGGTGAAAAAGAAAGCGAGGCTACCCTTCTGCCACATTCAAACCTCTCGACTTAGATGGATTCACGTATACAGGAAAAGCAAGAACATGTTTGGAACCCCTTTCGAAGGCAGTGGATAACCACCCTTCATATGCATGCCAAACCTTTCAAAACCAAACGTTTCTCCTTCATTCAGACTACTCGGGAAGACACCCTAATCGAAACAACCCTTTCGAAAGCATAGTCAAGCCTTTCGAACCGGCCGAAGCCTACAACATCAAGAGAAGTTTCCACATCAATTCGCGAGAATGCGTTCAGAAGTTATCAACCGCTTTGAAACATTCAGCACTTCAACACCTTCGAAACTGTAATAAACTACCTACTGACAGAGTCAGAAGTTCGTATCTTTACTTCTTATAGCATACAAAGCATCACAAAGAGAAAAAGCGCATCTGCAGCCCTTTCGACGACGTCGAAAGCAATCCAAGAAGAAGCAGAGAAAAGGAAGACTTAAACTTTAACAACAACAAAAAGGTGGATAAGGGACCAGATCGAAAGGACTGGAGTAAGGAGATGGGAAGCGCAAGAATGAGTTAGAGAACTCGAAAGGGAAGCTTTTCGATAACATCAAAAGCAGGCAAGGCCTTTCGACTATGTCAAAAGGATTGATGCGGATGATAAATGGACCTTTCGACTGAGTCGAAAGCATGGGCGCGAAAGGGGGCCGACTGCATCTATAAATAAGACCAAGGGTCCAATTTTGGGGACCGGATTTTGGAATCCAAAGCTCATTCTTTTTACTTCCACATCTTTGCAACAACAAAATCTTTGTAACCCTAAATAGATTTGGGGAAAAAGCTTTCAAACTTGTAACTCTTTTAGATTAATGGAAAAGGGAGATATGCGCGGATTCATTAAGGATTTTGATTATGAGAAAGATCATTACGATCATTAACTAGACTAATGATCAATTCAGATGATGCTATCTTATCTTCTTAACTTCTTTCTGTCTTTTGCAAAGTTGTGGGATCAACTTGGATAATATACATGTGAAACACGTTATCATCGCAATAAACAAAATATAATGACAACTAAAGATGAAGATGTTTTGGCATTGATAAGTTCATAAAAATTACAAATACCCAAGATTATCTTCTATCGAATACAGCAAATGATGCTTGCTCAATTGTGAATTTGATCCATTTCAAAAGGACGAAATCCCTTTTGACCTGGTCGAAAGGGATGCCACAAAAGACATCCGGTTCATAAATGACAAGAAATCATCTAAAGATTGATTCCTTCGAAAGGAACATACACGCAACCATATCTTCAACCCTTTCCAAGGAGTTCTTCAATAAGGAACGAAGCCAATGATGTCGAAAGTGGCTATTTCTTTTCAAAGGCAGAGCAGACCTTCTGACATGGTCAAAAGGGTTTGAGTGGATCTTTCGAAATTGTCAAAAGAGATGAACGTTTAATATAAATAGCTGGTTTCGATTCATTCGAAAGAGGAATTTCGAATGAGATGCTTCTTTCTTTCCCTTCATTTTGACGAGGTTAATTTGATCAATAATCTCCTAGTGGTATATCAATCATCCTCTGAAAGTGGTTTAACCAAGTCAACCTGATCGAAAGAGGGGTTTCGAAGGGAATAATCATTTTCAATCCTATTTCAATAGTCTTATTTTGTCGCAAAATAATCCAATTTGATATTCACATACCTTTGGGGATGTTGGCAAGTTTTCTTGTTAACAACGCCAAAGTCATTGAGAATTGCATCCACCTCATCCTGGATAGATATTAAGGATGTTTGGAGGTGGCTTCAATCTTCTTGGGTCAACTCATGATTCTGCCAGGTGAAATCATTTCAATTAGAAATTGTAGTTTGTTATGAAATTAACATTATTTCAATGATGTTGGAAAATTATTACAACAATTATAATCACTACAAGAAAATTTATTTTTTATGGCGCTCAAAAAACGCTACAAAAACTTTTGGTGGCGTTTTGATAAACGCTGCCAGAAAACATGCGACTAAAAATCCATAATATTTTGTTGCATTTATTTTAACGCCACTATAAATGCATTTTTGGCAGCGTTTTTCAAACGCCACCATAAATCTTTTTGTAGCGTTTAAAAAACACCACCAAAAGATTTTTTGGCGCTACTAATAGAATTTCCAACTTTACCCCTGTTTTACGGTTGCATTTACTCAACGCCACTATATATAGTTCGGTAGCGTTTTTGAAATGCTACTAAAAGTTGTTTATTTTTTTACACTATTTTTTCATGCTATTATTTCCTGTTAATGGTCTATTTTGGTTCTATTATATCAATCAACAATCACTCACATAATCATCATATTCAAATAAGTTAAAAAACACATTAACCATATAATCAAATAAAATATCCATAACCATTCCAATACAATAGTTTTTCGACAAAATGACCTAACTCATATACAATAACCATTTGTATACAAATTTACACATCGGATACTAATAAATGTTATATCTAACTAGTGCTAACAAAACGTTTGATTAACCATAATTCTTTGTTGCATACACAAGTGAAAGCTAGCATCATCAAGTCCAAATTTGCTCTCTTCAAAAGTCTGATGCTTACACAAGTGAAAGCACAACGGATAGTCAAACAATTACATTAACTCGTAGGACTTCAAATATGAGATCAAACATCTACAACATTAAACAAGTATATCGCATCCAATGGACAAATGAATTAAATTCCTGCACCAGTGATACTTCTCCAGATACCTTTTCAGGAAACAATTCCTGCACTTCAACCAGTCGAGGTGGCTTTATCATCTTTGCCCTGCAAATTTTACCAAAATTACATCTTTTCTTCTATATATACTCATAGTAAGAAACATGCCTAGTGCCTAAATGGAGTGTCGACAAGCTCTCTAAAGCGTTTGAAGAACTGGGAGAGCAGCAGCAAAGCAATGCTATTCTGGAATTTCCTCCCTGTTGCATAAAACTAATAATCAATAAAAGAAAACTGCTTAGCAGCCTAAGCTTTACCGAGGAAATGCAAATTGGTTTAAGTATGTCAAAAAGTTTAACAAATACGAGATTTATTTGCTGAGATGATAACAGACATATACTCTGAAGGCCTAGGTAATCAAAATAATAGATTATAGGTATATAAATTAAAATATAGCATTCTGACCAGTGCATCTTCAAGAATGCGGGTAAGCTTGGAGCTACGGTAGGGTATATGAACCTTTTTACCTGATGACGTATTATGTTAATACTTAGGATACAACTTTCATTTAAAATTTAACAATCTTCAGTTTCATCACCTGAAGAGCATTAATTACATTTCCAAGAGCTGACAATGACTTGTTGATTGTTTTTGCTTCTTCCAGGACTTTACCTTCAGCTTCAGTTTTTTCAACTTTCTCAGAACCGGCTAAATCCACAAGCATAAGTTTTCCACATTTAACCCTATATCATTGCATATATATCCATTTAAAACTGAATTTGAACCTAGAAACAAGAGTGCAATGAAAAAAATAACATTCTTTAGTTCGGATACATGCATTTTCTACTGAATCCAACAGTTGATAGATTAATTGACTTAGTTTTCACGATATAACCTTACTCACCAGCATGACACCTGATATTTATCATATCAATCTAATAGAGATGCTTTTTTAATGGAATATCATGATTCACGCAGGTGTCCAAAACATAGTCAGAAAAGAATATTATTGTTACATTAACCTTGCACTTTGAAGTTAATCACTTAAGCTATGAATTTGTTCATGTGATGATGTGTATCTGAAAAAATTGCCGCACTAAAAAACCACTCCACCAGTTACCTGCCATCTTCATCTTCTTGCTGAACCTAGAAAGTATACAAACAATGGCTTCTGCTACTTGCCATATTCATATCTGTCTATGTTAAGATCTCAAGGTATGATAAATCTACTCTAATATCAGAAATTAAGTAGGAAAATGTGCCTAACAGCTGTTCATAACATATAATTCTCTAGCAATGGAGAGAAGGAAGGAAGATAAACGGATACGTGTTGAACCTACTGCTTTATTAGCAATTCCATGCTGCATTATTAATTTTACATCAGAATGATGATCTAAAGCAGCAACTAAATGTGATAGGTTGTCCTTCATGGATAGTATTTGCAAAAATAACACTGACAAGCCTGGGCTATAAATATGATCAATATAATGAAAATAGTAATTTGTGAGCAATAAAGAATCGGTGGAGCTTTCTTGGTTTATAAAGACTTTCATTCAGCAAACAAATGAACATATGTGGTCAGAAGATATATGTCGTTTCTTATCTGTTCACTAAGATAGAACATTATCTTAATTATGATTATTTAAGCAAGAATAAAATAGAGAAAAAGAAGAATAATCAATTGTCCTATTGACTTACTTCATCACAACTTTCGGTAAACCTTTGGTAGAATATATAGGCTGACTAAGGCAGCACTATGACAGCGATATCATCATGCTCACTATATTTCTGTTTCTTTACTTAACCTAACCAAGCATACTAAAATGTATTGAGTTGTCCCGTTTTGTTTGTTTAGAAGGAAACGGAAAAATATACATATATAATCATTGTAAAAATAAAAGTTATGCATCATTAATTCAATCAGAATAGTATCTTATATTCTAGAGACATTGGTAACATTGATTAAACTTTCTTTTATTCAAGGCACAAAGTTTCATTGGTAAACTCTTAAGAAAAACATGCATTTACATAATGAAATTTTCTGTAAACAATACTAAAATGCAATATAGTTTAGAACATTGCACCCGATGAATAAAATAGATGTACGAATGGTTTTTTTCTTGACACTTAGAAAACCAATTCATTTCTTATGAATTATAAAAAAACATGCATCCTACCTCTGTGTATACTTCAAGTAAGTCAGATGGATATATAGTCAATATGGATTGAACTCTTCATCTCGCCTGTGAAAGTCGATTTTTTCAACCAATAATACTATCCATGAAGGACAACATGTCACATTTAAAAAAAGAAAGGAAAAAAAGACCGGAAGATTAGATAAATTAAATATTTCAAGGGCATGCTTATCAAATGAAATAAATCACATTATCGAGTACACATTAAAATGCAGTGAAAAAACCAAGGTGATATTTATTTAAAAAAAGCAGAAGAGGAGGAGGAGACCGGATGAATTGTATATTTCAAGTGCACATTTAACAAGTAAAATAAATCAGTATTTTCTGATATTGATATTCTTTCTTGTAGTAGCACAATTGGTATTTTATTTTTGATTTTGGAAAGTGGAACGGAGATTTAAGTATTTAGTTTTTCTGGGTCTTTCTTCTACTTGTATGGTCGATTAGTATATATTCACGGTGCTGAAACTGAAGTTATATAACATGAACTTAATGAATGAAACTGACCTCTATTGCTCTTCTCTCAATAGCTACTTGCATAAATTGTTTCGTGTAAACTTAATGGATGAAACTGAAGTTATATAATGAAACCATACATTATTTATAAACTGAATTTAACGAAACTTAATGAAACTGAAGTTATATAATAAAATCATACTTATTTTAGTCAAATAAACTGAACAAGTATAATATTATTGCAGATAGAGTTGTAAATGTTAGTTTAAGTAAAGCATTAAGGAGAATCTAAGGACAAAACAATTGAAAAGAACAAAACAAAATGAAAGATAAAAGAAAGTACCAAATTTGCTTGATCAATTCAAGCATCAGTAGTCCCATGAATGATAACATAACCCAAATCAGTAATCCCACATACAACATCAGACAACAAATTGAATCTGCCCTTACACTGCACACTCACAACTGAATAACCTCTCTTATTCCAATTCTGAACAGAAAAAAATGACCGAGGTTTCACCTAATCTTCTGTGATCAACCTACTATCATAATCTCTGTCAGTATACATCATCTGATGCAAGTGTAATGAAGCACTAAAATTGAACAAAAAATAATACTGACCCCACTGTGTGTTTCATCCAGTTTCCATCGTCCCTTTTCTGCAAAAAAAAGAAAAAAGATCACATCACTAAGAAATTAGATGTAACTATAAGGAATGAGCATATATTTGTGAAATCAGTCTAACTGTAAAGTCTTCACAGGCATATGCTCCTCTGCTTTCCTTTCTTGCCTCGGCAGAATGCATAGTTATGCATGCATTTATCAAAAGATTTTCCAGCTCAATAGTCTCAATTAAGTCTGAAATCCTACTTTAACAAACCAGTATATAGGTATACCAATCGAGCCAAATAAATTTTAGAATGGAAAATACAGTTCATAACAAGCGACTCAGTATGAAACACGATGTTCAAACACAAGTCCAGAAACAGACTCAAAATAGTCCTATTCCTTACAATACAATAAAAGATATGATAATAAAAACACTTAAACAAAGACGACAATCATCATGCAAAAAATCTTGGTTAAATTCTCTACAATAAATGACATAATATACAATATTTATGCAAGCATACTCAAAACTAACAAATCACGGTCCATTATGATAATCAATAACATTTTTAGATAACAAGAAAGTCTATGAAATATGGGACTAAGTTTGATATCAGGATTTTGAAACAGAAAGAGTGAATAGAACGGAGGGATATTAGAAGCTCACATGATATCAGGAGCTTACATGAGAATGAAGGGATATGAGTTAGCAACCTTAATTATATCCCAAACTATTCTAAGTCACGGTTCAAATCATCTATCATACATAAATGCTCTCTAACTATGACTATCAGAAGATATTACACAACATCAGGCTATCTAGTAAGAAAGCACATAGAGAAAGCTCACATGATATGAGAGTTATGTATATATCCATCTATACTAATAAGAAAGTGTATGTAATATGTTGTATGGTGTATACGATACAAATTACAAGTGATAAGCAAGAAGTGGAGACGGGCCTTTCTCTATCAATAGATGGCGAGCAAAGTGTGAATTCATCGAAATTGTTAGTCACAAAGGCTGTAGCATCATCAGGATTCTTGCCTCATTTAGTTAAACCAATTCCTATTTGGTTGCAGAGTGGAATGAGCTTCAGTCTCCCTTTAGACTGATTTCCTACTCCATTAGTCTAACTTCTAGGCATTTTATTCCTTTTTGTGTTTCAACATGTGAGCAACTGTTGATTACTGTTTTCCTGAAATGGGTTGAAATTCTTATATGTTTTTTGGGTGGTTTTAGATTAGATGGTATCCGACTCTTTCTATTGCATTCTATTTGAAATGTTCTAGAATCTCTAACCAGTGTTTTGTTGGCATATTTTGTGAGGCTGTCTTTTCTTGATTTTTATTTTGGTGAAGGTTGAAGTTTCATTGATGCATACACAAAGGTAACAATTTCTTATTAGTGTATATAAATATATATATATAACTTGCAATCAAACTATTGCAAGCAAGATTGTTGCTAAACAAATATTTAGATTGCCCTCAGTAAAATCAGATTTCACAAACAAGAAGCAACACTATAACTTGAAATATAGAACAAAATCTAGAAGATAAGGTACCATTTATCAATCCTAAGAGCATTGCACCCAAATATGATACAACGCCAAAAAAATTTATGTGCCAATAAATAGTTAGCAATGTGAACACAGTGTGGTGGAAAAATTTAAACATGACACAAAACTTTGAAAATCTACTCCAAAGAAATGTCAACAATTATAATATGGGTGCTTTTTCTTGTTGAAATAAATATAGTATTGTCCCAATTTTATATTCAAAATATATAGCGGGTCTTTAGATGATAATTTTATAGATATTTTGCAATCAAAAGTCTACATTATTACAACAAAACACAGTCCGGCCTGTTCTGCCAACAGAACAGTTGACACAACCTACTACATTAAGGTACTCCAAACAACAAAAAACACAGACACGTCAACAACGTTTTACAAACAAAAAATAGAATATATTAGTAAGCATTCATATATAAGCACATACATATATTTGATTAATATTTTCACTTTTATAGTACAACAAAAAACGAGTAATACATTTCAATTTTAGTGTCAACTGACTTTTGAATGCTTGCATATTAAATATACCATCCAACCTATTACTGTTTTTTCATCGATCATATATAATATGACTTATAATTAATAGCCTAAAGATGATAACAGCAACAATCAGAATTATTCACTATTTTCAATCCAGATCCTACCCATCTAATAATAATGAAAAATATGCTCAGCATTCACGAAAAAGACCAAATAAAAAATAATGAAACTAGTACCTTGGAATAGAATAGGTTTGAGCTCAGCGCAAGAGGCATAAACGACGGTGGTTTGAACGGTGGCGATTTGCGCAGCGAGACCACTCCCAATGTTACAAATGCAAGTTTTAAGGGGAGCTTTGTTTCTGCAGCCATTACTAAAGAGAAGGAGGAAGCTGACGCGATGGACGCGGTTGTAGTAGAGGTAGTTCTATTGAAAGAGTAAGAGGGAATTTGAAAACGAAGACGAGGGATTTTGTGCTAAATTTGAGCGACCACATTCTAATCAATTTGACAGAAAACGAAAACAAGGGATTTGAAACTGGATTTTGTGATAAAAAGGCAGAAGTGAATAAGAGATATGAGCGGCCATAGAAAATTTGAGCGAGGAGAATACGAAAAATTTGTTAAGTGTTTGTAGATATGAGCGGCCACATAAAATTTTATCAAAATTTAGGTGAATTATTGGCGGGAGGCTCTTGGTAGCGTTTCTTCGTTTATTTTTATAGGTTAGACCGACCAAAAGTTGCATATAGCCTAAAATGCAACTAAAAGCATTTTTTGGTGTAGTGAATATCAAACAAAAAACATAAAATTACATATTCTGGAAAGAATGTTAAAATTAGAAAAATAAAATCTATTGAGCTTTCGACAGAGTCGAAAGGAAATGAAGAAGTTGACTCGCAACAAGTTTCCTTCAACAATGTCAAAGGCTCAAGGATAATTTTGTTATTAAAAGAAAGTGGTTGAAACCTACACAACAAATTTGAATAAGGTATATGCTACAAACATTCAATAAATAAGGAAAAAGAACCTTTGGATAGTGTCGAAAGCCATGAACTTAATTTTTCTAAGGGAATATGAATGCTGTCGAAATCTTACATTCCAATTAAGTCGGAAGGTTTCGAGCTTGGATCATATTTATAAAATAGAAGGACTTGGATGTTTCGATAATATTGGTGAAAGATGACGATCGAATCTCAATTGGTTACAAAAGATTTCGGCACAGTCGTAAAGGGTACGTTGTTTCGGAAGCATACAAACAACAAAATTTGAATTAATATAAGAGATTTCAATTAAGTCAAAACGTTTTATTTGTTTTACAACTTATAAAAAGTATTCTTTCTTTAATCCAATTTATAAAATATATAAAGTAGTATGTACTAAAGGTTTTTAAACCTATAAAATAAAGACTATGCTTTCGAAAGTGTATGTTAGATAATTACTAAGTAAGACACATTAGCCAACTTCTTTGAATGGTATCAGAATATGCTAAAGTACAATTCTGCTTTCGAAGAGGTCCACTTCCTACTAATTACATAACCTTTTGATGAGGTCAATTGATGGCGTTAGACTACCTTTCGACTCCATCGAAAGAGGTTGAGAAAGCGAAATAAAAGTTGCCGCCTTAATCCTTTTCGAAGTGGTAGAAAGGTAAAATTATAACGCCAAATTTTAATTCGTACAGCTCAAAGCTTCTTTACGAAGTAATTGAAATCCCCCTTTTCCCCAAATTTAATTTTAACCTAAAATTTCAAAATCAATAACTAAGTTGATTTAGGCGCGGGTTCACAATCAATATTCTTTAAAATCCCCGAAAGTTATTTTCGAACATCGCTTTCTTTTTAAAAATAGAATAATTATGAAATTAAAAATTAAATAAAATAATTTTCAAATGAAATAAAAAAAATGGATTAAAGTTAAAAGTCAAACAAATGAGGCCATATAAACAAATCAATTAACGTTTTCACGAACTGAAAACTTAAAATTATTTCTATGAGGTTAAAGTAGAATTTCAAATTCAAACTGAGCGAACGTAAAATTTGAAGATTAGTATGAAAAGTTAAACGGAGATAATTAAAATTTTACTTTGAATTTGGATTTTTGTAGTTGGAAATAGAAAATATTTGAGAATTTGGAAACTTTGACGCTTGTTGTAAATTTCTTCTAATGGCAGATAAGTGAAAGAGGGGAAGAAATGAACTTGCTTTATAAAAAAATTAGTATGGACAGTGAACCGTATGATCAAATTTAAATGAACGGTCAGGATTTGCACATGAATGTGAAAAGGCGGGAATTGTAGTAGGTTTCGAAAGAATCGACTTGGAATGTCAAGAGCATCCCTTCATTGGGGGGGGGGGGCAAATGTTACCACCAATTCCTACTTTGGCCTTGTCAAAACCAAAATAGTTAAAAGGAAAGAGGAAACAAGAGATGGCAACGCTAACAAAGCCTTTCGAAGGAGTCGAAGAGATGCTACATCCAAAAGCCAGATGTGTTACAAGCTTTCGAAGGGATCAATGTGGTCGAAAGCTCCCTTTCGCGTCAATGTCTACCTTTCAAAATAGATGCTTTCGCCTGCATGAAGACGTTTCAAATAAGAGGAAGAGTACTTTTCGAAGGCAGTGTGCACGCCAAACCTTTCAAAATCAAAGGTTTTGCCTTCATTCAAACTACTCAAACAGATGCCTTGATCAGAGAAACCCTTTCGAAAGCATAATCAAGCCTTTTGAACTGGTCGAAGCCTTTAACATCCAAAGAAGGTTCCGTATCAAGTAGCAAGCATGTATTCGGAAGCTACCTACTGTGTCAAAACCATCAACACCTTTAAAACTTCAGAGAACAATGTATTGGTATAGTCGAAAGCTCTTACTCCTACACACTTGCAATAACAAAACAATATAAAGGAAAAGGTGCATCTATCCTTTCGACGAAGATGGAAGCACTCAAACCTGATCAAAAGCATTGCCAAGGGATGCACAAGTGTCAAAGGAGGCGGAAGGTATATAAAGCCACCTTTCGACCAGGTCGAAAGCACTAAGTCGAAAGGTGCCAACCTGCATTTATAAATAAGACCCAAGGGATCCAGTTTAGGGGATCCGAATTTCATTCACTCTGCTCTTATACTTTCTTACAATTTAAAACTTGTAACCCCAATTTGGGAATTGAATTGGGAAATTTGATCACTGTGTACATCATTAGTTAATGAAAAGAGGTTCCTATGTTTTTGATTATGCTACTGTTTAGAGATTTCTATTGGATTTGATCATGTTCTGCCTGTGCCAACTTCGACAAAAGATCCCTTCCGACTGAGTCGAAACCCCAAACTCAACCCAAAACATATAGGATCTACCTCCAAACCACCAATATACAAAAGCCTATCTTCCAACTGAGTCGAAACCATAAACTTGGCCAAAATCCCTAGGCTTAACAACCCAAGCCAATGTTATCAAAGAAGTAATTTTTTGATAGAGTTGAAACCCATCTAATTAGCCCATATCCTTAAAAATTAGAGCTAACCTTTAAGTTACCACAACCAGTTCGAAAGGAAGGTTTCGATAAGTCCCTAAATCAGTTCACCTACTTTAAAAGGTGTCGAAAAGAGGATTGAGGCATTTCGACCATGTCGAAAGGTCACCATTAAGCTGTGCAGTTAAAGCGCTCGGCGGATTCAAAGCGGTGGAGGTGCAAAAAGTCATAGCGGGGATACATCGAGGATATAGCGGGATATAGCGGATGGCTCTAAAATAGCATATAAAACTTGTACTTAATGTTTTTTCAAATATATAAATGGTAATTAAATGAAAAAATATCATTCAATTGAATTATAATTAATACATAAATAATTTTAAATAAAAACATGTGCGAATATACTTTAAATAAACATAAAACTGTTATATAACATAATTGAATTTAGTAGAATATTAGAGTATTTTCATTTCTAAAAATATATTAAAAATTAAATTAAATAAACTATTTTCATAATTTTTATAATATATAAATGCAATTTTTCAATTCATTTTATTAAAGAAGATATAGCGGAAATAGCGGAATATAGCGGGAATAACGGGATATAGCGGAAATAGCGGGGCTTAAAGCGGAAAGGCTATATTTTGGGGCTATATGGAAAAATCGGAGCGGTAGAAATCCGCTATGAGATATAGCGGGGTAATAGCGAGGCATTAACTGCATAGCCATTAAGAAATTCCAACTACTACAACCAATTCGAAAGGTATATCAAAAGAAATAGAAAGGTGCAAACTAGTTTTATCTAGTCGAAAGGCGGTTTAATTGGAACATCTATACCTAAAGTACTACTTTGGGGTGTTGACAAGTTTTCTTGTTAACATACGCACATATACCAGATCCTTCGAAACAGTTAGAGAAGATTCTCCTAAAACAAACCTTACGAAAGCAAACACTAAGCCTTTCGAATTGGTTGAAACCTTCCACAAGTATAATGAGGTTTCGCACATAGCCAATTTTGCTTCCATAAGCATCAAAGGATCAACTTTCACACTAACCAAGGAGATGCTTTCGAAAGCCACCTTCCATGACTATCATTTGACTACCAAGAAGTCTCCTCCACCACAAATAACCTTTTGCATTGGTCCTTTCATCACCATTAAACCCTTCCGAAACCATTCAAATACCCTGCCCCACTCATCTAAGCGGCAACTTTTCCCGATATTAGCAGATCTTAACAACCGTGAAGTGGTTTCGAAGGAGATGAAGAAGTTAAAAGTGCTTCCACTTACATTCAAATAGGAAAAGGATGTACCATGACTTATTCGCCACTAATGAAAGTGTACCTTTCGATGATGTCGAAAGGCTCCAGAAGTACCCGAAAGCAATATTGGTAAATAATGGATCAATATTTTCCACTAGCATGCTTTCGATGAAGATGGAAGAATGAAGGCGAAAGGATGGGTTCAAAAGGTTGGGAAAGAGACCTTTCGACGGCTTCGAAAGGATGGAGGTGAAAGGGTCCAACCCGCATTTATAAATATGACCCAAGGCGTCCAAGTTTTAGACCAATTTTGGAATTTTGGAATTTTCCTTGTCATGCTTAGCCAAATCAAATTCTTATAACTCTAGATCAAATTGGGGGAAAATTCCATTACTTTTAATTCAAACTTGAGAAATAAAAAAAAGGAGAGGATGCATGGATCTGATAATGATTTCGAATATGAGTATGTTCATTTCGGCTACTAGCTTGTCTAATGACCAATTGCACATGATATACACTTGTCTTCCTAACCCTTCTTTGGCATATGCAATGCTATGGAGTTTACTTAGATATCTTGATTTTGAAGCAAATTATCATCACGTCTGAAGTCCATACGATACTAAAGTGACGTGATGATGATAAGATGATATTATCAAATCAATTGGACCTACATCATTTATCCAAAATGAGATTCCATAGGATATTGAGTCCACTTTTTATTTGTTTCATATGCAGTGTTTCGAATCCCTTCGAAGGTATAAGATCCTTCTTGAATCATTCGAAATGGGTTTCGAAGGGATTCATCATGTAATTGTTAAATTTAATCCTTTGAGAGGACTCCTTCGAAAGGTGTTTGTTACTACAGGACATATCATAACTTTCGAAGGAACCCTTTTTATGACCGCAGAATTAATACATTCGAAAGGGTTCCCTTCGAAGGCATAAAAACCCTTTCATCTCACTCAAAAGGAGTTTCGAAGGGATTGTTCACTTATAAAACTATGTTTGGAGGTGTTAACAAGATTTCTTGTTAAAACCTAAACACTATTCCATTGGTGTTAAGTGTGGAATAGATGTTCCATACCACTATTTTTTAAAAGTTCAGTTTAGAGAAACCTAGATCTCAAATTCTTTTTTTATTTTTATATTTCTTTAGGTAAAAATCCTCTTTAATCAAATCTATTTCATTCATGAAATCTGTTTTACTTGAAATCCAAATAAGTTTCAAAATGCTTTCCAAACTCCCAAATTCATTTGTAAAGCCCTTTTTCAAATATTCAAAATTCTTCATATAAATTGCTTTTATAAATATCCAAACCTTTTTATAAACTTCCTTTATGAATATCCAAATCATTTTCTAAATCTTATTTCATAGATACCCAAATCATTTATAAAACTTCTTTACAAACCTTTCCTGTTTAAACAACTTTTTAAATAACCTTAAATCAATTAAGCTTCCTTTAATAAGCAATCCATTTTATATATCTCCCTTATTTATAAAATCTTCTTTTCTTAAAAAATCAAATCCCTTTACCCAAAAACACATTATAAATTTCCAAATTCCTTTGTTGAACTCTTTATAAAAACTTCCTTTATAACATGGTAAACCATTCCCATTAGTTAAAAACATTTTTATTAAAACCATTTGTCAAACTATTCTTTAAATATCTTATTCAAATGAAAATAACTTTGAAGCCATTTCAAAAAGAAAATGAAATATTTATCTTTACAAAATCAAACAGAGGCTTAATCACCACAATGGTGGTTTTAAATTGGTTTTACTTATCTAGTCTGACATGGCATCACGTAACATAGGTATATAAGGGATCAACACATAACCATTAATCAACTTAAGTAAATGTCCAAGTTAATTGTAATAGCAGAATGGTGTTTTGTTCCGCTATTGGATGTTATTTAGTTTTCCCAACCATATGGGGTTACTTAAGAGTAAGTGACATAGAAATCCTTTGATTTAAAACAAATTTGAAAATAAAACAGTTTAAAACAAAACTGATTAGTTAAACTCAAAGCGGTTTTAAAATAAATTAAAACCCTTGTAAATAAGAATCAAATCCTTGTTAAATTGTTATTAAACTCTAATTAAAGTTAACTAAACCTTAATTAAACCTTATTAAAACATAATTAACTTTAATCAAAGATTAATTAAATAAAATCCTTTTTTTAAAATAATTAATAATTATCTTAAATAAATAATTAAAATTTTAATTAATCCTTAATTAATAATTAACTTTAATCAAGTAACAAATCATGATTAACTTAATTGACTAACATTTAAGTTTAAAAACCATTTTTAACTAATGAGTAAGTACTAATTACCTTTATTAATTAATAAATCAATTAAATAATCATTAAATAAATAATTAAATAATTAAATAATTTTTCTCTAATTACTTAATTTAAGTTAGAAAACATATTTAAAAAGATTTCTAAGTGAAAACAAGTTTGGATTAGAAAACTAGTTAAATTTTCCAAATTGTGCATATAGCGACTATCACTGTACGGACCCTTAATTTTACTTTTTTGAAATTTGGATTCCTAATCTTTGAAACTTCAACATTTAACTCTTTTTTTCTTTAAACAATGAAAATAAATTTTTGAAAACCAAAAACAAAGTTTTAAACTTGAAAACTTTTCACTTTGAAACAAAAATCAAACTTTCGACAAAAAGCGGTTTTCTATGTCGCTTTTGGTTAGCTAATCGCTACCATTATGTCATGAACCCACATACAAAAAATACAAAATCCAACATAATATCACATCATAGCATTATAGCACAATCATAAGTAAGAATATTACTTCATAAATACTAACCAACTTTTCCAATATTCAAGGTATAATCTTTATCGCATACTAAAACTTCAGCATAAGCAATCAACTCCAAATCAAAATATATGCATGCATAGACAACATATAACATTACCATATACTTGAACAACATTTTAACTCAAAAATTTGGCAAATTTAAAAGTTAGTAACATGATTTTTAAAAACACGAACTTTACTCACCATAACTTTATCCAAATCAAACTAAATTTCCACCGAACTTGGCTACAACACTAGCAAACCGCCTTAGCCTGAAAATATGACTTTGCGTGGCCTTGGAGGGAGAAGTTTGACTCAGCCTTGCCTAGTATTAGGCTCGACCTACTTGGGTTATGGGGCATTTGGGGTTTGTTTTGGAGGGTAGTGGTAGTATAAGCGTAGTGGAGTGCTTTAAGCTAGTTTTTAAAGTGTATACACATGTTTTTAACTTAGGAATTTATTTTTGGAAGCCATGGAAATAAGAGTATGCAAGAAGAGTGTTTGGAAAATGGAAATGAAGAAATGAAAGTGTAAAGTGAATGACATGAGAAGGCTAAAGTATGTATAAGTGTTGAAAAGAAAACTTGTCATCACCTAAAATTTCAAGTTGGACAATGAGTAATGCTTTCGGAACCTCCTTTTGAATAAGTGGAGTTTGCTAAAGTTTTTCTGATAGGTAAAAGTTATCAAAAATTGTCCCTTGGTACCTTTCGACACAGTCAAAAGAGCATTTTTCCTCTTGGTAAATCCTTTTGAACGAGGTGACTGAGAACTCTGTCGAAAGCACCTTTCGACACAGACAAGGGTGCTTGGGTTAGGGACTTAACAGGCTCTGGAAATGGTTGGGTTGAAAAGGTTTTGACTCTGTCGAGAGGGATAGCGTTTGCAATCTAATTGATTTGAGCTAAGGTTTCTAGGAAATAAGAAGACTTAGGGTTTTAAATTGGTAAAATAGGCCCCTTTCGATCAAGTTAACTACAGACTATCGTATTAATGAAATATAAGGAAATAAGAGTAGCTAAGTAAGCGATATTATCTTAATCTTCATTTTATTGAACTCAATTGTACAAATTGTACAAATTGACTAAATCCCCAATCTGATTTGAGAATTAGGGTTTTCTAGTTTAAGAAAAATACAAGTGAGAAGTCCAAGAAATTGGATCCCTTACAACTGACCACTAGGGTCATATTTATAGGTGTGGGTTAGGAGCCTTCGACCCCAAGCTTTCGTTGCAGTCGAAAGGTCAACCCATCTGCTTTCATGAAGGTCCACTACGCCATACTTTTGGACCTGGTCGAAAGGGTTTTATTTATTCCTCTATTGCCGCTGGAGCCCGATCTTCCCTTTCTTGCTTTGTTTCCTTTCGACATCGTCGAAACGAGTTGCTTGATAGCCTTTCGACCTTGTCGAAAGGTCTATTGTTGCGCTTTTGACTTGAATGCTAGTGTTTGGAATGAGTTAACCTTGGTACTAGCCTTCGACTCTGTTGAAATGTGCCTTCTTTTTTGCTTCAAGTGAGTCGACACTCCTAGAAAATTTTATTGTGAATGGTCTCTGTCAAAAGCCTCTGCCCTAACTTATTCAAAACCTCATACCTTTATGGTAATGGACGTGTAGTTCTTCTTTCTTAGGTGAGAGTTGCCCTAATCGTTTTGAAAAGCTGTATAAGCTTTCGAAATGGTTGAATTGGTTGGATACTTCTCTGGCGAAAGTAATGAAGGCGAAACCATGATGTTTCAAATGGTTTAGCGAAAAAAGTAGTGTGTCTACTATTCATTTCCTTCGAGTGGTGTCTTTTTGAGTACTTTGGATGCTGTTAACATGTTTGCCATTGCCTTTGAATGGTAGCCTTCGACCTTCTTGAAAGCTCTCTGTTGACATAGTCGAGACGCCCTTCCGACCTACTCGAAAGGTACTGCCGGCGCTGCCACCTCCTTGTCAGAAGCTATGTTTAACTAGATCATCTTGGTGCTTTCGGATCTTAATAATTGCTCTCGTGTTCCTTATTTCATACTTCTATTCTTGGGGATATTTTATGGATAACATTTTGCCCCCCTTGTATGAAAGAAGCTTTTGTTCTTTAGGACAAAGACTCCAATGATCCTCATCTTCACCTCTTGTAAAATAGTTAATAATTTTTATAAGAGTCGTTCCTTGTTATGAGACCTTAACGGATAATTTCTAAATTTATGGAGTTGATGTTCCAAGTATTATTTAGTAGCATTTTTGAATAATGTATTCTGAAATATACACGATTAAAATTCTTTTATTAAAAATGTGGAATAATATCACCTGATTTGCAGATATTTACTCAAATAAATGAACCTTTGGGAAAAGTCTACTATATACTCTAAATAATCTTTCCTTAAGCTAAGCCCCCTTTAACTTATAGGTATCAACCTTATGTTTTCGGTGATCTTTCTTCGTCCCTCTAAGATAGCTTTATTTTCATCCTTATACCATTGGTTAAAAATCCTCATTTAATGAAAAGTAGCAAGTATTTTAGTATTGATTTCATTTGGCGATATAAACATTTTGTATTGAAACCAAATTTTGAACTCGATGAAGGATTTATAAGTTATCATAAAATCCAATAGTAGAATATAGAATTCTCAAAGTTAGGAGTCTAATAAGGGTCCCATGCGGAAATTAGAAATTGGAAATCTATAAATTGCTATCAAAATCCACAATGAAGTTCACTATTCATAGAATTTGAAAACTAACAAGAGATCATCCAAAATCCAATGAGGAAATCATGCGCACGAAATCCATAAATCATCACCGAATCTCATGAGGAAATTTTGAAACTCGCTAAACCAAAAATATTATAAGTATCTATCAAAAATTTCAATTCGAAAACCAGGAATATAAAATCCACTAATCGTCATGAAAATGAATATGGAAACTCAAGATTCACAAAATTTGAGATCCAAAGATTCAATAAGGTAGTCGGGAATATGAAAATCATAAGTCTTCATCAAAATCCATAAGGAAATGGAATGTTCATCAAATCATAAAATGAGCAATAGACCACCGAAATCTAACAAGGAAATGAGGAACATAAAATTCATCAATAATTATAAAGGCTAGCAAGACAACTTAAAATTCATCAATAATTATAAAGGCTAGCAAGACAACTTAAAATTCATTATACTAGAAATCCAATAGGAGATCATCTCAAATCTATTAAGGAAATTAAGAATACAAAATTCACAAATCATTATAAAGATCAACAAGGGAATTTCAAATTCAATAAATAAGAAATCTCATAAGGGATTATCAAACGCCCAATAAAGAAAGCAGAAATTCACAAACCGTTATGAAAATCAACACGTAATTTCAGAATTCGTCAAGTCGAAAGCTCAATAAAGGATCATCAAAAATCCAAATAAGGAAATCAAAATTGTGGAATTTATCAACTACCACAAGAATCAACAAGGATACCTGAATTCCATTAAATCGGGAGATTGTTATAAAAAGGGAACTGAAAAATCCAAGAATCCAAAAACATGATTATAAATATGTCCATTTTAACTCAAAACCAGAAAGTCAATGGGAAATCCATTAATTATCATGCACACTCACTAATGGGAGCTAAGAAGTCATGAACTCATAAAACAAGTGATCAATAGGAAATCGTCATGAAAATTCAATATGGGATTGCAACATGTAAAATTCATGAATCGTCATAAAAGTCAATAAGGAAACTGAAAATTCGTGAAACCAATAATTTAGTAGAAATCGTTATGGAAATTCATCGATGGAATTATGAAGGCAAAATCAATAAATCACTATAAAGTTAATGCTGGAGTTTAGGATTGACTAGATCCAAAATGGAATTTTTAAGAAAAAGGATTAAAAGTCCATGTAATCAAAAGTTCAACCAAAATCATGTTAGGATCTCATCTGACAAATAGATTATTAGAAATTCATCCGTTACTCCAAAAGCTCACCTTTCGACCAAGTCGAAATCTCTTTGAGTAGAGAGATAGAGAGAATAGCTACAGCTAAATCTTTTGAAGGAGTCGAAGGGATGCTACCATCAAAGTTAAGAAGCCCTAAAACCTTTTGAATGTGTTGGAAAGTCCATTTTATCAATATTTAGAGGGTTTCAACCTTTCAAAGAAGACCTTTCGATCGAGTCAAAGCAAAATCTTTCGAAGACAAGGGGAACAACTACTTGCATATGCAACAAACCTTTCAACACCAAAGGTTTCGCCTTTGTTTGAACTACTCGAAAGCAAAGCACTGACCAGAATAACCTCTTCGGAAGCTATAGTAAGCCTTTCGAATCGATCGAAGCTAACGTGGTCCAAGAGGGTTTAGCATCAGATCGAAACAAGAACAAGGGCTACTCAACAACATCGAAACCAATGCTAATTGAATCTCTTCGAAACCAATGTAATCAACCTATCGACCATGTCGAAGGCTCCAAACAACTTCCACTAACAACAAGGAGGCAAAGATCCATCGAGGACACCTTTTGACGATGTCAAAAGGTGCAATGAAGAAAGCAATACTCAGAAGTCAACAAAAATGAAAGAATGATAAAGGACCTTTCTACAACGTCGAAAAGAGGTATGGCTTTCGATTAGGTCAAAAGGTTAAGAGAGAATGAAGGAATTACTAGAGTATGACAAGAAGAACAAGGACACCCTTCGACAACGTCAAAAGGAGGCATGGAGGCATATAACAACATGTAAAAGGCAAACCTTCTGACCAGGTCGAAAGGATCATAACAGCATATTAAAGGAGGACCTTTCGAAATTTTTGAAAGCAAGGGCGCGAAAGGGAGGCCGCATACATCTATAAATAAGACCCAAGGGGTCACGTTTTCGGGATCCGATTTCTCTCATTGCAAACATGTATTTTTTTTAACAAAGCATTGTAACCCTAATTTGGAGATTGTTGATTTAGGAATTAAAAGAAATAAATTCTCCTTAGATGAAAAAAGGGAAGTCTTGATTACTTTACTATTTATTAAAGCTTTTGTTGGATTAACCTCTATATTTCATGTTAACTCCATCGAAAGGTAGCTATCGACAAAGTCGACACCTCTTCAGGCTCCAACAATTTCTGTAACCTTTAGAAGTTGTCAACTCTGTGATTTAAAGCTTTCGACAAGGTCGAAACCTGTTCTCTAAACACCAAAACTTGGACTTACAATTCAATCCATAGGAAGTCATCCCCATAGCTTTGGACAAGGTCGAAGCCTACTCCAAATTCACTAGAGCATAAGAGTTCCTACCTAAACTTAAGGAAAGCTAATACCAAAGTCTTCGACAAGGTCGAAACCTACCTTTAAAGGACTTAACTCAGGGAATTTCCATCTAATCGAAAGGAAGGCTTTTGAAGAGGATCTCGTACTAGCTCAACATGATTGAAAGGTCACGTAACCCATAAACTATACCTTTCGACGACGTCGAAAGGTCTGATTTGAGAAATATTAGAAACTAAAGCCAAATCGAGAGGCAATTCCTAAGGGAATCACGCTTACTGTTCGTGTAAAAGATATTTATCTTTCTTAGTATTACTTTGGGGTGTTGACACGAAATCTTGTTAACATTTTTGGCACTAGAAGGAGGGCTCGAACCTCCGCACTTGTGGTTAAACCCCTAACACTACTATTCTCTAACCCCGCTCGGATCAATCTTTCTTCAAGCTTATCTGTTTTGGAAAATCATGGATAAAAGAATTAAGCGATCAGAACAAGGGTCTTTTGAACCACATTTAACAAGGTTCTCCCAAGTAATTATAAAGGACTCTAATCAAGATGAAGAGCAAAGACTAAGGCTCGAAGCTCTTAGAATTATAAACCAAAAAAATGAAATCTTATGACCCAAAAAAATGGAGCTTAAACCCTTTCCATGTTGGCCCTACCCCAATCTTTGCACTAGGAAAGAGGACAAATGGAAATGACAATATCTTTAATCAAATGAGAAGAATAATTCAACATTATTCCAAAGGCACAATCTTTGAGAAGGAAATAATGAATGATTACAATGCCTTTGCACACAAATGGCAACCAACTGCAACAAGAACACTTCCAACTCAAGAAGGTCAAAGGGCAGTGAAAAGAAAAGCAATCGAATAGCATGCAACAATAAGGTCGAAGAATAAAAAGTCAAAAAGCCATCCTCAAGAATCAAGCTTCAAATCAAGACTTCCAAAGGAATGCAACTTAACAACATCTATGGAAAATGTTTACTTGCTTATTAAGAAAGAGCTTAACTTTTGATCATAATAAAAGAAAAAGCAAAAACATGAAAGGAACTTGGGAGGATCCTTTCGCCACTATCATATGATGAATGGTAATGAAACCAACCATTGCAAGGCCTTGAAGGGGATGATCATAAATTTCTTTAGGCAAGGAAAAATCCATGAATTTGTAAAGAGGATTTGAGAAGAAATTAATAAAGATCTACTTTCTCTAAAGAGAAAATCTACATGGTTGGGAGGTAAATACTCCCCATATTTGGATGCTACCTAAGATGGTAGTCTGCCCAAGATGGTAGAAAAGCCTCTGTCCGCACCAAGATGGCCATGGCAGAGTAACTCCTAGATGGAGGGTGGGTAAGCCTTTAGCCGTGCCATGAGATGGCCAGGTTAAAGCATTGGTCAAGCCCTTTGCCACGCCTCTGGTTAGGTCAAGGCACCTCCTAGAGGGAGGAAGGAGTAAGCCTTTAGCCATGCCATAAGATGGCCAGGTTAAAGCACCTAACAAACCCCTATCTGCGCTGCAAAAGGGCCAGAGTAGGGCACCTCCTGGAGGGAGGTCAGGTAAGTCCTTGGTTTCAGTCTCTAAGATGAGCTATTCAAGAGCACCAGACAACAATGGACTAAGACGTCCGGGCCCAAGAAGAGGCCCATCAAATAACGGACTAAGATGTCCAAGCCCAAGAGGAGGCTCATTCATAAAGGATTAAGATGTCCATGCCCAAGTAGGGGCTCATCAAATTATGAACTAAGATGTTCAAGTTCGAGAAAAAGCATATTCAATCGTGGACTAAGATGTCCTAACTCAATAAGCAGCTAATCAGATTATTTCTATGCATTCAAAACCTGAAGGGTTCATACATGTCAAAGAAGACAGAAGCAAAGGAGTGGAACAGAACTCCGCTCATTATTGCCCGAATATGGGCTTCAGAACTCTCATTTCTAAACGTCAGCTATTAATACCCGAATCTGGGTTTCGGGTCTTTATCAATCACTAACTTATTATGACTGAATCTAGGTATCACGACTGCTACTTATGTAAAGCCTAATCTGGGTACAAGATCTTTGGATTTCTATTCATCACAAATGCCCGAATCTGGGTCAAATAATATTATAATAAAGTTCGCTATTAAGGGTTCCCGAGTGTGAACTTCGGATTTCTAATTTTTCAAATCTCATTAATGTCAAGGAATGGGTTGGAGAGTTACTACTTCAAAATTTTAGACACTGATTTCTGGATTTGGTTCTTTATTAAATAAAGGTTACATTCTAATATTTATACACCTATGATAAGGCGGAATTTTTTATCAGCAAATTTCGAACATTCCAGCCAAGTGGAAGGAGTTAATTTCTTGATCATCTCTCATCGTGGCTAAAGATGAGATTTTTACATTTAGTATAAAGTACTTTTCGTACAATAAATAGGATGATTTTTTAATCTAAGCAAATGACATACATAAAAAATATGTCGATTTCAAGCTAACAATTAAAAATATGTTTGCTACATGCTTTTCAGGAAAATCAGAACAACGAGGAGAAACAAAAGATTCAACGAGTCCAAAAATCAGTGAATGAGTAATTCAAAGGCATTTCAAAAGTGACATCACAGAAAAGGATTGCAAACCAGGTGCTACTTTCCAAATTTATATAATTTACATAGTCATGGAATAATTTACAAGTCTATGAAATTGTTTACACATATATACAAAACAAGTTCATTCAAGCCAGACATAAAAATAAATTACAAATCTTGAGTGGCCTTATTAAGAGTCTCTGCGACTGAAGGGTCCATAACATGATGAATGGCCGCGTAGAGAACTTCCTTGAGTTTCTTCTCTTTCTTCCTTATTTGGTCTTTGTCATCAATGACATCAATGTTAGTTTTCAGAGCGCGATTGAAGGCTCTATTTGCTGCCCTAAGGGTCTTTTTATCCCTTTCTAATTCTGCAATGCGCTTTTGAAAGAGATAAATATCGCGCTCGAGCTTTTAACTCTTGGCGGCATAACCATTAAGAGTATTTTACCTTCTATTGCTCATTGAAATATTTGGCTATTACAAACTTGACTCTCCTACACCAGTTACCCATAGCATTCTCGTCTAAGCCCGAGGGAAGGCTGAGCATTGTAGGGAATTTTTCAGCCGCAAGAAGCTTCAACCAGGTGGGTTTAGCGACCGTAGGAGTAGAGTGGGGAACCAGTAAATCAACATTTGAAATCTTCTCCCCCATAATGAATTCTTGTGATTCGCACTGCAGTTGACTATCTTTCTACCTCAATTCGAAATCGTTGATCTTTTGTATGAGTTCTGACATTTTAAGATCAAAATCAATTAAAGGATTCGATTTTACTTGTCACTTAAGCGCTGTAATCATTTCATATTTATTTTTAATTTCAGCCTCAAGGTGGGTGATATGATATTTTTGGTCGCTAGTGATGGTTTTCTGAATGACATATCTTTTGTGCCATTTCACGGCCTCAGTATTTCCGCCAAAGCGTTCTAATAAAATGTCGTCGCTAGGCATGATTCCTCCACTTCTTTGCAACAACTTCTCCTTAAGAGCATCAATATGAGATGATAAATTATGAGGAAGAAGAGTTGCAGATGGTTGTAGCTCCTATTTAAATAAAAGAAATGAACTAAAAATCAAGATAGATATAAAAGATATCTTTATTATTATAGCAACGAATTATAACTAAAATAGCAACAAATTTAAGAGATACAACATGCAATTTGATTACACTTAAAGTTTAGAAACTACTTTTCTAACTTTATCAATAGACTTAGCTGAAAGCATAATTGTTGAATCAAACGGTGTAGTAACTCCTTCAGGGGTTATTACCGGTGGGCATTGGCTATAGTCCCATTTCCCAACCGAGGGACTATCGCGGCCTCCAAATAATTTAGAGTGAAATGTTCTAATCTCTTTAAGGAATGCTTCCTTCTCAGTGCCGACGAAGTCAAAGTGGAGGCGAGGGTATTCCATGTACAATTTTTGTAAATCTCGAAGAAAGCAATATCTCGCTAATTTTGAAGTCTTTAAAATTGATGCATTTTCAAAGTAAAACCTTCTTAATTTAACATATTGGCTTAAGTGGTCTCTAGGGACGAGTCGACCTAAAGAACTATTATTCTTAAATAATATAGTAAAGAGAAGCTAAGGATAAAGAAAACAGAGCTAAAACATATATTTATAAATCAATTAACTGTTACATGTTTATAATCATCCATCTAGTTCATACAAAATGGATCTAGAGCAAAATTCAAAAACAAATTTATCTTTATAGTACTTAAGTTTTTCAACGGGGAGGGTTTGAGGAATTGGCCTGACTCGTGGTGAATTCCAACAAGCTCCGGGATGCGGGTCAGATCTGAATTCGTCTAAGTATCTTTTGTGGAAATGTCTGAGTAAACCCCCGCTGAATTAACCTATGTATGAAAAATCTATAATCGAATGTCTACAGTAAGCTTTATACAAGAAAGTAACTAAAATATCCCTTTCTTCAGTCATCATCCAAAATAAAGTAAGCAACTCTCGATTTTCCTTTAATAGAGCATCGTATCGAAGACGCACTCTCTTTAATAAAGGGGCAGCCCTCTAATTTTTAAAAGATGTTAGGACAGAGGCACTTCGCTCTAGACTGTGATACTTTTCAGAGAGGATGTTATGCTCCTTTATCTGTCTGTCTAACTCCCTATATAACATTTTAATTTCTGCTTGTTTCCTTTGAAGTTTTGTTTTAAAGGGAAATTGAGACTTCCTCCTTATCTAAAATGAATGATTTCACCCTAATTATTATCTTTGAAGAGAAAGATATTTAAAGAGGGAATTCCATACCTAGGAAATTGGAACAAAAACATGGGAGGCCTGCTTTTTCTCTTTTGGATCTTTAGTTTGGGCAGGAGCACACTCACCTTCTTGAGCAGTAGAAGGCCCGGGGAATGCAGGTGGAATATCCCTTTGAGGGGATGGCACTTTCTCGAGAAATTCAGCTCGATCACCACCATCCTTTTTTGAAACTCCAAAAGGACCCCCTTTGTCTCCACCAAGGCATTAGCCTCCGGTAGGGTCATCATCATTGTTTTCAACGTCGTTATCATTATCACTGCCTTCACTACCATCACCATCCTTTTCCTTATCAACATCATCTATGTCACCCTCCTACTCAGAGTCAAATTCGATTTCGAAGAAGGGGACATCAATAGATAGGATTTCAGCTACATTAACTTCCTTCTCGCCCTCGGGTTCAATACATTGCTTCATCCGGTTGATTTTTCCCATCGCTCTTTCGGCTAAGGCAGGGTCAAGTGAAGGAAAACCAAAGTGGGGGCAATTTTTATAGTTGTCAGTGTATGGGAGCATAAGGGCATCTTCATAGTTCTTTAGCATCATTGGCCTAAGGGTGACATCGACAAATTGAGATACTTACTGCTTGACATCAAAGAGGGTACAAACAGCAAGTTTGAGCGAAGTTCTGGTCTTCTTGAATTTATCTTTCAAAGAAGTGTTCTTAGCAACCAGGCGAGCCTTTTCATCTTCCGTATCTTTTAGAGTGAGCTCCATGGTGAGTTTTTCATTAGTAGTAAGTTGTTGGCCTGCTTCTCTACTTCTAATTTTGCCTCGACCCTGGCAAGGGATGCTTTTACTCTCTCCATCTCTGTGGAAGCGTTGTTTTTGGCAACGATCAAGGAAGATACTTAATTTTTAAGCTCGGAATTTTCCTCCTATAGCTTGGAGGATCCGGCTAAAGACTTTGAAATGTGTTCATCAAAGCTATCCAACTTCTAGAAATCTGGAGTGAGAAGTGTAACACAAGTTAGCAATTAGGGAAAACCAATGATGATAAGGTCAACTGAGTAAGAGCTTAGCATGATTTGCTGCTCCATTAGAGAGCGATAATTCCCCGCCAAGTCTAGAGTGAAAGCCGGTGGAGAATAAGAAGTCAAGGATTCAGAATGCAAGTTGAGCTCGACTAGTTCTTCAAAATTTGTAGATGAAGGAGTAGAAGGTGATGATTCTAGAGGAATTTTTTTCATGGAAGGAGTCGTCAATAAAGCTAGCTGCATCTGCTCAAGTGCAGTTGGTGAATCAGAAATGGAGATGCGTGAAAAAGGGTCAGGAACAGGCGGAGTTTGCTCTGGTTTATCTTTGAGGGCTTCAACAATGGGGCTCTTTGGGACTTGTTCAGAAGATGGGCGCTCCTCCTCTTCCACCACATCAATGTTTTTAGTGACCTTCTCCGGGGGTTCGTCTTCAAGAGTCTTCATTAGTTTTCTTTTAAAAGTTTTCTTAGATTTTGCAAAGGCTGCCATGATTGATGTCACTCCGGAAGTTGTTGGAGGAGGGGCAGCGCCGTTAGAAGACATTATGACTTGAGAAGAAGCTGGAACAAATTCTAGCAAATGTAAAGTCAGTCAAACTAATTCAAAGAATGCCAGGGAAAAAAAAGAAAATTCTAAACCAATAATATACTAGAAAGGTCAGCACAGATAGGTGACATTGGGGAGAAGTGTTCAGCATCTCCCTGGGTGAAAAAGTGTTTGCCGCGTGAAGTGTACAGGACAGAGGGAGGAGTTCCTAAGACTCTCTATCCCACTAGCAAAAGAGAGTGCTTTCTTAAGTTTGAGGGTGTTAGAAGCGTCAGTCTGCTCCCAATTTGTCTTGAAGCCACAAATAGAGAGTCAATTGTTCTCTTGTTGACATCATTATGCTTCTTGGATGAGACACCGGATAAAGCAAGAGATTAGTTAATGGACAACATAAAGTAGGCGAAAGACAATACAAGACCAGACTTACGGGGAGAGGCAAAAGTCCCACAAATATTAGGAAAACATTTAACAAAGAATAACTGGTTCTCCCAATCCCTGAATTTTTTCACCTCATCTGATATTAACTTTTATAGGGGTTGACTCTGAATATTTGGTTATTTAGATTGCTCAGCCTTGCTAACTTGGTTAAGAAGTTTAGCACTTTAGTGATAAGAGAAGGGTGTCAAGATTCCATTGCCATCATCTATAGAGACGGGAGATAAGTGTAGATGTTTGGAGACAACTGGATTGGGGCGATTCCAACATAGGATAGATATGAAGGTAAGAACTCCGGGAAAGGTAAGAATCTGCCATGCCATATGTGAGTGGTAGTATAAGCAAAATACCCTTTAGGAGAGTTGTCTATGGTGTTAGGTTCCTGAGGAGGGATGGCTTCAATTCCGTTGATACCAAAATCCCTAAGCATGGCATTAAATTCATCTTTGGATGCAATGGAAGAATGCTTAGAAATGGCTTCAGCTTTCTTAGGAGAACTCATGATTTTGCCAGGTGAAAACTTTTGAGTTAAAATACTTGATTATTTATGAATTTGAAATGCATTCGATAATTAAACAAAGAAATATACATAGATGATTTAAGCATTAAAACAGAAATAAAACTTTAAGATTGCGCAAACAGTTTAAGTCAGAAACCAAATAACTTGAGCTTTCGACAATGTCAAAAGGACAATAGCATCAACTTTAAACAAGCATACCTCAACATTGTCGAAAGCCTAAAAAAATTGTGTTCCATGAGCTATCGACAAAGTCGAAAGGACGAGACATAACATCAAACCATGCATCACTTTTCGACAGCGTCGAAAGCTCTATGGGAGCCTAGATACGCTGCAAGCATCACATAAAGATCGACATTGTCGAAACCAATGACTTAAAATTCCTGAGTAAAATATTGGTGTTGTCGGAACCTAGCCTACCCATTGAAGTCGAAAGGTTTCAAGTTAAACTCATATATACTTTGGAAATTTCGACAAAGATGGACAAAGACAACTCTAGGGGGAGGGGGTTTTTCGATCTAGAGGTCAAAAGGTTTCGACCTCGTCTAAAGCAAATTGTCGAAAGGCTCAAAAGGTTTCGACCTCATCAAAAGCTAATTGTCCAAAGGGGTCAAAGGGTTTTGACTAGGTCGAAATGTTTTGCTATCAAAGGGGTAGATACACTCTACTTAGCTACATATTCTTTCTACAAAGTTGATCAAATTGGCACCACAACACCTTTCGACCCCATCGAAAGGGGCTATGGAAACAAATCCAATGTTAGTGCCTTAATCTCCTTTGAAGGGGTAGTAAATTAATTTTGTGGTGGCAAGATTTCCATCCATACTCGTGAAACTTTCGGGTAAAGAAATCATGTTTTTCTATCCCCAAAACCCGATTGCAAATCCAAGCTTCAAAATTTTCTTAACAAACAAGTAAGTCAAATCTATTAACAAAATGGATTCAAACTGAAACTAATCTGACTCTATTACAAAAATCATCAGAGTAATTAATAAATTAAAGACCCAGATTAACTAACAGTGGATTAAAACTGAAAATTTTGAAATAAAATCCAAACCCGATAAAGGAATGGGTTCAAGAATCATCCACTGTAAATTTCAAAATCATAAACGAGAAAAATAAAACTTTAAAAATTCTTAAAACTAGATTAAATAAAACTTTTTAGTAAATCAATTGAAATCTACCTTCAGAAAAATCAAAATTCAAATATTTTCAAAAATGAATTTCAATTTTAAAATATGGAGGGATAGAGCCCGATTGAAGTTAATGAAATAGAGTTAAATTTAAAACTTACGTATTGGATTTGCCGGGGGTTTTGATTTCTGGAAGCTAGATGGAAGTTTGAGAGTCTGTAGAATTCTTTTACTTGTGTTTAAAATTTTAATTGCAGGAAGAATGAAAGAGGAAGAATAAAAGCGTTTTATATAAGAAAAGTCTCCGAAAATTATTAGCCATTAGATCAAATTTGAATGGACGACCCAGATCTACGGAGGAAGGCCAAGCGAGAAATTTATGGGTTTCGACAAAGATGTCTTGGAAAGTCAAGAGCATCCCTCTGAAGGGGGGGGGCAAATGTTACTCCAAAAACTCACCTTTCAACCAAGTTGAAACCTCTTTGAGTAGAGAGCTATAGAGAAAAGCTGCATCTAAACCTTTCAAAGGAGTCGAAGGGATGCTGCCATCAAAGTTTAGAAGCCCCAAAACATTTCGAAGGTGTCGGAAGGTCTCTTTTATCAATATTCAGAGGGTTTCAACCTTTCGAAGAAGACCTTTCGATCGAGTCAGAGCAACATCTTTCGAAGACAAGTGGAACAGCTACTTGCATATGCGCCAAAACTTTCGACACTAAAGGTTTCGCCTTTGTTTGAACTACTCAAAAGCAAAGCATTGACCAGAACGACCCCTTAGGAAGCTATAGTAAGCCTTTCGAATCAGTCAAAACCAATGTGGTCCAGGAGAGTTCTGCACCAGATCGAAACAAGAACATAGGCTACTCAACAGCATCGAAACCAATGACAATTGAATCTCTTCGAAACCAATGTAATCAACCTATCGACCGTGTCGAAGGCTCCAAACTACTTCCACTAACAGCAAGGAGGCAAAGATCCATCTTGGACACCTTTTGACAATGTCAAAAGGTGTAGTGAAGAATGAAATACTCATAAATCAGCAAAGACGAAAGAATGATAAAGGACCTTTCGACAACGTTGAAGGAAGGCATGGCTTTCGAGGTTAAAAGGTTAAGAGAGAATGAAGGAATTGCTAGAGTTTGACAAGAAGAACAAGGACATCTTTCAACAACGTAGAAAGGAGGCATGGTTTTTGATCGGATCGAAAGGCATATAACAACATGTAAAAGTCGAACCTTTCGATCAGGTCAAAAGGTTCATAACAGCATATAAAAGGAGGACCTTTCGACATTGTCGAAAGCAAGGGTGCGAAAGGGGGGCCGCCTGCATCATAAATAAGACCCAAGGGGTCATGTTTTGGGGATCTGATTTCTCTCATTCCAAACTTGTATTTTCTTTAACAAAGCATTGTAATCCTAATTTGGAGATTGTTGATTTAGGAATTAAAAGAAATAAATTCTCCTTAGATGAAAAAAGGGAAGTCTTGATTACTTTACTATTTATTAAAGATTTTGTTGGATTAACCTCTATATTTCAGGTTTAACCCCATCGAAAGGTACCTATCGACAAAGTCGACACCTCTTCAGGCTCTAACAATTTCCATAACTTTTCAAAGCTGTGATTTAAAGCTTTCGACAAGGTCAAAACCTGTTCTCTAAACACCAAAAACTGGACTTACAGATTTAATGCATATGAAGTTGTTCCTATAGCTTTCGACAAGGCCGAAGCCTACTCCAAATCAACTAGAGCATAAGACTTCCTGCCTAAACTTAAGGAAAGCTAATACCCAAGCCTTCGACAAGGTCGAAACATATCTTTAAAGGACTTAACTCAGAGAATTTCAATCTAATCAAAAGGAAGGCTTTCGAAGGGGATCTCATACTAGCTCAACAGGATCGAAAGGTCACTTAACCCAGAGACCATACCTTTCGACGACTTCAAAAGGTCCGATTTGAGAAATATCTACAAATAAAGCCAAATCGAAAGGCAATTCCTAAGGGAATCACGCCCACTGTTCATGTAAAAGATTATTCATCTTTCTTTGTATTACTTTGGGGTGTTGACAAGAAATCTTATTAACATCATCCAATACCAAAATTAGAAATTCGCTTGGCCAAAGTGAACTCAGTAAATCTGAACAACTAATTTGTAGACCTACCGGTTAGTAGAGTTTTAGCTATATTGGAGTTGGGTTGTATCTATAAGCCTTGCAACAATTTGGAATAATGGTTCCTCATTTAATATATTGTTTCTTCTATTCTATGGGATTTTCCTATTTCTGAGGATTCAAGATTGGTGCACTCAATCCATTCTTCAAATGAGGTCACTTCTATCTTTGTAGCAAAATTTATCATCTATTCCATTCCTTTAAAACTTGTATAGATCCTTGCTTTTGGCATCATGTTATGTATCCCTTTTACCTATTCTTTTGTCTTATGTCATCTCTTAGGATGCATGTTTCTTAGTCCTTTGATGTAGAAATTACTTGTCAAACATCAGATGTTCTTAGATTTGTTATTCCATATTTTGTCCCTTTTGGATATGATTTCGGATTCTTTGTCCGTTCCGAGTTTTGGGAGTTGGATACCTTTATCCCTTTTGTCTTCATTCATTTCCCTCTCTTGGATTTCATCTTTGTTTTAGATGACAGATAGATTCCTTTCCTTAATCCTTTATTTTCTTGGGTTTTTGTCCTTTTGTTTTGAGTTGTAGACATCTTTGTCATTTTTCTCTTATTTGGTGCCTCCTCTAGGCTTGGACATCTTAGTCCACTATTTGATGAGCCTCTTCCAGGGCTTAGACATCTTAGTCCACTAGAATAAACTTCTCAGCCCGAAGAAAGAAATATTGTAGATCCTTGCATCCATTGATATAAAGGTCTTTCCAGAAAGGAGTTTGTTCAATTAGCCCTGATCGAACTACCATAAGCTTTTCTCTATCAGTTGTACTTTCGGCCCTTAATGCTTCTGCTCTGAATATGTTCAAATATTTTCCAAGTAGTTCCCTTGGCTTTTGTCTTATGGTTGCTAGCAAGCTAAAGTCTATAGTTGTGTCTCTGAATATAGAAAATTAGGCCACGAAGTCGTAAGTAAATTGTTCCCAAAAATTGCTGGTTTTCGTTCGGTAACTCCTATACCATTTGATAGTTGGTCCCTGAAAAGTAATAGGAAAAAGTTTACAGCAAACTGCCTATGGAGCATTGTATATGTTCATCTAATTTTCAAAGATGACAAGATGGTCATTTGGATCAATTATTCCATCATATTTTAGTGAAGGAATTTGGAGGTGTGGGGTGAGATTTGTCGCCATAATTTCTTCGAAAAATGGAGCCTTTTGCAGGAAAACATTATCTTCTGGATCGAATATCTACTTTTCTCTAAGCGTATTCATCATTATTTGGTGTAGGACGTTTTCTTGGTCAGTTTCATTTCTGTGACTACTATTTCTATTTCCTTGGACTGGGCTATTTGATCGCTAGAGGGACCCTTTTACTTGACTTTCTCGGTTTAACTCTTGATCCTCTACCTCATTTGGAAGTCGCGCTTCATCCTCTATTTCCATTATTCTTATTGATTCCTGGGATGGAGCTCTTTCTGGATATTCTTGTATTTCTATCATTTGTGGCCGTTGATTCTGGACCTTGATCACATTGTTTTCCAATTGTGTTAGGGTCGAGGGTTGTCCAACTTCTGTATTCCCTAAGTTAGAGTTGCAAACCATGTGATCTTTCAAAGTAGACTGTGAAGCAGCCTCTTCACTTAGGTTACTATTACTACTCCTTGCTCTTACCATTTCTCTCTTTTGGAAAAAGTACATTATGCAATCAATTTGAAATGAAAGTGGTCAGGGAACGGAGTTTCGACACCTTCCTCTAGCGTAAAAAATATTGAAAAGAAAACTTGTTAACTCCTCAAATTTCAAGTTGGAGAATGAGTAATGTTTTCGGAACTCCTTTCGAATTAGTGGAGATTGCTAAAGTTTTTCTAATAGGTAAAAGTGATCAAAAATTCGCCTTGGTATGTTTCGACACAGTCGAAAGAGCATTTTTCCTCTTGGTAAATCCTTTCGAATGGGTTGACTGATAACTCCATTGAAACCACCTTTCGACATGGACAAGGGAGCTTGGGTCAGGGACTTAACTGGCTCTTGTAACAGCTGGGTTGAAAAGGTTTCGACTTTGTCGAGTGGGTAGCGTTTGCAATCTAATTTATTTGAGCTAAGGTTTCTAGGAAATAAGAAGACTTAGGGTTTCAACTTGGTCGAATAGGCCCCTTTCAATCAAATTGACTACAGGCTATCATATTAATGAAATATAAGGAAATAAGAGTAGCTAAGTAAGCGAGATTATCTTAATCTTCTTTTTATTGAACTCAATTGTACAAATTGACCAAATCCCCAATCTAATTTGAGAATTAGGGTTTTCTAGTTTAAGAAAAATACAAGTGAGAAGTCCAAGAAATTGGATCCCTTACAACTGACCACTGGGGTCATATTTATAGGTTTGAGTTGGGAACCTTCGACCCTGAGCTTTCGACGCGGTCGAAAGATCAACTCCTCTGCTTTCGTGTTGGTCCACTATGCCATACCTTTAGACCTGGTCGAAAGGGTTTTATTTATTCTTCTATTGCCACTGAAGGATGAACTTCCATTTCTTGCTATATTTGCTTTCGACTTCATCGAAAGGAGTTTCTTGATAGCCTTTCGACCTTGTCGATAGGTCCATTCTTGCGCTTTTGACTTGAATGCTAATGTGTCGAATGAGTTAACCTGGGTGCTAGCCTTCGACACCATCGAAACGTGCCTTCTTTTTGGCTTTATGTGAGTCGACACTCCTAGAAGGTTTTATTGTTAATGGTCTCTATCGAAAGCCTCTTCCCCAACTAATTTGAAACCTCATGTCTTTATGGTAATGGACGTGTAGTTCTTCTTTCTTAGTTGAGAGTGGCCTTAACCATTTCGAAAGGTTGTATATGCTTTCGAAAGGGTTGAATTGGTTGGATACTTCTCTGGCTAAAGCGATGAAGGAGAAACCATGACGTTTCGAATGTTTTGGAGCAAAAAGTTGTGTATTTGCTATTCATATCCTTCGAGTGGTGTCTTTTTGAGTACTTTGGATGTTGTTAACATTTTTGTCGTTGCCTTTAAATGGTATTCTCCGACCTTGTCGACAGCTCTCTATTGACCTAGTCGAGACATCCTTCTGACCTACTCGAAAGGTACTACTAGCACTGCAACCTCCTTGTCGGAAGCTATGTTTAACTAGAACATCTTTGTGCTTCTATTCCTCGGGATATTTTATGGATAACAATAAGCATAGAAAACTAGAAATTACTAAAATATCCTTTGTATAAGATAATTTATATACATGCCATGCACATGACAACCACCATACCTCCCTCCCATTACTTGTACCCGTTACCCCCCAGGCCATTTTGTAGGGTACTTATGGTATGACATAGGATTATATATATAATTGTGTTTATATGTATATATATGCGTTTTATAACATAATTATCATATCCATGCTTAGGTATAAATATATATAAGTAAATATACATAAGTATGCTTAATTAATCCTAATCCTATCATATATAAATGTGTTCATGTTGCACCAAGTGTGCATAACGTTCCCGACGACTTTCGGGTTTCGGAAAGTTGAAATTTCGAAAAACGTACTTCGGTCACATTTTCTCTTTTTATTTTAACTATATATATTGGAAAACAAATTTTAACAACTATATTATCATCATTTTTAAATAATTATAATAGGTTTATTTGCTATTAAAATCCATTTATATAAAATATATTTAAATAGCCTATTTCAAAGTGGCAAAATCCTGGGTCGTTTAAATCTATTTTACCATCATTTGTTATTATTTAAAAGAGTTATATTTTGATTATAAAACCTATTATTTTAATATTTAAAATATATTAAATATTCGCAAATCAAGGTGGTAAAATTATGGGTCGTTACACTAATAGTCTAGTTGAAGCTGGTGGATTTTCTCGCCATCTTGCTTTGGAAGTACCGAATTTAGCTCTATTTGGATTCTTTAATGCTTGCTAAAAATTGTAGGGGCTATCGTCCCTGGAGGCTCCTTCACATCGTCGAATGGTAGATTTTCAAGGTCTCCTGTGAGATTCGATGTGGAAAGCTTCTAGGGTGGCACCACTATTTTCACAGCAGAATAGTGCTCGAGCAGTGCCAAGAGCTTGGGTCTACATGCGTCATCTGTGCATTCGAAGCTAGATGTTCAAGAGCATTCCAGGGCTTGCATCTCTTCCTCTTCTTTTTCCTCTTTTCAACTAGTTAGTGGAAAAATATCTTTCTACGCCTAGCCGAGTGGGTGTTGTTCCCCTGCACTTTTGGGCTAAATGAAACTTATCTTTTGTTATGAATCTTGTTCGAGAATTTTGTTGCATCCAATTTTCTTATTTGTCTACATTTGAATTATAGAGTATTGTAACCCAATTAGCAAGCATAGTCCCTGCATTATTTGCAGAAATGTTTCTTTTTAACATAGATTAAGTAGCAATGCATGATAAAGAGACGGGTTAAGCTAGATTGTTTATGTGAGCCGGGTGCCGGCGAGATACAATGTGGCGGGTGGCACTCGAATGGATTGGAACACATGCTAGCTCAAGAGTTCTCCTAGGTGACAAGCAGTTATATGGAGAGTGACGGATGGACCCGACTTGTAATGACTTGGCTTTTCGGCCCTCGAACGTCGATACTAAATACATCCACTGTATTTGTGTGCCCAACACTCAGGTGCGAAAATACAGAAAGTTAAGGTAAAATAAAAAAATAAAATATAACAAGAAAGAAAGAACATATCAGAATCTCACAATGGAACGGTAATTTATAATATCAAAGGAAATGTACAAAGGGTTACTGTAAATATGAAAATATTAGAGTTATTAAAACCTAAGTACTATCATCAGCCTGAACCGTTACAATTGCTTGTCCTCACAATTCTGATATATCCAATACAAAAATGCAGTGGAAATAAGATTACAACAAAAGGTAATCATCCAGCTTTTCTCCATAAGCTCCAAAGCGTCTATAGAAAAATATAGAAATGTACATGAGGCCGACCCGAGCATTATAAGAAAATAACATCTGGATCAGTCTAACAAACTAGCATGAGAAACTTAAGAAATATGCAACAAGTAATAGTAACCACTAAGACCATATGGATTCCCATAACGATTTTTCCTTCATAGTAACCAACCATTCATTAAGTTTAACATAGAGTCATATGATAGATAATGTCTAGAGTATAACATATAAATCATATCAAATATTTACTATGTGAATGCCACAACAATAATAGGTATACAATCAACACCACTAAGGCGCATTCGTATAATGGATTTTCTATGGAGATCTCCTTCGATCTAGCCGAATCCGAAGTCTTTCACAAGGATCGGAGATATCCTTTCGAGCAACGTACATCTCTAGGGAATGTACTATATGAAATACATAACTGGCCAATGCCCTAAACACTCGTGGTTTGGAAATCATCGCTCTTGCATGCATGTCCATAAGTAGTATTAGATGGAGTCTCCTACACCCTTGGGATTGCTAAAATGTTACATTCCCTTTGGCTATGCATCCTATCTCTAATTTTAATCATTTTCAATGTTGATGCTACGTTCGACATCTCTCACTTGAGTATTCATCACCCAAACAGAACACGAATCCCCAAATGGATTCACATATCTCGTACAGATCACGAGTCACTACATGGATTCGAGCATCTCGAATAGATCTCGGACCTCTACAATGGTTCTCCGCGTAAGTCCTCTGATTAATGCTAATGTTGTCCTTTCTTGTTGAGTACACCTCAAGGTAGACAGTCTCGTACGATAACATCATTTGAAATGTTAACGCTGATCTCTCCCTTGGACTTAACCTTAGGATTGATAGTTTAACTCTATAACGTTTCACTTCATAACAGCTTCCAAAACATAGAACTCCTGTACTAGTTTTGAAGTGGTATTCGGTAAGTAAAACACTTATCGATCCCTATCTCTCCAAAACTAATTCGATGATTTCCAGCTAACCCAATTCCGGTTCTTTAAAAAGCAAGTGAAGCCAGAGACGTTTTGTGCTCCTCCTCGAAGGTTCTCATTTATATGAAATCACGAAGCCTTTCAATAACTTCTTAAGTCATATTTGGTCAAGTTCGATAATCTAATAATCGATTATCTAGTCAAAATAATTGCTTGTACAATCACGATCCGTATGCTTAACTCATTTTCGACATTCCAACTCAACTATCCTCATCCAAGAGTGAAGCCAGGTAAGTTAGAGCACTTGTTGCATCAAAGTTTTGCATAGACACTTCATCCTTGAATCTCAAAAATAGATAAGTCTAACTCGTCGGTTTTTCGTGTTAAGTATAGTATTAATGATTTCCATAAACAATAAGAAATCAATAAGATTAACATGTTTCTGATTTACTATACCTCGGTTAAGAGGGAAACCGGTAGGTTAGAGCTCTATTTCTCTGTCCCTACTCAAGATAAATCTTAACTCTCACAAATAGATAAGTGTTACTTCGTTGGCTTTTAGTGTTAAGCATAGTCAATCACTTTTCAAATAAGTAATTAAACAATTAACCATTTGATCATTTAGCAATTCTAACCCCTTTTTGAAAACATTTGTGTACTTTAATATACTTGAAAATACTTATAATAGGTTTTAAATCATTTATCCAAAATACAACTTAAAAATAACAACTTTACAAATTTCCTTAAAAATTTGAAAACGAAGTGTTTTTAACGAAATATCTCTTCTTTAAAAATTCACAACCAATTCTTAAAGATTCATAAATATCTCAAACCACTTTGAAATACTCTAATATGAGTTAGTAAACACTTGCAAAATTAATGAAACAAAATACTTAAATTTAAATATATTTTCAAACCTTTAAAGTCCAAAAATCAAGGCTAAATTAGGCAATTTTGCACTAGTGATGTTTTGGCCATTTTTGAGATGTTACTTAACCTTTTACTATTCAAGATTCTAATAGAAACAAACATACATACAAAAAATTACAAATGGTGAGAAACCCCTAAGGATCTCTCTACAAAGTTCTATAGAAATCATTGAATATTAGACAGTCCAAAACTGCATCTATAGCGACTATCGCTATGAGTGCACTTTCAAATTCGAGTCCAATCTAAACCAAAGTTCATTTATAACCTATGTGCTTTGTTCAAGGTCTTGTCACAAGTCATACTAGTCCATTGAAGTCCATTCCAAGTTTGTTCAAGTCCATATATGTAAAACACATACGTCATTTACTTTTAAAGTAAGTGTTAACTCCTCTTCGTTAGCGACCTAAGGAGGCTAACGACCTATGGGGAGCAGCGACCTAACGACTCAATTAGCAAGCGACCTATCGAGCACAATGGTCTAGTTCACGACCTAACTACAGAAAGGACTAAGCGACCTAAGGAGGCTAACGACCTATGGGGTGAAGCGACCTAACCATGGATCGGTCCTAGCGACCTAACAAGATAAGCCAGCAAGCGACCTAACTTTGTAAAGAGGTTAGCGACCTAACTAAAGAAACGACCTAACGAATTAAGGGTTTAGCGACCTAGTGACTCCAATCCTCAGCGACCTAAAAGCTTCAACGACTTAAGGCATATGCGACCTAAAGCATATGCGACCTAAAGCATATGCGACCTAAAGCAGGTGCGACCTAAGCAATGCCACGACCTACCAACCTAAGAAGCTAGCGACTTAAGGGATCCTACTACCTAACGACCTAAGAACGAAGTGGTCTCAGCGACCTACGACCTACATTAGGTCACGCGCGACCTATTAATTCGCTCAAAAGAAACCAAGATCAATCGAGAGGAGCCAGATTACATCCCCTAGGTCGCTGCCGACCTACGACCTAACTTAGGTCGTTCACGACCTAAGACTTGGCGATTGAATCTTGCCCAGATTATTCCTTATAAATACTAGAGCTACTCCAATGGCAGGGGGACTTTTGGTTGATCTTCTAAAGTGCCGTTACTCTGCTGAATTCTGACTTCATCAAACACATTAAGCATTCCAAACATTCAAGACACTACAACAAGCTTCGAGAGAGATCTTGCACATCCGACATGGATTCAAAGAGCCTTATCACATCGAAGTTTGAGCTACTAGTCTGAAGTGTTTTAGAATCGAAGTGTATTGTATCTTGAAGTGCATTGTATCAATTTGTAACCAAAATCAGCAATAAAGGAATTTAAAGTGGATGTAGGCTTGATCTTAAGCCGAACCACTATAAAATCGTTGTCTTTTACTGTTTTCTGCTACTTTTCTGCTTATTTCTTATTCCTGTATCACGGGTGGTTCTTTCACATTACTACTACACACATCAGGGTGTTAGCGTTCAATTTTCAGGGTTAACATTTTGGTGCTTTCACTGAGAACCCAACTCAGGAATATTGCCATCATTGCTTCACAAGATGTTAACGCTAAAAAGTATAACGCTAACACCCTGGTGTTTGGAGTAATCTAGTGAAGCACCACCCGTTTACACGGGAACTAAAAGTAAACAGAAAAAGGGAAAAAACAGTAAAAGATACAGCAATTTTTATAGTGGTTCGGCCTAAAGTTCAGCCTACGTCCACTTTACATCCTTCATTATGTTCTTTGAGCACACTTTTACAAGATTACAACACTTTTACAACACGATTTCCCGGTTACAACCCCTTTACAACACTTTTCAACGATTACAACACAATCGAAAAAAGAGATTAGAACTTTGACGACGGATTGCTCTTTGGATCCATGTTGGATGAAGTAGAACTGTTGATGAGGAATCTTCGATGCTTAAAGTGTTGGAGGAGTCCCAAAAAATGGCAGAGTATCGGCGCTTTTGAAATCCGGAATCGTCCCCCTTCAATGTGGAGTTAGCGAGGTATTTATAGGGAAGAAACCGGGTCTAGGTCATAGGTCGTGAGCGACCTAAGGGATAGGTCGTAGGTCGTGAGCGACCTAAGGGATAGCAGGAGAGAGAGCCGCGACCTAAGGTGCTACGGTGCAGGGAGTGGTAGGTTGTTAGCGACCTAAGGAAATGACGACCTAAGGAAGTGGCGACCTAAGGCTATGACGACCTAAGGAAGTGGCGACCTAAGGCTATGACGACCTAAGGAAGTGGCGACCTAAGTATGTTGAGACATCGCTAGGTCGCTGGGACTTTAGATCGCTAAGGCCTTTTAGGTCACTAAGGTTGTTAGGTCGGAGGATGTTAGGTCGGGGGAAGTTAGGTCGAAGGAAGTTAGGTCGGAGGACTTTTTAGGTCGGAGACTTTTTAGGTCAGAGGACTTTTTAGGTCGGAGGACTTTTTAGGTCGGAGACTTTTTTAGGTCGGAGGGTTTTTTAGGTCGGAGGGCTTTTTAGGTCGGAGGGCTTTTTAGGTCGGAGGGTTTTTTAGGTCGGAGGATTCCTTAAGTCGGAGGGCTTTTTAGGTCGGAGGGCTTTTTAGGTCGCTGGGTTACTCCATGTTTTAGGTCGCTTGGAACCTTTAGGTCGTAGGTCGCAAAGTAGTAAATAAATCGTACCGTTTCGGACGGGGCGCTGCCCCCTGGATCCCTGCGACCTGACCCCATAGCGGGGGTGTTGCCCCCACACCCCCACCTTCGGGGGTTGCCACCCCCCCTGGACCCCCCCTCCGTAGGGGATCTTATTTGAAAAAACAACCAGCAGAACTTGCTCTGTTGAGATGTTGAGTTGACCATTCTTCGAGACGAACTATCTTTGGTTTCTCGGCCGATCTTTTGGTATCTCGGCCTTGCTAAAAAGGCGGGATAACATAAGAGTTTGTGGAAAAAGTTTCTTTGAGAACCAGAAGTTTTTCAGAAATAATGGCTCCCAGAAGAAAGCGCAAGTCTACCAGATCCGTCAATACTTATGATAATACTGCTACTTCTCCTTCATCAAGTCAAGCAGCTCCAAGCATTGGAGTGACACGAGCGGAGTTAGATCTGCTGTGTCTGGGTTATATCAGCAAATTGAAACCCAGAACACCTTAATGCTAGAAAGGTTGAATGCTATGCTCGGGGCTAACCGTCAACCAGCAAATAATGAGGAAAACTTTTCTGATGCTATTCACAACTCTGAAGGGAGGAACATTCCTCAAAGGGCAGCTGGCACTGCCGAAGGGGCACCTCCCCAAGCTGGAGTGACAAGGCCGCAACCAACTCTCCACGAACGTTTGTTTAAGCAGACTTCCGAGAAAATGGCTGATGATTGCCCCGCAGAGCCTCTGAATAACGGGGAATACCTCTCGGAAATGATAAGACAGATCATGAAAGAGAGCATGCAAAGAAATGAAGATGAAAACGACTGGGGGTTCGCTCCAAGTAAAACTCCGTTCACTGAGAAAATTCTAAAAGCTGAATTTCCAAGGAAGTTTGTTCCTCCTACCATTCCAGCTTACAGAGGAACAAGCGACCCCAATCAATTTCTGTACAAATACAACTGGCACATGATGGGTGCCAGGGCAACGGATGAAATTAAATGCCGGTACTTTCCGGTGTACTTGGAAGGGGTGGCACTACTCTGGTTTACAAAACTGCCGGCCCGATCTGTAGACCAGTTCTTTGATTTAACTCGGAAGTTTAAAGAGCATTTCAGACTGTACGCTTTAAAGGCGAAAGACATAATGTCATTGTCTAGCCTTGAGCAGAATCCGGGAGAGTCTATTAAGTCCTTCTTGAATCGCTTCAACATAGCTCTAGCTGAAGTCGACAACGCGGAGCCACAGATGGTTTTGACTTATCTAATGCGGGCTATCGATAAGTCAAGTGAATTTGGGAAATGGATGAAAATGAAGGAGCCAAATTCACTCGAGAAATTTTATAAGAAAGCTGACGAGTTCATGCGCTTGGAAAATCTTCCTACTCCAGTGAAAGTGGTGACGACAGGAGTGGAGAATAACATTGCTGCTTCAACTAAGAAAGATTCCGGAAGTCAGAAGAGGGAGAATAATGATGGGAAGAAACAAAATGACATAAAGAAACCTCGCTTCTTTTAACCCTCAGATTTCACTCCCTTAACCGACACTCCGGAAAATATCTTCTTCGCCACCAAAGATGCCGTGGAGTATCCTAAACCAGCTGAGATAAAGCCTGGAAAGAGTGCTATGCGAAATGGAAAATTTTGTCGATTTCATAACCAACCCGGCCATGATACCAATGAATGTCATCATTTGAAGAGCTTGATTGAAGAATTGCTAAGACAAAACAAACTGCAACAGTATGTTAAGAAGAACAGGAATGACCCAACTTCGTCTACTCAGGGGCAGCAACCCCCTACTCACCCATCTGGCTCGGGTGAGGGCACTACCGCACTTGAATCTGAAAGACCTGTTATCAATGTGATTACAGGAGGTCCACACCCAACAGGCAGCAGCTGGGGTGAGATGGAAAGATATGCTCGTGCTTTGAAATATACCCCAGCGGAGGAAGATGTTTTGGTTTTAGAAAACGCTGCACCCCTGAAACAACAGAGAACTTTTAATGATGATATTGTGTTTAAAGCTAGGGATTCTATGGGTATTGAAGCTCCAACCATGGATCCCTTGGTCATTTCTGCAGGAATTGGGCCAGCTATTGTAGGACGAGTGCTTGTTGATTGCGGTGCCTCTTGCAATATACTCTTCAAGAAAACGTTTGATCAAATGAAGATTCCAATGATTGACGTTCAGGCTTCATCGCAAAAGATTGTTGGGTTTATTGGGGAACCACAACAGCCAATTGGAACTGTCGACTTGTTTGCAGAACTTGGAGAGGGACAGAAAAAAGTGGTTCGCAAACAGACTTTTGTAATTGTTGATGGATTTTCTGCCTACAATGCCTTCCTGGGCCGGCCAACTCTAGCTGCATTCAAAGCCGTTCTCGCCCCGTGGTGCCTAACTATGAAATTTCCCACAGATAATGGTGTTGGTGTCATCAAAGGGGATTAAAATGCTGGGCGTGAATGTTATCTTATAGAGCTTCGGGAGGCAAGAAAGAGAGAAATGGGAAAAGATGCGGTAGCCCCGCTCCGCATCAAAAAGCCAACCTTGTAGCAAGTACAGGGTGGCCCCTGCACTGGCGAGCATAGTGGTGCAAGGAGAGAAATGGACCCTAGAAAGGCCAGTGCAGGGGAAAATAGAGTGGTGCCAATGGAGGTAACGGTACCAGTATCTGTTGATCTTAAAGACCCAAACAAAGTGCTAAATGTGGGTTTGCAACTCAGTGTGGCAGTCCAAAATATGCTGATATCATTTTTGAAAGCAAATCTGGACGTATTTGCTTGGAGTCACGCCGATATGTGTGGAATATCTCCAGAGGTTGCTGTACATACTCTGAATATTGATCCAAAATTCACACTTGTGAAACAGAAAAGGAGAACTCAGGGTCCGAAAAGGTCAGCAGCGCTAAAGGAAGAAGTAGATCGACTCATGGAGAATGGTTTCATCAAAGAGTCCACCTATCCAAATTGGGTTTCAAACCCGGTACTGGTTAAAAAAGCAAATGGAAAGTGGAGAGTATGCATCGATTTCTCAGATTTAAACAAAGCTTGCCCCAAAGACTGCTTCCCGTTGCCAAGGATTGATCAGCTGGTAGATGGAACAGCCGGGCACGAATTGTTGTCTTTTATGGATGCTTACTCCGGGTATAACTAGATTATGATGCATGAACCAGATCAGGAGGATACAATCTTCGTCACCGATGTTGGTCTTTACTGCTACAAAGTCATGCCTTTCGGACTGAAGAATGCAGGGGCAACATACCAAAGGCTTGTTAATGCAATGTTTAAATCACAGCTTGGGAAAACTATGGAAGTCTATGTTGATGATATGTTGGTGAAATCAAAGAAAGCAGTTGACCATATGGATCACTTAGCAGAAATGTTCGCAATTCTCCGAAAGTATGGAATGAAGCTCAATCCTTTGAAATGTTCATTCGGAGTAGAGTCCGGAAAATTCTTGGGATTTCTCATAAGCGCTAGGGGCATTGAAGCTAATCCTGCTCAAATTACTGCTCTGAGAGAAGTCAAAGCCCCAAGGACAAAAAAGGAACTGCAGAGCCTCAATGGGAAAGTTGCTGCTTTAAGTCGATTTATTTCCAAAGCCACTAATAAATGCATTCCCTTCTTTGACGCTCTAAAGAAAGGAAAGAAAAACTTCGAATGGACCCCTGAATGCCAGAAAGCTTTCGATGAACTAATCCATCACATGGAAGCACCTCCAATACTTTCCAAGCCCAACAATGGCGAAGACCTTTTCATATACTTGGCAGTTTCGTCTCATGCCCTGAGTGCAGCATTAGTGCAAGAGGATGCAAAAGTTCAGCGCCCGGTCTACTATGTTAGAAAAAGATTCACGGGGGCAAAAACGAATTATTCAAAGCTAGAAAAGCTCGCCTATTGTTTACTGATTGCTTCCAGAAAGTTGAGGCCATATTTTCAAGCTCACCCTGTCAAAGTTCTCACTGACCAGCCCCTAAAGCAAGTCCTATTTCGCCCTGAAACTTCGGGCCGACCTCTGAAGTGGAATATTGAACTTAGACAATATGATATCGCTTATCATCCCCGAAGAGCGATCAACGGACAAGCTCTAGCAGATTTCATTGCAGAATACACAGATAAGGGTGACAGTGAGGAAGAAGTTACAGTTGACATCCCAACCAGATGGAAGTTATATGTTGATGGCTCAAGAAATGATTACTGTTCCGGAGCTGGCGTTGTGCTTGAAACCCCCGAAGGGCGATCATTATGTTACGCATTAAGATTGCAATTTCCTTCTACAAATAATGAAGAAGAATATGAAGCTCTAATTGCTGGATTAAAGATTGCAAAGGAAATAAACATCAAAGCATTGCAGATCTTCAGTGATTCTCAGCTTATTGTATGTCAAGTCAAGAAGGAGTTTCAAGCTAAAGGAGGAAATCTGCCTGCTTACTTGTCAAAAGCTTGTGAGCTTCTTGATGATTTTGATTACTATTCGATAAGCCACATACCTCGAGAGGAAAATATGAAGGCAGATTCTCTCGCAAAGTATTCAAGTTCCGGAGAAGCTCAATTATTGGGATTGGTTCCTGTGGAGGTCTTGTCAGCTCCAAGCACTGATGAGATGGATATCGACTGGATCATGGCTATATCTCAAGAACAAGAGTCATGGATGACCCCGATCAAAGAATATCTACTCAATAGTTCCCTGCCAGAAAATTCTAAAGAACGCCGAAAGTTGTTAAGAAAGGCATCGAGATATGTAATTCATTACGGCCGATTATACAGGCGGAGATTCTCAATGCCATTACTCCGATGTGTAACCAAGGAGGAAGCCAAGACAATTTTAGCAGAGGTGCATGGAGGAGAATGTGGGGATAATTTAGGTGGCCAAACTCTTGCCAAGAAAGTTCTCCGGTATGGGTATTTTTGGCCAGATATTAATCGAGATGCTGCTATCTACTCCTGAAAATGCGACAAGTGCCAGAGATTTGCAAAAATTCCAAGAGCACCTTCCACCGAACTAACACAGATGGTCAGTCCATGGCCATTCGCCATTTGGGGGAAAGATCTAATCGGACCTTTACCAATTGCCAAGTCGGGAATCAAATACGCTATTGTTGTTGTTGATTATTTCACTAAATGGGCTGAAGCTGAACCTTTGGCTACTATTACCTCTAAAAAGATGATAAATTTTGTGACTAAAAATATCATTTGCAGGTATGGTGTGCCACGGAAGATAATCACAAACAACGGTACTCAATTCGAAAGCGAAGAGTTCCAGGACTTTTGCAAGCGATTCAAAATCCGAAAAAGCTTCTCAGCAGTGGCTCATCCGCAGGCAAATGGGCAAGTGGAGGCAGTAAACAAAATTATCAAGTCAACCATCAAAAAGCAGCTTGAAAAAGCAAAAGGTGGATGGGTTGATAAGCTACCACTAGCACTATGGGCATACAGAACAACCCATAAAACTGCGACTGGGCACACTCCATTCTCATTGGCATACGGATCAGAAGTGATGATTCCAGTAGAACTAGAAGTCCCTTCACACAGGAGAATTCATTTCAACCAGGCTGAAAACGAAAAATTGCAATTCGAAGCACTTGACTTCCTTGATAAAAGAAGGGAAGAAGCTAGGCTTAGAGTTGCAGCCCATCAACAAAGGATAGCAAGGCACTTCAACTCTAAAGTCCGTCAACGAAGCTTTGAAATCGGGGACTTAGTCTTGAAGAGGATCATGACAGCAACTGGAGTGTTTGGACCAATTTGGGAAGGACCATATGTCATAGGCAATAAACTTCTTGATGGCACCTTCAAACTCACAACTGTCGAAGGAGATCCAATCCCGAGAGCCTGGAACAGCAACCATTTGCGTCCATATTTTACTTAAAAAATCTCTGCTTGAAATTGTAAAATGATAATGGATGTATCAGTTGTATTGTAAACCATTGTAAAATCAGTGATAATCAATAAAAGAGCTATAAAGTAGATGTAGGCCCAATTCTTGGCCGAACCACTATAAATTTTGTGTTCTTTATTATTATAAAAATGCCTGTTTTATTTCGATGTGTAAATACTCTAAATGTATTGCTAAATGTCGATTTAATATTGCAGGCCATTAAAACGAAGCTTACCCATCACAAGGCCAAGTGAGCCCCGTAAATCACTCGATAAACGAATTTCAAGCCACAAAAAGTTCCGGATTTAAATCCAACATTAGATGAACTTCATGCAAAAAAGTTGATGATTCCGTTGAAGGGGTACTTTTCCAAAGAAAAGGAACCAGACACTTGTTAACTAATTACGAGCGTTTGTACAAACGGACATCTGATTAGATAACTCACGCCTGCCCCGTGGAATCACTTAACAGTGAAGTTTATTTCTTCGGATGGAGCAAACTACTTACAAAAAAGAAACACGGGCCCAGAGACGATAACGGAAAGACATGGGCAAGCCAGCTAACAAAAGCCCTCTTCGGAGGCACACGACCTTTTCGGAGGCTCAACTCCTCAGAGGATAAAGACCTCTATGAAGGCACAAGCCCTCTTCGGAGGAACGCCAAAAAATGAGAGTGCTCTTCTCAACAAAAAGGTTGATGGAACCACCGAAGGGGCACCTTCCCAAGTGGAAGGCACGGGGCCTTTGTTAACTAGTTGCGATCGTTTGTGCGAACGAACATCCAACTAAGTGACTTGCGCCCGCCCCGTGGATCCATTTAACTGTGAGAAAGTAACTTTCATGCAATTAAATAAAGACCTCTCCGGAGGCACAAGACCTCTCCGGAGGCATAAGACCTCTCCCGAGGCACCACAAGCCCTCTTCAGAGGCACAAGCTTTCACCAAAGGCACACACTGCCCTCTACGGAGGCAGAAGACCTTCCCCAAGGCACACAAGACCTCTCCGGAGGAACAAGACCTCTCCGGAGGCACAAGACCTCTCCGGAGGCACAAAGCCCTCTAACGAGGCACAAGCCCTCTTCGGAGGCACAACTCTTTGGAGGCACATTTCATCGGAGTTGAAGTGCAAAATGCTCCTCTTCGGAAGCCCACTTCACCAGAGCTGAAATGCCAAAAATTCTCCTCTAACGAAAAACAAAGCCTTCTTCGGAAGCACTAAACAGATAAAGCCCTCTAATGAGGCACATCCAAAAAACTTCGTTAATGGAACCACTAAAGGGGCACCTTCTCAAGAAAGAAGGTTTCAGGCCACAGCTGAATACTTACGATCATTTATACAAACAAGTATCCAGTAAAATAGCTAACGCCAGTCCCGTGGACCCATTCAACGATAAAATACAACTTTCTGACAGACAGATCAAAACATTCTTCTGAATCCCGCTTCACTGCGTAGGGGAATCCACTTTTCAACAAGTAAAAGTGATCATCCCCGAAAGTTGAAGTGTTCTTTAAAAAGAAAACTTCTCCAATACAAGGCATACTCTATTGAAAGTAGAATAATATTTTCTCAAAACGAAAGAATTATTCTCTAAAATAAGAGTACAAGTCTTTTCAGAATACTGCAGTATGCAGTGGTATGGGGGCACATAGCTATATTAATAACGCTCAAACATCATACCACGAGCTCACTACAGTATCACATAAAGTAAATAAAGAAACTTGTGCAAAAACAAGGAATAAATGCATTCACACATATATTGACAAGAAATTGTACAAGTAAAAAGAACCATTTTATTCCATACTATAAAGTTTTTTGTACATATGCAGGATTCAAGCGAGGACCGGTACCCACACAATCTCCGGTCAATACATGCAAAAAGCAAAAAGCAAAACAAGAAGCATAAAATTCAGCTTATCATTCCTTCTTCCCACCACCCTTAGAGCTCTTTCCCGGCTTGATAACTAGTTTTAGAAGCCGCTGTGGACGGGTCGGGGGGGAAGGAGAAAGAGGAGTAGTTGGATCTTCTTCTACTTTATCTTCTCCAGCTGAAGTGCTTTTCTTCTTCTTCCTCATTGCACGCTTCCCTTTACTCTTTGAAGAAGACTCACTTCCCGGAGTAAATAACGCAGAAAGTATTGTATCATCAACATAAGACTGCTCCAGGGTCTTCTCACTGTCCTCAAATTCTTCCGCCTTCTGCTCTTGCAAAGCGGGTGGATCCTCCAAGCCTTGAAGGGCTTCTATTTGCTCTTCCTGCGAACCCGGCTGAGAAGCAGGAGTAACTTGAAGGGATGGAGGAGGAACAGCTGGGAGAGGAGAAGTGTGCGCAGCATTCAGTGTTTCCGCTACAGGAAAAAAGAAGTTAAAATCAGTATTCTCGGAAAAAAGAGAAGATATTGGTTCATCGAGACTTAAGTAATAAGCGAGAAATTCATCAAACTCAGGTGAAGCAAGCAAGTAATCTGCTCGACCTGGATCAACATCGAAGTTACCTGGAGAAGTCGGCTTAATCACTTCGATTTCAAAGTTTTCAGCTTCAGTGTCATCCTGGGTTTTTTCCTCGGCTTGAACAGTGGGAGGCTTAGTAATCGCGATTTTGACTTCGGTTTTCGCAGGTGGTGGAGAATAAGAACTAGAGCCAATAGTATCAGGGTCGACCGAAGCCGGAAGATGAGCGGGGTCAGTTAAAGTCGCTGTCTCAAAACGCTCTTCTCTTGTCGCTTCAGCTTGCTCCCTGGCAAGCTGCTCTTTTCCCCTGGCAAGGGCGGTACGTGCTTCATCATCTAGATAGGTCGCTTTAAGATCCGCTTCTGCGTAGCCAGCGCCTCCAAACATATCAATTATCGCTTCCCACACTTCGGCCAAAGTAGTTTCATATATCGGACCCAGAAATGAGAGGCTCCCGCGCCCCAAGACGCTATGGATATAAAAGTCAAATAAAGTAGAGCTGATTTTTGCCTTCGTCGCCTCGTGCGACTGCTCAGCCGCTTCTTTTTCGGCAATGGCTGCAACCTGGCCGGCAACTGCCTCATCCCGCTCTTTTTCAACTTTAATAAGTCGAGCTTTTAATGCTGCAATCTCCAGATCTTGCGAGTTAACTCTTTCCCGCAGCTGAGCGGTATCTTTGCGATATTTTTCAGTAACATGCCGCTCTGCCTCAAGTTTCATCTCAGCATCTCTTTGAGCAGCATGAGCCTCTCTCACTTGTTTTTGGAAGACTTCTTCTTTTTGAGAGTGTGAAGCGGAAGAAGTGGCGAGATCTTCTTTGAGTTTCTTGACTTCGGACTCAAGTCTCGCTTTATCATCCGCAATACTTGTCATCTCTGCATCATGTTGCTTACAAATCTTATCCTACTCTGACTTGTCATTCTCCATGGTCAACATGGCTTCGAGATTCATACGATTAACTCTTTGAAGCTCGTCAACAAGTTTTTGCCAACCAGACATCCTCTCGATATCAAGTTTAACAGCATCAAGATTTTTTAACATAGCTTGCTTATCAATCGGTACCAAGTCTAAGTCGAAACGTACTCCCTTTAAACACCAATTTGGGAATCGGCCTTGAAGTGTAGGAGGAGCATCCCTGACTTGATATTGAGGCCTGTTGATAATTGTCTGAATGTCGGATTTCTTAAGAGCAGGAGAACCGGAGGGTATGTCGAGAGGGTTTGGAGCAACGGTCTTTTCAGAAATTGCAGATGCTGATTGATCGCTAAGTTTGACCTTTTTGCTCGGATCGTCAGCAACGTGACTTTTCCCTTTAACATCATAAGATTTCCTCTTGTGGGATTCATCATCCCTTCTCCTTTGCTGCTCCTCGTAGTCCCGCCTTTCACGAGCTTTTCTAGCGGCTCTTTCTTCATCGGTTTCCCTATGGACAGTGAGATAGCGCCTATAATCATAAGTGTCGCGGCTTCCATGGCGCTGGAAATTGTCATAGTACGAGCCAGATCGCCCCATCGGAGAATCTAAAAATGAAAAAGAAATAAAATTTAGAAATCTCCAGGAGAAGGAAGTTAAGTGCGAGTAACTGCTAGAGATTCTAAGTGTGTGTGGTGTGTAAACTATGCGCGTCAAACTACAAACCACTCTTTGGTTGAGGAGTGATAGCAGATTGTGGAGTAGAAGTCAACTTTTGAGCTGACGAAATTCGCTGCAAGGCAGATGTCACTTCGGCTGCTGGAGACGTGACTTTCTTTGTATCATCTTTGAAAAGCTCGCGTGAAGTCATCATTAGGTCACTTAGCTCACCAAAAACGTCTTCGCCATCGTGCTGGGAGGAACTCTCTTTTTCACCAATGTGCCGGGCGGAACTCTCTTTTTTAGCTTCTTCATCGCTTGCTTTCTCGGGGCATTGAGGAAGTTCCTCCTCTTCGATAACCGGAGAGAGTGTAAACTTGTCAGATGAACCCGCAACATCGGCAGAGGTGGAACACTTCATCAGTGCAGCCTCTATAGAAGGTTCCTTCGGAGCAATCTCTTCTGCAGAAACTGGGGCATCCGATCTCTGCTTGAGAATCAGAAACTTCATGAATCTGAGTAGATTGGGAGGAGTGAAGAAGTCCGAACTGATGTAAAAACTCATCTTTCAACAAAAATTAAACGCTCCTCTCCTCAACCGGCATGGCCATGAGCCTCTCAAAAGTTGGTTTGTGACCCAGATCCCTAGAAGGAGGAGGAAGCGCTGATAAGTAAAAGGCGAAGTTAACACTTAACAATTCGGGCTTCGAAAAGTTTAGAAAACATAAGGAACAAAAATAAATGATCTTACTTCCTACTCTCCAGATAGCATAGAATCCCGGAGGACAGCGAACGAAGAAAAACTGACTCAGAAACCCATGAGCACTCTCGGGAAGACCAATGATCAGTTTGCGGTTCCTAGCACTTCTCACGAGTGTGATGGAGGGATGGTCTTTATTCTTGGCAAATGTGCACAAGTAACAAACTTCATCAAAACTCGGAAGACGATCCAGTGTCCTCCTAAATAGCACACACAACCCCATCAGAATGGCATAGCCATTGGGGTGTAGCTGGAAGGGGGAGATGGCCAGTCGAAAAAGAAGTTGCTGAAGAAAGTCGTTAAAAGGAGGGATAGCTCCACTCATGCACATTTGACGATTAACTGCGACGAAACCAGAAGGTGGTATATCAGTAGTGTCGCTTTTCTCAGGAAGTATGGCATCTGCTTCAGCAATGCCGAACTGAGTGCACAGTTGTCGAAAGACTTTATATGTTAGTGTGGTTGAGATTCTTTCTGGAGGATTAGTTAACGGGGCAGGAATAGAAATGGCCTCTCCAGCTTGAACTATTACCTCTTCTTGTTGAGAAGTCATTCTACACAATCAACTGGATATTCAAATATGAAGGTGCATGTTTCCTAAAAAGTGTGAAGTGTTGTGTAGAACTAATAAAAATAGAAAGCAAACATAACTAGAATTAAACTAGTTGACAATTGGTCGATTACAAGATTTCAGGACTTGTTAATTTAAAACTCAAGTGCAGTGTTAATGCAAACAAATCAGCTTTAGTTAACTATTTTAGTTTTGCTTTAATACTTCACTTGAATTGGTTGGTTTACAGCATTTCGCTCACGCAGTTCATTTAAGTTGATTATTCTTTATCGACTAATCTGTCGTTCGTTGTGGGCAGTCAATGGCAGTATATTCGTCCCGGTTTTCTGCAAATATTGTGTTTAACAGGTTATTAACATTAGAGATAATATGTAAAGAAGTTCAAACAGTTCAAAGTTCAAAATAGTTCAAGGTTTCGGTAGTTCAGTCTAGCAATTCAAGTTGAGAATTCAAGTGTTAGCTCGTCCACGACCTAAAGAATATGCGCAAATTTCTCAAAGTCCTAGCTCGGCCGCGACCTAAAAGCCTATGCCGCAAGCAAGTTAGGTCGGCAGTTTGTTAGGTCATCCTGTTTTAAACTTAAATGTTATTCCAGCAAGTTAAGTCGCAAGCTAGATAGGTCGCAAGTAAATTAGGTCGCGCGAATCACATCCAAACTGATAGGCCTAAGGTCGTCTGAAGCACCTAAATTGGTCTTTTCTTAACTTTCTTTAACCCGTTCGCTCCTTCCCACTCAGCAAATCTAAATCCGATAACCCATTATCATCTCTACCATGGAATCAATCGTCTCACCACACCACTAAATCCCCCAGAATCGACTCAAATCACCTCAAATCCATCATGAAACCAGTATGCTGCGGTGTTTCCGAGAATTACAATGACATTGCAACTAAAGGTAGTCAAGGATCGATTGTGACAAGATTCATGATGAAGCATGGTATACAGACTTGGATTAGGGATGGCAAATAAGGGATTCACGATTCGATAGTGGACATGGTTGAACATTGGTTGAATTCACTTACGTAATATGATGATGAAGATGATTAATGGCCGAGTAATCTGGAATCGCCTTCGAGAGCTCGGAAACTTGTTAATGGCAGGATGGAATGTTATGGCAGATGAAGAAAAGAAGGAACGACCTAAGCTATTTATACCCCGAGGCAGTGAAATGTGAATCGGCACATACGACCTAGTTTCCTCGATAGGTCGCTTACGACCTAACAACTCATCAGAGCACGAGTTAAAGGGATCGAAGCACACGACCTACGACCTAGGCATGTACTTCGAGGGGAAATTGTTAACTCCTCTTCGTTAGCGACCTAAGGAGGTTAACGACCTATGGGGAGCAGCGACCTAATGACTCAATTAGCAAGCGACCTATCGAGCACAATGGTCTAGTTCACGACCTAACTACAGAAAGGACTAAGCGACCTAAGGAGGCTAACGACCTATGGGGTGAAGCGACCTAACCGTGGATTAGTCCTAGCGACCTAACAAGATAAGCCAGCAAGCGACCTAACTTTGTAAAGAGGTTAGCGACCTAACTACAGAAACGACCTAACGAATTAAGGGTTTAGCGACCTAGTGACTCCAGTCCTCAGCGACCTAAAAGCTTCAACGACTTAAGGCATATGCGACCTAAAGCATATGCGACCTAAAGCATATGCGACCTAAAGCATGTGCGACCTAAGCAATGCCACGACCTACCGACCTAAGAAGCTAGCGACTTAAGGGATCCTACTACCTAACGACCTAAGAACGAAGTGGTCTCAGCGACCTACGACCTACATTAGGTCGCGCGCGACCTATTAATTCGCTCAGAAGAAACCAAGATCAATCGAGAGGAGCCAGATTACATCCCCTAGGTCGCTGCCGACCTACGACCTAACTTAGGTCGTTCACGACCTAAGACTTGGCGATTGAATCTTGCCCAGATTTTTCCCTATAAATACTAGAGCTACTCCAACGGCAGGGGGACTTTTGGCTGATCTTCTGAAGTGCCGTTACTCTGCTGAATTCTAACTTCATCAAACACATTAAGCATTCCAAACATTCAAGACACTACAACAAGCTTCGAGAGAGATCTTGCACATCCGACATGGATTCAAAGAGCCTTATCACATCGAAGTTTGAGCTACTAGTCTGAAGTGTTTTAGAATCGAAGTATATTGTATCTTGAAGTGCATTGTATCAATTTGTAACCAAAATCAGCAATAAAGGAATTTAAAGTGGACGTAGGCTTGATCTTAAGCCGAACCACTATAAAATCGTTGTCTTTTACTGTTTTCTGCTACTTTTCTACTTATTTCTTATTCCCGTATCACGGGTGGTGCTTTCACATTACTACTACACACATCAAGGTGTTAGCGTTCAATTTTCAGCGTTAACAGTAAGGATCCAAGCTAATAATTTAACTCACCTTTAACATATATAAGTTATATTTTTCATTCAAAGTGAGGTGTTAACCCACTTTTAACCTCACTAACAACCAAGATCCAAGAACCAAAGTCCAAGCCGAAGTTAGAAACACCTTCTTTTCCTTTCTTCTTTCTCTTGCTTTTTGCCTTCCCAAACCCATCCTTGCTCACGGCCAAAAAAGATGGGGGCGTATGGCTTTGATTTTTAAACTTCTAAATAGGTAGATGTTTTTCTAATATTTTACTATGACTTGTGGCAAATTTTGAAGTTATTTGCAATTGATTTGCAACAATTTTCTTTAGAACATAAGAGATGAAGAAGAAGAAGCTATTGATTTTTCAACTCAAAGCATTGTGAATTTGCGATTCTAACACTAAGGTATGCCTCTCCTTATACAGACACAAAATGGTTCTCTATAAGCTTGTACTCACCCCCCACCATGCCATTGAAGCTTAATCTCCCATCACTTCTACTTTAACTCACTTCTCCTTTATGCATATTACTCTTATACCCTTCTCATAATATCTCTAATCTATACGGAACCTTTTAGAACATTCCAAGATTTATGAAGAGGATTATGTGTTTATTAGTAGCTAATGTGTTCATTTGATCATTAGTCAAGTGCACAAGAGTTTGAATAACCTATATCGATCGAAAAGCTGTTTACCGATAAATCGATTTTCGGTCACATTATCGATTTTTCTTGGAAGAATATATTTTTGCCAACAGATTTCAAAAACAAGTTTCTTATCAGTATTCATTAATTAAATGATGTCTAACAAGGTTATAAAATCATATCTATAACACTGAATTATATTTCAAATGTTTCTGATATTCAAAGAAGAAGTGTTTGAATTTCTGAGTCACTACATTCTCCTCCACTTAGAACATTTCGTCCTTGAAATTCAAATAAGAACGATAATCAAAGGAGATAGTTGAAAGAACCCACATATATATAAGACTATTCAAATTATGTACAAACTAAACTACAAACCAAATTGCTTACTAAGCGACTCCACCTCAGGCGGTGAGTACACTACACAAGATATATGATACTAAGATAAGAAGGAACTCCTAGTCTATAAGCACCATGTGTAGAACCCCTTCAAACTGCCATCCTTCTACTTTGTACAGTCCCGAGCATCCTTTCTCCATGACACTTTTAACTTTAACAAAGTAATAAGCACACAAATACTCAAATATGTGTTCACAACACAAGCAGGAAATGCTCATGGTTTGCTTAGGTTCAAAACTCTCCCATCGTCTACGGATGATAAACAATCCGCTAAGCATACCTTACGCTCAACAACCTCAGGTCATTAATTAGATGATTATTCATGCTACCTCATAACGAATCGAAAAGTTATTCCCCTAAACTCTTCATAAGCCAACAGCTGCATCTTACAAATGTACTAAAGCCCGTACGATGCACATGAACCTTCCGTATGCAATATCTGATCTGATCACTTACTCGATCACGTAAATTTTACTTCCAAACTAGTATAGATCACTTGACCTTTTTATTGTGGACTCCGATTTGGCTCCTTGATTAGAGACCTCTGTTCCTCTTGCATAACCATATACTATGATAGCAAAAATTAGGATTGTATCACAAATCCTATAAAGTGTTCACTTTCAAGAATCGAATGAAAAATCCTCGTTTGGACCGGTGTAAACCACCTTGAAAACATATACCCGAATACTGATCAAGAACAGCTATGCGAATAAAATGATCTAGTACAACTTAAGTTTTTATCCTATTGGTTTCTTAACTACACCAATTCCTTTCTAATCACATTAATTTATATAAATAGTATGTCATTCAATAGTAAAGCCATTTATGAATCATTTCATAAAATAAACTTAAAGTTTATCCATATTTTATAACTTAAGTTCATCCGCGTATAATACTCCACTACATCCTATGAGTATATACCAAAAACATCAAATTTGTAACAAGCATGATTAAAAAATTTAAACTTGTTTTAACTTGCTATATTATCCAATCAAGTGTTATATAAAATCAACTATATATCTTTAAAAATACCTAACTTCAAATTTTATAACAACTTGGAATTTCCCAACTTTCCAAAGTCGTTGAAAATTCCATTTCATTTTAACAAATAAAAACAAACAAATAACATATCATGATGCCCATACCATACTTCCATATTGCATAGGCTACATGTGTCCATGAAATAACTTAATATGAATACTTTAGAAGTAAACACCGGTTTTCATTTCAAATAATTTTGAAATAATATATACATATAACTTTTGTATATCAAATCATACTTTTGGGATTTAAATCAAAATCCATTTTACCAAAACAACTTTGTAGCACTCTACACTTAGAAACCCAGAAATGAACACGGCTGGTCTTGCAGTCATCATAGAATTTATTTTCAAGTGACAGAAGTGAGTTCAGTATATCCAAACCATACACTTGGTACTTAACCCAAATCATTCCAAAGCGGTGTCAAATACTTCGTATAATAATACTAAGTATCATGATCTCAATTTCTTAAACCAGTTTCCCAAGTATTTACTTTCAAATAATACTATTATTATTTCCTCCAAAATCATAAAAAAACATTTTCAAAGATACCAGGATTTAAGTTCTTAATTTCTTTGTTTAAATCCTTTTCGTTTATAAACCACATTTTATAAACTTACTTATATAAAATCAGCTTCTTATATACATATGTTCACAATTATTTCTAAAATATTTTATCTTTCCTTCTTGATTATAGTAAACAACTTTTACTAAATCTCAACTTATAACCCAACATTATCACCGAATGCCTTATAGTGAAAACATGAAACTCAATTCACAAGGTGTTCATTTCAATGTACCCACAATTACTGTCTACCACCCCATGATGTAAAATGGTAAAGCCGCTCATAAACTGGTTGAGCATAAATCAATAACAAACAACACCGAATGTTTCTACCATGATGAGCATGACCAAATAATCAAGGTTACGGGATATTAAACCATAGGAAGAGCTAATGTCAAACCAAACATGAATAGGTAAATTATAAGCAGATAGTATACCGTCCAGAATTTGCTTTCCCTTCTCAGCTACAGAAATAGTAAAAACCCTAGGCTGCTCCCCACTCTTGAGCATAGGACAATCTCTAACAAAATTGCCAGGCTGATGGCAACCGTAACAACATTTTGGTGCAAACTGTGCCTCAAGCTTCGAAAACTTTGTAATCGTTGCTTTCACTATCTGTGTTCTAGCCACTCGCCCTTCTTTCCCCAGTTTACAACTCCAAGCAAAGTGTCCCTTTTGCCTACAATTACCCAAACCACACTAGAAATATCCCTCGGTGGTTGAAACTTCTGCTTGTAGTCCCCAACTGGTGTAGAAATAGGCGGCTTCGACACTAAGCTCTCAAAACTTAAAGCCATATTCACCACACCAACAAAAGATCCCATTATGCAATTAGTCATATCCCGCTGGAACTCAGGGCCCATACCCGCAATGAACATCTCGTCCTACTTCAGCGGCGTGTCGACGAATCCTAACCCGAATCGAGACAATGCAATGAACCGATTCTCATACTCTACCACAGTCGTAGCCCCCTGTTTCAGATCCAAGAAGCTCTTAAGTAACAAAGTTTTTCCAACTTTTGAGACAACCTTCATCTCAAATTCATCTTTAACGTGAGCCTGGGAGAAGTCGTTCTCTTGGACATCTACAATGATCAAGCTCAACTAAACCATGGCTGCATCCAACAGATGTCGTGATGCCAACCTACGCTTTATCATGTCATCTTGCTCCATATCTCCAAATATCCGATCACACAATTTGATCCAAGTCTGGACTTATATGATCATCTCCATACCACCAAATCTCTTACCTCCCAACCTCTCATAATTGCAGTAGAGCAAAGAAAAATTCACTTGAGGCCTGAACTGCACGGCCACCTCTACGACATTTAACCTTGGTTCTCAACTGGAGCAACATTCCTTGTTACTTGATTCCCACCATTTGTGACGGTACTACCTCGACCACCTCTACTTCTACCTCCTCGAGCATTGACGGCTCTGGTACTCATAGTTCTTTCTACCTAATCAAAGCGAAATAGCTTTAGGAAACTAAAGGGTAGAGTTATTTCAAAGAAGGAGTTACTAGAATAAAATATCCCAAAGGAATAATTTAAAAGTCTATTTTTTAAATAAATATGCTCTCATATCTATAATACACTTAACTCATTCTACGATGTCCCTTACCCTATCTCTAATGAGAAATACCGAACCAAAGCCAAGGTATTCACTCAACCTCGGGCACTGATACCAAGTGTAATGACCCGATATTTCGACCCTCGAACGTCGACAATAAACACATCCATGGTATTCGTGTGCCGAACACCCAAGTGCCAGAAAGACAGAAAGTTAAGGTAAAAGAAAGAAGAACGGAATAAGAAAGAGAGAACATAATATCAGAATCTCATAGTGGAATAGTAATATATAATATCAAAGGAATGGAACAAAGGATTAATCTGAATACAGAAATATCATAGTTACTAAAACCTAAGTACCGTCATTAGCATGGACCGCTATAACTGCATGTCCTCGTAATGCTGATATATCCAATATAGAAATGCAGTAGAAATAAGAGTACTATGGAATGTAATCATCTATCTCTTCTCCATAAGCTCCAAAGCATCCGTAGGTAAATATGGAAATGTACATGAGGCTGACCTAAGCATTTTTAGAAAATGAAACTCGAATCAGCCTAGCAAACCAACATGAGAAACTTAAGAAAGATGCAACAAGTAATAGTAACCATTAAGACTGTTCAGATTCCTATAATGATTCACCCCTTAAAGAAACCAACCATCCATTAAGTTTAACACATACTGATATGATAGATTATGTCTAGAGAATATCACATAAATCATATCAAATAGTTACTATATGACTGCCACAACAATAATAGGTATACAATCAATACCACTAAGACGCGTTCTGATGTGCACGTAAATGTGCATATTTTTACCACCATATTTAATCTATTTAAATTAAATAAATGATCATATTGGGTATTTTAACTTGTTTAAACCAAAATTCAAATTATTTGAAATTGTCACATATTCATCATCATATAGGGGTAAAATGGTCATTTTTATGCATTTATTAAATTGTGAAAATTTACTTGGAATTTTCTATGTTGTTTTGTAGGAAATTTGGTGAATTTTACAAGTGGTTACATGATGATATATGCATGCACAAGAGTGAAGATAAAGAAATGAAGATGGAAATAATTCAAAGGCATGATAATGGAGGACCCCACCTACCCACCTACCTTAATGTACAAATTAGAGGCTAATGCACATGCTTATGGAACTAATGGCTTCATGTACACTTAAATGAGGATTATTTGAAGCTAATGATTACTTGGCCTCCACACTTCCTAAAAGGGTATTTTGGGCATTCCCCAAAAATATGAATTTGGGTTTAACACATGTATAAAATCCCTTTATGTTTCATGTAACCTTTCTCCCTTAGTCTCTTTTAGTTAGTTTTTACCTTAGAAAATAAATCAAAGCTCTCTTTCTTTTCATGGCTGCTTAGTCATTTCTTCTCTTATGTAATTCCCTTTTTATGCAATGTAATTATTGTTTCCTTTTAATTATATGTTCATTTCCTTTCATGCTAGTAGTGTAGATTTTCTTTTATGCAATTAGAATAGTTTTCTTTCATTTAGCTTTCATTTTGCTTTCATGTTGCAAGCTACATTTGTTAATCAAATGACAAATAAGAGAGGCTAAACCCCTTCAATTTAGGGGTAATGAAACTCTCTAATTATGTAGCTTCAACTATTTGTTAATTAATGCTCTCTTTTTGTGCTTAATGATGATGATAGAAATGGTTTACTAGTTGTTTTTGCTTTGAATTTGATAGCCTATATTGTTGACATCAAATAGGCTATGCTTAAACAATCACTAACACTAATTGCCTCTTCATCAAAATATGATTATGGCAAAAGAAAGCGATTTTAAATTAAAATTTGATGGTCTATATTTGTAATCAATAGTTAATAGGCCATACTTAAAATAGAATTCATTTTCATTGTCAAATTTCATGAAAGTTAGTAAGTGGTTTAAGGGGTGTGTTATAGTTTGATGGCTTATGTTGGCTAATTAATAGCAAAAATATGTCATACTTATGATAAACACATCAATTAAAGCACTAATGACCAAAAAAGAGAGATTATTATTTCATATGTGTTGAACTACATGATCTAGAGAGTGTATTTATTCTCTAAATTGTCATTTAACTCCTATATTTGTATCTCTTTTCTTTTAGTTAGTTAGCTAATTTTCTAATTCTCTAGCTTAACTTTCACTCGAATTTGGTTTAATTTGATTGAATAGATTTTTTAAAATCAACAATTCCCTACGGATCGACCCGTATTCGCCACGTACTGCAAGTGTACGCCGTGCGCTTGCGGTTATTTTTAATTTAAATTCGTTCGACGGTTTTCTAAACCGATAGAATTTCCATCGACGAACAAGTTTTTGGCGCCGTTGCCGGGAAATTGCTTTGATTTCAATTTTCTATTCTTCGAATTATTTTGTTTGAATTTTGTGTGTTTTTGTTTTGTGTGTGTGCATTTAAAAAAAATATTGTTGTGTGTTGTTTGATTTTTGTTTGTATTTTTTATTTGTGTGTTGTTATTGCTTTCTAGTTGTTTCTTCGTTTGCAATTTAAAAAAAAAATTGTGTCTGTTTGTTGTGTGATTTGTTTGTGTGCTTGTATTTTATTTGCACTTGCATTAGCATATTTATATAAAAAATTACACATTTTCGTTTGAAAAAAAAGAGTTTCTATTCCATTTCATTGTCAATTACAATTGCATTTTCTTCTTTTTGCTTACAATTTACAGAACAAAAAAATTTCCTGTACACTGATTTTGCTTCTCTGTTCATCTTTATATCTCTGTTCCACTCCTAAATACATATTGCCTCCCCCTAAACACTTCCAGCCATTGCCATCAAGCATCATTCACAACAGCCTACCGACAACAAACTCCTCTGATCAATCTGATCAACCACTATTTCCTCTTCCATTTTCGTCACTGCTTCATCACCCTCTGCCTACAGTTACTCCCCTTAGCCTCGCCTTATTTCCACAGCTACAACAAACAACACAAACTCAACTGCTTCTCCACATACTCCAAAAAAAAACTGCACTGTCCTCGAATAGCACCAGCCTCCACTCTCCAGCAAACAAGACAACACATCCCCACGAAAATAGAACAACTGCTCTCCCCAGTCACCACTTCGAAGGCCTGAACTTCACCACTATACTCCCATACAAGCCTGCATTAACAATTCCCCCAAAACTGTGCAACTGCGCACATATATCGGTGCACACCACATCAAGCAGCTCCTCCATCCACACATCAACCTGACTGCATTCAATCACAACATTCACAGTGCATTTGCCAAAACATACCACCATATACAAACTACAACCACTTCAATTCTAAACCATACATACAATTCCAAGCTCATCACCAGGCCACTGCATCAATTCCTCCAACACCTGACAGTCTACAACAATACTTCAATAACATACGATCATCAACATTGCCACATTCTTCTGCAACTACCTTGACCGAGCTTTACTTGGGAAGCCACGTCAATCACGAACACAACACTTCCTCCTAACGTCACCTCTATCAAACCACAAAGCAAACTTCTTCACATCTCCTCCACAAACACTGACAGTCCATTCACCATTCAAACCACTGATACCAACAGTTCACACTTCTTCCTATCACAGCCACCACCTATTTCCTATCTCCTCACAACCACTTCGGCCATACAACAATCAACACAAGACGCATCCTCCTCGACCACTGCCTTCCCCAATTTCTTCCTTGCAATCGCCACTTCCTCCCACCAGTGACTTCATTCCAAACCCACTGTAATACCACCGTACCCGTTATCATTATCTCTTCACACAAAAAAAACAAAAAAAAATGCTCACATTACCTCTCCAATCACGTACACCCATCTGAACACCCCTGAACCACTGACCTCTGTTTTCAATCAACAGCCTCACCGAATTAGGCCCGTCAAAACCAACCCTAACCCATTTACCCAACCCAATTACCCTAATATTAAAAGGGTTGGGTCCAACCCTCTTATTTACTTTATATTTTCTACCCAACCCATTTACACCTTAACACATAACAGTCTCAACCCGACCCAAACCGTCTACCCTTCCAACCCTAATTCGCTCAGTTCTCTGCGTCGTTCAGTTCGTTCGAAAATCGGTGACTTGAAAACGCAATTTCTCTGCATCGTTCAGTTCATTCGAAAACCCTAGATTCAAGATCTGAATCCACAAGTTCTAGCCTAATCTGCCTTGTTTCTGAAGTTCGTGTCCAGGTAATCTATTTTTGTTATCGTTCTAGTTGGTTTTAATTTACAGTAATTTACAGTGAAGGAAATCACCAATAGCACCATCCTAATCACCAATAGCATCTTTTATAGTAATTTACAGTGAAGGAAAACAACATTGATAGAATCGAAACTTAAAAGGGTGGTTAAATAATGAACATAAAATAGGTAACTTGTCATAGCTTGAATTTTGATTAGTATATTTCAGTTACTTTTTATTTTTATTAGTTATCATTCGATCAACATAATCTCACGATAAAAACCATTATATGGATAGTAATACAGAGAGAATTAGGGGTGGGAGTCAAACCCATTATTTAATTTTAACTTTTGGATTAAATTTGAGTAAGCTATTTAGTATTGAGATTATGTGTTAAAATCGTTTTCCATGGAACAGTTCTTAAAATAATTTGGATAGACCATGTTTTTAACATTTTCTTTGTTCAGGTTGTATAAAATCTAAAAGCCTCGGTAGCTTTTGATTGTTACAAAGAGAGCTGCTCAAATCTTTTGCTAATTGGTTGCCACTTCTCTTTCTTCCTTCATCAAATCTTTTCCGGGAATATCCATCTTCTTCAGGTAATTATATATAAAAATCAGTTTTTCCCTTCTTTTTTTTTAGATGCCATCAATACTGAATTTTCGAGCAATTCTGTTTTTTAAGTAATTGATTTTGATAAACCGGAAAAGTATACATAACAGAAACAACTGTCATCTGAAAACTACTCTTTTAATTTTATTCGAAAATGTCACAAAATATATTTGGAACGAAAAGTTTGGTTGAGTAATACAACATTATTCCAGCCACAAAAAATGAGTACAAATTTGGTTTAATTTTGAAAAGTCGCTTATTGTTTTTTTGCACCACGTTTAAATTTTTTATAGATTTCTTTGTCACTATTAGTTTACCATTTGTTATTTACAAGTTACATTACCATGTAAGCGCAGGTGTACATACGTAATAAAGAATTGAACCATAAAATTTTTATAGAAAATTGATGTTAGCCAAAGCTGCTGCTTCAGAATCAGATGCTACATTTTTCAGTATTTTTGCATCTTCCTTGACATCAAAATTACTTATATTTTGTAGAAAATTTTAAATCTTTGATAAAATAGTGAAGATTAAATTATTCTATTGACATGAAATAATTTTAATCCTCATTATTTTATTAACATGTCTGATATTATATTAACGATGTTGAGTTATAGGTGACAGATCAAACTGAAATGGGTCTTGATGTTATGTAAAGCCAAGTGGTTTCTTTCTTCTACCATTGTTAATACTTAATATTGTTGCTGCTTGTTTAATTACTTGACATATTCTTTGCCCTTCATGTACAATCTACGTTACCAGTAACCGTGAGCATTTATTTCCTTATCATTTCTTAAATATAATTGATCCCTTATAAACATAAGTTAGTTAAAACTTATTGAACTATGTGATAATTTGTAGGAAGAATGTGAATATATAGGAAGAAGAAGATATGTGTGGGGACGGGTAGAGGTAATATGTGTAGGGTTTTAAGTGGACAACTGTTAATGGTGTTATTGAGAAGAATGTTTTCTTTCCGATGCTTCTTTTATTTTATAGAACTATGTGACGTTGAGAACTTTGTATGTTTACTTTAGAGAAAAAAAGTCAATCATGTTTAGAGAATAAGCAAATTGAATTTTTTTAGCAGATTTTGAAGATGCTGTTAGACTCTGGCCATTAGAGTTGTTTAGAAAATGATATTTCATTTCAAGTGCCACCAATAACATAAATCAGACCTTTTTTTACATAATAATGAATTATGTATCTTTATGTGTGCATAACTTTATTAATAGCTGAATTAAAATAGTTTAACCATTTTGGGATAGTATGCTTAATCTAGAATTTTTCGTTCTTGCCATGTGTAGAAAGAAGATTTTTGATTAAGGAGCGGAAAAGATAGAGATCAAGATAAGGGGTAGATGAGCCGAGACAAAGGCAAGTTGTTACAACCTCATGAGACTTGCGCAATTAGTTGGTAATTTTCTTGTAATTTTGTAGATTATGGATTCGGTTGAATACGATAACGTTGCTATGGAGGATTTAGAGAATGAACCCGATTCAGTAAATAGTTCTGTCGGAAAAAAGCGAGTTAGGAGTACTCATTCTGAAGTTTGGGAATATTTTCAAAAGAACGAGGTCGTTGAAGGGGAAAAGAAGACATGTTATTGTAAGGAATGTAAGAAGTCATATATTTGGGGGGGTAAGTATGGTACTTCCAATCTTAGAAAACACATACCGAGATGTTCGATGATAAGTGCAAAAGCATTGAAACAGAGTCAAACTATTTTTAATCAAAATAAATATAGAGAATTAATGGCCAAGGCAATTGTTAGACATAATTTGCCGTTTATGTTTGTTCATTATGAAGGTATTCGTGATATACATTCATATCTTAACGACAAAGTTGTATCATTTTCGAGAAATACATCCCGTACTGATGTTCTCAAGTTATATGAAAAGGAAAAATCCAAGCTTAAATGTTTTTTGAAAACATGTACGGGGAGGGTAAGTTTGACAACCGATTTATGGACATCGATTAATACAGACGGCTATATCACTCTAACAGCACATTTTATAGATAATGAATGGAACCTACAGAAAAAACTATTAAGTTTTTGTCTTATGCCACCACCCCATTCTGGAGCTGCTATTTTTGGCAAAATATCCAATCTTTTGCTTAATTGGGACATTGAAGATAGGATATTTGCTTATACATTAGATAACACTTCTTCTAATGATAAATTTGTAGAGCTATTAGGATCTCATCTTACATATCGTAAAGCGTTGATTGCAAACGGAGAATATTTGCATGTGCGATGTACAGCACATATTTTAAACTTGATGGTACAGGATGGTTTAAAATGTATCGCTTCGTGTTTAAGCAATATAAGGGAAAGCATCAAGTATATTAAAGGTTCACAATCGAGAAAGAAACATTTTGTAGAATGTATAGCAGATCTTTCATTGGATAATAGTAACAAAGGTTTGCGTCAAGATGTACCAACTAGATGGAACTCAACCTTTGTTATGTTGAAAAGTGCTATATACTATAAACAAGCACTTTGTCGTTTAGAGCTCGTTGATAAAAATTATATTTATTGTCCTACACAAGAGGAATGGATGAAAGCAAAAAAAATTGCCGATTTTTTAGAAGTATTTTACGATGCCACTTGCTTATTTTCTGGAACCAAATACCCAACTTCTAATTTATTTTTTCCGAAAGTTGTTATGGTTTTATTTACATTGCAAAAGTGCATTGGATCCAATGATTTTATGTCTAGCATGGCAAGTAGCATGTTTTTAAAGTTCAATAAATATTGGAGTGAATTTAGTATATTGCTTTGCATTGCTTGTATTCTTGATCCCCGGTATAAGATGGATTTTGTCAAGTTTTGTTACAAAAGACTTTATGGCAATGATTATGGCGAAAGGTTTGAGGTGGTAGAGACAAAATTAAAAGATCTTTATGAGGAGTACAAGAAAAAAATAGAGAAAGAATGCAATAATGAAGCCAGTGGATCAAAAGAATTAGATTGCGGTGATTCATTTATGGGGCCTTATTCGCAGGAGTGTGTTGATGTAATGGAAGAATTTGATGTATATAGAAATTCTGAGTTTGGTGAAAGTTCTCATAATTCAGAACTTAAGTTATATCTAGAAGATGGACTGTTAGATCGCAAGTTACCACTCGACATTCTTTCATTTTGGCAGTCTCAACAACTTAAATACCCTATTCTTTCTCTCATGGCAAAAGATGTTTTAGCCGTGCCTATCACTACCGTTGCATCCGAAAGCGCATTTAGCATTGGCGGAAGGGTTTTAGACGAGTATCGCAGCTCCCTTAAAGATGATATTGTGGAGGCGTTACTTTGCACGCGTGATTGGTTATATGGGAATGCTATTGAAACGGAAGTAGAACAAGAAAATGAAGATATTTCCAAATTTCATATTGATACAGAGCAGTTTACTCTAGTTTCAACACCATCCTTAGGTGACCATTGTTTGTCATAGTAAAAGGTACAATTTTATAGTATATGTGTACACTTTACATGTATTAGTGTACTACCCACTATCTGTATAATCAAGCATTTATCCCTATGTAAGTTCGAAACTTAGCTGAGCTCATTTTCACTTATATTATCATACAGCAAGTGTTGGGCCAACTATTAGAAGAAGCAGGCTACTCAATGAATAGTTCACTTCTACTGGATGATTTTGTAAAGGTCAGTCTTTCCAATATACATTTATGATCAACATTTTTTCTCCTTTATTGTGAAATCTTAACTAAATGATGTAATTGTTTGAGTTAGTGCCTTACAAATAGTTGTTTTTCATTGTATATATGTCTTTGATCACTGATAAATTCTCCAACAATTGAGTATAGTAAACTTGTTCCTTGGTATGACTAGATAACTTGGCAAAAGTGAAATCAAAACGGAAGTGGAGGTTCCAGTTGACTAAATACATTGTCTTCATTATGTCCCCACACACATAGAGAGAGACAGAGGCTTCAAGGCATCATATAAGCTCAATAATTCATTAATTTTGTGTATAAATTACTGAATATCAAAACAGTAAGAGAACAGCACAAATGTTTTGACTTCCATCTTTTAATCTGTCATCTTTTATGCAATGCAAGTTATGCTGGTTTCATATGTTGTTTGTTCTGATATGAATCAACTGTTGTGCAGGGATTCACATGGCATTGCTTTCAAAACGGATAGAGTGATATCAGTCTTCATGATATTTGTGGCAGTAGTTACCAGTGCAGTAGCTGTATACAGTGATTTTGCTGCTCTGTTAGATAAGAACAAAGCAATTCCGCAATCTTAAATGTTGTTCATCCTATGTATGCAGTGGTTTTGTATTATCTAGTTCAGTTTATTGGGTTTTACAGTGGTTTTGTATTATCTAGTTCAGTTTATTGGGTTTTACAGTGGTTTTGTATACAGTGGTTTTGTATTATCTAGTTCAGTTTCTTAATTTTACAGTGTTGTTTTTCATTTTTTATGTAGTATGCAGTTCTTTTCTTTTTCGGCAAAATTTTTACTGAAATTTTTTGTTCAATGGGTCGGGTCGGGTTGACCCTTCTAATAATCGGGTCGGGTCGGGTCAACCCATTTATTAAATGGGTCGAATAAGTTAGGTTTTTTTATGGTTAGAATGAAACGGGTCAAATTCTACCCGACCCATTTATGACCCGACCCGACCCGTTTGACAGGTCTACACCGAATGCCCCTCCCCCCACACTTACTGTCTGTCCCATTCACCCACGATCGCCTGCTATCGAAACTACTTCACCCACCACATCGTCAACCATAAGCCAACCTAAATCGCGACCGAAAACAACCATTTTCTCCAGCGCCCCACAATCGGAATCAGCCATTGCGAACAACCTCACCTCCGCGACAATCGCCCAACACAATCACCAATCAACGAACACTTTGCCGCCTCGCCCAATCAACTCTGCGACTTCAATCTTCTCTAACCCAAGACCACGCTGCTAATCTAATCAACAATCAACGAACCCTCTGCCTCATCTTCACCCCAAATCGCCTCGAACGAGCAGTCGCCACGAGCCAATACCAAAAATCCCATCACAAAATCCACTCCCTTCGAATACGCACCTGAATCGAACTTCTATTTTAGTTCTATAGTTTTCTATTTGAAATGGAATTGCGAGAAATGGAGTTTCACTGTAGTTTTCGATTTGAAATGGAGTGGCGAGAAAAAAAATATTTTAGAAAGTTTAGTTCAGTAGTGTTCGATTGTGAAGGAGGTAATGCGATATTTCTTTGTGTTCATTTTAACTGGGCCGGGTTTGCTTTCTTTTTAGGCTGAGTAATTTTGTTTTTGTTGATAGTGTCTTATTTTGTTTATAATTTGTTTATAGTGTTGCTTAATTTGTTTTTAATTTTTCATTGTCTTGTTTTTGAAAAAAAAAATTTTTTTTAAGTAAAATTGCACTTTTAAGTTTCCATCCCAAAAAAAAAAATTTGGAATTTGTTAAAAAAAGGGGTTGTTTTGAATTTGTTTTGATTTAATTTGTTTTGTTTTTCTTTTATTTTAGTTTCTTCTTCGATATAAAAAAACCGTATATATATCTTATTTTTATTTTCAGGTTGCAAAAGTAGAAAAGGAAAGGAGCTGCTTGGTAAAAAATAATTGCTTCGCTTCGATTGCCAAAAAAAATAAACTGCTTAGTTGCTATATATATTGTTTTTATTTGCCTTACATTGTTGTTTGCTTGCATCAAAAAAAAATTCAAAAACAAAAACAAAATCCATTTGTAGTTGCATTGTTAACACACGTTTATTTTCTACTTTGCATTTCATCCTAGATTTTGATTAATAATAACGATTAGACATCGATAACTTTTAATTGTATATTGACAAGTTGTCTTCTTTGAATAATTTAATTTCTTGGTGTCTAAGCTACGGCAGAGTAATAACCATTTATAAATATTACGGTGATTCGTAAATATTATAGTGGTTGTTCCTCTGAAGGTACTTAAACCTTCGGCTGCATTGCTACGGTGATTCGTGGTGCACTGATAAATCCTGTCTGTTACCTGGCTAAGAACTATCTTGTTGATTTAAGACAAAGTGTGATTATACAATTTTGGGTTAACTTAGGATAAATCATTTGTAATTAACTTTGCATTCATTTAGTTGCATTAGTTCATGCATATTTAAAAAAAAATTTCAAAAATCCAAAACTAAAAAAAAAATGTAAATATTCCTCTTCTTTTTCTTTGAAATTTCAAAAATCCAAAAAAAAATTTAGAAAAATCAAAATCCAAAAAAAAATTATAAAATCTTTTCAAAAAAAAATTTGAAAAATCAAAAACAAAACAAAAATCAATTTCCCTTTTGAAAAATAAATTTTATTTGTAAATATTTTTCCTTTAAAAAAAACCAAAAACATTCTTGAAAATGTCCGAGTTTCCCCTCACTTGAATTTTACAATAGTTGTGAAAATCAATATAATCCATATGATTTCACTCCAAATTCGTATGGATATTTTAACGACAACTATTCTTTAAACAATTCAAATTTTGAACAACAAAGTTTTCAAAACGATGACCAACCCTCAAATCTCAAAAATAGCATTTCATCTTTACTTGAACTCACTACACAACAAAATCAAATGATAAATGATTTGTGTAACTCATATTTGTGCAACAATTCAAGTCAAAGTTTTCAAAATGATCAAAATTTGAATTCAATTCAAAATTCAAATGATTTCGAGTATAACCCATGCCAATTCAATTTCAAGCTTCAAAATGAATTTAAAATTCAAAATGAAAATGTGAACCAATTTTTAAATAATTACGGCTATGGGAATAATCTCGACCACGATACAATTGAAAACTTTGGTTATCAACAAATTCAAAGTGAAAATTTTCAAACTAATAATCATGAATTTGACTTTGTTGAGCAAATGGAAAAAGATAACGGGGATTTATTTCTTGAAAAATATAAAACTTTTCATGAAAATCATAATCAAATCTCAACTTGTAAAGAATCAAATAATAATCCACTGTTTATCGAAACTGACGATTCATGTTCTCAACAAATCCAAATCAAAAAATTTCAAGTTAATAATCACAAATTTAACTTTGTTGAACAAATGAATGAAATGTACAATGATCACATGGATTTGGTGTTCGAAACATATTTGAATCAACGTGATAAGCATACTCAAATCCCAACGTGTGATGAGTCAAATAATAATCCATCTTTTACCACAATTGACGATTTTCAAATAACTTTTGAAATTGAAAACGACAATCTTAATGAAGTTGTTGAAAATACGGTAATTGAGTTGGATTTCAATTCTTTTGAGGATGTGGGACCAAATTTAAAATTCGATCTTCCTTTTCTCGATTTCGAAAATTTGAATACAACAACTTTGGATTTTGAACTTGAGATACACAATAAAGTTGTTGATAATCCAACAAAGGAAGACGAATTTAATGAACACGAACTTTTTGGACTTTTGGATGATGAGTTGTTAAATTCCGATGGGGAAGATTTAAATCACCACTTTGATTTTGAAATCAATAATTTTGAAGAAGTTTTCAATGATAAGCTTGAATTTCAAATTGGTGAAAATGAACGTGAATTTCAATCAATTGTTTTATCGACCCCAAAAATCATCGTAAAGGAAACAACTCGTACGATTTTTAATAAAACGACATTCGTTTTTCCGAATCAACACTCAACTTTGAAATCTTTTACGATTTGGTTTTCTGAACTTAAGTTGTGTCTCGTATACTTGACGAGACAAATGAATCAGTCTTTGGAAGACTGTTTCATGTACTTTTTGACGATATACTTTCTGAACTCTTGTAAATAATAATCTTTTCGTTTTCATTTAAATATAGGTCATCTTTTTATTATTTTTATTTTTCTCCTTCCACTTGGGTTGACTGTGAGGACACAGTCAAAATCAAGTGTGTGGGGAGACTCATCATCATTTTTCAATTTTTCTTTCCAAATTTTTTTAAAAAAAAATCTCAAAACCAAAAAAAATTTGTTAAGCATTTTTGATTTGTTTTTAAAAAGAAACACTATAGGATAAATATATGGTTTTGGTTAATTAAATTGAAATTTTTGAAAATTTATTTGTCTTAACAAAAATAAAAATGAAGTTTGATTACAAATAACAATGGTTTAACTAATATATAGGAAGATTCATACGTGTTAATTATGAAATATATCCTAATTGAAAATCTTTGTTTTAAAAAGTGGTTGATTTAAAGTAAAGATATAACATTTTTTTGTCTTCTAAGTTAAATAGTGCTAAGATAATTTTGCGAAACTCTCTCTTTCAAAAAAAACAACACAAAAACAAAAAATATTTCTTGTATATATGTATATATTTTTTAGTAAACACCTAGAGTCATGTGTTCACACTCGTGTGTTCACTCACTATGCTCTGTACCCTTCTCACGTAAGCCCGAAAGGCAGTGCATGATCAGTATATCTGGCCTCAGTTTATTTGAGTTAGGTGTATATATATAAAAATTCTTTTTAATAACGCCTACAGTCAATAGGTGTTCACACTTGTGTGTTCACTCGCCACGCTCTATATTCCCCTCACATCAGTCCGCAAGGCAGTGCATGGGTAATATATCTGGCCTTAGTTTACCTAAGTTAGGCATATATAAATATTGTTAATATCAACAAAATTTTCAAAAGAAAAAATAATGGAGAGAGTAAGCAATTGAAATCCAAGCACTGTTTTAACTTATTTTATTTGACTTGTTATTGAAAAGAAATGAAAAATACCACTTTGATGAACTTTGATAATCGATAAGAATCCATTTCATAGTTACACTACGTAATCAACCGAAACAACGAGTTAAACTATAGTTTACTTGCTTTGATAACTTGATTTTTATTGGAAATTTTGACAAGTAAAATGACTTAAATTTTCAAGATAATAACCAAAACCTATATTTAACTTATTTGTGTCAATTTAAAAATAAATCCTTCATTGTAAATATTTTCAAAAACTTGCATTCATCTCCTTGTAAATAAATCTTGCATTGTGTAAATACTTTCATCATGCATTTGGATTTTGTGGGTAGTATCCGCTGAAAACCCCCACGAGACAACACTCGTCCTACTAGGGACACCCAGAGGTTTAACGGCTTGTTGCATACGCTCAATGCAATCGTGCTCCCTATGAAAACGGATTTATCTTAGTTTTTCTTTATTCGAGGACGAATAAAAAGATAAGTGTGGGGGTATTTGATGTGCACGTAAATGTGCATATTTTTACCACCATATTTAATCTATTTAAATTAAATAAACGATCATATTGGGTATTTTAACTTGTTTAAACCAAAATTCAAATTATTTGAAATTGTCACTTATTCATCTTCATATAGGGGCAAAATGGTCATTTTTATGCATTTATTAAATTGTGAAAATTTACTTGGAATTTTCTATGTTGTTTTGTACGAAATTCGGTGAATTTTACAAGTGGTTACATGATGATATATGCATGCACAAGAGTGAAGATAAAGAAATGAAGATGGAAATAATTCAAAGGCATGATAATGTAGGACCCCACCTACCCACCTACCATAATATACAAATTAGAGGCTAATGCACATGCTTATGGAACTAATGACTTCATGTACACTTAAATGAGGATTATTTGAAGCTAATGATTACTTGGCCTCCACACTTCCTAAGAGGGTATTTTGGGCATTCCCCAAAAATATGAATTAGGGTTTAACACATGTATAAAATCCCCTTATGTTTCATGTAACCTTTCTCCCTTAGTCTCTTTTAGTTAGTTTTTAGCTTAGAAAATAAATCAAAGCTCTCTTTCTTTTCATGGCTAACTAGCCATTTCTTCTCTTATGTAATTCCTTTTTTATGCAATGTAATTATTGTTTCCTTTTAATTATATGTTCATTTCCTTTCATGCTAGTAGTGTAGATTTTCTTTTATACAATTAGAATAGTTTTCTTTCATTTAGCTTTCATTTTGCTTTCATGTTGCAAGCTACATTTGTAAATCAAATGACAAATATGAGAGGCTAAAACCCTTCAATTAAGGGGTAATTAAGCTCTCTAATTATGTAGCTCCAACTATTTGTTAATTAATGCTCTCCTTTTGTGCTTAATGATGATGATAGAAATGGTTTACTAGTTGTTTTTGCTTTGAATTTGATAGCCTATATTGTTGACATCAAATAGGCTATGCTTAAACAATCACTAACACTAATTGCCTCTTCATCAAAATATGATTATAGCAAAAGAAAGTGATTTTAAATTAAAATTTGATGGTCATACTTAAAATAGAATTCATTTTCATTTTCATTGTCAAATTTCATGAAAGTTAGTAAGTGGTTTAAGAGGTGTGTTATAGTTTGATGGCTTATGTTTGCTAATTAATAGCAAAAATATGCCATACTTATGATAAACACATCAATTAAAGCACTAATGACCAAAAAAGAGTGATTATGATTTCATATGTGTTGAACTACATGATCTAGAGAGTGGATTTATTCTCTAAATTGTCATTTAACTCTTATATTTGTATCTCTTTTCTTTTCGTTAGTTAGCTAATTTTCTAATTCTCTAGCTTAACTTTCACTCGAATTTGGTTTAATTTGATTGAATAGATTTTTTAAAATCAACAATTCCCTACGGATCGACCCGTATTCGCCACGTACTGCAAGTGTACGCCGTGCGCTTGTGGTTATTTTTAATTTAAATTCGTTCGACGGTTTTCTAAACCGATAGAATTTCCGTCCACGAACACGTTCGCATAATGGATTTTACGTGGAGATCTCCTTGGATCTCTCTGAATTCAATCTCATGTACAAGGATCAGAGATATCAACATACATCTCTAGGAAATGTACTACAGGAAATACATAACTAGCCCATGCTTAAAACACTCATGGTTTTGAATGCATTGCTCCTACATGCATGTCCATAAGTAATACTAGATACAATCGCTTATACCTTTGGGATTAGTAAAATACTAAGTTCCTTTGGCTATGCATCCTACCTTTTTTAGTCATTTTTGATGTCAAGGCTATATTCGGCATTTCTCACTCGAGTTTTCATCACTCGAACAGAACACGAATCCCTGAATGGATTCCCATATCTCGAACAGATCACAAATCACTACATGGATTCAAGCATCTCAAACAGATATTGAACCTCCACATAGGTTCCCCGCATAAGTCCTCCGAAGAACGCTAACGCTATTCTCTCTCTTAGAGTACTCCTCAAGAAAGATAGTCCCACACGATAACATTGTTTGAAATGTGAATGTTAACCTCTCCCTTGGACTTAACCTTAGATTGATAGTTCAACTTTATAACATTTCACATCAGAACCACTTCTAAAACATATAACTCGTATACTAGTTTCGAAGTGCTATTCGATAAGTAAAACACTTACCGATCTCGGCCACTCCAAAAATAATTCGATGAATTTCAAGCTAAATCAATTTTGGTTCTTTCAAAAGCCTGCAAAAGCTAGAGATGTTTTATAACAATTCTCTTCCCCGGAGGTTCCTATTGATGTGAAATCATGAAGCCTTTCGTAAACTTCTTAACCCATGTTTGGTCAAGTTCGATAATCAACTAATCGATTATCCAGTCAATACAATTGCTTAGACAAATCATGATTCGTGCTATTAACTCATTTCCAACATTTCAACTCAACCATTCCTCATCCAAGAGTGAAGCCAAGTAAGTTAGAGCATAGGTTTCATCAAATCCTTGCCTGAACAATTCATTCTTGAACCTCACAAATAGATAAGTCTATCTTATCGGCTTTTAATGTTAAGTATAGTATTAATGACTCGAACAGAAGTGCATGATGGTTCGAAGGTTCTCCTGGTGTAACATCCCCCTACTTGGAGGCCCAAAACTAACGGCTACGGATGCTATAGTCATCCATAGTTATTAATCCTCGACGATAAAATACGGTGGTGTTAGATTCATTAATACACAGAAACACATGAATATGGAAAAAAATTAAACTTCAAACAAAATCACATTTCATTCCCAAATATTTCCAATTCATTACATAATCTCAAATTTGCAAATCACATTCAAAGAAATATATTTACTATACATACGCCCAAGAGTGACATATGAAGATGTCCCCTTGGATGATCAGAGTATATACAGGCAATATAACAACTTTGCCATTACAATCAACACAGCGGAATCAAAAGAAAAGAGAACTCTAAATAGCTATCAGGCCTCCTGCACGTCTCCGGAAGCTTATTCGTCTTAACAGGTACCTGAAAACCTCAACTCTCAAACTACTCAAAATCAATTGAGTACCCGAGAGTTTAAGGGGAAAACATAAACTTCGAGTCAGACATAAAGCCTAGCATGAATAATAATCTAACATCTCAAATCATTTAGATATCTAGTGAGACCACGCCGCTTAGCGGAACGGGTTTCCTCGCACTAGTATCTCAAAACCCTTTATAAAACCATATACCATGCTTATGCATCCACAATGGTTAAAACAATTCAAAATAGTATAATATTATGATATGCAAAACAAGTGAATTAATTCTGGATTACCAATCCCCATTCATTTTAGACTATTTGTCTTAATTATAGTTTCTAGGATTACTATTAACCTAACAGTTTTCATGGCTGACTAATAAATGGTTAAACATTTAAGGACACCCTGTCTAATTACATAGTTTTAATGGAATAACTATGAACCTATTGGTAACTCCAATATCTTACTCTTATCCTAGTTTTCATGGGTTGACTAGGAACCTATTGGTAACTCCAATATCCTTTCTTCTTACCCTAGTTTGCATGGGTTGACTAGGAACCTATTGACGTTTATCAATATTTCATCCGGATATAGTTTTCATAGGTTAACTACAAACCTACTGGCCTCTACCAGTATCCAATCAAAGTTTTAATAGGCTTACTATGAACCTGTCTATCTGACATCTTCCTTTACACAGTTTTTATGGGATAACTATGAACTTGTCTTTCTGACATCTTCATTTATACATAGTTTTCATGGGCTAACTATGAACCTATTAGCCCCTTCCAATATCTTTTCCATACACAGTTTTCATGGGCTTACTAAGAACCTATTGTCCCCGCCAATATGTTTCTTTTAAATTTTAGCATCTTATATTCTAGTCTTCCAAACCTCCTGGATGCAATTCTACTCATTTAGGAGTTTATTCAATTTATATTCACTACCAGGTTAACCTAACTTGTTCTCCTAACCTTTATCCCCAAAATTCAGTTATGGATCCATTCTAAAGTGAATATATTCATATTAGAAGAAGCAATATAACAACATAGCAATACCACTCCTGTGGATTTAATATAAAACATGGATAATCCCTTTAACCTATTTCTTTATCAAAAATAACTTCTTTTTAAAACCATTATAGAAACTCCTTTAATATAGCCATGGGTTTTTCCATTAAAAATATAGCTTGGGTCATAATACCATTCGATACCTTCGAAACCTAGCTTTCGACTTCATAGGATAGCCTCCTTCGAAAGCCTTAAAAATCTATCTTCAAAATAGTAGGCTTCTGCCTTTCAATACATTAAAATCTACCTTTCGAAACCTTTCGAATACATTAAAGTATTAATATTTAACCTTTAGAAGCTTAGCATCGAAACCAGTAGAAAGTACCCCTTTCGACACCATTGGAAGTAACCCTTCCGAAACCAATGAAAGTACCCCTTTCAAAAGCATTGGGTTTATACTTAAAATATTATTTGGGTCAAAGTGAATATAGGCGAAAGCATCTATTTCGAAACCATCCTTTAACATATAAAAATATTAGGGAAAACTTGATGGCGTCGGCACTATCCCTTTCGAAAGCATAAAACATCTGTGTAAAACATTAGAAGGTTGGAGTCAAAACCCCTTTCGAAACCATCACCTTTGAAACCCCGAACCCCTTTCGAAAGCTATAAGAAGTGGCCTAAATATTATAAAATAAAGTACCTTCAAACAACATTGATATCTTCAACACCATCGAAAGGCTATAGAACGACACTAGGGTTTCGACTAGGTCAGAATCCCTTCCTTAAAAACATTCTTTCATAAGTAAGGAACCCAATCGAAAGAAATCTTAAGTTAATGGCAACCCTTTCGAAACCCCTTAATACTTCTTTCGAAACCTTATACTTCGACTCCGTCGAAGGCTTAAAACAAAACATAGGCATACGCTTTTCTTTTAAAAACAAACCAAGGTTTCGACTCCTTCGGAAGCTTTGCTTTCGACACCTTACCTTGCGCCTTCCTCCAATCCACTACGTACCATCATAGTGATACCGACAAGGACGAAGGTGGAAACTTCTGTGTCGAAAGGTGCTTTCTAAAGCAGGCGGAACCAATTTTCCGAGTAAACCAGGTTTAGTTTTTAATAAAGTAAACTTTTCTCAAGCTAACCTGCCACGTGTCAACATCGGATTGGTTGCCTAAACTTTTACAAATTCTTTTTCAAAAATAACTGCTGCTAATCTAGGTCTAAACCATTGTTAAGTTAATCAATTAAGCCCTTCCAATTTTTTCAAAGAAGTCCCTCTTCTAAAATAATTTAATTTGCATAGTAAATAAATTTGGAAAAATCCCTAAAAATTCCATAAATTCACTTTAATCATATTATCTAACATATAAAAATTCCAGACCCAAATTCTCAATTTACTTTCCAAAATAAATTATAAACCCAAATAACCATATTTTCCTTTGAAAATTCATAATAATCTTTCCATAGCTTGGAAAATTATCAAAATTGAAACCCCACTCCAAAATCATGTTTCTCAAAACATGAAATTTTCCCATGGCATTTAAGCGTCGTTTAAACTTGGTTTTGACCTAAAACCTTATACAAATCCTTTAAACAACCTTGTTTAAATCAAATAAATCATAAATCATAAATCAAGCATATCATCATCCAATATATCATAAAAATGAATTTACCCTTAAATCCGAAAATCTATGATTTCAAACAAAATAGAGATGGAATTATTATTCACCTTGATCTAGATAAGTAGATTGGATTGACATTGATTTCCCCTAAGCTTGATTCTCTAGCTTTTAATTAGATGTCCTCTTCTTTAATGATTGGCCATTCCTTCCCTTTTGATTTGCGTTTTAGTTTTTAAAATAACATGAATAGGAAGTTAGATGGTAGGAACGAAAATATATATGAGTAAAGGTTATGGGCGGCAATTCCAATTATACCCCTATGTAATTTGTTTAACCTAAAACCATTCTTCAGCCCATTAGTTGGTTTATTAGGCACGACCTCAATTACTTAATTCAAGTCTCAATCCCCTTATCACTTAAAATTTACATTATTTTACTTAATTTTCTAATTAAATCTCCTGAATAATGTTATAAAAAATTAGGTGTGTTACAGGCTCCCCTCCTTAAAGAATTTCGTCCTCGAAATTCAGTAAGGACTAAATACTAGAAATAGCAACCATTTGTAACGACTCTTAATAAACATACTAGTCTACCTGACTAGGAAATATCTATATAATCTAATATAGACATATCCTCAAAGCAGATCAGGATAAGTATATCAAATCCTGTCCTCTATCTCCCAAGTACAGTCTTTCACGTTGTCACTCCACTGAACTTTCACCAACTTTACTGTCTTGTTCCTTAGTCTTTTCTCATCTCTCGCTACAACCCAAACTATTGTCTCACAAAAGCCAAATCAGGCTCTACTACCAAATCCTCCAACTCTGTCTGAGGAAAAGTATCCTTTGGATCGTGCACATACTTGGGAAGATGAGACTTATGGAATACATTATCGACACCTACCATATTGCTCGGCAACTCAACTCTGTATGCGGTTCAAATCCTCGCTGTAATCTAGAATGGACCAACCTATCTTGGGGCCAACTTTCTCGACTTTCCAAACTATACCACACCCCTCATCGGTGATACTTTAATGAAAACCCTATCTCCCACTGAGAACTCTAGGTCTTTACACCTCTTCTCCGTAACACTTCTGTCTGGATTGATCTTCCTTCATTCGTTCTCGGATTAACTTAATCTTCTCAGATGCCTCCCTTACCACATCTAGACCTAAGACCAATCTGTCTCCAGTCTCCAACCAATATGCAGGGGATTTGCATGGCCTTCCATATAAAGCGTCAAAATGCGCCATTCCTATGCTAGTCTGATAACTATTATTATAGAAAAACTCAACCAAATTCAAGTGATCCTCTCAAGATCCACCAAAGTCCAATAAAAAAGTCCTCAACAAATCCTCGGGTACTTTATTGACTCTCTCTCTACCCATCTGTCTGTGGGTGTATGCGGTACTCATCTTGAGCTTAGTGCCTAACACATCCTGTAGACTTTTCCATAATTCGCTAGTAAATAAAGCATCTATGTCGTTGACTATGCTACTGGGAACTTTATGAAGTCTAACTATGTTCTTCATGAACAACTTCGCCAAAACAGGTGCCGTCCTAGTCGACTTTACTGGAATGAAATGGGCACTCTTGGTCAACTTGTCCAAAATAACCCATATGCTTAAATTTCCTCTCCTTGACCTTGACAACCCATCTATAAATCCATGGATATCGAATCCCATTTCCATACTGGAATATCTAGAGGCTGAAGTAACCCATTCGGCTTCTGATGTTCGGCCTTCACTTGTTGATAGTTTACACACTGCTTAACCCACAAGCCAACATCCCTCTTCATGCCTTCCCAATAGAAGCTCCTCTTCATACCTTGATACATCTTGGTCCCTCCAGGATGAATAGTAAACTTGGATCGATGACATTCCTCAAGAACTTCTCTCCTCAAATTCTCCACATCTGGAACACATAACCGTCCCTTTTTCCTCAACCATCCTATTTGGTGAAGACAAAAATATTTCAAATCATTGACCTTGGTTCCAACCTCAAGCCTTCTGATCCTCTCAGCTAATAATGGATCCTGCTTCTATTTAGAAGCAATTCTCTCAATCAACACTAGTCGAACTTCTAAACAGGACAACATGGCAATACTTTGACTAGAACTAGCAATCGATCTTAACTGCACACAATAACTGGCCAAAGCTTCTAGATCCTTCCATTTTGCCAACATAGCCAACACCACATTCTGATGTCTTCTGCCGAGGGCATCTGCTACTTTATTACTTTTCCCTGGGGTATTCTCTATAGCCAAATCATAAGCTGCCAAAAATTCCAGCCACCTCTGCTGTCTCAATTCAACTCTTTTTGAGAGAATAAATATCTTAAAGACTTATGATTGGTATACAATTCCAATCTCTCCCCCAAGAGATAATGCCTCCAAATATTCAAGGAAAAAATCACCGCTACTAACTCTAAATCATGAGTAGGATATCTTACTTCGTGCAGTCTAAGTTGCCTAGATGCGTAAGCAATGACCTTGTCCTTCTGCATCAATATTGCTCCCAATCTAGTCCCACACTCATTAGTGTATACTACCAACCCTTGGTTACCATCTGGAACTACTAACAATGGAGCATTGGTCAACAAATGCTTTAACTTAAGGAATGCTTCCTCATACTTGTCGGACCAAACACACTCCGTTTCCTTCCTGGTAAGCTTAGTCAATGGCGCTGCTATCCGTGAGAAATCCTTGATGAATCTCCGGTAATAGCCAGCAAGTCCAAGAAAACTTCTTATCTCGGTCACTGTCTCTGGTCTCTTCCCGTTGTTTACACCTTTGATCTTATCGGGATTGACTGACAATCCTTTCTCTGGAACTACATGACCAAGAAACTTAACCTCATTCTTCCAAAAATGACACTTGGAAAACTTCACCTTTAGCTGATTCTGCCACAGCATATCTAGCACAAGTCTAAGATGATTTTCATGCTCTCTCTCTCATCTTTAGAGTATACCAAAATGTCATCTATAAAAACCAACACGAATCTATCCAAATACTCTCGAAAGACTCGGTTCATCAAATCCACAAAGAAAGCAGATGCATTCGTCAACCTGAATGGCATCACTAACCACTCATACAAACCATATCTAGTTCGAAATGCAGTCAAAGGATACCGTCCTCTGCCACTCTCAACTGATGGAACCCTATTGCCAAATCCAACTGGAAAAATACTCTGGCTCCACTCAACTAATCAAATAGATCATCTATTCTCGACAAAGGATACTTGTTCTTTATCGTCCTTTCGTTTAGCTTATGATAGTCGATACACAACCTCAACGACCCATCTGGTTTCTTCACGAATACCGCGGCCGCTCCCCAAGGTGAACTGCTTGGTCTAATAAGATTCCTTCCTTCTAGATCCACTAGCTGCACCTTTAATTCCATCATCTCAGTCGGTGTCATCCTACTAGGTGGTCTACTTACAGGTTCAGCTCCTGGCACCAGATCTATCCAAAACTCAGCAGATCATTTCGGTGGTAGTCTGTGACAGGCTAAAACACATCTGCAAATTTACTTTCAATTCGAACCTGACTTAGCTCTTCACCCACTTCCATTGCACTTAACAAAGCACAACTACTCCAGTCAGAATTCCCTACTGAGAATATAATTCAGTTATGACTATCCGAGTGTCTCAAAGATATCTCTCCATCCTGGCAGAATATCCTGGCCTCATACCTCCTCAACCAATCCATACCCAAAATGATTCTAAAATCTACGAAATCATAAGCATACAAATTGTAACGAATGTGATCTTTCGACGCCCAAAAATCGACATTAATACGTGTTTGTACCAAAATTGGGCACAACACTCTTCGGAAGTCTTTAAAGAGATAAAGTGAAGAAATTAAATGAAAAAAAGAGGAATTATCTAACAAAAACTCCAAATTTTAGAAATAAGAATAATTAAAGTGCAAAGAGACACAAGGATTTAGAGTGATTCGGCGTATAGCCTACGTCCACTATGAAGTAGTTTGTTTTATTGATCTTCCTTTGATGTTTACAAGTGAATCCAATGAATTACAAGAGGTAGCTATTATTTGCAGCAGTGAATCTTGTTGGTAGCAGCAGCGACATAGTTCAGATCTGGATCTGGCGGAGTCCGGGCGTTGGAGATCTCAAAAAGGAAGAAGAACCCCTTTTATGTTGGCTTTGGGGGTCTATTTATAGGTGTAGGTGGCTGATATTTTGCTCAGATCTCGGGAGACCCTCTCTGGCATGTGACCAGGCCCGTACGCCCAAGCCCGTGAAGTTTCGGTCCGATCCGTGATTGACACGAGCTGATTTCGACTCGCTCAAGATTTCATCCAATGGAGTCGAAATTTGGCATGGACATTCTTTAGCTTACACGTAGTCTTCTATGAAAATTTCAGAGCATTTGGACTTGTAGATTGGTAGATATGATCGATATGAAATGGAGTCTTCGGTAGGCTGTTCCCTTCGACTCTCTTCCATTTCGACTCGCTTCCGTTCGACTCGATGACGTGGCACTTGATTCTTACTCTGTCCTGGATATTGCTTCGAGCGAGTTGAAGTGGGTACTTGGTCGAGCGAGTCGAAGCTAGAACTGGTCGAGCGAGTCGAAATGGGACGTTCTGGGAGGTTTGAGCAGTGGAGTCGAAGTTGATGGAGTCGAACCAGTTGTCTGAGCGGAGCGAGTCGAAATGTGCACTCTTGATGGCTTTAAACTAGAGCGAGTCGAAGAGAGCAGCTTTGAGGGATGTGGAGCGAGTCGAACCTGATCGACTCGAGATTGGCCTCTGAGCGAAGTGAGTCGAAGACGTCACTCCTGGGCGCTGCGAAGCGAGTCGAAGTTGGCTTCAAACTGAGTGTTGGGAAGCGAGTCGAAGGAGCTAGTCGAAGGAGCGAGTCGATTGGTAGTCGATCGCCATCCAACCTTGCATCGTCCATAACTTGAGCATATGAACTCGGATTGACTTGAGATTAGAAACGTTGGCTCTCTTGGCTTAGCTTGCCATGCCCTACCAATTTTCGCTCGATCCGGACTTGGACAAAATTCATCGATATCCTTGGTGAGCCCATGTATAACTGATCTTTGGGACGGACCGTTCACGAGTTACTAGTCAATTCCTTGGTATTTCGGCCTTGCCAAAAGGCGGGATAACATTTGCCTCCCAAAGTATGTCTTGTGAAAACATGATGTGCTTTGAAGTGCTGCAGTCCTTACTCTGAATAGTTATCGTCCTTTCGATGAAAGTTGCAACCTTTGACCGTTCTTCTTGATAATCTAAACTGTTGACTGCCGACCGCCGTGCCCTGTATTGTTGCAACTATTTGCTGTATGCTAGTGGTTACCCGTTTGCTGTTGTAGTCGTTACTGGATGAATTTCTAATTCCTAAAAATCTGGAATATTGTATATTAGTCCGTCACTAGTGCATACATGTTATTCTGACTCCCGCTGATGTTCGTACGTTCTCGACTCATCGTCGATTTATTGTTTTCGAATTCCGTACCGATCCTCTCCTGAACCGATGTGAAATCCGTTGTAACAATGCTGGTCGGTTTTCTTTGAATGTCCCTTCGTAACAATCCTCTCCTGAATCGTTGTGAAGGATTGAAACATCGAAGATAGTTTCCATTTGATTTGTGGACGCAAAGTAAGTATGTCGAGTTGATGATGGATTCGAACTGGGCGAGTAGAAGTGGAGCGAGTCGATGTAGACTCCCTGATGGAGTCGAACTGGTCGTTCGACTCGATCTTGGGTTCGAATCGCAGGGAAGCGAGTCGAAACATACAGGAGGCAGTAGAACGAGTCGAGACATTCACAGATTGAGCGAGTCGAAGTGACGTCTTTTATGGCTGTATGAGGGAGTTGAACTAGTCACAAGGATGGAGTCGAAGGAGCGATACGAAAAGGAGCTCCGCATCAGTGCACTGAAGAAGGAGTCGAAGCACGTGCTCGACCCTACTATAATTCGAATCGGTTATTCCTCTTGTTTTCAACTCCATATAAATACTCCATACTTAGCCTTTTTTTTCTGGTTTTTACCTTTCATCTCTACCTGCCTTCGTAACGCTCAGAAACTCGAGCCAAAAGAACAAACGTCTTCACCTTCGAATCGATTCATACCATCGATTATTCGAACCAATCAACAAATTGAGGTAATCCATTGGGCGAAAACATCACGTAAACGAGGAGACTCGAGTCTTAACACTAAATTGGTGATGTGCACGTAAATGTGCATATTTTTACCACCATATTTAATCTATTTAAATTAAATAAATGATCATATTGGGTATTTTAACTTGTTTAAACCAAAATTCAAATTATTTGAAATTGTCACATATTCATCTTCATATAGGGGAAAAATGGTCATTTTTATGCATTTATTAAATTGTGAAAATTTACTTGGAATTTTCTATGTTGTTTTGTAGGAAATTTGGTGAATTTTACAAGTGGTTACATGATGATATATGCATGCACAAGAGTGAAGAGAACAAATGAAGATGGAAATAATGCAAAGTGAAGATAATGGAGGACCCCACCTACCTACCTTAACGTACAAATTAGAGGCTAATGCACATGCTTATGGAATTAATGGCTTCATGTACACTTAAATGAGGATTATTTGAAGCTAATGATTACTTGGCCTCCATACTTCCTAAGAGGGTATTTTGGGCAGTCCCCAAAAATATGAATTAGGGTTTAACAAATGTATAAAATCCCCTTATGTTTCATGTAACCCCTCTCTCCCCTTAGTCTCTCTTTTAGGCTCTCTTTTCTTAGGAAAATAAAATGAAAGCTCTCTTTCTTTTCATGGCTACTTAGCCATTTCTTCTTTTATGTAATTTTTTTTATGCAATTTAATACATGTTCTTTTCCCTTTTTTTTTTAAATATGCATGAACTAATGCAACTAAATGAATGAAAAGTTTAATTACAAATGATTTATCTTAAGTTAACCAAAAATTGTATAATCAATTGGTCAGAGTCGCGATTGATCAAAGAGTCCCCGACCTTAGCTCCGTGTCGATCTGGAGTAGGGGTTTCGAGATGATGAGGCGGAGGTCTTCGTATTGATCGATGGTGGAGCTTCGCATTGAGTCGAATGCTCTGAATATGTGGATCGATACGAAGGGGCTGTGTCTTATGGATTCGAAATAATGGCCCTGGATCGAGTCGAAGAGTATATCTTTTGATCGAGTCAAAGTACAGGTCTAGGATGGTTCGAAGTGAAGTGCCTGGAGATCGACTCGAACTGCGTAGCTTTTGATCGAGTCGAAGCAGAGGCTTTGGATCGAGTCGAAGTGCGTGGTTCGAGATCGAGTCAAAGTAAATGCTTCGAAGCGAGTCAAAGAGTATGGCTTTGGACCGAGTCGAAGGACATAGTCTTGGATCGATTCGAAGTGTTAACCGGCATCTTGGCTCGGTTACAAAACGACGGTTGAAGGAATTATCATTAGCACTAGACAAGATTCTGATCAAGGAGAGACTAGAGGTGGTAGCAAGTTGTCAGGCCCACAATAAAGCAAGAGCATTCGGCCTGCCTGGCCTGGTGCGCAGATTCACCCACTATGGACAGAGGCACCTTGTTCCTAAGCCCATGAAGGAAGTCCAACCCATCTTCCTCTATAAATAGAAGGGCAGGGGTACAGTGAAATGGACCTTTTTTTGGAGAACACTGGGGAGACTCTGCCATTTTTTATACTCTCCTCTTTTTAATTCAAACTTGTATTCAAGTCATCAATATATGGATTGTATCTGTATTCAACTACTTGTGAAAGAAATAAAGATCAAAACTCAAAGTGGACGTAGACAATTACGCTGAACCACTATAAATCCGGTGTTCTTACTTTCTGCATTTAAATTAGCATATTCTTCATTGTTTAATTTAACTTCATCACTTACATCTCTACACAATCTTTCTCAACGAGGTTAGTGACCAATTTTGGTGCTAACACTTTGGTGCTTTCACCGAGAATTGAATTCTCAGCTTGATTGGATCTCATCATCTACTAGTGGATTTCCATATTCGCGAGATAGATCCAGTTGTTTACTAGAAAACTTCCTATTCTACTCAGATTTGAAATAAATCTAAAGGAAGCTGATAGCCGTAGATTGGATTCACTGATGTACTCAAGATCTGGGGATTGGATGTTGAAGTTTGCACTCAAGTTGAATGAAGGACGACCCTCCTCTGAAGGCAATTCGGCCGATCACTCCAGAAAAGGCTTATGCCGATCGCTCCAGAAAAGGCGTATGCTGAACGCTCCAGAAAAGGCGTATGCCGAACGCTCCAGAAAAGGCGTATGCCGAACTCTCCAGAAAAGGCGTATGCCGAACGCTCCAGAAAAGGCGTAGGCCGAACGCTCTGCCAGGCCGACCATACCTCCAGGCCGAACGCTCTTCCAGGCCGACCATACCTCTAGGCCGAACGCTCTTCCAGGCCGAACATACCTCTAGGCCAAACGCCCTTCCAGGCCGAACATACCTCTAGGCCGAACGCCTCTGTAATGCCGAACGGTAGTGTATGCCGAACGACTCGGTTGTGCCGAACAAGAATGAATGTCGAGCGCCTCTGTAATGCCGAACGGTATTGTATGCCGAACGACTCGGTTGTGCCGAACAGTGTGAATGCCGAACACGTGTGGAATGCCAAACAGTGTGGATGCCGAACAGCTTTGGCCGAACCACTTCTGGACGATCCACTTTGGACAAACAGCCTTGGCCGAACAGCTTTGGCCGAACCACTCCAGGCCGATCCACTCTACTGAACAGCCTTGGCCGAACAGCTTTGGCCGAACCACTCCAGGCCGATCCACTCTACCGAACAGCCTTGGTCGAACAGCTTTGGCCGAACCACTCCAGGCCGATCCACTCTGCCGAACAGCCTTAGCCAAACAGCTTTGGCTGAGCCACATGCCAACACCGAACGCCCCAATGCCGAACGGTACTTCTGTATGCCGAACGGTACTTTTGTGCCGAACGAAGTATCCAGACCGATCCATGCACTGTATACCGATCTCTCTCTCAAAAAACAATCTGACTGGTCCCTATACAAAAAATATATGGATCGGGTATGACCCTTATTTTCAAAAAATATCTTTTTCAGGTACGACCCAAATTTCCAAAAAAAGAGGCTAAAAATTTTTTTTCGAGGGGAAACCCCCCCGAACCCTAGCCGCAGCGCAGTGCCTCCGGATAGTGAGTTCAAAACTCAACTTAATAAAGGAACATTCTATCCACTTCCCTGACATCCCATGATTGACCAGGGCATAGAGGATCTAGCGGCAGCTTATGAACGACATCAAGGGAACGGACAAGCAACCGCTATTCAAACGGTACTCCCAAAGGTTGGAGAACATAGATGATGTGACTCTAGCAAACGCCAAGATGACTCCAAGCACCATTCTTCGCTGACCCAGCACTTCAAATTTAGTGACTCCAAGCAAACCAATGTTTGGCTCTAAGCAATTTATTCCAAATACTAACAAGGGTATCATAATGATCGCGTTTGAGGAAAGTCGACCTCCAGATATATTTTGGCAGCTAGTTAGCAAAAGAGACTCCTACGACTATGGATCGTTTCTTTTACAAAATGAATCAGAACTAAAGTGTGGTGGAGTGGAGCATACTAAGAAAAATAACAATAAAGGCCCGTTGGCTAAGGATGTAGATCCCAGTAGCCGAAACAAGACTTCAGAATTCAGCTCATATGCTCTTTGAAAGGTTCAATTGACAACCTCTACTTGAAGACTCACGACTCGGAGTGGTACTGGAAACCAACCTCGAGAGAGTACACCAAAGTCTAAAGAAAATCAGGGGAATGTTGTATATTCCCAAATGCTCACTGATCCTAACATGGGCGATTACAAACACCTCCGAGGTATGATCGAAAAGATGACCTGGAAAGGAAATCTTCAATAGTATGTACAAGTCCTGCAGAATGGCGGGCAGCGAATATTCGATGCCTATTAATAAAGGGCTATGATTATCAATTGGACAATTGACGGCCGACATCCCTTTGAAAGGAGCTAGGGGCGGAGTCGAATAGCGAGCACATGATGCTGCTTCACATATCAATGAGATTTACCATAATCTTCTTTGAATTATTTCCATTTCCATCTCTATTTCAATTGTTCTATGAACTACGACTAGCTTGAACTAAACTACTTTCAAAACGATGCAGGTGACCAGGTACTCAGATTTGGTTGCCAACCAATCTACGCAGACCATGATCGGACGTGTGGAGTTACATCTGGACGAGCATAATTCAATCGCTCATCATCAACCATATGCCTTTGATTTGGGGCTATGGACTAAATATTGAAAAGTTCATCACGATCAGAGCCCAATACAAAGTCAACATGACCAACCATCCATTCATCGACCTCCACGTTTGACTCGGAGACCTAAGCAAGGCTTGGAATGGGTATGGCCTGGTCATCCACTCAAATCGAGTCATAGAACAAAGTTCGACAAAATACAGATGCCCCTCCTGAAACTCAGTGAAGCCGGAATCTGTCTAGAGTGGACATGATTTGTTCATCTACACATCAAATCCTACCTCAAACACAAAAGAGTATTCGAAAGCCCGACTTGAAGTAGTTGTGGTGGACTGCCTACTCATTGACCATCGCTCTTAATATATGGACACGACTGCACCTTGGAACATATGCAACTTACTTTGTCTACTCAACAATCTATTATCCTTATTTTCTAGAAGAAGATACGGAGCAAATTGTAAGAGATTTGGCTATCTAACCCAACATGGATGTGATCCAACCATCTGTTATATACCTCCTTCCTTGACTTGATTGGAAGAGCTATAATCACCAAGCGGACGAGAATTGATCGTCCATTTTTCAAATTCCGTCCCTTATCCTGGGGGGCAGAATTCCATTCCATGAGTAAACGTGGTTCGATTGTTCATTCGACGACATTAGCCTCGATACAGTAGATGAATACAAATTAAAGAGTGGAAATACGACCGCTCTCAACTTAAACCTCCAAGTCTCCAGATTGCGGACTGGAGTACTCTAAGTCCCTAGAGCGCGGACTAGAGTATAAACGACTAAAACCTCCAAGTCCCCAGAGCGCGGACAGGAGTACTCTAAGTCCCCAGAGCGCGGACTAGAGTATAAACGACTTAAACCTCCAAGTCCCCAGAGTGCGGACTGGAGTACTCTAAGTCCCCAGAGCATGGACTAGAGTATAAACGACTTAAACCTCCAAGTCCCCAGATTGCGGACTGGAGTACTCTAAGTCCCCAGAGAGCGGACTAGAGTATAAACGACTTAAACCTCCAAGTCCCCAGAGTGCGTACTGGAGTACTCTAAGTCCCCAGAGTGCGGACTGGAGTACTCTAAGTCCCCAGAGCGCGGACTAGAGTATAAACGACTTAAACCTCCAAGTCTCCAGATTACGGACTGGAGTACTCTAAGTCCCCAGAGCGCGGACTAGAGTATAAACGACTAAAACCTCCAAGTCCCCAAAGCGCGGACAGGAGTACTCTAAGTCCCCAGAGCGCGGACTAGAGTATAAACGACTTAAACCTCCAAGTCCCCAGAGTGCGGACTGGAGTACTCTAAGTCCCCAGAGCGCGGACTAGAGTATAAACGAATTAAACCTCCAAGTCCCTAGAGCACGGACTGGAGTACTCTGAGTCCCCAGAGTGCAGACTAGAGTATAAATGACTTAAACCTCCAAGTCCCCAGAGCGCGGACTAGAGTACTCTAAGTCCCCAGAGCGTGGACTAGAGTATAAATGACTTAAACCTCCAAGTCCCCAGAGTGTGGACTGGAGTACTCTAACTCCCCAGAGTGCGAACTCGAATATAAGGGAATCGGATCTCCAAGTTCCCTGAATATGAGCTATGACACAGATGACTTGAATTTGTCAAATCCCTGACATACAGGCTAGAAAGTATTCTAAGTGCTCGAAGCACAGAATGGAAGTTCAACGACTCCCAAAGAGTTTCCGAGTTATATGAAGATGGACTGAGAAGTCTATGTTACTCACAACTGCTTGGATTAAAATCACAATCACAAAGAAAACTGAACAATAAGAGTCTTTTGTAAGACAGAAAAAGGAACTAAACCTTATTCAGAAATGAGTTTCTATTACAACCCCTCTAAAGTTCGGAGTCGACATTCTATTTACAAGGACTAAGGAAATAAATGAAAATAATTACATGACTTAAACTAACACTCGTTGAACGAGGATAGTAATCACTTCTTATGCTTCTTCAACTTCTTTCCAGACGGCTCCTCTCTAGAGCATTTACCCTTGGTACTCTTCTTTGATAGAGGGGTAGCAACTGAAGGAGTACAGGGGGCCTTCCAAGGGCTTGGACCCGCCAGGAAGGGTGACCTTCAACGGCTTGTTCAAAGGATCGTCCAAGTCCACAACTCAGGGCTCTACTATGACCTTGACCGTCTCCTCCTTCTCTTTCTCGAGCCGCTCCTCCATGCTCAATTCGGATGTGTGCTCAGAGGCACCTGTAATTTCTACTTCATAACCCCCGTCGGTAGGAGAGGAGGTTTCAGACTTGTCTTCATCAAGCGCTCCGATCACCTGAGCGTCTGGACCAGGAGCCTCCCCTGCGTGAGTGGCTTCACTTGTTTTCTCCCCCACTTCCTTAGCGACATCACTCCTCGAAGTGGGCTCGGGGTCAGAACGGCCTGCACAAAATCGTGGAAAACAAGCATTAGAATGCAATAGTCCTGCATAAAGAATAACGACTTTCGAAATCTTAAAGAGAATCTTAAAGAGAATCTTAAAGAGAAGGATTATCTACCAGGTTTAGGCAAACTCTCAACCATCCAGGGGTTCTCACCCTCTGGAACAGGAGACAGAATGCGGACTAAAGTACTCTAAGTCCCTGAGTGCGGACTAGAGTATAAATGACTCAAAAACCTCTACGTCCCCAGAGTGCGGACTACAGTACTCTTAGTCCCCAGAGCATGGACTAGATTATAGACAACTTTAGAAAAATCCCTAAATCCCAGAAGCGGACCAGATTACTCTAAGTTCCTAGAGTGCGAACTAGAGTATAAACGAGTTGACGAAAATCTCCGAGTCTCGAACTGTAGACTAAAGCATAAACCGTTCGACAAATCTCTAAGTCCCCGGAGTGTGGACCGAAGCATGAACACAAATTGGGCGTGAGTAAACCGGAGGGAGAATAACACTAAGTCACCAGAATGTAGAGTGGTGTATAAACATCGATAAATAGACGAGTGGATTCCGACCATTTTCTATTCCGCAAACTTCGGCCTGGAATCGATAAATAGTTTGACCATCCAACTAGTGACCTGGCCAAATCAATGCTGGGGGCAGGGGTACAAAACACTAAAAAGCCGAATACGACAGCTTACTATAGCTCTAGCGTGGCGTTCTTTATAACTTGAGGCAGCGACTGCAGGGAGGCCTCAATACAGAACCAATCGAAACGGCATCCAAAGCATGAGCAACCTACTATATCATACCTCAGACCAAGGGTCAATGCCGATCCGCACCAAGCACATACGAATGAGACTCGGATGTTTGTTTTTTGAAAAACTATGACCCCCAGAGTATGGAAAGGAGGGTAAACCACGAATACTTGGTCAAAAATTCTCCAGCACCCTCGTTCGATTCGTTAGGAGGAGTATGAAACTGGATGAGCATAACTCGACTGCATTTGTAGCCAACTTTACCTCGAGATCTGATTACAGAGCATGAACCAAAGTGGACGTGGATGACCATCCACTGTCCAAATTACGCCCTGAAACTTACGTGGCATCGAAGTATTCCTCTTGGAATGAAAAACCACGATAAAATCCAAGATAGGCGAGACCTAGTCTCCTATCGACTGACATGATCCCACGGTTCAACGGGAAAGAGAGTAAAGCTAAAGTGGGCATGGCTGGCCTTCCTACTTATCGGTATATGCCCCAGACCTGGGGGCACGAGCGAGAAGAAAGATGAATGTGAACCGACTATTCACCAATCACCTCTATGTCTTTGGAGTTTAGGTGAAAACATAAACATAGCTAGGATGAGACTCAACCGTCCATGCAGTACATTTATCAACCCGAGACTGGGAGAAGACGCATGGTCATCCAAAAACTGGCCACGATAGCTCAGTATTAAAACTTATATATAGTGCTTACAGCTACTCAAGGCAACGACCGAAAGGATGCCTAGAGATAGAATCGTTAAATCGACGCCAAAGCTTGGGGGCAACTGACTGTCACTCCAACCCGAAGGGCGAGTGAAGGATCATGAATGCATTGAATAGAAAATGCGTTACTCGAATATACAAGAAAATTCAAACTCATAGCAAGATCCAGCTATGCAGTTGCACGCAACTCGAGGCTGGCCCCTACTCGACATTTCCTTCAACGTGCTTTTAAGCCTGATCTTTGGCCATTTGTAGATAATCAATTAGAGCATTCAGAGCCCTTCATTATTTGACTTAACAACTCATGGCAAGACTCTAGGATTTGACCAGAGTAACCATCAACATTGACCTTCCGAACCATATTTCACATTGAATGTTATGCAAAATAGTTACATCTTTACTCAAAGAATCTGGGATGGCGCCTGCTAAGCTGACGGTCAACATAGCAGCCAGCCATGGCGACCCTTTCCGGGTGCTGAATATCGGATCACAACTCAGTGCAGTGATGATAAAAGAATTAGTTGGATTTTTCTGAATAAATGATGATATGTTCCCTTGGACCCATTCTGACATGCATATGTGATTTCATTAACTATCGCGAGCCATGCATTGGATATCAACCCGAAGCTACAAAAGCTAGCACAATCTCTATTGATTTCATCATGAAAGATCCACTCTTACTTTTAGGCTCACCCCATCAACGTCTATGCCTACCAGCCATTGCGACAGGGCACAAAATGACCTAAGACGTCTGAAAGACTACTTAAATAGAATATCTAACTAAGCTAATTCAATATCACTTATTTCCCACGAAGGGCTATCCAAGGACGGAAATTAGCAGACCTCACACCCAAATTCACTACCTCAGATGACTACTCGAAGAGTAGCAGAGAACCAACCATAAGATGGAAAATGTACGTGGATGGAGCATCCAATGATCAGTGTTATGGATTGATAATGACTCCTGAGGAACGATCAATCTGCTACGTCCTAAAACTCGATTTACTTGTAACAAACAACGATGCTTAGTATGAAGCCTTGACTGCCAGCCTCAAACTTGCTAGAGGATTTGAAGTGAAAACTTTATATATCTTTTGTGATTCTTGATTGGTAGTATACAAATTTAAGGAAGTTGATCTTGCTAGGGGGCATTGTCTTGCTCCTTATCTCGGCCAAGTCCAAGAGCTACTAACCGACTTCACGTATTACATCATTACACACGTACTCAGCAAACAAAATGAAAAGGTGTCATGGTTGACTCCTATCAAAGACTATCTACAATGAGGAATTCTTACTGAATGGAGGAATGGAAAACGACAGATCCTCCTCAAAGCTTCACGCCAGATCATCTAAGAATAAGTCGTGTATCAAAAGGAGTTTATCCATCCCCTTGCTTCAGCATATTTCCCATGATGATATCTTGAGCAAAGTCTATGAAGAAGAATGCAGTAATAACATCAGGGGGAAAACCATGATAAAGAAGATACTCTGCTACAGGTATTACTGGCCAACTATCAACCCAGATGCGGTTGATCATGCTAGACAATGTGACGAGTGCAAGATGTTTGCAAAAAATCCGGGAACCCCGCAGATGGAAATTATTCAAATGGCTAGTTCATAGCCGTTTGCCACTTGGGGGCACTGAAATCATCTTCTTGTCGATCCTAAAGGTGGTGCGAAATACACCATCATAGCAGTTGATTACGTCACCAAATGGGCAGATGAAGAACTCTTAACCACGACCAAGATGATGAAAATAATCAACTTTTTTATCCGTAACGTCATCTGTCCTTATGACCTTCCATGATCCATTATAACTGCAAATGGACAGGTTGAAGCTGTGAACAAAATCATAGAGTCTATACTGAAGAGAGGTTTGGAAAACTCCTCAAGTGGCTGATTGCAACCCTTATTTCACAGAAAATACAAACAAGGAATCACGATTGAATTACAATTAAACTGGATGGAGTTGGCGACGACTTATAAGCATATAAAACGCATCCGAGAGCCAATGGCAAGAACATGTACCCGAACGTGCATGTGTACATCCGAAAAAGTTCGACTTCTTGAAATCAACAGAAATTGAATTCTCACTAAGGGTTATTAAGAGAAGACTAGATCATATAGCCGAAGCTTATTAGCTCTGCAGAATCAGACACGGATGGCCACTAATGAACTACAACCCTGGATTTATAATATTGGGAATCGACCGAGCATCACGATGACCAAAGAAGGATACAACACCTTGGGAGGATAAATTGGAGGATAATGACTATTCAAGAAACATGGTGGATTTCTTTCTGAAGACAAGGAATCCTCGCTGATTCAAAGCGTGTTGTGTTGCTTCACACGACACACTTTGGGGGGCAAGTGTTAACCGACATCTTGGCCCGGTTACAAAACGACGGTTGAAGGAATTATCATTAGCACTAGACAAGATTCCGATCAAGGAGAGACTGGAGGTGGTAGCAAGTTTTTAGGCCCACAATAAAGCAAGAGCATTCGGCCTGCCTAGCCTGGTGCGTAGATTCACCCACTATAGGCAGAGGCACCTTGTTCCTAAGCCCATGAAGGAAGTCCAACCCATCTTCCTCTATAAATAGAAGGGCAGGGGCACAGTGAAATGGACCTTTTTTTGGAGAACACTGGGGAGACTCTGCCATTTTTTATACTCTCCTCTTTTTAATTCAAACTTGTATTCAAGTCATCAATATATGGATTGTATCTGTATTCAACTACTTGTGAAAGAAATAAAGATCAAAACTCAAAGTGGACGTAGGCAATTACGCCGAACCACTATAAATCCGGTGTTCTTACTTTCTTCATTTAAATTAGCATATTCTTCCTTGTTTAATTTAACTTCATCACTTACATCTCTACACAATCTTTCTCAACGAGTTTAGTGACCAATTTTGGTGCTAACAAAGCGCATACTCCCAATTGATCGATCTGACCTCGAGCCTTGGTGAATGATTTGAATTCGAACTCGAATAATTGCCTTGGACTTGGACTTTTGACGTTTTGACCATTGGTTCAATTTTGATGACATCGAAAACTCTAGTGCCTTTGACCACTTAACCCCGACGAGCTTCAAATTTGCTTAACTGGACTTAATTGTTTCACTGCATATCTGAATTCCTATCGAAGCTCGTCGATGAAACTGCAACTTATAAAAAATAACATCAAACTTCGACTTGGAGTTATAGTTAATAACTGAATGGTGTGGTTGTGACGGTCAGCGATGATGGTCCTTCTGGCTGGATTCCGAAGTCTCGTTCGTTACACGTTTTCTTTAATCCGGTCTACCTTTCCAAATAATATACAGCACTGCACTGCACAACATGCTCACACACTTTACACTGGGGGATGCACAAGCGTTATTTGTCAGTTTAACAATGATTTTTTATAAGCTAGCTGGTTATGGATCCTTCAAGTTCTCAACAGCCGGAATTTCCAAGTTCTGCTCCTTCAACTATTGAGATACCGGTTATAGAGGCCGAAGTTATTGAGACAGCGCCGGACGAACGTCAAGGGGCTCGGTTCATCCTTAACCCATCAGATTCCGTGCCGTTGGGTATTTCTGAAGACATGCTAGGCCGGATCTGCTTAAGGCACGGTTTGTCACTTGACGACGTGCTACTTCCCGAACCAACCGACATGCCACACAATCCCCCGGAGAGGTTTACTGCTTTTAACCGTCATGCCTGCACGGTGGGGACACTCCCTCCCTTTAACGACTATATAAGGGAGACGTTATTGTTTCTTGGTATAGCCCCGTCTCAGCTACACCCTAACGGGTATGCCTTGCTAAACAACACCTTCATCCTGTTTATGGAGATCCTCTTTTGACCGCCGAAGCCGATCAAGATTAGATATTTATTCAATGTTAAGAGCCGTGGAGATAGCCCTTCCTTCACCTTCCTAGAGGTAGTCAAAAGTTGCCATATTGTGCTGGGTTCCTGGGGGAGGCTAAGTTATTAAAAGTCCAAATGGTTTTACGTTTGGTGTCCCCCTGGGTTTGCTAGGCGTTGGTTAGATAGACGTAAGTGTCGCCATCCTCTCTTGAACTACTGAGATGTTAGTGACCGACTTCCAAAAACTGACATACTTTTCTTTTCTTATAGCCGCAATCTCTCGCCCCGATGGCGCATACTTCCGAGAGCTTGTTCAAATTGTTCAAGCGTTTCCGGGCGAAGAGAGGCACATAGACTTAGTCCTAACCGACAGGAATTTGAGGGCCGTCGGGCTAATAGAACGAAGACAGAGCATACACCTGGATGTGACACAAACGGTGGCCCCGAAGAAACACGTGAAACGCAAAGCGCCCACAGTTGTGATCACCGAAGAAGTTGATCCAGAAAGAACTCCTACCGATACCGAGCTCCATGTCGTGCCTCCTTCCGACGTACAGGATTCCGGAGGAAAAAGGAAAGGCAAGGCCGCTGCATACAAACGCTCTGAATCTAAAAGATTTAAATCCATAGTGGTGTCTTTACCTTTCCAGGGGGTTAGAATTTTAGAGGCTCCTCCCCCGCAAGTGGAGAATCCGTTTGCAGAGCTTGATGATATTCCGATCCCGGATTCTGTGTCGTCTCCACACAACGCCGGGATGGAAGGGCTTGATAGTGCTTTTGAACCGAGCGGGTCACTTGCTATGAGTGAAACCGACATTTCCGGTTGGTCGGGGGATTGCACATGCATACACTTCACCACACTACATGATTCACAACTGTACTTCACCCGACTTAGGAAGTTACTAACTCTTTCTTTACTTCTCATTTTCAGGTACTATGTCCGGAAGGGGATCTATGCTTGGTAATCTTCGTTCTGCTCGAAAAGCTTCTGGTTATTACGAATCCCACAGGAGGGATTCAGACAGAGATCGCGATCGCGATTATTCTAACTAAGATAGATACGTGCGTGACATGGAGAGAGAATACCGACACAGATCTAGATCGCGCTCTCCTTCCCCTAGACTTCCGTCACCTTCTCCTGTTCAAACTTCATATCCACTAGAGCCTCCTCGTCATAGGCCATCCTCTCATGCTTCTAGGTCCGAAACTCATCTTCAAAGAGTCGAGACTTCATCTTCTCTGGTTACAGAGTAGGTCCCCGCTGATCCCACTGGAAAAGGGGCCCTTAAGTTGGCTCAAATGAAGAAGGATTTTCTAAACATCTGTTTCGACGGCTATGTCTTTCCTCCCCACTTGAAGAGAATTCCGTCAGGGGTAGAAGGCACAATGCACGATTATGTCCACGACATCTACACCCAATATCGAGAGTGGGCGAAGGCTGCTGAAAAAGCTTCTAAAGTGGCCTTAAGGCGGGCTAAAGAGATCGAGAAGATGGAGACCGAGCTCACCAAAATGGATCGCATTATCCAAGTACTTTCTGCCGAGTCCGAATCTTCTCTGAAATCTGAGATTGAGGCCATCAAGAAGGCTGACGAAGCGAAGGCATAAATGGAGAGGTTGAGTCAGGCACATGTTGCCCTGGTGGAAGAGATGGGCCACCGTAACACTAAGGTTATCGCCGAACGGGATGCGGCGGTCAAAGAGCTTAATGAACTAAAAGCCAAATTTTCCAGCCTGGTCAAAGAAAAAGATGACGCGAACAACGCAGCTCAAGAGGCGTGTGATCAGGCTGTTCTGCTCAGGGGAGAACGGGATGCGGCGGTGGCCAAAGTCCCAAAAGTGGAGACTGAGGTTGAGGAAAGGGTGAAGTTGGCCGAGTCCAGGCTAGAGGCTGACATTGAAGATCTTCTTGTGGTCTACAATGCTAATGTGCTGAGGCACAGGGGCTTAGCCCGGCTCGATGACTTTTCGACTCATCTCCACAATGCTTGGAGTCGTCTAGTTGAGGAAGAAAAAGAGGCACATCAGGGCGAGTCTGTAGATGAATTCGAACTCGAGAACCGCATTTTGACTGATGATGAAAAGAAGGTTCTCCACGAGTCGATGATTCTGCGTGAGAAGGAAAAGCTTGGAACCCGGCATTTTGAGGTGGGAGAGGGTTCTGGAGTTGATTGTCATGAAGCAAGTCTCGAAGTTCCTGTGTCAATCCAGCCCGGATCCTGGTCTGCGGTCGATCCCCAGGCTGTTCCTGCTTACAATCCGGATCAACTGCAGATGTCTTCGGTTGCTGCGCAAGTTACTGATGTCGTCGTCGAACTGAGGAAGGTATTCTGAACATTCCACTTCTCTTAAATCGGAACCTTAGATCGAGTTAAGTCCTAACAATTCTTTTATTCTGTCCAGTGATTGATGCCGCACCGGCCATGCCTCCTGCTACTCAAGAGTTATATCAAACGTAGGAGGCTATTACGACCGAGGCAACCTCCATGAGTACAACTGTTCCGCTCGACGATCTACAGGGAGGTACAATTATGTTTGACGAGCAGTTGATGAATGAACTCTTTCGCCATCACGGCGATCCGCTTGCTGATTTGCCACCCGTCATGAGTGGAACTGATCCTGCTGCAAGTTCTTCAATGCCAACTGCCGATCCCCCAGTGTGGCTCGAGCGATAACCGAAGAGGATATGTTCGCCCAAATTAACGCTGAAATGGCAGCAGCGGCTCAGGGTAGAAGCTTTGGAGGTGGGATGGAAGCATCAGGGCCTGCTCCTCTTAGAATGATATCTCCCGGTGGTGCTGTCTTTCTCACCAGCTTGCCCATTCCACCGTCTGTAATTGATCCCGTTCCTCCGGCTCCGCCCATAGGAAGCATTCTCATTCACACGAGTTCGGAGGAGGACGTCGACATAATGCCATCGCCGGAAGACCAACCGCCGAAAGGCACGGGCTTAAAGAGGATAATTGGCGATGGCTCAAGCGGGTCCACACTGAAGAGGAAGCCAAGGAAGAAGAGAGACTAGGCATGATCGTCTGACGTACTTTGATTTTCTTTTGCATTTTGTTAGCCGTGTATAGATGCGGGTTCGGCCCCTGCTAGTAGGGATTTTTTGGAAACTTGTACACGAACGTCTTTTATAATCAATAGAAATGAAACTTTTCCTTTTTGACTTCCTTTTTTGTCATTGTGTATTTGTTTAAGTGTTTCGGTGTCTGAACTGCACTTGTGAAATTTTAGTTTCCGAATGAAGTTTTGTTCCTGTTCGCCAAGTTCGAGTAACGTGGACATGGCTTGTGACTGAGAAGCGAGTTGAATTCTGACGTTTCATCGCTCCAATCAATGGTTGATGCTTGAGTTCTGCCCCCCAGTCTTAGGGATGCACAGTAGACTGTCAGTCGACGATCGCTTCTTACTTATAACATGCTGAGCCTTGTGCCGCCGAATGGACGTCTGAGTCAAGTGGAGATTGAGTAATGCATCCATGCTTGTTTGATTGTCGATAATCATTTCCGCATTCCGGGGATCCTCATTTGTTTACTGGCGAATGGTCACGCTGGCTCGAGTTTCAATCACATGCCCGCCGTTTGGGGACTTGGGATTGGTTTTTGTACTCCGACTCGCGCTTTAGGAGTTTGGAGTTGACACTTATACTTCGATCCATGCTTTGGGAACTTTGAAGTTGGTGTTCAGGCTCCGTTCTGCATTCTGGGAATCCGGAGTTGACATATATGCTTCGACTTGCTCTCGGGAAATTCAGAACTGATGTTTATACTCCGACTCGCGCTCTGGGAGTACGGAGTTGGATATTTAAACTCCACTTCACACTCCGGGAATATGGATTTGAATGTTTATACTCCAGTTCGCGCTCTGGGAGTACGGAGTTGGATGTTTATACTCCACTTCGCACTCCGGGAATATGAAGTTGAATGTTTATACTCCAGTTCGCGCTTTGGGACTTCGGAGTTGGATGTTTATACTCCACTTCGCACTCCGGGAATATGGAGTTGAATGTTTATACTCCGGTTCGCGCTTTGGGAATTCGGAGTTGGATGTGTATACTCCACTATGCACTCCGGGAATATGGAGTTGAATGTTTATACTCCGGTTCGCGCTTTGGGAATTCGGAGTTGGATGTTTATACTGCACTCCGCACTCCGGGAATATGGAGTTGAATGTTTATACTCCGGTTCGCGCTTTGGGAATTCAGAGTTGGATGTTTATACTCCACTTCGCACTCCGAGAATATGGAGTTGAATGTTTATACTCCGACTCGCGCTCTGGGAGTTCGGAGTTGAGGGAGGATTGTCGTGTACCAATCCCTTTTTTGACTTTGATGTGATGGCTTGCCCCCGACCTCGGGTTTCACTTAGGGAGTGATTGGTTGCACCGCAGCCACTCTTTATTTGAATAAATCCCACCGTATGATGAGACTTAGCTCTCCATGCATAGTGATGGTCATATGAAGTATTTCAAGTAAATCACAGCTCTGGCTCGAAGAGGTTGCATTTTATTGCTGAAATAAGAAAGTATGGCAAAGTCAGTTGCCTTATTACAAGTTCTAATTTCGAAATGCATAAACAAATTGCAGAAAAGGAACGTAAATGGATAAAGATATCCTGTCAGGTGTAGTAGCGGCGAAGGCTCTCGCTATTCCAAGCTCTTGGCAGAGTAAGTCCGTCGACGGTCGATAACTTGAATGTGCCATCTCCGAGCCTTCGTTCAATGACATACGGTCCTTCCCATGTCGGTTTCATGTGTAAAGGAACCGGATAGATTCTTTTTAAGACGAGATCGCCTAGTTCGAAGGTTCGCGGATGGACCTTGGCGTTGTACAATCGGGCGACTCGACTTCGATGCGCAGCTGCCCTCAAATCAGCCTCGTCACGCTTCTCATCCAGTAGATCAAGAGATTCAGCAAGTAATATAGCATTTGTCTTTGGATCATAGTATGACAAACGATGAGAAGGTACTTCTAGCTCGACTAGAATAACGGCCTCTGAACCGTAAGAAAGAGCGAACGGAGTGTGGCCGGTCGCGGTCTTGTGGGTTGTTCGGTAAGCCCATAGAGCCATAGGAAGTTCATCGACCCATTTGCCCCCGACCTTTTCTAGTCGTTTTTTCAGAATGGACTTTATAACCTTATTGACCGCTTTGACCTGTCCGTTTGCCTGAGGGTGTGCAACTGCGGAGAATTTCTTTTGGATGTGAAATCGTTTGCAGAAATCTTTAAATTCAGCACTGTCAAATTGGGTTCCATTGTCCGTAATAATGGTGTGTGGGAGGCCAAATTGACAGATGATGTTACGAACCACAAAGTTGATTACTTTCTTCGTTGTAATGGTAGCGAGAGCCTCGGCTTCAGCCCACTTTGTAAAGTAATCAACTGCGACGATGGCGTACTTCGCACCACCTTTTGCCAGAGGCAGAGCACCGATGATGTCGATGCCCCACATTGCGAACGACCATGGGTTGACCATTTGCGTTATCTCAGTAGGAGGAGCTCTAGGGATTCAGGCACATTTCTGGCACCTATCACATTTCTTCGCATATTCCAACGGATCACGATTCACGGTAGGCCAGTAATATCCGTAGCGAAGTATTTTCTTGGCAAGTGCTTGTCCCTCGGTGTGATCGCCACATTCTCCCTCATGCACATCGCGCAGCACTTGTTTGATTTCGTTGTGAGCGATACACCGGAGTAAGGGGACCGAGTACCCCTTTCTGTACATGAGCCCATTCTGGATGGTAAACCTTGATGCCTTTCGAAGGACCTGTCTTTTTTCACTCATGCGCTCCGGCAGGGTCCCGTACTCAATGTAATTTCTGAGTGGAGTCATCCATGAATCCCTTTCGGGGACGGTTTCACATACCCGGTTCGTTTCCGCCCGGTCGATACTTAGGGAAGATAGCGTTTCTACGGGAACCAGTCCCATTCGTTGAGCTTCGCCTGTGCTGGCTAGTTTTGCCAACGAATCGGCCTTTTGGTTGCATTCTCGAGGTATACTGAATATGGCGTAGTAATCGAAATGGTCTAGTACTTCCTTAGCTTGCGCTAAATAAGCAGCCAACCTTTGATCTCTTGCTTGATACTCTCCTAGTACTTGACACACACCAAATTGTGAATCACAGTAAATTTCCACCGCGATAATTCTCAGATCTCTTGCAAGTTTTAAGCCGGCTAGGAGGGCTTCATATTCAGCTTCATTATTAGTCGCATGGAAATCGAACTTTAAGACGTAACATATGGATCGACCTTTGGGAATTTCAAGCACAATACCGGAGCCTGAACACCGGTCGTTTGATGCTCCGTCAGTATAAAGTTTCCAGACATACTTGGGGGATTCACTGGCTTCAGGCAAGTCCTCTGGGATGGTAAATTCAGCTATGAAATCGGCTAGGACTTGTCCTTGTGTGGTCCGTCTCGGAGCGTAAGTAAGGTCAAATTGGCTCAGTTCGATGTTCCACTTGAGTAACCTTCCAGACGTCTCAGGCCGCGAGAGGACCTGTCGTAACGGCTGGTCAGTGTAAACATTAATGGAATGTGCCTGGAAGTATGGTCGGAGTTTTCTTGATGCAATGACAAGGCAGTAAGCCAACTTTTCCAACTTCGGATAATTTCTTTCAGCCCCAGTCAATCGTTTGCTGACATAGTATACGGGCCTCTGTATCTTGTCTTCTTCTCGGATTAATGCAGCGCTGATAGCATTTTCTGATATCGCCAGACATATGAACAACTTCTCATGATCAATGGGCTTTGACAGTATCAGTGGCGTAGACAGATGTTGGACTAGTGCTTGGAAAGCACCCTCGCACTCTGTGGTCCATTCAAAGTTTCGTTTCCCTTTTCGAATCAGATCGAAGAAAGGAATGCATTTGTCAGTGGACTTTGAAATGAACCTGCTCAATGCTGCTACCTTCCCATTGAGACTCTGGACTTGCTTTATAGTTTTGGGAGTTTCAAGATTTTTGATTGCCCAAATCTTTTCGGGATTGGCTTCGATCCCCTGGGCTTTAACGATGAACCCAAGGAACTTTTCGGATGCAACTCCAAAGTGACATTTCAGTGGGTTGAGCTTCATCTTGTATTCCCGAAGTATGTTGAACATAGATTCCAGGTCTCTTACATGGTCAGTGGAGAGTCGTGACTTCACAAGCATGTCGTCTACATACACTTCCATAGTCTTCCCGATTTGATTAGCGAACATCCGATTGACCAACCGTTGGTAAGTAGCTCCGGCGATCTTGAGTCCGAACGGCATAACCTTGTAACAGTAAAGTCCCAGATTGGTCACGAAGCTGGTGTGTTCTTGATCGGGTAAATGCATCGGTATCTGATTGTAGCTTGAATACACATCCATGAAGGATAAGAGTTCATGTCCGGCCGTCGAATCCACTAGCTGATAAATCCTAGGAAGCGGGAAACTGTCTTTGGGGCATGCTTTATTCAGATCGGAATAGTCGACACATGTTCTCCACTTCCCATTTGGCTTTCGGACGAGCACGGGATATGACACCCATTCGGGATATAGCGCATCTCGAATGAATCCGTTTGCTTCAAGCTTTTCTACTTCCTCTTTAAGGGCGGCAGATCTCTCTGGATCCATACCGCTCCTTTTTTGTTTGACCGGGACATGCCGCGGGTCAATGTTCAGAGCGTGGCTCGTGATGTCCGGCGAGATCCTACACACATCAGAATGTGTCCAAGCAAATACGTCAAGATTTGCCCGCAGAAATTCAACCAATTCCTCTTGAGTTTGCTGGCTTAGCTGAGACCCAATCTTTATTATTTTTGAATCATCGTTATTGTCAATTGGACATCAATCATTAGTTCGGGTGGGGATGCTTGACTTTCTTTAGATTCTCCTTCGTCTTCAGTTTCTCTCGGGTCAAGGTCCTTGAGGAATTGGCTGGGGTGCCCGGGCCTGGGCCCGGGCGTTAATTGTCAATTGTCGGTGAAACGGACGCAGAGAGACTCCTCTACGTTCTTTCCCTTCTCCTTCCGCTGTGCTTCCTGTAACTCAGCAACATAGCAGGCTCTAGCAGTGGCCTGATCTCCATGAACGATTCCTATTCCATGATCAGTGGGAAATTTCAAGGTCAAACACCATGGGGCAATGGCTACTCTTAACTCAGCGAGGGCCGGTCGGCTCAAGAAAGCATTGTAAGGGGAGTCTATGTCCAGAACAATGAACTGCAACATTCGTACTCTCCGACGTTCTCCTACTCCCAGTGGGAATTGTGGCACTTCCGTTGAAACCATGGACTCGAGACTGACAAGGCTTCAAGTCTGCGGCTTCCATCTTCATTTGATCATAAGCTCGCTTGAACAAAATATTCACAAAGCTTCCACTGTCGACTAAGATCCTTTTTATCCAAGTGGGACCTACTTGTGCAGAGATGACTAGTGGGTCGATAGTGGGAGCTTCGATTTTATCTGTGCCTCTGCTTCTGAACACGATGTCATCCGTTATTGTTTTCTGTTGCTTGGCCGGAGCCCCCTCGTCAAAACTACTACAACACTCGAAGTCCGCATGCCTGATAGAACTGGCATACGACTCCATTTCCTTCCAGCTTCGATCTGCCGGGTGAGGACCACCACTTATTGCATTGATGACCAACCTCCCGTCCGTACGAGCGGGTTCTTCCTGCCTTTCCTGGTTCGGTGTGCGATTCTGATTTGATGGGCCCGCACCACCGGATTGCGGCGCCCGTACATACTGATCCAACTTCCGCTCTCGTATCAGTTTTTCAATGAGGTTTTGTAAGTGACGACACTCATTGGTGTTGTGGCCATAACTCTCATGGAATCTACAGAACTTTCCTGTTTGGATTTGTCTTTCAATTGGTGGTTTCAGGGCAGGCTTCTTATACTGCATGGTATTGCAGGTCTGCAAGCACACATTTTCCAACGACGTGTTCAATGGAATGTAGTTTTCGTACATGGAAGCTCTACGTCGTGGTCCACGATCCTGATCGTGTTTTTTGTTCTAATTTCTATTGTCCCTCTGCTGATTCTGCTTATTTTGGACGTTCAACTGGACTTTTCCAGAACTATCTCCGGTCTGTTTAACAGCGACGTTACTCTGGATACCTTTGATGTTGGGACCTGCATCATCCTGCTTCCTAGACTGTCTCGCATCCTCCCTTCTCAGGAATTGGGCTGCCTTGGAATAGAAACGGTCCAATGACGTAGGTGGTTTCCCAGCTAACCAACTTCCGAACTCGGAATCAGCATCAATCCCCTTAGTTAGAGCCATCAGGATAGAGTTATTGTTGGGATTGCTTATTTCTGCGCACGCAGCATGGAATCGCTCTAAGTAATGTCTAAGCATTTCTCCGGGAGCTTGCGTAACACTAGACAGAGTGTTAACGTCCTTCGGCCTCGCCACATGCATACGGAATTGTTCGACAAACTTGGTGGCCATCTGGTCAAAGTTAGAGATGGATCGCGGTGGCAAACGAGTGAACCACATGGTAGCGATGCCTCCCAGGGAAATGGGGAAACTACGGCACTTTACTGCGTCATCAGCTCTAGCAGCATTCATCAGCCATTCGTATTTCAGGACGTGTTGATTGGGGTCAGAACTCCCTTCATAAACTGGAAAAGCTGGCATCCTGAAGTGCCGAGGTGGTTCAGCATATAAAACATCATCGGTGAAAGGGGTATGACTTTGGGAGATTCCCCAGTCGTCATTAGATAGACCCTGACTTTCATGGATCATTTGGCGAACATCGCTGGTATATCTGTCGTTTGGACACTCGGAGCATGTTGTGCCAAGGTGTGGTTGGGTTCCACAGTGCGAGTCTAGACCGGACGCGGTCGACGGTCCGTGCCTCGCCTCCTTGGTTCAACATCCTCTGGGACATAAGGTTCAGGAGTCTGCTCCCATCGGTTATGTTGAGGATCAGCTTGATTCCTAGCGTCACCTCCTCGCCCAGCAGTGGTGGTAGTAGCAATGTTGCCGGTAACATGATAAGGAGCAGCTCCTCCCCGAGTTGAAGGTTCTGTGCGGAGGCTAACGGATGGTCCAGCTCTTGGTTGCCCAAGGTTCGAAGCAGGTTGGTGTCCCGTGGTCTGGGTGTAGCTTCCACCCAACCGTGGACGTGTTGATCTAGTTTGGCCATCAGAGGAGGCTGAGCTCTCTGTGGAGGAGTGAGAACCTTGGTCTCTTCTAGATCTCCTTCGCCTTTGGCGATTTAGCTGATTAGTCAACTCCGTGTTGGCACGTAGTTGCTCCGCTAGCTGTTGTCGACTTTGGGTCAACTCCTGAAGCAATGTCTGGAATTCTTGTCTAGTGATTGGACCTGATGGATCTTAAGGTCCTGCAGCATTTTGGTTGGATGGAGGTGATTGCATGGGGTTTTTTCGGTCCCGTGCTCCTTTATCAGCGGCTGCATAGGTGGTATGTGTGCTCACCATAATGAATTGATGAAGTCCTTTCCTAGATCTGATTGCAAATCTGAGTAGAATGGAAGGGCTTCGAAGTTCTAGATCTGGATCTTCTTCTTAGATTTATGCAATCCAATATAGATAGGAGATCCAAAGAGTGGGAGAAAAATTCGGTTTTCTCAGTGAAAGCACCAAAGTGTTTGTACCAAAATTGGACACAACACTCTTCGGAAGTCTTTGAAGAGATAAAGTGAAGAAATTAAATGAAAAAAGAGGAATTATCTAACAAAAACTCCAAATTTCAGAAATAAGAATAATTAAAGTGCAAGGAGACACAAGGATTTAGAGTGGTTCGGCGTATAGCCTACGTCCACTATGAAGTAGTTTGTTTTATTGATCTTCCTTTGATGTTTACAAGTGAATGCAATGAATTACGAGAGGTAGTTATTATTTGCAGCAGTGAATCTTGTTGGTAGCAGCAGCGACAGAGTTCAGATCTGGATCTGGCAGAGTCCGGGCATTGGAGATCGCAAAAAGGAAGAAGAACCCCTTTTCTGTTGGCTTTAGGGGTCTATTTATAGGTGTAGGAGGTTGATATTTCGCTCAGATCTCGGGAGAATCTCTCTGGCACGTGACCAGGCCCGTACCCCCAAGCCCGTGAAGTTTCGGTCCGATCCGTGATTGACACGAGCTGATTTCGACTCGCTCAAGATTTCATCCAATGGAGTCGAAATTTGGCGTGGACATTCTTTAGCATACACGTAGTATTCTGTGAAAATTTCATAGCATTTGGACTGGTAGATTGGGAGATATGATCGATACGAAATGAAGTCTTCGGCAGGCTGTTCCCTTCGACTCGCTTCCATTTCGACTCGCTTCCATTCGACTCGATGACGTGGCACTTGATTCTTACTCTGTCCTGGATTTTTCTTCGAGCGAGTCGAAGTGGGTACTTGGTCGAGCGAGTCAAAGCTAGAACTGGTCGAGCGAGTCGAAATGGGACGTTTTGGGAGGTTTGAGCAGTGGAGTCGAAGTTGATGGAGTCAAACCAGTTGTCTGAGCGAAGCGAGTCGAAGTGTGCACTCTTGATGGCTTTAAACTAGAGCAAGTCGAAGAGAGCAGCTTTGAGGGATGTGGAGCGAGTCGAACCTGATCGACTCGAGATTGGCCTCTGAGCGAAGCGAGTCGAAGACGTCACTCATGGGTGCTGCGAAGCGAGTCGAAGTTGGCTTCAAACTGAGCGTTAGGAAGCGAGTCGAAGGAGCGAGTCGATTGGTAGTCGATCTCCATCCAACCTTGCATCGTCCATAACTTGAGCATATGAACTCGGATTGACTTGAGATTTGAAACGTTGGCTCTCTTGGCTTAGCTTGCCATGCCCTATCAATTTTGGCTCGATCCGGACTTGGACAAAATTCATCGATATCCGTGGTGAGCCCATGTATAACTGATCTCTGTGACGGACCGTTCACTGGTTACTAGTCAATTCCTTGGTATTTCGGCCTTGCCAAAAGGCGGGATAACAATACCTCCACTGTATCAACTACCGAGCAATCGAATGCCGGAAAACCGAATTGTTATGGTGAAAAAGAAGAGGTAGAAGAAGACAGAAGAAAAAGAAAGAAGAAACAACATAAAACACGGAACAATAACAGAATCTCACATTCGCAGCGGAACAACATATAATAGATAAATAAATAATCTTTAAATCTAAGAACTATATCATTTTATACATTACATCATCATCAGAGTTTACAACAACAATATACAACACAACTGGATAGTTATATGAACATGTCCTCATACAGAATACACAGCGGAATAATAATATCATATACAAGTGATACGTCTCGTCATCCAGCTCGCCACTGAGCTCCAAAGCATCTCCTGAATCCAGGATGACCTGATAACCTGACTCTAGACTGCCCGTGTGGAAATTGGTGGGCAACTAGAGTTTAGGAAGGAAACAATAAACTCTAGGTCAGTCATGGTGACTGGTGTGATAACTAAAACAATTATTATCCTTAAAACAACAACAACAAAGAAAGTGGAAAATATCCACAATGCTTTTGGAAAATGAAACTACCATAAGACCTCCCGCCACACACACAATGCAAATGCAGAATTGGAGGAGATTTCTTCTTATGATAGTCAAATATGCTTACTACGCAAAAACATTTGATTATTATTATTAGTGCATAGTGTAGGAAATCATTTCGAAAGTATAATATTAATCTTAGCCAGCATAGGCATTTCACGTTATGCCTACTATAGCTACTATGTTCAATAGCAGGTTACCGCCACATTCCATAGCAGGTTATACAACTAAAACCGTACAAGGCTCGTATTGTTTCTTTGGATTTCCAACAAATGGTCAGGCTAAAAAACTTACTACTGCCAATGGGATCGCCTCTGGATGGACGTCCCGAGAACCTAACCGAATCTCTGCCAACAGAAGGCCGGGTTACCTCTGTCACTAGGTAACTACTACACGAATATGCCACCCCCCCGGTCCTTTGGGACCTTTATCCGAGCGCTCGATAACCAACATCACACAGTAATATATATAGTGTGTCCGCATGAGTAAGTATCTAGGCTCCATACCATGATACCACCCTTTTCCAGAAGGAAATGACATACCCTAAAGGGAGCGACCCTCATAACCTTGCCGCATCATTCCTGTTTCGACCATTTCCGGGTTGTGAGGCTCTGACGAAGTCTCGTCCACAAAGCTACGCTTTTTCACAAAGCCATGCCCTGATCAACAAATGATCAATAAATAATCATCACACAGCAACACTCAGCATGCCACATTACCAAATTGGGAATATATCGCTGATAAATTTCAACTACATAACCTCTGAGCTCATACGTCTCACAAATACCCGGTCTTCACCACCAGTCTTCAATACGATCCATATCATCGTATCACTAATTCAGAATGGGTTATATGACCCAAAGGTCATTTCCTGGCTAACCCGAATAGTGAGCACAAAATTTAAAACATATGGATATAGGGATTTCAATTAAGTCACAACTTATTACCCAAATCCTTTCCTTTAAATGGTTTAAACAAATTACCATTTTAAATCTTTAAACAAAAGATTTATTTCACAAAGTTCACCCAGTTTCACAAAGATTCATTCACATATTTCCAAATCAATTTCCATTTCAATTTGATTAACCCATTAAATCTTTTAAATTAAGATTTAATTTATAGCTTTCAAAACTATTCACAATTCAAGTCTTTTATAATATAAAAGATACACCCTTTCAAAATACACTTTGATTTCAAAATAAAGTTTAATCATCTTCACAAAGGTTAATTCATAGTTTTTCCAAACTATTTACAATTTCATTTCAACTTGAATTGTTACGATACAAATTGGGAATCCTTTTCTCTTTATGAAAGCTATTATTATCTGGAAACAGATAGTTTTCGTTTTGGGAAAAACTGGTTACAATTACATAGTTTAAAGCCATTCAAGTATAAAACTTGAATTTAAATTTAAATTTCCAAAACCATATTTTAAATGGTTAAAATCCCATATAAACACCTTTTATACTTACAAAATCTTTTAAACCAAAATTCCCAAATTCTGAATTCAATTTCAAAATATTGAATCCAAACTTAAATCAAATGATTTAAATTCCAATTCTATTAAGTTATTTAAAATAACTTTTATTTTTGAAACTCATTTCAAAAACTTTCAATTCTAATTCCAAAACAATTTTGGGTTCAAAAACTCAATTTTCCAAAATTGATAAAAATTTGTGACTTAACCGATTTCCACGTGAAATCCACTTTTGTGTGTGTATTGTGTAGTCCACGGGTTTAACACAATAGTGCAACAACATTCAACCATCACAGATCAAATCTAACAATATAATTGATAAGCGGTATAAACGATAATGCTTATCTTTCATCCACAGATCGCAGATATATATATCACAGATAAATAAATCACAGATCACACACAAAACAGGATATATCACAAAGCATCACATATCAGAGATGTCAAACAATTCAACATCCAATATAATCCAAACGTCCATAAGTAGGATTAATTAAATTATATGATTAATTTAAAGTCAGATAAATTTCTATAAATCAATTTTACTAGTTATAGTAAATTAATAATCAATTAATTTCAAATTGATTTCAAAACACCAAATCAAATTTTCAACGAATTTCCAAATTATTTCCTTTTTAAAATAAATTTCTTTATCTCTTCAAATCTATTTAAAAATCCAATTTCAAATAAATTCTTCAATTTATAATTGATATTTCCGAAATCCATTTATTAAGCCCTTTTTCCCAAAATTTAGAATTTACTTCAATACAGTTCAAAAATAAGACTTTTATCTTTTAACTCCTTTTAAATTTATCCAATTATCAAAAAAATAAATTTTTCGATAATTTTCAACTTATATTTCGAAAATCCAATTTTTATTTATTTTCGGTATCCAACGATACCAAAAATATACCTGGCTAAATTATAGCCGTCAACAATTTCAATCACAATATAATCACACGGCGATTATAAATAAATTAACGCACAACATTGAAATAAATTCAAATGTTTGAGGAATCTTGTTGGATCCCTCCAACCTGTTTCCCTGCATCCACAGATGTTAGCACAATACCAATTCCACTTCAATGTGGAATATCGCGGTATATGGGATTTATAAAAATTATCCGCTATTATGCGGCGCAATAGGGTCTCATCCGCTATATAATGCGGGAAATCAACTCCAAATACATATATAATACCAATTCCACTTCAAAGTGGAATTATCGCGGTATATGTTTTTAATAAATAACCTCCGCTTAATATACGGCGTATAGGGTCTATTTAACACAATAGATAACAATTATCATCCAATTCACACAATCAAGCAATTTAAAATCTAACTATTTAAAATTTAAATCGAAATAAAATATTTTATTGAGTAAGGAGTTCTCACCTTGCTTTCAATAACGGTTGCAGTATTTTATTTCGAATAAAATTAAACAGGCGTTTAATTTTACTCAAAATTTTCACTAGCTCCAATCGACTCCAAACCAGCTCCATTGCGAAGAGCTCGACAATACGGTTCTAATGCAACTTGTTTCGTAAATTTTCGACCTCATATGACAAAGATACGATATTTTAAAGTTTATACGAATTTAATATATAAATATTTACAATTCTTTTTATATTTTAAACCTAGATCGCATCAGATCCATTGATTTCTAGAGCAACAAATCTCGGCCGCATTCGCATCCTCTTCTCCACCCAGTTCCGTTCGATCGCGAAAATAACCCAACACGCCGCCGTGTAACCCTAGATCGACGCGACCCCATGCCCACTTCCATGCCGATCGGCGAGTGCCATTCGAACCGCCCTGCCGCCGCGAGACTCCACAATGAACGGCGTGAAGCTCGGTCGTACGTGTGCCTCGAAATTCACGAATGAAGCCCGGTCATTCGAATGAATATTGTCGTCAATCCGTGACGAAATTTACGATCATAGCCGTTGGATCTGTAGATCTCACCACCCTCTACAAATCTCTAGTTGAAGTCTCGGCCTAAAAACTGATGGATGGAGAGAAAATCAAGGAAGAAGTTTGGTGTTTTTCAGCCATTGATAGAATAACTTGCGGCCAGACCTAGAAGGAAGAGGTTTTTTTGCAAAAATGAAGAAACAAGTCTTTTTATAGAAAATTCGCCAAAATCACTATTCATCTCCAAATTTCCGAACTCCAAATCTCATGCGGTGATCGGTGTTTATAGGGTTTAACCCGCGTTTCGGACACAATGGAATAGGTATCGGGAGCCAATTCAATCTTCTGTGCGAGTTACGGAGATAAACGATCAAATTTAAATCAAACCGATTTAAAACGATTTTGATGCGTTTTGGCTTGCCCCGGACAAACGACAACTCCGATTGATACGAAAATTGAAATCTTACAATAATTTCACATTATGGATCCGATGAAACTAGTTTTGTTGAAATCCGAGACTGTTTGAAAAATGGTCATTTTACTTGCCAATTAAATATTAAAATATTCAATTTTCACAAATTAACTTTTAAATCAATTTTAAAAGTTCTATAACATCATTCTAACTCCAATATGATTTAATATAACTTTATAAATCATTTTTATTCACATTAAACCCAATTTCCAATTATTTCTGGAATTTCAAATATTAAATTGTCGATTTAATTAAACAATTAAATCTAGATATTCGGAAAATAATTTATTCGACTTACAAATCTTACTCATTAATATTTAAAATCAATTTAAATATATGAATTTCAAATGACGGAAATTCTGGGTCGTTACAAACTTCTCTCCTTAAAAGAATTTCATCCTCGAAATTACAAAGTAAGAAAAATGCCCCAAATTCATTAACTTTTCAAAAATCCGTTCAAATTAGATTTACAAATCTCTTAAGTGTTTAACTTTCCCAAAAATCCAATAGTTAAACTCTTTCAAAAAATTTACTAAGTTTTCAAATCTATACTTAGTTATACTTTTCAAAACCAACCAATATCGTTTAACTTTTAACTCCAAATCCAAAATTTAGCTTTCACAAATATTCCAAAATTTCCCTAAAATTTTCTAACGCCTTAAATTTTCAGAAAAATTCGCCAGCGTCTCCTTTGCGCGGTTCGATCGTAGTAGGATCACAACAGACATAAATATATATACATCGACCCACACGGTCGAAAAAGTGTTCGGTTGTGAAGCATGGTCAAGGACGGTGGATGGGGTGGCCGGAAATGATGGTGGACGTGGTTCAGGTGAAGGGAAAGGTGGTGAGGTTCTTTGGGAAGCTGTGACATGGAATGACACTAGAATTGAGGGGAAGGTTGTGGTGGATGTTCGAGGAGGTGACGTTGGCAGAGAGGCCGAAGCTACAGGCGAAAAAGAAGGAGAGGTCGCGCGTGAGGGAGAGGGAAAGGAAATGGCAGAAGGTTTTTAGATTTGCAAAAGAAAATTTGAGTTACTGGGAAGAAGAAAGAATAAGGGAACATACGAAGGGAAGTGTTTGCTTTGATTTTGAACCGAACCATAATTGATAGGTAACGTGTATCATAAATTTGATTATAGGGAATAGAAACAGGCATTAGTGGAATTCAAGAATATTAATAGCTAGGCTGCTTGATTACAAGGTAGATATTTGAATGGTCACGTGAACAAATGGACACGAACGGTAACGATACGGTTAGTCGTCACGCAGATATCGTCGTGAACCGGATGCCGAAATAAACAAACTTATATATCGTAGCGATCAGCAAGACGAGACGATCAAAACAGGAATAAAGATATTAGTGGTTTGATTGAATTATAAAAATTCGAATTTTTCTACTGGCGGAAAATGCAAGAAAAACGCTGAAAAATAAGATCGACGGAGCCAAAGATGTCCGAATTTGGAAAAACGACAAACTGACATCTTGCTTAGAAGATGTTTTAGAATTTTCCTATGTAAAAATATTTTGGTTTTGAAAACATTTTATTTTCAACGCTTTTTAACTGATTGAATTGAAGTGAATTTACGCGCGAAATAAACTTTCATATTTTCGGACGAAAATTTTCCGGTTGCTATGTTTAACTAGACGTATTTCAAATATTAAATTTTATTTCAAAATTTTATCGTTTAAAATTTCACAAAATTTTAACTAATTACGTTAATAAAACAGTTGAAAATTACGGGTTGTTACACTCTCCCCCACTCAAAACTTTTCGTCCCCGAAAAGGAACGAGGTAGGAGAATAGAAACAACCAGAAGGAAATACAGATTTGAAATACAAAATAACAATTACTTTAAACCATATAAATTCAAATTCAAATTAATTGATATTCAATAATTGATTTAATCCAATTGATTTCACTAAAAATCAATCTCGATGATTTCTAAATTCATTATCTTATTATCCCATTTTCTTCAATTTACAATTTTCAAAACTATAAATTTGAATAGTCTTTTATTATAATCATATTTTTTTCAACAATTTAAATTCTTCTTTATTCCAAATTATTGTTAAATTTATTCTACTTAATATATCTAATCACATATATTTAACCCATATAAATTAATTTAAACCATAATAGTTTCGATTTAAATTAATTTATATTTACTAATTGCTTTTAAATTCAAGTGTTTTCATAAGTTGATCAAATTCAATTTATTAATTCTTTCAAAACAAATTTATTTCATTATTAACTGAGTTTACTAATTATCCTATCTAACTCTATTAACATCTTTATAATCAAAATTTAGTGTATAACATTTATCATAAACACTCAAATTTTATTTATAAATTCAATTTATATTATATATTATCCAATTACATATTCAACTTCTGAATGATTTAGGTAAGTTATAGTGAAATGCAATTGAACAATATACAAATAAAACTTTCCCAATTCAATTTTACAAGTTTAAATATTTATTCCAAATTTTGGTTTTGTTTATAATTAAAATCATCTTTTAACAAAATTTAAGAATTAGATTTCCGATTAACTTTAAACAATTTAGAAATATATATAATATATTTATATCAAGTCAAATTACATTTTTAAAATAAGATACCTATATATATATAAATCAAATTATACTGAAGAAATTCAAATCAAAATATTTTCCAAAACAAAACCGTAGCAAAGCTACATAATGGTTTCTCCACTTCGAAACTCGAAAATGAATGTCGATGATGCGGCCGCCATCACCGAAATTATTTTCCAGCGACAAAGAGAAGAGCACTGATTTCAACATTTTAAAAATTCTTTGAAAACGATTTCTATTCAAAAATACTTTCAATATATATACTTTAAAATTTTAAAAACCAAAGTTCGAAATCACCGGAAACTAATAAATTCTTAAATTTCTGAATTAAATTCATTTCAAATTCCAATCAATTTATAACCAAGTTTATAAATTCATTTATTTATGTTATGCAATAGTCAATGGTTTACAAAACAATAAATGAAAATCAAATATTATTATTTTCAGACAACAAATTTATTAACAATTTAATTTCAGAAAACTTATATTTATATATAATATAATCATACAAACTTTTATTTTATTTATCAAATTTGAAACGATATTTTAAAATAAATTTTCAATACACTTTCTCACTCGACTATATAAGAATAGATTTCAAAACATGTATAGAGATTCAAATTTGATGGAAATCAAATCAAAGAGAATTTTGATTCGAAAATAAGTTTGAAACAGAAGATAAGATAATTCAATTATCAGAATCAGAAGATGGATAAGCTTATTAAATTCACGGGCAACCTTAACCGGGTCGTCCGTAACTTCAAGAGTAAGATCGATGTGGAATTTCGAGTTAAATCGACATTCGATCTCAAAAATAAAATTCAGGTATAGCAGGAGATAGATAGCATCGTAAACCGAGGATACAGAAATCTCCGGTAAGTCAATGCCTATTGTAAAGGAGTTTCACCCCTTTACACATCATTCGAAGATTGGCGAGACCGACGATCTATTATAGATAACATTCAGAATGGAGTTATGGGGTGCTCCAGGATTGAAAGAAGACGAATAGTGAAGGACACGAATGAATTTCGAAACCGAGGGGAACGTTCCAAAATTCAAAGGAATTGAGTCAAAGGAAGAGATTGAAACTCGAATGAGAGTGGTTCTGTAAATACATTTACCCTATATGCTAAGTTTTGCCTAGAGCTACCAAAGCTCTGATACCAACTGTAACGACCCGCCATTTTGGACCATTCGCATCCATTATAAGTGTATAGGTAGAAACTCATGCCGGAGTTGAATTGCTCAAAATACCGCGTTGTTAATTTAAATTTGGCAAAACAGAACATATACAGTAAATAAATAATCACAGATCACAAACACAGAGTAATAAGTGCAGCGGAAATAAAAGAGATAGTAGTTCATGAAGCTACTATATATAAGATACATCAGAGTTTACAACAGAAGAGTAATACGATACATCAGAGTTAAACCAGATACAACGGAAGAGTAATACGATATATCAGATACAAATCAGAATACATCACTGGAATCATCGAATGCTGAAAGCAGAATAGATGGCTGGATCTTCAAGCAAATCTCCAACTTCAAAGGTGAGTCTCGAATACTGGTACACTCAGTCTGACCCGAGCGTAAAGAAAAAACACAAGACACTCGAGTCAGGATTAACATTCTTATATTTATAAATCCAACTCAAGTGAAATAGCAATTGAAATACAAGTAACTCAAAGGATGTTTGGAATAACCATCCTTTAAGGATCCGTTAAACTATCTACTATGTAGTAGTGTACGATAAGTAGATAATGTCTATCAGTAATATAAAAAGATATCAAAATAGCGTTAAGTCATGGCCCATTCCACCCTTAACACATTTTTATTCCCAAAAGCATATACAAGACCGTAGTTTCCCCAAAACCGGAAGTCACCAGAGGGCAATCCATATACTAAAGGTACAAATCAAAATCGTAGTGGTCGCGCATAAATGGAATACAAGTATGACAAGGCACATGAGGCAATACCCAAGGTAGTGATACTACCGTTCGCCTGATCCGGACTGGTGAGAACGCAACGCCGCAGCGCCCGCAACACCGTGAAACACACTCCCAAAATCAAGGGTGCACCAATCGACAACAAGTATAAGTAGTTCGAAGAAGTGTGTCCACTTGAGGTATCAATCCTCCATTGGCCCGGCACAGCTCCTGTTTTAGTCATTTCCAATTTGACACAAGTGTCAAGGCTATCCATTATCGTTCTCTTTCTTCAGTCAACACGTACATCATTCCAACCACTTCATTCTGGATCATCACTCCGCGTATAGTTATTAAAGTGGTTTTCGGTTTAGATAGAGAGTATATCCATAACCGAATTCCGGTCTCTTTAATAACCTTCGAAATTATTTCACCGATTGGTCGTTTATATATTTCAAAAAACCAAATCAATTTCAATTTCAATTAGAATTCGTAAACCAACATTTCATTTGCCTTTCTAAATCAATTTCCACAATTTACGTTTCAAAACTTCTAAATTTACCATTTCAAAGTCTTATAATTCAGTTTCAATCTCTATTTAAAACAATTCAAATATTGATTCAAGTTCGCAACAAGTTTCATTCTGAAATCATTTAAATAAATTTTATTTAACATTCAAATCAATTTAAACTCATTTATCGGTTTCATTCAATATTCGTTAAGTTACTTTCATTCAAAACCATTTCTATTAAATTTCCAATTCATTAAATCAATTATTTAACTTCAATTTCATTAAATCAAAACTTACACTTTTGAATTAAACTAAATTCGTCAAATCAATCCTTTCAATTACAAGTCTTACGTTAATTCCAAAATATCACATTTTCATTTCTTGTTAAAGAAATTCAATTTCACTTATTTACTTTCTTAAATAATTTTCCAAAACTTAATTAATAAAGAAAACTCAATTTCAATTATTTACGAAGTAAAATTCACTTATTCAAAAATTCAATTTCACTTATTAAAGAATTCAATTTAATTTAATCCTTAAATAATTCGATCTTATTTAATTTATTAAATAATTCAAAACTTAATTATTCAATAATTTCAAAGTTTAATAATTTCGAACTCAATTATAATTTCAAACTTAATTATTAAATCATTTCAAAGTTTAATAATTTCAAACTTAATTATAATTTCAAACTTAATTCAATCATTTCTCAAATTAAACAACATTCTTTTATCAATTACCTTTTAAATATTTTGTTTCAGATTATTAAATATTACGATTTCCTTCCAATAAAATTCAAATTTCAACTTCATTTCAAAACTATATTATTTATTCAAATAAAATCTTCGTTTTTATTTTTTTTTAAATCAAATTATTGACCAATCGGGTTTTATTTAATTTTCTATCCTAGGTCAAAATTAAATTTTGGGTATTTATCATTTCAACCCGATTCCAATTCAATTCAAAATCAAAACATCGCAAAGGGAACTTGTAGTGTGATAACTGGGATGGTGTCAAAGTAAATAAACAAGCAATAACAACAATCAATATCAATCCAATAATCAATTCAAATAATCCCGAAATAAACGTATTAATTCGCATTGTTTTTGTACGAATTAATATAATCATTTCTAGAATCTACACTATCATTTCATGTAGATTAAAGATTTTTACATTACAGTTTTTCACTTGTCATCTATTACAATTTCATACATCATCAATTTAACAACATACATTCAGTGGTTCAAAGTGTAATTAAACCAATCCTACGTGTCAATAAATTTAACAAATAAAGGGGTCGTATTATACAAATGTCAGTTAATCAAATTTAACATTTAATTATCCTATATCAAGTGCAATTTCATACTATTTATCATTTTAACGTTTAACAATTTATCGTCCAATATAAACATCAACAATCAATCAATTATCAGCCAAACTATATTATCATCGCATAAATAATTAACAGATAATGGTGTAAGATGTCACAGGTGAACTGATACAGGTAATAGCATATATAACAGTGTCATTAACTAATAGCAGCATATTTCAGTTGTTGTTTCAATTGAAATCAAATCTAATAAATAAAAGAACGTTAATCGTGAGTGAGTGCTCACCTTTCGAGGCTAGAGAGAACGGAAGATGACAGGGATACGCACATAGATACGGACACTGAAGTTGAATTGCGAATCCAAGCACGAATTCGATGATCAAAGCTGATAACAAGGAATAGACGAAATCAAATCAGAATTGGAATCGATGAAGGTAAATGGGTACAAGTGAACTTACATATAGCTATAAATATAACTATGTATATAAACCATATTTTAAGTTCAAACACATTTATATTGAATATATATGCATTTCAAATTCTATTATTCAAATTTAAACACAAATTACATCAATTATATATTTCAAAACATTTTTTTTATATATATATAAACACATAAACAAAGATAAATAATAAATTTTGAAATAGATAAATATATATATCCCAATACATCATATAAACAAAAAATATATATATAGTGCGATGAAAATATAGCATACGACAAGACGACATACACTTACCTAAGACCCAAAACAATATAGACCTCGCTTACTATAATATATAAAAATCCAACAGATTGTATATGACTTCCTGGCTAATAAAGCTAAGGACTAAAAATCTATTATATCGAAATGTATATGAGGGTAAACTGACGAACGTAAGTGAACTTCATTAACTTAGTAGACTAATATAGCACTCGCAATATAAATACTACTATATACAACTAATACATTATAATTACACAGTCTAACAGATCCTATATATCCCTATGTTACCAACATAGCTTACAAACAATGTATTATATAACAGGAAGTCAATGTTAACATACTTGGTTAACCATTTGTATATATTTATATATGTATATACTTAGACGTACAAACAAATATAGGATATAAAATATATATACCCCCAATATAAACGAAACTGCTATGTTGTATATATAAAACTGATACAAAATTAACATTTTAAATGATATAAGCTGCAGCAAATCTATGTAAAAAAATATATATTATATACCATATATATAAAAGTTGTAAACAAGTTTATACTGCACATATATAACTAACAAATGATGTATATAGACTTACGCATAATATACATGTACTCAAAACATAATACACGAAACTGGTTACCACTATAATTTCATATATTACCTACATAAACAATCAATACATAGTTTTAGTTATATATTTGGTCTGTCTTCAATAAAGCACAGTTATAAAACAATATGTCGACTATATATGCTTATTCAAAACCCAGACCCGAATGCTTGTACCTTTTTCACAAACCAAAGAGTAGAAGAAGGTCGAGCAAGCTGGATCGAACAGTGAAAAGGTGGGGTCAGGTTGCGGCAGATCGTGGTGGAGTGTAGGCTGCTGCCGACCGGTGGCTGAGGTCAGTGCTCGGTAGGTGGGGCCAGGCGGAGCACGGGGTGAGTGAGGTGATGAGCCAGATGCTCGGGAGGAGGCCGTGGGAGGTCTAACGGTGATGGAAAGGCTGGAAAACGAGAGGAGAGGGAATAGATGGCGGGTGCGTGATGGTTGTCTTCTCGGTGAACTGTGTAAGGCATGGTAGAAGCAGCTCGGCCTGGGTAGATGGAGCGGGATGCTTCTCGGCTGGCGTTCGCTGCCTTGGGCTCACGGCAAGAGGAGGTTGATGGGCTAAGGCCGTGGAGTGTTCGGTTGTGAAGCATGGTCAGGGACGGTGGATGGGGTGGCCGGAAATGATGGTGGACGTGGTTCAGGTGAAGGGAAAGGTGGTGAGGTTCTTTGGGAAGCTGTGACATGGAATGACACTAGAATTGAGGGGAAGGTTGTGGTGGATGTTCGAGGAGGTGACGTTGACAGGGAGGCCGAAGCTACAGGCGAAAAAGAAGGAGAGGTCGCGCGTGAGGGAGAGGGAAAAGAAATGGCAGAAGGTTTTTAGATTTGCAAAAGAAAATTTGAGTTACTGGGAAGAAGAAAGAATAAGGGAACATACGAAGGGAAGTGTTTGCTTTGATTTTGAACCGAACCATAATTGAGAAGTAACGTGTATCATAAATTTGATTATAGGGAATAGAAACAGGCATTAGTGGAATTCAAGAATATTAATAGCTAGGCTGCTTGATTACAAGGTAGATATTTGAATGGTCACGTGAACAAATGGACACGAACGGTAACGATACGGTTAGTCGTCACGCAGATATCGTCGTGAACCGGATGCCGAAATAAACAAACTTATATATCGTAGCGATCAGCAAGACGAGACGATCAAAACGGTATAAAGATATCAGTGGTTTGATTGAATTATAAAAATTCGAATTTTTCTACTGACGGAAAATGCAAGAAAAACGCTGAAAAATAAGATCGACGGAGCCAAAGATGTCCGAATTTGGAAAAACGACAAACTGACATCTTGCTTAGAAGATGTTTTAGAATTTTCCTATGTAAAAATATTTTGGTTTTGAAAACATTTTATTTTCAACGCTTTTTAACTGATTGAATTGAAGTGAATTTACGCGCGAAATAAAATTTCATATTTTCGGACGAAAATTTTCCGGTTGCTATGTTTAACTAGACGTATTTCAAATATTAAATTTTATTTCAAAATTTTATCGTTTAAAATTTCACAAAATTTTAACTAATTACGTTAATAAAACAGTTGAAAATTACGGGTTGTTACAGTTTAGAAACCCCTATCGATAATATGGCGTCCCACATACCGACCAGAATTCATAAATAGCTCAACGGATAAGAAAACACAATATAAAACATTTTTTATATTCACTAACAAATATGTGCTCATATTTATTACACTCACACTCATTCTAGAGTACTACTGACTCTATCTCTAATGAGTAATTCCCAACTGAGCCAAGGTTGTCGCTTAACCATATGCTCTGATACCAAATGTAACGAATGCGATCTTTCGACGCCCGAAAATCGACATTAATACGTCCACTATACCAACTGCCGAGCAATCGAATGCCGGAAAACCGAATTGTTATGGAGAAAAAGAAGAGATAGAAGAAGACAGAAGAAAAAGAAAGAAGAAACAACAGAAAAACACAGAACAATAACAGAATCTCACATTCGCAGCGGAACAACATATAATAGATAAATGAATAATCTTTAAATCAAAGAACTATATCATTTTATACATTACATCATCATTAGAGTTTACAACAACAATATACAACACAACTGGACAGTTATATGAACTTGTCCTCATACAGAATACACAACGGAATAATAATATCATATACAAGTGATACGTCTCGTCATCCAGCTCGCCACTGAGCTCCAAAGCATCTCCTAAATCTAGAATGACCTGATAACCTGACTCTAGACTGCCCATGTGGAAATTGGTGGGCACCCAGAGTTTAGGAAGGAAACAATAAACTCCAGGTCAGTCATGGTGACTAGTGTGATAACTAAAACAGTTATTATCTTTAAAACAACAACAACAAAGAAAGTGGAAAATATCCGCAATGCTTTTGGAAAATGAAACTACCATAAGACCTCCCGCCACACACACAATGCAAACGCAGAATTGGAGGAGATTTCTTCTTATGATAGTCAAATATGCTTACTATGCAAAATCATTTGATTATTATTATTAGTGCATAGTGTAGGAAATCATTTCGAAAGTATAATATTAATCTTAGCCAGCATAGGCATTTCACTTTATGCCTACTATAGCTACTATGTTCAATAGCAGGTTACCGCCACATTCCATAGCAAGTTATACAACTAAAACCGTACAAGGCTCGTATTGTTTCTTTGGATTTCCAACAAATGGTCAGGCTAAGGAACTTACTACTGCCAATGGGATCGCCTCTGGATGGACGTCCCGAGAACCTAACCGAATCTCTGCCAACACAAGGCCGGGTTACCTCTGTCACTAGGTAACTACTACACGAATATGCCACCCCCCGGTCCTTTGGGACCTTTATCCGAGCGCTCGATAACCAACATCACACAGTAATATATATAGTGTGTCCGCATGAGTAAGTATCTGGGATCCATACCATGATACCACCCTTTTCCAGAAGGAAATGACATACCCTAAAGGGAGCGATCCTCATAACCTTGCCGCATCATTCCTGTTTCGACCATTTCCGGGTTGTGAGGCTCTGACGAAGTCTCGTCCACAAAGCTACGCTTTTTCACAAATCCATGCCCTGATCAACAAATGATCAATAAATAATCATCACACAGCAACACTCAGCATGCCACATTACCAAATTGGGAATATATCGTTGATAAATTTCAACTACATAACCTCTGAGCTCATACGTCTCAGAGAAGGGTGTTAAGCTAAGAGAATAAATTCTCCGCCACCAACAGAAATGTATTTGAAAGAAATCAGCTTTATATCTCAAAATGTAATGTCAGACATGTAACCATACAAGTCTGTTCCGGATTCGAACAGAACTGAAGGCACTTCCAAAGAAGCCCTTGCAATCCGGGTATTCACAATCCCGATCGAACTTCCCATCACAAAGGAAATCTCTATACCGTAGCTAACGGTGCAGAGACAATCGATAGGTCATCCTATCGTTTCACAAATACCCGGTCTTCACTACCGGTCTTCAATACGATCCATATCGTCGTATCACTAATTCAGAATGGGTTATATGACCCAAAGGTCTTATCCCGGCTAACCCGAATAGTGAGCACAAAAGTTAAAACATATGGATATAGGGATTTCAATTAAGTCACAACTTATTACCCAAATCCTTTCCTTTAAATGGTTTAAACAAATTACCATTTTAAATCTTTAAACATAAGATTTATTTCACAAAGTTCACCCAGTTTCACAAAGATTCATTCACAGATTTCCAAATAAATTTCCATTTCAATTTGATTAACCCATTAAATCTTTTAAATTAAGATTTAATTTATAGCTCTCAAAACTATTCACAATTCAAGTCTTTTATAATATAAAAGATACACCCTTTCAAAATACACTTTTATTTTAAAATAAAGTTTAATCATCTTCACAAAGGTTAATTCATAGTTTTTCCAAACTATTTACAATTTCATTTCAACTTGAATTGTTACGATACAAATTGGAAATCTTTTTCTCTTTATGAAAGCTATTATTATTTGGAAATAGATAGTTTTCGTTTTGGGAAAAACTGGTTACAATTACACAGTTTAAAGCCATTAAAGTATAAAACTTGAATTTAAATTTCCAAAACCATATTTTAAATGGTTAAAAACCCATATAAACACCTTTTATACTTATAAAATCTTTTAAACCAAAATTCCCAAATTCTGAATTCAATTTCAAAATATTGAATCCAAACTTAAATCAAATGATTTAAATTCCAATTCTATTAAGTTATTTAAAATAACGTTTATTTCTGAAACTCATTTCAAAAACTTTCAATTCCAATTCCAAAACAATTTTGGGTTCAAAAACTCAATTTTCCAAAATTGATAAAAATCCATGACTTAACCGATTTCCACGTGAAATCCACTTTTGTGTGTGTATTGTGTAGTCCACGGGTTTAACACAATAGTGCAACAACATTCAACCATCACAGATCAAATATAACAATATAATTGATAAGCGGTATAAACGATAGCGCTTATCTTTCATCCACAGATCGCAGATATATATATCACAGATAAATAAATCATAGATCACACACAAAACAGGATATATCACAAAGCATCACATATCAGAGATGTCAAACAATTCAACATCCAATATAATCCAAACATCCATAAGTAGGATTAATTAAATTATCTGACTAATTTAAAGTTAGATAAATTTCTATAAATCAATTTTACTAGTTATAGTAAATTAATAATCAATTAATTTCAAATTGATTTCAAAACACCAAATCAAATTTTCAACGAATTTCCAAATTATTTCCTTTTTAAAATAAATTTCTTTATCTCTTCAAATCTATTTAAAAATCCAATTTCAAATAAATTCTTCAATTTATAATTGATATTTTCGAAATCCATTTATTAAAGCCCTTTTTCCCAAAATTTGGAATTTACTTCAATACAGTTCAAAAATAAGACTTTTATCTTTTAACTCCTTTTAAATTTATCCAATTATCAAAAAAATAAATTTTTCGATAATTTTCAACTTATATTTCGAAAATCCAATTTTTATTTATTTTCGGTAATCAACGATACCAAAAATATATCCGGCTAAATTATAGCCGTCAACAATTTCAATCACAATATAATTACACGGCAATTATAAATAAATCAACACACAACATTGAAATAAATTCAAATGTTTGAGGAATCCTGTTGGATCCCTCTAACCTGTTTCCCTGCATCCATAGATGTTAGCACAATACCAATTCCACTTCAATGTGGAATATCGCAGTATATGGGATTTATAAATATTATCTGCTATTATGCAGCGCAATAGGGTCTCATCCGCTATATAATGTGGGAAATCAACTCCAAATACATATATAATACCAATTCCACTTCAAAGTGGAATTATCGCGGTATATGTTTTTAATAAATAACCTCCGCTTAATATACGGCATATAGGGTCTATTTAACACAATAGATAACAATTATCATCCAATTCACACAATCAAGCAATTTTAAATCTAACTATTTAAAATTTAAATCGAAACAAATATTCGATTGAGTGAGGAGTTCTCACCTTGCTTTCAATAACGGTTGCAGTATTTTATTTCAAATAAAATTAAATAGGCGTTTAATTTTACTCAAATTTTTCACTAGCTCCATTCGACTCCAAACCAGCTCCATTGCGAAGAGCTCGGCAATATGGTTCCAATGCAACTTGTTTCGTAAATTTTCGACCTCGTATGACAAAGATACGATATTTTAAAGTTTATACGAATTTAATATATAAATATTTACAATTCTTTTTATATTTTAAACCTAGATCGCATCAGATCCGTTGATTTCTGGAGCAACAAATCTCGGCCGCATTCGCATCCTCTTCTCCACCCAGTTCCGTTCGATCGCGAAAATAACCCAACACGCCGCCGTGTATCCCTAGATCGACGCGACCCCGTGCCCACTTCCATGCCGATCGGCGAGTGCCATTCGAACCGCCCTGCCGCCGCGAGACTCCATAATGAACGGCGTGAAGCTCGGTTGTACGTGTGCCTCGAAATTCGTGAATGAAGCCCGGTCGTTCGAATGAATATTGCCGTCAATCCGTGATGAAATTTAAGATCATAGCCGTTGGATCTGTATCCAAAATTACTATTCATCTCCAAATTTTCGAACTCCAAATCTCGCACGGTGACCGGCATTTCTAGAGTTTAACCCACGTTTTGGACACAATGGAATAGGTATCGGGAGCCAATACAATCATCTGTGCGAGTTACGGAGATAAACGATCAAATTTAAATCAAACCGATTTAAAACGATTTCGATGCGTTTTGGCTTGCCCCGGACAAACGACAACTTCGATTGCTACGGAAATTGAAATCTTACAATAATTTCACATTACGGATCCGATGAAACTTGTTTCGTCGAAATCCAAGACTGTTTGAAAAATGGTCATTTTTACTCGCCAATTAAATATTAAAATATTCAATTTTCACAAATTAACTTTTAAATCAATTTTAGAAGTTCTATAACATCATTCTAACTCCAATATGATTTAATATAACTTTATAAATCATTTTTATTCACATTAAACCCAATTTCCAATTATTTCTGGAATTTCAAATATTAAATTGTCGATTTAATTAAACAATTAAATCTAGATATTCGGAAAATAATTTATTCGACTTACAAATCTTACTCGTTAATATTTAAAATCAATTTAAATATACGAATTTCAAATGACGAAAATTCTGGGTCGTTACACAAACTGCATACAAACTTATGACCTAACAAATCAAGTTCTAACTGGTCACGTCTTATCCCTAGAGTTGCATACCCTCTTATAAGATTCGCAGCCCTTAAGGAATTGACAAGGTATGTGGGCTATAAGCATAACCTATCAACCAAACACCGAGATATAAATGAATGTGATGCACCGATATCAAAAGGTATCCTAACTAGTATACTCTGAAACAAAAATGTACATTCCATCGCAGTTTTTCCTTTATCAGCCACAGTGGGCTTAGTTGATGATCCAACAGGGAAAACCTTCCCTTTGTCCGCTTTGACTTGCTTTGGACACTGGTTCTTGTAATGCCCAACTCGATCACGGTTAAAGCATTTCACATTCTTCTTATTTGCAGCCTTCTTCCCCTTGCCTGACCGACACTCATTCGCATAATGACCCTTCTTGTCACATCTATAGCACACCAAATTAGCCTTTGCCTTCTTGGCAGCATCCCCTTTCCGGGCTCCCTTCTTTTAAAAGAATTTCCTCTTCTTTCCCTAAGGACCCTGGGATTCAACTGGCTTCTCTCTAGCAGAAATAGCAAGCATCTCTTCATGGCGAATGGCCATCACCATCACCACATTAGAAGATTCTCGGATATGGGTCATGGTCATGCTGGCAAGCTCAGTTCTTAGTCCTCGAATGAACCTTTCATTCATTCTGACATCAGTGTCAACCAAAGCATATCCATATCGAGACAGCTCATCAAACTTAGCAGCGTACTCGACCACTGACATCTCTCCTTGCACCAGATCCATGAACTTCCTCATCAATGCCGACTTAGCAACCTTAGATAAAAATCTCTGCACAAACCTTCTCCTGAAATCAGCCCATGTCAGCTCTTTCTTTGGTACCCCGATGGTCACACTATTCCACCAATGAAGCGCTGCCCCTTGCAACTGTCCAAAGGCTAGCCTTCTCTTTTGCCTATCATCCAACCTTAGATCAGTACAGATCCTTCCACAGCTTAATAGCCAATTCTCAACTTCAACAGCATCCTCCGTTCCAACAAACAGATTTCCACCCAAACCGGTGTAGTCTCTGCTTAGCTTAGCACAGTTATTCCCAACTATAGCAACATGAATAACTCCTCCAACATTACCAGCAACTCTAGCTTGAAAAAGATTGGCCAACAACTAATACACCATCCCGCATCTACTGGAGGATTTCCAGCACCTACATTGGCTTCAACATTTGGATTAGCATTAGCCTATCGACCTTGATTCCTTCTGGTATTAGGTCGAGCATTTTCGTTAGTTGTGGTGCTTCCTCCACCTTGATTTCCTCTTCCGTTTCTTTCTTCCAAATCATCTTTCTCGTAAATCTACATACAAACCTTCGTAAGATACAGAAGAATGGTCTAAGAGAGAGCGGAACACATACATAGATACATACATACATAGATACATATACATATATATATATATCAAATACAAGTACGTTACTATAGCGTTAACCCAAACCCCGATCATATTTTCAAATTCATTGGATTATGTTTGAAAATAATTTCGGTTTAACTTTCTTTTAAAGTTTCATAAACCTATGCTCTGATACCAACTTCTAACATCCCCCTACTTGGAGGCCCAAAACTAACGACTACAGATGCTGTAGTCATCCATAATTATTAATTCTCGGCGACCAAATATGGCAGTGTAAGATTCATTGACACAGCGAAACACATGAATATGGAAAATTTTTAAACTTTAAACAAAATCACATTTCATTCCAAAATATTTCCAAGTCATTACATAATCCCAAATTTGCAAATCACGTTCATAGAAAATATATTTATTACACATACGCCCAAGAGTGACATATGAAGATGCCCCCTTGGATGATCAAAGTATATACAGGCAATATAACAACTTTGCCATTACAATCAACACATCGGAATCAAAAGTAAAGAGAACTCTAAATAGTTATCATGTCTCCTGCATGACTCTGGAAGCTTATTCGTCTGAAGAGGTACCTGAAAGCCTCAACTCTCAAACTACTCAAAATCAATTGACTACCCGAGAGATTAAGGGGAAAACATAAACTTCGAGTAAGACATAAAGCCTGGTATGAATAATAATCTATCATCTCAAATCATTTAGATATCTAGTGAGACCACGCCGCTTAGCAGAACAGATTTCCCCTCACTGGTATCTCAAGAACCTTTATAAAACCGTATATTGTGCTCCTACATCCACAATGGTTAAAACATATCAAAAGAGTATAATATGATAATATGCAAAACAAATGAATTAATTCTAGATTACCCATCCCTATTCATTTTAGACTATCTATGTCAATTATAGTTTCTAGGATTACTATTAACCTAAGAGTTTTCATGGGCTGACTAATAATCGGTAAAACATTTAAGGACTCCCTGTCCAATTACATAGTTTTTATGGGATCACTATGAACCTATTGGCAACTCCAATTTCTTACTCTTATCCTAGTTTTCATGGGTTGACTAGGAACCTATTGGTGACTCCAATATCCCTTCTTCTAACCTTAATTTTCACGGGTGGACTAGGGACCTATTGACATCTGTTAATATTTCATCCAGATATAGTTTTCCTGGGCTAACTACAAACCTACTGGCCACTGCCAGTATCCTATCATAGTTTTCATTGGCTTACTATGAACCTGTCTATCTGACATCTTCCTTTAGACATAGTTTTTATGGGTTAACTATAATCCTGTCTTTCTAACATCTTTATTTATACATATTTTTCATGGGCTAACTATGAACCTATTGGCCACTGCCAATATCTTTTCCCATACACAATTTTCATCGGCTTACTGAGAACCTATTGTCCCTTGCCAATATCTTTTTTATATATTCTAGCATAATATATTCTGGTCTTCCTGACCTCCTGGATGCAATTCTACTCATTCAAAAGTTTATTCAATTTATATTCACTACCGGGTTAACCTAACTAGTTCTCCAACCCTACATCTCCAAAATGCAGTTATGGGTCTATTATAAAGTGAATATATTCATATTAGAGGAAGCAATACAACATAATAGCAATACCACTCCTGTGGGTTTAATATAAAGCATGGTTAATCCCTTTAACTTATTTCTTTATCAAAAATAGCTTCTTCTTATAACCATTATAAAAACTCCTTTAATATAGCCATGGGTTTTCCTTTAAAAATAGAGTTTGGGTCATAAAACCTTCCGATAGCTTCGAAACCTAGCTTTCGACTTTAGAGGATAGCCTCCTTCGAATGCCTTTAAAATCTATCTTCAAAACAGTAGGCTCATGCCTTTTAATACTTTAAAATCTACCTTTCAAAACCTTTCGAATGCATTAAAATATTAATATTTAACCTTTAGAAGCTTAGCTTTGAAACTAGTTGAAACTGCCCCTTTCGACACCATTGTAAGTAATCCTTTCGAAACCATTGAAAGTACCCCTTTCGAAAGCATTGGGTTTATACTTAAAATATTATTTGGTCCAAAGTGAATATAAGCGAAAGCATCTGTTTCGAAACCATCCTTTATCATGTAAAAATATTGGGGAAAACTTGATGGCGTTGGCACTATCCCTTTTGAAACCATAAAACATCTGGGTAAAACAATGGAAGGTTGGAGTCGAAACCCCTTTCGAAACCATCACGTTCGAAACCCCTAACCCATTTCAAAAGCTATATGAAGTGTCCTAAACTTTATAAAACAAAGTACCTTCTGACAGCATTGATATCTTCAACACCATCAAAAGGCTATGGAACGACATCAGATTTTCGACTAGGTCGGAACCCCTTCTTTCAAAACATTCTTTCATAAGTAAGGAACCCAGTCGAAAGCAATCTTAAGTTAATGGAAACCCTTTCAAAACCCCTTAAAACCTCTTTCGAATCCTTATACTTCGACTCTGTCGAAGGCTTAAAACAAAGCATAGGCATGCGCTTTTCCTTTAAAAACAAACCAAGGTTTCAACTCCTTCGGAAGCTATGCTTTGACACCTTACCTTCTGCCTTCCTCCAATCCACTATGTACCATCATAGTGACACCTTGGGTATTTGTTTCGGCATAGTTGGTTTCGACAAGGACGTAGGCGGAAACTTCTATGTCGAAAGTTGCTTTCTAAAGCAGGCGGAATTTATTTTCTAAGTAGACCAGGTTTAGTTCTTAATAAAGAAAACTTTTCTCTAACTAACCTGCCACATGTTAACATCAGATTGGTTGCCTTAACCTTTTCAAATTCTTTTTAAAAAATAACTGCTGCTAATCCAGATCTAAACCATGGTTAAGTTAATAAATTAAGCCTTTCCAATTTTTGCAAAGAAGTCCATCTTCTAAAATAATTTAGTTTGCATAGCATATCACTTTAGAAAAATCCCCAAAAATTCCAAAAATTTACTTTAATCATGTTATCTAACATATCAAAATTACAGAACCAAATTCTCCATATATTTTTCAAAATAAATTATAAACCCAAATAACCTTATTTTCCTTTGAAAATTCATAATAATCTTTCCATAGCTTGAAAAATTATCAAAATTGAAACCTAACTCCAAAATCATGTTTCTCAACACATAAAATTTTCCCATAGCATTTAAGTGTCATTTAAACTCGATTTTGACCTAAAACCATTTAAACTCCTTTAAACAATCTTTTTTAAATCAAATAAATCATAAATCAAGCTTATCATCATCCAATATATCATAAAAACGAATTTACCATTAAATTCGAAAATTTATGATTTAAAAAAAATAGAGCTGGATTTATTATTCTCCTTGATATAGATAAGGAGATTGGATTGAGATTGATTTCCCCTAAGCTTGATTCTCTAGCTTTTAATTTGATTTCCTCTTCTTTAATGGTCGGCCGTTCCTTCTCTTTTGATTTGCGTTTTAGTTTTTTAGAGTGACGTGAATGGGAAGTAAGATGGTAGGAACGAAAATATATATGGGTAAGGGTTATGGGCAGGAATTCCAATTATACCCTTATGTAATTTGTTTAACCTAAAACCATTCTTTAACCCATTAGTTAGTTTATTAGGCATGACCTCATTTAATTAATTCTCAGTCCCCTTATCGCTTAACATTTACATTATTCTATTTAATTTATCTAGTTAAATCTCCTGAATAATGTTGTCAAAAATCAGGGGTGTTACACCTGGGTAACACGCTGCTAGTCGTAAGGCAACGACGGTTCCTGTCATGAATTAGAGTAGGTGGTTGATTCAAGCAATCTTGTGAGTATATTTGCATGATGATGAGATGAGCGTCATGTGCTGTCCTTTTAAAAGAACTTAAGCGAATTCGTTATCAAAAATAAGAATTTATCTATGGCGATGGGATAGGTTTGTAAGTGAGCTCGAGAAGAGCATTAGCTATTAAGCCCTACCATCTTCAAATATGAAGATAGGCCTCTGGTTGCTATAGATGATTGAATGTTACTATAGAATCTAGCGGACGAGGGTTGGCTAGGATGAAAACAAACAATGGACATGTCCATTGACTTGTTGGTAATGTAGTCCGACCGTCGGTGTGCCTCAGCTCTATAGGACAACTTGCTCTAGCCTAACTATCCGGTGTTTGCAGGGAAGACTGATTCAGACACAAAGTGGAGTGCTGCGACTCTAGGACTATTCAAGGAGACACACGACATACATCTATAATAATCAGGTAGGTTGCCTTGCCCTCTTACTTTGCTGCGAGCGCTTGTCGGTCGGGTGTTGTTGCGGAAGGGGGAGCTACTGGGCCGAAATGAGACCCTACCCTTTCCCCATTTGCAAAAGGTGACGGTACCTACACTCGTATGGCCACCGTCAATTAGTTAAAGCTGGGAGCTAAATGAAGTTCCTGAGAGGTTGGTTTGATCCTCACACAAAACACATGCATAATTACCATAACTTGGTTGGTAGTAGTAGTGATATGAAGGATAAAAATAGCATGCATCATGGCTGTACACGATAGGAGTTGAATGGAGATTATTTTCCAATCGTTGAAAAAATTTACTCAACAATCTGAGGAGGCAGTGGAATACAGTTTGACCCAATTACCATTAGGATTAGACAAGGTGCTAAAGTCATGAAAAGAGTTTGTAAAGAAGAAGAGAGAAGGTGAGGTAAGTGCTGAGGGGGATGCCCTCCTTTTAACATCAAAACGTTGACTAGATTTTTAATCAACCTTGAAAGTGTGTTTGAGGGATGATATTAACAAATTAATTTGTTACTAATACCTTAGTTAATGGTGAAAAACGAAGAGATTACTAGTGTATGAAAGTAGAGAGACAATAATTTAGAGTGGTTCAACCAAAGATGATTTACGTCCACTATGAGAAATTCCTTATTACTTTCACCTCCATTATAGTAGCCTAGATTACAAATAATGAATGTAATGCAAAGATATTTAAAAGCTAAGTTTGTTCTAGCCTTTTTAAGGGACATTGCATGGAGTATTTATAGTACATGAAACAAATGCTTGGACTATCAAGATTGCACTATAAATCGGGCGATAAGCATCCTAGCCATTGATCTAGTCAAATGGGATAATGGGAGACAGCTGGAAAAGTGAAAAGAATGAGTGAACGAGATCAGTGTCCATGGGGAACCTTACAAGGCACATGTCTTGCCTATTTTATGCATTTAATGCATATGTACTATGAAAGCACTCTATGGGAGCACGATATACTTTTGGTCAGAAGATGGCACACCAGGTTGTACCCATACCATTTACTTTTGCATGCTGATGGGGCAATGATTGCCGAGTTGTATGGCGGATAACTGAAGGCATGAAGAAAGCATAATGTTTCTAAGGACCAAGTTGTGCAAGACGTGTCGAGTTGACGTGAGGCGATGAGACGGACCGCTAGAGACCGGTCAAATGGTGGCTGTGGAGAAGCCAAGCCAAAGATGGGCCAACCATTGAGGTTAAACAAAGTTGAGATAGCGACCGCAAACTAGGCATGTTGTTGATGACAAGGCTAAGGAAGAGATGTTGGGCTAGGCATAAGCAGACGTGATAGGATGCCTGAGATCGGTTGATGGCACCTGTAACAAAGTCGGACCATTGATGTGTCATGCTTCAGTCGGTTTAGAGCTATGTCAGTCAACACATAGTTGAAAGAGATACTTGAGTAGACTGGGTTAGCTTTAGGTCAGGCTTTGCTTGATGAATTTGTTGTTGAAGTCGCTTGGGGGTATGTCGTTCGACTACGAGCCAAAGGTGATTATTGAGTCAATGGGAAGGCATGGGTCCAACTTGGGTTTTGATCGATGGCTTAGAGGGAGGTCTAGCCGGCTTGTCTCAAGTCTTGGTTGTTTTGTGATGGATTGGCTAAGATTCATGTTGGCTTGGCTCGGGATGGGACATGCTATGAAGCCTCGATTGGTTTATCATTTTACTTACCAAAAAATTGAGTAACAATATCAATATAAACGTGTATTTAGCTAAGTACATATCATATAAACGAAAGAGTCGTATGATTCAACTTAATAGTACATCATATTGCAAAACAAACGAGTTTAGGGGTATATCAAATCAGTATATAACATGTCTCATATTGCACGGAAAGTAAATCCTACTCCCTAAATCCAAAAAAAATCCCAAACGAAGTTCCAAATCAACTCTTCAAGCATGCAGTTCAAAATTCCAAACTCAGTCCTAATCAAGTTTCTAACTTGAGTAGCTATATTTCTAGAGAATCTTCTAACTTAAATTTAAAACATTTATTTGTAATTTTATGTCGATTACTAAAGGAGTTACAAAGAAATAAACTAGAGAACCTTGTTTCCATTTTGGCAAGAAGAAGAGAAATGAAGAAAATGAGGGTGAAATGCTTATTCTGGAAATTATAATGTTGATTTATTTATTGTTTTGCACATAACTCCTCTTTTATTCTTTTATATCTCATTATTCAATTTTTAACAAACTTTGTACGTTTTTCATATATAAATTGCACAATGAACAAAATGGAGTATGTCCTATGTTCTAATTCATTTACATTTAAAAATTCATTTTTTAAATCATCCATCGATTAAGTCGTTTAATTCAATTAAACTGATTTAGTGATAGTTCATATACAAATTATATATTAATAAGATAAATGCTAAGCACACACTTCTTTATTTTGGACGAGTATGTCCCTACTCTCTATCTGGCTGGTCAATGAAGTACATGACCTTTACTCTCCATCTAACTGGTGGGTTAAGTATCAATGATTATATCTTGTATTTTCAGTCATTGTCAATAACCTTTACATTCTTCACTAGTTCGATGCATGGTAGTAGTACATTCTTCCTCAAAGAGAGAACATGCTTAATATTTTTTCAATAATTAATACAATCAATACAAAGTTAGTGAAAGCTAAATATAACACTCATAAAATCAATCCTAGCTTTCTTATATGTTGATCGTTGGATCTCTCATACTTTCACATATAGAATATCAACAAGGTACACATTAAGAGCCACACAATCTTTTTTATACTGGAATTATCACTAACCTAGCCATCCAACCTTATCAATTAAGAATAATAGAGATGCTACTTTGAGTAGTAGTATTGGTTTAGCTTAGTTGTTGGAGATATTACACAGTTGTTGGGTACTAGGTATCGTTGCCTATTATATGTTCACCTTTTTGATTTGTGATACAAAACCACATCTATGACAGGAAATAAATATAGAAAAAGAAAAGGAAATTTGCACCTGCCCAAAATAATGTTGCATGTATGGAGATGCATATTTTAATTAAAAGAGAAACTTTATTATTTTCTAATTAGACGCAACAATAAATTTGTTACCATAAACATGTTGGCTTGTGCATCAAGTAATTGACTATTACAAATAAAGACTATATTTACTGTAGTAAAGTGGAAAATTATGCAAAATTTGAGGTTTCTCTCTTCTTCAATCATTGCTTTTCTCCAAATAGAAAAGACATTGCCATAAAGATCAAAACTTCGATTTTCAATTAGGTTATTGAATCTATTTTTGAATTATTGACTTTTATTGGTTGATTAATTATAAATAAATATATTTTTAACAACCAATAAAGAAAATGGTTAGGTGGAATATCAAGTGTTGGTTTATAGATTGTTTACGCCTTTAGAATTGTTATCACTATTATTTTGCTATCCAAAGTTATTTCTTTGTGACTTGTGTTAACCATACAATCCACTTAAGAACAAAGTTATGAAAGAAGGCTTATAAAAGTGTTAGGCTCTACTAAAATTGAAGACATGGGTTTCGCCAAAGTTCAAAAAAGAGTGTTTCGAAGGCACTAAGATGGCTTTCGAAGGGGTCGCAAGAACCAGATGCCATTACAGATGATAAATAGGACAAAAGCTTTCCAAAAGATAAAAAAGAAGGCAAGGTTACCCTTCCCCCTCACTAAAGCCTTTCGATGTAGATGGATTCACATATGTAGGAAAAACAGGAACGGGTTTGAAACACCTTTCAAAGGTATTGAACGAAAGACACGCACATATGAATCGGTTCCCTCGAAATATAAGGTTTCATCGTTGTCAACTTGTCACTTGAAGGATTGATTCTATACACCTTTCGAAAGCAAGGATAAGCCTTTCGAACGGCTGGAACCTTTCGAAAGCATGATGATTGAGACCTTTCGTTAGGATTTAGATGCCACTCTCATTCCTTTCGAAGTAATGCTAAAGCTCAATTTCACTTCTCGCTTGCAACAGTATAGCAACATAAAGCAACGAGCACTTCTACCACCTTTCGACAAAGTCGAAAGCAGTCCGGTGAAAGGAAAAGAAAAAAGAGGCACTCAGACCTTAACGGCAGCGAAAGGTTAGCGAAAGGTTATCAAGGAGTTCCTTTCAACTGAGTCAAAAGGTATGGAATGAGAAGATAGGAAGCACAAGTATGGATGAGAAAGTTCAAAAAGATAGCACTTCGACATCATCGAAAGCAGGTGCGCCGAAAACTGAAAGAAGGCCTTTCGACCATGTCAAAAGAATGAATGCGAAAGACAGGAGGAAGACCTTTCGATTGAGTCAAAAGGATGGGCATGAAAGGGGGCCGATCTGCATCTATAAATACGACCCTAGGCGTCTTATTTGGTGATCGGATTTTGGAATCCAAAACCCATTCTTTCATTTCTTAGCAAAATCGATTCTTTGTAACCATAAACTGATTTGGGGAAAAAGCTTTCTTACTTGTAACTCAAATTGGATTAACGTTAAAAAGAGGAAGCACATAGATTTAATAAAGATTTCGATCATAAGGGAGATCATATCGATCATTAGCTAGTCTAATGATCAATTGCACATGATGCAAGCTTATCTTCTTAATTTCTTTTTGTCTTATGCGATGCAATGGGATCTGTTAACAAGAAATCTTGTCAACGCCCTTAAGTTGTGTTTAGGATGTGGTTAGTCCTTTCTGATCACTTTTGGTTAAGTAGAAGTAGGTAAGATGTAGATAATCCTTTTAATTCTCCCTTTCGAATAGGTTGCTGCAGCGGGAACTTTCTCGCATCAACCTTTCGACTCAGTCGAAACAATTAATTTCCTTTCTTATTAGATTTTCGAGCTTTCTAAGCTAGTATGGTTATCCTTTTGAAAGCCTTCCTTTCAAAGCGGTTGCGGAACACAGAAGGATAACTCTAATAATCCGAAATTGAGGTTGGATTTGGTAGGTTTTGTCCCTGTCGAAATCCAGGGATTTAAGTGGTGAAGGCTTGGATCAGGGATCTATGATAAATTCAGATGGGTTTAAGGTTTCAACCATGTCGAAAGCTAGGATTAAGATGTGTAATGGATGCGAGTTAAGAATTGGATTATCTGGAAATGTGATGGTTTCGATCTAGTCAAAAGTAAAAGTCCAGTAGAAGGTGGCCATATGTCTTTAACCGAAGTTACTTGAATACACATGGGTTTCGATCGAGTCAGAAGAGAACTTTCGACTTGGTCGACACCCGGAAAAACACGATTAGTTCTCAAAATAAATCTTTGAAACAACTAAGTTATTGAATATAGAGGTCTTACCCTCTCTCAGCTCAAAGAATTCTTTATTGCTCAATTTCCCCAATTCAATTTACAAGTTAGGGTTTACAGCTTTTAGAATTAAGAAAATACAAGCATAGAATGACTGAGTTCGGATCTCCAAAACCAGACCCCTTAGGTCTTATTTGTAGATGTGGGTCAGCACCTTTCGACCCCAATGCTTTTGATCTGGTCGAAAAGTGGCTGCTGTATTTGTCTTTAGAATGCTTTTGCCTTTGTCAGACGGGACGGTTGCGCCTTTCTTGCTTTGTAGGAGCTTTCGATTCTATCGATAGGCTTTATCCAATTGTTTCGAAGGTGTTGCAACACTGATGGTTTCAATTCTGTTAGTCGCTTCTGAACGTCTACTTGTGACTTGATGCGGAACCTCCCTGGATAGTAATGGCTTCGACCAGTTTGAAAGGCTTGGTTTGGCTTTTGAAAGGTTTGCTCTGGCCAATGCATGTTTCTGAGTGGTTTGAGTGAAGGCGAAACGTTTGGTTTCGAAAGGTTTGGCGCATATACGAAGAGTTGTCCATCTTTGTCTTTGAAAGGTGTTGCTTTATGTAACACTTCTGATTTTAAATAACATTATTCAGGATATTTAATTAGATAAATTAAATAGAATAATGAAAATGTTAAGTAATAAGAGGATTGAGATTCGAATAAATTTAAGAGGCCGTGCATATTAATTTAATTGGACTAAAGAATGGTTTAAAGATTAATTAAGCTATGTAAGGGTATAATGGGATTTAGCTACACCTAACTTTACCCTTATATATATATGTTTACTTCTACGCCAACGAGACTCATAATACTTTTCACAGGAATAAGAAACTTAAGAAAAAGAAAGAAGGGTGGCCATTAACAATAAAAGAAGAAGAAGAAATTCAAAGAAAAGAAAAAAAAAGAATTAAAGAAAGGGGAATCAAACTCATCTCAATCCACTTTCCTTATCAAAGATTAAGGTGAATGATAATTTCCATCTCTATTTGTTAATAATATATGTTTCGAATTTAAGTTTAGATTTGTATATATGATGTTTGATGATGATATGCTTGAATTACGGTTTGTTTAAAATTAAACAAGATTTTTTAATTATTGATTCATATGGTTTTAGATCAAAACCGTGTGATATTGATGTTTAAATTCCACGGAAAAATTATATGTCATGCAAAACATGATTTTAGAGTTGGGTTTTAAGTTTGAATATTTTCCAAGCTTTAGAAAGGCTATTATGAATTTTTGAATGAAAATATATCACGTTGGGTTTAATAATTTATTTCAGAAAATATATTTAGAATTTGGATTTGAAATTTTGGTATGTTAGATAACATGATCAAAGTAAATTTCTACAAATTTTGGGGATATTTCTTAAGTGATTTGGTATACAAAATAAATTATTTTAAGAAGAGGATCAAAATGATTTACGTGTAAATAAAAAGGAAGGTTTTATTTGCAAAAGTTTAAGTTTGATACTTATCCGAAATTAAAAGGTGGTTAGTTTTGAAAAGCATGGGAAAAGTTAAGGTAACCAATAAGAAATTTACACGTAGGCATGTTAGTTTGTATAAGTAGCTTAATTTAGTATTTAACCCAGAAAAACAGGTTTCGCCTCTATTCTGAGTACCTTTCACCCCTATCCTTTCACCTTCGACTATGTCGAAACCACATTAAGTTAAATTTAATACACATGGTATCATCTAGGTGATACGCAGTGGATTAGAGAAAGATGAAAGGTATGGTGTCGAAACGAGTTTCTGATGGGGTCGTTACCTCAATATGTTTTAAAAAGGTAAGCGCCTGCCTTTGTTTTACTAAACTTTCGACTTAGTCGATACGTATGTTTTTGATACGACTTTTATAATGGCTTTCAAAGGTGTTACCATGTTTGTTTTAAAAGAAAAAGGGTTTTGAAGGGTTCCTTTAATTATAAATCAATGCTTTTGAAAGAAGGGGTTCAGTCATAGTCGAAGCCCTACCGTCGATTCTTTTGCCTTTTGTATTGAAGTCATCAATACTGTCGAAAGGTATTGTTTGGTTTAAAGGCATATTAAGCTACTGTCAAAATGCTTTCGAAAGGGTTATGAGTTTTGAAGGCAATGGCTTCGAAAGCGGTTTCAAAGGCATCGTTCAATATTTTAAAGGTAAGCTTTTGACTCTTTCGAAAGGGATGGTTTCGACGCCATCATAAATTCCCCAATATTTTTATGATAAAGAATGGTTTCGGAAGATATAATTTCATTTATCTAATTTCTTGGACCCAAATGATATTTTAATAAGGTAAACCCAATGATGTCGAAAAGGGGACTTTCAGTTCTTTAGGAAGAGATACTTCCAATGGTTTCAAAGTTATGTTTCTAATATTTAATAAGTAACACTCTATTATATTCGAAAGGTGTCGAAAGAAAGAATTTAAAGTGTTTTTAAAGGCATAAGCCTAATGTTTTGAAAGGAGATATATGCTTTCAAAGGAGGCTATTCAGCGAGGTCGAAAGCAATGTTTCAAAAGTATAGTTTTCCAAATAAATATTCCAATCTCATTTAAAAGCAAAAAACATGGTATATTAACAAACAAAGTAATTTGAAATGGAATTTATAAAGAAGTCTTAATGGGTTAAAAGAATTAACCAAGTTATATTGTTTTCTTCTTTATATATGTATATATTCACTTTATAATGAATCCAAAAATTGTACTTTGGAAAAAAGGTAGAATAACTAGTTAGGTTGACCTAGTAGTGAATATAAATAAAAGATATTAGCAGGGGTCAATAGGTTAACATGAAGCCCATGAAAACAGTGTAAGGAAAATGATATTGACTAATAGTTAATAGGTTCCTAGTTAGCCCATGAAAACTAGGGAAAAAGAAAGATATTCATAGTTAGTCAATAGGTTCCTAGTCAGCCCATGAAAACTAGGATAAAAGAAATTAATATTGACATTTAGTCAATAGGTTCCTTGTCAGCCTATGAAAACTAGTATAAAAGAAACGATAGTGGAATTACCAATAGGTTCATAGTAATCCCATGAAAACTATATAATTGGACTGGGAGTCCTAAAAAGTTTAACTGGTTAATAGTCAGCCCATGAAAACTATTAGGTTAATAGTAATCCTAGAAACTATAATTACGCCAGATAGTCAAAATGAATTAGGGATGGGTATTCAGAATTGATTCAATTGTTTTGCATATCATCACATAATAATGTTATGAATTGAATTAAACATTGTGGATGCAGGGGCATAGAAATTGGTTTATAAAGATATTTAAGATACTAGTGAGGGGAAACCCGTTCCGCTAAGCGGCCTGGTCTCACTAGATATCTAAATGATTTGAGATGATATATTATTATTCATACCAGGCTTTATGTCTGACTCAAAGTTTATGTTTTCCCCTTAAACTCTCGGGTTCTAAATTGATTTTGAGTAGTTTGAGATTTGAGATTTTCAGGTACCTTATAAGACGAAAAAGCTTCCGGAGTCGTGCAGGAGGCATGTAGTTATTTAAGTTCTTTCTCATATGATTCTGCTATGTTGTTTTGTTAAGGCAAAGTTGTTTTTTTGCCTATTATACACTCTGATCACCAAGGGGGCATCTTCATATGTCGCTCTTGGGGTATATAGTAATGATTATATTTTCTGAACGTGGTTAACATTATGGGAGTATATAAAGAATGTTGAAATGGTTTTGGAATGGAATGTGAAAGTTGTTGAAATTTTAAACTTTTTCCATATCCATGTGTTTCAGTATATCAATTTATTTATCATTACCATAGTTGGTCGCCGAGGATTAATAACTATGGATGACTGCAGCATCCGTAGCCATTAGTTTTGGGAGTCCAAGTGGGGGATGTTACAAGTTGGTATCAGAGCATAGGTTTATGAAAACTTAAGCAATTCAAATCTAAAAGATTTTCAAAACATAATCCAATGAATCAAACATTTGATTGAGGTTTGGGTTAACGGATTGTAACGTACCTATATTTGATATATATAGGTATATATATAAGTATGTAATTCCCTTTTCTCGTAGACTGTTCTTCTGTATCTTACTAAGGCTCGTATACAGATTTACAAGAAAGAAGATATGGAAGCAGGAAACTGAAGAGGAAATCTAAGTAGAGGAAGCATCACAACTAATCGAAATGCTCGACTTAACACCAAAAGGAACCAAGGTCGATAGGCTAACGCTAATCAAAATGCGAAAGCCGATGTGAGTCTTGGAAATCCGCCAGTAGATTCGGGGATGATGTATTAGTTTTTTTGCTAATTTGATGCAAGCAGGAGCGCTGGAGTCGCCGGAAATATTGGTGGAGCAAATCCTGTGATTCCCGTTGGGAATAATTATGCTAAACTAGACCAAGACTACACTCGTTTAGGTAGAAAGCTGTTTATGGAATGGAAGATGCTATAGAAGTGGAGAATTAGCTATTACACCGTGAAAGGATTTTCTCTGATTTTGGGTTTATAAGATGAGCAGAAGAGAAGGTTGGCCTCTAGGCAATTGCAAGGGTCAGCACTTCACTGGTGGAATGGTGTGACTACCGGAGTTCCAGAAGAAGAGTTGACTTGAGCTGATTTTCGAAGGAGATTTGAACAGAGATTTATTTTTCACATTTCCAAGTCAGCATTAATGAGAAAATTTATGGATTTAGTTCAAGGAGACATGTCAGTTATCGAGTATGCAAATAGATTTGATGAGCTATCTCGATATGGATACACTATTATAGACACTACCATCAGAAGGAAGGTTCATTCGGGGACTGAGGCATGAGCTTGCTATGGCAACCCTGACTCATATCCCTGATCCTTATAATGTGGTGGTGGAGATGGCCATACACCATGAAGAAATGCTTGATAATTATGCTAAAGAGAAACTAGTTGAATCCCAGGGGCCTCAGTGTAAGAAGAGGAAGATGTTCAAAAAGAAAGGAGCCAGAAGGGAGATTCAACCAAGAAGTCGAAAGCCGATTTAGTCTGCTACAAATGTGATAAGAAGGCTCATTTTGCAAACGAATGCTGGTCAGGCATAGGGCAGAAGAAAGCTGCGGATAAGAAGCATATTAATTGCTACAACTACGATCAAGTTAGGCATTACAGGAACCAGTGTCCAGATCCAATTAGGGTAGAAAAAGGAAAGGTTTTTGCTATTGGACTACCGTCTTCTTCCAAATCAACTGCAGCAGATAAGGGAAAGACTATGATGGAAGGTACATTTTTGATTCAAAGTATTCCAGTTAGGATACTATTTGATACCAGTGCATCACATTCATTTATATCCCAGAATTTGGTTAGTAGGTTATGCTTAGAACCCACATACCCAGTTTCTTCCTTAAGGGTTGCAAATCAAATAGGGGGTATGCAACTTTAGGGATGAAAATTGACCAGTTAGAACTGGATTTGTTAGGTCATATGTTTGCATGCAGTTTGTATGTTTATGATTTCGTAGATTTCGGGATCATTTTGGGTATGGATTGGTTTGGCAGATATGAGGCTAGGATATTTTGTCAAGATGGCTAAATATCATTAATGCATCCAAATAGTCAGAACCGGATCACCTTCTCAATAGAGAATTCTGACTGAAGTATATGCGTTGTGTTAGGTACTTTGGAAGCAACGGAGGAGCTAAGTCGGGTGCGAGTTGCAAGAGAGTTTGCAGGACAACCACCGAAACAAGCTATTGAGTTTCATACAGATCTTGTGCCAGGAGCTGAACCTGTCAGTAGCAGGATGACACCAACCGAGATGGAAGAATTGAAGGTGCAACTAGTGGATCTAGAAGGAAGGAATTTTATTAGACTAAGCAATTCGCCTTGGGGAGCAGCCACGATTTTCGTGAAGAAGTCAGATGGGTCATTGCGGATGTGCATCAACTACCGTAAGCTGAACGAATGGACAATCAAGGATAGATATCCTTTGCCGTAGATTGATGATCTTTTTGATCAGTTGAGTGGAGCCAAAGTGTTTACCCAATTGGATTTTGCAACGAGGTTCCATCAGTTGAGAGTGACAGAGGACAAAATTCCTTTAACAACATTTTAGACTAGGTATGGTTCGTATGATTGGTTAGTGATGCCATTCGAGTTGACGAATGCACCTGCTTTCTTCGTGGACTTGATGAACTGGGTTTTCCGAGAACACTTGGATAGGTTCATTTTAGTATTCATAGATGACATTTTTTTGTGTACTCGAAAGATGAGAGAGAGCATGAGGTTCATTTGAGAGTAGTGCTTGAGACGCTATGGTAGCATCGACTAAAGGCAAAGTTTTCTAAATGTCATTTTTGGAAGAAGGAGGTCAAGTTTCTTGGTCGTGTAGTTTCGAACGAAGGTTTGGTAGTAGATCCAATTAAGATCGAAGCTGTCAATAATTGGAAGAGACTAGAGGCGGTAACCGAAATTAGAAGTTTTCTCGAACTTGCTGGCTATTACCGGAGATTCATTAGAGATTTTTCGCAGATAGCATCACCTTTGACTATGTTAACCAAGAAGGATGTGAAGTTCATTTGGTCCGACAAATGTGAGGAAGGGTTCCTTAAGTTAAAACATTTGTTGACCAACACGCTAGTTTTAGTTGTTCCAGATGGAAACCAGGGATTGGTGGCGTACACTGATGCATGTGGAAATGGATTGGGAGCTGTTGATGCAGAATGGTAAAATTATTGCATATGCTTCTCGACAGCTTAGACCGCACGAGGTGATATATCCTACTCATGATTTGGAGTTGGCTGCGGTGATCTTCGCATTGAAGATTTGGAAACATTATCTCTTAGGGGAGAGATTTGTGCTATACACTAATCATAAGTCCTTAAGATATTTATTCTCTCAGAAAGAGTTGAATATGCGACTGGAGAGGTGGCTCAAGTTTTTGCTGCTTATGATTTTGGTATAGAATATACTCCTGGGAAAGGAAATAAAGTAGTGGATGCCCTTAGCAGGAAACATCAGAATGTGGTGTTAGCTATGTTGGCAGAATGGAAGGATTTAGAAGTTTTGGCTACATATAGTAAAAAGTCGAGATTGACTATTGATTCTAGTCAGAGTACTACTATGTTGGCCTGTTTAGAGTTTGGACCAGTGTTGATCGAGAGGATAGCTTCTAAGCAGAAGGAGGGTCCTAAGTTAGCCGATAAAATTATAAGACTCGAGGTGGGATCCGATATCAATGATCTTAAAGATTTTGGCATTGACCAGAGAGGATGGTTGAGGAAGAAGGGATGATTATGTGTTTTGAATGTAGAGAACTTGACAAGAGAAGTTGTAGATGAGTGTCATCGATCCAAGTTTACGATTCATCCTGGGGGTACCAAGATGTATTAAGATATGAAGAGAAGATTCTATTTGGAAGGCATGAAGAGGGATGTTGGCTTTTGGGTTAGACAATGCGCTAACTGTCAACAAGTGAAAGCCGAATACCAGAAGCCGAGCGGGTTGCTTCACCCTTTAGAGATTCCAGTTTGGAAGTAGGATTCTATATCCATGGATTTTATAGATGGATTGCCAAGGTCAAACAGGGGAAATGAATGTATATGGGTCACAGTGGATAGATTGACCAAGAGCGCCCATTTCATTCCAGTCAAGTCAGCTAGGATGACACCTGTTTTGGCAAAGTTGTTCGTGAAGAACATAGTTAGACTTCATGGAATTCCTAGTGGCATAGTCAGTGTTAGAGATGCATTATTCACTAGCGAGTTTTGGAGAAGTCTACAGAGATTATTAGGGACCAAGCTCAAGATGAGTACATCATATCACCCACAGACGGATGGACATACTGAGAGAGTTAATAAGGTGCTCGAAGATTTGTTGAGAACTTATGTACTAGACTTTGATGGATCTTGGGAAGATCACCTACATTTGATTGAGTTTTACTATAATAGTTGCTTTCAGACTAATATAGAAATGGCGCCTTTTGAAGCTTTATATGGAAGGCCATGCAAATCGCTAGCATGTTGGCTAGAGACTGGAGACAGATTAGCCTTAGGTCTAGATATGGTTAGAGATGCATCATAAAAGATTGAGTTAATCTGAGATTGGTGAAGGAAGCTCAGTCCAGACAGAAGAGTTACGCATATGAAAGGCGTAAAGTTCTAGAGTTCTCAGTTGGAGATAGGGTTTTTATTAAGGTGTCACCGATAGAGGGGGTGATACGATTCGGAAAGTCTGGGATGCTGGCACAAAAATATGTTGGTCCATTCCAGATTATAGAACGGATTGGACAGCTTGCGTACATAATAGAATTGCCGAGCAATATGGCAGGTGTCCATAATGTATTTCATGTGTCCCATCTTCATAAGTATGTGTATGATCCAGAGACTATTATTCCTCCAACAGGGTTGGATGAGTTGGTAGTAGAGCCTAATTTGACAATTGTTAGACAAACAGTTTGGATTGTGGCGAGAGATGAGGAAAGATTAAGGTCTAAGAAAGTCAAGTTGGTGAAAGTTCAGTGGAGTGACAATGAGAAGGACTGTACTAGGGAGACAGAAGATAGGATTTGATATACTTATCTTGATTTGTTTTGAATGGTAAGTCTATATTAGACTTATACAAATGATCGCTAGTCAGATGAACTAGTATAGTTGTTAGGAGTGGTTACAAATGATTGCTATGGTTAGTATTTAGTCCTTATTGAATTTTGATGATGAAATTCTTTAAAGAGCGGAGCCTATAATACCCCTAATTTTAAATAACATTATTCAAGATTTTAAATTAGATAAATTAAATAGAATAATGAAAATGTTAAGTGACAAGGGTATTGAGATTTGAATAAATTTAAGTGGCTGTGCTTATTAATTTAATTGGGCTAAATAATAGTCTAAAGATTAATTTAGTTATATAATGGCATTTAGCTACACCCAACTTTACCATTATATATACACATACATACATACATACATACATACATACATACATACATACATACATGTGTGTGTGTATATATGTGTGTTTACTTCTTAAGCCATTGAGACTCATAATCATTTTCACAAAAATAAGAGATGTAAGCAAAAGAAAGAAGGCCAGCCATTAACAATAAAAGAAGAAGAGGAAATTCAAAGAAAAGAAAAAAAAGAATTAAAGAAAGGGGAATCAACCTCATCTCAATCCACTTTCCTTATCAAAGATTAAGGTGAATTATAATTTCCATCTCTATTTGTTAATAATATATGTTTTGGATTTAAGTTTAAATTCGTATGTATGATGTTTGATGATGATATGCTTGAATTATGGTATGTTTAAATTTAAACAAGATTGTTTAAATAATGGTTCATACAGTTTTTGATCAAAACCATGTGATATTGATGTTTAAATGCTGTGGAAAAGTTATATGTCATGCAAAACATGATTTTAGTGTTGGGTTTTAAGTTCGATAATTTTCCAAGCTTTGGAAAGGCTATTATGAATTTTTGAATGAAAATATAGCACGTTGGGTTTAATAATTTATTTTAGAAAATATATTGAGAATTTGGATTTGAAATTTTGATATGTTAGATAATATGATCAAAGTAAATTTCTATGAATTTTAGGGAATTTTCTTAAGTGATTTGATATACAAAATAAATTATTTTAAGAAGTGGATCAAAATGATTTACATCTAAATAAAAAGGAAGGCTTTATTTGCAAAAGTTTAAGTTTGATACTTATCCAAAATAAAAAAGGCGGTTAGTTTTGAAAAGCATGGGAAAAGTTAAGGCAACCAATAAGAAATTTACACGTAGGCAGGTTAGTTTATATAAGTTGCTTAATTTAGTATTTAACCCAGGAAAACAGGTTTCGCCTTTATTCAGAGTACCTTTCACCCTTCGCCTTCGACTATGTCGAACCCCCATTAAGTTAAATTCAATACACATGGTATCATCTAGCTGATACATAGTGGACTGGAGAAAGGTGAAAGGTATGGTGTCGAAAGCATAGCTTTCGATGGGGTCGACCTAGGTTTGTTTTAAAAAGAAAAGTGTTTGCCTTTGTTTTACTAAGCTTTCGACTTAGTTGATACATATGTTTTCGAAAGGAGTTTTATAATGGCTTTCAAAGGGGTTGCCATGTTTGTTTTAAAAGAAAAAGGGGTTTCGTAGGAGTTCCTTTAATTATGAATCAATGCTTTTGAAAGAAGGGGTTCCGACCTAGTCGAAGCCCTACCGATTCTTTTGCCTTTTGAGTTTATTGAAGTCATCCATACTGTCGAAAGGTATTTGTTTTAAAGACATATTAAGCCACTTTTAAATGCTTTCGAAAGGGTTATGGTTTTCGAAGGTAATGGTTTCAAAAAGGGTTTCAAAGCTATCCTTCAATATTTCAAAGGTAAGCTTTCGACTCTGTCGAAAGGGATGGTTTCGACGCCATCATAAATTCCCTAATACTTTTATGATAAAGAATGGTTTTGAAAGAGATACTTTCGTTTATATAATTTCTTGGACCCAAATGATATTTTAATAAGGTAAACCCAATGACGTCGAAAGGGGGACTTTCAATTCTTTTGGAAGAGATACTTCCAATGGTTTCGAAGCTATGCTTCTAATATTTAATAAGTAACACTCTATTATATTCGAAAGGTGTCAAAAGAAAGAATTTAAAGTGTTTTTAAAGGCAGAAGCCTAATGTTTTGAAAAGAGATATATGCTTTTCAAGGAGGCTATTCAGTGAGGTCGAAAGCAAGGTTTCGAAGGTTTCGAAAGTATACTTTTCCAAATAAATTATATAATCTCATTTAAAAGAAAAAAACATGGCTTATTAATAGACAAAGTAATTTGAAAGGGAATTTATGAGTAATGGGTTAAAAGAGTTAACCAAGTTATATTTTTTCCTTCTTCATATATGTATATATTCACTTTATAATGAATCCAAAAATTGTAAGGTAGAATAACCAGTTAGGTTGACCTAGTAGTGAATATAAATAAAAGATATTGGCAGAGGCCAATAAGTTAATAGTAAGCCCATGAAAACTGTGTAAGGAAAATGATATTGATAGATAGTCAATAGGTTCCTATTTAGCCTATGAAAACTAGGGAAAAAGAAAGATATTGACAGTTAGTCAATAGGTTCCTAGTCAGCCCATGAAAACTAGGATAAAAGAAATTGATATTGACAGTTAGTCAATAGGTTCCTAGTCAGTCTATGAAAACTAGGATAAAAGAAATGATATTGGAATTACCAATCGGTTCATAGTAATCCCATGAAAACTATATAATTGGAGAGGGTGTCAATAAAAGTTTAACCGGTTATTAGTCAGCCAATGAAAACTATTAGGTTAATAGTAATCCTAAAAACTATAACTATGACAGATTGTCCAAATGAATTGGGGATGGGTAATCCAGAGTTGATTCAATTGTTTTGCATATCATCGCATAATAATGTTATGAATTGAATTAACCATTGTGGATGTAGGGGCATAGAAATTGGTTTATAAAGGTTTTTAAGATACTAGTGAAGGGAAACCCGTTTCGCTAAGCGGCGTTGTCTCATTAGATATCTAAATGATTTGAGCTGATATATTATTATTCATACCAGGCTTTATGTCGGACTCGAAGTTTATGTTTTCGCCTTAAACTCTTCGGTACTCAATTGATTTTGAGTAGTTCGAGATTTGAGGTTTCCAAGTACCTCTTAAGACAAAAAAGCTTCAGGAGTCGTGCGGGAGGCATGTAGTTATTTAAGTTCTTTCTCGTATGATTCTGCTGTGTTGTTTTGTTAAGGAAAAGCTATTTATTGCCTATTAAACACTCCGAACATCAAGGGGACGTCTTCATAAGTCCTTCTTGGGGTATATTGTAATAGTTATATTTTCTGAACGTGTTTAACGTTATGAGATTATGTAAAGAATGTTGAAATGGTTTTGGAATGGAATGTGAAAGTTGTTTTGAAATTTTAAACTTTTTCCATATCCATGTGTTTCTGGTATATAGATTTATCTAACATTACCGTATTTGGTCGCCGAGGATTAATAACTTTGGGTGACTGTAGTATCCGTAGCTATTAGTTTTGGGCCTCCATGTAGGGGATGTTACACTTCAACTCATTCGAACGGAATTCATGCATGTGGAATCATCTGCTTCGAAAGGCGGACATTGAAGGGAAGGGTGCTTTCGACCCTTTCGACCCCTTTGAATGGTTTTGAAACTTCTATACTTTTGCTATATCATCTCTTCGACTCCTTCAAAAGGACTTCCTGGAGCTTCTTCTTCTTGTTTTTCCTTTGTCTTCTGTTCAAAATGGTTTCCACAAGGTCGAATGGAAATTTGGTAGTAACATTTGCCTCCCCTTACGAAGGGATGCACTTGCCTTTCCAAGTTAATCATGTCGAAACCCTGAATCTTCCCACCTTTTGGTATTCCCCCATGAATCTAGACTGTTCATTTAAATCTGATCGAACGGGTTGCCGCTCTTGCTAAATTTTCATATAATTTACATCTTCTTCTTTTTCCCTTTTACTTACCTGCAAACGAAATTTACATCGAAAAACATAAAAACCTTCAAACCTCCAAATAATTTGCATTTTCCTTCATAAAAAACCAAATCTAAGTAAGCTTATGTTTTCTCTTTTCTCGTATCTTTTTCCCCTTTATCTTACAGTAAATCTCAATTTCTCGAACTTTTTCGGTTGGGATTTTAAATTTTGATTTCGATTTACTAGAAATTGTTTGAGATTTAATTTTACTGAAATATTCTTTGATTTGATTTGACTGACTTCTATTTGTTAACTTTCATTTTGATTTTGATTTTTTTTATTGTAGATTCTATCGTTGTTGCTACTTTTAGAAAATTTGAAATTTTATCTCACTGATTTCTAAATTTTAATCGTTAATCCGCATTTATTTTTATTCTGTTTGTCTGATGGTTCTTTTTAATTTTCTGGATTGGAAATCGGGTTTGGGGAAGAAGCATACTTCGGTTAACTTTGCCGAAAAGCTTTGAGATGTACGAACTAAAAAATTTGGAGCTAGAATTTTACCCTTTTACCCCTTCGAAAGGGATTTAGGCGGTAATTTTCTGTTTTGATTTTTCAGCTCCTTTCGATGGGTTCAAAAGGTAATCTGGCACCTAATTTTACTGACCTTGTCGAAAGGTTATTTAGTTCATACAAAATCAACCTCTTCGAAGCAATCATGCCTTCGGTTCTAATACTTTTCGAAGATGTTGGTTATTGTATCGTAACCCACATTTTCAGAAGTATAGATTTTGTATCATGGGTTTTGTAACCAATCATATAAATTTGTTTTAAATTTGTTTAAGTTAGAAATAGATACACTTTATAAACTGGGTCGAAAAAAACATAATTTGTAAAGTTCACAAATCAAGTCAAATGTGCCGACTTAGTGGAAACCTATTTCATTGATTGAAATTTAGTTGTTAGTAAACCTTTGGAACCATGCATCCCTTTCAACCCTATCGTAACCTTCTATTACTAATGAGTTGAAACCCTCTATAATCACCTTTCTCCAATATTCTCGAAACGTTCTAAGTCCTTTTTTTATCAATTTTATTTTAACTTAGAAACTTTCGACTAAATTGGTATATAAGGTTTCGACATCATTCATGTTCCTTAGAAAAACTCAGGTCATGGCTTTCGACAGTGTCGAAGGGTTTTATTATCTTGTCTATTGAATATTAGCAGGGTATACTTTGTTCAAATTTTTATGTTAGTTTCAACTATTCCCTTCTAATAACATAGTTCCTATTGAGCTTTCGATATTGTTGAAGAATGTCGGTTGGACATACACTCCAGCACTCCCTTTCGACCTTGTCGAAAGCTCAGTAATCGTTTATATCTGGGCTTTCGACATTGTTGAGAGCTGTTTGTTAAGTGTTAACTTTTATTTTCCTCTCGACTTTAACAAAAGCTAAGTAAATCTCATTTTTAATCCTTAACATTCTTTTAAGAATATGTAGTTTCATGCTTTGTTTAATGTTCGAATGATTGTGAGAGTTTTCTAGTAATCCTTGAAAGAATGTTAATTTCATAACAAACTGTTATTTCTAACTGAAACATTTTCACCTGGCAGAATCATGAGTTCTCCAAAGAAAGCTGAAGCCACTTCCAAGCGCTCTCTAATATCCACTCAGGATGAAGTGGATGCCATACTTAATAAGTTTGGGATTAAAAGAGCAGAAGCAATTCCCCCGCAGAGAATGACACCATCTACAACCCACCTGAGGGGTTCTTTGCTTATACTGTAATCCACATTTGGCATGGTGGATTCCTTCCTTTCCCAGAGTTCTTGCTGAAATTCTTAGTTCATCTTGGAATTGCTCTAATTCAACTGTCGCCTAACGTATATACTTATCTTTTGTTTCTGGAGTTGATGGCATTGGAGTTTGGCCTTTCTTGTTTGAACGCTGAGGTGCTTAATCACTTCGTCCGGTTAGTGAAGTCAGCAACCTTAAAACCAAATCTTCCGGGCCAATTCTTCCAGGAAATTGATTTCTAAGGGAGTAAAAAGTTTAGAGATTGGGAAAGTGTGTTCTTCTTCATTAGATTCTTCCCAAACGTTAGAGAGATTTTCTCTACCCCACGTAAGCTCGGATTTTATTATTTTCCTTCTATCTAGTTGCTTTCTTTACCGATCTACGCTTTTGTCAGGTGCTCCTATTAAAGAATTGAATGAGGCAGACAAGAGAACAATGGATTCTTTAGTCGCAGCTTCAAGTATGATTGGGAATCGGTTGATGATGTTGAATCCTAAAAATTTGAGGATGCACTCTCTCCTCCCCACTGGTCAAAGGATTCTGGGGCAATATCCTCTGATCCAACATACGTCAAAAAGCAAATGCTTCCTTTCCCTAGGAGATCCTACAAATTTCTCTCCTATGTCAGCTATCTGCTCCGACCACTTTGGTAAGTTATAGACGTGGTATTTGTTTTCTATTTCCATGTTGATTTCAAGTTTTGTTAACTTATAATCTGTTTGAATTCTTTTTAGTTGTTCCTCAAGTGGAAAAGTATGCTAGTGGTCCAGCTCCTCCTCCTTCGACTTCACGCACGCCATCCTTTGCTCAATCTCTCACCAAAACAAAGATGGCCATCAAAAGAAAGTTGGAGAAATCCACTTTGGCAGAACCAACCCTCAAAATAGCAAAAATAGTCAAAGTTCCTGATTCTGAGGAGGTGGAATATTTAACTCTCGACAAAGCTTTGGAGAGTTCGATTGCTGAAGCTCCTCACGACCAATCCAAGAAGACTCCCACTGCGATTGGTTCTCTCTCCTGCATCTTCGTCTCGAGCTCTTCAGGTGCGCTTGAGTAGATGCAAAAAGCTCTAGTGATGACCCCATCTCAAAAGCACATTCCTCCTAGGACATCATCTCCTTCTTCCTCCACTAATTTTAAAGAGATAGTCCGATCTATCTTAAGCTTTGCATCCTTTGCCTCCATGTACCCGCCTACCTCTTTTTCTGATTTGGTTGGTCACTATCGTTCTCTAATAGAACAACAACTCTTAGTAATCTTCTCTTAACTTGACTTCATCATTACTGTTCTTCTTTAAGTTTCTGATTTATGCTGTACTTTTTCTTTCAGATTTCCTAGAGTTGGCTATCTTTGCATGAGCAGCCATCCAAATCTTCTGTCGAATCGTCCATGTTTTAGGAGGAAATTTATACCTTAAAGAATCAAGTTTTAGGAGGAAACGCAGCCAACTCCTCGCCGATGAAAACTTGGCAATGAAAATGACCTTAAAAGAATTCAATGAGGATAAGACCTGAATGACGGCAAAGCAAGCCTCTTTGAAGGAAAAGTTTGAGAAGAACAAAGTTTCTTTGAAACTGGCAGTTGAGACTATCTTCGACTCAAAACGACGAGTGTCACAGTTTCTCGATACTACACTTAATGAAATTATGATGAATTCTTTCGAAGACGCTCTGATGCTCGTTTATGCCGACAAGATCGACAAATGCCCTGAACTAATTTCATTCGCTTGACTCTGCCCTTGTTGATAGAGTTATGGGCAAGATTAATCAGATGAAGCGGGTAATTGAAGTTGCTGAAAAGGAGGAGAACGGCGCCTCCAAAATTCTTTGTTTTGAGGTTCCTTCCTTTCGAGGTCGAATTTGACTCAGAAGATGAAGGCGATAAAGGTGATGCCATTGAAGAAGAGGGGGAGATAATGATGATGATAATGAAGATGATGGGGATGATAACATCAACGGTGAACAAGGATCAGTTGGCAATTAGGGTGGCCATACTGAAGCTTCTGAGAAAGACAGGGATGATAATACGAAGTCTACTGAAAAAGATTCATCTGCTCACGAAGCGATTAAGCCTAAGTTTCCCGCACCTTCCAACACTCAAGAAGAGTCTGCTCCTACTGATGCTAAAACGCTAAAAGAAAGAGAGAAGCCTTCTCAAGCACCGATCCTGGTGTTATCCCGCTTTTTGGTCAAAGCCGGAATATCAAACAAATTGACAAGAAAGGATGGGTATCAGGATTGGAAGTCGATTAGAGACAAGGTTGTGATCGATGTCATCAGAATTTGGCCAAGCTCCGATCAAGGAAGAATCGATTGGGAATGATAATCAAGGTTAGGAGAGGTTATGTTTCAATTTTCAATATGATCGGAGTTCGTATGTTCGAGATATAGATGGGTCAAATTATGTGAAAACTGGTTCGTATCGATGCACTTCGTATCGATGATAATGGTTCGAATCGATGTTGTTCGCATCGATGAGATGGATACGCGGATGTACTTCGTATCGATCAATATTGGATCGATACAAAAAGGAAGTAACAGTTTTGAGATTCTAGCTGGGTAGTTCGTATCGATCGCTTGTGGATCGATGCGAAGAAGGCGTTCGAGAAGGATACGTAGGGAGTTGGCTTTGTGGAAACGAAGGCATGGATATGAAGGATTATGGGTCAATGTTCGTATCGATTGTGTTCAAACCGATCGATACGAAGGAAGCGGTAAAAGCAGCATGGAGTTATGGATTCGAACTGGATGTAAAAGATGGATACGAACTGGGTGCAAAGCATGGATGCGAACTGGAAAAATGTTATCGGAGCAAGGGAATAGGAGTTCAACATGGAGAAATATCTGGAATGACTCGATCAACTCGGAGAAAAAGATGGATCGACATGAAGAACGCGCGCCACGTCAATCTGCTAGCGAGTGTATGGATCGATTCGAAGAAATGGATTCGAAGAAAGTCGATTCGAACAGAGCATGGCTAACGGAAATACAATTTTGAATCGACCATATCTTGAGATCTACAAATCTGAATGCAATGAGATTTTTACAGGAGCTTACATACATGTTGAAGAATGTCCACACCAAATTTCAGCTTCATTGGATGATTTCTTGATCGATTCGAATGGAGTTCGAATCGATTCCGGAGCGGGCCCCAATTTCATGAGGTCGGGCCTGTGGGCCCCCCTCACGTTGCAGAAGTATTCTCCCGAAATTTAGGCGAAATATCAGCCTCCTACACCTATAAATAGAGCCCCAAGTCATTCAGAAAAGGGGATCGGGATTCAGAAGCACCCAGACTCTACCGGATTCAATTCTACACTTCATCATCGCTGTCAAACTCGTATTTCTTCATTGTAATCGTTGTAATCAACTGTAATCAGCAAGGATAATCAATATAAAGATAAACCTTTGAAGTGGACGTAGGCCGGAGATAGCTGAACCACTATAAATCTTGTGTTCTGTCTGTCATTCTTCATTTTATGATTATCTGCTTTACTTAGATCTGAGATCTGTGGTTATACACTGTTGATTTGTGTTCATACACTGGTGCTTTCACGACATTCGGGGTTTGTGACCATTTTTGGCACAAACACTTTGGTGCTTTCACTAAAAGGGACTAGCACCCGCTACGCAAGATTTGAAGTTCAGATTTGAAAGCTTGAAGATTTGAAAGACAATGACTCGACAAACAAGCAGAAGACAAAGAGCTGAGAGAAACCAACAAGGAGGAAGTCAAGAAGCATCCTCTAGAGCTGGAGAAGGACAAGCTTCGATCTACATTACTAGAGATGAGATGGAGGCTATGAATAACCTAATGTATGAAAGAATAATGAAAAGCCAACAAGAGATGCTGTAGAATTTCTTCGAATAGATAAGAGCTGCAGGAATACAGAATCTAGAACCAGCTACAGCGGCTGTGAATGCGGAACAAGGAGCTAGGGTTATGGAACCCAATGGAGGACAGAATATAGAATTGGAAGGCAATCAACAAGGGATTGGGGGCAGGCCTGCAGGATCCAACACAAGAGGACCTTTGGAAGGGGTTCAACATGCTAGAGCCAACGTTGCCGCTAATGAACCACATGAAGAATATGTACCAGAATTCCCTCAAGGACATGGGGGGCAATCTTTGACCGACAACGCCGGATTAGTTGATATTATTAGAAGAACTATGCATGGAGGCTTGACCAATAGAGATTTGGAAGGAGTGAACAGGAGTCCATTCGCTCGGGAAATCAGGATAGCTCAGAATCCACCTAAGTTCAAGTTACCTAGCGTGGAAGTATACAATGGCAAGGCTGACCCAACTGATCACTTGATGAGATACACTAGACACATGGAAGTGCTGGGGGCATCGGAGGAAGTGATGGCCAGGTGTTTCCCGTTGTATTTGACAGATCTAGCTGCAATGTGGTTTAGGCAGCTGGAAGAAGGATCTATCAGGACTTGGAAGGAATTGGTGGATAGGTTTTTGGGACAGTTTCGGGTTCATATCAAAAGACCTAAGAACATGATGACATTAACATCGGTAAAGCAAAGGACGGATGAATCGATTAGAGCATTTTTAACTCGATTCAATGCGGCTGTTGCTTTAGTGGATCGGTCGGATCCATCGATGGTTTTAATGGCGGCGGTGTCGGGAGTCAGAGAGGATGCAGATTTTAAGGTATCTTTAATACGAGACCCACCACTGGATCTCGGGGAATTCTTTCACGAAGCAGAAAGATTCCTTCGGCAATAAGACGCATGTATGGACTTAAAGTTAAAGGAGGTGAATGTGACTGAGGGTGAAGGACCATCCAACGGAAGCTCGGATAAAGATAAAGGAAAAAGGAAGCTGGACGACGATTCAGGAAAAGCCAGGAAGTGATGGAAGGATCCAAAGTTTTCCACATACACAGGATTAAACGAGACACTGGAGCGGATATACATGGAAACCCGGAATCGTCTTCCTTACTGAAGGCCAGCTAGGAGAGAACCTTCTGAACGAGAAAGGGCATCAGGAAGGCACTGTCTCTTCCATGATTTGGATGGACACGATACCAACAGCTGCAGGCACTTAAAGGACATAATTGAGGAGCATGTGAGGAATGGACAATTGAGGCAGTATGTTGGGGTATGGAATGCAGCGGTGGAGCAAGAGCAACCATCGCCTACCCTAAACCATGATGATGTGAGGCCCAGGAATGACGGTCGATTGGTTATCCATTAACCAAGATAATATGAAATAAGTAACAAACCATTGGCGAGCAACCAAGTCATTTACACATGTACGGGGATAGAGATAGCCCTTAGGCATGCTTTGAATGATGATACACCGCGAAGCTATGGTTTGCGAAATCTGTTTTTTGTTTTTTGATTGGACACTCGTTTTTCTGGTTTGGTTTTGGAGTTTGGTTTGAACTCTGGGTTTTGTTTTCTTTCTGGTTTGGATTTTCGTTTGGATGGTTTTCTATTTTGGATGTTGGTTTGGATTTCTGATTTTCGGATTTGATTTGGATTTTGGATTGGATTTTGATTGGATTCTTTTTGGTTTTTGATAAATGGTCGTCGAGTATGGACTATGCTCGGCAAGGGTCCGGAGAGACCAGGATTCGGCCTAGGATTTAGGCCCTATATTATCGGTTATCATTTCAGGTCGTTGAGTATGGACTATGCTCAACAAGGGTCCGAAGCGACCAGGATTCGGCTTAGGACTTAAGCCACCGCATTACTTACGTCCAGGGACACTGGACCAAGGTCATTAAGTATGGATTGCGCTTGGCAAGAACCCGGAGAGGTTGGCTCATCGTCCAGGGACACTGGACCAAGGTCGTCAAGTGTTTATTGCGCTTGGCAAGAACCCGGAGAGGTTGGCTCATCGTCCGGGGACACTGGACCAAGGTCGTCAAGTGTGGATTGCGCTTGGCAGGAACCTGGAGAGGTTACCTCAATGTACAGGGACACTAGACCAAGGTCGTCAAATGTGGATTGCGCTTGGCAAGAGCTTGGAGAGTTTATGGATTTGGATATCGACCCGGAGAGGCCCTGTGTAAAGACCCGTATTTTTAACACTTTAAAAATACGAATTAAAATAAAAATTTTGGATAAAAATCCGAAGGAAATAAAATTTTGTGTTGTTAAATGTGAATTACAAGTTAAAATACAAAACTGAATTCTGAAATAACTTATTTGTAAATTAAATATGGATGTTAACTTGTATTGAATGTAAATAATGAATTGAATTTGATTGTAAACCAAATTGGTTATGATTGTAAACAAAGAATAAATAAAATGGTAGATTTAATAGTGGAAATTTATGTTATTGAAACTAATATAAATAAATGTAACTTAATATTACAGTTGATTGAAATCAGATAATAACTGAAACTGTAATTTGATAAAGATGTTAACTTGTAATTGAACGTAAGTAAAGATTTAAATTTGAGTGTAACAAGTAATTGAAACGATTTGAATTGATTGTAAACAGCGAAATAAATAAAATGTTACATTTAATATTGAAGTCATAATATTGAAAGCAACGTAAATGAATGTAATTTAATATTACTGTGAATTTAAATAAGATGATAGCTGAAGAAAATGAAAGTAAATGAATTATAAACTATTGATAATAATGTATAAGTAAATGGTTGATTCAATAATGAAAGTGTAAATCGAAATAAAAAATTCAATTGGAATTAAATAACTTGAATTTGAATTACAATATAATTGAACGCTGAACCTAATGTAATCTTTTATATACTGGATTTATAATAGAAAACTGCATTGTAAAAGATTGTTAATTACTGTGAAATTAAAAATGAAATTTGTGAACAATTGAAATTTGATTTAAAAGTAAATAGTTTAAAATTGGGAATTTTATATTGAAATTAAACAATAGAAATAGCCATTTTTACAACTGTCTCGGATTTCGACGAAACCAGTTTCATCGGATCCGTAACGGTGAATTATTGTAAGATTTCAAGTTTCGTAGCGATCGGACATGTCGTTTGATCGTACAGACTCGAAACGCCTTGAAATAAATGCAATTGAAATCAATTTGAAAAATATTTATTTTAGCATAACTTCTTCATACGATGCAATTTGAACATGAAACCTTTTCCATTGCGTTTAAAATATTTTTAAACATCTATTTTGATATATGGGTTTACCCAATTTCGTTCCGGAGTCAGAACGGGCTTTTGGGCCACTTTGTCGTTAGCGCGTATATTCAACCGGATCCATCTATTTTATTTCAATCCTATCTATAAATAACCGGTTATAAACCCTAGCCTACTCCTATTTCTCATTTGTCTATACGTATATTTCAACTATCTCTCCTCCTCAATGGCAGACAAACAAATTCATCCAAACACAAATCAAATTTCAATCCAAAGTCAAAAATTCAATCTCCTCAAAAAAAATCAGAAAAATCACATATCGAAGCTCTTGATGTACGCATCTCAGATCTGCAGTTCGTTTTTGGATCTGAGTTTCCGTGTAGCTGAAATTGGCTCGTTTATTCTCGGCCGTTCATCGCGCGTCGATGAACTTTGTCGGATCGTCAAACCGTTTCTAGGTTTTGAAGAGAGGACCGAGGGAGCTTCATCCATGTAGTTTATTTCGCGAATCGACGGTTGGATTGGCGGCAATTTTTGTCTAGGGTTTAAACTTGTAGGCGGCGGCTGCATCTCCTTCACGTGCAGCGGTGGTCGCGAGTTCTGGGGAGCGAGGCATCGTCGGCGGCGAAGGGTATGGACGGCGGCTTCAAGTGTTGTGGTCGCGTTTTTCTTCGGCCGTGATGGGTTCTTCGCGGAGGTGCGTACGCGTTTGTAGACTTCATGAGTTACGTGCATGCCTGTAGCTCAAGTGAGAGATGAAGGTTGGTGACGTGGCATAGTGTAAATGTGTTCTTTTCTTGTTATTTTTAAAGATTAAAATTCAATCGCAATTATAGCTATAACTCTCGCATACGAACTCTGTTTCACGCGCGGTTTTTTTTATTAGGATCGTATCTGAATTCTGGACATTTCGGCGCAGGTTTCATTTAGATCTGAGACTGTAAATTTTTGGGCCTTATTAGCGGGCTTTGAATCAAAGGTGAGTGTTTATACGCTCACAATTGACTAAAATAACTTTTGTTAGTTAAATTTATATTCTGAAGTGATATAAAATTTATTGGCTGTTGTTTGGTAGGTTTAATTATCATCTGTATTGATATATGAATTAATTGATAGAATTTAAATTGACCGTTAAAATAAATTTAAATTTAAATTGGCAGTATATTACTCGATATTGATCATTATAAAATTGTTGTGAATGATATTGGCTTTATGGTTGATTGGTTGTGATGATTGCTATTGGTCGATATTGGTTGTTTATTTATTTTGATATATCATGCTATCATCATGTATATTGTTTATTGCATATAAAACTGTAAACTGAATCATTTCGAATAAATTAAGGAATAGGTTGAAATGATATACCTATGACATCTTTTGGATTGAAATGATATATCCATCCTTGAAATCAAAATTGAAAGAATTATCCACTTGGCCATAGGTTAGAAAATTATATACGGACACCGGGTTGGTTAAATTAAATGATTTTAAAAGTTGTTTTGAAATTATTTAAATGAATTGATTTTAAGAATAAAATCCAATTTATGGAAATTGAATTATTTTGAATTGAAGCTCGAAATGTTGGAATTTAAACTTGGTAAATGAAATTGTTTAATTATTCGAAGTTTAGATTTTTAAGAAAAAGATTGTAATACGGCGTAAATTTTCGAAATTTAATTTGTTTTAAAAGATTGGACTTCTAATCAAACTCTGAATATTTCTAAGAAAATTTATATGAAATGATATTTCAAGTTTGAGTTTGGAATTGAAAATAAATTTGAAATTGAGATTTAATTAATTTGGAATTTAATTGAAATTCAAAGAAATTTGTGAATTGGACTAAATTGAAACTATTGAATCAAATTTGAAGATAAAATTGATTTGAAAAGGATTTGAACTGAAATTGATTTGGAATGTAATACTTAAATGAATTCTTGAAATTCGAATATTAATCTAAGTTTATTGAATTGGAATTGTTCCAGAAATTAAGTAAACTACTTAATACGGATGTTTAATTTGAAGTATATTCTAATTTGAATACGAAATGGTTTTAAAGCGAATCTTATATTCTTATATAAATATATGAACTGTTTGAAATGTAAAATATTTAAAGTTTCAAAATATATTGGAAGTGAAATTGTTAATTTTGTGGTCCAAATATGTATTGGAAATTTATAATTTGAAATGGTTTATTGAGAAGCTGAATCGAGTTGAAATTGATGATTTGAAATTTGATTAAATTTTGATTTTGAAATCGAAATGAGATATTGAGGCGAAAAATGATTTTGAAATCGAAATGAGATATTGAGGCAAAAAATGATTTTGAAATCGAAATGAGATATTGAGGCGAAAAATGATTTTGAAATCGAAATGAGATATTGAGGCGAAAATGATTTTGAAATCGAAATGAGATTTTGAGGTGAAAAATGATTTTGAAACGGAATCTTACATCTTGAATAGATATGATGATATTTGAAATGGATTTGATTTTGAAGCGAATATGATATTTTGATATCAATTATGAATCGATTTGAAATGTAAAAGGGCCATCGGTGTAATAATACGTAGTTATTAAAGAGACCGGGATCGGATATGGACATACTCTCTGTCGATACAGAAAACCACTTTAATAACTAGTATACGCGGAGTGTTGATCCAGAACGAAGTGGATGGTTTGGTGAACGCGTTGACTGAAGAAAGAGAACTATATTGGATGACCCCTGACATGACTAAAACAGGAGCCGCGCCGGGCCATTGAGGTTCGCCACCTCTAGCGGACACACTTCTTCGTTACCATAACTATTACTGTTGTGATTCGATTTTGGTGCACCCCTCGATTATGGGAGTGTTGTTTCGCGGTGTTGGGGTAGTAGCTGCTATTCCCAACATCAGTCCGGATCACGCAACTACTAGTATCCTAGTTGGTATTTCCTCATGCACCTTGTCCTATTGATTATCCTATTCGCGACCACTACGATTTTGGTTTGTACCTTTAGTATATGGATTGCCCTCTGGTGACTTCCGGTTTTGGGGAAACTATGGTCTTGTATATGCTCTTGGGAATAAAAATGTGTTAAGGGTGGAATGGGCCATGGCTTAACGCTAGTTTGATATTTTACTTTATGATAGACATTATTGTATATAGCGTATTCTATTATATAATAGATAGTTTAACGGATCCTTAGGAGATGGAGATCCCGAACATCCCTTAAGTTAATGCACGCACGTTAAACACTGGATAGGAGGTGTCTAAAACCCGTAAACATCTCCGACGCTATCACACTCATATTTACTTATTCGATTTAACTTACATGAGATATTTTAGTCCTGACTCGAGTGTTTTGTCTTTTCATTACGCTCGGGTCAGCCTGAGCATTTCAAATTAGGTTGAAGGTATATTCTGGAGGACGAAGACGGAGTTTGGTATTACATCATTTGTATTCTACTACTGTATTATTTTTCCGCTGCATTGTTGTATTATCTCTGATGTATGAACTCTGATTTATGATGTATAATAATAATCAAATTTATTTATTTAACAGCTTCATGAAATGTTATTTTATTATTATATCTTGTTCATTCCGCTACAAGATTTTGAGTTTGTTTCCGTTCTTTCTTTTCTTTTCTTATTTAACCCAAATAACTATCTGTATTTTGGATTGGTTGAGTCGGCATGTGTGTATGTTTTGTCGACTTGAACGGTCGAAAATGCAGTCCGTTACACCCTGGATTCGGTTATTGGCTATTGGATAAGGATGGATTAGGATCCGGTTGTCGGGTTCAAACAGATATGGATTTGGCTAAGGCTTTGGTTATTGGGTTTGGAGTTGGGCATCGACTCTGAGCAGTCAAGGATGATGCACTTGGATGATGTGGCTATGGGCTTTGGATATTGGATTCGGAAGCTATTCAAAACACGCCTTCTTATCACAAGGCATGTTTTGGGGGGCAAATGTTATCCCGCTTTTTGGTCAAAGCCGGAATATCAAACAAATTGACAAGAAAGGATGGGTATCAGGATTGGAAGTCAATTAGAGACAAGGTTGTGATCGATGTCGTTAGAATTTGGCCAAGCTCCGATCAAGGCAGAATCGATTGGGAATGATAATCAAGGTTAGGAGAGGTTATGTTTCAATTTTCAATACGATCAGAGTTCGTATGTTCGAGATATGGATGGGTCAAATTATGTGAAAACTGGTTCGTATCGATGCACTTCGTATCGATGATAATGGTTCGAATCGATGTTGTTCGCATCGATGAGATGGATACGCGGATGTACTTCGTATCGATCAATATTGGATCGATACAAAAAGGAAGTAACAGTTTTGAGATTCTGGCTGGGTAGTTCGTATCGATCGCTTGTGGATCGATGCGAAGAAGGCGTTCGAGAAGGATACGTAGGGAGTTGGCTTTGTGGAAACGAAGGCATGGATATGAAGGATTATGGGTCAATGTTCGTATCGATTGTGTTCAAACCGATCGATACGAAGGAAGCGGTAAAAGCAGCATGGAGTTATGGATTCGAACTGGATGTAAAAGATGGATACGAACTGGGTGCAAAGCATGGATGCGAACTGGAAAAATGTTATCGGAGCAAGGGAATAGGAGTTCAACATGGAGAAATATCTGGAATGACTCGATCAACTCGGAGAAAAAGATGGATCGACACGAAGAACGCGCGCCACGTCAATCTGCTAGCGAGTGTATGGATCGATTCGAAGAAATGGATTCGAAGAAAGTCGATTCGAACAGAGCATGGCTAACGGAAATACAATTTTGAATCGACCATATCTTGAGATCTACAAATCCAAATGCAATGAGATTTTTACAGGAGCTTACATACATGTTGAAGAATGTCCACACCAAATTTCAGCTTCATTGGATGATTTCTTGATCGATTCGAATGGAGTTCGAATCGATTTCGGAGCGGGCCCCAATTTCCTGAGGCCGGGCCTGTGGGCCCCCCTCACGTGCCAGAAGTATTCTCCCGAAATTTAGGCAAAATATCAGCCTCCTACACCTATAAATAGAGCCCCAGGTCATTCAGAAAAGGCGGGATTCAGAAGCGCCCAGACTCTACCGGATTCAATTCTACACTTCATCATCGCTGTTAAACTCGTATTTCTTCATTGTAATCGCTGTAATCAACTGTAATCAGCAAGGATAATCAATAAAAAGATAAACCTTTAAAGTGGACATAGGACGGAGATAGCCGAACCACTATAAATCTTGTGTTCTGTCTGTCATTCTTCATTTTATGATTATCTGCTTTACTTAGATCTGAGATCTGTGGTTATACACTGTTGATTTGTGTTCATACACTGGTGCTTTCACGACATTCGGGGTTTGTGACCATTTTTGGCGCAAACACCTGGTATCTTAGGTATGGGATTCTCTATTTAAACATATTTTGCTTCAAAGATAATAATTGTGTAAATCGTTCATTTGGCTATTGAAAGCCAACAATTGATGCATTATATAAGTCCATCTGGCTATCGAAATCCATCAAATGATCATCTAGATCAGTGATTCCATGATACTTCGTTGTTGGAATCTTTACATAAGATGCGATGATTGTTGCCATAATCTCAACTATGAATGGTGGCACTCGGTCATTATCATTGACGTTTTCGTCCATGGTTCTCTTCCCTTTTGCATTCATTGCCTCTTTAATTGCTTTCTAAGTTGCATCCTTCAGATAAGCTTCAACATTATGATAGTTTTTCTTGTTTGTATGATATTCTTTTGACGTAGAACTACCAGATTGTTCGAGTGATTTATTGAGCACCCTTCCTTAATAATATGCTTTAGTTTGTGGATGCCCTTTCTTATTTGAAGATGTTAGATCGATCTTGCTCTTTATTTCATTTGAATGAGCCTTCAAGTTCCTTCTTGGTGAGAGCACCTCCTTTCCCTGTGTTGGCCTCACTGTTTTTGAAGACTTTTGAGACAATGCCATTTTGAGGAGTTTCTACATTTCCTGCTCCAAGTGCTTGATTTTGGTAGTGTTTTCATCCTGCCGAGTTGATGAAGAAGGCTATCCTTGAATAACTCCATCCATGTTAAAGGTTGGAGTTACGTTCTCTTCGAGGGTTGTAGTGTGGATGACCTCTTTATCCATCATGCTGAGTCTTTTTGATCTCATTTTCCTAAGTCAAGTCAAATGATACTTAATTAGTCTATAAGATAGTAACGAGATTGGAGATTTGAGCCCTTCTTCTAGCACTAAAATGTTAACGAGAAATCATGTCAACATACCCAAGCTATGTGTGAAGCAAAAGGTTCATATAAAATAAGGTCGTCGAATAGGTTACTTTTTTCAAAACCCTCCTTTCAACTAGATTAACCTAGTCGAAATAGTTTTAGAAGTTAACTTAGAAATGCAGGCAAGGAAAAAGAGCTTTTTATTCGAAACCCATCCTTTATATAAGTTTAAGTCAACTATTTATCCTGAGCCTCCATCCCTTGCGATCATGTCGAAAGGCTTATCACAACCCTTTCGACCATGTCAGAAGGTTTGCTTGGCCTTTTAAAGTGGGATAGCAGCTTTCGCCCTTGTTGGCTTCATTTCCTCCCTAGAGGAACCCCTTTGAAAGGATTACTAATGCTATTAGGTTTAAGTTCCTTTCGAATTGACTCCTCCTCATATAATGCTAGCCAAGTGCAGTCGAAATTTCCTTCGGGATACCCCATTTCGACCAGGTCGATAGGGTTCATATCTTTTCTAAACAGATCTGGTTTACAGTTGCCCAAGCTTCATTCAAAATACTTAAGATAGGATCATCTTGGATGTTCTTAAGTTCCGTGAACTTATCAGCGTCGAAACATCATCAACACCCTTGTTTATCATTGAGTAATACTTATCATGATAATAATTCATTTCGACATGTATATTTTCCAAGTTGATCCTATTGACTTTCATAAACAAAAAGAAGTTAAGAGAATAAGATAGCATCATGTGCAATAGATCATTAGACAGGCTAATGATCGTTATGTTCTCCCTTATAATCCAAATCTTTAATGAATCCGCGAATATCCCCATTTTCATTAATCCAAAATGTGTTACAGTTTTAAGAGCTTTTCTCCAAATTGATTTAGGATTTACAAAGATTTCTTGGTAGCAAAGAAGTAGAGTTGAAAGAAATGAGTTTTGGAGTCCAAAATCAGGTCCCCAAAATTGGACCCCTTGGGTCTTATTTATAGACGCAGGTCCACCCCTCTTCCATGCCTACGCTTTTGACCAAGTCGAACGGCTCTTTTATATTCCACCTAAGTCCTTTCGACATGGTCGAAAGGCCTTGCCTCCCTTCAATACAGTCAAAGGGTTTTCTTTTCCGAGTCCTTTATCTCACCCTTGAGCTTCCCCTCTTCCAATTCTAGACCTTTCGTCCTTGTCGAAAGTGTCTTTTATCTACCTTTCGCCTTTGTTAATTCTTTAGTATTCCTTTTCCCTGCTTTTTCCTAAATCGCTTTCGACGTTTTCGAAAGAGCTGTAAATGTGCTTTTTTCTTCATATCGCTTTGTTGTCATCAGAAGTAGAAATAAGAGCCTTCAATCTATTAATAGGTTGCCCTTAAGTGCTTCGAAGACGTTGACATATCAATGGTTTCGATGCAGTAGGTAGCTTACGGATGCATGCTTGTTGATTGACGCAGAACCTTCTCCTGATGTCATTGACTTCGACCGGTTCAAAAGGCTTGGCTATGGTTTCGAAAGGGTTGTTTTGAGCAATTTAAATGAAGGCGAAACCCTTTGTTTCAAATGCCGTGCATATGAGAGGTTAATGTTCATTGCCTTTGAAAGGGTTTCCGAACTCGTCCTTGCTTTTCTCTATATACGTGAATCCATTTGCATCGAAAGGTTGATGATGGCGGAAGGGTAGCTCCCCTTTCCTTTTCAAAAGCTTTTTCGCAGTTTAACACTTGTGACGGTGCTTGTGCCCACGACTCCTTTGAAAGTCTTCTTAATGCCTTCGAAACGTTCTTGTGTGACCTTTGTTGAAACCTATGCTTGTAATTTCAGTAGAGCCCAACATTTTCATTATCCTTTTTTCGTACTTCTGTTTTTAAGTGGATTTTATGGCTAACATTTTTCCTCCCTTGTATGAAAGAAGCTTTTGTTCTTTAGGACAAAAATCTCAGAACTTCCTTGCTCTTAATAACTTTTTTTCCTTACAAAATTCAAAGAATGTAACATTTTCTATTGCTAACTCATTATCTTACATATATACACTTCTTGATAATTCAACATAGAAATGTTTCTAAATTTAGATATTTAGTTGATAATAATCTTGACTTAATAAAGGATATGAGATCTGCAGTTGGTAGTTATCCATTTATATAATAATTGAGACCTATAAACTTACCGTGGAAAGCAGTCAATGTTTGGAAAGAAGAGGTCATAAGCTATTATCCTGAAATAAGCCTTTGTATTCCATAAATATTAATATGTATTTAGAAACTCTTGTTGGAGATAAGAATGAACCTGGAATCTAAATTTAGAAGTTGATGAGCATCGTCTAGAGTTACAAACTTATAACCCTGACTCGAGTACTTAAGAAGACCAGATCAAAGATTTTGATAGATGACTTAAGCATGTGGCTTCAATACTACTGCTTTAAATCCTAGATTCGGGAACTGATAGACATAATTCAAAACTAATAGTAAAAGACCTAAAATTCAAATTCAGGAATTAGAGAATTATAAAGTCAAACCCAGATTAGGGCAACATTTAGTGAAATCTTTTAGTTGTTAATAGTAAGATGTTTAGAACTCGGATTCAAGTTTTAAAGAGTAAGATTCAAAAATAGTCTTCAGGATAATATTCTCAAACCCAGATTCAAGTATTAATGGCGAATAACCAAAGATTCCTGGTAATTGTCTCTATGACAAAAATCTCGAGCCCCGATTAGGACATATGTTGGATAATCATAAATCCACAATAATTATCTTCATAATAGGAATCTCTAGCCTAGATTAGGGCATATGTTGGATAATCAAAAATCCATAATAATTATCTTTATAATATGAATCTCTAGCCCAGATTAGGGCATTAATAATTGAAGTCGGATAATAGCCTCGATACCCAGATTCAGGTATGAGAAAGATCATAAATGATTAGAGAAGACCCGAAACCTATATTCGGGTACTAATGAGCGGAGTTTTGTTTCACTCCTTCATTTCTGCCTTTTTTCGACATAAATAAAACCCTTAGGTCTTGTATGTTCCTACAGTTTGATTGGCTGCTTCTCGATCTAGGACGTCTTTGTCTATCATTTGATATGCCACTTTTTGGGCTTGGACATCTTAGTCTCGTATAGACATGCCGCTTCTTGGGCTTGGACAGATATGCCACTTTCTCGGGCTTGGACAACTTAGTCCATTGTTGATATGCCGCTTTCTCGGGCTTGGACATCTTAGTCCATCGTTGTGTGGTGCTCTTGGTTAGCTCATTCTTAGAGGCTGGAACCAAGGATTTACCCAACCTCCCTCCAGGAGGCGCTTTGACCTAACCAGAGGCACGACCAAGGGCTTGTCCAGTGCTTTAACCTGGCCATAGCATGGTATGGCTAAAGGCGTACTCCAACCTCCCTCCAGGAGGCGCCTTGCCCTGGCTATAGCATGGCGTGGACATGGGCTTATTTGGTGCTTTAACCTAGCCATAGCATGGCGCGGATAAAGGCTTACTTGTCCCTCTCTAGGAGGCGCATTGACCTAACCAGAGGAACGAACAAGGGCTTGTTTGGTGCTTTATCCTAGCCATAATATGCATGGCGTGGATAAAGGCTTACTCCGACCTCCCTCCAGGAGGCGCTCTGCCCTGGTTAACTCAGCGCAGACAGAGGCTTTTGACCGTTAAAGGTAGTGTCCAAATACCTGGAATATTTCACTCCTAACCATGTAGATCTTTCTTAGAAAAGTAATTCTTTATTGATTCATCTTGGGAAAATATGGTCCCAAATTCTCAAGGTTCCGTGTTCTTGGAACAATATAGTCGTCTGGTCGGCATAACTTATAAGCTCCTGGTGGGAATACTTTGCAAATGATTAAGGGTCCTTCCCAATTTGGTCCTAGGGGTCCATCTGGTGGATTTCTTTTATTTTCCATTACTCTTCGGTGTACTATATCTCCTTCTTGAAATGGTCGTGTTCTTACTTTTGAGTTATAGTATTTTGAAATCCTTCTTTGATATTCTGCTGTTCTTATTGCAACTTCATCTCTCAACTCATGTATCAAATCCAGCCACTCTCTTTTTAGTTCTTGGTTTAAATTGAACGCATATGCAATTCTTCAGTGTGAGGGTACTTCAATCTCAATTGGTAACATCGCCTCACACCCATATGTCAATGAGTAGGGAGTATGTCCCACTGCTGTTCTGGTTGATGTTTGATGAGCCTATAATACCAGTGATAGCTCTTCTACCTTGTTTCCTTTAGCTTTGTTTTGCAGCTTTTTCAAAATCGCCTTAATGGTTTTGTTTGCAACCCCAACTGCCCCATTTGCTTTTGGATGCACAACGGAGGTAAAGCTCTTAATGATTCCATTCTTATGAAAAAACCGAGAGAATTCTTCACTCCCAAATTGTGTTCCCTTGTCGAAAATGATCTTATGAGGAATTCCGAATCTGGTTATAATATTTTGACGACAAATTTGAGTACTTTTCCAGAAGTGATCTTAGGAAGTGGTTCTGCTTCAACCCATTTAGTGAAGTAATCTATAGTAACTACAGCGTATTTCGCCCCTTTTTGAAATTGGCAATGGGTCGATTAAATCAATTTCCCATATGTCAATGGTCCACGGACTTAAAATTGGAGTTAACTGGCTCAAGGGTAATCTGGGAATTTTCGAGTACTTTTGGCATTTCTCGCTTCTCCTCACGTATTCAACAGCTTGGCTACCATACGAGGCCAATAAAAACCTTGTCTCATTACTTATTTTATGCCAATGTCGTCCTATTTGAGTGGTCCCATAGAAATCCCTCATGTGCTTCTGCCAACAATTTTATCCCACCTTCCAGGCTTATGCATCTTAAGTAAGGAAGTGCATATCCCTTCTTGTAAAGGATTCCATCCACTGTTATGAAAGTTGGAGCTTGTCACTTGATTTTTCTTGCTTCACCCCTGTCTAATGGCAGTGTTCCTATAACATCCCGTATCTAAAGGCCAAAAGCTAAGCGCTATAGATGCGGTAGTCATCTATCGTATTAACTTCTTGTGACAAAATACGGCTATGTTAATGGTATCCATAATATTAGAAGCACTTAAATATGAACAAAATCACAGAATTTCAAAACAAGCAACACATTTACTGATTACATTTAAAAAAATTTCATATCCAAGTTACAAAATCCCAAAACGTTTTTTAGGAATTGATCAAATATAATTTACAATAATATGCCAAGAGAGACATATGACGATGCCCCTTGGATGATCAGAGAAATATAGTCATATCTGACTTAATATACACAGCGGAAAATAAACAGAATAATATGTATTCCTAATTAGCTATCCGTCAGCCATCTGCTCGTCTTCGGAAGCTTTATTCGCCAACAGACTAAAACCTGGAAACCTTAACCCTCAGGCTACTCAAATCAATTTTAAGCACCCGAGGGTTTAAGGGGATACAAATGCTTCGAGTCGGATGTAAAGCATAGTGTGAATAATTCTGCTATACCTCGGTTTACTGATATTAAGTGAGACCACGCCGCTTAGCGGAACATGTTTCCCTCAGTAATATCCTTTTCAAAACATATATATTTTGCAAATCCTTTTCTGCAACCAAACTGGTTAATCAAACTGATTATATCAAAATAGCAATATCCCTTATGCTAATAAATGGACTATATGTCCGTAAAATAGGTAATGTGTGAACTATCTGCCCACAACATAATAGCTAGGTCAGTTATGCTAATAATAGGACTATCTATCCGAAAAACAAGTAATATGTGAACTATCTACACAAAATATAATAGCAAGGTCTGTTATGCTAAAATAAGGACTATCTGCCCATAAAACTAGGCCGACTGCCCGCAAAATGGACTAATTGTCCGGACTAAAATGGACTAACTATCCAAATCATTTTCTTAGGGTTAACTACCTTTTAAATTTGAAAACCTTTTCAAAATAATTTAGTCCTTCAAATCATATATATACAAGGAAAATATATCTTTAGCTTTACTCTAAGCCATTTTTGCCATGATATATATACTTTACTCAAAATAATGTTGATGAATTTTAATAAGGATTAGCTATCCTTACAAAATAATTTAAAACCCTTTTTCACTTAAAACACTTAGGCTATATTTCTTATTCAATACATTCGAAACCTATGTTTAAAACCTTTAAACACCCTTTCGATACCCCTGAAGTTAACCCCTTCGAAACCATTGAAAGCAACTCTTTCGAAACCAAAAAAAGTCTTTCCTTCGAAAACTTTAAAACATTAGACATCCTCCTTTAAAACCTTTTAAACCTTGCCTTTCGAAAACATAAGAAAAACCTTCCTTTTCAACTTTGTCGAAACACTGGGGAACCACCCCTTTCAAAACCATTCATTAAGACCTTTCGAAAGCATCAAAACTCAACCTCTTCGAAAGCACTCTGGGTTCAATTTAAAACATGTCGAAACCTTTTGAAACAATACAAAATTTCATTCCTTCGAAACCTTTGAAAAACGTCTCGGTCGAAACCATCTATTTCGAAACCATTTAAAACTATCTCTTTCGAAACCTTTTGGGTTTTACTTCAAACATAGAAAAGGGTCTTAAAAACAATTAAGTCGAAAGCATCTCTTTCGAAACAGTTTCCTAAGTATTGACGTGATGGTATCAAAACCATCCCTTCGAAAGCATTGGAGAGGCGACCATATTTTAGAAAACAAAACAACCCTTTCGAAACCATCTGGATCAAAAGGTGGGAAGCGACAGCTAAAGGTTTCTACTCAGTCGAAAGTAAGCATTTAAAACAAAGGCATAACCCAAACGAAACCATTCTTTTAAACCATTTGACCTAGTCGAAAGCCAACTAAGTTGAAAGCATCATAGTTGAAATCAAGCATGTGCATTTTTCTTTTAAACCAAAACAAAGCCTCAAACCTTTTGGAACCCCATGGTTTCGACCCTATACCTTTCGCTCACTCCAATTCATTACATACCAGTTGCTTGATAACATATGTATTAGTTTCAATTGTGTCGTAGTCAATAGTATGGAGGCAAAACCTGGTGCCAAAAGAGACGAAATAGTGAAAAACCTATTTATTTGTAGTTTTAAACTATTCTTTTATACCTAACCTGATTTGTTTCTCTAAATCTGATTGGTTGCAAGGTTTCTCTTTTCAAAAGTGCTGCCGACTTTCCAGATTTAACAATTTAAACATTTTTCAAAAAGCTCCTCCTTTAATTATATAAAACAATTAAGTCTTATACCTTAAATAATTTTATATAACCATTAAAACACTTAGTAAAAATCTGGAAATATTCTAGAAAATCACATTATATATGTTTTCTAACATATAAATATTTCAGACACAAACAATTAATTATTTACTCGTAAATAATTGATAATCCAAAATACCATTTTCTTTACTAGAAAATTAATATTAATTCCAAGAAAACTCACAAAAATCTGAAAATTGAAACCTATCTCCAAAATAATATTTATAATATTCATAAAAATTTGCATGGCATTTGGATGTCATTTAATAGGGTTTTCACCTTAAAGCATATCATAAATTTAAAATAAAAACCATAATTCATCAACAAGTATATATATTCATTCCATCATTCAAAATCATGGCAAATCATTGCAAAATATTCGGAATTCATCTAAAAACCGAAAACACAATGAAAAATGAGATGTAAACATTATTCACCTTAGCTTTAGAGATTAAGGAGCCTGAGACTTGGATGAATTTGATTTGTATTAGCTTTTCCTTTAGCTTTTCCTACTCTTCTTCCCCTTTTCCTTGTTAATGGTGGCTAGCCTCTTATTTTAAAAATTGAGAATGAAATGAACGTGTATAATTTACACGACCATGGGTTTTAGATATAGAAATGGCATCTTTCCTATTTTACCCCTCCCCTATTTCACTTTAACTCTTATTTTAATTCATTGTTAAATGACACGACTACACCTTAATTAAAATCGAATCTCAATCCCTTAATCAACACATAATTTTATTTTATTTAGCTAATTAAATATTCTAAATAATATTACCAAAATTTGGGGTGTTATAATTCCTTTAACAAGATATTCAACGATGGATGACATCCAAGTGTTATTGTACGGGTCATTTGTTCTTGACTGATCAATCCTCCCATTTGATATTTCTCTTCCAATTTCTCTTCCCTCTTTTTCTTGTAACATAGCTTGGGACCTTGTCAGAACTAATAGCTCCTTTTCTTGTTCGGATGTTCCCTCATTAATACTTGGAGTCCCTTGATACCCTATTGGAACAATCCGTGCTTCTAAGACTCCCCATGAGTTTGCTAATTTTTCTAATTAATTTGCCTATGAGTTCTCTGCCCTTGGAACTTGATGTATGGAAAAATCCTCAAATAAAGCTAGCATTTTCAGTATCTTCTTCACATATAAAGATAGCTTAATGTATCTTGTTTGATATATCCGCTTTACTTGATTTACCATTAGTTGGGAATCACTAAAGATCTGAATCCGTGGGATTTTGAGCTCTAATGCTAAAGCTATCCCCGCTACCATTAATTCGTATTCAGCCACATTATTTATTGCGGGGAATCCTAATTTCGTAGCATAATGTAAGCGGTGTCCGTCCGGTGTTATTATCACATATCCTGCACCGTCCCCTTATTCATTTGATGCACCATCGACGAACAACTACCACGCAGGCTTCTGATCCTTTTCTTTTTCGATTGTTCTTTAATGAAATTAGTGCATTCATTTATAAAATCTTCCAATGCTTGCTCTTTGATCGCGGCTCGCGGCTGAAATTCTATATCATATTGGCTGAGTTCGATTTCCCATTTACCAACCTTCCTGAAGTTTCCGGCTTACTGAAAACTTGCTTTAGTGGAAAATTGGTCAATACACTGATCAGATGCTCTTGAAAATACACCCTAATTTTTCGTGCTGTGAGGATCAAGTAATAAGCTAGCTTTTCTATCATTGGGTATCGATTTTCTGCATCCTTCAATCATATGCTTACATAATACACAGGAAGTTGAGCTTCACTTCCTTCTCTAATCAATACTGAGCTGGCCGCATGCACTGAAACTGACATGTATAAGTACAAGGTCTCCCCATACTCGGGACTAGATATTATCGGTGACTTTTCCAAATGGCTTTTTAACTCCTGAAAAGCTTTTCCGCAATCTTCCCCCAACTCAAAGTTCTTCTTTTTCTTGATTACGTCGAAGAAGGGGGTACATTTATCAGTAGCTTTGGAAATGAACCTGCTTAGGACGACTACCCTTCCATTTAAACTCATTACCTCTTTACTGGTTTTGGGTTTTGCCATATCCTTAATAGCTTGAATTTGATCAGGCCTAGCTTTAATCCCTTGGCAATTACAAGATAGCCAAAAAACTTTCCCAAATGGACTCGGAAAGTGCATTTCTGTGGGTTCAATTTCATTTGATATTTTCGTAACATTCTGAATATATCTTCCAGATCCTCAAGATGATTCTTAGCCTCGCTAGATTTTACTAGCATGTCATCTACATAAACCTCCATATTTCGTCCAATTTGCTCTTTAAACATTCTATTAACCAACCTTTGATAAGTTGCCTCGGCATTCTTTTGCCCGAAAGGCATCGCTTTGTAGCAATATATTCCCCATTCAGTAATGAAACAAGTGTGCTCTTCATCTGGCTTAAACATGGGTATTTGATTGTATCCTGAATATGCATCCATGAGAAACAATAATTTGTGCAGACTTGTTGCATCTACTAACTGATCAATTCGTGGCAGTGGGAAATAGTCTTTCAGACATGCCTTGTTCAAGTTCGTATAATCAATGCAAGTCCTCTATTTTCCATTTGATTTCTTAACCAAGACTGGGTTTGCTAGCCACTTTAGGTAGTAAATTTCTCGAATAAATCCATTTTCGAGGATTCTCTCAACTTCTTGCTTCAATGTATCAGACCATGCTCTATCTAATTGCCTCTTCTTCTATCGGATGAGGGCTGCTTCTGGATCAATGTAAAGTGCATGACACACGACTGTCGGATCAATCCCCACCATATTAGAATGTGACCACGCAAATACATCTTTATTGATCTTAAGAAATTGGATTAAATCTTTCTTCAAATCACTATCCAATTCCTTTCCTACTTTCACTACCTTAGTAGTATCATGTGAATCTATGCATGCTTCCTCAAGGTCTTATATAGGTTTTATCCTTTCAGTTTCCCCTGGCAATCGAATTCAGTGACGATTGGGCTTTTTTCAGCAGAATTAGCAATATCGACTCTCTTCCTTTTTCCTCCAGGAGGAATGTATCTTTCATACATGCGCTTGTTAGACTTATTACTTTTAATTTTGCTTCAAAAGTTGGATGTAAAAATCCATCATCTGAAGGTTGAAAAATAGTGGATGAATCAAAACAAGCAGAATACTCCCTTTCATATTGATCGATTGTGGCAAAATACATCTCTTAAGAACTGAACTTCTCTCCTTGGACCATGCCCCATCCCTATTTATCAAGAACTTCACCAACAGATACTTTGGGGAGACAAATGCATCTATTTCATCTAGTGCAGGCCTGCCAAAGATGGCGTTGTAATATGAGGGTTGGTTGATGATTACAAAGAAAGTCTCAAAAGTTTTGTAGAGAGGTGGCACTCCTATTTGCACCAGCAGTTTCACTTGTCCCACCAGAGTTGATCCTTGTTATTGTATCCGAAAATTTGTTCTGTGCTAGGTTCCAACTTATATTCAGGGATGTTGATTTGGTTGAAGGCATGCTTGAAGATAACATTGACTGCTCTTCCTGTATATACAAGAATTTTGGCTACAATGGACAATCCGATTTGAGCTGTGAACATCAACGGATCGTTTTGTGGATGGTGAATTCCTTTCCTCAATTCTTGTGGGGTGATGATAAGATTTGGCATTTGAACATTGAGTCGTGCATTCTTCATCGAAGGCTTTTCTTGGAAAAAGAAAACACCCTCTTTAGCCTCCCTGATATATCTGTTTCGTGCGCCTTTGTTGTTTCTGCCGGATGCGGCCCGCCATGAATTACATCAATCCTGTTTATCGGCGGGTTTAAGCTCAGTGGGTCTTCATCCTCTGACACATTAACAACATTGCTAGAAAGCTTTTGCGGGCCATCTCCAGCTCGTTGAATCTTCAGTTTACCCTAAACAAACTCTTTCAAATGACCCTCACGAATCAATTTTTGGACGATTCCGGCTAAAACTCTGCATTCACCTATCTACGACCGTTTATCCTGTGATATATGCAGTAGTCTCCTCCTTTTATTTGTTCTAGATTGTTCTTAGCTTTGTAGGAGGTCAGGAAGTTGACTATTTCTTTTGCCACAACATAAACGTAAGATGGTGGCTTGATCAAAGCGACTGCGTTAGCAATTGGTTCCTCCCATTACATTCTTCTATGTCCTCGATCTAGACTGAATCTTCCTCCTTCCTTTTTGGGGACTACTTCACTCTTAGCGTAGTAAAGCTCATCCATTCGAATGAACTTGTCTGATTGAAATTGGAAATCTTGCATATCTTTACACCCGTTAACAATGAGTTTCTTCCAAAATGTGGTGTTTTCTATCAAGCCAAAATGAACTGTGATAAGCTTGTCACGATCATTTATGTCCTTTTCTTTCAGTGCTTCAGTGTTGAATCTCTTAAGATAATCTCCCAAAGATTCCCCTTGCCTTTGATTTATGTTGGCCAAAATTGTGTAATCTATGTGGGATCTTTACATATGCAGAACTAAGCGGAGAATTCATAGGAAAATTGCTTCCATGAATAAATGGTCTTCTCCTGGTATTGCCTGTACCATTTGGTCATTGCCGGTTAGAGAGTTACAAGAAATAATCTGCATCTAACAGCTACTGATGCACTATATAAGTCCATCTGGCTATCGAAAGCCATCAAATGATCATTTATATCTGTGATTCCATGATTTCATTATTGGAATCTTCATATAAGATGGGATGATTGTTTCCATAATCTCATTTGTAAAGGGTGGCACTCGCTCATTATCATTGACGTTTCATCCATGGTCCTCTTCCCTTTTGCATTCATTGCATCTTTAATTGCTTTCTCAGTTGCATCCTTTGGATAAGCTTCAACATCATGATAGTTTTTCTGGTTTGGATGATATTCTTTTGACGTAGAACTACCAGATTGTTCGAGTGATTTATCGAGCACCATTCCTTGATAATCTGCTTTAGTTTGTAGACGCCCTTTCTTCTTTGAAGATGTTAGACCGATCTTGCTCTTGATTTCATTGAAATGAGCCATCAATTTCCTTCTTGGTGAGACCACCTCCTCTCCCTGTGTTGGCCTTACTGTTTTTGAAGACTTTTGTGATAATGCCATTTTGTGGAGTTCCTGCATTTCCTGCAGTTGCTGCTCCAAGTGCTTGATATTGTTAGTGTTTTCATCCTGCTGATCTGATGAAGAAGGCTATCCTTGAACAACTCCATCCATGTTGAAGGTTGAGGCTATGTTCTCTTCGAGGGTTGTAGTGTGGATGACCTCTTCATCTATCATGCTGAGTCGTTTTGATCTCATTTTCCTACGTCAAGTCAAATGATTCGTTTCGACATGTATATTTTCCAAGTTGATCCTATTGATTTGCATAGACAAAAGGAAGTTAAGAGAATAAGATAACATCATGTGCAACAGATCATTAGACAGGCTAAAGATCGTAATGATCTCCCTCATAATCCAAATCCTTAATGAATCCGTGAATCTCTGCATTTTCATTAATCCAAAATGAGTTACAATTTCAAGAGCTTTTCCCCGAATTGATTTAGGGCTTACAAAGATTTTGTGGTAGCAAAGAAGTAGAGATGAAAGAAATGAGTTTAGGATTCCAAAATCCGGTCCCAAAAATTGGACCCCTTAGGTCTTATTTATAGATGCATGTCGGCCCCTCTTCTGCGCCTATGCTTTCAACCTAGTCGAAAGGCTCTTTTATATTCCACCCGAGTCTTTTCGATATGGTCGAAAGGCCTCGCCTCCATTTGATGTAGTCGAAAGGCTTTCTTTTTTGGGTCCTTTAACTCACCTTGCACGTCCCCTCTTCTAATTCCAGACCTTTCATCCTTGTCGGAAGGGTCTTTTATCTACCTTTCACCTTTGTTAATTCCTTAGTGTACCTTTTCCTTGCTTTCTCCTGGATCATTTTCAACGTTGTCGAAATTGCTGTAAATGTGTTTTTCTCTTCATATCGCTTTATTGTCATCAGAAGTAGAAATAGGAGCCTTCAATTTTGACGATAGGTTGTCCTTAAGTGCTTCAAAGACGTCGACATATCAATGGTTTCAATGCAGTAGGTAGCTTCCGAATGCATGCATGTGGATTGACACGGAACCTTCTCCTAATGTCATTGGCTTCGACCAGTTCGAAAGGCTTAGCTACGCTTTCAAAATGATTTTTTTGAGCAATTTTAATGAAGGCAAAACCTTTGGTTTCAAAAGGTTTGGCACGCATATGAGTGGTCAATGTTCATTGCCTTCGAAAGGGGTTCCAAGCCCTTCCTTGGTTTTCTCTATATACGTGAATCCATCTGCATCGAAAGGTTGATGATGGCGGAAGGGTAGCTTCGCCTTTCATTTTCGAAAGCTTTTTCACTGTTTATCACTTGTGACGGCATTTGTGCCTACAACTCCTTCGAAACTCTTTTTAATGCCTTCGAAACATTCTTGTGTGACCTTTGTTGAAACCTGTTCTTGTAATTCCAGTAGAGCCCAATATTTTCATTATCCTTCTTTCATAATTCTGTTTTTAAGTGGATTTTATGCCTAACACATGCCGGAGCATGTTGGAACTTGCCTCGAGTCGGATCAATCCCCCAAGACTTTGCTCTTGAAAAACTCAAATTTTTATAAGGATAAATTTATTCCAGAATTCTTTACAAAATCAATTTTGTGTGAGCCAAATGAATAATTGTAATTGTGTAATAATAATGATTTATGAATGTTCCTTTTAATTCTTCCTCTATATTTTGTTGCTTTATTATAGAGTAAGCCTCCCTATGGCAACATTGTTTCTAGGGATTATCTAAGTAAGTATGTTAGATTAAGAAGAGATTACACTGAGAAGGCATCGATTTTAAAATCTTCAAAGTTAGCGAGATATTGTTTTCTTGGAGATTTACATAAACTTTACATGGAACACCCTCGTCTTCGCTTTGCCTTTCTTGGTGAAGAAAAGGAGAAAATACTCAATAAGATTCAGACATTCCACACAAAACTAATATGTGGACGCGATAGTCCTCCTACTGGAGAGTGGGATTACATTAAATATCCACCGGTTATTACTCCAAAAGGAGTTAATATTCCTTTTGACTTGATAGTCACATTTTCCTCTAATTTATTAAATAAAGCTAGAAATGCAGTTTCTCGACTTTAGATATTAAGTAAATATTCAATTGTACTCTTTTAGTTTCATTGTTTTCTAAGTTGTAATTTTATATGGCAATAATAAAGAAATTGTTCATTCTGGGTTAGACTTTGTTCTTTTTCTCTTTTTTATTTAAATAGGAATTACAGCTATCCATAGCACCTCAATCATTAGATTCAGCATCTCGCTTCGTCAATCTTAAGGATAAGCCGTTAGCTTATCTTGAAAAGAGCAAACTTTTTGAAGACGCTTTACTCGCTCGTTTTCACGGTAATACTGAGGCTTTAAGATGGCACAAAAGATTCTTACTTTAGAAACCATTGTCAGAAATCTTAAGGATCAAATTGCTAGATTAGAAGCAGATATCAATAGTAAGAATGAAACGATTTCCGCTCTAAGGTGCCAAGTTAAATTGAATCCTTCAATTGACTTTGATCTCAAAATGTCCAAGCTTCTCCAACATATAAGCGATTTAGAGATGAAATTGATGGATAGTCAGGCTCGGTGTGAGTTGTTAGAATTTATTATTGGAGATAATATTTCGAGTATTGATTTGCCCGTTCCTCATGCTACCCCATCCACTGCTAAGCTTATAAGATCCACTTCCCTTGCTGTTCAGATATTTCCTACTGCAGCAATTCCTCCTCTAGGCTTAGATGAGAAGGTAGTAGCCGAGTGGTGTGGGAAAGTTAAGTTCAAAATAATGAAATATTTTGACGAACAACACAAAGTTAAATATTCACAGCGCGAAAAAAGAATATGCTGTTAAAATTCAGAAACTCAAACGTGAGAATTATCTCATTTTGAAGCGCATTGCTGAATTGGAAAAGGAAAATAAAACCCTTAGAGGCACTAATAGAGCTTTCAATCGTGCTTTGAAGACTAATATCGATGCGATTGATGATGCAGATAAGATAAGGAAGAAAGAAAAGAAACTTAAATAAGTTCTTTGTATAGCTATTCATCACATCGTAGATCCTTTGATTGCTAAGAACCAGAAGAAGGCTGCTCAAGATTTATGAAGAATTCATACTTTAAGAAATGTATATGTTGGTTCTATACACTTGTAAATAACTTAATTAGTTGTATAAATCATGTATATTTTGTAAATATCACCTAATTTGTGATTCCTACTTGTAATGTTATCTTTGGAACATTTGTTTGATAGTTGTTAACAAGAAATCCTATCAACATCCCCAATGCTTTTTATAAGATAATTTAATTTGAACATGAACATGTTGTTGAGAGGATTCTCGCCTTTGAAAGCACATCTTTTGAATAGAATGACGTAGTCGAAAGGATTTGAGGTGATAGCTTTAGCTGTCGACCAAATCGACCTGGTTGAAAGGAATAGTAAATTTCCAAACCCTTCGACCTAGTCGAAAGGGATAATGAAACCGCTCCAACCTTTCGACCAGGATAGTATAATAGTAATTGCCAAACATTTCACCTTGTCGAAAGGGATAACGTGGCCACTCCAACATTTTGACTTGGTTGGTATAATAACAAATTGCTAAACGTTTTGACCCGGTCGAAAGGGATGACGAGACCACCCCAACCCTTTGATCAGGTTGAAATAGTAAAACTATCTCTATGGGTTATTCACAACATATAGTTCTTGAAGTCATCACTTTATTGAGTTTCATCTCTCTTGGATGTTGAAAACAATCAATCATTAATGTCTTCTATCCCCTTTCGATCATGTCGAAAGGTGACATTTAAGACCTTTCGATTTTGTCGAAAGGGGATAATTATTCTAATAGTTTTTCTTGTTTGTTTTCAACCCCTTTGGTGTCAATATTCTTTCCATGTAATCCCTTTGAAAGTGCTTAGATGCCTAAATGAGTGATTCCCTTCGAATGAATTTCATCTTGAATGGTTGTTAGGTAATATAAACTATGATTCCTTTCGGAAGTACTCCTTCGACTAGGTCGAAAGGTGCTCGACTTTTCGAAGCAGTCCCAATTTAATAGTCTACAATCCACTTTATATTTCTTATATAAGATCGATTTAGATATTCCCATAACTCATGCATTCAAATCAATCGACAGCCTATCATCACTTTTATTTTCTACATTGAGTATAGGTTTCGATGATAATGTGTTTCGATTGGAAATGCCTAAGTCGATCTTACATATAGCATAGACCAAAAGAGATTTTAAGAATAGGTTAGAATTATGTGCAGTTGATCATTAGTCTAGCTAATGATCTGAATGATCTTCCTCGTTGCCAATATCCATTATGAACAAGCTATCTCCATTTTTGTTTATTATCTGAAATGAATTACAATGAATTGAGCTTGCTCCCCAATTCGATTTATGTTTTCTTCTAAGTACATTTTTTGCTAAGAAAGTAGAGTAAAGAAAATGAATTCGGTATTTTGGAATTCGCTCCCAAAAATGGACCCCTTGGGTCTTATTTATAGATGCAGGTCGGCCTCCTACCGTGCCTTTGCTTTCGACTGGGTCGAAAGGACTCCCTTTTTAAATGCCATCTTAGACCTTTTGACTTGGTCAAAAGGTTATGACCCTTTCGACGTTGTCGAAATGTATTTTCTTGGGCTGGTCGAAAGGTTATGACCCTTTCAACGTTGTCGAAAGGTATTCTCTTGTGCTTCTTGGTTTATCCTTTCGCTTCCTTGCCTTCGAGAGGGTCGAAAGGTCCCCTCTTCATATGCTGTTTTGAACCTTTCGACCTAATCGAAACCATGCTTCCTTTCGATGTTGTCGAAAGGTGTCCTTCTTGTCATGCTTTAGAAATTCCTTCATTTTCTCTTAACCTTTTGATCTGGTCAAAATCCATGCCTCCTTTCGACGTCGTCGAAAGGTATCCTTGTTCTTTTCGATATTGCCGAAAGCTATGCCTTCTCTCGACGTTGTCGAAAGCTATGCCTCATTGCTCTTCTTGTCTTACTCTAGCAGCTCCTTTATCCTTCCCAAGCCTTTCGACCGAGTCGAAAGGGCCTTTATTTTCCTTTCGCCTTTACTAATTTCCAAGCATTGCTTTCTTCTCAGTACCTTTCGACCTTGTCGAAAGGTGTCCTGTACAGTTGTTGGCCTCTTTTGCTGTTAGTGGAAGTAAGATTGGAGCTTTTGACACTGTCGATAGGTCGACTATATTGGTTTCGAAGAGATTCACTTGTCAATAGTTTTGATAATGTTGAGTAGTCCTTGAATATATGCCCATGAACCGAGGTGGAATCCTTTCTCATTATTATGACCTATGACCGGTTAGAAAGGCTTGCTATGCTTTCGAAAAGGCTTTTATAGGGGTGTGTAACCTTTGACTTCGAAAGGTTTGATGTGTATTTGGGAGAGCACTATCGATTGTCTTCGAAAGGGGTCGAAGTAATCATTGTTTGTTCACTTGTGTTGAAAGGTTGGTAGTGGCGAAGGGCCTATCTTTTTACATCTGGGTCGATGGCCTTTGCACTGTATGAGTAATCGGTGTCTTCGACTCCTTCAATACCTGTATAATGCCTTCAAAACATCCTTTTATGTCATTCATGATGACTTGAGCTGCTCCTTCATTGAAACCTCAATCTTATTTTCCTTCTTGCACACTTCTGCTATTAAGTAGGTTTTAAGGCTACCAATAGCTTGTACCGCAATGTCTATATCTGCTGAATCCTTCATTCTTATGTATTATTCTAATTTCCCTAAAAAGTATAAAGCAAAACAATATTTTCAATTGTCAGCTTGAAATTGATATAAAAGTTTACTTATATCATTCGAATAGATTAACAAATCATTATGTCGATCATATGGTAATAAATGAACAATAACCATATTTGACTAGATGTCTTGAAAACCATCTTTGATCATGATGGGCAATAATTAAGAATTTAATTTTAACCATATTGCTGGAATATTTGAAGTTTGTTGGCAGAAAATTTTATCCTCAACCACGGGTGTAAATATTTTCAGAGAATCATTCTCCGAAAATAATCAATAGAGAGTTTAGTATGATCAAGTAATAGAAATCCAGAAATCATCATTTGGGAATTTGCAGTAAAAATCCCATGATCCATATTCGAGTATGAATAAAATCTGATAGTTTAGAAACCCGAATCCAGATTCAGGTATTAGTTGATGACATTAGAATTTAAGAAACTTGAAACTCTGATTAAAGTATTTTATGGATGATAACCGGAAATTCATAATAATGACCTTCTTGATGGAGGTTGATAAAAGTCCTTGACGCAGATTCAGGTATTAATAGTGGATAATCAGAGATCGGTAATGGAAATTTAAAGCCCAGATTAGGGCATTAATAAGTGAAGTTCGGTAATAGATTCAAAACCCAGATTCGGGTATTAATAGATGAAGTTTGGAAATGAGGAATCCAAAACCCAGATTCGGGTATTAACAAGCGAAAATATGTTCCAACCCTTTAGGTTTTGACTTTTTTGACATGTGTAAATCCCTTAGGTTTTGTATGTAGTTGCAGTTTTATTGGCTGCTTCTTGAGCTTGGACATCTTAGTCCACCATATGATATGTCACTTCTCGGGCTTGGACGTCTTAGTCCTATGTTTGATGTGCCACTTCTTGGGATGGGACATCTTAGTCCATTGTTGATATGCCGCTTCTTAGGCTTGGAAGTCTTACTCCATTGTTGATATGCCTCTTTTTGGACTCAGACGTCTTAGTCCTTTGTTGTCTGGTGCTCTTGGTTAGCTTATTCTCAAGCTGGAACAAAGAACTTACCCAACCTCCCTCCAGGAGGCGCCTTGACCTAGCCATAGCATGGCACGACCAAGGGCTTGTCGATTCTTTAACCTGGCTATAGCGTAGTGTGGATAAAGGCTTACACTCCTCCGTCCAGGAGGTGTCATGGCCTAGCCATAGCCTAGCGTGGACAGGGGCTTGTCGATGCTTTAACCTTCCTAAAGCATGGTGCGGATAAATGCTTACACTCCTCCCTCTATGAGGTGCCCTGACTTGGTCATATCATGTCATGGTATGGGGCTTCTCAATGCTTTATCCTGGCCATAATGTGGCGCAGATAAAGACTTACACTACTCCCTCCAGGAGGTGCTCTGCCTCGGCCAACTCGGCACAGACAAGGGCTTTAACCGTTTAAGGTAATGTCCAAATGAAAGGAGCATTTCACTCCCAACCATGTAGATTCTCTTTAGTTAAGTAACTCTTTATTGACCTCATTAAGTATCTATTTACAAACTCATTGATTTTTCCTTGGCGGAAAAAGTTAGTTATCATCCCTTCCAAAGCTCTGTAGTGGTTAGTTCCATGACCATTCATCATATGGTAATAGCAGTAGGATCCTCCCAGATTCCTTTTGTATTTTGGTTTCTTCTTTTGTGATGGCCTGTAGGTGTGCTCATCCTCGGTTAGAAAGTAGACATTCTATATAGATGTTGTTAGATAGCATTCTTTAGGAAGTCTTGACTTGAAGTTTGTTTCTTTAGAATGGCTTCTAGGTTTTTTGTTACTTGGCTTTATATTTTCACTCTCATCGGTTGTTTTTCTTTTTAACACCCTTTGGATTTCATGTGCTGGAAGTGTTTCAGTTGTAGCTTGTTGCCATTTGTGAGTCAAAGGTGTTGTAATCTGCCATTATCCTTTTTTCGAAGATTGTGCATTCGGTATAGTGTTGAATCGTTTTCCTCATTTGGTCAAATAGATTGTCACTTCCTTTTGTCTTTTCTCCTAAGGTAAAGATAGGTGTAGGGACAATATGGAAAGGATTTAAGCTCCAATTTTCTAGATCGCATGATTCTGCTCTTTTCTTCTTTATAATCCTTAAAGCTTTCAACCTTAGCATTTTCTCTTCATATAGTTTGGAATCTTCAGTTGTTCTTGGGGAGAATTCTATTAGGTGTGGTTCTGATGATCCTTGCTCAGATCTTTTTACTCTGCTAGTCATGATGAATTAAGGTCTTGAGTAGTTAAGCTTGAAATTGGATTGGGTTAGAGATAAACGGTGTTGGATGTTTAACAAGAGCGGAGGTTCGAGCCCTCCTTCTTGCTCCAAAATGTTAACAAGACAACTTATCAACACCCCAAAGTACAGTTAAGGAAAAAGGTTAGTCTTCTAAAGTCTCTTTTGGTTAAGTAGAAGTTTTAGTGTTAATACTTCCTTCGATTCACCCTTTTTGAATAGGCTTTTATTGTGAAAACATTCTCTTATTGACCTTCCGACCTAATCGAAATACTTAATTTCTCTTCTTTCTGGTCTTTCGAGCCTACTGAAGCGGTTTGATTATTTTTTCGAAACCTTCCTTTCGAAACGGTTGGGGAACCCTAAGGTTGGCTCTAAGGATTCAAGAGTATGATTTGTTTAGATGGTTTTGACCTTGTCGAAAGCTAGTTTCTTAAATGACTTGGGTCTGATTCTGATATCTAAGGGAAAACAGGTTAGGTTTAAGGTTTCGATGCACTAAAAGGCGAGAGCTTGGTGAGTGGTGATTTGGAGTTAAGGACTTAGATTACTTGGAAAAACAGGGGTTTCGACTCACTCGGAAGGAACCTATTGATGAAGTCGATACTTGTAAAACACAGCTAAATCCATTAACAGTCTTTAAATAGCTATATAATCAAAAATATTGAAATCCTCCCTTTATTAATCCAATGATGACTATGCTAATCAATTTCACCAAATATGATTTACAAATTAAGCTTTACAAATTTGCAAAGTTAAGTAAACACAAGTGTAGAGTGAATGCATTCGGATCTCCAAAACTAGACCCCTTGGGTCTTATTTATAGATGCGGATTGGCACATTTTGACCCAGGGCTTTTGACCTGGTGGAAAGGTGTCTTTAGATACCTTCCAACTCCTTTGACACTTGAGCATCCCTCTTCAATGCTTTCGAATGTGCTTGAACGCTTCCGTCTTCGTCAAAAGGGATGGTTGTGCCTTTTTCTGTGCGTTGCTTTGTTGTCATAAGATGCAAAGTTATGAGCTTTCGACTCTGCTAGTAGGTACTTTCCTGCGGTTTCTAGGTTGTTGAAGTGTTTATGGTTTCGACGCTGGTTTCGACGCTGTTAGTAGCTTCTGAATGTACGCTTGCGAGTTTGTGAGGACCTTCCCCGGATATTAACAGTTTCGACCGGTTCGAAAGGCTTCTTTCGAAAGGATTGTCCTGACCAAGTCCTCTTTTCGAGTAGTTTGAATGATGGTGAAACCTTCGATTTCGAATGGTTTGGCATGTATATGAAGGATTGTCATTCATTGTCAATGAAAGGTGTTTCTTCAACTTATTCGAAAGGTCTTAAGGCATGTGGAAGCACCTTCATCGAAAGGGAATCACTGAAGCGGAAGGGTGCTTTTGACCCCTTCGAAAGGTTGTAATACTTCTAGACTTTGGCTGTAGCATCCCTTAGACTCCTTCAAAAGGTCTTGCTGGAGCTATTTTCTCCTGTCCTTCTTTGTCTTTTACTCATTCTGGTTTCGACAAGGTCGAAAGGGTTTTTGGTATTAACAGAAACCAAAATCAAAGATTTAAACTTAATAACATCTCACTTTGAATCAAAAACAAATTTTCGACAAAAAGAGGGATTTCTAAATCGCTTTTGGTTAGCGATTTGCTATCTTCATGTCATGAACCCACATACAACACATAAGACATTCAATTATAAAACCATATCATAACATTATAGCGCAATCATAAGCAAGAATATTACATCACAAATACTAACCAACTTTTCGAATATTCAAGGTATAATTTTATGACCTACTCAAACTTCAGCATAACCAATCAACTCCAAATCAACATAAATGCATGCATACATACATAACATATAACATTACTACATACTTAAGCAACATTTTAACTCATAGATTTTACAACTTTAAAAAGTTTTGAGTTTTAAAAACACAAACTTTTCTCGCAAAACGTGTTTTAAATCGAACCAAAATTCAATATGACTTAGCTAGAATGCCTTAGCTTCAAAATATGGTGCTTTGGGTGGGTTTCGTGAGAAAAATAGGCTCAGCCCAGGTTATGTTTAGCTCGGCCAGGCAAGTCTTGGGTGGTTGTGTGCTTGCTTTCTGAAGAGAAGAGGTTTGGAAGTGAATGGAATGTGTTTAGTTATGCTTTGAAATGTTTTTGCTAACTTTTTCTCTTAGGAATTTGGAGATGGAAGCCATGGAAATACATGAAGATAAGAAGAGGATTTTGACATGAGTATATAAATGAAAAAAAGAAGAGAATGTAGGAATGAGGGAGGTGTATATATAGGCTTAGGAATTTCATTAAAATACGTAAAGTGATCAGAATTAAATACGCACAAGCATGCACCCCGTACCTCCCCTTTCCCTTACATGTACATGTTACCCCCCTTCCATGCCTTGAAGCATGCTAGAGCTTCCATGTGTGTACTAAAGACATGGAGTCATTTTGTGTATATGTAAGTGTGTTTATATATATATGCCTTTTATAACATAATCTGTCACATCCATGCTTAGGTATAAATGTACATATAAGTTAATATACATAAGTATGCTTAACTAATAATAATACTTACATATATAAATGTGTGCATGTTGCACCAAGTGTGTACAATGTTGCCGATGACTTTCGGGTGTCGAAAAGTCGAGATTTCGTAAAACATTCTTCGATCACATTTTATATTTTTATTTGAACTATCTATATCGGTAAACAAATTTTGAAAACTATTTTTCATCATTATTAAATAATTAAAATTAGTTTATTTACTAATAAAAATCCATTTATTGATTATAAAAATATATATTTAAATAGCCTATTTCAAAGTGGCAAAATCCTAGGTCATTATGAATTTATTTTACTGTTACCTGAAGGTTTGACCAGGCAACTAGGCACTGGGCACTTACATACCGTTCGGCATTAAGATTCGTTTGGTATTGTATATCGTTCGGCATTCTAGAGTGTTCGGCATGGCAGAGCGTTCGACATACATGGATCGTTCGGCATGACAGAGCGTTCGGCACACATGGATCGTTCGGCATAGCAGAGCGTTCGGCACACATGGATCGTTCGGCATGGCATAGCGTTCGGCACACAGGGATCGTTTGGCATGGCAGAGCATTCAGCATACATGGACCGTTCGACATGGCAGAGTCATTCGGCACTCCATACTGCTCGGCATCCACACCTCGTTCGACACTCAATCTCGTTCGGCATAAAACACGGTCGGCATTCGAGATCGTTCGGCATCCAGAGGTGTTCGGCATTCAGGGTTGTTCGGCATCTAGAGATGTTCGGCATCCATAGGTGTCCGGCATTCATCCAATCTCATCTGGCTTCGACTATTGCTCGGCCTACACTCTTCACTCAGCGCATCACTTCGTTCGGAATGACGATATCGTTCGGCATGACGATATCGTTCGGCATCACTTCGTTCGGCATGAATGGTTCGGCACAGAGATCTCACTCTTTCTGGGCCGAGATATTTAGCTGCCAGGCCCACCAAGGAAGTCCAATCCATCTTTGTCTATAAATAGAGAGGCAGGGGCACAGTGAAAGGGGCCTTTTTTGTGAGAACACTGAGGAGACTCTGCCGCTTTCAAGGCTCGCTCTTTTTACTTAGCAACTGTATTCGAGTAGTTGGTAAACGCATTGTATCTGTAATCAGCTATCAAGTAAATCAATAAAAGATTAACCTCAAAGTGGACGTAGGCAATTACGCCGAACCACTATAAATCTGGTGTTCTCGTCTTTGCATTCAATTTAGCATATTGTTCTCTGTTTAAATTTACTTTCTTCATTTATCTCTCTACACAAACTTTCTCGACGAGGTTAGTGACCAATTTTGGTGCTAACACTTTGGTGCTTTCACTGAGAATTGAATTCTCAGACCTCAAGGATCTGCTTTGAAGCTACTGGATTGAATAAATCCCCCAAAGAAGATCAGAGTCATTCGTAGGACGTCCGTTGATTCTACTCAGAGTTCATACCAATAACTCTACAATGGCAAGACACGTACCAGATCAGCCTCTCATAATGCGGATGCCCATGAGACTGCTAGCGTACAACAAGCAGGGCCTAGCAATCAGTAAGCAAATCTTGGTGCAGGGACTACCGCCTAGAACTAGATGCCAGTTGTCACCAGAATAAGTTCAACGACTTGATGAGAGAGCTCAGGGAAAGCAGGAGACAACTCTGAGAGCAGATGCAAGCTAACGCCAACCTCATGGCACAGCTCACTCAACAACAACGTCAGAATGCTGGGGGCAGTCCAGCTCCTTATTCTTCATCTGACAGCTCGACTTCGTCCGATGAACCTCCTAGGCGTAGTCGCCGCAAGACTGAAACTACGCAGGCAGGTGCTGCTGTCCGAACAGCTGGGGACCATTTACACCTCGGAGACCGTGACCAAGCAAGAACTGGAAACTTAGGATATGGAGTGCAGGTGGAGGCTGGACGCCCGGCCCACCAAGATGCCGATGATGTCGAACCTCAAGATGCACGTTTGGCAGATCGCCAACAGAGGAGGCATCAGCCTGATCAATCCCGTAGGACAGACTCCAACCTTCCATCTTTCATACAAACCCCAGATCTGACGGCTATGATCAGACAGTTGATGAAAAAGAATCAAGGCTTGTCGAATGATGATTGGGGGGTATCCAAGAGTCATACTCCATTCACAGACACTGTCCTACGGGCTGAGTACCCCAGGAAGTTTAGCATGCCAACTATCCAGGCTTACGAAGGAAAGACTGATCCCAGGCAGCATGTGATGAGGTACGAATGAATGATGGATTCAGCTAGATCAAATGACGCAACCAAATGCCGGTGCTTTCCAATAACTCTATTTGGGATCACTACCATGTGGTTCACCTGACTCCCTCCATGGTCTGTATCCAGTTTCGAGGAGTTGGCAAAGAAATTTATAGAACAAGTCAGAATACATACTACTCGTCCCAAGGACGTGATGTCACTATCAAGTGTAATCCAAGCTCTTGGAGAGTCATTGAAGGAGTATTTACAGAGATTCCATGTTGCGGCTACTGAAGTCAGTAATCCCAATGATCATGCAATTCTTATGGCTATAATGCAAGGTGTGGATCCGGATTTAGAGTTTGGAGATTGGTTGGCAGGAAAACCTCCAACTACGCTAGAGAGTTTTTACTCAAAGGCACATCAGTTCATGAGAAGAGAGGAAGCCAGGTGGATAAGGCGAGATAAGGCACCGGGGCCTGTTCAGGAGTCCGTAAAAAGCAACATTGCTGTGAAGCAGTCCGAAGACAACTCGGGGAAAGTTCAAGTTAATGTCCAAAACAAGCCCGGGCAATCTAAGGAATCCGGAGGAAGAAATCAAGGGAAGAAGAGAGAAGAGGGGAAATATAAGCCGAGAATTCCAACCTACAACGAGTACACCCCGCTGAATGCGTCTCTTGAGAACATTTACCTATCAACCTGCAATACCTTTCAGTACAGAAAGCCGTGCCCAAAGGAGTCAACCGAGGAGCAAAAGCGGACTGGGAAATACTACCGCTTCCATGAAACTTATGGGCACAATACAGAAGAGTGCAGACACCTACATGATGTTATAGAAAAGTTGATTAGACATAAAAAGTTACAGGAGTTTGTGAAGAATCCGCAAGAAGGTGGATAGGGAACGTCCAATCCCGGTCATGCACCAGCTCCACGTCATCCCGAGGAGCCCGCTCGGACCGTGGGTAGACTAGTCATAAACACGATCATCGGCGGACCTCACCCTACGGATAAGAACCGGCAAGAGATGGAGCGGTGTGCTAATTCCCTGAGGCACGCAGACTTCGAGTGTTGTTCCAAAGTAGAAGATGGGACCCTGCTAAACAGCTGCGCATGATGACAGACGATATAGTATTCAGGAGCAGAGATGCTGACCAAGTGGAGGCTCCTACCATCAACCCGATGGTCATATCCGCGACAATCGGGTCGGCTTATGTAAAGAGAATTTTGATTGATTGTGGAAGTTCTGTCAATATCATCTTCAAGAAGGCTTATGATCAGATGAAGATGGAGACGAAGGATTTGAAGCCATCTAAAGCTCGTATACATGGCTTTAATGGTGCAGTGACCGATGTAGTGGGATATGCTGAGTTGCCAGTTGAACTGGGACAAGGTGAGCATAGGAGGGTGCGAATCCTACCTTTCGTAGTTTTAGATGTGGATTCTCTATACAATGTGTTTTTGGGCCGACTGGCCCTGGCTGAGTTTAGGGCAGCATTAGCCCCATTATGTTTGACTTTAAAGTTTCCGACTGACAAAGGAGTAGGTGTTGTTCATGGCGACCAGGCAACCGGTCGTGCATGTTATGTGGCTGAGCTCCGAGAGGCCCATCGGAGGGAGAAAGGAAAGGTTGTGGACGATCCCGTCCGCATCCAGCATATTGACAATTGACAAGTAATGCCCGAGCCCTGGCTCGGGCATGATTCTTGGATCTTCAGAGACATAGATCCGAGAGATGACGATGAAGAACCCAGGAGGAGAAAGCAGCACCGGCTGAACTAACGATTGACATTTTAGTCAGTCGAGACGATCCATCACGAGTACTGAAGATTGGATCACAACTCAGCCCCGCAATGACTGAAGACCTTAGTGATTTCCTCCGAGCGAATCTCAATGTTTTTGCTTGGACACATTCTGACATGTGCGGGATCTCTCTCGCTATTACGAGTCATATGTTGAACATAGACCCAAAGTATGTCCCCGTTAAGTAAAAGAGGAGAGGAATGGACCCGGAGAGGTCCGCTGCTCTTAGAGAGGAGGTGGACAAACTCAAAGCAAATGGGTTCGTCCACGACGCCCTCTACCCTGAATGGGTATCAAACCCCGTGCTGGTGAAAAAGGCGAACGGGAAATGGAGAACTTGCGTAGATTATTCCAATTTGAACAAAGCATGCCCCAACGGCAGTTTCCCATTGCCTAGGATTGATCAGTTGGTCGACTCCACTGCAGGACACGAGTTGTTGCCGTTCATGGATGCGTACTCGGGATACAATCATTTCCCGATGCATATTCCGGACCAGGAACACACCAGTTTCGTCACAGACGTTGAGCTATATTGCTATGTAGTAATGCCTTTTGGGTTGAAAAACGCGGGAGCGACCTATCAATGTTTGGTGAATCGAATGTTCAAAGACCAGATTGGTAGAACGATGGAAGCATATGTGAATGACATGCTCGTGAAGTCACGACAGTCAAACGACCACATTCGGGACTTAGCAGAGATGTTTGGTATACTTAGATATTATGGGATGAAGATCAACCCTCTGAAGTGTTCCGTCGGCGTTGCGTCGGGGAAGTTTTTGGGATTCATTGTTAATGCCAGGGGAATTGAAGCTAACCCGGAAAAGATTCAAGCTATTCGAGATGTGCAAGTGCCCAGAACTATAAAACAGGTACAAAGCTTGAATGGCAAGGTGGCTGCGCTGAGTCGATAAATATCCAGAGCCACAGACAAGTGCATTCCCTTCTTCGATATAATAAAGAAAGGAAAGAGGAATTTCGAATGGACATCCAACTGTGAGGAAGCGTTCCGAGATCTGGTGAGGCATTTGGAGAATCCTCCAGTGCTGTCGAAACCAGTAGACCACAAGATGCTATACGTATACTTGGCCGTATCCCCGCATGCTATAAGTGCGGCTTTGGTCCGCGAGGAGGACCGAGTTCAAAAGCTGGTATATTACGTTAGTAAACGTTTAACGGGGGCATAGAAAAATTATCCTAAAATTGAGAAATTAGCCTATTGCTTGGTGATTGCATCACGCAAGCTGCGTCCATACTTTCAAGCGCACTCAGTCAGTACTTATACCGATCAGCCCTTGCGACAGGTACTCCAATGACCAGAAACTTCTGGAAGGATGTTAAAATGGAATATTGAATTGAGTCAGTTTGATATTACCTACCTGCCGCGAAGGGCCATACAAGGGCAAGCATTAGCAGATTTCATCGCTGAGTTTACTGTACCAAACGAACCAGATGGTCAGAGTGTCATTCCTCCCATTCAATGGAAATTGTACACCGATGGGGTGTCAAACGACCATTGCTTCGGGGCTGGTGTAGTCCTTGTGACTCCAGAAAATCGATCAATTTGTTATGCTTTGAAGCTCAATTTCCCGACTACGAATAATGAAGCAGAATATGAAGCATTGATTGTTGGCTTAAAGCTCGTTGGAGAACTCGGGGTAAAATCTTTTATGACTCGCAGCTGGTGGTGTACCAAGTACGAGGAGACTACCAAGCCATGGGACAAAAGCTTGCTCCATACCTTGCTCTGGTTTAGGAACTATTGGCGAACTTCGAACATTATGACATTTCGCATATCCCGTGTGAACAGAACAAGGAAGCCGACTCGTTGGCCAAATTCGAAAGCACTGGCGATGCATAGAAAATGGGATTAGTTCCCGTCGAAACCTTGCACGCTCCAAGCATAGATGTGATGGAAGTCGATTTTGCGTTGGAAACAGAAATCGAGGAGGAGTCATGGATGACCCCATTTAAACAATACTTGCTAAACGGGACTTTGCCCGAAAGAAGAAGCGAAAGACGACAGGTCATTCGCAAAGCCGTGCGATATGTGATGCAAGGAGGAGTAATGTATCGGAGAGGATTCTCAATCCCTTTACTACGGTGCATTGCCCGTGATGAGACAAAGCGGGTCTTGGAGGAGGTTCACGAAGGAGAATATGGCGACCATACTGGGGGGCAGACAATAGCAAAAAAGATCCTCCGCTACGGATACTATTGGCCGACTGTGAATCATGATGCCGCAGACTATGTAAGAAAGTGTGACAAGTGTCAATGATACGAAAAAATCCCGAGAGCTCCACCGATGGAACTCACGCAAATGGTTAGTCCATGGCCGTTTGCAGTCCGGGGAATCGACATAATCGGTTCCTTGCCTATATCCAAAGGTGGTGCAAAATACGCCATAGTTGCGGTCGACTACTTCACGAAATGGGCCGAGGCAGAGCCCATGGCCACAATCACTTCCAAGAAGGTCATTAATTTTGTTGTACGAAACATTATATGCCGCTTTGGCCTCCCACGAACCATCATTACGGACAATGGAACTCAGTTTGAAAGTAGAGAATTCAAAGATTTCTGTTTAAAGTACGACATTTAGAAAAAGTTCGCCGCCGTTGCTCATCCAAAGGCTAACGGACAAGTCGAGGCCTTGAACAAAATAATGAAGTCCATATTGAAGAAGCATTTGGAAAAGGCTGGAGGCAAGTGGGTAGATGAACTCCCAACAGCGCTATAGGCTTGTAGAACTACCCACAAGTCTGCGACTGGCCACACTCCTTTCACATTGGCATACGGCTCGGAAGCTGTTATACCCGTGGAGCTTGAAGTTCCATCGCATCGAGTGACATATATGATCCTAAGACGAATCATGATCTCTTGTTGGAATCACTGGACTGCATCGATGAAAAACGTGAAGAAACTAAATTAAGGGCGGCAGCATATAGGCACCGAGTCAAGTGATCGTTGGCTTTGAAGCTCAATTTCCCGGCTACGAATAATGAAGCAGAATATGAAGCACTGATCGTTGGCTTAAAGCTCGTTGAAGAACCGGTGGTTAAATCAGTTGAAATCTTTTGTGACTTACAGCTGGTGGTGTACCAAGTGCGAGGAGACTACTAAGCAAGGAGACAAAAGCTTGCTCCATACCTTGCTCTGGTCCAGGAACTATTGGCAAACTTCGAACATTATGACATTTCGCATGTCCCGGGTGAACAAAACAAGGAAGCCGACTCATTGGCCAAATTCGCAAGCACTGGCGATGCGCAGCAAATGGGATTAGTTCCCATCGAAACCTTACACACTCCAAGCATAGATGTGATGGAAGTCGACTTTGCGTTGGAAACAGAAATCGAGGAGGAGGAGTGGATGTCCCCGTTCAAACGATACCTGCTAAACGGGACTTTGCCCAAAAGGCGAAGCAAAAGACGACAGGTCATTCGCAAAGCCGCTTGATATGTGATGCAGGGCGAGGTAATGTATCAGAGAGGGTTCTCGGTCCATTTACTACGGTGCATTGCCCGTGATGGGGCAAAGCGGGTCTTGGAGGAGGTTCACGAAGGAGAATGTGGCGACCATACTGGGGGGCAGACACTAGCAAAAAAGATCCTCCGCTATGGATACTATTGGCCAACTGTGAATCGGGATGCTGCAGATTACGCAAGAAAATGTGACAAGTGTCGAAGATATGCGAAAATCCCGAGAGCTCCACCAACAGAACTCACAAAAATGGTTAGTCATTGGCCGTTTGCAATTTGCGGAATCGACATAATCGGTTCTTTGCCTATATCCAAAGGTGGTGCAAAATACGCGATAGTTGCGGTCGACCATATCACAAAATCGGCCGAGGCAGAGCCTTTAGCCACAGTCACCTCCAAGAAGGTCATTAATTTCGTTGTATGAAACATTATATGCCGCTTTGGCCTTCAGCGAACCATCATTACGGACAATGGAACGCAGTTCGAAAGAAGGGAATTCAAAGACTTCTGCTTAAAATATGGCGTTGAGAAAAAGTTCACCGCCGTTGCACATCCGAAAGCTAACGGAAAAGTCGAGGCCATGAACAAAATAATGAAGTCCATATTGAAGAAGCGTTTGGAAAAAGCCGGAGGCAAGTGGGTAGATGAAGTCCCAACAGCGCTATGGGCTTATAGGACTACCTATAAGTCCGCGACTGGCCACACTCCATTTGTATTGCCATACGGCTCGGAAGCTGTTATACCCGTGGAGCTAGAAGTTCCATCGCATCGAGTGATGTATTATGATCCTAAGACAAATCAGGACCTCTTGTTGGAATCAGTGGACTGCATCGATGAAAAACGTGAAGAGGCTGAATTAAGGGCGGCAGCATATAGGCACCGAGTCAAGCGATATTACGACGAGAAAGTCCGCCCAAGAATCTTTGATGTGGGTGATCTCGTTTTGAAACGAGTTTTCCCGGTACCATCATGTATGAATCCCAACTGGGAAGGTCCGTATGTCATTGAACGGAAGCTTGGAGAAGGAACTTTCAAGCTAGCGACCGTTGATGGCGCGACACTTTCCCGAGCGTGGAACAGTGAACATTTGCGACGTTATTATATTTAGCCTGTTTCCTTTCTGTTTTAGGTGCAATTATTTCCCGTATGTTTATATTCCATTGATTCTTAGTTTCCTTTTTAGCATGTAATCGGACGATTTAGTTTATTTTCATTAATAAAGGCTTGAAGCCATCCTTTCTATGAATTATTGATGTTTCTGAACCTTATAGTCCGGTGACAAACAACTGAAGTTGCATTATTCTACCTGACGTACGAGCTCGCATAAACGACTCGAATCTCCGAGTCCCCTGAATGCGGACCGGAGTACTCTAAGTCCCCGTAGCGCGGACTAGAGTATAAACGACTTGAATCTCTGACTCCCCTGAATGTGGACCGGAGTACTCTAAGTCCTCGGAGCGTGGACTAGAGTATAAACGACTTGAATCTCCGAGTTCCCTAAATACGGACTGGAGTACTCTAAGTCCCCGGAGCGTGGACTAGAGTATAAACGACTTGAATCTCCAAGTCCCCTGAATGCGGACCGGAGTACTCTAAGTCCCCGGAGCGCGGACTAGAGTATAAACGACTTGAATCTCCAAGTCCCCTGAATGCGGACCGGAGTACTCTAAGTCCCCGAAGCGCGGACTAGAGTATAAACAACTTGAATCTCCGAGTCCCCTGAATGCGGACCAGAGTACTCTAAGTCCCCGGAGCGTGGACTAGAGTATAAACGACTTGAATCTCCGAGTCCCCTGAATGCGGACCGAAGTACTCTAAGTCCCCGGAGAGTGGACTAGAGTATAAACGACTTGAATCTCCGAGTCCCCTGAATGCGGACCGGAGTACTCTAAGTCCCCGGAGCGTGGACTAGAGTATAAACGACTTGAATCTCCGAGTCCCCTAAATGCGGACCGGAGTACTCTATGTCCCCGGAGTGCGGACTAGAGTATAAACGACTTGAATCCCCGAGTCCCATGAATGCGGAACGGAGTACTGTAAGTCCCTGGAGCGCGGACTAGAGTATAAACGACTTGAATCCCCGAGTCCCATGAATGCGGACTGGAGTACTCTAAGTCCCCGGAGCGCGGACTAGTGTATAAACGACTTGAATCTCCGAGTCCCCTGAATGCGGACCAGAGTACTCTAAGTCCCCGGAGCGCGGACTAGAGTATAAACGACTTGAATCTCCGAGTCCACTGAATGCGGACCGGATTACTCTAAGTCCCCGGAGCACGGATTAAAAAATATTCTAAGTAATAGAAATGTGAAACAAGAGATGTACAATTCCAAAGAATGTCCGAACAAAGTACGAATGGATTGGGAATTTATGTAACTCATAAGAACTTGAGTTTCGACCACAGTTATGCAGAAAGCTAAAAAGCAGAAATCGTTCAAATGACAAAGAAACTAAACTTTATTCAATAATCCAAAATAGGGTTATACAACCACTCCTCCAAAACTTGGAGTCAAAAGTCTATCTACATAAACTACGAAAATGAAAAGATAAAAGTAGTTACATGACCTAAGCTAAACCTCGTTGAACGAGTATAGAAGCTACTTCTTCGACTTCTTTAGTTTCTTGGCCTCCTTTGCTTCGGATGACTCCTCTCCCTCATGCTTCCTCTTGGACTTTTTGCTCGCCAAAGAAGCGGAGTCAGGAGTGGGAGGAGGGACATCCAATGGTTTGGATTTGCCAGGAAGAATGACTTTCAACGGTCTGTTCAGCGGGTCGTTAAGTTCCATTACTTGGGACTCGACCTTGATCTCAACCTTCTTCTTCTTCTCTTCCACGAGTCGCTCCTTCATACTCACCTTCGAAGTGTGTTCCGAGGCGCCCGTGATTTCGATTTCATAACTCCCTTCAACGGGAGATGAAGTGTCTGATTTATCATCATCTAGCGCCCCGATCACTTGAGCATCAGGACCGGGAGTTACTCCCACGTTAGTAGCATCGCTTGTTTTCCCCGTCTCCTCTTTGGCGTCATCGCTCCTCAGAGTCGGTTCAGGATCAGAGCGGCCTGCATAAAAACATAAAGAACGAATATTAGGACCAATAACCGCTCGCAGAAAGCGATAGATCTTTGAACTTCTAAAAGAAGAGTTTTATACCGGTTTATTGCTGGCTTTAACTGTGCGCGAAGTTTCACTCTCTAGAATGGGAGATAGCACGTGGATGCTGAGAATAGGGTCTTCCGGATCATAGCCGGCGTGCTTCTTGAATGGGTCAAGTCCTGGCCGATCGGCCGATTGAGTAGAAGAGGAGCCGCAGCCTCGGTTCCAGATGGACCAGCTTTGTCATCTTTCCCTTTTGATGGAGGAGAGCCTTTACCAAAGAGAGCCATAACTGTAGACAAGTCCGATAGCTCATTCCCCCTGAGAAACTCTTTCACTAAAGCCTCCTCGTCGACCTCCTCGGTGCCCGACTCCACTTTTCTAATCTTTATTAAAGTCTCCAAAGCTTCGGCCAAAGATTCAAGGTAGCCCTCGCCTAAGAAAGTCAAGTCCCGGTGCATGAGGACACGGGCATTGTATATGGCTATCAGTGGGTAGAACATACACTTGATCTCTTCTCTACCGGCCACTGCAGCCGCTTCAAGGCGGGAGTCGATCTCCGTGGAAGCTATTCTCTTACCCTCCTCGTAGGCTTCATCCTTCATTGTCCCAACCTTAGAAAGCTCATCGTCGAGCTTTGCCTTCAAGAGACGTGTATCAACAATCTCGTTACAGTACCGTTGAGACTCGTCATGAGCTGCTATCTTCTCTTCCCTCTCCTTAGAGAGTAGCTCCTTCAACTCTTTAACCTGCAGGGCGAGTGCATCCCTTTCTTTTTGAATAGAATCTTTTTCTAAAGCTAGGGTCCCACTACGTTGGACTACGACGTCAAGTTCTTTCTTACGAGTCGTCTCTAGACGAGTGACGGCCTCCGTAGTCTCCTTAGCACTCTGTTCTGCGGCTTTAAGTTTGGACTTGTATGAAGCGAGCTCTTCGTCCTGATTTTTGATGATGTCTTTATCAAAGATAGCTTCGAGGTTCAAGCGGTCGATTTCTTGTTGACGCTCAACGGATACTTCCGAGACTTTTTCGACTAAATCAACAAACGCGTCATGTTGAACATAGACGTCATTGTTGCAAGCGATGGCACTCTGCTTGACATGCCCCGGAATGTGATGAATAGCTGGGAGGAACTTCAGACCGTCAAAGCAGATTTTGGGAAATTTAGCTTTAAGATCGACCAGCTTCTCCGATATCGTTGGGTCTGCCGCAGGAACAGGAGGAGGAGGTTTTGAAAGTTCGGTTCTCTTACGATGTTCCCGAGATTGTCGTGTGCTTGATGAACCAGAATGTTGATCTCGGGAAACATCGGGTTGAGACCCCTTCTGCGAAGATTTTTCTCTGTCTGGTTCTGTTTGAGGAGGAAGATCGCGAGAGTATGAAAACTGGGAATGTGATTTCTTTCAATAAGACGACTCTTAGGGACGGTTGTCTCGATCTCCGTAGTCGTCCCTATCCCGGTGTTTACCGGGGCTCGAATCCCGGCCAGAATGGTGAAAGATGGAAGAGCCGTGGAGACGATCAAATCCGTGGGAGCGTCCCATGTCACCTGCATAGAATGAGAATAACAACAAGGTAGAAAAGATCAGGGTGATGGTTAAGATTGAAGTGCAGAGTGAAGTGCGCGTGTCCGTGTGTGTCCTAGTGTTTCCCCTCGACGGACCAGTTTCTTTACTAATTGGAGTTTTTGTCTCCCTGGACTTGGGCTTGAACTCCCGTACCGCCTCTAGCGGGCGAATGAAGCTTGAGGGCCTCTGGATCGTCGAAACCGTAGTTGAGTAAATTGTCAGGAATGGTAAGGTTCAACAGGCCCTTTAGAGAACTTTCTAAGTGCTCCGAGGAAGTTTCTTTTTCCGTTGGCATAAGGTTAACTTTGGAAGTTCCGCCCACAGTTTTCTTCCTTAGCTTGCGCGTCAGTTTCTTCTCTCCCTTCGAAGGGGAAGACGATGTTTCTATGTCATGAACTTCAACTGTCGGTCCCCGAGACGGACCAATATTCTCGCCCTGTACTTCGGGCGTCTCAGTCTCCTTAATTTCCCCCTCTTCTAGTGCATCAGGAGCATTGCGTGCTGAAGACTCAGCTTGTCTTTTCCCTTTACCAGAGGCAGGCATGGGAATGGTGACTCCTTGAGGAAGGCTTATCCGACGGCCTTCTTCCAACAATCCAAGCCTTGTAAGCGACTCATTCAAAATGAGGGTTCTAATGTCCCGTTCTCCAACAGGAAGGGCTCGAATGGCTTCGACGACATCAGAATATCTGCGGCCGTCAGGACGTGGTTGATACCTGAAAAGATGGGTAAAATTTAGAAAAGGTACGGCCTCGACTAAACATGAGTAACAGTCCAAGAAAAAGGCTTACTTCCTTCAACCCATCTACTCGCAAAGCCAGGAGGACAGCGCACATAAAACCATTCCTGTTTATACAAGGCGAACTTGGTCCACGCCCCAGTTAAGATTTGACATTTGTTATGCGGCTCGAGAAACATGAACGATGGGCTATCCTTCCGCTTCTTAATGCAATATATGTATCTGATATCGCCCGGAGTTGGAAGCCTATAGATGACATTCATGAAAAGGATGCAAGTACCGTAAAGGAATGCATAGCCATTCGGGTGTAGTTGCGATGGGGCAATTTCAATATATTGCAGCACATCCCGAAGAAACAAGTTGAACGGTGGCACACTGCCAACCCAACACATGAATTTATTACAAGCTGTGTATCCGGCTGGGGGCAAGTGTGGACGATCATGCCCCGCTGGAACTAGCACGTCATCAAAAGGGATTCCGCGGATAGAGCATATCCAACGGAGTGTACTTTCATTGATCTTTGAAGCATGTGAATCGACAGGGTTGTCCAAGAGAATTGCTGCCTCCAGAGCATCGGGAGCTAAGTCATGTGCAAGAGAAGTTGATGGGTTTGAAGTATCTGCGACTTCTCATTGGGAGGACGGCCCAGACCTGTCTGAAATCGTGGCGGAGCTAGATTTCCTAGACATCGCTGATAAAGATTGAATCTAGCAAAGTACCTGTTCGAACTATACTTAAAAAATAATCGACGTTAGACTTAACAAATACGAATATTCCCCTCGTGTAGTGTGTGAACTATTGCGATCATTCAGGTGTAAACGCTGAGAAATTATAAGTCACAAAATTGATGGTATAAAGTTGAGCTTTGAACTATCGTCTTCGAAGACCGTCATCGCTGACCGTCTCCGAAAGCCAACATTGCAATGTTTTACATTTTGAACTCGAACATTGGCACTGCGTGTTAAAAGCTTTAATCTGTTTTTATTGATTTAAATTCAGGCTTGTGATTATTGAAACTAGGAAGTTATCAGTCCATATTAGTTCAATGTGCTAGTATGCTTAAATCCTTGTCTTTGTGTTTGTTATATGATTAGGTAAGGTGGATAGGAGTTCGGCCAAAGTTCTGTTCGGCTTAAAATCTGTTCGGCTTAAGTTTTGTTCGGCCAAAGTTCTGTTCGGCATAAAATCTGTTCGTCTTAAGTTCTGTTCGGCCAAAATTCTGTTCGGCTTAAAATTCTGTTCGGCTTAAATTCTGTTCGGCTTAAGTTCTGTTCGGCTTAAATTCTATTCGGCTAAAGTTATGTTCGGCTTAAATTCTGTCCGGCCAGATGTTCGACCACCCTTCTGATTCAGCTTGAAAACGAGTGCACGCGGCAAGTCATGCCGAGCCGGTTTGCTCGACCTTCTGCCCTTAACTTCACTTCTCCTCTTTTCCTCCGTCTCTCCCGACCGGCATGACCAAGTCTTTCGGCATGACCGTGGTTTCACGCACCCTTATACTCGCGCGGCTTTAAAGATCGTGCCGAGCCACAACAGTTCATTACCCACACGCCTCTTACTTCCCTTACTCTATGGAGGACTTACGAGTTCGAGTTTTGTGTTATGCTTCCTAATTCGAGAAAACGATCGAAAGGTTCTTACCGAAGAAAATAGTAGGAGCTTGGAGGTCTGTGGACTTAAGATTGAAGGATTGTTCGAGCTTAATTCGGAAAGGGCTTGTTGGATTTGAAGTAGGAAGGGGAGATCGTAAGAGGTATATAAAACTTAAGTGAGGTAAGTTATGTATTCTTGGAGAGTCGCAGAGGTAAAAAGTGAAAAAGAGAAGAAGAAGAAGAAGAAGAATGCCAGCTTTTATAGGAGAGGAGAGGAAGTCAAAGAGACTATAACCGGTAGAACCGGCCAAAACGACATTGTTCGGCATCGGCTATGTTGTTCGGCATCCAGGGTGCTCGGCTTAAAGCAAAACACGGTGGATTCATGACTCAAAGAGCATCACGTTTAACCACATGATGCACTTTGGAGGGCAAGTGTTACCTGAAGGTTTGACCAGGCAACTAGGCACTCGGCACTTACATACCGTTCGGCATTAAGAGTCGTTCGGTATTGTATATCGATCGGCATTCTAGAATGTTCCGCATGGAAGAGCGTTCGGCATACATGGATCGTTCGGCATGGCAGAGCGTTGGCACACATGGATCATGGATCGTTCGACATGGCAGAGCGTTCAGTACACATGGATCGTTCGGCATGGCAGAGCGTTCGGCATACATGGACCGTTCGGCATGGCAGAGTCATTCGGCACTCCATACTGCTCGGCATCCACACCTCATTCGGCACACAATCTCGTTCGGCATAAACCACGGTCGACATTCGAGATCGTTCGGCATCCAGAGGTGTTCGGCATTCAGGGTTGTTCGGCATCTAGAGATGTTTGTCATCCAGAGGTGTCCGGCATTCATCCAATCTCATCCGGCTTCGACTATTGCTCGGCCTGCACTCTCCACTCAGCGCATCACTTCGTTCAGCATGACGATATCGTTCGGCATCACTTCGTTCGGCATGACGATATCGTTCGGCATCACTTCGTTCGGCATGAATGGTTCGGCACACAGAGCTCACTCTTTCTGGGCCGAGATATTTAGCTGCCAGGCCCACAAAGGAAGTCCAACCCATCTTTGTCTATAAATAGAGAGGCATGTGCACAGTGAAAGGGACCTTTTTTGGGAGAACACTGGGGAGACTCTACCGCTTTCAAGACTCGCTCTTTTTACTTAGCAACTGTATTCGAGTAGTTGGTGAACGGATTGTATCTGTAATCAGTTATCAAGTAAAGAAATAAAAGATTAACCTCAAAGTAGACGTAGGCAATTACGCCGAACCACTATAAATCTGGTGTTCTCGTCTTTGCATTCAATTTAGCATATTGTTCTATGTTTAAATTTACTTTCTTCATTTATCTCTCTACACAAACTTTCTCAACAAGGTTAGTGGCCAATTTTGGTGCTAACATTTACCATCATTTGTTATTATTTAAAAGAGTTATATTTTGATTATAAAACCTATTATTTGAATATTAAAATTTATTAAATATTCGCAAATCAAGGCGGTAAAATTTTGGGTCATTATAAATAATAACTGCCACAAGCCTCACTCTTGCCATCTTCAAGCATCATTAACTCCTCTAACCTCTGTTGTAATTAGGAGGGAGTTAGAATAACACATGTTTGGTGAATAAAAACTTCGAGCCTTACTATTTCTAGTATTTGGGTAGTATATTTCAAAATAAGAATATGTCTTACGTATTTTGAAACCATTTAATAATTCATATAAGGAATGGAGTCGGCCCCTCAGGCAACCACTTAATACATTCCATTTACGAAGCAGGTTTCCCAATCCCAGAACCCCTAACCAACGTCATAATTGTCTAACAATGCGAGAGACAATATCCAAATCACTTAATACCCTTTGCTGAAAATAGGTAGACTCTGACCATTTAAGAGCTCAATTGAGGAATGCCCCCAACATTTAATACTGATTCCCTAGGGAGACTCCCCACCGGTGCCTATCTAGCTGACATTGCATGGAATCATTTTGAGCCACTTAATACTTATTTATGGGAAATGGGGCCTTCAAACAGCCACTTAATACTTTATCCCGAAGCGGACCCTTTTTAAGATACCATTCACTGTTCCTAAATAACTAACACTTGACCATTTAATACTTCATTTGGAATAAAGAGGAGGGCCCTCAAACAACTACTTAATACCTCCAAAACCCTAAAGTAGGTCCTTTGCCTTATGACCCGTACCCCACGAAGACGTCTCACATTAGTCTGACTATTTGTAATTACTGGTAGCCAGATTAGTTTGTGTTTGAACCAAAAATGGTACAAACACCCAAAATATTAAGTAGAGAATAGAAGTGAAGAAATTTAAATGAAAATTAGTAAAAAAAATACACACAGCAATTTCTAGTGGTTCAGCTAATCTTGGCCTACGTCCACTTAGTGATTTTATTGACTATCTTGTTGATTACAAGCATGAGTTCTTACGGATCGGTATAAATCCGACAATTATTACAAGAAATTAGAGTTAGGGGAAGCCAAAGCCAAAAGATCATTAGAAATAAGCCTTACCCCTCTTTTTATAGATATAGGAAGCCTAAAGTCTCGCCCTGAAGATCTCTGCATCGTTTTCCATGCATTGACTATTTCTCCACAAAAGTAGGTCGCGACATCAACAATTATCTTGGACTATGACCAATCCAGAGGCTTGAATCGATATAGATTCATAAGATAGCCAAATTGGCTGTCTTGAGCTCTTCGTATTGGATTGCCTGATGGTTACTTAATGATTCCATACTTGTTTGCATCTTTATTAGCTTGTTGTTGAGTCAGAATGATGGATCCACGAAATAATAAAGTTGTTGACTCAAATGCTTATTGAAATTGATAAAGAATTGCATGGAACCGACAAAAAAACATTTGAAATAGGCTTCTAATATCAAGTAGAATAGGTAGGCAGAAGATAGGCACCAATGGGTGAATAAATATGGATCGATACCGATCTAGGAGGTTGGATCGATACTGATCTACCACTTAGGTGGATCGATGCCTTGGGTTTCTATTATTGGCTTTGCACTTGTCCCGTAGCTATGCATGTGTTTGGTTTTCGAACCCTTGGGCTATTTCTCTGGGATTTCGGCCTTAATAACTCCAAATTCGTCTCGTCTAATCTTTTCGAATATTGCCTGGTCAAAAGGCCGGATAACACTTGCCCTCCAATGTATATCTCGTTTCAAACATAATATGCTTTGAATCAAGAAAAGTTAGAATTGCTGCGAAGGAATCAACTCTATATTTCGATTGGTCGTTATCCTTCCCGCGGTTCGATTATGTGAAAAGTCATGTCCATAGTCATTCATCGCAATGCTTCATTAATATCTAATATTATAAATCTAGAGTATTTTCTTATGATTTTTCATCTTGACCTCTGTAATTTTGAGTTAATTCCTTTCATCGATTTTCCAAGTTAGAAACTGCTTTCCTTTGGCTTAAGTCGTCGGGTGTTTGACAAGCACACGTACACATGTTTACATGCATGCTCATGTAGAAGTTCTCGATCACATGCCACACTCACATAGTCATGTATGTAGGTCAAATCAATCAGCCATACAATTTCCATCTTTTTTAATATAACCTGGATCGATAACGATCCAGGACTTGGATGAAGTTCACGATTTGGGTTCCTTGAGAATCGGGTTTAGATCATACATATTCCACCTCCTTTATTCTTTATCCTTACTTTGCTTTTTCCTACCAATCCAAGCTGTTCAAGTCGCCATTAAAAATCCTTAGCCAACGAACCGATCTTCCCCCTCCTTCAATCTCCAACACCCAACGCCTCCGTTCTTGACAATGCCATCACCACCTCCTAGACCTTGCTCGGACACAATGTAACACCCCATATTTTTAGTAACATTATTTAGGATATTTAATTAGTTAAATAAAATAAAATAATGTAACATGATGATTAGGTGATTAAGATTTGTGATTTAATAGAGGCAGCCGTGCCATATTAATGAGTAATTCAAAACGAGATAACATGAAATAAAAAAGGTAAGGGCAAAATAGGGAGAAGGATATTCTTATACCCTAAACCCTTAGGAAATCAAAAGACACGTTGATTTCATATTTTCTTAAACAAAAAACATTTCTAAGGCCGACCACCATTAGCAAGCAAGAGAAAGAAGATAAAATATAGGATTCAAGAGAAGAATCAAATCATTTAATCAAGATCAAATGTCACATCCAAAATCAAAAAGCTAAGGTGAATAATGACTAAATCTCATTTCCTTAAATGTTTTCAGTTTTAAGTTGAATCCGAAATGTTTTGCATGATTATGCCATGTATTTGATGGATTAATTGTTTATGTATACTTATTGACGATTTATGCTTGTTCATATAGATTTTATGATATGTTTTGATATGAAAACCTTATTAAATGACATCCAAATGCCTTGCGATTTTAGATTTAGACTGGAAATTGTATTTTAGAGATGGGTTTCAATTTTCATAATTTTTTGAATTAATGTAGATTTTAAATTAATTATCTAGTGAATAAAATGATTTATTGGGCTTAAAATAACTACGGTTAAAAATATATATTTTGGGTCTAAAATTTATATATGTTAGAAAACATATTAAAAGGGATTTTCTAGAATTTTTGTAAAATATTCCAAAGTATTTTGATGAATATAAAAAATTATTTAAGGTATGGGACTTAAATGTTTTATATATTTATAAAAGGAGAAGGGGTGTTTGGAAAATAAATTAAAGTGTTTATTTCTGAAATTTTGGTAGTGCTTTTAGAAAAGATAATTTGCAACCAATAAAATTTAGACAAAAAAGGCAGGTTATTTAATAAATTTACTTAGAAAGGTTAAAAATCAATTTTACCTGCAAATAGCATGTTTCGCCACTTTCGGCACCCTACTTCTGACATATATGGCTTTCGACTTTGTTCCTTCGCCTCCATCACTATCGAAACCAATGCGCATGGCATCAAAGACGGTGCGCAACGGATTGGAAAGAAGGCAGAAAGTCTGAGGTAAAAACCAGGGGTTCCAAAGAGGTCGAAGCACTGCTTTATTTTAAATTGAAAATGCACCTACTTTGCTTTCGACTATATTGCTTTCAACTTGGTGGGCTTCCGACCAGGTCAAATGGTTTAAAGAAATGGTTTTAAGGAGGTTGCGCCTCTATTTTTGAATATATGCTTTCGACTAGGTCGAAGCCCTTTGGCTGCCGCTTTTCCAACCTTTCGAAGTCAATGGTTTTGGAAGGTATACTTTGTTTTTAAACATGGCCACTTCTCCAATGCTATTGGAAGGGTGGTTCCGACACCATCTCTTCTTTTCTTAGGAATGCTTTCGAAAAATAGGCTTTCGACTTAACGGGTTTTAATGACCTGTTTGCTCTGTTGAAGTATAACTCAAATGGTTTTGAAAGGTGTTTCCACATGTTTTAAAAATTGAACCCTAATGCTTTCAAAAGGTTTAAGGTTTTTATGCTTTCGTAAGGTATTTAAGGAAGGTTTAACCAATGGTTTCGAAGGATTTAAAGGAAAAAAATTTCTAGTGGGTTCGAAAGGCTATGTTTAATGGTTTTAAAAATAGGATGTCTAAGGTTTTTACCTGTTGAAGGAAAGGTTTTTCAAGGGTTTCGATAGGTTTTGAGAATGGTTTCGAAAGGAAGGTTTTGGCCTAGGTGAAATAAAGGGTTTTACTTGGTTTCGAAAGAGGTACTTTCAGTGGATTTGAAAGGGGTACTTTTAAAGCTTTAATTGTTTTCATCAACTAAGGTTTGAGTAAAATATATATATATAACATGGCAAGGTGATTTTCAGTAAAGCAAAAGGTATATATGTTTACCTTGTGCAAGTTAGATTTAAATGTTTTAAATTAGTTTGAAAAGATTTACAAGGATAATTTATGGGAAGGTTTCCCTAAGTAAAATGACTCAGATATTAGAATACCAGATGGGACTGGTAGAGGGTCGCACCTTATACATTAGCTATTAGCCCCAGCTAATTTAGTCTAAAGTTCCAGTGTGTAGGGCTTTGTCATAGGTATGACAGGAATTATGTTTACACATAGAAGGGAATATATGTTTGTATAAAAAGAGGTTATTAGTGAGCCCGCAAAACCATTAGGATCAGGTGACCCTGAGAGATGTTAAGTTAGGACAACCATCCAGAAGAGAAGTATTTCACAGATGGTTAAGGACAGACGGTCCAGAAGAGAAGTATTTAGCAGATGGTTAAGGAAAGACCGTTCAGGAGAGGTGTGTCTAACAAATGTTAGATTATTTTGTTATATTGTCTGGTAAGCCTGAGTCAGACAAAGGTTAATAGTAAGCCAAACAAAACTATAGTGTTTGGACAGATAGTCCATTTATTACCTAATATGTATGTTTACATAATAAACCTTTACAGTTTTAACCAGTTTTGGTTGCATGATTATGATTTGAAAAAGATATGTTTTAAAAGGATATTAGTGAAGGGAAACCCATTTCGCTAAGCGGCGTGGTCTCACTTAATATCAAATAACCGAGACGTATAGTACTATTCACCAGGCTTTATGCCTGACTCGAAGTTTATGTTTTTCCCCTTAAACTATCTGGTGCTCAAAATTGATTTGAGTAGGCTGAGGGTTGAGGTTTTACATATTTTGGTACATTTACCAATAAAGCTTCCGGAGACGAGCAGGTGGCTGACGGATAACTATTTAGGAGTTACTGTTTTGTTTTGTTTTTCCGCTGTGTTGCATTTAAGACACTTATGTCTATATAGTACTCTGGTTAACCATGGGGGCATCATCATATGTCGCTCCTGGCGTATTTATGTAATAATTATATTTTACCAGAACTTGGGAAACGATTATCGGATTATGTAATTTGAATGTGAAACATATGTTTTGATATGTAATCAGTAAAAATGTTGTTGTTTTTTGAAATCTAGGATTTTGTTTCATATTCAAATGCTTCTGATATTTTGGATACCATTAAAATAGCCATATTTAGTCGTTGGAAGTTAATACTATGGATAACTACAACATGTGTAGGGCTTAGCATTGGGCCTCTAGATAGGGGATGTTACAAGTTGGTATCAGAGCATAGGTTTACGAAAAACTTTAAACTAAAAATGGTTTTTAAAACATAATGATGTGCGTGTAAATGTTCATATTTTTACTTCCATATTTAATCTAATTTAATAAAATAAATCAACATATAGGGTGTTTTAACATGTTGAAACCAAAATTCAATTTATTTTCAAATCATCATTTATTCATCTTCATATAGGGGCAAAATGGTCATTTTGTGCATGTATTAATTTTGAGAATATTTATTTGTGCATTTTATTTTTATTTGTAGGAATTTGAATGGAAATATGATGAAGGCTTCATGGAAAATATGCATGCACAAGAGAAGACAAGCAAACAAAGATGGAAATAAATCATTTCATGCAACATGGAGGACCCTACCTACCCATTTACCATGATCCCCTATTAAGAGCTAATGCACATGTTAATGGAAATTAAAGCTACATGCACATTTAAGTGGATGATTAGTTCATGCTAATAATAACTTGGTGGCCACACTTCCTCAAGGGCAATTTGGGTAGTCCCCAAAAGTATGCATTAGTGTTTTAGGCTTGTATAAATACCCCATATGTTCATGTAATCAAGCTCCTAGCCACCTCTTTAGTTAGTTTTGTTTTAGGCTCAAAATAAATATAAACTCTCTTCTTCTATTTCATGGCTACTTAGACATTTTCTTTTTTATGTAATTTACATTTATCCAATTTTAATTTATGCTATTTTATTTTCTTGTTTATTTATTCTTATGTTAGTAGCTTAGTTTTATTTATGCAAATAGATTAGCTTTTATTTTATTTTACTTAACTCTCTTCTTACTTTTCTTGCATTTACCTGTTGTTTTTTTGTTTCATGTTGAACTCTACATTTGTTGAAATAATAACAAATATGAGAGGCTAAACCCCTTCAATTTAGGGATAATGAAGCTCTCTTAATCATGTAGATTCAACATTTTGCTAATTTTTGATCTCTTTTTGTGCTTAATGATAATGTTTGATGTGGTCAAAAATTGTTGTTTTAGCTTTGAATTTGATAGTATATGTTGTTGACACCAAATAGGCTATGCTTAAACAAACACAAACACAAATTACCTCTTCATCTACATATGATTATGGTAATGAAGTGGATTTTAAAATCAAAATTTGATGGTCTATATTACTAATCAATAGTGAAGAGATCATGCTTAGAATATATTTTAGTTCTAAGTTCATTAACATTTTCATGAGAGTTAACAAGTGGTTTAGTGGGTATGTTAAAGTTTGATGGTTTATGTTGGGCTAATTAATAGCACAAATAGGTCATACTTATGATAAACATATCAACTAAATTCACTAATGACCAAAAGAGAGATCGCATTTTCATTTTGTTGATTTATGTGATCATGAGAAGGAAATTACCTCTAAATTGCCTTCTACTCTCATATTTTTATTCACTTTTGCTTATATTTAGTTTTTTTCATTTTTCCTAGCTTAAAACAATTTTCAATTCTTTGTTTAATTTGATTGAATAGAAATTTTAAAATCAATACAATTCCCTACGGGTCGACACGTACTCGCCATGTACTAAAATTGTACGCCGTGTGCTTGCGGTTATTTTTAATTTAAATTTGATCGGCTATTTTCTAAATTGATAGGAAGTTGGCCGTCAAACAAGATTTTGGCGCCGTTTCAGGGAATTATTTTGATTTGAATTTCTATTCTACGAATTATTTGTCGTTTGATTTTTATTGTTTTTTGTTTTGCGTGTTAATTTTGCAGAAAAAAAGTTGAGTGTGTGTTGTGTGAATTTTGTTTGTGTGCTTGTAGTTTTTCCAGTTGCATTAGCATATTTAAAAAAACACCAGTTTATTTCAAAAACAAATTTTTTTAATTCGATTTCATTTACAATTTTCTTGTGTAAAACTTTCAGAAAGAAAAAAAATACACGATTTCTTTTTGCAATACAAACAGTTCTTTCAAAACTTCACACAACTGCATACTTCACTCGACACTACTTGCCTTTATCCAGCTGACCATCAACTTCACATAGTAGACATTCCACCACCAGTGTTTCCACTACATCCATCCTCTAACTCCACCATCACATAGCATCAACCACTGTCTTCCCCTTGTCAAAACTTCCTCCACTAACAAAACCATCCACTTTCTTCCACCCCTTCTTACCTAAAACATTCATATCCTCCTCACAAAAAATTACCTCTCTTACTTCTTTAACTACTTCAACATCTCTACATTATTCAACATTTCTACATTACTTCAACATTTCAACATTTCTGTCTCTATAAATACTTCAACACAACAACTACATACAAACATACTTGCCTACTGCCTTGTCTTCACCTCAAAACTGCTGGCCACCTCCTTGTATGCATGCCTTCTACCCTGCGATATCACTAACTTCAGTAACACATACCAACTCACTCCACAAACCAAAACACATTGCCAACTACAACTTCATTCATACAACCACATTAATACAACTTCATCCACTACAAATACAAACCACCACAGCCAACAACTCCACTGCCTTGCTATAGTCTACTTCTACAAGCATCTGCCTCAATTTAACAGTCAACAACTCAGTTGCCACCATAACTCCTGATCACAAAACATTCCACATCTGCTAAACTGCATTATATAACATTCATCAACTCACAAACTGTGTACAATTTACAAATACCCCTGCATACACCCAACCACACTATCACCATCCCAATCACACTAATACTTCCTTCTTATTGCCTTGCAACATCAAATACATCCAAACAGTCACTGTTGCATTTCCTCCCGTACATCCTCATTCACCTATACACTCATACAAGCTACTGTCATCTCCTATATCATTCAACAAATCATGAACCCTTGCCTACACACATACAAACCCCTCTGCCTACCTACCACTCAACCACTTCAAGCACCAGAAGCATCAACCATAAACATCAATACCAGAATCTTGCCTAGCCACTGCACTAACACTCTGTCATCATTCATCACCACTGACATCCCTTCCTTTGCCTACAACTTCTAGTAGCACTTCCATACCATCACAAACCCTAACCAAAAACATCTACAATCCCACTAACCAACATACTTCATTGCTCATTACCATCAAAACTTTCATACATCTAACTGCCATTAGCACTATAGTAATAATCTTGCCACTTCCAACTACAGAAACTGTGCCATACCAGTTACACCACCCACCACAAAACCATATCAACAATCCTCCCCTCCACCATAACCATCTGCCAAAACTTGCATTACCACCAACTGGTGCTACTTTCTCAAACATACAACTTTCCTTCACATCTTCTTTCATCACTGAGCAACCACCCTCCTATCATAACATTGCCAACACTTCGACTTGCAAACCTTCATTTACATCAAAACTTCCACACTGTAATACCCATTTCAACTCTCCTGCTTCACACACAACTGTTCACAAACCACAGCAGCAAGAACTACCAACCATCCCCAATCGCAGTTTCCCCACTCCCTGACCATCCCCTGCATATCACCTCCTCCACCATAACAGCCATCAGACCATAAGCCATCATCCTTCATAACCTCCAAACAACTACACATCAACTTGCCACCAGAAGCATTGAAACCACCATCTACCATCTCACTACACAACAATCACCCACTGAACTGCCTCCTACCCAATTACAATACATCATCCACAACATTGAATAGCCAACCTCCTCCTCCATAATCCTCAAACAAATCCGCTTCCAATCACTGCCTGAACCACCAAATTCTTGCACCCTCCTTGTAACATCCCGCCGTTTTGGACCATTCAAATCGACAATAAACCGCACATGTCAGACTTGAATAATTCAAAACAACAAATTGTTAATAAAAATTTGGGGAAAAAAAATCAATCATAGAATCACAGACAGAGAATATCAGAATAACTCGCAGCGGAATAAAATAACTATAGTAGTTCATGAAGCTACTAGATACAAAGTCTCAAAGGTAATACATAATACAAAAGTCTGAAACCAATACATTTGGAAATTCAAGGTACATAAGTTCTCTACTACAAAAGAAAAAGCTGAGTGGAAATAACTGGAATAGAAATATCAGGTAGACAGCTAAATCTCCGGCGGATCTATAGCTCCAAAAAGGATGAAACCAAAGCTGTGAAACTTAGGTTGACCCGAGCATAAGGCAAAACACAAAACACTCGAGTCAGGACATACATACTTATAAAATGTAAATCAACTCAAGTGAACTGTAAAATAAATGCATCAGTAACTTAAAGGATGCTTGGGATCACCCATCCTCTAAGGATCCGTTAAAACTATCTACTATGTAGTAATATATGCTATTATAATAATGTCTAAAGGAAAGTAAACTATTAAAATAGCGTTAAGGCATTACCCATATCCCCATTAACACATTTTATAATGCCAATAGTCTATACAGTACCATAACTCCCCGTAAACTGGGGCCGCCAGAGAATACCCCATAGGTACGACATAAAACAAACTCGTAGAAGGCGCGCTAGGGTAAGTGACATGGCACAACTAGGCAATGCCAGGGTAGATATACCAATTACACTTCCGGACTATTGGTAACGCATAGCCGCACCTACCGCCCAACTCGATCCACACTCTCGAATCAAAGGTGCGGACCAAATGAATCACAAAGTAACAGAATGGTTAATGATGAAGTGTGTCCGATCGGAGGAGCTACCTCACTTGGCCCGTAAATTGCTCTTGTTTTAGCCACCTTATGCTAACTCACGGGAGTTAGGTCCACGTATGTATACCTTTAGGATCGTCGCCACCATCCTACTTCATTCTGGAATCTCCATCGCGTATATAGTTGTTAAAGTGGTTTTCGGTATCGACAGAGAGTATTCCCATATCCGATCCTGGTCTCTTTAACAACCAAATGTTATTATAACCCGTGGTTATTCAATTTCAAATGGTTTATTTTTCATATCAAACATATTCCTTTCAAAACCATATAATTTCCATATCATTATTCTTTAAAATGTTATTCATTTTTTTTCCAAAGTCGTACACTTCCCAATTCATATAATTATAACCCCTTTGACGTAAAAATTTAGAGATCATAGCACTTTAAAATGTAACCTTTAGAACCATACATTCGTGACCATAACCCTTTAGAAAATTTTGTAGCATTAAGGAAATGCCTTTTAAGAAAACGCAGCAGTACAAAAATGCTACTGTAAGAATTCGCAGCAGTGTAGAAATGCTACTATAAGAATTCACAATGGTGCAGAATTATTACTATAAGAATCCGCAGCAGTGCAGAATTGTTACAGTAAGGAAATCGTAGTAGTTTTGAATTGTTACCGTAAGAAATCGCAGCAGTTTTGAATTGTTACACAATACTTCCTACTACAATAGTTTATGAAAATCAAATGGTACATATATTTGCAGTTTTTATCAAAGTCATTATATCATCCCTATTATATTACCCTAATTTTAGCTATTTGGTCATTAAAGAAACCACACCTTTAGTCAAATAACTTTGTTACTAAAATGTCAATTTTTAAAGCTGAAATCCTTATGCTAAGTTAAAAGTGCGTTATTAACTTACTCTTTATTTTCTTTTCAGTGAATAACATTTTTCATTTTTATTACCCAAGTTACACCATTTACATTAGTTAAAACTTACATGTCAAATGTACGGTTTAACTTACATTTTTTTTCACAAAAAAACAAAAACCATTTATCATTTTAATCACTATTACATGAATTAAAACTTACAATTTATAGGTTATAGTAAAATACCATTATTAAGTCAAATCGGATTATTAAATTTCAATTAACCTTAATACTGTAAATAGATTCCAAAATTTACATTTCCCACTGTTTATTTCTTATAAATTTATTTTAACCCATATAAACAAATTTACAGAAATCATTACAATAAATTTATTTGAGATTCATATATAAAATCCAAAATACTTAATAATTTTTAGAAATCATTTTAAAGTCAACCACAGAGTCTGTATAAAATTATTTACCCTAGGGTCAAGTAAATACGGACATATATCATTTCAATCCGCGATTTATTAATTTTCCGGGTTTTATATCATTTCAAACCCGCAATCCCATGTCAAATAAAATTGCTCAGGCCTATCATTTCAGCCCATAACAATTTCCCTTAATCTAAAGATCATTCGGGTATGTATGATTTTAACCCATAGTGAAGGAACTTGCAGTGTGAGAACAGAATATTAAATAAACATAACAATATTCAATATAACATGGCATATGATCATAACAGGTAAGATATGATATGACATAACAGAATAAAATCATAAGTGAAATTTCTTAACTTGCATGTACAAATTCATACAATTCCATCGTCATTAATTTACCAAATTATAAGTACCTTGTCAAGAGTGATTACTCACCTTTCTTTGGTTAGAGAAGTGATTCAGAATGCAACACAACGACTATGACAAGCACAAAAAATTACAGACAAGCTTGAGTGAGTGGAGAATCCAAATCCGACGCTTTGAAAAAAATAAAATAAATTTCATACGTAAACAAATAGTTCGCATAGAAAATAAAAGTAGAAAATTGTGTATTTGCAAAATACATGAGAGGGCTTGTCTAAGGGGTGCATAGGCTCGGTCTAGGGGTTGTTTGGGTTCGGCCATGGGGTTTTGTTTGTGTTTGGGTTCGGCCATAGGGGTTTTGACTATGTTAAGCTAGGGTTTTCGTGGAGAAGGCTTGGCCTAGGGTTAGGGTTTTGGTAGTAGAGGGCTCGGCCTAGGGATTAGGTGACGGAGGAGGTGGTCACGGCCAAGGCGAAGCAAGGGTAAGGGGTTGAGGAAGTTCGGCTATGGGGTTTTTGGTTGGAGGAGAGGAGGTAGGGGTCGAAACTTGTGAAGAGGAAAGGGGGAAAAGGAAGGAGGAGAAGTGGGTTTTTGGCTAGGGTTTGTGGTTGGGGAAGGATGAGATAGGTGTGGTCAAAATTTGTGGAGGGAAGAAGGAGGTAAATTGTAGAGGAAAAGAGGAAGAAGGTCTACGGTTTTGAGGAGGAAGATGAAGAAGAAAACTTACATTGTTTTTTCTTCTGTAGTGGCACAAATGAAAGTGATAGTCTAGCAAAACCCTAGGATATTATATAGGCTACTCAATCATGTGGCTTCTCATCTACCAAAGGAATTCCTAGCACATTAGTACAAGCCCAAAGTCTCAATGTAAATAAGATGAATGTTAAGGGAATATAACTGCGTGTAATTCGCCAAAAGTTGTAAGTTTTGAAATATAGAAACCAAAATTTAACAAAACGGAAAACAAGGAAAATGTTAGAATTAAATTCATCTTCATAAAAAAAGTACAAGTTCAAAAATTCAAATTTTAAAATTTTCATAGAAAGTCAAAATTTGACCAAAGTTGACCAAAATTTGTATTTTAAGAAAAATCTTTATTTTATTAAATTTGGAAGAACATTTCACATCAAAACCGAAAAATCAACAATTAGCGACCGTAATCATGCAACGCAATGCTATCGAACCACCAACAACTAATCGCCATCGCACCTCCATCCACATACCCGCAACAAAATTAAAAAAAGAAAAAAAACGAGTTTTGATTTTTGGAATTGAATCGGGCAATTTACGAAGGAGAATGAGCTTATTAAGTGGGCGGTTTTCCATTTTAGCGAATTCACTTGTTAAATGGGCCTGGTTGGATTTGTTTGTTTTGGTGTTTTATTAAAATCAATTGTTTAGGTTTGAGTTAAATCTTTTGTTTTAGGTTTGTTTGAGCATTAAAGCATTTTCTCTCATTACCAAAAAAAGAAGAAAGAGAGAGAGAGAGAGAAAAGTAACAAGTTTAAATTGCTTTTTTTTAAGTGGTTTTATTTTGCTTTGTTTTGTTTTAGTTCTTCCTTAATATTGCTTATATATATAATTCTTGTTCTTTTTAGTTCTCAAATTTAAGGAAATAAAAAGGAGTTGTTGTGATAAACTGCTTCGCTCTGCTTGCTAAAAAATAACTGCTTAGCTTGCGAAAATAAATTTGCTGCTTTTAAAATAAAGTGCTAATAATTCTCCATGCTCTGGTATCGTGCCCTTATCTCATGTTTTTGTTTTTAGTTTGCATTGTTTGTTTCTTGCATTTGCATTTATATATAATAAAAAAATTTAAATTTCAAAACAAAAACAAAATTCATTCGTAGTTGCATTGTTAATTCACGTTTAATTTCCTTTTTGCATTCATACCAGCTTATTTTTATTTTCTAAGGGCAACACCCAAATCCACATAAGGTGGAGGATTTCATCACCCCTTCCTTGACCCACATATTGCATTTCATCTTAGAATCTACTAATAATAACTATTAGACACTTGACTTAAGGGAGTCTCGAGCTCACCTAGGGCTTAATTGTATCTTGACAGATGTTTTCTTTGAACAATTTTATTTCTTGGTGACTAGGTTACAGCAGAGCAATAATCAGTTATAAATATCACTGTGATTCGTAAATATTATACTGATTGTTTCTATGAAGGTAGTTAAACCTTCGGCTGCATTGCTACTGTCATTCGTGGTGCACCGATAACTCCTGCCCGTTACCTGGCTAAGAAATATTTTCTTAATTTAAGACAAAGTGTGATTATACAATTTTGGGTTAGGAGCTACTAAGGACAGAAATTTTTTAATTAAGTCCTTTGCATTCAGTTAGTTGCATTAGATCATACATATTTAAAAAAATTCAAAAACCAAAACTAAAAAAAAAATTGTAAATTTTCCTTCACTTAGTTTTTTTTAAATCTTTTCCTTTGAAATTTTTTATCGATCAAAATCAAAAATCCAAAAAAAAATAGTTAGGTTTTTTTTAAAAAAGCAAAAGCAAAATCTTTTCAAAAAAAATATGAAAATTTAAATACAAAAAAAATCAAGTTTCCCATTTGAAATATAAATTCCTTTTGGTAAATAGTTTTCCTTTATATAAAAAATCTAAAAAAACTTCCTTGAAAATGTCTGAATTTCTCTGTTCACTAGAATTTTACAATAGTTGTGAAAATCAACATAATCCATATAGTTTCACATCAAACCCTTATGGATATTTTAATGACAATTATTGCACAAATAATTCGAATTTCGAGCAACAAAATTTTCAAAATGATGACCAACCCTCAACTCTTGAAAAGAGTATTGAAACTATTTCGTCTTTACTTGAACTCTCTACACAAAATGATTAAAGGATAAATGACTTTTGTAATTCATATTTGTGCAATAACTCAAGTCAAGGGTTTCAAAATAATCAAAATTTAAATTCAGTTCAAAATTCAAATGATTTCAATTATAACTCATGCCAATTCAGTTTCGAACTCCAAAATTAATTTCAAAATCAAAACAAAAACGGAAACAACTATTTAAATGATTTCAGCAATGAGAATAATTTTAATTATGGTGCAATTGACAATTTTTTTTCTCAACAATTGAAAATTGAAAATCCTCAAATTAATAATTATAAATTGGATTTTGTTGAGAAAATGGAAGAAATTCACAAAGATCACATGGATTTGTTATTTGAAACATATATGAAACAACGTGAGAAGAAAATCAAATCCCAACTTGTGATGAGTCAAGTGATAATCCACCTTTTAACAAAATTTACGATTTTCAAATAACAACTTTTGAAATTGAAACAAAAATCTTAATGAAGTTGTTGAAAATTTGGTAACTGAGTTGGATTTCAGCTCTTTTAATGGTGAGAAACTCAATTTAAAATTCGATCTTCCCTTTTCCGATTTTGAAAATTTGAATACAACAACTTTGTACTTTTAACATGATATATGCAATGAAGTTGTAAATAATTCAACAAAAGAAGACAAATTTTGTGACCACAAATTCTTTGGACTTTTCGATGACGAGTTGTTGAATTTTGAAGGCGAAGATTTAGATCACCATTTTTATTTTGAAATTAATAATTCTAAAGAATTTCTCAATGATTAGTTTGAATTTCAATTTGGTCAAAATAAACTTGAACTTCAACCAATTTTTCTATCTACCCCAAAAATAACCAAAGATAAAACAACTCAAACTATTTTTAATAAAACGACATTTGTTTTTCCAAACCAACATTCGACTTTGAAATCTTTTATGGTTTGGTTTTCTGTGCTTAAGCTGTGTCTCTCATACTTGATGAGACAAATGAATTGGCCTTTGGAAGACCCTTTCATTTACTCTTTAACAGTATATAAAAAAATTGCAGAAAAAACATTAAAAAAACAAGAAACAAAACAAAAATTCCAAAAAAAATTTTTTGCCATATGAATTTTCTATTGAAAAAAAAACACTATAGGATAAATATATGTTTTTGGTTATTAAATTGAAATTTTGAAAATTTATTTGTCTCAACAAAAATAAAAATAAAGTTTAATTACAAGTTACTATGGTTTAACTAGTATATAACAAGGTTCATGTGTCTTAATTATGAAGTATATCCTAATTGAAATCTATGTTTTAAAAAAGTGGTGAATTTAAAAGAAAAGGATATAACAATTTTGTCTTCTAAGTTAAATGGTGCTAAGATGATGTTGCAAAACTCTCTCTTCAAAAAACAAAAAAATATATAACAAAAAAATATATTTGTATATCTGTATATATATTATTAACACATAGAGTCATTTGTTCACATGAAAGTGTGTACACTCGCCATGCTCTTTACCCTTCTCACGTAAGCCTAAAAAGGAAGTGCACAATCAGTATATCTGGCCTCAGTTTATCTTAGTTAGGTGTATGTATACAAAAATTATTTTATTAATAATGCCTATAATTGATCGGTGAACACACTTGTATGTTCACTCGCCACGCTCCGTATTCTCCTCATGTAAGCCCGAAAGGCAGTGAATGAGTGATATATCCGGCATTAGTTTTCTGAGTTTGGCATATGTAAATATTGTTAATATCAATAAAATTTTCAAATAAGAGAGAGTATGCAATTGAAATCCAAGCAATATTTTTACTTAGTTGATTTAACTTGTTATTCAAAAAAAATTAAAATACCACTTTGATAAACTTTGAAAATCAATTAAGGATTCATTTTATGGTTGCATTGTGTTATCAACCGAAACAACTAGCCAAACTTGAGTCAAACCGTGATGGTAACTTAATTTTTATTGTAAATTTTGACAAGTAAAGCGAATTAAATTTCTTGATAATGATTAGAACTTATATTTAACTTATTCGTGGCAATTTAGAAGTAAATTCTTCATTTGTAAATATTTTCAAAAACTTGCATCCATATCTTTGTAAATAAACCTTGCATTTCAGAATTTTTCATTTTGCATTTGGATTTTGTGGGTAGTTTCCACTGAAAACCCTCACGAGACAACAGTCGTCCTACTACGGACACCTAGAGGTTTAACGACTTGTTTCATACGCTCAATGCAATCGTGCTTCATACGAAAACGGATTTATCATAGTTTTTCTTTATTCGAGGATGAATAAAAAGATAACTGTAGGGGTATTTGATGTCCACGTAAATGTGCATATTTTTACTTCCATATCTAATCTAATTTAATTAAATAAATGAGCATGCAGGGTGTTTTAACATGTTTAAACCAAAATTCAATTTATTTTCAAATCATCATTTATTCATCTTCATATAAGGGCAAAATGGTCATTTTGTGCATGTATTAATTTTGAGAATATTTATTTGTGCATTTTATTTTTATTTGTTGGAATTTTAATGGAAATATGATGAAGGCTTCATGGAAAATATGCATGCACAAGAGAAGACAAGCAAATAAAGATGGAAATAAATCATTTCATGTAATATGGAGGACCCCGCCTACCCACTTACAATGATCCCCTATTAAGAGCTAATGCAAATGTTAAAGGAAATTAAAGCTACATGCACATTTAAGTGGAGGATTAATTCATGCTAATGATAACTTGGTGGCCACACTTCCTCAAGGGCAATTTGGTAGTCCCAAAAAATATGCATTAGGGTTTTAGGCTTGTATAAATACACCATATGTTCATGTAATTAAGCTCCTAGCCTCCTCTTTAGTTAGTTTAATTTTAGACTCAAAAAAATATAAACTCTCTTCTTCTATTTCATGGCTACTTTTCCATTTTCTTCTTTTATCTAATTTACATTTATGCAATTTTAATTCATGCTATTTTCTTTTCTTGTTTATTTCTTCTTATGTTAGTAGCTTAGTTTTATTTATGCAAGTAGATTAGCTTTTATTTTATTTTAATTAGCTCTCTTCTTACTTATCTGGTATTTACCTATTGTTTTATTGTTTCATGTTGAACTCTACATTTGTTGAAATGATAACAAATATGAGAGGCTAAAACCCCTTCAATTTAGGGGTAATGAAGTTCCCTTAATCCTATAGATTCAACATTTTGCTAATTTTTGATCTCTTTTTCTGCTTAATGACTGTTTGCACAAAAAATGGACAAACACCTCAAAGTTGTATGATTTAGTAGATCTAATGTGGTTCTTAGTGATTTGGGTGATTTATGCAAATATATGAAAAGCAGGGGGAAAACTGTAAAAAGACACGAAGATTTATAGTGGTTCAGCCAGAATATGCCTACGTCCACTTTATATGTTATTTCTCTTCTCTTGTTTTGATTACAAGTACAAAGCTTTGATATAAGTAAAAGAAAGTTGTTTGAAAGTTCTCTCTGTGCTTGAGCTCTCAAAACTTGTCCCCATTGTTGTACCCCTGCCCCTCTATTTATAGAGTGAGGCTGGGGGTAGGGGTCTTGGAGGTATATAGCAGCTGGTGGGCCTGGGCTGCTATAATCTGGCCTGATAGGACTTTGGTTCGGTGGTTGGAGGCGAGGCTTGGACCGGCAATGAGTTGGACCGGCAACGAGTTGGTTCGGCAGGAGACTTGGACCGGCAATGGGTTGGTTCGGCAGGAGATCTGGACCGGCAATGGGTTGGTTCGGCAGGAGACCTGGACCGGCAATGGGTTGGTTCGGTTGGAAGGCTTTGATTCGGTGGGAGACTTCTGGGTGGTCCGGCATGTCTGGTTCGGGGAGACCGGATGAAAACATCTCCAACACTTGCCCCCCAAAGTGGGGTACGTGCTTATAGGTGCCGCGCTTTGTTTCAGCTGAGTCATTGTATTTGGCCTGAGGACCGAACTACCTGGTCCGGCTATTAAACCTTGCTTTATAAATAGGGGTCTCTAACCTTCATATTTCCTTACCAACTGCGATAGCCGAATCGATTATTCGAACTGCCGAATCAGGTGAGCTTGCTTTCCGCCGAATGAACTTCTAGGACTAGGCTACCGAATGAATTCTCACATTGAGATGCCGAATGAGCCATTGATTGGCTTGACCGAATGAACTCCCATACTGGGATGCCGAATGAGCCATTGATTGGCTTGACCGAGTGAACTCCCATACTGGGATGCCGAATGAGCCATTGATTGGCTTGACCGAATGAACTCTCATACTGGGATGCCGAATGAGCCATTGATTGGCTTGACCGAATGAACTCTCATACTGGGATCTTGAATTCCGAATGAAAAATGATACTGAATATGTTTTTACTGAATGACGTCATATACTTGTTTACATCTTCTGTTCTAACAATGTGTTTTTCCGGTATTGTAGATAATGTCTCGCAAAGTGGAAACTCGATCAGACAAGAAGAGATCCGGGGGTGAAGGAGAGTCCTCGGCCGTGCCCCCAGCTCAATCAGGATCGGAGCGTCATGGGCCCGCCCCAAGATCATTAGTGGATGGATATGGTCCCCAGGAGCTGCTGGATTCCCCGCCTGACTGCTTTCCTAGCTCTCTCAAAGAGGAGCAGCTCGATGTTATATCTCGTTCCTTTGGGATCGATAGAGCCCTCATGCTGCTGCCGGGCCCAGGAGTCATGCCATACAATCCTCCCGAAGGATACTTTGCTTATAGTAGGTACCATTGTATGTGTGGTGCTATCCCGCCTCTCAATGCTTGGGTAGTCAGCTTCCTCACGTATCTAAAGGTGGCCCCATTCCAGCTTCAGCCCAACTCTTATGCCATACTGGTGAGCCTTTTCGTTATTTTTCGAAGGAAGTATGGTCGCGCTCCCTCCAACCGGGAGATCCGGTACCTGTATAATTTAAGGGGCTATAAGAAGGGGTCCCCATATATTAGCTTGGAGTCAGCTGTGACCTTCAAGCCGGTCTTGGACCTGTACTCTAAATTCAGCATGTTCAAGAAAGAGTGGTTCTTTGTTAGGGACGACTCCGTCTCCATCCGGCGCTTTACCTCTGGATGTAAGCTGATGCTTTTACTTATAATTTTTATTCCGATTGCGATGCTTCTTCTCATACTTTCTCATTTTTGCTAGCGACAGGTGGCTTTCCGGTTGTGGAGACTGACCGCCTGGTTCAGACGGCGGCTGAGATAGAAGCCATTCTTGGGAAATATAGATCATCTGCCTTCTTGATTAGAAATGTGATTCTTCTGGAATATAACCTAATCCTTCCGCAGCAGTCTGTAGTTAAGTTGAGGGAAACGGTGGAAGAGAGGGCGGCTGCTCAGACCAAGGAGGGTGTTACGACAGAGGGTAGCAAGAGGAAACCTTTCACAAAACCTCCAGCTGTCGGAGGTAAGAAACTCAAGAAATCGGACGGTCCTTCCCCCAGCAATTTTCCACTTACCCGGGAGGAGGAAGACATAGAGGAGGAACGAGGAGAGGGTGGAGATGGTCAGGATGGTGACAAAGGTGGCGATGGCGTCGGGGCCCTACTTCCTGGGCTAGCGGGCGAGATTCAGGAGTGGACGGATGATGCGTTCCACCAGGCTTTTGAGGGGTTGGATGAGGATCCGGCTTTGGTAGAGAAGACCGGGAAGGCGGACAGAGCCGGGACTGGTGCAAGTGAGTCTTCTCCGACCATTCCAGCCAAGGTGGCTCCGACGACTCAAGGTGAACTCTTGACTCCTGCATGCTTCATTAATGATAGGGACTTAGGAATATTTTATGACCCGCTCCCGTCCTGGAATGAAATCCAGGACTTATTGCAGTATCCCACTCCTCCCCAGGGTTTGTACAACCACAGCTGTGTTTCTTTTCCTTTTTTAACTTGTAATTTACCGCGTTTCTCGAATCGTATAGTAATGTAAGATTGTGACACTTGTTCTTTATATCAGGAGCAGGCAAGACGCCCAAAGCTTCAGACCTTCGACACAGGCTTGAGCAATATAAACTTTCCAAAATTTCTGCTAAGCCGAAGCCCTCAACCCAACGCTCCGGGGATGTAGTTGGATACCGTCCTCTTCTTGGGGTCATCGAAGAGGGTATTCAGCAGAGGAAGAGGAGTCATCCTTTATCCGAAACTTCGCCCGGTCCTCAGCCTCCGGCTCAGCCTATTCATGATATTACTGAGGAGGGTAGCGAGTTTGTACCTTCTCCGCACCCGTCCGGAAACCCTTCTGTTATTCATATCGACCGTCCCGACTTGGCCCGTAATCCATTTGCGGGTCATCCTGATCTGGATCCAAGTTCTCATGATATTACTTTTGACGAAGTCACTGGCGAACACCTTCTCCCCCGTAACCCCATGGTACGAGTACTTGATGAAGCCAAGTCCTTAGATCTCGATCTACTCACTACTCGTATAGTCACTATGGGAGACGAAGCCAAAGCTAATACTGATCGGGTGGCAGAGGAGACCAAGAAGCTGATGGGGCATCATGCTCGGCTGGTTAAGGCCGGAGAGGAGATTGGGAGCGCCAATATCCGACTTCGATTGGTGGTTTCGGATCAGGCCAAACAGCTTGCGGATCAGGCTATCCAGATTTCTCAGCATGAGGCTGCTACTGGGCGACTAAGGAAAACCATGGAAGAGGCCAGTCGGGCCGAATTGCGGAAAATGGAAGCTGCTTGCAAAGAGCGGATTGACATGGCTATTGCCACGGTGGATGAGGTTCGGAGAGCGGATCTCGAGCAGGTGGAGGAATTGTCCGAGAAACTTGAGGCTGCAGAGCTTGCTCAAGCTAAGTTGAGGGAAGAGATGGAGGTGATGCGGAGGTCCCTTCAGGCTGATTGCTCGAGATACAGATTGGAGAGAGATGCTGCCGTCGAAAGGTTGTCGGCTTCCGATGCCCGAATGAGGGAGTTTGAGGAGAATGAGGGAATGATGGATGACATGCTCCAGGACATGTATTTCCGAACTTGGAAGCAGGGCAGTCTCTCTTGGATGGATGATTATCCCAGGGTCATGGCCAAGATCTATCTTCGGGCTTTGGAGGAGGCTAAGGCTGATGCAGATAAAGAGGGTGGAACGGTCTTTAGTATGGATGTGGTCACTGCCCAGTTCACCAAGGAGGAGAAAGTGGCGGTAAAGGAGGGTATGCGGCTGCTTGCTGCTGAAGAGGCGGGTGTGCAGGTAGAGGATGACGACCAGGACGGTCAAGAAGCAGGTGCTGGTAAGTCTTCCTTTCTAGTCTTTCCGTTAACTTGGTTACTTATCACTAATGAATCCTTTTTATGACCGGACAGGCGGGCAAAAGAGCAAGGACAAGACTTCGACGCAACCGGCTCCCTGATTAGACCTGGAAAATTCTTTTTGTAGGCTTGGCATTGTTGTATCTGTTAGTCTTAAGACAGTAGAGTAACTTCTAAGTTGTAATTCTTGCTACTTGTAATAATCAACATTATTCTCGACGTGTAATTTTTTGACTTAAGCTGATTTTGTCGTTTCTTGAATATTTGTTGTTATTTCGACATATCGTATGAGAATTGTAGCTATGGATATTCTAGTAATTAGATTGTGTTTGATGTGAGACTCTGGTTCTACACCATAATTTTATGACTTGCAACATTAGCGTGTGGTGTGAACAAATTATAGTCATGTATTTATACATAAAAGAAGAAAATACCGCCTTTCATGTTTTAATCGTAGATGGCAGTCTTGAATATCTCGTAGGACCGAGCATAGAATGTAGTCGAATGTCCTGCCACTGTGAGTCCCTACACCCATTGGCGAGTATCTCCTACTCTGTATCATGTACTTTAGGGATTGTTATAGGGGATAGGAAAAAAAAAGCTTTTTAAATAAAATTGAAATACGTGAAATAGTAAAACTTCCAATCACGGAAGGCCTTCGATGTGCTTAAGTTCGTGGCAAACGGGTTTTGTAGTCACTTTCCCTAGCTGTGGGTCTTGGAGACATTTGTCACTCATCTTACGCCTCTGCGGGGAGTTAATTCTTTTTTACCACAGCAGCACTTAAGACACATCGGAGCCGAGATCGCGCATAGTAACTACCCGGGCCATTATGGCCCGTAATCGTGGGTATTATTCGATTTACTGTGGCCGGCTAGCGTGGGTGCCGATCGTCAACTGTGAACTGCCCCTGGCTGGCCACACCTTATGTTGGGGCTTATAGTCGGTTCACAGTTTCCGGCGAGCCTAACGCCGTAATGAGCTGCCTCGGCTATAGTCGGCCTTCTCGGTGGCTTATAATCGGCTCATTACAGTTGGCTTTTAAGGGCCGTCGCGAGCAATGAGTTAACCCGCAGCAGAGGGATGCAGGAGCAAAAGTGTCTCATTGGCGAGGGCATAGATTCGCATAGTACCTGTTAGGTTTTGTCCAGGTGAAGTTGCGCCGTGGAGTGCTTTGAGTGGAGATGCTATACGCATAGGATTTTGTTCAACAGAAAAGGATAAAGTTAACAAGCAGCCAAGATACAAAGGAACAAAAAAAAGAGACAAGGTTTTTTAAAGTGGTTCGGCACGAAAAGGCCTACGTCCACTGATTCTCTTTGTTAATTCACTTCATATGGGCAATACAAGTTAAGAAAAGTATCGACGGAGGTGTTGGATGTTCCATGCCCTCTGGAACACCTCTCCGTCCACTGTTGACAAAATATAGGCTCCGTTGTGGAGATCTTTATGAATTACATATGGTCCATCCCAGATTGGGTCTAGTGCTCCGGGGCGAGGGAAGATTCGCTTGAGGACAAGATCCCCTTCTTACAAGGTACGATGCTTGACTTTGGAGTTGTATTGTGCTGCCACTTTTTGCTTGTGGGCTGCTGTCTTGAGGATTGCATCGTTTCTTCTCTCCTCGATTAGATCCAAAGACATGTGAAGGAGTTCTTCGTTCTCTTCTGGGTTATAGTGGATCCGACGATGGGAAGGCACAATAGTTTCAACTGGGAGCATAGCCTCCGATCCGTATGCCAAAGAGAAAGGAGTGTGCCCTATCGATGTTCTGAAAGATGTGCGATAGGCCCATAGTGCCGTAGGAAGTTCATCCACCCAAGCGCCCTTTGACTTTTCGAGCTTCTTTTTGATTAGAGTTTTCAGAATTTTGTTGACCGCTTCGACTTGTCCGTTTGCCTGGGGATATGCTACGGATGAGAAGCTTTTATGAATTCTGTGTTCTTGGCACCAGTTGGCGAATTCCTCGCTGTCAAATTGAAGTCCATTGTCTGATATGATTTTGAGTGGGACTCCGTACCTGCATAGAACATTTTTGATCAAGAAGTTAATAACTTTTGCTGAAGATACTTTATTTAGAGGTTCCGCTTCCACCCATTTGGTGAAATAATCAACTGCCACTATAGCATATTTGGCCCCGCCTCGGCCCATTGGTAGCTCGCCGATTAAGTCAATTCCCCATATCGCGAAGGGCCAAGGGCTGGTCATCTGAGTAATCTCGGTTGTTGGTAGCCGAGGGATCTTTGCAAATTTTTGGCATCTGTCACACTTCTTGACGAAATCTAAGGCGTCCTTGCTTAAGGTGGGCCAGAAATATCCGTATCGGAGTATCTTTTTTGCTAATGTTTGCCCCTCGGTGTGATCTCCACAGCTCCCCTGATGGATGTTGGATAAGATTTCCTTGGCTTCCCTTCCGGCGACACACCTTAATAATGGGTTAGAGAAACCGCGCCGATAGAGGATGTCTTCTTGTATTGTATAGCGGGATGCTTTCCTCAAGATTTTCTTGACTTCATTACGCCCGTTGGGTAGTGTGCCACCTTGTAGGTAGTCTCGGATGGGAGTCATCCAAGTTGCTTCTTCGGCTGCGGCTATCAGATTCACTTGCTCAAAACTCGGGACCATTTGCTTTGAGATGGTTACTGCCCCGAAGATGGCGATGTCTCTCATACTCGCCTGCTTTGCCAATTCGTCGGCCTCTTGGTTCTCTTCCCGAGGGATGTGTTTGACTAAGTACTGATCCAATTGGCTGAGAAGCAACTTGGTCTTCTTTAGATATGCTATGAGTCGTTCCTCTCGAGCTTGGAATTCTCCTAGTATTTGATTAACAATAAGTTGAGAATCGCTGTGAAGACACAAAGAATTGGCTCCGATTTCTATGGCAATTTCTAGTCCAGCTATCACTGCTTCATATTCTGCATCGTTGTTGGTGGCGGTGAACTCCAACCTTATAGCATAGTGCAGTTTATTTCCCCTGGGAGTGATTATTACCACACCTGCCCCCGAGCCTTGTTCGTTAGATGCACCGTCCACAAAGAGATTCCACTTGATATCTTCCGTTATTTCTAGTTGCTCCTTATCCTCGTTGGTAGTGAATTCTGCAATGAAATCAGCCATGGCTTGTCCCTTGATGGCGGTGCGAGGGTGATAGGTGATATCATATTGACTCAGCTCAATACACCATTTAAGTAGTCGCCCGGAAGTGTCGGGACGATGGAGTACCTGCCTCAGTGGTTGATCGGTCAGAACTTTGATGGAATGGGATTGGAAGTAGTGACGTAGTTTTCGTGAAGTGATTAGTAAACAGTATGCTAACTTTTCAAGCTTAGGATATCTGACTTCTGCCCCAGTAAACCTTTTACTGACGAAGTAAACTGGTCGTTGCGTGCGGTTGTCTTCCCTTACCAAGGCAGCGCTTAGAGCGTGAGATGACACAGCAAGGTATAGGTATAATTCTTCGCCTTCGCTTGGGGTCGAGAGTACTGGTGGTTTCTGGAGGTGTTCGATTAGGTTAAGGAAAGCGGTTAAGCATTCGTCCGTCCATTCGAACTTTCCTTTATCTTTCTTTAGAGCTTCGAAAAAGGGGACGCACTTGTCCGTTGCTTTGGAGATGAATCGGCTTAGGGCAGCCACTTTTCCATTTAGGCTTTGCATTTCCTTTCGGGTGGAAGGTATCTTGATGTCCCTTAATGCTCGGACTTGTTCAGGGTTTGCTTCTATCCCTCGGGCATGGACGATGAATCCTAAGAATTTTCCCGATGACACTCCGAAGGAGCACTTTAGTGGATTCAACTTCATTCCATACTGTCGAAGTACCTGGAACATTTTGCCTAGGTGGCTTACGTGATCTTTGGCTTTCCGTGATTTTACCAGCATGTCGTCTACATATACTTCCATTGTTCGTCCTATTAGCCCTGCAAACATCTTGTTGACGAGGCGCTGGTAGGTGGCTCCTGCATTTTTAAGTCCGAAGGGCATTACTTTGTAGCAGTATAAACCCCGGTCGGTGATGAAACTAGTGTGGTCTTGGTCGGGAGCATGCATAGGAATTTGGTTATATCCTGAGTATGCATCCATAAAAGACAGGAGTTCGTGCCCGGCTGTGCTGTCTACAAGTTGGTCGATTCTGGGAAGCGGGAAGTAATCCTTTGGGCAGGCGTCGTTTAGTTTGGAGAAGTCAATGCAGGTCCGCCACTTCCCATTAGCCTTCTTTACTAGTACCGGGTTGGCGATCCATTCTGGGTAAATAGCTTCTCGTATGAAGTCATTGGCGAGTAGATTCTTTACTTCTTCATCGAGGGCTGCTGATCGCTCTGCCCCCATACTTCTCTTTTTTTGTTTTACAGGCGCCTTGGTAGGATCAATGTTTAATACGTGGCACGCTATGTCGGGGGAGATTCCGGTCATGTCAGCGTGTGACCAAGCGAATACATCCAAGTTGTGGCGGAGAAAATCAATGAGTTGTTCCTTCAATTCAGCTTTCAGCTGGGACCCAATTTTCAGTAGCCTACTTGAGTCGTGCTTGTCTACAGATATAAACTCCATAGCCTCTGCAGGCTTGGCGGTGGCCTCCTCCTCTTTGTCCCTAGGGTCCAATTCGTTGAAAGGGTCGCTGGTGTATCGAAGAGGAGGGGCTTTCTTTAGTTGCTATGCTTCAAGGTTTTTTGTGCAGAGGGCAATCTCTACACCTTTCCCCTTATCTTTCTTGTGGTTGTTACGAAGTTCGGTTACATAGCAGTCTCGTGCAATATCCTGGTCTCCTTCCACTTCCCCTACCCCATTGTCTGTTGGAAATTTCATTTTCAGGCACCATGGGGCTAGGACAATCTGGAAGTCAGACAAGGCTGGTCTTCCTAAGAACGCGTTGTAGGCCGAATGGTTTTCTACCAGCACAAACGTTTGTTTTCTTACAACGGAGCGGGGATGGCTTCCAATCTCCACAAAGAGGTCCAGCTGCCCGAGGGGCATCTTCGCATCCCCAGTGAAACCGTGTAGTGGTTTATCGCAGGGAGATACATCCTTCATTGATAGCTTCATTTTGTCGAATGCGTGTTTGAACATGATATTTACAGAGCTTCCAGTGTCTACCAGGATTCGGTAAACTTCGGCGGGACCGAGTCGGGCAGAGATAACCATGGGATCCATGTGAGGGTATTGTCTTCCTTCTAGGTCGCGTTTACTGAATGTGATGTCATCACTTTCTTTCCGCTTTGGGTGGCGCTCTTCTATAACCGTATTGACACAGTCTCTATTGTCTCAAGCGACTTCCCATATCTTTCCATCTCTCTCCAACTTCTGTCTGCGATGTGCGGACCTCCTGAGATGGTATGGACCACTATCTTCTCTTGACTAGAGCTGCTAGCGTTGCGTTTTCCTCTGTCGGTCCCTGGTGAGGGTAGCCTTGGGTTTTCATTGGCAGGAGCTGGAGTTCTGTCTTGACTTTTTACATAACGCTCCAGTTTCTTCCTTCTGATGTGTTCCTCAATCAGATCTCGGAGATGATGGCATTCGTTGGTATCATGTCCGTGAGATTCGTGGAAGCGGCAGAATTTTCCAGACTTCTGTGCGTTATCTGATTCCTTCTTGTATGGTGGGCGTTTGTATCTAACTTCGCCTTGGGTGGCAAGGAAGATATTTTCGACGGTCTCGTTCAAAGGGGTGTAAGTGTCGAATCTTGGTCCTGGCCGATATAGGCGCTTTTCTACCTTCTTGCCCCCAGCATTGTCTCTGGAATCATTTCTTCGAACGTCCCTCGCCACAGCAGGGGCGTTGGCATGGGTCGTCTTACTTTGCTGTCCTGACTGCCCCTCAATGGCAGCATCCTCATGCCTCATGTATTTCCCGGCTTCATGGAAGAAATCGGGTAAAGTAGCTGGTTTTTCTTTTGTCAACCTTCTAGCAAATTTAGTGTCCGGATGCACCCCACTGCAGAGGGCCATTAGGATAAGCTTCTCATCGGCATCCTGAACTGCGGCTGCTGCGGCGTTGAATCTGGTTAGGTATTGCTGCAGCTTTTCTCCGGGTTTCTGTTTGACGCTGGATAAGGAATAAGCGTCCTTAGGTTGCTCCACATGAATGCGGAACTGATTGATAAATTTTTCTTTCAACATTTCCCATTAGCTGATGGATCCTTGGGGTAGATGACAGAACCAGGAGGTAGCAAGATCTGCTAAGAAGAGCGGAAAGCATTTGCACAGTACTCCCTCTGTTGCTCCACTCATGAGCATATGCTGCGTGTACCTCTGTAAGTGTACAACGGGATCGGAGGTTCCTTTGTAGGGTTCCATTGTTGGCATCTTCCATTCTCGGGGGGTGATAGCAATTTCGATATTGCAGGCAAAAGGGCTGGTTACCCTAGCGCCTATCCCTCGATCTCTTTGCTCCCGCTGGACACACTCTCTGAATAAGCGTGCCATCCTTTCATCAGAACTTGGAGCGGATAGAAATGAGTTTGGTTCTGTTCTGTGGGATTGATTCCGTCCAGACGACCTGTAGGGATGGTATCGTCTGTCATTCCTCATATTTTCCCGTGGCTGCCTTTGGTCTTCTGGGAGCATGCTTGGGTCACCTACAGTTGGCCCTTGCCTTGATCTCCCCCTGTTGGGTTCTGATCTAAGCACTTCCTCGGGTCCAACTTCGGGCTGAACTCTAGCTCGGCCCCGTTCACCGGTGTTTCTGTTGTTAGGCAGCATGACAGGCTCAGCTACAGTTGACCTTCGCCCGGTACCTTCCCCGTTGGGTTCGGTACCAAACGTTTCCTCAGGCCTAACTTCGGGCTGTGCTCGGTCTCGGCTCCTACCACGGCTACTTCTGCCGTTAGCTCCTTCGAAGAAGGAAGATCTTTGCTGTCTCTGAGATCCTCCAGACTGGGACTCGCCCCATGATTCAGTGTTGCGGTTGGATTCTTCAGCGTCCCTCAAGCGTGACATGAGATGGTCCACCAAGGCTTCCTGCTGGGACGTGAAGCGATTAGTTACTTCAACCACAACTCTGTCCAGATCTGCTCTAGTAATTGCTGCAGGCTGTTCTGCGGCGGGAGCAGTTAGGTTAGCCTGTTCTCCATTTGTTACCGTTGCTGGAGGGGGACGATTTACTTGATTCGTGACAGCTGGATCTGGAAGACTGCTGGATGCGATGTTTTTTCCTTTGTTAACATCTTTTCTCTGTTTGGGAGGCATATTTTCCAAGTGGCGGACGATGCTGTTAGGAAAACTTGTTAAGTAGATGAAGCTGAAGCTTCGAGCTTCTAGCTCTCAATGAAAGCACCAAAAATGTTTGCACAAAAAATGGACAAACACCTCAAAGTTGTATGATTTAGTAGATCTAATGTGGTTCTTAGTGATTTGGGTTATTTATGCAAATATATGAAAAGCAGGGGGAAAACTGTAAAAAGACACGAAGATTTATAGTGGTTCAGCCAGAATATGCCTACGTCCACTTTATATGTTATTTCTCTTCTCTTGTTTTGATTACAAGTACAAAGCTTTGATATAAGTAAAAGAAAGTTGTTTGAAAGTTCTCTCCGTGCTTGAGCTCTCAAAACTTGTCCCCATTGTTGTACCCCTGCCCCTCTATTTATAGAGTGAGGCTGGGGGTAGGGGTCTTGGAGGTATATAGCAGCTGGTGGGCCTGGGCTGCTACAATCTGGCCTGATAGGACTTTGGTTCGGTGGTTGGAGGCGAGGCTTGGACCGGCAATGAGTTGGACCGGCAACGAGTTGGTTCGGCAGGAGACTTGGACCGGCAATGGGTTGGTTCGGCAGGAGATCTGGACCGGCAATGGGTTGGTTCGGCAGGAGACCTGGACCGGCAATGGGTTGGTTCGGTTGGAAGGCTTTGATTCGGTGGGAGACTTCTGGGTGGTCCGGCATGTCTGGTTCGGGGAGACCGGATGAAAACATCTCCAACAATGACAATGTTTGATGTGGTAAAAAATTGTTGTTTTAGCTTTGAATTTGATAGCCTATGTTGTTGACACCAAATAGGCTATGCTTAAACAAACACAAACGCAAACACAAATTACATCTTCATCTACATACGATTATGGTAATGAAGTAGATTTTAAAATCAAAATTTGATGATCTATATTAATAATCAACAGTGAATAGATCATGCTTAGAATAGATTTTATTTTCAAGTTCATTAACATTTTCATGAGAGTTAACAAGTGGTTTAGTGGATATGTTAAAGTTTGATGGTTTATGTTGGGCTAATTAATAGCACAAATAGGCTATACTTATAACAAACATATCAACTAAATTCTCTAATGACCGAAAGCGAGATCATAATTTCATTTTGTTGATTTATCTGATCATGAGAAAGAAATTACCTCTAAATTGCCTTCTACTCTCATATATTTTTCCACTTTTACTTATAGTTAGTTTTTTCATTTTCTCTAGCTTAAAACAATTCTTAATTCTTCGTTTAATTTTCTTGAATAGAAATTTTAGAATCAATACAATTCCCTACGGATCGACTCGTACTAACCACGTACTAAAATTGTACACTGTGCGCTTGGGGTTATTTTTAATTTAAATTTGATCAGCTATTTTCTAAAACGATAGGTAATTAATTGGCCATCAAACACATAATCCTATGAAATTAGAGTAAGATTGAGGTATGTGATAACGCTATAGTAACATACTTGTATTTGTTATATATAAGTATACGCTATATCTCTATTCTCCTATCTCTCTTAGGTTATTCTTCTGTATCTCACATGGCTTGAATACAAATATGGACGCTAGAAGTGGAAGAGTGAATCTTGGAAGAATCACAACCACGAATGGAAATGCCAGGCAGAATACCAGGAGAAACCAAGGTCAGGCACAAGTAGGGAATGTTGGTGCTGGAGTCCCATATGTGGATATGGGAGCAATGTATCAGTTTTTCGTGAACAGGACGCAAGCTGGGATTGCTGCTAGAGTTGTTGGAGGGAATGCGGGAGTAGGAGTTCAGGAAGCTCCAATTGTCAATGATTATGCTAAGTTGAGTGAAGATTATGCTAAACTTGGAGGGAATCCATTTATTGGAACTGAGGATGCTATCGAGGTGGAGGACTAGTTGCTATACTATGAAAGGATTTTTGCTAACTTGTGGCTCAATGATGAGCAGAAGAGGAGGCTTGCTTCTAAACAGCTTCAAGGAGCAGCTTTATTTTGGTGGAATAGGGTAACAGCCAAAGTAAATGAAGTGGAGATGACATGGGCTGAGTTTAGGAGAAGGTTTCAGGAGAGGTTCATGTTAGTGATGGCACGGTCTATTTTGATCTGAAAGTTTGTTGAGCTAGAGCAGAGGGAGATGACTGTTTTGGAGTATGCTAGTAGGTTTGAAGAATTGGCAAGGTATGGTTATGCCATTGTTGATACTTTGTTGAATAGGAATGAAAAGTTCATCAGGGGATTGAATTCCGAGTTGGCTTGAGCTACCTTACCGCATATCAGAGATCCCTGCGATATTGAGATGGCGTTAAGACATGAGGAGATGCTTGCTTGTTTGGAGAAGAAGAAGGAGGTCCAGGTTGGGCAAGGTCAGAAGAGGATGTTCTTTCATAAGAAGGGTGCTCAGAAAGGTGGAGCAGTGAAGAAAGGGAAGACTGAAGTGGTTTGTTTTAAGTGCGACCAAAAGGGACATTTTGCTAATGAGTGTCGTATTGGAAAGGCTAAGGAAGTGATTAGAAAGAAGAACATCAGGTGCTTCAATTGCAACCAGACCAGCCACTATAAGAATCAATGCAAAGAGTCGGATAAGGATGGGAAGGGCAAGGTGTATGCATTGGAGCCTGCTGCTTCGAAGTCGACAGTGCAGGAGAAAGGGAAGGGAGTTTTGGGAGGTACGCTTCAGATCCATGATATGTCTGTTAGCGTTTTGTCTGATACCAGTGCATTGCATTCTTTTATATCTCGGTGTTTGGTAGATAAGCTTAAACTAGTTCCTACATATTTAGTTACCTCCTTAAGGAAATCCGATAAGAGGGTATGCGACACTTTGGATAAAGTGTGACCACTTAGAGTTTGACTTGCAAGGTTACACCATTGTTTGTAGTTTGCATATATTTGACTATGTAGGGTTCATAATCATATTGGGCATGGATTGGTAAAGTAAGTACGATGCTAGGAAATTTTGCCACGATAGGAAAATATTACTTAGACACCCTGATTTTAGTGATCAGATTGTATATACTGTAGAAAACCCTAGTTGGGAGATGAAAGCTTTGTTGGGTGTTGTGGAGTTGGAAAATGACATGAATCGAGTTTTCGTGGTTATAGAATTTGCAGATGTCTTCAAGCCGGTAGTAGGATTCCCACCGAAACGAGCCATTAAGTTTCAGATAGATTTGGTGCCTGGAGCAAAACTACTTTGTAGGCCACCAAGCAGGATGACACCTACAGAAATGAGGGAGTTGAAGGTGCCGTTAGTATATTTGGAAAGCATGAATTTTATCAGAACTAGTAGTTCACCTTAGGGAGCAGTCGTAGTATTTGCTAAGAAGCCGGACGGATCATTAAGGTTATATATCGATTATCGTATGCTAAATGAGAAAACAATATAGAATCGATATCCATTGCCTAGAATTGACGATTTGTTCAATCAGTTGAGTGGAGCTAAGGTATTCTCTTAGTTGGATTTGGTTATAGGTTTCCATCATCTTAGAGTAGCAGAAGATAGTATACCTTTGATGGAGTTCATGCCAAATATGGATCGTACGAATGGTTAGTTATACCGTTCGGACTAACCAATGCACCGGCATTCTTTGTAGACTTGATGAACCGAATTTTTATAGAGCGCTTAGATAAAATTGTGTTGGTGTTCATAGATGATATTTTGATATACTCTAAGGATCAGAAAGAGCATGTAGTTAATCTTAGAGTGGTTCTTGAGACTTTGAGAAAACATTAGCTAAAGGCAAAGTTTTTGAAGTGTCATTTCTGGAAAAAGGAAGTGAAGTTTCTTGGTCACATGGTCTCAGAGAAGGGGTTGTCAGTCGATCCAGTTAAGATCGAAGCTGTTAATAATTGGAAGAGACCGGAGACGGTAACTGAGATTAGAAGTTTTCTTGGGTTGGTTGGATACTATCAAAGGTTCATTAAAGATTTTTCGTGGAAAGCAGCGCCGATGACCAAGCTAACGTGAAAGGATGTGAAGTTTGTGTGGACCAATAACTGTGAGGAAGCATTCCACAGCTTGAAACACTTATTGACCCATGCACCAATATTAGTTGTTCCGGAGGGGAATCAAGATTTGGTAGTTTATACAGATGTGTGCGGAACTGGATTAGGAGCAGTGCTAATGTAGAGAAGTAAAGTGATTGCCTGTCCTTCTATACAACTTAGACAGCATGAGGTTAGATACCCGGCTCATGACTTGGAGTTAGCTGTAGTTATTTTTGCTTTGAAGGTGTGGAGACATTACCTTTTGGGAGAGAGGTTTGAGCTTTATACAGATCATAAGTCGTTGAAGTATTTATTCTCTTAGAAGGAGCTAAATATGAGACAGCAAAGGTGTTAGAGTTTTTAGCCACTTATGTCTTTGGAGTTGAGTACACACCAGGGAAAGGCAACAAGGTTGCAGATTCGCTCAGTAGGAAGCATCGGAATGCAGAGTTGGCCATGATAGCAGAATGGAAAAACTTGGAAGCATTGTCGACTTGTAGAGTGCACTGGAGATCAAAGGCTGGGTCTAGTGGAGAATCTACTATGTTATCTTGTTTAGAAGTCCGACCGGTATTGATTGAGAAGATTGCTTCTAAACAGGAAGAGGATCTAGTGTTAGCCGAAAGGATTAGGAAATTAAGGGATAGAATAGAGAGCGATGCTTGAAGGATTTCAGTCTTGACCAAAGTGGATGGTTAAGAAAGAATGGTAAATTATGTGTTCCAGTTGTGGGTGACATAAGGAAGGAAGTTTTGGAGGAATGCCATCGTTCGAAGTTCACTATTCATCTAGAAGGAACGAAGATGTATCAGGATATGAAGAGAAGTTTCTTCTGGGAAGGAATGAAGAGGGATGTAGGATTATGGGTTAAATAGTGTTTGAACTGTCAGCAGGTGAAAGCCGAGCATTAGAAGTCAAGTGGGTTATTTCAACCATTAGATATTCCGGTATGGAAATGGGATTTTATTTCTATCGATCTCATAGATAGGTAATTGAGATCTAGTAGAGGAAATGAAAGTATATGAGACATAGTGGACAGATTGACCAAGAGTGCCCATTTCATTCATGTTAAGTCAAATAGGCTGACACCTGTATTGGCTAAGTTATTTAATAAAAATGTGGTTAGGCTGCACAGAATTCCTAGTAGTATTGTTAGTGATAGAGCTTCCTTATTCACTAGCGAGTTCTCGAAAAGTCTACAAGAAAGTTTAGGAACCAAGCTTAAGATGAGTACCGCTTACCATCCCCAGAACGATGGGAAAACGGAAAGAGTTAAACAAAAATCTTGGAAGACTTGTTAAGAGCTTGTATATTAGACTTCGGGGGATCATGGGAAGACCATCTACACCTAGTCAAGTTTTCATATAACAATAGTTATTAGACTAGTATAGGGATGGCACCGTTTGAAGCTTTGTATGGAAGACCACACAAATCTCCCGCATGTTGGTTAGAGACCCGAGATAGATTAGTCCTTTGTCCCGGTTCAGTCAAAGAAGCCGAAGAGAAGATTGAGCTGATAAGGGCAAAAATGAAGGAAGCTCAGTCTAGGCAGAAGAGCTATGCAAATAGAAGACGGAAAGATTTAAAGTTCTCAGTTGGAGATCATGTTTTCATCAAAGTATCGCCGATGAAAAGTGTTATCAGGTTCAGGAAGAAAGGGAAGTTAACACCGAGATTCGCAGGACCATTTCCTATTTTAAAAAAATCGAGAAACTCGCATATAGATTAGAGTTACCGAGTATTTTGGCAGGAGTCCACGATGTTTTTCATGTTTCTCATCTGAGGAAGTATGTTAGGGATCCAAAAACTACTATAGCACTGACTATTTTAGAGGATTTGGTAGTGGAACCAGAATTGACTATAGTTAGGAAGCCTATCCGGATAGTCGCGAGAGATAAGAAGAAGTTGAGGAACTAGACAGTCAGATTAGTGAAGGTCCAGTGGATTAACGATGATAAAGACTGTAGTTGGAAGACTGAGAGCAGGATTAGAGACGCTTATCCTAATTTGTTTGATGGTATGTTTTACATTTGTTTGTTCTGTTGTGTACCTTATCGTAATTTCGAGGACGAAATTCTTTAAGGAGGGAGATTGTAACACCCCATATTTTTAGTAACATTATTTAGGATATTTAATTAGTTAAATAAAATAAAATAATGTAATATGATGATTAGGGGATTGAGATTTATGATTTAATAGGGGTAGTCATGCCATGTTAATGAGTAAATCAAAAATAGATAACATGAAATAAAATAGGTAAGGGAAAAATAGGGAGAAGGATATTCTTATACCCTAAACCCTTAGGAAACCAAAAGACACGTTCTTTTCATATTTTCTAAAACAAAAAAAATTTCTAAGGCCGACCACCCTTAGGAAGTAAGAGACATAAGATAAAATTTAGGATTCAAGTGAAGAATCAAATCATTTAATCAAGATCAAATCTCACATCAAAAATCAAAAAGCTAAGGTGAATAATGAATAAATCTCATTTTCTTAAATGTTTTCAGTTTTAAGTTGAAACCGAAATGTTTTGCATGATTATGCCATGTATTTGATGGATTAAATGTTTATGTATACTTGTTGATGATTTATGCTTGTTCATATAGATTTCATGATATGTTTTGATATGAAAACCATATTAAATGTCATCTAAATGCCTTGTGATTTTAGATTTGGATCTAGAATGATATTTTAGAGATGGTTTTCAATTTTCATAATGTTCTGAATTAATGTGGATTTTATATTAATTTTCTAGTGAAGAAAATGATTTATTGGTTTTAAAATAATTTATGGTTAAATTGTGTATAATTTGGGTCTGATATTTATATATGTTAGAAAACATATTAAAAAGGATTTCCTGGAATTTTTTAAAAATTTTCCTAAGTATTTTGATGAATATGAAAAATTATTTAAGGTATGGGACTTAAATGTTTATATATTTATAAAAGGACAAGTGTTATTTTGTAAACAAATTAAAGTGTTTATTTCTGAAATTTTGGCAGTGCTTTTAGAAAAGATAATTTGCAACTAATAAAATTTAGAAAAACAATGTAGGTTAGTTAAAAAGTTTACTTAAAAGGTTAAAAACCAGTTTTAACTGGAAATAGCTTGTTTCGCCACTTTTGGCACCCTGCTTCCGACATAAATGGCTTTCAACTTAGTTCCTCCACATCCATCACCACCGAAACTTGGTGCGCAGTGAATTGGAATGAAGGCGGAAGGTATAAGCTTGAAACCAGGGTTCCGAAGGGGACGAAGTGCTACTTTGCTTTAAATTGAAAATGGGTCTGCTTTGCTTTCGACTATATTGCTTTCGACTTGGTTGGTTTCCGACCAGGTCAAATTGTTTAAAGAAATGGTTTTAAGGAGGTTGTACCTTTGTTTTTGAATTTATGCTTTTGACTACGTCGAAGCCCTTTAGCTACGGCTTTTCCAACCTTTTGAAGTCAATGGTTTCAGAAGGCATACTTTGTTTTTAAACTTGGCCACTTCTCCAATGCTTTCAGAAGGATGGTTTTGACACCATCTTTTCTTTACTTAGGAATTCTTTCGAAAGAAAGGCTTTAAACTTAAATGGTTTTAATGACCATTTTTCTCTGTTAAAGTATAACCCAAATGGTTTCGAAAGGTGTTTCCACATGTTTTAAAAATTGAACTCAAATACTTTAGAAAGGTTTAAAGTTTTGATGCTTTCGAAAGGATTTTAAGGAAGATTTAACCAATGGTTTCGAAGGGTTTAAAGGAAAAAGTTTTTCCAGTGAGTTTGAAAGGCTATGTTTAAAGGATTTAAAGATAGGATGTTTAAGGTTTTTAGCTCTTGAAGGAAAGGTTTTTCAAGGGTTTCAAAAGGTTTTGAGAATAGTTTCGAAAGGAAGTTTTCGGCCTTTCGGCCTAGGTGAAATAAAGGGTTTTACTTGGTTTCAAAAGAGGTACTTTCAATAAATTCGAAAGGGGTACTTTCAAAGGTTTAAATGTTTTCATCAACTATGGTTTGAGTAAATTATATACATAACATGGCAAGGTGATTTTGAGTAAAGCATAAAGTATATGTGTTTCCCTTATGCGAGTTAGATTGAAAGGTTTTTAATCAAATTAAAAAGGTTTTCAAGTAAAATTTATGGGATGGTTTCACTAAGTAAAATGACTTAGATATTAGAATACAAGATGGGAGTGGCATAGGGTCACGCCCTATAAATTTGCTATTAGCCCCAGCTAATTTAGTCCAAAATTCCAGTGTGTAGGGAGGCCACATGTAAGACCAAAATTATGTTTACACACAGAAGGGAATATATGTTTGTATACAAATAGGTTATTAGTGAGCCCGCAAAACCATTAGGATGATGTGACATTGAAGGATGTTAAGTTAAGGACAGACCATCCAGAAGAGAAGTATTTAGCAGATGGTTAAGGACTGAACGTCCAGGAGTGGTGTGTCTAATAGATGTTAGATTATTTTATTATATTGTCTGGTAGGCCCAAGTCAACCAAAGGTTAATAGTAAGCCAAACAAAACTATAGTGTTTGGACAGATAGTACATTTATTACCTTATATGTATGTTTACATAATAATGCTTTACAGTATTAACCAATTTTGGTTATAGGATTATGATTTGCAAAAGATATGTTTTAAATGAATATTAGTGTGGGGAAACCCATTCCGCTAAGCGGCGTGATCTCACTTAATATCAAATAATCGAGATGTATAGTATTATTCACACCTGGCTTTATGTCGGACTCAAAGTTTATGTTTCTCCCTTTAAACTCTCGGTTGCTCCAAATTGATTTGAGTAGGTTGAGGGTTTAGGTTTTAAGGTTCTAGTAGGTTGACAAATAAAGCTTCCGGAGACGAGCAGGTGGCTAACGGGTAGTTATTTAGGAGTTGCTATTTTGTTTTGTTTTTCCAATGTGTTGCATTTAAGATAGTTATATCTATACAGTACTCTGGTCAACTAAGGGGGCATCATCATATGTATCTCTTGGCGTATTTATGTAATAATTATATTTTATCAGAACCTGGGAAATGATTATGGGATTATGTAATTTGAATGTGAAACATATGTTTTGAAATGTAATAAGTAAAAATGTTTATTTTTTTTTGAAATCTGGGATTTTGTTTCATATTCAAATGCTTCCGATATTTTGGATACCATTAACATAGCCGTATTTAGCCGCTAGAAGTTAATACTATGGATAACTGCAGCATCTGTAGCACTTAGCTTTGGGCCTCTAGATAGGGGATGTTACACACAACACCACCACCTTGCCTTGATTGGCCTTGATTCACGATCCAAACCTCAAACTTTACCTTGCGAACAAACCTAACATACTTCAAATTGCATAGGTAGGTGAAGGCTTTGAAACATGCGTGAATGGGATTGGATCTGGACGTTGACGCCCTTTATGTGGGAGGCGACGGTGGAGCAAAAGGATGGCATTAGGGACTTGGACAAAATTCCAGTAAGGGTTTGGATCAGTATAAATCTGACCCTTAGTCGGTTTTTGGTCTTCAAATTTTTTCATATTTGAAATTTGTTAGCAAACACTCCCATTTGCCAAGTGTTTCTCTTGAGTCTCGACGCATATCAAATGCATAGTTGTTGACATGAACTCTTATTGGATGGTCATCGATGATGGTCACATCAGGTGATATCCTGTATTTAAATTTAACTGTTATATAATATCGGAAATTTGAGCTACCCAATACTACCTGATATCGCACTGGATTCCATTTTAGCATAGAGGATACAGCTTGTAATTATCTTGATATTGACTGTATGTTGAGTTTTTATATAAATGGAGAACAGACGTTACGAGCATCTTGCCACCAAAGTTGCAGGTCAATATACTTTAAAATACATTGAATTCGATGCTTAGGCAAGTTCAACTACAACTCCACTTGTACAATAAACTCCAGCATAGCATGCACATCAACAAAAATATCCACAGGTTGAACAACAAGTCCTTGGAAATCCAATAAAGCCCACAGAAGGGCTGGAAGCTGCACCTGATACCTTGAAGATGCTATTCTTTTTTATGATCCTATCGATTCTGTTGCTTCAAAGATCGACGAGGGATCTCTTCGTAGAATCTGTGATATGCATGGAATTCCATTCGATGATGTATTAGTCCCTTCTCGCCTTCATAGAGCTCATAATCCCCAGAAGGCTACACTGGTTGCAATAGATACATGTGTTGTAATGATCTGCACTTCTATATGGTTTAGGTTAACAATAAAACACACATGTCAAACACAAATTGAAAGAAAAGGCGGGTGGTTAAGGGTAAAAAGAAAAAGAAGATATAACAAATCTCATAGGAATGGAATAACGTATATCATTTCAATAATCTTTACAGTGGAAAAACTTTTAAATACATATAACAGAGGCTATCCTAAGCTCAAGCTGGACAGTTATAGATGCATGTCCTTACAGATGCTAAAAAACAACAAACATAGTGGAAAAGTAAACTATGTCCATACATTGATTAAGATCTCCAACTTTCCTCTGGAAACTCCAAGCTCCGTCAGCTAATCCTGAAACTACTCGGATTTGACCCGAGTATTAAAAATACTCGGATCAGGCTTGGCAAACCAGTGTGAGACACAAATTATAAATATATACGACAATGTCATAGATCGACTTTGATGTCAAATAAAACTTTTGGAAAGAAGAGTATCTCATAAGACCATGTCGCATATAAACACGAACGGGATTTTACTTTATGATAACTAAAACATTTTTATCAAATCATTTGATATTTTTTCTAATGACATTGCTTTGAAAATCCTTTCAAATAACATATTAAATTAGTTGGAATTGTTATATTTGTTAAATTCGATAACATATTTAGGTATATAATCAAGTCCGTTAAAGGCACGTATTTGATATTGGATTCCAACAATGACAAGGTAATAACTACCTTCCTTACAATACATCTTTAGAGGAATGTATCGGGGCACAGCCCAACTACCCTCTACCAACACCAGACTAGCCTATCTCTACCATAGATGGTACCGAATATTGTAAGGAATGCGGATTACGGATCTTAAGCCAAGGAATAACACTAGAGGGGGGGTGAATAGTGTTTTTAAGAAATTACTAAATCTTTTTGAGTTATTGTTGATTTGTACACAAATGTATGCAATATTCAGACACAGATATAATCACAGATGCAGAAATGAAGTAAATGCAGTAAAGGAAAGAACACACCGGATTTTATACTGGTTTGGGGTTACCCTACATCCAGTCCCGCACAACTAAGTATGGATTTCCTTTCAAAAGCAATTCAACAATTACAACCCTCGATTTCAAGGCGACGAGGTACACCCTCTAGAATAACAATCCTCTAGGTAGAGATACTTGATTTCCGGGGCAACAAGTTCACCCAATTGATTTCCAAGGCTACAATCACACCTTTTCTCGCTTGATTGATTTCCAAGGCTACAATCACACCTTTTCTCGCTAGATAGATTACAAAGAAGCCTATAACTCTGAATAGCCCTTAGATCTTGTTGAGATAGTGAGAGAGAATCAAACCAGATATAATCTAGTAAGATTTAATGTTGATTTCAGCAGATTAATGATAGGATTTTGATTAAGAAAATGTAGAAGAAGAAGAGAAGTGAAAAACCAGAAAAACGGATGTTAAATTCGTTGAAACAAACCCCTATTTATAGAAGAACAACAGTCATGTCCATTCGTGAAAGGTTATGGCGAATAGACACTTCTTTTGAAATTTGAATTTTGAATTTTAACTGACACTATGTCGACATGATCACCATGGGTATGTCGACATCCCAAAGCAATTTTTGATGATTTGATTTTGTTTGAAAATAACCTTTATCTTATATTAAAACAATTTTAAACTTTACAAATATACTTGACTATAGATAAAATACATAGATAAATATAGATAATAATATATATATAATTTTACTATAATTTTATATTTGAATCTAAATATAAATATATTATAATTAAAAGATAGTTTAAAACAACCGAAGTTTAAAAACAAGAATATTTAAGGCTAAAACATCTTTTTGAAAATCATTTGAAGAGATATTTTTTAAGGCTAAAACATTTTGAAAAACAATTTTGAAAATCATTCTGAAGTAGTTTTGAAAATCATTTTGAAGTAGTTTTGCAAGCTTCTTCCTACAGAATATCTCATCATGACAGGACTCGAGAACTTGTACAAAACCAGGATGTTCGTGGGTTTGTAAGCCACTTGTCATAGGTTTGTAAGCTAATTGTCGTGGGTTTGTAAGCCACTAAAAAGGTAGAAATGGGTTCCATCCCAAAAGAAAAATGGAGTGAAGATTTCAGTGCTATTGTGAAGTTTTAACATAATTCTAGGCTCAATACTTATCTTGAAATCTTGAACTCTTGATAATCTTGATACTCATGAGTCTTCAATCTTGATATCTTGAATCTCTATACTGTACAGTCTTCATTCTTTGTACCTGCATGGTTAAATCCTGCATATACATATATATCTAAACTATAATGTTAGTATTTATATTTTATAATCTTATTCTATGGTTGTTGTCATCAAAACCATCAACTCATGGACTAACAATCTCCCCTTTATTGATGATGACAACCTTTGTTTATAAAATATTACTTCTATCCTATTGACTCCCCCTAAATCTAATAACTCCCCCTTAATCTATGCCTAACTATCCTATTTTATATTTATTCCCTTTGTCATCAACAAAAACAAACAAACTCTAAACTATACAACTCCAAACTATATAGTTTTTAATCTAACATTCTATATGATGATAGTGTTATCATCAATACTTACTTGTAAACCTAAAACTTAGTAGAAACTTTCTTAACTAAGAATCTATATAATAATACTTATAATAGAACATATATAAGAACACACATTATTTATTATATATTTGTTTATATTTACATTTTTCGTAGAGATCGAAGAAAAACAAACAACAAAATAGAAAAGAAAGAGAAGAAACTAATGTGTGTGTTTGAACATAGGAGATCTATGAACGAACAATTTGGATAGTGGAAACAGAAATTTCCACGTTGTTCGACAAGATTTCCATCTTTTTCAAAGCACACTTCGCCAACGCAAACGACTTTGTCGTTATCTTCCGCAATCTCTTCTTCCATTGGTTCTTCTTCTTCTTCTTCTTCACTCTCCTCTTGATCATGATCTTCTGAAGAGTCGTCGTCAATCATGATTGGGTTAGCATGATTATCCATAAGAAATTTTTGCAAATTCCTAAGGATTTTTCCTTGCCTCTCTTGTTCTTTGGCTATTCGATGTTGCATCACTTGGATTTCAGTCATTAACTGAAGGGTATCTTTCAGAGAATCCTCTATTTTCGTTACATGAGCGAGCGCTGATTGTTGACACGGACCAAAAGTAGGCGATGGGAACAAAAAGGTTGATTTTAAGTTTGATTTGGAAGAGGAGGCCATTGATAAATTGATCTCAGAAGAAAGAACAGAAAGAAAACAGAGAGACTGAAGGAAATTTCGAAATAGGAGAAACTTATAACCAATTATTTGAATTTTGGTGGGAAAAATTTTAAAATTTAAAAACGTTATATGTCGACATGAGTCTAGGGGGCTGTCGACATGGTTCTTGAATTTTTGCCTATTTAATTTATTTTGAATTAATTTTTAATTATTTTTTGTTATTTATATTTTATATTTCAGCTAATGAACAAATACCTAATTCTCTTCTTAATTTAGTAAATGTAGATTCATTTAAGGGTTTTGTTAATATATCAGCAATTTGATTTTCAGAATTGATATAGTCGAGAGTAATTACTTCTCTACTTATATTATCTCTGAGAAAATGGTGTCTGATATCAATATGTTTAGTTCGAGCATGTTGAGTAGTATTTTTGGATAAATTTATTGCACTAGTATTATCACAATAAATTGGTGATTTTGAGATATTTAAACCAAAATCTTTTAAAGTTTGTTGCATATATATTACTTGAGAGAAAGACAAAGCAGCAGAAATATACTCTGCTTCAGTTGTTGATAGAGAAACTGTGTTTTTCTTTTTACTAAACCAGGAAATCAGAGAATGCCCAAAAAAGTGACAAGTTCCACTTGTACTTTTTCGGTCTGATTTACAACCATCATAATCAGCATCACAGTAAGATATTAAATCAAACGAATCATTTTTAGGATAAAATAAACCATAATCAAAGGAGTGTTTAACATATCTAATAATACGTTTTACAGCTTTTAAGTGAGTTTCTTTAGGTTGGGATTGATACCTTGCACAGAGACAGACACTATGCATGATATCAGGTCTACTCGTAGTGATATAGAGTAGTGATCCAATCATTCCTCTATGTAATGTTTGATCTACATCTTTCGAGAGATCTTCTTTACTAAGGTACTCATTGGTTGCCATGGGAGTGGGTTTTCCACTCGTAGTAGTCAAACAAAATTTACTAACTAGGTCTTTAGCATATTTTTCTTGACTAATAAAGATACCATTATCTAATTGTTTTATTTTTAATCCTAAAAAGAAGTTTAATTCACCCATATGACTCATCTCAAACTCTTTTGTCATTATTTCAGAGAATTCTTTATTCATTTCAAAATTAGTTGATCCAAAAATAATATCATCTACGTAGACTTGTACTAGTTGAATATCATTTTTATTTCTTTTAATAAAAAGAGTATTATCTACTTTACCTATTTCAAAATTTGATTGTAACAAGTAAGATCTTAGTCCATCATACCAGGATCTAGGAGCTTGCTTTAGACTATATAGAGCTTTCTTAAGTTTGTAAACATGATTTGGAAATTTATCATTTTCAAAAAGTGGTGGTTGTTTAACAAATACTTCTTCTTTTACAAAACCATTTAAAAATGCACTTTTAACATCCATTTGAAATAATTTGAAATTATTAAGATTTGCGAAAGCAAGTAGAATCCTAATAGCTTCTAATCTTGCTACGGGGGCAAAGGTTTCATCAAAATCTATTCCTTCTTCTTGACAATAACCTTGAGCGACTAACCAAGCTTTATTTCTAACAACCTCTCCTTGTTCATTCATTTTATTTTTATAAACCCATTTAGTTCCAATTATTGTTTTATTTTCAGGTCTAGGAACTAGTTCCCAAACATCATTTCTAGTGAATTGATTTAGTTCTTCTTGCAAAGCCAAAATCTATGAATCATCAGTTGATGCTTCTTTTGGATTTTTGGGTTCAATAGTTGATATAAAAGCTACATTACTCATTTGCCTTAGTTGGTTTCTAGTTTTAACAACTGACTGCATATCTCCAAGTATATTTTCTATAGGGTGATCTTTTAAAAGTTTAAACCTTTTATTAGGATGATTTAATTCATTATTAGTTTCAGTTGACTCTTGGTTTTGAATGATTAAATCCTCTTCATCATTTATTTCTTCAAAATTTTTGAAATTTTCATCAAATGAAACATGCATTGTTTCTTCGATGGTATTAGTTCTTAAATTAAATACTCTATATGCTTTACTTCTATTAGAGTATCCGATAAAGATACATTTGTCGGATTTAGGATCAAAGTTATCTAAGTTATCTTTTGTATTCAAAATAAAACATTTACTTCCAAAAATTCTAAAATAAGATACCTTAGGTTTCTTTGAGAAAATAAGTTCATAAGATGTCTTATCAGTTAAAGGTCTAATTAAAATTCTATTTAAAATATAACAGGCGGTAGCAACTGCTTCTGCCTAAAAGTACTTTGGTAAATTACTATCAGAAAGCATAGTTCTCGCACACTCTTGAATCGTCCTATTTTTATGTTCTACTACACCGTTTTGTTGTGGAGTTCTTGGAAATGAAAAATTGTGAATTATTCCCTTTTTATTGCAGAATTCTTCAAACTTTTCATTTTCAAATTCACCACCGTGATCACTATGGATGGTTATAATTTTTTGAGAAAATTGATTTTGAACCCTTTTTGAAAAATTCTTAAAACATTCAAAAGTATCACTTTTATGTTTCAAAAATATTGTCCATGTAAATCTAGAATAATCATCTACAATTACAAAAACATAATTACTGTGATTTAATGACTGAATTTGAGATGGACCAAATAAATCAAGATGAAGTAATTCAAGAGGTTTTGAAGTTGAAATCAAATCTTTTAATTTAAAGGAACTTTTTCTAAGTTTTCCTAGTTGACACGCATTACATAGACTATCTATTTTAAAATTCATTTTAGGGAGGCCACTTACTAGATCATGTTTTGACAGTCTAGATAAGAGTTTGGAATTCAAATGCCCAAATCTCTTATGCCAAATCCAAGGGTCACTTGCATTTGCCAAAAGACATATGTTATCATTTGAAATTTTCATACTAAGAATATAAATATTCTTTTCCTAATTCCCTCAAATATTATGGTTGAATTATTATCTTCAATGTGACACTTATCTTTTTCAAAATTAATTTTATATCCTTTATGACATAGTTGACTTATACTTAGCAGATTGTTTTTCAAATTCTTAACTAGCAAAACATTAGTAATAATAGGAGTTTCAGAGTTACCGACTTTGCCGATGCCGATCACATAACCTTTTGAATTGTCTCCAAAGTTAACCAGTCCTCCGACTTTGTATATTATATCATTCAGCATATCTTGATTCCTAGCCATGTGTCTAGAACATCCACTATCGAGTATCCATTTGTTCTTTTTGATCTCCACAGTTTTTTTGTTCTGGATTGATTCCTCAACTCCCATAAAGCATGATTCCTGCACATCACACAATCTTAGTAGACAACTTGTATTTGAATATTGATTATATGCAGACTGAAGAGACAATGATGATATGAATATTTCTAAACATGCATTAACAGATTTCTTAAACATAGCCATTAAAAAAAACTTTTTCAAAATTCAGATTATGAAACTTTTGAAAACCTTGCTCTGATACCAAATGTGAGGAATGCGGATTACGGATCTTAAGCCAAGGAATAACACTAGAGGGGGGTGAATACTGTTTTTAAGAAATTACTAAATCTTTTTGAGTAATTGTTGATTTGTACAAAAATGTATGCAATATTCAGACACAGATATAATCAGAGATGCATAAATAAAGTAAATGCAGTAAAGGAAAGAACACACCGGATTTTATACTGGTTCGGGGTTACCCTACATCCAGTCCCGCACAACTAAGTACAGATTTCCTTTCAAAAGCAATTCAACAATTACAACCCTCAATTTCAAGGCTACGAGGTACACCCTGCAGAATAACAATCCTCTGGGTAGAGATACTTGATTTCCGGGGCAACAAGTTCACCCAATTGATTTCCAAGGCTACAATCACACCTTTTCTCGCTTGATTGATTTCCAAGGCTACAATCACACCTTTTCTCGCTTGATTGATTTCCAAGGCTACAATCACACCTTTTCTCGCTAGATAGATTACAAAGAAGCCTATAACTCTGAATAGCACTTAGATCTTGTTGAGATAGTGAGAGAGAATCAAACCAGAGATAATATAGTTAGATTCAATGTTGATTTCAGTAGATTAATGATAGGATTTTGATTAAGAAAATGTGGAAGAAGAAGAGAAGCGAAAAACAAGAAAAACGGATGTTAAATTCGTTGAAACTAACCCCTATTTATAGAAGAACAACAGTCATGTCCATTCGTCAAAGGTTATGGCGAATAGACACTTCTTTTGAAATTTGAATTTTGAATTTTAACTGACACTATGTCGACATGGTCACTATGGGTATGTCGACATCCCAAAGCAATTTTTGATGATTTGATTTTGTTTGAAAATAACCTTTATCTTATATTAAAATAATTTTAAACTTTACAAATATACTTGACTATAGATAAAATACATAGATAAATATAGAGAATAATATATATAAAATTTTACTGTAATTTTATATTTAAATCTAAATATAAATATATTATAATTAAAAGATAGTTTAAAACAACCGAAGTTTAAAAACAAGAATATTTAAGGCTAAAACATCTATTTGAAAAGATAATTTTTAAGGCTAAAACATTTTGAAAAACAATTTTGAAAATCATTCTGAAGTAGTTTTGAAAATCATTTTGAAGTAGTTTTGCAAGCTTCTTCCTGCAGAATATCTCATCATGACAGGACTTGAGAACTTGTACAAAACCAGGATGTTCGTGGGTTTGTAAGCCACTTGTCGTAGGTTTGTAAGCTACTTGTCGTGGGTTTGTAAGCCACTAAAAAGGTAGAAATGGGTTTCATCCCAAAAGAAAATTGGAGTGAAGATTTCAGTGCTATTGTGAAGTTTTAACATAATTCTAGACTCAATACTTATCTTGAACTCTTGATAATCTTGATACTCATGAGTCTTCAATCTTGATATCTTGAATCTCTATATTGTATAGTCTTCATTCTTTGTACCTGCATGGTTAAATCCTGCATATACATATATATCTAAACTATAATGTTAGTATTTATATTTTATAATCTTATTCTATGGTTGTTATCATCAAAACCATCAACTCATGGACTAACAAATATGACATCACCCTGTCGTTCCCGACCTATCCGAGACATCTCATAGCATACATAACAAACTGGATATATAGAGGGTAATCTAGAAAGGTGATGACCATATCATAATGGGTGTGACTCACGTAGCGCTATCGCATTTATGCTGTATTCGCCATTACCGATGTGTGAGGCTTGAGCTAACGTTTTTCATTTCTCAAAACAACAAATCTCACTTTGAATGCCACATCGCCTTTTCTAAAAACACACTAATTGATTTCTACAAAAGTACAACCCCTAAGTTCATACGCCTTAGGGAAGGGTGTTAAGTATAAGAGGGATTACCTCCTACACCAACAAACAGATGTACGTTAGTAAAAACCAATGTAAGTAGTCTTAGAAATGCAATGTCAAACAGTCGTCCATACAAGTTGTCTAGGAATAGGAGAAACCAAAGGTACTCCTACTGCATCCTGTTTGGGAATCACCCCTCGGATTAGTAGCTAGCAGTCGTTGCATCGAAGATTTCAGAATGAAGGTACTACTGCCACCATATATACAACATGAGAATCACCCTAGAGGTTAGTGGCAAGCTACCTTACATTATGAAGATCTCCAATCTTCAAAATCATTTCTTCAACATGTCTTCACTTTTGAACATGTATATTGGTTTGAAGTGATTTTCAGATAGGAATCACTCAAATTCGATCCCGGTCCCACCGAACCAATTATCGATAAAAGATGTGCATATCTATATACAAAAATATTAAGCCTCTTTTTTTAAATCCTTTTGGTTAATTAAACCACTTTTAACTCTTAGAAATCTTCAAATCACATTCCTTTAAATTACTTAGGAAAATATTTATATATTCTATTATTAGTATAATTCCAATCTTAATGGAGATTTCATATTTCCAAAACATATCTTTAATGGGTTAAAGACAAAGTTATTACTTTATTTATAAAAATACCATTTATAAATATATCCCTTTATTTATAAAATACCATTTATAAATCTATCACTTTATTTAGAATAAAATTTTATAAATCTTTACTTTTATATTAGGAAAATGTGGTTAGAGTAAATCAAATTTACTATCCCCTCCATTGGGCCATCCAGATAGGTAGGGGGAGCATGCAACTGGTTTCCTAAACTCCAGCCTAGAGACTACCTCTCTGTCACCCACAAGGTGGTAAAGTTATTTGGTTGACTATAAACCTTTAAATTACTTGTATAATTATTTGGAAAACATTTCCAAAGATTTGGGAAGAGAAATCCAAGTTTAAATAATTTATTCAAATATTGCCAAATTTAGTTGTTAAATTTCTGGTGAATAGTGGTTTTAGAGCTTTGTAGATCAAAACACTTATTCTATTATATATATGTCCATTTTTATAATTAAAATCCCTTTAAAACATATTTATGGAATTTATTTCATATTTTTTATGATTAAAAATATCCATTTTAAAGAGTTGAAAACTATATTTTATGAACTGCTAAAACGCGACGACTTTAAAAACTTAATTTGGACATATCTCAAACTTTACTAAACAAAATATTGAATTTTCTATTTCATTTGAAAACCATATCCACCAGGGTCCAAAAATTCTTATTTCAAATAATTCAGACTTATATTTTATTATATACATCTGTTTAACTTTCCGGTCAAGCAATCAAGAACTACCAAAACGCTACGGCTTATTTTTCATCTTTTAGTCAAATTTTATAAAACTTGTCCGAAACACTTTTAAATCATTTTTGTAATATAATAAACTATCATTAACCAATTTAAAACAATATTTTACAATTTTATTTATTAAAAATATATTTTACATATTTTCACCTATTATAAAATTCATTTTTCCAACCATTTTAATTCAAAATCCTTCATTTTAAACCATGATATTTCTATATCATTTTCCACCTTTTAAACTATTTTTTTCGTAAATTTATAGATTTTAATTTTCAAATAATTTCAAAACTTCAATTTTCCAATTCATTTCTTTTTAAAACAAATTCCAAATCTATTTCAAAACTCCACTTTATCATTTCTTTACTTTCCAAAGAAAATTCCAATATTATAAAATGTCATTTGTTTGGTTTTAAAAACAAAGAGGCCTAACATATGCTATATACATATTATTTTTTAGTATAATATGAATAATTTTTTGCAAGATATGTATTGTTAATTCACATAGTTATCATCTCAACATATATGATTTTCAACTCATAAATCATAACAATCATATCTTTCACAACCAAACTTTTATATAATCACCAATCATCATCCAAACATAATAAACAACCATATAAGTAATCATTTTAGCATACGATCAAGCGTATAAATTATGTAGTTAAAGTCTATTATTATAAATAATAGAAAGCAATATTAGACGATTAATAAGTAATAAAAACAAGTGATTATCAAGTGATCCAAAGTGATATTATCTCATAATTTTCAAACTAAATCTCTTCCTACCAACATTCGATTATTGCGACACTTCTCTAACATCCTCTACTTCTTTTAAACATCAATAAAACGATCCATTCTCTCTTTTGAACCACACTTTCATGATCATCTCCCCTTCTTAAGCTCACTGCTTTCCTCCTCCACCATCACCATAGCTTGCCCTACCCCTCCTCCTTCCTATAAAAGCCCACAGCCTAATCCCCCACACTTTCTAAAGCTCTCGGCCTAAGGTCATTAAAAAAGAGAAGTGAAGAAGTGAAGAAGAGAAGAAGACATGTATGTAAAAAATGAAAGGGGTGCTTAGCTATTTATAGGAAAATTTGAACAAATATCTCTTACACAACCATGTGCTTTGCCCACTTCCCTTCATGTTCCATCCATGTGCCTTGTAAGGTGATGTGTAAGTTTTCTTTTTCAGAAGTAAACAATTTATGCATATATGTCATATTTTAACTAACAACGTTACAACGTTCAATGACAATTTTTATTTGTTAAGTCATTGATAATCCGGAATCCGTATTCGGTCATATTTTTAGTTTTTATTATTTATTTAGGTAAGTAAAACTTGAAAATAAATTTCTTATCATCTTTGAATAATTAAAAAAAAGATTTTTTAAGTTATAGAACCGTTTTAAATAATATTAAATCCATTTATAAAAATACGACGTCGATCCGTCAAAATGCGACGAAGTTTGTTTATCTTATAAAACAAGTTTATATATTTATAAAACCATTATAAATAACTTTTTATCATTATATAACAATTAAAATGAATTATTTACCATTTAAAAACAATTATTTGAATATTAAAATAAATTAAATAATCTAATTTAAAGTGATAACATGTTGAAGAAGTTGGAGAAAATTTTGATATTTAGCAGGTTGTGTTACACCATTCAACTATTCATTCAACTTTTTATTTATCATAGCAGAAGTTGAAGAAAATTTTGAAGAAATGAAATAACATGCCAAGGAAGGAGAAATTATAGGTGGAAATAATGAAGCTGGCCATGAGTCTTTGGTTGAACAACCCATAGATGACCAACAGTCTACCCTAAAGAAGAGACTAGTCATTAAAATTAATAAGGCCCAGACTTCTACACAACCTTCACCCATTACGACTGCTAAGAAAACTCCCTCTCTTCCTTCCACAGATACATTCTATAGGTTGGGGCCAATTCCCACCGAGTTCGGCTCCTTCAACATCGACGATATGAGCCTCGAGGGTCTTGACTCTACCATCCACTTTAATGATGACATTCCTCCCAACAACATGTGGGAGATTAGTCCTGTAATCAAAGTGTAATGACCCCGAATTTTATATATATTTCAATTGATAATTTTTTTTTTTGAATAAAGATTTGTGAAATAAATCGATAAATGGATGCGAGTTTCCCCGAACTCAAATAAATGTTGTATAAATCATTTAAATTAAAAAAATATTGTAAATATTATATATATGTGTTTGAGCACATATGAGTTAATTTGAAATGACATATATATATATATATATATATATTTGATTTGAATTTAAATCATAAATAAATGGTTTAAAAATGAAATTATATAAGCTATAAAGTATAAAATAAATGCATTGGATAAAATCTAATAACAAATTTAAAATCTAGAAATTCACTTATATTACCAAATGAATGTACAAATAATTAGTATTTAAGTTAGAAATAAATAATGGAGATAGAAATAAATTATATAAAAATACATATAGTTCATACAATATAAAGTAAATTTTGATATCATAAATCAATACAAAATAATACGAAATAGATACAAAATATAATCAAAGGAAATAGAATAAAATAGAAGTTCATTTATGTTATATAGCAATATGAACAAATAAATATAAGTATGTACACTTAAACAAATAAGAAATAAAACAAAAATCTATGTAAATGAACCTGCAAAAAGAAGACAGATAACATACCTAAGTATGAAAGCATATCTATGAAGCCACAAAATTATCTTCAGCCGAAATCAAAAAAATAAAATTAGCATAGTCAACGAAAAAGGGACAAGTACAAGATAATTAATGCAAGATCTCTCTAACACACCAAAGTCAATTCGAAAATGTACAAAATGTTTTCAGCCTCCTTAGTACACAACCCTATTCTATCAGCCACCATAACATGTTTTATCAGCCGAGTTAAAGGAATGGAAAGCAAAAGGAAATGTAAATATCACAAGTATGGAAACATAAAGGACTTAAGCAATTAATGTGTGAAAGCCTTGGTACAATACAATATCATTTCAGCCTACAAAACAAAGTAAATATCTCTGGTATTTGTACAAAGTGATTATCACCAGTAAAGTCATTTTCTTATATCAAACTCTTCATCCCATTTTCGTTCCTTCAAGCTGAGAAAAAAAAATTTAAAGTAATTATCAACTCAAACTCAAACAAATTTCAACTACAACAACACAAAGTCAAATTAGTGGAATCAGAGATCAACAAGAAAATCAAAGGAAAAGACTTCAGTTTGCAAAATTTCACAATCCTGCTTCAAAAGAAAAGAACTTCAATTGGTATTTTCAAAAGCCTATTCATCAGAAAACTCTGTTTATCTCTGGAAATCTATGAGTAACTATTTCTTTTTAACCTTTAATTTGTTGAAATAACCTGATGCATGTGATCAAAGCTTGAAATTTAATAGTGGAAAATGTCTGTATATATGGATATATGCTTGTATGTATATACATGTGGAAACTTGAGTGTGCATGACTGGAAACAGGCAAATATGCCTCTACTGTTGAAAACAGGTTTCCAAATTACTTTCAAAATTCAAAAAATCTAACTCTAATTCTTTTTAGGATCTGATCTCTAAATGAAATTTGATTATAAGATTATAACATAAATTTTAAAAATAGATTCAAGAGTGTTTGTTGAGTACTTATTTATAAAATGATAAATCACAGTAATAATCAAAAGTAAGTCAAAAATCGAAGGTCTGGAATTCATGTTTTGATGTTACAATCTGATTTGTATTACCAAATAATGATTTTTGATAAACATTTTATAATTTTTAAGCGAGTATTCACGGAGAACTTTCGAGTTGAACGGAAATGACACTTTGGTCAAATTCCGTCGAACGATGAGATGAAATTCGTCGTGCTTGGGTCAGATGATGGTTCGAGCATCTAGGATCAATGGAAAAATACAAATCGAATTTATAAATGATCATAGCGTTGGGATGATGTGGATTTATGGTTTTATCCCTTAGTTTAATCAAGGTCAGTATCTCATCGCCATGGCATCTCCGGTGAACCGAGTTGCAGAAGACGGTGGGAATAGCAGCGTGTGGTCAAGACGAAGCTCTGACGAAGTTTTCATGGCCTCCGATGGCCAGAGGTGGGAGGACGAGGTGTTTTCTGGTGGGTTGGTTTGTTGCAGTCAGGGGTGTGATGTTCGATCGCAAGTTCGTCGACGTTTGGGGTACCTGAGTGCTTGTGAGGGTCAGGTTAGTTGTCGTCGACTTGATGGTGGCTGCAGCTTCGACCAGCAGTGACGTTTTCGATTGTGCAGGTGCACGAACTTCTGATGGGTATCAGTGGTATTTGTTTGGAGAAGAAGGCTATGAGCTCGAAGCAAGCCTGTGGAAAAAACGTGTGGTGGCTCGAGTATTAACTCGAGTAAAGTTTTGGTGCGGTAGGTTAAAATAATTAGAAAAAATTTTAAATTGAAAATTTGGGCACTCGGGTTAACTTTCGACAAAACTCGAAGTAAACAAGCAAAAATTCTTGGGGCTGACTCGAAGCAGGTCTCGAGACTAATATATAAAACAGTTTTTACTTTAAAAAAATTTCAAACTTTTAAGACATTTTTAAACTATGTTCAAACAATGATTCGATTGGAATTTTAAGTTAATAAGATGTTTTCAAAGAAATTAAATTTTAGTTTATTTAGTTTTGATACAATATTTTTATAAGGTTATTTATATTAAATAAATAATGTAACTTAAAAGAAAATTAAGATAAAATGTTGTTTAAACTAAATCTTAACCTTTTAAGGTATCTAATGTGATAAAGGTGATTTATTAAACAAGGGTTAAAAGGATAATCAAAGTAATTAATTTATCTTTTGATAGTTAATGATTTGGTTAATATAATTATTTTAAAAAGGTAATTACTTAATTAAATATTTAATATTAAAGATTAATTTAAATAAATAAATAAGGTTAATTAATTAATGAAGGTGATTAAGGAATGATAATTAATTGAGGAATAATTAATTAAAGTAATTAATTAAAGATAATTAATTAAATGGTGAATTAAAAAAATTTAAAGGTTAATTATTTAATAATAAAAGGTTGATGAATTATAAGTAAAGGCTAATCAATTTATTATTACTGGTTAATTAATAAATGATTAAAGAATAATTAATCAAAATGATAATTTATTTATGTTAATTAACCAGGATTAGTAATTCATAAGAAATTAATCTGATTTGAATTAATCAGACAATTAACTGATCTTACCTATGGATATTTGGATTCTATTGGATGACTTGATTGTTGATATCCCTGATTTGTGATGCTTTGTGATATATCCTGATTTATGTTGTGATCTGTGATAAATTATCTATGATGTAATTTATTATCTGTGATATATATGTCTGTGATCTGTATATGAAAGATAAGTGTTGTAGTTTATATCGCTTATCAACTATATTTCTGTATTTTGATCTGTGATGATTTGATGATGTTGCACTACTGTGTAAAACCCCTGGACTACACTTTTACACACACAAATATGGGTTTCACGAGGAAATCGGTTAAGTCACGGATGATTTAAATTTAATATTTTTGAAATTGAAATTTTTAATTTCAATTAATTTTGGAAATGAATTTGGGTTAAATGTTAAAGCTTTTGAAATGGAGTTTTTAGATAAAAGTTATTTTAAATAACTTAATTAAATTTCCAATTTAAATAATTTAATTTGAATTTGAATTCAAAATAAGGAATTGAATTCCGTAATTGGAAATTATGGTTAAAGATGTTATAAATGTGTTTATATGAATTGGAACCATTTTAAAAGTATAATTTTGAGAATTTGGATTTAACCCAAGAACCTTAACTTGTATAGATGAATCAGATTTCCAAAATGAAAACTGTTTGTTTTAAAAGAATAAAAGCTTTCAGATAAGAAATGAAATTCCAGTTTAATTAAAGGAATTTCAAGATTGAATTGAAAAATGGTTTTTCCAAGTTATGAATGAATTCTTTTTGAAAGCTATGAATTAAATCTATTTATTTTTAACAGATTTAAAATGGTGATTTGTTTAAACCATTTGAAATGAAATTGTTTTGAAAGCTATAAGTTAAATCTTTGATTTAAAGATTTAACGAGTTAATCAATTGAAATGGAAATTGATTTGAAAAATCTGTGAATGAATCTTTTGTTTAAAAGATTAAAGTGTGGAAATTGTTTAAACCACTGGAGGTTGTTAAAATGAATCTTTTTGTTTAAAGATTTGAAATGGTAATTTTTTAAACCATTTGAAAAGAAAGTTTGGGTTTAAGTTGTGACTTAACTGAAATCCCAGTATCCATATGTTTTTAAATATCGCGCTCATTATTCGGTTTAGCTAAGAAAGGACCTTTGTGTCATATAACTCATTCCGAATAAGTGATACGTCGTATATGGATAGCATTTGAAGACCGGTGTTGAAGACCGGGTGTTTGCGAAAACGATAGGATAACCTATCGATTGTCTCTGCACCGAGTAGCGCCCGGTATAGAGATTCCCTAAGTGATGGGAAGTCCGATCGGGATTGTGAATACCCGGATTTGCAAGGGCTTCTTCGGAAGTGCCTTCGGTTCTGTTCGAACCTGGAACAGACTTGTATGGTTACATGTCTGACATTACATTTTGAGCTATAAAGCAGATTTCTTTCAAATACATTTCTGTTTGGTGGCGGAGAATTTATTCTCTTAGCTTAACACCCTTCTCTGAGACGTACGAGCTTAGAGGTTATGTAGTTGAAATTTATCAGCGATATATTCCCAATTTGGTAATGTGGCATGCTGAGTGTTGCTGTGTGATGATCATTGTTTGATCATTTGTGATATGATCATTTGTTTGATCATTTATCTTTGTGATCATTACTTTGACCATCTGTTGACCCAAATCATGGCTTTGTGCCAAAGCGTAGCTTTGTGGACGAGACTTCGTCAGGGCCTCACAACCTGGAAATGGTCGAAACAGGAATGTTGCGGCAAGGTTATGAGGGTCGCGCCCTTTAGAGTATGTCATTTCCTTTGGGAAAGGGGTGGTATCATGGTCTGGAGCCCAGATACTTACTCATGTGGACACACTTTATTATTATGTGTGATGTTGTTACCGAGCGCTCGGATAAAGGTCCCAAAGGACCGGGGGATGGCATAGTCGTGAGTTACCTAGTTACAGGGGTAACCGGGCTTGTGTTGGCAGAGAGCAGTTGTCTCTCGGGACATCCAGCCAGAGGCGATCCCATTCGGCAGTAGGAAAGGAAGTTCCTTAGCCTGACCATTTGTTGGAAATCCATTTCCCAATACGAACCCTGTACGGTTTTAGTTGTAGAACCTACCATTTAATTATGGTGGCGCCCCACTGTTTAGATGGTAGCTATAGTAGGCATAGTTCAGAATGTCTATGCTGGCTAAGATTAATATTATACTTTCGAAATGTTTTCTGCACTATGCACTAGTAATAATATCCAATGATTTGTTTTGCATAGTAAGCATCTTTGACTATCATAAGGAGAAATCTCCTCCGATTATGCGTTTGCATTGTGTGTGTGTGCGGGAGGCCTTATGGTAGTTTCATTTTCCAAAAGCATTGCGGATATTTTTCTACTTGCTTTGTTGTTGTTTGTTTTAAAGATAAACTGTTTTGTTGCTCACACTAGTCCCATGACTGATCCGGAGTTTATTTTTCCCTTCCTAAACTCTGGGTGCCCACCATTTTCCACACGGGCAGTCTAGAGTTGGGTTTCTCAGATATTCAGGTTTAGTAGATTATCTGGAGCTAGGCAGTTCTTGGACAACTGACCTTGCTTTCCGCTAGCTATGGATTGGAGATATTCTATCTGCTGCTGGTGTTAGCTATTTTCTTTCCGCTGCTATTTCTTGTATCATATCTCTGATGTGTATTGATATCTGTTGTATCATTCTGTTGTATCATATTGTATCAGATTTTGTATCTGTCATTGTATCAATGTTATATATATTGATATATTCTTTTTCTTCCGCTGTGTTGTTATACTTAATGGTGTTATAAGCTCCGGTGAATCGGATTTGAACGTTCGAATCTGCGGCATTCCAGTATAATGTGAAGTACAGATGTCGATTTTCGAACGCGAAAAATTCGAGTCGTTACATTTGGTATCAGAGCTGAGGGTAAAACTTTAGCTCAGGAGTATAACACATTAAGTAGCTCATTAGAGATAGGGTGAAGTATACCCTAGAATGAGTATTCCTCAGATATCAGTCCGTATGCCTCAGTAAATTCTCTTACTATCCACTGATAGTGAGAATGAGTGCAAGAAGAGGATGAAATAGGGGACAGGGAAGTACGACTATAAATGGTCAATACTCTGTAACAACAGTGGAAACAACATTTTCTCTATCAATCTCTTTTGTTCAACATCTTTTCTCTATTCATCGATAATTTTGGTAGATCTAGGAAGAAAATTCGATATATATATATGGGATGTAAACTCCAAATAAGTAAGTCAGGATTGTTTGTTTGAATGAATTGGTTGCTTTGGTTGCTATGGTTGATAGGTATACTTTAGTTTCTAAAATGAAAGTTTTAGAAATTATGTCCATATATATATGTCTATTCTTTGGGTTTGGATATGTTCTACGAATGGTTAGTTATCTCTTCGAACTAACCGATGCCACTGTATACTTCGTAGATCTGAATAACCCGAGTATCTTGTGAAGTGTCAAACGGATTCGTTCTCGTATCTGTTACTGATATTCTAATTTGGTAAGCCAAATGCAGAATAGATATTCAGTTTGATTTGATGAAATATTTTTCATCTATCTTTGTGTCTCCTTGGCAAATTTCAAGGACGAAATTCTTTTAAGGGGGGAAGTCTGTAACGACCCCGAATTTTATATATATTTAAATTGATAATTAATTTATTTATTTTTTGAATAAAGATTTGTGAAATAAATCGATAAATGGATGCGAGTTTCCCCGAACTCAAATAAATGTTGTATAAATCATTTAAATTAAAAAAAATATTGTAAATATTATATATATGTGTTTGAGTATATATGAGTAAATTTGAAATGATATATATATATATATATATATATATATTTGATTTGAATTTAAATCATAAATAAATGGTTTAAAAATGAAATTATATAAGCTATAAAGTATAAAATAAATGAATTGGATAAAATCTAATAACAAATTTAAAATCTAGAAATTCACTTATATTACCAAATGAATGTATAAATAATTAGTATTTAAGTTAGAAATAAATAATGGAGATAGAAATAAAATATAGAAAAATACATATAGTTCATACAATATAAAGTAAATTTTGATATCATAAATCAATACAAAATAATACGAAATAGATACAAAATATAATCAAAGGAAATAGAGTAAAATAGAAGTTCATTTATGTTATATAGCAATATGAACAAATAAATATAAGTATGTACACTTAAACAAATAAGAAATTGTTGGGTAGATTCTCACCACCGGTCCAAAGCTTCGCCGATCCAACCTGCTTCGCATGCAACGACCCTGCCGAACCAACTCATCCCCATGCTCTGCTGAACCAACTCACCTCCCATGCTCTGCCGAACCAGCTCACCTCCCATGCTCTGCCGAACCAACTCACCTCCCATGCTTCGCCGAACCAACTCACCTCCCATGCTCTGCCGAACCAGCTCACCTCCCATGCTCTGCCGAACCAGCTCACCTCCCATGCTTCGCCGAACCAGCTCACCTCCCATGCTTCGCCGAACCAGCTCACCTCCCATGCTTCGCCGAACCAGCTCACCTCCCATGCTTCGCCGAACCAACTCACCTCCCATGCTCTGCCGAACCAGCTCACCTCCCATGCTCTGCCGAACCAGCTCACCTCCCATGCTCTGCCGAACCAACTCACCTCCCATGCTTCGCCGAACCAACTCATCCCCATGCTTCGCCGAACCAACTCACCTCCCATGCTTCGCCGAACCAACTCACCTCCTACCACCGGACCAAACGCTGCCGGACCAAGACGTGCCAGGCCAGATCACATCAGCCCAGGCCCACCAGCAGCTATATACATCCAAGACCCCTGCTCCCACCCTCACTCTATAAATAGAGGGGCAGGGGTACGACAATGGGGGACAAGTTTGAGAGCTCAAGCACGGAAGGAACTTTCAAACAACTTTCTTTTACTTGTACCAAAGCTTTGTACTTGTAATCACAACAAAAGAAGAGAAATAACATATAAAGTGGACGTAGGCACATTCTGGCTGAACCACTATAAATCTGCGTGTCTTTTTACAGTTTAGCCCCTATTTTTCATATATTTGCATAAACCTCCAAAATCACTAAGAACAACATAAGATCTACTAAATCATACAACTTTGAGGTGTTTGTCCATTTTTTGTGCAAACATTTTTGGTGCTTTCACTGAGAACTAGAAGCTCGAAGCTTCAGCTTCATCCACTTAACAAGTTTTCCTAACAGCATCGTCCGCCACTTGGAAAACATGCCTCCCAAACAGAGAAAAGATGTTAACAAAGGAAAAAACATCGCATCCAGCAGTCTTCCAGATCCAGCTGTCACGAATCAAGTAAATCGTCCTCCTCCAGTAGTACCAAATGAAGGACAGGCTAATCCGGCCACTCCTGCCACAGAACAGCCTACAGCAATTACTAGGGCAGATTTGGACAGAGTTGTGGTTGAAGTAACTAACCGCTTCACGTCCCAGCAGGAAGCCTTGGTGGACCATCTCATGTCACGCTTAAGGGATGCTAAAGAATCCAACCGCAACACTGGAACATTGGGCGAGTCCCAGTCTGGAGGATCTCAGAGACAACAAAGATCTTCCTTCTTCGAAGGAGCTAACGGCAGAAGTAGCCATGGTAGGAGCCGAGACCGAGCACAGCCCGAAGTTAGGCCTGAGGAAACGTTTGTACCGAACCCAACGGGGGAGGTACCAGACGGAGGTCAACTGTAGCTGAGCCTGTCATACTGCCTAACCACGGAAACGCCGGTGAACGGGGCCGAGCTAGAGTCCAGCCCGAAGTTGGACCCGAGGAAGTGCTTAGATCAGAACCCAGCAGGGGAAGATCAAGGCAAGGGCCAACTGTAGCTGACCCTAGCATGCTCACAGAAGATCAAAGGCAGCCGCTGGAAAATATGAGGAACGATAGACGATACCATCCCTACAGGTCATCTGGACGGAATCAATCCCATAGAACAGAACCAAACTCCTTTCTATCTGCTCCAAATTCTGATGAAAGGATGGCACGCTTATTCAGAGAGTGCATCCAACGGGAACAAAGAGATCGAGGGATAGGCGCTAGGGTAACCAGCCCTTTCGCCCGCAATATCGAAATTGCCATCACCCCCCGAGAATGGAAAATGCCAACAATGGAACCTTACAAAGGAACCTCTGACCCCGTTGTACACTTACAGAGATACACACAGCATATGCTCATGAGTGGAGCGACAGAAGGAGTGCTGTGCAAATGCTTTCCACTATTCTTAGCAGATCTAGCTACCTCCTGGTTCTGCCATCTACCCCAAGGATCCATCAGCTCGTGGGAAATGTTGAAAGAAAAGTTTATCAGTCAGTTCCGCATCCATGTGGAACAACCTAAGGACGCTTATTCCTTATCCAGCGTCAAACAGAAACCTGGAGAGAAGGTCCAGCAATATTTAACCCGATTCAATGCCGCAGCGGCCGCAATCCAAGATGCCGATGAGAAGCTTATCTTAATGGCCCTCTGTAGTGGTGTGCATCCGGATACTAAATTTGCTAGAAGATTGACCAAAGAAAAACCAGCTACTTTACCCGATTTCTTCCATGAAGCTGGAAAATATATAAGACTTGAAGATGCTGCCGCTGAGAGGCAGACAGGACAATAAAATAAGGCGGCTCACAGCGACGCGCCCGCTGTAGCAAAGGACATTCGAAGAAATGATTCTAGAGACAATGCTGGGGGCAAGAAAGAAGCAAAGTGTCTATATCGTCCAGGACCGAGATTTGACGCTTACACCCTTTTAAATGAAACGATCGAAAACATCTTCCTGGCCACTCAAGACGAAGTTAAATACAAACGCCCCCCCGCACAAGAAGAAACCAGATATCCTAAACTTGAGAAGCTAGCCTATTGCCTACTAATCACATCACGGAAACTGCATCACTATTTTCAATCTCATTCCATCAGAGTTCTGACCGATCAACCACTAAGGCAGGTACTCCATCGTCCCGATGCTTCTGGGCCACTCCTTAAATGGTGTGTCAAACGAACAAGGCTCGGGGGCAGGTGTGGTAATAATCACTCCCAAGAGAAATAAACTACACTATGCTATAAGGTTGGGATTCGCTGCCACCAACAACGATGCAGAGTATGAAGCAGTGATAGCTGGATTAGAACTTGCCTTAGAAATCTGATAGTAGTAGAATTCCAGGCTCGAGAAGAACGACTCATAGCATATTTAAAGAAGACCAAGTTGCTCCTCAATCGATTGGATCACTATTTAATCAAACACATCCCTCGGGAAGCAGAACCCCTAAATAAAGTATATTTAGCAAAGTTATTAACATCTTGATCAAAAATGTTCTATGCAGGTACGGAGTCCCATTCAAAATCACATCGGACAATGGACTTCAGTTTGACAGCGAGGAGTACGCCAACTGGTGCCGAGGGCACGAAATTCACAAAAGCTTCTCATCCGTAGCTTATCCCTAGGCAAACGGACAAGTCGAAGCCGTCAACAAAATTCTCAAAACTCTAATCAAAGAGAAACTCGAAAAGTCAAAGGGCGCTTGGGTGGATGAACTTCCTACGGCACTGTGGGCCTATCGCACATCTTTCAGAACATCAACGGGGCATACTCCTTTCTCTTTGGCATACGGATCGGAGGCTATGCTCCCAGTTGAAACTATAGTGCCTTCCCACCGCAGGATCCACTACAACCCAGAAGAGAATGAAGAGTTCCTCCTCATGTCTTTGGATCTAATTGAGGAAAGAAGAAATGATGCAGTCCTTAAAGCAGCAGCCCACAAACAAAAAGTGGCAGCACAGTACAACTCCGAAGTCAAGCATCGCACCTTACAAGAACGGAGCTTATATTTTGTCAACAGTGGATGGAGAGGTGTTCCAGAGGGCATGGAACATCCAACACCTCCGTCGATACTTTTCTTAACTTGTACTGCCCATATGAAGCGAATTAACAAAGAGAATCAGTGGACGTAGGCATTTTCGTGCCGAACCACTTTAAAAAACCTTGTCTCTTTTTTAACTTGTTCCTTCATATCTTGGCTGCTTGTTAACTTTATCCTTTTCTGTTGAACGAAATCCTATGCAAGGCACTCCATAGTGCAACTTCACCTGGACAAGACCTAACAGGTACTATGCGAATCTATGCCCTCGCCAATGAGACACTTTCGCTCCGGCATCCCTCCGCTGCGAGTTAACTCATTGCTCGCGACGGCCCTTAAAGCCAACTGTAATGAGCCGATTATAAGCCACCGAGAAGGCCGACTATAGCCGAGGCAGCTCATTACGGCGTTCGGCTCGCCGGCAACTGTGAACCGATTATAAGCCCCAACATAAGGTGTGGCCAGCCAGGGGCAGTTCACGGTTGACGATCGGCACCCACGCTAGCCGGCCACAGTAAATCGAATAATACCCACGATTACGGGCCATAATGGCCCGGGTAGTTACTGTGCGCGATCTCGGCTCCGATGTGTCTTAAGTGCGGCTGTGGTAAAAAAGAATTAACTCCCCGCGGAGGCGTAAGATGGGTGACGAATGTCTCCAAGACCCACAGCTAGGGAAAGTGACTACAAAACCCGTTTGCCACGAACTTAAGCACACCGAAGGCCTTCCGTGATTGGAAGTTTTACTCTTTCACATATTTCAATTTTACTTGAGAAACCTTTCTCCTATCCTCTGTAACAATTCTTGAAGTACAGGACACAGAACAGGAGACACTCACTAATAGACACGGATATTCACAGCAAAATACTGGACCGCATCCCTTACTCGGTCACACAAGATATTCAAAGCTGCCATCTACAAGAAAGATATAAAGGACGGTATTTCCTCCTTTCATATGTAAACACATGACTATAATCTATTCACACCTCACGCCAACGTTGCAAGTCATAAAATTATGTTTTAAACAAGAACCTGACATCAAACACAATTTGATTAGAAGAATATGCATAGCTATACAACATGTCAAAATAGCAACAAACATTCAAGAGACGACAAAATCAGCTTAAGTTAAAGAATTACACATCAAGAATAGAGCTATTTATTACAAGTAGCAAGAATTACAACCTAAAAGTTACTCTACTGTTTTAAGACTAACATATACATCCATGTCAAGTCCACAAAAAGAATTTTCCAGGTCTAATCAGGGAGCCGGCTGCGTCGGAGTCTTGTCCCTGCCCTGTTGCCCACCTGTCGCTAGCAAGAAATAAAAGCACGTAAGATAAAGCACTGGAGTTATAATGGAAATTATAAATAAAGTGTAGACTTACATCCAGAGGTGAAGCGCCTAAAAGAAACTGAGCCGTCCCTGTCGAAGAACCACTCCTTCTTGAACATGCTGAATTTGGAATACAGGTCCAAGACCGGCTTGAAGGTTACAGCCGACTCCAAGCTGATGTATGGGGACCCCTTCTTATAGCCCCTCAGATTATATAAGTACCTGATCTCCCGGTTGGAAGGAGCACGACCACACTTCCTCTGAAAAATAACGAAGAGGCTCACTAGTATAGCATAGGAGTTGGGTTGAAGCTGGAATGGGGCCACCTTTAGATATGTGAGGAAGCTGGCTACCCAAGCGTTAAGAGGAGGAATGGCACCACACATGCAGTGGAGTCTGCTGTAGGCAAGGTACCCTTCAGGAGGTTCGTACGGCATAACTTCTCTCCCTGGCAACAGCAAGTGCGCCCTATCAATTCCAAAAGATCGGGAAATAACATCAAGTTGCTCCTCCTTGAGGGAGCTAGGAAAGCAATCGGGCGGGGAGTTCAGAAGTTCCTGAGGGCCATACCCATCCACTAGTTATCTCGGGGCAGGTCCGTGACGTTCTGGATTCGGCTGAGCTGGGGGCACGGCGGAGGAACCTCCTTCGCCCCCGGATTTCTTTTTGTCTGATCGAGTTTCCACTTTACGAGACATTATCTGCAAACACAAAGAAGAACGTCGTTAGAATAGAGGAAGTAAAGGAGCAAGTGTCTGCAGTCTGAAATTTCAAGTGAAAAAATCAAGTTTATCAAGTTCATTCGGCACCTAGAGTGAACGTTCATTCGGCACCTAGAATCAAGTTCATTCGGCATCCAGAGTGAATGTTCATTCGGCACCCAGGGTAAAGTTCATTCGGCACCCAGAGTAAATGATCATTCAGCACTTAGAGTACGTAAATTCGTTCGGCAGTACTTGATTCGGTATTCTGAAGCAATTCGTCAGAGAGCTTGATTCGGCAGAAACGTTTGGTTTGGCTATCTTGAATTGGAAGGGAATAACGAGAGTATACAGCCCTTACTTATGGGCAAATATAGGATGCCGGACCAGTTGGATCGGCGCTCAGCGACCGAATAAGAGGAAACAAAGTAGGCCATACGCCAGCATATACCCCACTTTGGGGGGCAAATGTTGGGTAGATTCTCACCACCGGTCCAAAGCTTCGCCGATCCAACCTGCTTCGCATGCAACGACCCTGCCGAACCAACTCATCCCCATGCTCTGCTGAACCAACTCACCTCCCATGCTCTGCCGAACCAGCTCACCTCCCATGCTCTGCCGAACCAACTCACCTCCCATGCTTCGCCGAACCAACTCACCTCCCATGCTCTGCCGAACCAGCTCACCTCCCATGCTCTGCCGAACCAGCTCACCTCCCATGCTTCGCCGAACCAGCTCACCTCCCATGCTTCGCCGAACCAGCTCACCTCCCATGCTTCGCCGAACCAGCTCACCTCCCATGCTTCGCCGAACCAGCTCACCTCCCATGCTCTGCCGAACCAGCTCACCTCCCATGCTCTGCCGAACCAGCTCACCTCCCATGCTCTGCCGAACCAACTCACCTCCCATGCTTCGCCGAACCAACTCATCCCCATGCTTCGCCGAACCAACTCACCTCCCATGCTTCGCCGAACCAACTCATCCCCATGCTTCGCCGAACCAACTCACCTCCCATGCTTCGCCGAACCAACTCATCCCCATGCTTCGCCGAACCAACTCACCTCCCATGCTTCGCCGAACCAACTCACCTCCTACCACCGGACCAAACGCTGCCGGACCAAGACGTGCCAGGCCAGATCACATCAGCCCAGGCCCACCAGCAGCTATATACATCCAAGACCCCTGCTCCCACCCTCACTCTATAAATAGAGGGGCAGGGGTACGACAATGGGGGACAAGTTTGAGAGCTCAAGCACGGAAGGAACTTTCAAACAACTTTCTTTTACTTGTACCAAAGCTTTGTACTTGTAATCACAACAAAAGAAGAGAAATAACATATAAAGTGGACGTAGGCACATTCTGGCTGAACCACTATAAATCTGCGTGTCTTTTTACAGTTTAGCCCCTATTTTTCATATATTTGCATAAACCTCCAAAATCACTAAGAACAACATAAGATCTACTAAATCATACAACTTTGAGGTGTTTGTCCATTTTTTGTGCAAACAGAAATAAAACAAAAATCTATGTAAATGAACTTGCAAAAAGAAGACAGATAACATACCTAAGTATGAAAGCATATCTATGAAGCCACAAAATTATCTTCACCGAAATCAAAAAAAAATTAACATAGTCAAAGAAAAAGGGACAAGTACAAGATAATTAATGCAAGATCTCTCTAACACACCAAAGTCAATTCGAAAATGTACAAAATGTTTTCAGCCTCCTTAGTACACAACCCTATTCTATCAGCCACCATAACATGTTTTATAAGCCGAGTTAAAGGAATGGAAAGCAAAAGGAAATGTAAATATCACAAGTATGGAGACATAAAGGACTTAAGCAATTAATGCATGAAAGCCTTGGTACAATACAATATCATTTCAGCCTACAAAACAAAGTAAATATCTCTGGTATTTGTACAAAGTGATTATCACCAGTAAAGTCATTTTCTTATATCAAACTCTTCATCCCATTTTCGTTCCTTCAAGCCGAGAAAAAAAAAATTAAAGTAATTATCAACTCAAAATCAAACAAATTTCAACTACAACAACACAAACTCAAATTTGTGGAATCAGAGATCAACAAGAAAATCAAAGGAAAAGACTTCAGTTTGCAAAATTTCATTATCCTGTTTCAAAAGAAAAGAACTTCAATTGGTATTTTCAAAAGCCTGTTCATCGGAAAACTCTGTTTATCTCTGGAAATTTGTGAGTAACTATTTCTTTTTAACCTTTAATTTGTTGAAATAACCTGATGCATGTGATCAAAGCTTGAAATTTAATAGTGGAAAATGTCTGTATATATGGATATATGCTTGTATGTATATACATGTGGAAACTTGAGTGTGCATGACTGGAAACAGGCAAATATGCCTCTGCTGTTGAAAACGGGTTTCCAAATTACTTTCAAAATTCAAAAACTCTGACTTTTATTCTTTTTAGGGTCTGATCTCTAAATGAAATTTGATTATAAGATTATAACATAAATTTTAAAAATAGATTCAAGAGTGTTTGTTGAGTACTTATTTATAAAATGATAAATCACAGTAATAATCAAAAGTAAGTCAAAAATCGAAGGTCTGGAATTCATGTTTTGATGTTACAATCAGATTTGTATTACCAAATAATGATTTTTGATAAACATTTTAGAATTTTTAAGCGAGTATTCACGAAGAACTTTCGAGTTGAACGAAAATGACACTTTGGTCAAATTCCGTCGAACGACGAGATGAAATTCGTCGTGCTTGGGTCAGATGATGGTTCGAGCATCTAGGATCAATGGAAAAATACAAATCGAATTTATAAATGATCATAGCATTGGGATGATGTGGATTTAGGGTTTTATCCCTTAGTTTAATCAAGGTCAATATCTCGTCGCCATGGCATCTCTGGTGAACCGAGTTGCAGAAGACGGTGGGAATAGCAGCGTGTGGTCAAGACGAAACTCTGACGAAGTTTTCATGGCCTCTGATGGCCAGAGGTGGGAAGACGAGGTGTTTTCTGGTGGGTTGGTTTGTTGCAGTCAGGGGTGTGATGTTCGATCGTGAGTTCGTCGATGTTTGGGGTACCTGAGTGCTTGTGAGGGTCAGGTTAGTTGCCGTCGACTTGATGGTGGCTGCAGCTTCGACCAGCAGTGACGTTTTCGATTGTGCAGGTGCACGAACTTCTGATGGGTATCAGTGGTATATGTTTGGAGAAGAAGGCTATGAGCTCGAAGCAAGCCTGGGGAAAAAACGTGTGGTGGCTCGAGTATTAACTCGAGTAAAGTTTTGGTGCGCCAGGTTAAAATACTTAGAAAAAATTTTAAATTGAAAATTTGGGCACTCGGGTTAATTTTCGACAAAACTCGAAGTAAACAAGCAAAAATTCTCGAGGCTGACTCGAAGCAGGTCTCGAGACTAATATATAAAACAGTTTTTACTTTAAAAAAAATTCAAACTTTTAAGACATTTTTAAACTATGTTCAAACAATGATTCGATTGGAATTTTAAGTTAATAAGATGTTTTCAAAGAAATTAAATTTTAGTTTATTTAGTTTTGATACAATATTTTTATAAGGTTATTTATATTAAATAAATAATGTAACTTAAAATAAAATTAAGATAAAATGTTGTTTAAACTAAATCTTAACCTTTTAAGGTATCTAATGTGATAAAGGTGATTTATTAAACAAGGGTTAAAAGTATAATCAAAGTAATTAATTTATCTTTTGATAGTTAATGATTTGGTTAATATAATTATTTTAAAAAGGTAATTACTTAATTAAATATTTAATATTAAAGATTAATTTAAATAAATAAATAAGGTTAATTAATTAATGAAGGTGATTAAGGAATGATAATTAATTGAGGAATAATTAATTAAAGTAATTAATTAAATATAATTAATTAAAAAAAATTTAAAGGTTAATTATTTAATAATTAAAGGTTGATGAATTATAAGTAAAGGCTAATCAATTTATTATTAATGGTTAATTAATAAATGATTAAAGAATAATTAATCAAAATGATTTGTAATTTATTTATGTTAATTAACCAGGATTAGTAATTCATAAGAAATTAATCTGATTTGAATTAATCAGACAATTAACTGATCTTACCTATGGATATTTGGATTCTATTGGATGACTTGATTGTTGATATCCCTGATTTGTGATGCTTTGTGATATATCCTGATTTATGTTGTGATCTGTGATAAATTATCTATGATGTAATTTATTATCTGTGATATATATGTCTGTGATCTGTATATGAAAGATAAGCGTTGTAGTTTATATCGCTTATCAACTATATTTCTGTATTTTGATCTGTGATGATTTGATGATGTTGCACTACTGTGTAAAACCCCTGGACTACACTTTTACACACACAAATATGGGTTTCATGAGGAAATCGGTTAAGTCACGGATGATTTAAATTTAATATTTTTGAAATTGAAACTTTTAATTTCAATTGATTTTGGAAATGAATTTGGGTTAAATGTTAAAGCTTTTGAAATGGAGTTTTTTAGATAAAAGTTATTTTAAATAACTTAATTAAATTTCCAATTTAAATAATTTAATTTGAATTTGAATTCAAAATAAGGAATTGAATTCCGTAATTGGAAATTATGGTTAAAGATGTTATAAATGTGTTTATATGAATTGGAACCATTTTAAAAGTATAATTTTGAGAATTTGGATTTAACCCAAGAACCTTAACTCGTATAGATGAATCAGATTTCCAAAATGAAAACTGTTTGTTTTAAAAGAATAAAAGCTTTCAGATAAGAAATGAAATTCCAGTTTAATTATAGGAATTTCAAGATTGAATTGAAAAATGGTTTTTCCAAGTTATGAATGAATTCTTTTTGAAAGCTATGAATTAAATCTGTTTATTTTTAATAGATTTAAAATGGTGATTTGTTTAAACCATTTGAAATGAAATTGTTTTGAAAGCTATAAGTTAAATCTTTGATTTAAAGATTTAACGAGTTAATCAATTGAAATGGAAATTGATTTGAAAAATCTGTGAATGAATCTTTTGTTTAAAAGATTAAAGTGTGGAAATTGTTTAAACCATTGGAGGTTGTTAAAATGAATCTTTTTGTTTAAAGATTTGAAATGGTAATTTTTTAAACCATTTGAAAAGAAAGTTTGGGTTTAAGTTGTGACTTAACTGAAATCCCAGTATCCATATGTTTTTAAATATCGCGCTCATTATTCGGTTTAGCCGGGAAAGGACCTTTGTGTCATATAACCCATTCCGAATAAGTGATATGTCGTATATGGATAGCATTTGAAGACCGGTGTTGAAGACCAGGTGTTTGCGAAAACGATAGGATAACCTATTGATTATCTCTGCACCGAGTAGCGTCCGGTATGGAGATTCCCTAAGTGATGGGAAGTCCAATCGGGATTGTGAATACCCAGATTTGCAAGGGCTTCTTCGGAAGTGCCTTCGGTTCTGTTCGAACCCGGAACAGACTTGTATGGTTACATGTCTGACATTACATTTTGAGCTATAAAGCAGATTTCTTTCAAATACATTTCTGTTTGGTGGCGGAGAATTTATTCTCTTAGCTTAACACCCTTCTCTTAGATGTACGAGCTCAGAGGTTATGTAGTTGAAATTTATCAGCGATATATTCCCAATTTGGTAATGTGGCATGCTGAGTGTTGCTGTGTGATGATCATTGTTTGATCATTTGTGATATGATCATTGGTTTGATCATTTATCTTTGTGATCATTACTTTGACCATCTGTTGACCCAAAGCATGGCTTTGTGCCAAAGTGTAGCTTTGTGGACGAGACTTCGTCAGGGCCTCACAACCCGGAAATGGTCGAAACAGGAATGTTGCGGCAAGGTTTTGAGGGTCGCGCCCTTTAGAGTATGTCATTTCCTTCTGGAAAGGAGTGGTATCATGGTATGGAGCCCAGATACTTACTCATGTGGACACGCTTTATTATTATGTGTGATGTTGTTACCGAGCGCTCGGATAAAGGTCCCAAAGGACCGGGGGATGGCATAGTCGTGATTTACCTAGTTACAAGGGTAACCCGGCCTTGTGTTGGCAGAGAGCAGTTGTCTCTCGGGACGTCCAGCCAGAGGCGATCCCATTCGGCAGTAGGAAAGGAAGTTCCTTAGCCTGACCATTTGTTGGAAATCCATTTTCCAATACGAACTCTGTATGGTTTTAGTTGTAGAACCTGCCATTTACTTATGGTGGCGCCCCACTGTTTAGATGGTAGCTATAGTAGGCATAGTTCAGAATGTCTATGCTGGCTAAGATTAATATTATACTTTCGAAATGTTTTCTGCACTATGCACTAGTAATAATATCCAATGATTTGTTTTGCGTAGTAAGTATCTTTGACTATCATAAGGAGAAATCTCCTCCGATTCTGCGTTTGCATTGTGTGTGTGTGCGGGAGGCCTTATGGTAGTTTCATTTTCCAAAAGCATTGCGGATATTTTTCTACTTGCTTTGTTGTTGTTTGTTTTAAAGATAAACTGTTTTGTTGCTCACACCAGTCCCATGACTGATCCGGAGTTTATTGTTCCCTTCCTAAACTCTGGGTGCCCACCATTTTCCACACGGGCAGTCTAGAGTTGGGTTTCTCAGATATTCAGGTTTAGTAATCTGGAGCTAGGCAGTCCTTGGACAACTGACCTTGCTTTCCGCTAGCTATGGATTGGAGATATTCTATCTACTGCTGGTGTTAGCTATTTTCTTTCCACTGCTATTTCTTGTACGATATCTCTGATGTGTATTGATATCTGTTGTATCATTCTGTTGTATCATATTATATCAGATTTTGTATCTGTCATTGTATCAATGTTATATATATTGATATATTCTTTTTCTTCCACTGTGTTGTTATACTTAATGGTGTTATAAGCTCCGGCGAATCGGATTTGAACGGTCGAATCTGCAGCATTCCAGTACAATGTGAAGTTCAGATGTCGATTTTCGAATGCGAAAAATTCGAGTCGTTACACAAAGCCTCATAACATGGTCTATTGGGGGGACACTAAGACTCACACACACGTACACTTTGCGGCACTACGTTGCACTTGACTCATATCCCTTCTAATCGAAACTATCTCATTCTTGTTTCTTTTATAAGATCCATGGATAAGACGAAATACATATATCAATCTCTTGAGGAAAATGCATCCCAATCATATAGCCATCGTTCAAGCTTATGTCATCTGGGCTGTTCGAGATTCTGAGTTCGGTTAGCAGTCTATCCAAGATATAGGCAGCAGGGGTATAAGTAGTTATGACAAAGATTATTACTCATGTTATTTTGCCTCTAAATATCGTTCTAGGTCGAGATCTCCTCCATCGAGATGCCCAGATAGGTCTTTTGATTACCGCGACGACATGCCACTAGGCGATGCCTCCCGTGTACCTCATTTGGCTACCAATCCTATATAACATCTAGCACCATCTCATTCTAATTGATCTTCAGATCATAGGTACCACAAGAGCAGTTCTGAGACTTCATGTCATAGAGTCTATAAGAAAATGATCGAAGCTCCGTTCATCACTTTAGAGAAAGAACTTACTACCAGCACCTGAATGGCTAAATTGAAAAAACAATTTCCAGGTGTTTGTTTTGATGGGCTCATATTCGTGCCCAACTTGAATAAAATTTCGCCTAATGTCCAAGACATGACCATTGCCTGTGTAATTTATGCACATAACCATAGCAATGAATGGTTGCGGGTAGCTAAGAAAGTATCCAAGGTCTTAAGGGAAAGGCAAATCGAGATTGATAATCTAAATCTCATGGTTGCGCAGGACCAAAGAATCACTGCTCATCTTGATGCTGAGGTTGAAAACTTAAGGAAATCACAAGCTGAAGCTGAGAAGAAAGCTGATGATGCCATCAAGGTGCTTGAATATAAGAGAAACAAGCATCGTGATGAAATTAAGACTGTGCTTCATCGGAATCATGCCTTAGTGCTAGAAAGATTCGCGCCAAAAAAGAAGGTAATTGAGCTATCGTCAATCCTCAAGAGTGAGATAAAAGAGAAGAACGATGCTCTCCAACAAGCTCAGGACTATTGTAAAGAGATGCTTGTTACTTGCGGTGAAAGAGACAAGGTGGTTGAACATGCTAGAGACGTGGCTGCCCTTGTCAAGAAGGAGGTTGAAACTGCAGAACATGGGATAATGCAGAAATTCAAGCTATTGCTTAACAACTACAACGCCAGTGTGCTTAAATTCCGTTACATGGAGTGGTTCAACGATGATTACCCTAGAATTCTTTCCTTCGCTTGGGAACAATTATCGAGGAAAAAAAGGAATTTCTTATAGGTGGTGAGGTGGATTTGGCACAGCTTGAGAAGGATATCCTGGTAAGAGATAAGCCTAAGATTCTGAAAGAAGGTAAGCTTGTTCTCCACCTAGAGCTAACCGTTATAGTTCAGAAAGACTTAGGCGAATGCTTCGGATCATCACCTCAAGATGTTGCTGTTGGGGACACCTCAAGGTCAAAACTATTCCCGATCCGTCTTCGGTCCCATGATACAATTGTAACACCCCATATTTTTATAATCTTATTTAGAATGTCTAATTAACAAAATTAAATAAAATAATGTAGAGAATACTAAGTTGAGAATTGGTTAGCTAAGGGTAGTCGTGCCATGTTAGTATACAAACTAAAATGAAATAACATAAGCTAATGTGATAGGATATGAGAAGGGCAATATGGGAAATAGAGGAAATGCTTATACCCTAAACCTTTAGGAATGAAACTCACTTTCGTTTCATTTTCACTCTAACTAAATTTAATCCAAGTCTGGCCACCATTACTGTTCTCAATAGAAGATAAGCTAGGATTCCAAATAAGGAAGATAATCAACTAAATCAACATCCAATCTCACATCTTATAATCTCAAAGCTAAGGTAAATAATTACTACATCCCATTTTATTATGGTTTTCGGTTTTATGAATTTGATCTGAAATGTTTTTGCAAGTATATGCCACGTTTTGATGATTAAAGTTGTATATATGCTTGTTGATGAATTATATATGTTCATGTTAGTTTTTATAATATGTTTGACATGAAAACCCTAATAGATGACATCCAAATGCCTTAAAAATTTAAATATAGGTCAAAAATGATAATTTAGAGATATGGGTTTCAATTTTTATAATTTTCTGAATTTATGTGGATTTTATATTTATTTTCTACTGAAGAAAATGATTTATTGGGTTATAAATTATGTACAGCTAAAATAATTATTATTTGGGTTTGAAACTTTTATATGTCGGAAAACATCTTAAAATAGATTTTCTGGAATTTTTCCACATTTTCCTAAGTGATTTGATGAATATATAGAATTATTTAAGGTATGAGACTCAAATGTTTTATATATTTTATTAAACAGAAGGGGCATTTTATAAAAAAATATTATTTAATTCTGAAAATAGTGGAAGCACATTTCTGAAAAGTATTTGTTAACCAATAAGAATTTTACAGATAATGGCAGGTTAGTTGAAAAGTTATCCTTTTTAAGTTAAAAACATAGAAATCATACTTTTAGCATGTTTGTGCCAATTTTAGCATCAGGCCTTCCGACCCAGACCTTCTGAATTAGTCGAAAGGTAAGCTCTCGACAAGGTTAAAGTTCAATGCATATGGTATCAGGTTACGTGGTACGTATTGAATTGAACAATGTCGAAGGGTTCTTAGTCAAAAAGTTGGTTGTGGAAGAGGTTGAAGTATGTTTGTTTTATAAACCAATGATCACCTGCATTGCTTTTGAATAAGAGCTTTCGACTTGATTGCTTTCGACAAGGTCAAATATTTAAATTAAGATTTATAAACTTTTCGACTCAGTCGAAAGGTTACTGCTGTTTTATCACTACTTTATTTTGAAACCTTTCGACACGGTCGAAAGATTGCTGCCGCTTTTGTTTTGTTTTTTTATTTGATTCTGACAAAGTCCAAAGGTTTACTTGCTTTAAAAAATTAGCCGCTTCTCCAAGCTTTCGAAGGAAAGCTTTCGAATTAGGTGAGTTACCCTTGTTTTTAATTGAAGTATAACCAAGCTTTTGAAGGAGTTGTTTTAAAAGCAGAAGCCTTTTTTTAAGTAATATGTTTTAAAGATTTCAAGGCAGAGCTTTCGACAAAGCCGAAAGGTTGCTTCCAATGAAGTCGAAAAGTTTTAAAAGAAGGTTTTCCATTTGTTTTAAATTGAACCCAGTAAGTCTTCTAAAGGTTTGTTTATCGAATGGTTTTGAAAGGTTTGTTTATTGAGTGGTTTCTAAAGATTTGTTTATTCAATGATTTCGAAAGGTTTGTTTATGGAATGGTTTCGAAAGGTTTGTTTATTGAATGGTTTCGAAAGATTTAATGCAATGGTTTTGAAAGGTTTAGTTCAATGGATTCGAAAGGTTGAGATGGAAGGTTTTCCAAGGTTTTTCTAAGGTAATGTTTTAAAGTGATTTTTAAAGAAGGAAGTCCAAAGTTTTATTGCTTTCAAAAGGTTTGTTTTTCAGTGATTTCGAAAGGTTGATGTTGGTTTTGAAAGAGTTGATTTCAAATGGTTAGAAAGTGGTTCTTTCAAGTGTTTAAATGTTTTCATCAACTAAAAATTGAGTAAAGAAGGTATATATAAATATAACATGGTGTTATGATTTTGAGTAAAGCTTATAGATTATATTCTTTTCCTTGTTTAAATTTGATTTAAAGGCTTTAAATCATTTTGAAAATGTTTTTAAGGAAAATTATGGAGGGGATCCTTAAGTGAAAATGACTCAGATATTAGAATACCAGATTTGACTTGTATGGGGCCGCGCCCTATACATTAGCTAATAGCCCCTAGCCCCAGCTAATTGTTGTCGAAAATTCCAGTGTGTAGGGCTTTGTCACAGGTAGACTAAAATTATGATTACACACCGAAAGGAATATATGTTTGTATACAGACATGTTATTGGTGAGCCCGAAAAACCATTAGGATCAGGAAGACCTGGGAGATGATTAAGATAGGGACAGACCGTCCAGAAGAGAAGTATTTAACAAATAGTTAAGGACAGACCATCCAGAAGTGAAGTGTTTAACAGATAGTTAAGGATAAATAATCCAAAAGAAGAATAATTAACATGTGTTAGATTAATTTTGATTATACTGTCTGGTAGGCCCGAGTTAGTCAAAGGTTAAAAGTTATCCAAACAAAACTTATGTGTTTGAACAGATAGTTCATTATTTCATGATATTTATGTATGTTTACATATTGATGCTTTACAGTGTTTAACCAGTTTTTATTGCAAGAAAAAGGTTTTGCAAAGATATGTTTTTTTAAAAGGATGTTAGTGATGGAAAACCCGTTCCGCTAAAAGGCGTGGTCTCGCTTAACATACTAATCTGGGATGTATAGTATTATTCATACCAGGCTTTATGTCCGACTCGAATTTTATGTTTTCCCCCTAAACTCAAGGGGGCTCAAAATTAATTTGAGTAGGCTGAGGGGCTAAGTTCTTTTCAGGTTTTAGTAGGATGACGAATAAGGCTACCGGAGGCTTGCAGGAGGCAAACAGATAACTATTTAGGAGTTGCTGTTCTTGTTTTATGTTTTAATGTATTTCCGCTGTGTTTTTTATTAAGTCTGTTATTACTCTATAACCCTGATCATCCAAGGGGGTATCTTCATATACCGCTCTTGGCGTATTTGTAACAAGTATATTTTATCTATGTCGAGGAACGAATTTGGGATCATGTGTTGGGAATGCGAAACATTTGGTTTTGAAATGTAATGAAGTAAAATTTGTTTTGAAATCTGTATTTTGTTTCATATTCAAGTGGTTATGATATTATTGATACCATTAACATAGCCGTATTTATTTGCCGGAAGCTAGTACTATAGATGACTATAACATCTGTAGTGCTTAGTTTTGGGCCTCTAGATAGGGGATGTTACAACAGTCCAGATCTACCTAAAATGCATAAGCATGCTATCCTTTCTCCCATTTTGGATAGGAAATCCGATGGCACTCCTTCCGACATAGAGACCCAAACTGAAGGAGGTATCTCGTTGACCTTGCCTATATTTCAGAGAGTCCATATGTCAATGATTGATGCTAATCTCTCTTTTTATATCTCGCAAGTTTCAGGTAAGCCCAAAGTCCTCTCGATTCTCGATCAAAGTCTTCAGTCGGGTCAATAAGCGAATACAACAAAATTACTGACCAAGACTACTTCAACAACATTATCGAATATCCAAATTAATGAGACCCTTGGTCCATGGTATCAGATGATAGATGATCTTCAGGATGAAGGGACCGGTGTGCTCTAGGAGCTCAAACGATGATGATGTTATTATTACTGATGCTTCCGAACCTCTATCGGGTCGCACCATGAGTTCAATTGAGAAGTGGCTTGTCCTAGCCAAACAGATCAAGCTCGAGAAGTTAGAGATCATTCCTCCTTCCTTCTCCATTTCTCTGCCTGGTCAGACTATCTTTTCCCCAGTCTCTATTCCTCCGCCTTGGAGAACCCAAAGCTCACTTACTAAGTCATCACAAAGCACTCCATCTAAGTGATCGGGGAGAGGCTGAAAAACCAAAGATGGGGATGAACCTTCCTCAGGAGAGAAGAAAAACAAAAGGTAGAAACACAAGAAGTGAATGCCTATTTGATTTGTCTAGATAGACTCACTTTTTGGATTGTAGTTATAGTAGTATATTTTGGTTTTTGGCCGGTTTTGTGCGGATTCAGCCACTGCTTTTGATTTCGGTTTAGGTATAAATAAAACTTGTACTTATCTTTCCAAGTTCTATGTGAGTAACAAAGTTCTTTATTTTGTTAAATCTTTGTGTGAATTTTCCTAAGTTATTTAAGAGATGCACTTTTCATTCAATATACTTGTGATCCATTTCTCTTTATTATCATAGTCGGACTAAGTCATTGGCCAGTTTCCTAATTTGTTGGCTATTCGTTGCTCTAGCAAACGTTAAGTAATCATAGAAATGCCAACTTCAAGCACTAGTCGAGGTAGTCCACTTAGACTAGTGGTTCTAATATCCTTTTCCAGGGTAGTGATTTTCGATTGCGCTAAACTTCGGGCATCGATCGAAGTTCAAAATTAAGATCCCACCTTATGCCAAGCCTAGATCTCCAGACTTGCCTTCTCAGGGCAAGATATCAATGGTCGGATGATCGCGTCACATCTAATCCATGTCATACTCCTACCCCCAGATCAGGAGTGAGAGTTTGTGGATGAATGGTCATATCGCATTCATTTTGATTTATACTCTTGCCCCCATATTAATGGCCAGAGATAGTCAATTGATGGATGGTCGTGTCTCATCCATTTGGTTTTATACTCACTCCCCCTTTGCAAAGGTAAGAATTACCAGATGGAAGGTCAAATCATGTCCACTTTGGTTTATACTGCTATCCTCAATCCAAGGTCAAGAGTTAATAGAAAAACAACATATCAGGTCCTTTCGATTTATACTCCTACCCTCACATCAAGGGAAAGAGTTAGCATATGGACGGCCGTATCATGTCAATTTTTAGTTTACACTCCTACCCCCATGTCAGGGGCAAGAGTTAGCTGGCAGACGATCAAATCACATCCTATATAGTTTATACTCCTACTCCCATGTCAAGGGAAAGAGTTAGGTGGTATCGATCTCCGAACACCGAGAGTGATTGAACTTCAAGGGTCCGATCCTGGACCGTGGAAGTTTGGTTAGCATTTATCACTGGGTACCTATATTATACACATGCAGATTCATTCGAGTCAGTTACATTTCACAATTCTTCAGTAATGTAAAGAAAGATTAAGAAAGAAATTTATTGAAAATGGGAAATGACAGACTATGTCTTATTACATGGCTTCATTCAATTATGTACAAGTTATTTTAAGTGAAATAGCATCGTAAATGCTTGCTATTGCATGCCCTTGGGAGCGAAATCCTATCAAATGTTGCAAGCCTGAAAGTGCCATCTCTAAGCTTTTGTTTTATTGCGTACGGACCCTCCCAAGTTAGGCCCAAGTTTATAGGGCCTGGGAAGATTCGTTTGAGAACCAGGTCGTCGATTTCAAAGGTATGATTCCTGACTTTGGCCATGTAATATCAGGCGACTCGGTTGTGGTGCGCAACTACTCTTAAGTTAGCTTTATCTCGTTTCTCATCGATCATGTCAAGGGACTCCAAAGGGAGTTGCTCATTCATTCGTGGATTGTAAGTAATTACCCGATGAGAAGATACTTCTAGTTCAACCAGAATCATAGCCTCCGATCCACAGTCCAGGGTGAATGGTTAATGGACGGTCGCTGACTTATGGGTCGTTTGATAAGCCCATAGTACCAATGGAAGTTCATCGACCGACTTGCCCTTAGCATTTTCCAATCGCTTCTTAAGAATGGATTTGAAAATCTTATTTATAGATTCAACCATCCATTCGCCTGGGGATGTGCAACCGCTGCAAATCTTTTCTCTATGTGATGTTGGAGGCAGAAATCCTTAAACTTGGTGTTGCCGAATTAGGATCCATTATCAATAACGATCGCCTTTGGAACTCCAAAACGACAAATAATATTCTAGTCTACAAAGCTGATCACTTTCTTTATGGTAACTGTGGCTAATGGCTCCATCTCAGCCCATTTGGTGAAGCAATCAACCGCGACGATGGTGTATTTCGCACAACCTTTAGATATCGACAGCACACCGAAAATAGCAATCCCATAAACTACAAACGGCCAAGGACGAACCATTTGAGTAATTTTCGTCAATGGGGCTCTCAAATCATAGCAAACCTCTAGCACTTGTTACACTTCTAGTGTAATCAGCCGCGTCTCGATTGAATGTTAGCTAAAAGTACATATAGTGGAGAATCTTCTTCGACGTGTTTTGTCCCCTAGTGTGGTTGCTATAGGCCTCTTCGTGCACTTCTCTCAGGACTTGTTTAGCCTCATCATGAGCAACACACGGAAGCATAAGGATAGAAAAACCCTTCCTATGGGGAAGAATTCCTCCTTGCAGATAGTCTTTTATCGGAGCCATCCATAACTCTCTTTTAGGTTCAGCCTCCAAGATCCAATCGACATCCATCTAGTATATGCTCGGTGCTGACAATATTTCCACTGGAACCAAACCCATGAGCTACGCATCTCCAAAATTGGCTAGCTTAGCCAGTGAGTCAGCCTTTGTATTTTCCTATATTGGAATGTGCATCATCGTATAGTATTTAATGCCACTAAGTAGCTCAAGTACTCGGTTTAGGTAAGAAGCTAACCTTGCTACTTTTTCCTAAAATTCTTTCTGCACTTGGCCCACCAATAGCTGGAAATCATAGAAAATATGTAAAGTTTTTAATCTCCAGTTCTTTAGCAATCATGAGTCCCACAATCAGTGCTTCATACTCCGCTTTGTTGTTTCTTGCAGCAAAAGGTGAGTCTCAAGACATAATAGATTGAACATTCCTTAGGAGTGACAAGTACAACTCTAGCACCGAAACATAGTTCGTTTGATGTACCATCCGTGTACATCTTCCACCTAGCATTTTTCTCACCACTGCTCTCCGTAGTATCGTCTCCTGCGGCGGACTCAGCTTTGATATCCACCAAAGCTTGGCCTTGGTCCTAGGGTGATAGATTATATCATATTAACAATTCAATGTTCCATTTCAATAGCCTTCCAGAAGTCTTAGGTCGTTGCAAGACCTGTCGCAAATGCTGGTCGGTAAGAACTTTGATCGGATGAGCTTGAAAGTAGAGGAAGGGCTTCCTTGAAGTAATCAATAGGCAGTATACAAGATTTTCTAGCTTCGCGTAATTTCTTTCCGCTCTTGTCAATTGCTTACTGATGTAATAGACCGATCGTTGGATGCGAGCTTCCGCATGTATGAGTGCAGCGCTCAAAGCATGCATCGACACTACCAGATGTATAAACAAGTCCTCGTCATCCACCGGCTTCGAGATGATGGGGGTTTCTCCAAGTGATCAACCAGAGCCTGGTATGCGTCTACGCACTCCTATGTCCAAGCAGATGTTCTTTTTCCTTTTTGACATTTACCACTCTCAATCACATTAAGGAAAGGGATGCATTTGTTGGCGGCTTTGGAGATGAATCGACTTAAGGTGGCGACCTTTTCATTTAAACTAGGGACCTCCTTGATTGTGATTGAGGCCTTCATGTCCCTTAATACCTTTATCTTTGCTAGATTGGCTTCAATTCCATGGGAACTCACATTGAAGCTAAACAACTTCCCTGACGCAACACCAAAAGAAAATTTCAAAGGGCTTCGCCTCATCCCGTATTTTCGAAGAATGCCGAACATTTCTGCTAGATCGTCAATATAGTTTCCTGAACACCGTGACTTCATGAGCATATCGTTCACATAGACTTCCATCGAGTGTCCGATCTGATCTTTGAACATCATGTTTATTAGTCTTTGTTAGGTTGCTCCAAAATTCTTTAACCCAAATAGCATAACTAGACATCAATAAAGTCCTAAGTCGGTAACAAAGCTGGTATGTTCTTGGTCCGGGATGTGGATCATAATTTTGTTGTATCTATAGTACACATCCATGAATGAAAGCAATTAATGGTCCATGAATGAAAGCAATTCATATTCGGCTGTTGAGTCCAACAACTGATCAATCCTTGTAAGCAGGAAGCTGTCCTTCGGGCATGCTATATTCAAGTCAGAATAATTGACACACGTCCTCTATTTCTCGTTAGCCTTCTTTACCAGGGCTGGATTGGATACCCATTCTAGCTATAAGGCATCGCAATAATGCCATTGTCCTTTAGCTTCTCCACTTCTTCTTTGAGTGCATTGAATCTCTCCGGGCCCAGGCTACAACACTTCTATTTCACAGGAACTCATTTGGGATTTGTGCTCAATGCATGGCTCGCTATCTCCGACGAGATCCTCCACATATCAAAGTGCGTCCAAATAAACACATCGAGGTTCGCCCGAAGAAAACCAATCAACTGTTTCATCCTGACACCAAGCCGTGATCCAACTTTCAAGATCCATATTGGGTCATCTCGACTAACCAGGATATTAATCATCAGCTTGGTCGGAGCTGCTCTTCATCCAGCGGCTCTTTTCGCGGATCCATATCCTTATAGAATCGACTATGCTGCTCGAGCCAGGACTCAGGCATTTGTTGCTATGCATCCAAATCCTTATGCATAGAGTCCCCTCTATACCTTTTTCTTTCTCTCTCCTCCTCTCCTCTCTTAGCACTGCCATATAACATTAATAGCCAAGCCCTTGATCTCCATGTACTACTCCTATACCGTTTCTATAGAAAATTTAAGCATTATCACCAGGGAGCTATAGCAGCTCTAAACTCAGCCAGGGCCGGTTGGCCCAAAAATGCGTTATAAGAAGAATATATATCAAACTTCACAAAAGGCATGACCCGTACTCACCTGTGGCCCACCTCTCCAAGCACCACCGGTAATTCTACATATCCGACTAGCTCTGTAGCTGTCCCATTAAATCCCTAGATCCGAGATATACATGGTTTCAATTACTTGGAGCATCCAGTCGTAGGCTTTTTTAAACATAATGTTGACCGAACTCTCATAGTCAACCAGGACCATTCGTACAGTAGTAGGACCTATTTTGGCCGTTATAACCAACGGGTCAATCATTGGGGTTTCAATCCCATCAGCATCTCTGTTTCAAAAAACAATGTCATATGTTATGGTTTTGAATTTCTTTGCAAGAGTTCCATCCTCAACTGCCAAATCAGCTCTCATACTCGGTTTTCTTCAAAGCACCAGCATACCTATCCATCTCATTCAAACTCTTGTCGGCTGGATGTAGTTTATGGATGATTGTGTTTATCATCAAACATTTTTCAAGTCGCCTGGGCTCCTCACCACTAGGACCAGCTTGCCCATTGAGATGTCAAACAATGAGGTTTTCCTTGCTTGCCATCCTACAGGACTTTCACAAACTTTTGTAATTTTTTTCTTTCGAATTAGCCCCTCAATCATATTGCGCAAGTGCCTGCATTTATTGTTATTATGACTATGCATCTCACTAAACCTATAGAACTTTCCAGATCTCTTCTCTTTCTCGGTCGACTCTCTCGGCGCCGGTTTCCTATACTGCTTGGTATTTTGAGTTGCCAGATACATATTCTCGACTAAGTTATTCAGTTAAGTACAATTATCATATTTAGGAATCCTTGGACAGTTCCTATTATCTAGCTTTACTTTCTTGGCCCATTATCGCTCTTTTTCTAGCTATCACTTTTATTGCCAATAATCACATCCACATTTCCAGAGCTTCCTCTAGATTGCTTTACAGTAGTGTTGCCTTATATCACTTCATCTGAATTTCCAACAATGCTTCTCTGTCGATGATTACGTGCTTTTTCCAAGCATAAGTACTGATTACCTTTTCTACAGAAAGCATCCATCATCGATGGGGGTTTCCTCTGCACCCATTCCCTGAAATCCTTCTTGGGATAAATCCCCCTAATAAGCACCAATAGCACCATGTCATCATTGGGATTTATTACTTCCATCAAAACAGTATGGAATTGATTCAAGAAATCTTTTAATGACTCTCCTACTCTCTGAAGGAGGTTTGATAATGACATCACATCTTTCGGATGTGTAGTGTAAAAATGGAATTGCTCCATAAATTTTTGCAACAACTCAGCAAAAGAGGATATGGATCTCGATGGGAGCCGGGTGAACCACATCGTCGCTACTTCATCTAGGAAAATCGGAAAACATCGACATCTCACAACATCAGATGCTCTAGCAAAGTCCATATGCCATTCTTACTTCATCAAGTGCTACATAGGATCCATCTTTCCAACATATAGCGGCATCGTTAGCATTAAAAATCTTTATGGATACTTCTGACACAAAATGTTCTTAGTAAACGACTTTTGACTAGAAGAAGTACCCCAAGCATCATTGATTCAAAATTGGTTCTCACTCACAAGTCTCCTGACCATATCCTCCAAGTACTCTAGGTCCACAGGCTCGGCTAGACGACATTTACTGGGATCTGTTTTGAGTGTTTTGCCCAGCGAATGTTTTAGGGCATACTCTTAATATTTGAGTTCTCCAAACTCTAGGAGATTCGTTCATCCAACAGTCCCCACATTTGATTCCCATGTGTAGCACCATTAGCAGTTGTCTTGTATTCATCATTTTGATCATCTATTAATAAGAAAACTTGTCAACACCCCTAAGTAAAGTTAGGGAAAAAGGTTAGTCTTTTGAACTCTCTCTTGGTTAAGTAGGAGAAGTTTTAATGTTATTACCTCCTTTGATTCAACCTTTTTTAATTGGTTTTTATTGTGAAAACTTTCCCTTATTGACCTTTCGACCCAGTCGAAACCATTATATTCCCTTCTTTCTGGTCTTTCTAGCCTATTGAAGTTGTTTGATTATCCCTTTGAAACCTTCCTTTCGAATAAGTTGCGAAACATTAAAGGATGGATCTAAGCATTCAAGGGTAAGGTTTGTCTGGATGTGTTTCGACCTTATCGAAAGCTATATTTTTAAGTGGCTTGGGTTTAACTCTGAGATCTAAAGTAAATCCAGTTAGGTTTAAGGTTTCGACTCACTAAAAGGCGAGTATTTGGTGAATTTTGGTTTGGAGTTAAGGGCTTGGATTATGTGGAAATGCAGCGGTTCCGGTCCCCTCGGAGGGTACCTTTCGATGAGGTCGATACTTGTAAAACATAGTTTTATCCAACAAAAGCCTTCAAATAGCTGTCTACTTCAAGATATTGTAACCTTTCCTTTATAAATCCAACAAAGTCTATACTAATCAATTTTCCCAAATTTAATTTACAAATTATGGTTTACAAATTTGCAAAGTTAGGAAAATACAAGCATAGAGTGAATAAATTTGGATCCCCTAAAAAGACCCCTTGGGTCTTATTTATAAATGCAGGTTGGCACCTTTCGACCCAGTGCTTTCGACCTGGCCGAAAGGTGATTTTAGATACCTTCCGACTCCTTTGACACTTGCGCATCCCTCTGTAATGCTTCCGAAAGGGCTTGAACACTTCCATCTTCGTGGAAAGGGATGGTTGCGCCTTTTCTCTTTGTGTTGCTTTGTTGTCATAAGAAGCAAAGGTACGAGCATTCGACCCTATCGATAGGTAGTTTCCTATTATTTTGAAGTTGTTGAAGTGTTGATGGTCCCGATGCGGTATGTAGCTTCCGAATGTATACTTGCAAATTGATGTGGAACTTTCCTGGATATTAAAGGCTTCGACCAGTTCGAAAGGCTTGATTCTGCTTTTGAAATGGTTATTCTGATCAAGGCATCATTCTGAGTTGTTTGAATGAAGGCGTAACCTTTTGTTTTGAAAGATGTGGGGCGCATACGAAGGGTTGTTATCCATTGTCTTCGAAAGATGTTTCTTCAACTCATTTGAAAGACCTTTATGCATGCGGAAGCACCTGCTTTGAAAGGGAACCACTGAAGTGGAAGGGTGCTTTTGACCCTTTCGACCCATTCGAAAGGTTGTAGTACTTCTGGCCTTTGGCTGGAGCATCCCTTCGAAAGGTCTTGCCGGAACAATTATCTGCTGTTCTTCTTTTTCTTCTACTCAATCAGGATTCGACAAGGTCAAAAGGGAATTTGGTAGTAACATTTGCCCTACCTTGTGAAGGGATGCCCTTGACTTTCCAAGTCAATCATTTCGAAACCCCCAATGTTTCCCACCTTTTCATATTCCATAGTAAATCTTAGCCGTTCATTTAAATTTGATCAAGCGGTTTGCCATCTTTGCTGACTTTTCTTTTAAACCACGTTCTCTTCTTCTTCTCTTTCATTCATCTATAATCAAAACAAACTTCGAGCAGACATTAAAGTTCTTAAACCCTCAAATATCTTCATCTCCAACAAACAAAAATTTAGACCTAAAGTAAGTTTCTATTATCTTGCTTTTTTAATTTTTCATTTCACAGTGAATTTCGATTTCTAAAACCTTTATAGTTCTAATTTAAACCATTGTTTTGACTCATTTGAAATTGTTTAAGTTTTTATCTATCTAAAAGAATTCTTTAATTTACTTCTATTCCTTGATTCGATTCGTTTTTATGTTAATTTTCATTCAAAACCTACTTGCTTCAAATCTTATAGTTATTATTATTTTAAAGAATTCGAATCTGCATCTCAAGGACTTTACGAATATAAATGGTAAATTTGCGTTCAAATTCATTTGCTTATTGATTTTTAAATTTCTTGGTTGAAATCGAATTTGGGGAAGAAGGAAATTTCTGTTTACTTCGTCTAGAAGTTTTGAGCTATATGAATCAAAATTTGGCGCTACAGTTTTAACTTTCTACCCCTTCAAAAGGGATTAAGGCGGCAATTTTTGTTTTGATTTTTCCGCCCCTTTTGATGGGGTTGAAAGGTAACGTAGCGCCTTATTTAGTTAACCTTGTCGAAAGGTAGTTTAGTTAGTATGAAGTTGACCTGTTTGAAAGCAGTTCCGTATTTTTTTGTATTATAATACCTTTCGAAGAGGTTGGCTAATGTGTCTCACTAAATAATTACCTAATACATACTTTTGAAAGCATAAACTTTGCCTTATAGGTTTTGCAACATTTAGTACAAACTTATTTCTAATTTGTTTAAGTTAAAAAAGCATATATTTTATAAATTGGGTTGAAGAAAACATACTTTGTACAAGTTGCGAATAATGTCAAACGTTTCGACTTAGTCGAAACCTATTGTATTGATTAAAATTTAGTTGTTGATATGCTTTCGAAAACATGTTCCCCTTTCGACTCTGTCGAAACCTTTTATAACTAATTGTGATTCGATCATGATCTTTTTCCAATATCGTCGAACGTCCTAAGTCCTTTTTTATCTATATGATTCAAACTCAAAACCTTTCGACTTAATTGACATGTAAAGGTTTTGACAACATTCATATTCCCTTGGAAAAATAAAGTTTATGGCTTTCAAAATTGTCGAAAGGTTCTTCCTAATTGTTTATTGAATGTTTGTAGCATATATTTTATTAAAATTTGTTGTGTAAGTCTCAACTACATTTTTCAATAACAAAACTTCTATCGAGCCTTCGACATTGTTGAAAAGTGTTTGGATGTATACTTCCAACCTCCCTTTCGACCATGTCGAAAGTTCAGTAAATTTCATACTTGGGCTTTCAACATTGTTGAAGGGTGTTTGTTTGGAGTCAACTTCTATTTTTCCCGTTCGACTCTGTCGAAAGCTCATTAATTATCATTATTTGTTTTATTTGTTTTATTTTTTTTCTTTAACTTTAACATTCATTCAAGAATATATAATTTCACATTTTTGTTTGACATTCTAATTGTTGCAATAGGTTTTCAATATCTTTGGAAGAATGTTAATTTCATAACATACTATAATTTCTAACTAAAATGATTTCATCTGGCAGTATCATGAGTTCACCAAATAAGATTGAAGCTACCTCCATACATTCCTTAATATCTACCCAGGATGAGGTGGATGTGATTCTTAATGACTATGAAATTACAAGGGCGGAAGCCATTCCCTCGACTGATAATAACACCATCCACAGCCCTCGTGAAGGGTACTTTGCCTACACAGCAATCCATATTTGGTATGGAGGATTCCTTGCCTTCCCGGACTTCTTATCCAAGTTCTTGGCCTATCTGGGATTGCTCCTATTCAGTTTTCTCCTAATGTTTATACATATCTCCTTTCTCTCGAAGTTATGGCATTGGAATATGGAATTCCTTCGCTCAATCCTGAAGTCTTGAATTATCTAGTTCAGTTGGTTAAGCTTAGCAACTTGAACAACCAAATCTTCAGAGCCAATCCCCCCAAATAGCTGACTTCGGAGGGAGTGAATAAATTCTGAGATTGGGAAACAGTTCTTTTTTGTTAAGTGCTTTCCCTACATTAGCTGGGTTTTCTCTTCTCCACATAAGTTGATTCTAGACTTTATTTTTCCATTTAGTTACTTTCCTTTGCTAATCCATGCTTCTTTGTTGGGTGCTTCTGCCAAAGAGCTAAATGAAGAAGACAAGAGAACTGTGAATTTGTTGATTGCTGCTTCTACTAGGATTGGGAACAGGCTAACTCTATTGAACCTCTCCAACTTACCAAACATTCCCTCCTACCAACTGGTCAGAGGGATCTTGGACAACCTCCTCTTGTCCAGCATACATGTCGAAGCAAGTGCTTCCTCTCTTTAGGAGACCATCATAAATTCTCCTCGATGTCACCATTCTGTCCCGATCACTCTGGCAGGTTTAAATGCTGTATTTGTAAATTATTGCTGCTTTACTTTTCAAATCACTTCATTGACTCATGACTTGTTTGAATTTTTTGCAGCTGCTCCTTAGGTTTAACAATCTTCAAGTGATCCAGCGCTTCCTTCTTCAACTTCTCGTGCACCATCTTTTTCTCAAGCCATTGCTAGGTCAAAGATGGCGGCCAAAAGAAAATTGGTTAAAATGACTGGGGTGGAACCATCCCCAAAGAAAGCCAAAATTGTAGAAGTTCCTGATTCTCCATCACCAGAAGAAGGAGAGTTTGTAGACAATGATAAATCCTTGGAGAGTCCTATCATCGAAGCCCCTCTTGATCCATCTAAGAAGACTCCTTCAAAAATTGATCCACTCTCTCGCATTGTCGTATCTAGCTCTCCAAGTGTGATCGAGCAGATGTAAGAAGATTTGGGGACTTTGACCCCTTCTCAAGAGCTGAATCCTCCTGGACCGTCATCTCCAATGCCTTCAAGCGACTTTGAAAAGATGGTCCAATCGATCTTAAACTCTTCATCTTTTGCTTCAATTTTGCCACTTTCCTCTATTCCTAACTTAATGGATCATTGTCGCTCTCTAATTGAACAACAATTTCTGGTAGGCTTCTTATCACTTAACCTTATTATTATTTCCTTCCTCAAGTTTTTGACTTATGTTGTACTTTTCCATTCAAATTTCCAAGAGCTGGTTCTCCTTGCATGAAAATGCGTCAAAATCCTTCGCTGAATCATCTAAGCTTCAAGAGGAAATTTCTAACTTAAACAATCAAGTTTGCTCCTTATCCATGGACAAAAATGAGGCTATGATTGAATTGTAGTGATTGAAAGCTTCTCTTGCCCAATCAGAATCTATTATTTCAGAGGAGAGGAAAGCTTGTCAACTCTTCGCTGATGAAAATTCAGCATTGAAAATGACTCTAAAAGAGTCCGAGGAAAAGACTAGAATGGAGGCCAAACAATCTTCGTTAAAGGAAAAGCTGAATAAACATAAAGGTTCTTTAAAGTTGGCCATTGACACCATTTCTGATGCTAAGCGGCGTGTTTCTCAATTTCTTGACACTTCTCTTGAGGATATCACCATGAATTCTTTTGAAGATGCTATGATACTCGCCTATGCTGAAAACATCGATAAGTGCCCTAAAGTGAGTTTCCCTTCACTCGATCCTGCTCTTGCCAATAGGGTCATGGAAAAAATAAAAAAGATAGGGGGTGAAGTCGTAGAGAGAGGAGAGATCGACGCCTCAAAAATTCTATCCTTTGAAGTCTCTTCCTTCGAAATAGAATCTGACTTTGAAGAGGAAGATGACAAAGATGAAGTTGCCGAAGACATGGGTTGGCAAAAATTATAATGATAATGATGATGACGACGATGATGATGACAACTTTGATGGGGTCCAAGGTTCAAGTGGCAATAGGAGTAGCCACGCTGATGCTCCTGAGCAAGATGGAGATAACACGAGAACTTCTGAAAAAGTCAATCCTGATCCACCTTCTCATGAAGCTAGCCCACCCGAAACCCTTACGCCTTCAAACCCACAAGAGGAACTTGCTTATATTAATGTTGTAGAATCAAGAGAGAAAGAGCAGGCTTCTCAAGTGTCAAATCTCCTTTCTCAGGTATGGGATTCTTTGTTTAAACAGCTTTCACTTCGAAGATAGTAATAGTTTTAAATCCTTTATTTTAGATAAGAGTAAACATTAGCTTGAAAGAAAACAAGCAGAAATAAATAGTTTGTATATGGAGTTAGATAAATAGCTAAAAGAACACAACATTCTTTTGGATAAATATCACAGGCTTAACATCAGTGCAGCAGTGTTAGCATCTTTCAAACATCAAGAAGCTGCCCCGCGATTGAGAATTGTGCGCCTTTGATATGATGGTCTTTTAAAAAAGAATCAGGAGTTAATCACACTCTTCTGGATGTTGATTGAGGAGAGAAACATTATGGTAGATTTCTTATACAAAGCCTATTGAAGACACCCAAACGTTAACTTCTCATACTTACGTGATTTTAGTGGGGGTCTAATTTGGCATTTACGCAAAAGATACTTGGACGAATTTGGATTTGACCCGAATCATGGAGCATGTTGGAACATGCCACGAGTCAGATCAATTCCTCAAGATTTGCCTTTTGATAAAATCGAATATTATAAGGACATATTTATTTCAAAATTATTTACAAAGTTGATTTGGTATGAACCGGATGAATGGTCGTAAATATGTAATAATATTGATTTGTGATTTTTTTTAGTTTTTCTTTTTTACTTAGCTACATTTTATTATGTCATCATAGAGTGAATGTCCCTTGGGCAATTTCGTCTCTAAAGATTATCTAAGATAGTATGTTAAATTAAGAAGAGATTATCTCAAAATGGCATTAATTTTGAAATCTTTAAAGCTAGCCAAATATTGTTTTCTTAAGGATTTGCAAAAACTTTATATGGAACATCTTCGTCTCCACTTCGATTCTTAGTGAAGAAAAAGAAAAGCAACTTAAGGAAATTCGGGCATATCATACCAAACTAATATGTGGTCGTGATAGTCCTCCTACCAGGGAATGGTACTATAGCAAATATCCTTCGATTATTACTCTGGAAGGACTTTGTTACTACCAAATATCCTTTCGACCTTGTCGAAACCTGATTGAATAGAAGACAAAGAAGAATAAGAGAAAGAAGCTCAAGCAAGGCCTTTTGAACGAGTCGAAGGGATTCACAGCCAAAGACCATAAATATCACAACCTTTCAAAGGGATCGAAAGTGTGCACCCTTCTGCTTCAAGAGACCCCCTTTTGAAGCAGGTGCTTCCACATGCATGAAGACCTTTCGATTGAGTTAAAGAAACACCTTTCGAAGACAATGAAAGACTACTCTTCATATGCGCGCCACACCTTTTCAAACCAAAGGTTTCACATTCATTCAAACCACTCAAAAACTTTCCTTGGATAGAACAACCCTTTCGAAAGCATAAGCAAGCTTTTCAGACCTGTCAAAGCCATTGACATCCAGGGAAGGTTCCGCATCACTTCGCAAGTGTACATTTGGAAGTTACTAGCAGCATCAAAACCATCATCATTTCAACACCTTCGAAACACTTGGAAACTGCCTATCGACAAAGTCGAAAGCTCCTACCTTTATTCCTTGTGACAACAAAGCAACATAAAGAAAAAAGGCATAATAATCCTTTCGATGAAGACAGAGGCAGTCGAACGCATTTGAAAGCATAGTAGAGTGGTGCGCAGGTGTTAGAGAAGTCGGAAGGTTTCAAAAGCCACCTTTCGACTAGGTCGGAAGCACTGGGTCGAAAGGTGCCATCCAACAACTATAATTAAGACCCAAAAGGTCTGTTCTGAGGGATCCAAATTGATTCATTCTAGAATTGTGTTCTTTTAATTCTACAAAGTCGTAAACCCTAATTTATAAATCAAATTGGGGAAAAAATTTAACTCTATCATTATTGGCTTAATAAAGGGAAGATTTCAATATTTTAGATTATATAGTTGTTTGAAGGTCTTTTACTCAATTTAACTGCATTTTACAGGTATCGACCTCATTAAAAAGCTTCTTCCGAGTTGGTCGAAACCCAAGCTTTTATTAGTAATCCAAGTCCTTAACAATAATCCACCATTCACCCAAGCTGGTTTACCACAGATTCTAGATCCAAACCTAAGTCACTAACAATCCTAGCTTTCGACAAGGTCGAAACCCACCTAGACAAACCTCACCGTTAAATCCTTAAAGCCATTCATCTAGCATTCTACAACTGCTTAGAAAGGAAGGTTTCAAAGGGATAACCAATTTACTTCAATAGGCTTGATAGACCAAAAAGAGGGGAATTCGAGCGTTTCGACTAAGTCGAAAGGTCAAGAAGAAAAGTTTCCATAAAAGAAACCTATTCGTAAGGTTCAATCAAAGGGAATACCCGCATCTTATCTTCCTCATCTTAACCAAGAGTGGTTAAAAAGGACCAACCTTTTCCTTAAAATCAACTTTGGGTTGTTGACAAGTTTTCTTGTTAGCATTTTGGCGCTTGAAGGAGGGCCTGAACCTCAAACTGTGTTAAACATCCAACACAACCTGTCTCTAACCTAATCCTATTTCAAGCTTAAATACTCAAGGCATTAATTCATCATGACTAGCAGAATCGAAAGTTCCAAGCAAGGATCCTTGGAACCACACTTAATAGGATTCTCCCTAGGAACAACTCAAGGTTCAGAACTCTATGAAGAGCAAATGGTAAGATTGAAATCTCTAAGTATTATAAAAAAGAAAAGAGCAGAATCATATGATCCAGAAAAATGGAGCTTAGATCCTTTCCATATTGGCCCCACCCCTTTCTTTGCCTTAGGAAAGACAAATGGAAGTGATAGCTTATTTGACCAAATGAGGAAAAATATTCAACACTATTCAAATGCACAATCTTCGAAAAAGGGATACTGGCAGATTACAATGCCTTTGCTTACAAATGGAAACAAGCTACAACTGGAACACTTCCAGTACATGAACTCTAAAGGGTGTTAAAAAGAAAAACAATCGATGAGGGTGAAACTATGAAGCCAAGTAACAAAAAACCTAGAAGCCATTCTCAGAAAACATGTTTTAAGTCAAGACTTCCAAAAGAATGCAACTTAAGAACATCTATTGAGAATGTATACTTGCTAACCAAAGATGAGCTTAACTACTGGCTATCACAAAGGAAAAAAACAAAAATATGAAAGGAATCTGGGAGGATCGTACTGCCATTACCATATGATGAATGGTGATGAAACTAAACACTGCAGAGCCTTGGAAGGGATGATAATCAACTTCTTCCATCAAGGCCAAATCAATGAGTTTGTAAAGAAATACTAAATGAGGTCAATAAAGAGTTACTTTACTAAAGAGAATCTGCATGGTTAGGAGTGAAATGCTCTTTTCATTTGGACATTATCTTAAATGGTCAAAGCTTCTGCCCGTGTCGAGTTGGCCAGGGTAGAGCACCTCACAGAGGGAGGAGTGTAAGCCTTTATCTGCGCCATGCTATGGCCAAGATAAAGCATCGACAAGCCCTTATCTGCCCCATGCTATGGCCAGGGCACTACCTCGAGGGAGGAGTTTAAGCCTTTATCCACGCCACGCTATAGCCAGGTTAAAGCATCGACAAGTCCCTGTCTGCGCCATGCTAAGGCCAGGGCAGGGCACCTCTTGGAGGGAGGAGGATATGCCTTTATCCGCGCCATGCTATGGTCGGGTTAAAGCATCGATAAGCCCATGGCCACGTCACGCTATGGCCAGGTCAAGACTCGTCCTCGAGGGAGGTTGGGTAAGTCCTTGGTTCCAGCATGAGAATAAGATAACCAAGCGCACCAGACAATAATGGACTAAGATGTCCAAGCCCGAGAAGTGGCTCATCAAACAATGGACTAAGATGTCCAAGCCCGAGAAGTGGCTCATCAACAATGGACTAAGATGTCCAAGTCCGAGAAAAGGCTCATCAAACAATGGACTAATAAGTCCAAGCCCGAGAAGAGGTTCTTTAAACAATGGACTAAGATGCTCAAGCCCAAGGAGAGGCATATCAACAATGGACTTAGATGTCCGAGCCCAAGAAATGGCATATCAAAAATGGACTACGATGTCCATGCCTGAGAAGCGGCACATCTAATATTGGACTAAGATGTCCAAGCTCGAGGTGTAGTTAATCAAACCACAACTTCATACAAGGCCTAAGAGGTTTACCATGTCAAAGAAGACAAAATCTAAGGAGTAGAAAAGAACTCCACTTATTAACACCCGAATCTGGGTTAAGGATCATTCAATTCATCATACCCGAATCTGGGTTTCGAAACTATTACCAAAATTAAATTATTACTGCCATAATCTGGGCTTGAGATTTCTATTACGAACAAAATTATTATGGACTTGTAATTATCTACCATTACTACCCAAATCTAGGTTTGAGAGTTCTATTACGATGATTAGTTTTGAATTTCACTTATTAATGCCCGAATCTGGCCCCAAGACTTCTATTAAAGAGATTGTAACGGATTTGAAGATATTATCTGCTAATATTCTAACTTGTGTTCCAAATTTCTTAACTTTTGAATTTCATTTATTAATGCTCGAATCGGGGTCATTGGATTTCTTCCATAAGTGTTAAAACAATGTTCTCTGGACGCTTGTAAAATCGGCTAATTTCCTATTTAATTAGAAAATCGCCGAAAAAATTGTAATAAAAATAACCGCAAGCGCGCCGTGTACAATTTTAATACTTGGCAAGTACGTGTCGATCCGCAAGGAATTATATTGTTTTAAAATTCTACGCAATCAAATTAAACCGAGATTTGAAGTTGTGTTAAGCTAAAAAATGTAAAAACTAACAAAAAGAAAGTGAATAAAAATATGAGACTAGAAAACAATTTAGAGGCAAATCCCCTCTCATGATCACATAAATCAACATAATGAAGTTATAATCTCTCTTTTTTTGGTCATTAGTGAATTTAGTTGATGTGTTTATCATAAGTATGACCTATTTGTGCTATTAATTAGTCCAACATAAACCATCAAACTTTAACACACCCTCTAAACCACTAGTTAACTCTCATGAAAATGATAATGAAATTGAAAATAAAATCTATTCTAAGCATGATCTATTTACTATTGATTAGTAATATAGACCATCAAATTTTGATTCTAAAATCCGCTTCAATACCTGTAACGTTTCGACTTTTCGACGCTCGAAAATCGACATTAATACGTCCACTGTATCAACTGCCGAGCAATCAAATGCCGGAAAACCGAATTGTTATGGAGAAAAAGAAGAGGTAGAAGAAGACAGAAGAAAAAGAAAGAAGAAACAATAGAAACAAAGACAATATCAGAATCTCACATTCACAGCGGAACAACATATAATAGATAAATGAATAATCTTTAAATCAAAGAACTATATCATTTTATACATTACATCATCATCAGAGTTTACAACAACAATACAACACTGGACAGTTATATAAACTTGTCCTCATACAGAATACACAGCGGAATAATACATAGTATAGATGATACGTCTCGCCATCCAGCTCACCACCTGAGCTCCACAGCATCCCGAATCCAGAATGATCTGATAACCTGACTCTAGACTGCCCGTGTGGAAAATGATGGGCACCCAGAGTTTAGGAAAGAAACAATAAACTCCAGGTCAGTCATGGTGATTGGTGTGAGAACTAAAACAGTTTATCTTTAGAAACAAACAACAATAGAATTTTAACATTGAAACCCGCAATGCTTTTGGAAAATGAAACTACCATAAGACCTCCCACCACACACACAATGCAATCGCAGACTTGGAGGAGATTTCTTCTTATGATAGTCAAACATGCTTACTACGCAAAAGAAATCATTTTTGATATTATTACTAGTGCATAGTGTAATTTTTTTTCGAAAATACAATATTAATCTTAGCCAGCATAGGTACCATTATATTATGCTTGCTATAGCTGCCTCCTAAGGAGACAGGTTATACAAATTGCAATCGTAAAGAGTTCGTATTGTTTCTTTGGATTTTCCAACAAATGGTCAGGCTAAGGAACTTCCTATGCCACGTAGGAAACGCCTCTGGCTGGACGCTCCGAGAGACAAACTACTCTCTGCCAACAAAGCCGGGTTACCCCTGTAACTAGGTAACTCACGAATATGCCATCCCCCGGTCCTTTGGGACCTTTATCCGAGCGCTCGATAACCAACATCACACATAATAAATAAAGTGTGTCCACATGAGTAAGTATCTGGGCTCCATACCATGATACCACCCCTTTCCAGAAGGAAATGACATACCCTAAAGGGCGCGACCCTCATAACCTTGCCGCAACATTCCTGTTTCGACCATTTTCGGGTTCTTGAGGCCCTGACGAAGTCTCGTCCACAAAGCTACGCTTTATACAAAAGCTATGCTTTGGGTCAAACAAATGATCAAAGTAATGATCACAAAGATAAATGATCAAACAAATGATCATATCACAAATGATCAAACAATGATCATTTCACAGCAACACTCAGCATGTCACATTACCAAATTGGGAATATATCGCTGATAACCTTCAACTACATAACCTCTGAGCTCGTACGTCTCAGAGAAGGGTGTTAAGCTAAGAGAATAAATTCTCCGCCACCAACAGAAATGTATTTGAAAGAAATCAGCTTTACATCTCAAAATGTAATGTCAGACACGTAACCATACAAGTCTGTTCCGGGTTCGAACAGAACCGAAGGCACTTCCAAAAGAAGCCCTTGCAATCCGGGTATTCACAATCCCGATAAAACTTCCCATCACAAAGGAAATCTCAATACCGTAGCTAACGGTGCAGAGACAATCGATAGGTCATCCTATCGTTTTCACAAATACCCGGTCTTCACCACCGGTCTTCAATACGATCCATATCGTCGTATCACTAATTCGGAATGGGTTATACGACACAAATGTCCTTTCCCGGCTAACCCGACTAGTGAGCGCTTATTCAAAAATAAGTGTGTCATTCAAATTCAAGTAAATCACAACAAATACCCATTCAAGGTAATTATTGATAGTTGGTTATTTAACTATCAATAAAGATGTGCAACATCATCGGATTCCAAATAATTTTCCAAATTATTTATCTTCCAAAAATATCTTTACAAGATATATAATTTCCACACTTCAACTATTTGAAAACAATTTCAAATCAATTTTCACATTTCAATTTATCTTTGAAGATAAAATCTCAAAACATTTCACTTCATATTGGAAAAACATTTCCATACCTATTTAATAATAGGTAATTCACAAATCCATTTATTTATTTTCAACATTTGAAAATATTCAATATACTTAAATCAAAATTAAGTATATATTTCATTCTTTAAGGAAACATTCTCTTAAACATTTATTTGAGTCAAAACGAATGTTACGTAAAACATTGTTACGACAACTAAAAATCACTAGTATAGGGATTAGAAATTTAGATAGAAATATAAATCCCAATACTATATAAAACATTTCCTTTCAGAAACCATTTACTATAACAATAGTGTTATAGTGCACCATTTCCTTATTCCTCGAAACGTCTATTTCAACAATAAATGTTGAAATCTATGTTTTCGATACTTAACACGTTTTAAAACATCTTTTAAAACAATTACTTCATTTCGTAATATCACTTCTCCAAAACATCTTTTATTTAATAATATATTCACTGTCCAAAATCGTGAATATACTTCATTAACACATTTAACGTTTCTACACATTTTACTTAAAAGATTATCCACTGTCCAAAATCGTGGATAAAATCCCCAACCAAACTCTTATTATTACAACATTTAACTTAAAGGATAATTCGCTGTCCAAAATCACGAATATATCCCCTTTATTAAACTTCTATGTTTAATTTATCAAATTCAATTGGTTTCGGATTTATAAACAATTTTTATAAATTCATATCTATATTTATAAAAGCTTCGATTATAAAATCCCTTTTATAAATCAGTTCAATTTTATAACTCAACTTTATACCCAAAATCTGATTTATAAGTTAATTATTTATAAATCCTTTATTTTACAAAATCTATTCATTTCATAACTTCACAATTTATAAATCTATAAATTTTATTCACTTGTGAAATCCATTTATACTTCATTCTAATACTTATAAAACTCGTTTTATAATTCCAATATCTTCAATTTATAAATATCAACTTTATAAATCTTTTATATAAATCGTTTATAATTTTTCGTCATTTTTAAACTTCAAAAATGGATCCGATGATGCAACAGCACCAAATAGTCAATCACAGCATCCAAACATCATATATCATCATATGATAACAGAATATATCACAATATCTGTAAATAAATCAATACGGTGAGGAATCCAGTCGGATCCCTCCAACCTGTTTCCCTGCATCCACAGATGTTAGCACAATACCAATTCCGTTCCAGTACGGAATATCGCGGTATATGGGATTTATAAAATATTATCCGCTATTATGCGACGCAATAGGGTCTCATCCACTATATAATGTGGGAAATCAACTCCAAATACAATAATAATACCAATTTCACTTTACGGTGAAATATTCGCGGTATATGTTTTTAATAAATAACCCCTGCTTAATAACGGCGTATAATGTCTATTACAATTCAACAGATAGCAATTTATCATCCAATCACACAATCAATCACTATCAACAATTTTAAATCTAACTATTTAAAATTTAAATCGAAACAAAACATTCGATTGAGTGAGGAGTTCTCACCTTTGCTTTTAAAACGGTTGCAGCGTTTTATTTCGAATAAAATTAAACGTGCGTTTAATTTTACCCAAAAATTTTACTGACTCCAATCAACTCCAAAACCAGCTCCATTTCATAGTGCTCGTCCATACGATTCCAACGCAATTCGTTTCGTGCGTTTTCGACCTCGTATGAAGAAGTTATGATATTTTAAAGATTACACGAATTTAAATATACAATTTCAGCTTTTTTTTTTCTAACCCTTAAACGAATCTGGGCCGTCCATCTCTCCAACATCAGATCTGAGCCGCCCCTATGATCTTTTCCCCCCTTTGTTCAAATGCCGATCCAAACAACCCATAGCCGCCACCAAACTTTGAATTATTGCCACCACCACCGACCAGTACACGACGATCGGGCTACGCCGTTTCGAAGGCCACGACGAACCCCACCCACGGCTGGAGCATCATGGAGCTCGGCCCTGTCTTTGGCCTCAAAAAACGTGAAAAATGCAGCAGGTTCGAGCTCGATTTCCCGTTGCTCCGTTTTCGATCATCTCCGTATGGATTTGAAGCTCTCATCGTCCTCTACAACTTTGTAGTTGACGACTTTTGCTAATTGTTTGTAGATTTGGAGATAATAGAGGAGGAAGTTTTGAAATTTCGTGGCCATTGAAAAACAAACGGCGGCTGGAAGAAATGAATTAGGGTTTTGCTTGTTAACGTGTATATATATACGTATATATATAATAATATTAAATTCATTTTAAAACAACTTTTTCAAACGATCTCCAAATCACACGTGCCGCCTGGCATTCGTAAGATTTACCCCACGTTCCGAACACAATGGAATGTGTTTCGGGAGCTAATTCGGTCATATGTGCGAGTTACGGAATTAAACGATCAGATTTAAATTAAACCGATTTAAACCAATTTCAATGCGTTTTCGCTTGCCCCGGACAAATGGTAAATCCGATTGACACGAAATTTGAAAACATACAATAATTCAACATTACGGATTCGATGAAACTAGTTTCGTCAAAATCTGAGACTTTTTGAAAAATGACTATTTTAACTCGCCAAATTAATATTAAAACAATTTCGATGCGTTTGGAGCTGCCACGGTCAAACGACAACTCCGATTGCTATGAAAATTGAAATCCGATAATAACAAACTATTATGGATCCAATGGAACTAGTTTCGTCCAATTCTGAGACTGTCCCAAAAATGGCTAATTTCACTAGTCGATTAAATATTAAAATATTCAATTTTCACAAATTTATTTTAAATTCAATTTTAAAAGTTCTATAACATTATTATAACTCCAACATGATTTAATATAACTTTATAAATCATTTTCAATCACATTAAATCCAGATTTCAATTATTTCTGGAATTTCAATTATTAAATTATCGATTTAATTGTCCAGATTAAATCCAGTTATTCGAATTTTAAATTATTCGACTTATTAATTCTACTTGTTAATATTTAAAATCAATTAAATATTCGAATTTCAAATGTCAGAAATTCTGGGTCGTTACAATACCATAATCATGTATAGATGAAGAGGAAATTTGTGTTTATATTTGTTAAAGCATAGCCTATTTGGTGTCAACAACATAGGCTATCAAATTCAAACATAAACAACAAAATATTTACAGCACCAAACATTTCCATTAAGCAAAAAAAAATAAAAAATTAGCAAAATGTTGAATCTACATGATTAAGAGATCTTCATTACCCCTAAATTGAAGGAGTTTAGCTTCTCATATTAGTTATCATTTCAACAAATGTAGAGTTCAACATGAAACAAAAACAAGAGGAAAATGCAAGAGAATTAAAATAAAAAGAGAATTAAAATAATTGCATAAATTAAGTCTAAGCTACTAACATAAAAGAAATGAACAAGAGAAGAACACGAATTAAAATTGCATGTAAATAAATTGCATTAAGAAAATTATATAAGAGGAAAAGACTAAGAAGCCATGAAAGAGAGAAAGAGTGTTTATATTTTCAATTTATGCCTAAAACTAAACTAACTATAGAGGAGGCTAAGAGCTCATTACATGAAACATAAGGGGTATTTATACATGTTTTGAAACCCTAATATTATTTTAGTGGACTACCCAAAATACCCCTTAGGAAGTGTTGCCACCAAGTTATCATTCGCTTTTAATTAATCCTTCATTAAGTATGCATGTAACTTTAAGCTTCACTAACATGTACATTAGCTCGTAATTGTAGATCAAGGTAAGAGCGTAGGTGGGGTCCTCCATGATGCATGAATTGATTTATTTCCATTTTTATTTGCCTTCTTCTCTTGTGCAAGCATATCTTCATGAAGGCTTCTTCATATTTCCATCCAAAATTTCTACAGTTAAAAATAAAATGTGCAAATAAATATTCTCAAAATTAATATATGCATAAAAACGATAATTTTGCCCCAAAATGAAGATGAATAAATGATGAGTTGATAACAATTTAAATTTGGGTTTAAACAAGTTAAAATACCCTATATGCTCATTTATTTAATTAAATTAGATTAAATATGGAAGTAAAAATATGCACATTTACGTGCACATCAAATACTCCTACACTTACCTTTATATTCGTCCTCGAATAAACAAAAACTGTGATAAATCTGTTTTCGTAGGGAGCAATTGCATTGTGCATATGCAACAAGCCGTTAAACCTCTAGGTATCCCTAGTAGGATGAGCGTTGTCTCGTGAGGGTTTTCAGCGGATACTACCCACAAAATCCAAACGCAACATAAAACATTCCTAAATGCAAGATTTATTTACAAAGATATTAATGTAAGTTTTTGAAAATATTTACAAATGAAGAATTCACTTTTAAATTAAAACGAATAAGTTAAATATAAGTTCATCATCATGAAATTTAAGTCCTTTTAGTTGTCAAAATTTCCAACAAAAATTAAGTTATCATCACAATTAGCTCTAGTTTGGCCAGTTGTTTCGGTTGATAACATAGTGCAACTATGAAATGGATCCTTAGTTGATTATCAAAGTTTTTCAAAGTGGTATTTTCATTTCTTTTAAATAACAAGTCAAATCAAATAATTGAAAATAGTGTTTGGATTTCAATTGTTTACTCTCTCTTTATTTGAAATTTTATTGATATTAACAATATTTACATATGTCTAACTCAGAAAAACTGAGGCCAGATATATAACCCATGCTCTGGCGGGCTTACATGAGGGGAATACAAAGCATGGCGAGTGTACACACAAGTGTGTACACATATCGACTATAGGCATTATTAATGAAAGAATTTTTATATACATACACCTAACTCAAATAAACTGAGGCAAGATATACCGATCTTGTACTACCTTTCAGGCTTATATGAGAAGGGTACAAAGTATGGCTAGTGCGCACACTTGCAATGAACACATGACTCCATTTGTTTATAATATATACACAATTTTATTTTCTTTAATTTTTTTATTTTTTTTGTTTTATTTTATTTTTTTATGAATAGAGAGTTTTACAACATCACCTTAGCACTACTTAACTTAGAAGATTTAAAATGTCATCGCCTTTACTTTAAACCAACCACTTATTAAACACATATTTCAATTAGGATATACTTCATAATTATCACCCGTGAACCTTCCTATATACTAGTTAAACCATAGTTACTTGTAATCAAACTTCATTTTTATTTTTGCTGAGACAAATAAATTTTCAAAAATTTCAATTTCATAACAAAAATCCTATATTTATCATATAATGTTTCTTTAAAAAAAAATCCAAACACTAAAAAGAAAATTTGTTTTGAGGTATATTTTTTAATGTTTTTTTTATTTTTGAATTTTGGAAAGAAAATGCAAAAAATAAACCATGAAAAATCAAAAATAAACATGAGACCTCCCCACACTTGATTTTGACTGTGTCCCCATAGTCAACCCAAGTGAAAGGAGAAAAATAAAATAAAAATATGACCTATTTACATGAAAATCAAACGATTGTTATTTACATGACATTAGAAAATACACCGTTAAAGAGTAAATGAAACGGTCTTTTAAAGACCAATTCATTTGTCTCGTCAAGAATGAGAGTCATAACTTAAGCATAGAAAACCAAACCATAAAAGATTTCAAAGTTGAATGTTGATTTGGAAAAACGAATGTCGTTTTATTAAAAAACGTATGAGTTGTCTTATTTTCGATGAATTTCGAGGTAGATACAATAATTTGTTGAAGTCCAAGTTTATTTTCACCAAATATAATTTCAAACTCATCATTGACAAATTTTTCAAAATTATCGATTTTAATATGGTGATATAAATCTACCCCTCCAAAATTCAACTCATCTTTGAAAAGTCCAAAAAATTCATGTTCATTAATATCGTCTTCCATTGTTGAATTATCACAACTACATTACATGTATCATGTTCAAAATCTAAAGTTGTTATATTCAATTTTTCAAAATCGGTAAAAGGAAGATCAAATTTTAAATTTGGTTCCACACTCTCAAATGAAATGAAATCCAACTCAATTACTGTATTTTCAACAGCTTCATTAAGGTTGTCATTTTCAATTTCAATAGTTTTTATTTGAAATTCATCAACTTTGGTAAAAGGAGGGGTTATTATTTGACACGTCGAATGTTGGAATTTGATTTTGTTTCTCACGTTGTTTCGTATATGTTTCAAATAACAAATCTGTGTGATCTTTGTGAATTTCGTCCATTTGCTCAACAAAATCAAATTATAATTTTTAATTTAGGATTTTCAATTTGAAATTGTTTAGAGCGCAAGTTGTCAATTACACCATAGTCGAGATTATTCTCTTTGCCAAAATAATTTAAAGAGTTGTTTCCATTTTCGTTTTGATTTTGAAATTAATTTTGAAGTTTGAAATTGTATTGGCATGAGTTATAATCGAAATTATTTGAATTTTGAAGTGAATTCATATTTTGATCATTTTGAGATCCTTGACTTGAATTATTGCACAAACTACTCGAATTATTTATCATTTGATTTTTTTGCTCAAGTAAAGGCCAAATCGTTTCAATACCATTTTCAAGAGTTGAGCGTTGGTCATCATTTTGAAAACTTTGTGGTGAAAAATTTGAATTGTTTGTACAATAGTTGTCATTAGGATATCCATAAGAATTTAGTGTGAATTTATATGAATTATATTGATTTTCACAACTATAGTAAAATTCTTACGAGGAGGGAAATTAAAACATTTTCAAAATGTTTTTATAATTAAGAACGAAAATATTTACTAAAAGGAATTTAATTTTCAAAAGGGAAATTTGATTTTTGGATTTTCATATTTTTTTTATATGTTTTTGTTTTTTTGGATTTTCTTTTATATATTTTTTCGGATTTTCGATTTTTAAATTTTTTTTTTTTCATTTTTGATTTAAAAATTTCAAAGGAAAAGATTTTAAGAAAAACCAAGTTACAATTTTTGTTTTTTTTGGATTTTGAAATTTTTTTTAAACATGCATGAGCTAATGCAACTAAATGAATGCAAGGGCTTAATTACAAATTTTCTGTCCTTAGTAGCTCCTAACCCAAAATTGTATAATCACGCTTTTTCTTAATTCAACAAAATATTTCTCAGCTAGGTAATGGACAGGAGTTATCGGTGCACCACGAATCCCCAAAGCAATGCAACCAAAGGTTTAAGTACCTTCAGAGAAACAATTAGTATAATAATTACGAATCACCGTAATATTTATAACTGATTATTGCTCTGCCTTAACCTAGACACCAAAGAAATAAATTGTTCAAAGATGACAACTTGTCAAGATACAATTAAGTCCTAGGTGAGCTCGTGACACCCTTAAGTCTGATATCTAATCATTATTAAAAGCAAATTCTAAGATGAAATGCAAATTGTAGGCCAAGAAATGCGTGATGAAATCCCTCACCTTATGTGAATTGGGGTACTGCCCTTAAAAAAAAGAAAATAAGATGATATAAGCAAGAAAACAATTTTTTTATGCAGGCAAGCTAACGATTTATTTTTGACAAGCAAAGCAAACTAGCAAACGATTCTTCCTTTTGAATTTCTGCTTTTGCAACCTAAAACTTAAAACAAGATATATATAGTTTTTTTTTCAAGAAAGAAAGTAAGAAAAATTTGAAACCAAAACAATTTTACAAAACCAAGTTCACTAAACAAATAAAACCTAAAACAATTCGTTTTTCTAAGGAGAAGAAAAGAATGGCAAATATTTTTTTTTTGTTTTTTGAATATTTTAACAATAAAATAAAACAAGGAGATGTTTTAACAAAAGAAAACAAAAGGATTTTAAAATAAACAAAACAAAAATACTCAACTAAGCCCACAAAGTAAAGAATCTCGGCCCACTACATCTATCTGATAAAAGAAAGAGAGAGAAAAGGAAAAAAAAAACTTCGATCTTGTCAAATTCGAACTCATTTTCTCAAATTCATAAATTCGTTTTCCCAAAATTTTGTTCCATAGAGATTCATAATTCGTTCATTCGTTCAAACTCATATATTCGTTCAACAGAGAATTCATTTCCAAAATTCCTTCAACAGAGAATACCCAAATCAATTCATAAAACGATTTTGTGATTATATTACGGAAGGCAAAATTTGATTTGGAAGGTGCTGATGAATTCGTGATTTGGGAATTTTGTATTGCGATTGGTGTAGGCAACTTGGAGGGTGATTTGCGGGTTGCTGGTTTGTTCAAAGCACTATGTTGATAGTTATAGCCGAAGTGGGTGGTCAGCGATGATATGGGTATGGTGTAAGTGTTCAACGGTTTGACAGTGGAATGTGGATGTAAAGGCAGTGGAAGGAAGGTGGTTCAGTTTGTATGCACAGATGTAAGGTGAGTTAGAAAGATGGTGTGTGATGGTGGCAGGTGCTTTTGGTTAAGCAGTTGCAGGCAATATGTATGAGTGGCAATTGAGGTTGGAGCTGTGTGCAATGGGTAGATGTATATAAGGATGATTTAAGTTTGTATTGAAGTGTGGGCAGTATGGTAGATGTATGTCAGGGTAGTAAGGCAGTGATGGTGTTGGTGGCTGGAAGAGCATATGGGGTGGATATGATGGGGATTGTACATAGATGGGGCTATGTTGACTATGGTTATAGGAGTATAGTAGTTGATGGAAGTGGTTTGAGAAGATGGGGAGGCAACAGGGCAGGTTCATGAGTGATAGTGGTTGATGAAGATGACTTGGCAGAGGGAGTAAAATATATGGACTGTGGTGATAGTTGACTGTGGTTATTGGTGATTGGTGGTTGAATGGTGAATGGGTGAGTAGTGACATGTTTATGATATGAGGAAATGTTTGGTGAGGAACATGATGATGGGGTGGCAGTAACTGTTGTAAAGTGAATAGGATGATGCGCAGGCAAGCAATGGGGGAGGAATGTATGCAGGGGGAAGAGAGGCAGTGACAGAGATTAGGGGTGGTAGGCTATGTAACAAGGATGTAGTAGTGAATAAACTGAGGCCAGAGAAGTTGTGAGTGTTTGAAGGCAAAAAATTTCCGTCTAAGCCTGGAGGAGGATTTTTCATAGTGGGAAATTTCTGGATAGCAGGGGAAGTGGATCTTGAAAATTTTGTGATGGATGAGATAGCAGGAGAAACTAGTAAATCTATACTGGAGGTGTTATTCCCCATGATGAACTCTGATGATTTGCATTGAGCCCGGCTATCTTTTAATTCCATCTCTATATTGCTTATTTGTTGAAGGAGTTATGACATTTTATGATCAAAGTCGATTGATGGATTTGACTTGACTTGACCCTTTAATTTGAAAATTACTTCACTTTTGCTTTAAACATCTGCAGCTAAATTGTTAATTTTATCATTGATATTTCTAATGATTGTCTTCTAGAGCAAAAATCTTCTATGCCAGTTTAATGCTTTCGTGTTATCTTGAAAATGAGCAGATAAAGTATTGTCAAGAAGTTTTCTTTTCTCAAGGTCTGTTAACAACCTATCTTTGATACTACTAAAGCATGACGCATAATCTAATGCGAGAGGCGTTGCGGATAACTGTAACTCCTATTTAAACAAAAAGAAAAAGAAAATAAAGTGAACACTTAAGTAGTAAACCTCTTTATTACAACAATAAAAGATTACAACTCATGTAACAATGAAATTAAAAAGTACAATTAGATGCTTGTATTATATTTAAAGATGGGAAACTGCATTCCTAACTTTACTTAGCGAATTAGCAGAAAGAATAACTGTTGAGTCAAAAGGAACATTAAGCCCTTCCAGAGTAATAACCGAAGGATATTTACTATAGTCCCATTCACCGGCAGGACTATCGTGACCACATACTACTTTGGTATGATATGTTCGGATCTCTTTGAGTAGCTGTTCCTTTTCTTCACCAAGAAAATTAAAGCAGAGACGAGGATGTTCCATATAAAGTTTTTATAAATCTCTAAGAAAATAATATCTAGCTTGTTTTGAAGATTTCAAAACTGATGAATTTTCGACAAAATCTCTTCTTAGTTTAATATACTGGCTTAGATAATCTCTAGAAACAAAGTTGCCAGAAGGACATTCACTCTATAATAAAGCAGTGAAATACAACTAAGTATAAAAGGAAAACTAAAAAAACAATCATAAATCATTATTATTACAAAATTACAACTATTCTTTTGGTTCATACAAAATTTATTTTGTAAAGAATTCCGGAATAAACTTGTCCTTATAATATTTAAGTTTGTCAGAAGGTAACTCTTGGGGAATTAATATGACTTGTAGCAAATTCCAACATGCTCTAGGATGTGGTCCAGATCCAAATTCGTCCAAGTATCTTTTGTGTAGACGCCTAAGTAGATCCCCACCGAAATCGCCTAAGTACGAGAAATCTATGGTTGGGTGTCTACAATAGACTTTATATAGAAAATCCACCAGGATATTTCTCTCCTCAATCAGCATCCAAAAGAGTGTGATTAATTCTCGATTCTCTTTTAGAAGACCGTCATAACGAAGGCGCGCCCTCCTCAGGCGTGGAGCAGCTTCTTGATGTTTGAAAGATGCTAACACTACCGCACTTCTATCCAGCCTATGATATTTATCGGAGTAAATGTTGTGCTCCTTTAATTGTTTGTCTAACTCCCTATATAAACTATTTATTTCTGCTTTTTCTCTTTCATTCTTGTTTTTATAGGGGTGGATGGATTTCCTTCTTATCTAAAATAAATGATTTGAACTATTACTATCTTGGAAGTGAAAGATGTTTAAACAGAGAATCCCATACCCGAGATATAGGAATTGGTGCCTGAGAGATATGTTTTTTCCCTTTTAACTCTTCCACGTTAATTGAAGCAGGCTCCTCTTAAGGGATGGAAGGTGCTGGAGATTTAGGCGGGATTGCTTTATAAAGTGACAAATCCTTTACAGAGATCCTTGTATTATCATCTCCATCTTTTTCAGATGCTTCAGTTTGGCCACCTCCATCGCCGCCTAAACCTTGACCTCCGTTGATGTTATCGTCATTATCACCATCATTGTCACCTCCTCATTCTTCGACAACCTCATCGTTGTCACCATCGTCTTCCGAGTCGGATTCAACTTCGAAGGAAGGAATTTCAAAAGATAGAATTTTTGAGGCATAAATTTCCTCCCTTTCGGCAACTTCAGTCTCCCGCTCCATGTTTTTGATTTTATCCATGACCTTATTGACAGGAGAAGGGTCGAGTGAGGGGAGGCTCAGATCTGGGCATTTTTTGTGTTATCAGCATAGGCGAGCATCATAGCGTCCTCGAAATAATTCATGATAATGTCTTCAAGAGCATAATTAAGAAATTATGACACTCGCTGCTTTGCATCGGAATTGTGTCAATAGCCAATTTTGAAGGAAGCCTTATTCTTTTCCAGCTTTTCCTTTAAGGAGGATTGTTAGCTGCCATATATACCTTTTCCTCTTCAGACTTTTTAGAGTCATTTTCAATGCTATGTTTTCATCAGCAAGGAGTTGGCGAGCTTTCTTTTCCTTCAAAATAATAGACTCTGACTGGGAAAGAGAATCCCTTAATCGCTCTAATTCAGCTGTAGCTTCATCTTTCTCTATAGATAAGGAGTAAACATGATTGTTTAAGCGAGAAAGTTCCTCTTGAAGCTTTGTCGAATCGACAGAGGATTTCAATGCATTTTCATGCAAGGAGAACCAGCTCTTGGAAATCCAAATCTGAGGGAAAAGTACAATAGAAGTCAAAAACTTGAAGAAAAACAGTAGTAATAAAGTTAAGTGAAGAAAAGCATACAAAGAGTTATTGTTCAATGAGAGACAAATAATGACCCGCAAGATCAATAAACAGTAGAAGGCGGGTGAATTGAGGTATAAGATGAATAATTTAAGGTAGAATGGACCATATTTTCAAAATCGCTCGAAGGTGTAGAAGATGATGGTCCAGGAAGATTCGGCACTTGAGAAGGGGTCAAAGTCCCCAAATCCTTCTGCATCTGCTCGATCACTCTCGGAGAGCTAGAGATGACGATGCAAGAAAGTGGATCAACCTTTGTAAGAGTTTCCTTAGGTTGATCATGAGGAGCTTTGATGGTCGAACTTTCCAGAGATTCGTCAACATTAACAAACTCCCCTTCTTCTAGTGGTGGAATGTAAGGAACTTCGACAATTTTGGCCCTCTTTAGAGGTGGTTCCACCACTGTCGATTTAACTAATTTTCTTTTGGCAGTCATCTTTGACCTAGCAATGACCTAGGAAAATGATGACGCACGAGAAGTTGAAGAGGGAAGAGCTAGAACACTTATTGGTTTTTCTACCTAAGGAGCAGCTATAGCAAATTAAACAAATTATAAGTCAGGAGAGAAATTTAAGAATTAATGTGGGAATAAACTATAGGTATAGTGTTTAAACTAACCGGAGTGATCAAGGAATATAGGTGACATTGGGGAGAAGTTTGGCGGGTCTCCTAAAGAGAGAAATTGTTTGCTTCAGGATGTATGTTGGACCAAAGGGGGTTGGCCAAGTATCCATTAACTGGCAGGCAAAAGAGAGTGCTTTTCCAAGTTTGTGGGATTTAGCAGGGTCAATCTGTTTCCAATCTTAGTTAAAGCGGTGATCAACAACTTTACTGTCTTCTGATTTTCTTCATTTAACTCTTTAGCAGAAGCACTTGACAAAAGCATAGGTCAGCAAAGGAAAATAAATAAATGGGAAGATAAAATTTGAGATTAACTTACATGGAGAAGAGAAAGCCCCACTAATGTTGGGGAACATTTAACAAAGAAAATTTGTGTTTCCCAGTCCCTGAACTTATCCACTCCCTCGGAGGTAATCTCTTTGGGAGGGTTAGCTTAGAAGATCTAGTTGTTCAGAATGCCAAGCTTGACCAACCGTACTGGATAATTCAAGACTTCAAGATTGAGCGAAGAGATTCCAGATTCCAATACCATAAGTTCTAAAGAAAGGAGATATGTGTAGACATTAGGTGGGAGTTGAATAGGAGTAATCCCCGGAGAAGCCAAGAACTGGAATAAGAAGTCTGGAAAAGGAAGGAGTACTCCGTGCCAGATATGAACTGCTGTGTAGGCAAAGAATCCTTCGGGAGGATTGTGCATGGTGTCGTTTCTAGAAAGGGGGATGGCCTCTCCCCAGTAATTCCAAAGTCATTCATGATCGCATCCACTTCATCTTGAGTGTATATCAGGGAATGTTTTGAGATGGCTTCTATCTTCTTGGGCGAACTCATGATTTTGCTCGGTGAAATCCATTCGGTTAGAAATTATAATATGTTATCAAACTAGCAATCTTTCAAGGATATTGAAAACCTATAACAACAATTTGAACAACAAGCAAAACATGAAATTTCATATTCTTGAAAGCATGTTAAAGTTAGAAAATAAGATTCATTGAGTTTTCGATAGAGTCGAAAAGGAAAATGACAGTTAACACCCGTCGATAATGTCGAAAGCCTAAGGATAAAATTTACTGAACTTTCGACAAAGTCGAAAGGGAGGATGAAAACACACATACAATAAACACATTTCAACAATGTTGAAAGCTCAATAGATGTTTTGTTATTAAAAGGAAAGTAGTTAAAACTTACATAACCAATTTGAATAAAGTATACGTTATCAATGTTCAATAAACAAGGAAAAAGGATCCTTCAGTCGAAACTCATAATCTTTGTTTATCCAAGGAAATAGAAATTCTATCAAAACCTTATGCACCAACTAAGTCGAAAGGTTTATAGTTGGATTTATATCAATAAAAATAAAAAAAGGCATGGAATGTTTCGACGATATTGGACAAAGACACTACAAAAATACGGGCTTTTAATAGCACTAATACATAGCGTTGCCGCATTTCCTCCGTCCAACGCTATGAAAATTATGGTTTCCAACGCTGAGAAAAATTGGTACGTATGCTCAACGCTATCAAAAATGCGGGAAATGAATTAATTTGTGCGGGAAAAAAAACCCTATTCGCTTCGTATCTACATCCTTCAGAAAACACTCTAAATTTGCATAGCCTTTGTCGATGTCTCCAAATGAATCATTTCCTCCTTCAGAAATCTATCCCTAAATTTTGTGCGAATCGCTAGCCTCTGTCGTCAACTGTGAACTTCTGAAATGCAAATCGCTAGCCTCTGTCGTCAACACTCGATCCCTAAATGCAGCATCTGTCTGGAATCGCTAACCTCTGTCTGGAACCCTAAATCTATGCCTCTCCTATTTGAACTGCCGTGAGAGGTACCACAACATTTTTTTTTTCATTGCTTGTTCGATCGTATATGTAGTAATTTGGGTCGACGATAGACCAAACAATGTTCTACAGATTGTTGATATTCTGAAGTTAGGGTATTGATTATGGTATGGATTTCCATAATTTAAATTACTAACAGTAATGATTTTGATTTTGAAATTAAGGAATTTAGATGGTCATCTACTATTCTGTCCACGGTGATACAGTGTATACAGATTTTCTAGATTGACAGGTATGGTGTACAGTGCTTATGTTTAGCTTATTTTCTAGATTGACAATAATATGAAGGTTTTTCTCTCAAAAAGTTTATTATTGCCAAATGTTTGGCTACATTATTTGCCCATCTCATATTCCAGACTCCTATATTTTCAATCATGGATAAGTGTTGGAGTGGTTGATAATGGAGATGGATTTTACTTGCATGATAGATTAGCATTTGATGTGTTTTTTTTGCTTCCTTCGAATGGTGGATTTGTAATAGGAGTAGTAGCTTCTTTATCAAAGAATTTCCCACCATCCCTATCCTTAGATCTACTCCTTGACACCATAGGGGAAACTTTAGAATTCTTGGCTTTTATGGGGATCTGGCTTTCCCTGTACACATTTGGATATGATCAGTAAGAGTTTCAGATGGTTTGAGTGGAGAAGGTGGAGTTATGGAAGAGATTGATGTTTCGGTTATTTCTAGGAGGAAAACAGGATAATAGCATTAGGTGAATTATTTTCGACAGTAACAATGATAGGTTGTATTAGCGAATTTGTCAAATTAGAAGGTGACTCATTGAATGTGGGGACTTTCAGGTTTTTATGTGTCGAGACGTTGGACCATGGTTTAGATATTATGCAGGGGAATGGACTGAAGTATTATAGGCCTGGTATAAAGAATTAGATTTTGTAGAATGGTTTAACATATTAAATTGTTGATCAAGAGGATCATTGGTTGCAGCGTGAGTGGAACCTGGATTTTTCTCTTGTATTTTCCTTGATTTTCTCTCCTTCGGATATGGTTGGCCTTGGGAAGCCAAGGACAGATGGATTTTATTGAACGAGTGTGCACTTGTCCATTCTATGAAAAAGAAAAGAAACAATAAGAACTTTGTTGAGTAGTACAATTTTATGAAATGAGATTTATATGTGCATCTCATGGAGATAATAAATGTTAATAAAAATATAGCCTTGAAAACCATTATAGATTAGTCTTTTCTTGAATTTTTTTATGAAAAAGGAAAAATAATAAATTCCACCTTTTTTAATGTTGATTATGCAATTTGTAAAGAAGTAGCATAAAAGCATAAAGGGAAGAATTTGTTGCTTCTTGGCAACACTTCACACTAATTAATTATCCCAAGAAAAACTGAAATGAAAATACTTGCACTTGACTACCTCCTAATGTAGGTCTCTAATTAATTATTAGCACCTATTTGCAATGTTGCAAAGGCTGCAAAGCTCAGATGATTAATTCAAGATGATTATTGTCTAGACATGAAAGTAAATTAATACTTTGAAGGTCATTGATGAACCATGGCTGAAAGTAAAGTCAAGTTATCATATTAAAATAGTTTACAATAATAATTCAAATTCTTGTAAAGTATGTTTAACTTCCTTGAAATTGATATATGACAAATGCTAGAATGATATATCAAGAATATTGAAAATACATAATGATTGATAAAAAATTTAAGTCAAATAATCGGCTGCCGATACCTAATACAAGTTTGATATGGGTTTTGGTAATAAAAATAGTTTAAAATAACTAACATCTAAATAAGAAAATTAAAGGTGTAATCAAGTATATAACTATCTGAAATTACCAAGTATATTTTTAATCGTATCCATGTCATAAACTAACTGAATAAAGAAATTATGAGACATGGGTGATTGCTTTTATGAGCAGAATGATTGGAAATTGGAGAACAGGTAAGTGAGTACAAAAATCTACTAAAGGTAATAAATAAGAATAAAAAACAGACCATAGTATCAAGCGATTGCTTTGAAGTCACCTCCCTCTTTCTTTGCAAAGGAGCACGAAACTAACATTGCATAAAAGTTTATGTATAAAGAGATTATGCAACTGGATAACATATATTTAACACTGGTTAAGAAAATTGGTTGCAATAGTCAAGTTTAGATCGTAACATTCAATCATACTGTGTCATTGGATGCGAGATGCACATAACTCAGCTAAAAAATAAAGACGGGAGAATACATTGTATGTAATACACCAATTTATGTAAAAGTGAACTACAATGGGTTGGCATTATCTTTGTCTTTATAGAATCTAGTCCATCTACTTTGGTCTTGGCATAACGAGCTTTGCTGCGTCTGCGTATGTGGATCCACTACTGCGGTGCTTGAATTCTGTCATGGTGTTGCAGCACCTGTAGTAGGAAAAAAAAGTAGTTTAGTAGTTATGTACTACTATTACTAAGGAATGAAATATGCCTATAAGTTAAATGATTTGCTGCCAGTTAGTAAATAATGTAAGGTTTAGTGGAAGGAGAATCCATCTCCCAGGCGTGGCAGTGAGTAAAATGTACAATTTTTATATTTATTTTCTACAGGCATACCAGGAAAGAGAAGTCATAATAGGTGAAGTGTGATCAGCTATTTTTTGTCCCCTATCTTGTAATGGATTCGTGGCTGTAAATAGCCAGCTGGTATGAATGATAGAGCGAGGGAAAAGTGGTTGCATGTTGTTATACACAGCATAGTTAAGCAATGAATCTAGTCAGAAACAGTAGTTAATCAACAATATGCCTAATAAAATTGCTGCTATGTAAAAAAACTAAACATTTTATCATATTGACATATGATGAAATACGTATGTTATTACATATCTGAATGACACTTGTTTAAAAAAAAACTTGAAATCATTTCAAAGCAACTCAATAGTTGTAAAAAAACGAAAAGCGCATATGGCAAGTTTAAAAGTCCGGTAAATGCTTTTAGGCAGCAATTATTAAAAATTGATATATGCATATGATATAGGAATGCTTAAACTAATAAATGAATGTCAACTTTAATTTTATTGTTTTTTCTTATATTTTTGCTTTTTGTATAGGTTATGCTTTTAATAAACGACGAATAATTGAACAAAGGAAAGTTGTAATAGAAAACGGATAAAGATATTTATTATTGTAGGGAAACTTTGTAGATGGATTTTCATTGTTGAAGACCCAATAAAAGATTCTTTTCTTTGGTTAACAAAAAAAATTCAGAAAAGTTAATTAAAATAACCGAAATATTGGATAAGATGAAAAAAACTTGGAGTCACACATTTTTTTTATTCTAGCTGCATTCATGAAACTGAGCAAGGTGATGTCCAAGATAACAGTTCACACGGTTACGACGATAATGCGTAGAGGGAACGTGCATGGTTCAGTTTAAAATATAGGTGATAATTGGCTAGCGATGAGAAAATTATAGCTTAGATGGAGCTTGGGATTCATTTTGTAGATAAGTAAAGAAAATCACTGATGGTAGGATAATCATGATTATCCTAATATATGTTGCAAGGAAAGGACTAAGTGGGCATTGAAGTTGAAATTCAATGTATGATAGATAAAGTGTAGAAATTGAGAAGATGAGATAGTTCAATTGATTTCTTTCCAATTACTTGATAGTGACGTTAATATGTTGAGTAATTTTGCAGCAGAAGTGGTAGTTTTACATAAAATTTTAGAAGCTTTTATGCCCACAATGATGAACGGCCCTTTTGCATCTAGGCCGATGGCTACCTACGAATGAAGCAAGTTGGTGGTTAGGATCGGCAAAGTTTACACCGCAGGAGTAGCAATAGGTAAAATGGTTAATATTTTTGGCCTGACCCTTTTTTTCATGCTCTGGCTGTTGCTTTTGTAGTATGGGATGTATTTTTCGATAATACCAATTTGTAGTCCTATTTTTCAGTGGAAAGCCCAAGCTTTCCAAGGCTATTAAGTCATAAGTAATTGTACATAAAATAGAGTGTTGCACGTAAATACATTGGTTATTTTCTTTCGAACCAGCAGTTGTTGCAATTTTTCTCTTGTCCGATGTAAGTCATCCAGCTCACGGACGTAATATTTAGGTGGCTGTAGTTGTGTAGATAAATTGGAGAAAAAAAGCATGAATCCGTGAATACGACTGACGCATAATATGAGGTAAGGAAGGTACCTTACATAAGGTTATCTCGGATGCAACACCCTGTTCTAAAAGTATCGTCGCTGCGTTTTCAACATAATTGTCTACCTCCAGGCAAAATTTTTTATTTATGTGTTTGCGTACTGTTCTCAGTTTGAAGATGGCCTATCAATGTTGTTATGTCTCCTCACAGCGTGACTGTAATAGTTTTTCTACTGTGGTAAATGGAATGTGTGATTTGTATTAACTGGAGTAAATATATTTTTGAACATTTACTTTGTCGGGGTTACCATGTTAACTCTATCTGTAGAGCTGGAGAATAGAAATCTCTTGGTTGTTCGTAGTAACAAATTTTGTGCACCCCCATAATTTTAATTTAAACATGTTCTGATACCGCCCTAAAACTTTTCCCCCTCGATTACTTCATATCCACTTAAGGAGTAAATTTGCCCCCATTAATCTGACTGCGGAAGAAGGAATGAAAATTTTCCCTATGACAACTTCCCTTTTTTTCCCCAGTTGTAAGGGAAGTGGAAGTAGCTGCAGGTAAACAAAGTCAGCGCCAAATATAATTACGCCCAGGCATCTAAATTGGTGGGGAAAATTTTATAATAAAAGGGTTGCTGTTACGATGACTCTGGTGCTCATGCTCTTCAACATGTCGTACCATAAATTGCCTCAAAAATTTCTATTGATAACACTGCTTGTCCCCTGCATCACCAACCTGATGCACTTATATTTTCCAAAATGTGAATCTTTGAGAATTGTGCAGGTTAAGTAGCATAAACTTTAGTGACTAGCTTTTTACATAAAATGCTTTATTTTGAAATACAGAAAGAAAATTAAAGAGAAAATTTATTTTCAGGTTACACTGGAGAGACAATAGGTGAGGTTAAAGCAGTTTCAGGAATGCACCAAAGGAAGGCTGAGATGGCTTGACAGACTGATGCTTTCATTGCTCTACCCGGTATCTATTTTCCACTTTGAATAAACAATGGACATGATTTTAGAAATATTCTAAATTCTACAATGTTCATAGCATGAAACTTAATTCTACACTGGTTCATTCAAAATTGTGTGTGTGTGCATATATACACACACACGGTATATACAAGCAATACAATTTCTATGTTGTATATTTAATATCCTGTTATAGGAATCATAATATGTAAAAACATGAAGCAATGCAAGTATAGCACATGCATGCTCAATGTAGCACACTTTGCTGTTGTTGTTTTAGGTACTAAGCACAGGTTCTGACCAATTACTATAGACAGTTTTTGCATAGTGTGTATATATGGATATGCATCGAATCATTTTCTACAAAATCGCATTTATTTCTCTGTACCAATTATGGGTCTTCTCAAGATTTTAAATGCTACCAGCAGTGCTCTTTCTTCTGTTCTTTTAGTTATGGAATAGGTCCTTTGTACTTTGATTGATAGCCTACATTGGAAATTTAATCTGCATCTTATCAGGCAACAGTTGATAATAGTTTCAACACGTTAAAGTTTGAATTCAATTTTAATGGTCGAGATTAACTAATCATGGACACAAAAAGATATTCTGTAGTCGGTAGTTAGCAAAATTAGGCATAATGATATCTCAGTTTTATATCCGTGTAGAGTAGAATGTTGAAAATCATATGAACATGACTAAATTCTAAATCATATCTATTGAGAAATATCTTGTTTTGATGTGCACATGTATCAATATATAACATGAATCGGGAAAAAGGTTTTAAAGAAAAACATGCGAGTACAATATAAAATCTCAATTAAGGTACATGGTATCTCATATTAATTTGCTACCTATCAGTATCAATGTTATTGAATTTGAACACAATAAAAATGTGAGCTTGCAGTTGTGGATCAGTGATGAAATGGCGGGGCTGTCGGGTAGATTTGGTTGAAGTAGTTGAATTGAAATGTAGGCAGTTTTGAGTGTTGTAGTGATGGTCTTGCAGTCGAGTGGTCAGTCTTTGAAGATGATGTTGTTGGTGGTTTTGAGAGGGAGATGGTGGTTAAGCTGCAGGCAAGAAGCAGTGAAGTTTGTGAGTAGTAGGATATTAGTTGTCAGCATGGATGGTTGAGATGACAATATTGTGGTGGTTGTGTATGAAGTTGCAGGTGTACAGCTTGATGATACGGGGAAGAGGTTGGTGCAATGTAATGGGGGAGGAAGTTGATTGTCAATAGAAGTTGATCTTGTTGATGGAAGAAGGTGAAATGTAAGTGGAGACAGTGGTAGTAGTGGTGGTGAGTGTCAGTTCAGAAGGTGGCAGTGTGTTTGAATGTAGAAGAGGCAGTGGCTAATGCAATATTCAGTTGACAACAGTTTTGAAAAGTATGGCAGTGGTTAGCGAAAATGCTAACAATCCTAACATGCATATTGTGTGTGTATTTAAAAAGAAAAGAGGTGATCTTGGTATTAATTCCAGGAATAGGTCCTGGCTGTCTAGTTATTTTGCCTCCAAGCTCTTTGGTAACTAAATCAACAGCTTCAGCACTTTTATACTTTGTCTACTTTGTCATTTAATGCAGGAAGATGGTTAACACTGAAGCAACCTGGAGCAATGTTTAGATCCTTGCAAGAATCTTCTGTAGCAGCCATTTCTGTATCATCGTCTCCATAACTGAGTATTTGTGTACATTTGTTAGACTATTTTGAGCTATTATCATGTGACCATGTCTTGTAGTATTTGTGTTCATTTGTTAGACTATTTTGAACTATTATCATGCGACCATGTCTTGTAGTATTTGAAATATTAGCAGAATTATTTGAAACTTTTCCACTGGTTTGATTGTGTGTTTCCAAATTAGAATTCACTGCAACGTTATCATTGTTACATATAGTTGTTGTCATCTTCTCGATTTGTTATTTTTGGGATCCACATTTTAATATATATATCTATATCTGTGTGTAATGTGTATACATATATCTATTTGTGTGCCGTATATATATATATATAATATAATAAAAAGAAAATTGAAACAAATGCTGAAAATTAATATTATATAGAATAGCGTTTGAAAAATGCTATTGATTCATCAAACGCTATCGCAACTCTATATGAGATGTAAGATTTATGCATCAAAACGCTATAATAGAATAAAAAACGCTATAGTAGAAAATAAAAACGCTATACAAGCATGACAAGAAATGCTATCGAAAAACATTGTAACGCTATAACATGGTTTGATGAAACGCTATAAAATATGCTCGAAAACGCTATAGAAGTTAAATGAAGGATTATATTCCCTATAGCGTTTAAGTTTAATAACAGAGAAAAAACGCTATGGTAGGTTGCAAACGCTATGCCCTTTTGTAAACGCTATTAGCTATTATAGCGTTTTCCTTCCTGCTATGTAATGATGCCGGCCTACCATAGCTTGTGGTTCCACGGCGTTCTCTGAACCACTATGGTAGCCTGTTATAGCGTTTTTCAAACGCTATGAAACCCATAAACTGTTGTAGTGAGACAATGATCGAATCTCAGCTAGTTACATAAGGTTTCGACTCATTAGTTATAGAGGGTTTCGACAGAATCGAAATAAGTACATGATTTCGAAAGCATTCCAACAACTGAATTTCAACTGAAACAACAGGTTTGGACTAAGTTGAAACATTTAACTCGATTTACAACTTATACAAAGTATGCTTTTTTAAATCCAATTTATAAAATATATTTATCTCTAACTTAGACAAATTGATATTAAATTTATACTAAAGGTTGCGAAACCTATGAGGCAAAGTTTATGCTTTTGAAAAAAATAAACTAGGTAATTATTTAGTAAGATGCAATAGCCAACCTAGTCGAAAGGCACCAGGGTCAAATACATAAAAATGCTTTCGAAAGGTTGGCTTTGTACTAACTAAGCAACTTTTCGACAAGGTCAATTAAATAAGGCGCTAGGTTACCTTTCGACCCTATCAAAAGGGGCTGAAAAAGTGAGACAAAAAATGCTGCCTTAACCCCTTTTGAAGGGGTAGAAAGGTAAAATTGTAGCGCCAATTTTTGAATCGTACAATTAAAAGCTTCTATGCATAGTAAATAGAAAATTCCTTCTTCCCCAAACTTGATTTCAACCCAGGAATTCAAAAGCTAATAAACAAATGGATTTAAACGTGAATCGATTATTTTAAATTTTAAAATATTTGAGATGAAGATTTGAATTCTCTAAAAACAGCGATCACAGTAAAATCTGAATCAGGTAGGATTAAAATAAAAATTAACAAGAAATCTGTTTGTACCAAAAATGGGCACAACACTCTTCGGGAGTTATTTGAAGAGATAAAATGTAGAATATAAATGTAAAACAGAGATTATCTAACAAAAAATCCAACAAACAAGAACGTAAAATGCAAAGACAAGCAATTTAGAGTGGTTCGGCATAGTGCCTACGTCCACTATGAAGTTCTGATGATTTTATTGATTCTCTTTCGATGATTACAAGCAGTTACAGCGAACAACAGTGAATTACAGTTTAGAATTCGAATTCAATAGTAGGAATAAGATGCAAATCTCAATCCGGCAGAGTCTGTACGCTTCTGACAAAGATCTCTTTTCTGTATGCTCTGGGGCCCTATTTATAGGCGTAGGAGGCTGAGATTCCGCTCAAACTTCAGGAGACTTGGCCTGGCACGTGAGGTGACCCACGCGACCATTTCCAGAAAGTTTCGCCTCGATCTGCGATCGATACGAATCCATTTCGTATCGATCAAGATGATGTCCAATTAACCTGAAATTTGGCAGGGACATTCTTCAGTGTGTATGCAAGCTTACCTGAAAATCTCATTGGATTTGGATCAGTGGATTACGAGATATCGTTGATACGAAATGGCATTCATCGCTGGCTGTTCCGTTCGATTCCATGACTTCGAGTCGATCCCATCGTGTCGATCACTGCATGTGCTTCTGAGATGATGTGGCGTGCGCACTTCGTTTCGATCCAGTATTTCCTCCGCGTTGACCGCTTCGACTACATGTATCTCGCCTCGTTTGCTTCAATGAACTACACGTCACCCTAGTTAGTTGACTTGTTGGATACGAATAAGTCAATGGGCATGGATTCGAAGTGAGGTCCTCTGATGGATACGAAGAGCGCTTGTCCGATGGACACGAAGTAGACACTAGTTGAAGGTTGCGAGACACGTCAGCCGTTGATGGACACGAATCTGACCAATGCAAACTCGATGGGTTCGAACGTTGCCAACCTGATCGTTACAAAGCCATGGGGACTTGCCGATGCGAAGTGGATGATGGACACGAGCTAGATGGATACGAAGCAGACACTCGGCTAATCGAATCGAGTTGTACCAATTATCGATGGACACGAAATCCATCGATACGAACTTGATGGATTCGAAACACGGCCACCTTTATCGATACGAAACAGTGTTCCCTGATGGATACGAAAAACACATCATTGATGGATACGAAAACATGCTTTTCCCTCCATCTCGTATCCATCATAATTTGAGCATATGAACTCAGATTGTCTTGAAACTTGGAACGTTGGCTCCCTTTGCTCTCCTAGTCATGTCTCATCATTTGTAGCTCAATCCGGACTCAGACAAAATTCATCGATATTCATGACAAGCGATATTTGGAATCCAATCAATTTCTTGGTGTCCTGGCCTTGCCAAAAGGCGGGATAACATTTGCCCCCCAAAGTACGTCTTGTGAAAACATGACGTGCTTTGAAAAGCTGCAAGTTCGCGAGTCGTTGCCAGTTTAGCTCGTTATTGAATTTCGCCTTGATTCTCTCCCGAACTGATTTGAAATCTGAGTTGAAACGACATTTGATGGTTGTTTTTGATTATCCTCTTCTATCGATCCTCTCATGAATCGATGCAAAAAGTTGGAAAGTATTTTTTTTTGTATCGACGCGGGCTGAATTGATGGATACGAAATGATTATCCGCATCGATGGATTCTGACAGATACGAATACTGTGTTCGTATCGATAAACTTACTCTGTTGTGAATCGATGGCTCATAAAACGGATGCTTCGAATCGATGGAGTCCATCGTCTTCAGGTGGCTTCTCTGTGCACTTTGAATCGATGAAGTCTGGTGGATTCGAAATGAGCCTTCGTTTCGATGCGCTGTTTGACTAGTTGCGACCGGTCAGGTTGACTGGGAGTCGAATCGACTAGGTTCTACCCTAGGCTCCATATAAATACCTGGGACTTCATCATTTTTTACCTTTTTACCGTCTATTTTTACTGTTGCTCTCTGTTCTTTTTCTTTTTACTTTCGTACCGATAGTCTGAGAGAAAGAACTGCCTTCCTTTTTTTTTGAATCGAACCAAACCTTCGATCCTTTCAGCGTAATCACAAAAATCAGGTAATTAATGGATAGAATCATGTTAATAATGACGAAACTCGAGATCCCAATCATCCTTCTTGCTTTTAGGACCAGTTTTGATGAATTTGAGATCTGGACGAGAGGAAACGAGATTTGGGGAAGGAGCGTGGCCATGGAGTTAAGATCCTTTGGGGAAGAAGGAGATACGGAGGAAATCATCTTTGCCTCGTATCGTGTTGACCTGAAATGGGATTATTCGAATCGATCCAGATAACATACGTTTGTATCGGTAGGGGGACGAGAGCGGTGATCGATGCGAAGCCATTATTATCAGATCGATGCAAAATTAGCGAATTTGATCGATGCGAATCGATTTGCCTTCGATAGACACGATTCGTATCGATTCGAATTTGATCGATACGAAGCACTCTCATCCCAGCTTGACTGATACGAATGTATCGAGTCAAACCCGATCGACACGAAATACTCTCATTCCATCTTGATCGATACGAGCGTATCTCCTATTCCGAGACGATCGATTCGAATGTATCGATTCGAACACAGCCGGGTTGTAATGCATGACTCCCCTGACTCGATACGAAAACAAAATGTGGCGATCGATTCCAACCGAAATTTTGACGAACTTAGAGAAATTTTGAACACCCAAATACTTGACTACGACGAGCTTCTGCCTTGCATAACTGAACTTGATTACAGAACTGTATACTTGACTGCCTTTCGAAGCTCGTCGATGGAACTGCTATTCAACAAAAACAAAAAGTATAAAGGAACTTTATTTTGAATCGATCGTTAGTATTCGGATGGCGCGGTTGCGACGGTCAGCAATGCCGGTCACTTCTGGTCTGACTTTCAGAGTTTCGTCTTTTGCATATTTCCTTTAATTCTGCAGAATTTGCTCAAATCATGCACAACACTTGCACTGCACAACTCATTCATATACTTTACACTGGGGAATGCACGGGCTTTTTATCATCTAATGATGGTTTCTCGTGAGTTAGCTAGTTATGGAACCGTCAAGTTCGAAGCAGCAAGAAACTCAGCATTTGACCCCTCCCAGACTTGTAATACCGGACATCGAGGCCGAAGTCATCGGTCCAGCCCCGGACGAGTTACCTGATGCATCTTTCATAAATAGTCCACCGGACTCTGTTCCATCCAATATCTCCGAAGATATGCTAGGGAGAATATGCTTAAGGCATGGCCTATCGTTGGACGATGTAATATTGCCGGGACCGGACGACAGACCACATAATCTCCCGGAGGGATATACCGCATTTAACCGTCATGCATGCGTAGCCGTGACACTTCCTCTGTTTAACGAATATATAAGAGAAGTGTTGGCTTATCTGGGGATTGCTCCATCTCAGTTACACCCAAATGGATATGCTTCGCTCAACAGCTTGTTCATCGCATTTATGGAATACCTCCATCGACCTCCCCGTATGACCGATATAAGATACCTGTTCAACTTCAAAAGTCGAACCGACAGCCCATCTTTCACATTCTTGGAGTCTGTAAGAAACTGCCAAGTGGTCACGGGGTCGTGGACTAGGCTGAGCTACTTCAAGTCGGAGTGGTTCTACGTCCGATGTCCTCCGAGATTTGCCAGAAGATGGCTGTTCAGACGTGAGTATCGTCTCTTTCCCAAGTAGTTGACAAGGCAATTCATGAATGAAATTGAATTCATGTTTTCTATTTCTTTTCTTCCAGCAATAATCCAGCGACCTGAAGGCGGTTACTATAAAGAGATAGTCCGGGTCCTCCAAGAAATTCCAAGCGAAGAAAGGAATATGGAATTGCTGTTGATGGACCGAAATCTCAGAATTCTCGGGCTGATTGGGCGGAGGCAGAGCATAAGGCTTGATGGCGCATTAAAGACTGTCTCCAGAGAAAAGGTCAAGAGGAAGAAACCCAAAGTCGTAGTAATCGAGGAACCTGACTCCGAAAGAACTCATACTGATGAGGAGCCTTTGGTCGAGCCTACCGACGGGACCCCGTATTCCGATGAAAAAAGAAAAGGCAAGGCAGCGGCCTTTAAGCAAGCTAAATCCGGGAGACGGAAGTCTGTGGTCTTAAACCGCCCTCCTTCAGGAGTTAAAATCTCGGAGGCGTCCTCCTTGCAAGTTGACAATCAATTCGAAGGGCTCGCTGACCTTCCAACTCCGGACCTTGTGTCCGCACAACAAGACGTTGAATTGGATGAATTACAGCATACCCTCGACGTTAGCGAGTCTCTTCCTACCAGCGCGATCGACACTTCTGGTTGGTTCGGCGGGTTACACATCCATACACTCTTCATGGCACAACACAGTTCTCTAACTGTATACATTATAACATAAACGGTTTCTAATATTCCGTATTTTATTTTTCAGGTACGATGTCGGGACGAGGTTCTGTGCTGGGCAGTTTGTGCAACAAGCACCGTTATTATGAGCCACGCAGGAGAGAGGGAGAGAGGGATTACGATTCAGGACACTCTGGTCCGGAGAGGTCCGACAGAGACAGAAGATATGTGCGCCGATCCCGATCTCGCTCTCCTCCTCCCAGGACTTCTGTACCGCCCACGGTAGTAGTAGCCCGTCCTCCTGAAACTTCACGGCCTAAGCCGTCTTCTCAAGCTCCGAGGCCCGATCCTCCACGTGGGACTGAAATGGCCACCTCCTCAACTACGGCACCGGTCGCGACTGATCCGACCGGGGAAGGAGCACTTAAATTGGCATAGATGAGGAAGGAATTCTCCGATATCTGTTTTGACGGTTACGTCTTTCCTCCACATCTGAAGAGGATTCCGCCATCAGCTGAAAACACTATCCATGATTATGTTGTGGACATTTTTTTTCAGTATAAGGAGTGGGCAAGGGCCGCAAGGAAAGCGTCCAAAATAGCATTTGATCGGGCTGTTGCCATTGAAAATCTTGAGAAGGATTTGGGTCAAAAAGACCGAATCGTGAAAGTGCTCAACGTTGAGGCTGAATCCTCCCGTAAATCAGAAATGGAAGCTCTGAAAAATGTCGATAAAGTAAACTCGGCCATAACCAGAATGAAACAAGAGCACTATACCGCCATCGAAGACATGGGTCATAGGAACACCACTATTACCGCCGAGAGGGATGCCGCTCTTAAAGAGCTTAATGAGCTGAAATCAAAATTCTCCGATATGGCGAGGGAGAAGGACGCGGCCAATGTCTCTACTCAGGAGGCCTGTGATCAGGCGGTGGTGCTCCGGAAGGAGAAGGAAGCGGCTATGGAAAAAGTCCGCGAAGCTGAAGCTGGGGTTGATGAGAAGGTACGACAGGCGTAGGCCAGGATTGAGGCTGAAGTAGAAGAGCTACTTGTCACCTACAATGCCAACGTGCTAAGGCACCGAGATCTGACATGGCTCGATGATTACCCAAAACATCTCTACAACGCCTGGAACCTACTGGTTGAGGAGGAGAAATCTGGGCACCCTGATGAAGCCATCGATGAATTCGAGCTGGAAAACCGCATACTCAATGATGACGAGAAGAAAGTTCTCCATGGATCCATGATTTCTTACGAGAAGGAGAGGCTTGGTGCCCAGTCTCAGGAAGTTGGAGAAAGCTCTGGTGCTGAGCACCATATTTCGAGTTCTGAGATTGTCGTGTCATCTCAGCCAGAGCCAACTCCGTTGATCGATTCCCAGCCTATACCGGCATATGATCCTGACCGACCACATCTATCTCCTATTAAGGAGCATCCTTCTGAAATCGTTCAGACGACCTCGAGCCACCCCGAGGAAGGTATTCTGAACTAATTTCTTGTACATTTGGATTGAAGAGCTTGTATAGAAGTGTATACTAACAAAATGATTCTATCTCTTTGATCAGTGACTGAAGCGGCACCAGTTGCACCTTTCGTAGCCCAGGAATCATGCCAAGTGTCGGAGGCCATCATCTCCGAGGCGATCTCGGTTGTGACAGTTGCTCCGGCCGAGGTAACTCAGGGGAGCTCACTTTCCTTAGATGAACAAATGATAAACGAGCTCCTTGGCCGACCGAGTGATCCTTTTGCAGACTTACCGTTTGGCCCGGGCGGATTCTCATCTGCTTCTGACATCTCAACTCAGACGGCGCATAGTGAGGCCCGAGCACAGCGAGAAGCAACGATGTTGGCTGAGATTAATGCCGAGATGGCGGCGACGGCGGACGGTGGCAGCTTAGATGGCGGATCAGTAGCGCAAGGCCCTACACCCCTTATGATTGTATCTCCCGGGGGCACGCTCGTCGATGCTAGTGCACCGGTCCCGTCCTCGGTTACAGATCATGTTCCTCCAACTCCTCCTGCGGGAACTATCCCCATAGGCTCTAGCTCGGAGGATGATGTTGACATCATGCCTTCGTCCGAGGGAAGCCCGCATAAGGAGAAAGGCTCTAAACGAAAAATCATTGGTGGTTCCAGTAGCTCCTCGAGGAAGAAGAAGCTGAGGAGACAGAAAGATTAGATGGACTTTTCTTTTTTATTTTAGGCATGTGTTTTTCCTTTTTGCAGTCAGGAATTTTTTTATCTTTTTCTTTTCGTAGGCCGTGTTTAGATGCGGGTTCAGCCCCTGCTAGTAGGAATTTTTCTGTTGGAAAAGGCTCGTGTATGAACTATGGCTTTTGATTAGTTGAAATAAAATTTTGTCTTCTTGTTTCAACTCAAATTCCTTCTACGCTTAAATGTTGCAGTGTTCGGACTTCAGTCTGATGTGATTTCATTATTTTGACGCTTAAGCATAGCTTGTTTTATCTGTTAAGTCTGGAAATTTCGGACTTGATTTGTGATCGGAGATTGAATCGGATTAGTACACCATGTAGTTTCGGGTAATGATTAACACTTGATCCTGCCCCCAGTTCTGGGGTGTAGTTACGGTGATCATCTTGCGATCATAAGGAGGGAGGATCGAGCGATCGAACCACATTTGTTTCCTTATGAATCGTTTTATCCACACTCTGGGGACACAAGTCATCTCGTGAGCGGTTGTTTACACTCCGACTCGCACTTCGGGAGTTCGGAATCGACTGTTTATGCTTCGTTTCGCACTCTGGGAATATGGAGTTGAATGGTTATACTCCTTCTCGCACTCTGGGAGTTCGGAGTCGAATGTTTATACTCCGATTCGCACTCTGGGAATACGGAGTTGAATGGTTATACTCCGTCTCGCACTCTGGGAGTTCGGAGTCGAATGTTTATACTCCGTTTCGCACTCTGGGAATACGGAGTTGAATGGTTATACTCCATCTCGCACTCTGGGAGTTCGGAGTTGAATGTTTATACTCTGTTTCGCACTCTGGGAACACGGAGTTGAATGGTTATACTCCGTCTCGCACTCTGGGAGTTCGTAGTTGAATGTTTATACTCTGTTTCGCACTCTGGGAATACAGAGTTGAATGGTTATACTCCGTCTCACACTCTGGGAGTTCGGAGTCGAATGTTGGATTGTCGTGTGTCAATCCTATAATCATAGGTGTAATGACATGCCCCCGAGCTCGGGTTTCACTTAGCGAGTGACCGGTCATATCACAGTCACTCTCTTTCTGAATAAATCCCACCACGTGATGGGACTTAGCTCTTCGTGCATCGTGATGTCGTACATTGTATTCAATGAATCACAATTCTGGCTCGAAGAGATGGCAGTTTATTGCTGAAATAAGAAAATGTGGCAAAGTCAGTTTCCTTATTACTGAATTTAAATTTCGAAATGCGGAAACAAATTGCTAAATAAGGTATAACGAAATAAATAAAGCCTGTCATGTGTAATAGCGACGGAGACTCTCGCTGTTCCAGGCCCTTGGCAAATCAAGACCGTCAACGGTCGATAGTTTGAATGTGCCATTCCCAAGTCTTCGTGTAATCACATATGGTCCTTCCCAATTTGGTTTCATGTGTGAAGGAACTGGATAGATCCTTTTGAGAACGAGATCGCCGAGTTCAAAGGTTCGAGGGCGAACTTTGGTATTGTACAATCGGGCAACTCGATTTCGATACGCGGCTGCTCTCAAATCAGCCTCTTCCTGTTTCTCATCCAATAGATCCAAAGATTCAGCAAGCAATATAGCGTTCGTTTTTGGATCGTAGTAAGTCACGCGATGGGAAAACACTTCCATCTCGACTGGAATAACGACCTCTGTGCCATAAGATAGGGAAAACGGGGTGTGTCCGGTCGTGGTCTTGTGAGTCGTTCGATAAGCCCATAATGCCATAGGAAGTTCATCAACCCATTAGCCCCCGGCCTTTTCCAGTCGTTTCTTTAGGATGGATTTTATAACTTTATTGACAACTTCAACTTGTCCATTTGCCTGGGGATGTGCGACTGCCGAGAATTTTTTATGGATATGAAACCGTTGACAAAAATTCTTGAATTCTGCGCTTTCGAATTGGGTTCCGTTATCGGTGATGATGGTATGCGGAAGCCCAAATCGACAGATGATGTTGCGAACCACAAAATTTATCACTTTCTTTGTCATAATGGTTGCGAGGGCTTCAGCTTCAGCCCACTTTGTAAAGTAGTCAACGGCAACGATGGCGTACTTCGCACCACCTTTTGCCAGAGGTAGAGCGCCGATGATGTTGATGCCCCCACATCGCGAATGGCCAGGGACTGACCATTTGAGTTAACTCGGTAGGCGGGGCTCTTGGAATTCGAGCATGTTTCTGGCACCTATCGCACTTTCTGGCATAGTTCGATGCATCTCGGTTCACTGTCGGCCAGTAGTATCCGTATCGGAGTATCTTTTTAGTGAGAGATTGTCCACCGGCGTGATCGCCACACGCTCCGTCGTGTACGTCATGTAATACTCGTTTGATTTCATCGTGTGCGATACATTGGAGGAGAGGAACAGAATAACCTCTTCTGTACATGACTCTATCTTGAATGATGAACCTTGAGGGTTTTCGTAGAATTTGTCTTTTCTCATTTCTATGCTCAGGCAACGTCCCATTTTCAATGTAATTTTGATACGGAGTCATCCATGATTCTCTACTGGGAGCGGTTTCAAACACAAAATTCATCTCTATTTGATCGATGCTCGGGGAGGCCAAAGTTTCAACGGGGACAAGTCCCATTTGCTGCGCTTCACCTGTGTTGGCTAACTTTGCCAATGAATTGGCTTTTTGATTGCGTTCTCGAGGTATATAATAAATGGCATAATAATCAAACTGATTCAGTACTTTCTGAACTTGAGCCAAGTAAGCAGCCAGCCTTCGATCTCTCGCTTGATATTCTCCCCGTACTTGACATACCACTAACTGTGAATCACAATAAATTTCCACAGCGATAATCCTCAAATCTCTAGCAAGTTTTAGGCCGGTTAAGAGGGCTTCATATTCAGCTTCGTTATTGGTTGCATGAAAATCGAACTTCAAAGCGTAACATATAGATCGGCCTTCGGGCATCTCAAGTACAACACCAGCGCCCGAACACCGGTCGTTTGATCTACCGTCAGTGTGCAACTTCCAGATGTATCCGTGGGATTTACTGGTTTCGGGCAAGTCCTCTAAAACGGTAAATTCGGCTATGAAATCTGCCAGGACTTGTCCTTGAATGGCTCTCCGCGGAGCATAAGTGATATCAAATTGGCTTAATTCAATGTTCCATTTGAGTAACCTACCAGACGTCTTAGGCCGCGTGAGGACCTGTCGTAACGGCTGATCGGTATACACAGTAAGAGGGTGAGCTCGGAAGTAAGGGCGGAGCTTTCTTGAGGCAATAAGCCAGTTTCTCTAGTCTTGGGTAATTTATTTTAGCTCCTGTTAGCCGTTTACTGACATAGTAGACCGGTTTCTGCACTTTATCTTCCTCCCGAACTAAAGCGGCACTGATCGCGTGCTCTGATACTGCCAGATAAAGGTACAGTTGCTCGTGGTCAACTGGTTTTGACAAGATCAGAGGCGTAGAAAGATGTTGAACCAGCGATCGGAATGCGCCTTCACACTCCGTGGTCCATTCAAAGTTTCGTTTCCCTTTTCGGATCAGATCAAAGAAAGGAATGCATTTACCGGTGGACTTCGAGATGAACCTGCTCAATGCTGCCACTTTCTCGTTTAGGCTTTGGACTTGCTTTATGGTTCTTGGGGTTTGCAGGTTCCTTATTGCCCAGACCTTTTCGGGATTCGCTTCTATCCCTCGAGCGTTGACGATGAACCCGAGGAACTTTCCAGACGCAACGCCGAAGTGGCACTTTAATGGGTTAAGTTTCATTCCATATTCCCGGAGGATGCGGAACATCGAATCTAGATCTCTGACATGATCCATGGAGAATCGAGATTTCACTAGCATATCATCCACATAAACCTCCATGGTCTTCCCGATCTGGTTGGCGAACATCCGGTTGACCAAGCGTTGGTATGTTGCTCCGGCGTTCTTTAGACCAAATGGCATGACTTTGTAACAGTAGAGTCCCAGATCGGTCACGAAGCTGGTATGTTCATGATCAGGTAAATGCATGGGTATTTGGTTGTAGCTAGAATAAGCATCCATAAAAGATAGTAATTCATGTCCGGCTGTCGAATCTACGAGCTGGTCAATTCGAGGAAGTAGGAAACTATCTTTCGGACAAGCCCTGTTTAAGTTGGAGTAATCGACGCAAGTTCTCCATTTTCCGTTCGGCGTTCGAACCAATACGGGGTTGGACACCCATTCTGGATACAAGGCATCTCGAATAAAACCATTCGATTGTAACTTATCAACCTCCTCCTTAAGGGAGGCAGATCTCTTTGGATCCATGTCGCGCCTTTTCTGCTTGACCGGGACATATCGCTGGTCTATATTCAGGGAGTGACTTGCAATGTTTGGCGAGATCCCGCACATGTCAGAGTGTGTCCAGGCGAAGATGTCGAGATTCGCCTGGAGAAATTCAACCAATTCCTGTTGTGTCTGCTTGCTCAGTTGAGACCCAACCTTTAGCATCCTCGAATCATCATCTTCACTGATTGGGACGTCCACAGTCAGTTCGGCCGGAGAAGCTTGACTCTCCTTAGATTCGTCTTTATCCTCACTGTCCCTAGGGTCAAGGTCTTTTAAGAATTGGTTGTGGTGCCCGGGCCGAGGCCCAGGCATCAATTGTCAATCATCAATAGAACGGACGCAAAGAGATTCCTCTACGCCCTTTCCCTTCTCCTTTCGTTGTGCCCCACGCAACTCAGCAACATAGCAGGCCCTTCTCGTCGCCTGATCTCCTTGAACGATTCCAATCCCACGATCGGTGGGGAATTTCAGAGTCAAGCACCATGGGGCGATGGCTGCCTGGAACTCAACAAGGGCCGTTCGGCCCAAAAAAGCGTTATAAGGTGAATCAATCTCTAAAACAACAAACTGTAACACCCAGACTCTCCGGCGTTATCCAACCCCCAATTCCACCGGTAGTTCTGTTACTCCAATGGGTATCGTAGCACTTCTGTTAAAACCGTGGATTCGGGATTGGCAGGGTTTCAAATCCTTTGCTTCCATCTTCATCAAGTCGTAGGCCCGTTTAAGCAAGATATTCACAGAGCTCCCACTGTCAACCAGGATCCTCTTCATCCAAGCAGGACCTACCTGGGCAGATATGACAAGTGGGTCAATTGAAAGGGCCTCAACCTTATCAGCGTCTCGGCTTCTGAATATGATATCATCAGACATTATCTTCAATTGTTTAGCCGGAGTTCCATCTTCACAGTTACTACAACATTCGAAGTCCGCATGCCGGATAGAATTAGCATACGACTCCATTTCCCCCCAGCTTCTGTCTGCTGGGTGGGGACCACCACTTATTGTGTTGATAACCAACCTCCCGCCCGCACGAGCGGGTTCTTCCTGCCTTTCTTGGTTTTGTGAACGATTCTGATTCGAGGGGCCCGCTCCACTAGGCTGCGGCACCCGCACAAACTGATCTAACTTCCTCTCTCTGATTAACTTCTCGATGAGGTCCTGTAAATGTCGACACTCATTGGTATTGTGGCCATAGCTTTCATGGAATCTACAGAACTTTATTGTTTGGACCTGTCTCTCCGACGAGGGTTTCGGAGCAGGCTTCTTATACTGCACAGTGTTGCAAGTCTGTAAGTATATGTTCTCCAATGACGTATTCAACGGCGTGTAATTGTCAAACATTTGAGCCCTACGTTGTGGGCCTCGGTTCTGGTCTCTCTTCTTATCCTGGCCATTGTTGCCTCTCAGCTGGGTTTGCTTGTTCTGTATATTCAGCTGAACTCTTCCGGAACTCTCACCGGACTGCTTAACCGCTACGTTACTCTGTATTCCCTCAATATTGGGCCTCACATCGTCCTGTTTCATAGACTGTTTCGCGTCCTCTTGCCGTAAGAATTGAGCGGCTTTGGAGTAGAAACGGTCCAACGACGCGGGCGGTTTCCCGGCTAACCAATTTCCAAATTCAGAATCGGGATCGATCCCTTTGGTTAATGCCATCAAGATCGAGTTATCGTTGGGATTACTAATTTCAACACATGCTGCGTGGAACCTCTCCAAATAACGCCTAAGCGTCTGTCCATGTGCTTGGTAACACTAGACAGGGTGTTAACGTCTTTCGGTCTAGCGACATGCATACGAAACTGCTCTACAAACCTTTTAGCCAGTTGATCAAACGAAGAGATGGATCTAGGAGGCAACCTCGTAAACCACATTGTTGCGATTCCCCCTAGAGAGATGGGGAAACTTCTATACTTCACTGCATCGTCAGCTCTTGTAGCACTCATTGACCATTCATATTTCAAAATATGTTGATTCGGGTCACTATTTCCTTCGTACATTGGGAGAGTTGGCATCCTGAATCGCCGAGGGGGTTCAGCGTATAATACCTCGTCTATAAAAGGGGTATGACTACGAGAGATTCCCTAATCGTCATTAGTGAGCCCCTGACTCTCGCGAATCATTTGATGTATCATGGTCGAGATATCTGACACTGGCACATTCTGGGCAGGCTGAGCTAAGGTGTGGTCGGGTTCCACAGTGCGAGTTTGGACCGGGCGCTGTCAACGGTCCACGTTTTGCCTCCTTGGCTCAGCGTCTTCTGGGACATATGGTTCAGGAGTATGTCCGCGCTGCTGATTGTTTGGCTCTGATGGATTCCGGGTATCAACCCTCGTTTCTACCGCGGCGGTCATAGCGCGGTTGTCCGTGGTGTACTGTGGAGCCGTGCCTCCTCATGTCGAGGGTCCTGTTTGGAAGCTGGTCGACGGCCCTGTCCTTAACTGCCCAACGGTCAAGGCGGGTTGATATCCAGTAGTTTGAGTGTGACTCCCTTCTAACCGGGGACGGGTAGACCTGTGGTGATAATCAGATGAGGCGGAACTTTCAGTAGACGCGCGGGACACATCATCCCTCCTGGACCTTCTGCGGCTTTGGCGGTTTAGTTGATTGGTCAATTCAACATTGGCGCGCAACTGCTAAGCCAATTGTTGTCGGCTTTGAGTCAGTTCCTGTAGCAACACTTAGAACTCTTGTCATGTGACTGGCCCTGACGGATCCGAGTGAACGGTGTTGTCCTGATTGGAAGAAAGCTGTTGTGTGGGATTCTGCCTATCCCTGCCTTCTTGCTCTGCAGCGGTAGCGCCAGTTCTTGTGCTAACCATTTTCAGTGGTGGAGTGCTTTCCTAGATTTTATGCAAATCTGAATAGAATGGAAGGATTCCGGATCAGATGTCTGGATCTTCCTTTTGGATTTATGCAATCCGGTATCGACGGTAGATCCAAGGAGCAGGAGAAAAAGCTGGTTCTCTCAGTGAAAGCACCAAAGTGTTTGTACCAAAAATGGGCACAACACTCTTCGGGAGTTATTTGAAGAGATAAAATGAAGAATATAAATGTAAAACAGAGATTATCTAACAAAAACTCCAACGAACAAGAACGTAAAATGCAAAGACAAGCAATTTAGAGTGGTTCGGCGTAGTGCTTACGTCCACTATGAAGTTCTGATGATTTTATTGGTTCTCTTTCGATGATTACAAGAAGTTACAGCGAACAACAGTGAATTACAGTTTAGAATTCGAATTCAATAGTAGGAATAAGATGCAAATCTCAATCCGGCAGAGTCTGGACGCTTCTGACAAAGATCCCTTTTCTATATGCTCTGGGGCCCTATTTATAGGCGTAGGAGGCTGAGATTCTGCTCAAACTTCGGGAGACTTGGCCTGGCATGTGAGGGGACCCACGCGACCATTTCCAGAAAGTTTCGCCTCGATCTGTGATCAATACGAATCCATTTCGTATCGATCAAGATGATGTCCAATTAACCTGAAATTTGGCAGGGACATTCTTCAGTGTGTATGCAAGCTTCCCTGAAAATCTCATTGGATTTGGATCAGTGGATTGCGAGATATCGTTGATACGAAATGGCATTCATTGCTGGTTGTTCCGTTCGACTCCATGACTTCGAGTCGATCCCATCGTGTCGATCACTGCACGTGCTTCTGAGATGATGTGGCACGCGCACTTCGTTTCGATCCAGTATTTCCTCCGCGTTGACCACTTCGACTCCATGTATCTCACCTCGTTTGCTTCAATGGACTACATGTCACCCTAGTTAGTTGACTTGTTGGATACGAATAAGTCAATGGGCATGGATTCATTGTGAGGTCCTCTGATGGATACGAAGAGCGCTGGTCTGATGGACATGAAGTAGACACTAGCTGATGGTTGCGAGACACGTCAACCGTTGATGGACACGAATCTGACCAATGCGAACTCGATGGGTTCGAACGTTGCCAACCTGATCGTTACAAAGCCATGGGGACTTGCCGATGCAAAGCGGATGATGGACACGAGCTGGATGGATATGAAGCAGACACTCGACCAATCGAATTGAGTTGTACCAATTATCGATGGACACGAAATCCATCGATACGAACTTTATGGATTCGAAACACGACCACCTTTATCGATATGAAACAGTGTTCCCTGATGGATACGAAGAACACATCATTGATGGATACGAAAACATGCTTTTCCCTCCAACTCGTATCCATCATAATTTGAGCATATGAACTCAGATTGTCTTGAAACTTGGAACGTTGGCTCCCTTTGCTCTCCTAGTCATGTCTCATTATTTGTAGCTCGATCCGAACTCAGACAAAATTCATCGATATTCATGACAAGCGATATTTGGAATCCAATCAATTTCTTGGTGTCCTGGCCTTGCCAAAAAGCGGGATAACAAAATCAAATCAAATCATGGTAAGAAACAAAATTACAGAATGCTTCCAAGCAAATAGAAACTTAAATGAAAGTCATTTAATCCAAAGCAATAATATAGATCTGATCCAAGAATGTTTTAAGGATCGAAATTCACTGTACAATGAAAAATTTGAAAAGCAATACGAGATAAAAGAGACTTACTTTAAATATGAATTCTTATTTATCGGAGATAAAAACTATTTGAGAGAGTTTTAGAACTTTGATTTTGCTCGAAGTTAATTTTGAATGTAGATGAATGAAAGAGGAAAAGAGAAGAACGTGATTTATAAGAAAAGTCAGCAAAGTTAGTTAACCGCCCGATCAGATTTAAATGAATGGCCCAGATTCACGCTAGAATATGAAAAGGCAAGATGCATTGAGGGTTTCGAGATGATTGACTTGGAAAGTCAAGGGCTTCCCTTCACAAGGGGAGGGCAAATGTTACAACCAAATATCCTTTCGACCCTGTCGAATCCCGATTGAATAGAAGACAAAGAAGAATAAGAGAAAGAAGCTCCAGTAAGACCTTTCGAAAGGGTTGAAGGGATGCACAATCAAAGACTAGAAATATCACAACCTTTCGAAGGGGTCAAAATGGTGCACCCTTCCGCTTCAAGAGATCCCTTTTCAAAGTAGGTGCTTCATCATAAATGAAGACCTTTCGATTGAGTTAAAGAAACACCTTTCGAAGACAATGAAAGAAAACTCTTTATATGTGCGCCAAACCTTTTGAAACCAAAGGTTTCGCCTTCGTTTAAACCACTCAAAAACTTGCCTTAGACAGAACAACCCTTTAAAAACCATAAGCAAGCCTTTCGAATCGGTTGAAGCCTTTAACATCTAGGAAAGGTTCTGCATCAGTTCGCAAGCATGCATTTGGAAGTTACTAGCAGCGTTGAAACCATCAGCATTTCAACACCTTCGAAACACTTGGAAACTGCCTATCGACAGATTCAAAAGCTCCTACCTTTATTCCTTGTGACAACAAAGCAACATAAAGAAGAAATGGCGCAATAACCCATTCGACGAAGACGGAGGCATTCGAACCCATTTGAAATCATTTCAAAGAGGTGCGTAGGTGTTAGAAGTGTCGGAAGGTATATGTTATCCGTAAAATATTGTCAAGAATGAAAGTATGAAAGAAGGAGCATGAGCATTGATGAGGATCAGAAGGCATTGGAGTGATTTCTGTAAACATTAGATAAGGCTTTCAACATGAAGATAATATCATAAGCAAAACATTCCGAAGAGGCAAAAATGACGCTTCAGCAACATTTTGGATAAGCAAGGAGCTTTCGACAAGGTCAAAAGGTACCCATCGAAGGCAATAAGTAGCATACTTTCTGCACATGCAACAAACCATTCGGAACAACTGGTTTCATCTTTGTCTAGATTCATCAGAAGAACATTCGGCAAAAATAACCCTTTCGAAAGCATATGTTAGCCTTTCGAATTGGTTAGAACCATCCTCACCTATAAAGAAAATATTATACATCTAATAATGCCAAAAGATGAGGTTCCGCACTAGCCAATGTAACGACCCAAATTTTTAGTAACATTATTTTGGATAATTAATTAGCTGAATTAAATAAAATATTGTGATTTTTAGGGGATTGAGATTTGTGATTAAACTAAGGGGCAGCCGTGCCTAAGAGAATAAATCAACTAAAATGAACTAAAATAAAATGGGTAAAGGCAAATAGATAAGGGGCAATATAGGAATATGATGCATCCTTATACCCTTAACCTCGTCATCTGCACGTTCATTTCCATATTCACATAAGAAAAAGAAACATGAGGTCGGCCACCATTAAGGAAAGAAAAGAGAAGATAAGCAAGATTTCTAAGGAAAAGCTTAAGCAACTTAATCAAGATCAAACCACAAATCCTTAATCTCAAAGCTAAGGTGAATAATGACTATTTCTATTGTTTTTGTTTTTAAGGTTAAACCAGATTTATCTTTTAAGGTTATGCCATGTTTTTGAATGATTAAATGTTTATATTTGCTTGTTGATGATTTATGATATTTCATACAGATATTGTGATATGTTTTCATGTGAAAACACTATTACATGAAATCCAAATGCCCTGTTATTTTAGATATAAATCAGAAATAATATTTTAGATGTGGGTTTCAATTTTCATAATTTTCTGAATTAGTGTGGATTTAATATTAATTTTCTAGTGAAGAAAATGGTTATTCAGGTTTAAAATAATTTACAGCTAAATCATTTATGTTTTGGGTTTGAAATTAATATATGTTGGAAAACATATTAAAAATGATTTTACGAAATTTTTATAGAGTTTTCCTAAGTGTTTTAATAGATATATAAAATTATCTAAGGTATGAGACTGAAATGTTCTATATAATTATAAATGGAGAAAGGGTATTTTGTAAATAAATCAAATTGCTTATTTTTGAAGTTTCGATAGAATTTTTATAAAAGAAATTAGCAACCAATAATATTTTGACAAACATGGCAGGTTAGTTGAAAAGATTGCATTAAAAATGCTAAATATTAGTTTAAACATGCTTTTTACCTATTTAGCCACTTTCGGTACCTGGGTTTCGACTTAGTAGTTCCGCCACCATCACCATCAAAACCAATGCGCATGGCATCAAGTCTTGGTGTGCAGCGAATTGGATATAAGCGGATGGTATTGGGTCGAAACCAGGGGTTCCGAAGGGGTCGAAGCGCTACTTTGCTTTAAACCGAAATCTCGAATACTTTGCTTTTGAAGGGTATGCTTTCGACTTGGTTAGCTTTGACTAGGTCAAAATGTTTTAAAGGAATGGTTTCGAAGAAGTTGCGCCTTTTGTTTTAAGTAAATGCTTTCGAAGGGGTCGAATCCCTTAGCTACCGTTTTCAACCTTTCGAAGCAAATGGTTTCAAAAGGTATAATTTTTTTAAAATCCAAGCCATTTCTCCAATGCTTTCGATGGGTTGGTTTCGACACCATCACTTCTTTACTTAGGGGATGCTGTCAAAAGAGTGCTTTCAACTTAAATGTTTTATGACCCTTTTGCTCTATTGAAGGTAGAACCCAAAGGTTTCGAAGGAGATAGGTTTAAATGGTTTTGAAAGGTTTTTCCATGTGTTTTAATTGAACCCAAATGGTTTAGAAAGGTTTTATGTTTTAATGCTTTCGAATGGTTTTAATGAAGTTTTCAGGGGTGTTTCCCCAATGGTTTCGAAAGGTTTGAAAGGAAAGGTTTTCCAATGTTTTTGAAAGGTAATGTTTAAGTGTTTTAAAGGTAGGATGTCTAAGGTTTTATAGCTTTCGAAGGAAAGGTTTTTCAATGTTTTCTAAAGGTTTATATGAATTGTTTCGAAAGGGATGTTTTGGCCTGTCGGCCTAGGCTATAAAAAGGGTTTACTTCGTTTCTAAAGGGGTACTTTTAATGGATTCGAAAGGGGTACTTTTAAAGGTTTAAATGTTAACATCAACAAAGATTTGTGTAAATTATGCATAACATGGAAAAGTGATTTTGAGTAAGGCATAGAGTATTTATTTTCCCTGTTTAAAGTATGATTTAAAGGTTTAAGTCAATTTGAGAAGAATAGGTTTTGAAGGAAAATTTAAGGGAAGATTACCCTAAGTAAAATGACTCAGATATAAGAATACCAGATGAGACTGGTATAGGGTCGCGCCCTATACTTTAGCTATTAGCCCTAGCTAATTTAGTCTAAAATTCAAGTGCATGGGGCTTTGTCACATGTATGACTAAAATGATGTTACAAAAAGAAGGAAATATATTTGCACAGAGGTAGGTTATTAGTGAGCCCACAAAACCACTAGGATTAGGTGACCTAGAGAAAGTAAGTTAGGGATTGACCATCCAGAAGATGAGTATCTTATAGATGATAGTTTATTTGTTTATATTGTATAGTAGGCCCGAGTCAGCCAAAGTTAGTAGTTATCCAAACAAAACGATAATGTTTAGGCAGATAATCCATTTATTACCTGATATGTATGTTTACATGATAATGCTTTGCAGTTTTAACCAGTTCTGGTTGTAGGATTATGATTTGCAGAGGATATGTTTTAAAAGGATATTACTGAGGGGATACCATTCTGCTAAGCGATGTGATCTCACTTAATATCAAATAACCAAGATGTATAGTATTATTCAAACCAGGCTTTATGTCTTACTGGAGTTTATGTTTTTCCTCTTAAAATCTCGGGTGCTCAAAATAGATTTAAGTTGGCTGAGGGTTGAGGTTAACAAGATTTAGTAGGTTGGCGAATAAAGCTTCCAAAGACGAGTAGGTGGTTGACGGATAGCTATTTAGGAGTTTTTGTTTCATTTGTTTTATTCTGCTGAGTTGTATTAAGTCAATTATGACTATTCAGTACCCTGTTAATCCAAGGGGGCATCTACATATGACTCTCTTGTCATATTTTATAATAATTATATTTGATCTGAACCTGGGAAACGATTGGGATTATGTAACGAAATATGAAACATGTTTTGTGAAATGTAATCGAAAAAGTTTTTTTGAAATCTTTGATTTTGTTTAATATTCACGTGCTTCTGATATTATGGATACCATTAACATAACCGTATTTGGTCAGCGGAAGTTGATACTATGGATGACTGCAGCATCTGTAGCGCTTAGCTTCGGGCCTCCAGATAGGGTATGTTACAACTTGGTATCAGAGCATAGGTTTATGAAAAACTTTAAACTAAAATGATTTTTGAAAAAATAATCCTAAGGAATTAGAGATAAAATCGGGGTATAGGAAAACGCTATAGTGAGGTACTTGTATTTTTTATATATAAGCGTACGCTATATCTCTAGTTTCCTATCTCTCTTAGGCTATTCTTCTATGTCTCACGAGGCTTGAATACATATATGGATGCTAGAAGGTTTGAGGAGTTGGCTAGGTATGGACATGCCACTGTGGATACAATGATGAAGAGCAATGAGAAGTTCATAAGGCTATTGAAGCCTGAGTTAGCAAGGTCTACATTACTCATATTAGGGATCCTTGTGATGTTGTAGTAGAGATAGTGTTGAGACATGAGGAAATACTTGCTTCTTTAGAGAAGAATAAGGCAAAGGAATTCCAGGTGGGGTAGAGTTAGAAAGGGAAGTTCTTTCATAAGAAAGGTGCTAAGAAAGGTGGAGTTGCTAAGAAGCGAAAGGCAGAAGTGGTTTGTTACAAGTGTGACAACAAGGAACACTATGCCTATTAGTGCCAGACTAGCAAAGAAAAGAAAACTGCGGAGAAGAAAGAGGTGAGGTGGTTCAACTGCGATCAAATTGGTCACTATAAGAACCACTACAAAGAGCCTGCTAAGGATGGAAGGGGCAAAGTATTTGCATTAGAGCCAGCTACCTCAAGGCCAACAGCGCAGAAGAAAGGAAAAGCAGTGTTGGGAGGTACGCTTTTGATCCATGGTATTTCAGTTAGTGTTCTGTTTGATACCGGTGCATCACATTCTTTTATATCTCGTTGTTTGGTAGATAAGCTAAACCTAGAACTCTCATACTTAGTTACTTTCTTAAGTGTTGCAAATCCGATAGGAGGGTATGCGACGCTTGGGATGAAGTGTGGCCACTTAGAGTTCGATTTGTTAGGTCATACCTTTGTTTGCAATTTGCATGTGTTTGATTTCGTAGGGTTCAGAATTATTTTGGGTATGGATTGGTTGAGTAAGTACGATGCTAGGATATTTTTCCATGATAGGAAAATATCGCTTAGACACCCTGAATGTAGTGATCGGACTGTGTATACCATAGAAAACCCTAGCTGTGAGGTGAATGCTTTGTTGGGTGTTGAGGAGTTGGAAGATGATTTGAATCGAGTTTTCGTGGTTAGAGTATTAGTGGATGTTTTTGAACCAGTAGTAGGATTGCCACCGAGATGAGCCATTGAGTTTTAGGTAGCATTGATGCCCAGAGCAGAACCAGTAAGTAGGCCGCCAAGTAGGATGACCCATACAGAGATGATAGAGTTGAAGGTGCAGTTGGTGGATTTGGAAGTCAAGAATTTTATTAGACATAGTAGTTCACCTTGGGGAGAAGCCACAGTGTTTGCTAAGAAGTCGGGCGGATCGTTGAGGTTATGTATCGATTATTGTAAGTTGAATGAGAAGACGATAAAGAATCGATATCCGTTGCCTAGAATTGACGATTTGTTCGATCGGTTGAGTGGAGCCAAGGTATTTTCTCACTTGGATTTAGCAACAGCTTTCCATCAACATAGAGTAGTAGAGGATAGTATTCCTTTGATGGCGTTTAGCACCAGATATGGATCGTACGAATTGTTAGTTATGCCGTTCGAACTAACTAATGCGCCAGCATACTTTGTGGATTTGATGAACCAAATTTTCCTAGAGCACTTGGATAGGTTTGTATTGGTGTTCATAGATGATATTTTGATATACTTAGGAGATGAAAGGGAGCATGAAGTTCATCTTAGAGGTGCTTGAGACACCGAGGCAGCATCAACTGAAGGTGAAGTTTTCGAAGTGTCATTTCTAGAATAAGGAAGTGACGTTTCTTGGTCATGGAGTCTCAAAGAAAGGGTTATCTGTAGATCCGACTAAGATTGAAGTAGTAAATAATTTTAAGAGACCCAAGACAGAGACCGAGATAAAGAGTTTTCTTGGATTGGCTGGATATTATAGGAGTTACATAAAGGATTTTTCACGGATAGTCGCATCGATGACCAAGCTAACCCGAAGGGATGTGAAGTTTGTTTAGACGAATAAGTGTGAGGAAGCATTCCTGAGCTTGAAACACTTATTGACCCATGCACCTATGTTAGTTGTTCCAGAAGGGAATTAGGACTTGGTAGTTTATACAGCTGCGTGTGCAACCGGGTTAGGAGCTGTGTTAATGTAGAGAGGTAAAGTGAAAGCCTATGCGTCTCGACAACTTAGACCGCATGAGGTTAGATATCCAAGGCATGATTTGGAATTAGCTACGGTGATATTTGCACTGAAGTTGTGGAGACATTACCTTTTGAGATAGAGGTTTGAGCTTTATACTGATCATAAGTAGTCGAACTATTTGTTCTCTTAGAAGGAGCTGAACATGAGACAACAGAGATGGTTAGAATTCATTGCTCCTTATGATTTTGGAATTGAGTACACACCGGGAAAAGGCAATAAGGTTGCAGACGCACTTAGCAGAAAGCATCGAAATGCAGTGTTAGCAATGATAGCTAAGTGAAAAGATTTGGAAGCGTTATCGACTCGCAGAGTGTAGTGGAGATCTGAAGCTAGGTCTAGTGGACGATCTGTTGTGTTGTCTTGTTTAGAAGTTCGATCGGTAATGATTGAAAAGATTACTTCTAAATAGGAGAAGGATTCAGTATTAGTTGAATGGATCAAGAAGTTAAGGGATGGAACGGAGAGCGATGACTTAAAGGATTTTAGTCTTGATCAGAATTGGTGGTTGAGAAAGAAAGGTAGGTTATGTGTTCCGAATGTAGGAGACATAAGGAAGGAAGTTTTGGAGGAATGCCATCGTTCGAAGTTCACTATTCATCCGGGAGGAACTAAGAGGTATCAGGACATGAAGAGGAGTTTATTCTATGAAAGCATGAAGAGGGATGTAAGCTTATGGGTGAAGCGGTGTCTAAACTGCCAACAGGTAAAAGCCGAACATCAAAAGCCAAGTGGGTTGCTTCAGCCATTAGATATTCCAGTATAGAAGTGGGGTTCTATTTCTATGGATTTTATAGAAGGATTGCCAAGATTTAATAGAGGAAATGAAAGTATATGGGTCGTAGTGGACAGATTAACCAAGAGTGCCATTTCATTCTAGTTAAGTCAACTAGGACAACATCTGTTTTAGTAATTTATTTACGAATAATATAGTTAGACTTCATGGAATTCCTAGTAGTATAGTAACTATAGAGATTCCTTATTCACTAGTGAGTTCTGGAAGAGTTTATAGGAGATTTTAGGAACCAAGCTCATGATGAGTACCGCTTACCATCCACAGACTGATGGGAAAACGGAAAGAGTTAACAAAGTCTTGTAGGATTTGTTAAGAGCTTGTGTGTTTGATTTTGGGGGATCATGGGAAGACCATCTATACTTAGTTGAGTTTTCGTACAACAACACTTATCGAGCTAGTATAGGGATGGCACCGTTTGAAGCTTTGTATGGAAGGCCATGCAAATCACCAGTCTGTTGGTTAGAGACCGGGGATTGGTTGGTTCTTGGTCCATATTTGGTTAGAGAAGCTGCAGAGAAGATTGAATTGATTCAAGCTAGGATAAAGAAAGCTCAGTTTAGGCAGAAGAGTTATGCAGATAGAAGACGGAAAGACTTAGAGTTTTCTATTGGATATCATGTTTTAGTTAAGGTATCACCGATGATAGGTGTTATCAGATTTCAGAAATCAGGGAAATGGGCACCGATATTTGTAGGACCATTTCTTATTATAAAGAGGACCGAGAAACGTGCATATACAGTAGAGTTACCGAATAGTTTGGTAGGAGTCCACGATGTTTTCCATGTTTCTCATCTAAGGAAATGTATTAGGGATCCAGAGACTACTAGAGCACCGACTGCGTTAAAGGACTTAGTAGTAGAGCCAAATTTGACTATAGTTAGAAAGCCAGTTCGGATGGTTGCGGGAGAAGAGAAGAGGCTAAGGAACAAGACAGTCAGATTAGTGAAAGTTCAGAGGAGCGACTATGAGAGAGACTGTACTTAAGAGATTGAGAGCAGGATTAGAGATACTTATCCTGATTTGTTTGATGGTATGTTTTACCTTTATGATTGATTAGTTGTGCACCTTATCGTAATTTCGAGGACGAAATTCTTTAAGGAGGGGAGTCTGTAATGACCCTAATTTTTAGTAACATTATTTAGGATATTTAATTAGCTAAATTAAATAAAATAATGTGATGATTAGGGGATTTAGATTTGTAATTAAACTAAGGGGTACCCATGCCTAAGAGAATAAATGAAGTAAAATGAACTAAAATAAAATGGGTAAAGGCAAATAAATAAAAGGCAATATAGGAATAGGATGCATCCTTATACCCTAAACCCTTAACCCCATCGTTCACACGTTCATTTCCATATTCACAAATGAAAAACAAACTTGAGGTCGACCACCATTAAGGGAAGAAAAGAGAAGATAAGCAAGATTTCAAAGGAAAAGCTTAAGCAACTTAATTAAGATCCAATCTCAAAGCTAAGTTGAATAATGACTACATCTCTTATTTTCTATTGTTTTCAGTTTTAAGGTTAAACCTAATTTATCTTGAAAGGTTATGCCATGTTTTTGAATGATTAAATGTTTATATATGCTTGTTGATGATTTAAGATATTTCATATGGATATTATGGTATGATTTTATGTGAAAACCCTATTAAACGACATCCAAATGCCTTATGATTTTAGATTTAGGTCAGAAATGATATTTTAGAGATGGGTTACAATTTTCATAATTTTCTGAATTAATGTCGATTTATTAACAACTTTCTAGTGAAGAAAATGGTTATTTGGATTAAAAGTAATTTATGGCTAAATCATTTATGTTTTGGATCTGAAATTAATATATGTTGGAAAACATATTAAAATTGATTTTCTGAATTTCTGTAGAGTTTTTCTATGTATTTTAATAGATATTAGAAATTATCTAAGGCATGGGACTTAAATGTTTTATATATTTATAAAAGGAGAAGAAGTATTTTGTAAATAAATTAAATTGCTTATTTTTTAAATTTCGGCAGAACTTTGATAAAATAAATTAGCAACCAATGATATTTTGATAAACAAGGCAGGTTAGTTGAAAAGATTACTTTAAAAAGCTAAAAATCAGTTTAAACATGCTTTTTACCTACTTAGACACTTTCAGCACCTGGGGTTCCGACTTAGTAGTTCCGCTACCATCACCATCGAAACCAATGCACATGGCATCAAAGGCATGGTGCGCAGCGAATTGGATATAGATGGAAGGTATTAGGTCGAAACTAGGGTTTCTGAAGGGGTCTAAGCGCTACTTTGCTTTCGAATGAAAATACGCTTGCTTCGCTTTCGAAGGGTATGCTTTCTAACTGGTTAGCTTCGACTGGGTCAAAATGTTTTAAAGGAATGGTTTCGAAGAAGTTGTGCCTTTTGTTTCATGTAAATGCTTTCAAAGGGGTCGAAGCCCTTAGCTTCTGCTTTCTATCTTTCGAAGCAAATGGTTTCGAAATATATACTTTGTTATAAAATCCAAGCAACTTCTCCAATGCTTTCGATGGGTTGGTTTTGATACAATCACTTCTTTACTTAGAAAATTCTCTTAAAAGAGTGCTTTCGACTTAAATGTTTTACGAACCTTTTGCTCAGTTGAAGGTAGAACCCAAAGGTTTCGAAGGAGATAGTTTTAATGGTTTTGAAAGGTTTTTCCACATGTTTGACTTGAACCTAAATGGTTTCGAAAGGTTTGATGTTTTAATACTTTCGAAAGGTTTTAATGAATGTTTCGAAGGGGTGGTCCCCCCATGGTTTTGAAGGTTTGAATGGAAAGCTTTTCCAATATTTTCGTAAGGCAATGTTTAAGTGTTTAAAAGATAGAATGTCTAAGATTTTATAGCTTTCGAAGGAAAGGTTTTTCAATGTTTTCTAAAGGTATATATGAATTGCTTCAAAAGGGATGTTTTGGCCTTTCGGCCTAGGATATAAAAAGGGTTTACTTTGTTTCTAAAGGTGTACTTTCAATGCATTCGAAAGGGGTACTTTCAAAGGTTTAAATGTTATCATCAACAAAGATTTGTGTAAAGAATGCATAACATGGAAAAGTGATTTTGAGTAAGTCATAGAGTATTTATTTTCCTTGTTTAAAGTATGATTTAAAGGTTTAAATCAATTTGAGAAGAAAAGGTTTTGAAGGAAAATTTAAGGGAAGATTACCCTAAGTAAAATGACTCAAATATTAGAATACCCGATTGGACTGGTATAGGGTCGCGCCCTATACATTAGCTATTAGCCCCTAGCCAATTTAGTCCAAAATTCCATTATGTAGGGCTTTGTCAAAGGAAAGACTAAAATGATGTTACACACAGAAGGGAATGTATGTATACAGAGGTAGGTTATTAGTGAGCCCGCAAAACCATTAGGATCAGTTGACCTGGAGAAAGTAAGTTAGGTACAGATTTTACATAAGAGTGGCATCTAACGGATGTTAGATTATTTGTTTACATTATCTAGTAGGTCTGAGTCAGCCAAAGGTTAGTAGTTAGCCAAACAAAACTATAGTGTTCGGACAGATAGTCCCTTTATTACCTGATATGTATGTTTACATGATAATGCTTTACAGTTTTAAGCCGTTTTGGTTGCAGGATTATGATTTGCAAAAGATATGTTTTAAAAGGATATTAATGAGGGGAAACCCGTTCCGCTAAGCGGCGTGGTCTCACTTAATATCAAACAACCGAGATGTATAGTATTATTCACACCAGGCTTTTTGTCTGACTCGAAGTTTAGGTTTTTCCCCTTAAACTCTCGGGTTCTCAAAATTGATTTGAGTAGGCTGAGGGTTGAGTTTTACAGATTTTAGTAGGTTTGTGAATAAAGCTTTCAGAGACGAGCAGGTGGCCGATGGAGAGCTATTTAGGGGTTGTTTCATTTGTTTTGTTCTGCTGTGTTGTATTAATTCGGTTTTGACTATTTAGTACTCTATTCATCCAAGGGGCATCTTCATATGTTGCTCTTGCCGTATTTTGTAATAATTATATTTGATCTGAACTTGGGAAACGATTTAATTATGTAATGGAACATGAAACATGTTTTGTGAAAAGTAATCAAAAAAAGTTGTTTTTTTGAAATATGTGATTTTGTTTCATATTCATGTGCATCTGATATTATGGATACCATTAACATTAATGTATTTGGTCACCAGAAGTTAATACTGTGGCTGACTATGGCATTTGTAGCACTTAACTTAGAGCCTTCAGATAGGGCATGTTACAACCAAGGAAGATGCTTTCGAATAGAAACTTATACAGCAAAGCATTTATGATGTTTCGACCCATTCAAAACCCACAAAGCACCTATTTCGACAGCCTCGAAGGCCAACACCCATGCTAACTCACATATCACATAAGCAGCTAATTGGAAAGCACATCTATACACCTTTCGATGGAGTTGAAAATGATCACGCAAAATACCTTTCGATGAATTCGAAAGCTATCAAGCAATCTCTTTCGACAAGTTTAGAAGCAATCAAGCAATGTACCTACAGACGGAGTCGAAAGGAAAAAAGCTAGAAATAAGAAAGCCCAATCTCCAGCGGCGGCGGAAGGGTGGCCATATAACCCTTTCAAATAGGTCAAATGCTATGATTCAATGGATGCACACGAAAGAAAGATAGCAAACCATTCGACTGTGTCGAAAGCGTTGGATCGAAAGGTGACAACCCGCACCTATAAATAAGACCTAGGGGTCTAGTTTAAAGGATCCAATTTCTTTCACTTCTCACTTGTATTTTCTACAAGCTTGAAAACCCTAATTCCTGAATCAAATGGGGGATTTAGTCAATTTGTACATCTTTGGTTCAATAAAAAGAGTGATTATGATAATTTTGATTATGTAACTATTCTGAGGCATTCATTGGATTCAATTGTGTACTTCTCGTTTCAACTCAATTGAAAAGATAGCTTTCGACAACATCGAAACCCTTCAACTTACTAACACACTCAAGTCATTTGCTCTAAACCACTACTTATCAAATGCTCACCTTCTGGGTGTGCCCAAACCTTTAATTCAACCTACCCACTCAAACCTATATAACATAACCAAAGCCATCAAAGAGACTAGCTTTCGTCAGGGATGAAACTTTTCCACCGAAGCCATATCCCTCAGTCATTAGAGCCATCCATTAGAATGTCTCATATGATTAAAGAGGAAGGTTTCAAAAGAGTCCTAAAGCAATCCAATTAGTTCAAAGGGTATTTCTAAAGAAAAGTTTAGCCCTTCGACCTTGTCGAAAGGTATTAAGTATGTTCTTTTAACTATCTTAACATATCCGAAGGGTGTGAGCGACCTTCACTTGTTTGAAAGGAGGTTTCGAAGGAACCACTTGTGCTTCAAACTCCACTTTGAGGTGTTGACAATTTTTCTTGTTAACATTTTTGGTGCTAGGAGAAGAGCTCGAACCTCCACCCCCAATCACTTTCATCACAAGATTAATTGCATGGAGTTCTTTATTCAAGAGAAGAAAATGGTAAGAGCAAGGAATAATAATGACAATCCAAATGAAGAAGCTGTGTCACAATCAACCTTGGAAGATAACATAGTCCCAAACTTCAACTTAGAGAATATAGAAATTGGGCAATCCTCAACCCTAATGAGATTAGAAAACAATGAGATTAAAGTCCAAAATCTACAACAACAAATGATAGCAATGCAAGAACTTCTTGAAAGAGCTCCATGTCAAGAATCATTAAGGATTATAGAAGGAGAAGAGGAAGCATAATCTCCAAATGAGGAAAAAGATGAAGAGTTAAACCAAGAAAGTCAAGCTAAAAGGTCCCTCGAATAATCAAATAGTCCAATCCAAAGAAATAGTAAAAGTTACCACAAAAACGAAGCTGACCAAGAAGACATCCTTCACCAAATGATAATGGACATACTTAAGGAAAAGGAATACCTGACCTAGAGAAATATGTTATCTTGCAAAAGACCCCTTTTTCAGAAGAAATAATGGCAGTTAGTCTCCCTCCTCACATATAGATTCCTTCACTAACATATAATGGCACGACTGATCCAGATTATTATCTTGTAGCTTATGAAAGATCGATGAACATATATAATGCTCCCGGGGTAGTATGCTGTAAACTTTTCCCTATTACTTTTCAAGGAGCAGCTATCAAATGGTAAAAGAATTACCAAACGGAAACCATATGTTCTTGAGAACAATTTACTTATGAATTCATGACCCAATTATTTATATTCGGAGATTCAACTATGGACTTTATCTTGCTGGCAAGTATCAGACACAAACTAGAAGAAATGCCTTGCAAATTCTTGAAAATATTTAGCACAGAAGCATTAAAGGCAGAAAGTACAACTGATAGAGGAAAACATATGGCAGTTCGATCAGGGTTAATTGAACAAACCCTTTTAGGAGAGACCTTTATAATAATGGATGCAAATATCTACAACATTTCTATCTCCACGCTGAAAAGTTTATTCATATAGACGAAAGACATCATGTTATGAAAGAATTTCATCGAGAATATAGAGAAGAGAAATCCGACTTTAGGCATCTCGACAAGAGACCAAGGAAAAGTGGAAGCCATAAGGGGCGTCGACAAGAGATTTCTGAATCCAATTATATAGTCTTAGACAAGCCCCTCTCTCATATGTTCACCGTGGTGAAGGACAATGAAAAATTTCCCGTTTCTTATAAGATCCGGAACGTTCCAGAACCGTAAAAGGAGGTAGTTACTGCGATTACCGTAAAACAAATGAACATGAAATCGACGAATGCCACATTTTAGCAGAAGCAATTCAATGCATGATTAAGTCAGGATTCCTAAGATAGTTCATTAAAGAAACTTAAAAGGAAATTTTATTCAAGCTAAGAAGAAAGCAGCTTAGCAACATTAAAATGGAGACCCCTATCAAATCATAAAGTCTTGGAGCATTAGTTCAACTATGAGCTCTCTTCTCTCATATTTTTTTAACTTGATTTATAGTTTGATTTGTACTTAGATTTGTGTTGAAAATTGGCCATGTACTGATTCAAAATTCGAGTGTCATTACAAGTAAAAAAAAACCTCTCCATAGCATTCAACATACTCTCGGGGCACAACAAATTTCTAGCTACCCAAGAAAGACAAATCAAATGCTTGCTATCAATGCTTCAATCAACGCAATATAGAGGCTTGCTCTCATGTAACCTCAGATTGCCATTAATCCTTCACCAATTCCTAAGGAAAAACCCACAAATAGATCGCTTTGTCAATAAGAAATACCTACCAAGGTATGGATATATATTTAAAGGTGAAAACAATGTACATCAATTCTATTTTTGACAAAATATTTTACTAAAAGAAATTTCCTTAACATATCTACATAGGAAGACTATTTTCAATTACCCCACAACTTGGGCAAGCCAAATGTCTATCTATTTCAAAAACTGATACGTGCTATCTTCTTAAGACGTTATATAGCATTAGTGAATGTGCACAAAGGGTTTCTAACTAAGCAATCTCAATATTTCGAAAGTTCCTAAAATCGTTGAAAAGGAGAAACCTATTCATACTTTTCAGGAAATTTTTTAAAGCTATCAAAAGTTTATTGAAAAAAACTCAGATTAGAGAATCCTATTCTCGAATAAAAGACTATTGGTTCATTAATCACGACCTCCCAGTCTCATGTTTGAGATCCATGTCTCTATTATGAGAACAGTAAGAGAACCCTTGCAAAAGGAAACATTGAGAAAAGATTCTTTCATCGGAAGGATTCATGTATCCAAACTCTTTTTCAGAAGATAACCCCTTGATATACTAGAAGGGTTCAATTACAAAACTTCTTTTTCTAAAAAGTGACTCTAATTTAATTGGCCAAAAATGATTTCATATAATAATGATTTTCATAAACAAATATTAAAGCCTACGATGCTATTCCGAAGCACCTCCTAGAGGGAAGGACATAAGCCTACGGCATTCCTCCGTAGCACCTTCTAGAGGAAGGGACAAAAGCCTACGACGATCTTCCGTAGCACCTCCTAGAGGGAGGGTCAAAACCTCTAGCGTCCAGTTCACCTCTTAGAGGAAGGGTCAGGTCAAGCATCTACCAAAGAAACCCTAATGTCCAAATCACTTCTTTGGGGGAGGGTCAGGTTAAACGCCCACCAGCAACCTTTTAGAAGAAGGTTAATCTAGCATACACCACATCACTTAGAACCTAAGGAAGCCCATAAGGGGCACCAAACAGATGAAGAAAGATGAAGATGTCTGCAACTCAAAACAAAAGTCAAAACTCAAAAGAGTAAAGGGTCAAAGAAATAAATCTATTCACTATTTAAGACAAGGATGAAAACCGGAAAAAAGGGTATTAACAAAGGCAAAAGGATGAAGATGTCCAACGCCATAATCAGAAACGAACAAGGAATCCAAAACCATAATCAAAAAGACAATGTGTCTGCTAGCAACCTTCAAAACTTATGATGCCAGAAAATGGCTTCCGCAACAAAGAGTTAAGAAACTCGCATCCTAAGAGGGAACACGAGACAAGAAAATGGATAAAGAGATTCTTAACTTAAAATATAAAAACAAAGGTCTGTACAAAAGCTAAAGGATGTAATAGATAATAAATTTTTGCTATAAAGATAAACGTGACGTCATTTGAAGAATAGATTGAGTAAACCACTCTTGAATCCTTAGAAATAAGATGACCTTTTAGGATTGTAAAGTGTGTGTGTCTGTGTATATATTAATAAGTTATTTGGACCATTGCACTGTTGAATGTCCAAGCAATAGTACGGAACTTGCACCGCTGAACGAACGACTAGTCAAATATAGCTTGCATTGCTGAATGACTGGTCAACTGAACGGAACTACCTGCTGAACGGTTGAACGACTGCAAAGCTGAACAACTGAACATAACTATCTACTGAACGGTTAGCTAGTCTTACGGAACTACTACTCTGAATGCCTGACTGTTAAGACGGAACTTCTATTCTGAATGATTGCATGGCCTTACAGAACTATGCAGCTCCAATATAACAATAATACTACAAACTTATAGGAACTTTAGGAATTACACAACAATTAGTAGGATACTATCCTTTGAAAAATGGGAATCCTCGTCACAATTCAAGGTGTAAATTTTAAAAATATATATGGTATAGTAGTTTAGGAATTACTTTAGAATTAGGGCTAGATAGGCTTAGGGATCTTTAGTCTAAACCTAGCAAATCTATAATTACTAGATGGTTCTCTGACTTTGTACTTATATTGAATTAAATTTTGAATAGTCTATTCGTCAGATGAGATCCTGACAAGATTTTTGTTTAAATCCTGATTTTGTGAATTTTCAACTCATAAAGATTTCATATTGGGTTTTAAGAATTCTAAATTCCCTTATTGAATTTTAAGATGATTTGTGGATTTCATATTCTTGGTTTCCTTATCGAATTTTTGATGATCTCTTGTTAGGTTTCAAATTTTGTGAATTCAAGATTTCCTTATTGATTTTTATGATGATTTGTGGATTTCATATTTTTGATTTCCTTATTGAATTTTTGATGATATGTTATTGGAATTCTAATTTCATGAATTCAAAATTCCCTTGTCGATTTTCATGATGATCAGTGAATTTCATATTCTTAGATTCCTTATTGAATTTTCATGATAATTTCCTACTAAATTTCTGGTTTCATGGGTTATAAATTTCCTGGTTAGTTTTTATGGTATTTGTGGATTTCATACTCTTGATTTTCTTATGAAATTTTTGTAACGGTTTCATATCGAACTTCTGGTTTATTTATTTATTGAGTTTTTATGATAACTAGTGAACTCCCTATTGAAATTAAGTTTAAATTTTAAACAAAATTTTCTTGATATTAAATAGACTACCATTAGAGGATGGGATAAAAAGGAAAAATAACCTTCTAATCTTCATGTAATCAAATAGCATTAGCACCAAATTATCTATTAACTTGTCAATGAATGAATGAAGGTTACTAACATAAAGTTCAGGGATGAAAATGAGTTATAGTGAAAACATAAGGTTAAGCCACCTAAAGACAGAAATAAATACCCAGTACTGAAGAAAACACAATTCGAGAAAGGAAGATTTGGAGTGAGTAATAGCTCTCTTGAAAGGTTCATTTATTTAAGCCAATTTCTGCTGATAAGGTGATATTGTTCTATATTTTTAATATTAGTAATTAAAAGGGGCTTAGTCATGTATTTATCAGAATGCTACTTCCAAAAATACCACTCAGATAGTATCTTAAACTTTAACATTAGAGTTTAGAGTTACCTGTCAGGGTCTCATAACGAGGTTACGATCCTAATGGAAGTTTTCATCAATTTTGCAGGAAAAATAAAGAAAGAAATTCTTGGAATTTTTGTCCTGAAGAACAAAAGCTTCTTTCATATTGGCGGAGGGGGGCTAAATGTTATCCGTAAAATATTCTCAAGAATGAAAGTATGAAAGAAGGAGCAGGAGCATTAAAGAGGATCAAAAGGCATTGAGGTGATTTCTGGAAACATTAGAATAAGCTTTCAACAAGAAGATAGCAGCATCAGCAAAACCTTTCGAAGAGGCCAAAAAGGATGCTTCATCAACATTTATGATAAGGAAGGAGCTTTCAACAAGGTCGAAAGGTACCTATCGAAGGCAATAAGTGGCATACTTTCTGCAAATTCACAAAACCATTCGAAACGATTGGTTCCGTCTTCGTCAACATTCATGAGAAGAACATTCGGTAAAAATAACATTTCAAAAGCATATGTTAGATTTTCGAATTGGTTAGAATCATCCTCACATATAAACGAAAGATTATACATTTTGATAACACCAAAAGATGAGTTTCCGCACTAGCTAAGGAAGATGCTTTCGAATGGAAACTTCTTGAGCAAAGCAATTAAGATGTTTCGACCCGTTCGAAACCCACAAAGTACATGTTTTGACAGCCTTGAAAGCCAACACCCATGCTAAATTACATAGCACATAAGCAGCTAACTGGAAAGCACATCTATACAACTTTCGATGGAGTCGAAAGCAATCAAGCAAAATACCTTTCGATGAAGTCAAAAACTATCAAGCAATGTCTTTCGACGAGGTTAGAAGCAATCAAGTAATGTACCTTCCGACAGAGTCGAAAGGAATATTGCCAGAAAGAAGGAAGCCCAGGCTCTAGTGGCGGTGGAAGGGTGGCCGTATAATCCTTTGCTCTTGGCTGAAAGCTATGATTCAAGGTGTTAACAAGAAAACTTGTCAGCATCCCGAAATAGAGTTAAAAGTGCTTGGTTAATCCCCTTTTGGTTTCCTTTAAGTGGGTTAAGAAGAATAGAATGTGTATGTTCCCTTTGGCTACCCTTTAGAATAGGTTGCTATTGTGAAAAGTTGTTCAGATTACCATTTTGACCCAGACGAAACAGTCGATTCCTTTTCTTATCGGCCTTTCGAGCTTGTTGAGATGCTATGGTTACCACTTTGAAAGCCTTCCTTTTCAAAGCGGTTGCACAAAATAGAAGGAATATTTTAAAAATCTGAGGTTAAAACTTGACTGGGTGGGTTTCGACCCTGTCGAAGGTTTAAATCGTTTAGTAGTTATGGCTTGGGTCAGGAATATGGGATTGAGGTTTCGACCTTGTCGAAAGTGCAATCTTGATGTCTTGGGATTGGGCTGGAAATTTAAGGTCAACTTGGATTAGCATTAGGTTTCGACCTTGTCAAAAGTAGAAGTCTTATGAAAGGTGGCCTAGGGTCTTAAACTGGTATTACATGACAAGCTTTGACTTAGTCGGAAGAGACCTTTCGATATGGTCATCACCTATAGCACAAGATTAGAACTGATAAAAGCTTATGAAACAATTAAGTAATTAAAAATTTATGAAGACTTCCCTTTCTCCACTCAAATAAGATTTTATTAATCAATTTTCCCTAATTCACTTTACAAATTAGGGTTTACAGCTTTTTGGATTAAGAAAATACAAGTTTAGAATGGTTGAACCCGGATCCCCAAAACCAGACCTCTTGGGTCTTATTTATAGTTGCGAGTCGACACCTTTCGACCTTAATGCTTTCGCCTTAGTCAAAAGGTGGCTGCTGCATTATCTTTAGATTACCTCCACCTTTGTCGACAAGAACGGCCACATGTTTCTTCCCTATGTTGCTCTGTAGGAGCTTTCGACTCTGTCGATAGGCTATAACCAGTGGTTTCGAAGGTGTTGTAGTAGAGATGGTTTCAACTCTATTAGTTGCTTCTTAACTTTTGCCTGTGGCTTGGTGCAGAACCTCCTTGGATAATAATAGTTTCAACCAGTTCAAAAGGCTTAGTTTGGCTTTCGAATGGGTTACTCTGGCCAATGCGTGCTTCTGAGTGGTTTGAGTCTAGGCGAAACCTTTGATTTCAAAAGGTTTGGCGCATATATGTTGGGTTGCCGTTCCTTGTCTTCAGAGGTGCGGCTTTGACTCATTCGAAAGGTCCTCAAGCTTATGGAATCGTTTTCTTCGAAAGGTGGTCAGTGAAGCGGAAGGGTGCTTTCGACCCCTTTGACCCCTTCGAGAGTTTGAAAATGTTCTAGACCTTGACTGTAGCATCCTTTCGACCTCTTCAAATGGCTCTGAAGCTTTTGAACTTTTGTTGTGGCATCCCTTCGACTCCTTCGAAAGGTCTAGATGGAGCCTTTTCCGCTTATTCTTCTTTGTCTTCTACTTAGACTTGTTTCGAATTGGTTGAAAGGAATTTTAGTAGTAACATTTTCCCTCTTGCGAAGGGATGCTCTTTGACTTTTCAAGTCAATCATGTCGAAACCCAAAATCTTCCCCCCTTTTGGCATTCCTGCGTGGATCTGGACCGTTTATATGAATCTGATCGAACGACTTGCCATCCTTTCTGACATTTCTCATAAAGTACATTCCTTCCATCTTCTCTTCCACTTTCCTACAGATAAATTTTACTTCAAGAAATATCAAAGTCCTCAAGCTTCAAATGATTTTAATTTTTCTCCATCAAAAATCCATTTCTGAGTAAGTTTAATTTATTTCACTTTCTAAACTTCCTCTCTCTTTTTATTTCACGATGGATTTCAATTTGCTCAAATCTCTCAATTCAGATTTCGAATTTCAGTTTTGATTGAATAAAAACTGTACGAGTTTTAGCTTTACTGAAAGCATGTTTTGATTTGATTCCAAAGTTCAATTAGATTTTCGATTTTTTGTTAATTTTCATTTTTCCTTTTTTTTCGATTTCAGATTCTATTGTTATTGCTTTTTTTAGAACATTTGAACTTTTATCTCAATGATTTCTAAATTTTAATAATTAATTCACATTTAAATCCGTTTATTTAATGGGTTTTTAAGTTTCTGGGTTGAAATTGGGTTTGGGGAAGAAAGAAACCAAGGTTACCTTCACCCAGAAGACTTGAGATTTACGGATTTAAAAATTTGGGGCTAGAATATTACCCGTTTACCCCTTCAAAAGGGATTGAGGCAGCAATTTTCTATTATGGTTTTTCAGTCACTTTCGATTGGTTGAAAGGTTTTAGTCATACGAAACCAACCTCATCGAAAGCAATTTTCTACTTTCGACTTTAACACCTTTCGAGGATGTTGGTTATGCATCCTAACCCACATCTTTGAAAGCGTAGATTTTGCTTCATGGTTTTCTTGAGCATACATGTAAACTTGTTTCAAATTTGTATAAGTTTGCGACAGATATACATTAAGAACCGGGCCGAACAAAGAACACTTTATAAAATTCATGATTCAAGCCAAACATTTCAACTTAGTCAAAACCTATTGTATTGATTGAAACTTTGTTTTTGGCATCCTTTCGAAACCATGATCCCCTTTTCGACCGTATCGAAACCTTCTGTAACTAATGAGTTAAAATAATCTATAACCACCTTTTTCCAATATTTGCCGAAATGTTCAAAGTTCATATGATTCTAACTTAGGACTTGTAACACCCCAAATTTTTATTGACATTATTCAGAAGATTTAACTAGAATAAATTAAATATAATAATGTAGATAAGGAGATTGAGGTTGATTAATAAACTAAGTGGCCATGCCTATTTAAATCAAATGAACTTATAAATGGCTAAGTGTTAGCTAAATTAAATATAAGGGCATTAGGGTAATTGCCGCCCACACTCTCCACCCTTATACCATTTTCTTTAGGATATACACATTCATTATATAACAAGCAAAAATTATAGCCATAAGAGGAAAATGAGTTGGCCATTAGGAAGAAAGAAGAGAAGAGAAAATCAAAATGAAACCTTGGATTCGAGCTAGAAGAAATCAATCTCAATCAATCTTAAATTTCCTTATCCAATATAACATGAATAATAATCACTACATCTCTATCTTTGGTTTTATAATCATATGGTTTCAGATTTAAGGGATAAATTTGTTATTATGATTTACCGAATGATGATATGCATAATTTATGATATAAATAATTTAAACAAGGTTGTTCAAAGGAGATACGAATGGTTTTAGGGTAATACCAGAGTTAAATGATTTTTAAATGCCATGGAAAAAATTTATGTTATGGAAAACATGATTTTGGATTGGGTTTCAGATTTTATAATTTTCCAAGCCATGGAGAATTAATTATGAATTTCCAAAAGAAAATATGGTTATTTGGGTTTATAAATTTATTTTGGAAAATATGCTAAGAATATGGGTCTGAAATTTTGATATGTTAGATAACATGATTAAAGTAAATTTCTAGAATTTTTTGGGATTTTTACTAAGTGATATAGTATGGAAATTAAATTATTTTGAAAGGAGGACCTAAATGATTTAATTGTTTTGTTTATTGGAAGGGCTTAATTGTTAAAAGTTAGCATGTTTTTAGATCTGATAAAATGTGGCAAATTTTAGTAAAGTAATTTAAAAGTTTAATGTTACCAATCACGTGTTTACAAGTGGGAAAGTTAGTTACAAAAAGTTTGCTTTATTTGGTAAAAACAGCCTTTAGCTCCGAAAAAGGGGTTCCGCCTTCTTTAGAAGGACCCTCCGACTCAGACCTTCCACCCCAAACCTAGTCGAAAACATCTAGGTCGAAACCTGTAAACCAATACACATGGTATTATTCCGATGGTACGTAGTGGATTTGAGGAAGGCGGAAGGTAGAGTGTCAAAAGGTAGCTTTCGAAGGGGTTGATTCCTTTGTTTTATTTTGTTTTAAAAGAAAAGCGCTTGGCTGTTTATAAATGTGTTTCCAAGTAGTAGAAAGAGAGCTACTACCTATGTTTTAAAGAAGTAGCTTCCGAAAGAGTTGCTTAGATTTTGTTTAAAGCTTTTTGAAGGGTAGTTTCGACCAAGTCGTAACCCTTCTGTTAAATGGTGACCTTCGGATGGCATTGAAGGCATCAATGTTGTCGAAAGGTTCAGTTGTTTTATAAATACAAGCCACTTCCTAATGCTTTCGAAAGTGGTTAGGGGTTTCGAAGGCAATGGTTTTGGAAGGGATTTCGAAGCTAACCTTCAATAGTTTTACCCAGATGTTTTATTGCTTTCGAAAGGATGGTCTCGACACCATCAAACTTCCCCAATACTTTTTGAATTATAGAATGGTTTCGAAAGATATGCTTTCGCTTATGTTCAATTTGACCCAAAAATGATGTTTTAAGTATAAATCCAATGTTTTCGAATGGGGGACTTTCAGTGGTTTCGAAGGGTAACCTTCATTGGTTTCGAAAGGGTACTTTCAAATGGTTTCGACGCTATGCTTCTATATTTATATGTAATATTTTAACGTGGTCGAAAGGTTTCAAAGGAGTTGTTTTAAGGTATTCAAAAGGCAGGAGCCTATTGTTTTAAAGATAGATTTTATGCTTTCGAAGGAGGTCATCCTATGAGGTCGAAAGCATGGTTTCAGAGGAATTGAAAGGTTTAAAACCCAAGCTCAAATTTTTAAAGGAAAAACCCATGGCTTAAATAAAGGAGTTTTGAAATGACTTTAAGCATATAAATTTGAAGAGGTGTGGCCTTGATAAAATTATAAGTGAAAGGGATTAACTATCTTTTATAAGAAATGTATTTCAAGGACCTCAAACCCATAGGATTTGTATTGTTAAATTGTTATGATTACTTCTTCAAATATGAATATATTCACATGATAAAGGACACGTAAGTGTATTTTTGGGATAAAGGGGTAGAAGAACCAACTACTTCAACCCAATAGTGAATATAAATTGATTAAACTCCTGAATGATTAGAATTGCATCCAGGAGTTAGGGAGACCAAAAATATAGGATGCTCAAACTTTGAAGTTGTCCAAGATATAGTTTCATAGTAAACGCATAAAAACTATGATAAGGTAGTTATTGGAGGTAACCAACAGGTTCATAGTAAACCCATGAAAACTAGGATAAGAAAGAAGTTAAGGAAAGCATTGATAGGTTCCTAGCCAACCCATGATAACTAGGATGAGAAGTGAGTTATTGGATAAATCCATAGGTTCCTAGTCAACCCATGAAAACTAGGATAAGGGGATTAGTTATTGGAATGGATAATAGGTTTAGGGGGAATTAATTAAGTTAACTGGCAGGTGCATATAGGTTCTTAGTGATCACATAGAAACTATGAATTAGGAAAAGGTGTTCATGTGAAATGGAAAAAGGTTATTAGTAAACCCATGAAAACTAATTGGTTAATAGTGATCCTAAAATTATGATTTATGACATGGAGTCAACTTAAACTGGGATGGGAAATCCTAAACATTTTTATATGCAAATCATCATAATATTTTGAAATGTATGTTTATAACCATTGTGGATGCTAGATTACAGTATATGGTTTTATAAAGGTTTTAGGATAATAGTGAGGGGAAACCCATTCCACTAAGCGTCGTCGTCTCACTGGATATCTAAAAGGATTGAGATTTTGGATTATTATTCATACCAGGCTTTATGTCTGACTTGAAGATTTTGTTTTCCCCTTAAACCCTCGGGTACTCCATTGATTCAGAATAGTTTGAGATTTAAGGTTTTCAGGTTCTCTTCTTAGAGGCATAAAGCTTCCAGGGTTGCACTAGAGGCAATTATTTATTTTGAGTTATCCTTTTCCGCTGTGTATTTGGATGAAAGGCAGATTTATTAGCCTTAATATATACTCTGTTCAACCAAGGGGGCATCTTCATATGTTGCTCTTGGCGTATGTGTAATAATTATATTTTGCTAAACGTGGTTAACTTTTTTGGGGTTATGTAATGAACATCAAATATTTTGAATGGAATGTGGTAATGTGTTTTTAAATTTTTAATTTTTTTCCATATTCTTGTGACCTATGTATCAATGAATCTAGCATGACCGTATTTGGTCGCTGAAGATTAATATATATGGATGACTGAAGCATCTGTAGCCGTTAGTTTTGGGCCTCCAACTAGGGGGATGTTACCAGTTGGTATCAGAGCATAGGTTTTTGAAACTTTAAAAGAAAAGTAAAACCTAAAAACTTTTTGAAACATAATCCAATGAATTTGAAAATATGATTGGGGTTTGGGTCAACACTATAGTAACGTACTTGTATTTGATATATATATCTAGGTACGTGTTCCCCTCTCTCTTAGACTGTTCTTCTATATTTTACTAAGGCTCGTATGCAAATTTACGAGGAAGAAGATACGGAAGCAGGAAACAGAAGCGAAAATCTAGGTGGAGGAAGCACCATAACCAACCGAATGCTCGACCAAATACCAGAAGAAACCAAGGTTGACATGCTAATGCTAATCCAATTGCTAAAGCCAATGTAGGTGCTGGAAATCTTCCAATAGATGCGGGGATGGTGTATCAGTTGTTGGCTAATCTTTTGCAAGCAGGAGCGGCTGGTAATATGGGAGGAGCAAACCTTGTAGCTCCAGCTAGATATAATTATGCTAGGCTGAGCAGAGCTTACTCCAGTTTTGGTAGAAAGCCTTTTGTTGGAACCGAGGATGTTGTTGAAGATGAGAATTAGCTTTTGAACTGTGAGATGATCTTTACTTATTTAGGCTTGGATGATGGAGAAAAGAGATGGCTAGCCTCTAACAGTTGCAAGGGTTAGCACTTCATGGGTGGAACAGTGGGACAGTTGGAGTTCTGGAGGAAGAGCTGAACTGGGCTGATTTCAGGAGAATGTTTGAGCAGAGATTATTGTCTGAGGTTGCTAAGTCGGCGTTGATGAGGAAGTTCATGGATCTTTTCCATGGAGAGATGTTAGTGATGATTACACAACTAAGTTCAATGAGTTTTCTCGATATGGATATGCTTTGGTTAACACAGACATCAGAAGGAATGAGAGATTTATTCGCGGATTTAGGCCGAAACTAAGCAGAATGACTATGACTCATGTCAGGGAGCCTTGTAATGTAGTGGTGGAGATGGTCATTTTCCATGAGGAGTGCTTGTTGTTTTAGCTAGAGAAAAGCAAGTTGAATCCCAAGATCCTCAGGAAAAGAAAAGGAAATTCTTTAAGAAGAAGGGAGCCATAAAAAGGGAGGTTGCCAAGAAGGCAAAGGCTGAATTGGTGTGCTATAAGTGTGATAAGAAGGGCCATTATGCTCATGAGTGCCAGACGGTAAGGGAAAGAAACATGCAGAGAAGAAGAATGTGAAATGCTTCAACTGCGACCAAGTTGAGCATTATAAGAACTAGTGTCAGAGCTAGTCAGGGCAGACAGAGGGAAGGTGTTTGCTATTGGACCACCATCTTATTTTAGGCTTACTGCTGCAGAGAAGGAAAAGCTATGATGGAAGGTACGCTATTGATTCATATTATACCAGTTAGGGTACTATTTGATACCGGTGCATCACATTCATTTATATCAGAGTATTTGGATGAGAGATTATGTATAGAGCCCACTTACCTTGTTACTTCCTTAAGGGTTGTGAATCCAATAGAAGGGTATGCAACTCTAAGGATGAGATGTGACAAGTTAAAACTTGGTTTGTTAGGTCAAAAGTTTGGATGCAGTATGTATGTTTTTAATTTCATAGACTGTGGGATCATTTTGGGTATGGATTGGTTGGGTAGGTATGAGGCTAGGATAGTTTGCCAGGATAGGGAAATATCATTGAGACACCCAGATAGTCATAACCAAATCATCTTCTTAGTGGAGACTTCCAATAAGAGTGTTTGTACTTTGTTAAGTGCCATGGAGATTGGACAAGAGTTTAGTCAGGTTTGAGTGGAAATAGAGTTTGCAGATGTCTTTAAGCCAGTCACATAATTACCACCGAAACGAGCTATCGAGTTTCAGATATATCTTGTAACCAGAGTTGAACCTGTCAGTAGTCTACCTAGCAGGATGACACCGGCAGAGATGAAGGAATTGAAGCTGCAGCTATTGGATCTTGAGGAAAGGAATTTAATTAGACCAAGTAGTTCGCCTTGGGGAGCGGTCGCGGTTTTCGTAAAGAAGCCAGATTGGTCATTAAGGATATGCATCGACTGTTGTAAGTTGAACGAAAGGACGATCAAGAATATATACCCTCAACCGAGGATAGATGATCCATTTGATCAGTTGAGTGGAGCTAGAGTGTTCTCCCAATTGGATTTGGCAATGGGGTTTCATTAGTTGCGAGCGGTGGAGGTTAGTATTTCTTTGACCGTATTTCGAACTAGGTATGGTTCGTATGAGTGGTTGGTGATGCCGTTTGGATTAACGAATGCACATTCTTTCTTCGTAGACTTAATGAATAGGGTTTTCCTAGAGCACTTGGATAGCTTTGTGTTGGTATTCACGGATGAAATTTTAGTGTATTGAAAGATGAAAGAGAGTACGAGATTCATCTTAGAGTGGTGCTGGAGACGCTGAGACAGAATCAGCTGAAGGCTACGTTTTCCGAGTGTCATTTTTAGAAGAAAGAGGTTAAGTTTCTTGGTCACATGGTTTCAGAGAAAGGATTGTCAATCGGTGCAGATAAGATCGAAGCTGTGAATAATTGAAAGCGACCAGAGATGGTGGCTGAGATTAGGAGTTTTCTTGGACTTGCTGGCTACTACCGGAGATTCATTTAGGATTTCTTGTCGATAGCAGCACCCTTAACTAAGCTAACCAAAAATGAAGTGAGATTTGTCTGGTCCGACAAATGTGAGGAGGCATTCCCTAAGTTAAATAATTTGTTGACTAATGCACCCATGTTAGTAGTTCCAGATGGAAATCAAGGGTTGGTGGTGTATACAGATGCATGTCGAACTAGATTAGGAGTGGTGTTGATGCAGAGTGGTAAAGTCATTGCCTATGCATCTAGGCGGCTTAGGCTGCATGAAGTTAGATGTCCTACAAATGATTTGGAGTTAGCCGTTGTGATATATTGCATTGAAGATTTAGAGGCATTATCTCTTAGGAGGGAGATTTGAGTTGTATACTGATCATAAGTCTTTAAGGTACTTGTTCTCTTAGAAGGAGTTGAATATGAGGCAGCAGAGTTGGTTGGAATTTTTGACAGCTTATGATTTTAGCATCGAGTATTATCCTGGGAAAGGAAACAAGGTAGCAGATGCTCTCAGTAGAAATCATCAGAATATGGTGCTAGCAACGTTGGCATAATGGAAGGATCTAGAATCCTTGGCCAGATGTGGTGTGCAGTTGAGATCTACTGCTAGTTCTAGTCAGGGTACAACCTTGTTATCTTGTTTAGAAGTTCGATTAGTGCTGATCGAGAGGATAGCATCTAAAAAGAGAGAGGATCCAGATTTAGCTGAGAGGATAAGAAGGCTTGAGAGATCGATGATCTAAAGGACTTTAGTCTTGACCAAAGAGGATGGTTGAGAAATAAGGGACGATTATGTGTTCCGAATGTAGAGAAATTAAGGAGGAAAGTTCTGGAGGAATGTCATCAATCGAAGTATACGATTCATCCAAGAGGGACTAAAATGTATCAAGATATGAAGAGGGGCTTCTATTGGGAAGGCATGAAGAGAGATGTTGGCTTATGGGTTAGGCAGTGTGTAAACTGTCAACAATTGAAGGCCGAACATTAGAAGCCGACTGGGTTACTTCAGCCTTTAGAGATTCCAGTTTGGAAATGGGATTCGATATCCATGGATTTTATTGATGGGTTGCCAAGGTCAAGGAAAGGAAATGAAACCATATGAGTTATCGTGGACAGGTTGACGAAGAGTACCCATTTGATTCCAGTAAAGTCAACCAGGACGACACCGGTTTTGGCTAAGTTGTTCATGAAGAACATAGTTAGACTTCTTGGAATTCCTAGTAGCATAGTCCGTGACAGAGATGCTTTATTCACCAGCGAATTTTGGAGTAGTGTCCAAGAGGTATTATGTACCAAGCTAAAGATGAGTACAGCTTATCACCTACAGACGGAGCAGACAGAGAGAGTCAATAAGATACTCGAGGATTTATTAAGAGCTTGTGTATTAGACTTCGATGGATCTTAGGAAGATCACCTACATTTGATTGATTTTTCCTATAATAATAGTTATTAGAGTAGTATAGGAATGGCGCCTTTTGAAGCTTTGTATGGAAGGCCATGCAAATCGCCAGCATGTTGGTTAGAGACAGGGAACAGATTTGTCTTAGGTCCGGATTTGGTTAGTGAGGTGTTAGAAAAGATTAAGCTAATCCGAGGATGGATGAAGGATGCTCAATCCAGGCAGAAGAGTTACGCATATAAGAGGCGTAAAGACCTAGAGTTCTTAGTAGGAGATAGGATTTTCATTAAACTATCACAAATGAAGGGTGTGGTACGATTTGGAAAGTAGGGAAAGTTGGCTCCGAGATATGTTGGACAATTCCAGGTTATAGAAAGGATTGGAAAGCTCGCATATAGAGTTGAGTTGCCGAGCAGTTTGGCAGGTGTCCATAATGTATTCCATGTGTCTCATCTTTGCAAGTATGTGCATGATCCATAGACTACTATTCCTCAGACAGAGTTAGAGGACTTGGTAGTGGAGCCTGATTTGACTTTTGTTAAACAACCAAATCAGATTGTAGCGAGAGATGAGAAAAGATTGAGGACCAAGATAGTCAAGTTGGTGAAAGTTCACTGGAGCGACAAAAAGAAGGACTGTACTTGGGAGATAGAGGATAGGATTCGAGATGCTTATTCTGAACTACTTTGATGGTATGTTTATATTAGATTTATATAGATTATTTGCTAGTTGGGTGGGCTAGTATGTTTGTTAGCAGATGTTACAAATGATTGCTATGTCTACAAGTCGGTCCTTAATGAATTTTGAGGACGAAATTCTTTAAGGAGGGTAGCCAGTAACACCCCTAATTTTTATTTAAATTATTCAGGAGATTTAATTTGAATAAATTAAATAAAATAATGTAGATAAGGAGATTGAGGTTGATTAATAAACTAAGTAGCCATGCTTATTTAAATCAAATGAACTTATAAATGGTTTTGTTTTAGCTAAAATAAATATATGGGCATTAGGGTAATTTCTGCCTATATTCTCCACCCTTATACCATTTTCTTTAGGCCATACACATTCATTATATCATAAGAAAAAACTATAACCGTAAGAGGAAAAGGAGCCGACCCTTAGGAAGAAAGAAGAGAAAATCAAAGTAAAGCTTAGGATTCATGCTAGAAAAAATCAATCTCAATCAATCTTCAATTTCCTTATCTAATCCAAGGTAAATAATAATCACTACATCTATATTTTTGGTTTTATAATCATATCGTTTCATATTTAAGGGATAAATTTGTCTTATGATTTATTGAATGATGATATGCTTGATTTATGATTTAAATGGTTGAAACAAGATTGTTTAAAGGAGATATGAATGGTTTTAGGGTAAAACTAAAGTTAAATGATTTTTAAATGCCATAGAAAAATTATATGTTATGGAAACATGATTTTGGAGTTGGGTTTCAATTTTGATAATTTTCCAAGCTGTTGAGAATTAATTATGAATTTTCAAAGGAAAATATGGTTATTTGGGTTTATAAATTTATTTTGGAAAATATGTTAAGAATTTGGGTCTGAAATTTTGATATATTAGATAACATGATTAAAGTGAATTTCTAGAATTTTTGGGGATTTTTACTAAGTTATATAGTATGGAAATTAAATTATTTTGAAAGGAGGACCTAAATGATTTAATTGTTTTGTTAATAGGAATAGCTTAATTGTTAAAAGTTAGCATGTTTTTAGATCTGAGAAAATGCGGCAAATTTTAGTAAAGTAATTTGAAAGTTAAATGTAACCAAGCACGTGTTTACAAGTGGGCAAGTTTGTTACAAAAAGTTTACTTTGTTTGGTGAAAACAGCCTTTTACTAGGAAAAAGGGGTTCCGCCTTCTTTAGAAGGACCCTCCGACTAAGACCTTCCACCTCCAACCTAGTCGAAACCTTCTAGGTCGAAACCAGTAAACCAATACACATGGAATCATTCCGATGGTATGTAGTGGATTGGAGAAAGGCGGAAGGTAGGGTGTCGATAGGTAGCTTTCGAAGGGGTTAGTTCCTTTATTTTATCTAGTTTTAAACAAACAACGCTTGCCTATTTATAAAAGGATTTCGAAGTAGTCAAAACTAATGGTTTAAAAGAGTATTGCAAAGAGGCTTTCGAAAGAGAGCTACCACCTGTGTTTTAAAGAAGCAGCTTCCAAAGGAGTTACTTAGATTTTGTTTAAAGCTTTTTGAAGGGGTAGTTTTGACCAAGTCGAAACCTTTCTGTGAATTGATGACCTTCCGATGGCATTGAGGGCATCAATGTTGTCTGTTGGGTGCGTTTCCACCACCACCGAGCCAGAAAGAAGAAGGCATCGCCGAACCATAGAGAGGAAAGTCCCACCGAACCAACACGTCTCCAAGGCCCTGCCGAACCAAACCCAAAGCATCACTACCGAACCGGAAGCCACTCCACCTGCCACCGAACCAACCCATCTCCCAGGTGCTACCGGACCAAAGTCCCACCGAACCTACCGGACCAAAGTGCTACCGGACCAAGGTCTCAACTCCAACCATCTACCAGCGGACCGAAGCACTACCGAACCAAGGCGTTGCCGAACCAACGTTGCCAGGCCAGATTGCATCAGCCCAGGCCCACCAGCACCTATATACATCCAGAACCCCTACCCCCAGCCTCACTTTATAAATAGAGGGGTAGGGGTACAACAATGGGAGACAAGTTTAAGAGCTCAAGCACGGATAGAACTTTCAAACAACTTTCATATACTGGTATAAAAGCTTTGTACTTGTAATTTGAACAGTAAAAGGAGAATAACATATAAAGTGGACGAAGGCACATTCTGGCCGAACCACTATAAATCTGTGTGTCTTTTACAGTTTAGTCCCTGATTTTTATATATTTGCATAGATTACCCAGATCACTAAAAACAACATAAAATCAACTAAATCATACGACTTGGAGGTGTTTGCCCATTTTTTGCGCAAACATTTTTGGTGCTTTCACTGAGAACGGGCTCGGAGCTTCAGCTTCTCCCACTTAACCTTCTTCCTAACAGCATCACTCATTGCTTGAGAGACATGGCTCCCAAGCAGAAAAAAGATGTTAACAGAGAAAAAAACATCGCGACTAGCAGTATTCCAGATCCAGTGGTCACAGATCAAGTGAATCGTCCCATTCCAACAGCAGTACAAAATGGAGATCAGGCAAATCCGACAGCCCCTGCCATGGGACAGCCGGCAGCAATTACTAGGGTAGATCTAAATAGGGTTGTGGCTGAAGTAACTAACCGCTTCACATCCCAACAAGAAGCCTTGGTGAACCAACTCACGTCACGCTTAAGGGATGCCGAAGAGTCCAGCCGCAACACTGAATCATGGGTTGAGTCCCAGTTTGGGGGATCTCGGAGGCGACAAAGGTCTTCCTTCTTCGAAGAAGCTAACGACAGAAACAGCCATGGTAGGAGCCGAGCCCGAACTCAGCCCGAACTCCGACCCGAGGAAACACTTGAAACCGAACCCAACGGGGGAGGTACCAGGCGGGGGTCGGATGTAGCCGAGCCTGTCATGCTGCCTGACCATGGGAACGCCGATGAACGGGGCTGAGCTAGAGCCCAGCCCGAAGTTGGACCCAAGGAAGTGCTTAAAACAGAACCCAGCAGGGGAAGATCAAGGCAAGGGCCAACTGTAGCTGACCCTGGCATGCTCCCAGAAGACCAAAGACAGCCACTGGAAAATATTAGGAGTAATAGACAATACTATCCATACAGGTCATCAGGACAGAATCAACCCCGCAGGGAAGAACCAAACTTGTTTCTATCTGCTCCAAATTTTGATGAAAGGATGGCACGCTTGTTCAGAGAATGCGTCCAACGGGGTCAAAGAGATCGAGGGATAGGCGCTAGGGTAACCAGCCCTTTCACCCGCAATATCGAAATTGCCATCACCCCCCGAGAATGGAAACTGCCAACAATGGAACCTTACGAGGGAACCTCTGACCCCGTTGTACACTTGCAGAGATACACACAGCATATGCTCATGAGCGGAGCAACAGAAGGAGTACTGTGCAAATGCTTTCCACTATTCTTGGAAGATCTAGCTACCTCCTGGTTCTGCCATCTACCCCAAGGATCCATCAGCTCATGGGAAATGTTGAAAGAAAAGTTCATCAGCCAGTTCCGCATTCATGTGGAACAACCCAAAGACGCTTATTCCTTATCCAATATCAAACAGAAGCCTAGAGAGACAGTGCAACAATATCTAACCTGATTCAATGCCGCAGCGGCCGCAATCCATAATGCCGTTGAAAAACTTATCTTAATGGCCCTCTGTAGTGGTGTGCACCAGGATACTAAATTTGCCAGAAGATTAACAAAAGAAAAACCAGCTATCTTACCCGATTTCTTCCATGAAGCCGGGAAGTATATGAGACTCGAAGACGCTGCCACTGAAAGGCAAACAGGTCAACAAACTAAGATAGCTCATGGCAACGCACCCGCTGTAGCAAAGGACGTTCGAAGAAACGACTCTAGAGACAATGCTGGGGGCAAGAAGGGAGAAAAGCGTCTATAGGATTTGACGCTTACACCCCTTTGAATGAAACGATCATAAACATCTTCCTGACCACCCAAGACGATGTTAAATACAAACGCCCCCCGTACAAGAAGGAATCAGATAACGCAATTAAATCTGGAAAGTTCTGCCGCTTCCACGAATCTCATGGGCATGATACTGATGAGTGCCATCATCTCCGGGACTTAATTGATGGAACAACTCATTGACTTTCTCCGCCACAACTTGGATGTATTTGCATGGACGCACACTGACATGACTGGAATCTCCCCAGACATAGCATGCCACGTACTAAGCATCGATCCTACCAAGGCGCCAGTAAAGCAGAAAAAGAGAAGTATGGGGGCAGAACGATCAGCAATCCTCGATGAAGAAGTAAAGAACCTACTTGCCAATGACTTCATATGAGAAGCCATCTACCCAGAATGGATCGCTAACCTAGTACTAGTAAAGAAGGCTAATGGGAAGTGGAGAACGTGCATTGACTTCTCCAACTTAAATGACGCCTGCCCAAAAGATTGCTTCCCACTTCCCCAAATCGATCAGCTTGTGGATTGCACAGCCGGGCACAAACTCTTATCCTTTATGGACGCATACTCAGGATATAACCAAATTCCTATGCATGCCCCGGATCAAGACCACACTAGTTTCATCACTGACCGAGGATTGTACTGCTACAAAGTAATGCCTTTTGGATTTAAAAATGCCGAAGCTACTTATCAACTCCTCGTCAACAAGATGTTTGCAGAATTAATAGGACGAACTATGGAAGTTTACATGGATGACATGCTAGTAAAGTCGAGGAAAGCCAACGATCATGTAAGCCACCTAGGCGAGATGTTTCAAGTACTTCGCCAGTATGGAATGAAGCTAAGTCCCCTAAAATTCTCCTTCGGAGTATCATCAGGAAAGTTCTTGGGATTCATCGTCCATGCCAGAGGAATTGAAGCAAACCCTGAACAAGTCCGAGCTCTGAAAGATGTCAGGATACCTTCTGCTCGAAAATAAATGCAAAGCCTAAATGGGAAAGTGGCCGCCCTAAGCAGATTCATCTCTAAAGCAACTGACAAGTACGTCCCCTTCTTCGAAGCTCTAAAGAAAGACAAAGGAAGGTTCGAATAGACTGACGAATGCTTAACAGCTTTCCTTAACCTAATCGAACACCTCCAGAGACCACCAGTACTCTCAACTCCGAACGAAGGTGAGGAGCTATACCTATACCTTACTGTGTCATCTCATGCTCTAAGCGCCGCTTTGGTGAGAGAAGACAAACGCACGCAGCGGCCAGTATACTTTGTACGCAAGAGGCTTACGGGGGCAGAAGCCAGATATCCTCAACTTGAGAAACTAGCATACTGTTTACTAATCACGTCACGGAAACTACGACACTATTTCCAGTCTCATCCCATCAGAGTTCTAACCGATCAGCCGCTGAGGCAGGTACTCCATCGTCCCGACACTTCTGGGCGACTACTTAAATAGTGCATTGAACTGAGTCAATATGATATCACCTACCATCCTCGTACCGCCATCAAGGGACAAGCCATGGCCGATTTCATTGCCAAATTCACTACCAACGAAGGTAAGGGGCAATCTGAAATAGCAGAAAACATCAAGTGGAGTCTCTTTGTGAATGGAGCATCAAACGAACAAGGCTCGGGGGCAGGTATTGTAATAATCAATCCTAGGGGAAGGAAGCTACACTACGCTCTAAGGCTGGAATTCGCTGCCACCAACAACGATGCAGAATATGAAGCAGTAATAGCTGGATTAGAACTCGCCTTTGAGATTGGAGCCAGTTCTTTATGTCTTCATAGTGATTCTCAACTTATTGTAAATCAAATACTAGGAGAATTTCAAGCTCAAGGAGAACGACTCACAACATATCTAAAGAAGACCAAGCTGCTTCTCGATCAATTGGATCACTATTTAATCAGGCACATCCCTCGGGAAGAGAACCAAGAGGCCGACAAATTGGCAAAGCAAGCTAGCATGAAAGACGACACTATTTTCGTAACAGTAGCCCTCTCAAAACAACTGACCCCGAGTTTCGAGCAAGTGAATCTGATAGCTGCAATCGAAGAGGAAACTTGGATGACTCCCATCCGAAAATACTTACAAGATGGCACACTTCCCGACGGGCGTAACGAAGTCAAGAAAATCTTGAGGAAAGCTTCCCGCTACACAATACAAGAAGGCATCCTCTATCGGCGCGGCTTCTCTAACCCCTTATTAAGGTGTGTCGCTGGAAGGGAAGCCAAAGAAGTCCTATCCAACATCCACCAAGGAAGTTGCGAAGATCACACTGGAGGGCAGACTCTGGCAAAGAAGATACTCCGATATGGATACTTCTGGCCCACCTTAAATAAAGACGCCGTGGACTTCGTCAAAAAATGTGACAGATGCCAGAAATGTGCTAAGATTCCTCGACTACCAACCAATGAGATTACTCAAATGACCAACCCTTGGCCCTTTGTAGTATGGGGAATCGACTTGATTGGCGAACTGCCAATGGGCCGAAGCGGAGCCAAATATGCTATAGTGGCAGTTGACTATTTCACCAAATGGGTGGAAGCAGAACCTCTAAATGAAGTATCTTCGGCGAAAGTTATTAACTTCTTGATCAAAAATGTTCTATGAAGGTACGGAGTTCCACTCAAAATCATATCGGACAATGGACTTCAGTTTGACAACGAGGAATTCGTCGACTGGTGCCAAGAGCACGGAATTCACAAAAGCTTCTCATCTGTAGCTTACCCCCAGGCAAACTGGCAAGTCGAAGCTATCAACAAAATTCTCAAAACTCTAATCAAGAAGAAACTCAAAAAAGTCAAAAGGCGCTTGGGTGGATGAGCTTCCTACGACACTTTGGGCCTACCGCACATCTTTCATAACATCGACGGGGCACACTCCTTTCTCTTTGGCATAGGGGTGGGCATTTAACCGACTTAACCGATCTAACCAACTAAATCGATCTTAACCGAACCGATTTAACCGACAAAATCGATTAACCGAAGTTTCGTTTAACCGACCGATGTTAACCGACCATTTTCGGTTCGGTTAACGGTTAACAATATCCAGTCGGTCGGTTAACCGTTAACCGACCAAAAAATTATGTTTTTTTAATCACAGCCCATTTAGCCCATCTGTTAAGATCCCATCCCCTAACAAAATCCAATAGCCGCGTGCCCTTGTATACTCTTGAATAGTCCAGTCTCTCCAGTTTTCAGATCTAGATAAAATATAAAATAACGAGAGAAGCCGAAACCTAGATCTGCTTGCTCATCTCGTCTGTTAATTGCCGGCGTCACTATTCTATTCTCCGCGATAGTCTCCACGCTTCACACTAGTGACGACCACCACCAGAGCAATTGTAGAAATCAACGGTGTCAAGAAGGAAGAGAAAGAATGTGAGTAAATTACTAATTACTCCATTGATCTACTGTACATATTTAAATTTAGTTCTAGTCTAATTAGTTAACCGAATTCAGTTGTTTGTTTATGTAATTAATTTATAAATTAGTGATTTAACAAATGAAGCTGCTTTCGTTTGTTAAATATCCTGGATTCGTAGCTTTTTATTTAAAATTGTGTTCATTTTCCTTTTGTTTTCTTAGAAAATCAAGACACACATATGATATATATGTGGTATAGTCATTTTCACATCAGTCCGCTTTAATTTACCGAATTTGCTTTCATTTTGACTACTGTATTTATAAATGAGTAGTAAATTATTGTATTTGTAATAAGGGTTTACTAAATTAGTTGTAAATTTCATATACTGATTATTGAATTTGGTTCACTGTTAATCATTATGTTTTCAGTATACTAAAATATTGATATTTGAACAGGAGTAAGAAAAATCATTTTCATCTGTTAATATACTATAAAATAATGACTAGCATGTTAAATGTACTTTAAAATACTAAATAGACCATATATATTGAATTGTTGGAGGTACATGCTTAATATGTAATAGTAGTAGTTGTGTTTTAGACAAAAAGAGAACACATTCCATGACTAACAAGTGAAAGCTGAAAAAAATTTCTTGTTCGTATAGTGATATATATATATATATATGTGTGTGTGTGTGTTTTATGTTTTGTTCTAGCTGTATGAAAATCTTTGGCCTCATCCTATTCTCGCATGCCTTGTTATTTATAAGCACATATATCAACAGTCGCAGTAGGACAGTTTTTCAAATTAGACTTGGATATTTTTAGCCTTTAATAAAAAAAATCTTTGTGTTTATGTGATAATGGGTGTGTATTAGTTGGGTGTGCATGTGATTTGTGTGTTAATGTACATTTGTATGTGCCTGTGTAATTATTGAGCAACATAAGGTGTGTGTGTACAAAGTACAGGCGTGAGATAGAGTATAATTTTAGTGTGAATATGTGTTATATATATAGTGCATATGGGTTTAAATATGTGAATGAAAGTTTGGGGGAATGTTATGTTTACATATTTATGAATTGCTGCTTACAAGTTTTGTTCATGCCTGGGTCTTGGTTGATAAAAGTGCGACATGTGTTTGGGTTTTCTAGCAACAGTTTCTTTTGTTTTGGCCTGAGCATCATTATATTACTACCTCTGTTTGCTTGATATAATTATAAGAATAGCTTTTGTGTATCCATCTTATATTTATATTTGCCCAACCTGATGCCTTTTTGATTTATGCGTGAGTTGTAAAAAAAGATCAGTGTGTGTATATAGGTTGCATGTATTGTTGTGACCATGCGTATATGGTGTAGACTGATATAGACTATTACAATTATAAGGTTTAGACCGTACTCTATACATATATATTATATAAGGTATATACCATATATCAGTCTATACCATATATATGACTTAAGTTAAAACATGTATGCCTTAAGTTCATCCTTCAGTTCTCTATAGTTATACATGTTTATACTTTACACTTACATGCTTCAGTTAATTGCTCAATTATTGTGTTTACCTTTGTTTGACAGAGTTGTGGAATGGTAACAGAAGATGGAGAGTGGAGAATTTGTAGTTGTATCAATGTACTCCAATTATCTAGTTGGACTTTGGACTGAATTACTAATGTAATGTAATCACTGTAATTATGCTTGATTGCTTGTAATGTATGAACTGAGAGAGTGAGGTGTACGATCTGTACTGAAGTATGAATTAAAGTGAAGCGAAGTATGAAACTACGAACTATGGAACTGAATGTATGAATTAACTTAATGTAGTTGCAATTATCTCACTGTAACGATGCTTGTAATGTATGAACTGAACTGTAGTTGCAATTAGCTCACTGCAATGATGCTTGTAATGTATGAACTGGAATATAAAACTACGATTATTTGCCTGTTTTGTGTGTTTTTAATGCTGGTAAGTGTATATATGTTGTTGTTTGATTGGTTAATCGGTTAATTTAATCGGTTAACCGATTAGCAATTAACCGTTTATATTAGTCGGTTAACCGGTTAAATTAACCAGTTAACCGCGGTTAATTTTAACCGGTTCGGTCGGTAAACAAAAAGCATATTAACCGAAAATCGATTAACCGAACCGTTGAAGTTTTTGCAGTGAATCGAAAAATTTAACCGATTGAATCGGTTAACCGACCATGCCCACCCTTACTTTGGCATACGGATCGGAGGCCATGCTCCAAGTCGAAACTGTGGTGCCTTCCCACTGTAGGATCCACTATAACCCTGAAGAAAACGAAGAACTCCTCCACGCATCTTTGGATCTAATTGAAGAGAGAAGAAACGATGCAGCACTCAAAGCAACAGCTCACAAGCAAAAAGTAGCAGCGCAATACAACCCCAAAGTCAAGCACCATAGCTTACGAGAAGGAGATCTTGTCCTCAAGCGAATCTTCCCGTGCCCCGGAGCGCTTGATCCAATCTGGGACGGGCCGTATGTAATCCATAAAGATCTCCACAACGGGGCTTATATTTTGTCAATAGTGGACGGAGAGGTGTTCCAGAGGGCATGGAACATCCAACACCTTCGTCGATACTTTTCTTAACTTGGACTTCCTAAATGAAGTGAATTAACAAAGAGAATCAGTGGACGTAGGCATTTTCGTGCCGAACCACTTTAAAAACTTGTCTCTTTTTTAACTTGTTCCTTTGTATCTTGGCTACTTGTTAACTTTATCCTTTTCTATTGAACGAAATCCTATGCAAATAGAATTTCCATTCAAGGCACTCCACAGCGCGACTTCTCCTGGACAAGACCTAACAGGTACTATACGAATCTATGCCCTCGCCAATGAGACACTTTTGCTCCGGCATCCCTCTGCTGCGGGTTAACTCATTGCTCGCGACGGCCCTTAAAGCCAACTGTAATGAGCCGATTATAAGCCACCGAGAAGGCCGACTATAGCCGAGGCAGCTCATTACGGCGTTCGGCTCGCCGGCAGCCGTGAACCTACTTTAAGCCCCAACATAAGGTGTGGCCAGCCAGGGGTAGTTCACGGTTGACGATCGACACCCACGCTAGCCGGCCACGGTAAATCGAATAATACCCACGATTATGGGCCATAATGACCTGGGTAGTTACTGTGCGCGATCTCGGCTCCGATGTGTCTTAAGTATGGCTGTGGTAAAAAAGATAAACTCCCCGCGGAGGCGTAAGATGGGTGACAAATGTTTCCAAGACCCACAGCTAGGGAAAGTGACTACAAAACCCGTTTGCCACGAACTTAAGCACATCGAAGGCCTTCCGTGATTGGAAGTTTTACTGTTTCTCATATTTCAATTTTATTTAAAGAACTTTCCTCCTATCCTCTATAACGATCCCTAAAGTACAGGACACAGAATAGGAGACACTCGCTAATGGGAATAGGAACTCACAACTGGACACTCGGTTGCATTCCATACTCGGTCACACAAGATATTCAAAGCTGCCATCTACAACTAAAACATGAAGGGCGGCATATGCACAACTATACTTCTTATGCAACACCATGTGCGCTCTGTCGATCCCAAAAGAGCGAGAGATAACGTCAAGCTGCTCATCTTTGAGGGAGCTGAGAAAGCAATCAGGCGGTGAGTTCAGGAGCTCTTGAGGACCGTACCCGTCTACTAGCGATCTCGGGGTTGGTCCCTGTCGTTCTGGTGCTGCCTGAACTGGGGGCACTATGGGGGACTCTCCTCGGTCCTTGGGCTTCTTCTTGTCAGAACGAGTTTCGACTTTATGAGACATTATCTGCAACAGGAGAAAACACATTATTAGAACAAGGAGTGTGGAGACATAAACAAGCAAGTACATACGGCATGGAATATCGTTCATAATTCAAAACATAAAAGCCCAATCGGTAGTTCGAGACTAAAGTTCATTTGGCACTCAAGTTCATCCGGTAGCTCAAGGCTCGAAGGTTCATCCGGCACTCAAGTTCATCCGGTAGCTCAAGGCTCGAAGGTTCATCCGGCACTCAAATTCATCCGGTAGCTCAAGGCTCGAAGGTTCATCCGGCACTCATACTCCACGGATTCATTCGGTAGTTCAAAACATAAAATTCATTCGGAAATTACCTGGACCGGTGGTCAAACGTGATTCGGAGGTATGATTGATTCGACAGGAAAGAATCTGGTTCGGCTATTTCAGTTAGTAAGGAATAACGAAAGCGTATGGCCCATACTTATAGGCAAATAGAAACGACCGGACCAACTGGTTCGGCGCTCGGGACCGAATGAGAGTGTCCAAGTCGAAGGGCCTAAAACAAAGCACGACATATGCTGGTGTTGGGTGTCTTTCCACCCGTATGTTTCCACCCTTCACCGAGCCAATCCAGTTTCCCCACACGGCCGAACCAATCTCGTTTCCACCCACTACCGGATCAGTGCTACTTCATACATAGCCGAATCAACCCACTTCCCCTACATAGCCAGACCAACCTCACCGGACCAGCCTTCACCGAATCAAACTCCAAGGCCTCACCGGACCAACCTCACCGGACCAGCCTTCACCGAATCAAACTCCAAGGCCTCACCGGACCAACCTCACCGGACCAGCCTTCACCGAATCAAACTTCAAGGCCTCACCGGACCAACCTCACCGGACCAGCCTTCACCGAATCAAACTCCAAGGCCTCACCGGACCAACCTCACCGGACCAGCCTTCACCGAATCAAACTCCAACCTTTGCTCCACACCACCGAACCAGCCACTCCACTGCCCACCGAACCAAACCCAAAGCCACTCCACTGCCCACCGAACCAAACCCAAAGTCTCACCACCGAACCAAACCCAAAGTCTCACCACCGAACCAATCCACGTCCCTCTCATCACCGGATCAGGGTGTTGCCGAACCAACGTTGCCAGGCCAGATTACATCGGCCCAGGCCTGCCAACAGCTACATACATCCAAGACCCCTACCCCCAACCTCACTCTATAAATAGAGGGGCAGGAGTACAATAATGGGGGACAAGTTTGAGAGCTCAAGCATGGGTAGAACTTTCAAACAACTTTCATATACTTGTATCAAAGCTTTGTACTTGTAATCTGAACAAGAAAGGAGAAATAGTATATAAAGTGGACGTAGGCACATTCTGGCTGAACCACTATAAATCTGTGTGTCTTTTACAGTTTAGTATTTGCTTTTTACATTTTTGCATAAATCATCCAGATCACTAAAAACAACATAAAATCAACTAAATCATACGACTTGGAGGTGTTTGCCCATTTTTTGTGCAAACATTTTTGGTGCTTTCATTGAGAGGGACGCTGAACCCCGGACTTCAGCTCCTCCTACTTAACTTTCTTCCTATCAGCGTTGCGCATTACTTGGAAGGCATGCCTCCCAAGCAGAAGAAAGATGTTAACAAAGGAAAAAAAAATCGCAACCAGCAGTCTTCCAGATCCAGTGGTCACGGATCAAGTAAATCGTCCCCTTCCAGCAGCAGTACCCAATGAAAGTCAGACAAATCCGACAACCCCTGCCACAGAACAGCCGGCAGCAATTACTAGGGCAGATCTAGACAGGGTTGTGGCTGAAGTGACTAACCGCCTCACATCCCAGCAAGAAGCCTTGGTGGACAAACTCATGTCACGCTTAAGGGATGCTGAAGAGTCCAACCGCAACACTGAATCATGGGGTGAGTCCTAGTCTGGAGGATCTCAGGGACAACAAAGATCTTCCTTCTTCGAAGGAGCTAACGACAGAAGCGGCCATGGTAGGAGTCGAGACCGAGCTCAGCCCGAAGTTAGACCTGAGGAAACGCTTGGAACCGAACCAAACGGGGGAGGTACCGGGCGGAAGTCAACTGTAGCCGAGCCTGTCGTACTGCCTAACCACAGAAACACCAGTGAACGGGGCCGAGCTAGAGTCCAGCCCGAAGTTGGACCCGAGGAAGTGCTTAGGTCAGAACCCAGCATGGGAAGATCAAGGCAAGGGCCAACTGACACTAGCATGCTCCCAGAAGATCAAAGACAGCCACTGGAAAATACCAGGAATGATAGGCGATACCATCCCTATAGGTCATCTGGACGGAATCAGTCCCACAGAGCAGAACCGAACTCATTTCTATCTGCTCCAAATTCTGATGAAAGGATGGCACGCTTGTTCAGAGAGTGCATCCAACGGGATCAAAGAGATCGAGGGATAGGCGCTAGGGTAACCAGCCCTTTCGCCAGCAATATCGAAATTGCCATCACCCCCCGAGAATGGAAAATGCCAACAATGGAACCTTACAAAGGAACCTCCGACCCCGTTGTACACTTACAGAGATACACACAGCATATGCTCATGAGTGGAGCAACAGAGGGAGTACTGTGCAAATGCATTCCACTATTCTTAGCAGATCTAGCCACCTCCTGGTTCTGTCATCTACCCCAGGGATCCATCAGCTCGTGGGAGATGCTGAAAGAAAAGTTTATCAGCCAGTTCCGCATTCATGTGGAACAACCCAAGGACGCTTATTCCTTATCCAGTATCAAACAGAAACCTGGAGAGAAGCTGCAGAAATACCTAACCCGATTCAATGCCACAGCGGCCGCAGTCCAAGATGCCGATGAGAAGCTTATCTTAATGGCCCTCTGTAGTGGTGTGCATCCGGATACTAAATTTGCTAGAAGATTGACAAAAGAAAAACCAGCTACTTTACCCGATTTCTTCCATGAAGCTGGGAAATATATGAGGCTTGAAGATGCTGCCACTGAGGGGCAGTCAGGGCAACAAAATAAGGCAGCTCACGGCAACATGCCCGCTGTAGCAAAGGACGTTCGAAGAAATGATTCTAGAGACAATGCTGGGGGCAAGAAGGGAGAAAAGCGCCTATATCGGCCAGGACCGAGATTCGACACTTACACTCCTTTGAATGAAACCATCGAAAACATCTTCCTTGCCACCCAAGACGAAGTTAGATACAAACGCCCACCATACAAGAAGGAATCAGATAACGCACTTAAATCTGGAAAGTTAGCCGCTTCAACGAATCTCGTGGGCATGATACCAATGAATGCCATCATCTCCGGGACTTGATTGAAGAACACATCAGGAGGAAGAGACTGGAACGCTATGTAAAAGGTCAGAACAGGACTCCAGCTCTTGCCAATGAGAACCCAAGGCTACCCTCCCCAGAGATAGGCAGAGGAAACCGCAACACTAGCGGCTCCAGTCAAGAGAAGATAGTGGTCCATACCATCTCGGGAGGACCACACATCGCCGACAGAAGCTGGGGAGAGATGGAAAGATATGGAAAGTCACTTAAAAACAATGAAGACTGCGTTAATTCTGTTATAGAAGAACGCCACCCAAAGAGGAAAGAGAGTGATGACATCACATTCAGTAGGCGTGACCTAGAGGGAAGGCAGTACCCTCACATGGATCCCATGGTTATCTCTACCCGGCTCGGTCCAGCTGAAGTTTTTCGGATTTTGGTAGACACTGGAAGCTCAGTAAATATCCTATTCAAGCACGCATTCGACAAAATGAAACTGTCAATAAAGGATGTTTCTCCCTGCAATAAACCACTACACGGTTTCACTGGAGATGCGAAGATGCCCCTCGGGCAACTGGACCTCTTTGTTGAAATAGGAAGTCATCCCCGCTCTGTGGTGCAGAAACAGACATTTGTGCTGATAGAAAACAACTCGTCCTATAACGCCTTCTTAGGAAGGCCAGCCTTGTCTGACTTCCAAATTGTCCTGGCCCCATGGTGCCTAAAGATGAAATTTCCAACGGACAATGGAGTAGGGGAAGTAGAGGGAGACTAGGACATTGCTCGAGACTGCTATGTAACTGAACTTCGCAACAACCACAGGAAGGATAAAGGGAAGAGTGTAGAGATTGCCCTCTACACAAAAAGTTTGGAAGCATAGCAACTAAAGAAAGCCCCTCCTCTTCTATATACCAGCGACCCTTCCAATGAATTAGACCCTAGGGATAAAGAGGAGGAGGGCACTGCCGAGCCTGCAAAGGCTATGGAATTTGTATCTGTAGACCGACATGACTCAAGTAGACTATTGAAAGTCGGGTCCCAACTAAAAGCAGAATTGACGGAACAACTCATTGACTTTCTCTGCCACAACTTGGATGTATTTGCATGGTCACATGCTGACATGACCGGAATCTCCCCTAACATAGCATGCCACGTACTAAACATTGATCCTACCAGGGCGCTAGTAAAACAGAAAAAGAGAAGTATGGGGGCAGAACGATCAGCAGCTCTCGATGAAGAAGTAAAGAACCTACTTGCCAACGACTTCATACGAGAGGCCATCTATCCAGAGTGGATCGCCAACCCGGTGCTGGTAAAGAAGGCTAATGGGAAGTGGCGAATGTGCATTGATTTCTCCAACTTAAATGACGCCTGCCCGAAGGATTGCTTCCTAATTCCCCGAATCGATCAGCTTGTGGACAGCATAGCCGGGCACGAACTCTTATCTTTTATGGACGCATACTTAGGGTATAACCAAATTCCTATGCATGTTCCTGATCAAGACCACACTAGTTTCATCACCGATCGGGGATTGTACTACTACAAGGTAATGCCATTTTGACTTAAAAACGCAGGGGCCACCTATCAGCGCCTCGTCAACAAGATGTTTGCAAGGCTAATAGGACAGACTATGGAAGTTTATGTGGATGACATGCTGGTAAAGTCAAGGGGAGCCGACGATCACGTAAGCCACCTGGATGAAATGTTTCAAGTACTTCGCCAGTATGGAATGAAGCTGAATCCCCTAAAATGCTCCTTCAGAGTATCATCAGGAAAGTTTCTAGGATTCATCGTCCATGCCAGAGGGATTGAAGCAAACCCTAAACAAGTCTGAGCTCTGAGAGATATCAGGATACCTTCTACCCGAAAGGAAATGCAAAGCCTAAATGGGAAGGTGGCCGCCCTGAGCAGATTCATCTCCAAAGCAACGGACAAATGCATCCCTTTCTTCGAAGCTCTAAAGAAAGAGAAAGGAAAATTCGAATGGACTGACGAATGCTTAACAGCTTTCCTTAACTTAATCGAACACCTCCAAAAACCACCAGTCCTCTCAACTCCGAACAAAGGCAAAGAACTATACTTATACCTTGCTGTGTCATCTCATGCTCTAAGCGCCGCATTGGTTAGAGAAGACGAACGCACGCAGCGGCCAGTATACTTTGTAAGCAAGAGGTTTACAGGGGCGGAAGCCAGGTATCCTAAACTTGAGAAACTAGTGTGCTGTTTGCTAATCACATCACGGAAACTGCGTCACTACTTCCAGTCCCATTCCATCAGAGTTCTGACCGATCAACCACTGAGGCAGGTGCTCCATCGTCCCGACACTTCTGGACGACTACTTAAATGGTGCATTGAACTAAGTCAATATGAGATCACCTACCACCCTCGCACCGCCATCAAGGGACAAGCCATGGTCGATTTCATTGCCAAATTCACTACCAACGAAGGTAAAGAGCAATCGGAAATAGCAGAAGACATCAAGTGGAATCTCTTTGTGGATGGTGCGTCAAACGAACAAGGCTCGGGGGCAGGTGTGGTAATAATCACTCCCCGGGGAAATAAGCTACACTATGCTATAAGGTTGGAATTCGCTGCCACCAACAACAATGCAGAATATGAAGCAGTGATAGCTGGATTAGAACTTTCCTTAGAAATCGGATCCAATTCTTTGTGTCTTCATAGCGATTCTCAACTTATTGTAAATCAAATACTAAGAGAATTCCAGGCTCGAGAAGAACGACTCATGGCATATTTAAAGAAGACCAAGTTGCTTCTCAATCGATTGGATCACTATTTAATCAAACACATCCCTCGGGAAGAGAACCAAGAGGCCGACGAATTAGCGAAGCAAGCTAGCACGAGAAACGACGCTATCTCCGGAGCAGTAGCCATCTCAAAGCAACTGACCCCAAGTTTTGAGCAAGTGAATCTGATAGCTGCAACCGAAGAAGCAACTTGGATGACTCCCATCCGAGACTACTTACAAAGTGGCACACTACCCAACGGGCGTAACGAAGTCAGGAAAATCTTGAGGAAAGCTTCCCGCTACACAATATAAGAGGACATCCTCTATCGGCGCGGTTTCTCTAACCCCTTATTAAGGTGTGTCGCTGGAAGAGAAGCCAAGGAAATCTTATCCAACATCCATCAAGGAAGCTGCGGAGATCACATTGGAGGGCAGACTTTGGCAAAAAAGATACTCCGATATGGATATTTCTGGCCCACCTTAAGCAAGGACGCTTTAGATTTCGTCAGAAAATGTGACTGATGTCAGAAGTTTGCTAAGATTCCGCAGCTACCAACAACTGAGATTACTCAAATGACCAGCCCTTGGCCCTTTGCAGTATGGGGAATTGACTTGATTGGCGAACTGCCAATGGGCCGAGGCGGGGCCAAATATGCTATAGTGGCAGTCGACTATTTCACCAAATGGGTGGAAGCAGAACCCCTAAATAAAGTATCTTCAGCAAAAGTTATTAACTTCTTGATCAAAAATGTTCTGTGCAGGTACGGAGTCCCATTCAAAATCATATCAAACAATGGACTTCAGTTTGACAGCGAGGAGTTCGCCAACTGGTGCCAAGAGCACGGAATTCACAAAAGCTTCTCATCCGTAGCTTATCCCCAGGCAAATGGACAAGTCGAAGCCGTCAACAAAATTCTCAAAACTCTAATAAAAAAGAAACTCGAAAAGTCAAACGGCGCTTGGGTGGATGAACTTCCTACGAAACTGTGGGCCTATCGCACATCATTCAGAACATCAACAAGGCATACTCCTTTCTCTTTGGCATACGGATCGGAGGCTATGCTCCCAGTTGAAACTATAGTGCCTTTCCATCGTAGGATCCACTATAACCCAGAAGGGAACGAAGAACTCCTCCACATGTCTTTGGCTCTAATTGAAGAGAGAAGAAACGATGCAGCACTCAAAACATCAGCTCATAAGCAAAAAGTGGCAGCACAATACAACTCCAAAGTCAAGCATCGCAGCTTACAAAATGGTGATCTTGTCCTCAAGCGAATCTTCCCGCGCCCCGAAGCGCTAGATCCAATCTGGGACAGACCATATGTAATTCATAAAGATCTCCACAATGGAGCTTATATTTTGTCAACAATGGACGAGGAGGTGTTCCAGAGGGCATGGAACATCCAACACCTTCGTCGATACTTTTCTTAACTTGTACTCCCCATATAAAGTGAATTAACAAAGAGAATCAGTGGACGTAGGCATTTTCGTGCCGAACCACTTTAAAAACCTTGTCCCTTTTTCTTTACTTGTTCCTTTATATCTTGGCTGCTCGTTAATTTCATCCTTTTCTGTTGAACAAAATCCTGTGCAAATAGCATTTTCATTCAGGGCGCTCCACAGCGCGACTTCTCTGGACAAGACCTAACAGGTACTATAGGAATCTATGCCCTCGCCAATGAGACACTTTTTCTCCGGCATCCCTCTGCTGCGGGTTAACTCAATACTCGCGACGGCCCTCAAAGCCAACTGTAATGAGCCGATTATAAGCCACCAAGAAGGCCGACTATAGCCAAGGCAGCTCATTACGGCGTTCGGCTCGCCGACAACTGTGAACCTACTTTAAGCCCCAACATATGGTGTGGCCAGCCAGGGGTAGTTCACGGTTGACGATCGACACCCACGCTAGCCGGCTACAGTAAATCGAATAATACCCACGTTACGGGCCATAATGGCCCGGGTAGTTACTGTGCGCGATCTCGGCTCCGATGCGTCTTAAGTACGGCTGTGGTAAAAAAGATTAACTCCCCGCGGAAGCGTAAGATGGGTGACAAATGTCTCCAAGACCCACAGCTAGGGAAAGTGACTACAAAGCCCGTTTGCCACGAACTTAAGCACATCGAAGGCCTTCCATGATTGGAAGTTTTACTAGTTCTCATATTTCAATTTTATGTTAAAAACTTTCCTCCTATCCTCTATAACGATCCCTAAAGTACAGGACACAGAATAGGAGACATTCGCTAATGGGAGTGGGAACTCACAACTGGACACTCGGCAGCATTCCATACTTGGTCACGCAAGACATTCAAAGCCGACATCTTCAACTAAAAAATGAAGGGCGGTACTTTCTTCTTTTACGTAGCTATTCACTCATCACATTAACATTGCAAGATATGAAATTGTACTTTAAGAAAGAACTTGGCGTCAAACACAATTGAATTGCGGGCATATGCATAGCTATATTTCTTATACAAAATGTCAAAATAACAAAAGCATTCAAATACGACAAAATCAGCTTAAGTTAAAAATTACACGTCAAGAATAATGTTGTTTGTTACAAGTAGCATAATTACAACCTAGAGGTTACATTACTGTTTTGGGACTAACATATACAACGATGTCAAGTCCACAGAAAGATATCCAGGCCAAGTCAAGGAGCCGGCTGCATCGGAGCTTTGCCCGTGTTCTGTTGCCCACCTGTCCGGTCAAAGAAAGAATTCATTAGTGATAAGCAACCAAGTTAACGGAAAGACTAGGAAGGAAGACTTACCAGCGCCTGCTTTCTGACCATCCTGATCATCATCCTCTACTTGCACACCTGCCTCCTCAGCGGCAAGCAGCCGCATACCCTCCTTCACTGCCACCTTCTCATCCTTGGTAAACTGGGCAGTGACCACATCCATTCTGAAGACCACGCCACCCTCTTTATCTGCATCAGCCCTAGCCTCCTCCAGAGCCTTGAGATAAATCCTGGCCATAACTCGGGGATAATAATCCATCCAGGATAAGTTACCCTGTTTCCAAGTGCGGAAATACATGTCCTGGAGCATCTCATCCATCATCCCCTCGTTTTCCTCAAGCTCCCTCATTCGGGCCTCAGAAGCACGCAGCTTTGCAGTGGCAGCATCCATCTCCGATCGATATCGTGAACGGTCAGCCTGAAGGGATATCCTCATCGCCTCCATCTCCTCCTTCAACCGGGACTGAGCAAGCTCCATGGCCTCGAGTCTACCCGATAATTCCTGTACCCGCTCGAGGTCCTCTTGTCGAACCTCATCCACCGTCGCAATGGCCATGTCAATCCGCTCCTTGCAGGCGGCCTCCATTTTTCGCAACTCTGCCCTGTTGGCCTCTTCCATAGTCTTCTTCAGTTGCCAGGATGCGGCCTCGTGCTGCGAAATTTGAATGGCTTGATCGGCAAGTTGCTTAGCCTGGTCAGAAACCATCAGCCGTAACCGAATGTTCGCACTCCCAATTTCCTCCCCGGCCTTAACTAGTCGAGCATGATGCCCCATCAATTTCGTAGTCTCCTCGGCAACCCGGTCGATGTTCGCCTTAGCTTCATCCCCCAGAGTTACAACCCGGGTGGTAAGCAAATCAAGGTCCAGGGACTTAGCTTCGTCAAGCACTCGTACCATAGGATTGCGAGGGAGAAGTTGCTCACCAGTAGCCTCATCGAAGGAGATGTCATGAGAGGCCGGGTCCAGGTCTGGATGACCCGCAAACGGATTACGAACCAAGCCAAGGTGATCTATCGGGGTGAAGGTTGGATTCTCAGACGGATGGGGGGAAGGCATAAACTCAATGTCATCCTCCGTAATATCGTGAATAGGCTGGAGTGGGGCCGGAGGGCCAGGAAGAGATTCAAACGACGATCGACTCCTCTTCCTCTTTTGTATATCTTCTTCAATAACTCCAAGAAGAGGACGATAGCCGACTACATCTCTAGGGCGGTTTGTAGGAGGCTTCGGTTTGGCAGAAGCTTTGAGGTGTCTGTATTGTTCAAGCCTGTGCCGAAGATCCGAGGTCTTGGCTGTTTTGCCTGCTCCTGGAATGAAAAACCAAGTGTCATCAGCATGCATTGAGCCATCATTCAAGAATTAAAAAGAATAAAGAAAAATTCACCTTGAATCGCAGAGGTTGTCCCAGTAGAAGCACTCCCGGAGGATAAATCGGCGCCGGTCCCGGCCTTATCAGCTTTCTTGGGTTTCTCCGCCATGGCCGGTCCTTCCTCCATCTCTTCAAAGGCTTGGCGGAGAGCATCATCCGTCCACTCTTGGATCACGCCTACCTGCCCAGGAAGCAAAGCCCCGGTGCCATCACCGCCCTGTCCTTCGCCACCATCATTGCCATGACGATCATGGTCACCTTCTCTACCACTTCCACTCTCTGCCTCACCTCCTTCATCCTCGCCTTTTTCCCCCTCCACGTTTTCCTCCTCTTGAACATCTGAATGTGTTCTGGGAGAGGGTCCATCGGACTTCTTGAGTTTCTTCCCCCCGACGACTGGATGAATCGAGAAGGGTCTCCTTTTGCTGCTCTTCGCCGTGGCCCCTCCTGTAGCTTTGGCAGCCCTCTTCTCCGCCATGTCTCTCTGCTTGACCACGGACTGATGTGGCAGAATAAGGTTGTGCCCCAGAAGTGTAGCATTCCTGATCAGGTAAGAAGCCGACCTATCCCTTCCCGTAATGGTTTCTATTTCCACAGCCATCTGAACCAGGCGATCGTTACGACCGCAAAACCACCTGTCACTAGCAAGAAATAAAGGCACATGAGAAGAAGCATTGCAGTCAGAACGGAAATCATAAATGAGCTTCAACTTACAGCCAGAGGTAAAGCGATGAATAGAGACAGAGTTATCCTTGACGAAAAACCATTCTTTCTTGAACATACTGAACTTCGAATATAAGTCCAGGACCGGCTTGAAAGATACGGCTGATTCCAAGCTGATGTATGGAGACCCCTTCTTATAGCCTCTCAAATTGTACAAATACCGGATCTCCCGGTTGGAGGTAGGACGCCCGTATCTCCTCTGGAAAATGACAAACAGGCTCACCAGGATGGCGTAGGAGTTAGGCTGAAGCTGAAATGGAGCCACCTTCAAGTAGGTGATGAAGCTGAGTATCCAAGGATTGATCGGGGGAATGGCCCCACACATACAATGGTACCTGCTATATGCAAAATATCCTTCAGGAGGATTATATGGCATCACTCCTTCCCCCGGTAATAGCATACGCGCTCTGTCAATCCCAAAGGAGCGAGAAATAACGTCAAGCTGCTCGCCTTTAAGAGAGCTAGGGAAAAAATCAGAAGGTGAGTTCAGAAGCTCCTGAGGGCCATACCCATCTACTAGTGACCTCGGGGTGGGCCCATGACGTCCCAGTCCTGACTGAGCTGGGGGCACTGCGGAAGGATCTTCTCTGTCCTGGGATTTCTTCTTTTCTGATCGGATTTCAACTTTATGAGACATTATCTGCAAAACACAAACAAGTACGTCGTAAGGATGTATAGATATAAAACGAGCAAGAATTTCACTCACAACTCGGCGCTCAAGTTCATTCGGTAAAATCAAAGCTTTCACGTTCATTCGGTATTAAGTCCATTCGGTACCAAAAGCTTTCACGTTCATTCGGTATTAAGTCCATTCGGTACCAAAAGCTTTCATGTTCATTCGGTATTAAGTCCATTCGGTACCAAAAGTTTTCAAGTTCATTCGGTTCGTTCGGAAAAACAAAGAAATTCGACCTAAAAAGTCATTCGGTAGAAGAGAACTCACCTGGTCCGGCAGCTAAGATTGGATCGGCACAATAGTTGATTCGGCACTCCAATTGATTCGGCGGTTCGAAATTTGATTAGGCTATTTTGATCGGTAAGGAACGACGAAGGCATGGGGCTCCTACTTATAGAGGAAAGTTGGATAGCCGGACTCGCCGGTTCGGTTCTCGGGCCGAATATGGTTGACCAAATGAACAAAGCGCGGCATATACGAGCATACGCCCCACTTTGGGGGGCAAATGTTGGGTGTCTTTCCACCCGTATGTTTCCACCCTTCACCGAGCCAATCCAGTTTCCCCACACGGCCGAACCAATCTCGTTTCCACCCACTACCGGATTAGTGCTACTTCATACATAGCCGAATCAACCCACTTCCCCTGCATAGCCGGACCAACCTCACCGGACCAGCCTTCACCGAATCAAACTCCAAGGCCTCACCGGACCAACCTCACCGGACCAGCCTTCACCGAATCAAACTCCAAGGCCTCACCGGACCAACCTCACCGGACCAGCCTTCACCGAATCAAACTCCAACCTTTGCTCCACACCACCGAACCAGCCACTCCACTGCCCACCGAACCAAACCCAAAGCCACTCCACTGCCCACCGAACCAAACCCAAAGTCTCACCACCGAATCAAACCCAAAGTCTCACCACCGAACCAATCCACGTCCCTCTCATCATCGGATCAGGGTGTTGCCGAACCAATGCTGCCAGGCCAGATTACATCGGCCCAGGCCCGCCAACAGCTACATACATCCAAGACCCCTACCCCCAACCTCACTCTATAAATAGAGGGGCAGGGGTACAACAATGGGGGACAAGTTTGAGAGCTCAAGCACGGGTAGAACTTTCAAACTACTTTCATATACTTGTATCAAAGCTTTGTACTTGTAATCTGAACAAGAAAGGAGAAATAATATATAAAGTGGACGTAGGCACATTCTGGCTGAACCACTATAAATCTGTGTGTCTTTTACAGTTTAGTCCTTGCTCTTTACATATTTGCATAAATCATCCAGATCACTAAAAACAACATAAAATCAACTAAATCATATGACTTGGAGGTGTTTGCCCATTTTTTGTGCAAACAGCTGGCATATGCCCCACTTTGGGGGGACAAATGTTGGGTGCGTTTCCACCACCACCGAGCTAGAAAGAAGAAGGCATCGCCGAACCATAGGGAGGAAAGTCCCACCGAACCAACACGTCTCCAAGGCCCTGCCGAACCAAACCCAAAGCATCACTACCTAACCGGAAGACACTCCACCTGCCACCGAACCAACCCATCTCCCAGGTGCTACCGGACCAAAGTCCCACCGAACCTACCGGACCAAAGTGCTACCGGACCAAGGTCTCAACTCCAACCATCTACCATCGGACCGAAGCACTACCAAACCAAGGCGTTGCCGAACCAACGTTGCCAGACCAGATTGCATCAGCCCAGGCCCACCAGCAGCTATATACATCGAGAACCCCTACCCCCAGCCTCACTCTATAAATAGAGGGGTAAGGGTACAACAATGGCAGACAAGTTTGAGAGCTCAAGCACGGATAGAACTTTCAAACAACTTTCATATACTGGTATAAAAGCTTTGTACTTGTAATCTGAACAGTAAAAGGAGAATAACATATAAAGTGGACGTAGGCACATTCTGGCCGAACCACTATAAATCTGTGTGTCTTTTACAGTTTAGTCCCTGCTTTTTATATATTTGCATAGATTACCCAGATCACTAAAAACAACATAAAATCAACTAAATCATACGACTTGGAGGTGTTTGCCCATTTTTTGCGCAAACATTGTCGAAAGGTTTAGTTGTTTTTTAAATACAAGCCACTTACTAACGCTTTTGAAAGGAGTTAGGGGTTTCGAAGACAATGGTTTCGGAAGGGGTTTCGAAGCTAACCTTTAATTGTTTTACCCAGATGTTTTATTGCTTTCGAAAGGATGGTTTCGACACCATCAAACTTCAGTTATACTTTTTGAATTATAGAATGGTTTCGAAAGAGATGCTTTAACCTTTGTTCGCTTTGACCCAAAAATGATGTTTTAAATATGAACCCAATGTTTTCGAAAGGGGGACTTTTAGTAGTTTCGATGAGTAAACATCATTGGTTTCGAAAGGGTACATTGAAATGGTTTTGAATCTATACTTATATGATAATACTTTAACATGGTCGAAAGGTTTCGAAAGAGATATTTTAAAGTACTCGAAAGGCAGGAGCTTATTGTCTTAAAGATAGATTTTTATGCTTTCGAAAAAGGTTTCAGAGGAGTCGAAAGGTTTAGAACCCAAACTCAAATTTTTAAAGAAAAAACCCATGGCTTAAATAAAGGAGTTTTAAAATGACTTTAAGTATATAAACTTGATGAGGTATGGCCTTGATAAAAATATAAGTTAAAGGGATTAACTCTCTTTTATAAGAAATGTGTTTCAAGGACCTCAAACCCACAAGAGTGGTATTGTTAAATAGTTATGATTTCTTCTTCAAATATTAATATATTCACATGATAAAGGACCCATAAGTGTATTTTGGGGATAAAGGGGTACAAGAACTAGCTAGGTTAACCCAGTAGTGAATATAAATTAATTAAACTCCTGAATGAGTAGAATTGCATCCAAGGAGTTAAGGAGATCAAAAATATAGGATGCTTAAAATTTGAAGTTATCCAGGAGATAGGTTCAAAGTAAACCCATGAAAACTATGATAAGGCAGTTAATGTAGGTAATCAACAGGTTCATAGTAAACCCGTGAAAACTAGGATAAGAAAGATGTTAAGGAAAGCATCAGTAGTTTACTAGTCAACCCATGAAATCTAGGGTGAGAAGTGAGTTACTGGATAAATCCATAGGTTCCAAGTTAACCCTTGAAAACTAGGATAAGGGGATTAGTTATTGGAATGTCTAATAGGTTCACGGGGATCCATGAATTAATTATGTTAATTGGTAGGGGCCTATAGGTTCTTAGTGATCCCATGAAAACTGAGAATTATGCCAAGATGTTCATGTGTAATGAAAAAAAGGTTATTAGTAAACCCATGAATACTAATAGGTTAATAGTGATCCTAAAACTATGATTTATGACAAGAAGTCAACTTAAATTGGGATGGGAAATCCTAAACGTTTTTATATGCAAATCATCATAATATTTTGAAATGTTTGTTATTAACCATTGTGGATGTAGGTGCATAGTATATGGTTTTATAAAGGTTTTAGGATACTAGTGAGGGGAAAACCTGTTCTGCTATGCGGCGTGGTCTCACTAGATATTTAAAAGGATTGAGATGTTAAATTATTATTCATACCAGGCTTTATGTCTGACTCCAAGTATGGGGATGTTATAGGACCTTTCGACTTTATAGGTATATACGGTTTCGACAGCATTCATATTCCCCTAGAAAAACTTAAATCATGGTTTTCGACAGCGTCGAAGGGCATTGTTATCTTGTTTATTGAATATTAGTAGTGTATACTTTTTTCAAATTTTTAAGTTGGTTTTAACAATTCCCTTTTAATAGCATGGTTTCTACTGAGCTTTCGACATTGTTGAAAAGTGTTGATTGGACATATAGTTCAGCCTTCCTTTCGACCTCGTCGAAAGCTCAGTAGACATTTGTAATCGAGCTTTTGACATCATCGAGAGGTGTTTGTTGAGTGTCAATGTTTTCTTTCCTTTCGACTCTGTCAAAAGCTCATCATATCTCATTTTCAACTTTAACATTCTTTCAAGAACTTAAAGCTTCGTATTTTGTTTTATGTTTAAATTGACATAGTAGTTTTTACTAATTCTTGAAAGAATGTCAGCTTCATAATAGACTAGAAATTCTAACTAAAATGTTTTTACCTAGCAGAACCATGAGCTCTTCAAAGAAGGTTGAAGCCACTTCACAGTGTTCTTTGATATCTACAATAGATGAAGTGGATGCCATTCTCAATGACTATGGAATCACCTGAGTGGAAGCCATTCCACCTACAGAGACTGACACCATTAGCAGCCCTCCGGTAGGGTTCTTTGCATATACCGCAATACATATGGCACAGAAGGTTTCTTCCATTCTTGGACTTCTTATCTAAGTTTCTATCCTACCTTGGAATCGCTCCAATCCAGCTGTCTCCGAATGTATACACCTATCGCCTATCTTTAGAGTTGATGGCTCTAGAATCCAGCATCCTTTCTCTAAATGTTGAAATGTTAAACCACCTCATCCGATTAGTCATGCTCAACAATCTTAACCACCAAATATTCAGAGCGAATCCTCCAAATAAACTGATATTTGATGGAGTTAACAAGTTTAAAGACTGGGAGAACTAGTTCTTCTTCATTAGATGCTTCCCAAATATCAGAGGGACTTTCTCTACTCCTCGTAAGCTCAAATTTCATTATTTTCTTTCCATCTAGTTATTTTTCTTTTCTAACTCTTGCCTTATGTCAAGTGCTCCTGCTAAAGAACTAAATGTGGCAAATAAGAGAACGGTGGAGTCCTTAATTGTAGCTTCTGGTAGGATCAGAAGTCGGTTGAAGCCATTGAACCCTTCGAATTTGAGGAAGCACTCTCTCCTCCTTTATGGTCAGAGGATTCTAGGGCAACCTCCTCTAATCCAGCATATGTCAAAAAGCAAACTTTCCTTTCCCTGGGAGATCCTGCAAATTTGTCTCCTATGTCACCTATTTGCTCCGACCATTCAAGTAAGTTGTATACAAGACATTTATTTTCTATTTATGTGTTGCTTTTCAAATTATTCTACTAAATTATAATCTGTTTGAACTGTCTTCAACTACTCCTCAGGTTGAAAAACATGTTGATGGTTTGGCTCCTCTTCCTATGACTTCTCGTGTGCCATCCTTTGCTCAATCTCTTACTAGGGTAAAGATGGCGGTCAAGAGAAAGTTGGAGAAATCGATTGAGGCGGAACCACCTCTGAAAATAGCTAAAGTAGTCGGTGTTCCTGATTTTTAGGAGGAGGAACCTTTATCTCTTGAAAAAAATTCAGTGAGCCCGATTGTTGAAGCTCCTCAGGATAAATCCAAAATGACTCCTACTATAGTCGATCTTCTCTCTCGCATCATTGTTTCGAGCTCTCCAGGCGCACTTGAGTAGAGACAAAAAACTTTGGAGATGACCCACACTCTAAAGCACAATTCTCCAAGGCCAACATCTCCTCCTCCCTCCATTAATTTTGAAGAGACAGTACAGTTAATCTTAAACTCTACATCCTTTTGCTTCCATTCACCTGCCTTCCTCCGTTTCTAACTTGGCGGGTCACTATCGCTCTTTGATATAACAACAACTCTTGGTAAGTTTCTTTTCACTTGACTTTATCATTACTATTCTTCTCTAAATTTCTAATTTGTGTTGCTTTTCTTCTTTCATATTTCCAAGAGTTGGTCATCTTTGCACGAGCAGGCATCTAAATCTTCTTCCAAATCCTCCAAGTTTCAGGAGGAAATTTTTGCCTTAAAGAACCAAGTCTCTTCCTTATTCGCAGAAAAAGATGACGCTGCATCCGAATTAGAGCGATTGAGAGCTTCTCTCGCCTAGTCGAAATCCACTATTTTAGAGGAAAGGAAAGCCCGACAACTCCTCACCGATGAAAATTTGGCAATGTAAATAACCATAAAAGAATTCGATGAGGCGAAGGTTTGAATGGCAGCAAAGAATGCTCTTTGAAGGAAAAGTTGGAGAAAAACATAGCTTCTCTGAAACTGGAAGTCGATATCATCTCAAACGCAAAACAGTGGGTGTCTCAGTTTCTCGATACCACACTTGATGAGGTCATGAAGAAATTTTTTCGAATATGCTTTGATGCTTGTTTACGCTACCAACATCGATAAATGCCTTGAGCTAAGCTTTCCTTCACTCAACTCTGCCCTTGTTGATAGTGTTACGGGAAAGATTAATGAAATAAAGCAAGGAATTGAGGCTGCTGAAATGGAGGAGATTGACACCTCTAAGATTCTTTCTTTTGGAGTCCCTTCCTTCGATGTCGAATCTGACTCAAAAGAAGGCAACAAACATGATGCCGCCGAAGAAGAGGACGATGGTGATGATAATGATGATGACAATAATGATAATGATGATAACACCAACGACGACCAAGGTTTAGGTGGTGACAGAGAGGGCCACACCGAGTCTCTTGGCAAAGATGCAGACGATAATACAAGAGCTTTTGAGAAAGATTTATCTCCTCACAAAGCTATCCCGCCTGAATCTGCCGCACCTTATGCCCCTCAAGAAGATCCGGCTATTGTTGATGTTGAAGCGCTGAAGGAGAAGGAACAAGCTTCCCAAGAATTAGTCTTAATATCTCAGGTATGGGACTCTCTGTTTAAACATCTTTCACTTCGAAGACAATAATAGTGTAAATCTTTTATTCAGATAAGGAAGAAAACCGTTCACCCCTTTAACACCAAGCTTGAAAGGAAACAAGAAGAGATAATTAAGTTATATATGGAGTTAGACAAGCAGTTGAGGGAGCACGACATACTTTCTGCATATCATAAACTTAATAGAAGCGCAACAATGTTAGCATCTTTTAAGTATCAATAAGCTTCCCCTCGGCTATGGAGAGCACGCCTTTGCTATGATGCTATCTTGAAAGAGAACCAGGAGTTAATTACCTTACTTTGGATGGTGATTGAGGAGGGGACATTTTAGTTAATTTCTTACATAAGGTCTACTGTAGACACCCCATCGTCGACCCTTCATATTTAGGTGGATTTAGTGGGGGTCTACTTACGCGCTTACATAAAAGATACTAGGACGAATTAGGATCTGACTCGCAACCCAGAGCTTGTTGGAATTTAACATGAGTCGAATCCTTTCCCTAATATCTACCTCTTTAAAACTCAAGTATTACAAAGAAAAATTTGTTTTAGAGTTGTAACCAAGTCAATTTTGTACGAACCAGATGAATTATTGTAAATATGTAATAATATATTGATTTGTAAATATTTGTTTTAGTCTTGCGTTTTACACTTAGCTTCATTTTATTATGTTATCACAAAGAGAATGTTTTTCAAGCAGCTGTCTCTAGAGATTACCTAAGCCCATACGTTATATTGAGAAGATTTTATCTTGAAAGGAACTAATTTTAAGATCTTCAAAATTGGAAATATATTGTTTTCTTTGGGATTTACAAAAACTTTACATGGAACACCCTCGTCTCCACTTTGACATCCTTGGTGAAGAAAAGGAGAAAATTCTCAAAGAGATTCGAACATTCCACACCAAACTAATATGTGGACGTGATAGTCCCCCCACCGGAGAGTAGGATTACGGTAAATATCCACCGGTTGTTACTCTAGAAGGAATCAACATTCCTTTTGACTCGACCGTTATCCACTCTGCTAACTCATTAAATAAAGTTAGAAATGCTATTTTTCAACTTTAGTTGTAGAGTAAATATTCAATTGTACTCTTTCAGTTTCATTGTCATCTAAGTTGTAATCTTCTATCATAATAATAAAAAGATTTATCATTTTGGTTTGACTCCATTCTATTTCTTTTTATTTAAATAGGAGTTACAATTATCAACAGCTTCTCTCCCACTTTATTTGGCATCAAGCTTTGTTAATCTTAGAGATAAGCTGTTAATAGAACTTTAAAAAAGGAAACTCCTTAAAGACACCTTACTTGCTCGCTTTCATGGCAATACAGAAGCTTTAAAATGGCACAAAAGGTTCTTACTTTAGAAAATGATCATCAGAATTCTTAAGGATCAAATTGCCAATTAAGAAACCGATGTCAACTGTAAAATTTAAACAATTTCCGCTTTAAAGCGTCAAGTTAAGGCGAATCCTTCAATTGACATTGATCACAAAATGTCCGAGCTTCTCCAATAGATAAGAGATTTAGAGATGAAATTGAATGATAGTCAGGTTCAATGCGAGTCGTTAGAATTCATAATGGGAGACAATATCTTGAGTATTGAATTACCAGCCTCCCCTGCTACTTCATCTAGTGCTAGAGTTACGAGATAAACTTCCTTTGTTGCTCAGAAATTTCCCACTACGACAAACCCTCCTCCAGGCTTAGATGAGAAGGTAGTGGGCGACTAGTGTAGGAAATTTAAGTTTGAAATGATAAAATACTTTGACGAGAAACAGAAAGCAAAATATTCACAGTGCATAAACGAATATGCTGCTAAAATCCAGAAACTCGAACATGAGAATTATCTTCTTTTGAAGTGCATTTCTGAGTTAGAAAGGGGAAACAAAACCCTTAGTGGCACTAATAGAGCTTTTAATCGCGCTTTGAAAACTAATATCGATGTAATTGACGATGCAGATAGGATAAGAAAGAAAGAGAAGAAACTCAAAGAGGTTCTCTACATCGTATTCCGTCGCACTGTAGACCCTTTAATGGCTGAAAACCTTAAAAAAGCTACTCAAGAATTAGGATAGACTTATGTTCATGAAATACATATACTTGTCCTGTATATTTGTAAATAATTTCATAAGTTATGTAAATCATGTAAATTTCGTAAATTGCACCTGATTTGTGATACTTTCCTGGAATGTTATTTCTAAAGCACTTGTCTGATAGCCTATACCATAACTTCTGTGTTTGCCGAAACTTTCATTCTTCTTTTGTTGTTCTGATCTCCCTAAAAGTATGAAGCAAACAACATTTCTTATTATTAGCATGAAATTTGTGTATAAGTCTATGCATATCATTTGTGAAGATTAACAAATCACCATGTTAATCATATGATATATAGTTTATATTTGATCAGATATCTAAATCCCATCTTGGGTTATGATGTGAAATTTTAACCATATTGCTGGAATATCCAAAGTTTGTCGTTGGAAGACCCTATCTCGAAGCAGGGTTGTAAATATTAGAAAGTCATCCTCTGGAGATAGTCAATAAATAGCTAAATATGAAGAAGCTCCAGAAATCATTATCTGAATATTTGTAATAGAAATCCAATAATCCATACTCGGGTGTTAATGAGATTTTAAAGCTTAGAAGTCCAAGACCCATATTCGAGTACTAACAGAAACTCATAATGATGATCTTCTTGGGAAAAGTCTTTGGCCCAGATTCGGGCATTAGTAGTGGATAATTAAAAATCCATAATAAGATCGCATGCCCAAATTAGGGCATTAATAAGTTACAGTATTGAATTATAGATTCGGGTATAATAAAGGTAGTAAGTGATTGATAAAGACCCGAGGCCCAGATTCAGGTATTAAATAGACCGAGATCTACTTTACTTCTTAGACTCTGTCTTATTCAACGTGCATAAACCCTTTAGGCCTTGTATTTAGTAGTAATCTGATTAGCTGCTTCTCAATCTTAGACGTCTTAGAGCTTAATCTAATGTGCAACTTCTAGGCCTGGACATCTTAGTCCATTGGAGATATACCGCTTCTCAGGTTTGGACATCTTAGTCCATTATTTGATGAGCCTCTTCTTGGGCTTGGACATCTTAGTCCATTATTTGATGAGCCTCTTCTTGGACTTAGACATCTTAGTCCATTATTTGTTGAGCCTCTTCTTAGGTTTGGACATCTTAGTCCATTGTTGTCTGGTGCTCTTTGTTAGCTCATCTTATAGGATGGAACCAAGGACTTAGCCAACCTCCCTCTAGGAGGCGCCTTGACCTGGCCATAGGCACGACCGAGGGCTTATCCGGTGCTTTAACCTGGCCATAGCATGGCGTAGATAAAGGCTTACTTTATTCCCCCTCCAGGAGGCGCCCTACCCTGGCCATAGCGTTGTATGGACAGGGGCTTGTTCAGTGCTTTAACCTAGTCATAGTTTGGCACGGATAAAGGCTTACTCAGTCCTCCCTCCAAGAGGCGCCTTGACCTGACCAGAGGCCTGGCCAAGGGCTTGTTCTGTGCTTTAATCCGACCATAGCATGGTGCAGTTAAAGGCTTACTCCGCCCTACCTCCAGGAGGTGCTCTGCCTGGGCCAACTTGGCGCGGACGGAGGCTTTCTACCGTCTTAGGTAGTAACCAAATAAGATGAGAATTTCACTCCCAAACATGTAGATTTCCTTTAGAAAAATAGCTTTTTATTGATCTCATTCAATATTTCTTTACAAATTCATTAATCTTTCCTTGACAGAAGAAGTTGGATACCATCCCCTCTAAGGCCCTGTAATGATTAGTCTTATGTCCATTCATCATGTGATAATGGCAATAGAATCTACTTATATTCTTTTCATATTTTGCTTCTTTTTCCATGATGGCCAATAATTGAGTTCACCCTTGGTTAACAAGTAGACATTCTCTATGGTTGTTGTTGTTAAGTTGCATTCTTTAGGAAGTCTTGACTTAAAACTTGTCTCTTGAGGATGACATTTTGATTTCTTATTTCTTGGCCTTGTGGTTTCGCATTCCTCGATTGCTTTTCCTTTCGACACACTTTGGAGCTCATATGTTGGAAGTTCTTCTATTGTAGCTCATTGCCATTTATGTGCAAATGCATTATAATCAGCCATTATCTCTTCTTCAAAGATTGTGCCCGTGGAATAACGTTGAATAGTTTTCCTCATTTGAATTAACAAATTGTCACTTCCACTTTTCCTTTTTCCTAAAGAAAAAACAGGGGTGGGGCCAATATGAAAGAGGTTCAAGCTCCATTTCACTAGATCTTGTGATTCTTCTATTTTCTTGTTTATAATTCTTAGGACTTCTAATATTATCCTTTACTCTTCATATTGGTTGGAACCCTTGATGGTTCTTGGGGAGAACCATATCAAATGTGGTTCAAAAGATCCTTGATCAGATCTTTTGATTCTTCTAGCCATGATGGGGTTTGACCAAAGTAGATAAGCTTGAAATTGAGTTGGGTTAGGTTAGAGACAAGTGGTGTTGGGTGTTCAACCAAGTCAGAGGTTCGAGCCCTACTTCTAGCGCCAAAATGTTAATAAGAAAAATTGTCAACACCCCAAAGAAGAGTTAAAGGGCTGGGTTAATCCCTTTTTGGTTTCCTTTAAGTGAGTTGAGAAGAATAGAGTGTGTATGTCCCCTTTGGCTGCCCTTTCGAACAGGCTACTGTAGTGAAAATTTGTTAGATCAACCTTTCGACCTAAACGAAACAGTCGATTCCTTTTCTTATCGACCTTTCGAACTTGCTGAGATGGTATGGTAACACCTTCGAAAGCCTTTCTTTTCGAAGCGGTTATAGAACACAGAAGGATTATTTAAGAATATGAGGCAAAAACTGAAAGTAACTATGCTATAGGATTGAATAATATGGAATATAATAAATAATTAGTGCGAAAAAATAATAATAGCAGTAAAGTAAAATGACACTAGGAATTTTTATACTGGTTTGAACTCCCATTCTACGTCCAGTCCCAGACTCCTTCTGGAATTAAAGGTAGCAACCCACACTTAACCCGGAGGAACATGTATTACACCACCTGAGCAACAGAACATGACTTGACTGCCTGAGCAACCGAACATGACTTTATTACAAACTAGATTGACTTGACTTTGTGTGTTCTAGATAACACAGATTTGTCACTTGTAGTACACCCTTCCTATATCTTTTCCTCAAGAATGATGTGTATAATTGTGCGTGAATGAAGAATAGGAAGATTAGAATTGCTTAAAGAATATGGAAATGAAATTATAAGCAATGATTGTATAAATTTTGTAAGCAATAGAATCATGAATGCTATGTACGTTAGATCAAGAAAGACGAGAGAATTAGGTGATTTGATCATTCAAACTTGAGTGCATTTATAGTGTATCAAGAGTTACAACCTCTGGTAATAGTTCTCTGTGAAAAGCTAATGGATGCAACACTTGGGAAAGGAGATAACCTTTGAGAAATAAAAGTTTCTATTCATAATTTTGATTGTTACAAGATTCAGTCGACTGAAAGTGCTTGGTCAGTCGACTGAATTAAAAAAGTGCACAAGTCATATACACAGATTCAGTCGACTGACCACGTGTATTCAGTCGACTGGTCCATGTTATATATAAAAATATATATACTGATTCAGTTAACTGATAGCACATGGTCAGTTGACTGAACAGTGTAGTTCAGTGAAGAATGTGTGCATTTGAAATCGAAAGGTGTTTAAATTTGAATGCCAGTTTATATGTGAATATGAATGAATGAGAATAAAGATTCTTGAGGAAAGATTTTAACAAAGCGACTAGACTAGACTCTGTATACACATTTCATGATTCTTGTTAAAATATATAACTATACGAACCATACTTTAAGTCGTTGAGTCCGGATGTTGTAGTAGTCGTACATTCATGAATTGTTGTGTCATGTCAGCAATCAAAACCTAAGATTTCACAAAAACTTGACTGGGTGGGTTTTGATCCTGTCGAAGGCTTAAGTCGTTTAGTAGTTATGGCTTGGCTCAGGATTTTGGGATTGAGGTTTCGACTTAGTCGCGAGGGACCTTTCGATATGGTCATCACCTATAGCACAAGATTAGACCAAATAAAAGCTTGTGAAACAATTAAGTAATTAAAATACATGAAGACTTCCCTTTCTCCACTCAAAGAAGATTTTATTGATCAATTTTCCTTAATTCAATTTACAAATTAAAGCTTACAGCTTTTTGGAATAAGAAAATACCAGTTTAGAATGGTTGAACTTGGATCCCAAACCGAGACCCTTTGGGTCTTAATTATAGATGCGGGTCAGCACAATTCGACCCCAATGCTTTCGACTTGGTCGAAAAGTGGTTGTTGTATTATCTTTAGATTGCTTCCGACTTTGTCGAAAGGGATGGTTGCATGTTTCTTCCCTATGTTGCTTTGTAGGAGCTTTCGACTCTATCGATCGGCTTTAACTAGTGGTTTCGAAGGTGTTGCAATACAGATGGTTTCAACTCTGTTAGTTGCTTCTAAAATTTTCCCTGTGGCTTGGTGCGGAACCTTCTTGGATAATCATAGTTTCGACCGGTTCGAAAGGCTTAGTTTGGCTTTCGAAAGGGTTGCTATGGCCAATGCGTGCTTCTAAGTGGTTTGAATCTAGGCAAAACCTTTCTTTTCGACAGGTTTGGCGTATATATGTTGGGTTGCTATTCCATGTCTTCGAAAGGTGTGGCTTTGACTCATTCAAAAGGTCTTTATGCTTATGGAATCGTTTTCTTTGAAAGGTGGTCAGTAAAGCGGAAGGGTGCTTTCGACCCCTTCGAATGTAGCATCCTTTCGAACTCTTCAAAAGGCTCTAAGGCTTCTGGAATTTTGTTGTGGCATCCTTTCGACCCTTTTAAAAGGTCTAGTTGGAGCCTTTTCCGCTTGTTCTTCTTTGTCTTCTGCTCGAACTGCTTTCGACTTGGTCTAAAGGAATTTCAGTAGTAACATAAGGGATGCACATGAAAGCAGGATAGCAGACCTTCCAATAGTGTCGAAAGCGTTGGGTCGAAATGTGACAACCTACATCTATAAATAAGACCCTAGGGGTCTGATTTAAAGGATCTGATTCCTTTCACTTCTCACTTGTATTTTCTATAAGCTTGAAACTTCTAATTCCTGAACCAAATTTGGGATTTAGTCAATTTGTACATCTTTGGTTCAATAAAAAGAGAGATTATGATAATTTTGATTATGTAACTGTTCTGAGGCATTCATTGGATTCAATTGTGTACTTCTCGTGTCAATTCAATCGAAAAGATAGCTTTCGACGACATCAAAACCCTTTACCTTACCAACAGACTTAAGACCTTAGCTCTAAACCACTACTTATCAAATGCTTACCTTTCGGGTGTGCCTAAACCTTTAATTCAACCTACCCACTCAAACTTATAGAACATAACCAAAGCCATCTAAGAGACTAGCTTTCGTTAGGGACAAAACCTATCCACCTAAGCCATATTCCTTAGTCATTAGTGCCAGCTATTAGAATATCTCATCTGATTCGAAAGGAAGGTTTCAAAAGAGTCCTAAACCAATCCAATTAGTTTGAAGGGTATTTCTAAAGAGAAGTTTAGCCTTGGACCTCGACGAAAAGTATTAAGTAAGTGCTTTTAACTATCTTAACATATCCTAAGAGTGTGAGCGACCTTCACTTGTTCGAAAGGAGTTTCGAAGGAACCACTCGTGCTTCAAACTCCACTTTGAGGCGTTGACAAGTTTTCTTGTTAACAGATTGTACAATTTTCTCAAAATCATTAGAAGGCACTTGTAACATCCCATATCTGGAGGCCAATAGCTTAGTGCTACAGATATTGCAGTCATCCATAGTATTAATTTTTGGTGACAAAATACGGTAACGATAATGATATCCATAATATCAGAAGCACTTGAATATGAACAAAATCAAAGATTTCAAAAACAACATTTTATTGATTACATTTCAAAACAAATTCATATCCAAGTTACGTAATCCCATATCGTTTCCCAGGTAAAGATTAATTATAATCATTACAAAATTACGGCAAGAGCGATATATGACGATGCCCTCTTGGTTGATCAAAGTAATATAGTCATATCTGACTTAATATACACATCGGGATCAAAACAAAATGAGACTACAATTCCTAATTAGCTATCTGTCAGCCACCTACTCATCTTTGGAAGCTTTATTCGCCAAAAGACTAAAAACTGAAAAACCTAACCCTCAGCCTAGTTAAATCAATTTTGAGTATCCGAGTGTTTAAGGGGAAATAAAAACTTCAAGTCAGACATAAAGTCTAGTGTGAATAATTCTGTTACAACTCGGTTTACTGATATTAAGTGAGACCACGCCGCTTAGTGGAATGGGTTCCCCTCACTAATATCCTCTTTAAAAAATATATTTTGCAAATCCTTTCCTGCAACCAAACTGGTTGATGAAACTGATATTATACCGAAATAACAATATCCTTTATGCCAATAAATGGGCTATTTGTCCAAAAACAGGTAATTAGTGAACTATCTGTCCACAACATAATAGCAAGGTCCATTGTGATACAAATGGACTAACGTCCGTACATCTGGGCCGACTGCCCACAAACTTGACTAATTGTCCGAATCAAAATGGACTAACTGTCCGAATTATTTTCTTAGGGTTAACTACCCTTTAAATTTTCCTTGAAAACCTTTTAAAATGATTTAGTTCTTCAAATCATACTTACGCAAGGAAAATATTCTTTAGCTTTACTCTAAGCTATTTTTGCCATGATATATATACTTTACTCAAAATAATGTTGATGAGATTTAAAGAGGATTAACTATTCCAAAACAAGTGGACCTTTTTTAACAGGAAAATACTTAGGCTACATTCCCTATTTATTCCATTCGAAATCTTTGTTTAAAACCGTCAAACAACCCTTTCGAAACCATTAAAGGTAACCCCTTCGAAACCAACAAATATTTCCTTTCGGTAACATTAAAAAAACCTTTCATTTCCTTTCTCCGAAAGCTTCAAAATATCAAACATTCCCTTTAAAAACCACTTAAATATTTCCTTTCGAAAACTTAGGAAAAACCCTTCCGTTAAACACTTTCGAAACCCTAGGGAACCACCCCTTTCGAAACCATTCATTAAAACCTTTTGAGACAGTCGAAACTTAATCCTTTCGAAAGCACTTTGGGTTCAGTTTAAAACATGTGGAAACCTTTCAAAACCATTCAAAATTTACCCCTTCGAAACCTTAGAAAAATGTCTCGGTCAAAATCATTTTGATTCTGCCTTCAAGTAGAGCAAAAGGATGAAAAACCCATTAAAGTGGAAAGCATCTACTTTGATACCTTTCAAATCTATCTCTTTCGAAACCAATTTTGGTTTTACTTTACTTATAGAAAAAGGATCCTTAAAACATATAAGTCGAATGCATCTGCTTCGAAACTATTTCCTAAGTAATGAAGCGATGGCGTCAACACCATCCCTTCGAAAGCATTGGAGAGGTGGCCAAGTTTTTAGAAAACAAAACAACCCTTTCGAAACCATTTGGGTTTAAAGATAAAAAGGAAACAACAAAAGGTTTCGACTTAGTTGAAAACTATTATTTAAAAACAGAGGCGCCACACAATCGAAACTATTTCCTTTAAATCCTTTGACCTGGTGGAAATCTACTTTGTCGAAAGCCATTTAGTCGAAAGCAAGCCGGCGTAGCCCTTTAATTTAAAAACAAAGGACTACCTCAACCCCTTCGGAACCCCTAGTTTCGACTCCCTACCTTCGGCCAACATCCATTTCACTACGTACCAGTAAACTGATACCATGTGGATTGGTTTTGACTATGTCGGAAGTGAAGGTGAGGAGGCGGAACCTGGTGCTACGGTGTCGAAACAGTGAAAAACATGTAGCAAATAGTTCTTTTCACCTAAACTGCCTTACGTGTCTAATTGTGATTGGTTGTCCCCTTCTTTACCAATAAAAAGTACTGCACTTTTTCAGAAGTGCTGCCGACTTTTTAGGTTTTATAATTTAAATCATTTTTACAAAAGCCACTTATCCTCTTTTAATTATATAAAACATTTAAGTCTCATACCTTAAATAATTTTATATAACCCTTAAAACACTTAGGAAAAGTGTACAAAAATTCTAGGAAATCTCTTTTAATACGTTTTCCAACATACAAAAATTTCAGACCCAAATCCTTTATAATTTAACCGAAAATAATTATTAACCAAAATTAACATTTTCTTTACTAGAAAATTCATATAAATTCCATATAATTTCAGAAAATTCCAAAAATTGAAACCCATCTGTAAAATATTATTTATGATCTTCATAAAAATTATCAAGGCATTTGGATGTAATTTTATAGGGTTTTCACCTTAAAACATATCGTAAAATCTGTATGAACATACAATAATCATCAACATGCATATATAATCATTCTATCAATCAAAATCATGGAAAATCAATGCACAATATTCGGCAATCATCTAAAAACCAAAAATACAATCAAAAATAAGATGTAAACATTTGTCACCTTAGCTTTAGAGAATAAGGAGATTGAGATGTGAATAGATTTGATTTGAATTAACTTCTTCCTAGCTTTTCTTCCACTTTTCTTTATTAATGGTGGCCGACTCCTTAATTTAAAATTTTGAGAATGCACATGAACGTGTATAATTTACACTGCCATGGGTTATAGATATCAAAATGGTTTCTTTCCTATTTTACCCCTCCACCAATTCAATTTAAACTCTTCTTTTAATTCATTGTTTAAATGGCACGACTACCCCTTAATTAAAATCAAATCTCAATCCCCTAATCAACATATTATTTTATTTAAGTTAGCTAATTAAATATCCTAAATAATGTTACCAAAAATCTGGAGTGTTACAGACTCCCCTCCTTAAAGAATTTCATTCTCGAAATTACGATAAGGTACACAACAACAAACAAGAAGGTTAAACATACCATCAAACAAGTCAAGATAAGTATCTCTAATCCTGCTCTCAATCTCCCAAGTATAGTCCCTATCATCGTCACTTCACTAGACTTTGACTAATATGACCATCTTAGTTCTAAGCCTCTTCTCATCTCTCACAACAATACGAATAGGCTTCCTTACTATCGTCAAATCCGGTTCTACCATTAAATCATCTAGCACATTAGGTGCAATAGTAGTCTCCAGGTCTTTGACGCACTTTCTGAGATGAGAAACATGAAAAACATTGTGGACTCCTGCTAAACTGCTCGGTAAGTCAACTCTATATGCGAGTTTCTCGATCCTCTCAATAATAGGAAAAGGTCCAACAAATTTCAGTGTTAACTTTCCCAATTTCCCAAACCTAATCACACCTTTCATCGGTGATACTTTGACGAAAACCTGATCTCCAACTGATAACTCTAGATCTTTCCGTCTCTTATCTACATAACTTCTTGGCCTAGGTCGAGCATCCTTCATTCTAGCCCGAATGACCTCAATCTTTTCTACAGCTTTTCTGACTAAATCTGGACCAATAACCTATCCCCAGACTCTAGCCAACATACGGGAGATTTGCATGGCCTTCCATACAAAGCTTCAAACGGTGTCGTCCCAATACTAGTCTGATAACTGTTGTTATACGAAAAATTGACTAAATGCAGATGTTCTTCCCATGATCTCCCGAAATCTAGTACACAACCTCTTAACAAATCTTCCAAGATTTTGTTAATTCTTTCCGTTTGCCCATCTGTCTTCAGATGGTAAGCGGTACTCATCTTGAGCTTGGTTTCCAAAATTTCATGTAGAATCTTCCAGAACTCGCTAGTGAACAAAGGATCTCTATCACTAACCATGCTACTAGCAATTCCATGCAGTCTAACCACATTCTTCATAAACAATTTTGCCAAGACAGGTGCAGTTCATGTTGACCTAACTTGAATGAAATGGGCACTCTTGGTCAATCTGTCCACTATGACCAATATGCTACTATTTCCTCTTTTTGACCTAGGAAACCCATCAATAAAATCCATGGGATAGAATCCCACTTCCATACTGGAATATCTAACGGCTTAAGCAACCCACTTGGTTTCTGTGCTCGGCCTTTGCTTGCTGGAAAATCATACATTGCTTCACACACAACCAAATATCCCGCTACATACCTTCCTAGAAGAAACTCCTTTTCATATTATGATACATCTTAGTACCTCCTGGGTGAATAGAGAACTTTGAACGATGACATTCCTCTAAGACTTCTTTTCTTATGTTCCCCACACTCAGAACACATAACCTCCCTTTCTTTCTCAACCTCCCATTCTAGTCAAGACTGAAATCTTTCAAGTCCTCGCTCTCGGTTCCATCTCTTAACTTCCTAATTCGTTCGGCTAATACCGGATCCTCTTCCTGTTTAGAAGCAATCCCCTCAATCATCACTAGTCAAACTTCCAAACAAGATAATACAACTTTATCTCCACTAGACCCAGCCTCGGGTCTCCACTACACTCTGCAATCCGCTAATGCTTCTAAATCTTTCCACTCAACAATCATCGCTAACAATGCATTCTGATGTTTTCTACTAAGTGCATCTGCAACCTTGATGCCTTTTCTTGGTGTGTACTCAATCCCAAAATCATAAGCAGCGATAAACTCTAATCACCTCTTCTGTCTCATGTTCAACACCTTCTGAGAGAACAAATACTTCAGCAACTTATGATTTGTATATAACTCAAACCATTCTCCCAAAAGGTAATGTCCCCATACATTCAATGCAAAAATCACTATAGCCAATTCCAAATCATGCGTCGGATATCTCACCTCATGTGGTCTAAGCTATTTAGAAGCATATGTAATCACTTTACCTATCTATATCAGCACAGCTCTTGGTCTTGTTCCACACGCATCGGTGTAATCCACCAAATCCTGGTTCCCTTCTGGAACAACCAACACATGCGCATGGGTCAATAAGTGTTTCAAACTCTGGAATGCTTCCTCATACTAATCAGTCCACACAAATTTTACATCCTTTCATGTTAGCTTGGTCATCGGTGCCGCTATCCGCGGAAAATCCTTTATGAATCTTCGATAATACCCAGCCAACCCAAGGAAACTCTTTATTTCCGTCACTATCTCGGGTCTCTTCCAACTATTCACTGCTTCAATCTTAGTCGGTCCACTGAAAACCCATCCTCTAAGACTACATGACCAAGAAACTTCACTTCTTTCTTCCAAAAATGACACTTCGAGAACTTCGACTTCAGCTAATGTGCCTCAGCGTCTCTAGCACCACTTTAAGATGAACATCATGCTCTCTTTCATCTTTAGAGTATATCAAGATATCATCTATGAAAATCAATACGAAACTATCCAAGTGCTCTCGAAAACTCGGTTCATCAAATTCATAAAGAAAACTGGCACATTAGTCAGTCCGAACGGCATGACTAACCATTCGTACAACCCATACTTTGTCCTAAACGCCGTCAAAGGTATACTATCTGATGCTACCCTCAAACCTTCTACAGTATAAACTATCCGATCGCTACAATCTGGATGTCTAAGCGATATTTTCCTATCCTGTCAAAATATCCTATCATCGTACTCACTTAACCAATACATCCCAAGAATAATCCCGAACCCCACAAAATCAAACACATGCAGCTGCAAAAAAAAGGCCTAACAGGTCAAAATCTATCTTGTCGCATCTCAACCTTAGAGTTGCATACCCTCCCATTGGATTCGCAACCCATAAGGAAGTTAGTAAATATGTGGGTTCTAGGTTAAGCTTATCTATCAAACATCTAGATATAAAAAAATGTGATGCACCAGTATCAAATAGAACGCTAACATACATACCAAGAAGCTTAAGTGCCTCCCAAGACTACCTTTCTTTTCTCCTGGGTTGTTGGCTTTGAAGCAGCAGGCTCCAATGCATATACCTTGCCCTTTCCATCCTTTACGGGCTCCTTGCAATGGCTCTTATAATGGCCAATCTAGTCACAGTTGAAGAACCTGACATTCTTCTTTCCAGCCACTTCCTTAGCCTTCCTAGCATGACAATGATTAGCAAAGTGCCCCTTCTTGTAGCACTTGAAACAAACAATCTCATACTTCCCCTTCTTAGCTGCTCCACCCTTCTGAGCACCTTTCTTAGGAAAGTACTTCCTCTTCCGATTCTACCCAACCAGGACATCTTTAGCCTTACTCTTCTTTAGAGAATCAAGATTCTCCTCATGCCTTAAGCCCATCTCCACTACAAAATCAAAAGGATCTCTAATATGAGGTAATGTGGCCCTAACTAACTCAGGCTTCAACCCCTAATAAACTTCTCATCCCTTTTCATGACTGTATCAACTGAAGCATAACCAAATCTAGCCAACTCCTTAAATCTAACCATTCCTTTTCATGGCTTCCTTTGAAATCTACCCATGACAAAGTTTCCTCGTCCACACCAGCCGTCATACTGCTCCACCCAAATAGTATGGCTCCCTAAAGCTGTCTGGATGCCAACCTCCTCTTTTGCTCTTCATCGAGCCCTAAATCTACAAAATCCTTTCGAAGTGCAACAATAAATTTTCCAATTCTATAGCATCTTCTGTCCTCAAGAAAGGCCTCCCTCTAATCTTAGCGCAATCTCCACTCCGCATAGCATAATGGTTAACTACCGGAACTTTCGAAACTCTTGCCCCTGCAGCATTTCCTCCTACCATTCCAACTGCAACTCCAGCTTGCATCATATTCATAAAAAACTGATACATAGCTCCCATGTCCACTAGCGGGACTCCAGCACCTACATTTTCTATTTGTGACTGACCTTGGGCCCTCCTTGTACTAGGTCTGGCATTTTCTTCGGTTCCCTCCACTCCTAGGTTAGCTCTTCCTCTTTTACCTTCCATATCTATATTCAAACCTTATGAGATACAGAAAAATAACCTATTAAGGATAGGAGACTAGAGATAAAGCGTATACTTATATATAACAAATACAAGTACGTTACTATAGCATCATCCCATACTCTAATCTTACTTTAATTCCTAAGGATTATGTTTTAAAAACCAATTTTAGTTTAATGTTTTTCACAAACCATGATCTGATACAAAGTTGTAACATCTCGTATCTGGAGGCCAAAAGCTAAGCACTGAAGATGCTGCAGTCATCCATAGTATTATTACTTCTGGTGACAAAATACGGTAATGATAATGGTATCAATAATATCAGAAGCACTTGAATATGAACAAAATCACTGATTTCAAAAACAACATTTTACTGATTACATTTCAAAACAAATTCATATCCATGTTACATAATCCCATATCGTTTCGCAGGTAAAGATTAATTATAATCATTAAAAAATTACGCCAACAGCAACATATGACGATGCCCCCTTAGTTGATCAAAGTAATATAGTCATATCTGACTTAATATACAAAGCGGAATCAAAACAAAATGAAACTGCAATTCCTAATTAGCTATCCATCAACTACCTGCTCGTCTCTGCAAGCATTATTCGCCAAAAGACTAAAACCTAAAAACCCTAACCCTCAGCCTACTCAAATCAATTTTTAGTACATAAGGGTTTAAGGGGAAATAGAAATTTCGAGTCAGACATAAAGCCTAGTGTGAATAATTCTATTACATCCCGGTTTACTGACATTAAGTGAGACCACACCGCTTAGCGGAACGAGTTTCCCCCACTAATTTCCTCTTTAAAATATTTATTTTGCAAATCCTTTTGTGCAACCAAACTGGTTAAACAAACTGATATTATATCAAAATAGCAATATCATTTATGCTTATAAATGGACAATCTATCCAAAAATAGGTAATAAGTGAACTTTCTATCCATAACATTATAGCAATGTCTGTTATCCTACAAATAGACTATCTGTCCAAACATCTGGGCTGACTGCCCGTTAACTGAACTAAGTGTCCAAATCAAAATGGACTAACCGTCCAAATTATTTTGAGGAATAACTACCCTTTAAATTTTCCTTGAAAACCTTTTCAAAATGATTTAGTCCTTCAAATCATACTTATGCAAGGAAAATTTATCTTTAGCTTTACTCTAAACTATTTTTGCCATGATATATATACTTTACTCAAAATAATTTTGATGAGATTTAATGAGGATTAACTATCCTTCCAAAACAAGTTAAACCCTTTTTGACTTGAAAATAATCAGGCTACATTTCCTATTTATTACATTCGAAAACTTTGTTTAAAACCCTTAAACAACCGTTTCGAAACCATTGACGGTATCCCCTTTGAAACAATCAAATATTGCCTTTCGATAACATTGGAAAAACATTTAATTTCTTTTCTCTAAAAGCTTCAAAATATCAGACATCCCCTTTTAAAACCTCTTAAATATCGCCTTTCGAAAACTTAGAAAAAACCCTTCCTTTCAAACCTTTCAAAACCCTGGAGAACCACCCTTTTTGAAACCATTCATTAAAACCTTTCAAAATTGTCAAAACCTAATGCTTTCAAAAGTACTTTGGGCTCAATTTAGAACATGTGGAAACCTTTCGAAACCATTCAAAAATTTATCCCTTCGACACCTTTGAAAAACGTATCGGTCGAAACAATTTGGATTCTGCCTTCAAGTAGAGCAAAAGGATTAGAAATCCATTAAAGTCGAAAGCATTTGCCTCATTACTTTACAAATCTATCTCTTTCGAAACCAATTTGGGTTTTACTTTTCTTATAGAAAAAGGGTCCTTAAAACATTTAAGTCGAAAGCATCTACTTCAAAACCATTTCCTAAGTAAAGAAGCGATGGTGTCGAAACCATCCCTTCGAAAGCATTGGAGAGGTGGCCAAGTTTTTAGAAAACAAAACAACCCTTTCGAAACCATCGGGGTAGAAAGGTAAAAAAGTAGCAGCAAAAGATTTTGACTTAGTTGAAAAAAATTATTTAAAAAAGAGACACCACCAAATCGAAACCATTTTCTTTAAATCATTTGACCTGGTCGAAAGTTACTTTGTCGAAAGCTATTTAGTCGAAAGCAATAGTGCGTATCTCTTTAATTTGAAAACAAAGGACTGCCTCAAGCCCTTCGGAACCCCTGGTTTCAACTCACTACCTTCAGCCTACATCCAATTCACTATGTACTAATAAACTGATATCGTGTGCATTGGTTTTTACTATGTCGGAAGCAAAGATGAGGAGGCGGAACCTTGTGCCGACGGTGTCAATACAGTGAAAAACATGTAGCAACTAGTTCTTTTCAATTAACCTTCCTTAGGTGTCTAATTGTGATTGGCTGCCCCTTTTTTACAAATAAAAAGTTCTGCACTTTTCAAAAGTGCTGCCGACTTTCTAGATTTTATAATTTCATTCATTTCTACAAAAGCCCCTTCTCCTCTTTTAACTATATAAAACATTTAGGTCCCATATTTTAAATAATTTTATATAACCCTTAAAACACTTTGGAAAAATCTACAAAAATTCCAAAAAATCTCCTTTAATGTTTTCCAACATATAAAAATTCCAAACCCAAATCCTTTACTATTTAACTAAAAATAATTATTAACCCAAATTAACATTTTCTTTACTAGAAAATTCATATAAATTCCACATAATATCATAAAATTCCGAAAAATTGATACCCATCTCTAAAATATTATTTATGATCTTCATAAAAATTCTTAAGGCATTTAGATGTAATTTTATAGTGTTTTCACCTTAAAACATATCATAAAATCAATATGAACGTATAATAATCATCAACATGTATATATAATCATTCCATCATTCAAAATCATGGAAAATCAATGCAAAATAGTCGACAATTATCTAAAAACTAAAAATACAATAAAAAATGATATGTAAACTTTATTCACCTTAGCTTTAGAGATTAAAGAGATTGAGATGTGAATAAAATTGATTTGAATTAGCTTCTTCCTAGCTTTTTTTCCTCTTTTCCTTGTTAATGGTGGCCGACCCTTTAATTAAAAAATTTATGAATGAAAACGAACATGTATAATTTACACTGTAATTGGTTACAAATATAGGAATGGTCTCTTTCCTATTTACCCCTCCTCTAATTCAATTTAAACTCTTCTTTTAATTCACTGTTTAAATGGCACGGCTACCCCTTAATTAAAATCAAATCTTAATTCCTTAATCAACACATTATTTTTTAATCGGATATGGAATTTGACTATTTTGTAAACCCTAATTCTCAAATCGGATATGGAATTTGACTATTTTGTATTACTTAAGCTACTAGCAATAAAGCAAAAAGATAATCAAAAAAAGTTGTGGCATTTTGGATATGTTAGTTGATTTAATGTTTCTAAAAGATTCAGTTTATAATCTGCTTATGCTAACTTAATCGAAAGGTCACCGTACGAGGAGGTCGAAACCTTTTTAGCTTAATTAATGTCCTTAGATCCTTTGGTCCTTACCTTGAGTCTTCGAAAGGCTAGCTTCCGAAGAAGTCGGAACCTTTTAATCCAACTTATAACCTTAGATCATAAGGACCAACCCTCGAATCACTTCAACTACTTCGAAAGAGTGATTTCGCAGGGATACTAAACCAACTTAACGAGTTCGAAAGGTGTTATAAAAGAGAATCAGGTGTTTCAATTGTGTTGAAAGGTGATATAAGAAGGAGTCTCAACTGCTACAACTTTTTCGAAAGGAGGACCTAAAGGAGTCGAAAGGTTTTAAATTTCTTAATCAGTTCGAAAGGAGGTTTTGAAGGGAACACTTATACTTTAAACTTTTCTTTGGAGTTTCAACAAGTTTTCTTATTAACACAAGGTATCAAATAACAAGCTCCCGCACAAATATTATATCCTTCAAAATGGTTGGAGAAGATTCTTCTAAAACAACCCTTTCGAAAGCAATGACTAGCCGTTCGAATTGGTTGGATCCTTCCACAAGTATTAGGGAGGTTTCACACGTAGCCAATATTGATTTCACAAAACTTAAAGGATGAGCTTTCACACTAACCAAGGAGATGCTTTTGAAAGCCACCATCCGCAACTATCATTTGACCACCAAGAATCTTCTCCATCATAAATGACCTTTCGCACTAGTCCTTTCGTCACCATTAAACCCTTCTGAAACCATTCAAATACACTACCCCACTCATTCAAGTGGAAACTTATCTTGATAGTAGCAGATCTTAACAACAAAGAGGTTTTGAAGGAGATGAGGAAGTTAGAAATGCTTCCTCTTGCATTCAAACAGCACAATAATGTACCATGACTCGTTCGCCACTAACGGTAGCGTACCTATCGATGGTGTCGAAAGGCTCTAGAAGTACTCTAAAGTAATATTGGTGAATATCGAATCAATATTTTCTACTAGCATGCATTCGACAAACACTAGAGAACGAAGGCGAAAGGTGGGAGAAGAGACCTTTCAACAGCTTTGAAAGGATGGATGCGGAAGGGTCCAAATCGCATCTATGAATACAACCCTTGTGGTCCAAGATCAGGACCAATTTTCGAATTTTCGAATTCCCTTATCACTTCTTAGCCAAATAAAATTCTTGTAACCATAGATCAAATTGGGGAAATTCAATTACTTGTAATCCAATCTTAAGAAATAAAATTGAGAGGATGCATGGATCTAATATTTATTTCAAATATTAGGATGATCATTTCGGTAATTAACTTGCCTAATAACTAATTGCACGTGATACACACTTATCTTCCTAACCCTTATTTGGCATATGCAATGCTATGGAGTTTACTTGGATATCTTGATTTCGAAGTAGATTATCATCACGTCTAAAGTCCATGCGATACTAAAGTGACATGATGATGATATGTCAATATTATCCAGTCAATTGGACTTACATCATTTATCAAAGATGAGATTCCATAGCATATTGAGACCACATTTTATTTGATATATATGCAGTGTTTTGGATCCCTTCGAAGGTATAAAGGCCTTCTTGACTCAATTGAAAGGGGTTTTAAAGGGATTCACCATGTAACCATTAAAGTCAAACCCTTTGAGAGGACTCCTTCGAAAGGTGTTTGAATACTTTGGAACATATCATAACTTTCGAAGGAGCTCTTCTTATCACTGCAGAATTAATACATTCAAAAGGGCTCCTTTCAAAGGCATAAAAACCCTTTCGTCTCACTGGAAAGGGTCGAAGGGATTATTCACTTCTAAAACTTTGCTTTGAGGCGTCAACAAGATTTCTTGTTGAAATGTATCATTCAGTTTTCTCATATCTTTTAGATCCACAACTTTACTCCCAAATTTCTATTTTCTAGTTTAATTATTTTCTTTATCACTTTGTCCAAGGTGATAACATAATTGGGAAATTCAAATATGGATCAATTGATTAGATACCTTTTCACATCGTAGTTAGAACTATGGAAAGTACCTATCAAAACATGATCTATTATAGCGATTGTAAAATTTAACCACATTAAGATAACGAAGTTACAATTTTACAGCAATTTTGAATTACACATGTTGGCATTTGAATATTTCAACTTCATTTTTGTGATGTAGTAATAATTTTTTGGTCGTATTTGATGATATATTCATGTTTAATGAGGCTATAGTTTAATTGCATTAAGCAAATGCAGTTATTATTTCACTATATTTTCTAAAATATGCAGTTATGGTTGCATTTTAATAGTTTAACTATGTTTATATTATTCAATACTAATTTTGGCCGCCTACAATAATTTGGTTCAATAATATTTAGTAATTAACCACATTATGAAAATTTAGTTATAAATTTAGTTTCATATCAAATATTAAATTGACTTTAAATTGCATATTTATTAGTATTGAACATACTATTGAATGATGGAATTATAGTTGCATTCGAATGATATGGCTGTAAATATGTTGTTTATATGGAAAAGTTACACTTTTTCAAAAAGAAATTCAATGACCAGATATTTATTTATGCATAATATGTTGTTAATGACAAGCACCATTGTCGAAGTGGTTAAATGATTTAGCTTTGGTGTGAGAGGTCACAAGTTCGAAACTTGCGTACCGTGATTCGAACGTTAATTGGCATGTGATACAATGTCATAGTGATTTGTTGTATATAAAGTACCATTTAAAAAACATATTGTTAACAAGATCATAATTTTTTTGATTTAGTCGTGAAAATGATTTGTTCATCAGATGTTTCTAGAATAGGTTATTTCATTTTGAATATCTGAAATTCATATAGTTATGAAGTATTGGACTGGGTGCAAGAATAGCGGTTACCAATAAAAGACTAATAAGGACTTGGTTTACATAAATTATAGAAGAAGTGTGTGTATTTTGTTCATTCTAGTTAATTGGGACCTATCATCAAAAGCCCGTTTATAAAATTACATATCTACGAACAAATGCAGTGGCCATAAATGAACTAATATTTGATAGGAATGATTTTGTAAAATAATTTAATAGAAAATCTTCACAAAAATCTAACTTGTTTATCACTCTTAGATTGTATAATTAACATGGTATATGCATAATCAAAATAAACGCGTCAATAAGTCATTTCTTGTAGAATCTCAGTTCGAGATTTCCAAAAATTTACGTTTCTTTCTAGCAACTACAAATAAAATATAACTCAAATAAATAAAAATAGGTAAACAAATAGTAATTGAAGTTGCCGTGATGCAGTTCACGTTGATGGACATTGTTTTCTTTTCAAATGGTTTAGATTTCTTATGCAAAAAGTTGAGATAAAACAACATCTCAACTATTAAATTTTACTTTTAAGTAAGGCATGTTCTAAATAACACTAAAATTACAAATAAAGTGAATGTATTTAGGATATAATATTTCTAAGAAATTTTGATAAATTAATTTAATTAGATAAGGATAAGAATTTGACTATTTTGCTTATTTATTAGTATAAAAACAATTTTATATGCAAGATTAAGTTTAGATTTTCAATAGTCATTTCTGCAGTACAAATAGAGCAAGTAATTAATAGGTACATTAACAAAAAAAGTTTTTGTTCACCCACCTATTAATCAGTAATAATATTGTGGTAATCCAAAATAAATTCATTTGTCAAATTAAAATTGAGTAGCATTATATATAAGCTACAACAGTTTGATATCTTGCATTAGTTCTCTTTATCATTTGTATAAAAATTTAGCAACGCAACAATGTCCAACTCTAAAAGCAAGATTTCTTGCTTTTTTCTCCTCTTTTTGGTCCTTTTATATATTGGTATTACAACTTAAATTGTTTTTGTTCCATTTTATTCTAATATATATATATATATATATAAAAGATGGTGTGGGTGTCTAATTATCTATTATGTTTCATGTTAAATAACACAGGATCAAATTCCTCAAGGTTGGTAGATGCAAGAGTATGTAGTTCACCGAGTCAGAAATTTAAGGGAATATGCTTTAGTTATTCAAATTGTGCTAATATATGCCAAACTGAAAATTTTGAAAGTGGCGTATGCGTTGGTTTACAACGTAGATGCAAATGTACTAAAAGTTGTGAAGGCCCAATTGGTGGGGAAGGCTTTATTGGCGATGAAGGTCACTCGAGTTATGTTGATTATAAGAATGGAGTCAATATATAAGACCGAACTTTTGGTCTTGGCTAAAACCGGAATGAATAAGAGAGATCGCAAACAGAAATATATCATTGCTTTAAAAGCATATTAATTATTGAATAAAAGTGAATTTTATATAATGTTACTATATGTGGATTGGTTATAAATGATCTATTTTTATATGTGATTTTGTTTTCTACCTGATGATCATTGAATATCTTAAAAAATCCTTCTAATTGACTAGCATAATAATCATTCATTACAAAATATTCGTAATAAAAAGGAATCTTTATCTTTGTCATTTGTGTGATATGTAGATAGGCAGTTCCCATGAAAATAAATTGTTAAAAGTGGTTTGCACTATTAACAACTTTCATTTCTAACTTTTAATGGTCACTACAAATTACATATAAATTTGACTATGTACGCAAACCAGAACATTAATAGATTATTTAGAAGTTTTAAATAATCAATGTAATTTTATTGGATCGCCTAAGAATTTTTTGTTGAAATAAACTATTTTTAAACTTTGTACAATTTATGCTAAGCTAAAGTTGATTGAATGACTAAACTAGCCTCGAAAGGTTGCTAACACCAAGAATTCACCACTTGTTGCTTTACTTTGAACAACATAACAATATTTACTATAAACTTTTTGATAATATGAGTGACTTATTCTTTAAACTATTTTATAGAGACTATTTGTATTTTTTCCATAAAAGTGGAAACATTCTTTGTATTCCTTTTGCAAATGATTAATATATAGATATATATTTCGAATATATTTCCAATGAATTATTTTTAGAGAAAATGCTCCTTTATTTAACAAATAAAGTAATAAACTTTAAATAAATCATACTGAATTAGCGGGGAACATTAATAACAAATCATGTGTTGAAAATACCACTAAAATATTTGGACATCATTACAATTCCCAAATCGTCTTTTGTAATAAATTCTATAGAAATTAAAAGTTGTACCATTATAAAAGAATTGTTCAACAGTATACAAACTAATATTTGATCGAAGTTTAAATTTGTGGTTTCTTAGATTTGTAATGATTCTAGATAGAAGGTTTAATTGCCTCTTCATTTGAATGTTGTTTATGAAGTATTCATCCATTAATTCCTTGAGATAAAAAGTTGTATTTAATAGCCACTTCTAAAGTGAATACGTGAATTCATATTCTAGTTGTAAGAAGATTCTTTGTCACAAATAATTGAATTATATTATAAAGATACAAAAAAAATCCAGTACTTGATACATAAAACGTGTGAGATGTAGAATACTAAAGTTGTACATAAAATGTTTATGATGTGTGAGTTAGTGTATGTTATTGGTTTTGAGGCACATTGCCTCAAACTGGTACTTTTATGATTTTTAAACGTGGACGTACCACCGAAACACCGGCTTTCCCAATAAAAACAAAGTTAAGAAATTTATTGCAAAAATCAACATGCAAGAGTTAATTGGTCTGTAACCTAACTTATTTTACAAAGCCTATTAGGTAGGATCAAGATTTAGTATCATTCGGTTTTCTCATACCTTTGAGGTCCACAACTTTACTCTTGAAAATCTATTTACTAGTTTAACTATTTTCTTGATCTCTTCATCCAAGGAGATACTTAATTAGGAAATTCAAATATGGATCAATCGATTAGATACCTTTTAACATCGTAGTTATAACTATGGAAAGTGCATACCAAAACATGATCAAATTGTGTTTCAAAATTATGTTTCAAATTGACACTGTAATTTATTTCACTCGTTTTGGATTTTGTAACTGCATTTATGCGATTTTGTAATAGTTTGGACTATATTTGATAATTTTATTCAATCTTAAAGCAATTATAAATAAACTGCATTAAGATAATGTGGTTATAATTAAACAACATGTTATGGATTAATTTGACTACATTTGATGATTTTTGCTACATTTACAAGATGTAGAAATAATTAGCTACATTGAATATATTCAATCTTAATGCAGCTAAAATTTAACTACATTAAGAATATGAAGCTATAATTTAACAGCAATTTTGAATAATGCACGTTCGCATTTGAATATTTCAACTTCATTTTTGTGATGCAATAATCCTTTTGGTCATATTTGATGACATATTCACGCTTCATGCAGCTATAATTGAACTGCATTAAGCAAAATTAGATATTATTTAACTATATTTTCTGAATTATGCAATTATGATTGCATTTGAATATTTTAACTACATATATATTATTCAACACTAATTTTGGTTGCCTCTAATACTTTTATTCAATGTTAATGTAGTTGTAATATAACTGTATTATGAAAATCTAGTTATAAATTTAATTGCTATCGAATATGAAATTGACTTTAAACTGAATATTATTAATTTTGAACATACTAGTTTTAATAATGAAATTATAGTTGCATGCGAATTATAAAGTTATAATACATTGTGTTTACCAAAAAGTTACACATTCTCAAAAAAATTCAACGACTAGATATTTACATATACATACCATAGATCATTTAAAATATCATAAAATTTGTGATTTAATAGTAATCTGATGTTTATAGAATATGTTATTCCAATTTTATTATCTGAAAATTTTAAAGGTGTGAAGTATTGAAATGAGTGTTAGAATAGCTGTTACTAATAAACAATGTCAACTGATAAGGACCTGATTTATATAAACTATAGAAAAAGTATGCCTATTTTGTTCATTTTGATTAAAAATAAGGTCCGCTCGACCAATGTCCATTTATACAATTTACATATCTGGTGAACAAATGATGAGGTGGCTCTAAATGAGCTAATATTCCATTAGAATGATTTCGAGTAATAATTTCATAAAAAATCTTCACAATAATCTAATTAATTATTACTTTTAGATTGTACAATTAAAATGGTATATGCATAATCAAAAAATTAGTTTCAATAAGTCATTTCTTGTAGAAACTCGGTTCGAGATTTCCATAAATTTACGTTTCTTTCCGACACCCACTTCTACAACATAACTAAAATAAATTAACAAATAGTGATTGAAGTTGTCATGATGTAGTTTGTGTTGTTCAGCATTATTTTCATTTTAAATGGTGTCGATTTCTTACCCAAAAAGTCGAGATAGAACAACATCATCAATTATTAAATTTTCCTCAACTAAGAATTTAAGTAAGGAAAATTCGTTTAATTAGATAACGATAATGTAACAATCCATATTTTTTCGGCTACTCTGAATATTTAAATTTTGGATTTTTTAATATTTAAATGATTTATTTTATCGATGAACTAAAAATTCGATTTTCACAGACTTACTTTTTAGGACTTGGAATTATTTCCATTAGGTACGGATGGTCCGAGCAGGCCAGAATGTGTATAAGCATGATATATTTTGACTGTTTGGTTTCGAGTTAGGAGTTCGAGTTCGGTTCATACATCGAGCGACTTGAAATGTTAACTTTTTTTATAAGATGGAATTAGGTCCCGAAAATAGTTCCGTTGAGTTTCGAATATTGGTATTTGGCTAGGAACGCCAGTGAGCATGCCTCGTTTGGAGTTCATGATTCCTAGGCATGAATAGTGCCGCTTATTTACCTATATATAAGGACCCTCACTCTCCCATTTGTTCCCAAACTTTGAAAACCTCACCCTAACCCTATCAAATCTAAAGATCATGGTTGATCAGAGAGCTAGGGACCGTTTCAGGTGATGGTACCAACTACAAAGTTGTTCGCCATGTTAAGGGGAGCAAGTTGGACGGTTGGATTGCCATGGTTCAGCCTGAGGTGGCGGAGATCTTAGTTTAAACATATCATCCATGGCTAGAGTTTTCGACCTAGAGGCGATGGCGCATGGTGAGGTATGTGGCTATGGAAACGTTGAAGGCGGGTCTACCTATTAAGTAGAGCGGCATGGCAGTGGCATGAGCGACATCAACTTTGTGAAAGTGGAGGCCTGGGTCTCGTTCGTGAATGGATTAGGGTGAGGAGAGGTTAATTAACATTTAATTACGTGATTAAGTATATGTAAGTATTTAATTAAAGCGAAATCTTATAAGCCTAATAACTTTTCCATACAAAGGTCCAAATCGAATGCGATCAGTCATGTTGGATTCATATATATGTTAACCACATCTTGGATTTGGATTGTTTAAGATAGGATCCTATAGAATTTCAAGTTGAAATCAAATGCTATTCGATTTTATATGGAACTAGAATGCTTTCGACGATAACTTGAATTTCGATGAGTTAGCTCACCTCTTAATAAATACTATAATGATATATAGTAGATAAAAATTATTGATGGCCTACTTGGATATTTTATTTGTTTGATTGTTGAGTTTGGATAAATTATGTTTTTTGAATAAGGTTAAAGTATAAAGTGATAAAATAATATTGATTTAATATAATTACATTTTTTAAATAATAACATAGTTAATTTAAGCATACTTCTATCGTGTTATCTATTTTGCCAAAAAAAACACCGTCTAATAATAAAAGGAGGAGCTCATTTGAATGACATTTATTTAGCAGAATAAATCTCAGTTCTGCAATTGTATTAAATTTGACATTTATCTAAGTGCCAATTGATTTATACATGTACTTTAGCTTGGAAAGTGAAATTGAATTTTATTGTAGCTTGTTTATGTTAAATCATAAATTTCCATACCCTTCAAGTCGACAATAAACCATATATGTTCAACATGAATTAAATGAAAAGATAGATCTTTAAAGTAAGAAATCTAAATAGACAGAACAGAATCTTACTCGAATGGAATAACATATATTATTGAATAATAATCTTTATAGTGGAAAATTTTAAAATATATAAATCAGAGTTTAACCTAAATTCAACTTGGATAGTTATAATACTTATCCTTACACTTGCTGAAAAACAACAACACACAATGTAGAGGAAAATTCAATACGTCCATATATTGATGAAGATCTCTTGCCCTCCTCTGGGAAACTCCAAGTGTCTTTAGCTAATCCTAGAAATACTCGGATCTGACCCGAGCATTGAAAATATTCGAATCAGTCTGGCAAACCAGTGCGAGAAACACGAATCTTAAACGACAATGTCGTTGATATGAGATTGGTGGCAAAAATCTTTTGAAAAGAAAGAGTATCTCATAAGATCATGCCGCACATAAACACGTATTGGTTTATACCTTATGATAACTAAAAAAGTTTTATCAAATCATTAGATATTATTTTTAATGACATTCTTTGAAAACGCATTTCAAGTAAATATCTTCAAATACCCCATATTGCTACCATTATTAAATTCCAGCACACTAGGCTCTATAATCAAAATGGCAGGTACGTAATGGAGAATGAATTTCCAACAAATGACTAGGTGAAGGGACTACCTTCCAAAAGTACATCTTTAGAGGAATGTACCAACGCCCAACCGATTGTCCTTTACCAACACAAGACCGGCCTACCTCTAACTAGATAGTACCGAATATGTCATCACCCCGACCGTTACCGACCTATTTGAGTGTGCTCTACCATGCACCACATTAATTTAAACCTGAACATCACAACGAGTAGAAATATATCTAGAAGGGGCTGGTCATAACCTAATGGCTGCGAACCATACACCCTTGCCACATCTACCATGTTTTAGTCATTTTCGGGTGTAAGGCTTGAGGTAACGATTAACTTTCATAGCACATTAACTTTTCACTTTGAATGTCACATTGCCATTCCATAATAACACAACTGATTTCAGCAAACGTATAACTACTTAGCTTGTAAGTCTCATGGAAGGGTGTTAGGCTAAGAGAAGTTTCCTTCTCTGCTACTAAGTAGATGATACGTTCATAGAGATCAATCTTTGTGATTTTAAAATACAATGTCAGACATTCGTCCATATAAGTTGTCCAAGGATAGGACAAACCGAAGGCACTTCTGCTACCTCATCCTGTTTAGGAATCACCCCTAGGATCAGTAGCGAGCAGTCTTGCAAGTCAAAGATTTTCATAACGGAGCACTTTTGCCAAATATATGATATTGTAAATTTCACCTCAAGGGACTAGTGGCAGGTAGCCTTACATCATGGATATCCTTGTCTTCAATGATCTTATCTTCCGCATGTTTTACTTCGAAATGTAATTGGTTCAAAGTGGTTTCCAGATAGGAATCACCCAAATTCGGTCCCGTTCTCTTCAAAATCCAATCATCGATAAAATGCGAATATGTGTAAAGGATTTTTATACCTCTTTTAATTTAACATTTTACTGGTTAATCAAAACCCTTTTAAATTTGGAAATCTTTAATTCATTTACATTGAAAAATTTAATTCCTAAAAATTTCATCCTTTTGAAAAATGTCTGAACTAGGTCAAAAACAATGTTATTGAAGATATCGTTTACTGTAAATCAAAATAATTTATTATTGAGTAGAAAAAGGACATTATTTAAGACATCTTATTTCTAAAACGTTTATTTAAATTTTTAACAGAGATTTCCGATTTTCCAAATCACATCATTTTTAATAAGTTGAAAACATGTTATCTAACTTAGTAAATTCAAATAAGTTAGTATTCAAGTTAAATGGATTTGCAAAAATTATATCAATTCTTACTCAATACTAATTTCCATATTCAACAAATACTATGGGCAAAACAACGGTGTATCAGTTTTTAAGTTTACGTAGATAGTACAAGTCCCCTCTTTGGACCTTATTACAAAGTTTGACTAGAGTATTCCTTATGCTATTAAAAAATTGGTTTAATTAACTCCTTTGAAAATTCCTTGCTTTTTGAAAAAATTAAATAAGATTATTTTAGAGCATCCGGGCTTTCCCTTCGATCTGTTCCACCTCTTGCCCACAAAGAGAAAACAGAGGCCAGGTAAGTTCAGGGCACTGGTTGTTCCATTCCTAATCTTAGTTACACGCTTTGTTTCATCTTCCCAGATATCACAGTCGGGACAAATATACTAGTCTGTTCCACATACTCAGTTTGTTATTACATTCAACGAAATGATTTCTATTGTTTTAGTGTTATAAAAAATTTCACTTAACCAGTTAAATTCTTATTAAAACTTCCATATCATCTTTAATAAACTAAATTGTTTATTTAAAGATAGTTATAAAAGGTTAGGGAAAGAATAGTTAAGTTTAAATCTATATTTCTAAATTTTATTAAAACTGTTGCAAAAAGGTGCTGTAGGTAGTGTTTTAAATGCTTATTTGATTAAAACAACTTTTCTATCATTTGGAAATCCATATTTATAACTCAAATCCCTTTTAAAAATATATCAAATTAATTTCACATTTTTAAAATTTTATAAATATTCATTTTAAAGAATTTTATAATTTGGTCACTTAACTACAAAAGCACTATTTTCTTGAAAACTTGATTTGGACATATTTTAAAATCTATAGGATGAAATCTTGGTTTTTCTTTTCCATTCAAAATCTATGGTTGTAAGAGTTCGGAAAATTCTAATTTCAGGATTTTCGACATAATTTGCACCCTGCACATTGATTTAAAGTTATGGGTCGAAAATTACGAACTACTGCTACGCGATTGGCTCGATTTTGGCTTTTTTGGTGAATTGTTCTGGAACTTGTCCGAAACACTTTAAAATTGTTTTAAAACAATTTTAAAAATGTTTTAACTCATTTAAAACAATATTCCATCATTAAATCATATTTTTAGATCTTTATCACATATTTTATTATTATATTATTATAATATTCACTATAAACCTTTTCAAAATCATTAAGTTATTTACTTCTCCAAATTTACAACTTAAGAATATTTTTAAAGTTATTAACTTTTAAAATCCATAAAATTTACTTCCCTTTTTTAAAGTACTTCCAACTTTTACCTTAACTCTTTCTAGCAAACATATAAACTTATTCGACAAGTTTTAAATGAAAACCAATAAATGAGTCAAAACTAGGCGAGTCACGTAATGGTAGTTTGTGATTTCGTGCCAAAGAATTCAAATGAGTATACGGAATTTAATTTAGCTTGGAATTCTTAGAGATAAGAATTTTCAAGACTATTATATCCATAGTTAGAGAATGAAGAAATAAAATAAAGATTTTATCTTGTAGATTTTGAAATATGTCCAAATCAGATTTCAAGAAAAATCGTGTTTTTGCTGTAAAGTAACCGAAGTATAAAAAAAAATTTGTAATGAATATTTTTAAATGTTTAAAAATTTGAAATATATTTTATAAATCCAATAAAATAGTGTTAAAAAGAAAACTTGTCAACATCCCCGATGCTTTGGTAAGATAATTTTATTTGGACAAAACCATGTGGTTAAGATGGTTCTCACTTTTGTAAGCGTATCTTTGTATAAATTGTCTTAATCTTATTAATTTGAGAGAAAAGAGTGGTGAGTAGTCGTACCTGTCGACCTTATCAAAAGGTTAATGAGGCTACTACAACCCTTCGAGCAGGTCGATAACATTCTTGATTGTCAAAACTTTCGACCTTGTCGAAAGGTTATAGGCATGACCTTCCCAACCTTCCGTCTATGTTCAGGTGATGGGAATTAGTCCAACCTTTCAACTTTGTCCAAATGTTGTTAACAGGTCCACTACAACCTTTTTACTAGGTCGGAATGGATGTAAGTTTGGCATACCTTTCGACAAAGTCGAAAGGGTGTGACAAGACTTCTCCAACCTTTCGACTAGGCTAAAGTAATTCTTGGTCGTTTAGCTTTCAGAAATTATTAATTTGATGGGTCCCACCTCCCCTTAGAGTCGAAAGTAGTTATGGTCGACATCTACTACTTCCTTTTTAACCATGTCGAAAGGTAAATTATGAAACCTCTCGAAATTGTTGTGAGGAGATGCAAAGCCCATTGCCAACCTCAATTGCTTTTGACCCCTTTGATGTCCATTTTCTTTTTATGGATTCCATTCGAAGGGTTTATTAATGCATAAGGAAGTTGATTCCTTTCGAATGAAGTCCATAATGAGTGGTTATAATACATACATACATACATACATACATACATACATACATACATACATACAGATAACCCAGGATACCATTAGGAAGTGAACCTTTCGACTAAGTCGAAATTTTTCCTCCTTTCGATGCAGTCCCAGATTATATCTTTAACCCAATTTTTCTTTTCCTTTATAAGACCAATTTAGTTATTCCCATAACCATGCGTTTAGCTTATGCAACACGTCACCATCACTTTACATTAAGTATGGATTTCAATGATGACATGCTGCAATGAGGAATATCTAAGTCAATTTTATATATAGAGCACAAATCAAAAGAGATTATGAGAAAAAGGTTGAAATCATGTGCAATTGATCATTAGTCTAGCTAATGATCTTAATGATTCTCCTCATTTCCAACATCCATCATGAATGAGGCAACTCTATTTTATTCATATCCAAAATGAGTTACGAGAAATTGAGCTCTCTTCCCAATTCAATTTAGGGTTTTTACAAGTAGAATTATCTTTATGGAAGTGGAGAAAAGAAAATGAATTCAATATCTAGAATTCGCCCCTCAAATTGGACCGCTTAGGTCTTAATTATAGATGCAGGCGGCCCATCTTTCGACCTTATGCTTTCGACCGAGTCGAAAGGTCCCCCTTTATTTGATGCCTTAAACCTTTTGACTTCATCGAAAGGTTATGAACCCTTCGACTGTGTCGAAAGGTTAGGTGTCTCTTGTGCTTCTTGGCTTATCTTTTTTGCTTCCATGTTTTCCGCCTTGTCGAAAGATCTCCTCTTTGCATACTTTGTGAACCTTTCGACCATATCAAAAGGTCAACCTCCCTCATGCTGTTATAAACCATCCGACCTCATCAAAAGGTTTGCCTCGTTATGAACCTTTCGTTCTTGTCGAAAGGTTTGTCCTTCATATGCCATTATGAACCTTTTTCCTTTGTCGAAAGGTTTTCCGCTCTTATGCTTTCATTAACCTTTCAACTTCATCGAAAGGTTTGCCTTTTACATCTTTTGTTAACCTTTCGACCTTGTCGAAAGGTTTGTCTTCACCTGAATGTTGTCGAGAGCTGTGCTTCTCTTCAATGTTGTCAAGAGGTTGATTTTCACTCTTTGCTGACTTCTGAGTGTTGCTTTCTTCATAGAACCTTTTGATGCTATTGAAAGGTATCCTAGATATGTCTTTGCCAGTACGAAAGGCTTATTATGCTTTCAAAAAAGTCACTCTGGGTGAAACCATCGGCTTCGAAAATTTTGACGTGTAGTTGAGAGATCACCAATGATTGCTTTCGAAAGGAGTTCTAAATTCATAATTGCTTATTCATCTATGTTGAAAGGTTGATTGTGGTTGGAGGTTCTATTTGTTTTCATCAGGGTCGAAGGCTTTTGCACTGTATGAGTAATTGGACTTTCTGAACATCCTTTTTAAGCCTTTCATGACGACTTGGACTGTCTCTTCATCAAAACTTCAATTTTATTATCCTTCTTTCATACTTCTGCCTTCATGTAGATTTTATGTTAACATTTTGCCCCTCTGTTTGAAAGAAGCTTTTGTTCTTTAGGACAAGGTTTTTCTTAGCTTTCCTATTCTTCCTAATTTTGAGTTTCTTTCAAAATCCAAAGTTAAAAGTTCCATTTTTACTATCATTCTTACATGTATATTCAATAGCTGATCAGCATATTAATGTCCTTATCTGCCAGATAAGCATCATTTGAAATTCAGAGATACTCACTTTTAATTTTGGCATTAAGAAGACCAGTTTGGGATTTTTGGATGCTTGCAATAGACTCAATTACATAATATCATCATCGAAATTTAACCTAGATTAGGGCATTAACTTGTGAAGTTTAGATATTGATAATGTGATATTTTGAATCCAGATAGCAGTATCCCTAGAATAGTTTTATATATGGCATTTCTAAACCCAGATTCAGGTTTTTATGGTCAATTAAACAAGAATTAGTAGTATGATTCCCATATTAAAATTTTGAGTCCAAATGAGGACAAATTTGAGTCAATTCATTTTGCAGAAAGAATCTTCGGCCCATAATGGGGCACATATTTACATAGGCGGATGGCTGTTAAAATAGAATTCCCTTGCCTGCAATATGGCGTATTTTTGATAACCAGAAGTTCATGAAAATAGTCTTTATAGCAGATGCCATGACCCAGATTAGGGTATTTTGGGAAATCAGATAATAATTTCGGAACTCAAGTTCGAGTATTAAGAATTGTAGTACTAACAATATTCTCATACCCTGATTTGGGCTTAGTAAAGATAATGATTGATAAAATACCGAAACCAAGATTCAGTTATTAGATTTTAAACTTCATAAACGAAAATCTCAAAACCTAGATCCGAGCACTAATAGGTGATGTTAAGAGAGTCTCGAAACCCAGATTCGGGTATTAGATTTTGAAATTCATATATGAGTTTCCCGAAGCCCAGATTCGGGCATTAATAGATGGCATCAAGATAGTCTCATAACCCAGATTCGGGTATTAGAATTTGAAATTCATATATGAGATTCCCGAAGCCCAGATTCGGGCATTAATAGATGGTGTCAAGAAAGTCTCGATACCCAGATTCGGGCATTAATAGGTGGCGTCAAGAAAGTCCCGAAACCCAGATTCGGGCATTAATAGATGGCGTCAAGAAAGTTCCGTAACCCAGATTCGGGTAATAATCAATGAAGATTCGTCTCACTCCTTTGCTTTTGTCATTTCCGACATATAAGAACCCTTCAGGTTTTGCATAGAAATAATTTGATTAGCTGCCTCTTGAGCTTGGACGTCTTAGTCCATAATTCGATAAGCCGCCTTTATCTAAGCTAGGACATCTTAGTCCTTAGTTGATTGTTCCTCCTCTTAGGCTTGGACATCTTAGTCGATTATTGATTGAGCCTCTTCTTGGGATTGGACGTCTTAGTCCAGTAATGAATGAGCCTCATTTGGGCTTGGACATCTTAGTCCATTGTTTGATGGGCCTCTTTTGGGCCTGGACATCTTAGTCCATTGTCCGGTGCTCTTGGTTAGCTCTTCTAAGAGGCTTGAACGAAGGACTTACCCGACCTCCCTCCAGGAAGCGCCCTACCCTAGCCATTTTGCGGCGAGGCCAAGGGCTTGTTCGGTGCTCTATTCTGGCCATCTTATGGAACGGATAGAAGCTTACTCCGTCCTCTCTCCAGGAGGTGCCTTAACCTGGCCATAGCGTGGCACAGATAAGGGCTTGTTCGGTGCTCTACCCTGGCCATCTTATGTGCGGATAGAGTCTTACTCCGTCTTCCCTCCAGGAGGCGCTCTACCCTGGCCATCTTGGCGTGGACAGAGGCTTTTCTACCATCTTAGGTAGTATCCAAATTTGAGGAGCATTTCACTCCCAACCATGTAGATTTTCTCTCTACCAAAAGAAGTCCTTTATTAATAAAATTTTGGAAAATATGGCCTCAAATGTTCGGCATTCCATGTCTTAGGCACCATATTGCCGTTAGGGCGGCATAGTTTGTAAGCTCCTGGTGGGATTACTTTGCATATGATTAATGGCCCCTCCCAGTTTAGCCCTAAGGGTCCATCTGCAGGATTCTTAGTATTAGCCATTACTCTGTTTGAGTACCAAATCCCCCTCTTGAAATGATCGAGCTCTTAATCTTGAGTTGCAATATTTAGTGATTTGCCTCTAATATTAGGTGGTTCTTACCACTGCTTCATTTCTTAGCTCATTTATTAAGTCTAGTGATTGTTTCTTCAATTCTTGATTTTTGTCAAACGCATAGGAAATTCTTCGGTGTGAGGGTATTTCAATTTCAATTGGAAGCATTTCTTCACACCCATATGTCGAAGAGTACGGGGTATGTCCCGTTGCTGTCTTAGAAGATGTTTGGTAGGCCCATAACGCTAATGGTAGTTCTTCTACCCAATTTCCTTTTGCTTTATTCAGTCACTTCTTAAGAATGGTTTTATGGTCTTATTTGCAGCTTCAACTGCTCCATTAGCCTTTGGATGAGTGACAGATGAATTTTTTTTAATAATCCCATTTTTGTAGCAGAATTGGGAGAATTCTTCGCTTTCAAATTCCATCCCATTGTCAGTGATTATCTTTTGGGGAATTCCAAATTTGGTTATGATATTCTTAGTGACAAATCTTAATACCGTTCCCGAAGTGATTTTCGAAAGTGGTTCAGCTTCAACCAATTTGGTAAAATAGTCGATAGCCACTACGGCATATTTAGCTCCTCTTTTTGAAATTGGCAAAGGGACGATCAAATCTGTTCCCGAAACGTCAAAGGGCCATGGACTTGTGATCGTTGTTAATTGAATTAGAGGCATCCTGGGTATTTTTGAAAACTTCAGGCATTTCTCACATCTTTTCACATAGTCTATAGCTTGGCTTACCATGTGCGGCCAATAAAATCCTTGCCTCATTACTTTTATTGCAAGTTCTGTTCCATTTGAATGATCGCCGCACAACCCCTCGTGAGCTTTAGTCATTAATCTCATCCCATCATTTATGCTCGCACACCAAAGATAAGGTAGAGCATATCCCTTCCTATAGGAGATGTCGTCTATCATGACAAAGGTTGGTGCCTGCCTTCTGATTTTCCTTGATTCTCCTTTATTTGATGGAAATGTTCCTTTAATTAAATACTCAACAACGGGCACCATTCAAGAACCATCATATGTACCTTTTGGATTGGGTTGATTCATCCTTTCATTTACTAATTCTTGACCATTTCCTTCTTCATCTCCCCTCTAAGATTTGGCTTGAGATCTAGTCATCACTAGCAATTCTTTTCCTTGTTCGGATGTTTCTTTTCAATGCTCGGCTTTTCTTGATATCCAATGGGAACAATTCATGTTTTTGGGGCTCCCTTTGAGCTGGCCAATTTTTCTAAAGAGTCTGCTTGTGCATTCTCTGTCCTTGGTACTTGATTTGCTGAAAATCATCAAATAAGGCAAGCATTTGCAATATCTTCTTCACATATAAAGATAACCCGGGATCCTTTGTTTGATATATCTGTTTCACTTGATTGACCATTAGCTGTAAGTCACTGAAAATCTATATTCAGGGAATTTTCAATTCTAATGCCAAATTTAGTCGCACTACCATTGACGCATATTCTGCCACATAGTTGGTTGTAGGAAATCCTAATTTCATGGCGTAGTGCAATCGATGTTGGTATGGGGTTATAATCACATATCCTGCTCCAGCACCTTGCTTATTTGATGCTCCATCTACAAATAACTGCAATATGGGCTTCTGGTCTTTCTCCTTTTCTTATTGTTCCTTTATAAAACTAGTGCATTTATTCACGAAGTCTGCTAGTGCTTGGCCTTTGATTTTAGCCCTTAGCTGAAACTATATTTCGTATTGGCTAAGTTCACTTCCCCATTTTACCAATCTCCCTGAAGTCCCAGACTTACTAAAAACATGCTTAAGAGGAAAATTGATTAGTACCTTTATTGAATGTGCTTGGAAATATGCTCTGAGCTTTTGAGCTGTAAGAATCAAGCAATAAGCTAATTTCTCTATAACTGGGTAAAGGACTTCTGCATCTTTTAACCGCCTGCTTACATAATATACCGGGAGTTGTGCTTCTTTATCCTCCTGAATGAGCACTGAATTGACTGCATTTTCCGATACTGCCATATATACATACAAAGTTTCTCCACTCTCGGGTCTTGAGAGTATTGGTGGTTTCTCAAAATGGCTTTTCAACTCCAAGAAAGCTTTCCAACAATCTTCTCCCCATTCGAAGTTCTTCCTTTTCTTAATTACATCGAAGAAAGGTATGCATTTATCAATAACTTTGGAGATGAACCTGCTTAGGTCGGCAAGTTTTCCATTTAGGCTCATCACTTCCTTACTAGTTTTTGGCTCGGCCATATCCTTTATAGCTTGAATTTGATCGGGACTTGCCTCTATTCCTTGAGCACTTACCAAGTAGCCTAAGAATTTTCCAGAATGGACCTCAAAAGGTCACTTTTGTAGATTTAACTTCATTTGATACTTTCGTAATGTCTCAAGCATTTCCTTTAGATATTTGAACTGGTTTTCAGGCTCCTTTGATTTAACCAACATGTCATCAACATAAATCTCCATATTTTTACCGATCTATTCCTTGAACATTTGATTAACCAACCTCTGATAAGTGGCCCCCGCATTCTTCATACCAAATGGCATGGCTCTGTAATAATAAATTCCCCACTCTGTTATGAAGCTGGTATGGTCTTCATCTAACTTGAACATCAGTATTTGATTGTACCCTGAATATGCATCCATAAGAGATAACAACTTTTGTCCACTCGTTGCATCTACCAATTGATCTATTTGTGACAACGGGAAACAGTCTTTCAGACATGCTTTGTTTAAATCTGTGTAATCGACACATGTTCTCCACTTTCCATTTGACTTTTTCACCATAACTGGGTTGGCTAACCATTTGGGGTAATATACTTCCCGGATTAATCCATTTTCAAGGAGTCTATCAACTTCCTCTTTCAGGGCATCTGTTCGAACTTTATCCAATTGCCTCTTTCTTCGCCTTATAGGGGTTGCTTCTGGGTTGATATTAAGGGTGTGACACATAATGGTCCGGTCAATCCCCACCACATTGGAATGTGACCAAGCAAACGCATCCTTTTTGTTTTTGAGCAATTGAATCAGATCTTTCTTTAACCCTCCATTAAGACCTTTTCCTACTTTTACCACTTTAGAAATATCTTCAGAATCTATATGGGTTTCCTTAAGGTCCTCTATGGGCCTTATTCTTTCTGTCTCACCTCGACAATAAAACTCTATTACTATTGGACCTTCTTCTGCTGAATTAGTATTAACCCTCTTTCTCTTATTTCTTGCAGAAATATACTTTTGATACATACGCTTATTAGACATCTGATCATTAATCTTTGCTTCGAATGTTGGATGTAAAGATCCATCATCCAAAGGCTGTAAAGTAATAGAAGAATCAAAATAAGTAGAATACTCTCTTTTATTTTGATCGAGAGAGGCAAAGTACATTTCACAGGAGCTGAATTGTTCTCGCCGCATAATCCCCTAGCCTCACTTTGTCAAGAACTTCACCTTGAGATACTTTGGCGAGACGAAGGCATCAATTTCATCCATGGTTGGCCTGCCAAAGAAAGCATTGTAGTAGGAGGGTTTGTCAATTATCACAAAGATGGTTTCAAATGTTCGACATGTGGGAGGCACCCCTATTTGTACTAAAAGCTTTATTTGCCCCATCGGAGTTGATCCCTTGTTGTTGAACCCAAATATCAGTTCGAAGCTTGGCTCTAGCTTGTGCTCTGGGATATTCATTTGATCAAAAGCATGTTTGAAGATGACATTGACTGCACTCCCCATGTCGACCAGAATTTTTGAAACAATTGACAGTCTGATTTATGTAGTGATCATATAGGGGTCGTTATGTGGATGATGGACTCCCTTGTGCAGCTCCTGCAGAGTGACCACCAAATTTTGCATCTGAATATTAAGTCGAGGGCTCTTCGTTGGAGGCTCTTCATGAACATAATAAATTCCCTCCTTAGCTTCCTTGATATACCTGTTTCGAGCTCCCTTACTATTTCCTAATGGATGTGGCACGCTATGGATCACATCGATCCTGTTAATCGGTGGGATTAAGCAGAGTGGGTCTTCATCTTCCAAAACATTCACTACGTGGCTCGGATGTTTCTGGGGAGCACTTTCAGTTCTTTGTACCTTGTGTTAATCTTGGATAAACTCTTTGAGATGACCTTCTCCGATTAGCTTTTGAATTATGCCGACTGGCACTCTACATTCATCTATTTTTGGCCGTTTGCTTTATTATAGACGCAGTAATCTCCCCCTTCTTCTACTCCAGATTATTCTTATCTTTGTTGTAGCTTATATGTAAGACAGTGGCCTATTTAAAGCGACTGAATTAGCGATTGGCTCCTCCCACCTAACCCTTTTGTGGGTACGATCAAAGCCAAATTTTCCTCCTTCCTTTCTAGGAAGTTTCTTTCTCTTAGAATAGTAAAGCCCATCCATCCAAATGAATTTATCTGCTTGAAAGTGGAAGTCTTGGTGATCCTTGCAGTCATTGATGAATAGCTACTTCCAGGAAAGAGTATTTTTGATTAGACCAGAATGGACGGCTATGAATTTGACTCGGTCATTCATGTCCTTAGCCTTTAGAGCTTCTGCATTGAATCTTTTCAAATAATATCCCAAAGATTCACCATGTATTTGTTTTATGTTGGCCAAGACTATATAATCAATGGTTGGATCCTTGCAAATACAGAATTGTGCTGAGAATTCATAAGAGAACTGTTTCCAAGAGTAGACTGTTTTTTCTCTACACTATATGTACCACTTGGCTACCGCCCCTTGGAGGGTAACGCGGAATAATAGACACCTGATTGCCCTAAAAGCATTGTATAGGTCCATCTGGTTGTCAAAAGCAATAAGGTGGTCATCAGGATTTGTATTCCCATGGTATTTCATAGAAGGGATCTTGACATATGGACGAATTATTTTTGCTATGATCTCATCAGTAAATGGTGACTCTCTCTTGTTGTCATTTACATTTGCATCCATGGTTCTTTTGCCTTTCGAGTTCATGGCGTCCATGATTGCCTTCTCAATGGCGTCCTTAGGGAAAGCTCTAACATTATCATAATTTTTCTGATTCGGTGATATTCATAGAAGTTGAGCTGCTAGACTGCTCTAATGATTTGTCAAGAATTCTCCCTTGATGATTAGCTTTTACTTGTGGAAGCTCTTTCTTCTTTGAGGAGGTCAAGTCTATCTTATCTTTGCATTCCTTGGAACCGATTTTCATATTTCTTCTAGGAGAAACTACTTCCTCTCCTTGAGTTTGTCTTGGAGTTTTTGACAATCTTTGAGAAAAAGCTTTAACATAGCTTGCATTCCTTGTAATTGCTTCTCTAAGTGCTTGATTTTCTCTGTATTCTCATCCTGCTGAGACGGTGATGAAGTTTGACCTGGGATGACACCATCCAGATTGAAAGTTGGAGGAACATTCTCCTCAAGATTGGAAGTGTGCACTACTCCCTCATTGAGCCCACTTGAGCATTTTGATCTCATTTTTCCTTGGCAAGGGAAATGAGCCACAATTATTCTATTCATAGTGATAGGGTCGAAGGTTCAGGCCCTCCTTCTAGCACCCAAAATGTTAACAAGAAAACTTGTCTACATCCCCAATGCTTTGGTAAGATAATTTTGTTTGGACATAACCATGTGGTTGAGATGATTCTCACTTCTGAAAGTGTACCTTTGAATAAACTATATTAATCATTAATCTAAGAGAAAAGAAGGGTGAGTAATCGTACCTGTCGACCTTGTTGAAACGTTAATGGGGCTACTACAACCCTTCGAGCAGGTCGATAACATTCTTGATTGTCAAACCTTTTGACCTTGTCGAAAGGTTATATGCATGACCTTCCCAACCTTCCGTCTAATTTGGGGTGATAGGAAATAGTCCAACCTTTCGATCTTGTCGAAAGGTTGTTAACCGGATCACTCCAAACATTCAACTAGGTTGTAATGGATATAATTTATCAGACCTTTCGACTTTGTCGAAAGGTGTGACAAGACTTCTCCAACCTTTCGACTAGGTAGAAGTAATTCTTGGTCATTTAGCTTTCAGAAATTATTAATTTGATGGGTTCCACCTCCCGTTAGAGACGAAAGCAATTATGGTCGACATCTACAACTTCCTTTTTAACCGTGTAGAAAGGTAAAGTATGAAACCTCTCGACATTGTTGTAAGGAGATGCAAAGCTCATTGCCAACCTTAATTGCTTTTAGCCCAATTGATGTCCATTTTCTTTTTACAGAATCAATTCGAAGGGTTTATTTATTCATATGGAAATTGATTCCCTTCGAATGAAGTCCATAATGAGTGGTTATAAGATATATATATATATATATAACCCGGGATAGCCTTCGGTCTTATTTATAGATGTAGGCAGCCCACCTTTTAACTTTATTCTTTCGACCGAGTCGAAAGGTCTACCTTTTATAAGCTACCTTAAACCATTCGACTTCATCCAAAGGTTATGAACCCTTCGACTATGCTGAAACATTAATAGTCTCTTGTGCTTCTTGGCTTATCTCTTTTGCTTCCTAGTTTTCCACCTTGTCAAAAGGTCTCCTATTTGCATACTATGTGAACCTTTTGACCTTGTCGAAAGGTCTACCTCCCACATGCTGTTATAAACCCTCCGACCTCATCGAAAGGTTTGCCTCATTATGAAACTTGCGTTCTTGTCAAAAGGTTTGTCCTTCATATGCCATTATGAACCTTCCGCATTTGTCAAAAGGTTTGCCACTCTTATGCTTTCATTAACCTTTCAAATTCATCGAAAGGTTTTCCTTTCATATTGTAAAGATTATGATAGAGAATTGATTAAGCTTTCAGAATATAATGAGAGAAGAAGATATAACAAGAGATTGAATCAATTGAATTTGAATTTGATCATCTTTATTAAAATCAGATACGGCATTAGAACCCCTTGTTACAAAAAGCTTGTACATGTACAGCTTAAATAAGAAAAGGAAGATACAAAAATATGCACAACAAATCAGTTCAAATCCTGAAGTAACCCGCAAGCAAACAAGGCCCAAAGCCCAAACTCTAAGCAAATAATAAAGCAGCTGCAACCACACACTAATCACCATGTACACAGCCTCAATATATCAACCTATATCATTATATTCATTACACTCCTCCTCAAGTTGGGTTATAAATATCTATCAGACCCAACTTGCTCTTCAAATATTTCAATCTATCTCCACTCCCAGCCTTAGTTAAGACATCTGCAGGTTGCTCTTGTGTATTGACATAATGTGTAGTTACTTCTCCATTTTGAATTTTGTCTCGAATGAAATGACAATCTATTTCTATATGCTTTGTTCTTTCATGAAAGATAGGGTTAGAAGCAATATGAATTGCTGCCTTATTATCACACCATAATCTGGCTGGTTCCTCAAACTCAAGTTTACACTCCTTTAGTAAGTGTTTGATCCACATAATCTCACATATAGCCTTGGACATAGCCATGTACTCAGATTCAGCACTAGATCTGGATACAATATGTTGTTTCTTGCTCTTCCAGGACACTAAATTTCCTCCAAGATATACACAAAAACTAGTTGTTGACCTTCTATCATCTCTTGAGCCTGCCCAGTCAGCATCTGCAAAGCTCTCAATCTTTATGTGACCATGATTAGTATACATAATTCCTTGTCCAGCTGACCCCTTTAGATATCCAAGTATATGTTCTAATGCTAACCAGTGTTGTTTTGTGGGTGAAGCCATATACTGACTTACCATGCTTACTGCAAAGGATAGGTCTGGTCTAGTTATGGTGAGATAATTTAATTTGCCTACTAATCTCCTATATCTTTCTGGATCTTCAAAGGGTTCTCCTTCAGATGTTAAATAGTTGTTGGGGATGATTGGTGAACTTTGAGGTTTAGCTCCTAATTTACCAGTTTCTGTCAGTATATTCATCACATACTTCCTTTGATTCAGTAATATTCCTTTGTTGCTTCTTAACACTTCTACTCCCAAGAAATATTTTAGTTCTCCTAAGTCTTTAGTTTGAAACTTCTGATGAATGAACTGCTTCAATAAGGTAACTCCTTGTTCATCATTGCCAGTTATGATTATATTATCCACATATACAACTAATAAGATGATACCTTGGTCTGAATGTTTGTAGAACACTGAGTGATCACTTTTGCACCTGGTTACACCAAATTCCTCTAAAGTTTGGCTAAATTTTCAAACCAAGCTCGTGGACTTTGTTTAAGTCCATAGAGAGTTTTCTTTAACTTACACACAAGTCCTTCTTCTCCTTGTGCAATGAAACCAGGTGGCTGAGTCATATAAATCTCCTCCTTAAGGTCACAATGTAGGAATGCATTTTTAATATCTAATTGGTGAAGATGCCAGTTGAAGTGTGCTGCTAATGCTATGAATACTCTGATAGAGGTCATTTGGCTACAGGAGAAAAGGTTTCAGCATAAGCCATACCATACACTTGTGCATATCCTTTAGCCACTAGCCTTGCTTTAAATCTGTTGATGGTTCCATTTGGGTTCATCTTCACTGAGTATATCCATCTACAACCAATTGCCCTCTTATTTTCTGGTAATTTCACCAAATCCCATGTATTATTCCTTTCTAAGGCATTCATTTCATCAACCATAGCTTCCCTCCATTCTTGTTTGACTAAAGCCTCAGCTACATTTTTAGGAATTCCAATAGTGTCTAGAGTGGTAGCAAAAGTATAAGATGTGGGTGAAAGGTTATCATATGACATATAGTTAGAGATGGGGTAGGTGAACTTTCTCTTTTCTTTTCTAAGAGCAATGGGAAGATTAAGGCTTGGGTCTTCAGCAATGGGAATTTCACCAGAAGGTGCAGGATCACTATCATTCTCAACTATTGGTTCAGTTTCTGGAGTCTGCATGTTAGACTTAATTACATATTCCTCAATCTCCTCCTGATTTGATGTGTGAATTATTTCCTCACTCTCACCCAGACTAGATGTGTTAACTTTTTGATAGAATGGTCTGTCCTCCATAAAGTTTACATCTATAGATACTATATACTTGCTTAAACTTGGACAATAACATTTATATCCCTTCTGTAGTCTTGAGTAACCAACAAAAATGCACTTAAGAGCTTTGGGATCCAGTTTTCCTATCTGAGGGTTAACATTCCTTACAAAGCATACACACCCAAATATCTTGGGTTTAATTGGATATATATCTTTGTTAGGACATAACACTTGGTAGGGTATACTAAAATTCAGGACTGTTGAAGGCATCCTATTTATAAGAAAACAGGCAGTTAAAATAGCATCCCCCCAGAATGATTTTGGTACATTCATTTGAAACATCAATGCTCTAGCTGTTTCAAGGAGGTGTCTATTCTTCCTTTCTGCTACCCCATTTTGGGCAGCAGTATCTACACATGATGTTTCATGTAGAATCCCATGCTGACTTAGGTATGAGTTGAATGCAAAGGATGTATACTCCTTAGCATTATCACTTCTTAATGTTCTAATGCAAGTATTAAATTGATTTTGAATTTCCTTATGAAAAGTACAAAAAATTGAAAACAATTCTGATCTATTAGTCATCAAAAATACCCCCAAGTAACCCTTGAATAGTCATCAACAAATGTCACAAAGTACTTATAACCAGATTTAGACACAATAGAGGATGGCCCCTAAATATTAGAATGCACTAATTCAAATGGTGCATTAGCACATTTATTTATTCTAGGCTTTAAGCTACACCTGTGTAGTTTAGCATATTGACATGGCTCACAATTGAGATGAGTTAGAGACTTGTACTGAGGATAAAGATGCTTGAGCAAAGTAAGTGAAGGGTGCCCCAATTGCAGATGAAGCTTGATGGCATTCCCTATACTTGAGCATGCTACAGGTGAATTTTCCAAAATGTAAAGTCCCCCTACTTCATATCCCTTACCAATAATCTGTCTCGTTGTAAGATCCTGAAATATACATTCTTCAGAAGAAAATTCTACTCTACAATTCAAGTCTCTGGTGAGTTTGCTTACAGATAGCAGATTATATGATAAAGTAGGTATAAATAGAGCAGATTTCAATGGGACCATAATATCTATATTACCAACTCCATGAACATGTGCTTGTGACCCATCTGCTAAAGTGACTGCATGACCTTTTATATGTTCATTAATCCCTGCAAACAGTTTAGAGTTACTTGGCATGTGATCTGTTGCTCCAGAATCAATGATCCACTTTGAAGTTTGTTTATCAGAACTTGCAATAGTAGAGATAGCTGGTTTGTTTTGAGATTCCTGATACTTTGTGTATTTATCAAACTCCTCAGCAGTCATAAGAACATTTTTGGGTGCATTATTGTTATTAGTAGTTCCTTGATTCTTTTGCTGATTGATGTATTGCAGCTTTCTACACTCACCAATTAGATGTCCTGGTTTCTTGCAGTATGAGCATATTTTATTGCTTGGTCTCCATCCACCTCGTTGTGGTCTCTAGGATGGAGATGATGGGGGTCTCCATGATTCAGGCCTTTGTGATGAACTCCATGGTGGTCTGAAGTCAGATGGAGGTCTCCAAGTGGAAGGTGAAGGATTTGTATTAGAGCTTGAACTTATTAAAGCACTGTTATTCACATTTGTAGTGGGTGGAGTTGTTTCAGTCCTAAGCACTCTGCTGAATACTTCATGAAGGGATGTTATGGTGGATCCAGACAATATTTGAGATTTTGCAGATTCAAATTGTGATGGCAACCCGGCAAGGAAGGACATAATGGCCATCTATTCACGTTGAAGTTGTTGTATCTTCACATCAGGACTCATTGGTAGTAATACATTGAATTCTTCATAAGTCTTTTTAAAATTCATGAAATAACTTGTAAGAGATTGATCCAGCATCTCAGCTCTATAAAATGATTTACACACTTCAAACATACGAGTCAGATTTCCTTTTCCAGAATACAAAAATTCGAGGTATTCGATTAGTTCCTTCACAAACTCACAGTGATTAATCAAACAGATCACTTCATCGTCTATTGAATTTCGAATTTGCAAAAACAGTCGAGCATCTTCTCACAACCAGATTAGATCCTTTTCTTCAGATGTTGTTGGTGGATTTGTTGTTAGGTGATCATCTTTATCAATGCTTCGAAGATATAATCTGACAGTTTTGCTCCACTCTAGGAAATTAGTATTCGTTAACTTGCGATCTGTGATCTTGGATGTAATTGGTAGAACATCGATCATGGTAGAACTCTTGGTTTCAGACATATTGTGGGGATAAGAACTTTGGTAGATTGAATTTGAGTTTTGAGGTAAGATGCAGAAACCCTAGATCGAGATCCGATGCTCTGATACCATGTAAAGATTATGATAGAGAATTGATTAAGCTTTCAGAATATAATGAGAGAAGAAGATATAACAAGAGATTGAATCAATTGAATTTGAATTTGATCATCTTTATTAAAATCAGATACGGCATTAAAACCCCTTGTTACAAAAAGCTTGTACATGTACAGCTTAAATAAGAAAAGGAAGATACAAAAATATGCATAACAAATCAGTTCAAATCCTGAAGTAACCCGCAAGCAAACAAGGCCCAAAGCCCAAACTCTAAGCAAATAATGAAGCAGCTGCACCCACACACTAATCACCATGTACACAGCCTCAATATATCAACCTATATCATTATATTCATTACACACATCTTTTGTGATCCTTTCGACCTTGTCGAAAGATTTATCTTCACCTGAATGTTTTCGAGAGTTGTGCTTATCTTCAATGTTGTCGAGAGGTTGCATTTCGCTCTTTGTTGACTTCTGAGTGTTGCTTTCTTTATAGAACCTTTTGACGCTGTCGAAAGTTATCCTGGATGTGTCTTTGCCGGTTCGAAAGGCTTGCCATGATTTTGAAAAAGTCACTCTATGGTGAAACCTTCGGCTTTGAAAGGTTTGATGTGTGGTTGAGAGATCACCATTGATTGCCTTCGAAAGGAGTTCTAAATTCATAATTACTTGTTCATCTGTGTCGAAAGGTTGATCGTGGTGGGAGATTCTGTTTGTTTTCATCTTGGTCATAGGCTTTTGCACTGTATGAGTAATTGGACTTTCTAAACATCCTTTTTAAGTCTTTCATGATGACTTGGCTTGTCTCTTCATCAAAATTTCAATTTTATTATTCTTTTTTTATACTTCTGCCTTCTTGTAGATTTTATGGTTAACAAATAGTTTAAAAGGGATTTGGATTAAAAAATATGGATTTTCAAATAGTAGAAAAGTTTTTTAAAATCGAATCAGCTTTTTAAGCACTTTCTGCAACACTTATCTACTATCGTTTCAACAGCTTTAGAAATGAAGTTTTAAACTTAACGATTCCTTTCCAAATCATATATAAATATTTTTAAATAACTAATTAAATGTTTTAAAAATGAATTGGTGATTTTTATAATTTATTTAAAAAGGTTTAAATAAATGATTTAAATAAAAGCTGCCAAAATCAAGTGATTTAATCTTGGCTCTAAAAGCTGATGAGTTGACTGGATTTTTCTATTCGTGATATCAGGGTGAGGTGCTTAAACTAAGGAGATGTTCAGGAACAACCAATGCCCTGGCTCACTTGGCCTCATCTAAGCGAGGGATAGATAAGGACGAAATGTCGAAAACGAGTTAAGTATAAAAGTTTAAAATTTCCAAATTTAAATACTTATAAGTTACTTTCTAAAAAACTGATTTGATAACTTTCAAAAGGAAGGTTTAAACAATTCCATATTTACTAAAAAAATGTTTTTCAGATATATCTCTTGAAGATATTTTGATAAAGAAATGAACAAATCAAACAATAATCATCTATTTATAAAACATCATTTTTATCGATGATTAGATTTTGAGGAGACCTAGGTCGGATCTTGGAAATCCCTATCTGAAAACCACATCGAACCAATTTACGTTTCGAATTAAGACATGTTGAAGATAAGATTATTGAAGGCGAAGATATTCATGATGTAGGGTGATGTGCATGTAAATGTGCATATTTATACTTCCATATTTAATTTAATTTAATTAAATAAATGAGCATATAGGGTATTTTAACATGTTTAAACCACAAATTAAATTGTTTTCAAGTCATCGTTTATTCTTCTTCATATAGGGGCAAAATGGTAATTTTATGCATATATTAATTTTGAGAATATTCACTTTCTCATTTTATTTTTATTTGTAGAAATTTGGATGGAAATATGGGGAGGCTTTCAAGAAAATATGCATGCACCAGATAAGTAAACAAAGGAATGAAGAAATAAATCAACTCATGCAACATGGAGGACCCTACCTACCCACTTACCATGATCTTCAATTAGGAGCTAATGCACATGCTAGTGGAAATTAAAGTTACATGCATACTTAATGGAAGATTAATTCATGATAATGATAACTTGGTGGCCACACTTCCTCAAGGGCGATTTGGGTAGTCCCCTAAAATATGATTATGTTTTCAAAACATGTATAAATACCCTTTATGTTTCATGTATGAAGCTCTTAGCACCACCTTGTAGTTAGTTTAGTGGTAGCAACAAATTAAATGAGAAAAAAATGGCTTCCTAAGCCTCTTTTTCATCGTTTTCTTCTTTGTTTTATTTTATTTTCTTGCTCCTTTTTACTTACATGCTCTTTGTTAGCCATAAAATCCACCCAGAGAACAAAGGCATGAAAGAAGATAAGAAAAGCGCCAACATCTACTAAAGTGAGTTTCGACAAAGATCATGAATGAAGGTTTTGAAGTTATCGGGAAGGCTTTTGAAAGAGTTGTAAGCAGTAGGCACCCTTGTAGGTGATAAAACACGTGCAAGCCTTCGAAAAAGATGAAAAAGGAGAAACAAAGCCACTTTTCCGCCTCTCTTAAAACCTTTTGACACAGATGGGTCAGTAAAGACTACTTTAGAATCTCCTTTCAAAGGTAATGAATGTTAATCCCCCATGAACGCGCCAAACTTTTTGGAACTAAGGGTTTCACCTTCATAACAACCCTTTCAAAAGCATACGCAAGCCTTTCGGGCTGGTCGAAACCAATGGCATTAGAGGAAGGTTCCACATCAATGCATAACCATAAATTCAAAAGCTACTTAAGATCATCGAAACCATCGGCACATCAATATCTTCGAAGTCCCTATGGAAACCTATCGATAGAGTCGGAGGCACTTATCTAACTTCCGATAGCAACAAGGCAACATGAAGGAAAAAGCGCATTTGGAGTCCTTTCGACAACGTCGAAAGGTGTTCTAGAGGAAGCAGCAAGAAAAGATACTCATAACTTAACATAGGCGAAAGGTTGGTAAAGGATCCTTTCGACTTAGTCGAAAGGTCTGGAGAAAGACTAAGGAAGTGCAAGGGTAAATCAAATAACTTAGAGAAGATGCCTTTCGACAGTGTTGAAGATAGACATGGCCTTTGACCAAGTCGAAAGGCATGAGGCGGCATATATGAGGCGGCATATAAAAAGGGATCCTATTGACCATGTCGAAGACATAGGCGCGGAAGGAGGCCGACCTGCATCTATAAATAAGACCCAAGGGCCAGCTTTGGGGACCGAATTTTGGAATCCCAAGTTCATTTCTTCTACTCTAATTTCTTAGCTACAATTAAATCTTCTTGAAACCCTAAATCAAATTGGGGATAAAGCTCTATTAATTGTAACTCATACATGGTTTTAAATCTCCTATATATCGTCCGAGATCTCCTCCGAGATCTCCTTTTCACACTTAAACGAGACGAGACATCAAATCTCCTCCATATCTCCCTCGACACTCATCTCGTCCGAGATATTCAAATCTCACCCGATATATAGATCAAAATCTCAATCCGAGATCTCACCCGAAATTATACATTTTTCTTATTTTCCATAATAATTTTTATTTTCATATTAATTCAAAAGAAACTACTCAATCCAATTATAATTTACCAACTTCTTGAACATATTCTTTACTTTTTACCTTAATGGGTCATAGCGAAAGGTTTCACTTCTTTATTATGTTCAAATAAAAAGATATTATTCAATCATTACTAAATCAATTAAGCTAATCAAGCTACTACTATTCTAAAAATATTCCTTTTCCATGTAAATCAAGTATGATACCATTTTTATTTTTACTAAGAAAGTTATAATCGTTAAATAAATTTTCGACACATCAATTTTAAACACATAAGTATATCCGAGATATTCCCGAGATGCATTATAAGACCCGAGATGTCAATCCGAAATGTACACCCGATATGTACTCATCTCGTCCGAGATCTCCCCCGATACGAGATAACTTGTGTAAAAATTCCGAGACGAAACGTGACCGAAATCCGATATTTAAAACCTTGAACTCATATTGGATTATTAATAAAAGAGGGATGGCTGGATCATTAAGAATTTTTTTGAGGAGCAAGATCATTTAGATCATTAGCTGGTCTAATGATCCATTGCACAGGATTCTAACCTATTAACTTAACTTCTTTTTGAATATGCAATGCATATGATCGACTTGGGTATATACAGTCGAATCACATCATCATCAAAACCAACATTAGACAATGAAAATAAAAATGATGATGGGGTTTTGACATTGGTGAATTTATGAAATCGAAGAATATCCAGGTCGATCTTATACAAGGAAAACAAAGTGAAGTTTAGGAAGGTACAAGCTGGACCTGTGTTGAAAGAGTGGAACCCCTCTCGACTCGATCGAAAGGGGGGTTTCGAAGGAGTCCCAGTTTATAATTGGCTAACGATTGATTAAAGAGGAACTCATTCAAAAGGGGTTTATCCCTAGCTACATCTGCAACCCTTTCGAAGGGGTTCCACAACGATAGTAGCGTAACCATGGGGTCGAAAGTAGCTATGTAATATTAAAGAAACACACATCCCTTTCGACATGATCGGAAGGGCGAAAACAAATCTTTTGACATGAATGAAAGGAATGAAAAGCCAAGATGATTAGTTACTTTCGACCCACTTAAGGGAAAGGTTTCAAGTAGGATGCTACTTCCTTAGCCTGCATTCTTGAGCTAACTCCTTGAAGCCTTTCGATTAAGTCAACCTGGTCAAAATGTAAAGCTAACTCATTAAACCCTTTCGATTAAGCCAATCTAGTAGAAAGGTAGAACAATTTCTTTAAAACCCTTCCTACTAAGTCAACTTGGTCGAAAGGTAGGTTTTGAAAAAAAAGGTCTTTTCAACAGCCTAGTTTCGTTTGAGCTCAATTACCATTCACATTGAATTGGAGATGTCAACAAGTATTCTTGTTAACATTTTTGGCGCTAGAAGGAGGGCTTGAACCTCCGACCTTGTCACTATATTATAGCCTAATTTTGGTTCATTTAACTTGCGTAGGAAAAATGAGATCTAAATGATTAAGTGGAATTGAGGAAGGAGTTGTTCATACCACCACTCTTGAGGACAACATACCTTCATCCTTTAACCTGGATGGGGCTGTTCAAGGATAGCCTTCATCACCAGCTCGACAAGATGATAACGCTGCAAAGATTAAACAATTGGATCAGCAGCTGCAAGAGATGAAAGAGCTACTTAAAATGGCACCATTTCAGTAATCTTCAAAGACACCAAAACCAACTCGGGGAGAAGAAGTCCATTCCCTAAGGAGAAATTTAAAACCCAACTCCACTGAATACAAAAGTAAAATAGACTTAACATCCTCCAAGAAGAAGGGGCGTCTTCAATCAAAAGCTAACCATCAAGGAAGAGTTCTCGACAAGTCGCTTGGGCAATCAGAAAGCTCAACATCAAAGGAGTATTGCCCGGACTAGAAAAATTACTGTAATGTTGAGCCATATCTAAAAGATGCAGCTGAAAAGGCAATAAAGGATGCTATGAATTCGAAAGGGAAGAGAACAATGGATAAAAATGTTAATGACAATGAAAGAGTGCCACCCTTCACTAATGAGATCATGGCTACAGTCATCCCGCCATATGTGAAGATCCCATCAATGAAATATCATGGGGTTATAGACCTGGATGATTATCAAATGGCTTTTGATAGCCAAATGGATTTGTAAAATGCATCTGGAGCCGTCAGATGCCATCTATTCTCGGTCACTCTCCAGGGAGCTGCAGCAAAATGGTACAGACAGTACTGGGTGAATCCATATATTCATGGAATTAGTTCTCTTGTGAATTCTCTGCCCAATTCTACATTTGCAAAGATCGCACAATAGACTATACAGTCTTGGCAGATATAAAGCAAAAGTAGGGGGAATCCTTGAGATATTATCTTAGGAGATTCAACGCTGAAGCTCGAAAAGCCAAAAACATAAATGATCGAGACAAGCTTATTGAAGTTCATTCTGGCTTGATAGAAAACACCCCCTTCTAGAAATAGCTCTTTGTTAACGGCTGTAAAGATTTACAAGACTTCCATTTCTAGGTTGACTAGTTTATCCGGATGGATGAGCTTTACTATGCTAAGAAGAAAACTATCCTCAAGAAAGAAGAGGGGAGATTTGGCCAAGACCGAGGACAGAAAATGACAAGATCGGAAGAGCCAATCGCTAACACAGTCGCTTTAAACAAGCCACTGTCTTACGTCTATGCCATAGCTAAAGAAAGAGTTAAATTTCTGACCACCTTTAAAGCCAAGAAAAACCCTGAACAAAGAAAGGGAGGAGATTACTGTGCTTATCATAAGGCCAATGGTCACAAGACCGATAAGTGCAGGGTTCTCGCTGACATTATCCAGAAACTGATCCGTGAGGGTCACTTAAAGCAATTCATTCAGCATCAGCAAAAGTCTCAACAGACAGCGGATGGTCCATAGAATCACCTTAGCAATGCTATAAATATATTGGAAGATGAAGACCCCCTAAGCTTGAGCCCACCAGTAAACATAATTAACATGATTCACAGTGGGCCGCATCCTGCAGGAAATAGCAAGGGGCCCGAAACAGGTATATTAAGGAAGCTAAAGGAGGCATTTACTCTATCCAAGAGGAACCACCAATGAAGAATCCACATCTCAACATTCAAATGCCAAACCTTGTTGTCACTCCTCAAGAGCTAAGAAAGGGGGTTGACCATCCTCATAATGATCCTTTGATGATTACTGCACAAATTGGAGTGTCCATCGTCTCTAAAATTTTGGTTGATATAGGCAGTGTAGTCAACGTAATCTTCAAGCACGCCTTCGATCAGATGAACATTCCTGAAGACAAACTAGAGCCAAGCATGGAACCTATATTTGGATTCAGCAACAAAGGATCATCTCTGGTTGGACGGATAAAGTTGCTCGTGCAAATAAGGGTGCCACCAACCTACAGATCCTTCCAAACTATCTTTGTGATAATCAACCAACCCTCATACTACAACAACTTCTTTGGTAGGCCAGCTCCTAACAAAATAAATGCCTTCCTTGAAATATCTCATGGTAAAATTCCTGACAAAAAGAGGATGGGGGACTGTCCGAGGGGAGCAGTTTAGCTCTCGAGAAATGTATTTTGCTACTCTAGACCAGTATAAAATGGAGTATTCCATACTTCGATTCTTCTACTATTTTACAGCCTTCGGATGATGCATTTTCACATCCAACATTCGAAGCAAAGATTAAATTTAATAAATCTAACAAATGTATGTATCAAAGGTACATTCCATCTGGAGGCAAGAGAAAGAGAATTGTTGCTAACTCAGCGGAAGAAAGCCCAATAGTCATAGAATTCGATTGCCGAGGGGAAATGGAAATGAAAAAACCCATAGAGGACCTTGAGGAAGCATACATAGATTCAAATGATGCTACCAAAGTGGTTAAGGTGGGAAAAGATCTTAGTCGTGACTTAAAGAAGGATTTGATACAATTTTTCAAAGTCAACGAAGACATATTTGCTTGGTCACATTCCGATATGGTGGGAATTGATCCAACGGTCATGTGTCATGCTCCCAACATCAATTTAGGAGAAACCCACATAAGGTAGAGAAAGAGACAGATGGACAAGTACGATCAAATGCTTTGAAAGAAGAGGTTAACAGACTCCTTGAGAATGGATTTATTCGGGAAATATACTACCCAAAGTGGTTAGCCAATCTAGTTCTGGTAAAAAATCAAATGGGAAATGGAGGACTTGCATTGACTACACGGATTTGAACGAGGCATGTCCGAAAGATTTTTTCTCATTGCCGCGAATAGACCATTTAGTAGATGCAACAAGCGGGCACAAGTTGTTGTCTCTCATGGATGCCTATTCAGGGTGCAATCAAATACCAATGTTCAAACTTGACGAGGAGCACACTAGCTTCATAATTGAGTGGGGGATTTATTATTATAAGGCAATGCCATTTGGGTTAAAAAATGCAGGGGCAACATATCAAAGTTTGGTCAACCGAATGTTTAAGGAGCAAGTTAGCCGGAACATGGAAGTTTATGTGGACAATATGCTGGTAGAGTCCGGTGAATTCGAAAATCATCATAAAAATTTGGAAGAGATGTTCAGGGCCTTGCGGAAATATCAAATGAAACTAAACCGATAAAAATGTTCTTTTGGAGTCAATTCTGGAAAGTTTTTAGGCTACCTTGTAAGTGCCCAAGGTATCAAAGCTAGTCCAGATCAAATTCAAGCCATTAGGGACATGGCTAAACCTAAGACAAGCAAGGAAGTGATGAGTTTAAATGGAAGTGTGGCTACCCTAAGTAGATTTATCTCTAAAGCTACCGATAAGTGTATACCCTTCTTTGATTTAATCAGGAAGAAGAATAACTTTGAAGAGGAAGATTGTAGGAAAGCCTTTCAGGAACTAAAAAGCGACTTGGAAAAGCCACCGATACTTTCTGGTCCCGAGAATGGGGAAACCTTATACCTATATATTGCAGTCTCAAAGCATGCAGTTAGTTCAGTGTTGATTTGAGAAGGGAATGGGGCACAACTTCCAGTATATTATGTGAGCAGACGGTTGAAGGACGCATAAGTCCGATACCCAGTGATAGAAAAGTTAGGCTATTGCTTGATTCTCATAGCTCAAAAGCTTATAGCATTTTATCAAGCATGCCCGATCAGGGTATTGACCAATTTTCCCCTTAACCAAGTCTTTAGAAAACCAGAAACTTCAAGAAGGTTGGTAAAATAGGGAATTGAGCTCAGCCAATATGACATAGAATTTCAGCCAAGAGCTGCAATCAAGTGGCAAGCATTAGCAGATTTCATTAATGAGTGCACTAACTTTATCGAGGAGCAATTAGAAAAGGAGAAAGACTATGGGCCTATGTTGCAATTATTTGTTGATGGTGCATCAAACAAACAAAGGGCCGGTGCAGGATATGTAATCATCACACCAAATGGACACTGTTTACATTATGCCATGAAATTAGGATTCTCGGCAACTAACAATGTGGCAGAATTTGAATCTATGGTAGCGGGATTGACCTTGGCATTAGAACTCAAAATTCCTCTAATACAGATCTTTAGCGATTCTCAACTAATGGTGAACCAAGTGAAATAGATATATCAAACAAACGACCCCAAGCAATCTTTATACATGAACAAGATACTAAGAATGCTTGCTTTTTTTGAAGACTTCAATACACCAAGTCCTAAGAGCGGAAAATTCACAAGCAGACTCCCTAGCAAAACTAGCAAGCTCAAGGGGAGCCCGGAGACACATATTGTTCCAACAGGATATTAGGAAATTCCAAGTATTGGAGAGGAGGCATCCGAACAGGGAAAGGAATTACCATTTCTGACAAGGTCTCAAGTAAAATCACAAGGGGAAGAGAGAAGAAAAAGTAATAAAGAAATATCAGATGATAGGGTTGACCAATCAAGACCAAGTAACATATATGATGACACATGTATGTCACTCGTTGTCGAATACCTTGTTAGAGGAATACTCCCATCGGACAAAGGTGAAGCAAGGAAAATCAAGAGACAAGCTCCAACCTTGGTAATGATGGATGGAATCCTCTATAAATAGGGATATGATCTTCCCTATCTAAGATTTGTGAGCACGAATGATGGAGTAAAACTAATGGTCGAAGCACACGAGGGGTTTTGCGGTGATCATTCAAATGGAACAAAATTTGGAAAGAAAATAACGAGGCAAGGATTTTATTTGCCACGTAGGGTAAGCCAAGCCATCGAGTATGGAAAATATGTGAAAAATGTCAGAAATACTCAAAGATTCAAAAAATGCCCCCAAGTCAATTGATTCCAATCGTAAGTCCATGGCCCTTTGACGTATGAGGAATAGACTTAATCAGCCCATTGCCAATTTCAAAAGGAGGAGAAAAGTACGCCATAGTCGCCGTGGACTATTTCACCAAATGGGTCGAAGAAGAACCTCTTCAAAAAAGTACTTCTGGGAAGGTACTCAGATTCTTTATCAAGAATATCATAACCAGGTATGGAATTTTGCAGAAGATAATTTCTGATAATGGGACATAATTTGAGAGTGAAGAATTCTCTTGCTTTTGCCACAAAAATGGAATCATTAAAAAAATTTCACCCGTCGCACATCCAAAAGAGAATGGGGCAGTTAAAGCTGCAAACAAAACCATAAAGACAATTCTGAAAAACCGAGTAAACAAGGCAAAAGAAAATTAGGTAAAAGAACTGCCGCTTGTGTTATGGGCTTATCGAACATCAACCAAAATGGTGATGGGACATACTCCCTACTCTTTGACATATGGGCGTGAGGCGATGTTACCAATCTAGATTGAGATACCCTCACACCGAAGAATCACCTACATATTCAATAAGAATCAAGAGCTGAAAAGAGAATCCTTAGATTTAATACATGAATTGAGAGATGAAGCAGCGGTAAGAACCGCTGAGTATCAAAGAAGAATCTCATAGTACTACAACTCAAAAGTGGGAACTCGGTCATTTCACGAAGAAGATTTGGTACTCCGAAGAGTGGTGGAAAGTACCAAAAACCCCGTAGATGGACCCCTGGGGCCAAATTTGGAAGGACCATTAATCATTTGCAAAGCAAACCCCATAAGAGCTTACATCCGCCGCCTACCGTTTAGGTGGCACCAGCGAGATCCAGCTAAGGTAAGGAACTTCGTGTCGCGGCTGCTCCAGGAGGCCCGCACGAAGGGCTATTAGCTCAGTGGTATTGCCCCTATTGGACTTCTTATGTCAGGATATGGGTCGAATAATAAATATTCCTTTTCAGGTGGTCTACGGGCTGCTGCTCAATCTATCAGTTATGAAATACCATTAACTCTATGTGTGTTATCAATATCTCTACGTGTGATTCGGCAGAACATTATTATTTTCCCTCTTTTCTAGAACTAGAAATAGCTCGTCAAGAATTACTTGGTGCTACGATCATTGGAGGAACAGTACCTAATCCTGAGGATGCCCCAGAATCTTTTCGATTACTCGTTCGAGAACTACGATCTTTGGCTCTGGAACTGAACCATTTCCTTGTATCTGAAAAGAATTTTCAGATTAATCGGAAGGAAGTTTGATCCGAATGAATCAGAATTTCTATTCTATGATCGACCGGTATAAACATCAACAACAAATTATGCCGACCAGATGGAAATATGGTAACAAGAACATGGAATGCCGATCATTTGAATCCATATTCTCCAAAGCTGAATGAATAAACATCTATTTCTTCAAAAAGAAAATCTACATGGTTGGGAGTGAAATGCTCCTTATATTTGGATACTACCTAAGATGGTAGAAAGCCTATGTCCGTAACGAGATGGCCAGTGCAGAGGGCAGAGTAAGCCTTTAGCCTCGCCTTAAGATGGCTAGGTTAAAGCACCGGACAAGCCCTTGGCCGCCCTACTGGTCAGGTCAAGGCACCTCCTGGAGGGAGGACGGAGTAAGCCATTATCAGTGCCATAATATGGCCAAGGTTAAGCACCAAACAAGCCCTTATCTGCGCCATCCTATGGCCAGGGTAAGGAACCACCTCGAGTGAGGACGGAGTAAGCCTTTATCCGTGCCACGCTATGGCCAGGTTAAAGCACCAAACAAGCCACTATCCATGCCACACTATAGCCAGGGCAAGGCGCCTCTTTGAGGTAGGTCAGGTATGTCCTTGGTTCCCGCCTCTAAGATGAGCTAACCAAGAGCACCGGACAACAATGAACTAAGATGTCCAAGCCCAAGAAGAGGCTCATCAAATAATGGACTAAGATGTCCAAGCCCGAGAAGAGGCTCATCAAATAGTGGACTAAGATGTCCAAACCAAAAAGGAGGCTCATCCAACAATGGACTAAGATGTCTAAGCCCGAGAAGAAGCTCTTTCAATCATGGACTAAGATGTCCAAACCCGAGAAGTGGTATATCTCTAATGGACTAAGACTTCCAAACTTGAGGGGCAATTGATCAAATTACAACAACATATAATACCTGAAGGGTTCGTACATGTCAAGGAAGATGGAATCTAAAGAGTAAAACAAAACTCCGACCATTAAATACCCGAATTTGGGTTTCGGGTTCTTCATTTCGGGATTTCATCTATTAAATACCTTAATCTGGGTTTCGGGACTTTCATTTCTAAACATCATCTATTAATACCCGAATCTGTGTTTTGGGACTTTATTAATCACTTACAATCTTTATACCCGAATATGGGTTTCGAGATTATTGCTTGATTTCACCTTAATGCCCTAATCTGGGCTTGTGGTTTCTACTATAAAGACAATTGCCATGGACTTCTGGTTGTCCAATGTATGCCCTAATCTTGGCCAATGATTTCTATTATGACAACAGTTACTATGGATTTCTACCTACCTAACATATATCCTAATCTGGGCCAGAAATTCCTTTAACAATGATAATTGCTAATAATCTCTAATTATCTGACATATGCCCTGATCTGGGCTCGAGATCATGATATAAAGATAATTGTTACTAAAAACCTAAATCTTGGTTTAGTAGTGTCACTCAGAGGACTATATTTTGGATACTGCTATCTGTATTCTGGGTATCTCATTGTTAATTTCCAAACTTCACAAATTAATACCCTAATTTGTGTCAAATTTCATTGCTTCCTAAATCAAATCCCAAACCTAGGTTATAAAATAGTGGAGTAGAGGTTGCTGCAGACAACCAGAAATTTCAAACTGGACTTTTTGATATATAAATTAGAGTTAACTCTAAATGATGCTCACCAACATCTGAATGAATGCTTTAGGATCATTCAAATGTCTAGGAAATTTTCAAATACATATTAGAGTGGATGGGATACAAAGGCTTATTTTCTGATAATAACTTATAGCCCATATTTGGAGCTATTGACTATTTCCCACAAGGAGTCCATAGACTACATTTATTATATGCATTAATGACTATTGATTACATGTCTCATATCTTTTGAATCGGGATTATAACCAACTAACTATAGAAGCGTTGATATGTTGAAGCATACATATAAATATAAGCTAGCAATAGAGAATATCACTCACTTTGAATTTTGCAGGAAAAATAAAGTTATAAAGAGAGAGAAAGTTCTGAAATTTTTTCCTAAAGAACAAAAGCTTCTTTCATACAAGGGGGATGCAAAATGTTAGTCGTAAAATCCACATAGAGAACAAAGACATGAAAGAAGATAAGAAAAGTGCCAACATCTACTAAAGTGGGTTTCAACAAAGATCATGAATGAAGGTTTAAAAGGTATTGGGAAGGCTTTCGAAAGAGTCGTAAGCAGCAGGCACCCTTGAAGTTGATAAAACACGTGCAAGCCTCCAAAAAAGATGAAAAAGGAGAAACAAAGCCAACTTTCTGCCTCTCTAAAGACCTCTCGACACAGTTGAGTCAGCAAAGACTACTTCAGAACCTCCTTTCGAAGGCAATGAATGTTAATCTCCCATGAATGCGCCAGACCTTTTGGAACTATGGTTTTTACCTTCACAATCCTTTCAAAAGCATACACAAGCCTTTCGAATCGGTCAAAGCCAATGACATTAGGGGAAGGTTCCACATCAATGCACGGACATACATTTGAAAGCTACTCAACATCATCGAAACCAACGGCACATCAACATCTTCGAAGCCCCTGTAGGCAACCTATCGACAGAGTCGGAAGCACCTATCTAACTTCCGATATCAACAAGGCAACATAAAGGAAAAAGCGCATTTTGAGTCCTTTTGACAACATCGAAAGGTGTTCAAGAGGAAGCAGCAAGAAAAGTTACTCATAACTTAACAAAGGCGAAAGGTTGGTAAAGGATCCTTTCGACTTAGTCGAAAGGTCTGGAGAAAGAAAAAGGAAGCGCAAGGGTAAATCAAAGAACTCAGAGAAGATGCCTTTCGACATTCACAAAGACAGACATGGCCTTTCGACTAAGTCGGAAGGCTTTAGGCGGCGTATAAAAAGGGATCCTTTCGACTGTGTCAAAGGCATAGGTGCAGAAAGAGGCCGACCTGTATCTATAAATAAGACCAAAGGGGTCCAGCTTTGGGGACTGAATTTTGGAATCCCAAATTCATTTCTTCTACTCCAATTTCTTAGCTGCAATTAAATCTTCTTGAAAGCATTAATCAAATTCGGGATAAAGCTCTATAAATTGTAACTCAATTTGGATTATTAATAAAAGAGGGATGGCTGGGTCATTAAGGATTTTGATGAGGAGGAAGATCATTTAGATCATTAGCTAGTCTAATGATCCATTGCACATGATTCTAACCTATTCACTTAACTTCTTTTTCTCTATGCAATGCATAGGATCGACTCAGGTATATACAGTCGAAACACATCATCATCGTAACTGTTATCCGGGTTTTTGACCTAGCATGATCCAAGAGAAGACGAAACAACTTGATGAATTCAGAATGGCTCAGTACTCGACTAAAAGGGCTAAAGAGCCAAGTCATGTTACAAAGGCAACGACTGAGTTGGAATAAACCAAGAGACCAGCGTCCGTTCAGTCTAATCAGCAATCAAATACAAAAGGCTAGTAAATCGTCATCAAAACAGAGCAATGTGCAACGACACGAACAACGTCAATACGGGGCAATGAAGTCATTTCAAACATCAAACTCCAAAAATAGTCTAAGTGCATGGATCGCTAGCGATCCATACTCGATGGATCGCCATCCATCTATACAAAATGGAACCCTGTGGCACGAGGAAAGCAAAGAACGCCTAAAAGATGGAAGCAAAAATTGGCTAAATGTATGGATTGCCAGCAATCCATATACCATGGATCACCAGTGATCCATACTTGAACACAACATCCTAGCGAGTTAGCGCAGTAAAGCAATTGGAAAGCTGCTAATTCATTGACCCGTGAGCAAGCTAAGTCTATGGATCGCTAGCGATCCATGGTTTTGGCTCGGGTCGCGAGTTAAACTCCTCTAGGTCGCTCTTTGTCCATCTACGATCAATTAACGAAGTGGCCTAGCCCATAAGCTCTCCAATCTTTATAAATACTGTCATGCCTGCAACATAAAGTGGATCTTCTCCGGGCTGATTTCTAAAGCTCTGTTTGAAACCTTCTTCACTCTCTACCTCCCTCACAACAATCTCCTATGGGATTCACTGTGATTCTCCGGGGATTCAATATAGCTAAGGATAATCAAAGGCTTTGTACTTAAACACTACTTGTAACAACAATCAGTCTTAATAAAACTATAAAGTGGACGAAGGCTTTATTAACAGCCGAACCACTCTAAAAATTTCTTGCCTTCTTTCTTTTACTGTCTTTTTCTACACAACTATCTTTGTTATTGCTCTGTCTAAACAAGGCTGGTGCTTTCAATATCAAACAGGGTGTTGATCCATTTTTTAGGTTAACATTTTGGTGCTTTCACTGAGAACTCTTACTCAGGATCTAGATCTAGCTATCTACTTTGGATCCCATAGGTCCATAAGTTAGATCCTCAATCTTTGCCTGAAGAATCTACAACTTGAAATCAATGGCTTCTGGAAGAAGAACTTCCTCTAGAAGATCCATATGGGCAGTGATAGTTGGAGAAGATGTTAATGCCCAACAAACTGAAGTAAATGATGCTAACTTAGGAAATCGGACGCTAGCATCCTCCAGCCAAAACGAAGTTGTCACCAGGGATGAGTTGAATAAGATGGTTAATGAGATCAACTAAAAAATAGAAAATAGTTAAAATGCTCCAATGGATAAACATAACTGTCACGGCCCATTTTTACGTAACCTTTGAATCGACAATAAACCACATATGTCTAACTCAAATTGAATGAAAATACGGAACATGAAGGGTAATACAGAAAAATAGACATAACAGAATCTCACACGAATGGGAATAGCTTTATTAGCCAAGAGAGTACAATACATCTAATAGGCATACATATTATCTAAATACTACTTTTGTCAAATAACCATAGAATGTGGATTCTCTAAATCCAGTAAAGCAACCTATAAATTAGATGCAAGCTGAGGTAACTCAGGGATTAGCATATAAATTTGGTTAAGGAAAATACAACTATCTAGATTATGAAAGAATTACACAACTGACCTGGTAATAAGTAAAGAAATTTTGTGATAAAATAACTTGTGTTGAAAATGATAAGTGAGTATATCATTTTCCTTTCTGACTTTAACCAAATCCCAAATAATTAAAATTTTAGTTTAATCTGAGATCACCTTACTATCTCAAACTAACAGACAATAACAATAAGAATGATCAAAAATTAATAGGTATAGATTACACATGATTATGGGAATTCACTCCCATGACTCAAATATTAAACAAAGGTAAATGAGCTATGTACTGGTTGATTAGAAATTCAAATAGAAACCAGGATGCACTCTTGCTTACCAACACTCTGATCCAAGCAAGAGGGTCACATACATCTTCATATGTATGTGAATATATTAATAAAGAACTGATATAAATATATTAGTAGAAAATTAGGATCCTGGATAATTTAGTGGAGAGGTTAATGACTCTAGGAAATTATTGATGAAAACTTAAAAAAACAAAATTAGGTGAAATAGCTAGGGTCATTTCAAAGCAAACATAGGAAATGATATAAGCTTATATCATTTTCAAAGCACAGACACTATACAATTGATTTTACAGATAATCATAACATAATTATCTGGGTTCTATGAATCATATTTCATGGAGAATCCAGCAAGCTATCAAAGAATAAAAACCATACTATTACCTATATGAATAAGATTTTCATTACTTAAATAATAAAATGAAATTAAGCTATGTGGGGATTGATTAAATTTAATCAATCACTGTAAACTCTTGTTTGCCATAACCTGATTAAACCAGAGGGGCACATGCATCTTCATATGTGTGTGCATATTTTTGTGGTTGCACTGATATATCTATACTGGTAAAATTTTTGATCCTGGATAAAGTTTGTTTATTGGAAAAAAAATGACCCTGGAAAAATATATTTGTTAATAAATGATATATACATATATCATCTCTAAAAAAAAAAATCCTTACAAAATGAAGGTAGAGAAGAGAGGGTCATTTCATAAATGACCCTAGCTATTTCACCTAATTTTTTTTTTAAGTTTTCATCAATAATTTCCTAGAGTCATTAACCTCTCCACTAAATTATCCAGGATCCTAATTTTCTACTAATATATTTATATCAGTTCTTTAATAATATATTCACATACATATGAAGATGTATGTGACCCTCTTGCTTGGATCAGAGTGTTGGTAAGCAAGAGTGCATCCTGATTGAATTTGAATTTCTAATCAACCAGTACATAGCTCATTTACCTTTGTTTAATATTTGAGTCATGGGAGTGAATTCCCATAATCATGTGTAATCTATACCTATTAATTTTTGATCATTCTTATTGTTATTGTCTGTTAGTTTGAGATAGTAAGGTGATCTTAGATAGAAATAAAATTTATGAGGAAAACCCAAAGACCCTCAGGCCTATTACAACCTCTAAGCATACCACAGTGGAAGTGGGAAGATATATCTATGGATTTCATAGATGGTCTGCCTAGATCAAAGAGAGGAAATACAAGCATTTGGGTAGTAGTTGATAGATTGACTAAAGTAGCACACTTTATACCAGTGAAGGCAGAAAGAAATGCACCAAAACTAGCTCAAATATTCATGAAAGAAGTAGTAAGGTTGCATGGAATTCCTAAGACTATAGTGAGTGATAGGAATACAATCTTTACATCCAGATTTTGGAAGAGCTTTCAAGAAGCCATGGGGAGTGAATTATGCTTGAGTACTGCATACCACCCCCAATCAGATGGTCAAACTGAAGTAACAAATAAAGTTTTGGAGGATTTGTTGAGGGCATGTGCATTGGACTTTGGAGGCAATTGGGAAGATCACCTCCATTTGGCTGAATTTACATATAACAATAGTTATCAAAGCACCATAGGCATGGCACCATTTGAAGCCTTATATGGCAAACCATGTTTGTCACCAATATGTTGGGTTGAAGCAGGAGAAAAGGCTGTCTTAAGGCCTGAGTATGTTAAAGAAACTACAGAGAAAATTGAACTTGTAAGGAGAAGGATGGCAGCAGCTCAAGATAGGCAAAAGAAGTTTGCAGATGTAAGGAGGAAGCAGGTAGAATATGAAGTTGGTGATTATGTTTTCATCAAAGTTTCACCTATGAAGAAGGTGTTGAGGTTTGGCAAGCAGGGAAAACTTACCCCAAGATATGTTGGACCTTACAAGATTTTGGAAAGAATAGGTTCATTAGCATATAAGTTGGAGCTACCAGAAGAGATGAGTGCAATGCACAATGCATTTCATGTATCACAACTTAGGAGATGGGTGCATGATAAAGAGGAAATTCTAGAGAAACCTGGCTCTGATACCAAATGAAATGACCCTAGCTATTTCACCTAATTTTTTTTTAAGTTTTCATCAATAATTTCCTAGAGTCATTAACCTCCCAATATATTTACAGCAGTAAACTTTTAAATACATATATATCAGAGTCTAACCTAAATTAAGCTTGGACAGTTATAAACATCTGTCCTTACAATTGTTGACAAACAACAAACAAAAACAAACATACAGCAGTGGATAATAGAATATGACATACGTAGATGAATATCTCCCGCTCTCCTTTGGAAACATCAACCGTCTTCTACTAAACCTGAAAATACTCGGATCTGACCCGAGTATTGAAAATACTCGGATCCGGCTTGATAAACCAGCGTGAGAGAAACTCAATAATAAATGACAGTGTCATATATTAGCCTTTAAATAAAATCCTTTGAAAATAAAGAGTATCTCATAAGACAAAGTCCACACATAAACACGGACGGGTTTTTACCTTATGATAACTAAAAAAATTTTATATGTCAAAAAAATTGATATTATTTCTAGTGACATTCCATGAAAACATTTGCAATTAAACTTATTAATCTTAGCCGAAATGGTTACCCATATATCATTTCGAGGCTATTCATTACGCCAATATAAAAAAACCGCAGGTTCTTATTGGAGAATGGATTTCCATAAAAATGACTAGGTGAAGCGACTACCTTCCGGCAGTACATCTCTAGAGGAATGTACCGAGGAACATTACAAAGGAACCTCTACCAACACAAGACCGGCCTATCTCTGTAACTAGATAGTACCGAATATATCATCCCCTGGTCGTTACCAACCTTTAATCGAGCGCGCTCTAGCATACAAGCCACATTAATTTACATCCCGAACGTCATAGCGGCAAGAAATATATCTAGATGGGGATGATCATACCCTAATTGGCAAAGACCCACTTAGCCTTGCCGCATCTAACCCTGTTTTGGTCATTTCCGGATGAGGCTCGAGGGAATGATTACTTTCCACATAGCACATATCACATCACTTTTGAATGCCACATTCGCCATTTCCATTGACTACTAATTGCCTTTCACAAAAATACAACCCTTGAGCTCATACGTCTCAAGGAAGGGTGTTAAGCTAAGAGAAGTTGCCTTCTCAGCCACCGAACATATGTACGTTTGTAAAAACCAATGTACGTAATCTCAGAAAATGCAATGTCAGACATTCATCCATACAAGTTCGTTCTGGGATTGAACGAAACCGAAGGTACTTTCCTCGGCCATTACTAAGCGAGAAGTCCTTGTGGTTTTGAGGTTTTTCATAACAAAGTGACCACTGGTATAATATAGTGAATCGGGAGTTTATCCCCAATTAATCAACAAGTAGTCCCTCGTTATTATTCGTCTCAATATCTCCATCTTCAAATATCTTCATTCTTCGAACACGTAAACAGGTTCGAAGTGGTTTTCAGATAGGAATCACCCAAATCCGACTTCGGTTCCTTCGAAATCCAATTATCAATAAAAAGATGTTAACTTCATAAGTGGATATCAATCATCAATCAATTACTTCTTCTTTTATAAAATATCTTTCTTAGATATATTCTTTTCAATTTATTCCATTTTCTTTTCAAGTGTACATGGAATCATTAAGCCTTATTTATTAAATCATTTGATTTATTTAAACCTTTCCTAAATCCTAGAATAATTCCAAATCATTTTCTCATTTACTTAGGAAAACCTTTCCAAATCATTCATTCAATATTAATCAAAGATTTCTTTCTTAACTTCAATTCATATTCTAGCAAATCAAAGATTTTCATAACAGAGTACTACTGCCACCTTAGATATGGTAAATTTCACCTCCAGGGACTAATGGCAAGTAATCCTACATCATGAATTTTTTTTTCTTCAACGATCTTTATCTTCAATATGTTTTATTTCGAAAATTAGTTCGAAGGGGTTTTCAGATAGGAATCAGCCAAATCTAATCTTTGTTTTTCAGATAGGAATCACCCAAATCCGATCCCGGTTCCTTCGTACTAATTATCGATAAAAAGATGTAAAGTGGTTAATTTACATTCAAAGAATTTGTTTCTTTTCTTTTATCTTGGAAAAACTTAAATATGATCTTTTAGAGCATCCGGGCTTTCCTTTCGATCTATTCCACCCCTCGCCTAAAAAGTGAAAACTTAGGCCATGTAAGTTCAAGGCACTGGTTGCTCCAACCCTAACCTTAGTTAAACACCTTGTTTTATCTTCCCAGATCTCACAAGCGGGACAAATGTACTAGTCGTTTCCGCATACTAAGTTATTTGTTTTATTTTGGAATTGATTATAAGATTCCAAATTATCTTTTAAACTCTTAATTTTCCTTTTAAAAACATTCATAATTAATTCTAGGAAATATCGTTAAGTTTAAACTCATATTCAAAAGGTTAAAGAATTCGCAGCATAAAAGTGCTGAGGAAAGTGCTATATAAGCTTATTTGATTTAAACAACTTTTTAATATTTGAAAATTCATATTTTCCATTCCAAATCCCTTTTAAAGCATTTTAATAGATTTATCAAATTTATTTCATATTTCTAATCATTTAAAAATATCATTTATAAAGAAATCCATTTTTGGACATATTTCAAAATCTACTTGATGAAATCTTGATTTTCTTACTTCGTTGGAAAACTATAGATATACTCGATCGAAAAATTCTTTTCTTGAAGAATTCTGAGCTATATTCCACTTTGTACACTCATTTAACTTTTATGGTGAAAAATCACGAACTACCGTCACGCGACGCGGCTATTTTTGACTTGTTTTTCAATTTCTTTTCAAACATCTTGGAAACACTTTTAAATGTTTATAAAACATTTCTAAACCATTCTAAACCGATTTTAAAAAAATTTATATTTCAAACTCAAATTCCATTTCATTTCATATTATAAGATCGTATTATTATAATATCATTTTCAACATTCTTTTTAGAATCATCTAGAGGCTAAATCACTTCATACACATATTATTATGGTTTTAGTTTCCATTAAATTAAATATGGTTAATTACTAACCATTTCTCTTATCATTTATCAAACAAAGTTATCATCCATATAATAAAGATATAATCAGCCATAATATCAACCAAGTTATCAAATATTTAATTATCCAACATATACCAAACTTTTTATGTTATTAACTTGTAATAATTTTAGGAATTAGTAAGTTTAAATATGAGTACTCTCCTTTTACCAAAAGACTAACTTCCTACCAACATTCTTTTTAATCCAACACTTCACTATTTTTTTTAACTTCAACCAACTTTGGAAAATTCGGCAGAGCTTCTGCCGTACTTCAAACTTTCTTCTACTTCCTTGGAATGAAACGGACGGCACTTCTTTCTCTTTTTCTAGCTCCGAAGCTTCACGACTTGCTCCTCCCTCCTCCATAGGTTCGGCCTCCTCCTATTCCATCCCTTCCTCCTTCATTTCTTCACTTCTTAGATGCTAAACCATGTTTTAATGGTATTCTATGGTCTTTGGCAAAGTTTGGTGGTGTTTGAAGTTGATTTGATATGATTTTAAGAAAAGTTAGTAAGGAAAGAGAGAAGAAGAAACCATTAGAGAGTGGAGGAAAAGCTTGAAAAAGGAAGAAGAATAAGTGTTAAAAAGTGAGAAAGTGGATGCTTATTTATAGAAAAAGATTTGGGTTAAAATAATATTTTGTAAAAAGACCAAAATACCCTTACTTGCTTTTTAAGCAACCTTATTTTTTTCAACACTTAACATCACATATCAAATCATTACGTTATGTCATTTTCACTTAAGTATTAAGTAAAGAATATAATAAATATGTTTGGTTTGATTTGATGTTTACCTTTTGCTTTGAAATGACATATTTGTGTTTTTGTGCTTACTTTTTCTTAATTATATTCTAGAATTTTCTAAGTATGTTTAATAAAAGTAAACTTGATTAGTGAATTAATTAATACTTATATTATTTGAATATATGTTCCTATATAAGAAAATAAAGAAGCGACAACGTTGCGAAAACTTTTAATCGACAAAACGTTGATTTTTGACAAAATGTTTTACGGTCACATTTTGACGTTTTAGTTAAACTATTTATTTATTTAAACCAAATTTTAAAAAAAAAATTGTATTTTGTTATTTAAAAATATAAAAACTCATAAATAAATTAAAATAATTTATCTAACCTTTGAAACTGACTTTTCTGAAATCAGCATTTTGTCACTTTTGTCGATATCGGCAAATGTTACTATTTTTGTGTATACTTCTCTTTCCAAATCCTATCTAATTTTGTTTGAATCATATAAACTTACCTATTTTATATTTAAAATCACTTAAAATAGTATATTTTAGAGTGGTCAAATTCTGAGTCGTTACATTCTCCCCTACTTAAAAGAATTTCGTCCTCGAAATTACCCAAAACAAAAGTTTGCCCAAAACAATTATCTTCAATCTTATTTCCATATAATATACATAGATAATCAGTATGAAATATCTTATTCGATCTCCTATTTGAATACACAACTTTACTTCTGAACTAGTATCGATCCTCCATTCCTCTAGTGCGGACTCTGATCAGGCTTCTAGATCAGAACCTTTGCTTTCCTTGCATAGTTCTCAACTATGATAGAAAACTCAAGTACCTAACCACAAATCCTCATCAATGTTCGTCGTCAAGAATCGAGTGATAAATCCTTTTTCGGACTAATGAAAACACCTCAACGTTCCGAACTCGAACCTTAGATCAAAATTTGTACGATGAAATGATCTACATATAATATATGTATTTATCAACTTTCAAAAACTTTTCATAAACGTTTATCTTAAGTTCAAACATTTTATAAAGGTGCTTCTTCATATAATCTCTTTAGTTATTTATTTCCAAATATTTTTATTAAAGGAAAATATTCTAAAGAAACTATTTTGTTTATTCAAAAGATAATTTATCTTTATTATAATTTTTTTCCAGAATCCTTTAACTTGGTATATTTTCATTAACACTGATATTATTTATGAATCATTTCATAAAACTATTACTTAAGTTTATTTCATCTTATAACTTATCCAGATCAATCATATTTTAAAGACTTAAGTCCAAATCATTAATTAATGTCGGAATTCATTAATAAAACATTTTCAAGGTTATAATTAAAATTTTAAAGAGTCGTTATTTTACTTAATAGTTCATGACTTAAATCTATATTTGTATGATATACTTTTACATCCTAAGAGTATATACAAATCCTAAATTTTAAATTGGAATCCGTCCGTCTAACAAATTTAAACTTTGTTGTAATTTACTATTATCACAAATTCATAAGTTATAAAACTTATTTCCTATTTAGTACTATTATTAATTTTCTAACTTTGAAAAAACAAATTTTGAAACCACCCGTATTTAAATCCTCAAACTCTTACCTCTTAAATCGCTTTTTTTCCTTTATAAATCAGTTTTATAAATCATCCTTATCTTATTTCATTTACTCAAAGTATTTCACATTCTTTTACCGAAAATTTTCATAAATTTCTTAGCTCTGAGTTAGGTATGATTCAGAAATTTTCGACTGTCCAAAATCGTCAACAATCCTGCTTTATCTTATCAATTAGCGATCCAAATTTATCGTTGGTTTAAATACTTTTATAAATATCACTAATCAATTTATCAGTTAATGATTCACATTATCTCTATAACTTAAGAAAATTATATAGATCGAGTAACTTCAAAACAATACCAAGGAACTGGGTACTACCAATAGTATCATATATCCTCTTAACAAGAAAAGTAATACTTAAGAGAAGTGCTTACCATCCGAACACATCTCCTGCCCATTTTTAGTTTATTTTGAAAACATTCGAACTAGTTATCATAAAATATCTCTTTTTATTTGAAATAATACCCTTTTCAAAATCCTTTAGAGTTTATTTTATAAAACCTATTTTATAAATCCATTTTATCTTATATTAATTAACTTCATTTAAATTTCCACAATTCTTTTACTCGAATTTAAATTCTCATTCCTTTTATACTTACCTTTTTACACAATCGTTTTCTATTATTTAAATATATTTTTACCTTACATGTTCATTCCTTAAACAAATCTTATTATCAAACACCTTATAGTCAAATCGTGAAACTTAATTCACAAGGTATTTGTACTTAAACTATTAAATCAGACAATTTATCAATTTATGATAGTAACTTAACATTATCATTTCTTGATTTAATATTTTGGAATAAGTATTAAAGATCTTAATTACCTTATCAGATTTCTTACTTATCGATTATCTTTATGAAACATCTTATAGTCAAACTGTGAAATTCTAATCACAATATGTTCATATTTAAATTTCACTAATCCTGATTTCTTACTATACAACTTTTCAAAATATATACTTTATATTCAAAATTTAATTCTAGGTAAAATTATTTCATTTACCAATTTTTTTTCAAAATCAATGTGTCGGTTCGCCTTGTTTAAATGTTTAGGAACCCTTATCGATAACGGTGATCAGACGCATCGATCAGAATCCATAAATCACACAACAGATAAATCAACACAAAACAATAATAGTTACTAACAAGTACGCACTCATATATAATACACTCAAACTCATTCTAGGGTGTTACTAACCCTATCTCCAATGAGTTACTCATCCTAGGGTATTACTAACCCTATCTCTGATGAGTTTTTACCCCACCAAAGCCAAGGTTCTAGCTTAACCTTCATCTCTGATACCAGATGTCACTACCCATTTTTATTTACCCTTTGAATCGACGGTAACCACATATGTCTAACTCAAATTGAACGAAAAGATGGAACATGAAGGGTAATAAAGAAAAATAGACAGAACATAATCTCACACGAAGGGAATAATATCTAATATTGAACAATATCTTTACAGCGGAAAACTTTTAAATACATATATCATAGTCTAACCTAAATTCAGCTTGGACAGTTATAAACATCTGTCCTTACAATTATTGACAAACATCAAACAAAAACAAACAAACAGCAGTGGATTATAGAATATGACATACGTAGATGAATATCTCCATATCTCCTTTGGAAACTTCAACCGTCTTCAACTAAACCTGAACCTACTCGGATCTGACCCGAGTATTGAAAATAACTAGATCAGGCTTGATAAACCAACATTAGAGAAACTCAATAATAAATGACAGTGTCATATATCTGCCTATAAATAAAATCCTTCGAAAATAAAGAGTATCTCATAAGACCACGTCCACACATAAACACGAACAGGTTTTTACCTTATGATAACTAAAACAGTTTTATGTATCAAAACATTTGATATTATTTTTAGTGGCCTTCCCTGAAAACATTTGCAATTAAACTTATTAATCTTAGCCGAAATGGTTACCCATATAGCATTTCGAGGCTATTCATTACGCCAATATAAACAAAACCGCAGGTTCTTATTGGAGAATGGATTTCCATACAAACGACCAGGTGAAGGGACTACCTTCCGGTAGTACATCTCTAGAGGAATGAACCGAGGAACATCACAAGGGGACCTCTACCAACACAAGACCGACCTATGTTTGTAACTATATAGTACCGAATATATCATCCCCCGGTCGTTACCAACCTTTAACCGAGCATGCTCTAGCATACAAACCACATTAATTTACATCCTGAACGTCATAGCAGGAAGAAATATATCTAGAAGGGGATGATCATACCCTAATTGGGAATGACTCACGTAGCCTTGACGCATCTAACCCTGTTTCGGTCATTTCCGGTTGATGAGGCTCGAGGCAATGATTACCTTTCCACATAGCACGTATCACATCACTTTTGAATGCCACATTCGCCATTTCCGTTGACTACTAATTGCATTTCACAAAAATACAACCCTTGAGCTCGTACGTCTCAAGGAAGTGTGTTAAGCTAAGAGAAGTTGCCTTCTCCGCCACCAAACAGATGTACGTTTGTATAGACCAGTGTACGTAATCTCAGAAAATGCGATGTCAGACATTCATCCATACAAGTTCGTTTTGGGATTGAACGAAACCGAAGGTACTTTCCTCGGCAATTACTAGGCGAGAAGTCCTTGTGGTTTTGAGGTTATTCCATAACAAAGAGACCACTGCTACAATATAGTGAATCAGGAGTTTATCCCCAATTAATCAAGAAGTTGTCCCTCGTTATTATTCATCTCAATATCTCCGTCTTCAAGTCTCTTCATTCTTCGAACACGTAAACTGGTTCGAAGTGGTTTTTGGATAGGAATCACCCAAATCGACCCCGGTTCCTTCGAAATCCAATTACCGATAAAAGATGTTAACTTCATAAGTGGATATCAATCATCAATCAATTACTTCATCTTTTATAAAAATATCTTTCTTAGATATATTCTTTTCAATTTATTCCATTTTCTTTTCAAGTGTACATGGAATCATTAAGCCTTATTTATTAAATCATTTGATTTATTTAAACCTTTCTTATATCCTAGAATAATTCCAAATCATTTTCTCATTTACTTAGGAAAACCTTTCCAAATCATTCATTAAATATTAATCAAAGATTTCTTTCTTAACTTCAAATCAAATTCTTGCAAATCGAATATTTTCATAACAGAGTACTACTGCCACCTTAGATATGGTAAATTTCACCTCTAGGGACTAATGTCAAGTAATCCTACATCATTAATATCTTTGTCTTCAACTATCTTTATCTTCAATATATTTTATTTCGAAAATTAGTTTTAAGGGGTTTTCTAAATAGGAATCACCCAAATCTGATCCCGTTTTTCGGATAGGAATCACCCAAATCCGATCCCGGTTCCTTCGTACTAATCATCGATAAAAAGATGTAAAGTGGTTAATTTACATTCAAAGAATTTGTTTCTTTTCTTTTATCATGGAAAAACTTAAATATGATCTTTTAGAGCATCCGGGCTTTCCTTTCGATCTATTCCACCCCTCGCCTAAAAATATAAAACATGGGCCAGGTAAGTTCAGGGCACTGGTTGCTCCATCCCTAACCTTAGTTAAATACCTTGTTTTATCTTCCGATATCTCAGAGGCGGGACAAATGTACTAGTCGTTTCTGCATACTCAATTATTAGGTTTATTTTGGAATTGATTATAAGATTCCAAATTATCTTTTAAACTCTTAATTTTCCTTTTAAAAACATTCTTAATTGATTCTAGAAAATATCATTAAGTTTAAACTCATATTTAAAAGGTTATAGAATTCGCAGTGTAACGACCCGGAAATTTCGAACCCGAAAATTCCAGATAGTTAGAAGAAAAAGAAAAGAGATAGAAGAAAGAAACAGAACAAGACACAGATTCTCACATTCGCAGCGGATAAAAATACAATATCAAATAATAATATCAGTTATACAAAGAAAACTGTATTTGTTAATTACATTTTAATATATCAGAGTTACAACATTCACAAATCACTGGACAGATACAATTAATCCGTTCCAGACTACAATCTATATATACTACACAGTCTCATATACACATCGGAAAACCCTCTATACGTTTCTGCCATCCAGCTCGCCTCCTGAGCTCCAGAATGTCCTAACCTGAAAAGCTGTAATACTTGGTCTGACCCGAGCATTACCATAAAGTAACACCCGAGTCAGGCAGGAAACCAGCGTGAGTAAACCCATATAATTTGAAATACTAAGTTATAAAACTTATTTGAAACCAGCGTAACTCGTATCTTCTACGAGTTCTTACTTATTTTATTCAAACAATTATTTCACAAAATAATATCTAAGTACCGTTACTTAGTTCCAATGGTCCAGACTACTCAATTTATTTCATCCCAGCCTATTTGATTTACAATCCAAATCTATAGAGAATTTAGAATACTAATCGAAGTGGTTTCGGATATTTACTAATACTCGACCCCGGTCTCTTCGAATTCAATATCATCTTAACCCGAGTTATTCAAATGAATACAATTCAATTTTAAATATAGAGTGTCACTTTTACACAGCAAATTATCATAGGTAAACACATCATCATTGTTCACCCAAACATATAATATTACAAAAATATGGCAGATCACATAGCATCACAATCACATACCCGGAATAACAAATAGTCCAAGGCATTCAATATTATTCAGTCACCCATAAGCAAGGTAAATCACTTCCAAAATTAATTTAATTTATCTTTAATTAAATTAATTACTAATCTTTAATCACTTAGATTATCTTTACTCAACATTAATTAATTACAAACCAATAAATTAATCATCCATTAAGTATCCATCTTAATTAATCACCCTTGATTAATTGTTCTTTTTAATTTCATTACATAATTAGCCTTTAATAACATTAATTAATTAACCTTTAATTTGTTAATTTATTTATTTGAGGATTATTAATCAATGGGATAATCACATTAATTAATGATCCTTAATTAATTACTTCATTAACTAATTAACTATAGTTAATTACCTTGATCTTTAATTAATTACATTAATTAATTAATCATACTTTAAATTAATTACTTCCATTAATTAATTACTCATTTAATTACCTTAGCAAATAATTAATCACATTATTAATTAATCCTTAACTCTCTAATTAATTAATTACTCTTTAATTAATTAATTAACTCATTAATTAATTGTATTAATAAATCCTTTAATTAATATCATTAAGTGATTAACCTCTAATTAATTAAGTAAATTAATTATTCTTTAACCATTACCATTAATTATCCTTTAATTAATTTCCTTATCTTAATCTAAATACTTTATTACATCATTAACTTTATTTTAGAAACCATTAGGAATTAATTAGGCCAACTGTTATTTATAAAACCTTAAAAACAGGCTTAACACCTTCCTCCCTTCCTATGCTTCGAGTCAAACCCGCGTTCTACTCGAGATTACTACGAGTTTCCCCTTGCATCTTCTTCTTCTTCCTTCAGATTTATTTTAAAACTAAAACTGCTAATTCACTCCTCTTCGACACGAACGAAAACTCGAGACTAACCCCCAAAACCCCGACATCCCTTCGAGTCGCCCACGCACTCATCTTCCCTGACACGTGATCATCGTTGTGCACGTGCACAGCAATTCTGGCCATCTCCGACGAACTCGACCACCTTCGACAAGTCGTAAAACATCACGACATTCAACTCCAAGCATCCAATCGAAAGCATCTAGCCTAAATCGAAATCAAGCTTTCAATCTCGAAACAGAAGTACACAACGCCGGAATGAAAACACCTCGCCATCGTGCCTCCGACCACCGTTCCTCCTGAAACTCTGGTCACATCATCGCAAGACATTCACGCATCCATCCCCATCACTCCGGTGAAGCTTGATCCACCATAGACGATCCAGTCGTCACGTTCTTCAATACGACCAAATAAATGCGTTAAACCCTAGTTCATCAGATTTCCAACGCCACGATGGAGAATAAATTCAATTGGCATTTTTCTCGACGTTACTGGCCAACAACCAAGCTTTGATCAAAACCCCGAGATCCAAATGTCATTCGATCGCCAGAAAATGGTGAAAACCCATTTCAAGTTAAACTCCGATCTGCTCTTAACTTACCCAATTAAAAATTACCATATTTGTTTTAAAAATCTTATTTTTCTTAGTGGATTCACATTATATAATTTAATCAACAGATTACAACACTTGATTTTTAACCTGTTAAAAAGATTGTGCTGTATATTTCTTAATTCCACTAGATTTCAATTCTAAGATACTTATCCATATTTTTAAAACTTAAATTTTAGTTAAACAAACTTGTCTTGTGTGAAAACAATAACTTAATCAGAGAATAGATAAGGAGATTTGAATTTTTTTGATTTATTTTACTCTGTATCTTGAAACCAGAGAAGCATAGATATGAAAAATTCAAATACAACAACATACTGATCTACACTTGTATATACATATACATGCAGAGCACAAATCATTCCAGAAACACATATGCACAAACATTTATCACCTAAGCATTCTAGTTAGATGTTTACTCACCTGTTACAGATGTTTGAACAAAGCTTTGAAATTGAGATGTTTGAAAAACTTTAACTTTATAGCTTGGATCTGGAACTTGAATTCTCTTTGTTTAGATTTGAGTTGCTGATTCTTGAAAAAAAAACTTGAATCTTGTAGAAGAGATTCTGAAACTGGTTTACTGGAAATTTTATTTGAATTCTAGAGTTTGTTTTGGAATAGTTTTCAGGTTTTTGGGTATTTTTCTCTGATTTAAAACGTGGCTGCAGTTTGATTTCTTAGAAAATGAGATCGAAAAATGAAAGAAGAATAAGAAGTGGTGTTATATAGATTTAAATTTTGATTTATTAAAATTAAAGAAATAAAATAAAAATGTGACACTTGTCACTAAACTCTTTTAATAACTTAACACATGTTATTTAGAGGTGTTTATATGTTAACACATATATCTCTCATGCAAAATTATAATTTTTATTTATTAAATAAAGCTTTTATAATTAATTTCCTTAATAACTAAATACATATTTTAATCATATAAATGAAAATCTTTTAAAAGAAATAGAATAAGACAAACTATATTTATACAAAAAAATCATTTATACATATTTAAAGATCCAAAATATATTTAAGATATATATCTATCTTTTGAAATTCAATATCCAACCCAAATTCAAATTCAAATATTTAAAATCCAATTGAAAATCAATTCAAATATAAATAAACAAAAAATTCAATTTGTAAAAGAAAATTTTATTTTAAAATATTATTTATATCTATATATAAACAGCATATCATTGTTTGAAATATTAATTTTTGCCAATTTAAATAATTATAAAAGAAGATCATTAAACAAATATTATCAAATGAATATATATCTAGATATTTATAAGTCAGTTTTATTATAGTTCAAATTCATCTATATACATATCCAGATATATCCTAATTATCAGAATTTCCTTTATTAATCCAAATAAAATCAGTATTTCTATTAATTAACCCAATTAATTATCAATTAAAAAATGTTCCAAAAATCCGGGTTATCACACGCAGCATAAAAGTGCTCGGGAAAGTGCTATATAAGCTTATTTTATTTAAACAACTTTTTAATATTTGAAAATTTATATTTTCCATTCCAAATCTCTTTTAAACCATTTTAATAGAGTTATCAAATTTATTTCATATTTTTAATCATTTAAAAATAACATTTATAAAGAAATTCCTTTTTGGATTCCGAACTGCAAAAACTACGATGTTTTTAGGAAATTGTTTTGGACATATTTCAAAATCTACTTGTTGAAATCTTGATTTTCTTACTTCGTTGGAAAACTATGGATATAATAGGCTAGAAAATTCTTACCTTGAAGAATTCCGAGTTATATTCCACTTTGTACACTCATTTAACTTTTATGGCGCGAAATCGCGAACAACCATTACGCGACGCGACTAGTTTTGACTTGTTTTTCAATTTCTTTTCAAACTTCTTGGAAACACTTTTAAATGTTTATAAAACATTTCTAAATCATTTTAAACAATTTTTATATTTCAAACACATATTCCATTTCATTTCATATTATAATATCATTTTCAACTTTCTTTTTAGAATCATTTAGAGGCTAAATCACTCCATACACATATTATTATGGATTTAATTTCCATTAAATTAAATATGGTTAATTACTAACCAATTCTCTTATCATTTATCGAACAAAGTTATCATCCATATAATAAACATATAATCAACCATAATATCAACCAAGTTATCAAACATTTAATCATCCAATATATACCAAACTTTTTATGTTATTAACTTGAAATAATTTTGGGAATTAGTAACTTGAAATATGAGTACTCGCCTTTTACCAAAAGATTAACTTCCTACCAACATTGTTTTTAATCAAACACTTCACTATTTTTTTTAAAATTCAACCAACTTTGGAAAATTCGGTAGAGCTTCCGTCGTACTTCAAACTTTCTTCTACTTCCTTGGAATGAAACGGGTGGCACTTCTTTCTCTTTTTCTAGCTTCGAAGCTTCACGACTTGCTCCTCCCACCTCCATAGGTTCGGCCTCCTCCTATTCCACCCCTTCCTCCTTCATTTCTTCACTTCTTAGATGCTAAACCATGTTTTAATGGTATTCTAAGGACTTTGGCAAAGTTTGGTGGTGTTTGAAGTTGATTTGATATGATTTTAAGAAAAGTTTGTAAGGAAATATAGATGAAGAAGCCATTAGAGAGTGGAAGAAAAGCTTGAAAAAGGATGAAGAAGAAGTGTAAAAAAGTGAGAAAGGGGATGCTTATTTATAAAAAAATATTTGGATTAAAATAATATTTTGTAAAAATACCAAAATACCCTTACTTACTTTTTAAGCAACCTTATTTTTTTCAACACTTAACATCACATTTCAAATCATTACTTTATGTCATTTTCACTTAACTATTAAGTAAAGAATATAATAATTATATTTGGTTTGATTTGATGTTTACCTTTTGCTTTGAAATGACATATTTGTCTTTTTGTGCTTACTTTTCCTTAATTATATTCTAAAAATTTCTAAGTATGTTTAGTAAAAGTTAACTTGATTAGTGAATTAATTAATACTTATATTGTTTGAATATATGTTCCTATATAAGAAAGTAAATGAGCGACAACGTTGCGACCACTTTTAATCGAAAAAACGTTGATTTTCGACAAAATGTTTTACGATCACATTTTGACGTTTTAGTTAAACTATTTATTTATGTAAACCAAATTTAAAAAATAAATTTGTATATTGTTGTTTAAAAATATAAACAATCATAAATAAATTAAAATAATTTATTTAACCATTGAAACTTACTTTTCTGAAATCAGCATTTTGTCACTTTTGTCGATATAGGCAAATGCTACTATTTTTGTGTATACTTCTCTTTCCAAATCCTATCTAATTTTGTTTGAATCATATAACCTTACCTATTTTATATTTAAAATCACTTTAAATAGTATATTTTAAAGTGGTCAAATTCTAGGTCGTTACAATAACGCTCTCTTAACCCTACAGTCAAACCATGCTCCAAGGACTATGGATGAACCTACGACAGCTATAGAATAGGAAAATTCCTCTGTTTCAGGTCTTCTTAAAAGAAACGGAAAGTGGCGGAAAAAAAGGGTAACAATAGGACATAATGTGGATGAGAATATGAATACTTCACCCGCCGCAAGGCAACCAATTCTGAACTTGAACAAGGGGGCCAAGACCCCGCAAGAAGATATAGTTATGGATCTCTTCAATTCAGAAGATGGAGAGCAAGACAATCAAATCGAAGAAAACGCCAAAACGTTCGATGATACTAGAAACGTCCAAACTGCCCTCAATTAGGCCAATTGCGAACCAATGTGGTCCCGCGGGAGTGGCTCTCTTGAAGCCAGGAGAGCCTAGGCCTCAACCCACGCTCCAAGACAATTTGCAAAGCCAAACACTTGGTGTAGTGACTGAATGTCGTCTCTCGGGCTACCGAACATTTGAGGCATACATAGCAGACATGGTTAAACGGTTGATGGACAAGAGTAATAACCGAAGAGATGATGAATGGGGATCTGCTCCAAGTCGGACTCCCTTTACTGATGAAATCTTGAAAGAAAAGTATCCAGCCAAATTGTAACGACCCGATATTTTGGACCATTCGCATCCATTATAAGTGTATAGGTAGACACTCATGCCGGAATTGAATTGCTCAAACTACCGCGTTGTTAATTTAAATTTGGAAAAACTGAACATATACGGTAAATAAATAATCACAGATCACAGACACAGAGTAATAAGTGCAGCGGAAATAAAAGAGGTAGTAGTTCATGAAGCTACTATATAAATCTATGAGTTACATCAGAGTTAAACCAGATACAACGGAAGAGTAATATGATACATCAGATACAAATCAGAATACATCACTGGAATCATCGAATACTGAAAGCAGAATAGATGGCTGGATCTTCAAGCAAAGCTCCAACTTCAAAGGTGAATCTCGAATACTGGTACACTCAGTCTGACCCGAGCGTAAAGCAAAACACAAAACACTCGAGTCAGGATTAACATTCTTATATCAATAAATCCAACTCAAGTGAAATAACAATTGACATACAAATAACTCAAAGGATGTTTGGAATAACCATCCTTTAAGGATTCGTTAAACTATCTACTATGTAGTAGTGTACGATAAGTAGATAATGTCTATCAGTAATATTGTAACATCCCGTATATTTGGACCATTTAAATTGACAATAATCCACACTTGTCAACTTAAATAATACAAAACACAGAACATTATGGGATTATAAGTACATAAATGTAAATGAGAATAAATACAACATCACAGACTCAGAACAGTCATAGAATAATGCAGCGGAAAATACATCGTCATAATAGTAGTTCATGAAGCTACTACAGAGAATACAACAATGTATCAACATAAAGCGACTGAAAAGGGATACAAGATGTCCAATACATAAGTACATCAAATACTAGAAATAAAATGATATAGATAAAAGCTAAGCCTTCAGCATCTTCGACCAACCTTGACCAGCAACGGAATAGCTTCAGACTGACCCGAGCATATACAAAAAGAAACACTCGAGTCAGGACTCAAAATCTTATACAGGATAATCAAGAGCAAATAATAAAGTTCATAACTCAAAGATGAATATGATACACATCTAAAAGAATTCGATAAACTATTTATATATACAATAGAATACGCTAAATAGATAATGTCTAATCAGTAAAGTATGATATCAAAATAGTGTTAAGTCATGGCCCATTCCACCCTTAACACATTTTTATTCCCAAGAGCATATACAAGACCGTAGTTACCCCAAAACCGGAAGTCACCAGAGGGCAATCCATATACTAAAGGTACAAAACAAAACGTAGTGGTCGCGAATAGGATAATCAGTATGACAAGGTACATGAGGCGATACCAACTAGGATACTAGTAGTTGCGTGATCCGGACTGATGTTGGGCATAGCAGCTACTATCCCAACACCGCGAAACAACACTCCCAAATCAAGGTGTTCACCCAAATCGAATCACAAAAGTAATAGATAAGGTATCGAAGAAGTGTGTCCGCTAGAGGTAGCGAACCTCAATGGCCCGGCGCGGCTCCTGTTTTAGTCATGTCAGGGGTCATCCAAAATCGTTCTCTTTCTTCAGTCAACGCGTTCATCAAAACCATCCACTTCATTCTGGATCAACACTTCGCGTATATTAGTTATTAAAGTGGTTTTCGGTATCGACAGAGAGTATGTCCATCATCCGATCCCGGACTCTTTAATAACTACGTATTAATTACCCAACAGTCAACTTTTTATTAAAGTTAAAACAAATCAAATCCAAAGGTCAAGTTGCAAATTTGACTTCCAAATTTTATATTTCATAATTTGATTCGTTTTAATTACAAAATCATATTCCGAAAAGAAATTCTAGTTCAAGCCCTTTAGTTATCAAAATTTAAGTATTCACGTTAAATCAACATTTCACTTATTAAATCAACTCAAATTTATGGATTACATGAAATAGTCAATCTTAGTTCAACTAATTAAATCAAGTTTTATTCTTTAAATCCGTATTTACATTCCTAGGTTCATTACTATATCAATTTCATTTACTACATTCACTTTGTCAAAACTTCGTTTATTTATTTATCAAAACTTGAAATTAAATCACTTTATCTTCTAACCTATTTACTTCTTAAATCTCATTTCGATTAACTTTGTCAAACACTTTGTTTAAATAAATAAATTTACAAATCCGTTTCAATTCATTACATTAATTCGTTCTCATTTATTTCAATTTATTTCTTTATTCCAACAAATCTAATTTATTTAATTCGATAAAATCCATTTTTATTTATTTCAAACAAGTTCATTTATTTCATTCAATAAAATCATTTTATTTACTTCCAAACAAATTTATTCGATTCAATAAAATCAATTTATTTATATTTCAAAACAAATTTATTTATTCAACTCAATAAAATCATTTTATTTATATTTCAAAACAAATTTATTTATTCAATTCAATAAAATCATTTTATATGTATTTACGTTACCAAATTACAATACAGTTTTTCTAAGTTCATTCCATAATTCCGAATAAGTCTCAATTTCAAAACGTTCTTTGTTGACCGTTCGGTTTCTTATTTTAATTATCTATCCTAGGCCAATTCATTCAATTGGGTATTTATCATTTCAACCCGATTCTATTTAAATTCAAAATCAAAACATACAAAGGGAACTTGCAGTGTGATAGCTGGGATGGTGTCAAAGTAAATAAACAAGCAATAGCATCCATTTGCAACAATTCAACAATTCAAATAATCCCGAAATAATCGTATTAATTCGCGTTTGTTATTTACGCCAATTAATATAACTATTTCTAGAATCTACACTATCATTTCATGTAGATTAAAGATTATAACATTTCAGTTTCACTTGGTCGTTCAATTTCAATTACAACAGTTAATTCAATACGTTCAATAGTCCAAAGTGACATTTATCAAATTCTACGTGTCAAACAATTTAAAGGGTCAATTTAATTAATCAATATTCATCATATAAAGGGGTCAAGTTTAACATATGTCATTCAGGATTTTTATATCTATTCTATATCAAATTCAGTTTCAAATTTATTATTAATTACAATAACAACAAATTTAATATCACATAGCAAATTGGCGTCATAACTATTTAACATACTAACTTCAATTCAATTTTTAACATCAAATCAATTTAACGTCCAAATTAACATTCATAACATCCAACATCTAATTATCCTAGTATAATAGATTTTTGAGTCGTGAATAGAAAATATTCACCTTGCGTGGTAAGAAGTTTGACGACGAAGCACGTAGACGATAGATAAGAGGCACGAACAAGCACAACACTAACGAACAACAAACTGCAAGCGAATAATAATTCAATTACGATTTGTTCAATACAAGATATATGTATAGATTGTACATATATATTCATACCAATCAAAGAAGCAGGGTATGACGACAAATAGACGAAGCCTAGGCTTGAGATTCCGGATCAGCAGCTGAAATTTCAAGACAACGTTGTATATTAATAACTAGACAAATATAAACAACGCTATACGCAATATATAACTGCAAACACTATCTCCGGACAAGACGATGACCAACGTTTGACGGATCTACGCGGGTGGCCAGTTGGGTAGTGGGTTCGGCAGTGGGCTGTTGGTGGTTCGGCTGGTGGTGGCGAACGGAGGCAGGGTGGTGCAGGCGTTTAGAGCTGGGACGTGGCAGGGCTGCAGGCGGGTCTGGGTGGCGGACGGGGTGGCACGGATGGGCTGCAGGTGGAGTCTGGGTGGCGGACTGGGTGGCACGGAGGGCTGCAGGGGGAGGGTCTGGGGCTCGTCTGGGTGGTGCGGAGGGTCTGGGGCTCGGAGGGTGGCGCGGAGGGTCTGAGGCTCGGAGGGTGGCGCGGAGGGTCTGGGCTCGGAGGGTGGCGCGGAGCTGTTGGGTGTGGACGAGGCAGTGGCGAAGGGGACGGTCTGAGTGGCTGGTAGGGCTGGGTGGCGCAGAGAGGGTGGTTGGTAGGGGCTGGGTGGCGGTGGCAGCAGGTGGAGCCAGGGGGTCTGGGCGGTGGCAGCAGGCGGTTGGGCTGTGGTTTGCTGGGGTTGCTTGTACGTGAGTGGAGTAGGAGTGAATAGGAAAGAAAGAAGAAATGTTTGGACTCTCATCTTTGTTTGCAGAAAAAGAGAAAAGAAAAAGAATGGAGAGTTTACCTGATGCTTGGAGGCAGAGAGAAGGAGATTTGAGTAAACAGCGAATGGTACTAGGTCTTTGAAAATATAGGAACAGTAAACATCACTTAAAATCCCAAACGTTTCACCTATTCCCAACGCAACCCTTCACACTTCATCTCCCCACTAACTCATTTAATAACAGCTGGAATAAATTTTTGTATTGCTTGTAAACGGCTGAAGGAAATTTGGGCTGAGTATTATTTAATTGGTCCGTCGGGAACCGATGAATTAACACGAATAATTTTACGTCGGACTCCGATTTTCACAAATGAGTATACCGTTTTGATCAGTGCGACGATGCGGTTCCAACGGTACACAGGTTATTGCGATACGATGATTTTATAAAATTTGCATCTACGCCGCTTAAATTGTACGTTTTTGCAAAATAATATACACGGAGCGGGCGATGACAGTTTTAGACGAAACGAATTATAAAATCTTGATCAGAATAATTTTTACAAGCGGACTGTGTAAAAATATTTAGATTTGGAAGATAAATTTTACGCAACTTTATATGGACTGATATACAGTAAAACGCGAACGGATTTCACTGTAATATTTTTCAACGAAACTTTTTCTCTGTCCATATCTAACTAGATGTATGTCATAAATAAAGTTTGGACGAAATTTGAGATCGTTTAATTTTTTAGAATTTTATTTAAACGCTGAATTTAAAATTTTAAATTGGGTCGAAAATTAGGGTCGTTACAATCTCCCCCACTCAAAACTTTTCGTCCTCGAAAAGGAACGACACGAGTGAAGTAGAAGTGAAATAAGTAGAAAAGTCACGATAGATTTCAAGAAATTTGAATAATACCTGAAATTAATAGTTCGGGGTTTGAATCTCGAATGCTATCCTCAGTTTCCCACGTGCAATCCCGCTCATCTGCACTCCACTGTACTTTGACGAGATTTACCGATTTCCTTCTGAGTTGCTTTGTCTCACGATCAACTATCCGAAGTGGCTTTCGCTCAATAGTCAAGTCAGGCTCAATAACTATTTCATCCAACTGAGCAGTAGGGATGGTCATAGATGGATCGTGTACAACCTTGCGAAGGTGTGAGACGTGGAACACGTTGTGAACACCAGCGAACTTTTCTGGTAATGCAACTCTATATGCCAATGTTCCAACTCTTTCTGTAATCTCAAACGGACCAACGAATCTGGGAGCTAATTTCCCTTTCCTTCCAAATCGAACAATGTTCCTCAAAGGCGACACCTTCAGAAATACTTTGTCTCCTACACCGAATTCGAGATCTCTTCTCCTTTTGTCGGCATAGCTTTTCTGTCTATCCTGTGCCGTCTTTATCTTCTCCCTGATTTCTTCGACTTTTTCAGAAGCTTCCCTAATCATTTCTGGTCCAAGCACTAATCGATCTCCCGACTCAATCCAACAAGCTGGCGATTTGCACGGCCGTCCATATAAGGCTTTGAATGGTGCCATACCAATGCTCGCCTGGTTTATACAGGATAATTAATTCTAATTCAAAATATACTTATTCAAATTTGAAATTCAAATTCTTTACCTGGTAACTATTATTATAAGTGAATTCAACCAAGTGAAGATGGTCTTCCCAAGATCCACCAAAGTCGATAATGCAAGCTCGGAGAAGATCTTCCAAAATCTGATTCACCCTCTCAGTTTGACCATCTGTCTGAGGATGATATGCTGTGCTCAGATTCAATTTGGTGCCCAAGGTATCTTGAAATGCCTTCCAGAATTTACTGGTGAAAATAGGATCCCGATCGCATACAATACTAGATGGTACACCATGAAGTTTAACAACTTCCCTCATGTATATTTCGGCCAAACTCGAAGCTGTACGAGTGGCCTTGACTGGAATAAAGTCAGCGGACTTTGTCAGTCTTTCGACAATCACCCATATGCTTTCGTTACCCTTTCTAGTTTTTGGTAGCCCATCAATAAAATCCATAGAAAATTTCTCCCATTTCCAACCTGGAATCTCTAGCGGTTGGAGCAATCCTGCTGTCTTTCTGTGATCAGCTTTAACTTGTTGGCAAGTGGTGCACCTGCTAACATAGATAGAAATATCGCGCTTCATTCCACTCCACCAATATAGTTTCTTCATATTCTGGTACATTTTGGTAGCACCGGGATGAAATGAAAGCGAAGACTTATGATTTTCTCGCAGCACTTCCTGTCTAAGACCATCGACATTAGGAACACAAATACGATTGTCGATCCTCAAGACTCCATCACTATCAACTTGTGCACCCACTTTGTTGTCGGCATTACTTACTCTACCCATAACTAATTCCTTCATACGATAGAGCAAAGTGTCTTCATATTGCTTAGCTTTGATGCGATCCATAAGAGATGGAGAGATACTAAGCTGGAATAACATGCCTTCGATAAGATTGCAACAAGACAATGCTTTGTTGCGGCTCAAAGCATCTGCTACAACATTTGCTTTCCCCGGTGTATAAGTGATGTCGAGGTCGTATGCAGCTAAGAATTCAAGCCATCGGACTTGCCTCTGGTTCAAATCCTTTTGAGAAAAGATATACCTCAAGGACTTGTGATCAGTGAATAGTTCGAACTTTGTTCCCAAAAGATGATGCCTCCAAAGTTTCAAAGCAAATACAACAGCAAGAAGCTCAAGATCATGAGTGGCATAGTTCAATTCATGGGTCTTCAACTGACGACCGGCATAAGCAATAACCTTCCCATTTTGCATAAGAACAGCGCCCAAACCTTCTCGGCAAGCATCTGTATAAACAGTCAATCCTTCACTTCCATCGATGACTGCAAGAACTGGGGCTGAAGTTAACCTGTGCTTCAACTCATTAAAAGCTGATTCACACTTCTCACTCCAAATGAACTTAACGTCCTTCCGAGTCAAAGCAGTAAGAGGAGCAGAAATCCGGGCAAAGTGCTCAATAAATCTGCGATAATATCCAGCTAGGCCCAAGAAACTACGGATATCTGTAGGAGTTTTGGGGGTCTCCCAATCCTGTAGATTAATTGATATGAATTAGCGAGAGATAAGATTGTTTGAATAGAATTTCGAATATGATAAAACTTACATTGATTATGGCAATCTTAGTTGGATCGACTAAAATGCCATTCTCAGAAACAATATGGCCAAGGAATCTCACTTCGTCTCGCCAGAAATGGCATTTAGAAAACTTGGCATTTAGCTGGTGGTTTCTGAGAGTTTCAAGAACATAACGAAGATGTGCCTTATGCTCTTCCTTGTCCTTAGAGAAGACAAGAATATCATCAATGAATACAAGAACGAACTTGTTAAGAACATCACGGAAGACTCGATTCATCAAGTCGACGAAGTAAGCAGGTGCGTTGGTCAAACCGAATGGCATAACCAACCATTCATAGAATCCATTCTCGGTCCGGAAAGCTGTCTTATGGATACTATCTTCCGCTATTCTGAGTTGGTGGAACCCAGTGGCTAGATCAAGTTGTGAGAAAACTTTAGCACCATGAAGCTGGTCGAATAAATCGTTGATGCGAGGCATCGGATAACGATTCTTGAGAGTGCGCTTGTTGAGCTCTCTATAATCAACACACATGCGAAGAGATCCATCTGATTTGGTGACAAATACAACAGCAGCGCCCCATTCGGAACAACTTCTTCTAATCAAGCCCTTAGCAAATAGATCCTCAATTTGAGTTTTTAGTTCAGCCCTTTCTTTAGGAGCCATCCTTCGGTGTGGGAGAACTACGGGCGTAGCTCCAGGAATAAGATCAATACGAAAATCGATTTCCCGTTTGGGCGGTAGAGAGTTAACCTCTCCAAATACATCGGGAAATTTCTGAACAATAGGTGTAGTACTAAGATCATTCGGATGAGCATCAAGAGAGAATATGAAGCTTCCAGCATATTTCTGAGGTGATTTGCATTCAATGACAAGCGGTAGGCCCTTGTCATTGACTAGAGAAACAGAACGAGCTTTGCAAGAAATAACAGCATCGAATTTCCTTAACCAATCAGCACCTAACAAGATGTCAAATGCTGCGAAGCCAAGCACATAAAAATCCCAAGTGAATCGATATCTTCCATATAAGAGCACGACCTCTTTACAAATTCTACTGAGGTTGGCATGTCCTCCAATAGGGTTGGAGACGCATAAGGAAGTAGTAGCAAGAGTAGGTTCTAATTTGAGCTTATTACAGAGATCAATAGATATGAAGCTATGAGAAGCACCAGTATCGAATAATACCCTAATAGGTAAATCATGTAAAGAAAAAGTACTTCATAAGGTACCTTGGTCATCCTGAGCAGGTGGTGGAGGTGGTGTAGGAGTGGTGATAGCAAATACTCCAAATGGTGTGCCATGCTTATACATTGGGCATTCTTTCTTGAAATGACCCGGCTGGAGGCAGACATAGCATAAATCTTTCCTAGTCACAGAAGGTGGTGGAACAGCAGCTCCGGTAGATGGACAACTATTAGCATAATGTCCCTTCTTATCGCACTTGAAGCATGTGATATTAGCAAGATCGATAGGGCTTTTCTGAGCATATCCCAATCCTGTAGTCTTCTGCCAAGCTTTCTTTTGCTGATCGAAGTTCATCTTCCTCTTCCCGGGCTGGCTAGAAGAGGGCTGAGTAGGGGCAGCCTTGGCAGTGGATCCCTTAGGCTTTGCCTCATATCTAAGGGCATAGTCAACAAGCTCTGTGAAAGTGCAATGGATGTGGCCGGTAAGTAAGTCATAATACTCTGCTCTAGCTCCCATAATGAACTTTTCGTTCTTCAGAAGTGGTGTATCAATCAAGCCGAGTCCGAACTTGGAGAGTTCGTTGAACTTTCTCTCATACTCAGAAAAAGTCATATTGCCCTGCTTAAGATCCATGAAAGCTCTATAAAGTTGGGCCTTCCCAGCAACTGGCATCCATTGTGCCGAGAAAGTATCCCTAATCCAAAAGATAGACTAGATGAACAATCATTTCAAAGATAGAAGGAAGAAATTAAACCACTAGAATCCAAACCATTCATACCTAAACTGGGCCCAAGTGATGGTGTCCTCCTCGATACGAGAAGTAACGGATTCCCACCAATCTTGTGCGGCATCTTGGAGTTGCCAAGCAGCAAGCTGACGCTTCTGGGCATCAGTAATCTCCAATCCAGAAAATATCTTCTCCAAACCCTTAAGCCATTGCTGAGCCTCTATGATGTTCTCGGATCCAGAAAACTTAGTACCTCCCAGTTGCGAATACTCCTTGCTAGGAGTAGTGAATTTGACAGGAGCTGGAGCGGCAGGTGCAGCCTGGGCAGGACCATTGCCTCTTCCACCTCTAACATTTCTTCTGGTACTCATCCTGAAATACCAAAAGAGATTTAGAACCAAAGATAAGATAATAGAATGCTAAGAAAACTAATCAACGAATCAAAGGAGCTTGAATTTTTGAAAGGATTTGGATATTGAATCGATTCTCCTCATTCTAGAGTATTGCTACTCTATCTCTAATGAGTTTCTTTATAATCCCGAACTAAGGTTTTTGGGAAAACCAGAGCTCTGATACCAACTGTAACATCCCGTATATTTGGACCATTTAAATTGACAATAATCCACACTTGTCAACTTAAATAATACAAAACACAGAACATTATGGGATTATAAGTACATAAATGTAAATGAGAATAAATACAACATCACAGACTCAGAACAGTCACAGAATAATGCAGCGGAAAATACATCGTCATAATAGTAGTTCATGAAGCTACTACAGAGAATACAACAATGTATCAACATAAAGCGACTGAAAAGGGATACAAGATGTCCAATACATAAGTACATCAAATACTGGAAATAAAATGATATAGATAAAAGCTAAGCCTTCAGCATCTTCGACCAACCTTGACCAGCAATGGAATAGCTTCAGACTGACCCGAGCATATACAAAAAGAAACACTCGAGTCAGGACTCAAAATCTTATACAGGATAATCAAGAGTAAATAATAAAGTTCATAACTCAAAGATGAATATGATACACATCTAAAAGAATTCGATAAACTATCTATATATACAATAGAATACGCTAAATAGATAATGTCTAATCAGTAAAGTATGATATCAAAATAATGTTAAGTCATGGCCCATTCCACCCTTAACACATTTTTATTCCCAAGAGCATATACAAGACCGTAGTTACCCCAAAACCGGAAGTCACCAGAGGGCAATCCATATACTAAAGGTACAAAACAAAACGTAGTGGTCACGAATAGGATAATCAGTATGACAAGGTACATGAGGCGATACCAACTAGGATACTAGTAGTTGCGTGATCCGGACTGATGTTGGGCATAGCAGCTACTATCCTAACACCGCGAAACAACACTCCCAAATCAAGGGGTGCACCCAAATCAAATCACAAAAGTAATAGATAAGGTATCGAAGAAGTGTGTCCGCTAGAGGTAGCGAACCTCAATGGCCCGGCGCAGCTCCTGTTTTAGTCATGTCAGGGGTCATCCAAAATCGTTCTCTTTCTTCAGTCAACGCGTTCATCAAAACCATCCACTTCATTCTGGATCAACACTTTGCGTATATTAGTTATTAAAGTGGTTTTCGGTATCGACAGAGAGTATGTCCATCATCCGATCCCGGACTCTTTAATAACTACGTATTAATTACCCAACAGTCAACTTTTTATTAAAGTTAAAACAAATCAAATCCAAAGGTCAAGTTGCAAATTTGACTTCCAAATTTGATATTTCATAATTTGATTCGTTTTAATTACAAAATCATATTCCGAAAAGAAATTCTAGTTCAAGCCCTTTAGTTATCAAAATTTAAGTATTCACGTTAAATCAACATTTCACTTATTAAATCAACTCAAATTTATGGATTACATGAAATAGTCAATCTTAGTTCAACTAATTAAATCAAGTTTTATTCTTTAAATCCGTATTTACATTCCTAGGTTCATTACTATATCAATTTCATTTACTACATTCACTTTGTCAAAACTTCGTTTATTTATTTATCAAAACTTGAAATTAAATCACTTTATCTTCTAACCTATTTACTTCTTAAATCTCATTTCGATTAACTTTGTCAAACACTTTGTTTAAATAAATAAATTTACAAATCCGTTTCAATTCATTACATTAATTCGTTCTCATTTATTTCAATTTATTTCTTTATTCCAACAAATCTAATTTATTTAATTCGATAAAATCCATTTTTATTTATTTCAAACAAGTTCATTTATTTCATTCAATAAAATCATTTTATTTACTTCCAAACAAATTTATTCGATTCAATAAAATCAATTTATTTATATTTCAAAACAAATTTATTTATTCAACTCAATAAAATCATTTTATTTATATTTCAAAACAAATTTATTTATTCAATTCAATAAAATCATTTTATATGTATTTACGTTACCAAATTACAATACAGTTTTTCTAAGTTCATTCCATAATTCCGAATAAGTCTCAATTTCAAAACGTTCTTTGTTGACCGTTCGGTTTCTTATTTTAATTATCTATCCTAGGCCAATTCATTCAATTGGGTATTTATCATTTCAACCCGATTCTATTTAAATTCAAAATCAAAACATACAAAGGGAACTTGCAGTGTGATAGCTGGGATGGTGTCAAAGTAAATAAACAAGCAATAGCATCCATTTGCAACAATTCAACAATTCAAATAATCCCGAAATAATCGTATTAATTCGCATTTGTTATTTACGCCAATTAATATAACTATTTCTAGAATCTACACTATCATTTCATGTAGATTAAAGATTATAACATTTCAGTTTCACTTGGTCGTTCAATTTCAATTACAACAGTTAATTCAATACGTTCAATAGTCCAAAGTGACATTTATCAAATTCTACGTGTCAAACAATTTAAAGGGTCAATTTAATTAATCAATATTCATCATATAAAGGGGTCAAGTTTAACATATGTCATTCAGGATTTTTATATCTATTCTATATCAAATTCAGTTTCAAATTTATTATTAATTACAATAACAACAAATTTAATATCACATAGCAAATTGGCGTCATAACTATTTAACATACTAACTTCAATTCAATTTTTAACATCAAATCAATTTAACGTCCAAATTAACATTCATAACATCCAACATCTAATTATCCTAGTATAATAGATTTTTGAGTCGTGAATAGAAAATATTCACCTTGCGTGGTAAGAAGTTTGACGACGAAGCACGTAGACGATAGATAAGAGGCACGAACAAGCACAACACTAACGAACAACAAACTGCAAGCGAATAATAATTCAATTACGATTTGTTCAATACAAGATATATGTATAGATTGTACATATATATTCATACCAATCAAAGAAGCAGGGTATGACGACAAATAGACGAAGCCTAGGCTTGAGATTCCGGATCAGCAGCTGAAATTTCAAGACAACGTTGTATATTAATAACTAGACAAATATAAACAACGCTATACGCAATATATAACTGCAAACACTATCCCCGGACAAGACGATGACCAACGTTTGACGGATCTACGCGGGTGGCCAGCTGGGTAGTGGGTTCGGCAGTGGGCTGTTGGTGGTTCGGCTGGTGGTGGCGAACGGAGGCAGGGTGGTGCAGGCGTTTAGAGCTGGGACGTGGCAGGGCTGCAGGTGGGTCTGGGTGGCGGACGGGGTGGCACGGATGGGCTGCAGGTGGAGTCTGGGTGGCGGACTGGGTGGCACGGAGGGCTGCAGGCGGAGGGTCTGGGGCTCGTCTGGGTGGTGCGGAGGGTCTGCGGCTCGGAGGGTGGCGCGGAGGGTCTGAGGCTCGGAGGGTGGCGCGGAGGGTCTGGGCTCGAAGGGTGGCGCGGAGCTGTTGGGTGTGGACGAGGCAGTGGCGAAGGGGACGGTCTGGGTGGCTGGTAGGGCTGGGTGGCGCAGAGAGGGTGGTTGGTAGGGGCTGGGTGGCGGTGGCAGCAGGTGGAGCCAGGGGGTCTGGGCGGTGGCAGCAGGCGGTTGGGCTGTGGTTTGCTGGGGTTGCTTGTACGTGAGTGGAGTAGGGGTGAATAGGAAAGAAAGAAGAAATGTTTGGACTCTCATCTTTGTTTGCAGAAAAAGAGAAAAGAAAAAGAATGGAGAGTTTACCTGATGCTTGGAGGCAGAGAGAAGGAGATTTGAGTAAACAGCGAATGGTACTAGGTCTTTGAAAATATAGGAACAGTAAACATCACTTAAAATCCCAAACGTATCACCTATTCCCAACGCAACCCTTCACACTTCATCTCCCCACTAACTCATTTAATAACAGCTGGAATAAATTTTTGTATTGCTTGTAAACGGCTGAAGGAAATTTGGGCTGAGTATTATTTAATTGGTCCGTCGGGAACCGATGAATTAACACGAATAATTTTACGTCGGACTCCGATTTTCACAAATGAGTATACCGTTTTGATCAGTGCGACGATGCGGTTCCAACGGTACACAGGTTATTGCGACACGATGATTTTATAAAATTTGCATCTACGCCGCTTAAATTGTACGTTTTTGCAAAATAATATACACGGAGCGGGCGATGACAGTTTTAGACGAAACGAATTATAAAATCTTGATCAGAATAATTTTTACAAGCGGACTGTGTAAAAATATTTAGATTTGGAAGATAAATTTTACGCAACTTTATATGGACTGATATACAGTAAAACGCGAACGGATTTCACTGTAATATTTTTCAACGAAACTTTTTCTCTGTCCATATCTAACTAGACGTATGTCATAAATAAAGTTTGGACGAAATTTGAGATCGTTTAATTTTTCAGAATTTTATTTAAACGCTGAATTTAAAATTTTAAATTGGGTCGAAAATTAGGGTCGTTACAAATATAAAATATCAAAATAGTGTTAAGTCATGGCCCATTCCACCCTTAACACATTTTTATTCCCAAGAGCATATACAAGACCGTAGTTTCCCCAAAACCGGAAGTCACCAGAGGGCAATCCATATACTAAAGGTACAAAACAAATCGTAGTGGTCGTGTATAGGGATACAAGTATGACAAGGCACATGAGGCAATACCCAAGGTAGTGAAACTACCGTTTGCCTGATCCGGACTGGTGAGAATGCATCGCCGCATCGACCGCAACATCGCGAAACAACACTCCCAAAATCAAGGGTGCACCAATCGACAACAAGTAATGAGTAGTTCGAAGAAGTGTGTCCGCTTGAGGTAGCTGACCTCCATTTGGCCCGGCACGGCTCCTGTTTTAGTCATTTTCAATTTGACACAAGTGTCAAGGCTATCCATTATCGTTCTCTTTCTTCAGTCATCACGTACATCATTCCAACCACTTCATTCTGGATCACAACTCCGCGTTATAGTTATTAAAGTGGTTTTCAGTTTAGACAGTGAGTATGTCCCTAACCGATTCCGGTCTCTTTAATAACCTTCGAAATTATTTCACCGATTGGTCGTTTATTTATTTCAAAACCAAATCAATTTCAATTTCAATCAGAGTTTATAAATCAACATTTCGTTTGTCTTTCTACATCAATTTCCACAATTTACGTTTCAAACTTCCAATTTCATAATTTCAAATCTTATAATTCAATTTCAATTTTTATTTAAAACAATTCAAATATTGATTCAAGTTCGTATATAAGATTCATTTCGAAATCATTTAAGTTAATTTAATTTAATCATTTAAATCAATTTAACTTCATTTATCGATTTCATTCAATATTCATTAAGTAAATTTGCCATTCAAAACAATTTCTATTAAATTCCCAATTCATTAAATCCATTATTTAAATTCAACTTCATTATATCAAAACTTACAAATTTAATTAAATTAAATTCATCAAACCAAATTCTTTAAATTTCAAGTCTTACATTAATTTCAATAAATCACATTTTATTTCTTGTTAAAGAAATTCAGTTTCACTTATTTACTTAAATAATTTTCCAAAACTTAATTAATAAAGAAACTCAATTTCAATTATTTACGAAGAAAAATTCACTTATTCAAAAGTTTAATTTCTCTTATTAAAGAATTCAATTCAATTTAATCATTAAATAATTTAATCTTATTTAATTATTAAATAATTCAAAACTTAATTATTAAATAATTTCATGGTTTAATAATTTCAAACTTAATTATAATTTCAAACTTGATTATTAAATCATTTCAAACTTAATTCAATCATTTCTCAAATTAAACAACATTCTTTCATCAATTACATTGTTAATATTTTATTTCAGATTATTAAATATTCACATTTAAATTTCATTAAAATTCAAATTTCAACTTCGTTTCAAAACTATTATTTATTCCAATAAAATCTTCAATTTATTTTTAAATCAAATTATTGACCAATCGGGTTTTATTAATTTTTCTATCCTAAGTCAAGTTTTATTTGGGTATTTATCATTTCAACCCGATTCCAACTCAATTCAAAATCAAAGCATAACAAAGGGAACTTGCAGTGTGATAATTGGGATGGTGTCAAAGTAAATAAACAAGCAATAACAACAATCAATAACAATCCAATAATCAATTCAAATAATCCCGAAATAATCGTATTAATTCACATTGTTGTTTGTGTGAATTAATATAATTATTTCTAGAATCTACACTATCATTTCATGTAGATTAAAGATTATTACACTAATAATTATACAGTTCTTCACTTGTCATTCATTATTTAAATTTCTATTACATTGATTATTCAACATACATTCAATGGTTCAAAGTATAGTTAACACTATTCTACGTGTTAATTTATTTAACATTTAAAGGGGTCATACTATACAAATTTAACTAATCAAATTCAACATTTAACTATTCTATATCGAGTTCAATTGCATACTATTTATCATTTTACATTAACAGTTTAACATCCAATATAAACATCAACAATCAATCAATTATCAGCCAAATAGTATTATCATTGCATAAATAATTAACAGATAATTGTGTCAGATGTCATAGGTGAACTGATACAGGTAATAGCATATATAACAGTGTAATTAACAAACAGCAGCATATTTCAATTGTCGTTTCAATTGAAATCAAATTTAATAAATAAAAGAACGTTAATCGTGAGTGATTGCTCACCTTTAGAGGCTAGAGAGTACAGAAGATGACACAGATACGCACACTGATACAGAACTGAAATTTGAATGACGAACCGAAGCAAAGAGAATTCGGCACAAATAAAGCTGATAATAAGAATAGACAAAAATCCAATCAGAATAGGGTCGATGAAGAAAATCGGACTAAGCGACTTATTATATATATAGATACTTCGATAAAAGCATGCACAGGAAACTGCAGCATATATATATATATACTTTTTTAAAACATGTAATGTAATACTCCATATAACAGCACAATATGCCTTGTACAAAATATAACTAAATTTCCCATTTGTATTTGTTCAAAATTTCAAAATATGCATTTAATAACCATAAATCAAAATCATATATATATAAAGTAAATCTTTATAACCATTACATACCAACAGCATAAATAAAATACTCCTATGTATATATAACTATTATATAAATCAACTTATAAATTTACAGCTCAATAGACCATATGTATGAAGTAATATATACATGAAGACATTCTATATCCTATCCATATATAATTTATACCAATAGATACGATGCAATACTACTATAAGCTTATACATACCGACGTGAATGAATATAAATATATATAAACTAACAGATATATATATATATATAAGTATTTGTCTTAAACTAACAGTTTCAAATATACAATTAAACATCCTTCAAACAATACAGTCATATATATACAAACGACACGGTATATATATATATATAAACTTATAAATTCTAAGACTCAACAGATCCAATAAATAGACAAATAGATATGTACAAAGTCAACATATATAAACAGAACATTTGATATACTATAGGAAAATATATATGTACCTTATCATTATATATATACACCTTATTATCTCAATATGTTATATTACACCAAAGCTTGATAAAACTTTGTATATATATATAAAAATAAATTATACAAAACTATATCAGTATACAGTTACAAAATTATAGTTTAAAAATCTATATTCATCACAAAGTTAAAATATCTGTACATGTGATGTTCTAAAACAACCTAGTGAGCCAAAAGTTGAGAAGAACAAATAGAATGAATATATACTCACATATAAATCAACTCACATTATTATTATAACATATAGGTTACAGATTTTAAAACACATATTAAAATAGAGCATATATATGTCCCACTATATAACTTAAACTGATATATATATAACTTATATAGGTAATATACAACTTATGAAAACTTACATGCATATATATAATCAACTGATTATATCAACCTCTCATAAGCATCTATATAAATATAACAGAGAATATACCTAAAAAAACAAGCTGACTTGGCCGAAGAAGAAGGAGGCAGGGCAAGGGTGATGGGCCGGACTTGGTCGGAGGAGAGTCAGGGTTTGGAGGCGAGGTCAGGGAGGTCGGTGCTAGCCATGGGGCAGCGGGTCGGGTCAGGGGAGGCGAGATGGGTGGTGTGGTGTGAAATAACGTGGTGGAGTTGCAGTTTTTGGGAGGCTCAGCTAAGGAGTAAGGCGGTGTAGGGGTAGTGATGGTGTCTCGGGCTGCTGCGGAGGGGGCCAGATCTTGGAGGTTGCGGTGGAAAGTTTGGTACGGTGATGGCAACGTGGTGTAAGGTGGGTGGTGGGTTCGGCACTGGGAGGTGATTCGTGAGTGGGAAGATGGGGAGATGAGGATACTTGCAAAAGTGGAAAAATGGCTACAGATAAAGGAATGCAACTTGGATTATCATTTGTATAAAATATTTTTTTTCTTTCTTAGAATCAATAGAGTTAAAGAAGCAGCAAACGAATGGACGAGAACAAAATGGACCAAAATTTTATTTAACGGTGGGGATATTGAAAGCCACCGTTTGAATTTCTGGGAAAAATAAAAGGAGGATGGCTGTTTGATTTCAAGGTGGGAAACGAATGGACACAAGGAATTCAAAAGGCTCAAATACGGAACCCGATACGGTTAACCGTTCGCAAATTCCGCCATGCACCAAATTCCGAAACCCACAAATGAATATATCGTGGTGATCAGCGTGATGAGACGATCAAAATGGTATACAGATGTCAGTGGTACGATTGAATTATAAAAATTCGAATTTTTATACTAGCGAAAAATGCGAGAAAACGTAAGAAAATAAGATCGACGGAGCTAAAGATGTCCGAATTTTGAAAAACGAAAAATATAGTTCGCTCAGAAGATGGTTTAGAATTTTTCTATGTAAAAATATTTAGGTTCCGAAAACATTATATTTTCATCGCTTTTAACTGATTAAATTGAAGTAAATTTACACGCGAAATAAACTTCCAAATTTTCGGACGAAAATTTACCAGTTGCTATGTTTAACTAAACGCATTCCAAATATCAAATTTATATTTCAAAATTTTATCGTTTAAAATTTCGCAAAATTTCAATTAATAACGTTATTAAAAACCGGTTAAATTTACGGGTTGTTACACTCTCCCCACTCAAAACTTTTCGTCCCCGAAAAGAAACGAGGTAGGAGAATAGAAATAACCAGAAAGAAAAAAAGATTTTTGAAATACAAAATAAAAATTAATTTGAACCATATAAATTCAAATTTAAATTAATTGATATTCAATAATTGATTTAATCCATTTGATTTCACTAAAATCAATCTCAACTATTTCTAAATTCATTATCTTATTATCCCATTTTCTTCAATTTACAATTTCTAAAACCATAAATTTGAATAGTCTTTTATTATAATCATATTTTCTTCAACAATTTTAAATTCTTCTTTATTCCAAATTACTGTTAAATTTATTCTACTTAATATATCTACTCACATATATTAAACCCATATAAATTAATTTAAAACACAAAAGTTTTGATTTAAATTAATTTACATCTATTAATTTCTTTTAAATTCAAGGTATTTTCATATGTTGATCAAATTTCAATTTATTAATTCTTTCAAAACAAATTTATTTCATTATTAACTGAGTTTACTTATTATCCTATCTAACTCTATTAACATCTTTATAATAAAAATTTAGTGTATAACATTTATTATAAACACTCAAATTTTATTTCTAAATTCAATTTATATTATATATATTATCCAATTACATATTCAACTCTGAATGATTTAGGTAAGTTGTATTAGAATGCAGTTGAACAATATATAAATAAAATTTTACCCAATTCAATTATTCGAGTTTAAATATTTATTCCAAATCTTGGTTTTATTTATAATTAAAATCACCCTTTAACAAAATTTAAAATTTTGATTTCCGATTAACTTTAAACAATTTAGAGATATATATAATATATTTATATCAAATCAAATTAAATTTTAAAATAAGATACCTATATATATATATATATATATATATATATATAAATCAAATTATACCGAAGAAATTCAAATCAAAATATTTTTCAAAACAAAACCGTAGCAAAGCTACAGAATAGTATCTCCACTTCGAAACTCGAAAATGAATGTCGATGATGCGGCCGCCATCACCGAAATTATTTTCCAGCGACAAAGAGAAAAGCACTGATTTTAACATTTTAAAAATTCTTTGGAAGCGATTTCTATTCGAAAATACTTTAAATAATATACATTAAAATTCTTTGGAAACAAATTATAGTCAAAATACCTTTAAATAATGTGCATTTTAAACCTTTAAAACCATAGTTCGAAATCATTGGAAATTAAATTCTCAAATTCTTGACTTAAATACATTTTAAATTCCAAATCAAATTATAGCCAAGTTTTATAGATTCATTTATTTATATTATGCAATAGTCAAGGTTTACAAAACAATAAATGAAAATCAAATATTATCATTTCTGACAACAAATTCATTAAGAATTTAATTTTAGAAAACTTATATTTTTATATAATATAATCATCCAAAACTATTTTGTTTACCAAATTTGAAAACAACATTGTGTCGGTTTGTTCTGTTCAAGTGTTTTGGAAATCCTATCGATAGCGTTGATCAGACGAATCGATCGAAAACCCAAATCAACATCAACAACTCAAACAACACAATATATAAAACATTTTAACATTACTTTACAAGTACACTTCCTCACTTAACGATACAATAATGGATTTCAAAGCAAGGATAGAGATTCAAATTTTTGATAGACTCAAATCAAAGAGAATTTTGATTCGATAATAAGTTCGAAACAGAAGATAAGATAATTCAATTAATAGAATCGGGAGATGGACAAACTTATTTAATTCACGGGCAACCTTAACCGGGTCGTCCGTACTTCAAGAATAAGATCGATGCTGAATTCCGAGGTAAATCAACACTCGATCTCAAGAGATGGAATTCAGGTATAGCAGGTAATGGATAGCATCGTAAACCGAGGATACAGAAATCTCCGGTAAATCGATGCCTATTATAAAGGAGTTTTGCTCCGTTACGAATCATTCAAAGATTGGCGAGACCGCCGATTCATTATAAGGGTCATTCGAAATGGAGTTAGGCGATGCTCCAGAATTGAAAGAAGACGAATAGTGAGGGACACGGATGAAATTTGGAACCGCAGGGAACGTTCCAAAATTCAAACGAATCGAGTCAAAGGGAAGAGATTGAAACTCGAATGAGAGTGATTCTGTAAATACATTTACCCTATATGCTAAGTTTTTCCTAGAGCTACCAAAGCTCTGATACCAACTGTAACGACCCGATATTTTGGACCATTCACATCCATTATAAGTGTATAGGTAGACACTCATGCCGGAATTGAATTGCTCAAACTACCGCGTTGTTAATTTAAATTTGGCAAAACTGAACATATACAGTAAATAAATAATCACAGATCACAGACACAGAGTAATAAGTGCAGCGGAAATAAAAGAGATAGTAGTTCATAAAGCTACTATATAAATCTATGAGTTACATCAGAGTTAAACCAGATACAACGGAAGAGTAATATGATACATCAGATACAAATCAGAATACATCACTGGAATCATCGAATACTGAAAGCAGAATAGATGGCTGGATCTTCAAGCAAAGCTCCAACTTTAAAGGTGAGTCTCGAATACTGGTACACTCAGTCTGACCCGAGCGTAAAGCAAAACACAAAACACTCGAGTCAGGATTAACATTCTTATATCAATAAATCCAACTCAAGTGAAATAGCAATTGAAATACAAATAACTCAAAGGATGTTTGGAATAACCATCCTTTAAGGATCCGTTAAACTATCTACTATGTAGTAGTGTACGATAAGTAGATAATGTCTATCAGTAATATAAAATATCAAAATAGTGTTAAGTTATGGCCCATTCCACCCTTAACACATTTTTATTCCCAAGAGCATATACAAGACCGTAGTTTCTCCAAAACCGGAAGTCACCAGAGGGCAATCCATATACTAAAGGTACAAAACAAATCGTAGTGGTCGTGTATAGGGATACAAGTATGACAAGGCACATGAGGCAATACCCAAGGTAGTGAAACTACCGTTTGCCTGATTCGGACTGGTGAGAACGCATCGCCGCAGCGGCCGCAACACTGCGAAACAACACTCCCAAAATCAAGGGTGCACCAATCGACAACAAGTAATGAGTAGTTCGAAGAAGTGTGTTCGCTTGAGGTAGCTGACCTCCATTTGGCCCGGCACGGCTCCTGTTTTAGTCATTTCCAATTTGACACAAGTGTCAAGGCTATCCATTATCGTTCTCTTTCTTCAGTCATCACGTACATCATTCCAACCACTTCATTCTGGATCACAACTCCGCGTTATAGTTATTAAAGTGGTTTTCAGTTTAGACAGTGAGTACGTCCCTAACCGATTCCGGTCTCTTTAATAACCTTCGAAATTATTTCACCGATTGGTCGTTTATTTATTTCAAAACCAAATCAATTTCAATTTCAATCAAAGTTTATAAATCAACATTTCGTTTGTCTTTCTACATCAATTTCCACAATTTACGTTTCAAACTTCCAATTTCATAATTTCAAATCTTATAATTCAATTTCAATTTTTATTTAAAACAATTCAAATATTGATTCAAGTTCGTATATAAGATTCATTTCGAAATCATTTAAGTTAATTTAATTTAATCATTTAAATCAATTTAACTTCATTTATCGATTTCATTCAATATTCATTAAGTAAATTTGCCATTCAAAACAATTTCTATTAAATTCCCAATTCATTAAATCCATTATTTAAATTTAACTTCATTATATCAAAACTTACAAATTTAATTAAATTAAATTCATCAAACCAAATTCTTTAAATTTCAAGTCTTACATTAATTTCAATAAATCACATTTTATTTCTTGTTAAAGAAATTCAGTTTCACTTATTTACTTACTTAAATAATTTTCCAAAACTTAATTAATAAAGAAACTCAATTTCAATTATTTACGAAGTAAAATTCACTTATTCAAAAGTTTAATTTCTCTTATTAAAGAATTCAATTCAATTTAATAATTAAATAATTCAATCTTATTTAATTATTAAATAATTCAAAACTTAATTATTAAATAATTTCAAGGTTTAATAATTTCAAACTTAATTATAATTTCAAACTTGATTATTAAATCATTTCAAACTTAATTCAATCATTTCTCAAATTAAACAACATTCTTTCATCAATTACATTGTTAATATTTTGTTTCAGATTATTAAATATTCACATTTAAATTTCATTAAAATTCAAATTTCAACTTCGTTTCAAAAATATTATTTATTCCAATAAAATCTTCAATTTATTTTTAAATCAAATTATTGACCAATCGGGTTTTATTAATTTTTCTATCCTAAGTCAAGTTTTATTTGGGTATTTATCATTTCAACCCGATTCCAACTCAATTCAAAATCAAAGCATAACAACAATCAATAACAATCCAATAATCAATTCAAATAATCCCGAAATAATCGTATTAATTCACATTGTTGTTTGTGCGAATTAATATAATTATTTCTAGAATCTACACTATCATTTCATGTAGATTAAAGATTATTACACTAATAATTATACAGTTCTTCACTTGTCATTCATTATTTAAATTTCTATTACATAGATTATTCAACATACATTCAATGGTTCAAAGAATAGTTAACACTATTCTACGTGTCAATTTATTTAACATTTAAAGGGGTCATACTATACAAATTTAACAAATCAAATTCAACATTTAACTATTCTATATCGAGTTCAATTACATACTATTTATCATTTTACATTAACAGTTTAACGTCCAATATAAACATCAACAATCAATCAATTATCAGCCAAACAGTATTATCATTGCATAAATAATTAACAGACAATTGTGTCAGATGTCATAGGTGAACTGATACAGGTAATAGCATATATAACAGTGTAATTAACAAACAGCAACATATTTCAATTGTCGTTTCAATTGAAATCAAATTTAATAAATAAAAGAACGTTAATCGTAAGTGATTGCTCACCTTTAGAGACTAATGAGTACAGAAGATGACACAGATACGCACACTGATACGGACACTGAAATTTGAATGATGAACCGAAGCAAAGAGAATTCCGCACAAATAAAGCTTATAATAAGAATAGACAAAAATCCAATCAGAACAGGGTCGATGAAGAAAATTGGAATAAGCGACTTATTATATATATAGATACTTCGATAAAAGCATGCACAGGAAACTGCAGCATATATATATATATATATACTTTTTTAAAACATGTAATGTAATACTCCATATAACAGCACAATATGCCTTGTACAAAATATAACTAAATTTCCCATTTGTATTTGTTCAAAATTTCAAAATATGCATTTAATAACCATAAATCAAAATCATATATATATAAAGTAAATCTTTATAACCATTACATACCAACAGCATAAATAAAATACTCCTATGTATATATAACTATTATATAAATCAACTTATAAATTTACAGCTCAATAGACCATATGTATGAACTAATATATACATGAAGACATTCTATATCCTATCCATATATAATTTATACCAATAGATACGATGCAATACTACTATAAGCTTATACATACCGACGTGAATGAATATAAATATATATAAACTAACAGATATATATATATAAGTATTTGTCTTAAACTAACAGTTTCAAATATACACTTAAACATCCTTCAAACAATACAGTCATATATATACAAACGACACGGTATATATATATATATAAACTTATAAATTCTAAGACTCAACAGATCCAATAAATAGACAAATAGATATGTACAAAGTCAACATATATAAACAGAACATTTGATATACTATACGAAAATATATATGTACCTTATCATTATATATATACACCTTATTATCTCAATATGTTATATTACACCAAAGCTTGATAAAACTTTGTATATATATATAAAAATAAATTATACAAAACTATATCAGTATACAGTTACAAAATTATAGTTTAAAAATCTATATTCATCACAAAGTTAAAATATCTGTATATGTGATGTTCTAAAACAACCTAGTGAGCCAAAAGTTGAGAAGAACAAATAGAATGAATATATACTCACATATAAATCAACTCACATTATTATTATAACATATAGGTTACAGATTTTAAAACACGTATTAAAACAGAGCATATATATGTCCCACTATATAACTTAAACTGATATATATATAACTTATATAGGTAATATACAACTTATGAAAACATACATGCATATATATAATCAACTGATTATATCAACCTCTCATAAGCATCTATATAAATATAACAGAGAATATACCTAAAAAAACAAGCTGACTTGGCCGAAGAAGAAGGAGGCAGGGCAAGGGTGATGGGCCGGACTTGGTCGGAGGAGAGTCTGGGTTTGCAGGCGAGGTCAGGGAGGTCGGTGCTAGCCATGGGGCAGCGGGTCGGGTCAGGGGAGGCGAGATGGGTGGTGTGGTGTGAAATAACGTGGTGGAGTTGCAGTTTTTGGGAGGCTCGGCTAAGGAGTAAGGCGGTATAGGGGTAGTGATGGTGTCTCGGGCTGCTGCGGAGGGGGCCAGATCTGGGAGGTTGCGGTGGAAAGTTTGGTACGGTGATGGCAACGTGGTGTAAGGTGGGTGGTGGGTTCGGCACTGGGAGGTGATTCGTGAGTGGGAAGATGGGGAGATGAGGATACTTGCAAAAGTGGAAAAATGGCTACAGATAAAGGAATGCAACTTGGATTATCATTTGTATAAAATAATTTTTTTTTCTTTCTTTGAATCAATAGAGTTAAAGAAGCAGCAAACGAATGGACGAGAACAAAATGGACCAAAATTTTATTTAACGGTGGGGATATTGAAAGCCACCGTTTGAATTTCTGGGAAAAATAAAAGGAGGATGGCTGTTTGATTTCAAGGTGGGAAACGAATGGACACAAGGAATTCAAAAGGCTCAAATACAGAACCCGATACGGTTAACCGTTCGCAAATTCCACCGTGCACCGAATTCCGAAACCCACAAATGAATATATCGTGGTGATCAGCGTGATGGGACGATCAAAACGGTATACAGATGCCAATGGTACGATTGAATTATAAAAATTCGAATTTTTATACTAGCGAAAAATGCGAGAAAACGTAAGAAAATAAGATCGACGGAGCTAAAGATGTCCGAATTTTAAAAAACGAAAAATAGCGTTCGCTCAGTAGATGGTTTAGAATTTTTCTATGTAAAAATATTTAGGTTCCGAAAACATTTTATTTTCACCGCTTTTTAACTGATTAAATTGAAGTAAATTTACGCGCCAAATAAACTTCCATATTTTCGGACGAAAATTTACCAGTTGCTATATTTAACTAAACGCATTCCAAATATCAAATTTATATTTCAAAATTTTATCGTTTAAAATTTCACAAAATTTCAATTAATAACGTTATTAAAAACCGGTTAAATTTACGGGTTGTTACACAAATTCACTATGCCAGCTATCCACTCCTACGACGGGACGAACGACCCAAAACCCCATTTATACAAGTATAGCTAGTATATGGACGAAGCCAATGTTCCAAAGGTTGTTCGCTGCCGATGTTTCCCAATCTTTCTAGAAGGAGTTGCGTCTATGTGGTTCACCAGACTTCCCCGGAGATCTATTTCTACCTTTGACCAACTTGTAAAAAAATTCTTTGATCAGTTCAGGCTCTATACCGTGCAACCAAAGGATATCATGTCCCCATCCGGATTGTTCCAGGGCCGCAATGAGTCGCTAAAATCTTTCATTATCTGGTTCAATACTGCGGTGGCGGAAGTAAGCAACCCCAATGAGGACATGGTTTTTATGGCGTTAGTACGTGCCATTCACTCAAAGATTGAGTTTGGGAAATGGATTAAATTAATCAGCCTACCACCAGGAATGACTTCAATCATAAAGCAAGCCAATACTTAAGATTATAGGAAGCACAAGAGCTGGAAAGAAAGTCTTCTGGTGTGCAATGGATGAACATCGGACAGAGCAATGTAGCAACAAATTAAAAGACGTGCGATTATGGAACTGCTCAAGGAGTCGTGGGAAAATATGGGAATCAAAAGAGGAGAAATCATAACTCTAATAAAATAAATAGCAATGGTAGAAAAAAAAGATTTATGGAGTTTAGATAGGAAGATTATACCCCTCTAAATGACACTTTGGAAAATATTTATCTTGCAACATAGAAAACCAAAGAATACAAGAAACACCCTAGAAGAGAGGCAACTGAGCAGCAAAAGCGCTTAGGGAAATCCTACCATTTCCACGAGTCACATAGCCAAAATACAAATGAATGCCGTCACCTAAAGAATCTCATAAAAGAGTTGATCTAAGACAATAAGCTCCAGCAGTACGTGAAAAAGCCACAAAACCCAAATCAACCTGGGACCCCTCAGCCTTCTTGAGAACAAAGAAATAAAGCTGGAACTAGTGACGGAGGTTCGAAATGAACCGACCAAAGGCTCATTTTTGGAACAATATTTGGGGACCATAACCCATGCAAAGGAGTTAGGGAGAAATGGAACAGTACGCGTGTTCGTTGAAACATGCTCCAAAGACTCATGTCTTATAATAGATGATGAATCTCCGGTCAAGCTGCAAAAGGTTCTCAGTGATGATACAGTGTTTCAAACTCGGGACTTCGAAGGGATCAAAGCTCCAACAGTCGATCCGATAGAGGTGACAGTTGGAATCGGAACCGCCGTAGTTCGATGATTGTTGGTCGATAGTGGAAGTTCTATTAATATACTTTTCAAACGTACTTTTGACCAGATGAAAATCAGCATGAAAAGCATCTCTGCATGCCAAACAAAGATCTAAGGGTTCACTGGCGAGCCCAAGCAACCTGTGGGAACAATCGACCTACCTGTGGAGCTAGGAGAGGGCGATCAAATAGTCACCCTCATCCAAAATCTTGTAATTGTGGATGAAATGTCAACATACAACGCCTTCTTAGGGTGGCCTACCCTAGTAAATTTCAAAATAGCTCTACCCCAATGGTGTCTAACCATGAAGTTCCCTAGTGCATATGGAATTGGAGTGGTGAAAGGAGATCAGTGTGCTGCCAAAGAATGTTACATTAAAGAATTACGCAAATTCAGAAGAAAGGAAAAGGGGAAGGACGTAGGGAGAACTCTCCACATCTATGAACCCTCCGAATAGCAACTATAGTGCCTCCCCTAGCTTGGAGACCATAGCCGATTTGACTAGGCTTTCGACCCTAGAAAGAAGAGCTCAGGGGAGGAATGGGCAGCGCATGTAGAATTGACGGTGTCTATCCATGTCGACATGGACGATCGAACTAAAGTTTGGAAAATTTGATCGCACCTTGGAAACAAGATGCGTATGGAACTTATTAAATTTCCCCATGCTAACTTGAATGTGTTCGCGTGAACCGATATGTGTGGGGTATCTCCAGAAATCACATGTCACGCACTCAATATAGACCCCAACTTCACACAAGTAAAGCAAAAAAGGCGCAGCTTAGGCCCCAAACGGTCCAAGGTGCTAAGAGAAGAAGTGGACAAGTTAATGGCCAACGGTTTTATCCATGATGCTACCTATCCAGAGTGGGTATCTAATCCGGTCTTAGTCAAAAAGTCCAATGGGAAGTGGCGAACCTGTATCGACTACTTAGACTTAAACAAGGTTGGCCTAAAAGACAGCTTTCCACTCCCTAGAATAGACCAACTTGTGGACGGAACGACAGGAAATGAGCTGCTATCACTCGTGGATGCATACTCTGGGTACAAACAAATCCTGGTGCACGAACCTGATCAAGAAAACACCAGCTTCATCACCGACCTGGACTTATACTGCTACAGAGTAATGCTATTTTGTCTGAAGAACACAGGGGCAACTTATCAAAGGTTTGTAAATACCATGTTCAAGTGGCAGATCAAGAAAACGGTGAAGGTTTTTTTAGACAACATGTTAAAGTCAAATCGCGAGCAGCTATTAACCACCTAGACAACCTCTCTGAAATGTTCGAGATACTCTGAAAGTATGGGATGAAACTCATTCCACTCAAGTGTCACTTCGTAGTGGCCTCCAGAAAATTCCTAGGATTCATCGTAAGTACTAGGGGCATCGAAGCAAATCCTAACCAAATCACGGCACTACGAGAAGTCCAATTTCCGAAGAATAAGAAGGAACTGAAAAGTTTAAATGGAAAAGTTGTGCTGCTAAGTCGATTTATCTCAAAAGCTACCGACAAGTGTATACCTTTCTTCGATGCGCTGAAGAAAGGAAAGAAGAACTTAGAATGGAGTGAAGCTTGTCAAATAGCATTCGAAGAACTACTACAACACATGGAGGCTCCGCCAACCCTATCAAAACTCGTGGATAGAGAAGACCTGTTCATTTACTTAGCAATCTCACCCCAAGCATTGGGCGCCGCTATGTAGCATGAAGAGGCAAAAATCCAACGACCCATGTAATACATTAGCATGCGGTTTACTGGAGTAGGGAAAAACTATCCAAAACTGGAAAAGCTAGCATATTGCCTCTTGATAGCATCTAGGAAGTTACGGTCGTACTTTCAGGCCCATCCAATTAAAGTGTTGACTGAACAACCCCTAAAGCAAGTGTTATACCGACCAAAAACTTACGGGCGACTACTAAAGTGGAATATAGAGTTGAGTCAATACGATATCACATACCACCCAAGGAAAGCCATCAATGGGCAAGCGTTAGCCGACTTCATCGCCGAATTCACCACACGGGATGATGAGGAAGATGTTTAGGTGGAAGTAGGCAAGCATTGGAAACTCTTCGTCGATGGCGCATCTAACAACCTCTATTCGGGAGCAGGAGTAGTGCTTGAAACCCCCGCAGGGCAAGCCATTAGCTATGCCTTGCGCTTGGAATTCCCAACTACAAATAACGAAGTGAAATATGAAGCACTAATTGCTGGACTTAAAGTTGTGAAAGAGCTCATATAAAAGTCTGGTCTTGTTTATCGGCATTGCCTATCTTTTGGCATTGCCTATCTTAGCAGTAACTCATCCACAAGCAAACGGGCAAGTGGAAGCAATAAACAAGATCATCAAATCCACCAACAAAAAGTGACTAACTAAAGCCAAGGGAAACTAGGTTGATGAACTTCCACTCGCACTATTGGCTTACCGAATCACCCACAAAATGGCAACTGACCACACTCAATTCGCCCTGGCGTATGGCTCAGAGGCAATAATCCCAGTTGAATTGGAAGTCCCCTCGCACCAAAGGAAAATTTTAAATCGAAAGAAAAACGAGCAGCTACTACTAGAATCATTAGATATGATTGATGAAAGAAGAGAAGAAGCGGAGTTGAGAACCGCCGCCCACCAAAAATGGATCTCACGGTACTTCAACTCCAATATTCACAACCAAACTGTCGAAGTGGGAGACCTTGTGCTCAAGCGATTCTACCCCATTCCGAGGGCCTTCGGAACAAACTGGGAAGGACCGTACGTCATCAATCAAAAGCTAAGAGATGGAATTTTCAAGATAACAACCGTCGATGGAATACAAATTCCCAAGGCCTGGAATAGTGAATCACTACACCATTACTTCGTTTCGAAACAACTATATGTACTCACTATTTTTTTTAGCAAATAAGCCATCCCAGAATGCCGGGGGCATTGTAAATAGGCAAAAAAATCTATCCCGCTTTCCTTAATAAAATTTGATTCGCACTTTTGAACCGACAAAACTGTGTTCATAATAAATAATCACCGGGTCGATGGAATCATATCGACTCAAGTCGCTGGAACGTCGGAACCCAATCCTTGCCTTATAAAAACTGTGGTTGCTCCGGCAACATCGGGAAGGATCGAAACATATGCTTCTTGCATTGTTCGAAGATAGGCAACGCCATGGAGCATCAAAAGCTGCACATTCCATAAGCCGTGCCAGAACATACGCTCCTCGCGTTGCGCAAAGATAGGCAATGCCGAGGAGCACCAAAAGCCACACATTCCATATGCCGCGCCAAAACATACGCTCCTCGTATTGCTAGAAGATAGGCAACGCCGAGCAGCACCAAAAACCGCACATTCCATAAGCCGTGCGAAAACATACGCTCCTTGAATTGCCCGAAGATAGGCAATGCGGAGGAGCACCAAAAGCAGCGCATTCCATAAGCCGCGCTAGAACATACGCTAATCGCATTGCCAAAAGATAGGCAATGTCGAGGAGCACCAAAAGTCTCGTATTCCATAAGCCGCGCCAAAACATATGCTCCTTTCGTTGCCCAAAGATAGGCAACCGAGGAGCGCGAAAAGCCGTGTATTCCATAAGCCGTGCCAAAACATACGGTCCTCACGTTGCCCGAAGAAAGGCAACGCCGAGGAGCGCCAAGAGCCATGCTTTCCTTAAGCCATGCCAAAACATACTCTCCTCGCGTGGCCCGAAGATAGGCAACACCGAGGAATTCCAAAAGCTGCTCATTTCTTAAGTCGCACACTAACTCTTAAAAAAATCAAGTTCCCCATGCTAACCGAAGAGAGGCGACACCGAGGAACATCATAGAAAAATCACCCTCCTAAAGCATAAACTCCTCACGTTGTCCGAAGATAGGCCATGTCGATCCAGAACACACCGCATCTCATAAACAGCGCGTGTTACACAAAAAATCAACATTTCGACTAAGTCGAAAGGTCTTTCAACAAAGACAAGGGAAAAGAAGCATAGCCCAAACCTTTTGAAGGAGTCAAAGGGATGCAGTCATCAGAGTTTAACAGTCCCAATCCTTTCGAAGGAGTAGAAAGGTTCCATCTCTCGGTATCTAAGAAGTTCTTACCTTTTGAATAGGATGAAGGAGTCAAAGAAAGTGTGAGCAACTCCATAGTGACCTTTTCGAAAGCATAGCAAGAATTTCGAACCGGTTGAAACACATCCAGAGTACCTTTCGATAATGTCGAAAGGTTTATTAAGAAAGCATCACTCATAAGTCAGCAAAGAATGAAAGACAACCTTTCGACAACATTAAAGGGAAGCACAACTCTCGACAACAATCAGATGAAGAGAAACCTTCCGACAGGGTCGAAGGGCTCACAACAATCAAGTGAAGAGCAATCTTTCGACAATGTCGAAAGGTTCAAAACAGCATAAAGGAGGCAAACCCTTCGACATAGTCGAAAGGTTCATGAAAACATAAAGAAAAGCAAACCTTTCAACAAAGTCGAAAGGACCATAGTAGCAGATGAAAGGAAAACCTTCCGACAAAGTCGAAAGGTTCACGGCTGCATATAAAAGGGAGACCTTCTAACCCGGTCGAGAGCATGGAGTCGAACGGGGGCCGCCTGCATCTATAAATAAGACCCAAGGGCACATTTTTTGGGGATCTGAATTCTCTCATTCTAACCTTGTATTTTCTTAATCAATACATTGTAATCATAATGGAGTGCTGATTTGGGGATTTAATAAAATAGAGTTTTTCATGGATAGAGAGGGAAGTCTAATGCTCTAATAATTACTTTACTATTTTCTTATACTTTTGTTGGATTAACTCCTAATTGCAGGTTCAATATCACCAAAAGGTTCTTGTCGACAAGGTCAACAACACTTTTGATACAGTTACCTACTACAACCTTTCGAAATCTTTGACCCTACAATCCTAACCCTTCGACAAGGTCGACAACTTAATTGGATCAACATCCACTAAAACCTTCTGAAATCATTGAATTTATGGTTTAAACCTTTCGACAAGGGTGATAATACATTTGGTCTAAACATCAACACCTGTACCATCCGAAGTGATCAACTTTGTGGCATAAACCTTTCGACTATGTCAAATCTCCTCCTTAAACATGGATACCTGGACTTACAAGGCCTAATCCAAAAGAAACAGTTCCTATACCTTTCGAATGGGTTCAAACAAACATCATACAAGTGATCTAACCTTTCAACAAGGTCGAAATCTTCTACATATCCACCAAGAAGTTCGATATTCAACCTAAACCCAAAGAGGACAATCAACCCAACCTTTCGATAGGATTAAAATCAACCTTAAAGGAACCATCTCAAAGGATTTCAACATAACCAAAAGAAAAGGTTTTGAAAGAAGACCTCATACAAGTTCAACTAAGATGAAAGGTAACTTAAATCAAAGACTCAACCTTTCAACGACGTTAAAAGGTTCAACCCAAGAATCAACAACGAGCAAGTCCAAATTTAAAGGATATCCACAAGGGTATCATATCCTTCATTCAAACTAGTCTATCCACTCTTCTTGGAATAACTTTAGGGTGTTGACAAGATATCTTGTCAACAGCTCGTCAACCACTTCAATGATTGAAAACAATGGGCACAACTCCAACAAAATTGGAGTGATACGAACCAACAGGAAAGCTTCAACCGATGACACCTAATGATTAAGGCTGTCCTCAGTCAACCCATGTAATGTGATCCTCAAAAAAACACATATGTTGCATGCCTACCGGAATATCACAAGAAACTTGGATTACATGCCAAAGTTGCAAAACTTGTGGAAAAAGGAAAATTAAGCTACAACTTAGCCAACTTTCGAGTTTAGTATGAAAGTTATCCAAACATAAGTTACCGGTCATTTGAAGTAACCGCCCTATTAACTGGGGGGCATACACCGATACTCAAATAAAAACTACTGAAAACAATAAGTTCACAAGTTCTGTTACTCTGAACAGAAAATTGTTGCTCCAAATAAAAAAAAATTGGAGGCAATTACAAAATTGGATAAGTGTAAACAAAACAAGCACAAGTACAAAGAATACATATGAATAGACAAACAAGAATACAGTAAAATATCAATGTAATGCTTATAATTGTCTTTACACAGAGTCAAAACGTGGGGACTGTACCCACACAACACTGTCCAACAAAAAGAAAAGACAAACTCCACAACAGAAATCAAATCGGTCGTCACACAAGCTCCTCAACACTTCCTTCCATCGCTCCTCTTTCTGCCCATTGTTGGCAGCTTCTGCTTCTTCTCAGGAGTGGTGTCATTGGCGGTAATATCAACAAACTCCCCAGTGGAAATGTCCTCCTCTTGCTCCACAGCCTTCTTAGAAGATTGTCCATTTGCTTTGTGCTTTTGTGATTTGCGGGAGCTCTTCGAGGCTTTGATCACTTCGACCTTTTCCTTCTTGATCGCGACCTGTTCATGCAGAGTCTTACGAGGCTGATACTTCTGAACTTCCTGCTCCTTAATGTCTGCCACTGTTACGTCACCTTCCAAAGACACAGAGGGGTCATCCAGGCTATGAACCACAGCTTTATTTTTGGACTGCGGCCTAGGCTGCAAGCCAGACACGGACATGGAAACAGGAACAGGAACATAGACGACCAAAGAGGGGTTAGAAATAGCAACAGGTCCGAGTGTTGAGGAGGCTGGCACATCAACAGGAAAGGTAGACAGACCTATAAGATCAAATAAAAAAGCATTAAATTCTTCCTGCTCTTGCGGCGTAATTTGAACGCTCCCAAACTCAAAGGAAGTAAGAACATTACCTACACTAGAGGAATGGTCGAGAATGTCGACTTCATACTCACCGCCTTCACCTTCTTTCAATGGCTCCACTACCCGAGGAAGAGTCTCAAGCTGTGAACTTGCTGGCAGGTGTGGGGCTGCCCTGATGATTCACCAGCGCCAGAAATAAAAGGCTTGGTGAGCGCTTTGGTGGCAGCTGTCAAGGCTGCATCGGTACCTTCTTTCACTCTTTCAACTCGTAAAATTTCTCAGCCCTCGAGCAACGCTTTTTTTGATTCCTCATTAAGGTAAGCATCCTCCAACTCCCGCTCGGTGTCGACAATACCGCTATCAGCAAAATGGGACAAGATTTCTTCCCAGACCAAAGCGAGGGTGCGCGGGAATTTTAGACCCAAGTAGCTGAGACTCCACTGGTGCAACAGGGAGTTAACTGAAATTCAGGATGGCCTCGTCAAGTTTTTCCATCTTTCTTTCAAAAGCATTTTGAAGCTCCAAGTAATATGGTCTAACGACAGCCTTTTCAACTTCAGCAGCAGACTTATCGGCACTGAGCTGCATGACCCTAGCCTATAACATGGCAATTGTCTCAGCTTAGTTGGAAATATTCTTGTTGTGCCCCTCAACGATGAGGTCATGTTCAGCAATGGTTTTCCTTTGAGCCTCAATGGTCGAGTTATAGGCAGCTACTTCTTCTTTTAATTTCACTTTTTCGGCATATAGACAATCTCAATTCTGGCATGCGCTTCTTTCACGTCTTTTAGCAAGTCGGCACTCCTCTTGTCCTCTTGTAGTGCTGCATCTCCTACTCCAGCAGTTTAATTATGGCGTCACATTCTGACAGTGCTTTTCCAAAATCATCCTTCTCTGACTCGAAAGAGAGGATTTCTTGGTATTTATTGCGAATGGTGTCCGCCAGTTGCTTACACAACTTTTCCCACCCTTCAGCTTGGTGTAAATCATGTTAAATAGCTTGAAGGTGTGGCATGTACGAATCTTTGCGAACCGGGTGCAGATCGCAGTCAAACTTAACTCCCTTCAAGAAATAACCGAGGAGCGCTGCCTCAAGTTTAAGGCCGCCCGAGGAAGAATATAGGCAGGTCTCCGGTGAGGACGTGAAGCACCAGAGGCAGTAACAATGGAAGATGGCGGGATGTAAGTTGAAGGTAGAGTAGGAGCAAATGCAACCGGGATTTCTGGACCCGTTGAGGAGCGCATCGGAGAGGAAACCTGTTGTTCCGAAGGATGTGAACGATGAATGAACTTTGTTCTCTTCGATGGCTCCTCCCTCTCATCAAAAGACTCCATTTATCATACCCGCCTTTTTATGATCGGCCCTGATCTCTTTCCTCTTGGAGACGGCTCTTGGCTTCCAGATCCTTTCTACTCCTGTACTCTTCCTCCGTCACTCGCGGTTGATGACAGCCAGAAGAACACCTAGACCAGCACTGGGATCAGTGAATTCCTTGAAGTCATCATAGAGGCCATGTTCTCTTGTCATACCTGGTAGAAAGCATAAATTAAAGTTTTAGAAGCAGAAAATAGGCACGGAAAGAGTGTAAGAAAGTGAGTGTAATCCTAATGAGATGTGTAGTGTGTTTCGAGGAAAGGCTTATATGTCATCATGAACTGGATCGGGCGGCCATCGTGGGAAAAACCGGACTAACTTCGGGTGTAGTACTGCCCGACCGAGGGGGGCACCTCTTCAAGTTTAAAATCTTCCCCCATAAGTGTATCAAAATCGACGTAGACGTCGCTCAAATCTCCGAACTCTACGCCAACATCTTTACACGGGGAATCCTGACGCTCTCTGTTTTCTGGGGCATTTTCTTTATCGCTCACATATGGAGGAGGAGAGCTCGGAAGGATGGGACTCATGCCTGGAGTCTCATCGTACGATTCTGATTCTTCATCATTGGATTCTACGTAGAAGTCGTCACTGGAATTGGACTCATCGCAACTACTATGGAGTTCCCCCTCCTCTTTATCTAAGCCCACTGCAGCCTTGCATTCCCTTTGTTGGAACTCTTCTTCTTCCTCTTCGGGGATCAGAGGCATTCTGACCAAGCTTCTAAATCCAGTGGTAGTAGCCTCTCTTCCTTCACGGGCCTCTTCGGTTGATTCTCCAGACACACCCTCTCTCTCATGAGAAGCGCCTTCTTCAAAACTACGAGAAGAAGAAGTAGATCGTGTCCGAACCCTGGATCCAGCAGGGGAGGGAACTTCAACTTGAACATCGGATCTCCCCGGATGCAACAATCCGTATCGGACCAAGTTCTCATCGGTCAGAAAGACTTTGACAGACCTTTTTTCAGCAACAAAAGCATTTTGGGTCCGAAAAACTTCATCAAGTGACACATCCCTATTTGGCCTTGGGATAACTGTAAGAAGTATGCAACTAGTTAGGAACTCCATAGCAGTGCGTCAGAATTCGATAAATATGAAAAGGAACTTGCCCTCTGTTGTCCAAGGACGATTAAACCCCTCGGGGCATCTAACGAAGAAACACAGCGTCTTGTACTAGGAAAAAGTTACTCTACAGACGCAAAACCATTTTCCAGTTCCTCTGGGCTTCAATTACGATCAAGGATGGACATTTATCTTTTCATTTAAATGATAGAAAGTACCACAACTCATCAAAGTTTGGAGCGTGGTTGAATGTCCACATGAAAAGAACATGTAAGCAAGTCAAGGTAGCATAGCCGTTGGGATAAATTTGGAACGGGGCAATTCCCAAGTTGGAAAGAGTCTCGCGTAGAAAATTTTTAAAGGAGGCACGGATCCATTTAGGCACATATACCGATGGCAAGCGGTATATCCTGATGGAGGCATGTAAGCGAACTCTTATTTTTTTGGGAGACGTACATCCTCTTCTAGTATAACCTACTGCATGCAGATATTGTGCAGAACTTTAGAGAAGACCACTGAAGAAGATCTCTTTGGCGGGTTGAGTAGAACTCTAAAGTTCGGAGGCGTTCGATCCACGACAAGTGCAACCGGGACTAACTGATCGTACTCTTCCTGTGAAGTGGTAGAAGAAAGAGCGAAGGATGATGACTCAGCTGCTGAAAGTGCCGGACTTCCTCCACTCGATTTACGGCGTGAAGATGGGCTCTTCATTCTAAAACAACGGAACTCGCATTCAAAACGGTCAGGTGACTTTATTCTAATTTAGTAATATCCCCTACAACACTTGAATTTCGGAGAGATATCGATTCGCGCCCGCGCGACGGACTTCAGTGTGTACCTGGGCAAATGTAACGTGTTGTCTATAGGGGGTGAGCTTGGTATCCGAAACACAACAAACGCTCTATCCCATATAGGTAGATCGCTCCTAATGAAAATTAAAATGTTTCCTGCATCGTTCCAACTTGTTTTTACTTCATATACCCTTACTCGTTATCGATCAATGATCGATAACAGATCCGTTGTCCGAAGCGATGCTAAAAAATATTCTCACTAAAGGATGCCGAGCATGCAACAAGCAAGCAAGATAGGTCCAAATCCTTCAGAAGAGTCAGGACCAATTAGCAATGTGTCGTGCAGTATCAGCTACAGAAATTGGCATAAGTCAATTCTGGCCTAATGGACGAAGATAGCAAAACGTGTCAAGCATCGAGCCGTGGGTCGAATGTCGTTCTGGGAAAACTCAAGACTTGATTTACTATCTTCCTCCATTGGACCGCAATCAACTAAAACTTCTCACGATCAACATCACCAATGCGACCTAGGGTTGGATCGCACGAAGACAAAGAACTCGTGTCGTGTGAAGGAGATGAACTGGCTGGGCTCGAATAAGTGTTTATCTTGGCTCGAATGGGTAATACAGGCAACAGAAAATAAGAAAAGGGCAAATTATCTTCTAAGTACTCAGGTCGCTAGCGATCCATCATCCATGGATTGCTAGCGACCCGTACAGTTAAAGCCAACTTGGAACAATCAGGTCACTAGTGATCCATCGCCTATAAATCGCTAGCGACCCATGAATTTGGGGGAGAATTTTTCTCAAACTCGAGCTGCGACATCTACCCATCATTTCGAAGCATATGGGAAAGCTATGAAGAGAAATTCAATCTGTTATGACAAGCGATCAGCAGTGTGACCTACTACGTACCTGCAAAACTCTGATATGATCACTTGGAATTTGACAAGCAGATGTTAAAAGCTATAACTTCTAGAGCACGCCTGGTCTCCAACAAAGATGTACTTTGGGGGGAAAATGTTATCTGGGTTTTTGACCTAGCAGGATCCAATAGAAGACGAAACAACTTGATGAAGTCAGAATGGCTCGAAACTCAACCAAAAGGGCTAGAGCAATGAGTTAAAGAGAGCCAAGTCCTGTTACAAAGGCAACGACTGAGTTCGAATAAACCAAGAGACCAGCGTTCGTTCAGTCCAATCACCAGCCAAATACAACTAGCTAGTAAATCGTCATTGAAACAAAGCAACGTGCAATGACACCACAAGAACAACGTCAATATGGGGCAATGAAGTCATTCCAGACATCAAACTCAAAAAATAGTCTAAGTGCATGGATCACTAGCGATCCATACTCGATGGATCGCCAGCGATCCATAAAAAATCATGGATCATTGTGGCACGAGGAAAGTAAAGAAGGCCTAAAAGATGGAAGCAAAAATATGACCATGGATCGCCAGCGATCCATACTTGAACACAACATCCTAGGGAGCTAGCGCAGTAAAGCAATGGGAAAGCATCTAAGTCATTAGCCCACGAGCGAGCTAAGTCTATTGATCGCTAACGATCCATGGTTTTGGCTCGGGTCGCGAGCTAAACTCCTCTATGTCGCCTTATGTCCATCTGTGATCAATTGACGATGTGGCCTAGCCCAGAAGCTCTCCGATCTCTATAAATACCGTCCTTCCTGCAACATAAAAGGGATCTTCTCCGGACTGATTGCTAAAGCTCTGCTAGAAACCTTCTTCACTCTCTACCTCCCTCACAACAATCTCGAAAGGGGTTCACTGTGATTCTCCAATAGATTCCAACTTCTAGCTAAGGATAATCAAAGGCTTTATAATCAAACACTACTTGTAACAGCAATCAGTCATAATAAAACTATAAAGTGGACATAGGCTTCGTTAACAGCCGAACCACTCTAAAAATTCCTTATCTTCTTTCTTTTACTATCTTTTTCTATACTTACTATCTGTGTTATTGCTCTGTCAGAACAGGGCTAGTGCTTTAAAACTCAAACCAAGGTGTTGACCCATTTTTTGGGTTAACATAAACAAACATTAGACAATGAAAATAAGAATGATGATAGGGTTTCAACATTGCTGAATTTATGAAATTGAGGAATATCAAGGTTGATTTTATACAAGGAAAACAAAGTGAAGCTTAGGCAGTTACAAGCTGAACCTGTCTCAAAAGAGTGGATTCCCTCTCGACTTAATTGAAAGGGGTGTTTCGAAAGAGTCCCAGTTTATAATTGGCTAACGATTGATTAAAGAGGAACTGATTCAAAAGGGGTTTATCCTCTGCTACATCTGCAACCCTTTCGAAGGGGTTCCACAACAAAAGTAGCGAAATCATGGAGTCGAAAGCAGCTATGTCATACTAAAGAAACACCAATCCCATTTGACATGATCAGAAGGGCTGAAAATAACCTTTCGACATGATCGAAAGGAATGAAAAGCCAAGATAATTAGTTACTTTCGACCCACTTAAGGGAAAGTTTTCGAGTAGGATGCTACTTCCTTAGCCTGCATTCTAGGGCTAACTCCTTGAAGTCTTTTGATTAAGTCAACTTGGTTGAAAGGTAGAGCTAACTCCTTAAACCGTTTTGATTAAGCCAACCTGGTCGAAAGGTAGAAAAATTTCTTTAAAACCCTTCCAACTAAGTCAACCTGGTCGAAAGGTAGGTTTCGAAAGGATATGTCTTTTCCAAAGCCTGGTCTGGTTTGAGCTCAATTACCTTTCGCATTGCGTTGGAGATGTTGACAAGTTTTCTTGTTAACACTCCTTTTCCTTTCATGTTAGTAGTGTAGATCTATTAATTTATGCAAGTAGTTCAATTCTCTTTTTAGTTAATCAGCTTGCACTATCTTTTGTTTTTGTTTCATGTTGACTCTACGTTTGTTGAAATGATAACAAATATGAGAAGCTAAACCACTTCAATTTTGGGGTAATGAAGCTCTCTAAATCATGTAGATTCAACATTCGGCTAATTTTTGATCTATTTTCGTGCTTAATGACAATATTTGATGTGGTTAAATTTTGTTGTTTAGCTCTGAATTTCATAGTCTATATTGTTGACACCAAATAGGGTATGCTTAAAAAATCATGAATACAGATTACCTCTTCATCTGCATATGATGTTGGTAATGAAGTGGATTTGAGGATCAAAATTTGATGGTCTATATTACTTATTAATAGTAAATAGTTCATGCTTATAATAGATTTTATTTTCAATTTCATTATCATTTTCATAAGAGTTAACAAGTGGTTTAGTGGGCGTGTTAAAGTTTGATGGTTTATGTTGGGCTAATTAATAGCACAAATAGGTCATACTTATGATAAACAGATCAACTAAATTCACTAATGACCAAAAGAAGAGATATCATAATTTCACTATGTTGATTTATGTGATCATGAGAAGGAAGTTGCCTCTAAATTGTCTTCTACTCTCATATTTTTAGTCACTTTCTTTTGTTAGTTTTTTACATTTTTTGTTTAAACAATCACAAGCACTTTGGTTAATTTGATTGAGTAGACTTTAAAATCAATTCAATTCCCTGCGGATAGACCCGTACTCGCCACGTACTATAATTGTACGCTGTGAGCTTGCGGTTATTTTTATTACAATTTTAACGGTGGTTTTCTAAATCGATAGAAAATTCGTCGATATTCAACAAGTTTTGGGCACCGTTGCCGGGGAATTAATTTGATTTTCATTCTATTCTTCAAATTATTTTTGTTTTATTTTACTGTATTTTCATTTTGTGTGTTAATTGCATTTAAAAAAAATTATATTGTGTTGTGTATTTGTTTTTGATTTGTGCTTCCATTTGTTTGTTGTGCTTGTTTCTTTTCTATGTTGCATTTGCATTTCTATTACAAAAAAATACTCAATTGCACTTGAAAACAAAATCAAATTTATTTTTCATTCACAGGTTTCTATTTCTATTTTGAATTACATTGTATTTACATTTTTCATATTTCTGCATTTACATTTTACATTTTTTTTTCTCTGCAACTTTCCTTCATGCAACAGCAACCGTGCCATATCATTTTTAGTCCATCTGCCTTGCCTTGCCTCATTAACTCCCCACATCTCATCTTTAACTCACCTTTAACCGCCAAACCTTCCCCTTCAACCACCATTGCTTCACCGCCTACTTACTCTCTTCCCACTACCACTTCTCACTGCCAACATCTACCTCAAACAACATATCACTACTCACCTTTCATCAATACTGCCAAAACCACATGAACATCCATTCATACAAACTCCACCACCACACAAAACTGCTACCAGTAAACCACCACATCACATCCTCGCTGACAAACTGCTCCTAACCATCACTGCCCACAACCCCCATGTACTACCATTTTCTCTTCCATTACAACTGCTTCAAGCACCACTGTATACAAACTCAACCAACTTCTGTTAACCATTTGTATGCACATACAACTTGCATTTCTAAGCAACTACTATTAACTAACAACTATTGATAACCAACTACTATCGACCCTGCAACTACTTCATATCATAAATGCAACACTTCAACATTTCCATAACACTGTTAAATTCACTTCCATTTCATCGTGCTTTTGTCCCACTTCAAACTGCCTGCCCTTCATCAGTTCAACCATATCACAAACCATAACTTTCTACAAAACTTCCGCTAAACCTTCCAAAACAGTGCATATCACCACTACGCATAGAAAAAATTCATCAGTACCATCATTCCTCTACATACATCACATAACAATCTCCCTGTCATCCCTTCCTGCATATCACATAACAACCTCTGCATATATCACATATCCCTCTGTCACCCCTAGTAGCATCCATCACAACTGCAACTTCATCACACTCCTCTACCAAACTGTCTTCATCTCCACCTCTACCACACACTACATCGCCATAATCAATCCATCTACCTTTCACCATCAAAGCACTTCCACAAACAATCTTCCCATCATCTTTCCATACTACTTACAATTGCCCAATATTTAAAAAGCCATACAATACAACTTCCTGCAACATCACTTCCCATGCCATCCAATTAGCTTCATATATCTTCATCACTAACCTCCTACGGTGCGACAACAAACCAACCTCCAGCTACTCCTACAATCGACATATCAGAACAAAAAAAATATCAATCTCCTCAACCCCATCGACTTCTCCAATCCTCTAGCAACCGCATATCGAAATCACCGCAACCCCATCGCCTTTGCACAACATCACTGCAATAGTTAAAACCATGAATATAACTCCTCAAAATCGCCTCATCCCCAAATCGCAAAGACTTCACCTCCTTCATCACTTGTAATCGCCTCAGCGAACTCCACCTCCTCCTCTTAGCCGAATCAAAACACAGAGAAATTGGTTTTATTTTAATTTTTTATTTGAAGAGGAAAGTCGACAGTTTTTATTTAACAGAGAAAGCAAATGAACGGGCGAGTGATAGTGGTTTTGATTTCTTAGTGGACCGGGTTTTTGTGTTTGGATTGTTTGGATCGGTTAATTAGGGGTAGTATAAGTTTGTTTTTTTAGTTTACTTTGTTAAGCTTTCATTCATTTGTTTGGATTGTTTTAGTTTTTTTTAAGATTTCTTTGTTAAGATTTACCAAAAAAAGAGTTATTTTCAATTGCTTTAGTTTGTTTGTTCTAGTTTCTTCTTTGATATATATATATATATAAAGAGTTGTTTTCAATTATTTTAGTTTGTTTTGTTTTTCATTTGTTTTAGTTTCTTCTTTGATATATACATATATATATATAATGGTATATATCTTGTTTTTAGTTTCAAGTTGCAAAAGCAGAAATTTAAAAGGAAGAATCACTTGCTAGTTCACTCTGCTTGTCAAATTGCTTGTTAAAAAATTTCTTTGAAAAATAAATAATTTGCTAATAATTCTGCTTCGGTATCGTGCATTTGTCCCTTGTTTTTTTTTTGTTTTGCATTGTTGGTTGCTTGAATTTTCAAAAGTTTCAAAAAAAAAAAATACATTCGTAGTTGCATTGTTTAAATCACGTTTAATTTCAGTTTTGCATTCATCTCATTTTATTTTTATTTCTAAGGGCAACACCCAAATCCACATATGGTGGTGGATTTCATCACCCCTTCCTTAACCCATAAATTGCATTTCATCTTAGAATTTGCTAATAATAACGATTAGACATCAGACTTAAGGGTATCGCGAGCTCACCTAGGGCTTAATTGTATCTTGACAAGTTATCTTCTTTGAACAATTTATTCTCTTGGTGTCTAGGCTATGGGAGAGCAATAAGCAGTTATAAATATTATGGTGATTCGTAAATATTATACTGATTGATTCTCTGAAGGTACTTAAACCTTCGGTTGCTTTGCTACGGTGATTCGTGGTGCACCAATAACTCCTCTCCGTTACCTTGTTAAGAACTATTTTGTTGAATTAAAAAAAAGTGTGATTATACAATATTGGGTTAGGAGCTACTTAGGATAGAAATCTTTTAATTAAGCCCTTGCATTCATTTAGTTGCATTAGTTCATGCATATTTAAAAAAAACAAAAAAAAATCAAAATCCAAAACAAAAAAACTATAAATTCTCCTTAACTTAGTTTTTAAATCTTTTCATTTGAAAAAAAAAATCAATATAATTTGTCTATGCGTAGTGGTGGTATGCACCCTTTTGGAATCAAATCACCCTTTTGTTGGAATGATAACAAATATGAGAAGCTAAACCCCTTCAATTTAAAGGTAATGAAGCTCTCTTAATCATGTAGATTCAACATTTTGCTAATTTTTGATCTCTTTTTGTGCTTAATGACAATATTTGATATGGTTAAATTTTGTTGTTTAGCTTTGAATTTGATACTTTATATTTTTGACAAAAAATAGGCTATGCTTAAACAAACATGAACACAAATTACCTCTTCATCTAAACACGATGTTGGTAATGAAGTGGATTTGAGAACCAAAATTTGATAGTCTATATTATTAATCAATAGTAATTAGATCATGCTTGGAATAATTTTTATTTTTAATTTCATTATAATTTTTATAAGAGTTCACAAGTGGTTTAGTGGGCGTGTTAAAGTTTGATGGTTTATGTTGGGCTAATTAATAGTACAAATAGGTCATACTTATGATAAACATATCAAATGAATTCACTAATGACCAAAAGAAGAGAGATCATAATTTCATTATGTTGATTTATGTGATCTTGAGAAGGGAATTGCCTCTAAATTGTCTTCTACTCACATATTTTTATTCACTTTATTTTGTTAGTTTTTTACATTTTTAGTTCAAACAATCTCAAGCTCTTTGGTTAATTTGATAGAGTAGAGTCTGAAATCAATTCAATTCCCTGCGGATCGACATGTACTCACCACGTACTAAAATTGTATGTCGTGCGCTTGCGGTAAATTTTATTATAATTTTTCGGTGGTTTTCTAACTTGATAGAAAGTTAGCCGTTAAATTGTAGGGCTACTTGCCACTAGACCCTCGGGGAAATTTACCATATCATATATTAGTAGTAGTGGTTCGTTATAAAAATCTTCAAATTACAAGGACTAATCACTATTGATCCTATGGGTGATTCACAAAAAAAGGATATGGCAGAAGAAGTGCCTTCGGTTTATCCTGTTCCTGGACAACTTGTCTGGACAAATGTCTGACGTTGCATTTTAAAATCACATTAATTGATTTTTATAAATGTGTCATCTGCTTAGTGGCGAAGAAGGCAACTTCTATTAGCTTAACACCCTTTCCTAAGACGTACGAGCTTAGGAGTTTTTCGTTTATAGAAATCAGTTGTGTGATTATGGAATGACAAAATGGCATAAGAGGAAAGATGATGTGCTATGTGAAAGGTAATCGTTACCTTAAGCCTCACACCAGAAATTGCCAAAATGGGGTAGATGTGTCAAGGCTATGTGGTTTGTAACTGTTAGGGTATGATCATCCCCTTCTAGATATATTTCTACCAGCTATTACATTTGCGTTTAAATTGTTGTGGTGTATGATAAGAGACGTCTCGGATAGGTCGGTAACAACCAGGGTGATACCATATTCGGTACTACCTAGGAAGAGCTAGGTCGGTCTTGTGTTAGTAGAGGACCATCGGTTGGGCCTCGGCACATTCTTCTAGAGATGTACTGCCGGAAGGTTATCCCTTCACCTAGTCATTTGTATGGAAATCCATCCTATAATAAGTGCTTGCCAATTTGTTTGTAGAACCCACTTCATGTCTAGTATGTTGGAATTTAACTAATGTAACAATTTAAGCTAAGATTAATAATGATGGTAAACTTGTTTTGGAAATTTTTTTATAAAATAAATATTTTAAAGAAATATAGATAATGCGATTGAACATCATTTTATCGATAAACAGCTTTTTTCTTGTCAAAAGTTGTTCAAACTTTTTTGCATACACTTATTTGCTTAGGAAATTAATAAAATGAAATAAAATTTTCTTACCATTTATGAAAATAAACATTTAGATAATGTCATCGATGATGACATCAAAGATATTATGTAAATAAGCTTTTAAGAAAAGACTTAACTCATAAGTGTTAGCGCCAAAATTGGTCACTAACCCCCAAATCCAGATGAAAGCACCAAATACCAGTCACAGCTCAGAGATAGAGTATATGTAGAGAGTAATAATGTGAAGAACGGTTAAAACTAAAATGGAAGCAGTAAAGAACAACAGATTTTATAGTGGTTCGGCTAACTCCGGCCTACGTCCACTCCAGAAGTTTGCTTTTTATTGCTGTAATAATCGATTACAGTTACAAAATGCCAGAGTTGCCTTAGCCTTAGAAAAGAGAAAGTAAGAGAGCAGAAAGAAGATCCCCTTTTCTGGAGCCCTACATGCTCTATTTATAGACAAGTTCAGGTAGTTGTTGGGCTCTCTGAGTAACCTGAGCCCATCAGGGCCGAACGGCCCATGCCGAACCATAATGCCGTGTCGGACGCACTTGTGTGCCGAACAGGGTAGCTATGCCGAACGTACTCACGGGCCGAACGAGGTAGCCATGCCGAACGACCTATCCAATGCCGAACGATCCATCAATGCCGAACAATCCTTGATGCCGAACGTACTCGCATGCCGAAAGATCCATCGATGCCGAACAATCCTTGATGCCGAACGTACTCGCATGCCGAACGATCCATCAATGCCGAACGATCCTTGATGCCGAACGTACTCGCATGCCGGACGAGGTTGCTTATGCCGAACGTACTCGCAGGCCAAAGTAGCCATGCCGAACGATCCATCAAACGCCGAGCCATCGTCTTCATGCCGAACGTGTTGATGTGCCAAACGAGGGTTGGATGCCGAGCAGAACTTAGGCCGGACGATACCTTGGCCGAACGCTAACCAGGCCGGTCCATGTCTTGGTCGAACGTTACTGAATTCCGAGTGCCCCTGGATGCCGAACGAAACCTGATGCCGAATAGTTTCTAATGTCGAGCGCCCATCATGCCGAACCATGTTTAATGCCGAACCATGTTTCCTAGACCCAAATTATAGTTGATTCATCTTTATCCAATCATATTTCCATCTCCCAAGCACATCGCGTCATCCATCCATCTAGTCGACTGAATCCATCGTATACCAACCTCGACGAACGTGCAATTGAGTAAGTTAAACCTGTCTGTCCGCGTCCTTGCCAAAAGGCGGGTTAACACTTGCCCACCAAAACATTCCTTGCTTTGAAAGGTAAGTTTTGAATAGCCTCAAGTCCAATATCCTGATCCATTTCCGCGACTGTTCCGATTCGATGTCTGATTCCTATCCAGTAACCAAGTCCTTATCCAATTCCACATCCATCTGAACCCGACTACCGAGTTCCAATCCATCCATATCCAATAACCTATAACCATATCCGTGACCTCTCCGGGCTGATATCCAAATCCGGGACCGCTCCGGGTCCTTGTCCGAATCCTTAGCTATTCATAGCCAATATCCAAATCCGTAACCTCTCCGGGTTCATGCCAAGCGCGATCCACACTTGACGACCTATGTTAAGTAATCCCATGGTGTTCATGGTTCAGTGTCCCTGAACGTCGGATAATGTCGTGGCTTAAGTCCTAAGCCGGATCCTGGTCACTCCGGACCCTTGCCGAGCATAGTCCATACTCGACGACCTAAAATAGTAACCAATAATATATGGCCTAAGTCCTAGGCCGAATCCTGGTCTCTCCGGACCATTGCCGAGCATAGTCCATACTCGACGACCTTTTAGCCAAAAATCCAGAGAAAATCCAATCAAAATCCAAATAGAAAACCAGAAATCCAAACCAAAAAATAAACATCCAAACCTGAATCCAAACCAGAAAACGAGCAAAATAGGGAGTTCAAACCAAACTCCAAAACCAAACCAGAAAAAGCAAATGTCCAAGTCAAAGGAAAAAACAAATTTCAAAAACCAGGGCGTCTCGGTAAGTCATCATCTCAGAGCATGCCTGAGGGTTATCTCCGACCCCGTACATGAGTAAGTGATTTAACCGTTTGCCTAGAGTTTGTTACTTATTCCAAACCATTAAAATTATTTGATGACCAATCGGCCACCATTCCTGGGTCTCATGCCCTCGTCATTCAAGGTAGGCGGTGGCTGCTCCTGTTCCACCGCCGCATTCCGAGTTCCGACATACTATCGCAACTGACCATTCCTTATATGCTCCTCGATTATATCCTTTAGATGTCGGCAGCTGTTAGTATCATGCCCGTCCAGGTCATGAAAGAGACAGTGCCTTCCCGATGCCCTTTCACGTTCTATGGGTTCTCTCCTCGATGGCCTTCGATAGGGAAGGCGATCTTGAGTATCTAAGAAAATCCGTTCCAATATTGCATTCAATCCTGTGTAAGTGGAGAACTTTGGTTCTCCCCAGTGCTTCCTTTTCCCTTTATCCTCGCCCCCACCCGAGCTTTCACCGGGTAGTCCTCCATCCTTAGTCGTGTTTACTTCCTTTGGCCTCATGTCCAAACATGCATCTTCTTGTGGAAGAAATCTTTCAGCTTCATGAAAGAATTCCCCAAGATCCAACGGTGGGTCCCGTATCAACGATACTTTGAAATCCGAATTATCTCTGACTCCTGATACCGCAGCCATTAGAACCATTGATGGATCTGGCCGATCCACCGAAGCAACTGCTGCGTTAAATCGAGTTAAGAATGTCCTGAGCGATTCATCTGCCCGTTGTTTGATTGACGTTAGCGTCATCACGTTCTTTGGCCTTTTTATGTGAACTCGAAACTGACTTAAGAACTTGTCCACCAGTTCTGTCCATGTTCCAATGGATCCATCCTCAAGTTGTCTAAACCACATAGCAGCAATTTCAGTTAAGTACAAGGGGAAACATCGGGCCATAACCTCCTCCGTTGCCCCCCAGCACTTCCATATGCCTAGTGTACCTCATCAAGTGGTCAGTGGGATCCGTCTTCCCGTTGTATACTTCAAGAGTGGGTAGTTTGAAATCGGAAGGATTCCTAGCTGCCCTGATGTTTCGGGTAAACGGACTTTTGTTAACTCCCTCTGAATCCCTGTTTGTCAGACCTCCGCGAATTGTCCGCCTGATAATGTCAGCCAATCCAGTGTTTCCAACCAATCCAGACTGCCCCCCAAGTCCCCGAGGGAATTCTGGCACATATTCTTCATCACGTACTCCTGTATTCCTATCGATGCCAGGCCGCGTAGCATTATCCGGTATCCCTCCATGAACTGGTCCAGCATCACCTGGTGGTGTGCCCCCGAGTCTAGGTCCATCTAGATTGTTAACTGTTTGTTGATTGGGAGCTGCCCCCTGCTGATTCACTCCGTCTGTCCGTTGGTTGAGTTCCTCTGGTCCAGCTCCACGATCTTGAGCAACTGCAGTTCCTGGTTGTCCAAATTGCCTAAGAAGAGCCTGCATCATCTCCTCTTGCCGTTTCATCATCTGCTCTTGCATAGAATTCATCATCACTTGCATCTCATCCCGAGTTATGTAGATGGATGCATGACCCTCTCTAGCTCCAGAAGATGCCGCTTGACTTCCTTCCTAATTGCTCCTTTCCACTGCTTGCTTCCTCGTTGGTGGTCTTGCCATTGCTTTCTAAGATCCAAGTTCCTAACTCCAAAATTCCTGAGTGTTTCAATTCTCAGTGAAAGCACCAAAGTGTTAGCGCCAAAATTGGTCACTAACCCCCAAATCCAGATGAAAGCACCAAATACCAGTCACAGCTCAGAGATAGAGTATATGTAGAGAGTAATAATGTGAAGAACAGTTAAAACTAAAATGAAAGCAGTAAAGAACAACAGATTTTATAGTGGTTCGGCTAACTCCGGCCTACGTACACTCCAGAAGTTTGCTTTTTATTGCTGTAATAATCGATTACAGTTACAAAATGGCAGAGTTGCTTTAGCCTTATAAAAGAGAAAGTAAGAGAGCAGAAAGAAGATCCCCTTTTCTGGAGCCCTACATGCTCTATTTATAGACAAGTTCAGGTAGTTGTTGGGCTCTCCGAGTAACCTGAGCCAATCAGGGCCGAACGGCCCATGCCGAACCATAATGCCATGCCGGACGCACTTGTGTGCTGAACAGGGTAGCTATGCCGAACGTACTCACGGGCCGAACGAGGTAGCCATGCCGAACGACCTATCCAATGCCGAACGATCCATCAATGCCGAACAATCCTTGATGCCGAACGTACTCGCATGCCGAACGATCCATCAATGCCGAACGATCCTTGATGCCGAACGTACTCGCATGCCGGACGAGGTTGCTTATGCCGAACGTACTCGCAGGCCGAGGTAGCCATGCCGAACGATCCATCAAACGCCGAGCCATCGTCTTCATGCCGAACGTGTTGATGTGCCGAACGAGGGTTGGATGCCGAGCAGAACTTAGGCCGGACGATACCTTGGCCGAACGCTAACCAGGCCGGTCCATGTCTTGGTCGAACGTTACTGAATGCCGAGTGCCCCTGGATGCCGAGCGATCCCTGATGCCGAACAGTTTCTAATGTCGAGCGCCCATCATGCCGAACCATGTTTAATGCCGAACCATGTTTCCTAGACCCAAATTATAGTTCATTCATCTTTATCCAATCATATTTCCATCTCCCAAGCACATCGCATCATCCATCCATCTAGTCGACTGAATCCATCATATACCAACCTCGACGAACGTGCAGTTGAGTAAGTTAAACCTGTCTGTCCGCGTCCTTGCCAAAAGGCGGGTTAACAATAAGTGCTATGTAAAGGAGAAGTGATGGGAGGTGAGCCTCACATGACATGAGAGAGGGGTGAGAACAAGCTTATGCAAAACCATTCAAAGCTTATAAAAGGAGGGGAACCCCCTTGGTAATAAATCACAAATTCCCAAAGTTTAGAATGAAGTAAGGGAATAAAAATGGTGGAAGTGCTTAAGCAATAATCCACTAATTCTTCTCAAGCTTTTTCAAGTTTGAACCAAATCATCCCCAGTCTCTTCTAAACTTTGGCTATAGGCCTAAAACATTATCGAAAGCATGAATATCAAGTCAATGTGGAAGAAAAGTGAGAGGAAGAGGGAGATCCATAAGGGGCCATGAGCCTTGGTTTGATAGTACTAAAGTTTTGATATTTACGGTTTTAATGATAGTAGGAAGTGGTTCTTTGATTCTTTGGCGTTTTTCATGTGTTTGGCTTGGATCTAAATGAGTTGTCTCACTATCTTATAAATATATATTGTGTATACATATGTTGTGTTTGAATTATAAAGTTAAAGTGACATTAACTAGTAAGATTATAAAATTTGGAGCCCTCTTGCCTTTGATAAAAAAATGACAACTTCATATTTTATTATATCGCTTCTATTGCCCACTTAAACATGTGATGTAGCCTTGACTTGATGTTTAAATGGTTATTTGAATTGTGTGTTCAATTTAGGTATGTATAAAAGTGTTTGAAGCGAGAATAGTTGTTATAACACTATGCCACAAAGTGAATAAGATAACTATGATCACACAACATATAGTAAATTTTCTACTGTCTCACTTTTCACATAATATATGAAAAATCATACATTTATGACATAACCTATGAAATCATTATTTTATTAAAATTTCTTACTCGTCATTCGACAACATTTTAGTGTCGTGAAGAAAATTCACCCTTTTAGATTCCAAGTTGGACTTTGTTTTTAGACAATATTTATTTGTTGTTTGATTGAAGTTATCAAAAAATTTAATTCTGGGTCGATATAAATATTTTGGTTTCCCCCTCAACATTGTCAACATAGTATCTTCCCTCTTCTAATTAATTTTATTCTCAAACAATATTTATTTGTTGTTTGGTTCAAGTTATCAAAAAATTTAGTTTTGGCTCCATATAAATATTTTGGTTTCCCTCTCAACTTGGTAATTTGCCCTCCTATAATTATTTTTTAGTTTCACACTCTCTCGATACTCTCTCACTTTGAAAACCCAATCTCAATAGAACCCGACTCTCATCTCGGTAGAACCCTAATATCAACTTCCTTTTGTCTTCAAGGTGTCTTCTGGAATTAGGATTTCCTAATCGAGCCGCTTTAAATTCGTTCGCATCATCTTTTTCCTATCCTTCCTTGTTGATTACATATTTTGATTTACTGGTTATTGATGGTTGGGGCTTCTCCTTGTCAAGTGTTCTTCGATTGATATTGGTACAATTTCTACCCCTTTAGATTTATATTGTTCTCGACTTCGATGCTTCGAGTTAAGATTGGTGCGTGATTTATTTAAGTTTTTCTCTTTGGTTTTTCTTGAACAGAATCATAATTATTGCCAAGGATGATAGTGTGATTTGTATAGGAAACAATTCCTTATATTTTTTTAGTATATTTGACTTTGAAAATTTTAGTCTTTCCTCTTCTACCATAGATTTTTGATCATATGACTTTGAGATTCTCGACTTTGTAAATACATGAAAATATATTCGAAAATGTTTTTGAGATACTTGAATATATTTCGAATATATCATTATTTCCTTAGGTTTGGCTTTGATTTGATCAAGCTCACTGCTTTAATTGTATTACTATTTTTTGCTTGCGTCCTAGAGCACTTTGCTTCTACTTGAGTATATGTATGCTTTTGGATTCAATTTGTATTCCTTCTTGAATAATGATGCATCCTTTCATGTCAGTAAGCACGATGCAGAAAGACACTATTATCCTAACCTAGTTGATCACTACCAGTTTGAATCTTTTATTTGCATGTCCCTCCTCTATGTCGTTTGTCAGTGTGTGCATTTAATTTGCTTTTTGTTTTTTTCCTAATGCTTGACACTAAGTGATATACTTGTTGCCATCACTTGTATGTGTTGTAGTTACTTGTATGTTGTTTATTGTATTTGCATTTGCATTTGCTATGCTGGCACTTGCACTTGTTGCTCTAATCTTGTGGGAAACTGTCCCTTTCTGGTTTGTGTTGTTTGGCTAAGATGCTTTATATATTCATAGCTTGTACATGCCTGAGATTGTTTTTGAGCACTATCTTGAATTCTTGCTCTGGCTTATCTTCCGGGTGTACTTTTGTGTTTCCTGTATATGAGCACACTTGACTGAACCTGGTTAGCATCTTAGATGTGCATGTGTTATGTTCTTTGCTGTTTCATGTGCTTGTGCCTTTACTTGTGCATTTGCACTAGTATTCTACCCATCGCACATGCTTGTCTGATATAGTTTGCACATGTGCCTAACTTCATTTGATAGTTCATGTGTATACTTGAGTTCCATTTCCATAACCATTCTTGTTGTATTCTTGATGGTTTAGCTGGAGCACTTGTATACGTCCTTTGAACTATTCAGTGTGCACCTAAGTTGAGCCCGACACTGCTTGGACTTGACCGCACATATGCACTTGCGTTCTGCCCGGCTTGCTTGGAGTTGACCTTGTGCACACTTGCACCGCGTTGAGCCTTTGGCTTAACCCTTGAAATTGTCCCTGATATTTTATCGATGCTCAGTCTTATGATATTCACAGTGATATACTATGGATATCGTAAGCTATTCATGCACACTTCACTTTTGTCACGGTCTAAAACATGAAAAAAAAACAACCCAAATAACCGAGGAAATATTAAACCAAAATTATAATTTTATTTATATAAATTCTGTTTGTTTCTTTTTTGTTTTACTACATTGTTTATTTAACATGTATAGCGGACGACTGGACACAGGCTGGAGCAAGAAGTTACCAAAAACAAATTCAAATGAGAGCAAAAATGTTGTATATGAGAGTGTGAAATAGTGTATGATGAAAGTTGTATTGTGTTTAAAAATGTAAATATAGTGGAAGGAAAATGTGTACTATTTGAATTTGAATTGAACTAAAGTATATGTTTAAACAAAATTGTGATTTATTTATTTCATTCAACAAATTTTTATTTCATTCGGTGAATAACATGTAAGTGTAGTTGATATTCATATTAGTCAATATTTATATGTTGTCTAATAGAAAATTCTAGGAATGATATTATAACATCAAACAACAGACGACTTTTTTTCTTTATTGTGTTAATGCAAATCAGACGACGAGGAACGCCTGTGGTCTGATGTGCAACAAGAAAGCACTAAATTATATGACAGACAGTTATGCTTTCAGACAAAGGGGCATATCTGTTCTCTGATGCATTTTTTGGCATAATGTAAGTGCACTTCGATATTCCTTAAATTTAACATTTGTAAATTGTATATTTATGATTTTAACTTGGGATAATTTGATTTGGTTATTCTCTGCACATATTTTGGTACATCGAACAACAAAGAGATGGTTTGGATAGCTATAGAAATTATCAACCAATGTTGTGAAAGTTGAAGCAAAAATGTGGCAATAAATATACTTTATAAATATAGCTTGTTTTGCAGAATTTTTATAAATAAATTGGAAGATAAGATTAGGAGTTTCTTTCCATGGTTATTAAGTATCCTAAGGGTAGTACTAATTATAAAAAAATTCAAGTCATAAATCATTTTTAGAGTTGTTAAAATATTCATAAAAATCGTGCTTTTCAAAGTTGTTTTTAACAAGACTTTAATAGCATTTATAAATACTGCAGTAAGTTGCTTATTTTTTAAGTGTTTAAAAATGACATTTAAATTTGGTGTTTTTCTCTAATCGTTTTAACAATGTTTTCGAAGACATTTTGAAGTATTTTAGAATTTGTTTGTATTTAAATATATTTCTGACAATTATATGTGTAATTTCGAAGCAAAGAGGTTTTATAATATATGTTATCCATAAAATATTCTCAAGAGTGGAAATATGAAAGAAGGAGCAAGAGCATTGGTGAAGTTCAGAAGGCATTAGATTGGTTTTTGTAAGCATTAAACAAGGCTTTCGATAAGAATATAAAGGAAGGATTTATAAAAGGAAACATAGATCATAAAACCTTTCAGAAGAGCCGAGAGGATGCTGCAGCAGAATGATAGATAAATAATAAGCTTTCAAAGAGGTCGAAAGGTACCTTTCGAAGGCAATGGATAATAGGTTTTCAGCTTTCGAAGAGGTCGAAAGGTACCTTTTGAAGGCAATGAATAGCTTGCTTCCTACATGTTGGCCAAGCCATTCGAAACGATTTGTTTCATCTTCATCTACCTTCTTCAGAAGAACTTTTGGCCAAAACAACCCTTTCGGAAACATATATTAGCCTTTCGAATTGGTTAAATCCATCAACACCTATGAAGAAAATTACATGAATTCAATATAATGTCCTCAAACACAAAAAGATAAGGTTCTACACTAGCCAAAGAGGATGATTTCGAATAGAATCATTTGTGGCAGAGCTTTCTACTATGTTTTGACTCATTCGAAACCCAAAAAGATCATGTGTCGGCAACGTCGAAACCAACACCCTTGCTAACTTACATAGCACATTAACAGCCAAGCAAAGAGCTCCTCTATTTACCTTTCGATGAAGTCGAAAGCGATCAAGCGATATACCTTTCATTGAAGTCGAAAGCAAACATGCAAAATAGAAGGAAGCCTAAGTTTTAGCGGCAGCAAAAGATCTTCAAGATTAACCTTTTGACTGGGTCGAAAGGTCTGATTCAAAAAAGTAAAGGCAGAAATATGAAGGAGAAAGGTTAGGAGAAAAGGCCTTTCGACTACATCAAAAAAATATGCGCGAAAGGAGTAAAGCGGAGAATCCGGCCATGTCGAAAGCATTGGTTTAGGGGATCCGATTTCACTCACTTCTCACTTGTACTTTCTAAAGCTGGTAAAACCATAATTTCCAAATCAAATTAGGGATAATATTACTTTGTAAACTTGAGCTTCAATTAGTAAAAGGATATATTTTCAAAGCATGTTTATAGCATTCTTGGAGACAATAGTTGGTTAAATGACTTTGTGTAAGTTTGACTGAGGTCTGTCTGTATCAACAGGCTCGAATGTTACCTTTCGAGGAAGTTGAAACGACTCGATTTAACAAATTTCCCTAACTGTAAAGTCCCAACCTTAAGCCACCTTGGTCACTTTGATAAATGGGTTTCGACGGAATCATAAACCAGTTGAATAGGCTCAAAAGTATGATAAATGGTAAGCAAAACTTTCGACCTAGTCAAAAGGTTATGTAAGAAGGAACTTCAACCACCTCAACCTCATTTGAAAGACAGTCTTAAGAATATATATAGGTCTTAACTATCCTTATCTCTTCGAAAGGTGCATTCGAAAGAGAAACCAACACGTTCAACTCAATTTTGGGGTGTTAACAAGTTTTCTTGTTAACATTCCTGGCGCTAAAGGAGGGCTTGAACCTCTGATTCCCGATAACTTCCATTACAGATTAATTGCATAGAGTTCTTCATTCAAGGGGAGAAAATGGTAAGATCAAGGAATAACAACAACTTCCCAAATGAAGAAGCTACATCACAATCCACTTTGGAAAACAATATTGTCCCAAACTTTAACTTAGAGAATATGGAAGTTGGACAACCTTCTACCCTGATAAGACTGGAAAACAATGAGATTAATGTCCAGAATCTACAACAATAAATGATAGCTATGCAAGAATTTTTTGATGGGGCTCTATATCAAGTATCATGGAAGGTTATCAAAGGAGAAGATGAAGCACAATCTCTAAATAAAGATCAAAATGAAAACCTAGAAAGTCAAGCTAAAAGAGCCCTTGAGCAATCAAATAGTTTAACCTCAAAAGATAGAGGAAATCATAGCAACAACATTCTCAACTAGATCACAAGGGACATTGTAAAGGATGTACTCAATAAACTAGAAAAATATGTTATCCTACAAAAGGCTCCTTTTTCAGAAGAAATTATGGCAGTTAGCATCCCTTCTCACATCCAAACTCCCCTACTAAAGTATGATAGAACTACTGATCCAGATGATCACCTTTTAGCTTTTGAAAGCTGGATGGACCTATATAGTGCTCTTGGGCCAATTCGTTGCAAATTTTTCTCGGTAACTTTTCGAGGAGCAACTATCAAATGGTATAAGAATTACCAAGTGTAAACCATCCGTTCTTGGAAATAATTTTCTTATGACTTCGTGACACAATTTCACATATCTAATGATCCAATAACAGATTCTTACATGTTAGTTGACATTAAGCAAAGGCCCGAGGAATTGCTTGGTGAATACCTTAAAGGATTCAACATGGAAGCATTAAAGGCCGAAGACGCCACCAATGTAGAAAAACTGATGGCAGTTCGTTCAGGACTAATCAAGCAAACTCCTTTTTAGAGGTAACTTCATATCCATGGGTGTAAAGATTTACGACACTTCTATTCCCAAGCCAAGAAGTTTGTCCAAATGGAAGAAATTCTTCATGCCATGAAGAAATCTCAGCAAAAACAGAAGGAAGAAAAATTTGACTACAACAATCCCAGCAAAAAGTCTACATGGAAGGAAAACGAAAAAGGCAGTCAAATGGTGACACCTAAATCAAGACCAATGGAATTAAACAAACCTTTTTCCTATATCTTTGCCATGACAAAAGATGATGAGAATTTCTCCATTTCCTATAAGACAAGACTCCAGTTGAACCCAAAGAAGGAAGGAATTACTGTGCTTATCATAAAGTGATTGGACATGAAAGTACAATTGCAATGTTTTGGAAAAAATAGTTAAGAACCTAATATCAGAAGCACTTGAATATGAATAAAATCACATATTTCAAAAACAACATTTTACTGATTACATTTCAAAACAAATTCATATCCAAGTTACATAATCCTATATCGTTTCCAAGGTAAAGATTAATTATAATCATTACAAAATTATGCCAAGAGCGATATATGACGATGCCCCCTTGGTTGATCAAAGTAATATAGTCATATCTCACGTAATATACACAGCGGAATAAAAACAAAATGAAACTGCAATTCCTAATTAGCTATCCGTCAGCCACCTGCTCATCTTTGGAAGCTTTATTCGCCAAAAGACTAAAACCTGAAAACCCTAACCCTTAGCCGAGTTAAATCAATTTTGAGTATCCGAGAGTTTAAGGGGAAACAAAAACTTCAAGTCAGACATAAAGCCTAGTGTGAATAATTCTGTTATATCTCGGTTTACTGATATTAAGTGAGACCACGCCGCTTAGCGGAATGGTGTTGGGCTATTTCTCACCACCGAGCCTAGCCGACACCGAACTGGCCTCATTACTGGACGAAGACCACAGAACAAACTTTACCACAAAACCATCTCATTGCCAATCCAAGCTTAATCACCGGACGGAGACCACCGAACCAACTCATTGCCGATCCAAGCTTAATCACCGGACGGAGACCACTGAACCAACTCATTGCCGATCCAAGCTTAATCACCGGACGTAGACCACCGAACCAACTCATTGCCGATCCAAGCCTCATCTCCAACCACCGAACCAACTCATTGCCGGTCCAAGCCTCATCTCCAACCACCGAACCAACTCATTGCCGATCCAAATCTCATCTCCAACCACCGAACCAAAGTCCTACCGAGCCAAAGCATTGCCAGGCCAGATTGTAGCAGCCCAGGCCCACCAGCTGCTATATACCTCCAAGACCCCTACCGCCAGCCTCACTCTATAAATAGAGGGGCAGGGGTACAACAATGGGGGAGAAGTTTTGAGAGCTCAAGCACGGAGAGAACTTTCAAACAACTTTCTTTTACTTGTATAAAAGCTTTGTACTTGTAATCAAAAAAAGAGAAGAGAAATAACATATAAAGTGGACGTAGGCACATTCTGGCTGAACCACTATAAATCTGCGTGTCTTTTTACAGTTTTAGCCCCTGTTTTTCATATATTTGCATAAATCACTCAAATCGCTAAGAACAACATAAGATCTACTAAATCATACAACTTTGAGGTGTTTGTCCATTTTTTGTGCAAACATTTTTGGTGCTTTCATTGAGAGCTAGAAGCTCGAAGCTTCAGCTTCATCCGCTTAACAAGTTTTCCTAACAGCATCGTCCGCCACTTGGAAAACATGCCTCCCAAACAGAGAAAAGATGTTAACAAAGGAAAAAACATCGCATCCAGCAGTCTTCCAGATCCAGCTGTCACGAATCAAGTAAATCGTCCTCCTCCAGCAACAGTAACAAATGAAGAACAGGCTAACCCAACTACTTCTGCCACAGAACAGCCTGCAGCAATTACTAGAGCAGATCTGGATAGAGTTGTGGTTGAAGTAACTAACCGCTTCACGTCCCAGCAGGAAGCCTTGGTGGACCATCTCATGTCACGCTTAAGGGACGCTGAAGAATCCAACCACAACACTGAATCATGGGGCGAGTCCCAGTCTGGAGGATCTCAGAGACAACAAAGATCTTCCTTCTTCGAAGGAGCTAACGGCAGAAGTAGCCGTGGTAGGAGCCGAGACCGAGTACAGCCCGAAGTTAGGCCTGAGGAAACGTTTGGTACCGAACCCAACGGGGAAGGTACCGGGCGAAGGTCAACTGTAGCTGACCCAAACATGCTCCCAGAAGATCAAAGGCAGCCACTGGAAAATATGTGGAATGATAGACGATACCATCCCTATAGGTCATCTGGACGGAATCAATCCCACAGAACAGAACCAAACTCATTTCTATCTGCTCCAAGTTCTGATGAAAGGATGGCACGCTTATTCAGAGAGTGTGTCCAACGGGAGCAAAGAGATCGAGGGATAGGCGCTAGGGTAACCAGCCCTTTCGCCCGCAATATCGAAATTGCTATCACCCCCCGAGAATGGAAGATGCCAACAATGGAACCCTACAAAGGAACCTCCGATCCCATTGTACACTTACAGAGGTACACGCAGCATATGCTCATGAGTGGAGCGACAGAGGGAGTACTGTGCAAATGCTTTCCGCTCTTCTTAGCAGATCTTGCTACCTCCTGGTTCTGTCATCTACCCCAAGGATCCATCAGCTCGTGGGAAATGTTGAAAGAAAAATTTATGATGATATTTCCGCATTCATGTGGAGCAACCTAAAGACGCTTATTCCTTATCCAGCGTCAAACAGAAACCTGGAGAAAAGCTGCAGCAATACCTAACCAGATTCAACGCCGCAGCAGCCGCAGTCCAAGATGCCGATGAGAAGCTTATCCTAATGGCCCTCTGCAGTGGTGTGCATCCGGACACTAAATTTGCTAGAAGGTTGACAAAAGAAAAACCAGCTACTTTACCCGATTTCTTCCATGAAGCCGGGAAATACATGAGGCTTGAGGATGCTGCCGTTGAGGGGCAGTTAGGACAGCAAAATAAGACAACCCATGGCAACTCCCCTGCTGTGGCAAGGGACGTTCGAAGAAATGATTCCAGAGACAATGCTGGGGGCAAGAAGGGAGAAAAGCGTCTATATCGGCCAGGACCAAGATTCGACACTTACACCCCTTTGAACGAGACCGTCGAAAATATCTTCCTTGCCACCCAAGGCGAAGCTAGATACAAACGCCCACCATACAAGAAAGAATCAGATAACGCACAGAAGTCTGGAAAATTCTGCCGCTTCCACGAATCACACGGGCATGATACCAACGAATGCCATCATCTCCGAGATCTGATTGAGGAACACATCAGAAGAAAGAAACTGGAACATTATGTAAAAGGTAGGTCAGGACAAGACCCCAGCTCCTGCCAATGAAAACCCAAGGCTACCCTCACCGGGGGCCGACAGAGGAAACCCCAACGCTAGCAGCTCTAGCCAAGAAAAGATAGTGGTCCATACCATCTCAGGAGGGCCACACATCGCAGACAAAAGCTGGAAAGAGATGGAAAGATACGGAAAGTCGCTTAGAGACAATAAAGACTATGTCAATTCGGTTATAGAAGAGCGCCACCCGAAGCGGAAAGAAAGTAATGACATCACGTTCGGTAAGCGTGACCTAGAAGGAAGGTAGTACCCTCACATGGATCCCATGGTCATCTCTGCCCGACTTGGTCCCGCCGAAGTATACCGAATCCTGGTAGACACTGGAAGCTCGGTAAACATCCTGTTCAAACACGCATTCGACAAAATGAAGCTATCAATGAAGGATGTATCCCCCTGCGATAAACCACTACACGGCTTCACTGGAGATGCGAAGATGCCCCTCGGGCAACTGGACCTCTTTGTTGAGATTGGAAGCCATCCCCGCTCCGTTGTACGGAAACAGACGTTTGTGCTAATAGAAAACCAGTCGGCCTACAACGCCTTCTTAGGAAGGCCATCCTTGTCTGACTTCCAAATTGTCTTAGCCCCATGGTGCCTAAAAATGAAATTCCCAACAGACAATGGAGTAGGGGAAGTGGAAGGAGACCAGGACGTTGCTCGAGACTGCTATGTGACTGAACTTCGCAACAACCACAGGAAGGATAAAGGGAAGGGTGTAGAGATTGCCCTCTACACAAAAAGTCTAGAAGCATAGCAACTAAAGAAAGCCCCTCCTCTTCGATATACCAGCGACCCGTTCAATGAATTAGACCCTAGGGACAAAGAGGAGGAGGACACCGCCGAGCCTACAGAGGCTATGGAGTTTATATCTGTAGACAAGCACGACTCAAGTAGACTATTGAAAATTGGGTCCCAACTAAAAGCCGAATTGAAGGAACAACTCATCGATTTTCTCCGCCACAACTTGGATGTATTCGCTTGGTCACACGCTGACATGACCGGAATCTCCCCCGACATAGCATGCCACGTATTAAACATTGATCCTACCAAGGCGCCTGTAAAACAAAAAAAGAGAAGTATGGGGGCAGAGCGATCAGCAGCCCTCGATGAAGAAGTAAAGAATCTACTCGCCAATGACTTCATACGAGAAGCTGTTTACCCGGAATGGATCGCCAACCCGGTACTGGTAAAGAAGGCTAATGGGAAGTGGCGGACCTGCATCGACTTCTCCAACCTAAACGACGCCTGCCCAAAGGATTGCTTCCCACTACCCAGAATCGACCAACTTGTAGACAGCACAGCCGGGCACGAGCTCCTATCTTTTATGGACGCATACTCAGGATATAACCAAATTCCTATGCATACTCCCGACCAAGACCACACTAGTTTCATCACCGACTGAGGTTTATACTACTATAAGGTAATGCCTTTCGGACTTAAAAATGCAGGAGCCACCTACTAGCGCCTCGTCAACAAGATGTTTGCGGGGCTAATAGGACAAACTATGGAAGTATATGTGGATGACATGCTGGTAAAGTCAAGGAAAGCCAAAGATCACGTAAGCCACCTAGGCAAGATGTTTCAAGTACTTCGACAATATGGAATGAAGTTGAATCCACTAAAATGCTCCTTCGGAGTGTCATCAGGAAAGTTCTAGGATTCATCGTTCATGCCAGAGGGATAGAAGCAAACCCTGAACAAGTCCGAGCGCTAAGGGATATCAAGATACCTTCCACCCGAAAGGAAATGCAAAGCCTAAATGGAAAAGTGGCCGCCCTAAGCCGATTCATCTCCAAGGCAACGGACAAGTGCGTCCCCTTTTTCGAAGCTCTAAAGAAAGATAAAGGAAAGTTCGAATGGACGGACGAATGCTTAACCGCTTTCCTTAACCTAATCGAACACCTCCAGAAACCACCGGTACTCTCGACTCCAAGCGAAGGCGAAGAATTATATCTATACCTTGCTGTGTCATCTCACGCTCTAAGCGCTGCCTTGGTAAGGGAAGACAACCACACGCAACGACCAGTTTACTTCGTCAGCAAAAGGATTACTGGGGCAGAAGTCAGATATCCTAAACTTGAGAAGTTAGCATACTATTTACTAATCACATCACGGAAATTGCGTCACTACTTCCAGTCCCATTCCATCAAAGTTCTGACCGATCAACCGCTGAGGCAGGTACTCCATCGTCCCGACACTTCTGGGCGATTACTTAAATGGTGCATTGAACTGAGTCAGTATGATATCACCTATCACCCTCGCACCGCCATCAAAGGACAGGCCATGGCTGATTTCATTGCAGAGTTCACTACCAACGAAGATCAGGAGCAATTGGAAATAACAGAAGATATCAAGTGGAATCTCTTTGTGGATGGTGCATCAAACGAACAAGGCTCGGGGGCAGGTGTGGTAATAATCACTCCCAGGGGAAACAAACAGCACCATGCTATAAGGTTGGAGTTCGCTGCCACCAACAACGATGCAGAATATGAAGCAGTGATAGCTGGACTAGAAATTGCCATAGAAATCGGGGCCAACTCTTTGTGTCTTCACAACGATTCTCAACTTATTGTTAATAAAATACTAGGAGAATTCCAATCTCGAGAAGAACGACTCATAGCATATCTAAAGAAGACCAAGTTACTTCTCAGCCGATTGGACCACTACTTAGTCAAACATATCCCTCGGGAGGAGAACCGAGAGGCCGACGAATTAGCAAAGCAAGCTAGTGTGAGAGACATCACCATCTTCGGGGCAGTAACCATCTCAAAGCAACTGGCCCCAGGTTTTGAGCAAGTAAATCTGATAGTTGCAACCGAAGAAGCAACTTGGATGACTCCCATCCGAGACTACCTACAAAGTGGCACTCTACCCAACGGGCGTAACGAAGTCAAGAAAGTCTTGAGGAAAGCATCCCGCTACACAATACGAGAAGACATCCTCTATCGGCGCGGATTCTCTAACCCGTTATTAAGGTGTGTCGCCGGGAGAGAAGCCAAGGAATTCTTATCCAACATCCATCAGGGGAGCTGCGGAGATCACACCGGAGGGCAAACATTAGCAAAAAAGATACTCCAATACGGATATTTCTGGCCCACCTTAAGCAAGGACGCCTTAGATTTCGTCAAGAAGTGTGACAGATGCCAGAAATTTGCTAAGATTCCACGGCTAACAACAACTGAGATTACTCAAATGACCAGCCCTTGGCCCTTCGCAATATGGGGAATTGACTTAATCGGCGAGCTACCGATGGGCCGAGGCGGGGCCAAATATGCTATAGTGGCAGTTGATTATTTCACCAAATGGGTGGAAGCGGAACCTCTGAATAAAGTATCTTCAGCAAAAGTTATTAACTTCTTAATCAAGAATGTTCTATGCAGGTACGGAGTCCCGCTCAAAATCATATCAGACAATGGACTTCAGTTTGACAGCGAGGAATTCGCCAACTGGTGCCAAGAACACAGAATTCATAAAAGCTTCTCATCCGTAGCATATCCCCAGGCAAACGGACAAGTCGAAGCAGTCAACAAAATTCTGAAAACTCTGATAAAAAAGAAGCTCGAAAAGTCAAAAGGCGCTTGGGTGGATGAACTCCCTACGGCACTGTGGGCCTACCGCACATCTTTCAGAACATCAACGGGGCACACTCCTTTCTCTTTGGCATACGGATCGGAGGCTATGCTCCTAGTTGAAACCATTGTGCCTTCCCACCGTAGGATCCACTATAACCCGGAAGAGAATGAAGAGCTCCTCCACATGTCTTTGGATCTAGTTGAGGAGAGAAGAAATGATGCAGTCCTTAAAACAGCAGCCCACAAGCAGAAAGTGGCAGCGCAATACAACTCCAAAGTCAAGCATCGTACCTTACAAGAAGGGGATCTTGTCCTCAAGCGAATCTTCCCTCGCCCCGGAGCACTAGACCCAATCTGGGATGGACCATATGTAATTCATAAAGATCTCCACAACGGAGCCTATATTTTGTCAACAGTGGACGGAGAGGTGTTCCAGAAGGCATGGAACATCCAGCACCTCCGTCAATACTTTTCTTAAACTTGTACTGCCCATATGAAGTGAATTAACAAAGAGAATCAGTGGACGTAGGCCTTTTCATGCCGAACCACTTTAAAAAACTTTGTCTCTTTTTTAACTTGTTCCTTTTATATCTTGGCTACTTGTTAACTTTATCCTTTTCTGTTGAACAAAATCCTACGCAAATGGCATCTCCACTAAAAGCACTCCACGGCGCAACTTCACCTGGGCAAAACCTAACAGGTACTATGCGAATCTATGCCCTCGCCAATGAGACACTTTTGCTCCAGCATCTCTCTGCTGCGGGTTAACTCATTGCTCGCGACGGCCCTTAAAGCCAACTGTAATGAGCCGATTATAAGCCACCGAGAAGGCCGACTATAGCCGAGGCAGCTCATTACGGCGTTAGGCTCGCCGGCAACTGTGAACCGACTATAAGCCCCAACATAAGGTGTGGCGAGCCAGGGGCAGTTCACAGTTGACGATCGGCACCCACGCTAGCCGGCCACAGTAAATCGAATAATACCCATGATTATGGGCCATAATGGCCCGGGTAGTTACTGTGCGCGATCTCGGCTCCGATGTGTCTTAAGTGCGGCTGTGGTAAAAAAGAATTAACTCCCCGCGGAGGCGTAAGATGGGTGACAAATGTCTCAAGACCCACAGCTAGGGAAAGTGACTACAAAACCCGTTTGCCACGAACTTAAGCACATCGAAGGCCTTCCGTGATTGGAAGTTTTACTATTTCACATATTTCAATTTTACTTAAAAAGCTTTCCTCCTATCTTCTATAACAATCCATAAAGTACAGGATACAGAGTAGGAGATACTCACCAATGGATGCAGAGATTCACAATCGGATGGCAGGGCATTGAACTGCTTTCCATGCTCGGTCATACAAGATATTCGAAACTGCTATCTACAAACAGAACATGAAAGGCGGTATTTTCTTCCTTTATGTGCAAATGCATAACTATAATTTGTTCACACCATACACTAACATTGCAAGTCATGGAATTATGTCTTAAACCAGAACCCGACATCAAATACAATTTAATTACAAGAATATACATAGCTATATTTCTCATACGACATGCCAAAATAACAGCAAACATTCAAAAGACGACAAAATCAGCTTAAGTTAAAGAATTACACGTCAAAAATAAGACTATTTATTACAAGTGGCAAAATATTACAACCTAAAGGCTACTTTACTATTTTTCGACTAACATATACAACACTGTCAAATCCACAAAAAGAGTTTTTCCAGGTATAATCAAGGGGCCGGCTGCAGTGGAGCTTTATCCTTGTCTTGTTGACCCCCTGTCCAGTCAGAAAAAGGATTCATTAGCAATAAGCAACCAAGTTGATGGAGAAACTAAAAAGGGAGACTTACCAGCACCTGCTTCCTGACTATCCTGATCGTCATCCTCTACCTGCACGCCTACCTCCTCAGCGGCAAGCAACCGCATACCTTCCTTCACCGCCACCTTCTCCTCCTTGGCAAACTGAGCAGTGACCGCATCCATGCTGAAGACCACGCCACCATCTTTATCCGCATCGGCCTTAGCCTCCTCCAAAGCCCGAAGATAGATCTTAGCCATGACCCTAGGATAATCATCCATCCAAGATAGGTTGCCCTGCTTCCAAGTTCGGAAGTACATGTCCTAAAGCATTTCATCCATCATCCCCTCATTCTCCTCAAACTCCCTCATCCGGGCCTCGGAAGCCGACAACCTTCCAACAGCAGCTTCTCTCCCCAAACGGTATCTCGAGCAGTCAGCCTGAAGGGATTTCCGCATCGCCTCCATCTCCTCCTTCAGCCTAACCTGAGCAAGCTCTGCGGCTTCAAGCTTCCCCGACAGCTCCTCTACCCGCTCAAGATCCGCCCTCCGAACCTCATCCACTGTCGAGATGGCCATATTTATCTGTTCCTTGCAGGCGGCCTCCATCTTCCGCGGTTCTGCCTTACTAGCCTCCTCCATAGCTTTCCTCAATCGCCCAGAGGCAGCCTCATGCTGAGAAATCTGAATGGCCTGGTCAGCGAGCTGTTTGTCCTGGTCCGAAACCATCAATCTTAGTCGGATGTTGGCACTCCCAATCTCCTCTCCAGCCTTAACCAGCCGGGCATGATGCCCCATCAGCTTCCTAGTCTCCTCCGCCACCCGATCAATACTAGCCTTAGCCTCATCTCCCATGGTAACTATCCGAGTGGTAAGTAGATCAAGATCTAAGGACTTAGCCTCATCAAGCACCCGTACCATGGGATTGCGGGGAAGAAGGTGCTCACCAGTAACCTCGTCAAAGGTAATGTCGTGGGAACTTGGGTCCAGATCAGGATGACCCGCAAATGGATTACGAACCAAGTCAGGACGGTCGATATGAGTAACAGAAGGGTTTCCGGACGGGTGCGGAGAAGGTGCAAACTCGCTGTCCTCCTCCGTGATATCATGAAGAGGCTGAGCCGGGAGCTGAGGACCGGGCGAAGGTTCGGATAAAGGACGACTCCTCTTTCTCTGCTGAATACCCTCTTCGATAACCCCGAGAAGAGGACGGTAGCCGACTACATCCCCGGAGCGGTTGGTCGAAGGCTTCGGCTTGACAGAAGTATTGGAAAGCTTGTACTGTTCAAGCCTGTGCCGAAGATCTGAGGCCTTGGCCGTTTTACCTGCTCCTGATATGAAGAAAAAGTGTCACAAGCATACATTGATCTATAATTCGAGAAAACACGGCAAATTAAAAGGAAATAAGAAAGGAAACACATCTGTGGTTGTACAAACCCTGGGGAGGAGTAGGATACTGCAATAAGTCCTGGATTTCATTCCAGGACGGGAGCGGGTCATAAAATATTCCTAAGTCCCTATCATAAATGGAGCCCGCAGGAATCAAAAGTTCACCTTGAGTCGTCGGAGCCACCTTGGCTGGAATAGTCTGAGGAGGCTCGCTTGCACCAGTTCCAGCCTTGTCAATTTTCCCAGTTTTCTCTACCAAAGCCGGATCTTCGTCCAGCCCCTCGAAAGCCTGGTGGAACGCATCATCCGTCCACTCCTGAATCTCACCCGCTTGCCCAGGAAGCAAGGCCCCGACGCCATCGCCACCTTTATCACCTTCCCGACCGTCTCCACTCTCGCCTTTTTCCTCCTCTATGTCTTCCTCCTCTTGGGTAAGTGGACAATTGCTGGGAGAGGGACCGTCCGACTTCTTAAGTTTCTTACCGCCGACGGCTGGAGGTTTTGTGAAAGGTTTCCTCTTGCTACTCTCTACCGTGACACCTCCCTTAGCCTGAGCAGCCGCCCTCTCCTCCGCCGTTTCCCTCAGCCTGACTACTGACTGCTGTGGAAGGATTAAGTTATACTCCAGAAGGATTGCGTTTCTGATCAGGTAGGCAGATGATCTATATATCCCGAGAATAGCTTCTATCTCAGCCGCCGTCTGAACCAGGCGATCAGTCTCCACAACTGCAAAGCCACCTGTCGCTAGCAAAATTGAAAATGTATGAGGAGAAGCATCGCAACTAGAATGGAAATTATAGATAAAGCGTCGACTTACATCCAGAAGTAAAACGCCGAATAGAAACAGAGTCGTCCCTGACGAAGAACCACTCCTTCTTGAACATGCTGAATTTGGAATACAGATCCAAGACTGGCTTAAAGGTCACAGCTGACTCCAAGCTGATGTATGGGGACCCCTTCTTATAGCCCCTCAGATTATACAAGTACCGGATCTCCCGGTTAGAAGGAGCACGACCATACTTCCTTCGAAAGATGACGAAGAGGCTCACCAGTATAGCATAAGAGTTGGGTTGAAGCTGGAATGGGGCCACCTTTAGATATGTGAGGAAGCTGGCTACCCAAGCGTTAAGAGGGGGAATGACACCACACATGCAGTGGTATCTGCTGTAGGCAAAGTACCCTTCAGGAGGGTCGTACGGCATAACTTCTCTCCCTGGCAACAACATTCGAGCCCTGTCAATCCCGAAAGAACGGGAGATGACATCAAGCTGCTCTTCCTTAAGGGAGCTAGGAAAGCAATCGGGCGGGGAGTTCAGAAGCTCCTGAGGGCCGTACCCGTCCACTAGTGATCTCGGGGTAGATCCATGACGTTCCGGACCTGGCTGAACAGGGGGCACTGAGGAAGTTTCTCCTTCGCCCTGGGACTTCTTTTTATCCGAGCGAGTTTCTGCTTTTCGAGAAATTTATCTGCAAACACAAAGAAGAACATCGTTAGAACAGACGATGTAAACAAGTATGTGTGTAATATGAAGTTTCACTCATAAATGCTCAGACTCCCATTGACATTCGGTAAAGTAAATGTAAAATTTCATTCGACATCCCCATCTAGAAATCCCATTCGGCAATCTCAAGGAAATCTCATTCGGCAATCGTACTCCACCATTCATTCGGTGCTTGGAAACCCGAAGCTCATTCGGTAGTGCAGTATACAAGTTCATCCGGCAGTAAAAGGGTCTCACCTGGTTCGGCTAACACAGCTGATTCGGCAAAGGGTAGGAATTTTAAATTCAGCAATCAGTCGGTTCGGCTATCTCACTTGGTAGGGAATAACGAATGCATGATGCCCCTACTTATAAGCAAACAAAAGCGACCGGACCAACTGACTCGGCATGCGGACCGGATAAGAATGACAGAGCTAAAACAAAGCGTGGCATACGCTGGCATATGCCCCGCTTTGGGGGGCAAATGTTGGGCTATTTCTCACCACCGAGCCTAGCCCACACCGAACTGGCCTCATCACCGGACGAAGACCACAGAACAAACTTTACCACAAAACCATCTCATTGCCGATCCAAGCTTAATCACCGGACGGAGACCACCGAACCAACTCATTGCCGATCCAAGCTTAATCACCGGACGGAGACCACCGAACCAACTCATTGCCGATCCAAGCTTAATCACCGGACGTAGACCACCGAACCAACTCATTGCCGATCCAAGCCTCGTCTCCAACCACCGAACCAACTCATTGCCGGTCCAAGCCTCATCGCCAACCACCGAACCAACTCATTGCCGATCCAAATCTCATCTCCAACCACCGAACCAAAGTCCTACCGAGCCAAAGCATTGCCAGGCCAGATTGTAGCAGCCCAGGCCCACCAGCTGCTATATACCTCCAAGACCCCTACCCCCAGCCTCACTCTATAAATAGAGGGGCAGGGGTACAACAATGGGGGAGAAGTTTTGAGAGCTCAAGCACGGAGAGAACTTTCAAACAACTTTCTTTTACTTGTATAAAAGCTTTGTACTTGTAATCAAAAGAAGAGAAGAGAAATAACATATAAAGTGGACGTAGGCACATTCTGGCTGAACCACTATAAATCTGCGTGTCTTTTTACAGTTTTAGCCCCTGTTTTTCATATATTTGCATAAATCACTCAAATCGCTAAGAACAACATAAGATCTACTAAATCATACAACCTTGAGGTGTTTGTCCATTTTTTGTGCAAACAAATGGGTTTCCCCTCACTAATATCCTTTAAAAAAAATATTTTGCAAATCCTTTCTTGCAACCAAACTTGTTGATCAAACTGATATTATACCGAAATAACAATATCCTTTATGCTAATAAATGGACTATCTGTCCAAAAACAGGTAATAAGTTAACTATCTGTCCACAACATAATAGCAAGGTCTGTTATGCTACAAATGGACTAACGACCATACATCTGGGCCAACTGCCCACAAACTTAACTAACTGTCCGAATCAAAATGGACTAACTGTCCGAATTATTTTCTTAAGGTTAACTACCCTTTAAATTTTCCTTGAAAACCTTTTAAAATGATTTAGTCATTCAAATCATACTTATGCAAGGAAAATATTCTTTAGCTTTACTCTAAGTTAATTTTGCAATGATATATATACTTTACTCAAAATAATGTTGATGAGATTTAATGAGGATTAACTATCCTTCCAAAACAAGTGGACCCTTTTTAACTTGAAAATACTTAGGCTACATTTCCTATTTATTACATTCGAAACCTTTGTTTAAAACCGTTAAACAACCCTTTTGAAACCATTGAAGGTAACCCCTTCAAAACCGTCAAATGTTGTCTTTCGGTAACATTTAAAAAACCTATCCTTTCTTTTCTATGAAAGCTTCAAAATATCAGACATCCCCTTTTAAAACCACTTAAATATTGCCTTTCGAAAACTTAGGAAAAAACCCTTACTTTAAACCCTTTCGAAACCCTGGGGAACCACCTCTTTCGAAACCATTCATTAAAGCCTTTTGAAACAGTCAAAACTTAATCCTTTCGAAAGCACTTTGGGTTCAGTTTAAAACATGTGGAAACCTTTCAAAACCATTCAAAAATTGACCCCTTCGAAACATTTGAAAAATGTCTCGATCAAAACCATTTGGATTCTGCCTTCAAGTAGAGCAAAATGATTAAAAACCCATTAAATTCGAAAGCATCTGCTTTGATACCTTTCAAATCTATCTCTTTCGGAACCAATTTAGGCTTTACTTTACTTATAGAAAATGGGTCCTTAAAACATTTAAGTCGTAAGAATCTGCTTCGAAACCATTTCCTAAGTAAAGAAGCGATGGCGTCGAAACCATCCCTTCGAAAGCATTGGAGAAGTGGCTAAGTTTTTAGAAAACAAAACAACCCTTTAGAAACCATCTGGGTTGAAAGGTAAAAAGGCAGCAACAAAAGGTTTCGAATTAGTTGACAACTTTAATTTAAAAACAGAGGCACCACCTAACCGAAATCGTTTCAATTAAATCATTTGACCTGGTGGAAATCTACTTTGTTGAAAGCCATTCAGTCGAAAGCAAGCAGGTGTAGCCCTTTAATTTAAAAACAAAAGATTGCCTCAACGCCTTCGGAATCCCTGGTTTTGACTCCCTACATTTGGCCTACATCTAGTTCACTAAATACCAGTAAACTGGTACCATGTGCATTGGTTTCGACTATGTCGGAAGTGAAGATGAGGAGGCGGAACCTGTAGCCTACGGTGTCGAAACAGTGAAAAACATATAGCAAATAGTTCTTTTCACCTAACCTGCCTTACGTGTCCAATTGTGATTGGTGGGCCCTTCCTTTACCAATAAAAAGTACTGCACTTTTTCAGAAGTGCTGCCGACTTTTCAGATTTTATAATTTAAATCATTTTTACAAAAGCCGCTTCTCCTCTTTTAATTATTTAAAACATTTAAGTCCCATACCTTAAATAATTTTATATAACCCTTAAAACACTTAGGAAAAATCTACAAAAATTCTAGAAAATCCCTTTTAATATGTTTTCCAACATACAAAAATTTCAGACCCAAATCCTTTATCATTTAAGCGGAAATAATTATTAACCAAAATTAACATTTTCTTAACTAGAAAATTCATATAAATTCCACATAATTTCAGAAAATTCCGAAAATTGAAACCCATCTCTAAAATATTATTTATGATCTTCATAAATATTCTCAAGGCATTTGGATGTAATTTTATAAGGTTTTCACCTTAAAACATATCATAAAATCAGTATGAACATACAATAATCATTAACATGTATATATTATCATTATATCATTCAAAATCATGGAAAATTAATGCAAAATATTCGGCAATCATCTAAAAACCAAAAATACAATCAAAAATGAGATGTGAACATTAGTCACCTTAGCTTTAGAGATTAAGGAGATTGAGATGTGAATAGATTTGATTTGAATTAACTTCTTCCTAGCTTTCCTTCCTCTTTTCCTTGTTAATGGTGGTCGACCCCTTAATTTAAAAATTTGAGAATGAAAATGAACGTGTATAATTTAGACGGCCATGGGTTATAGATATCAGAATGGTCTCTTTCCTATTTTACCACTCCTCAAATTCAATTTAAACTCTTCTTTTAATTCATTGTTTAAATGGCACGGCTACCCCTTAATTAAAATCAAATCTTAATCCCCTAATCAACATATTATTTTTATTTAATCTAGCTAATTAAATATCCTAAATAATGTTACCAAAAATCTAGGGTGTTACAGACTCCCCTCCTTAAAGAATTTCGTCCTCGAAATTACGATAAGGTACACAAGAAATCAAACAAGAAGGTAAAACATACTATCAAACAAGTCAGGTAAGTATCTCTAATCCTGCTCTCAATCTCCCAAGTATAGTCCCTGTCATCGTCGCTCCACTAGACTTTGACTAATCTGACCATTTTGGTTCTAAGCCTCTTCTCATCTCTCGCAACAATACGAATTGGCTGCCTTACTATCGTCAAATCTGATTCTACCATTAAATCATCTAGCACGTTAGGTGCAATAGTAGTCTCCAGGTCTTTGATGCACTTTTTGAGATGAGAAACATGAAAAACATCGTGGACTCCTGCTAAACTGCTCGATAAGTCAACTTTATATGCGAGTTTCCCGATCCTCTTAATAATAGGAAAAGGTCCAATAAATTTCGGTGCTAACTTTTCCGATTTTCCAAACCTAATCACACCTTTCATCGTTGATACTTTGACGAAAACCCAGTCTCCAACTGAGAACTCTAGATCTTTCCATCTGTTATCTGCATAACTTCTTGGCCTAGACTGAGCCTCCTTCATTCTAGCCCGAATGACCTTAGTCTTTTCTACAGCTGCTCTGACTAAATCTGGACCAAGAACTAACCTATCCCCTATCTCTAGCCAACATACAGGAGATTTGCATGGCCTTCCATACAAAGCTTCAAACGGTGCTATCCCAATACTAGTCTGATAACTGTTGTTATACGAAAACTCAACTAAATACAGGTGTTCTTCCCATGATCTCCCGAAATCTAGTACACATGCTCTTAACAAATCTTCCAAGATTTTGTTAATTATTTCCTTTTGCCCATCTGTCTTCAGATGGTAAGCGTTACTCATCTTGAGCTTGGTTCCCAAAACTTCCTGTAGACTCTTCCAGAACTTGCTAGTGAACAAAGGATCTCTATCACTAACCATGCTACTAGGAATTCCATGCAGTCTAACCACATTCTTCATGAACAACTTTTCCAAAACAGGTGCAGTTCATGTTGACCGAACTTGAATGAAATGGGCACTCTAGGTCAGTCTGTCCACTATAACCCATATACTATCGTTTCCTCTTTTCGACCTTGGCAACCCATCAATAAAACCCTTGGAGATAGAAGCCCACTTCCATACTGGAATATCTAACGGCTGAAGCAACCCACTTGGTTTCTGCTGCTCGGCCTTTGCCTATTGGAAAATCATGCACTGTTTCACACACAACCAAATATCCCGCTTCATACCTTCCAAGAAGAAACTCCTTTTCATATCCTGATACATCTTAGTACCTCCTGGGTGAATAGAGAACTTTGAACGATGACATTCCTCCAAGACTTATTTTCTTATGTTCCCCACACTCAGAACACATAACCTCCCTTTCTTTATCAACCTCCCATTCTAGTCAAGACTGAAAACTTTCAAGTCATCGCTCTCGGTTCCATCTCTTAACTTCTAATCCATTCAGCTAATACCGGATACTCTTTCTGTTTAGAAGCAATCCTCTCGATGATCACTAGTCGAACTTCCAAACAAGATAATACAACTGTATCTCCACTAGACCCTGCCTCGGATCTCCACTGCACTCTGTAATCTGCTAATGCTTCTAAATCTTTCCAATCAGCAATCATCGTTAACACTGCATTCTGATTTTGCTTCTTAGTGCATTTGCAACCTTGTTGCCTTTCCCTGGTGTGTACTCAATCCCAAAATCATAAGAAACGATAAACTCTAACCACCTCTGTTGTCTCATGTTCAACACCTTCTGAGAGAACAAATACTTCAACGACTTATGATCTGTATATAAATCAAACCTTTCTCCCAAAAGGTAATGTCTCCATACATTCGATGCAAAAATCACCGCAGCCAATTCCAAATCATGCGTCGGATATCTCACCTCATATGGTCTAAGCTGTTTAGAAGCATAGGCAATCACTTTATCTCTCTGCATCAGCACAACTCCTGGTCCTGTTCCACACGCACTGGTGTAAACCACCAAATCCAGGTTCCCATCTGGAACAACCAACACAGGCGCATAGGTCAATAAGTGTTTCAAACTCGGTAATGCTTCCTCACACTTATCAGTCCACACAAATTTTACATCCTTTCATGTTAGCTTTGTCATCGGTGCCGCTATCCTTGGAAAATCCTTAATGAATCTCTGATAATACCCAGCCAACCCAAGGAAACTCTTTATTTTCGTCACTGTATTGGGTCTCTTCCAACTATTCACTGCTTCAATCTTAGTCGGTCTACTGACAACCCATCCTCTGAGACTACATGACCAAGAAACTTCACTTGTTTCTTCAAAAAATGACACTTCGAGAACTTCGCCTTCAGCTTATGTACCTCAACATCTCAAGCACCACTCTAAGATAAACTTCATGATTTCTTTCATCCTTAGAGTATATCAAGGTATCATCTATGAAAATCAATATGAAACTATCCAAGTGCTATCGAAAAACTCGGTTCATCAAATCCACAAAGAAAACTAGCGCATTAGTCAGTCCGAATGGCATGACTAACAATTCATATGACCCATACCTGGTCCTAAACGCCATCAAAGGTATACTATCCTCTGCTACCCTGAGCTGATGGAAACCAGTCGCCAAATCCAACTACGAGAATACCTTGGCTCCACTTAACTGGTTGAACAAATTGTCAATCCTTGGCAATGGATATTGATTCTTTATCGTCCTCTCATTTAAAATATGATAATCGATATATAGCCTTAACGATCCATCCAGCTTCTTAGCAAACACTACCGCTGCTCCCTAAGGCGAACTATTCGGCCTGATAAAATTCTTTCCTTCTAGATCCACTAATTGCACTTTCAAATCCCCCATCTCTGAAGGGGTCACCTGCTTGGCGGCCTACCCACTTGTTTTGCTTCCAGAACCAAATCTATCCTTAACTCAATGGTTCGTTTTGGTGACAATCCAACTCAGGCTCAAAATATCTGCAAATTCTCTAACCACGAAAACTTGACTCAACTCATCTTCTGATTCCATAGCTGCGAACAAAGCATTCACTTCACCGCCAAACCTTCTGCGGCATAAACTATCAGACCGCTACAATCTAGATGTCTAAGCGATATTTTCCTATCCTGGCAAAATATCCTTGTGTCGTACTTACTTAACCAATACATGCCAAGAATAATCCCGACCCAACAAAATCAAACACATGCAAATTGCAAACAAAATTATGCCCTAACAGGTCAAACTCTATCTTGTCATATCTCCACCTTAGAGATGCATACCCACCCATTGGATTCGCAACCCGTAAGGAAGTTAGTAAATATGTGGGTTCTAGGTTAAGCTTATCTATCAAACATCTAGATATAAAAGATTGTGATGCACCAGTATTAAATAGAACGCTAACATACATACCAAGAAGCTTAAGTGCCTCCCAAGACCGCCTTTCCTTTCTCTTGGGTTGTTGGCTTTGAAGTAGCAGGCTCCAATGCATATACCTTGCCCTTTCCATCCTTTACGGGCTCCTTGCAATGGCCCTTATAATGGCCAATCTAGTCATAGTTGAAGCACCTGAAATTCTTCTTTCCAGCCACTTCCTTAGCCTTCCTAGCACGACACTCATTAGCAAAGTGCCCCTTCTTGTAGCACTTGAAACAAACAATCTCATACTTCCCCTTCTTAGCTGCTCCACCCTTCTGAGACCTTTCTTAGGAAAGAACTTCCTCTTCCGATTCTACCAAACCAGGACATCTTTAGCCTTACTCTTCTTTAGAGAATCAAGAATCTCCCCATGCCTTAAGGCCATCTCCACTACAAAGTCAGAAGGATCTCTAATATGAGGTAATGTGGCCCTAGCTAACTCAGGCTTCAACCTCCTAATAAACTTCTCATTCCTTTTCATGATTGTTTCAACTGAAGCATAACCATATCTAGCCAACTCCTCAAACTTTCTAAAATACTCCAAAACTGACATCTCTCCCTATTCCAACTTAGCAAATTTTGTAATTAGAAAAGACTATGCCATTGCAGACATAAACCACTCCTGGCTTCCCTTGAAATCTTCCCATGACAAAGTTTCCTCATCCACACCAGCCGTCATACCGTTCCACCAAAACAATGTGGCTCCCTGAAGCTGTCTGGATGACAACAACCTCTATTGCTCATCATCGAGCCCTAAATCTACAAAAATCCTTCCATGGTGCAACAATAAATTTTATACTACTATAACATCTTCTGTCCTCAAGAAAGGCCTCCTTCTAAGCTTAGCGCAATCTCCACACAGCTTAACGTAATGGTTAACTACCGGAACTTTCAGAACTCTTGACCCCACATCATTTCCTCTTACCATTCCAGTTGCAACTCCAGCTTGCATCATACTCATAAAAAGCTGATACACTACTCCTATGTCCACTGGCAGGACTCCAGCGCCTACATTCTCTGTCTATGCCTGACCTTAGGCCCTCCTTGTACTAGGCCTAGCATTTCCTTCGGTTCCATCCCCTCCTGGGTTAACTCTTCGTCTTTTACCTTCCATATTTGTATTCAAACCTTATGTGATACAGAAATATAACCTAATAAGGATAGGAGACTAGAGATAAAGCGTATACTTATATATAAAAAATACAAGTGCGTTACTATAGCATTATCCCATACTCCTATCTTACTCTAATTCCTGAGGATTATGTTTTAAAAACCATTTTTAGTTTAAAGTTGTTCATAAACCATGATCTGATACTAAGTTACAACAAGACGTATCTGGAGGCCAAAAGCTAAGCGCTAAAGATGCTACAATCATCCATAGTATTATTACTTATGGTGACAAAATACGGTAATGATAATGGTATCAATAATATCAGAAGCACTTGAATATGAACAAAATCACAGATTTCAAAAACAACATTTTACTGATTACATTTCAAAACAAATTCATATCCAAGTTACATAATCACATATCGTTTCCCAGGTAAAGATTAATTATAATCATTACAAAATTACGCCAACAGCGACATATGACGATGCCCCCTTGGTTTATCAAAGTAATATAGTCATATCTGACTTAATATACACAACGGAATCAAAACAAAATGAAACCACAATTCCAAATTAGCTATCCATCAGCCACTTGCTCGTCTTCGGAAGCTTTATTCGCCAAAAGACTAAAACCTGAAAACCCTGAGCCTACTCAAATCAATTTTTAGTACCCAAGAGTTTAAGGGGAAACAAAAATTTTGAGTCAAACATAAAGCCTGGTGTGAATAATTCTGTTACATCCCGGTTTACTAAAATTAAGTGAGACCACGCCGCTTTGTGGAACGGGTTCCCCCACTAATATCCTCTTTAAAATAATTATTTTGCAAATCCTTTCCTGTAACCAAACTGGTTAAAAAACTGATATTATATCAAAATAGCAATAGCCTTTATGCTTATAAATGGACTATCTATCCAAAAACAAGTAATAAGTAAACTATCTGTCCACAACATCTGGGCTGACTGCTCGCAAACTGAACTAACTGTCCAAATCAAAATGGACTAACTGTCCAAATTATTTTGAGGAATAACTACCTTTTAAATTTTCCTTGAAAACCTCTTCAAAATGATTTAGTCCTTCAAATCATACTTATGCAAGGAAAATATATCTTTAGCTTTACTCTAAGCTATTTTTGCCATGATATATATACTTTACTCAAAATAATTTTGATGAGATTTAATAAGGATTAACTATCCTTCCAAAACAAGTTAAACCCTTTTTAACTTGAAAATAATTAGGCTACATTTCCTGTTTATTACATTCGAAACCACTCTTTAAAACCCTTAAACGACCCTTTCGAAACCATTGAAGGTAACCCATTTGAAACCATCAAATATTGCCTTTCGCTAACATTAGGAAAACCTTTCCTTTCTTTTCTCGAAATCTTCAAAATATCAGACATCCCCTTTTAAAACCACTTAAATATTTCCTTTCGAAAACTTAGAAAAAACCTTCCTTCCAAACATTTTGAAACCTTGGAGAACCACCCTTTTCGAAACCATTCATTAAAACCTTTCTAAATAGTCAAAACCTAATGCTCTCAAAAGTACTTTGGGCTCAATTTAAAACATGTGGAAACCTTTCGAAACCATTCAAAAATTTACCCTTTCGAAACCTTTGAAAAACGTATCGGTCGAAACCACTTGGATTCTGCCTTCAACTAGAGCAAAAGTATCAGAAACTCATTAAAGTCGAAAGCATTTGCCGCATTACTTTTCAAATCTATCTCTTTCGTAAACAATTTCGATTTTACATTGCCTATAGAAAAAGGGTCCTTAAAACATTCAAGTCGAAAGCATCTGCTTCGAAACCATTTCCTAAGTAAAGAAGCGATAGTGTCGAAACCATCCCTTTGAAAGCATTGGAGAGGTGGCCAAGTTTTTAGAAAACAAAACCACCCTTTCGAAACCATCTGGGTTGAAAGGTAAAAAGGTGGCAGCAAAAGATTTCGACTTATTCGAAAACAATTATTTAAAAATAGAGGTACCACCCAATCGAAACCATTTCCTTTAAATCATTTAACCTGGTCGAAAGTTACTTTGTCGAAAGCCATTTAGTCGAAAGCAATCATGTGTATCTCTTTAATTTAAAAACAAAGGACCGCCTCAACCCCTTTGGAACCCCCGGTTTTGACTCCCTACCTTCCGCCTACATCCAATTCACTACGTACTAGTAAACTGATATCATGTGCATTGGTTTTGACTATGTCGGAAGCGAAGATGAGGAGGCGGAACCTTGTGCCGACGGTGTCAAAACAGTGAAAAACATGTAGCAAGTAGTTCTTTTCACCTAACCTGCCTTATGTGTCTAATTGTGATTGGCTGTCCCTTTTTACCAATAAAAAGTACTGCAATTTTCAAAAGTGCTGCGGACTTTCCAGATTTTATAATTTCATTCATTTTTACAAAATCCCCTTCTCCTCTTTTAATTATATAAAACATTTAAGTCACATATTTTAAATAATTTTATATAACCCTTAAAACACTTAGGAAAAATCAACAAAAATTCTAGAAAATCTCTTTTAATATGTTTTCCAACATATAAAAATTTCAAACCCAAATCCTTTAATATTTAAACGAAAATAAGTATTAACACAAATTAACATTTTCTTTACTAGAAAATTCATATAAATTCCACATAATTTCAGAAAATTCCGAAAATTGAAACCCATCTCTAAAATATTATTCAGGTTCTTTATAAAAATTCTCAAGGCATTTGGATGTCATTTTATAGGGTTTTCACCTTAAAACATATCATAAAATCAATATGAACATACAATAATCATCAACATGTATATATAATCATTCTATCTTTCAAAATCATGGCAAATCAATGCAAAATATTTGGTAATCATGTAAAAACTGAAAATACAATCAAAAATGATGTGTAAACTTTATTCACCTTAGCTTTAGAGATTAAAGAGATTGTGATGTAACTAGATTTGATTTGAATTAGCTTCTTCCTAGCTTTTCTTCCTCTTTACCTTGTTAATGGTGGCCGGCCCCTTAATTTAAAAATTTAAGAATGAAAATAAACATGTATAATTTACACAGCAATGGGTTGCAGATATAGGAATGGTCTCTTTCCTATTTTACCCCTCCTCTAAGTCAATTTAAACTCTTCTTTTAATTCAATATTTAAATGGCACGGCTACCCCTTAATTAAAATCAAATCTTAATTCCCTAATCAACATAATATTTTATTTAATTTAGCTAATTAAATATCCTAAATAATGTTACCAAAAATCTAGGGTGTTATAGCACTGGTGATGTGGGTATAAACGGAGTTGAAGTTCCCAAATCTTTTTGCATCTGCTCAATGACATTAAGAGCATCAGAAAGGACAATACGAAACATGAGATTGTCCGTTAAGGGAGTTGCTTTGGATTTATCAATAGCGGCTTCAAGAACATGACTCTTTAATCTTTTACCCATGTTGATAATTTCACCCTCTTTTGGAGACGGAGAAGATTGGACATCAACAATCTTAGCCTTCTTAAGAGATGGGCCTGTTGCAGCCATCTCACCCGATTTTCTTTTGGTAATCATCTTCGACCAAGCGATGGCCTGGGTCAGGGATAATGCACTAGATATGGAAGTTGGGAGAACTGGATCACTTGCGATCAACTCGACCAGAGGAGCAGTTGCTAAAAATTCAAAAAGTAAAAGCTAGTAAAGTAATATAAGAAGTAACACAACCGTAAATTGAAAGTACTACTCTTAAGCTTACCAGGATGATATGGGTAGATTGGGGACATATGAGAGAAAATCTTGGGATCACCCAAAGATAAGAAACGTTTGCTCCGAGAAGAATCTTGGACAAGAGGAAGTTGTCCAAGAATCCTCTGACCAGCAGGGAGAAGAAAATGTTTTCGAAGATTGGATGGTGTCAATAGTGAAAGCATATTTCCAATGCTACTTGAAGCAGCGATCAACAGCTTTACGGTTCCCTTATCCTCATCATTTAGATCTTTAACAGTATGACCTGATAAAGAAACGTAGATCAGAAAAATAAAGTAATTGAATAAAGATAAAGACTATGATCAACTTACGGGAGAAGAGAAGACTCCACTGATGTTTGGAAAACATTTGATGAAGAAGTACTTGTCTCCCAGTCTCTAAATTTATTTACCCTCTATGAAATTAGTTTTTTAGGGTGATCAGCTCTGAAAATTTGGTTATTTAGACTGCTGAGTTTGACCAAGAAAACTAAATAGTTGAGAACTTCAGCGTTCAGTGACGGTATGTCTGCTTCCAGAGCCATAAGTTCCAAAGAGATAAGACAAGTAGAGACATTAGGTGATAATTGAATAGGTGCAGTGCCCAGATGGTTCAGGATGTAACAACCCGCAAATTTTGAAAATATTTTAAATGAAAATTTATTTGAAATTTTGAGTATAATTATTTTAAAATTGATAATTTGGGAAATTTTAATGTATAATTTTGAGTTTTGATGTGAAATGTTCTTCCAAATTTAATAAAATAAAGATTTTTCTTAAAATGCAAATTTTGGTCAACTTTGGTCAAAGTTTGACTTTCTGTGAAATTTTTAAAATTTGAATTTTTTACTTTTACTTTTTTTTATGAAGATGAATTTAATTTTAACATTTTTCCAGTTTTTCGTTTTGTTAAATTTTGATGTTTACTTCTCAAATTTGCAACTTTTGACGTATTACACGCAGTTATTTTCCCTACAACTATATTTTATTTTTATTGTGATTTGTTTGGGCTTAGACCATTTGGGCTAGAAAACCTTTAGTTGGATGAGTAGCCTATATATAATCTCCTAGGGTTTTGGTTAGCCTCCACATCCAGTCATTTGTGCCTCCATAGAGAAAAATGTAAGTTCCTTCTTCTTCTTCCTCCTCAAAACCCTAGACTTCTCCCTCTTCTACCTCCACAATTTTCCTCCTCCTTCTCCACAAATTTCAGCCACACCATCTCCTCTTCCTCTACCCACAAAGCCCTAGCCTAAAACCCACTACTCCTCTCTCCTTTTCCCCTCCTTCTCTACAAAGCTTGGCCCTACCTCTTCTCCTTCCTTTTCCCCTTTCCTCTTCACCAATTTTGGCCTCCACCTCCTCTTCCTCCAAAAAAAAAACCCTATAGCCGAACCCAAAACCTAGCCAAACCCTAACCCTAGCCTTGCCTTGACCATGTAGGCCGAACCCTAACCCAAACCTTGCCTTCCTCTAGCCATGTAGCCACAAACCCTGGCCTATAGACCAAACCCTAACCCAAATTTACCCTACACCGAACCCAAACAGACCCAACGACCAAACCAAAACCACCTCTAGACCAAGCCTATGCAAACCCTAGACAAGCACTCTTATGTATTTTGCAAATATATATTTTTCTATTTTTATTTTTCTATGAGAATTATTTGTTTACGTATGGAATTTATTTTATTTTAAAGCGTCGGATTTGGATTCTCCTCTCACTCAAACTGGTTCGTAGTTTGTTGATTTTGTGTTGCGCTTTGAATCACTTTTCCAACCAAAGAAAGGTGAGAAAATCACAGTTGACATACGTACTTATTGATTTGGTGAATTGATGACAATTGGATTGTGAGGATATGTATATGCAAGTTTGACATTTCACTTATGATTTTATCATGTTATTTCATGTGTTTTATCATGTTATTTCATGTGTTATATCATGTTATTTCATATGTTTATATCATGTTACTTCATATGTTTATATCATGTTATTTCATATGCTTATATTGTGTCATTCATATGATTTTATTTTGTTATTTCATATCATATTATATACGTTTGATCATATGTCATGATATGTTGAATATTTTTATGTTATTTAATATTCTGGAATCACACTGCAAGTGCCCTCACTATGGGTTGAAATGATACATACCCGAATGGTCTTTAGATTAACGAAAATTGTTATGGTCTGAAATGATAGGCTTGAGCAATTTTATTTAACTTGGCATTGCGGATTTGAAATGATATAAAACCCAGAAATTTTTAAATTAAGGATTGAAATGATATATGTCCTTATTTACTTGACCCTAGGGTAGAGAATTTGATACAGACTCCGTGGTTGATTTTAAAATGATTTTCTAAAGATTATAAGTATTTTGGATTTCTATATATGAATCTCAACTAAAATTTATTGAAAGGATTTCTGTAAATTTGTTTACATGTGTTAAAATTTTTATAAGAAATAAATAGTTGGAAATGTAAATGTTGGAATCTAATTTACAGTATGAAGGTTAATTGAAATTTTATAAGCCGATTTGACTTAATAATAGCATTTTATTCTAACCTAAAATTGTAAGTTTTAATTCATTGTAATAAGTTATTAAAATGATAAATGTTTTGCGAAAAGAAATGTAAGTTAAACATAGCTTTGATATGTATGTTTTAACTAAATGAAATGTTATAATTTAGGGAATAAGAATGATAAATGTCATTTACTGAAAAGGAATTAAAAATGTAAGTAAAAATATGTTTAACTTGGTATAAAGATTCCAGTTTTAAAATTTGATGTTTAATAACAAAGTTGTTTGACTAAAGGTGTGGTTTCTTTAATGACCAAATAGCTAAAATTTGAGTAGTATAATAGGAATGATATAATGACTTCGATAAAAACTGCATAGATATGTACTATTTGTGTTTTTATAAACTATTGTAGTAGGAAGTATTACTGTAAAAATTATGCACTACTGCGATTTCCTTACTGTAACAATTCTGCACTGCTGCGATTTCCTTACTGTAACAATTCTGCGCTGTTGCGGATTATTACGGTAACAGTTCTGCACCATTGCGAACTCTTACAGTAGCATTTCTGCAATCCTACGAATTCTTACAGTAGCATTTCTACAATGCTGCGAATTCTTACAGTAGCATTTCTACACTACTGCGTTTTCTTAAAAGTGAAATTTCTAAATGCTACAAATTTTCTAAACGGTTTTAGTTCCGAATGTATGGTTCTAAAGGTTACATTTTTAAAGTGCTATGATTTCTAAATTTTTACGTTTCAAAGGGGTTATAATTAAATGAATTTGGAAGTATTACTACTTTGGAAAAATGAATATTATTTTAAAAAGGAAATGATACAGAATTTATATGGTTTTGAAAAGAATATGTTTGATATGAAAAATAAACCATTTGAAATTGAACAACCACGGGCTATAATAACGTTTGGTTGTTAAAGAGACCGGGATCGGATATGGACATACTCTCTGTCGATACCAAAAAACCACTTTAATAATTGTGTACACGGTGGAGATTCCAGAATGAAGTAGGATGGTGGCGACGACCCTAAAGGTATATTTACGTGGACCTAACTCCCGTGAGTTAGCATAAGCTGGCTAAAACATGAGCGATTCTCGGGCCAAGGAGGTAGCTCCTTTAATCGGACACACTTCATCATTAGCCATTCTATTACTTTGTGATTGATTTGGTGCGCACCTTTGATTCGGGAGTGCGGATCGAGTTGGGCGGTAGTTGCGGCTATGTGTTACCAACAGCCTAGATGCGTAATTGGTATATCTACCCTGGCATTGCCTAGTTGTGACGTGTCACCTACCCTAGCGCGCCTTCTACGAGATTGTTTTGTACCATACCTATGGAGTGCCCTTTGACGACGCCCAGTACGAGGGAGATTACGGTACTGTATAGACTATGGGAATATATAAAATGTGTTAAGGGGATATGGGTAACGCCTTAACGCTATTTTAATAGTTTACCTTACTTTAGACATTATTATAATAGCGTATATAACTACATAGTAGATAGTTTAACGGATCCTTAGAGGATGGGCAATCCCAAGCATCCTTTAAGTTACTGATGTATTCCTTTACAGTTCACTTGAGTTGATTTACTTTTTATAAGTATGTATATCCCGACTCGAGTGTTTTGTGTTTTGCTTTACGCTTGGGTCAGCCTGAGTTCCACAACTTTGGTTTCATCCTCTTTCGAAGCTAAAGATCCACTGAAGATTCAATCGTATACTTGATATTTTATTCCAGTTATTTTCCACGCCACTTTTGCTTTTGTAGTAGCAACTTATGTATCTAACTTTACAAGTATAGTTGTTTCCAGACTTGGTATTATGTATTAGTTTTGAGACTTTGTATCTAGTAACTTCATAAACTACTATAGTTATTTATTCCGCTGCGAGTTATTCTGATATTCTGTGTTTGTGATTCTGTGATTGATTTTATTTGCCCCTAAATTTTATTAACAATCTGTTGTTTTGAATTATTCAAGTCTGGCATATGTGGTTTTATTGTCGATTTGAATGGTCCAAAATAGCGGGATGCTACAGGAACTTAGACAAGAAATTTAGGAAAGGAAGGGAGCCACCATAATAGGTGAATGGCAGTATAGTCAAAGTATCCTTCGGGAGGATTTTGAATGGTATCGCTATCGCCAAGGGGAATGGCTTCTACTCTAGTGATTCCAAAGTCATTTAGAATGGCATCGACTTCATCCTGAGAAGATATTAGAGAATGTTTGGAGATAGCATCAACCTTCTTTGGTGAAGATTCTACATCTGGAGCAATATCTTTTTCAGGTTTCTTGAAGATCTATTTTACACCCATGATCCTATCAGGTGAAATCATTTCAGTAAAAGTTATAATTTGGTCCATTATTAACAATTTTCAAAGATGTCGAAAACCTATTGCAATAATTCAAATATCAAACAAAATATATAATTCCATACTTTTAAAAGGGTGTTAAAGTAAATTTGGGTCAAGAAGTTCTTTGAGCTTCCGACGATGTCGAAGGGGTAAATGGAATGGAAACACCTACAAACACCCTTCGACAATATCGAAAGCCCAGGGAAAATTCTGCTATTAAAAGGAATAACTAACCCTACATTATTAGTTTGAATACATAAATATGTTAACAACATTCCACAAACAAGACAAATAAACATTTTGACAATGTTGGAACCAATGAATTTTGTTCTACTCAAAGAATATGAATGTTGCCAAACACTATACTCCCCTTAAGTCAAAAGACTTGGATTCAAGTGACTTTAATACAAATAAAAAGGCTTTGGAACATTTCGATAATGTTTACAAAAATGATAGTTATATACCTATTAACTACAAAGGGTTTCGAGTAAGTCGAAAGGGGTGTAAGGTTTCGAGAGCATACAAACAACTAAACATGTTTCAATATGGGAGGTTTCGATTAGGTCGAAAGGGTTGATTCTGCTTTCAATTTAAAAAAAATAAGCCATTCTAAATCCAATTTAAGATAAGTAGTGTAAATTTCTAACTTTCAACACCTTCTACAATAAATTAAAATTGAGCCTGAATCCAATGACAGGTTAAATCCCCTTTTATATTCATTTGGTTTTGAATCCTTTAAAATAAAAGTGGGGCTTTCGAAAGTATATATCACGTAATCATTAAATTAAACCCATTGCGACAACTTCTTTGAAAGGTGTCAGAATACAATGAAATATGTTTCTGTTGTCGAAGAAGTCCATCTTATGTTGATCGCATCAACCCCTTCGGAAGGGTCAACTAAAAGTTAGGTATTAAATTTCATTTCAACCCCTGCGAAAGAGAATTGAGGAAGCAAAACAAAGTTAGCAGCCTTAACCCTCGAAAGGGTTGAAAAGTCAAGTTATAATACCAAGCTGTGATTCGTACAACTTAACCTTCATCGTGAAGCTACTGGAATTTTTTCTATCCTAATCCAATTTTCAATCCAATACTTCAAGAGGCCAATGATTAAATTGAGTCGAGCAAGAATTTACACTCAACAGCAACAAAAACCCCAAATTCAAACTCAAAGAAAATAAAAGAAATTGACAAAGTGAAAAGTTTGAATTGGCTGTAATAGGGTTTGAGCTTGGGTTCATGCGTAGTAATAAGAAACAATCCCTAAATCTACTAAATTTGAATTCCAACTCAAAATTGATACCATAAAATCGAATGGAATAAATATTTAAATGAATCTAACAATAATTTCATGTAAATGAAAAAGTCGAACCAGCATTACGAAATTAGAACAGAAATACAAGTTCAAACCTAAAGAATTTGAAATTGAAATCAAGCGTGGTAAATCAGTGTTAAGGATAAAACAACAGACACGTACCTTAAATTTGAACTCGTGTTGAGTGAAAATAGGAATTTAAAAAGAAATTGAAATATTTGATTCTTGATGTAAGCTTTTAATTGCAAGTAGACAAAAAAGAGGAGATGAAACCACAATTTATAAAGGTAGCATGTGCAGGAAAGCCATCCGATCAAATTTAATGGAACGACCAAGTTCTATCCGAGAATATCAAAAGGCGGTAAATTTTATGGGTTTCGAAGCAGTTGATTTGGAAAGTCAAAAGCATCCCTTCGCTAGGGGGCAAGTGTTACCATCAATACTCACTTTAACCTTGTCGAATTCATGGAGAGTATAAAAGAGGAATTCACAGGGAATGATAATGAAACAAGACCTTTCGAAGGAGTCGAAGGGATGCAAAAGCAAAAGTTGAATGTTCTATGAGCTTTCGAAGAGGTCGAAAGGTTACAAAGGCACCCTTTCGCTGCTATTGTTTCCTTATGAAACAGAAGCTTCGGCATGCATGATTACATTTTTAATGAGTTAATTAACACCTTTCGAGGGCAGCAGATTGCAAGCCTTCACATACGCGCCAAACCATTCGAAACATTTGTTTTTCCTTCATTCGCATCCCACATAAGAACATTTGACAAAGCTACACCCTCGAAAGCAAAATCAGCTTTTCGAACTCGTCGAGATCATTCGCACTTATAAAGTAAAGCTCGTTTAAGTTCAATATGACATTCATATGCATCAAAAAGTAGGGTTCCACATCCATCAACAAGTATGCCTTTGAAAGCTACCTTACACATTTAAACCTTCTACGTTTCAACTCCTTTGAAGCCCTGAAGATTCACCTATCGATAGAGTCGAAAGCCCATGTCTATTCCTACTTATAACAGCGCATCGACAACAAACTGGAGAGCATGTCTACACCTTTCGACCAGTTCGAAAACACTTAATTTCCCTTTAAAAGCAAAGCAGACGGAAGCCCTAATGTGAACAGCAACGAAAGATATCCAACACCACCTTTCAACTAGGTCGAAAGGACTGATTTGAACGTAGCCAACCCACATTTATAAATAAGACCCTAGGTTTCTGGTTTAGGGGATCTAAATTCATTCACTTCATTCTTGTACGTTCTTGAATTTGTAAACCCTAATTCTTATAACGGATAGGGAATTTGACTATTTTGTATTACTTAAGCTACTAGCAATAAAGCAAAAAGATAATCAAAGAAAGTTATGGCATTTTGGATATGTTTGTTGATTTAATGTTTCTAAAAGATTCTGTTTATAATCTGCTTATGCTAACTTGATCGAAAGGTCGCCTTACGAGGAGGTCGAAACCTTTTTAGCTTAATTAATGTCCTTAGATCCTTTGGTCCTTACCTTGAGTCATCGAAAGGCTAGCTTCCGAAGAAGTCGGAACCTTCTAATCCAACTTATAACCTTATATCATAGGGACCAACCCTCGAATCACTTCAACTACTTCAAAAGAGTGATTTCGCAGGGATACTAAACCAACTTAACGAGTTCGAAAGGTGTTATAAAAGAGAATCAGGTGTTTCGACCGTGTCGAAAGGTGATATAAGAAGGAGTCTCAACTGCCACAACTTTTTTGAAAGGAGGATCTAAAAGAGTCGAAAGGTTTTAAATATCTTAATCAGTTCGAAAGGAGGTTTCGAAGAGAACACTTATACTTAAACATTTCTTTGAAGTTTCGACAAGTTTTCTTATTAACACAAGGTATCAAATAACAAGCTTCCACATATATATTAGATCCTTCAAAATGGTTGGGGAAGATTCTTCTAAAATAACCCTTTCGAAAGCAATACCTAGCCATTCGAATTGGTTGGATCCTTCCATAAGTATTAAGGAGGTTTCGCATGTAGCCAATATTGATTCCGCAAAAATCAAAGGATGAGCTTTCACAATAACCAAGGAGATGCTTTCAAAAGCCACCTTCGGAAACTATCATTTGACCACCAAGAAGTCTCCTCCATCATAAATGACCATTCATACTGGTCCTTTCGTCACCATTAAACCCTTCTGAAACCATTTAAATACACTACTCCACAAATTCAAGTGGAAACTTATCCCGATAGTACTGGATCTAAACAACAATAAAGAGGTTTTGAAGGAGATGAGGAAGTTAGAAGTGCTTCCACTTGCATTCAAATAGCACAATAATGTACCATGACTCGTTCGCCACTAACGGTAGCGTACCTATCGATGGTGTCGAAAGGCTCTAGAAGTACTCTAAAGAAATATTGGTGAATATCGAATCAATATTTTCTACTAGCATGCATTTGACAAACACTGAAGAACGAAGGCGAAAGATGGGAGAAGAGACCTTTCGACACCTTTGAAAGGAGGAATGCGGAAGGGTCCAAACCACATCTATGAATACAACCCTAAGGATCCAAGTTCAGGACCAATTTTCGAATTCTTGAATTCCCTAATCACTTCTTAGCCAAATAAAATTCTTGTAACCATAGATCAAATTGAAGAAATTCAATTACTTGTAATCTAAGCTTAAGGAATAAAATTGAGAGGATGCATGGATCTAATATTTATTTCGAATATGAGGATTATCATTTCGGCAATTAACTTGTCTAAGAACCAATTGCATGTGATACACACTTATCTTCCTAACCCTTATTTGGCATATGCAATGCTATGGAGTTTACTTAGATATCTTGATTTTAAAGCAAATTATCATCACGTCTAAAGTCCATGCGATACTAAAGTGACATAATGATGATAAGTCAATATTATCCAGTCAATTGGACTTACATCATTTATCCAAGATGAGGTTACATAGCATATTGAGTCCACGTTTTATTTAATATATATGCAGTGTTTTGGATCCCTTCAAAGGTATAAAGACCCTCTTGACTCAATCGAAAGGGGTTTCGAAGGGATTCACCATGTAACCATTAAAGTCAAACCCTTTGTGAGGACTCCTTCGGAAGGTGTTTGAATACTTCGGAACATATCATAAATTTTGAAGGAGCTCTTCTTATGACTGCAAAATTAATACCTTCAAAAGGGTTCCTTTCGAAGGCATAAAAACCCTTTCGTCTCACTCGAAAGGGGTTTCGAAGGGATTGTTCACTTCTAAAACTTTGCTTTGAGGTGTTAACAAGATTTCTTGTTAACAAGTATCATTCAATTTTCTCACATCATTAAGGTCCACAACTTTAATCCTGAATTTCTATTTTCTAGTTTAATTTTTTTCTTTATCACTTGATCCAAGGTGATAACATAATTGGGAAATTCAAATATGGATCAATTCATTAGATACCTTTTCACATCATAGTTAGAACTATGGAAAGTACCTATCAAAACATGATCTATTATAGCGATTGTAAAACAATTGAGAATAATGGTAACATTTAATCGAATCTTGAATTCCTTAAGATCATCAACATAGGATTATTATAGCCTTAAAATTCCTACCTATTTATTATGTAACAAAATATGAGAAGCGAAGCGGATTTCTATAGATATATCAAGTTAAGTAGCAACACCACCTATGACATATTTTCAACTGTAATGCAAATTCCATATCCTTCAAAATTGTGCTTTATATCGACTGTTACAACAAAAAAATGTGATGTTGTAATACTTATGTTTTAAAATATATTTCAAATTAAATGTTATAATTTATTTAACTCCATTTGAATTTTTTAACTACATTTATGTGATGCATTAATAATTTTAACTATATTTTATTATTTTATTCAATCTTAACGTAATTATAAATTAACTGCATTAGGAAATGCAGTCATAATTAGACAACTTGCTTTGGATTAATTTAACTACATTTGAAGATTTTAACTACATTTACCCGATATAGTAATATTTAACTACAATGGATAATTTCATTCAACCTTAATGTAGTTAAAATTTAACCACATGAAGAAAACAAAGTTATAATTTTACAGCAATTTTGAAATACGCATGTTGGAATTTGAATATTTCAACTTCATTTTTGTGATGCGGCAATAATTTTTTGGTCGTATTTGATGATATATTCATGTTTAATGAGGCTATAGTTTAACTGCATTAAGAAAATGCATATATTATTTCACTATATTTTCTAAATTATGCAGTTATGGTTGCATTTGAATATTTTAACTACGTTTATATCATTCAATACTAATTTTGGCTGCCTATAATAATTTTGTTCAATAATATTGTAGTAATTAACTACATTATGAAAATTTAGTTATAAACTTTGTTTCATATCAAATATTAAAATTGACTTTAAATTGCATATTTATTAGGTTTAACATACTAGTTTGAATGATGGAATTATAGTTGCATTCGAATGATACGGTTATAAATAAGTTGTTTATATGGAAAAGTTACACTTTTTCAAAAAGAAATTCAGTGACCAGATATTTACTTATGCATAACATGTTGTTAATGACAAGCACCATTGTACCAATGGTTAAGTGATTGGCTTTGGTGCGAGAGGTCATAAGTTAGAATCTTGCGTAGCGTGATTCAAACGTTTATTGGCATGTCATACGTTGTCACAGTGATTTGTTGTATATAAAGTACCATTTCAAAAAAACACGTTGTTAACAAGATCATAAATTTTTTGATTTAGTCGTGAAAATGATTTGTTCATCAGATGTTTCTAGAATAGGTTATTTCATTTTGAATATCTGGAATTTATATAGTTATGAAGTATTGGAATGGGTGCAAGAATAGCGGTTACCAATAAAATACTTGGTTTACATAAATTATAGAAGAATTGTGTGTATTTTGTTCATTCTAATTAATTGGGACCTATTTTCCAAAGTTCGTTTATAAAATTACATATCTGTGAACAAATGATGAGGTGGCCACAAATGAACTAATATTTGATCGGAATGATTTTGTAGAATAATTTAACAGAAAATCTTCACAAAAATCTAACTTGTTTATCACTTTTAGATTGTACAATTAACATGGTATATGCATAATCAAAATAAACGCGTTAATAAGTCATTTCTTGCAGAATCTCTGTTCGAGATTTCCACAAATTTACGTTTCTTTCCAACAACTACTAATAAAATATAACTCAAATAAATAAAAAAAGGTAAAGAAATAGAAATTGAAGTTGCCATCATGCAGTTCACGTTGCTAGACACTGTTTTCTTTTCAAATGTTTTAGAATTCTTATGCAAAAAGTCGAGATAAAACAACATCTCAAATATTAAATTTTCCTTTTAAGTAAGGCATGTTCTAAATAACAGTAAAGTTACAAATGAAGTGAATGTATTTAGGATATAATATTTCTAAGAAATTTTGATAAATTTATTTAATTAGATAAGGATAAGAATTTCACTATTTTGCTTATTTATTTGTATAAAAACAATTTTATATGCAAGATTAAGTTTAAATTTTCAATAGTCATTTCTGTAGTACAAATAGAGCAAGTAATTAATAGGAACATTAACAAAAATAGTTTTTGTTCACCCACCTATTAATTAGTAATAATATTATGGTAATACAAATAAATTTCATTTGTCAAATTAAAATTGAATAGCATTATATATAAGCTACAACAGTTTGATATTTTGCATTAGTTCTCTTTATCATTTGTATAAAAATTTAGCAACGCAACAATGTCCAACTCTAGAAGCAAGATTTCTTGCTTTTTTCTCCCCTTTTTTGTCCTTTTATATATTGGTATTACAACTTAAACTGTTTTTGTTCCATTTTTGTAACAACCCAGTATTTTGCATCAATTGATTATTGTCATTAAACGATTAAAATTGCTATTGAAATTTAAAATCAATTTGAAATTTTGTTATAAAAATGGTTGAGAAATTATTTTGGGCTTTAAATAAATGTATTTCTTTTATTTTATATAAAAAAAGCCCGGCCCTATTTCTTTTTGTTATTTGCCCTAACATGTCAGCCCGCTTCCTTTTATCTCGTACTAGCCCGATCCTTTGAGGAAAAAAAATTGGCGACTAACTAAAACTAGGGTTTTCGCCGCTTCTTTGATTTCTTGTATCTCTGGCCTGATGGCGATCTATTCTCTGACGATTCAACCCCTCGATTATCTGTTGAATTGGAGCTTCGGCTTCTTCAAAAATTGCTCGACTAATTTAGGGCTTTGCCCTTGTTCAGTTCACTGGAAAATTTAGGCTTTGGCATTGTCGATCTATGTAGCTCCTTTGTGGTGACTCTGGCTTCGGTTTCGCTGCTGCTTATTTGCTTGCGATCTCGACTATTTGCTTTGGCACGATTCTGAAATTAGGGCTTTTGGTTTCTCGAAGGCGCTTGCCTTCGTTCTGCTCGATCAAGTAAGGAATTGTGCTTGCTCGTCGAATTGAAGGTGAGTAAAATCTCACATCTAATTCAACTTTCAAATGATTTCTGTCTTGTTAAAAATATTGTTTCGGCTGTCGATTTTGTTTAATATTGGGTGATGTTGATTTCTTTCATGACTTCGATTTCTGTTGACTCTCGGGCCTTAAGCTTGATATTGGACTTGAACCACTGGTTTTGATCATGATTTGTTCATGCCTGTAGCGTATTTGACTTATTTATATATGTTCCCTGGTTTTGCCTTTTTCAACAATAACAGATACACTCTTGATTTTCATATGTTCAACTGAAATTGTTTTCACTGTTATGTTATTTCCTTTCTTCCATGATTTCAGCTAGAGCCTGATTATTGTTTTGGTGAATTTCTTGTTGGCATTTGTATTGAATTAGATTTCTCTGTGAATCATTTCTCTTGCATTCTTCTCTGTTGCACTTCCTTACTGTCACTTCCTCGGTTTGCATGTTGTTTATGGTCAGTTGCATCGAGTTGGTCTTGTCTGCACTCACTACTGTCTTGCAATTTGCATTCCATTCTATTTCATTGGACTTGGTGATTGCTCTCATTTGTTGTCTACATCTCATATGCTTTTGTAGCCTGATCTTTGTTGAGCATGTGTTTACTGTTGAGTCTTTGGTGGTTTTTTCCACTTTGAATTTGCTAGCAGACTGTCTTGAGTCTGATGAACTTTGTTGAACTTGAAGTTCTCCCTGTTGTGTCTTTCATAATCCAGTATACTTGCAATGGTCTCTTCATTTTAGTTGGTCTGTGAGTTTGAATTAGTTGTCTGCATTATGATATCCTGGCTCTGGTCCTTTGCATTTGTGAAATTGTTTCATATCTGGTTTCATTGTAAACCTGGGCTCTTTGATCATATCTGGTTTATGTTTCATATATGTATTGTTGCAGTGGTTGGAATTTTTGTATTAATTATATTTGCTATAGCCTTTGATGATTCATTGGTGCATTGGGTTGCTCTGTAGCCTGCTTTGACATTTGTATTAAGTTTGTCATGTAGTTTCTTCTTGGCTTTGACATTGCTGAGTCTTTACCTTGGATGTTACTTTGTGGTATTTACCTTAGTTCATGGTCATCTGAACTGTTGCCACTATCTTCTTTGTATTTTCAACTGCAGTTTTATTATGTAGTTGTTTCTGCTTTCTTTTGTGTAGTTTCGCCTTTGTGATTATTGTGGTGGCTGCAGTTTTGTTGCAGTTTGCCCCTCGTATTCATTTGTGACTGCAGTTTAGTTTTATAGTCAGTTTTGCCCTTGTTGGCTTGCATTGTATTAATGCATTTGGGTCTGTTTTCAAATTCACTTGAGTTGAACCCGATTTCGGGGTTTGACCTTGCGATCATTGTGACTTTCACTGAGCTTTCGCGTATCTCCTGCGATAGTGGCGAGGCAGTACACGCGTGCGTGTACTGCAGCCCTATCAGTTTTGACAGTTTTAAATTGATGTTTCGATTTGTTGAATTGTTTCGTTGGTTGATTTCAATGTTTTGGAGTTGTATTCTGATTTGGATTGTTGATTTGCCGTTTAACACTGTTTAGTGTTATATTTGCCGTTATCTGATTCTCTTATCGAGAAGTTGGATATACGAGATTTCTGTGACTGTTGTCTATTCGATATTGATTATTATTGCTCCTGTGCATTAATAACTGAGTTTGAATTAGACTAACCCGTGTATTATTTTCTTTTGAATTTAATACTCGGGTCAGACCCGAGTTGTTTCAGGTTGTAGATTTCCTTCTTTGAGTTGCTGTTCGGACTATGAAGACTTTTCACATCTTCTGAAGTTGTCTTTGTCTTTTTCTAGTAATCAGTGTATTGATTAGGATGATATGTATTCATGAACATTAGTTGATAATGTATTTGTGTATATAACTTCCAGAGTCGACAGTTATAGTTGTATCATATGTATTATGTCAAATGTATTGTAACTGACATCAATTATTATATATATGAGACTTTTTGTTCCATCTGTATTCCGCATTTATGTTATCTTTGTTATTTTTATATTTATTGTCCTAAACTATTATAGCCACTGTGTAGTAGCTTTGAGTTTGTATCGGTATGTCGCATTTCCTCTAAAAATGAAATGCATGATTTACTATCTGACATATCGGTGCTCGCACAAAGCAATTACACGGATGGTCGCTCCTCAACAGCCTTATTCTCCGTGCTAGTTGACAACATTACACCGTAGTGTTCTTGGCTAGCGTTGGTATAGAGGTGGGGCGTCACAGCTTGGTATCAGAGCCTGGGGTTTAGGACAATTATAAAACATAACTTAGATGGAGCATATGTTACAACTATTTGTCGATATTTTATCTCTCATCTTTGCCTATGTTTGATTTTGATTTCGTGAAAGTATTTTTGGCTTCTGCCTCCGTTTGCTTTGCGAACTCAAGTTGGGTTTTTGATGATAAGGATTTTGTTCTTGTGTTTTTGGCTTTGAATTGATTTAGCCGATGTTTATTTTGTTCGAATCTCAGCAATTTTGAACTTGATATTTTGTGTTTTCCTCGGCTTGATTTCCATTCGACTTCGGTCACTTTGTTTTTGTGAAATGGCTAATTTCTTGATTTCCAAGACTCTGACTTTGTTTTCCGTTGGATTCTTTGATGATGATGTTGATTCATTTTGTACTCGACTACGGCCATTAATTGTTGACTTCGACATTGAGTTGATTCTTAATTTTTATTGAAGCCATTTACGCATTTATGCTCGTCTAGCTTTGTTTTTCCAAGTGTTAATCGATTCTTCTTTTCCAATTGGTTGTTATCACTTTTGTCGACTTTGATAACTTCTACTTCCGGAATTTTTGGGTATTTCTACTTTGATGAATTTGGAATCGAATTCTTTGGATTTTATTCACATCTTCGAATGTGAAATTTTAGCGAATTGACTTGGTTTCCAAATTTAATCGGTTCTTGATTATTTCCTCGATTTGTTGCTATCATTTATTAGCAACTTTGATGACATTTTCTTCGGGATTTTTGTGAACATACTTTTTGATGGATTCGATATCGATTTCTTTGGATCTATTCACATCTTTGTATGTGAATTCTTGTGATTGATTGTTTCTACAATCATTTTTGTGATTTGTCACTTTTAAAATATAAAGGTTTTCTATACTAGTAGTAAATATTAAAATCCTTTTCTCCAAACAATTTCAAAACTATTTTACTACAAAGCTCCTTTTCTTAAACCGTTTTCCAATCTATTAGTATATACAAGCCTTTATTTCACTCGTATGAGAAATTGAATTAAACGGCTTAGTAAAACAAGTGGTATGAAACGCTTGCGTTTACTTCGTCGGTTAACTCCTGGACTTGTTAGATTGAATCTTTTGTGACAATTTTCTAGTGAAGATCTACAGTTTGTTCGTAAATATTTGAGTTAAGCAAGTGGTTATGGGACATAAAGCTTAACTCTTATATTCACTAACTTAGTGTAATTGACACTTCTTAATGATCATGACGATCATTTTTGTGATTTAGACTAGGCCTCATCGGTGTGATTCCATCTCACACATATCTCTTGGGCTTTGAGGATTGTCTAGACACCATTTGTGTGATTCCGTCTCACACATATTGCACGGTTAGACTAGACCTCATCGGTGTGATTCTGTCTCACACATATCTCTTGGGCTTTGAGGATTGTCTAGACACCATTTGTGTGATTCCGTCTCACACATATTTCTTTGTTGCACGGTTAGACTAGGCCTCATCGGTGTGATTCCGTCTCACATATATCTCTTGGGCTTTGAGGATTTTCTAGACACCATTTGTGTGATTCCGTCTCACACATATTGCACGGTTCGACTAGACCTCATCGGTGTGATTCCGTCTCACACATATCTCTTGGGCTTTGAGGATTGTCTAGACACCATTTGTGTGATTCCGTCTCACACATATTTCTTTGTTGCACGGTTAGACTAGGCCTCATCGGTGTGATTCCGTCTCACACATATCTCTTGGTCTTTGAGGATTGTCTAGACACCATTTGTGTGATTCCGTCTCACACATATTGCACGGTTAGACTAGACCTCATCGGTGTGATTTCGTCTCACACATATCTCTTGGGCTTTGAGGATTGTCTAGACACCATTTGTGTGATTCCGTCTCACACATATTTCTTTGTTGCACGGTTAGACTAGGCCTCATCGGTGTGATTCCGTCTCACACATATCTCTTGGGCTTTGAGGATTGTCTAGACACCATTTGTATGATTCCGTCTCACACATATTGCACGGTTAGACTAGACCTCATCGGTGTGATTCCGTCTCACACATATCTCTTGGGCTTTGAGGATTGTCTAGACACCATTTGTGTGATTCCGTCTCACACATATTTCTTTGTTGCACGGTTAGACTAGACCTCATCGGTGTGATTCCGTCTCACACATATCTCTTGGGCTTTGAGGATTGTCTAGACACCATTTGTGTGATTCCGTCTCACACATATTTCTTTGTTGCACGGTTAGACTAGACCTCATCGGTGTGATTCCGTCTCACACATATCTCTTGGGCTTTGAGGATTGTCTAGACACCATTTGTGTGATTCCGTCTCATACATATTTCTTTCTCTGCACGGTTAGACTAGACCTCATCGGTGTGATTCCGTCTCACACATATCTCTTGGGCTTTGAGGATTGTCTAGACACCATTTGTGTGATTCCGTCTCACACATATTTCTTTGTTGCACGGTTAGACTAGACCTCATCGGTGTGATTCCGTCTCAGACATATCTCTTTGGCTTTGAGGATTGTCTAGACACCATTTGTGTGATTCCGTCTCACACATATTTCTTTGTTGCACGGTTAGACTAGACCTCATCGGTGTGATTCCGTCTCACACATATCTCTTTGGCTTTGAGGATTGTCTAGACACCATTTGTGTGATTTCGTCTCACACATATTTCTTTGTTGCACGATCTTCGGGCCATTCCTGTGTGAAAATTTAATGAATAGCTTCCATAAGATAGCTTCTCATTCCTGTGTGATACGCGTAGGTGAGTTTTCATGCTCCCATTCATGTGTTAGGCCTCCCTCTCTTTGTGATTTCTGGATTTCGTGTGTAGATTTCTAGAATTTGTGTTTTCCGGATTTCTTGTGATGATTTCTAGAATTTGTGCTTCACCAATTTTCGCGATTTTTATTGATAAGTTTTATCAATTTTTGTGCATTGGTGAATTCGTGTGTCATTGACTTGTTATGAATACAAGTTTAGGGTATGGTATCCCTTTCTATCTTTGAGAAGATTCTTGTAACATTTTGATGAATGAAAATTCATTGGTATTATATTTTGATGCCAGTTATTTTGATGAGATTTTGACGTGTTAACTTCAGTAACCGTCAATTTTGAAATGGATTTACATGCGGTTCCCCCGCAATGCTGATTTTGTTATCCGTTTTTACGGTATTTTGAGAAGTGCAACTTCCTTATCAAAGTTGCTACTCATGTTGCTAATTTAATCACGTGTTTTCAAAATTCGTTATTTAAAAAAAAAGTAGTTTCAAAATATAAATTAAAATTGTTTTCAAAATTTTTACAGTTTGCATTTTCAAAAGAATGAGGAAGCGATTTAAACGTTTCAGCAAAATCGAGGACTATGACCCCTTTCTTTTACTGGTTCGCTTAATTCCGGACTTGTCTGTTTGAGAATGTGGAATGTTATTTTTAGAATACACAATTTTGCACTGTCAAGGAAATGATAAAGAGATTTAAACGATTTAGCAAAAGTATGGAGTATGGAACAATACTTTTACTATTTCGGTTAATTCCGGACTCGTTAATTGAGATATTTGTGATTTCTGATTATCGTTTTTGATAATCAGATATTTGTGAAATTTGATTATCATTTGTGATAATTAAATATTTTTCGATTTAATTATCGTTTGAGATAATTAAATATTTTTCGATTTGATAATCGAATATTTGTGTTTCTGATTATCGTTTTTGATAATCAGATATTTGTGAAATTTGATTATCATTTGTGATAATTAAATATTTTTTGATTTAATTATCGTTTGAGATAATTAAATATTTTTCGATTTGATAATCGGATATTTGTGATTTCTGATTATCATTTTTGATAATCGTGTTGTTTCTGGTTATCGCTTGTGATAATTAGATATTTGAGATTCTAATTGTCGTTTTGATAATTAAATATTTGTTGATTTGATTACCGTTTGAGATAATTAAATATTTGCGATTTGAAAATTGATTATCGTTTTTGATGATTGAATATTTGCGATTTTGAGATTTGAGCTTCGTCTTTTTCTCTGGCGATTCAGGTGAGTAATTTGGTTTACTCACATTCAATTCGTGCTCAGTATGCGATTTCTACTCTAATTCCTTTTCTTTTAATTGCTGGAACTCGATTGTTCTTGCTTTTGTTAGTCGATGATGATGTTTGGGGTTGTTTATATAGTCGTCTGATTTTGATTCCTTGATCCCCACGATGTTGATTCTTTTGATTTGAAGCAGTCGAACCTTTTGATTTTATATCTGATACTTCCATGATTCCAATCCCTGTTGACCTTTGCTTTGCTTATGCATTCGACATTGCCATGCTCTTATGGTTGTTACCTTTTATCCATTTATTCCTTATGATTGCGAGGATGCAATTTCTTTATGGAGGGAAGTCTGTAACAACCCAGTATTTTGCATCAATTGATTATCGTCATTAAACGATTAAAATTGCTATTGAAATTTAAAATCAATTTGAAATTCTGTTATAAAAATGGTTGAGAAATTATTTTGGGCTTTAAATAAATGTATTTCTTTTATTTTATAAAAAAAAGCCCGGCCCTATTTCTTTTTGTTATTTGCCCTAACATGTCAGCCCGCTTCCTTTTATCTCGTACTAGCCCGATCCTTTGAGAAAAAAAAATGGCGACTAACTAAAACTAGGGTTTTCGCCGCTTCTTTGAATTCTTGTATCTCTGGCCTGATGGCGATCTATTCTCTGACGATTCAACCCCTCGATTCTCTGTTGAATTGGAGCTTCGGCTTCTTCAAAAATTGCTCGACTAATTTAGGGCTTTGCCCTTGTTCAGTCCACTGGAAAATTTAGGCTTTGGCATTGTCGATCTTTGTAGCTCCTTTGTGGTGACTCTGGCTTCGGTTTCGCTGCTGCTTATTTGCTTGCGAACTCGACTGTTTGCTTTGGCACGATTCTAAAATTAGGGCTTTTGGTTTCTCGAAGGGACTTGCCTTCATTCTGGTCGATCGAGTAAGGAATTGTGCTTGCTCGTCGAATTGAAGGTGAGTAAAATCTCACATCTAATTCAACTTTCAAATGATTTCTGTCTTGTTAAAAATATTGTTTCGGCTGTCGATTTTGTTTAATATTGGGTGATGTTGATTTCTTTCATGACTTCGATTTCTGTTGACTCTCGGGCCTTAAGCTTGATATTGGACTTGAACCATAGGTTTTGATCATGATTTGTTCATGCCTGTAGCGTATTTGACTTATTTATATCTGTTCCCTAGTTTTGCCTTTTTCAACAATAACAGATACACTCTTGATTTTCATATGTTCAACTGAAATTGTTTTCACTGTTATGTTATTTCCTTTCTTCCATGATTTCAGCTAGAGCCTGATTATTGTTTTGGTGAATTTCTTGTTGGCATTTGTATTGAATTCGATTTCTCTATGAATCATTTCTCCTGCATTCTTTTCTGTTGCACTTCCTTACTGTCACTTCCTCGGTTTGCATGTTGTTTGTGGTCAGTTGCATCGAGTTGGTCTTGTCTGCACTCACTACTGTCTTGCAATTTGCATTCATTCTATTTCATTGGACTTGGTGATTGCTCTCATTTGTTGTCTACATCTCATATGCTTTTGTAGCCTGATCTTTGTTGAGCATGTGTTTACTGTTGAGTCTTTGGTGGTTTTTTCCACTTTGAATTTGCTAGCAGACTGTCTTGAGTCTTATGAACTTTGTTGAACTTGAAGTTCTCCCTGTTGTGTCTTTCATAATCCAGTATACTTGCAATGGTCTCTTCATTTTAGTTGGTCTGTGAGTTTGAATTAGTTGTCTGCATTATGATATCCTGGCTCTGGTCCTTTGCATTTGTGAAATTGTTTCATGTCTGGTTTCATTGTAAACCTGGGCTCTTTGATCATATCTGGTTTATGTTTCATATATGTATTGTTGCAGTGGTTGGAATTTTTGTAGTAATTATATTTGCTATATCCTTTGATGATTCATTGGTGCATTGGGTTGCTCTGTAGCCTTCTTTGACATTTGTATTAAGTTTGTCATGTAGTTTCTTCTTGGCTTTGACATTGCTGAGTCTTTACCTTTGATGTTACTTTGTGGTCTTTACCTTAGTTCATGGTCATCTGAACTGTTGCCACTGTCTTCTTTGTATTTTCAACTGTAGTTTTATTATGCAGTTGTTTCTGCTTTCTTTTATGTAGTTTCTCCTTTGTGATTATTGTGGTGGCTGCAGTTTTGTTGCAGTTTGCCCCTCGTATTCATTTGTGACTGCAGTTTAGTTTTATATGCAGTTTTGCCCTTGTTGGCTTGCATTGTATTAATGCATTTGGGTCTGTTTTCAAATTCACTTGAGTTGAACCCGATTTCGGGGTTTGACCTTGCGATCATTGTGACTTTCACTGAGCTTTCGCGTATCTCCTGCGATAATGGCGAGGCAGTACACGCGTGCGTGTACTACAGCCCTATCAGTTTTGATAGTTTTAAATTGATGTTTCGATTTGTTGAATTGTTTCGTTGGTTGATTTCAATGTTTTGGAGTTGTATTCTGATTTGGATTGTTGATTTGCCGTTTAACACTGTTTAGTGTTATATTTGCCGTTATCCGATTCTCTTATCGAGAAGTTGGATATACGAGATTTCTGTGACTGTTGTCTATTCGATATTTATTATTATTGCTCTTGTGCATTAATAACTGAGTTTGAATTAGACTGACCCATGTATTATTTTCTTTTGAATTTAATACTCGGGTCAGACCTGAGTTGTTTAAGGTTGTAGATTTCCTTCTTTGAGTTGCTTTTCGAACTATGAAGACTTTTCACATCTTCTGATGTTGTATTTGTCTTTTTGTAGTAATCAGTGTATTGATTAGGATGACATGTATTCATGTACATTAGTTGATAAAGTATTTGTGTATATAACTTCCAGAGTCGACAGTTATAGTTGTATCATATGTATTGTGTCAAATGTATTGTAACTGACATCAGTTATTATATATATATGAGACTTTTTGTTCCATCTGTATTCCGCATTTATGTTATCTGTGTTATTTTTATATTTATTGTCCTAAACTATTATAGCCACTGTGTAGTAGCTTTGAGTTTGTATCGGTATGTCGGATTTCCTCTAAAAATGAAATGCATGATTTACTATCTGACATATCGGTGCTCGCACAAAGAAATTACACGGATGGTCGCTCCTCAACAGCCTTATTCTCCATGCTAGTTGACAACATTACACCATAGTGATCTTGGCTAGCGTGGGTATAGAGGTGGGGCGTCACAATTTTATACTAATATATACATATATATATGAGAGTGTGTGGGTGTCTAATTATCTATTATGTTTCATGTTAAATAACGCAGGATCAAATTCCTCAAGGTTGGTAGATGCAAGAGTATGTAGTTCACCGAGTCAGAAATTTAGGGGAATATGCTTTAGTTATTCAAATTGTGCTAATATATGCCAAACTGAAAATTTTGAAAGTGGCGTATGTGATGGTTTACGACGTAGATGCAAATGTACTAAAAGTTGTGAAGGTCCAATTGGTGGGGAAGGCTTTATTGGCGAAGTAGGTCACTCGGGTTATGTTGATTATAAGAATGGAGTCAATATACAAGATCGAACTTTTGGTCTTGGCTAAAACCAGAATAAATAAGAGAGATCGAAAACAGAAATATATTATTGCTTTAAAAGCATATTAATTATTGAATAAAAGTGAATTTTATATAATGTTATTATATGAAGATTGGTTATAAATGATCTATTTTTATATGTGATTTTGTTTTCTACCTTATGATGATTGAATATCTGAAAAAATCCTTCTAATTGACTAGCATAATAATCATTCATTAGACAATATTCATAATAAAAAGGAATCTTTATCTTTGTCATTTGTGTGATATGTAGATAAACAGTTCCCATGAAAATAATGTGTTAAAAGTGGTTTGCACTATTAATAACTTCCATTTCTAACTTTTAATGGTCACTTCAAATTACATATAAATTTGACTATGTATGCAAACCATAACATTAATATATTATTTTGAAGTTTTAAATAATCAATGTAATTTTATTAGATCGCCTAAGAATTTTTTATTGAAATAAACTATTTTTAAACTTTGTACAATTTATGCTAAGCTAAAGTTGATTGAATGACTAAACTAGGCTCGAAAGGTTGCTAACACCAAGAATTCGCCACTTGTTGCTTTACTTTGAACAACATAACAATACTTACTATAAACTTTTTGATAATATGAGTGATTTATTATTTAAACAATTTTATAGAGATTATTTGTACTTTTTCCATAAAAGTGGCAACATTCTTTGTATTCCTTTTGCAAATGATTAATATATAGATATATGTTTCGAATATATTTCCAATGAATTATTTTTAGAGAAAATGCTCCGTTACTTAACGAATAAACCAGTAAACTTTAAATAAATCATACTGAATTAGCGGGGAACATTAATAACAAATCATGTGCTGAAAATACCACTAAAATTTTTGGACATTATTACAATTCCTAAATTGTCTTTTGTAATAAATTCTATAGAAATTAAAAGTTGTAACATTGTAAAAGAGTTGTTCAACAGTATACAAACTAATATTTGATCGAAGTTTAAATTTTTGGTTTCTTAGATTTGTAAGGATTCTAGCTAGATGGTTTAATTGCCTCCTCATTTGAATGTTGTTTATGAAGTATTCATCTATTAATTCCATGAGATAAAAAGTTGTATTTAATAACCACTTCTAAAGTGAATACGTGAATTCATATTCTAGTTGTAAGAAGATTCTTTGTCACAAATAATTGAATTATATTATCAAGATACAAAAAAAAATCCAGTACTTGTTCTAGATACATAAAACGTGTTAGATGTAGAATACCAAAGTTGTACATAAAATGTTTATGATGTTTGAGTTAGTTTATGTTATTCGTTTTGAGGCACATTGCCTCAAACTGGTACTTTTATTATTTTTAAAAGTGGATGTACCACCGAAAAACTGGCTTTCCCAGTGAAAAAAAAAGTTATGAAATTTATTGCAAAAATCAACATGTAAGAGTTAATTGGTCAGTAACCTAACTTATTTTACAAAGCCTATTAGGTAGGATCAAGATTTAGTACCATTCACTTTTCTCATACCTTCGAGGTCCATAACTTTACTCTTGAAAATCTATTTTCTAGTTAACTATTTTCTTGATCTCTTCATCCAAGGAGATACTTATTTGGGAAATTCAAATATGTATCAATCGACTAGATACCTTTTAACATCGTAGTTAGAACTATGGAAAGTGCCTACCAAAACATAATCAAATTGTGTTTCAAATTGACGCTGTAAATTATTTCACTCGATTTGAATTTTGAAACTGCATTTATGTGATTTAGTAATAGTTTTGACTATATTTGATAATTTTATTTAATCTTAAAGCAATTATAAATTAACTACATTAAGAAAATGTGGTTATAATTAAACAACATGTTATGGATTAATTTAACTACATTTGAAGATTTTAACTACATTTACGAGATGTAGCAATAATTGGCTACATTGAATATATTCAATCTTAATGTAGATAAAATTTAACTGTATTAAGAATATGAAGCTATAATTTAACAACAATTTTTAATAATGCATGTTCGCATTTGAATATTTCAACTTCATTTTTGTGATGCAGTAATCCTTTTGGTCATATTTGATGACATATTCACGCTTCATGCAGCTATAATTTAACTGCATTAAGCAAAATTATATATTATTTTACTATATTTTTTGAATTATGCAATTATGATTGCATTTGAATATTTTAACTACATATATATTATTCAATACTAATTTTGGTTGCCTCTAATAATTTTATTCAATGTTAATGTTGTTGTAATTTAATTGTATTATGAAAATTTAGTTATAAATTTAATTGCTATCAAATATAGAATTGACTTTAAATTGAATATTTATTAATTTTGAACATACTAGTCTGAATGATGGAATTATAGTTGGATTTGAATTATGAAGTTATAATACATTGTTTGTACCAAAAAGTTACACATTTTCAAATAAAATTCAACGACTAGATATTTACATATACAGACCATGGATCATAAAAATATCATAAATTTTTTGATTTAATGGTAATCTGATGTTTATAGAATATGTTATTCCATTTTTATTATCTGAAAATTTTAAAGGTGTGAAGTATTGAAATGAGTGTAAGAATAGCTGTTACTAATAAACAATGACTACTGATAAGGACCTGATTTACATAAACTATAGAAAAAGTATGCTTATTTTGTTCATTTTGATTAAAAATAAGGTCAGCTCGACCAATGTCCATTTATACAATTTAGATATCTGGTGAACAAATGATGAGGTGGCTTTAAATTTGCTAATATTCCATTGCAATGACTTTGAATAATAATTTCATAAAATATCTTCACAAAGTCTAACTAATTGTTACTTTTTGATTGTATAATTAACATGGTATGTAACGACCCGTAATTTTCGATAATTTAAATGTGTTAATTTAATAAGCTTTTGGTAATTAAATATTAAAATAAATAAAAATTTGTAAATTAATAATGAAGTAATAACAAAAATGAAGAGTAACAATGGTAATTAAAGCTAATTATTAACAATTTGAATGTAATTCCAATAAATGGAATAATGTAAATGTTATACTTGGTTATAAATTGAATATAAGGAAACAAATGTAAATATTTAATTTATTTATGGTAATTGAATAAAACCAGTATTGTGTGAAGAATTATAATATTTGTTGTATTAATGTGTGCATTAATTTTAATTGGATATAAAAGGTAATTGATAATTTAAAATGTTGACTTACTGATAAAATAATGTGTAATGAATGGAAATGGAATAATAGTGTTATGAAACTAATGGTAGCATTTGTGTAAGTAATGAACTTGTAAATGAAATAAAAGTTAATGGTAAAAATTATTATGTGTTACCTATTTATTTAGTCTATTAAATAAAATTAGAAATCAAATTTTGCAACTAAATGAGATTAAATATTACGTAAATTGAAATTAGATGAATTGGAAATTATTATTGCACTAAGATATAAACCATGATATATATACCATTAGAGGAAATTGATTGAATAATAAATGGAAAGAAAATTTAATTGAATTATTGGAAATTTAATTTATAATCTCTAAATATATTGAAATTGAAATTTAAAACATTGAAATTGGTGAAATATGCGACATAAAAATTTTACGGAAATTTGTTACAAAAAGTTATAAATTACTAAGTAAGCCAAAATGATAGAAATTGTAAATTATTAAATATTGAATCGAAAAGTGATTTAACTAATTTAATATTAATTTATTTAATTAATGTGAAAATAGCCATTTTGGTCACTGACTCGGATTTCGATGAAACCAGTTTCATCGGATCCGTAATAGTGAATTATTGTAGGGTTTCAAGTTTCGTAACGATCAGACTTGTCATTTGATCGTACGGGCTCGAAACGCCTTGAAATCAATTATATTGAAGTCAATTTGAAATAAGCTGATTTTAACATAACTTCTTCATATTATGGAATTAGGACTTAAAACATGTTCCATAGATTTTAAAATTATCAAAAACATTTATTTTGATATATGGGTTGACTCATTTTCGTTTCGGGAGCGAAACGGGCTTTTCGGGTCGATATCGTTCAATCTAATCTGGTCCATTCTTTTCTATTCAGCTATGCTTATAAATACCTCATTATAAACCCTAGCCACTTCTTATTCCTCATTTATGTACGTACATAAATTTCTATTGCTCCTCTTTCTCAATGGTTGAAGCTCTCGACGAGCGCATCTCAGATTTGAAATTCCATTTTCAAGTTTAACCTCTGTCTGTCCAAAAATTGTAGAACAAACCTCGACCGCTCATCGTGCATTGATCAATTGCAACGGACCGATGATTCGTTGATACATCTTGGTAGAGAGCGGCGAGTGGAGTGCATCTGTATGGGTTTTGCGTCGAATCGACGGTCGGATTGGCCCCTAAAATTCACTAGGATTTCGCGAAGGAGGCGGTGGCCGTGCGTTTTCCGGCGATGTAGTGGCCGTGGGGGGGCACCGGCGGCTTGGCGATAGCGTGGCGATGGTGATGGTCGGCTTCGCTGCAGTGGCCGGAGGCAAGAGGAAATCACGTTCAAAGTTGGTCAATGGTGAGCTGCCGAACGTTGAAGCGGGTTCGAACATCTGAGTAGCGCGCGTGAGAGGGAGATGTAGGCGGGTGACGTAGCTGATTTTGATTGGTTTTTTTTTTGTTTTTTTATTTATTTAAATTCCTAATTCAATCGTTTAATGATCATAACTTTCTCTTACGAGGTCCGATTCACGTGCGGTTTCTTACGTTGGGATCGTATTGAAATTCCAGACATTTTGACGCTCGTTTGGATGAATTCTAAGACCGTTCAAATTCTAGGCTTAAATTGAATTTAAATTCGATCTAAATTAAAAGATGAGTGTTTTAACCCACTCACAACTTCTAAAATTTCTTATGTTTGTTAAATTAAATTTACGATGTGATTAGAAATTTATTTATGACTGTTTGGTATATTTTTAATCATCATCTCAGTTAATTTGAATTTATATGAATTAAATCGTTATTTAATTTATTATTGAATATAAATTGCTAGTTAATTACCTGTTATTGATAATCAGTTCTATATTGATATTTATTGATTGATTTGGATGATGTTTGTAATGGATGTTGATTGTTGATATTGGATGAATGGTTGTTTTATTTTATACCATTATAAACTGCAAGTTCACTATGGGTTGAAATGATACATACCCGAATGATCAATAGATTAAGGAAAAATCGTTATGGGTTGAAATGATAGACTCGAGCGATTTTATGGATTTTAATATTTTCAGGATTGCGGATTGAAATGATATATATATTCGTAGATATAAAATTTTAAATTGTGGATTGAAATGATAAATATCCGTCTCACTTGACCCTAGAGTAGAGAATTATATACGGACACCGGATTGGTTAAATTAAATGATTTTAAAGCTTTAAATTTTTGAATCCTTTTAAATGATATTTTGAAATAAAAATTGATTTACACGAATTGAATTATTATCGAAATTCAAGTTTATGATAAAATTGGAATTGATTTAAAGGCATTGTTAAAAAGATTTAATTGAAATTTCAAAGTGGAATTTGGAATAAAAAGTGAAATTTGTCAGAATTGAATTATTTTAAGTTGTTTGAAATATAACTTTGAAATATATTGAATTTGGAGTAATTTAAATTGATATTTCGAACATGGATTGGAGGCGATATTGAATTAAATATTTTATTGAGAATTAGAATTGGAAAATTTGAAATTGGGTTTTGGGATATTAAAATGGTCCAAATGTACTAGAATGGAATAAATAGTTTAAATTGATATAAACTTCAAATTCATATTTTATACAAACTGTTTTAAAAATGTAATATCCTGATATTTTCAACCATTCGCATCCGCACATGTCGGACTTGAATTGCTCAAAATATCAGACTGTTAATTATATTTGGAAAAACTCAACACATACAGTAAATAAACAAATCACAGAATCACAGACACGGAGTAATATAACAATAAGCGGCGGAAACAAAAGAATAGTAGTTCATGAAGCTACTATATATAACAGAGTTAAAACAGGATACAATAGAAGTCTCGAATACATAGAAGTCTTAATACAATAGTCAAATACAATATACGAATATATCTCTGGAGTCAACTGAATAACTGCAAGCGAAATAGATAGCTGGATCTCCAAGTGAAGCTCCAACTCCAAAGGTGAGTCTCGAACACTAAGCCACTCAGTCTGACCCGAGCGTAAAGTAATACACAAAAACACTCGATTCATGATTAACATTCTTATATCAATAAATCCATCTCAAATGAAATATCAACTGAAATACAAGTAACTCAAAGGATGTTTGGGATAACCATCCTCAGATCTGTGGAACTATCTACTATGTAGTAATATACGCTATTATAATATGTCTAAAGTAAAGTAAACTATTAAAATAGCGTTAAGGCGTTACCCATATACCCCTTAACACATTTTATATTCCCATAGTCAATACAGTATCGTAATCTCCCCCGTATTAGGCATCGTTAGAGGGCACTCCATAGGTATGGTACAAAACAAACTCGTAGTGGTCTCGATAGGGTAGGTGACACGGCACAACTAGGCGATGCCAGGGTAGATATACCAATTACACTTCTAGGCTGGTGGTAACGCATAGCAGCCACTACCGCCCACCTCGAGCCACACTCCCAAAAATCCGAGGGGTGCACTCAATCAATCACAAAGTAATAGAATGGTATCGAAGGAGTGTGTCCGATCAGAGGAGCTACCTCATTGGCCCGTCAATTGCTCCTGTTTTAGCCACCTTAAGATAACTCACGGGAGTTAGGTCCACGTATATACCTCAAGATCGTCGCCACCATCCTACTTCAATCTGGAATCTCCACCGCGTACACAGTTGTTAAAGTGGTTTTCGGTATTGGCAAAGAGTATGGCAATATCTTATCCCGGTCTCTTTAACAACCAAACGTTATTATAACACCGCGGTCGTTTCAAATTAGTTTGTACTTCAAAACCAAAATATCATTGCCATTTCAAAACCATATCAATACTATATCATTTTCACTTCTAATATATCCTTTTCCAAAAAAAAATCATGGCACTTTCAAAGTTATAACATTTTCGGAATTATAAAGCTTAGAATTTGTAACACATTGGAAATCATAACACTTGATAACATAATACTCTGAAATTCATAACACTTTCCTCTTAAACAGTTTATATATTAATAATAGTATATATATAATAAAATAGTTTATAAAATAAAATAGTTTATATAAAATGGTTATAAGTTAAAATAGATTATAATAAAATAGTTAGTATATTAAAATGGTTTATATTAAAATAATTTATATTGAAAATGATTTATATAAAAATAGTTCATAACATATTAAAATAATTTATAAAGTAAAATACAAAATAGTTTAAATATATTTTTAAATACTTTATATAATAAAATAGCTTCCTCAAATTTCACAAATCGATTCAAATCAACTCGAATTCAAAAATTCAAATTTTATTCAATCCCAATTCATCTAATTCAACTCAATTCAGTTTCTAAATAAACCATTTCAAATTATCGATTTCAAATACATATTTGAACCATAAAATAAGCCATTTCAATTTTAATATATTTCAAAGCTTTAAACATTCAACGTTTCAAAACTAAATTCAATAATTTCATATATATACCAAATTCACTTCACTATTGTTTAGTTTTGAAATATTTAATTAATCATTTCAATATCATTTAAATAAACTTCAATTTACAAATTTAAATAAAAAAATATCCCATATCAATTTATGTAAATTTGAAATATTCATTTAAGTCACTTTTAATCAAATTCAAGTTATAAAATCATATCTTTAAAATTTAAATTTAATAAATTTCAAATCAAACTTATTTAAGTATAATTCTTAAATAAATATAATTTCAAACAAATTTCCAACCTGAATTTATTTAAAATCATTATAAACTCTATATTTGTAAAATATAAATTTTCAATAAATACTTAAACAATATTAAACATTAATCTATTTATATATTTTAAAAATAGAATAATTATTAAAAAATTATTAAAATTTATAATTTCAAAAATTAACTTATAACTATACAATTTTCAATACATATGATTTTAGAAAATCTTAATTTCAAACTTTATAAATACATTTATATATTATATCTTAAAAGTCAATACTCAATAAACCATATACTTCTTTCCAAAACCATAGAAATCATTTTCAAAATATTTATATATAGACCAACGGTGTCTGTATAAAATTTTCTATCCTATAGTAAAGTGATACGGATATTTATCATTTCAATCCATGATTTAAATATATACGGGTATATATCTTTTCAACCCGTAATCCTAAATTCAATTCAATTGAAAATCGCTTGGGTTTATCATTTCAACCCATAACGATATTCTCCTATTTTACAGATCGTTCGTGTATGTATCATTTTGACCCATAGGGAATTCTATACTAACAGGGAACTTGCAGAGTGAGAACAGTAATGATAATAATATAACAATCAGTAACAAGCATATGTCATCAGTGATAAAATAACATATAATGGAGTAAGATGTCACAGGTGAACAGATACAGATAATAGCATATATATAGCAATGTAAATAACTGACAGCAACATATTTCAATTGTCGTTTCAATTGAAATCAAATTTAATAAACATAAGAACGTTAATCGTGAGTGATTGCTTGCCTTTCAAGGTTGGAGAGATTCGACAAAGAAATGAGCTACGAATTCTAAAGCAACGCTAGATGGACCCGAATTCGACGATCAAAGCTGATAAATAGGAATTTGACGAACTCAAGTCAGAACTGGATCGATGGAGATTAGATATATAAGTAAATTGATATAAATATAACATATAATATTATATATACTGAATCATATCGAAATTTCGACACATATTAAAATCTTTAATATATATATATATAACAAACACAATATTTACTGAAAATTAATATTTTAATCGATCAATATTTAAGGTTATATACTTTTAAAAAAACTCACATACATATACTTAAATCAGATCATATATGTATATACCTATATATTATTAACTAATATGTAAACTGTTGTTGTAATTATATATGTAATGCATCTTATATGCAAACTGACTTTATATAATATGAGTAATAACTAAAACATATCATACCCTCTCCATAATGTGTTATATGTACCATAAGCATATATATATTAAAACATATAACTTACATGACTTCTTATATATCACCGTAATATATGGTTTAAGAATAGATGCAAACATTGTATTCAACTTTGTATACTAATATATATAAAACTGTTTCAACCAAGATACCATACTGTAGCATTTATAAACATGCGTACCATCATATATATATCGATATATTTAAAATCATGATATCCATATGTATTTCAAAATCATATAGCTTATATTATAAATTATATGTATATATACTGTACAAAAATATAATACTGTAATTATAATATATATACGACATTGTTCACAAATTTACATATATACAAATGGAAATTGAGGTAGTAGCAAGTTTGAGTGAACACACACACACACATATATATATATGCAAATATATATATTCAAACATACACTAGCATCTTTGTTTAAACATAAACTATATATATTCAAACCTACTATACAACTTAAGTACTTTATATAACTGAGAATTTATAACTTATATACCCTGACAATAACAAATACATATAAAATGTAACGACCCACTATTTTGGACCATTCAAATCGACAATAAATCCACACATGTCGGACTTGAATAATTCAAAACAATAGATTGTTAATTTAAATTGGCAAAACTCAACATATACAGTAAATAAAATAATCACAGACACAAACACAGACACAGAGTAATATAACAATAATGCAGCGGAAACAAAATAATAGTAGTTCATGAAGCTACTATATATATAACAGAGTTAAACAAGATACAACAGAAGTCTCGAATACGATAGTCAAATACAATATCAGAATACATCACTGGAATCAACTGAATATCTGAAAGCTGGATAGATAGCTGGATCTCTAAGCGAAGCTCCAACTCAAAAGGTGAGTCTCGAATACTGGTACACTCAGTCTGACCCGAGCGTAAAGAAAACACAAAACACTCGAGTCAGGATTAACATTCTTATATCAATAAATCCAACTCAAGTGAAATAACAACTGAAATACAAGTAACTCAAAGGATGTTTGGGATAACCATCCTCTAAGGATCCGTTAAACTATCTATATATACAGTAGAATACGCTAAGTAGATAATGTCTAATCAGTAAAGTACGATATCAAAATAGCGTTAAGTCATGGCCCATTCCACCCTTAACACATTTTTATTCCCAAGAGCATATACAAGACCGTAGTTTTGCCAAAACCGGAAGTCACCAGAGTGCAATCCATATACTAAAGGTACAAACCAAAACGTAGTGGTCGTGAATAGGATAATCAGTATGACAAGGTACATGAGGCGATACCAACTAGGATACTAGTAGTTGCCTGATCCGGACTGATGTTGGGCACAGCAGCTACTATCCCAACACCGCGAAACAACACTCCCAAATCAAGGGGTGCAACCAAATCGAATCACATAAGTAATAGATAAGGTATCGAAGAAGTGTGTCAGCTAGAGATGGCGATCCTCAATGGCCCGGCGCGGCTCCTGTTTTAGTCATGTCAGGGGTCATCCAAAATCATTCTCTTTCTTCAGTCAACGCATTCACCAAAACCATCCACTTCATTCTGGATCGACACTCCGCGTATATTAGTTATTAAAGTGGTTTCGGTATCGACAAAGAGTATGTCCATATCTGATCCCGGTCTCTTTAATAACTACGTATTATTACACCGATGGTCATTTAATAAAATTTCAAAATAGTTATATATCAAAACCGACATATCATTGCCATTTCAAAACCATATAAATACGATATCACTTTTCCTTCAAATAAATCCATTTTCCAAAATCATATTACTTTGAAATCCTAACACTTTCCTCTTAAACAGTTTAGATATTAAAATTTGTATATATAGAAAAATAGTTTATAAAATAAAATAGTTATAAGTTAAAATAAAATAATTTATTTTGAAAATGATTTATATTAAATTAATTTATATTAAAATTTATAAAGTAAAATATAAATAGTTTTAGATATAGTTTAAATACTTTATATAAAATAGCTTCCTCAAATTTCACAAATCAATTCACATAAACTCGAATTCCAAAATTAAGATTTAAATAAATCTCAAATCATCAATTTCAATTCAATTTAGTTTCTCAATAAACCCTTTCAAATTATCGATTTCAAATGCCTATTTGAACCATAAATGAACCACTTCAATTTCAATATATTTCAAAGTTTAAATATTCGACATTTGAAAACTAAATTCGATAATTCACTTTATGTCCCAATTTAATTTCATTACATTTAGTTTCTGAAATATTTCTTTAATCCTTTCAATACATCAAAATACAACTTCAATTTACAAATTTATATAGACAAAATATCCCATTTAAATTTATATAAGTTGAATTATTCATTTAAGCCACTTCTTAATTAATTCAAGTTATAAAACATATCTTAAAATTTCAAATTTAATAGATTTCAAATCAACTTATTTAAGTATAATTCTTAAATAATTAAGAATTCCAAATCAATTCAAATTTATCTTTCAACCTGAAACATTATAAATTCTATATTTTAAAAAAATATAAATTTTACATAAATACTTAAACATATTTCATATTGATTCAAATCAACTTATTAAATCAACTTTAATAAATCTTTAAAATCATTATTTATTAAAACCATATATTTCTTTCAAAACCGTAGAAATGTTTTCAAAACATTTATATATAGACCAACGGTGTCTGTATATAATTTTCTATCCTATGGTCAAGTGATACGGATATTTATCATTTCAATCCGCAATTTAAAATATATTCGGGTATATATCTTTTCAACCCGAAATCCCAAATTCAATTTAATTTGAAAAATCGCTTGGGTTTATCATTTCAACCCATAACGATTTTCTCCTATTCTAAAGTCCGTTTTGGTATGTATCATTTCAACCCATAGTGATTCTATACTAACAGGGAACTTGCAGAGTGATAACAGATATGATAATAATATAACAACAGAAACAGGCATATATCATCAGTATAAAAAACAGATAAGGGTGTCAGATGTAACACGTGAACAGATACAGATGATGGCATATATATATATATATATCAATATAAATAACAGATAATGATGTCAAGTGTCACAGGTGAACATATACAGATGATGGCATAGATATAGCAATATAAATAACTAACAGCAGCATATTTCAATTGTCGTTTCAATTGAAATCAGATTTAATAAATATAAGAACATTAATCGTGAGTGATTACTCACCTTTCGAGGCTAGAGATTGAGAATAGACAACGAAGTTGAGTTACTAATTGCAAGCATGACTTCCGAAATAAACTAGACTGGCACGAATCGACGAGCAAAGCTGTTAGATAGGAATTGCCGAAATCAAATCAAAACATTCAACATAGCAACAAATAAAACATGTCATGTGTCAAAGTTTAACAATATAATTCTATGTGCTACCGAGATCGAAATGGTCTGAAATTTGGTATGAATAAAGATCAAAACTTATATTTCAAACTACAAAAGAATCACTTGATTTGGACAAGAGACGAGAAAAGTTACGATGTCACGAACATAGACTCAGGCCGTGTTGCGACTGTCAAATGTTCAGGTCTGAAAACCTCTCTAGGTCTGACTTTCAGGTAAGAAACAGAGGACTGAACCATCTCGTATGAAGCTAAAATTTTATATACAGAAATTAGAAAACTTTATCTTTTAAACAAAAAAGGAATCACTGTATTCCGACGTAAGACAGAAGAGATACGATGCGTCAAACACGAACTCAGGTCGTGATTGCAGCAGTGTAAAATAATTTCAAGTACAAAAGAACAGCTGCCTGGGTCTAACTTCCAGATCCTCGACCACTAATAAAACGATGTCGGATTTTGCTGGAATTTGACATGCATAAACTAGGTAACTTCTTCTCTTTTCTAAAAATAAAATCAACCCATTCCGATAAAACATGAGTGAGATATGATATCGTGAACATGAAGTCTAACTACTGTTCAGAAAAAATAAACATGCAAATTTTTTTTTTGATCAATCCTATTATATAGCATAGAATATATTATAAAATACTATAACATATATATACAACAGATCTTTTAACCATTACAGACATATAATTTAAAATCTATGCATATTACTAAATTCTTCACGGCAACCAATATGTACTTCTCCATATAGATGCAGACTCACAGTATTACATATTAACTTGTAAATGTTACGTGCAAACTACATATATATGTATTCGACATATATACAATACACATATATATCAAAGTTTACCCAAATCTCGTATGCTTGAAAACTGCAAATATAAGAATGCCTATACAACTAGCGCAACTAACAATATATATTTTTAAACCATACTTTTAAAATCATTATTATTAATAGATATATACATAAAAGCAAGCCAGTAAGCCTCATTTCGAAACCTACGTATATATTGCAGACACATCCAATACATGCGTGTTAAACAATTATATGCAGACCCTGTATAAATCATGTACTGAGATATGTAAATATATTTTAAAATATACGAAAAGAAAAAAAAATGTTCTTTCTCTGTCTATCTCATAAATATATTATATACATGCCAACACTTATATTATTAACATCGAAAAATATGTTTGTATGGAAAAAAAATATAACAGAGTAGCAAGAAAACACGTACAGTATGATATATATTTTTTCCATCAGAGAAGCAGACGTGGTGATGATGCTTGTGTGGGTGCTTCGGAAGTGAGGCAGCAAAGGAAAACGGAGGGAAGGGCTCGGCCGGAGGGTGACCGTGGTGGTTGCCGAGGTGAGACGGAGACTTTGGAATGGGATGCCGCAGTGGTATACGCGGAGTCGGCGCCGGATGTTTGGTGGCTTGCATTCCAAGTGACAGGCCGATCAGAGGCGGCTTCGGCGAATGGGTGCGGCTGCTCGTGAGGAGGAGGCGCGAGGCGGTGTTGCCGTACCGCTTGGTGACGTGGGTGAGTTTAGCGGAGGGGAGGCTTGACGTGGGCACGGTTTCAAATGGGTCGCGAGTGGCTATGCACGTAAAACTGTAAAGAAAAATGGTGACCGAATGTAAATACTTTGCAGAAGAAAAGGTGAGAATTAGGAGCAGAGAAAGGAGAAGAGAGATGTAGGTGGATCTGGGAAATAATGAACGCCACTTATCTTTTTCACAGGCACTAGGCAAAGAGAAAGAATTATAAAATGTGAAACGTACAGGCTTAATTTCTTTAAATGAATCAAAACCAAAAGTCGAAATGCTGAATTCAAGAAAATAATAATGACTGTTCATTCCAGCTGAGAGAAACGAATGGACAGAAAACAAAAGGTTTATCGGGTACCGATACGAATCGTTTTATAAATTTTACCGCACATCGGACATCGAAAATTGACAGTCGAATATACCATAGAGATCAGCACGACTAGGAGATCAAGATGGTACACAGATATCGGTGGTACGATCGAATTATAAAAATTCGAATTTTCTACTAGCGGAAAATGCAAGAAAAACACTGAAAAATAAGGTCGACAGAGCCAAAGATGTCCGAATTTGGAAAAACGACAAACTGACATCTTGCTCAGAAGATGGTTTAGAATTTTTCTATGTAAAAATATTTCAGTTTCGGAAACATTTTATTTTCATCGCTTTTTAACTGATTAAATTGAAGTAAATTTACGCGCGAAATAAACTTTCATATTTTCGGACGAAAATTTACCAGTTGCTATGTTTAACTAAATGCATTCCAAATATCAAATTTATATTTCAAAATTTTATCGTTTAAAATTTCACAAAATTTCAACTAATTACGTTATTAAAACAGTTGAAATTTACGGGTCGTTACATAAAATTATATATATACTTACTCTCATGCAACGTACTTATAAATACATCAAACAAACTTTATAATATATATTTCGCTTAAAATAAAAACCAATATAAACATTAGTATAATATATATATAAACTTAAACGTAGAGGATTTTTATAACTCATATATATTTTTTTAAAAATTCACAAATACCTTTATCATAAGAGGAAGGTGCGGTTTGCAAGCTAGGTGGTCGGCAGCTATGGGTTAGAGTTGGATGATGCTATTGAGGCCGAAGTGATCGGGTAGGGAGGAGGAAACGGTAATGGCGAAGAGGTGGAGCAAAGGCTGGAAGCTTGGGTTTGAGGAAGTGGCTGTCATATGGAGCGGAGGAAGAAGGTCAGGTGGAGGGAGGGGTGGCCGATGTAGAGATGGTGGAAGGTGACTCGGGTCCGGGAGTGGGCTGGGTGGCTTGCTGCAAAGGGAAGGTGATCATCAAAAGGAAGGGATGATGGCCGAGTGGGAAGGAAGGATGATGAAGGGGAGAGGGGGTAAAAGAAAAAGAAAAATGAGGAGAGGAAAGGATGCGAAAGAGCAGATCAATATAAATGAAAATATAACTTATGTTGATGATGAAGAGGAATGCAAACCAGAGAAGAAGAAAAAATTTCCAAATAATTTTTTTTGAACAGGTAGAATAGTAAGAGTTAGAATTAAATTCTGGGAATATGAAACAAGTGGCCATCTGATTAACATAGTAAGAAATGAATGGTTACGGGTAGATCAAAAGGTTTTAAACGGTACCGATATGGAATCGCTTTTTCGCGGATCCTGCTGCGTATCGGACTTCAAAACATATAATTGAATATACCACAAAGATCAACATGACGAGACGATCAAAATGGTATACAGATATCAGTGACATGATCATCTTATCAAAAGTCGATAATCGGTATCGAAAAATGCTGCTGATTTGCCAGAAATAAGATAAACGGAGTAATAGAAGTGAAAATTTTGAGAAACGAATTATGACGTCTCACTCAGAAGATGATTTACAAATTTATTGTATAAAAATATTCAGGTTTGGAAAACATTTTATTATCATCAAATATTAACTGATTTAAATTGAAATAAAATTACACAAGAAAACTAACTTCCATATTATCAGATGAAAATTTACCGGTTGCTATGTTAAATTAGACGTATTCCAAATATTAAAGTTTTAATTCAAAATTTTATTATCTAAAATTTCACAAAAATTCAACTACTTATATTAATAAACCACTAAAATTTACGGGTCGTTACACTCTCATCCACTCAAAACTTTTCGGCCCCGAAAAGGAACAAGGTAGGAGAATAGAAACAACAACAAAAAATAGATTGAAAAACAAAATAAAACAACTAATTTAAAACCATATAGATTTCAACTTAAATGAATTAATATTCAATAATTGATTTTAAATTCAGGTATTTCATTAAGTTGATTTAATTTCAATTTATTAATTCCCTCAAAACAAACTTTATTTTATTTATCTCATTTATTATTCAATTAACTTATTATTCTATTTATCTCAATTAACATTTCTATAAATTATAATTTAGGTGTTTAAACATTTATTATAATCACTCAAATTTATTTATAAAAACATTTTATATTGTATATTATCCAATTACATATTCAACTTCTGAATAATTTAGGTAAGTTATATTGGAATGTAATTGAGTATTATACAAGCAAAACTTTCCCAATTCAATTATTCAAGTATAAATATTAATAAAATTTTAAGAGTTAAATTTTCGATTTCATTTCAAACTATTTAGATATATATATATACACACATATATATATACACTATATATCAAACCAAATTTATAATCATACACTTATATATTTTAAATCAAGTCATACTTAAGAAATTCAAATCAAATTCATTTTCCCAAACAAAGTGTAGCAAGGCTAATAAATGGTCTCTCCATTCTGAAACTCGAAAATGAATGTCGATGATGCTGCTGCCATCACCGAAATTATTTTCCAGCGACAAAAGAGAAGATTACCGATTTAAACATTTTAAAATTCTTTGAAAACCATTTCTATTCGAAAATACTTTGAATAATATACACTTTAAAACTTTAAAACCAATGTTTGAAATCACCGGAAATTAGATTCTCAAATTCCTGATTTAAATTCATTTCAATTCCAAATCAATTTATAAACCATGTTTATAAATTCATTTATAGAACAATAAATGATAATCAAATATTATCATTTCAAACAACCAATTTAATTAACTTATTAAATTCTAGAAAATTACTTATATATATGTAATATAATCATACAAATTTATTTCATTTACCAAATTTGAAGATAATATTGTGTCAGTTTGCTCTGTTCAAGTGTTTTGGAATTCCTATCGATAGCGTTAGGGCTGTCAACGGATGCTTTCGGATACGGATAGTGCCATATCCGTATCCGTATCCGTTTAATTTTTGGATATCGGATATCCATATCCGCTTAATTTTCGGATACGGACGGATATCGGATATTTATCCGCTCCGCCAATAATTGATAAATTTAAAGGTATAAACGAAAAAGTTTAGATCAACATAAAACATTTTTTGTACTATTGTTTATAAAAAATCAAAGAAATAAAAAATATGGTGATAAAACATTGTTTTATACTAATATATGTATGTGTATCCAAAAATATTCAAAAGTTAAACACTCATAGCCCTATTTTCCTATTTTAAATTATATAAATATGCATCAGTTAATCGGACGGATATTTTTCGGATACGGATACCACTATAACCATATCCGTATCCAAAAAGCTTTTCGGATATCGGATATCCGTATCCGCTTTTCGGATAACGGATATTTTTCATATTTTCGGATACGGATTCGGACGAATATCGGATTTTTCGGGTACCCATTACCAGCCCTAGATAGCGTTGATCAAACGAATCGATCGAAAACCCAAATCAACATCAATAACTCAAACAACACAATATAAACCATTTTTATATTAATTTCAAATAAAAAACACACTCCCTCACTCGATGATTTAAAAAAAAATGGATTTCAAAACAAGGATAGAGATTCAAATTAGAGAGATCCTAATCAAAAGAATTCTAACTAGAAGATAGGCTCAAAAGGGAGATAAGATAATTAAATAACAAAAGAGAAAAGATGGATAGACTTATATAAATCGCGGGTGACCTTAACCGGGTCAACTGTGACTTCAAAATAAGATCGAGGTAGAATTCTAGAGCAAATCGGCGTTCGATCGCCAGAGATAGAATTCAGGTATAGCAAAAGATAACAGCATCGTAAACCGAGGATACAAAAATCTTTGGTGAATCAATACCGATTGTAAAGGAGTTTCACCCCTGTACAAATCATAAAGTGGAGCTATGGGATGCCCCGGAATCAGGAAAACACAAATAGGGAGACAAAGATGGATTCTAGAACAAAAGGGGAGTCCTGGAATTCAAAGGAGATTCGAGTCAAAAAGGAAGAGATTCAATCTTAAACGAAGTTAATTCTGTAATTAAATTTACTATATATGTTTAGTTTTGCCTAAAACCAGAGCTCTGATACCAACTGTAACATCCTGGTATTTTCAACCATTCGCATCCGCATATGCCGGACTTGAATTCCTCAAAATATCAGACTGTTAAATTATATTTAGCAAAACTCAGCATATACAGTAAATAAACAAATCACAGAATCACAGACACATAGTAATATAACAATAAGCAGCGAAAACAAAAGAATAGTAGTTCATGAAGCTACTATATATATATATATATAACAGAGTTAAAACAGGATACAACAGAAGTTTCGAATACATATAAGTCTCAATACAATAGTCAAATACAAGAGCAGAATATATCTCTGGAGTCAACTGAATAACTGCAAGTGAAATAGATAGCTGGATCTCCAAGCGAAGCTCCAACTCCAAAGGTGAGTCTCGAACAATAAGCCACTCAGTCTGACCCGAGCGTAAAGCAAAACACAAAACACTCGAGTTAGGATTAACATTCTTATATCAATAAAACCAACTCAAGTGAAGTATCAACTGAAATACAAGTAACTCAAAGAGTGTTTGGGATAACCATCCTCTAAGGATCCGTGGAACTATCTACTATGTAGTAATATACGCTATTATAATATGTCTAAAGTAAAGTAAACTATTAAAATAGCGTTAAGGCGTTACCCATATCCCCCTTAACAAATTTTATATTCCCATAGTCTATACAGTAACGTAATCTCCCCCGTACTAGGCGTCGTCAGAGGGCACTCCATAGGTATGTTACAAAACAAACTCATAGTGGTCTCGATAGGGTAGGTGACACGGCACAACTAGGCAATCCAGGGTAGATATACCAATTACACTTCAGGGCTGGTGATAACGCATAGCAGCCACAACCGCCCACCTCGAGCCACACTCCCGAAAATCCGAGGGGTGCACCCAATCAATCACAAAGTAATAGAATGGTATCGAAGGAGTGTGTCCGATCAGAGGAGCTACCTCATTGGCCCGTCAATTGCTCTTGTTTTAGCCACCTTAAGCTAACTCACAGGAGTTAGGTCCACGTATATACCTCAAGATTTTCGCCACTATCCTACTTCATTCTGGAATCTCCACCGCGTACACAGTTGTTAAAGTGGTTTTCGGTATTGGCAGAGAGTATGACAATATCCGATCCCGGTCTCTTTAACAACCAAATGTTATTATAACACCGCGGTCATTTCAAAATAGTTTATACATCAAAACCAAAATATCATTGCTATTTCAAAACCATATCAATATGATATCATTTTCACTTCAAATTTATCCTTTTCCAAAAAAAATCATAGCACTTTTAAAGTTATAACATTTTCGGAATTATAAAGCTTAGAATTTGTAACACTTTGGAAATCATAACACTTGATAACATAATACTTTGAAATTCATAACACTTTCCTCTTAAACAGTTTAGATATTAATAATAGTATATATATAATAAATTAGTTTATAAAATAAAATAGTTTATATAAAATAGTTATAAGTTAAAATAGTTCATAATAAAATAGTTAGTATATTAAAAGGGTTTATATTAAAATAATTTATATTGAAAATGATTTATATAAAAATAGTTTATATTAAAATAATTTATAAAGTAAAATATAAAATAGTTTATATATAGTTTTAAATACTTTATATAATAAAATAACTTCCTCAAATTTCACAAATCGATTCAAATCAAATCGAATTCAAAAATTCAAAATTTATTCAATCCCAATTCATCAAATTCAACTCAATTCGGTTTCTAAATAAACCATTTCAAATTATCGATTTCAAATACATATTTGAACTATAAAATAAGCCATTTCAATTTCAATATATTTCAAAGCTTTAAATATTCAACATTTCAAAACTAAATTCGATAATTTCATATATATATCAAATTCACTTCATTATTATTTAGTTTCGAAATATTTACTTAATCATTTCAATATCATTTAAATAAACTTCAATTTACAAATTTAAATAAACCAAATATCCCATTTCAATATATGTAAATTTGAAATATTCATTTAAGTTACTTTTCATCAAATTCATGTTATAAAATCATATCTTTAAAATTTCAAATCAAACTTATTTAAGTATAGTTCTTAAATAAATATAATTTCAAACAAATTTCCAACCTGAATTTATTTAAAATCATTATAAACTCTATATTTTTGTAAAATATAAATTTTCAATAAATACTTAAACAATATTAAACATTAATCTATTTATATATTTTAAAAAATCGAAAAATTATCAATAAATTATTAAAATTTATAATTTCAAAAATTAACTTATAACTATACAATTTTCAATACATATGATTTCAGAAAATCTAAATTTTAAACTTTATAAATACATTTATATATAATATCTTAAAAGTCAATATTTAATAAAACATATACTTCTTTCCAAAACCATAGAAATCATTTCAAAATATTTATATATAGACCAACGGTGTCTGTATAAAATTTTCTATCCTATGGTCAAGTGATACGGATATTTATCATTTCAATCCATGATTTAAATATATACGGGTATATATCTTTTCAACCCGTAATCCCAAATTCAATTCAATTGAAAATCGCTTGGGTTTATCATTTCAACCCATAACGATTTTCTCCTATTCTATAGATTGTTCAGGTATGTATCATTTCAACCCATAGGGAATTCTATACTAACAGCGAACTTGCAGAGTGAGAACAGTTATGATAATAATATAACAATCAGTAACAGGCATATGTCATCAGTGATAAAATAACAGATAATGGAGTCAAATGTCATAGGTGAACAGATACAGATAATAGCATATATATAGCAATGTAAATAACTGACAGCAACATATTTCAATTGTCGTTTCAATTGAAATCAAATTTAATAAACATAAGAACGTTAATCACGAGTGATTGCTCACCTTTCGAGGCTGGAGAGATTCGACAAAGAAATGAGCTACGAATTCCAAAGCAATGCTAGATGGACACGAATTCGACGATCAAAGCTGATAAATATGAATTTGATGAAATCAAGTCAGAACTGGATCGATGGAGATTGGATATATAAGTAAATTGATATAGATATAGCGTATAAAATTATATATACTAAATCATATCCAAATTTCAAAACATATTAAAATCTTTAAAATATATATATATATATAACAAACACAATATCTATTGAAAATCAATATTTTAATCAGTCAATATTTAAGGTTATATACTTTTAAATAAACTCACATACATATACTTAGATCAGATCATATATATATATATATACCTATATATTATTAACTAATATATAAACTATTGTTGGAATTATATGTAATACATCTTATATGCAGACTGACTTTATATAATATGAGTAATAACTAAAACATATCATACCCTCTCCATAATGTGTTATATATACCATAAGCATATATATATATATATATATTAAAACATATAACTTACATGACTTCATATATATCACCGTAATATATGGTTTAAGAATAGATGCAAACATTGTATTCAACTTTGTATACTAATATATATAAAACTGTTTCAACCAAGATACCATAATATAGCATTTATAAACATGTGTACCATCATATATATATATATATATATATCGATATATTTAAAATCATGATATCCATATGTATTTTAAAATCATATAGCTTATATTATAAATTATATGTATATAAACTGTACAAAAATATAATACTGTAATCATAATATATATACGACTTTGTTCACAAATTTATATATATACAAATGGAAAGTGAGGTAGTAGCAAGTTTGAGTGCACGCATATATATATTCAAACATACACTAGCATCTTTGTTTAAACGTAAATTATATATATTCAAACCTACTATACAACTTAAGTACTTTATATAACTTAGAATTTATAACTTATATACCCTGACAATAACAAATACATATGAAATTATATATATACTTACTCTCATGCAACGCACTTATATATACAACAAACATACTTTATGATATTTATTTCGCTTAAAATAAAAACCAAGTATAAACATCAGTATCATATATATATATATATATATATAAACTTAAACCTACAGGATTTTTATAACTCATATATATATTAAAAACAATTTGCAAATACCTTTATCATAAGAGCAAGGTGCGGTTAGCAAGCTAGGTGGTCAGCAGCTATGGGTTAGAGCTTGATAATGCTGTTGAGGCCGAAGTGATTGGGTAGGGAGGAGGAAACGGGAATGGCGAAGAGGTGGATCAAAGGCTGGAAGCTTGGGTTTGAGGTAGTGGTTGTCGTATGGAGGGGAGGAAGAAGGTCAGGCGGAGGGAGGGGTGGCCGATGGAGAGATGGTGGAAGGTGACTCGGGTTCGGGCGTGGGCTGGGTGGCTTGCTGCAAAGGGAAGGCGATCGTCAAAAGGAGGGGATGATGGTCGAGTGAGAAGGAAGGAAGATGAAGGGGAGAGGGGGTAAAAGAAAAAGAAAAACGAGGAGAGGAAAGGACGTGAAAGAGCAGATCCATATAAATGAAAATATAACTTATGTTGATGATGAAGAGGAATGCAAAGCAGAGAAAAAAAAATTGAAAATAATTTTTTTTTAACAGGTAGAATAGTAAGGGTTAGAATTAAATTCTGGGAATATGAAACAAGTGGCCATCTGATTAACAGAGTAAGAAATGAATGGTTACGGGTAGATCAAAAGGTTTTAAACGGTACCGATATGGAATCCCTTTTTCGTGGATCCTGCTGCGTATCGGACTTCAAAACACATAATTGAATATACCACAAGGATCAACACGATGAGATCAAAACGGTATACAGATATCAGTGGCATGATCATCTTATTATAAGTCGATAATCGGTACCGAAAAATGCTGCTGATTTGCCAGAAATAAGATAAACGGAGCAATAGAAGTCCAAATTTTGAGAAACGAATTATGACGACTCACTCAGAAGATGATTTACAAATTTATTGTATAAAAATATTCAGGTTTGGAAAATATTTTATTATCATCAAATATTAACTGATTTAAATTGAAATAAAATACACAAGAAAACTAACTTCCATATTATCAGATGAAAATTTAGCAGTTGCTATGTTAAAATAGACGTATTCCAAATATTAAAGTTTTAATTCAAAATTTTATTATTTAAAATTTAACAAAAATTCAATTACTTAAATTAATAAACCACTAAAATTTACGGGTTGTTACAAAAAATATATTATTTTAAAGACTTTAATTATTAAGAATTTCAACCTTTAAACTAATTAACCTATTTTAACTTATTTTAAGTCTAATTAATCTATTTTAAAGCTATTTAATCTATTTTAATTATATTTAATCTATTTTAAATCTATATTAACTATTTATAACTATTTAAAACTATTTTCTTCTAAAATCCAAACTAAGTAAAAGGGATGGGTTTACATTCAAATTCTCGAATTTTAAGTGAATATGGTTAATGATGCTATAATCTAAGTTGGGATTTAAATAACATATTTGGTTTAATATGATATTTTGAAATGAGAGTTTAGCCTATTTTGGAAATAAGACTTTTGAAAGGAAATATAATTTCGAACTACGATTTCAATGTGATATAATTTTAGAACTAAGTAATGATTTCGAAAATGATATGATTTGAATTGAATATGATATTTTAATATCAATTATGAAATGATTTGGCAAATGTAAAAGAACCATCCGGTGTGTAATAAGCGATAGGTTGTTAAAGTGACCGGGATCGGATATTGTCATGCTCTCTTCCAATACCAAAAACCACTTTGACAACTGTGTACACGGTGGAGATTCCAGAATGAAGTAGGATGGTTGGCGACGATCCTATATGAGGTATATACGTGGACTCGACTCCCGTGAGTTGGCTTAAGGTAGCTAAAACTGGAGCAATCGATGGGCCAATGAGGTAGCTCCTCTGATCAGACATATTCCATCGATACTATATTCTTACTTTGCGATTTATTTGGTGGCCACCCTTCGATTTTTATTCGGGATTGTGTTTCGAGTTGGGCGGTAGTTGCGGCTATGCGTTACCAACAGTCCGGAAGTGTAATTGGTATATCTACCCTGGCATTGCCTAGTTGTGCCGTGTCACCTACCCTAGCACGCTTTCTACGAGTTTGTTTTATGTCGTACCTATATGGTATACTCTAGCGGCTCCAGTTTACAGGGAGTTGTTACGGTACTATATAGACTATTGGCATACCTAAAAATGTGTTAAGGGGGATATGGGTAACGCCTTAACGCTATATTAATAGTTTATCTTATTGTAGACATATTATAATAGCGTATTGTACTACATAGTAGATAGTTTAATGGATCCTTAGGAGATGTGAATCCCGAACATCTCTTAAGTTATTGCACTCACGTTAGACACTGGATAAGAGATGTCAAACCCCGTAAACATCTCCGACGTCGTTTACACTCATATTTATTTACCGTTGATTTGACTCACATAAGATCTTTTAGTTCTGACTCGAGTGTTTTGTCTTTTTAATTCGCTCGGGTCAGCCTGAGCATTTCAGGATTTGAAGACCTTATTTCTGGAGGACGAAGACGAAGATTTGTATTACTATTATTTACTATATTTATTTCACTACATTCATACTGTTCCGCTACAATGTTTGTTTATCTCTGATATATGTAACTATGATTCTGTATTGTATAAGTATAATCAAAGGTTTTGTAAATAGTTTCATGAACTATTATTTGATTATTATATTTTGTCATTCCGCTGTGAGATTCTGTTTTGTTTTTATTTCTTTATCTTTTTCTTATTTACCCCAAATAACAATCCGTCCTTCTGTATGGTTTGAGTTGGCACGTGTGTCTGCTTAAAGCGTACAAAAAAGCGGGATGTTACAGTTGGTATCAGAGCTTAGGTTTATCGATAACCTTAGCTTTGTGGGGTATGGCTCATATTTAATAGGGTAGTAATACCCTATGATGAGTCGCTGAGAGTATATATATGAGAGAGCGTATTTGTTAGTGTAAAAAAAAAGTTTTTATATTGTGTTAATTTGTTCCGTTTTGTATTTATAAATTCTGGTTGGTGCATAGGACACTATGACATCGATATGGATTTCTAAACACTTAATAGAACAGACCGACACAATAATTGTTTTGAAATATAGGTAAATGAAATAATTTTACATATTGTATATTTTTATATAAATAGTGATTTATAAATTATATATTTGGTTGTAATATAATGGTTGTTAAGTAGTGAAATTTATAAATATTGGTTGTAAAATAAGATTTGAAAATAAAATAAATGAAATTTGGAAATTTAGAACTTAAGTTCTAGGATTTTGAAAATGTCTTTCAAAGGATTTTGGAATATAGTAGTATTATTTGAAAGTATTTTCTGATATAAATATTTGAATATAATTTAAAGAACTATTTTAAAGAAATTTTGGAAAGAAATAAGCTTTGTACTCTCCTCTCTGTCGATGGAAAATAATTTCGGTGATGAGTGCACGCATCATCGACATTCATTTTCGAGTTTCAAGTGGGAAGGCCATTGTAGTAGTTTTACTACAGATCTATTTTGATAAAAAAATAAATTTTTTATTGTTTAAATATGATTGGATATAAAAGTTATGAGTATATATATGTATATATTATTTTAAATGATTTGAAATGGAACCCGACATTTAGTTCTTAAGTTTCTATAAATTAGAGATTTTAGTTATTGAAAGGGAATAAATTTTTTAACTATTTAATAATTGAAACTTCTGAATGAAAATAAGAATTATATGCTAAGTTATAACTGAAATATACAAGGAATTTGAAATTTGTAACTTGTAACGAAAAGAATATGAAAATAAGGAACGATAACTATTGAACTTTAAGTTAATTAAAATAAGTAAGTCAAACTTGTGTAACTTTCAATTGCATTCTTAAAGACATATATATAACTTACCAATTATAAAAGTTGAAATATTAAAAGAATATGTAATGGAAATTTTTACAAGTAAAACTTATGTAATGGAAGTGTTCAATAAAATTTACTTTTATAAATAAGAAATTTGATATGAAAATAGTTATAAACTTGAGTTAAAATTTTAATACTACTAATTAAATGAAAAAGAAAATGAGTACTGTAAGTAAAGGATTTCGAACTTAAGTTAATATTAAAACTATTTATAATTAAAGTAAAAAATAAATTGAATGTAATCCAATAAAAGAAATTGACATGATATGAATAAATGAAAATGAATTTTTGTAAGTAATAAATAAATGAAATAAACACTGAATGAATCAGAATAAATTTTTGTAAGAGATAAATGTAAGTTAAAGGAATAATCCTTGTTTGAATGAAAAGAAAAAAAACTATAAATGTTGTGAAAGAATTTTTTTAGAATAAACTTAAATAAAGTTAAAATTATTGTTTGGGATAGGATACTTCTAATTGTTTAAGATGTATGAATAATCTATTGAATTCATCTAAGACTGTTGAGTAAATGGTGCACTCATTAGTTTATTTGTCATTCTAGGCGGTTAAAAATTTCTGAACTCGAACAAACCATTTGTTTGTTTGCTATGGATGAGTAGTCGATTTTATTGATTTCATATGATGATTGTATGCTGTGCTTGCAAGTGATTTTTGTTTTATATTGATTTGTTTGTTAGTGGTTGACATAACTTTAAATATTTCATTTTATATAATTATTAACTCTGTTTGGATTGTATAAGTGAAATATAAGTTATGGAAGCAATAGCTACTGCTTTTGGTTTCATAATTAAGCGTTGTTTGCCCGACAAATAGGTACGTTCTCGGATTACGGTTTTATAGCGGTATTATATTGTTCTCCTGCTGTTGAGATATATTATTTTGAAATTTATGTGATATATATTGTTTTATTTATATTATTATTTCCCCCAGACCTCCCCGTACAAAGGAGACTCTACCAAAAAATTTCGTGAATTTTGGACTTATAAAATTATATGAAATGTTTCAAAACTTTTGTTAACTTGAATATAAAAGGATTTAATTGTTTATAAATTGGTATATTTATTTAAAACTATTTTATTTTGTAAATTAATTGACTATAAATTTAATATTTGAATAAGATACATTGATTTCTTAATTCCTTCTTTCCCTTCTTTTCCTTTTCGGGGATGAAAAGTTTTGAGTGGGGGAGAGTGTAACGACCCGTAATTTTCGATAATTTAAATATGTTAATTTAATAAGATTTTGGTAATTAATTATTGAAAGAAATAAAAATTTGTAAATTAATAATGAAGAGTAACAATGGTAATTAAAGCTAATTATTAACAATTTGAATGTAATTCCAATAAATGGAATAATGTAAATGTTATACTTGGTTATAAATTGAAAATAAGGAAACAAATGTAAATATTTAATTTATTTATGGTAATTGAATAAAACCAGTATTATGTAAAGAATTATAATATTTGTTGGATTAATGTGTGCATTGATTTATAGTGGGATATAAAAGGTAATTGATAATTTAAAATGTTAACTTACTGATAACATAATGTGTAATGAACGGAAATGGAATAAATTAGTGTTATGAAACTAATGGTAGCATTTGTGTAAGTAATGAACTTATAAATGAAATAAAAGTTAATGGTAAAAATTATTATGTGTTACCTATTTATTTAGTCTATTAAATAAAATTGGAAATCAAATTTTTTAATTAAATGAGATTAAATATTACGTAAATTGAAATTAGATGAATTGGAAATTATTAATGCACTAAGATATAAACCATGATAATTATACCAAAAGATGAAATTGATTGAATAATAAATGGAAAGAAAATTAAATTAAATTATCGGAAATTTAATTTATTTTCTCTAAATATATTGAAATTGAAATTTAAAACTTTGAAATTGGTGAAATATGCAACATAAAAATTTTACGGAAATTTGTTATAAAGAGTTATAAAGTACTAAGTAAGCCAAAATGATAGAAATTGTAAATAATTAAATATTGAATCGGAAAGTGATTTAATTAATTTAATATTAATTTATTTAATTAAAGTGAAAATAGCCATTTTGGCCACTGACTCGGATTCTTGTATATGAATTTCAAAATCTAATAATGCCTGAATCTAGGTTTCGGGATTCTTGTATATGAATTTTAAAATCTAATACCCAATTCTGGGTTTCGAGTATTTAACATAAAGATTTCATCATCTAACACCCGAATCTGGGTTTCGAAACGTTACCAATCACTAACTTATTATACCCGAACCTGGGTATCAAAGCTGCCGTTATTTGAACCCTAATCTGGGCAGTAGATCCTTGGATTTTTATTCATCTCAATCCCACATATTTGGGCCAAAGAATATTAACAAAAAGATCGCTATTAAGAGCCTCCAAATGGGAACTGTGGGCTTCTAACTTTTTAAATCCCATTAATGTTAAGGAAAGGGTGAGAGAGTTACTACTTCAAAATTTCAAACATTGAATCCTGAGTTAGGTTCTTTATCGAATAAAAGTTATATTCTAATATTCATGACCTAATGATAAGGCAGAATCTACTGCCTACTAGTTTTGTGCATCCCAAACAAGTGGAAGGAGCTAAGTCCTTAATCATTTCTCATCATGGTTAAAGATGAGATCTTAACATTTGGAATAAATCACTTTTCATACAACTGGAAAGTTAATTTGCTAATTTAGGAAAATGATATACATAGACAAATATGTCAATTCCAAGCTAACAATTAAAGATATTGTTTGCTACATGTTTCTCAGGAAAATCAAAATGACAAAGAGTAATAAAAGATCCAACAAGTACGAAAGTCGCTAAATGAGCAATTCAAAGGCATATCAAAGGTCACACTATAAAAAAGGATCACAAATCAAGTGATATTTATGAAATTTCTATAATTTACATAAGCTATGAAGTCATTTACAAATGAAAAAATTATGTACAAGATAAATTTAAATGGCTCAAATACATAAATAAATTACGAATCTTGAGCTGCTTTGTTAAGAGTCTCCACCACCGAAGGATTTACAACATGATTAATTGCTGCAGGGAGAACTTCCTTAATCTTCTTTTATTTTCTTCTTATACTGCTCTCATCATCAATAACATCAATGTTTGTTTTCAAGGCATGATAAAAGGCCCTATTTGTAGCCTTAAGGGTTTTGTTTTCCTTTCTAACTAACTCTGTAACCCACTTGTCGAGCAAGTAATTATCACGTTCTACCTTCTGATTTTTAGCAGCGTAATCATTGATAGTCTGAGAATACCTCATCTTCTGCTGCTCATCAAAATATTTGGCGATTTCAAATTTTACCCTTCGACACCAGTTCCCCACTACATTGTCTTCTAAACCGGGGGAGGGTTTAGCACGGTGGGAAATTTTTAAGCTACAAGAAGTTTTGACCTAGTAGGCTTGGCACTTGAAGGAGTTGCTTATAGTGCTGGAAGTTCAATCTTTGGAGTCTTGTCTCCGTAGATGAATTCTAAAGGGGCACATTGTAACAACCCTAGATTTCTACATATATTTAAATTTGACTTTATTTTATTTTAAATTATTTTAAACTTGTTTTATTTCAAACATTTCATTTCTAAATATAAATTTTGATTGTTGTGTGAATTATAGTTTCAAACTAGTATAAATTGGATATTTCACTAAAAAGTGAATTTCTGTTCAAACTGGTCAAACTTTGACTTTTAACTTTTAAATTTAAATATTCAAATTCTTAAATTTTATCTTTTATTATGAAAATAGATTTAATAACTTGAATACAGCTTTTCGTTTCGTTGGAAACGGAGTTAAACTGTAAAAGTTATGTATATTTCAATATTGAGTGCAATTTGTTTTATTCTGCAATTTTGTTATTTTAAATTTGTATAATTTATATTTTCTTTATCATATTTTATTTTAATATGTGTTAATATGTTATTTTATGTATATTTTTATCTTTTAATAATTTTAAAGTGATAATATAATTTGTCCAAAGTTTACTTGAATTTATTTTAATTTATAATGCCTAGTTTCCATTTTTCTACTATTTTCTTCATTAAAATTATATTTAATTAAAATTTATTTATTTATTTTGTGAATTCATTTTATTTTGTGTTCTTATCTTTATTTATAAATACTTTTCAAGTACATAAAAAGTTTCCAAAGTTCATTGCATTTATTTTCAAATTTTCTAGACTAGTTTGCAATTTTGTGCTATTTTCTTATTTTAACCTTATATAATTAATAAATATTTATATATATTTTATATTTTGTTATATTTTCGAATTTGTGACTGAATTTATTATTATTTTCAGTAATATAAACTTATATAAAGAAATTAAAAGAAATTTGAAAGGTTATGACTTTTGATTTGCCTAAGGCCTTTTATCTTCCAACCTTTCACATTTGTAACTTATCTTTTCATCAATTAGCCTTTACTATCCACATCTTTCAGCTGCATACTCTATTTTCTATTCACGTACATTCATTTTCATTTCTGAAACAAAAGAATTTCGGCCATGGCTATTGAGGAAAGTTTGGGTAATGATTTTCAACTTTTTCTTATTCTTTTTCTACTTGTTTACATTGATTTTTGCATATGTTCTCTACCTTCATAGCTCCACTCCTCCTCAACCAGCTCTGACCCGACCTCCACCAACCCCTTTCTCTGATCATTACCCACCCTACTACACCACCAAGGCAGGCCAAGCACATCCATGGCAAGGAGCACCACCAAAATCAACAAAAACCACCACATATTACACTAGCCGAGCCTGGATTGTTAGCACCACCTTCTACCACCATTTTCCGCCACTACCACCACCACCACCACCTCTGACCTGACCTCCACCCTCTGCCACATCATCCACCATCACCGGCACCCACTGGCTGTGACCCATGACCTCTGGCCGAACCTATTTGTGCCAAAGATGTGAGGTTATGTTGCATTGTTTAGCCCTGAACACCTAGTTTTTGCACCTAGACTTCACCACTTTGTTAACGCATTCTAGGCCGACCATATGGAACCCAAAACCAGATCCAAACCCACCACTTAGCCATGCATTTAAGATCTGGAGCTGAAGCATAGATGGTAGAAAGCAAGTGCAAACACTTTGGTTTTGTTTTATGCAGTTGTTCCTAACATTGTTTAGTGGCATCCTGTTTTGAAACTTATGTTTTATATATTTGTTTTGTGTAATGTTTTTAAGGGGTATAGCTTTGGCTCTTCCAATCTCAAATCATTGTCGTGCTTTCGTGCCTCTAAAAATCTTTGTTGTGTGTTTATGGTTTTCATCTCCATCTTGAACAAGTGAGTAATTCTCACAAGACAATGTGTACTTATATAACTAGTAAACTGACACCATTTGAATCTGTAAAATTATATCATCCTGTTATAACTGTTATATTATGATCATATGATGCTCACCCCTGTTATTACTCATGTTATATCATCATTTACTGTTATATAATGCTATTCTGTTATTTTATCAGTTTGTCACACTGCAAGTTCCCTATTAGTATAGAAATCACTATGGGTTGAAATGATACATACCCGAACAGACTTTAGAATAGAGAAAAATGGTTATGGGCTGAAATGATAGGCCTGAACGGTTTTTATTTATTTTATTTAACTTGGGATTGCGGGTTTGAAATGATAGAACCCGGTTTTTCTTTGTAAACTGCGGATTGAAATGATACATATCCGTATCATTTGACCTAGGCTAGAAAATTATATACAGACCCGTGGTTTATATATTTTTCTAAATTTTTTAAAATATTTTAAAAATGTAAATATTATGATATTTTGATTTAAATTTTATTAAAATGATTTCTATCAAATTATTAGTGATTTTCTATAAATTAAATAGGTGAATTAAGTAAAATGGTGAAGTAGAATTTGAAATATAAGTAAATTTTGGAATTGATGATTTTGGTTATAAATGGAATTTATGTAAAGTAAGAAATATGAAAAATTTGATTCAAAAGATGAATTTAATGATTGTTATTAAGGAATAATAATTTTATAAAGTGTTAATGATTTTGCATAACTTAAAATATGAAATAAATGAATATTTAAGCTGAATTTGGAAATATAACTTAAATTGAATTTTGTGGAATTTGTTTAAAAGTGAAATTCCAATTAAGTAAAATAAATGGAAATAAGTTATATTTTGTTAATTTAAACTTAGTTGTTAAGTTAAGAATTTAATTAAAGAAATGAAAATTTAATTGTTATTTAATTTGATTTTTTGTATGGAAATTTGACTTTATAAATCATAGAAATAATGGTATTTAAATGATTGTTTTTAAAATGTGAAAATATATGATTTTATAAGTTAAAATGATTTATATTAGAAGTTAATTATGTGTGAAATTGTAAATAAAACTCTGAATTGATTTGACAGCATTTTTGAAATGTAATGTAAAGATATTACAGCATTAGAAAATGCTGTAGTGTTTTAAATGAACCAAATAGCAAATTTGAACTAAGGGTTATTATAGCACTTTGTTAGTGCTATAGTTGTTAAATTTAACTAAAATTTTAATTGAAACTAAATTAAGATATTATAGCATTCTAAATGCCGTCTTTTTTTAATGAACTGTTTTTAAACATAACATTTCGTGGCATTTTCTAAGTGCTGCGAAAGTTGAATTTTCTTTGTTTAATAAATTCAAATGAATAAATGATCTTTGAAAAAGATTAAATTTTGGAAATTAAATATTTAATTATTAAATATAATGAATTGACTTTAAATGATTTAAATGGAATAGTTGATTTGGGAAATACAACTATTTTGAAATGTGATTAAATGGTATTTAAATTTAAATTAAATAAATGATATTAAATCTTGAAATAAATAATTGAAGTTTATATTTGTATGAAAAATATTTGGTTTACTTGTAATTTGAATCTATTTAAAAGATATTGGACTGATGAAATATAGGATAATAAAGCTTTGGTATTTATTTTATAATTTGAATAGTTATTTTATGGATTAAATCTATATTTGAAATTTATAAGATTTGAAATGGTCTATGGAAATTTAATTGAAATAAATGATTGAATTGAATTGAAACTTTGGAAATTGAATACTTGATTTGAAATATAATACTTACACTTTTAAATGGTTTAGATGAATTATTTTGATTGAAATATAAACTATTTAAAAGGTGACTTGTAATGATAATAAATGAATGATATCTTTGAATTTAAAAAGTATTTAAAGTTGAATATTTAGATTTGAACTCAAATGATATTTTGGTATATTAAAATGATTTGAAATGAAGTTTTGGAAAGATATGATATTTTGATATATTGAAATGATTTGAAATGAAGTTTTGAAATGATATGATATTTTAAATATATTGAAATGGTTTGGAATTGATTTAATCTTTATTTTGATAAAGATTTGGATTTGAAATGATATTCTATTTTGAAGTATAAACTGTTTTTAAATTATAACCACGGGTTATAATAATGATTGGTTGTTAAAGAGACCGGGATCGGATATGGACATACTCTTTGTCGATACCGAAAACCACTTTGACAACTATGTACGCGGTGGAGTTTCCAGAATGAAGTAGGATGGTGACGACGATCCAAAGGTATATACGTGGACCCAACTTCCGTGAGTTGGTATAAGGTGGCTAAAACATGAGCGATCTCGGACAAGTGAGGTAGCACCTCTTATCGGAGACACTTCTTCGATACCATTCTATTACTTGTGATTGATTTGGTGCGCACCCTTGATTTGGGAGTGTTGTTCGAGGTGGAGCGGTAGTGGCTTCTATGCATTTCCATCAGTCCGTGTGCGTAATTGGTATATCTACCCTGGCATAGCCTTGTGTGCCGTGTCACCTACCATATCGAGCTTTACTACGAGTTTCTATTCGTGTCGTACCTATGGAGTATCTTCTCGTAGCCTCTCGGGGTATGCAGGTACTGTGTAGACTATTGGCATATTACGTGTTAAGGTGGAAAATGTAAAGCCTTAATGCTATTTAAAAGTATGTTTATTTTATGATTAGACATTATTATAATAGCGAATATTACTACATAGTAGATAGTTTAACGGATCCTTAAAGAATGGGCGATCCCAAGCATTCTTTAAGTTACTTGTACTTTATTACAGTTCACTTGAGTTGGTTTACATTATATAAGTATATATTGTCCTGACTCGAGTGTTTTGTGTTTTGCTTTACGCTCGGGTCAGCCTGAGTTATTCACAGATTTGGATTTCCACTCTCTTGGAGATTTGAATCGCTGGAGATTATCTGCTTGTCTTGTCCTATCTATTTCAGTTCCGTTTTTCTACTCGGCTTGTACTTGGTTATTTTATTGAGACTTCTGTTGTACTCTATTTCTTCTGTTATATCTTATGTAACTCTGATATATTTATATAGTAGCTTCATTAACTAATATTTCTTTTACTTCCGTTGCATTATTTTACTCTATGTCTGTGATCTGTGATTATATTTATTTACTGTATATTCTGAGATTTGCCAAATTTTATTTACAACGCGGTATTTTGAGCAATTCAAGTCCGACATGTGCGGATGCGAATGGTTGAAAATATCGGGTTGTTACAATTGGTATCAGAGCTTTGGCTTTGAGGCAAAACTTAGAATGTATGGTAAATTTAGTTACAGAATCACTTTTCATTCGAGCTTGAATCTCTTCATTTTTACTTGATTTCATTTGAATTTTGGAACGTTCCCTGCGGTTCCAAAATCCATTCTTGTCCCTCACTATTCATCTTCTTGTGATTCTGGAGTATCCTATAACTCCGCTTTGAATGAGCTTTATAGTGAATTGGCGGTCTCGCCAATACTCTAATGACTTGTAAAAGGGGAAACTCCTTTACAATTAGCATCGATTCACCAGAGATTTATATCTATCCTTGGTTTAGATGCTAATATCTTTTGTTATTCCAAACTCTATCTCTTGAGATCGGATGTAGATTTACCCCAGAAAAATCCACATTTGATCTTATGCATTAAGTCACGGTTGACCCGGTTAAGGTTGCCCACGATTTATCTAAGCCTATCCATCTTCATATTTTGTTAGGTAATCATCTTGTCTTTGTTTCCAAAATATCTCCAAACATTTTGAATTGTACTTGTAAATCTATGTTTTGTTTTATATATTGTGTTGTTTGAGTAGTTGATGTTGATTTGGGCTTTCGATCGATTCGTCTGATCAACGCTATCGATAGGATTTCTAAAACACTTTGACAGAACAAACTTACACAATATTATTTTAAATTATTAATGAAATAAATTTTGATATAAGTAAATTTATGGAACTTAATAAATTGATTTAAATTGATTATTTGAAATGATAATACTTGATTTATCATTCTATAAATGAATTTATAAATAGTTGTTTATAAAGCTGATTTGGGAACTGAAATGAATTTAAATCAAGAATTTGAGAATTTAATTTCCGATGGTTTCAAACCTTGTGTTTAAAGTTTTAAAAAGATATATTATTTAAAGTATTTGTGAACAGAAATTTGTTTCCAAAGAATTTTAAAGTTTTAAAATTTTAGTGCTCTTCTCTTTGTCGCGGGAAAATAACTTCGGTGATGACCGCGACATCATCGACTTTCATTTTCGAGTTTCGAAGTAAAGAGACCATTCTGTAGTCTTGCTACAGCTTTGTTTTGGGAAATTTAATTGATTTGAATTTCTAAAATATGATTTGATTTATAATATATATAGATATATGATTTAAATTTGATTTGACAAATTATGTACATACATTTATTTATCTCTAAATGGTTTGAAGAAATCGGAAATTTAATTCTTAAATTCAATTATAAAAAGAAAATCAAAAATTTGGATAAATGATTCAAACTTGAGATAATTGAATTGGAAAGTTTTATTGGTATAACACAATTGCATTCAAATATAACTTACCTTAATTTCAGGAGTTAACAATGTAATTGGATAATATACAATATAAAAAGATTTTATAAATGAAATTTGAGTGGTTATAATAAATGTTATACACTTAAATTTTAATTATAAAATGATTAACAGAGGTAAATATAATAAAGGGTAATTGAATAACTTACAATAAAATAATGTTAAAAGAATTAAGGATAAAAGAGAGCAGTTATAATAAGTGTAAGTATATTTAACATGAGTGATAAATATATTGAGAGGAATAAATTTAATTTTAATTAGGAATAAAGAAGAATAAAATTTATTAAGTACATTGTGAGTGTAATAAATGATTTTTTTAAACCCATGGTTTTAAAAATTGTTAATTTAAGATGATTGGATAATAAGATAATGAAATTTGAGATAGTTAAGATTTATTTAACTTATGTAAATTTAATCATCAATTTAAGTTGAAATTTCCTTGGTTTCTAACTTATTATCTTATTTTGTTTTCAAACTGTCTGTTAGTTGTCCTTATTTTTCCTTATCGTGCTATAGACTGGTATAGGTACCTTTCTATAATCTTTTTGTTTAGAAATCTTTCTATAATCTTTAATAATCTTTGGTACTTATTTTAATCTGAGCATTGCTTGCCATCCACCTTGTTAAACTTTCCTATAACAATAGTTGTCAGGTATAATCTCAATCTCCTTGTCATCTTGTCTTAATCTTATTTCACTCTATTTTTTTTTGTGCTTTACCGTACTTCATTCCTTTTCGGGGACGAAAAGTTTTGAGTGGGGGAGAGTGTAACAACCCTAGATTTCTGCATATATTTAAATTTGACTTTATTTTATTTTAAATTATTTTAAACTTTTTTTATTTCAAACATTTCATTTCTAAATATAAATTTTGATTGTTGTGTGAATTATAGTTTCAAACTAGTATAAATTGGATATTTCACTAAAAAGTGAATTTCTGTTCAAACTGGTCAAACTTTGACTTTTAACTTTTAAATTTAAATATTCAAATTCTTAAATTTTTTCTTTTATTATGAAAATAGATTTAATAACATGAATACAGCTTTTCGTTTCGTTGGAAACGGAGTTAAACTGTAAAAGTTATGTATATTTCAATATTTGAGTGCAATTTGTTTTATTCTGCAATTTTGTTATTTTAAATTTGTATAATTTATATTTTCTTTGTCATATTTTATTTTAATATGTGTTAATATTTTATTTTATGTATATTTTTATCTTTTAATAATTTTAAAGTGATTATATAATTTGTCCAAAGTTTACATGAATTTATTTTAATTTATAATGCCTAGTTTCCATTTTTCTGCTATTTTCTTCATTAAAATTATATTTAATTAAAATTTATTTATTTATTTTGTGAATTCATTTTATTTTGTGTTCTTATCTCTATTTATAAATACTTTTCAAGTACATAAAAATTTTCCAAAGTTCATTGCATTTATTTTCAAATTTTCTAGACTAGTTTGCAATTTTGTGCTATTTTCTTATTTTAGCCTTATATAATTAATAAATATTTATATATATTTTATATTTTGTTATATTTTCGAATTTGTGACTGAATGTATTATTATTTTCAGTAATATAAACTTATATAAAGAAATTAAAAGAAATTTGAAAGGTTATGACTTTTGATTTGCCTAAGGCCTTTTATCTTCCAACCTTTCACATTTGTAACTTATCTTTTCATCAATTAGCCTTTACTATCCACATCTTTCAGCTGCATACTCTATTTTCTATTCACGTACATTCATTTTCATTTCTGAAACAAAATAATTTCGGCCATGGCTATTGAGGAAAGTTTGGGTAATGATTTTCAACTTTTTCTTATTCTTTTTCTACTTGTTTACATTGATTTTTGCATATGTTCTCTACCTTCATAGCTCCACTCCTCCTCCACCAGCTCTGACCTGACCTCCACCACCCCCTTTCCCTGATCATTACCCACCCTATTACACCACCAAGGCAGGCCAAGCACATCCATGGCAAGGAGCACCACCAAAATCAACAAAAACCACCACATATTACACTAGCCGAGCCTAGATTGTTAGCACCACCTTCTACCACCATTTGCCGCCACTACCACCACCACCACCTCTGACCTGACCTCTACCCTCTACCACATCATCCACCATCACCAGCACCCACTGGCCGTGACCCATGACCTCTGGCGGAACCTATTTGTGCCAAAGATGTGAGGTTATGTTGCATTGTTTAGCCTTGAACACCTAGTTTTTGCACCTAGACTTCACCACTTTGTTAACGCATGCTAGGCCGACCCTATGGTACCCAAAACCAGATCCAAACCCACCCCTTAGCCATGCATTTCAGATCTGGAGCTGAAGCATAGATGGTAGAAAGCAAGTGCAAATACTTTGGTTTTGTTTTATGCAGTTGTTCCTAACATTGTTTAGTGGCATCCTGTTTTGAAACTTATGTTTTATATATTTGTTTTGTGTAATGTTTTCAAGGGGTATAGCTTTGGCTCTTCCAATCTCAAATCATTGTCGTGCTTTCGTGGCTCTGGAAATATTTGTTGTGTGTTTGTGGTTGTCATCTCCAGCTTGAACAAGTGAGTAATTCTCACAAGACAATGTGTACTTATATAACTAGTAAACTGACACCATTTGAATCTGTAAAATTATATCATCTGTTATAACTGTTATATTATGATCATATGATGCTCACCCCTGTTATTACTCATGTTATATCATCATTTACTGTTATATAATGCTATTCTATTATTTTATCAGTTTGTCACACTGTAAGTTCCCTGTTAGTATAGAAATCACTATGGGTTGAAATGATACATACCCGAACAGACTTTAGAATAGGGAAAAATCGTTATGGGCTGAAATGATAGGTGTTAATCCTCTTTTGTTCGTGACTTAACAGGAGACGACTTAAGGAAGGGTCCGACTTAACAGTTCACGAGTTAAAGTAGTCTCCGACCTAACAGTGTATGAGTTAAAGTAGTCTCCGACCTAAACACGTACGACTTATAAAGTGTGCCGACTCAACAGGTCACGACTTAAAGTAGCATACGACCTAAGCTACAGGTCCGACCTAACAGGAGCCGACTTAGGATAATCGACCACTTAAGAACTAAGACCGACTTAAGTAGGTTACCGACTTAAGAAATGCTCCGAGTTAAGGAAGTCTCCAACTTAAGGCTGTTACCGACTTAACGATTTAAGGGATCTTCGACCTACCAGTTTAAGAAGCTAACGACCTACGACTTATACTAACTCGCTCGAACCAAATTCCACCGACCTACGACTTATGTTAAGTCGCTGCCGACCTATGACTTGCAACTGAACAGCTCGTATTCAGGAGTAACTAAAGGCAAGAGCTCCTATCTCGTCACCGACTTAAGACCTACAACTTACTATAAGTCGGCTACGACTTAGAACTTGAAGAGGATTTCCTATTCAGATTCTACCCTATAAATACCCCCCTAATTTCAATGGAAAAAAGGAGATTTTTTGGCCGATCATTTCTTCAAGCGTCGTTACTCTGCCGAGCTCTCAACTCATTCAACCATTGAAGATCTTCAGATATTCGAGACACTACAACAAGCTTCGAGAGGAATTCTCTACATCCAACACGGATTCATCGAGTTTCATCATCGAAGTTTGAGCTAGTAGTCGAGATTGTCTTTGTGATCAAACTGTATTGTTTTCATAAGTGAATTGTATTGATTTGTAACCGGATTCAGTAATAAAGAGATTCAAAGTGGACGTAGGCTCGATCTCAAGCCGAACCACTATAAACTGCTGTCTTTTACTGCTTTTTCTGCTATTTTACTGCTTAATTTTTGTTCCCGTCACACGGGTGGTGCTTTCACGATTATATTACACACACCGGGTGTTAGCGTTCACTTTCTAGCGTTAACATTTTGGTGCTTTCACTGAGAAATGAACTCAGGCGATCATTCACCGTTGCTTCGCGAAAACTCATAAAAAGAACCTCTCTTAAAAAACCAGAAGTTGATCTGAAATAATGGCTCCTGGAAGAAGAGGTAGACCTATCAGATCCAGAAATGCTCATGAAGGGACTTCCGCTTCCCTAACAGCAGACCAAGCAACTCCTACCGTTGGAGTCACCAGGGCTGAATTGGATGACGCAGTTTCTGGATTATACCAACAAATTGAAGCTCAAAACGCTTTGATGATGGATAGATTAACTGCTCTGCTCGGGGCAAATCGTCGACCAGAAAACCATCAAACAACCTTTCCTGAAATGCCATCTTTCCAAGCTGAGGGTTATATGCCGCAGCCAACTTATCGTGAACATGTGCCCGGGCAAGCTTCCGAGAGAAGGACTGATGCCTGTCCGGAAATGTCTCTGAACAATAAAGAGTACCTGTCCGAAATGGTTAGCCGCATCATGAAAGAGAGCATGCAAAGGGAAGAGAATGAGAACGACTGGGGATTTGCACCAAGCAGAACTCTATTTACGGAAAGGATCCTGAAAGCGGAATTTCCAAAGAAATTTGCACCTCCTACTATCCAAGCCTATAGGGGAATGAGTGACCCTAATCATTTCCTATACAAGTACGATTGGCATATGACCGGTGCAAGAGCGTCAGACGAGATTAAGTGTCGATACTTTCCAGTGTACTTGGAAGGTGTGGCCTTACTTTGGTTCACAAAGCTTCCAATTCGGTCAATAGATCAATTCTCCGACTTGACGCAAAAGTTTAAAGAACAGTTCAGATTGTATGCTTCAAAAGCCAAGGATATAATGTCACTGTCTAGTCTTGAACAAGCTCCTGGAGAATCAATCAAATCTTTCTTAAGCCGTTTCAATATAGCTGTAGCCGAAGTGGATAATGTAGAACCACGTATGATCCTGACCTACTTGGTACGAGCCATCGATAAATCGAGTGAATTTGGAAAATGGCTAAAAATGAAGGAACCAAATTCCCTTGAGAAGTTTTATAAAAAGGCCGATGAATTCATGCGACTGGAAAACCTTTCCGCCTCAGCAAAAGTATTAGTTGCCAAGGACAACAATAATGAACTTGCTTCTAACAGAAGAAATTCTGAAAATCAGAAAAGGGAAAACGACGGAGGAAAGAATCAGGGGAATGAGAAGAAACTCCGCCGCTTTGATCTTTCAGATTTTACTCCTTTAACTGATACACCAAAAAATATCTTTTTTGCAACAAAGGACGTTGTCAGGTATCCTAAGCCACCTGAGATGAAGAGAGGTGCAGTGCGTAATGGAAAATTCTGCCAATTTCACAATCAACCTGGCCATGACACTGACCAATGTCGCCAATTAAAGAATGTGATTGAAGAATTGCTGGAGCAGGGTAAACTCCAACAATACGTTAAGAGAGGCGGAGTCGATCCAACCTCATCCACTCAGGGTCAACAACGTCCTACCCATCAATCAGATTCTCGCAACAACACTGCAGTGCAAGATTCAGAAAAGCTTGTCATTAATGTTGTCACAGGAGGTCCACACCCAGCAGGCAGAAGTTGGGACGATTACTAATTGTCCACAAAACTGCGACTGGGGCATCTTTCACTTTCACTGGCATACAAATCCAAAGCTGCGAATCTAGTGCAAATGGAAAATCAGCCCGGAAATTCTGAAACAAAAATCACTAGCATCCATTTTTACTTAACAGCATTGCTTAAATTTGTAAAATAATAATGGATGTGTAACTTTTGCATTGTAAACCGCTGAGAAATCAGTATGATTGAATAGTGAAAAAACTATGAATTCTGTGTTTTCTGTTAAAAAATGCATGTTATATTTCGATGTGTAAATACTCTAAATGTATTGCTAAAATGTCGATCTAATATTGCAGGTCATTAAAACGAAGCTCACCCATCGCAAAGCCAAGCGAGCCCTACAAATCACTTATTAAGCAAATACCAAGCAGCAAAAATTCCAGACTCAAATCCCATACGAGAGGAACTTCACATAAAAAGTTGGTGACGCCACTGTGTCAAGCACTCGTTAACTGGTTGCGGTCGTCAATATAAAAATACATCCAACCAAGTAACTTGCGTTTACCTGGTGGAGTCACTTAACAGTGAAGTCTACTTCTTCGGATAAAGCAATTTACTTGCAAAAGAAAGGAAAACGCGCTTGGAAACAATAATAAAGGATCGATGATTAGCAGATGATGAGGAAACATGGGCCGGCAAACATAGAAGCAGCCAAAAGGAGGTATGCCTCTCAATAAGAAGGCCGGTAGATTCACAAAAGGGACACCTTCCCAAGCAGAAGGAACAGGACCCTTGCTAACTGATCGTGATGCATCCGATCAGACAGCTTTCATCCGTCCCATGGATCCAAACGCCTCTGAGACACAACCCTCCTGGCACACCAATCCACCAAGGCTCCTCTCCGGAAGCCGAAAAATCCCTCTTCGGAGGCACATTTCTCCAGTGTAGAAGTGCAAAATGCTCCTCTTCGGAGGCCCACTTCACCAGAGCTGAAATGATAGAAAGCCCTCTTCGGAGGCACATTTCTCCAGTGTAGAAGTGCAAAATGCTCCTCTTCGGAGGCCCACTTCACCAGAGCTGAAATGATAAAAAGCCCTCTTCGGAGGCACATTTCTCCAGTGTAGAAGTGCAAAATGCTCCTCTTCGGAGGCCCACTTCACCAGAGCTGAAATGATAAAAAGCCCTCTTCGGAGGCACATTTCACCAGTGTAGAAGAGCAAAATGCTCCTCTTCGGAGGCCCACTTCACCAGAGCTGAAATGCTAAAAAGCCCTCTTCGGAGCCACATTTCACCAGTGTAGAAGTTCAAAATGCTCCTCTTCGGAGGCCCACTTCACCAGAGCTGAAATGCCAAATCGCTTCTCTTCGGAGACCAAAATCGCTTCTCATCGGAGACCGAAATCGCTTCTCTTCGGAGACCCAAAAACCTCTTCGGAGGCACACTTCACCATGCTTGAAGTACCAGACATAAGCCCTCTTCGGAGGCACAAAAACAAAGCCTTCTTCGGAAGCACTAAACAAATCAAAAAATTCTTTAGGAAGTTCACTTCACTGCATAGGAAAATCCACTTTTTAACAAATGAAAGTGATCATCCCTGAAAGTTGAAGTATTCTTCAGAAAGAAAGAGAAAGTAAAAATTTCTCCAAACACGAGATATGATCTATTAAAAGAAGAATGATTCTTCCATTAAAAGTGGAATAGTTATTCTCTTAAATAACAGTATCAGTCTTATAAAAGCTAGAAATGTTGCAATGCACTTGTGATATGGGGGCAATACTATACAATTCAATTATATTAATAAAAGTAACATGCAAGCAACATACCACAAGTTCATTGCAATATCATGAAAAATAGATGTGGAATAAATGCATTCTCAAACACAGACAGAAAAGTTTGTACAAGTAAAAGGAATCGTTTATTCTACACTAAAAATGAGAAACAGATGCGTTCTCACATACACAAGAATTTGTACAAGTAAAATAGCTATTTTATTCAATGCTATGAAATTTTTTTACATTATGCAGATTACAAAAAGAAGCGGGGACCGGTACCCGCACAATCTCCGGTCGATGCATGCAAAAAGCAAAATAAGAAGTAGAAAATCCAGCTTGTCATTCCTTCTTCCCGCTACCTTTGGAGCCTTTGCCTGGCCTGATATTTAATTTTGGAATCCGGTGCGGGCGGGATGGAGAAGGAGGAGTGATTGGGTCTTCTTCTATTTTGTCTTCCCCAGCTGGAGCACTTCTCTTTTTCTTCTTTAGTGCACGCTTTCCTCTTCTCTTTGAAGAAGATTCACTTCCCGGAGTCAGCAGCTTGGAAAGTTTTGTATCGTCATCTAATGACCGCTCCGGAGTCTTCTCGCTGTCCTCTGTCCCTTCCGCTTTTTGCTCTTGAGAAGCGGGTGGATCCTCCAAGCCTTGGAGAGCTTCTATCTTTTCCTCTTGCGACCCTGGTTGAGAAGCCGGAGTAGCTTGAAGAGTTGGTGAATGTACAGCTGGAAGAGGGGAAGTGTGCGCAGCGCCAGGAGCTTCCGCTACAGAAGGAAAGAAGTCAAAATCAGTATTCTCTGAGAAAAGAGAAAACTTTGGATCACCAGGAATTAAGTAATAAGCAAAGAATTCATCCAAATCAACTGAATCAAATGAATAATCCACTTGAGCCAGATCTGATTTGAAGTTACCTGGAGAAGTCGGTTTTGATAAATCAATTTCAAATTTATCAGCCTCAGTGTCTTCTTGGCTCTTCTCTTCGATTTGAGTAAGGGGAGACTCGATAGTAACGGGCTTACCCTCAACGTCTTTTGCAGGAAGAGGAGAGTGGGAACTGGAACCAACGATATCAACGTCGGTCGAAATCGAAGTATGGACAGGGGCATTTAAAGATATTTTCTTTTCTGAATGCTCTTCTGCCACTGTTCCAGCTTTAGCCTCAGCGAGTTGTTCTTTTCCCCTAGCAAGGGCGGCACGCGCCTCATCATCTAGATAAGTCGCTTCAAGATCTGCCTCAGCATATCTGGCACCTCCGAACATGTCCATTATTGCTTCCCACACTTCAGCTAGGGTGAACTCATATTTTGGACCCAAGAATGAGAGACTACCGCGCCCTAAAACGCTATGGATGTAAAAGTCGAATAAAGTAGAGTCGATAATAGCTTTAGTTGCTTTGTGAGATTCTTCAGCTGCAACTTGTCCAGCAACTGCATCGTCGCGCTCTTTCTCAACTTTAAGGAGTCGAGCTTTTAACATCTCAATCTCCGTTTTGGGAAATAGTTGTACCCCGCAGTTCGGCATTTTCTTTGCGATATTTCTCATTAATGTGCTGCTCGGCTGCAAGCTTCATCTCGGCATCCCTTTGCGCAGCATGTGCATCTCGCACTTGCTCTTGAAAGACTTCTTCTTTTTGAGTATGCGATGCAGAAGAAGAGGCGATATCTTCCTTAAGTCGCTTAACTTCAGATTCAAGCCTTGCGTTGTCATCCGCAATGCTCGTCATCTCCGCGTCGTGCTGCTTGCACCATTTATCCCATTCAGCCTTATCGTTCTCCAGAGTCAGCATGTTCTCGAGATTCATACGGTTGACTCTTTGAAGCTCATCAACAAGCTTTTGCCATCCAGACACCCTTTCAATATTAAGTTTGATGGCATCAAGGCTACGCAGCATATCCGATTTATCGATCGGAACTAGATCTAAATCAAAGCGCACTCCTCTTAAGCACCAATTCGGAAATCGGCTTTGGAGTGTTGGAGGGCCATCTTTAACTTGATACTGGGGCCTATTGATGATAGCTTGAATGTCGGTTTTCTTTAAAGGTGGAGAGCTGGCCAGGATATTAGAGGAGATAGGAGCGTCAGTTTTTCCAGAAAATGCAGACGCGTCCGTTTCATCAAGTCTAGCTCGTTTACTCGGGTCTCCAGCAGCATGTCTTTTCCCTTTATCATCATGATATTTCCTGTTTTGGAAATCATCGTCCCTTCTTCTCTGTTGCTCCTCATAAGCTCGCCTTTCTTGAGCTTTACTAATTGCTCGCTCTTCGTCAGATTCTTTGCGAGTGGGGAGATAACGTCCATAATCATAAGAATCGCGCCCTCCGTAGCGCCGAAGGTTGTCGAAATATGAGCCACTTCTCCCCATCAGAGAACCTGAAATTGAAAAAAAAAAGACAAGTCTTAGGAATTTTCAAATTGAAGAAGCTGAGTACATATAAGTGCGAAAAATCCTAAGTGTGTGTGGCGTGTAAGCTATGCGCGTCGAGCCACAAACCACTTTTTTGTGTGGGAACGGCGACGGCTTGTACAAAAGGCGTTGTGGTTTGTCGCAAAGAAGAAGTTGCTTCAACAACAGGAGATATCGCTTTTGAAGTATCGTCTTTAAAAAGCTCTTGAGAGGTTATCATTATGTCACTCAAGTCATCAAAGGTGTCATCACCATGGCGCTCAGCAGAATTCTCCTTTTCAACTTCCACGCCGGCTGACTTTTCAAAAATTCGAGGGTTCTCTTCCTCTTCAATAATTGGAGCAAGCGCCGTCTTGCTGGATGATCCCGTAACATCGATAGACGTAGAACACTTTACTAATGCGGTGTCTACAGTTGGCTCCTTTGGAACCATCTCTTCCGTTGAAGCTGGGGCATCTGCTGTTTGTGCTGAAGAATTAGAAACTTCACGGGGCTGAATAAAGCGGGAAGAGTCTAAAAGCCTGAAGTGATGTAAAAATTCGTCTGTCAATAAAAATTGAATAGTCCTCTCTTCAACTGGGACCGCCATAAGCCTCTCAAAAGTCGGTTTGTGACCGGGATCTCTAGAAGGAGGAGGAAGTTCTGAAAAGAAAAGGGCAAAGTTAACACTTGACAACTCGGACTTCAGCAAGTTCAAGAAAACATGAGAAACAGAGACAAGAAATCTTACTTCCTACTCTCCAGATGGTGTAAAATCCCGGAGGACAGCGAACATAGAAAAACTGGCTTAGAAAACTATGAACACTGTTAGGGAGACCGATGATCAACTTACGATTTCTAGCACTTCTCACGACTGTGATAGAAGGATGATCTTTGTTTTTAGCAAAAGAGCACAGATAACAAATTTCATCAAAACTTGGGAGACGATCCAGCGTACTCCTGAATAACACACAAAGTCCCATCAGGATGGCGTATCCGTTGGGATGCAGCTGGAAAGGGGAGATGGTTAATCGTAGAAGAAGTGTTCGCAAGAAGTCATTAAAAGGAAGGATAGCTCCGTTCTGGCACATTTGTCGATTTACCGCAACAAAACCACGAGGAGGTCTAGCAGCATTATCAGGCTTCCCGGGTAGTTGTGTGTCTGCTTCAGCAATTCCAAATTGAATACACAACTGGTTAAAGGTTCTGTAGTTCAAAGTGGTCGAGATCCTTTCTGGAGGATCATTCAACGGAACAGCAACTGGAAAAGTCTCTTCAACTTGCTCTATTTCTTCTTGTGGAGAAGACATTCTACACAATCAGCTGAATGTTCAAAAGTGAAGGTGCACGTTTCCTAAAAAGTGTGAAGTGCTGTGCAAAACTAATGAAAATAAAAAAGCAAGTATAACTGGAATTAAACTAATTGACAATCAGTCGATTACAAGATTTCAGAACTTGTTAATGCTCAAGTGCAGTGTTAATGCAGACAAATCAGTTTCAGTTGACTATTACGATTTTGCTTTAATACTTCACTTGAATTGGTTATTGTATAGCATTTCACTCATACAGTTCATTTAATTTGATTTTTTGTTTATCAACTAATCTGTCATTCGATGTGGGCGGTCAGTGGCAGTATATTCGTCCCAATATTTTGTGAATGTTGTATTAAGCAGGTTGTTAGCTTTCAACAGTTCATAATTCAACAGTTCAAAGTCCAGGCAAAGCTTAAAAGTGTCAAGTGTTAAGTCGCCGATAACTCAAGTGCTAACTCGATGACGACCTAAGAAAGATTTCCTACGGGTTAAGTTAAGTCGTTGGTTCTCTAATTCTTTGAGTCATCAGCCATAACACTTATAGAGATATGAAGCTTCGGTTTAAAACAACACATCTGCTAACTCGTCCACGACCTAAGGGGCAAGCTACGAGTTAAGTTAAGCCATCAATCTATTAAGTCGTACTGCATAAGAAAGAAGGTCTCAAGGCAGAATGAAAAATTGCCAAGTCCTAGGTCGTTGCCGACCTACGACCTACTTTAGGTCGTATATGACTTAGGACTTAAGTCTCGAGATTTCTATTCAGAACGCAAAGGCCTTAAGTCGTTCGTATTCTCCCCAATACATCAATTCGCTAACTCCTAACCCGTTAACCCATTAGCCTTTCCTCCAACCAAAACTCTCGTTCCCTCAACGCATTTAATCATCCCTAAATCACCATAAACCCAGTGTAATGTCGTTCCATCACAAACCACGAATCAGCCAAACTGAAATGCTGCTGTCCATCGTCTTGTTCTGACCAACTGTCCAAAGCCAGGACAAGCCATCTCAAACCCATCAGTAATCAATTGAAACAAGAATTGCAGAGAAGCACGGCATAAGAAAAGTGGGTTGAAGGTGGAGATGGGATTCATAATTTGGTGATAATCGAGGAATGGATAACAATCGAATCCACTTACGTGATAAGGAAATAAGGATGATCGGCAACCGGTTGGTTTAAATCGTCTTTGGGAAGCTCGGAACTGCGTCAATGGCTGATTCGAATAGAAGAACAGATGAGGAGGAGGAAGGATGATTCAACTATTTATACGCTGGAAGGTGGGTCGACTTACACGGTGTACGACCTAAGACTTATGTTAAGTCGCTTCCGACCTAACCAAAAAGCAAGTTAAGAAAATCGAAGCATATGACCTACGACCTAGGCATACACTTCGAGGGGCAAATGTTAATCCTCTTTTGTTCGCGACTTAACAGGAGACGACTTAAGGAAGGGTCCGACTTAACAGTTCACGAGTTAAAGTAGTCTCCGACCTAACAGTGTACGAGTTAAAGTAGTCTCCGACCTAAACACGTACGACTTATAAAGTGTGCCGACTCAACAGGTCATGACTTAAAGCAGCATACGACCTAAGCTACAGGTCCGACCTAACAGGAGCCGACTTAGGATAATCTACCACTTAAGAACTAAGAGCGACTTAAGTAGGTTACCGACTTAAGAAATGCTCCGAGTTAAGGAATTCTCCAACTTAAGGTTGTTACCGACTTAACGATTTAAGGGATCTCCAACCTACCAGTTTAAGAAGCTAACGACCTACGACTTATACTAACTCGCTCGAACCAAATGCCACCGACCTACGACTTATGTTAAGTCGCTGCCGACCTATGACTTGCAACTGAACAGCTCGTATTCAGGAGTAACTAAAGGCAAGAGATCCTATCTCGTCGCCGACTTAAGACCTACAACTTACTATAAGTCGACTACGACTTAGAACTTGAAGAGGATTTCCTATTCAGATTCTACCCTATAAATACCCCCCCTAATTTCAACGGAAAAAAGGAGATTTTTTGGCCGATCATTTCTTCAAGCATCGTTACTCTACCGAGCTCTCAACTCATTCAACCATTGAAGATCTTCAGATATTCGAGACACTACAACAAGCTTCGAGGGGAATTCTCTACATCCAACACGGATTCATCGAGTTTCATCATCGAAGTTTGAGCTAGTAGTCGAGATTGTCTTTGTGATCAAACTGTATTGTTTTCATAAGCAAATTGTATTGATTTGTAACCGGATTCAGTAATAAAGAGATTCAAAGTGGACGTAGGCTAGATCTCAAGCCGAACCACTATAAACTGCTGTCTTTTACTGCTTTTTCTGCTATTTTACAGCTTAATTTCTATTCCCGTCACACGGGTGGTGCTTTCACGATTATATTACACACACCGGGTGTTAGCGTTAACTTTTTAGCGTTAACAATAGGCCTGACCGGTTTTTATTTATTTTATTTAACTTAGGATTGCGGGTTTGAAATGATAGAACCCGGTTTTTCTTTGTAAACTGCGGATTGAAATGATACATATCCGTATCATTTGACCTAGGCTAGAAAATTATATACAGACCCGTGGTTTATATATTTTTCTAAAATTTTTAAAATATTTTAAAAATGTAAATATTATGATATTTTGACTTAAATTTTATTAAAATGATTTCTATCAAATTATTAGTGATTTTCTATAAATTAAATAGGTGAATTAAGTAAAATGGTGAAGTAGAATTTGAAATATAAGTAAATTTTGGAATTGATGATTTTGGTTATAAATGGAATTTATGTAAAGTAAGAAATATGACAAATTTGATTTAAAAGATGAATTTAATGATTTTTATTAAGTAATAATATTTTTATAAAGTGTTAATGATTTTGCATAACTTAAAATATGAAATAAATGAATATTTAAGCTGAATTTGGAAATATAACTTAAATTGAATTTTGTGGAATTTGTTTAAAAGTGAAATTCTAATTAAGTAAAATAAATGGAAATAAGTTATATTTTGTAAATTTAAACTTAGTTGTTATGTTAAGAATTTAATTAAAGAAATGAAAATTTAATTGTTATTTAATTTGATTTTTTGTATGGAAATTTGACTTTATAAATCATAGAAATAATGGTATTTAAATGATTGTTTTTAAAATGTGAAAATATATGATTTTATAAGTTAAAATGATTTATATTAGAAGTTAATTATGTGTGAAATTGTAAATAAAACTCTGAATTGGTTTGACAGCATTTTTGAAATGTAATGTAAAGATATTACAGCATTGGAAAATGCTGTAGTGTTTTAAATGAACCAAATAGCAAATTTGAACTAAGGGTTATTATAGCACTTTGTTAGTGATATAGTTGTTAAATTTAACTAAAATTTTAATTGAAACTAAATTAAGATATTACAGCATTCTAAATGCCGTCTTTTGTTAATGAACTGTTTTTAAACGTAACATTTCGTGGCATTTTCTAAGTGCAACGAAAGTTGAATTTTCTTTGTTTAATAAATTCAAATGAATAAATGTTCTTTGAAAAAGATTAAATTTTGGAAATTAAATATTTAATTATTAAATATAATGAATTGACTTTAAATGATTTAAATGGAATAGTTGATTTGGGAAATACAACTATTTTGAAATGTGATTAAATGGTATTTAAATTTAAATTAAATAATTGATATTAAATCTTGAAATAAATAATTGAAGTTTATATTTGTATGAAAAATATTTGGTTTACTTGTAATTTGAATCTATTTAAAAGATATTGGACTGATGAAATATAGGATAATAAAGCTTTGGAATTTATTTTATAATTTGAATAGTTATTTTGTGGATTAAATCTATATTTGAAATTTATAAGATTTGAAATGGTCTATGGAAATTTAATTGAAATAAATGATTGAATTGAATTGAAACTTTGGAAATTGAATACTAGATTTGAAATATAATACTTACACTTTTAAATAGTTTAGATGATTTATTTTGACTGAAATATAAACTATTTAAAAGGTGACTTGAAATGATAATAAATGAATGATATCTTTGAATTTAAAAAGTATTTAAAGTTGAATATTTAGATTTGAACTCAAATGATATTTTGGTATATTAAAATGATTTGAAATGAAGTTTTGGAAAGATATGATATTTTGATATATTGAAATGATTTGAAATGAAGTTTTGAAATGATATGATATTTTAAATATATTGAAATGGTTTGGAATTGATTTAATCTTTATTTTGATAAAGAATTGGATTTGAAATGATATTCTATTTTGAAGTATAAACTGTTTTTAAATTATAACCACGGGTTATAATAACGATTGGTTGTTAAAGAGACCGGGATCGGATATGGACATACTCTCTGTCGATACCGAAAACCACTTTGACAACTATGTATGCGGTGGAGTTTCCAGAATGAAGTAGGATGGTGACGACGATCCTAAGGTATATACGTGGACCCAACTTCCGTGAGTTGGTATAAGGTGGCTAAAACAGGAGCGATCTCGGACCAGTGAGGTAGCACCTCTTATCAGACACACTTCTTCGATACCATTCTATTACTTGTGATTGATTTGGTGCGCACCCTTGATTTGGGAGTGTTGTTCGAGGTGGAGCGGTAGTGGCTTCTATGCATTTCCATCAGTCCGTGTGCGTAATTGGTATATCTACCCTAGCATTGCCTTGTGTGCCGTGTCACCTACCATATCGAGCTTTACTACGAGTTTCTATTCGTGTCATACCTATGGAGTATCTTCTCGTAGCCTCTCGGGGTATGCAGGTACTGTGTAGACTATTGGCATATTACGTGTTAAGGTGGAAAATGTAAAGCCTTAACGCTATTTAAAAGTATGTTTATTTTATGATTAGACATTATTATAATAGCGAATATTACTACATAGTAGATAGTTTAACGGATCCTTAAAGAATGGGCGATCCCAAGCATTCTTTAAGTTACTTGTACTTTATTACAGTTCACATGAAATGGTTTACATTATATAAGTATATATTGTCCTGACTCGAGTGTTTTGTGTTTTGCTTTACGCTCGGGTCAGCCTGAGTTATTCACAGATTTGGATTTCCACTCTCTTGGAGATTTGAATCGCTGGAGATTATCTGCTTGTCTTGTCCTATCTATTTCAGTTCCATTGTTCTACTCTGCTTGTACTTGGTTATTTTATTGAGACTTCTGTTGTACTCTATTTCTTCTGTTATATCTTATGTAACTCTGATATATTTATATAGTAGCTTCATGAACTACTATTTCTTTTACTTCCGCTGCATTATTTTACTCTGTGTCTGTGATCTGTGATTATATTTATTTACTATATATTCTGAGATTTGCCAAATTTTATTTACAACGCGGTATTTTGAGCAATTCAAGTCCGACATGAGCGGATGCGAATGGTTGAAAATATCGGGTCATTACACACATTGAGCCTGACCATATTTCATTTCAACTCTAAACCGCTTATTTGATGAATGAGTTCTAACATCTTTTCGTCAAAGTCGATGGTGGGATTCGACTTCACTTGTCGTTTGAGCATTGTAATCACTTCATCTTTTTTTTAATTTTAGCATTAAGATAGTCAATGTGATCCTTATGATTACTGACGATGGTTTTTTGGATAAGATATCTTTTGTGCCATTTCACAGCTCCAATGTTGCCACCAAAACATTCTAATAATACATCATCCTAAACCACAATCGCTCCACTCTCTAATAATAATCTCTTTCTGATTGCATTAATGTGGTATATTAAGTTTTGAGTGAGAGATGTTGTAGATGGTCGTAGCTCCTATTTAAATAAAAAGAAATGAGAAAAGGTCAAAATTAGAATAAAAGATATCTTTATTATTACAGAAATGGATTACAACTCAAATAACCACAAATTTAAAAGGTATAACATACATTTTCATCACATCTAAAGTTGAGAGACCACATTCCTAACTTTGTCTACAAAATTAGCAGAAAGCATAACTGTTGAATAAAAAGGTATAATGACTCCTTCAGGAGTTATAACCGACAGACATTTACTATAATCCCATTTTTCGGCTGGTGGACTATCGCGACCAAAAATTGGATTGGAATGGAATGTTCAGATTTCTTTTAATGATTACTTTTTCTTCACCGAGGAAGTTAAAGTAGAGACGAGGGTATTCCAAGTATAATTTTTGTAAATCCCGAAGAAAACAATATCTCGCTATCTTCGAAGTCTTTAACGTTGGAGCATTTTTAGAGTTGAATCTCCTCAAGTTAACCTATTGACTTAAGTGATCTCTTGGGATGACTCAACTTAAAGAACTGATATTTCGAAATAGTACAGTAAAAGAAACTAAGCATAGAGGACATAACAAAAGCACGTATTCATAAATCAATTACATGATACATATTTACAATCACTCATCCGGTTCATACAAAATAGACTTAGAGAAAAACTCAGAAACAAAATTTTCCTTATAGTACTTAATCTTTTCAGGAGGAAGATGTTGAAGAATCGATTTGACCCGCGGTAAGTTCCTGCAAGATCTAGGATGCTGGTCAGAACCGAATTCATCTAAGTATCTTTTGTGAAAACATCTAAGAAGACCCCTAATGAATTCCCCTAAGTATGAAAAATCTATGATAGAGTGTCTACAATATGTTTTATACAAAAAATTGACTAAGATGCCTCTCTCTTCCATCATCATCCAGAATAGAGTTATTAACTCTCTATTTTCCTTTGAGAGAGCATCGTACCGGTAACGCGCTTTCTTTAATAAAGGAGCCGCCCTTTGATATTTAAAAGATGCTAGAACGGAGGTACTCCTGTCCACACTATGATATTTCTGAGATAGAGCATTGTGTTCCTTTATTAATTCATCTAACTCCCTATATTACTTGTAATTTCCGTCTGTTTACTCTCAAGTTTTATTCTATGGGCAAAGTTTGACTTCTTCTTTATTTAAGACAAATTAATTATCACTAATTACTATTTTCGAAGTATATGAGGTTTAAACAGAGAAGCCTATAACTATGATACTAGAATGGAAGCCTTGGGGGCTTGTTCTTTCTCTTGTGGATCCTCAGTATGAGTGGCAGCAGTTTCCTCTTCTGGAGGAGCAGATGGACCAGGAGATGTTGGTGGCATGTCTTTCGGAGGGGATTGCGGTTTCTCAGGAGCTTCAACTTAATCACCGTTGTCCATCCCTGAAGCACCAGAAGGCCCCCCTTTGTCTCCACAAAGGCCTTGACCTCCAGAAGGGTTATCATTATCATAATCACTGTCCTAATAAAGGCCTTCACCATCATCGCCTTTGGTAGTCATCTTTATCACCGTCGTTTTCAGAATCAAATTTAATGTCGAAGAATGGGATTTCAAAAGAAAGAGCTTCTGAAACATTAACTATCTCCTCCTCGCCTTTGGGTTCGATGCCCTACCCAATTTGATTAATTTTGTCCATAACTCTTTCGGCTAAAGCTGGGTCAAGAGAAGGGAAGCTAAAGTCCGGACATTTTTTATAATTGTCGGCGTATGCGAGCATGAGGGCATCTTCATAATGTTCGACATCATTGGCCCCAAGGTGGTTTCGGCGAACTTAGAGACGTGCTTTTTTAAATCAGAGAGGGTTTGAACAGCTAGCTTGAGCGAAGCTCTGGTCCTCTTAAATTATCTTTCACGAGAGTATTCTTTGAAACTAAGCGAGCTTTCTCATCTTCTTAATCATTCAAAGCTAGCTCCATTGCGAATTTTCCATCAGAGGTAAGTTGGAGAGCTTGTCTCTCCGCTTCTAGGTCACTTTCAGCCCTGGTGAGGGAAGCCTTAATTGGCTCCAAGTCAAAGGAAGTGTCGTTCTGAGTGGCAGTCGGAGAAGATAGTTGATGTTTCAATTCAACGTTTTCCTTCTATAGCTTGGAAGATCCAGCAGGGGGCCCAAAGACATGTTCATTTAAAGAAATCCAGTTCCTGGAAATCTGTAACAAAAAGGAGAGAAACACAGGTTAGCGATTGGAAAAATCCCGTGATGATAAGGTTAATCGGGCGAGAATTTACCAAGAGCTGTTGCTCCATGAGAGAGCGATGATTTTCTGCCAAATCAAGACTGAATGACGGCAAGGAAGAGGAAGTAAAAGATTCAGAGTGTAAGATCTGCTTGACCAGTTCATTAAAGTTGGTTGACAAAGGAACAGAAGATGACGCCTCCAGCGGAATTTGCGTCTCGAAAGGAGTCTCTAGAAAAACAAGCTGCATTTGGACAAGTTCCGTCGAGGAGTTAGTAATGGCAATATGTGGAAAGGGTGCAGGTGTAGTTGGAGTTGGCTCCACTTTGTCTTTAGGAGCTTCAACAATAGGGCTCTCTGAAGCATTCTCTGGAGATGTGCTCTTTTCTTCCTCCTCCACATCAGTGATTTTTTCCATCTTTACCGAAGAAGCATCTTCGGGAGGCACAGTTAGTTTTCTCTTTGAAGATCTCTTGGATCTAGCAAAGGCCTCCAAGACTAATGTCACCTCCGAAGAAGATGGAGGAGGGGCAGCACCACTTGAAGACTCAATAGCCTTGGAGAGAGCTGAAACAAATTCAAACGAATATAAGATCAATTAGAGTAACTTAAAGAATTTCAGAGACAAAGATGAAAAATACAAAACTAATAGTATACCAGAAGTGTCAGAACAAATGGGCGAGATTGAAGTAAAATGTTTAGTGTCGCCTGAGGAAAAGAATCGCTTGCCTCGAGAATTGTGCATGATTGTGGGAGGAGTTCCAAGAATCCTTTGGCCAGGCCATAGCAAAGAATGTTTCCTTAGATTCATAGGAGTTAGGAGCCTCAGCCTGCTTCCAATTTGTTCTTTAGCAGCAGTTAGAGAATCGATGGTTTTCTGGTTAGCATCACTAAGTGTCTTAGGAGATGCACCTGAAAAGGTTAGAGATTAGCTAACAAAAAGCACAGAGGAAAGCAAATACAACATTAAAATAGACTAATGGGAGGAGGAAAAGGCCACGTGAACGTCCACAAAGCAATTGACGAAGAAAATTTTATTTTCCCTGCCCTTAAAATTATTGATGCCATCAGAAATCAGCTTCTTTTATACATTAACTCTATAGATCTGCTTGTTAAGTTTACTTAACCTTGCCAGCTTGGTCAAGGAGTTTAGAACTTTAGGATTGAGCGAATGAAGTATGGATTCCAACGCCAGCATTTCAAGAGACAGAAGATGGGTATAAACATTCGAAGATAGTTGTATCGGAGCAAGTCCAACATGGGACAAGTAGGAAAGCAAGAACTCGGGAAATGGAAGAAAGCCACCGTGCCATATGTGGATGGCTGTTTATGCAAAATACCCTTCTAGAGGAATGTCAATGGTATCTGATGGTTTAGGGGGGATGGCTTTGATCCCAATCATACCAAAGTCTTTGAGTATGGCATTGACTTCGCTCTGAGATTCGATGAAAGATTGCTTAGCAGTGGCTTCGATTTTTGGAGAGCTCATGATTCCGTCAGGTGAAAACATTTCAGTTAAAACCCTTGATCAATATTGAATTTAAAATGCAATTAAGAATTCAAAAGTAAATAAGTTTTCTTGGATAGCTTAAGTGTGAAAACATACACAAAGTTTTAAAAATGGTGCAGAAAGTTTAAGTAAAAAACTTGATAGTAAAAGCCTTCGACAAAGTCAAAAGGTTATAGTAAAGGCTTTCGACAAGTTTGAAAGATTTATAGAACAGGCTTTCGACAATGTCGGAAGGATTGATGTCATTAACCTTAACCATCATACTTCAAAATTATTGAAAACTTAGAAAGTGAATAAATAATGGTATAAATTCCTTAAGTTTACGATAAAGTTGAAAGTTAGAGATGAAATATTAACCCATTCATTACCTTTTGACAATGTCTAAAGCTCTATGGAAACCTGGATATACTTCAAATGTAACACTAAGTCAAGTGGCAAGACCTTTCGAAATGGTTGAAACCTAAGGTTCTTAAGTTAAAAGTGTTGATATTGTTTATGTTGTCGAAAGCTCTGGCCAATGTTGTAAGAAACTAACAAAAAGAAAGTGATAAAAAATATGAGAGTGTGAAGGCAATTAAGAGGCAATTTCCTCTCTAGATCACATAAATAAACAAAATGAAGTTATGATCTCTCTTTTCTTGTCATTAGTGTAATTAGTTAATGTTCTTATCATAAGTATGGTATATTTGTGCTATTAATTTGCCCAATATAAACCATCAAACTATAACACAACCACTAATACACATTTGACTCTCATGAAATATGACAACAAAATTGAGTGCAAAATCTATTTTAAGCATGGCCTATTAACTATTGTTTAGAAATATAGGCCATCAAATTTTAATTTCAACAATCACTTCATTACCATCATCATATGTAGATGAAGAGGTAATTATTGTTTTTTATAGTTTAAGCATAGCCTATTTGGTGTCAACAATATAGGCTATCAAATTCAAATAAAAAACAACGAGTTAAACTATTTCAAATGTTTCATTAAGCACAAAAAGAGAACATAAACATCAAAATGTTGAAACTACATAATTAGAGAGCTTCATTACCCCTAAATTGAAGGGGTTTAGCCTCTCATATTTGTTACCAAATCAACAAATGTAGCTTGCAACATGAAATAAAGAAGAGGAAAAAGAGAGCAAAATGAAAAGAAAAGCTAAGTAAAAAGAAATAACACTAATCTACTTGCATGAAAAGTAAACTACACTACTAACATATGAAGAGAAGAAGCATGTACATAAAAGAGAATACTAATTAACATTGCATAGAAAAAGGAAAATTACATTAAATAAAATGGCTAAGTAGCCATGGAAAAAGAAGAGCTTTGATTTATTTTCCTAAACTAGACTAAAGAGAAGAGAGCCTAAAAGAGAGGAGAGCTACATGAAACATAAGGGGTATTTATACAAGTTAGAAACCCTAATCCATATTTTTGGGGAATGCCCAAACTACCCCTTAGGAAGTGTGATGGCCAAGTAACCATTAGCATAAGATAATCATCATTTAAATGTGCATGAAGCTTTAATGCCCTTTTGGCATGTGCATTAGCTCCTACGTTTACATGAAGGTAAGTGGGTAGGTGGGGTCCTCCATGATCCATGAAATGAATTATTTTCATCTCCATTCCTTTGTATTCACTCTTGTGCATGCATATATCTTCATAAAGCCACTTGTATTTGAATTTAAATTCCTACAAAATAACAGAGAAATTTTTAATTAAATTTTAGAAAATTAATATATGCACAAAAAATGACCATTTTTCCCTGGATGAAGATGAATATGTGACGATGTGAAATAATTTGAATTTTGGTTTAAACAAGTTAAAATACCCAATAAGATCATTTATTTAATTTAAATAGATTAAATATGGTTGTAAAAATATGCACATCAAATACCCCCACACTTATGTTTTTATTTGTCCTCGAATAAAGAAAAAAACTAAGATAAATCCATTTTCGTAGAAAACACGATTGCATTGAGCGTATGCAACAAGCCTTTAAACCTCTGGGTGTCCCCAGTAGGACGAGTGTTGTCTCATGAGTGTTTTCAACGGATATTACCCACAAAATCCAAATGCAAAGTGAAAATATTTACAAAGTGCAAGATTTATTTACAAAGAGATGAATGCGAGTTTTTTAAAATATTTACAATGGAGGATTTACTTTTAAATTGACACAAATAAGTTAAACAAAGGTTTTGGGTTATTATCTTGAAATTTAAGTCATTTACTTGTCAAAATTTCCAATAAAAACGAAGTTATCGTAACAAATGTGCTATAGTTTAACTCGTTGTTTCGGTCGATAGTATAGTTTAACTATGAAATGGATCCTTAGTTGATTATCAAAGTTTATCAAAGTGGTATTTTCATTTCTTTTCAATAACAAGTCAAATCAAACAAGTTAAAATAGTGCTTGGATTTCAATTGCTTACTCTCTCTAATTTTTTATTTGAAAATTTTATTTATATTAACAATATTTACATATGCCTAACTCAGATAAACTGAGGCTAGATATATGACCCATGCACGGCCTTGCGGACTGATGTGAGGGGAATACAGAGTGTGGCGAGTGAACACACATGTGTGAATACTTATTGACTATAGGCATTTTAAAAAAGAATTTTTATATACATACACCTAACTCGGATAAACTGAGGCCAGATATACCGATCGTGCACTGCCTTTCGAGATTACGTGAGGAGGGTACAGAGCATGGCGAGTGAACACACAAATGTGAACGTAGGACTCTGTGTGTTTATTAAAAATATATACATATGTACAAGAAATATATTTTTTTTTCTTTATTTTTTTTGTATATTTTGTATATTTTTTAAAAGAGTTTCGCAAAATCATCTTAGCACCCTTTAACTTAGAAGACAAAAAACATGTTATATCCTTTACTTTAAATTAACCACTTTTTAAAACAAAGATTTTCAATTAGGATGTATTTCATAATTAACACGTATGAATCTTCCTTTATACTAGTTAAACCATAGTTATTTATAATCAAACTTCATTTTTATTTTTGTTAAGACGAATAAATTTTAAAAAATTTCAATTTAATAAACCAAAACTATATATTTATCTTATAGTGTTTGTTTAAAAATTAATCAAAATGCTAAAAAAAGTATTTTTGAAATTTTTTTTGTATATATTTTTTTGAGTTTTGGAGGAAAAATGAAGAATTAATTATGAAAACTCAAAAATAAAATGAGTCTCCCTCCACAGATGACTTTGACTGTGTCCCCACAGTCAAGCCAAGTGAAAGGAGAAAAATAAAACAAAAATAAAAAGATGACCTATATTTACATGAAAATGAAAAGATTATTATTTACAAGAGTTCAAAAGGTATATCGTCAAAAAGTAAATGAAACGGTCTTCCAAACACCGATTCATTTGTCTCGTCAAGTATGCGAGACACAACTTAAGCTTTGAAAACCAAATCGTAAAAGATTTCAAAGTTTAACGCTGATTTGGAAAACCGAATGTCGTTTTATTGAAAATTATACGAGTTGTTTTATTTTCAATGATTTTTAGGGTTGATAAAACAATTGATTGAAATTCAAGTTTATTTTCACCAAGTTGAAGTTCAAACTTATCATTGAAAAATTCTTCGAAATTGTCTATTTCAAAATCAAAATGGTGATGTAAATCTTCCTCCTCAGAATTCGACAACTCATCATCGAAAATTCCAAAAAATTCATGTTCATTGAATTTGTCTTCCTTTACTGAATTATCAACAACTTCATTGTATGTGCCAAGTTTATAATCCAAAGCTGTCATGTTCGAATTTTCAAAATCGGGAAAAGGAAGATCGAGCTTTAAATCGAGTTTCTCACCCTCAAAAGAATTGAAATCCATTTCAATTACCGTCTTTTCAACAACTTCATTAAGATTGTTGTTTTCAATTTCAAAAGTTGTTATTTGAAAATCATCGATTTGGGTAAAAGGTGTGTAACGACCCGGTATTTTGGAGCATTCAAATCGACAATAATCCACACATGTCAGACTTGAATAATGCAAAATAACAGATTGTAATAAAATTTGGAGCAAATAAAATCATTCACAGAATCACAGACACAGAAATATCAGAATAACTCGCAGCGGAATTTAAAGATAACCATAGTGGTTCATGAAGCCACTAAAATACATAGTCTCAAAACAAGTACAAATTACATAGTCTAAAAACCAATACAGTTTGAACAACCACATAAAATCCCAAATTCATTTGTCTCAATTACATAAGCTAAAATAAAAGACTGAATAGCAAAACAGATAGCAGCTTGATAAAGATGATCTCCAGTAGTCCTAGCTCCGTGAAGATGAAGTCCAACTGATACTCAGGCTGACCCGAGCGTAAAAATAAAACATAAACACTCGAGTCAGGACATACATACTTATACAATGTAAACCAACTCAAGTGAACTGTAGTAAAGGTACAAGTAACTTAGAAGATGCTTGGGAACGCCCATCCTCTAAGGATCCGTTAAACTATTTACTATATAGTAATATACGCTATATACAGTAGTGTCTAATCAGTAAAGTATAATCATATAGAAAATAGCGTTAAGGGGATGGAGAACCTTAATGCGGTCGGATCTTAAAATCATAATCGTAGTAAAGCTCGATATGGTAGGTGACACGGCACAACTAGGCAATGCTAGGGTAGATATACCAATTACGCACACGGACTGATGGAGCGCAGAGCAGCCACTACCGTCCACCTCGAACAACACTCCCAAATCGGAGGATGGCCATCTAATCAATCACAAGTAAGAGTATAATATCGAAGGAATGTGTCCGAGAAGAGGTGCTGCCTCACTGGTCCGAGATCGCTCATGTTTTAGCCACCTTATGCCAACTCACGGGAGTTGGGTCCACGTAACATACCTTAAGAACGTCCCCACCATCCTACTTCATTCTAGAAACTCCACCGCGTACACAGTTGTCAAAGTGGTTTTCGGTATCGACAGAGATTATGTCCATATCCGATCCCCGTCTCTTTAACAACCAATCGTTATTATAACCCGTGGTTATAAATTTAAAACAATTTATATCAAAATACTTCAAATTTAACCATTTAAAACAAAGTCATTATTCTTTTAAATCAAATAATAAATTCCCAAAAATTTAGCCTTTTCTAAGTTCATTTATGCACTTAAAACAATAAACGTTAAAATTTTCAGCTTTCACAGCATTTAAAAAGTGCTGCGGTAAGTTATATTTGAAAACAATTTAGTTCAGCAAAGACAGCATTTATAAACTGCTGTAACAGTTCAGTTTTAAACAAAATCATATTTCAGCTTACTGCAGCTCTTAACAAGTGCTACAGTAGCCCTTTTATTAGTTCAGGTTCAATTTTAGTTTCTGCTACAACAGCACTTACCAAGTGCTATCATAGCCTTAGTTCATTTTAGTCTTTCGGTTCACTTATATAACCACAACACTTAACAAGTGCTGCAGATTCTACCTAGTTCAGAATTGGTTAATTTCCAGAAATGGTAGCATTTCTGAAGTGCTATAAATTGAATTTTCCAGGTTTTAAGTTCAATTCCAGCCATAAATAAATTTCAATTTAAACTATTTAAACTTATAAAAATCATATTTTTTTCACATTTAAATGTTTATTTAAAACCTTTAACTTATGATTTCTAAAGAGAAGTTTTACAAATAAAATCAAAAATTTACAAAGTTCACTTATTAAATTTCAAGTGTGTCAATTCCTATTTTCTTTAAACAATTTATTTCAACACTTAAATTTAATTCTCCATTTTTTTTCACCATTTTAAAACTTAATTTTCATTTTAATTTAATAAATCTTAAGTTTCCATCTTTTCTTTTTAGCCAAATTTTCAAATTTAAGTTACACTTTAAAGTCAATATTTTTTCATTTATTTACATTTATCACATAGAAAAATCATTTCTACTCTAAATAAATCATTTTAAAAACTCAATTTAAATCAATTTAATATTATTACAATTATTTAAGATATTTAAAAATATCCATAAAATACAGAAAATAACCACGGATCTTTATAATATTTTCTAGCCTAAGTCAAGTGATACGGATACTATATCATTTCAATCCGTAGTTTAAAAAGAAAATCCGGGTTTTATCATTTCAAACCCGCAATCCCAAGTTAATAAAATTTAATTGAAAATCGTTCAGACCTATCATTCAGCCATAACGATTTTCCCTTATTCTAAAGTTCGTTCGGGTATGTATCATTTCAACCCATAGTGATTCTATTCTACAGGGAACTTGCAGTGTGACTTAACAGAATAGAATAACAGTAAAATAAGAACAAAATATAACAGATGATATGTTATGCAATTTTAACAATTCTAACATCAAATATAAATAAATCACAGGTAATTATAACATCATTTTTATTTATTTATTTAATTTCTACACATTCAGTTGCGGTCGTTTCACAATCATATAAGTATGAATATTCGTTTGAGATTTACTCACCTCTACGGAGCTGGAGATTCGAAAAAGGAAATACGCTATCTAAAGCACACGGAAAGCATGATCAGTTGTTAGCAGATGCACCAACTAGATTCAAATCTAAAGCAAAATAAATAAACAAATCTAAAAATGCACGAATAAATTATTTTTCGATGAAGCACACAAAACGGAGAAAAAAACAAATTGAATACTATAAAGAAAATGGCTCGAAGGGGATGTAGTCTGTGACTTCAACATACTAATGTGACAAAAGGTAAATTTTTATTTCTTTTGTTTTTCAAATACAATGGCTCGGTCAAAAATATAAACTTCAAAAATAAAAGTGACAAAAGCAAAATTTGTTCATTTCTTTTTCCAAACAGATGCCAGTGGAAATATAGACTAAAAGTTCACAAATACAAAGGTGGCAAAACAATTTTTTTTTCATTTCTTGTTTTCAAATACAAGGGCAGAGGCATGAAGACAATAGTTTCAAATACACGGTGACTAACATCATTTTTCATTTCTCTTTTGTTTTCAGACAAGTGGCTCAGGAAAATATAGACAAAATACAAAATACAAAGATGACAAACCATTTCATTGCTCTGGTTCAAAAACAAAGGCCCGGTCTGACCAGGGGTTCGGGTGGCATGGGTTGGAGGCGATTGGTCTCGCATGGGGTTCATGGGTCAGTGGTGGTAGGCTGGGGTAGGAGGCTGACGTGGTGGTGATGGTCTCGCATGTGGTTGGAGGCGTGGGAACTAGTCTCGGCGGTGAATGGTATGACGTGGTGGCTAGTCGAGTATGATGGAGTAGGCATGGGGTTAGAGGTGGTGGGGTCTCGGTCTGGCACGGGGTAGGGGCTGTGACTGGTCTCGGCATGGAGGCAAGCAAAATAATATGATGAAAGGCCGAGCGTGTGGCAGGCAAAACATGGTACAGCAAACAAGCAAGAGACAACATGGAACAAAGGAAAAACAGTGAAAGAGAACAAACGAAACAAAAATAAAAGGAAGAGGATGCAAGCTTACCTCCAGTGAGATGCTCACGTAAATTTTATGGAGGCTAAAGGAAATTTTGCAGTCTGGAAATTTTGTTTGTGAACGTGGAATATCAATAGCTATTCACTGATTTGTAGAGAAGGTAATAAATAAAAGTTTGAACGGTAGAAAATTTAAGGCAATTTAATTTTATTAAGTTGAACGAAACGTATGGAAGGCAAAGGAAGAAATAATCTTTCACGTGCACGATTTTAGGCTAGATTTTGGGCAAGATTTTGAAATTCCAAACTGAAATATACGGCTGAAACTTGCACTGTTAACGCAAGAAAAATCAATAGACAAAGAAAACAACGAATGTAAAAGTGTAATGCCCAAAGTAATGTACAACTGTTATTTGTTTCTCTTAAAAAAACTTTAATAATGATAACGCTTTCTTTCAATAAAATAACGCATCGTTTTAAACCAAAAATTAAATAGCTATTATACCATAATTAATAAAATTTGATGGTTAAATATAAGGTTAAGGACGGATGTAAATATACGTAAAGAAATGTAAAGTTTAAATTCCCCATTTCACACTAATTATTACTATCTTTTAAAAGTATACAACAAATCTGTCCAAAACAAAACTGAAACAAATGTTACACAATTGTATATAGTTCAAGATGAAAATTTGACAATTTATAATTTTAAAATTTAAATTTTTTAATAAAGTTACACTTTTAATTCAAATAACATTACAGAACGTTTATTTTAAAAAAAATATTTGTTGAAAATTTTTGGGCTGTTACACTCTCCCCCACTCAAAACTTTTCGTCCCCGAAAAGGAACGAAAAAGGAAAACAAAGAAAGATAAGACAGTAGAGCAAAAGTACTTGAAATAAACAATTCCGGATTCGAAGTACGAATGCTCTCCTCCGTCTCCCAGGTGCAATCCCGTTCATCAGTGCTCCACTGCACTTTGACCAGATTGACAGATTTCCTTCTTAGCTGCTTTGTACCTCGATTGACGATACGAAGTGGCTTCCTCTCAACAGTCAGATTTGGCTCAATATCCAAACTATCAAGAGCAGAAGGCTGGATAATAAGAGATGGATCATGCAGATAACGACGAAGATGAGATACATGAAATACATTGTGCACTCCAAAAAATTTCTCGGGTAAATCCAGACGATAAGCAAGAGAGCCAATTCTTTCCATAATGCGGAAAGGACCGATGAACCTAGGAGAAAGCTTTCCCCTACGACCAAAACGAATAACATTCCTTATGGGAGAGACCTTAAGGAAAACCAAATCACCAACAGCAAACTCTAAACTCCGCCTACGCCTATCAGCATACTTCTTCTGCCTATCTTGAGCAATCCTCATCTTCCTCTTAATCTCTTCAACTCTCTCAGAAGCTTCTAAAACCATCTCAGGACCAAGAACCAAACGATTACCGGATTCAATCCAACAAGAAGGAGATCTACAAGGTCGTCCATAAAGAGCAGAAAACGGAGACGTCTCAATACTGGCCTGATAACTATTGTTATAAGTGAATTCGACAAGATGGAGATGATCTTCCCACGATCCTCCATAATCAAGTACACAAGCACAAAGAAGATCTTCTAAAATCTGATTCACCCTTTCCGTTTGACCGTCGGTCTGTGGATGGTAAGCAGTGCTCAGATTTAGATGAGTACCCAAAGAATCCTGAAAGGCTTTCCAAAACCTACTAGTAAAGATAGGATCACGATCACAAACGATACTGAGTGGAACACCATAGAGACGAACAATCTCCCTCATGTAAATCTCAGACAAACTAGAAGCTGAACGGGTAGACTTGAACGGAATGAAATGAGCTGATTTGGTCAATCTATCTACAATAACCCAGATACTCTCGTTACCCTTCCTAGTCCTCGGTAATCCATCAATGAAATCCATAGAAACTTGTTCCTACTTCCAGTTGGGAATCTCAAGAGGCTGCAATAAACCAGGAGTCTTCTGATGATCTGCCTTGACTTGGTGACAAGTCGCACATCGATTAACAAAAATGGAAATATCTCGCTTCATACCTTTCCACCAATATAACTTCTTCATGTCCTGATACATCTTGGTCACGCCTGGATGAATAGAAAGTCTGGACTGATGATTCTCCCGAAGTAACTCCTGTCTCAATCCATCAACATTCGGGACACAAATCCTATTATTAATCCTCAACACACCCTTATCGTCAATCTGAGCACCACTGCCATCAAGACTACTACCTCCCACTCTACTTCGAACATTCTCCTTAATCAATCTAAGCATCTGATCCTCATCCTGCCTAGCCATAATACGATCCACAAGACGTGAAGAAACAACAAGCTGACACAACAAAGCTTTCTTCCTACTCAAAGCATCCGCCACAACATTAGCTTTTCCCGGTGTATAGTTAATGTCGAGGTCATAAGAAGCAAGGAACTCTAACTACCTAACTTGTCTCTGATTCAAATCCTTCTGAGAGAAAATATACCTCAAAGACTGATGATCTGTGAAAAGCTCAAACTTGGTACCCAACAGATGATGTCTCCAAAGCTTCAAAGCGAAAACAACAGCAAGCAACTCTAGATCATGGGCAGCATAATTTACTTCATGGGTCTTCAACTGTCGACTAGCATAAGCAATCACCCTACCATCCTGCATCAGAACAGCTCCCAAACCTTCTCGACAAGCATCAGTGTATACCGTTAATCCCTCATTTCCATTTGGAACGGTAAGAACAGGTGCGGAAGTAAGCTTGTCTTTTAACTCATTGAATGCGGCCTTACACTCATTACTCCAAATAAACTTAGCATTCTTCCGAGTTAAAGCAGTGAGAGGTGCAGCAATCCGAGCAAAATTCTCAATGAATCTCCGGTAATAACCGGCAAGGCCCAGAAAACTACGGATATCAGTAGGAGTCTTAGGAGTTTCCCAATCCTGTACATAATAGGGATAGAAGGATAATAGGAAAGATAGAATAAATCGGATGAAACAAGGAAAGAGAAGGAAGAGAGACTTACATTGATAGCAGCGATCTTGATTGGATCGACTGAAACTCCATTACCAGAAACAATAGGCCCGAGGAATCGGACTTCATCCTTCCAGAAATGGCATTTGGAAAATTTAGCCTTTAACTGATGATTTCGAAGAGTCTCAAGAACAGATTTCAAATGTGACTCATGTTCTTCTTCAGACTTGGAGAAAATGAGGATATCATCCACAAAGACTAGAACAAATTTATTAAGCACATCACGGAAGACATGATTCATCAAGTCAACAAAGAAAGCATGAGCATTAGTCAAACCAAAAGGCATGACTAACCATTCAAAGAATCCATTCTCAGTACGGAAAGCAGTCTTGGGAATACTTTCCTCGGCAACTCGGAGTTGGTGAAAACCTGTGGCAAGATCAAGCTAAGAGAAAACAGTAGCACCATAAAGCTGATCAAACATATCATTTATGCGAGGCATTGGATATCTATTTTTCATAGTGAGCTTGTTCAACTCCCTATAATCAACACACATCCGGAGAGAACCATCGGACTTGGTGACGAAAACCACCGCAGCTCCCCATTCAGAAGAGCTAGGTCTGATCAGACCCTTGGAAGACAGATCCTCTATTTGTTCCCTTAACTCAAGCTTCTCGCGGGGTGCCATTCTTCTAGGAGGAAGAACTACAGGTCGAGCTCCAGGAATAAGATCAATGCGGAAATCAATTTCCCGCTTGGGAGGTAAAGCAGTAACTTCACCAAATACATCGGGATAGAGATTGACTACACGAGTCGACTGAAGGTCGATAGGGGAAGAATCCAAAGAATAAATAAAGCTACCAGCACAATCATGAGGCATACAACACTGAATAACCAGAGAATTTCCCCGATCATCTTCTAGAGAAACAATTCGGGATTTACAAGAGATACGGGCATCATGATTTCTTAACCAATCATCCCCAAGCAATAAATCAAAAGTATCAAAACCAAGAATATAGAAATCACCACTAAAGCGGTGATCAGAATGGAAGAGTTTCACTCCTCTACAAATCCTACTAAGGTTCGCGGGACCCCCAATAGGATTAGAAACACATAAAGCAACAGAAGCATACCCAGGAGAAAGGAGATGCTCAAACTTATCACTAATAGTCATAGAAATAAAACTATGCGAAGCTCCAGTATCAAATAAAACACGAACAGGATGCTGAAATAAATAAAAGGTGCCCTGAAGTGTACCTTGATCATCGCTAGGAGCAGAAGTAGATGTAGCAGGTGATGAAGCAGATGTGACAGCAAATACACCAGATGGCTTTCCCTTCTGATATAAAGGACAGTCATTCCTAAAATGACCTGGCTGAAGACAAACATGACAAAGATTGTTCCTGGTAACCTGTGGTGGAGGAACAGCAGCACCAACCAAAGTAGGACAACTATTAGCATAATGTCCCTTCTGATCACATTTGAAGCAGGTAATGGTGGATAGATCAATAGGGTGTCTCTGGGAAGGAGAAGAGGCTGAAGATCCTAAGCCCGGATGTTTGAGCCAATTTTTCTTCTACTGGTGGAAGTTGGGCTTTCTCTTCTTGGAATTTGCAGAGGAAGATTGTGAGACATGAGCACCAGAAGCAGCAGGACCCTTGGAAGTAGGGTTCTCATAGCGAATAGCCATATCCATGAGCTCAGTAAAAGTGCCATGAACATGTGAAATAAGACGGTCGTAGAACTCTGGACGAGCTCCAGCAATGAACTTCTCATTTTTCTTTAGCTGAGTGTTGATAAGACCGGGACCAAATTTGGAAAGTTCATTGAACTTCCGCTGATACTCTGAAAAAGACATGGTACCCTGCTTGAGATCCATGAATTCTCGATAAAGCTGAGATTTCCCGGCTTCGGGCATCCATTTTGCCACAAAAGCCTCCCTGGAAAGAAGATACAGAAACCGAACTTAAGATAAGTTCAAAATAAAAGGAAATGGGAAAAATTCAAGATAACACAAAGGATACCTGAACTGCTCCCACGAAAGATCACCTTCGTTAGTGTGAGCCGTAACAGACTCCCACCAATCTAAGGTTGACTCTTGCAGCTGCCATGCTGCTAACTGACGCTTCTGGGCATTAGTGATCTCAAGACCAGTAAATATCCTCTCCAAACTCCGTAGCCATTGCTGGGCTTCGATAATACTCTCTGAACCGGTGAACTTAGTACCACCGAGCTGAGAGAATTCCTTGCAAAGAATAGTAAACCTAACAGGTGCAACAGGTGGAGGAGCTGGGGCAATACCACGACCCCTACCTCTAGCATTTCCACGATTCATCCTGGAAATATCAAGAATGAATTTAGGATAAAGGTGCAGAGAAGACAAAGACAAGCTAAGATAAGACACGATGAGATCACTTGGATGAATATCCTAATAACAACAATCCTAACAAGGTAGATACGGAAAGAAGGAAGTTTAGAAAAATTTGCTTTTAAAACAAGAAAATTTTATATCAAAATAATCTTTGAAAAATCATTTGAAAATCATTTAAAAATCATTTTTAAAAAAATCATTTTATACTTTGAAAATATGTTCACTCACAAAGAAATGATTCTGAGTTTGATTTCACTCATTCTAGGGTATTTCTACCCTATCTCTAATGAGTTTTTTGCTCCATGGGCTAAGGTTTGCCTAAAACCAAAGCTCTGATACAAAATGTAACGACCCGGTATTTTGGAGCATTCAAATCGACAATAATCCACACATGTCAGACTTGAATAATGCAAAATAACAGATTGTAATAAAATTTGGAGCAAATAAAATCATTCACAGAATCACAGACACAGAAATATCAGAATAACTCGCAGCGGAATTTAAAGATAACCATAGTGGTTCATGAAGCCACTAAAATACATAGTCTCAAAACAAGTACAAATTACATAGTCTAAAAACCAATACAGTTTGAACAACCACATAAAATCCCAAATTCATTTGTCTCAATTACATAAGCTAAAATAAAAGACTGAATAGCAAAACAGATAGCAGCTTGATAAAGATGATCTCCAGTAGTCCTAGCTCCGTGAAGATGAAGTCCAACTGATACTCAGGCTGACCCGAGCATAAAAATAAAACATAAACACTCGAGTCAGGACATACATACTTATACAATGTAAACCAACTCAAGTGAACTGTAGTAAAGGTACAAGTAACTTAGAAGATGCTTGGGACCGCCCATCCTCTAAGGATCCGTTAAACTATTTACTATATAGTAATATACGCTATATACAGTAGTGTCTAATCAGTAAAGTATAATCATATAGAAAATAGCGTTAAGGGGATGGAGAACCTTAACGTGGTCGGATCTTAAAATCATAATCGTAGTAAAGCTCGATATGGTAGGTGACACGGCACAACTAGGCAATGCCAGGGTAGATATACCAATTACGCAAACGGACCGATGGAGCGCATAGCAGCCACTACCATCCACCTCGAACAACACTACCAAATCGGAGGATGGCCATCTAATCAATCACAAGTAAGAGTATAATATCGAAGTAATGTGTCCGAGAAGAGGTGCTACCTCACTGGTCCGAGATCGCTCCTGTTTTAGCCACCTTATGCCAACTCACGGGAGTTGGGTCCATGTAACATACCTTAAGAACGTCGCCACCATCCTACTTCATTCTGGAAACTCCACCACGTACACAGTTGTCAAAGTGGTTTTCGGTATCGACAGAGAGTATGTCCATCTCCGATCCCGGTCTCTTTAACAACCAATCGTTATTATAACCCGTGGTTATAAATTTAAAACAATTTATATCAAAATACTTCAAATTTAACCATTTAAAACAAAGTCATTATTCTTTTAAATCAAATAATAAATTCCCAAAAATTTAGCCTTTTCTGAGTTCATTTATTCACTTAAAACAATAAACGTTAAAATTTTCAGCTTTCACATCATTTAAAAAGTGCTGCGGTAAGTTATATTTGAAAACAATTTAATTCAGCAAAGATAGCATTTACAAACTGCTGTAACAGTTCAGTTTTAAACAAAATCATATTTCTGCTTACTGCAGCTCTTAACAAGTGCTTCAGTAGCCCTTTTATTAGCTCAGGTTTAATTTTAGTTTCTGCTACAATAGCACTTACCAAGTGCTATCATAGCCTTAGTTCATTTTAGTCTTTTGGTTCACTTATATAACCACAGCACTTAACAAGTGCTGCAGATTCTACCTAGTTCAGAATTGGTTAATTTCCAGAAATGGTAGCATTTCTGAAGTGCTATAAATTGAATTTTCCAGGTTTTAAGTTCAATTCCAGCCATAAATAAGTTTCAGTTTAAACTATTTAAACTTATAAAAATCATATTTTTTTCACATTTAAATGTTTATTTAAAACCTTTAACTTATGATTTCTAAAGAGAAGTTTTACAAATAAAATCAAAAATTTACAAAGTTCACTTATTAAATTTCAAGTGTGTCAATTCCCATTTTCTTTAAACAATTTATTTCAACACTTAAATTTAATTCTCCATTTTTTTTCACCATTTTAAAACTTAATTTTCATTTTAATTTAATAAATCTTAAGTTTCCATCTTTTCTTTTTAGCCAAATTTTCAAATTTAAGTTACACTTTAAAGTCAATATTTTTTCATTTATTTACATTTATCACATAGAAAAATCATTTCTACTCTAAATAAATCATTTTAAAAACTCAATTTAAATCAATTTATTATTATTACAATTATTTAAGATATTTAAAAATATCCAGAAAAAATACAGAAAATAACCACGGGTCTGTATAATATTTTCTAGCCTAAGTCAAGTGATACGGATACTATATCATTTCAATCCGTAGTTTACAAAGAAAATCTGGGTTTTATCATTTCAAACCCGCAATCCCAAGTAAATAAAATTTAATTGAAAATCGTTCAGACCTATCATTTCAGCCCATAACGATCTTCTCTTATTCTAAAGTCCGTTCGGGTATGTATCTTTTCAACCCATAGTGATTCTATTCTACAGGGAACTTGCAGTGTGATTTAACTGAATAGAATAACAGTAAAATAAGAATAAAATATAACAGATGATATGTTATGCAATTTTAACAATTCTAACATCAAATATAAATAAATCACAGGTAATTATAACATCATTTTTATTTATTTATTTAATTTCTACACATTCAGTTGCGGTCGTTTCACAATCATATAAGTATGAATATTCGTGTGAGATTTACTCACCTCTACGGAGCTGGAGATTCGAAAAAGGAAATACGCTATCTAAAGCACGCGGAAAGCACGATCAGTTGTTAGCGGATGCGCCAACTAGATTCAAAACTAAAGCAAAATAAATAAACAAATCTAAGAATGCATGAAAAAATTATTTTTCAATGAAGCAAACAAAACGGAGAAAAAAAACAAATTGAATACTACAAAGAAAATGGCTCGAAGGGGATGTAGTCTGTGACTTCAACATACTAATGTGACAAAAGGTAAATTTTTATTTCTTTTTTTTTTCAAATACAATGGCTCGGTAGAAAATATAAACTTCAAAAATAAAAGTGACAAAAGCAAAATTTGTTCATTTCTTTTTCCAAACAGATGCCAGTGGAAATATAGACTAAAATTTCACAAATACAAAGGTGGCAAAACATTTTTTTTTTCATTTCTTGTTTTCAAATACAAGGGCAGAGGCATGAAGACAATAGTTTCAAATACACGGTGACTAACAAAATTTTTCATTTCTCTTTTGTTTTCAGACAAGTGGCTCAGGAAAATATAGACAAAATACAAAATACAAAGATGACAAACCATTTCATTGCTCTGGTTCAAAAACAAAGGCCCGGTCTGACCAGGGGTTCGGGTGGCATGGGTTGGAGGCGATTGGTCTCGCATGGGGTTCATGGGTCGGTGGTGGTAGGCTGGGGTAGGAGGCTGACGTGGTGGTGGTGGTCTCGCATGTGGTTGGAGGCGTGGGAACTAGTCTCGGCGGTGAATGGTATGACGTGGTGGCTGGACGAGTATGATGGAGTAGGCATGGGGTTAGAGGTGGTGGGGTCTCGGTCTGGCATGGGGTAGGGGCTGTGACTTGTCTCGGCATGGAGGCAAGCAAAATAATATGATGAAAGGCCGAGCATGTGGCAGGCAAAACAGGGTACATCAAACAAGCAAGGGACAACATGGTACAAAGGAAAAACAGTGAAAGAGAACAAACGAAACAAAAATAAAAGGAAGAGGATGCAAGCTTACCTCCAGTGAGATGCTCACGTAAATTCTATGGAGGCTAAAGGAAATTTTGCAGTCTGGAAATTTTGTTTGTGAACGTGGAATATCAATAGCTATTCACTGATTTGTAGAGAAGGTAATAAATAAAAGTTTGAACGGTAGAAAATTTAAGGCAATTTAATTTTATTAAGTTGAACGAAACGTATGGAAGGCAAAGGAAGAAATAATCTTTCACGTGCACGATTTTAGGCTAGATTTTGGGCAAGATTTTGAAATTCCAAACTGAAATATACGGCTGAAACTTGCACTGTTAACGCAAGAAAAATCAATAGACAAAGAAAACAACGAACGTAAAAGTGTAATGCCCAAAGTAACGTACAACTGTTATTTGTTTCTCTTAAAAAAATTTAATAATGATAACGCTTTCTTTCAATAAAATAATGCATCGTTTTAAACCAAAAATTAAATAGCTATTATACCATAATTAATAAAATTTGATGGTTAAATATAAGGTTAAGAACGGATGTAAATATACGTAAAGAAATGTAAAGTTTAAATTCCCCGTTTCACACTAATTATTACTATCTTTTAAAAGTATACAAATAATCTGTCCAAAACAAAACTGAAACAAATGCTACACAATTGTATATAGTTCAAGATGAAAATTTGACAATTTATAATTTTAAAATTTAAATTTTTTAATAAAGTTACACTTTTAATTCAAATAACATTACAGAACGTTTATTTTTAAAAAAAAATTGTTGAAAATTTTTGGGCTGTTACAAGGTGGATTATCACTCGACTCATCACACGTTGGGATTTGGTTTAGTTTTTCATGTTGTTTCATATATGTTTCAAACAACAAATCCATGTGATCATTGTAGATTTCGTCCGTTTGTTCAACAAAATCCAATTTATAGTTATTAACTTGTGAATATTTGGTTTGGATTTGTTGAGAACAAAAATTATTGGTCGCATCATAATCGAGATTATTTCCATTGCCAAAATTATTTGAAAAGTAGTTTCCACTTTCTTTTTTATTTTGAAATTCATTTTGAAGTTCAAAATTGAGTGGGCATGGGTTATACTCGAAATCGTTTGAATTTTTAATTGAATTCAAATTTTGAATTCCTTGACTCAAGTTATTACACAAATATGAATTACACAAATCATTTATATTTTGATTTTGTTGTGTAGATAGTTCAAGTAAAGACGAAATGTTATTTTCGAGAGTCGAAGGTTGGTCATTGTTTTGAAAATTTTGTGGTTCAAAATTCAAATCGTTTAAAAAAAAGATGTTGTTAAAATATCCATACGAATTTGAAGTGAAATCATATGGATTATATTGATTTTCACAACTATTGTAAAATTCAAGTGAGTAGGGAAAAGGAAACTCAGACATTTTCAAGAATTTTTTTTTTGGGTTTTTTTATAAAGGAAAAATATTTACAAATAGAATTTATTTTTCAAAATGGAATTTGATTTTTGTTTTATATTTTGGGTTTTTAATTTTTTTTTGTTTTTGAAAAGATTTTATATATATATTTTTTGGATTTTTCATTTGTTTGAAAAAAATTCAAAGGATTATAAAACTAAGTTAAGAATATTTTTTTAGTTTTGGATTTTGGAATTTTTAAAAAAATATGCTTGCACTAATGCAACTAAATGAATGAAAGGGTTTAATTACAAATGTTCTAACCTAACACAGAATTATATAGTCACACTTTGTCTTAAATCAACAAGATAGTTCTCGGCCAGGCGACGGGCAGGATTTATCGTTGCACCATGAATCACCGTAGCAATGCAGTTGAAGGTTTAAGTACCTTCGGAGGAACAACCACTATTATATTTACGAATCACCATAATATTTAGAAATTGTTATTGCTCTGCCGTAGCCTAGACACCTAGAAATTAAATTGTTCAAAGAAGATAAATTGTCAATATTCAATTAAGTGCGTTATTATTAATCAAAATCTAGAATGAAATGCAAAGCAGAAATTAAACGTGTATTAACAATGCAACTACAATGAAATTTGTTTTTGTTTTCGGTTTTTAATTTTTTTATATAAATATCAATGCAAGTAATCAACAATGCAACTAAAATAAAAACAAGAGATAAGAGTGAATTTTTTTTTATAAGCAATCAATTTTTTTTGGCAGCAGAGCGACAATTTTCAGCAAGCAATTCTTCCCTTTATTTTCTACAACCTGAAAAATAAAAACAAGATATATACAGTTTTTTTTTAGTCAAGGAAGAAATTAAAAAAATATGAAATCGAAAAGCCCACCCCCTTTTTTTTGAAATTTTTTTTTGGACTAAAAGACAACTTAAAAAAAATTCAACTCAAATCAAATTACAAAAACGATTTTTTTTAAAGTAAGAATGAACAAAAAGAAAGATGGTTTAAAAAGTAAACAAAAAAAATAAAAAATAAAAAATAAAAAGAAAACAACCCGGCCCAATTCTCGTTATACCCAGCCATATCAATTATCAACATCGTTTTATTTTATTCAAACAACGCATGCCACAATTCACAGAAACATTCGTATCCAAAACACTTAATTTCCAAAATCAAAAACGCAATTCTTAAATTGAAGTCTCGATTGTTTTGCGATTTCGGGATTCATGGAATATTTGTTTCTCGATTTCAGCGTTGGTGGATGTGGTCGCGATGGTTATTGGGGGAAGTTAGGTATGCAAGCGATAGGTTTTTTTTTTGGAATTCGATTTGATCGAATGTTGCTGCTGTGGTATGGATGAAGTCGCGAGAGTTCGAAGCGGGAGTTCAAAGTGGAGATTTGGGAGATTGTTGTATGTTGGCACTTGTATTAATGTAATGTTGCTTATTAACTGTTGGTCATAATCAGTTCTGAAGTTGATAGAGGAGTGGCCAATGCTTGTTGGAGAAGTTGAAACTGCAGTGTTGTTTGAAGAGTTCGTAGAGGTCGGCAAAGGTTGGTGGCGCAGTCAACTGGAAGGGTTGTTATTCAGTGTTGAAACAGTGGTAGTAAGGCATTGAAGGTTGAAATGGTGCAGTTGTATTGTTGTTTTAGGGTGGTGGCAAGGATGGGGAAGTAAAGGTTGATTTTGGTGGTTCGAGAAGTAGATGGAAGGTGGTTCGGTCGTATTTTTAAGTGGGCAAGGCAGTGATGTTTTTGTGAATATGGTAGAGGGCAGAGTTGACTGGTGATTGGGTTGGCAGCGTGGTCGGTTTGGGTAGATCAGATGGATTCAGGTAAGTTGCTGTACTCTGAAATATTTTCTATGATGGTTGATTGAGTGAAGATGGATGGTAGTGGTATTAATTGGGGAATGCAGAGAAGTGATCGGCAACAGTATGGGGGGAGGAATGGTATGGGTAGATGTAAAGGAGGAAGAAGTGGTTAGGTAGGAGGAATGTTGGCTTGGTTGCACTGTGTCATTGTAGAGGGGATGATGTGGTTCGTGGAGTTGCAAGTGGTGGGTGATGTTCGCGATGAAGTGGAGGAGGGGATTGACCGTGTTGGTCGCGATTAAATTGCGGTGATGGATTAAAATAGGTGGTAGTTGTTATCGATGTAGCAGTCGAACTTTGTTCGGGCAGGGGTTCGATTGGGGATGTATATGGTGTGTTCAGGAGTGTGTGCACTATAGTGGCGATCGAGTTGAAAGACAGTGTGGTAGGGAAAATGGACTGTAGGGGATGCAAGCAGTTGCTGGTAGTAGAGTGGTGGATGTTAGGAGAATGCAAGTGGATATGAGGGAGGAGTATGCAGTGTATTGAAGCTGTAGTCAGAGTGGTGAAAGTGAGTTGTTCCAACAAAGGTTGTTGGCTATGAAGGGGAAGATGTTGTAGTCTGGGCAGTTGCAGTGGAGGTGGATGATGGGATTGATGTAGTTCTGGTGGTATTGCAAGCCGTGGGATGAATTTGCGGCAATGAAGTTTGTGCTATAACAATATATGTTAGGTGGTGAATCAGGGGGTGGGAGATAACAGTTGTTGCTGTGAGTGTGTCTGGTTGATGATAGGTGAGAATGTTGAAGAAGCAGGTCAGGGGGTAGAAATGATGATGGTTGTGGGGTGTTTTAATGCAGTGCAAATTGGTAGTGTTGTGAGCAGCTTTGGTCAGACTTGCAAAAACATGTAGCACAGAAGTGTGACAGCAGTGGAATGTTTGATATGGTAATGCCAGTGCACAGAATTGTTTAGTGAAGGTTGTTTTGAGGCTCAGGGAGGGTTTGGTTGTTAGTTGCTACTGTCAGAAGTGAATGAATGTAATGGTGTAGGGTAGTAAAGTATTGGTGATGCAGTTAGGTCTGAAGTGGTTTGTGGCAAGGACAGTGGTCGATCACAGTGGACAAGGTTAAGGAAGAACAGTTGTAGGAGATGAGCAGAGAGAAGGTGCAAATGTAACAGGGAATAGACAAATGCAAAATGTAAGAATAGAAACAACTTAAAGAAGTTCAAGTATATGACAGAGAATGTAAAAGTTAACAGATTGTAAAATGTCAAACTAGAGTATGAAATGAAAGGAGATGTTCTAGCAAATGAAATGTGAATTTCTTTTTTAATGAAAATGAACACAAAATCTGAAACAAAAGAACACAATGAACAAAAGTGCACAAATGCAAACTAAAATGATCACAATGCAATGCAAAAATAATTTTTTTGTTTATTTTCTAGAATGAAAATGCCTAAAATGAAAAAGGATTATAAAAAAATGAAAACAAAAGCAATGGAGTTTTTTTATAGAGATGCTAAAGCAACTAGAAAGAAAAACAACAAGCACACTACAAAGTGAAAACAAATATCCCGCAAGCACACAAATATTTTTTTAATGCAATATACACACACAACAAAAACACACAAAAATCAAGCAACAAATAATTCGAAGAATAGAAAAAAAAAATCAAGCAATTCCCCGTCAACGGCGCCAAAAACTTGTTCGATGATGGGAGTTCTATCGGTTAGAAATCCGTCGAACTAATTTTAAAATAAAATTTAACCACAAGCGCACGACGTACAAAAGTTAGTACGTAACGAGTACAGGTCGATCCGCATGGAGTTGTTGATTTTAAAAATCTATTCAATCAAATTATACCAAAGTAGAGAGAGTTTTAAGCTAAAAATGTAAGAAACTAACAAAAAGAAAGTGATAAAAAATATGAGAGTGTGAAGGAAATTAAGAGGCAATTTCCACTCTCCAGATCACATAAATCAACAAAATAAAGTTATGATCTCTCTTTTCTTGTCATTAGTGTAATTAGTTGATGTGCTTATCATAAGTATGGTATATTTGTGCTATTAATTTGCCCAATATAAACCATCAAACTATAACACAACCACTAATACACATTTGACTCTCATGAAATATGACAACAAAATTGAATGCAAAATCTATTTTAAACATGGCCTATTAACTATTGTTTAGAAATATAGGTCATCAAATTTTAATTTCAACACAATCACTTCATTACCATCATCATATGTAGATGAAGAGGTAATTATTGTTTGTGATTGTTTAAGCATAGCCTATTTGGTGTCAACAATATAGGCTATCAAATTCAAATAAAAATTAATAAGGTAAACCACTTCAAATGTTTCATTAAGCACAAAAAGAGAACATAAACATCAAAATGTTGAAACTACATAATTAGAGCTCTTCATTACCCCTACATTGAAGGGGTTTTGCCTCTCATATTTGTTATCAAATCAACAAATGTAGCTTGCAGCATGAAACAAAGAAGAGGAAAAAGAGAGAAAAATGAAAAGAAAAGCTAATTAAAAAGAAATAACACTAATCTACTTGCATGAAAAGTAAACTACACTACTAACATAAGAAGAGAAGAAGCATGTACATAAAAGAGAATACTAATTAACATTGCATAAGAAAAGGAAAATTACATTAAATGAAATGGCTAAGTAGCCATGGAAAAAGAAGAGCTTTGACTTATTTTCCTAAACTAAACTAAAGAGAAGAAAGCCTAAAAGAGAGGAGAGCTACATGAAACATAAGGGGTATTTATACAGGTTAGAAACATTAATCCATATTTTTGGGGAATGCCCAAACTACCCCTTAGGAAGTGTGGTGGCCAAGTAACCATTAGCATAAGATAATCATCATTTAAATGTGCATGAAGCTTTAATGGCCTTTTAGCATGTGCATTAGCTCCTAAGGTACATGAAGGTAAGTGGGTAGGTGGGGTCCACCATGATCCATGAAATGAATTATTTCCATCTCCATTCCTTTGTATTCACTCTTGTGCATGTATATATCTTCATGAAGCCACTTGTATTTGAATTTAAATTCCTACAAAATAACATAGAATTTTTCAATTAAATTTTAGAATATTAATATATGCACAAAAATGACCGTTTTGCCCCTGGATGAAGATGAATATGTGACGATTTGAAATCATTTGAATTTTGGTTTAAACATGTTAAAATATCCAATATGATCATTTATTTAATTTAAATAGATTAAATATGGTGATAAAAATATGCACATTTACGTGCACATCAGCCCCTCAACGATGAGTTCATGATCAGCAATGGTTTTCCTTTGAGCCTCAATGGTCATGTTGTAGGCAGCCACTTCTTCTTTTAATTTCGCCTTTTTGGCATGAGCCATTTTAATCTCGTCACTTTAGACGATCTCAATTCTGGTGTGTGCCTTTTTTTACTTCTTTTAGCAAGTCGGCGCTCCTCTTGCCCTCTTGCAGTGCTGCTTCTCCTGCTCCAGCAGTTTAATTATGGCATCACGTTCTGTCAGTGCTTTTTCAAAATCATCGTTCTCTGACTCGAAAGAGAGGATTTCTTGGTAGTTGTTATGATTGGTGTCTACCAGCTGCTTACATAATTTTTCCAACCCTTCAGGTTGGTCTAAATAGTGCTGAATTGCTTAAAGGTGTGGCATGTATGAACATTTGCGAACCGGGTGCAGATCGCAGTCAAACTTAAGTCCCTTCAAGAACAAACCGGGGAGAGCTTCCTCAAGCTTAGGACGACCCAAGGAAGAATATAGGCAGGTCTCTGGTGAGGACGTGAAGCTCGGGGGTAGTAATAATATAAGACAGCGAGATGTAAGCTGAAGGCAGAGTAGGAGCAAAAGTGACCAGGATTTCTTGACTCGTTGAGGAGCGCATCAGAGTGGAAACCTGTTGTTCTAAAGGATGCGAACGGTGATCGAACTTTGGTCTCTTTGATGGCTCCTCCCTCTCATCAAAAGGCCACCATTTCTTGTACCCGCCTTTGTATGATCGGCTCCGTTCTCTTTCCTCTTGGCGACGGTTCTTGGCTTCCAAATCCTTTCTTCTCCTGTACTCTTCCTTCGTCACTCGGTGTTGATGATGGCCAGAAGAACACCTAGACCAGCACTGGGATCGGTGAATTCCTCGAAGTCATCATAGAGGCCGTGTCCTCTCGTCATACCTGACACAAAGCATAAATAAATGATTTTAGAAGCATAAAATAGGCACGGAAAGAGTGTAAGAAAGTGAGTGTAATCCTAATGAGATGTGTAGTGTGTTTCGGGGAAAGGCCTATACGTTGTCACGAATTGGATCGGGCGGCCATCGTGGGCAAAATAGTACTAACTTCGGGCATAGTACTGCCCGACCGAGGGGCACCTCTTCAAATTTAAAATCTTCCCCCATAAGCGCATTCAAAATCGACGTAGACGTCGCTCAAATATCCGAACTCTATGCCAACATCTTTACACGGGGAATCTTGACGCTCTCCGTTTTCTGGTGCATTGTCTTTATCACTCGCATCTGGAGGAGGAGAGCTCGGAAGGATGGGACTCATGCAAGGAGTCTTATTGTACAATTCTGATTCCTCATCTTTGGATTATGCATAGAAGTCGTCACTGGAATTGAACTTGTCGCTACTACTATGGAGTTTCCCCTCCTCCTTATCTAAGCCCACTACGGCCGTGCCTTCCCTTTGTTGGAACTCTTCTTCTTCCTCTTTCGGGATCGGAGGCATTCTAACCGAGCCGCTAAATCCAGTGGCAGTAGCATCTCTTCGTTCACGGGCCTCTTCGGCTGATTCTCCGGATACGCCTTCTCTCTCATGGGAAGCGCCTTCTTCAGAACCGCGAGAAGAAGAAGTAGATCGTGTGCCAACCCTGGATCGAGTAGGGGAGGGGACTTCAACTTGAACATTGGATCTCCCTGGATGCAACAATCCATATCGGCGCAAGTTCTCATTGGTAAGCAAGACTTTGACAGACCTTTCTTCAGCATCAATAGCCTTTAGGGTTCGAAAAACTTCATTAAGAGACACATCCCTATTTGGCCTTGGGATAACTGTAAGAAGTAAGCAACTTGTTATGAACTCCATAGCAGCGCGTGAGAACTTGATAAGTATGAAAAGGTACTTGCCCTTTGTCGTCCAAAGATGGTTAAACCCTTCGGGGCATCTAACGAAGAAATACAGCGTCTTGCACTGGGAAAAGTTTTTCTGTAGACGCAAAACAATTTTCCAGTTCCTCCGGGCTTCAATTACAATCAAGGATGGACATTGATCCCTCCATTTAAATGATAGAAAGCACCACAACTCGTCAAAGTTTGGAGCGCGGTTTAACGTCCACATGAAAAGGACATGCAAGCAAGTCAAGAAAGCATAGCCGTGGGGTGAATTTGGAATGGGGCAATGCCTAAGTTGGAAAGAGTCTCGCATAGAAAATTGTTAAAAGGAGGCACGGCTCCATTCAGGCACATGTACCGATGGCAAGCGGTATATCCTAACTAAGGCATGTAAGCAACCTCGTCTTTTTTGGTAGACGTACGTCCTCTTCTGTTATACCATGATGCATGCAGATATTGTGTAGAACATTAGTGAAGACCATTGAAGAAGCTCTCTTTGGCGGGTTGAGTAGAACTCTAATGTTTGGAGACGTTCGATCCACGACCGGTGGAACTGGGACCAACTGACCGTATTCTGCCTGTGAAGCGGTAGAAGAAAGAGTAAAGGATGATGACTCGGCTGCTGAAAGTGCCGGACTTTCTCTACTCGATTTACGGCATGAAGATGGGCGCTTCATTCTAAAACAACGAAACTCGCATTCAAAACAGTCAGGTGATTTTATTCTAATTTAGTAATTTCCCCCTCCAACACTTGAATTTCGGAGAGATATCGATTCGTGCCCGCGCAATGGATTTCAAGTGTGTACATGGGCAAGTGTAACGTGCTGTCTATAAGGGGTGAGCTCGGTATCCGAAACACTACAAACGCTTTATCCCATATAGATAGATCGCTCCTAATGGAAAGGGAAAAAGTTTCTTGCATCGTTCCCACCTGTTTTTACTTCATGTTCCCTTACCTGTTATCGATCAACGATCGATAATGGATCCGTTGTCCAAAGCGATGCTGAAAAATATTATCATTACAGGGACACCGAGTGTGCAACAAGCAAGCAAGATAGGTCCAAATCCTTCGGAAGAGTCAAGACAAATTAGCGATGTGTCGTGCAGTATCAGCTATAGAAATTGGCATAAGTCACTTCTGGCCTAATGGTCGAATATACCAAAATGTGTCAAGCATCGTCCCGTTACAAAGGCAATGACTGAGTTCGACTAAACCAAGAGACCATCGTCCGTTCAATCCAATCAACAGTCAAATACAACCAGGTAGTAAATTGTCATTGAAACATAGCAACGTGCAACGACACCACACGAACAACGTCAATATGGGGCAATGAAGCCATTCCAGACATCAAACTCCAAAATAGTCTAAGTGCATGGATTGTAAGCGATCAATACTCGATGGATCGCTAGCGATCCATACAAAATCATGGATCATTGTGGCACGAGGAAAGCAAAGAAGGCCTAAAAGATGGAAGCAAAAATATGACCATGGATCGCCAACGACCCATACTTGAACACAACATCCTGGGAGCTAGCGTAGTAAAGCAATGGGAAAGCAGCTAAGTCATTAGCCGATGAGTGAGCTAAGTCTATGGATCGCTAGCGATCTATAGACCATGGATCACTAGCGATCCATGGTTTTGGCTCGATTCGTGAGCTAAACTCCTCTAGGTCGCCCTATGTCCATCTGTGATCAATTGACGAAGTGGCCTGGCCTAGAAGCTCTCCGATCACTATAAATACCGTCCTGCTTGCAACATAAAGGGGATCTTCTCCGGACTGATTGCTAAGGCTTTGCTAGAAACCTTCTTCACTCTCTACCTCCCTCACAACAATCTCCAAAGGGGTTCATTGTGATTCTCCAGTAGATTCCAACTTCGGGGATTCAGTCTAGCTAAGGATAATCAAAGGCTTTGTAATCAAACACTACTTGTAACAGCAATCAGTCATAATAAAACTATAAAGTGGATATAAGCTTCGTTAACAACGGAACCACTCTAAAAATTCCCTGTCTTCTTTCTTTTACTATCTTTTTCTATACTTACTATCTGTGTTATTGCTCTGTCAGAACAGGGCTGGTGCTTTCAAACTCAAACCAAGGTGTTGATCCATTTTTTGGGTTAACATAAATAAACATTAGAATATGAAAATAAGAATGATGATGGGTTTTCGACATTGGTGAATTTATGAAATTGAGGAATATCCAGGTCGTCTTATACATGGAAAACAAAGTAATGCTTAGGCAGTTACAAGTTGGACCTGTCTTGAAAGAGTGCAATCCCTCTCAACTTGATTGAAAGGGGGGGTTTCGAAAGAGTCCCGGTTTATAATTGGCTAACAATTGATTAAAGAGAAACTCATTCGAAAGTGGTTTATCCCCAACAACTTCTTCAACCCTTTCGAAGGGGTTCCACAATGAAAGTACCAAAATCATGGGGTTGAAAGCAGCCATGTCATATTAGAGAAACACACATCCCTTTCGACATGATCGGAAGGGATGAAACAAACATTTCGACATGATCGAAAGGAATGAAAAGCCAAGATAATTAGTTACTTTCGACCCACTTAAGGGAAAGGTTTCGAGTAGGATGCTACTTCCTTAGCTTGCATTCTTGAGCTAACTCCTTGAAGCCTTTCGATTAAGTTAACCTAGTTGAAAGGTAGAGCTTACTCCTTAAACCCTTTCGATTAAGCCAACCTAGTCGAAAGGTAGAACAATTTCTTTAAAACCCTTCTAACTAAGTCAACTTGGTCGAAAGGTAGGTTTTGAAAGAAGACGTATTTTGAAAAGCCTGATCTGGTTTGAGCTCAATTACCTTTCACATTGCATTGGTGATGTTGACAATTTTCTTGTTAACACTCCTTTTCCTTTCATGTTAGTAGTGTAGATCTATTTATTTATGCAAATAGTTGAATTCACTTTTTAGTTAATTAGCTTGCACTATATGTTGTTTTTGTTTCAGGTTGACTCTACGTTTGTTCAAATGATAACAAATATGGGAAGCTAAACCCCTTCAATTTTGGGGTAATGAAGCTCTCTAATCATGTAGATTCAACATTCAGCTAATTTTTGATCACTTTTCGTGCTTAATGACTATAATTGATGTGGTTAAATTTTGTTGTTTAGCTTTGAATTTCATAGTCTATATTATTGACACTAAATTGGCCATGCTTAAACAATCATGAACACAAATTACCTCTTCATCTGCATATGATGTTGGTAATGAAGTGGATTTGAGGATCAAATTTTGATGGTTTATTTTACTAATTAATAGTAAATAGATCATGCTTATAATAGATTTTATTTTCAATTTCATTATCATTTTCATAAGAGTTAACAAGTGGTTTAGTGGGTGTGTTAAAGTTTGATGGTTTATGTTGGGCTAATTAATAGCACAAGTAGGCCATACTTATGATAAACAGATCAACTAAACTCACTAATGACCAAAAGAAGAGAGATCATAATTTCACTATGTTGATTTATGTGATCATGAAGGAAATTGCCTCTAAATTGTCTTATACTTTCATATTTTTAGTCACTTTCTTTTATTGCTTTTTTACATTTTTAGTTTAAACAATCTCAAGCCCTTTGGTTAATTTGATCGATTAGAGTTTAAAATCAATTCAATTTCCTACGGATAGACCCGTACTCGCCACGTACTACAATTGTACGCTGTGCACTAGCGATTTTATTTTATTTTAATTTTAATGGTGGTTTTCTAACTCGATAGAAAATTCGTCGATATTCAACAAGTTTTGGGAACCATTGTCGGGGAACTAATTTGATTTTAATTCTATTCTTCTAATTATTTTTGTTTGATTTTATTGTATTTTCATTTTTTGTGTGAATTGCATTTAAAAAATATATATGTTTTGTTGTGTATTTGTTGTTTGATTTATGCTTGCATTTGTTTGTATGCTTGTTGCTTTTCTATGTTGCATTTGCATTTCTATTACAAAAAATACACAATTGCACTTTAGAACAAAACCAATTTTTTTTTCATTTACATGTTTCAATTTCTATTTTGAATTATATTGTATTTACATTTTTCATATCTCTGCATTTACATTTTACATTGCTTTTTTTCCTCTGCAACTTTCCTCTATGCAACAGCAACTGTGCAACTGTACCATATCATTTCTCATCTGCCTTGCCTTGCCTCATTAACTCCCCACATCTCATCTTTAACTCACCTTTAACCGCCAAACCTTCCCCTTCAACCACCACTGCTTCACCCCCTACTTACTCTCTTTCCGCTGCCACTTCTCACTGGCAACACCTACCTCAAACAACATATCCTACTCACCTTCCATCAATACTGCCAAAACCACATCAACATCCATTCATATAAACTCCATCACCCCACAAAACTGCTACCAGTAAACAACCACATCAAATCCTCGCTGACAAACTACTGCTGACCATCACTGCCCACAACCCCCGTGTACTGCCATTTTCTCTTCCATTACAACTGCTTCAAGCACCACTGTATACAAACTCAACCAACTTCTGTTAACCATTTGTATGCACATGCAACTTGCATTTCTATGCAACTACTATTAACTAACAACTACTGTTAACCAACTACTGCCAACCCTGCAACTACTTCACGTCATAACTGCAACACTTCAATATTGCCATAACACTGTTAAATTCACTTCCATTTCACCATGCCTTTGTCCCACTTCAAACAGCCTGCCCTTCATCAGTTCAACCATATCACAAACCACAACTTTCTACAAAACTTCCGTTAAACCTTCCAAAATAGTGCATATCACCACTATGCATAGACAAACTTCATCGGTACCATCATTCCTCTACATACATCACATAACAATCTCCCTGTCATCCGTTCCAGCATATCACAAAACAACCTCTGCATATATCACATACCCCTCTATCACCACTGGTAGCATCCAGCACAACTGCAACTTCATCACACTACCCTACCAAACTGTCTTCATCTCCACCTCTGCCACATACTGCCTTGCCATAATCAATCCATCTGCCTTTCACCATCAAAGCACTTCCATAAACCATATGCCTATCATCTTGCCATACTGCTTACAATTGCCCCATATTTCCAAATCCATACAATACAACTTCCTACAACATCACTTCTCATGCCATCCAACTAGCTCCATATATCTTCATCACCAACCTTTTGCAGCGCGAAAACAAGCCAACCTCAAGCTACTCCAACAATCGACATACCAGAACAAAAAAAACCAATCTCCTCAACCCCATCGACTTCTCCAATCCTCCAGCAACCGCATCACGAAATCACCGCAACCCCATTGCCTTTGCACAACATCACTGGAACAGTTAAACCATGAATGTAACTCCTCAAAATGCCTCATCCCCAAATCGCAAAGACTTCACCTCCTTCATCACATGTAATCGCATCAGTGAACTCGACCTCCTTCTCTTAGCCGAATCAAAACCAAGAGAAATCGCTTTTATTTATTTTTTTATTTGAAGAGGAAAGTTGGCAGTTTTTATTTAATAGAGAAAGCAAATGAACGGGGGAGTGATTATGCTTTTGATTTCTTAGTGGACCGGGTTTTTGTGTTTGGATTGTTTGGATCGGTTAATTAGGGGTAGTGTAATTTTGTTTTTTTAGTTTACTTTGTTAAGCTTTCATTTATCTGTTTGGATTGTTTTAGTCTTTTTTAAGTTTTCTTTGTTAAGCTTTACCAAAAAATATAGTTATTTTCAATTGTTTTAGTTTGTTTTTTCTAGTTTTTTCTTTGATATATATATATAGAGAGAGTTGTTTTCAATTATTTTAGTTTGTTATTTTTCATTTGTTTTAGTTTCTTCTTTGTTATATATACATATATATATATAATTGTATATATCTTGTTTTTAGTTTCAAGTTGCAAAAGCAGAAATTTAAAAGGAAGAATCGCTTGCTAGTTCACTCTACTTGCCAAATTGCTTGTTGATAAAATTACTTTGAAAAAAAATAATTTCCTAATAGTTCTGCTCCGGTATCGTGGATTTGTCCCTTGTTTTTATTTGCTTTGCATTGTTGGTTGCTTGCATTTTAAAAAAATTCAAAAACATAAACAAAAATCCATTCGTAGTTGCATTGTTTAAGTCACGTTTAATTTCAGTTTTGCATTCATCTCATTTTATTTTATTTTATTTTCTAAGGGCAACACCCAAATCCACATATGCTGGTGGATTTCATCACCCCTTCCTTGGCCCATAAATTGCATTTCATCTTAGAATTTGCTAATAATAACGATTAGACATTAGACTTAAAGGTATCGCAAGCTCACCTAGGGCTTAATTGCATCTTGATAAGTTGTCTTCTTTGAACAATTTATTCTCTTGGTGTCTAGGCTATTGCGAAGCAATAATCAGTTATAAATATTATGGCGATTCATAAATATTATATTGATTGTTTCTCTAAAGGTACTTAAACCTTGGGTTGCTTTGCTACAGTGATTCGTAGTGCACCAATAACTCCTCTCCGCTACCTGGCTAAGAACTATTTTGTTGAATTAAGACAAAGTGTGATTATACAATTTTGGGTTAGGAGCTACTTAGGATAGAAAATTTGTAATTAAGCCCTTGCATTCATTTAGTTGCATTAGTTCATGCAAAAAATTTTAAAAAAAAGAGAAAAAAAATTTCAAAATCCAAAACAAAAAATTTGTAAATTCTCTTGAACTTAGTTTTTAAATCTTTTCATTTGAAAATTTTCAATCAAAAGCAAAATTCCAAAAAAAAAAAATTAAGTTAGTTTTTCTTTTGGAAAAGCAAAAATTTTAAAAATATATTTCAAAAGCAAAATAAAATTGAAAATAAAAAAAATACAAATAAAAATCAAATCACCCTTTTAGAAAATAAATCCTTCTTGGTAAATATTTTTTCTTTATAAAAAAAACATTTTTGAAAATGTCAAAATTTTCTCACTCGCTGGAATTTTATAATAGTTATGAAAATCAATATAATTCATATAGTTTCACATCAAAATCTTATGGATATTTTAATGACAACTATTGTAAAAGCAATTCGAATTTTGAACCATAAAGTTGTCAAAGTGATGAGCAGCCCTCAACTCTTGAAAAGAGTATTGAAACGATTTGGTGTTTACTTGAACAAAGAAACCAAATGATAAATAACTTGAGTAATTTGTACAATAATTTAAGTCAAGGATTTCTAAATGATCAAAATTTGAATCCACTTCAAAATTCAAATGCTGTCGAGTATAACTCATGCTAATACAATTTCGAACTCCAAAATGAAATTCAAAATCAAAATGGAAACAATTTTTTAAATGATTTTGGCAATGAGAATAATCTCGACTATGATGCAATTGACAATTTTCGTTCTCAATATGTTCAAATTCAAAATTCTCAAATTAATAATTATAAATTTAATTTTAATGAGCAAAAGGATGAAATTTAGAAAAATCACACGGATTTATTGTTTGAAACATATATGAAACAACGTGAGAAATAAAATTATATCCCAATGTGTGACGAGTCAAATAATAATCCAACTTAAACCAAAATTAGCGATTTTCAAATAACAACTTTTGAAATTGAAAATGACAATCCTAATGAAGTTGTTGAAAATGCGGTAATTGAGTTGGATTTTAATTCTTTTGAGGGTGTGAAACCAAATTTAAAATTTGATCTTCCTTTTTTCGATTTTGAAAAATTGAATACAACAACTTTGGATTTTGAGCATACATGAAGTTGTGAATAATTCAACAAAGGAAGACGAATTTTGAAAAACACAAATATTTTGGACTTTTCGAAGATGAGTTGTTGAATTCTGAAGGGGAAGATTTAAATCACCATTTTGATTTTGAAATCAATAGCTCTGAAGAAGTTTTTAATGATAAGCTTGATTTTCAAATTGGTGAAAATAAACTTGAACTTCAACCAATTGTTTTATCTACACCAAAAATCATTGAAAATAAATCAACTCGTACGATTTTTAAGAAAATGACAATCATTTTTCCAAATCAACATTAAACTTTGAAATCTTTTATAGTTTGGTATTCTTTGCTTATGCTATGTCTCTATACTTGACGAGACAAATGAATTGGTCTTTGAAAGACCGTTTCATTTACTCTTTAACAGTATATTTTTTGATATCATGTAAATAAGCGTTTCATTTTCATGTAAATATAGATCATGGTTTTTTTTATTATAATTATTCTCCTTTCACTTGGGTTGGCTGTGGGGACACAGTCAAAATCAAGTGTGGTGGGGAGTCTCGTGTGCATTTTTGTTTTTTCATGGTTTATTTTTTGCACTTTCTTTCCAAAATTTAAAAAACATCCAAAAAAAATAAAAAAAAATCCAAAACAAAATTTCTTTTTCACATATTGATTTACTTTTAAAGAAATACTATAGGAGTGAAAATTTATTTGTCTTGATAAAAATAAAAATAGAGTTTGATTACAAGTAACGATGGTTTACCTAGTATATAGGATGGTTCGTGGGTGTTAATTATAAAGTATATCCTAATTGAAATCTTTGTTCAAAAGAGTGGTTGATTTAAAGTAAAGGATATATCATTTTTGATCTTCTAAGTTAAATGGTGCTAACATGATTTTACAAAACTCTCTCTTAAAAAAATAAGTAAAAAAAAAGGTTTTTATGAAAATAAGAAACACCTAAAGTCATGTGTCCATACGCAAGTCTGTACACACACCATGCTCTGTACCCTTCTCACGTAAGCCCAAAAGGCAGTGCATGATTGGTATATCTGGCCTATCCGAGTTTGGTGTATGTATAAAAAAAATCTTTCATTAATAACGGCTACAGTCGATAGGTTTAAATACTTGTGTGTAAACTCACCATGCGTTGCATTCCTCTTAAGAACGCAACTTCTATAAGCTTAACACCCTTTCCTAAGACGTACGAGCTTAAGAGTTATATGTTTATAGAAATCAGTTGTGTGATTATGGAATGACAATGTGGCACTTAAAGAGGAAAGATGATGTGCTATATGAATGGTAATCGTTACCTTCAGCCTTACACCAGAAAGGGTCAAAACGGGGTAGATGCATCAAGGCTATGTGGTTTGCAACCGTTAGGGTATGATCATCTCCATCTAGATATATTTCTACTAGCTATAACATTTAGGTTTAAATTGTTGTGGTGTATGCTAAGAGACATCTCGGATAGGTTGGTAACAACCAGGGTCATAACATATTCGGTACTACCTAGGAAGAGCTAGGCCGGTATTGTGTTGGTAGAGGACCATTAGTTGGGCCCCGGCATATTCCTCTAGAGATGTACTGCCGGAAGGTTATCCCTTCACCTGGTCATTTGAATGGAAATCCATCCTCCAATAAGTGCTTGCCAATTTGTTTATAGAACCCACTTTGTGTCTAGTTTGCTGGAATTTAACCAATGTAACAATTTTGACTAAGATTAATAATGATGGTAAACTTGTTTTTGAAATTTTTTTTACAAAATAAATACTTTAAAGAAATATCGATAATGCGACTGAACATCATTTTATCGATAAACATCTTTTTTCTTATCAAAAGTTGTTCAAACTTTATTGCATACACTTATTTGCTTTGGAAATTAATAAAATTAAATAAAAACTTCTTACCATTTATGAAAATAAACTTTTACGTAATGTCATCGATGATGTCATCAAATATATTATGAAAATAAGCTTTTAAGAAAAGACTTATAAGTGTTATGTAAAGGAGAAGTGATGGGAGGTGAGCCTCACATGACATGAGAGGGGGTGAGAACAAGCTTATGCAACACCATTCGAAGCTTATAAAAGGAGGGGATCCCCCTTGATAATAAATCACAAATTCACAAAGTTTAGAATGAAGTAAGGGAATAAAAATGGTGGAAGTGCTTAAGCACTAATCCACTAATTATTCTCAAGCTTTTTCAAGTTTAAACCAAATCATTCTCGATCTCTTCTAAACTTTGGCTATAGGCCTAAAACATTATGGGAAGCATGAATATCAGGTCAATGTGGAAGAAAAGTGAGAGGAAGAGGGAGTTCCAAGTGGGGCCGTGAGCCTTGGTTTGAAAGTACTAAAGTTTGGATATTTAGGGTTTTAATGATAGTAGGAAGTGGTTCTTTGATTCTTTGGCTCTGTGCATGTGTTTGGCTTGGATCTAAATGAGTTTTCTCGCTATCTTATAAATATATATTGTGTATACATATGTTGTGTTTGAATAATAAAGTTAAAGTGACATTAACTAATTAATATTATAAAATTTGGAGCCCTCTTGCCATTGATAAAAAATGATAATTTCATATTTTATTATATCACTTCTATTACCCACTAAAACATGTGATGTAGCGTTGACTTGATGTTTAAATGGTTATTTTGATTATGTGTTGAATTGAAGTATGTATAAAAGTGTTTGAAGCGAGAATAGTTGTTATAACACTATGCCACAAAGTGAATCAGATAACTATGGTCACACAACATATAGTAAATTTTTTTTTGTCTCACTTTTCACATAATATATGAAAAATCATACATTTATGGCATAACCTATGAAATCATTATTTTATTAAGATTTCTTACTCGTCATTCGACCGCATTTCAGTGTCGTAAAGAAAATTCACCCTTTTAGGTTCCAAATTGGACTTTGTTTTCAGACAATATTGAACTGTTGTTTGATTGAAGTTATAAAAAAATTTAGTTTTGGGTCGATATAAATATTTTGGTTTTCCTCTCAACATGGTCAATGCAGTATCTTCCTTCTTATCCTTAATTTTATTCTCAAACAATATTTATTTGCTGTTTGGTTGAAGTTATCAAAAAATTTAGTTTTGGCACCATATAAATATTCTGGTTTCCCTCTCAACATGGTCATTTTCCCTCCTATAATTATTTTTTAGTTTCACACTCTCTCACTTTCAAAACCCATTCTCAGCAGAACCCGACTCTCATCTCAGTAAAACCCTAATATCGGCTTCATTTTGTCTTCGAGGTGTTTTCTAGAATTAGGATTTCCTAATCGAGCCGCTTTGAAATTCATTCGCATCATCCTATTCCTATCCTTCCTTGTTGATTACATACTTTGATTTACTGGCTATTGATGGTTGGGGCTTCTCCTTGTCAAGTGTTCTTCGATTGATATTGGTACAATTTCTGCCTCTTTTGATTTGTATTGTTCTCGACTTCGATGCTTCGAGTTAAGGTTGGTGCGTGATTTATTTAAGTTTTGCTCTCTGGTTTTTCTTGAACACGAATCATAATTATTGCCAAGGATGATAGTGGAATTGATATAGGAAACAATTCCCCATATTATTTAGTATATTTGACTTTGAAAATTTTAGTCTTTCCTCTTCTACCATAGATTTTTTATCATATGACTTTGAGATTCTCGACTTTGTAAATAAATGAATATATATTCGAAAGTGTTTTTGAGATACTTGAATATATTTCGAATATATCATTAGTTCCCTAGGTTTGGCTTTGACTTGATCAAGCTCACTGCTTTAATTGTATTACTATTTTTTGCTTGCGTCCTTGAGCACTTTGCTTCTACTTGAGTACATGTATGCCTTTGGATTCAATTTGTATTCCTGCTTGAATAGTGATGCATCCTTTCATGTCAGTAAGCACGATGCATGAAAGACACTATTATCCTCACCTAATTGATCACTACCAGTTTAATCAATTATTTTCCTGTCCCTCCATTATGTCGTTTGACAGTGTGTGCATTAATTTGCTTTTTGTTATTTTTTCCTGATTCTTGACACTAAGTGATATACTTGTTGCCATCACTTGTATGTGTTGTAGTTACTTGTATGTTGTTTATTATATTTGCATTTGCTATGCTAACACTTGCATTTGTTGCTCTAATCTTGTGGGAAACTGTCCCTTTCTGTTTTGTGTTGTTTAGCTAAGATACTCTATATATTCAATGCTTGTACATGCCTGAGATTGTTTTTGTGCACAATCTTGAATTTTTGCTCTAGCTTATCTTCTTTGTGTACTTTTGTGTTTCATGTATATGAGCACACTTGACTGAACCTGTTTAGCATCTTAAATGCGAATGTGTTATGTTCATTGCTGTTTCATGTGCTTGTGCCTTTACTTGTGCACTTGCACTAGTATTCTACCCATTGCACATGCTTGTCTGATATAGTTTGCACACGTGCCTGACTTCATTTGATAGTTCCTGTGTACACTTGAGTTCCATTTGCATTACCATGTCTTGTTGTATCCTTAATGGTTTAGCCGGTAGCACTTGTACACGTCCTTTGAACTATCCAGTGTGCACCTGAGTTGAGCCCGACACTGCTTGGACTTGACCTCACACATGCACTTGCGTTCTGCCTGGCTTGCTTTGATTTGACATTGTGCACACTTGCACTGCGTTGAGCCTTTGGCTTGACCCTTGCAATTGTCCCTGAGATTTTATCGATGCTCGGTCTTATAATATTCACACTGATACACTGTGCATATCGTAAGCTGTTCATGCACACTTCATTTTTGCCTCGGTCTAAAATATGAAAAAAGACAACCCAAATAACTGAGGAAATATTAAACCCCAATTATAATTTTATTTTTATAATTTATGTTTGTTTCTTTTTTTGTTTTACTGCATTGTTTATTTAACAGGTATAGCGGACGACTGGACACAGGCTGGAGCAAGAAGTTACCAAAAACAAATTCAAATGAGAGCAAAAATGTTGTATATGAGAGTGTGAAATAGTGTATGATGAAAGTTGTATTGTATTTAAAAATGTAAATATAGTGGAAGGAAAATGTGTACTATTTGAATTTGAATTGAAATAAAGTATATGTTTAAACAAAATTAGTTATCTTTATCATTTGTATAAAAATATAGCAACGCAACAATGTCCAACTCTAGAAGCAAAATTTCTTGCTTTTTTCTCCTCTTTTTTGTCCTTTTATATATTGGTATTACAACTTAAATTGTTTTTGTTCCATTTTATTCTAATATATATATATATATATAAGAGTGTTTGGGTGTCTAATTATCTATTATGTTTCATGTTAAATAACACAGGATCAAATTCCTCAAGGTTGGTAGATGCAAGAGTATGTAGTTCACCGAATCAGAAATTTAAGGGAATATGCTTTAGTTATTCAAATTGTGCTAATATATGCCAAACTGAAAATTTTGAAAGTGGTGTATGCGTTGGTTTACAACGTAGATGCAAATGTACTAAAAGTTGTGAAGGCCCAATTGGTGGGGAAGGCTTTATTGGCGATGAAGGTCACTCGAGTTATGTTGATTATAAGAATGGAGTCAATATATAAGACCGAACTTTTGGTCTTGGCTAAAACCGGAATGAATAAGAGAGATCGAAAACAGAAATATATCATTGCTTAAAAAGCATATTATTTATTGAATAAAAGTGAATTTTATATAATGTTATTATATGTAGATTGGTTATAAATGATCTATTTTTATATGTGATTTTGTTTTCTACCTTATGATGATTGAATATCTCAAAAAATCCTTCTAATTGACTAGCATAATAATCATTCATTACATAATATTCGTAATAAAAAGGAATCTTTATCTTTGTCATTTGTGTGATATGTAGATAAGCAGTTCCCAAGAAAATAAATTGTTAAATGTGGTTTGCACTATTAACAACTTTCATTTCTAACTTTTAATGGTCACTACAAATTACATATAAATTTGACTATGTACGCAAACCAGAACATTAATAGATTATTTTGATGTTTTAAATAATCAATGTAATTTTATTGGATCGCCTAAGAATTTTTTGTTGAAATAAACTATTTTTAAACTTTGTACAATTTATGCTAAGCTAAAGTTGATTGAATGACTAAACTAGCCTCGAAAGGTTGCTAACACCAAGAATTCGCCACTTGTTGCTTTACTTTGAACAACATAACAATATTTACTATAAACTTTTTGATAATATGAGTGACTTATTCTTTAAACTATTTTATAGAGATTATTTGTATTTTTTCCATAAAAGTGGAAACATTCTTTGTATTCCTTTTGCAAATGATTAATATATAGATATATGTTTCGAATATATTTCCAATGAATTATTTTTAGAGAAAATGCTCCTTTATTTAACAAATAAACTAATAAACTTTAAATAAATCATACTGAATTAGCGGGGAACATTAATAACAAATCATGTGCTGAAAATACCACTAAAATATTTGGACATCATTACAATTCCCAAATCGTCTTTTGTAATAAATTCTATAGAAATTAAAAGTTGTACCATTGTAAAAGAATTTTTCAACAGTATACAAACTAATATTTGATCGAAGTTTAAATTTGTGGTTTCTTAGATTTGTAAGGATTCTAGATAGAAGGTTTAATTGCCTCTTCATTTGAATGTTGTTTATGAAGTATTCGTCCATTAATTCCTTGAGATAAAAAGTTGTATTTAATAACCACTTCTAAAGTGAATACGTGAATTCATATTCTAGTTGTAAGAAGAGTCTTTGTCATAGATAATTGAATTATATTATAAAGATACAAAAAAAACCAGTACTTGATACATAAAACGTGTGAGATGTTGAATACTAAAGTTGTACATAAAATGTTTATGATGTGTGAGTTAGTGTATGTTATTGGTTTTGAGGCACATTGCCTCAAACTGGTACCTTTATGATTTTTAAACGTGGATGTACCACCGAAACACCGGCTTTCCCAGTGAAAACAAAGTTACGAAATTTATTGCAAAAATCAACATGCAAGAGTTAATTGGTCAATAACCTAACTTATTTTACAAAGCCTATTAGGTAGGATCAAGATTTAGTATCATTCAGTTTTCTCATACCTTTGAGGTCCAAAACTTTACTCTTGAAAATCTATTTTCTAGTTTAACTATTTTCTTGATCTCTTCATCCAAGGAGATACTTAATTAGGAAATTCAAATATGGATCAATCGATTAGATACCTTTTAACATCGTAGTTAGAACTATGGAAAGTGCCTACCAAAACATGATCAAATTGTGTTTCAAAATTATGTTTCAAATTGACACTATAATTTATTTCACTCGATTTGAATTTTTTAACTGCATTTATGCGATTTTGTAATAGTTTGGACTATATTTGATAATTTTATTCAATCTTAAAGCAATTATAAATAAATTGCATTAAGAAAATGTGGTTATAATTAAACAACATGTTATGGATTAATTTGACTACATTTAATGATTTTTGCTACATTTACGAGATGTAGAAATAATTAGCTACATTGAATATATTCAATCTTAATGCAGCTAAAATTTAACTACATTAAGAATATGAAGCTATAATTTAACCGCAATTTTGAATAATGCACGTTCGCATTTGAATATTTCAACTTCATTTTTTTGATGAAATAATCCTTTTGGTCATATTTAATGACATATTCATGCTTCATGCAGCTATAATTTAACTACATTAAGAAAAATTAGATATTATTTAACTATATTTTCTGAATTATGCAATTATGATTGCATTTGAATATTTTAACTACATATATATTATTCAATACTAATTTTGGTTGCCTCTAATACTTTTATTCAATGTTAATGTAGTTGTAATTTAATTGTATTATGAAAATCTAGTTATAAATTTAATTGCTATCGAATATGAAATTGACTTTAAACTGAATATTATTAATTTTGAACATACTAGTTTGAATAATGAAATTATAGTTGCATTCGAATTATAAAGTTATTATACATTGTGTTTACCAAAAAGTTACACATTCTCAAAAAAATTCAACGACTAGATATTTACATATACATACCATAGATCATTTAAAATATCATAAAATTTGTGATTTAATAGTAATCTGATGTTTATAGAATATGTTATTCCGGTTTTATTATCTGAAAATTTTAAAGGTGTGAAGTATTGAAATGAGTGCTAGAATAGCTGTTACTAATAAACAATGTCAACTGATAAGGACCTGATTTACTTAAACTATAGAAAAAGTATGCGTATTTTCTTCATTTTGATTAAAAATAAGATCCGCTCGACCAATGTCCATTTATTCAATTTACATATCTGGTGAACAAATGATGAGGTGGCTCTAAATGAGCTAATATTCCATTGGAATGATTTCGAGTAATAATTTCATAAAAAATCTTCACAAAAATCTAATTAATTGTTACTTTTAGATTGTACAATTAACATGGTATATGCATAATCAAAAAATTAGTGTCAATAAGTCATTTTTTGTAGAAACTCGGTTCGAGATTTCCATAAATTTACGTTTCTTTCCGACACCCACTTCTACAACATAACTAAAATAAATAACAGTAAATTAACAAATAGTGATTGAAGTTGTCATGATGTAGTTCGTGTTGTTCGACATTATTTTCTTTTTAAATGGTGTCGATTTCTTACCCAAAAAGTCGAGATAGAACAACATCATCAATTATTAAATTTTCCTTAACTAAGAATTTAAGTAAGGAAAATTCATTTAATTAGATAAAGATAATGTAACAATCCATATTTTTTAAGGCTATTCTGAATATTTAAATTTTGGATTTTTTAATATTTAAATGATTTATTTTATCGATGAACTAAAAACTCGATTTTCATAGACTTACTTTTTAGGACTTGGAATTATTTCCATTAGGTCCGGATGGTCCGAGCAGGCCAGAATGTGTATAAGCATGATATATTTTGACTGTTTGGTTTCGAGTTAGGAGGTCGAGTTCGGTTCATACATCGAGCGACTTGAAATGTTAACTTTTTGTATAAGATGGAATTAGGTCCCGAAAATAGTTCCGTTGAGATTCGAATATTGGTATTTGGCTAGGAACGCCAGTGAGCATGCCTCGTTTGGAGTTCATGATTCCTAGGCATGAATAGTGCCGCTTATTTACCTATATATAAGGACCCTCACTATCCCATTTGTTCCCAAACTTAGAAAACCTCACCCTAACCCTATCAAATCTAAAGATCATGGTTGATCAGAGAGCTAGGGACTGTTTCAGGTGATGGCTCCAACTACAAAGTTGTTCGCCATGTTAAGGGGAGCAAGTTGGACGGTTGGATTGCCATGGTTCGGCCTGAGGTGGCAGAGATCTTAGTTTAAACGTATCATCCATGGCTCGCGTTTTCGACCTAGAGGCGATGGCGCAAGGTGAGGTATGTGGCTATGGAGACGTCGAAGGTGGGGCTACCTATTAAGTAGAGCGGCATGGCAGCGGCATGAGCGACATCAAGTTTGTGAAAGTGGCGGCCTGGGTCTCGTTCGTGAATGGATTAGGGTGAGGAGAGGTTAATTAACATTTAATTATGTGATTAAGTATATGTAAGTATTTAATTAAAGCGAAATCTTATAAGCCTAATAACTTTTCCATACAAAGGTCCAAATCGAATGCGATCAGTCATGTTGGATTCATACATATGTTAAGTACATCTTGGATATGGATTGTTTAAGATAGGATCTTGTAGAATTTCAAGTTGAAATCAAATGCTATTCGATTTTAGGAACTAGAATGCTTTCGACGATAACTTGAATTTCGATGAGTTAGCTCACCTCTTAATAAATACTATAATGATATATAGTAGATAAAAATTATTGATGGCCTACTTGGATATTTTATTTGTTTGATTGTTGAGTTTGGATAAATTATCTTTTTTGAATAAGGCTAAAGTATAAAGTGATAAAATAATATTGATTTAATATAATTACGTTTTTTAAATAATAACATAGTTAATTTAAGCATACTTCTATCGTGTTATCTATTTTGCCAAATAAACACCGTCTAATAATAAAAGGAGGAGTTCATTTGGATGACATTTATTTAGCAGAATAAATCCCAGTTCTGCAATTATATTAAATTTGACATTTATCTAAGTGCCAATTGATTTATACATGTACTTTAGCTTGGAAAGTGAAATTGAATTTTATGGTAGCTTGTTTATGTTAAATCCTAAATTTCCATACCCTTCAAGTCGACAATAAACCATATATATTCAATATGAATTAAATGAAAAGATAGATCTTTAAAGGTAAGAAATCTAAATAGACAGAACAAAATCTTACTCGAATGGAATAACATATATTATTGAATAATAATCTTTACAGTGGAAAATTTTAAAATATATAAATCAGAGTTTAACCTAAATTCAACTTGGACAGTTATAATACTTATCCTTACACTTGCTGAAAAACAACAACAACACACAATGTAGAGGAAAATTGAATACGTCCATATATTGATGAAGATCTCTTGCCCTCCTCTGGGAAACTCCAAGTGTCTTTAGTTAATCCTATAAATACTCGAATCTGACCCGAGCATTGAAAATACTCGAATTAGTCTGGCAAACCAGTGCGAGAAACACGAATCTTAAACGACAGTGTCGTTGATCGGAGATTGGTGACAAAAATCTTTTGAAAAGAAAGAGTATATCATAAGATCATGCCGCACATAAACACGGATTGGTTTATACCTTATGATAACTAAAAAAGTTTTATCAAATCATTAGATATTATTTTTAATGACACTGTTTGAAAACGCTTTTCAAGTAAATATCTTCAAATACCCCATATTGTTACCATTATTAAATTCCAGCATACTAGGCTCTATAATCAAAATGGCAGGTACGTAATGGAGAATGAATTTCCAACAAATGTACAGGTGAAGGGACTACCTTCCAATAGTACATCTTTAGAGGAATGTACCAACGCCTAACCGATTGTCCTTTACCAACACAAGACCGACCTACCTCTAACTAGATAGTACCGAATATGTCATCACCCCGACCGTTACCGACCTATTTGAGTGTGCTCTAGCATGCACCACATTAATTTAAACCTGAACGTCATAGCGAGTATAAATATATCTAGAAGGGGTTGATCATAACCTAATGGCTGCGAACCATACACCCTTGCCACATCTACCATGTTTTAGTCATTTTCGGGTGTAAGGCTTGAGGTAACGATTAACTTTCATAGCACATCAACTTTTCACTTTGAATGTCACATTACCATTCCGTAATAACACAACTGATTTCAGCAAACGTATAACTACTTAACTTGTAAGTCTAATGGAAGGGTGTTAAGCTAAGAGAAGTTTCCTTCTCCGCTACTAAGTAAATGATACGTTCATAGAGATCAATCTTTGTGATTTTAAAATACAATGTCAGACATTCGTCCATATAAGTTGTCCAGGGACAGGACAAACCAAAGGCATTTCTCCTACCTCATCCTGTTTAGGAATCACCCCTAGGATCAGTAGCGAGCAGTCCTTGCAAGTCGAAGATTTTCATAACGGAGAACTTTTGCCAAATATATGATATTGTAAATTTCACCTCAAGGGACTAGTGGCAGGTAGCCCTACATCATGGATATCCTTGTCTTCAATGATCTTGTCTTCCGCATGTTTTACTTCGAAATGTAATTGGTTCAAACTGGTTTCCAGATAGGAATCACCCAAATCTGGTCCCGTTCTCTTCAAAATCCAATCATCGATAAAAATGCGAATATGTGTAAAGGATTTTTATACCTCTTTCCATTTAACTTTTTACTGGTTAATCAAAACCCTTTTAAATTTGGAAATCTTTAATTCATTTACAATGAAAAATTTAATTCCTAAAAATTTCATCCTTTTGAAACATGTCTGAACTAGGTCAAAAACAATGTTATTTAAGATATCGTTTACTGTAAATCCAAATAATTCATTATTGAGTAGAAAATGGACATTATTTAAGACATCTTATTTCTAAAACGTTTATTTAAATTTTTAACAGAGATTTCCTATTTTCCAAATCACATCATTTTTAATAAGTTGAAAACATGTTATCTAACTTACTAAATTCAAATAAGTTAGTATTCAAGTTAAATGGATTTGCAAAAATTATATCAATTCTTACTCAATACTAATTTCCATATTCAACAAATAATATGGGCAAAACTACGGTGTATCACTTTTTAAGTTTACGTAGATAGTACAAGTCCCCTCTTTGGACCATATTACAAAGTTTGACTAGAGTATTCCTTATGCTATTAAAAATCTGGTTTAATTAACTTCTTTGAAAATTCCTTGCTTTTTGAAAAAATTAAATGAGATTTTTTTAGAGCATCCGGGCTTTCCCTTCGATCTGTTCCACCCCTTGCCTACAAACAGAAAACAGAGGCCAGGTAAGTTCAGGGCACTGGTTGCTCCTTTCCTAATCTTAGTAACACACTATATTTCATCATCCCAGATATCACAGTCGGGACATATATACTAGTCTGTTCCACATATTCAGTTTGTTATTACATTCAACGAAATGATTTCTATTGTTTTAGTGTTATAAAAAGTTTCACTTAACCAGTTAAATTCTTATTAAAACTTCCAAATCATCTTTAATAAACTAAATTGTTTATTTATAGACAGTTATAAAAGGTTTGGGAAAGAATAGTTAAGTTTAAATCTATATTTCAAAATTTTAATAAAACTGCTGCAAAAAGGTGCTGTAGATAGTGTTTTAAATGCTTATTTGATTAAAACAACTTTTCTATCATTTGGAAATGCATATTTATAACTCAAATCCCTTTTAAAACAATTTTAAAAATACATCAAATTAGTTTCACATTTTTAAAAATTTATAAATATTCATTTTAAAGAATTTTATACTTTGGTCACTTAACTACAAAAGCGCTATTTTCTTGAAAACTTGATTTGGACATATTTTAAAATATATAGGATGAAATCTTGGTTTTTCTTTTCCATTCAAAATGTATGGTTATAAGAGTTCGGAAAATTCTAATTTCAAGATTTTCGACATAATTTGCACCCTGCACATTGATTTAAAGTTACGGGTCGAAAATTACGAACTGCTGCTACGCGATAGGCTCGATTTGGCTTTTTTGGTGAATTGTTCTGGAACTTGTCCGAAACACTTTAAAATTGTTTACAACAATTTTAAAACCGTTTTAACTCATTTAAAACAATATTCCATCATTAAATAATATTTTTAGATCTTTATCACATATTTTATTATTATATTATTATAATATTCACTATAAACCTTTTCAAAATCATTAAGTTATTTACTTCTCCAAATTTACAACTTAAGAATATATTTAAAGTTATTAACTTTAAAATCCAAAAAATTTACTTCCCTTTTTTAAAGTACTTCCAACTTTTACCTTAACTCTTTCTAACAAACAATAAACTTATTTCGACAAGTTTTAAATGAAAACCAATAAATGAGTCAAAACTAGGCGAGTCACGTAATGGTAGTTTGCGATTTCATGCCAAAGAATTCAAATGAGTATACAGAATTTAATTTAGCTCGGAATTCTTCGAGATAAGAATTTTCAGGACTATTATATCCATAGTTAGAGAATGAAGAAATAAAATAAAGATTTCATCTTGTAGATTTTGAAATATGTCCAAATCAGATTTCAAGAAAAATCGCGTTTTTGCTGTAAAGTAACCGAAGTATAAAAAATTTTTGTAATGAATATTTTTAAATGTTTAAAAATTTGAAATATATTTTATAAATCCAATAAAATAGTGTTAACAAGAAAACTTGTCAACATCCCCAATGCTTTGGTAAGATAATTTTGTTTGGACAAAACCATGTGGTTAAGATGATTCTCACTTTTGAAAGTGTATCTTTGTATAAATTTTCTTAATCTTATTAATTTGAGAGAAAAGAGTGGTGAGTAGTCGTACCTGTCGACCTTATCAAAAGGTTAATGAGGCTACTACAACCTTTCGAGCAGGTCGATAACATTGTTGATTGTTAAAACTTTCGACCTTGTCGAAAGGTTATAGGCATGACCTTCCCAACCTTCCGTCTAAGTTGAGGTGATGGGAATTAGTCCAAGCTTTCGACTTTGTCCAAAGGCTGTTAACAGGTCCAATCCAACCTTTTGACTAGGTTGGAATGGATGTAAGTTTGTCATACCTTTCGACAAAGTCGAAATGTGTGACAAGACTTCTCCAACCTTTCGACTAGGCTAAAGTAATTCTTGGTTGTTTAGCTTTCAGAAATTATTAATTTGATGGGTCCCACCTCCCCTTAGAGTCGAAAGTAGTTATGGTCGACATCTACTACTTCCTTTTTAACCATGTCGAAAGGTAAATTATGAAACCTCTCGAAATTGTTGTGAGGAGATGCAAAGCTCATTGCCAACCTCAATTGCTTTTGACCCCTTTAATGTCCATTTTCTTTTTATGGATTCAATTCGAAGGGTTTATTAATGCATAAGGAAGTTGATTCCTTTCGAATGAAGTCCATAATGAGTGGTTATAATACATACATACATATATATAACCCAGGATACCATTAGGAAGTGAACCTTTCGACTCAGTCGAAAGGTTTTCCTCCTTTCGATGCAGTCCCAGATTATATCTTTAACCCAATTTTTCTTTTCCTTTATAAGATCAATTTAGTTATTCCCATAACCATGCGTTTAGCTTATGCAACACGTCACCATCACTTTACATTAAGTATGGATTTCAATGATGACATGCTGCAATGAGGAAAATCTAAGTCGATCTTATATATAAAGCACAAATCAAAAGAGATTATGAGAAAAAGGTTGAAATCATGTGCAATTGATCATTAGTCTAGCTAATGATCTTAATGATTCTCCTCATTTCCAACATCCATCATGAATGAGCCAACTCTATTTTATTCATATCCAAAATGATTTACGAGAAATTGAGCTCTCTTCCCAATTCAATTTAGGGTTTTTACAAGTAGAATTATCTCTATGGAAGTGGAGAAAAGAAAATGAATTCATTATCTAGAATTCGCCCCTCAAATTGGACCGCTTGGGTCTTATTTATAGATGCAGGCGGCCTACCTTTCGACTTCATGCTTTTGACCGAGTTGAAAGGTCCCCCTTTATTTGCTGCCTTAATATTTTTGACTTCATCGAAAGGTTATGAACCCTTCGACTGTGTCGAAAGGTTAGGTGTCTCTTGTGTTTCTTGGCTTATCTCTTTTGCTTCCTTGTTTTCCACCTTGTCAAAAGGTCTCCTCTTTGCATACTTTGTGAACCTTTCGACCTTATCAAAAGGTCTACCTCCCTCATGCTGTTATAAACCATCCGACATCATCGAAAGGTTTGCCTCGTTATGAACCTTTCGTTCTTGTCGAAAGGTTTGTCCTTCATATGCCATTATGAACCTTCCGCCTTTGTCGAAAGGTTTGCCGCTCTTATGCTTTCATTAACCTTTCAACTTCATCGAAAGGTTTGCCTTTTACATCTTTTGTTAACCTTTCGACCTTGTCAAAAGGTTTATCTTCACCTGAATGTTGTCGAGAGCTGTGCTTCTCTTCAATGTTGTCGAGAGGTTGCTTTTCACTCTTTGCTGACTTCTGAGTGTTGCTTTCTTCATAGAACATTTTGATGCTATCGAAAGGTATCTTATATGTGTCTTTGCCAGTATGAAAGGCTTACTATGCTTTCAAAATAGTCACTTTGGGGTGAAACCACCGGCTTTAAAAAGTTTGACGTGTAGTTGAGAGATCGCCATTGATTGCTTTCGAAAGGAGTTCTAAATTCATAATTGCTTGTTCATCTATGTTGAAAGGTTGATCGTGGCTGGAGGTTCTGTTTGTTTTCATCTGGGTCGAAGGCTTTTGCACTGTATGAGTAATTAGACTTTCTGAACATCCTTTTTAAGCCTTTCATGACGACTTGGACTGTCTCTTCATCAAAACTTCAATTTTATTATCCTTCTTTCATACTTCTGTCTTCATGTAGATTTTATGTTAACATTTTGCCCCTCTGTTTGAAAGAAGCTTTTGTTCTTTAGGACAAGGTTTTTCTTAGCTTTCCTATTCTTCCTAATTTTGAGTTTCTTGCAAAATCCAAAGTTAAAAGTTCCATTTTTACTATCATTCTTACATGTATATTCAATAGCTGATCAGCATATTAATGTCCTTATCCGCCAGATAAGCATCATTTGAAATTCAAAGATACCCACTTTTAATTTTGGCATTAAGAAGACCAGTTTGGGATTTTTGGTTGCTTGCAATAGACTCAATTACATAATATCATCATCGAAATCTAACCTAGATTAGGGCATTAACTTGTGAAGTTTAGATATTTATAATGTGATATTTTGAATCCAGATAGCAGCATCCCCAGAATAGTTTTATATATGGCATTTCTAAACCCACATTCAGGTTTTTATGGTCAATTAAACAAGAATTAGTAGTATGATTCCCATATTAAAATTTTGAGTCCAGATGAGGACAAATTTAAGTCAATTCATTTTGCAGAAAGAATCTTCGGCCCAAAATATGGCACATATTTGCATAGGCAGATGGCTGTTAAAATAGAATTCCCTTGCCTGCAATATGGTGTATTTTTGATAACCATAAGTTCATGAAAATAGTCTTTATAGCAGATGCCATGACCCATATTAGGGTATTTTGGGAAATCAGATAATAATTTCGGAACTCAAGTTCGAGTATTAAGAATTGTAGTAACTAACAATATTCTCATACCCTGATTTGGGCTTAGTAAAGATAATGATTGATAAAATACCGAAACCAAGATTCGGGTATTAGATTTTGAACTTCATAAACGAAAATCTAAAAACCTAGATCCGGGCATTAATAGGTGATGTTAAGAGAGTCTCGAAACCCAGATTCGGGTATTAGATTTTGAAATTCATATATGAGTTTCCCAAAGCCCAGATTCAGGCATTAATAGATGGCGTCAAGAGAGTCTCAAAACCCAGATTCGGGTATTAGATTTTGAAATTCATATATGAGATTCCCGAAGCCCAGATTCGGGCATTAATAGATGGTGTCAAGAAAGACCCGAAACCCAGATTCGGGCATTAATAGATGGCGTCAAGAAAGTCCAGAAACCCAGATTCGGGCATTAATAGATGGCATCAAGAAAGTCCCGAAACCCAGATTCAGGTAATAATCAATGGAGATTCATCTCACTCCTTTGCTTTTGTCCTTTCCGACATATAAGAACCCTTCAGGTTTCGCATGGAAATAATTTGATTAGCTTCCTCTTGAGCTTGGACGTCTTAGTCCATAATTAGATAAGCCGCCTTTATCTAAGCTAGGACATCTTAGTCCTTAGTTGATTTTTCCTCCTCTTAGGCTTGGACATCTTAGTCAATTATTGATTGAGCCTCTTCATCGGCTTGGACGTCTTAGTCCAGTATTGAATGAGCATCATTTGGGCTTCGACATCTTAGTCCATTGTTTGATGGGCCTCTTTTGGGCCTGGACATCTTAGTCCATTGTCTGGTGCTCTTGGTTAGCTCTTCTTAGAGGCTGGAACGAAGGACTTACCCGACCCCCCTCCAATAGGCGCCCTACCCTGGCCATTTTGCGGCGAGGCCAGGGGCTTGTTCGGTGCTCTATTCTGGACATCTTATGGCGTGGATAGCAGCTTACTTCGTCCTTTCTCCAGGAGGTGCCTTAACCTGGCCATAGTGTGGCACAAATAAGGGCTTGTTCGGTGCTCTACCCTGGCCATCTTTTGTGCGGATAGAGTCTTACTCCGTCTTCCCTCCAGGAGGCGCTCTACCCTAGCCATCTTGGCGTGGATAGAGGCTTTTCTACCATCTTAGATAGTATCCAAATTTGAGGAGCATTTCACTCCCAACCAGGTAGATTTTCTCTCTACCAAAAGAAGTCCTTTATTAATAAAATTTTGGAAAATATGGCCTTAAATGTTCGGCATTCCATGTCTTAGGCACCATATTGCCGTCAGGGCGACATAGTTTGTAAGCTCCTGGTGGGATTACTTTGCATATGATTAATGGCCCCTCCCAGTTTGGCCCGAGGGGTCCATCTGCAGGATTCTTAGTATTGGCCATTACTCTGTGGAGTACCAAATCCCCCTCTTGAAATGACCGAGCTCTTAATCTTGAGTTGTAATATTTAGTGATTCGCCTCTGATATTAGGTGGTTCTTACCACTACTTCGTTTCTTAGCTCATTTATTAAGTCTAGTGATTGTTTCTTCAATTCTTGATTTTTGTCAAACGCATAGGAAATTCTTCGGTGTGAGGGTATTTCAATCTCAATTGGAAGCATTTCTTCATACCCATATGTCAAAGAGTACGGGGTATGTCCCGTTGCTGTCTTAGCAGATGTTCGGTAGGACCATAACGCTAATGGTAGTTCTTCTACCCAATTTCCTTTTGCTTTATTCAGTCACTTCTTAAGAATGGTTTTATGGTCTTATTTGCAACTTCAACTGCTCCATTAGCCTTTGGATGAGCGACAGATGAATTTTTTTTAATATTCCCATTTTTGTAGCAGAATTGGGAGAGTTCTTCGCTTTCAAATTCCGTCCCATTGTCAGTGATTATCTTTTGGGGAATTCCAAATTTGGTTATGATATTCTTAGTGAAAAATATTAATACCATTCCCGAAGTGATTTTCGGAAGTGGTTCAACTTCAACCAATTTGGTAAATTAGTCGATAGCCACTATGGCATATTTAGCTCCTCTTTTTGAAATTGGCAAAGGGCCGATCAAATCTGTTCACGAAACGTCAAAGGGCCATGGACTTGTGATCGGTGTTAATTGACTTAGAGGCATCCTGGGTATTTTTGAAAACTTCAGGCATTTCTCACATCTTTTCACATAGTCTATAGCTTGGCTTACCAAGTGCGGCCAATAAAATCCTTGCCTCATTACTTTTATTGCAAGTTTTGTTCCATTTGAATGATCGCCGCATAGCCCCTCGTGAGCTTTAGTCATTAATCTCATCCCATCATTTATGCTCGCACACCAAAGATAAGGTAGAGCATATCCCTTCTTATAGAGGATGTCGTCTATCATGACAAAGGTTGGTGCCTGCCTTCTGATTTTCCTTGCTTCTCCTTTATCAGATGGCAATATTCCTTTAATTAAATACTCAACAACGGGCACCATTCATGAACCATCATATGTACTTTTTGGATTGGGTTGATTCATCCTTTCATTTACTAATTCTTGACCATTTCCTTCTTCATCTCCCCTCTAAGATTTGGCTTGAGATCTAGTCATCACTAGCAATTCTTTTCCTTGTTCGGATGTTTCTTTTTCAATGCTCGGCTTTTCTTGATATCCAATGGGAACAATTCGTGTTTTTGGGGCTCCCCTTGAGCTGGCCAATTTTTCTAAAGAGTCTGCTTGTGCATTCTCTGTCCTTGGTACTTGATTTGCTGAAAAATCATCAAACAAGGCAAGCATTTGCAATATCTTCTTCACATATAAAGATAACCTGGGATCCTTTGTTTAATATATCTGTTTCACTTGATTGACCATTAGTCGTGAGTCACTGAAAATCTATATTCAGGGAATTTTCAATTCTAATGCCAAATTTAGTCCCACTACCATTGACTCATATTCTGCCACATAGTTGGTTGTAGGAAATCCTAATTTCATGGCGTAGTGCAATCGATGTTGGTCTGGGGTCATAATCACATATCCTGCTCCAGCACCTTGCTTATTTGATGCTCCATCTACAGATAGCTGCAATATAGGCTTCTGGTCTTTCTCCTTTTCTTATTGTTCCTTTATAAAACTAGTGCATTCATTCACGAAGTCTGCTAGTGCTTGGCCTTTGATTTCAGCCCTTAGCTGAAACTATATTTCTTATTGGCTGAGTTCACTTCCCCATTTTACCAATCTCCCTGAAGTCTCAGACTTAGTAAAAACTTGCTTAAGAGGAAAATTGATTAGTACCTTTATTGAATGTGCTTGGAAATATGCTCTGAGCTTTTGAGCTGTAAGAATCAAGCAATAATCTAATTTCTCTATAACTAGGTAAAGGACTTCTGCATCTTTTAACCGCCTGCTTACATAATATACCGGGAGTTGTGCTTCTTTATCCTCCTAAATGAACACTGAATTGACTGCATTTTCCGATACTGCCATATATACATACAAAGTTTCTCCACTCTCGGGTCTTGAGAGTATTGGAGGTTTCTCCAAATGGCTTTTCAACTCCAAGAAAGCTTTCCAACAATCTTCTCCCCATTCGAAGTTCTTCCTTTTCTTAATTACATCGAAGAAAGGTATGAATTTATCAATAACTATGGAGATGAACCTGCTTAGGGCGGCTACTTTAACATTTAGACTCATCACTTCCTTACTAGTTTTTGGCTCGGCCATATCCTTTATAGCTTGAATTTGATCGGGACTTGCCTCTATTCCTTGAGCACTTACCAAGTAGCCTAAGAATTTTCCAAAATGGACCCCAAAAGAGCACTTTTGTGGATTTAACTTCATTTTATACTTTCATAATGTCTCAAGCATTTCCTTTAGATCTTTGAGATGGTTTTTAGGCTCCTTTGATTTTACCAACATGTCATCAACATAAATCTCCATATTTCTGCCGATCTATTCCTTGAACATTTGATTAACCAACCTCTGATAAGTGGCCCCTGCATTCTTCATACCAAATGGCATGGCTCTGTAACAATAAATTCCCCACTCTGTTATGAAGCTGGTATGGTCTTCATCTAGCTTGAACATCAATATTTGATTGTACCCTGAATATGCATCCATAAGAGATAACAACTTTTGTCCACTAGTTGCATCTACCAATTGATCTATTCGTGGCAACGAGAAATAGTCTTTTTGACATGCTTTGTTTAAATCTATGTAATCGACACATGTTCTCCACTTTCCATTTGACTTTTTCACCATAACTGGGTTGGCTAACCATTTGGGGTAATATACTTCCCGGATTAATCCATTTTCAAGGAGTCTATCAACTTCCTCTTTCAGGGCATCTGTTCGAACTTTATCCAATTGCCTCTTTCTTTGCCTTATAGGGGTTGCTTCTAGGTTGATATTAAGGGTGTGACACATAACTGTCGGGTCAATCTCCACCAAATCGGAATGTGACCAAGCAAACACATCCTTTTTGTTTTTGAGCAATTGAATCGGATCTTTCTTTAACTCGCCATCAAGATCTTGTCCTACTTTGACCACTTTAGAAATATCTTCAGAATCTATATAGGTTTCCTTAAGGTCCTATATGGGCCTTATTCTTTCTGTCTCACCTCGACAATCAAACTCTATTACTATTGGACCTTCTTCTGCTGAATTAGTATTAACCCTCTTTTGTATATTTCTTGCAGAAATATACTTTTGATACATATGCTTATTAGAATTCTGATCATTAATCTTTGCTTCAAATGTTGGATGTAAAGATCCATCATCCGAAGGCTGTAAAGTAATAGAAGAATCAAAATAAGTAGAATACAATCTTTTATTTTGATCGAGAGAGGCAAAGTACATTTCACAGGAGCTGAATTGTTCTCCCCGCATAATCCCCTAGCCTCACTTTGTCAAGAACTTCACCTTGAGATACTTTGGCGAGACGAAGGCATCAATTTCATCCATGATTGGCCTGCCAAAGAAAGCATTGTAGTAGGAGGGTTTGTCAATTATCACAAAGATGGTTTCAAATGTTCGACATGTGGGAGGCACCCATTTGTACTAAAAGCTTTATTTTCCCCATCGGAGTTGATCCCATGTTGTTGAACCCAAATATCAGTTCGAAGCTTGGCTCTAGCTTGTGCTCTAGGATATTCATTTGATCAAAAGCATGTTTGAAGATGTCATTGACTGCACTCCCCATATCGACCAGAATTTTTGAAACAATTGACAGTCTGGTTTATGTAGTGACCATATGGGGGTCGTTATGTGGATGATGGACTCCCTTGTGCAGCTCCTGCAGAGTGACCACCAAATTTGGCATCTGAATATTAAGTCCAGGACTCTTCGCTGGAGGCTCTTCATGAACATAATAAATTCCCTCCTTAGCTTCCTTGATATATCTGTTTCGAGCTCCTTTAGTATTTCCTACTGGATGTGGCGTGCTATGGATCACATCGATCCTGTTAATCGGTGGGATTAAGCAGAGGGGGTTTTCATCTTCCAAAACATTCACTACGTTGCCCGGATGCTTCTGGGTGCACTTTCAGTTCTTTGTACCTTGTGCTGATGTTGGATAAACTCTTTGAGATGACCTTCTCGGATTAGCTTTTGAATTATGCCGACTAGCACTCTACATTCATCTATTTTATGGTCGTTTGCTTTATGATAGGCGCAGTAATCTCCCCCCTTCTTCTGCTCCAGATTATTCTTAGCTTTGTGGGAGGTCGAAAAGTTGGCCCTTTCCTTTGCTGTAGCTTATATGTAAGACAGTGGCCTGTTTAAAGCAACTGCATTAGCGATTGGCTCCTCCCACCTAACCCTTCTGTGGGTACGATCAAAGCCAAATTTTCCTCCTTCCTTTCTAGGAAGTTTCTTTCTCTTAGAATAGTAAAGCTCATCCATCCAAATGAATTTATCTTTTTGAAAGTGGAAGTCTTGGTGATCCTTGCAGCCATTGACGAATAGCTGCTTCCAGGAAAGAGTATTTTCGATTAGACCAGAATGGACGGCTATGAATTTGTCTCGGTCATTCATGTCCTTAGCCTTCAGAGCTTCTGCATTGAATCTTTTCAAATAATCTCCCAAAGATTCACCATGTCTTTGTTTTATGTTGGCCAAGACTATATAATCAATGGTTGGATCTTTGCAAATACAGAATTGTGCTGAGAATTCATAAGAGAACTGTTTCCAAGAGTAGATTGTTTTTTCTCTATACTATCTGTACCACTTGGCTACCGCCCTTTGGAAAGTAACGGGGAACAATCGACACCGGATTGCCCTAAAAGCATTGTATAGGTCCATCTAGTTGTCAAAAGCCATAAGGTGGTCATCGGGATTTGTATTCCCATGGTATTTCATAGAAGGGATCTTGACATATGGACGAATTATTGTTGCTATGATCTCATCAGTAAATGGCGGCTCTCTCTCGTTGTCATTTACATTTGCATCCATGGTTCTTTTGCCTTTCGAGTTCATGGCGTCCATGATTGCCTTCTCAATGGCGTCCTTAAGGAAAGCTTTAACATTATCATAATTTTTCTGATTCGGTGATATTCATTAGAAGTTGAGCTGCTAGACTGCGCTAATGATTTGTCAAGAAATCTCCCTTGATGATTAGCTTTTACTTGTGGAAGCTCTTTCTTCTTTGAGGAGGTCAAGTCTATCTTATCTTTGCATTCCTTGGAACCGATTTTCATATTTCTTCTAGGAAAAACTACTTCCTCTCCTTGAGTTTGTCTTGGAGTTTTTGACAATCTTTGATATAAAGCTTTAACAGAGCTTGCATTCCTTGTAATTGCCGCTCTAAGTGCTTGATTTTCTTGTATTCTCAACCTGCTGAGTCGGTGATGAAGTTTGACCTGGGATGACCCCATCTAGATTGAAAGTTGGAGGAACATTCTCCTTAAGATTGGAAGTGTGCACTACTCCCTCGTTGAGCCCACTTGAGCATTTTGATCTCATTTTTCCTTGGCAAGGGAAATGAGCCACAATTATTATATTCATAGTGATAGGGTCGAATGTTCAGGCCCTCCTTCTAGCACCCAAAATGTTAACAAGAAAACTTGTCTACATCCCCAATGCTTTGGTAAGATAATTTTGTTTGGACATAACTATGTGGTTGAGATGATTCTCACTTCTGAAAGTGTATCTTTGAATAAACTATATTAATCATTAATCTAAGAGAAAAGAAGGGTGAGTAATCGTCCCTGTCGACCCTGTTGAAACGTTAATGAGGCTACTACAACCCTTCGAGCAGGTCGATAGCATTCTTGATTGTCAAACCTTTCGACCTTGTCGAAAGGTTATATGCATGACCTTCCCAACCTTCCGTCTAATTTGGGGTGATAGGAAATAGTTTAACCTTTCGATCTTGTCGAAAGGTTGTTAACCGGATCACTCCAACCATTCGACTAGGTTGGAATGGATGTAATTTATCAGACCTTTCGACTTTGTCGAAAGGTGTGATAAGACTTCTCCAACCTTTCGACTAGGTAGAAGTAATTCTTGGTCATTTAGCTTTCAAAAATTATTAATTTGATGGGTTCCACCTCCCCTTAGAGACGAAAGCAATTATGGTCGTCATCTACAACTTCCTTTTTAACCATGTAGAAAGGTAAAGTATGAAACCTCTCAACATTGTTGTATGGAGATGCAAAGCTCATTGCCAACCTTAATTGCTTTTAGCCCAATTGATGTCCATTTTATTTTTACAGAATCAATTCGAAGGGTTTATTTATGCATAAGGAAATTGATTCCCTTTGAATGAAGTCCATAATGAGTAGTTATAAGATATATATATATATATGTATATATATATAACTTGGGATACCCTTGGGTCTTATTTATAGATGTAGGCAGCCAACCTTTTAACTTTATGCTTTCGACTGAGTCGAAAGGTCTACCTTTTATAAGCTACCTTAAACCATACGACTTCATCCAAAGGTTATGAACCCTTCGACTGTGCCGAAACATTAGGAGTCTCTTGTGCTTCTTGGCTTGTCACTTTTGCTTCCTTATTTTCCACCTTGTCAAAAGGTCTCCTATTTGCATACTATGTGAACCTTTTGACCTTGTTGAAAGGTCTACCTCCCACATGCTGTTATAAACCCTTCGACCTCATCGAAAGGTTTGCCTCGTTATGAAACTTGCGTACTTGTCGAAAGCTTTGTCCTTCAAATGCCATTATGACCCTTCCGCATTTGTCGAAAGGTTTGCCGGTCTTATGCTTTCATTAACCTTTCGACTTCATCGAAAGGTTTTCCTTTTACATCTTTTGTGATTCTTTCGACCTTGTCAAAAGATTTATCTTCACCTGAATGTTGTCGAGAGTTGTGCTTCACCTTCAATGTTGTCGAGAGGTTGCTTTTCGCTCTTTGCTGACTTCTGAGTGTTGCTTTCTTTATATAACCTTTTGACGCTGTTGAAAGTTATCCTGGATGTGTCTTTTCCGGTTCAAAAGGCTTGCCATGATTTTGAAAAAGTCACTCTGTGGTGAAACCTTCGGCTTTGAAAGGTTTGATGTGTAGTTAAGAGATCACCATTGATTGCTTTCGAAAGGATTTCTAAATTCATAATTACTTGTTCATCTGTGTCGAAAGGTTGATCGTGGTGTTAGGTTCTGTTTGTTTTCATCTAGTCGAAGGCTTTTGCACTGTATGAGTAATTGGACTTTCTGAACATCCTTTTTAAGTCTTTCATGATGACTTGGACTGTCTCTTCATCAAAATTTCAATTTTATTATCCTTTTTTCATACTTCTGCCTTCATGTAGATTTTATGGTTAACAAATAGTTTAAAAGGGATTTGAATTAAAAAATATGGATTTTCAAATAGTAGAAAAGTTTTTTAAAATCGAATCGGCTTTTTAAGCACTTTCTGCAACAGTTTTCTACTGTCGTTTCAATAGCTTTAGAAATGAAGTTTTAAACTTAACGATTCCTTTCCAAATCATTTATAAATATTTTTAAATAAATAATTAGATGTTTTAAAGATGATTTGGGGATTTTTATAATTTATTTAAAAAGGTTTAAATAAATGATTTAAACAACAGCTGTCAAAATCAAGTGATTTAATCTTGGCTCTAAAAGTTGATGAGTTGACTTGATTTTTCTATTCGTGAGATCAGGGTGAGGTGCTTAAACTACGGAGATGTTCAAGAATAACCAATGCCCTGGCTCACTTGGCCTCATCTGGGCGAGGGATAGATAAGGACAAAATGTCGAAAACGAGTTAAGTATAAAAGTTTAAAATTTCCAAATTTAAATACTTATAAGTTACTTTCTAAAAAACTGATTTGATAACTTTCAAAAGGAAGGTTTAAACGATTCCATATTTACTAAAAAAATGTTTTTAAGATATATCTCTTGAAGATATTTTGATTAAGAAATGAACAAATCAAACAACAATCATCTATTTATAAAACATCATTTTTATCGATGATTGCATTTTGAGGAGACCGAGGTCGGATCTTGGAAATCCCTATCCGAAAACCACATCGAACCAATTTACGTTTCGAATTAAGACATGTTGAAGGTAAGATTATTGAAGGCGAAGATATTCATGATGTAGGGTGATGTGCATGTAAATGTGCATATTTATACTTCCATATTTAATCTAATTTAATTAAATAAATGAGCATATAGGGTATTTTAACATGTTTAAACCAAAAATTAAATTGTTTTCAAGTCATCGTTTATTCTTCTTCATATAGGGGCAAAATGGTAATTTTATGCATATATTAATTTTAAGAATATTCACTTGCTCATTTTATTTTTATTTGTAGAAATTTGGATGGAAATATGGAGAGGCTTTCAAGAAAATATGCATGCACCAGAGAAGTAAACAAATGAATGAAGAAATAAATCAACTCATGCAACATGGAGGACCCCACCTACCCACTTACCATGATCTTCAATTAGGAGGTAATGCACATGCTAGTGGACATTAAAGTTACATGCATACTTAATGGAGGATTAATTCATGCTAATGATAACTTGGTGGCCACACTTCCTCAAGGGCGATTTGGGTAGTCCCCTAAAATATGATTATGTTTTCAAAACATGTATAAATACCACTTATGTTTCATGTATGAAACTCTTAGCACCACCTTGTAGTTAGTTTAGTGGTAGCAACAAATTAAATGAGAAAAAATGGCTTTCTAAGCCTCTTTTCCCTCTTTTTCTTCTTTGTTTTATTTTATTTTCTTACTCCTTTTTACTTACATGCTCTTTGTTAGCCATAAAATCCACCCAGAGAACAAAGGCATGAAAGAAGATAAGAAAAGCGCCAACATCTACTAAAGTGAGTTTCGACAAAGATCATGAATGAAGGTTTCGAAGTTATCGGGAAGGCTTTTGAAAGAGTTGTAAGCAGTAGGCACCCTTGCAAGTGATAAAACACGTGCAAGCCTTTGAAAAAGATGAAAAAGGAGAAACAAAACCACTTTTCCGCCTCTCTTAAGACCTTTTGACACAGATGGGTCAGTAAAGACTACTTTAGAATCTCCTTTCAAAGGTAATGAATGTTAATCTCCCATGAACACGCCAAACTTTTTGGAACTAAGGGTTTCACCTTTATAACAACCCTTTCAAAAGCATACACAAGCCTTTCGGGCTGGTCGAAACCAATGGCATTAGAGGAAGGTTCCACATCAATGCATAACCATAAATTCGAAAGCTACTTAAGATCATCGAAACCATCGGCACATCAACATCTTCGAAGTCCCTATGGAAACCTATCGATAGAGTCGGAGGCACTTATCTAACTTCCGATAGCAACAAGGCAACATGAAGGAAAAAGCGCATTTGGAGTCCTTTCGACAACGTCGAAAGGTGTTCTAGAGGAAGCAGCAAGAAAAGATACTCATAACTTAACATAGGCGAAAGGTTGGTAAAGGATCCTTTCGAATTAGTCGAAAGGTCTGGAGAAAGACTAAGGAAGTGCAAGGGTAAATCAAATAACTTAGAGAAGATGCCTTTCGACAGTGTTGAAGACAGACATGGCCTTTGACCAAGTCGAAAGGCATGAGGCGGCATATAAAAAGGGATCCTATTGACCATGTCGAAGACATAGGCCCGGAAGGAGGCCGACCTGCATCTATAAATAAGACCCAAGGGCCAGCTTTGGGGACCGAATTTTGGAATCCCAAGTTCATTTCTTCTACTCTAATTTCTTAGCTACAATTAAATCTTCTTGAAACCCTAAATCAAATTGGGGATAAAGCTCTATTAATTGTAACTCATATTGGATTATTAATAAAAGAGGGATGGCTGGATCATTAAGAATTTTTTTGAGGAGCAAGATCATTTAGATCATTAGCTGGTCTAATGATCCATTGCACAGGATTCTAACCTATTAACTTAACTTCTTTTTGAATATGCAATGCATATGATCGACTTGGGTATATACAGTGACAGTCGAATCACATCATCATCAAAACCAACATTAGACAATGAAAATAAAAATGATGATGGGGTTTTGACATTGGCGAATTTATGAAATCGAAGAATATCCAGGTCGATCTTATACAAGGAAAACAAAGTGAAGTTTAGGAAGGTACAAGTTGGACCTATGTTGAAAGAGTGGAACCCCTCTCAACTCGATCGAAAGGGGGGTTTCGAAGGAGTCCCAGTTTATAATTGGCTAACGATTGATTAAAGAGGAACTCATTCAAAAGGGGTTTATCCCTAGCTACATCTGCAACCCTTTCGAAGGGGTTCCACAATGATAGTAGCGTAACCATGGGGTCGAAAGTAGCTATGTAATATTAAAGAAACACACATCCCTTTCGACATAATCGGAAGGGCGAAAACAAATCTTTCGACATGAATGAAAGGAATGAAAAGCCAAGATGATTAGTTACTTTCGACCCACTTAAGGGAAAGGTTTCAAGTAGGATGCTACTTCCTTAGCCTGCATTCTTGAGCTAACTCCTTGAAGCCTTTCGATTAAGTCAACCTGGTCAAAATGTAAAGCTAACTCATTAAACCCTTTTGATTAAGCCAATCTAGTAGAAAGGTAGAACAATTTCTTTAAAACCCTTCCTACTAAGTCAACTTGGTCGAAAGGTAGGTTTTGAAAAAAAAGGTCTTTTCAACAGCCTAGTTTCGTTTGAGCTCAATTACCATTCACATTGAATTGGAGATGTCGACAAGTATTCTTGTTAACATTTTTGGCGCTAGAAGGAGGGCTTGAACCTCCGACCTTGTCACTATATTATAGCCTAATTTTGGTTCATTTAACTTGCGTAGGAAAAATGAGATCTAAATGATTAAGTGGAATTGAGGAAGGAGTTGTTCATACCACCACTCTTGAGGACAACATACCTTCATCCTTTAACCTGGATGGGGTTGTTCAAGGATAGCCTTCATCACCAGCTCGACAAGATGATAACGCTACAAAGATTAAACAATTGGATCAGCAGTTACAAGAGATGAAAGAGCTACTTAAAATGGCACCATTTCAGTAATCTTCAAAGACACCAAAACCAACTCGGGGAGAAGAAGTCCATTCCCCAAGGAGAAATTTAAAACCCAACTCCGCTGAATACAAAAGTAAAATTGACTTAACATCCTCCAAGAAGAAGGGGCGTCTTCAATCAAAAGCTAACCATCAAGGAAGAGTTCTCGACAAGTCGCTTGGGCAATCAGAAAGCTCAACATCAAAGGAGTATTGCCCGAACCAGAAAAATTACTGTAATGTTGAGCCTTATCTAAAAGATGGAGCTGAAAAGGCAATAAAGGATGCTATGAATTCGAAAGGGAAGAGAACAATGGATAAAAATGTTAATGACAATGAAAGAGTGCCACCCTTCACTAATGAGATCATGGCTACAGTCATCCCGCCATATGTGAAGATCCCATCAATGAAATATCATGGGGTTATAGACCCGGACGATTATCGAATGGCTTTTGATAGCCAAATGGATTTGTAAAATGCATCTGGAGCCGTCAGATGCCAATTATTCTCGGTCACTCTCCAGGGAGCTGCAGCAAAATGGTACAGACAGTACCGGGAGAATCCATATATTCATGGAATTAGTTCTCTTGTGAATTCTCTACCCAATTCTACATTTGCAAAGATCGCACAATAGACTATACAGTCTTGGCAGATATAAAGCAAAGGTAGGGGGAATCCTTGAGATATTATCTTAGGAGATTCAACGCTGAAGCTCGAAAAGCCAAAAACATGAATGATCGTGACAAGCTTATTGAAGTTCATTCTGGCTTGATAGAAAACACCCCCTTCTAGAAATAGCTCTTTGTTAACGGCTGTAAAGATTTACAAGACTTCCATTTCTAGGTTGACCAGTTTATCCGGATGGATGAGCTTTACTATGCTAAGAAGAAAACTATCCTCAAGAAAGAAGGGGGGAGGTTTGGCCAAGACCGAGGACAGAAAAGGACAAGATCGGAAGAGCCAATCGCTAACACAGTCGCTTTAAACAAGCCACTGTCTTACGTCTATGCCATAGCTAAAGAAAGAGTTAAATTTCCGACCTCCTTTAAAGCCAAGAAAAACCCTGAACAAAGAAAGGGAGGAGATTACTATGCTTATCATAAGGCCAATGGTCACAAGACCGATAAGTGCAGGGTTCTCGCTGACATTATCCAGAAACAGATCCGTGAGGGTCACTTGAAGCAGTTCATTCAGCATCAGCAAAAGTCTCAACAGACAGCGGATGGTCCATAGAATCACCTTAGCAATGCTATAAATATATTGGAAGATGAAGACCCCCTAAGCTTGAGCCCACCAGTAAACATAATTAACATGATTCACAGTGGGCCGCATCCTGCAGGAAATAGCAAGGGGCCCGAAACAGGTATATTAAGGAAGCTAAAGGAGGCATTTACTCTATCCAAGAGGAACCACCAATGAAGAATCCACATCTCAACATTCAGATGCCAAACCTTGTTGTCACTCCTCAAGAGCTAAGAAAGGGGGTTGACCATCCTCATAATGATCCTTTGATGATTACTGCACAAATTGGAGTGTCCATCGTCTCTAAAATTCTGGTTGATATAGGCAGTGTAGTCAACGTAATCTTCAAGCACGCCTTCGATCAGATGAACATTCCTGAAGACAATCTAGAGCCAAGCAAGGAACCTATATTTGGATTCAGCAACAAAGGATCATCTCTGGTTGGACGGATAAAGTTGCTCGTGCAAATAAGGGTGCCACCAACCTACAGATCCTTCCAAACTATCTTTGTGATAATCAACCAACCCTCATACTACAACACCTTCTTTGGCAGGCCAGCTCCCAACGAAATAAATGCCTTCCTTGAAATATCTCATTGTAAAATTCCTGACAAAAAGAGGATGGGGGACTGTCCGAGGGGAGCAGTTTAGCTCTCGAGAAATGTATTTTGCTACTCTAGACCAGTATAAAATGGAGTATTCCATACTTTGATTCTTCTACTATTTTACAGCCTTCGGATGATGCATTTTCACATCCAACATTCGAAGCAAAGATTAAATTTAATAAATCTAACAAATGTATGTATCAAAGGTACATTCCATCTGGAGGCAAGAGAAAGAGAATTGTTGCTAACTCAGAGGAAGAAAGCCCAATAGTCACAGAATTCGATTGCCGAGGGGAAATGGAAATGACAAAACCCATAGAGGACCTTGAGGAAGCATACATAGATTCAAATGATGCTACCAAAGTGGTTAAGGTGGGAAAAGATCTTAGTCGTGACTTAAAGAAGGATTTGATACAATTTTTCAAAGTCAACGAAGACATATTTGCTTGGTCACATTCCGATATGGTGGGAATTGATCCAACGGTCATGTGTCATGCTCCCAACATCAATTTAGGAGAAACCCACATAAGGTAGAGAAAGAGACAGATGGACAAGTACGATCAGATGCTTTGAAAGAAGAGGTTAACAGACTCCTTGAGAATGGATTTATTCGGGAAATATACTACCCAAAGTGGTCAGCCAATCTAGTTCTGGTAAAAAATCAAATGGGAAATGGAGGACTTGCATTGACTACACGGATTTGAACAAGGCATGTCCGAAAGATTTTTTCTCATTGCCGCGAATAGACCATTTAGTAGATGCAACAAGCGGGCACAAGTTGTTGTCTCTCATGGATGCCTATTCAGGGTGCAATCAAATACCAATGTTCAAACCTGACGAGGAGCACACTAGCTTCATAATTGAGTGGGGGATTTATTATTATAAGGCAATGCCATTTGGGTTAAAAAATGCAGGGGCAACATATCAAAGTTTGGTCAACCGAATGTTTAAGGAGCAAGTTAGCCGGAACATGGAAGTTTATGTGGACAATATGCTGGTAGAGTCCGGTGAATTCGAAAATCATCATAAAAATTTGGAAGAGATGTTCAGGGCCTTGCGGAAATATCAAATGAAACTAAACCGATAAAAATGTTCTTTTGGAGTCAATTCTGGAAAGTTTTTAGGCTACCTTGTAAGTGCCCAAGGTATCAAAGCTAGTCCAGATCAAATTCAAGCCATTAGGGACATGGCTAAACCTAAGACAAGCAAGGAAGTGATGAGTTTAAATGGAAGTGTGGCTGCCCTAAGTAGATTTATCTCTAAAGCTACCGATAAGTGTATACCCTTCTTTGATTTAATCAGGAAGAAGAATAACTTTGAAGAGGAAGATTGTAGGAAAGCCTTTCAGGAACTAAAAAGCGACCTGGAAAAGCCACCGATACTTTCTGGTCCCGAGAATGGGGAAACCTTATACCTATATATTGCAGTCTCAGAGCATGCAGTTAGTTCAGTGTTGATTTGAGAAGGGAATGGGGCACAACTTCCAGTATATTATGTGAGCAGACGGTTGAAGAACGCATAAGTCTGATACCCAGTGATAGAAAACTTAGGCTATTGCTTGATTCTCATAGCTCAAAAGCTTATAGCATTTTATCAAGCATGCCCGATCAGGGTATTGACCAATTTTCCCCTTAACCAAGTCTTTAGAAAACCAGAAACTTCAAGAAGGTTGGTAAAATAGGGAATTGAGCTCAGCCAATATGACATAGAATTTCAGCCAAGAGCTGCAATCAAGTGGCAAGCATTAGCAGATTTCATTAATGAGTGCACTAACTTTATCGAGGAGCAATTAGAAAAGGAGAAAGACTATGGGCCTATGTTGCAATTATTTGTTGATGGTGCATCAAACAAACAAAGGGCCGGTGCAGGATATGTAATCATCACACCAAATGGACACTGTTTACATTATGCCATGAAATTAGGATTCTCGGCAACTAACAATGTGGTAGAATTTGAATCTATGGTAGCGGGATTGACCTTGGCATTAGAACTCAAAATTCCTCTAATACAGATCTTTAGCGATTCTCAACTAATGGTGAACCAAGTGAAATAGATATATCAAACAAATGACCCCAAGCAATCTTTATACATGAACAAGATACTAAGAATGCTTGCTTTTTTTGAAGACTTCAATACACCAAGTCCTAAGAGCGGAAAATTCACAAGCAGACTCCCTAGCAAAACTAGCAAGCTCAAGGGGAGCCCGAAGACACATATTGTTCCAGCAGGATATTAGGAAATTCCAAGTATTGGAGAGGAGGCATCCGAGCAGGGAAAGGAATTATCATTTCTGACAAGGTCTCAAGTAAAATCACAAGGGGAAGAGAGAAGAAAAAGTAATAAAGAAATATCAGATGATAGGGTTGACCAATCAAGACCAAGTAACATATATGATGACACATGTATGTCACTCGTTGTCGAATACCTTGTTAGAGGAATACTCCCATCGGACAAAGGTGAAGCAAGGAAAATCAAGAGACAAGCTCCAACCTTGGTAATGATGTATGGAATCCTCTATAAATAGGGATATGATCTTCCCTATCTAAGATTTATGAGCACGAATGATGGAGTAAAACTAATGGTCGAAGCACACGAGGGGTTTTGCGGTGATCATTCAAATGGAACAAAATTTGGAAAGAAAATAACGAGGTAAGGATTTTATTTGCCACGTAGGGTAAGCCAAGCCATCGAGTATGGAAAATATGTGAAAAATGTCAGAAATACTCAAAGATTCCAAAAATGCCCCCAAGTCAATTGATTCCAATCGCAAGTCCATCGCCCTTTGACGTATGAGGAATAGACTTAATCAGCCCATTGCCAATTTCAAAAGGAGGAGAAAAGTACGCCATAGTCGCCGTGGACTATTTCACCAAATGGGTCGAAGCAGAACCTCTTCAAAAAAGTATTTCTGGGAAGGTACTCAGATTCTTTATCAAGAATATCATAACCAGGTATGGAATTTTGCAGAAGATAATTTCTGATAATGGGACAGAATTTGAGAGTGAAGAATTCTCTTGCTTTTGCCACAAAAATGGAATCATTAAAAGTTTTTCACCCGTCGCACATCCAAAAGAGAATGGGGCAGTTAAAGCTGCAAACAAAACCATAAAGACAATTCTGAAAAACCAAGTAAACAAGGCAAAAGAAAATTGGGTAAAAGAACTGCCGCTTGTGTTATGGGCTTATCGAACATCAACCAAAATAGTGATGGGACATACTCCCTACTCTTTGACATATGGGCGTGAGGCAATGTTACCAATCTAGATTGAGATACCCTCACACCGAAGAATCACCTACATATTCGATAAGAATCAAGAGCTGAAAAGAGAATCCTTAGATTTAATACATGAATTGAGAGATGAAGCACCGGTAAGAACCGCTGAGTATCAAAGAAGAATCTCATAGTACTACAACTCAAAAGTGGGAACTCGGTCATTTCACGAAGAAGATTTGGTACTCCGAAGAGTGGTGGAAAGTACCAAAAACCCCGTAGATGGACCCCTGGGGCCAAATTTGGAAGGACCATTAATCATTTGCAAAGCAAACCCCCTAGAAGCTTACAAATTATGCCGACCAGATGGCAATATGGTAACAAGAACATTGAATGCCGATCATTTGAATCCATATTCTCTAAAGCTGAATGAATAAACATCTATTTCTTCAAAAAGAAAATCTACATGGTTGGGAGTGAAATGCTCCTTATATTTGGATACTACCTAAGATGGTAGAAAGCCTATGTCCGTACCGAGATGGCCAGTGCAGAGGGCAGAGTAAGCCTTTAGCCTCGCCTTAAGATGGCTAGGTTAAAGCACCGGACTAGCCCTTGGCCGCCCTACTAGTCAGGTCAAGGCACCTCCTGGAGGGAGGACGGAGTAAGCCATTATCAGTGCCATTATATGGCCAAGGTTAAGCACCAAACAAGCCCTTATCTGCGTCATCCTATGGCCAGGGTAAGGCACCACCTCGAGGGAGGACGGAGTAAGCCTTTATCCGTGCCACGCTATGGCCAGGTTAAAGCACCAAACAAGCCACTGTCCATGCCACACTATAGCCAGGGCAAGGCGCCTCCTTGAGGTAGGTCAGGTATGTCCTTGGTTCCCGCCTCTAAGATGAGCTAACCAAGAGCACCGGACAACAATGAACTAAGATGTCCAAGCCCAAGAAGAGGCTCATCAAATAATGGACTAAGATGTCCAAGCCCGAGAAGAGGCTCATCAAATAGTGGACTAAGATGTCCAAACCAAAAAGGAGGCTCATCCAACAATGGACTAAGATGTCCAAGCCCGAGAAGAAGCTCTTTCAATCATGGACTAAGATGTCCAAACCTGAGAAGTGGTATATCACTAATGGACTAAGACTTCCAAACTTGAGGGGCAATTGATCAAATTACAACAACATATAATACCTGAAGGGTTCGTACATGTCAAGGAAGATGGAATCTAAAGAGTAAAACAAAACTCCGACCATTAAATACCCGAATTTGGGTTTCGGGTTCTTCATTTCGGGATTTCATCTATTAAATACCTTAATCTGGGTTTCGGGACTTTCATTTCTAAACATCATCTATTAATACCTGAATCTGTGTTTTGGGACTTTATTAATCACTTACAATCTTTATACCCGAATATGGGTTTCGAGATTATTACTTGATTTCACCTTAATGCCCTAATCTGGGCTTGTGGTTTCTACTATAAAGACAATTGCCATGGACTTCTGGTTGTCCAGTGTATGCCCTAATCTTGGCCGATGATTTCTATTATGACAACAGTTACTATGGATTTCTACCTACCTAACATATATCCTAATCTGGGCCAGAAATTCCTTTTACAATGATAATTGCTAATAATCTCTAATTATCTGACATATGCCCTGATCTGGGCTCGAGATCATGATATAAAGATAATTGTTACTAAAAACCCAAATCTTGGTCTAGTAGTGTCACTCAAAGGACTATATTTTGGATACTGCTATTTGTATTCTGGATATCTCATTGTTAATTTCCAAACTTCACAAATTAATACCCTAATTTGTGTCAAATTTCATTGCTTCCTAAATCAAATCCCAAACCTAGGTTATAAAATAGTGGAGTAGAGGTTGCTGCAGACAACCAGAAATTTCAAACTGGACTTTTTAATATATAAATTAGAGTTAACTCTAAATGATGCTCACCAACATCTGAATGAATGCTTTAGGATCATTCAAATGTCTAGGAAATTTTCAAATACATATTAGAGTGGATGGGATACAAAGGCTTATTTTCTGATAATAACTTATAGCCCATATTTGGAGCTGTTGACTATTTCCCACAAGGAGTCCGTAGACTACATTTATTATATGCATTAATGACTATTGATTACATGTCTCATATCTTTTGAATCAGGATTATAACCAACTAACTATAGAAGCGTTGATATGTTGAAGCATACATATAAATATAAGCTAGCAAAAGAGAATATCACTCACTTTGAATTTTGCAGGAAAAATAAAGTTATAAAGAGAGAGAAAGTTCTGAAATTTTTTCCTAAAGAACAAAAGCTTCTTTCATACAAGGGGGATGCAAAATGTTAGCCGTGAAATCCACATAGAGAACAAAGACATGAAAGAAGATAAGAAAAGTGCCAACATCTACTAAAGTGGGTTTCAACAAAGATCATGAATGAAGGTTTCAAAGGTATTGGGAAGGCTTTCGAAAGAGTCGTAAGCAGCAGGCACCCTTGAAGTTGATAAAACACGTGCAAGCCTCCAAAAAAGATGAAAAAGGAGAAACAAAGCCAACTTTCTGCCTCTCTAAAGACCTCTCGACACAGTCGAGTCAGCAAAGACTACTTCAGAACCTCCTTTCGAAGGCAATGAATGTTAATCTCCCATGAATGCGCTAGACCTTTTGGAACTATGGGTTTTACCTTCACAATCCTTTCGAAAGCATACACAAGCCTTTCGAATTGGTCAAAGCCAATGACATTAGGGGAAGGTTCCACATCAATGCACGGACATACATTTGAAAGCTACTCAACATCATCGAAACCATCGGCACATCAACATCTTCGAAGCCCCTGTAGGCAACCTATCGACAGAGTCGGAGGCACCTATCTAACTTCCGATAGCAACAAGGCAACATAAAGGAAAAAGCGCGTTTTGAGTCCTTTTGACAACATCGAAAGGTGTTCAAGAGGAAGCAGCAAGAAAAGTTACTCATAACTTAACAAAGGCGAAAGGTTGGTAAAGGATCCTTTCGACTTTGTCGAAAGGTCTGGAGAAAGAAAAAGGAAGCGCAAGGGTAAATCAAAGAACTCAGAGAAGATGCCTTTCGACATTCTCAAAGACAGACTTGGCCTTTCGACTAAGTCGGAAGGCTTTAGGCGGTGTATAAAAAGGGATCCTTTCGACTGTGTCAAAGGCATAGGTGCAGAAAGAGGCCGACCTGTATCTATAAATAAGACCAAAGGGATCCAGCTTTGGGGGACTGAATTTTGGAATCCCAAATTCATTTCTTCTACTCCAATTTCTTAGCTGCAATTAAATCTTCTTGAAACCATTAATCAAATTCGGGATAAAGCTCTATAAATTGTAACTCAATTTGGATTATTAATAAAAGAGGGATGGCTGGGTCATTAAGGATTTTGATGAGGAGGAAGATCATTTAGATCATTAGCTAGTCTAATGATCCATTGCACATGATTCTAACCTATTCACTTAACTTCTTTTTCTCTATGCAATGCATAGGATCGACTCGGGTATATACAGTCGAAACACATCATCATCATAACTGTTATCCGGGTTTTTGACCCAGCATGATCCAAGAGAAGACGAAACAACTTGATGAATTCAGAATGGCTCAGTACTCGACTAAAAGGGCTAAAGAACCAAGTCATGTTACAAAGGCAACGACTGAGTTGGAATAAACCAAGAGACCAGCGTCCGTTCAGTCTAATCAGCAATCAAATACAAAAGGCTAGTAAATCATCATCAAAACAGAGCAATGTGCAACGACACGAACAACGTCAATACGGGGCAATGAAGTCATTTCAAACATCAAACTCCGAAAATAGTCTAGGTGCATGGATCGCTAGCGATCATACTCGATGGATCGCCATCCATCTATACAAAATGGAACCCTGTGGCACGAGGAAAGCAAAGAAGGCCTAAAAGATGGAAGCAAAAATTGGCTAAATGTATGGATCGCCAGCAATCCATATACCATGGATCACCAGTGATCCATACTTGAACACAACGTCCTAGCGAGCTAGCGCAGTAAAGCAATTGGAAAGCTGCTAATTCATTGACCCGTGAGCAAGCTAAGTCTATGGATCGCTAGCGATCCATGGTTTTGGCTCGGGTCGCGAGTTAAACTCCTCTAGGTCGCTCTATGTCCATCTACGATCAATTAACGAAGTGGCCTAGCCCATAAGCTCTCCAATCTTTATAAATAATGTCTTGCCTGCAACATAAAGTGGATCTTCTCCGGGCTGATTTCTAAAGCTCTGTTTGAAACCTTCTTCACTCTCTACCTCCCTCACAACAATCTCCTATGGGATTCACTGTGATTCTCCGGGGATTCCAAATCCGGGGATTCAATATAGCTAAGGATAATCAAAGGCTTTGTACTTAAACACTACTTGTAACAACAATCAGTCTTAATAAAACTATAAAGTGGATGAAGGCTTTATTAACAGCCGAACCACTCTAAAAATTTCTTGCCTTCTTTCTTTTACTGTCTTTTTCTACACAACTATCTTTGTTATTGCTCTGTCTAAACAAGGCTGGTGCTTTCAATATCAAACAGGGTGTTGATCCATTTTTTAGGTTAACATTTTGGTGCTTTCACTGAGAACTCCTACTCAGGATCTAGATCTAGCTATCTACTTTGGATCCCATAGGTCCATAAGTTAGATCCTCAATCTTTGCCTGAAGAATCTACAACTTGAAATCAATGGCTTCTGGAAGAAGAACTTCCTCTGGAAGATCCATATGGGCAGTGATAGCTGGAGAAGATGTTAATGCCCAACAAACTGAAGTAAATGATGCTAACTTAGGAAATCGGACGCTAGCATCCTCCAGCCAAAACGAAGTTGTCACCAGGGATGAGTTGAATAAGATGGTTAATGAGATCAACTAAAAAATAGAAAATAGTTAAAATGCTCCAATGGATAAACATAACTGTCATGGCCCATTTTTACGTAACCTTTGAATCGACAATAAACCACATATGTCTAACTCAAATTGAATGAAAATACGGAACATGAAGGGTAATACAGAAAAATAGACATAACAGAATCTCACACGAATGGAATAATTTATAATATTGAATAATATATTTACAGCGGAAAACTTTTAAATACATATATCAGAGTCTAACCTAAATTAAGCTTGGACAGTTATAAACATCTGTCCTTACAATTGTTGACAAACAACAAACAAAAACAAACATACAACAGTGGATAATAGAATATGACATACGTAGATGAATATCTCCCGCTCTCCTTTGGAAACATCAACCGTCTTCTACTAAACCTGAAAATACTCGGATCTGACCCGAGTATTGAAAATACCCGGATCCGGCTTGATAAACCAGCGTGAGAGAAACTCAATAATAAATGACAGTGTCATATATTAGCCTTTAAATAAAATCCTTTGAAAATAAAGAGTATCTCATAAGACAAAGTCCACACATAAACACGGACGGGTTTTTACCTTATGATAACTAAAACATTTTTATATGTCAAAAAAATTGATATTATTTCTAGTGACATTCCCTGAAAACATTTGCAATTAAACTTATTAATCTTAGCCGAAATGGTTACCCATATATCATTTCGAGGCTATTCATTACGCCAATATAAACAAAACCGCAGGTTCTTATTGGAGAATGGATTTCCATAAAAATGACTAGGTGAAGCGACAACCTTCCGGCAGTACATCTCTAGAGGAATGTACCGAGGAACATTACAAAGGAACCTCTACCAACACAAGACCGGCCTATCTCTATAACTAGATAGTACCGAATATATCATCCCCTGGTCGTTACCAACCTTTAATCGAGCGCGCTCTAGCATACAAGCCACATTAATTTACATCCTGAACGTCATAGCGGCAAGAAATATATCTAGATGGGGATGATCATACCCTAATTGGCAAAGACCCACTTAGCCTTGCCGCATCTAACCCTGTTTTGGTCATTTCCGGTGGATGAGGCTCGAGGGAATGATTACTTTCCACATAGCACATATCACATCACTTTTGAATGCCACATTCGCCATTTCCATTGACTACTAATTGCCTTTCACAAAAATACAACCCTTGAGCTCGTACGTCTCAAGGAAGGGTGTTAAGCTAAGAGAAGTTGCCTTCTCAGCCACCAAACATATGTACGTTTGTAAAAACCAATGTACGTAATCTCAGAAAATGCAATGTAAGACATTCATCCATACAAGTTCGTTCTGGGATTGAACGAAACTGTAACATCCCGAAAATTTTCGACTTTCGAAAATTCAACATCGATACTCACTTTATCGACTGCTGAGCCATCGAATGCCGGAAACCCGAAAAGTTATGGTTTTAAGAAAGAAGAAAAAGGTAGAAGAAGAAGATAGAAGAAAAGGAAAGAAGAACAACAACAGAACAAGAGCAGGAACAGAAACAGAAAACAATATCAGAATCTCACATATCGCAGCGGAACAATATATAATAGATAAATGAATATCATTTAAAAACAAAAGAATTATATCTGTTATTACATTACATCACATCATATCATCAGAGTCAATAAACAACAATGGACAGTTACATAAACTTGTCCTCATACAGAATACACAGCGGAATAAATATATCAGATACAAATACTACGTCTCGCCATCCAGCTTGCTTCCAAAGCTCCAGAATATCCAGAATATCCTGATAATATAACTCTAGGCTGCCCGTGTGGAAATTTGTGGGCACCCAGAGTTTAGAAGGGAAACAATAAACTCCGAGTCAGTCATGGTGACTGGTGTGAGATCGTAAAACAGTTATTTTTCACAAAGAAAATAAAACAAATTCGCAATGCTTTTGGAAAATGAAACTACCATAAGACCTCCCACCACACACACAATGCAAACGCAGAATTGGAGGAGATTTCTTCTTATGATAGTCAAAGATGCTTACTACGCAAAATCAAATCATTTTTGATATTATTATTAGTGCATAGTGTAGAAATCATTTTCGAAAGTATAATATAAATCTTAGCCAGCATAGACATTCCGAACTATGCCTACTATAGCTACCATCCAAACAGTGGGGCGCCACCATAAGTGAATGATAGGTTCTACAACTAAAACCGTACAAGTCACGTATTGTTTCTTTGGATTTCCAACAAATGGTCAGGCTAAGGAACTTCCTTTCCTCCTGCCGAATGGGATCGCCTCTGGCTGGACGTCCCGAGAGACAAACTGCTCTCTGCCAAACAAGGCCGGGTTACCCCTGTAACAGGTAACTCACGAATATGTCATCACCCGGTCCTTTGGGACCTTTATCCGAGCGCTCGATATCCAACATCACACATCATAAAGAAAGTGTATCCACATGAGTAAGTATCTGGGCTCCATACCATGATACCACCCCTTTCCAGAAGGAAATGACATACCCTAAAGGGCGCGACCCTCATAACCTTGCCGCAACATTCCTGTTTCGACCATTTCCGGGGTGTGAGGCTCGACGAAGTCTCGTCCACAAAGCTACGCTTTCTCAAAAAGCCCTGCTTCGGGTCAAACAAAATGATCAACCTATGATCATTAAGATATAAGATCAAACAAATGATCATATCACAAATGATCAAACACTGATCATTTTACAGCAACACTCAGTATGCCACGTTACCAAATTGGGATATATCGCTGATAAATTTCAACTACATAACCTCTGAGCTCGTACGTCTCAGAGAAGGGTGTTAAGCTAAGAGAATAAATTCTCCGCCACCAACAGAAATGTATTTGAAAGAAATCGGCTTTATATCTCAAAGCGTAATGTCAGACACACAATCCATACAAGTCTGTTCCGGGATCAAACAGAACCGAAGGCACTTCTCACGAAGCCCTTGCAAATCCGGATAATTTCCAATCACGTCCGGACTTCCCGTCACTAAGGGTGATAAAACCTCTAAATCGGAGATCAGCCGATGTAGAGTAACTCGACGGTAATCCTTCCGTTTTCAAAAATATCCGGTCTTCAACACCGGTCTTCAAATGCAATTCATAACGACGTATCACATATTCGGAATGGGTTATACGACCCCATGGTCCTTTCCCGGCTAACCCGAATAGTGAGCGTTTATTCAAAAATAAGTGTGGCATTCAAATTCATCCAATTCACAACAAATACCTATCTAAAGGTAATTATTGATAGTCGGTTATTTAACTATTAATAAAGATGCGCAACATCATCAGATTCCAAATAATTTTCCAAATTATTTCTTTTCCAAAATATCTTTACTAGATATATAAACTTTTCCACACTTCAAAAATAAATCAACGTTTATTTTTCTAAACAGTTTCCCTTTCCTTTATAAATTCCATAGTGAATTTATATTTTCAAATATCTACTGATATACGATTTTCAATCGTTTTCAAATATTCATTTTCGATTTATCTTTAAGAAGATAAAATCTCAAAACGTTTCATTTCATTTTGGAAAACATTACATACTTATTTAATAATAAGTGTTTCACAAATCATTTATTTTCAACATTTGAAAATATTCGATATACTTAAATCAATATTAAGTACATATTCATTCTTTAAGGAAATCATTCTTTTTAACAACATCTATTTGAGTCAAAACGAATGTTACGTAAAACATCGTTACGACGACTCAAAATCACTAGTATAGGGATTCGAAATTTAGATAGATATATGAATCCCAATACTATACAAAAATATTTCCTTTCGGAAACCATTTACTATAACAACAGTGTTATAGTCCATCATTTCCTTAAATTCCTCGAAAACGTCTATTTCAACAATAAATGTTGAAATCTATGATTTCGATATTCAATACATTTTAAACCATCGTTTAAAACAATTAACTTCATTTTCAATGTCACTTTCCCAAAACAATATCCATTTTGCTTAACAATATATTCACTGTCCAAAATCGTGAATATACTTCACTAACCACATTTCAATATTTTCTATACATTTTTATTTCAATGATTATCCACTATCCAAAATCGTGGATATATCTCCTTAATAATCTCTATATTTAAAATCAACCAAATTTGATTTATTTTCGAATTTATAAAAAACAACGTTTATAAATTCTATTTCCATTTTATCACAACTTCGATTTATACATCTTCTTTAATGACCCATTCAATTTATAAGTTAATATAGCTTATAATTCATTTATTTTAAAAGAAATCGTTCTTTTAAACTTCACAAAATTTAAAACTTTCAGATTCCATTAACTTATGAAATCCCAATTTATAATTCATTTTAACACTTATAGAAACTTGTCTTATAATCCCAATTTTTCAAATTCATAAACATCCATTTTTTTGTACATCTTTTAAATAAACTGTTTATATTGCTTTAGAAATCCCAATTTAAACCATTTCATAAATTTCTTAACTTTTATTTTAAAAATCACACTTCGATTTTATTTCACAAAAACCTTAACTTTTATAACTTTAAAATTTTAGACGTTTATTTATTTGAAATAAACCAATCCAAAAATTCAATAAAACGTCTACTTTCAAAAAATCACTTTAAAAACCCTTTTAAAATAAAAGTCGTTATTTTTACATTTCAAAACTGAATCCGATGATGCAACAACACCAATCAGTCCATCACAACAGTCAATATCATATATCAATATGATAACAGAATATATATCAATATCTGTAAATAAGTAAATACAGTTGAGGAATCCAGTTGGATCCCTCCAACCTGTTTCCCTGCATCCAAAGACGTTAGCACAATACCAATTCCGCTCCAGTACGGAATTATCGCGGTATATGGGTTTTATAAATATATCCGCTTACTAACGGCGCAATAGGGTCTCATCCGCTATACGAGGCGGGAATCAATCAATCCAATATATACATATGCCAATATGTATATATTGCTATATATAGATATATCCTAAAATATCTAATATCAACAATCCAAATAGATAATCAAACAATAACTGAAAATTCCACTTTTCAATTCTTGAGTGAGAAGATCTCACCGTGATTTTTAATTTTGATTTCAGCGTTTATTTCGAATAAAATTAAACACGCGTTTAATTTTACCCGAAATCCAAACTAGCTCCAAATGGCTCCAATTCAGTTCCATAGCGAAGTGCTCGACAAAACGATTGCGACGCAATTCGTTTCGTCCGATTCCGACCTCGCAGCAAATAGATATGCATTTTTAAACTTTACACGATATAAAATATAAAAATTTACAATTTCTTTTAAAATCTTAAACCTAAACTATTCTGGACCGTTGATTCGCTTCTCCCACATCAGGCCCGCACGCGTTCCCTTCTGTTCTCCTTCTTCCAGGTCACGCGTGCACGCGAGATACACCCATCAGCCGCCTCTAAGCCCTAATGCACGCGACCACTACGAGCCCCTCCACCTCGATCAGATGCCGCCACACCGTAGCCCCACGCGACTCCAAACTCCGCCCAGATCCATGCTCAGCTCGGTTGCACGACTCTCGAGGAAAACGTGAACGAACGCGTGACATTCAAACCCCTTTTGCCATTGATTCGTGATGCTATTTTCGATCATAACCATTGGATTGCTAGTTCACAACGTGCTCTTCATCTTCTGCGTTGGAAGTTTTTCGAATCGATGTGTGGATTTGGAAGATTTGGAGGAGAAAGAACATGGTTTTCTGGCCATTGAATTCTAGGGTGGCGGCTGAACGTAGGAAATTAGGGTTAAGGTTTTATCTTTGGAAAAAGAAAAAAATGAAGTGTATATATAGAAATTGTGACGAACACTATTCACTCGGAATTTCCAAACTCCAATTTACGCGCGGTAACTGGCGTTCCTGGGGTTTATCCCGCGTTCCGGACACAATGGAACAGGTTTCGAAAGCTAATTCGATCGTCTGTGTGAGATATGACAATAAACGATCAATTTAAATTAAACCGATTTAAATCGATTTCGAGGCGTTTTGGCTTGCCCCGGACAAACGATAAATCCAAAAATTACGAAATTTGAAATCTTACAATAATATCATATTACGGATCCGATGAAACTGGTTTCGTCGAAATCCGAGACCTTTTGAAAAATGACTATTTTAACTCGACGATTTAAAATTAAAACGATATCGATGCGTTTCGAGTTGCCATGGTCAAACGACAACTCCGATGGATACGAAAATTGAAATCCGATAATAACTAACTATTACGGATCCAATGGAACTGGTCTCGTCAAATTCTGAGACTGTTCGAAAATTGGCTATTTTTACAATCGATAATTAAATATTAAAATATTCAATTTTCACAATTTAACTCCAATTCCAATTTTAAAAGTTCTATAACCTTTCTATAACTCCAGTATAATAAAATAAAATTTTCCAAATCATTTTCAATCATTTTAACTCAATTTTCAATTATCTCTGGAATTTCACTATTTAATTTATCGATTTAATTGTCAAATTAAATCCAATTATTCGGAAAATAAATCATTCGACTTCTAAATTCCATTTATTAATATTTAAAATAAATTAAATATTCGAATTTTAATTATCAAAAATTCTGGGTCGTTACAGACTTCCCCCCTTAAAAGAATTTCGTCCTCGAAATTACAAGTTAGAAAAAAAAGTCCTTAACTCGTCTACTATTTTTCACAATCCAATAGTTTTATCAATTTTCAATTCATCAAAACAAATCTTTCTATTAAAAATTCGTTATCATTCAACTAGCTTTCTAACTTCAATTATAAGTTCCAAACAACATTGTTTAACTTCTCAATTCAAATTCGAGTTTAAATTCAAATTTTAAACTTTCAAAATTTCTCAAAAATTTTCTAACGCCCTAAATTTCCGAAAAATTTCGCCAGCGTCTCCTTTGCGCGGCTAATACGGTACGACTACAAAACGTCCCTACGGACTCTCAGATTTCAAAAAGTAAAAGAAAAAGCCAAGCGGCTAGACAAGAAATCATCAAAAACTCATATTATAATTCAAATACGTACCTTTTGTCGAGCAATTCAAATTATCTTTGAAATTAAATTCCAATTCCTTTACAATACCTGTATATCCTACTAGCCATAATATCTAGTTGCATATATTCAAACCATTTCGTACATTCAATTACAAAATTTTCAATATCAACTGCTTATACATCTTTACTTCACTGTTGAAGTTACATATTCATTATCGTTCAATATTTACAGTTCACATTCATTTGAATTCAATTCACAATTCCAATCTAATTTGGATTCTATTTAACTTCTGAATATTGAATTTTATCAATTATCTTTCATTCACAACTGCATCATTTCAAATTAGTTTCAGTTACTAATTCATTACAAATTTTAATCCACTTATTCAAATTTGTTTTCAACATTCAGTTTCAATTCCAGTTTTATTCACTTTTGTTTGCTCCAAAAATTTATTTACAATTCACTATTTTGGTTTATAACCACTTATATTAAACTGGGTTTCCAATAACATATGAATTTTTAATCCATCTTTCAATTTACATTATTCAATTCAATTCATTTCTTACAAATTCGAAATGAATTTCAACTTTCAATTTCACTTTCATTTAGTTGATTCACCTATACTTGCTTTAATTTTAACTTCATTCTTTAAGTTAAATTTATTCTATCAAAATTCAAACTGTATAAGTTATCAACTTATTTCATATTTCATAAGTATTTTTTATATAGTATTCCAGAGTTTACCAACATTTCAAAGCCATTTTGAAAACAATTCAAATTATCCTTTGAATTTCAAAACAAAATCCAAATTTTTCAAACAACTTCTATTTAAAACAATTTGGCAGCAATTCCTCTTTTGGAAACCCAAAAATGAACACCGGTGATGTCGCGATCATCATCGGAATTATTTTCCAGCGACCGAAAAGAGTTTAGAGCTTTCATCTCTCCAAAATACTTTTCAAAACCTTTGAATTCATTTTCAAATCAAAAAGGAATTAAAACTTTCCAAATCTCCAAAATTTTCAAATTCTTTTTCAAAACATTTCCAAATACTTCTCTGGAATCCCGTTTTAAATTACAAATCACTTTTATAATTTACATCCTCACATTTCATTTATATGTGAATTCATTTCTTAACTTTGGAGTTACGATTTCAATTTCTTATTCAATTTCATATAATAATGATAACATTTCAACATTATCACTTTCTAACACCCAAACATCCATATACTATAATAATTTATAGAAAGTTATTTCTTTTGTATACAAAATAGTTTTGGGCAAAATTATTTCATTCACCCATTTTAAAACAATACTGTGTCGAATTGTTCTATATAAGTGTTTAGAGATCCCTATCGATAGAGTTGTATGGACAATACCGACCAGAATCCATATACCACTCAACAAACCAATCATCACAATATAAAACAATTTTATATTCACTAACAAATACGCACTCGTATCTATTATTACACTCAACTCATTCTAGAGCACTGCTGACTCTATCTCTAATGAGTAACACCCAACAGAGTAGGGTTGTCGCTTAACCATATGCTCTGATACCAAATGTAACATCCCGAAAATTTTCGACTTTCGAAAATTCAACATCGATACTCACTTTATCGACTGCTGAGCCATCGAATGCCGGAAACCCGAAAAGTTATGGTTTTAAGAAAGAAGAAAAAGGTAGAAGAAGAAGATAGAAGAAAAGGAAAGAAGAACAACAACAGAACAAGAGCAGGAACAGAAACAGAAAACAATATCAGAATCTCACATATCGCAGCGGAACAATATATAATAGATAAATGAATATCATTTAAAAACAAAAGAATTATATCTGTTATTACATTACATCACATCATATCATCAGAGTCAATAAACAACAATGGACAGTTACATAAACTTGTCCTCATACAGAATACACAGCGGAATAAATATATCAGATACAAATACTACGTCTCGCCATCCAGCTTGCTTCCAAAGCTCCAGAATATCCAGAATATCCTGATAATATAACTCTAGGCTGCCCGTGTGGAAATTTGTGGGCACCCAGAGTTTAGAAGGGAAACAATAAACTCCGAGTCAGTCATGGTGACTGGTGTGAGATCGTAAAACAGTTATTTTTCACAAAGAAAATAAAACAAATTCGCAATGCTTTTGGAAAATGAAACTACCATAAGACCTCCCACCACACACACAATGCAAACGCAGAATTGGAGGAGATTTCTTCTTATGATAGTCAAAGATGCTTACTACGCAAAATCAAATCATTTTTGATATTATTATTAGTGCATAGTGTAGAAATCATTTTCGAAAGTATAATATAAATCTTAGCCAGCATAGACATTCCGAACTATGCCTACTATAGCTACCATCCAAACAGTGGGGCGCCACCATAAGTGAATGATAGGTTCTACAACTAAAACCGTACAAGTCACGTATTGTTTCTTTGGATTTCCAACAAATGGTCAGGCTAAGGAACTTCCTTTCCTCCTGCCGAATGGGATCGCCTCTGGCTGGACGTCCCGAGAGACAAACTGCTCTCTGCCAAACAAGGCCGGGTTACCCCTGTAACAGGTAACTCACGAATATGTCATCACCCGGTCCTTTGGGACCTTTATCCGAGCGCTCGATATCCAACATCACACATCATAAAGAAAGTGTATCCACATGAGTAAGTATCTGGGCTCCATACCATGATACCACCCCTTTCCAGAAGGAAATGACATACCCTAAAGGGCGCGACCCTCATAACCTTGCCGCAACATTCCTGTTTCGACCATTTCCGAGGTGTGAGGCTCGACGAAGTCTCGTCCACAAAGCTACGCTTTCTCAAAAAGCCCTGCTTCGGGTCAAAAAAATGATCAACCTATGATCATTAAGATATAAGATCAAACAAATGATCATATCACAAATGATCAAACACTGATCATTTTACAGCAACACTCAGTATGCCACGTTACCAAATTGGGATATATCGCTGATAAATTTCAACTACATAACCTCTGAGCTCGTACGTCTCAGAGAAGGGTGTTAAGCTAAGAGAATAAATTCTCCGCCACCAACAGAAATGTATTTGAAAGAAATCGGCTTTATATCTCAAAGCGTAATGTCAGACACACAATCCATACAAGTCTGTTCCGGGATCAAACAGAACCGAAGGCACTTCTCACGAAGCCCTTGCAAATCCGGATAATTTCCAATCACGTCCGGACTTCCCGTCACTAAGGGTGATAAAACCTCTAAATCGGAGATCAGCCGATGTAGAGTAACTCGACGGTAATCCTTCCGTTTTCAAAAATATCCGGTCTTCAACACCGGTCTTCAAATGCAATTCATAACGACGTATCACATATTCGGAATGGGTTATACGACCCCATGGTCCTTTCCCGGCTAACCCGAATAGTGAGCGTTTATTCAAAAATAAGTGTGGCATTCAAATTCATCCAATTCACAACAAATACCTATCTAAAGGTAATTATTGATAGTCGGTTATTTAACTATTAATAAAGATGCGCAACATCATCAGATTCCAAATAATTTTCCAAATTATTTCTTTTCCAAAATATCTTTACTAGATATATAAACTTTTCCACACTTCAAAAATAAATCAACGTTTATTTTTCTAAACAGTTTCCCTTTCCTTTATAAATTCCATAGTGAATTTATATTTTCAAATATCTACTGATATACGATTTTCAATCGTTTTCAAATATTCATTTTCGATTTATCTTTAAGAAGATAAAATCTCAAAACGTTTCATTTCATTTTGGAAAACATTCCATACTTATTTAATAATAAGTGTTTCACAAATCATTTATTTTCAACATTTGAAAATATTCGATATACTTAAATCAATATTAAGTACATATTCATTCTTTAAGGAAATCATTCTTTTTAACAACATCTATTTGAGTCAAAACGAATGTTACGTAAAACATCGTTACGACGACTCAAAATCACTAGTATAGGGATTCGAAATTTAGATAGATATATGAATCCCAATACTATACAAAAATATTTCCTTTTGGAAACCATTTACTATAACAACAGTGTTATAGTCCATCATTTCCTTAAATTCCTCGAAAACGTCTATTTCAACAATAAATGTTGAAATCTATGATTTCGATATTCAATACATTTTAAACCATCGTTTAAAACAATTAACTTCATTTTCAATGTCACTTTCCCAAAACAATATCCATTTTGCTTAACAATATATTCACTGTCCAAAATCGTGAATATACTTCACTAACCACATTTCAATATTTTCTATACATTTTTATTTCAATGATTATCCACTATCCAAAATCGTGGATATATCTCCTTAATAATCTCTATATTTAAAATCAACCAAATTTGATTTATTTTCGAATTTATAAAAAACAACGTTTATAAATTCTATTTCCATTTTATCACAACTTCGATTTATACATCTTCTTTAATGACCCATTCAATTTATAAGTTAATATAACTTATAATTCATTTATTTTAAAAGAAATCGTTCTTTTAAACTTCACAAAATTTAAAACTTTCAGATTCCATTAACTTATGAAATCCCAATTTATAATTCATTTTAACACTTATAGAAACTTGTCTTATAATCCCAATTTTTCAAATTCATAAACATCCATTTTTTTGTACATCTTTTAAATAAACTGTTTATAATGCTTTAGAAATCCCAATTTAAACCATTTCATAAATTTCTTAACTTTTATTTTAAAAATCACACTTCGATTTTATTTCACAAAAATCTTAACTTTTATAACTTTAAAATTTTAGACGTTTATTTATTTGAAATAAACCAATCCAAAAATTCAATAAAACGTCTACTTTCAAAAAATCACTTTAAAAACCCTTTTAAAATAAAAGTCGTTATTTTTACATTTCAAAACTGAATCCGATGATGCAACAACACCAATCAGTCCATCACAACAGTCAATATCATATATCAATATGATAACAGAATATATATCAATATCTGTAAATAAGTAAATACAGTTGAGGAATCCAGTTGGATCCCTCCAACCTGTTTCCCTGCATCCAAAGACGTTACCACAATACCAATTCCGCTCCAGTACGGAATTATCGTGGTATATGGGTTTTATAAATATATCCGCTTACTAACGGCGCAATAGGGTCTCATCCGCTATACGAGGCGGGAATCAATCAATCCAATATATACATATGCCAATATGTATATATTGCTATATATAGATATATCCTAAAATATCTAATATCAACAATCCAAACAGACAATCAAACAATAACTGAAAATTCCACTTTTCAATTCTTGAGTGAGAAGATCTCACCGTGATTTTTAATTCTGATTTCAGCGTTTATTTCGAATAAAATTAAACACGCGTTTAATTTTACCCGAAATCCAAACTAGCTCCAAATGGCTCCAATTCAGTTCCATAGCGAAGTGCTCGACAAAACGATTGCGACGCAATTCGTTTCGTCCGATTCCGACCTCGCAGCAAATAGATATGCATTTTTAAACTTTACACGATATAAAATATAAAAATTTACAATTTCTTTTAAAATCTTAAACCTAAACTATTCTGGACCGTTGATTCGCTTCTCCCACATCAGGCCCGCGCGCGTTCCCTTCTGTTCTCCTTCTTCCAGGTCACGCGTGCACGCGAGATACACCCATCAGCCGCCTCTAAGCCCTAATGCACGCGACCACTACGAGCCCCTCCACCTCGATCAGATGCCGCCACACCGTAGCCCCACGCGACTCCAAACTCCGCCCAGATCCATGCTCAGCTCGGTTGCACGACTCTCGAGGAAAACGTGAACGAGCGCGTGACATTCAAACCCCTTTTTCCATTGATTCGTGATGCTATTTTCGATCATAACCATTGGATTGCTAGTTCACAACGCGCTCTTCATCTTCCGCGTTGGAAGTTTTTCGAATCGATGTGTGGATTTGGAAGATTTGGAGGAGAAAGAACATGGTTTTCTGGCCATTGAATTCTAGGGTGGCGGCTGAACGTAGGAAATTAGGGTTAAGGTTTTATCTTTGGAAAAAGAAAAAAAATGAAGTGTATATATAGAAATTGTGACGAACACTATTCACTCGGAATTTCCAAACTCCAATTTACACGCGGTAACTGGCGTTCCTGGGGTTTATCCCGCGTTCTGGACACAATGGAACAGGTTTCGAAAGCTAATTCGATCGTCTGTGTGAGATATGACAATAAACGATCAATTTAAATTAAACCGATTTAAATCGATTTCGAGGCGTTTTGGCTTGCCCCGGACAAACGATAAATCCAAAAATTACGAAATTTGAAATCTTACAATAATATCACATTACGGATCCGATGAAATTGGTTTCGTCGAAATCCGAGACCTTTTGAAAAATGACTATTTTAACTCGACGATTTAAAATTAAAACGATATCGATGCGTTTCGAGTTGCCATGGTCAAATGACAACTCCGATGGATACGAAAATTGAAATCCGATAATAACTAACTATTACGGATCCAATGGAACTGGTCTTGTCAAATTCTGAGACTGTTCGAAAATTGGCTATTTTTACAGTCGATAATTAAATATTAAAATATTCAATTTTCACAATTTAACTCCAATTCCAATTTTAAAAGTTCTATAACCTTTCTATAACTCCAGTATGATAAAATAAAATTTTCCAAATCATTTTCAATCATTTTAACTCGATTTTCAATTATCTCTAGAATTTCACTATTTAATTTATCGATTTAATTGTCAAATTAAATCCAATTATTCGAAAAATAAATCATTCGACTTCTAAATTCCATTTATTAATATTTAAAATAAATTAAATATTCGAATTTTAATTATCAAAAATTCTGGGTCGTTACAGAAACCGAAGGTACTTTCCTCGGCCATTACTAGGCGAGAAGTCCTTGTGGTTTTGAGGTTTTTCATAACAAAGTGACCACTGGTATAATATAGTGAATCGGGAGTTTATCCCCAATTAATCAACAAGTAGTCCCTCGTTATTATTCGTCTCAATATCTCCATCTTCAAATATCTTCATTCTTCGAACACGTAAACAGGTTCGAAGTGGTTTTCAGATAGGAATCACCCAAATCCGACTTCAGTTCCTTCGAAATCCAATTATCGATAAAAAGATGTTAACTTCATAAGTGGATATCAATCATCAATCAATTACCTCTTCTTTTATAAAATATCTTTCTTAGATATATTCTTTTCAATTTATTCCATTTTCTTTTTAAAGTGTACATGGAATCATTAAGCCTTATTTATTAAATCATTTGATTTATTTAAACCTTTCCTAAATCCTGGAATAATTCCAAATCATTTTCTCATTTACTTAGGAAAACCTTTCCAAATCATTCATTCAATATTAACCAAAGATTTCTTTCTTAACTTCAATTCATATTCTAGCAAATCAAAGATTTTCATAACAGAGTACTACTGCCACCTTAGATATGGTAAATTTCACCTCCAAGGACTAATGGCAAGTAATCCTACATCATGAATTTTTTTTTCTTCAACGATCTTTATCTTCAATATGTTTTATTTCGAAAATTAGTTCAAAGGGGTTTTCAGATAGGAATCAACCAAATCCGATCCTTGTTTTTCAGATAGGAATCACCCAAATCCGATCCCGGTTCCTTCGTACTAATTATTGATAAAAAGATGTAAAGTGGTTAATTTACATTCAAAGAATTTTTTTCTTTTCTTTTATCTTGGAAAAACTTAAATATGATCTTTTAGAGCATCCGGGCTTTCCTTTCGATCTATTACACCCCTCGCCTAAAAAGTGAAAACTTAGGCCATGTAAGTTCAAGGCACTGGTTGCTCCAACCCTAACCTTAGTTAAACACCTTGTTTTATCTTCCCAGATCTCACAAGCGGGACAAATGTACTAGTCGTTTCCGCATACTCAGTTATTTGTTTTATTTTGGAATTGATTATAAGATTCCAAATTATCTTTTAAACTCTTAATTTTCCTTTTAAAAACATTCATAATTAATTCTAGGAAATATCGTTAAGTTTAAACTCATATTCAAAAGGTTAAAGAATTCGCAGCATAAAAGTGCTAAGGAAAGTGCTATATAAGCTTATTTGATTTAAACAACTTTTTAATATTTGAAAATTCATATTTTCCATTCCAAATCTCTTTTAAAGCATTTTAATAGATTTATCAAATTTATTTCATATTTCTAATCATTTAAAAATATCATTTATAAAGAAATCCCTTTTTGGACATATTTCAAAATCTACTTGATGAAATCTTGATTTTCTTACTTCGTTGGAAAACTATAGATATACTCGATCGAAAAATTCTTTTCTTGAAGAATTTTGAGCTATATTCCACTTTGTACACTCATTTTACTTTTATGGTGAAAAATCACGAACTACCGTCACGCGACGCGCCTAGTTTTGACTTGTTTTTCAATTTCTTTTCAAACATCTTGGAAACACTTTTAAATGTTTATAAAACATTTCTAAACCATTCTAAACCGATTTTAAAAAAAATTATATTTCAAACTCAAATTCCATTTCATTTCATATTATAAGATCGTATTATTATAATATCATTTTCAACATTCTTTTTAGAATCATCTAGAGGCTAAATCACTTCATACACATATTATTATGGTTTTAATTTCCATTAAATTAAATATGGTTAATTACTAACCATTTCTCTTATCATTTATCAAACAAAGTTATCATCCATATAATAAAGATATAATCAGCCATAATATCAACCAAGTTATCAAACATTTAATTATCCAACATATACCAAACTTTTTAAGTTATTAACTTGTAATAATTTTAGGAATTAGTAAGTTTAAATATGAGTACTCTCCTTTTACCAAAAGACTAACTTCCTACCAACATTCTTTTTAATCCAACACTTCACTATTTTTTTTAACTTCAACCAACTTTGGAAAATTCGGCAGAGCTTCCGCCGTACTTCAAACTTTCTTCTACTTCCTTGGAATGAAACGGACGGCACTTCTTTCTCTTTTTCTAGCTCCGAAGCTTCACGACTTGCTCCTCCCTCCTCCATAGGTTCGGCCTCCTCCTATTCCATCCCTTCCTCCTTCATTTCTTCACTTCTTAGATGCTAAACCATGTTTTAATGGTATTCTATGGTCTTTGGCAAAGTTTGGTGGTGTTTGAAGTTGATTTGATATGATTTTAAGAAAAGTTAGTAAGGAAAGAGAGAAGAAGAAACCATTAGAGAGTGGAGGAAAAGCTTGAAAAAGGAAGAAGAATAAGTGTTAAAAAGTGAGAAAGTGGATGCTTATTTATAGAAAGAGATTTGGGTTAAAATAATATTTTGTAAAAAGACCAAAATACCCTTACTTGCTTTTTAAGCAATCTTATTTTTTTCAACACTTAACATCACATATCAAATCATTATGTTATGTCATTTTCACTTAAGTATTAAGTAAAGAATATAATAAATATGTTTGGTTTGATTTGATGTTTACCTTTTGCTTTGAAATGACATATTTGTGTTTTTGTGCTTACTTTTTCTTAATTATATTCTAGAATTTTCTAAGTATGTTTAGTAAAAGTAAACTTGATTAGTGAATTAATTAATACTTATATTATTTGAATATATGTTCCTATATAAGAAAATAAAGAAGCGACAACGTTGCGAAAACTTTTAATCGACAAAACGTTGATTTTTGACAAAATGTTTTACGGTCACATTTTGACGTTAGTTAAACTATTTATTTATTTAAACCAAATTTTAAAAAAAAATGTATTTTGTTATTTAAAAATATAAAAACTCATAAATAAATTAAAATAATTTATCTAACCTTTGAAACTGACTTTTCTGAAATCAGCATTTTGTCACTTTTGTCGATATCGGCAAATGTTACTATTTTTGTGTATACTTCTCTTTTCAAATCCTATCTAATTTTGTTTGAATCATATAAACTTACCTATTTTATATTAAAAATCACTTAAAATAGTATATTTTAGAGTGGTCAAATTTTGGGTCGTTACATTCTCCCCTACTTAAAAGAATTTCGTCCTCGAAATTACCCAAAACAAAAGTTTGCCCAAAACAGTTATCTTCAATCTTATTTCCATATAATATACACAGATAATCAGTATGAAATATCTTATTCGATCTCCTATTTGAATACACAACTTTACTTCTGAACTAGTATCGATCCCTCATTCCTCTAGTGCAGACTCTGATCAGGCTTCTAGATCAAAACCTTTGCTTTCCTTGCATAGTTCTCAACTATGATAGAAAACTCAAGTACCTAACCACAAATCCTCATCAATGTTCGTCGTCAAGAATCGTGTGATAAATCCTTTTTCGGACTAATGAAAACACCTCAACGTTCCGAACTCGAACCTTAGATCAAAATTTGTACGATGAAATGATCTACATATAATATATGTATTTATCAACTTTCAAAAACTTTTCATAAACGTTTATCTTAAGTTCAAACATTTTATAAAGGTGCTTCTTCATATAATCCCTTTAGTTATTTATTTCCAAATATTTTTATTAAAGGAAAATATTCTAAAGAAACCATTTTCTTTATTCAAAAGATAATTTATCTTTATTATAATTTTTTCCCAGAATCCTTTAACTTGGTATATTTTCATTAACACTGATATTATTTATGAATCATTTCATAAAACTATTACTTAAGTTTATTTCATCTTATAACTTATGCAGATCATGTTAGTCCATAGGATAGTGGTTTTGATGACAACAACTATAGAAGTGTTATAAAATATATATGTGCAGGAAATCTATATGCAGGTATCAACAAAAGAAGACTGTACAGTAAAGAAAACAAAATTGATGAAGACAAAGATCAAGAGTTCAAGATTGAAGACTCATGAGATTCATGATATTCAAGAGTTCAAGACAAATAATATAGTTAGGTTAGATATTTGTTAAAACTCCTTGAAAGCAATATCATTCTTTTTTATCCAATTTACTCGTGGAATGGAATCCACTTCGTTCTTGTTAAAGGGATGGAACCCTAATGAGATGGAACTCACGAAATATCTAGTGGAACGGATAGTAGCCCTATTTTGTTATCCACTAATTTTGATTCAAAATGATTTTCAAAATTATCTCTTGTTTTATAAAATGATTTTCAAATATTCCTTTTCAAAAGAAAAACCTTCGTTCACATTTCCAAAAATGTTTTAGCCTCAAAATCATATTTATCATTTTGTTATATTTTGATTTCAAAATTGTCCTTGATATTTTAGCCTCAAAATCTATTTTAATATTATATTTACTTTAGTTTATTTACTTTGATTTTAAATATATTTTAGTATATATACATATATACATTCATAAGTATTTCTACTTCTAAATACCTTCTACAAATACATAGAGTCCATTTGAATAAAGTTGCATATGTTTTAAATCATCATTTTCAAAGTAAAGCAAATCATCACTTTTTACTAGACCATGTCGACATCCTATTTACCTGTCATGTCGACATGCTTCCCATTACAGCAAAGGTTGTTTTCAAAAGAAGTGTCTATTCGTTTAAACCTCTTCGAATGGACACATCCATTCATTCTCTATAAATAGAGACTGTTATGGACGTTTTCCAGTAACTACTTTCTTTATTTTCTCTCCTCTTTACTCTCTTATCTTATTTTCTAATCATCCTATCCATATTTTGCCGAAATCTTAAGTGAATCAAACCAGAATATCTCTAGTTTGATTCTCTGCCACTCTCTCCAAAGAATCTCAGTGCTTATCAGAGTTATAGATACATTTGTACTCAAAGAAACTTGTGTGGGGTTATAAAGGTGTGATCGTGTCCTTGGAAATCGATCGGGTGAACTTGTGTCCTGTGAATCAAGTGGTTCTACCCAGAGACCTGAGAATCTGGAGGGTGTACCTCGTTGCCTTGGAATCGAGGGATTGTAATCTAGATTATTGTTGAATAGAAAGCCGTACGGGTTGTGCGGGACTAGATGTAGGGTAACACCGAACCAATATAAAATTCCTGGTGTGTTCTTTCCTTTACTTGCTTTTTATTTACATTTGCATTTGTTTGTGATTCTGTGATTTGATCTGTGATTGTGTATTTGCATTAAGTTAGTTAATTCAATTTAAATCAAAGAAGTTTTAAAGAAATTCTTAAAACACTATTCACCCCCCCTCTAGTGTTAAATAGCCTTAAGATCATCTTCCGCGTCCCTTTCAGATCAATCATATTTTAAAGACTTAAGTCCAAATCATTAATTAATGCCGGAATTCATTAATAAAACATTTTCAAGGTTATAATTAAAATTTTAAAGAGTCGTTATTTTACTTAATAGTTCATGACTTAAATCTATATTTGTATGATATACTTTTACATCCTAAGAGTATATACAAATCCTAAATTTTAAATTGGAATCCGTCCGTCTAACAAATTTAAACTTTGTTGTAATTTACTATTATCACAAATTCATAAGTTATAAAACTTATTTCCTATTTAGTACTATTATTAATTTTCTAACTTTGAAAAAACAAATTTTAAAACCACCCGTATTTAAATCCTCAAACTCTTACCTCTTAAATCTCTTTTTTTCCTTTATAAATCTGTTTTATAAATCATCCTTATCTTATTTCATTTACTCAAAGTATTTCACAATCTTTTACCGAAAATTTTCATAAATTTCTTAGCTCTGAGTTAGGTATGATTCAGAAATTTTCGACTGTCCAAAATCGTCAACAATCCTGCTTTATCTTATCAATTAGCGATCCAAATTTATCGTTGGTTTAAATACTTTTATAAATATCACTAATCAATTTATCAGTTAATGATTCACATTATCTCTATAACTTAAGAAAAATATATAGATCGAGTAACTTCAAAACAATACCAAGGAACTGGGTACTACCAATAGTATCATATATCCTCTTAACAAGAAAAGTAATACTTAAGAGAAGTGCTTACCATCCGAACACATCTCCTGCCCATTTTTAGTTTATTTTGAAAACATTCGAACTAGTTATCATAAAATATCTCTTTTTATTTGAAATAATACCCTTTTCAAAATCCTTTAGAGTTTATTTTATAAAACCTATTTTATAAATCCATTTTATCTTATATTAATTAACTTCATTTAAATTTCCACAATTCTTTTACTCGAATTTAAATTCTCATTCCTTTTATACTTACCTTTTTACACAATCGTTTTCTATTATTTAAATATATTTTTACCTTATATGTTCATTCCTTAAACAAATCTTATTATCAAACACCTTATAGTCAAATCGTGAAACTTAATTCACAAGGTATTTGTACTTAAACTTTTAAATTAGACAATTTATCAATTTATGATAGTAACTTAACATTATCATTTCTTGATTTAATATTTTGGAATAAGTATTAAAGATCTTAATTACCTTATCAGATTTCTTACTTATCGATTATCTTTATGAAACATCTTATAGTCAAACTATGAAATTCTAATCACAAGATGTTCATATTTAAATTTCACTAATCCTGATTTCTTACTATACAACTTTTCAAAATATATACTTTATATTCAAAATATAATTCTAGGTAAAATTATTTCATTTACCAATTTTTTTCAAAATCAATGTGTCGGTTCGCCTTGTTTAAATGTTTAGGAACCCTTATCGATAACGGTGATCAGACGCATCCATCAGAATCCATAAATCACTCAACAGATAAATCAACACAAAACAATATTAGTTACTAACAAGTACGCACTCATATATAATACACTCAAACTCATTCTAGGGTGTTACTAACCCTATCTCCAATGAGTTACTCATCCTAGGGTATTACTAACCCTAACTCTGATGAGTTTTTACCCCACCAAAGCCAAGGTTCTCGCTTAACCTTCATCTCTGATACCAGATGTCACGACCCATTTTTATATACCCTTTGAATCGACGGTAACCACATATGTCTAACTCAAATTGAACGAAAAGATGGAACATGAAGGGTAATAAAGAAAAATATACGGAACATAATCTCACACGAAGGGAATAATATCTAATATTGAACAATATCTTTACAGCGGAAAACTTTTAAATACATATATCAGAGTCTAACCTGAATTCAGCTTGGACAGTTATAAACATCTGTCCTTACAATTATTGACAAACATCAAACAAAAACAAACAAACAGCAGTGGATTATAGAATATGACATACGTAGATGAATATCTCCATATCTCCTTTGGAAACTTCAACCGTCTTCAACTAAACCTGAACCTACTCGGATCTGACCCGAGTATTGAAAATAACTAGATCAGGCTTGATAAACCAACATTAGAGAAACTCAATAATAAATGACAGTGTCATATATCTGCCTATAAATAAAATCCTTCGAAAATAAAGAGTATCTCATAAGACCACGTCCACACATAAACATGGACGGGTTTTTACCTTATGATAACTAAAACAGTTTTATGTATCAAAACATTTGATATTATTTTTAGTGGCCTTCCCTGAAAACATTTGCAATTAAACTTATTAATCTTAGCCGAAATGATTACCCATATAGCATTTCGAGGCTATTCATTACGCCAATATAAACAAAACCGCAGGTTCTTATTGGAGAATGGATTTCCATACAAATGACCAGGTTAAGGGACTACCTTCCGGTAGTACATCTCTAGAGGAATGCACCGAGAAACATCACAAGGGGACCTCTACCAACACAAGACCGACCTATGTTTGTAACTATATAGTACCGAATATATCATCCCCCGGTCGTTACCGACCTTTAACCGAGCATGCTCTAGCATACAAACCACATTAATTTACATCCTGAACGTCATAGCGGGAAGAAATATATCTAGAAGGGGATGATCATACCCTAATTGGGAATGACTCACGTAGCCTTGACGCATCTAACCCTGTTTCGGTCATTTCCGGTTGATGAGGCTCGAGGCAACGATTACCTTTCCACATAGCACGTATCACATCACTTTTGAATGCCACATTCGCCATTTCCGTTGACTACTAATTGCATTTCACAAAAATACAACCCTTGAGCTCGTACGTCTCAGGGAAGTGTGTTAAGCTAAGAGAAGTTGCCTTCTCCGCCACCAAACAGATGTACGTTTGTATAGACCAATGTACGTAATCTCAGAAAATGCGATGTCAGACATTCATCTATACAAGTTCGTTTTGGGATTGAACGAAACCGAAGGTACTTTCCTCGGCAATTACTAGGTGAGAAGTCCTTGTGTTTTTGAGGTTATTCCATAACAAAGAGACCACTGCTACAATATAGTGAATCAGGAGTTTATCCCCAATTAATCAAGAAGTTGTCCCTCGTTATTATTCATCTCAATATCTCCGTCTTCAAGTCTCTTCATTCTTCGAACACGTAAACTGGTTCGAAGTGCTTTTTGGATAGGAATCACCCAAATCGACCCCGGTTCCTTCGAAATCCAATTACCGATAAAAGATGTTAACTTCATAAGTGGATATCAATCATCAATCAATTACTTCATCTTTTATAAAAATATCTTTCTTAGATATATTCTTTTCAATTTATTCCATTTTCTTTTCAAGTGTACATGGAATCATTAAGCCTTATTTATTAAATCATTTGATTTATTTAAACCTTTCTTATATCCTAGAATAATTCCAAATCATTTTCTCATTTACTTAGGAAAACCTTTCCAAATCATTCATTAAATATTAATCAAAGATTTCTTTCTTAACTTCAAATCAAATTCTTGCAAATCGAATATTTTCATAACAGAGTACTACTGCCACCTTATATATGGTAAATTTCACCTCCAGGGACTAATGTCAAGTAATCCTACATCATTAATATCTTTGTCTTCAACTATCTTTATCTTCAATATATTTTATTTCGAAAATTAGTTTGAAGGGGATTTCAAATAGGAATCACCCAAATCTGATTCCGTTTTTCGGATAGGAATCACCCAAATCCGATCCCGGTTCCTTCGTACTAATCATCGATAAAAAGATGTATTAATTTACATTCAAAGAATTTGTTTCTTTTCTTTTATCTTGGAAAAACTTAAATATGATCTTTTAGAGCATCCGGGCTTTCCTTTCAATCTATTCCACCCCTCGCCTAAAAATATAAAACATGGGCCAGGTAAGTTCAGGGCACTGGTTGCTCCATCCCTAACCTTAGTTAAATACCTTGTTTTATCTTCCGATATCTCAGAGGCGGGACAAATGTACTAGTCGTTTCTGCATACTCAATTATTAGGTTTATTTTGGAATTGATTATAAGATTCCAAATTATCTTTTAAACTCTTAATTTTCCTTTTAAAAACATTCTTAATTGATTCTAGGAAATATCATTAAGTTTAAACTCATATTTAAAAGGTTATAGAATTCGCAGTGTAACGACCCGGAAATTTCGAACCCGAAAATTCCAGATAGTTAGAAGAAAAAGAAAAGAGATAGAAGAAAGAAACAGAACAAGACACAGATTCTCACATTCGCAGCGGATAAAAATACAATATCAAATAATAATATCAGTTATACAAAGAAAACTGTATTTGTTAATTACATTTTAATATATCAGAGTTACAACATTCACAAATCACTGGACAGATACAATTAATCCGTTCCAAACTACAATCTATATATACTACACAGTCTCATATACACAGCGAAAAACCCTCTATACGTTTCTGCCATCCAGCTCGCCTCCTGAGCTCCAGAACGTCCTAACTTGAAAAGCTGTAATACTCGGTCTGACCCGAGCATTACCATAAAGTAACACCCGAGTCAGGCTGGAAACCAGCGTGAGTAAACCCATATAATTTGAAATACTAAGTTATAAAACTTATTTGAAACCAGGGTAACTCGTATCTTCTACGAGTTCTTACTTATTTTATTCAAACAATTATTTCACAAAATAATATCTAAGTACCGTTACTTAGTTCCAATGGTCCAGACTACTCAATTTATTTCATCCCAGCCTATTTGATTTACAATCCAAATCTATAGAGAATTTAGATTACTAATCGAAGTGGTTTCGGATATTTACTAATACCCGACCCCGGTCTCTTCGAATTCAATATCATCTTAACCCGAGTTATTCAAATGAATACAATTCAATTTTAAATATAGAGTGTCACTTTTACACAGCAAATTATCATAGGTAAACACATCATCATTGTTCACCCAAACATATAATATTACAAAAATATGGCAGATCACATAGCATCACAATCACATACCCGGAATAACAAATAGTCCAAGGCATTCAATATCATTCAGTCACCCATAAGCAAGGTAAATCACTTCCAAAATTAATTTAATTTATCTTTAATTAAATTAATTACTAATCTTTAATCACTTAGATTATCTTTACTCAACATTAATTAATTACAAACCAATAAATTAATCATCCATTAAGTATCCATCTTAATTAATCACCCTTGATTAATTGTTCTTTTTAATTTCATTACATAATTAGCCTTTAATAACATTAATTAATTAACCTTTAATTTATTTATTTATTTAATTGAGGATTATTAAACAATGGGATAATCACATTAATTAATGATCCTTAATTAATTACTTCATTAACTAATTAACTATAGTTAATTACATTAATCTTTAATTAATTACATTAATTAATTAATCATACTTTAAATTAATTACTTCCATTAATTAATTACTCATTTAATTACCTTAGCAAATAATTAATCACATTATTAATTAATCCTTAAATCTCTAATTAATTAATTACTCTTTAATTAATTAATTAACTCATTAATTAATTGTATTAATAAATCCTTTAATTAATATCATTAAGTGATTAACCTCTAATTAATTAAGTAAATTAATTATTCTTTAACCATTACCATTAATTATCCTTTAATTAATTTCCTTATCTTAATCTAAATACTTTATTACATCATTAACTTTATTTTAGAAACCATTAGGAATTAATTAGGCCAACTGTTATTTATAAAACCTTAAAAATAGGCTTAACACCTTCCTCCCTTCCTCTGCTTCGAGTCATACCCGCGCTCTACTCGAGATTACTACGAGTTTCCCCTTGCATCTTCTTCTTCTTCCCTCAGTTTTATTTTAAAACTAAAACTGCTAATTCACTCCTCTTCGACACGAACGAAAACTCGAGACTAACCCCCAAAACCCCGACATCCCTTCGAGTCGCCCACGCACTCATCTTCCCTGACACGCGATCATCGTTGTGCACGTGCACAGCAATTCTGGCCATCTCCGACGAACTCGACCACCTTCGACAATTCGTAAAACATCACGACATTCAACTCCAAGCATCCAATCGAAAGCATCTAGCCTAAATCGAAATCAAGCTTTCAATCTCGAAACAGAAGTACACAACGCCGGAAAGAAAACGCCTCACCATCGTGCCTCCGACCACCGTTCCTCCTGAAACTCTGGTCACATCATCGCAAGACATTCACGCATCCATCCCCATCACTCCGGTGAAGCTCGATCCACCATAGACGATCCAGTCGTCACGTTCTTCAATACGACCAAATAAATGCGTTAAACCCTAGTTCATCAGATTTCCAACGCCACGATGGAGAATAAATTCAATTAGCATTTTTCTCGACATTACTGGCCAACAACCAAGCTTTGATCAAAACCCTGAGATCCAAATGTCATTCGATCGCCAGAAAATGGTGAAAACCCATTTCAAGTTAAACTCCGATCTGCTCTTAACTTACCCAATTAAAAATTACCATATTTGTTTTAAAAATCTTATTTTTCTGAGTGGATTCACATTATATAATTTAATCAACAGATTACAACACTTGATTTTTAACCTGTTAAAAAGATTGTGCTGTATATTTCTTAATTCCACTAGATTTCAATTCTAAGATACTTATCCATATTTTTAAAACTTAAATTTTAGTTAAATAAACTTGTCTTGTGTGAAAACAAAAACTTAATCAGAGAATAGATAAGGAGATTTGAATTTTTTTGATTTATTTTACTCTGTATCTTGAAACCAGAGAAGCACAGATATGAAAAATTCAAATACAACAACATACTGATCTACACTTGTATATACATATACATGCAGAGCACAAATCATTCCAGAAACACATATGCACAAACATTTATCACCTAAGCATTCTAGTTAGATGTTTACTCACCTGTTCAGATGTTTGAACAGAGCTTTGAAATTGAGATGTTTGAAAAACTTTAACTTTATAGCTTGGATCTGGAACTTGAATTCTCTTTGTTTAGATTTGAGTTGCTGATTCTTGAAAAAAAAACTTGAATCTTGTAGAAGAGATTCTGAAACTGGTTTACTGGAAATTTTATTTGAATTCTAGAGTTTGTTTTGGAATAGTTTTCAGGTTTTTGGGTATTTTTCTCTGATTTAAAACGTGGCTGCAGTTTGATTTCTTAGAAAATGAGATCGAAAAATGAAAGAAGAATAAGAAGTGGTGTTATATTGATTTAAATTTTGATTTATTAAAATTAAAGAAATAAAATAAAAATGTGACACTTGTCACTAAACTCTTTTAATAACTTAACACATGTTATTTAGAGGTGTTTATATGTTAACACATATATCTCTCATGCAAAATTATAATTTTTATTTATTAAATAAAGCTTTTATAATTAATTTCCTTAATAACTAAATACATATTTTAATTATATAAATGAAAATCTTTTAAAAGAAATAGAATAAGACAAACTATATTTATACAAAAAAATCATTTATACATATTTAAAGGTCCAAAATATATTTAAGATATATATCTATCTTTTGAAATTCAATATCCAACCAAAATTCAAATTCAAATATTTAAAATCCAATTTAAAATCAATTCAAATATAAATAAACAAAAAATTCAATTTGTGAAAGAAAATTTTATTTTAAAATATTATTTATATCTATATATAAACACCGTATCATTGTTTGAAATATTAATTTTTGCCAATTTAAATAATTATAAAAGAAGATCATTAAACAAATATTATCAAATGAATATATATCTAGATAATTATAAGTCAGTTTTATTATAGTTCAAATTCATCTATATACATATCCAGATATATCCTAATTATCAGAATTTCCTTTATTAATCCAAATAAAATCAGTATTTCTATTAATTAACCCAGTTAATTATCAATTAACAAATGTTCCAAAAATCCGGGTTATCACACGCAGCATAAAAGTGCTAGGGAAAGTGATATATAAGCTTATTTTATTTAAACAACTTTTTAATATTTGAAAATTTATATTTTCCATTCCAAATCTCTTTTAAACCATTTTAATAGATTTATCAAATTTATTTCATATTTTTAATCATTTAAAAATAACATTTATAAAGAAATTCCTTTTTGGATTCCGAACTGCAAAAACTGCGATGTTTTTAGGAAATTGTTTTGGACATATTTCAAAATCTACTTGTTGAAATCTTGATTTTCTTACTTCGTTGGAAAACTATGGATATAATAGGCTAGAAAATTCTTACCTTGAAGAATTCCGAGTTATATTCCACTTTGTACACTCATTTAACTTTTATGGCGCGAAATCGCGAACAACCATTATGCGACGCGACTAGTTTTGACTTGTTTTTCAATTTCTTTTCAAACTTCTTGGAAACACTTTTAAATGTTTATAAAACATTTCTAAATCATTTTAAACAATTTTTATATTTCAAACTCATATTCCATTTCATTTCATATTATAATATCATTTTCAACTTTCTTTTTAGAATCATTTAGAGGCTAAATCACTCCATACACATATTATTATGGATTTAATTTCCATTAAATTAAATATGGTTAATTACTAACCAATTCTCTTATCATTTATCGAACAAAGTTATCATCCATATAATAAACATATAATCAACCATAATATCAACCAAGTTATCAAACATTTAATCGTCCAATATATACCAAACTTTTTATGTTATTAACTTGAAATAATTTTGGGAATTAGTAACTTGAAATATGAGTACTCACCTTTTACCAAAAGATTAACTTCCTACCAACATTGTTTTTAATCAAACACTTCACTATTTTTTTTAAAATTCAACCAACTTTGGAAAATTCGGTAGAGCTTCCATCGTACTTCAAACTTTCTTCTACTTCCTTGGAATGAAACGGGTGGCACTTCTTTCTCTTTTTCTAGCTTCGAAGCTTCATGACTTGCTCCTCCCACCTCCATAGGTTCGGCCTCCTCCTATTCCACCCCTTCCTCCTTCATTTCTTCACTTCTTAGATGCTAAACCATGTTTTAATGGTATTCTAAGGACTTTGGCAAAGTTTGGTGGTGTTTGAAGTTGATTTGATATGATTTTAAGAAAAGTTTGTAAGGTAATATAGAAGAAGAAGCCATTAGAGAGTGGAAGAAAAGCTTGAAAAAGGTTGAAGAAGAAGTGTAAAAAAGTGAGAAAGGGGATGCTTATTTATAAAAAAAGATTTGGATTAAAATAATATTTTGTAAAAATACCAAAATACCCTTACTTACTTTTTAAGCAACCTTATTTTTTTCAACACTTAACATCACATTTCAAATCATTACTTTATGTCATTTTCACTTAACTATTAAGTAAAGAATATAATAATTATATTTGGTTTGATTTGATGTTTACCTTTTGCTTTGAAATGACATATTTGTCTTTTTGTGCTTACTTTTCCTTAATTATATTCTAAAAATTTCTAAGTATGTTTAGTAAAAGTTAACTTGATTAGTGAATTAATTAATACTTATATTGTTTGAATATATGTTCCTATATAAGAAAGTAAAGGAGCGACAACGTTGCGACAACTTTTAATTGACAAAACGTTGATTTTTGAAAAAATGTTTTACGATCACATTTTGACGTTTTAGTTAAACTATTTATTTATGTAAACCAAATTTAAAAAATAAATTTGTATATTGTTGTGTAAAAATATAAACAATCATAAATAAATTAAAATAATTTATTTAACCATTGAAACTTACTTTTCTGAAATCAGCATTTTGTCACTTTTGTCGATATAGGCAAATGCTACTATTTTTGTGTATACTTCTCTTTCCAAATCCTATCTAATTTTGTTTGAATTATATAACCTTACCTATTTTATATTTAAAATCACTTTAAATAGTATATTTTAAAGTGGTCAAATTCTAGGTCGTTACAATAACGCTCTCTTAACCCTACAGTCAAACCATGCTCCAAGGACTATGGATGAACCTACGATAGCTATAGAACAGGAAAATTCCTCCGTTTCAGGTCTTCTTAAAAGAAATGGAAAACGGCGGAAAAAAAGGGTAACAATAGGATATAATGTGGATGAGAATATGAATACTCCACCCGCCGCAAGGCAACCAATTCTGAACTTGAACAAGGGGGCCAAGACCCCGCAAGAAGATATAGTTATGGATCTCTTCGATTCAGAAGATGGAGAGCAAGACAATCAAATCGAAGAAAACGCCAAAACGTTCGATGATACTAGAAACGTCCAAACTGCCCTCAATTAGGCCAATTGCGAACCAATGTGGTCCCGCGGGAGTGACTCTCTTGAAGACAGGAGAGCCTAGGCCTCAACCCACGCTCCAAGACCATTTGCAAAGCCAAACACTTGGTGTAGTGACTGAATGTCATCTCTCGGGCTACCGAACATTGGAGGCATACATAGCAGACATGGTTAAATGGTTGATGGATGAGAGTAATAACTGAAGAGATGATGAATGGGGATCTGCTCCAAGTCGGACTCCCTTTACCGATGAAATCTTGAAAGAAAAGTATCCAGGCAAATTGTAACGACCCGATATTTTGGACCATTCGCATCCATTATAAGTGTATAGGTAGACACTCATGCCGGAATTGAATCGCTCAAACTACCGCGTTGTTAATTTAAATTTGGGAAAACTGAACATATACAGTAAATAAATAATCACAGATCACATACACAGAGTAATAAGTGCAGTGGAAATAAAAGAGATAGTAGTTCATGAAGCTACTATATAAATCTATGAGTTACATCAGAGTTAAACCAGATACAACGGAAGAGTAATATGATACATCAGATACAAATTAGAATACATCACTGGAATCATCGAATACTGAAAGCAGAATAGATGGCTGGATCTTCAAGCAAAGCTCCAACTTCAAAGGTGAGTCTCGAATACTGGTACACTCAGTCTGAACCGAGCGTAAAGCAAAACACAAAACACTCGAGTCAGGATTAACATTCTTATATCAATAAATCCAACTCAAGTGAAATAGCAATTGAAATACAAATAACTCAAAGGATGTTTGGAATAACCATCCTTTAAGGATCCGTTAAACTATCTACTATGTAGTAGTGTACGATAAGTAGATAATGTCTATCAGTAATACAAAATATCAAAATAGTGTTAAGTCATGGCCCATTCCACCCTTAACACATTTTTATTCCCAAGAGCATATACAAGACCGTAGTTTCCCCAAAACCGGAAGTCACCAGAGGGCAATCCATATACTAAAGGTACAAAACAAATCGTAGTGGTCGCGTATAGGGATACAAGTATGACAAGGCACATGAGGCAATACCCAAGGTAGTGAAACTACCGTTTGCCTGATCCGGACTGGTGAGAACGCATCGCCGCAGCGACCGCAACACCGCAAAACAACACTCCCAAAATCAAGGGTGCACCAATCGACAACAAGTAATGAGTAGTTCGAAGAAGTGTGTTCGCTTGAGGTAGCTGACCTCCATTTGGCCCGGCACGGCTCCTGTTTTAGTCATTTCCAATTTGACACAAGTGTCAAGGCTATCCATTATCGTTCTCTTTCTTCAGTCATCACGTACATCATTCCAACCACTTCATTCTGGATCACAACTCTGCGTTATAGTTATTAAATTGGTTTTCGGTTTAGACAGTGAGTATGTCCCTAACCGATTCCGGTCTCTTTAATAACCTTCGAAATTATTTCACTGATTGGTCGTTTATTTATTTCAAAACCAAATCAATTTCAATTTCAATCAGAGTTTATAAATCAACATTTCGTTTGTCTTTCTACATCAATTTCCACAATTTACGTTTCAAACTTCCAATTTCATAATTTCAAATCTTATAATTCAATGTCAATTTTTATTTAAAACAATTCAAATATTGATTCAAGTTCGTATATAAGATTCATTTTGAAATCATTTAAGTTAATTTAATTTAATCATTTAAATCAATTTAACTTCATTTATCGATTTCATTCAATATTCATTAAGTAAATTTGCCATTCTAAACAATTTCTATTAAATTCCCAATTCATTAAATCCATTATTTAAATTCAACTTCATTATATCAAAACTTACAAATTTAATTAAATTAAATTCATCAAACCAAATTCTTTAAATTTCAAGTCTTACATTAATTTCAATAAATCACATTTTATTTCTTGTTAAAGAAATTCAGTTTCACTTATTTACTTACTTAAATAATTTTCCAAAACTTAATTAATAAAGAAACTCAATTTCAATTATTTACGAAGTAAAATTCATTTATTCCAAAGTTTAATTTCTCTTAATAAAGAATTCAATTCAATTTAATCATTAAATAATTCAATCTTATTTAATTATTAAATAATTCAAAACTTAATTATTAAATAATTTCAAGATTTAATAATTTCAAACTTAATTATAATTTCAAACTTGATTATTAAATCATTTCAAACTTAATTCAATCATTTCTCAAATTAAACAACATTCTTTCATCAATTACATTGTTAATATTTTGTTTCAGATTATTAAATATTCACATTTAAATTTCATTAAAATTCAAATTTCAACTTCGTTTCAAAACTATTATTTATTCCAATAAAATCTTCAATTTATTTTTAAATCAAATTATTGACCAATCGGGTTTTATTAATTTTTCTATCCTAAGTCAAGTTTTATTTGGGTATTTATCATTTCAACCCGATTCCAACTCAATTCAAAATCAAAGCATAACAAAGGGAACTTGCAGTGTGATAACTGGGATGGTGTCAAAGTAAATAAACAAGCAATAACAACAATCAATAACAATCCAATAATCAATTCAAATAATCCCGAAATAATCGTATTAATTCACATTGTTGTTTGTGCGAATTAATATAATTATTTCTAGAATCTACACTATCATTTCATGTAGATTAAAGATTATTACACTAATAATTATACAGTTCTTCACTTGTCATTCATTATTTAAATTTCTATTACATAGATTATTCAACATACATTCAATGGTTCAAAGTATAGTTAACACTATTCTACATGTCAATTTATTTAACATTTAAAGGGGTCATACTATACAAATTTAACTAATCAAATTCAACATTTAACTATTCTATATCGAGTTCAATTGTATACTATTTATCATTTTACATTAACAGTTTAACGTCCAATATAAACATCAACAATCAATCAATTATCAGCCAAACAGTATTATCATTGCATAAATAATTAACAGATAATTGTGTCAGATGTCATAGGTGAACTGATACAGGTAATAGCATATATAACAGTGTAATTAACAAACAACAGCATATTTCAATTGTCGTTTCAATTGAAATCAAATTTAATAAATAAAAGAACGTTAATCATGAGTGATTGCTCACCTTTAGAGGCTAGAGAGTACAGAAGATGACACAGATACGCACACTGATATGGACACTGAAATTTGAATGACGAACCGAAGCAAAGAGAATTCGGCACAAATAAAGCTGATAATAAGAATAGACAAAAATCCAATCAGAACAGGGTCGATGAAGAAAATCAGAATAAGCGACTTATTATATATATAGATACTTCGATAAAAGCATGCACAGGAAACTGCAGCATATATTTATATATATATATATATATATATATATATGTATATACTTTTTTAAAACATGTAATGTAATACTCCATATAACAGCACAATATGCCTTGTACAAAATATAACTAAATTTCCCATTTGTATTTGTTCAAAATTTCAAAATATGCATTTAATAACCATAAATCAAAATCATATATATATAAAGTAAATCTTTATAACCATTACATACCAACAGCATAAATAAAATACTCCTATGTATATATAACTATTATATAAATCAACTTATAAATTTACAGCTCAATAGACCATATGTATGAACTAATATATACATGCAGACATTCTATATCCTATCCATATATAATTTATACCAATAGATACGATGCAATACTACTATAAGCTTATACATACCGACGTGAATGAATATAAATATATATAAACTAACAGATATATATATAAGTATTTGTCTTAAACTAACAGTTTCAAATATACACTTAAACATCCTTCAAACAATACAGTCATATATATATACAAACGACACGGTATATATATATATATATATATATATATAAACTTATAAATTCTAAGACTCAACAGATCCAATAAATAGACAAATAGATATGTACAAAGTCAACATATATAAACAGAACATTTGATATACTATACGAAAATATATATATACCTTATCATTATATATATACACCTTATTATCTCAATATGTTATATTACACCAAAGCTTGATAAAACTTTGTATATATATAAATAAATTATACAAAACTATATCAGTATACAGTTACAAAATTATAGTTTAAAAATCTATATTCATCACAAAGTTAAAATATCTGTACATGTGATGTTCTAAAACAACCCAGTGAGCCAAAAGTTGAGAAGAACAAATAGAATGAATATATACTCACATATAAATCAACTCACATTATTATTATAACATATAGGTTACAGATTTTAAAACACGTATTAAAACAGAGCATATATATGTCCCACTATATAACTTAAACTGATATATATATATATATATAACTTATATAGGTAATATACAACTTATGAAAACTTACATGCATATATATAATCAACTGATTATATCAACCTCTCATAAGCATCTATATAAATATAACAGAGAATATACCTAAAAAACAAGCTGACTTGGCCGAAGAAGAAGGAGGCAGGGCAAGGGTGATGGGCCGGACTTGGTCGGAGGAGAGTCTGGGTTTGCAGGCGAGGTCAGGGAGGTCGGTGCTAGCCATGGGGCAGCGGGTTGGGTCAGGGGAGGCGAGATGGGTGGTGTGGTGTGAAATAACGTGGTGGAGTTGCAGTTTTTGGGGGGCTCGGCTAAGGAGTAAGGCGGCTAAGGAGTAAGGCGGTGTAGGAGTAGTGATGGTGTCTCGGGCTGTTGCGGAGGGGTCCAGATCTTGGAGGTTGCGGTGGAAAGTTTGGTACGGTGATGGCAACGTGGTGTAAGGTGGGTGGTGGGTTCGGCACTAGGAGGTGATTCGTGAGTGGGAAGATGGGGAGATGAGGATACTTGCAAAAGTGGAAAAATGGCTACAGATAAAGGAATGCAACTTGGATTATCATTTGTATAAAATAATTTTTTTTTCTTTCTTTGAATCAATAGAGTTAAAGAAGCAGCAAACGAATGGACGAGAACAAAATGGACCAAAATTTTATTTAACGGTGGGGATATTGAAAGCCACCGTTTGAATTTCTGGGAAAAATAAAAGGAGGATGGCTGTTTGATTTCAAGGTGGGAAACGAATGGACACAAGGAATTCAAAAGGCTCAAATACGGAACCCGATACGGTTAACCGTTCGCAAATTCCGCCGTGCACCAAATTCCGAAACCCACAAATGAATATATCGTGGTGATCAACGTGATGAGACGATCAAAACGGTATACAGATACCAGTGGTACGATTGAATTATAAAAATTCGAATTTTTATACTAGCGAAAAATGCAAGAAAACGTAAGAAAATAAGATCGACGGAGCTAAAGATGTCCGAATTTTGAAAAACGAAAAATAGCGTTCGCTCAGAAGACGGTTTAGAATTTTTCTATGTAAAAATATTTAGGTTCCGAAAACATTTTATTTTCATCGCTTTTTAACTGATTAAATTGAAGTAAATTTACGCGCGAAATAAACTTCCATATTTTCGGACGAAAATTTACGAGTTGCTATGTTTAACTAAACGCATTCCAAATATCAAATTTATATTTCAAAATTTTATCGTTTAAAATTTCGCAAAATTTCAATTAATAACGTTATTAAAAACCGGTTAAATTTACGGGTTGTTACACTCTTCCCCACTCAAAACTTTTCGTCCCCGAAAAGAAACGAGGTAGGAGAATAGAAACAACCAGAAAGAAAAAAAAGATTTTTGAAATACAAAATGACAATTAATTTGAACCATATAAATTCAAATTTAAATTAATTGATATTCAATAATTGATTTAATCCATTTGATTTCACTAAAATCAATCTCAACTATTTCTAAATTCATTATCTTATTATCCCATTTTCTTCAATTTACAATTTCTAAAACCATAAATTTGAATAGTCTTTTATTATAATCATATTTTCTTCAATAATTTTAAATTCTTCTTTATTCCAAATTACTGTTAAATTTATTCTACTTAATATATCTACTCACATATATTAAACCCATATAAATTAATTTAAAACACAAAAGTTTCGATTTAAATTAATTTACATCTATTAATTTCTTTTAAATTCAAGGTATTTTCATATGTTGATCAAATTTCAATTTATTAATTCTTTCAAAACAAATTTATTTCATTATTAACTGAGTTTACTTATTATCCTATCTAACTCTATTAACATCTTTATAATCAAAATTTAGTGTATAACATTTATTATAAACACTCAAATTTTATTTCTAAATTCAATTTATATTATATATATTATCCAATTACATATTCAACTCTGAATGATTTAGGTAAGTTGTATTAGAATGCAGTTGAACAATATACAAATAAAATTTTTCCCAATTCAATTATTCGAGTTTAAATATTTATTCCAAATCTTGGTTTTATTTATAATTAAAATCACCCTTTAACAAAATTTAAGAATTTGATTTCCGATTAACTTTAAACAATTTAGAGATATATATAATATATTTATATCAAATCAAATTAAATTTTAAAATAAGATACCTATATATATATATATAAATCAAATTATACCGAAGAAATTCAAATCAAAATATTTTTCAAAACAAAACCATAGCAAAGCTACAGAATAGTATCTCCACTTCGAAACTCGAAAATGAATGTCGATGATGCGGCCGCCATCACCGAAATTATTTTCCAGCGACAAAGAGAAGAGCACTGATTTTAACATTTTAAAAATTCTTTGGAAGCGATTTCTATTCGAAAATACTTTAAATAATATACATTAAAATTCTTTGGAAACAAATTATAGTCAAAATACCTTTAAATAATGTGCATTTTAAACCTTGAAAACCATAGTTCGAAATCATTGGAAATTAAATTCTCAAATTCTTGACTTAAATACATTTTAAATTCCAAATCAAATTATAGCCAAGTTTTATAGATTCATTTATTTATATTATGCAATAGTCAAGGTTTACAAAACAATAAATGAAAATCAAATATTATCATTTCTGACAACAAATTCATTAAGAATTTAATTTCAGAAAACTTATATTTATATATAATATAATCATCCAAAACTATTTTGTTTACCAAATTTGAAAACAACATTGTGTCGGTTTGTTCTGTTCAAGTGTTTTGGAAATCCTATCGATAGCGTTGATCAGACGAATCGATCGAAAACCCAAATCAACATCAACAACTCAAACAACACAATATATAAAACATTTTAACATTACTTTACAAGTACACTTCCTCACTTAACGATACAATAATGGATTTCAAAGCAAGGATAGAGATTCAAATTTTTGATAGACTCAAATCAAAGAGAATTTTGATTCGATAATAAGTTCGAAACAGAAGATAAGATAATTCAATTAACAGAATCGGGAGATAGACAAACTTATTTAATTCACGGGCAACCTTAACCGGGTCGTCCGTACTTCAAGAATAAGATCGATGCTGAATTCCGAGGTAAATCAACACTCGATCTCAAGAGATGGAATTCAGGTATAGCAGGTAATGGATAGCATCGTAAACCGAGGATACAGAAATCTCCGGTAAATCGATGCCTATTATAAAGGAGTTTTGCTCCGTTACGAATCATTCGAAGATTGGCGAGACCGCCGATTCATTATAAGGGTCATTCGAAATGGAGTTAGGCGATGCTCCAGAATTGAAAGAAGACGAATAGTGAGGGACACGGATGAAATTTAGAACCGCAGGGAACGTTCCAAAATTCAAACGAATCGAGTCAAAGGGAAGAGATTGAAACTCGAATGAGAGTGATTCTGTAAATACATTTACCCTATATGCTAAGTTTTGCCTAGAGCTACCAAAGCTCTGATACCAACTGTAACGACCCGATATTTTGGACCATTCGCATCCATTATAAGTGTATAGGTAGACACTCATGCCGGAATTGAAATGCTCAAACTACCGCGTTTTAATTTAAATTTGGCAAAACTAAACATATACAGTAAATAAATAATCATAGATCACAGACATAGAGTAATAAGTGCAGCGGAAATAAAAGAGATAGTAGTTCATGAAGCTACTATATAAATCTATGAGTTACATCAGAGTTAAACCAGATACAATGGAAGAGTAATATGATACATCAGATACAAATCAGAATACATCATTGGAATCATCGAATACTGAAAGCAGAATAGATGGCTGGATCTTCAAGCAAAGCTCCAACTTCAAAGGTGAGTCTCGAATACTGGTACACTCAGTCTGACCCGAGCGTAAAGCAAAACACAAAACACTCGAGTCAGGATTAACATTCTTATATCAATAAATCCAACTCAAGTGAAATAGCAATTGAAATACAAATAACTCAAAGGATGTTTGGAATAACCATCCTTTAAGGATCCGTTAAACTATCTACTATGTAGTAGTGTACGATAAGTAGATAATGTCTATCAGTAATATAAAATATCAAAATAGTGTTAAGTCATGGCCCATTCCACCCTTAACACATTTTTATTCCCAAGAGCATATACAAGACCGTAGTTTCCCCAAAACCGGAAGTCACCAGAGGGCAATCCATATACTAAAGGTACAAAACAAATCGTAGTGGTCGCGTATAGGGATACAAGTATGACAAGGCACATGAGGCAATACCCAAGGTAGTGAAACTACCGTTTGCCTGATCCGGACTGGTGAGAACGCATCGCCGCAGCGACCGCAACACCGCGAAACAACACTCCCAAAATCAAGGGTGCACCAATCGACAACAAGTAATGAGTAGTTCGAAGAAGTGTGTTCGCTTAAGGTAGCTGACCTCCATTTGGCCCGGCACGGCTCCTGTTTTAGTCATTTCCAATTTGACACAAGTGTCAAGGCTATCCATTATCGTTCTCTTTCTTCAATCATCACGTACATCATTCCAACCACTTCATTCTGGAACACAACTCCGCGTTATAGTTATTAAAGTGGTTTTCGGTTTAGACAGTGAGTATGTCCCTAACTGATTCCGGTCTCTTTAATAACCTTCGAAATTATTTCACCGATTGGTCGTTTATTTATTTCAAAACCAAATCAATTTCAATTTCAATCAGAGTTTATAAATCAACATTTCGTTTGTCTTTCTACATCAATTTCCACAATTTACGTTTCAAACTTCCAATTTCATAATTTCAAATCTTATAATTCAATGTCAATTTTTATTTAAAACAATTCAAATATTGATTCAAGTTCGTATATAAGATTCATTTCGAAATCATTTAAGTTAATTTAATTTAATCATTTAAATCAATTTAACTTCATTTATCGATTTCATTCAATATTCAGTAAGTAAATTTGCCATTCAAAACAATTTCTATTAAATTCCCAATTCATTAAATCCATTATTTAAATTCAACTTCATTATATCAAAACTTACAAATTTAATTAAATTAAATTCATCAAACCAAATTCTTTAAATTTCAAGTCTTACATTAATTTCAATAAATCACATTTTATTTCTTGTTAAAGAAATTCAGTTTCACTTATTTACTTACTTAAATAACTTTCCAAAACTTAATTAATAAAGAAACTCAATTTCAATTATTTACGAAGTAAAATTCACTTATTCCAAAGTTTAATTTCTCTTATTAAAGAATTCAATTCAATTTAATCATTAAATAATTCAATCTTATTTAATTATTAAATAATTCAAAACTTAATTATTAAATAATTTCAAGGTTTAATAATTTCAAACTTATTTATAATTTCAAACTTGATTATTAAATCATTTCAAACTTAATTCAATCATTTCTCAAATTAAACAACATTCTTTCATCAATTACATTGTTAATATTTTGTTTCAGATTATTAAATATTCACATTTAAATTTCATTAAAATTTAAATTTCAACTTCGTTTCAAAACTATTATTTATTCCAATAAAATCTTCAATTTATTTTTAAATCAAATTATTGACCAATCGGGTTTTATTAATTTTTCTATCCTAAGTCAAGTTTTATTTGGGTATTTATCATTTCAACCCGATTCCAACTCAATTCAAAATCAAAGCATAACAAAGGGAACTTGCAGTGTGATAACTGGGATGGTGTCAAAGTAAATAAACAAGCAATAACAACAATCAATAACAATCCAATAATCAATTCAAATAATCCCGAAATAATCGTATTAATTCACATTGTTGTTTGTGCGAATTAATATAATTATTTCTAGAATCTACACTATCATTTCATGTAGATTAAAGATTATTACACTAATAATTATACAGTTCTTCACTTGTCATTCATTATTTAAATTTCTATTACATAAATTATTCAACATACATTCAATGGTTCAAAGTATAGTTAACACTATTCTACGTGTCAATTTATTTAACATTTAAAGGGGTCATACTATACAAATTTAACTAATCAAATTCAACTATTCTATATCGAGTTCAATTACATACTATTTATCATTTTACATTAACAGTTTAACGTCCAATATAAACATCAACAATCAATCAATTATCAGCCAAACAGTATTATCATTGCATAAATAATTAACAGATAATTGTGTCAGATGTCATAGGTGAACTGATACAGGTAATAGCATATATAACAGTGTAATTAACAAACAGCAGCATATTTCAATTGTCATTTCAATTGAAATCAAATTTAATAAATAAAAGAACGTTAATCGTGAGTGATTGCTCACCTTTAGAGGCTAGAGAGTACAGAAGATGACACAGATACGCACACTGATACAGACACTGAAATTTGAATGACGAACCGAAGCAAAGAGAATTCAGCACAAATAAAGCTGATAATAAGAATAGACAAAAATCCAATCAGAACAGGGTCGATGAAGAAAATCGGAATAAGCGACTTATTATATATATAGATACTTCGATAAAAGCATGCACAGGAAACTGCAGCATATATATATATATATGTATATACTTTTTTAAAACATGTAATGTAATACTCCATATAACAGCACAATATACCTTGTACAAAATATAACTAAATTTCCCATTTGTATTTGTTCAAAATTTCAAAATATGCATTTAATAACCATAAATCAAAATCATATATATATATATAAAGTAAATCTTTATAACCATTACATACCAACAGCATAAATAAAATACTCCTATGTATATATAACTATTATATAAATCAACTTATAAATTTAAAGCTCAATAGACCATATGTATGAACTAATATATACATGCAGACATTCTATATCCTATCCATATATAATTTATACCAATAGATACGATGCAATACTACTATAAGCTTATACATACCAACATGAATGAATATAAATATATATAAACTAACAGATATATATATAAGTATTTGTCTTAAACTAACAGTTTCAAATATACACTTAAACATCCTTCAAACAATATAGTCATATATATATACAAACGACACAATATATATATATATAAACTTATAAATTCTAAGACTCAACAGATCCAATAAATAGACAAATAGATATGTACAAAGTCAACATATATAAACAGAACATTTGATATACTATACGAAAATATATATGTACCTTATCATTATATATATACACCTTATTATCTCAATATGTTATATTACACCAAAGCTTGATAAAACTTTGTATATATATATATAAATAAATTATACAAAACTATATCAGTATACAGTTACAAAATTATAGTTTAAAAATCTATATTCATCACAAAGTTAAAATATCTGTACATGTGATGTTCTAAAACAACCCAATGAGCCAAAAGTTGAGAAGAACAAATAGAATGAATATATACTCACATATAAATCAACTCACATTATTATTATAACATATAGGTTACAGATTTTAAAACACGTATTAAAACAGAGCATATATATGTCCCACTATATAACTTAAACTGATATATATATATATAACTTATATAGGTAATATACAACTTATGAAAACTTACATGCATATATATAATCAACTGATTATATCAACCTCTCATAAGCATCTATATAAATATAACAGAGAATATACCTGGAAAAAAAACAAGCTGACTTGGCCGAAGAAGAAGGAGGCAGGGAAAGGGTGATGGGCCGGACTTGGTCGGAGGAGAGTCTGGGTTTGCAGGCGAGGTCAGGGAGGTCGGTGCTAGCCATGGGGCAGCGGGTCGGGTCAGGGGAGGCGAGATGGGTGGTGTGGTGTGAAATAACGTGGTGGAGTTGCAGTTTTTGGGAGGCTCGGCTAAGGAGTAAGGCGGTGTAGGGGTAGTGATGGTGTCTCGGGCTGCTGCGGAGGGGGCCAGATCTGGGAGGTTGCGGTGGAAAGTTTGGTACGGTGATGGCAACGTGGTGTAAGGTGGGTGGTGGGTTCGACATTGGGAGGTGATTCGTGAGTGGAAAGATGGGGAGATGAGGATACTTGCAAAAGTGGAAAAATGGCTACAGATAAAGGAATGCAACTTGGATTATCATTTGTATAAAATAATTTTTTTTTCTTTCTTAGAATCAATAGAGTTAAAGAAGCAGCAAACGAATGGACGAGAACAAAATGGACCAAAATTTTATTTAACGGTGGGGATATTGAAAGCCACCGTTTGAATTTCTGGGAAAAATAAAAGGAGGATGGCTGTTTGATTTCAAGGTGGGAAACGAATGGACACAAGGAATTCAAAAGGCTTAAATACGGAACCCGATACGGTTAACCGTTCGCAAATTCCGCCGTGCACCGAATTCCGAAACCCACAAATGAATATATCGTGGTGATCAGCGTGATGGGACGATCAAAACGGTATACAGATGCCAATGGTACGATTGAATTATAAAAATTCGAATTTTTATACTAGCGAAAAATGCGAGAAAACGTAAGAAAATAAGATCGACGGAGCTAAAGATGTCCGAATTTTGAAAAACGAAAAATAGCATTCACTCAGAAGATGGTTTATAATTTTTCTATGTAAAAATATTTAGGTTCCGAAAACATTTTATTTTCATCGCTTTTTAACTGATTAAATTGAAGTAAATTTACGCGCGAAATAAACTTCCATATTTTCGGACAAAAATTTACCAGTTGCTATGTTTAACTAAACGCATTCCAAATATCAAATTTATATTTCAAAATTTTATCGTTTAAAATTTCGCAAAATTTCAATTAATAACGTTATTAAAAACCGGTTAAATTTACGGGTTGTTACACAAATTCACTATGCCAGCTATCCACTCCTGCGACGGGACGAACGACCCAAAACCCCATTTATAAAAGTATAGCTAGTATATGGACGAAGCCAATGTTCCAAAGGTTGTTCGCTGCCGATGTTTCCCAATCTTTCTAGAAGGAGTTGCGTCTATGTGGTTCACCAGACTTCCCCGGAGATCTATTTCTACCTTTGACCAACTTGTAAAAAAATTCCTTGATCAGTTCAGGCTCTATACCGCGCAACCAAAGGATATCATGTCCCCATCCGGATTGTTCCAGGGCAGCAATGAGTCGCTAAAATCTTTCATTAACTGGTTCAATACTGCGGTGGCGGAAGTAAGCAACCCTAATGAGGACATGGTTTTTATGGTGTTAGTACGTGCCATTCACTCAAAGATTGAGTTTGGGAAATGGATTAAATTAATCAGCCTACCACCAGGAATGACTTCAATCATAAAGCAAGCCAATACTTAAGATTATAGGAAGCACAAGAGCTGGAAAGAAAGTCTTCTGGTGTGCAATGGATGAACATCGGACAGAGCAATGTAGCAACAAATTAAAAGACGTGCGATTATGGAACTGCTCAAGGAGTCGTGGGAAAATATGGGAATCAAAAAAGGAGTAATCATAACTCTAATAAAATAAATAGCAATGGTAGAAACAAAAGATTTATGGAGTTTAGATAGGAAGATTATACCCCTCTAAATGACACTTTGGAAAATATTTATCTTGCAACATAGAAAACCAAAGAATACAAGAAACCCCCTAGAAGAGAGGCAACTGAGCAGCAAAAGCGCTTAGGGAAATCCTACCGTTTCCACGAGTCACATAGCCAAAATACAAATGAATGCCGTCACCTAAAGAATCTCATAAAAGAGTTGATCTAAGACAATAAGCTCCAGCAGTACGTGAAAAAGCCACAAAACCCGAATCAACCTGGGACCCCTCAGCCTTCTTGAGAACAAAGAAATAAAGCTGGAACTAGTGACGGAGGTTCGAAATGAACCGACCAAAGGCTCATTTTTGGAACAATATTTGGGGACCATAACCCATGCAAAGGAGTTAGGGAGAAATGGAACAGTACGCGTGTTCGTTGAAACATGCTCCAAAGACTCATGTCTTATAATAGATTATGAATCTCCGGTCAAGCTGCAAAAGGTTCTCAGTGATGATACAGTGTTCCAAACTCGGGACATCGAAGGGATCAAAGCTCCAACAGTCGATCCGATAGAGGTGACAGTTGGAATCGGAACCGCCGTAGTTCGATGACTGTTGGTCGATAGTGGAAGTTCTATTAATATACTTTTCAAACGTACTTTTGACCAGATGAAAATCAGCATGAAAAGCATCTCCGCATGCCAAACAAAGATCTAAGGGTTCACTGGCGAGCCCAAGCAACCTGTGGGAACAATCGACCTACCTGTGGAGCTAGGAGAGGGCGATCAAATAGTCACCCTCATCCAAAATCTTGTAATTGTGGATGAAATGTCAACATACAACGCCTTCTTAGGGCGGCCTACCCTAGTAAATTTCAAAATAGCTCTGCCCCAATGGTGTCTAACCATGAAGTTCCCTAGTGCATATGGAATTGGAGTGGTGAAAGGAGATCAGTGTGCTGCCAAAGAATGTTACATTAAAGAATTACGCAAATTCAGAAGAAAGGAAAAGGGGAAGGACGTAAGGAGAACTCTCCACATCTATGAACCCTCCGAATAGCAACTATAGTGCCTCCTCTAGCTTGGGGACCATAGCCGATTTGACTAGGCTTTCGACCCTAGAAAGAAGAGCTCAGGGGAGGAATGGGCAGCGCGGGTAGAATTGACGGTGTCTGTCCATGTCGACATGGACGATCGAACTAAAGTTTTGAAAATTTGATCGCACCTTGGAAACAAGATGCGTATGGAACTTATTAAATTTCCCCGTGCTAACTTGGATGTGTTCGCGTGAACCGATATGTGTGGGGTATCTCCAGAAATCACATGTCACGCACTCAATATAGACCCCAACTTCACACAAGTAAAGCAAAAAAGGTGCAGCTTAGGCCCCAAACGGTCCAAGATGCTAAGAGAAGAAGTGGACAAGTTAATGGCTAACGGTTTTATCCATGATGCTACCTATCCAGAGTGGGTATCTAATCCGGTCTTAGTCAAAAAGTCCAATGGGAAGTGGCGAACCTGTATCGACTACTTAGACTTAAATAAGGTTGGCCCAAAAGACAGCTTTCCTCTCCCTAGAATAGACCAACTTGTGGACGGAACGGCAGGAAATGAGCTGCTATCACTCGTGGATGCATACTCTGGGTACAAACAAATCCTGGTGCACGAACCTGATCAAGAAAACACCAGCTTCATCACCGACCTGGACCTATACTGCTACAGAGTAATGCTATTTTGTCTGAAGAACACAGGGGCAACTTATCAAAGGTTTGTAAATACCATGTTCAAGTGGCAGATCAAGAAAACGGTGAAGGTTTTTTTAGACAACATGTTAAAGTCAAATCGCGAGAAACTATTAACCACCTGGACAACCTCTCTGAAATGTTCGAGATACTCCGAAAGTATGGGATGAAACTCATTCCACTCAAGTGTCACTTCGTAGTGGCCTCCAGAAAATTCCTAGGATTCATCGTAAGTACTAGGGGCATCGAAGCAAATCCTAACCAAATCACGGCACTACGAGAAGTCCAATTTCCGAAGAATAAGAAGGAACTGAAAAGTTTAAATGGAAAAGTTGTACTGCTAAGTCGATTTATCTCAAAAGCTACCGACAAGTGTATACCTTTCTTCGATGCGCTGAAGAAAGGAAAGAAGAACTTAGAATGGAGTGAAGCTTGTCAAATAGCATTCGAAGAACTACTACAACACATGGAGGCTCCGCCAACCCTATCAAAACTCATGGATAGAGAAGACTTGTTCATTTACTTAGCAATCTCACCCCAAGCATTGGGCACCGCTATGTAGCATGAAGAGGCAAAAATCCAACGACCCATGTAATACATTAGCATGCGGTTTACTGGAGTAGGGAAAAACTATCCGAAACTGGAAAAGCTAGCATATTGCCTCTTGATAGCATCTAGGAAGTTACGGTCGTACTTTCAGGCCCATCCAATTAAAGTGTTGACTGAACAACCCCTAAAGCAAGTGTTATACCGACTAGAAACTTACGGGCGACTACTAAAGTGGAATATAGAGTTGAGTCAATACGATATCACATACCACCCAAGGAAAGCCATCAATGGGCAAGCGTTAGCCGACTTCATCGCCGAATTCACCACACGGGATGATGAGGAAGATGTTTAGGTGGAAGTAGGCAAGCATTGGAAACTCTTTGTCGATGGCGCATCTAACAACCTCTATTCGGGAGCAGGAGTAGTGCTTGAAACCCCCGCAGGGCAAGCCATTAGCTATGCCTTGCGCTTGGAATTCCCAACTACAAATAACGAAGTGAAATATAAAGCACTAATTGTTGGACTTAAAGTTGTGAAAGAGCTCATATAAAATTTATTCACATATACAACGACTCCCAACTGGTCTCTGTCTAGTAAGAGGGAAGTACCGAGCACGTAGGGAGAATCTTGCCCCATACCTGTCCATAGTACAAGAACTGCTAAGCGACATCGAACACTACACTATAACTCACATTCCACGGGAGCAAAACACCAAGGAAGATTATTTGGCTAAACTGGCAAGTTCTGAAGAAGCTCAGCCATTGGGACAAGTCCCAGTTGAAACTCTAACCAACCCAAGCGTGTAGACGAAATGGACGTCGACTGGATCCTCGAAATCACCGTCGAACCAGATACGTGGATGACACCGATAAAGGAGTTTTTACTTATAGGGACTCTTCTAACTGACCGGAATCAACGGAAAAAGCTTCTCCGAAAGGCACCGCGATTCATGATACAAGATGGAGTACTCTACCGAAGGGGATTCTCGACCCCCCTTCCTAAGGTGCGTTTCCGATGACGAAGCTCGACGAATCCTAAAGAAAATGCATGAAGGCGAATGTAGAGACCACACTAGGGGGCAAACCCTGTCAAAGAAAGTCCTACGGTATGGATACTTCTGGCCAACAATAAACCACGATGCTGCAGACTATGCCAAATAATGTGATCGCTGCCAGAGATTCAGCAAAATTAAAAGAACTCCTTTAACGGAGCTAACGTAGATGGTCAGCCCATGACCATTCACAATATGGGGAATATACTTGATTGGCATCCTACCAATAGCAAATGGAGGAGCCAAATATGCTATAGTTACCGTAGACTATTTCACAAAATGAGCCGAAGCAGAACCGCTGGCCACCATAACCAAAAAGAAAGTGATTAACTTTGTTACTGAAAACATTATTTATAGGTTTGGTGTGCCATATAAATTTATTATTGACATTGGAACCCAGTTCGAAAGCAACGAGTTCAAAGACATCTGTAAATGCTTCCGTATTGAGAAAAGTCTCTTAGCAGTAACTCATCCACAAGCAAACAGGCAAGTGGAAGCAATAAACAAGATCATCAAATCCACCATCAAAAAGCGACTAACTAAAGCCAAGGGAAACTAGGTTGATGAACTTCCACTCGCACTATTGGCTTACCGAATCACCCACAAAATGGCAACTGACCACACTCAATTCGCCCTGGCGTATGGCTCAGAGGCAATAATCCCAATTGAATTGGAAGTCCCCTCGCACCAAAGGAAAATTTTAAATCGAAAGAAAAACGAGCAGCTACTACTAGAATCATTAGATATGATTGATGAAAGAAGAGAAGAAGCGGAGTTGAGAACCGCCGCCCACCAAAAATGGATCGCACGGTACTTCAACTCCAATATTCACAACCAAACTGTCGAAGTGGGAGACCTTGTGCTCAAGCGAGTCTACCCCATTCCGAGGGCCTTCGGAACAAACTGGGAAGGACCGTACGTCATCAATCAAAAGCTAAGAGATGGAATTTTCAAGATAACAACCGTCGATGGAATACAAATTCCCAAGGCCTGGAATAGTGAATCACTACACCATTACTTCGTTTCAAAACAACTATATGTACTCTCTATTTTTTTTAGCAAATAAGCCATCCCAGAATGCCGGGGGCATTGTAAATAGGCAAAAAATCTATCCTGCTTTCCTTAATAAAATTTGATTCGCACTTTTGAACCGACAAAACTGTGTTCATAATAAATAATCACCGGGTCGATGGAAGCATATCGACTCAAGTCGCTGGAACGTCGGAACCCAATCCTTGCCTTATAAAAACTGTGGTTGCTCCGGCAACATCGGGAAGGATCGAAACATACGCTTCTTGCATTGTTCGAAGATAGGCAACGCCATGGAGCATCAAAAGCTGCGCATTCCATAAGCCGTGCCAGAACATACGCTCCTTGCGTTGCCCAAAGATAGGCAATGCCGAGGAGCACCAAAAGCCACACATTCCATATGCCGCGCCAAAACATACGCTCCTCGTATTGCTAGAAGATAGGCAACGCCGAGCAGCACCAAAAACCGCACATTCCATAAGCCGTGCGAAAACATACGCTCCTTGCATTGCCCAAAGATAGGCAACGCGGAGGAGCACCAAAAGCAGCGCATTCCATAAGCCGCGCTAGAACATACGCTAATCGCATTACCAAAAGATAGGCAATGCCGAGGAGCACCAAAAGTCTCGTATTCCATAAGCCGCGCCAAAACATATGCTCCTTTCGTTGCCCAAAGATAGGCAACCGAGGAGCGCGAAAAGCCGTGTATTCCATAAGCCGTGCCAAAACATACGCTCCTCACGTTGCCCGAAGAAAGGCAACGCCGAGGAGCGCCAAGAGCCATGCTATCCTTAAGCCATGCCAAAACATACTCTCCTCGCGTGGCCCGAAGATAGGCAACACCGAGGAATTCCAAAAGCTGCTCATTTCTTAAGTCGCACACTAACTCTTAAAAAAATCAAGTTCCGCATGCTAACCGAAGAGAGGCGACTCCGAGGAACATCATAGAAAAATCACCCTCCTAAAGCATAAACTCCTCATGTTGTCCGAAGATAGGCCATGTCGATCCAGAACACACCGCATCTCATAAACAGCGCATGTTACACAAAAAATCAACATTTCGACTAAGTCGAAAGGTCTTTCAACAAAGACAAGGGAAAAGAAGCACAGCCCAAACCTTTCGAAGGAGTCAAAGGGATGCAGTCATCAGAGTTTAACAGTCCCAATCCTTTCGAAGGAGTAGAAAGGTTCCATCTCTCGGTATCTAAGAAGTTCTTACCTTTTGAATAGGATGAAGGAGTCAAAGAAAGTGTGAGCAACTCCATAGAGACCTTTTCGAAAGCATAGCAAGAATTTCGAACCGGTTGAAACACATCCAGAGTACCTTTCGATAATGTTGAAAGCTTTATTAAGAAAGCAGCACTCATAAGTCAGCAAAGAATGAAAGACAACCTTTCGACAACATTGAAGGGAAGCACAACTCTCGACAACAATCAGATGAAGAGAAACCTTCCGACAGGGTCGAAGGGCTCACAACAATCAAGTGAAGAGCAATCTTTCGACAAGGTCGAAAGGTTCAAAACAGCATAAAGGAGGCAAACCCCTCGACATAGTCGAAAGGTTCATGAAAACATAAAGAAAAGCAAACCTTTCAACAAAGTCGAAAGGACCATAGTAGCAGATGAAAGGAAAACCTTCCGACAAAGTCGAAAGGTTCACGGCTGCATATAAAAGGGAGACCTTCTAACCCGGTCGAGAGCATGGAGTCGAACGGGGGCCGCCTGCATCTATAAATAAGACCCAAGGGCAAATTTTTTGGGGATCTGAATTCTCTCATTCTAACCTTGTATTTTCTTAATCAATACATTGTAATCATAATGGAGTGCTGATTTGGGGATTTAATAAAATAGAGTTTTTCATGGATAGAGAGGGAAGTCTAATGCTTTAATAATTACTTTACTATTTTCTTATACTTTTGTTGGATTAACTCCTAATTGCAGGTTCAATATCACCAAAAGGTTCTTGTCGACAAGGTCAACAACACTTTTGATACAGTTACCTACTACAACCTTTCGAAATCTTTGACCCTACAATCCTAACCCTTCGACAAGGTCGACAACTTAATTGGATCAACATCCACTAAAACCTTCTGAAATCATTGAATTTATGGTTTAAACCTTTCGACAAGGGTGATAATACATTTGGTCTAAACATCAACACCTGTACCATCCGAAGTGATCAACTTTGTGGCATAAACCTTTCGACTAAGTCAAATCTCCTCCTTAAACATGGATACCTGGACTTACAAGGCCTAATCCAAAAGAAACTGTTCCTATACCTTTCGAATGGGTTCAAACAAACATCATACAAGTGATCTAACCTTTCGACAAGGTCGAAAGCTTCTACATATCCACCAAGAAGTTTGATATTCAACCTAAACCCAAAGAGGACAATCAACCCAACCTTTCGATAGGATTAAAATCAACCTTAAAGGAACCATCTCAAAGGATTTCAACATAACCAAAAGAAAAGGTTTTGAAAGAAGACCTCATACAAGTTCAACTAAGATGAAAGGTAACTTAAATCAAAGACTCAACCTTTCAACGACGTTAAAAGGTTCAACCCAAGAATCAACAACGAGCAAGTCCAAATTTAAAGGATATCCACAAGGGTATCATATCCTTCATTCAAACTAGTCTATCCACTCTTCTTGGAATAACTTTAGGGTGTTGACAAAATATCTTGTCAACAGCTCGTCAACCACTTCAATGATTGAAAACAATGGGCACAACTCCAACAAAATTGGAGTGATACGAACCAACAGGAAAGCTTCAACCGATGACACCTAATGATTAAGGCTGTCCTCAGTCAACCCATGTAATGTGATCCTCAAAAAAACACATATGTTGCATGCCTACCGGAATATCACCAGAAACTTGGATTACATGCCAAAGTTGCAAAACTTGTGGAAAAAGGAAAATTAAGCTACAACTTAGCCAAATTTCGAGTTTAGTATGAAAGTTATCCAAACATAAGTTACCGGTCATTTGAAGTAACCGCCCTATTAACTGGGGGGCATACACCGATACTCAAATAAAAACTACTGAAAACAATAAATTCACAAGTTCTGTTACTCCGAACAGAAAATTGTTGCTCCAAATAAATAAAAAATTGGAGGCAATTACAAAATTGGATAAGTGTAAACAAAAAATGCACAAGTACAAAGAATACATATGAATAGACAAACAAGAATACAGTAAAATATCAATGTAATGCTTATAATTGTCTTTACACAGAGTCAAAACGTGGGGACTGTACCCACACAACACTGTCCAACAAAAAGAAAAGACAAACTCCACAACATAAATCAAATCGGTCGTCACACAAGCTCCTCAACACTTCCTTCCATCGCTCCTCTTTCTGCCCATTGTTCGCAGCTTCTGCTTCTTCTCAGGAGTGGTGTCATTGGCGGTAATATCAACAAACTACCTAGTGGAAATGTCCTCCTCTTGCTCCACAGCCTTCTTAAAAGATTGTCCATTTGCTTTGTGCTTTTGTGATTTGCGGGAGCTCTTCGAGGCTTTGATCACTTCGATCTTTTCCTTCTTGATCGCGACCTGTTCATGCAGAGTCTTACGAGGCTGATACTTCTGAACTTCCTGCTCCTTAATGTCTGCCACTGTTACGTCACCTTCCGAAGACACAGAGGGGTCATCCAGGCTATGAACCACAGCTTTATTTCTGGACTGCGGCCTAGGCTGCAAGCCAGACACGGACATGGAAACAGGAACAGGAACATAGACGACCAAAGAGGGGTTAGAAATAGCAACATGTCCGAGTGTTGAGGAGGCTGGCACATCAACAGGAAAGGTAGACAGACCTATAAGATCAAATAAAAAGGCATTAAATTCTTCCTGCTCTTGCGGCGTAATTTGAAAGCTCCCGAACTCAAAGGAAGCAAGAACATTACCTACACTAGAGGAATGGTCGAGAATGTCGACTTCATACTCACCGCCTTTACCTTCTTTCAATGGCTCCACTACCCGAGGAAGAGTCTCAAGCTGTGAACTTGCTGGCAGGTCGTGGGGCTGCCCTGATGATTCACCAGCGCCAGAAATAAAAGGCTTGGTGAGCGCTTTGGTGGCAGCTGTCAAGGCTGCATCGGTACCTTCTTTCACTCTTTCAAGTCGTAAAATTTCTCAGCCCTCGAGCAACGCTTTTTTTGATTCCTCATTAAGGTAAGCATCCTCCAACTCCCGCTCGGTGTCGACAATACCGCTATCAGCAAAATGGGACAAGATTTCTTCCCAGACCAAAGCGAGTGTAACGACCCGTATTTTTCACGGATCGAAAAGTGTGTCAAATCTGGAATTTTAGCATTTTCATGTCATTTCAGATTTTTAGGCAGATTTGTCTAAGTCCTAGGTCGTACGCGACCTAAATGTTGTTGGCGACTTAGAGAAGATCTGCGACCTAAGGGGATAGGTAAGTTAAAGGATAGGTCTGGGTCGAGTTGCCGACTTAAGGGAGTGACCGACCTAAGTGATAAGTCGTGACCGACTTAAGAGGCTTAGACGACCTAAGGAAGAATAGTAGGCGACCTAAGTATTCTGGGGAAGAGTTGGGTCGGCAACGACCTAAGGGAATGTTGTGAGCGACCTAAGAGTTTCGGTGAGCTAAGTGTTAGGTCGGCAGGGTGAGTTAGCGACCTAATGGTTACCGGGTTAGCGACTTAGTATCTTGGAGCGACCTATAGGTTAGCGACCTAAGAAGGGTAGCATGTTAGCGACTTAAGGGTTGGCGACTTAAGTTGTTAGGTCGTAGGAAATAGTTTAAGTATTAGGTCGCGTGTATTCTAAGTCGTAGGTCGCGCGAGTGTTAGGTCGCTGGGCTTTGGCTTAGTAGTTAGGTCGAAGTCCAGTTGTTTGCGACTTAGGTTAGGTCGCGTGTTGTTTTAGGTCGACATGTGTTAGGTCGCGTAGGAGCCTAAGTTGTTAGGTCGCAACCCAACTGAGTCGTAGGTTGTTAAGTCGCTTAGATAGTTTAAGTGTTAGGTCGTAGCCTATGCTTTAAGTCGAAAACGACCTAGGAGTTAAGTGTTAGGTCGTAATATCGTTAGGTCGTAAGATGGGGAGGCCTGTTAGGTCGCTAAGCGCGTAAGAGGTTAGGTCGCGCGTGCGATGAGTCGCTGGGTCTGGCTAAGTCGTAAGGTCGAAGACTGTTATGTCGCGTGCATCTATTAGGTCGGAGAGGCTTAGGTCGGAAACGACCTAGGGAGATAGCCGAGTTACGACTTAGGGGCAGTTTTCAGCTATAAATAGGAGAGCTTCTCTTCATTTTTGGGATCCGGATTTTGAAGCGACGAAGTGCTGCCATTTTGAGAGCTCGACATCTACACTTCTTCACTTCTTTTCTCCACTCTAATCTAGTGCTTCCATCCATCCAAATCGAAGATCAAGATTGAAGATTCAAGAGCTTAGATTGAAGATCTTCATCTTTTCAAGAGAGATTTCTTCATTTGAAGCGGATTTGTGATAGATCTAGCTTAGTTCTTCGCTGTCCAGATCTGAAGTTGATATCTTTTGGATTGTTTAGGTGATTTGGTGAGTGGTGATTATCTCTCACACGGATCCAAAGGAGTAGATCGGATTGTTGGCTCGATTTGGTGTTAAATTAGTGATTTCCATGCATTTTCTTCATCCTATGTGTAGATCCATATAGATCCATTGTTCATGATGATGTTGCATCCATTTTATCATATGTTAACCTATGCAAGTTCATTCATCAAGTTTGTAGAGATATAATCCATGTTTTCATGCTTATTGGACTTTCAACTCTTTAATTACGAAAATGCCATTATTGTTATAATTGTCTACTTAGATCATTTTTGAATGCTTGATTTCTTGGATTGATGTTTGATTTGATTGATTATTATGAACTAGATGATTGATGATTAGATTTAGACCGAAGACGATTCAAAAGCTAAGGGAAAGGCTCTTGAATTGGAAAAGCTGCTCGTGGCATATGTAGCGGGATGATGAAGCTCTTATGCATAGATTTGATGATATGTTGAGATGGGGCTTTGCGAGGATGTAATGAAGCGAGGCAATCATATGATGAAGACTTGGTCTAATCCAGACGGGATCATTCCAAGCATGTTGATAACTCGGTGATATGATTCGAGTTGAGGATAATGAATGGATATGAGAATAGTCGTCGAGGAGGATGACTAGGAGGCTTGGATAGCATCGTTGTTGAAGGTTCTAGCATGCTCTAAGCAAGGGTACGTTTGGGCAGATTCGATAGTCCCAACGGCCAACTGTTAATGGTCGAGTACTCTGGGCAGATTCGATAGTCCTAGGCACGGGCTGCGACGACGTGCGGGAGTTATGTCTAGAACCGGGGTTTCCATTAGCCCTTGACGGACGGCTGAAAGAATGTGCCGGTCATTCAATTAACGGTGATATCGAAGCAATGATAACAGTGATAGCCAGAGTCATGGATGTTTGGTTGTATCGTCATTCGGACTCAAGAGCGGTATTTTCTGGGTGCTTATCTGATTTAGGCCTTGGTACTTGGAAAACATCGCCCTTGACTCGAGTGATAGTAGCTTTACTTTAAATTGTATGCTCTGCTATGTTTGCTTCTGCTTAGTGTGTGTCTGGGGGCTATCACTGTAGAATGAGGTTGGAGTGGGAGGGTTGTATTCCTATTCCTTTTCCTTTATGCTCTTTTGGTATGTTGTTAGTTAATTTACTGCTCACTAAGACTGTTGTCTGACTCAAGGCTTTATGTTTTAATTCTTATTGCCTTGGGCTGTTCGTCCATTTTGGGACGGGCAGACTAGGTAGCAGGTGACAGGTGCTGTTCTCCTCTCACGATGCTGATATCGAAGACGAGCTGGAGGGTTGCATATTATCTTCTTATTATATGTACTGGATATTCCGCTGTTTTGTATTCTCTGAGAGATATGTAGTGAGGCTTGATGTGTTGACTATGTGGATGCTTGTATTCAACTATTATGGAGTTTTATATGATGTCATTTTGTTCTGTAAAGCTTCACTATACATATGTTCTATTGTATTTTGTCCATGCGCTGTGAGTAGTACGATAGATTCTTTTGTTTTAAATCTTACCTTGACAATCGTCCATGGTCGCCTGGCACACTTTACAGCGCTATATCTCAAGATTCTGTGCAGGGGTCATGGGCGGTCGTCACATTTGGTATCAGAGCATTGGTTAATCGATTTTACCCAACGCTCGCTGAAGTAACTACGTATGAGAGACGTAATTGTATTTTGATGGATGAATACTATATATAATATAGTAGCTTGGTAGAGTTTGAGTCCTTTGTGCAGTTGTTTCTCTAAATGTTCTAATCATTCCTTTTTATAGATATTGAGAATGAGTCGAAGGGGGAGACCAGCTGCTAGGGAAGGCCGTGCTACTGAAGAGACTGCTGATTATGCAGCCATGTTCGAAGCTATGATGACTTCGATCATGAGGAGGATACCAGTTCCGGGGGCGGCAGTAGATGTTGGAGTTCAAGTCCAAACTCCGAAACCAGTGGATTTTGCTAAGCTGTGCAAGGATTATACTGCTCTTGGAGGGAAGGTTTTCTTGGGAACAGAATCAACTATCGAAGTCCAGAGATGGATAGATGCTTGTAGAAGGATCTTTGGTGATTTGGGAATTGATGATGCAACTAAGAGGAAGTTGGCATCGAGGCAGCTTCAAGGGAGAGCCTCTGATTGGTGGAACTCTATTACCATCACTACTGCGGAGGAAGAGATTACTTGGGAGCAATTCCAAGCTAGATTTGAAGCTAAGTTCATTTCTACAGCTCAGAAGTCTGTTCTGTTCAAGAAGTTTGTGGAGCTCAAGCAGGGTGGAAGATCTGTTCTTGAGTATGTTTCTGAGTTTGAAGCTTTGTCCAAATATGCCCGGTCATATATTGAATCTGCTTATCAGAAGAATGAGAAGTTTGTGACCGGTTTGGATAGTTATCTTGGGAGACAGTTGGTGGATCATTTGGACGATTCATTTGAGAAGCTTGTGGAGAAAGCTCTTAGGCATGAGAGTCTGTTTCCTAAGGAAGGACCTGTTGTTGCTGTTACCAAGGGAGAATCTAAACCACAGCAGGGTGGAAACCAGAAGAGGAAGCAGCAGCAGCAGAAGGGTAAGGATGGCCAGAAGAAGCCGAAAGGCGAGGTGACTTGCTACAATTGTCAGCAGAAGGGCCATTTCTCGAAGGATTGTAAGAATCCGAAGGCACCGATGAAGTGTCACAACTGTGACAAGCCGGGGCATTTCAGGAAGAATTGTCCAGAACCAAGGAAGGACAGGCAGATTGTGCAAGCCTATGCTTTAGGAGCTGTTCCGTCGTCTTCAAAAGCTCCTACTGCTGAAGAGAAGGGAAAGAGTGTGGTTGTTCAAGGTACTCTTTTCCTATGTGGTGTTCCAGTTAGAGTTCTGTTTGATACTGGAGCGTCGCATTCGTTTGTTTGTAATGAACTAGTAGGCCGGTTAGGTTTGGAACCGGATATTGTTGATAGGCCATTGGTTGTGACTAATCCAGTTGGGGGTTCGTCTTGTTTGTGTATGTTATGCCGTGGTCTAGTTGTATCGAGTCATGGTTGCTCTTTTGTTTGTGATTGCTTTGTTCTGAACTTTGCGGGGTTCGGAATTATTTTGGGTATGGACTGGCTTAGGAAGTATGCGGCTAAGGTTGATTGTGAAAGGTTGGAAGTGACAGTCGAGAATGTGGAGGGGCGAAAGGTTGTGATACGATGTAAGCATGAAGAAGGCGTCTTCATGAGCTTCATGTATTCGCTGGTTGTTCCACGGGATGGACTGTCATCAGTGCCGATCGCTAATGGGTTCGAGGATGTCTTTGACGAAGTCAAAGGGTTGCCGCCGCATAGAGAGATCGAGTTTCGTATAGATCTAGTTGAAGGAGTCAGGCCTGTTGTGATACCTCTTAGGCGGATGGCGCCTAGGGAACAGCAAGAGTTGAGGGTGCAAGTTGATGACCTTTTACAGAAAGGATTCATTCGGCGTAGTGTGTCCGAGTGGGGTGCACCAGTTGTGTTTGCAACTAAGGCAGATGGGTCATTGAGATTATGTGTGGATTATCGTGAGCTGAATAAGGTGACTAAGAAGAACAAGTATCCATTGCCGAGAATAGATGACTTGTTTGATCAGCTTCACGAAGCTAAGGTGTTTTCTCAGATGGATCTGGCAACGGGATTTCACCAGTTGAGAGTTGCTAAGGATAGTGTGCCGAAGACTGCTTTTCGAACACCATCCGGTTTCTTTGAGTGGCTGGTAATGCCGTTTGGATTGACTAACGCGCCAGCATATTTTGTGGATCTTATGAATAGAGTGTTCAGAGATCAGTTGAACAAGTTCGTACTTGTGTTCGTGGATGATATTCTGATTTATTCCAGAACGGAAGAGGAGCACAAGACGCACTTGCGTATTGTTTTGGAAATCTTACGGAAACATCAGCTGAAGGCTAAGTTTTCGAAGTGTCACTTCTGGAAGAGTGAAGTGAGGTTCTTAGGCCATGTGATTTCTGGAAATGGAATAGCGGTTGATCCCGCTAAGGTGGCAGCAATCCAGGATTGGGTTAGACCTAAGAATGCATCTGATGTGAGAAGTTTTCTTGGATTAGCAGGATATTATCGACGGTTTATCAAAGACTTCTCCAAGATAGCTGCACCGTTAACAGGATTGACGAAGAAGAACCAAGTGTTCAGTTGGGATGCTAAGTGTGAGCAAGCTTTCGGAATCCTGAAAGAGAGATTGACGAGTGCTCCTGTTTTGACTATTCCAAGTGGGAATGATGAGATGGTGGTTTACACCGATGCATGTGGTACTGGACTTGGAGCAGTGCTGATGCAGAAGGATAAAGTTGTTGCGTATGCCAGTCGACAACTGAAGCCGCATGAAAGGAATTACCCGACTCATGATTTGGAGTTAGCGGCGATTGTATTTGCTCTGAAGATGTGGAGACATTATCTGTTGGGAGTTCGATTCGAGTTGTTTACGGATCACAAGTCGTTGAAGTATCTTTTCTCCCAAAAGGATTTGAATCTTCGGCAGCAACGTTGGCTAGAGTTTTTGGCATCGTATGACTTTGGTATAGCTTATACTCCGGGAAAGGGTAACGCAGTGGCTGATGCGTTAAGTCGAAGACATGCAGGATTGGGAACCATGTTTTCAGAATGGAAGAGTCTCGAGTATTTAGCTGGATTTGACTTCAGGCCTAGATGTGAATTGGAACCTGAAATATTGGCAAACTTATCAATAAGACCCACTCTTGTGGAAAGGATTGGGAAGAGCCAAAAGCGAGATGATAAGCTTGTCAAGATTATCCGTGAATTGGAATCTGGATTGGATCCAGAAAAGGATAAAGGATTCGAGGTCGATCGAGAGGGTTGGCTTCGAAAGCAAGGACGACTAGTTGTTCCCGATATAGATGAATTGAGGAGTGAGGTTCTGAAGGAAGGTCATCACTCGAAGTTGACAATTCATCCAGGTGGAAATAAGATGTATCAGGATATGAAGAGAACCTACTACTGGGAAGGCATGAAGAAGGATGTTGGAGATTTCATTTCCAAGTGTATGAACTGCCAGTTGGTAAAGGCTGAACAGAAGAAGCCAAGCGGATTGCTTCAGCCATTAGAAGTTCCTACATGGAAGTGGGAACAAGTGTCGATGGATTTTATCGATGGATTGCCTAGAACCAGAACGGGAAATGAAGGAATTTGGGTCATTGTAGATCGTCTGACTAAGAGTGCACGATTCATTCCTGTTCGATCGACTAGGACTGCATCAAAGTTGGCTGAGTTGTATGTTAAGTGGATAGTCCGATTTCATGGTATTCCGAAAAGTATAGTGAGCGATCGAGACCCGTTGTTCACTAGTGGATTTTGGAAGAGCTTCCAGGAAGTTTTGGGAACCGAGTTGTGTTTGAGTACAGCTTATCACCCTCAAACAGATGGTCAGACCGAGAGAGTCAACCGAGTTTTGGAAGATCTCCTCAGAGCTTGTGTTCTGGATTTCGGAGGATCATGGGAAGATCACCTTCATTTGGTGGAGTTTGCATACAACAACAGTTACCAGTCAAGCATTGGTATGGCACCGTATGAGGCGTTGTATGGAAGACCGTGTAACTCTCCGACATGTTGGTTGGAAACTGGAGAAAAGTTGATACTTGGGCCAGAGATGATTCGACAGACTTCAGATTGTATAGAAATCATTCGGCAACGGATGAAGGCAGCCCAAGACCGTCAGAAGAGTTATGCCGATAAGCGTCGAAAGGATTTGGAATTCGACGTTGGTGATATGGTTTTTGTGAAGATTTCTCCACTGAAGAATGTTATTCGATTCGGGAAGAAAGGAAAATTGACTCCGAGATTTGTTGGACCATTCCCGATCATCGAGCGAATTGGAAAGCTCGCCTACAGATTGGAGTTACCTGAGAAGATGTCGGGTGTGCACAATGTTTTTCATGTATCGTATCTACGGAAGTATGTGCACGACTCGAGTACAGTGGTTTCTGCTGATAGCTGTGAAGACTTGGAAGTTGATCCAGTCAATAGAAGACCTCGTAAGCCACTTCGTGTTGTTGAAACCGACACGAAACAGCTTAGGAGGAAGGTGGTTAAGTTGCTCAAGATACAATGGAGTGATGATGATAACGACTGTACGTGGGAGGTGGAAGAGAGGATGAAGGCAGCTCATCCTGAACTCTTCGAGGTATGGCCCTAAGGTGTCGTGTCATCTCGCGATATTGTAACTTGTTCTAAGTCTTAGAATTCTGTACGCTAAGTTAGAATTGGATGCATGGTTTGATGATTGCTATGGATGGTAGGCGTACAGAATAGTTTTGATTGCTATGATTGTTTGGGATTTCGGGGGCGAAATTCCTAAGGGGGAGAGAATGTAACGACCCGTATTTTTCACGGATCGAAAAGTGTGTCAAATCTGGAATTTTAGCATTTTCATGTCATTTCAGATTTTTAGGCAGATTTGTCTAAGTCCTAGGTCGTACGCGACCTAAATGTTGTTGGCGACTTAGAGAAGATCTGCGACCTAAGGGGATAGGTAAGTTAAAGGATAGGTCTGGGTCGAGTTGCCGACTTAAGGGAGTGACCGACCTAAGTGATAAGTCGTGACCGACTTAAGAGGCTTAGACGACCTAAGGAAGAATAGTAGGCGACCTAAGTATTCTGGGGAAGAGTTGGGTCGGCAACGACCTAAGGGAATGTTGTGAGCGACCTAAGAGTTTCGGTGAGCTAAGTGTTAGGTCGGCAGGGTGAGTTAGCGACCTAATGGTTACCGGGTTAGCGACTTAGTATCTTGGAGCGACCTATAGGTTAGCGACCTAAGAAGGGTAGCATGTTAGCGACTTAAGGGTTGGCGACTTAAGTTGTTAGGTCGTAGGAAATAGTTTAAGTATTAGGTCGCGTGTATTCTAAGTCGTAGGTCGCGCGAGTGTTAGGTCGCTGGGCTTTGGCTTAGTAGTTAGGTCGAAGTCCAGTTGTTTGCGACTTAGGTTAGGTCGCGTGTTGTTTTAGGTCGACATGTGTTAGGTCGCGTAGGAGCCTAAGTTGTTAGGTCGCAACCCAACTGAGTCGTAGGTTGTTAAGTCGCTTAGATAGTTTAAGTGTTAGGTCGTAGCCTATGCTTTAAGTCGAAAACGACCTAGGAGTTAAGTGTTAGGTCGTAATATCGTTAGGTCGTAAGATGGGGAGGCCTGTTAGGTCGCTAAGCGCGTAAGAGGTTAGGTCGCGCGTGCGATGAGTCGCTGGGTCTGGCTAAGTCGTAAGGTCGAAGACTGTTATGTCGCGTGCATCTATTAGGTCGGAGAGGCTTAGGTCGGAAACGACCTAGGGAGATAGCCGAGTTACGACTTAGGGGCAGTTTTCAGCTATAAATAGGAGAGCTTCTCTTCATTTTTGGGATCCGGATTTTGAAGCGACGAAGTGCTGCCATTTTGAGAGCTCGACATCTACACTTCTTCACTTCTTTTCTCCACTCTAATCTAGTGCTTCCATCCATCCAAATCGAAGATCAAGATTGAAGATTCAAGAGCTTAGATTGAAGATCTTCATCTTTTCAAGAGAGATTTCTTCATTTGAAGCGGATTTGTGATAGATCTAGCTTAGTTCTTCGCTGTCCAGATCTGAAGTTGATATCTTTTGGATTGTTTAGGTGATTTGGTGAGTGGTGATTATCTCTCACACGGATCCAAAGGAGTAGATCGGATTGTTGGCTCGATTTGGTGTTAAATTAGTGATTTCCATGCATTTTCTTCATCCTATGTGTAGATCCATATAGATCCATTGTTCATGATGATGTTGCATCCATTTTATCATATGTTAACCTATGCAAGTTCATTCATCAAGTTTGTAGAGATATAATCCATGTTTTCATGCTTATTGGACTTTCAACTCTTTAATTACGAAAATGCCATTATTGTTATAATTGTCTACTTAGATCATTTTTGAATGCTTGATTGCTTGGATTGATGTTTGATTTGATTGATTATTATGAACTAGATGATTGATGATTAGATTTAGACCGAAGACGATTCAAAAGCTAAGGGAAAGGCTCTTGAATTGGAAAAGCTGCTCGTGGCATATGTAGCGGGATGATGAAGCTCTTATGCATAGATTTGATGATATGTTGAGATGGGGCTTTGCGAGGATGTAATGAAGCGAGGCAATCATATGATGAAGACTTGGTCTAATCCAGACGGGATCATTCCAAGCATGTTGATAACTCGGTGATATGATTCGAGTTGAGGATAATGAATGGATATGAGAATAGTCGTCGAGGAGGATGACTAGGAGGCTTGGATAGCATCGTTGTTGAAGGTTCTAGCATGCTCTAAGCAAGGGTACGTTTGGGCAGATTCGATAGTCCCAACGGCCAACTGTTAATGGTCGAGTACTCTGGGCAGATTCGATAGTCCTAGGCACGGGCTGCGACGACGTGCGGGAGTTATGTCTAGAACCGGGGTTTCCATTAGCCCTTGACGGACGGCTGAAAGAATGTGCCGGTCATTCAATTAACGGTGATATCGAAGCAATGATAACAGTGATAGCCAGAGTCATGGATGTTTGGTTGTATCGTCATTCGGACTCAAGAGCGGTATTTTCTGGGTGCTTATCTGATTTAGGCCTTGGTACTTGGAAAACATCGCCCTTGACTCGAGTGATAGTAGCTTTACTTTAAATTGTATGCTCTGCTATGTTTGCTTCTGCTTAGTGTGTGTCTAAGGGCTATCACTGTAGAATGAGGTTGGAGTGGGAGGGTTGTATTCCTATTCCTTTTCCTTTATGCTCTTTTGGTATGTTGTTAGTTAATTTACTGCTCACTAAGACTGTTGTCTGACTCAAGGCTTTATGTTTTAATTCTTATTGCCTTGGGCTGTTCGTCCATTTTGGGACGGGCAGACTAGGTAGCAGGTGACAGGTGCTGTTCTCCTCTCACGATGCTGATATCGAAGACGAGCTGGAGGGTTGCATATTATCTTCTTATTATATGTACTGGATATTCCGCTGTTTTGTATTCTCTGAGAGATATGTAGTGAGGCTTGATGTGTTGACTATGTGGATGCTTGTATTCAACTATTATGGAGTTTTATATGATGTCATTTTGTTCTGTAAAGCTTCACTATACATATGTTCTATTGTATTTTGTCCATGCGCTGTGAGTAGTACGATAGATTCTTTTGTTTTAAATCTTACCTTGACAATCGTCCATGGTCGCCTGGCACACTTTACAGCGCTATATCTCAAGATTCTGTGCAGGGGTCATGGGCGGTCGTCACAGCGAGCGTGCGCGGGAATTTTAGACCCAAGTAGCTGAGACTCCACTGGTGCAACAGGGAGTTAACTGAAATTCAGGATGGCCTCGTCAAGTTTTTCCATCTTTCTTTCAAAAGCATTTTGAAGCTCCAAGTAATCCGGTCTAACGACAGCCTTTTCAACTTCAGCAGCAGACTTATCGGCACTGAGCTGCATGACCCTAGCCTGTAACATGGCAATTGTCTCAGCTTAGTCGGAAATATTCTTGTTGTGCCCCTCAACGATGAGGTCATGTTCAGCAATGGTTTTCCTTTAAGCCTCAATGGTCGAGTTATAGGCAGCTACTTCTTCTTTTAATTTCACTTTTTCGGCATATAGACAATCTCAATTATGGCATGCGCTTCTTTCACGTCTTTTAGCAAGTCGGCACTCCTCTTGTCCTCTTGTAGTGCTGCATCTCCTACTCCAGCAGTTTAATTATGGCGTCACATTCTGACAGCGCTTTTCGAAAATCATCCTTCTCTGACTCGAAAGAGAGGATTTCTTGGTATTTATTGCGAATGGTGTCCGCCAGTTGCTTACACAATTTTTCCCACCCTTCAGCTTGGTGTAAATCATGCTAAATAGCTTGAAGGTGTGGCATGTACGAATCTTTGCGAACCGGGTGCAGATCGCAGTCAAACTTAACTCCCTTCAAGAAATAACCGAGTAGCGCTGCCTCAAGTTTAAGGCCGCCCGAGGAAGAATATAGGCAGGTCTCCGGTGAGGACGTGAAGCACCGGAGGCAGTAACAATGGAAGATGGCGGGATGTAAGTTGAAGGTAGAGTAGGAGCAAATGCAACCGGGATTTCTGGACCCGTTGAGGAGCGCATCGGAGAGGAAACCTGTTGTTCCGAAGGATGTGAACGGTGAATGAACTTTGTTCTCTTCGATGGCTCCTCCCTCTCATCAAAAGACTCCATTTATCATACCCGCCTTTGTATGATCGGCCCTGATCTCTTTCCTCTTGGCGACGACTCTTGGCTTCCAGATCCTTTCTACTCCTGTACTCTTCCTCCGTCACTCGGGGTTGATGACAGCCAGAAGAACACCTAGACCAGCACTGGGATCAGTGAATTCCTTGAAGTCATCATAGAGTCCATGTTCTCTTGTCATACCTGGTAGAAAGCATAAATTAAAGATTTTAGAAGCAGAAAATAGGCACGGAAAGAGTGTAAGAAAGTGAGTGTAATCCTAATGAGATGTGTAGTGTGTTTCGAGGAAAGGCTTATATGTCATCATGAACTGGATCGGGCGGCCATCGTGGGAAAAACCGGACTAACTTCGGGTGTAGTACTGCCCGACCGAGGGGGGCACCTCTTCAAATTTAAAATCTTCCCCCATAAGCGTATCAAAATCGACGTAGACGTCGCTCAAATCTCCGAACTCTACGCCAACATCTTTACACGGGGAATCCTGACGCTCTCTGTTTTCTGGGGCATTTTCTTTATCGCTCACATATGGAGGAGGAGAGCTCGGAAGGATGGGACTCATGCCCGGAGTCTCATCGTACGATTCTGATTCTTCATCATTGGATTCTGCGTAGAAGTCGTCACTGGAATTGGACTCATCGCTACTACTATAGAGTTCCCCCTCCTCTTTATCTAAGCCCACTGCAGCCTTGCATTCCCTTTGTTGGAACTCTTCTTCTTCCTCTTCGGGGATCAGAGGCATTCTGACCAAGCTTCTAAATCCAGTGGTAGTAGCCTCTCTTCCTTCACGGGCCTCTTCGGTTGATTCTCCAGACACACCCTCTCTCTCATGAGAAGCGCCTTCTTCAAAACTACGAGAAGAAGAAGTAGATCGTGTCCGAACCCTGGATCCAGCAGGGGAGGGGACTTCAACTTGAACATCAGATCTCCCCGGATGCAACAATCCGTATCGGACCAAGTTCTCATCGGTCAGAAAGACTTTGACAGACCTTTTTTCAGCAACAAAAGCATTTTGGGTCCGAAAAACTTCATCAAGTGACACATCCCTATTTGGCCTTGGGATAACTGTAAGAAGTATGCAACTTGTTAGGAACTCCATAGCAGTGCGTCAGAATTTGATAAATATGAAAAGGAACTTGCCCTCTGTTGTCCAAGGACGGTTAAACCCCTCGGGGCATCTAACGAAGAAACACAGCGTCTTGTACTAGGAAAAAGTTACTCTACAGACGCAAAACCATTTTCCAGTTCCTCTGGGCTTCAATTACGATCAAGGATGGACATTTATCTCTTCATTTAAATGATAGAAAGTACCACAACTCGTCAAAGTTTGGAGCGTGGTTGAATGTCCACATGAAAAGAACATGTAAGCAAGTCAAGGTAGCATAGCCGTTGGGATAAATTTGAAACGGGGCAATGCCCAAGTTGGAAAGAGTCTCGCGTAGAAATTTTTTAAAGGAGGCACAGATCCATTTAGGCACATATACCGATGGCAAGCGGTATATCCTGATGGAGGCATGTAAGCAAACTCGTATTTTTTTGGGAGACGTACATCCTCTTCTAGTATAACCTACTGCATGCAGATATTGTGCAGAACTTTAGAGAAGACCACTGAAGAAGCTCTCTTTGGTGGGTTGAGTAGAACTCTAAAGTTCGGAGGCGTTCGATCCACGACAGGTGCAACCGGGACTAACTGATCGTACTCTTCCTGTGAAGTGGTAGAAGAAAGAGCGAAGGATGATGACTCAGCTGCTGAAAGTGCCGGACTTCCTCCACTCGATTTACGGCGTGAAGATGGGCTCTTCATTCTAAAACAACGGAACTCGCATTCAAAACGGTCAGGTGACTTTATTCTAATTTAGTAATATCCCCTACAACACTTGAATTTCGGAGAGATATCGATTCGCGCCCGCGCAGCGGACTTCAGTGTGTACCTGGGAAAATGTAACGTATTGTCTATAGGGGGTGAGCTTGGTATCTGAAACACAACAAACGCTCTATCCCATATAGGTAGATCGCTCCAAATGAAAATTAAAATGTTTCCTACGTCGTTCCAACTTGTTTTTACTTCATATACCCTTACTCGTTATCGATCAATGATCGATAACAGATCCGTTGTCCGATGCGATGCTAAAAAATATTCTCACTAAAGGACACCGAGCATGCAACAAGCAAGCAAGATAGGTCCAAATCCTTCGGAAGAGTCAGGACCAATTAGCAATGTGTCGTGCAGTATCAGCTACAGAAATTGGCACAAGTCAATTCTGGCCTAATGGATGAAGATAGCAAAACGTGTCAAGCATCGAGCCATGGGTCGAATGTCGTTCTGGGAAAACTCAAGACTTGATTTACTATCTTCCTCCATTGGACCGCAATCAACTAAAACTTCTCACGATCAACATCACCAATGCGACCTAGGGTTAGATCACACGAAGACAAAGCACTCGTGTCGCGTGAAGGAGATGAACTGGCTGGGCTCGAATAAGTGTTTATCTTGGCTCGAATGGGTAATACAGGCAACAGAAAATAAGAAAAGGGCAAATTATCTTCTAAGTACTCAGGTCGCTAGCGATCCATCATCCATGGATTGCTAGCGACCCGTACAGTTAAAGCCAACTTGGAACAATCAGGTCACTAGTGATCCATCGCCTATAAATCGCTAGCGACCCATGAATTTGGGGGAGAATTTTTCTCAAACTAGAGCTGCGACATCTACCCATCATTTCGAAGCATATGGGAAAGCTATGAAGAGAAATTCGATCTGTTATGACAAGCGATCAGCAGTGTGACCTACTACGTACCTGCAAAACTCTGATATGATCACTTGGAATTTGACAAGCAGATGTTAAAAGCTATAACTTCTAGAGCACGCCTGGTCTCCAACAAAGATGTACTTTGGGGGGCAAATGTTATCTGGGTTTTTGACCTAGCAGGATCCAATAGAAGACGAAACAACTTGATGAAGTCAGAATGGCTCGGAACTCAACCAAAAGGGCTAGAGCAATGAGTTTAAGAGAGCCAAGTCCTGTTACAAAGGCAACCACTCAGTTCGACTAAACCAAGAGACTAGCGTTCGTTCAGTCCAATCACCAGTCAAATACAACCAGCTAGTAAATCGTCATTGAAACAAAGCAACGTGCAATGACACCACAAGAACAACGTCAATATGGGGCAATGAAGTCATTCCAGACATCAAACTCAAAAAATAGTCTAAGTGCATGGATCACTAGCGATCCATACTCGATGGATCGCCAGCAATCCATAAAAAATCATGGATCATTGTGGTACGAGGAAAGCAAAGAAGGCCTAAAAGATGGAAGAAAAAATATGACCATGGATCGCCAGCGATCCATACTTGAACACAACATCCTAGGGAGCTAGCGCAGTAAAGCAATGGGAAAGCATCTAAGTCATTAGCCCACGAGCGATTTAAGTCTATTGATCGCTAACGATCCATGGTTTTGGCTCGGGTCGCGAGCTAAACTCCTCTATGTCGCCTTATGTCCATCTGTGATCAATTGACGATGTAGCCTAGCCCAGAAGCTCTCCGATCTCTATAAATACCGTCTTGCCTGCAACATAAAAGGGATCTTCTCCGGACTGATTGCTAAAGCTCTGCTAGAAACCTTCTTCACTCTCTACCTCCCTCACAACAATCTCGAAAGGGGTTCACTGTGATTCTCCAATAGATTCCAACTTCTAGCTAAGGATAATCAAAGGCTTTATAATCAAACACTACTTGTAACATCAATTAGTCATAATAAAACTATAAAGTGGACATAGGCTTCGTTAACAGCCGAACCACTCTAAAAATTCCTTATCTTCTTTCTTTTACTATCTTTTTCTATACTTACTATCTGTGTTATTGCTCTGTCAGAACATGGCTAGTGCTTTAAAACTCAAACCAAGGTGTTGACCCATTTTTTGGGTTAACATAAACAAACATTAGACAATGAAAATAAGAATGATGATAGGGTTTCGACATTGCTGAATTTATGAAATTGAGGAATATCAAGGTTGATTTTATACAAGGAAAACAAAGTGAAGCTTAGGCAGTTACAAGCTGAACCTGTCTCAAAAGAGTGGATTCCCTCTCGACTTAATCGAAAGGGGTGTTTCGAAAGAGTCCCAGTTTATAATTGGCTAACGATTGATTAAAGAGGAACTGATTCAAAAGGGGTTTATCCTCTGCTACATCTGCAACCCTTTCGAAGGGGTTCCACAACAAAAGTAGCGAAATCATGGAGTCGAAAGCAGCTATGTCATATTAAAGAAACACCAATCCCATTTGACATGATCAGAAGGGCTGAAAATAACCTTTCGACGTGATCGAAAGGAATGAAAAGCCAAGATAATTAGTTACTATCTACCCACTTAAGGGAAAGTTTTCGAGTAGGATGCTACTTCCTTAGCCTGCATTCTAGGGCTAACTCCTTGAAGCCTTTTGATTAAGTCAACTTGGTTGAAAGGTAGAGCTAACTCCTTAAACCGTTTTGATTAAGCCAACCTGGTCGAAAGGTAGAAAAATTTCTTTAAAACCCTTCCAACTAAGTCAACCTGGTCGAAAGGTAGGTTTCGAAAGGATATGTCTTTTCCAAAGCCTGGTCTGGTTTGAGCTCAATTACCTTTCGCATTGCGTTGGAGATGTTGACAAGTTTTCTTGTTAACACTCCTTTTCCTTTCATGTTAGTAGTGTAGATCTATTAATTTATGCAAGTAGTTCAATTCTCTTTTTAGTTAATCAGCTTGTACTATCTTTTGTTTTTGTTTCATGTTGACTCTACGTTTGTTGAAATGATAACAAATATGAGAAGCTAAACCACTTCAATTTTGGGGTAATGAAGCTCTCTAAATCATGTAGATTCAACATTCGGCTAATTTTTGATCTATTTTCGTGCTTAATGACAATATTTGATGTGGTTAAATTTTGTTATTTAGCTTTGAATTTCATAGTCTATATTGTTGACACCAAATAGGGTATGCTTAAAAAATCATGAACACAGATTACCTCTTCATCTGCATATGATGTTGGTAATGAAGTGGATTTGAGGATCAAAATTTGATGGTCTATATTACTTATTAATAGTAAATAGTTCATGCTTATAATAGATTTTATTTTCAATTTCATTATCATTTTCATAAGAGTTAACAAGTGGTTTAGTGGGTGTGTTAAAGTTTGATGGTTTATGTTGGGCTAATTAATAGCACAAATAGGTCATACTTATGATAAACAGATCAACTAAATTCACTAATGACCAAAAGAAGAGATATCATAATTTCACTATGTTGATTTATGTGATCATGAGAAGGAAGTTGCCTCTAAATTGTCTTCTACTCTCATATTTTTAGTCACTTTCTTTTGTTAGTTTTTTACATTTTTTGTTTAAACAATCACAAGCCCTTTGGTTAATTTGATTGAGTAGACTTTAAAATCAATTCAATTCCCTGCGGATAGACCCGTACTCACCACGTACTATAATTGTACGCTGTGAGCTTGCAGTTATTTTTATTACAATTTTAACGGTGGTTTTCTAAATCGATAGAAAATTCGTCGATATTCAACAAGTTTTGGGCACCGTTGCTGGGGAATTAATTTGATTTTCATTCTATTCTTCAAATTATTTTTGTTTTATTTTACTGTATTTTCATTTTGTGTGTTAATTGCATTTAAAAAAAATTATATTGTGTTGTGTATTTGTTTTTGATTTGTGCTTCCATTTGTTTGTTGTGCTTGTTTCTTTTCTATGTTGCATTTGCATTTCTATTACAAAAAAAATACTCAATTGCACTTGAAAACAAAATCAAATTTAGTTTTCATTCACAGGTTTCTATTTCTATTTTGAATTACATTGTATTTACATTTTTCATATTTCTGCATTTACATTTTACATTTTTTTTTCTCTACAACTTTCCTTCATGCAACAGCAACCGTGCCATATCATTTTTAGTCCATCTACCTTGCCTTGCCTCATTAACTCCCCACATCTCATCTTTAACTCACATTTAACCGCCAAACCTTCCCCTTCAACCACCATTGCTTCACCGCCTACTTACTCTCTTCCCACTACCACTTCTCACTGCCAACATCTACCTCAAACAACATATCACTACTCACCTTTCATCAATACTGCCAAAACCACATGAACATCCATTCATACAAACTCCACCACCACACAAAACTGCTACCAGTAAACCACCACATCACATCCTCGCTAACAAACTGCTGCTAACCATCACTGCCCACAACCCCCATGTACTACCATTTTCTCTTCCATTACAACTGCTTCAAGCACCACTGCATACAAACTCAACCAACTTCTGTTAACCATTTCTATGCACATACAACTTGCATTTCTATGCAACTACTATTAACTAACAACTACTGATAACCAACTACTATCAACCCTGCAACTACTTCACCTCATAAATGCAACACTTCAACATTTCCATAACACTGTTAAATTCACTTCCATTTCATCGTGCTTTTGCCCCACTTCAAATTGCCTGCCCTTCATCAGTTCAACCATATCACAAACCACAACTTTCTACAAAACTTCCGTTAAACCTTCCAAAACAGTGCATATCACCACTACGCATAGAAAAACTTCATCAGCACAATCATTCCTCTACATACATCACATAACAATCTCCTTATCATCCCTTCCTGCATATCACATAACAACCTCTGCATATATCACATATCCCTTTGTCACCCCTGGTAGCATCCATGACAACTGCAACTTCATCACACTCCTCTACCAAACTGTCTTCATCTCCACCTCTACCACACACTACATCGCCATAATCAATCCATCTACCTTTCACCATCAAAGCACTTCCACAAACAATCTGCCCATCATCTTTCCATACTACTTACAATTGCCCAATATTTAAAAAGCCATACAATACAACTTCCTGCAACATCACTTCCCATGCCATCCAATTAACTTCATATATCTTCATCACTAACCTCCTACGGTGCGACAACAAACCAACCTCAAGCTACTCCTACAATCGACATATCAGAACAAAAAAAAATCAATCTCCTCAACCCCATCGACTTCTCCAATCCTCTAGCAACTGCATATCGAAATCACCGCAACCCCATTGCCTTTGCACAACATCACTGCAATAGTTAAAACCATGAATATAACTCCTCAAAATCGCCTCATCCCCAAATCGCAAAGACTTCACCTCCTTCATCACCTGTAATCGCCTCAGCGAACTCCACCTCCTCCTCTTAGCCGAATCAAAACCAAGAGAAATTGGTTTTATTTTAATTTTTTATTTGAAGAGGAAAGTCGACAGTTTTTATTTAACAGAGAAAGCAAATGAACGGGCGAGTGATAGTGGTTTTGATTTCTTAGTGGACTGGGTTTTTGTGTTTGGATTGTTTGGATCGGTTAATTAGGGGTAGTATAAGTTTGTTTTTTAGTTTACTTTGTTAAGCTTTCATTCATTTGTTTGGATTGTTTTAGTTTTTTTTAAGATTTCTTTGTTAAGATTTACCAAAAAAAGAGTTATTTTCAATTGCTTTAGTTTGTTTGTTCTAGTTTCTTCTTTGATATATATATATATATTTAAAGAGTTGTATTCAATTATTTTAGTTTGTTTTGTTTTTCATTTGTTTTAGTTTCTTCTTTGATATATACATACATATATATATATATATATATATATAACGGTATATATCTTGTTTTTAGTTTCAAGTTGCAAAAGCAGAAATTTAAAAGGAAGAATCACTTGCTAGTTCACTCTGCTTGCCAAATTGTTTGTTAAAAAAATTTCTTTGAAAAATAAATAATTTGCTAATAATTCTGCTTCGGTATCGTGCATTTGTCCCTTGTTTTTTTTTTGCTTTGCATTGTTGGTTGCTTGAATTTTCAAAAGTTTCAAAAAAAAAACAAAAATACATTCGTAGTTGCATTGTTTAAATCACGTTTAATTTCAGTTTTGCATTCATCTCATTTTATTTTCTTTTCTAAGGGCAACACCCAAATCCACATATGGTGGTGGATTTCATCACCCCTTCCTTGGCCCAAAAATTGCATTTCATCTTAGAATTTGCTAATAATAACGATTAGACATCAGACTTAAGGGTATCGCGAGCTCACCTAGGGCTTAATTGTATCTTGACAAGTTATCTTTTTTGAACAATTTATTCTCTTGGTGTCTAGGCTATGGTAGAGCAATAATCAGTTATAAATATTATGGTGATTTGTAAATATTATATTGATTGTTTCTCTGAAGGTACTTAAACCTTCGGTTGCTTTGCTACGGTGATTCGTGGTGCACCAATAACTCCTCTCCGTTACCTGGCTAAGAACTATTTTGTTGAATTAAAACAAAGTGTGATTATACAATATTGGGTTAGGAGCTACTTAGGATAGAAATTTTTTAATTAAGCCTTTGCATTCAGTTAGTTGCATTAGTTCATGCATATTTCAAAAAAACAAAAACAAAATTCAAAATCCAAAACAAAAAAATTGTAAATTCTCCTTAACTTAGTTTTTAAATATTTTCATTTGAAAAAACAAAACAAATAAAAATCAATATAATTTGTCTATGCGTAGTGGTGGTATGCACTGTTTTGGAATCAAATCACCCTTTTGGAATCAAATCACCCTTTTGTTGGAATGATAACAAATATGAGAAGCTAATCCCCTTCAATTTAAAGGTAATGAAGCTCTCTTAATCATGTAGATTCAACATTTTGCTAATTTTTGATCTCTTTTTGTGCTTAATGACAATATTTGATATGGTTAAATTTTGTTGTTTGGCTTTGAATTTGATACTTTATATTTTTGACAAAAAATAGGCTATGCTTAAACAAACATGAACACAAATTACCTCTTCATCTGCACATGATGTTGGTAATGAAGTGGATTTGAGAACCAAAATTTAATGGTCTATAATATTATTCAATAGTAATTAGATCATGCTTGGAATAGTTTTTATTTTTAATTTCATTATGATTTTCATAAGAGTTCACAAGTGGTTTAGTGGGCGTGTTAAAGTTTGATGGTTTATGTTGGGCTAATTAATAGTACAAATTGGTCATAGTTATGACAAACATATCAAATGAATTCACTAATGACAAAAAGAAGAGAGATCATAATTTCATTATGTTGATTTATGTGATCTTGAGAAGGGAATTGCCTCTAAATTGTCTTCTACTCACATATTTTTATTCACTTTATTTTGTTAGTTTTTTACATTTTTAGTTTAAACAATCTCAAGCTCTCTGGTTAATTTGATTTAGTAGAGTCTGAAATCAATTCAATTCCTTGCGGATCGACATGTACTCACCACGCACTAAAATTATATGTCGTGCGCTTGCGGTAATTTTTATTATAATTTTTCGGTGGTTTTCTAACATGATAGAAAGTTAGTCGTTAAATTGTAGGGCTACTTGCCACTAGACCCTCGGGGAAATTTACCATATCATATATTGGTAGTAGTGGTTCGTTATAAAACTCTTCGAATTACAAGGACTAATCACTATTGATCCTATGGGTGATTCACAAAAAAAGGATGTGGCAGAAGAAGTGCCTTAGGTTTATCCTGTTCCTGGACAACTTGTCTGGACAAATGTCTGATGTTGCATTTTAAAATCACATTAATTGATTTTTATAAACATATCATCTGCTTGGTGGCAAAGAAGGCAACTTCTATTAGCTTAACACCCTTTCCTAAGACGTACGAGCTCGGGAGTTTTACGTTTATAGAAATCGGTTGTGTGATTATGGAATGACGAAATGTCATAAGAGGAAAGATGATGTGCTATGTGAAAGGTAATCGTTACCTTAAGCCTCACACCAGAAATTGCCAAAATGGGGTAGATGCATCAAGGCTATGAGGTTTGCAACTGTTAGGGTATGATCATCCCCTTCTAGATATATTTCTACCGACTATAACATTTGGGTTTATATTGTTGTGGTGTATGATAAGAGACGTCTCGGATAGGTCGGTAACAACCAGGGTGATACCATATTCGGTACTACCTAGGAAGAGCTAGGTCGGTCTTGTGTTAGTAGAGGACCATCGATTGGGCCTCGGCACATTCTTCTAGAGATGTAGTGCCGGAAGGATATCCCTTCACCTAGTCATTTGTATGGAAATCCATCCTCTAATAAGTGCTTGCCAATTTGTTTGTAGAACCCATTTCATATCTAGTATGTTGGAATTTAACTAATGTAACAATTTCGGTTAAGATTAATAATGATGGTAAACTTGTTTTGGAAATTTTTTTATAAAATAAATATTTTAAAGAAATATCGATAATGCGACTGAACATAATTTTATCGATAAACAGCTTTTTTGTTGTCAAAAGTTGTTCAAACTTTTTTGCATACACTTATTTTCTTAGGAAATTAAAAAATTGAAATAAAAACTTCTTACCATTTATGAAAATAAACATTTAGATAATGTCATCGATGATGTCATCAAAGATATTATAAAAATAAGCTTTTAAGAAAAGACTTAACTCATAAGTGCTATGTAAAGGAGAAGTGATGGGAGGTGAGCCTCACATGACATGAGAGAGGGGTGATAACAAGCTTATGCAAAACCATTCAAAGCTTATAAAAGGATGGGAACCCCCTTGGTAATAAATCACAAATTCACAAAGTTTATAATGAAGTAAGGGAATAAAAATGGTGGAAGTGCTTAAGCACTAATCCACTAATTCTTCTCAAGCTTTTTCAAGTTTGAACCAAATCATCCACGGTCTCTTCTAAACTTTGGCTATAGGCCTAAAACATTATCGGAAGCATGAATATCAAGTCAATGTGGAGAGGAAGAGGGAGATCCAAGAAGGACCGTGAGCCTTGGTTTGATAGTACTAAAGTTTGGATATTTAGGGTTTTAATGATAGTAGGAAGTGGTTCTTGATTCTTTGGCTTTGTTCATGTGTTTGGCTTGGATCTAAATGAGTTGTCTCACTATCTTATAAATATATATTGTGTATACATATGTTGTCTTTGAATTATAAAGTTAAAGTGACATTAACTAGTAAGATTGTAAAATTTGGAGCCCTCTTCCCTTTGAAAAAAAATGACAACTTCATATTTTATTATATCGCTTCTATTGCCCACTTAAACATGTGATGTAGCCTTGACTTGATGTTTAAATGGTTATTTGGATTGTGTGTTCAATTTAAGTATGTATAAAAGTGTTTGAAGCGAGAATAGTTGTTATAATACTATGCCACAAAGTGAATAAGATAACTATGATCACACAACATATAGTTAATTTTCTACTGTTTCACTTTTCACATAATATATGAAATATCATACATTTATGACATAACCTATGAAATCATTATTTTATTAAAATTTCTTACTCATCACTGGACAACATTTTAGTGTCGTGAAGAAAATTCTCCCTTTTAGGTTCCAAATTGGACTTTGTTTTTAGACAATATTTATTTCTTGTTTGATTGAAGTTATCAAAAAAATTAGTTCTGGGTCGATATAAATATTTTGGTTTCCCCCTCAACATTGTCAACGTAGTATCTTCCCTCTTCTAATTAATTTTATTCTCAAACAATATTTATTTGTTGTTTGGTTCAAGTTATCAAAAAATTTAGTTTTGGCTCCATATAAATATTTTGGTTTCCCTCTCAACATGGTAATTTGCCCTCCTATAATTATTTTTTAGTTTCACACTCTCCTGATACTCTCTCACTTTGAAAACCCAATCTCAGTAGAACCCGACTCTTATCTCGGTAGAACCCTAATATCGGCTTCCTTTTGTCTTCGAGGTGTCTTATGGAATTAGGATTTCCTAATCGAGCCGCTTTAAATTCATTTGCATCATCTTTTTTCTACCCTTCCTTGTTGATTACATACTTTGATTTACTGGTTATTGATGGTTGGGGCTTCTCCTTATTAAGTGTTCTTCGATTGATATTGGTACAATTTCTGCCCCTTTAGATTTATATTGTTCTCGACTTCGATGCTTTGAGTTAAGATTGGTGCGTGATTTATTTAAGTTTTGCTCTCTGGTTTTTCTTGAACACGAATCATAATTATTGCCAAGGATGATAGTGTGATTTGTATAGGAAACAATTCCTTATATTTTTTTAGTATATTTGACTTGAAAATTTTAGTCTTTCCTCTTCTACAATAGATTTTCTATCATATGACTTTGAGATTCTCGACTTTGTAAATAAATGAAAATATATTCGAAAATATTTTTGGGATACTTGAATATATTTTGAATATATCATTATTTCCTTGGGTTTGGCTTTGACTTGATCAAGCTCACTGCTTTAATTGTATTACTATTTTTTGCTTGCGTCCTAGAGCACTTTGCTTCTACTTGAGTACATGTATGCTTTTGGATTCAATTTGTATTCCTGCTTGAATAATGATGCATCCTTTCATGTCAGTAAGCACGATGCATGAAAGACACTATTATCCTAGCCTAGTTGATCACTACCAGTTTGAATCTATTATTTGCATGTCCCTCCTTTATGTCCTTCGCCAGTGTGTGCATTTAATTTGCTTTTTGTTATTTTTCCTAATGCTTGAAACTAAGTGATATACTTGTTGCCATCACTTGTATGTGTTGTAGTTACTTGTATGTTGTTTATTGTATTTGCATTTGCATTTGTTATGCTGGCACTTGCACTTGTTGCTCTAATCTTATGGGAAACTCTCCTTTTCTGGTTTGTGTTGTTTAGCTAAGATGCTCTATATATTCATAGCTTGTACATGCCTGTGATTGTTTTTGTGCACTATCTTGAATTCTTGCTCTGGCTTATCTTCCTGGTGTACTTTTGTGTTTCCTGGATATGAGCACACTTGACTGAACCTGGTTAGCATCTTAGATGTGCATGTGTTATGTTCATTGCTGTTTCATTTGCTTGTGCCTTTACTTGTGCACTTGCACTAGTATTCTACCCATCGCACATGCTTGTCTGATATAGTTTGCACATGTGCCTAACTTCATTTGATAGTTCATGTGTATACTTGAGTTCCATTTGCAAAACTATACTTGTTGTATTCTTGATGGTTTAGTTGGTAGCACTTGTATACATCCTTTGAACTATTCGGTGTGCACCTAAGTTGAGCCCGACACTGCTTGGACTTGACCGCACATATGCACTTGCGTTCTGCCCGGCTTGCTTGGAATTGACCTTGTGCACACTCGCACCGCGTTGAGCCTTTGACTTGACCCTTGCAATTGTCCCTGAGATTTTATCGATGCTCAGTCTTATGATATTCACAGTGATATACTGTGGATATCGTAAGCTATTCATGCACACTTCACTTTTGTCTCAGTCTAAAACATGAAAAAAGACAACCCAAATAACCGAGGCAATATTAAATCAAAATTATAATTTTATTTATATAAATTATGTTTGTTTCTTTTTTCATTTTACTACATTGTTTATTTAACAGGTATAGCGGACGACTGGACACAGGCTGGAGCAAGAAGTTGCCAAAAACAAATTCAAATAAGAGCAAAAATGTTGTATATGAGAGTGTGAAATAGTGTATGATGAAAGTTGTATTGTATTTAAAAATGTAAATATAGTGGAAGGAAAATGTGTACTATTTGAATTTGAATTGAACTAAAGTATATGTTTAAATAAAATTGCGATTCATTTATTTCATTCTGCAAAGTTTTATTTCATTCGGTGAATAACATGTAAGTGTAGTTGGTATTCATATTAGTCAATATTTATATGTTGTCTAATAGAAAATTCTGGGAATGATATTATAACATCAAACAACAGACGACTTTTTTTCTTTATTGTGTTAATGCAAATCAGACGACGAGGAACGCCTGTGGTCTGATATGCAACAAGAAAGCACTAAATCATATGACAGACAGTTATGCTTTCAGACAAAGGGGCATATCTATTGTCTGATGCATTTTTTGGCATAATGTAAGTGCACTTCGATATTCCTTAAATTTAACATTTGTAAATTGTATATTTATGATTTTAACTTGGGATAATTTGATTTGGTTATTCTCTGCACATATTTTGGTATATCGAACAACAAAGAGATGGTTTGGATAGCTATAGAAATTGTCAACCAACGTTGTGAAAGTTGAAGCAAAAATGTGGCAATAAATATACTTTGTAAATATAGCTTGTTTTGCGGAATTTTTATAAATAAATTGGAAGATAAGATTGGGAGTTTCTTTCCATTGTTATTAAGTATCCTAAGGGTAGTACTAATTATAAAAAATTTCAAGTCATAAATCATTTTTAGAGTTGTTAAAATATTCATAAAAATCGTGCTTTTCAAAGTTGTTGTTTACAAGACTTTAATAGCATTTATAAATACTGCAGTAAGTTGTTTATTTTTTTAAGCGTTTAAAAATGATATTTAAATTTGGTGTTTTTCTCTAATCGTTCTAGCGATGTTTTCGAAGACATTTTGAAGTATTTTAGAATTCGTTTGTATTTAAATATATTTCTGACAATTATATGTGTAATTTCAAAGCAAAGAGGTTTTGTAATATATGTTATCCATAAAATATTCTCAAGAGTGGAAGTATGAAAGAAGGAGCAAGAGCATTGGTGAAGTTTAGAAGGCATTACAATGGTTTTTGTAAGCATTAAACAAGGCTTTCGATAAGAATATAAAGGAAGGATTTATAAAAGGAAACAGAGATCACGAAACCTTTCGGAAGAGCCGAGGGGATGCTGTAGCAGAATGATAGATAAATAATAAGCTTTCAAAGAGGTCGAGAGGTACCTTTCGAAGGCAATGGATAATAGGTTTTCAGCTTTCGAAGAGGTCGAAAGGTACCTTTTGAAGGCAATGAATAGCTTGCTTTCTGCATGTTAGCCAAGCCATTCGAAACGATTTGTTTCATCTTCATCTACCTTCTTCAGAAGAACTTTTGGCCAAAACAACCCTTTCGAAAGCATATATTAGCCTTTCGAATTGGTTAAAGACATCAACACCTATGAAAAAAATTACATGAATTCAATATAATGTCCTCAAACACAAAAAGATGAGGTTCTACTCTAGCCAAAGAGGATGATTTCGAATAGAATCATTTGCAGTAGAGCTTTCTACTATGTTTTGACTCATTCGAAACCCAACAAGATCATGTGTCGGCGGCGTCGAAACCAACACCCTTGCTAACTTACATAGCACATTAACAGCCAAGCAAAGAGCGCCTCTATTTACCTTTCGATGAAGTAGAAAGCGATCAAGCGATATACCTTCCAATGAAGTCGAAAGCAACTTGCAAAATAGAAGGAAGCCTAAGTTTTAGCGGCAGCAAAAGATCGTCAAGATTAACCTTTCGACTGGGTCGAAAGGTCTGATTCAAAAAAGTAAAGGTAGAAATATGAAGGAGCAAGGTTAGGAGAAAAGGCATTTCGACTACATCAAAAAAATATGCACGAAAGGAGTAAAGCGGAGAATACGGCCGTGTCGAAAGCATTGGTTTAGGGGATCCGATTTCACTCACTTCTTACTTGTACTTTCTAAAGCTGGTAAAACCATAATTTCCAAATCAAATTAGGGATAATATTACTTTGTATACTTGAGCTTCAATTAGTAAAAGGATATATTTTCAAAGCATGTTTATAGCATTCTTGGAGACAATAGTTGGTTAAATGACTTTGTGTAAGTTTGATTGAGGTCTGTCTGTATCAACAGGCTCGAATGTTACCTTTCGAGGAAGTTGAAATGACTCGATTTAACAAATTTCCCTAAACTTTAAAGTCCCAACCTTAAGTCACCTTGGTCACTTCGATAAATGGGTTTCGACAGAATCATAAACCGGTTGAATAGGCTCAAAAGTATGATAAATGGTAAGCAGAACTTTCGACTTAGTCAAAAGGTTATGTAAGAAGGAACTTCAACCACCCCGACCTATTTGAAAGACAGTCATAAGAATATATATAGGTCTTAATTATCCTTATCTCTTCGAAAGGTGCATTAGAAAGAGAAACCAACACGTTCAACTCAGCTTTGGGGTGTTAACAAGTTTTCTTGTTAACATTCCTGGCGCTAAAAAGAGGGCTTGAACCTCCGATTCCTGATAACTTCCATTACAGATTAATTGCATAGAGTTCTTCATTCAAGGGGAGAAAATGGTAAGAGCAAGGAATAACAACTTCCCAAATGAAGAAGCTACATCACAATCCACTTTTGAAAACAATATTGTCCCAAACTTTAACTTAGAGAATATGGAAGTTGGACAACCTTCTACCCTGATAAGACTAGAAAACAATGAGATTAATGTCCAGAATCTACAACAACAAATGATAGCTATGCAAGAATTTCTTGATGGGGCTCTATATCAAGTATCATGGAAGGTTATCAAAGGAGAAGATGAAGCACAATCTCCAAATAAAGACCAAAATGAAAACCTAGAAAGTCAGGCTAAAAGAGCCCTTGAGCAATCAAATAGTTTAACCTCAGAAGATAAAGGAAATCATAACAACAACATTCTCAACTAGATCACAAGGGACATTATAAAGGATGTACTCAATAAACTATAAAAATATGTTATCCTACAAAAGGCTCCTTTTTCAGAAGAAATTATGGCAACTAGCATCCCTTCTCACATCCAAATTCCCCCACTAAAGTATGATAGAACTACCGATCCAGATGATCACCTTTTAGCTTTTGAAAGCTGGATGGACCTATATAGTGCTCTTGGGCCAATTCGTTGCAAATTTTTCCCAGTAACTTTTCAAGGAGCATGTATCAAATGGTATAAGAATTACCAAGTGTAAACCATCCGTTCTTGGAAACAATTTTCTTATGACTTCGTGACACAATTTCACATATCTAAAGACCCAATAACAGATTCTTACATGTTAGTTGACATTAAGCAAAGGCCCGAGGAATTGCTTGGTGAATACCTTAAAAGATTCAATATGGAAGCATTAAAGGCCGAAGACTCCACAAATCTAGAAAAACTGATGGCAGTTCGTTCAGGACTAATCAAGCAAACACCTTTTTGGAGGGAACTTCATATCCATGGGTGTAAAGATTTATGACACTACTATTCCCAAGCCAAGAAGTTTGTCCAAATGGAAGAAATTCTTCATGCCATGAAGAAATCTCAGCAAAAACAGAAGGAAGAAAAATTTGACTTCAACCAACCCAGCAAACAGTCTAGATGGGAGGAAAATGAAAAAGGCAGTCAAATGGTGACACCTAAATCAAGACCAATGGAATTAAACAAACCTTTTTCCTATATCTTTGCCATGACGAAAGATGATGAGAATTTCTCCCTTTTCTATAAGACAAGAACTCCAGTTGAACCCAAAGAAGGAAGGAATTATTGTGCTTATCATAAAGTGATTGGACATGAAATGACAATTGCAATGTTTTGGAAAACATATTTAAGAACCTAATATCAGAAGCACTTGAATATGAATAAAATCGCATATTTCAAAAACAACATTTTACTGATTACATTTCAAAACAAATTCATATCCAAGTTACATAATCCTATATCGTTTCCAAGGTAAAGATTAATTATAATCATTACAAAATTATGCCAAGAGCGATATATGACAAAGCCCCCTTGGTTGATCAAAGTAATATAGTCATATCTCACGTAATATACACAGCGGAATAAAAACAAAATGAAACTGCAATTCCTAATTAGCTATCCATTAGCCACCTGCTCATCTCTGGAAGCTTTATTCGCCAAAAAACTAAAACCCGAAAACCCTAACCATAAGCCGAGTTAAATCAATTTTGAGTATCCAAGAGTTTAAGGGGAAACAAAAACTTCAAGTCAGACATAAAGCCTATTGTGAATAATTCTGTTATATCCCGATTTACTGATATTAAGTGAGACCACGCCGCTTAGCGGAATGGGTTTCCCCTCACTAATATCCTTTAAAAAAATTATTTTGCAAATCCTTTCCTGCAACCAAACTGGTTGATCAAACTGATATTATACCGAAATAGCAATATCCTTTATGCTAATAAATGGACTATCTGTCCAAAAACAGGTAATAAGTTAACTATCTGTCCACAACATAATAGCAAAGTCCGTTATGCTACAAATGGACTAACTTCCATACATCTGGGCCGACTGCCCACAAACTTAACTAACTGTCCGAATCAAAATGGACTAACTGTCCGAATTATTTTCTTAGGGTTAACTACCCTTTAAATTTTCCTTGAAAACCTTTTAAAATGATTTAGTCATTCAAATCATACTTATGCAAGGAAATTATTCTTTAGCTTTACTCTAAGTTATTTTTGCCATGATATATATACTTTACTCAAAATAATGTTGATGAGATTTAATGAGGATTAACTATCCTTCCAAAACAAGTGGACCCTTTTTAACTTGAAAATACTTAGGCTACATTTCCTATTTATTACATTCGAAAACTTTGTTTAAAACCGTTAAACAACCCTTTTGAAACTATTGAAGGTAACCCCTTCGAAACCGTCAAATATTGTCTTTCGGTAACATTTAAAAAACCTATCCTTTCTTTTCTATGAAAGCTTCAAAATATCAGACATCCCCTTTTAAAACCACTTAAATATTGCCTTTCGAAAACTTAGGAAAAACCCTTACTTTAAACCCTTTCGAAACCCTGGGGAACCACCTCTTTCGAAACCATTCATTAAAGCCTTTTGAAACAGTCAAAACTTAATCCTTTTGAAAGCACTTTGGGTTCAGTTTAAAACATGTGGAAACCTTTCAAAACCATTCAAAAATTGACCCCTTCGAAACCTTTGAAAAACATCTCGGTCAAAACCATTTGGATTTTGCCTTCAAGTAGAGCAAAAGGATTAAAAACCCATTTAATTCGAAAGCATCTGCTTTGATACCTTTCAAATCTATCTCTTTCGGAACCAATTTAGGTTTTACTTTACTTATAGAAAAAGGGTCCATAAAACATTTAAGTCGTAAGCATCTGCTTTGAAACCATTTCCTAAGTAAAGAAGCGATGGCGTCGAAACCTTCCCTTCGAAAGCATTGGAGAGGTGGCCAAGTTTTTAGAAAACAAAACAACCCTTTAGAAACCATCTGGGTTGAAAGGTAAAAAGGCAACAACAAAAGGTTTCGAATTAGTTGAAAACTTTACTTTAAAAACAGAGGCACCACCTAACCGAAACTGTTTCCAATAAATCATTTGACCTGGTGGAAAGCTACTTGTTGAAAGCCATTCAGTCGAAAGCAAGCAGGCGTAGCCCTTTAATTTAAAAACAAAAGATTGCCTCAACGCCTTCGTAATCCCTGGTTTCGACTCCCTACCTTTGGTTTACATCCAGTTCACTACATACCAGTAAACTTGTACCATGTGCATTGGTTTCGACTATGTCGGAAGCGAAGATGAGGAGGCGGAACCTGGAGCCTACGGTGTCGAAACAGTGAAAAACATGTAGCAAATAGTTCTTTTCACCTAACATGCCTTACGTGTCCAATTGTGATTGGTTGCCCCTTTCTTTTACCAATAAAAAGTACTGCACTTTTTCAGAAGTGCTACCGACTTTTCAGATTTTATAATTTAAATCATTTTTACAAAAAACGCTTCTCCTCTTTTAATTATATAAAACATTTAAGTCCCATACCTTAAATAATTTAATATAAACCTTAAAACACTTAGGAAAAATCTACAAAAATTCTAAAAAATCTCTTTTAATATGTTTTCCAACATACAAAAATTTCAGATCCAAATCCTTTATCATTTAACCGAAAATAATTATTAACCAAAATTAACATTTTCTTTACTAGAAAATTCATACAAATTCCACATAATTTCAGAAAATTTCATAAATCGAAACCCATCTCTAAAATATTATTTATGATCTTAATAAATATTCTCAAGGCATTTGGATGTAATTTTATAAGGTTTTCACCTTAAAACATATCATAAAATCAGTATGAACATATAATAATCATTAACATGTATATATTATCATTCTATCATTCAAAATCATGGAAAATCAATGCAAATTATTCGGCAATCATCTAAAACCCAAAAATACAATCAAAAATGAGATGTGAACAATAGTCACCTTAGCTTTAGAGATTAAGGAGATTGAGATGTGAATAGATTTGATTTTAATTAACTTCTTCCTAGCTTTCCTTCCTCTTTTCCTTGTTAATGGTGGCCGGCCCCTTAATTTAAAAAATTTAGAATGAAAATGAACGTGTATAATTTACACGGCCATGGGTTATAGATATCGGAATGGTCTCTTTCCTATTTTACCACTCCTCAAATTCAATTTAAACTCTTATTTTAATTCATTGTTTAAATGGCACGGCTACCCCTTAATTAAAATCAAATCTTAATCCCCTAATCAACATATTATTTTTATTTAATCTAGCTAATTAAATATCCTAAATAATGTTACCAAAAATCTTGGGTGTTACAGACTCCCCTCCTTAAAGAATTTCGTCCTCGAAATTATGATAAGGTACACAAGAAATCAAACAAGAAGGTAAAACATACCATAAAACAAGTCAAGTAAGTATCTCTAATCCTGCTCTCAATCTCCCAAGTATAGTCCCTGTCATCGTCGCTCCACTAGATTTGAATAATCTGACCATTTTGGTTCTACGCCTTTTCTCATCTCTCGCAACAATACGAATTGGCTTCCTTACTATCGTCAAATCCGATTCTACCATTAAATCATCTAGCACATTAGGTGCAATAGTAGTCTCCAGGTCTTTGACGCACTTTATGAAATGAGAAACATGAAAAACATCATGGACTCCTGCTAAACTGCTCGGTAAGTCAACTCTATATGCGAGTTTCCCGATCCTCTTAATAATAGGAAAAGGTCCAATAAATTTCGGTGCAAACTTTCCTGATTTCCCAAACCTAATCACACCTTTCATCGTTGATACTTTGATGAAAACCCGGTCTCCAACTAAGAACTCTAGATCTTTCCATCTCATATCTGCATAACTTCTCGGCCTAGACTGAGCCTCCTTCATTCTAGCCCGAATGACTTTAGTCCTTTCTACAGCTGCTCTGACTAAATCTGGACCAAGAACTAACCTATCCCCTATCTCTAGCCAACATACAGGAGATTTGCATGGCCTTCCATACAAAGCTTCAAACGGTTCTATCCCAATACTAGTCTGATAACTGTTGTTATATGAAAACTCGACTAAATACATATGTTCTTCCCATGATCTCCCAAAATCTAGTAAACATGCTCTTAACAAATCTTCCAAGATTCTGTTAATTCTTTCATTTTTCCCATCTGTCTTCAGATGGTAAGCGTTACTCATCTTGAGCTTGGTTCCCAAAACTTCCTGTAGACTCTTCCAGAACTCGCTAGTGAACAAAGGATCCCTATCACTAACCATGCTACTAGGAATTCCATGCAGTCTAACCACATTCGTCATGAACAACTTTGCCAAAACAGGTGCAGTTCATGTTGACCGAATTGGAATGAAATGGGCACTCTAGGTCAGTCTGTCCACTATAACCCATATACTAACGTTTCCTCTTTTCGACCTTGGCAACCCGTCAATAAAACCCTTGGAGATAGAATCCCACTTCCATACTGGAATATCTAACGGCTGAAGCAACCCACTTGGTTTCTGCTGCTCGGCCTTTGCCTACTGGCAAATCATGCACTGCTTCACACACAACCAATTATCTCGCTTCGTACCTTCCCAGAAGAAACTCCTTTTCATATGCTGATACATCTTAATACCTCCTGGGTGAATAGAGAACTTTGAACGATGGCATTCCTCTAAGACTTCTTTTCTTATGTTCCCCACACTCGGAACACATAACCTCCCTTTCTTTATCAACCTCCTATTCTAGTCAAGACTGAAAACTTTCAAGTCATCGCTCTTGGTTCCATCTCTTAACTTTCTAATCCGTTAAGCTAATACCGGATCCTCTTTCTGTTTAGAAGCAATCCTCTCGATCATCACTAGTCAAACTTCCAAAAAAGATAATACAACTGTATCTCCACTTGACCCTGCCTCGGATCTCCACTGCACTCTGCAATCCACTAATGCTTCTAAATCTTACCAATCAGCAATCATCGTTAACACTGCATTCTGATGTTTTCTTCTAAGTGCATCTGCAACCTTGTTGCCTTTCCCTGTTGTGTACTCAATCCTAAAATCATAAGCAACAATAAACTCTAACCACCTCTGTTGTCTCATGTTCAACACCTTCTGAGAGAACAAATACTTCAACGACTTATGATCTGTATATAACTCAAACCTTTCTCCCAAAAGGTAATGTCTCCATACATTCGATGCAAAAATCATTGCAGCCAATTCCAAATCATGCGTCAGATATCTAACCTCATATGGTCTAAGATGTTTAGAAGCATAGGCAATCACTTTACCTCTCTGCATCAGCACAACTCCTGGTCCTGTTCCACATGCACTGGTGTAAACCACCAAATCCAGGTTCCCTTATGGAACAACCAACACAGGTGCATAGGTCAATAAGTGTTTCAAACTCGGTAATGCTTCCTCACACTTATTAGTCCACACAAATTATACATCCTTTCATGTTAGCTTGGTCATCGGTGCCGCTATCCTCGGAAAATCCTTAATGAATCTCCGATAATACCCAGCCAACCCAAGGAAACTCTTTATTTCCGTCACTGTATTGGGTCTCTTCCAACTATTCACTGCTTCAATCTTAGTCGGTCTACTAATAACCCAACCTCTGAGACTACATGACCAAGAAACTTCACTTCTTTCTTCAAAAATTGACACTTCGAGAACTTCGCCTTCAGCTTATGTGCCTCAACGTCTCAAGCACCACTCTAAGATAAACATCATGCTTTCTTTCATCCTTAGAGTATATCAAGGTATCATCTATGAAAATCAATATGAAACTATCCAAGTGCTCTCGGAAAACCCGGTTCATCAAATCCACAAAGAAAACTAGCGCATTAGTCAGTCCGAACGGCATGACTAACCAATCGTACGACCCATACCTGGTCCTAAATGCCGTCAAAGGTATACTATCATCTGCTACCCTGAGCTGATGGAAACTAGTCGCCAAATCCAACTACGAGAATACCTTGGCTCCACTCAACTGGTTGAACAAATTGTCAATCCTTAGCAATGGATATTGATTCTTTATCCTCCTCTCATTTAAAATATGATAATCGATATATAACCTTAACGATCCATCCGGCTTCTTAGCAAACACTACGGCTGCTCCCCAAGGCGAACTATTTGGCCTGATAAAATTCTTGCCTTCTAGATCCACTAATTGCACTTTCAAATCCCTCATCTCTGAAGGGGTCATCCTGCTTGGCGGCCTACCCACTTGTTTTGCTTCCGGAACCAAATCTATCCTTAACTCAATGGCTCGTTTTGGTTAGAATCCAACTTAGGCTCAAAAACATCTACAAATTCTCTAACCACGAAAACTTGACTCAACTCATCTTCTGATTCCATAGCTCCGAACAATGCATTCACTTCACCGCCAAACCTTCTACGGCATAAACTATCGGACCGCTACAATCTGGATGTCTAAGCGATATTTTCCTATCCTGGCAAAATATCTGTGCGTCGTACTCACATAACCAATACATGCCAAGAATAATCCCCACCCTACAAAATCAAACACATGCAAATTGCAAACAAAATTATGCCCTAACAGGTCAAACTCTATCTTGTCATATCTCCACCTTAGAGATGCATACCCTCCCATTGGATTCGCAATTCGTAAGGAAGTTAGTAAATATGTGGGTTCTATGTTAAGCTTATCTATCAAACATCTAGATATAAAAGAATGCGATGCACCAGTACTAAATAGAACGCTAACATACATACCAAGAAGCTTAAGTGCCTCCCAAGACTGCCTTTCCTTTCTCCTAGGTTGTTGGCTTTGAAGTAGCAGGATTCAATGCATATACCCTGCCCTTTCCATCTTTTACGGGCTCCTTGCAATGGCCCTAATAATGGCAAATCTAGTCATAGTTGAAGCACCTGACATTCTTCTTTCCAGCCACATCCTTAGCCTTCCTAGCACGACACTCATTAGCAAAGTGCCCCTTCTCGTAGCACTTGAAACAAACAATCTCATACTTCCCCTTCTTAGCTGCTCCACCCTTCTGAGACCTTTCTTAGGAAAGAACTTCCTCTTCTGATTCTACCCAACCAGGACATCTTTAGCCTTACTCTTCTTTAGAGAATCAAGAATCTCCTCATGCCTTAAGGCCATCTCCACTACAAAGTTAGAAGGATCTCTAATATGAGGTAATGTGGCCCTAGCTAACTCAGGCTTCAACTCCCTAATAAACTTCTCATTACTTTTCATGACTGTATCAACTGAAGCATAACCATATCTAGCCAACTCCTCAAACTTTCTAGAATACTCCAAAACTGACATCTCTCCCTATTCCAACTTAGCAAATTTTGGGATTAGAAAAGACTATGACATTGCAGACATAAACCACTCATGGCTTCCCTTGAAATCTACCCATGACAAAGGTTCCTCATCCACACCAGCCGTCATACTGTTCCACCAAAACAGTGTGGCTCCCTAAAGCTGTCTGGATGACAACCACCTCTATTGCTCATCATCGAGGCCTAAATCTACAAAAATCCTTCCACGGTGCAACAGTAAATTTTCCACTGCTATAGCATCTTTTGTCCTCAAGAAAGGCCTCCTTCTAAGCTTAGCGCAATCTCCACTCAGCTTAGCGTAATGGTTAACAACCAGAACTTTCAGAACTCTTGACCCCACAACATTTCCTCTTACCATTCCAGCTCCAACTCCAGCTTGCATCATACTCATAAAAAGCTGATACATTACTCCCATGTCCACTAGCATGACTTCAGCACCTACACTCTCTGTCTATGCCTGACCTTGGGCCCTCCTTGTACTAGGTCTGGCATTTCCTTCGGTTCCATCCCCTCCTGGGTTAAATCTTCGTCTTTTACCTTCCATATTTGTATTCAAAACTTATGTGATACAGAAAAATAACCTAATAAGGATAGGAGATTAGAGATAAAGCGTATACTTATATATAACAAATACAAGTACGTTACTATAGCATTATCCCATACTCCAATATTACTCTAATTCCTGAGGATTATGTTTTAAAAACCATTTTTAGTTTAAAGTTTTTCATAAACCATGATCTGATACCAAGTTGTAACATGACGTATCTGGAGGCCAAAAGCTAAGCGCTAAAGATGCTATAGTCATCCATAGTATTATTACTTCTAGTGACAAAATAAGGTAATGATAATGATATTGATGCAGTAGCGGATAACAAAAATGATGAAACGATGAAAAGTAGCGATCGATGGAATAGAAGATACCGAATTGCCCAAATCCGTTGATCCAAAGATACCGGATTCTAGCTATCCCAAACACGTTGATCGCGCACGATACCGTGTTTAAAGATCTACGATTCTTCGTACGTTGATCTAGCTTACTAGATACCGTGAATCGGCTTCAACAGTCGTTGAATCGAGCGCACTAGATTACCGAAAGTGGAGATAGGAGATCACACTCAACTACCAATTGGAGAAGTGGCACAAAGCACACAAACAAGTTTTTATTCAAAATCAACTAACTCTTACAAATGACACCACCCGCCTATTTATAGGCTTACATCTCAACACAACACAAATTTGTACAACACATAGGTCGTTCACGACCTAACAACCCTTCGACCTAAAAACAGACGCGACTTATAAACAAACAAGTTTACAACACATGCTTTCATCACTAAACATCCGACTTAAAATAGACCTACGACCTAACATAGGTCGTTAACGACCTAAAACATTACAACATAACAAAGTACAACATCACACAAGGTCGAGCGACCTAAAAATACACGGCGGCGATCCATCTTGAGCGACCTAAAGAAGCGGCTTCAGGAATCTTCGAGCAACCTAAAGTGAGCGACCTAACTTCCCGTGTCATATGGTCAAGCGACCTAAAATAAAGCAGCCTCCCCATCAGCGACCTATCATAGGTCGTATCTCGCTTCCGCGACTTAACTTAGGTCGTATTTTAGTCTCGCGACCTAACTTAGGTCGTAGCACTTCAAAGCTGGTACTCGGAAGATCTGAGCAACCTAAAGTGAGCGACCTAAGGCCTCGCGACCTAAGGCCTTGCGACTTATCATAGGTCGTTGGCTATCCTGTTCTTGCATAACTCGCTTCCTCGCCTTTTATCTCGTCATCCTGGAACCTGTTAGGTCGCACGCGACCTAAGACTTCAACTTCCCACGAATTATCCCAAAGTTTTAGCTCGTTTGCTTCCTCGCTAGGTCGCACGCGACTTAACAACACGTTAGGTCGGTCGCGACCTAAGACTTTAATATTCTGGGCTGCATCATCCTCCCCTGGTTGGGAAAAATTCGTCCTCGAATTTGCGCCCTCCTCTTCCACAACAAACTCATCCCCATGATACGGTATAAGATGTTTAACATTAAACACGTTAGAAGTGTACACATCCTCCGACAGCTTCAACTTATAAGCGTTTTCATTGATCCGTTTCACAATCGTTACAGGACCAATTTTTCGAGCTTTAAGCTTATTGTATGCTCCCACTGGAAAACGATCTTTCGTAAGTACAACATATACTAAATCTCCTTCATTAAATTCAACACTTCTTCGCATCAAATCCACAGATCGTTTATACTTTACATTCGCTTTCTCCAATCGTTCCTGAACGATTTTATGACATTCTGCCAATCCATCAACAAAATCAATAGCCCGTTTAACTGTTCCCTTTGGTTGTGGTACTATCGTCAAATCCAACGGTCCCTTTGGTAAGCTTGAATATACAATCTGAAATGGACTGAAACCCGTACTACGGTTGATATCATGATTATGAGCAAACTCCGCTTGACATAACTTCACATCCCAACTCTTCAGATTATCCTTTACAAGACACCGCAATAAATTTCCCAGGGATCTGTTAACAACTTCGGTCTGTCCATCGGATTGCGGATGGTAAGCACTACTGAAATTTAGCTTTGTTCCCACCATCTTTCACAAACTTAGCCAAAAATGACTTAGAAATCTAGTATCCCGATCAGAAACAATGGATTCCGGTAACCCATGTAAGCGATAGATCTCCCTAAAGAACAACTGTGCCACATGGACCGCGTCCGCCGTCTTCTTACAAGCAATAAAATGTACCATCTTCGAGAAACGGTACACCACCACATATATAGAATCATTTCCCCATTGAGTCCTTGGAAAACCCAACACGAAATCCATGCTTACATCTATCCATGGTTTTGTAGGAACAGGTAAAGGCATATACAATCCCGCATTTGTAGTTGTCCCTTTCGAAACCTGACAAATATGACATCTTTCCACAATTTTTTCAACTTCTCGCTTCATCGAGGGCCAATAGTAAGATTGAGAAATCAAATGTAAAGTTCGATCTCTGCCCACATGTCCTTCCTCATGTAATTCCTTCACAATCTTCAATCGTAAGCTACTCTCTGGTATACAGAATCGATTCCCTTTAAAAAGAAAACCATCCACCAACACATAATCATCCGTCTTTTCCTCTTTGACTTCATCTACAAATTTTGCAAAGTAAGGATCATCAACAAATAACTCGGGCAACACTTCAAACCCTGTCACCTCAACCTTCATGGTAGTCAACACATGGTTCCTTCTGCTTAATGCATCTGCCACTCGATTTGTAATTCCCGATTTATGCTTCACCACAAATGTAAATTGTTGTAAGTACGCAATCCACGAAGCATGCCTTGCTGCAATCTTGTCCTGTCCATGCATATGCTTCAACACTTCATGATCAGTATACAAAACAAATTCTTTATGAAACAAATAATGTCTCCAATGTTTCACAGCTTGCACGATAGCATAAAATTCCACATCATAAGTATTATATCTCATCTTTGCTCCCGATAACTTCTCACTGAAATATGCAATAGGACGTCCTTTCTGACTCAACACCCCTCCAATCCCAACTTTAGATGCATCAGTATGTAGTTCAAACAGCAACTGAAAATCTGGTAATACTAGAATTGGTGCTGTCGTCAAAAGTTCTTTGATTCGCTCAAAAGCAACCCCTGCTTCCTCTGACCATAAAAATTGTTTCCCCTTCATACAATCAGTAACTGGTGCCATCACGCTACTAAAGTGTGGAATGAACCTTCGGTAGAATGACGCTAAACCATGAAAACTTCTAACTTCTGTAATCGTCCTGGGTTGTGGCCAATTTCTGATTGCTTCAACTTTATTCTGATCCACCTGTATACCTCCTCCCGATATGACATATCCCAAAAATAAAACACTATGCGTCATGAACACGCATTTCTTCGTTGCAGCATGAAATTGTTCCTATCGTAGTACCATCAACACTTCTCTCAGATGTTGCAAGTGTTCTTCTGGACTTCCACTATATATCAGTATATCATCAAAATACACCACTACAAACTTCCCGATAAATGGTCTAAAGATCTGATTCATCACCCGCATAAATGTACTTGGTGCATTCGAAAGACCAAACGGCATAACCAGCCATTCGTACAACCCCTCACGTGTCTTGAACGCTGTTTTCCATTCATCCCCTGGTCTGATTCGAATTTGATGATAACCACTCTTCAAATCAATCTTCGAAAAGATAGTAGCTCCACTAAGCTGATCCAACAAGTCATCCAATCTAGGCATAGGGAATCTATATCTCACAGTAATCTTGTTCAGTGCCCGACTATCAGTGCACATCCTCCACGTTCCAACCTTCTTCGGTACTAACAAAGCTGGCACCGCACAAGGACTTAAACTTTCCTGCACACGCCCCTGTTCAAGCAATTCTTCCATTTGCCTTCTCTACTCCTCATGTTCTTTTGGGCTCATTCTGTAGTGTGGTCTATGAGGTAACACAGCTCCTGGAACAAGATCAATTTGATGTTAAATGTCTCTCAACGGTGGTAACTCCGTTGGTAGCTCCTCAGGAAATACATCGTCAAACTCTCCCAACACTGGTTTCACTTCTTTAGGAATCTCAACCACTTCATGACTCTCGCGTCCAATCAACAAGAATACTTCAGGCTCCTCTTCTACCTCCTTAACAAACTCCTTCAATGTTAACAAAGTTTTCAACTCTTCAATCTCCTCCAACTTGCTTTCTCCGTGTTGTCGCTTCTTAGGAATTAAAGTAATCTTTGTACCCTCAAACATGAAACTGTAACTGTTAGCACGTCCATCATGTTGCACAGCCCTATCATACTGCCATGGTCTCTCCAACAACAGATGGCATACATCCATGTCTACAACATCACACCAAATTTCATCTTTGTATTTCTTTCGAATTGAAAAATTTACACAAGCTCTTCGTCCAACTTTCACCTCCCCACCTTTCCTCAACCAAGCTAACTTGTAAGGTTTAGGATGCTTCTCAGTCTTCAATGCTAATTTCTTCACAGCTTCTGTAGAGATAATATTGTCACCGCTTCCTCCATCAATAACAAATTTGCAAACCCTTCCCAAGATAGTGCATGTAGACTGAAAGATGTTATTTCTCAACTAGCTAGTCTCATCCTCTTGCTTTGGTGTCAAACACGACCTCTTCATCATCAATGAATACCCTTCGTCTCCCGACACATTTTCTTCCTCCTCATCATGTAGTGAATTAGAACATTCAGCTTCTACCTCCTCATTCTCTACCTCAGCAATCATCGTTCGCTTCTTTGGCTTCGGACATTCATTACTTTTGTGACCAAACTCCTGACAATTGAAACATTTGATACCACTATTGATCCTGGTCTTAGCAACTTCGTTAATAATCGGTTTTGCAACAGCCTTCGAAACATTCGCACTGCTACTAGCCCCTTTCATTGGATTGTGGGAATTTGTAAACACACCACCACCTCGTCTCCCTTGTTTCTCCCAAGCAAGTGCTTTCTGATGTGCTTCAACGACAGATCTGGGATCAAACATATTCACCATGTCTTGAATCTGCATTCTCAACCCTCCAACAAATCTAGCTGTTAACTGTTCCTCCGTCTCCATGATATCATTCCTCGCAATCAATTGATAGAATTCATCAGCATAATCATTAACAGTCTTTGTTCCCTGTCTCAAGTTCTGTAAACGTTGATACATAAGAGATTGATAATTGTAAGGTAAGAATGTAGCTTTCATCAATTTCTTCATCTTCTCCCAAGATTCAATCTTTGACTTCCCCATTCTCTCCCGCGTTAGTTTAGTTTGCTACCACCATGCCATAGCTCTTCCTTTCAAACGAGTAGCAACTAACTTCACTCTTCGATGCTCGGGTATTTCTTTGAAATAAAAAATCTCTTCAACATTAGACAACCAATCAAGGAATTCTTCAGTTTGCATACTACCCTTGAATTCTGGAATTTCAGTTTTCATCCCCGATTCCCATCGACGATCATCCTCAACATCCCGATATGTATTTCGTCCTTGGTCTCGATCTCGATAATGATTATTGCTTCTATCACTCTCTTTATCATATTCATGTGTATTTCGATATCGATCTCGACCATCAACATCCCTTCGATCACGCATGTCTCTTCTACTGTGTCTTTCATCATCTCGATATGGCTCATACTCAAACTCTCGATGAGTTCTTCTTTCTTCATCTCTATACTCATGGTGATCTCTTCTCATCGAAACTGATGATTCTCTTCGACCTCGATCAGATTGTGGCGATACCCTTCTTGCTTCCGTAACTGATGGCGAAACTCTGTTTCCTCCACGGTTCAAGATTGGCGACCTCCTTCTTTGACCTTGATTCATATCATTCATCAATTTCTCTAACCTTCCAATACCTTCATCTAACTTCTCATTGAATTTGTTACTTATGCGTTGTTCCATTTGCTCGGCATCTTCCCTCTTGTACAAATCTTCAATATTTTGATGTCGATTAACTCTCCTCGGCAGCATTGTTAAATGAAACAAATTTCAACTCTCGGTGTGAACAAATATGATGCACGGCCTTCACTTGCTCTCGGCTCTAACCCTAAATGCTTCACTTAGCTCGGCTTTGCTTGATATAGCTCGGCTTCACTAACTCCTCAAACTTCTTCAATAATAATTGGCTCCAAGACTCGGCTTAGCTATGATTGGCTAAGTCTAGCTCTGATACCAAATGATGCAGCAGCGGATAACAAAAATGATGAGACGATGAAAAGTAGCGATCGATGGAATAGAAGATACCGAATTACCCAAATCCGTTGATCCAAAGATACCGGATTCTAGCTATCCCAAACACGTTGATCGCGCATGATATCGTGTTTAAAGATCTACGATTCTTCGTATGTTGATCTAGCGCACTAGATACCGTGAGTCGGCTTCAGCAGTCGTTGAATCGAGCGCACTCGATTACCGAAAGTGGAGATAGGAGATCACACTCAGCTACCAATTGGAGAAGTGGCACAAAGCACACAAACAAGTTTTTATTCAAAATCAACTAAATCTTACAAATGACACCACCCACCTATTTATAGGCTTACATCTCAACACAACACAAATTTGTACAACACATAGGTCGTTCATGACCTAACAATCCTTCGACCTAAAAACAGACGCGACTTATAAACAAACAAGTTTACAACACATGCTTTCATCACTAAACATCCGACCTAAAATAGACCTATGACCTACGACCTAACATAGGTCGTTAACGACCTAAAACATTACAACATAACAAAGTACAACATCACACAAGGTCGAGCGACCTAAAAATACACGGTAAGCGATCCATCTTGAGCGACCTAAAGAAGCGGCTTCAGGAATCTTCTAGCGACCTAAAGTGAGCGACCTAACTTCCCGTGTCATATGGTCGAGCGACCTAAAATAAAGCAGCCTTCCCATCAGCGACCTATCATAGGTCATATCTCGCTTCCGCGACTTAACTTAGGTCGTATTTTAGTCTCGCGACCTAACTTACGTCGTAGCACTTCAAAGCTGGTACTCGGAAGATCTGAGCGACCTAAAGTGAGCGACCTAAGGCCTCGCGACCTAAGGCCTTGCGATTTATCATAGGTCGTTGGCTTTCCTGTTCTTGCATAACTCGCTTCCTCGCCTTTTATCTCGTCATCCTGGAACCTGTTAGGTCGCACGCGACCTAAGACTTCAACTTCCCACGAATTATCCCAAAGTTTTAGCTCGTTTGCTTCCTCGCTAGGTCGCACGCAACTTAACAACACGTTAGGTCGGTCGCGACCTAAGACTTTAATATTCCGGGCTGCATCAGATATCAATAATATTCGAAGCACTTGAATATGAACAAAATCACATATTTCAAAAACAACATTTTACCGATTACATTTCAAAACAAATTCTTATCCAAGTTACATAATCCCATATCGTTTCCCAGGTAAAGATTAATTATAATCATTACAAAATTACGCCAACAGCGACATATGATGATGCCCCCTTGGTTTATCAAAGTAATATAGTCATATTTGACTTAATATACACAATGGAATCAAAACAAAATGAAACCACAATTCCTAATTAGCTATCCATCAGCCACCTGCTCGTCTTCGGAAGCTTTATTCGCCAAAAGACTAAAACCTGAAAACCGTAACCCTCATCCTACTCAAATCAATTTTTAGTACCCAAGAGTTTAAGGGGAAACAAAAATTTTGAGTCAAACATAAAGCCTGGTGTGAATAATTCTGTTCCATCCCGGTTTACTAAAATTAAGTGAGACCATGCCGCTTAGCGCAACGGGTTTCCCCCACTAATATCCTCTTTAAAATAATTATTTTGCAAATCCTTTCCTGCAACCAAACTGGTTAAAAAACTGATATTATATCAAAATAGCAATAGCCTTTATGCTTATAAATGGACTATCTATCCAAAAACAAGTAATAAGTGAACTATCCGTCCACAACATCTGGGCTGACTGCCCGCAAACTGAACTAACTGTCCGAATCAAAATGGACTAACTGTACGAATTATTTTAAAGAATAACTACCTTTTAAATTTTCCTTGAAAACCTTTTCAAAATGATTTAGTCCTTCAAATCATACTTATTCAAGGAAAATATATCTTTAGCTTTACTCTAAGCTATTTTTGCCATGATATATATACTGTACTCAAAATAATTTTGATGAGATTTAATAAGGATTAACTATCCTTCCAAAACAAGTTAAACCCTTTTTAACTTGAAAATAATTAGGCTACATTTCCTCTTTATTACATTCGGAACCTCTATTTAAAACCCTTAAACGATCCTTTCGAAACCATTGAAGGTAACCCATTTGAAACCATCAAATATTTCCTTTCTATAACATTGGGAAAACCTTTCCTTTCTTTTCTCCGAAAGCTTCAAAATATCAGACATCCCCTTTTAAAACCACTTAAATATTGCCTTTTGAAAACTTAGAAAAAACCTTCCTTTCAAACCTTTCGAAACCTTGGAGAACCACCCTTTTCAAAACCATTCATTAAAACCTTTCTAAATAGTCAAAACCTAATGCTTTCAAAAGTACTTTGGGCTCAATTTAAAACATGTGGAAACCTTTTAAAACTATTCAAAAATTTACCCTTTCGAAACCTTTGAAAAATGTATCGGTCGAAACCACTTGTATTCTGCCTTCAACTAGAGCAAAAGTATCAGAAACTCATTAAAGTCGAAAGCATTTGCCGCGTTACTTTTCAAATCTATCTCTTTCGAAACCAATTTGGATTTTACTTTGCCTATAGAAAAAGGGTCCTTAAAACATTTAAGTCGAAAGCATCTGCTTCAAAACCATTTCCTAAGTAAAGAAGTGATAGTGTCGAAACCATCCCTTTGAAAGAATTGGAGAAGTGGGAAAGTTTTTAGAAAACAAAACAACCCTTTCAAAACCATCTGGGTTGAAAGGTAAAAAGGTGGCAGAAAAAAGATTTCGACTTATTAGAAAAAAATTATTTAAAAACAGAGGCACCACATAAACGAAACCATTTCCTTTAACTCATTTGACCTGGTCGAAAGTTACTTTGTCGAAAGCCATTTAGTCGAAAGCAATCATGCGTATCACTTTAATTTAAAAACAAAGGACTGCCTCAACCCCTTCAGAACCCCTTGTTTTGACTCCCTACCTTCCGCCTACATCCAATTCACTATGTACTAGTAAACTGATATCATGTGCTTTGGTTTTGACTATGTCGGAAGTGAAGATAAGGAGGCGGAACCTTGTGCCGACGGTGTCAAAACAGTGAAAAACATGTAGCAAGTAGTTCTTTTCACCTAACTTGCCTTATGTGTCTAATTGTGATTGGTTGTCCATTTTTACCAATAAAAAGTACTGCACTTTTCAAAAGTGCTACGGACTTTCCAGATTTTATAATTTCATTCATTTTTACAAAATCCCCTTCTCCTCTTTTAATTATATAAAACATTTAAGTCTCATATTATAAATAATTTTATATAACACTTAAAACACTTAGGAAAAATCTACAAAAATTCTAGAAAATCTCTTTTAATATGTTTTCCAACATATAAAAATTTCAAACCCAAATCCTGTAATATTTAAACGAAAATAATTATTAACACAAATTAACATTTTATTTACTAAAAAATTCATATAAATTCCACATAATTTCAGAAAATTCTGAAAATTGAAACCCATCTCTATAATATTATTCATGATCTTCATAAAAATTCTCAAGGCATTTGGATGTCATTTTATAGGGTTTTCACCTTAAAACATATCATAAAATCAATATGAACGTACAATAATCATCAACATGTATATATAATCATTCTATCTTTCAAAATCATGGCAAATCAATGCAAAATATTTGGCAATCATGTAAAAATTGAAAATACAATCAAAAATGATATGTAAACTTTATTCACCTTAGCTTTAGAGATTAAAGAGATTGAGATGTAACTAGATTTGATTTGAATTAGCTTCTTCCTAGCTTTTCTTCCTCTTTTCCTTGTTAATGGTGGCCGACCCCTTAATTTAAAATTTTTATAATGAAAATAAACATGTATAATTTACACAGCAATGGGTTACCGATATAGGAATGGTCTCTTTCCTATTTTACCCCTCCTCTAAGTCAATTTAAACTCTTCTTTTAATTCATTGTTTAAATGGCACAGCTACCCCTTAATTAAAATCAAATCTTAATTCCCTAATCAACACAATATTTTATTTAATTTAGCTAATTAAATATCCTAAATAATGTTACCAAAAATCTAGGGTGTTACAGCACTGGTGATGTGGGTATAAACGGAGTTGAAGTTCCCAAATCTTTTTGCATCTGCTCAATGACATTAAGAGCATCAGAAAGGACAATACGAAACATGAGATTTTCCGTTAAGGGAGTTGCTTTGGATTTATCAATAGGGGCTTCAAGAACATGACTCTTTAATGTTTTACCCATGTTGACAATTTCACCCTCTTTTGGAGACAGAGAAGATTGGACATCAACAATCTTAGCCTTCTTAAGAGATGGGCCTGTTGCAACCATCTCACCCGATTTTCTTTTGATAATCATCTTCGACCTAGCGATTTCCTGGGTCAGGGATAATGCACTAGACACGGAAGTTGGGAGAACTGGATCACTTGCGATCAACTCGACCAGAGGAGCAGTTGCTAAAAATTCAAAAAGTAAAAGTTAGTAAAGTAATCTAAGAAGTAACACAACCGTAAATTGAAAGTACTACTCTTAAGCTTACCAGGATGATATGGGTAGATTGGGGACATATGAGAGAAATTCTTGGGATCACCCAATGATAAGAAACGTTTGCTCCGAGAAGAATGTTGGACAAGAGGAAGTTGTCCAAGAATCCTCTGACCAGCAGGGAGAAGAGAATGTTTTCGAAGATTGGATGGTGTCAATAGTGAAAGCATATTTCCGATATTACTTGAAGCAGCGATCAACAGCTTTACAGTTCCCTTATCCTCATCATTGAGATCTTTAACAATAGGACCTGATAAAGAAACGTAGATCAGAAAAATAAAGTAATTGAATAAAGATAAAGACTATGATCAACTTACGGGAGAAGAGAAGACTCCACTGATGTTTGGAAAACATTTGATGAAGAAGTACTACGTCTCCCAGTCTCTAAATTTATTTACCCTCTATGAAATTAGTTTTTTAGGGGGATCAGCTCTGAAAATTTGGTTATTTAGACTGCTGAGTTTGACCAAGCAAACTAAATAGTTGAGAACTTCAGCGTTCAATGAAGGTATGCCTGATTCCAGAGCCATAAGTTCCAAAGAGATAAGACAAGTAGAGACATTAGGTGATAATTGAATAGGTGCAATGCCTAGATGGTTCAGGATGTAACAACCCGCAAATTTTGAAAATATTTTAAATGAAAATTTATTTGAAATTTTGAGTATAATTATTTTAAAATTGTTAATTTGGGAAATTTTAATGTATAATTTGGAGTTTTGATGTGAAATGTTCTTCCAAATTTAATAAAATAAAGATTTTTCTTAAAATGCAAATTTTGGTCAAAGTTTGACTTTTTGTGAAATTTTTAAAATTTGTATTTTTAACTTTTACTTTTTTTTATGAAGATGAATTTAATTTTAACATTTTCCCAGTTTTTCATTTTGTTAAATTTTGATGTTTACTGAAATGACCCACTTTAAAATTTTTTTTTATACATATAGTGGCCATTTAATCAAGAAAATATTTCATTCCAATTTTCTTCTATCCAGGATCTTTATGCCAATAAGAATATTGGTTTGCTTAAATCATCTTAAACTTATATATATGAGGATATATAAGCTACTTCCTACCTGAATCAGAGTGCAAAAGTTTGGAAGAACAAATCTGTTTGGGGATCATTTTAAAGAAATAATCCCTACATAGCAACTATGTTTCAAAAACCAGATCTTCTAAATATACATAGATTATTGCATGACTATTGGTTTCATATCTAAAGACTTGGCATTTTATAGGTATTTCCATAATTTTGTTACTGTATAAACAGTTCTTTTGCTTGTGCATGTGTGTGTGCATGTTCCTGTGCATGTGTGTGTCAGTGGAAGCCTTAAGTGTTTAATTTTCTATTTCTTCTTGTTATCAAAAGAGACTGAGTGTACCCTATATCTGGGTTGTAAAAACATAACTGAAAATTGAGTTTAAAGCTTTTTGGTGCTGGTTGAACCTAGGCTCAGTAAATGGTCATACTAGCCTTATTCAACTTGCTTCTATTCTTGGCCAAAATACATGTTGTCCTATTTTCTTTCTAAAGTGACTCAAAGCCTTTATTTGCCAGATTTTCTATCATCTGTAAACATGAATTTCTCATGCCAAATACCTAGTTGTTCATTTAGTTTATAAATCCTTACAATCTCAGATTTCCTATCATTATAAATTAATTAATCAGAAAGCTTAAAAAAAACTTCATTACTTTGTGAAACATTTTCAAAATAAAACCCATAAGTTTCAGCTGAAACACCCATTTAAGTCCAATACTTACAAAACAGTAAATAACAATACATTGGTTTTTCTAAGCAACTTAAACAACATAGCTTAACATAAATTTGGCATAAACATCTATTTTAACTTCAGCAAATCTGTAAATATTGCATCCAATTCCCTATGCAGCTAACTCATCCAAATTTTGATCAATGAAATTCCTATTTTCCTGCATAATCACCATGAAATGCCTCATACAAATATGAGACAACCAATGGTGCATAAACACACAAGGGTCAGACTAATGTCTGGTATGAGTAATCTAGCTGAAAACATGATTTTATATGACTTTTATTTATATTCAAATACTTTGAATGAATTAAGAAACTCAGTATCATCTTTGTGCATGTTTTTGTGAGGCATGTGCATTCAATCAGTGCAAAACAAATTATGTATGATCCAAGTGGTTTAGTTCATAGAAAGCAATCATAAGATTCACCAATAAAACATCATAAATCAACTAATGCAATCATCAATTCAATCATCAAGCCCCCTTTACAAATTTACTAGCCATCAGGGACCTCACCCAAGCCTCACCTGAACCTATTTCTATTGTTCACTATCAAGTGTCATATGGTCTTTAGCTACCTTCTCTTGTTAAACCACACACTGCCTGGGACATCTCTTTGTTAACCCAGCACACTCAAGCCCCTGGGTATAAACATACCATGTGTGAGCTTGCAATGTTCACCTTGCCAAGCTATATTTTGTAGCCCTAAGATCCAAAGTCCTTAGTTAAATTACTAAGTGTTATTTCCTTTTTCATAATTGTGCTAATACCCTCTGCATCTCACTTTTCAATCAGATAAAAATAAACAATTCAACCAACATGTATTGATCCAGAGATTGGTAAGTCATGTTCTCAGAAGAAAACATTTAATCATGAAAACAGATGTGATTTCTTAGCATATTAGTTTCCCTATGGGTTTCAATGGATCAAGTTATAAACATATGGTCATAAATAGTTTACTGGTTATCTCCTCTTACCTCTGGTTCAACCAAATCCTTATTAATCTTGAAGATCTGGCTAAACCATAAGTATATACTTTGATTTGGGTAGTTCATAAAACATAGAAGCTCAGCACATGTATAACATTGCACTTCTACATATTCCTTTGTTTCAGTTAACATGAGACATAAGCAACAACACAATGTTGCAGCCCCATATTTCCTTCCATTTTTAGACCATATATCTACAACATGAACCCTGGGATTTAATAAATAACTTTCTGAAGAAAACACCTAAAAGAAATCACTCCATCTCAAAGTTAATTCACGGCAGAGATAAACATTTTAAACATGAAATCCATGACTCTTATTTTTTGGGCAAATCACTATGAAGGGTTTTACACTTGAATAGATCATTAACAAACCAAAGTCATCAAATCATAAAATGAACATAACTTGCAAAAGTGAATTATTAATTCAAATAGGCTGCCTCAATATTCAGGACTTAATGCCAAAGTTTTCAGTGCGGTTACTCACCTTAATTCCTTTTTCCCAAGCCTTTCTTTTCTTTTGATCCTCTGCCTTCCTCTAACTCTAATGGCCGGTGCTCCTTATTTTCTCTGGCTTATATTTTTATTTTATTTTTCCTTTAGGTTATGAAGAGAATATGTGTATGATCTCGCTACACTAAGCCTCCTTATATAAACCCTGGCTGTTAGTAGGGTTTTATGGAATTACCCAATGTCATTTTTACCCCATAATATGATCTGCCTTACATTTGATTCATAAAAGAAAAGGGTATGTGGTCCTTGTTATATTTTTCCAGAAAACCTTATTCTTTTAATCTTACCCCGGGTCATGTTATATGCATGACTTTAATTTTTCCTAAGCAAAAAGAATTGCTGGAAATGGATAAAGTGTTTATTTAAGGGTTCATACCATTTCCATGCAAGCTTTGTTTTTCTCTCTTCTTCTATTTTTTTTTAACCTGCAATGCTTGCCTGTGTACATGTATAACATATGTATGCCTATTTTTGCCTAAGTCTTTTTATTTTTCTTTCTTTAAATAATTTTAAGTTTATTTCTGCCTAACTTTTATTTTTTTCTTTGTGCCAGTTTTATTAAAGACATAATCCCATTTTCATACATATGTATTTCTAAATTATTTATTCTAATTTACATATTGATTTCTGCCTATTTTATTATATAGAAAAACTGTGTGCACTAACTTGTGCACTTGTGCATGTTTTAAACCATGTATCTGCAAATCAACTTCCTATTCCTATCTTTTCCAATGCAATTTTTAAACAAATATAAACTAAATTAAATCATGAAATTTCTCACAAAAATCAGGGTTATCACATATGCCCCTCCTTTTAGGAATTGTGTCCCACAATTCTCTCATACTTAACTTAAGTATCATTACTCCAGAAAAATCAATTTTCTGATCTCAAACCATTCTCAAGCCAATCACTTGATTAAACTCTATGCACATAAAAAAAATCACAATGCATATTCAATCAAAACATTCATCAGTATATATATATATATATAATTTTTACCTTTCATTCAATCAAACAATTGTGGATAATCATTTCTGATTTTATCCTCCACTTCCCATGTGCAATCATTTGGGTCAAGACTCCATTGCACTTTCACTAGTTTAATTTCTTTGTTTCTCAATTTCTTGATTTCTCTAGCAACTATGCCCACTGGCTCCTTTTCATAGATATCCTGGGATCAATCTGCACATCCTTAGAGGATTTTAGGATTGCCTCTTTATCATGAACCCATCTTCTAAGTTGAGACACATGAAAAACATCATGCATTGCTCTCATTTCTTCTGGCAACTCTAGCTTATAGGCTACAGTTCCTATTCTTTCTAAAATTTTATATGGCCCTATATATCTAGGAATCAACTTTCCTTGTTTCCCAAACCTTAGAACCTTTTTCATGGGTGATATTTTGATAAATACATAATCTCCAACATCATATTGTACTGCCTTCCTTCTTTGATCTGCATATTTCTTTTGCCTATCTTGGGCAGAAGCAATTCTTTTTCTGATCAAAGCTATCTTCTCAGAAGTTTCCTTCACATTTTCTAGTCCTAAGACCACTTTTTCCCCAGATTCAAGCCAACTTGAGGGTGATAAACAGGGTCTCCCATAAAGAGCTTCAAAGGGTGCCATGCCTATGCTACTATGATGGCTATTATTGTATGCAAATTCAGATAAAAAGATATGATCCTCCCAACTTCCTCCCCAATCTAACACACAAGTTCTCAACATATCTTCGAGAAATTTGTTCACAATTTCTGTTTGACCATCTGATTGAGGATGGTATGCTGTGCTTAAGCATAAATCAGTCCCCATTGCCTTGTGAAAACTCTTCCAAAATTTTGAAGTGAAGATGGTGTCTCTATCACTTATTATGGTCTTTGGTATGCCATGTAGTCTAACCACTTCCTTGATAAACAACTGAGCTAGTGTACATGCATTTCTGTCTGACATTACTGGTATAAAATGGGCTGACTTGGTTAACCTATCAACCACTACCCAAATGCTATCATTTCCCCTCTTAGTTCTGGGCAAACCATCAATGAAATCCATTGATATATCCTCCCATTTCCACTGTGGTTTTTGCAAAGGTTGAAGCATTCCTGAGGGCTTTTGATACTCAGCCTTCACTTGTTGGCAAACCATACATTTAGATACATAGGTTGCCACTGCACTCTTCATACCACTCCACCAATAATCCCTCTTGAGGTTGTGATACATTCTTATGCTTCCTGGGTGTATAGTGTATTTGCTCTTGTGGTAAGCATCCAAGATTTCTTGTTTCAACTCATCAATTGCTGGAACACATATTCTTTTTCCTTTCTTCAAATGGCCTTGATCATTCAACTGAAAACCTTCCACTGCTTCACCATTTAACATCTGAGTTTTCTTTTCAAACAAAAATGGATCTTGGCCTTGTAACTTTACAATTTTGTTTTTCAATTCTGATTCCAGAGTGATAAAGCTTAACTTCCCCATTTCTACATGCTCACTGCATAGGCTCATGTTTTCTACATTACTACTTTCTATCTCTAAATCAGTTAATAATGATAAAGCATTAAACTCTTCTATCATTAATCTAGCCACTTTAGCATGTTGTCTACTTTGGGCATCTGCTACTTTATTAGCCTTACCAGGGTTATATAATATTTCAAAGTCATATGAATCTAGGAGTTCAATCCACCTTTGCTGCCTCATATTCAATTCTTTTTGTGAAAATAAATATTTAAGTGACTTGTGGTCTGTGTAAACTTCAAACCTTGCCCCTAATAAGTAGTGTCTCCATAGCTTAAGAGCATACACTATAGCAGCTAATTCAAGGTCATGAGTAGCATATCTTACCTCACTTGGTTTCAACTGCCTAGAAGCATAAGCTATCACTTGGTGTTGTTGCATCAATACTGCCCCAAGCCCTTGTCCACTTGCATCAGTATACACCACCAAGTTTTCATTTCCTTTAGGTACTTTGAGGATTGGAGCTTGCACTAGTGCTTCCTTTAATTTCCCAAAGGCTTTCTCACACTCTTCAGTCCAAGTAAACACTTGATTTTTCCTAGTCAATCTGGTTAATGGGATTGAAATTTTTGCAAAATCTTTTATAAACCTTCTATAGTAACCAGCCATTCCCATGAATGATCTGACCTCAGTGACATTGGTAGGTCTTTTCCAAGCTTGCACTGCAATGACCTTATTAGGATCCACAGATATTCCTTTTTCTGATATAATGTGGCCTAGAAAATTCACTTCATTTTGCCAAAAAGTGCATTTTGAAAACTTTACTTTCAAGTCTTCCTGCCTCAATTTCTCAAATACCATCTGCAAATGATTTTCATGCTCTCTGATTGACTTAGAATAAATTAGTATGTCATCAATAAATATCAATACAAATTTATCCAAATATTCTCTAAAAATTCTATTCATCAAATCAACAAAATAGGAAGGAGCATTTGTCAAACCAAATGGCATTACTAAAAATTCATAAAGTCCATATCTTGTGTTAAAGGCTGTATACTTAATGCTTTCCTCTTTTACTTTCATCTGATGAAAGCCTGAAGCTAAATCAAGCCTATAAAATATTTTTGCACCACTTAATTGATCAAAGAGATCATCAATTCTTGGTAAAGGATATTTATTTTTAATTGTGACTTTATTTAATTCCCTATAGTCAATACATAACCTAAGGGATCCATCTTGTTTCTTAACAAAGACTAGTGGTGCTCCCTATGATGAGCTACTGGGTCTAATGAAGCCTCTTTCTTTTAATTCAACCAATTGCTTTTTCAATTCTATCAACTCCTTAGGCCCCATTCTGGTTGGTCTTTTAACCACTAGGCTAGCTCCTGGAATTATTCTAATTGAAAACTCAACTGGTCTGTGGTTTGGAACTCCCCTAACTTCACCAAACACATCAATATATTGATTCACTATGGGGATTTCTTCTAATGCAGGCATGGGTTTTTCACTAGACAATGCAAAAAGGTTGGCTATATTTCTATTCTTGTCTGCCTCACAAAGAACAACTACTCTTTGTCCATCAGAAATTTTCAAGGATATGGTGGATGTCTCCATATTTATGATAGCCTTATATTTACTCAACCAATCAACTCCTAAAATAACCCCTATGCCCGGATATTGCAACACATATAGGTCTGAGTTAAACACATGTCCCCCTATCTCTAACCCTAGTTGCATGCACATCATGCCCAGAACACATGAGCTACCTATAGGGCTTCTAATAAACAGTGGCTTATCAACAATCATACAATTTAATTTTAATTGTTGTGCAATATCATGGGAGATCAATGAATGTGTAGCCCCAGTATCATACACTACTGCAAAAGGTATTGAATGAATAAACAAAGTACCTTCAACTTGGCCATGTTTCTCAACATTTGATCCCTCAGTTACCTTGCCTTTTCCTTCCAAAGCCCCTAATTTTCCTTGCTTAAAATCTGGACAATTCCTCTTTATGTGACCTTCCTTCCCACAATGGTGACATTTGAAGGATGCTGGCCTAACATTGGTGCACCTGTTCTTCATATGCCCTTCTTGGCCATAGTTATAACAAGTAATCTTCTTCTTAATTTCAGCAGCACTGGCTTCTTCTGGTTTCTTGGTGGAAGCTATGTCTGTTTTATTCTTATCATAAGGGTGAAATTTACCCTTTCCCTTCTTGTTTTGGTTATTCTTGAATGCCCTGAAATTCTCTCTAGCTTTATCATGTTGTTCAATGCTCAAAGTCAAGTCCAAAACTTGATCAAAAGTCCTATCCTTGTATGGTAGCATGGCTCTACTAAGGCTAGGGTTTAGCCCTTGAATATATCTGCCATTCTTAGCCTCCTCAGTGGTGATGAGTACTGCACCATACTTTGCTAATGGTTCAAACTTCTGAGTGTACTCAGTGACACTCATAGTCCCTTGCCTTAATTTGATGAATTCTTCTAGCAAAGACTCCTTAGCTGATGTAGGGACAAACCTACCTTCCAACATTGCTTTAAATTGATCCCATGTCACTTCTCCTTTAGGTCTTCCAGCTATGATAACCTCCCACCAATCCAAAGCTGCTCCTCTCAATTGCCTGGATGCAATTTGCCTCTACCTTTGGTCTTCAACTTACATGTCTGCAAAGATTCTTTCCAAAATTCTGAGCCAATTTTGAACTCCCATAACTCCTTCTGTGCCATCAATAGTTTTGCCTCCAAGGTTGGTAAAAGTCTTGAGTAGTTTGGAAAGCTCCTCATGTGGATTTTCCTGCCTATTGCCTACTCCATCCCTTATGGCTCTCATGAATTCTTGCACATTCACCAGGGGTGGTTCACTTGTTCCTACATTCTGATGTCTGGGTCCTACCATAGCTCTATGGATATAACACTTTGGTTAGTCCATTTTACTTAATACTCTATAGATTAATTCATTTCAATCTATCCCTATACAGTTACACTAGATATTATAGTATGAGCACTACCAAAACAAAACATCCAAGGCAATCAACACTTCCATGCATCCAATGCAAACAAGTTCATACAAATTTTTGCTATGTTATTTAACAACATAGCTCTGATACCAAATGAAATGACCCACTTTCAATTTTTTTTTATATACATACAGTGGCCATTTAATCAAGAAAATATTTCATTCCAATTTTCTTCTATCCAGGATCTTTATGCCAATAAGAATATTGGTTTGCTTAAATCATCTTAAACTTATATATATGAGGATATATAAGCTAATTCCTACCTGAATCAGAGTGCAAAAGTTTGGAAGAACAAATCTGTTTTGGGATCATTTTAAAGAAATAATCCCTACATAGCAACTATGTTTCAAAAACCAGATTTTCTAAATATACATAGATTATTGCATGACTATTGGTTTCATATCTAAAGACTTGGCATTTTACAGGTATTTCCATAATTTTGTTACTGTATGAACAGTGCTTTTGGTTGTGCATGTGTGTGTGCATGTTTCTGTGCATGTGTGTATCAGTGGAAGCCTTAAGTGTTTAATTTTCTATTTCTTCTTGTTATCAAAAGAGACTGAGTCTACCCTATATCTGGGTTGTAAAAACATAACTGAAAATTGAGTTTAAAGCTTTTTGGTGCTGGTTGAACCTAGGCTCAGTAAATGGTCATACTAGCCTTATTCAACTTGCTTCTATTCTTGGCCAAAATACATATTGTCATGTTTTCTTTCTAAAGTGACTCAAAGCCTTTATTTGCCAGATTTTCTATCATCTGTAAACATGAATTTCTCATGCCAAATACCTAGTTGTTCATTTAGTTTATAAATCCTTACAATCTCAGATTTCCTATCATTATAAATTAATTAATCAGAAAGCTTAAAAAAACTTCATTACTTTGTGAAACATTTTCAAAATAAAACCCATAAGTTTCAGCCGAAACACCCATTTAAGTCCAATACTTACAAAACAGTAAATAACAATACATTGGTTTTTCTAAGCAACTTAAACAACATAGCTTAACATAAATTTGGCATAAACATCTATTTTAACTTCAGCAAATCTGTAAATATTGCATCCAATTCCCTATGCAGCTAACTCATCCAAAGCTTGATCAATGAAATTCCTATTTTCCTGCATAATCACCATGAACTGCCTCATACAAATATGAGACACCCAATGGTGCATAAACACACAAGGGTCAGACTAATGTCTGGTATGAGTAATCTACCTGAAAACATGATTTTATATGACTTTTATTTATATTCAAATACTTTGAATGAATTAAGAAACTCAGTATCATATTTATGCATGTTTTTGTGAGGCATGTGCATTCATATCAGTGCAAAACAAATTATGTATGATCCAAGTGGTTTAGTTCAGAGAAAGCAATCATAAGATTCACCAATAAAACATCATAAATCAACCAATGCAATCATCAATTCAGTCATCAAGCCCCCTTTACAAATTTACTAGCCATCAGGGACCTCACCCAAGCCTCACCTGAACCTATTTCTATTTTTCTCTATCAAGTGGCATATGGTCTTTAGCTACCTTCTCTTGTTAAACCACACACTGCCCGGGACATCTCTCTGTTAACCCAGCACACTCAGGCCCCTGGGTATAAACATACCATGTGTGAGCTTGCAATGTTCACCTTGCCAAGTTATATTTTGTAGCCCTAAGATCCAAAGTCCTTAGTTAAATTACTAAGTGTTATTTCCTTTTTCATAATTGTGCTAATCCCCTCTGCATCTCACTTTTCAATCAGAGAAAAATAAACAATTCAACCAACATGTATTCATCCAGAGATTAGTAAGTCATGTTCTCAGAAGCAAACATTTAATCATGAAAACAGATGTGATTTCTTAGCATATTATTTTGCCTATGGGTTTCAATGGATCAAGTTATAAACATATGGTCATAAATAGTTTACTGGTTATCTCCTCTTACCTCTGGTTCAATCAGATCCTTATTAATCTTGAAGATCTGGCTAAACCATAAGTATATACTTTGATTTGGGTAGTTCATAAAACATAGAAGCTCAGCACATGTATAACATTGCACTTCTACATTTTCCTTTGTTTTAGTTAACATGAGACATAAGCAACAACACAATGTTGCAGCCCCATATTTCCTTCCATTTTTAGACCATATATCTACAACATGAACCCTGGGATTTAATAAATAACTTTATGAAGAAAACCCCTAAAAGAAATCACTCCATCTCAAAGTTAATTCACAGCACAGATAAACATTTTAAACATGAAATCCATGACTCTTATTTTTTGGGTAAATCACTATGAAGAGTTTTACACTTGAACAGATCATTAACAAACCAAAGTCATCAAATCATAAAATGAACATAACTTGCAAAAGTGAATTATTAAATCAAATAGGCTGCCTCAATATTCAGGACTTAATGCCAAAGTTTTCAGTGAGGTTACTCACCTTAATTCCTTTTTCCTAAGCCTTTCTTTTCTTTTGATCCTCTGCCTTCCTCTAACTCTAATGGCCGATGCTCCTTATTTTCTCTGGCTTATATTTTTTTTTATTTTTCCTTTAGGTTATGAAGAGCAAATGTGTATGATCTCACTACACTAAGCCTCCTTATATAAACCCTGGCTGTTACTAGGGTTTTATGGAATTACCCAATGTCAGTTTTACCCCATAATATGATCTGCCTTACATTTGATTCATAAAAGAAAAGGGTATGTGGTCCTTGTTATATTTTTCCAGAAAACCTTATTCTTTTAATCTTACCCCGGGTCATGTTATATGCATGACTTTAATTTTTCCTAAGCAAAAAGAATTGGTGGAAATGGATAAAGTGTTTATTTAAGGGTTCATACCATTTCCATGCAAGCTTTGTTTTTCTCTCTTCTTCTCTTTTTTTTTAACCTGCAATGCTTGCATGTGTACATGTATAACATATGTATGCATATTTTTGCCTAAGTCTTTTTATTTTTCTCTTTAAATAATTTTAAGTTTATTTCTGCCTAACTTTTATTTTTTTCTTTGTGCCAGTTTTATTAAAGACATAATTCCATTTTCATACATATGTATTTCTAAATTATTTATTCTAATTTACATATTCATTTCTGCCTATTTTATTATACAGAAAAACTGTGTGCATGTGTGTGCACTAACTTGTGCAGTTGTGCATGTTTTAAACCATGTATATGCAAATTAGCTTCATATTCCTATCTTTTCCAATGCAATTTTTAAACAAATATAAACTAAATTAAATCATGAAATTGCTCACAAAAATCAGGGTTATCACATTTACTTCTCAAATTTTGCAACTTTTGACGTATTACACGTAGTTATTTTCCCTACAACTTGTATTTTATTTTTATTGTGATTTGTTTGGGCTTAGACCATTTGGGCTAGAAAACCTTTAGTTGGATGAGTAGCCTATATATAATCTCCTATGGTTTTGGTTAGCCTCCACATCCAGTCATTTGTGCCTCCATAGAGAAAAATGTAAGTTCCTTCTTCTTCCTCCTCCTCAAAACCCTAGACTCCTCCCTCTTCTACCTCCACAATTTTCCTCCTCCTCCATAAATTTTGGCCACACCATCTCCTCTTCCTCTAGCCACAAAGCCCTAGCCTAAAACCCACTACTTCTCTCTCCTTTTCCCCTCCTTCTCTACAAAGCTAGGCCCTACCTCTTCTCCTTCCTTTTCCCCTTTCCTCTTCACCAATTTTGGCCTCCACCTCCTCTTCCTCCAACAACAAAAAAAACCCTATAGTCGAACCAAAAACCTAGCCAAACCCTAACCCTAGCCTTGCCTTGACCATGTAGGCCGAACCTTAACCCAAACATTGCCTTCCTCTAGCCATGTAGCCACAAACCCTAGCATATAGACCAAACCCTAACCCAAATTTATTATAGACCGAACCCAAACAGACCCAACGACCAAACCAAAACCACCTCTAGACCAAGCCTATGCAAACCCTAGACAAGCCCTCTTATGTATTTTGCAAATATATATTTTTCTATTTTTATTTTTCTATGAGAATTATTTGTTTACGTATGGAATTTATTTTATTTTAAAGCGTTGGAATTGGATTCTCCTCTCACTCAAACTGGTTCGTAGTTTGTTGATTTTGTGTTGCGCTTTGAATCACTTTTCCAACCAAAGAAAGGTGAGAAAAAAACACTTGATATACGTACTTATTGATTTTTTGAATTGATGACAATTGAATTGTGAGGATATGTATATGCAAGTTTGACATTTCACCTATGATTTTATCATGTTATTTCATGTATTTTATCATGTTATTTCATGTGTTATATCATGTTATTGCATATGTTTATATCATGTTACTTCATATGTTTATATCATGTTATTTCATATCACTACTACAAAACAGGCCATTTGCATCGCCTCATTTGAATCGGCTGAAGTAAAAACTGATGCAAATAGAACTATTTGCATCAGTTCTGTCTTAATAACCGATGCAATTGGCACGTGGAAAGCAATAGGTAATAAAAAATCAAATTTGCATCAGTTGTCACCAACAACCGATGCAAATACGTCGATACAAATAGTTTTAGTCGCATCGGTTTTAAAATCAACCGATGCAACTACGTCCAAAATAATAATTTTTGCATCGGTTCCCTAGCGGAGGCGATGCAATTTCAAATTATTTAGATTATTCGTTGCCTGCCTTTTACATCCCGCCTTTCCATTTTTTTTGCCACTCCCATTCTTTTCCCCAAATAATTCGCCTGCTTCAAAACCAAAAAAAAACCCTAAAATTACATGGCGCAAATCCCTCTTTTGATCTATGTGCTCATATTTATGATGAATTTACAGGGCGATAGATTCATACCTGCTCGTTCTTCAATGGACATGGATTTCGCTCAGTACTATTTAACAGGACCAAGGAAAGAGGAAGAAAACAAAGCAACTGCATCTCCTTCCAAGGAGGCATACCAGAAACTACTGGCAGAGATCTGCTTTGGCGACAGAACTAGAATTCTGGCATTTAAGCACAAGCCTACTCCTACTCCACATGTTGATGGTTTCCTTCCTGAGTTCTTGTCCTGTAATGACATAAAATCTGCATAGCGAAGAAGATACATATCTCAAGTAAGTAATAATTAACGTGTTAGTTTGTATTCTCGAAGTAACTGTATATATTAAATTTCTCCTTTTAACTTCGTTTCATTAGAGGGGAAAAAAATCGTGGAGGAAATTATGTTGGTGAATGGTGGAACCACTAAGAGATTTATGTCGTATTTTCTTGTTGCTTCTTCTATTGCAGTTGCTTCCACTTTTTTTATTTCCTCTAACGATACCTATGGGAAGCACTTCCTCTCTCATGGTATCCGAGTTTGGCCGATAAGTTATGTTCGATTTCCCCCATTCGCTAACTGTACCTTCTTGTTAAAGAAATATATAACAAAATCATTTTATAAGATGAAAAATATTATTTAAGATTGTTTTTTAGTAGGATGTTTTTACCTAGTAGTGACAAAATTTATTGTTATCTGCATATTTATTTGTTTCCTTTGAGTTTTAGTTGTGAAGAAATTTCTTTCTAGTACATGTCATGCTATTATTTTACTGCACCTTAAAATTGATGCAGATGAATTTTGTAGTTGTTAAGGAAAAATTAAGGTTTAACAACAATTTTAGCATCAAAGAACTATATAATTATAACCGTACTGGAAAAACTATTGTGATTGTAGCACTTGTTCATGTGACACTAGTGAAATGTGAGGAGACATATAGTAATAAGTCAATGCAAATTGATTTTATTCCATTGTTATTTATCTTCAATGTACATTCCTGACCTTTATAATTTTCTTTTACCGATTATTAGAAGTTGGAATTAAATTGGAGAAGTTCACTTGCAACCATCATCGGATTCACAGGCTCTGCTTTTGGTACTGTGGGTGGTGTAGGAGGCGGAGGAATCTTTGTTCCCATGCTCAACTTAATAGTCGGTTTTGATACAAAATCTGCTGCTGCACTCTCAAAATGTAATAACCTTATACTCATTCTGTTAAGTTATGAACTTATAAATATTATACAAGACCTCACCAACAAAGCATCTCTGTCTTTCAATTTTTTAGTTTATTTCTATTCATAGTAGTATTTCGGTTGAGTAAGTTTCACCATGTCACATTATAACTATAAAATACATTGGTTTGCCTTACTTGGAAGTTTTTTTTTAATGGATTGTCTGACCATGCATGGTTAAATTGTGAATATTTATTTACATAGGTATGATTATGGGAGCTTCATTATCATCGGTTTGGTACAATCTTCGTGTGCCACATCCAACAAAGGAGGTTCTGATTCTTGACTACGATCTTGCTCTCCTCTTTCAACAACCTATGCTTATGCTAGGAATTACTATTAGTGTGGAGCTTAGTGTTGTTTTTCCTTATTGGCTTATCACAGTTCTCATAATCATTCTCTTCATAGGTTTGTTATTTACAGAATCTTAACAAATATTGCTTGCTCATTGTTCTTGAAACATTGCCCAGTTTTGTAATGTGAATTTTATTTCAGGTACTTCATCAAGGTCTTTTTTTAGAGGCATTCAAATGTGGAAACGAGAAACAATATTAAAGGTTGATTAGTAACTTTTTTTTGATTTAATGCTTTCATGTAATTGAATCATCGCTTGTTAAGGTGCAAGAATATCTCCTTGTTCGTTTGATCAGTAAATGACCTTCTTAAATTAAAGTGATTATTCATTTTTGACTATGAAATGTAGCATGAAGTTATGGAGCAAACTTTATTCACAATTTTCTTACAAACTCAAATTCTTCAAGCAAGTGCTAACTTAATATTTCTTGTAATATATATAGATGGAAGAGGAAAAAGGGAAATTTACATCGTCTGATGTAAACGATGGTAAAACTTACCTTTCAAATGCTTATCTTTCCTTATTGACAACAAAGTTTGATGTTTGGCATGATTTTTTTTAAACAAATTCCATTTGCAGCAATTATCGATTCAAATTACGAACCTCTACTTTCTCATGTGGAAAAATCTGGTCTTGTAAGTTTAGAAATCTTTTGGAATACAATCAGTACAAAATGTTAATTTACACAAACGTACAAACACTTTTTTTATTTTTTCTAACAATGATTAAAATTATGTCTGTTTTTATAACAATTTGTATTCAGGTTTGTTTTGCAAACAATATAGATGAAGTGAATTTTGTTTAGTGATGGGGTTGTAAGTTAGAGAGAAGAAAATTGTAACATGCACCGGGCACAGGTTGTTAAATTACCCATATAGCCCTCCTGAATTCTACATATTTTTAGGGTGTAAGGATAAAATAAGTATTTGTAATAAATTTGTCTTTTTGCGTATGACTAACATGTGCCCTTAGGCGCACATTAACAATACCTTTGGAGAAAAGATTGAAATGGTTGTTAAATTTATAACTTTTTTAGGATAATCAAGGAAGCATGTAAAGCAAGCACTTCCTCACATTCATTGTCTGATTATCAGCTACTGGATACAAAGTGAAGAAGTGAGTACCTTCTATGACGACGTCGTGTAAGAGTCGAAACTTTAGTCCTGTTTTTGAATTCAGGCTCCAGAATGTTGGAATTTATCTGGAAATACTAAGTATTAAGAATGTATAAGTTGATCGGAGATGCTTTACATGTTTTGTTTTTCCAGTTGACTTGTATCTTTTGATATCTGGTGAGTTTTCCCTCTATTCTGAATTATGCATACCATGTGTCTGTTTCACCTTCTGAAGTAATCAGTCCTTTGAGTTTGCTTACTAGCCAATTCTTGGAAACGTTGTTGCTGTCTCTCCATTTTATTCGTTAATCAACTTCTCAAGTTTCAGATTTCCCGGATTTGATCTGCATTTGGATTTATTTTATGAGTCATATTGCATGACGGTTATACTGGTTTGTTCCTCCAGTTATCAATTTTGAATTTAACTAGTTTACCTTTTTTCATGCTGTTTCAAGGACTGACTCGTTTTTCAAAGGAACTTGCTTTCAAATTTGAGAGTTGTTGCTCCCACTTCATGTTTACTTTGGTAAAAAATATGCCGACCATAAGATTAACATGTAGAGTGTGAACTTGTAATTGTACTGATTTTTCCTTATGTTTTATTTTATATTTTAAGATGTTTTACCGTGTTTTTTCAAAAGATGGTTTTTATGTTGGTGTTTCCATTTCTCATTTTTTTCAAGTAAAAGATTGCCGTGGGTTTTGAATCCAATACCTCAAAAGCATATTTCAGTACGCTGTATACTATTTAAGACTCGCAGTACCAATATATACTCCGTCATCATCCAAATTTCCAAAAAAAAGAGACACCTATTATAGAGTGTTTGATAAGTTGTTATTTGAGCTAGTTGTCTTGACTGTTTCTATCAAGGTTCAAGGTATCGGTTTCGGTCTTTTGTAATTTTAGAAATTTCGACATAATCGTAAATTTCGATCCGAGTTTTGGTTTTGGATCTTATTATTTATTTTTCATATAACTACACGTATGTTTGTTTAATTTATTGGAACAAAACGTATAATTTATATTTAATGGAAAAATAACATATAGACAAACAATACTGATTAATTGAAGGACAAATCTGATTTAGTGATGGGGTTGTAAATAACATATAGACAAACAATATTTAATGTAAAATGAATGAGAATTGGAGGTGCATATAATTCTTGGAAAGATATAGTTTATAGTTTAAATTCTTAGGCATATAATTCTTGGAAAGATATAGGTAACTTGTGTTTACTAAAGTTTTCTTAATAGTACTTAATAATTGCAGGCTGGATCAATTGAAGGGCAAGTCGTGGAAATGGGACTCACAACCACAAGTTTTGATAACTGCAGAGAAATTTACCATCATTGTTCCAAACTTGCTATTCTATTCTCAAGTCAGGTGAACATATTTTTTTTATCTTTTTGCTTGTTGCATTGTCGTTTGAAAATTTGAAGTTTTAAACAAAATATTAATTCAGTTGTTGCTTCTTCAGTAGACTGAATATTTGATAGTTATAATACATCTGGTTATCACACTCTTTTAAGTTTGCAATAGTGGTATAGGTCTTGATGGTCAGGAAGGAAGTGGTCAGGTAGTAGAATGTTGGATATGGTAAGTGGTATAGTGGTGAAATGTTGTGAAATTTGTGTATGATCAATGCACTACTGTGAGGAAGAGTGCAACAATGGACAGGCAACAAATGATTGTTCTGTAAGTTTTTATTATAGAACATTTTCATGCATTTTTTCCCAGTTTTTCTCCCTTTTTATCCTCTTTGAGTATTATATGAAAATTTATGGAACTTTTAGTATGATATATGTTATCTAAGACTCATAATACAACTATATACTACCACCTAACTATTTAGAATAATAATAATAATTAGCAAATAAGAGAAAGTGTCATGTACATTAACAAGGTTAATAAGTTTGTTAGAAGAAGACCAAAACTACTGGAAAAACCCAAACTCCTGAATTTCATTTGTTCGTACCTACTTTAATTATTCCTGCAAATGCCCTTTTGTGCTATCTAGGCTAACAACTAGCTATTCGGTTATTCATGCCATTTTAATTTTAGCTGCAATGGGTTCGGGCTTCGTAGCAAAAGGCCCAATGATAATAAACAACTCTAGCCTACAAAAAGAGCAAGATGCAGCCCTCCTTCTGATCATTTCAAAAGACTATATATATCACTTAATTATATATTATTAAAAAGGATAAATAATAAACAATTCGAGTCCAAAGGCTAAACATTTGTCTCTGGATTGTCCATGGACGAGAATAAAAAAGTAAAGTTGATGCTAGTAAGCCACAATCTTGAAAAACATATTATCATGTAACTATCTTTGCAAAGAGTATTAACCATAGCAGAAATTTTATTTTATTCTTTCTAACAAAAAACCGACTGTCTACTGGAATGAGTTTGATTCTATATGATAAATGTTAGTCAGTGATAGGAAATGTAACTGCTTAAATTATTCTTGTTGAGCACTAAGATGAGGGCTGATCAATCCCTCAGATACGCATTTCTATAACAAGGGCTTCTGAATCGATAAAGTAAGGTATTCTGAATTTGACAAGCTTTCTTGGAAGAGCTGCATTTTCAACTTTAGCCTACAGATATGAAGTAAGATTTTTAAATGTGCATGGGTTGTGGCTTTGAACTTGGACATTAGATATACTCTGCAGATATAGAAATGAAATGGTTTGGCCAAATAATATACAACTCGACCAAATTGTTTTATGAAGTAAGATGCTTAAATGTACTTAGTTGGATTTTTATGTATCTGGTCTTCTATAAAATATATGCAACTCGACCAAATTATTGCATGCATACCTCAGGTATTGTTACAAACGCTTCTAGGATTGTAGAAATTTCTAAGTTACTGTGCAAATCTTTCTTCATATTGAATGCGGTAGTTTGGTGAGTCCTAAATAACGATGTCTGTAATCCCTGCAGATTCTTAATCCAAACCTAGATGCTATGTCAAAGTTAATTACTGATAATGCTAGTGAAAATTCTTGTATGACTTTAGTAACTACCATGTACTTCATATGATAATACTCATCATACAATTGTTTACTTGTGTACTTCTATCTTCATATTATTTTTGTTACAGTTGCATGTATGCAGTACAGAGTTCATATTGCTAAAGAACTTGAAACTGCCCAAGAATTATTAGCAGCTTCATGAAATGATGAAGAAGCCATGGAACACTGATCAGGGAATAAAAAACTGAAGAAAGTTAACTTACGGTCTTCCGGAACTCGACACTGAAGCAAAGCCAAGATGCAGTCCATAAAAACTGCATTGCATGGAACTATAACAGGCCTATTTTCTTCTAACCCGTATTCATCTTCAGGCATTTTGAGAAGTGTTCTGAATATACCACTTATTAAATCTAAGAGTACTGTATTTATTAAATCTGATTATGTATTAACTCGTGCACTTATGCTATTTATTAAATCTAATTATGTATTTGCCATCAAATTTAATTTTGAATGATTGTAATATTGCATGTAATAATTGTTTGTTATAATCAATAATATATATATAGTCTATTTGAGTACTGTAATAATGGTTTCTAAGAATGGTTTTTTTTGCATCAGGTATAAATAGCTGATGCAATAGAGGGATTAGTTTGCATCGGTTGTTATAAAAACTGATGCAATAGAGGGATTAGTTTGCATCGATTTTCAACTACAACCTATGCAACATGTTCCTTTGTTGCATCGGTTTTCATTACAACCGATGCAACATGAGGGCTGTGTCCAAGCAATCAACCATGATATTTTGCATCAGTTGTTAGTAACAACCGATGCAAAAAGGACTTTTTTGCATCGGTTTCAGAACTGATGCAAAAGTGTTAAGCCTGTTGCATCGGTTGCATATGCATCGGTTGTTGAACTGATGCAAAAGGGGGGTAAACAACCGATGCAAATGGCCTGTTTTGTAGTAGTGTATGCTTATATTATGTCATTCATATGATTTTATTTTGTTATTTCATATCATATTATATCTGTTTGATCATATGTCAAGATATGTTGAATATTTTTATGTTATTTAATATTCTGGAATCACACTGCAAGTTCCTTCACTATGGGTTGAAATGATACATACCCGAATGATCTTTAGATTAACGAAAATTGTTATGGGCTGAAATGATAGGCTTGAGCAATTTTATTTGACTTGGGATTGCGGATTTGAAATGATATAAAACCCGGAAATTTATAAATTAAGAATTGAAATGATATATGTCCTTATTTACTTGACCCTAGGGTAGAGAATTTGATACAGACTCCGTGGTTGATTTTAAAATGATTTTCTAAAGATTATTAAGTATTTTGGATTTCTATATATGAATCTCAACTAAAATTTATTGTATGGATTTCTGTAAATTTGTTTACATGTGTTAAAATTTTTATAAGAAATAAATAGTTGGAAATGTAAATGTTGGAATCTAATTTATAGTATGAAGGTTAATTGAAATTTTATAAGCCGATTTGACTTAATAATAGCATTTTATTCTAACCTATAAATTGTAAGTTTTAATTCATTGTAATAAGTTATTAAAATGATAAATGTTTTGCGAAAAGAAATGTAAGTTAAACATACATTTGATATGTAAGTTTTAACGAAATGAAATGTTATGATTTGGGGAATAAGAATGATAAATGTCATTTACTGAAAAGGAATTAAAAATGTAAGTAAAAATATGTTTAACTTGGTATAAAGATTTCAGTTTTAAAATTTGATGTTTAATAAAAAAGTTATTTGACTAAAGGTGTGGTTTCTTTAATGACCAAATAGCTAAAATTTGAGTAGTATAATAGGAATGATATAATGACTTCGATAAAAACTGCATAGATATGTATTATTTGTGTTTTTATAAATTATTGTAGTAGGAAGTATTACTGTAACAATTCTACACTGCTGCGATTTCCTTACTGTAACAATTCTGCGCTGTAGCGGATTATTACAGTAACAGTTATGCACCATTGCGAATTCTTACAATAGCATTTCTGCAATCCAGCGAATTCTTACAGTAGCATTTCTGCACTGCTGCGAATTCTTACAATAGCATTTCTGCACTACTGCGAATTCCTACAGTAGCATTTCTGCACTGCTGCGTTTTCTTAAAAGTGACATTTTCTGAATGCTACAAATTTTCTAAAGGGTTATAGTTCCGAATGTATGGTTCTAAAGGTTACATTTTTAAAGTGCTATGATTTCTAAATTTTTACGTTTCAAAGGGGTAATAATTAAATGAATTTGGAAGTATTGCTACTTTGGAAAAATGAATATTATTTTAAAAAGGAAATGATATAGAATTTATATGGTTTTGAAAGGAATATGTTTGATATGAAAAATAAACCATTTGAAATTGAACAACCACGGTTTATAATAACGTTTGGTTGTTAAAGAGACAGGGGTCGGATATGGACATACTCTCTGTCGATACCAAAAAACCACTTTAATAATTGTGTACGCGGTGGAGATTCCAGAATGAAGTAGGATGGTGGCGACGATCCTAAAGGTATATTTACGTGGACCTAACTCCCATGTGTTAGCATAAGCTGGCTAAAACAGGAGCGATTCTCGGGCCAAGGAGGTAGCTCCTTTAATCGGACACACTTTATCATTAGCCATTCTATTACCTTGTGATTGATTTGGTGCGCACCTTTGATTCGGGAGTGTGGATTGAGTTGGGTGGTAGTTGCGGCTATGCGTTACCAACAGCCCGGATGCGTAATTGGTATATCTACCCTGGCATTGCCTAGTTGTGCCGTGTCACCTACCCTAGCGCGCCTTCTACGAGATTGTTTTGTACCATACCTATGGAGTGCCCTCTGACGACGCCCAGTACGAGGGAGATTATGGTACTGTATAGACTATGGGAATATATAAAATGTGTTAAGGGGGATATGGGTAACGCCTTAACGCTATTTTAATAGTTTACTTTACTTTAGACATTATTATAATAGCGTATATTACTATATAGTAGATAGTTTAACGGATCCTTAGAGGATGGGCGATCCCAAGCATCCTTTAAGTTACTTATGCATTCCTTTATAGTTCACTTGAGTTGATTTACATTTTATAAGTATGTATGTTCTGACTCGAGTGTTTTGTGTTTTGCTTTACTCTCGGGTCAGCCTGTGTTCCACAGCTTTGGTTTCATCCTCTTTCGAAGCTAGAGATCCGCTGAAGATTCACTCATATACATGATATTTTATTCCAGTTATTCCCACGCCACTTTTGCTTTTGTAGTAGCAACTTATGTATCTAACTTTACAAGTATAGTTGTTTCCAGACTTGGTATTATGTATTAGTTTTGAGACTTTGTATCTAGTAGCTTCATAAACTACTATAGTTATTTATTCCACTATGAGTTATTCTAATATTCTGTGTCTGTGATTCTGTGATTGATTTTATTTGGCCCAAATATTATTAACAATCTGTTGTTTTGAATTATTCAAGTCTGACATGTGTGGTTTTATTGTCGATTTGAATGGTCCAAAATAGCGGGATGTTACAGGAACTTAGACAAGAAATTTGGGAAGGGAAGGGAGCCACCATAACAGGTGAATGGCAGTATAGTTAAATTATCCTTCGGGAGGATTTTGAATGGTATCGCTATTGCCAGGGGGAATGGCTTCTACTCTAGTGATTCAAAAGTCATTTAGAAAGGCATCGACTTCATCCTGAGAAGATATTAGAGAATGTTTGGAGATAGCTTCAACCTTCTTTGGTGAAGATTCTACATCTGGAGCTATATCTTTTTCAGGTTTCTTGAAGATCTTTTTTACACCCATGATCCTGACAGGTGAAATCATTTCAGTAAAAGTTATAATTTGGTCCATTATTAACACTTTTCGAAGATGTCGAAAACCTATTGCAATAATTCAAATATAAAACAAAATATATAATTCCATACTTTTAAAAGGGTGTTAAAGTAAATTTGGGTCAAGAAGTTCTTTGAGCTTCCGACGATGTCGAAGGGGTAAATGGAATGGAAACACCTACAAACACCCTTCGACAATGTCGAAAGCCCAAGGAAAATTCTTCTATTAAAAGGAATAACTAACCCTACATTATTAGTTTGAATACATAAATATGTTAACAACATTTCACAGACAAGACAAATAAACCTTTCGACAATGTTGGAACCAATGAATTTTGTTCTACTCAAAGAATATTAATTTTGCCAAACACTATACTCCCCTTAAGTCAAAAGAATTGGATTCAAGTGATTTTAATACAAATAAAATGGCTTTGGAACATTCGATAATGTTTATAAAAATGATAGTTATACTCCTATTAACTACAAAGGGTTTCGAGTAAGTCGAAAGGGGTGTAAGGTTTCGAGGGCATACAAATAACTAAACATGTTTCAATATGGGAGGTTTCGATTAGGTCGAAAGGGTTGATTCTGTTTTCAATTTAAACAAAATACACCATTCTAAATCAAATTTAAGATAAGTAGTGTAAATTTCTAACTTTCAACACCTTCTACAATAAATTAAAATTGAGCCCGAATCCAATGACAGGTTAAATCCCCTTTTATATTCATTTGGTTTTGAATCCTTTAAAATAAAAGTGGGGCTTTCGAAAGTATATATCACGTAATCATTAAATTAAACCCATTGCGACAACTTCTTTGAAAGGTGTCAGAATACAATGAAATATGTTTCTGTTGTCGAAGAAGTCCATCTTATGTTGATCGCATCAACCCCTTCGGAAGGGTCAACTAAAAGTTAGGTATTAAATTTCCTTTCAACCCCTACGAAAGAGAATTGAGGAAGCATAACAAAGTTAGCAGCCTTAACCCTCGAAAGGGTTGAAAAGTCAAGTTATAATACCAAGCTGTGATTCATACAACTTAACCTTCACCGTGAAGCTACTAGAAATTTTTTCTATCGTAATCCAATTTTCAATCCAATACTTCAAGAGGCCAATGATTAAATTGAGTCGAGCAAGAATTTACACTCAACAACAACAAAAACCCCAAATTCAAAGTCAAAGCAAATAAAAGAAATTGAGAAAGTGAAAAGTTTGAATTGGCTGTAATAGGGTTTGAGCTTGGGTTCATGCGTAGCAATAACAAACAATCCCCAAATCTAGTAAATTTGAATTCCAACTCAAAATTGATACCATAAAATCGAATGGAATAAATATTTAAATGAATCTAACAATAATTTCATGTAAATGAAAAAATCGAACCAGCATTACGAAATTAGAATAGAAATTCAAGTTCAAACCTAAAGAATTTGAAATCGAAATCAAGCATGGTAAACCAGTGTTAAGGATAAAACAACAAACACGTACCATAAATTTGAACTCGTGTTGATGAAAATAGGAATTTAAAAAGAAATTGAAATATTTCATTCTTGATGTAAGCTTTTAATTGCAAGTAGACAAAAAAGAGGAGATGAAAGCGCAATTTATAAAGGTAGCAGGTGCAGGAAAGCCATCCGATCAAATTTAATGGAACAACCAAGTTCTATCTGAGAATATCAAAAGGCGGGAAATTTTATGGGTTTCGAAGCAGTTGAGTTGGAAAGTCAAAAGCATCCCTTCGCTAGGGGGCAAGTGTTACCATCAATACTCACTTTAACCTTGTCGAATTCATGGAGAGTATAAAAGAGGAATTCACAGGGAATGATAATGAAACAAGACCTTTCGAAGGAGTCAAAGGGATGCAAAAGAAAAAGTTGAATGTTCTATGAGCTTTCGAAGAGGTCGAAAGGTTACAAAGGCACCCTTTCGCTGCTATTGTTTCCTTATGAAAAAGAAGCTTCAGCATGCTTGATTACATTTCTAATGAGTTAATTAACACGTTTCGAGGGCAGCAGATTAAAAGCCTTCACATACGCGCCAAACCATTCGAAACATTTGGTTTTTCCTTCATTCACATCCCACATAAGAACACTTTGACAAAGCTACACCCTCGAAAGCAAAATCGCTTTTCGAAGTAGTCGAGATCATTCGCACTTATAAAGTAAAGCTCATTTAAGTTCAATATGACATTCATATGCATCAAAAGTAGGGTTCCACATCCATCAACAAGTATGCCTTTGAAAGCTACCTTACACATTTAAACCTTCTACGTTTCAACTCCTTCGAAGCCCTGAAGATTCACCTATCGATAGAATCGAAAGCCAATGTCTATTCTTACTTACAACAGCGCATCGACAACAAAGTGGAGAGCATGTCTACACCTTTCGACCAGCTCGAAAACACTCAATTTCCTTTAAAAGCAAAGCAGACGGAAGCCCTAATGTGAACAGCAATGAAAGGTCTTCAACACCGCCTTTCAACTAGGTCGAAAGGACTGATTTGAATGGTGCCAACCCACATTTATAAATAAGACCCTAGGTTTATGGTTTAGGGGATCCAAATTCCTTCACTTCATTCTTGTATGTTCTTGAATTTTTAAACCCTAATTCTCAAAACGGATAGGGAATTTGACTATTTTGTATTACTTCAGCTACTAGCAATAAAGCAAAAGATAATCAAAGAAAGTTATGACATTTTGGATATGTTTGTTGATTTAATGTTTCTAAAAGATTTTGTTTATAATCTTCTTATGCTAACTTGATCGAAAGGTCACTTTACGAGGAGGTCGAAACCTTTTTAGCTTAATTAATATCCTTAGATCCTTTGGTCCTTACTTTGAGTCATCGAAAGGCTAGCTTCCGAAGAAGTCGGAACCTTCTAATCCAACTTATAACCTTAGATCATAGGGACCAACCCTCGAATCACTTCAACTACTTCGAAAGAGTGATTTCGTAGGGATACTAAACCAACTTAACGAGTTCGAAAGATGTTATAAAAGAGAATCAGGTGCTTCGACCATGTCGAAAGGTGATATAAGAAGGAGTCTCAACTGCCACAACTTTTTTGAAAGGAGGATCTAAAGGAGTCGAAAAGTTTTAAATATCTTAATCAGTTCGAAAGGAGGTTTCGAAGGAAACACTTATACTTTAAACTATTCTTTGGAGTTTCGACAAGTTTTCTTATTAACACAAGGTATCAAATAACAAGCTTCCACATATATATTAGATCCTTCAAAATGGTTGGAGAAGATTCTTCTAAAATAACCCTTTCGACAGCAATGACTAGCCTTTCGAATTGGTTGGATTTTTCCATAAGTATTAGGGAGGTTTCGCATGTAGCCAATATTGATTCCGCAAAAATCAAAGGATGAGCTTTCACAATAACCAAGGAGATGCTTTTGAAAGCCACCTTCTGCAACTATCATTCAACCACCAAGAAGTCTCCTCCATCATAAATGACCATTCATACTGGTCCTTTTGTCACCAATAAACCCTTCTAAAACCATTCAAATACACTACTCCACACATTCAAGTGGAAACTTATCCCGATAGTACTGGATCTAAACAACAATAAAGAGGTTTTGAAGGAGATGAGGAAGTTAGAAGTGCTTCCACTTGCATTCAAATAGCACAATAATGTACCATGACTCGTTCGCCACTAACGGTAGCGTACCTATCGATGGTGTCGAAAGGCTCTAGAAGTACTTTAAAGAAATATTGGTGAATATCGAATCAATATTTTCTACTAGCATGCATTTGATAAACACTAAAGAACGAAGGCGAAAGGTTGGAGAAGAGACCTTTCGACAGCTTTGAAAGGAGGGATGCGGAAGGGTGCAAACCGCATCTATGAATACAACCCTAAGGATCCAAGTTCAGGACCAATTTTCAAATTCTTGAATTTCCTTATCACTTCTTAGCCAAATAAAATTCTTGTAACCATAGATCAAATTGGGGAAATCCAATTACTTGTAATATAAGCTTAAGGAATAAAATTGAGAGGATGCATGGATCTAATATTTATTTCGAATATGAGGATGATCATTTCGGCAATTAACTTATCTAAGAACCAATTGCATGTGATACACACTTATCTTCCTAACCCTTATTTGGCATATGCAATGCTATGGAGTTTACTTGGATATCTTGATTTTGAAGCAAATTATCATCACGTCTAAAGTCCATGCGATACTAAAGTAACATGATGATGATAAGTCAAAATTATCTAGTCAATTGGACTTACATCATTTATCCAAGATGAGGTTACATAGCATATTGAGTCCACGTTTTATTTAATATATATATGTAGTGTTTTGGATCCCTTCGAAGGTATAAAGACCCTCTTGACTCAATCGAAAGGGGTTTCGAAGGGATTCACCATGTAACCATTAAAGTCAAACCCATTGTGAGGACTTCTTCGGAAGGTGTTTGACTACTTCGGAACATATCATAAATTTGAAGGAGCTCTTTTTATGACTGCAGAATTAATACCTTCAAAAGGGTTCCTTTCGAAGGCATAAAAACCCTTTCGTCTCACTCGAAAGGGGTTTCGAAGGGATTGTTCACTTCTAAAACTTTGCTTTGAGGTGTTAACAAGATTTCTTGTTAACAAGTATAATTCAATTTTCTCATATCTCTAAGGTCCACAACTTTACTCCTGAATTTCTATTTTCTAGTTTAATTATTTTCTTTATCACTTCATCCAAGGTGATAACATAATTGGGAAATTCAAATATGGATCAATTCATTAGATACCTTTTCACATCGTAGTTAGAACTATGGAAAGTACATATCAAAACATGATCTATTATAGCGATTATAAAACAATTGAGAATAATGGTAACATTTAATCGAATCTTGAATTCCTTAAGATCATAAAACATAGGATTATTATAGCCTTAAAATTCCTCCCTATTTATTATGTAACAAAATATGACAAGCGAAGCGGATTTCTATAGATATATCAAGTTCAGTAGCAACACCACCTATGACATATTTTAAACTGTAATGCAAATTCCATGTCCTTCAAAATTGTGCTTTATATCGACTGTTACAATAAAAAAAATGTGATGTTGTAATACTTATGTTTTAAAATATGTTTCAAATTAACTGTTATAATTTATTTAACTCCATTTGAATTTTTTAACTACATGTATGTGTTGCATTAATAATTTTAACTATATTTAATTATTTTATTTAATCTTAACGTAATTATAAATTAACTGCATTAGGAAATGCAGTCATAATTAGACAACTTGTTTTGGATTAATTTAACTACATTTGAAGATTTTAACTACATTTACCCGATATAGTAATATTTAACTACAATGAATAATTTCATTCAATCTTAATGTAGTTAAAATTTAACCACATGAAGAAAACAAAGTTATAATTTTACAGCAATTTTGAATTACGCATGTTGGCATTTGAATATTTCAACTTCATTTTTGTGATGCGATAATAATTTTTTGGTCGTATTTGATGATATATTCATGTTTAATGAGGCTATAGTTTAACTGCATTAAGAAAATGCAGATATTATTTCACCATATTTTCTAAATTATGCAGTTATGGTTGCATTTGAATATTTTAACTACGTTTATATTATTCAATACTAATTTTGGCTGCCTATAATAATTTTGTTCTATAATATTGTAGTAATTAACTACATTATGAAAATTTAGTTATAAATTTAGTTTCATATCAAATATTAAAATTGACTTTAAATTGCATATTTATTAGTTTTGAACATACTAGTTTGAATGATGGAATTATAGTTGCATTCGAATGATACGGTTTTAAATAAGTTGTTTATATGGAAAAGTTACACTTTTTCAAAAAGAAATTCAATGACCAGATATTTACTTATGCATAACATGTTGTTAATGACAAGCATCATTGTCCCAGTAGTTAAGTGATTGACTTTGGTGCGAGAGGTCATAAGTTAGAAACTTGCGTAGCGTGATTCGAACGTTTATTGGCATGTCATACGTTGTCACAGTGATTTGTTGTATATAAAGTACCATTTCAAAAAAAACATGTTGTTAACAAGATCATAAATTTTTTGATTTAGTCGTGAAAATGATTTGTTCATCAGATGTTTTTAGAATAGGTTATTTCATTTTGAATATCTGAAATTTACATAGTTATGAAGTATTAGAATGGGTGCAAGAATACGGTTACCAATAAAATACTTGGTTTACATAAATTATAGAAGAAATGTGTGTATTTTGTTCATTCTAATTAATTGGGACCTATTTTCTAAAGTTCCTTTATAAAATTACATATCTGTGAACAAATGATGAGGTGGCCACAAATGAACTAATATTTGATCGGAATGATTTTGTAGAATAATTTAACAGAAAATCTTCACAAAAATCTAACTTGTTTATCACTTTTAGATTGTACAATTAACATGGTATATGCATAATCAAAATAAACGCGTTAATAAGTCATTTCTTGTAGAATCTCAGTTCGAGATTTCCACAAATTTACGTTTCTTTCCAGCAACTACTAATAAAACTAGGTTGAGACCTGTGCTACACGCACGGGCAAGTGGTGGTACTAATCTAATGAGAACTATTTTACCGTTCTGAAAGCATGTGGCATATTTTATGCAGGGGCATATGTATGGAAAGCAGGTGATATTACCAAAACATTAGTAATACTATGACAATGACTATGAATGTGTGCATGTAGGCTTTCAAGAATGAATAAATATGACATGGTATATGGCAGTCAATACGAAAAGGAATTTGCAAAAAGTAAGGTAACAATAACAACAAAAGAAAAATAAAGTAGTAATATACTTAGAACAAAGTGTACCTCAATCATGCACCGCAATTAAGATTATGGCGCAACATGTTGGGTATGTTAGAGAAAAGTAGTAAACACGGTCATCGAAGGTGAATGAAAATAGAATTAATAAGCTGAAGAAAAATATCGTATCACACAGTGAGTATTACCAGGTACATGAATGTTGTTAAAGAAAATAATAGAGAACAAAGTAGTAGATAAGTGAAATGCAGAAAGGGAAGTTAAACAGCATGAGATGCCTAGCATGTCCATAATATGAAAATCTAGTCATATTTATTTCTTTATGCGCTTAGCCCCTACTTGGGTACAGGTAGGCTCTACAGGATTGGCAAGTACTTCATCCAGTAAAAAAAACCGTTGTTTTAGATTATTGTACAACAGAGTATGATTGGTATTAACAGTGGGAAAGCGCAAACGGAAAACAATAGTGTAACAGATCCAAAAAAAGTTCACACTAAGTTATACATATATATATATGTATATGTATGTGTGTGTGTAAACAGTGACATGACTACATATGTTTTGAACATAAGTAAACTACTACTTGCATAGTAGGTAAAAGGAAGTAACAACAAACAGCGTCAGGAGACATATAGCTACGTATATGCCTCTTCTTCCTCCATTTCTTGTAGATGAAAAAGGAGGATGGCAATTGGTGTATTCATTGTTGATACAGTCTACGGCATGGTTGTATGAAAAAAAATCCCCAATACGTAACCAATGTAAACACATAAGTTTGAGCACATAATAAGAACATTGATAAGACAGAATACCAGTTTTTTCCTTTGTAATCAGACTCAATCATAGTGATATTACTTGTTTGGGTTGCTACATTATCAACAGTTGTACTTTGTCCAGTCATAGTTGTGATCTGAAGCATGTTATGTAAATCAAAGATAAATTGGAAAAAGAGGGCAGGTGATGTATCAATTTAACTGTCTTCAAAAAACAGTGTATACATTGGCTGGGAAAAGTTTACCTATGACGTAGAAGAAGATAATTGAGAGGACACATTTTTTATGGTTATTCTTCGAGCTACGAGGAATGTATCTTTATTATTCATTTTGTAGTTGTTTGGCTTGAATTCAAAAACGACATCACTCTAACTAATTTTTGGAAAATGTATTGCGCTTTCATATCTCTGTTTTTCTGAAGGAAGTAGTGGAGAATATTAGTAAATATAATGGATAAAAATTAAAATTATGCTAAAAACTGAGTAGTCATGATAATAGTTATATGTTAAACATGTACAACCATCTTTGAGATATTGATCATTTCATCCACGTTGACACCGATAAGTCTCTCCACCTCTTTGTCAAAAGCGGTCATAATAGTTGAGGTAGTACTATGTAGAACGTCGATGTTCAAATGGTGACAGCCATACGAACATATGAAAGTAAAAGCGATTAAATTGCAGATATCTAGCCAAGGAAAACAGATGTGGGGAAAGGATGAGTGTAGACGTATATGTGGGGAGGGAAGTTAATGTAATATCTGCTTGATATAATTTAAAAAAAATTGGTATGTTCCTTCAAAATATCTTGACAAGGGAAGAGAAACAATTGAAAAAAAAAATCATACCGTGGATCCAAATGTGAACAGCATAGATTGTACATCTGAACATACAAACACAAGTTAATGTAATATTCGATTAATATTATTAAACAAAAAGTACAACCTATGTTTACAATGAAAACAACAATAAATAGTGCCAAGCAATTGAAACTTTCTGCTGCATGCTAGTTCAAAAACTCATCTTCAGTTTGGTCCAAAATAGGATTGTTTGACCAAATGCATCAATTTTGGGTAAAGCGTGAGGAACAGTAAATAATAAGTAACTTACAGGCATAAGTATTATGTAGAACTCTGTAAAACATCAAAGAACTAAAATTAGTATTCAGAAAATTAATCAAACAGGACATATACAGAGAGGAGGAATAGTTAAATTTAAACACGAAACTACATTGTACATAGTTGAATTAATATATACGTGAAAGAAGATGTATAAATTATAACACACATATCGAAATGAAATACCAACAACCAAGCGATCTAAAAAGCCATAACAGGTGGAAAGAAACTACAGCAAATGAGAGTTAAAATTGAAGAAATGTAGATAATCCAACTACGAACTCAAAAAGTGGACGACCATTAATTTTCATGCTTCATTCGGGTGGGATTGATTTTACAGTGGCAGCAGTGGAAAGGAAGATAAACTTGATTTTATTATAGTAGGAGTTTGACAGTAGAATTTCAAATTTAACTGTTGATATTTAGAAGAAATCGATGGGGTTGATAGTCAGTCGAAGAGCTCTGTTAGGGATAAGGTAAAGGAAGATAGTGGGACGGAAGCGGTTTAGGAAGGAAGTGGGTGGAATGGGGGGCGAACGGTTGAGAGGTACAATAAAAGCAATAGAGATTACGTTGTGGAGGAACTATTTTAAAATGCTAAGGGCCCGTTTGGTTTCATTTTGTATTTTGAGTTTTGTGTTTTCAACTTGCATTAAGAAATAACAAGAAATAAGAGAAGAAGATTTATATTTCTTAGTCATTGCGATGACCAACGGACAACGAAAGAGTTGGATTGCTCTCCATGCTTTTGTTATCTCTCAAAACACGAAAAACAAAATAAACTTGTTTTCTATTTTACATGTTAATTTCATTTTTCAAAATTGTTTGTTTTTCAACAATACATACAACGAACGCGTTTTTGTATAGGCGAAAACACAAAACTAAAAACGACAAACCAAACGGGGCCTAAGCTTTTAGATTGTCCAAGTCAGCAAGGCTTGGTTCCTGTTTTCTATTATAAGTAATAGATATAACTCAAATAAATAAAAATAAGTAAAGAAATAGTAATTGAAGTTGCCATGATGCAGTTCACGTTGCTGGACACTGTTTTCTTTTCAAATGGTTTAGAATTCTTATGCAAAAAGTCGAGATAAAACAACATCTCAAATATTAAATTTTCCTTTTAAGTAAGGCATGTTCTAAATAACAGTAAAGTTACAAATGAAGTGAATGTATTTAGGATATAATATTTCTAAGAAATTTTGATAAATTTATTTAGTTAGATAAGGATAAAAATTTCACTATTTTGCTTAATTATTTGTATAAAAACAATTTTATATGCAAGATTAAGTTTAGATTTTCAATAGTCATTTTTGCAGTACAAATAGAGCAAGTAATTAATAGGAACATTAACAAAAATAGTTTTTGTTCACCCACCTATTAATTAGTAATAAGATTATGGAAAAAATTCATTTGTCAAATTAAAATTGAAAAGCATTATATATAAGCTACAACAGTTTGATATCTTGCATTAGTTCTCTTTATCATTTGTATAAAAATTTATCAATGCAACAATGTCCAACTCTAGAAGCAGGATTTCTTGCTTTTTTCTCCCCTTTTTTTATCCTTTTATATATTGGTATTACAACTTAAACTGTTTTTGTTCCATTTTATTCTAATATATACATATATATGACAGTGTGTGGGTGTCTAATTATCTATTATGTTTCATGTTAAATAATGCAGGACCAAATTCCTCAAGGTTGGTAGATGCAAGAGTATGTAGTTCACAGTGTTAGAAATTTAGGGGAATATGCTTTAGTTATTCAAATTGTGCTATTATATGCCAAACTGAAAATTTTGAAAGTGGCATATGTAACGATCCCGAATTTTTAAACTATTTAAATTGATAATTGAATTTAAATTTTGATTTAAATTGTAAATTGGTGTGAATTTGTTAAGTTTAAAATGAGAAATATATTTGAATCTAAATATGAATCGGGATTTATAAAAATGTAAAAAGGGAATTTGCTTTGAAATTTTAAAGTATAAAATCTTTGGAATTTTAAAATCAAATTTATCTTAATTAATTAAAATTAAAAAAACTTTACATTTTTGAAATTGATAAGATAGAAGCAAATGAAAAATAATATAGATGATGATTTTAAAAAAAATTGAGTAAGTTTTATTTATAAAACAAATGACATATGTTATTAGCAAAATAAAAGAAAAAAAAACAAAATAAAAAAAAACATACCATAACCAGCCCATACCCTAAAACCATACCCTAACCCACGATCTCCTCTGCACAAATACGAACCCGACCCCCTCTCATTCATTCGTAACCCTAAGAAAAATAAATCGAAGACGAAAATGGTGGCGGCTCGATCTTCCTCGTCTCCAAATAGCTAGGGCCTAGGCGTCGTCTCGATTCTCTGGCGAATTTGAGCACCGGCTTCGATTGTTCGACTTCGTGATGGCGTGAAGTCGTTTAGCTCGATCGAGGGAAGGATCGCGTGAATAAATAGTGAGTAATTTCTATTACTCACATCTTCTTCGAATTATGTTAAAATCTATCTGACTGCTTCTCGAATTGGAATTTGAACTGTCTGTTGAGTGATTTATCGATTTCGTGAATAACTTGATTTAGTAACAACTTCAGTTCTATTTATTTTTGTTGAATTTTCTCGGCTTTGAATGCTTAGGCCAATTGATCTTCATTTCGTTGTTGAGGACTTTCTGACTTCGGGCATTTGATTTTTGCTCTGGCTATTGCCTTTATGTCGACTTCGGCATTGTTTTGATTTTGGCCCTGGTGGCTTGAGATGATCGAGTCGCTGTCATTATTGTTGGCACTGACTTCGTCATGTTGGATATTTACTGTGACATTTTCTTAATCTTCGGCCTTGAATTTATTTAGCAAATAAATTGAAACTACTGTTGTCTGGATTATTTCGAAACTGCTGCTAAATGCTTTTGGATGTTTGAACTTTTATGTGCACTTGAATAGGCATTGAAACCATGTGTATACATACATTCTTGTATGTATATATATATATATGTCTTGTCCTTGTAGTCTTTATTCCACCTTGATCCAGTAGTTGCTGCCATAACTTGATGTTGATTTTTATTTGTTGACTTGCAGTTTGATTTTTTGTTTCTGATTTTGTAGATGCCTGTACGTATAAGTGCAGTGTATACATATACATGTGTGGATTAAAATGTAGGCATATATACTCTTGTATGTGTGTATGCATGCATGGTTGGATCTATACTTGTGTTTTATCTGCTGCATTGACTTGATATTATATATTCAATGTTGCAGATGCCCTTGATCACTTTGAAATTTATTTTCATGGATTTGATATTATCACTCAATATTGCTGATGTTACATGATTTCTGGCCTTAAAATCATATGTATATATATGTATATATATATATATATATATATATGAGGTTCAGTAGTCTACCATTTTACTTTATTGGTTTTAATTGCAGTTGTACTTAGTGCACTGTTGTTATTGTGTTGGGCTTTGAGCATTTCTGAGTTATTCCTTTTGGCTGTTGCACTTGAGTTTAGTTGCCTTTGTTTCCAATTTTGGGTATACATGACTACCCTTTTTAAACTGCTTGGCCTACCTGCCTGTGCCGTTGAGTTCTGGTCATGAAAGCATTATGCATTCTCTGTTACATATACGTTGGGTTCGTATAAAAATGCCATTCCGGCTGTTGAAGTCCCATTTTTGCATTGAGATTCCAATTAGTGATGGTTCCTGTAAGGTCGCAGTTGCATTACATAGTTGCACACTGCTGTGTTTATTTACTTGGTTGTGTACTTGGGCTTTTAGCATTGAACTGTATGGATGCATTAGTTCATCTTTGTTGTATATATGCTTGCTGCTGGGTCATTTTTGTATGTTGTCACTGCAATATGAACTGTTGAGTTACTTGCGACAGTTTGGGCATTGCCTCCATGTATTTCATGTAGTCTAGGTTATATTGTTGTTGCCTCTGTTTATAACCATGTATATGCTCACTCCATCTTCATTTACCTGTTGTATATGCAGTGTATTGATTGTCTGCATTGTGGCTGTAGTGTCGCATGCTCACGTCATGTGTTTACACCTTAGTAGTCTGCATATATTTATTCACTGTAACGTGCTGCCTGGTTATGTTAACATGTGTGTATGTATATGAATACATCTTCCTAGTATTGCACTTTGGTTGTTCACCTGGAGTTGCATTCACTTCATGTTTGTATTATTTTGGTCTGGCCCTGTTGCTTGCTGTTACTTACTTGGTGCGTTGTGCTCTATTGTTGCATTTTCACTGAGTCACTGATTTTGGGTCGAGACTTGATTTTATGTCTTGACCATTTCATTTGAATTTCTACATTGTGTTGAATCCAGTTTTAAAAACTCGGATTTGACCTTGTGTTGATTTCTATTTCTTCACTGTTGTGGCGAGGCAGTACACGCGTGCGTGTACTGCAGCCACCCAGAATTGACAGTTTTGAATTGATATTTTTCTTTGCGTCATGATGCATTGATCTTTTATGCCGTATTGGCGAGGCCGTACACGCGTGCGTGTACGGCAGCCAATCGAATTTTTAATGGTTTTAAGGTGACAATTTCAATTGTTTTAAATTGATTTAGTCGGTTTGATAAATTGTTTATTTATCTCTGTTGATGATTTAAATCTGCTGATTTATTGTTTAACACTGTTTAGTGTTAAAATTTTCGTTATCCGATTTCTTCGTTAAAAGGATTGGATATACGGGAATTATTGTGACTGTCGTCTATTTGATTATTATTGCCTCTATGCACTAATAACTGAGTTTGAATTAGACCGACCTGTGTATTATTTTCTTTTGAATGTAATACTCGGGTCAGACCGAGTATTTTTACAGCTTGAAGATTTTCGAGCAGCGAAGTTAGAGAGAGAGTAAAGGAATCACTTAAGTTTTCAAGAAAATTGTATTTTAAGATATTCCGCTGTATCAATTTAATACATTGTATAAACTCTGATGTATGTAAAAAAAAATTATAGTAATGAAAAATTATTATTATTTTGTGTTTCTGTGGCTGATTCTGTTTAAACTACATAAACTAAATAACAATCCGTCTTTTTGAACGTTTCGAGTTGGTTTAATTACTGACTGGAGGTGGTTAGAAAGGGGGAATGTTACAGCATATGTGATGGTTTACGATGTAGATGCGAATGTACTAAAAGTTGTGAAGGTCCAATTGGTGGGGAAGGCTTTATTGGCGATGTAGGTCACTCGGGTTATGTTGATTATAAGAATGGAGTCAATATATAAGACCGAACTTTTGGTCTTGGCTAAAACCAGAATAAATAAGAGAGATCGAAAACAAAAATATATTATTGCTTTAAAAGCATATTAATTATTGAATAAAAGTGAATTTTATATAATGTTATTATATGAAGATTGGTTATAAATTCTTTTCAAAAGATTGGTTATAAATGATCTATTTTTATATGTGATTTTGTTTTCTACCTTATGAAGATTGAATATCTCAAAAAATCCTTCTAATTGACTAGCATAATAATCATTCATTACACAATATTCATAATAAAAAGGAATCTTTATCTTTGTCATTTGTGTGATATGTAGATGACAGCTCCCAGGAAAATAAAGTGTTAAAAGTGGTTTGCACTATTAATAACTTTCATTTCTAACTTTTAATGGTCACTACAAATTACATATAAATTTGACTATGTATGCAAATCAGAACATTAATATATTAATTTGAAGTTCTAAATAATCAATGTAATTTTATTAGATCGCCTAAGAATTTTTTGTTGAAATAAACTATTTTTAAACTTTGTACAATTTATGCTAAGCTAAAGTTGATTGAATGACTAAACTAGCCTCGAAAGGTTGCTAACACCAAGAATTCGCCACTTGTTGCTTTACTTTGAACAACATAACAATATTTACTATAAACTTTTTGATAATATGAGTGATTTATTATTTAAACAATTTTGTAGAGATTATTTGTATTTTTTCCATAAAAGTGGCAACATTCTTTGTATTCCTTTTGCAAATGAGTAATATATAGATATATGTTTCGAATATATTTCCAATGAATTATTTTTAAAGAAAATGCTCCTTTACTTAACGAATAAACCAGTAAACTTTAAATAAATCATACTGAATTAGCGGGGAACATTAATAAAAAATCACGTGCTGAAAATACCACTAAATTTTTTGGACATTATTAAAATTCTCAAATTGTCTTTTGTAATAAATTCAATAGAAATTAAAAGTTGTAACATTGTAAAAGAGTTGTTCAACAGTATACAAACTAATATTTGATCGAAGTTTAAATTTTTGGTTTCTTAAATTTGTAAGGATTCTAGCTAGATGGTTTAATTGCCTCCTCATTTGAATGTTGTTTATGAAGTATTCATCTATTAATTCCATGAGATAAAGAGTTGTATTTAATAACCACTTCTAAAGTGAATACGTGAATTCATATTTTAGTTGTAAGAAGATTCTTTGTCACAAATAATTGAATTATATTATCAGGATACAAAAAGAATCCAGTACTTGTTCTAGATACAAAAAACGTGTTAGATGTAGAATACCAAAGTTGTACATAAAATGTTTATGATGTTTGAGTTAGTTTATGTTATTCGTTTTGAGGCACATTGCCTCAAACTGGTACTTTTATTATTTTTAAAAGTGGATGTACCACCGAAAAACCGACTTTTCCAGTGAAAAGAAAGTTACGAAATTTATTGCAAAAATCAACATGTAAGAGTTAATTGGTCGGTAACCTATCTTATTTTACAAAGCCTATTAGGTAGGATCAAGATTTATTACCATTCACTTTTCTCATACCTTTGAGGTCCAGAACTTTACTCTTGAAAATCTATTTTCTAGTTTAACTATTTTCTTGATCTCTTCATCCAAAGAGATACTTATTTGGGAAATTCAAATATGTATCAATCGATTAGATACCTTTTAACATCGTAGTTAGAACTATGGAAATTTCCTACTAAAACATAATCAAATTGTGTTTCAAATTGACGCTGTAATTTATTTCACTCGATTTGAATTTTGAAACTGCATTTATGTGATTTAGTAATAGTTTTGACTATATTTGATAATTTTATTCAATCTTAAAGCAATTATAAATTAATTGCATTAAGAAAATGTGGTTATAATTAAACAACATGTTATGGATTAATTTAACTACATTTGAAGATTTTAACTACATTTACGAGATGTAGCAATAATTGGCTACATTGAATATATTCAATCTTAATGCAGCTAAAATTTAACTGTATTAAGAATATGAAGCTATAATTTAACAACAATTTTTAATAATGCATGTTCGCATTTGAATATTTCAACTTCATTTTTGTGATACAGTAATCCTTTTGGTCAAATTTGATGACATATTCACGCTTCAAGCAGCTAAAATTTAACTGCATTAAGCAAAATTAGATATTATTTAACTATATTTTCTGAATTATGCAATTATGATTGCATTTGAATATTTTAACTACATATATATTATTCAATAATAATTTTGGTTGCCTCTAATAATTTTATTCAATGTTAATGTAGTTGTAATTTAATTGTATTATGAAAATTTAGTTATAAATTTAATTGCTATCAAATATGGAATTGACTTTAAATTGAATATTTATTAATTTTGAACATACTAGTCTGAATGATGGAATTATAGTTGCATTTGAATTATGAAGTTATAATACATTGTTTGTACCAAAAAGTTACACATTTTCAAATAAAATTCAACGACTAGAAAATTACATATACAGACCATAGATCATTAAAATATCATAAAATTTGTGATATTTTAAAGGTGTGAAAATTTTAAAGGTGTGAAAATTTTAATGGTAATCTGATGTTTATAGAATATGTTAGTCCATTTTTATTATCTTAAAATTTTAAAGGTGTAAAGTATTGAAATGAGTGTAAGAATAACTGTTACTAATAAACAATGACAACTGATAAGGACCTGATTTACATAAACTATAGAAAAAGTATGCGTATTTTGTTCATTTTGATTAAAAATAAGGTCCGCTCGACCAATGTACATTTATACAATTTACATATCTGGTGAACAAATGATAAGGTGGCTCTAAATGAGCTAATATTCCATTGCAATGATTTTGAATAATAATTCCAAAAAAAATCTTCACAAAAATCTAACTAATTGTTACATTTTGATTGTATAATTAACATGGTATGTAACGACCCGTAATTTTCGATAATTTAAACGTGTTAATTTAATAAGCTTTTGGTAATTAAATACTGAAATAAATAAAAATTTGTAAATAAATAATGAAGTAATAACAAAAATGAAGAGTAATAATGGTAATTAAAGCTAATTATTAACAATTTGAATGCAATTCCAATAAATGGAATAATGTAAATGTTATACTTGGTTATAAATTGAATATAAGGAAACAAATGTAAATATTTAATTTATTTATAGTAATTGAATAAAACCAGTATTGTGTAAAGAATTATAATGTTTGTTGTATTAATGTGTGCATTAATTTATAATGGGATATAAAAGTTAATTGATAATTTAAAATGTTGACTTACTGATAAAATAATGTGTAATGAATGGAAATGGAATAATAGTGTTATGAAACTAATGGTAGCATTTGTGTAAGTAATGAACTTTTAAATGAAATAAAAGTTAATGGTAAAAATTATTATGTGTTACCTATTTATTTAGTCTATTAAATAAAATTGGAAATCAAATTTTGCAATTAAATGAGATTAAATATTACGTAAATTGAAATTAGATGAATTGGAAATTATTAATGCACTAAGATATAAACCATGATAATTATACCATAAGAGGAAATTGATGGAATAATAAATGGAAAGAAAATTAAATTGAATTATTGGAAATTTAATTTATAATCTCTAAATATATTGAAATTGAAATTTAAAACTTTGAAATTGGTAAAATATGCAACATAAAAATTTTATGGAAATTTGTTACAAAAAGTTATAAATTACTAAGTAAGCCAAAATGATAGAAATTGTAAATTATTAAATATTGAATCGAAAAGTGATTTAATTAATTTAATATTAATTAATTTAATTAATGTGAAAATAGCCATTTTGGCCACTGACTCGGATTTCGACGAAACTAGTTTCATCGGATCCGTAACAGTGAATTATGGTAGTGTTTCAAGTTTCATAACGATCAGACGTGTCATTTGATCATACGGGCTCGAAACGCCTTGAAATCAATTAAATTGAAGTCAATTTGAAATAAGCTGATTTTAACATAACTTCTTCATATGATGGAATTAGGACTTAAAATATGTTCCATCGATTTTAAAATTATCGAAAACATTTATTTTGATATATGGGTTGACTCATTTTCGTTTTGGGAACGAAACGGGCTTTTCGGGTCGATATCGTTCAATCTAATCTGGTCCATTCTTTTCTATTAACCTATGCTTATAAATATCTCGTTATAAACCCTAGCCACTTCTTATTCCTCATTTCTATACGTACAGAAATTTGTGTTGCTCCTCTTTCTCAATGGCTGAAGCTCTCGACGAGCGCATCTCAGATTTGAAATTCGTTTTTCAAGTTAAACCTCTGTCTATCCAAAAATTGTAGAACAAACCACGGCCATTCATCGCACGTTGATCAATTGCAATGGACCGACGATTCATTGATACAGCTTGGTAGAGAGCGGCGAGTGGAGTGCATCTGTATGGATTTTGCGTCGAATCGACGGTCGGATTGGCCCCTAAAATTCATTAGGATTTCGCGAAGGAGGCGGCGGCCGTGCATTTTCGGCAACGTGGGGGCCGTGGGGGGGCACCGTTGGGTGTGGCTTGGCGATAGCGTGGCGATGGTGATGTTCGGCGTCGCTACAATGGCCGAAGGCGAGAGGAAATCAAGGTCAAAGGATGGTCAATGGTGAGCAGCCGAACGTTGAAGCGGGTTCGAACATCTGAGTAGCGCGTGTGAGAGGGAGATGTATGCGGGTGACATAGCCGATTTTGATTGGTTTGTTTTTTTTGTTTTTTTATCTATTTAAATTCCTAATTCAATCGTTTAATGATCATAACTTTCTCTTACGAGGTCCGATTCATGCGCGGTTTCTTGCGTTGGGATCGTATTGAAATTTCGGACATTTTGATGCTGGTTTGGATGAATTCTGATACCGTTCAAATTTTGGGCTTAAATTGAATTTAAATTCGATCTAAATTCAAAGATGAGTGTTTTAACCCACTCACACCTTCTAAAATTTCTTATGTTTTTTAAATAAAATTTACGATGTCATTAGAAATTTATTTATGACTGTTTGGTATATTTTTTAATCATCATCTCAGTTAATTTGAATTTATATGAATTAAATCGTTATTTAATTTATTATTGAATATAAATTGTGAGTTAATTACATGTTATTAATAATCAGTTCTATATTGATATTTATTGATTGATTTGGATGATGTTTGTAATGGATGTTGATTGTTGATATTGGATGAATGGATGTTTTATTTTATACCATTATAAACTACAAGTTCACTATAGGCTGAAATGATACATACCCGAATGATCAATAGATTAAGGAAAAATCGTTATGGGTTGAAATGATAGACTAGAGCGATTTTATGGATTTTAATATTTTCGGGATTGCGGATTGAAATGATATATATATCTGTAAATACAAAATTTTAAATTGTGGATTGAATTGATAAATATCCATATCACTTGACCCTAGGGTAGAGAATTATATACGGACACCGGATTGGTTAAATTAAATGATTTTAAAGCTTTAAATTTTTGAATCCTTTTAAATGATATTTTAAAATAAAAATTGATTTATACGAATTGAATTATTATCGAAATTCAAGTTTATGATAAAATTGGAATTTATTTAAAGGTATTGTTAAAAAGATTTAATTGAAATTTCAAAGTGGAATTTGGAATAAAAAGTGAAATTTGTCAGAACTGAATTATTTTAAGCTGTTTGAAATATAACATTGAAATATATTGAATTTGGAGTAATTTAAATTGATATTTCGAACATGGATTGGAGGCGATATTGAATTAAATATTTTATTGAGAATTGGAATTGGAAAATTTGAAATTGGGTTTTGGGATATTAAAATGGTCCAAATGTACTGGAATGGAATAAATAGTTTAAATTGATATAAACTTCAAATTCATATTTTATACAAACTGTTTTAAAAATGTAACATCCTGGTATTTTCAACCATTCGCATCCGCACATGTCGGACTTGAATTGCTCAAAATATTAGACTGTGAATTTATATTTGGAAAAACTCAACATATACAGTAAATAAACAAATCACAGAATCACAGACACGGAGTAATATAACAATAAGTGACGGAAACATAATAATAGTAGTTCATGAAGCTACTATATACATAACAGAGTTAAAACATGATACAACAGAAGTCTCGAATACATAGAAGTCTCAATACAATAGTCAAATACAAGATCAGAATATATCTCTGGAATCAACTGAATAACTGCAAGCGAAATAGATAGCTGGATCTCAAAGTGAAGCTCCAGCTCCAAAGGTGAGTCTCGAACACTAAGCCACTCAGTCTGACCTGAGCGTAAAGCAAAACACAAAACACTCGAGTCAGGATTAACATTCTTATATCAATAAATCCATCTCAAGTGAAATATCAACTTTATAAATACATTTATATATTATATCTTAAAAGTCAATATTTAATAAACCATATACTTCTTTCCAAAACCATAGAAATCATTTTCAAAATATTTATATATAGACCAACGGTGTCTGTATAAAATTTTCTATCCTATGGTAAAGTGATACATATATTTATCATTTCAATCCGTGATTTAAATATATACGGGTATATATCTTTTCAACCCGTGATCCCAAATTCAATTCAATTGAAAATCGCTTGTGTTTATCATTTCAACCCATAACGATTTTCTCCTATTTTATAGATCGTTTGTGTATGTATCATTTCAACCCATAGGGAATTCTATACTAACAGGGAACTTGCAGAGTGAGAACAGTAATGATAATAATATAACAATAATAACAGGCATATGTCATTAGTGATAAAATAACAGATAATGGAGTCAGATGTCACAGGTGAACAGATACAGATAATAGCATATATATAGCAATGTAAATAAATGACAGCAACATATTTCAATTGTCGTTTCAATTGAAATCAAATTTAATAAACATAAGAACGTTAATCGTGAGTGATTGCTCACCTTTCGAGGCTGGAGAGATTCGACAAAGAAATGAGCTACGAATTCCAAAGCAATGCTAGATGGACACGAATTCGACGATCAAAGCTGATAAATAGGAATTTGACGAAATCAAGTCAGAACTGGATCGATGGAGATTGGATATATAAGTAAATTGATATAGATATAACATATAATATTATATATACTGAATCATATCCAAATTTCAACACATATTAAAATCTTTAATATATATATATAACAAACACAATATCTATTGAAAATCAATATTTTAATCAATCAATATTTAAGATTATATACTTTTAAATAAACTCACATACATATACTTAAATCAGATCATATATGTATATAACTATATATTATTAACTAATATGTAAACTACTGTTGCAATTATATATGTAATGCATCTTATATGCAGACTGACTTTATATAATACGAGTAATAACTAAAACATATCATACCATCTCCATAATGTGTTATATATACCATAAGCATATATATATTAAAACATATAACTTACATGACTTCCTATATATCACTGTAATATATGGTTTAAGAATAAATTCAAACATTGTATTCAACTTTTTATACTAATATATATAAAACTGTTTCAACCAAGATACCATACTGTAGCTTTTATAAACATGCGTACCATCATATATATATATCGATATATTTAAAATCATGATATCCATATGCATTTCAAAATCATATAGCTTATATTATAAATTATATGTATATATACTGTACAAAAATATAATACTATAATCATAATATATATACGACTTTGTTCACAAATTTATATATATACAAATGGAAATTGAGGTAGTAGTAAGTCTGAGTGCACGCATATATATATATATATATATATATATATATATATATGCAAATATATATATTCAAACATACACTAGCATCTTTGTTTAAACATAAACTATATATATTCAAACCTACTATACAACTTAAGTACTTTATATAACTTAGAATTTTTAACTTATATACCTTGACAATAACAAATACATATAAAATTATATGTATACTTACTCTCATACAACGTACTTATAAATACAGTAAACAAACTTTCTAATATATATTTCGCTTAAAATAAAAACCAAATATAAACATTAGTATAATACATATATAAACTTAAACGTACAGGATTTTTATAACTCATATATATATTAAAAAAAATTGCAGATACCTTTATCATAAGAGGAAGGTGCGGTTTGCAAGCTAGGTGGTCGGCAGCTATGGGTTAGAGCTGGATGATGCTGTTGAGGCCGAAGTGATCGGGTAGGGAGGAGGAAACGGTAATGGCGAAGAGGTGGAGCAAAGGTTGGAAGCTTAGGTTTGAGGAAGTGGCTGTCGTATGCAGGGGAGGAAGAAGGTCAGGTGGAGGGAGGGGTGGCCGATGAAGAGATGGTGGAAGGTTACTCGGGTCCGGGCGTGGGCTGGGTGGCTTGCTGCAATGGGAAGGCGAACATCAAAAGGAGGTGATGATGGCCGAGTGAGAAGGAAGGAAGATGAAGGAGAGAGGGGGTAAAAGAAAAAGAAAAATGAGGAGAGGAAAGGATGTGAAAGAGCATATGTTAACCCTTAATTTTCTTCGACTCAAGAAGTATACGACTCAGTAAGTGTACGACTTAAGAGCTTCACGACCTACGACTCATGGCCCAGACGACTTAACGAGTTAACACTATCAACGACCTACGAGTTAAGAAGTGAACGACTTAAGTTATGTCACGACCTAACGAGTTTAAAAGCTAGCGACCTACGACCTAAGTGGTCTTAACGGTCTACGACTTAAGAGGATCTGTGACTTAACTACTCAGAGGACTTACGACTTAGTGACTTAAAAGAGCTAACGACCTAACTGCTGAAGGGACCTACGAGTTAGCAGGCCTACGACTTAAGGGGGTCTCCGACTTAACAGTTTGCGAGTTAAGGAAAATCTACGACTTAAGGAAGCTCCGACCTAACTACTGCAAGGAGTTACCAACCAAGACGACTTACGACTTAAGGAACTCAAGACTTAGCTTAAGTCGTCCACAACCTAAAAGCTATCAGGTTAAAGTCCAGTGCCTACGCCTATACCACTTTTATCTGATAAGTCGGCCACGACTTATGATTTATTATAAGTCGACCACGATCTAAGACTTAACTCCTACCAAGCCACGAACTGAATTCAGTAAGTCGCCCACGAGTTACCTTAAGTCAACCACGAGTCACGACTTATCTTAAGTCGGCCACGACTCATGACTTGGCAGAAACTTCTGTTCAGAATTTGACTCCTATAAATAGACCACCACTTCCAACATCAAGGGGACTTTTGGCCATTCATTTCTTCAAGCGTCGTTACTCTGCCGAGCTCTCAACTCATTCCACAATTGAAGATCTCCAGATATTCGAGACACTACAACAAGCTTCGAGAGGAATTTCCTACATCCAACACGGATTCATCAAGTTTCATCATCGAAGTTTGAGCTAGTAGTCGAGATTGTCTTTGTGATCGAATTGTATTGTTTTGATAAGTTCATTGTATCGTCTTGTAATCAGATTCAGTAATAAAGAGATTCAAAGTGGACGTAGGCTCGATCTCAAGCCGAACCACTATAAACTGCTGTCGTTTACTGCTTTTTCACTATTTTACTGCTTAAATTCTATTCCCGTCACACGGGTGGTGCTTTCACAACTCAACCACACACACCGGGTGTTAGCGTTCACTTTTTTGCGTTAACATTTTGGTGCTTTCACTGAGAACCCAACTCAGGAATATTCTCACCATTGCTTCATGGAAGTTTGTTGAAAGAATTTCCTACAAAACCAGAAGTCTATCAGACATAATGGCTCCTGGAAGGAAACGAAAGTCTGTCAGAACTGATGATGACCGCGACAATACTGCCACTTCTCTTTCTCCAAATCAGGCAGCTCCAAGCGTCGGTGTGACGCGACAAGAGTTAGATGCTGCTGTATCCGGACTGTACCAGCAGATTGAAACTCAGAATAATCTGATGATGGAAAAGTTGAATGCTCTACTTGGGGCTAATCAAAGACCAGTAAGTAATGAGGAAAACTTTGCTAATGCCGCTCCCAATTCCGAAGGGAGAAATATTCCTCAAGGGGGATCAGGTGCTGCTGAAGGGGCACCCCTCCAGGCTGAAGGATCTAGGCCGTCACCGGTTCTCCGTGAGCATTTACCTGGGCAAACCTCCGAAAAGATGGCCGAAGTCTATTCCGCGAAATCTCTAAACAATGAGGAATATCTCTCTAGCATGGTTCGGCAAATAATGAAGGAAAGCATGCAAAGAAACAAAGGTGAGAATGATTGGGGATTCGCTCCGAGTAAAACTCCATTCGCTGAAAGGATCTTAAAAGCTGAGTTTCCGAGAAAATTTGTTCCTCCCACCATTCCTTCTTATCGAGGAACGAGTGATCCAAATCAATTCCTATACAAATATGATTGGCACATGACTGGCGCTAGAGCAACCGATGAGATTAAGTGCCGATATTTCCCGGTGTATTTGGAAGGAGTGGCGTTACTTTGGTTTACTAAGCTTCCTGTGCGATCTGTTGACCAGTTTTCCGATCTAACCCGAAAATTCAAGGAGCAATTCAGATTATACATTTCAAGAGCAAAGGATATAATGTCTCTCTCAAGTCTTGAACAGAATCCTGGAGAGCCCATCAAATCCTTCCTGAATCGCTTTAATTTAGCCCTAGCAGAAGTTGATAACGTGGAACCACGAATGATCTTGACCTACTTAATGCGGGCTATTGACAAGTCAAGAAAGTTTGGAAAATGGTTAAAAATGAAGGAACCGAATTCGCTCGAAAAATTCTACAAAAAGGCTGATGAGTTCATGCGCCTAGAGAATCTCTCCGCGTCAGCTAAAGTTGTGACAAAAGTGGTGGAAAATAATGCTACAGTTCAGAACAAGAAAGAACCCGCAAATCAGAAAAGGGAAAGTAATGGTGGAAAGAAGCAGAAAGATCTCAAAAAGCCCCGCTTCCTCAAGTCTTTAGATTTTACCCCTCTGACTGATACCCCAAAGAATATTTTCATCGCCACTAAGGATGCTGTTGATTTTCCAAAACCATCGGTAGTAAAAGTTGGGAAAAATGCTGTTCAAAGCGGAAGATTTTGCAAATTTCATAATCAACCAGGCCATGATACCAACGAATGCCGCCACTTGAAAAGCCTGATTGAAGAATTGTTAAGAGAGAATAAGTTGCAGCAGTATGTGAAGAGAAATAGAAAAGACCCGTCTTCATCTAACCAGGGGCAACTACCCCCAGCTCATTCATCTGGTTCAGGAGAGAGGCCCGCTGAAAAAGAAAGACCTGTTATCAATGTGATCACAGGAGGACCTCATCCAGCTGGCAGGAGTTGGGGTGAGATGGAAAGGTATGCTAGAGCTTTGAAGTATGCTCCAATTGAAGAAAGTGTCTTGATCTTGGAAGATGCTGCACCTCTAAAGCAGCAGAAGACTTTTCATGATGATATTATGTTCAGAACCAGGGATTCTATTGATGTGGAAGCTCCTACTGAGGACCCTTTGGTTGTCTCTGTCGGTATTGGGTCGGCTATTGTCAGAAGAGTTCTGGTTGATAGTGGTGCTTCGTGCAACATACTCTTTAAAAAGACATTTGACCAAATGAAAATTACAATGACAGATGTACAAGCCTCTTTACACAAAATTGCCGGATTTACAGGAGAGCTGAAACAGCCAATTGGAATGGTGGACTTGTTTGTTGAAATGGGCAAAGGACAGAAGAAGTTGGTTCGGAAGCAAACTTTTGTAATTGTTGATGGATTCTTCGCCTATAATGCTTTCTTGGGTCGGCCTACTCTTGCTGCTTTAAGGGCCGTCCTCGCTCCATGGTGCTTAACAATGAAATTTCCTACTGATAACGGGATTGCTGTCATTAAGGGAGATCAGAACGCAGGGCGAGAATGTTATCTTATGGAACTCCGAGAGGCCAGGAAAAGAGAAATGGGGAAAGATGCGGCAGCTCCGCTCCGCATCAAGGAACCAACCCTGTAGCAACTACGGAGTGGCCCCTGTACTGGCAAACACAGCAATGCAAGGAAAGAAATGGATCCCAGGAAAGCCAGTACAGGAGAGAATAGAGTGGTACCCGTGGAAGTAACGGTACCAATATCTGTTGACTCGAAAGACCCGAACAAAGTACTCAATGTGGGTTCACAGCTGAGCAAAGCAGTTCAAAACACGCTGATATCATTCTTAAAAGCCAATCTAGATGTGTTCGCTTGGTGTCATGCTGATATGTGTGGGATCTCCCCGGAAATTGCTGTACATACTCTGAACATTGATCCAAAATTCACGCCAGTGAAACAGAAAAGAAGAACTCAAGGCCCAGAAAGGTCGACAGCACTAAAGGAAGAAGTCGATCGGCTCATGGAAAACGGCTTCATCAGAAACTCCACTTATCCAAATTTGGTTTCAAATCCAGTATTGGTCAAGAAGGAAAATGGAAAGTGGAGAGTATGCATAGATTTCTCAAATCTAAACAAAGCATGCCCCAAAGATTGCTTCCCGCTGCCCAGAATTGATCAATTGGTGGACGGAACAGCTGGGCATGAGTTGTTATCGTTTATGGATGCTTACTCCAGATACAATCAGATTATGATGCATGAGCCGGATCAGGAAGACACAAGCTTTATCACAGATGTGGGTCTCTACTGCTACAAAGTTATGCCTTTCGGATTGAAGAATGCTGGGGAAACCTACCAAAGGCTCGTCAATGCAATGTTCAAGCCTCAGATTGGTAGAACCATGGAAGTTTATGTCGACGATATGTTGGTAAAGTCTAAAAAAGCTGTAGATCACATGGGTCACTTGGAGGAAATGTTTGCAATTCTTCGAAAGTACGGAATGAAGCTCAATCCATTGAAATGTTTGTTCGGAGTAGAGTCCGGGAAATTCTTGGGTTTCATTGTGAGCGCCAGGGGCATTGAAGCCAATCCTACTCAAATCACAGCTCTAATGGAGGTCAAAGCCCCTAAAACAAAGAAAGAAATGCAAAGTCTCAATGGAAAAGTCGCTGCTCTGAGTCGCTTCATTTCCAAGGCCACAGACAAATGCATTCCCTTCTTTGACGCTCTAAAGAAAGGAAAGAAATTTTTTGAATGGACTCCCGAATGCCAGGATGCTTTCGATGAACTAATTCGTCATATGGAAACACCTCCGGTTCTTTCCAAGCCTACTGACGGTGAAGACCTTTTCATCTATTTAGCAATTTCATCTCACGCCCTCAGTGCAGCACTTGTACAGGAAGATATGAAAGTACAGCGTCCAGTCTATTACATCAGTAAACGGTTCACTGGGGCAGAGATGAATTATTCGAAGATAGAAAAGCTCGCCTATTGCTTGCTAATTGCTTCCAGGAAATTGAGACCATACTTTCAAGCTCATCCTATCAAGGTTCTTACTGATCAACCTCTAAAGCAAGTCCTGTTTCGTCTTGAAACTTCGGGCCGTCTTTTGAAATGGAACATTGAACTCAGCCAATATGATATCACTTACCATCCCCGGAGAGCAATCAACGGACAAGCTTTAGCAGATTTCATCGCAGAATCTACTGACAAAGGTGATAGTGAGAATGAAACAACTGATGGCATTCCAATCCAGTGGAAGTTGTATGTTGACGGATCGAGAAATGATTACTGTTCTGGGGCAGGGGTTGTACTCGAAACCCCCGAAGGACGATCGTTGTGTTATGCATTGAGACTGGAATTTCCTTCAACGAACAATGAAGCGGAGTATGAGGCTCTTATTGCTGGCTTGAAAATTGCCAAGGAACTAAACATCAAAGTGTTACAAATCTTCAGCGATTCTCAACTTATTGTTTGCCAGGTAAAGAAAGAGTTTCAGGCTAAAGGTGGAAATCTGCCCGCATACTTGTCAAAGGCATGTGAACTTCTCGAAGATTTCAATCATTACACGATAAGTCATATTCCTCGGGTAGAAAACATGAAAGCAGATTCTCTAGCAAAGTACTCAAGTTCCGGAGAAGCTCAATTACTGGGATTAGTTCCTGTAGAAGTTCTGTCAGCTCCAAGCATTGATGAAATGGATTTTGATTGGATTATGGCTACGTCTCAAGAGCATGAATCATGGATGACTCCAATCAAAGAATACCTACTCAATGGTTCCCTGCCAGAAAGTTCTAAGGAACGTCGAAAACTATTGAGGAAAGCGTCAAGATATATAATTCAAGATGGCCGATTATACAGACGGGGATTTTCAATGCCACTGCTCCGATGTGTAACTAAGGAAGAAGCCAAGACAATTCTAGCCGAGATACACGGAGGAGAATGTGGAGATCATTCAGCCGGTCAAACTCTAGCCAAGAAAGTCCTCCGATATGGGTATTTCTGGTCGGATATTAATCGAGACGCTGCTATTTACTCCAGAAAGTGCGACAAATGTCAAAGATTTGCAAAAATCCCAAAAGCACCTTCCACCGAACTCACACAAATGGTCAGCCCATGGCCGTTCGCCATTTGGGGGATAGACTTGATTGGACCTTTACCGATCGCTAAATCCGGAATCAAATATGCTATTGTTGCTGTTGATTATTTCACCAAATGGGCTGAAGCTGAACCTTTAGCCACCATTACTTCTAAAAAGATGATAAATTTTGTAACGAAAAATATCATTTGCAGATATGGTGTGCCACAGAAGATAATCACAGACAACGGTACTCAGTTTGAAAGTGAAGAATTCCAGGATTTTTGCAAACGGTTCAGAATTCGGAAAAGCTTCTCAGCAATGGCTCATCCGCAGGCAAACGGGCAAGTGGAAGCAGTGAACAAAATTATCAAGTCAACCATCAAAAAGCAACTCGAAAAAGAAAAAAGTGGTTGGGTCGATAAGCTTCCATTAGCACTATGGGCATACAGAACCACTCACAAAACTGCGACTGGGCACACTCCATTTTCACTAGCATACGGGTCAGAAGCGATGATACCGGTGGAAGTAGAAGTTCCTTCACATAGAAGAATTCACTTCAATGAAGCTGAAAATGAAAAGCTGCAACTTGAAGCACTTGATTTTCTTGATGAAAGAAGAGAAGAAGCTAGGCTCAGAGTTTCAGCTTATCAGCAAAGGATAGCCAGGCACTTCAACTCTAAAGTTCGCCAACGCAGCTTTGAGGTCGGAGACTTAGTTTTGAAAAGGATCATGACAGCAACTGGTGTGTTTGGGCCAAACTGGGAGGGACCATATGCCATTGGCAGTAAACTTCTTGATGGCACTTTCAAACTCATAACTGTTGAAGGAGATCCAATTCCAAGAGCTTGGAACATCAACCACTTACGTCCTTATTTTACTTGAAAAAAGCTTTGATCAAAGTTGTAAAATAGTGATGAATGTATCAGTTGTATTGTAAAACATTGTAAATCAGTGTAAATGAATGAAAGCTATAAAGTGGATGTAGGCCCGATTCTTGGCCGAACCACTATAAATCTTGTGTTCTTTACTATTTCATAATGCCTGTTTCATTTCAATAAGTAAATACTTTAAATGTATTGCTAAAATGTCGATTCAAAATTGCAGGACATTAAAACAAGGCTCGTTCATTACAAAGCCAAGCGACCTCTATAAATCACCTATTACGCAAATACCAAGCGACAAAAAATTCCAAATTCAAATCCTATACAAGAAGAACTTCACATAAAAAGTTGGCGACTTCACAGTGGCAAACCTTTGTTAACTGGTTGAGATTGTCGATATGAACAGACATCCAACTAAGATAACTCGCGTTTGTCCCGTTAAGTCGTTCAACAGTGAAGTCCACTTCTTCGGATGAGGCAATTTACTTGTAAAAGGAAAGAAGATGCGCTTGGAAACGATAATAAAAGGTCGCTAATGAGCATATGATGAGAGAACATTGCCAAGCAAACAAAGAAGCAGCCAAAAGGAGGTATGCCTCTCAATACAAGGGCCGGTAGAACCATCGAAGGGATACCTTCCCAAGCAGAAGGAACAGGACCCTTGCTAACTGATCGTGATGCATCCGATCAGGCAGCTTGTGTCCGTCCCGTGGATCTACTCGCCCCTGAGACGCAACCTTCCTAGCACACCAACCAACCGACGCTCCTTCCCAAAGGACAACAAAGCCCTCTAACGAGGCACGCCAAAAAATGAAAGTACTTCTCTGAATCAAAAAAGATTGGTGGAACCACCGGAGGGGCACCTTCCCAAGCTGAAGGAACAGGGCCCTTGATAATTGATTGCGATCGCTTGTGCAAACAAACATCCAATCAAGCAACTTGCGTCCGCCCCGTGGATCCATTCAACCATGAGAAAGTAACTTCCAAGCAATCAAAAAGCCCTCTTCGGAGGCACAAGCCCTCTTCGGAGGCACATGACCTTTCCGGAGGCAAAAGCCCTTTCCCAAGGCACCACAAGCCCTCTTCGGAGGCACCTGCCCTCTTCGAAGGCAAAAGCCCTCTCCCGAGGCACCACAAGCCCTCTTCGGAGGCACAAGCCCTCTTCGGAGGCACAAGCCCTTTTCGGAGGCACAAGACCTCTCCGGAGGCACAACTCTTTAAGAGGAGCCCTCTCCGGAGGCATGTCCCAAAATCGAATACTCAAACAAAAAGCCTTCTCCGGAAGCACATTTCAACTCTCCAAGGAAGGTTAACTTATTCATCTCAAAAGGTTCTTCCTAAAAAGTTGAAATGCTACAAAAAGATCTCTTCGGAGACATACTTCACCATACTGGAAGTACCAAAAATAAGCCCTTTACAAGGGCACAAAATCAAAAAATTCTTCAGAAAGTTCACTTCACTGCATAGGAAAATCCACTTTTTAACAAATGAAAGTGATCATCCCCGAAGGTTGAAGTGTTCTTCAGAAAGAAAGAGAAAGTAAAAATTTCTCCAAACACAAGATATACTCTATTAAAAGCAAAATGATTCTTCCCTTAAAAGTGGAAAAGTTACTCTCTGAAATAAGGATATCAGTCTTGTAAAAGCTAGAAATGTTGCAACGCACTTGTGGTATGGGGGCAACACTATACGATTCGGTTACATTAATAAAAGTAATACGCAAGCAACATACCGCAAGTTCGTTGCAATACCGTGAAAAGTAGATGTGGAATAAATGCATTTTCAAACACAGACAAAAAGTTTGTACAAGTAAAAAGAGTCGTTTATTGTACACTAAAAATGAGAAACAGATGCATTCTCACATACACAAGAATTTGTACAAGTAAAATATCTATTTTATTCAATACTATGAGAAATTTTTACATTGTGCAGATCACAAAAAAAAGCGGGGACCGGTACCCGCACAATCTCCGGTCGATACAAGCAAAAAGTAAGACAAGAAGCCCAGTTTATTACTCCTTCTTCCCACCCTTGGTATCCTTGCCTGGTTTGAAGACCAGTTTCGGGATCCGGCGTGGACGAGATGGAGAAGGAGGAGTAGTTGGGTCTTTTTCAACATTTTCTTCCTCAACCGAAGCGCTCTTCTTCTTCTTCTTCATGGCACGCTTCCCTTTCCTTCTCGGGGAAGACTCACTTCCAGGAGTAGAGAAATGTGGAAAGTTTCGTGTCATCATCGAGAGACTGCTCCGGAGTCTTCTCGCCTCCTTCAAGTTCCACAGCCTTTTGCTCCTGCGAAACAACCGGATCGTCCAAGTCTTTGAGGGCTTCTATTTTCTCTTCTTGCGATCCCGGTTGAGAAGCTGGAAGAGGAGTAACTTGGGAAGAAGAGGGAGCGGCAGCCAAAGAAGGAGAAGTTGGCGCAACTTTCGGTGCTTCTGCTACAGAAGGAAAGAAGTCAAAATTAGTGTTCTCTGAAAAAAGAGAAGATATTGGATCACGTGGACTTAAGTAATAAGCGAGAAATTCATCCAAATCAACTGAATCAAATGAATAATCCACTTGAGCCAGATCTGACTTGAAGTTACCTGGAGAGATCGGTCTAGACAAATCAATTTCAAATTTATCAGCCTCAGTTTCTTCTTGGCTCTTCTCTTCAATTTGGGTAAGAGGAGTCTCGGAAGTATCGGGTTTATCTTCGACATCTTTTGCAGCAGGTGGAGAGTGAAAGCTAGAACCGATGATATCAACATCGGTCAAAGTCGAAGTGTGGACAGGGGCAGTTAGAGATACTTTCTTTTCTGGACGCTCCTCTGCCACTGTCCCAGCTGTAGCTTCGGTAAGTTGCTCTTTGCCTCTAGCAAGCGCATCACGTGCTTCATCATTCAGATAAAGCGCTGCAAGGTCTGCCTCCGCATAGCTAGCAAATGTGTCAACTACGGCCTCCCAAACTTCGGCCAATGTATTCTCGTATTTGGGGCCCAAGAACGAAAGACTGCCGCGGCCCAGAACGCTGTGCATATAAAAGTCAAATAGAGTAGAATCGATGCTAGCTTTAGTTGCTTCGTGAGATTCTTCGGCCGTAACTTGTCTAGCAACCGTGTCATCACGCTCCTTCTCAACTTTAAGAAGCTTAGCTTTCAGCATCTCAATCTCCGCATTTTGGGACATAATTGTTCCCCGCAGCTCAGCATTTTGGGACATAATTGTTCCCCGCAGCTCAGCATTTTCTGTGCGATATTTCTCAGAAATGTGCTGCTCAGCTGCATGCTTCATTTCGGCATCCCTTTGTGCAGCATGTGCGTCCCGCACTTGCTTTTGAAAGACTTCTTCCTTTTGAGTGTGCGATGCAGAAGATGAGGCGAGATCTTCCTTAAGTCGCTTGACTTCAGATTCAAGCTTTGCGTTGTCGTCTGCGATGCTCGTCATCTCCGCATCATGCTGCTTACACCATTTAGCCCATTCATCTTTATCGTTCTCCAGAGTCAACATATTTTCAAGATTCATGTGATTGACTCTTTGGAGTTCATCAACAAGTTTCTGCCATTGCGACATCCTCTCAATGTTAAGCCTGACTGCGTCAAGACTTTTAAGCATGTCTTGCTTATCAATCGGGACCAAATCCAGGTCAAAGCGCACTCCTTTTAAGCACCAATTTGGAAATCGGCTTTGAAGTGTTGGAGGGCCGTCTTTAACTTGATATTGTGGCCTTGAGATGATTGCTTGAATGTCAATTTTATTTAAAGGAGGAGAGCCGACCGGGATATTAGAAGATATAGGAGCGTCAGTTTTCTCAGAAATTGCAGACGCGTCCTTTTCATCAAGTTTAACCCGTTTACTCGGGTCATCGGTAGCATGCTTCTTCCCTTTGTCATCATGATACTTTCTTTTATGGGAGTCATCGTCCCTCCTTCTTTGCTGCTCTTCGTAAGCACGCCTTTCTTGAGCTTTTCTAGCTGCACGCTCTTCGTCAGATTCTTTGCGGGTGGGAAGATAACATCCATAATCGTAAGAATCGCGCCCTCCGTAGCGCCGAAAGTTGTCATAATACGAGCCAGTTCGCCCCATTGTAGAACCTGAAATTGAAGAAAAGACAAGTCTTAGAAATCTTCAAATTAAGGAGGCTAAGTGCATATAAGTGCTAAGCATCCTAAGTGTGTGTGATGTGCGAACTACGCGTGTCAAACTACAAACCACTCTTTGGTTGGGGAGTGATAGCAGATTGAGAAACGGGAGTTGATTCTTGAGCCGACAAAGTTTGCTGCAAAGTAGATGTTGCTTCTGTTACAGGAGAAGTGACTTTGTTTATGTCATCTTTAAAGAGCTCTCGAGAAGTTATCATTATATCACTTAAGCCATCGAAGGTGTCATCACCATGGTACCCAACAGAGCTTTCCTTTTCAGCCTCCACATCGGCTGACTTTTCAGAGATTCGAGGATTTTCTTCCTCTTCGATAATTGGGGCAAGTGCCAGTTTGCTGGACGGGCCCGCAACATCGGTAAGTGTGGGACATTTTACCAGTGAAGTTTTAGTGGCAGTTTCCTTCGGTGTGGGGTCTTCAACAGAAAGTGGGGCATTTGCTGCCTTCGAAGGACAGTTGGGAACTTCGTGAGGCTGAGTAGAGCGAGAAGAATGAAGAAGTCCAAACTGATGAAGAAATTCGTCTTTCAACAAAAATTTCGCGTCCCGCTCTTCAATCGGTACAGCCATAAGCCTCTCCAGAGTTTGCTTGTTGCTGAGATTCCTAGAAGGAGGGGGAAGCGCTGAAATGAGAAAGCAAAGTTAACACTTGATGATTCATACTTCACAAAAACTCAAAAAATAGAAGAAGTAAAGATAGATAATCTTACTTCCTTCCCTCCACACAGTGTAGAATCCCGGGGGACAGCGAACATAAAAGAATTGAGTCAAGAACCCGTGAGCACTATCGGGAAGGCCAACAATCAATTTACGGTTTCTGGCACTTCTTACGACAGTAATAGAAGGATGATCTTTGGTTTTGGTGAAAGAGCACAAGTAGCATATCTCGTCGAAATTCGGAAGTCGCTCGAGAGTTCTCCCAAATAGCACACATAGCCCCATTAAAATGGCGTAGCCATTGGGATGTAGCTGAAATGGGGAAATGGCCAGTTGTCGGAGAAGATGCTGGAGAAAGTTATTGAAAGGTGGAACGGCTCCACTAAGGCACATCTGTCGATTCACTGCTACAAAGCCAGGAGGCGCTACATCAGCAGTGCTATTCTTCTCAGGGAGGATGGCATCAGCTTCAGCAATGCCAAACTGAGTGCACAATTGCCGAAAAACCATGTACGATAGAGTGGTAGAAGCTCTTTCTGGGGGATTGACTAAAGGAGCTGGAATAGGAGTGGACTCTCCGGTCTGGACTGTTACATCTCCTTGTTGAGAAGTCATTCTACACAAGCAACTGGATATTCAAATATGAAGGTGCATGTTTCCTAAATAGTGTGAAGTGTTGTGCAAAACTAGTAAAGATAACAAGTAAATACAACTGGAATTAAGATAGTCGGTAATTGATCGATTATCGAATTCCAGGAACTTGTTAATTTAAAGTTCAGGTACAGTATTAAGTGTAAACCGGTCATTTTCAGTTGACTGTTTTAATGTTGCTTTAATACTTTGCTTGAATCTGTTGATTTAGAGCACTTCGTTCACACAATCTATTTATGTCAATTATCTGTTATTAGCTAATCTGTCATTTGATGTGGGCGGTCAGTGACAGTATATTCGTCCCAATTTTCTGTAAATGTGGTATTAAACAGGTTGATTAATTTGCAAGATAGAATGATCTGTGAAAAGATGCAGTAATTCAAAGTTCATGCAAAACACAAGTCTTGAGTCGCCAACGACTTATATGTTAACTCGTCCACGGCTTAAGGACTCTAAGGCAAGGCAGGACAGGTCATTTCGATTTTAGGTCATTGATGCCTTTAGTCGGCAGTACTTCAAGTCGTTAAGTCGTGTAAAAGAAGAAAGAGACTTCAGGTTAAAGCGAGGCAATTTCCCTAAGTCCTAAGTCATCCACGACTCAAGGCTTATGTCGTGATAGGCTTAAGTCGTACAAGGTTTATATCGAATGAGGCTTATGTCGTAGGTCGCAAGACGCTACTAAACCGTGACCATGCTAACATCTCACTCCATTGGACCCATTGACTTTTCTCCTAACCCGTTATCCTCCAAACCCGATAACCTCTCAATCAACTATGATCCTTATCCTCATTCCACCACACCATTGAATCACCCAAAAGCCAATTTCAGATCGCCAAAGCCTTGCCAACCTAATCAGTTATTAAACCTGAAATACAGTAATCCCTCATCCCCATCACCCCATTCATCTAAAGATAAAATCGAGAAAAATCAGGCTCACGAACTGCCAATGCCGTGGAACTCGCAACAAGGCATTGCACAAGGAGATGGATTAGGGACAAAGAGGGGAATTCACAAGTTAATGATGATCGAGAATCGAGAAGGAGGCAGGAGCACTTACGCAGTAGAGGATCGAGTATCGGTGATCAGTTGATTGTTAAAAAAAGAAAAAAAAACCGCCTTGAGAAAGCTCGGAGGGATGTTAATGGCAGAAACGATTCAGGAGATAAGTAATGAGTGGAAGGAACGACTTAAGCTTTTTATACCTCAGGGCAGTGGAACACGAAAAGGCACACACGAGTTAAGATAAGTCGAAGCACACGACCTACGACTTAGGCGTGTACTTCGAGGGGCAAATGTTAACCCTTAATTTTCTTCGACTCAAGAAGTATACGACTCAGTAAGTGTACGACTTAAGAGCTTCACGACCTACGACTCATGGCCCAGACGACTTAACGAGTTAACACTATCAACGACCTACGAGTTAAGAAGTGAACGACTTAAGTTATGTCACGACCTAACGAGTTTAAAAGCTAGCGACCTACGACCTAAATGGTCTTAACGGTCTACGACTTAAGAGGATCTGCGACTTAACTACTCAGAGGACTTACGACTTAGTGACTTAAAAGAGCTAACGACCTAACTGCTGAAGGGACCTACGAGTTAGCAGGCCTACGACTTAAGGGGGTCTCCGACTTAACAGTTTGCGAGTTAAGGAAAATCTACGACTTAAGGAAGCTCCGACCTAACTACTACAAGGAGTTACCAACCAAGACGACTTACGACTTAAGGAACTCAAGACTTAGCTTAAGTCGTCCACAACCTAAAAGCTATCAGGTTAAAGTCCAGTGCCTGCGCCTATACCACTTTTATCTGATAAGTCGGCCACGACTTATGATTTATTATAAGTCGACCACGATCTAAGACTTAACTCCTACCAAGACACGAACTGAATTCAGTAAGTCGCCCACGAGTTACCTTAAGTCAACCACGAGTCACGACTTGTCTTAAGTCGGCCACGACTCATGACTTGGCAGAAACTTCTGTTCAGAATTTGACTCCTATAAATAGACCACCACTTCCAACATGAAGGAGACTTTTGGCCATTCATTTCTTCAAGCGTCGTTACTCTGCCGAGCTCTCAACTCATTCCACAATTGAAGATCTCCAGATATTCAAGACACTACAACAAGCTTCGAGAGGAATTTCCTACATCCAACACGGATTCATCAAGTTTGAGCTAGTAGTCGAGATTGTCTTTGTGATCGAATTGTATTGTTTTGATAAGTGCATTGTATCGTCTTGTAATCAGATTCAGTAATAAAGAGATTCAAAGTGGACGTAGGCTCGATCTCAAGCCGAACCACTATAAACTACTGTCGTTTACTGCTTTTTCACTATTTTACTGCTTAAATTCTGTTCCCGTCACACGGGTGGTGCTTTCACAACTCAACCACACACACCGGGTGTTAGCGTTCACTTTTTTGCGTTAACAACATATCAATATAAATGAAAATATAACTTAGGTTGATGATGAAGAGGAATGCAAACCAGAGGAAAAAAAAATTTCGCAAACACTTTTTTTTAACAGGTAGAATAGTAAGAGTTAGAATCAAATTCTAGGAATATGAAACAAGTGGCCATCTGATTAACACAGTAAGAAATGAATGGTTACAGGTAGATCAAAAGGTTTTAAACGGTACCGATATGGAATCGCTTTTTTGCAGATCCTGCTGCGTATCTGACTTCAAAACACATAATTGAATATACCACAGAGATCAACATGACGAGACGATCAAAACGGTATACAGATATCAGTGGCACGATCATCTTATCAAAAGTCGATAATCGGTATCGAAAAATGCTGCTGATTTGCCAGAAATAAGATAAACGGAGCAATAGAAGTCCAAATTTTGAGAAACGAATTATGACGTCTCACTCAGAAGATGATTTACAAATTTATTTTATAAAAATATTCAGGTTTGGAAAACATTTTATTATCATCAAATATTAACTGATTTAAATTGAAATAAAATTACACAAGAAAACTAACTTCCATATTATCAAATGAAACTTTACCGGTTGCTATGTTAAATTAGACGTATTCCAAATATTAAAGTTTTAATTCAAAATTTTATTATCTAAAATTTCACAAAAATTCAATTACTTAAATTAATAAACCACTAAAATTTACGGGTCGTTACACTCTCCCCTACTCAAAACTTTTCGGCCCCGAAATGGAACAAGGTAGGAGAATAGAAACAACCAGAAAAAAATAGATTAAAAAACAAAATAAAACAACTAATTTAAAATAATATAGATTTCAACTTAAATGAATTAATATTCAATAATTGATTTTAAATTCAGGTATTTCATTAAGTTGATTTAATTTCAATTTATTAATTCCCTCAAAACAAACTTTATTTTATTTATCTCATTTATTATTCAATTAACTTATTATTCTATTTATCTCAATTAACATTTGTATAAATTATAATTTAGGTGTTTAAACATTTATTATAATCACTCAAATTTATTTATAAAAACATTTATATTGTATATTATACAATTACATATTCAACTTCTGAATAATTTAGGTAAGTTATATTGGAATGTAATTGAGTATTATACAAGCAAAATTTTCCCAATTCAATTATTCAAGTTTAAATATTATTAAAATTTTAAGAGTTAAATTTTCGATTTCATTTCAAACTATTTAGAGAGAGATATATATATATATATATATATATATATATATAAACATATATATACTATATATCAAATCAAATTTATAATCATACACTTATATATTTTAAATCAAGTCATACTTAAGAAATTCAAATCAAATTCATTTTCCCAAACAAACTGTAGCAAGGCTACTAAATGGTCACTCCATTCTGAAACTCGAAAATGAATGTCGATGATGCTACCGCCATCACCGAAATTATTTTCCAGCGACAAAAGAGAAGAGTATTGATTTAAACATTTTAAAATTCTTTGAAAACCATTTCTATTCGAAAATACTTTGAATAATATACACTTTAAAACATTAAAACCAAAGTTTGAAATCACTGGAAATTAGATTCTCAAATTCCTGATTTAAATTCATTTCAATTCCAAATCAATTTATATACCATGTTTATAAATTCATTTATAGAACAATAAATGATAATAAAATATTATCATTTCAAACAACCAATTTAATTAACTTGTTAAATTCCAGAAAATTTTACTTATATAAATGTAATATAATCATACAAATTTATTTCATTTACCAAATTTGAAGATAATATTGTGTCAGTTTGCTCTGTTCAAGTGTTTTGGAATTCCTATCGATAGCGTTGATCAAATGAATCGATCGAAAACCCAAATCAACATCAACAACTCAAACAACACAATATAAACCATTTTTATATTAATTTCAAATACAAAATACACTCCCTCACCCGATGATTTAAAAAAAATGGATTTCAAAACAAGGATAGAGATTCAAATTAGAGAGACCCTAATCAAAATAATTCTAACTAGAAGATAGGCTCGAAAGGGAGATAAGATAATTAAATAACAAAAGAGAAAAGATGGATAGACTTATATAAATCGCGGGTGACCTTAACCGAGTCAACCGTGACTTCAAAATAAGATCGATGTAGAATTCTGGAGCAAATCGACGTTCGATCGCCAGGAATAGAATTCAGGTATAGCAAAAGATAACAACATCATAAACCGAGGATACAAAAATCTCCGGTGAATCAATACCGATTATAAAGGAGTTTCGCCCCTGTACAAATCATATAGTGGAGCTATGGGATGCCCCGGAATTAGGAAAATACGAATAGGGAGACGAAGATGGATTCTAGAACAAAAGAGGAGTCCCGAAATTCAAAGGAGATCTGAGTCAAAAAGGAAGAGATTCAATCTTGAATGAAGTTAATTCTGTAATTAAATTTACTATATATGCTAAGTTTTGCCTAAAACCAAAGCTCTGATACCAACTGTAACATCCTGGTATTTTCAACCATTCGCATCTGCATATGTCGGACTTGAATTCCTCAGAATATCAGACTGTTAATTTATATTTGGCAAAACTCAGCATATATAGTAAATAAATAAACCACAGAATCACATACACAGAGTAATATAACAATAAGCAGCGGAAACAAAAGAATAGTAGTTCATGAAGCTACTATATATATATATATTTATATATATATATATAACAGAGTTAAAACATGATACAACAGAAGTATCGAATACATAGAAGTCTCAATACAATAGTCAAATACAAGATCAGAATATATCTCTGGAGTCAACTGAATAACTGCAAGCGAAATAGATAACTGGATCTCCAACCGAAGCTCCAACTCCAAAGGTGAGTCTCGAACACTGAGCCACTCAATCTGACCAGAGCGTAAAGCAAAACAGAAAACACTCGAGTCGGGATTAACATTCTTATATCAATAAATCCAACTCAAGTGAAATATCAACTGAAATACAGGTAACTCAAAGGATGTTTGGGATAACCATCCTCTAAGGATCCATGGAACTATCTACTATGTAGTAATATACGCTATTATAATATGTTTAAAGTAAAGTAAACTATTAAAATAGCGTTAAGGCATTACCCATATCCCCTTTAACACATTTTATATTCCCATAGTCTATACAGTAACGTAATCTCCCCTGGACTGGGCGTCCTCAGAGGGCACTCCATAGGTATGGTACAAAACAAACTCGTAGTGGTCTCGATAGGGTAGGTGACACGGCACAACTAGGCAATGCCATGGTAGATATACCAATTACACTTCCGGGCTAGTGGTAACGCATAGCAGCCACTACCGCCCACCTTGAGCCACACTCCCAAAAATCCGAGGGGTGCACCCAATCAATCACAAAGTAATAGAATAGTATCGAAGGAGTGTGTCCGATCGGAGGAGCTACCTCATTGGCCCGTCAATTGCTCCTGTTTTAGCCACCTTAAGCTAACTCACGGGAGTTAGGTCCATGTATATACCTCAAGATCGTCGCCACTATCCTACTTCATTCTGGAACCTCCATCGCGCACACAGTTGTTAAAATGGTTTTTGGTATTGGCAGAGAGTATGACAATATCCGATCCCGGTCTCTTTAACAACCAAACGTTACTATAACACCGCGGTCATTTCAAAATAGTTTATACTTCAAAACCAAAATATCAATGCCATTTCAAAACCATATCAATATGATATCATTTTCACTTCAAATATATCCTTTTCCAAAAAAAAATCATAGCACTTTCAAAGTTATAACATTTTCGGAATTATAAAGCTTAGAATTTGTAACACTTTGGAAATCATAACACTTGATAACATAATACTATGAAATTCGTAAGACTTTCCTCTTAAACAATTTAGATACTAATAATAGTATATATATAATAAATTAGTTTATAAAATAAAATAGTTTATATAAAATAGTTATATGTTAAAATAGTTTATAATAAAATAGTTAGTATATTAAAAGGGTTTATATTAAAATAATTTATATTGAAAATGATTTATATAAAAATAATTTATATTAAAATAATTTATAAAGTAAAATATAAAATAGTTTAAATATAGTTTTAAATACTTTATATAATAAAATAGCTTCCTCAAATTTCACAAATCGATTCAAATCAACTCGAATTCAAAAATTCAAATTTTATTCAATCCCAATTCATCAAATTCAACTCAATTCGATTTCTAAATAAACCATTTCAAATTATCGATTTCAAATACATATTTGAACTATAAAATAAGCCATTTCAATTTCAATATATTTCAAAGCTTTAAATATTCAACATTTCAAAACTAAATTTCGATAATTTCAAATATATCAAATTCACTTCATTATTATTTAGTTTCGAAATATTTACTTAATCCTTTCAATATCATTTAAATAAACTTCAATTTACAAATTTAAATAAACTAAATATCCCATTTCAATATATGTAAATTTGAAATATTCATTTAAGTCACTTTTCATCAAATTCGTGTTATAAAATCATATCTTTAAAATTTCAAATCAAACTTATTTAAATATAATTCTTAAATAAATATAATTTCAAACAAATTTCCAACCTGAATTTATTTAAAATCATTATAAACTTTATATTTTTGTAAAATATAAATTTTCAATAAATACTTAAACAATATTAAACATTAATCTATTTATATATTTTAAAAATCGAAAAATTATCAATAAATTATTAAAATTTATAATTTCAAAAATTAACTTATAACTATACAATTTTCAATACATATGATTTCAGAAAATCAAAATTTTAAACTTTATAAATACATTTATATATTATATCTTAAAAGTCAATATTTAATAAACCATATACTTCTTTCCAAAACCATAGAAATCATTTCAAAATATTTATATATAGACCAACGGTGTCCGTGTAAAATTTCCTATCCTATGGTCAAGTGATACGGATATTTATCATTTCAATACATGATTTAAATATATATGGGTATATATCTTTTCAACCCGTAATCCCAAATTCAATTCAATTGAAAATCGCTTGGGTTTATCATTTCAACCCATAACGATTTTCTCCTATTCTACATATCGTTCAGGTATGTATCATTTCAACCCATAGGGAATTCTATACTAACAGGGAACTTGCAGAGTGAGAATAGTAATGATAATAATATAACAATCAGTAACAGGCATATGTCATCAGTGATAAAATAACAGATAATGGAGTCAGATGTCACAGGTGAACAGATACAGATAATAGCATATATATAGCAATATAAATAACTGACAGCAACATATTTCAATTGTCGTTTCAATGGAAATCAAATTTAATAAACATAAGAATGTTAATCGTGAGTGATTGCTCACCTTTCGAGGCTGGAGAGATTCGACAAAGAAATGAGCTACGAATTCCAAAGCAACGCTAGATGGACACGAATTCGACGATCAAAGCTGATAAATATGAAATTGATGAAATCAAGTCAGAACTGGATCGATGGAGATTGGATATATAAGTAAATTGATATAGATATAACATATAAAATTATATATACTAAATTATATCCAAATTTCAACACATATTAAAATCTTTAAAATATATATATATATAACAAACACAATATCTATTGAAAATTAATATTTTTATCAATCAATATTTTAATCAATCAATATTTAAGGTTATATACTTTTAAATAAACTCACATACATATACTTAAATCAGATCATATATAAATATATATACCTATATATTATTACCTAATATGTAAACTGCTGTTGCAATTATATATGTAATACATCTTATATGCAGACTGACTTTATATAATATGAGTAATAACTAAAACATATCATACCCTCTCCATAACGTGTTATATATACCATAAGAATATATATTAAAACATATAACTTACATGACTTCCTATATATCACCGTAATATATGGTTTAAGAATAGATGCAAACATTGTATTCAACTTTGTATACTAATATATATAACTGTTTCAACCAAGATACCATACTGTAGCATTTATAAACATGCGTACCTTCATATATATATATATATCGATATATTGAAAATCATGATATCCATATGTATTTCAAAATCATATAGCTTATATTATAAAATATATGTATATATACTGTACAAAAATATAATACTATAATCATAATATATATATGACTTTGTTCACAAGTTTATATATATACAAATGGAAAGTGAGGTAGTAGCAAGTCTGAGTGCACGCATATGTTTGATGCGATTTTTTGTTTGATGATAACAAACATATATCAATTTATATATGTGTTTGCAGATTGTACTATACACATATAGGAATAAATATTCATATTGAATAATAATACTATTGCACATAATTTATAGAATTCAATCAGTATTTTTTATTCAACATAATATTTTATTTCAACACTTTTACAGTACAAAGTTTTCAGCTCTCTCTATATACATACATCGGTTTCATACATTTCACATTTACATTTTTTCTCTCACTACAACACTCAACACTTAGTTTTTCACTCTGTCTACACATCTGCATCTATCTGCATTGTCCAGCTCCAGTTCTAGTCCTGTCTCCTGTGTACCTGTATAATTAGAAACTAGAGCAGTAATTTGAAAATAAACAAATTTGAATTTGCAAGAATATAAATTTGTTTTTTATTGGTGCCTCAGATATATGGGTTATTGTCATCATCTTCGATTGTGTAATATTTGTGCATATCAATATTCTTATCAGGGACAGGTAATCATGAGTGGCTGCAATACACACGTGTACATTTATACACGTGTGCACTGCCTCGCCAACTCGTGTGCATAAAAACAAAGGCAAATACAACATGAATGAACACTGCAACAATGCATCACTGATACACAATGTCACAAGACCACAAATCCAAACCAAATACACCAGTCTCGACTAGTTCAACTTGACTACAAGGAGATGTACAAACCAGTGAAAAACAACAGCAAATCAGAAGTACAAAGTGTCGACCAAGCTAAATCAACAAACAACTCAAAGGCCAGAGGGATCAATATGGCAACAAGGCAAATGTACATGAATGTATGTACACTATGTCAACATAACAACAATACAGCAATGAACTCGACCAGACACACTTGACAATGTCACTCAATACACCAGGCTCATAGCTACAACATAATATATATGCCAAGTCAACATGACTCGAAGTACAGTGGACAGAAGTCAATACAAATACACATCAGTACAACATGCATCATTTACATGAAGCTACCAGACTAGATGAATACAACAAGCTCCAGATGGTGTACAAGTGGTGCACATGAACAAACAAACTCAAGTCTACAACTCAAGACCAGTTCAGGTATGAAGAATAGCAAAAGTCGACAATGCAAACAAGAGAAAATAAAAAGAAAGCCTCATCATCAACATGACCAGATTCGAGTGTTAGTGAAGTGCACACGACTTGAACAAATGCCACTGTGATCTCGACAAATCAAGACAAGCCAGTGCAAGCAATCAGGTGAAGGCAGCAAAACTTAAACCAACAAACAAAGTGTCGACCAGACTGCACATTCAAGTGCAAGCCTCAAGTAAACATAAATATGCATATATCATAGCAGTTATAAAAAGGTACATGTCGAGTATGCTATAGAGGGTCAAAGCCGAAGACAGGGATGAACTCGAGATTATCTATATGCAATGTAGACTATACTTGAAGCCAGAAGAAATGTAAATGCAGACCAAAGAATCAACATCGTCAAATGAAATCAAGTGTGTGTACAATTTGAAAAAGTCAAAAATCAAAGTTAAAATAAAAGAGGAAAGTTTCTGCCGTATCGATCAAGGAAAGATCGAACGCTTCGAAATCAAAACCGTGTAAATCAAGTCAAAAATATACGGAATTTGAAGCAGTCAAAAATCATCTCAACATCCAACAATAATCGAACGGCCGAGCAAATAAATTGACAAATTCAAACAAAGATATACGAACGCAAATAAAGGGCTTCGAACCCTATATAAGCCAACAATTATCATCGGCAATAATCAATCGAATTCAAGCAATTAATCCAGAAATCAAAAGGAAAAATAACATACCAGAGAAAAAGTCGAATTCGATCAAATCGAAGTAACCAGTCGAGCTTTAATAGCAACGAACAAATAAATCAATCATCTCGAGGCAAGCAACCGATCATTAGAGGAGCAAATCAATCGACAGAGCAACAAAATCGATCGGCATCGTCAAATTATCAGAAGCCCTAATTTCAGTTGCAAAGAGGAACGAGAGCCGCCATTATGTCAAGAAGGAACGGGCTAGAGAAAATAAAAGGGGCCGGCCTTGTTAAATAAATTAGGGCTTTAGCTTTTATTTTTTGTTTAAGGGCAAAAACAATTTTACTCAAGTTTATTCATTTTTGCTCTTGTTTTTATTTTTTGAAGTCTGAACTTTTCGAATCAAATCTTGGAAAATCACCACCTAGGATATAGGTTGTGTCAGATTGTCTAGTTAGGATTAGTTCAGTAAGCAGGGTTTGCGAGTTTGCAAAACTCTATAGGTGGTAGCAGGGTATGCGAGTCTGTTAGAGTTTTTATAAGCGGGAGACGGTTTAATTTTAATAGAAATCTGGGAATGCAGCAGTAGGCAGGGGTTGCCAAAGCTGGGTAAATTTTGTGTGTGATTTACTTTACAGCATATTTACTTTTCTGCAGTTTGTTTAAATTAAAAGAAAATTTTGCTATAACCCTATTCACTCCTCCCCCTCTAGGGTTAATCTAGATCCTACAGCATATATATATGCAAATATATATATTCAAACATACACTAGCATCTTTGTTTAAACATAAACTATATATATTCAAACCTACTATACAACGCACTTACATATAAAATTATATGTATACTTACTCTCATGCAACGCACTTACATACACATCAAACATACTTTATGATATTTATTTCGTTTAAAATAAAAACCAAATATAAACATCAGTATAATATATATATAAACTTAAACGTACAGGATTTTTATAACTCATATATATATATATATATATTAAAAAAAATTGCAGATACCTTTGTCATAAGAGGAAGGTGCGGTTTGCAAGCTAGGTGATCAGCAGCTATGGGTTAGTGCTGGATGATGCTGTTGAGGCCGAAGTGATCGGGTAGGGAGGAGGAAACGGGAATGGCAAAGAGGTGGAGCAAAGGCTGGAAGCTTGGGTTTGAGGCAGTGGCTATCGTATGGAGGGGAGGAAGAAGGTCAGGCGGAGGGAGGGGTGGCCGATGGAGAGATGGTGGAAGGTGACTCAGGTTCGGGCATGGGCTGGGTGGCTTGCTGCAAAGGGAAGGCGATCGTCAAAAGGAGGGGATGATGGCCGAGTGAGAAGGAAAGAAGATGAAGGGGAGAGGGGGTAAAAGAAAAAGAAAAATGAGGAGAGGAAAGGACGTGAAAGAGCAGATCAATATAAATGAAAATATAACTTATGTTGATGATGAAGAGGAATGCAAACCAGAAGAAAAAAAATTTGCAAATAATTTTTTTAACAGGTAGAATAGTAAGTGTGACGCCCCACCTCTATGCTCATAATAACAAAGAGTATTAAAAGAAATATTGTCTATTATTACGAAGAATAAGGCTGGATAGGAGCGACCATCCGTAGTTGGCCTTACACTAACATTGGTTATCTCGATAGGAGTGGTATATACTTTTTATTTTTCATCTATTATTTATTTACTCCCATCGACACACCCAATTCTAGTATAAAACGAACTACGACGGTTCATAATAGTTTAGGACAATGAATATAATAACAACACAGATAATATAAATGAGGAACACAGATTAACAAAAATCTCATATATATATATATAACCGATGTCAGTTACAATATAGTTGACACGATACATATGATACAACTACAACTGTCGACTCTAGAAGTTATATATACAAGTACATTATCGACTAATATACATGAATACATATCGTTCTATACAATGACACGACTACTACAAAATGACACTGACAACTTCAGAAGATGTGAAAAGTCTTCATATCCTGAACAGCAACTCAAAGAATAAAATCTACAACCTGAAATAACTCGGGTCTGACCCGAGTATTACATTCAGAAGAAAATAATACACGGGTCAGTCTAATTCAAACTCAGTTATTAGTGCATAGTAGCGATAATAATCAGATAGTCAAATAGACGACAGTCACAGAAATCTTGTATATCCAACTCTCGATACGAGAATTGGATAACAGCACATGTAACAGTAAATAGTGTTAAGCGATAAACCAGCAAATCCAAATCAGAATACAAATCAAATATTGAATTTAACCAACGAAAGAATTCAGCAGATCGAATCCTCAATTTAAAACTGTCAAATCTGATAGGGCTGCAGTACACGCACGCGTGTACTGCCTCGCCACTATCGTAGGAGATACACAAAAGCAAAGTGAAAGTCATAAGTGATCATAAGGTCAAACCACCGAAATCGGGTTCAACTCAAGTGTGAGAACAACACAAATGTCTGAAAAGCAACTGCATGCAAACAGCCTCAAAACATGAATGTACAAATTGTAAACATGATAGCAAGTACACACAGGAAAGCAGTGAAGTGGGCAAAAGTATCAAGTCTGGAAAACAAAAATGCCCAGACTCAACAAAGATGTACACAGTGGCATATAAACAACACTGTATTACTACCAAAGTTCAAGTAACTAATGTCAACATTTCGAAGTCAACATCAATGCCGTGGGGATGAACGAAACTCAAGAGAAGCTACAACATGAAGCACTGCATTTCAAATAGCAGTACAACTAGAAGTGATCTAGAGAACAATATCACAACAGATCAACATGGAAGAACTCAGAGATGACAAGCATATCAATGCAAAGCTTCAACATACGAAACATCAACATGGATGCAGAGACTATCACAAACAAATATGGACAGTGACACAGTGAAATGCCAACATCACAAACTACTGAAATGTCAAAGATTGGAAGATAACAAACTCACATGCAACAAGCAGCAACAACAAAGAAATGCACATGTCCAGTTTCAAGTATACAGAGAGCAACTACAAAGACTACAGTGATGAACAGATGATCATCACAAGTTAAAGACAAAAATACAACAATGTAACAGTGATGAACACAGCAACCTAAACCAATGTACTACAGTAGCTACATAATGCAGAATCATCTACATGAATCAAAATTCACATGAGCAAGTCGATATGCAGCAGAGAATACAAGCTACACGATTCAAATACATGTACAACACAGTGAACAGGTTCAAGTGAAACAGAGGTGATGTCAGAATGAATGGAATTGGTCAAGTTTAACAGAGTTCGACAATATGGACCAAGGAAAAACAGAAAATCAAAACCATAATTCACAGTGAAGTCAACATGGAGAAAACTGCAGAGAGGTCACAGAATTCACAGTGAAGTCGAAAACATCACAAACTCAACAATAACAAAATGCACAGAGGCATAGACAATGTCGAAGTCATTCCAACAAAAGAACAGTGCAACTCAATGCTACAAAAGATCACTCGTATGAAGATTTCAAGCAACACCAATATCTACAACAAATGCAACCGCAAGTGCACATGAACAAGGATGAGAAAACTGGAAAGAAGTTCAACAGGAATAGTATCAAGTTCAATACAGCATGATGCAGCAATATTATAAATGGTGAAGATCAAACTGCAGTGGCTACAGAATAACTACAGGAAATGAAATGCAAACATGTTCAGATGAACAAATCTCACAAATGAGTGCATACAGGTAGCGGTGTGCAGGATGAAGCACTGCAAAAATGCAAGTGTCCAGACAACAACAGAGAACAGTGCATGCTACTACAAGGATGAACACTTAAACAACATCAAAGTGCAACCAGACAGAATCAATGACAAGCACAAGCAAGGTGTTTACAAAGTCGAGATAATGTGGCAACTAAATATACTGTGAAACAAGTATATCAAAACTCAAATCAGACAGGACCAATTCAAAGCAATTACTACAAACAGCAGTGCAACAACTACAAGTAAGTAAACAATGATGCTTGATGAGTCAGATAAGGAATGGCAAAAAGATAGCCAGAGACGAAGCTCACATGGGCCGGCTAACTAAAGCTTTAATTCACAGTGGATTCGAAGTTCACGAAAACAGTAATGGACCGAGATGAACATATGAATCTACAACAATTTAAATCGACATAGCGACGAAATCGAACACGGTCAAAATCAAAAGGCAGATAACACCAACGAATTCAATTGCAACAATTTCCAACCGAAATCAAAAACTCATGAAAACTAAGAAACAACAAAAAAAACTGTAACTCTGAATTAGATGTGAGTGGTGATTCACTCACCTTATTAATCGGTCGAGACTATCGCAGAGGTGAGCTCCTCAACGTGGATATCGAGTTGAATTCGAGCCTTCCTGAATAGTTTCGATGCAGGCGAACGAACAGCTCAATGTCGAAGCTGTGATTCGAACAGTCTGAAGCCACCGAGCAAGCTCGAAGAAACATTGATCGATAGAGGCGCGACTTCGAACGATTTCTCAGAAGCCCTAATTTGGATGTTTGGGGACGAAGACGAAGAAACTAGGCTGCCATTTTTATTCTCTCGTTTGGTTTAGTTTTAGGGTTACAAAATGGAAGAATGGAAGAGAGGGGATCGGGTTTGCCCTTGATATCATCTTGGCAAAGCCAAGAAACATGGGCCAAGATTCAAATTGTAAAGCCCGGTCGACATTTTTTTATAAAAGAATTTTAAATACGATTTAAAACTCAATATCAATTGTCAACTAGATTAAATCGTCATTTTGTTGATAATTAAAATTTACAAAAACTTGGGTTGTTACAGACTTCCCTCCTTAAAGAAATTGCGTCCTCGTAATCATAAGGAATAAATGGACAAAAGGTAACAACCATACAAGAGCATGGCAATGTCAAATGCATAAGCAAAGCAAAGGTCAACAGGGAAGTATTGAAATCATGGAAGTGTCAGATATAAAATCAAAAGGTTCGACTGCTTCGAATCAAAAGAATCAACAGCGTGGGGATCAAGGAATCTAAATCAGATGACTATATAAAAACAACCCCAAACATCATCGTCGACTAACAAAAGCAAGAACAATCGAGTTCCAGCAATTGAAAGAAAAGGAAAGCAGAGCAGAAATCACGTACTGCACGAATTGAATGTGAGTAAATCAAATTACTCACCTGAATCGCCAGAGAAAAAGACGAAGCTCAAATCTCAAAGTCGCAAATATTCAATCATCACAAACGATAATCGAATTTTCAAATCGCAATAGGTTTAACTATCAAAAATGATAATCAAATTTCACAAATATCTGATTATCAAAAACGATAATCAGAAACACAAACATTCGATTAATCAAATCGAAAAATATTTAATTATCTCAACGATAATCAAATTTCACAAATATCTGATTATCAAAAACGATAATCAGAAACACAAACATTCGATTATCAAAAACGATAATCAAATTCCAAATTCAACAATTATTTGATTATCTCAAGCGATAATCAAATTCCAAATCAACAAATATTTAATTATCTAAAGCGATAATTAAATCTAAAATCAACAAATATTTAGTTATCTCAAGCGATAATTAAATCTCAAATCAACAATTATTTAATTATCTGAAGCGATAATTAAATCTAAAATCAACAAATATTTAATTATCTCAAGCGATAATTAAATCTAAAATCAATAAATATTTAATTATCTCAAGCGATAATTAAATCTCATCAACAATTATTTAATTATCTAAAGCGATAATTAGAAACAACAAATATCTGATTATCAAAAACGATAATCAGAACTCATATCAACAAATATCTAATTATCACAAGCGATAATTAGAAACAACAAATATCCGATTATCAAAAACGATAAACAGAACTCATATCAACAAATATCCAATTATCACAAGCGATAATTAGAAACAACAAATATCCGATTATCAAAAACGATAATCAGAACTCATATCAACAAATATCCAATTATCACAAGCGATAATTAGAAACAACAAATATCCGATTATCAAAAACGATAATCAGAACTCATATCAACAAATATCCAATTATCACAAGCGATAATTAGAAACAACAAATATCCGATTATCAAAAACGATAATCAGAACTCATATCAACAAATATCCAATTATCACAAGCGATAATTAGAAACAACAAATATCCGATTATCAAAAACGATAATCAGAACTCATATCAACAAATATCCAATTACCTGCAGATAATTGGAAACAACAAATATCTAGAAATCAATTAAGAAGACTAGAAAATCAACATAAAAGCTTGGATCGATCCCATCAGATGGCGAGTTTTTAATTCGCCGCACGTGCATCAACAAATGGCCGAAGCCTATCAAGTACTCAACATAATTTTGGCGCCCATCAGATTGACCCGAAGGTCCGCAGAGTGACCCGAAGGTCTAGTACTGGTATTTGACCCGAAGGTCCGCAGAGTGGCCCGAAAGCCCAACAAATGACCCGAAGGTCCTCATAGTGGCTCGAAAGCATCAAAATGTTTCAATTAATGAGTCCGGAATTAACCAAAATAGCAAACGCACATGTCCCATAACCACGAGTTTTACTAAATTGTTTAATTCTCTTCATCGTTTCCTTGAAAGTGTAGGATCATCAAAATCATCAAAACAACAGATATTCAATTAACGAGTCCGGAATTAACCGAAATAGTAAAAGTGTGGTTCCATACTCCGCACTTTTGCTAAATCGTTTAAATCTCTTCATCATTTCCTTGAAAGTGCAAAATTGTGTATTTTGTAAAAATACACTTTACATTCTCAAACGGACAAGTCCGGAATTAAGCGAATTAGTAAAAGAAAGGGGTCATAGTCCTCGATTTTGCTGAAACGTTTAAATCGCTTCCTCATTCTTTTGAAAGCGCAAACTGTTAAAATTTCTGAAAACAATTTTATTTATTTTGTAAAAATAACAATTCACATTCTCAACTGGACAAGTCCGGAGTTAAGCGAAACAGTAAGAGAAAGGGGTCATAATCCTCGATTTTGCTGAATCGTTTAAGTCGCTTCCTCATTCTTTTGAAAACGCAAACTGTTAAAAATTTATAAAACCATTTTCATTTTAAAACAATTTTCCAATCACCTGATTAAAGCAGCAAATCAGTAACAAATTCGATAAGGAAATTGTACTTCTCAAAATACCATAAATACGGTCACAAATTAGCATTGTGGTATACCCGCTTGAAAATCCACTTTTAAAAATTTGACTATTACTGAAGTCAAAGCGACAGTAATTTTAAAACATCAAAAATCTCATCAAAATAATTCACATCAAAATGTGACATCGGTGAATTTTCATTCATTAAAATTGTCAACAAAACACCGTGCTTCAAAAATATAGCACTGGTGTAAAAATCCCGTTATAAAAATAACGGCACCAAAATACGTTTCATAACCAAGCATCGGTTCAACGTAAATAAATGCAGTAACGTGCAATTCAAATTTTTGCACGTACTACAGAATGAACAAAGAAATCATTCAAATGTATCTTCAATGAAGATAATTCAAAACAGCAAAAATCTAATCAATAGATGATTAATACAAAAGAAAGCCAGCGGAAATTTCAACAAAAATCACATATCTGCAATTTCTTCGAATCCTTAATTCGGATTCGAAATGTTCAAAGAAACAAATAATTACAGCTATGTAAACAACCAATGAAATTTATCTCAATTTCTAAATCAAACAGATTATCAGTTGTACTCAGCGAAGATAGTTTCACTGTTTCCGCTACGCACTCTGATAAACAGTACTCAAATCAATCAAATCATCAAAACACAAATTCATTTTTATTTTTAAATAAAGATATTTAAAAATTTACATCTAAATTTCAAAACTTTAGTTTTGACTCAAATCACAATAAAACATCGCTATAGTTGTAACATATGTTCCATACAAGTTAGGTTTTATATTATGTCCATAAACCCCAAGCTCTGATACCAACTGTGATGCCCCACCTCTATGCTCATAATAACAAAGAGTATTAAAAGAAATACTGTCTATTATTACGAAGAATAAGGCTGGATAGGAGCGACCATCCGTAGTTGGCCTTACACTAACATTGGTTATCTCGATAGGAGTGGTATATACTTTTTATTTTTCATCTATTATTTATTTACTCCCATCGACACACCCAATTCTAGTATAAAACGAACTACGACGGTTCATAATAGTTTAGGACAATGAATATAATAACAACACAGATAATATAAATGAGGAACACAGATTAACAAAAATCTCATATATATATATATATATAACCGATGTCAGTTACAATATAGTTGACACGATACATATGATACAACTACAACTGTCGACTCTAGAAGTTATATATACAAGTACATTATCGACTAATATACATGAATACATATCGTTCTATACAATGACACGACTACTACAAAATGACACTGACAAATTCAGAAGATGTGAAAAGTCTTCATATCCTGAACATCAACTCAAAGAAGAAAATCTACAACCTGAAATAACTCGGGTTTGACCCGAGTATTACATTCAGAAGAAAATAATACACGGGTCAGTCTAATTCAAAATCAGTTATTAGTGCATAGTAGCGATAATAATCAGATAGTCAAATAGACGACAGTCACAGAAATCTTGTATATCCAACTCTCGATACGAGAATTGGATAACAGCATATGCAACACTAAATAGTGTTAAGCGATAAATCAGCAAATCCAAATCAGAATACAAATCAAATATTGAATTTAACCAACGAAAGAATTTAGCAGATCGAATCCTCAATTTAAAACTGTCAAATCTGATAGGGCTGCAGTACACGCACGCGTGTACTGCCTCACCACTATCGTAGGAGATACACAAAAGCACAGTGAAAGTCATAAGTGATCATAAGGTCAAACCCCCGAAATCGGGTTCAACTCAAGTGTGAGAACAACACAAATGTCTGAAAAGCAACTGCATGCAAACAGCCTCAAAACATGAATGTACAAATTGTAAACATGATAGCAAGTACACACAGGAAAGCAGTGAAGTGGGCAAAAGTATCAAGTCTGGAAAACAAAAATGCCCAGACTCAACAAAGATATACACAGTGGCATATAAACAACACTGTAATACTACCAAAGTTCAAGTAACTAATGTCAACATTTCGAAGTCAACATCAATGCCGTGGGGATGAACGAAACTCAAGAGAAGCTACAACATGAAGCACTGCATTTCAAATAGCAGTACAACTAGAAGTGATCTAGAGAACAATATCACAACAGATCAACATGGAAGAACTCAGAGATGACAAGCATATCAATGCAAAGCTTCAACATACGAAACATCAACATGGATGCAGAGACTATCACAAACAAATATGGACAGTGACACAGTGAAATGCCAACATCACAAACTACTGAAATGGCAAAGATTGGAAGATAACAAACTCACATGCAACAAGCAGCAACAACAAAGAAATGCACATGTCCAGTTTCAAGTATACAGAGAGCAACTACAAAGACTACAGTGATGAACAGATGATCATCACAAGTTAAAGACAAAAATACAACAATGTAACAGTGATGAACACAGCAACCTAAACCAATGTACTACAGTAGCTACATAATGCAGAATCATCTACATGAATCAAAATGCACATGAGCAAGTTGATATGCAGCAGAGAATACAAGCTACACGATTCAAATACATGTACAGCACAGTGAACAGGTTCAAGTGAAACAGAGGTGATGTCAGAATGAATGGAATTGGTCAAGTTTAACAGAGTTCGACAATATGGACCAAGGAAAAACAGAAAATCAAAACCATAATTCCCAGTGAAGTCAACATGGAGAAAACTGCAGAGAGGTCACAGAATTCACAGTGAAGTCGAAAACATCACAAACTCAACAATAACAAAATGCACAGAGGCATAGACAATGTCGAAGTCATTCCAACAAAAGAACAGTGCAACTCAATGCTACAAAAGATCACTCGTATGAAGATTTCAAGCAACACCAATATCTACAACAAATGCAACCGCAAGTGCACATGAACAAGGATGAGAAAACTGGAAAGAAGTTCAACAGGAATAGTATCAATTTCAATACAACATGATGCAGCAATATTATAAATGGTGAAGATCAAACTGCAGTGGCTACAGAATAACTACAGGAAATGAAATGCAAACATGTTCAGATGAACAAATCTCACAAATGAGTGCAGACAGGTAGCGGTGTGCAGGATGAAGCACTGCAAAAATGCAAGTGTCCAGACAACAACAGAGAACAGTGCATGCTACTACAAGGATGAACACTTAAACAACATCAAAGTGCAACCAGACAGAATCAATGACAAGCACAAGCAAGGTGTTTACAAAGTCGAGATAATGTGGCAACTAAATATACCGTGAAACAAGTATATCAAGACTCAAATCAGACAGGACCAACTCAAAGCAATTACTACAAACAGCAGTGCAACAACTAAAAGTAAGTAAACAATGATGCTTGATGAGTCAGATAAGGAATGGCAAAAAGATGGCCAGAGACGAAGCTCACATGGGCCGGCTAACTAAAGCTTTAATTCATAGTGGATTCGAAGTTCACGAAAACAGTAATGGACCGAGATGAACATATGAATCTACAACAATTTAAATCGACATAGCGACGAAATCGAACACGGTCAAAATCAAAAGGCAGATAACACCAACGAATTCAATTGCAACAATTTCCTACCGAAATCAAAAACTCATGAAAACTAAGAAACAACAAAAAAAACTGTAACTCTGAATTAGATGTGAGTGGTGATTCACTCACCTTATTAATCGGTCGAGACTATCGCAGAGGTGAGCTCCTCAACGTGGATATCGAGTTGAATTCGAGCTTTCCTGAATAGTTTCGATGCAGGCGAACGAACAGCTCAATGTCGAAGCTGTGATTCGAACAGTCTGAAGCCACCGAGCAAGCTCGAAGAAACATTGATCGATAGAGGCGCGACTTCGAACGATTTCTCAGAAGCCCTAATTTGGATGTTTGGGGACGAAGACGAAGAAACTAGGCTGCCATTTTTATTCTCTCGTTTGGTTTAGTTTTAGGGTTACAAAATGGAAGAATGGAAGAGAGGGGATCGGGTTTGCCCCTGATATCATCTCGGCAAAGCCAAGAAACATGGGCCAAGATTCAAATTGTAAAGCCCGGTCGACATTTTTTTATAAAAGAATTTTAAATACGATTTAAAACTCAATATCAATTGTCAACTAGATTAAATCATCATTTTGTCGATAATTAAAATTTACAAAAACTTGGGTTGTTACAGTAAGGGTTAGAATTAAATTCTGCGAATATGAAACAAGTGGCCATTTGATTAACAGAGTAAGAAATGAATGGTTACGGGTAGATCAAAAGGTTTTAAACGGTACCTATATGGTTACGAGTAATTTAAATTGATATTTCAAACATGGATTGGAGGCGATATTGGATTAAATATTTTATTGAGAATTGCAATTGGAAAATTTGAAATTGGGTTTTAGGATATTAAAATGGTCCAAATGTACTGGAATGGAATAAATAGTTTAAATTGATATAAACTTCAAATTCATATTTTATACAAACTGCTTTAAATCTAATTAATCTATTTTAAAGCTATTTAATCTATTTTAATTATATTTAATCTATTTTAAATCTATATCAACTATTTATAACTATTTAAAACTATTTTCTTCTAAAATCCAGACTAAGTAAAAGGGATGGGTTTACATTCAAATTCTCGATTTCTTAAGTGAATATGGTTAATGATGTTATAATCTAAGTTGGGATTTAAATAACATATTTGGTTTAATATTATATTTTGAAATGAGAGTTTAGCCTATTTCGGAAATATGACTTTTGAAAGGAAATATAATTTCGAACTACGATTTCAATGTGATATAATTTTGGATGTAAGTAATGATTTCGAAAATGATATGATTTGAATTGAATATGATATTTTAATATCAATTATGTAATGATTTGGGAAATGTAAAAGAACCATCCGGTGTGTAATAAGCGATTGGTTGTTAAAGAGACCGGGATCGAATATTGTCATGCTCTCTTCCAATACCAAAAACCACTTTGACAACGGTGTACACGGTGGAGATTCCAGAATGAAGTAGGATGGTTGGCGACGATTCTATATGAGGTATATACGTTAACCCGACTCCCGTGAGATGGCTTAAGGTGGCTAAAACTGGAGCAATCGACTGGCCAATGAGGTAACTCCTCTGATCGGACACATTCCATCGATACTATATTCTTACTTAGCGATTTATTTGGTGGCCACCCTTTGATTTTTACTCGGGAGTGTGTTTCGAGTTGGGCAGTAGTTGCGGCTATGCATTACCAACAGTCCGGAAGTGTAATTGGTATATCTACCCTGTCATTGCCTAGTTGTGCCGTGTCACCTACCCTAGCGCGCCTTCTACGAGTTTGTTTTATGTCGTACCTATGTGGTATACTCTGGCGGCTCCAGTTTACAGGGAGTTGTTACGGTACTGTATAGACTATTGGCATACCTAAAAATGTGTTAAGGGGGATATGGGTAACGCCTTAACGCTATCTTAATAGTTTATCTTATTGTAGACATATTATAATAGCGTATTGTACTACATAGTAGATAGTTTAACGGATCCTTAGGAGATGTGAATCCCGAACATCTCTTAAGTTACTGCACTCATGTTAGATACTGGATAAGAGATGTCAAACCCTATAAACATCTCCGACGCCGTTTACACTCATATTTATTTACCGTTGATTTGACTCACATAAGATCTTTTAGTTCTGACTCGAGTGTTTTGTCTTTTCAATTCGCTCGGGTCAGCCTGAGCATTTCAGGATTTGAAGACCTTATTTCTGGAGGATGAAGACAAAGATTTGTACTACTATTATTTACTATATTTATTTCACTACATTCATACTGTTCTGCTACAATGTTTGTTTATTTCTGATATATGTAACTCTGATTCTGTATTGTATATGTATAATCAAAGGTTTTGTAAACAGCTTCATGAACTATTATTTGATTATTATATTTTGTCATTCCACTACGAGATTTTGTTTTTTTATTTCTTTATCTTTTTCTTATTTACCCCAAATAATAATCCGTCCTTTTGTATGGTTTGAGTTGGCATGTGTGTCTGCTTAAAGCGTACAAAAAGGCGGTATGTTACAGTTGGTATCATAGCTTAGGTTTATCGATAACCTTAGCTTTGTGGGGGTATGGCTCATATTTAATAGGGTAGTAATACCCTATGATGAGTCGCTGAGAGTATATATACGAAGGAGCGTATTTGTTAGTGTAAAAAAAAAGTTTTTATATTGTGTTAATTTGTTCCGTTTTGTAGTTATAAATTCTGGTTGGTGCATAGGAAACTATGACATCGATAGGAATTTCTAAACACTTAATAGAACAGACCGACACAATAATTGTTTTGAAATATAGGTAAATGAAATAATTTTACATATTGTATATTTTTATATAAATAGTGATTTATAAATTATATATTTGGTTGTAATATATTGGTTGTTAAGTAGTGAAATTTATAAATATTGGTTGTAAAATAAGATTTGAAAATTAAATAAATGAAATTTGGAAATTTAGAACTTAAGTTCCAAGATTTTGAAAATGTCTTTCAAAGGATTTTGGAATATAGTAGTATTATTTGGAAGTATTTTCTGATATAAATATATAAATATAATTTGAAAGAACTATTTTAAAGAAATTTTGGAAAGAAATAAGCTCTGTACTCTCCTCTCTGTCGTTGGAAAATAATTTCGGTGATGAGTGCACGCATCATCGACATTCATTTTCGAGTTTCAAGTGGGAAGGCCATTGTAGTAGTTTTACTACATGTCAATTTTGATAAACAAATAAATTTTTTAAAGTTTAAATATGATTGGATATAAAAGTTATGAGTATATATATGTATATATTATTTTAAATGATTTGAAATGGAACCCGACATTTAGTTCTTAAGTTTCTATAAATTAGAGATTTCAATTATTGAAAGGGAATAAATTTTTTAACTATTTATTAATTGAAACTTCTAAATGAAAATAAGAAATTATATGCTAAGTTATAACTGAAATATACAAGGAATTTGAAATTTGTAACTTGTAACGAAAAGAATATGAAAATAAGGAACGATAACTATTGAACTTTAAGATAATTAAAATAAGTAAGTCAAACTTGTGTAACTTTCAATTGCATACTTAAAGACATATATATATATATATAACTTACCAATTATAAAAGTTGAAATGTTAAAAGAATATGTAATGGAAATTTTTACAAGTAAAACTTATGTAATGGAAGTGTTCAATAAAATTTACTTTTATAAATAAGAAATATGATATGAAAATAGTTATAAACTTGAGTTAAAAGTTCAATACTACTAATTAATGAAAAAGAAAATGAGTACTGTAAGTAAAGGATTTCGAACTTAAGTTAATATTAAAACCATTTATAATTAAAGTAAATAATAAATTGAATGTAATCCAATAAAAGAAATTGACATGATATGAATAAATGAAAATGAATTTTTGTAAGTAATAAATAAATGAAATAAACACTGAATGAATGAATGGGAATAAATTTTTGTAAGAGATAAATGTAAGTTAAAGGAATAATCCCTATTTGAATGAAAAGAAAAAAAAACTATAAATGTTGTGAAAGAATTTTTTTAGAATAAACTTAAATAATGTTAAAAATTATTGTTTGGGATAGGATACTTCTAATTGTTTACGATGTATGAATAATATATTGAATTCATCTAAGACTGTTGAGTAAATGGTGCACTCATTAGTTTATTTGTCATTCTAGGCGGTTAAAAAATTCTGAACCCGAACAAACCATTTGTTTGTTTGCTATGGATGAATAGTCGATTTTATTGATTTCATATGATGATTGTATGCTGTGGTTGCAAGTGATTTTTGTTTTATATTGATTTGTTTATTAGTGGTTGAAACAACTTTAAATATTTCATTTTATATAATTATTAACTCTGTTTGGATTGTATAAGTGAAATACATGTTATGGAAGCAATAGCTACTGCTTTTGGTTTCATAATTAAGCGTTGTTTGCCCGACAAATAGGTACGTTCTCGGATTACGGTTTTATAGCAGTATTATATTGTTCTCCCGCTGTTGGGATATATTATTTTGAAATTTATGTGATATATATTGTTTTATTTATATTTTTATTTCCCCCATAACTCCCCGTTCAAAGGAGACTCTGCCGAAATTTTTCATGAATTTTGGACTTAGAAAATTATATGAAATGTTTCAAAACTTTTGTTAACTTGAATATAAAAGGATTTAATTGTTTATAAATTGGTATGTTTATTTAAAACTATTTTATTTTGTAAATTAATTGACTATAAATTTAATATTTGAATAAGATATATTGATTTCTTAATTCCTTCTTTCCCTTCTTTTCCTTTTCGGGGACGAAAAGTTTTGAGTGGGGGAGAGTGTAACGACCCCTAATTTTCGATAATTTAAATGTGTTAATTTAATAAGATTTTGGTAATTAATTATTGAAAGAAATAAAAATTTGTAAATTAATAATGAAGTAATAACAAAAATAAAGAGCAACAATGGTAATTAAAGCTAATTATTAACAATTTGAATGTAATTCCAATAAATGGAATAATGTAAATGTTATACTTGGTTATAAATTGAATATAAGGAAACAAATGTAAATATTTAATTTATTTATGGTAATTGAATAAAAACGGTATTGTGTAAAGAATTACAATATTTGTTGGATTAATGTGTGCATTAATTTATAATGTGATATAAAAGGTAATTGATAATTTAAAATGTTGACTTACTGATAAAATAATGTGTAATGAATGGAAATGGAATAAATTAGTGTTATTAAACTAATGGTAGCATTTGTGTAAGTAACGAACTTATAAATGAAATAAAAGTTAATGGTAAAAATTTTTATGTGTTACCTATTTATTTAGTCTATTAAATAAAATTGGAAATAAAATTTTGCAATTAAATGAGATTAAATATTACGTAAATTGAAATTAGATGAATTGGAAATTATTAATGCACTAAGATATAAACCATGATAATTATATCAAAAGATGAAATTGATTGAATAATAAATGGAAAGCAAATTAAATTGAATTATTGGAAATTTAATTTATAATCTCTAAATATATTGAAATTGAAATTAAAAACTTTGAAATTGGTGAAATATGCAACATAAAATTTTTACGGAAATTTGTTACAAAGAGTTATAAATTACTAAGTAAGCCAAAATGATAGAAATTGTAAATTATTAAATATTGAATCGAAAAGTGATTTAATTAATTTAATATTAATTTATTTAATTAAAGTGAAAATAGCCATTTTGGCCACTGATTCGGATTTTGACGAAACCAATTTCATTGGATCTGTAACAGTGAATTATGGTAGTGTTTCAAGTTTCGTAACGATCAAACTTGTCATTTGATCGTACGGGCTCGAAACGCTTTGAAATCAATTAAATTTAAGTCAATTTGAAATAAGCTGATTATAGCATAACTTCTTCATACGATGGAATTAGGACTTAAAACCTATTCCATCGATTTTAAAATTATTAAAAACATTTATTTTGATATATGGGTTGATTGATTTTTGTTTCGGGAATGAAATGGGCTTTTCGGGTCGATGTCGTTCAATATAATCTGGTCCATTCTTTTCTATTCAGCTATGCTTATAAATACCTTGTTGGGTGTGTTTTCACCCCTACCGAGCCAGAAGGAACCAAGCTCCTACCACCGGTCCAAACAACAGCCGAACCAGGCATATCCCCCTCGCCGAACCAAGACCTATCCCAACTACCGCCGAACCAGGGAGCTACCGGACCAGCTTCCTCCATTCCATTGCCGAACCAGCTTCCTCCATTCCATTGCCGAACCAGCTCCCTCCACCCATGCCGAATGAAGCCTCGCCGAACCGAATCAAAGCACTATATACCGAACCACCACTGCTCCAACCACTACCGAATGAAGCCTCGCCGAACCGAATCAAAGCACTACATACCGAACCACCATTGCTCCAACCACTACCGAATGAAGCCTTGCCGAACCAGAACGTTGCCAGGCCAGATTGCTCCAGCCCAGGCCCACAGGCAGCTATATACATCCAAGACCCCTGCCCCCAGCCTCACTCTATAAATAGAGGGGCAGGGGTACAACAATGGGGACCAGTTTTTAGAGAGCTCAAGCACGGAAGGAACTCTTAAAACAACATTCTTTTACTTGTATCAAAGCTTTGTACTTGTAATCATAAAAGACGAAGAGAAATAACATATAAAGTGGACGTAGGCACATTCTGGCTGAACCACTATAAATCAGCGTGTCTTTTTACAGTTTAGCCCCTGTTTTTTACGTATTTGCATAAGTCGCTCAAATTACTAAGAATAACATAAAATCTACTAAATCATACAACTTTGAGGTGTTTGTCCATTTTTTGTGCAAACATTTTTGGTGCTTTCATTGAGAGCATAGGGCTCGAAGCTTCAGCTTCATCCGCTTAACAAGTTTTCCTAACAGCATCGTTCGCCACTTGGAAAACATGCCTCCCAAACAGAGAAAAGATGTTAACAAAGGAAAAAACATCGCATCCAGCAGTCTCCCAGATCCAGATGTCACGAATCAAGCAAATCGTCCTCCTCCAGCAACAGTAACGAATGAAGAACAGGCTAACCCAACTACTCCTGCCACAGAACAGCCTGCAGCAATTACTAGAGCAAATCTGGACAGAGTTGTGGTTGAAGTAACTAACCGCTTCACGTCCCAGCAAGAAGCCTTGGTGGACCATCTCATGTCACGCTTAAGGGACGCTGAAGAATCCAACCGCAACACTGAATCATGGGGCGAGTCCCAGTCTGGAGGATCCCAGAGACAGCAAAGATCCTCCTTCTTCGAAGGAGCTAACGGCAGAGGTAGCCGTGGTAGGAGCCGAGACCGAGCACAGCCCGAAGTTAGGCCTGAGGAAACGTTTGGTACCGAACCCAACGGGGAAGGTACCGGGCGAAGGTCAACTGCAGCTGAGCCTGTCATGCTGCCTAACCACAGAAACACCAGTGAACGGGGCCGAGCTAGAGTTCAGCCCGAAGTTGGACCCGAGGAAGTGCTTAGATCAGAACCCAACAGGGGAAGATCAAGGCAAGGGCCAACTGTAGCTGACCCAAGCATGCTCCCAGAAGATCAAAGGCAGCCACTGGAAAATATGAGGAATGATAGACGATACCATCCCTACAGGTTGTCTGGACGGAATCAATCCCACAGAACAGAACCAAACTCATTTCTATCTGCTCCAAGTTCTGATGAAAGGATGGCACGCTTATTCAGAGAGTGTGTCCAACGGGAGCAAAGAGATCGAGGGATAGGCGCTAGGGTAACCAGCCCATTCGCCCGCAATATCGAAATTGCTATCACCCCCCGAGAATGGAAGATGCCAACAATGGAACCCTACAAAGGAACCTCCGATCCTGTTGTACACTTACAGAGGTACACGCAGCATATGCTCATGAGTGGAGCAACAGAGGGAGTACTATGCAAATGCTTTCCGCTCTTCTTAGCAGATCTTGCTACCTCCTGGTTCTGTCATCTACCCCAAGGATCCATCAGCTCATGGGAAATGTTGAAAGAAAAATTTATCAGTCAGTTCCGCATTCATGTGGAGCAACCTAAGGACGCTTATTCCTTATCCAGCATCAAACAGAAACCTGGAGAAAAGCTGCAGCAATACCTAACCAGATTCAACGCCGCATCAGCCGCAGTTCAAGATGCCGATGAGAAGCTTATCCTAATGGCCCTCTACAGTGGGGTGCATCCGGACACTAAATTTGCTAGAAGATTGATAAAAGAAAAACCAGCTACTTTACCCGATTTCTTCCATGAAGCCGGGAAATACATGAGGCTTGAGGATGCTGCCATTGAGGGGCAGTCAGGACTGCAAAGTAAGACGACCCATGGCAACGCCCCTGCCGTGGCGAGGGACGTTCGAAGAAATGATTCCAAAGACAATGCTGGGGGCAAGAGGGTAGAAAAGCGCCTATATCGGCCAGGACCAAGATTCGACACTTACACCCCTTTGAACGAGACCGTCGAAAATATCTTCCTTGCCACCCAAGGCGAAGTTAGATACAAACGCCCACCATACAAGAAGGAATCAGATAACGCACAGAAGTCTGGAAAATTCTGCCGCTTCCACGAATCTCACGGACATGATACCAACGAATGCCATCATCTCCGAGATCTGATTGAGGAACACATCAGAAGGAAGAAACTGGAGCGTTATGTAAAAAGTCAAGACAGGACTCCAGCTCCTGCCAATGAAAACCCAAGGCTACCCTCACCAGGGACCGACAGAGGAAACCGCAACGCTAGCAGCTCTAGTCAAGAGAAGATAGTGGTCCATACCATCTCAGGAGGTCCGCACATCGCAGACAGAAGTTGGAGAGAGATGGAAAGATATGGGAAGTCGCTTAGAGACAATAGAGACTGTGTCAATACGGTTATAGAAGAGCGCCACCCAAAGCGGAAAGAAAGTGATGACATCACATTCAGTAAACGCGACCTAGAAGGAAGACAGTACCCTCACATGGATCCCATGGTTATCTCTGCCCGACTCGGTCCCGCCGAAGTTTACCGAATCCTGGTAGACACTGGAAGCTCTGTAAATATCCTGTTCAAACACGCATTCGACAAAATGAAGCTATCAATGAAGGATGTATCTCCCTGCGATAAACCACTACACAGTTTCACTGGAGATGCGAAGATGCCCCTCGGGCAGCTGGACCTCTTTGTTGAGATTGGAAGCCATCCCCGCTCCGTTGTAAGGAAACAAACGTTTGTGCTGGTAGAAAACCATTCGGCCTACAACGCCTTCTTAGGAAGACCAGCCTTGTCTGACTTCCAGATTGTCCTAGCCCCATGGTGCCTGAAAATGAAATTTCCAACAGACAATGGGGTAGGGGAAGTGGAAGGAGACCAGGATATTGCACAAGACTGCTATGTAACCAAACTTCGCAACAACCACAACAAAGATAAAGGGAAAGGTGTAGTGATTGCCCTCTGCACAAAAAGCCTTGAAGCATAGCAACTAAAGAAAGCCCCTCCTCTTCGATACACCAGCGACCCTTTCAATGAATTAGACCCTAGGGACAAAGAGGAGGAGGCCACCGCCGAGCCTGCAGAAGCTATGGAGTTTATATCTGTAGACAGGCACGACTCAAGTAGGCTACTGAAAATTGGGTCCCAGCTGAAAGCTGAATTGAAGGAACAACTCATTGATTTTCTCCGCCACAACTTGGATGTATTCGCTTGGTCACACGCTGACATGACCGGAATCTCCCCCGACATAGCATGCCACGTATTAAACATTGATCCTACCAAGGCGCCTGTAAAACAAAAAAAGAGAAGTATGGGGGCATAGCGATCAGCAGCCCTCGATGAAGAAGTAAAGAATCTACTCGACAATGACTTCATACGAGAAGCTATTTACCCAAAATGGATCGCCAACCCGGTACTAGTAAAGAAGGCTAATGGGAAGTGGCGGACCTGCATTGACTTCTCCAACCTAAATGACGCCTGCCCAAAGGATTGCTTCCCGCTTCCCAGAATCGACCAACTTGTAGACAGCACAGCCGGGCACGAACTCCTGTCTTTTATGGATGCATACTCAGGATATAACCAAATTCCTATGCATGCTCCCGACCAAGACCACACTAGTTTCATCACCGACCGGGGTTTATACTGCTACAAAGTGATGCCCTTCGGACATAAAAATGCAGGAGCCACCTACCAGCACCTCGTCAACAAGATGTTTGCAGGGCTAATAGGACGAACAATGGAAGTATATGTCGACGACATGCTGGTGAAATCACGGAAAGCCAAAGATCACGTAAGCCACCTAGGCGAAATGTTCCAGTTACTTCGACAGTATGGAATGAAGCTGAATCCGCTAAAGTGCTCCTTCGGAGTGTCCTCGGGAAAATTCTTAGGGTTCATCGTTCATGCCAGAGGGATAGAAGCAAACCCTGAACAAGTCCGAGCACTAAGGGACATCAAGATACCTTCCACCCGAAAGGAAATGCAAAGCCTAAATGGAAAAGTGGCCGCCCTAAGCCGATTCATCTCCAAGGCAACGGACAAGTGCGTCCCCTTTTTCGAAGCTCTAAAGAAAGATAAAGGAAAGTTCGAATGGACGGACGAATGCTTAACCGCTTTCCTTAACTTAATCGAACACCTCCAGAAACCACCGGTGCTCTCAGCTCCAAGCGAAGGAGAAGAATTATACCTATACCTTGCTGTGTCATCTCACGCTTTAAGCGCTGCCTTGGTAAGAGAAGACAACCGCATGCAACGACCAGTTTACTTCGTCAGTAAAAGGTTTACTGGGGCAGAAGTCAGATATCCTAAACTTGAAAAGTTAGCATACTGCTTACTAATCACATCACGGAAACTGCGTCACTACTTCCAGTCCCATTCCATCAAAGTTCTGACCGATCAACCACTGAGGCAGGTACTCCATCGTCCTGACACTTCTGGGCGACTACTTAAATGGTGCATTGAACTAAGTCAGTATGATATCACCTATCACCCTTGCACCGCCATCAAGGGACAAGCCATGGCTGATTTCATTGCAGAGTTCACTACCAGCGAGGATAGGGAGCAACTGGAAATAACAAAAGATATCAAGTGGAATCTCTTTGTGGACGGTGCATCTAACGAACAAGGCTCGGGGGCAGGTGTGGTAATAATCACTCCCAGGGGAAATAAACTGCACTATGCTATAAGGTTGGAGTTCGCTGCCACCAACAACGATGCAGAGTATGAAGCAGTAATAGCCGGATTAGAAATTGCCATCGAGATCGGAGCCAATTCTTTGTGTCTTCACAGCGATTCTCAGCTTATTGTTAATCAAATACTAGGGGAATTCCAAGCTCGAGAAGAACGACTCGTGGCATATCTAAAGAAGACCAAGTTACTTCTCAGCCGATTGGACCACTACTTAGTCAAACACATCCCTCGGGAAGAGAACCAAGAGGCCGACAAATTGGCAAAGCAAGCAAGTATGAGAGACATCGCCATCTTCGGGGCAGTAACTGTCTCAAAGCAAGCGGTTCCAAGTTTTGAGCACGTGAATCTGATAGCTGCAACCGAAGAAGCGACTTGGATGACTCCCATCCGGGACTACCTACAAAATGGCACACTACCCGACGGGCGTAACGAAGTCAAGAAAATCTTGAGGAAAGCGTCCCGCTACACAATACAAGGAGACATCCTCTATCGGTGCGGGTTCTCTAACCCATTGTTAAGGTGTGTCGCCGGAAGGGAAGCCAAGGAAATCTTATCCAACATCCATCAAGGAAGCTGCGGAGATCACACCGGGGGGCAAACATTAGCAAAAAAGATACTCTGATACGGATATTTCTGGCCCACCTTAAGCAGGGACGCCTTAGATTTTGTCAAGAAGTGTGACAGATGCCAAAAATTTGCTAAGATCCCTCGGCTACCAACAACCGAGATTACTCAGATGACCAGCCCTTGGCCCTTCGCGATATGGGGAATTGACTTAATCGACGAGCTACCAATGGGCCGAGGCGGGGCCAAATATGCTATAGTGGCAGTTGATTATTTCACCAAATGGGTGGAAGCGGAACCTCTAAATAAAGTATCTTCAGCAAAAGTTATTAACTTCTTGATCAAAAATGTTCTATGCAGGTACGGAGTCCCACTCAAAATCATATCAGACAATGGACTTCAATTTGACAGCGAGGAATTCACCAACTGGTGCCAAGAACACAGAATTCATAAAAGCTTCTCATCCGTAGCATATCCCCAAGTAAACGGACAAGTCGAAGCAGTCAACAAAATTCTGAAAACTCTAATAAAAAAGAAGCTCGAAAAGTCAAAGGGCGCTTGGGTGGATGAACTTCCTACGACACTATGGGCCTATCGCACATCTTTCAGAACATCGACAGGGCACACTCCTTTCTCTTTGGCATACGGATCGGAGGCTATGCTCCCAGTTGAAACTATTGTGCCTTCCCATCGTCGGATCCACTATAACCCAGAAGAGAACGAAGAACTCCTTCACATGTCTTTGGATCTAATCGAGGAGAGAAGAAACGATGCAATCCTCAAAACAGCAGCCCACAAGCAAAAAGTGGCAGCACAATACAACTCCAAAGTCAAGCATCGTACCTTGCAGGAAGGGGATCTTGTCCTCAAGCGAATCTTCCCTCGCCCCGGAGCACTAGACCCAATCTGGGATGGACCATATGTAATTCATAAAGATCTTCACAACGGAGCCTATATTTTGTCAACAGTGGACGGAGAGGTGTTCCAAAGGGCATGGAACATCCAACACCTCCGTCGATACTTTTCTTAACTTGTATTGCCCATATGAAGTGAATTAACAAAGAGAATCAGTGGACGTAGGCCTTTTCGTGCCGAACCACTTTAAAAAACCTTGTCTCTTTTTTTTTCCTTTGTATTTTGGCTGCTTGTTAACTTTATCCTTTTCTGTTGAACAAAATCCTGAGTATACAGCATTTCTATTCAAACCACTCCACAACACAACTTCACCTGGACAAGACCTAACAGGTACTATGCGAATCTATGCCCTCGCCAATGAGACACTTTTGCTCCAGCATCCCTCTGCTGCGGGTTAACTCATTGCTCGCGACGGCCCTTAAAGCCAACTGTAATGAGCCGATTATAAGCCACCGAGAAGGCCGACTATAGCCGAGGCAGCTCATTACGGCGTTAGGCTCGCTGGCAACTGTGAACCGACTATAAGCCCCAACATAAGGTGTGGCCAGCCAGGGGCAGTTCACAGTTGACGATCGGCACCCACACTAGCCAGCCACAGTAAATCGAATAATACCCACGATTACGGGCCATAATGGCCCGGGTAGTTACTGTGCGCGATCTCGGCTCCGATGTGTCTTAAGTGCGGCTGTGGTAAAAAAGAATTAACTCCCCGCGGAGGCGTAAGATGGGTGACAAATGTCTCCAAGACCCACAGCTAGGGAAAGTGACTACAAAACCCGTTTGCCACGAACTTAAGCACATCGAAGGCCTTCCGTGATTGGAAGTTTTACTATTTCACGTATTTCAATTTTACTTAAAAAGCTTTTTTTCCTATCCCCTATAACAATCCCTAAAGTACATGATACAGAGTAGGAGATACTCGCCAATGGGTGTAGGGACTCACAGTGGCAGGACATTCGACTACATTCCATGCTCGGTCCTACAAGATATTCAAGACTGCCATCTACGATTAAAACATGGAAGGCGGTATTTTCTTCTTTTATGTACAAATACATGACTATAATTTGTTCACACCACACGCTAATATTGTAAGTCATAAAATTATGGTGTAGAACCAGAGTCTAACATCAAACACAATTTAATTACAAGAATATACATAGCTACATTTCTCATACGATATGTCGAAATAGGAACAAATATTCAAGAAACGACAAAATCAGCTTAAGTTAAAAAATTACACGTCAAGAATAATGTTGATTATTACAAGTAGCAAGAATTACAACTTAGAAGTTACTCTACTGTCTTAAGACTAACAGATACAACAATGCCAAGCCTACAAAAAGAATTTTCCAGGTCTAATCAGGGAGCCGGTTGCGTCGAAGTCTTGTCCTTGCTCTGTTGCCCGCCTGTCCGGTCATAAAAAGGATTCATTAGTGATAAGTAACCAAGTTAACAGAAAGACTAGAAAGGAAGACTTACCAGCACCTGCTTCTTGACCATCCTGGTCGTCATCCTCTACCTGCACACCTGCCTCCTCAGCAGCAAGCAGCCGCATACCCTCCTTTACCGCCACTTTCTCCTCCTTGGTGAACTGGGCAGTGACCACATCCATACTGAAGACCGATCCACCCTCTTTATCTGCATCAGCCTTAGCCTCCTCCAAAGCCCGAAGATACATCTTAGCCATGACCCTGGGATAATCATCCATCCAAGAGAGATTGCCCTGCTTCCAAGTTCGGAAATACATGTCCTGGAGCATGTCATCCATCATTCCCTCATTCTCCTCAAACTCCCTCATCCGGGCATCGGAAGCCGACAACCTTTCGACGGCAGCATCTCTCTCCAATCTGTATCTCGAGCAATCAGCCTGAAGGGACCTCCGCATCACCTCCATCTCTTCCCTCAACTTAGCTTGAGCAAGCTCTGCAGCCTCAAGTTTCTCGGACAATTCCTCCACCTGTTCGAGATCCGCTCTCCGAACCTCATCCACCGTGGCAATAGCCATGTCAATCCGCTCTTTGCAAGCAGCTTCCATTTTCCGCAATTCGGCCCGACTGGCCTCTTCCATGGTTTTCCTTAGTCGCCCAGTAGCAGCCTCATGCTGAGAAATCTGAATAGCCTGATCCGCAAGCTGTTTGGCCTGATCCGAAACCACCAATCGAAGTCGGATATTGGCGCTCCCAATCTCCTCTCCGGCCTTAACCAGCCGAGCATGATGCCCCATCAGCTTCTTGGTCTCCTCTGCCACCCGATCAATATTAGCCTTTGCCTCGTCTCCCATAGTGACTATACGAGTAGTGAGTAGATCGAGATCTAAGGACTTGGCTTCATCAAGTACTCGTACCATGGGGTTACGGGGGAGAAGGTGTTCGCCAGTGACTTCGTCAAAAGTAATATCATGAGAACTTGGATCCAGATCAGGATGACCCGCAAATGGATTACGGGCCAAGTCGGGACGGTCGATATGAATAACAGAAGGGTTTCCGGACGGGTGCGGAGAAGGTGCAAACTCGCTACCCTCCTCAGTAATATCATGAATAGGCTGAGCCGGAGGCTGAGGACCGGGCGAAGTTTCGGATAAAGGATGACTCCTCTTCCTCTGCTGAATACCCTCTTCGATGACCCCAAGAAGAGGATGGTAGCCGACTACATCCCCGGAGCGTTGGGTTGGGGGCTTCGGCTTAGCAGAAATTTTGGAAAGTTTATATTGCTCAAGCCTGTGTCGAAGGTCTGAAGCTTTGGACGTCTTGCCTGCTCCTGATATAAAGAACAAGTGTCACAATCTTACATTACTATACGATTCGAGAAACGCGGTAAATTACAAGTTAAAAAAGGAAAAGAAACACAGCTGTGGTTGTACAAACCCTGGGGAGGAGTGGGATACTGCAATAAGTCCTGGATTTCATTCCAGGACGGGAGTGGGTCATAAAATATTCCTAAGTCCCTATCATTAATGAAGCATGCAGGAGTCAAGAGTTCACCTTGAGTCGTCGGAGCCACCTTGGCTGGAATGGTCGGAGAAGACTCACTTGCACCAGTCCCGGCTTTGTCCGCCTTCCCGGTCTTCTCTGCCAAAGCCGGATCCTCATCCAACCCCTCAAAAGCCTGGTGGAACGCATCATCCGTCCACTCCTGAATCTCGCCCGCTTGCCCAGGAAGTAGGGCCCCGATGCCATCGCCACCTTTGTCACCATCCCGACCATCTCCACCCTCGCCTCTTTCCTCCTCTATGTCTTCCTCCTCCCGGGTAAGTGGACAATTGCTGGGGGAGGGACCGTCCGATTTCTTGAGTTTCTTACCTCCGACAGCTGGAGGTTTTGTGAAAGGTTTCCTCTTACTACTCTCTGCCGTAACACCGTCCTTGGTCTGAGCAGCCGCCCTCTCCTCCGCCGTTTCCCTCAACTTAACTACAGACTGCTGCGGAAGGATTAAGTTATATTCTAAAAGAATCGCATTTCTAATCAAGAAGGCAGATGATCTATATTTCCCAAGAATGGCTTCTATCTCAGCCGCCGTCTGAACCAGGCGGTCAGTCTCCACAACCGGAAAGCCACCTGTCGCTAGCAAAAATGAGAAAGTATGAGAAGAAGCATCGCAATCGGAATAGAAATTATAAGTAAAAGCATCAACTTACATCCAGAGGTAAAGCGCCGGATTGAAACGGAGTCGTCCCTAACAAAGAACCACTCTTTCTTGAACATGCTGAATTTAGAGTACAGATCCAAGACCGGTTTGAAGGCCACGGCTGACTCCAAGCTAATGTATGGGGATCCTTTCTTGTAGCCTCTCAAATTATATAAGTACCGGATCTCCCGGTTGGAAGGAGGGCGCCCGTACTTCCTCTGAAAGATGACGAAAAGGCTCGCCAGTATGGCATAAGAGTTGGGCTGAAGCTGGAATGGGGCCACCTTTAGGTACGTGAGGAAGCTGACTACCCAAGCATTGAGAGGCGGGATAGCACCACACATACAATGGTACCTACTATAAGCAAAGTACCCTTCGGGAGGATTGTATGGCATGACTCCTGGGCCCGACAACAGCATGAGGGCTCTATCGATCCCAAAGGAACGAGATATAACATCGAGCTGCTCCTCTTTGAGAGAGCTAGGAAAGCAGTCAGGCGGGGAATCCAGCAGCTCCTAGGGACCATGTCCATCCACTAATGACCTTGGGGCGGGCCCATGATGCTCCGATCCTGATTGAGCTGGGGGCACGGCCGAGGACTCTCCTTCGCCACCGGACTTCCTTTTATCCGAACGAGTTTCCACTTTGCGAGACATTTATCTGCAAAACAAAAGATACGAAAGTATAAAACAAGCAAGTATATGATTTCTGGAATTTAATTTGTCATTCGAAGCATAAAAAATCATTCGGTACAGAAAAATTCTCAAGTCCATTCGACACGGGAAGTTTTCAAGTTCGTTCGGTGTTAGGTTCGTTCGGTATTCGAACTCCTAATGTTCATTCGGCGATCACACTCTCCCATTTTCATTCGGTAGGACTAAGACCCATTCGGTAACAAAGGTTCATTTGGCGGTAAAGAGAAATCACCTGGTTCGGCTAGCACAGCTGATTCGGCAGAAGGCAGAAATTTTGATTCGGTAAAATCAATCGGTTCGGCTATCTCAGACGGTGAGGAGACGACGGTAGCATAGCTCCCATATTTATAGACAAGGGAAAGGCCACCGAACCAAAACATTCGGCGCACAAGACCGAACGAGAACAACCAGGATCAAACAAAGCAAGCTATATACCAGCATATACCTCGCTTTGGGGGCAAATGTTGGGTGTGTTTTCACCCCTACCGAGCCAGAAGGAACCAAGCTCCTACCACCGGTCCAAACAACAGCCGAACCAGGCATATCCCCCTCGCCGAACCAAGACCTATCCCAACTACCGCCGAACCAGGGAGCTACCGGACCAGCTTCCTCCATTCCATTGCCGAACCAGCTTCCTCCATTCCATTGCCGAACCAGCTCCCTCCACCCATGCCGAATGAAGCCTCGCCGAACCGAATCAAAGCGCTACATACCGAACCACCACTGCTCCAACCACTACCGAATGAAGCCTCGCCGAACCGAATCAAAGCACTACATACCGAACCACCACTGCTCCAACCACTACCGAATGAAGCCTTGCCGAACCAGAACGTTGCCAGGCCAGATTGCTCCAGCCCAGGCCCACAGGCAGCTATATACATCCAAGACCCCTGCCCCCAGCCTCACTCTATAAATAGAGGGGCAGGGGTACAACAATGGGGACCAGTTTTTAGAGAGCTCAAGCACGGAAGGAACTCTTAAAACAACATTCTTTTACTTGTATCAAAGCTTTGTACTTGTAATCATAAAAGACGAAGAGAAATAACATATAAAGTGGACGTAGGCACATTCTGGCTGAACCACTATAAATCTGCGTGTCTTTTTACAGTTTAGCCCCTGTTTTTTACGTATTTGCATAAGTCGCTCAAATTACTAAGAATAACATAAAATCTACTAAATCATACAACTTTGAGGTGTTTGTCCATTTTTTGTGCAAACATACCTCGTTATGAACCCTAGCCACTTCTTATTCCACATTTCTGTATGTACGGAAATTTCTGTTGCTCCTCTTTCTCAATGGTTGAAAACCCTAAATTCCCCAATTTCAATTTCAACTTCAAAATTTAAACTCCTCAATATATATCAAATTATATATCGATCTGAAGCTCTCGACGAGCGCATCTCAGATTTGAAATTCATTTTTCTAGCTGAACCTCTGTCTATCCAGAAATTGTAGAACAAACCGCTGCCGTTCATAGCGCGTTGATCAACTGCAACGGATCGATGATTCGTCGATACAGCTTGGTAGAGAGTAGCGAGTGGAGTGCATCTGTATGGGTTTTGCGTCGAATCGACGGTCGGATTGGCCCCTAAAATTCATTAGTGTTTCGTGAAGGAGGCGGTGTCCGTGCCTTTTCCGGCGACGTGGTGGCCGTGGGGGAGCACCGTTGGGTGCGGCTTGGCGAGGGCGTGGCGATGGTGATGGTCGTCATCGCAGAAGTGGCCGGAGGCGAGAGGAAATCGCGGTCAAAGGATGGTCAATGGTGAGCGGCCGAACGTTGAAGTGGGTTCGAACATCTGAGTAGCGTGCATGAGAGGGAGATGCTGGCGGGTGACGTAGGCGATTTTGATTGCTTGGTTTTTTTTTGTTTTTTGTACCTATTTAAATTCCTAATTCAATCTTTTAATGATCATAACTTTCTCTTACGAGGTCCGATACATGCGCGGTTTCTTGCATTGGGATCGTATTGAAATTCCGAACATTTTGACGCTAGTTTGGATGAATTCTGAGACCGTTTAAATTCTGGGCTTAAATTGAATTTAAATTCGATCTAAATTAAAAGGTGAGTGTTTTAACCCACTCACAACTTCTAAAAATTTTTTTGTTTGTTAAATTAAAATTATGATGTGATTAGAAATTTATTTATGACTGTTTGGTATATTTTTAATCATCATAATTTGAATTTATATGAGTTAAATCGTTATTTAATTTATTATTGAATATAAATTGCCAGTTAATTACCTATTATTGATAATCAGTTCTATATTGATATTTATTGATTGATTTGGATGATGTTCGTAATGGATGTTGATTGTTGATATTGGATGAATGGATGTTTTATTTTATATCGTATAAATTGCAAGTTCACTATGGGTTGAAATGATACATACCCGAATGATCAATAGATTAAGGAAAAATCGTTATGGGTTGAAATGATAGACTCGAGCGATTTTATGGATTTTAATATTTTCGGGATTGCGGATTGAAATGATATATATATATATCCGTAAATATAAAATTTTAAATTGTGGATTGAAATGATAAATATCTGTATCACTTGACCCTAGGATAGAGAATTATATACGGACACCGGATTGGTTAAATTAAATGATTTTAAAGCTTTAAATTTTTGAATCCGTTTAAATGATATTTTGAAATAAAAATTGAATTATTGTCGAAATTCAAGTTTATGATAAAATTGGAATTGGTTTAAAGGTATTGTTAAAAAGATTTAATTGAAATTTCACAGTGGAATTTGGAATAAAAAGTCAAATTTGTCAGAACTGAATTATTTTAAGTTGTTTGAAATATAACTTTGAAATATATTGAATTTGGAGTAATTTAAACTGATATTTCGAACATGGATTGGAGACGATATTGAATTAAATATTTTATTGAGAATTGGAATTGGAAAATTTGAAATTGGGTTTTGGGATATTAAAATGGTCCAAATGTACTGGAATGGAATAAATAGTTTAAATTGATATAAACTTCAAATTCATATTTTATACAAACTGTTTTAAATCTAATTAATCTATTTTAAAGCTATTTAATCTATTTTAATTATATTTAATCTATTTTAAATCTATATTAACTATTTATAACTATTTAAAACTATTTTCTTCTAAATTCCAAACTAAGTATAAGGGATGGGTTTACATTCAAATTCTCGATTTTTAAGTGAATATGGTTAATGATGCTATAACCTAAGTTGCGATTTAAATAACATATTTGGTTTAATATGATATTTTGAAATGAGAGTTTAGCCTATTTTGGAAATATGACTTTTGAAAGGAAATATAATTTCGAACTATGAATTCAATATGATATAATTTCGGAAGTAAGTAATGATTTCGAAAATGATATGATCTGAATTGAATATGATATTTTAAGATCAATTATGAAATGATTTTGGAAATGTAATAGAACCATCCGGTGTGTAATAAGCGATTGGTTGTTAAAGAACTGGGATCAGATATTGTCATACTCTCTGCCAATACCGAAAACCACTTTGACAACTGTGTACGCGGTGGAGATTCCATAATGAAGTAGGATGGTTGGCGACGATCCTATATGAGGTATATACGTGGACCCGACTCCCGTGAGTTGGCTTAAGGTGGCTAAAACAGGAGCAATCGACGGGCCAATGAGGTAGCTCCTCTAATCGGACGCATTCCATCGATACTATATTCTGACTTTGCAATTTATTTTTTGGCCACCCTTCGATTTTTACTCGGGAGTGTGTTTCGAGTTGGGCGGTAGTTGCGGCTATGCATTACTAGCAGTCCGGTAGTGTAATTGGTATATCTACCCTGGCATTGCCTAGTTGTGCCGTGTCACCTACCCTAGCGCGCCTTCTACGAGTTTGTTTTATGTCGTATCTTTGTGGTCTCCTCTGGAGGCTCCAGTATACGGGAAGTTGTTACGGTACTATATGGACTATTAGCATACCGAAAAATGTGTTAAGGGTGATATGGGTAATGCCTTAACGCTATTTTAATAGTTTATCTTACTGTAGACATATTTTAATAGTGTATTGTACTATATAGTAGATAATTTAACGGATCCTTAGGAGATGTGAATCCGGAACATCTCTTAAGTTACTACACTCACGTTAGACACTGGATAAGAGATGTCAAACCCCGTAAATATCTCCGACACTGTTTACACTCATATTTATTTACCGTTGATTTGACTCACATAAGATCTTTTAGTTCTGACTCGAGTGTTTTGTCTTTTCAATTCGCTCGGGTCAGCCTAAGCATTTCAGGATTTGAAGACCTTATTTCTGGAGGACGAAGACGAAGATTTGTACTACTATTATTTACTATATTTATTCCACTACATTCATACTGTTCCGCTGCAATGTTTGTTTATCTCTGATATATGTAACTCTGATTCTGTATTGTATAAGTATGATCAAAGGTTTTGTAAACAGCTTCATGAACTATTATTTGATTATTATATTTTTGTCATTCCGCTGCGAGATTCTGTTTTGTTTTTATTTCTTTCTCTTTTTCTTATTTACCCCAAATAACAATCTGTCCTTCTGTATGGTTTGAGTTGGCATGGGATGTTACGTGGTATATGCATAATCAAAAAATTAGTGTCAATAAGTTATTTCTTGTAGAAACTCGGTTCGAGATTTCCATAAATTTATGTTTCTTTCCAACACCCACTTCTACAACATAACTAAAATAAATAACAATAAATTGACAAATAGTGATTGAAGTTGTCATGATGTAGTACGTGTTGTTCGGCATTATTTTCTTTTTAAACGGTGTCAATTTCTTACCCAAAAAGTCGAGATAGAACAACATCATCAGTTATTAAATTTTCCACAACTAATAATTTAAGTAAGGCAAATTCATTTAATTAGATAATGATAGGGTAACAACCCATATTATTTTTAGGGTACTCTGAATATTTAATTTTTGGATATTTCAATATTTAATTGATTTATTTTATCGATGAGCTAAAAACTCAATTTTCATAGACAGAATTTTTAGGACTCAAAATTATTTCCATTAGGTCCGGACGGTCCAAGCAGGCCAGAATATGTATAAGCATGATATATTTCGGCTGTTTGGTTTCGAGTTAGGAGGTTGAGTTCGGTTCATACATCGAGCGACATGAAATGTTAACTATTTGTATACGGTGGAATTAGGTCCCGAAAATAGTTCCGTTGAGTTTCAAATATTGGTATTCGCCTAGGAACGCCAGTGAGCATGCCTCGCTTGGAGTTCATGATTCCTAGGCGTGAATAGTGCCGCTTATTTACCTATATATAAGGACCCTCACTCTCGCATTTGTTCCCAAACTTAGAAAACCTCCCCCTAACCCTATCAAATCTGAAGAACATGGTTGATCAGAGAGCTAGGGACCGTTTCACGTGATGGCTCCAACTACAAAGTTTTTCGCCATGTTAAGGGGAGCAAGTTGGATGGTTGGATTGCTATGGTTTGGCCTGAGGTGGCGGAGATCTTAATTTAAACATAGCATCCAAGGATCGCGTTTTCGACCTAGAGGCGATGGCGCACTGTGAGGTATGTGGCTATGGAGATGTCGGAGGCAGGGCTACCTACTATAGTAGAGCGGCATGGCAGTGGCAGGAGCGACTTCAAGTTTCTGAAAACGGCGGCCTGGGTCTCGTTCGTGAATGGATTAGGGTTAGGTGAGGTTAATTGACATTTAATTATGTGATTAAGTATATGTAAGTATTTAATAAAAGCAAAATCTTATAAACCCAAAAACTTTTTCGTATGAAGGTCCAAATCGAATGCGATCAGTCACGTTGGATTCATACTGATGTTAACTACATCTTGGATTTGGATTGTTTAAGATAGGATCTTGTAAAATTTCAAGTTGAAATCAAATGCTATTGGATTTTAGATGGAACTAGAATGCTTTCGACGATAACTTGAATTTCGATGAGTTAGCTCACCTCTTAATAAATACTATAATGATATATAGTAGACAAAAATTATTTATGGCCTACTTGGATATTTTATTTGTTTGATTGTTGAGTTTGGATAAATTATCTTTTTTGAATAAGGATAATGTATAAAGTGATAAAATAATATTTATTTAATATAATTATGTTGTTTAAATAATAACATAGTTAATTTAAGCATACTTCTATCGTGTCATCTATTTTTCCAAATAAACACCGTCTAATAATAAAAGGATGAGTTTATTTGAATGACGTATATTTAGCAGAATAAATCCCAGATCTGTAATTATATTAAATTTGACATTTATCTAAGTGCCAATTGATTTATACATGTAGTTTAACTTGGAAATTCAAATTGAATTTAATGGTAGCTTGTTTATGTTAAATCCTAAAATTACATACCTTTCAAGTCGACAATAAACCATATATGTTCAACCTGAATTGAATGAAAAGATAGATCTTTAAAGGTAAGAAATCTAAATAGGCAGAAGAGAATCTTACTTGAATGGAATAACATATATTATTGAATAATAATCTTTATAGTGGAAAATTTTAAAATATATAAATCAGAGTTTAACCTAGATTCAACTTGGATAGTTATAATACCTATCCTTACACTTGCTGAAAACAACAAGAACAGACAATGCAGAGGAAAATTGAATACGTCCATATATTGATGAAGATCTCTAGCCCTCCTCTGGGAAACTCCAAGTGTCTTCAGCTAATCCTAAAACTACTCGGATCTGACCCGAGCATTGAAAATACTCGAATCAGTCTGGTAAACCAGTGCAAGAAAAACAAATCTTAAACGACAGTGTCGTAGATCGGAGACTGGTGACAAGAACCTTTTGAAAAGAAAGAGTATCTCATAAGATCATGCCACACATAAACACAGATTGGTTTTTACCTTATGATAACTAAAAAAGTTTTATCAAATCATTTGATATTATTTTTAATGACATTCTCTGAAAACACTTTTTAGGTAAATATATTCAAATACCCCAAATTGTTACCATTATTAAATTCCAGCATACTAGGCACTACAATCAAAATGGGAGGTATGTTATGGAGAATGAATTTCCAACAAATGACTAGGTAAAGGGACTACCTTTCGGTAGTACATCTTTAGAGGAATGTACCAACGCCCAATTGATGGTCCTTTACCAACACAAGACCGCACTACCTCTAACTAGATAGTAGCGAATATGTCATCACCCCGACCATTACCGACCTATTCGAGCGTGCACTAGCATGCACCACATTAATTTAAACCCGAACTTCATAGCGAGTAGGAATATATCTAGAAGGGGATGATTATAACCTAATGGATGCAAACCATACAGCCTTGCCACGTCTACCATGTTTTAGTCATTTTCAGGTGTAAGGCTTGAGGTAACAATTAACTTTCATAGCACATCAACTTTTCACTTTGAATGTCACATTGCCATTCCATAATAACACAACTAATTTCTGCAAACGTATAACTACTTAGCTTGTAAGTCTCGTGGATGGGTGTTAAGCTAAGCGAAGTTGCATTCTCTGCTACCAAGCAAATGATATGTTCATAGAGATCAATCAATGTGATTTTAAAATACAATGTCAGACATTCATCCATATAAGTTGTCCATGGACAGGAAAAACCGAAGGCACTTCTCCTACCTCATCCTATTTGGGAATCACCCCTAGGATCAGTAGCGAGCAGTCCTTGCAAGTCGAAGATTTCATAATGGAGAACTACTGCCATATATGATATGGTAAATTTCACTTCGAGGGACTACTGGCAGGTAGCCCTACATCATGGATATCCTTGTCTTCAATGATCTTGTCTTCCACATGTTTTACTTCGAAACATAATTGGTTCAAAGTGGTTTTCGGATAGGAATCATCCAAATCTGGTCCCATTCTCTTCGAAATCCAATCATCGATAAAAATGCGAATATGTGTAAAGGATTTTTATACCTCTTTCTATTTAACTTTTTACTGGTTAACCAAAACCCTTTTAACTTTGGAAATCTTTAAGTCATTTACATTGAAAAATTTAATTCCTAAAAATTTCATCTTTCTAAAACATGTCTGAACTAGGTTAAAAACAATGTTATTTAAGATATCGTTTATGGTAAATCCAAATCATTTATTATTGAGTAGAAAAAGGACATTATTTAGGACATCTTATTTCAAAAACATTTTTTTTTATTTTTAATAGAGATTTCCTATTTTCCAAATCACATCATTTTTAATTAGTTGAAACCATGTTATTCAAATTAGTTAGTATTCGAGTCAAATGGATTTGCAAAAATTATATCAATTCATACTCAATACTAATTTCCATATTCAATAAATACTATGGGTATAACAACGGTGTATCACCTTTTAAGTTTACGTAGATAGTACAAGTCCCATCATGGGACCTTAGTACAAAGTTTGACTAGAGTATTCCTTATGCTAATAAAAATCTTGTTTAATTAACTCCTTCGAAAATTCCTTGCTTTCGGAAAAATTTAAATGAGATCTTTTTATAGCATCCGGGCTTTCCCTTCGATCTGTTCCACCCCTTGCCTACAAAGAGAAAACAGAGGCCAGGTAAGTTCTGAGCATTGATTGCTCCATTCCTAACCTTAGTTACACACCTTGTTTTATCTTCCCAGATATCACAGTTGGGACAAATATACTAGTCTTTTCCACATACTCAGTTTGTTATTACATTCAAGGAAATGATTTCTATTGTTTGAGTGTTATAAAAAATTTCACTTGACTAGTTAAATTCTTATTAAAACTTCCAAATCATCTTTAAAATACTAAATTGTTTATTTAAAGACATTTATAAAAGGCTTGGGAAAGAATAGTTAAGTTTAAATCTATTTCTAAATTTTATTAAAACTGCTGTAAAATAGTGTTGTAGATAGTGTTTTAAATGCTTATTTGATTAAAAAACTTTTTTATCATTTGGAAATCCATATTTATAACTCAAATCCCTTTTAAAACAATTTAGAATATTTATCAAATTAATTTCATATTTTATAACATTTATAAATATTCATTTTAAAGAATTTTATACTTTGGTCACTTAACTTCAAAAGCGCTATTTTCTTGAAAACTTGATTTGGACATATTTTAAAATCTACAGGACGAAATCTTGGTTTTTCTTTTCCATTTGAAATCTATGGTTGTAAGAGTTCGAAAAATTCTAATTTCAAAGATTTTTGACTTAATTTTCACCCTGCACATTGATTTAAAGTTACGGGTCGAAAAGTTCGAATTACCGCTACGCGACAGGCTCGATTTTGACTGTTTTGGTGAATAGTTCCGGAACTTGTCTAAAACACTTCAAAATTGTTTTAAAACCATTTTAAAACTATTTTAACTCATTTAAAACAATATTCCATCATTAAATCATATTTTTAGATCTTTATCACATATTTTATTATTATATTATTATAACATTCACTTTAAACCTTTTCAAAATCATTAAGTTATTTACTTCTCCAAATTTACAACTTAACAATATTTTTAAAGTTATTAACTTTAAATCCAAAACATTTACTTCCATTTTTTAAAGTACTTCCAACTTTTATCTTAACTCTTTCTAACAAACATATAAACTTATTTCGACATGTTTTAAATGAAAACCAATAAATGAGTCAAAACTAGGCGCGTCACGTAATGGTAGTTTGCGATTTCGCGCCATAGAACTCAAATGAGTATACGAAATTGAATTTAGCTCGGAATTCTTCGAGATAAGAATTTTCCAGACTATTATATCCATAGTTAGAGAATGAAGAAAGAAAATAAAGATTTCATCTTGTAGATTTTGAAATATGTCCAAATCAGATATCAAGAAAAATCTCGTTTTTGCAGTAAAGTAACCAAAGTATAAAATTCTTTTGTAATGAATATTTTTAAATGTTTAAAAATTTGAAATATATTTTATAAATCCAATAAAATAGTGTTAACAAGAAAACTTGTCAACATCCCCAATGCTTTGGTAAGATAATTTTGTTTGGACAAAACCATGTGGTTAAGATGATTCTCACTTTTGAAAGTGTAGCTATGAATAAATTATCTTAATCAAATTAATTTGATACAAAAGAGTGGTGAGTAGTCGTACCTGTCGACCTTGTCGAAAGGTTAATGAGGCTACTACAACCCTTTGAGCAGGTCGATAACATTCTTGATTGTCAAACCTTTTGACCTTGTCGAAAGGTTATAGGCATTACCTTCCTAACCTTCCGTCTATATTGGGGTGATGGGAATTAGTCCAACCTTTCGACTTTGTCCAAATGTTGTTAACGGGATCACTCCAACCTTTCGACTAGGTTGGAACGGATGTAAGCTTGTTAGACCTTTCGACTTTGTCGAAAGGTGTGACAAGACTTCTCCAACCTTTCGACTAGGTTGAAGTAATTCTTGGTCATTTAGCTTTCAGAAATTATTAATTTGATCGGTCCCACCTCCCCTTAGCGTTGAAAGCAGTTATGGTCGACATCTACTACTTCCTTTTTAACCATGCCGAAAGGTAAAGTATGAAACATCCCGAAATTATTGTAAGGAGATGCAAAGCTCATTACCAACCTCAATTGCTTTTAACCCCATTGATGTCCATTTTGTTTTTATGGATTCAATTCGAAGAGTTTATTAATGCATAAGGAAGTTGATTCCCTTCGAATGAAGTCCATAATGAGTGGTTATAATACATACATATACACACACACACACACACACACACATATATATAACTCAAGATACCATTAGGAAGTGAACCTTTCGACTAAGTCGAAAGGTTTTCCTCCTTTCAATGCAGTTATAGTTTATATCTTTAACCCCTTTTTTCTTTTCCTTTATAAGATCAATTTAGTTATTCCTATAACCATGCGTTTAGCTTATGCAACACGCCACCATCACTTTACATTAAGTATGGATTTCAATGATGACGGTGCAATAGGAAATATCTAAGTCGATCTTATATATATATAGCACAAATCAAAAGAAATTATGAGAAGAAGGTTGAAATCATGTGCAATTGATCATTAGTCTAGCTAATGATCTTAATGATTCTCCTCATTTCCAACATCCATCATGAACGAGCCAACTCCATTTTACTCATTTCCAAAATGAGTTACAAGAAATTAAGCTCACTCCCCAATTCAATTTAGGGTTTTTACAAGTAGAATTATCTCTATGGAAGTGGAGAAAAGAAGATTAATTCAGTATCTAGAATTCGGCCCTCAAACTGGACCCCTTGGGTCTTATTTATAGATGCAGGCGGCCCACCTTTCGACTTCATGCTTTCGACCGAGTCAAAAGGTCCCCCTTTATATGCTTCCTTAAACCTTTTGACTTTATCGAATGTTTATGAACCTTTCGACGGTGTCGAAAGGTTAGTAATCTCTTGTGCTTCTTGGCTTATCTCTTTTGCTTCCTTGTTTTCCACCTTGTCGAAAGGTCTCCTCTTTGCATACTTTGTGAACCTTTGGACCTTATCGAAAGGTCTGCCTCCCTCATGTTGTTATAAACCCTCCGACCTCATCGATAGGTTTGCCTCGTTATGAACCTTTCGTTCTTCTCGAAAGGTTTGTCCTTCATATGCCATTAAGAACCTTCCGCCTTTGTCGAAAGGTTTGCCACTCTTATGCTTTCATTAACCATTCGACTTCATCGAAAGGTTTGCCTTTCACATCTTTTGTTAACCTTTCAACCTTGTCGAAAGGTTTGTCTTCACTTGAATGTTGTCGAGAGCTGTGCTTCTCTTCAATGTTGTCGAGAGGTTTCTTTTCACTTTTTGCTGACTTCCGAGTGTTACTTTCTTCATAGAACCTTTCGACGCTATCGAAAGGTATCCTCGATGTGTCTTTGCCAGTACGAAAGGCATACTATGCTTTCAAAAAAGTCACTCTGGCATGAAAACCTTCGGCTTCGAATAGTTTGATGTGTAGTTGAGAGATCACCATTGATTGCTTTCAAAAGGAGTTCTAAATTCATAATTGCTTGTTCATCTGTGTCGAAAGGTTGATCGTGGTGGGAGGTTCTGTTTGTTTTCATCTAGGTTGAAGGCTTTTGCACTGTATGAGTCATTGGACTTTCTGAACATCCTTTTTAAGCCTTCTATGATGACTTGGACGGTCTCTTCATCAAAACTTCAATTTTATTATCCTTCTTTCATACTTCTGCCTTCATGTAGATTTTATGGTTAACATTTTAAACCCTATGTTTGAAAGAAGCTTTTGTTCTTTCGGATAAAGTTTTTCATAGCTTTCCTATTCTTCATAATTTTTAGTTTCCTGCAAAATCCAAAGTTAAAAGTTCCATTTTTACTATCATTCTTTCATGTATATTCAATAGTTGATCAGCATATTAATGTCCTTATCCGCCAGATAAGCATCATTTCAAATTCAGAGATACCCACTTTTAAATTTGGCATTAAGAAGACCAATTTGGGATTTTTTTTACTTGCAATAGACTAAATTACATCATATCATCATCGAAATCTAACCCAGATTAGGGCATTAACTTTGAAGTTTAGATATTGATAATGTGATATTTTGGATCCAGATAGCAGTATCCCCAAAATAGTTTTATATATGGCATTTCTTAACCCAGATTCAGGTTTTTTTTGTCAATTAAACAAGAATTAGTAGTATGATTCCCATATTAAATTTTGAGTCCAGATTAGGACAAATTTGAGTCAATTCTTTTTGTAGAAAGAATCTTGGGCCCAGATTAGGGCACATATTTTCATAGGCGGATGGCTATTAAAATAGAATTCTCTTGCCTGCAATATGGTGTATTTTTGATAACTAGAAGTTCATGAAAATAGTCTTTATAGCAGATGCCATGACCCAGATTAGGGTATTTTGGGAAATAAGATAATAATTCCGGAACTCAAGTTCGAGTATTATGAATTGTAGTAACAAACAATATTCTCATACCCTGATTTGGGCTTAGTAAAGATAATGATTGATATAATACCAAAACCCAGATTCGGGTATTAGATTATGAACTTCATAAACGAAAATCTCGAAACCCAGATCCGGGCATTAATACGTGATGTTAAGAGAGTCTCGAAACCCAGATTTGGGTATTAGATTTTGAAATTCATATATGAGATTTCGGAAGCCCAGATTCGGGCATTAATAGATGGTGTCAAGAGAGTCTTGAAACCCAGATTCAGGTATTAGATTTTGTAATTCATATATGAGATTCCCGAAACCCAGATTCGGGCATTAATAAATGGCGTCAAGAATGTCCCGAAACCCAGATTCGGGTAATAATCGATGGAGATTCGTCTCACTCCTTTGCTTTTGTCTTTTCCGACATATATGAACCCTTCAGGTTTAGCATAGAAATAATTCGATTAATTGCCTCTTGAGCTTGGACGTCTTAGTCCATAATTAGATAAGCCGCCTTAATCTGAGCTAGGACATCTTATTCCTTAGTTGATTGTGCCTCCTCTTGGGCTTGGACAACTTAGTCGATTATTGATTGAGCCTCTTCTTGGGCTTGGATGTCTTAGTCCAGTATTGAATGAGCCTCATTTGGGCTTGGACATCTTAGTCCATTTTTTGATGGCCTCTTTTGGGCCTGGACAGCTTAGTCCATTGTTCGGTGCTCTTGGTTAGCTCATCTTAGAGGTTGGAACGAAGGACTTACCCGATCTCTCTTAAGGAGGCGCCCTACCCTGGCCATTTTGCAGCACGGATAGGGGCTTGTTCGGTGCTCTATCCTGGCCATCTTATGGCGCGGATAGAGGCTTACTCCATCCTCTCTCTAGGAGGTGCCTTAACCTGGCCATAGTGTGGCACGGATAAGGGCTTGTTCGGTGCTCTACCCTGGCCATCTTATGTGCGGATAGAGTCTTACTCCGTCCTCCCTCCCGGACGAGCTCTACCCTGGCCATGTTGGCACGGACATAGGCTTTTTTACCATCTTAGGTAGACTACCATCTTAGGTAGTATACAAATTTGAGGAGCATTTCACTCCCAACCATGTAGATTTTCTCTCTACCAAAAGAAGTTCTTTATTAATCAATTTTGGGAAAATATGGCCTTAAATGTTCGGCATTCCATGTCCTAGGCACCATATTACCGTCAGGGCGACATAGTTTATATGCTCCTGGTTGGATTACTTTGCATATGGTTAATGGCCCCTCCCAGTTTGGTCCTAGGGGTCCATCTGCAGGATTCTTAGTATTGGCCATTACTCTATGAAGTACCTAATCCCCCACTTAAAATGACCGAGCTCTTAATCTTGAGTTGTAATATTTAGTGATTCTCCTCTGATATTAGGCAGTTCTTACCACTGCTTCATTTCTTAGCTTATGTATTAAGTCTAGTGATTCTTTCTTCAATTCTTGATTTTTGTCAAACGCATAGGCAATTCTTTGGTGTGAGGGTATTTCAAACTCAATTGGAAGCATTCCTTCACACCCATATGTCAAAGAGTACGTGGCATGTCCCGTTGCTGTCTTAGTAGACGTTCGGTTGGCCCATAAAACTAATGGTAGTTCTTCTATCCAATTTCTTTTTGCTTTATTCAGTCGCTTCTTAAGAATGGTTTTTATGGTCTTATTTACAGCTTCAACTACTCCATTAGCTTTTGGATGAGCGACAGATGAATTTTTTTTAATAATCCCATTTTTGTAGTAGAATCGGGAGAATTCCTTGCTTTCAAATTGCATCCCATTGTCAATGGTTATCTTTTAGGGAATTCCAAATTTGGTTATGAAATTCTTAATGACAAATCTCAATACCTTTTCCGAAGTGATTTTTGGAAGTGGTTTAGATTTAACCCATTTGGTAAAATAGTCGATAGCCACTATGGCATATTTAGCTCCTCCTTTTGAAATTGGCAATGGGCCGATAAAATCTATTCCCTAAACGTCAAAAGGCCATGGACTTGTGATTGGTGTTAATTTAATTAGAGGCATCCTGGGTATTTTTGAAAACTTCAGGCATTTCTCACATCTTTTCACATAGTCTATAGCTTGGCTTACCATGTGCGGCCAATAAAATCTTTGCCTCATTACTTTCTTTGTAAGTTTTGTTCCATTTGAATGATCGCCGCACAACCCCTCGTGAGCTTCAGTCATTAATCTCATCCCATCATTTATGCTCACACACCAAAGATAAGGTAGAGCATATCCCGTCCTATATAGGATGTCGTCTATCATGACAAAGGTTGGAACCTACCTTCTGATTTTCCTTGCTTCTCCTTTCTCAGATGGCAATGTTCCTTTAATTAACTACTCAAGAACGGGTGCCATCCATGTACCATCTTATGTACTTTTTGGACTGGGTTGATTCATCCTTTCATTTGCTAATTCTTCACCATTTCCATCTTCATCTCCCCTCTAAGATTTGTCCTGAGATATAGTCATCACAAGTAATTCTTTTCCTTATTCGGATGTTTCTTTTTCAATGCTTGGTTTTTCTTGATATCCAATGGGAACAATTCGTGTTTTTGGGGCTCCCCTTGAGCTAGCCAATTTTGCTAAAGAGTCTTCTTGTGCATTCTTTGTCCTTGGTACTTGATTTGCTGAAAAATCCTCAAATAAGGCGAGCATTTGCAATATCTTCTTCACATATAAAGATAACCAGGGATCCTTTATTTGATATATCTTTTTCACTTGATTCACCATTAGCTGTGAGTCACTGAAAATCTATATTCGGGGAATTTTCAATTCTAATGCCAAATTTAGTCCCACTACCATTGACACATATTATACCACATTGTTTGTTGTAGGAAATCCAAATTTCATGGCGAAGTGCAATCGATGTCGGTCTGGGGTTATAATCGCATATCCTGCTCCGGCACCTTGCTCATTTGATGCCCCATCTACAAATAACTGCCATATGGGCTTTCGGTCTTTCTCCTTTTCTTATTGTTCCTTTATAAAACTAGTGCATTCATTCACGAAGTCTACTAGTTCTTGGCCTTGGATTGCAGCCCATGGTTGAAACTACATTTCATATTGGATGAGTTCACTTCCCCATTTTACCAATCTCCTTGAAGTCTCAGGCTTACTCAAAACTTGCTTAAGAGGAAAATTGATTAGTACCTTTATTGAATGTGTTTGGAAATATGCTCCGAGCTTTTGAGCTGTAAGAATCAAGCAATAAGCTAATTTCTCTATAACTGGGTAACGGACTTCTGCATCTTTTAACCGCCTACTTACATAATATACCGGGAGTTGTGCTTATTTATCCTCCTGAATGAGCACTGAACTGACTACATGTTCCGATACTTCCATATATACATACAAAGTTTCTCCAGTCTCAGGTCTTGAGAGTATTAGAGGTTTCTCCAAATGGCTTTTCAACTCCAAGAAAGCTTTCCAGCAATTTTCTCCCCATTCGAAGTTCTTACTTTTCTTAATTACATCAAAGAATGGTATGCATTTATCAATAACTTTGGAGATGAACCTGCTTAGGGGCGGCTACTTTTCCATTTAGGATCATCACTTCCTTACTAGTTTTTGGCTCGACCATATCCTTTATAGCTTGAATTTGATCGGGATTTGCCTCTATTCCTTGAGCACTTACCAAGTAGCCTAAGAATTTTCCAAAATGGACCAAAAAGAGCACTTTTGTAGATTTAACTTCATTTGATACTTTCGTAATGTCTCAAGCATTTCCTTTAGATCTTTCAGATGGTTTTTAGGCTCACTTGATTTTACCAGCATGCCATCAACATAAACCTCCATATTTCTACCGATCTATTCCTTGAACATTCGATTAACCAACCTCTGATAAGTGGCCCTTGCATTCTTCAGACCAAATAGCATTGCTATGTAACAATAAATTCCCTACTTTGTTATGAAGCTGGTATAGTCTTCATTTGGCTTGAACATCGGTCTTTGATTATACCCAGAATATGCATCCATAAGAGATAACAACTTGTGTCCACTAGTTGCACCTACCAACTGATCTATTCATGGCAACGGGAAACAGTCTTTCAGACATGCTTTGTTTAAATCTGTGTAATCGACATATGTTTTCCACTTTCCATTTGACCTTTTCATCATACCTGGGTTGGCTAACCATTTGGGGTAATATACTTCCCGGATTAATCCATTTTCAAGGAGTCTATCAACTTCCTCTTTCAGGGCATCTGTTCGAACTTTATCCAATTGCCTCTTTCTTTTCCTTACAGGGGTTGCTCCTGGGTTGATATTAAGGGCGTGACACATAACGGTCGGGTCAATCTTGACCACATCGGAATGTGACCAAGCAAACACATCCTTGTTGTTTTTGAGGAATTGAATCAGATCTTTCTTTAACTCACCATCAAGATCTTTTCCTAGTTTGACCACTTTTGAAATATCTTCAGAATCTATATGGGTTTCCTTAAGGTCCTCTTTGGTCCTTATTCTTTCTGTCTCATCCCGACAATCAAACTCTTTTACTATCGGACCTTCTTCTACTGAATTAGAATAAACCCTCTTTCTTTTGTTTCTTGCAGAAATATACTTTTTATACATACGCTTATTCGACTTTTGATCATCAATCTTTGCTTCGAATGTTGGATGTAAAGATCCATCCTCTGAAGGCTATAAAGTAATAAAAGAATCAAAATAAGTAGAATACTCTCTTTTATATTGATCGAGAGAGCCAAAGTACATTTCATTAGAGCTGAATTGTTCTCCCGCACAATCCCCTAGCCTCACTTTGTCAAGAACTTCACCATGAGATACTTTGGCGAGACAAAGGCATCAATTTCATCCAGAGCTGGCCTGCCAAAGAAAACATTGTAGTAGGAGGGTTGGTCAATTATCACAAAGATGGTTTCAAATGTTCAACATGTGGGAGGCACCCCCATTTGTACTAAAAGCTTTATTTACCCCACCGGAGTTGATCCCTTGTTGTTGAACCCAAATATCAGTTCGAAGCTTGGCTCTAGCTTGTGCTCTGGAATATTCATTTGATCAAAAGCATGTTTGAAGATGACATCGACTGCACTCCCCATACCGACAATAATTTTTGAGGCAATTAATAGTCCGATTTATGTAGTGATCATATATAGGTCGTTATGTGGATGATGGACTCCCTCGCGCAGCTCTTGTAGAGTGACCACCAAATTTGGCATCTGAATATTAAGTCGAGGGCTCTTCAATGGAGGCTCTTCATGAACAGAATAAATTCCCTCCTTAGCTTCCTTGATATATTTGTTGCGAGCTCCCTTAGTATTTCCTGATGGATGTGGCACGCCGTGGATCACATCGATCCTGTTAATCGGTGGGCTTAAGCTGAGGGTGTATTTATCTTCCAAAACATCCACTATGCTGCCCGGATGCTTCTGGGGAGCACTTTCAGTTTTGTTTACCTTGTCCTAATCTTGAATAAACTCTTTGAGATGAACTTCTCGGATTAGCTTTTGAACGTGGAAATTAGCCACAAGGGCCTCTTTAGCTGGTGGAATTAGTTTCTAGGACACACAACTGAAATAATTACTTTCAAGGACAAAACATAAAATAATTAGTTTCTAGGGCCTAAAAACTTATGAAATTATGTCCTTGAAAGTAATTGGACCCCTGACTCTGTCCCTTAAAGTAATTATTCTGCTGACTTTGGCCTTGAAAGTAATTTCTTTGAATGCGTGTCCTAAAAACTAATTAGACTGCAAAGCTTTTCCTTCTGGTGAAATGCCCCCCTTTGAATTATGCCGACTACCACTCTGCATTCATCTATTTCATGGCCGTTTGCTTTATGATAGGCGTAGTAATCTCCCCCTTTCTTCTACTCCAGATTATTCTTAGCTTTTTGGGAGGTCGAAAAGTTGTCCCTTTCCTTTGCTGTAGCGTATATGTAAGATAGTGGCATGTTTAAAGCGACCGCATTAGTGATTGGCTCCTCCCACCTAACCCTTTTATTGGTACGATCAAAGCCAAATATTCCTCCTTCCTTTCTAGGAACTGTCTTTCTCTTAGAATAGTAAAGCTCATCCATCCAGATGAATTTATCTTCTTGAAAGTGGTAGTCTTGGAGATCCTTGCAGTCATTGACAAATAACTGCTTCCAGAAAAGAGTATTTTCGATTACACTAGAATGGACGGCTATGAGTTTGTCTCGGTCATTCATGTCCTTAGCCTTTAGAGCTTCTACATTGAATGTTTTCAAATAATCTCCCAATGATTCACAATGTCTTTGTTTTATGTTGGCCAAGACTGTATAATCAATGGTTGTATCCTTGCAAATACAGAATTGTGCTGAGAATTCATAAGAGAACTATTTCCAAGAGCAGATTGTTTTTTCTCTATACTATCTGTAACACTTGGTTACCGCCCCTTGGAGAGTAACGGGGAACAGTCGGCACCTGATTGCCCTAGAAGCATTGTATAGGTCCATCTGGCTGTCAAAAGCCATAAGGTGGTCATCAGGATCTGTATTCCCATGGTATTTCATAGACGGGATCTTGACATAAGGATGAATTACCGTTGCCATGATCTCATCAATAAATGGTGGCTCTCTCTCGTTGTCATTTACATTTGCATCCATAGTTCGTTTACCTTTCGTGTTAATGGCGTTCTTGATTGCCTTCTCAATGGCGTCCTGAAGGAAAGCTTTGACATTATCATAATTTTTCTAATACGGGTGATATTCATTAGAATTTGAGCTGCTAGACTGCTCTAATGATTTGTCAAGAATTCTCCCTTGATGATTAGTTTTTACTTGTGGAAGTTCTTTCTTCTTTGAGTTTGTATTGGAGTTTTTGACAATCTTTGAGATAAAGCTTTAACAGAGCTTGCATTTCTTGTAATTTCTGCTCTAAGCACTTGATTTTCTCTGTATTCTCATCCTAGTGCGTCGGTGATTAAGTTCGACCTGGGATGACCCCATCCAAATTGAAAGTTGGAGCAACATTCTCCTCAAGATTGGAAGTGTGCACTACTCCCTCATTGAGCCCACTTAAGCATTTTGACCTCATTTTTCCTAGGCAAGGGAAATGAGCCACAATTAGTCTATACATAGTGATAGGGTCGTAGGTTCAGGCTCTCCTTCTAGCGCCAAAAATGTTAGCATGAAAACATGTCTATATCCCCAATGCTTTAGTAAGATAATTTTGTTTAGACATAACCATGTGGTTGAGAAGATTCTCACTTCTGAAAGTGTATCTTTGTATAAATTGTCTTAATCAAATTAATCTAAGAGAAAAGAAGGGTGAGTGGTCGTATTGGTCGACCCTGTTGAAAGGTTAACGAGGCTACTACAACCCTTCAAGCAGGTCGATAAGATTCTTGATTGTCAAACCTTTCGACCTTGTCGAAATGTTATATGCATGACCTTCCCAACCTTCCATCTAAGTTAGGGTGATGGGAATTAGTCCAACCTTTCGACCTTGTCGAAAGGTTGTTAACAAGATCACTCCAACCATTCGACTAGGTTGGAATGGATGTAAGTTTATCAGACCTTTCGACTTTGTCGAAAGGTATGACAAGACTTCTCCAACCTTTCGACTAGGTTGAAGTAATTGTTGGTCATTTTGCTTTCAGAAATTATCAATTTGATGGGTTCCACCTCCCTTTAGAGACAAAAGCAGTTATGGTCGACATCTACAACTTCCTTTTTAATCGTGTAGAAAGGTAAACTATAAAACCCTCGACATTGTTATTAGGAGATGCAAAGCTCATTGCCAACCTTAATTGCTTTTAGCCCAATTGATGTCCATTTTCGTTTTATGGAATCAATTCGAAGGATTTATTTATGCATAAGGAAGTTGATTCCCTTCGAATGAAGTCCATAATGAGTAGTTATAAGATATATATATATATATATATATATATATATATACCCCGGGATACCATTAGGAAGTGAACCTTTCGACTAAGTCGAAAGGTTTTCCTCCTTTTGAAGTAGTCCCAAATTATATTGTTACAACCTTTCTTCTTTACCTTTATAAGATCAATTTAGTTATTCCCATAACCATGCATTTAGCTTATGCAACACGTCACCATCACTTTACATTAAGTATGGATTTCAATGAAGACGTGCTGCAATGGGGAATATCTAAGTCGATCTTATATATAGAGCATAAATCAAAAGAGATTACGAGGAAAAGATTGAAATCATGTGCAATTGATCATTAGTCTAGCTAATGATCTTAATGAATCTCCTCATTGCCAACATCCATCATGAACGAGCCAAGTCTATTTTATTTATATCCAAAATGAGTTACCAGAAATTGAGCTCTCTTCCCAATTCAATTTTGGGTTTTTACAAGTAGAATTACCTTTATGAAAGTGTAGAAAAGAAGATAAATTCAGTATCCAGAATTTGCCCCTCAAACTGGACCCTTGGGTCTTATTTATAGATGTAGGCAGCCCACCTTTTGACTTCATGCTTTCGACTGAGTCGAAAGGTCAACCTTTTATATGCTAACTTAAACCTTTCGACTTCATCGAAAGGTTATGAACTCTTCGACTATGCCATAACGTTAGGAGTCTCTTGTGCTTCTTGGCTTATCTCTTTTGCTTCCTTGTTTTCCACCTTGTCAAAAGGTCTCCTCTTTGAATACTGTGAGAACCTTTCGACCTTGTCGAAAGGTCTGCCTCCCACATGTTGTTATAAATCCTCCGACCTCATCGAAAGGTTTGCCTCGTTATGAAACTTGCATTCTTGTCGAAAGGTTTGTCCTTCATATGCCATTATGAACATTCCACCTTTGTCGAAAGGTTTGCCACTCTTATGCTTTCATTTACCTTTCGACTTCATCGAAAGGTTTTCCATTTACATCTTTTGTGAACCTTTCGACCTAGTCGAAAGGTTTGTATTCACCTGAATGTTGTCGAGAGTCGTGCTTCTCTTCAATGTTGTCGAGAGGTTGCTTTTCTCTCTTTGTTGACTTCTGAGTGTTGCTTTTTTCAAAGAACCATTTGACGCTATCGAAAGGTATCCTGGATGTGCCTTTGCCGGTTCGAAAGGCTTGCTATGTTTTCGAAAAAGTCACTTTGGGGTGAAACCTTCAGCTTCAAAAGGTTTGATGTGTAGTTGAGAGATCACCATTGATTTCTTTCGAAAGGAGTTATAAATTCATAATTACTTGTTCATCTGTGTTGAAAGGTTGATCGTGGCGGGAGGTTCTATTTATTTTCCTTTGGATCAGAGGCTTTTGCACTATATGAGTAATTGGACTTTCTATACATCCTCCTTAAGTCTTTCATGATGTCTTGGACTATCTCTTCATCAAAAATTCAATTTTATTATTCTTCTTTTATACTTCGGCCTTCATGTAGATTTTATGGTTAACAAATAGTTTAAAAGCGATTTGAATTTAAAAATATAGATTTTCAAATATTTGAAAAGTTTTTTAAAATCGAATCATCTTTTTAAGCACTTTCTACAACACTTTTCTACTGTCGTTTCAACAACTTTAGAAATGAAGTTTTAAACTTAATGATTCTTTTCCAAATCGTTTATAAATATTTTTAAATAAATAATTAAATGTTTTAAAGATGATCTGTGGATTTTATAATTTATTTAAAAAGGTTTAAATAAATGATTTAAAGAAAAGCTGTCAAAATCAAGTGATTTAATCTTGGCTCCAAAAGCCGACGAGTAGATTAGATTTTTCTATTCATGAGATCAGGGTGAGGTGCTTAAACTAAGAAGATGTTGAAGAGCAACCAATGCCCTGGCTCACCTGGGCTCATATGGGCGAGGGATAGATAAGGACGAAATGTAGAAAATGAGTTAAGTATAAAAGTTTAAATTTTCAAAATTTAAATACTCATAGGTTACTTTCTAAAAAACTGATTTGATAACTTACAAAAGGAAGGTTTAAACAATTCCATATTTACTAAACAAAAGATTTTAAGATATATCTCTTGAAGATATTTTGATAAAGAAATGAACAAATCAAACAACAATCATCTATTTATAAAATATCATTTTTATCGATGATTGGATTTTGAAAAGACTGATGTCGGATCTTGGAAATCCCTATCCAAAAACCACATCGATCCAATTTAGTTTCAAATTAAAACATGTTGAAGATAAGATTATTGAAGGCAAAGATATTCATGTTGTAGAATAATATGCACGTAAATGTGCATATTTATACTTCCATATTTAATCTAATTTAATTAAATAAATGAGCACATAGGGTATTAACATGTTTAAACCAAAAATTAAATTGTTTTCAAGTCAACGTTTATTCATCTTCATATAGGGGCAAAATGGTAATTTTGTGCATATATTAATTTTGAGAATATTCAGTTGCACATTTTATTTTTATTTGTAGAAATTTGGATGGAAATATGAAGAGGCTTTCAAGAATATATGCACGCACCAGAGGAGTAAACAAAGGAATAAATAAGTAAATCAACTCATGCAATATGGAGGACCCCACCTACATACTTACCATGATCTTCAATTTGGAGCTAATGCACATGTTAGTGGACATTAAAGTTACATGCACACTTAATGGAGGATTAATTCATGATAATGATAACTTGGTGGCCACACTTCCTCAAGGGCAATTTGGGTAGTCTCCTAAAATATGATTAGGTTTTCAAAACATGTATAAATGCCCCTTATGTTTCATGTATGAAGCTCTTAGCACCACCTTGTAGTTAGGTTAGTGGTAGCAACAAATTATATGAGAAATAAAATGGCTTCCTAATCCTATTTTTCCACTTTTTCTTTTATTTTATTTTCATGCTCTTTTTTACTTACATGCTCTTTGTTAGCTATAAAATCCACCAGAGAACAAAGGCATGAAAGAAGATAAGAAAAGCACCAACATATACTAAAGTGAGTTTCGACAAAGATCATGAATGAAAGTTTCAAAGTTATCGCGAAGGCTTTTGAAAGAGTTGTAAGCAGCAGGCGCCCTTGCAGGTGATAAAATACGTGCAAGCCTTCGAAAAAGATGAAACAAAGCCACTTTTTCGCCTCTCTAAATACCTTTTGACACAGATGGGTCAGTAAAGACTACTTTAGAATCTCCTTTCAAAGGTAATGACTGTTAATCTCCCATGAACGCGCCAGACTTTTTGGAACTAAGGGTTTCACCTTCATAACAACCCTTTCGAAAGCATACACAAGCCTTTTGAACTGGTCGAAGCCAATGACATTAGAGGAAGTTACCACATCAATGCACTGACATAAATTCGAAAGCTACTTAACATCATCGAAACAATCGACAAATCAACATCTTTGAAGCGCCTATGGAAACCTATCGACAGAGTCGGAGGCACTTATTTAACTTCTGATAGCACCAAGGAAACATGAAGGAAAAAGCGCATTTGGAGTCCTTTCGACAACGTCGAAAGGTATTCTAAAGGAAGAAACAAGAAAAGATACTCATAACATAACATAGGCGGAAGGTTGGTAAAGGATACTATCGACTTAGTCGAAAGGTCTGGAGAAAGACAAAGGAAGCGCAAGGGTAAATTCGAAAGGCGTGAGGCATCATATAAAAACGGATCATTTTGACCATGTTGAAGGCATAGGCGTGGAAGGAGGCCGACCTGCATCTATAAATAAGACCCAAGGGCTAAGTTTTGGGTACCGAATTTTGGAATCCCAAATTCATTTCTTCTACTCCAATTTCATAGTTGCAATTAAACCTTCTTGAAACCCAAAATCAAATTAGGGATAAAGCTCTTTAATTGTAACTCATATTGGATTATTAATAATAGAGGGATCGTTGGATCATTAAGGATTTTGATGAGGATGAAGATCATTTAGATCATTAGCTGGTCTAATGATCCATTGCACATGATTCTAACCTATTCACCTAATTTATTTTTTCTATGCAATGCATATGATCGACTTGGGTATATACAGTCGAAACACATAATCATCAAAACCAACATTAGACAATGAAAATAAAAATGATGATGGGGTTTTGAAATTGGTGAATTTATGAAATTGAAGAATATCCGAGTCGGTCTTATACAAGGAAAACAAAGTGATGCATAGGTAGGTACAAGCTGGACCTGTCTCGAAAGAGTGGAACCCCTCTCGACTTGATCGAAAGGGGGGTTTCGAAGGAGTCCTAGTTTATAATTATCTAACGATTGATTAAAGAGGAACTCATTCGAAAGGGGTTTATCCCCAGCTACATCTGCAACCCTTTCGAAGGGGTTCCACAATGATAGTAGCGAAACCATGGGGTCGAAAATAGCTATGTAATATTAAAGAAACACGCATCCCTTTCGACATGATCAGAATGGCGAAAACAAAACTTTCGAAATGATTGAAAGGAATGAAAAGCCAAGATGGTTGGTTACTTTCGACCCACTTAAGGGAAAGGTTTCGAGTAGGATGCTACTTCCTTAGCCTGTATTCTTGAGCTAACTCTTTGAAGCCTTTCGATTAAGTCAACCTGGTCGAAATGTAAAGCTAACTCCTTAAACCCTTTCGATTATGCCAACCTAATCGAAAGGCAGAACAATTTCTTTAAAACACTTCATACTAAGTCAACCTGGTCGAAAGGTAGGTTTTGAAAAAAAGGCCTTTTCAATAGCCTAGTTTTGTTTGAACTCAATTACCTTTCACATTGCATTGGAGATGTTGACAAGTTTTCTTGTTAACATTTTTGGCGCTAGAAGGAGGGCTTGAACCTCCGACCGTGTCACTTTATTATAGACTAATTTTGGTTCATTTAACTTGCGTAGGAAAAATGAGATCTAAACGATTAAGTGGAATTGAAAAAGGAGTTGTTCATACCACCACTTTTGGGGACAACATACCTCTATCCTTTAATCTGGATGGGGCTGATCAAGGACAGCCTTCGTCACCAGCTCGACAAGATGATAACGCTACGAAGATTGAACACTTGGAGCAGCAGCTGCAAGAGATGGAAGAGCTACTTAAAATGGCATTATCACAGTATCTTCAAAGACACCAAAACCAACTCATGGAGAAGAGGTGGTTTCCCCTAGGAGAAATTTAAAACCCGACTCCACTGAATATAAAAGTAAAATAGACTTAACATCCTCCAAGAAGAAGGGACGTCTTCAGTCAAAAGCTAACCATCAAGGAAGAATTCTCGACAAGTCGCTTGAACAATCAGGAAGTTCAACATCAAAGGAGTATTGCCCGAACCAGAAAAATTACTGTAATGTTGAGGCTTATCTAAAAGTTGGAGCTGAAAAGGCAATAAAGGATGCTATGAATTCGAAAGGGAAGAGAACAATGGATAAAAATGTTAATGACAATGAAAGAGTGCCACCCTTCACTATTGAGATCATGGCTATAGTCATCCCGCTATATGTGAAGATCCCATCAATGAAATATCATAGGGTTACAGACTCGGATGATTATCTAATGGCTTTTGATAGCCAAATGGATTTGTACAATGCATCTAGAGCCGTCAGATGCCGATTATTCTCGGTCACTCTCCAGGGAGCTGCAGCAAAATGGTACAGACAATACCGGGAGAAACCATATATTCATGGAATTAGTTCTCTTGTGAATTCTCTACCCAATTCTACATTTGCAAAGATTCCACAATAGACTATACAGCCTTGGCAAATATAAGAAAAGACAGGGGTAATTCTTGAGATATTGTCTAAGGAGATTCAACGTTGAAGCTCTAAAAGCCAAAGACATGAATGATCGAGACAAGCTTATTATAGTTCATTCTGGCTTGATAGAAAACACCCCCTTCTAGAAATAGCTCTTTGTTAACGACTGCAAAGATTTACAAGACTTCCATTTCTAGGCTGACCAGTTCATCCTAATGGATGAGCTTTACTATGATAAGAAGAAAACTATCCTCAAGAAAGAAATGGGGAGATTTGGCCAAGACCGAGAACACAAAAGGACAAGATCGAAAGAGGCAATTGCTAACACAGTCGCTTTAAACAAGCCACTGTCTTACGTCTGTGACGTAGCTAAAGAAAGAGTCAACTTTCCGACCTCCTTTAAAGCTAAGAAAAACCATGAACAACGAAAGGGAGGGGATTACAGTGCTTATCACAGGGCCAATGGTCACAAGACCGATGAGTGCAGGGTTCTAGCTGACATTATCCAAAAACTGATCCGTGATGGTCATTTGAAGCAGTTCATTCAGGATCAGCAAAAAGCTCAACGGATAGGGGATGGTCCATAGAATCACCTTAGCAATGCTGTAAATATATTGGAAGATGAAGAACCCCTAAGCATGAGCCCACCAGTAATAGAATTGACGTGATTCATGGTGGGCCGCATTCTGTAGGAAATAGCAAGGGGGCCCAAAACAGGTATATTAAGGAAGATAATGGAGGCATTTACTCTGTCCAAGTGGAACCCCCAATGAAGAATCCACGTCTCAACATTCAGATGTCGAACCTTGTTGTCACTCCTCAAGAGATAAGAAAGAGGGTTCACCATCCTCATAATGTTACTTTGATGATTACTGCACAAATTGGATTATCCATCGTCTCTAAAATTCTTGTTGATACAGGCAGTGTAGTCAACGTAATCCTCAAGCACGCCTTCGATTAGATGAACATTCCTGGAGACAAACTGGAGCCAAGCATGGAACCTATATTTGTATTCAGCAACAAACGATCAACTCTGGTTAGACAGATAAAGCTGCTCGTGCAAATGAGGGTTCCACCGACCTATAGATCCTTCGAAACTATCTTTCTGATAATCAACCAACCCTCATACTTCAACGCCTTCTTTGGCAGGCTAGCTCCCAGCGAAATAGATGCCTTCCGTGAAATATCTCATGGTAAAATTATTGACAAAAAGAGGATGGGGGACTATTTGAGAGGAGAAGTTTAGCTCTCGAGAAATGTATTTTGCTACTCTAGACCAGTATAAAAGGGAGTATTCCGCTTACTTTGATTCTTCTACTATTTTACAGCCTTCGGATGATGGATTTTCACATCCAACATTCGAAGTGAAGATTAAATTTAATAAATCTAACAAATGTATGTATCAAAGGTACATTCCTTCTGGAGGCAAGAGAAAGGGAATTGATGCTAACTCTACAGAAGAAAACCCAATAGTCACAGAATTCGATTGTCGAGGGGAAATGGAAATGATAAAACCCATAGAGGACATTAAGGAAGCATACATAGATTCAGATGATGCTACCAAAGTGGTTAAGGTGGGAAAAGATCTTAATGGTGACTTAAAGAAGGATTTGATACAATTTTTCAAAGTCAAAGAAGACATATTTGCTTGGTCACATTCCGATATGGTAGGAATTGATCCAACGGTCATGTGTCATGCTCTCAACATCAATCCAGGAGCAACCCCCATAAGGCAGAGAAAGAGACAGATGGACAAGTACGATCATATGCTTTGAAAGCAGAACTTAACAGACTCCTTGAGAATGGATTTATTCGGTAAATATACTACCCAAAGTGGTTAGCCAATCCAGTTCTGGTAAAGAAATCAATTGGGAAATGGAGGACTTGCATTGACTACACGGATTTGAACAAAGCACGTCCGAAAGATTTTTTTCCCATTGCCGCGAATAGACCATTTAGTAGATGCAACAAGGGGGCACAAGATGTTGTCTCTCATGGATGCCTATTCAGGGTACAATCAAATACCAATGTTTAAACTTGACGAAGAGCACACTAGCTTCATAACCGAGTGGGGGATTTATTGTTACAAGGCAATGCCATTTGGGTTAAAAAATGCAGGGGCAACATATCAAAGTTTGGTCAACCGAATGTTTAAGGAGCAAGTTGGTCGGAACATGGAAGTTTATGTTGACGATATGCTAGTAGAGTCTGGTGAATCCGAAAATCATCTTAAAGATTTGGAAGAGATGTTCAGGGTATTGCGGAAATATCAAATGAAACTAAACCTACAAAAGTGTTCTTTTGGATTCAATTCTGGAAAGTTTTTAGGCTACCTTGTAAGAGCCCAAGGGATCGAAGCTGGTCCAGATCAAATTCATGCCATTAGGGACATGGCCGAACCTAAACATGCAAGGAAGTGATGAGTTTGAATGGAAGGGTGGCTGCCCCAAGTAGATTTATCTCTAAAGCTACCGATAAGTGTATACCCTTCTTTGATGTAATCAGGAAGAAGAAGAACTTTGAATGAGAGGAAGATTGTAGGAAAGCCTTTCAGGAACTAAAAAGCCTCCTGGAAAAGCCACCGATACTTTCTAGTCCCGAGAATGGGGAAACCATATACATATATATGGCAGTATCAAAGCACGCAGTTAGTTCAGTGTTGATTTGAGAAGGGAATGGGACACAACTTCTTGTATATTATGTGAGCAGACGGTTAAAGGATGTAGAAGTCCGATACCCGGTGATAGAAAAGTTAGACTATTGCTTGATTCTCATAGCTCAAAAGCTTAGAGCATATTTTCAAGCATTCCCGATCAGGGTATTGACCAATTTTCCTCTTAGCAAGTCTTTAAAAAACCAGAAACTTCAAGAAAGTTGGCAACATGGGGAATTGAGCTCAGCCAATATGACATAAAATTTCAGCCACGAGCTGCAATCAAGGGGCAAGCATTAGCAGACTTCATTAATGAGTGCACTAACTTTATCAAGGAGCAATTAGAAAAGGAGAAAGACTAGGGGTCTGTGTGGTAATTATTTGTTGATGGTGCATCAAACGAACAAGGGGCCGGTGCAGGATATGTAATAATCACACCAAATGGACACCGTTTACATTATGCCATTAAATTAGGATTCCCGGCAACTAACAATGTGGTAGAATTTGAATCTATGGTAGCGGGATTAACCTTGGCATTAGAACTCAAAATTCCATGAATACAGATCTTTAGTGATTCTCAGCTATTGGTGAACCAAGTGAAATAGATATATCAAACAAAGGACCCCAAGCTATCTTTATACATGAAGAAGAAACTAAGAATGCTTGCTTTTTTTGAAGACTTCAATACACCAAGTCCCAAGAGCGGAAAATTCACAAGCAGACTCCCTAGCTAAACTAGCAAGCTCAAAGGGAGCCCCGGAGACACATATTGTTCCAGTAGGATATCAGGAAATTCCAAGTATTGGAGAGGAGGCATCCAAACAAGTAAAAGAGTTATCATTTCTAACAAGGTCTCAAGTAAAATCACAAGGGGAAGAGAGAAGAGAAAGTAATAAAGAAATATCAGATGAAAGGGTTGACCAATCAAGACCAAGTAACATATATGATGACATCTGGATGTCACTCGTTCTTGAATACCTTGTTAAAGGAATACTCCCATCGGATAAAGGTGAAGCAAGGAAAATCAAGAGACAAGCTCCAACCTTTGTAATGATGGATGGAATCCTCTATAAAAAGGGATATGCTCTTCCCTATTTATGATGTGTGAGCACGAATGATGGAGTAAAATTAATGACTGAAGCACACGAGCAGTTTTGCGGAGATCATTCAAATGCAACAAAATTGGCAAAGAAAATAATGAGGCAAGGATTTTATTGCCTAGATATGGTAAGCCAAGCCATCAAGTATGTAGAAGATGTGATAAATGTCAAAAATACTCAAAGATTCCAAGAATGCATGTAAGTCAATTGACTATAATTGCAAGTCCATGGCCCTTTGACGTATGAGGAATAGACTTAACCAGCCCATTGACAATTTCAAAAGGAGGAGCAAAGTATGCCATAGTCGCCGTAGACTATTTCACTAAATGGGATGAAGCAGAACCGCTTCCAAAGATTACTTCTGGGAAGGTACTCAAATTCGTTATCAAGGATATCATAACCAGGTTTGGAATTCTATAGAAGATAATTTCTGACAATGGGACACAATTTGAGAGTGAAGAATTATCTCGCTTTTGCCACAAAAATGGAACCATTAAAATTTTTCATCCATCGCACATCCAAAAGCGAATGGGGCAGTTGAAGCTGCAATTAGAACCATAAAGACAATTCTGAAAAAGCGGGTAAACAAGGAAAAAGGAAATTGGATAGAAGAACTGCCGCTTGTGTTATGGGCATATCGAACATCCACCAAAATGGCGACCGGACATACTCCCTACTCTTTGACATATGGGAGTGAGGCGATGTTACCAATCGAGATTGAGATACCCTCACACCAAAGAATCGCCAACGTATTCAATAAGAATCAAGAGCTGAAAAAAGAATCCTTAGATTTAATACATGAATTAAGAGATGAAGTAGCGGTAAGAACCGCTAAGTATCAAAGAAGAATCTTGAAGTACTACAACTCAAAAGTGATAACTTGGTCATTTCACGAAGGAGATTTGGTACTCTGAAGAGTGATGGCAAATACCAAATACACCGCAGATGGACCCCTGGGGAAAAATTGAGAAGGACCATTAATCATTTGTAAAGTAACCCCCCCGGGAGCTTACAAATTATGCCGACCAGACGATAGTATGGTAACAAGAACCTGGAATGCCTTTAATTTGAATCCATATTCTCCAAAGATGAATGAATAAAGCATTTCTTTCTTCAAAAAGAAAATCTACATGGTTGGGAGTGAAATGCTCCTTATATTTGGATACTACCTAAGATGGTAGAAAGCCTATGTTCGTGTCGAGATGGCCATGGCAGAGGGTGGAGTGAGCCATTAGCCTTGCCTTAAGATGGCTAGGTTAAAGCACCGGACAAGCCTTTGGCCGCCCCACTGGTCAGGTCAAGGCACCTCCTGGAGGGAGGAAGGAGTAAGCCTTTAACAGTGCCATAATATGGCCAAGGTTAAACACCAAACAAGCCCTTATCCGTGCCAAGCTATGGCCAGGGCGAGGCACCTCCTCGAGGGAGGACGGAGTAAGCCTTTATCCGCGCCACGCTATGGCCAGGTTAAAGCACCGAATAAGCCCATGTCCACGCCACGCTATAGCCAGGGTAGGGCGCCTCCTTGAGGAAGGTCGGGTAAGTCCTTAGTTCTCGCCTCTAAGATGAGCTAACCAAGAGCACCGGACAACAATGGACTAAGATGTCCAAGCCCAAGAAGAGGCTCATCAAATAATGGACTAAGATGTCCAAGCCCAAGAAGAGGCTCATCAAATAGTGGACTAACATGTCCAAGCCAACGAGGAGGCTCATCTAACAATGGACTAAGATGTCCAAGCCCGAGAAGAAGCTCTTCCCATCATGGACTAAGATGTCCAAACCCGAGAAGTGGTATATCTCCAATGGACTAAGACGTCCAAACTTGAGAGGCAATTGATCAAATTACAACTACATACAAGACCTGAAGGTTTCATATATGTCAAGGAAGATGGAATCTAAAGAGAAAAGCAAAATTCGACCATTAAATACGCGAATTTGGGTTTAGGGTTGTTCATTTCGAGATTTCATCTGTTAAATACCTGAATCTGGGTTTTGGGACTTTCATTTCTAAACAACATCTATTAATACCTGAATCTGGGTTTTGGGATTTTATTAATCACTTACGGTCTTTATACCCAAATCTAATTTTCGGGATTATTGCTTGATTTTGCCTTAATGCCCTATTCTGGGCTTGTGGTTTCTGCTATAAAGACGATTGCCATGGACTTCTAGTTGTCCAATGTATGCCCTAATCTGGGCCGATGATTTCTATTATGACAACAATTACTATGAATTTCTACATACCCAACATATGTCCTAATCTGGGCTAGAAATTCCTTTTACAATGATAATTACTATTAATCTCTAATTATCCGACATATGCCCTGGTCTGGGCTCGAGATCTTGATATAAAGACAATTGTTGCTAAAAACCCAAATCTTCGTTTAGCAATGTCACTCAGAGGACTACATTTGGGATACTACTATCTGTATTCTGGGTATCTCATTGTTAATTTCCAAACTTCACAAATTAATGCCCTAATTTTTTTCAAATTTCATTGCTTCCTAAATCAAATCCCAAACCTAGGGTATAAAACAGCAGAGCCAAGGTTGCTGCAGACAACCATAAATTTCAAACTGGACTTCTTGATACATAAATTAGAGTTAAATCTAAATGATGCTCACCAACATCTGAATGAATGCTTTAGGATCATCCAAATATCTAGGAGATTTTCAAATACATATTAGAGTGGATGGGATACAAAGGCTTATTTTCTGATAATAACTTATAGCCTATATTTGTAGCTATTGACTATTTCCCACAAGGAGTCCGTAGACTACATTTATTATATGCATTAATGGCTATTGATTACATGCCTCATATCTTTTGAATCGAGATTATAACCAACTAACTATAAAAGCTTTGATATGCTGAAGCATACATATAAATATAAGCTAGCAATAGAGAATATCACTCACTTTGAATTTTGTAGGAAAAATAAAGTTATAAAGAGAGAGAAAGTTCTGAAATTTTTGTCCTAAAGAACAAAAGCTTCTTTCATACAAGAGGGGTGCAAAATGTTAGCCGTAAAATCAACCTAGAGAAAAAAGACAAGAAAGAAGATAAGAAAAGTGCCAACATCTACTAAAGTGGGTTTCAACAAAGATGATCAATGAAGGTTTCGAAGGTATCAGGAAGGCTTTCGAAAGAGTAGTAACCAGCAGGCACCCTTAAAGGTGATAAAACATGTGCAAGCCTCCAAAAATGATGAAAATGGAGAAACAAAGCCACCTTTCCGCCTCTCTAAAGACCAATCGACACAGATGAGTTAGCAAAGACTACTTCGGAACCTCCTTTTCAAGGCAATGAATGTTAATCTCCCATCAACACGCCAGACCTTTTAGAACTAATGGTTTCACCTTCAAAACAACCCTTTCGAAAGCATACACAATCCTTTCGAATCGGTCAAAGCCAATGACATTAGGGGAAGGTTCCACATCAATGCACAGACATACATTTGAAAGTTACTCAACATCATCGAAACTATCGGCACATCAACATCTTCGAAGCCCCTATTGGAAACCTATCGACAGAGTCGGAGGCACCTATCTAACTTCGGATAGCAACAAGGCAACATGAAGGAAAAAGCGCATTTCGAGTCCTTTCAACAACATCGAAAGATATTGTAGAAGAAGCAGCAAGAAAAGATACTCAAAACATAACAAAGGCAAAAGGTTGGTTAAGGATCCTTTCGACTTAGTCGAAAAGTCTAGAGAAAGACAAAGAAAGCGCAAGGGTAAATCAAAGAACTCTAAGAAGATGCCTTTCGACATCGTCGAATACAGACATGGCCTTTCGACTAAGTCGAAAGGCATGAGGCGGCATATAAAAATTGATCCTTTCGACAGTGTCGATGGCATAGGCATGGAAGGAGGCCGACCTGCATCCATAAATAAGACCAAAGGGGTCCAGCTTTGGGGACTGAATTTTGGAATCACAAATTCATTTCTTCTACTCCAATTTCTTAGTTGCAATTAAATCTTCTTGAAACCCCAAATCAAATTGGGGATAAAGCTCTATTAATTGTAACTCATTCTGGATTATTAATAAAAGAGGCATGGTTGGATCATTAAGAATTTTGACGAGGAGGAAGATCATTTTGATCATTAGCTAGTCTAATGATCCATTCCACATGATTCTAACTTATTCACTTAACTTCCTTTTGTCTATGCAATGTATAGGATCGACTCGGCTATATACAGTCGAAACACATCATCATCGTAACTGTTATCCGGGTTTTTGACCCAGCATCATCCAAGGGAAGATGAAACAACTTGATGAAGTCAGAATGGCTCAGAACCCGACTAAAAGGGCTAAGGCAATGAGTTAAAGAGAGCCAAGTCTTGTTACAAAGGAAACGACTGAGTTCGACTAAATCAAGAGACCAACGTCCGTTCAGTCCAATCAGCAGTCAAATACAACCAGCTAGTAAATCGTCATCAAAACAGAGCAACGTGCAACGACACCACATGAGCAATGTCAATACGGGGCAATGAAGTCATTTCAAACATCAAACTCCAAAAATAGTCTATGTGCATGGATCGCCAGCGATCCATACAAAATCATGGATCGTTGTGGCATGAGGAAAGCAAAGATGGCCTAAAAGATGGATGCAAAAATAGGCTATGTGTATGGATCGCCAGCAATCCATATACCATGGATCACCAGATATCCATACTTGAACACAACATCCTAGTGAGCTAGAGCAGTAAAGCAATTGGAAAGCTGCTAATTCATTAATCCGCAAGCGAGTTAAGTCTGTGGGTCGCTAGCGATCCATGGTTTTGGCTCGGGTCGCGAGCTAAACTCCTCTAGGTCGCCCTTTGTCCACTTACGATCACTTAACAAAGTGGCCTAGCCCAGAAGCTCTCCGATCATTATAAATACTGTCCTGCCAGCAACATAAAGTGGATCTTCTCTAGGCTGATTGCTGAAGCTCTGTTCGAAACATTCTTCACTCTCTACCTCCCTCACAACAATCTCATATGGGATTCACTGTGATTCTCCAGTGGATTCGAACTCCGGGGTTTCAATCTAGCTAAGTTTAATCAAAGGCTTGGTAATCAAACACTACTTGTAACAACAATCAGTCTTAATAAAACTATAAAGTGGACGTAGGCTTTATTAACAGCCGAACCGCTCTAAAAATTTCTTGTCTTCTTTCATTTACTGTCTTTTTCTACACTACTATCTGTGTTATTGCTCTGTCTAAACAGGGCTGGTGCTTTTAAAATCAAACCAAGGTTTTGATCCATTTTTTAGGTTAAAATTTTGGTGCTTTCACTGAGAACTCCTACTCAGGATCCAGATCTAGCTATCCACTTTGGACCCCATAGGTCCAGAAGTTAGATCCTCAATCTTTTCCTGAAGAATCTACAACTTGAAATCAATGGCTTCTAGAAGAAGAAGAACTGCCTCTGGAAGATCCATATGGACAGTAATAGCTGGAGAAGATGTTAATGTCCAACAAACTGAAGTAAATGGTGCAAACTTGGGAAATCAGGTGTAAGCATCCTCCAGCCAAAACGAAGTTGTCACCAGGGATGAGTTGAATATGATGGTTAATGAGATCAACTAGAAAATGGAAAATAGTTAAAAGGCTCCAATGGACAAACATAACGCTCTCTTAACCCTACAGTCAAACCATGCTCGAAGGACTATGGATGAACCTACGAATGCTATAGAACAGGAAAATTCCTCTATTTCAGCTCTACTTAGAAGAAACGGAAAATAGCCACAAAAAAGGGTAATAATAGGACATAATGTGAAAGAGAATGTGAATACTCCACCCGCCGCAAGGCAACCAATTCTGAAATTGAATCAGGGGGCCAAGACCCCGTAAGAAGATATAACTATGGATCTCTTTGATTCAGAAGATGGAGAGCAGGACAATCAAATGGAAGAAAACGCCAACGCGTTCGATGATGCTATAAACGTCCAAATTGCCCCAGTTAGGCCAATTGTGAACCAATGGTGTCCCGCCGGAGTGGCTCTCTCCCACAGGAGAGCCTATGCCTCAACCCACGCGCCAAGACCATTTGCAAAGCCAAATACTTGGTGTAGTGATTGATTTCCATCCCTCGGGCTACCGAACATCGGAGGCATACATAGCAGACATGGTCAAATGGTTGATGGACGAGAGTAAATACCGAAGATATGATGAATGGAGATCTGCTCCAAGTCGGACACCCTTTACCGATGAAATCTTGAATGAAAGGTATCCAGACAAATTTACTATGCCAGCTATCCCCTCCTACGACGGGACGAACGACCCAAATCACCATTTATACAAGTATAGCTAGTATATGGACGAAGCCAATGTTTAAGAGGCTGTTCGCTGCCGATGTTTCCCAATCTTTCTAGAAGGAGTTGCGTCTATGTGGTTCACCAGACTTCCACTGAGATCTATTTCTACCTTTGACCAACTAGTAACAAAATTCCTTGACCAGTTCAGGCTCCATACCGTGCAACCAAAGGATATCATGTCCTTATTCGGATTGTTCCTGGGCCCCAATGAGTCGTTGAAATCTTTCTTGAACTAGTTCAATACCGCGGTGATGGAAGTAAGAAACCCCAATGAGGACATGGTTTTTATGGCATTAGTACATGCCATTCACTCAGTGATTGAGTTAGGGAAATGGATTAAAATTAAGCAGCCTACCACCAGGAATGATTTCAATCATAAAGCAAGCCAATACTTAAGATTATAGGAAGCACAAGAGCTGGAAAGAAAGTCTGCTAGTGTGCAACCGATGAACATCGGACAGAGCGATGTAACAACAAATTAAAACACGTGTGATTCTGGAACTGCTCAAGGAGTCGCGGGAAAAGATGGGAATCAAAAGAGGAGAAATCATAACTCTAATAAAATAAATAGCAATGGTAGCAACAAAAGATTTAAGGAGTTCAGATAGGAAGAATATACCCCTCTAAATGACACTCTGGAAAATATTTATCTTGAAACATGGAAAACCAAAGAATAGAAGAAAACCACTAGAAGAGAGGCAACTGAGCAGCAAAAGCGCTCAGGGAAATTCTGCCGTTTCCACAAGACACAGAGCCATAATACAAACGAATGCCATCACCTAAAGAATCTCATTAAAGAGTTAATCCGAGACAATAAGCTCTATCAGTACGTGAAAAAGCCACAAAACCTGAATCAGCCTGCGACCCCTCAGCCTCCTAGAGAACAAAGAAATCAAGCTGGAACTAGTGGCGAAGGCTCGAAACGAACCAACCATAGGCTCATTATTGGAACGATATCCGGGGGAACACAACCCGCGCAAAGGAGTTGGGCAGAAATGGAACGGTATGCGATTTCGTTGAAACATGCTCCAAAGACTCATGTCTTAAAATAGATGATGATTCCCTGGTCAAGCTGCAAAAGGTTCTCAGTGATGATATAGTGTTCCAAACTCGGGACACCGAAGGGATCGAAGCTCCAACTCTCGATCCGATGGTAGTGACAGTTGGAATCGGACCGGCCGTAGTTCAACGAGTGTTTGTCGATAGTGGAAGTTCTATTAATATACTTTTCAAAGTACTTTTGACCAGATGAAAATCAGCATGAAAAGAATCTCTGCATGCCAAACAAAGATCCAAGGGTTTACTGGCGAGCCCAAGCAACCTGTGGGAACAATCGACCTACCTATGGTGCTAGGAGAGGGCGATCGAAGAGTCACCCTCATCCAAACTTTTGTAATTATGGATGAAATGTCAGAATACAATGCCTTCTTAGGGCGGCCTACCCTAGTAAATTTCAAAATAGCTCCGGCCTAATGGTGTCTAACCATTAAGTTCCCTAGTGCATATGGAATTGGAGTGGTGAAAGGAGATCAGTGTGCTGCCAAAGAATGTTACAATGAAGAATTACACGAATTCAAAAGAAAGGAAAAGGGGAATGACGTAGGGAGAACTATCCACATCTATGAACCCTCCGAGTAGCAACTATAGAGCCTCCCCTGGCTTGGGGACCATAGCCGATTCGGCAAGGCTTTCGACCCTAGAAAGAAGAGCTCAGGGGAGGAATGGGAGGTGCCGGTAGAATTAACGGTGTCTATCCTTGTCGACATGGACGACCCAACTAAAGTTTTGAAAATTCGATCGCACCTTGGAAACAAGATGCGTATGGAACTTACTAAATTTCTCCGTGCTAACTTGGATGTATTCGCGTTGACACATTCCGATATGTGTGGGGTGTCTCCAGAAATCACATGTCACGCACTGAATATAGACCCCAAATTCACACCAGTAAAGCAAAAAGGCGCAGCCTAGGCCTCGAACCATCCAAGGTGCTAAAAGAAGAAGTGGATAAGTTAATGGCAAACATTCTTATCCATGATGCAACCTATCCAGAGTGGGTATCTAATCCGGTCTTAGTCAAAAAGTCCAATGGGAAGTGGCGAACCTGTATCGACTACTCAGACTTAAACAAGGCTGGCCCAAAAGGTAGCTTCCCTCTCCCCAGAATAGACCAACTTATGGACGGAACGGCATGAAATGAGCTGCTATCACTCATGGATGCATACTCCGGGTACAACCAAATCTTGATGCACGAACCCAATCAAGAAAACACTAGCTTCATCACCGACCTAGACCTATACTGCTACAGAGTAATGCCATTTGGTCTGAAGAACGCAGGAGCAACTTATCAAAGGTTGGTAAATACCATGTTCAAGTGGTAGATCAAGAAAACGATGGAGGTTTATGTAGACAACACATTAAAGTCAAATCGCGAGCTGCTATTAACCACCTGGACAACCTCGCTGAAATGTGCGAGGTACTCCGAAAGTATGGGATGAAAATCATTCCACTCAAGTGTCACTTCGTAGTGGCCTTCGGGTAAATCCTTGGATTCATCGTAAGTGCCAAGGGCATCGAAGCAAATCCTGACCAAATCACGGCACTACGAGAAGTCTAAGTTTCAAAGAATAAGAAGGAACTGCAAAGTTTAAATAAAAAAGTTATAGCGCTAAGTCGATTTATCTCAAAATCTACCGACAAGTGTATACCATTCTTCGATGCGCTGAAGAAAGGAAAGAAGAACTTCGAATGGAGTGAAGCTTGTCAAATAGCATTCGAGGAACTACTACGACACATGGAGGCTCCACCAACCATATGCATTGAGCGCCGCTATGGTCCATGAAGTGGAAAAATCCTACGACCCATTTATTACATTAGCAAGCGGTTTACTGGAGTAGAGAAAAACTATATGAAACTGGAAAAGCTAGCGTATTGCCTCCTGATCGCATCTAGGAAGTTATGGTCGTCTTTCAGGCCCATCCAATTAAAATGTTAACTGAGCAACCCCTAAAGCAATTGTTATACCGACCAGAAACTTTCGGGGGACTACTGAAGTGGAATATAGATATCACATACCACCCAAGGAAAGCCATCAATGGGCAAGCATTAGCCAACTTCATCGCCGAATTCACCACATGGGATGACGACGAAGAAGTTTAGTTGGATGTAAGCACACAATGGAAAATCTTCGTCGATGGCGCATCTAACAACCTCTATTCGGGAGCAGGAGTAGTGCTTGAAACCACCGTAGTGAAAGCCATTAGCTATGCCTTACGCTTGGAATTCCCTACTACAAATAACGAAGCGGAATATGAAGCACTGTTTTGCTAGACTGAAAGTTGTGAAAGAACTCATATAAATTTATTCACATATACAGCGACTCCCGGCTGGTCGTCTTTCTTGTAAAAGAGGAGTACCGAGCACGTAGGGAGAATTTTTCCCCATACCTGTCCATAGTACAAGACCTGGTAAGCGACATAGAACACTACACTATAACTCACATTCCACAGGAGCAAAACACTAAGGCAAATTATTTGGCTAAACTGGCAAGTTCTGGAGAAGCTCGGTCATTGGGACAAGTCCTAGTTGAAACTAGAACCGACCCAAGCATAGACGAAATGGACGTCGACTAGATCCTCGAAATCACCGTCGAACCAGATACGTGGATGACACCGATAAAGGAGTATTTACTTAGAGGTACTCTTCCACCTTATAGGAATCGATGGAAAAAGCTTCTCCAAAAGGCACCGCGATTCATGATACAAGATGGAGTACTATACCGAAGGGGATTCTCGACCCCCCCTCCTAAGGTGCATGTCCGATGACGAAGCTCGATGAATTCTAAAGGAAGTGCATGAAGGCGAATGTGGGGACCACACTAGGGGCAAACCCTGTCAAAGAAAGTCCTCCGGTACGGATGCTTCTGGCCAATAATAAACCACGATGCTGCAAACTACGCCAGAAAATGTGATCGCTACCAAAGATTCAGCAAAATTAAAAGAACTCCTTTAACGGAGCTAACGCAGATGGTCAGCCCGTGGCCATTCACAATATGGTGAATAGACTTGATTGGCATCCTACCAATAGAAAAAGGTGCAGCCAAATATGCTATACTTGCCGTAGATTATTTCACAAAATGAGCCAAAGTGGAACCGCTGGCCACCATAACCACAAAGAAAGTCATTAACTTTGTTACTAAAAATATTATTTGCAGGTTTGGTGTGCCATAGAAATTTATTACTGACATTGGAATCCAGTTCGAAAACACCAATTTCAAAGACATCTGCAAATGCTTCGGGATTGAGAATAGTCTCTCTGCAGTAGCTCATCCACAAGCAAACGGGCAAGTGGAAGCAATAAACAAGATCATCAAACCCACCATCAAAAAGCGACTAACTAAAGCCAAAGGAAGCTAGGTTGACGAACTTTTACTCGCACTATAGTCTTACCGAACCACCCACAAAACGACAACTGACCACACTCCATTCGCCCTAGCGTATGGCTAAGAGGCAATGATCCCTGCTGAATTGGAAGTCCCCTCGCATCGAAGGCAAAATTTCAATCAAAAGAAAAAGGAGTAGCTACTACTCGAATCGCAAGATTTGATTGATGAAACAAGAGAAGAAGAGGAGTTGAGAACCGCCACCCACCAAAAAAGGATCGCACGGTACTTCAGCTCCAATTTTCGCAACAAAACTGTTGAAGTGGGAGACCTTATGCTCAAGCGAGTCTACCCCAATCCGAGGGCCTTCAGACCAAACTGGGAAGGACCGTACGTCATCAGTCAAAAGCTAAGAGATGGAACTTTCAAGATAACAACTGTCGACGGAATACAAATTCCCAGGGCCTGGAATAGCAAATCACTCCACTGTTACTTCATTTCAAAACAACTTTATGTACTCTCTATTTCTTTAGCAAATAAGCCATCCCGGAATGACGGAGGCATTGTAAATTGGAAAAAAATCTGCCCTGCTTTCCTTAATAAAATTTGATTCACTCTTTTGAACCGGCAAAACTTTGTTCATAATAAATACTCGCTGGTTGGATGGAAGCATATTGACTCAAGCCGCTGGATCGTCGGAACCCGATCCTTGCCTAATAAAAACCGTGATAGCTCTGGCAACATCGGGAAGGCCTGAAACATACGCTTCTCGCATTGTCCGAAGATTGGAAACGACGAGGAGCGTCTAAAGCTGTGCACTCCATAAGCCGCGCCAGAACATACGCTCCTCGCATTGCCCGAAGATAGGCAACGCCGAGGAGCACCAAAAGCCGTGCATTCCATAAGCCGTGCCAAATCATACGCTACATGCATTGCCAGAAGATAGGAAACGTGGAGCAGCACCAAAAACCGCACATTCCATAAGCCGCACTAAAACATACGCTCCTTGCATTGCCCGAAGATAGGCAACGTCGAGGAGCACCAAAAGCTGCGCATTCCATAAGCCGCACCAGAACATACGCTCCTCGCGTTGCTCAAAGATAGGTAACGCCGTGGAGCACCAAAAGTCGCGCATTCCATAAGCCGCGCCAAAACATATGCTCCTTGTGTTACCCGAAGATAGGCAACACCGAGGAGTGCCAAAAGCTATGTATTCCATAAGTCGTGCCAAAACATACGCTCCTCACGTTGCCCCTAGAAAGGCAATGTCGAGGAGCGCCAAGAGCAATGCATTCCATAAGCCGTGCCAAAACATACGCTCCTCACGTGGCCCGAACATAGGCAACACTAAGAAATTCCAAAAGCTGCGCATTTCTTAAGTCGCGCACTAACTCTTAAAAAACGCAGGTTCCCCACGCTAACCGAAGAGAGGCAATGCCGAGGAACATCACCGAAAAATCACCCTCCTAAAGCGTAAACTCTTCACGTTGTCTGAAGATAGGCAATGCTGAGGAGCATCAAAACAGAATCAACGGGCCATGTCGATCCAAAACACAATGCATCTCATAACCAGTGCGTGTTACACAAAAAATCAACATTTTGACTAAGTCGAAAGGTCTTTCAACAAAGACAAGGGAAAAGAAGCACAATCCAAACCTTTCGAAGGAGTCGAAGGGATGCAGTCATTAGTATTTAACAGTCCCAAACCTTTCAAAGGAGTTGAAAGGTTCCATCTCTTAGTATCTAAGAAGTTCTTACCTTTCGAAAAGGATGAAGGAGTAAAGCAAGTGTGAGCAACTCCATAGTGACCTTTTCGAAAGCATAGCAAGCCTTGTGAACCGGTTGAAACACATCTAGAGTACCTTTCGACAATGTAGAAAGGTTTATGAAGAAAGCAACACTCACAAGTCAGCAAAGAATGAAAGACAACCTTTCGACAAAATTGAAGGGAAGCACAGCTCTCGATAACAGTCAGATGAATAGCAACCTTCCGACAAGGTCGAAGGGCTCACAACAATCAACTAAAGAGTAACCTTCCAACAAGGTCGAAAGGTTCGAAACAGTATAAAGGAGACAAACCCTTCGACATAGTCGAAAGGTTCATGAAGACATAAAGAAAAGAAAACCATTCAACAAAGTCAAAAGATCCATAATATAAGATGAAAGGCAAACGTTTTGATAAAGTCAAAAGGTTCACAGCTGCACATAAAAGGGAAACATTCCGACTCAGTCGAGAGCATGGAGTCGAAAGGGGGGCCGCATGCATCTATAAGTAAGACCCTAGGGGTCTTTTTTTAGAGATCCGAATTGTCTCATTCTAACCTTGTATTTTCTTAATCAATACATTGTAACCGTAATGGAGTGCTGATTTGGAGATTTAATAAAATAGAGTTTTTCATGGATAGAGAGGGAAGTCTTATGCTCTAATAATTACTTTACTGTTTTCTTATACTTTTGTTGGAATAACTCCTAATTACAGGTTCAATATCATCGAAAGGCTCTTGTCGACAAGGTCAACAACACTTTTTATATAGTTACTTACTACAACCTTTCGAAGTCATTGACCCTACAATCCTAACCCTTCGACAAGGTCGACAACTTAATTGGATCAACATCCACCGAAACCTTCCGTAATCGTTGAATTTATGGTTTAAATCTTTCGACAAGGGTGATACTACATTTGGACTAAACATCAACACATGTACCTTCTGAAGTGATCAAATTTGAGGCCTAAAGCTTTCGACTAAGTCAAATCTCCTCTTTAAATATTGATACTTGGACTTACAAGGCCTAATCCAAAAGAAGTCGTTCCTATACCTTTCAACTAGGATCAAACATACATCATACAAGTGATATAACCTTTCGACAAGGTCGAAAGCTTCTACATGTCCCCCAAGAAGTTTGATATCCTACTTAAACCCAAAGAGGTCTATCAACCCAACCTATCGACAGGATTAAAATCAACCTTAAAGGACCATCTTAAAGGACTTCAACTTAACCAAAAGAAAAGGTTTTGAAAGAAGAGCTTATACAAGTTCAACTAAAACGAAAGGTAACTTAAATCAAAGACTCAACCTTTCGATGATGTCAAAAGTCTAAATTAAAGGAAATCCACAAGGGTATCATATCCTTTATCCAAACTAGTCTATCCTCTCTTCTTGGAATAACTTTGGGGTGTTAATAAGAAATCTTGTTAACATTTTTGGCTCTGGAATGAGGGCTCGAACCTCCAACTTGGTTATCCCCTTTATACTTCTATCCACTAATCGCCCTTGGATCAATTCAACATCAAGTTATCCACTTTGGTTTGAACATGGCTGGAAGATTTGAAAGATCTGAACAAGGGTCTTCTGAACCATACTTGACAAAATTCTCCCAAGCAGACATCAAAAAGCTCCAATTAAGATGTAGAGCATAGACTAAGGCTCGAAGCCTTAAGGATTATAAATAAATAGAAACTAGAATCTTATGACCCTAAAAAATGGAGTCTAAATCCTTTTCATGTAAGCCATACCTCAATCTTTGCACTTGAAAAGAAAACAACTGGAAGTGACAATGTCTTTAGTCAGAGGAGATGCTTTCGTCATGGTTGAAGGAGCTTCCTTCCGTCTCCTTCCACGAATGTCGTTCTTTTGCCATCCGCAATGGTTGATTGGGCTTTCGTATTAGTTGATTTAATTAGGGAATGCCATTCAAGGTTCAGAAGACACTTCCTCAAGCATCAAAAGACATGCTTCTGCGAAGACTTGTTCGTTTTGCTTGTATTGACTTTCTACCCACCGCAACAATAGTTCCCTCCATTACAGTTGACCTTTCGCATGGGTTGTCCATTTCATCGGAGTCGTTCCTTTAGCTCATCCTTTCCGCAAGAGTTGGTTCCTTCCGCATCTTTTCGAAGTGCCTCCTTTTGCATCTTTGTTAGACTGCTCCTTCCGGTGCTATCATCTTCCAAAGATCTTCCTTCCGCCATTCATGACCTTTCGAAGGTGTCATTCCTTTCGAAGATATCGGAGGGACTTAGGCGCACAGATACACAAAGTACTACTTTGGTCATCACCACACAAGCATTGCTCCGCCTACATATTCCTGCCAAAGTTCTTCCCTTCAAATTCATTTCAAACACTTCCTTCTGCAACTGTTCCTCTCGTGATACATTGTAACACCCCAGATTTTTGGAAACATTATTTAAATATTTAATTAGTTGAATTAAATAAAATAATGTGTTGATTAGGAGATTGAGAATTGATTTTAATTAACGTGTAGCCATACCATTTAACCATGAATTAAAATAAAGAGTTAACTTGAAATAGAGGAGGGGTAAAATAGGAAAGAGGCTATTCCTATTATGACAACCCACATTTCGGAAGGTTTAAATCGACAATAATCCACATATATCCGACTTAAATAATCCGGAACGTAGATAATCAATGAGGTTAAGTAAAAGAAATAAGAAGATAAGAAGAAAACAAAACATCGAATCTCACAGCGGAAATGATAAAATATAATAATCAAATAAACAATTCATGAATTTGTTTACGATACATTTGATTATAATCTATACACATTTATCAGAGTTATATATACATCAAGAATAAATAATCAATACAGCAGAATAGCATGATGCAGAGGATAATATTAATAGTAATATACCAAAACTTTGTCTTCGTCTTCCTGAGAATAGTCTTCGATACGCTGGAAAAAAACTAAGGACTGACCCGAGCGTAATGAAAAGACAACACTCGAGTCAGGACTAAAATACTCTTATGTAAGTAAATTAATATCAAAAATATGAGTGCAATAACTTAAGAGATGTTACGGGTTTTTTTCCATCTCCTAAGGATCCATTAAACTATTTATATAATAGTATACGCTATAATAGATAATGTCTATTAGTAAAATAAATATCAAAATAGCGTTAAGGCTTTACATTGGTCTACCTTACCACATTTGTACAGTTTTAAACCAAAGTCGTATTGGGCTCGTATAGGGATAAATATGACAAGGCACATGAGGCAATGCCCAAGGTAGGATTCTACCAGTTTACCCTTTTTGGCTGGTCGTAACCCATCCGAGTCCGACCGCGATAATCAATCCAAACGACAAAAAGTGCACCCATCGAATACGAAATCACAATAGTAATACAAGGGATCAACGTCGCTAGAGGTAGCTAATCTCATTGGCCAAATGTAGGCTCTTGTTTTAGTCATTTCAATTATGACACGAGTGTCAAGGCTATCCATAATTGTTCTCTTACTTCATTCTAGTAAATGTCGCCAATTCAACCACTACATTCTGGATATTTTCCACCGCATACACAGTTGTCAAAGTAGTTCCAATATTGACAGAGAGTATGCCAATAAGAGGCCCCGGTCTCTTTAATAACCAAACGTTGTTTAACACACCGGTTGGTACTTTAATATTTCGAAAACAATTCGTATTTGATATCAAAATATCATATTCGCTTCAAAATCAAATCTATTTTGAAATTTACCATATTCACTTCAAAAATCAAATTATACTACAAAATATCAATTAAATTCGATATATCGATTTCACTTCGAAACTTGGTTCGAATTACAATTTAGGTTATAACTTCACTTTAGTCTAATTCGTATTTAAATTCAAGATTTAAATATACACATTCCACCCTTTGACTAGTTTGGATTTTAGAAAATAGTTTTAAAATAGGTAAATAGTTAAAATAGATTAATAGAAAATAGTTTGAGTAATAAAAGTGGTTTGTATAGTAAAGTAGTTGGGAAAATTAAAATAGTTTGAATATTTAAAGAAAATAGCTTTGAAATAATTTATATTTAAAATAATTTATTTAAAAATAGTTTCCAAGCCAAACTGATTCAATTCCAAAATTTCCAATCCAAATCAATTACCATTTCGATTTACTCGATTAAATTCCGATTTCAAGTCGAATTTTAATTTCAATTCCAAATTAATTTAAATTCCAATTTCAAATTAATTTCAACTCTAATCCAAATTTTAAACCATTTCGATTTATATCAATCGCAAGTTCGATTTCCAAAATATTAATTCAAAACACTTAAATCAATTTTTCCATAAATATTCAATTTAAAATCCAAATATTTAAATATAATTGAATTCCGGGCTTAATTTCGAAATATTATTCTAAGTCACCCTTTCTTAGAAATATTCAAAGTTCAAATAAAAGTTCAATCTTTTAAAACAAATCAATTTTCTGAAATTCACATCCTACTTCGATTTTAACTTAAAAATCTCAACTTCGATTATTAAAAAAATTTCGTTATCAATTTAAATTTCAGCATTCCGAGCTCAAATTCTAAAATAATTCAATTTCCAAAAGTTCGATTTTATTTCTTAAATCAAATCATTTTAAACAATTCCAACTCGAAAAATTTAAAATCATTTTATTTAACCAATCCGGTGTCCGTAAAAATTTCCCTATCCTATGGCCAAGTGAATCAATTATTTCAATTTAATTCCAAAGATGTATATATATCATTTCAATCCAAATCAAATGTCATAGGTATATATCATTTCAACCTATTTCTTAATCTATTCGAAATAATTCAATTTACAGTTTTATATACTGTAAATAATATACAGGATGATAACATGATATATAAATAAACATCCAAACATGCAATATATCAATCAATAGCATTCAGCTCAATTAATCATCCAAACAATCAATATTCACAACAGTCAACCAATTATCGATAAATTAGGGATTTTTCTAGCAGTTAAATTCTAATTCAATTTTAACTATCGATTTACATTCTATTAATTTAATTAATCCAGATGTCAATTAAATGTCAACTAAAATATAATAGTCAAACGTGAGCGTAAAACACTCACCTCTGATTGAATCAGAAAAGTCCAAACTCTCCAAACAATTTCGAATCCAGCTCCACAATGTAAATGACATCGTCACGATTTCAACGCAAAAATCCACGCTCAAATCTGACCTCATATGAACATGTTATGAATTAATACATATTAGAGATTATATAATTTCATTTAAAACTTAAAAAAAATAATTAATCTAATTACCGTTTAAACCCTTAATCCCCTCACTCTCGTACGTGTCTTCCAGCCGAACCCATCTCCACGAACCAAGAATTCACGGGTGTTAAGAAATCCAATCTATGGTTTCGATGACGACAATTATACAATGGAAATCGAATATACATATATATTTATATACAAGTACTTACTAGAACAACAAACACTAGAAAGACAAGAACGACACTCAAAGGACACTATAAGAGACTACAAGTCGATGGGTACAAGAAAGTAAAAGAAAGGAAGCACAAAAACAAACATGCACCATATCAAACGTCTAGGTGCACAAGCCAAACGTCTGAAATAGTTCTCTGGAAACAACCAACAGCCTAAACCAGACGTCTGGTAATAGCACTCAGACGTCTGATCTTCTACTATATTCAAAAATATATAGCATTAGACGTCTGAAACAAATACCAGACGTCTGAATTCAAACTCGAACTTCATATATAAACTATAACTGCCACATGTGAATGGACATCTCCGCTTCTCTTTGCCGCAACTCTTCACTCTCAACAGAAGCAACCTTAGAGGATTCATTAATGGATGTAACTACTCAAGATATCTATCTACAACTATATATAGCATCAAGAATCAAGAGAACGGAACTTACTTCACTTACTTACGCTTTCTAATTCTATACTCTATTCTTGATCTCTGCACTCTATTAATCTTTACTTGTATTCACTCTTCCATATACTCAGTTCTTCATAGACAATATTCCTTAGAAATATATTGGAAGCAATTGTACTAATTAGTCAGCATCCATGTTATATTAGAACACACATTTGACAAGAACAACTCATTGTAACCAAGCCTATTCCTCCGGGCGAAGCGAGGGTTATTGATAGTCGAATTTCAAACGGGGGCTTCGGGACTGGACGTAGGACGGGAGGTCTGAACCAGTATAAAATTCTGGTGTGCTTATTCTATATTTACTTGGATTAATATTATTTTAGTTGCATCTTATATTTTGTCACATATACTTGCATATACACTACACGATCCACCCCGTAGACTTTCAATTGGTATCAGAGCAAGGTTTTATCAAAGTACAGTAACATGTGTTTGAATCACTTTAATATGTCAAGTATTTTTCAAGAAGGCCAATCCACAACACGTCCCCCACTTTTTAATGGTTTTAATTATGCATATTGGTCAACACGTATGAGAATTTTTATGGAAGCTAATGGATTAGAAATTTGGTCAGCCACTCAAAATAAATATGAAGCACCTAACACTGCTATGAACACATGGAATGATGCACATAAAACCGCAGCTTCTAATAATGCCAAAGTTATGATTGTTTTATTTTGTTCATTAGATAAGAATGAATTTTCGCGTGTCATGTTATGTAACACTGCATATGATATTTGGCGAACCTTACAAGTTACACACGAAGGCACGAACAAAGTTAAGCAAACTAAAATTTCAATTTTGCAAAATCAATTCTCATCATTCAAAATGAAACAAAATGAATCTATAGTAGACATGTACTCTAGATTCCAAACTATTCAACACGATTTAATGGCACTAGGAGTTAAATTCAGAAATTTTGATTTAGTATCTATAATACTCAATTCTTTAACTCCAGAGTGGGAAAGAAAAGTATTAGCTATCGAAGAAGCTAATGATCTCTCAACGCTCTTTGTTGAAGAATTGATAGGAAATTTAATGTCCTATGAAGCTAATCTGCAGGCAAGAAAAGAACAAAATTCGGAGAAGAAAAACATAGCATTTCCAGCAACAAATGAAGACTCCGACTTAGTTGAAGAAGAAACCGTATTTATTGCCAAAACCTACAACAAATTCAAGAAGTTTAGGAATATGACCAGATTTCAGAAAGGAGGAAAATCAAGCTCAACAAATCAAACGTCAATCAAATGTTATGAATGTGATCAATTTGGACATATGAAGAAAGATTGTCCCAAGCTCAACAATGATAAAACGAAGATCAAATTTAAAATATTCAAAAAGAAGAAAGCTTTCAAAGTAACATGGGATGGCTCGGATTCTTCATCATCATCAGATAGTGACAGCGATAGTGAGGAAGAATAAGCTAATGTATGCTTTATGGCACAAACTGATGAGGTATGTCCCGAACTTAGCTATGATGAATTATTAGAGCTTAGCATGGAATTAGATGATAAATATAGACAAATTAAAAAATTGAATAAAGAACACATAGCCAAAATAAATCGATTAGAACTTGAAATAGGAATGTTAAAAGATGAAAAAATTATTTTAGAGGAGGAATTAGAATTATCTCAAGAAAAAAATAAAAGTAGTTTAGTTGAATATGAGACTATATCTATTGACTTTGCAAAAGTTAAACTAGAAAAGGATAACTTGTTAAAAGAAAATATCGACTTGAAAAGTAATATAGAAACATTGAAAATTGAAAATTTTGAATTAAAAGAAAAATTAGATAAAATTACAAATAATGTTTCAAAATTTAATAAAGGAAAACAAGATTTGGAAAATCTTATCAAAACTTCAAAACCTTCAGGTAATAGAAATGGAATAGGATTTAGAAATATCCCTAAACAAAAAGGGAATAATATTAGGAAGCATGGTTTTATTTATCAAAAGACTAAAAGATCACCTAAGTCTAATACGAATACCAAAAACATAAAAATTTGGATTCCTAAGACAAATAATAATTTGATTAGACAAAAACATATTAATAATTTTCTAGATAATGAAGTCTATAATAAAAATTATGTTCATAAAGGTATCAAACCTTCTTGGGTGTGGCTACCTGCTCCTCCTAACATCTTGGACCCTAACAAAGTATATGGGTACCAATTAAATCATTTTTATCTTGCAGGTACCCAAAATAAAAAATAAGGAGAAATGGATACTTGATAGTGGATGCTCCAAGCATATGACCAGAAATGCAAAAATGCTATCAAATATAACATATATCGATGGTGGAACGGTAACTTTTGAAGATAACTCAAAAGGATACGTCATAGGCATCGGAGAAGTCATCGACTCTTGTATTTCTAACTCTCCTATTATTACAATTGTTTTGTTAGTAGAAAATTTAAAACACAACCTACTTAGCATTAGTCAATTATGCGATAAAGGTTTTCAAATTAATTTCGAAAAAGATAGATGTAATATTTTCGACAATAACAAACAACTTATCTTTGAGGGTTTTAGAAACAAAAATATTTATGTCTTAAATATGAATATAAATCGAAATTCAAACTTATGCTTAACAGCCAAACATGACGATCCATGGTTGTGGCATAAACGATTCTGTCATATTAATTTTAAATAAATTAATAAATTAGCAAAATATGAGCTAGTTAGAGGTTTACCTAAAATAAATTATAAAGTAGAAAATTTATGTGACGCCTGTCAAATCGGTAAACTAAAGAAAAGCTCTTTTAAATCTAAAAATAATATTTCTACAAAACAACCGTTAGAATTATTACATTTAGATTTGTTTGGTCCAACTCAAGTTCGATCTATAAATCACAAAAAATATGTTTTCGTAATAGTTGATGATTTTTCAAGATATACATGGACCTTATTTTTAAAACATAAAAGGGACACTTTTCGTATGTTTAAAATTTTTGCAAAAAAAATTAAAACTCAAATGGATTTGAAAATTAAGAATATTCGAAGTGATCACGGTGGAGAATTCGAAAATGATCTTTTTACTAATTTTTGTATTAAAAGGGGCATAAGCCATAATTTCTCTTTTCCCCGCACACCAAAACAAAATGGTGTAGTAGAAAGAAAAAATCTTACGTTACAAGAATGTGCACGAACGCTATTAAATAGTAGTGGTTTACCAAAACATTTTTGGGCTGAAGCTATTGCTACGGCTTGTTATGTTTTGAATCGAGTAACCATACGACCTATGACTAAACATACTTGCTTCGAAATGTTTTTTGGAAGAATACCTAAAGTATCATACTTCAAAACTTTCGGATCAAAATGTTTTATATTAAATACAAAAGATAATTTAGGAAAATTCGACCCGAAGGCCGATGAAGGAATCTTTGTTGGATATTCGGATCGTAGCAAAGCATATAGAATTTTTAATAAACGTACTAACATAATTGAAGAAAGTTTACATGTTTCATTTGATGAAAATTTCCTTAACAATCATACTAATGACGATGAAGAAATTATTCCTGTAACAAATACAACAAACTCATCTAATACTGAGACAAATGCACAAAATAATACTCTAGTGTCACCCCCTAGGATTCTAAAAGATCATGCAAAAGATAATATTATTGGGGATCTTAATTCCAGAGTAACTAGAAATCAACTTAACCAAATAAGTCATATTGCATTTTTGTCAAATTTTGAACCAAAAAATTATAAAGAAGCTTCAAACGATGATTTTTGGATAATAGCCATGCAAGAAGAATTAAATCAATTTGAATGTAATAATGTTTGGGAATTAGTACCAAGACCAGAAAATCAGTCAGTTATTGGAACAAAATGGGTATTTAAAAACAAAGCAGATGAAAACAGAAATGTAGTTAGGAATAAAGCACGTTTAGTCACTCAGGGTTATAATCAAGAAGAAGGTATCAACTATGACGAAACTTTTGCTCCAGTAGCAAGACTAGAAGCCATACGTACATTACTTGCTTTTGCAAGTCATCACAATTTTAAATTATTTCAAATGAACGTCAAAAGTGCTTTTTAAATGGTTTTATTAAAGAAAACGTATATGTTGAACAACCTCCATTATTTGTTCATGAAAAATATCCCGATCATGTTTTTAAATTGCACAAATCCCTATATGGTTTAAAGCAAGCCCTCCGTGCCTGGTACGAACGTCTTAAGAATTATTTAATTACATCTGGTTTTCAAATAGGTAAAATAGATACGACTTTATTTATCAAATGAGAAAATAATGACATCTTAGTTATACAAATTTACATATACGATATTATTTTTGGTTCAACTAACGAATATCTTTGTACTCAATTTTCAAATATTATGAAAAGTGATTTTGAAATGTCTCTAATGGGTGAATTAAATTCTAGGTTTACAAATAAAACAACTAGAAAATGGTATTTTTATTCATCAAAAAAAAAATTGTAACGATTTATTACGTCGTTTTGGAATGGATAAAACTTCGAGCAAACCAACACCAATGAGTACTAGTGTTCACTTAGAAAAAGATGATAATGGAATAGATTGTGATGAAATTTTTTATCATAGTATGATTGGCTCCTTACTATATTTGATGGCTAGTCGACCCGACATTATGATGAGCATATGTCTTTGTGCCCGATTTCAAGCAAAACCAAAAGAGTCTCACCAAAGAGCCGTTAAACGTATCTTACGATATTTATCTAGTACTAGAGATTACAATATGTTTTACCCTAAGGGATCATCATTTGAACTTGTTTCATATAGTGACGTGGATTTCGGTGGATGTGAAACAGATCGTAAGAGTACTAGCAGAACGTGTCATTTTATCAAACAATCGTTGGTTTCATGGTTTAGCAAAAAGCAAAACTGTGTCTCTTTATCCACTTGTGAAGCCGAATATATTTCAGCGGCCTTAGCATGTGCACAAATGGTATACATGCAACAAACGCTTAAGGATTTCAAAAAAGTTATCGATAAATCACCAATATATTGCGATAATACAAGTGCAATAAATTTATCGAAAAACCCTGTAAATCACTCACGTACTAAACACATAGATAAACGACATCACTTTTTACGCGACAATGTAGAAAAAGGAATTATTACATTAGAATACGTAAATACTGAGAATCAAATAGCAGATATTTTCACAAAACCACTAAATGAACAAACGTTTGTTAAACTACGACGCGATTTAGGAATATGTTCTTTTAATGATCTTATCAGCTAATTCTAAGTTTCATTCATTCTATTTTTGGTTAAAAAGTTTTAATCCACAAACAAAATCTTGTAACACTATTCAACAAGTTTTTAGAATGTTTGTTTACTGAAAATAACTATTTATAACTTTTTACAACATGACTAAATAGCTCATACTTACAAATAAAATACAGATCTTATATTGGTTCCTTTTAGAAAAAATAAAAGCAAAACAAAAACATGTCTTCTGACAACTCTCACCCCTCTTTTTCAACACCAACCTCGGATAGTTCAACGGATACCCCTCATCGACTTCCTACTCCTACACAAGGTCAAGAGTCGACCTATAAGTGGTCCTCCTACCACACGGGATTCACTCTCGACAAAAAATGGTCCAAACGATCACTATTTGGATCTCATAACACTAAGGAGAAAATCGATGATATACATCATTATCAAAAGCAACAAATGGATTTACAACGAGAATTATATTTCGAACAAAAAGTCACTGCAAGACGACTGATTTGCAATTCACGAATAAAGGATGTACATGAACCACTTCAGATTCCTTGCAATCCTCTGGATCCTTCTGCCTCTTCTCGAACACCTTGGGATCCTCCACCTAGGCAATTCTCTGGTTCCCCAAAAACCAACGAACGTGGAAATATTTGGTCTCCACTCAAGCCGTGGAAGGATAACAAATCTGAAGATTGCAATGCTCCATCTTCATCTAAATAAATTTGTTTATTTTCATTGTATTTTCATCTAATTATATTTGTATTTGTTTTTCAAAAATAATAATATTATGTTTCAATAAAATCGATCCCTCGAAAATCAAGCAAAACCTTCAAAAAATAAGACTATTTTTAAACATACTGCAGATTTCAAACGTCTGATCAATGCCATTAGACTTCTGACACACTTATATCACACCGTTTTTTTAATACTGAGAATATGTCAGACATCTTATAGATATAACCAGACGTCTGAAAATTGTCTCTGCCTCAAACAACATACAAAACGAACTATTTCAAACGTCTGAAGTTGTTACCAGACTTCTGAACGAAGTATTTGGCTTCTTAACATAAAAATCAGGCCATATTCAGACGTCTGACAATATATCCAGATGTCTGATAAAACTCTCTGTCGTCTAAAATTTACATTTATGCCTATTTGAGACGTCTGCCTATAACACCCAGATGTTTGAAAATGTTTACTGTCTTCAAACTAGGGTTAAATCAGACGTCTGATTCACTTCCCAGACGTCTGAAATTCAATCGACAACTATTCGCAACCTTAAAACAACTGTATTTCAAATTTACCAAATTACATTTCATTTCGTTTTCTCTTTCAAATTCGAAACCCTATTTCTCCAAATCACCATCGCCTTAGTTTTGCTCGATTTCATGGCGCCCAAAACAAAAAACCCTAGAGTTTCTAAAAGAAAGCAAGAACAGGCTACATCCTCCAACCCACAAGTATGCTCCGATGATCAGATTGAGAAATGGATGAATCGAGTACCTCATTCTATCAAAAGATATGAAGATATCCAAAAGAAAAAGCTACACACAGGTACATTCTATAATTTGCTTAAATTCCATATGTACGATTTGGATGAGATGTGTGAAAATGCTGGGTTACAATGGCTGATTTCCTTTAATTCGAATAATGTTCAAATCGATCAGCTTGCAATATATTTTTTCTATGCTAATCTAGATAGCACGACCGTATGGAATACAGATAATGATGATAATTGGCTTTGGTCGAGTGTTTACGGCAACACTATTCGACTAACTCCGGGAATTATAGGCCGTACTCTAGGTTGTTCCAACTCTGAAGAAGATTTGTATAACATCCCGGATATGCGGCTCAAACCAAGAGATAACATTACCCATCAAATTTGGGAAGATGAAATGCCACAATTTGCTTCAAAATACTTACGACCTAAGGCAAGACTACTCACTAGGATGATAATCAACACAATCAATTCTCGACTTGGCAGCCATGAGCAAATAACAGAATTAGATCACAAAGCTCTATATGCTATCTTTAGTGATACAAGGGTAAATTGGGCGAAATTCATATTTGACGAGCTTAAACATTATTGGACCCGATCACATCCATCAATCATTTACCCTACCTACATCATGCGCCTTTTGCATGCCCACAATATTCCATCATACTTATCGACTTTTGAGGAGATTTCCCCCAAGTACGCCTCCACAAAATTCTTCTCTCTTATGCACTTACCAGAAAATACCCTGGATTTTATTTCTTTTGAAGAATGGACGCAACGTCATCAACAAGCTATGTCTTAACAACCACCACAACCATCACAAGAGGAAGAACAACATCACGAACACACTCCTCCTCCTCCTGTACCTTTTGACTACCCGGGCCAAGATGACATTTTGGAGACTCGCAGTGAAACTAATCCAATTGAAAGCATTCGAGATTTAACACACCAAAATCAACTTATATTATCAAGAAATCAAATGTTATTGGCTAAGCGAATCGATAGCTTTGAAACAACATTTGCTACTCGCCTACAACAGTTGAAACGTCGCTTTCAACAACATTATCTATTCTAAAAGAGGTTCTCCAACGAGTTCGTGGCCCTACACCACCTTCGGAAGATTGGCCAACTCAACCGCCTTCTCCTCCTCCTTCAAAACATTCTAAACTTTTTGAAGAGGAAAAAGAACCTCTAGAACATACCCCAAAATCTCCTAGAAAACAAGCTACTTCTTCCCAAATTGAAGATAAAGGAGATGATCAAGCCAAAACTTCCCCCAAAAATCCTTAGATTTTTAATAGGTTTCATCTTTTGTATTATAATGAAATATGCATGTAATCACTCACTATATTTAATGGTTATAAAATACCTTTTGGCTTGTTACTTATGCATAATTATTTAACTCTCGTCTATTCATGATAATATGTTTATTGATTATATCATACATGTTCCTGTATTAATACATTTTGATAATGTCAAAGGGGGAGAAATAATGGTAAGCACATATTCAGGGGGATATTTATAAAATTATATCTAAGTACATTGTATAGTTGTCATCATCAAAAATAGGGAGAATGTTAGGAAATCCAATCTATGGTTTCGATGACAACAACTATACAATGGAAATCGAATATACATATATATTTATATACAGGTACTTGCTAGAACAACAAACACTAGAAAGAAAAGAACGACGCTCAAAGGACACTACGAGAGACTACAAGTCGATAGATACAAAAAAGTAAAAGAAAGGAAGCACAAAAATAGACATGCACCATATCAGACGTCTGGGTGCACAAGCCAGACGTCTGAAATAGTTCTCTGGAAACAACCAACAGCCTAAACCAGACGTCTGGTAATAGCACTCAAACGTCTGATCTTCTACTATATTCAAAAATATATAGTATCAGACGTCTGAAACAAATACCAAACGTCTGAATTCAAACTCGAACTTCATATATAAACTACAACTGCCACATGTGAATGGACATCTCTGCTTCTCTTTGCCGCAACTCTTCACTATCAACAGAAGCAACCTTAGAGGATTTATTAATGGATGTAACTACTAAAGATATCTATCTACAACTATATATAGAATCAAGAATCAAGAGAACAGAACTTACTTCACTTACTTACGCTTTCTAATTCTATACTCTATTCTTGATCTCTGCACTCTAGCAATCTTTACTTGTATTCACTCTTCCTTATACTCAGTTCTTCATAGACAATATTCCTTAGAAATATATTGGAAGCAATTGTACTAATTAGTCAACATCTGTGTTATATTAGAACACACATTTGACAAGAATAGCTCATTGTAACCAAGCCTATTCCTCCGAGCGAAGCAAGGATTATTGATAGTCGAATTCCGAAGGGGAGCTTCAGGACTGGACGTAGGACGGGAGGTCCGAACCAGTATAAAATTCTGGTGTGCTTATTCTATATTTACTTAGATTAATATTATTTTAGTTGCATCTTATATTTTGTCACATATACTTACATATACACTACACGATCCACCCCGTAGACTTTCAACGATCGCATCCCCCTATTGTCGATCGGAACTAGATCCATGACCACCTCTACAAGCACCGCCGCCAGCACCCCATCGCTGCATCTAAACCCTAAGGCCACGACCACCTTCAAAATACCTCGCGCCTCTAAGCTGAACGCCGCCTCCTTGTTCGAGCAGTCGCCGCGGCTCGCTCGAGATCGAGGCTCGATCGTCTTCCTCTGTTGTTGGTTTTTTTTTCGATCGGGATTCTTTTTTTTTCTCAGATCTGTCGTAATTTGAAATGAAAAGAGAAAGAGGAAAAAAAATGTAGGCGGCTGAAACGTGTGAGTGATGTAGATATTTATATTATTAATAAATTTGAAAATATCTGACGTTTAACGTCCAAAATTTCTCGAGCTCCAAACGAAATGTGTCGCCTAGCGTTTATAATGTTTTACCCCTATTCCGAAGACAATGGAACTAGTTTTGAGGCCTAATTCAATCGTATGTGGAAGATAGCTTTTCGAATTGAATTATTTATTTAAATTTTGAATTTAAATTCTACGCGTTTCAAGCTCGCACGGCCAAATGACAAGTCCAAACGCTACGAAACTTGAAATCTTACAATAATTCACTATTACGGATCCGATGAAACTAGTTTCGTCGAAATCTGAGATAGTGACCAGAATGGCTGTTTTACTCGTCAATTTAAAATATAAAATTTTCAAATTCTAGTTATTCACATTTTAAATCCAATTTTGAAAGTAAATGATCTCCATTCATATTTATATAAAATTTGAATCAATTTCCGATGCCATTTTCATTCATATTAAATTCGAAATTTCATTATTTAAATAATTGCAACATAAATTTAAACAATTTAATTACCCGATACATCAATACTAATAATTCATAAATTTTTATTTTCAACCATTTTTTTATTCAAAAATTTTATCAAATCCTATAGTTTAAAACAGTTAAAAATACGGGTCGTTACATACTCCCTGACTCAAAACTTTTCATCCTTGAAAAGGCGTTAAGTACAGAATTTAACACTTGATATATTTTCTCAAAATAATTAACTTATAAAACATAACCGTCTTATTTACAAAACTATTACTACGCTTCTACTACGCCATTCCGATATCAGTTTTTCGGAAAATATAATTTATATAGAAAAACAAGTTATAAAATTTTCAAAACTTAAAAAAAATATTCTAACTCTCGAATTTAAGGAAAATTTCGGCAAAGTCTCCTTTGCGGGGCTCGATCAGAAAAAAATTTACAATTCAATATATAACACAATATACCAAATAGATATCAAATATACATCTCATCTCAATGATGAGGCATCCCGAAGGGCAAAAATATAAAATCGCGGTATGTAATCCGAGATACATATCTTATTATTAATAATACGAGCGAGTTCGCTTATATTAAGCAAGCAAAGCATATAAATCACCGTATACGCCCAAACAATCTTCGTTTGTACCTATCTCAACTCAATTTGGAATTTTAGTCACTTATAATAAGATGTAGAACATGCATAAGTTCAAATAAGTATAAAACATGCATTCTGAATCCAAATCTCAAGCATGAGCACACATATGCAACCATACAACCATCATATGCACTCAAAATAATTAAACAAGGATCTACAGCAAAACAAATAATCCGACAAATCAATATTCATTCAATTCAATTCATCACCATCACAATTTAAATTTCAATGTAAATATTTAATTTATACACTACCATTCTTCTAACGTCCAAATTTTATTAACATTTAATCGACTCAGTTTCAAATAATTTCAATTATTAAATTTTAATCCTTATAAGTTTTATTATTTGAAGCAATTTGTCAAAAAATAAACTTTTTAATCATACCAGACTTCCCAAGTTTCATAATATTCAGTACCATATTCGTATGCACCGAGATATACCATGTTTGTAAAAATATTTTTCAAGGCATTCACCAAATAAACTCTATAAATATAATTTAGGACATATGAAACTTACAGTCAGATTAAGCTATAAGCACACTGCAAAAGAATATAGACTAGGTAAATTTAAAAAATACAACTTAACGCTTTGTAGTGCTATCACCAAATAGACTAAATGTGAGAGGCAAAATAGCTGAACCGCCAGCGATGTAGGAAGATGAACTAATAGCTCAAAAATAATAACTGAATGTTACTTATAAGTTGAGATATCCAACTAATATTTGTGTTGAAAAAAAATTGTATACGAATACATGTTTTTCACCGTAGGAGAGTTAAAGCAGTAAAGAACCAACATACAGGAGCATGACTATATAAACAGTACAAAAACTAAAATCTGGTTTAACAATAAGTAATGCAAAATCAAGATCCAATCAAAAATGCTTCAGTTATCAAATGAATTTCTACCTTTTTCTCCTTTAGATCACAAGATTTCATTCCTATTGATATTTTCTGTCAATATAACAGTCTTCTCTAAGGTGTGAATCTATGCTACTTTTATATTATTTGCCATCAGTTGTAAATTTTTACAACTATGATTAACTGTTCTCATGCTGTCAGGCATGAGTTTGAGACATAATGTTACAATTACGATTCATATTTAAGCTAGCCTGGAAAGCATTTAACTAGAAACTCTTGGCCAGTCAAAAATTTGAATATATTATGTGGCTATTAGTAAAAACTTAACTTTCTCTTCAACATTTCTTAAGAATAAATACAAAGCAGATGTCTGCAAGAAGAAATAGTATGCAAATAAACAAATAATGAAATAAGTAATTATATATAAACAAATTATTATACCCAATAAAGCTATTGTTCAACTTACTACAAAATTTTAGGGCTGGAGTGATGATTTTAGCCAAGCACCTTGTTCATATTTTAAGATTCACCCTTTTATTTAGAAAATTATTATCACTCTTCATAGCTATATGCACATCTGCATTTTCTTTGTTTTCATATTAAATTATTTAACACTCAATTTTTCTAAACTCACTCCACTTGCATTTAATTTATTTATATCCAATTTAAATTAAATTCAATTAACCATATTAATTTTACCTACAGTCATTTATTTTTATATTCAATTTCTTACTCACTTAAATTACATTTCATTTTAAAATTCAAGTTCATATTCATTTTATAGCTTAAACGAAATTAATCCACTTTACTAATTTGTCTAGTTTCATTTAATATCCAACTCAATTTATTTAATATTAAGTTAAACTTCATTTAATTTTAATCTATTATTCATTTTATTTAATTTTATTCAAGTTAAATTTTCTTATAATCCCCGTTCAACAAATTTTAATTTTTTTTTTTAGCTTATTAATTCTCAAATCTATAAATTATTCAATTTATTCATTCAGAATTTCAATTTATCTAATTCATTTCAAATACATTTCATTTTATTATTTTATCTACTTCATTTCAAATGCAATTCATTTTTATTTAAGCTTTCATGAATTAACTATATTTTATTTACTTCATTTCACAACTCGATTTATTTAGCATTTCTTAAGTTAATTATTTTATTTCGTATCTCAAATCCAAATTTTTCTTTTGTTTGCTCAACCAAAAATTTAACCATTTTAAATTAGGTTTTACTTTCCTATTCAAATTTATAAGTTATAAACTTATTGTTTGCTTTTCTATGCTATTTTCAATTATAAGTTCAAAACTATTTTCATATACTTATTAAAATCATACTTAGAATATTTTTTTTTTCAAAATCAAAACTTATTTTAATCGAAAATAAATTTCTTTCGGTATCAATTCTCACTTAGAAACTTGGAAATGAATACTGGCGATGCTGCAGTCATCTCCAGAATTATTTCACAGCGGCCAAGCGAGTTTAATGCTTTTATTTATTCAAAAGTCTTTTCAAAATACATTTCTAGTCAAAACACTTTCAAATAATACTATTATTAATTTTTATGGCTTTGAAAAACAATTTTGAAAACAAAAGTATTTTAAATTCTAAAATTCTCAATTTCTCAATTTTCTTTTCTTTTATTTTTCATTTCTATACAAATTTCCTTAACTTATTACCAAACTAGTTCATTAATTTACAACTTGATCATTTTATCCAATTCTTATTCTAATTGATTTCAATTCAATTTAATTATCAAATTCTTCATAAAATAAAATCCATTAAGTATTCGTTTTATTTTAACTCAACCAATAATCGATGATAATTAAACATTATCATTGCCTAACAACTAACATTCATTAATATCATTATATATATATAACATAATTTATGAAAAATTAATTTCATTTACCCGATTTCAAAACGATATTATGTCGACTTGCCTCGGTTAAGTGTTTAGAAACCCCTATCGATGACACGGCGTCCCGCACATCGATCAGAATTTATAAACAACTCAACGGATAAGTAAACACAATATAAAATATTTTACAACACTAATAAGTACGCTCTCTCATGAATATACACTCAAAAGACTCATTCTAGGGTATTACTACCCTATCTCTAATGAGTCAACCCCACAAAGCCAGGGTTATTGCTAAACCTAGCCCTGATACCAACTGTGACGACCCATATTTCGGAAGGTTTACATCGACAATAATCCACATGTATCCGACTTAAACAATCCAGAACGTAGATAATCAATGAGGTTAAGTAAGAAAATAAGAAGAGGAGAAGAAAACAAAACACAGAATCTCACAGCGGAAACGATAAAATATAATAATCAAATAAACAATTCATGAAGCTGTTTACGATACATTTGATTATAATCTATACACATTTATCAGAGTTATATATACATCAAGAATAAATAATCAATACAGTAGAATAGCATGATGTAGGGGATAATAATAATAGTAATATACCAAAACTTTGTCTTCGTCTTCCTGAGAATAGTCTTCAATACACTGGAAAAAAACTCAGGACTGACCCGAGTGTAATGAAAAGACAAAACACTCGAGTTAGGACTAAAATACTCTTATGCAAGTAAATTAATATCACAAATATGAGTGCAATAACTTAAGAGAGGTTACGAGTTTTCTTTCCATCTCCTAAGGATCCGTTAAACTATTTATATATAATAGTATACGCTATAATAGATAATGTCTATTAGTAAAATAAATATCAAAATAGCGTTAAGGCTTTACATTGATCCACCTTAACACATTTGTACAGTTTTAAACCAAAGTCGTAATGGGCTCGTATAGGGATAAATATGACAAGGCATGTGAGGCAATGCCCAAGGTAGGATTCTACCAATTTACCCTTTCTGGCTGGTCGTAACCTATTCGTGGCCGACCTCGACAATCAATCCAAACAACAAAAAGTGCACCTATCGAATATGAAATCACAATAGTAATACGAGGGATCAACATCGCTAGAGGTAGCTAACCTCATTAGCCAGACATAGGCTCCTGTTTTAGTCATTTTAATTATGACACGAGTGTCAAGGCTATCCATCATCGTTCTCTTACTTCAATCTAGTAAACATCGTCAATTCAACCACTACATTCTGGATATCGTCCACCGCATACACAGTTTTTAAAATGGTTCCAATATTGACAAAGAGTATGCCAATAAGAGGTCCCGGTCTCTTTAACAACCAAACGTCGTTTTACATACCGGTTGGTACTTTAACATTTCGAAAACAATTCGTATTTGATATCAAAATATCATATTCGCTTCAAAATCAAATCTATTTCAAAATTTACCATATCCACTTCAAAAATCAAATTATACTACAAAATATCAATTAAATTCGATATATCGATTTCACATCGAAACTTGGTTCGAATTACAATTTAGGTTATAACTTCACTTTAACCCAATTCATATTTAAATTCAAGATTTAAATATACACATTCCACCTTTTGACCAGTTTGGATTTTAGAAAATAGTTTTAAAATAGTTAAATAGTTAAATAGTTAAAATAGTTTAATAGAAAATAGTTTGGGTAATAAAAATGGTTTGTATAGTAAAATAGTTGGGAAAATTAAAATAGTTTGAATATTTAAAGAGAATAGCTTTGAAACAGTTCATACTTAAAATAATTTATTTAAAAATAGTTTCCAAGCCAAACTGATTCGATTCCAAAATTTCCAATCCAAATCAATTACAATTTCGATTTACTCGATTAAATTCCGATTTCAAGTCGAATTTTAATTTCAATTCCAAATTAATTTAAATTCCAATTTCAAATTAATTTCAATCCAATCCAAATTTTAAACCATTTTGATTTATATCAATCGCGAGTTCGATTTTCAGAATATCGATTCAAAACACTTAAATCAATTTTTCCACAAATATTCAATTTAAAATCCAAATATTTAAATATAATTGAATTCCGAGCTCAATTTCGAAATATCATTCTAAATCACCCTTTCTTAGAAATATTCAAAGTTCGAATAAAAATTCAATCTTTTAAAACAAATCAATTTTTTGAAATTCACATCCTACTTCGATTTTAACTTAAAAATCTCAACTTCGATTATTAAAACAATTTCGTTATCAATTTAAATTTCAGCATTCCGAGCTCAAATTCTAAAATAATTCAATTTCCAAAAGTTAGATTTTATTTCTTAAATCAAATCATTTTAAACAACTCCAACTCGAAAAATTTAAAATCATTTTATTTAACCAATCCGGTGTCCGTAAAAATTTTCATATCCTATGGCCAAGTGAATCAATTATTTCAATTTAATTCCAGGGATGTAAATATGTTATTTCAATCCAAATCAAATGCCATAGGTATATATCATTTCAACATATTTTCTTAATCTATTCTAATTCAATTTACATATTTATATACTGTAAATAATATATAGGATGATAACATGATATATAAATAAACATCCAAACATCCAAAATATCAATCAATAGCATCCATCTCAATCAATCATCCAAACAATCAATATTCACAACAATCGACCAATTATTGATAAATTAAGGATTTTACTAGGAGTTAAATTCTAATTCAATTTTAACTATCGATTTACATTCTATTAATTTAATTAATCCAGATGTCAATTAAATGTCAACTAAATTTATCAACAACCGTTAATAAATTTTAATTCACTATACTATAGAAATTTTTACAACATAAAAATATAATAGTCAAACGTGAGCGTAAAAAACTCATCTCGGATTGAATCAGAAAAGTCCAAACTCTCCAAACAATTTCGAATCCAGCTCCACAATGTAAATGACATCGTCATGATTTCAACGCAAAAATCCACGCTCAAATCCGACCTCATATGGATATGTTATGAATTAATATGTATTAGAGATTATATAATTTCATTTAAAACTTAAAAAAATTAATTAATCTAATTACCATTTAAACCCTTAATCCCCTCACTCTCGTACGTGTCTTCCAGCCGAACCCATCTCCACGAACCAAGAATTCACGGGCGCGTCCCCCTATTGTCGACCGGAACTTGATCCATGACCACTCTATAAGCGCCGCCGCTAGCACCCTATCGTTATCGCGCACACGCATCCCCAAATCACCGCACCTAAACCCTAAGGCCGCGACCACCTTCAAAATACCTCGCGCCTCTAAGCTGAACGTCGCCTCCCTGTTCGAGCAGTCGCCGCCGCTCGCTCGAGATCGAGGCTCGATCGTCTTCCTCTGTTGTTGTTTTTTCGATCGAGATTTTTTTTTTTTCTCAGATCTGTCGTAATTTGAAATGAAAAGAGAAAGAGAAAAAAAATGTAGGCGGCTGAAACGTGTAAGTGATGTAGAAATTTATATTATTAATAAATTTGAAAATATCTGACGTTTAATGTCCGAAATTTCTCGAGCTCCTAACGAAATATGCCGCCTAGCGTTTATAATGTTTTACCCCCATTCCGAAGACATAGGAACTAGTTTCGAGGCCTAATTCAATCGTATGTAGAAGATAGCTTTTCGAATCGAATTATTTATTTAAATTCTAAATTTAAATTCTACGCGTTTCAAGCTCGCACGGCCAAACGATAAGTCTGAACGCTACGAAACTTGAAATCCTATAATAATTCACTATTACGGATCCGATGAAACTAGTTTCGTCGAAATCCGAGACAGTGGCCAAAATGGCTATTTCACTCGTCAATTTAAAATATAAAATTTTCAAATTCTAGTTATTCACATTTTAAAACCAATTTTGAAAGTAAATGATCTTTATCCATATTTTTATAAAATTTGAATCAATTTCCGATGCCATTTTCATTCATATTAAATCCAGAGTTTCATTATTTAAATAATTGCAACATAAATTTAAATAATTTAATTACCCGATACAACAATACTAATAATTCATAAATTTTTATTTTTAACCATTTTTTTATTCATAAATTTTATCAAATTCTATAGTTTAAAACGGTTAAAAATACGGGTCGTTACACCTATATCCTCCAAACCTTGGCCATGTAAAATTATACATATTCATTTTTCTTTCTCAAATTTTAAAATAAGTGGCCGGCCACCATTAACAAGGAAAAGAACAAGAAAAGCTAGGAAGAAGCTAATTCAAATCAAATCTATTCACATCTCAATCTCTATAATCTCTAAAGCTTAGGTGAATAATGTTTACATCTCATTTTTTATTGTATTTTCGGTTTTTAGATGATTGCCGAATATTTTGCATTGATTTTGAATGATTTTGAATGATGGAATCATTATATATACATGCTGATGATTTATGTATGTTCATATGGATTTTATGATAAGTTTTAATGTGAAAATTCTATAAAATGACATCCAAATGCTTTGAGAATTTTTTTGAAGGTCATAAATAATATTTTAGAGATAGGTTTCAATTTTTAGAGTTTTCTGAAATTATGTGGAATTTTTATGAATTTTCTAGTAAAGAAAATGTTTATTGGGTTAATAATTATTTTCGGTTAAATAATAAAAGATTGGGGTATGAAATTTTTATATGTTGGAAAACATATTAAAAGGAATTTTCTGTGATTTTTGTATATTTTTCCTAAGTGATTTAATGGTTATATAAAATTATTTAATTTAATGAACTCAAATGTTTTATATGATTTGAAGAAGAGAAGGGGATTTTTGTAAAATGATTTAAATTATAAATTTTGGAATGTCAGCAGCACTTTTGACAAAGTGTAGTACTTTTTATTGGTAAAGAAAGAGGCAACCAATCACAATTAGACACGTAAGGCAGGTTAGGTGAAAAGAAATATTTGGTACATATTTTTCACTGTTTCGACACCGTCGGCACCAGGTTCCACCTCCTCATCTTCGCTTCCGACATAGTCAAAACCAATGCACATGGTATCAGTTCACTAGCACATAGTGAATTGGATGTAGGCAGAAGGTAGGGAGTCAAAACCAGGGTTTCCGAAAAGGTTGAGATAGTCCTTTGTTTAAAATTAAAGAAATACGCCTACTTGCTTTCAACTAAATGGCTTTCAACAAAGTAGCTTTAGACCAGGTAAAATGTTTTAAAGGAAATGGCTTTGATTGGGTTGGAACTTTGTTTCTAAACAATTGCTTTCAACTAAGTCGAGACCTTTTGCTGCCGTTTTTTGACTTTTCGACCCAGATGGTTTCGAAAGGGTTGTTTTGTTTTCTAAAACTTGACCACCTCTCAAATGCTTTCGAAGGGATGGTTTCGACACCATCACTACCATCTTTGGTAATCCCTTGGTACCGCCATGCTATGGCTTGGCCAAGGTACTGAATAAGCCCTTAGCCGCGTCATGCTATGACCAGGTTAAGGCGCCTAATGTAGGGAGGTTGGGTAAGTCCTCAGGCACTGCTTAAGAGTAAGCTAGCCGAGCACTCTGGAAATCCGGATGAAATGTCCGACGGACTAAGAATAGTCCCTGCCTGAAATGGGCAACTGTCACAAATCGGCACCATCTAAAATGGCAAATGCTTAAATAAGCACAAGAGTTGGACGAAAGAGTCCCTGCCTGAAATAGGCCAAAACAAATGAATAAAGAAACTCGGGCCCGAGAAAGAAAAAGCATGCAAAATATCATCAAAACCTGAAAATGGCACATTGGACAAAAGAATCAAAAAGAATTCTCCGGCTTCTCCCCGTGAACATCTACCAGATTGGTTTTCTGATCTTCTATTATTAATTACCAGAAATGGTATTCTGGTCTTTTACTATTAATCACCAGAAACGGTATTCTAGTCCTTCATTATTAAATACCAGGAATGGGAATTCTGGTTTTTTATTGCTTATTATCAGCAGTAAATTTCTAGTCTTCTATTACCAGTCATGGATTTCTGGTCTTCTATTACTTATTACCGACTATGGATTTCTGAGCTTCCATTACTAGTTATCAGATACAGATTTCTGGTCTTCTACTGCATATCACCAAAAACGGATTTACGATTTTCTATTATTGGACGATGAAACAAGTCATCTGAACTTTTAAATTATCTAGGCATGATCTTCTGACGTCCTATTGCGAAGAATAAGTTTCTAAACACCTATTCTTACTTATAAGGTCCATCAATCATGGAAATATGGGTCCTTTATTATGACTTCTGGAACTTCTATCATTATGAAAAAATGGGAAATAATTACTATCCGGTTCTAAATATTCAAAGGGTGAATCTTCTGCCAAAATAGAATCAGAGTCGAAGGTCAACCGAACTGAAAAGGTATTTGTAGTATGAACTAACCATGCAAATATTATTAGATGTATTACAGGTATACAAGAACTATTTGGTAATCTTGAAATTTTTGTCCTAAAGAACAAAAGCCTTCTTTATACAGGGGGGGCTAAATGTTAACTATAAAATACGAATAAGGATAAAGAAGACCTTTCAGGAATCTTCCGCATGAGTAAAGAGTAATAGGTAAAACCAACTTTCGACGATGTCGAAAGGATTGTTCAATGCTAGTGAGGAAGAGCACATAAGAACTTCGAAGCAAGGCTTCCGCAAGTATGAAGGAAAGAGTTATTAAGGCCTAATGAAGCAGCTAAGTACGGAACCGCCAAGCACCTTCCGGTTAAGATAGAGGAGTAGTTCCACAACCATTCGTTCTAAAACAAATGATACTCAAAGGATCAACCATCCGACTAAGTTAGAGGGTCTTTCAGCAAAGACTAAAGAAAAGGAGATCAGATCAAACCTTTCGAAGGTGTCGAAGGGATGCAGTCAATAGTGTATAGCAGTCCCAAACCATCCGAAAGAATCGGAAGGTTTCATTTTTCAACATTCAAAATGTTCTTACCTTTCAAAGAGGATGAAGAAATCAAAGCAAGTGTGAGCAACTCCATAATGACTTTTTCGAAAGCATAACAAGCCTTTTGAATCAGTTGGAACACATATAAGATACCTTTCAACGAAGTCGAAAGCTTTAGGAAGAAAGAAAACACTCACTAGTCAACAAGAAATGAAAGACAACCTTTCGACAACATTAAAGGGAAGCACAGCTCATGACAACAATCAACTGAAAAGTAACTTTACGACAAGGTTGAATGGTCCACAACAGTATAAAGAAGACAAACCCTTCGACAAAGGCGGAAGATTCATGGAGGCATAAGAGTAGGAAACCTTTCGACAAAGGCGGAAGGTTCATAATGACATAAGAAGGACAAACCTTTCGACAAAGGCGGAAGGTTCGTAACAGAGCAAGGTTCATATAGCATGCAAGGAAGGGACCTTTCGACAGGGAAAAAGGCAAAGAAGCACAAGAAACTTCTAACCATTTGACACAGCCGAAAGGATCATAAACTTTCGATGAAGTCGGAAGGTTTAAGACAGCATATAAAGGAAAACCTCTCGACTCAGTCAAAAGCATGAAGTCGAAACGTGGGCCGCCTCCATCTATAAATAAAACCCAATGGGTCCAGTTTTGGGGGAGGAAATTTTTTGATTCTGCTCTCATTCTACAACTTCTGCTCTTGTTCACTACATTTGTAACCCTAATTTAGAAATTAAATTGGGGATTTGCCTCTTAAACTTTGTATCAAATTTCATTATGGGAAAATAAAGAGGATGATGGCTTGTGATCAACTTCGAATTTAGGGATGATCATGATCGGGCGTTAATACACATTAACGAATGATCATACATGATTTATTTCTTACCTTCTTCGTTCATTCCAAGTATATGTCATGGAATTATCATGGGATGTTTTCGCATGTTTTATTTCCTTATATATTAAACTTGTGATTTCATCAACAAAAGGGAAATACAACTTGTGATACACGATGTTAGATCCCTGATACAGCTTCACGACATAATATATCAACTCTTTATGGCATCAGTAATTCTTTCGAATGGATTCCACGAAAGAACTATCAACTTAAGAGGTTGAAAGCAATAAAGAAATATAATGTAAAGTAAGTATCTCTTTCTGACAAGGTTGAAAGGTCTTGAATACAACCTTTCGACGTGATCGAAAAGAGGTGTGAAACATTAATGATTAATTACTTTCAACCTCCCGGGGAGATGAGATTTGATAAAGTGATAATGTTGAAAGTTATATGAATGTGAATAGCTTCAAGAAACATTACTGTTATGACAAATTAGATGAAAGGATGGAGTGGCCTCATATACCTTTCGACAAGGTCGAAAGGTTCGATAATCATTCATCATCTCAACCAAGTTGAAAGGTTGGAGCAGAACCTTAACCTTTCGATATGGTTGATGGATTAACTATACTTCCATTATACTATCCAAGCCAATAAATTCAGGAACGATTTCCTCAACCTTTCGACAATATCGAAAGGTTCGACAATTTGTCACCCTTTTTAATCAGGTCATCTAAGTCGGATGTTAGAGCTATCACCTCAAATCCTTTTGACTTAATCATTCTTTCCTATAGATATGCTCTTAATGGCATGATTCATCTCTACTATATGGTAGTGTTCATAAATAATCTTATACAAAGCATCGGGGATGTTGGCAAGATTTATTGTTAACAGTATCTATCATATCAGAAGCACTTGAATATAAAACAAAACACAGATTTCAAAACAACATTTTCTTCATTACATTCAAAAAAGATGTTCCATATTCATCTTACATAATTCTAATACGTTCCTAGTTATAGATAAAATATACTTATTACAAAATACACCAAGAGCAGTTACCCCCTTGGATGATCAGATTCATATAGTCATAGTAGACTTAATAAAAACATAGTGGAAATACAACAAAACATGTGAGGGCATTTTTTTTTAGTCAAAGAAAAAAATATTTTTAGAACAAGCAAGACATGTTTTAAAGAACAAAGATGGTTTGGTGGAAAAGTAAATAAGTTTTTGGAAGATAAAATTTTTAAGTAACCAAGTACCTTTGAATTTAACAAAAAACTTCAAAATAACACTTTCAAAGGCAAGAATTTTGGGATTTGATGTTTCAAAAATTTAGAAGCTTTAATTTTTGAAGTAAAATGGTAAATAGAAAACCAAACCAGACTTTTAAATATGGAGTAGATAGGAATTATTTCCTAGGTGTAATGGGAAAGTGTAAAGCTATAGCAGTAATTAATCCTAGTAGTAATAATAAAAGTTCTGGTAAGGTGTATAGGACACTAATGAAAACCTAGAAATGTTGCTTTATGTGTGTAAATTATAGAATAATAGTGAAGTGATATTAGTAAGATAGTAAGACACACGTGGTTTGGGAAAATAGACCTTAGTTGGTAAAAAATAAAAGGTAAAGAGAAAATTTCCCCAAGCTTAGTTGTCTTTTTAAATAGAGACTGAATAGATTGAAAACCTTATCCATTGCAGTAAATGAAACTTAGTTATTCCTTTTTTAGCATGGAATAGAAGAGTTGAATAGATCTTATTCGTCATGAGTAACACATAGGTTGGTAACAAGTAATAGGCGGTATGAGGAGTATATGAGTTACTAGGATTTCCAGAATATGACATTTCTATGTCAGAGTGGACATGGTCCTAGACCTCCTAGCCCTAGATGATAGCTGTGTTTAGTTGCTATATTAAAAGAAGAGTAAAAGAAGATAAAAGGTAACTAAAAAAATGGCAAGATCTAAAGAAAGCAACATAAACGTCAATAGAAATAAATGAGAATTGTAAAAGAAAAATACATCATTCTCATAAATTAAGCTTGGGAAAGAGTTTGAAAAGAAAAATCTTTCTTATGTAAACCGTGCTTGGGAAAGAAAATAGAGATTTTATAAGATAATGGCATAAGTTCCAAGCATGGAAAGAGAGGTACACAAAAGTAAAACGGAGAAATGTGAAGTTTTTCCGTTTTCCACCTTCTTTATAACATAAGAAATCGAATTTGAAAAATTAGAATTTTCTAAAAATTAAAAGTTGTGTCGTAGGTTTGGACGTAAAATTTGTTGAACTATGCTCCTATTCAGCAGGAGTGTGGAAAAAATTAGATGAAAAATATTTTGAGTTTTCAAAAGATTGCATTCATAAAGAAATTGCAAGTATATTTAGGATGTGTGCATCATGTTTTAAAAGGAATTTCTAAAGGCAAAAGCATTCATATAGGAGGTACCACTTAGAAATTCTTGTACATGCATATATTTTACGATGTATTGCACTTTGCACAATGACACAGATGGTTGAAAAATTGGATGTACACAAGATGTGATTAATGCAAGGAATTACGTAATTTTACCCTTGTCGAATTTCGAGGACGAAATTTCTTAAAGGGTGGGAGAATGTAACACCCCGCATTTTTATATAACTAAAAATAAATTTAATTGATAACTATGAAAACAGTGAAAATTAAATTTTTGCTAATATTGGAATTTGACCACAAAACTTATACCATTGTGTTCGTGGCAATTTTCTGATCAACTTCCATATACAATGTTTTTTGAATGGACTTCAAACGGAGAAGTTATAACTGTTTAAAGTTTTAGCGTTAGAAACGATTACATATACAAAAATGGAAATTTTATCAATTATAAACATTTGCATTTAATTCATAAGATATTTATAAAAGTAGTAACAAATTTATTATGTTTGTAATGAATGTGAATTATTAAGAGAATTAGATGTAAGAGGGAAAAAATAAGGGGAATAATTAACATTGCAAACAGTATCATCTAAAAAGTGCAATTAATTAATATGTGAATTAATATTGGAGATTAATATATAACGTGTGTATATATATCAGATCCCTCAATTTAAAGAGAGCTTTACATATAAATGTAACAAATAAATGTTACAATTCAAATCTGGATAAAAAAATGTATGCATATTAAATATATATGTTAATTGAGTGGTGGAATTAATTGACATGTCAATTAATGTAACGTTACAGTGTGTAAAATATTAATTAAGGAAATTAACTAATAGAGGTGACATGTTAATCTATTAATGGGGCTATTAATTAGGATTGTAACGTAATCAGTAGAAAATGTCAATTAATAAGGAAAAGAAATAATAGTTGACCTAGATTTGAATGTGTACATATAGGCAATATATTGTTGCACATAAAATTAATTGAAGGATCAATTAAGTAGAGGATTAATTAGATAATTGGTGGGCTACTCTATTTAAGAAGGAACATAATGTAATTCGTTTCATCAGCCGTCACTTTCTTCAACCCTCTCTTACAGTAAACAATGGTTTCTTTCTTCATTCTTTTCTTCTATTTCTTACAAATCATCACCAAACAAATTCAAATAAAATATATGTGAACAAAATAGAGAAATTGGAACAAATTAAAGGAGAGAAGTTGTAGAATGACGTAGTAATTTTAGAAGATAGAGATTTAAAGCTAAGGACGGCAGGTGGGTGGATTTAATTATATATCTTTTACATTTATGATATATTATCGTTAGATTCCCATTAAATAATTTTATTTAGTATTTAGCTTAGTAATTAATTCTGTTAATTAGTTATGCTGAGACTGTAAATTGTATAAGAAAGCTTATATTTAATTAATATTAGGCTTGACAGTTAGAGAAAGGCATAAGGCTGAAAGTAAGAAATTTACAGTTATTTACATCTATTATAAATGTTGAAATTTAGCCTGTAAATGTTAGCTTCTTTTTATTCCTTTTTACACGAATAAATAGTTAAAGAGAAAATTTTGCAAATACGGACTAAAATAGAAAGAACGCTAGATTTACAGAAATTAGATGTAAAATAAGAAAAGCTAAAATAAAACGAGAAAAATAGAAATTTCCAGTAAATTATGCTAAAACGGGGGAAAATAAATAAAAAGGGAAAATTTGATAACTTGATTTGGAAGTAAGTGATAGATTAATTATTTGGTTTAGAAAAGAGAATACATTTCTATAGTTTAATAAATAAAAGATAACGATAAACATAGTTGCAAGAATAAAAGAAAGAAAAAGGAAATTAGTATAAAATAGAGAAACTACTATATTTAGCACTATCCAAAAAGTAAAGAAATAATAAAAGGAATATCTTGCAATTACGGGTTATTGTTTATAGCTTCATTTAGTATTAAAATATGGAATTGGATTTTTCGCACAGTTTTTATAACCAACCAAATAGAATAGAACTACTTCCTAGAATATAAGAAAATAAAGTGAAGGATTAAAGGAATTAAAAAAGGAATCAAGTTAATTATTAGACAAGAGTGGAAGCTATAGACAGAAATGTAACTAGATCTGCATTTGCTGTGCAGATAATAGAATAAAAGTAAAGCAGTTATTATGATAAGTAAATTTGTGACAGTTGGACGTAGTCCCAAGCCAAGATTGTCATATAATATAAGAGAATTAAAGAGAATTCAATATCATAATAAAAGAAGACAGACTAGAATAGAAAAGAGATGCTTGTAATTATATTTATGATGTACAGATTATAAAAGAAAATAAAAGTGACAATTACAAGTAAAATTATAACATAGGTTATAATTAAGTAGAAAGAACAGAAAAGACTTATTTTAAGACTTAAATTAAGTTAATAAGCAAATAGAGCAGAAATAATGGAAGAGACTTATTTTAATAAACTTAGACCTTAGATTAAGTTAATAAGCAAGATAATAGAAGTGGCGCATACCAACAGCATTCTGTTTCAGTCAGGAACTAATGGTCTCACAATAATTAGGTGAGGTTGGGACAAGATTATGCTAATTAGGTTAAATAAGTAGCCAACAGAATAAGAAAAGTTAACTAAACGCAAAATAAAAGATTAGACTTAGGGTCTAATAAAAGAGTGGGATGCATTTAAAGCAGCCCAAAAGATGAAGAGCCTAATGAAGCAGTTCATCACAGATTTCAGCACAGAAAAAGCACGTCCAACTTAGTTATTTTGGGCTAGAGGAAGTACAAGACTTCAACTGGACGTGAGGGTATTCTAGGATGGTCCTTTGGGGTAGGCATAATGGAGCAGTCCTCCGGAGGTAGGTCTGTAGGTGTTCCATCAAAAGAGTATGCCTTTGACTGTTTTTTGCATGGCAGGACCATTGTAGGTAGTCAAAAGGGGTTGATGTTTGGAGTAGGATATTCTTATGCCGTAGTACTTGCAAGCAAGTTTTAGTGGGAAGGACCCAAAATGATAGTCGCATGCGGATATCGAACCAGCACCAAAACCAAGAAGTGAGTTCGGGAAAGACTAGAGTTAAACCATCAGTCCAATGATTCTTTCACTATCGAGACATTGGATGAGGGGCGCAGCCAATTGGATGTTTAGATTGTTTGCAGAATGGCACAACCACTTAGCTCTTTAGAGGTCTTTTGATTAGTTGAGGGGTGGCTGCGTGGGGCCATAGCCATGATAAGAAAAGAGACAGACCAAATAGAATATCGGTATTGTAGGCCTAACAGGGCAGTCCTTTACAGAAATAGAATATCCTCGACTAAGTTTCGTACAAGGTAAACCTAGTTAAGCGGGATTTAGGGAGTAGACAAAATGATTATGTATAGTCCTCAAGATACGCACTGGGTGGTACATTGTGGATGTCCGAGCATTAGTATAGACTAGTGCGGACATAGTTTTTACGTTTTCATAGTAGACGATGGAACATCTCTATTGTAGGCTTTATGAGGCAGTCCTTTATAGATGTAGTCACAGAACGCCATAGAAGCAAGACGATGGAGTCCTTTGTGAGGAGGATACGGAAGGTACTACGGGTAGTATCTAGGATCGATGAATTTATTGGGCATATAGCTACATATATATCAGTTATTAGGTTTTGATCTACTAGGGAGTAGATGGGCACGATTCACGCACTGAGGCGAGAGTGTTATAAACCCAATAAATCTAATATAACAGTAAATGAAAATAAAACGGTATATGTAGAATTAAGCTTAGAAGTATATATTTTTTCCATTCACTAGAACTTTAGTTCTGACCCACTCCTCATAACATCCAACAGGTTAGGTAGGTGACAGAAACTTTCCAGCTTTGAGACACTTGTTTAGAAAGTGTTATTATATTGGTGAGTATTTACTTACCATTATATTTTAGTCAGTTCCGCTGTGAGATATTTATCTGAGCTTTGATATAATTATCTTTGCTTATTTGCAGGATACCAGAAACCCAACTCGGGCTTCAGTGAGCTTGGATTTTAGCATTTTTGCAAAAAAATCCGAACCCACCGGAATTTGGGTTGTTACATAGAAGGAACCAAGGTCAGGCACAAGCTGCAAATGTGGGTGCAGGAGTCCCGCAAGTCGATATGGGAGCAATGTATCAGTTCTTCGTAAACATGATGCAAGCGGGAGTTGGTGCTGGAGTAGTTGCAGGAAATGCTGGAGGAGGAAAGTAGGAAGCTCCGGTGGTTAACAACTAAGCTATTTTGTGTAGAGATTATGCTCGACTGGGATGAAAACCGTTTATTGGCACTGAAGACGCAATTGAAGTGGAGAACTGGCTACTTCATTGCGAAAGGATTTTCGCTGATTTAGGGCTTAATGACAAACAGAAAAGGACTCTCTTCTAGATAGCTACAAGGAGCAGCACTGTATTGGTGGAACAGCGTTACTGTTGGAGTCAATGAGGAGATTATGACTTACGCTGTATTCGGGAGGAGGTTCGAAGAAAGGTTTATGTCGGAGATTGCTAAGACTACTCTGCTCAGTAAATTTGCTGAGTTGGAGCAGGAAGGTATGGCAGTGCTTGAGTATGCAACCAGATTTGAGGAGCTAGCAATGCATGGATACGCTACGGTTGATACAGTTATTAAAAGAAATGAGAAGTTCTTTCGTGGGTTGAAACCTGAGCTTGCTAAGGGCACATTACCGCATATTAGAGATCCGTGTGATGTTGTTGTTGAGATGGCTTTAAGGAAAGAAGAGGTGCTTGCTTTTCTTGAAGGAAATAAGGTAAAAGAAGTTCAAGGAGGACAGAGTCAGAAGAGAATGTTTTTTCATAAGAAAGGAGCTTAGAAGTGTGGAGCAGCTAAGAAAGGGAAGGAAAAAGTTGTCTGTTATAAGTGTGATAAGAAAGGACACTATGCCCATGAATGTCGGACCGGCAAAGGAAAGAAAGCTGCTAAGAAGAAAGGGGTGAGGTGTTTCAACTATGATCAGATTGGACACTATAAGAACTAGTGCAAGGAGCCAGCCAAGGTTGGGAAAGGCAAGATGTTTGCATTGGAGCCAACTACCTCGAGACCAACATCAGAGGAGAAGGGAAAAGCTATGTTAGGAGGTAAGCTTTCGATTCATGGTGTATCAGTTAGAGTTCTAATTGATACTGGTGCATCACATTCTTTTATATCTCATTGTTTGGTAGATAAGCTTAACCTAGAACTCTCATACCTAGTTACTTCCTTAAGAGTTGCAAATCCGATAGGAGGTTATGCGACACTTGGAATGAGATGTGACCACTTAGAGTTCGAATTGTTAGTTTATACCTTTGTTTATAGTTTGCATGTGTTTGATTTCATAGGGTTCGGAATTATTTTGGGTATGGATTAGTTAAGTAAATACGATGCTAGGATATTTTGCTATGATAGGAAAATATCACATAGACACCCCGACTGTAGTGATCGGATTATATACTCCGTAGAAAATCGTAGTTTTGAGGTTAACACTTTGTTGGGTATTGTGGAGGTAGAAGACGAGTTAAATCAAGTTTTCGTTGTTAGAGAATTCGCAGATGTCTTCGAACCTGTTATAGATTGCCGCCGAAACAAGCTATCGAGTTTCAGATTGATTTAGTACAAGGAGCAGAACCGGTGAGCAGACTGCCAAGTAGAATGACACATATCGAGATAAGGGAACTAATGGTGCAGTTGGTGGATTTGGAAGGCAAGAATTTTATCAGACCAAGAAGTTCGCCTTGGGGAGCAGCCGTAGTGTTTGCCAATAAGCTGGACGGATCGTTAAGGTTATGTACCGATTATCATAAGTTGAATGAGAAAACGATAAAGAATTGATATATGTTGCATAGAATTGACGATTTGTTCGAGCAGTTGAGTGGAGCCAAAGTATTTTCCCAATTGGATTTGGCAATAGGATTCCATCAGTTTAGAGTGGCAGAGAATACTATTTCTTTGACGGCGTTTAAAATTAGATATGGATCGTACGAATGGTTAGTAATGCCGTTCAGACTAACTAATGCGCCAGCATTCTTTGTAGATTTGATGAACCGAATTTTTCAAGAGCACTTGGATAGATTCATGTTGCTATTCATAGATGACATTTTGATATACTCTAAGGACGAAAGAGAGCATGAAGATCATCTTAGAGTAGTGCTTGAGATGTTGAGGCCGCACCAACTGAAAGCTAAATTTTCGAAATGTCATTCCTGGAAGAAGGAGTGAAGTTTTTTGGTCATGTGGTCTTAGAAAAAGGGTTATCTGAAGATCCGACTAAGATCGAGGCGGTGAGTAATTGAAAGAGACCCGAGATAGTGACTGAGATAAAGAGTTTTCTTGGACTAGCTGATTATTATCGGAGATTCATTAAGGATTTATTGCAGATAGCGGCACCGTTGACTAAGCTAACTCGAAAAGATGTGAAGTTTGTCTAAACTAATAAGTGTGAGGAGGAATTACAAAATCTGAAACATTTATTGACAAATGCACCTGTGTTAGTTGTTCCAGATATTTGAATACCAGATGGGACTGGTATAGGTCGCGCCCTATACATTAGTTATAGCTCCTACCTAATTTTAGTGTGTAGGGCTTTGTCACAAGTAAGACTTAAATGATGTTACACACCGAAAGGAATATATACAGAGAAAGAGAATAGGTTACAGTTGAGACCGCAAAACCATTAGGATCAAGTGACCCTAAAAGGAGATGGTAAAGGGCAGTCAGTCCATAAGTGTGTCTAACGGGTGTTAGATAATTGATTATGTCTGATAGGCCCGAGTCAGCCAATGGTTAGTAGTTAGCCAAACAAAACTATATTTTGGGATAGATAGTCCATTGATTACTTTATTTATATGCATATATGAAATTGTTATTCTTTCTCTAATCAGTTGATTGCAGGATATTGATTTGCAAAAAGATAAGTTTTAAAGGAATATTATTGAAGAGAAACCCGTTCCACTAAGTAGCGTTCTTAATATCAGTAAACCGTGATGTAATAGTATTATTCACACCAACCTTTATGCCTGACTCAAAGTTTATGTTTTCCCCTTAAACTCTCGGGTGCTCAAAATTCAATTTGAGTAGATTGAGAGTTGAGGTTTTACAGATTTAGTATGTGGACGAATAAAGCTTCCGAAGACGTGCAAGAGACAAAGTTAGCTATTTAGGAGTTGTTATTTTTATTTTTGCTCTGATGTATTAAGATTGATAATCTATTCAGTACTTTGATCATCCATGGGGGAATCTTCATATGTCGCTCTTAACGTATTTTGTAATAATTATATTTGATCGAAACCTGAGAATCAATTATGCGATTATGTAATGGAATATGAAACATGTTTTGAAATGTAATAAGTAAAGTATGCTATTTTTGAAATCTTTGATTTTGTTTCATATTCATGTGCTTCTGATATTATGGATAACATTAACATTACCGTATTTTTTCAGCAGAAGTTAATACTATAAATGACTGCAGCATCTATAGCACTTAGCTTCGGCTCTCAAGACTGGGGATGTTAGAGAAACACACTACTCCGCCAACTTTCTATAGTAAACCTACTAAACCTGTATCACCAATAATCCCTAAATTGAAGATATTTTCTGTCTTCTTCATTTGTCCATTTTCTAATATACTGGTCATTTGTTTTTATTTTTTAAACCATTTATGTGAACGGGTTCTAATTTCTGCTTTTCTGATTTCTACCAGTGTCAATTTGTTTGGAATGATGATTTTAAATGTTCAGTATATTTTATATTGGTTGCGTGTCGGCTTTACTATACCCTTATCAAGAGTTTACCGGCCCTCTGGATTCTTCTGGAAAAAAAATTGAAAAGATATTGGTTGGCTGCAATTTAGAAAGTTGCCGTACTTATGAGTTTGTATACATTGATGTACTCAGTTTTATTTGTTTCACTCATTCATTTTTGGAGTTCCGTTGCAATGGAGTTTGTACAGGTTGATGTATGTGCTTGGTTTGTTGTTGACTTTTCATTGATATTTGTATGCACATAAACTATTTGAAACAATAATCCAATAACTAATTCTCTCTTTTATTTTTCATTTAATCCATCTATGTCCTTTGATTTACGCTTACGTGTGCCTTCGTTTATATTTTATAGGTTGGTAAAATGTTACTCATGGTCAATAAATAAACTAACATGATGTAAAGTTTTTTATTTCAAATTTCTATTTAATATGTATGTTTTGAATAGCACTAACGTATTTGGTTGAATCTTACTATATTTTTAATTTCCCATGAATGGTACAAACTACAAAACAGGCCTTGCAATCGTACATGGTGATTGTGGTGTGCATCGTATTTGTAGTAAAACGTTTACTTATACATCTTAAAAGAAATGTTTATGACATAATGATTTTAAAAGATACTGTACTATATTGGTGCAAGTAATAGTTAGTTTATGCAAATTTTATTCTGCAATATGCTTGTATTTTAGTTTCTTTAGAATCTGAAGAAAACTTGGTACCATGCTTCAAAGTGAGAAAACCAATTGATAACTGTGTATGCAAATTCGAATATTTTCTCTGTCATTTCAGCATACTTGAAATTCTAAAAATTATGTTGTGCACGTTCCTACAAAATTCCTTTACAAACTAATACATTCTGTAATAGTTTCGCAACGATAATTATTTCGGATTCCTTTACCAACTGCTACTATTTTCGCACTCAAAAATTGCCAATATATATGTATATATAGACACGCATATACATTCATTCATACACATTTACTGTTGATTTATACTATAATACTAATAAGTAAATTGAGTTTATTCTACTTCTTACTCATCTCTCAACTGTTTGCTCATAGTGGGAATTTCAGTTCAACGAGAAAGGTTTTATTTAACATGAGGAAACCAAAAGCTTCTTAGTATTAATTTGATAAATAGTTGCAAATATGTAAAAAGTACTTTGATCCATAGTTTTCATGACCGTGCCTCGAATCGTGATGATTGAAGGTTTAAGGTTTTGATGGTTCAACCGGTTGAATCATCGAAACCGTGGTTTATTTTTTCGAAAAATTTGCACATTTAACTACAAACTATACACAAAAATATTGAAATAATAATGTTTTGTACACAAGCTGTAGATGTTCTTCAAGGTCTGCACCGAAGTTGTGTATTGTTGCAGTGCACAACTACAGCTTTGTATATAGCAGAGTAGTGCACAACGATAGAAGTTTAAAGATAACAAACATGGCGAATCTTACAGTGGTATTAGATGAGTTTGCAGCAGTGAAGAACAAAGTGATGGAGTTAGTGGTTTAGGTTTTCGAACTATTATGATTTTTGAAATATATATATTTACTTATTTTTTTCAAAGCAATTCAAAATATGAAATTGAGATAGAATTACACGATGAAAAGTAGGAAAACAAAAGAACCATGGTTCAACCAGGTAAAATTGACGGTTGGACCGTTGGTTTAAAGGTCCGACCAAGGTTCATGGATGAATGAGGTCCGATTGAGTTCCGGACCGTGGTAGTCCAAGGTTCAGGGTTCTTCGAGATCAGACCGAGACAGGATAAGGTCATCAAAACACTGCTTTGATCCTTTCTCCCAAGCGAGTTGGATCTGCAAATTATTGCAGTCTACAAGTATTACTATATTAAGGTAACCTAAAATTTAAAAACAAGGAAGTCATTAGTCATATTCTTTATCTGAACCAATGTGCTGGATGTATACAGCAAGTGTTGAACACTATATTCTATTTATTATACACGTCCATAGATAGTTTCATATTTGATGCTTTTTTTATTTGTTCAACATACGAGAAAAGCCAAAGAATAAATTCACACATATTTTTCATTGTATACCTGTTACTATAGGACATGAATGGAATTGTACTAATAGTTTACTTGCGGTTTTGCTGCATATTCAATAGGTCTGTCAACGGATGCTTTCGAATGCGGATTCGGATGATCCGAAATCATTTTCGGATATCGGATATTTACATCCGTGGATACGGACGGATATTGGATAATTATTCTATCCGCTAACGACTGATAAATCAAGAACTATAAAATGAAAATTTTGGTTTAACATAAATATTTTTCAATCCCATTGGTTATAAAAGTGTTAAAAATTAATAAATATGATAATAATAAATAGTTCCAAGCGGTTAAAAAGCATTAAGTGCATATAATATAAACTACTAACTTAATAAAATAATAAACAAATATCTTTCACGTTACTAAAATACACATAATTTGAACTATAATCTTGCAAAAACCGGACGGATAATTTTCAGATGCGGATGTCTTCGTATCCACATTCCCATCCATTTTTTCAGATATCGAATATTTATGCGCTTTTCGGATGCGGATGCGGACGGATTTAAGATTTTTTGGATATCCATTGAGAGCCCTAATATTGAGAAGTGGTCTTTTGTTTTCTATTATATTTGATACTTTAGGCACACTATTGCTTTATCCGTCTTGCTATTACACTCCACGAATGTACATCTTTATTTTGGAAGGTACGTATGCTTGCTTGCTAGAATTGCCTAAAAGAAAGTGAAATTGAAAGAAATCATTTCTAATGTAGGGTTTGGTTTAAAAACGAATTTTGGGTTTCTATTTTCAAATATTCATGTCGAATATAAGAAGAGTGAAGTGATATTGGAAGTGATAGAAAGAAAATGGAGAGACGACAAAGGAGATGGAAGCACGACGGAGAAGATGAAAGAACAACGGAAGGATAGATCGTTTCTCATGTTTCTATTATTTTTCAAACCACGAAAAACAAAAAAATTTGTTTTCAATTTTGTACGTTAATTTCGTTTCTAAATTATTCGTTTTCGACAATGTATATACGTTTTGCGCATTTTTGTATGGATAAAATCTCAAAATTAAAAATGACAAATCAAACACTACCTAAACTTTCAAAACACGTGCACAAATAAGCACACAACCCCACTGGGTGATATATTGTGGTCATAGACTTGCATTATTGGATATAATCTGGGGAAACTACGAGACTTTAGTGACAACAAAACTTTATGTAACGACCTCGGATTTTATATATATTTAAATTGATAATTAAATTTATTTTTGAATAAATATTGTGAAATTTACTAATAAAGTGATGCGAGTTTCCCCGAATTAAAATATATTCTGTATAAATCATTTAAATTTAAATATTGTATATATATATATATATGTGTATTTGGGCATATATGAGTGAATTTGAAATTATATATATATATATATTTGATTTGAATTTAAATCGTAAATAAATGGTTAAAAATAAAAATACAAATTATATAAGATATAAAGTATAAAATAAATACATTGGGTAAAATTTAATAACATAAACTAAAATAGAAATTCTCCTATATTACAAAATAAATATAAAAATAATTAGTATTTAAGTTAGAAGTAAATATTTGAAATAGAACTAAATATAAAAATACATTCAAAAATAATAAAAGAAAAAAAATATATATATATATATATATATAATCTCACTTATATTACAAAGTGATAAAACAAAACAAAAGAAAATTTAAAATAAACTACATTCAAGCACAAACAAACAATTATATATTCATGAACACTTGGAAAAAAATAATAAAGAAACAAAATTATATAGGAGAAGCTTGTAAAAGAAGCTACATCACAATCATCTCATATATGTACAACCGATAGGAAGGAAAATAAAATGGTACAAGATAATTAATGCAAGAAGTCTTTAGCCCCCAAAACAACATATCAGCCTCCAAATAAAAATATCCCTGTACAAATCTTTGTACAAAGTATAAACCATTGTACAACATAAATTATCACCTTGTACAAATTTTTACACCATGTAACACTTCATCTCCTATATACATCAACAACCATATTATTCCAGTTTCCGTTCAAAACTGAGTAGAACCAAAACAATATCATCTTGAAATCAAACAAATATCAGTCAAACAAACATCTCAAACTAAAACATCAAAGCCTGGGAGATAAGAAAGCCTGGGATCTTCAGCTAACAGTTCAACCAGAGTTTTCAACTTTGCAAAGTTTAAAAAAAGATTTCAACTTCAACTCAAAACTTCTGGAAATAAAGATGTTTAAGGTGAGTAACATATAGCTGTTCAAACTTGAACGTATATTGCCATTGTTTTGATTGTATATACATATGCCAGTACATCTTCTTCTCTGTTTAGTTACAGAGTATCAAACAACAAGAAAAATTCATTTCTTGTTTTATAATCCATATCAGACCTTAGTTTCAAAACAAAATAGTTGTGTTTAAGTATGGTTTATAATCTAAAAATAGTTTCATGAAACACAAATGCATATTGGATGAAAAATCAAATTTTTACAGTAAAAACTTTAATTTCTGGAAAATTCGAGTATCACGAATCATTGATTTAAGTATATAACTTGAATCCTAAATGGAAGACATGATTTTTAAGTCTTGTTTGATGATTTTTAAGCAACTGGTTTAAGAGCAATTTGTTTTTCTCGAAAAAAGAATTTTTATCAATTTCCGGTGATCAAGTGATTCATGGATGTCGGGGTTGTTCGTGGAGATGGAGGAGCCTACGGAGTTGCGAGGAAAAATGGTGGAAGGTGGTGCAGTTGGTCGTGGTGGTGGCGGTGTTGGTTTAAAGTTTGTAAACCTAATTTTGTCACGGCTAAGAAAATTGATTCGTTCGACACCTATGAACGATCGAGTGTTACGAGGTTTTGGGGAACGATGGAGGAGGTGTAGACGAAGCATCGACCGGAGTTTCAGGTCCTCCGGTGGTCTAGGCGGCGAGTTCGAGGCGTTGCCAGGTTTTGAGGGAAAGTTGCTCTCGAGTTTCCAGGTTTGGATTCGAATACTCGATTTCGTTTTCGAGGCGATGACGTGGTTCAGGTGGTCGGAAGTGGATCTGGGGTTGATCGTCGACTTGTTCGACGCTGCAGCGTCGATCGGAGTTCGCCAGCGGCGTTATGCACGTGCACGAATTCTGGAATGTTAGCCTGGGTGTTTATTTTGCCTGGGAAGAGCAGAGGAAGTTCTCGCGTTGGACTCGAGTAATTCGAGTAGTATACTCGAAGCATGGAATGGAGAGACTCGAAGAAATGTGGTAGGTGCTCGGGTCAAATTTTGTTCTAGGTTTTCAAACCTGAACCCTGTTTTCTGTTTTGAAATTCAAAACTAAATTTAAATTTATCAAGCAAAGTTTTAAACTGAGGTTTAAATCAAAATGTAAATACAATTCAAGTTGAATTGGAATTTAGTTTAGACATAAATAAAGTGTTAAATTCAAATTGTTTAAATAATATAAAAGCAACTAAATGTTTGGAGAAATTTGGAATTTAAAACAGAATTGAGTTTGAAAATGAGATTTAAACAAGTTGAATTTAAAAGTAAAACCTGAAATAAATTTCAAATCAGATTTTAAGATTTTGGAAATTAATTTTAAGTTTTATAACTTAAGTGTTGCAATAAGTTAAAATGTTAAAGTTAAAGAAAAATTGATTTTTAAACTCTTTAAAATTTCTTTTGTAGTAAATTGTTATCTTAATATGTAGATTTAAAAATGTTAGAAAATTTTGTTTTAAATTTATTTGAAGATAAACAAGAATCTATTTCAATTTTGAATTTAAATTGAAATTTAAAAAGGAAATTTGTAAAAATGTTTTCAATATATTGTAAATAATCACTAAATCATAAATATGAATGTGTTACTTTAGAAAAATGAAGATTTATGATTTAGAATTCAATTATGAATGAGTTCCTAATGGTTAATTAATTTATAATAAAAAATGATTAATATAAGAAATTTTCTTTAAAAAGGGCGATTAAAGAAATTTAATAGTTAATGAAATCATTAACTAAGATTATTTGAACAATAAATTAATGTGGCTAATTTTAACAATGAATTTAGATTAATTAATTCAATAATAATCATTTGTGAAATTATTAAGTATAATGACTTAATGTAAGTAATTGAGGAATTGAATATTAGTGAAATTAATTGAGTTAATTGGATTAGTTCAAGTTAACTGGTTAAGTTAATAAATCTAGAATAATAACTTGATAATTTGGGAAAATATAATTACTTAGAGAAGTAATTAATAGATAATTACTGAATGTAATTAATCGCTTATCAACTATATTTCTGTATTTTGATCTGTGATGATTTATTGATGTTGCACTACTATGTGAAACCCCTGGACTACATCATACACACACAAATATGGATTTCACGTGGAAATCAGTTAAGTCACAGATTTTTGACAATTTTAAAGATTGAATTCTTGAATCCAAATAGTTTTGGAAATTTGAATTAAGAGCTTTGCAAACGAGTTTCAAACGTAAAATTTATTTTAAATAACTTAATAAAACTTGATATTTTAATAAGTTGATTTAAATTTGAATTCAATACTTGAAATTGAATTCAATACTTGAAATTGAATTCAATGATTTGGAAAACTAATTGTTTTCACTGATAAAAGCTCTCATATAAGAAATGGATTTCCAATTTGAATTAAAGGAATTTCAAGTTTGAATTGAAAATGGTTTTCCAAGTTACGAATAAATCTTTGGAAACGTGTTTTTGAAAGCTATGAATTAAATCTTGATTTAAAGATTTAATGAGTTAACCCAATTGAAATGGAAATCGATTTGAAAATCTATGAATAGATCTTTGTGAAATTGAGTGAACTTTGTGAATTGAATCTTTTTGTTTTAAAAAGATTAAAATGATTATGTGTTTAAACCATTTGAAGAAAGTTTTGGATAATAAGTTGTGACTTAACTGAAATCCCATTATCCATATGTTTTTAAATATTACGCTCACTATTCGGTTTAGCCGGGAGAGGACCTTTGTGTCATATAACCCATTCCGATTAGTGATACGTCGTAAATGGATAGCATTTGAAGACCGGTGTTGAAGACCAGGTATTTGTGAGAACGATAGGATAACCTATCGATTGTCTCTGCACCGAGTAGCGCCCGGTATAGAGATTCACTAAGTGATGGGAAGTTCGATCGGGATTGTGAATACCCGGATTGCAAGGGCTTCTTCGGAAGTGCCTTCGGTTCTGTTCGAACCCGGAACAGACTTGTATGGTTGTATGTCTGACACTACACTTTGAGATATAAAGCTGATTTCTTTCAAATACATTTTTGTTTGGTGGCGGAGAATTTATTCTCTTAGCTTAACATCCTTCTCTGAGACGTACGAGCTCAGAGGTTATGTAGTTGAAGGTTATCAGTGATATACTCCCAATTTGGTAGTGTGGCATGCTGAGTGTTGCTGTGTGTTGCCGATCATTTGTTGATCAAAGCATGGCTTTCGTGTAAAGCGTAGCTTTGTGGACGAGACCTCATCGAGCCTCACAGACCGGAAATGGTCGAAACAGGAAAGATGCAGCAAGGTTTCAGGGGTAGCTCCCCTAGGGTATGTCCATTCCTTCTGGAAAAAGGTGGTATCATGGTATGGAGCCTAGATATTTACTTATGTGGTTGCTCCAATCTCATTTACTCTGTGTAATTGTTGCTTTGTGATCGAGGGCCCTCGGATAAAGGTCCCAAAGGACCGGGGGTGGAATATCTCAGGTTTACTACCCGGGAAGGGGGTGACCGGCCTTGTGTTGGCAGAGAGCCAGGTGGTTCTCGGGGCGTCCCTCCAGAGGCGTTCCCATGTGGCAGCAGGAAGTTCCTTAGCCTGACCATTTGTTGGAAAATCCAAAGAAACAATACGAGCCCTTTACGATTGCAGTTGTATAACCTGTCTCCTCAGGCGGCAGCTATAGCAGGCATAATATAATGGTACCTATGTTGGCTAAGATTAATATTGTATTTTCGAAATGATTTTGTACACTATGCACTAGTAATAATATCAAAAGAGTTTGTTTTGCGTAGTAAGCATTTTTGACTATCATAAGAAGAAATCCCCTCCAAGTCTGTGGTTGCATTGTGTGTGTGGTGGGAGGTCTTATGGTAGTTTCATTTTCCAAAAGCATTGCGGATTTCAATGTTTAAATTCTTTTGTTGTTTGTTTTAAAGATAAACTGTTTTTGTTACTCACACCAGTCCCACGAGTGACCTGGAGTTTATTGTTCCCTTCCTAAACTCTGAGTGCCCACAATTTTTCACACGGGCAGTCTAGAGTTGGGTTTCTTTTCAGATAGTCAGGTTTAGTAGATTATCTGAAGCTAGTTCAGTTTTCGGAGATCACGACTAAAGTTGCTTCTCTTGGTGCAACATGATGGTGGTTTGGGATGATGTTGGAGTTATTGGACTTATTCTCTTTTGAGGATCATTTGGAGTTATCACTTCTGTTATTTCCGCTGTATCTTTATTTATCTCTGATATTGTTGTATCATATTGATATCATTGTTGTATATCATTCTGAATATTGTATTCATTGGAGTTGTATATGATATCATATGTTTCTTTCTTCCGCTGTGTTGTTATACTTAATGGTGTTATAAGTCCGGTGAACCAGATTCGGCGTTTGAATCTGCGGCATTTTGAGTACAAGTGAAGTACGGGTGACGATTTTCGAAGGCCGAGTTCAGGGTCATTACACTTTATCAAAACCAACTGATCAGGATACAAAATGACCTATGAGAAGAACATAAGTAAGCCACTGTTAGGTAGTAGGTTGCATATAGCCTTAACTAAATTGCATAAATAGACCGCTTTTAAAACAATTTGCTAATATAGACCAGTTTTGATCATATTAGCGTCACGCTGTCAAACATGAACTAGCGCAATTTGAAATGCCGTCGGTACAAAATGCAGTAAACAAACGTTATTTGAAAAGCCAACCATATTTATTTGATAGACAATATTACAGACGACTTTTGAAAATGCGTCGATGTTGTTACTAAAATATTACTTACGCCATTTGAAATGTCGGTCAGTACAAATTTTCCAATAGTTTTAAAAGTGTCATATTTGCAATATTAAATTTAAAAATTGGCCTAAATTAAAAATAAATCCAATACACGCAGGAATAGTGTAGCAGTCAACTAAATATGTATCAAGGTAAATTGTTGTAGCTATTTTATGCAAGCTTTGTTGCAAAAGATGTTCGTATATTAGCATATTAAATAGCATCGATTTTCCTTGGTTATATTGTACGGCATTATTTGCCAGCAAATTGATGTTTCGATCTACTTAGATTTCAAACTTAAATTTGTTTTATCAATTTAACAAAACAAATAAAAGTCTTCCTCCGTGGTATGACAAGTATACATACAAAATAGACAAAAACAAATAAACATTAAATCTCGCAATCAATTCAACAAAGCAAATATTACACATTGAAAGTTCACATTTGTTAGAAGAAGACTACTGCAACGGCTTCAATTTGCCAGCAATCATGACGACGGCTAGAGACGGCTAAAAAATACGGCCGTCGCTAGTTGTCGCCTTACTGGATATAACCCGCGAACCAAAACTCTTTCAGCCAAATCATTTCTCACTTTCCTCCTTCTCCCTTCTTTTAAATTTTGCCCCCAACCAACTTCAACCGCCACCAGCCGCCTTTAGCCGACGACCCTTTCCCACTGCGCACTCCTTCCTCCTTCTATTTGGCTTCATTTTTTGAGGTATATTGTCTTAAACCTTATTTATGCAAAATTTAGTATTTTTGGTTTGAATATGTTAGATTAATTGGTATTAGATGATGGTATAGTTTATTAGTTGATTTGGAGATAAAATTAAAACCCTAATTTAGAAAATTAGTTGATTATTAATTTGAAATTGATGATTATTGTGTATTAGTTGATGATAATAATGTGTTAGTTGATTTGGGGCTGTTAGTAAGTGGTTTCAATGTGTAATTTGTAATTAAAAATTAGTTTTGTTTTAAAATTCGAAAATTAGTATAATTGATTAATATGCTTATTGATAAGTTTACGCGAATGTTTGTTCTATTGGAAAACGATGTTTGTTACAGTTTATGTGAAAATTAGTGTATAATTATTGATTAATATGCTCCTAAGTAGGTACATATTCTTTAATTGATTAATGCGTGTTAATTATAACTATTAGTGCTTAGTATAAAATTAATATATTTTAATTTGTTGTTATTAGTGCTAACTTCTAATTTTAGTTTATAAAATCTGCAAACTAAAATTTTATTAGTTAAAAGAGTTTGAAAATACATTATAAAGCGTATGATTTAGTTAACAAAACGTTAAGAAACATTATATTTAAATCGATTTTGTAAAAAGTATAAGAAATGAAGATAACAACAACGAATATTGTACTAAAATCGATTTTGTAAAAAGTTAAATAACGAATATAACAACAAAAAATATTCTATTGAAATCGATTTTGTAAAAAAAATCAAGAAATAAATATGAAAACAACAAATTTTGTACTCAAATTGATTTTCTAAAAAGTTAAGAAATGAATATGACAAGAACAAATACTGTACTCAAATCGATTTTCTTTAAACTTAAGAAACGAACATAACCAGAAGAAATATGCTGCTGAAATCGATTTTTCAATAAGTTAAAAATTGAATATAACAACAATAAATAATGTACTCAAATCGATTTTCTAAAAAGCTATGAAATTTATATACAAGAACAAATATTGTACTAAAATCGATTATTTAAAAATTTTTGAAAATAAACTTAAGTATTATTATAACAAATACAACAACCACAAATTAAAGCCTTTAATCCTAAAAGGTTTTAATTTATTTTTGAAAATACAACAAAAATACTCTTCTTGGACGCAAAGTTATACGTAGAACAGAAGTGAACTGAAGTGTTGTCGAAAGTAGACGGAAGTGTGGCGTGTGAAGCCTTTAGTCCTAAAAGGTTTTACTTTATTTTAGAAAATAAAACAACAATATATCACTTAGGTGAGAAGTTGTGCATAGAATAGAAGTGGGGTGAAGTGATGTCGAAATTGCTAACCAGTTTTTTTTAAACTAGGAACAATTTTCGATTATTTTGTCGACCGTACGTGGATGCATGAAGTCGGAACTGGAATGAAAGGTTCGGTGAAAGAACATTTCTACAACGGTGTACACGAATTTATTAGATTCACAATATCTAATAGTCGAAATAACGAAGAACTTCGTTGCCCTTATAGTAAGTGTCAACATTTGAAGCATTGGAAACCTGATACAGTTAAAGTACATTTGTATAAATCTAGATTTGTGCCAAATTATTATTTATGTGATCGTCACGGAGAACTTATTGCACCTATAACGGATTCTGTTGCGTTAGAGGTCGATGTTGTTATGACGAATCCAATAGAAGGTATGGTGGAAGATGCAAGACAATCAATGTTCACTACCGTTCAAGTTGACGGTGAAGACGTCAATGACAAAAAAGAACGAAATGTGGGAGCAAAAAATATTTATGATTTATTGGATGCCGCTAAGAGACCGTTGTGGGATGGTTGTAAAAGTGGAACCAAATTATCAGTAACCACTGAATACATCACTATGAAATCAAAATTCAACTTTACAGAAGCTGGATTTACAGTAGTTGTAAAAGCTGCAAAACGGCATATGCCTCCCAATATTTTGATGTGCGACAATGATTATAAAGTGAAAACACTTATGTCGGGTTTCGGTCTGCCTTATCAAAAGATAGATAAATGTATAAAAGGTTGCATGTTGTATTGGAAAGATGACATTAATCTTAGGAACTGCAAAATATGTAATGAGAATGATATAAACCAAGAAAAAAGAATTGAAAGAAAGTTTCATACAAGAGAATGCATTATTTACCAATTACCCCTAGTGATGCAGCGCAACCCACAACCTTCAAAGGCATAAGTCGTACACGACTTAAGGAATTAGATATAAGTCGTCCACGACTTATAGAAGATCCACGAGATAACAAATTAGTTGTGTGTGTTGAAGGTTTAAGTCGACTACAACTTAAAGGAATTATTTTGAGTCGTCCACGACTTAACTGGAAACAAGGGGAAGGAGTTACTTTGAGTTCACGACTTATCGAAAATGAGGGGTTAAATCGTCTACGACCTAACAAAGGCGAGGAGATAAGTCATCAATGACTTAACAAGGGTGATATGGGAGGAACAGTTGAGAATGCCCAAGGGATGAGTCGGATACGACTTAAGGAAAACTGAAGCCATCTTATGTCGGCACCGAATTACGACTCAGTTAAGTCGTACCATCTTAAGTCGCAGAAGCCTGGAGCCGTTGATTCTTATGCCGAGTTAATCTGAATCGTTATTTGATAAGTCATGTGTTTTAGAGTCGCTACTAGTTAAGTTGTGTGGGTTAAGTCGGAGTTGTTGATAAGTCGTTACCGACTTATACTAAGTCGTAGGTCGCAACTTTTATAAGTCGTGAGTCGTTTGTAATATACATGTATGTTGAGTCGCCTTTGTTTTTAAGTCGTCTGTAACTTGTAAGTCGCGTGCTTTGGCTGAGTCGTAAGTCGGAAGGAGTGCTAAGTCGTAAGTCGGATAAGTGATGAGTCGGAGCCGACTTATGAATTGTGTTTTCTTTGCGTGAGTTGTAAAACGCCTATAAATAGGCCGTGTGAGTCATTTGTAATGGTTGTTGATTTTTGAATAAAATTCTCTTTTGTTAGCTTTGTGCTTTCAATTTAAATTGGTAGTTGAGTGTAATCTCCTATCTCCTCTTTCGGTTAATCGAGTGCGCTCGATTCAACGATTGTAGAAGCCGATTCGCGGAATCAAGTGCGCTTGATCAACGCTCGAAGAATTGAAGATCTTTGAACCCGGTATCGTGCGCGATCAACGAGTTCGAGATAGCTAGAATTCGGTATCTTCGAATCAACGAATTTGGGCATTTCAGTATTCATCACTCCACCGATCGCAACTTTCATCGATCTACATTTGTTTTGATTAATCCGCTGCGTCAGTTTTGGTATCAGAGCCTGTTTTAGCAAAACATAGCTAAATCGAGTCTTGGAGCCAATCATCTTGAAGAAGTTTGAATCGAAGTGAAGATTTGAGTTTTTGTTTATCACGGCCGAGAGCAAGTTGAAGTTGTTCGACTTTGTATTGAAGTTTAGAGATCGGATCTTATCATTTGGAGAAGTTGTGTTCATCGTGTTCATCGCGATTTGCAACAAGTGTGGAGTTTTCGATCCATTTCATTTGGATCAAAGTTCGAATTGTGTTTGAATTTGAAGAGTTTGTAAAGTTTCAAGTATGCTGCCAAGGAGAGCTAATCGTCACCAAAACGTTGAAGCTTTGTATCGAAGAGAAGAAGCTGACGAGATGGAGCAAAGAATCAATGAAAACTTTAGTGAAAAGCTTAACGAAGGAATTGGTCGGTTAGAGAAGATGATGTTAGAGATGAATCAAAATCAGAGAAGGGTTTCACTGGAATCTAACCATGGAGGAAGTAGAGTCTCACCATAATCCAATCGAGAAAGAAGTGTTGACAATGATCAAAGGCGTGGGAGGAACGTGGATGATCATGAACGGAGGAATATAGATAGAAGGGATAATGGTGGTAGACGTGATGGTAGTAGAGATGTGGGTGGACGAGATAGACAACGATATACATCTGATTTTGAAGAGGAGTATGATCGTGGTAGTGTTCGAGGACAAGAACGAGGACAAGGAAGAAATCACTCTGAGTATGATCACAAGTGGGAGTCGGGGATGAAGACTGAAATTCCTGAATTCAAAGGTGGTATGCAAGCGGAGGTGTTTCTAGATTGGGTGGCTAATGTTGAGGAGATTTTTGACTTCAAGGAAGTTCCAGAACATCGTAGGGTGAAGTTGGTTGCTACAAGGTTGAGGGGTAGAGCTTTGGCGTGGTGGCAGCAAACCAAACTTACACGTGAACGGATGGGGAAGTCAAAGGTTGAATCATGGGAAAAGATGAGGAAAATGATGAAAGCCACATTCTTACCTTATAACTATCAGTCGCTTATGTATCAGAGATTGCAAAACTTGAGACAAGGGACGAAATCTGTGAATGACTATGCTGACAAATTTTATCAACTGATAGCAAGGAATGATATTATGGAAACGGAAGAACAACTGACGTCTAGATTTGTTGGAGGGTTGCGAATGACAATTCAGGATATGGTTAACATGTTTGATCCCAGATCTGTAGCGGAAGCACATCAGAAAGCGTTGGCTTGGGAGAAACAGGGACGACGAGGAGGTGGTGTGTTTACAAAATCCAATAATCAAGTGAAAGGTGCTAGTGGAAGTTCTAATGTTTCAAAAGCTGTTGCGAAACCAGTTGTGAATGAGGTTGGAAAGATGAAAGTGAGTAATAGTTTCAAGTGTTATAATTGCCAAGAAATGGGCCACAAAAGTAGCGAATGTCCAAAGCCGAAGAAGAGAGCTATGATAGCAGTGGTTGAGGATGAGGATGAAGAAGCTGAATGTTCCAATTCACCACCTGATGAGGAGGAAGAAGAAGTGTCGGGAGACGAAGGTTGCAATCTAATGATGAAGAGGTCCTGTTTAACACCAAAGCAAGAGGAGGATTGTAGTTGGTTGAGGAGCAATATTTTTCAGTCAACATGTACCATTCTGGGGAAAGTTTGCAAATTTGTTATTGATGCTGGAAGCTGTGATAATATAATTTCTTCAGAAGCTGTGAGGAAGTTGGCATTGAAGACTGAGAAACATCTGAAACCATACAAGCTGGCTTGGTTGAGGAAAGGCGGGGAGGTGAAGGTTGGACGAAGGGCTTGTGTGAAGTTTTCAATTGGAAAGAAATACAAGGATGAAATCTGGTGCGATGTGGTAGATATGGATGTCTGTCATTTGTTGCTGGGGAGACCGTGGCAGTATGATAGGGCGGTGCAACATGATCGGCGTACCAACAGTTACAGTTTCATGCACTACGCCATAAATGGCCTACTGCAACACAAAAAAAATGTTGGCTCAGGCCCGAAAAATGTTGCCATAGGTCTATGGCAACACTTTTAGGGTGATGCAATTTTTGCCGTTGCCTTAGACCTCAAAGGCAACATTTTGACTATCTAAGGCAACATAAGTAATATTGTTGCAATAGAACCCTATTTGGGTCTATGGCAACACCCATAGGTATCTATAGCAACATTCCAAAATGTTGCTATAGATATGAACTTTTTGAATTTGTGGGGCCCACAATGTAGAGCATATTTGATTTTTTAATAAAAATAAATATTTTATTTAATAAAATGCTATTGCACAGAATTTGATATTTAAACAGTAATGTATTTAAATAAATATTTTATTTCAACATTTGAAATAGTACAAATTCCAAACTCCACTATTTTACAATTCCATGATATATAACACTGATATTCACATATACAGATATTCCTCACTACATCACTCAGTTCACTCATTACATATGCAGTTTCAATTTATACAGACACCGACACTGACAAATATATGCCGAGCCGAAGGCGAGCCGAGTGCCGAGCCGAAGGCGAGCCGAGAAGCGGGTCCGGGCGCAGCGCCGGCGGGGGTCCGGGGCACCGCAGTCCCGGCGGGGATCGACCTTATATCCAGCTTTGAAACCTTCTTTGAAACCTGTCTTCAAGCTCATGCACATTTGATTTGACTCTGTCTTCAAGCTTATATCCAGCTGTCCAATCTTCAATACCTGTCACATATAATTCAAAAGCAGTAATCTGGAAAATAATATTTAACTCGAACAGAAAATGAAAATGTTTTTGTTATATTATTTGCCTCAGGTATTTGGGTTGTTTCTTTTCATAAGTGCATAAGCCAAACATGAATGCAACACATGGATACAAGGCAGTAAGGAAGACAGCAAGCAACAGTTCAGGCAAAAATGCACAAAGGAGAAGCCAAGTGCACAAAGTAGTACTCAACACAGCAAGCAACATAACATGACCAAGAAATGCATGTAAATTGATGAACATACATGCATCATAAGGCTTGGTACAAGAAACTACTCAAGTGCAACTACTCAAGTGCAAGTTCATACTCAAGTGCAGTCAGATATGTAGACAAGCCAAAAAAACGGACACGGCACAAGGTCAAACCCGAGTCATCGACTGGATTCAACTCAGGGCCAAGCAACCAACAAAACAAACAAGAACCAGGTTCAGCAAAATATAGACAAGCCATTGCAAGAAACACAGCAGTACACATAGGCAGCCCATCAAGCAAAAACAGTGAATGCATCAGGCATGTACAAGAGAAACCTAGGTAGTAACATGATATACAGAGGACTTGGAGCATCAGTTCATATTAAAGAACAAGGTTAGCATGGTACCAGTTCAGTCCAGACCAAGCAAAACCAACAAAGCTCAACACACATATGTTTGTATTCATCATTGCAATCCAACATACCAGATTTCTCAAAGTCCAACAGAAAGATTAAACTCGAGATTATAGGAAATAAAGCCTATAAATAAATCCCAATTCATCATCGGCAAAAGCGTGCGAGTGTAACCAATATCAAGAATATTCAAGTAAACCTGAAGGCAGAAAACATACCAAATAATATCACATCGCACCCGACGACGAAGTCAAAGCAATTCGAGCAATCAATCAAGGAGAACGAAGGAGCAAGCTACCAGGAACGTTTCTCACACTAGATTCGATCAATCAGAGCATCAAAGCAATTAGAATCGCGTGCCCTAGTTTTCACCGAAACCAATTCGACTACCCCCTGCCACTCTGACATCAGGCCCCAACCACGAAATTGCGACCAAATCAGCAACTCCCTGAACCATCGCAATCCCACAACCTTACCTCGAATCACCAGAATCGCCAAAAACCTGAACAAAATCGCAAATCCGGAAGTAGTGAGGAAAACTGACGCGAGGCGAAAGAAAATAACGGAAATTGATATGGCCGACAAGGGATAAAAGCAAAGCCAGTTATTCTCCAGATCGAAGAAACAAGGAGGAGCGGAATAAAAATTAGGGATTGGAAAATTGGGGGTGAGAAACGAAAGCGGATGAGTGAAAAGTAAAGCGGGAAATGGAAATTGGTAAGGTGTGGATCGATGGTGTGAATCGACGGTTGAGATTTTGTTTTAAATGGTGGTGTGGATCGCTGAGGTGTAATTTTTTTTTTAATTTTTTAATCTGAAAACATCTATGGCAACACTATATAAAAATTTTGCATCGTGTTACACTTGTTTAGCTAGAGCAACACATTTCTATGGCTAAGGTAACACCAAAAATACAACGTTGCAGTAGGACCAAAATTCTATAGCTATTGCAACATTTTAGCTGGCAACACCTTGCAAAAATGTTGCAGAAGGTCATTTATGGCGTAGTGATGTTTGAAGGCACAAAGATTACTCTCGTTCCTAAGAAGCATCAACAAGAAGAAAACAAACTGGAGGAGATTGAAGAGCTGAAAACTTTATTAACCTTGAAGGAGTTTGTTAAAGAAGTCGAAGAGGAGCCGGAAGTATTCTTGTTAATTGGACGTGAGAGCAGTGAAGAAGTTGAAATTCCAGAAGAAGTTAAACCAGTATTGAAAGAATTTGAGGATGTATTTCCAGAGGAGTTGCCAACGGAGTTACCGCCGTTGAGGGACATTCAACATCAAATTGATCTAGTTCCAGGAGCTGTGTTACCTCACAGACCACATTATCGGATGAGTCCGAAGGAACATGAGGAATTGCGAAGGCAAGTGGAAGAATTGCTTGAACAGGGGCGTGTGCAGGAGAGTTTAAGTCCTTGTGCTGTACCAGCTTTATTGGTACCCAAAAAGAATGGAACGTGGAGGATGTGCACTGACAGTCGAGCATTGAATAAGATTACTGTGAGATACAGATTTCCAATGCCGAGGTTGGATGACTTGCTAGATCAAATAAGTGGAGCTACTATCTTTTCGAAGATTGATTTGAAGAGCGGATATCATCAAATTCGTATCAGACCAGGTGATGAGTGGAAGACTGCTTTTAAAACCAGGGAGGGTCTATACGAATGGTTGGTTATGCCATTTGGCTTATCAAATGCACCAAGTACTTTCATGAGGGTGATGAATCAAATTTTTAGACCATTCATTGGGAAGTTTGTGGTGGTGTATTTCGATGATATTCTGATATATAGTGGAAGTCCGGAGGAACATTTGAATCATCTGAGAGAAGTACTAATGGTACTGCGACAAGAACAATTTTATGCTGCAACGAAGAAATGCGTGTTCATGACGCATAGTGTTTTATTTATGGGGTATGTTGTGTCGAAAGAAGGCATACAGGTTGACCAAAGTAAAGTTGAAGCGATTAGAGGTTGGCCGCAGCCCAAGACGATAACGGAAGTTCGTAGTTTTCACGGGTTGGCTTCATTCTATCGAAGGTTCATTCCACACTTTAGTAGTGTGATGGCACCCGTGACTGATTGTATGAAGGGTTAACAGTTTACATGGACGGAGGAAGTAGGAGTTGCTTTTGAACGAATCAAGGAGTTGTTGACGACATCACCAATTCTAGCGTTACCTGATTTTCAGTTGTTGTTTGAATTACATACTGATGCGTCAAAGGTTGGAATTGGAGGAGTGTTGAGTCAAAGGGGATGTCCGATTGCATATTTCAGTGAGAAGTTGTCAGGAGCGAAGATGAGATACAGTACATATGATGTGGAATTCTATGCTATTGTGCAAGCTATCAAACACTGGAGACATTATATATTTCAGAAAGAGTTTGTTCTTTACACTGATCATGAGGCGTTGAAGCATTTGCAAGGACAAGACAAGATTTCAGCAAGACATGCATTGTGGATTGCATATCTGCAACAATTTACTTTTGTTGTAAAACACAAGTCAGGAGTGACGAATCGAGTGGCTGATGCTTTGAGTAGGAGGAATCATTTGTTGACAACAATGAAGGTTGAAGTGACGGGGTTTGACATGTTGCCGGAATTATTTGTTGAAGATCCTTACTTTATGAAGTTTGTTGATAAAGTCAAGAATGGGGAGACGGATGAGTTCGTGATGGTAGATGGTTTTATGTTCAAGGGAAATCGATTGTGCATACCTGATTGTAGTTTGAGAATGAAGATTGTAAAAGAGCTACATGAAGAAGGGCATGTTGGGAGAGACTGTACATTACAGTTGATTTCACAATCTTACTTTTGGCCCTCGATGAGGAAAGAGGTGGAGAGGTTTGTGGAGCGTTGTCATATTTGTCAGGTTTCGAAAGGAACTGCGACTAATGCTGGTTTATATATGCCGTTACCGGTACTAACTAAACCATGGGTTGATGTGAGTATGGACTTTGTGTTGGGGTTGCCAAGAACACAACGGGGAAACGATTCCATTTATGTGGTAGTGGATCGATTTTCGAAGATGGCACATTTTATTGCTTGTAAGAAGACGGCGGATGCTGTTCATGTTGCTCAGTTGTTTTTCAAGGAGATCTATCGACTTCATGGATTGACAGAATCTATTGTGTCGGATAGAGATACTCGTTTTCTGAGTCATTTTTGGCTAAGTTTGTGGAAGATGGTCGGAACGAAGCTGAAATTTAGTAGCGCTTACCATCTGCAAACGGATGGACAGACCGAGGTTGTGAACCGATCGTTGGGAAATTTGTTGAGGTGTCTTGTGCAAGACAATCTGAAGAGTTGGGATGTAAAGTTATGTCAAGCGGAGTTTGCTCATAATCATGCTGTGAACCGTAGTACGGGTTTCAGTCCGTTTCAGATTGTTTATTCGAGCTTACCAAAAGGGCCGTTGGATTTAACAGTAATACCACACTCGAAGGGGACAATTAAGAAAGCTGCTGATTTTGTTGAGGGGTTGACGGAATGTCATAAAATCGTTCAGGAACGATTGGAGAAAGCGAATGAGAAGTATAAACGTTCGGCAGATCTGAAGCGAAGAAATGTTGAATTTAATGAAGGTGATATGGTATATGCTGTGTTAACAAAGGATCGTTTTCCAGTAGGCGCTTATAACAAATTGAAAGCTAGGAAAATTGGTCCTGTAGAAGTCGTGAAACGAATTAATGAAAATGCTTACAAATTGAAGCTGCCAGAGGATGTGTACACGTCTGACGTATTCAATGTTAAGCATCTCGTACCATATTATAGAGATGAACGATCCGACGTGGAAGAATTTACAAATTCGAGGACGAATTTTTCTCAGCCTGGGGAGGATGATGCAGCGCAACCCACAACCTTCAAAGGCATAAGTCGTACATGACTTAAGGAATTAGATATAAGTCGTCCACGACTTATAGAAGATCCACGAGTTAACAAATTAGCTGTGTGTGTTGAAGGTTTAAGTCGGCTACGACTTAAAGGAATTATTTTGAGTCATCCATGACTTAACTAGAAACAAGGGGGAGGAGTTACTTTGAGTTCACGACTTATCGAAAATGAGGGGTTAAATCGTCTACGACCTAACAAAGGTGAGGAGATAAGTCATCAACGACTTAACAAGGGTGATATGGGAGGAACAGTTGAGAATGCCCAAGGGATGAGTCGGATACGACTTAAGGAAAACTGAAGCCATCTTATGTCGGCACCGAATTACGACTCAGTTAAGTCGTACCATCTTAAGTCGCAGAAGCCTGGAGTCACTAATTCTTATGCCGAGTTAATCTGAATCGTTATTTGATAAGTCGTCTGTTTTAGATTCGCTACTAGTTAAGTCGTGTGGGTTAAGTCGGAGCTGTTGATAAGTCGTTACCGACTTATACTAAGTCGTAGGTCGCAACATTTATAAGTCGTGAGTCGTTTGTAACATACATGTATGTTGAGTCGCCTTTGTTTTTAAGTCGTCTGTAACTTGTAAGTCGTATGCTTTGGCTGAGTCGTAAGTCGGAAGGAGTGCTAAGTCGTAAGTCGGATAAGTGATGAGTCGGAGCCGACTTATGAGTTGTGTTTTCTTTGCGTGGGTTGTAAAACGCCTATAAATAGGCCGTGTTAGTCATTTGTAATGGTTGTTGATTTTTGAATAAAATTCTCTTTTGTTAGCTTTGTGCTTTCAATTTAAATTGGTAGTTGAGTGTAATCTCCTATCTCCTCTTTCGGTTAATCGAGTGCACTCGATTCAACGATTGTAGAAGCCGATTCGCGGAATCAAGTGCGCTCGATCAACGCTCGAAGAATTGAAGATCTTTGAACCCGGTATCGTGCGCGATCAACGAGTTCGAGATAGCTAGAATTCGGTATCTTCGGATCAACGAATTTGGGCATTTCAGTATTCATCACTCCACCGATCGCAACTTTCATCGATCTACATTTGTTTTGATTAATCCGCTGCGTCACCTAGACTTCAAAGGTTATATGCGTCTTCAACCACGGCATGTCATATGCGATGGCCCAGCGTGAGAAAACAGGCAGAGGGAACTTTGACACATCCATCCGATAAAGAAGCATGGAAATATTTCGATAAGACCTATCCCATATTTGCTGTAGAAAGCCGTAACGTCAGACTTGGTTTACATACGGATGGGTTTTCGTCATTCTCTCGGTTTGGTAGCAAATATTCATCTTCCCCATTTATCGTTACTCCTTATAATTTACCTCTGTGAATGTGTATAAAAACTCCATACATATTTCTCACTATTGTCGTCCCTGGCCCTGATGATCCGACATAAGAAATCAATGTTTATCTACAACCATTAATCGAAGAGCTGAAAACATTGTGGTTTGAAAGTGTTGAAACATATGACATTTCATAAAAAAGGAATTTTCTTATGTCCACTTCTTTGTCATGGACTACTAATGATTTTCCTGCATATGAGATGCTTTCAGGTTGGAGTACGGTGGGTCGTCTAGCATGTCCTTATTGTATGGAAGAAACAAGATCATTTTCTTTACGGTATGGAAGGAAAATTTCTTGGTTTGATTGTCATCGTTGTTTTCTCCATCCCAATCATACTTTTAGAAGAGATAAAAAAACTTTAAAGCTAACAAAGAAGAGAATACGCAACCATCAAAAATTTGGTCAAGCAAAGAAATATATGAACTTGTAAAGGACCATCCAAAGAAACATTAAACTGGAATACAGACTAAAATTTCATGTAAATCGGGCATTCATAATTGGTGCAAATAAAGTATATTTTGGGAGTTACCTTATTGGAAAGATCTCCTACTTCGACATAATATTGACTTGATGCACAACGAAGAAAACGTATTTGATAATGTGTTTAATACAATTATGAATGTTAAAGGGAAAACTAAGGACAGTCTGAATTCAAGACTCGATATAACACACTTTTGTAAACGTACCGAACTTCATATGAAGTCCAATGACAATAAAAAACCCAAAACATGCTATGAGCTAGACAACAAACAAATAAAACTCGTGCTAAAGTGGGTGGAAGGACTAAAATGCCCTGATGAGATGTCTTCTAATCTCCGTAGATGTGTTGACTTTAAAAACAGTAAATTGAGTGGGATGAAAAGTCACGATTGTCATATCATGATGGAATATTTATTACCAGTGGTTTTCAAAGAACTGTTGCCCATAAATGTGTGGAGTGTTATAACAGAATTAAGTCTGTTTTACAAACAGCTTTGTTCGACAACGTTAAAAATCGACCGTGTACGTAAACTTGAAGTAGAAATACTTATACTGCTATGCAAACTAGAGAAAATATTTCCGTTGGGGTTTTTTAATATAATGGAACGTTTACATGTTCATCTTTCATCTGAAGCTCTTTTTCGAGGTCCTGTGCAATATGAATGGATGTATCCATTTGAGAGGTAATAGTAAATATCCGTAAAACTGTTGTTAGTTTAAAATTCATCTTTACGTAAGTGTATTTAAATTGAATTAATTTTGTAATAGGTACTTAAATCATCTGAAGAAAAAAATTAGACAGAAAGCACGATTTAAAGTTTCAATTTGCAAATCATATCTTGAATAAGAAGCTTCATTCTTTTTCTCTCATTACTTTAGTAACCATGTGAACTTATCATTTGTAAGTGGTCCTCGTAATGATGTAGCCGTTGAAGAAGATTATTCGCACACAATGTTGTCTATTTTTATACAACATGGCCGACCTGCTAGAAAATGTGTGGAAGTATAGTTATACGATAGAGATCATGTGAACTTATCATTTGTAAGTGGTCCTCGTAATGATGTAGCCGTTGAAGAAGATTATTCGCACACAATGTTGTCTATTTTTAGACAACATCGCCGACCTGCTAGAAAATGTATGGAAGTATAGTTATACGATAGAGATCCGCATGTAACACACATATATGTTCTTCTTAATTGTGCTGAAGTTGCACCATTTGTTAGGTAGTAATAAATTCATATTTATTTCAATGGTACTTACATTTTAATCGTAATGTAACATATAGTACAAATATATTCGCAGCATTTACGAATCACAACATCCATCTGGCGATCTCAGTAAGGAATTTTCTAAATGATTTTCGAACTATGTTTATGATCCAAAAAACAGCCTCGTTGATGAAGGATTAAAACATCTTGCGCTCGGACCAAAAGGAAATGTCAAGGCTTATCCAATATTCTTCATCAATGGATTTAAATTCAACACCAAGGATTATGGTGTTGAAAAAATAAAATATAACTTTGTTGTATTTGTCAAAGACAGTGACGATCCAGATGAGCATATAAAAGATTTTTACGGCGTCTTAACATAGGTTTTAGAATTGACATATTATGTACAACCTGCAGAAAAGGTTATTTTCATTCAAGTGCAATTGGTTCAGCAATATACCTGGTTCTGGAATCAACGTGCACAAAGATTATAAACTTAAAGAAATAAAGCACACCTCACATTACTATAAGTATGATCCTTTCGTATTGGCCAAGCAAGCATTACACGTTTATTTTGCTCCGTATCCATCTTTAAAAAGAGATAAAGCAGATTAGTCTGCTGTTTTTAAAACAAATGCAAGATTTACGTTTGATGGAATTAATATTCCAGAAGAAGTAGTGTATCAAACAGATCTTGAGCCAAATGATGAAATAATAAGAGCTGATGATACTGATTTGAGTTTGTTAAATGATGAATCGAATGTTTTAATAGAAGCATTTGAGAATACAGAAGAGAACGATGTAAAGTACGAGACCGAGACTGAATCAGAAGACGACAAAGATTGAAAATTTAGAATTTTTGTATCAGCTGTTGTATAATGTATATTATGAGTTTCAGCTGTTATCAATAATGATGACTATGTTGTGAGTTATGTCTTATTGTTTTATTAAATTATGTATATATACTAAGGAGATCTTGTCTCATTTATGACGTTTAGTGCAAGTTTTATGTGATGATGATTAATCAAACATGTTTTATAATAATGAACTAATATTTTTTTCACTATATGAAATGATATGTTTGTAACAGATATGCACAGGAGACACTCTAGCAGATCTCAGCCTTTTCCTTCTGCTGATGCGGGTGCCAGCTGCACAACGCCGGATTTACCCGGTGGCAGAGGTAGTGCCAAAGAGCGCGGGTAAGTATCAAATTTATTACATTTTCACTATTTAAAATTTACTAAATTCGTACATTCATGAGCTGTTCGTGTGGACCCGCAAGATATGGATGTTTCTGTCAATCACTGGAACTAGAAAATGTGCAAAAATTATAGAGGCACCATGTCAAAAAACAAGAGAGCAGGAAAGAAGCCATCTTGGATGGGTGTTGCTGTATAGGCTTAATTTCTGCAGCTGTAGGAAACTTCGGAGTCGAATGCAACTAATATATATAATTTCATTTTGTTATTACATTTTTTTTAAAATTCGTATATTAGGTGCATTAATTTAGTTAATTATGCTTTCAAATTTATAGGGATTATCGGTGCGGAATCGTGCAAAAAGGGCTAAAAATCCTGCTCTGCACCGCGATGGGTCGAAGTCCTTCCAACAACATCGGAGGGAATTGGTAAAGTTATAAAATACGTTTCTAAATAGTAGTAAAATAATTTAGTCATATTGGTAACATTATTCATTGTATATATAACTTCATTTTCAACAATATAATCGAAGTCCTACAATGGCTGAGGTCTTTACTCACAGACATGTCGTAAAGCGAACGGATGAGGAGGGGAATATTTCGTATGAATTTACGGACGATAAATCTAAATCCGTGATGGTAAATTTGTTTAATTTTTTTACTGCACATTTGATAAGTTTTTTTATTTTCATTATTACAAACTACTGTTCATTATCGCATGAGAGATACGAGACGGCGAAAGCTCGAGTGGCACAGTCCACTGGCCGTGAGTTGACCGTAGAGGAGGACCATCTTTGGGATGCTCTCATTGATCCGCCTACTTGGAATAGGCGTTATGGTTATGCAAATCAGGAGGTAAGCTGCTTCATTAACTAATATGTAAATTATATTTAATAATGAAGCAAATTATATTCCAATCAAATAATTTACAGACAATGATGACCCAGAGGGCTTATAGGAGATCTCAGACTGATGAGGAGATAGCTCAGCTGAAGCAACAGATGGTAGAATTCAATGACTGTTGGAAGAGTGGAGGACTGGCGCATTTGCTAGATGAGCGGATTGTGGCCATTTTAGCAGAGCATGAGAGGATGCCTGGTGATGATGGGTCGGGAGATGATAATGATGATGAGTAGGTACAGATTTTTTTTGACTTATAATTATTGACTTGTGTTGATGGAGTTGAAACTTTATTGATGGTTGTGTCCTGTGATGATTGTGGATTTGATGAACATGAGTATTTGTGTAGATATGGTTGTTTTGATTGATGAAATATTAGTTTTAGTTGATGAAAGTTTATGTAAATATTGATAGTTGCGTTGTGTTTTTAATTATTTGTGATATGTATGAGATTATACGTTGCATGTGATGTTACTGGTTGTGATATTGAGTTTATTCGTGTTGGGAATGAAGCGAAGTTGAGATATGACATTTATTGTGTGGTTTGAAAGGGTTAAAGCAGCTCTGGGAAAATTAAAGGGTTTCAGGATGGCGACGGTTGGCTGGTTACAGACTTGCGGTGTATGACGATGGCTAGCGACAACATTTTGGTTCTAGGATGGCGACGGCCAGCGACAGCTGACGACGGCTAATTTTCCCAATTTAACGTCACTAGCCATCGCAAAAAAGGCGACGAAGCCGTCGCTATATTGCTAGCGTCGTCCAGTTTTGTTGCGGCATTTAGCGATGGCTAGCATCGGCAGGCGACTGCCGCCGACGGCTAATCGCCGTCGCTAAATGAAGCAGTTCCTGTAGTGGTAGTATTTTCATGAACTATAAAAATAACAACACACACTTGTATGCAATACATAAAATTACCACGTAATAAAACTTTTCGATGGCACGGGCTAAGCACTAGTGTATATATATATATATATATATATATATATATATATATATATATAATTGTATCTTTTAAGAACTTACCTCTATGTATTCTAAGCTTTTAGCTTTTAAAATATTATATATACATAGAAAACCGTATGTGTTCAAAACTAACATAGGTATATTTGAAACTAATTTATTAGAAGCCTTCGCTTTCAAAGTCATGCATTCGTATTTGATATCACACATATGTAAAGCTATAGAGCTGTCAATGGATATCCGAAAAATCCGAAATCCATCCACATCCGCATCCGAAAAACGGATAAATATCCAATATTCGAAAAAAGAATGCAGATGCGGATATGAAGACATCCGTATCCGAAAATTATCCGTCCGGTTTTTGTCAGGATTATAGTTCAAATTATATGTATTTTAGTACAGAAAAATATATTTGTTTATTATTTTATTATGTTAGTAGTTTATATTATATGCACTTAATGTTTTTCAACTGCTCGAAACTATTTGTTATCATCATATATGTTAATATTTAACACTTTTATAATCAATGAGTTAAAAATATTTATGTTAAAGTAAAATTTTCTTTTTATAATTCTTGATTTATCGGTCGTTAGCGGATAGGATAATTATCTGATATACGTCTGTATCCGCGGATACGGATATCCCATATCCGAAAATGATTTCGTATGCGGATGCGGATATAGCCTATCCGCATCCGAAAACAATCGTTGACAGGCCTATGTAAAGCGTTCATTGTTCGAATCCCTGCATATTCAAAACCTGGTACTTAATATATTAGGACTTACATATTTGAAACAGTATTCGCAAGAAGCTTCATATATGTATTTGCAACTTTTACATATTAGACTTTCGGAACTCATATATATCTAGAACTTTACTCATTCAAAGCCTGAAACACATATTGGGATATAATGTACTAGATACTGTGTGTGTACCCAAAGTTTAGTACCCATTAGAAACTTATATACATGTATCTGCACAAAACTGTGCATATTCAAAAACTGAAATATGTCCAAAACTCCATGCTTTTAACATTTATACATATGAAACTTTACATTTGGAACCAAAAAGGTGTGTTAGAAACCGAAATTTATATACTCATCATTCATATACATAATAAACTTTACAGGGGCAGAGCTATAAGTACTTGAAACCTCAATAGGTTCGAAGTCATTACATACTCAAAAATCTGATATACAAAACCGTGTTCATTTGAAAACCTAATATATTAATCCAATATAAAACTTGTATATAGGACACTACGCTTCCTTGAAAAACTTCAATATACTTTACATTTTAAATCTAAATTTACTTAAAGCTCACATTTTCGTGAACCTGATGCATATGAACCTGAAATCACACAAGTGTAAACCTCATTTTTCTTTACAGCCAAAACACATTTATTGAACATACATGCAAAACTCATATATATCTGAAAACGCCTGTATAACCACAAGTATGAGACTACACATCTTATGAAATCTACATACTCACTTGTGTTCAAAAACAATATATAAGACTGGTACACGATTATTAAAAATTATATATATGGTTTTATACTCATCTGAAAGAAAACACACGTGTATGCAAGTATTTTACAAACCTGACACCGACATCTGCCTTATACAAGTCCTTTATATATTCAGTATTTGTGCAGAACTAATATGCTTAAAAGTTAAAACCCAAATACGTATGCAAGACCTGTTGGTAATCTTTAAAAACAGGTCTAAGTGGAATTCTTCTAATAAGTATGAAATCTTGTACTCAAATCCATACCTGCTGGTTATTATATATTTCCTGAAAACCTGATATAACTAAATCAAAACTAAGACATTCAAAATCCTTCTATATGAACTCAATACATATGTTTGAAATTAGATGTAAATCAAACTTAATACTTTCAAAGCTCACATATATAAATATATTGGAAACCGTGTTCATTTCTTGAATGCTGGGGTACATGGATTCATTTCCAAATACTTGATATATCTGAGGTCGTTATACTCAGAAAATTTTATATGTAGAAACTTGGTTTATATTCCAAAGTCCGTATGCAAAGCTTTGGCTTTGAACAATCCTAATATAAAACCCGTATATATGAAATTAATTTTTTTCGAATGCTTTTATTTATGAAAGATTTAATATACTTCAAACTGCGTTTCTTTTAAATCATATATTTGAAACCTAAATATATTTGAAGCTTACATCACATATCTATAGAATTCCATTTTTTTTCAAAGCCAAAATATACACATTGGATGCTTGTACACATCCAAAAGCCAAATTTATTTGAGGTCTTTAGAACCACATATGCATATAAACACAAAGACTTGTATATTTTTGACCTGTTAGTAATGTGCACTTGAAGTTAAATACTTTAAAATTCACTATATATATTAAAGCTCTGTTCTTCTGGAAACTAACAGTGAATACAAAATTTTGAACATTAATATGTCCGAAAAGAGATTTATATAAAAAACTAACAATTATGTAAGAGTCCTTATAATCGAAATTCTGCATCCAAGTATCCAAAATCAAATAGGTATGAGAATATAAAGTTTGTAACTTTTCGAAATTTGGCTTTCATACGCACAAGAAACCTCATTTACTCAGATGACTGATATGTGTTAAAGAAAGAATCTGTATATGCCTTTTGATAGCTCTTATATTCAGTTGTTTGAAACTATAGATTATCATATGTTTGAAATCTGAAATTTCAATCTATGTATATGTTAACTCTCTTTTGATTCGCGACATGCCGACCTAAAAAGTATGCCACGACCTAAGAAGCTAACGACCTATGGGAAGTTACGACCTAACGACCTATGGGAAGTTACGACCTAACGACCTATGGGATGTTACGACCTACCGAGTTAAAAAGTTAGCGACCTAACTAACAGAAGTGGTCCTAACGACCTACGACTTATATTAGGTCGCGCACGACCTATTAATTTGCTCAGAAGAAGCTGAGCGCCGACCTACGACCTAGGACTTGTGTGATTAAATTCCGCCCAGAATCATTCCTATAAATACCCCCCTAACTCCAACAATGAGAGGACCTTTGGGCTCATTCTCTGAAGCGCCGTTACTCTGCAGAATTCTTAACTCATCCAACACTTGAAGAACTCCAAACATTCAAGACACTACAACAAGCTTTGAGAGAGATCTTGCACATCCGAAATGGATTCAAAGAGCCTTTTCGCATCGAAGCTTGAGCTATTAGTCTGAAGTGTTTTTGTGATCAAAGTGAATTGTATTCGAAATGCATTGTATTAATTTGTAACCAGATCAGCAATAAAAGAATATAAAGTGGACGTAGGCTTAATTACGAGCCGAACCACTATAAAATCGTTGTCTCTTTACCTTTTCTGCTATTTCCAGCTTATATTTTGTTCCTGTATCACGGGTGGTGCTTTCACATTACTACTACACTCACCAGGGTGTTAGCGTTCAATTTTTAGCGTCAACATTTTGGTGCTTTCACTGAGAATTGAACTCAGGAATCTCTTCATCATTGCTTCGCAAAGATTTGTTGAAGGAATCTCTCTAAAAACTAGAAGTTTATCTGAAGTCATGGCTCCCGGAAGAAGAGGTAGACCTACCAGATCCGGAAATGCACATGAGGGGACCTCCGCTTCTCCAACAGAGAACCGGCCAAATCCTACCATTGGGGTCACAAGGGCTGAATTAGATGACGTAGTTTCTGGATTATACCAACAAATTGAAGCTCAAAACGCTTTGATGATGGACAGATTAAACGCTCTGCTTGGGGCAAATCGTCAGCCAGAGAACCATGAAACAACCTTTGCCGAGATGCCACCTTTCCAAGCTGAAGGTTCAAGGCCGCAGCCAACTTCAGATCCCTGCCCAGCGATGTCTCTGAACAATAAAGAGTACCTATCGGAGATGGTTGGCCGAATCGTGAAAGAGAGCATGCAGAGGGAAGAAAATGAGAGTGACTGGGGATTTGCACCAAGTAAAACTCCATTTACCGAAAGGATCCTGAAAGCGGAATTTCCAAGGAAATTCGCACCTCCGACTATCCCGGCCTATAATGGAACAACCGACCCTAATCATTTCCTATACAAGTACGACTGGCATATGACCGGTGCAAGAGCATCAGACGAGATTAAGTGCCGATACTTTCCAGTGTACTTGGAAGCAGTGGCTCTACTTTGGTTCACAAAGCTACCAGTACGGTCCGTAGATCAATTCTCCGATTTGACACGAAAGTTCAAAGTTCAGTTCAGATTGTATGCTTCGAAAGTTAAGAATATAATGTCGCTGTCTAGTCTTAAACAAGCTCCCGGAGAATCAATCAAATCCTTCTTGAGTCGTTTCAATATAGCTTTAGCCGAAGTGGATAATGCAGAGCCGCGTATGATCCTGACTTACTTGATGCGAGCCATCGATAAATCGAGTGAATTTGGAAAATGGCTAAAGATGAAGGAACCAAATTCACTTGAGAAGTTTTATAAAAAGGCCGATGAATTCATGCGCCTAGAAAACCTTTCCGCACCAGCGGAGGTGGATGTTGCTAAAGACAACAATAATGATCTTGCTTCTAACAAAAGAGAATCTGGGAATCAAAAAAGGGGAAATGACGGAGGAAAGAACCAGGGGAATGAGAAGAAACCTCGCCGCTTTAATCCTTCAGATTTTACTCCTTTAACTGATACACTGGGAAATATCTTCTTCGCAACAAAGGATGTTGTCAAGTATCCCAAACCACCTGAGATGGGAAGAGGTGCAGTGCGTAATGGGAAATTCTGCCGATTTCACAATCAACCAGGCCATGACACTGACCAATGTCGCCAGTTAAAGAATATGATTGAAGAATTGCTGAAGCAGAGTAAAATCCAACAGTATGTGAAGAAAAACAGAGTCGATCCAACCTTGTCCACTCAGGGGCAATAACATCCTACCCATCAATCCGGCTCTCGCGACAACACTGCAATGCAAGAATTCGAAAAGCTTGTCATTAATGTTGTCATGGGGGGTCCTCACCCGGCAGGCAGGAGTTGGGACGACTGCTGACTTCCCACAAAACTGCAGCTGGGGGCATCTTTCACTTTCTCTGGCATATAAATCCAAAAGCTATGAATCTAGCGCAAATGGAAATTCAGCCCGGAGATTCTGAAACAACGAGCACTTGCATCCATTTTTTACTTAACAGCATTGCTTAAATTTGTAAAACAATGGTGGAAGTATAACTTTTTTATTGTAAACCGCTGAGAAATCAGTGTGATTCAGTAATAAAGAACTATAAATCTTGTGTTCTCTAATGCTATAAAATGCCTGTCTCATTTCGATATGCAAGTATCTTTAAAATATTGCTAAAATGTCAATTTAATATTTCAGGCTATCAAAACAAAGCTTACCTATTCAACACATCACAAGACTCAGCGATTCCTACGAATCACTCAACAATGTTAAACCACAAAAGAGGTGCTATTCACTAACAGCTGATGATTCCCCCAAAGTGGGCACCTTCCTAACGAGAAGGTTCCAGACCCTTGCTAACTAATCGAGATCGTTTGTGTAAACGAACATCCGATAAAGTAGCTTGCGTCTGCCCCGTGAATTCACTCAACGATAAAGTACACTCCTTTGGCAACGAGCAAACATCTTGCAAAAGAATGCAACATGTACTTGGAGTGATAAGGAGGAATCGCTAAGGAGCAGATGGTGGAAGGAAACAAGCAACAAAGCCCTCTTTGAGGCACAACTCTTCGTAGGAGGCCTCTTCGGGAGCGAAAAGACCTTTTCGGAGGCACATTTCACCGAAGTTGAAGTGTAAAATGCTCCTCTTCGGAGGCCCACTTCACCATGCTTGAAGTACCAAACAAAAGACCTCTTCGGAGGCACACTTCACCACGCTTGAAGTACCAAACAAAAGACCTCTTCGGAGGCACACTTCACCACGCTTGAAGTACCAAACAAAAGACCTCTTCGGAGGCACACTTCACCACGCTTGAAGTACCAAACAAAAGACCTCTTCGGAGGCACACTTCACCACGCTTGAAGTACCAAACAAAAGACCTCTTCGGAGGCACACTTCACCATGCTTGAAGTACCAAACACAAGCTCTCTTCGGAGGCACAAAAACAAAGACTTCTTCGAAGGCAATAGATTGCTTCGGAAGCACAAGCCCTCTTCAGAGGCCCGCTTTACCGCGTAGGAGAAGTCACTTCTCAAAAATATGAAGCGATCATCTCCGAAGGTTGAAATGTAAAAACTTCTCCAAAAACGAGACACACTCCATTAAAGCAGAATAATTTTTCCTTAAAAATGGAATAGTTATTCTCCAAAATAAGAGTACAAGTCTCGTCAAAGCAGAATATATTACAATGCACTTGTGGTATGGGGGCAATGTCATACAAGATAACTACATCAATAAAAGTAGTAGTCAAGCAGCATACCACAAGTTCATTACAATATCAAGCAAAAAAAAAGATGTGGAATAAATGCATTCTCAAACACAGATAAAAAGTTTGTACAAGTAAAAAGAATCGTTTATTCTACACTAAAATGAGAAATAAATGCATTCTTACATACACAAGAATTTGTACAAGTAAAAGAATTATTTTATTCAATACTATGAAAGTTCTTTACATGTGCAGATCTCAAAAAAAAGCGGGGACCAGTACCCGCACAATCTCCGGTCAATACATGCAAAAAGCAAAAAGCAAAACAAGAAACGTAAAGACCATCTCACTACTCCTTCTTCCCGCCACCTTTAGAACCCTTGCCCGGCCTGATGATTAACTTCTGGGTCCGGCGTGGACGGGTCGGGGAAGAAGGAGAAGGAGGCACAACTGGATCTTTTTCAACTTTTTCTTCATCAGCTGAAGTGTTTTTCTTCTTCTTCTTCATTGCGCGTTTCCCTTTCCTCTTTGAAGAAGACTCACTTCCCGGAGTAAACAACGCAGAAAGCTTTGTGTCATCGTCGAGAGATTGCTCCGGGGTCTTCTCACTGTCCTCAAGATCTTCCGCCTTCTGCTCTTGCGAAGCGGGTGGATCCTCCAAGCCTTGAAGGGCTTCTATTTGTTCTTCCTGTGACCCTAGCTGAGATGCAGGAGTGACTTGAAGGGATGGAGGAGGAACAGCTGGAAGGGAAGAAGTTTGCGCAACATTTAGTGTTTCCGCTACAGAAGAAAAGAAGTTAAAATCAGTATTCTCCGAAAAAAGAGAAGATGTCGGATCATCAGCACTTAAGTAGTAAGCGAGAAATTCATCGAATTCAATTGAATCAAATGAACAGTCCATTTGAGCAAGGTCTGAATCAAGGTTACCTGAAGAAGTCGGCTTAATCACGACAATTTCAAAGTTTTCGGCTTCAGCATCATTATGGGTCTTCTCCTCAACTTGAACAGTGGGAGGCTCGGCTGTGAAGTACAGGAACTAGAGCCGATGGTGTCGGGATCGACCGAAGCCGGGAGATGAGCAGGGTCGGTTAAAGTCGCTTTCTCTAAATGCTCTCCTCCTGCTGCTTCGGCTCGCTCCCTAGCAAGCTGCTCTTTGCCCCTGGCAAGGGCGGTGCGTGCTTCATCATCCAGATAAGTCGCCTCGAGATCTGCTTCTACATAGCCAGCGCCTTCGAACATGTCAATTATCGCCTCCCACACTTCAGCCAGATTAATTTCATATGTTGGACCCAGAAATGAGAGGCTCCCGCGCCCCAAGACGCTATGGATATAAAAGTCGAATAAAGTAGAGCTGATTTTTGCCTTCGTCGCCTCGTGCGACTGATTAGCCGCTTCTTTTTCGGCAATGGATGCAACTTGGCCGGCAACAGCCTCATCACGCTCTTTTTCAACTTTGAAAAGTCGAGCCTTTAACACTTCGATCTCCATGTTCTGGGAGATAACTGTTTCCCGCAGCTGAGCGGTATCTTTGCGGTATTTTTCAGTAATATGCTGCTCAGCCTCAAGTTTTAATTCAGCATCCCTTTGCGCAGCATGTGCATCCCGCACTTGTTTCTGAAAAACTTCTTCTTTTTGAGTATGCGAGGCAGAAGAAGTGGCGAGATCTTCCTTAAGTTTCTTGACTTCGGACTCAAGTCTCGCATTGTCATCTGCAATGCTCGCCATCTCCGCGTCGTGTTGCTTGCAAATTTTATCCCACTTCGTCTTATCATTCTCCATAGTCAACATGGCTTCAAGATTCATATGATTAACCCTCTAAAGCTCGTTGACGAGTTTCTGCCATCCGGACATCCTCTCGATATCAAGCTTAACAGCATCGAGATTCCTAAGCATAGCTTGCTTATCGATCGGTACCAAGTCCAAGTCAAAACGCACCCCTTTTAAACACCAATTCGGGAATCGGCTTTGAAGAGTTGGAGGGGCATCTTTGTATTGAGGCCTGCTGATAATCGCCTGGATGTCAGATTTCTTTAAAGCCGGAGAGCCGGATGGGATATCAGAAGAGATAGGAGCGTCAGTCTTTTCAGAAATCGCAGACGCGTCCTTTTCGCTAAACCTGGCCCGTTTACTGGGATCTTCAGAAATTTTGCTCTTTCCTCTGTCGTCATGCGACTTTCTCTTATGGGAAGCGTCATCTCTTTGAGAGGAATCGTGACGTTCTTCCCTCCTCCTTTGCTGCTCCTCATAAGCTTGTCTCTCTCGAGTTTTTCTAACCGCTCGCTCCTCATCGGTTTCCCTATGGGCAGTGAGATAGCGCCTATAATCATAAAGTCTCGCGGCTTCCATGGCGCTGGAAATTGTCATAGTACGAGCCACTTCGCCCCATCAGAGAACCTGAAATTGAATAAAAGTCAAGTCTTAGAAATCTTCAAAGTAGAAGAGTTAAGTGAATAAAAGTGCTAAGCATCCTAAGTGTGTGCGGCGTGCAAACTACGCGCGTCAGACTACAAACCACTCTTTGGTATGAGAATGGTGACGGCTTGTGTAGTAGGTGTTGTAATTTGTTGTAAAGAGGAAGTCGCCTCGACAACAGGAGAAATAGCTTTTGAAATGTCATCTTTGAAAAGCTCCGATGAAGTTATCATCAGATCGCTCAACCCATCAAAAGTGTCATCACCGTTATGCCCGGCAGAACTTTCTTTTTCAGCTTCTACGTCAGCCGTCTTTTCAGAACGACGAGGAGTTTCTTCTTCCTCAATAACCGGGGCAAGTGAAAATTTGCCGGACAACCCCGCAATGTCAATAGAAGTAGAACACTTCACCAGTAAGGTCTCAGTGGTAGGTTCTTTCGGTGTAAGTTCTTCAGCAGGAACTGGGGCATCTAGTGTCTTTACTGGAAAATCAGGGACTTCATGAGGCTGAATAGAACGGGAAGAATGTAGGAGTCCGAAGTGATGAAGAAACTCGTCTTTCAACAGAAACTGAATACTCCTCTCCTCAACTTGCACAGCCATGAGCCTCTCAAAAGTTGGTTTATGACCAGGATCCCTAGAAGGAGGAGGAAGCGCTGAAAAAGTAAAGAGCGAAGTTAACACTGGACAATTCAGGATTCGAAAAGTTCAGGAAACATAAGGAAAGGAAAAAGATAAATGATCATACTTCCCACTCTCCAGATAGCATAAAATCCCGGAGGACAACGAACGTAGAAAAACTGACTCAGAAACCCATGAACATTGTCAGAAAGACCAATGATCAGTTTGTGGTTCCTAGCACTTCTCACAAGTGTGATGGAAGGATGGTCTTTATTTTTGGCAAAAGAGCACAGATAACAAACTTCGTCGAAACTCGAAAGATGATCCAGCGTCCTCCTAAATAGCACACATAGTCCCATCAGGATGGCGTAGCCATTGGGATGTAACTGAAAGGGAGAAATAGACAATCGAAGAAGAAGCTGCTGAAGGAAATCATTAAAAGGAGGAATGGCTCCGTTCATACACATTTGGCGATTAACGGCGACGAAGCCATGAGGTGGTATGTCAGCAGTGTCGTTTCTCTCAGGCAGAATGGCATCTGTTTCAGCAATGCCGAACTGAGTACACAGTTGGCAGAAAACTTTATATGTTAAAGTGGTCGAAATTCTTTCTGGAGGATTAGTCAATGGGATAGGAATAGGAATGGCCTCTGCAGCTTGAACCATTGTCTCTTCTTGTTGAGTAGTCATTCTACATAAGCAACTGGATGTTCAAATGTGAAGGTGCACGTTTCCTAAAAAGTGTGAAGTGTTGTGCAGAACTAATAAAAATAACAAGCAAACATAACTGAAGTTAAACTAGTCGACAATTGGTTGAATATGAAATTTCAAGGCTTGTTAATTTAAAACCTCAGGTGCGGTATTAATGCAAACAAACCGTCTTCAGTTAACTATTTTAGTTTTGCTTTAATACTTCACTTGAATTGGTTGGTTTACAGCATTTCATTCACGCAGTTCATTTAAGTTGATTATTCTTTATCGACTAATCTGTCATTTGATGTGGGCAGTCAATGGCAGTATATTCGTCCCATTTTTCTGCAAATGTTATGTTTAACAGGCAATTAGCATTAAAGATAATCTGTAAAGAAGTTCAGATAATTCAAAGTTTAAGCAGTTTATCCCGGCAATTCAAGTCAAAAAGTTCAAGGCAATGCAAATATGTCAAGTTCTAACTTGGTTGCGACCTAGAGCCTATGCTGCTGAAGTTAGGTCGTTAAATTGTTCAAAGTCCTAGGTCGCTCACGACCTAGCATAGGTCGGAAAAGGCCTCAGGACAAAATGGCACAAGCTTCTCTAAGTCCTGGCTCGGTCGCGACCTAAGGCTTATGCTGCAGGTAGTTAGATCGGTCAAGTATGCTAGGTCGCAAGGTTTCATGGGTCGTTCAGATTCACTGGGCCGTTTTTGATGAAAGAACTCGAGCGATCTTCCATCCAAGCTAATGCTTCGCTCCCCTTAACCAATTGACCCCAATTAGCCTCCTCTCCACTCAGAAACTCGTCAACCCGAGATCCATAAACCCAGTAACCCGTTAAAAATTCCCTCATCTCTTCTAAAGTCACAAATCAGTTAGCCTAAAAGCGCCGTAACCCATCACCTTGTTCTAATAAACTGTCTAAAGCCAGGACAAACCATCTCGAATCCATCAGTAATCGATTGAAACGAGAATCGTGATGAAGCGTGGCATAAGAAAAGTGGGATTCATGATTCAGTGACAATCGAGGATTGAGTAGAAAACAGGTTCACTTACGCAATGTAATGTTAAGGATAACTAATGATCGAGTAACTGAATTCGTCTTCGAGAGCTTGAGTACTTGCTAATGGTAGATGGAATGATAGAGCAGGTGAAGGAAAAGAGGGAACGACCTAAGCTATTTATACACTGGGGTAGTGAAAGGCGAATCGACACACACGACCCACGACCTACGCCTACGACCTATCTTAAGTCGCTCATGACCTAACAAACTCATTAAAGAGCGAACTAAGGAAATCGAAGCACACGACCTACGACCTAGGCGTATACTTCGAGGGGCAAATGTTAACCCTCTTTTGATTCGCGACATGCTGACCTAAAAAGTATGCCACGACCTAAGAAGCTAACGACCTATGGGAAGTTACGACCTAACGACCTATGGGAAGTTACGACCTAACGACCTATGGGAAGTTACGACCTAACGACCTATGAGAAGTTACGACCTACCGAGTTAAAAAGTTAGCGACCTAACTAACAAAAGTGGTCCTAACGACCTACGACTTATATTAGGCCGCGCGCGACCTATTAATTTGCTCAGAAGAAGCTAAGCGCCGACCTACGACCTACTTTAGGTCGTGAACGACCTAGGAATTGTGTGATTAAATTCCGCCCAGAATCATTCCTATAAATACCCCCCTAACTCCAACAATGAGAGGACCTTTGGGCTCATTCTCTGAAGCGCCGTTACTCTGCAGAATTCTTAACTCATCCAACACTTGAAGAACTCCAAACATTCAAGACACTACAACAAGCTTTGAGAGAGATCTTGCACATCCGAAATGGATTCAAAGAGCCTTTTCGCATCGAAGCTTGAGCTATTAGTCTGAAGTGTTTTTGTGATCAAAGTGAATTGTATTCGAAGTGCATTGTATTAATTTGTAACTAGATCAGAAATAAAAGAATATAAAGTGGACGTAGGCTTAATTACTAGCCGAACCACTATAAAATCATTGTCTCTTTACCTTTTCTGCTATTTCCAGCTTATATTTTGTTCTCGTATCACGAGTGGTGCTTTCACATTACTACTACACTCACCAGATTGTTAGCGTTCAATTTTTAGCGTTAACAGTATATTTTTTATATAGAAAATCAATATTGTCACAGATGGAATCAGGTGACTTGCAAAATCAACGTTTATAGAAATTATTTTCCCTCTGGAATCTTTTAATTTTGGAATCAATTCAGAAGGGAAGCGTTTCATAGTAAATTCCTACAGTCAAACTCCTTCAAAATCATTTTCACATTTTTGTAAAACCTATAAATGTTAAGATGAAGTCATTAACCTTTGTTGAATGCCCCATACCATGAAATAGACCAGCGGCACAGATTATCGGCAACATTAAGACATGGGCGGCAATGATCACCTTCGACACCGGCGATATCTATAACCTTCGATACTGGTTCCTCTTCGACACTCACAGTATCATTCACCCTTGATGTTGCCTAATCCCGATCTAATAACTTCGATAATCACCAACCTCTTCGAAGCTCCTTCTGGTGCCACTTCGAGAATCGCTTCATAAATCATTGAACAACTTCGGCAATATCCAAATTGTTTTTGAGAATCATTGAACGACTTCGAAGTTCGGCTTCTTGAACGACTTCGTCAATCCGCTTATTGAACGACTTCGTCAATCCGCTTATTGAATGACTTCATGAATCTGCTAATTATGGAGCAACTTCGTGAATCCGCTTATTGAATGACTTCGAAATCTGCTTATTGAATGACTTCGTGAATCCGCTTACTGAATGACTGCAAAATTCATCAACCGCTTCGAAGATCACTTCGCTTCGAGAATATTAAATAACTTCAAAGGCCATTAAACAACTTTGAAGATCACTAAATGACTTTGAAGATCACCACTACAAAAAAAGGATTTTTAAAAACTCTTGTATTTTGTCTCTAAATGCAAGATTTTGTCTCTAATTTATATTTCTAACCAATTTAAGACAGTTAAGTTTGTCTCTAAAATCAGGTCTCTACATAAACAGAGACAACAAACATTCGTCTTTAAAATATTAGTAATCTCACAAATATTCTCAAATACATCCCTACATTAAAAACTAGTTAGAGACAATTTTATGAGTCTCCTGTACAACTATAGAGACCGTATTCAAGGTTTCAAATCAGTCATAAATACAGTGGTTATTATAAACCAGTTGGACAGAAAAATGAAACATAATTTTATTATAGTTTTCATCATAGATCAATGAGTAGAAAATATATAATGTCTAACAGAACAAATAGCAAAATAAATGTTAAATTTGCAACTCATGTACAAAAAAGTAACCTAGAGACTACAGAATATCCAATTTGGACCGTACAAACTACAAACTGTAGTTCATTGCAAGAAAAGAAAATTACAGAATATTCAAAGCATAGATGTCATGATCAAAAAATAGCATATTTAATTTGGACTCTATAAACTATAATCCTGAAATAAGATCCAAACAAAACAAAAACTAAAATAGAAGTTTAAATAAAAAGACAATTCCAACAGAACCTGCTTTAAACTTTCAGAAGCTAACATGCAATTCATGCATCATTTTCATTTTGCGATCGAACGTTTCCTCGAGTGTTTGATGCTTGATTATTTCCAAGTTGATTGTGATCGGGTTGATCTTGTGTTATAGGTTTCAATAGTTGCATGAAAGATCCAACTTGTTCTGAAACATTTCCAAAAGTTGATTGAAAAGGCACATACATTGTTTGATATTGTTCGGGTGTTTGTTGACAAGGAACTAATGGTTGTATCATTTGATAAAGCGGTTGAGAAGACTGACCTGATGGCTGCGGGATATGGTTAGGAATTTGTGGAAATGGTTGATCACACGGATGTAGGACTTGACATGATGGCTGCGCGAGATACTTGAAGGTTGTAGAAATGGTTGAGCAGGATGCTGCAACACTTGATTTGATGGCTGTGGTAACGATTGAGTGGATGGTGGCGCGAACGGCTGAGCAAGCGGTTGTGGGATTTGACTTGGCGGCTATACAGAGAACTGACCCAAGTGTTGTGTTTGACCGAATGGTTGGTTGAATGACCATGATTGTTGGTTTATGCTTTGAAGATTGGTCGGATTAATTGAACCAAGCAACCTAGTTACCCTCAATTGCACTTCTCTTTCTATTACCGATTTAAGCTCCGATGTTAATAACATGCTACTGGACATTATAGGTTGTTCTTGATTTGCACGATCTGCTAGATAGTTGGATTCAGAACTGTTACGCAATATAGTATTTGTATCAACATAAGGTGCTCCGTAAACCCTTCCTCTTGTAAGGCCTCCGGATGACTCAACCTAAAGTCTTGGATTCCATATATTTTCATCTTCTTGTAGCTCGGCTTTTTTCTTCATATATGTTTCCTGAAAAGGTTAACAGGGTAACAACATATAGGCTTGTTGGATAGCAACATCTAAGCTTTTATTTTGATATAGACTAATAAATGAGATAAATTAAAATTTTGGAAAATAAAAGTTAAAAGTGTGGATGAGCTACTGTGCTAACTGTACTTACAAATGCCAACCAAATTGATGTGACTTATTGTGATCAAAGTTTCAAATTAGTTTTCTAACTGAGTGTAAACACAGTACCGAACTGATGTAACTCAAATTTTAATCAGAGTTTAAAATCAGTTTTCATAATGAGCCTAAACTCAGTTTATAAACTGGGTTTGTAAGCTGGGTTATTGAATTTGATTTATAAACTGGTTTAATATTGCCTACTTACTCATTAAACATTAATATCTGGTGTTTTGCTCCAAATATGTGAAGCTTATGTATAATTCAAGAAGTCATGTATATGACTTGATTCCACAATCAATAGACTTAGGCAAGTGACAGCGTACGTTCTGAAATATGCAGCATAATCAGTAATAGGAACAAGTACAATAAAAATAATATCATCTGCCATATGACTTCAAACATATGTCAGGACTTGTACCCAACTGCTTGTAGGATCCCATCCCAAAAGACGAAAGCTACAAGGATATATAGGTCATATTATTCATAACAAAATCAAAAATTTATTTGCGTTTAATTGGTAGAAAGTATGAATTCGATTTGTAAACTGGTTTAATATTGCCTAATTACTCATTAAACATTGATATCTGGTGCTTTCCTCCAAATATGTGAAGCTTATGTATAATTCAAGAAGTCATGTATATGACTTGATTCCACAAAAGACTTAGGAAAGTGACATCCTAGTTCTGAAATATGCAGCATAATCAGTAATAGGAATAAACAGTAATAGGAACAAGTACAATAAAAATAATATCATCTGCCACATGACTTCAAACATATATCAGGACTTGTACCCAACTGCTTGTAGGATCCCATCCCATAAGACGAAAGCTACAAGGATATATAGGTCATAATATTCATAACAAAATCAAATTTTTATTTGCTTTTAATTGGTAGAAAGTATGAGCCGAGCAGCAGTGATTAGGGATGGCAATGGGGCGGGTCTAGGGTCCAAACTCGGTTGACCCGCCCCTATTTTGGCCCGCCTAGACCCGCCCTATTGGGTCATTGGGGCGGGTAGACCCGTGACCCGTTCTTGGGAGCTCCGGGTCTAGGGTCGGGTCGGGGCTTGGCTGACCCGCCCCAACCCGACCCGCACTACTGAGATCTCATAAAATCAGTTTAGTATTATAATGATGGTTTGTTAATACACACACATGTATTTATTTATGTGATTCTGACATGGATATTATAATGTTCCAATCAATAAGCTATAAAATTTTATAGTATTAAGCTGCATCATTGATATTATACAGTAACATATGCATATTTTTTTGAACTATTCGGTACAACATATTTTTATTATCTTCCCTTATCATTGGAAATACATTATTATTTGTATTTAATGTATCATTTAGTAACAACAAATATAAATAAATGTACATTAGTACACAATTTTGGATTGATAAAAAAACCTCATCGGGTCTCGGGGCGGGGCGGGGCGGGTCTACCCTGACCCGTATGGGTTTCGGGTTCGGGGCAAAATTTTGGACCCGCACCGGGTCTACGGGGCGGGTCCGGGGCGAGGTCTAAAAAACCCGGGGCGGGTCTGGAGCACAGGAAACCTGCCCCAACCCGCCCCAACCCGCCCCATTGCCATTCCTAGCAGTAATACTCCACTCTGTCTAAAATTCGTTATTAGTATGAAGTCCATTTTATACATATATAATATTGATCTGGTGGTCCATACATTTCTCTGCTCTTCATTTTTGACTGGCTTTGAGTTATTTACATTTCATCGTACCCTATGCTTATTTTATCAACCATACCATTTTTGACAGGCTTTGTGTTATATAATATTGATCCATGCTACTATGCTCATGTTTCCTTTCGAAGATGATATTGTGAAGAAAATACAGTATTTAACTTTTAGGTATATTATTATAAAAAAGAATATATTATGCAATGTGGAGTAAATTGTTGAGAAGGATAACTTATAAATTGAACTTGTTATTTACATAAGTTTAAAACTGAGATTATGCAATGTGAAAATTATGCAGTGTGGAGTAAAATTCTTATTATCTGGGTGTTATTTACTTAAGTTTAAAAATGAGATTTCAGTACGTTATGCTTTTTACCAACTGGATGAACAAAATGAGAATTTTCCCATCCAAATATTAGAGGTGTTTTAAGTTAGTAGAGTTAATTTAAACTTAAGTAAATTAGTTGTTTTATAACTGAGAAAAAAAAACTAAGTTTTAAACTCAATTTTAACGTGAGTTTAAAATCCAGTTTCAAAATGAGTTTAAACTCAGAAACCGAGTTTAAAACTCTATCTGAGTTTTAAACCGAGTTAAAATGAGCTAAAACTCAGTTTAAAACTGAGTTGTAAGCTCAGTTTTTCTGAGTTTAAAACTGAGTTGTAAGCTCAGTTTTTCTGAGTTTAAAACCCAGTTAAACTTAGAAACTGAGTTTAAAACTCGGATTTACACTGAGTTAAAACCACGGTTTTAAGCTTTGAGTTTAAATTAGTTTTAAATTGAGTTTAAAACTAAATTTAAATTAGCTGTTTTATAACTGAGATTTAAATACTAAGTTTTAAACCCAGTTTAAAATTCAGTTTTAAAATGAGTTTAAAACACAGTTTAAACTCAAAAACTGAGTTTAAAACTTTGTCCGAGTTTTAAACTGAGTTTAAATGAGCTAAAACTCAGTTTTAAACTAAGTTTTAAACTCATTTTTTCTAATTTTAAAGCTCAGTTTAAACTAAGAAACTTAATTTAAAATTCGATTTTAAACTCAATTTAAAACTCGGTTTTAAACAGATTTTAAAACTCAGTTTAAGCTGAGTTCAACCTCGTTTTAAAACCGAGTTTAAATTCTTGGTTAGCTCCTTTTTTTATCGAAGTTAAAATCGATTTTAAACTAGTTAAAAATTTGACTTAACTGAGTTTTTAACTTAGTTAATATGCACCAAACAAACTGAGTTGCATGAAATTTATCGATTTACATGAAATGTACAGTTTGTTTGGCAATAATGTTTCAGGTTGAGCAACACAACCTATAAGTTATATTGTCTCAAGAACAAGGCTTGATTTATAATGTCTTCATAAGCACTAAAGCCAAAACTTTGTGCTATCATAGTAAGAAAATATGCATGCTAATTTCAATGACTAATTCTAATGACGAACAATGGAACTTGTTTAGATTCAACATACAAAAGAACATAACAAGATTAATAAAATTTTAAATAACTCACATAGACTTTCCGCGACTTGTTGTCAACAAATTCGCAAGTTGATACTGAAGCTCGCTTTGATTTACCCTTTTCCTTAGCTTTCTCTCTCTTAGTGTGCCAAGCCATGAAACTTTCCTCGAAACTCATTGGTTTACCTGTCTCAAGTTCCTATAAATCGAGGATACAAAGATTAGTAATACCGAATAATGCAGCAAGCACTTGTGCTATGATCAGAAAACTATATACATATACAAATATGATTATTTGATTCATGTGTTGGCCTTAGTATGCAAGCAGAAAAGTAGCATTTGAAATATGTTGGTATTTTGTATATTCCCATACTAATGAGAAACATAGATGGATTTTATAATTCTCACCTTCTACCTAATATATAATTCTGAGTGTTGTACTAGCTATTGAACAAGGAAAGTAGCATTTAAAATTGCAGTAAAGAAACAATGAACTATTTATTTAGTAATTTGTTGTTTTTATATGGAACAGCTAATATGATGCTGAATATGATGTTTATGAGCATATGGTAAATTAAATGTTGAACTCCTGCAAATTTGATAAAAAATTAGGTCCATAGATTATTATATGTTTAGGAAAATTTTCTCTCGATTTCCATACATATCAACTAATTAACACAAGTTTTATTAATATTTTTACTTTCCTATTTATGTTACTGTGTGGTAGATATTTGAAAATGGTTTTGAGCAATACAGGGAACCCGTGCAGGAATCAAAAGTAACTACTGACAACCGGTAGTCTTTAATGAATAGAGATAAATAATACAGGAAAATAGGCACAGAGAAGAAGTTGCAGAAAAATTTAGTCTCAGGGACAACAAGTTTCTTTTTTAGTCTGAAGGACACTTTTTAGTGTAAACAGAAAATGATAGTTACAACTATCATTCTGTGATTTACACTAGAAAGTGTTCTTCAGCCTAAAAGGCAAACTTCTTGTCCCTAAAACTAAATATTTCTTCAACTTTTTCCTTGAGCCTAAAAACCTCTAAATAATACTACAGTATAACACTATTGTTATAAAGGAAATCCGCATAGAAAGCTGGAGATATTTTACTATGGCTGTTGCATTGTAATGGGTCTTCGTATTATGTCAGTCGATCAGTACACTGTAATAAATAAAGAAGAGCAAAAAATGCCAGAAAAAACTATGGGTGTTAAGGTGGTTCATTGCTTTTGTTTTATTTTCGTAAAATAGTCAAAACTGCAATGTTAAAAGGAACAGCAACAGTTGAAATAGGGAGGAGAATAAGTACAAATTGAGCACAACACAAAATGATAGTGATGCATTTAAATGGAAAAAATTTCAGCAATGCATAAATCGAATCTCACATTTCATGTTAATTTTTAAAGCAAACACAATGTTGAATAAAATAAGTTATAAATAGGTAAATCAGAATTATCCGCAATGTCAACTGTTCCTTTATTGGCCTATCCGTGGACGTTAGTTTTTCTATAACAAAATCATAAACAAAGAATTATATGTAAATTTGTTCAATTTTTAAAATAATTAAAAGTAAAAATTAAATTATTGTAAAGTAGCTTTATAAATTTATAAGTCGCCACACGTTTAGCAGGGTGAAATTTCAAATTTCAGAGAGACAAATGTAATCTGAATTTAAATACGAGATTGAGTAAACACAATGCAACTCGTAAAAATATGAAGTTATTTTGTTACTTTTAATTAAATACATACCACTTGCGCGTCATGTGAACAATAGACACAGATATAGCGGTGTGACGTGTGTATGTCCCTTATATTAGTGTCAAATGATTGGCTCTCATCTTCTGACATTTATCATCATATGCGCTTTTGTGCCATTCAATATCAATCATTTTATTCCATACATCTGCCTGTGTCCATGCAGGAGGGGTGTCTCAATAGTCAGTCATCTTTGTGGTTTGCTTTAATCTTTTGGCTCTTTGTCGTGCACGATTTAGTTTTTTTTCAAGATAGAAGCTGCTTTCTTTTGCCACATCTCATAAACTTTGTGCTCATAAATAACGTCATAAGTGTATGCCCTCTGCAAAAATAAAGCAAGATGATTGAAATTAAAATTTAAGATGCTGCAAATTGCTTCGTCGGCGGTCTAGCTGCAACCTGGTAACTGTATATGCATACACGCACACACGTTGCAGCTAACTTGAGATTAAATTAAACTTATCATTATCAAGGTCAACAATTGTTACAGTAGAAGGTAATTACAGAGGTTCTGACAAATAGCTTCAAGTGGCTACGCAAAAAGGGAATCTAATCATGAATAGTCGGTGGGCAATCCGTTGCTAAGAAAATTTAGCTTTCAACCAGTCATTTGTAATCGCACAATGCATTATGTATAATGTAATGATAGTGTGCAAAGTGAAATTATAAGTGCACTTGAGAAACAAAATGAAAATGTAGAAAGTCGTGCACAATATAAACAAGAACACCTTCCCACAGATCTAAAAGTTCATCAATCAAAGGTCGTAAGAAAATATCTAAATTCCTTCTAGGACCTTTAGGCCTTAGTATGATCATGTTTAGGAACAAAAATGGTTATTTCATGCACTTCCATGATGGTAAATTGTAAACTGTCAAAATCACCGGCCAACATGAATAAGCTTTTGCGGAAGTTCCAAATGTACTAAAACCGTCGGTACATAAACCCAATCGGACATATCGATCAGATGATGCAAAATCCGAATGTCGACGATCAAATTCTTTCCATGCTTCACCATCAGCTGGATGAGCCATTGAACCATCACTTGATTTATTATAATAATGCCATGTCATGTCTTTAGCATGTTTGGTGACATGAATAACCTTTTCAATCTCGAAATGATTGGAAAGTATTGAAGTTGTTTTATAGCGATGTTTTTGCAATTATTTCCTATATCTTCGATCTTGTAACGAGGACTTTTACAAATATCGCATTCAACCTTCATATCATTTTCTTTGTAATACAACAAGCAAAAATTGTGACAAACATCAATTTTGTCATAGCCAAGTCCAAGTGGTTTCAATATTTTTTTAGCTTCATAAAAATTTTGAATTAGCTTATGCCCTTCAGGTAGCATGTTGTCAATTAGTGCACTCATGTCCTTAAAACTCGCCTCTGTCATACATCGTCGAGATTTAAGAGCCATCATTTTCGCACACGCAGATAAGTTTGTTTCTTTTTTGCATCCATCCTAAAGTGGTTCATCGACAGCTTTTAACATATGTAAGAACTTTTGAGCTTCAACATTTGGTGGTTGCTCTTCGACATCATAACCAACACCCATCGCATCTAACACCATATCTTTATATGGGTTGTCATAATTTGGATTATTTGTATCTGACTCTGACATTGTCGGTTCATCAACTTCTTCCTCTCCACGGAAAATCCATTTAGAATAAAGCAGAACAAAACCATTTCGTAATAAATGCTTCGAAATTTCTTCCTTTAACTAATTTTTTTTTTGTTTTTGCACATGGAGCATGGACACCTAACAGTTCCTCCATAATTTACTTGTAAAAATGCATGATCAACAAATTTCTTGACACCATTAACAAATTCTAGGTTTATATATCCATCTTTAAGCCTACGACACATCCATGAACGGTCACTTATTTTGAGATTAATCCTACAAAGAAATAAAACTTACTTAATATTTAATTGGTAGTAAAATGTTTTAAAAAACCAATAATGACTCAAAACATATAATCCATAAAATATATTAAAGATAAAAAACATGTAGCTTAGTGTTACAATGAATAGATCAATATCAGTATCAACTAATGTATGACTTTATGAATATACTACAGGGTTTAATTACAAAATGGGTTTCAAATCTTAAATCGTGAATTTAACAATTGAATCAAACCAAGATATAAATCATGAATTGCGAATTCAATGTATTCATAGTTTAACGATTAACGTCCATGTTCCATCAATTATTTGCATGAAAAAAATTTAATGTGCTTATATTATGTAGATATGTCAATTGCATTTATTTAGGTTGTCCAAAAAATTCAAACATTTTAAAACCTATGTCCACAGAAAGTGGTGATTTTGTAACTTTGACTCTGCTTTTAGCTTTTATTTGTCTAACCTTTGACGTTCAAATTTCACTCTTTTGTTGATTTCAGTTCAGTTTTGTAAAAGATGCCAAGGGTGAATAAATATTATATTGAACTGAAAACTAAATTGGTATGGCAATCTACTTCCATACATGTAATATATTGTGTTGTGTACTATTTTCGAGATTTGTGTTGCAGATGCAATCATTTTCTCACATTATATACTTCCATTTCAATCTGCACGAAGTTTTTAAATTATCACATACATTATACACATGTGTGTGTATATATATGATAAACTTGGAGTTTTTTATGTACAACATATAAGCCTGATAACCAAGCTTTGATAGTAACAAAGAAAAGAAAACTCACAATTTATAATTTATATTATCAATTTGAACTAGATATAAACAAACACTAATAACTTTGTAAAAGAAACCAATGATATAGATGTCCTAGCAAAGTAAACGACAATTGTGAAACATAACTATAGTACAAAATTAGAAAGAATTCTGTGTGGAGTTAAAAAGAAAGTGGGTAAAGGTGGCAATTGAATCGTGATGAATGAATTCAGAAAAATTTAACAATTTTCTTGTTGTTAGGATTGAATTTGGTTTCCTGGATCATAATTCTAGTTGTTAAATTTTAAAGGGGGAGAACAATCCAATAATTTTCTGAGCATAAAGAACTAAATGATTTTCTGGAAAGTATTAAACGAATTTTAGAAAACTTTCTGACCAATGATATACTTTTTTGTTTATTTGTTCTTTTAATTATTATGTTTACCAATTAAAGAAAACCTTGCATTAATTTTGTTGTGTTGATTAATAAATTCAGTTTTAGTCAATATGTTAAGTCGGTTAATATATTGTGTTGGTTTCGAAGATGGGTTTTAGTACGAGGACTCTTAAATCCCTAAATGTAATGTGGCAATACAAAATTACTCTATTCAATATTATATTATTTTAAGTTTCTACCTATGTTGTCATAATTCCATGCACACCACTTCAATTTCCATGCAACCCATATTTGCAGTTCTTGAACCTGAAGATCTCTAACTCAACCATCTTAGACAATTATGAAATATGCAGCAAGCATATAGCAAACCCTCCCTCTTCTGATGATCCAACAAATATTGAACTTCAAAACAATCTCACCCATCTAGCTTGTCAGGCTCTCCATCAGCACCTGTTAATGATAAACCTCGACTACCTACCTTCTGATTTTGTTGGTCCTCCACCTTACTCTACCAAGACCTTGCCCCCCGACCACCTCTCCCTCCTCATCCTCAAATCTCCCCACTTCAACCAACCAATTTACAAGAATCTACTCCTCACTCTATCAAGAATAACAAAAGAAGCAAAAACAATGGTCTTTAGTGATTTAGGCAATGCAACTAATTTGAATCCTAACTAAACTATCCCACTTCAAGACAAAGCCAAAGCAACCAAATCCACACCAAAATCAACCAAGCACACCACCTCACATTAGCAACCAGTTTCCACCTCACCTTCGTCTATGCATAAAATAACATATAACCTAAACAAGCCTTTCTCAATCACCTGCATTGTCTCAAGCCAAGATGTACAAAGTAGCTTTGGAAGCCTAGCACAAAATATAAGTGATTCAGCGCCGCTTAGAAGAAAGTGGTTGAAAAGCTTTATAACCAATTACTATACATCAAGCCAGCTTTCTTTAGATTTGAATATCTCACAGTAACAAAACCCTGTTATACCTATTTGAATATCTCACAATAAAAAAACCCAGTCACTTTATCATGGTCTCAGTTCTGCACAAGCCATGCTTTCAATCTACGTATTGTTTATAAATGATTTTTCTAAGTTTATTTTCCGACCCGCACATTATTATTCTCAGCATGCATATGTTTTTTTGTCCAAGTAACCTAAGTCAGATTCGTTTATAATCCTAGCAAAATTAAGTTTGGATTTTTTTAGGGACTTAGCATGGTCTATAATTTCATCTAAAAAACCGAACTACACAAACTTTACTATCTGGTGTAAAAAAACGTTTTCCCAAACCCTATATAACTGAAAGAGGAAAAAATAGTGGCATATCTAAACAAAGTTTGTATTATACTTACTAGAAATTGATTCCATTATAACATTTGTAGCAAGCCAAACTATCGTAGTACTAAGAGCATCATCAATGACTTCTAAATCGGATGTTGTTTTCCATAGATGTGCTTTTGAAATTATTTCAACATCTACCCAAACTTTAATAGCATTTTTCGCAAAGGAACAAAATGAACCATTGCAGTTGGATCGATTTATAAACCATAAAGTTAAGAGTGTTTATTTGATCAATAACAGGATGAATGTTGCATATTTGTCTTGATATGGACAAAGATCTTGAAGCGGTAGCTTATGGACACTTAAAATTGAAGTTTCATTTTCATTTTTTTAGTATAATTTCCAGGATTTATATTGACTAACCAATTAGTTAGTGCAAATAAATTGAGATTTGTAGTTCTCAATTAATTAGGATTTATTTTTCAGTAACAAGTTGTGCTTACTGAGAAGATATCAAGTCTAGCTTTTTTTCCAACTGCCTAGTGCATCCAACCATCTCCATACCATTATAGAAAATTTAGTCTTGCACATGTATACATTGAATAAAATACCGTTTAAAATTTCGGCCACAATTTCTAAGCAGTGTTGCTTTCAAGAATAATAACAATTATAAAACGAGGGTGTCAACAGACTGGATCTTAACTGATGTTGGATGGTATAGATTTTGTTAAGAAAACCATAAGGTCATGGACTCATAAACTGGAAGAACCATTTATTAATTAACTTAAAATTCAACCAAAAATAATAATTATCATCGGTAAATCATTTAACTTTCTTTTTCTGTTGGCACGTAATAAAATCAAAGATCCTCTTTCAGATTAAGATGACATCAGAATGATTCTTGAAGACAAAATGATGAAAAAGAAAAGTAAATATCAGAAAATTAATCGTAATATCTACTTGTAGTCATCAAAGAAATCAAAACAAGTAGAAGATCAATTAGAAATTGAAACACGAACCTATATGTTCTTCAAATATACAAATTGACATCTCATCTATGTTGAGGAATAGAGATTCGCTTGAAGGAGGATCGAGTTATAATTTTTTTGGGGAGAAAATTTCTGGAGGCGGCTAGGTTTCTTTCTGCGTTTTCCTTTTTGAGCAGAGGAAATTAGCGAGGGTTTCTTCTTTTTTTAACGTACGTGGGTGGGGTGGAGCAGTAATTAATAACATGTTTTTTGGGTAGACCCGGTTACATGATTGATTTATCAGACTTTGTTTTATGTTGAGACCAACTTAAAGATTATGGTTTAATTTTTTTAGCAATTAATTAAAAGCATTTCATGTTGAGACCCACTAAAGATCATAATTTCAATCTTTTAGTAATAATTAGTGACACAATTATTTTTTCTTTAATTATACCTTATTTAAAAGACAAAAAAGTTTTGAATCCCTAAAATTTGTCTTAAAATTAATATTTTGGTGTAGTGCACTAAATGACTTTGAAGACCATTGAATGACTTCGAGAATCACTGAACCGCTTCGAGAACCACTAATCACTTTGAAATTCATTAAACCGCTCCAAGATTAACTGAACTACTTTGAAAATCACTTTGAGGGTCATTTCCAGAATCACTTCGAGAATCATTTTCCCATAGAATGACTTCGAGTACCATCAACTGCTTCACTAAATCAGAATCGACTCCAAGCCCATCCGATACTAGCTCTAAAATTTAAATCGGATTCAAAAATAGGTTAGATCTAGGATTCAGATTGGGTTGAAAAATTAGGTCGTATTGGAGATTTAGGTCGTGTTTGTTTTAAAGAAAAAAGAGCTAAATCCTTAACTAAATAAGTGATAAGTGGATGCTATCATGTTTGTTTTCCAATAAGTGCTTTCATTAAACCCTCCTACTCACTTAATTGAATAAGCAAAATTTTAATGCTTATTGTAAGTGCTGATCACTTGTTACACTACATTTTCCAATTATACCCATATGCAACATAATATGTAATTGTTTTATAATTTTTTTAATTATATCAAATAGTTAGAAAAGTTCCAACATAACTCAATTTTGTTTCCAGTTTGTGATTTTTTTCGTTCAGTTTTGATTTTAATTTTATAGTTTAGTTTCCAATCACTAGAAACAAATATACTAAAAACTAGTGACGAATAAAATTTAATGTCAACCTAAAGCAATGCATGCAATTTGAAGTTAGAATATGATAATTTATAAATTGGTTAATAAGAATGGAAATGCAAAAAATAAATAAACTAAAATATGTAATACAGACGGGAAAAATTATAAATAAGTAATTTCAACAAGTTAAACAATACTAATTTATTTAAGCTAAACAAAAACTTAAACAAGATCTGCAACACAAATGCAAAAAATCAACATATTACAAAATTATGAAATGCTGGACAAAATCGTAAAATATTTTCATAATAACCGATTTCAACACATTGAATACACACACATATTAATAATGCTGAAAATTATTAATTGATAATCCAAACATAAACAAACTTCAATTTTGTTATAGTGAAATATTTTCTTCTCGACCAAACTCCTATAAAATATATTTACGTCATCAAATTTTCAATTTTAAACATATTTTATAGATTTTGTAATACCTGCACACGTGAGCGTTTGTTGTTTGTATATAAATATAAGACATAAAATAAGATGATTAAGTGAGTTTTGTCTGATAGTTGGTTGCACTGAAGAATAGTTAATTTAACTTTGAAGGGTAATATTGTCAAAGTAGTAATTTATGTTCACAAAATAAATTTCTAATCAAAATATAAACAAACAATATTTTAAGTATTCAGTATTCAGCATTCAGCGATCAGCAATCAGCATTCAGTATTCAGCATTCATCATTTTAAACAAACGATGCCTTAGACTAGTTGCGAACTTCAGATTGGATTCAAAGCTTGGTTTGATGCTGAGGGATTTCTTAGCTTGTAGGATATGAAGTGGATATCTTGTTGAAATGCAAGGATATGGCAGCAAAACCAGTAATTCACGTGGAGGCTTGATAACTTGTGTCGTGAATCACGAAGAGGGTGTGGAGCCATGTGATGGTGTATGTTGTGAGCCACGAGATGGAATTGTATGTGATTCCATGTGATCTGGAAGTGATCCACATTGTTTCTGATAATTTTCTAAAAATTATTTATCCATTAGTTTCCAAATTCAAGGTAACGTTTGGTTTAAAAACAAATTTTGGAATTATCTGTTTTCAAATACGAGAGTAGTGAAGTGATGACGGAAAAATGAAGGGACGACGAAGAGGATGGACGGACGAAGAAATGATGGATTGTTATTTGTGATTCAATTATGTTTTTAAACACGAAAAATAAAATAAAAAATTGTTTTTTATTTTGCATGTTAATATCGTTTTCTAAATTAGCCGTTTTCGATGATATGCATGTATCTTGCGTATTTTTGTATGGACGAAAAGCCATAAGTAAAAATGGCAAACCCAACACAGCCTAAATCTTTTAAATTTGAAAATACAAAGTTCAATGAAAAACTTTGCAGTGTATTTTGGTCAATTTTGAACATTCGGAGGTTTGAGCCCTCCTACTAACGCCAAAATTTTAAATACTAAATTCGGCAACGCGCAAAAGGTTGTATAAAGTGGCATACTCAATGATATCTCAAATATACCTTGTAACATCCCCTATCTAGAGGTCTAAAACTAAGCACTACAGATGCTGCAGTCATCTATAGTATTAGCTTTCGGCGACTAAATACGGCTATGTTAATGGTATAATAATATCGGAAGCACTTGAATATGAAACAAAGCATAGATTTACTACATTACATTTCCAAATAAAACTTGTTCCATATTCACGTAACATAACCCAAACATTTTCCAAAGCACTGAATAAATATAGTTATTACAAATTACGTCTAGAGCGGTATATGAAGATACCTCCTCGATTGATCAGGGTCAAATGGTCATATAAGACCTAATACATCATAACACAGCGGAAATTCTTCAAACATAAATAAAAAGCAGCAATTCCTAGATAGTTATCCGTTGCCTCCTGCATCCTTCGGTAGCTTATTCGTCAAACAACCTAAAAACCTGAAAAGATCTTTAACTCTTAATCTACTCAAATTAGTTTTGAGTACCCGAGAGTTTAAGGGGAAAACATAAACTTCGAGTCAGACACAAAGCCTGGTATGAATAATACTATACATCCCGGTTTAATTATGTTAAGGGAGATCACGTCGCTTAGCGGAACAGGTTTCCCCTCACTAATATCTTTTAAAATATATCTTTGCAAATCTTTTCATATAACCATATACTATGCACCTGCATTCACAATGGTTAATCTCACAAAACAAACACTATGTAAGCAAACATAAATATCAGGTAATAATGAACTATTCGTTCAACACAAATACCTTTGGCTGACTCGGGCCTACCGGATAACATAATCATAATCAAAATTTGCCTAACATTTGTTAGATATTTATATTTAGGATTGTCTATCCTTATATATCTATTTAACATCTCCCATCAGGACGGTCTGTCCTAAACTATCTGTTAAATATCTTCCTTCTGGACGATATGTCCATAACTTAATCATCTCCCAGATTCTTCCAAGCCTAGTCGCTTTTCGGGCTTACCAATAACATATCTGTATACAACATATGTTCCTTTCGGTGTGTAATCATAATTTTAGTCTACTTGTGACCAAGCCTTACACACTGAAATTCTGGACAATAATTAGCTGGGGCTACAAGCTAATGTACAGGGCGCGACCCCATACTAGTCTCATCTGGTTTTCTAATATCTAAGTCATTCATGCTTAAGGATCCCCTCCCATAATTTTCCTTGAAACAAGTTCAAAATGATTTAAACCTTTAAATCAAACTTCAAATAAGGAAAAGAAATAAGTCTTTATACTTTACTCAAATCATATTACCATGTTTGATATATATTCTTTATTTAAAACTTGGTTGATGAAAACACTTTACCATTTAAAAGAACCTCTTTCCATAGTTTGAAATTATCTCATTCAATTTCAATGTTTAAACCTTTCGAAAATCATCTCTAAAACCTTTTGAATTCATTCAAAACAAACCTTTCGGGAGTTATAAGCTTTAGACATCCTTCTTTAAAATCACTTTAAGTCATTCCTTAGAAAAACCTTTGGAAAACCTTTCCTTCAAAATCTTTCGAAAGCGTTTAATAAACCTTCCGAGACAGTTCCAAGAATAAACCCTTCGAATGCTTAAAACTCTTTAAAACACAAACCTTTCGAAGGTAGATTGGGTTCAACTTTAAAACAATATGAAAACTTATCTTTTAAAACCTTTCATCTTTATTAAAGCAACCTTTCGAAAATGTTCATATAACCTTTTGAGGATATCCAAATAACCTTTCGGAAGCCTTTGGTTATATTTCACAAAACAAGGGTAACCATCTAAGTCGAAAGCTTGCGTCCGAAAGCCTTGGAGAAACGGCTAACTCTAAAAACAAGCGAACCTTTTGACTGGGTCGAAAGGTTCAAAGTAAAACCTTTATAAAATAGTGGAAACCCTTCGGCAACGCCGGAAGGTTTCAAAACAAAGTAATAGCGGTAGCAGCTACAACCTTTCGACACATCGAAAGGTTTTAATGTCTTTCTTTAAATAACTTGACCTAGTTGGAAATGACCAAACCGAAAGCCCAAGTTCGAAAGCAAAGCAGGCGAAAGCTTTTCATTTATAAAATAATTATATTCCAATCCTTTCGGCCATCAATCTTTCAGCTTAAACCTTTCGGTTTATATTCAATTCATTATGTACCAATTTCTTGACACCTTATGCATTGAACTTTGACTTTTTCGAAAGCTAACCCTTCGACTGGGACGAAAGGTCTGGGGCGGAAGGTGTTTAGCCACATGCATTGAAACATGGAAAAAGTGTGAATTTTGTCTTTAAACTTAAAAAGGAAACTTTTCAACTAACCTGCCTTTGTTTGTCAAATTCTCATTGGTCAATAAAATACTTTGCAGAATTTTGCTACCGCAATTACCAGAATTTATAAAATGTTTTATTTTGCAAAATGCCCCTTCTCCTTTCTCAATATATAAAACATTTAAGTCTCATACCTTAAATAATTTTATATATTCCTCAAATGACTTAGGAAAATTCTGGAAAAATTCCAGAAAATATATTTTAATATATTGCCTAACATTTTAAATCTCAAACCCAAACAATTTTTATTTCAACCGAAAATAATTTAAAACCCAATAAACAATTTCGTTTATTCAAAAATTCATATAAAATCCATATTAAATCGGAAAATTATGAAAATCAAAACCGATCTCTAAAATATTATTCCCGACTTATATTTAAAATTTTAAAGTATTTGGATGTCATTAAATAGGGTTTTCATGCTAAACATTATCATAAAACATGAATAAACATTTATAATTCCATCAACAATAAACATATATATCTTAAAAAAACAAACATGGCAATATTATAGCAAAATCATTTCGGATCTAAACAAAACCAAAAAATAGAAATATTAGGGATGTAGTAATTATTCACCTTGGCTTTTAGAGATTATAGATGAGATTTTATAGTGTTGAATTAGTTGATTTCTTCTATCCTCTTGAATCTTAGCTTTCTTCTTGGTGGCGGCCTTAGCAAGTTTTCATTTTTATGAAATGAGAATAGTGAACGTGAATCTCACAATGGTTTAGGGTATAAGGTGTTGCTATTTCCCAAAATACCCTTCTTATTTCCGAACACATTACTTAATGTTATTTCATTTTAATTACCCCTTCATTATGGCATGGCTACCTCTAACTTATTAAATCTCCATCTATTACTCTTTACATCATTTAATTTAATTTAACTAATTAAATGTCTTAAATAAGGTTATAAAATATAGGAGGTGTTACAAATTCCCCACCTTAAAGAATTTCGTCCTTGAAATTATGATAAGGTGCACAACCAAACAATCAAAGGTAAAACATACCATCAAAACAAACTGGGTAAGAGTCTCTAATCCTGCTCTCCACTTTCCAAGTACAGTCTCTAGTATCATTGCTCCACCGAACCTTTACTAACTTGACTGCCTTATTCCTCAGTTTCTTCTCATCTCTGGCCACAATCTAAATCGGCTTCCTAACTATAATCAAATTCCTACTACTAAGTCTTCTAATACTGTAGGTGCTATAGTAGTCTCCGAGTCTCTAACACATTTTCTAAGATGAGAAACATGGAAAACATTATGGACTCCAGCCAAACTGCTCGGTAACTCTACTCTACAAGCGAGTTTCTCGATCCTCTCAATAATACAAAATGGTCCAATGAACCTAGGTGCTAGCTTTCCTTACTTCCCAAATCTGATTACACATTTCATCGGTGAAACCTTAACAAACACATAATCTCCAACAGAAAATTCCAAATCCTTTCTTCTTTTATCCACATAACTTTTCTGCCTAGATTGAGCCTCCTTTATCCTAGCTCGAATCAACTCAATCTTCTCTGCAGCTTCCTTCACTAAATCCGAACCAAGAACTAATCTATCTCCGTTCTCCAACCAATATACGGGAGATTTACATGGTCTTCCTTACAATGCTTCAAATGGTGCCATCCCTATACTAGTCTGATAACTGTTGTTATACGAGAACTCAATTAGATGAAGATGGTCTTCCCATGATCCCCCAAAATCTAATATACAAGCTCTCAACAAATCTTCCAAGATTTTGTTAACTCTATCTGTTTGCCCATCGATCTATGGATGGTAAGCGGTACTCATGTTGAGCTTGGTTCCTAATGCTTCATGTAGACTTTTCCAGAACTCATTGGTAAATAAAGAATCTCTATCACTGACAATACTACTAGGAATCTCATGTAGTCTAACTACATTCTTTATGAATAACTTCGCCAACTTAGGTGCCGTTCTAGTTGAGTTTACCGGAATAAAATGTGCACTCTTAGTCAGTCTATCCACTATAACCCATATGCTTTCATTTCCTCTTCTAGATCACGGCAACCCATCAATAAAATCCATGGAGATTGAATCCCATTTCCATAATGGAATCTCTAATGGTTGAAGCAATCCACTTGGCTTCTGGTGTTCAGCCTTTGCTTATTGGCAATTCAAGCACTGCTTAACACACAATCCTATGTCCTGCTTCATACCATCCCAAAATAAATTTCTCTTCATGTCCTGATACATTTTCGTTCCTCTTGGGTGGATAGTGAACTTCAAACGATTGTACTCATCCAAACCCTCCTTCCTCGTGTTTTCTACATTCGGAATACACAATTTTCCTTTCTTTCTCAACCACCCGTTTTTGGTTAAGACTGAAATCTTTTAGGTCATCGCCCTCCGTTCCTTCCTTTAACCTTCTGATCCTTTCAACCAATACTCGATCCTCTTCTAGCTTAGAAGCTATCTTATAAATCATTACCGGTCGGACTTCTAAACAAGGCAATACAATATTTCCTACACTCGATCCTATATCGGACCTAAACCCCACACTACAATCCGTTAATACCTCCAAATCTTTCCACTCGGTAATCATAGCCAATACTGCATTCTGATGCTTCCGACTGAGTGCATCTGCTACCTTGTTTCCTTTTCCAAGTGTGTACTCAATTACAAAATCATAGGCAGCAATAAACTCCAACCATCTCTATTGTCCTATATTCAACTCCTTCCGAGAGAAAAAATACTTCAACGACTTATGATCTGTATATAGCTCAAATCGCTCTCCCAAAAGATAATTCCTCCACACCTTTAAAGCAAATATAACGGCAACTAACTCCAAGTCATGCGTTGGATACCTAACCTGTAACAACCCGAATTTTAACCCATAATAATTAATTCGTTAATTAATAAAATGATAAAATAACTTTGTGAAATTATAAGAATTGAGCCACGGGAGTTGAACCATTGTGTCCGTGGTAATTTTCTAGTCAATTTCCATATATAGAACGTCACAATCCGAGTCAATATGAAGAAGATACGCACGAAACAAAAATCAACGGAATATATATACATAGGGAGGTCGACCTAGAGATCGACCATCCCAAGGCCTAGATCGACCGGTCGACCGGCCGGTCGACCTGGCTTTAAGGGCGGTCAACCTGTACATTGACCCGCCTATGAATGGGAAGTGAAGGAAATTTCCTTCGTTCCTATTGGTTCCAACAAGCTTTATACACGTTGATTTGCATTCTTTTACTCAATCTGGTCCCTTCGTGCTTCCATCCGATGGCTCCTATTCAGCCTATGACGTGGTTGCAGCCTATTCAATCCCCAAACCTAATGGTCTGAGATCCACTTCCACCCCTATAAATAAGACCCTAGGCCAAACACGTTTTCTCATTCTAAGATTTTCTCCAATTGGATTCACCTTTTCAGGAAGGACCCTAAATGGAATAATTTTCCAAGGAGGAAATCGTTTTAAATTAAAATATTTAACAACCCCAAGTGGATCTGGGAAGACCTAAAGGGAATAGCATAGGACCACAAGTGAGTGATTGTAATTATTTTAGATTTCTTTAAGTAATTTAAAATAATATGGTTTCCAATAGTTGTAGTTTTATTACGATTTTTGGAATAACCTTTTTAGTAGTTTATTTACAGTTTTTAGAATTATTTTCAGTCTATTCCTTTTATCTATTCTTTTTAGTTAATTTTAGTTTATTTCTGTTAATTATAGCTTTTCTATTTATTTACAGTTTATTTACAGTATTTTAATTTATTTACTGTTATTTGTGCATTGTTTATATCTTTTTCCTACGCTTTGGATTTTCTTCTATTTTCAGTTTTCTTTTATTTCTCCTTCTTCTTCGCGTATTTATTAGAATAAATTAAACGCGAATATGGATTAAAATTATTGAAATACTGAAATAACATATGATAAGATGTAAATTGTAAAGACTGTAATAAAAATGGAATTAAGACTAAAATTGAGCCTATTTGTGATATTAATGTTAGAATTGGACTAATTAAAGATAATTGGCCTAGTTATAACTTATAATTATAACTAAAAAGAGTATAAGATGAAAGGAGCTTATTTTTACACTTAGACCTTGAGTTAAGTGATAAGCATGATTATAACATAGGTTATAATAAGAAATAGAACAGAAGAAGGCTTATTTTAAGACTTAGGATAAATTAATAAGCAAAGATAGTGAAGATAATAATAATGGCTTATTTAAATAATTTATCTAAGTTAATAAGCAAAGATGAAAGTAGGACCTATACCAAAAAGCATTCCATATTAGACAAATTGGTGGTCTCACATTAGCTTGAAGTGAGATGAGGGCACGCTAATGCTAATAATGGTAGTAATTGGTCAAATAGAAGTCCAAATCATGGGGGATTTGGAAAAGGGGCACATCTAGATATTGTTTGGATGACGTGCCAGTGCCAATAGCATTTCCCCTATTTTTCTATGGACACGGTGTTTCACATAATCCTGAAGGGAGACGAGGGGCACGCTTATGCTAAAGCACAAGTAATAAGAACACCCAATAGGTGGAGAAACAAGTAGCATGAGCATGGCGGCAGTTACACGTGCGACTTCCATTTCAGTGCTCAGTAATCACTATGAATTCCAAGCGCTTAAGTATGTGCTCCTTTCGTAGGCATCATTGCCATCTGTGTAGGGAGCTATATAATGGCTAGTCCACAATAAATACTTTATGCGTCTTTCGTAGATGCCATTGTACTTTGTGCGTCTTTCGTAGATGCCATTACCTTATTTGTTGGGAGTTATATAGCGTCTAGTCCATAGTAAGGTCTATGGAGTAGCAGGCCGATCAAAGGGCAGAATTAGGATTTTAGCCTAATTATAGGATTAGGAATTCATCCTAATCAAAGCAGCTAACAAAGACAAGTGCAAACAATCAAAGTTAATCAATTGCGTTAATTTAGTAATTCGTATTTATTACCATCTTATTCCTTTTTCTTCCTATTCCTTTTGTTTCCTTTATATATACTAGAACTGTTGTAAGGTCTATTACTTTGCTTAAAGATTCTAGTAATTACTATCATTCACCAGACCTTTAATTACTTCCGCTGTGTTATTATCTAACTATTTTGTCTTGTGAATCTTAGTCTCTGCTAGCTTTAGTTATACCTACAACGCACCACATCTTTTAGCGTGTCCTTTTGGGTATACTAAGGGGTGTGGGGTGTTTCACTTGGTATCAGAGCCTGAGGTTACAGGATTCCTAAAAATTTGTTTTAGAAGTACAGTATTTTTCAAAATAACTTATTCTAAAGATGTCTTTTAGAAATAAACTCTTATAAAAGAAGTAGTTTTTAAGTATAAAAGTGTTTTTTTATAAAAATCACCTCAAAGGTCCAGTTCAAGATTCTTTCGATTATTTCAAGCCTAAGTTTTTTTTGCATAGTATGACTGACTGGTTACATAGAGCTACGACACCAGAGGTGCAAGGGCAAGTGCCCAGTGCAACACCGGTATGTGGAAATCCCATTAACCCACCTACATCAGCCCACTTTTCTAAGCTATGTAAGGACTTCGCTAGTATAGGAGGAAGAATTTTTTCGGGCATGGAGAATTCAGAGGAGACATTAGCTAGGTTGGAGAATATGGAGCAAGGGTTTAGTCGGTTAGGTTTGGAGGACCGACAGAGTGGTCAACCTACATCTTGGCAGCTAAAGGGAGAGCTTGAGAAGGTTCCTACAAGCTCTAAGAAGCAGTGGAGGAAGGATAAGAAGGATAATGATAAGGACAAGAGGAAAGAGGGAGGACCTCAGAAGCGAATCAAGAAAAATAGGAAATGTAAGCGTTGTAGAATTGCTGGTCATTACGCAAAAGACTATAAGAACGTAGGAATGAAGGGAAGATGTTTCAATTGTGGACAGCTTGGTCACTTTAGTAAGATTTGTCCTCAGAAAATGGGGCAGACAGCGAGCGCACCTGCAGCATAGATTCAGATTTTGGATACAGCACCTTCTAGCAGCAGACCAAATTGAGGTAGGAAAATTTGATTATATTCCTAATTTTTCCATTCGGGCTCTTTTCAATTTTGGAGCATCACGCTCTCTTATCTCTAGTTCTCTAGTAGGTTGTTTGCACTTAGAAATCTCTTTAGTTGTAGACCCCATTGTTGTTTCAAACCCCATAGATGGATCGACACAATTGTCTATGGTTTGTAGGGGTTTGAAAGTTTTTTTATCCAAGGCATAGAAATTGACTGCGACACCTATGTTTTGGGATTTTCGGGGTATGGGATGATTTTTTGGAATGGATTGGCTATCCGCATATGGAGCTATATTAGATAGCGAAAGGAGAGTCATTAGACTAGAGACACGCAACGATAGGACTCTTGAGGTTTCTTGCGAAACCCATGGGTCAGTTATGTTGAGCTTCCTTTATTCCCTCGATTCATCATCATCAGAGTTAGATTCGATTCCAGTTGTAAGAGACTTTCCAGACATCTTTGAGGAGGTTAGGGGACTACCTCCTAAGAGAGAGATTGACTTCAGGATTTATTTGACTGATAATGTTAGACCAGTGGCATTACCCGTTAGGAACATGGAAACTAGGGAGGGGATGGAATTGAGCAAGCAAATCCATGAGCTTTTGAAGGAGGGTTTCATAAAAAGGAGCATATCGGAGTGGGGAGCGCCAGTCGTCTTTGCTACTAAGGCAGATGGTTCTCTTTGACATTGCGTGGACTATAGGGAATTAAATAAGCTCACAAAGAAGAACCGTTATCCACTCCCTTGGATAAATGATCTTTTTGACCAGGTAGTTGGCTCTTCAGTATTCTCTCAGCTTGATTGAGCCACGAGATTCCATCAGCTTGGGGTCGCTGATGACAGCAATGATAAGACCGCGTTTAGAACTCAAGATGGATTTTATGAGTGGTTGGTTATGCCTTTTGGGCTAACCAATGCCCCAGCCTACTTCATAGATTTGATGAGCCGCGTCTTTAAAGAAGTCCTAAATAAGTGTGTGGTTGTATTCGTGGATGACATTTTGGTGTTTTCCAAGAGTAAGGAGGAGCATGCTATTCATCTAGAGGAGGTTCTTCATACACTTCGCATTCTTCAGTTTAAAGCAAAGTTCTTGAAGTATCACTTTGGGCATAAGGAAGTGTGTTTCTTGGGGCATAGAGAAGGTTTACACATGGAAAGAGTTTGATAAAAAAATTTGTACATTTAGGCTCGGATTGTGAAAATCCAAAGAGTGGTAGGCAAAGATTGGGGACGTATAATAGAAAAGGAGGTAAGCCACATGTAGATAATTGCAGAAATTATAATTGTTTCATATAAGGGGATTTAATGGTAGTACCTTAGAATAAATATGAGTAGAGGAACAAAAGACTAATTAAGGAAATGAGATTTCCAAGGTTTAGGAAGGATACTCCTAGGGTAATAAGTAGAAAAATCCACTTTATGGCTAACCCAATAAACTGAAATTATTAGAATTGGAAAAAATTATATAATTGTCAATATTTTTAAAGGAAATTTGAGGAATATAGTAAGAAATTTAAATTGGTTTTTATATGATGAAAATTTTGTTGAAAAAGTGAAATTCTTTTTGAAGAATTATAGAGCGTATATAGCTCACTAGTTTTTTTGAAAGTAAACAAAGATTTTAAATATAAAAACCTAAAATATATTAAGTATCAAAAATGTAGATTACAACATTTATTGTTGTAAAAGATGTTTTCGAAAAAAAAGGGAGCATTAACTATAACGCTACTGTTATAGTAGGTGACTCCCAAAGGAAATGATTTTACATAGTATGTGAGGTTTATTAGTATTTTTTATAATTAAATTCATACACTAGTATTTTTTTTGGGTTGTAGTAATGGTGTTTTACGCAACATCAGTTTTAAACCCAAATAAAAATGAATTTTAAAAAGATAATTTCTAAGAGTAAAAATAAAAGTGATTCGTAAAATACACTTATTATAAGGAAATTATTTTGGTTATGGATATATTAAAGCAGTTTTGGAGGTGAGTTTTTCTGAAAAGAAAAGAGTAAGTTAGATATTAGAAGATATCTATCATAAGAGAATGTAAATTAAACATACTTTAATCTATTGGAATGAAAAAAAGTAATGCTATAATTTAATAATGAAACCAATAAAAATATTTTGTGCAAGTTACCAGGAATACGTGAAAGAGATGTACAAGGTTTAAGAAGTAACATATTTTGTATAGCCTATTTCGAAAAGTATAAAATATGTTCCTTGTAGTTTCACCTAAACATGAAGTCCTCTTTTAAAAAGGTTCATAGAATATTTTAGCGTTGATAATTTCTCATAGGAGAAAGTAGTTCCAATACATTAAGGTATGAGACTGTTAGGTATAATGAGAAGATGTTTTGAAAATACATAAGGATATTTTAAAGATATTCTAAAAGAAAATAGTTTGGTGAAAAAGTAAATAAGTTTTTGGAAAACTTAATAAAAGAGAAATTTGAGGATTCAAATTTTTATGGAAAACCAAAAAGGTCTTTAAAAGAAAACGTGGAATAAGTTTTGGGACTTAGAACTTGAAAATTTTCCCTCTAGGTTTGGGAAATAATGTAAATTCAAAAGGCTGTGAAGATGCAAGTCTAGAAAGATAAGATTTTAAGTAACCTAGTATTTTTGAATTTAATAGAAACTTAAAGATAACACTTTTAAAGACAAAGGTTTTGAGATATGATGTTTTAAAATTTAGAAACCTTAATTTTTAAAATGGAACTAAACCAAACTCCTAAATGTGATTTCCTGGGTGTAATGGAAAAGGTGTAAGGCTATAGAGGAGACAACAGTAATTACTTTTTGAAGTAGTGATAGTGGAAGTTTCCGTAAAGTGTATAGGGCACTAGTGAGAACCAAGGAATGTTGATTCAGGTAAGTAGACTAAGGAAGAACGATAAAGTGAAATTAGCAAGATTGTAAGGCACGCATGGTTGAGAATGGATATTCCTGATTTTGGAAGAACTTGGGAAAAGTATCTTTCTTTAGTGAAATTCGCATAAGATAGTAGTTCTCAAGCTAGCATTGGAATGGCACCTTCCGAAGCTCTTTATGAAAGACCGTGCTAGTCGCCTTCATGTTGGATAGGGTCTATAGAGGGATTACCATGGTTCCGACATAGTTAAGGAGACTTCGAAGACGATTGGTTTGATTAGAAGAAAATTCGTATTTCATATCCATATTTCTTTGATAATTAGTTTTCGAATTTCCTATTTCCATCTTTAGTTTTGAATAGGTTCTTTCCTTTATTATCCTTTGCGAGGGTAGAACTTAGGATTTAACCTATGGATGGTAGGATTTGATGTAAACATGTTACTAGAACGTGTTATGAATGATGGATGCAAGTGGTTGCAAGTGTTTGCTAGTGGATGCTAATGGACGCATATACTTACACTAGGCACTATTATCTCTTAGGGATCGGCTTAACTAAGACACTGGAGCATATACATATGGATGTGTGCGCATTTTATTTTCTTTTCCATGATTGTAATAAATGGATGATTATCACAAGATTGTTGCATTTGGATGATGTTTGAAGCATGCATATAGAACTATCAGTTATCATTAGGAATTTTTGCATTCATTTGGATACATAGCACGAGCATGATTGCATAAAAGGCGGTCAACTGAATCAGTGGACCGCCTAATCTTTTGCATTAGTTAGGGACATTAACACTACACTAATTGCATAAGTAACATGAATTGCATTAGAAAACTTAAGAACAATGGATGAATGGTTGATGAATGAGTAGTTGATTGTAGATATTGGATGAAAACATTTAGTTCATTCTTTTATCCTTAAAGATTTCGGGGATGAAATCCCTTAAGGAGGGGAGAATGTAACAACCCGAAATTTAACCCATAATAATTAATTAATTAATTAATTAAATGATAAAATAAATCTGTGAAATTATCATAATTGAGCCATGGGAGTTGCACCATTGTGTCCGTGGTAATTTTCTAGTCAATTTCCATATATAGAACGTCATAATCCAAGTAAATATGAAGAAGATACGCACGAATCAAAAATCAACGAATATATATGTATATATATACATATACATATATATATACATATACATACATATATATATATATACAGGGAGGTCGACCTAGAGGTCGACCATCCCAAGGCCAAGGTCGACTGGCCGGTCGACCTGGCTTCAAGGGCGGTCGACCCACCTATGAATGGGAAGCGAAGGAAATTTCCTTCGTTCCTATTGGTTCCAGCAAGCTTTTTACACGTTGATTTGCATTCTTTTATTCAATCTGGTCCCTTCGTGCTTCCATCCAATGGCTCCAATTCAGCTTATGACCTGGTTGCATCCTATTCAATCCCCAAATCAAACGATCTAAGATCTACTTCTACCTCTATAAATAAAACCCTAGGCCTAACACCTTTTGTCATTCTAAGATTTTCTTCAATTGGGTTCACCTTTTCAGGAAGGAACCTAAACGGAATAATTTTCCAAGGAGGAAATCGTTTTAAATTAAAATATTTAACAACCCAAGTGGATCTGGGAAGACCTAAAGGAAGAGCTTAGGATGACAGGCGAGTGATTGTTTCTTCAAGTAATTTAAAATAACAGGGTTTCCAATAGTTGTAGTTTTACTACGATTTTTTTAATAACCTTTTTAGTAGTTTATTTACAGTTTTGAGAATTATTTTCAGTCTATTTCATTTAGCTATTCTTTTCAGTTAATTTTATATTTCTGTTAATTATGGCTTTTCCATTTATTTACAGTTTATTTATAGTATTTTAATTTATTTGCTGTTATTTGTGCGTTGTTTACAATTTTTTCCTACGCTTTGGATATTCTTCTATTTTCAGTTTTCTTTTATTTCTCCTTTTTCTTCGCATATAGATTAGAATAGATTAAATGTGAATATGGATTAAAATTATAAGAATACTGAAATAACGGAGATAAGATGTAAATTGTAAAGACTGTAATAAAAATGGAATTAAAAATGAAATTGAGCCTAATTATGATATTAATGTTAGAATTGGACTAATTAAAGATAATTGGCCTAGTTATAACATAGAATTATAACTAAAAAGAGTATAAGATGAAAGGAGCTTATTTTTACACTTAGACCTTCGGTTAAGTGATAAGCATGATTATAACGTAGGTTATAATAAGAAATAGAACATGAGGAGGCCTATTTTAAGACTTAGGATAAATTAATAAGCATAAATAGTGAAGATAATAATAAAGGCTTATTTATATAATTTATCTAATTTAATAAGCAAAGATGAAAGTAGGACCTGTACCAAAAAGCATTCCCTATTAGACAAATTGGTGGTCTCACATTAGCCTGAAGTGAGATGAGGGCACTCTAATGCTAATAATAGTAGTAATTGGTCAAATAGAAGTCGAAATCACGGGGGATTTGGACAAGGGGTGCAACTAGATATTGTTTGGATGACGGGCCAGTAACAACAACATTTCCCTTATTTTTCTGCGGACATGGTGTTTAACATAATCCTACAGTGAGACGAGGGGCACGCTTTTGCTGGAGCACATGTAATAAAAAGACCTGTGGAGAAACAGGTAGCATGAGCATGGTGGCAGTAACGCATGCGACTTCCATTTCGGTGCTCAGTAATCTCTATGAGTACCAAGCGTTAAGTATGTGTGCCTTGCGTAGTCACCATTGCCTTCTGTGTAGGGAGCTATATAACGTCTAGTCCACAATAAATACTTTGTGCGTCTTTCGTAGATGCCATTACCTTATGTGTAAGGAGTTATATAGCATCTAGTCTGCAGTAAGGCCTATGGAGTAGCAAGCCGATCATAGGGTACAATTAGGATTTCAGCCTAATTATAGGATTAGAAATTCAGCCTAATCAAAGTACCTAACAAAGACAAGTGCAAACAATCAAAGTTAATCAATTGCGTTAATTTAGTAATTCGTATTCATTTCCAGCTTATTCCTTTTTCTTCCTATTCTCTTTGTTTCCTTTATATATACTAGAACTGTTGTAAGGTCTATTACTTTAATTTGCTTAAAGATTCTAGTAATTACTATCATTCACCAGACTTTTAGTCTGACTCACTCCTCTATTTTCCCCTTTCCCCCCATAGGCAATCAGGGGCAAGGAAGATGGACCGCGGCTTCTTGGAGACATGGAGACCCTATCATGTATTCCTTCTTTTTATTTCCAGATTTTTTGTTCTTTTATTGTACCGGTACTGTATTGAGGGAAAGTTTGTGTTTGTACTCTGGGTTTTTTAATGATACTGAGATTTTATTTTCATAAGACAGTTGTATTTGGTATTTGGAACATATGTGGTTTGTCTGAAGTATTTATGAAGTATTAATTTTTAAAATCACTTATTTTTAATTGCTTGCGCTATGTTATTATCTATCTATTTTGTCTTGTGAATCTTAGTCGCTGCTAGCTTTAGTTATACCTACAATGCACCACATCTTTTAGTGTATCCTTTTGGGTATACTAAGCGGTGTGGGGTGTTTCACTTGGTATCAGAGCCAGAGGTTACAAGATTCCTAAAAATTTGTTTTAGAAGTATATTTCAAAATAATTTGTTTTAAAGATGTCTTTCAGAAATAAACTCTTGTAAAAGAAGTAAGTTTTAAGTATAAAAGAGTTTTTATAAAATTCCTGTAACGACCCTAGATTTTTATTTAATTTAGTTAATAATTAAATAAATTTTTGGATAAAAATAGTAAAATAAATCAATAAAGTAATGCGAGTTTCCCCGAAATCGAATAAAAATGCGTTAAATCATTTAAATTTAAAATGTTGTATATATATGTAGATATATATATATATGTTTTGGTTTGAATTTAAATAGTAAATAAATTGTTTAATAATAAATGATAATAATAAATATTAGAAAGAAAAATAAAAGAAAATATGTGTACATTTCTAAAGGCTAAAACCAGACTTAATCTTCATGTAACAAAAATAATAAGGCAAAGCAAATATAATCTCAGCCGAAATCAAACTAGCATATTAAAACAAAGTTAAATATATATATACTATTAACATGTGTATATGTAAGTAACAAGTCTCAAACAAAATAAAATACAAAGCAAGATAAATATATGTACTATGGCAATTGAGACTTGCAGGCAAAGAAAAGAGGTAAGGAAACATAAGTACTTAAAACATTAAATGCTAGCACACTTATGTCAATTCGAAATGTTGAAAATCATCTCAGCCCCAAAACCAAACCTGCCTGATAAGCTAAAGAGATAAAAATCTCTGAAAATTTGTACAAAGTGTACACTGTTTGCATTAGAAAATGATACCCTGTTTCATTTTATATCAACCTGTGAACTATTTTTCCATGCCAGCTTTCATTTTCATTCGAACTAAGTAAAAACTAAAATAAAAACTTCATTACAAACCTAAGCAAACACCTACTATATAAAGCAACTCAACAAGATAGAGATCAAGAGGAGCTTCTGTTAGCAAATCCAAAACTGTTTTCAAAAGCCTGTGCTAAGCAAAACTAGATTGCTCTGTTCTTTCACAATTCTGGTGAGTAACATTTTGTTTTAATTTTTTTTTAACTTAAGCTAATATGAAGTGTACTTTTCTCTGTGATAACATGTATATTATATATGTGGTTGTGCAAATTTGCATATGAACACTTGTTACTCTGTTAGTCTGTTGCCTTTTGCCTGTTTCTTTTAAGTAGATATGAAGATAAACCTTCATCTCTTGATCTAACATCTGGTTGAACTTAGGATGTGAACAAAAACTGTTTGTTTGGTTGTAATCTAAATATTTAAAATGTATTAAAGCTGAAACAGCATATAATTGCCTCTGGTAAAATCAAGAAACTAAGTATAACTTTAAATATGTTCAAAAACAACTTTCTTGTTTTAAGAAATCAGGTGTACAAGGTGAAACTATATACAAAAAAAAGATTTTTCAAACAAGAATTATAATTTTTAAAAAAGGGGGTGAAGAGCAGTTTTAGTTCTTCTGTTTAAAGCTTTTTGAGCTGCCGTGGACGATCTCGTCGTCTGGAGTTGTGGAGTTTTGGTCTGGTGATGGAGGAGTGATGGGTGGTGCTCGGGAAATTGGTGCGGTAGTGGTTAGTCAACGGTGGAGGCGACGGCGTCGAATTCATTTTCGAAAACCTAGTTTTGCGTGGCTTTCGTTTTCGTCTCGTTCGAACTCGTGGGAGGACCGAGTGTTGCCCGACTTTGGGTTTTGGTAGAGGAGAGGTTGACGAGGCTATGGCCGGAGTTGGGTGGCCTCTGGTGGTCGGAGCGTGGAGCGCGGGGATTGCCAGGTTTCGAGGTGATATCGCTTTCACGTTTCCAGGCTTTGATTGAGCAACTCGTTTCGATCTCGAGCTTGAGTGGTTGATTGGAGGCTGGGGATAGGGTTTCGAGGTGGTTTCCGTGATGTAGGGATGGTCGTGGTCGACCGGAGGTGGCTGATGGGGCGTGCACGTGCACAGACGAATAATTGGTGGCTGTGTTTCTTTTTGGGGTGGCAGGGAAATAAACTCGAGAATTTCTCGAGTAATTCACCGTTTGGTTCGGGTAAATTGATAAATTTCTCGAAGTAAAATATAGGAGTCTAGGGTAGGTCTGTTTTTCAGTTTTGACAATACCCAGTTTTACTCGAGTTCGTACTCGGGTAAATTTCATCCTGGTTCGGGTAATTCCCTGTTTTTCTCGAAGTAAATTACAGAGGACTCGGGTCATTTGTTTCAAGTTTAAACTGAACCAGATTTTAAACAATTTTTAAAGTGTGGGTTTAAAATTTAAAACCAATGTTAAATTGAGTAAAATTAAGTGTTTAAAATTTCCAAACTTTTGAAATAAAATAAAGTTTTAATTTAAACACTTTAAAAATTTTTTTTAAAGAGATTTAAATTAAGTAAATTCGATTTAAACCCCTTCATCACTAAGTATTGTTTTAATTTGTAATTTAAAGTTTTAAAAGTTAGTTTATAAAGTGATTTAAAGTTAAATTAATGATCGTTTGAACTTGGAGTTTAAAATGAAAGTTCAAAAGGAAATTTGAAATAAATGTTTCCAACATATGGAAGTGAAATTTAAATAAATAAATGAAAAATGGGTTTCTTTAAGTAATAAAGATTAAAGCCTTAAATTCATTAACCATTAAAGTAATTAAATTTGATAATTGATAATTTGTATTTATTTTGAATCTTAAATTGAAATGGAATTTAAAAGTAAATTCAAAGGTAAAATGTTTTGAAATGCATTTGTAAATGACAATTAAGTCATTAATAAGAAGAAATGATTTATCTTAAAGATAATTAAATAATTAATGGTTAATTAATGGGTCATTAAGGGTTAATTAATTAAGTTAATTAATTAAGGAATTATAAATTAATGAAGATGATTAAGGAAAGATAATAAATTAAGGGCTAATTAATCAATGTGATTAATTAAGGATAATTAATTTAAGGTTAATTAATTAATTATTAATGGTTAGTTAATAAATGATTTAAAGGATAATTAATTATATTGGTTTGTAATTAATTGATGATTAATTAACCCGGATTTGAAATTCATAAGTAATTAATCTAATTTGAATAAATCAGATAATTAACTGACCTTACTTATGAATATTTGGAATTGATTGGATGATTGAATTGTTTGATATTTCCTGATCTATGATGCTTTGTGATATATTCTGATTTGTGTGTAATCTTTACTGTAGTTTATTTATCTGAAATTTATATATATCTGTGATCTGTGAGTAAAAGATAAGCGATATAGTTTATATCGTTTATCAACTATATTTCTGTATTCTGCTATGTGATGATTCATTGTGTTGCACTATTGTGTTAAACCCCTGGACTACACCTTTTCACACACAAATATGGATTTCACGTGGAAATCGGTTAAGTCACAGATAATTTAAATCTTATGTTTTTGAAATTGAGATTTTAATTTCAATTGATTTTGAAATTGGAAATTTGGTTTTAAAGTAAAAAGGTTTTTGAAATAGAATTTCAAAGATAAAAGCTATTTTGAATAACTTAATCGAGTTTTGAAAATTTAAATAATTTGATTTAAATTTGAATTTAAGTTTGAAATTGAATCCTATGATTTGAAACAAGGGATTGAAAATGTTATAAATGTGTTTATATGAAGTTAAACCATTTAAAAAGTTTGGTTTTGAGAATTTGAATTTAACCCAAGGATTCCAACTCGTATAAATGAATCAAATTTTCCGAAATGAAAACTATTTGTTTTCAAAAGATAAAAGCTTTCACATATATAAGAAATGAAATTCCAATTTAAAGGAATTTCAAGAACGAATTGAAAAATGGTTTTTCCAAGTTATAAATGAATTCTTTTTGGAAAGCTATGAATTAAATCGGTTTATTTTAACAGATTTAGAATGATGATTTGTTTAAACCATTTGAAATGGAATTGTTTTGAAAGCTATAAGTTAAATCTTAAAGATTTAACGAGTTAATCAAATTGAAATGGAAATTAATTTGGAAAATCTGTGAATGAATCTTTTGTTTAAAAGATTAAAGTGTGGAAACTGTTTAAACCGTAAAGGTTGAATCTTTTTGTTTAAAGATTTTAAAAATGGTAATTTGTCTTAAATTAGTTGAAAAGAAAGATTTTGGGTTTTAAGTTGTGACTTAATTGAAATCCCATATCCATATGATTTTAAATTGCGCTCACTATTCGGGTTAGCCGGGAAAGGACCTCTGGGTCGTATAACCCATTCCGAATATGTGATACGTCGTTATGGATAGCATTTGATGACCGGTGTTGAAGACCGGATATTTTTGAAAACGGAAGGATTACCGTCGAGTTACTCTGCATCGGCTGATCCCTGATATAGAGGTTTTATCACCCTTAGTGACGGGAAGTCCGGACGTGATTGGAAATTATCCGGATTTGCAAGGGCTTCGTGAGAAGTGCCTTCGGTTCTGTTCGAACCCGGAACAGACTTGTATGGATACATGTCTGACATTACACTTTGAGATATAAAGCCGATTTCTTTCAAATACATTTCTGTTTGGTGGCGGAGAATTTATTCTCTTAGCTTAACACCCTTCTCTGAGACGTACGAGCTCAGAGGTTATGTAGTTGAAATTTATCAGCGATATATCCCAATTTGGTAATGTGGCATGCTGAGTGTTGCTGTGTGATGATCAGTGTTTGATCATTTGCGATATGATCATTTGTTTGATCTTATATCTTTGTGATCATAGGTTGATCATTTGTTTGACCCGAAGCATGGCTTTGTAGAAAGCGTAGCTTTGTGGACGAGACTTCGTCGAGCCTCACACCCCGGAAATGGTCGAAACAGGAAGGATGCAGCAAGGTTCTAGGGAGTAGCGCCCCTTAGTGTATGTCATTCCTTCTGGATAAAGGTGGTATCATGGTATGGAGCCCAGATACTTAACCTCTGTGGTTGCTGCAAATTTATTACTTTGTGGTTGTTGGAAATCGGGGATCCTCGGGAAGATCGGTGACGATCGGGGGATGGCATACGCGTGTCAGTAGTTACCTATTTTTGCAGAGGTAACCCGGCCTTGTGTTGGCAGAGATCCGGTTAGGTTCTCGGGTCGTCTATTCCAGGGACGTACCCATCGTGGATAGGAAGTTCCTTAGCCTGACCATTTGTTGGAAATCCAAAGAAACAATACGCGACGTGTACGGTTTTAGTTGTATTACCTGCTATGGAATGTGGCGGTAACCTGCTATTGAACATAGTAGCTATAGTAGGCATAAGTGCGGAATGCCTATGCTGGCTAAGATTGATATTATACTTTCAAAATGTTTTCTACACTATGCACTAATAATAATATCAAAATGATTTGATTTTGCGTAGTAAGCATCTTTGACTATCATAAGAAGAAATCTCCTACAATTCTACGTTTGCATTGTGTGTGTGGCGGGAGGTCTTATGGTAGTTTCATTTTCGAAAAGCATTGCAGATTTCAATGTTTAAAAGCCTTTTGTGTTTGGTTAAGGATAAACTGTTTTTGTTGCTCACACCAGTCCCATGACTGACTCGGAGTTTATTGTTCCCTTCCTAAACTTTGGGTGCTCATAATTTTCCACACGAGCAGTCTAGAGTTGGGTTTCTTTTCAGAGATTCAGGTTGAGTAGATTATCTGGAGCTAGTCAGTCCTTGGACGACTGACCTTGCTTTTCGCTAGCTATGGATTGGAGCATTCTACTGGAGATATTCTATCCGTTGCTGATGTTATCTATTTTTCTTTTCCGCTACTATTTGTTGTATCATCTCTGATGTATATTGATATTCATTGTATCACTCTGTTGTATCAGATATTATATATCAGTGTATTATTCTTTTCTTCCGCTGTGTTATTTACTTAATTGTGTTATAGCTCCGGCGAATCGGATTTGAACGGTCGAATCTGCGACATTCTAGTACAATGTGAAGTACGGATGTTGATTTTCGAGCGGGCAAAACCCGAGTCGTCACATGTGGTATCAGAGCTAAGGTTGAACTTTAGCTCAGGAGTGTAACACGTTAAGTAGCTCATTAGAGATAGAGTGAAGTAAACTCTAGAATGAGTAATTCTCAGATATCCGTTCGAACGTCTCAGTAAATTCTCTTACTATCCACTGATAGTGAGTATGAGTGCAAGAAGAGGATGCGATAGGGGACAGAGGAATACGACTATAAATGGTCAATACTCTGTAACAACAAGGAAACAATCTTTTCTCTATCAATCTCTTTTGTTCGTCATCTTTTCTGAATTCTTTGATAATTTCTGGTCGATCCAGAAAAGAAGATTCGATATATAAAAATGGGACATAAACTCCAGATAGGCCAGACTTGTTTGTTTGGATGAATTGTTTACTTTGATTGTTATGGTTAATAGGTATACTTTAGTTTAAACTAAAAATTTGGAAATTGTATCTATGTATCTATTTATTCTTTGGATCCCAATATATTCTACTAATGGTTAGTTATCCTTTCGAACTAACCGATGCCACTGCATATTTCGTAGATCTGGATAACCCGAGTATTTTGTTGATTGTTAAACAGATTCGTTCTCGTATCTGATTTTGATATTCTGATTTGGTAAGCCAAATGCAGAATAAATGTTCAGTTTGATTTGATGAAACATTCTTCATCTATCTTTTTGTCTCCTTGGTAATTTCGAGGACGAAATTCTTTTAAGGGGGGAAGTTTGTAACGACCCTAGATTTTTATTTAATTTAAGTTAATAATTAAATAAATTTTTGGATAAAAATAGTAAAATAAATCAATAAAGTAATGCGAGTTTCCCCGAAATCGAATAAAAATGTGTTAAATCATTTAAATTTAAAATGTTGTATATATATGTAGATATATATATATATATGTTTTGGTTTGAATTTAAATAGTAAATAAATTGTTTAATAATAAATGATAATAATAAATATTAGAAAGAAAAATAAAAGAAAATATGTGTACATTTCTAAAGGCTAAAACCAGACTTAATCTTCATGTAACAAAAATAATAAGGCAAAGCAAATATAATCTCAGCCGAAATCAAACTAGCATATTAAAACAAAGTTAAATATATATATACTATTAACATGTGTATATGTAAGTAACAAGTCTCAAACAAAATAAAATACAAAGCAAGATAAATATATGTACTATGGCAATTGAGACTTGCAGGCAAAGAAAAGAGGTAAGGAAACATAAGTACTTAAAACATTAAATGCTAGCACACTTATGTCAATTCGAAATGTTGAAAATCATCTCAGCCCCAAAACCAAACCTGCCTGATAAGCTAAAGAGATAAAAATCTCTGAAAATTTGTACAAAGTGTACACTGTTTGCATTAGAAAATGATACCCTGTTTCATTTTATATCAACCTGTGAACTATTTTTCCATGCCAGCTTTCATTTTCATTCGAACTAAGTAAAAACTAAAATAAAAACTTCATTACAAACCTAAGCAAACACCTACTATATAAAGCAACTCAACAAGATAGAGATCAAGAGGAGCTTCTGTTAGCAAATCCAAAACTGTTTTCAAAAGCCTGTGCTAAGCAAAACTAGATTGCTCTGTTCTTTCACAATTCTGGTGAGTAACATTTTGTTTAAATTTTTTTTAACTTAAGCTAATATGAAGTATACTTTTCTCTGTGATAACATGTATATTATATATGTGGTTGTGCAAATTTGCATATGAACACTTGTTACTCTGTTAGTCTGTTGCCTTTTGCCTGTTTCTTTTAAGTAGATATGAAGATAAACCTTCATCTCTTGATCTAACAACTGGTTGAACTTAGGATGTGAACAAAAACTGTTTGTTTGGTTGTAATCTAAATATTTAAAATGTATTAAAGCTGAAACAGCATATAATTGCCTCTGGTAAAATCAAGAAACTAAGTATAACTTTAAATATGTTCAAAAACAACTTTCTTGTTTTAAGAAATCAGGTGTACAAGGTGAAACTATATACAAAAACAAGATTTTTCAAACAAGAATTATAATTTTTAAAAAAGGGGGTGAAGAGCAGTTTTAGTTCTTCTGTTTAAAGCTTTTTGAGCTGCCGTGGACGATCTCGTCGTTTGGAGTTGTGGAGTTTTGGTCTGGTGATGGAGGAGTGATGGGTGGTGCTTGGGAAATTGGTGCGGTAGTGGTTAGTCAACGGTGGAGGCAACGACGTCAAATTCATTTTCGAAAACCTAGTTTTGCGTGGCTTTCGTTTTCGTCTCGTTCGAACTCGTGGGAGGACCGAGTGTTGCCCGACTTTGGGTTTTGGTAGAGGAGAGGTTGACGAGGCTATGGCCGGAGTTGGGTGGCCTCTGGTGGTCGGAGCGTGGAGCGCGGGGATTGCCAGGTTTCGAGGTGATATCGCTTTCATGTTTCCAGGCTTTGATTGAGCAACTCGTTTCGATCTCGAGCTTGAGTGGTTGATCGGAGGCTGGGGATAGGGTGTCGAGGTGGTTGCCGTGATGTAGGGATGGTCGTGGTCGACCGGAGGTGGCTGATGGGAGCGTGCACGTGCACAGACGAATGATTGGTGGCTGTGTTTCTTTTTGGGGTGGCAGGGAAATAAACTCGAGAATTTCTCGAGTAATTCACCGTTTGGTTCGGGTAAATTGATAAATTTCTCGAAGTAAAATATAGGAGTCTAGGGTAGGTCTGTTTTTCAGTTTTGACAATACCCAGTTTTACTCGAGTTCGTACTCGGGTAAATTTCATCCTGGTTCGGGTAATTCCTTGTTTTTCTCGAAGTAAATTACAGAGGACTCGGGTCATTTGTTTCAAGTTTAAACTGAACCAGATTTTAAACAATTTTTAAAGTGTGGGTTTAAAATTTAAAACCAATGTTAAATTGAGTAAAATTAAGTGTTTAAAATTTCCAGACTTTTGAAATAAAATAAAGTTTTAATTTAAACACTTTAAAAAAAAAATTTAAAGAGATTTAAATTAAGTAAATTCGATTTAAACCCCTTCATCACTAAGTATTGTTTTAATTTGTAATTTAAAGTTTTAAAAGTTAGTTTATAAAGTGATTTAAAGTTAAATTAATGATCGTTTGAACTTGGAGTTTAAAATGAAAGTTCAAAAGGAAATTTGAAATAAATGTTTCCAACATATGGAAGTGAAATTTAAATAAATAAATGAAAAATGGGTTTCTTTAAGTAATAAAGATTAAAGCCTTAAATTCATTAACCATTAAAGTAATTAAAGTTGATAATTGATAATTTGTATTTATTTTGAATCTTAAATTGAAATGGAATTTAAAAGTAAATTCAAAGGTAAAATGTTTTGAAATGCATTTGTAAATGACAATTAAGTCATTAATAAGAAGAAATGATTTATCTTAAAGAATTAAATAATTAATGGTTAATTAATGGGTCATTAAGGGTTAATTAATTAAGTTAATTAATTAAGGAATTATAAATTAATGAAGATGATTAAGGAAAGATAATAAATTAAGGGCTAATTAATCAATGTGATTAATTAAGGATAATTAATTTAAGGTTAATTAATTAATTATTAATGGTTAGTTAATAAATGATTTAAAGGATAATTAATTATATTGGTTTGTAATTAATTGATGATTAATTAACCCGGATTTGAAATTCATAAGTAATTAATCTAATTTGAATAAATCAGATAATTAACTGACCTTACTTATGAATATTTGGATTTGATTGGATGATTGAATTGTTTGATATTTCCTGATCTATGATGCTTTGTGATATATTCTGATTTGTGTGTAATCTTTACTGTAGTTTATTTATCTGAAATTTATATATATCTGTGATCTGTAAGTAAAAGATAAGCGATATAGTTTATATCGTTTATCAACTATATTTCTGTATTCTGCTATGTGATGATTCATTGTGTTGCACTATTGTGTTAAACCCTTGGACTACACCTTTTCACACACAAATATGGATTTCACGTGGAAATCGGTTAAGTCACAGATAATTTAAATCTTATGTTTTTGAAATTGAGATTTTAATTTCAATTGATTTTGAAATTGGAAATTTGGTTTTAAAGTAAAAAGGTTTTTGAAATAGAATTTCAAAGATAAAAGCTATTTTGAATAACTTAATCGAGTTTTGAAAATTTAAATAATTTGATTTAAATTTGAATTTAAGTTTGAAATTGAATCCTATGATTTGAAACAAGGGATTGAAAATGTTATAAATGTGTTTATATGAAGTTAAACCATTTAAAAAGTTTGGTTTTGAGAATTTGAATTTAACCCAAGGATTCCAACTCGTATAAATGAATCAGATTTTCCGAAATGAAAACTATTTGTTTTCAAAAGATAAAAGCTTTCACATATATAAGAAATGAAATTCCAATTTAAAGGAATTTCAAGTACGAATTGAAAAATGGTTTTTCCAAGTTATAAATGAATTCTTTTTGGAAAGCTATGAATTAAATCGGTTTATTTTAACAGATTTAGAATGATGATTTGTTTAAACCATTTGAAATGGAATTGTTTTGAAAGCTATAAGTTAAATCTTAAAGATTTAACGAGTTAATCAAATTGAAATGGAAATTAATTTGGAAAATCTGTGAATGAATCTTTTGTTTAAAAGATTAAAGTGTGGAAACTGTTTAAACCGTAAAGGTTGAATCTTTTTGTTTAAAGATTTTAAAAATGGTAATTTGTCTTAAATTAGTTGAAAAGAAAGATTTTGGGTTTTAAGTTGTGACTTAATTGAAATCCCATATCCATATGATTTTAAATTGCGCTCACTATTCGGGTTAGCCGGTAAAGGACCTTTGGGTCGTATAACCCATTCCGAATATGTGATACGTCGTTATGGATAGCATTTGATGACCGGTGTTGAAGACCAGATATTTTTGAAAACGGAAGGATTACCGTCGAGTTACTCTGCATCGGCTGATCCCCGATATAGAGGTTTTATCACCCTTAGTGACGGGAAGTCCGGACGTGATTGGAAATTATCTGGATTTGCAAGGGCTTCGTGAGAAGTACCTTCGGTTCTGTTCGAACCCGGAACAGACTTGTATGGATACATGTCTGACATTACACTTTGAGATATAAAGCCGATTTCTTTCAAATACATTTCTGTTTGGTGGCGGAGAATTTATTCTCTTAGCTTAACACCCTTCTCTGAGACGTACGAGCTCAGAGGTTATGTAGTTGAAATTTATCAGCGATATATCCCAATTTGGTAATGTGGCATGCTGAGTGTTGCTGTGTGATGATCAGTGTTTGATCATTTGCGATATGATCATTTGTTTGATCTTATATCTTTGTGAACATAGGTTGATCATTTGTTTGACCCGAAGCATGGCTTTGTAGAAAGCGTAGCTTTGTGGACGAGACTTCGTCGAGCCTCACACCCCGGAAATGGTCGAAACAGGAAGGATGCACCAAGGTTCTAGGGAGTAGCGCCCCTTAGTGTATGTCATTCCTTCTGGATAAAGGTGGTATCATGGTATGGAGCCCAGATACTTAACCTCTGTGGTTGCTGCAAATTTATTACTTTGTGGTTGTTGGAAATCGGGGATCCTCGGGAAGATCGGTGACGATCGGGGGATGACATACGCGTGTCAGTAGTTATCTATTTTTGCAGAGGTAACCCGGCCTTGTGTTGGCAGAGATCCGGTTAGGTTCTCGGGTCCTCTATTCCAGGGACGTACCCATCGTGGATAGGAAGTTCCTTAGCCTGACCATTTGTTGGAAATCCAAAGAAACAATACGCGACGTGTACGGTTTTAGTTGTATTACCTGCTATGGAATGTGGCGGTAACCTGCTATTGAACATAGTAGCTATAGTAGGCATAAGTGCGGAATGCCTATGCTGGCTAAGATTGATATTATACTTTCGAAATGTTTTCTACACTATGCACTAATAATAATATCAAAATGATTTGATTTTGCGTAGTAAGCATCTTTGACTATCATAAGAAGAAATCTCCTCCAATTCTGCGTTTGCATTGTGTGTGTGGCGGGAGGTCTTATGGTAGTTTCATTTTCGAAAAGCATTGCGGATTTCAATGTTTAAAAGCCTTTTGTGTTTGGTTAAAGATAAACTGTTTTTGTTGCTCACACCAGTCCCATGACTGACTCGGAGTTTATTGTTCCCTTCCTAAACTCTGGGTGCTCATAATTTTCCACACGAGTAGTCTAGAGTTGGGTTTCTTTTCAGAGATTCAGGTTGAGTAAATTATCTGGAGCTAGTCAGTCCTTGGACGACTGACCTTGCTTTTCGCTAGCTATGGATTGGAGCATTCTACTGGAGATATTCTATCCATTGCTGATGTTATCTATTTTTCTTTTCCGCTGCTATTTGTTGTATCATCTCTGATGTATATTGATATTCATTGTATCACTCTGTTGTATCAGATATTATATATCAGTGTATTATTCTTTTCTTCCGCTGTGTTATTTACTTAATTGTGTTATAGCTCCGGCGAATCGGATTTGAACGGTCGAATCTGCGACATTCTAGTACAATGTGAAGTACGGATGTTGATTTTCGAGCGGGCAAAACCCGAGTCGTCACAATTCCCATCAAAGGTCTAGTTCAACCTTCTTTCGATTCTTTCAAGCCCAAGTTTTTCTTTTCTTTGCATAGTATGACTGACTGGTTCCGTATAGCTACGACACTAGAGGTGCAAGGGCAAGTGCCCAGTACAACACCAATAGGTGGAAATCCCTTTAACCCACCTACATCAGCCAACTTTTCTAAGCTATGTGAGGACTTCACTAGTATAGGAGGCAGAACTTTTTCTGGCATGGAGAATTCAAAGGAGACGCGAGCTAGGTTGGAGAATATGGAGCAAAGGTTTAGTCGGTTAGGTTTGGAGGACCGACAGAGTGGTCATCCGACATCTTGGCAGCTGAAGGGAGAGCTTGAGAAGGTTCCTACAAGCTCTAAGAAGCAGTGGGGGAAGGAAAAGAAGGATAAGCATATGCACAAGAGGAAAGAGGGAGGACCTTAGAAGCGAATCAAGAAAAATGGGAAATGTAAGCATTGTAGAATGGCTGGTCATTACGCAAAAGACTGTAAGAATGCAGGAATGAAGGGAAGATGTTTCAATTGTGGACAGAACGTTAGGTGCTCGTCAAAGGCGGATGGTTCTCTTCGACTTTGCATGGACTATAGGGAATTAAATAAGCTCACAAAGAAAAACCGTTATCCACTCCCTAGGATTGATGATCTTTTTGACCAGCTAGTTGGCTCTTCAGTATTCTCTTAGCTTGATTTAGCCATAGGATTCCATCAGCTTAGGGTCGCTTATGACAACATTGATAAGACCGTGTTTAGGACTCTAGACGGATTTTATGAGTGGTTGGTTATGCCTTTTGGGCTAACCAATGCCCTAGCCTACTTCGTAGATTTGATGAGCCGTGTCTTTAGAGAAGTCCTAAATAAGTCCTTGGTTGTATTCATGGACGACATTTTGGTGTTTTCCAAGAGTAAGGAGGAGCGTGCTATTCATCTAAAGGAGGTTCTTCATACACTTCGCTTTCTTTAGTAGAAAGCAAAATTCTTGAAGTATCAATTTTGGCAAAAGGAAGTGTGTTTCTTGGGGCATAGAGAAGGTCTACACATGGAAATAGTTTGATAAACAGTTTCGTACATTTAGGCTCGGATTGTGAAAATCCAAAGAGTGGTAGGCAAAGATTGGGGACGTAAAATAGAAAAGGAGGTAAGCCACGTATAGATAATTGCAGAAATTATAATTGTTTCATATAAGTGGATTTAAAGGTAGTACCTTAGAATAAATATGAGTAGAGGAACAAAAGATTTGAAGTAAGGAAATGAGATTTCCAAGGATTAGGAAGTATACTCCTAGGGTAGTAAGTAGAAAAATCCACTTTATGTCTAACCCAACAAACTGAAATTATTAGAATTGGAAAAAATTATATAATTGTCAATATTTTTAAACTATATATTAGGAATATAGCAAGAAATTTAAATTGGTTTTTATATGATGAAAATTTTGTTGAAAAAGTGAAATTGTAACGACCCGGTATTTTGGACCATTCAAATCGACAATAAATCCACACATGTCTGACTTGAATAATTCAAAATATCAGATTGTTAATTTAAATTTGGCAAAACTCATCATATGCAGTAAATAAATCAATCACAGAATCACAGACACAGAGTAATACAATAATACGCAGCGGAATAGATAAATAGTAGTTCATGAAGCTACTATATAAACATCAGAGTTAGAAATAAAATACAACAGAATATCTCAAATGCAGTGAAGTCTCCAGTACAACAGATGACTTCTCTGGACAAATCAACTAGAAGAGCTGAAAGCTGAGGCGATAGTTGGATCTCCAAAGGAAGCTCCAAACTCCAAGGGTGAGTCTCAAATGCTGTATCACTCGGTCTGACCCGAGCGTAAAGCAAAACACAAAACACTCGAGTCAGGATTAACATTCTTATATCAATAAATCCAACTCAAGTGAAATATCAACTGAAATACAAGTAACTTAAAGGATGTTTGGGATAACCATCCTCTAAGGATCTTCAGAACTATCTACAAGGTGGAAATATACACTGTAACACCGTGGTCATTTCAATTTAATTTATACTTCAAACCCAAATATCATTTCATTTCAAATATATCTATTTCCAAAATAGTATATATAGGTTAAATAATTTATAAAGTAAAGTGTTTATAATTTCCTCAAGTTTCACAAATCGGTTCAAATTAACTCAAATTCCAAATTCAAATTTTATTCAAAGCTCAATTTTCCCATTTTAATTCAATTCAGAACTTTAATACTCAACATTTTCAAAGTTAAATTTAACCGTTTCATATAGCTCTTGATTTAACTTATTTATTATTAAATCTGGGAATATTCACTTAATAAATTCAATATCATTTAACTAGCCTTAAATTACACTTTTACTAAATATTTCTTTAACTTTATTTTAAACAAGAAATATTCATTAGATTACTTATAAATCAAACTAAAGTTATAAATCATATCTTAAATTCCAATTTCAATAAGCTTTATATCGGTTTAATTAAATAAAATTCTTTACTAAATTCAAATTATATTCCCAACCTTAACTTATTCAAATTTTTACCAAAATCTATTTTGAAATATAAATTTTTTACTTAACATATTATATGTATTAAATCCATCTTAATTAAATTAAATATCATTATTAAATCTATATATATCATTGCCGTTTATATATAAAATTTTAAGAATCAACATTTGTTAAAACCATATATTTCTTTCCAAAACCATAGAATTCATTTTCAAATTATTTATATATATGGACCAATGGTGTCTGTATATATACATCATATGGTTAAGTGATACGGATATTTATCATTTCAATCCGAAATTTAAATATATACGGGTAGATATCATTTCGACCCGTAATCCCAATTTCAATTCAAATGAAAATCGCTTGGGTTTATCATTTCAACCCATAACGATTTTCTCCTATTCTAAAGTCCGTTCGGGTATGTATCATTTCAACCCATAGTGAATTCTATACTAACTGGGAACTTGCAGAGTGATAACAGATAATATAAAATATAACAACAGGCATATATCATCAATATAAATAACAGATACTGGTGTCAGATGTCATAGGTGAACATATACAGATAATAGTAATAACATGCATATAAATACTAGATACTGGTGTTAGATGTCACAGGTGAACATATACAGATAATAGCATATATAAACAAATTTAAATAACTACAGCATCATATTTCAATTTTCGTTTCAATTGGAATCAAATTTAATAAATACAAGAACGTTAATCGTGAGTGATTGCTCACCTTCCGAGGCTAGAGAGATTCGACACAGAAATGAGCTACTAAATCCAAAGAAACGCTAGATGGATATGATTTAATGTAGAAAACAGGCACGACGGACAAGGCTGATAATGGGAAACGATGAAACTATGTATCAGTTTTGATATAAACTGAATATATATATATTATTATATTGTTTATATATACTTTCAATAATTTATCTTAGGACAAATATCAAAATAAATGGAATTTGAAATCATTATACTTAAACTCGAATTAAAAATCAGAGTATATATATATATTTAAAACCCATACTTACATATACTTGTATAAACAGCTAGATATATTGACTAATACAATATATATGTATAACTTACACACCTATTTTGTTTTAAATCAATTACAAAAATCGATATAACTTAATTCATTATAACCTAGATGTAAACTCAGCAGATGAAATCTATATAACCAACAAATTGTACATATACGTATATAACTATATAAAACAATGTGAACAGAACAGTTGGCCAGCTTTAACTAATTATACTATACCATTGTCTATACTGTAACTTTTAAAACATACTTTATATCTTCTATTATATAATGTATACCAACTCATCTGACAGTTCAAAATAGATCTCTATATAAAACATATATACTTATACTGTAAGCAAAACATATGTAAATCCCCAAACAGAACTGACGCAAAAACCAAGTATATATATATCTACTTGTTTACAAGATATCTATAAAATAAAATTTTGAAATAAATACACACATATTTATATACTTAAAAATGCAAAGTACTTACGTATATTGTTTTTTGTTCATTTGAAAATATCTATATACATATACCAAATTTCTCACAGCCAACCAACAACATACCAGTATATACATAAACATCACTTCTGGCACTACCATATTAACACACGCAGGTATATAACTTCATCATATATCTGAAAATCTAGGTTATATGAAAATATATACATACTAACATAACATAATATACTTATAAAATTTCATTTCAAATCATTAACATAGGTATATTTTATATAAACATAAACGTTTATTTGCTTATGCAAATCATATGTATATATATAAACTAGCAGACTAATATACATATAACAGAACATAATTTATATATATAGTAGCATATAGGCTAATATCTATAAACTAACATATATAAAATGTTATATATACTACACGTAAACTAACCTATATATATATATGTAATAACGAGTATATATATACAACTTACATTAAAACACAGAGGAAGAGTAGAGAAACTCAGTGCGATGCGTGCGCGGAGATGAGCGGAAAAGGGGAGAAGGTTGCAGCGTGGGCGGAGACGAAGGCCGCCGTGGTGATGTGAGGTCTCGGCTGCTCTTGTGGGTGATGGAGTGTTGGTGGTTGAAGTCAGGCCGAAGTGGAGTGGCGGTGCTTGGCCTGGTGGCGGCACCGGAGGCTGTGGTCGGGATGGACGCTGCTGGGTGGAAAGCTACACGTGGGGTGGAGAAGTGAGAGGCGGTGGGTTTGTAGAGTGGAGATGATTTCGTGGTTTTGGCCGAGGACAGTTGAAGGCAGGGCGGCGAAGTACAGGGGCGAGAGAGGCTGCTTGAATTCATGGTGGAGAGATGATAGTTGCATGAGAAATTAACGGGGAGACGAATGAAATGAAACAAAACGAAAGAGATAAAGAAAATGTACGTGCACCCCGAAATGTTTGTGTCTTTTCGGATTTTTGACTTTTGGGTGTTCAAACCGAAGAATGGAAAAGGACACAAGATATATCTATGATTAACACAGCGAGCTGGACCAGATGGAGGACACAGAATTGCAAATGGACCCCATTTGGTGAATCGTTACACTTTGCATTTTGTTGATTCCGTCGCGCATCGGACTCCGAAATAATCTAATGAATATATCACGGTGATCAGTGCGATAAGACGGACAAGAGGAAACAGAAATATCAGTGTCAGGACCTTCCTATCAAAAGTCCATACGGACCCTGATATACGTTGCTATTCCGTACGGAAAAATCCAAACGGAGCTAGAAACGTCCGAATTTTGCGAAACGAATTTCACAGTCCGATTCAGAATGTTCCGAATAAATTTTCTCCTGTTGACATATTTTGATTTCGGAAAACTTTTAAATTTAGCTGTTATTAACCGGTTTGATTTGAAATGAAATTTCAAAGGAAAATAAACTTCAATATTATCATATGAAAATTTATCAGTTGCTATATTAAAATAGACGTATTCCAAATAGTAAATTTATATTTTCAATTTTTATTGTTTAAAATTTCACAAATTTCCAGTTAAATATACTTTTAAAACCATTAAATTTTGCGGGTCATTACACTCTCCCCCACTCAAAACTTTTCGTCCCCGAAAAGGAAGGTGGTAGGAGAATAGAACAACCAGAAATAAAAGCAGATTGAAAGTCAAGATTAAACAATTAATTTGAACTATATAAATTTTACTTAAATTTGAAAACTTCATTTGCAATTCAATTGTCTTATATACTTTAAAACTTTTTCAAGACCCATTTGCAAAATTTCTTGCTTCCTTTACAATTACCATTTATATGTTTAAATAACACCTTTATAAATATGATAACTATTTGAAAACAATTGTGTATATCATTACTTATTTTACAAAGAAGCTATTTGAAAACATTAAATCCATAATTCATAAATTTATTAATTAAATTCATAAAATATTGATTTATTAATAATATATATGTTTTACTTAAGTAATAACTTCTAAAATATTTATAACACTAAAAATTTCAATTAAACCATGTAGTATATAAATAAGCAATATTAAAAAAAAGGATATAGTCAACAAGGAAAGGAGGTGGATTTAGAAAATAAGATAAAGGTGAATAAATAAAGCTGAGCAGATAAGGTAAATTCAAATGAATAGTATCGGGCATGAATAATTAATTCAAACCATTAGAATTTCAATTTCAAATATTGATACAAAATTTCTTTGTTGGAAATACTTTTATAATAAAATACCTTTATATCGAAACAAATTTTCCTTTCGAAAATATTTTTATAACTCAATGTCTCAACAAGTTTATCCTTGTTCCTGTAGACTCTGGTAGTGCGTTGATCAGGCGCAAAGCTAGAATTCTCCAGGTACTTAGTAGACCTGTTTCAACACCCAGTGAAAATACTGGAAAAACTTTTAAAAACAGATATGGAAAGTACAATCCAATCACAAACAAAACCTTTGTCTAACCATGGTTCGCAGATACACAATGGTTACGCCTGGGTCCCCCAGGAAACAATCCATATCCGTAAGCTTTCTCAGCACTGCGAGTTACGCCATGATGACTAGTAGAATGCAGGATACACAATGCTTACGCCTGGATCCCCCAGGAAACAATCTGTACCCCCAGGCAAGACTCAGCCAAGCATTTGCGCTACTATTCGTGACCTACATAGATTGCAGGATACACAATGGTTACGCCTGAATCCCCCAGGAAACAATCCGTACCCCTAGGCAAGACTCAGCCAGGCAGTTGCGCTATGCAGTCACGAGAGAACAATAAGAACATGGGTAACGCCATGGAATTCGAAGGACACTCGAGTATCATATCCGGAAAACCAAAATCAGAGAGAATAATATCGATAGAATGAATCCAAGATGTGGCCACAAATCAGATATCAAGTAGAAGGCACTTTCCATATCTTTACTTCGAAAATATGTATCATATAGTACCTTTTCAAATCACTTTCAAATATCGTACTTATATAAGATCCATTATATATAAGATTTAATTTTCAAATCAAATACTTTCCAAAATCAATAGTATATCAAATCATACTTATATAGACTTCAATTATATAAGATTTCACTTCAAATTGAGTACCTTTTCAAACCTATAGTTTTCGAATCAAATTTCATACTCATACAAATCAATTTTGTATAGGTTCGACAACTCCCAAATCAAGTTTTGATAACTTAAGGTTCTCAAATTTCAATTTGTTTCAATATCAGTTCAATTTCAAAATCATATCCAATTTCACCAAATTATTTCTTCTCAAATTAATTATCTTTAGTTTCAAAGTTTCCAAAATAATAGATTTAGAAAATAAATCCAAATTTCCAAATCAATAATTTAAGTCAACCAATCCATTTCCAAAAATATTTTCAAAATCATCTTATACTTATGTAAGGTCCATCTTATATAAGGATCAAATTTTCAAAATAAATTTCGCTGTATGAAGAGCCATATGGGATTTGGATATCTTTGCTTTTATGGGTTATATATCTTTGTAATTTAAATTGGAAATTTTCTTTTAGTAAGCAAAGATATTCTAACTCGACAGCATTCAATTTCAGCGTCAAAATATATCAATGATATTAGAATATAAGATGTACATACGTCATCATTTCGCAGAATCACATTTGATCGCTCGCTCGATCACACAAGTTCGCTTTCGAACTAGTATTGTCCATTTGACTTCCCTAATGCGGACTTCGATATGGTTTCTCGACTAGAAGCCATCAGTCTCCTTGCATAGCCATATACTATGATAGAGAATTCTAGAATCAAGCCCAAAATCCATATCAAATATTCGCCATCAAGAATCGAATGAAAAATCCTAACACGAAATGGTGTAATTCACCTCGAACTTGTGTACTCAAACTTGGATCAAATTAATTATGCGAATAAAACAGCATACGTACAACTTATATATTTATTCCAACTTGTTAAATATATAGTTTCATAAAGATGTTACTAAGTTAAAACATTTTTATTCAAAATATTTGGAAGACCAAATTCTTTTCAAAACATTTCAAATCTAAATTTCATATTAGAAGAATTTAAAATCTGCCTTATTCATTTACTTAACAAAACAGTTTCAACTTATTTAAACCATATTACTACATACTTTAACATACATACCAAACTCATATATTTTATACCCTTCAAAATTTCTTAGCTTTGAAAAGTTAACCTTGATTTGGAAGTGCTCGAACCTTCAAAATAGTTGAAGAAATCATTTTAAAATTCAAGAGTTGGAAATCAACAACAAATCAATAAATCAATTTCAAAAGATAGGTTTATATCAAATTCGAAACTAAAACTCAAGGACTGAACATCGACTTACTTCAAATCATTTCAAATATACATATATCTTTCGAATATCAAATCTTACTTTGGAATTTGAAATCAAAATGGTTTCACAAAATCACTCGCATAGCAATGCTATTAAAGTGGCCTTTCCCTCACTCTAAAACTCGAAAATCAATGTCGATGATGCGTGCACTCATCACCGAAATTATTTTCCAGCGACATAAGTGAGTTCTGGACTTCTATTTACTCAAACTTCTTTTGAAATTTCTTCGAAATCATTCGAAACTCATTAAAATCATTGGAAACATTTCTTATTCGGAAAATATTTTTAAATCATACTATTATTATATATTTCAAAATCTTAAAACCAATTCCAAAACACCGGAGTTCAATTCTTGAATTTCAAATTTAAAATCCTTCAGTTATAATTCATTTTTAGATAAATCAAATTTCTTATATAGTTTTTTTCAAAATTATAAATCCTTTCAAAACTTTTATATATAGAATAACGTTTCTTATTTGTTTTGAAAACATTTTCTTCTATATATAGAATAAAATCATAGTTATCAAAATAATAATTTCAATATATAAATCAACTTCAAAATTTGAAACATACCCGATTTTCAAAAGATGTTTTAAGAATGGATTTCGGACAAAGATAGAGATTCAAATTAGAGGAACTCTTAATCAAACAGAATTTTGATTCGAAGATAAGCTCGAACGAAGATGAGATAATTAAATTTCAAAATAAAAGATGAATATACTTATATAAATCGCGGGCGACCTTAACCGGATCAACCGTGACTTCAGGAACAAGATCGATGCAAAATTCCAAGAAAAATCAACATTCGATCGCAAGAGATAGCGGCATCTAAACCAAAGATATAGAAATCTCCGGTGAATCAATACCAATTGTAAAGGAGTTTCACCCCTTTACAAAACATTCAAAGATCGGCGGGATCGCCCATTCTTATAGAGGTTATTCGAAGTGGAGTTATGGGATACTCCAGAATCAAAAGAATACCAATAGAGAGACAAGAATGAATTTTTGGAACCGTAAGGAACGTTCCAAAGTTCAAAGGAAATCGAGTCAAAAGGAAGAGATTCAAACTCGAACGAAAGTGATTCTGTAAATAAATTTACTATATATGCTAAGTTTTGCCTAGAGCCAAACCTCTGATACCAACTGTAACGACCCGGTATTTTGGACCATTCAAATCGACAATAAATCCACACATGTCTAACTTGAATAATTCAAAATATCAGATTGTTAATTTAAATTTGGCAAAACTCATCATATGCAGTAAATAAATCAATCACAGAATCACAGACACAGAGTAATACAATAATACGCAGCGGAATAGATAAATAGTAGTTCATGAAGCTACTATATAAACATCAGAGTTAGAAATAAAATACAACAGAATATCTCAAATGCAGTGAAGTCTCCAGTACAACAGATGACTTCTCTGGACAAATCAACTAGAAGAGCTGAAAGCTGAGGCGATAGTTGGATCTCCAAAGGAAGCTCCAAACTCCAAAGGTGAGTCTCAAGTGCTGTATCACTCGGTCTGACCCGAGCATAAAGCAAAACACAAAACACTCGAGTCAGGATTAACATTCTTATATCAATAAATCCAACTCAAGTGAAATATCAACTGAAATACAAGTAACTTAAAGGATGTTTGGGATAACCATCCTCTAAGGATCTTCAGAACTATCTACAAGGTGGAAATATACACTGTAACACCGTGGTCATTTCAATTTAATTTATACTTCAAACCCAAATATCATTTCATTTCAAATATATCTATTTCCAAAATAGTATATATAGGTTAAATAATTTATAAAGTAAAGTGTTTATAATTTCCTCAAGTTTCACAAATCGGTTCAAATTAACTCAAATTCCAAATTCAAATTTTATTCAAAGCTCAATTTTCCCATTTTAATTCAATTCAGAACTTTAATACTCAACATTTTCAAAGTTAAATTTAACCGTTTCATATAGCTCTTGATTTAACTTATTTATTATTAAATCAGGGAATATTCACTTAATAAATTCAATATCATTTAACTAGCCTTAAATTACACTTTTACTAAATATTTCTTTAACTTTATTTTAAACAAGAAATATTCATTAGATTACTTATAAATCAAACTCAAGTTATAAATCATATCTTAAATTCCAATTTCAATAAGCTTTATATCGGTTTAATTAAATAAAATTCTTTACTAAATTCAAATTATATTCCCAACCTTAACTTATTCAAATTTTTACCAAAATCTATTTTGAAATATAAATTTTTTACTTAACATATTATATGTATTAAATCCATCTTAATTAAATTAAATATCATTATTAAATCTATATATATCATTGCCGTTTATATATAAAATTTTAAGAATCAACATTTGTTAAAACCATATATTTCTTTCCAAAACCATAGAATTCATTTTCAAATTATTTATATATATGGACCAACGGTGTCTATATATATACATCATATGGTTAAGTGATACGGATATTTATCATTTCAATCCGAAATTTAAATATATACGGGTAGATATCATTTCGACCCGTAATCCCAATTTCAATTCAAATGAAAATCGTTTGGGTTTATCATTTCAACCCATAACGATTTTCTCCTATTCTAAAGTCCGTTCGGGTATGTATCATTTCAACCCATAGTGAATTCTATACTAACTGGGAACTTGCAGAGTGATAATAGATAATATAAAATATAACAACAGGCATATATCATCAATATAAATAACAGATACTGGTGTTAGATGTCATAGGTGAACATATACAGATAATAGTAATAACAGGCATATAAATACTAGATACTGGTGTCAGATGTCACAGGTGAACATATACAGATAATAGCATATATAAACAAATTTAAATAACTACAGCATCATATTTCAATTGTCGTTTCAATTGGAATCAAATTTAATAAATACAAGAACGTTAATCGTGAGTGATTGCTCACCTTCCGAGGCTAGAGAGATTCGACACAGAAATGAGCTACTAAATCCAAAGCAACGCTAGATGGATATGATTTGATGTAGAAAACAGGCACGACGGACAAGGCTGATAATGGGAAACGATGAATCAGTTTTGATATAAACTGAATATATATATATATATATATATATATATTATATTGTTTATATATACTTTCAATAATTTATCTTAGGACAAATATCAAAATAAATGGAATTTGAAATCATTATACATAAACTCGAATTAAAAATCAGAGTATATATATATATTTAAAACACATACTTACATATACTTGTATAAACAGCTAGATATATTGACTAATACAATACATATGTATAACTTACACACCTATTTTGTTTTAAATCAATTACAAAAATCGATATAACTTAATTCATTATAACCTAGATGAAAACTCAGCAGATGAAATCTATATAACCAACAAATTGTACATATACGTATATAACTATATAAAACAATGTGAACAGAACAGTTGGCCAGCTTTAACTAATTATACTATACCATTGTCTATACTGTAACTTTTAAAACATACTTTATATCTTCTATTATATAATGTATACCAACTCATCTGACAGTTCAAAATAGATCTCTATATAAAACATATATACTTATACTGTAAGCAAAACATATGTAAATCCCCAAACAGAACTAATGCAAAAACCAAGTATATATATATCTACTTGTTTACAAGATATCTATAAAATAAAATTTTGAAATAAATACACACATATTTATATACTTAAAAATGCAAAGTACTTACGTATATTGTTTTTTGTTCATTTGAAAATATCTATATACATATACCAAATTTCTCACAGCCAACCAACAACATACCAGTATATACATAAACATCACTTCTAGCACTACCATATTAACACACGCAGTTATATAACTTCATCATATATCTGAAAATCTAAGTTATGTGAAATATATACATACTAACACAACATAATATACTTATAAAATTTCATTTCAAATCATTAACATAGGTATATTTTATATAAACATAAACGTTTATTTGCTTATGCAAATCATATGTATATATATAAACTAGCAGACTAATATACATATAACAGAACATAATTTATATATATAGTAGCATATAGGCTAATATCTATAAACTAACAAATATAAAATGTTATATATACTACACGTAAACTAACCTATATATATATATATATATATGTAATAACGAGTATATATATACAACTTACATTAAAACATAGAGGAAGAGTAGAGAAACTCAGTGCGATGCGTGCGCGGAGATGAGCGGAAAAGGGGAGAAGGCTGCAGCGTGGGCGGAGACGAAGGCCGCCGTGGTGATGTGAGGTCTCGGCTGCTCTTGTGGGTGATGGAGTGTTGGTGGTTGAAGTCAGGCCGAAGTGGAGTGGCGGTGCTTGGCCTGGTGGCGGCAGCGGAGGCTGTGGTCGGGATGGACGCTGCTGGGTGGAAAGCTACACGTGGGGTGGAGAAGTGAGAGGCGGTGGGTTTGTAGAGTGGAGATGATTTCGTGGTTTTGGCCGAGGACAGTTGAAGGCAGGGCGGCGAAGTACAGGGGCGAGAGAGGCTGCTTGAATTCATGGTGGAGAGATGATAGTTGCGTGAGAAATTAACGGGGAGACGAATGAAATGAAACAAAACGAAAGAGATAAAGAAAATGTACGTGCACCCCGAAACGTTTGTGTCTTTTCGGATTTTTAACTTTTGGGTGTTCAAACCGAAGAATGGAAAAGGACACAAGATATATCTGTGATTAACACAGCGAGCTGGACCAGATGGAGGACACAGAATTGCAAATGGACCCCATTTGGTGAATCGTTACACTTTGCATTTTGTTGATTCCATCGCGCACCGGACTCTGAAATAATCTAATGAATATATCACGGTGATCAGTGCGATAAGACGGACAAGAGGAAACAAAAATATCAGTGTCAGGACCTTCCTATCAAAAGTCCATACGGACCCTGATATACGTTGCTATTCCGTATGGAAAAATCCAAACGGAGCTAGATACGTCTGAATTTTGCGAAACGAATTTCACAGTCCGATTCAGAATGTTCCGAATAAATTTTCTCCTGTTGACATATTTTGATTTCGGAAAACTTTTAAATTTAGCTGTTATTAACCGGTTTGATTTGAAATGAAATTTCAAAGGAAAATAAACTTCAATATTATCAGATGAAAATTTATCAGTTGCTATATTAAAATAGACGTATTCCAAATAGTAAATTTTTATTTTCAAATTTTATTGTTTAAAATTTCACAAGTTTCCAGTTAAATATACTTTTAAAACCATTAAATTTTGCGGGTCGTTACAGAAATTCTTTTTGAAGAATTATAGAGCGTATATAGCTCACTAGTTTTTTTGAAAGTAAACAAAGATTTTAAATATAAAAACCTAAAATGTATTAAGTATCGAAAACGTAAATTACAACATTTATTGTTATAATAGATGTTTTCGAAAAAAAGGGAGCATAAACTATAACGCTACTGTTATAGTAGGTGACTACCAAAGGAAATGATTTTACATAGTATGTGAGGTTTATTAGTATTTATTTTTAATTAAATTCATACACTAGTATTTTTTTTCAGTTGTAGTAACGGTGTTTTAAGCAACATCTGTTTTAAACCCAAATAAAAATGAATTTTAAAAAGATAATTTCTAAGAGTAAAAATAAAAGTGATTTGTAAAATGCACTTATTATAAGGAAATGTTTTTGGTTATGGATATATTAAAGTAGTTTTGGAGGTGAGTTTTTCTAAAAGAAAAGAGTAAGTTAAATATTAGAAGATGACTATCATAAGAGAATGTAAATTAAACATACTTTAATATGTTGGAATGAAAAAAAAGTAATGGTATAATTTTCTATGAAACCAATAAAAATATTTTGTGCAAGTTACAAGGAATACATGAAAGAGATGTACAAGGTATAAGAAGTAACATATTATTTATAACCTATTTTGAAAATTATAAAATAAGTTCCTTGTAGTTTCATATAAACATGAAGTCCTCTTTTAAAAAGGTTCATAGAAGATTTTAGCATTGATAATTTCTCATAGGAGAAAGTAGTTCCAATACACTAAGGTATGAGACTGTTAGGTATAATGAGAAGATGTTTTGATAACACATAAGGGTATTTTAAAGATATTCTAAAAGAAAATAGTTTGGTGAAAAAGTAAATAAGTGTTTGGAAAACTTAATAAAAGAGAAATTTGAGGACTCAAATTTTTATAGAAAACCAAAAAGGTCTTTAAAAGAAAACGTGGAATAAGTTTTGGGACTTAGATTTTGAAAGCTTTTCCTTTTAGGTTTGGGAAATAATGTAAATTCAAAAAGCTTTGAAGATGCAAGTCTAGAAAGATAAGATTTTAAGTAATCTAGTACTTTTGAATTTAATAGAAACTTAAAGATAACACTTTTAAAGACAAATGTTTTGAGATTTGATGTTTTAAAAATTTAGAGACCTTAATTTTTAAAATGGAACTATACCAAACTCCTAAATGTGAAGTAGATAGGAATCATTTCCTATGTGTAACGGAAAAGGTGTAAGGCTATAGAGGAGACAACAGTAATTACTTTTGGATGTAGTGATAGTGGAAGTTTCCGTAAATTGTATCTAGTGAGAACCTAGGAATGTTGATTCTGGTAAGCAGTCTAAGGAAGAATGGTAAATTGAAATTAGTAAGAAAGTAGGGCACGCATGGTTAAGAATGGATATTCCTGATTTTGGAAGAACTTGGGAAAATCATCTTTCTTTAGTGGAATTCGCATAAGATAGTAGTTCTCAAGCTAGCATTGGAATGGCACTTTTCGAAGCTCTTTATGAATGACCTTGCTAGTCGCCTTCGTGTTGGATATGGTCTACAGAGAGATTACCGTGGTTCCGACATAGTTAAGGAGACTTCGGAGAAGATTGGTTTGATTAGGAGAAAATTCGTATCTCATATCCACATTTTTTTGATAATAAGTTATCGAATTTCTTATTTCCATCATTAGTTGAATAGGTTCTTTCCTTTATTATCCTTTGGGAGGGTAGAACTCAGGATTTAACCAATGGATGGCAGGATTTGATGAAAACATGTTACCGGAACGTGTTATGAATGATGGATGCAAGTGGTTTAAATTGTTTGCTAGTGGATGCTAATGGACGCATATACTTACACTAGGCACTATTATCTCTTAAGGATCGGCCTAACTAGGACACTAGAGCATATGCATATGGATGTGTGCACATTTTATTTTATTTTCCATGATTGCTATAAATGGATGATTATCACATGATCGTTGCATTTGGATGATGTTTCAAGCACGCATATAGAACTATCAGTTATCATTAGGAATTTTGGCATTCATTTGGATACATAGCACAGATATGATTGCATAAAAGGAGGCCAACTGAATCAGTGGACTGCCTAATCTTTTGCATTAGTTATGGACATTAACACTACACTAATTGCATAAGTAACACGAATCGCATTAGAAACCTTAAGAACAATGGATGAATGGTTGATGAATGAGTAGTTGGTTGTAGATATTAGATGAAAACATTTAGTTCATTCTTTTATCCTTAGAGATTTCGGGGATAAAATCTCTTAAGGAGGAGAGAATGTAACAACCCGAATTTAACCCAAAATAATTAATTCGTTAATTAATTAAATGATAAAACAACTTTATGAAATTATCAGAATTGAGCCACGAAAGTTGCACCATTGTGTCCGTGGTAATTTTTAAGTCAATTTCCATTTATAGAACGTCAGAATCCGAGTAATTATGAAGAAGATAGGCACGAAACAAAAATCAACAAATATATATATATATATATATATATATATATATATATATATGTCGACCTAGAGGTCGACCATGCCAAGGCGTAAGTCTAAGTCGACCGGCCGGTCGATCTGGCTTCAAGGGCGGTCGACCTGTAGGTCGACCCGCCTATGAATAGGAAGCGAAGGAAATTTCCTTCGTTCCTATTATTTCCAGCAAGCTTTTTACACATTGATTTGCATTCTTTTATTCAATCTGGTCCCTTCGTGCTTCCATCCGAAGGCTCCTATTCAGCCTATGACCTGGTTGCATCCTATTCAATCCCCAAATCTAACCGTCTGAGATCCACTTCCCCCTATAAATAAGACCCAAGGCCTAACACTTTTTCTCATTATAAGATTTTCTCCAATTGGGTTCACCTTTTCAAGAAGGACCCTAAACAGAATAATTTTCCAAGGAGGAAATCATTTTAATTAAAATATTTAACAACCCTAAGTGGATCCGGGTAGAACTAAAAGGAAGAGCTTAGGACCACAAGTGAGTGATTGTAATTATTTTAGATTTCTTTAAGTAATTTAAAATAATATGGTTTCCAATAGTTGTAGTTTTACTATGATTTTTGGAATAACCTTTTTAGTTGTTTATTTACAGTTTTTAGAATTATTTTCAGTCTATTTCTTTTAGCTATTCTTTTCGGTTAATTTTAGTTTATTTCTGTTAATTATAGCTTTACCATTTATTTACAGTATTTTAATTTATTTACTGTTATTTATGCGTTGTTTACATCTTTTTCCTACGCTTTGGATTTTCTTCTATTTTCAGTTTTCTTTTATTTCTCCCCCTTCTTCGCGTATGGATTAGAATAGATTAAATGTGAATATTGATTAAAATTATAAGAATACTGAAATAACTGAAGATAAGATGTAAATTGTAAAGACTGTAATAAAATGGAATTAAGACTTAAATTGAGCCTAATTTTGATATTAATGTTAGAATTGGACTAATTAATGATAATTGGCCTAGTTATAACTTAGAATTATAACTAAAAAGATTATAAGATGAAAGGAGCTTATTTTTACAATTAGACCTTGGCTTAAGTGATAAGCATGATTATAACATTGGTTATAATAAGAAATAGAACAGAAGGAGGTTTATTTTAAGACTTAGGATAAATTAATAAGCAAAGATTGTGAAGATTATAATAAAGTCTTATTTAAATTATTTATCTAAGTCAATAAGCAAAGATGAAAGTAGGACCTGTACCAAAAAGCATTCCATATTAGACAAAATGGTGGTCTCACATTAGCCTGAAGTGAGATGAGGGCACGCTTATGCTAATAATGGTAGTAATTGGTCAAGTAGAAGTCCAAATCACGGGGGATTTGGACAAGGGGCGCAACTAGATATTGTTTGGATGACGGGCCAATACCAACAGTATTTCCACTATTTTTCTATGGACACGGTGTTTCATATAATCCTAAAGTGAGACGTGGGGAAGCTTATGCTGGAGCATAGGTAATACGAAGACCCAATAGGTGGAGAAACAGGTAGCATGAGCATGGTGGCAGTTACGCGTGTGACTTCCATTTTGGTGCTCAGTAATCGCTATGAGTTCCAAGCGCTTAAGTATGTGTGCCTTTCATAGGCACCATTGCCTTATGTGTAGGGAGCTATATAACGTCTAATCGAAAATAAATACTTGCGTTTTTCATATACACCATTGTACTTTGTGCGTCTTTCGTAGATGCCATTACCTTATGTGTAGGGAGTTATATAGCGTCTAGTCCGCAGTAAGGTCATTGGACTAGCAGGCCGATCAAAGGGTAGAATTAGGATTTCAGCCTAATTATAGGATTAGGAATTCAGCCTAATCAAAGCAGCTAACAAAGACAAGTGCAAACAATTAAAGTTAATCAATTGCGTTAATTTAGTTATTCTTATTTATTTCCAGCTTATTCCTTTTTCTTCCTATTCTCTTTGTTTCCTTTATATATACTAGAACTGTTGTAAGGTCTATTACTTTTACTTTGCTTAAAGATTCTAGTAATTACTATCATTTACTAGACTTTTAGTCTGACCCACTCCTCTATTTTCCCCCTTTTCCCCCCTATAGGCAATCAGGGGCAAGAAAGATGGATCGCAGCTTCTTGGAGACTTGGAGACCCTATCAAGTATTCCTTCTTTTTATTTCCATCTTTTTTGTTCCTTTATTGTACTGGTACTGTATTGAGGGAAAGTTTGTGTTTGTACTCTGGTTTTTCTGATGAGACTGAGATTTTATTTCCATAAGGCAATTGTATTTGGTATTCGGAACATATGTGGTTTGTCTGAAGTATTTATGAAGTATTAATTTTTAAAATCACTTATTTTTAATTACTTCCGTCGTGTTATTATCTATCTATTTTGTCTTGTGAATCTTAGCCTCTGCTAGCTTTAGTTATACCTACAACGCACCATGTCTTTTAGTTTGTCCTCTTGGGTATATTAAGGGGTGTGGAATGTTTGATAACCTCATGTGGTCTGAGTTGTCTAGAAGCGTAAGCAATTACTTTCCCCCTTTGCATCAACACGACTCCTAATCCAGTTCCACACGCATCTGTATAAACAACTAAATCTTGATTCCCCTCCGGAACCACTAACACCAGTGCATGGGTCAATAAGTGTTTCAAGCTCTAGAATGCTTCTTCTCACTTATCGGTCCACAGGAACTTCACATCATTTCGCGTAAACTTAGTCATCGGTGCTGCTATTCGCGAAAAATCCTTTATAAATCTCCGATAATATCCTGCCAATCCAAGGAAACTCTTTATCTCGGTCACCGTCACGGGTCTCTTCCAGTTATTCACCGCTTCAATCTTAGTCGGGTCTACAGACAACCCTTTCTTAGAGACGACATGACCAAGGAACTTCACTTCCTTTTTCCAAAAATAATGCTTTGTAAACTTAGCCTTCAACTGATGCTCCCTCAACATCTCAAGCTTGACTCTGAGATGAACTTCATGTTCCTTCTCATCCTTAGAGTATGTCAAAATGTCATCAATGAAAACCAACACAAACCTATCCAAATGCTCTCGAAAATTCCTATTCATCAGATCTACAAAGAAAACTGGCGCATTAGTTAGTCTGAATGGCATAACTAACCATTCGTACGATCCGTATCTCACTCTAAATGATGTTAAAGGAATGCTATCTTCTGCTACTCTAAGTTGATGAAATCCCGTCTCCAAATCTAATTGAGAGAATACCTTCGTTCCACTCAACTGATCGAACAAATCGTCAATTCTCAGCAATGGATATCAGTTCTTTATCGTCCTTTCATTCAACTTATGATAATCGATACATAGCCTTAACGATCAATCCGGCTTCTTAGCAAACACAGTAGCGGCTCCCCATGGTGAACTACTCGGCCTAATAAAACTTTTGCCTTCCAAATCTACTAACTGCACCATCAACTCTTTCATCTCTTTAGGTGTCATCCTACTCGGCGGTATACTCACCGGTTCAGCTCCAAGCACTAAATCAATCCGAAACTCAATATCTCGTTTCAGTGGTAGTCCAACGATTGGTTCAAACACATAGGCAAATTCTCTAACTACAAAAACCGATGCAACTCATCTTCTAACTCCATAACACCCAGTAAAGCATTTACCTCACAACAAGGGTTCTCTACTGCATAAATTATCCGATCACTACAATCTCGACGACTAAGTGATATTTTCCTATATTGGCAAAATATCCTAGCATCAAATCTACTCAACCAATCCATCCCTAGGATAATCCCAAATCCCATAAAATCAAATACATACAAACAACAATCAAAGGTATGGCTTAGCAAATCAAATTATAGATGGTTACACCTTATCCCAAGTGTTACATAACCTCCTATCGGATTAGAGACCCTTAAGGAAGTAACTATGTAAGAGGTTCTAGGTTAAGTCTATCTATTAGACATCTAGAAATAAAAGAATAGGATGCCCCAGTATCAAATAGGACGCTAACAGACATGCCGTTGATCTGCAGCGAGCCTCCTAAAACAGCTTTTCCCTTATCCTAAGCAACTGATTTTGCGGTTATGGGCTCCAAAGCATAAACTCGCCCTTTCCCTTCCTTTGGTGGCTCTGGGCACTTGTTCTTGAAGTGATCCACTTGATCGCAATTGAAGCATCTAACATTCTTCTTGTCACCAGCTCATTTTCCTTTCCCTTTGCTGGCTCGATACTCGTTAGCATAGTGTCCTTTCTTATTGCAGTTGTAACAAACCACCTCAGATTTACTCTTCTTTTGCACTCCTTCTTTATGAGCAATCTTTTTTTGAAAATTTTTCCTTTTCTGAGCCTGTCCAGCCCGAGCCTCTTTCACTTTCTTTCTTAGGCAAGCCAATGCTTCTTCTTGCCTCAATGCCATCTCAACAACATCACTAGGGTCTCTTAAGTGCGGAAAAGTTGCACTTATCAGTTCTGGCCTTAACCCACTGATGTACTTCACATTTCGGCTGATAACTGTATCAATTAATGCATACCCATATCGGGCTAGTTCCTCGAACTTCCTGGTATACTCCAACACACTCATATCTCCCTGCTTTAGTTCTACAAACCTTCCTCCAAGCCTAATGTAATCTCTACTCAGATTGGCATACTAGTTAACTGCAGGAACCTCTTGAGCTCTTACTCCCGCAGCGTTTCCTCCAACTATACATGCTGCCACTCCAGCTTGCACCATATTCACAAAGAACTGATACATCACCCCCATATCCACCTAGGGAATTCCCGCCTCTCCTTGCATTTGGTCGGGTGTTTCCGTTGGTAGTGGTGCTATCTCCTCCATCATTCACTCGGCTTCTTCTTCCCTCCATATCTATATTCAAACCTCGTGGGATACATATGAATAACATAACTTAGATAGAAGTCTAAAGATAGAGCATATACATATATATATATATATATATAATACAAGTACGTTATCATAGCGTTATCCCATACCCCAACCTTAACCCTAATTTCTATGGATTATGTTTTCAAAAACCATTTTTAGTTTAGTATTTCATAAACCATGCTCTGATACCAAGCTGTAACATCCCCTATCTAGGGGCTCAAAACTAAGCGCTATAGATGCTGCAGTCATCTATAGTATTAGCTTCCGGCGACTAAATACGGCTATGTTAGTGGTATCAATAATATCAGAAGCATTTGAATATGAAAAAAATAAAGATTTAAAAAAAACACAGATTTACTTCATTACATTTCCAAATAAAACTTGTTAATATTCATGTAACATAACCCAAACGTTTTCCTAGGCACTGAATAAATATAGTTATTACAAATTACGTCGAGAGCGGTATATGAAGATACCCCCTCGATTGATCAAAGTATAATGGTCATATAAGATCTAATACATCATAACACAGCGGAAATTCTTCAAATAAAAATAAAAACAGCAATTCCTAAATAGTTATCCGTTGCCTCCTGCATCCTTCGGTAGTTCATTCGTCAAACAACCTAAAAACCTGAAAAGCTCCTTAACTCTCAATCTACTCAAATTAGTTTTAAGTACCCGAGAGTTTAAGGAGAAAACATAAAATTCGAGTCCGACATAAAGCCTGATATGAACAATACTATACATCCCGGTTTAATTATATTAAGTGAGACCACGCCGCTTAGTGGAACGGGTTTCCCCTTACTAACATCTTTTAAAATATATCTTTGCAAATCTTTTCATATAACCATATACTATGCACCTGCATTCACAATGGTTAATCTCACGAAATAAACACTATGTAAGCAAACATAAATATCAGGTAATAATGAACTATCCGTTCAAACACAAATAATGTTTAACCTTTGGCTGACTCGGGCCTACCAGATAACATAATCATAATCAAAATTTACCTAACATCTATTAGATATTTATATTTAGTATTGCCTATCCTTATATATCTATTTAACATCTCCTATCAGGATGGTCTGTCCTAAACTATCGGTTAAATATCTTCCTTCTGGATGTTCTATCCCTAACTTAATCATCTCCTTGGTTCTTCCGAGCCTAGTGGTTTTCCGAGCTTACCAATAACCTATCTGTATACAACATATGTTTCTTTCGGTCTGTAATAATAATTTTAGTCTACCTATGACCAAGCCCTACACGCTGGAATTCTGGACAACAATTAGCTAGGGCTACAAGTTAATGTACATGGCGCGACCTCATACTAGTCCATCTAGTTTTCTAATATCTGAGTCATTCATGCTTAAGGATCCACTCCCATAATTTCCTTCAAACAATTACAAAATGATTTAAACCTTTAAATCAAACTTCGAATAAGGAAAAGAAATATCTTTATACTTTACTCAAATCATATTACCATGTTAGATATATATTCTTTATTTAAAACTTGGTTGATGAAAACACTTTACCATTTGAAAGAACCTCTTTCCATAGTTTGAAATTATCTCATTCAATTCCAATGTTTAAACATTTCAAAACCATCTCTAAAACCTTTCGAATTCATTCAAAACAAACCTATTGGGAGTTATAAGCTTTAGACATCCTTCTTTAAAATCACTTTAAGTCATTGCCTTAGAAAAATCTTCAGAAAACCTTTCCTTCAAAACCTTTCGAAAACCTTTAATAAACCTTTCGAAACAGATCTAGGAATAAACCCTTCGAATGCTTAAAACTCTTTAAAACACAAACCTTTCGAAGGTAGATTGGGTTCAACTTTAAAACAATCCGGAAACTTATCTTTTAAAACCTTTCGTCTTTATTAAAGCAACCTTTCAAAAATATTCATATAAACTTTCGAGGATATCCAAACAAACTTTCGAAAGCCTTTGGTTATATTTTACAAAACAAGGGTAACCACCTAGGTCCAAAGCTTCCCTCCGAAAGCCTTGGAGAAATGGCTAACTCTAAAAACAGGCGAACCTTTTGACTGGGTCGAAAGGTTCAAAGTAAAACCTTTATAAAATAGTGGAAACCCTTCGGTGATGCCGGAAGGTTTCAAAACAAAGTAATGGCGGTAGCAGCTACAACCTTTCGACACATCAGAAGGTTTTAAAGTCTTTCTTTAAATAACTGGACCTGGTCGGAAGTGACCAAGCCAAAAGCTCAAGTTCGAAAGCAAAGCGGGCGAAAGCTTTTCACTTATAAAGTAATTATATTCCAACCCTTTTGGCCATCAACCTTTCGTCTTAAACCTTTCGGTTTATATTCAATTCACTATGTACCAATTTCTTGATACCTTATGCATTGAACTTTGACTTTATCTAAAGCTAACCCTTCAACTGGGACGAAAGGTCTTGGGCAGAAGGTGTTTAGCCGTATGGATTGAAACATGGAAAAAGTGCGAATTTTGTCTTTAAACTTAAAAAGGAAACTTTTAAACTAACCTACCTTTGTTTTTCAAATTCTCATTGGTCAATAAAATACTTTTTAGAATTTTGCTGCCGCAATTACCAGAATTTATAAAACATTTTATTTTGCAAAATACCCCTTCTCCTTTATAAATATATAAAACATTTAAGCCTCATACCTTAAATATTTTTATATATCCCTCAAATGACTTAGGAAAATTCTGGAAAAATTCCATAAAATGTATTTTAATATATTACCTAACATATTGAAATCTCAAACCCGAATAATTTTTATCTCAACCGAAAATAATATAAAACCCAATAAACAATTTCCTTCATTCAAAAACTCATATAAAATCCATATTAAATCGAAAAATTATGAAAATCAAAAACCATCTCTAAAATATTATTCCCGACCTATATTTAAATTTTCAAAGTATTCGGATGTCATTAAATAGGGTTTTCATGCTAAACATTATCATAAAACACGAATAAACATTTATAATTCCATCAACAACAAATATATATATATATATATCTTAAAACATCAAACATGGCAATATTATAACAAAATCATTTCAGATCTAAACAAAAACCGAAAACTAGAAATATTAGGGATGTAAAAATTATTCACCTTGGCTTTTAGAGATTATAGGTGAGATTTTAGAGTGTTGAATTAGTTGATTTCTTCTTTCCTCTTGAACCTTAGCTTTCTTCTTCTTGGGCTGGAAATGGTGGCCGGCCTTAGCAAGTTTTCGTTTTTATGAAATGAGAATAGTGAACGTGAATCTCACAAGGGTTTAGGGTATATGGTGTTGCCATTTCCCAAAATACCCTTCTCATTTCCTAACACATTACCTAGTGTTATTTCATTTTAATTACCCCTTCATTATGGCACGGGTACCTCTAACTAATTAAATCTCCATCTATTACTCTTTACATCATTTAATTTAATTTAACTAATTAAATGTCTTAAATAAGGTTATAAAATATATGGGGTGTTACACACCCCTTGGTTTTGTGATAATTCACAAGTTTGTTTAAATCATAATCCATAAGTTTAAAAGATAGAATATGTATGTCCAATAGTCGTAAGTCATATATGCAAGTCCATAAGTCATACATTCAAGTCCGTAAGTCATATATGCATGTTCACAAGTCAAATTTGCAAATAGGTTCAAGTCAAGTCCTTTATTCAAATCATGAATATGTTTCAAGATGTGCAAATATGCAATTTCTTAATTGTTCTAGCCCTAATTGACAAATATGTCTCCTTCCCCTTCTTTAACCTTTCTAAGAATAAAGTGTTAAGGGAGAGAAAGAAGTTAAGAGTCCATTTCTATGAAGGGGTACATCTTTATTTATAGTGGTTGGAAGGAGGTAGGATTGCTCAAATTGGCGATGTGGGACTTTTGGTGCAATGGAGCATGTAGTGGAATGTGAAGGTTTTTGAAGGAAAATGCACTTAATCCTTTTGAATTTGCTCTTGTAAATGACTTTAATCCTCCTTCTTTGTATTGCTTTTGACATTCTTTAGCATTGATGTTATTTAATATCAATAAGCATGAAATAAAGCCTCGGTTAATGGTTTACGACACGCTTTTAGGCTATATCCTTCATGGATTAGATGGCATACGACATTAATAAGGCATGGCCTAAGTGACATTCGGCATGGAGTTCGCACATCATGGAATAAACATGGCACTACTTGAGAATTGACGTTAAAAAGAGACGGCATGAAATAGAGGCGGTATTGATAAGTGGCGACATCGTTAGTACACCTTTGACGTTGATAATCCTTGGTGCTAGCATAGAAAAGTATCTTCGAAGTGCTATGAAATGCGTTGTTGCTTTATATAATGTTGATAGCCTTCGTGACGATTGATGATGAGCCTTGTTGCGAAGACCATTGGAAAATAGCGGTGCCACTAGAGTATTACATAAATGAAATGCACCATAGGTCACTTCGACATTCGTTGATGGCTTGCGAAGTTGTTTACATTCGATGCCCTTATCTCTTCGGATAATTGCGATGTAATTTACGCTCTTATATTGATGAAGTGCGATCTTCTATTCTTTCGACGCCATTTCATCCTTATGTCTTCGACGTTGATCGTTGAAGCCACAAGTGAAATACTAGTCCCAGGTCTTCGACAACAATGATGGCATGCGATGTGAACAAAGTGCAAATTACTCCACCATGAATGATGACACTAATGAACCGCAAAGTGGTGAAGTGCGGAGTGGGTAAAATGCGATGTGTATGATGGGCGGCACTACTAGTCTTTGACGTAGAGCTTAATGGCACCAATTCCTTCGTGATGCTATCACTTATGGAACTACTTTTAATATTGAAATTATATAGATAACATTTAGCGCCCCCTTTTTATAAAGGAAGCTTTATACTCTTTAGGGTAAAACCAAGAATTCCTTTGGTACCACCAATTCTTCACAAGGCTTTCTTTTCAATCCTGTTTTCCTTCAAATAGAAAACAAACAACAATTTGTTAGAATGCGGATTAAGGATCCCAAGGCTAGAATTAACACTAGAGGGGGGGTGAATAGTGTTTTAAGAAATTTGTTAATCTTTTTGAATTTATCTTAATTTGTTAACAATGTATACACTAATCGGACACAGATATTAACAAAGATATGAACACAGAATCAAACACAGATGCAAATATAAAGTAAAAACAGTAAAGGAAAGAGCACACCGGATTTTATACTGGTTCGGAGTTACCCTACATCCAGTAGCGCAACATAAGTACGGATTTCCTTTCAAAAACAATTCTTACAAATACAACCCTCCATTTCAAGGCCACGAGGTACACCGCTCCAGATTCACAATCCTCTGGGTAGAGATACTTGATTTACCGGGCAACAAGTTCACCCAATTGATTTCCAGGGCTACAATCACACCTTCTCTCGCTCAATTGATTACAAAAAGTCTATAACTCAGATTAGCACTTGGATCTTGTAGAGATAGTGGAGAGAATCAAAACCAGAAATTATCTAGTTAGATTCGATATTGATTTCGGTAGAGTAATAGTGTAATTTGTAAATAAGAAAGTGGAGAAGAAGAAGAGAAGTTAAATCAAAGAAAAAAGTAATTAAAATTCGTTGAAAACACCCTTAATTTATAGTAGATCAATAGCCATGTCCATTGGTGAAGGGATGTGGCGAATAGACACTTCTTTTAAAAAACAATTTAACTATCACCATGTCGACAGGGGTACATGTGACCATGTCGACATGCCCTTGTATTTTTTGGTGATTTGTTTTTCTTTGAAAATAATTTCTATATTATATTATACTTATATTTAAACTTTAAAATATACTTATATATAGTTATAATACATAAATAACTATAGAGAACAATATTAAAATATATATAATAATTTTCTATACTTTTATATTTAAATCTTAAGCATAAATATATAAAACAGCTAAATATATTAATATCAAAATTGTAGTTTAAAAACTTAGGATAATAATTTAAAATCAAAGATATTTAAAATTAAGGATATTTAAAATTAAGGATATTTAAAACTAAGGATATTTTTGAAGCTAAAATATATTGAGAAACCAGGACAGATGATTTTGGTTTTTAAATAGGAATATTTAAAATCATTTTGAAATAAAAGTAAGTGGATACAAAAAGATGTTCCACTAGATTTTTCATAGGTTCCATCCTACTTAGGGTTCCATCCCTTTAACAAGCACAAAGTGGATTCCATTCCATGAATAAAATAGATTTTAAGATGTCAGTGCCTTTCTATGAGTTTTAACAATATTCCTAACCATATAACTTATCCTGGAAACTTGAACTCTTGAAATTCTTGATACTCATGAGTCTTGAATCTTGATATCTTCAATCTTTGATCTTGAATCTTTATACTGTATAGTTCTTCATTTTTAGTACCTGCAAACATATCTATATATATCTACACAATAATGTTAGTATTATATATTTTATAATCTAATTCTAAGTAAAGTTGTTGTCATCAAAACCAACTCCTCAGGGACTAACAATCTCCCCCTTTTTGATGATGACAACCTTTGTTTATAAAATATCACTTCTATCCTAATACTTCTAATAACTCCCCCTTAATCTATGCCTAACTATCCTATTTTATACTTCTCCCCCTCTGTCATCAACAAAAAACCATATAACTCCATAATTATAATACTATATAATTCTATATAACTCCCCCTGAAACTAAGACTACATTACTTGTGAATATAATGATAGTGTTATCATACATAATCAATACTTAACTTTAAACTAAACTCTTAATAACTACTTTTCTTAACTAATAAACTATATATTCAAAAGATACGAGAATATACGAATAAGAGAACACAATTTATTATATAATGTTATATTTACATGTGTGTAAACTATGTAAACAAATATACATGTGTTTTTAATATAAATAACTATATATACAACGATACGAATGAAAGAATGAAAGAAAGAACACTAAGGAGTATTCTTGACAATAGGAGACCTATGAATCGAACAATTAGGATAGTGGAGATAGAAGTTTCCACATTGTTCGACAAGGTTTCCATCCTTATCAAAACATACTTCACCAACGCAAACTACGGTGTCGTCGTCTTCAACTTGCACTTCATGAACATGTGCGTCCTCTTCTTCCAAGGGTGCTTCTTCCTCTTCCATTGGCTCTTCTTCGCTGTCCTCTTGTGCATGGTCACTAGAAGACTCTTCTTCGATCAAGATCGGGTTCGCTTGGTTATCCATTAGGAAAGTCTGCAAATTTCTAATACTCATCCGAATTTGTTTGACTTGAATCTCAGTCACCATTTGTAGAATATCCTTTGTAGTATCCTCTAATTTTATCACACGAGCGTGAATGGAGCGTTGAAGAGGGCCGGGAGTAGGAGAGTGAAATGAGAAAGTCGAGTTTATGTTTGAATTTGATGGAGAAGCCATTATTTTCTTTGTTTCAGAAGTTAAACCAGAAGAAAATGAGAGAGAATGAAGAGAAAGTCGAAATATGGAAGAATATATAACCAACTTTTCAAATTTTGGTGGGAATTTTAATTTTCAAAAAATACCGTTATATGTCGACATGGTAAGATATGGGGTTGTCGACAAGGGTATTTTAATTTTGGCTTCTAATTTATTTTTAATTTATTTAATTATACTTGTTATATATTGTTTTATATTTCAGTTACTGAACAAATACCTAATTCTCTTCTTAATTTAGTAAATATAGATTCATTTAATGGTTTTGTTAAGATATCAGCAGTTTGATTCTCAGAGTTTATATATTCGAGAGTAATTACTTCTTTAGTTATATTATCTCTAAGAAAATGATGTCGAATATCAATATGTTTAGTTCGAGCATGATGAGTAGGATTTTTAGATAAATTTATTGCACTAGTATTATCACAATAAATTGGCGATTTTGAGATATTTAATCCAAAATCTCTTAAGGTTTGTTGCATATATATTACTTGAGAACAAGCCAAAGCAGTAGAAATATACTCTGCTTCAGTTGTTGATAGAGAAACTGTATTTTGCTCTTTACTAAACCAGGAAACCAGAGAATGTCCCAAACAGTGAGAAGTTCCACTTGTACTTTTTCGGTCTGATTTACATCCAGCATAGTCAGCATCACAGTATGATATTAAATCAAATGAATCATTTTTAGAATAAAATAAGCCATAATCAGAGGTGTGTTTAATATATCTTATGATACGTTTTACAGCTTTTAAGTGAGTTTCTTTAGGATGAGATTGATATCTTCACAGAGACATACACTATGCATGATATCTGGTCTACAAGCAGTGATATAGAGCAATGATCCGATAATTCCTCTATACAACTTTTGATCTACATCTTTCGAGAGATCTTCTTTACTTAGATATTCATTGGTTGCCATGGGAGTAGGTTTTCCACTCGTAGTAGTCAAACCAAATTTATTAACTAGTTCTTTAGCATATTTTTCTTGACTAATAAAAATACCATTATCCAACTGTTTTATTTGCAATCCTAGAAAGAAGTTTAATTCACCCATATGACTCATCTCAAACTCTTTTTTCATTATTTCAGAAAATTATTTATTCATTTCGAAGTTAGTTGAACCAAAAATGATATCATCTACGTATACTTGAACTAGTTGAATATCATTTTTATTTCATTTAATAAATAGAGTATTATCTATTTTACCAATTTCAAAATTTGATTGTAATAAATAAGATCTTAGTCTATCATACCAGGCTCTAGGAGCTTGTTTTAGACCATATAAAGCTTTCTTAAGTTTGTACACATGGTTTGGTAATTTTTCATCTTCAAAAAGTGGTGGTTGTCCAACATATACTTCTTCTTTTACAAATCCATTTAAAAATGCACTTTTAACATCCATTTGAAATAATTTGAAATTATTATGATTTGCGAAAGCAAGTAGAATCCTAATGGCTTCTAATCTTGCTACAAGAGCAAAGGTTTCGTCACAATTATACCTTCTTCTTGACAATAACCTTGGGCGACTAATCGTGCTTTATTTCTAACAACCTCACCTTGTTCATTCATTTTATTTTTATAGACCCATTTAGTTCCAATTATAGTTTTATCTTTAGGTCTAGGAACAAGTTCCCAAACTTCATTTCTAGTGAATTGATTTAATTCTTCTTGCATAGCCAAAATCCATAAATCATCAGTTGATGCTTCTTTAGGATTTTTGGGTTCAATAGATGATATAAATGCTACATTACTCATTTTACTTAGTTGATTTCTAGTTGTAACAATAGATTGCATATCTCCTATTATATTTTCAATAGGATGATCTTTTAAAAGTTTAATCCTTTTATTAGGATGATTAATTTCATTATTAATTTCGGTTGATTCCTGATTTTGAGTAATTAAATCTTATTCATCATTTGTAATTTCAAAATCTTTTAAATTTTCATCAAATGAAACATGCATTGTTTCTTTGATGGTGTTAGATCTTAAATTAAAAACTCTATAAGCTTTACTTCTATTAGAATATCCGATAAAGATTCCTTTGTCGGATTTAGGATCAAATTTATCCAAATTATCTTTTGTATTTAAAATAAAGCATTTACTTCCAAAAATTCTGAAGTATGATACCTTAGGTTTCTTTCCATGAAGAAGTTCATAAGGTGTCTTATCAGTTGAAGGTCTAATTAAAATTCTATTCAAAATATAACAGGCGGTAGCAACAGTTTCTGCCCAAAAGTGTTTTGGTAAATTACTATCTGTAAGCATAGTTCTTGCACACTCTTGTATCGTTCTATTTTTACGTCCAACTACTCCGTTTTGTTGTGGAGTTCTTGGAAATGAGAAATTGTGAGTTATTCCCTTCTTATTGCACTTTTCATTTTCAAATTCACCACCGTGATCACTACGAATAGTTATGATTTTTAAAGATAATTGATTTTGAATCCTTTTTGTAAAGTTCTTAAAACATTCAAAAGTATCACTTTTATGTTTCAAAAATATTGTCCATGTAAATCTAGAATAATCATCTACAATTACAAAAACATATTTACTATGATGAAGATGGACCAAATAAATCAAGATGAAGTAACTCAAGGGGTTTTGAAGTTGAAATCATATCTTTTAATTTAAAGGAACTTTTTCTAAGCTTTCCTAATTGACATGCATCACATAAACTATCTACTTTAAAATTCATTTTAGGGAGGCCTCTTACTAGATCATGTTTTGACAGTCTAGATAAGAGTTTGAAATTCAAATGTCCAAATCTCTTATGCCAAATCCAAGGGTCACTTGTATTTTCCAAAAGACATAGGTTATCATTTGAAACTTCCATACTAAGAATATAAATATTCTTTTTCCTAATTCCCTCAAATATTATGGTTGAGTTATTATCTTCAATATGACATTTATCTTTTTCAAATTTAATCTTATATCCTTTATCACAGAGTTGACTAATACTTAGTAGATTATGTTTTAGATTCTTAACTAGCAAAACATTAGTAATAATAGTAGTTTCAGAGTTACCGACATTGCCGATGCCAATCACGTAACCTTTCGAGTTGTCTCCAAAGTTAACCAGTCCTCTGTCTTTGTATATAATATTATTCAGCATATCCGGATTACCAGTCATGTGTCTAGAGCATCCACTATCAAATATCCACTTATTCCTTTTGATCTACACAGATTGTCCATTGTGGATTGATTCCTTAATACCCATAAAGCATCTTTCCTACACATTATAAAATTTGGGTAGACAACTAGAATTTGAATAACATTTATATGCAGACTCATGGAAAAATGATGATTTAAACAATTCTAAACTAGTTTTAACAGATTTTTCAAAAATAGCCATTTTAAAACTTTTCAAAATTCAGATTATGAAACTTTTGAAAACAAAGCTCTGATACCAATTGTTAGAATGCGGATTAAGGATCTTAAGGCTAAAATTAACACTAGAGAGGGGGTGAATAGTGTTTTAAGAAATTTGTTAATCTTTTTGAATTTATCTTAATTTGTTAACAATGTATACACTAATCAGACACAGATATGAACAAAGAATCAAACACAGATGCAAATATAAAGTAAAAGCAGTAAAGGAAAGAGCACACCGGATTTTATACTGGTTCGGAGTTACCCTGCATCCAGTCCAGCAACACAAGTACGGATTTCCTTTCAAAAACAATTCTTACAAATACAACCCTCAATTTCAAGGCCATGAGGTACACCGCTCCAGATTCACAATCCTCCGGGTAGAGATACTTGATTTACCGGGCAACAAGTTCACCCAATTGATTTCCAGGGCTACAATCACACCTTCTCTCGCTCAATTGATTACAAAAAGTCTATAACTCAGATTAGCACTTGGGTCTTGTAGAGATAGTGGAGAGAATCAAAACCAGAAATTATCTAGTTAGATTCGATATTGATTTCGGCAGAGTAATGGTGTAATTTGTAAATAAGAAAGTGGAGAAGAAGAAGAGAAGTTAAATCAAAGAAAAAAGTAATTAAAATTCGTTGAAAACACCCTTTATTTATAGTAGATCAATAGCCATGTCCATTGGTGAAGGGATGTGGCGAATAGACACTTCTTTTAAAAAACAATTTAACTGTCACCATGTCGATAGGGGTACATGTGACCATGTCGACATGCCCTTGTATTTTTTGGTGATTTGTTTTTCTTTGAAAATAATTTCTATATTATATTATACTTATATTTAAACTTTAAAATATACTTATATATAGTTATAATACATAAATAACTATAGAGAACAATATTAAAATATATACAATAATTTTCTATACTTTTATATTTAAATCTTATGTCCAAATATATAAAACAGCTAAATATATTAATATCAAAATTATAGTTTAAAAACTTAGGATAATAATTTAAAATCAAAGATATTTAAAATTAAGGATATTTAAAACTAAGGATATTTTTGAGGCTAAAATATATTGAAAAACCAGGACAGATGATTTTGGTTTTTAAACAGGAATATTTAAAATCATTTTGGAAAACAAGCTATATATTTTGAAAATCATTTTGAAATAAAAGTAAGTGGATAAAAAAAGATGTTCCACTAGATTTTTCGTAGGTTCCATCCTACTTAGGGTTCCATCCCTTTAACGAGCACGAAGTGGATTCCATTCCACGAATAAAATAGATTTTAAGATGTTAGTGCCTTTCTATGAGTTTTAACAATATTCCTAACTATATAACTTATCTTGGAAACTTGAACTCTTGAAATTCTTGATACTCATGAGTCTTGAATCTTGATATCTTCAATCTTTGATCTTGAATCTTTATACTATACAGTTCTTCATTCTTTAGTACCTACAAACATATCTATATATATCTACACAATAATGTTAGTATTATATATTTTATAATCTAATTCAAAGTAAGGTTGTTGTCATCAAAACCAGCTCCTCAGGGACTAACACAATTTGCATTATAACTTAGTATTTAAATCTATAATGATCCTTTTTGGATTCCTTTACGAATTAACATGTAATTGGGGAATATCCCACATTCTCTTATTTGCATAGAGATTATACTACACTACAACAAAATACCCTTTTACAATGGTCAATACCCTAGTAATAGGGGTTTCACAATGGACCAATGCCCGTCTTATTATGCGATGTTGTAATAGACCCGAAAGATTTTACAACGGTTTAAAACCATTGTAAAATCCCATTGTAGTAAACATTTTTACAACGGTCTAGAGTCGTTGCAACAAAGTCTTTTACAATGGGCATAAACCATTGCAGTATTCCCCGGCCATGACATGCATTAACCGTTGTAATATATGTCTTTTACAACTATTTTTTCCTATTGTTAAAAAAATGCAAATTAAAAAAACTAAAGCATTGGTGCAGCACGTATGCAGATCTTACTCACAATTGCTAAAAGCCAAAACGAATTATACATTAACATCATTTATAAAGTCTTAGTATAATTACAAATCATTGTCGTTCAAGCCAAAACTAATATAAAAGAAACTAAATACAATCAATACAAATGATAATTACAATGGAGGCATGATCATCTTAAGTACTCGAGTAAACAATATTAAAGATTAACGACTCAAACTGAATAATGGATACCACATAGATGGAAGATCTACTATCCTGTTTCAGTAGTTTGCTCGTTACACAATTCTTAATATAATGCATCAAATGCACAGCTTGGAAGGAGTATTTTGTTGAGCACCTGAAAAAAGGGAGGAATTATAACTGGAAGAGAGTGGTTTGGGACACAACTTGTAAGTAGGAAAAATAATTTTTATGTAATTTCTATTAGTTAAAAATGTCGTCGCAAGTAAGCTGATAATTAGTTACATGTAAAGAAAAAACTGGGTTATGTCTTATTTTTTTAACTTAAAGCTATATTTTATCAACTATTTAGTTAAAACTATGTAAAAGTTACAAATCAAAACCATTTTTCAGATTCACATATTGTGCCAACAAAACAATAATCAACAGAAACTAAGAAAAAAGACTTCTTTTTTTTCTTTTTTAATGATACTAACCAAGACTTTTATCCTGAGCAGGCACATTGCTAATCATGTTCGTTGCGTTGGATGTTCCTTGAAAGTGGGGAAGAAAGTTCTAAAATAATAAAAACTGCATTTTTCTATGCATACATTGTTAACAAGAAAACTTGTCAACATCCCCAAGGTTATGTGAATGGCAAATAAGATTATAGAAAGAAGATCGAAAGAGATTACTTCCTTCGAAACCTCTCTTCTGAGCACGTTGATTTAGACAAATCATTTTCGGAGGATAATTGACATATTGCTAGTGAATCATTGATCAAATTAATCTCATCAAAATGAAGGTAAGGAGGAAGCGTCTTATTCGAAAATCCTCTTTGGAATTAGTCAAAAGTAGCTATTCATATTTTATATTCATCCCTTTCAACCATAACGAAAGGTTCACCTAAACCCTTTCGATCATGTAGGAAGGTCTACTTTGCCTTTAAAGAGATGTAGCTACTTTCGACATTATTGGTTTCATTCCTTATGGTAGAACTCCTTATGGTTTCGACATGATTGCCGGTCAATTGAAGGATTCTACTTAACTTAACACTTCAAAGCAGAAATCGTTTCATTCTTATTATTAATATCAGCCTCTAAACTAGTGATTTGATCCTTAAGATTTCTGACAATCATTTTTTGAAGTAAGAATCTTTTGTGCCATTTTAAAGCTTCTGTATTGCCATGAAAGCGAGCAAGTAAGGTGTAACATCCCATATTTTAAGTAATATTACTTAGGATATTTAATTAGTTAAATGTAATAAAATAATGTAAGACGATTAATGGATAGAGATTTGTTATAACTAAGAGGTAGCCGTGCCATATCAATGAATAGGTAATGAAGTAAAATGGACTTAAGTGTTAGGAAACAGGGGAGGGCAAAATAGGAAAACGGGATTTCCTAATACCCTAGACCCTTAGGGAAAATGAACATAACTTCATTTCATCTTATCACAAACGAAAAAATCAAAACCAAGGCCGGCCACCTTTAGCAAAGGAGAAGAAGAGAAAGCTAAAGTTTTCAAGAGGAAAATCAAATCAACTTAATCAAGATCAAATCTTACATCTTTAATCACAAAGCTAAAGTGAATAATTACTACATCTCACTTTTCTATATGTTTTCAGTTTTAAGATGAAACCTGAATTTATCTTGCATGATTTAGCCATTGTTTGCGCCAAAATTGGTCACAAACACCCAATTGTCGATGAAAGCACCAGTTCGCAATCACGGATCACAGATAATAATTATGTAGAGAAATAAGAATGAAGAACACTCGGAAAATTCAACAGATCATAGTAAACAACACAGAATTTATAGTGGTTCGGCAATCTTGCCTACGTCCACTTTGAAGTTGAAGACTTTATTGATGTTCACTTGAAGATTTCAATCAATTACAGCAGATTACAGTGGATAATAGCTTTGAAATTCGAGTACAGCAGTAGTGGTGAAGATTGGAATTGAATCCGGTAGAGTCTCGGTGTTGGAGCGTCCAAAGATCCCCTTTTCTGTAGGCTTTGGGCTCTATTTATAGGCGTAGGAGGCTGATACTTCGCTCAGATCTCGGGAGCTTTTTTTGGCACGTGAGTGGGCCCACGCGACCAAGCCCGTGAAGTTTCGGCTCGATCTGTGATCGATACAAACACATTTCGTATCGATCAAGACTTCGTCCTATGGAGTCGAAACTTGGCGAGAACATTCTTCAGCATGTACGTAAGCTCCAGTGAAAATTTCATAGCATTTGGACTTGTGGATTGTGAGATATGATCGATGCAAGCTTGCGTTTCCAGTGCACCATTCTGTTCGACTCGATCAATTCGAATCGATTATTTCTAATCGATGGTTGCGCGTGCCTCCGATTTGACGTGGCACTTGACTTTAGGATCGATCTGAAGTTCATGCTGAATCGACTGAGTCTCCTTTATGCACGTGTCTTGTTCGAATCGATCAATAGTATGTTGTTTGTATCGATGGTCTGTTCTGTTCGTATCGATCGTCTGTTATATTCGTATCAATCGAAGTGGGTCTATTTGACTCGAATCACCATGGCATTGTTCGTATCGGCTGAAGTCGTTCTGCTTATGTTGGTGGACCTGGTCTTGTTCGCATCGATCGGAATTAACTTAAGTCGATCGATACGAAGTTGAACCAGTAGCATGGATATAAACAAGTGATAACACGATGGTCACGAGCTACCGATAACGCGATGGATACGAACAATAGGTCACACGATCGATTCGAACAGATGGGTGGCGGGATGGATTCGAATAGATCGATTCGAACTAGGGCCTTCTGATCGATACGAAGTGCGATGGATTCGAACAGATCGATTCGAACTAGGGCCTTCTGATCGATAAGAAGCCGATGGATTCGAATAGAGGCTCAGCTTTGGATACGAAAATTGAGTTGTCTCCTTCATTTTGCATCGTTCGTAACTTCAGCATACGAACTCGGATTGACCTGAAATTTGGAATGTTGGTTTCTACGGCTTTGCTCGTCGTGTCTTATCAATTGTAGGTTAATCCGAACTCGGACAAAATTCATCGATATCCATAGCGAAGCGTTGTATAACCGATCTCCGAGACGAACTACCTTTGGTTTCTAGTCAATTTCTTGGTGTCACGGCCTTGCCAAAAGGCGGGATAACATCCATGTTTTAGAAGAGTTAAATGTTTATATATACTTGTTGATGATTTATGCATATTTATATAGGTTTTTACGGTATGTTTGATATGAAAACCCTATTAAATAACATATAAATGCCTTGCGAGTTTAAATGTAGATCAGAAATGATATTTCAGAGACGAGTTTCAATTTTCATAATTTTCCGAATTAATGTGGATTTTATATTTATTTTTTAGTGAAGAAAATGATTTATTGGGTTATAAATTATTTACGGCAAAATAAATAATTAGTTGGATTTGAAATTTATATATGTTAGTAACCTATTGAAAAGGATTTTCTAGAATTTTTATAGAATTTTTCTAAGTGTTTTGATCAGTATATAAAATTATTTTATATATAAAATTATTTTCCTAAGTGTATTTGCAGACCTGCAATACCATGCAGTACACGAAACCTGATCCAAAGCCGTCATCGGAAAGACAAATTCAAACAAGAAAGTTTTGCAGATTTCATGAAAGTTATGGCCATAATACAAATGAGTGTCGCCATTTACAAGATCTCATTGAAAAGCTGATACGTGAACGAAAGTTGGATCAGTTCGTGCGGGCGCCATAGTCAGGAGGTGCGAGCCTATCGAATCGGAATCGTGCACCAAACCAGGAAAGGCAGGAGGAACCCGTTCGTACCGACGGGAGGTTAGTGATAAACACTGTTTGTGGTGGTCCTCATCCAGCAGACCGAAGCTGGAAGGAAATGGAGTCGTATGCCAGCTCTATTAGGCATGCAAGCTTCGAGTGTTGTAGTAGTTTTGATGAAGGGGCTTCGGCCAAACAACAGAAGACGATGACTGGTGACATCGTATTCCGAAATAGAGATGCTGATAAAGTCGAAGCCCCCACTATCGATCCACTGGTCATCTCGGCTCAAGTAGGTCCCGCTTGGATGAAGAGGATTTTGGTTGACAGTGGAAGCTCAGTGAATATTCTGTTTAAACGAGCTTACAACCAAATGAAAATGGAAGCCAAAGATTTGGAACCTTTCCAGTCTCGAATTCATGGCTTCAATGGAAGCGCTACTATACCCACTAGAGTAGTGGAACTACCAGTGGAGTTGGGGGTTGGAGAATGCCGTAGAGTCCGGATATTGCAATTTGTTGTGTTGGATAGACTCCCCGTATAATGCTTTTTTGGGCCGACTGGCCCTTGCTGAATTCAGGCCAGCTATTGCCCCTTGGTGTTTGACACTGAAATTCCCCACTGACAACGGCGTTGGAGTTGTTCAAGGGGATCAGGCTGCTGGACGAGCTTGTTACATTGTTGAGCTGCGGGAGGCACAGTGAAAGGAGAAAGGAAAGCGCGTAGAGGAATCTCTCTGCGTCCGTTTTGCTGATAATTAACAATTAATGCCTGGGCCTAGGCCCGGGCACCCAAGCAAATTCCAAAGGGATCTTGACCCAAGAGAAACTGAAGGTGAAGGAGAATCTAAAGAAAGTCAAGCTTCCCCGGCCGAACTGACAATCGATGTCCCGATTGACGATGATGATGATTCAAAGATGATAAAGATTGGATCTCAGCTAAGCTAGCAGACTCAAGAGGAATTGGTTGAGTTTCTACGGGCGAATCTTGATGTATTCGCCTGGACGCATTCTGATATGTGTGGGATCTCGCCGAACATTGCGAGCCACACTTTCAATATTGACCCGCGGCATGTCCCGGTCAAACAGAGAAGGCGTGGTATGGATCCCGAGAGATCTGTCGCCCTTAAAGAAGAGGTAGAAAAGCTTAAAGCGAACGGGTTTATTCGAGATGTGCTATATCCCGAATGGGTGTCGAACCCCGTGCTTGTCCGAAAACCAAACGGAAAATGGAGAACATGCGTCGATTACTCCGATCTGAATAAAGCTTGTCCTAAAGATAGTTTCTCGCTTCCCAGAATTGATCAGCTCGTAGACTCAACATCTGGACATGAACTCTTATCCTTCATGGATCCGTATTCTGGCTACAATCAGATACCAATGCATTTACCTAATCAGGAACATACCAGCTTCATAACCAACCTGGGACTTTACTATTACAAAGTTATGCCATTCGGACTCAAGAATGCCGGGGCTACTTATTAGCGATTGGTCAATCGAATGTTTACCAATCAAATCGTGAAAACCATGGAAGTGTATGTAGACGACATGCTTGTGAAGTCACAATTTTCCACTGATCATATCAAAGATCTGGAATCGACGTTCAACATCCTCCGAAGGTACAGAATGAAGCTCAACCCAATGAAATGTCACTTTGGAGTTGCATCCAGAAAATTCCTTGGGTTTATCGTCAATGCTCAAGGAATCGAAGTTAATCGTGAAAAGATCTGGGGGATCAGAAATCTTGTAACCCCGAAAACTATAAAGCAAGTCCAGAGTCTCAATGGGAAAGTAGCAGCACTGAGCAGGTTCATTTCAAAGTCTACTGACAAATGCATTCCCTTCTTCGATTTGATCCGAAAAGGAAAACCAAACTTTGAACGGACCACGGAGTGTGAAGGCGCGTTCCGAGCATTAATTCAGCATCTATCCACACCGCCTATTCTGTCAAAACCTATTGATCATGAGAAGTAGTATGTTTACTTGGCTGTATCAGAAGACGCTATCAGCGCTGCCTTAATTCGGGAAGAAAAACAGGATACAGAAGCCAGTATATTACATCAGCAAATGATTGACTGGAGCTGAAAGGAATTATCCAAAACTAGAGATGTTGGCTTATTGTCTTGTTATTGCATAAGCTCCGTCCATATTTCCAGGCCCATCCTATTATTGTTTACACCGACCAGCCGTTACGACGGTTCATTACGCGGCATGAGACGTCTGGTAGGTTACTCAAGTGGAATATCGAACTGAGCCAGTTTGATATTACTTATACTACAAGGCGAGCCATCCAAGGACAAGTCCTAGCCGATTTCATAACTGAATTTACCATCCCAGAGGACTTGCCCGAAACCAGTGAATCTTCTGAATACGTCTGGAAGCTGTACACTGATGGTGCATCAAACGACCAGTGCTCGGGCGCTGGGGTTGTACTTGAAACCCCCGAAGGTCGATCTATATGTTATGCTTTAAAGTTCAATTTTCATGCGACCAATAATGAAGCTGAATATGAAGCTCTATTAGTTGGATTGAAACTTGCTAGAGATTTGAGAATTATCACTATAGAGATTTATTGTGATTCAGAATTAGTTGTGTGTCAAGTTCTGGGAGAATATCAAGCGAGAGATCGAAGACTGGCTGCTTACTTAGCTTGGGTTTAGGAAATACTGAATCAGTTTGATTATTATGCCATTTATTGTATACCTCGAGAACCACAATCAGAAAGTCGATTCATTGGCAAAGTTAGCCAGCACTGGTGAAGCGCAGCAAATGGGACGCATTCCTGTAGAGACGTTATCTTCCCCAAGTATTGACCGGGCAGAAACAGATTGGGTATGTGAAGTCGCTCCTGATAAGGAGTCGTGGATAACTACATTTAGAAATTACCTTGAGCATGGAATCTTGCCGGAGCGCAGGAGTGAAAGAAGACAAGTCCTTTGGAAGGCTTCACGATTCACCATCCAGAATGGAGTCATGTACAGAAGAGGGTACTTTGTTCCTTCACTTTGGTGTATCGCTCACAATGAAATTAAACGAGTATTACACGATGTACACGAGGGAGAATGTGGCGATCACACCGGGGGGCAAGCACTTGCCAAGAAAATACGTCGATACAGATATTTTTGGCCGATTGTAAATCACGATGCATCGGACTATGCCAAGAAATGTGATAAATGTCAAAAGAATGCTCGAATTCCTAGAGCCCCACCTATCGAGATAACTCAAATGATCAGCCCATGGCCGTTTGCAGTATAGGGCATCGACATCATTGGTTCTCTACCTCTGGCAAAAGGTGGTGCGAAGTATGCCATCGTCGTAGTTGATTACTTTACAATGTGGGCTGAAGCTGAACCTCTTGCTACCATAACGACGAAAAAAGTGTTCAACTTTGTAGTCCGCAACATTATCTATCGATTCGGTCTCCCACACACCATTATCACTGATAATGGAACCCAATTCGACAGTGTTGAATTTAAAGATTTCTGCCAACGGTTTCACATTCAAAAGAAATTCTCTACAGTTGCACACCCTCAAGCGAACGGACAGGTCGAAGTAGTCAATAAAGTTATAAAGTCCATTCTGAAAAAATGACTAGAAAAGGTCGGGGGAAAATGGGTCGATGAACTTCCTATGGCCTTATGGGCCTACCGTACAACCCACAAGTCCGCAACCGGTCATACTCCATTCTCTCTTTCTTATGGTTCAGAAGCTGTTATTCCAGTCGAGTTAGAAGTACCTTCTCATCATGTGACGTATTACGATCCGAAGACAAATGCTATATTACTCGCTGAATCCCTCGATTTATTGGATGAGAAGCGTGAAGAGGTTGATCTGAGGGCAGCCGCATATCGGAGTCGAGTCGTCCGATTATACAATGCCAAGGGCCAACCCCGAACCTTTGAAATTGGTGATCTCGTACTCAAAAGAATTTATCCGGTCCCTTCGCATATGAAGCCAACTTGGGAAGGACCATATGTTATTGAACGAAAGCTCGGAGATGGAACATTCAAATTATCGACCGTTGACGGTCTCACTCTTCCGAGAGCCTGGAACAACGAGAGTCTTCGTCGCTACTACACATAACAGGCTCTGTTTATTCATTCAGTTTATTTTTCATTTGCAATTTGTTTCTGCATTTCGAGATTAGAATTTGTAATAAGGCAACTGAATTTACCATATTTTCTTATTTCAGCAATAAAATGCAATCTCTTCGAGCCAGAGCTGTGATTTGCTTGAAATACTTCATATGATCATCACTATTGACGGAGAGCTAAATTCCATCATACGGTTGGATTTTTTCAAATAGGGAGTGACTGTGATGCAACCGGTCACTCGCTAAGTGAAACCCGAGCTCGGGGACAAGCCATCACACCAAAGTCAAAAATGGATTGATACACGACAATCCTTCACCTAACTCCAGATTCCCAGAGTGCAAACTGGAGTGTAAACTTACAAATACGTTTTCGAAGAGGGTGGATCCGTCCAACTAACGACTTCACCCGTATCTGAACCAATTTTTAGGAGGGTGGACCCGTCCATCTGACGACCTCACTTGTTAATTCAGGGTGGATGTGATCCGACCATCCACGATCCTGATACACCTTTCGCTCCCAGAGTGCGAGCGAAATACAAAAACATACAACAGATGTGACTGACCGTCTGTTTACCAACTTCGAATTCCCAGAGTGCGAATTGGAGTATAAACATCAACTCCAAATTCCCGGAGTGCGCATTGGAGTATAAACACCAACTCCGAACTCCCAAAGTGTGTGTCGGAGTATAAATGTCGACTTCAAGTCCCCAGGGCGCGGACATATAATTAAAACTTAAACCGGCGTAACCAACCGCCAGTAAACAAATGTAAATCCCCGGAGTGCGGATGTGATCATCGATAATCAAACGAGTGTGGTTGAACCACTCAATTTCCGCTTGTCTTAAACATCCATTCAGTGGCACTAAACTCAACATATTCTAAGTAAGATGCAATCGCTGGCTGATCTTCTACAACTCATCCCCAAGACTGGGAGACAGAACATAAGTGTCGACCATTGACTGAAGCAGTGCGACATCAAAGTTCAACTCACTTCCCGATCATGAATCGTGTCCGCAATTACCGGACCTGACAAATAAAGACAAACTTGACTCGGAAGCTAAAACTTCACAAGTGCACTTCAAATATTGAAACACTGGAGTAAATGCACAATATTTGAGAAGAAGCCAAAAAAGAAGAGTTTCATTTCTATTGTCTGTGAAAGAAATTCATGTACAAGTTTATTCCAAAAAATTCCTTCTAGCAGGGGCCGAACCCGCATCTATACACGGCCTGCAAGAAGAAAACAAAAGCAGATTTCTACCTATCTACCAAAAAACCGAAGAAGCACGTCTACTGTTTTTTCTTTTTCAGCTTCTTCTTCTTCGGAGTGGACCCACTGGAGCCGCCACTTGTTTTTCTTTACGAACCTTTACCTTTCGATGGCTGATCTCCAGTGGAGGGCATGATATCAACTTCCTCATTCGAGCTCAAGTGCACGGGAATGTTCCCTGAAGGCGAAGTCGGAGGAACTGGATCAACTATAAGAGGCGGGAAAGGCACGCTGGTGTCAATAACTGTACAACCAGGTGATATCATCCTTAATGGAGCCGAACCAGGTGCCGCCATCCCACCTCTGAAATTACCGTCATGAGCCGCTGCCTCCATTTCAGCGTCAATTTCGGTCAATATTTCTGCTTCGCGGTTTGCTTGAGCCGCGCTGGGAGCATCAGTGGTAGGCATTAAAGAGCCGACAGCAGGTGTGTTTCCACCCATAACGAATGGTAGGTCCGCAAAAGGATCGCTCTGATGACCGAGGAGTTCCTCCATTATTTGCTCGTCAAAAAAGCATGCTTCCTTGAATTCCATCAAGTGGCGCAGTTGTAGTTATGGTGGTCGCTTCGGTGACAATAGCCTCCTGCGTCTGATGTGATTCTTGAGTTGCAGGAGGTGCGATCGGTGTGACTCCGGTCACTGGACAAAAGAAAAGGAAGGCTGTCAGAAAACAAATCAAATAAAGCTCTCAATCTTGAACAAGTATGAAGAATGTTCAGAGTACCTTCCTCAGTTTGGCTTGTAGATGGCTAAACGGCTTTAGCAGCTTGCTCTATAACCAGAGATATCTACGGTTGATCCGGATTGTAGGCAGGGACAACTTGGGGATCAACCGTAGGTGCAGATTCAGGCTGGGTGGACACAGGAGTTTCATGACTTGTGTCGTGGTGCTCAACCCTTGAGCCTTCTCGCACTTCTAAGTGCTGGGCGTCGAGTCACTCCTTCTCATAAGAAATCATTGACTCGTGGAGAATCTTCCTTTCATCTTCATTCAGAATGCGATTATCGAGTTCAAATTCGTCGAATGATTCACCCAGATGCACCACTTTCTCCTCCTGAACCAGTCAACCCCAGGCGTTGTATAAGTGTGCCGGGTAGTTATCAAGCCAAACTAGATTTCTGTGCCTCAAAACGTTGGCGTTGTAGACAACAAGAAGATCTTCGATATCGGCTTCTAGCCTGGACTCAGCCGATTTCACCTCCTCCTCAACCTTAGTCTCCACCTCTCGGACCTTAGCCATGGCCGCATCTCGTTCACCCCGAAGCAAAACAACCCGTTCGCATGCCTTCTGAGCTGCGTTGTTCGTGTCATCCTTTTCCTTGGCGATTTTGGAAAATTTAGCTTTAAGTTCGCCAAGTTCTCTCAGGGCAGCGTCCCGTTCGGCGGTGACTGTAGTATTTCGGTGGCCCGTCTCTTCCACCAAGGCAACATGTGTTTTCCTCAATCTCTCCATCGCCACATTCGCCTCATCAGCTTTTTTGGTGGCCTCAATTTTAGATTTTCGAGAAGACTCGGCCTCGGTATTGAGCACTTGGATGATTCGGTCCTTTCGAGCAAGTTCAAACTCCATCTTTTCAATCGCTTTAGCTCGCTCAAAGGCCACCTTTGAAGCTTTTTTTGCTACCTTCATCCACTCTCTATATTAGGCGTATATGTCATGAATATAATCATGCATCTTATTTTCAGCTTCCGAAGGGATTCTCTTTAGATGAGGGGGGAAGATGTAGCCATCAAAGCAAACGTTTGGAAAATCTTTCTTAAGTTGGGCAATCTTTATTGCACCTTCCCCCGTGGGCTCGGTTATGGCTTGCTCTGCAATTATGGGGGCCATAGTTTCGGCTCTTTGGCGATGAGTTTCAGGCCTAGAAATGTGAGAAGACGGTCTGTGTCGCGGAGGCTCCGATGGATGTGAAATGTGAATAGGAGGTGGTGAGGGGATTCTAGGAGGTGGAGAATGGGATCTAGATCGGTATCAATAATCTCTATCCCTATCCTGCTCGTATCTTTCTTAACTAGAGTACCCACGATCGCGGTCTCTATCTGAATCTCCCCTGTGGGACTCGTGGTAACTGGAGGACTTGCGAGCCGAATGAAGGCTCCCTAACATCGATCCTCTCCCATACATAGTACATGTAAGTGAGAAATGAAAAAAAGTTAGTGATCTCTTGAATTGAACAATTTATGATTGGAAATCGTGTAGTGCCGTGAAGTGTATGTATGTGCAACCACCCAACCAACCGGAAGTGTCGGCCGCACTTGTAGCAAGCGAATCGCTCAGATCAAGAGCACTATCAAGCTCCTACAACCCGGTGTCATGTTGAAACGACACATATCCGAAATCGAAATATTGGCAAGCCCTTCAAAAGGACTCTCTGTTGGCGAGGGAGGAGCCTCCGAAATTCTAATTCCAGGAACATGCAAAGACACGACCAAAGATTTCAATCTCGTGGATTTAGAACGCTTATGAGCAACTGCCTTGCCTTTTCTCCTTCCTTCCGAGCCCTGAAATCTGCCAGAAGGCCCAGCTATAAGTTCGTCATCAATAGGTGTTTTTTCTGAATCAGCCCCTTTATATTACGACACCGGGCATTTTACGTTTCACCTGCTTCTTCGAGGCCGCCCTAAATGTTCCTTCAAGCTTTATACTTTGGTTCCGTTCAATCAATTCGATGACTCACAAATTCCTGTCGGTTAGAACCGAATCAATGTCCCTCATTTCACTCGGACTTCTTGAAGGACCCTTACTATTTCTTTGAAACACCCGCCTTCAGGTCGTGAAATTGCGGCTGTAAAGAAAATAATATATCAGTTTTGCACCAACTACTGTTATCTTGATAACTCTTTAAGAAGACTTCAACACTTACGTCGGACTAGCCATCGGTTTGCAAATCCTGAGGGGCATCGAACTTAGAACCATTCTGTCTTAAAGTAACTCAGCCTCGTCCAGGATCCGGTTAGTACTTGGCAATTCCTGACCGCCTCCAGGAATGTAAAAGATGGACTATCTCCCATACTCTTGAAGTTAAAAAGATATCTGATTTCTGTTAGAGCCGGTGACCGAAAGAGATACTCCATGAATACAATGAATAAGCTGTTCAACAAAGCATATGCATTAGGATGTAGTTGCGATGGGGCGATTCCGAGAAAAGACAACACTTATCTAATATATTGGTTGAAAGGAGGAAATGTTCCCGCTGCACATGCATGACGGTTGAAGGAAGTAAACTACTCTGGGGAGCGTGTGGTCTATCGTTTGGTCCCGGTAATAGTACATCATCCAATGAAAAACCATGCCTTAGGCATATTCGTCCCAACATGTCTTTAGAGACATTGGACGGTATAGAATCTTGGGGATTACAGATGAATGTAGCGTTAGGTAATTCGTCTGGAGCTGGGTCAATAACTTAGGCCGTAATGGCCGGAATCTCTAGGACGAAAGAAGATGAATCCTGAAGCTCTTGCTGTTGTGAACTTGTGGATTCCATAGCTAATCAACTCATTAGAAACCATCATTAGACAGTAAAAAACCCAAGTGTTCCCCAGTGTGATGTGCGTGAGGGTGAATGTGTTGTGCAGTGCAGTGCTACATTTTACTTAAGATATTCTACAGATTATGGAAAACTTGCAAACGACAAGACTTCGAAATTCAACTGGAGTGACCGTCATCGCTGACCGTCACAACCGTGCCATCCAGATGTTAGAGACCGATCCAAGTTAAAGTTCGTTAAAAGTTTGTTAAGTCACAGTTCCATCGACGAGCTTCGAAGGATAGTCAAATATGCAGTTTGACGGTCAGGTCCCATTATGCCAGATTGAAGCTCGCCGGAGTTAAACGTTTGATTATTCAAAATATTCGCATCCATCACGGCCAAAAACATAGATCAGTCACTAGAAAGTTGTAATTCGTATCGATCTAGGAAGTTGCACTTCGTATCGATCCAGGGAGTTGTAATTCGTATTGATCGTTGCACATCCATTCGCATCGGTCACTAAAAGGATACTTCGTATCGATAAAGTATCCTCCTTTTCGTACCGATCAACGCACGAGGATTCGTATCAATCAAAGTTTATCGATACGAATGCCTGTGGGTATCCATCGGTGCGAACGTCACCCTTAATTGGTCGATACGAAGAGTTTGCCACCGATCGGTTCGAAGTGCTTCCTTTGGTTCGATACGAATCCTCGTCATGTCAAGATCGATACGACTTCTCCCTTTGACACAGAACGATGCGAGTACTTCTTCCTTGAATCCCTCCACACTCCTTCTCCAATGAGCACAAACACCATTGCTCATCCCTCAACCTTACTCCGACCCAACTCCGGCAACAACAGAGTCAGAATAGGCCGAGGCATTGGACGAAGTGGCGTTAAATCTCGAGTCCTCACAATTTATACTTGAATTGGTCGATTGATTACCTAATTTGAATATTTAGTTCAAGGGATTAAAACTTGGTTCGGTTCGAAGGTAAGAATGATATCTCGATTCTATAAAGTCTGGAACGATGCGAAGGCCAGAAGAAAATAATAATAAGTAGATGAATTCGGCTAAGCCCAAACGCTTATATATGAAACGATTCGCCTCCCAGTTGTCTCGACCAGTAGACACAAGTTTCTCCCATGATCGATACGAAAGGAGCTATTCGTATCCATCAACTCGAGTCTCATAGACATACGGGTCCATCATAAACGCAACGATACAAACTGCTTTATTTGTATCCATCAACGTATAACCCATGAAGACTCATATCCATCGATACGAATAATACCCAGAGGATCAGCTGCTCTATTCGTATCCATCATAAGTCCCTCGATACGAAGATCACTGCAAAATTATATCTGGAAAAATCAACTCTATCGATATGAAACACCAAACTTGTACCCACCAACTTCGAGACCCAAGACTTCGTATCCATCGATGCGAAGCATCTCCGAAGACTGTCCATTTCGTATCGATGGCCATCGATACGAAGCATGCATTCCAACTTCTTGAATCGATCCAGGAGAGGATCGATGCGAAAGAAACTACTTAAAACGACTATCGATCGTTGCTACAACTCGAATTTCACAGCGATTCAGGAGAGGATCGATATAAAATTCGATAAAAATAACTGACAACAGCTCATGAACGTACGAACGTTAACGACAATCAGGTTAACATACATACATGTATGTCGGACTAATTTTCAATTTTCAAAATTCGCAGGTCAAATGCCCACTTGATGACTATTACAACAACAAACAGCTAATCGCTATCATACAACAATCAGTTACAACGATGCACGGTACAACAATTCACAGTCAACAGTTCATATTACTGAAAAATCAGTCAAGAATTACAACTTTCAACGAAAAGATGACAATCGTTCAGCAAGTCGGACAGAACTACTCAGGATGAAAGGTGCGACTATTCAAAGCATGTCATGTTCACGCAAGACGTACTTTTGGGGGCAAATGTTATCCCGCCTTTTGGCAAGGCCGAGATATCAAGGAATTGACTGGAAACCAAGGATCTTTCATCCCGGATGTCGAGTAAGCACAGGTTCACTATGGATGTCGATGAATTTTGTCCGAGTCTGGATCAAGCTACAATTGATATGACATGACGAGCAAAGTTAAGAAAACCAGCGTTCCAAATTTCAAGTAAATCGGAGTTTGTATGCTCAAGATATAATCGACGCAAATCAAAAGAATTAACTTCACTTCGTATCCATCATGTTCGAATCGATCCGAGATGGCCTCATTCATATCGATTAGTTCAAATCCATAAGTGAACGAGTCCACTTCATATCGATCGACAACTCTCTTGTTCGAATCCATCGAACAGTGGTGCTTCGTATCGATCGATCATACAATTCGCATCCATCAAGTCTAGTTACGTCGTAACCATCGAGAAGCCCCTGTTCGTATCCTTCATGTCATAGCTATTTGAATCGTTCGAGCTATCGCTTTTCGCATCCATCCGGGCCTTTCAGCTTCGTATCAATCGACTGGAGTCGATTCCCATCGATACGAACAAAGTTGTTTCGAATGATGCGAATTAAGTCGTTTCCATCGCTGCAAACGAGGCAACGTTCTTTGGTATGAACAAGGCGCAAATAACGGAACAACTCGATCAACGCGACGTGAAAAATGGATCGATGCGGAGTGTGCGCGCCACGTCAACCTGCAAGCACGTGCCAGGATCGATTTGAATAGATCGATATGAAGGCATCGATTCGAACACAACAGCCCACCGAAGAACTCCAATTCGAATCGATTATATCTCACAATCCACAAGTCCAAATGCTATGAAATATTCATAGGAGCTTACGTACAACCTAAGGAAGGATTATGCCGAGTTTTGACTCGATTGGGTCAAATCCTAATCGATATGAAATCCATTCGTATCGATCATAGATCGGTCCGAAACTTCATGGGATCGATCGCGTGGGCCCACCCACATGCCAGAAGAAGTCTCCCGAGCTCCAAGCAAGATATTTGCATCCTACGCCTATAAATTGAGCCCTAGGGCCTATAGAAAAAGGATCTTTTGGCTCTCTGACGTCGAGACTCTGCCGGAAACACTTTTGCGCTTCAAGGCTACTGCCGTACTCGAATTTCACTATTATAATCCGTTGTAATCAGCTGTTATCCACTGAAATCAGTTGTAATCATAAAATAAATATCAATAAAGTCATCAATTTCATAGTGGACGTAGGCAATATGCCGAACCACTCTAAATTCCCGTGTTCCTGTGTACTTTTATCACTTGTTTTTGGAGTATTTGTTAGATAATCCTCTTTTTCCATTTCTATTCTTCATTTTTATCTCTTCAAATACTTTCGAAGAGTGTTGTGCACAATTTTGGTACAAACAGGGTGATTGTCGAGTAAAAAGGAATATTAACCCCTTCTGGAGTAATAAGCGGTGGATATTTACTATAATCCCACTATTCGGCAGGAGGACTATCGTGTCCACATAATAGTTTGGTGTGGAATATCCAAATATCTTTGAGTATTTTCTCCTTTTCTTCACCAAGAAAGTTAAAGCAAAGACGAGGGCATTCCATGTAAAGTTTCTGTAAATCTCTAAGAAAACAATATCTCGCTAATTTTGAAGATTTTAAAATCGATACCTTATTAGTGTAATCTCTTTTTAATCTAACATATTGACTGAGATAATCCCTGGACACAAAGTTGCCAAAGGGACATTTACTCTGTAATAAAGCAACAAAATACGGCTAAATATAGAGGAGAATTAAAATGAACATTTATAAATCATTATATCTACACAATTACAATTATTCGTCTGGTTCATACAAAATTGATTTTGTAAAGAATTATGGAATAAATTTATCCTTATAATACTTGAGCTTTTTAGGAGGAAGATCTTGGTGAATTGATCCGACTCGAGGCAAGTTCCAACATGCTTCGGGATGCGGGTCAGATCAGAATTCATCTAAGTACCTTTTATGCAAACGCCAAAGTAAACTCCTGCTAAAATCACCTAAATATGAGAAATCAACGGTCGAGTGTCTACAATAGGCCTTGTACAAAAAATTAACTAAAATATCTCTTTCCTCAATCAACATCCAAAAGAGGGTGATTAATTCACGATTTTCTTTAAGAAGACCATCATAACGGAGGCGTGCTCTCTTCAGCCGTGGGGTAGGTTCTTGATGCTTAAAGGAAGCTAACACCGCCGCACTTCTATTGAGTCTATAATATTTATCAGAAAGTATATTATGCTCGCTTAACTGCTTGTCTAAATCCCTATATAGTCTATTTATCTCTGCTTCTTTCCTTTCAAGCTTGGTCTTATAGGGGTGAACAGTTTTCTTCCTTATCTAAAATAGATGATTTACACTATTATCTTTGAAGTAAAAGATGTTTAAACAGAGAATCCCATACCTGTGATACAGGGACTGATGTTTGAGAAACCTACTCCTTTTCTTTTGGTTCTTCGAGGTTAACAAAAGTAGGTTCTTACCGAGGAGCAGAGGGTGCGGCAGATTCAGGCGGGATTGCTTTATGAGGAAAAGGATCTTTTTCAAAAGCTCTTGTATTATCATCCCCGTTTTTGTCAGAAGCCTCAGTGTGACCCCCTCTGTCACCACCTGAACCCTGATCACCGTTGATGTTATCATCATCATCATCGTTATCATCGTCGTTGTCATCATTATCGTTGTCCCCCTCTTCTTCGGCGGCATCATCTTTATCGCCATCATCTTCTGAGTCAGATTCGACTTCGAAGGAAGGGACTTCAAAAGAAAGAATCTTTGTGGCATCGATCTCCTCCTTTTCAGTAGCTTCAATTCCCTACTTCATTTGATTAATCTAGCCCATAACTCTATCAACAAGAGCAGAGTCGAGTGAAAGAAAGCTTAGCTCAGGGCATTTGTCAATGTTGTCAGCATAAGCGAGCATCAGAGCATCTTTGAAAGAGTTCATCATAATCTCATCAAGTGTAGTGTCGAGAAAATATGACACTCGCCGTTTTGTGTCTGAAATAGTATTTACTCACTTTCAAAGAAGCCTTGTTTTCTTCAACTTTTCCTTCAAAGAGGCATTCTTTGCCGCCATTCGAACCTTCTCCTCGTCGGATTCTTTTATGGTCATTTGCATTGCCAAGTTTTCGTCGGCGAGGAGTTGTCGGGATTTCCTTTCCTCTAAGATAGTGGATTCCGACTGGGCGAGAGAAGCTCTCAATCACTCCAGTTCATACGTGGCCTCATCTTTTTCTGTAGACAAGGAAGAGACTTAATTATTTAAAGAGGAGTTTCCTCCTAAAGCTTAGAGGATTCAGCGGAAGATTGAGATGCATGCTCTTGCAAAGATAACCAACATTTGGAGATCTGAAAGAGGAAATACAACATAAGATATAGACTTAAAGAAGAACAACAACGATAAATTCAAGAGAAGAGAAATTTACCAAGAGTTGTTGATCTATTAGAGAACGATAGTTACACGCCAAGTCAGAAATGGAGGAAGGCGGGTGGATGGAGGCAGAGGATGCATAGTTTATGATTGCTTTTGAGAAGGGGTCATCTCCAAAACTTTTTGCATCTACTTAAGTGCACCTTGAGAGCTTGAAACAGTGATGTAGGAGAGAGGATCAACTACAGTGGGAGTCTTCTTAAATTGGTCGTGAGAAGCTTCAGCAATCAAACTCTCCAAGGTTTTGTCAATAGTTAAATATCCCTCCTCCTCAGAATCAGGAACATAAACTATTTTAGCTAGTTCATGGGTGTTTCCTATTGGAACTGGACTAGCCCGCACCGGAAGTTATAGGTGAATTTCAAAAATTCTACCCTATTGGATCTTTTATTGGGCCTATGAAGTCTAACTGAATTAGAACATTTCGAAATTTCATTTAAATAAAATCATTTATTTTATATAAATTCAAATTTATTAAGATATGAAATTAATTTTATTTGATTTAGTTTATACATAAATGTATCATATACATATATGTGTGAGTGCATGTGTAACATAATAATCCGTGAAAGGTATAATATGCCCATATGTAGATATTGGGATTTACATTGCAACAGACATATTAGCTCATTTTGTATGTCATGTATGTTGTCCAAATATTTGCATGTATATGTGTTACAAAATACACATACACACACATATGTATGTATAAATATATTATATATAATATATGAGCATAAAACATTTATATATAGATAAATACATATATACAGAAAGAGAGAGATCAATTATTAAAAATTATTTATAATTCAAAATTAACTTAATTTTGCAAACATAATAATTTTATTATTTTAGTTTGTATATATTATGAATAAAATAATGTTTTCATCCATAAATAATTAACATAAAATTGTATCTATTGATGAAAATTCAAATTTTATAATTTTTGAAAATTTAGGATCACAAAATAGAGCTTAAAAAATCTAGAGATTTTTCAAAGTTGAAATATTATTTTTAAAAACAAATACATTGATTTTGGCAATAATTATTTAATATAAAATAATATATTATAAAAAATTAAAATTTTAAAATTTCAGAAATTCTAGGATCATGAATGAAAGGTTAGGAAAATTTTTAAAGAATTTTCAATTAAATTATTATTTTTAATAAATCATAAATAGTTTTTCCGAAAGAATATCAATTATTAAAAATAATAAACTTTATTGAAAAATTCCTAAATTTTTTTATATGTTTCTGAAATGATATAATATATTTTTTTAAATATAAAATTGAATTTTTAAGGTAATAATTATTTTATATATAATAAACAATTCAAAATTCAATAAATGTTAGTTTAAAAATATGAATATATGTATGATAATTAATTTTGGATTTGTAAATTCATATTTGTTAGTGCCAAAATTGGTCACTAACCCCCAAATGCAAATGAAAGCACCAAATAACAATCACCGCTCACAGATAGAATGTATGTAGAGGATGTTAATATGAAGAATAACAGAAATTAAAATGAAAGCGGTAAAGACAAAGAATTTATAGTGGTTCGGCTGACTCCGGCCTACGTCCACTCTAGAAATTTCCTTTTTATTGATGTTCGAATCAATTACAGTTATAAACTGGTAGGATAGCCTTAGCCTTAGGAAATAGAAAGTTAGAGAGTAGGAGAGAGGATCCCCTTTTACTGTGCCCCTGCCTCTCTATTTATAGACAAAGATGGGTTGGACTTCCCTGGTGGGCCTGGTAGCCGGGAACCTCAGCCCAAATGGAGTGGTCTCCATATGCCGAACCATGGATGTCGAACGCTGAATGCCGAACGTTGGGAGGTGCGAGGTACCGAGGTATGGAGGTGCGAGGTACTGAGGTATGGAGGTGCGAGGTACTGAGGTATGGAGGTGCGAGGTGCAATGCCGAGCGATCCTTAGTGCTGAACCTCCATCATGCCGAACGTCTCCAGATGCCGAACGATACTGGGGTGAGGTGTGTCGAACGGTCTTGGAGTGGAGGTATGCCGAACGACATTAGAGTGAGGTGTGCCGAACGGCATTAGAGTGGAGGTATGCCGAACGGTCTTGGAGTGGAGGTATGCCGAACGATACTGGGGTGAGGTATGCCGAACGGTCTTGGAGTGGAGGTATGCCGAACGACATTAGAGTGAGGTGTGCCGAACGATACTGGGGTGAGGTGTGCCGAACGGTCTTGGAGTGAGGCCGGACGCTCTGCATGCCGAACGACCTTAAATACCAGTTGACCCATTCGTGTCGAATCGTAGAATAGCTGAACGTTCATGGATGCCGAACGTTCCTTATATGCCGAACAAAGCAGTTGTGCCGAACGTCATTTAAGTGAGGTGTGTCAAGCGACACCCGGGTGAGGTGTGCTAAGCGACACCCGAGTGAGGTGTGCTAAGCGACACCCGAGTGAGGTGTGCTAAGCGACACCCGAGCGAGGTTGATTCCTGAAATTTGTATCGATCATAACTTGAGCATATGAAGTCCGATTGACTTGAAACTTGCAACTTTGGCTTCCTCCTCTTTGATCGTCGTGTCATATCAATTCTAACTTGATTTGGACTTGGACAAAATTCATCGATGTCCAGAGTGAACCTGCGGTATACAACTAATATTCGGAACAAGTAATCATTGATTTTTTGCTAATTCCTTGATATCTCGACCTTGCCAAAAAGTGGGTTAACACTTTGCCCCCCAAAACATGCCTTTTGGTAAAAGGCATGTTTTGAATAGCTTCAGATCGAATGCAGTGAGCTTATGTTCTATTTATTTCTTTAGTATTGTCAATCAGATTTATGGCTGTTCGAAGCCGTATCAGTATCTACTTCCACTTACGGAAGTCAGTAACCAAATTCTATAGCCTCTCTGAACTATCGATGGTCACTCCGGACCCTTGCTAAGTCCATTCCAGACTTAACGATTGAATAGAAAGATCATGTTGCACTCCGGCGTTGCTTTCTATCACTTGCACTCCGGCCCCAGTTAGGGCATATAGCGATGTCTTGGTTGTTCTAAACCGATCATAGCCTCTTCGGGCTCTTGCTGGATCCCATCCTGTCACTCTCCGATGAAGGGGAAACAACGCTGAGTGAGCCGATCCTGTCGCTTTTCGGCGAAGCGACTCACTTCTTGCACTCTGGTTCAGTGTGTCTGAACATTAAGCGATATCTTGGCCTAAATCGTCGGCCGATCATAGCCTCTTCGGGCCCTTGCTGGATCCCATCCTGTCACTCTTCGGTGAAGGGGAAACAACGCTTAAGCAAGTCGATTCTGTCGCTCTCCGGCGAAGCGACTCACTTCCTGCACTCCGGTTCAGCGTTTCTGAACATTAAGCGATGTCATGGCCAAAATCTTTAAGCCGATCATAGCCTCTCCGGGCTCTTGCTAGATCCCATCCCGTCACTCTCCGGTGAAGGGGGAAACAGCGCTTAAGTGAGTCGATCCTGTCGCTTTTCGGCGAAGCGACTCACTTCTTGCACTCCGGACCCCTTCTCTCCGGGTAGGGTCATAAAGCGATCATCATTTTGTATCAGTATGTAATATTCGTCCTTTAACTCTCCGGTCAAAGGCTTATTCAGGAAATTCAAGTTTATTTATTAAATTCAGACCCTAGATGTTCAATCTCAAACATCAGGGAAAAACTAAACAACGCCTCTCCGGGCTGAACGGTCTATACCATCTCAGAGCATGCCTAGGGATCTCTCTGGTTCCCATACATGAGTGAGTGGAATAGCCGTTTTATTTTGAAAGCAAATCTAAGAAAAGTGATTGACCAGAGTTCATATCTTGAACTTGGCCCTTGCCATCATGATCAGTTGATGATGAGTCGTGATCCCGATCCTGGATCGTTCCTGTTACGTGGAGGCGGTGGCTGTTCAGGCCTTACCGCTGCTGTCGGTTCTCTGACATATTGTGGCAATCTACCACTCCTAGCATGTTCTTCCACCTCATCCTTTAGGTGGCGGCATTCATCGGTCGTGTGCCCATCCAGCTCATGGAATAGGCAATATTTTCCAGTTCTGCGTTCCCGCTCTGTGGGATATCTTCTCGGCGGCTTTCGATAAGGGAGCTGCCTCCGAGTTTCAGTGTAAATTCGTTCCAGGCTTGCCGTTAAACCGGTGTATTGCCTGAATCTAGGTTCCCGGAATTTCTTCCGTTTATCAGGACCGTCCTGTGCATCGTCCTGCTTTCTCTTTCCTTTGTCTGCTCCAGACTGTCCTCCTGCGGTTCCTTCGCTTCGTGTAGTGTTTATTTCCTGCCTCTCGGCTCGTGATTCCTCTAGTCGAATGAATTTTTCAGCTTCATGATAAAACTCTCCTAGATCTTGCGGTGGGTCTCTGGTCAGAGATTCTTTGAATTCGGTGCCTTCTGCAATTCCTGCTACTGCCGCCATCAAAATCATTGATGGATCCGGGCGATCTACAGAACCACCATTGCATTGAATCGCAATAGAAAATCTTTTATGGACTCTCCGGTCCTTTGCTTTATCGAGGCTAAAGTCATCACACTCTTGGGTCACGTCACATGGACCCTAAACTGTCTCATGAAGCATTCCACTTGCTCACCCCATGTCCTGATTGATCCAGTCTCTAGTTGTCTGAACCAAAGCGCAGCCAAATCTGATAAAAATAAAGGGAAGCATCGTGCCATCACTTCCTCGGATGCCCCCAGCACTTCCATATGCCTGATGTATCTGGTAATGTGCATGGTCGGGTCTGACTTTCCATCATAAGTATCCAGCGTGGGTAACTTGAACTTTGGAGGATTCCTCGCATTCCTGATATTCGGAGTGAACGGGCTCCGACTGACATCCTCTAAGCCTCCGCTTGACAATCCTCCTCTCATTATTCGCCGCACTAATCCAGCCATCCTTTCATCTCCATCAAGGGGTTGTCCCCTCAACATGCCTCTATCCTGCCCCCCAGGTCTCGAAGGGTATTTTGGGTAATATTCTTCATGTGGTTCATTAATGTTGGCGTTAGCTCTAGCCTGCTGAGCTCCGTCCGTGGGTCTTCCAATGTCAGATCCTGAGGGTCTGCCCCCAAGCCCTTGTTGATTGCCTTCGGGCACTGCATTCTGTTCTTAGTTCTGACCTTCAGCGTTCTCTGTAGCTCTAGTCTCCTACCCCATATCGGCAGCAACTACAGCCGGTCCTAAGTTCTGTGCTCCGGCTGTTCTCATCTGTTCAAAGAAGCTCTGCATCGCTTCTTGTTGGCTCTTCATCAATCTTTCGTGAATCGAGTCCATCATTGCCTCCATCTCGTTTCGAGTGATGTAGATCGAGGCTCGGCCCTCTCCAGCTCCAGAGGAAGCTTCTTGACTCCCTTCCTGATTGCTCCTTCCTGTCGCTTCCTTCCTAGTTGATGGCCTGGCCATTGCTTTCTAGAATCCAAGTTCCTAGCTCCAAAATTCCCAAGTGTTTGCGTTATCAGTGAAAGCACCAAAGTGTTAGCGCCAAAATTGGTCACTAACCCCCAAATGCAAATGAAAGCACCAAATAACAATCACCGCTCACAGATAGAATTATGTAGAGGATGTTAATATGAAGAATAACAGAAATTAAAATGAAAGAGGTAAAGACAAAGAATTTATAGTGGTTCGGCTGACTCCGGCCTACGTCCACTCTAGAAATTTCCTTTTTATTGATGTTCGAATCAATTACAGTTACAAACTGGTAGGATAGCCTTAGCCTTAGGAAATAGAAAGTTAGAGAGTAGGAGAGAGGATCCCCTTTTACTGTGCCCCTGCCTCTCTATTTATAGACAAAGATGGGTTGGACTTCCCTGGTGGGCCTGGTAGCCGAGTACCTCAGCCCAAATGTAGTGGTCTCCATATGCCGAACCATGGATGCCGAACGCTGAATGCCGAACGTTGGGAGGTGCGAGGTACTGAGGTATGGAGGTGCGAGGTACTGAGGTATGGAGGTGCGAGGTGCAATGCCGAGCGATCCTTAGTGCCGAACCTCCATCATGCCGAACGTCTCCAGATGCCGAACGATACTGGGGTGAGGTGTGCCAAACGGTCTTGGAGTGGAGGTATGCCGAACGACATTAGAGTGAGGTGTGCCGAACGGCATTGGAGTGGAGGTATGCCGAACGGTCTTGGAGTGGAGGTATGCCGAACGATACTGGGGTGAGGTATGCCGAACGGTCTTGGAGTGGAGGTATGCCGAACGACATTAGAGTGAGGTGTGCCGAACGATACTGGGGTGAGGTGTGCCGAACGGTCTTGGAGTGAGGCCGGACGCTCTACATGCCGAACGACCTTAAATACCAGTTGACCCATTCGTGTCGAATCGTAGAATAGCCGAACATTCATGGATGCCGAACGTTCCTTATATGCCGAACAAAGCAGTTGTGCCGAACGTCATTTAAGTGAGGTGTGTCAAGCGACACCCAGGTGAGGTGTGCTAAGCGACACCCGAGTGAGGTGTGCTAAGCGACATCCGAGTGAGGTGTGCTAAGCGACACCCGAGCGAGGTTGATTCCTGAAATTTGTATCGATCATAACTTGAGCATATGAAGTCCGATTGACTTGAAACTTGCAACTTTGGCTTCCTCCTCTTTGATCGTCGTGTCATATCAATTCTAACTTGATTTCGACTTGGACAAAATTCATCGATGTCCATAGTGAACCTGCGGTATACAACTAATATTCGGAACAAGTAATCATTGATTTTTTGCTAATTCCTTGATATCTCGACCTTGCCAAAAAGTGGGTTAACAATATTATATACAAATAAGCGTAATAATTTTTTTAAATCATATATATATCTTATATGCATATATGCTATTATGAGAGAGAAAGATACACTAATATATATATATGAATTCATTAATAAATATATATAAATCAATTATTAATGACAAAAACTGATTTTGTACGGTAAACAACATATGTCTATACATAAATCAGATAGTATAATAAAAAATTATGCATATAACCAAACTGGTTTGTGATAACCACATCTACTTACAAAATCTTACCTAACTAAACATATAGTAGCAATATATTTAAACATATATGAAATTGCTCATTATAGGATTATAGAATATAATTTAATTACCAAAATATAATTAAAATTACTAATTTAATGATGCCTTTGAATCTACGTTGAATCAATGACTTCCCTTCCTTTTACTAATCTTGATTCGTTAGATTGCATGTCCGGAATCACCAACCTCTAACTATCAAATAGTATTATTTTAATTTGAAATATATTTGAGAAATTTGGAGTGGATTGAGAGCTATGTTTGAACCTCCAATATAGAAGGTAATGGCAGCCAAAAAGGTTAGTAATTATTTTTAGAGACATACATACATACATACATACATACATACATACATACATACAGGGTTGTATTAGAGAGAAACGAGGAAAACCTTTTTACCCATTCTCATTTTATCTCAACCCATTATCTCCAAGCCAATTCCCTATGTTTTAGCCACCCCTAGATCTTCCCACAACCAAAATTTTGCAGCCCTAATGATGAGACTTAAACCGATCTAATCCCAAACCAAAATACTATGCAATTAAATCTAATTTATTCGCTAGTCGATATTGTATATCGATCGATATATTTATAACTGTTATAAATATATATAACATTATTTATTCCTCAAATCATATTCAAATTTTGTAATTAATATTTCATAAATATTAATTAATTTAATTAATTTATAACAATTATAAATTAATTAAATCGTTCGGTCTTAAGTGAATTCAACATTTCGGCTGTGTAACTCTTGGGTGTAAATTTGGTCAGCGATTAACATCAAACTAGTATAATGTTAACGTTCACATGTCACTTAGTAGGTGGTGTGACATAATGGCCAAATTTACCGCTTACTCATTTTCGGTAAAATCCAATTTTAGTTTAATAAGCGTTACTTGGTTGTGACATTTGTTTACGCCAATTCTCTTCGTCAAAACTATATCACTTTGGACAATGAAATTTGGTAATAGTCAAAATTCCAACCTCATCCACATTCAACTTTATAGTCTAAATACAAAGTCCTTGGTTCAATAATAACAATTATTATTAACCGAAATGCTCTGGCCAGAGACTTTGACTTTAAGTTGACTTGAGTTGACTGTGATACTAACCGCATATAACCGAGGAGACGAATCCTCTCTTGAATAATGCTTCACTTCCAATACTTCCACTCGACCCAACTATAGTCACTCGATGGACACCATGCCATGATTTGGCTATCATCAAAGCGGAGCTTTCATATTGAAGATCCACAGTATTCTCAAGTCAAGAGAACTGCGTAAATCAGTCACATCGATATTTTTTGTTTGGCCTTAGTTATATTAACCAACAGATTACTATCGAGTGAGTCGTTCCATAGTTATCCAATAACTATTAGTACGTAACCCCTAGGTGCCCCCAGCAGTCATGACTAATACACTGCCTAACATTTGGAGAGCGTTACGTACTCCAGTCTCAATGGATACATCGATATCCAATCTCGATGCATCTTGACTAGGAACATTTAAAATGTTATATTTGTTTCGTTGTGATAAATTACTCACGGTTACAACACTTTGTAACTACTATCACAAAATATACCATTTATGGATTTTTCTATTAAATATACTTTTAATTAAGTTAATTAATTAATATAATCACATTATATCAAGTATATAATAGGAAGAAAATACCTTTTATTTCGAACAAGATTGGCCAACGAGTTAGATATATGTAACAAATTACATAATTGCCCCAAGGGCATACCCCTAACTCTATCAATCTCCCACTTGCACTTGGGGTCAATTATGAAATCTAATTCCAACTTCTCCAATCAATTTTCTCAAAACTAATTAGGTCAGTCCCTTAGTGAATGGGTATGCTATTATGTTTTAATTATCTACTTTGTCGACTAACTCTTTCTAACACTGATAAACTGCCTTTATCATGTGGAATGATTCGAAGTATGTCTTTCGACTTCTAGTGAGCTTTAAGTTCTATCATGACCAATTTCATGACATTGTTATCTTATAACAATATTATGAGATTCTCAACACTTGGAATCACCTTTGGCTCAGTTATAAATTTGTGCATTTACATCTATAGCGGTTTATTGTAGTGCTATTCAAGTTATTGTTCTCAACATTTCGTTGAATCGAGCACAATCACTTTTATTTTGAAACATTTTCAAAATAAAGATTTTAACTTGAATTTTATCTTTGACATGTTATACTCAGTATCACTTATAAAAGTTTGTGTCCAAACGTTCCATCATAACGAGTTCTTTGTTTCTATAAACAATTCTCTAGTACTTCATAAATACGTGAGAACACCTCAAACAACCATTTAGTGATATCAATTTGGATTTTATATTTGCTCCATGTATCAAATACATAAACAAAACACAATATCATACACAACATAACCCGTATGATAATTCCTATTGCTAATGCATAAGGAATCCAACTTACATGTTCTCCTTTTAATAGGGTGCTCTTATATATCGTTTTGGGACAATCCCTATATCTTTTATACTCACTATAAAAGACATCATTTACAATCCAAAATTGAGTATTAAAACAACTAAAGTTGATTTTAATATAAGCATATTGTTAAAATCAACAACATGTTGTTTACTTATAGCTTAGAAATATCAATGTACCTTTTAATGTTCTTTCTTATGAACACACGCTTCCTCTACACTTTGATAGAAAATCAAACTATTTGATATTTCTATCAAAATACTTATTCAATCTTGATTCTTGTAAAATGATACATTCTATCACTTCTTGGATCATATCCAAAGACTCACAAACCCAATATTGCTTCCATTGACTTCGAGGCATTTTTGGTTAATATGTGTGAACGGCTTACTCTAAATCATTATTTAGAATTTCCTGTTTCAATACATAAGTACCAAACACTAAGTCTTATTGAGAGATAATTTTTTGAGTAAATCTGAATTAACTTGAGCATGTTGAATACCAAATCTGTTATGCTAATTTCAACAATTGAAATTTGCGATATTATTCTTATCAACATTGCTCATTTAATTCCAACCACATTAGTCTTTCCAATAAAGACACAATCTCGGTTGATGGATCACATCTCTTTGGTTACGACCACTAAAATCATATTTTGAAGCGTACTTGGAATTCTTTCAGATCTGCGCATCATACCATATAGAGTCAACAATCTTAATGGTTTAAGTGAACAACCAAGGGTAATGTATATTTTCGACATTAATAAGAAACTCATAGTTTCTCTTCGATGTACGAGAATACTTATTAGACATTCTAATGCTATGTGTTCATTTATGTTAGTTAATTTCACTTCATCTCATATAATCAGTTCTATCTATGGATCGGATCCAATTCCATTTAACTACCAAAAATTTATCAAAGAAATTCCTTCACAATGAAGTTGATATATCTTGAAACAACAATTGTTTCTTAGTGCAAATAGAATAGGGATTCAAAAATGCTTTACGAACCTTTTTTATTTATAAAACTGATTTTAGTTTACAAAAATTATGTTCAAAACATAAATATGTCATTTGATGATAGACCTTTCCAAAAACTTTTGGAGATTCATAGAAGATCCCTCATGAACGATTATTACGTGCAACCTTTCGACTCGCACAACCTGCCAACTCGTTGGCTTAGGATATGTTGGGATTTCTTACAAACCCTTATCTTGTATGATTTTGTAATAGATGAAATAATATCAACCTTCTGTACTAATCTTAAGTACATGACCTTATAGAAAGAAACTAACTCAACGTCACTAATAATTAATCATAAATTGTCCAACAATGTCTGATTACTCCTTATCGATGCATCATTATGTATCACATGGAGGAGTGATTTTGAGATTGAATCTATATTCATTTTTAGGTACATTGGGAACTCTTTCCAATATACTCACTTATTCGACCAAATCAAATCATTTTATTCTATTGCATGTTATTTTATTTACTTTTCTTTTATATTCTATGATTTTATAATAAACTTACTACATTTGTATCTAATACACATGTTCATGTTGGTAGTAAATCATCGATGAATATAACAAAGTATATGGAACCCTTTTGGTATTAATAGACTTGTGATTGCATACATCAATATGTATTAATTCAAAGAGTTCATCAACTCTTAAGATGCTCCCACTGAATTTGTGCATAGTCATTAATAGTTTGAGATATAATTAACCTGTATCATATGATTCATAATCATATAGTAAAATTATTTCTCAAAACTAAGGCTTAGTCTATAATTCCAAAACAACTGTAATAATATTAGATACATATGTATTTTTGTTGCATACATTTACTATGAAAACAAATTCCGTAATATAGTTCTATTTCATAATGAATATTCATAATACTCATATTGAAATATAGTATATCTATTTTGCAGTCAATACCAAAAAAAATATTATTTCACAAATAATGTTCGGTACATTTTACGAAAACAATTTTCATAATTTGATGCAATTATTAGGTGCTATATGGCATGCTCCCACTATTTCCGCCATAACTATAATAGCATACTAAATTTAGAGGTCCACCATTCACTTAATATTGTTAATATTGTTTGCTTATTTCATATGTTGCAACTAGTTTATAGAGGAGAGTTCTTTGATCAAATATCTTGAACTCAAAGAAATAAATGTTATAGAAAACAATTTTCTATATGAACATACATTTCGGAGTAAAAATCATATTTCATATTCCAATATTAAGTATCAGCTATTCTTACAATTCTTGTTTCCAATGTTTCTCTATGAAGCAGAAGTGACTATTCATTATCTTTATTCCAACTTTACCTTAAATTGCATCTATTCTTATATATTCGTTTTTCTTTCAAATGGTCAAACTATTCAAAAGAAAACCTTACTACAATATCATAACAAACCTTTTACAAAAGCGCATTCGATTATTCTTAATGTTTAAGACATCAAATATGTTGCATTCTATGTAAACCTATCAAGATGACATTTCAACGATTGAGGTTTTAGATGTATCTCGTAGTTTATGGTCTTGTGTTATATTAACATAATGTGATCCTTTTGAAATCATTCAGGTTGCATGATCTTAAAATACCGTTTATTGGCTTACTTCAAATGAACTAACTTCGAAATATTGGACCCCACAAACTATGATTGTTCACCATATAACATTTATATGGGAAAGTACATGGATCAAATATCCATAGTCTTAAATTGCATTTAGAGTTCAAAAACTCATAAAATGCAATACACGGTCTAAACAAAATAAACATATAAGTGACCAACTTACGAATGTATTAAGTAGTTGAAATTGGGCACTTGCATGGGTATAGAAACATTATATAACATGCAATTAGAATTATTAGTAAGTATATATTTTATTTCTATTTGTCAACTTTCAATTCAGTTTGTTTATATATGTTAATGTACAAACGTTTTATCAATCATATTAAATGCACAAATTTATCATTGTAGATAATTATAACATTATATAGCATATGTTCTTACAATATTAGAAAGGTTAATTGTTACATATAAGTCTTAAAACTTCACTAATGGGTGTTAGGACTCGTGTGTTTTGGTATTCTGACCTTGAGTTTGCTCAATAAATCATAGCCCCACAAATGATGGATAACTCCTTATCGATTGTATCATATACAATTCCTAATCCATTTTCCTTGTTCTAATCTCATTTCGACCTTAAGTTTGCTCAACAAATCGAAAAAGATTATTCACTCATACCTACCATGTCGTGATGGCCGAAGTATAGTATATGTACCTTGAGTTTGCTCAACAAATATATATAGTTATCTTAACTCATTTGTTCAATACATTAATAATACTACGCGTAACATCTCTAGCTTGAGTTTGCTCAACAACTAAGGAGTATGTAAGTAATTTATTAATATATATATGGTAGAGGACAACATTATATTTAAGATTCATAATCTTCACAATATATATTGAGTGTTATCGACTTATAGAATAATATATTTCTTATGAAATACGCCAGTGATTCAAGTGTTAGACACATCATAAATCACGGTATATGTACATTTACATATGTATTTATTTCTCAAGTCTATTTGGGTTTCTTTAATGTTCCACATTTAGTTTATACACATATCATATAAGTTTTATTGTTATATAACTATTATATTTCATATTACTTATATGATAGTCTTACGTATAATATATCATTAATTAAGTCTTATCTAATTAATTTTAGTCAATTAACTCTTTAATTAATTTTAAATTAGTATTCCAATATAACTTTTATATTGCACATATCTACTATAACATTTATAGTGTATACTATAACCTTTATAGTGTAACATACATATATCTTATATATGTGAATTTTATTTAATTAATTAACCTTTAACTAATTTATTCAATTAAATAATTTTTATTAAAATTTATTGATTTCAAAATTTATCTTGTATGCATACACGTATACTTATGTTATCTTAAACATTTTAAAATAACATAACATATATCAACATATGTAATACATGCATATATGCATTAATTAATTAACCTATTTAATTAATTTATTTTATCGATCCTATTAGTAAATTTAAAATTTGAAATTATTAAATAAATATTTTCAAACATTTTGAAAATATCATTATCCTTTCAAACAATTTAAAAACTTATGTATTATTATAATTTTTATAATAAACATGTTTTATTTTAAATTTAACCATTAAATTTAAAACCTTTAACATTAATTTTCAAAACGATTATGAAAATTAGCCCAAGGCCCAAATTAAGTTGTGCCTTTTCTATTAGGAGCAACCTTTGGGCTCACTTTACCTTTTGGTGGAGGTCGGTAACCAGGTAGGACATGGTACTTGATTACTCAATTCCAATCCTAGACATTACCTTTCTAGACACCGTACTAAGTGGGCATGCTTAATTAGTTAGCCCTAATATTACTAATTTAGACCGCATAGGCTATTGGGCTCCGATACCATTATTGGAACTAGACTAGCCCGCAGCGGAAGTTATGGGTGAATTTCAAAAATTTTACCCTATTAGATCTTTTATTGGGCCTATGAAGTCTAACTGAATTAGAACATTTCTAAATTTCATTTAAATAAAATCATTTATTTTATTTAAATTCAAATATATTAAGATATGAAATAAATTTTATTTGATTTAGTTTGTACATAAATGTATCATATATATATATATATATATCTATGTGAGTGCATGTGTAATATAATAATCCGTGAAAGGTATAATATGTCCATATGTAGATGTTGGGATTTACATCGCAACAGACATATTAGCTCATTTTGTATGTCATGTATGTTGTCCAAATATGTGCATGTATATGTGTTACAATATACACACACACACATATATATAAAGAGAGGGAACAATTATTAAAAATTATTTATAATTCAAAATTAACTTGGTTTTGCAAACATAATAATTTTAGTATTTTAATTTGTATATAATATGAATAAAATAATGTTTTCATCCATAAATAATTAACATAAAATAATCTATTGAGGAAAATTGAAATTTTACAATTTTCGAAAATCTAGGATCATAAAATAGAGCTTAGGAAAAATCTGAAGATTTTTCAAAGTTGAAATATTATTTTTAAAAACAAATACACTGATTTTGGCAATAATTATTTAATATAAAATAATATATTATTAAAGATTCAAAAATTTTAAATTTTAGAAATTCTAGGATCATGAATGAAAGTTTATGAAAAGTTTGAAATTTTTTTCAATTAAATTATTATTTTTAATAAATCATAAACAGTTTTTCCAAAATAATATTAATTATTAAAAATAATAAACTTTATTTAAAATTCCTATATTTTTTCTATATGTTTCAAAAATGATATAATTTTTTACAAAAATATAAAATTGAATTTTTAATGTAATAATTATTTTATATATAATAAAAATTCAAAAATTCAATAAATGTTAATTTAAAAATGTGAATATTTGTATGATAATTAATTTTCGAATTTTTAAATTCATATTATGTACAAATAAGTGTACTAAATTTTTTAAATCATATATATATCTTATATATGCATATATGGTATTATGAGAGAGAAATATACACTAATATATATATATATATATGAATTTATCAATAAATATATATAAAACAATTGTTAATGAAAAAATTGACTTTGTATAGTAAACAACATTTGTGCATACATAAATCAAATAGTATAATAAACAAATTATGCACATAACCAAACTGGTTTGTGACAACCACATCTACTTACAAAATCTCACCTAACTAAACATATAGTAGCAATATATTTAAAAAGATATGAAATTTCTCATTATAGGATCATAGAATATAATTTAATTACTGTAATATGAATTAAAATTCATAATTTAATGATGCCTTTGAATCCATGTTGAAGCAATGACTTCTCTTCCATTTACTATTCTTGATTCGTCAGATTGCATGTCCAGAATCACCAACCTCTAACTATCGAATAATATTATTTTAATTTGAAATATATTTGAGAATTTTCGAGTGGATTGAGAGCTATGTTTTAACCAGCAATGTAGAAGGTAATGGTAGTCAAAAAGGTTAGTAATTGGTTTTAGATATATATATATATATATATATATATATATATATATATATTTTGTTTGTACCAAAATTGGGCACAACACTCTTCGGAAGTTTTTGAAGAGATAAAATGAAGAAATTAAATGGAAAAAGAGGATTATCTAACAAAAACTCCAAAAACAGATAATGAAGATAATAAAAACGCACAGAAACATAAGAATTTAGAGTGGTTCGGCGTATTGCCTACATCCACTATGAAGTTGATCACTTTATTGATGTTTCTTCGACGATTACAATTGATTTCAACGAATAACAGCAGGTTACAATGGATTACAGTAGTAAAGTTCATTTGCTGCAGTAGTAATGGAGGTTAGGATTGAATCCGGCAGAGTCTGGGCGTTGGAGCGTCAAAAAGATCTCTTTTCTGTTGGCTCTGGGGATCTATTTATAGGTGTAGGAGATTGATATTTCGCTCAGATCTCGGGAGACTTCTTTTGGCACGTGAGTGGGCCCACGTGACCAACCCCATGAAGTTTCGACCCGATCCGTGATCGATACGGACAGATTTTGTATCGATCAATATTTCATCCAATGGAGTCGAAACTTGTTGTGGACATTATTTAGCACGCGCGTAAGCTCCTGTGAAAATTTGGTGGCATTTGGTTCGACTCGATCATTTTGACTCGATCTTGTTTGAATCGATGGCTGCGTGTGCATGTGAGTTGACATGGCGCTTGAACTTTGCCTCATTCGTATCGAAGTCCGTTGCCCAGTTCGAGTCGATCAACAGCTTGCCTCTTCGTATCGATCTGTAGCATGCCTTGTTTGTATCAATGATGGTGGCTCTGTTCGCATCGATGAAGGTAGCCCTTGTTTGTATCAATCAAAGTCACTTCGACTTGATGGATATGAACAAGCAACATGGTGATGGGTATGAATATTGCAATGCTCGATGGATACGAACAAAGGATAGCTGATCGATACGAACAAGAAATCAGCTGATCGATGCGAATAAAAGAGTGCCTTATCGATACGAACAAGGCATATTCCTCTGGTGGATACAAATTGTGGTTCTCCTGATGGATTCGAACTCGATCGATTCGAACAGTGGCCAGTCGATGGATTTGAACTCAATTGATTCGAACAGTGGCTAGTTGATGGATTCGAACTCGATCGATTCGAACAGTGGCCAGTCGATGGATTCGAACTCAATTGATTCGAACAGTGGCTAGTTGATGGATTCGAACTCGAGGATGTTTTTCATCCAATCTTGCATCGATCATAACTTGAGCATATGAACTTGGATTGACTTGAGATTTGGAGTGCTGACTTCCATGGCTTCGCTTGTCATGCCTTGTCGATTGTAGCTTGATTCGGACTTGGACAAAATTCATCGATATCCATAGTGAGCCTGCATATAACCGATCTATAAAACGAACGATCATTGGTTTCTAGTCAGGTTCTTGGTGTCACGGCCTTGCCAAAAGGCGGGATAACATTTGCCACCCAAAGTATGTCTTGTGGAAACATGACGTGCTTTGAGAAGATGCAACCTTCGTTCCGAACAGTTTTCGTCTTTTCGATGAAAGTTGTAATCTTTGACTGATTTCCTCAGTAATGTAAATTGTTGATTGTCAACTGTTGTACCCTGTATTGTTGTAGTTGATTGCTGCTTGACTGAGATTAGCTGTTTTGTTGTTGTAATCGTCATCAGATAAGTATCCAATTCCTGTGAATGTTAAAAATTGAATATTAGTCCGACGTATATGCATATACATTAATCTGACGCTCGCTGACGTTCACGAGTCGTTGTCAGTTTATCTCATATCGAATTCCGTATCGATCCTCTCCTGAACCGATGTGAAATTCGAATTGTAACAACACTCGATGGTTGTTTTGAATGTTCCTTCGTATCGGTCCTCTCCTGAATCGATGTAAAAGGTTGGAACATTATCTTTGCATCGATATACATCGCATTGATGGATACGAAATGAAAATTTCGAATCGATGGATGTGAGGTTTAATGGATTTGAAACGATCGTTCGTATCGATGGTGTTCAACGCCTTCAAAACAACCCTTGCTGTGTATTTCGAATCGATGGACCTGGTGTTATTGGATACGTATAGACAATTCGTATCGATGGGTACTGGCCTCTGAGAGCTGTGATTGGATGGATTCGAACTGCACAGTTCGTATCGCTGCACTTGGGATGGAGTCGAAAATGATTGATACGAACAATGGCTTCATATCGATGGATTTGGGTAACTCAGAAAAACCTTCGTTGGCAATTTCGCTTCGATAAAAGCTCGAGTTGATGGATTCGAATAGCTTGTTCGAATAGATCCCTTGGTAATATTTCGCAACAGGTCGAGATTATTGGGAGGTGAATCGTTTCTCCCTTCACACTCGAGTCCATATAAATACTGTGGACTTAGCCTTTTTTTCACTTTTTACTTTTTACTCTTGCGGTTTGCTTTCGTATCGCTCTAGAGACTTGGAAAAGAAAAAAGAAAAACTGTTCTTGCCTTTGAATCGATTCAAACTCTCAATTATTCGAACGAACTGCCAGATTTAGGTAATCCATTAAACGAATCCAATCGCGTAAACGATGAGACTCGATCTTTAACATCAAATCACTCAAAGTCGTGGTCGATCCTCGCGTAGTTGATATTGGATCCGGGTGGGAGTGGAGTTGAGGAAGGCCATGGCGTTTATGCCATTTGGGGAAGAAGAAGCAAGGAGGGATACGAAGGAGTCGATCGAAGATTCGTCGGTCTTTGCTTCATGTCGATCTGGAGTAGGGGCTTCGAGATGATGAGATGGAGGCCTTCGTATCGATCGATGGCTGAGCTTTTGCATCGAATCGAGTGTTTCGAACATGTAGATCGATACAAAGGGGTTGCGTCTGATCGATTCAAAATCCAGAATTTCCGATCGATACGAATTATGCACCACGGGGATCGATACGATGGTGACCAAATTGATCGATATGAAATGGTCACCCTGGGTCGATTCGAAGTCCTTAGCCTTAACCGATTCGAACTCTCATACGGATGAATATGAATTGTTGCTACGAACCGAGCTTTTGTGATCGATACGAATTGAACCTTAAAGAACTTGTAATCTCTTGCACACTTGAAAAAATGACTCCGACGAGCTTCAAACTTGCATAATTGGACTTGTTTGCACAAAAAATGGACAAACACCTCAAAGTCGTATGATTTAGTAGATCTTATGTTGTTCTTAGTGGTTTGAGTGATTTATGCAAATATATGAAAAGGAGGGGCTAAACTGTAAAAAGACACGCAGATTTATAGTGGTTCAGCCAGAATGTGCCTACGTCCACTTTATATGTTATTTCTCTTCTCTTGTTTAGATTACAAGTACAAAGCTTTGATATAAGTAAAAGAAAGTTGTTTGAAAGTTCCCTCCGTGCTTGAGCTTTCAAACTTGTCCCCCATTGTTGTACCCCTGCCCCTCTATTTATAGAGTGAGGCTGGGGGTAGGGGTCTTGGATGTATACAGCTGTTGATGGGCCCGGGCTGAAACAATCTGGCCTGGCAAATTTGGTTTGGCAATGCCTTGGTTCGGTAGTAGTTGGTTGGAGATGAGGTCTTGGTCTGGTAGTACTTTGGTTCGGTGGGACTTTGGTGGAGTGGTTGGTTCGGCAGTGTTTGGACCGGTAGTGGATGGAGGGTTGCTGGTTTGGTAGCATTCTGGTTCGGTGGAGGTCGATTCGGCAGGGAGGCTTTGTAGTTGGTTCGGTCAAGTCTGGTCCGGTAGGCAGTGGAGTTGGACCGGAGGCAAGTGGTCCGGTGGGAGCTTGGAGAAGCATGGTATGGCGTTGAGTTGGTCCGGCATCTAGATGGTATGGAGATGGTTTGGTCCGGCTATGCTGGTCCGGTGGTGAGAATTCACCCAACATTTGCCCCCCAAAGTGGGGCGTATGCTGGCATACGGCTTACTTTGTTTTCTTGGTCATCTTCATTCGGTCTCTGAGTGCCGGTCCAGTTGGTCCGGTGTCCTTTATTTGCCTATAAGTAGAGGTGTTAGGCCTTCGTCATTCTTCACAAACCGAGCCAAATCATTTGCCGAATCAAACCCCTGTTTTCACCTGATCAAAGTGCTAGCCGAACCGGGTGAGAATTCTTTGCTACCGAATGAATTTTTTTACCGAATGGGCTTGAAGTTTTAATACCGAATGGACCCTAGTTGAGAATGCCGAATGAGCCTTATACACTTGATTTTTTCATTTTTCATATCACGAGCGAAATTCCGGACTACATGTACTTGTTTGTTTATTTCCTCTGTTTTAACAACATGTTCTTCCGATGTTGTAGATAATGTCTCATAAAGCAGAAACTCGATTAGATAAAAAGAAATCCCAGGGCGAAGGAGAATCTTCCGCAGTGCCCCCTGCTCAGCCAGGACCGGAACGTCACGGAACTGCCCCGAGATCATTGGTGGACGGGTACGGCCCTCAGGAACTTCTGAACTCCCCGCCCGATTGCTTTCCCAGCTCCCTTAAGGAAGAGCAGCTTGATGTCATCTCCCGTTCTTTCAGAATTGATAGGGCGCGCATGCTGTTGCCAGGGAGAGAAGTTATGCCATACGACCCTCCCGAAGGGTATTTTGCCTACAGCAGATACCACTGTATGTGTGGTGCCATCCCGCCTCTTTATGCTTGGGTACTCAGCTTTCTTACATATCTAAAGGTGGCCCCATTCCAGCTTCAACCCAACTCTTATACTATACTGGTGAGCCTCTTCGTCATCTTTCAGAGGAAGCACGGGCATGCTCCTTCCAACCGGGAGATCCGGTACTTATATAATCTGAGGGGCTATAAGAAGGGGTCCCCATACATCAGCTTGGAGTCAGCTGTAACCTTCAAGCCGGTCTTGGATCTGTATTCTAAGTACAGCATGTTCAAGAAGGAATGGTTCTTTGTCAGGGACGACTCTGTTTCTATTCGGCGTTTCACCTCTGGATGTAAGTTGATGCTTTATTTATAATTTCCATTCTGGTTGCGATGCTTCTTCTCATACGTTTTCATTTCTTGCAAGCGACAGGTGGCTTTGCGGTTGTGGAGACTGATCGCCTAGTTCAGATGGCGGCTGAGATAGAAGCTATCCCCGGGAGAGATAGATCGGCTGCTTACCTGATTAGAAATGCGACTCTTCTGGAGTATAATTTGATCCTTCCACAGCAGTCAGTAGTCAAGCAGAGTGAAACGGCGGAGGAGAGGGCGGCTGCTCAAGTTAAGGGAGGTGTCACAGTAGAGAGTGGCAAGAGGAAACCTTTCTCAAAATCTCCAATGGTCGGAGGTAAGAAGCTTAAGAAGTCGGATGGTCCTTCCCCCAGCACTTGTCCACTTACTCCGGGGAAGGAAGATGTGGAGGAGGAGAGAGGTGAGGGTGGAGATGACCGGAAAGGTGGTGATGGTGGCGATGGCATCGGGGCCTTGCTTCCTGGGTAAGCAGGCGAGATTCAGGAGTGGACGGATGATGCATTCCACCAAGCTTTCGAGGGGCTGGATGGAGAACCGGCTTTGGTAGAGAAATCCGGGAAAGCTGACAAGGCCGGGACCGGTGCAAGCGAGTCTTCTCAGACTATTCTAGCCAAGGTGGCTCCGACGACTCAAGGTGAACTTTTGACTCCTGCAGGCTCCATTTATGATAGGGATTTAGGAATATTTTATGATCCGCTCCCATCCTGGAATGAAATCCAGGACTCATTGCAGTATCCTACTCCTCCCCAGGGTTTGTATAACTAATGTGTTTCCTTTCTTCTTTTAACTTTTAATTTACCGCGTTTCTCGAATTATGGATCAATGTAAGCTTGTGACACTTGTTCTTCATATCAGGAGCAGGTAAAACGGCCAAGGCCTCAGATCTTCGGCACAGGCTTGAACAATACAAGCTCTCCAAAGCTTCCGCCAAGCCGAAGCCTTCGACCCACCGTTCCGGGGATGTAGTCGGCTACCGTCCTCTTCTCGGGGTTATTGAAGAGGGTATTCAAAAGAGAAAGAGGAGTCATCCCTTATCCGAACCTTCACTTGGTCCTCAGCCCCCAGTTCAGCCTCTTCATGATATCACGGAGGAGGATACTGAGTTCGCACTCTCTCCGCACCCGTCTAAAAATCCTACCATTACTCAGATTGATCGTCCTGGCTTGGCTCGTAATCCATTTGCGGGTCATCCTGATCTGGATCCAAGTTCCCATGATATTACCTTTGATGAGGTTACCGGTGAGCACCTTCTTCCCCGCAATCCCATGGTACAGGTGCTTGATGAGGCCAAGTCCTTAGATCTCGATTTACTTACTACTCGGATAGTTACCATGGGAGACGAGGCCAAGGCTAATATTGATCGGGTGGCGGAGGAGACTAGGAAGCTGTTGGGGCATCATGCCCGGTTGGTTAAGGCTGGAGAGGAGATTGGGAGTGCCAACATCCGACTACGATTGATGGTTTCGGACTAGGCCAAACAACTTGCTGATCAGGCTATTCAGATTTCTCAGCATGAGGCTGCCTCCGGGCAGTTGAGGAAGACTATGGAGGAGGCTAGTAAGGCGGAATTGCGGAAGATGGAGGCTGCCTTCAAGGAGCGGATAAATATGGCCATCTCGACAGTGGATGAGGTTCGGAGGGCGGATCTTGAGCAGGTAGAGGAGCTGTCGGGGAAGCTTGAAGCTGTAGAGCTTGCTTAGGTCAGGCTAAAGGAGGAGATGGAGGTGATGAGGAGGTCCCTTCAGGCTGACTGCTCGCGATACCGACTGGAGAGGGATGCTGCCATTGCAAGGCTATCGGTTTCTGAAGCTTGTATGAGGGAGTTTGAGGAAAATGAGGGGATGATGGATGATATGCTGCAGGATATGTACTTTCGCATTTGGAAGCAGGGCAGCTTATCTTGGATGGACGACTACCCCCGGGTTATGGCTAGGATTTACCTCAGGGCTTTAGAGGAGGCCAAGGCTGAGGCGGATAAGGAGGGTGGAGCGGCCTTTAGGATGGATGCGGTAACCGCTCAGTTCACCAAGGAGGAGAAGATAGCGGTGAAGGAGGGGATGAGGTTGTTTGCAGCTGAGGAGGAAGGCGTGGAAGTAGGGGATGACGAACAAGATGATCAAGGGGAAGTTGCTGGTAACCTTTTCTTCTTTAGTTTCTTCTTTTGTTAACTCTGTTTGCTATGAGACCTAATGATTCCATTCTCTAACCGAACAGGTAGGCAACAGGATAAGGTCAATACTCCGACGCAGCCGGCTCCTTGATTGGACTTGGAAAATTCTTTTTGTGGACTTGACATGGTTGTATATGTTAGTCTTAAAACAGTAGAGTAACTCTTAGGTTGTAATTTTTGCTACTTGTAATAAATAGCTCTATTCTTGATGTGTAATTTTTTAACTTAAGCTGATTTTGTCGTCTTTTGAATGTTTTTGCTATTTTGACATGTCGTATGAGAAATATAGCTATGCATATTCTTGTAATTAAATTGTGTTTAATGACAAGTTCTTGCTTAAAGCATAGTTTCATGCCTTATAATGCTAGTGTGATGTATGAATAAATTATAGTCAGGAATTTGTATAAAAGAAGAAAATACCGCCTTTCATGTTCTAATTGTAGATGGCAGTTTTGAATATTTTTGTACGGCCAAGGATGGAGCTCAGTTGAATGTCCTGCTATCCAACCGTGAATTCCCATTCCCGCTGGTGAGTATCTTCTACTCTGTGTCCTGTACTTCAGGGATTGTTATAGAGGATAGGAGAAAAGTTCTTTAAATAGAATTCAAATATGTGAAATAGTAAAACTTCCAATCACGGAAGGCCTTCGATGTGCTTAAGTTCGTGGCAAACGGGCTTTGTAGTCACTTTCCCTAGCTGTGGGTCTTGGAGACATTTGTCACCCATCTTACGCCTCCGCAGGGAGTTAATTCTTTTTTACCACAGCCGCACTTAAGACACATCGGAGCTGAGATCGCGCACAGTAACTACCCGGGCCATTATGGCCCGTAATCGTGGGTATTATTCGATTTACTATGGCCGGCTAGCGTGGGTGCCGATCGTCAACCGTGAACTACCCCTGGCTGGCCACACCTTATGTTGGGGTTTATAATCGGTTCACAGTTGCCGGCGAGCCGAACGCCGTAATGAGCTGCCTCGGTTATAGTCGGCCTTATCGGTGGCTTATAATCGGCTCATTACAGTTGGCTTTGAGGGCCGTCGCAAGCAATGAGTTAACCCGCAGCAGAGGGATGCCGGAGCAAAAGTGTCTCATTGGCAAGGGCATAGATTCGTATAGTACCTGTTAGGTCTTGTCCAGGAGAAGTCGCGCGGTGGAGCGTCTTGAATGAAAATGCTATTTGCACAGGATTTTGTTCAACAGAAAAGGATAAAGTTAACAAGCAGCCAAGATATGAAGGAACAAGTTAAAAAGAGACAAGTTTTTTTAAAGTGGTTCGGCACAAAAATGCCTACGTCCACTGATTCTCTTTGTTAATTCACTTCATATGGGCAGTACAGGTTAAGAAAAGTATCGACGAAGGTGTTGGATGTTCCATGCCCTCTGGAACAACTCCCCGTCCACTGTTGACAAAATATAAGCTCCATTGTGGAGATCTTTATGAATTACACCATCCCAGATTGGATCTAGTGCTCCGGGGCGAGGGAAGATTCGCTTGAGGACAAGATCCCCTTCTCGTAAGGTACGATGCTTGACTTTGGAATTGCATTGTGCTGCCACTTTTTGTTTGTGGGCTGCTGCTTTGAGGGCTGCATCATTTCTTCTCTCCTCAATTAGACCCAAAGACATGTAAAGGAGTTCTTCGTTCTCTTTTGGGTTATAGTGGATCCTACGGTGGGAAGGCACGATGGTTTCAACTGGGAGCATAGCCTCCGATCCGTATGCCAAAGAGAAAGGAGTATGCCCTGTTGATGTTCTAAAAGATGTGCGATAGGCCCACAATGCCGTAGGAAGTTCATCCACCCAAGCGCCTTTTGACTTTTCGAGTTTCTTTTTTATTAGAGTTTCGAAAACTTTGTTGACGGCTTCGACTTGTCTATTTGCCTGGGGATAAGCTACGGATGAGAAGCTTTTGTGAACGCCGTGCTCTCGGCACAAGTTGGCGAATTCTTCACTGTCAAACTGAAGTCCATTGTCTGATATGATTTTGAATGGGACTCCGTACTTGCACAGAACATTTTTGATCAAGAAGTTAATAACTTTTGCTGAAGATATTTTATTCAGAGGTTCTGATTCCACCCATTTGGTGAAATAGTCGACTGCCACTATGGCATATTTGGCCCCGCCTCGGCCCATTGGCAGCTCGCCGATCAAATTAATTCCGTGTCCTCTTGTATTGTGTAGAGGGAAGCTTTCCTCAAGATTTTCTTGACTTCGTTACGCCCGTTGGGTAGTGTGCCACTTTGTAATAGTCTCGGATGGGAGTCATCCATGTTGCTTCGAGATGGCTACTGCTCCAAAAATATCGCCGTCTCTCACGCTTGCTTGCTTCGCCAATTCGTCGGCCTCTTGGTTCTCTTCCCGAGGGATGTGTTTGACTAAGTAGTGGTCCAATCGACTGAGAAGTAACTTGGTCTTCTTTAAATATGCTATGAGTCATTCTTCTCGAGCCTGGAATTCTCCTAGTATTTGATTAACAATAAGTTGAGAATCGCTATGAAGACACAAAGAATTGGCTCTGATTTCCAAGGCTAGTTCTAATCCAGCTATCACTGCTTCATACGCTGCATCGTTGTTGGTGGAGAAAGTCAATGAGTTGTTCCTTCAACTCTGTTTTTAGTTGGGACCCGATTTTCAATAGTCTACTCGAGTCATGTTTGTTTATAGATACAAATTCCATAGCCTCTGCAGGCTCGGCGGTGGCCTCCTCCTCCCTGTCCCTGGGGCCTAATTCATTGAAGGGATCGCTGGTATATCGAAGAGGAGGGGCTTTCTTTAGTTGCTATGCTTCCAAAATTTTTGTGCAGAGGGCAACCTCTACGCTCTTCCCTTTATCCTTCCTGTGGTTGTTGCGAAGTTCAGTTACATAGCAGTCTCGAGCAACATCCTGGTCTCCCTCTACTTCCCCTACTCCGTTGTCCGTTGGAAATTTCATCTTTATGCACTATGGGGCCAGGACAATTTGAAATTCAGACAGGGCTGACCTTCCCAAGAAAGCGTTGTAGTTTCTTTCTTCTGATGTGTTCTTCAATCAAGTCCTGGAGATGATGGCATTCATTGGTATCATGCCCATGAGATTCGTGGAAGCGACAGAACTTTCCAGACTTCTGTGCGTTATCTGATTCCTTCTTGTATGGTGGACGTTCGTATCTAACTTCGCCTTGGGTGGCAATGAAGATGTTTTTCGACGTTTTCATTCAAAGGAGTGTAAGTGTCGAATCTCGGTCCTGGCCGATATAGGCGCTTTTCTCCCTTCTTGCCCCAGCATTGTCTCTAGAATCATTTCTTCGAACGTCCTTTGCTACAGCGGGCGCGTTGCTGTGAGTTGCCTTATTTTGTTGCCCTGACTGCCCCTCAGTGGCAGCGTCTTCAAGCCTCATATATTTCCTGGCTTCATGGAAGAAATCGGGTAAAGTAGCTGGTTTTTCTTTTGTTAGTCTTCTAGCGAATTTAGTATCCGGATGCACACCACTACAGAGGGCCATTAAGACAAGCTTCTCATCGGCATCTTGGACTGCGGCCGTTGCGGCATTGAATCGGGTTAAATATTGCTGCAGCTTCTCTCCAGGTTTCTGTTTTAAATTGGATAAGGAATAAGCGTCCTTGGGTTGTTCCACATGAATGCGGAACTGGCTGATAAACTTTTCTTTCAACATCTCCCACGAGCTGATAGATCCTTAGGGTAGATGGCAGAACCAGGAGGTAGCTAGATCTGCTAAGAATAGTGGAAAGCATTTGCATAGTACTCCCTCTGTTGCTCCACTCATGAGCATATGCTGTGTGTATCTCTGTAAGTGTACAACGGGGTCGGAGGTTCCTTTGTAAGGTTCCATTGTTGGCATCTTCCATTCTCGGGGGGTGATAGCAATTTCGACATTGTGGGCGAAAGGGCTGGTTACCCTAGCGCCTATCCCTCGATCTCTTTGATCCCGTTGGACGCACTCTCTGAACAAGCGTGCCATCCTTTCATCAGAATTTGGAGCAGATAGAAACGAGTTCGGTTCTGTTTTGTGGGAATGATTCCGTCCAGATGACCTGTAGGGATGGTACCGTCTATCATTCCTCATATTTTCCAGTGGCTGCCTTTGGTGTTCTGGGAGCATGCTAGGGTCAGCTACAGTTGGCCCTTGCCTTGATCTTCCCCTGCTGGGTTCTGGTCTAAGCACTTCCTCGGTTCCAACTTCGGGCTGGATTCTAGCTCGGCCCTGTTCATTGGCATTTCCGTGGTTAGGCAGTATGACCGGCTCAACTACAGTTGACCTCCGCCCGGTGCCTCCCCCGTGGGGTTTGGTTCCAAGCGTTTCCTCAGGCCTAACTTCGGGTTGTGCTCGATCTCGGCTCCTACCATGGCTGCTTCTACCGTTAGCTCCTTCGAAGAAGGAAGATCTTTTTTGTCTTTGAGATCCTCCAGACTGGGATTCACCCCATGACTCAGTGTTGTGGTTGGACTCTTCAGCATCCCTTAAGCGTGACATGAGATGGTCCACCAAGGCTTCCTGCTGGAACGTGAAGCGGTTAGTTACTTCAGCCACAACCCTGTCTAGATCTGCCCTAGTAATTGTTGCGGGCTGTTCTGTGGCAGGAGTGGTCGGATTAGCATGTCCTTCATTTGGTACTGCTGCTGGAGGGGGACGATTTACTTGATCTATGTCCACTGGATCTGGAAGACTACTGGATGCGATGTTTTTTTTTCTTTGTTAACATCTTTTCTTGGTTTGGGAGGCATGTTTTCCAAGTGGCGAACAATGCTGTTAGGAAAAATGTTAAGTGGATGAAGCTGAAGCTTCGAGCTTTTAGCTCTCAATGAAAGCACCAAAAATGTTTGCACAAAAAATGGACAAACACCTCAAAGTCGTACGATTTAGTAGATCTTATGTTGTTCTTAGTGGTTTGAGTGATTTATGCGAATATATGAAAAGGAGGGGCTAAACTGTAAAAAGACACGCAGATTTATAGTGGTTCAGCCAGAATGTGCCTACGTCCACTTTATATGTTATTTCTCTTCTCTTGTTTAGATTACAAGTACAAAGCTTTAATATAAGTAAAAGAAAGTTGTTTGAAAGTTCCCTCCGTGCTTGAGCTTTCAAACTTGTCCCCCATTGTTGTACCCCTGCCCCTCTATTTATAGAGTGAGGCTGGGGGTAGGGGTCTTGGATGTATACAGCTGCTGATGGGCCCGGGCTGAAACAATCTGGCCTGGCAAATTTGGTTCGGCAATGCCTTGGTTCGGTAGTAGTTGGTTGGAGACGAGGTCTTGGTCCGGTAGTACTTTGGTTCGGTGGGACTTTGGTGGAGTGGTTGGTTCGGCAGTGTTTGGACCGGTAGTGGATGGAGGGTTGTTGGTTTGGTAGCATTCTGGTTCGGTGGAGGTCGATTCGGCAGGGAGACTTTGCAGTTGGTTCGGTCAAGTCTGGTCCGGTAGGCAGTGGAGTTGGACCGGAGGCAAGTGGTCCGGTGGGAGCTTGGAGAAGCATGGTATGGCGTTGAGTTGGTCCGGCATCTAGATGGTATGGAGATGGTTTGGTCCGGCTATGCTGGTCCGGTGGTGAGAATTCGCCCAACAGGACTTAATCATTTCACCGCATATCTGATTGCCTATCGAAGCTCGTCGACGGAACCAGAACTTAACAAAATGATAGCAAATTTTAAATTGGATCGATCCCTAACATCTGGATGGCATGGCAGTGACGGTAATCGATGATGGTCATTCAGACTGAAATTCAAAGTCTTATCGTTCACATGCTTTCTCTAACTCTGTAGAATCTTTCAAGTGATATATAGTACCGCACTGCACAACACATTCTCACACTTTACACTGGGGGATGCACGAGCGTTATTGTCTGTTTAATGATGGTATTTCATAAGCTAGTTAGTCATGGAACCTTCAAGTTCACAACAGCAGGAAGTTCAAGGTACAATCCCTCCAGTAATCGAGATACCGGCCATCGAGGCCGAAGTCATAGATCCAGCTCCGGATTAGTTTCCAGGTGCCCGGTTCATTTGCAATCCATAGGACACTGTGTTGTCCGGCATTTCCGAAGATATGCTAGGACGGATATGCTTAAGACATGGCTTGTCGCTCGACGACGTATTGCTGCCAGGGCCAAATGATAGACCACATGCTCCCCCGGAGGGGTTTACTGTTTTCAACCGTCATGCCTACACAGCGGGGACACTTCCTCCATTTAATCAGTACATAAGGGAAATGCTGTCATTCCTTGCAATCGCTCCATCCCAGCTACACCCCAACGGATACGCCTTGTTGAATAGCACTTTCATCTTGTTTATGGAAATTCTCTTTCGACCACCAAAGTCGATCGAGATTAGATATCTCTTCAACATTAAGAGTCGCGGAGACAACCCTTCTATCACATTCTTGGAAGCGGTTAGGAACTGTCAGATTGTAACGGGATCCTGGGGGAGGCTGAGTTACTTCAAGATAGAATGGTTCTACGTTCGATGCCCCCTTGGATTCGCTAGGCGATGGTTGGATAGACGTAAGTGTTGCAGTCCTTCTCATGAATTATCGAGATAACAATAATCATTTCCAAAACTGACATACTTCTCTTCTTTTACAACCGCAATCTCACGACCTGACGGTGGGTATTTCAGAGAGTTAGTTCGGATCCTCCAGGTAGTTCTGGCTGAAGATAGGAACATTGACTTGGTTCTAACTGACAGAAACTTGAGAACTGTCGGGTTGATTGAACGGAGGCAAAGCATACGGCTGGAAGGGACAATTAGAACAGTCTCGAAGAAGCGGGTGAAACGCAAAGCGCCCGGTGTCGTAATACCTGAAGAAGTTGATCCGGAGAGAACGCCCACTGATAACGAACTCCAAGCTGGGCCTTCTTCCAACGTTCAAGATTCAGGAGGAAGGAGAAAAGGCAAGGCAGTTGCTCATAAGCGTTCTAAATCCATGAGACTAAAATCCGTGGTTATGTCTTTGCCCGTTCCTGGGATTAGAATTTCGGTGGCTCCTCCCCGCAAGTAGAGAATCCTTTCGAAGGGCTTACTGATATTCCGATTCCGGATTATGTGTCATTTCAACACGACACTGAGATGGAGGAGCTTGATAATGCTCTTGATCTGAGCGGGTCGCTTGCTGTGAGTGCGACCGATATTTTCGGTTGGTCTGGGGGTTGCACATACATACACTTCACTGCACTACATGATTCATAACTGTAAATCGTCCAACCTAAAAGATCGCTAACTTCTCCTTCATCTCTCACTTTCAAGTACTATGTCTTGGAGAGGATCAATGCTTGGGAGCCTTCTCTCGGTTCGAAATTCTTCCTCTACTTATTATGATTCCCGCAGGATAGATTCTGATAGAGGCCGCGATCGTGGGTACTCTAGTCAAGAGAGGTACGAGCGAGACAAGGACAAAGAATATAGACATCGATCTAGGTCTCGCTCTCCACCTCGTAGAATCCCATCTCCACCTCCTGTTCAGACTTCATATCCACCAGAGCCTCCAAGACATAGGCTATCCTCTCATACTTCTAGGTCTGAAACTCATCACCAGCGAGTTGAACCCGTGGCCCCCATAATTGCAGAGCAGGCCATTACTGAGCCCACGGGGGAAGGGGCTATTAAAATTGCTCAGCTGAGGAAGGAGTTCCCGAACATATGCTTTGACGGTTACGTCTTTCCACCTCACTTAAAGAGAATCCCATCTGGGGTGGAAAACACGATGCATGACTACATTCACGACGTCTACACCCACTATAGAGAGTGGGTAAAGGCTGTAGAGAAAGCTTCCAAGTTGGCCTTTGAGCGAGCCAAAGCGATTGAGAAAATGGAGTCCGAACTCGCTCAAAAGGACCGAATCATACAAGTCCTCAATACCAAGGCCGAGTCTTCTCGGAAATCTGAAATCGAGGCTACCAAAAAGGCTGACGAAGCGAATGTGGCGATAGAGAGATTAAGGCAGACTCATGTTGCCTTGGTGGAGGAGATGGGTCATAGAAATACTACGTTCACCGCCGAACGGGATGCAGCGGTTAAGGAACTTAACGAGCTTAAAGCCAAATTTGCTGACATGGCCAAGGAAAAGGATGATGCGAATAATGCAGCCCAGGAGGCATGCGAGCTGGCTATCTTGCTCCGGGATGAACGAGATGCGGCCGTGGCTAAGGTCCGCGTGGTGGAGACTGAGGTTGAGAAGAAGGTGAAATCGGCCGAGTCCAGGCTAGAAGCTGATATTGAAGACCTTCTCGTTGTTTACAACGCCAACGTGCTGAGGCACATGGGTCTATCCTGGCTCGATGATTATCCGGTGCATATATACAACGCATGGGGCCAATTAGTTAAAGAAGAGAAGGAGGCGCATTTGGGTGAGCCTGTAGATGAATTTGAACTCGAGAATCGCATTCTGAATGAAGATGAAAGGAAGATTCTCCACGAGTCAATGATTCTGCATGAAAAGGAAAGGTTCGGCACCCAGCACTTCGAAGTAGGAGAGGGTTTAGCGGCTGATCATCATGAGGCGAGTCTTGAAGTTCCAGTGTCAACTCAACCAGAACCCTTATCTGCGGTGGATCCCCGAGCTCTTCCTGCCTATAATCCGGATCAACCGCAGATGTCTCCGGCTACAGAGCAAGTTACTGAAGCCTTCAACCGCTTACAAGTCAAACTGAGGAAGGTATTCTAAACATTCCACATATCTGTCTTAAGTCGGAATCTTCACTCGAATTAAGTTCTAATAGTTCTCTTATTTTTTGTCCAGTGATCGATGCTGCACCATTCGTGCCTCCTGCTACTCAAGAATCATATCAAATGCAGGGGGCTATCGTTACTGAAGCGACCGCCGTGACTATAACTGCGCCTCTCGATGAAATTCAGGGAAGTTCCCTTGTTTTTGATGAGCAGCTGATGGAGGAACTCTTTCGCTGTCATGGCGATCCTTTAGCTGACTTGCCATTTGTCATGGGCGGAGGCGCTCCTGCTACGAGCTCTTCGATGCCAACCGCCGATGCTCCCAGCGAGGCCTGAGCTATTACTAAAGAGGAGATATTGGCCGAAATCGACGCTGAAATTGTGACGACCCGGCTTTTTCTCCACAAAAAGTCGTATCATCAAGAAGAAAGAAAGGGATAGAAAAGAGATAAGATAGAGAAGAAAGAAAGAAACACATCAGAATCTAAACAGCGGAACGAATAAATTATATTGATCAAATAAGATATTACATTGTATCATATACATCAGAGATACACAGCTTATACAACACATACTAGACAGTTATAAACATCTGTCTAGTCATTACAACTCAAATACAACTCAACAAATGACTCATACAGACTAACACAGCGGAACACTATATCTACGAACGCTGAAGCCTCCTGCTCCATTGCTCCTCCAAAGATTCGTCAAAGCAAACCTGAATCCCTTGGCTACTCGTAAAAATTTGAGTACCCAAGGTTTAATAAAACAGAAAATAAACACTTGGGTCAGACATGGGTCTGGTGTGAGTAAACGGTTTAAATTGCTTAACTTCAAAACCTTTTGAAAACAAAGGTATCACGTAAGACTCCCCATAAATAAACATGGGTAAGTTTTTACCTTACGCTAACCAAAACATTTGATAGGAAATCCAGTTATATTATAATAGGGTCTAGGGTTTTCAAGTAAAATACAGAAATAGCTGGAATGCTTACATCTCACGTTCCAACATAGTTGGGCACAACTAATACGTACGGTACTTATTGGATTGTGGATTCCATACAATGGCAGGGCTACTGGGGTACCTCCCGTCACAGTACGTGGCCTAGATCAACGTACCGAGGAGTACGCCCGCTCCCCTGCAACACAAGGCCGGAACATCCCTTACTGGATAATTCCCGCATAAGAAACCCCGCGGTTGTAGCTAGCAACCGCCCACACAGCCGAAATAAAAAGAAGGGACCTCTAGACAGGGGAATCTTATACTACTTGGGTGCTACCCACTAACCTTGCTGCACCTCCCCTGTTTTAGCCATTCCCGGTTGATGAGGCTTGAGGTCACGATTATCTTTAATCAGAACACATCACTTAGAATGCTCATCGTCCACCTGACGATGTGCTGAAAGCATTCAATCCATACAAGTTCGTTCCGGGTTCGAACGAAACCGAAGGCATTATCTCGTTACACTCGTTTTGGAATCACCCTCAGAATTAACGACAATAACCCTTGCACTCTGAATCTTCATCTTCACTTGATTCACGACCTATCGTTAATTTGGATCGATGTGGTATTCGGGTCTCCAGACCTGGAAATCCGGTATACGGAAACCCGATCCCGGTCTCATCGAAATCCAAAGCGTATCTTTTAAGGCCAAGTTGTTTTAAAGGTTAAAACAAATTCAATTCATTATCTTTATACACAAAGAAAGATAATTCACAACAGATAATCAACATTATCAGATAATCCATACAATTCAACTAACATCCATATCATACAGCATATATCTCATCAGAGATATCAATCAATGCCAAGTATTCAATACTATCACCCATTCATAAGTAATGATTTATATTATCTTTTAATTAATTTAAAGAATTAAATTAATTACTTCATTTTATAAATCCTTCTTACTTAACCATTAATTAATTACAATTTAATTAATTAATCATCTTTTAATGATCTTCTTAATTAATCTTCCTTGATTAATTATACTTTAATTTCATTCAAGTAATTATCCTTAACCATATACAGTAATTAACTTTTAATTACTATCATTAATTACAATAATTAATGAACCTTCATTAATTAATTAAGCATATAATTAAGCATACTTTAATTAATTACTTTCATTAATCAACCTTGATTAATTCATTAATTAAATAATCCTTACTAATTAATTAACCTTTTAATTAATTAAACAACAAATTTTAATCAACCACTTCATTAATTAGTCTTAATTAATCATAAATTGTAATTACTTATCTTAATTAATTACTTCTTAATTAATTATATTAACCTTGATTAATTAATCTAATTAATTATTCTTTAACTACTTGATTAAGAAATTATAAATCAATTAATTAATAAATAAACCTTAATTAATTACTTTATTAATTAATTACCATTTAAATTAATTACCCTTAGTAATTATCCTCAAATTATAATTAATTAATCACTTTAATTACTTAACAAAATAATTAAGTAATTTACTCTTAATTACTTATATAAGTAATTATCTTCTAATTACTTCCATTTATAATCTTGATTACTTTCTTAATTAATAAGTAATTCCATTACTAAATAATCCTTATTTAATTAACTACTCCATAATTAATTAATCTCAACAATTATATTAATCAATTCCTAAGATTAATAACTTCAAGTGATTTCCCTTTTTATCACTTTAACTAATTACCCCATGAGTAATTTTCCTATTTATTACTTCCATAAGTAATTTCATTCAATAATTAACCAATAATTACTTTATTAAGTAACTACACTTAGTTAATCCATAATTAAGTGATTATTTAAAATTAAATAAATAATTAACTAATTATTAATTAAACAATTAACTAATTAACATTTTATATTTAAAAATCCTTAATTAAAATAAGAAAACCATTTATTTTAATTAATCTTTACTTATTAACAAATCATATTTAAATTTAGTATTTTTTTTTTAAATTCATATCAATACTAATTTAACCTTATTATCCTTATAAACAAATTATTTGAATTATTTTAAATCTTATTATTCAAAACAAAATATTTACTTGATTTACAAATTCATAACAATAATCTTACTTGGAGATAAAGCATTTATAAATCATTTCCAAATTTACCAAATACCTAAAACTTGTTTATTCTTTAAATTTTTTTAAACCCAAATATAAATTTCTTTTTAAAATCTCAACCCAGGCTACTGGAAATAAAGCAACCCGAGTAAACCTACTAGAAACACGAGCTAGCTTCGAGTCTCTTCCCCCACGTATCTGCTTCGAGTCGCACGCGATGAAACACGAACCCAGACTCGAGTTCAATTCGTCTTCCCCAACTCCTCTCTTCCAGTGCACACAAACGTGCACCGTGCACCTACCCAACCGCCTCCGGCCAATCAAAGTTGTCGCGACCATCGATGATGATCCCACGAACCCACGCGAGCACGAAATTGAACTCAGATCAAACGAAAATACATTAAAACAAAATCGAGCTAAATCTCGATCAACTGGAAAACACCATAGCCGTAAAAATCTCTTCTTCCATCGCCTCTGACTTCGAGATCAACTTCCGATCCACCCAAAGCCATACTACATTCCCACGAACCTTTTCCTCCCTTGCGATCAACTCCGATAATCCACAGTGGTTGGACGAAGTTCGCCATTCCTTACGACAAAACCTGATCACTAAACCCCATCTTATCAATTTCCCATCGCCACGGTGAATAATAAATTCACCCATGATTTTTCTGACAACCACCATTCTTCAAACTCTACTCGACAACAAGCTCAACCCTCAGTTCGTCATTGATCATCAGGAATTGACGAAAAGACCAAAACTAAACATCCCGCAAATGCACGTAACTTCCGAACTTAGAAATCTAAAAACTTATATCAAAATTCATGATTCTCCAATTCGAATTCAGTTATATATTCAAAACACGAAATTTAATCCATTGTTTATTGACATATATTAAGATCATCACTGTTATTATGAGTTTTGAGATAATTGCTAATTATAAATCCTTGAATTCATTTTTAAAACTGATATTATAGTCTTATGATCATATTTACTTTATTGCTCAAAGCCTAACAATGTTTATATGATGAGAATGGGATTTATTTGGAAAAATTTTGTGTTTGTTATTTCACAGAGAACAGCTTATACATATATGCATTCATATGCCAGACAAATCAAAGTAATATATACATATATTCAACTTCAAATCATACATGTATAACAACTCTATACAGATTTATCTCAAACATTAATATAATCATAGATTAAAATTGTTTTTTTGCAGAGAAGATTTACTCACATACATATATTAGCAAATCCAAATAAGTTCAGAACTTTAGAATTTTAATTCAATCATCACATGTACTTAAGTTAAAACAAAGTTAACTGTTTTTAAAACAAATTGTTTACTCACCTATAAAACTGAGCAGAGAACAGAGCAGATTACAGGCAGAGCATGTTCCAGGTTTTTATATTTTGATTTGTGAAAAGCTTTTGATCCTCCTTTGCATGTTTGTAATTATTTGAGTCTTTAACTTGATTGTTGAATTAGAACCATTTGCATGTTGAAATTACAGTTGAACTTCATTTGGAAAGCAGGTTGAAGTTGCAGATTTGATTTAGTTGCTTCCATTTGATCTCAGGTTGAAACAGTTTGATTTATTTGTTGAGTTGCTAGCTTGCTTGATCTCAGGTTGAAGATGAAATCAGGCTATTTTATTTTCTTCTGTTTCCAGTTTTTAGTTTATTAGAAAAGAGGAGAAAGAGATTTGAACTGAGAAAAATGTTTTGAACGATTCTGAGCTGAAATCAAAATGACCAGGTTTCTTTAACATATGTTATTTAAGATAATTTATTTTTTTTTCTAAATTTTCAAATAAATTAAATGAAAGCCACTTGTTAACTTTATAAACTAGACAATTGTCCATGCTTGTTTTATATGTTTACAAATGTTAAAATCCTTGCAAAATTATGTCTAAACCCTTATTAATAAAAGTAATTATGTTTAAAGCCTTATTTACAAAAGTGTTTATGTTATATGTAATAATGGATTTATATAAAGTCATGTTTTATTTATTTATTTACAAACTACTTAGTTTAAGTATCTATATTTTATTATTTATGAAATGTGAATTATTACAAATTTTATTTATATTTACAAACCTTTTAACTTAAAGAGATATTAAAAAGAAAGCTTATTTAAAACTATATATATATATTTAATCATTTTAGATTAAGTACTTATTAAAAGAAAACAAGATAAAAATTAATCTTTTATTAAATCTTATTTAAACTAGAGCTAAAATACTTTTAAACAAAATAAATAGCTACCTTAAGTATTTTGAAATACATGATTAATTTTTAAATAGCTTTTGAAAAGGTATTGTATTAAATTATACTTACAAAATTACAATTATATATATATTAGAATTTTGAAACACTTTATTAACTTTCAAACCAAAATCCCAATATATATATAAATATACATATATATCTAAATAGAAAATATTTTTAATATTAATCATATTAAATTTCAATACAACTTCAAATAATAATATATACATACATATATATTACAATTTGAAAATTCATCTTAAATTTTTAAACAGAAGATTCTCTATTGACAATATATATATATATATAGAGATATATATATATATATATTAATATATACATTATAAATAGAAATTTATTTTTTTATTAGCTTTGAAAGATAAATTTTATCCATTTTTAAAATATTAGAAAAGATCCAATATTACCAAATTAAATATTTCCAGATTAAATATTTATTAATCTTTTTAAAAGATTAATTTACCAATTTAAATTAAAATTAAAAGTAAAATTATCAAGTCAATTAAATTATCAATACGGATTATTAAATTTTAAATTGCCCAAAAAACCCGGGATATCACATTCCTCTCCCCTTAAAATAATTTCGTCCCCGAAATTAAAAGCAAAGTTAATTTAATAATCCAGCAAAGATTTTAATTTCAAACACAAACCTATCATCCAATTCCTATCAATCAAAGCAACCAATCAAACAATCTAATCTAACTAACTATTCTGATATAAATCAGAATAGACTTCATAATACTATCTCGAGTTTCCCCGAGTATAAATCACCGGGAGACTCGCTCTATAGAAGCTAAACAAACTACACCACCATAATCCAGAACTCCTCTCATCTCTAGATTCACCAATCTGAACAGAATATCAGATCATACTCAAGTCCAGCTCAAACTTCCAAATCCATCTGAACTGCAGATTCCACAACCAACGATGAATCATACACGTATTCCCTTAGAGATACGTGAAATACAATGAATTCCAGATATCCAAACTGACCATTCAATCCTGTAGATCAAAAGAACTATTCCTCTCGAGAACACAAGTAAAATCCAAAATATTTCGGAGTTAACTTTCCAGACTTACCAAATCTTATAGTTCTTATAATTGGAGAAAACTTAAACAACTTCCAATCTCCAACTCCGAATTCCAAACTCTGACTTATATCTGCATAACTCACCAGACAATCTTGGGCTACTTCATCTCTTCCTGATCAGCTTAACCCTTGCTGATACTTCTTGAAACAATTCTGAACTAAGAACAAAATGATCACTAGATCCTATTCAACAAGATGATTTTTCCAAAATCTGCTGAAATCCAATCTTGAAAACTAGATCTGACTAATCCATTTCCAAAAATTTCTGAGCTGCTACACCAACTCTTCTTTCTCTAAGAACCATTCTACAACCAGATTAACCACTAGTATCGCTTCTAGAACCAAGTTGATATGAACTCAACTCCAAATGCAGACAAACTTCTACTTCTTCGAAAACATCCGGAAAAATTGCTGACTACTTCAGTAGCTCTTACTTCCACATGAGAAACCTCAATCTCAAACAAAAGATTACCCAAGATAAATTCCCAAACTAATCGCAAGTCGCTTTTGCGATTCTACCTAGTTCGGATTCCAAAGAAACTGTTCTCTCTTTACTAATTAAAACAGCCTTAAGCTTTTCCAAACAAGGTTAACCCTTCAAGAAAACTTCACCATCTACTCGGACTGCTGATAGAAGAACCACAAAGATTCTTGAACCATCGGAGAAACGAGCCACACTACTGCTTCCAAACTCTATCTCAGGGACACTGCTAAGCCAGAAAATCTTCTTGTCGGCACACAAACACTTCCGAGCTGAAACTGCTATCACAGCTAATCAAAGACTTCTAATCCATAGGCTCCTCGAGAAACTCGGACCCCAAACCAAACGCCAATAACTTACTCTTCTCAATCTTGCTCCAAAAAGAACATCTACTTCGGGAACATCCATAGATACTGCGTCTCATCACACAGCTGCCAAGATACCATCACTCACTTCTGCTTATTCCACAGATCCAAACTCTAGAAAATCTGCTCACCCGAGCTCAACCCAACTTACACTCCAATAATGGACTCCGAATCTTGAAAAAGATTTCCTTCAGAGATCCAAGAAATTCTTACACCATACTGCCAAACTTACTCGAGACGGTATTGAGTTTACAGTCTCGATAGATACACTTCCAACCTCAACATATAAACTTCAACCAATGGTAGTCGTGTTACACACACCACCACCCTATCTACCTTTATAACTAATATTGGAAAACCCGAACAGATAATCCAACACATTAGGTAGATATATATATATATATATATAGTTTTTAAAAATTACAAATACGCTCTCTCAAGGTAGACTCCACTCCAGAGCTAAGGTATTCGCTCAACCTAATGCTCTGATACCAAATGTGACGACCCGGCTTTTTCTCCACAAAAAGTCGTATCATCAAGAAGAAAGAAAGGGATAGAAAAGAGATAAGATAGAGAAGAAAGAAAGAAACACATCAGAATCTAAACAGCGGAACGAATAAATTATATTGATCAAATAAGATATTACATTGTATCATATACATCAGAGATACACAGCTTATACAACACATACTAGACAGTTATAAACATCTGTCTAGTCATTACAACTCAAATACAACTCAACAAATGACTCATACAGACTAACACAGCGGAACACTATATCTACGAACGCTGAAGCCTCCTGCTCCATTGCTCCTCCAAAGATTCGTCAAAGCAAACCTGAATCCCTTGGCTACTCGTAAAAATTTGAGTACCCAAGGTTTAATAAAACAGAAAATAAACACTTGGGTCAGACATGGGTCTGGTGTGAGTAAACGGTTTAAATTGCTTAACTTCAAAACCTTTTGAAAACAAAGGTATCACGTAAGACTCCCCATAAATAAACATGGGTAAGTTTTTACCTTACGCTAACCAAAACATTTGATAGGAAATCCAATTATATTATAATAGGGTCTAGGGTTTTCAAGTAAAATACAGAAATAGCTGGAATGCTTACATCTCACGTTCCAACATAGTTGGGCACAACTAATACGTACGGTACTTATTGGATTGTGGATTCCATACAATGGCAGGGCTACTGGGGTACCGCCCGTCACAGTACGTGGCCTAGATCAACGTACCGAGGAGTACGCCCGCTCCCCTGCAACACAAGGCCGGAACATCCCTTACTGGATAATTCCCGCATAAGAAACCCCGCGGTTGTAGCTAGCAACCGCCCACACAGCCGAAATAAAAAGAAGGGACCTCTAGACAGGGGAATCTTATACTACTTGGGTGCTACCCACTAACCTTGCTGCACCTCCCCTGTTTTAGCCATTCCCGGTTGATGAGGCTTGAGGTCACGATTATCTTTAATCAGAACACATCACTTAGAATGCTCATCGTCCACCTGACGATGTGCTGAAAGCATTCAATCCATACAAGTTCGTTCCGGGTTCGAACGAAACCGAAGGCATTATCTCGTTACACTCGTTTTGGAATCACCCTCAGAATTAACGACAATAACCCTTGCACTCTGAATCTTCATCTTCACTTGATTCACGACCTATCGTTAATTTGGATCGATGTGGTATTCGGGTCTCCAGACCTGGAAATCCGGTATACGGAAACCCGATCCCGGTCTCATCGAAATCCAAAGCGTATCTTTTAAGGCCAAGTTGTTTTAAAGGTTAAAACAAATTCAATTCATTATCTTTATACACAAAGAAAGATAATTCACAACAGATAATCAACATTATCAGATAATCCATACAATTCAACTAACATCCATATCATACAGCATATATCTCATCAGAGATATCAATCAATGCCAAGTATTCAATACTATCACCCATTCATAAGTAATGATTTATATTATCTTTTAATTAATTTAAAGAATTAAATTAATTACTTCATTTTATAAATCCTTCTTACTTAACCATTAATTAATTACAATTTAATTAATTAATCATCTTTTAATGATCTTCTTAATTAATCTTCCTTGATTAATTATACTTTAATTTCATTCAAGTAATTATCCTTAACCATATACAGTAATTAACTTTTAATTACTATCATTAATTACAATAATTAATGAACCTTCATTAATTAATTAAGCATATAATTAAGCATACTTTAATTAATTACTTTCATTAATCAACCTTGATTAATTCATTAATTAAATAATCCTTACTAATTAATTAACCTTTTAATTAATTAAACAACAAATTTTAATCAACCACTTCATTAATTAGTCTTAATTAATCATAAATTGTAATTACTTATCTTAATTAATTACTTCTTAATTAATTATATTAACCTTGATTAATTAATCTAATTAATTATTCTTTAACTACTTGATTAAGAAATTATAAATCAATTAATTAATAAATAAACCTTAATTAATTACTTTATTAATTAATTACCATTTAAATTAATTACCCTTAGTAATTATCCTCAAATTATAATTAATTAATCACTTTAATTACTTAACAAAATAATTAAGTAATTTACTCTTAATTACTTATATAAGTAATTATCTTCTAATTACTTCCATTTATAATCTTGATTACTTTCTTAATTAATAAGTAATTCCATTACTAAATAATCCTTATTTAATTAACTACTCCATAATTAATTAATCTCAACAATTATATTAATCAATTCCTAAGATTAATAACTTCAAGTGATTTCCCTTTTTATCACTTTAACTAATTACCCCATGAGTAATTTTCCTATTTATTACTTCCATAAGTAATTTCATTCAATAATTAACCAATAATTACTTTATTAAGTAACTACACTTAGTTAATCCATAATTAAGTGATTATTTAAAATTAAATAAATAATTAACTAATTATTAATTAAACAATTAACTAATTAACATTTTATATTTAAAAATCCTTAATTAAAATAAGAAAACCATTTATTTTAATTAATCTTTACTTATTAACAAATCATATTTAAATTTAGTATTTTTTTTTAAATTCATATCAATACTAATTTAACCTTATTATCCTTATAAACAAATTATTTGAATTATTTTAAATCTTATTATTCAAAACAAAATATTTACTTGATTTACAAATTCATAACAATAATCTTACTTGGAGATAAAGCATTTATAAATCATTTCCAAATTTACCAAATACCTAAAACTTGTTTATTCTTTAAATTTTTTTAAACCCAAATATAAATTTCTTTTTAAAATCTCAACCCAGGCTACTGGAAATAAAGCAACCCGAGTAAACCTACTAGAAACACGAGCTAGCTTCGAGTCTCTTCCCCCACGTATCTGCTTCGAGTCGCACGCGATGAAACACGAACCCAGACTCGAGTTCAATTCGTCTTCCCCAACTCCTCTCTTCCAGTGCACACAAACGTGCACCGTGCACCTACCCAACCGCCTCCGGCCAATCAAAGTTGTCGCGACCATCGATGATGATCCCACGAACCCACGCGAGCACGAAATTGAACTCAGATCAAACGAAAATACATTAAAACAAAATCGAGCTAAATCTCGATCAACTGGAAAACACCATAGCCGTAAAAATCTCTTCTTCCATCGCCTCTGACTTCGAGATCAACTTCCGATCCACCCAAAGCCATACTACATTCCCACGAACCTTTTCCTCCCTTGCGATCAACTCCGATAATCCACAGTGGTTGGACGAAGTTCGCCATTCCTTACGACAAAACCTGATCACTAAACCCCATCTTATCAATTTCCCATCGCCACGGTGAATAATAAATTCACCCATGATTTTTCTGACAACCACCATTCTTCAAACTCTACTCGACAACAAGCTCAACCCTCAGTTCGTCATTGATCATCAGGAATTGACGAAAAGACCAAAACTAAACATCCCGCAAATGCACGTAACTTCCGAACTTAGAAATCTAAAAACTTATATCAAAATTCATGATTCTCCAATTCGAATTCAGTTATATATTCAAAACACGAAATTTAATCCATTGTTTATTGACATATATTAAGATCATCACTGTTATTATGAGTTTTGAGATAATTGCTAATTATAAATCCTTGAATTCATTTTTAAAACTGATATTATAGTCTTATGATCATATTTACTTTATTGCTCAAAGCCTAACAATGTTTATATGATGAGAATGGGATTTATTTGGAAAAATTTTGTGTTTGTTATTTCACAGAGAACAGCTTATACATATATGCATTCATATGCCAGACAAATCAAAGTAATATATACATATATTCAACTTCAAATCATACATGTATAACAACTCTATACAGATTTATCTCAAACATTAATATAATCATAGATTAAAATTGTTTTTTTGCAGAGAAGATTTACTCACATACATATATTAGCAAATCCAAATAAGTTCAGAACTTTAGAATTTTAATTCAATCATCACATGTACTTAAGTTAAAACAAAGTTAACTGTTTTTAAAACAAATTGTTTACTCACCTATAAAACTGAGCAGAGAACAGAGCAGATTACAGGCAGAGCATGTTCCAGGTTTTTATATTTTGATTTGTGAAAAGCTTTTGATCCTCCTTTGCATGTTTGTAATTATTTGAGTCTTTAACTTGATTGTTGAATTAGAACCATTTGCATGTTGAAATTACAGTTGAACTTCATTTGGAAAGCAGGTTGAAGTTGCAGATTTGATTTAGTTGCTTCCATTTGATCTCAGGTTGAAACAGTTTGATTTATTTGTTGAGTTGCTAGCTTGCTTGATCTCAGGTTGAAGATGAAATCAGGCTATTTTATTTTCTTCTGTTTCCAGTTTTTAGTTTATTAGAAAAGAGGAGAAAGAGATTTGAACTGAGAAAAATGTTTTGAACGATTCTGAGCTGAAATCAAAATGACCAGGTTTCTTTAACATATGTTATTTAAGATAATTTATTTTTTTTTCTAAATTTTCAAATAAATTAAATGAAAGCCACTTGTTAACTTTATAAACTAGACAATTGTCCATGCTTGTTTTATATGTTTACAAATGTTAAAATCCTTGCAAAATTATGTCTAAACCCTTATTAATAAAAGTAATTATGTTTAAAGCCTTATTTACAAAAGTGTTTATGTTATATGTAATAATGGATTTATATAAAGTCATGTTTTATTTATTTATTTACAAACTACTTAGTTTAAGTATCTATATTTTATTATTTATGAAATGTGAATTATTACAAATTTTATTTATATTTACAAACCTTTTAACTTAAAGAGATATTAAAAAGAAAGCTTATTTAAAACTATATATATATATTTAATCATTTTAGATTAAGTACTTATTAAAAGAAAACAAGATAAAAATTAATCTTTTATTAAATCTTATTTAAACTAGAGCTAAAATACTTTTAAACAAAATAAATAGCTACCTTAAGTATTTTGAAATACATGATTAATTTTTAAATAGCTTTTGAAAAGGTATTGTATTAAATTATACTTACAAAATTACAATTATATATATATTAGAATTTTGAAACACTTTATTAACTTTCAAACCAAAATCCCAATATATATATAAATATACATATATATCTAAATAGAAAATATTTTTAATATTAATCATATTAAATTTCAATACAACTTCAAATAATAATATATACATACATATATATTACAATTTGAAAATTCATCTTAAATTTTTAAACAGAAGATTCTCTATTCACAATATATATATATATATAGAGATATATATATATATATATTAATATATACATTATAAATAGAAATTTATTTTTTTATTAGCTTTGAAAGATAAATTTTATCCATTTTTAAAATATTAGAAAAGATCCAATATTACCAAATTAAATATTTCCAGATTAAATATTTATTAATCTTTTTAAAAGATTAATTTACCAATTTAAATTAAAATTAAAAGTAAAATTATCAAGTCAATTAAATTATCAATACGGATTATTAAATTTTAAATTGCCCAAAAAACCCGGGATATCACAGAAATGGCAGCAACGGCTCATGATTGCAGTTTTGGATGTGGAATGGCGGCACTTGATCCAACTCCGCTTAGAATGATATTGCCTGGCGTTATAGTTTTCGACACTAGTGCGCCCATTCCATCTTCTACACTTGATCCTGTTCCTCCGACTCCCCCGGCAGGAAGCATCCCTGTTCACTCGAGCTCAAAGGAGGATGTTGAGATCAAGCCCCCGCCTGGAGACCAACCACCGAAAGGCAAAGCTCAAAGAGGAAAGGTAGTGGCGGCTCCAGCGCCAGCGGGTCTACACCAAAAAGGAAGCCGAGGAAGAAAAATGATTAGACATGCTTCCTTGGTTTATTTTGACTTTCATTTTGTTGGCCGTGTATAGATGCGGGTTCGGCCCCTGCTAGTAGGGATTTTTTTGGAACAAACTTGTACATAAGTTTCTTTCACAAACAGTAGAAATGAAACTTTTCTTTTTTGGCTTATTCTCTTACTGGCGGTTGGTCACGCCGGCTTAAGTTTTAATTATACGTCCACGCTCTGGGGACTCGGAATCGACATTTATACTCCGACTTGAACTCTGGGAGTTCATAGTTGGTGTTTATACTCCGTTTCGCACTCTGGGAATCCGGAGTTGATGTTTATACTCCGACTCGCACTCTGGGAGTTTGGAGTTGGTATTTATACTCCAATTCACGCTCTTGAAATTTGGAGTTGGTGTTTATACTCCGTTTCGCACTCTGGGAATCCGGAGTTGATGTTTATACTCCGACTCGCACTCTAGGAGTTCGGAGTTGGTATTTATACTCCAATTTGCGCTCTGGGAATTTGGAGTTGATGTTTATCCTCCGTTTCGCACTCTAGGAATCCGGAGTTGATAAACAGACAGTCAGTCACATCTGCTGTATGTTTTTGGATTTCGCTCACACTCTGGGAACGAAAGGTGCATCAGGATCATGGATGGTCGGATCACATCTACCCTGAGTTAACACGTGAGGTCGTTAGACGGACGAGTCCATCCTCCTCAAACTTGGTTCAAATACGGATGAAGTCGTTAGGCGGACGGATCCACCCTCTTCATAGACGTATTTCTATATTGCAGTTCGCACTCTGGGAACCTGGAGTTAAGTGAAGTATTGTCGTGTATGACCCCTCTTGTGTGATGGCTTGTTCCCGAGCTCGGGTTTCGCTTAGCGAGTGACCGGTTGCATCACAGTCACTCCCTATTTGAGCGAATCTCACTGTATGGTGAAACTTAGTTCTCCGCGCTTGGTGATGTTCATATGAAGTATTTCAAGTAAATCACAGCTCTGGCTTGAAGAGATTGCATTTTATTACTGAAATAAGAAAAATAGGGCAAAGTCGGTTGCCTTATTCCAAATTCTAATTTCGAAATGCAGAAACAAATTGCAAAATGGAAAATAAACTAAATGAATAAACATAGCCTGTTATGTGTAGTAGCGACAAAGACTCTCGCTATTCCAGGCTCTTGGCAGAGTAAGATCGTGGACGGTCGATAATTGAATGTGCCATCTCCGAGCCTTCGCTCAATGACATACTGTCCCTCCCATGTCGGTTTCATATGCGTAGGGATCGGATAGATTCTTTTCAGGACGAGTTCGCCTAGTTCAAAGGTTCGCGGGCGGACCTTGGCGTTGTACAATCGGGTGACTCGACTTCGATACGCGGCTGCCCTCAAATCAGCCAGATCCCCTTGAACGACTCCAACTCCATTGGCGGTAGAGAATTTCAAAGTTAAACACCAAGGAGCAATAATAGCCCTAAATTCAGCAAGGGCCGGTAGGCCCAAGAAGTTGTTGTATGGCGAATCTATGTTCAATATAGCAAATTGCAACGTCCAGACTATCCAGTGTTCTCCAATTCCCAACTCCACTGGTAGTTCCACTACTCCAGTGGGTATAGTAGCGCTACCATTGAAACCATGGATTCAAGATTGACAAGGTTTCAAATCTTTGGCTTCCATGTTCATTTGATCATAAGCTCGTTTAAATATTATATTCATAGAACTTCCACTGTCGACCAGAATCTTTTTCATCCAAGCATGACCTACTTGAGCTGATATGACCAGTGGATCAATGGTTGGGGCTCCGACCCTGTCAGCATCTCTATTTCAAAATACGAAATCGTCAGTCATCGTCTTTTGTCGCTTGGTTGGATCTCTATCTCCCAAATCAATACAACACTCAGGGTCTGCATGCCTAATAGAACCGGCATACGACTCTATGTCCCTCCAGCTTCGGTCAGCTAGATGAGGGCCACCACTAACTGCGTTTATCACCAACCTCCCGCCAGTACGAGCGGGTTCCTCCTGTCTTGCCTGGTCTGGCGCACGATTTTGATTCGATGGGCCTGCAACCCCTGACTGTGGCGTTTGCACATACTGATCTAACTTCCTCTCGCGGATCAACTTTTCAATGAGGCCTTGCAAATGACGACACTTATTTGTGTTATGACCATTACTCTCGTGGAATCTGCAAAACTTCCCTGTTTGGACTTGTCTTTCCATTGACGGCTTCGGGGCAGGTTTCTTATATTGAATGGTATTACAAGTCTGTAAATACACATTTTACAGCGACGTATTCAATGGAGTATAATCATCGAACATAGGAGCTCTGCGCTGTGGGCCACGATTTTGATCTCATTTTTTATTTTGATTTCCACTATCGTCTCTCTGCTGGTTCTGTTTATTTTGTATATTCAACTGAACCTTTCCGGAACTACCCCCGAATTGTCTAACTGCGATGTTACTCTGAATTCCTTCAATGCTGGGCCCTGTGTCATCCTGCTTTCTAGACTGTTTCGCATCCTCCCTTCTCAAGAATTGGGCTGCCTTGGAATAGAAATGGTCCAATGACGCAGGCGGCTTCCCAACTAACCAATTTCCGAACTCGGAATCAGAATCAATCCCCTTAGTCAATGCCATCAGGATAGAGTTGTCATTGGGGTTGCTTATTTCTACACACGTAGCATGGAATCGCTCCAAGTAACGTCTTAGTGTTTCTCCGGGAGCTTGAGTGACACTAGATAGAGTATTAACATCTTTAGGCCTTGCTACGTGCATACAGAATTGTTCAACAAACTTGGTGGCCATCTGGTCAAAATTAGAAATGGATCGTGGTGGTAAACGAGTAAACCACATTGTCGCAATGCCCCCCAGGGAAATAGGGAAACTACAGCATTTTACTACATCATCTGCTCTTACAGCATTCATCAGCCATTCGTACTTTAGGATGTGTTGATTGGGGTCAGAATTTCCATCATAGACTGGCAGGGTTGGCATCCTGAAGCGCCTAGGTGGTTCAGCATATAATATATCATCAATGAAAGGGGTATGACTCCGGGAGATTCCCCGATCGTCATTAGTGAGACCCTGACTTTCACGGATCATATGACGAATCATCATCGGTATATCCGACATCTGGATGAGCATGTTGCGCCAAGGTATGGTCGGGTTCCACAGCGCGAGTTTGGACCGGACACCGTCGACGGTCCGTGCCACGCCTCCTCGGTTCAACATTTTCTAGGACATAAGGCTCTGGAGTGTGCTCTCGTTGGCTACGATGAGGATCAATTTGAATAGCATCAACCCCTTGTTCGGTAGCGGTAGTGGTAGCGAGGTTGCCTGTGACGTGGTAAGGAGCAGCACCTCCTCAGGATGAAGGTCCGGTATGATGACTGGTAGACGGTCCAGTTCTGGGTTGTCCAAGATTCGAGGCAGTTTTGTGTCCTGTGGCCTGGGTGTAGCTTACATCCAGCCGTGGGCATGTGGATCGGTGATGATCATCGGACGAAGCTGAACTTTCAGTGGAAGAGTAAGAAGCTTGATCTCTTTTGGATCTTCTGCGCCTTTGGCGATTCAGCTGGTTGGTCAACTCTGTGTTGGCACGCAGTTGTTCAGTAAGTTGTTGCCGACTCTGGGTCAACTCTTGAAGCAGCATCTGAAACTCTTGTCTGGTGACTGGGCCTGATGGATCCGAAGGTCCGGTAGCATCTTGGTTGGATGGAGGCAATTGCACGGGATTCAGTCTGTCCCGTCCTTCCTGATCAACAGCTGCAGAGGCAGTTCGTGTGCTTACCATGATGAATTGATGAAGTCCTTTCCTAGATCTGATTTCAAATCTGAATAGTATGGAAGGGCTTCAAGGATTGAGATCTGGATCTTCTTCTTGGATTTATGCAATCCAGTATAGGTAGGAGATCCAAGGAGAAGGAGAAAAATTGGGTTTTTTCTCAGTGAAAGCACCAAAGTGTTTGTACCAAAATTGGGCACAACACTCTTCGGAAGTTTTTGAGAAGATAAAATGAAGAAATTAAATGGAAAAGGAGGATTATCTAACAAAAAATCCAAAAACAGATAATGAAGATAATAAAAACGCACAGAAACACAAGAATTTAGAGTGGTTCGGCGTATTGCCTACGTCCACTATGAAGTTGATCACTTTATTGATGTTTCTTTGATGATTACAATTGATTTCAGCGAATAATAGCAGGTTACAATGGATTACAGCAGTAAAATTTGTTTGCAGCAATAGTAATGGAGTTTAGGATTGAATCCGGCAGAGTCTGGGCATTGGAGCGTCAAAAAGATCCCTTTTCTGTTGGCTCAGGGGGTCTATTTATAGCTGTAGAAGACTGATATTTCGCTCAGTTCTCAGGAGACTACTTCTGGCATGTGAGTGGGCCCACGCGACCAAGCCATGAAGTTTCGACCCGATCCGTGATCGATACGAACAGATTTCGTATCGATCAATATTTCATCCAAAGGAGTCGAAACTTGGTGTGGACATTCTTTAGCATGTGCCTAAGCTCCTGTGAAAATTTGGTGGCATTTGGACTTGTGGATCGTAAGATATGATCGATACGAAATGGAGAACCTCGGTAGGCTGTTTGGTTTGACTCGATCATTTCGAATCGATCTTGTTAGAATCGATGGCTGCGTGTGCATGTGAGTTGACGTGGCGCTTGAACTTCGCCTCGTTCGTATCGAAGTCCATTGCCTAGTTCGAGTAGATCAACAGCTTGCCTCTTCGTATCGATCTGTAGCATGCCTTGTTTGTATCGATGATGGTGGCTCTGTTCGCATCGATGAAGGTAGCCCTTGTTCGTATTGATCAAATTCACTTCGACTTGATGGATATGAACAAGCAACATGGTGATGGGTACGAATAGTGCAATGCTCGGTGGATACGAACAGAGGATAGCTTATCGATACGAACAAGAGATCAGCTGATCGATGCGAACAGGAGAGTGGCTGATCGATACGAACAAGGCATATTCCTCTGGTGGATACGAATTGTGGTTCTCCTGATGGATTCGAACTCGATCGATTCGAACAGTGGCCAGTCAATGGATTTGAACTCGATCGATTCGAACAGTGGCTAGTTGATGGATTCGAACTCGAGGCTGTTTTTCATCCAATCTTGCATCGATCATAACTTGAGCATATGAACTCAGATTGACTTGAGATTTGGAGTGCTGACTTCCATGGCTTCGCATGTCGTGCCTTGTCGATTGTAGCTTGGTTCAGACTCGGACAAAATTCGTCGATATCCATAGTGAGCCCGTGTATAACCGATCTCTAAGATGAACCGTCATTGGTTTCTATTCAGGTTCTTTGTGTCACGGCCTTGCCAAAATGCGGGATAACACACACACACAGATATATATATATATATATATATCTTATATATAAAGCGAATACTTGAGGAGGTGAAGCCTTTTTCGAACTTCCCATCCTGCCCACAGTTGACAGAAAAAAGAAATAATTCGTGCAGGGCATTTTTGTCTTTCCCCGACCGCTTCCCACGTTTTCCACCATTACGGTTCACACGTCTGCCTACCTACCTCTTCCCTCTTTCTCCCCTTATCCTTTGCATCTTCTTTTCCCATCCCCTTCCACTTTCACCTCAACCGTGAAAAATTGGCAATTCCCCACCTTCGCTTCCCCAATCGCCTGCCCTAATAGCCAGTGCCAACGACATTAATCCCCGCTGTCTCGGTCATCCATCAGAGGAGCACTCCCTTCCTTCAGCCGCCGTACGTAGCCACCAACTCAGTGACCAATTCTGCTCAAAGCTTCCACCACCGGCCGACTTTCTTTCCCCAAGTAAGATCTCACCCTTTCTCACTTTTGATTTTTTGATTTCCTCAAATTTTACACCCCCTCCCTAACTCTACTTCAGTCCGCCTCAAATTCCATTTTCGCCTTTCCCTGTTTCACCTCCTTTACCTGACTTCGTCCTCCTCCCTCCCACTGTCTCCATGTTAAGAACAAAATAGATTCATTTTCCCTAATTTTACAACAATTTCTGGCTGCTTGGCTTACAGGAGCTCGGACTATGTACTCTTGGTAGACCTAATTCTTATATTATTTACCAGTTTGCCCATTTCTTATTTTGATTTGAGTTTTAATGTTTTTTGTAGGCAATTGAATTAAACTATAACAAAAGATCTAATGACTGTCAACACTCTCCTTTCACAAGAGTCGAATTGTCCATGTTTGATAAGGTATGCAGCTGTGATTCGTGGTTTACAAAGCTGAAATTTATTGAGCATTAACCAAGTGTTTTGTTTTTAAGGCCTCTTTTAGTCATTCTAACATTTCTAAGTTTATCCAGTTTGATAAGTTTGATGTGGAGTTTGGTTGTATTCAGAATTAGAAGCAAATCCAAAGGCAAAATCCATCCTTTTAAGTTTAGAAAAGCTGTAAAAATAATTACTTCTCTTTCTTCTGCTTAATTTGAGTTTGAAAGATAATATAACTAATTTTTGTTTCTATCTTCTTATTAGCGCTTTAGAATGAAACTATTGTGGAAGTGGTGAAAATGATAGTTCTTTATCTCTCATTTACTCTCTGTTAGTATGATTGCTAACACAATTTGGTATGCTTAAATCAAAATAGGTGTTATATTTTTTATTTATACTGTAACAAAACAATTATCTTTATTTTGTTTGTTATTCTAAACATAACTGAACTGTTCCTCTTCATTAGTTTTTGTGAAGAAGGCGCTTACACGGTAGATCAATGCGCATTTTGCAAGTTTACATATTCTGCTATACGCTTCTTACAAGTTTACAGTTTGTTTTCTTTTTTATTTTGATTTCACTTTCTGCGGTCGGTTTATTCCCGTGCATGGTTAATTCTTCATGGAGGATGTTTCCTTTTTTCTTACACATCATACACATTATATAGTGGTTAATGTTATTTATTTGATTAAACATTGGTTTTTTACCTAATTAAGATTACTACTTTTTTAGTTGCTTTCCTGTTATTCATATTCTACCGAAGTAGGCAAGGAAAGTTCTAAAGAAAAATATATTCAAAACAAGGAATAAGAAACTAAAAATGTAAGGGTAAACTGAACTAGAAAGTGAAGGCACAAATGGTAGTCTAAATGTATTGCACTGATAATAACAAATTATAATTGCTTTTTCCCAGAACTTATGCCCTTAATTTATTACTATAATTGATTTCGATGAATCATCAACCATATAAAACCAATCATATTAAAAAAATCAATGGTTATGGACCATTTTTTCATTGGAAATATTGTTTTATTGGGTTTACCTATGTCTAAATGGAGTTCACCAAACCCAGAAATTGTAGTGTAGGTAATTATTGCTTTTTTATAGCATAGTGCACCCATAATCTCTAGCTAACCAGGCAACTATAATAAGCTATAAGAAAGATAAAACTAAACATTAATGCTTCACATATTTATGTGACAAAAAATGGAACAAATTTTGTTTAATGATATTGTTGCCATATTTACTCATATTTCGATGAGGTTGTTTCAGTTATGTCTGCACATATATTAATCGTGTTTAACTAATCCTGATAAGGAATGTATCTAGCCACATTTATTATTTTCTTAGATTATATTTCCTTTGTGTTAGGATGACGACGACAATTAGTAAAACAAGACAATTGTAATCTCATTTACAAACTCCAACTTATATCATTTATTACACAACTAACAAATCTTTCTTCTTTATAATCATCATCTTATAAACTATTCACACGTGTAAATATTGATGAATAGACAATGTGCATTGGTTTAGAGCCTAGAGTGTTGCATTATTTTCTAACCGATTTAATTATTCCACTGAAAGGTTACTTATACCTTATTTCACTCTCAGTTGGTTATTAATTTTGCATACAAGGTGTAAGGATCCATGAATTTTCTCAATTTTCTCTTAAGCACATATTATTATAAAGCAAAACATTCAGGTAAAAGTCAAAGTGGATCCTTTTCCTAATTACCGAAAACAACCATATTGGAAATTACCTCCACTTTATCTATAATATGGACTTTTAGGTTGATTTAACTATCCACCATCTCCATGCCCTTATAGAATGATGTCACTACCGAAAAATAACTTTAAGGACGATGCTTAAAGACAACATTTAGTTAACTTGGAGTTTTATCATCATGATCTTTTTTATATGCATGGTTAAGCTGATCATATTTTGGTTACTTAAAAAACATCTTATTTGATGTGCATTGGGTGGGGAGGGAGATGGAAAAGTTAAGAAAGAAGATAACATGCCCTGTTAACTTTACCTTTTTCTTCTCTTTTTTATAAGAATTAAACAATCAATTTTAATCAGCGTGAATTATAGTCAGTTTTTATGACATCGTTTTCATTTTTTTGTACACACACCTCATTCAGCCTTTTAGAAAGGGGTATGCTTTTATATATTTTGTTTCGATTTTTTTAATCTAGCAAGTAATCAATATTTATGGTTTTTGATTTCATATTTTTGACGATTGTTACAAAGTTATGATATATGTTTTCAGCCTTCTCATCATGAAGCTTCTTGCATTTGATCCTTCATGTTTGCTTAAGTACCCACCAAGCAAAGAGTATGATACATAGACAACTTCAAAATGTTGAAGGTTGAAGGTATTAACTATCTAAATATGAGCAAAAAAGTTATGTACATTTCTTATGTAGTAGACAAGAGGTTTGCAATCCCATGACATACGTGAGATTCAGTCATTTGATAACATTGAGATTATGTTTTACCCTTGAATGGCTCTATTTTAAATTGGAAAGACTATATGTTGAAGTAGCGTTTGTTATCCCGCCTTTTGGCAAGGCCGTGACACCAAGGACTTAACTAGAAACCGGCGATAGATCGTCTCATAGACCAGCTACGCACAAATGTTATCCCGCCTTTTGGCAAGGCCGTGACACCAAGGACTTAACTAGAAACCGGCGACAGATCGTCTCGTAGACCAGCTACGCACAAGGATTGCTATGGATATCGATGAAATTTGTCTGAGTCCGGATCGGGCTACAATCGATAAGGCGCGTCAAGCAGAGTAGTAGAAACCAACATTCCAAATTTCGGGGCAATCCGAGTTCATATGCTCAAGTTATCGCCGATGGAAGATGGGTTAGATAGTATAGGTTCGAATCCCTCAGAAATAGGCAAGGGTCGAATCGATGAGGAAAGACTGGTTCGAATCGATCAGAGGAGCATTACGTCGAATCCATGAAGAACACATTTGCTTCGACTCCATCTATCGGGCATTGGTTCGTATCCATCAGAAGCAACCATGCTTCGAACCCATCTGCGCGTGCCTTAAGCTTCGAAACTATTGGAGCATTCCCCATCTTCGACTCCATCAAGGAAGTTCCTTCGAATCCATGCAGTCACAAGGACTTCGACTCCATCAAGGAAGTTCCTTCGAATCCATGCAGTCACAAGGACTTCGACTCCATCAAGGAAGTTCCTTCGAATCCATGCAGTCATAAGGACCTCGACTCCATCTCATGAGGCAGCTTCGAATCGATCGAACGTAATATGCCTTGATCGATTCGAAGACACCTATCTTCGAGTCCATCCCCTCGGATCTATCGAGTCAAAGTAGCGTGATACACGGAGTTGACTCAGTAAAACTCGGAGCGAATGCTGGATTGACCCGAAGCACACGCAACACGTCACTATCTTCACGTGCAACACCATCGATTCGAACCAATGGATTCGAGGCACATCGATTCGAATGGATCCATAAGGCTATGAACTCCAACTTGAATCGCTCATAACTCAAGATCTACAAGTCCAAATGCTACGAAATTTTCACAGAAGCTTGCGTACACATCAAAGAATGTCCACACCAAATTTCAGCTCGATTGGATGATTTCTTGATCGATTCGAACCAAGGGTCGAATCGATCCCAAAGTGGGCCCGGATCTCCAGATTTCGGCCATGTGGGCCCCCTGACGTACCAGAACTGGTCTCCCCTCATTTTAGGCGAAATATCAGCCTCCTACACCTATAAATAGAGCCCCTGGTCATTCAGAAAGGGGGTCGGATAATTCTAAGTACTGAAGAGCGCCCAGATTCTGCCAGATCTACTCCAGAACACCGCCGCTGCTTTAGATTGAGAATTAACTTAGAAATTCAGTTGTATTACATTATAAACTACTGTAACCTTCAAGTGTCGAGCAATAAAATCATAAAACTTCATAGTGGACGTAGGCAAAATGCCGAACCACTCTAAATCGCTTGTCTTTGCAATTTACTTTCTATTATTTGGAGTTTTTGTTAGATAATCCACAGTTTTAATTTTCATTCTTCACTTTTATCTCTTCAAAAACTTCCGAAGAGTGTTGTGCCCATTTTTGGTACAAACACTTTGGTGCTTTCACTGAGAAAAAACCAGCTTTTTTCTCCTGCTCCTTGGATCTACCATCGATACCGGATTGCACAAATCCAAGAGGAAGATCCAGATCTCTAATTCATCATCCTTCCATTCTATTCAGATTTGCATAAAGTCTAGGAAAAGGATTCATCATTCAAATTGGTTAGCACGAGAACCACTTCTACAGCTGCTGGACAAGAAGGTAGGGATGGACAGAATCCTGCTCAACAGCAGCCATCCAACCAAGACAACACTGCCCACTCAGATCCGTCTGGGGCAGTCACTAGACAAGAATTCCAGGTGTTGCTTCAAGAGTTGACTCAGAGTCGGCAACAATTGGCCGAACAGTTGCGTGCTAATATTGAATTGACAAACCAACTGAACCGCCAGGGCCGTAGGAGGTCCAGAAGGGATGATGTTTCCCGCTCATCCACTGAAAGTTCTGCCTCATCTGACTATCATCATAGATCTACCCGTCCCCGATTGGATGGAAGTCATGCTCAAGTTGCTAGATATCAACCCGCCCTAACTGTCGGACAGTTGAGGGTAGGACCATCAACCAGCTTCCAGGCTGGGCCATCAGCACGAGGTGGTCGTACTCCACAATATACTACGGACAATCATGTCACAGCTGCCACAGTAGAAACAAGGGTTGATACCCGACATCTTCCGGATTCAAGTAATCAACAACAGGGACGTACTTCTGAACCATACGTCCCGGAAGACGCTGAGCCAAGAAGGCGAAACTTGGACCGTCGGCAGCGCCCGGTCCAAACTCGCACTGTGGAACCCGACCACACCTTAGCTCAGCATGCTCAAAATGTAGCAATGCCAGACATCTCGACTATGATACGTCAGATGATCCGCGAAAGCCAAGGCCTCACCAACGACGATTGGGTGATTTCTCGAAGCCATACTCCTTTCACGGACGAGATACTATACGCTGTGCCTCCTCGGCGATTCAGAATGCCAACTCTCCCTATGTACGAAGGAAATTCTGATCCCAATCAGCACATATTGAAATACGAATGGTCAATGAGCGCCGCAAGGGCCGACGATGCAGTAAAATGCCGAAGTTTCCCCATCTCACTAGGAGGAATTGCAACAATGTGGTTTACGAGATTACCTCTAAGATCTATCTCTTCATTTGACCAATTGGCTAAGAAATTTGTTGAACAATTCTGTATGCATGTCGCTAGACCCAAAGATGTTAACACCCTGTCCAATGTTACCCAAGCTCGTGGGGAAACACTAAGGCGTTACTTGGAGAGATTCCATGCGGCATGTGTGGAAATTAGTAATCCCAACGACAACTCAATTTTAATGGCATTGACAAAGGGAATTGATCCCGATTCTGAATTTGGAAACTGGTTAGCCGGAAAGCCACCCGCATCGTTGGACCGTTTCTACTCCAAAGCCGCTCAATTCTTATGGCAAGAGGACGCGAAACAGTCTAGGAAGCAGGACGATGCGAAGCCCGGAAATGAGGGGATACAAAGCAATGTAGCAGTTAAACAGTCCAGTGAAAATTCCGGAAAAGTTCAGTTAAACATACAGAACAAACAAACTCAGCCAAGAGGTAGCAATGGTCAAAATAAGAAGAGAGATCCGAATCCAGGCCCACGGCGTAGGGCTCCGATGTTCGAAAGTTATACACCATTAAACACATCACTGGAAAATGTGTACCTACAAACTTGCAACACTAAACAGTATAAGAAACCCGCTCCGAAGCGGTCATCAGAGAGGCAGATTCAGACAGATCTCATAGAAAAGTTGATCAGGGAGAGAAAGCTAGATCAATTTGTGCGGGCACCGCAGTCTGGTGGTGCGGGCCCATCAAACCCAAACCGTGCGCAAGACCAAGATAGACAAGAGGAACCCGCTCGTACAGGCGGGAGGCTAGTTATCAATACCATAAGTGGTGGTCCTCATCCAGCGGACAGGAGCTGGAGGGAAATGGAGTCGTTCTCTAGTTCTATCAGGCATGCGAGCTTCGAATGCTGCAGTAATTGTGAGGATGGAACCCCGGCTAAGCAACAAAAAACGATGTCTGACGATATCATATTTAGAAGCAGAGATGCTGACAAAATCGAAGCTCCAACAATTGACCCACTGGTCATATCTGCCCAAGTTGGTCCTGCTTGGATGAAGAGGATCCTGGTTGACAGTGGGAGTTCTGTAAACATTCTATTCAAACGAGCTTACGATTTAATGAAGATGGAAGAAAAAGACTTGAAACCTTGCCAATCTCGAGTTCATGGCTTCAATGGGAGTGCAACAATACCTACTGGGATAGTGGAACTACCAGTGGAATTGGGGATTGGAGAACGCAGGAGAGTCCGACTGCTGCAATTCATTGTTCTTGACATCGCTTCACCGTACAATGCATTCCTGGGTCTACCAGCCCTTGCTGAATTCAGGGCAGCCATTGCCCCGTGGTGTTTGACTTTAAAATTCCCAACAGACCATGGTATAGGAATCGTTCAAGGAGATCAGGCAGCAGGAAGAGCCTGTTATGTTGCTGAGTTGCATGAAGCACAGAAGAAGGAGAAAGGAAAGGGCGTAGAGGAATCTCTCTTCGTCCGTTTTACTGATAATTGACAACTAGCGCCCGGGCCCCGGCCCGGGCACCACTACCAATACCTTAAAGATCTTGACCCTAGAGATAACGAAGATAAAGATGAAGTAAAAGAGAATCAAGCGTCTCCGGCCGAACTGACTGTGGATGTCCCAGTCAGTGAGGATGACGACTCGAAAGTACTAAAAGTTGGATCTCAACTGGGAAAACAGATACAACAGGAATTGGTTGAATTTCTTTAAGCGAATCTCGATGTCTTTGCCTGGACGCACTCTGACATGTGCGGAATCTCACCGAACATTGCAAGTCACTCTTTGAATATTGATCTGCGACATGTTCCGGTCAAGCAAAAGAGGCGTGGTATGGATCCAGAGAGATCTGCCGCCCTTAAAGAATAAATTGACAAGTTGCAATCAAATGGTTTCATCCGAGATGCTTTATACCCAGAGAGGGTGTCAAATCCGGTAATGGTTCGAAAACCGAATGGGAAATGGAGAACTTGTGTCGACTACTCCGACTTAAACAAAGCTTGTCCTAAAGATAGTTTCCCACTTCCTCGAATCGACCAACTCGTAGACTCAACTGCAGGCCATGAATTGTTATCCTTTATGGATGCTTATTTCGGTTATAATCAGATACCCATGCATCTACCCGATCAAGAACATACTAGTTTCGTGACCGATCTGGGACTCTACTGTTACAGAGTCATGCCTTTTGGTTTAAAGAATGCCGGAGCAACTTACCAACGCTTGGTTAATCGAATGTTCGCTAATCAGATCGGGAAGACCATGGAAGTCTATGTGGATGACATGTTAGTTAAGTCCCGATTTTCCACAGATCACGTCAGGGATTTAGATTCAACGTTCCACATCCTACGTGAATATGGAATGAAGCTTAACCCGTTAAAGTGCCACTTTGGCGTCGCATCCGGAAAGTTTCTAGGTTTCATCGTCAACGCTCGTGGGATAGAGGCAAACCCCGAAAAGATCTGGGCAATAAGGAATTTGCAAACTCCAAGGACCATAAAGAAAGTCCAGAGTCTCAACGGGAAAGTAGCAGCGCTAAGCAGGTTCATTTCAAAATCCACTGATAAATGCATTCCTTTCTTTGATCTAATCCGGAAAGGAAAACGAAACTTTGAATGGACCATGGAATGTGAAGGCGCATTCCGATCGCTGGTTCAGCATCTCTCTACGCCACCGATCTTGTCAAAACCGATTGATCACGAACAATTATACCTTTATCTGGCGGTATCAGAGCATGCGATTAGTGCTGCTCTGGTCCGAGAAGAGGATCGAGTGCAGAAACCGGTCTATTATGTTAGTAAACGATTGACCGGAGCTGAAAGAAATTACCCCAGGTTGGAGAAACTGGCTTATTGCTTGGTCATTGCCTAAAGAAAGCTTCATCCTTATTTCCAAGCTCATCCGCTTACTGTGTATACCGATCAGCCGTTACGACAGGTCCTCACGCGGCCTGAGACGTCTGGAAGGTTACTCAAGCGGAACATCGAACTGAGTCAATTTGACATTACTTATGCTCCACGGAGAGCCATTCAAGGGCAAGTCCTAGCTGACTTCATCGCTGAATTTACTGTTCCAGACGAATTACCCGAAACCAGCGAGTCCCCTGAATATGTCTGGAAACTTTATACAGACGGTGCATCAAACGATCGGTGTTCGGGCGCTGGTGTTGTACTAGAAACCCCCGAAGGTCGATCCATATGCTATGCTTTGAAGTTTGATTTTCACGCAACCAACAACGAAGCTGAATATGAAGCTCTGTTGACTGGGTTAAAGCTTGCCAGAGATCTGAGAATTATCGCTATAGAAATTTATTGTGATTCACAGTTGGTTGTGTGCCAGGTACGGGGAGAATATCAAGCAAGAGATCGAAGGTTAGCTGTTATCTAGCCCGAGTTCAGGAAGCACTGGATCAGTTTGATTATTATGCCATTTACTATATACCACGAGATCACAATCGAAAGGCCGATTCATTGGCAAAGTTGGCCAGCACAGGCGAAGCACAGCAAATGGGACTTGTCCCGGTCGAAACTTTGTCCATCCCAAGCATCGATCAAATAAAAACGAATGATGTGTTGGAAACCTCTCCCAGCAGAGAATCATGGATGACTCCGTACCGAAATTATATTGAGAATGGGATATTGCCTGAGCACCGAAATGAGAAAAGGCAAGTTCTACGAAAAGCTTCGCGGTTCATCATTCAGGACGGGATCATGTATAGAAAAGGTTATTCTGTTCCACTCCTCCGGTGTATCGCTCACGACGAGGTCAAATGAGTGTTACATGAGGTGCACGAAGGAGAATGTGGCGATCACACCGGTGGACAAGCGCTTGCTAAGAAAATACTCCGATATGGATATTACTGGCCGACAGTGAACCGAGATGCAGCCAATTATGCCAGAAGGTGCGACAAGTGCCAGAAACACGCTCGAATTCCAAGAGCCCCACCTACCGACATAACTCAAATGGTCAGTCCCTGGCCATTCGCTATGTGGGGTATCGACATCATCGGTGCTTTACCTCTGGCAAGGGGTGGTGCGAAATATGCCATCGTCGTAGTTGACTACTTCACGAAATGGGCCGAGGCCGAAGCTCTCGCAACGATTACGTCGAAGAAAGTAATAAACTTTGTAGTCTGCAATATCATTTGTCGATTTGGGCTCCCGCATACCATCATCACCGATAATGGGACCCAATTCGAAAGTTCGGAGTTCAAGAATTTCTGCCAACGATTTCATATTCATAAAAAGTTCTCTGTAGTCGCACATCCATAAGCAAACGGTCAGGTCGAAGCTGTTAACAAAGTTATCAAATCCATCTTAAAGAAACGACTGGAAAAGGCTGGGGGCAAATGGGTCGATGAACTTCCTATGGCATTATGGGCTTACCGAACAACTCACAAGACCGCAACTGGACACACCCCGTTCCCTTATCCTATGGCTCGGAGGCCGTTATTCCAGTTGAGACAGAAGTATTTTCTCACCGCATAACTTATTACGATCCAAAAGCAAATGCTATATTACTCGCTGAATCTTTGGATCTGTTGGACGAGAAACGGGAAGAAGCTGATTTAAGAGCGGCCGCATACCGAAGTCGGGTCGCCCGGTTATATAACACCAAAGTTCGCCCCCGAACCTTTGAACTCGGTGATCTGGTCCTCAAGAGAATCTACCCGGTTCCTTCACACATGAAACCAAATTGGGAAGGACCGTACGTGATTACACAAAGACTTGTGGATGGCACATTCAAACTATCAACCGTGGACGATCTAGTTTTACCAAGAGCCTGGAACAGCGAGAGTCTCCGTCGCTACTACATATGACAGGCTTTATTTATTTCATTATGTTTTTTATTCAGCAATTTACTTTTTCATTTCGAAATTAGAATTTGTAATAAGGCGACTGATTTGCCATATTTTCTTATTTCAGCAATAAAATGCCATCTCTTCGAGCCAGAGTTGTGATTCATTAAATACAATGTACAACATCACGATGCACGAAGAGCTAAGTTCCATCACACAGTGGAATTTATTCAAGTAGGGAGTGGCTGTGAAGCAATCAACCACTCACTAAATGAAACCCGAGCTCGGGGGCAAGCCATCACATCAGGCCAAGAAATGGGTTGATACACGACAACCCTTCACTTAACTCCGTACTCCCAGAGTGCGAGGCGGAGTATAAACATTTTCCTAACTCCGTACTCCCAGAGTGCGAGGCGGAGTATAAACATTTAATTCAACTCCGTACTCCCAGAGTGCGAGGCGGAGTATAAACATTTAATTCAACTCCGTACTCCCAGAGTGCGAGGCGGAGTATAAACATTTTCCTAACTCCGTACTCCCAGAGTGCGAGGCGGAGTATAAACATTTAATTCAACTCCGTACTCCCAGAGCGCGAGGCGGAGTATAAACATTCACCTAACTCCGTACTCCCAGAGTGCGAGGCGGAGTATAAACATTTACAAAACCCCAGAATACTCCGAGAGCGCGAGCTGGGTACAAACAATTTTTCTAACTCCGTACTCCCAGAGTGCGAGGCGGAGTACAAACATTAACTTAACTCCGTACTCCCAGAGTGCGAGGCGGAGTATAAACATTCATTCAACTCCGTGCTCCCAGAGCGCGAGACGGGGTATAAACATACGTCAACTCCACACTTATCCTCAATACTGGGGGCAGAACCATAACACATAACAAGTTGAAGACAGAAAGGGAATAAATTTTCATTTCCACTATCAACAAAAAGAATCTGATTACAAAGTGTTTAAGAAAAATTCTGCTAGTAGGAGCCGAATCCACATCTATACACGGCTATAGAAAAATCAATAAAATGCTACCCTACGCATCAGGGATTTAAAGAGAGAGTTCAATCTTTCTTCTTCCTTATCTTCTTCTTTGGGGTAGCTCCACCAGATCCGCTGCCAAACTTTCTCCTCGACCGCTTACTCTTTTCAGGCTTGCCCTCCGGCAGCGATATAATGTCAATGTCTTCCTCAGAACTGGAGGCGACGGAGATTCTTCTAGGGGGACGAGCTGGGGGCATAGGAGTAGTAGCAGGAGGAGGGACAGGAGCAGTTTCAATCACTACAGTACCGCCCGGTGAAATCACCATTAACGGGGCAGGCCCGGGCGGATTCATACCAGCATTCCCTGCTGCCATCTCAGCATCAATCTCAGCAATAATGTCGTCCTCACGAGATACTGGGGCCGCATCGGATGTGCCAATAGCTGGCATAGATGAACTAACGGCCGGAGCAGCCCCACTCACAGCATCGGACGGGTTGGCAGAGGGATCGATGGGTTCATTGAGAAGCTCCTCAATCATTTGAGCGCTGAAAGAAAACATATTTGCATCTCCCACCTCGCCAATCAAGGTAGAAGTAGTGATGGCTTCAGAAAAAACAACCCCTTGTGTTTGATGTGGAACTGATAGAGCAAGAGGCGCAGAAACAATAACTTCAGTCACTGAAATGCGACAAAACGAAGATTGTTAGCCAAGTGTGTTGCTTAAGGTTCTTCAAAGCTAAACTACGAGAAGCGTTCAAATACCTTCCTTGGTCTGGACCGAAACGTGGGCAGAATCCTCGGCGGAAGACAATAGTGGTTGGTCAGGATTATATGCAGGGACAGACTGGGGATCTACCGCACCAGTGGTTTTGGGCAATGTTGGAATTACAGCTCCAACGCTTGTCTCGTGATGTGCGATCCCCGAGCCTTCGCCTGTCTCTAGAGATTGAACGCCAAGCTTTTCTTTCGCCATAGAGATCACTGCCTCATGAAGGGTCTTCCTCTCATCCTCGGTGAGCAAACGCATCTCCAGCTCAAAGTCGTCAAGTGTTTCATCTGGGTGCGCTGCTCTTTTCTCATTCACCAGCCGGGTCCAGGCATTGTACAAGATCATGGAGTCATCTCCCAGCCACGCTAAATTTCTGTGTTCCAGCACATTAGCATTGTATGTGACTAAGAGATCATCAAACTCAGCATCTAGCCTAGACCTCTCCTCCGAGATCTTTTCTTGAATTTCTGCTTCCGCAGACTTAGCCTTGACCGCCGCCGCAGCAAGTTCGGCCCTGAGAGATACTGCTTGGTCGCAAGCCTCTTGAGCAGTGGCGTTTGCATCGTCCTTCTCCTTCACCATTTCAGTGAATTTGGCCTTGAGCTCATTCAGCTCTTTAACGGCTAAGTCTCGCTCAGCGGCAATGGTGGTGTTGCGGTGGCCCATCTCTTCTACCGTGGTGCAGTGTTCCTGCTGCATCCTCGCCAGTTTGGCCACGACATCTTCATGTTTCTGAAGTGTTTCAAGCTCTGACTTCCGGGACGTCTCCACTTCAGATTGAAGAACCTGAATGATGCGTTTCTGTTTGACAATGTCAGCATCACGTTCAGCAATGATCTTTGCCCGGTCAAAAGCTACTCTAGAAGCATTCACGGCTGCCTTGTACCACTCCTTATACTGAGCGTAGAAGTCGTGGATAAAACTATGAGCAGTGGTCTCAGCGTCCGGAGGAATTCTTTTAAAGTTAGGAGGGAAGACATAGCCATCCATGCAAATTTCAGGGTAGTCATTTTTCATTTGGGCGAGTTTAGCAGCTCCCTCGCTTGTCAACTCAGCCGGAGCTTGTTCAATTATAGCGGCTGCTGTCGGTTCCATTCTTGGCCGCTGAGCATCAGGCCGAGAAGATTGAGAAGGCAGCTGCTGCTGATGAGATGGCCCTGGGAGGTCTGCTGGGGCCCTGGGAGGCGGAGGAGAGCGAGATCGGGGTCGGTACTGGTATCCCCGGTCTCTGTCAGAATAATCATAGCCAGAACGGCCACGCGAGTAATCTCTATCTCTATCATAACGCTCTTGACTTGAATAGCTTCGCCCATGATCCCTATCTGTTTCTCTCCTGCGGGAATCGTAAAATGGAGAAGATTGGCGCACATTCCGAAGCCTATCCAGAGTAGAGCCACGTCCTGACATCTCACCTACGATAAGAAAGAATTACGGATTAGGATCCCATAAAGCAATGTTTACTATGCAAAAGTCATGAAGTGTTGTGGAAGTGTGTGTAAATGTGTAAACCCCCAAACCGACCGGAAGTGTTGACCGCACTTAAAGGAAAAGGCTCGTTCATGTTTAGGACATCTTGAAATTCCTCCAACCCAGGATTATGAGAAATCGATATATAATCTGGGATGGGAATATCGTCAAGCCCTTTGAAAATATCTCTCGAATGAGAAGGGGCGGCCTCAGAAATCATAACTCCGGAAATGGGAGGAGACACATCCACAGATTTCCACCCCTTAGACTTAAGTTTTTTGGAAACGGCGGCCTTGCCTTTCCGTCTTCCTCCCAACTCCTCCAAGTTTCCCGAGAGGTCAGCCATTAGCTTTGAATCCGTATGGGTTCTTTCTTCGTCAGTCGCCTCGATTATTCTGATTCCGAGTGACTTCTTCACCTTTCTCTTCTTGGTTTTCTTCTTATCTTCCTTCCTGGAGGCAGGCTTTGCCAATCCCTCAACGACTATACTTTGATTAATGTCGATCAAACCAAGAATCCTTAAGTTATAATCGTTCAGCACCGAGTCAATATGTCTCAACTCGCTTGGAACTTCTTGAAGACTTCAGACGATACCTTTGAAACGCCCTCCGTCGGGTCTGGAGATAATGGCTGTAAAGGAAATGAAATGTCAATTTTAACACCAAAGAGCTATTGGTCAAGAAAACAGGTTAAGGCGCTTACGTCTAGACAACCATCGCCTAGCGAAACCCTGAGGGCACCGAACATAGAACCACTCGTTCTTGAAATAACTCAGTCGGGTCCAAGCTCCAACTACAACTTGGCAATTCCTAACTGCCTCCAAAAACGTAAAAGACGGGCTATCACCCCTACTCTTGAAGTTAAATATGTGTCTGATCTCGGAGGGCCTCGGCGGGCGAAAGAGACAGTCCATAAATATGACAAAGGCACTGTTCAGCAACGCGTGCCCGTTGGGATGAAGTTGTGAAGGAGCGATTCCTAAATATGATAGCATCCCTCTGATATATTGATTGAAAGGAGGAAGAGTTCCGGCCGCACAAGCATGACGGTAGAATGCTGTATATCCTTCTGGCGGATTGTGCGGTCTATCAGTGGCACCGGGCAATAATACGTCACCTAGAGATATGTTATGCTTTAAGCATATTCGTCCCAATAAGGATTCAGAGATGTTAGACTGAACCGAATCAACAGGTTCCTCAATAAATATAGCCTCTGGCAATTCATCTGGAACTGGATCGATTACATCAGCAGGGATATCGGGAATCTCAAGCACCGGAGGAGTCGAGCTCTGTGCCTCTTGTTGTTGGGAGCTCGAAGATTCCATAATTAGCTAACTCATCAGAAAGCAACGTTAAGTTCATAAACAGCCCGCGCATGCCCCAGTGTAGTGTGTGTGAACGTGTCGTGCAGTGCAAGTGCTGTACATCACTTAAGCAGATTTAACAGAATAAAGCAAGATGTTCGTACAACATAACTTGGGAATTTGAGAACGAAGGTGACTGTCATCGCTGACCGTCACTTCCACACCATCCAAAGGCTACTGCCCACTTTAAGTATAAATCTTTTAGTTGTATTATTGTTTAAGTCACAGTTCCGTCGACGAGCCTCAAAGGAAATTCAAGTTAAATCTTTTAGTCAAAATCGATTATGCAAGGCCGAAGCTCGTCGGAGTCAAGTATGCTAAAGTTCATTACGTTCGTCATAGTACAAACTTGAAGTTGGTCGTAGTTCAGATAATGGGGCAAATCAAAGGAGCAATGGTCTCAGAGGACGAAGGTGTTCGAATTCATCGGCACAGAACAATGAAGGTCGAATCGATGGAGTACGACTCCAGGTGTTTCGAATCCATATGGTTCGACTCGATGTAGCCTTATAATGGAAGAACGTTTCGAATCCATGAGCCCTACGTTGCTTCGAATCGATCTTTATTCAACTCCTTCGAATCGATCTAGATGACATCACTTCGAATCGATCGACTCAATGCCAGTTTCCTCCAAGTAGTCGATCCGGAGCCTTGCCCACAAGATCGATTCGAACCGGTCGTTCTAGGATCGATGCGAAGCAGCGGAAGACAACACTCTGATCGATTCGACTCAGAAAGCATCACTCCTCGACTCCATCGAGTCGACCCATTTCGTCCAGATCTCGTCACTCCCCAGAATTTTCTAAGGCGAAGATAGTTCTATTTTTTCTCATCTCGAATCGATCCCTCGAGTACCTGATTTGATTACGAGTGGAAGCGTGGACGAGCGTGATCGATTCGTAACAGGCACGTTAGTTATAACTCTGGAAAAACGATTCGAAGAAACAACTGAAGCAATGGTGAAAAGTAAAAAGTGAGAAGTGAATAGGACCCCGGTATATATAGGGGAAGTAGGACGATTCGCCTCCCGGTACGCTTAACCCGCTTCTACAGGTGAGAAAATCGAAACTAATCGATTCGTTGCAGCGAATTCGAATCCATTGTGACCCGCTGCTTCGAATCCATCACAACACGGAGTCGTTCCACTGCTACGAATCCATTCCTAAGTACGAATCCACCCGGTTTCGAACCTTTTTGCGACGTCGACTCCATTTATGCAAGTATCGATACAAAGTGTCATCGATTCGAAGAAACCACTGAACATCCGATAGATTGAAGGTCTTATCGATTCGAAGCACGAGGTTCTTAGGGCCATCAATTCGACAGCCATCGATTCGAACCAACATAGTTTCGAATCCGTCAAAGACCGCAGATGAAAAGGGACGAATCGTTTCAATATGAAAAATTGCTTGTCTACTCTCTATACCGATTCAGGAGAGGATCGATACGAGAGGATGATCATAAACAATCATAAAAGCAATATTTTAGCTCGAATCTCAAACCGGTCCAGGAGAGGACCGATGCAGAATTCGATAACAGGCCAAACTAACAACGACTTGCGGTCACGCGACGTTAACCAAAGCAAAGATAATACACATATGCACATTTCTCTGACTAGAGTTCGATCTTTGTCATTTACAGGAATCAAATGTTCATCTCGTCATAACTCGAAGAACTAACAGCCAGATACAATTATACGACGGTCAATTACAGCGATACAGAATGCAACTTTCGATAAAGCATGTTGTAGCTATCCAGTGAGAGACTGCAGCTTTTCAAAGCACGTCGTGTTTACACAAGATGTACTTTGGGGGGCAAATGTTATCCCGCCTTTTGGCAAGGCCGTGACACCAAGGACTTAACTAGAAACCGGCGACAGATCGTCTCGTAGACCAGCTACGCACAAATGTTATCCCGCCTTTTGGCAAGGCCGTGACACCAAGGACTTAACTAGAAACCGGCGACAGATCATCTCGTAGACCAGCTACGCACAAGGATTGCTATGGATATCGATGAAATTTGTCCGAGTCCGGATCGGGCTACAATCGATAAGGAGCGTCAAGCAGAGTAGTAGAAACCAACATTCCAAATTTCGGGGCAATCTGAGTTCATATGCTCAAGTTATCGCCGATGGAAGATGGGTTAGATAGTATAGGTTCGAATCCCTCAGAAATAGGCAAGGGTCGAATCGATGAGGAAAGACTGGTTCGAATCGATCAGAGGAGCATTACGTCGAATCCATGAAGAACACATTTGCTTCGACTCCATCTATCGGGCATTGGTTCGTATCCATCAGAAGCAACCATGCTTCGAACCCATCCGCGCGTGCCTTAAGCTTCGAAACTATTGGAGCATTCCCCATCTTCGACTCCATCAAGGAAGTTCCTTCGAATCCATGCAGTCACAAGGACTTCGACTCCATCAAGGAAGTTCCTTCGAATCCATGCAGTCACAAGGACTTCGACTCCATCAAGGAAGTTCCTTCGAATCCATGCAGTCATAAGGACCTCGACTCCATCTCATGAGGCAGCTTCGAATCGATCGAACGTAATATGCCTTGATCGATTCGAAGACACCTATCTTCGAGTCCATCCCCTCGGATCTATTGAGTCAAAGTAGCGAGATACACGGAGTTGACTCAGTAAAACTCGGAGCGAAAGCTGGATTGACCCGAAGCACACGCAACACGTCACTATCTTCACGTGCAACACCATCGATTCGAACCAATGGATTCGAGGCACATCGATTCGAACGGATCCATAAGGCGATGAACTCCAACTTGAATCGCTCATAACTCAAGATCTACAAATCCAAATGCTACGAAATTTTCACAGAAGCTTGCGTACACATCAAAGAATGTCCACACCAAATTTCAGCTCGATTGGATGATTTCTTGATCGATTCGAACCAATGGTCGAATCGATCCCAAAGTGGGCCCGGATCTCCAGATTTCGGCCATGTGGGCCCCCTGACGTACCAGAACTGGTCTCCCCTCATTTTAGGCGAAATATCAGCCTCCTACACCTATAAATAGAGCCCCTGGTCATTCAGAAAGGGGGTCGGATAATTCTAAGTACTGAAGAGCGCCCAGATTCTGCCAGATCTACTCCAGAACACCACCGCTGCTTTAGATTGAGAATTAACTTAGAAATTCAGTTGTATTACATTATAAACTACTGTAACCTTCAAGTGTCGAGCAATAAAATCATAAAACTTCATAGTGGACGTAGGCAAAACGCCGAACCACTCTAAATCGCTTGTCTTTGCAATTTACTTTCTGTTATTTGGAGTTTTTGTTAGATAATCCACAGTTTTAATTTTCATTCTTCACTTTTATCTCTTCAAAAACTTCCGAAGAGTGTTGTGCCCATTTTTGGTACAAACAGCATTAATATTAGTTATGCACAGATTGGCTCATTTCAGAAAAAGAAATGAAATGTGGATAAGCTTTTACGAGTGGAATGGAAAATTGCATTAAAAGAAAGCTATAATACGTACTGTTTCTTTTCAAAATAAAGATATGGATTGCTTCTTTATGGGCGCAAAGGACAATCTTAAGAATTGGAGTGCTCATCCAGGAATTGAGGTAAACTATGCAGTAACAGCAGTTTTATCATACTATTTTCAATCATTTTCTTAAAATATTAAATGCATTTACATTATCCATTGAATGCAATGGAAATTGTATTAAAAAAATCTGTTCGTATGCAATATGATTGATTGCATTTCTCATATCCAACAGGGTTTTGTAGCCATAACTTTTGTGCCTGACTTGCCACAGCACCTCCTGAAACTAAAAGGCTTTGCATTGGGTTCACATTTGTGATTAAGGAAGGCCAACAGTCTTTGTTACCATGCCAATAATTGCTTTTAAAATTGTTCTCACTCTTTATTGTTCTGAAGGTTTAAGATCCATGTTTTATATGCCATTAAATCCAAACTTTAAGTTAAATACATCATTAAAAATTTTGGTCAGGATTGTCCTTATTTTATGTTATGTATGACTGCTATGAAGGACCAAAAAAAGATTTGAAAAAGGAAACAAAACTTCAACTTATGGATGTTCAGAGGTTTGAGCCTTTTGAACTTAAAATCATCTTTGAAGGTGTACTTTTTGAGAAGCCATGGTTCTATGTAAAGACTGTTAACAAGAAGAAACATCATTGGTTTTTACTCTATTTGAAGAGTAAACATGGATTTCAGATATAACTTTATGTCCAATAATATATTTTAATTTTATTTTTTAAAAAAAGTTTGATATAAAAAATGAAAAGTATAAAAGAAGAAGAAAAAAATCAATAAATGTGATGCATGGTCATATAGGCTTTGAGATTGTACTACTTACTAACGTGATTTAAAAAAAATTAGTACGAGAGAACCACAAGAGTAGAAAGAAGAAGAAATGAATGTGATAGTTTAGCAAGGGCACATGCATGCATTCGTTTTTTGTTGTTTCAATAGCTATATGTCTGTGCTATATAAAATACACAGTACTACCTTATAAATTTACATTTTATTCGAATTATCTTTTGCTTTTCTGTAAAAATGTTTCTATACAGATGCATCCAAGGTTATGGGTTGGAATAAGCAACTAATACAAATAATTTATATATCCCTGTTGAAATATTTCGACATTGAAGCAACAACCTAAAGGTAAGATAATAACTTCCAATTTAGCATTCATTTTCAACTTTGTCTCATTCATGTATTGATAAATGGTTTATTTGTCATGTATGCACATAAAAAGTGCAACATTTTATACAAATCAAGTCATATTGTAAGATTAAACAAATCTTACAAACATTGTTTTATAACACCAATTCCTTCTACGCAACGCACGTGCAACGTACTCGTATATATATATATATATATATATATATATATATATATATATATATATATATATAGGGCTGTATTAGAGAGAAATGAGAAAAACCTTTTTATCCATTCTCACTTTATCTCAACGCATTATCTCCAAGCCAATTTCCTATGTTTTAGCCACCCCTAGAACTTCCCAAAACCGAATTTTTGTAGCCCTAGTGATGGATCTTAAACCCATCTAAGCCAAAGCCAAAATACTATGCAATTAAATCTAATTTAATCGCTTATGGATATTGTATATCGATCGATATATTTATAACTGTTATAAATATAAATAACATTACTTATTTCTCAAATCATATTAAAATTTTATAATTAATATTTCATAAATATTAATTAATTTAATTAATTTATAACAATTATACAGTTATTATATCGTTCGGTCTTAAGGGAATTCATCATTTCGGCTGTGTAACTCTTGGGTGTAAATTTGGTCAGCGATTAACATCGAACTATTCTAATGTTAACTTTCACACATCACTTAGCAAGTGGTGTGACATTATGGCCAAATTTATCGTACTCAATTTCGGTAAAATCCAATTTTAGTTTAATAAGCATAGCCCGGTTGTGACATTTGTTTACACCAATTCTCTTCGTCAAAACCATATCACTTTGGACTTATGGAATTTGGTAATGGTCAAAATTCCAACCTCATCCACATTCAACTTTATAGTCTAAATACAAAGTCCTTGGTTCAATAATAACAATTATTATTAACCGAAATGCTCTGGCCAAAGACTTTGACTTTGTGTTGACTTGAGTTGACTGTGATACTAACCGCATATAACTGAGGAGACGAATCCTCTCTTGAATAGTGCTTCACTTCCAATACTTCCACTCGACCCAACTATAGTCACTTGATGGAAGCCATGCCGTGATTTAGCGATAATCAAAGCTGAGCTTTCATATTGAAGATCCACAGTATTCTCAAGTCGAGAGAACCGTGTAACTCAGTCACATCGATATTTTCTGTTTGACCTTAGTTATATTAACCAATAGAAAACTATCAAGTGAGCCGTTCCATAGTAATCAAATAACTATTAGTACGTAACCTCTAGGTGCCCCCAGCAATCATGAGTAATACACTGCCCAACATTTGGAGAGCATTACGTACTCCTGTCTCAACGGATACATCGGTATCCAGTCTCGATGCATCTTGACTAGGAACATTTAAAATGGTATAATTGTTTCATTGTGATAAATTACTCAAGGTTACAACATTTTATAACTAATATCACAAAATATACCATTTATGAATTTTTCTATTAAATATACTTTTAATTAAGTTAATTAATTAATATAATCATATTATATCAAGTATATAATAGAAAAAAAATACATTTTATTTCGAACAAGATTGGTCAACGAGTTAGATATATGTAACAAATTGCATAATTGCCCCTAGGGCATACCCCTAACTCTATCAGTTCCTCTATAGTTGATTTTCCTAATTTTCTCTTAACAACCATCTTAGTTTTGGCATGAGATTACACCAGAAAAGCCATTTTATCACGGCTCTGTACCGTGGCTAAATAATTTTGCCACGGTCCAGAGCCGTGGCAAAATGGGGAGTGGCAAAGATTTTGCCACGGCTCCGAACCGTGGCTATTTTTTATTTCATTAAAATTAGCCACGGCTTGGAGCTATGGCTGAATGAACTAAAGCACAAACATCACAGTAAAAGCTATAATACATCACCAATAAACTTCAGACAACTCAATAAAATTAGCCACAGCTCTATATAAATGCTTCAGACTACACAAGCAAACTAGAATCAAGAATAGCTATATAGGGAGATATAACAACCAGAAACAGGAGCACATACATCACCACATAAGAATGTCCATTTCAATAGAAAAGTTCCATATAAAAGTTTCAAAAACAAAATAAATAGGCATAAGGACTGTTTTTTGCACCAAAAAAATAAGTAGAGAGGATATATTTTAAAAATAAAACGAATCCAAAAAATGCATGGTCTAAAAGGTCCAAAATTTTATTGCCTAGTCTCCACAACTCCAAAAAATACTATAGTTTATTTATGTATATACAAATTTGGGTGGAAGAACGAAAAAAGGGGAAGCAAAAAAAAACAAATGTATCTACAATAGCAATTCTTCCAAAAAATGCAATGATTTAATCCATTGATCTAAGCGTAAGAAACAACGGTTGGTGATTGGCAAACTTCTTTATTACATGGTATTCATATTTACTGCCATCTCACCACCGATGCTGCATACAAAATCACTCGTTGCAACTTTGTATCTCCTTATAATGGAAATCATTTATATTTTGATATTCTTCGTTTAATAGCTTCCCCAAAAAGGGATGCATTTTTATAGGTCTGTCCATGATCTGACAATGATGGAATTCCCTACATATATTTCAACACCAGAACTATAGATTAGTGATTATGCATGTCCATCTTCATCCTTGACAAAGTTTAAGATAAAAACCTTGAAATCATTCATATTCACACATTTTCCAATAATAAATGCAAATGTATAGACTTGAAGTATAATTGGTTTAATTAAAGGCAAAATAACATATTATAATGCAATAACACACTGGATCAGTTTTTCCCAATACTGGTCGTGCAACAAAGCTCTCTTTGAGGCATAACTCTTCGAAGAAGACCTCTTCAGAGACCAAAATCGCTTCTCTTCGGAGACCAAAAATCGCTTCTCTTCGGAGACCAAAAATTGCTTCTCTTCGGAGACCAAAAATTGCTTCTCTTCGGAGACCAAAAATTGCTTCTCTTCAGAGACCAAAAATCGCTTCTCTTCGGAGACCAAAAATCGCTTCTCTTCGGAGATCAAAATTGCTTCTCTTTGGAGAACCAAAAAAGACCTCTTCGGGGGCACACTTCACCATGCTTGAAGTATCAAACGCAAGCCCTCTTCGGAGGCACGAAGGCCTTTTCAAAGGCACATTTCACCAAAATCGCTTCTCTTTGGAGACCACTAAGCCTTCTTCGGAAGCACTAAGACAAATAAAGCCTTTTAATAAGGCGCATCCAAAAAACTTTGTTAATAGAACCACTAACGACCGCAGCTGAATACTTATGATTATTTGTACAAACAAATATGCAGTAAAACAGCCAATGACTGTCCCGTGGTTCGATTCAACAATGAAATATAATTGTCTGACAAACAGATCAAAACATTTTTCAAAAGCTCATTTCATTGCGTAGGAAAATTCACTTTTTAACAAAGAAAAGTGATCATCTCCGAAAGTCGAAGTGTTCTTTAGAAAGGAAGAGAGAGTAAAAATTTCTCCCACACAAAATGTATTCTATTAAAAGGAGAATAGTACTTCCCCAAATCGGAAAAATTATTCTCTAAAATAAGAATACAAGTCTTTTTCAGAATATTGCAGTGAGCCATGATATGGGGGCACATATAACTATATTAATAGAAACAACGCTCAACCGTCATATCACGAGCTCACTGCGGTATCATATAAAGTAAATAAAGAATCATTTATTCTACACTAAAAATGAGAAATAGATGCATTCTTACGTATACAAGAATTCATGCAAGTAAGAGAATTATTTTATTCAATATTGTGAAAATTCTTTACATGTGCAGATCTCAAAAAGCGGAGACCGGTATCCGCACAACTTCCGGTCAATACATGCAAAAAACGGAAAAGGCAAAATCAAGCTCATTTCTCCTTCTTCCCGCCTTTAGAGCCTTTACCCGGCCTGATAATTAGCTTCGAAGGCCGTTGTGGATGAGTCGTAGGAGAAGGAGAAAGAGGCATAACCGGATCAACTTCTGCTTCCTCTCCAGCGGCAGAAGAGCTTTTCTTGCCTTTCTTCGAAATTACGCGTTTCCCCTTCTTTTTCGAGGAAGACTCACTGCCTGGAGTAAAAAACTCTGAAAGCTTCGTGTCGTCGTCATAAGATTGCTCCGGAGTCTTCTCGCCTTCTTCAAGTTCCCTTGTTTTTGGCTCTTGCGAAACAACCGGATCGTCCAAGTCTTGGAGGGCTTCAATTTTCTCTTCTTGCGATCCTGGTTGGGAAGCTGGAAGAGGAGTAACTTGAGAAGGAGGAGGAACGGCAGCTGAAGAAGGAGAAGTTGGCACAGCTTTCGGTGCTTCCACTATAGATGAAAAGAAGTTAAAATCAGTATTCTCCAAGATAAGAGAAGATATTGGTTCGTCCAGGCTTAAGTAATAAGTGAGAAGTTCATCAAGCTCAGTCAAATCGAATAAATGATTTACTGGATCCGGGTCGACGCCAAAATTACCTGGAGAAGCCGGCTTTGCAAGATCAATCTCGAATTTCTGGGCCGCAATGTCTTCCAGGGCCTCTTCATCAGTGGGAGTGGTCACAATTTCTTTGTCAACCTTAGAAGGAGGCGAAGAGTGAGAACTAGAGCCAGCAATATCCACATCAGCTGAAACCGAAATACGAACAGGGGCAATGGGAAGTATTTCTTTCTCAGGATGCTTCTCTCCCGTCACTTCGGCCCGCACTCGGGTAAGCTGTTCTTTTCCTTTGGCAAGTGCAGCACGGGTGCTCTCATCTAAGTAAGTAGCTTCAAGATCTGCTTCAGCATAACCGGCACCGCTGAACATATCAATGATCGCCTCCCATACTTCAGCTAAGGTGACTTCATATTCCGGTCCCAAAAATGATAGGCTCCCACGCCCCAAGACGCAATGGATATAAAAGTCGAATAAAGTAGAGTCAATGCTTGCTTTGATTGCTTTGTGAGACTCTTCGGCCGCAACTTGTCCGGCAACCGCGTAATCACGCTCTTTCTCTACTTTAAAAAGTCGAGCTTTTAACATCTCAATCTCCACGTTTTGGGAAATAGATGTTTCTCGCAGCTCAGCATTTTCTTTGCGGTATTTCTCAGTAGTGTGCTGCTCGGCTGTAAGCTTCATTTCGGCATCCCTCTGCGCAGCGTGTGCGTCCCGCACTTGCTTCTGAAAAACTTCTTCTTTCTGAGTATGCGATGTAGAAGAAGTGGCAAGATCTTCCTTAAGTCGTTTGACTTCAGATTCGAGCCTTGCATTGTCATCCGCGATGCTCGTCATCTTCGCATCGTGCTGCTTGCAGATTTTATCCCATTTAGTCTTATCGTTCTCCATAGTCAGCATGTTTTCAAGATTCATGTGGTTGACTCTTTAGAGTTCATCAACGAGTTTCTGCCATTGCGACATCCTCTCAATGTTAAGCTTAACTGTATCAAGACTTTTAAGCATGGCTTGCTTATCGATCGGGACCAAATCTAAGTCAAAGCGCACTCCTTTTAAACACCAATTTGGAAATCGGCTCTGAAGTGTGGGAGGACCATCCCTGACTTGATACTGAGGCCTATTAATAATTGCCTGGATGTCAGACTTCTTAAGTGCAGGAGAACCGGAAGAAGTATCAGGAGGAATAGAAGCGGCAGTCTTTTCCGAAATAGCAGATGCGTCTTTTTCGCCAAGTTTGATCCGCTTGCTAGAATCATCAGCAATGCGACTCTTCCCCTTGTTGTCGTGAGTTTTTCTTTTCTGAGAATCATCGCTTCTGTGGGAAGAGTCGTATCGCTCGTCCCTATTCCCATAGTGCTATTCATCTTCTCTTCTGCGGCGCTCTTCATAATCCCATCTCTCGTGAGCTTTTCTAGAGGCCCTTTCTTCATCGGTCTCCTGACAAGGAGGAAGGTAGTGCCTAAAATCATAAGCATAGCGGCTTCCATGACGCTGGAATTTGTCGTAGTAAGAACCACTTCGCCCCATCAGAGAACCTGAAATTGAAGAAAAGACAAGTCTTAGAAATCTTCATATTGAAGAAGCTAAGTGCATATAAGTGCCAAGAAACCTAAGTGTGTGTGATGTGCAAACTACGCGCGTCAGACTACAAACCACTTTTGGGTGTGGAAATGGCAATGACTTGTGTGGTAGGTGTTGTAGTTTGTTGCAAAAAAGAGGTCGCTTCAACAACAGGAGAGATCGTTTTTGAAGTATCATCTTTAAAAAGCTCCTGAGAAGTTATCATTATATCGCTCAAGTTATCAAAGGTGTCATCCTCGTGATACCCAGCAGAACTCTCTTTTTCAACTTCCACATCAACCGTCTTTTCCGAAATTCGAGGATTTTCTTCCTCTTCAATAACGGGAGAAAGTGTTAATTTGCTGGACGACCCCACAATGCCAGTAGAAGCAGAACACTTCACCAGTGAAGTCTCAGTGGTGATTTCTTTCAGCATAGGATCTTCAGCAGGGGCAGGGGCATCTGATGCCTTTCCTGGGGAATCAGGGACTTCATAAGGCTGTGTAGAGCGAGAAGGGTGAAGAAGTCCAAACTGGTGGAGAAATTCGTTCTTCAATAAGAATTTCGCGTCCCGCTCTTCAGCTGGTACGGCCATGAGTCTCTCCAGAGTTGGCTTGTGGCTGGGATCCCTAGAAGAAGGGGGGAGCACTGAAATGAAAAAGCGAAATTAACATTTGGCAATTTGGATTTCACAAAACTCAGAGAATAAAAGAAGTAAAGATAGATGATCTTACTTCCTTCCCTCCACACAGCATAAAACCCCGGGGGACAGCGAACGTAAAAGTACTGAGTCAAGAACCCATGAGCACTATCAGGGAGGCCGACAATCAATTTACGATTTCTGGCGCTTCTCACAACAGTTATCGAAGGATGATCTTTAGTTCTGGTAAAAGAACACAAGTAGCAAATCTCGTCAAAGCTCGGAAGTCGCTCGAGGATTCTCCCAAATAGCACACACAACCCCATTAGAATGGCATAGCCATTGGGATGTAGCTGAAATGGGGAGATGGCCAGTTGTCGAAGAAGATGCTGGAAAAAGTTGTTGAAAGGCGGAATGGCTCCGTTCATGCACATTTGTCGATTAACTGCTACAAAGCCAGGAGGCGCTGCATCAGCAGTGTTGCTTTTCTCGGGAAGAACGGCATCAGCTTCGGCAATGCCAAACTGAGCGCACAACTGCCAGAAAACTTTGTACGATAAAGTGGTAGAGGCTCTTTCTGGAGGGTTAATCAATGGAGCTGGAATAAAGGTGGCTTCTTCAGCCTGGACTGTGGTATCTTCTCGTAGAAAAGTCATTCTACACAAGCAACTGGACATTCAAATATGAAGGTGCATGTTTCCTAACAAGTGTGAAGTGTTGTGCAAAACTAATGAAAGAACAAGTAAATATAACTGGAATTAAACTAGTCGACAATTGGTCGATTACTAAATTTCAGGACTTGTTAGTTTTAAAATTCAGGTACAGTATTAATGCAAACATGTAAATTTAGTTGACTATTCCAATGTTGCTTTGATGCTTTGCTTGAATTGGTTGGTTTAAAGCACTTTGTTCACACGATCTGTTTGAGTTGATTATTTGTTATTAACTAATCTGTCATTTGATGTGGGCAGTCAGTGGCAGTATATTAGTCCCAATTTTCTGTGAATGTTGTGTTAAACAGGTTGTAAGCTTGCAAGTCAAAATGATCTGTGAAAGAATGTAGCAAAGTTTAACAGTTTAAAGTCCAAACACTAGTTCAAAATTCAAGCAAAATCTGAACAAGTACTAAGTCGCGAACAACTCAAGTGATAAGTCGCCCACAACTCAAGCATTGACTCGGCAATGACTTAGGTGCTAACTCAGCTGCGACTTAAGAGTTGTTTCCTGCGGGTTAAGGTCGGCTGCGCTCTAAGTCGTAAGTCGTGAAGGATAAAAGAAACTCCAATTCAAAGCAACAAAAAATTCTCAAGTCCTAACTCGCCGCGACTCGGAACTTAAGTCGCAAAGCACGTTAGGTCGGTCCATAGCTAGGTCGTCAAAGTTGCTGGATCGCACGAAATCGCCAAATTATGCCCAAGGCAATGTTCCACACTATTGGACCCGTTTACCTTCTAACTAGTTAACTCCTAACCCGTTAACCCAATAACCTCACAGTCTTCAACCTTAACTCTGACACACCACTAAATCGCCGCAAATCACAAATCAGATCATATCGAACCACCCTAAGTCCATCAATGTCCAGTATGACGATGTTTGCAAGGTTCAAGGGAGACAAAGAATTGATGATAATCGACGATTGGAAAAGAGGCGAAAATGCTTACGCAGTGTGATGCTAGGGATGATCGGAGAAGAATCGAATCAAAATCGCCTTAGAAAGCTTGGAAAAATATTAATGGCAGACGCGGCTTGGAGAAATGTTAATGAGAAGAAGGAGATAAGAGGAACGACTTAAGCTTTTTATACCTCGAAGCAATGGAATTTGAATCGGCCCACACGAGTTAAGATGAGTCGAAGCACACGACCTACGATTTAGGCATGTACTTCGAGGGGCAAATGTTAACCCTTAATTTTATACGACTCAAGAGCTAGACGACTCAAGCAGAGTACACGACCTAACAACTCAGAGTACTACACGACCTACGACTCAGGATCTAGACGACTTAACGAGTTAAGGCATGGATGACTTAACGAGTTAAGGCATGGACGACTCAACGAGTTAAGTTCTAAACGACCTGTTAACCCTTAATACTCTACGACTTAAGAACTGCATGATTCAAGCAGGGTGTGCGACTTAGCGAGTCAAGGAACTATGCAAGTCAGGAAAAGTACACGACTCAAGACTTAACGAGTTAAGGGATTGTGCGACTTAACGAGTTAAGGAATCGTGCGATTTAACGACTTAAGGGATTACTCAAGTTAAGGAGTGAGCGACCTAACAGCTTGAAAGTGTTCCACGGTTCAACCACTTAAACGAGTTAACGGGTTAAAGGACTGGACGAGTCAACAACTCAAAGCAAGCCACGACTTACGACCTACCTTAGATCGTGAGCGACTTAAGCAAGTAGAGGAAATGTCGCATCTAGTTGACTCATACGCGACTCACGACTAAGCATAACTCGTCCATGACCTACGACACAGTATAAGTCGGTTGCGACTCATGACTTGGGAAAAAACTCCTGTCCAGAATTCTCTATAAATACATTGCCATCTCCAACTTTCAAGAGACTTTTGGCCGATCATTTCTCAAAGCGTCGTTACTCTGCCGAACACTCAACTCATTCGACAATTGAAGATCTTCAAACATTCGAGACACTGCAACAAGCTTCGGGAGGAATTTCCTACATCCAACACGGATTCATCGAGTTTCATCATCGAAGTTTGAGCTAGTAGTCGGGATTGTCTTTGAAATCAAATTGTATTGTTTTGATAAGTGTATTGTATCGTCTTGTAACCGGATTTAGTAATAAAGAGATTCAAAGTGGACGTAGGCTCGATCTCAAGCCGAACCACTATAAACTATTGTCTTTTACCGCTTTTTCGCTGTTTTACTGCTTACTTCTTGTTCCCGTCACACGGGTGGTGCTTTCACAATTCTACTACACACACCGGGTGTTAGCGTTCACTTTTTAGCATTAACAATATGCAAATTCTTAACCAAACAAAAATTAAACAGGCTTGAATTCAATATTAAATGAATCTAGTTACATGGCTTAATGCTCATTACTACTAACTCCATGTAGACAACTTCTCAACTCTGAATTCTGAATGGTACATGTTAATGAGCAATATTTTGTTAGAACCAGACTAGGTTGCAAGAGCTTATATTACCCTAACAGAATTTGTTACATCAAATCACCTAATGGTCTATAGAAAACAATTTGATTATCAAATTAATAATAATGCTAATTAAGAAAAAAAATTATATGGTTTGATTTTCCATATTCGACTGTCCTAGACCTGATAACCCTTTGATTGTATCAATAGTATGTAGAGTGATGCAGTGCTTACCTTGAATCGCACTACCGTAAGACGCGGCGAAGGCGAAGCCCTAGGTCGCTCCAGTTTAGGTCGTGGTCGCGAGCTCCAGATCCTATGTCGCTTCCCTAAATCGCAAAGCCTCTTAAGCCGAAGCTGCTCCTTATGTCGCGAACGACATACAGTAGGTCGTGAACGACTTCGCTTTGAGTTGCCTCTAATAGATCGCGAACGACATCGCCTTGAGTCGCCTCCAGTAAGTCACTCCAGCCTTAAGTCACGAACGAGCAGAGAAGAGTTTCTTGAATCGCGAATTCCTCCAGTAGGTCGCGAAGCTAACTTAAGTCGTGGGTCGCTCATCGCCTTAAGTCGCGAACGAGAAAGGCTTATGTCGCTGATTGCTTCCGGCCTAGGTCATGAGCATTTCCTTAAGTCGCTGAAGTTCTTAGGTCGCGAAAGCCATTCATTAGGTCACGAAGTTTGTTATATCGCTCCAGAATCCTTATGTCACTAATGCTAGGTCGCTGAAGATGTTATGTAGCTATACCGCATTTCTTATGTCGTGTGTTGTAACCCGTTTTGTTTCTTAAGTCGTTTCTTTTATATTGTAAGTCGTCAAGTCGTTTGTGATGTACTTGTTAAGTCGTGTGTGTGTTGTAACTTTCCCTATAAATAGGAGTGTATGGTCATTTGTAAAAGGTAGTTGATTTTTGAATAAAAATTGGTTTGTGCTTTGTGCCTCCATTAAAATTGGAAGTTGAGTGTTATCTCCTTTCTCCATCTTCGGACATTCGAGTGCGCTCGAATCAACGAACTTGAAGCCGATTCACGGAATCTCGTGCGCGAGATCAACGTCGAAGAATCGTAGATCTTCTAACGCGGTATCGTGCGCGATCAACGTGTTGAAGATAGCTAGAATCCGGTATCTCGAGAGATCAACGGATTTGGGCACTTGGGTATCTTCAATTCATCGATTCATCTTGTTTCATCGATTCATTTCCGCGAATTCATCAATTCATGAGGTGTTTGATCCTGTAGGCTGCGTTATTTGGTATCAGAGCTAGGAGACGAACTTTTCCAAGATTCGTTGGGTGTGATTTTTCGAGATTTGAAGTTTGTGTTTGAATTTGTTGAAGATTTGACAATGCCTCCAAGAAGAGTTAATCGTCATCAGAATGTTGCAGATGTGTATCAAAGAGAAGATGCTGAACAAATGGAGCAACGAATTAGTGATAAATTCAATGAGAAGTTTGATGAGGGAATTGGTAGATTGGAAAGGCTCATGATGGATATGAATCAAACTCGACAAAGAGCATCGCCAAGTTAAAATCAAAGTGGACATAGAATTTCGCCGTCAAATTCGGAGAGGAGAAGAATGTCACCACCATCGGATTGGGAAAGAAGAGAACCGTTAGTTTTGGGAGAAAGAGACGTGCGTGGTAGCAGAAATGTTGATGGTCAGAATCGACATCGACATACGTCAGATTTGGAGGAATCCAGTGATGGTGATAGTAGATCTTGTCGAAACCGTACCCAAAGGCGAAATCGAAATACAGATTTCAAAGATGATCGTCGATGGGAGTCGGGGATGAAAACAGAGATTCCAGTATTCAAAGAGGGAATGCTAGCGGAAGAGTTTCTGGATTGGTTATCAAATGTTGAAGAAATTTTTGACTTCAAGGAAGTACCCGAGCATCGTAGAGTTAAGTTGGTTGCTACACGATTGAGGGGAAGAGCTATGACATGGTGGCAACAAACTAAACTTACACGGGAAAGAATGGGAAAGTCGAAGATTGTTTCATGGGAAAAGATGAAGAGATTGATGAAGGCTACTTTCTTGCCTTATAATTACCAATCTCTTATGTATCAGCGCTTACAGAATTTGAGACAAGGGACAAAGTCAGTAAATGATTACGCAGATGAGTTTTATCAACTGATTGCTAGAAACGATATCATGGAAACGGAGGAACAGTTGACATCCAGATTTGTTGGAGGTTTGAGAATGCAAATTCAGGATATGGTAAATATGTTTGATCCGAGATCCATTGCTGAAGTACACCAGAAGGCTCTAGCTTGGGAGAAGCAAGGTAGAAGAGGAGGTGGTGCGTTTACAAGTTCAAACAATCAGGTGAAGGGGGCTAGTAGCAATACTAATGTTTCCAAGGCTGTTAGTAAACCGGTTGTCATTGAAGCTGCTAAGACCAAGGTCAACAGCAATTTCAAGTGTTATAACCGTCAAGAGTTTGGTCATAAGAGCAATGAATGCCCGAAGCCTAAGAAGCGAGCGATGGTTGCTGAGGTTGAGGATGCAGAAGTAGAATGTTCCAATTCACCACAGGTTGAGGAGGAAGAAGAATTATTGACGGGAGACGAGGGATATTCTTTAATGATGAGGAGATCTTGCTTGACGCCAAAGCAGGAAGAGGAGACTAGTTGGTTGAGGAGTAATATTTTTCAGTCAACATGCACTATTTTGGGAAAAGTTTGTAAGTTTGTTATCGATGCAGGGAGTTGTGATAACATCATCTCTACAGAAGCCGTAAAGAAGTTAGCGTTAAAGACAGAGAAGCATCCCAAACCCTACAAATTGGCTTGGCTGAGGAAAGCTGGGGAAGTGAAGGTTGGTCGAAGAGCTTGTGTAACTTTTTCGATCGGAAAGAAATATAAGGATGAAATTTGGTGTGACGTGGTGGATATGGATGTATGTCATTTGTTGTTGGGAAGACCATGGCAGTTCGATAGAGCCGTGCAACACGATGGTAGGACTAACTGCTATAGTTTCATGTTCGATGGCACTAGAATCACTTTAGTTCCTAAAAGGCGACAACAAAGTGAAAGCAAGTTGGAGGAAATCGAGGAACTAAAGACTCGGTTATCTTTGAAGGAATTTGTCAAAGAAGTAGAGGATAGCCCTGAAGTATTTCTGTTGATTGGACGTGAAAGTAGTGAAGCGGTTGAAATTCCTGAGGAAGTTAAGCCAGTGTTGAAGGAATTTGAAGATATGTTTCCTGAAGAATTACCAAAAGAGTTAGCACCGTTGAGAGACATACAACACCAGATTGATCTTGTTCCGGGAGCTTTGTTACCACATAGACCACATTATAGAATGAGTCCAAAGGAGCACGAAGAGTTGAGAAGGCAGGTGGAAGAGTTACTTGAACAAGGGCGCGTACAAGAAAGTCTAAGTCCTTGTGCAGTACCAGCCTTGTTAGTGCCAAAGAAGGATGGAACTTGGAGAATGTGTAAAGATAGTCGAGCCCTAATCAAGATTACGGTGAGGTACAGATTCCCGATGCCAAGATTGGACGACTTGTTAGATCAGTTGAGTGGAGTTGCTATCTTTTCAAAGATTGATCTGAAGAGTGGGTATCATCAGATTCGAATTCGACCAGGGGATGAATGGAAGACAGCCTTCAAGACACGGGAGGGGTTGTATGAATGGCTGGTCATGCAATTTGGTCTTTCGAATGCACCTAGTACTTTTATGCGAGTGATGAATCAGATCTTTCGACCATTTATTGGAAAGTTCGTGGTGGTATACTTTGATGATATATTGATATACAGTGGAAGCACAGAAGAGCATCTACAACACTTACGGGAAGTGTTGATGATACTTCGTCAGGAGCAATTTTACGCGGCAACAAAGAAGTGCATGTTCATGACACACAGTGTTTTGTTCTTGGGGTATGTATTGTCCAAGGAAGGTATCCAGGTGGATCAAAGTAAAGTTGAAGCAATCAAGGATTGGCCACAACCCAGGACTGTAACTGAAGTGAGAAGTTTCCATGGATTAGCATCATTCTACCGAAGGTTTATTCCACATTTCAGTAGCGTGATGGCACCAGTGATAGGTTGTATAAAAGGAAAGCAGTTTGTGTGGACTAAAGAGGCTGATTCGGCTTTCCAACAGATCAAGACACTCTTGACTACAACACCGATTCTTAGATACCCGGATTTTTAGTTACTATTCGAGTTAAATATAGATGCGTCCAAAGTTGGAATTGGTGGAGTGTTAAGTCAAAAGGGTCGTCCAATTTCTTATTTTAGCGAGAAACTTTCTGGAGCCAAGACAAGATACAGTACCTATGACTTGGAGTTCTACGCTATTGTCCAAGCCATAAAGCATTGGAGACACTATTTGTTTCATAAAGAGTTTGTGTTGTATACTGACCATGAAGCATTGAAACATTTGCAGGGACAGGATAAGATTGCAGCTAGGCATGCTTCATGGATCGCATACTTGCAACAGTTTACATTTGTTGTAAAGCATAATTCGGGAGTTTCAAACCGTGTGGCAGACGCATTGAGTAGAAGAAATCATTTGTTGACTACGATGAGAGTTGAAGTGACGGGGTTTGATATATTTCCAGATTTGTTTGTTGAGGATCCTTACTTTGCCAAGATTGTAGATGAAGTCGAGAAAGGGAGGACGGATGAGTATGTCTTGGTAGAAGGTTTTCTATTTAAGGGAAATCGGTTGTGTATACCAGAATGCAGTTAGCGAATGAAGATTATGAAGGAATTTGATGCAGGCCAAGCTATAATTTTCCAAGGCTTAAGTCGTGACCGACTTAACAGAGTTGAGGACCTAAATCGTGACCGACTTAACAGAGTTGAAATACTAAGTCGTGACCGACTTAACAGAGTTGAGGATCTAAATCGTGACCGACTTAACAGAGTTGAAATACTAAGTCGTGACCGACTTAACGAGCTAGTAACTCGGGACCGACCTAACGAAGCTTTTAAGTCGCCCCAACGACTTAATGAAGACCTGCGAATTAACAAGCTAAAGCCTACCGAGTTATGCAACGATAATGTCGTCCCATCTGGTAAAGAGTTAGGTCGTACACGACCTAACGGGTCCTTCAAGTCACACCAACGACCTAGTGAAAGTCCACGACTTAACGAAGTTGGAAGCATAAGTCGTCCACGACTTAACTCAGACATTCCCTTAGATCGCCAACATAGGCTGTTTGTAAGTCGCTACCGAGTTACGACTTAAGATAGGTCGCAGAAGAAGATAAGTGGCGCAAAAGCTTGAAGCCGTAGATCTCTTGTGCCGCCTTAATCTTTGCCGTTGATTCTTTAAGTCGCATGAAGCTGGTTATCTTTTAAGTCGTCTGTATGATAAGTCGTTACATGTTTTAGGTCGTTTCCGACCTTTGTGTTGTAAGGCGTTGAGTTGTATTCCCTTATGTCATTTGTTTCTTATGTCGTGAGTTGTTAGGTCGTATACGACCTAAGTGTTGTAAATATTTGTGTTGTAACTCGTGAGTCGCTGAGTCGTGAGTGTTGAGTCGCTGCCGACCTATGGTATGTCGTGAGTCGTAAGTCGTTGCTGACTTAAGAGTTGTACAGATTTGTGTCGTGTGTTGTAACTTCTATAAATAGGCCGGTGGTGCCATTTGTAATAGTTTAGTTGATTTGAAATAAAACTCTTGTTTTGTTAGCTTTGTGCTTTCGCCAAATTGGTAGTTGAGTGTAATCTCCTATCTCCTCTTTCGGATAATCGAGTGCGCTCGATTTAACGGCTGCAGAAGCCGATTCACGGAATCTAGTGTGCTAGATCAACGTGTGAAGAATCGCAGATCTTTGAACTCGGTATCATGCGCGATCAACGAGTTCGGGATAGCTTGAATTTGGTAACGAATTCGGGCATTTCAGTATCTTCCAATCCATCGATTGCTACTCTCATCGATCGACATTGGTTTTGATTATTCCGCTGCGTCATTTTTTGGTATCAGAGCTTGTTTTAGCCAATCATAGCTAAAATCGAGTCTTGGAGCCAATTCTTTTGAAGAATTTTGAAGTTGAAGTGATAGCCGAGCTTTAAGTGAGAAGCTGAGCTTAGTAAAAGTGTTGGAGATCAAACTTGCCTCATTTGGAGAAGTTGTGTTCATCGTGTTCATCGCGAAGTTGCAACAAAGTGGGAGTTTTCGATCCATTTCATTTTGGATCAAAGTCCAAAAGGTGTTTGAATTTTGAAGTGTTGAAGAGTTTGTAAAGTTTCAAATCATGCCGCCGAGAAGAGCTAATCGTCACCAAAATGTAGAAGCTTTGTATCGAAGAGAAGAAGCTGATGAGATGGAGCAACGAATCAATGAAAACTTTAGTGAAAAGCTTAACGAAGGAATTGGACGATTAGAGAAGATGATGTTAGAGATGAATCAAAATCGGAGAAGGATTTCACCTGAATCTAACTATGGGGAAGTAGCATCTCGCCACATTCCAATCGAGACAGAAGTGTTGATGATGATCAAAGGCGTGGGAGGAACGTGAATGATCGTGAACGAAGGAATGTAGATAGAAGGGATGATGGTGGAAGACGTGATGGTAGTAGAGATGTGGGTGGACGAGATAGACAACGATATACATCTGATTTTGAAGAGGAGTATGAAGGTGGTAGTGTTCGAGGACAAGGAAGAAATCACTCTGAATATGATCACAAGTGGGACTCGGGGATGAAGACTGAAATTCCTGAATTCAAAGGTGGTATGCAAGAGGAGGACTTTCTAGATAGGGTGGCTAATGTTGAAGAGATTTTGACTTCAAAGAAGTTCCAGAACATCGTAGAGTGAAGTTGGTTGCTACGAGGTTGAGGGGTAGAGCTTTGGCGTGGTGGCAGCAAACAAACTTACACGTGAACGGATGGGGATGTCAAAGGTTGAATCATGGGAAAAGATGAGGAAAATGATGAAAGCCACATTCTTACCTTATAACTATCAGTCGCTTATGTATCAGAGATTGCAAAACTTGAGACAAGGGACGAAATCTGTGAATGACTATGCTGACGAATTTTATCAACTGATAGCAAGGAATGATATTATGGAGATAGAAGAACAATTGACAGCTAGATTTGTTGGGGGGTTGCGAATGCAGAGTTAGGATATGGTTAACATGTTTGATCCTAGATCTGTAGCGGAAGCACATCAGAAAGCGTTGGCTTGGGAGAAACAGGGAAGACGAGGAGGTGGTATGTTTACAAATTCCAACAATCCAGTGAAGGATGTTAGTGGAAGTTCTAATGTTTCAAAAGCTGTTGCGAAACCAGTTGTGAATGAGGTTGGGAAGATGAAAGTCGGTAATGGTTTCAAGTGTTATAATTGCCAAGAAATGGGCCACAAAAGTAGCGAATGTCCAAAGCCGAAGAAGAGAGCTATGATAGCGGAGGTTGAGGATGAGGATGAAGAAGCTGAATGTTCCAATTCACCACCTAGTGAGGAGGAAGAAGAAGTGTCGGGAGACGAAGGTTATAATCTAATGATGAAGAGCTCATGTTTAACACCAAAGCAAGAGGAGGATTGTAGTTGGTTAAGGAGCAATATTTTTCAGTCAACATGTACCATTCTGGGGAAGGTTTGCAAATTTGTTATTGATGCTGGAAGCTGTGATAATATAATTTCTTCAAAAGCTATGAGGAAGTTGGCGTTGAAGACTGAGAAACATCCGAAACCGTACAAGCTAGCTTGGTTGAGGAAAGGCGGGGAGGTGAAGGTTGGACGAAGGGCTTGTGTGAAGTTTTCAATTGAAAAGAAATACAAGGATGAAATCTGGTGCGATGTGGTAGATATGGATGTCTGTCATTTGTTGCTAGGGAGACCGTGGTAGTATGATAGGGCGGTGCAACATGATTGGCATACCAATAGTTACAGTTTCATGTTATAAGGCACAAAGATTACTCTAGTTCCAAAGAAGCGACAACAGGAGGAAAACAAGTTGGAGGAGATTGAAGAGCTTGAAACTTTGTTATCTTTGAAGGAGTTTGTGAAGGAAGTAGAGGAGGAGCCTGAAGTGTTTTTGTTGATTGGGCGAGAGAGCAGTGAAGAGGTTGAAATTCCGGAAGAAGCAAAGCCAGTTTTGAAAGAATTTGACGATGTCTTTCCAAAGGAGTTACCAACGGAGTTGCCACCGTTGAGGGATATACAACATCAGATAGATCTTGTTCCAGGTGCTGTGTTGCCACACAGACCACATTATCGAATGAGTCCCAAGGAACATGAAGAATTGAGGAGGCAAGTGGAAGAATTGCTTGAACAGGGGCGTGTGCAGGAGAGTTTAAGTCCTTGTGCTGTACCAGCTTTATTGGTACCCAAAAAGGATGGAACATGGAGGATGTGCACAGATAGTAGGGCATTGAATAAGATCATAGTCAAATACAGATTTCCGATGCCGAGGCTTGATGATTTATTGGATCAAATCAATGGGTCCTTAATCTTTTCAAAGATTGATTTGAAGAGCGGATATCATCAAATTCGTATCAGGCCAGGTGATGAGTGGAAGACTGCTTTTAAAACTAGGGAGGGTCTATACGAATGGTTGGTAATGCCATTTGGCTTATCAAATGCGCCGAGTACATTCATGCGGGTGATGAATCAGATTTTTAGACCATTCATTGGGAAGTCTGTGGTGGTGTATTTCGATGATATTCTGATATACAGTGGAAGTGCAGAGGAACACTTGCAACATCTGAGAGAAGTGTTGATGGTACTACGACAAGAACAGTTTTATGCTGCAACGAAGAAATGCGTGTTCATGACGCATAGTGTTTTATTTCTGGGGTATGTTGTATCAGGAGAAGGAATACAGGTTGACCAAAGTAAAGTCGAAGCTATCAGAGATTGGCCGCAACCCAAGACGATAACGGAAGTTCGTAGTTTTCACGGGTTGGCTTCATTTTATCGAAGGTTTATTCCACACTTTAGTAGTGTGATGGCACATGTGACTGATTGTATGAAGGGTAAACAGTTTGCATGGACGGAGGAAGCCGGGGTTGCTTTTGATCGAATCAAAGGACTCTTGACGTCTGCACCAATTCTAATATTACCAGATTTTCAGCTAGTGTTTGAACTACATACTGATGCATCCAAGGTTGGGATTGGAGGAGTGTTGAGTCAGAGGGGACGTCCGATTGCATACTTTAGCGAGAAGTTATCAGGAGCAAAGATGAGATACAGTACATATGATGTGTAATTTTATGCTGTTGTACAATCTATTAAACACTGGAGACACTATCTATTTCAGAAAGAGTTTGTTCTTTACACTGATCATGAGGCATTAAAGCATTTACAAGGGCAAGACAAGATTTCAGCGAGACATACATCATGGATTGCATATCTGCAACAGTTTACATTTGTTGTGAAACACAAATCGGGAGTGGCGAATCGTGTTGCGGATGCTTTGAGTAGAAGGAATCATTTGTTAACAACAATGAAGATTGAAGTAACGGGATTCGATGTGTTACCAGAGTTATTTGACGAAGATCCTTACTTTGCAAAGTTTGTTGATAAAGTCAAGAATGGGGAGACGGATGATTTTTTGATAGTAGATGGTTTTCTGTTCAAAGGAAATCGATTGTGCATACCTGATTGTAGTTTGAGAATGAAGATTGTAAAAGAGCTACATGAAGAAGGACATGTTGGGAGAGACCGTACATTACAGTTGATTTCACAATCTTACTTTTGGCCATCAATGAGGAAAGAGGTGGAAAGGTTTGTGGAGCGATGTCATATCTGTCAGGTTTCGAAAGGAACTGCGACTAATGCTGGTTTATATATGTCGTTACCTGTACCAACTAAACCATGGGTTGATGTGAGTATGCACTTTGTGTTGGGGTTGCCGAGAATGCAGCGTGGTAATGATTCCATTTATGTGGTGGTGGACTGATTTTCGAAAATGGCACATTTTATTGCTTGTAAGAAGACGGCGGATGTTGTTCATGTTGCCCAGTTGTCTTTCAAAGAGATATATCGACTTCATGGATTGCCAGAATCTATTGTGTCGGATAGGGATACTCGTTTTTTGAGTCATTTTTGGCTGAGTTTGTGGAAGATGGTGGGAACAAAGTTGAACTTTAGCAGCGCTTATCATCCACAAACGGATGGACAGACCGAGGTTGTGAACCGATCATTGGGAAATTTGCTGAGATGTCTTGTGCAAGACAATCTGAAGAGTTGGGATGTGAAGTTATGTCAAGCGGAGTTTGCTCATAATCATGCTGTGAACCGTAGTACGGGTTTCAGTCCATTTCAGATTGTATATTCTAGTTTACCAAAGGGGCCGTTGGAGTTAACAATCATACCACAACCCAAGAAGACAGTCAAGCGAGCTGCTGATTTTGTTGAAGGATTGACAGAGTGTCATAGGATCGTTCAAGAACGATTGGAAAAGGCAAATGAGAAATACAAACGATCTGCAGACTTGAAGTTAAGAAATGTTGAATTTAAGGAAGGTGATTGGGTTTATGCAGTATTAACAAAGGATCGTTTTCCAGTGGGCGCTTATAACAAATTAAAACCTAGAAAAATTGGTCCTGTTGAAATCGTCAAACGGATTAATGAAAATGCTTATAAATTGAAGCTACCGGAGGGTGTGTACACGTCGGACGTATTCAATGTTAAGCATCTCGTACCTTATCACGAGAATGAGCGTATTGCGGGGGAGGAAAGTGCAAATTCGAGGACGAATTTCTTTCAACCAGGGGAGGATGATGCAAGCCAAGCTATAATTTTCCAAGGCTTAAGTCGTGACCGACTTAACAAAGTTAAAGGCTTAAGTCGTGACCGAATTAATAGAGTTGAGGACCTAAATCGTGACCGACTTAACAGAGTTGAAATACTAAGTCGTGACTGACTTAACGAGCTAGTAACTCGGGACCGACCTAACGAAGCTTTTAAGTCGCCCCAACGACTTAATGATGACCTGCTAATTAACAAGCTAAAGCCTACCGAGTTATGCAACGATAATGTCGTCCCATCTGGTAAAGAGTTAGGTCGTACACGACCTAACGGGTCCTTCAAGTCACACCAACGACCTAGTGAAAGTCCATGACTTAACGAAGTTGGAAGCATAAGTCGTCCACGACTTAACTCAGACATTCCCTTAGATCGCCAACACAGGCTGTTTGTAAGTCGCTACCGAGTTAAGACTTAAGATAGGTCGCAGAAGAAGATAAGTCGCGCAAAAGCTTGAAGCCGTAGATCTCTTGTGCCGCCTTAATCTTTGCCGTTGATTCTTTAAGTCGCATGAAGCTGGTTATCTTTTAAGTCGTCTGTATGATAAGTCGTTACATGTTTTAGGTCGTTTCCGACCTATGTGTTGTAAGGCGTTGAGTTGTATTCCCTTATGTCATTTGTTTCTTATGTCGTGAGTTGTTAGGTCGTATACGACCTAAGTGTTGTAAATATTTGTGTTGTAACTCGTGAGTCGCTGAGTCGTGAGTGTCGAGTCGCTGCTGACCTATGGTATGTCGTGAGTCGTAAGTCGTTGATGACTTAAGAGTTGTACAGATTTGTGTCGTGTGTTGTAACTTCTATAAATAGGCCGGTGGTGCCATTTGTAATAGTTTAGTTGATTTGAAATAAAACTCTTGTTTTGTTAGCTTTGTGCTTTCGCCAAATTGGTAGTTGAGTGTAATCTCCTATCTCCTCTTTTGGATAATCGAGTGTGCTCGATTCAACGACTGCAGAAGCCGATTCACGGAATCTAGTGCGCTAGATCAACGTGTGAAGAATCGCAGATCTTTGAACTCGGTATCGTGCACGATCAACGAGTTCGGGATAGCTAATTCGGTATCTTCGGATCAACGAATTCGGGCATTTCAGTATCTTCTAATCCATCGATTGCTACTCTCATCGATCGACATTGTTTTTGATTAATCCGCTGCGTCAGAATTGCATGAAGAAGGTCATGTGGGAAGAGATCGTACCTTGCAGTTGATTTCTCAATCATATTTTTGGCCTTCCATGAGGAAAGAAGTTGAAAGATTGGTGTAGAGATGTCACATATGTCCAGTTTCCAAAGGGACAGCTACGAATGCAGGATTGTATATGCCATTTCCCGTGCCTACTAGACCATGGGTTGATGTTAGCATGGATTTCGTTTTGCGTTTGCCAAGAACTCAACGAGGGAATGATTCTATATATGTTGTGGTGGATAGATTTTCGAAGATGGCACATTTCATAGCTTGTAAGAAGACCGCCGATGCAGTCCATGTTGCTCAATTGTTCTTTAAAGAGGTTTATCGACTACATGGGCTACCTGAGTCCATTTTTTCTGACCGGGATACTCGATTTCTAAGTCATTTTTGGTTGAGTCTATGGAAGATGGTTGAGACTAAGCTGAATTTTAGTAGCGCCTATCATCCACAAACGAATGGGCAAACGGAAGTGGTGAACAGATCTTTGGGAAACTTGTTGAGATGTCTTGTGAAGGATAATTTGAAGAGCTGGGATGTGAAATTGTGTCAGGCAGAATTCGCACATAATCATGCCGTTAATCGAAGTACTTGATTCAGTCCATTTCAAGTGGTATAATCAGCAAATCCGAAGGGACCATTGGATTTGTCGACAGTCCCACTACAGAAAGGGGTTGTTAAACGAGCTTTTGATTTCGTGAATGAGTTACAGGAGTGTCACAGGATTGTTCATGAACGATTGCTTAAGTCAAATGAGAAATATAAGCAATTGGCAGATAAGAAGCGAAGGAGTGCGGACTTCAAAGAGGGTGATTTTGTTTACGCAGTATTGACGAAAGATCGTTTTCCAGTTGGAACTTACAACAATTTGAAAGCTCGAAAGATTGGTCCAGTAGAAATCTTGAAGAAGATCAACGATAATGCGTATCAGTTAAGGTTGTCAGAAAATGTTCATACTTCTGATGTTTTCAATGTCAGACACTTATTTCCGTATTATGAGGAGAAGCTTGTCGAAGAAGAGGAGAGCGTAAATTCGAGGTCGAATTCTTTTCAACCAGGGGAGGATGATGCAGCGCTTACCTTGAATCGCGCTACCATAAGACGCGGCGAGGGCGAAGCCCTAGGTCGCTCCGGTTTAGGTCGCGGTCGCGAGCTCCAGATCCTATATCGCTTCCCTAAATCGCGAAGCCTCTTAAGTCGAAGTCGCTCCTTATGTCGCGAACGACATACAGTAGGTCGTGAATGACTTCGCCTTGAGTCGCCTCCAATAGATCGCGAACGACATCACCTTGAGTCGCCTCCAGTAAGTCGCTCCAGCCTTAAGTCGCGAACGAGCAGAGCAGAGTTTCTTGAATCGCGAATTCCTCTAGTAGGTCGCGAAGCTAACTTAAGTCGTGGGTCGCTCATCGCCTTAAGTCGCGAACGAGAAAGGCGTATGTCGCTGATTTCTTCCAGCCTAGGTCGCGAGCATTTCCTTAAGTCGCTGAAGTTCTTAGGTCGCGAAAGCCATTCCTTAGGTCGCGAAGTTTGTTATATCGCTCCAGAATCCTTATGTCGCTAATGCTAGGTCGCTGAAGATGTTATGTAGCTATACCGCATTTCTTATGTCGTGTGTTGTAACCCGTTTTGTTTCTTAAGTCGTTTCTTTTATGTTGTAAGTCGTTAAGTCATTTGTGATGTACTTGTTAAGTCGTGTGTGTGTATGTGTGTTGTAACTTTCCCTATAAATAGGAGTGTATGGTCATTTGTAAAAGGTAGTTGATTTTTGAATAAAAATTGGTTTGTGCTTTGTGCCTCCATTAAAATTGAAAGTTGAGTGTTATCTCCTTTCTCCGTCTTCGGACATTCGAGTGCGCTCGAATCAACGAACTTGAAGCCGATTCTCGAAATCTCGTGCGTGAGATCAACCTCGAAGAATCATAGATCTTCTAACGCGGTATCGTGCGTGATCAACGTGTTGAAGATAGCTAGAATCCGGTATCTCTAGAGATCAACGGATTTGGGCACTTGGGTATCTTCAATTCATCGATTCATCTTGTTTCATCGATTCATTTCCACGAATTCATCAATTCGTGAGGTGTTTGATCCTGTAGGCGCGTCATAGAGACATAGTTCATTTCAAGTTTCTTTTAAGTTAAAAGTGTAATGAACCCAAAAAAAATGCTAATATCTATACTGATCACTATGATCAAAATTCATTTTCTTTAAATTTTTCATCATCTTTTAACCAACTTTAGAATCTATAATTTTTCAACAGAGAAATATTTTCGAGTAAAAGAAACAAATATGGCCAATACTATGACAATATTACATGATGATTATGAAAACAACATGCTATAATTAAGTAAAAAACATATCTATATGTGGCATATGGTTCAGGTAGTTTCTTTAATACCAATGAAGTGCCCATGTTATGAAATATCCATATTTTCGACTCTTTTCTACTATTACAAGGCTTTGCAATGACTTCAAAACAATGTAAAAAAATAACTTAGAAGACAAATAATGTTACATGAATTGATATAACAGAAATCATTGTTCACTGTAGGGAAAATGTATCAAACTCACCTTTGTCACCGCACGAAGAATAAACAAGAATGTGAAGTACATGTTTCCAACATGATCAGGGTATTATAGAACAGTGATAGAGGAATGGAGACCAGAAATCAACTTGTAGAGTACCATTTTTTCTGGACAAAATTCTCCAGATGGATCTGCATAAAGAGAAATTAGAACACGTGATAAATATGATCTATTTAGTCAGTCACACGGCACACCTAATGGTGTCAATATTCCGTTGTAAGATATATTACATTTTACACTATTTTTAGCACTCCGTGCAAGTTAAAATTCATTGCACAGAAAGATCGGGTTAATAAAAATAAGTTCACACTTATAACAACTCGTATTGTTTGTTGACATTCAATCTTCAACGATAAATTTTTCATAAATTATTTAAAATAAGAAAACAAGGTGAGCAAATCGTGGAAAAAAAAGACTAGTACAATAATTAAAATAATCAATCCCTATTACAAAACAATACACCGTATTCTTCTCACTAATTTAAACGACTCTTTGATCATCATACGTATACCATTATACCCTTCTATTCAGTGTTCTGTCTTATGATCATGTTAACTAATACATTGTCTACAAATTAATACATCATGCATTCAGGGAGACATAAACATATATCTAAGATTTTGCATATAAAAAAAAGAATGCGAGATGCGAAGTGAAGTATAATCAATGTATAAAGAAGCCTTGACTTTACCATAAAGCGTTAAATTGGCGATGTAAAATTGAAGAAAGACGTGAAAGCATCTTGTAGAAACAATGTAATGGTGTTCAGTATAATATAGTCATTTGAAGAATGCTATTTAAATTGGATAGAAGCATGGACTCACACTTTGGACAATTTTCAGTGTAAATGGCATGCCATATCCTCCTAGCTGATGGACCCACATAACCAGTATAGCGCTAAGGATTTAGCCGGAGATTCACATAAGTCATCTCAGCTGCAAAAACTAGAAGAAGAAAAATTCAAAGGTCATGGATGCATCAACAATAAAATGTGTACCAATGAACCAACACACACGCGCACAGACATATGCACACACATACACGCATTACACATCCCTTGGAAACTATTTAGTTGCACATGCATTTTTAGTAGTCCATGGCAGGAATATGCATGAAAAAGGAGAAGGAACAGATATAAAAATGGAAGAAAAAACATAGCCACTTAAATAAGTCTATGATTGAAAACAAGATGCAAATGTGTTCTAGAAACAATTAATGTTATCATGAAATTCCGTAAATGCTTTAGGCATATATATTAGAATTTACATTGTTAGTGGGCTGTTTACTTAAACATTAAAACTAATAGTAGTTGTTATTCAATTCAAAATATTATAAGGATAAGTTATCATACTACATTAGTTGCAATTTGCAAATAATTGGTTTTTTTTCTTAAATGTAATTCTTTTAAATAAAAGGAGCAATATAATTATACCTACCTTTTTCAATTTACTTTGATAAAGGACCTAGAAAAATTCTCCATTTTCAATTTTTTTTCAGAAAAAAACTGTTATTATTTTGGTCATGTTATTAGAAACCACCACTGTAATCGGCTAAGTTCACTTTGACTTAACAATTTTTTAACAAAAATTATATAAAATAGTGCAAAATGACTAACAAGTTCAAATATAAGCTTGCCAATGGATAATCGGAAATTTTGTAATCCGTCCACATCAGTATCCAAAAAATGGATATATGACTACATCCGGATATGAAGGTATCTGCATCCAAAACACAAGTTTTTATCAAGATATTAGTTTATATTATGTGTATTTTAATAGATAAATAATGTGAATTTATCGTTTTATCAAGATAATTGTTTGCATTATATGTACGTATTTATACACACACACACACACAAAAGGCATGTTTACTGCTTAAACTGTACTTTATCAACAACAACAAAACCACGTACTTCTATAATCATCAGGATTGAAACAAGTTTATGTTAATCTATAAAGATTTATTTATGTCTTAAGATATATCAATTATCAGTGGATAGATAATATTCGATTACCCATCCACTATCTTCGGACATGGATATATGATACCTGAAAATGATTTTGGATTCTAATGCAAATATAATACTATCAGCATCCAAATTATATGTTTAAAAACGTATTCAAATATCACTTCAATCCAATAAAACAGCTTCAACTTGACACTGGAAAAAGTTAACTCATCCCAAAACAAAACAGCATTATAAATGTCTTAGTAATAAATAGCTTCATAATGTGTGAACAAAACAGCTTTTTAAATGTCTCTTTATAAAAAAAAACATAAATATTGTCGCTTCAATGCAGTGGCCTTTGTTCCACCTGCTCCTTTTGGCACTTGGCAACCTAGGGGAGAAGAATGAATACAATAGCTTAATCTTTACCGTTTTAAGAACTAGCTCTTCGATTACCTGATGTAGTTCAAAAGATTGGTTCTTTTACTATTTTCAAATGAACAATCCATTTATTATTTGTGCTCCGGCTTTTAGAGAGTGATTTTAAGCTGAACTTTCTTGGGTATAATCTTATAACAATAAGTGTATAATGTCATTGATCGCTTTTCTAACCACATAAAAAAGAAAAGGAAAAAACAGGAGTAAACAAAGCATGGAAGATAATGAAACAATATCTACACCATATACTTAGATCTGCAATCGGACTAGTAAGCAAAAATTCCATAAAAGAAGAACAGAATATACCTTTGCCATCCAAAATCAAGAAGATCCAAGATTGCCGTATCAAACTCATCCCGAGTAGATTTCTTGACAATTAATTTAACTTCCTGAACAACATGAATTCCCTAACCTTTCCTCAATCGATTGAATACAGATTCCGAATAACTTCATTAACCGCAACCTGACCCGGGCAGTCGTCAGCCTTGAAATCTTTCATAAATCTAGAAACACATCTCCTCCTCATCTCCCGCGCATCATAAATATCAATGTCCATGGTCAAATCTTCACCACGACCGATCACTTTATAGGCAGACGAAAATAGACAACTGTTGTTGGAATCGACGTCCCCTCTATGGGACAATCGGAAGGTCACAGAATCTTTGGATTCCATGGGGTTCTTCCAGAAGACGCCCAAATTCGAGATGCGTTCGATATTACGGATCTGTTGCAGCTTGAGTCCCAGCATCGCCTTGAAGCCTGGCGAGGTGATGACCTAATCTACTGATTGGTGGAACTCGGGCTTCCATTGGAGCAAGGGAGGCATCGGCGTTAGGGTTTCAGTTTCCATTATTTGGAAATAGGGAATTATTTGGTGGGGTTTTTCTTGAGGATAATGGATGAGATTTAGGAGGGGGCATTCTACTTTTTGGAGAAGGCGTGAAATATGCTGAGATCTTGTACATGAGGTGGATGAATTTATTTTTTGATAATTTTGGCATGGTCTAAGGTCGTTCCAAAATTGCCACGGTCTGTAACCGTGGTAATTTATTTTACCATGGCTCAGGTCCATGGTAAAATTGCCACAACTTAAGACCATGGTAATTTTTCCGCATCTCGGTGTGGCGAATTGAGCTGTATGGTGTAGTGTTAAAGAGATGGCACACGAGAAGTCGTAAGAGGAGGAGCCGGACCACTAGCAGGTTTTTCAACCTGAAGAGCAGCTGAAGAGAGTTCAAACAGATTATAAGTTAGCAGAATAATTTGAAAAGCAACATAGCAGCAAATAAAAAGAATATTGTTTATAGCTTACCAAAGTGGTCAGAGCAAATGGGAGACATAGGGGAGAAATATGCAAGATCTCCCAAGGAATGGAAGCGCTTGCTTCAAGATGTGTGTTGAACCAAAAGAGGTTGTCCCCGAATACTTTGACTAGAGGGGAGGAGAGAGTGCTTCTTCAAGTTTGTAGGATTCAACAGCCTCAATCGATTTCCAATCTTATTTAAGGCTGCAACTAGAGACTCAACTATTCTCTTATCTGCCTCATTCAATTCTTTAGCAGGTGCACCTGACAAAAACCATAGATTAGCAAAGAAAAGTAACTGGATAGATGGAAGATAATGAAATCTGAACTTACCAGGAGTAGAGAAAGTTCCGCTAATATTTGGGAAACATAGAACGAAGAAGAATTGATTCTCTTAGCCTCTAAATTTGTTCACTCCCTCTGATATCAATTTCTTGGGAGGGTTCGCCCTAAAAATTTGGTTATTAAGGTTACTGAGTTTGACCAATCGGATGAGGTGATTTAATTCTTCGGCATTCAGAGAAGGGATGCCAGATTCAAGTGCCATCAACTCCAAAGATAGAAGATAGGTGTACACATACGGAGACAACTGAATTGGAGCGATTCCAAGATAAGATATAAACTTAAATAAGAAGTTCGGGAATGGAAGAAACCCTCCATGACATATGTGTATAGCGGCATAAGAAAAGAACCCTTTAAGAGGGCTGCTGATGGTGTCGGTTTTTGTAGGTGGAATGCCTTCCACTCCGGTGTTTCCAAAATCGTTGAGAATAGCATCCACTTCATCATGAGTGGATATCGAAGAGCGCTTTAAAGTAGCTTCAACTTTCTTTGGAGAACTCATGATTCTGCAAGGTGAAAATGTTTCGGTTAGAAATTATAGTTTGTTATGAAGTTGACATTCTTTCAAGGATTAGTAGGAGCCTACTACAACAATTTAAACATCAAACCAAACACGGGGCTTCAAATTTTTGAAAGAATGTTAAAATTAAAAATGTGGTATATTGAGCTTTCGGCTGAGTCGAAAGGAGAGAAAAAGATAACATTTAACAAACACCTCTCAGCAATAACGCAAGCCCAGATATAAACATCTACTGAGCATTTGCAAGGTCGAAAGGAAGGGCTGAAGTATATGTCCAATCAGCACCCTTCAACAATGCTAAAAGCTCAATAGGAACTACGTTATTATAAAGGAATAGTTAAAACCAACTTAAAATGGTGAACAAAGCAGACACTACCAATATTCAATAAACAAAAGACCCTTCGACACTATCGAAACCTACAATCCTAAGTTTTTATAAGAGAATCAGAATGCTAACGAAACCCTATATACAAATTGAGCCGAAAGGTTCAAAGTTAAAGTCATATGGATAAAATATAATAATAAAAGAACTTGGGACGTTTCGATGATGTTGGAAAAAGATAATGATTAAGTCTCCAGATGTTTATTGGAGGTTTCGACTCATTACTAACAAGAGGCTTTGATAGAATCAAAAGGACTACATGGTTTCGAAAGCATGCTAAAAACAAAGTTTCAATCAATACAACTGGTTTTGACTAAGTCGAAACATTTGGCTTGATTCATGAATTTTATAAAGCATGCTTTCTTTAACCCAGTTTCTAAAGTATATCTATCTCTAACTTAAACAAATTTGAAACAAGTTTACGTGAATGGTTGCGAAACCCATGAGACGGAATCTATGCTTTCGAAAATGTGGCTTATGATGCATAACCAACATCTTTGAAAGGTATTAGAGCCGAAAGCATAAAATTGCCTTCGATGAGGTCGGTTTCGTATGAGCTAAACAACCTTTCGGCAAGGTCAATGAAATTAGGCGCTAAATTACCTTTCGACCCCATCGAAAGAGGCTGAAAAATCAAAACAGCAAATTTCTGCCTCAATCCTTTTTGAAGGGGTAAAAGGGGTAAAATTCTAGCACTAAACTTTTAGTCCGTACATCTCAAAACTTCTGGGCGAAGTTAACCTAAGTATCCTTCTTCCCTAAACTCGAATTCAACCAAGAAACTCTTAAAAATCATTAAATAAGAGAACTTAAACATGAATTAACTATTTCAATTTTGAAATCTTCAAGATAAAAATTCAAGTTTTCTCGAAACATCAATAACGATAGAATCTGAAATCAAAGAAAATCAAAATGAAAATTAACAGAAAGTACAAAATCTAATCGAATTGTGAAATCGAATAAAAAAATACTTTCAGTTAAATTAAAACGCGAACAATTTTCTTTATATCAAAACCAAAGTTCGAAATCCCGATTGTGGGATTTGGGATGTTGAAATCCATCATGAAATAAAAAAGAGAGGAAGGAATTTCAAAAGCGAGATAAATAAAACTTACTTAGATCTGGATTTTTGAGGGAGGAAGGTAAGATTATCTAGAAATGTTAAAAACCCTAATTTCGCTTAGATTTATCTTGTTTGGAGGTAAATGAGAAAGGAAAAGAGGAAGATGAATTTATAAGAAAAATCAGCAAGGATGACAAGCCATTCGATCAGATTTAAATAAACGGTCCAGATTTACGTGGGAATACCATAAGGCGAGAAGATTCTAGGTTTCGACATGATTGACTTTGAAAGTCAAGAGCATCCTTTCACAAGGGGGGAAAATGTTACTACCAAAATTCCTTTTGACCTTATTGAAACCACTTTGATCAAAAGACAAAGAAAAACAAGAGGAAGAAGCTTCAGCAAGTCCTTTCAAAGGAGTCGAAGGGATGCTATAGCTAAAGTATAAAGTTTCACAACCTTTCAAGGGGTCGAAAGGATGCTACAGCCAAAGTCCAGAAGATCCTCATCCTTTCGAAGTGGTTGAAAGCACCCTTCTACTTCAGTAACCACCTTTCGAAGAAAATTATTGCACATACATGAAGACCTTTCGAATGAGTTATAATAACACCTTTCGAAGACAAAGAATGGAAACTCTTCATATACGCGCCAAACCTTTCGAAACCAAAGGTTTTTCCTTCACTCAAACCACTCAGAAACATGCATTGGCCAAAGCAACCCTTTCGAAAGCCAAACCAAGCCTTTCGAACTGGTCGAAGCCATTATTATCCAGGGAGGTTCCGCGTCAATTCACAGGCAGAAGTTCAGAAGTAACTAACAGAGTCAAAACCATCAGTATTGCAACAACTTTGAAACCACTGGATAAAGCCTATCGATAGAGTCGAAAGATCCTACAAAGGAACATAGAGAAGAAAGGCGTAACAGTCCATTTTGACAAAGATGAAGCATCCTAAAGACAAAACAACAACCACCTTTCGACCAGTTCGAAAGCATTGAGGTCGAAAGAGGCTGACCTGCATCTATAAATAAGACCTAAGGGGTCTAGTTTTGGGGATCATAAATAAGTCATTCTATACTTGTATTTTTCTTAATTCTAAAAGGCTATGAACCCTAATTTATAAATTGGATTGGGGAAATTAAGCAATAAAGACTTCTTTGAGCTGAGAAAGGGAAGACCTTTGTATTCTTGTTTACATAGTTGTTTCGAAGCTTTATTATCAGAACTAATCGTGTTTTTCCAGATGTCGACCACGTCGAAAGGACTCTTCCGACTTGATCGAAACCCCTACATATTCAAGTAACTCAAATAATAGACTCCAAGCCACCTTCTACTAGACTTCTACTTTCGACAAGGCTGAAAACAAATTTCAATCCACTTAAACCTTTGATATGCAAACCAAACACAAGGCACTTAAGGTTCTAGCTTTCGAAAAGGTCGAAATCCAAATCGTAGCTGAATTCTCCTTAATTACTAGAACCGAAACCAAAGTCATCAAATAACATAGTCTTCGACAAGGTAGAAACCCACTAAGTAAAACATTACCCTGAGATTCTGTAACAGCCCGTAAATCCGTACCCCATGAATTGACATTAATCTCCATTAATGAACTCAAGAAGAACGGAAATACGAACCATTTGGGTTAAAGAAGAAGAGGTAGAAGAAGAAAATAAAACAACAACAGAATCTAACCATCGTAGCAGAATAAAATATAATAGATAATAAATGATCTTTACACACAGAAAATACATCTGTTTATACATTACATCATCAGAGTTCAAAATCAGAGTATAATACAATCAACATCACGATTCAAGACAGTTGTAATAACTCGTCCCACACAAAATACACAACATACACAACACATCGGAATATACATCATCTACGTGTGATACGTCTCGCCATCCAGCTCGTCTCCTGAGCTCCACAGCATCATATCCTGTATCTTATAATACTCGGTCTGACCCGAGCATTATAATAAAATAACACCTGAGTCAGTTTGGAAAACCAGCGTGAGAAAACACACTCAATTGGATTATTAAAGTTTTCCAAACCCTATGAAATCAAAAGCATCTCGTAAGACCACACCACAAATAAACACATGTCGGGTTTTTACCTTACGATAGCCAAAACACTTCTTATCAAAATCCTCTGATATTATAGTAGAGTCTATATACAAATACTTATTCAAATAGCTGAAATTGATACATGATTAAATTCCAGCATACTAGCCACAATTTGGGTAATACAAACAAATACCGTACAAGGCACATAGGAAGAATGGATTTCCATCAATGACTAGGCACTGGGGTACCACCTGTCACAGTACGTGGCCTAGATCACAGTACCGAGGAGTACGCCCGCTCCCCTGCAACACATGGCCGGAATCATCCCTTACTGGACAATTCCGAATAAAATCACCCCACGGTTGTGATCAGCAACCGCACCACTAAACCGAAATAAAAGGGACATCTAGACTGGGATGACCTTACTCTCAAGTGGGAGCTACCCACGAAGCCTTGCTGCATATCCCCTGATTTTCAGTCCTTCTCGGTTGATGAGGCTTGAGGCTAAGAGTTACCTTTATAGAACATATCCCTTAGAATGCCCATCGTCCGTTGACGATGTTTCGAAAAGCATTCATCCATACAAGTTCGTTCTGGGTTCGAATGGAACCGAAGATACTACTTCATCTTAAATTTCAAACTCGTTTTCCCCACGAAAACGTACAAACCGGATCAAAGTGGTTTTCGAGAAATTAATCCTGATCCCGGTCTCTTCGAAACCATCAGCGCATTGGCGAATATTGATAGTCGGTTATTTAACTATTAATTAACATCCACACAACTAGCAAACAATAAATAATTTTTCAAATTATTTATTTCCCAAATATCTTCGCAAGATACATTTCCACTTAAATCCTTTTGAAATCAGTTTTTCAACTACACTCCTTTCATGGAATAAATTTCCAAATATTTATTACCACTGGAAACACCAAGTAAAAACACTTTAGATTTTTAAAATAATTTAAAACACTATATTATAAAATATACTTTAAACAAAACATTTAAATTTAAAAACCACTTTAATGCTTTATTTAAAAAAAAACTTTAAGAATTTTTAAAATATACAACTTTATAAAATATAAAACTAACTTTATCTTTAAAACATAATACCCATTTAACCTTTAAATGATTACTACAAAATAAATTTGAAAAATACTTACTTTAAAATTTAAACAATTTAAAAATAATAATTTTCCAAACATACTTTGGATTTTAATTTTACTTAAGAATTTGCTTTGAAACGTACTTTGGGTTTTATACAAAATAACTTAAAACACTTTATTATAAAATATACTTTAAACATTTAAAAATAATAAATTTTCTAAAACGTTTCTTTATAACAAATTTTTAAAGCCTTTAACTTTTACATAAAAGTCTCCTTTAAAATATACTCGGCTTCCTAGTGAAATACACTTCCCATTTCCATACCTTTAAAAATAAATCAATATTTATTTTTAAAACAATTTCCCATTCCTTTATAAATTTCTACCGTGAAATTTATACTTCCAAATATCCACTGATAGTTTACTTCACTTTATAAACCCAGTTTATAAATTCCAAAATCTCACTTTTCTTTTAAATTCCAATTTCAAACACTAGAATCAAATTTACAATTGATTTCCAATTTACTTCACTTTGACACAAAGTTTCTTACTTACTTCATCTATTTCAAAATCCATTAACTTTCAAATTTTATTTCTTTATTTTGAATTAAAATCTTAAACTAAATATACAAATTCCAAATTTTCTAAATTCCTTCCTTTTTCCTTTTAATTAAATTTAAACCTTGAATCTTAAAATAAATTCTTTACTCTTTTAAATAATGTTACTTAAGTTGTATAATTCGTTAATTTTCTGTTTATTCAAAATTCCTTTCCCAACTCGGAATTTTATTTGTTAGAAATTTAAAATCCTTCAATTTAAACTTCTATAATGATTTTACTTAAAGATTTTCTCTTTTATTTTCATTCCCAAAATTCCAATTCTATAGATTTTGATAACTTGGTATTCCGAATATTAAATCAAACCATAGCCCAATTTTCAATAAATTCATCACAGAATACCAATATTCATAACTCAAAATATAAAATAATCTAAATAAATTTTGAGGAATCCAGTTGGATCCCTCCAACCTGCTTCCCTGCATCCACAGACGTTAGAACAATACCAATTCCACTTCGAGGTGGAATATCGCAGTATATGGGTTTTAAATATTATCATCTGCTATTATGCGGCGCATAGGGTCTCATCCGCTATATAATGCAGGAATATCAATAATTCCAATATATACTATATATTCTACTATATATAATATAGCACATCAAACCATATCCAATCATTCACTCAATTATTTAAATTTAAATTCAAACCAGATGAGTGAGATTAACTCACCTTTAATTTTGTTTGCAATCCAATCCAATCCCGACTTGATTTCTTCACAATTTTGAGCTTGAATAAATAATTTACATTTAATTAATATTCGAAATAAACTCGAACAAATCAATCCACCATTTTAAAATTTAAATTCAGCTAATGATTTTGCTTTAAATTGATGATTAAATTTTAAACAAATTTTATTTCGAATAATTCTCTTAGCACAAAAATAAATTTCAATAGTTTTAATAAAATAAATTAATCACCAAACTCTTAATTTAAAGGTAAAGTAGCAAAATAAAAATATGTAAATGTAAATTTATGTCTTTACGAACTACATATATATACCTTTATAGATTTGATAAAAAAAATCTAACTTATTTAGATTCTTTCAACATTTAAAATATCTTTTTATTTGCCAAAATCTTCTATATATATTAATATTATCTGTTTACTGTCAATCTATTTAAAATAGAAATCTTAAACCTTACTGTAAAAATAAATTTTCTATTAAACTATACTATCTCAATATAAATTATTTAAACTAAAATAAAATCAAAATACCTTACTGTAAATTCTTATTTTCAGTTCTTTTTTTTCTTTCAGCATATATATAAACTTTTATTCAATATTAAATTATAGACAGGAATGGATACCTCACTGCTAAACTCGATACCATCACGACTTCACCCCGGTGTCGACATTGGCCCCTCTTCCATTTGCCTTGAACGAATCGCGAAACCCCTCCTCTTCCTCGACTCCTCGCGATTCTCAATGGCGGCGTACGAGCTCTCCTCGCCCACAGCCCTTTGATCAAATCGCGAACTCCAGGCCCGGTCGCCACTTCCGAACTGTAGATTTGATTCGAATTAATTGAAAAGATGTAGGGAAATTTGATCGAAGGAAGGATAAATAGACTTGCTGTGTTTAGTATACTTTTGTTTCGTTCGAATTAAATGGGGGGATTCACTCTTCATTTGAACTGAAATAGGAGAAGAGGAAAAATGGAATTTATTTGATTTCGTTCGGCCATTGTTTTCTTCTGAAATTTTGATTTTTGTATTTGATCGTATAGATGAAGGAAAAGGGGACAATGGGAGATATTTCTTTCATGATTTAACTAAAGTGAAAGAAAGGAGGCGTGGCTTACACGAGAAGTAAGGGTGTGCAGATCATAGGGTGGCCGAGTAGAAAATTTTGATAAGACTGGATTTAATTATATATGAATATAATTTATTTTCCATATTACACATCTCAAAATCTCAAACCCCTATCGAGACGTGCCGCTAGGCGTTTGTAATGTTAAACCCCTATTTCGAATGCGATGGAAAAGGTTTCGAGCCCTAATTCGATCGCATGAGGAAGATAGCTTTTTGGAACCAGTTATTATATTGAATTTTCGATATAGATTTCAGCGCGTTTATATATCGTATGCTCACACAACAACTCCAATCACTACGAAAATTGAAATTCGATAATAATACAATATTACGGATCTAATGGAACTGGTTTCGTCGAATTCCGAGATTGCACCTCGGAAGGCTATTTTTTGAAAAAGTCAATTTAAACAATATATTTTCAAAACTGAACAAAACACTTTTAAATTAAATTTTTAAAGTTCTATCACCTTCAGTATTATTAATATGAATTTTATAAGCCTTCAAATTATTTTTAACCAGCTTAAAATTCCCGATTTAGCATTTTACCCAATTCCCAGTAATTTAAATTAAATAATTAAATTGTCCAATAAATTGTGATATTTGAAATTCACGTTAAAATTCACATTTGAATATTTAAAATCAATTAAATATTTCCATTTAAATATCCAAAATTTCGGGTCGTCGCATTCCTCCCCCCTTAAAAGAATTTCGTCCCCGAAATTACCAGTTAAGAGGAATGGTCCCTAACCCGTTTACCTTTCTCCCAAAACCAAACGGTTTTAACAATTTTCCAAAGAAATCTTTTATTAAAGATACACTAACCCTCTTCTAACTTTTCAAACTTATCCATAAGTCCCAAACAATATCACTTACTTATCCATTCAAATTCAAATTTAAATTTGAAACCAAAATTTTGAATTATCAAAATTTTCTCTAAATTTTTCCAACTCTCTGAATTTTCGAAAAATTTTGACAGCGTCTCCTTTGCGCGGCTAGCTCGATACAACTACAAAATGCCTTTACGGGCTGCCAAATCCCAAAAGAAAACAAAATGCCAAGTGGCAAAATCAAAACCCAATCAAATTTCATACAGAAATTTAAATACATACCTTTTGTTGAGAAATTTTATTTATCTTCTGAAATCAAAATCCCAATTTCTCTTGCTTTTAAATTACCTGTATACAACTCTACAATAATGTCCAATCACAGCATTCCAATTTGATTTTCATCCAATTATTAACTTAGTATACTTCCAATACCAAATTTACTTAAGAACTTCACCATTTATCTCTTAAGTTCAATATAGAAACTTTTTATTTACTCCTTATAACTATTTTCACTTCACCACTTTGGTTTACCATACTTCATTCGAATTTTCATTTCCAAATTCATTTGAATCCAATAGCCCTTTCATTTAAATATTGAATTCCATTCACATTACCTCATTCATTTTAATTTCCAAACTTTTGATATTCTAGTCCATTTTGAATTAATTCCTCAACTTTACTTGACCCAATTCAAAATGAATTCCAATACTTCAGCTTTCAATTCTATTTGCTTATAAATTTTAAATCATTTGTCGTTAACGAAAATTTTCTAAAATTTCAAAAAATTTCTAACTCCCAAAATTTTCGGAAAATTTTGGCAGAGTCTCCTTTGTACGGAGGAGCTTTTGCAATTTGACAAATGATATAAATATATATACATCGACCCGCACGGTCGGAAAATAAAAAACAGTTCATATTTCCTATTTTTATTGCGTAGGCGTACCTTATTTAGCATTTTTAAGCAAGCGGCTATTTATTTTAGCATTTAGCATGCCATATCCAGCCAAACGGTTTCCAAAAACCTGTACTAACTCAATTAAAACATGTAAGTGACAAATATATGCAATTTATTAGCATTTCACTTATTTTTAAATAGCTAAAACATGGATTCTATAAACAATGCATGTTATATACTTCCATAAGCACATATGAAATGTTTCAACATTTATTTTAAATGCTTCCAATCAATACATATGCCATTTCATTCAACTTAAGGGTTTACAATTCACTTCCCTTCATCCAATTCATTTTTAAGTCCAAACAAACTCTTATTCATATTCATTTATATCAAAATCAATTTTATTTCACTTCTATCAATCAATTCCATTTTATTTTACTAATTTAATTCAATTAGTACTCATTCAATCCATTTTAAACTTATTTCACATTTCTATTCACTTCCAAACTAATTATTTCAATAAACAAGCCACTTCAATTTTATTTCTACTCACTTGAATTTTATTTACAACTCAACCCATCATCGTTTCAATCCAACTCTATTTTATGTAACTCTAGTTCATTTCCAACTTCATCCGTTTAAATTTAATTAGTTTATTTCATTGAATCGATATAAATCCTAATTCACATTCAATAATTTATTTCTGAATTCCTTTCATTTCTAACGAGGCCATTTCCAATTTATTTCTACTTGGATTTTATTTGCAATACAAATCATTCTTATTTTAATTCAATTCCATTCAACTGCAATTCATATTTAATTCACTTACAATTTCAAGTTGAATTATTATTAATAACTCAAGCCTCACTTTAAAATTTTATCATTTATTCAAATTCAAATTTTAATTAACCAATTCGAGTTTCATTTCCATATTCCATTAACTAATTTAATATCAAATTAGTTTATTTCCAAATTTTTATACCAACATTTGATTTTTATTTCAAAAATCACTCTAACTATTTTACTTGAGTCCAGTCTATTTTATAATTCAAGTTTTGGAGTTTTATCCATTTCCCAAAATGCAAAACAAATTTATTTTGGCTTATTTATACCACTTCTAAATTTTTTTATAAGTTATAACTTATTTATATCCATACTTCCATTTACTTACACTCAATTCCATAAACATTTTAAATAAGATTCCAGAGTTTAAACAATTTTCTAAAATTTCAAAATTACCCTTGAAATCAACTATATCCAGAATCCTTTTCAATTTCAAAACCATACCCTACTTTTACAAACAACTCTAATTTCCAACCTTCTGGTAGCAAATTTCTCTTTTGGAAACTCGAAAATGATCACCGATGATGTCGCGACCATTATCGGAATTATTTTCCAGCGACCGAAAAGAGTTCAATGCTTTTACCACTTTAAAATCCCTCCAAATATTTGAAATTCTAAACTTTCCAGATTTCATATCCAATTCAAAAATATTTCTCAAATACATATATTTTTTTCCAAAACCATTGAAGACCATTTTCAAATTCAAGGGAATCTAAATTTTCAAAATTTCCAAATTCCAAATCCCTTAAATTTATATTCAAACATTACTTTGAAAGTTTTATCTCATTTTAATTATTAATCACACTATAATTCACATTTATAGTTTTACATTTACCAATCTCATTTGTGTTTGATTTTGTTTCTTAATGTTTAATTATGATTTCAATTCTTTATTTAATTGTAAGTCACATTTATAAATCCATTTATTCCATTAATTTATTCCTTAATCTTTGGTTCTATCGTTATTCTCCTATTTTAAATCTTCATTTAGCTGATAATAGTTTAATATTATCATTCCTAACATCCAAGCAACCAATAAATTACAAAAACTTTTCTTTTATATAAAAAAATAATTTAGGTAAAATTGTTTCATTTACCCTATTTTAAAACAATACTGTGTCGGTTTATCTTGTTTAAGAGTTTAGAAACTCCTATCGATGTCGTGGCGTCCCACACATCGACCAGAATCCATAAACACTCAACCGATAAGTCAACACAATATTAAAACCATTTTATATTCACTAACAAATACGCGCTTATATCTATTAATACACTCAAACTCATTCTAGAGTACTACGGACTCTATTTTCAAATGAGTAATCCACACCAGAGCCAAGGTTATCGCCAACCTGGATCTGATACCACTGTAACAGCCCGTAAATCCGTACCCCTTGAATTGACATTAATCTCCATTAATGAACTCAAGAAGAACGGAAATACGAACCGTTTGGGTTAAAGAAGAAGAGGTAGAAGAAGAAAATAAAACAACAACAGAATCTAACCATCGCAGCAGAATAAAATATATTAGATAATAAATGTTCTTTACACAAAGAAAATACATCTGTTTATACATTACATCATCAGAGTACAAAATCAGAGTATAATACATTCAACATCACGATTCAGGACAGTTATAATAACTTGTCCCACACAGAATACACAACATACACAACACAACGGAATATACATCAAATACGTGTGATACGTCTCGCCATCCAGCTCGTCTCCTGAGCTCCACAACATCATATCCTGTATCCTATAATACTCGGTTTGACCCGAGCATTATAATAAAATAACAACCGAGTCAGTCTGGAAAACCAGCGTGAGAAAACACACTTAATTGGATTATTAAAGTTTTCCAAACCCTTTGAAATCAAAAGCATCTCGTAAGACCACGCCACAAATAAACATGTCGGGTTTTTACCTTACGATAGCCAAAACACTTCTTATCAAAATCCTCTGATATTATAGTAGTGTCTATATACAAATACTTATTCAAATAGCTGAAATTATTACATGATTAAATTCTAGCATACTATCCACAATGTGGGTAATACAAACACATACCGTACAAGGCACGTAGGAAGAATGGATTTCCGTCAATGACTAGGCACTGGGGTACCACCTGTCACAGCACGTGACCTAGATCACAGTACCGAGGAGTACGCCCGCTCCCCTGCAACACAAGGCCGGAATCATCCCTTACTGGACAATTCCGAATAAAATCACCCCACGGTTGTGATTAGCAACCGCACCACTAAGCCGAAATAAAAGGGACATTTAGACAAGGATGACCTTACTCTCAAGTGGGGGCTACCCACGAAGCCTTGCTGCATATCCCTTGATTTTCAGTCATTCTCGGTTGATGAGGCTTGAGGCTAAGCGTTACCTTTATAGAACATATCCCTTAGAATGCCCATCGTCCGCTGACGATGTTTCGAAAAGCATTCATCCATACAAGTCTGTTCCGGGTTCGAACGGAACCGAAGACACTACTTCATATTAAATTTCAAACTCGTTTTCCCCACGAAAACGTACAAACCGGATCGAAGTGGTTTTCGAGAAATTAATCCTGATCCCGGTTTCTTCGAAACGATCAGCGCATTGGCCAATATTGATAGTCGATTATTTAACTATCAATTAACATCCACACAACCAGCAAACAATAAATAATTTTTCAACTTATTTATTTCCCAAATATCTTCGCAAGATACATTTCCACTTAAATCCTTTTGAAATCAGTTTTTCAACTACACTCCTTTCATGGAATAAATTTCCAATATTTATTACCACTGGAAACACCAAGTAAAAACACTTTAGATTTTTAAAATAATTTAAAACACTATATTATAAAATATACTTTAAACAAAACATTTAAATTTAAAAACCACTTTAATGCTTTATTTAAAAAAAATATACTTTAAGAATTTTTAAAATAAACTACTTTATAAAATATAAAACTAACTTTATCTTTAAAACATAATACCCATTTAACCTTTAAATGATTACCACAAAATAAATTTGAAAAATACTTACTTTAAAATTTAAAAAATTTAAAAATAATAATTTTCCAAACATACTTTGGATTTTAATTTTACTTTAGAATTTGCTTTAAAACGTACTTTGGGTTTTATACAAAATAACTTAAAACACTTTATTATAAAATATACTTTAAACATTTAAAAATAATAAATTTTCTAAAACGTTTCTTTATAACAAATTTTTAAAGCCTTTAACTTTTACATAAAAGTCTCCTTTAAAATATACTCGGCTTCCCAGTGAAATACACTTCCCATTTCCATACCTTTAAAAATAAATCACTATTTATTTTTAAAACAATTTCCCATTCCTTTATAAATTTCTACCATAAAATTTATACTTCCAAATATCCACTGATATTTTACTTCACTTTATAAACCCAGTTTATAAATTCCAAAATCTCACTTTTCTTTTAAATTAACAAATTTTCTTACTTCATCTATTTCAAAATCCATTAACTTTCAAATTTTATTTCTTTATTTTGAATTAAAATCTTAAACTAAATATACAAATTCCAAATTTTCCAAATTCCTTCCTTTTTTCCTTTTAATTAAATTTAAACCTTGAATCTTAAAATAAATTCTTTACTCATTTAAATAATGTTACAGAAGTTGTATAATTCGTTAATATTTTATTTATTCAAAATTCCCTTCCCAACTCGGAATTTTATTTGTTAGAAATTTAAAATCCTTCAATTTAAACTTCTATAATGATTTTAATTAAAGATTTTCTCTTTTATTTTCTTTCCCAAAATTCCAATTCTATAGATTTTGATAACTCGGTATTCCGAATATTAAATCAAACCATTGTCGAATTTTCAATAAATTCATCATAGAATACCAATATTCATAACTCAGAATATAAAATAATCTAAATAAATTTTGAGGAATCCAGTTGGATCCCTCCAATCTACTTCCCTGCATCCACAGACATTAGCACAATACCAATTCCACTTCGAGGTGGAATATCGCGGTATATGGGTTTTAAATATTATCATCCGCTATTATGCGGCGCATAGGGTCTCATCCGCTATATAATACGGGAATATCAACAATTCCAATATATACTATATATTCTACTTTATATAATATAGCACATCAAACCAGGTCCAATCATTCACTCAATTATTTAAATTTAAATTCAAACCAGATGAGTGAGATTAACTCACCTTTAATTTTGTTTGCAATCCAATCCAATCCCGACTTGATTTCTTCACAATTTTGAGCTTGAATAAATAATTTACATTTAATTAATATTCGAAATAAACTCGAACAATTCAATCCACCATTTTAAAATTTAAATTCAGCTAATGATTTTGCTTTAAATTGATGATTAAATTTTAAACAAATTTTATTTCGAATAATTCTCTTAGCACAAAAATAAATTTCAATAGTTTTAATAAAATAAATTAATCACCAAACTCTTAATTTAAAGGTAAAGTAGCAAAATAAAAATATGTAAATGTAAATTTATGTCTTTACGAACTACATATATATACCTTTATAGATTTAATAAAAAAAATCTAACTTATTTAAATTCTTTCAACATTTAAAATTTCTTTTTATATGCCAAAATCTTATATATATATTAATATTATCTGTTTACTGTCAATCTATTTAAAATAGAAATCTTAAACCTTACTGTAAAAATAAATTTTCTATTAAACTATACTATCTCAATATAAATTATTTAAACTAAAATAAAGTCAAAATACCTTACTGTAAATTCTTATTTTCAGTTCTTTTTTATCTTTCAGCATATATATAAATTTTTATTCAATATTAAATTATAGACAGGAATGGATACCTCATTGCTAAACTCAATACCATCACGACTTCGCCCCGGTGTCGACATAGGCCCCTCTTCCATTTGCCTTGAACGAATCGCGAAACCCCTCCTCTTCCTCAACTCCTCGCGATTCCCAATGGCGGCGTACGAGCTCTCCTCGCCCACAGCCCTTCGATCAAATTGCAAGCTCCAGGCCCGGTCGCCACTTCCGAACTGTAGATTTGATTCGAATTAATTAAAAAGATGAAGGGAAATTTGATCGAAGGAAGGATGAATAGATTTGCTATGTTTAGTATACTATTGTTTCGTTCGACTTAAATAGGGGGATTCACTCTTCATTTGAACTGAAATAAGAGAAGAGGAAAAATGTAATTTATTTGATTTCGTTCGGCCATTGTTTTCTTCTGAAATTTTGATTTTTGTATTTGATCGTATAGAAGAAGGAAAAGGGGACAATGGGAGATATTTCTTTCGTGATTTAACTGAGGTGAAAAAAAGGAGGCGTGGCTTACACGAGAAGTAAGGGTGTGCAGATCATAGGGTGGCTAAGCAGAAAATTTTGATAAGACTGGCTTTAATTATATATGAATAAAATTTATTTTCCATATTACACATCTCAAAATCTCAAACCCCTATCGAGACGTGCCGCTAGGCGTTTGTAATGTTAAACCCCTATTTCGAACACGATGGAAAAGGTTTCGAGCCCTAATTCGATCGCATGAGGAAGATAACTTTTTGGACTCAGTTATTATATTGAATTTTCGATATAGATTTCAGCGCGTTTATATATCGTATGCTCACACAACTCTAATCACTACGAAAATTGAAATCCAATAATAATACAATATTACGGATCTAATGGAACTGGTTTCGTCGAATTCCGAGATTGCGCCTCGAAAGGCTATTTTTTTTAAAAGTCAATTTAAACAATATATTTTCAAAACTGAACAAAACACTTTTAAATTAAATTTTTAAAGTTCTATCACCTTCAGTATTATTAATATGAATTTTATAAGCCTTCAAATTATTTTTGACAAGCTTAAAATTCCCGATTTAGCATTTTACCCAATTCCCAGTAATTTAAATTAAATAATTAAATTGTCCAATAAATAGTGATATTTGAAATTCACGTTAAAATTCACATTTGAATATTTAAAAACAATTAAATATTCCCATTTCAAATATCCAAAATTTTGGGTCGTCACAGATTCATAAAGCTATCCATTTAAGTTTCACAACTACTTCGAAAGGAAGGCTTTCGAAGGGAAAACCGTACTATCTCAGCAAGATCGAAAGGCTAGTAAGAAAGGAAATTAATCATTTCGACTGGGTCAAAAGGTTGATACAAGAATGTCTTCCCTAAACCATCCTATTCAAAAAGGCAATCAAAGAGAATACACACTTACTAACCTTTTCAACTTAATTAAAGGAGTCCAAAAAAGACCAACTTCTTTCCTCAACTTTACATTGGGGTGTTGACAGGATTTCTTGTTAACAGATGCAATGGCAAATTTGTTTATTGCCTATATTTAGACTCTAATCAACCAAGAGGGCATCTTCATATGTCGCTCTTGGCATATTTTGTAATAAATTGTAATTTTCTGAATGTGGCTTACGTATGCGGTTATGTATGAATTTGAAATGCTACTAGTAATGAAATGAGAAATTTAATTTAAATTGAGTTTATAATTTTTTATATTCATGTGTTTCTAGTATATCAATGTATCTAACATTACCGTGTTTAGTCACTGAGAATTAATAACTATGGATGAATACAACATCCGTAGTGGTTAGTTTTGGGCCTTCAAATGGGGGATGTTACAAACATATTCCTATGCAACAAATGATAAATGGTTTAGTGTTTCCAAGTTAAAAAAGAGGTTTAATGATTATGTATGTAATTAAAAAGGAATAGCTTAAAGGTGTATATCACTAGAAGATTATTTATTTGGATAAAAGATATTAATAAATTGAGTAATAATCACCTACATACTTAACATCTTTTATCGATAAATTGGCTCGGAGGATCCGGGATTGGATTTGGATGATTCCTATCCGAAAATCATTTCGAACCGATAAACGTTCAAAATTGAAAACATGTTAAAGACAATGATTTTGAAGATGGAGATCTTTATAATGTAGTGCTGCTTGTCATGAACCTCTAGGGTAATTCCCTTATTATATATATGGTGGCAGTGGTTCCTTCAATTTGAAATCTTTGATGCAAGGACTACTCGTTACTAATCCTAAGGGTGATTATTAAATAAGATATTGTAGATGAAGTGCCTTCGGTTTGTCATGTGCTTGGACATCTTGTGTGGACGAGTGTCTGATATTGCATTTCAAAGACCACGTACGTTGATTTTTACAAACGTACATCTGTTTGGTGGTGTAGGAGGTAACTCCTCTTACACTTAACACCCTTCTCAGACACGTACGAGCTCAAAAGTTGTACTTTTATGGAAATCATTAGTGTGTTGTTGGACATGGCAATGTGGCATTCAAAGAGGGATTTGTCATGTGAAAGGTAAAAAGTTACCTCAAGCCTCAGACATCGATAGTGGAAAAAAAAGGTAGATGTAGCAGCGCTAAGCGGGTCGCACCCATTAGGATACGGTCCTTACTTTTCTAGATTACCCTCTATATTTCAGGTATGTTATGTATGCTTTGGGATCCTACGGATAGGTCGGGAATGACTGAGGTAATGAGATGTTTGGTATTATCTATGGTAAAGGTAGGATGGTTCTATGATGATAAAGGTTGGAGCCTCGGGTGCATCCCTCTATAATGAACTGTCAGAAGGTAATATATTACCTTGTCATTATATGTAATTCATTCTACAATATGAGCCTTTATAGTTTTAGTTGTAAACCTATTATGCTGGAATTTAATATATGTAATAATTTCGACTAAGATATTATATATTTGTTAATCAAAATTATGGTCAATACCCCAAAAGATGTTGCATCCATTCAGGAAGGATAACCTTAGATAAAAGGAATAACATCCTCAAGATTTACTTTTGTACTTAGCTTCAATGACTGCTGATTTTCGATCTAAACCTTTCAGCATGGTTGGCTGAGCCGTACTTCTAAACAAGAATTCCTTACTCTGAAAGATCTTGTAAGACATCATGGAAGGCTTACTTTTGTGTTACAAATGATTACTTATCAGTTTTATTCCTTTTAAGTTGATCTTAGGTGCTTCCGGAAGGTTTGAGATGACTGACATTACCGGTGGTAGTACAAATAGTAGTCCTTTGGTGGAATTTGGGGGGCTCTTGACTTCACCGAATGGTTTGGCTGGTATTCGAAGCTAGTATGAGATTAACCGTAAGGTATGTGAATGTCCACTGTCAGGTTAAACTCTATTCTCATATCTTTGGACTTCACCAGAAGGTTCGATCATTTAGATAATAACAACGGAAGGTTTTGGTGGTATGAATTTAGAGGGATCCATTGGCTTAGCAGGAAAATATGATTTCAATAACCAATGACTTTTAGGGTTACTACTCTCGTTAATTTGGTGTGGCTGTCGTCTTCATCGGAATGTTGGAATGAAGGATTCAATGACTTTGGACGGTTGAAGTTGCAGCCTGATCAATTGAACTTCTTGGCCTGTCGGACAGAACGTACTAATTGAATTAATCCTGGAAGTATGAATCAATATAATAAAGAATTAAATTAGATAATAGGAGATTTAACAAGATACGAAACTTCCCTTTTTATTATTTACTATCGATTTTTATAAATTCCCCAAGTCCATTTTGATTTAGGGTTATAACACATTACTTTGAATATTATAAGAATGAGGCGGGAAATAAAGAAAAAAAAGGTTCCCCAAAATCGGGGCACTTAGGTCCTATTTGTAGACATAGGGGCCCTCCTTTCGGCCTTATGCCTTAGGCTGAGCCAGAAGGTTACTCCTCGTACGCAGTGCAAACCTTTCGATGCAGCCGAAGGGTTTTCCCTCTATGTGTTGCTATGAACCTTTCGACTTCATCGAAAGGTTGCTTCTTTGCTCAATGCTGATTAATGGTCTCTGTCTCCCTTGTAAACCATTTGGTATTGCCGAAAGTGAGTCATGTATGTTTCTCAACCTTTTCGGAAGGTTTGGTATGCTTTCGAAGACGGCCATCAAATAGTAGCATTCACTTGCTTTGATTCTTCCTTCTCCTTTAAATTCTTTAGACTGGAAGCTGATCCTTTTGGGCTTTTGTAAGGTTTTAGGTTAGTGAACTTCAACTGTTGCATCCCTTCGGATGTTTTCGAGAGGTATGGGCTACGCTCTTCTTTTCCTTGCCTGCCCAGGAGTCTTTGGTCCTAGCCGGAATGTTGATTTTTTTAGTGTAACATTTGCCCCCCCATTCGAAGGGATGCTCTGACTTTCCAAGTCATCATTGCCAAAAGCTTCATAATTCTTTGCCTTTTGATCTTTCCACGTAGATCCGGAGCGTCCACATAAGTCCAATCTAATGGCCAAGAATTTGGGCGGCTTCCCTCTATTTAACCTGTTTCCTCCCTCTCTTTCATTTTCTACCCGAAACCAAAAAATTGCCATAAACAAGAAAAGGGATTCCCAAAAATTTCCATATTTCATCTCACTGCAGAAAGGTAATTTTTGAATCTAATTTATAAGTTTCAAATTCACTTTCTTCGCCACTAGTTTCTAATCAGACTTTTGATTTTTTGAATTCAAAATCGAATTGGGGTTTTCCGTAAAACTCTTCTTTTCCCAAGCCGATTTTCATTTAAACTTCATTCTTGGTTTTGGATGCGAAATCGGAGGTGTTTGCCTTATAAGAGCTCTCTCTTTTTTTCTTTTTTCTTTTAAAATGAAACTTAATTTTTACACCCAAATCATTTTTATATCCAACCCCCGAATCCCTGAGATTGATTTTTGCTGATTTTTCCATTCATTTTTGAACAAAATTGATTCGATTTTGGGTGTGGTTATTTTGGCTAACAGGTTCATCTTACTTGTTTCCCAAGAAAGAATTTAAAATGTAATTTATTATCGGGTACAGGCTTTCTTGAACCTGTTATGGAAATTTGGGTCCTGTTATCTCACACTAGGTGATGTGAAATGTCTTTCCTACCACTTTGAAAGAGTCCGAGGTGGTACAAATTAGTTTTACCTTTCCCATACCTTTCGACAGTGTCGGAAGGTATTTTACATCACCCGACTACTGTAGCCAGAAGGTTAGGTAAGATCAAGATCAGTCCTTTCGGCCAAGAGCTTTTTGACTAGCTAAGATGGTTTTAAACCTTCCGCTCGCATGTCTCCACCAAGGCTGAAATCTTCTAGTCCTTCAAGTTGTATTTCAAAATTTTGTGGCGAGCCTTCTTATAATATTAGTGATATTCATTTTTCCCACCTAGGAAAATTTAAATTCCCAAACTTGCTCATGTCAGTAGGTCTTGCTACCTAGTTTGGGTTGTGCCTGCAATGAGCTCAATCTTCCATAAAACATTTCACACTGTCAAAAGGTAGTGAATTAGGCGGATATCTCGCACTTTTATTTTCGACACTGTCTGAAGGTTACACCATTGGTTCCTTACACATATATGTATTTCGTTTGCGCGGGATTGCTTACTTTTTGTCTCCTTAATAGATATCTAAATCTATAATTGCCAAAGTTTCCTAATTGGGATGTTTTTATCTGACAGATCAATGAGTCCCCCAAAGGTTGAAGCCATCGCTAAACATTCCCTTATCAAAACTCTGGATGAGGTTAATAACATTTTGAAAGAGTTTGGCATTATCGGAGTTGAAGCCATTACTCCTAGTCCTACTGATACTATTGATAACCCACCGGCAGTATTTTACGTTTACCGCTATCCATATATGGCATGGTGGCTTCCTTCCCTTTCATGTATTCTTGAATTGCTTCATGTTCTATATTGGAGTCGCTCCATTACAGCTTTTCGCCCAACGTATATACTTACCTCTTATCCCTTGAGATGTTAGCACTGGAATCGGGGCTTCCGTCGCTAAGCCTTGAAATCTTATCTTCCTTGACTAAATTAGCAAGGTTAAGCAAGTTCAATAATCAGATTTATAGAGTTAACATGTACAAGAAATTGATGTTGGACGTCATTAATAAGTCCAAGGATTGGGAGAACCAGTTCTTTTTTGTCAAATGCTTTTCTGATGTTCATGGGACATTTGCTTCACTTCGTATGTTCATCCCAATACCACTTTTTTCCCTATCTCTAGTTGACTAACCTTCAATCATTCTTAGGTGAGCTTCCTAAAGTACCCAACAGCGCGGATTAAGGAATCGTCAACTCGCTAACTGCTGCTCCAAAGCATCTTAGGAGTAGTTTAACACTTTTAACCCTCTCAAACTTAAGAAAGCATTCCTTATTGCCTACTGATCAGAAGATTCTTGGTATTCCTTCCACTATTATGTTCACTCATCGAGGGGTTCGTTTCTATTCTCCGGGCAACCCTGATCAATTTTCTTCGTTGTCGCCAATTGGTCTGGGTATTTCAGGTATCTTATCAACTTAATGCAGTTTCACACTGACTTTTCAAACTCACTTTGTTTGATTCATGTTTTCTGTTATTTGTTACAGCTCACCCCACGGTCGTGGTGCCTTTAAGGGAAGCTATTCCTCATGCCTCATCCACAGATGCTTTGCAAGTTATGGAGTTTTTTGATAATTCTAGGAAATCCTTGAAAAGAAAGCAAGTAACGCACCCTAAAGAGACCCCTCCATTTAAATTGGCAAAGATCATTGACCTTGATGGGGGTAAAGAAGATACTCCTCTAAAGAATGCTCCAACTAGTCCAGCTGTTGAAGCCTCAGAAGATATTAGGGAGTCAATTCCTCCTTCTTCTGCTTCTATTCCTCCTATTTCAATCCCTGATTCACCGTCTAAATTAGCACAGATGCAGGTTGAGCTTTTTGGGACTCCTTCCAAGTCTCATACCTTCCCAAAATCATCTCCTTCTGCTTCTTTTCCAACTGGCTTTGACGATCTTGTGAAGTCTATCCTTCAGTCAGAACCCTTTGCTTCTTCTTCCCCGCCATCTTTTACCCCAGATTTGGTGGGTAACCATCGCTTTTTTGTGGAACAATCGCTTTTGGTAGGTTTCTATCCATCTAACTCAATTATCAGTGGGTCCTTTTTATCGCTAACTTACACTTCCTCTTTTGTTGCAGATCACCAAGAACTGGGTTTCCTTTAATGAATATATTTCTAAACTTTCCTCTAGGTCCTTCGAGCTTTAGGAGCAAAATGCTGAGTTAAAGATCCAAGTCTCTTCACTCACAGCCACTCGAAATGATTCCTTTTCTAAATTAGAATGAATCTGGGCTTCCTTTCTTAGAGTTGAGGCTGAACTTGAAGCAGAGAAGCAAGCTCATCTTCTTACCACCAACCGACTTCAAGCTTCCGTATCTAAAGTCGAGGCCGATCTTGAGGCCGAGAGGCGAGCTCACCAACTTACTCATGATGAAAAAGTTGCAAGAAAGCTCGCCCTAAAAGATTTTAATGACGAAAAAACTCGTTTAGCTTCCAAGAACACATTGCTGGAAGATAAACTAAAAGGGTCAAGAGCTTCGCTCAAACTTGTTGTTCAAACCCTCACCAGCTTTCAAAAGCATGTTTCTAATTTTGTTGATTTCACCTTAGGACCCATGATGATGAATTACTATTCGGAGGCCTTCCTGATTGCCTATATTGATAATCGTGAGAAGTTCCCTGATCTTAGCTTTCCTTCACTCCAACCTACTATAGCAAAAGAAGTTACGGATAAAATTGCACGATTTGAACAGGGCTCTGAGTGGGATGAGGAGAAAGTTAATTTCAAGGAAGCCCTCTCTTTTGACATTCCATTGTTTGGCGTAGAATCTGATTCTAAGGAGGAGGAGGGTGATCAAAACAAAGATTCTAACGAGAAAGAGGATGATGATCATACGAGCTGGTACACTAATGATGGCGATGACGACGATAACAGTCCCCTTGGAGGACATGGCCATGATGGTGACAAGGGAGGCCACCCTGGTACTCAAGAGGATGAAAATGGTTTAACTAGATCCCTTGAAAAGAGGTCATCGCCTCAAAAAGATATACCTCTATCGTCTTCTGGACCAGATGTTCCTCTGGAGCGGTTAAATGCTCTAACCCATTCCGGAACCTTTTAGAGAAAGAACAAGTCCCTCAAGTTTCCGTTCCAGTTTCTCAGGTATGGGCTTCCTTGTTTAAATGTTTGCACTTAGTAGATAACAATAAATACATCACCGGTTTTAGATAAAGAAGAAGCCAAAATCTACTATAGTACAAAACTTGAGAGAAAACAAGCTGAAATCAACAGGCTTTATTGGGAAACAGACAAGTTAGTAATGGAGCATAACATCCTATCTGAAAAATATCATAATCTTGATAGAAGTGCTTCCGCATTTTCATCTTTTAAGTACCAGAGAGTGGCTCCTTTATTAAAGAAGGCGCATCTTCGTTATAACGTTTTATTGAGGGAAAACAAAGAGCTAATAACCTTGTTTTGGATGACGGTCGAAGAAAGAGATATCCTGGTTAATTTCTTGTACAAAGTATATTGCCGACATTCAATCATAAATTTCTCATACTTAGGCGAATTCAGCGAAGGTCTACTTAGACGTTTTCACAAGAGATACTTAGACGAGTTTGGGTCTGACCCTCACCCTAGGGCATGCTGGAACTTACCGCGGGTCGAATCGGTTCCCCAAGACCACCCTGCTGAAAAGCTTAAGTATTACAAAGACAAATTCATTACTGAGTTTTTCTTTAAGTCTATTTTTTATGAATCTGCTGAACAATTGTAAACGTGTAACAAGCAACTAATTTATGAACACCCGTCCTTTGTAATGTTGCTTATGCTCAGTTTTCTTTTTCTTTTACTGTGTTATTTCAGAATATCAATTCATTAGGACGTGTTGTCCCAAGGCACACTCTAAGTCAATATGTTAACCTGAGAAAGTTCTATTTTGAAAAAGGTTCTCTCCTAAAGACCTCGAAACTAGCAAGATATTGCTTTCTTCGAGACTTGCAAAAATTACACTTGGAATTCCCTCATCTTCGTTTTGACTTTTTGGGCGAAGAGAAAGAAACTTTGTTGAAGGAAATTAGAATATTCCAATCGAAATTGATTTGTGGTCGTGATAGTCCCCCAGCTGGGGAGTGGGATTACAACAAATGTCCTCCAACTATCACCCCAGAAGGAGTCACTATTCATTTGACTCATCTGTTATGCTTTCTGCTGATACTTTAGGCAAAGTTAGGAATGTTGTCTCTCAACTCTAAATATGAATGAACTGATTGTTGTATCTTTTATCTTTTCCTCTGTATGGATTTTAACCCAATATTACTATAATAAAATTACTTCTTGTTTCTATTCTGATTTCATTTTGTTTCTTCCTATTTAAATAGGAGCCCCAACTATCCCAAACTTCTCCAACCCAAAATCTGATATCTCGAGTTAATATTATAAGATAAAGGTTATTAAGAGAGTGTGGTGCCTCTGTGGCTCCGGATGAGATGTTATTAAAGTGCTTCGATGGTAACACGGGGGCTGTGCAATGGTATAAAAGATATCTTACCCAAAAAGTCATGGTTAGAAACAATCAAGTTCGCATTGAACATCTTGAGGCTGAAATAAAAAAGAAAGATAAGGTAATTATTTTGCTTAAGTGCCAGGTAAAGTCGAATCCCACAATCGACTTTGATGAGAAAATATCTGAGCTTATCCAGAGATAAATGACCTGGAAATAAAATTGAATGATAGCCAGGCACAACGCACCTCCCTAGAATTTATTTTGAGTGACAAAATCTCGAAAATGAAACTTCCGATCATACAAGCATCTTCATCAACTGCGAAGACCACCAGATCAAAATGTCTCGCAGCTCAAAAATTTCCCACTATGACCAAGCCTCCCCCAAGCTTGGACGACAATGTGGTGGGAAGCTGGTGTCGAAGGGTGATATTTGAAATCAAACAGTATTTTGACGAGCAACAAAAAGTTAAGTACTCCAAGACTATTAATGACAATGCTGCTAAGAATCAAAAATTGGAACACAAAATTTATCTGCTCAAGAACCGTATTGTAGATTTGGAAAGGGAGAATAAAACCCTTAGGGCTACAAATATGGCCTTTAATCGTGCCCTAAAAGCTAACATCGAAGCGATCGACGATGAAAGCATGATTAGGAAGAAGGAGAAGAAACTTAAGGAACTTCTTAGCACCACAATTAACTATATTGTTAACCCTTCGGTAGCAGAGAACCTGAATAAAGCCTCTCAAGACTTATGATCGATATATTTGAATCATGTAAATATATATAAAGTATGATTGTGTTGTTTGTGGTTTGTTATGTAAACTATGATAATTTTGTAAATATCACCCGACGTGCGATCTTCTATAGTGTAACCTTTGATACATGTCTGAATTGCTTATTTGGCAACTTTTATTCTTATGGTGCCTTTTGTTATCCCCTGCCAACTTATCTTACTTGTGAGGTAGGTGGTGAGCAACGCTCCCATCTTGTGATAATGATGAGTAACAGCCAAGGACTTTATTCTTTTCATCTGTTTTGGATGTACAATGCTTGTCATAAGTGAGTTTCTATCATTTCAATAATACACTCTGGCCCAGATTTGGGCAATTGAGATGGATAACTATTTGAAGTCTTCATACTCAGATATGGTTTGAAGGGGTAGTAATCTTTGATACCCAGATTCGGGTATAATATGTTAGCATTTAATAATATTCTAAAACTCAGGTTCGGGCTCTTGACAAATGGTGTGTCAAGACCGGCACCTTGAATCCCAGATTCGAGTATTAAACTTCGCGGCCTTTAGATCATAGTGTCAGAAAACCAGAAAACCAATATGGCAATAGAAGACCAGAATATTCTCTCTAGTAACAAGTGATAGGAGATTGGAATAATATCTTTTATGATTGAAGTCCAGAATTCTTATCTGGCGAGAAGAAGTCAGTGACTTCCCTCTAATTTTCTCGTTAAATATGCCATCTTTAGGCCTTGGAGTAGTTCCACATGTTCTTTCTTTCTCGGGCTCGAGTTTTCTTTGATTATTTGTTATTTCTTTTGGCCTATTTCAGGCCGGGACTCTTTTGTCCGGGTTTACGCTTATTTGAGCAGAACCTATTTTAGGCTGTTTGTCTTTTTTGACATTACCGACCTTTTGGTGGTTGCTATTTTAAGCGGTGCCAATTTCTAGCGATGCCTATTTCAAGCATGGACCTTTCTTAGTCCACCAGATATTTCATTCGGGTTTTCAGTGTGCTCGGCTAGCTTATTCTGAAGCAGGGCCCGAGGACTTACACAACCTCCTCCTAGGAGGCACCTTAACCTGGCCATAGTGTGATGCGACTAAGGGCTTCTTCGGTACCTTGGCCCGACCATAGCATGGCGGGACCAAGGGATTACCCGTCCTCCCTCCATGATGTGCCTTATCCTGGCCATAGCGTGACGCGGATAAGGGCTTACGCCCTCTCTCCAGGAGGTGCCTTGACTTAGCCATCTTGGTGCGACCAAGGGCTTCCTACCATTATTGGTAGCCTACCATTTTAGGTAGTCCAAGTTTGAGGAGAAACTATCTCCCGACCATGTTGGTTTCCTTCTTAAGAGTAGAGTTTCCCATTCCTAGATTAATTGAATCCTTTACGAACTGCTTAGGTTTTCTTCATTCTAGGAAGTGCGAGTAGGTCCTTTTTCAATGTCTCGCATTGATTTGTTTCATGTCCCTTTATTAGATAAAAGTTGCAACACAATTCTTTAAGTTTCTTTTCGTATTTCGATTTCTCTCTTAATCCGGAAGTGGGTATTTATGTTCTGGCCACAATGGTTGGATTGTATTCTTTAAAGAATTTTGATTTAGAGCAATTTTTGGCTAGCATCCAGCCTTCTATTGGTGTGATTCGAATATTTCTTCTTGAGGGGCAAGTTCTCCCTTCATCATTTAATGGTTCTTTTCCAAGGACTTTCTTTTCACCCTTAAGATTTCATTTGGAAGTCTCTTAGTACTCTTTATATTCCCATTCGGAGATTCTCTTACTATCCCTAACCTTTGGTTGTGATTTTATGTGTCCATGACTTTTCCTTGAATAGTAGACTTCATCTACGATCCTATTTGATTTATGCACAAAGTCACCATAATCCTTCTCCATTTCCTTTCCAAAGACAATCTTACGATAATACAACAGGATGACCCTTCTCATTTATTGAAATACATTCTCTCTACTTGAAATTTTCTTTATCTGGAGCAAAGATTGAGATTAGTTTATAACCGCCCTGAATGATATTCCATTTCCATAATTCATAAGGTATATTTCATCTTTTTCTCTTAATAATTCATAAAACTCAAAAGCGATAGGTTAAACATGATCCATTCGTTAATCTGAACCTATATCTAATAGTTCCGTTGAGCCTTAAATAATCTTTTCACCATAAAAGCTTTCCCTTGTTTTGAATATCAGATTAATACTTTGTCTGTCATTGGTGTTCAAATGGATTATAAATCTGACATTCAAAGTAATCTCTTTCTTGTTCCAAAAAGGAAGAATCGAAACCTTATGAGAGTGTCCAACCACAAGGTCGGAGGTTCAAGCCCTCCTTCTAGCGCCAAAATGAGAACCAAATTTATGGTTAACACCCCAAAATATGCTGCATCCATTTAGGAAGGGTAACCTTAGATAAAAGGAATAACATCCTTAAGATTTACTTTTGTACTTACCTTCAATGACTGCTGATTTTCGATCTAAACCTTTCGGCATGGTTGTTTAAGCCATACTTCTAAATAAGAATTCCTAACTCCAAAAGATCTTTTAAGAAATCATGCTAGGCTTTCTTTTGTGTTACGAATGATTACATGTCAGTTTTATTCCTTTAAAGTAGATTTTAGGTGCTTCCGGAAGGTTTGAGATGATTGACCTTAGTAGCGATAGTATAAACAGTAGTCCTTCGATGGAATTCAAGGGGCTCTTGACCTCACCGAACGATTTGGCTTGAATTCGAAACTAGGATGAGATTAACCGAAAGGTATGTGAATGTCCACTGTCAGGTTAAACTCTATTCCCATATCTTCGGACTTCACCGAAAGGTTCGATCATTTAGATAATAAAAACGGAAGGTTTTGGTGCTATGAATTTAAAAGGATCCATCGGCTTAGCAGGAAATCTGATTTCAATAACCAATGACTTCGTAGGGTTATTGCTCTCGTTAATTTGGTGCGGCTGTCGTCTTCATCGGAAGGTTGGAATGAAGGATCAAATGACTTCAGAGGGTTGAAGTTGCAACCTGATCAATTCTACTTCTTGGCCTGTCGGACAGAACATATTAATTGAATTAATCTTGGAAGTATGAATCAATATAATAAAGAATTTAATTAGATAATAAGAGATTTAACAAGATACAAAACTTCCTTTTTTATTATTTACTATCGGCTTTTACAAATTCTCCAAATCCATTCTGATTTAGGGTTACAACACATTTCTTTGAATATTATAAGAATGAGGCGGGAAAGAAAGAAAAAAAAAGGTTCCCCAAAATCGGGGCCCTTGAGTCCTATTTATAGACATAGGCGGTCCTCCTTTCAGCCTTATGCCTTCGGCTGAGCCGGAAGGTTACTCCTCGTACGCAGTGCAAACCTTTCGATACAACCGAAGGGTTTTCCCTCTATGTGTTGCTGTGAACCTTTCGACTTCATCGAAAGGTTGCTTCTTTGCTCAATGGTGATTTATGGTCTCTCTCTCCCTTGTAAACCTTTCGGTATTGCCGAAAGTGTGTCCTGTGTGTTTCTCAATCTGTTCGGAAGGTCTGGTATGCTTTCGAAAAAGGCCATCAAATAATAGCATTCACTTGCTTTGATTCTTCTTTCTCCTTTAATCAAACTAGAAGCGGATCCTTTTGGGCTTTCGTAAGGTTTTAGGTTAGTGAACTTCAACGGTTGCATCCCTTTGGAAGTTTTCGAGAGGTATGGGCTGTGCTCTTCTTTTCCTTGCCTGTCTAGGAGTCTTTGGTCCCATCTGGAATGTTGATTTTTTTAGTGTAACAATATTTATTTGAAAGAGTTTTGAAAGAACGTCATTAAGAATAATATCTCTTATTTTACGTAGCAAATGTTTTGGTTATCATAAGGTAAAAACCCGTCCGTTTTTATGTGCGGCGTGGTATTTTGAGATACTTTTTGATTTCAAAAGTATCCATTCTTTTGAGTTTTTCACACCAGTCCCATAATTGACCCATAGTTTATTTTCTTTTCCACTTAAACTCCAAGTGTCTTCTTTTTCGCGAAGCAAAGTAGTTAGGTAGCTTGTAGTATTTTGGAAGGAGCATAGAGCATGAAGATAAAGGGTCCTATGAAGATAAAGGGTCCTATGTATAAGTATCTACCAGCACCTATATGGATAGGCAGTTATAACTGTCTCTGGCTGGGTTAGTACTTGCTATGACTCTGATCTCTCATTTTGAGAGTGATTGTATGTACTATCTATATGTATAATTACAAGTTGTTAAATGCGATGTGAGAAATTTATTTTGTTCCGTCTTCTATCTTCATTTTCTTTTACCCCTGATTCTCTGTCGTTTCGGCACTCTAATTTGTGGCACGTGAATACCGATGATGTATTAATATCGTTCTTCAAGGGTCGAAAATGCAGGTTGTCACAAATGGGAGAGATGTATGCCGAATTATTTTCAAATAGAAGAACGTGGGCCAAAATTTTCCCTCAAACAATCTATGTAAATTAAATACTTGATATTTTATGGTCATCGATCTGGCCAGGTTTATTGGCAAGTCCTCTAAGAATTTGCCATTGGAAAGTCCACTAAGAATTTGCCTTACATTTTATTTGATGTTTATTTTGTGCAACTGTGAGTCATACCATACCTTACGGTGCATCAATTTTTTTATAAAATAAGATCAACATAGAGTGTAAATTAAATTTAAAATTTGGACACAAATGCCAAAGTCCTCTAGCTTATGTGTTAAGTAGTATGATGTTGTAGATTGAAATTTTAATGGTCATAGGTTTGAACTTTGGAGACATCAAAATTAGTGTTATACTTGAATAAAGTTCCACTTTTATTCTATAAAAGAAAAAAGAAAATTTGGGGCACTAATATAACAGATACATCTCTTATTGTTTCACTTATATCTTATTTTAGAACTAGCATGCACCTTAAAATCTTAAAATTGTATATGTTGAAAAATATCGGGTTGTATTTTCTAACATATTTGCAACTTTGAATCAAATTAATCACAATCTTCCATTTTCTTAACAAACTTAGGAGTCCGGATAGGCTTCTTCAATATCAGTTTATACATATTAACATCGTGCATAAGCCTGTCAATGGTACGATTTTTGGCCCGAACCCAGCCCGAACCCACCCTATTTATGCGGGTATGGGTAACCGATTCAGGCCCGAACCGGGTCGGGTACGGTTTTATCAAAACCTGGTCCGGTTAGAGCCCGACTCGACTATTAGTTTTTCGTCGTATCAAAACATAAGCGTGTATGTTATTTATTTACCATTTTGTTTTTTTATATGTAGATGTTTTTTCATACTTTTGTTATGAGATTGACTACATCACCTTCAATTTATACGTTAACATTGTTTGTATACAAATTTTAACAAAGTTGCAGTTTTAAAATATGGTTTTAACAAAAATATTCTGAGTTAGGTATTCTATTATTATCCAGCGGGCTTAAAAAGCCCGACGGACCGGGCTAGGATATTCGGTTGAAATACCCTACGGGTTCGGTCCGGGTTCGGGTTTTAATTATTGCAATTGGACTCGGGTCCGGGTTTTATAATATCCGGACCGAACCCGACCTATTGACAGGCCTAATCGTGCACTACCTACGGATAATGTGACCATGAAATATACATATTGTTTTGTAATCTTTTTCACATTCCAGTTCAAAATTAAACCCGTGTGTAGCACATTTTTTATGCTTTGTTTGTCTATTTGAAGTGTGTAAAGTTTACATTTTTATTAGCTATCTTACCGGTCTAATTTTGTGATCAATGGTTAGACACACAAACTAATTCATAAGAAGCTGGATTCAAAGATGAAAACAAACAGAATTAAAATGCGAACAATTTTCTTTATATCAAAACCAAAGTTCAAAATCCCAATTGTGGGATTTGAGATGTTGAAATCCATCGTGAAATAAAAAAGAGAAAGAAATTTCAAAAAACAGATAAATAAAACTACTTAGATGTGGATTTTTGAGGGTGGAAGGAAAGATTTTCTGAAAATGTTAAAAACCTTGATTGCGCTCAGATTTTTTCTTGTTTGTAGGTAAATGAGAAAGGAAAAGATAAAGACCTAATTTATAAGAAAAGTCAGCAAGGATGGTAAGCCGTTCGATTAGATTTAAATAAACGGTATAGATTTACGCGGGAACACAAAAAAGGCGCGAAGTTTCTAGGTTTCAACATGATTGACTTGAAAAGTCAAGAGCATCCCTTCGCAAAGGGGCAAATGTTACTACCAAAATTCCTTTTGACCTTGTCGAAATCACATTGATCAGAAGACAAAGAAAAACAAGAGGAAGAAGCTTCAGCAAGTCCTTTCGAAGGAGTCGAAAGGATGCTATAGCTAAAGTATAGAAGTTTCACAACCATTCGAAGGGTTCGAAAGGATGGTACAGCTAAATTCCAGAAGATCCTCAACCATTCGAAGGGGTCGAAAGGGTGGAAAGCACTGTTCCGCTTTAGTAACCACCTTTCAAAGAAAATCATTCTACATACATGAAGACCTTTCGAATGAGTTATAGCAACACCTTTCGATGACAAAGAAGGGCATCTCTTCATATACATGCCAAAACTTTCGAAACCAAAGGTTTCGCCTTCACTCAAACCATTCAGAAACATGCATTGGCTAGAGCAACACTTTCGAAAGCTAAATGAAGCCTTTCGAACTGGTCGAAGCCATTATTATCCAATGAGGTTTCGCGTCAAGTTACAGGCAGAAGTTCAGAAGTAACAAATAGAGTCAAAACCATCAGCATTGCAGCACATTTGAAACCACTGGATAAAGCCTATCGACAGAGTCAAAAGTTCCTACAAAGCAACATAGAGAAGAAAGGCGCAATAATCCCTTTCGACAAAGGCGGAAGCATCCTAAAGACAAAACGGCAGCCACCTTTCGATCAAGTCGAAAGCATTGGGGTCGAAGGAGGCAGACTCGCATCTATAAATAAGACCCAAAGGGTCTGGTTTCGGGGATCAGAACTAAGTCATTCTATACTTGTATTTTTCTTAATTCTAAAATGCTATGAACCCTAATTTGTAAATTGGATTGGGGAAATTGAGCAATAAAGACTCCTTTAACCTGAGAAAGGAAAGACCTTTGTATTCTTGTTTACATAGTTGTTTCGAAGCTTTATTATCAGAACTAATCGTGTTTTTCCAGGTGTCGACCGCGTTGAAAGGACTCTTCCGACTTGATCGAAACCCCTACATATTTAAGTAACTCAACTAATAGACTCCAGGCCACCTTCTACAAGACTTCTACTTTCGACAAGGCTGAAACCCAATTTCAATCCACTTAAACCTTTGATACTGTTTGCCCCAAAATTGGGCACAAACCCCAAAATATTGTGAAAGCACCAGTGTATGAACACAAATCAGCAATATGTAATCACAGATCTCAGATCTAAGTAATGTAGAGGATAAAAAGTGAAGAATAATAAACTTAAAATAGAAGGAATTAGACAGAGACACGGAATTTATAGTGGTTCGGCGATCTAGCCTACATCTACTTTGAAGTTAATGAGTTTATTGATGTTCACTTGATGATTTCAATTGATTACAGCAAATTACAGCGAATAACAATGAAGTGTAGCAATTAAATTCGTTGATAACAACAGCAGTGGAGTTCAGATCTGGATCTAGCGGAGTCTAGACGTTGGAGATCTCAAAGAGGAAGAAGAACCCCTTTTATGTTGGCCTTGGGGGTATATTTATAGGTGTAGGAGGCTGGTATTTCGCTCAGATCTCGGAAGACCCTCTCTGGCACGTGACCAGGTCAGCGCGCCCAAGCCCGTGAAGTTTCGGTCCGATCCATGATCGATACGAACAGATTTTGTATCAATCAGGATTTCATCCAACGGAGTCGAAATTTGGCGTGTTCATTCTTTAGCATGCACGTGGTCTTCTATGAAAATTTCATAGCATTTGGAATTGTAGATTAGGAGATATGATCGATACGAATTGGGATTCTCGGATGGCTGTTTCGTTCGACTCGCTTGTTTCGACTCGGTTACGAATTAGCCCAGTTCGCATCGATGCCAGTCCCTTTGTTTGTATCGATGACCATGCTTCCATTCGCATCGGTTGCCATGCCCTGTTATGTGGATGTGAAGTAGATCGAGTCGGAGTGTGGCTCTCTGATGGAGTCGAAGAGAAGCGAGTCGAAGCGTGGCTCGAGGCGGAGCAAGTCGAAGTGGGCTCGAGGCGGAGCGAGTCGAAGTGGGCTCGAGGCGGAGCGAGTCGAAGTGGGCTCGAGGTGGAGCGATTTGAAGTGGGCTTGAGGCGGAGCGAGTCGAAGTTAGCTCGAGGCGGAGCAAGTCGAAGTGCGGGTTGAAGCGGAGCGAGTCGAAGTTGGCATTTCTGAGGGACGCGAACTGAGCGAGTCGAACGCGAGGCTGTTTTTATTCAATTTTGCATCGATCGTAACTTGAGCATACGAACTCGGATTGACTTGAAATTTTGAACATTAACTCCAATAGCTTTACTTGTCGTGTCATATCAATTTTGGCTTGATCCGGACTCGGACAAAATTCATCGATATCCATAGTGAACCTGCATATAACCAATTTTCTAGACGAACTGTCTTTGGTCTCCAGTCAAGTTCTCGGTGTCACGGTCTTTCCAAAAGGCGGGATAACATTTGCCCCCCAAAGTACGTCTTGTGGAAACATGATGTGCTTTGAAATGTTGCAATCTTTACTTTGAATAGTTATCGTTTCTTCGTTGAAAGTTGTTGCTTTGTAATGCCATGAGCTGGATGTTCATATCCTATTGATGACTTGCAAAGGAATTGATAGTTTTATTTGACCACGAATGACGATCGTTCGGGATCATATGGCATTCGAGGTGATATGTGACCATTCGTGGTCAGATGCCGCTCGCGGCGAATGGTGTCCGTTCGCGGTCGGGGAGCCGTTCGAGGCGATTTGTGACCGTTCGTGGTCGGGTGCCGTTCGCGGCGAATGGTAACCGTTCGCAGTTGGGTGCCGTTCGAAGCGAATTGTGACCGTTCGCGGTCGGGTGCCGTTCGAGGCGAATTGTGACCGTTCACGGTCGGGTGCCGTTCGAGGCGAATTGTGACCGTTCACGGTCGGGTGCCGTTCGAGGCGAATTGTGACCGTTCGCGGTCGGGTGCCGTTCGCGACAAATTGTGTGTGCCCGGTGGGGACTTAGTATTGTCAATGTCAGATTTCACGTTCGAGTGGGTTTCTGAATTGCTTGCGGTGGCAGTTTATTGCCATCTCAGAGCATGCCTGAGGACCGTTCGCGATCCCTTACATGTGTAAGTGGCTTAGCCGTCATGGCATCACAAATGGCATTCTTTTATTCAAAATGGGTTTTTCAACAGAAATGTTTAACAAAATCAGGTTCAAATATTTAGAAATGGAAAATAAAAGGAAAACAAGGACGTCAAAGTGCAAACACCTACACCGTTACGATTTGTAGTCGTATGAGAGCATGCCTGAGGATCGTTCGCGGTCCTGTACATGTGTAAATGACTTAATCATGTTGGTGTGGAGTTTGCTACTTATTCGTCATTATCCCAATCAATTGATGACAAGCTGACGTCTCGATCCTGAGCCGTCCCCAGTAGGTGCAGGTGATGGTTGCTCCCGTTCCACCGTCATTGTCCCCCTTCTTATGTACTACGATAGCAGACCATTAAGGATATGTCCCTCAACCTCATCCTTCAAGTTTCGGCAGTCATTCGTGTTATGACCGTTCAGCTCATGGAATAAGCAATACTTGTCGGATCTTCTTTCATTGTTGGTTGGATCCCTTCTCATCGGCCTTCGATAGGGAATCTAACACCTAGTATCCTGGTAGATTCGCTCCAAAGTCTCATTCAACTCCGTGTAAGAGGTGAATCTTGGTTCCTTTCGGGGTCGCATCGGTTCGTCACTATTATCTTCAGCCCTTCGTTTCCCTTTACCAGTCCCTGAATCTGATCTAGGAGGATTTTCACCCTTGACTGTGTAAACCTCAGTTCCTTCTCCTTCTTCTCTCTCAGCATTTGCATCCTCTAATCATAAAAATCCTTCAGCTTCATGACAAAACTCTCCTAGATCCATAGGAGGATCCCTTGTTAATGAATTCTTGAACTCAGTGCCATCAGTTGTGCCAAATACAGCTGCCATCAAAACCATGGATGGATCGAGTCGACCCACCGATGCGGCCGCTGCATTGAACCATGTCAGAAAGTTCCTCAAAGATTCCCCGGTTCTTTGCTTCAGTGTTGCCAAACTCATTACATTCTTGGGACTTGAAATAAGAACTCTGAATTGCCTCATAAACCTCTCAGTCAGATCGGTCCATGTTCCTATGGAGCCACTCTCCAGCTGTCTAAACCATAGTGCTGTGATGTCTGTCAAATACAAAGGGAAGCACCAGGCCATGACCTCCTCCGATGCCCCCAACACCTCCATATACCTCATGTATCGTGTCAGATGTACTGCAGGATCTGTCCTTCCGTCGTACGTCTCCAATGTTGGTAGCTTGAATTCTGGTGGGTTCCTGGCCTGCCTGATCGTAGGAGCAAAGGGACTCCCATTCACATCCTCCAGATCTTCATTCACTAATCCACCTCTCAAGCCTCGTCTGACCATCTCTGCCAATCTGTCATTATCTCCAAGTTGTAGTCCTTGTCCGTTGCTTCCGTTTTGCCCCTCGAGTTCATGAGGGATTCTTGGAGTCTGCTCTCCTGAACGAGCATTCGCTTCTCTATCAACGTCGCGCTGCGCAGCTTCTCCTGGTATTGCTCCTGGGATCGGGTCAACATGCTCTGGGTAAGTGCCCTCTAGTTCTGGGGTTGTACCAGATGGTTCTGCTCCGTTCTGAATTCTGGTTGCTCCTTGATTTTGCGGTCCAAGTTGACCAATCTGAAGAAGCAAGTTCTGGATGATTTCCTCTTGTCTTCTCATCATTGTCTCTATCTCATCCCTGGTGATGAAGATTGATGTCCGGTTTGCACCTGAGGAAGCCTCTTGACTCCCTTCATGTTGACCTCTCTCTGGCCTTTGTCTTCGATTTGATTGTCTTGTCATAGCTTTTCAGATCTGAATTCTCTAAGCCTTCAAATTCAATTTCCAAATGATAGAATCCTGAATTAGCCTTTTCCCTGAATTAGCCTTCTCGGTGAAAGCACCAAAGTGTTTGCCCCAAAATTGGGCACAAACCCCAAAATATCGTGAAAGCACCAGTGTATGAACACAAATCAGCAATATGTAATCACAGATCTCAGATCTAAGTAATGTAGAGGATAAAAAGTGAAGAATAATAAACTTAAAACAGAAAGAATTAGACAAAGACACGGAATTTATAGTGGTTCGGCGATCTATCCTACATCCACTTTGAAGTTAATGACTTTATTGATGTTCACTTGATGATTTCAATTGATTACAGCAAATTACAGCGAATAACAATGAAGTGCAGCAATGAAATTCGTTGATAGCAGCAGCAGAGGAGTTCAGATCTGGATCTGATGGAGTCTGGACGTTGGAGATCTCAAAGAGGAAGAAGAACCCCTTTTCTGTTGGCCTTGGGGGTCTATTTATAGGTGTAGGAGGCTGGTATTTCGCTCAGATCTCGGAAGACCCTCTATGGCATGTGACCAGGCCAGCGCGCCCAAGCCCGTGAAGTTTCGGTCCAATCCGTGATCGATACGAACAGATTTTGTATCAATCAGGATTTCATCCAATGGAGTCAAAATTTGGCGTGGACATTCTTTAGCATGCACGTGGCCTTCTATGAAAATTTCATAGCATTTGGACTTGTAAATTAGGAGATACGATCGATACGAATTGGGATTCTGGGATGGCTGTTTCGTTCGACTCGCTTGTTTCGACTCGGTTACGAATTAGCCCAGTTCGCATCGATGCGAGTCCCTTTGTTCGTATCGATGACCATGCTTCCGTTCGCATCGTTTGCCATGCCCTGTTATGTGGATGTGAAGTAGATCGAGTCGGAACATGGCTCTCTGATGGAGTCGAAGAGAAGCGAGTCGAAGCGTGGCTCGAGGCGGAGCGAGTCGAAGTGGGCTCGAGGCGGAGCGAGTCGAAGTGGGCTCGAGGCGGAGCGAGTCGAAGTGGGCTCGAGGCGGAGCGAGTCGAAGTGAGCTCGAGGCGGAGCGAGTCGAAGTGGGCTCGAGGCGGAGCGAGTCCAAGTAGGCTCGAGGTGGAGCGAGTCGAAGTGGGCTCGAGGCGGAGCGAGTCGAAGTGGGCTCGAGGCCGAGCGAGTCGAAGTGGGCTCGAGGCGGAGGGAGTCGAAGTGGGCTCGAGGCGGAGCGAGTCTAAGTAGGCTCGAGGCGGAGCAAGTCAAAGTGGGCTCGAGGCGGAGCGAGTTAAAGTGGGCTCGAGGCGGAGCGAGTCGAAGTAGGCTCGAGGCGGAGCGAGTCGAAGTGGGCTCGAGGCGGAGCAAGTCGAAGTGCGGGTCAAGGCGGAGCGAGTCGAAGTGCGGGTTGAAGCGGAGCGAGTCGAAGTTGGCATTTCTGAGGGACGCGAACTGAGCGAGTCGAACGCGAGGCTGTTTTTATTCAATTTTGCATCGATCGTAACTTGAGCATACGAACTTGGATTGACTTGAAATTTGGAACATTAACTCCAATAGCTTTGCTTATCGTGTCATATCAATTTTGGCTTGATCCGGACTCGTAAAAAATTCGTCGATATCCATAGTGAACCTTCGTATAAACGATTTTCTAGACGAACTGTCTTTGGTCTCTAGTCAAGTTCTCGGTGTCACGGTCTTTCCAAAAGGCGGGATAACGGAAACCCATACTAAACACTAGGAACTTAAGATTCTAGCTTTCAACAAGGTCGAAACCCCAATCCCAGCTGAATTCTCCTTAGGTACTAGAACCAAAACCAAAGTCATCAAATAACTTAGCCTTCGACAAGGTCGAAACCCACTAAGTAAAACCTTACCCTGAGATTCATAAAGCTATCCATTTGAGTTTCACAATTGCTTCGAAAGGAAGGCTTTTGAAGGGAAAATCATACTATCTCAACAAGATCGAAAGGTTGATAAGAAAGGAAATTTATCGTTTCGACTGAGTCGAAAGGTCGATACAAGAAAGTCTTCACGAAACCATCTTATTCGAAAGGGCAATCAAAGAGAATACACATTTACCAATCTTTTCAACTGAATTAAAGGAGACCAAAAAAGTCCAACCTCTTTCCTCAACTTTACTTTTGGGTGTTGACAGGATTTCTTGTTAACAGATGCAATGGCAAAGTTGTTTAATGCCTATATTTAGACTCTAATCAATCAAGAGGGCATCTTCATATGTCGTTCTTGTCGTATTTTGTAATGAATTGTAATTTCTCTGAACGTGGCTTACATATATGGTTATATAATGAATCTGAAATGCTACTAGTAACGAAATGAGAAATTTGATTTAAATTGAGCTTATAATTTTTCATATTCATATGTTTCTGGTATATCAATATATAACATTACCGCGTTTGGTCACCGTGAATTAATAACTATGGATGACTGCAGCATCCGTAGCGGTTAGTTTTGGGCCTCCAAATGGGGGATGTTACAAATATTTTCCTATGTAACAAATGAGAAATGGTTTGGGGTTTCCAAGTTAAAAAAGAGGTTTAATGATTATGTATATAATGAAAAAGGAATGGTTTAAAGGTGTATATCACTAGAAGATTTTTATATGGATAAAAGATATTAATAAATTGAGTAATAATCACCTACATACTTAACATCTTTTGTCGATAAATTGGCTCGGAGGAATCAAGATTGGATTTGGATGATTCCTATCCGAAAATCATTTCGAACCAATATACGTTCGAAATTGAAAACAGTTGAAGACAATGATTTTGAAGATGGAGATCTTTATAATGTAGTGTTGCTTGTCACGAACCTCTAGGGTAATTCCCTTATTATATATATGGTGGCAGTACCTTCAATTTAAAATCTTCGATACAAGGACTACTCGTTACTAATCCTAAGGATGATTCTTAAATAGGATATAGTAGAAGAAGTGCTTTCGGTTTGTCCTGTGCTTGGATAACTTATATGGACGAGTGTCTGATATTGCATTTCAAAGACCACGTACATTGATTTTTACAAACGTACATCTGTTTGTTGGTGTAAGAGGTAACTCCTCTTACACTTAACATTCTTCTTAAACACGTACAAGCTCAAAAGTTGTACTTTTATGGAAATCAATAGTGTGTTGTTAGAAATGACAATGTGGCATTCAAAGAAGGATTTGTCATGTGAAAGGTAAAACGTTACCTCAAGCCTCATATATCGGTAATGGAAAAAACTAGGTAGATGCAGCAGGGCTAAGTGGATCGCACTCATTAGGATATGGTCATCACCTTTCTAGATTACCCTCTATATTTCAGGTATGTTATGTATGCTTTGGGATCCCACGGATAGGTCAGGAATGACCGAGGTAATGGGATGTTTGGTATTATCTATGGTAGAGGTAGGCTGATTCTGTGTTGGTAAAGGTTGGAGCCTCGGGTGCATCCCTCTAGAGATGAACTGTCAGAAGGTAGTCTCTTATCTTATCATTGTATGTAATTCATTCTCCAATATGAGCCTTTATAATTTTAGTTGTAAACTTATTATGCGGAATTTAATAAATGTAATAATTTCGACTAAGATAATGTACATTTATTTGAAAGAGTTTTATAAGCATGTCATTAAAAATAATATCCCTGATTTTAAGTAGTAAATATTTTATTTATCATAAGGTAAAACCCGTCCGTGTTTATGTGCGGCATGGTCTTATGAGATACTCTTTGATTTCAAAAGTATCCGTTTTTTTGAGTTTTTTCACACTAGTCTCATAACTGATCCGGAGTTTATTTTCTTTTCCGCTTAAACTCTAAGTGTCTTCTTTTTCGGGAAGCCAAGTAGTTAGGTAGCTTGGAGCATTTTGGGAGGAGCATGGAGCATGAAGATAAAATGTCCTATTTAGATAGTTATATATTTCTATTTCCGCTGTATTATATATAAGTATCTACCAGCACCTGTAAGGATAGACAGTTATAACTGTCTCTGGTTGGATTAGTACTTGCTATGACTTTGATATCTCATTTTTAGAGTGATTGTATGTACTATCTATATGTATAATTACAAGTTGTTAAATGCGATGTGAGAAATTTATTTTTTTCTTTCTTCTATCTTTATTTTCTTTTATCTCTGATTGTATGTCTCTTCGACACTTGAATTTGCAGTATGTGAATACCGAGGATGTATTAATATCGATCTTCAAGGATCGAAAAGGTAGGTTGCCACAAATGGGAGAGATGTATGCCTAATTATTTTCAAATAGAAGAATGTGGGCAAAAAATTTCCCTCAAACAGTCTATGTAAATTAAATACTTGATATTTTATTGTCATCGATCTGGCCAGGTTTATTGGCAAATCCTCTAAAAATTTGCCTTTGGCTAGTCCGCTAAGAATTTGCCTTACGTTCTATTTGATGTTTATTTTGTGCAACTGTATGTCATACCATACCCTACGGTGCATCATTTTTTTGTAAAATAAGATCTACATGGAGTGCAAATTAAATTTAAAATTTGGATACCAATGCCAAAGTCCACTAGCTTAAGTGTTAAGTAGTATGATGTTCTAGACTGAACTTCTAAAGGTCATAGGTTCGACCTTTCAAGACATCAAAATTAGTGTTACACTTATTCAAAGTTTCACTTTATTCTAAAAAAGAAAAAAGAAAATTTGGGGAACTAATATAACAGATACATCACTTATTGTTTCACTTAGATCTAATTTTAGTTCTAGCATGTACCTTAAAATTGTATATATTGGAAAATATCGGTTTGTATTTCCTAACATATTTGCAACTTTGAATCAATTTAATCACAATCTTCCATTTTCTTAACAAACTTCAGAGTCCGGATAGGCTTCTTCAATATCAGTTTACAGTTTATACATATCAATATCGTGCATTCCCTACGAATAATGTGACTATGATATATACATATCATATCGTAATCTTTTTCACATTCCAGTTCAAAATTAAACCCGTGTGTAGCACATTTTTTATGCTTTGTTTGTCTATTAGAAGTGTGTAATGTTTACATTTTTATTAGCTATCTTACCGGTCTAATTTTGTGATCAATGGTTAGACACACAAACTAATTCATAAGAAGCTGGATTCAAAGATGAAAACAAAGAGAATTAATTTGGCTTTTGTCCTTTGTACACTAAAAATGACTACAATGCCACAAAATATGTGTGGTTATGCATTGCAATACGTACAAAGCAAAGCAGATAGCCTTGGCCAATTCACAAACACACCTGCTAAATTGCACACATTACCTCAAATTGTGAAGTCCGAAGATACCGTTTTGTTGGCACTGCAAATAAAATCACTTCCACTTCTTAATCTTCATTCATTTGTATGATCATAACAAAATTTTCGCCTTAGATTCTAATGGAGAAAGAAGGAAATGGTTCAGTCAAAACAACAATCAGTCTCTATGGTCAGAAATTCAATTTCAAAAACAAGGTACATTTCAACAAATAATGATACAATCTACAGATCTAATTGTTTTGCAACTTAAGTTCATATATATACGGTGCAGAAAGACTTACATTCGGATTCTGGAGAATTGCAGATAGCGCAACTTCGTATTGGAAAGCTTAAAGAAACAATGATACATGCAGAGAATGAGAAAAGCAGCCTAGAGATTGAGCTATATAGAGCTAAAAGTGAAGCAAAAGAAATATCTCTGGAAATTCAAAAGTATAATGCTAAAGAATTTTCAAGAAACACTGAAAAGAATGACCACAAATACTATGAATTGACTCAAGAACTTGCTCGCATGAAGCAAGAACTTAGAAAGTTAAGGCTTGATGTTGGTATTGCTTTAGAATCAAAGCAAAGAGCTGAGAAACAAGTCGAATATTCAAATTCGAAAGTTAAATCTTATCTAACCTCAGCTGAAAAGCTAAGTAAGGAAATAGAAGAGGCTAATGAAGAACATGTGTTGGTTGAACTTGCAAGAATCGAAGCCGAAAAGGAAACAAAGGAAATAGAATTGCAAAGAAAATGCCAGGCAGAAAAATTCTCTGAAGAGATAGATGCAACTAAAGAGAAAATTAGGCATTTGCAAAATGAAATAAACCAAGCCAAGGATTTAGAAGCCAAACTGGAAGTCACCAACGCCGATTTGAGTGTTTTACAAAGCGAAATGGAATTCGTAAGAGCAATGGAAATAAATTTTCCCAAAAAGAATTTACTTGAAGAAGATGTTGAATTGAAGGCGGCAAAAGAGGAGTTAAAGAAAACCAAAGAAGAAGCATTTCAGTTCATGTCATCAATGGATGTTATCCGGAAAGAACTAATGGTCATCACGAAAGAAATCGACCAGTTAAGCAAACAAGAAAAGAAGGCAGATATTACTATTCAACAGCTAAATACAAGGCTTTTAAAAGCCAAGTCTAAGTATGAAGCCGTTTCTATTGCTGAGCAGAGATCGAAAGCTATAGTTTCAAATTTACAGTTAGCTTTGAGTCAATTGCACAAGGAACACGAAGAAGCCGAGAAAGAGAAAGCAAGAATAATGGAAGAAACTAAAACAATGAAATATAATATCAAGTCGAGTGAGAAGGAAATACATGAAGAAGAGAAAATGTTACAAGAAGCAATGATAGAGCTACACAAAACAAAGGCAGCAGAAGCAAACGCTGTGAAAGAGTTGAGAGTTGCAGTGGAAAGAATAATGAAAAGCAGAGAATTTTCTTTTCAGCAGTCGACGAATATAACAATATCTAAAAGTGAGTATGAATATCTGAGAAATGGTGCAAAACAAGCAAAAGAAGTTGCAGATATGAAAGTGGAAGCTGCTCGAGCTTGGATTGAAGCACTGAAGGCTGAAGAGGAAGAGATAGTGATGAGAACTGAGTTGGTTAACAAAGAAGTTGAAGAAATGATTGAAGAAATTCCAGATTCTATGGATGTTTTTCCGAACTCGACACGTAAAGCTACGCTGAGAGAGAATAGGAAGTCCACTGCTTCAGCAAGGAGGAAGGTTAGAAGATCGTCGGTTTCATCAAGTGTCAGATACAATGCAAGATCACCATCGTTTACTGTGAAAAGAAGAACTACTGTGATGCCTACTTTGGGAAAACTTCTTGGTAGGAAAAAATGAAATGGGATGTACGTTTATGAATGTTTTGTGGTTAGTATATAGCGCTTGTGCAGGTCGGAAGTTTGATCAGTATAAAATTTGTTGTGTACAAAAGAAAAAACATGAAGAAATACAGATTGGTTTAGTCTATTTTTCCGTTATGATTACTGTTGTGTCCTTCTAATACGTTTAGAAACTGAATAAGAAGTTCATTCATCGTTGGTTGGATTTTTCAATCTGTCTTATATAATATAAGAGCGAGCTCTTAGCAAACATGCATGAATATGCATCAAACAAAAGACATGGCATCGGCATTGGACATAAGAGCATCTCCGAGAGAGTATTACAACCTACATTTTGTAAGGTCTAACTTTGAATGGATGTCCAACAGAATCCATAAAAGGTAAATGGTCACGTATTCGGTTAAATGGACCGAAGATGTGTAATATAATTGAGCACTGGTTGTACAAGCGACCAAGCATCAGACGCCTGTTCAACGGACGTCTGATTCAGGCATCCGTTGAACAGACACTTAAGGCTTTGGTGCTTGTACAACAAGCGCCCAATTATAATGCTTTAATGGCTACATATCAACGGCTCTCTCTCCCTTACACCTTCAAATATTATTCTTCTTTACTCTCTTCTACTTCCACACAACATTCTACAACAACAAAAATAATTTACTCTCACTTCTCTTATCCAATAATGTTTTTCGATTTCGACATCGATCCCGCATGATGCAGTTTTCAGAGATTCGATTTAGAAGACAATACAGTTCTAATTGGCGGAGCGTTCAGTTATGCCAGTTGGACTTGGCAGAAGACTACGACTTATGTTACATATGGTGTGCACTCTCAAGCGATCCAATGTGTGGTGCCGACCAAAGTAGTGATACGTTTTGAGGCAGAATTACAAATTGTTATAATCGAAAGAACATTGATCGCCAAAGATCGTTATCATTGATCAAAGGTCATTATGGAAATATTAACTGTCAAGTACAAACATTAGTCTTGATTTTCTAATTTTCATGTCTATAACTTTTTTACAGTTATCTAAATATTTTAATGATATTTTTGTAGAGGATGGCGGCAAATAAATTGTTTAAACAACTCAACAGACCTGAGAATAAACAAACAGCTCATTTTTATCAGTTCATGCATGTTTATGACCTGCTAGTTGAGCATGTAAAGGAAGTTCTTCTCTTTAGAAAACTATGCAGGATATCCATTCAAACAAGTCCCGTGATAAAGCACCAAGAGTCACAGAAAGCCATAGCCTTGGAGAATCACTAGGAAGTCGAAGTACGGGGTCGGAAGAGCAGCTAACTCCTATCGAAGATGATTTTGTTAGGCCTTAAGGAGCTAAAGCAGCCAAAAAGCAACAGTCTGCTTCGTTGGATCAAGCAGAAATAAGAAAACTCTTACTTGAATCTGGAGACGGGTGTGATCGTGCAATGGAGTTTCGGACTGCTCAACACCAAGGAAAAATATTGAAGTTTGATCGACTTCTTGCTGGAAACATACAAATAGATGAAGATGGAGTAATGTTTATGAATACGTCAAATATGTTTAAAGAACAACGACAGTATGCAGAATTTAGGAGAACATAAATTATAAGACGTAGGCATGAATAGGGGTTGTAGCTATATTTGTAATTTTAGAACTATTGTATCTTTGAACCTTTAGCTGATGTAATGATTTGAACTTCATCCAGTAATTTTACAAGTAATACAACCAATTAAGCCTGTTTCACTTTTCAACAATACCAAATGATGTGATACATTACTTGATATGAATGCAGCTGAAATACATTGTAGGAACATTAAGAACAACAACAACTGCATCATCATTAAGAACAAACACAACAAACTTAACAACAACAATAAACTTTTACTGATTGTCCCAACAACTCCAAAGGTGATTTACTTGCTCGTTTTGTAGTCTTTGTTGGAGTTGAACACTATGAAATGACATTTCATTAGAAACATGAAACACGAGTTCCATAGTGTTTCCAATCATATCGTTGCGCCATATATTCGGCATTGTTGGAGCACCCTCGTAGATAAAGTCATCTTCCATGTGTCTTTTGTCCTCAATAATCCTATTGTGTAAAATAAAATAATTTACACTATTTTTTCCATTTTAAATGCTGACCAAAACCTACATGGATTTGTGACTATGGCAAATCTTGATTGAAGAACATCATATGCTCTTTCACCCTCCTTTCTCTGTTCTTCTTGCACCGCCACAAACTTTAATTTTTTATTGTTTAACGGGTTAGGAATTTTCTTGACAATGACATTCCATTTAGGGTATGTACCACCACCAAGATAATATCCATGATCGTTCATGATGCCTCCTAAATTGAAGGAATACGAAGTTGATCTTCCATTAGCTAAATCATTAAATAAATTAGATCATTTGACTACGTTTAGGTCATTGTTAAAACATGGTATTCCAAAAAAAGCATGCCAGATCCATAAGTCATATGAAGCTATCGCTTCAAGAATAATTGTCGACTTATGAGACTTACCCTGATAAGCTCTGGCATATACCTTTGGATTGTTCTTTCACTCCCAATACATACAATTTATACTACCCAACATTTCTGGCCATCCTCTAAAACCATGCATCCCCATTAATCTTGCTATGTTAGCTTTATTCTGTCTTCGTAAATACTGGTCGTCGTTAATATTGACAATAGCTTGATAGCAATGTTCTAAAGATTTTAGTACTTGCTTTCCCCCAAGCATAAATTCTCATCGAGAGCTTCTATTGATCCTGCATATGCAAGTATTATCAATGCAGCGGTCATTTTCAGATACCAGTCAATCCTTGAGTATGAGATGCATTAGGTTTGAAAATAAAGTATTTATCCTGTTGTTGAATGAATTGCGGAATCCTAGGGAATAAGGGTTAGCGCATTCAAAATTTTCTTCTAAAATCACCATTGGTAAAAGTATGATTTGGAATAAAATAGTCTTCCATCGGTCTTTCAATATACTTGGAATATTTGCGATTTTTATAGCTCGGCCAACAACCGATCCACCATGTTGCCCACTATACTGACCAACTTGCAGCGCTAAGATGGCTATCACCTCTCTTTCACGATGGAAATGGTCTTCCATTATTTTACCAAAGCCATCGTCGCTATTCTTTAAAAATATAAGATCTTCAACTTAATTTATTCTTATAGTTTCCAGTTTGTAACGCAGATCTAAATGAGCTGAAAGAACAAGATTACCGTGGTACTTATAGTTGCCAAAATATGTTATTTTTTTAGGGTAGACATAATGGCTTGGTGTTCTATCATATCTATACTATAATATTAAAGCTGAGTAGTTTTTCCTTTACTCTAAACTCCACCACGTGTATTTGTAATTTCAACCGTCACTCTTTTTTACCATACCATTTTTTTTTCATTTCCTTCGCCCTCCATGTACAGCTTAACCCTAATTTGAACTATTTTTCCACTCCCATAAATGACCAAATTCCTTTTTCCTCCAAACAGATCTTCTCAAACCCTACCTGCCCCAATTTGGAATTGGCGATCCAAATTTATTTGTCATCCATCGTTTGCTCCTGGTAGGTAATGATGCTCTTCTCCATTGGCTGATCGTCTTGCCGATTTCAATCCTTCAACAATTTCATCTCCCTAAGTATCGACTTCTTAAAATACTTTTATCTAATAATTAGCAAGTTTCAAAAATGAAGGAATTAATTATCGTGTGTTTTAAATACGTTTTGATTGGGTTCAATTTTTTCCATATTATTGTTAAAAATATATAGGCTTATATAGTTCTCCTTCAGTTACTATTTGATGTAGAAGCTAAATTTCTCATAAACCTAATTAACTCACGTTTTTCTTATTGCTTTTTATAAATTAATTGCTATTGATGAGTTGACAAATTAACTGTGGTGCAGATTGATTAAGTCTTTATTTTTACAAAGAGAACCTACTTGAATCTCCTGCATTCATAAGATTGTATTTGTCACTATTGAAGCAATTAAAATATACATCTATAATTTCATATTGATATCTATTCTAAAATCAGGGTATATTTATTTGTTGAGTTCAACTATCCTTGAGCAAGGTAATTTAATAATGTTTAGAGGCTGAAAATCTCATAAGTTTTTGTGTTCTCATCAGCATCTTTTTTTTCCTACAAGATTGGAAATGAATAAGAACACAAAAAGTAAACTGAATTAGTTCATATTCCACAATAGAGTATGGTATTTCTTTTTTCACAAAAAAAAGTGAGGCGTTATGCTATTTTTGCTAAACATATCAATATTAATTTTAACATTTCCTTTTCCCCTTTTTGAGGTTTTGTTCATTTTATTATTAGTATGATTCATTACAATTCCTCAAGTAGTTTTAGATGGTAAAGATGGGAATGAGACGTGAGTGAAAGTGACTGCTATGCTGTAGGATCGAAATGGCCAACAGTTGTAAACACTGTAAATGCAGTGGTAGTGTGATATAAACTAAGTTATCTGCTGATGCGAAATATGAGTGTAAAAAGTAAATAGTAAAGTAAATGACACTGGGGATTTTTATACTGGTTCGAACTCCCGTTCTACGTCCAGTCTCAGACTGCTTATGGAATTTAACTATCAAACCTGTCTTAACCCGGAGGAATAGGTATTAAACCGCTTGAGCAACCGAACATGACTTTGACCGCTTGAGAAACAAAATATGACTTGATCGCCTGAGCAACCGAACAGGACTTCCTTACAAACTAGATTTTAACTTGACTTTGTGTGTTCTAAATAACACGGATTTGTCACTTGTAGCACACCCTTCCTATAACCTTATCCTTAAAGTATGATGTGTATGATTGTGTGTATATGAAGAATAGGAAGTTTCAAATTGCTTGAAAGATATGAAATTGAGATCATAAGCAATAAATATATGAAAGCAAGGAAGCAATAGATTCAGAGAATATAATTCAAGTTAGAGCAAGAGAAAAAAGTAATTGAAGTTTTGATCATTAGAACAGAAGAAAATATATAGTAGATAAGGAGTTGCAACTGTTGGTGAAGAGTTCTCAACGAATAGCAATGGCTGCAACTCTTCATGAAGAAGAAGGCTATTCAAAAAGGAAGTGTCTTTTCAAAAAATAAATGACAGTTACATACAGTTCAGTCAACTGGTATAGAACCTTCAGTCGACTGAATTCAAAAACGTGCATTCAAAAATGCACAGATTCAGTCGACTGAATTCTATTGCTCATTTGGTTAGAGCACTTACCTTCTAAACTAGTGACCCAGGTTCGAGCCCTGCTCCATGCATTTTTTGAAAACTTTATTTTGATTAAAATATGCATGCAAGTTTATTTGAATGCGAATGATGATTCTTGAAGAAAGATTTTAACAAAGCTCTAAACTAGACTCTATATACATATTTGATGACTCTTGTTAAAATATATAACTATATGAACCATACTTTGAGTCGCCGAGTTTGGATGTTGTCGTAGTCATAGAGTCATGAATTGTTGTTTCATGTCAACAATCAAAACCTATGATCCAACATTCTCTTCCTTTTTGATGATGACAACTCCATTTGCTACGGACGAATCTTCGACAAGCTTTGTTGAATTATCTCTCCCCCTGAATATATTCCTGTAATTATGCTATAGATTTCTCCCCCTCAATCTATGCTATATATTCCTATAAATAATTAATCTTTTCTCCCCCTTAATCTGTGCTTGCATCGTTTATTCCTGCAAATAGCGTTATAGCAATATCTTTCTCCCCCTTTGTCATCGACAAAAAGGAGATTTTATATGATGACATAAAGTATATTCCACATAAGTGTTAACATAGAAAAATATAAAACAAAATAACTACTACTTATAATGTAAGGTATCAGAAAAAAAATTAACATTTAAAGCATGCGATACCCAAGGTTCTTATAATTTCCTAAATTTTAGAAAACCATACCCATTTGAGTATGGTTGAACCTTTATAGATATAGTTTTCATTACAAATCACATTCTTATAATAGTTGCTAATATAAAGTTTTTTATCGTGATCAATCATATTAGCTGGAATCCATATCTTAATACTATTAGTCATTAGCTTAGTACTTGAAAAATAATTTCTACCATTTCTAAACAAAGTAATATTATGATCGTAAGTGGTTTTAGAATTATCTTTGTTACTGGTACTGTCATTAATTTTTTTATACAAGAATGCATATCTAGTACTATTTTTACTTTTAGCTTGTTTATAGCCTAAACCGCTTTTATCATTGTGAGCTTTAGAATTTGTAACTAAGAAAGATAAGTTATCTTTAGCTTTGTTAAAATTTAGGTTTTTTGTATTTAATCTTTCAAAATTTGCCTTAGAATCACAAACTTCTTTTTGCAAAATATTATTATTAACTTTTAAAATCTCACATTCTATAGATAATTCTAAATTCTTTTTAATTAAAGCTTCATTCTCTTTTTCAAGGGACAACATTAAAGAACTAGAATTGTTTAAAGAATTTTCCAAAAATGTATTTTTATTTTTCAAAACATTGATTTCCACCAAAAGTTTAGTGTTTTTCTCTTCTAACTGCTCATTTTCTTTTTGTAGGAAATCTTTTTGTAAAACAAGTTCTTCAACGGTATTTTCTAAACATTTAGTTTGTTTTATTAAAAATTTATTTTCCTCTTTTAAATTGTAAATTTCTTGCTCACAAACTTTTAACTTAGCTAAAGCAATTCCATTAACTTTATTCAAAGTTTTACAATCTTTTAATAATTCATCATGTGCTAACAAAATATCTTTATATAACGAATCTAAGCATACCGATTGTGATTTGAGTTTAGCCATGAAGCATTTTCTTGTTTGCTCATTTGATTCTTTTTTGTTACACTTCCTCTTCCTATTACCTTGACTAGATCACTTTATGGCCATTTATTCTAGGATGTTGTTACGATCTCTAGAATCCCAGGCTCCGATACCAAATTAAAGTGACTGCTATGCTATAGGATCGAAATGGCCAACAGTTGTAAACAATGTAAATGCAGTGGTAGTGCGATATAAACTAAGTTATCTGCTGATGCGGAATATGAGTATAAAAAGTAAATAGTAAAGTAAATGACACTAAGGATTTTTATACTGTTTCGAACTCCCATTCTACGTCCAGTCCCAGACCCCTTTTGGAATTTAACTATCAACCCTCTCTTAACCTGGAGGAACAGGTATTACACCGCTTGAGCAAACGAACATGACTTTGACTGCCTGAGCAACAGAATAGGACTTGACCGCCTGAGCAACCGAACCTGACTTTCTTACAAACTAGATTTTAACTTGACTTTGTGTGCTCTGAATAACATGGATTTGTCACTTGTAGTACACCCTTCCTATAACCTTATCCTCAAGTATGATGTGTATGATTGTGTGTATATGAAGAATAGGAAGTTTCAATTTGCTTGAAAGATATGAAATTGAGATCATAAGCAATAAACATATGAAAGCAAGGAAGTAATAGACTCGGAGAATATAATTCAAGTTAGAGCAGGAGAAAAAAGTAATTGAAGTTTTGATCATTAGAACACAAGCAAATATATAGTAGATAAGGAGTTGCAACTGTTGGTGAAGAGTTCTCAACGAATAGCAATGGCTGCAACTCTTCGCAAGGAAGAAGGCTATTCAAAAAGGAAGTGTCTTTTCAAAAAAAATGACAGTTACATACGGTTCAATCAACTGGTATAGAAGCTTCAGTCGATTGAATTCAAAAACGTGCATGTGCATTCATAAGTGCACAGTTTCAGTCGACTGATTGAATGTATTCAGTCGACTGAATTCTATCGTTAAACAAAAACTACCATAGCTCATTTGGTTAGAGCACTTGACTTCTAAACTAGTGACCTAGGTTCGAGCCCTGCTGCATGCATTTTTTGAAAACTTTATGTGGATTAAAATATGCATGCAAGTTTATTTGAATGTTACTGATTATTCTTGAGGAAAGATTTTAACAAAGCACTAAACTAGACTCTATACACATATTTGATGACTCTTGTTCAAATATATAACTATATGAACCATACTTTGAGTTGTTGAGTTCAGATGTAGTCATAGTCGTAGATTCGTGAATTGTTGTTTCATGTTAGCAATCAAAACCTATGATCCAACAGTGAGAAATGAAATGACTGGCTATGAATGCTAAGAGTACACTTGGCATTCTGAATTCTAAATTAATGTTAAGTTAGAAATGAATTTTTTCACTACCATTAAATCCTTGCTGTGTAATATAAACAAGAAAGATTAAAGTAGTAACAAATTGTTGTTGGTCATTACTGAATTTTCCTTGAAACATTTTTTCCTCAATTTCTCAAAAACAATGCATTAATGCTTTGCCATTAATAAATCGTGTATTTGTAGGAATTACATTTCTCAAACAGAAATCTCTTTCTCCTTTATGCCAACTAACCCATTGTCAAATGCGTTGTTTGCGCTATATGCCAACTAATCCGGCGTTCAAACCCAAAATCATATACGCTATTTTATTAATAACATTTTAATATCTTCCCCCAAAACCTAGGATGACACCGACTGAGATTAAATTTAATGGATTCAAGGCTTGGGATATAGATTTAGTCTGATTAAATCGGTTGAAAAGTATATTCTTCCCCAACATTGTTCTTTCTCTTTCTCTTGTATTTTGTCACTCTTAACTGGTCTCCACGAAATCAGCTTGCGGTAAATATGAGATTCTAACTCGAAAGCTTGAGGTTGCCACTCCTATGCCTAGCCAAAGTTCGCAGTAGCGTATGTGGTCCAGTTTCTTGATTTTTCTCTTAAGAATAAAAGTAGTTCATTTGGCAAGACTAATTCAACTGCCTAAATTAAATACAGCTATTGGGTTGTTCTTTGGATTTCTTATTTTATTTACTGGATATGATTTAATGAATTTTTTTTTCTTTGATGTTAGCTGTTAACGCTAAAAATGTATGCTAACACCCCAGGGTGAGTTGTGATATAGCGAAAGCACCACCCGTTGGTACTGGAACTAAAAGCAAGCAGAAAATAGCAGAAAATAGTAAAGAGGCAACAATTTTTATAGTGGTTCGGCTCAAAGTCAAGCCTACGTCCACTTAGTCTCTTCTATTACTGATTTGATTACAGATTTTACAATAATTCTTCAATTACAACACAATTAAGATAGGTAGTTAGAACTTTGATGCAGAAAAGCTCTTTGAATTCATGTTGAATGAATTTGATCTTTTTCGAAGGTTCTTTGAAGTGTCTTTTGCCTTTGAAGTGTTGGAGAAAGTGTAGAAGTAGTGAAAACAGCAAAGTCTTGGCGCTCCAAAAAAATCCCCCTCTTCCAGTGCGGAGTAGGCGGGGTATTTATAGGGGAGTTACGGAGTTAGGTCGTTTGGTGTAGGTCGTGGGCGGCTTAGGAGTTGAGTTAGGTCACGGGCGACCTAATGGGTACGGGTTACGGCTTATAGTGGGTGTATTTGGCCATTTGCATTGGCTGGTAGGTCGCAACGATCTATGGGGAATGGAAGGCGACCTATATGCTGGGGAATCAGGCGGAGAGACTTTGGATAGACTTGGGAGAAGCAGCGACCTAATATAGGTTGGAGCGACCTATATACAAACGGCATAAGGAGACGCGGCTTATTTAAGTGCAGCTGTGGGCTCATAACCCGCTAAGTCGCTAGGTTGCTACCTCATTGAGTCGCTGTAGTATTCAACCCACTATCGTGTTTGAGTCGTTATGCCATTGATTTGTTTAGGTCGCTTAACCTGTTGAAAGTCGCTGGGAGGTTGAGTCGTTAACTCATTGCAATGTTAGCTCACCAGATGCTATAGGTCGTAGGTCGCCTGAAGCTGTGAACAGTTAAGTCGCTTGGGGCTTTGGGGTAGTTAACCCGTTGTTATGTTAGGTCGTTAAGTCGCCAGCTTTTCTTAAGCAGTTGAGTCGCCATTCAGAAAAGGGATTAACACTTGCCCCTCGAAGTACATGCCTAGGTTATAGGTCGTGTGCTTCGATTTAACCCTGCTAAGTCGTGGGCAACTCAAGGATCTTGCTAACTACGAGGGGCAGGGTTAAATCGAAGCACACGACTTAGCAGGGTTAAATCGAAGCGCACGAGTTAGCAAGATCCTTGAGTCACCCACGGCTTAGCAGGGTTAAATCGAAGCACATGACCTATAACCTAGGCAAGTACTTCAAGGGGCAAGTGTTAATCCCTTTTCTGAATGGCGACTCAACTGCTTGAGAAAAGCTGGCGACTTAACGACCTAACATAACAACGGGTTAACTACCCCAAAGCCCCAAGCGACTTAACTGTTCATAGCTTCAAGCGACCTATGACCTATAGCATCTGGTGAGCTAACATTGCAATGAGTTAACGACTCAACCTCCCAGGGACTTTCAACGGGTTAAGCGACCTAAACAGATCAACGGCATAGCGACTCAAACACGACAGTGGGTTGAATACTACAGCAACTCAATGAGGTAGCAACCTAGCGACCTAGCGGGTTATGAGCCCACAGCTGCACCTAAATAAGCCGCGTCTCCTTATGCCGTTTGTATATAGGTCGCTCCAACCAATATTAGGTCGCTGCTTCTCCCAAGTCTATCCAAAGTCGCTCCGCCTTATGCCCCAGCATATAGGTCGCCTTCTATTCCCCATAGGTCGCTGTGACCTAACAGCCAACGCAAATGGCCAAATACACCCACTATAAGCCATAACCCGTACCCACTAGGTCGCCCACGACCTAACTCAACTCCTAAGCCGCCCACGACCTACACCAAACAACCTAACTCTGAAACTCCCCTATAAATACCCCGCCTACTCCGCACTGGAAGAGGGGGATTTTTTTTGGAGCGCCAAGACTTTGATGTTTTCACTACTTCTACACTTGCTCCAACACTTCAAAGGCAAAAGACACTTCAAAGAACCTTCGGAAAAGATCAAGTTCATTCAACATGAATTCAAAGAGCTTTTCTGCATCAAAGTTCTAACTACATGTCTTAATTGTGTTGTAATTGAAGAATTATTGTAAAATCTGTAATCAAATCAGTAATAGAAGTGATTAAGTGGATGTAGGCTTGACTTTGAGCCGAACCACTATAAAAATTGTTGCCTCTTTACTATTTTCTGCTATTTTCTGCTTGCTTTTAGTTCCCGTACCAACGGGTGGTGCTTTCGCTATATCACAACTCACACTGGGGTGTTAGCGTACATTTTTAGCGTTAACATTAGCTATTGGGTTCTTCTTTGGATTTCTTCTTTTATTTACTAGATATTATATAATGAATTTTGTTTGTGATGTCTTTGTAGCTAGTCACATTAATAATAACATGAGCTTAGTGATCAAAACTGTAAGTTACTATTTTTTATGTGCTGTTTTTTTAATGAAATTCAATAGCATTGCTCATGTTTAGTGGTGTTACACTGTAACATTCTGCAGGTACCCATCACTATACTGTCCCCGCATTGCCTCCTCTTAGCGAGATTTTAGGTACATACATACATTTACTTATTTGTTATCATAACACTTATTATCATGATACATACACATACAGAGAACCAACTCAATAAGATTGTTAGATTATATTAAAACATTGATAAACTATATTATAGGGAGTGCATATTTTTGCATTTTTAGAAATTGCTTTGTTAAAAATGATCGATATCCATGTCAGAGGTAGTTTTTTCCTAGTATGATCTTCTATTGCACTTTAGTAAATTTATTGGAAGCAACACTGAAACTTCAGTGTTGGTTGCATGCTCCAATAATTTCATGTTGGATAAACTATTGGGTTTCGGACTGTCGTTTAGAACCATGCATTGTAATATGCCATATATATACCACTATTAAAGATTACAAACTTTTTATTAAATAATATATTTTAATTAATCATGCACGAAGATATGTTAATTGTAACTATTGGTTTCTAAACTTAATTTGACTTATAATTCAAAAAATGAACTTACATGAAGTTTTATGCTGAAAAATTTTCCCAGCTCAGAAAGGAAAAGGTTTACGACTCAATATACAAGAAGAAATTGATATATTGAATACTAATAAAAAGAGCATTTATCAGAAGAGATAGTTTATTGATCTTTATATAAAATTATTTGCGCTGATGTTAATTATTAATGCCAGTAAGATTTATATGTTTGATTCATATTTTGTTATTGGCCATTTGTACCAAGATATTGTACACTTTCTATAACCTTATTCAGTATATCTCCCTTGTGATGTTTAACTTTTTATGTTGCCGGGAACATGACTAAATGTCTTCAAGGAACCCACCCTAATAAAAAATCTTTATTTTCACACAATCATTATTATTTTATGCTTATTCAAGAAATTTGGATTTGGATAATCTAAGTATTAAAAATATACATTAAAATGTTGAATTTTGGGATTGAAATTAAAAAAGTCTCAAGCAACACATGATATATCATGCCTGTATGGAGGTCGCTACATGATAAGTACTTAACGATGTATTGTTATTTGAAACACTTTGATATTATTGTCATAGTTCTCCTTAAACTTTTGTGACCTGTTCATTAATTTTGTAGTTATTATAGATTGAATATACTTTCTACTTTGTTTTCCAAAATTGATAAAGCTATATTGAGTTTGGTCGTATATTTAAATAAAGATGTTCTGACATTGGTTTTGTTTAATTACTTTTTTCTATTTGTACAATGGAACTAAAGGATTTATTTTATGATTGTTGTTCGTAGATTAATATATTATTTTCATTATAGGTATGATGAGAAATTAGCATCCAGTATCTTGCCAAACACTTTATTAAAAATGCTCAACAACTCATGAAGTTACCAAGTCTACAAACATATGGAGGTTGCCAGGTAATTTTTTCTCAACAATGCACTATTGTTTCACATGTGTTTTCCATTAATTTCATTTTTAGTTCTTAAATCCTACAACTTCTTTATAATTGTTATCTCCTTATCTAAAAACATTCACCATGACCTCATTCTTTGTAGTAACATTGTTTTACTTTTTTCCCTACTTTTTGATATGTTTGTCTGTTTCAAATTTTTACGAAATTTAACCTTTCCGTTTTTTGGTATTGCATTCCTTGAATTGATTACTTTACTTTTAGTTTCCTTTTAAATATCATATCATAAAATGTTCCTTTCAAGGAATGGCTTTCAACTCCGTGGAATTGAAAGATGATGTAAGAAAAGTTACTCCTGAATAAGTTATGAAAGTTAGGTCCCTGTTTTTATATTTTGGCTAATTCATACCGCTTTTTCCCCTGAAAAGAATGCTAAGCTGATTTTCTAGATGAGCACAGTTTGGTAAAAAAATAACAAAATTGGGACCTAATTTACATGGGTTTATGAGCAGGGACTTTTTATGCATGAGCTTTTAAAATAGGGACCTTTGGTCTAAAATCCCATGTTTCTTTAGCCGATTGTTTTATAATATTCTCCACGGTTTGTTTGATTACATGAAGTGAAATCATCTACGAGTTTATATGACTGTACTAATAATCAATTTTGATGTTCCACATGAATATAAGCATCTATAGGTTTTTTTACGTTTATTGTGAAATCAAAAGAAGATCATGTAAAAGAGAAAACAATTAAAATAAAAAAAATCAGAGATCCAAACAATAGAAAATATTGAAAGGAATAGGTGAAAAGTGCAAGTTTGGATTTCTTCCATTTATATTGCTGAAACGATTAAACATTTGAAAAAAATAAGATAGTCCGTAATACTTGATCTGTATATTTTGGAACATATTTGTTTCCTTATTGTATTGTATATCGTTTTGAATTAAGTTAAGTTTACATCGTGCTATATTTATTGTTAAGTTATCATTGTTTTATAATTTGAAATATCTGTTAATGAAGTGTTTGAGAAATATTTTGCTATGACCACCGTTCTCATCAAATTGCTTATATTTGTTTGCATAATTGTAAAATTCATACATTTAATTACCAAAATGTATAGTTTCTTATGGCTAAAAAATAGCACAATGTGATATGCCATAATATTCTATAATAGTTTCCATCACTCTAGTATCGTGCCATCCAAATGTATTATGCAAATGAGCAATAAATATATATTTGGCAGTTGAATTAACATTAGCTTTAGATATCAAATGCAACAAGTGTAGTATGAAAGGTCTATTCTTGGTTGCTTTTTAAACCATTGTTAATATAAGAAGAAATATTATAGAATATAATAACAACTTACCTTTTCAACTGATTTACCGACTTATATATGCTATGCACAACATAGGTTATTTTAAATTCAAAGCTAAATTGATACCATCGTGATAAATGGTAATGAAATCTCTAATTCAAATTCAAATAAACATGAATTTAAATTTATTTTGATTACTTATAATGAATGCTATAACTAATTTTGCACTAATTATGATTTATATCCTTTTATACTTTTAATTAAAATTTAAATTTGTAATTAAATTTCTAATGCATGCGCTTTAATATGTTAACGGTTTTAGAGATTATTTCCTCTACTATTTACTATAAGTTATATAAAGGTTTGATTGAAAACTTCTATTCATAATTGACCTCAATTATTTCATTCTACTATATGTTATACAATGGTTTGATTGAAAACTTCTATTCATACCTGACATCAAATATTTCATTCTCCTGGAGAAAAATTTTCTTATGCAATATCTTCCCATTCTTCGAAAAAGTTGCCATGTGATAAGTCCAAATCCAGCTAAAAAAGGGGATGTGTTTCATAAACAATCTTCCACTCTTCTACATTCTAGATAGGAAATAAGTTCTTCTAGGTCATATGCAATCATTCTGTTATTTAGATCTTCAACCTTACTTTCAAATCTTAATAACAGTTCACAAATTATTTGTCTTTTTACTATTGAATTTCCTATACAAGGTAATAATGTCCTTTCCTTTCATTTTTTAGGCTTTGGTGTTTTCGCCAATGAAAATAAGCATTTTCCATCATAAAATAAACATAACATGGTTATTTTGGAGAAAGTATATGTTTCTAATTAATCATTATTTACTGAATTTATAATTATTTTTATCGAGTTAGTTTCAGCAATATAATGTATGGTACACGTAATTATAATATGCATTTTTGAAATATTTTTTGTTCTTTCATATTTGTTTGGTTTTTACTTTCATGAAATTTAAAATCTATATTATTTTAAGTTGAAGATTTTGTATTTTGAAGAATTTTATTTGAACTATAAAAGAAGGTTCGTTTTAATATCTTTTTAGTACTTGAAAATTGTAATATCTTTGTTCATGTTTATATGATTTAATTATTTTTTTCCATTTTCATAATTATCTTGCCTAATATACAAAGTTCTGTTTATATTTCCATAAATACTCAGTTTTCCACTTTAAATTCTGAAATTTTTTTACCAGTTCAATAATACAAATCATGCATCTTACAACAGTTACATAAAAATTATCAATAAATTATCAGCAAACGTTGATGTTATATCTACAATTTTAAGCATGCTACATTTTAATTAATAGTTATGCATAGGTCATGCATTTTTCAATTTACACTTGATAACAAGGATTCAATTTTTACACTAAAGCATTTTGCTTATAAATTCTATAGATAGAGGGAGGGGGTTGGGGGTGGGTAAGGTTCTAAACCACGGTTTGCGTTTTAACTTTTTATGTGCTTGTTTTGTAAAATCCACTATCCCGTTCATTTGATCTAGATTATGCCTTTTTTTAGTCACATTTAAGTCAAATTTTATTCACGCTTTTGGCATTGTATAGTTTATGTTATATAGTTACTATTCATGTCTCGACCTTCTCAAATCATAGAAATAGAGGTGAGTTATGTGGTTACATCTTGGATTAACAAAGTAAAAATCTATATTATCGTGGATTAATGAAGAGGATTGTTATTCAACTAAGTTATTATTTGATAAGAATGTATGTGTTTCACAACCTTGAGATAGAGGATGGTGCTGCAACTAAGACAATATACCCAAAATCGATTAAAATCCTTAAGTTGAAACGGACTAGGGATTCAAACTTTAAGCTAGCTATTGTTCATGTTATTTTATTTCCCTTTAATGCTCCTACTTCCCTACAATTAGATCCCTACATTTCCATTTATTTATTTTTTATTATAATAATTATCTACTATATTAGTACAAATGGATTATGAAGAGATCTGCATTGAGAATCTAATCCAATGAAGATGCTACACTGTAGATATTTCTTTTGAAAAAGTACTTGGATCCAACTATGCATTCATGAAAAATACTTCACACTGATTTGCAAGCTACTATCAATATTTCCATTCTTTTGTACATAATTTATTTACTAGTCCTGGAAAATAATTTATAAATAAAGCTTTTGATGTGTTTGGTGATAAAAGCTGTTAATTTTTTCATTGAATCTTATCCTAGGCAAAAATGAGTCGCAATAAACTGGTTCCTTATATTATTATGCTTTTAAGAAGTTATAAAAGCTTTTACGACAATCAATTATTATAATAAAGCCGAATATTGGTCATTTAACTTAACTATTGCATTGTTTAAATTCATAAATGAAATAAATAGTGTGCCCTAACTTATATCTTTCCGACCCAATTCTTAAACAATCTTTCCCAATTTTCAAGATTGTTAATAGAAAAAAATTAGTTAATACGTCAGCTAAATGAAAGCTGATATCATATGCAGGATTTGTATGTTCATCAACTTAGTGATTATATCGAACTTTATTTTTATATTTAGGATTTTGACTATATATAGAAATAAACAGATTTATTTTATGGTTGATATTGCTTTTTAAGGAAAGTAGGTTAAACTAACGAGACAAATATTAGTCTTCCATGTTCCTTAGGATGATCAGAACATTGATGAAGAAATTGCGGAGTAAGTATAAGGAATAATGAAGCAAGAGTATGATGTCAAGTTCACTGTTTGAGATAAAATGATCAAAATGCCATATCATGGCTCGCCTGAGAATCTTCTTTAGAAGGCTTTGAAGATGTGGGAATGTTAGGGGTGGTGCGGATGAGGATAATGATGACGAGGATGACGAAGAAGATGACGATGAGCAAGAAGAAGTCAAAAGACTAAAAAAAACGGGTAAATATTTGAATTTTTTTCTACATATTAGAGCACTACGTTTTATTTGCATCGCATGATGATGATGCAATCTTATTTTATTGCTATCTCAAATGTAATAAACAGTTTGCTATTACATTTGAGTTATGAATTTTTAACTTTGAATGCTTAATAATGAGCATTTTCACATTGATTTTTTTCTATTATGGTGGCTTTGTTTAAATGCTTTATATATTACCAATTTATTGGAGTTGCATCAGAGTGGAATCACTGTAGATCAACATACTAAGTGCAGGTAACAATAAACTGCTATTCATTTAGTTTTAGGTTTGCTTCTTAGCATGATTATTTTCCTTATGATAAATTGATAAAATGAGCTCAATAAGTCATGTTATTGACAATTTTAAACAACAGTCCGAAAAGGAAGGGTTGATATGTACAGAGCGACAATTTCAAATTCTTTAATATAGTATCATATAATTCAAATGCTTATTTTTTTCTTAAAATAATAATTACTATAACAACAAACTCAACTCAAAACAGGATCCCACTAATTATGATTTGATTATGCTTGGACTGTCATCTTCTTTGCTAAAGTTACTCTCCTTCATTGTTATTTATAAAACTTAATTTATCATATCTATATGCTCTTTTGTTTGAATAACATTTTACTTCTTGATTTCCCCCATTTTCTTATATGGTTGCTTTATTGAGAACTAGGAGCAACATCATTATAGTATTTGATCAGTAGTTCAATATTTTTTTAATAAGGCTGACAAGATAGATGAACATTCAAAAGTGTGATATAATAGGTTATAAAATGGTATAAAAATGGGGATTAAAAATATTACTTTAAGCAAGCATAACATACCTACACCTGCGATCATGTTTAATTATCAATTATATATGAAACTAATAAAATGACTATTTTTTTGGTTGATAACATAATTAGCCTACATATATGCCTTGAGTGGAACAAAAATTTGCACATAGTTTTAACTTTGCTCTATTATTGGAATAATTATATGATAAGTCATAAAACTTAAAGTTTCAGTAGATTAGTACACCCCAAACTCATTGATGATCATAGTCATAACTTTTTTGTTTTCATCCTCTCATTAAGTAGGTAAAAGAGATTATGGTGGTGTACTTTATTTGTACCGTATATTTTCATTTTTCAACTTTTATATCTTTCATGTTGGCCTGTCAGTGGATACTTTTAGATACAAATAGGGTCGTATCCGTATCTAAAACCATTTTCAGATATTTTCGGATATCGGATATCCGTGACCGCTTAATTTTTGGATACGGATGAATATCAGATATTTATCCGCTCAGTCCATAATTAATAAATTAAAAGAATAAATGAAAATAATTGGATTAACACAAAACCATTTTAGTGCGAATGCTTATAAAAATAAAAAGAAATAGAAAATATGATAATAAAATATAGTTTTGCGCAACGAATATTCATTTATACACACATTATATGAGTTATTTCCATGACAAAATAGTAAATATCAATCGTTTGATGTACTAAAATATACATAATATCAACTACTAACTTGACAAAAGTCGAAAGGATAATTATCGAATGCGGATACCATCCTATCCATATTCATATCTTTTTTTTGGATATTTTTTTATTTTTTGGATATAGATGCGGACGAATTTTAGATTTTTTTCAGGTATCCATTGACAGTCCTACTTTCATGGTTACACATTATTCGATCAACTTTTGGTAGTTTTGATCTAACTTTTAGTATGTTTCTTTCCATACCAACATATTTTCTTTGGCTACTTCTATCCATCCCCCACGTAATTTTTTACACATCCTATTATACATGACAAAATTTTACCACTGTAATTTTGGTATTATGGTGACCTTAATGATGAAACATAAACAGCCTCCGTAGAATCAAATATACCAATATACAATAATTTTATACCCGTTACACCATTTATTCCTTCCTCTTTACCTGATTTAATTCACTTCATAACCAGGATTTTTCTACCCTAATTCAAGCAAGTCCCAACATAGCAATCCAAGCAAATATAAAAAGAAATCCATGTTTTATACAATTTTATTCAAAATTTAATCTTAATAATTCTAGAAAACATTGGTCAAACCCTAGAAGACAAACAATAAAATGCAAAGGTAGAGAGCTTGAATATGTGAGCTAAAGTAGCATGTAATTATGGTGGGGGAAGATAAAGGCTAATAAAGGAACAAGTGTGGGGTTAAGTGTAATTATTGGGGTTCATTCCGTTTTTTGAAAATTTCAAGGTAAGAAAGGCAGTTTCTGGGATGTTAATAGCCTAAGCCATTTTCTTTAACCTTTTTAACCGTCTTGCTAATACTCCCACTATATTGTACGCTTTTTTCACATAGTAAGAAGTAAAGTCTGAAATTACAATCCACAATCTGAACTTCTGTTTTTTATTTCTACTAATGAAATATTTTTTTTGTTTGTACGTTGAAACTAATGAGCCTGTAACATTGGTGAAATTTCAATTTTTGTGTTAGGGATGAAAAATCTCAACACACAAAATGATGTGTTACAAGTTGGTTTCCCTTTACCTTGATCAAACACATAATTGTTACATGATTTTTGGCCAAGCATCATGTTCTACCTTCAAACCATACAACTTTAACACTTTGTAAAATTTTGAAATGTCTTATTGCCATCATATTTTGTATTGGTTATAAAACTATTCAAAGATGAGCTACTTGCACATTTTCCCCTAAAATCATACATATTAATTGTCTAATATGGAAGGATGGTAAAAAATTTATGGACTATCCATCCGACAAATTTTTAATGTCATCATGAGTAGCTTTGTGAGTTCCACATTTATTTCGACTTATTGATTCACAAAATAGATTACGTCTCCTTCCGTCAAACCTACAATCTTTGGTAGCTTAAGTCTCATTGATTTCTTTCGCTTCTTCAATATAACTTTTATTCCATTTGCCAGGTTTAAAGAATATAAATGTCTTGATAAAGCATAAATCAGTCAAAGTTTCACAAATTCCAACTAAAGGATCGTTCGAAGGTGTTCCCATTATAGTTTTGTTTTCCCTATTTTCATATATTATATCTTTTGTATGGTAATGTATTGGTTTTGAAAGTAAATCAGTTTTTATTATTGTTGGACATATTAGACATTATTTTTTTTCTCATGGTAAAGTTGTATTGTGCATGTGTTTGGCTTCTCATAAAAATATTACTCAAATTAACTATTGGTAATAAGGAATAGTTTGTACTAAAAGAACAAGCTGGTCAGTCAATAATAAATAACGAGCAATTGTACATAAGTTTGATTTGCTAATGATTTGATAATATTGAATATATATGCCTTATATGATAAGGCTTATAAGTATGCTGAATGTGAAAAACATATCTTTATCTATATACTGCCTTCTATGAGGAACATATAGTTTCACTGGATGAAATCAATTTCTACTACCTTTCTTTCGGTTCTCCCTCTATTTATTTTTGGTTCTTAACGATCTACATAACATAACTTTAGAGAGGGATTAAACTTACTGCTTTGTGGTTATATGAACACATGCATGAAATATTTTGTGTCCTATACCATTTTTGAAGGCCTTTTTGTGCAAACGCATTAAACTCTTGGAACCTTCTTTAGTTTTGAAGTGTTACCGGAAGTTTTTGTTGTGCTAGCATTACCAAAGCTAATAACAATGGTTTAAAAGTATTTAATATATGTTATAATCAATTACGGATTGGCAAAAAAAATTTATGAATTCGAAACAAAAATTTCAAACTACGCTTTCGCTCACTTTGTGTTCGACAGTAAAATAATTATTTTTTACATAGCACGAAAGATTATATTTTACTAACATAATATTTACTTAAAATACCTACAAATAGATAAATTTGCTTATATAGAAATAATAAGCACGCATTAATATTGAAAAAATATAATTAATATAAACTAACTCTACAATCTGTGTGCGTAGCACAGGTTCGCACTAGTTAGATATTGTAGCTATCTGTCCATACGTGCCAATTTGATTAATGGAAATAGAATGGCTCAGTGTCTTGTTATACCAAACACTGTAGCCATGTTGTATAGCTTCTCATACATGTCAAATTGATTAATGGAAACAAAATGGCTGAGCGTCCTATCATGCTGAACAATGTAGCCACATTCTCTACCTATCCACACATGCCAGCTCGATTATTGAAAATAGAATGGCTCGATATACCATCATATAAAGCACTTTAGCCACATTGTACAGATGTCTGGACTTTCCAGCTCGATTAATAGAAACGTAATGGCTCAATGTTCCATCATATCAAACACCGTAGCCACATTGTACACCAATCCACACATGCCAGATTGATTAATGGAAAAAAATTGGCTCAGTGTTATCCGGGTTTTTGACCCAGCAGATACCAACAAAAAGCGAGGCAACATTAAGCGGCAGGGTGATTTAAGAGCTAATGGGAAAAGTTACGACTAGAGCTGGACAAGGACCAAGCTACATAGTTAAAGTGACGACACGAGTCAATGAAGCCAAGAGACCAGCATCCCTGCGGATCAACAAGTGTTAGAGTATAAGCAGCCAACGACTTGCCATCAGCATGTGACTACAATGATGAATGCCTAAGAAGACATCTCCAATTTTGGAATCCGGTATAGACCACTATGGCCGGATCAACAGCAACCCATGAACTCCTTCAAAACAACGGACAAACAAGTTATGAAATACGACTAAAGGAGGAAGAATTCAGTGGGCGAAAACAGACTAAGTCTATGGGTCGCGGTCGACTGATGGACCAGGAGTCGTCAGTGACCCATGGAGTTTGCTAATTTTTCCAACCTGATCCTCTTAGGTCGCTTGGTCTTCATCTGAGAGCTGATTATGATGGGCCAGGCCCAGGAACCCTCTAACCTTTATAAATAGCACACCTCCTGCAACATAACGAGGATCTTGAAAAAGATGATTGTTGAAGCTCTACTGGGATTATTCTTCACTACTAACCTCTCTCACAACAATCTCAAAAGGAATACATCGTGATTCTCCGGTGTATTCTAACTTTAGAAATCCAATTCAGCTTGGAATTAGCCAAAGCTTTGTAACCAAACAACCTTTGTAATTGTATTCAGCTTATAATAAAACTATAAAGTGGACGTAGGCTTCGTTAACAGCCGAACCATTATAAAAATCTTCTGTCTATTTTCCTTTATTGCTTCTTTTTATTTCTACGATCTATTATATTGCTCTGTGAAAACAAAGCTGGTGCTTTCAAATCCAAACCAGGGTGTTGGTCCATTTTTTGGGTTAACATTTTGGTGCTTTCACTGAGAACTTCAATCCAAGATCCAGATCTAGCTATCTATCTACTTTGGATTGCATAGATCCAGAAGTTAGATCTCCATTTTCAACTTAGAATCCAGATCTTGCTATCTACTTTGGATTGCACAGATCTAGAAGTTAGATCCCCAATCTCTGCTTAATGACCCTACTATCTTGAAAAGTCAATGGCTCCCGGAAGGAAAAGGACTGCCTCTGGAAGGCCCATAGGGGCAGCAATAGTGGCGGAAGGAGTTAGTATCCAACAGGCTAAAGTAAATGCTACTGCTTAGGGAATCAAGCACCAGGGTCCTCTAGTCAACATGAAGTTGTTAGTAGAGATGAGTTAAATAAGATGGCTGAAGAAATCAGGCAAAGAATGGAAGATAGTCAAAATCCTCTAATGGAGAAGCGCATCGCCCTAACAACTCTTCAATCAAATCCCGTTCAAAGAACCATTCCTGAACTAGCTACTGCCATGGAACAGGAAAACTCCTCTGTTTCCGACTTACACAGGAGAAGCAGAAAACAGCCTTTGAGAAGGGTGACTGTTTCCTGGAGATTTGACCAGGCAACTGAGTGCTCGGCATTGGCCACTACTCGGCATGAAAGACTGTTCGGCATCCAGGAGGACTCGGCGAAGTGCGCGGCATCCAGTGGAACTCGGCATCAGAGAGTGACCGGCATCTAGGAGTGTTCGGCGAGGCACTTGACATCCAGGAGTGTTCGGCGTAGTACTCAGCAGTGTTCGGCATACGAGAGCACTCGACATCAAAAGCACTCGGCATCGAGACTACTCGGCGTAGTACACGGCAACAAGGGTACTCGGCGCCAAGTAGTGTTCGGTATCAACTGGCACTCGGCAACAACCTATGCTCAGCGTCAACTAGGGTCCGGCGTCCAGGAGTGTTCGGCGAAGCAACCGCCATCCATGAGTACTCGGCACCAAGACTGCTCGGCATACCGGAGTGCTCGGCATCAAGGCTGTTCGGCATCAAGACTGCTCGGCATACAAGGTTGCTCGGCATCAGGGCTGCTCGGCATACAAAAGTACTCGGCATCCAATGGTGTTCGGCGTAATACTCGACATTCAGAAGGCATTCAGTATGCACAACTTCACAAGGACCGTTCGGCATGAGAAGCATTGTTCGGCATGGGAAGGGCTGCTCGGCATCAGAGCGTTCGGCATACCAGGGTCGGCATGCAGCGACCACTGTACTGAGGCTTGACCGTTCGGCTATCCAGCCCACTTGGGAAGTCCAGCCCATATTTGCCTATAAATAGAGGGGCAGGGTCACAGTGAAAGGGATCCTTTTTTGGAGAGAAAATACGGGGAGACTCTGCCATTTTCAAGACTCATCTTCTCTACTTAAACACCTTCATTCAAGCATTTGATTCACGAATTGTATTTGTAAACAATCATAAAGGAAATCAATAAAGTTGAGCAAAGTGGACGTAGGCAATTACGCCGAACCACTATAAATTTGGTGTTCTTACTTTCTGCACTTGAATTAGGACTGTCTTCTCTGTTTAATTTACTTTCATCACTTTTATCTCTACACAATCTTTCTGAACGAGGTTAGTGACCAATTTTGGTGCTAACACTTTGGTGCTTTCACTGAGAATTGAATTCTCAGACCTCAAGGATCTGCTTTGAAGCTACTGGATTGAATAAATCCCCCAAAGAAGATCCGACTCACTGATAGGACATCCGTTGATTCTACTCAGAGTTCATACCAATAACTCTACAATGGCAAGACCACGTACCAGGTCAGCTTCTCTTAATGCGGATGCCCGAGAGACTGCTAGCGTACAACAAGCAGGACCTAGCAATCAACCGGCAATCCCGAGTGCAGGGATTGCCGCTCAAGAACAGACTCCAGTTGTCACCAGAGTGGAGTTCAACGACTTGATGAGGGAACTTAGGGAAAGCAGGAGACAACTGGGAGAACAGATGCAGGCTAATGCCAACCTGATGGCACAGCTCACTCAACAGCAGCAACAGAATGCTGGGGGCAATCCAGTTGCTTATTCCTCTTCTGACAGCTCAACTTCTTCTGATGAGCCACCCAGGCGCAGACGCCGTAAGACTGAAACTGCAAGGGCAGATGCTGCTGTTCGAACAGCAGGAGACCGCGACCAAGCCAGAACTGGAAACTTCCGAACAACCGGAGTACAGGTGGAGGAAGGAGCTCCAGATCATCAAGATGTTAACAATGTTGAACCTCATGACGCACGATTGGCAGATCGCCAGGAAAGGAGGCATCAGCATGGACAGGCACGTAGAACTGACTCCAACCTCCCAGCTTCCATACAGACACCTGATCTGACAGCCATGATCAGGCAACTGATGAAAGAAAATCAGGGCTTATCAAATGACGATTGGGGAGTGTCAAGAAGCCATACTCCATTCACGGATGTTGTGCTGCAAGCGTCCTACCCCAAGAAGTTTAGCATGCCAACCATTCCTGCATACGAAGGAAAGACTGACCCTAGACAACATGTAATGAGGTATGAATGGATGATGGATTCAGCCAGAGCAAATGATGCCACCAAGTGTAGGTGCTTTCCGATTACTCTATATGGGATCGCTACTATGTGGTTCACCCGACTTCCTCCGCGATCCGTATCAAATTTCGAGGAGTTGGCAAAGAAGTTTATTGAGCAATTCCGGATACACACTACACGCCCGAAGGACGTGATGTCTTTGTCAAGTGTAATCCAAAATCCCGGAGAGTCGCTGAAGGAGTACTTACAGAGATTCCACGTTGCGGCAACTGAAGTCAGTAATCCCAACGACCATGCAATTCTAATGGCTGTAATGAGAGGTGTAGATCCGGATTCTGAATTCGGAGATTGGCTGGCAGGAAAACCTCCGACTACGCTAGAGCATTTTTACTCCAAGGCACACCAGTTCATAAGAAGAGAGGAAGCTAGGTGGGTACGACGAGACAAGGCACCGGGACCTGCCCAAGAGTCAATCAAGAGCAACATTGCTGTGAAGCAATCTGGAGACAATTCAGGGAAAGTCCAAGTCAACGTCCAGAATAAGCCTGTGCAGCCCAAAGAGTCCGGAGGAAGGAGTCAAGGAAAGAGGAAAGAAGCGGGAAAGTGGAAGTCGAGAATTCCAAGCTACAGCGAGTACACTCCGCTAAACGCCCCACTTGAGAACATTTACCTATCCACATGCAATACTTTTCAGTACAGAAAACCACGTCCGAAAGAATCAACTGAAGAACAGAAACGGACTGGGAAATATTGCCGCTTCCATGAAACCTATGGACACAACACGGAGGAATGCAGACACCTACATGACGCTATCGAGAAATTGATCAGACAAAAGAAGTTGCAAGAATTTGTGAAGGATCCGCAGGAAGGAGGACAGGGAACGTCCGACCCAGGTCGTGCACCGGCTCCACGTCATCCAGAGGAACCTGCCCGGACTGTTGGAAGACTGGTTATAAATACAATTATCGGCGGACCTCATCCCGTAGATAAGAACTGGCAAGAGATGGAGCGATATGCGAGCTCCTTGAAGCATGCGGACTTCGAGTGCTGTTCAAACGTAGAGGACGGGGCCCCTGCTAAGCAGCAGCGCGTGATGACAGACGATATTGTGTTCCGAAACAGAGACGCTGATCAGATAGAGGCTCCGACCATCGATCCCATGGTCATATCTGCAACAATCGGACTAGCGTATGTAAAAATAATTTTGATTGATTGTGGAAGTTCAGTCAACATCATCTTCAAGAAGGCATATGATCAGATGAAGCTAGAGACAAAAGACTTAAAACCATCCAGAGCTCGTATCCACGGTTTTAACAGCGCTGCGACTGATGCAGTGGGATATGTCGAGTTACCAGTTGAACTGGGACAAGGCGAGCGTCGGAGGGTACGAATTCTACCCTTTGTAGTTTTGGATGTGGACTCTCCATATAATGTTTTCTTGGGTCGGCCGGCCCTGGCTGAATTTAGGGCGGCACTAGCCCCGTGGTGCTTGACTTTGAAGTTCCCAACTGACAAAGGAGTAGGCATTGTTCATGGAGACCAAGCAGCTGGTCGTTCCTGTTATGTGGCCGAGCTCCGAGAAGCCCACCGGAGGGAAAAAGGAAAGGGTGCGGACAATCCTGTCCGCATCCTCAACGCGAATAATTGACAAGTAGTGCCCGAGCCCTGGCTCGGGCATAGTTCTCGGATCTACGGAGATATAGATCCGAGAGACGACGATGAGAAACCCAGGGAAGAGAAGGCGGCGCCGGCTGAATTAACAATTGACATTTCGGTTAGCCGTGACGACCCCTCGCGAATACTGAAGATCGGATCACAGTTAGGCCCCGCAATGACAGAAGACCTGAGCGACTTCCTCCGAGCAAACCTTGATGTTTTTGCCTGGACGCATTCTGATATGTGTGGGATTTCTCCCGCCATCACAAGTCATATGTTGAACATAGACCCGAAATACGTCCCAGTCAAGCAAAAGAGGAGAGGAATGGATCCAGAGAGATCCGCCGCTCTTGGAGAGGAGGTGGACAAACTCAAAGCAAATGGGTTCGTCCGCGACGCCCTCTACCCGGAGTGGGTCTCCAACCCCGTGCTAGTGAAAAAGGCAAATGGGAAATGGAGGACTTGCGTAGATTATTCCGACTTGAACAAAGCATGCCCTAAGGACAGTTTCCCGTTGCCTAGGATCGATCAGTTGGTCGATTCCACAGCAGGACACGAATTATTATCATTTATGGATGCGTACTCGGGATACAACCAAATCCCAATGCATATTCCGGACCAAGAACACACCAGCTTCGTTACAAATGTCGGGCTGTACTGCTATGTAGTGATGCCCTTTGGATTAAAGAATGCTGGAGCAACTTACCAACGTCTGGTGAATCGAATGTTCAAGGACCAGCTGGGCAAAACCATGGAAGTCTATGTGGATGACATGCTCGTGAAGTCACGGCAGTCAAACGACCACATTCAAGACTTAGCTGAAATGTTTAACATACTCAGGTCCTATGGAATGAAGATCAACCCGCTGAAGTGTTCTTTCGGCGTTGCATCAGGGAAGTTTTTAGGATTCATCGTCAACGCTAGGGGAATCGAAGCCAACCCAGAAAAGATCCAAGCTATTCGAGATGTACAAGCGCCCAGGACTATAAAGCAGGTACAGAGCTTGAACGGAAAAGTAGCTGCGCTGAGTCGATTTATATCCAAGGCAACTGACAAGTGCATCCCATTCTTTGACATAATAAAGAAAGGAAAGAGAAATTTTGAATGGACGTCTAGCTGTGAGGAAGCGTTCCGGAATCTGGTAAGGCATCTGGAAAGCCCACCAATGCTATCAAAACCAGTCGACCATGAGATGTTGTACGTTTACTTGGCTATATCCCCTCATGCGATAAGCGCAGCTTTGGTTCGTGAGGAGGATCGAGTCCAGAAGCCGGTGTATTATGTTAGCAAGCGTTTAACGGGGGCAGAGAAGAATTACCCTAAAATCGAGAAATTGGCTTACTGCTTGGTGATTGCATCACGCAAGCTGCGCCCATACTTTCAAGCGCATTCAATCGGTGTTTATACCGATCAACCCCTGAGGCAGGTACTCCAACGACCGGAAACTTCTGGAAGATTGCTAAAATGGAACATCGAGTTGAGCCAGTTCGATATCGCGTACTTACCACGGAGAGCCATCCAAGGGCAAGCGTTAGCAGACTTCATCGCTGAATTTACCATACCCATCAAACCGGACGATCACGACATCATTCCCCCCGTTCGATGGAAATTATACACTGACGGTGCATCAAACGACCGTTGCTCCGGCGCGGGCGTAGTTCTTATAACTCCGGAAAACCGATCAATCTGTTATGCCCTGAAGCTCGATTTTCCAGCTACAAACAACGAAGCTGAATATGAAGCATTGATCGCTGGCTTGAAGCTTATCAAAGAACTCGGAATCAAATCGATCGAAATCTTTTGTGACTCGCAGTTAGTGGTTTACCAAGTACGAGGAGACTACCAAGCAAAAGGACGGAAACTTGCTCCGTACCTCGTTCAGGTCCAGGAACTACTATCAAATCTTGAGCGCTATGACATTTCACATATCCCGCGAGAGCAAAACAAAGAAGCCGACTTGTTGGCTAAGTTCGCGAGTACCGACGATGTTCAACAAATGGGATTGTATCCCGTAGAAGTCTTGCATGCCCCGAGCGCAGACGAGATGAAAATCGACCTTGTGTTGGAAACAGAGATCGAGAAGGACTCGTGGATAACCCCAATCAAACTGTACCTGACAACCGGGGCTTTACCAGAAAGAAGAAGCGAAAGACGACAGGTCCTTCGAAAGGCTGCGCGGTACATAATGCAGGATGGGTCCATGTACCGAAAAGGGTTCTCAATCCCATTGTTACGCTGCATCGCTCATGATGAAACAAAGCGAGTCTTGAGGGAAGTCCACGAAGGGGAATGCGGCGACCATACTGGGGGGCAAACGCTAGCAAAGAAGATCCTCCGCTATGGGTATTACTGGCCCACTGTAAACCGGGATGCCGCGGACTACGCAAGAAAATGCGAAAAGTGTCAAAGATATGCAAAAATCCCGAGGGCTCCGTCAACGGAACTCACACAAATGATCAGCCCTTGGCCATTCGCGATTTGGGGAATCGATATAATCGGCTCTTTGCCCCTATCCAAAGGTGGTGCGAAGTACGCGATAGTTGCAGTCGACTATTTCACGAAATGGGCTGAGGCAGAACCTTTGGCCACTATCACCTCTAAGAAAGTCATTAACTTCGTTGTACGAAACATTATATGCCGCTTCGGTCTTCCACGCACCATCATTACAGACAACGGAACGCAATTCGAAAGTAAAGAGTTCAAAGAGTTCTGTTTGAAGTACGGCATCGAGAAAAAGTTCGCTGCCGTTGCACACCCAAAAGCTAACGGACAAGTCGAGGCCGTTAACAAAATAATCAAGTCCATACTAAAGAAGCGTCTGGAGAAGGTTGGAGGCAAGTGGGTAGATGAACTCCCGACAGCATTATGGGCATATAGGACTACCCACAAGTCCGCGACTGGCCACACTCCGTTCGCCTTGGCATACGGCTCTGAAGCCGTAATACCCGTGGAACTTGAAGTTCCATCGCACCGAGTGACATACTATGACCCCAAGACGAACCAAAACCTCTTGCTGGAATCACTGGACTGCATCGACGAAAAGCGTGAAGAAGCTGAGTTAAGGGCGGCGGCGCACAGACATCGAGTCAAGCGCTACTACGATGGCAGAGTCCGCCCAAGAATCTTTGATGTGGGTGATCTCGTTCTGAAACGAGTCTTCCCAGTACCATCACGCATGAATCCCAGCTGGGAAGGTCCATACGCCATTGAACGGAAGCTTGGAGAAGGAACCTTCAAGCTAGCGACCGTTGATGGCGCGACACTCCCCCGAGCATGGAACAGTGAACATTTGCGGCACTATTACGTTTAACATGTTTCCCTTTCTTGTTATAAGCACTATTGTTTTGTGCATGTTTCCATTCAATAATGACTTAGTTTCCTTTTGAAGCTGTAATCGAGCAATTTAGTTGATTTTCATTAATAAAGGCTTGAAGCCACATTTTCTATGAAGTTTCTGTATCTCTTAATTGAATGATAAATTACGTTATTCTGTGCGGCGTACAGACTCATACGAACGATTCCGACCTCCGAGTCCCCAGAGTGCGGAGCGGAGTACTCTAAGTCCCCAGAGCGCGGACTAGAGTATGAACGATTCCGACCTCCGAGTCCCCAGAGTGCGGAGCGGAGTACTCCAAGTCCCCAGAGCGCGGACTAGAGTATAAACGATTTCCAATCTCCGAGTCCCTAGAGTGCGGAGCGGAGTACTCTAAGTCCCCAAAGCGCGGACTAGAGTATAAACGATTCCCAATCTCCGAGTCCCCAGAGTGCGGAGCGGAGTACTCTAAGTCCCCAGAGCGCGGACTAGAGTATAAACGATTTCCAATCTCCGAGTCCCCAGAGTGCGGAGCGGAGTACTCTAAGTCCCCAGAGCGCGGACTAGAGTATAAACGATTTCCAATCTCCGAGTCCCCAGAGTGCGGAGCGGAGTACTCTAAGTCCCCAGAGCGCGGACTAGAGTATAAACGATTCTCAATCTCCGAGTCCCCAGAGTGCGGAGCGGAGTACTCTAAGTCCCCAGAGCGCGGACTAGAGTATAAACGATTTCCAATCTCCGAGTCCCCAGAGTGCGGAGCGGAGTACTTTAAGTCCCCAGAGCGCGGACTAGAGTATAAACGATTTCCAATCTCCGAGTCCCCAGACTGCGGAGCGGAGGACTCTAAGTCTCCAGAGCGCGGACTAGAGTAGGAACAGTCTCAAGTCTCCAAGTCCCCGGAGCACAGTGTCAGCAAACCAAATAAAGACAAGAGAATCATTCAAACAAGAAGAAACTGAAATTTTATTCGATAAGTCCAAAATGGGGATACAAGATCACTCCTACAAAATTCGGGCCTATACAAACTACAAGTTATGAAAGGTAGAAACTGTTACAAACTTAAGCAAAAACTTGTGGAACAAGTGCATCGATCATTTCTTCGACTTCTTCTTCTTGTCCGCCTTCGGTGTTTCCGACGACTCCTCTCCCTCACGTTTCTTCTTGGACTTTTTGCTTGCTAGAGAGACGGAGTCAGGAGTAGGAGACGGAACATCTAATGGTTTGGACCTGCCCGGGAGAATGATTTTCAAAGGTCTATTTCGCGGGTCAGTAAGTTCCAGGACTTCAGATTCAACTTTGACTTTGACCTTTCTCTTCTCCTCGTCAGCAAGACGATCCTTCATGCTCATCTCTGAAGTATGTTCAGAGGCGCCAGTGATTTTAACTTCGTCGCTTCCTTCGGCCGGAGACGAGGTGTCAAGTTTGTCATCGTCAAGCGCCCCAATCACTTGAGCGTCTGGGCCGGGAGTTACCTCTGCGTGAGCAGCGTCGCTTGTTTTCCCCGCTTCCTCCTTGGCGTCATCGCTCCTCGGAGTTAGCTCAGTGTCAGAACAACCTGTGAGAAATATAAGAAGTGGGCGTTAGAACGAATAACCACTGCTGAAAAATGACGGGATCACTTCGATTTCTAGAGAAAGAAGAATCTCCTACCAGGATCAGGTTGACTGTCGGTGGCGCGCGGGGTTTCACCCTCCAGAATAGGTGACAGCACATGAACGCCAAGCCCGGGATCTTCGGGATCATAACTGGCGTGTTGCTCAAATGGATCAAGCGTCGACCGACCAGCCGATTGAGCAGCATAAGGAGCGGTAGTGTGAGGAGTAGTAGTGTCGGCCTCTGATGGGCCAGCCTCGTTGTTCTTCTCTTTCGAAGGGGAAGAGCCTTTGCCATAGAGAGCCAATGCTACGGATAAATCCGATGGCTCATTCCCCCTCAGGAACTCCTTCACCAGTGCATCCTCGTCGATTTCTTCGGAGCCTGATTCGACTTTCTTGATCTTTATCAGAGTCTCCCATGCCTCAGCCAGGGATTCATGGTAGCCGTCGCCCAAGAATGTTAGGTCGCGGTGCATAAGGACGCGGGCTCCGTACTCGGCGATCAACGGGTCAAACATGCTTTTGACCTCTTCCCTGCCAGTCTCTGCGGCCGCCTCTAGGCGAGAATCAAGCTCCTCCTCAGCCATTCTTTTACCCTCCTCACGGGCTTCATCCTTCATTCTCTCGACCCCGACAAGTTCACCGTCGAGCTTTGCCTTGAGGAGCCGGGTAGCAACAATCTCATCGCAATACCGCTGTGATTCTTCCTGAGCGGCTATTTTGTCTTCTTTCTCCTTGGAGAGTTGTTCTTTCAGCTCTTTGACTTGAATAGCGAGCACGTCCCTTTCTTTTTGAACAGAGTCTTTTTCTAGGGATAGGGCGCCGCTGCGCTGAACTGCTTCATCAAGCTCCTTTTTGTGAGCCACCTCTAAGCGAGTAACTGCCTCGGCAGTATCTTTTGCGCCTTGTTCAGCGGCTTCTAGCTTTAACTTATAAGAGGCGAGTTCTTCGTCTTGGAGTTTGATGATTTTCTTATCGCTGTCAGCCTCCAGAGTCAGACGGTCAATCTCGTGTTGACGCTCAACAGATACTTCTGATATCTTCTCCACCAAGTGCACGAATGCGTCATGTTGAACATAGACGTCATTGTTGCATGCAATGGCACTTTGCTTCACGTGCCCAGGAATGTGATGGATGGCCGGGAGGAATTTCAAACCGTCAAAACAAATCTTCGGAAACTTGGCCTTAAGGTCGACCATCTTTTCCGCAACGGTTGGGTCCACGGCAGGAGCAGGAGGAGGAGGCTTAGAGAATTCCGTTCTTTTACGCGGCTCCCGAACTTGCCTCGTACTCGATGAACTGGAATGTTGTTCTCGAGCAGCATCGGACTGATAGCCCTTCTGCAGAGACTTCTCTTTATCCGGCTCAGTTGTAGGAGGAAGATCACGGGACTGAGAAGATTGATAGTGCGCTTTCTTGCGATGAGACGATTCGCGCGGACGATTGTCCCTATCCTCATAATCTCCTCGGTCCCGGCGTCTGCCCGAACCGGAATCCCGTCCGGAGTGATGAAATATTGAAGACCCCTGAAGGCGATCAAGTCCGTGGGAGCGGCCCATATCACCTGCAAAGAAGGAAGATAACAACGAATTAAGGAGAATTCACGAATTAAAAATACTTGAAGTATGCTATGGAATGCACGTGTGCGTGTGTGTCCTAAGTGTTCCCCCCGACGGACCCGTTCGTTTGTCTTTGCTAATCGGGGTATTATCTCTGTGAGCCGGGAGTTGAACTCCTACATTGCCTCTAGCGGGCGAGGAGAATTTGAGAGCTTCAGGATCATCGAACCCATAATTAAGTATGTCTTCGGGGATAGAGAGGTTCGAGAGACCCCTTAGAGAACTCTCCAGACGCTGTGAAGAAGCCTCTTTTTCAGGAGGGATAGGCGTAGGTTTTGAGGTGTCGCCGACTTTCTCTTTCTGAACCGTATATTTCAGCTTTTTCTTTCCCTTCGAAGGGGAGGATGACGTCTCAATATCCTGAACTTCGATTGCCGGATTCCAAGCAGGACCCACGTTCTCGCCCTGAGTGTCGGGTGCGTCACCCTCTCTACGCTCGCCTTCTTCGCGCGCGACGCGACGACGGGCCGGCAAGTTTTTTCCCTTTACCGGATGGAGGTTTGGGAATTATAACGCCTTCCGGAAGGCTGACCCGACGATCGGGAGCTAGTAAGCCGAATCCCGACAGCGATTCATTTGAAATGATAGTTCGAATATCTCGGTCCTCGGCCGGAAGAGCTCTAATCGCGTCGACAGCATCAGAATATCCTCGGCCTTCCGGACGCGGGTTAATACCTGAAAAGATGAAACGAAGAGTTAAGAAAAACATGACTCTCATTAAGTACGAGTAACGGTTCAGCAGAGAGACTTACTGCCTTCAACCCATCTCCTAGCAAAACCAGACGGGCATCGCACATAGAACCATTCCTGTTTGTACAGGGCGAACTTGCTGCAGGCCCCTGTCAAGATCTGGCACTTGTGATACGGCTCGAGGAAGATGAAGGAAGGGCTATCTTTCCGCCTCTTGAACATGTAAATGTATCGAATATCACCGGGGGTTGGAGGTCTGGAGAAGACAGCCATGAAGAGTAAATAAGTCCCATATAGGAACGCATGACCATTCGGGTGCAGCTGCGACGGGGCGATATCTATATACTGCAGCACATCCCGGAGAAATAGGTTAAACGGAGGCACGCTGCCCATCCAGCACATGAACTTGTTGCAGGCCGTGTACCCGACTAGGGGCAAATGAGGACGGTCGTGTCTCGAAGGAACTAACACGTCGGTAAAGGGAATTCCGTGAATGGAACATATCCGTCGCAGAGCGGCCTTGTTGACCCTCGAGGCTTGAGAATCGACCGGATTGTCCAGTAAGATGGTTGACTCCAGAGCATCGGGCGCCAGATTATGAGCGGGAGAGATTGACGGGTTGGAAGCATCTGCGGCTCCTTGCTTTGCTGACGGCCCAGGCCTGTCAGATATGGTGGCAGAACTAGATTTTCCTGACATCCCGAATAAATAATGAACCTGGCTAAATGCTTGAGAAAGCTATACTTGAAAAACGTTGAGCGTTAGAATTAGCAACACGAGTTTTCCCCCCACGTGGTGTGTGAACTAGTGCGAGCAATTGTGTATAGACAATAAGAATCTAAAGGTTTTAAAGATATAATAATTAGCTTCGAATCATCGCCTTCGAAGACCGTCATCGCTGACCGTCTCAAAAAGCTTGCCTTGGGGTCGTTCGGCAGTTACATTGTTCGTCCTAAAGAAGTGTTCGGCATGTATCTTGGTTCGAATAAGTCATTGTCAAGTGTTCGGCATTGAAATTGTTCGGCATATATATGTTTGTTCGGCATTTGAATGTTGTTCGGCTTGAATTATGGCGCGACAATTGTGTTGTTCGCCCTAAGTATTGTTCGGCCTAGGTATTTATATTGTTCGGCATTTTTGATGTTCGGCGAATATAATGTTCGGCAGTTATACTGTTCGGCATTTTTGGTGTTCGGCGAATGTAATGTTCGGCAGTTATATTGTTCGGCATTTTCGATGTTCGGCGAATGTAATGTTCGGCGGTTATACTGTTCGGCATTTTTGATGTTCGGCGAATATAATGTTCGGCAGTTATATTGTTCGGCAGGTGTGTAGCTGTTCGGCATGACAGTGGTTCGGTAATTATGTCGTTCGGTCTAAATGCTACTCGGCGTATATGTTAGTTCGGCATAAGGGTAGCGTTCGGCCTTAGACCGTTCGGCTAAGGCAGCGCTCCGCCCTCGATCATAACTCCGCCCTGCCCTTTCTCCATTCACGACGAACGATAGAGAGAAGATCGCCCGGCGAAGATTACGCCGTTCGACGCCCCATCTCCCTTTTTCTTCCAATCTTGATCGGCACAAAGGAGCTAGGTCTAACTACCATGCACTGTTCGGCGACTCCGAACGTGCGAACCACTTCTACTAACCACACACTGTACACCATGTGATGAACCTAAAGATTGAAGTAATGTAATCATGGAGGGAATGGTACCTAGTTCGACGATCGAGATTGAGGAAGGATCAACTAGACTTTATGTCTGATAGAGTGGCAAGAGTCGTAAATCTCTGGGAATAACAGAAGAGAAAGCGTAAAGAGAGAATGGTGGAAGGGCGCCTGGTTATATAGAAGGAGGTAGAAGTCGAAAAGGCCATGACCGGTAGAACCGGTCAAGGTCATAGCGTTCGGCGCATAACGGTTCGGCATTGAAGCATAGCTCGGCAAGGAAGCACCGTTCGAACGCGCATGTCTCGTTCGGCATTTGGAACACGTCCGACACACATCAATCCCACAAAAGTGGCGTCCCCGTTCGAGGTTAGCCAAGAGTTTAAGACGTGACGAAGACGTTGCACGATTCAAAGCGTACCACGTTCGGCCACGCGATACACTTTGGGGGGCAAGTGTTTCCTGGAGATTTGACCAGGCAACTGAGTGCTCGGCATTGGCCACTACTCGGCATGAAAGACTGTTCGGCATCCAGGAGGACTCGGCGAAGTGCGCGGCATCCAGTGGAACTCGGCATCAGAGAGTGACCGGCATCCAGGAGTGTTCGGCGAGGCACTTGACATCCAGGAGTGTTCGGCGTAGTACTCAGCAGTGTTCGGCATACGAGAGCACTCGACATCAAAAGCACTCGGCATCGAGACTACTCGGCGTAGTACATGGCAACAAGGGTACTCGGCGCCAAGTAGTGTTCGGTATCAACTGGCACTCGGCAACAACCTATGCTCAGCGTCAACTAGGGTCCGGCGTCCAGGAGTGTTCGGCGAAGCAACCGCCATCCATGAGTACTCGGCACCAAGACTGCTCGGCATACCGGAGTGCTCGGCATCAAGGCTGTTCGGCATCAAGACTGCTCGGCATACAAGGTTGCTCGGCATCAGGGCTGCTCGGCATACAAGAGTACTCGGCATCCAATGGTGTTCGGCGTAATACTCGACATTCAGAAGGCATTCAGTATGCACAACTTCACAAGGACCGTTCGGCATGAGAAGCATCGTTCGGCATGGGAAGGGCTGCTCGGCATCAGAGCGTTCGGCATACCAGGGTCGGCATGCAGCGACCACTGTACTGAGGCTTGACCGTTCGGCTATCCAGCCCACTTGGGAAGTCCAGCCCATATTTGCCTATAAATAGAGGGGCAGGGTCACAGTGAAAGGGATCCTTTTTTGGAGAGAAAATACGGGGAGACTCTGCCATTTTCAAGACTCATCTTCTCTACTTAAACACCTTCATTCAAGCATTTGATTCACGAATTGTATTTGTAAACAATCATAAAGGAAATCAATAAAGTTGAGCAAAGTGGACGTAGGCAATTACGCCGAACCACTATAAATTTGGTGTTCTTACTTTCTGCACTTGAATTAGGACTGTCTTCTCTGTTTAATTTACTTTCATCACTTTTATCTCTACACAATCTTTCTGAACGAGGTTAGTGACCAATTTTGGTGCTAACAGTGACAATGTGGTATAACTTGGAAGAGAATGAGAACACCCCACTTGACCCAAGACAACCCAATCTGAGTTCGAATAAAGGAGCCAAAACCCCACTGGAGGATGTGGCTGGGAACCTCTCTGATTCGGAGCGCGGAGAGCAGGGTGATCAGGTAAAGGAAGATGCCAATGCAATTGATAAGATTAAAAATGTCCAGACTGCCCCAGTTAGGCCAAATGCAAGCCAACTAGGTCCTGTGGGAATGGCTCTCCCGAAGATAGGAGAGCCTAGGTATCAACCCACGCGCCAAGATCGTTTACTAAACCAGACACTTGGTGAAGTGATTGACTGCCGCCCCAAGGACCACCGGACAGCAGAGGCACACATAGTAGACATGGTCAAGCAGCTAATGGACGAGAGTAAGAGTCAGAAAGACGATGAATGGGGATCTTCCCTAAGTCGGACCCCTTTTACCAACGAGATCCTAAATGAACGATACCCAGACAAGTTTACCATGCCAACCATCCCCTCTTATGACGGGACTAATGATCTGAAACCCCATTTGTATAAATATAGTTGGTACATGGACGGAGCCAACGCTCCGGAGGCCGTACACTACCGATGTTTTCCCATCTTCCTAGAAGGCATTGCATCCATGTGGTTTACCAGACTTCCTCCAAGATCTATCGCTACTTTTGATCAACTTGCAACAAAATTCCTTAAACAGTTCAGACTTCATACCGCCCAAATGAAAGACGTCATGTCTCAATCAGGACTAGTTCAAGGGTGCAACGAGTCATTGAGATCATTCATGAAAAGATTCAACACGGTGGTAACAGAGCCTAGTAATCCTAATGAAGACATGGTTTTTATGGGCCAAGCCTGCGCTATTCATCCGGAGATGGAGTTTGGGAAATGGGTCAAGATGAAGTAGCCCACCAACAGGAAAGGTTTCAACCACAAAGCAAGCCAATACCTGAGGTTGGAAGACGCACAGGAGTTGGAAAGAAAGGCTGCTGGAACACAACAAACGAACAACGAACATAATGGCATGGCTTCTAATCAGAATACACGCAACCCCGGGAATAACCAAGGGGCCACTGGGAAGAATGGAAACCAGAAGAGAGGAAATCAGAACTCTAACAAGAAAAATGGTGGTGGCATAACAAAAGGTTTAGACAGTTTGGACAAGGATATTATACCCCTCCTGAATGACACCCCAAAAAATATTTATCTCACAACGCAAGAAACCGAGGAGTATAGGAAACCCCTCAAAAAGGAGGCAACGGAACATCAGAAGCGCTCAAGGAAATTCTGCCGCTTCCATGAGACACATGAGCACAACACAAATGAATGCCGCCACCTTAAGGACCTCATTGGAGGTTTGATCCGCCACAACAAGCTTCAGCAATATGTAAAAGGACCGCGAAAACCCAGCCAGGCTATAGTCCCTCAACCACCTAAGGAGCAAGGGAATCAGGCTGGAACTTGTGACCAAGGGTCGAAACGAACGGACCAAAGGCTCATTATCAGAACAATATCCGGGGGACCGTATCCTGCACAAAGAAGTTAGGGGAGATGGAGAGATACACAAGCTCGCTAAAACATGTCTCGAAGTGGTCGTGTTTGACAATAGATGGTGAAACTCCAGATAAGCAGCAGAAGGCGCTGAGCAATGATATAATTTTTCACGATCATTATACCGAAGGAATTGAGGAACCAACTCTTGATCCAACGGTGTTAACAGTGGGAATCGGGCCCACAATTGTTCGACGAGTATTGGTTGGCAGTGGAAGCTCGGTTAATATACTTTTCAACCGTACTTTCGATCATATGAAGATAGGTATGAAAAGTGTATCTACGTGCCAAACGAAGATCCAGGGATTTACCAGAGAACCTAAGCAGCCGGTGGGAACCATTAACCTACCTATAGAGCTCGGAGAGGGGGAACGACGAGTCACCCTCATTTATACTTTTGTGATTGTAGACGAGATGTCAGCATATAATGCATTTCTAGGAAGGCCTGCATTAGCTGACTTCAAGATAACATGGGCTCAATGGTGCCTCACGATGAAATTCCCTATCAAGCACGGAGTCGGGATTGTAAAAGGAGACCAAAGCGTGGCTAGAGGGTGTTATATTGCAGAATTACATGAATCTAAAAGAAGGGAGAAAGGAAAGTATGTGGGGAAAACTCTCCACATCCGTGAACCTTTAAATAGCAAATACAGAACTGCCCCTGGCTTGGGGACCATAGCCGATTCGACAAGGCTTTGTACCCTAGGAAGAAGAGCTTAGGGGAGGATATGGCGACACCAGCTGAACTGACAGTGTCTATCCCAGTCAGTATGGATGACTCCACGTGGGTCCTGAGAATCGGGTCGCAACTTGGAAACAAGATACGATCAGAGTTGACCAAATTCCTTCACGCCAACTTAGATGTTTTTGCCTGGACGCATGCTTATATGTGTGGGGTATCGCCCGAAATTGCCTGTCATGCCCTTAACGTTGATCCCAAATTCACTACAGTGAAGCAAAATAGGTGCAGCTTGGGCCCTGAATGGTCCAAGGCATTGAGAGAAGAGGTGGATAAGCTAATGGCCAATGGCTTCATCCGGGATGCAACCTACCCCGAATGGGTATCAAACCCGGTACTAGTCAAGAAGTCTAATGGAAAATGGCGAACCTGTATTGATTTTTCAGACCTCAATAAAGCTTGTCCAAAGGATAGCTTCCCACTACCCAGAATTGATCAACTACTGGACAAGACAGCGGGACATGAATTGCTGTAATTTGTGTATGCGTACCTAGGCTATAACTAGATTCTAATGCACGAACCGGATCAAGAAAATACGAGCTTCATCACTGACTTAGGGTTATACTGCTATAAAGTAATGTCGTTTGGTCTGAAGAACACGGGGGCCACATATCAATGACTAGTGAATACTATGTTTAAGTGCCAGATCAAGAAAACTATGGAAGTTTATGCGGACGATATGTTAGTTAAATCTCGAGTAGCCTCTAGTCACCTAGATAATCTTGCTGATATGTTCGAGATACTCTATAAGTATGGAATGAAGCTTAACCCACTTAAATGTCATTTCGGGGTGGTTTTGGGAAATTCTTGGGATTCATAGTGAGCGCCCATTTAACAACCCGAATTCCACTGGGTCCGGATTTTTCGCAAAAATGCTAAAATCCAAGCCTACTGAAGCCCGAGTTGGGTTTCTGGTACCCTGCAAATAGGCAAAGACAAATATATTAGAGCTCAGACAAATATCCCACAATGGAACTGACTAAAATATAATAGTAAGTAAATACTCACCAATATAATAACACTTTAAATAAGTGTCTCAAAGCTGGAAAGTCTCTGTAACCTACCTAACCTGTAGGATGTTATAAGGAGGGGGTCAGAACTAAGTTCTGGTGAATGGACAAATTATACACTTCTAAGCTTAATTCTACATATACCGTTCTATTTCCATTTACTGTTATATTAGGTTCATTGGGTTTGTAATACTCACCACTGTGCGTGAATCGTGCCTATCTACTCCCTAGTAGATTAAAAACCAAATAACTGACATATATCTAGCTATATGCCCAATGAGCGCATCGGTCCTAGGTACTACCCATAGTACCTTCCGTATCCTCCTCGCAATGGACTCCATCGTCTTTTTCTTTGGCGTTATGTGACTACGTCTACAAAGGACTGCCTTGTAAGGCTTACAATACAGATGTTTCGTAATCTACTATGAAAACATAACACCGCGTCTGCACTAGTTTATACTAATGCTCGGACATCCACAATGTACCACCCAGTGCGTATCTTGAGGACTATACATAATCGTTCTGTCTACTCCCTGAATCCCACTTAACAAGGTCTACCTTATACGGAACTCAGTCGGGGATTTTCTATTTCTATAAAGGACTGCCTTGTTTGGCCTAAAGTACAGATATTCTACTTTGTCTGTCCCTTTTCTTATCGTGGCTATGGCCCCACGCAGCCAAACCTCAACTAATCGAAAGACCTCTAAAGAGCTAAGTGGTTGTGCCCTACTGCAAACAATCTAAACATCCAATTGGATGCGCCCCTCATCCAATGTTTCGATAGTGAAAGGTTCATTGCACTGTTGGTTTAACTCTAGTCTTTCTCGAACTCGCTTCTTAGTTTTGATGCTGGCCCGATATCCGCATGCGACTATCCTTTTGGGTCCTGCCCACTAAAACTTACTTGCAAGTACTGGGACATACGAATATCCTACTCCAAACATCAACCCCTTTTATTGTTCATGCCATGTAAAAAGCAGTCAAGGCATACTCTTTTGATGGAATACCTACAGACCTGCCTATGGAGGACTGCTTCATTATGCCTACCCTAGAGGGCCATCCTAGAGTACCCTCACGTCCCGTTGAAGCCTCGTACTTCCTTCTAGACCAAAATAACTAAGTTGGACTTGCTTCTTCTATGCTGAAATCTGTGATGAACTGCTTCGTTAGGCTCTTCATCCTTTGGGCTGCTTCCAACGCATCTCTCTTTTATTAGACACTAAGTCTATTCTTTTATTTTGCATTTAGTTACTTTTCTTTTTCTGTTGGCTACTTATTACCCTAATTAGCATAACCTTGTCCCAACCTCACCTAACTATTGTGAGACCATCGGTTCCTGACTGAAATGGATTGTTGTTGGTATAGGCCACTTCTATTATCTTGCTTATTAACTTAATCCAAGATCTAGCCTCTTTTGTTATTTCTGCTCTATTTTCTTATTAACTTAACTTAAGTCTTCAAATAAGCCTTTTCTGTTCTTTCTACTTAATTATAATCTATGTTATAATTTTACTTTTAATTGTCACTTTTTATAATCTGTACATTATAAATAAAATTACAAGCGTCTCTTTTCTATTCTAGTCTCTCTTCTTTTATTATGATATTGAATTCTCTTTAATTCTCTTATATTATATGACAATCTTGGCTTGGGACTACGTCCGACTGTCACAAATTTACTTATCATAATAAGTGCATTACTTTTATTCTATTATCTGCACAGTAAATGCAGATCTTGGTACATGTCTGTTTATAACTTCTAGTCTTATCTAATAAATAACTTGATTCCTTCAATTCTTTACTTTATTTTCTTATATTCTAGGAAGTAGTTCTATTCTATTTGGTTGGTTACGAAAACTGCACTAAAAATTCGTTTTCATATTTTAATACTAAATAATGCTATAAACAATAATCCATAACTGCAAGATATTTCTTTTATTATTTCTTTACTTTTTAGATAATGCAAAATACAGTGGTTTCTCTATTTTACACTAATTTCCTTTTTCTTTTTTTATTCTTGCAATTACGTTTATCGTTATCTTTTAAATCTTAAACTATAGAAATGTATTCTCTTTTCTAAACCAACCAATTAATCTATCACCTACTTCCAAATCAAGTTATTAGATTTTCCCTTTTTATTTTTCCCCGTTTTAGCATAATTTTTTGCAAATTTATGTTTTTCTCATTTTATTTCAGCTTTACTTATTTTGCATCTAATTTATGTAAATCTAGTGTTCTTTCTATTTTAGTCCGTATTTGCGAATTTTTCTCTTTAACTAATTTATTCTCGCAAAAAGAAATAAAAATAAGCTAACAATTACAGGCTAAATTTCAACTTTTAAAATAGATGTAAATAACTTTAAATTTCTTATTTTTAGGCTTATGCCTTTCTCTAACTGTCAAGTCTAATATTAATTAGATATAAGCTTTCTTATATAATTTACAGTCTCAGCATAAACGTAAAAGATAATATAATTAAATCCACTCATAAACGTAAAAGATATTTAACGGGAATCTAACGATAATATATCATAAACGTAAAAGATATATAATTAAATCCACTCACCTGTCGTCCTTAGCTTTAAATCTCTATCTTCTAAAATTACTACGCCGTTCTACAACTTCTCACCTTTAATTTGTTGCAATTCCTCTATTTTGTTCACATATATTTTATTTGGATTTATTTGGTAAAGATTTGTGAGAAATAGGAGAAAGGAATGAAGAAAGAAGCCATTGTTTACTGTAAGAGAGGGATGAAGAAAGTGACCGTTGATGGAACGAATTACATTACGTTCTCTCTTATATAGATGAAGCCCACCAATTATCTAATTAATCCCCTAGTTAATTGATCCTTCAATTAATTTTTATGTACAGCAATATACTGCTTATATGTACACATTCAAATCTAGCTCAACTATTATTTATTTTCCTTATTAATTGACATTTTGTACTTATTACGTTACAATCCTAATTAATAGCCCCATTAATAGATTAACATGTTACCAGTATTAGTTAATTTCCTTAATTAATATTTCACACATTGTAACGTTTCATTAATTGGCATGTTAATTAATTCCACCATTCAATTAACATATATATTTAATATGCATATATATATATTATCCATATTTGAATTTGAAAATTTATTTTTTACATTTATACGTAAACCTCTTTAAATTGAGAGATCTGATATACACACACACACACATGTTATATATTAATCTCCAATATTAATTCACATATTAATTAATTGCACTTTTTAGCTAATTCTGTTTGCAATGTTAATTATTCCTCTTATTTTTTTCCTCTTACATCTAATTCTCTTAATAATTTACATTCATTACAAACATAATAAATTTGTTACTACTTTTATAAATATCCTATGAATTAATTACAAATGTTTATAATTGATAAAATTTCCATGTTTGCATATGTAATTGTTTCTGATGCTAAAACTTCAAACGACTATAACGTCTCCGTTTGAAGTCCATTCAGAAAAATTATATATGGAAGTTGATTAGAAAATTGCCACGAACACAATGGTATAAGTTTCTTGGTCAAATTCCAACATTAGCAAAATTCATTTTTCACTGTTTTCATAGTTATCAATTAAATTTATTTTAATTTAGTGTCAATAAAATGTGGGGTGTTACATTCTCCCACCCTTTAGGAAATTTCGTCCTCTAGATTCGACAAGGGTAAATTATGTAATTTCTCACATCAATCATAACCATTTTGTGTACATTCAATTTTGCGACCATCGGTGTTCTTGTGCAAAAGTGTTATTCAATACAAAGTATATGCATATACATGAATTTCTAAGCGGTACCTCCTATATGAATGCTTTTCTAATTTAAAAATTTATTTTAAAATATGATGCACACATCCTGAATATACTTGCAATTTCTATATGAATGCAATTTTTTTTTAAACTCAAAACATTTTTCATCCAATTTTTCCCACGCTCCTACTGAATATGGGTGTAGTTCAACGAATTTTTCATCCAAATCTTACCACACAACTTTTAATATTCGAATTTCAGAAAAATCTAATTTTTCGAACTCGATTTCTTATGTCAGAGAGAAGATAGAAAATGGAAAAACTTCACATTTTTCCATTTTACTTTTGCATACCTCTCTCTTCATACTTGGAACTTATGCCGTATCCTATAAAATCTCTATTTTCTTTCCCATGCACGGTTTACATAAAAAATGTTTTTCTTTTCAAACTTTTTCCCAAGCTTAATTTATGGGAAAGATGTATTTTTCTTTTGCAATTCTCATTTATTTCTATTGATGTTTCTGTTGCTTTCTTTAGCTCTTATCATTTTTCTTTTAGTTACCCTACATTTGCTTTTACTTACATAAGATATTTCCTAATAATTCATTACTTTAACATATTTTATTTTTCAAAAAAACTCATCTTCAAAACTACTTTATAACTAGAAAATATTTTCATATACTTATTTAAATAACAAGTGTATATAAAAACAACTTCAGAAATTATCTCCAAACCCCATTTGGGTTAAAACAGATGTTGCGTAAAACACCGTTACTACAATCCAAAAATACTAATATATGGATTCAATTAAAATAAATATTAATAAATCCCATATGCTATGTAAAAACATTTACTTTGAGAGTCGCCTATTATAACAATAGTGTCATAGTCTATGCTTCCTTTGTTTTTACTGAAAACATCTACTACAACAACAAATGTTGTAATCTACGGTTTCGATAATTAACACACTCTAAGTTTTTATATTTAAAATCTTTGTTTACCTAAAAGGAAACTAGCGAACTATACACGCTCTACAATTCTTCAAAAAGAATTTTACTTTTAACAAAATTTACATCCTATAAAAACCAATTTCATACCATTTTTTTTCTTTTCAAAAACCCAATATTTACTACCTCAAATATATTAACAATTATACTTTTCAACTTTTCAACTCCAAAAGTTTTATTTTATTGGGCTAGACATAAAGTGGATTTTCTTCTTACTAAAACCTCTTATTCCTTCCAAAACAAAAACACTCTCCCTAATATCCCTAGGGAACTTTCCCACTTTCTATAACATATGGATACCAATCTTCTCTCAAAACATGGCTTATTGTACACTATAAATCTATAATAACATAGGGCTCAATATACTTGGGTCATCCCAAACCCAACTAGCAAACTATGCACAAATATACTTCTAAAAACTTTCTATATGTTAAAATCTATAATTGGGGACTGTTTGGATATTAGTACATAATATATTTTTATTTTATTCAAAAATACAAATACGTTCACTCACTATATACCAAGGAATCCTAAACCTAGGCTCTGATACCAAATGTAACAACCCGAATTCTAGTAGGTCCGGATTTTTAGCAAAAATGTTAGAATCCAATCCCACTAAATCCCGAGTTAGGTTTCTAGTATCCTACAAATAGGCAAAGATAAATATATCAGAGCTCAGATAAATATCTCATAGTAGAACTGACTAAAATATAATAGTAATTAAATACTCACCAATATAATAACACTTTTTAAACAAGTGTCTCAAAACTGGAAAGTCTCTACCACCTACCTAACCTGTAGGATGTTATGAGGAGGGGGTCAAAACTAAGTTCTGGTGAACGGAGAAATTATACACTTCTAAGCTTAATTTACATATACAATTTTATTTCCAATTACTATTATATTAGGTTCATTGAGTTTATAATACTCTCAACTGTATGCGTGAATCGTTCCCATCTACTCCCTAGTAGATTAAAACCTAATAACCGATATATATGTAGCTATATGCCCAACGACCGCATCGGTCCTAGGTACTACCCATAGTACCTTCCGTATCCTCCTCGCAAAGGACTCCATCATCTTGCTTCTATGGCGTTCTATGACTACATCTATAAAGGACTGCCTCGTAAGGCCTACAATACGGATGTTCTGTCGTCTACTATAAAAACGTAAAACTGCGTCTGCACTAGTCTCTACTAATGCTCGGACATCCACAATGTACCACCCAGTGCATACCTTGAGGATTATACGTAATCGTTCTGTCTGCTACCTGTATCCCGCTTAACAAGGTCTACCTTGTACGGAACTCTGTCGGGGATTTTCTATTTCGGTAAAGGACTACCTTGTTAGGCCTACAATACAGATATTCTATTTGGTCTGTCCCTTTTCTTATCATAGCTATGGCCCCATGCAGCCACCCCTCAACTAATCGAAAGACCTCTAAAGAGCTAAGTGGTTGTGCCCTACTGCAAACAATCTAAACATCCAATTGGTTGCGCCCCTTATCTAATGTCTCGATAGTGAAAGGTTCATTGGACTGTTGGTTTAACTCTAGTCTTTCCCAAACTCGCTTCTTGGTTTTGATGCTGGCCCGATATCCGCACGTGACTATCCTTTTGGGTCCTGCCCACTAAAACATACTTGCAAGTACTGGGACGTACGAATATCCTACTCGAAACATTAACCCCTTTTGACTGCCTACAAAGGTCTTGCCATGAAAAAAGCAGTCAAGGCGAACTCTTTTGATGGAATACCTACAGACCTGCCTCTGGAGGACTGCTTCATTATGCCTACCCTAGAGGGCCATCCTAGAGTACCCTCACGTCCCGTTGAAGTCTCGTACTTCCTTCTTGCCCAAAATAACTAAGTTGAATGTGCTTCTTCTGTGCTGAAATCTACTTTAGAAACTACTTTAGAAATTATTTCATATACTTATTTAAATAACAAGTGTATATAAAAACTACTTTAGAAATTATCTCCAAACCCCATTTGGGTCAAAATAGATGTTGCGTAAAACACCGTTATTACAATCCAAAAATACTAATATATGGATTCGATTAAAATAAATAGTGATAAATCCCATATGCTATGTAAAAACATTTACTTTGAGAGTCGCCTACTATAACAATAGTGTCATAGTCTATGCTTCCTTTATTTTTACTGAAAACATCTACTACAACAACAAATGTTGTAATCTACGGTTTCGATAATTAACACACTCTAAGTTTTTATATTTAAAATCTTTGTTTACCTAAAAGGAAACTAGCGAGCTATACACGCTCTATAATTCTTCAAAAAGAATTTTACTTTTAACAAAATTTACATCCTATAAAAACTAATTTCATACCACTTATTTTTTTTCAAAAACCCAATATTTACTACCTCAAATATATTAACAATTATACTTTTCAACTTTTCAACTCCAAAAGTTTTATTTTATTGGGCTAGACATAAATTGGATTTTCCTCTTACTAAAACCTCTTATTCCTTCCAAAACAAAAACACTCTCCCTACTATCCCTAGGGAACTTTCCCACTTCCTATAACATATGGATACCAATCTTCTCTCAAAACATGGCTTATTGTACACTATAAATCTATAATAACATAGGGCTCAATATACTTGGGTCATCCCTAACCCAACTAGCAAACTATGGACAAATATACTTCTAAAAACTTTCTATATGTTAAAATCTATAATTGAGGACTGTTTGGATTTTAGTACATAATATATTTTTATTTTATTCAAAAATACAAATACGTTCACTCACTACCTACCAAGGAATCCTAAACCTAGGCTCTGATACCAAATGTAACAACCCGAATTCTAGTGGGTCCGGATTTTTAGCAAAAATGTTAAAATCCAATCCCACTGAAGCCCGAGTTGGGTTTCTAGTATCCTACAAATAGGCAAAGATAAATATATCAGAGCTCAGATAAATATCTCATAGTAGAACTGACTAAAATATAATAGTAATTAAATACTCACCAATATAATAACACTTTTTAAACAAGTGTCTCAAAACTGGAAAGTCTCTACCACCTACCTAACCTGTAGGATGTTATGAGGAGGGGGTCAAAACTAAGTTCTGGTGAACGGAGAAATTATACACTTCTAAGCTTAATTTACATATACAATTTTATTTCCAATTACTATTATATTAGGTTCATTGAGTTTATAATACTCTCAACTGTATGCGTGAATCGTTCCCATCTTCTCCCTAGTAGATTAAAACCTAATAACCGATATATATGTAGCTATATGCCCAACGACCGCATCGGTCCTAGGTACTACCCATAGTACCTTCCGTATCCTCCTCGCAAAGGACTCCATCATCTTGCTTCTATGGCGTTCTATGACTACATCTATAAAGGACTACCTCGTAAGGCCTACAATACGGATGTTCCGTCGTCTACTATAAAAACGTAAAACTGCGTCCGCACTAGTCTATACTAATGCTCGAACATCCACAATGTACCACCCAATTCATACCTTGAGGATTTTGATGCTGGCTCGATATCCGCACGCGACTATCCTTTTGGGTCCTGCCCACTAAAACATACCTGCAAGTACTGGGACGTACGAATATCCTACTGAAACATCAACCCCTTTTGACTGCCTACAAAGGTCTTGCCATGCAAAAAGCAGCCAAGGCGTACTCTTTTGATGGAAAACCTACAGACCTGCCTCTGGAGGACTGCTTCATTATGCCTACCCTAGAGGGCCATCCTAGAGTACCCTCACATCCCGTTGAAGTCTCGTACTTCCTTCTTGCCCAAAATAACTAAGTTGAATGTGCTTCTTCTGTGCTGAAATCTACTTTAAAAACTACTTTAGAAATTATTTCATATACTTATTTAAATAATAAGTGTACATAAAAACTACTTCAGAAATTATCTCCAAACCCCATTTGGGTCAAAACAGATGTTGCGTAAAACACCGTTACTACAATCCAAAAATACTAATATATGGATTCAATTAAAATAAATATTAATAAATCCCATATGCTATGTAAAAACATTTACTTTGAGAGTCGCCTACTATAACAATATTGTCATAGTCTATGCTTCCTTTATTTTTACTGAAAACATCTACTACAACAACAAATGTTGTAATCTACGGTTTCGATAATTAACACACTCTAAGTTTTTATATTTAAAATCTTTGTTTACCTACAAGCAAACTAGCGAGCTATACACGCTCTATAATTCTTCAAAAAGAATTTTACTTTCAACAAAATTTACATCCTATAAAAACCAATTTCATACCACTTATATTTTTTCAAAAACCCAATATTTACTACCTCAAATATATTAACAATTATACTTTTCAACTTTTCAACTCCAAAAGTTTTATTTTATTGGGCTAGACATAAAGTGAATTTTCTTCTTACTAAAACCTCTTATTCCTTCCAAAACAAAAACACTCTCCCTACTATCCCTAGGGAACTTTCCCACTTCCTATAACATATGGATACCAATCTTCTCTCAAAAAATGGCTTATTGTAGATTATAAATCTATAATAACATAGGGCTCAATATACTTGGGTCATCCCAAACCCAACTAGCAAACTATGCACAAATATACTTCTAAAAACTTTCTATATGTTAAAATCTATAATTGGGGACTGTTTGGATTTTAGTACATAATATTTTTTTTATTTTATTCAAAAATACAAATACGTTCACTCACTATCTACCAAGGAATCCTAAACCTAGGCTCTGATACCAAATGTAACAACCCGAATTCTAGTTGGTCCGGATTTTTAGCAAAAACGTTAAAATCCAATCTCACTGAAGCCCGATTTGGGTTTCTAGTATCCTGCAAATAGGCAAAGATAAATATGTCAGAGCTCAGATAAATATCTCATAGTAGAACTGACTAAAATATAATAGTAATTAAATACTCACCAATATAATAACACTTTTTAAACAAGTGTCTCAAAGCTGGAAAGTCTCTACCACCTACCTAACCTGTAGGATGTTATGAGAAGGGGGTCAAAACTAAGTTCTGGTGAATGGAGAAATTATACACTTCTAAGCTTAATTTACATATACAATTTTATTTCCAATTACTATTATATTAGGTTCATTGAGTTTATAATACTCTCAACTGTATGTGTGAATCGTTCTCATCTACTCCCTAGTAGATTAAAACCTAATAACCGATATATATGTAGCTATATGCCCAACAACCGCATCGGTCCTAGGTACTACCCATAGTACCTTCCGTATCCTCCTCGCAAAGGACTCCATCATCTTACTTCTATGGCGTTCTATGACTACATCTATAAAGGACTACCTCGTAAGGCCTACAATACGGATGTTCCGTCGTCTACTATAAAAACGTAAAACTGCGTCCGCACTAGTCTATACTAATGCTCGGACATCCACAATGTACCACCCAGTGCATACCTTGAGGATTATACGTAATCGTTCTGTCTGCTACCTGTATCCCGCTTAACAAGGTCTACCTTGTACGGAACTCAGTCGGGGATTTTCTATTTCGGTAAAGGACTGCCTTGTTAGGCCTACAATACAGATATTCTACTTGGTCGGTCCCTTTTCTTATCATAGCTATGGCCCCATGCAGCCACCCCTCAAATAATCGAAAGACCTCTAAAGAGCTAAGTGGTTGTGCCCTGCTGCAAACAATCTAAACATCCAATTGGCTGCGCCCCTCATCCAATGTCTCGATAGTGAAAGGTTCATTGGACTGTTGGTTTAACTCTAGTCTTTCCCAAACTCGCTTCTTGGTTTTGATGCTGGTCCGATATTCGCACGCGACTATCCTTTTGGGTCCTGCCCACTAAAACATACTTGCAAGTACTGGGACGTACGAATATCCTACTCGAAACATAAACCCCTTTTGACTGCCTACAAAGGTCTTGCCATGCAAAAAGCAGTCAAGGCGTACTCTTTTGATGGAATACCTACAGACATGCCTCTGGAGGACTGCTTCATTATGCCTACCCCAGAGGGCCATCCTAGAGTACCCTCACGTCCCGTTGAAGTCTCGTACTTCCTTCTTGCCCAAAATAACTAAGTTGAACGTGCTTCTTCTGTGTTGAAATCTGTGACAAACTGCTTCATTAGGCTCTTCATCCTTTGGGCTGCTTCAAACGCATCTCACTCTTTTATTAAATCCGAAGTCTATTCTTTTATTTTGCGTTTAGTTACTTTTCTTATTCTGTTGGATACTTATTTACCCTAATTAGCATAGTCCCAGCCTCACCTAACTATTGTGAGTCCATCGGTTCCTGACTGAAAGGGATCGCTGTTGGTATGGGCCACTTCTATTATCTTGCTTGTTAACTTAATCCAAGATTTAAGTTTATTGTAATGACCCAAGATTTTAGGAATTTATTTTGAAAATATAAATAAGTTTAAAATAATTTTTAAACCAATTTTAAAGGGGAATTGATATGGCTTGATATGGTGTAACTATATGTGTGTACATGTGTGCACAGGGAATACACATGAATTGAAGCTAAATTCCTGAATGATATGAATGAACATATGTTGATGTGTATTAAAAAAAAAAAATATATATATATACAGAGAAATAAAGTAAATCCTTAAAGGCTATATGCAAAAATATATATGGATGCTACTGATTGTATTTGAGTGTACATATGCATGTGTGTCAGTACAAAATAATGTATAGATATATATGTGTGTACTAATTATTTCTGTAAGACTTATATATACATATATGTATGCTAATCAAATACTAGAGTTCAAATCACCAACTGTGACGACCCAACTTTCTATCACCAGAAAGTGGCATCATCTTTAAGAAAGAAAGTGATAGAAAAGAGAAAAGATAAAGAAGAAAGAATAAACAACATCAGAATCTCAACAGCGGAACGAATAAATTATATTAATCACATAAATATTACATAATATACAACATCAATCAGAGTTACACAGATAATACAACACATACTAGACAGTTATAAACACCTGTTTAGTTAATACAACTCGATACAACTCAAATACAACACAGAGATACCAACACAGCGGAACACTATATATATATATCTACGCTGAAGCCTCCTGCTCCATTGCTCCTCCAGAATTTTTCAAAGCTAACCTAAATCCTTTGGCTACTCGTAAAAATTTGAGTACCCGAGAGTTTAAGAAAAACAGAAATAAACTCCGGGTCAGACATGGGTCTGGTGTGAGTAACAGGTTAAAGTTGCATAACTTTCAAAATCATTTGAAACAAAGGAGTAATCCTTTTATAAATAAATAAAGGAAGTACATGCTATTTAAGTGAAAGCTAAAAATAGAAAAATAAGATAAAATAGAGATATGCTTTGTATAGGCAGAATTAGGAAGAATATTTGATAAATAATGAAAATCAAGTCACACTTTTAACATGATAGTAGACAAGAGGAAAAGCATTTTTGGAAAAGCAAAATTTCTGAAATTAACCAAAAAGGTTATAACCACTTTTCTCTTCACAAACTTAAGCCGGGGAGGGTAAGATTTTGGGTTTAGATAAAATGCAAATGGCATGATTTCTGATGGGCAAAAATGACTTTAGCTAGTGCCTTAAACCCTAAGAAGGACCCTGCATAAATAAGCAGTGATATGAGGAACCTTCTCTTCTTCCCGAATAGCTCTTGAGAAAAATATATATATTACCTAAATATAAAACAAGTGAAGAAAAGGGTTTGAGGGCAGAAGCTTACCAATCAACTAGGAAGTGAAAGACAGCTAGGTGAGAAAACTCACTCAAAATCTAAGGAACTAAGTCCTAATGAAGGCAGCCAGTTTATAAGTTAATTTTTATTAAAAATGTATTTTCATATGTGATTGTTTATCTGTGATTTCAGAGATGAAAATGTTTTGATTTTTATTTGGTTGTTCTGCTTGTTTTATTATATGAAAGTTCTAAGTATTATTAGTATATATATGTTTTAAAAACCCAGATCTCTCTCTGATATGTTAATGTTTAGAAAAATAAGTAAATACCCAGAGAATCAAATGTTGAATATAGGCAAGTAGTGTTGGTTTTGGCTCAACCCAGAAAATATAAACATGTTAAGCTGCAATATACTTATGTATAGGTGCTGAAGCTTGAGACAAAAAGGAATTAGGGGTGAAATAGGGTTGCCTATGTGCTGATGCTCCTGATTCAATGAAAATATATAAATATTCATACACATAGCAAATAAATTTTGTGATTCAGTGAAACTTGGTCATTCTGAGTTTAATTTAAGCACAGATGTTTGCAAAAAGAAAAACTCCCTCAAAAAGCCATAAGCCAATGTTAGTTGTCTATACCCCTTTTAAAATTGCAAAGAATATATATATATATATATATATATATATGCAGAATCTTATTTAATAGACACCTATGTTTATTTGCCTGTTTGTCTCTGTTTGGTTATGAATGACGTGGAATGCCATGGCATGAATGTTTATTTTAGTGAAATGATTCACTGAATGGTTTAGTCATGAAAAATCAAAAGTATTATTATTAACTTAAAACTGATTAGGAGATGGGGTCAAGAGCACTATAGGAATGACTTGTGTTCTTGAGTAATACAAGTTGACACATGGCTTGTTTAAGTCCTGAGATCTTTGTGTAATGGAGTGAATTAGTCCATTACAGTGTGTCCATTGATTCATATAATTGCAAATGAGACCAAGATAGTTAAATATATCAATGTGAGAAAATTTGATATAAGAAGGAACTAGAGTTTTCCTGGAAGAAATCTGAGAGGGGAATAAATGATTTAATTCATTTTGGTGATTTCCTGTTTTTGTATGCATGCTTATTTGATTTTGACTGATCTGTATGAATGTATGCTTATTTCACATCTTTATAGGGTTTTTGGAAAGAAAGATTCAGGTGTGCACATGCACACTGACACAGAACATGCACACATGACTTATTTGTTTTCTAAAGGCAGAGTTTCATACATATATACATGTTTCAACTTTAACTTGATTTATAAATTGTTTTAGTGGATTTTCTCATACCATACATGTGTCTGACCCTAGTGTGCTAATGGCATATGGGGTGTCTCATTTAATATAGGGCAACTTCAAATGCATTTTCAGGGACTGCAGCAACTAAGTAAGAGTAGGAGCAAGGCTTTGAGAATAAGATTATAGCATGCTAAAATTAATTAGATAAGAGCTTAAATGATGAAATCAACATGTATTGATACTTTTAAATTGTCACATGTATTAAGTACTGAATGTTGGATGGATATTTTGCTAAGTATTTTGCTAAGGAATTGTCTTGTAATTGGAGTTTATAAATTTAGTGATTATTTGAAAAGTTAAAGAAGCTAACCTATGATTTGTAAGTAAATATGAGCAAGAACTCTATGATAAAAAGGGCGGTTACATTTTATAAATGTATTAGTCAATCTTGAGTCTTTGAAAAGGGTTAAGTTTTGGGGAAATCTGGATAGTTGAATCTTAGTAAACTATATGATTTATTCTCCCATCATAACATTTGCATACAAGAGTTGATAGGCATAGAGAAAATGTATTTATGTGTCTGCAATGTTTCCCTAATTCAATTTGTTCTACGCAAATGTTTTATACCTTGTTTTTGAATAAAAGGAAAAATCTGTAATATAGGAGTTGAAAGCCATGTCCATAACAGTTTCATATATATATATGCACCTTTAAATACGTTTTGGTCAGATATTAGCACACTAGTTATCCTTGTATTTTAACATAAGTCTGAATTCCTTTTCACTAAGGCTTTGATCAAAATGCATTTTTAAGACCCTATGGGTTAAACCAGAACAAAGAGTCTGGTTGAACCATGTTTTGGATACCCATGGTCTCAGGAAACCCACTTAAGTTTGCATTTCATTTAGCTTAGCATCATGGCATCAAAGAATTAAGTTTTTGAAATATGATACCCCACTTAAAAATATTCCAGAAAAGAGATTGTACTCTAGGCAGATTTTATAAGAAAATCAAACATGGATAATGATATAAACTTCTATCATTTTTCAGAGCAAAAGCACTACACCATCAATTTATGGGTAATCATAACACAAATATATTGTTTATAGGAATTACACTTCATTGAGAATCCAACAAGCAATCAAGGGTTAAAAATCATGTTGTTACCTATATGGATGAAATTTTATTGTATGAATTAAATTGAACTATGTGTGGATTGATTAGATTTTATCAATCAAATTATCGTCTTGTTTACCATAACTCTGATTCAAACAAGAGAGGCACATGCATCTTCACATGTATGTGCATATCCTTATGAATATACTGATATATTTATATTGGTAAAGATTTTGATCCTGGATAAGTTGTATAGATAAAAAGAAAAAAAAATGAGTCTAGGCTTCAGAAATATATATATGAATATATATATATATATATATATCTATCTAAAAAAAATCCTTACAAATTCAGGTATAAAAAGAGAGGGTCGTTTCATTTATTAAAATAAGCCTCTTCTGTTATTTCTGCTCTATTTGCTTATTAACTTAATTTAAGTCTTAAAATAAACCTTTTTCTGTTCATTCTACTTAATTATAATCTATGTTATAATTTACTTTTAATTGTCACCTCTATTTTCTTTTATAATCTGTACATTATAAATATAATTACAAGCGTCTCTTTTCTATTCTAGTCTCTCTTCTTTTATTATGATATTGAATTCTCTTATATTATATGACAATCTTCGCTTGGGACTACGTCCAACTGCAATAAATTAACTTATCATAATAACTGCATTACTTTTATTCTATTATCTGCGCAGTAAATGCAGATCTAGGTACATTTCTGTTTATAGCTTCTAGTCTTATCTAATAATTAACTTGATTCCTTCAATTCTTTACTTTATTTTCTTATATTCTAGAAAGTAGTTCTATTCTATTTGGTTGGTTACGAAACTGTACTAAAAATCCATTTTCATATTTTAGTATTAAATAATGCTATAAACAATAATACATAATTTCAAGATATTTCTTTTATTATTTCTTACTTTTTGGATAGTGCAAAATACAGTGGTTTCTTTATTTTACACCAATTCCCTTTTTCTTTCTTTTATTCTTGCAATTACGTTTATCGTTATCTTTTAAATATTAAACTATAGAAATGTATTCTCTTTTCTAAACTAACCAATTAATCTATCACTTACTTCCAAATAAAGTTATTAGATTTTCCCTTTTTATTTATTTTTTCCCATTTTAGCATAATTTACTGCAAATTTCTATTTTTCTCTTTTTATTTCAGCTTTTCTTATTTTACATCTAATTTCTGTAAATCTAGTGTTCTTTCTATTTTAGTCCGTATTTGCGAATTTTTCTCTTTAACTAATTTATTCGCGTAAAAAGGAATAAAAAGAAGCTAATATTTACAGGCTAAATTTCAACTTTTAAAATAGATGTAAATAACTGTAAATTTCTTACTTTTAGGCTTATGCCTTTCTCTAACCATCAAGGCTAATATTAATTAAATATAAGCTTTCTTATACAATTTATAGTCTCAGCATAACTAATTAATAGAATTAATTACTAAACTAAATACTAAATAAAATTATTTAATGGGAATCTAACGATAATATATCATAAACGTAAAAGATATATAATTAAATCCATTCACTTTTCGTCCTTAGCTTTAAATCTCTATCTTCTAAAATTACTACGCCGTTCTACAACTTCACCCCTTTAATTTGTTGCAATTCCTCTATTTTGTTCAAATATATTTTATTTGGGTTTATTTGGTGAAGATTTGTGAGAAATAGGAGAAAAGAATGAAGAAAGAAGCCATTGTTTACTGTAAGAGAGAGATAAAGAAAGTGACTGCTGATGGAATGAATTACATTACTTTCTCTCTTATATAAATGCAGCCCACCAATTATTTAATTAATCCTCTACTTAATTGATCCTTCAATTAATTTTTATGTGCAGCAATATACTGATTATATGTACACATTCAAATCTAGATCAACTATTATTTTTTTTCCTTATTAATTGACATTTTCTACTGATTATGTTACAATCCTAATTAATAGCCCCATTAATAGATTTACATGTCACCTCTATTAGTTAATTTCCTTAATTAATATTTTACACATTTTAACGTTTCGTTAATTGCATGTCAATTAATTCCACCATTCAATTAACATATATATTTAATATGTATATACATTTTTTTATCCAGATTTGAATTTGAACATTTATTTGTTACATTTATACGTAAACCTCTTTAAATTGAGGGTTCTTATATATATATATATACACGTTATATATTAATCTCCAATATTAATTCACATATTAATTAATTGCACTTTTTAGCTGATTTTGTTTGCAATGTTAGTTATTCCCCTTTTTTTTCCTCTTACATCTAATTCTCTTAATAATTTACATTCATTACAGACATAATAAATTTGTTACTACTTTTATAAATATCCTATCAATTAATTGCAAATGTTTATAATTGATAAAATTTCCCTGTTTGCATATGTAATTGTTTATAACGCTAAAACTTCAAACGACTATAACTTCTCTGTTTGAAGTCCATTCAGAAAACATTGTATATGAAAGTTGATTAGAAAATTGCCACTAACACAACAGTATAAGTTTCATGGTCAAATTCCAACATTAGCAAAATTTATGTTTCATTGTTATCATAGTTATCAATTAAATTTATTTTAATTTAACTGTCAATAAAATGTGGGGTGTTACAGCCCAGGGCATTGAAGCAAATCCAGAGCAAATAACGGCATTACGTGAAGCCCAAGCCCCTAAGAATAAGAGAGAATTTCAAAGTTTAAATGTAAAAGTCACAGCACTAAGCCGTTTTATCTCAAAAGCTACAGACAAGTGTATCCCATTCTTTGACGCGCTAAACAAGGCAAAGAAAAACTTTGAATGGAGTGAAGCTTGTCAGACAGCCTTCGAGGAACTACTGCGACATATGGAAACTCCTTTAGTCTTATCAAAACCTGTCGATAGAGAAGACTTATTCATTTACTTAGCAATTTCCCTGCATGCATTGAGCGCAGCTCTCATATAGGAAAAAGCGAGGATCCAATGACTTGTGTACTACATTAGCAAGCGATTCACCAAAGCCGAGAAGGATTACCCAAAATTAGAGAAGCGAGCATATTGCCTTTTGATCGCATCCCAAAATTGTCGCCATACTTCCAAGCTCATCCAATTAAAGTATTGACCGACCAGCCATTAAATCAAATTTTATACCGACCAGAAAGATCCGGGCGATTACTTAAGTGGAACCTAGAGTTGAGTCAATATGATATCACTTACCACTTAAGGAAGGCAATCAATGGGCAAGCGCTGGCCGATTTCATTGCTGTGTTCACAATATGGGACGATGAAGAGGAATATCAGTCGTAAGTAGACACACAATGGAAGATTTTTGTCGTCTGAGTATCGAACAACTCCTGCTCGAGCGAAGTGGTAATGCTTGAAACCTTAAAGAGGGGGCCATTAGCTATGGTCTACGTCTGGAATTCCTTGCGAAGAACAACAAGGCGGAATACGATGAAGTGATCGCAGGGCTGAAGGTTGTGAAGGAACTCAAAATAAAGCCTGTTCATATATATAGTGACTCCCAGCTGGTTGTGTGTCCAGTGAAAGGAGAGTATCAGGCGCGTGGCGAGAATCTGGCTCCATATCTCTCTGAAGTGCAAGAGATACTGAGCGACATTGAACATTACACCATAACCCACATACCGCAGGAGAAAAACACCAAGGCAGACTTTTTGGCCAAAGTGGCAAGCTCCGAAGAAGCTCAATCATTGGGAGTTGTCCCGGTCGAAACCCTAACCAATCCAATCATTAACGAAATGGATGTAGAGTGGATTCTCGAGACCACTATGGAACCAAGCATGTGGATGACACCAATAAAAGATTATCTTATGGCGAGAACTCTTTCGGCGGACCGAAACCAGCAAAGAAATTACTCAGGAAGGCATCGTGATTCATGATACATGATGGAATACTCTATCGAATGGGATTCTCGACCCCTCTACTCAGGTGTGCGACTGAAGATGAAGCATACCGAATCTCAGAAGAAGTGCACGAAGGAGAGTGTGGAGACCACACTAGGGGGCAGACTCTGGCAAAGAAAGTTCTTCAATACGGGTATTTCTAGGCAACAGTAAACAACGATGCCGTAGATCATGCCAGGAGATGTGATCGTTGTTAAAGATTCAAAGAGATTAAGAGAACTCCATCAACAAAACTAACACAAGTGGTGAGCCCATGGCCGTTTGCGATATGGGGGATCGATTTGATTGGTGCCCTTCCGATGGAAAAAGGAGGAGGCAATAGTGGTCGTAGATTATTTCATGGAATGGGCCGAAGCGGAACCGCTGGCCACCATAACCACAAAGAAAGTTATTAACTTCGTTACTAAAAATATCATTTGCAGGTTTGGCGTGCCACAGAAAATCATCACTGATAATGGAATGCAATTCGAGAGTGCTGAGTTCAAGAACTTTTGCAAGCGCTTCCGAATTGAGAAGAGGTTTTCCACAGTGGCTCATCCACAGGCAAACGTGCAAGTGGAGGCAATAAACAAGATCATCATGTCCACCATCAAAAAGTGATTGACAAAAGCAAAGGGAAACTGGGTTGATGAGCTTTCGCTCGCATATGGGCTTACATGACAACACACAAAGCTGCTACCGTCCACACTCCGTTTGCATTGGTGTATGGTTCAGAGGCAACGATTCCTACCGAACTTGAAGTCCCCTCTCACCGAAGGCTAAATTTGAACCAAAAACAAAACGAGCAACTCCTACTCGAATCACTTGACATAGTCAATGAAAAGAGACAGGAAGCAGAATTGAGAATCGCCGCCCACCAAAAAGGGGTCCCTCGATACTTCAACTCCAAAGTTCACAGTCAAACATTCGAATTTGGCGATCTCGTGCTCAACTGAGTTTATCGGTCCCGGGAGCCTTCGGACGGAATTGGGAAGGAACATTCGTCATTCATCACGGGATTGATGGGACCTTCAAGCTGACTATCGACGGGACCGTGATTCCTAGAGCCTGGAACAGCGAATCACTCCGCCAATATTTCATTTAAAAGCAACTTTATGTATTTTCTTATTTTTCAGTAAATAAGCCATTACGGGAATGCCGGTGGTGTTGTAAATAGGCAAAGAATCTGCCATGCTTTTCTTACTAAAGTCTCCATTTTGAACCATTCAAATTATGTGTCCGATAATTACTCGACGAGCCGGCGGGAGTAAACCGACTCAAACCGTTGGATCGACGGAACCCAATCCTGGCCATATGAGAAATGATGCCGCCTCGGCTGCATCAAGAGGGCCACGAGCCCATGTTACTCACATCACCCAGCAATAAGGCAACATCAAAAAACTTCATAATCAAGCTTCTCGCATTGCCCGAAGGCAACGCCAAGGAGCCCCAGATTCAAGTTTCTTGCATTGCCCGGAGATAGGCAACGACGAGGAACCCAAAACAAAAGCATCTCACGTTGCCCAGAGATAGCAACGCCGGGGAGCCCTAGATTCAAGTTTTTCGCGTCGCCCGGAGATAGACGACGCCGAGGTACTCAAGACGCAAGCTTCTCGCATTGCCCGAAGATAGGCAACGCCAAGGAGCCCCAGATTCAAGCTTCTCGCATCGACCGAAGATAGGCGATGCCGAGGAACTCAAGATGCAAGCTTCTTGCGTTTCCTGAAGATAGGAAACATCGAGGAATCCCAGATTCAAGTTTCTCGCATCGCCTAGAGATAGGCGACGCCGAGGAACTCAAGACGCAAGTTTCTCGCGTTCCCTGGAGATAGGCAACGTCGAGAAGCCCTAGATTCAAGCTTCCCGCGTCAACCAGAGATAGGCAATGATGAGGAACTCCAGATTTCTAGCTTCTCGCGTCGCCCGTAGATAGGCAACGTCAAGGAAACCCAACAACTCGCACTCCCCGGGAACAAGCAATGCTAAGCAATCCCAGAAGCCGCGCACTTGAGGGTAAACTACTCGCACTGCTCAGAGGCTTTGGATACTTGGAGTTTGTTTGGTGTGAACAGCCCTGTGAACTATGGTGCATATACCTACAAAAAGACAAAAACAACTGAATGCAAACGCTACACAAGTCCTGTCACTTCAAACGACAATAAACAAGTTTCATCTCAAAAGTCCTAAGCGAGAGTTAGCTTCCTAAGGAAAATTTGAAAATTTCCCAGAGACAACATCATTGAAGAGTACATATGAAATGAAAATTTGAAAAATCCTCTAAGTGCTGTTAGCAAAAGTATGAAATGAAACATACGTGTGCACACAGAGTATGTACAAAAAGATTGATAAGGATAAAGTCAAAATGCCATTGTATTGTCGGCAATCTTATGAACACAAAATCAAAATGTGGGGGCTGTACCTACACAGCATCGGGCAACAAAAAAATTATTATTATTATTACAGACTCCATGATCAAGACCCAAAATACATACCCGACACTTAGGCATAAGAGCACAAAAAGACACATAACCAGTCAAGTCGCTTACAAGCCACATAGAAAAAAACAGCCCCTCCTCGAACAAGCCATTCAATGCCTTTTACCATCGCTTCCTTTCCCGCCTCTAGTGGGAAACTTTTGCTTCTTTTCTGGAGAAGTGTCGCTTCCAGTAATGTCGACTTGTATTTCTTCAGCGATCTCCACCTCCTCCGAGTGCTTTCCAATAGAGAGTCCCGACCCCTTACGCTTTCTCCGCTTCTAGGAACTCTTCGAGGTTTTGACCGCCTCCACTTTCTCTTTCTTGACAACAAACAAGTCATGCGAAGTCTTCAGTGGCTGCTCTGTCAGTGTCTCCTACTCTTTTGCCTCAACGGCAGTCATATCACCTTTAAGGGACGCCGAAGGATCATCCATCCATGAAGCGCCTCAATATTTCTAGCCTCCAGTCTCGGCTGCAAGCAAGGTATTGATGTGGGGGCAGGAACAGGAACAAACATAATTTCAGAAGATGTAAAGAGAGCAGTATGCACAAGCGCCGAAGTAACAGGCACGTCAATAGGAAGAGTAGAGGGACCTATAAGATCAAAAAGAAAAGCATTAAACTCCTCTTGCTCTTGTAGCATAAGTGGAGTCCCCCGAATTCGAGGTAGGAGTGATCATTATCTGCATCGGAGGTAGGCTCACGGATGACAACTTCAAACTCATTTCCTTCACCTCCTTTGGAAATCTCTACCAAATGGGGAACATCATCGAGCCCTGAACTCGTCGGCTGATGATGAGGTTGCCTTGAAGGTTCACCTACATTAGTGATTAGAGACTTGGTAGGTGCACCAGTGGCAACCATTAGAGCCGCTTCGGCGGTTTCCATCTCCCGTTCAGCTCGGAGAATTTCTAGGCCTTCAAGTAACGTCTTCTTGGATTGCTCATTCAGATATGCATCCCGCAACTCCTGATCTGTATATACATCGCCGTTCTCGGCAAAATGAAATAGGATTTCCTCCTATACAAGGGCAAGAGTGCATGGGAACTTCAGGCTAAGATAAGAGAGACTCCCTTGATGCAATATAGAGTTGACATAGAAATTCAGGATCATCGAGTCTAGTTTCTCCATCTTCTGGTCAAAATATGATGGAGCTTTAGAAAATTTGCCATCACCGCAGCCTTCTCCCTCTCAATTGCAGTTTTGTCAACATTAAGTTGTACAACCTGAGTTTGTAATCTTGCAATTGTCCCCTGCAACTCCTTAATTGTCTTGGCATAATCGGAGATTGGTTTGGTATGCCCCTCTACAACCAGATTGTGGTCGGCAATTGTCTTCTTTTGGGCTTCGATAATAGCATTGCAGGCAACCACATCTTCCTTCAGCTTGGCTTCTTCCGCATGCATCTTTTTAATTTCATCTACCCAGACGATTTCGGCTCTCGCGTGCGCATGTTTCATCTCCTGCATCAAGCTGGCAGTCCTCGTACTGTCCTGTAGTGCTGCCTCTTTTTCCTCCTCCAGTTGTTTAATTCTAGCATCCCGATCGGTTAGTGCCTTTTGGAAATCATCTTTTTCTGATTTGAAGGAAAGGATCTCCTTATAGTTATTCCTGTTAGTATCAGCTAGTTGTTTACAAAGCCTCTCCCACTTCTCACCCTGCTCCAAATCAGCCTGAATGCCTTGAAGGCATTGCATATAAGAGTCCCTGTGAATGGGATGAATGTACATATCAAACTTAACACCTTTTAGAAACCAACCTGGAAGAGCCGCCTCAAGCTTAGGTAGGCCTGCGGGAAGAATGTAGGCCGGTCTCCGATGAGGATGAGAAGGAACAGGGCAGTAGCAACAACAGAAGAAGATGAGACATGCGTTGAAGGTGGAATGGGGGCAGAATAAGTGGCAATCTCTTGTCCCATCGAAGTATGTTTCAGAACAATTTCGGAAGGGTGGGAGCGATGATCGAGCTTAGACTTCTTCGATGACTCTTCCCTTTCATCGTGAGACCGTTTCCTCTCGTAACTACCTCTATGCGGGCGATACTTACCCTTTTCCACTTGATGACGGGTTTCTACCTCAAGTTTTTTCCTCTACCTATATTCTTCCTCTGACTCCCGAACTTGGTGGCGATTGAAAGAATGTTTCGAGTATCGTTGCGAATCGGTGTAATCCTAGAAGTCATCATAAAGACCGCGCCCTCTCATCATACCTGAAATAAAGCATACATGAGAAACTTCAGAAACACATAAAGAATTGAGCAAAGATACGAGAGAATGGAAAGTAAATATAAGTGCAATCCTAATGTGTAGTGTCGTACATTCCTAAAATGGGCCTAAGACGTCATCACAAACCAGGGTGGACGATTGTAGGTGGGGGAATGAGGCTGACTTCGGTTTTCGCAAGCAAAGTCGGATTGGAGGATGGCACGATACCGCTAGAACAGGGTGGCGTCACATCAAAGTTGAAGTCGTCTTTATCGAAGGCATCAAAATCAATGAATACATTGCTGATATCTCCAAAATCTACCCCGGTAGCCTTACCGGAGGAATCATGACATTTGCGGACCTTCGGGGCCTTGTCTTTGTCATTAGTATCGGATAGGGGAGAATATAGAAGAATAGGACTCATGTTCGATGTCTCGTTACATGACTCTGAATCCTCATCTTCGGACTCTGACAGATAATAGTCACTGGTTGTGGATTTATCACTACTGCTCTCAAATTCCCTGTACACCTTCTCCGAGTTTGCAATGGCTTTCCCTTCTCTCTGTGTGGGCTCAATTTCCAATTCCTCCTAGATCGGAGTCTTAATAGTATAACCGCTTAGTCCAGCCGCGATACTTTCCTCATGAGTCTCGTCGAGCGAACTTTCGGAGGGGCCGCCTATTTCATGACCCTTGTCAGAATCATGTGATGATGAAGAAGGTCTTACACGAACTCTGGCTCGGCTGGGAGAGGGAGCTTCAATTTGAGCAATGGATCTGCCCAGAGCAAACAACTCGAATTGGCGCAAGTTCTCGTTAGTAAGAAAGACTCTGGCACTCCGCGCCTCGTCATCAATAGCTTTCAAAGTCTGACAAATTTCACTAAGATCTGTGTCTCTGTTTGGCCTTGAGATAACTGTAAAAAGCAGGCAATCAATTAGAAACCCTATCACACCACTTCAAAGCTCGGCAAATGGAGAATAAGGAAACTTACCCCCTGTCGTCTATCGACGATTAAATCCCTTGGGCACCTAATGAAGAAGTACTACGTCTTGAATTGAAATAAGTTGCTTTGCATATGCAAAATGATCTTCTAATTCCGTTGGGCCTCGATGATGACTAGGGAGGGGCAATTGTTTCCCCTCTTGAAAGCTAAGAAGTATCGCAACTCATCAAAACTCGGAACCCAATGGAATGTCCGCATAAAGAGGATGTGCAAGCAAGTGAGGATGGCATAACCATTCCGGTGAAGCTGGAATGGGGCAATCCCCAAGTTCGATAGCGTTTCACAAAGAAAGTCATTCAAGGGAGGCACGACTCCATTCAAACATATGAATCGATGACAAGCAGTGAACCCCGAGGGAGGCATGTGAGCAAATTCATCCTTCTCAAGAAGGCACACGTCCTCTTTGGGAATCCCATGCTGTAGACATATGTTATGAAGAACCTTGGCGGAGATCACCGACAGGGATTTTTCAGGCGGATTTGGTAAAAATCGAAAGTTGGGAAGCGTGCGATCCACGATGGCCTAACCAGAACTAGTTGACCAAACTCGGCTTGCGAAGTGGATGATGATTCGGCCACGGAAAGCGTCGGACTTCGTCCACTCGAATTGCAATGTGTAGATGGCTGTTTCATTTTATATGATAGAACCCGCATCCGTAAAAGGTCAGATAATTCTATTGACAAATCTATCCTACTCTTATGAGTTTCCCCTATCACAATTGAACTTCGACGCAATATTGACTTGAGATTAGCATGACAGATTTCAAGTATGAACTGGGGCAAGTGTAATGTGCCATCTATATAAGGTAAGCTTGGTGTCCAAAGCGCCACAAACGGCCTATCCCGTGTAGATAGATCTCTTGCAATGAAAGTAGATAAATACTTCCTGTAAAATTTTGCTCCCAACTTTTGGTTATACTGCTTGCATGCTTACCCGTTATCGATCTATGATCGATAACGGATCCGTTGTCCGTAGCGACACGGGAAACTCTTCTCATCGTAGGGACACCAAGCATGAAATAAGAAAAATGAGATAAGCCCAAGTTCTCAGTAAAATCAAGGTCAACCGATGAAGCGTTATGAAAGTGACATCCGGAAATAGGTAACTGGCTGATCTTGGTTCGATAGACGAAGATAGAAAAACGCGTCTAGCCTCAGGCCCAAGCCCGAATGTCATTCCAAGAAATGATTCCTGACTCAATTTCCTATCTTTCTCCAAAGAACCACAATCAGAACGAAATTTTGCAGTTTTTGTCACAAGCTAAAAGCTGGGCTTTAAATCATCATACCCATATTGCAATCAACAATTCAACCAAGAACTCCCACCTCAAATCATCTTAATGGAACAAGAGAAGTCACAAATTGAACTTGGCGAGCTACAAACTAGGACGCGGGCGAGCTAGTGGAGGATTGGCTCGGGTACAACAAGTGGAAAGGTCGGCTGTAGCTTAAGCACGGACAAAGAAAACGGGTCGATTAGGGTTTAAGCTCAAACAAGGGAATGGAACGAAGCTGGCGAAGGCGGCTGGATCAAGTAAAGTGTGATGAATTACCGGAGCAATTGGTTTGAGTCGCTAGAGTACAAGATCGCCTGAAGGAATGAAGATCAATCGGGTCAAGTAAATGGATAAGGTCGGCTAAGGGGATATAAGCAGGCAAGGTCAAAGGCAAAAATTTCACTAAGTTTTCTGGTCGCACGCGACCCGACCCTCCATGGTTCGTGAGCGACCCGACCCTGAAGCATTATTGAGTTAGGTCGTTAGTGACCTACCCCTTTGGGTCGCTAGCGACCCATTAAAAAAAAATATAAAATAAAATATACAAAAGTTTGCATACCTTATGTATTTGTGTACTCGAGAAAGAAGGATCTGTCTAGCAATTTCAAAATTAGTCAATTGCGACTACGCGCCACTCTAAGACATGTAAGGAGACTGTGAGCAAAAACATGACAGGTTGAGGCAAGCAACAATAGCTAGAACCAAAGAAAAATAACCGACGATGTTGGGCTATTCTATGCATAAAGCTCCGATGTAACCACTTGAAAGTTAACAAATGGATATGAAAAACGATAATTTCCAGAGCACGCCTTGTTTACGACAAAGGCATACTCTAGGGGGAAAATGTTATTTGGGTTTTTGACCCAATAGATACCAACAAAAAGCGAGGCAACCTTAAGTGGCGGGATGATTCAAGAGCTAACCGAAAAAGTTACAACTAGAGTTTGACAAGGACCAATCTACACGATTAAGGTAACGACATGAGTCAATGAATCCAAGAGACCAGCATCCTTGCAGATAAACAAGTGTTGGAGTATAAGCAGCCTGCGACTTGCCATTAGCATATGACTATAACGATGAATGCCTAAGAAGACATCTCCAATTTCGGAATCTAGGATAGGCCTTCTGTAGCCGGATCAACAGCAACCCATGAATTCCTTCAAAACCATGGACAAACAAATTATGAAATACGACTAAAGGAGGAAGAATTCAGTTGGCAAAAATATACCAAGTCTATGGGTCGCATGTGACCTATGGGCCGTGGGTCGCTAGCGACCCATGGAGTTTGCTAATTTTTCCAACCTGATACTCCTAGGTCACCTAGTCTTCATCTGAGAGCTGATTGTGATGGGCAAGGCCCAGGAACCCTCCAACCTCTATAAATCGCATACCTCCTGCAACATAACGAGGATCTTGAAAACGCTAATTACTGAAGCTCTGTTGGGATTATTCTTCACTTCTAACCTCTCTCACAATGATCTCAGAAGGAATACACCGTGATTCTCCGGTGGATTCTAACTTTAGAAATCCAATTTAGCTTGGAATTAGCCAAAGCTTTGTAACCAAACAACCTTTGTAATAGCAGTCAGCTTATAATAAAACTATAAAATGGACGTAAGCTTCGTTAACAGCCGACTCACTATAAAAATCTTCTGTCCATTTTCCATTATTGCTTCTTTTTAATTCTGTGATCTGTTATATTGCTCTGTGAAGACAGAGCTGGTGCTTTCAAATCCAAACCAGGGTGTTGGTCCATTTTTTGGGTCAACACTCAGTGTCCCATCATATCAAACAATGTAGCCATGTTTTCTATCCGTCCACACACGCCAACTTATATGTTGTATTATATTATTTTATAACATATTGTTTGCCATAATGATCTACACTTGTATCAACACATTAATATGAAAAAATGGTGGATTACAACCATATTTCCTTGCCCTCGTTATATTTATATGAAGGTCCTTTAAGCCATGACACCCCACCGAATACATTTTCCCAACAACCACCAACCAATGGTATGTTGAAATAAAGGAAAGACACTATAAAGATGTAAACGAGCATGAGAGAGATTTACAAGAGGGCAGGCTTTTGGAGGATGGAAGAAGACAAAACAAAGAAAGGAGGAGACATAATGGAGAAGTCAAAAAAGGCATGAAATATGCCACTAGCTACCTTAAATAGACCAAGAGGTTGATTCTGGAATAATATAATGTAATTATGAGGTTTCTGTTCTATTTTCCGTTATAAGAAACGAAAATGACATTGGTCAGTGTCAATATAGATGCTGCAATTTTCCAGATGGATGTGAACTTTGGATATGGCTTGATGATCCATTACCTCATCGAACAACTGTGTATTCCACTGAACTTGAAGAAGAAATTGAAACGCTTTATAGGAGTCTGGGTTTCAATTCAGTTATGAAGTAGTCATAGGCATTTTTAATCAATCTATGTGTTTATTTTTGGTTTTTGCTGTCATTTATGTTTTAATGTTTATTATCTTGTTTGTACCATTTTAATTAAGTATTTGTTGGTTTCCCATTTGAAGTAATTAATTGAATATAAAGTACATACAACTTACTTAATTTCAATAACTTGACTAACTTACTTGAATTTGAAAAACTAACTTAGTTTAAATAACTTGACTAACTTACTTGAATTCGAAAGTACATAGAACTTACTGAAGGTAAATAACATAATTAACCTGCTTAACTTGAATTCAAAAGTTAGGACAAATTGTCTAACATAGCTAACCCAAAGATCACTCAAATTGTCTAACATAGCTAACCTAAAGATCATATGTAGCATGTCCAACAAAATTAGTACGATACTCCTAAAAATATCACGAATCAAATGTAGATCATGTTAATTTAAATAGGTCTTCTTCCTCCACTGTATTTGTAATGCTCATGTTTCTTCGACAAGCTCTAGTAAACGTTACATAAGTACTCCGAGTTTCAAGAATCCTTTGAATTAATCTACGGTAAGGATGACTATTAAATACTTTGTTTAAAGTAATCGTAAAATCTTGAATCAACTCATCTTCCATAAATCTACAGTCGGCTTCTATGTGCGCTTTAATTGGTACCAAATAATTTTATGGAGTACAATTTTCATTTTCCATTGAATATGTTGTAAACTTTCAACATAAAACTTTCATTTAAATAAAAAGTTCATAATCCATGTCAATGAATCAATTGTCATCTGAACGATCACGTGGCAAACATTTTCGAACTTGTGAAGAAACAAACACAAGTGTGTTTGTTTCTTCACAATTGTTTCTTCATAGGTGCTTTTATTTATGCTATGAATATAGTACAAAATGAAAACGAAATACGAACCATCATCATACGACCAATAAAAGAATATGTACATGAGTATACATAAATTTCATCATCAACACCCATAATACACTAGTTTGGGTTATATGTATGAAACAGAAAAACATGTATGAAATACTAAAACAACATTAGTCTACATAAGGGGACCCAATACCACTTCCCTAATTTTAGCTTCCATCATTGTCACTATCATCATTGACATCATCCCAGTCATGTGGCTCTAGTGGTGGCAGGTGCTACTACTGAAGCAGTTGAATCTAAGCTTGTTAATCATGGATCTGAACCTCATACTGAACCACCTAAGTCTAGTAATCGGTCTGATACTGAGTCAGCTGCTGTTGTATAGCGCTCTAATAACCCTGGTATATAAGCTGAGTAAAATTAAGTGTCATGCGCTCAAATACATCGACCACATGTCCATCCTAATCCATGTATTAAGCAAACTACGATGTCAAAAAGGAAAATTATACATATATCATGGCTGTAAATGATAGTGAACTATATGAAAATTTAAAAGCCGTATGTACCTAATGCGGATAATATAAACAAATAGATGTTATACCCTAAACGTGCTCATCAACGGGATACTGCAGTGGATTCTCAATAACCTTACCGTAAAATGTGTACACTCTGAATGCATGCTAAAGGGGATCGAACATAAGAGGTTGTATGTACTGAGGCAACATAGGCTCAAAAGTAGCTAGTGGTAATGGTACTCTACCTGAAGACATACGTGGGCAAATATGATCAGAGTTCAAAGCCTGTATATAAACAGGTAACGAGTAAACATATTGAGCTACTTGAGTCCAATATGAATCAAAATCTCTAGGTATAGTAAAAGGCTAACCATATACCCATCCCATGGTCCTCATACCAATAATATAAGTCAAGCCAGCATGTATAGATCCGTACATATCATCCCATGGAAGTGGATTAGATCGAAAGCAAACTATACCATACAACTGCAACCAACACCGCTGCCCCAAATACTAGATGAAATGAAATGTACGAACTTTGAAGAAAACCCAGAGTTTCGACATAAAATATTGGAAAGTGATGGGATAATCATTGTCGGGGCTCCATAAACTAAATATACTCCTACCAGGGATGAATGATAGTGTTGTTACACCACCTCATATCCATCTACTGTTTTACCTCCATCAACTCATTATGCATAACAGTGCAGCACGGTGCACATGCATAGCATTGCCCCCAACGACATAATCTATGGAAGTAAATATATGGAATAATGTTTGCTTCGTTAATAAGTCGTGGGTGCATGTTGGCTATATACTCATAGTACCAAAACAAGAGGATGTACCAAAAACCAAACAACTTTCGGGACAATTATAGCGTATAGGTATCCAATGCAACATACACATATTTTAGGATGACAGTACCATAATCATGAATATGAAGTCCATCTGCATCTACCAATCTAACCAGATATCAAAGTTCGCTGGAATTGGGCTACCCCCAGCAGAAGTTATGGGTGAATTTTTTTTTTACCATATTGGATCTTTATTAGGATTATGAAGTCAAATTTATTTAGATCATTTCTAAATTTTGTTTAACTAAAATATTTATAAAATGGTATTGTATTATGTAATATATATTATATTATATACATACATGTATCATACACACACAGATATATATATATATATATATATTTGTTCTACCTATGTGAAATATTAATCCATGCAATGTAAAACATGTTTTTGTATAGATGCTGAGATTTACATAGCAACTGACAAGGCAGCTCATCCAATATACAAACGTATTGTCCAAATGTATGTTTATATATTATTACTTGTATATATATAAAATATTATAAATATATATATATATTTATGTATGTATGTATGTTTGCATATGGATATATATATACACTTTAGTTTATTTAAATATTTTTTTATGAATATGTGTATATATATATGCATAAAAATATGTATAAAATATTAATATTATATATATATATCAATATAAATATAATTGAAACATAAAAAAATTTATAAACTCAAAATAAATATTTATATACGTGTATGTATGTGTATATTAATAATTTATTTATTTTATTATATGTACATATATACTAAATATTTATATACAAATATGTGTATAATATATATATATATATATATATTTATATACATTTATGTTTATAAAATTACATAAAATTGTTTTTATATAGATATTATGACCAGATCTAGCTCACGGCTACTTTACTGAAAAAATTAAATTTATTTATTTATTTATCATTATGAAAATTTAAATTATTAATAGAAAATTAATTTGGATAATTTATTTTAAATTTTTTGTAAATCCTAAATGATATTTTTGAATTTTAGAAATTTTTACAAAAATTTATGATCCAAAAATAATTTTAGAATTAATTTTTTATCTTGGCTTTATTTAAAAATAATTTTAAACATAAATAAAAATGGTTTTTTTAATTTTTTTTCCACTAAGAGTGTATTTTATGCTAATATGATTTTATAAATATAAAACATATTTTTCATAAAATATTTATATTTATAATTAATATACGTGATTAATTAACTTAAATAATAATAAATATATAAAAATTATTTTATCACTACCGAAAATAATATATATTTGGTACCTTATATATTAAAATATATAACCGATTAAACTATGATGTTTTAATTAAAGTATAAATTATGTATAACTATTTAAATATTATATATTAAATCATTAAAATTAAAAAATTGTTTTCTTCATTGTAGAGCCGAGCTGATTGGAAACGTGCATGAATTTTTTTTTAATAAGTACATATATACATATAACCCAAACAATTTTGTGACAATATAATTTGCATATTAGAATCCTCACCTAACTATTAGTATAATATAATATAATTTAATTTAATATAATATATAATAAAACATTAAATCTAAGCATTTATAATTATATTTTGATCATAAATATACCTCACTTCTAATGCCTTAAAGTACACCTTGAAACGATAATGTATGCTCCGAGTAACAATTTTCAATCCAAAAGAGTGCTAGTACTTGAACCATTGACCACAAGCTATCGAATAACAATCGATTCGATTAGATTTTCACTTTCGAAATTAAGGAAATGGTAGGGGAAGATCAGTTAGCAATAGATCATGTTGGAGGCTTTAAAAAGATCTGTAGCTAATGAAGGTTGAGATGCTTAAATAGAGGAATGAAAGGAGAGAATTTAGGATCTCATCTTTTACTCAATCTCCTTCCATTTGAGCCATCCATTATCTAGCCTCTCTAGCCCATATTCTAGCCACCTATAACCCATTATATGAGCTAATCCTTTCAGCCCCGTAATGGGCATTAAACCCATTTAGAGCCTAAATAAAATATTATGCAATTAAATCCAATTTGACGCTAATCGATATCGTATATTGATTAATATATTTATAGCTATTATAAATATATTTAATAATATTTATTCATCAAATCAAATCAAATTTCTTTAATTAATATTTTATAAAATTTAATTAATTTAATTAATTGATAATAATTACAAATTAATTAAATCGTTTGTTCAAAAGGGAATTCATCGCTTTGGTTGTGTGACTCGCTCGGTGTAAATTTAGTTAGCAATTAATATTGAACTATTCGAATATTAGTATTTACATGTCACATAGCATGTGCTGTGCTATTTTAGCCAAATTTATCGCTTACTTTGTTTTATGTTGTTAACCATAAAATCTACTTGATAGCAGAAATATGAAAGAAAGTTAATAAGGTTGAGGTTTCAATGAAGAGACAGGCCAAGCCATCATGAAAGACATAAAAAGGACGTTTCGAAGGCATTGAGCAAGTATCGAAGGAGACGAAGGCACCAACTACTCATACAGTGCGAAGGCCTTCGACCTAGATGGATACAGATAGGCCCTTCAGCCACTACCAACCTTTCGACACAGATGAATATGCAATTTTAACTTTGGAACCCCTTTCGAAGGCAATCAATAGTTCTCTCCCAACTACATGTTAAACCTTCCAAAATCAAAGGCTTCGCCCCCATAGTAATCTTTTCGAAAGCACCACAAGCCTTTCGAACTGGTCAAAGAAACAACAAAGGCAAAAAAATAAGAGGCATAGCTTTCGATCAGGTCGAAAGGCTAAGAGCAAATGAAGGAACTGCAAGAGTATGACAAAAAGAACATGGACACCTTTCAACAACGTCGAAAGGAAGCACAACCTTCAACAACATCGAAAGGGAGCATGGAATTCGATTAGGACGAACGGTTCAAAACAACGTGTAATGAGGGGAGCTTTCGACCCAGTCGAAGGCATGGAAGCGAATGGATAAACCAAGAAGCACAATAGAACACCTTCCGACGACATCAGAAGGTTTATGACCTTTCGATCAAGTCGAAAGGTTTGAGGCAGCATATAAAAAGGGGACCTTTCGACCAAGTCGAAAGCAAAGGCATGGAAGGGGGCCGACCTGCATCTATAAATAAGACCCAAGGGGTCTAGATTAGGGGACCGAATTCTGGAATACCGAATTCATTTTCTTTACTCTACTTTCTTAGCGTTAATTGTACTTAGAAGAAACCCTAAATCAAATTAGGGATAAAGCTCAATTTCTTGTAACTCATTTCAGATGATAAATAAAAATGGAGATGGCTTATTCATAAAGGATATTAGCGACGAGGAAGATCACTAAGATCATTAACTAGAATAATAATCAATTGCACATGATTCTAACCTATTATCAAAATCTCTTTTGATTTATGCTATATGTAAGATCGACTTAGGTATTTCTGGTCGAAACACATCATCATCGAACCTATGCTTAATACTGAAAATAAATGTGATGATGGGGTGTTGATTATGTAGAATGCATGAGTTATGGGAGTACCTAAATTGATCTTATATAAGGAAAATAAAGTGGATTATAGACTATTAAACTAGGACTGCTTCGAAAGGAAGAACTCCTTTCAACCAAGTCGAAAGGAGTATTTTCAAAAGGAATCATGGTTCATATTGCCTGACAACCATTCATGATGGAATTAATTTAAGGGGAATATACTCTTTTGGGTATCAACACCCCTTTCGAATGGATTCCATTGAAAGAATATTAACACTAAAGGGGTTGAAAGCAATTAAGTTTTATAGATAGAGTCAGCATCCCCTTTCGACGAAGTCGAAAGGTCTTGAATGTTACCATTCAACGTGATCAAAAGGGGGTGGAAGACCTTGATGATTAACCGTTTTCAACTCCCTGGGAGATGAGATTTGGTAAAGTGATGATTTCGAGAGCTATATGTTATAAATAAATTCTAGAAACTTTTCGAGTATGCCAACCTTGTCGAAAGGTTGGAATAGGCTCGTTATTCCTTTTGATGAGGACGAAAGGTCTGGTAATCTACTATTCCTTTCGACCAGGTCAATTTTGTCGAAAGCTAGAGCTATCACCTCAAATCCTTTCGACTAAGTCACTTTGTTCAAAAGATACAATTTCAAAGGCTAGAATCCTTCCAATAATATGGTCTTATTCATGTAAAATTATTCTTTGAAAAGCATTGGAGACAATATTTCTTGTTAACATATGTAAAATCTAATTTTACTTTATTAAGCGTGACCTGATTGTGACTATTATTTACAACAATTCTCTTCGTCAAAACTCTTTGGACTTATGGAATTTAGGTATGGTCAAAATTCCAATATAATCTATATTCAAGTCTATAGTCTAAACACAATGTCCTTGGTTCAATAATAACAATTATTATTAACCAAAATGCTTTGGCCGTAGACTTTGACTTTCAGTTGACTTCAGTTGACCGTGATACTAACCTCATATAACCAAGGAGACAAATCCACTCTTGAATAGTGCTTCACTTCCAATACATCCACTCGACCCAACTATAGTTAAACGATGGACAATGTGCCATGATTTGACTGTAATCAAATAAGGGCTTTCATATTCAAGATCAACAATATTCTAAAGTCGAGAGAACTATGTAAACCAGTTAGATCGATATTTTCCGTTTGACCTTAGTTATATTAACCAATAGAAAACTATCGAGCAAGGTATTCCATACTTATCCAATAACTGTCAATACTTAGCACCTTGGTGCGCCCAGCAATGATGAATAATACACTACCCAATATTTGAAGAGCATTACGTACTTTAGTCTCAATGGATGTATCGTTATCAAGTCTCGACACATATTGACTAGAAATATTTAAAATGGTATATTTACTTTTATTGTGATAAATTACTCATGGTTACAACACTTTGTAACTACTACCACAAAACATACCATTTATGGATTTTCAATTAAATATACTTGTAATTAGAATAATTAATTAATATAACAAATTATATCAAATATATAATAGAAAGAAAACATCTTTTACTTCGAACAAGATTGTTTATCACTTTAGATATATATAAAACAAATTACATAATTGCCCTAGTGCATACCACTGACTCTATCAATCTTCCAGTTGCACTTGGGATCAATTTTGGAATCTTATTTCAAATTCTCCAATTGGTTTCCTCAAAACCAGTTGGATTAGTCCTTTAGTGAATGGGTATGCTTTTATACATTAATTATCTACTCTATCAATCAAATCTCCCCAATGTTGATAAACTATTATATCATTTGGAACAATTCGGAGTATGTCTCTTGAGTTCTAGTGAGCTCTAAGTTCAGTTACGAACTGTATCGTGACATTGTCATTACACAACAATGTTATGAGATTCTCAACATTTGGAATTACCCTCGGCTCATTTATAAATTTGTGCATTTATATTTATAAACAGTGTTTTTATTGCAGCGTTATTCAAGGTGATGTACTTAGCCTTTTTCATTGAAATGACCATAGTGATTCATTTGGAACATTTTCGACTTAAATATTTTTAACTTGAATTTATTATTGACATATTATACTTATGAGAGTTTAAGTTCGGACATACCTTAATAAAGAGTTTGTTGTTTCTATAAACAATTCTCTGGTATTTCACAAATTGTAACGATCCGTAATTTGATCATTTTAATTAGAGATGTTTAAATTATTTTAAATATTCAAATATAGATTATTTTTCATAAATAATCAAGTTTTAAGTGATAATTAATAATTATGAACTTATGTTGGAAGAATGTTCCAAAATATAGTTTCTTTGGAAAGATACAACGATAAAATGGCTGAAAACCATTGTATTAATAAACAACTCTATAATCGTAAAACATCACGCATGGAGCTGGATATGTACACTTAATTTTATAACTGAATAAGAATATGAAATAAAATAAAATAATTACTTTTTAAAATTAAATGTATTTATGACAATATTAGTGATGCCCTTATATTTAAATATTGATGTATGAATTTAAATTAAGATTTAATGATTTAATAGTTATCATCATTATTCAAGTAATTTTTTTAAATAATAATAACTTATTTTAAATAGTTATAAAGTGATAAAAAAAATTTGGAATAATTTTATGATGATATATACTTGATTTGAAAATATAAGAAAATTCGTATCACTTTATCGATATAATAGCAACTTTTGAAAATAATTGGTAATGTTAATTTATATGATTTTATAAATAAAATGTGATCATTTTAATTAGCTAAAAATGATAAGAAATTTGTTCTCAAATTTTGTGTACAATATATGTAAATTAATTTATAAGTAAAATTGTGACCGGGAATCGGTTTCCCATTTTCAACGGTTTAAAGAACAAAAGTCGTTGCAACCTTGTTTATATGTCATGTACACATATATAACATACATACGTGCACCCTAAAATACACATGGACATATATATACACACACACATACACACAAATATATGCATACACTTAAACATATATATATATATGTATATTTCAAAATATTAAAAACTTAAGACTTAAGCAACCAAAAAAGCAACCATCCACTTATCTTACTCACTAAAGTACACACACATGGGCTAGCACATGGAAGAGAGGACATGAGGGGGGGTGGCCATGTAGAATGAAGTGATGGTTGGTGGGGTTGAGGGTGAAAAGGTAATTAGTTGTTTGGATATTATTTTCTATGTTTATCCTATAAATACCCATCGTTTCTTCATAAATTCCTAACACTTATTTTTCATCTTCTTCCTCCTTCTTCAAGCTATTTTAATGGCTTCCTATGTTAGAAAATTATGGAAAAAATAATTACAAAAAGAAATTAAATTATTAGTGTGTGTGTGTGTGTTAGTATAAACACCTAAAAGCCACTTCAAATCTCTTCATTATCCGATCAAAACCCACAGCCACACTTTCCTTCACCCTAGGTCGAGCCATCCACCACCCAACCCATGGCTGTGAGCACCCAAGGCCAAGGCCAAGCTCATTCAAAGCTTAGGAGCATGACTCCTTAGAATTTAAAGCAATCGTAGTTAAGCTATAGCTGATTCAAAAACTATTTCAAGTCAAAATGATGGTGAGAAACTTTATTTATAATATGATATATTTGATGATATATATGTTTGGTTATGCTTGGTTGTGATGATTGTTTATCAGGTTTGGATATTGATTATATGTCGTTTGATTGTATTAACAAGTCATGTTTAATACACGTTGAAAATCACAAAGGAAATTACTTTCCTTTAGTAAATGAAATTATGTATATGAGATTGTTAAACCTCTTTAAAACGCTTTAAAATGATATAGAAATTATTTTGTTAGCCATAAAATCCACTTAAGAACAAAGGTATGAAAGAAGGTTGATGAAAATGTCAGGGTCTATACGAATCGCAGGCATGTGTTTCGACAAATGTCACGGAAAAACATTTCGAAGGCATTAAGAAGGCTTTGGAAGGAGTCGCAGGCACCAGTCGCCCTCGCAAGTGATAAATAATGTAAAAGCTTTCGAGACAGATGAAAAAGAAAAGTGGGGCTACCCTTTTGCCACTTTCAACTTTTCGATGTAGATGGGTTCGCATATATAGAAAAAGCAAGGACGAGCTCGGAACCCCTTTCGAAGGCAATGAACATTAACCTTTAATATGCATGCCAAACCTTTCGAAACCAAAGGTTTCGCCTTCATTCAAATTGCTCCAAACAACCCTTTCGAAAGCATATTAGACCCTTCGAACCTATTAGCCATAAAACCTACTTGATAGCAGAAGTATGAAAGAAGGCAAATAAGATTGAGGTTTCAATGAAGGAGCAACTCAAGTCGTCATGAAGGACATAAAAAGGATGTTTTGGAGGCATTGTGCAGGTATTGACGGAGTCGAAGACACCTACTACTCATATAGTGCAAAGCCTTCAACCCAGATGGAAACAGATAGGCCTTTATGCCACTACCAACCATTCGACACAGTTGAACAAACACTGATGACTTCGGAACCACTTTCGAAGATAATCGATAGTGCTCTCCCAACTACACATAAAACCTTTTGAAGTCAAAGGTTACACAACTATAAAAGCCTTTTCGAAAGCATAGCACGCCTTTCGAACCGGTCAAGGGCCATAATAATGAGAGAGGGTTCTGCATTAGTTCATGGGCATACATTCAAGGACTACTCAACATTATCAAAACTATTGACAAGTGAATCTCTTTGAAACCAATATATCGACCTATCGACAGTGTCAAACCTCCAAGCTTACTTCCACTAACAGGAAAGGAGGTGAAGAACCATTCAGGACACCTTTTCACAAGGTCGAAAAGTACTGAGAAGAAAGCAATGCTTGGAAATCAATAAAGGTGAAAGGAAAATAAAGGCCTTTTCGACCTAGTCAAAAGGCCTAGGAAGGATAAAGGAACTGCTAGAGTAAGACAAGAAAAGCAAGGAGGCATAGCTTTCGATAACGTTGACAGGAGGCATAGCTTTTAGCAATATCGAAAAGAACAAGGACACCTTTCGACGACGTCGAAAGGAGGCATGGCTTTCGACCAGGTCGAAAGGTTAAGTGAAAATGAAGGAATTGCTAAAGAATGACAAGAAGGACAAGGACACCTCTCGACAACGTCGAATTAAAGCATGGCTTTCGATTAGGTCGAAAGGTTCAAAACATCATACGAAGAGAGGACCTTTCGACCTGGTCGAAGGCAAGGAAGCGAAAGGATAAACCAAGAAGCACAAGATAATACCTTTTGACGACATCGAAAGGGTAATAACCTTTCGACCAGGTCGAAAGATCTGAGGTGGCATATAAAAAGGGGGTCCTTTCGACCCAGTCGAAAACAAAGACACGGAAGGGGGCCAACCTACATCTATAAATAAGACCCAAGGGGTCCAGTTTTGGGGACCGAATTCTGGAATATTGAATTCATTTCATTTACTCTACTTTCTTAGCAATAATTGTATTTAAAAGAAACCCTAAATTAAATTGGGAGAAAGCTCCATTACTTGTAACTCATTTTGGATAATAAATAAAAATGGAGATAGCTTGTTCCTAATGGATATTGGTGACGAGGAAGATCATTAAGATCATTAGCTAGACTGATGATCAATTGCACACGATTCTAACCTATTCTCAAAATCTCTTTTCGTCTATGCTATATGTAAGATCAACTTAGGCATTTCCAATCAAAACACATCATCATCGAAACCTATACTCAATGATAAAAATAAAAGTGATGATGGGGTATCGATTAAGTTTAATGCATGAGTTATGGGAATATCTAAATCAATCTTATATAAGCAATATAAAGTGGATTGTAAACTATTAAACTGGGACTGCTTCGAAAGGTGGAACACCTTTCGACCTAGTCGAAGGAGTACTTCCGAAAGGAATCCTGGTTTATATTGCCTAACAACCATTTGGGGTGGAATTCATTCTAGGGGAACCTACTCAGTTAGGCATCTGGCCCCTTTCGAAGGGTTTCCATGGAAAGAATATTGACACCAAAAGGGTTAAAAACAATCAAGACAAACTCTTAGAATAATCATTCCCTTTCGACAAAGTCGAAAGGTCTTAAATGTCGCCTTCCTACGTGATCAAAACGGGGTAGAAGACATTGATGATTGATTGTTTTCAACTTCCAGCAGAGATGAAACTCAATAAAGTGATTACTTCGAGAGCTATATGTTGTGAATAACTCCTAGAGGTAATTTGACATTTTCAACCTGATCGAATGGTTGGAGTGGCCTCGTCATCCGTTCGACAAGGTCAAAAGGTTAGTAATTTGCTATTATACCAACCTGGTTGAAAGGTTGGAGTGGCCACGTCATCCCTTTCAATAAGGTCAAAAGGTTTGGCAATTACTATTATACTAACCTGGTCGAAAGGTTGGAGTGGCCTCATTACCACTTTCGACAAGGTCGAATGGTTTGGTAATTTACTATTCCTTTCAACCAGGTCGATTTGGTTGATGGCTATAGCTATTACCTCAAATCCTTTCGACTAAGTCATTTTATTCGAAAGATGTGCTTTCAAAGGTGAGAATCCACTCAAGAACATGGTCATGTTTAAATAGAATTATCTTATAATAAGCATTGGGGATTTTGACAATATTTCTTGTTAACATTTTTGACACTAGAAAGAGGGCTTGAACCTCTGACCTTGTGTCTATATACAGACTAATTGTGGTTCATTTTTATTGCATAGGAAAAATGAGGTCAAAGCATTTTTGTGGACTTGAGGAGGTAGCAAAACAGACTACCGCCTTGGAGGAAAACATAGCTCCAACTTTCAACCCGGATGAGGTCATACCCAAGCAAACATCGTCACCAGCACAACAGGATGAAAATACGGCAAGAATCAAGTACTTGGAGCAACAATTGCATGAAACTCAGGTGCTGCTAAAGATGGTTTTGTCTCAGAAATTATCGAAAACTCTAAGACAGACTCAAGGAGAAGAAGTGGTCTCACCTAGGAGAAATCTAAAGACCTACTCAAAAGATTGTAAAGATAAGGTTGACTTGACCTCCACAAAAAAGAAAGAGCTTCCCCAAGCCAGAGCTAATCATTAGGGGAGAGTTCTCGACAAGTCATTAGAGCAATATGGAAGCTCAACATCGAAAGAGTGTTGCCGAAGTCAGAAAAATTACGGCAATGTTAAAGCTTTTCTTAAAGATGCTGTGGAGAAGGCAATAAAAGACGTTATAAATTCTAAAGGGAAAAGAACTATGGACGAGTATGTCAATGATAATAAGAGGGTGCCAGCTTTCACTGATGAGATCATGGCAACAGTAATACCTCCATATGTCAAAATCCCGTCTATGAAATATCACGAGGATACAGATCCTAATGATCATCTTATGGCTTTTGATAGCCAGATGGACTTATACGATGCTTCTGGGGCAGTTAGATGCCGACTATTCCCCATTACTCTCCAAGGGGCGGTAGCCAAATGGTATAGACAATACAGAGAAAAAACCATTTACTCTTGGAAGCAGTTTTCTTATGAATTCTAAACTTAATTATGTATTTTCAAGGATCCTACTATTGATTATATGGTCTTGGCAAACATAAAGAAAAGGCGTGGTGAATCTTTGGGGGACTATTTGAGAAGATTCAATGCAGAAGCTTTGAAGGCTAAAGACATGAATAACCGTGACAAGCTCATAGTTGTCCACTCTGGTTTAATCGAGAATACCCCTTTCTAGAAGCAGCTCTTTGTCAATGGCTACAAAGATTTACAGGACTTTCACTTTCAGGCTGATAAGTTCATCTGGATGGATGAACTTTACTACGCCAAGAGAAAGATAATTCCCAAAAGCGGGAGGAAATTTGGCTTGGACTGTAGCCATAGAAAGGTCAGATGGGAAGAGCCAATTTCTAATGCAGTCGCTTTAAACAAGCTATTGTCTTACATATATGCTAAAGTTAAGGAAAGAGTCAACTTTACTACCTCCTACAAAGCTAAGAATAATCCAAAGCAGAAGAAGGGAGGGGACTACTATGCCTATCACAAAGCTAACGGCCATAAAACAGATGAAGGCAGAGTTCTAGCCGGAATAATTCAAAAGCTGGTCCGGAAAGACCATCTCAAAGAATTTATCCATGAGCAGCGTAAAGTCCAACGAACTGAAAATGCTCCCCAGAAATGCTCGGGCCATGCTGTAAATGTGCTAGAGGATGAAGACCCCCTAAGCTTAAGCCCGCTAATTAACAGGATAGATGTGATCTATGGCGGGCCACATCTAGCAGGAAGTAGTAAAAGGGCTCGAAGCAGATATATTAAAGAGGCCAAGGAGGGAATTTATTCTGTTCAAGGGGAGCCCCCAATGAAGAGCCCATGTCTTAACATCCAAATGCCTAATCTGGTGGTCACCCCGCAAGAGATATGCCAAGGAGTCCATCATCCCCATAACGACCCCCTTATGATTACTGCACAAATTGGGCTGTCTATTATCACCAAGATTCTGGTCGATACAGGAAGCTCAGTTAATGTCATCTTCAAACATGCTTTCGAGCGGATGAATATCCAGATCACAAATAAGAGCCGAGCACTGAGTCGATATTTGGATTCAACAACAAGGGGTGAACTCCAACGGGGCAGATAGAGCTACTTGTACAATTGGAGTACTTCTAACTTGCCGATCATTTGAAACTATCTTTGTGATAATTGACCAACCTTCCTACTGCAACGCCTTCTTCGGTAGACCAGCACTGGATGAGATTGATGCTTTTGTCTCCATAAATATCTCATGGCAAAATTCTTGAAAAAGCGAGACTGGGGAACTGTGAGGGGAGAACAATTAACTCCCGTGAAATGTACTTTGCCATGCTAGATCAATACAAAAGAGAGTATTCTGCTTACTTTGAGTCTTTTACTATTTTACAGCCTTCGAATGATGGAATTTCGCATCCTACATTCGAAGCAAAGATTAATATTAAGAAGTATAATAAGCGTATGTATCAAAGGTACATTCTTGCAGGAACCAAGAGAAAGAGGGTTGAAACTAAATTAACAGAAGATGGTCCAATAGTCACAGAGTTTAACTGCCGAGGTGAGACAGAGAGAATAGGACCCATAGAAGACCTTGAAGAAACCCATATAGATTCAGAAGATGCTTCTAAAGTGGTCAAAGTGGGAAAAGATCTTGATAATGAGTTAAAGAAAGACTTGATTCTGTTCCTCAAAGTCAACAAGAATGTGTTTGCTTGGTCACATTCCGATATGGTGGAATTTGATTCGTCTGTCATGTGACATGCCCTAAACATCAACCCAGGAGCAACCCCCATAAGGAAGAAAAAGAGACAATTGGATAAAGTTCGAACAGATGCTCTAAAGGAAGAAGTTTTTAGGCTCCTTGAAAATGGAATCCGGGAGACATATTACCCAAAATGGTTAGCCAACCCAGTTCTGATGAAAAAGTCAAATGGGAAATGGAGGACATGCATCGATTACACAGATCTAAATAAAGCATGCCCAAAGGATTGTTTCCCGCTACCACGAATAGATTAGTTAGTGGATGCAACGAGCTGACACAAATTGTTATCCCTTATGGATGCTTATTCAGGGTTCAATTAGATACCGATGTTCAAGCCAGATGAGGATCACACTAGCTTCATAACAGAATGGGGAATTTATTGTTACAGGGCCATGCCATTTGGGTTAAAGAATGCAAGGGCCACTTATCAGAGATTGGTTAATCGAATGTTCAAGGAACAGATTGGTACAAACATGGAAGTTTATCTTGATGATATGCTGGTAAAATCTAGCGAACTTGAGAACCATCTTAAGGATCTGGAGGAAATGTTCAAGAAATTGTGGAGGTATCAAATGAAGTTGAACTCACAAAAGTGCTCTTTTGGGGTCCACTTTGGAAAGTTCTAAGACTACCTAGTGAGTGCTCAAGTCATTGAGGCAAGTCCAGATCAAATTCAAGCCATAAAGGACATGGCCGAACCTAAAACTAGCAAGGAAGTGATGAGCTTAAATGGAAGAGTAGCTGCCCTAAGCAAGTTTATCTCAAAAGCTACTGATAAATGTATACCTTTCTTCGATGTGATTAAGAAAAATAAGAACTTTGAATGGGGAGAGGATTACAGAAAAGCTTTCTTGGAATTAAAAAGCCATTTGGAAAAACAACTGATACTCTCAAGTCCCGAGAACGGAGAAATATTGTATTTATACATGGCGGTATCAGAACATGCAGTCAGCTCGGTACTCATTCAGGAGGACAATAGGACACAGCTCCCGATATACTATGTAAGTAGGCGGTTAAAAGATGCAGAGGTTCAATATCCAGTTATTGAGAAATTAGCTTATTGCTTGATTCTTACAGCTCGAAAGCTCGGAGCATACTTCTAGGCACATACGATCAGAGTATTGACAAATTTTCCTCTTAAGCAAGTTTTTAGTAAACCCGAGACGTCAGGAAGGTTGGTAAAATGGGGGATTGAGCTCAGTCAATACGATATAGAGTTTCAACCACGGGCTGCAATCAAAGGGCAGGCACTGTCATACTTTGTTAATGGATGCACCAGCTTTACAAAGGAACAATCAAAAGAAGAGAAGATTCCGAAGCCCATGTGGAAATTATTTTTGGATGGAGCATTGAATAAATGAGGTTCCGGTGTAGGATATTTAATCATAACCCCAGATAGACATCTTTTGCATTATGCAATGAAACTGGGATTTCCTGCAACCAATAATGTGGAAATATATGAATCAATGGTAGCACGATTAACTCTGGAACTAGAATTTAAAATCCTACGAATACAGATTTTAGCGACTCTCAGCTGATGGTAAATCAAGTAAAGCAGATATACCAAAAAAATGACCACAAGTTATCTTTATATGTGAAGAATATATTACGAATGCTTGTTTTGTTTGAGGATTTTTCGATAAATCAACTTTCAAGAGCAGAGAATGCACATGCAGACTCTTTAGCAAAGTTGGCCAGCTCAAGGGGAACCCTAGAGACATGAATTATCCCCGTCGGATATCAGGAAAATCCAAGTATTGAAAAGGAAACATTCGAGTAGGGAAAATAGTTGCTAGTTATGAAAAGATCTCAGGCCAAGTCTCAGAAGGGAGAGGAAAAAGAAAGTGGTCAAGAGTTCACAGAAGAAAGGATGAGCCAACCAAAGCCAAATATCACATATGATGATACATGGATGTCACCCATTGTTGAGTATTTAGTTAAAGGGATACTACCATCCGATAAAGGAGAAGCGAGAAAAATCAAGAGACAAGCTCCAACCTTTGTTATGATGGACAAAATCCTCTATAAAAAGGGATATGCTCTTCCCTATCTTAGGTGTGTAAGCATGAATGATGGGATAAAACTAATGGCTAAAGCATACGAAGGATTTTGTGGCGACCATTCAAATAGAACAAAGCTTTCAAAGAAAATAATAAGGCAGGGATTTTACTAGCCCCAAATGGTAAGCCAAGCCAAAGGCTATGTGAAAAGGTGCCAAAAATGTCAAAAATATTCAAAGATACCCAAATTGCCACCAAGTCAGTTAACTCCAATTGCTAGTCCATGGCCCTTTGATGTATGGGTAATAGATTTAATTGGCACATTTCCAATTTCAAAGGGAGGAGCGAAGTATGTCGTGGTGGCCATTGATTATTTTACTAAATGGGTTGAAGCGAAACTCCTTCCGAAAATCACTTATGGGAAAGTACTGAGATTTGTTATCAAAAACATCATAACCAGGTTTGGAATTCCCCAGAAAATAATTTCATACAATGGAACCCATTTTGAGAGCAAAGAATTCTCTTGCTTTAACCATAAGAATGGGATTGTTAAAAGTTTTTCGTCTGTCGCACATCCAAAAGCCAATGGAGCAGTTAAGGTTGCAAATAAAACCACAAAAACAATTCTTTAAAAGCGTCTAAATAAGGCGATAGGAAATTGGGTAGAAGAGCTACCACTTGTCTTATGGGCTTACCGAACATCTGCTAAGACAGCAATGGGACATACCCCTTATTCTTTAACATAAGGGTGTGAGGCGATGCTACCAATTGAGATTGAGATTCCCACATACCGAAGAATTGCCTATGCATTTGATAAGAATCAAGAGTTAAAAAGTGAATCATTAGATTTGATACATGAAATAAGAGATGAAGCTACAATAAGAACCACCGAATATCAAAGAAGAATCTCGATGTATTACAATTCAAGAGTAAAAACACGATCATTTCTCGAGGGAGACTTGGTACTCCATAGAGTAATGGCCAATACAAATAATCCAACGGATGGACCCCTGGGACCAAATTAGGAGGGAACATAAGTCATTTGGAAAGTAATCCCTCCGGGAGCCTACAAATTGTGTCGCCCAAACGACAATATGGTGCCTAGAACATGGAATGTTGAGCATTTAAGACCGTATTTTCCAAAAATGAATCAATAAAGAGCTACTTTTTTAAAAGAGAAAATATAGACGGTCGGGAGTGAAATGCTCCTTATATGGAAACTACCTAAGATGGTAGAAAAGCCTTTGTCCACGCCGAGATGGCCAGGGCAAAGCACCTCCTAGAGGGAGGGTGGGTGAGCCTTTAGCCGCGCCATGAGATGACTAGGTTAAAGCACCGGACAAGCCCTTGGTCATTCCTCTGGTCAGGTCAAGGCACCTCCTGGAGGAAGGACGAAGTAAGCCTTTATCCACGCCAAAAGATGGCCAGGGTAAAGAACCGAACAAGCCCTTATCCGCACCGCAAAAGAGCTAGGGTAAGGCACCTCCTTGAGGGAGGACGAAGTAAGCCTTTATCCACGCCATAAGATGGCAAGGGTAAAGCACCGAACTAGCCCCTGTAAGCGCCATAAAAGAGCCATGGCAGAGTTCTTCCTGGAGGGAGGTCGGGCCAGTCCTTTGTTCCAGACTCTAAATGAGCTAACTAAGAGCACCAGACAACAACCAAAGAGAGGCTCAATCACAATGGACCAAGATGTCCAAGCCCAAAGAGAGGCTCAATCACAATGGACTAAGATGTCCAAGCCCAAAGAGAGGCATATTTAGCAAAAGACTAAGATGTCTAAGCCAGAAAAGAGGCTCATAAAATCATGAGCTAAGATGTTCAAGCTCGGGAAAGAGGCATTCCAAATTACAGACTAAGATGTCCAAGTTCAAGAGGCAACTGGACAAATTACTTCTATACAATACCAAAAGGGCTCACACATCAATGGAGTAGAATCTGGGTTTTGGGATATTCATTCCAAAACTTTGTTGTTTTGTACATGAATCTGGGTATCAAGACAATTACTCATTTGAACCCTAATTTGGGTATGAAATGTTAATAACGAAATCTGGGTTTCGGGACTTCATTAATCACCATCCCTATTATGCCCGAATCTGGGTGTAAGAACATTATTGATCATTATGATTCTTTATACTCAAACTTGGGTTCCAAGATTATTATCTAATTTTGTCTTAAAGTCCTAATCTGAGTTCATGTCTTCTATAGTAAAAGTTAATTTCTATGGACCTTTGATTGTCCAACGCATGCCCAGGGCAAAGGATTTTTTTTTACAACTACTACTATGGAAGTATGCTTACACAATATATGCCCTAATCTGGGCTGAAGATTCTTCTTCAAATATAATTGTCTAACATGTGCCCTGATCTAGGCTCAGAACTAGATACGAAAACAATACTTACTAATTCTTGTTTAATTTACTATAAAACCCCGAATTTGGGTTTAGAAGTGCCACACAGGGGAATATTTTTGGATATTGATATCCGAATTCCGAATGTCATGTTAACAACTTCCAAACTTCACAGGTTAATACCCTAATCTGGGTAGGTTTCATGGTTGATATGTTTTAGTTGAGACTATTACAGACAACTGAAAATTTCAAATTGGTCTTCTTAAAACCAAAAGTAAAAGTTGGGGTTTATTAATTCCAAATGATGTTTACCAAGCGAATAAGGGCATTAATATACTGATTATTACAAAACATACCGGTAAGTACGATAGTAACAACAACTAGTATGTTAAATTTTGAATTTTTCAGGAAGAGTAAAGTTATGAAGAGTAAGAAAGCAATGAAATCTTTGTCCTAAAGAACAAAAGCTTCTTTCATAATAGGGTGGCAAAATGTTAGCCATAAAACCTACTTGATAGCAGAAGTATGAAAGAAGGCAAATAAGATTGAGGTTTCAGTGAAGGAGCAGCTCAAGTCATCACAAAGGACAGTAAAAGGATGTTTTGAAGGCATTTTGCAGGTATTGAAGTAGTCGATGACACCGACTACTCATACAGTGCAACGACCTTCGACATAGATGGAAACAGATAAGCACTTCCGCCACTACCAACCTTTCGACATAGGTGAACAAACAATGTGACTTCGGAACCCCTTTCGAAGACAATCGATAGTGCTCTCCCAACTACACATCAAATCTTTCGAATTCAAAGGTTACACCCCCATAGAATCCATTTTAAAAGCATAGCAAGCCTTTCGAACTGGTCAAGGGCCATAATAATGAGAGAGGGTTCCATCATGGTTCATGGGTATACATTCAACGACTACTCAACATTATCAAAAGTATTGACAAGTGAATCTCTTTGAAACAAATATATTCGACCTATCGACAGTGTCGAAAGCTCCAAGCCAACTTCCACTAACAGCAAAAGTGGCGAAGAACCATTCAAGACACCTTTCGACAAGGTCGAAAGGTACTGAGAAGAAAGCAATGCTTGGAAATCAGTTAAGGGGAAAGGAAAATAAAGGCCCTTTCGACTCAGTCGAAAGGCTTAGGAAGGATAAAGGAGCTGTTAGAGTAAGACAAGAAGAGCAAGCACGAAATGCTTTCTACAATGTCGAGAGGAGGCATAGCTTTCGGCAATATCGAAAAGAAAAAGGACACCTTTCGACGACGTCGAAAGGAGGCATGGCTTTCGACCAGGTCGAAAGGTTAAGAGAAAATGAAGGAATTGCTAGAGCATGATAATAAGGACAAGTACACCTTTCAACAATGTCGAAAGGAAGCCTGGCTTTCGATTAGGTCGAAAGGTTCAAAACAGCATACGAAGAGGGGACCTTTCGACCTGGTTTAAGGCAAGGAAGTGAAAAGATAAACCAAGAAGCAAAAGAGAATACCTTTTGACGATGACAAAAGGGTCATAACCTTTCGACTAGGTTGAAAGGTCTGAAGCGACATATAAAAGGGGGTGCTTTCGACCCAGTCGAAAGCAAAGGCGTACAAGGGGGCCAACATGCATCTATAAATAAGACCCAAGGGGTTTAATTTTGGGGACCGAATTCTGGAATACTGAATTCATTTTCTTTACTCTACTTTCTTAGCAATAATTGTACTTAGAAGAAACCCTAAATCGAATTAGGGAGAAAGCTCAATTTCTTATAACTCATTTCGGATACTAAATAAAAATGGAGATAGCTTTTTCATAATGTATATTACCACGAGGAAGATCATTGAGATCAATAGCTAGACTGATGTTCAATTGCACAAGATTCTAACTTATTCTCAAAATCTCTTTTGACCTGTGCTATATGTAAGATCGACTTAGGCATTTCCAATCGAAACACTTCATTATCGAAAACTATACTCAATGCAAAAAATAAAAGTGATGATGAGGTGTCGATTAAATTGAATGCATGAGTTATGGGAATATCTAAATCGATATTATATAAGGAATATAAAGTTGATTGTAGACTATTAAACTGGGACTGCTTCGAAAGGTGGAATACCTTTCGACCTAGTCAAAGAATACTTTCGAAAGGAATCCGGGTTTATATTGTCTAACAATCATTCAGGATGGAATTCATTCGAGGGGAACCTACTCAGTTAGGTATTTGAACCCTTTCGAAGGGATTCCTTGGAACGAATATTGACACCAAATGGGTTGAAAACAATCAAGACAAACTGTTAGAATAATGATCCCCTTTCGAAAAAGTCGAATGGTCTTAAATGTCGCCTTCCGACGTGATCGAAAGGGGGTAGAAGACATTGATGATTGATTGTTTTCAACTTCCAGGGGAGATGAAACTCAATAAAGTGATGACTTCGAGAGCTATATATTGTGAATAACTCCTAGAGATAATTTGACTATTTCAACCTGATCGAAAGGTTGGAGTGTCTTCGTCATCCCTTTCGACAAGGTCGAAAGGTTAGCAATTTGCTATTAGAACAACCTGGTCGAATGGTTGGAGTGGCCATGTCATCCCTTTTGACAAGGTTGAAAGGTTTTGCAATTACTATTATACTAACCTGGTCGAAAGGTTGGAGCGGCCTCATTAACCCTTTCAACAAGGTCGAAGGGTTTGGTAATTTACTATTCCTTTCTACCAGGTTGATTTGGTCGACAGCTAGAGCTATCACCTCAAATCCTTTCCACTAAGTCATTCTACTCGAAAGATGTTCTTTCGATGGCGAGAATCCTCTCAACAACATGGTCATGTTCAAATAGAATTATCTTATAAAAAGCATTGGGGATGTTGACAATATTTCTTGTTAACAGAACCGGTCCAAGCCGATAATATCTGGAGAAGGTTCCGCATCAATCCACAAGCATGTGTTCGGAAGCTACCTACCGTATCAAAAACATTTGTACTTCAACATCTTCGAAGCCCTAGTAAACAACCTATCGACAGAGTCGAAAGCTCCTATCTTTACTTCTTATGACAACAAAGCAACATGAAGAGAAAAGGGCATTGGTCCCCCTTTCGATGTCGTCGAAAGCAATTCAGGAGATAGCAGGGAAAAGGAACATTAAAGACTTAACAAAGACGAAAGGTAGATAAAAGACCCTTTTGACAAGGTCGAAAAGTCTGGAATAAGAAGAGGAGAAGTGAAAGGTTGAGATAGAGGACTCAAAAGAGAAGCCATTCGACTACATTGAAGGTGGGTGAGGCCTTACGACCTTGTCGAAAGGAATGAGGCGGAAGATAAAAGGACCTTTCGACTAGGTTGAAAGCATTGGCGTGGAAGGGGGCCAACCTGCATCAATAAATAAGACCTAAGTAGTCCGATTTTGGGGACTGGATTTTCGAATCCTAAGCTCATTTCTTTTACTTCTACTTCTTTGCAACAACACAATCTTTGTAAACCCTAAACCAATTTGGGGAAAAGCTCTTAAAATTGTAACTCATTTTGGTTTAATGATAGAGTTGCACGGATTCATTGAGGATTTCGATTATGAGAAAGATCAATACGATCATTAGCAAGACTAATGATCAATTACACATGATGCTATCTTATTCTCTTAACTTCTTTTTGTCTAAGCAAATCAATAGGATCAATTTGGATAACATACATGTGAAACATGTCATCATCATGATAAATATCATATAATGACAACAAGGATGATGATGATTTTTCAAAACTGATAAGTTCATAGAACTTGCGAATATCCAGGACGATCTTAAATCAAGTATAGTGAAAAAAGCTTAGGCAACTGCAAACTAGATCAGTTTCGAAAGGATAAAATCCCATTCGAACTAGTCGAAAGGGGTGTCCCGAAGGAAATCTGGTCTGTAATTGGCAAGCAATCATATAAGGAGAAGTCCATTCAAAAGGAATCTACACTCAACTGCATCGGCCGCCCTTGGGTTCTTCCATGGAAGAAATTAAACAACGAGGTCGAAAGCAGCTATTTCACTTAAATAGGTCAAGCATACCTTCCGACATTGTCGAAAGGGCTAGAATGAACCTTTCGACATGGTCGAAAGGGAGGAAAATTAAAAATGAATAGCTGTATTCAACTTATATAAAACAGGGGTTTCTAGTAAGATGCTCCTTCCCTTTCCTATATTTCCAAGTCAACTTCTGAAACCGTTTCGACTAAGTCATCTTGTCGAAAGGTGGGTTCGAAAGAAGCAATCTTTTCGACAGCCTTATTTTATATGAATTTATTTGTCTTTCACATAGCTTTGGAGATGTTGAAAATTTTTCTTGTTAACAGTTTTGTAAACATTTAAAAGTGTTTCGATGAAGTTAGAAAAGAATATGAAAATTGAGTTTAAATAGGCGCGTCACGTAACGGCAGTCCGCGATTTCACGCCGTAGAAAGTTAAATCCATTTATATGACGGATTCGGAGTCGGAGTTCTTTAAAATAAGAATTTTTCAAAGCCATATTATCATAGTATTCAAACAAAAGAAAAGGATCAAGATTTAGTTTAATTGACTTTGAAATATGAGCAAAAAAAGTTTTCAAAATAGTCATGGTTTGGAAGTTCGGAAACCAAAGCGACAAATTCTTTACAAATTATATTTTTAATTTTTTCTAAATATGGAATAAATTATATAAGTCTTTTAAAATGTTTTAAAAGAGATTTGTGTTATAAAAATGGAGTTCTAATTGATCAAAAAGTTGTTTTGATCAATAAGCTTTGAAAACACTATTTGTGGCTTTATTCGCAGCACATTTTGTAGGCACTTTCAATAACTTTTTCAAATAATGGTTTGAACTTAATTATTCTTTCCTGATTCTTTTGCTAACCTTTTCAAATAAATAGTTAATTAATTTAACAATGATTAAGAGGTTTAAAAAATGAGTATGCGGAAATGACTAGTACATTTTTTCCATTTGTGAGTGTCATAGGAAGTCCGACCAAGGAATGGAAAAGATCAATGGAAAAGCCCCGATGCTCTAAAATAACTAAAAGTAGATTAAGTATGCTAAAATATTTAGAGTCGATCAAATAACTTGACCACCTTATGGATGACAGTGAGGTAGTATATAGGCTTGGGTTTGGGAAACTAGTTGTCTATCCTCCCTAGCTACCCAGACTGGCCCGACGAAGGGATAGTAAATTTGATTTACATGGATCAAAATTTCCCAAAATATAAAAGATAAAATTTTCCAAATTAAAACAACTTGGATTGCATAGAAATAATCTTCTTATACTTGATATTAAGTTCCAAAGAGGAAACCCATACGATTCATGTGAATTTAAAAGGTCATCACACCGTTATTCGAGGGATAGTAAAGGTTGAATACAGAAATTGATATTGAGTAGAATTAGTATAATTTCAATGATCCTACTTACTCAATAATGTTTTCTAAAAATGATTTATGAAGGTGATTTTGGTAATTCCAAAGTTAAAGAGAGTTTTATTGATTTCGTATATACCGGAAAGAATGTTTTAAAGGTATATATCTTAAGAAGATATTTTGATTAATCAATTAAAGAATATTTCCCTATTCACTGAACATATTTTTATCGATGATTGGTTCGTAGGAACCGGGGTCAGATTTGGGTGATTCCTATCTAAAGACCACTTTGAACGAATTTATGTGTACGAAAATAAGAAACATAGGATGATATGATTCGGAAGATGGAATGTAGGGTTGCATGTCACTAACCCCCGAGGGAATTTTCCCATATCACTTATTAGTGACAGTATTTCTCCCTTTGAGATCTTCAATGTAAGGACTCCTCGTTAATAATCCTAGGGGTACATCCCAATAGGATGTGGTAGCAGAGTACCTTCGATTTATCATGTTCATGGATAACTTGTATGGATGAATGTCTGACATTGCATTGCTAAAACGCACGTACATTGATTTTTACAAACGTACATCTATTTAGTGGCGGAGAAGGCAACTTCTCTTAGCTTAACACCCTTCTTTGAGATGTATGAGCTCAAAGGTTATTCATTTGTGAAACTCAATAGTGTGCGATGGAATTGGAAATGTGGCATTCAAAGAAGAATGTGTTGGGTGAAAGGTAATCGTTATCTCAACCCTCATCGCCCAGTCATGGCTAAAACAGGGTACGCTGTAAAGCTATGTGGTGCACAACCATTAGTGTATGATTATCACCTTTCTAGACAGCCCTCTGTATTTTGGGTATGTTGTGTATGCTATGAGACATCTCGGATTGGTCGGTGACAACCGGGGTGATGACATATTCGGGGTCTATCCCGGCCATGCCTGAATGCCAAAAAGGGATAGATCGGTCTTGCCAGATGTGGAGGGTTGTTTGCGTAGCCCTGGTACATTCTTCTTGAGATGTACTGTACTGAAGGTAGTCCCTTACCTTGCCATTATATGGAATCCATTCTCCAATAAGTGCCTTCGGACTTAGTTGTAAACCTATTATGCCATCAAATTTAACCAATGTACCGATTTCGGCTTTTTTAATATGTTTATCTGAAAAAAATTCAAAGAATGTCATTAAGAATCATATCCCCAGATTTTACGTAGCAATGATTTTAGTTATCATAAGGTAAAATCCTATTCCATTTTTATGTGTAGCATGGTCTTATGAGATACCCTTGCTTTCAATATCCATATTTTGAGTTTCTTAAACCAGTTCCAAGATTGATCCAAAGTTTATTTTTCTTTTCCTTTAAACTCTAGGTGCCCTAATTTTCTCGGGCAACCAAGTAGTTCAAGTTTTATTTGGAGTAATTGGATGGAACTTGTAGCTGAAGATTTCATATAGATAGTTACAAATTTCCAACCCAACTACATTTGTATTTTGTTGTTTTTAGCATTTTTGAGGATGGGCATCTATAGTTGTCCAGGCTGAGCTTAGAATATACCCTGATAAATGTATTTAAACTTTCGCTGTAAAGATCATATATTAAAATAATATATATTATTACATTCGTGTAAGATTCTATTATTTCTATTTTTCTTTCTTGCCTTTAAAGAATTTCCTCTCCAGCACTTGGATTTACGGCGTGTGAATACCAAGGATGTATTTGTGTCGATTTTCGAAGGTCAAATAATGGGTCTTTGCACAAATACATGAGAACACCTCAAATAACCGTTTAGTGATATCAATTTCAATTTGATACTTGCTTCATGTATCAAATACATAAACAAATCACAATATCATAGACAACATACCATGTATGATAATTCGTAATGTCGATGCAAAAGAATCTGTTAGCCATAAAACCCACTTGAGAGCGGAAGTCTGAAAGAAGGTTAATAAGATTGAGCTTTCGATAAAGAAACAGGCCAAGGCATCATAAAGAACATAAAAAGGGTGTTTCGAAGGCATTGAGCAGGTATCGAGAGAGTCGAAAGCACCAGCTACTCATACAGTACAAAGGCCTTCGACCCAGATGGAAACAGATAGACCCTTCCGCCACTACCAACCTTTCGACACAAATAATAAAGCAAGGATGACTTCGGAACCCCTTTTGAAGGTAACCGATGGTGCTCTCCCAACTACATGCCAAACCATTCGAAGTCAAAGGTTTCGCCCCATTCACAATCTTTTTGAAAGCATATACAAGCCTTTCGAACTGGTCGTTGTCCATAATATTAAAAGAAGATTCCGCAACAACTCATAGGCATGCATTCAAGGGCTACTCAACATCATTGAAACCATTGACAATTGAATCTCTTCGAAACCAATATCATCGACCTATCGACAGTGTCAGAAACCCCAAACATACTTCCCCTAACAACAAAATAGGTGACAAGGCATTCAGGACACCTTTGGATAGTGTCGAAGGGTGCTGTGAAGGAAGAAGTACTTCGAAATCAACAAAGGCGAAAGGATCATAAAAACCCCTTTGACTCAGTCGAAAGGTCAAGAAAGGATAAAGCAACTGCTAGAGTAAGACAAGAGGAGAAAAGGACACCATTCGACAACATCGAAAGGAGGCATGGCCTTCGACTATGTCGAAAAGCATTAAAAAATATATAAAAATGGATCCTTTCGACCTAGTCGAAAGCAAGGGCGTGAAAGGGCGGCCGCCTGCATCTATAAATAAGACCCAAGGGGTCCAGTTATGGGGACCGAATTCTGGAATCCTGAATTCAATTTCTTTACTCTACTTCCTTTGTGATAATTATATTCTGAAGAAAACCTAAATCAAATTAGGGAAAAAGTTCTATATCTTGTAACTCATTTTGGTTTATGAATGTAAAAGGAAACTGGCTTGATCAACAAGGAGATTGGCGACGAGGAAAATCATTTATATCATTAGCTAGACAAATGATTAATTGCATATGATTCTAACCTTTTCTCATGATTTCTTTTTATCTATGCTATGTATAAGATCGGCTTAGGCATTTCCAATCGATACACATCATCATCGGAGCCTATACTTAACATTTAAGGCAAAAGAGATGAAGGGCTGTCGACATGTATTGTTCACGAAATTTAGAAATGCCCAGATCGGTCTTATAAAAGGAAAATTAAGTGGATTGTAGGCAATAATAAGTTAAGACGATTCTTAAAGGGAAAAACCTCTCGACCCGATCGAAAGGGGTATTTTCGAAAGGAATTATAGCTTATGATTGGTTGACAATCATAATGGAACTCATTCGAAGGGGATCAACCCCGAAACATACTAGTGACCCTTTCGAAGAGTATTCATAGCAAGATTAGTGGGATTATGAAGTCGAAAGCAGTTAGGTCATAATAATGAAATAAACACCCCTTTCGATATAATTGGAAGGAACTAAATGATACCTTTTGACACGATCAGAAGGTCTTTAGAGTATGAATGATCCGCTGCATTCGACAAACTTGGAGGACAAGTCTTTCAGATGTTGTTCTCAAAACTATATCCCAAAATTAACTCCTTGAGGCCTTTCGACTAAACCAACCTGGTTGAAGGGATAGAATGACTTCATTAACCCTTTCGAATAAGTCAAGTTGATCGAAAGTTTGAGATAGATTAATCAATCCTTTCGATTGAGTCAACTTGATTGAGGGGTAGAGCATACACTTTAAACCCTTTCGACTATGCTAATCTAGTCGAAAGGCATGCTTCGGAAGGAGTAGATCTTCTCAATAATTTGGTCTCGTTCAAATTGAATCATCTTTTGAATAGCATTGGGGATGTCGACAAGATCTCTTGTTAACATTTTTACGCTAGAAGGAGGGCCTGAACCTCCGACCTTGTCACTGTATATAGGCTAATTGTGGTTCATTTCTTTTTCATAGGAAAAATGAGGTCAAAGCGTTTGAGTGGAATTGTGGAGGAAGCAATACACACTACCACCATGAAAGAAAAATATAGCTCCATCATTTAACCTAGATGAGGTCATTCCAGGGCAGACTTCATCGCCAGCATGATAAGACAAAAACACTGCTAAAATCAAGTGTTTGGAACAACAGCTGTAGGAGATGCAGGAGTTACTGAAGATGACCTTATCTCAAAAGTCTTTAAAGACCTCGAGACAGATTCAAGGAGAAGAAGTGGTTTCTCCTAGGAGGAATCTAAAGACTAATTCAAAAGAATGCAAAGACAAAGTGGACTTGACCTCCTCGAAAAAGAGGGAATTACCCCAAACAAAAGCCAATCATTAGGGAAGAGTTGTTGACAAATCATTGGAATAGTTTGGTAGTTCAACAACTAAAGAGTACCACCCAAATCGAAAGAATTACAGCAATGTCGAAGCTTTTCTAAAAGATGCTACTAAGAAGGCTATCAAAGATGCTATGAATTCCATGGGAAAATGAACTATGAATGAAAACGTCAATGATAGTGAGAGGGTGCCACCTTTCACCGATGAGATAATGGCCACAGTAATACCTTCTTATGTCAAGATCCCGTCCATGAAATATCATGGGGTTACGGACCCCGATGATCATCTTATGGCTTTTGACAACTAAATGGATTTATATAACGCTTCTGAGACAATCAGATGTCGAATGATCTCGGTTACTCTCTAGGGAGCAGTAGCCAAATGGTATAGGCAATACAGGGAAAAGACCATCTACTCCTGGAAATAATTTTCTTACGAGTTCTCAGCCCAATTCTGCATCTGTAAGGATCCTACTAATTATTATACAGTTTTGCAAATATAAAGCAAAGCTAGGTAGTGTCTTTGGGGGACTACTTGAGAAGGTTAAACGCTGAAGCTTTAAAGGCCAAGGATATGAATGATCTTGATAAGCTCGTAGCTGTCTATTCTGGCATGATTGAGAATACCCCTTTCTGGAAGCAGCTCTTTGTCAATGGCTGCAAAGATCTAAAAGACTTTCACTTTCAAGCCAACAAGTTCATCCGTATGGATGAGCTTTACTGCACCAAGAAGAAAAAAATGCCTAGGAAGGAAGGGGGACGATTTAGCCTGGACCGTGGCCATAAAAGGACCAGATGGGAAGAACCAGTTGCTTTAAACAAGCCACTATTTTACACATATGTTATAGCTAAGGAAAGAGTCAACTTTCCAACATCCTTCAAAGCTAAGAATAATCCAAAGCAAAAAAAAGGAGGGGATTACTGAGCTTATCACAAAGCTAATGGCCATAAAGCTGACGAGTGTAGAGTTATGGCCAAAATAATCCAAAAGCTGATCCGGGAAGGCCATCTAAAATAATTTTTTCAAGACTAGCATAAAGCCCAACTAATAGAAAATGCTCCGTAGAAGCGCCCAGGCAACGCTGTGAACATGCTAGAAGATAAGGATCCTCTAAGCTTAAGCCCATTATTAACAATATTTCTTGTTAACATCCCCAATGCTTTGCATAAGATTGTTTCACATGGGCTCAACTTTGTGGTTGAATGAATTCACATCTTTCGAATAAAATGACTAAGTCAGAAGGGTTTAAGGCCTTAGTTTTACCTTAGCCTGAGACGGGCAATATCGAAAGGTTTTGAGAAATTGTTTACCCCTTCTACGAAATTGGGTAGAAAATTAACTAACTCATTAACCATGTCAAAGGGTTGAGGTTCTGTTTAAACCTTATGGTTTGGTTGGAATAATAGAATTATTGAACCTCCCGCCCTGGCCGGAGGGTTTAAAGATCAGGTAAACCTTTCGACTAAGTTGCTATGATTATATACCTTTCGACCTTGTCATTTCATTGTATTCCATCTCCCATGGAAACCGAGAGCAGTCGGTCAATAATTTTCATCTCCTTTCGATCTTGTCGGAAGGTAGTAGACCTTTCGATGTTGTCGAAAGGAGATGTTACTCTGTTTTACATTTTTCTGATGCTTTCGGCCTCCTAGGTTGATATTCTTCTCGTTAAAATCCTTCGAAAAGAATGCATCATCCAAACATGCTCAGACAAAAATAAGAACTTACTTAATATGCCATGGAACCATATTAGGGACTAATTTACAAGTAGTACCTCCCTTTTGGTGGCCGGAGCAAAGAAAAGAATACAAGACTCATGAAAATATTTAAAGACAGTTCCATGGTATATACTCGAAATAAACAAAGAAGATAAGAAATAAATCATATATGATCAGCCGTTAATACTGAATTAACGCATAATCATGATCATCCCTAAATTCCGAGTCGATAATTAGCCATAATTTTCTTTACTTCTTCATGATGAAGTATGATACAAACTTTAAGAAACCAATCCCCAATTTGATTTCTAAACTCGGGTTGCGAAGTAGTGAGTGGAAGCAATAGTAGTTGAGTGAAAGAAGAATGAGAAGAAAATCGGATCCCGAAACTGGACCCCTTATGTCCTCTTTATAAATGCAGGCGGCCCACCCTTCGGCTCCATGCTTTCAATTGGGATGAAAGGTCTCCTCTTATATGAAGTTGTAAGCCTTTTGACCTTGTCGAAAGGTTTGTCCACTGTACATCATCATGGACCTTTGAATGTTGTCGAAGAGTGTGCATTTCCTAATGTATTCATGAACCTTTCGTCTTTTCCAAAGGGTCTGTCTTTTATATGGTATCGTAAACACTTCGACCTTGTCAGAAGGTTGCACCCTTACTTGACTATTGTGAACCTTTCGACCTTTTCTAGACGTTCCTCCCATACTTGATTGCCGTGCTTTTCTTGAATGTTGTCGGAAGGTTGACTTTCATTCTTTGTTGACCTATGAATGCAGCCCATATCATAAACCTTTCGATAGCGTCGAAAGGTACAAGGACTGGTCAGAAAGGCTTATTATGCTTTCAAAAAGGTCATTATAGAGTCGCATACCCTTGCTTTGACTCTCCATCTTTTTCGAAAGGTAAGAACTCTTTATATGTCGAGAGACGAAACCCTTTGTCTCCTTCGAAAGGTTTGGGATTTCCACCAGCTATTAACCGTATTCTTTCGACTCCTTTGAAGGGTTTAGCATGAAATTATTTTCTTTAGTCTTTGTTTTATGGAAAATGGTTACGGAGTCATTTTCCTTTTTCAATCGAGAGGTGCTTAGTGGTTTTGTATCTAGCTGCTTCGTTGTGCTTTAGTAGTTCTTTCCTTCATGCTTGTGATAGCTTCATTCTTAAGTTCCCATGTGCTCTTCTTTGTTAGCGTTGTACAATCCTTTTGACAATGTCGTAAGGGGATTTCTCCTGATGTTCTTTATCTATGTGGAAGGTTTTCGGAAGGCCTTCTTTATCTTCATTCGTATTTTATGGTTAACATTTAGCCCCCCCCTCTTGTTTAAAGAAGGCTTTTGTCCTTTAGGACAAAAATTCCAAGATTACCAAATTGTCCCTGCATTCCTGCAATACATCTAGTAACATTCGCATGGTTAGTTCATATTACAAGTATCTTTTTAGTTTGGTTGACCTTTAACCCTGATTTTATTTTGGTGGGAGATTCATCCTTTGAACATTCAGAACCAGATATTAATTATTTTCCATTTTGCCATGAATGATGGAAGTTTCTTAGCAGTAGAATGTTAGAACACCATGACTGGATAATTTAGAAGTTCGTGTCTTGCGACAATAAATGCTGAAAATTCCATGTCAAATAATAATAGGGAGACCGGAATCATCTTGGTCATCATAATAGGAGGCTACAATCCCATATTAATCTGGTAATAGTGAGAGAGGACGAGAATACCAATCCGATCATCCGTTCAAATGTAAACGTCTAAGAGGTTATTTTTGGTTCTAAACGTTAAAGGTTCAGATGACTTGTTTTGTCATTCAATAATAGAAGATCATAAGGCTGTTTTCGATGATAAGCAGTAGAAGAACAGAAATGCACATCGGATAATGAGTAATTGAAGACCAGAAATCCAATTTGGCATCGATATTGGAAATCCAGAAAACAGTTTTTGGTAATGAGTCGTAGATGACCAGAATATCCCTTCCTGATATGTAATAGTAGAAGTCCAAAACATCATTTTAGATAACTAATGATAAAAGTCCAGGATGCCACTTTCAGAATATCATTTCTGATAATTAATAATAGAAGTCCCAAAATACCATTTCTGTTAGTTACTAATAGAAGACCAGAATACCAATACTGGTAATTAATAATAGAAGACCAGAATACCATTTCTATTAATTAATAATAGAAGACCTGAATACCATTTCTGGTAATTAATAATAGAAGACCAAAATACCAATCTGGAAGATGTATACGAAGATAAGTTAGAGAATTCTTTCTGATTCTGTTTGTCGAATGTGCCATCTTCAGGCTTTGAGGATGTCTTGCATGCTTTTGCTTTCTCGAGCTCGAGTTTTCTTTGTCCATTTGTTTTGGCCTATTTTAGGCGGGGACTATTTAGTCCAATTTTGTGCTTATTTAAGCAGAGCCCATGTCAGACTGTTTGTCATTTTAGACATTGACAATCTTTTGGTGATGGCCATTTTAGGCGATGCCGATTTCTGGCGGTGCCTATTTCAAGCATGAACTTTTCTTAGTCCGCCGGACATTTCATCCAGGTTTCCGGTGCGCTCGGCTAGCTTATTCTGAAGCAGAGCCTGAGGACTTACCCGTCCTCCCTCCAGGAGGCACCTTAACCTGGCCATAGCGTGGCACAGTTAAGGGCTTGTTCGGTACCTTGCTCAGGCCATAGTGTGGCGGGACCAACGGATTACCCGTCCTCCCTCTAGGAGGTGCCTTATCCTGGCCATAGCGTGATGCGGATAAGGGCTTGTGCTGCTTTAACCTGGCTATTTCTGACTTTGGCAGGGATAAAGGATTACGCCCTCCCTCCAAGAGGTGCCTTGACCCGGCCATCTTGGCACGACCAAGGGCTTTCTACCATTATTGGTAGCCTACCATCTTAGGTAGTCCAAGTTTAAGGAGAATTTTAATCCCGACCATGTAGACTTTTCTTAATGAATCATAGTAGAGACATTCCTGAAAATGCTTTATTCATTCAGAGTCGGAAAATACGGTTTCAAATGTTCTGCATTCCCGGTTATTTGTACCACATTACCATCAGGATGGCATAGCCTGTAGGCCCCTGGGCGATTTCTTTGAAAATTATTAGTGGACCTTCCCAATTTGGTCCCAATGACCCATCTGATGGGTTTCTCGTATTGTCCATTACTCTTCTAAGTAACAAATCTCCTTGTCTAAAACGACCTTGTTTTTACCTTTGAGTTGTATTACTCTGATATTCTCCTTTGGTATTCAACCGTTCTTAAGGCTGCTTCATCTCTTAATTCATCAATCAAGTCAAGTGATTCCTTTCTCAGCTCTTGGTTTAGATTAAAGGCGTAGGCAATCCTTCGATGAGAAGGTACTTCAATTTCTACTGGTAGCATTGCTTCGCATCCATATGTTAGCGAATATGTGGTATGACCCATTGAAGTTCTAGTGGATGTTCTATAAGCCGACAAAACTAGGGGTACTTCCTCTACCCAATTACCTTTTGCCTTATTCTGTCTCTTTTTCAAGATTGTCTTTATTGTTTTGTTAGCAGCTTCAATGGCTCCATTGGCCTTTGGGTGAGCGACGTAAGAGAAGCTTTTTATGATTCCATTCTTATGGCAAAATCGTGAAAATTCTTCACTTTAAATTTGGGTTCCATTGTCAGATGTTATCTTATAAGGTATCCCAAACCTTGTGACAATGTTTTTAATGACAAATCTTCGCACTTTCCCAGAGGTTATTTTTGGAAGTGGTTCTGCTTCTACCCATTTTGTGAAGTAATCAATTGCCACTACAGCATATTTTGCTCCTCCTTTGGAGATTGGAAGCGGCCTAATTAAATCAATTCCCCAAACATCAAATGGCTATGAACTGGTAATGGGGGTTAGTTGACTCGGAGGAAGACGTGGTATCTTTGAATAATGTTGACACTTTTCACACCTTTTAACATACTCAATTACTTGGTTGGTCAAATATGGCCAGTAAAACTATTGCCTCATTATCTTTTTGGCTAGGTTGATCCCATTAGAGTGATCTCCACAAAATCCTTCGTGTGCTTCCTTTAATATCCTCAATCCACTCTAGGGTTTTACACATCGAAAATAGGGAAGGGCATATCATTTCTTGTATAGAATTCCATCCATAATGGTGAAGTTTTGGGATTGTCTTTTCAGCTTTTGTGCTTCTATTTTATCTGCAAGTAGTGTCCCATTGACAATATAACTCATAATCGGAGCCATCCAAATGTTTTCGTAATATTCTTCTGCTATTGGGGCTACAGGTTCTTCATTCAGTATTTCCTGATCTATTTCTTCCGATTCTTTTGCTAAGGCTTATTATCGGGTTAAAACTAATAGCTCCTTGGTTTCCTCTTGTTTGTTTTCCTCAATGATTGGATTGGCCTGAAATCCCATAGGCACAATTCGAGTCTCTGGGGCTCCTCTCGAACTTGCCAACTTAGCCAGTGAATCTGCTTAAGAATTGTCTCCTCTTGGTATTTTGTGTACAAAGAAATCTTCGATAAGTGCGAGCATTTTTAAAACCTTCTTCACACATTGACTAAGTTTGGGATCTTTGGTTTGATATACTTGTATGATTTGGTTAACCATCAATTGGGAATCACTGAATACTTGAATCCTTGGTATCTTGAGTTGTAGAGCGAGGGTTAATCTTGCAACCATGGATTCATAATCTGCTAGATTGTTAGTTACCGAGAACCCCAATTTCATAGGATAATGAAGTTTGTATCCATCTAGGGTAATTATCACATATCTTGCTCCGGCCCATTGTTCGTTTGAGCCGCCATCCACAAATAACTGCCACTTGGGTTTTATATCCTTTTCCTTTTCGGATTGTTCTGAAATGAATCTCGTGCACTCGTTAATGAAATCAGCGAAAGTTTTCCCTTTTATAGCCGTTCTGGGCTATTATGCTATATCATACTGACTTAGTTCAATGCCCTACTTAATCAATCTTCTAGAAGTTTCGGGCTTACTAAAGACTTGTTTCAATGGAAAGTTGGTCAACACCTTCACCGGGTGCGCCTAGAAGTAAGGCCTTAATTTCCGAGCTGTCAAAATTAAATAGTATGTCAGTTTCTCAATGACTGGGTATCAGATTTTAGCTTCCTTTAATCTTCTACTCACATAATAAACCGGTAGTTGAAATCCCTTTTCATTTCTGATCAATACTGAGCTTATTGCGTGTTCAGAAATTTCCATATACAAGAATAGATCCTCTCCCTCTTCGAGGCTGGATAAGACTGGTGGTTTTTCCAAATGTAGCTTCAACTCTTGAAATGCCTTTTTGCAAAATCCTCATTCCATTCAAAAAAATTCTTTTTCTTTATTACCTTAAAGAATGGTATGCAGTTATCAGTGGCCTTTGATATAAACCTGCTTAGCACTGCTACTTTCCCATTCAAACTCATGACATCTTTACTCGTCTTAGGCTCTGCCATATCCTTAATGGCCTTGATATGCTTAGGGCTAGCCTCAATCCCTTGTGCACTTACAATATAGCCTAGAAATTTTCTAGAATGGACTCCAAAGTTGCATTTTTGGGGGTTGAGTTTCATTTGATACTTGCGGAGCACTTTGAACATTTCATCCAAATCTTCAAGATGATTCTTCGCCTCTTGGGATTTTACCAACATGTTGTCAACATAAACTTCCATATTTTTCCCAATTTGTTCTTTGAACATTTGGTTAACCAACTTTTGGTAAGTTGCCCCAGCATTTTTCAATCCGAACGACATTACTTTATAAAAATAGGTCCCATCTTCTGTAATGAAGGTGGTATGTTCCTCATCTGGTTTAAACATAGGGATTTGATTGTATCCGGAATATGCAACCATTAGGGAGAGTAGCTTATGTCCACTGGTGGAGTTGACCAATTGATTTATCCTTGGTAGTGGGTAACAGTCCTTTGGACAAGTTTTGTTTAAAATCTGTATAATCCACGCAAGTCCGCCACTTCACGTCAGATTTCTTTACTAGAATCGGATTCGCCAACCATTTTGGGTAAAAGACTTCTCGGATAAACCCATTTTTCTGCAATTTCTTGAACTCTTCCTTTATGGCGTCGGTCCTCACCTTATCGAATTGTCTTTTCTTTTGCCTGACCGAAGGAATGTCTCGATTGATATTCAGGGCATGACTCTTGACTGCAGGGTTAATTCCAACAATGTCAGAGTGGATCTAGGCAAAAACTTCCTTATTGGCTTTTAAGAATTTTGTCAATCCCGACTTTAAGTGCTCCTCAAGATCCTTTCCTACTTTGATTATTTTGGTAGAATCAGTAGAATCTATTGGAATTTCTTCGGTTTCTTCAACCGAATTAACTCTTTCAACCTCTACCCGATAATCTAGCTCTGTAAAAATTTCACTTTCCTCAATCGAGTTGGAATCTATTCTCTTTCTCTTCCCATAAACTACAAAACATCTTGCGGCGATACGTTTGTTAGTTTTATCAGATTTTTTCTTTGCTTCGAATGATGGATGTAGAAAACCATCTTTCAAAGGCTGTAAAGTAATGGAAGAATCAAAGTAACAGGTGAACTCCCTGTTATATTGCTCCAAAGTTGCAAAATACATTTCTCTTGATGTGAATTGGTCACCTCGAATAGTGCCCCAGCCACCTTTAGTGAGGAAATTGAGCATAAGATATTTTGGCGTGACAAATGCGTCCACTTCGTCTAGTGCTGGTCGTCCAAAGAAAGCGTTGTAGAATGATGGATGACATATGACCACAAAGGTTGTTTCAAAAACACGGGAGCACGGAGGGAGTCTCAACTGAACCAAAAGCTTCACTTGCCCAAGTGGAGTTGTTCCTTTATTGTTGAACCCAAAGATAGGTTCAGGGCTGGGCTCAAGTTTGTCTTTGGGGATTCCCATCTGATCTAACGCATGTCGAAATATCACATTGACAGCACTTCCAGTATCAACTAAGATTTTTGTGACCACCGGGGATCCTATTTGAGCTGTGATCATTAACGGATCATTGTGGGGATGATGGATTCCCCTTCTCAATTCTTGGAGACTGATCACCAAATTGTGCATGTTGATGTTGTATTTTAGGTTCTTGAGTGGTGGTTCCTTTTGCATAGAAAATACACCCTTCCTGGCTTCATGAATGTATTTATTTTGGGCATTCTGACTTCTGCCCGAGGGATGCGGTCCACCGTATATAACATCAATTATGTTTTGGGGTGGACTCAAGCTTAGTGGGTCTTCATTTTCGATCATATTCACAGCATTACCAACATGTTTTTTTTGCCTCAGCCTCTGGCAGGAATGTCTGTTGTGGATTCTTCACAAACTCCTTCAGCTGTCCTTCTCGGATTAATTTTTGAATTATTCCAGCCAGTACCTTACACTCATTGGTTTTGTGACCATTCGCCTTGTGGTAAGCACAATATTTATCTCCTTTCTTCTATTCTGGGTAATTTCGGGCTTTGAACAAGGTTGGGAAGTTGACCTTGTCTTGAGTCATTGAATATATGTAAGAAATCGTTTGGTTTAACACCACCGCGTTAGTATTAGCATCCTCCCATCTAGCTCTTTTAAGAATCCTTTCTGGGCCGAATTTACCACCGTCCTTCTTTGGATTAAATTTTTTCTTTGAATAGTACAATTCATCCATCCGAATGAATTTGTCAGCTTGAAAATGGAAGTCTTGTAAATCCTGACATCCATGGATAAACAACTCCTTCCAAAAAGGAGAATTGACTATAAGACCTAAGTGAACGGCAATGAGCTTGTCTCTATCATTCATTCCTTTGGCTTTCAAAGCTTAAGTGTTGAACCTCTTCAAGTAATCTCCTAATGACTCACCATTGTTTTGTCTAATATTAGCGAGTACTGTATAGTCAATAGAGGGGTCTTTGTTGATGCAAAACCGAGCATAGAATTCATAGGAGAATTGGTTCCAAGAGTAGATCGTGTTCTCACGATACTGTCGGTACCATTTAGCAGCAGCCCCTTGTAGTGTGACTGGAAACAGCCGATATCTAACGACACCAGAAGCATTGTATAAATCCATTTGACTGTCGAATATCATCAAATGGTCATCTGGATAAGATTTCCCAGGGTATTTCATTATGGGGACCTTTACGTGAGATGGGAAAGTCGCTGACATGATTTCATCAATAAAGGGGGCAACCCTCTTGTTGTCATTTACTCTCTCATCCTCTGTTCTCTTACACTTGACATTCAATAGATCCTTCACAGCCTTATCTGCTACGTCTTTGAGGTAAGCCTCACTGTTCAAGTAGTTCCTTTTATCTGGTTTGTAGCCATATGAAGTAGAGCTTGCAGAACAGTCCTTATCTTCCTCTTGGACCCTTCCTTGATAGTTTGCCTTTAGTGGAAGGCAATCTCTCTTTTTGGACAAGGAAATATTAGCTTTACTCTTTGCGGCATCAGGGTTGATTTTCAAATTTCTTCTCGGAGAGACAACTTCCTCTCCTGCCGTAGCAGCTATCATGGATGAATGGTGAGATAGTACTTCATTTAGGAGACTCTTCATCTCTGCCATTTCCCATTCTGAATAAATGATTTTAGCAATGTGGTCCTCTGGCTGAAGATTTTAGGTTGGAGCCAATTGTGGAGATAGTCGAATTTGAGCTGGTGGTGGAGTCGGTTGAACTGGGGTGGAAGACTGCCCTTGTTCCCTATTCCCAGGGTTAAAAGATGGTGAGACATTTTCCTCTAGTGAAATTACATGTTTGTCCCTTTCGTTGACTGTGGAAAGCCTTTTTTATTCCATTTTCCTACAACAAACCAAATTCCCACAATTAGTTGTAGTAATATAGCAGAAGTTCGGAGGTTCAGGCACTCCTTCTAGCGCCAAAAATGTTAACAAGATTTCTTGTTAACATCCCAATGCTTTGCATAAGATTGTTTCATATAGGCTCAACTTTGTGATTGAGTGAATTAACATCTTTCGAATAAAATGACTAAGTTGGTAGGGTTTAAGGCTTTAGTTTTAACTTTAGCTTGAGATGGGTAATATTGAAAGGTTTTGAGAAATTGTTTAACCCTTCTAAGAAATTGAGTAGAAAATTAACTAACTCATTAACCATGTTGAAAGGTTGAGTTTCCGTTGAAACCTTATGGCTTGGTTGGAATAGTAGAATTATTAAACCTTCCACCCCGGCCGGATGGTTTAAACATCATCTAAACCTTTCGACTAGGTTGCTATGATTATATAGATTTCGACCTTGTCATTCCATTGTATTCAATCTCCTATGGAAACCGAGAGCAGTCGATCAATGATTTTCATCTCCTTTTGATATTGTCGGATGGTAGTAGACTTTCGACAACGTCGAAAGGAGATGTTACTCTATTTTACATTTTTCTGATGCTTTCGGCCTCCTAGGTTGATATTCTTCTCGTGAAAACCTTTCGAAAGAATGCATCATCCAAACATTCTCAAGAAAAAATAAGAACAGATTTAATATGCCATGGAACCATATTAGGGACTAATTTACAAGTAGTATCTCCCTTTTTGTGGCCGGAGCCAAGAAAAGGGTATAATACTTAGGAAAATGTCTAATGACGGTTTCATGGCATATACTCGAAATAAACAAAGAATATAAGAAATAAATCATATATGATCAACCGTTAATATTGAATTAACGCCTAATAATGATCATCCCTAAATTCTGAGTCGATCACAAGCCATAATTCTCTTTACTTCTTCATGATGAAGTTTGAAACAAAATTTAAGAAACCAATCCCCAATTTGATTTCAAAATTAGGGTTACAAAGTAGTAAGTAGAAGCAGTTGTAGTTGAGTGAAAGTAGAATGAGAAGAAAATCGGATCCCGAAACTGGACCCCTTGGGTCCTATTTATAGATGCAGGCGGCCCTCCCTTCGGCTCCATGTCTTCGACTGGGACGAAAGGTCGCCTCTTATATGTAATTGTAAAACTTTCGACCTTACCGAAAGGTTTGTCCACTGTACATCATCATGGACCTTTGAATGTTGTCGAAGGGTCTGCATTTCCTAATGTATTCATGAACCTTTCGTATTTTCCAAAGGGTCTGTCTTTTATATGGTATTGTGGACCCTTCGACCTTGTTGGAAGGTTGCTCCCTTACTTGACTATTGTGAACCCTTTGACCTTGTTGGGAAGTTCCTCCCCTTTTTGATTGCTGCCAAAAGCCGTGCTTTTCTTGAATGTTGCCGGAAGGTTGTCTTTCATTCTTTGTTGACCTATGATCGCCGCCCTTATCATAAACCTTTCGACACCGTCGAAAGGTACTAAGTATGTATTTCAATCGGTCCGAAAGGCTTATTATGATTTTGAAAAGGTCGTTATAGATTCTCTTACCCTTGCTATGACTTCTCCATCTTTTTCGGAAGGTAAGAACTCTTTGAATGTCGAGAGATGAAACCCTTTGTCACCTTCAAAAGGTTTGGGATTGCTACAAGCTGTTAACCGCATTCTTTCGACTCCTTCGAAAGGTTTAGCGTGAACTTCTTTTCTTTAGTATTTGTTTTATGGCAAATTGTTACAGAGTCATTTTGCTTTTTCGTTCGGGAGGAGTTTAGCGGTTTTGTATCTAGCTGCTTCGTTGTTCTTTAGTAGTTCTTTCCTTCATGCTTGCGAAAGCTTCATTCTTAAGTTCCCATGTGCTCTTCTTTGTTAGTGTTGTACAATCCTTTCGACATTGTCGTAAAGAGATTTCTCCTGATGTTCTTTATCTATGTGGAAGGTTTCCAGAAGGCCTTCTTTATCTTCATTCATATTTTATGGTTAATGCCCACCGATTAACAAGATTGATGTGATCCATGGCGGGCCTCATCCAGTAGAGAGTAGTAAAGGGGCCCGAAGATGATATATCAGAGAGGCTAAAGAAGGTAGCTATTCTGTTCAAGAAGAGCCTCCAACGAAAAACCCATGCCTTAATATCCAAATGCCTTATCTAGTTATCACTCTACAAGAGCTATGCAAAGGAGTCCATCATCCTTATAATGACCTCCTCATGATTACTGCAAAAATTAGGCTATCTATTGTCTCCAAGATTCTAGTCGATACAGGCAAAGCGGTCAATGTCATCTTCAAACATGCTTTCGATCTGATGAATATCCTTGAGCACAAACTAGAGCCGAGCATAAAGCCGATATTTAGGTTCAACAACAAAGGGTCAACTCCAATGGGGCAGATAATGCTATTCGTGCAGAAGGGAGTGCCGCCAACTTGCCTAACATTTTAAACTATTTTTGTGATAATCGATCAACCTTCCTATTACAACGCCTTCTTTGGCAGACCAGCCATAGATGAGACCGATGCTTTTGTCTCCTCAAAGTACCTCATGGTAAAGTTTATAACAAAGCGATGCTAGGGAACTGTATGGGGGGAATAATTTAGCTCTCAAGAAATGTACTTTGCAACACTTGACCAATACAAAAGGGAGTATTCTGCTTCCTTTGATCCTTCTACTGTTTCACAGCCTTCGAATGACGGATTTTCACATCCAACATTCGAAGCAAATATTAACATTAAAAAGTATAACAAACGTATGTATCAAAGGTACATCCCTGTAGAATGCAAGAGAAAGAGAGTTGATGCTAACTCAATAGAGGAGGGCCTTATAGACACAGATTTGGACTGCCGAGGCGAAACTGAGAGCGTAAAACCCATAGAAGACCTTGAGGAGGACCAATAGATTCAGAGAATGCTTCTAAAATAGTTAAAATGGGAAAAGATCTTGATAGTGAGTTAAAGAAAGACTTAATATAGTTCCTCAAAGTTAACAAGGATGTGTTCTCTCGGTCACACTCTGATATGTTGGGAATCGATCTGATTGTCATGAGCCATGCTCTTCATATCAATCCAAGAGCAATCCCCAAAAAGCTGAGAAAGATACAATTGGACAAAGTCCGATCAGATGCTCTAAAAGTGGAGGTTGACAAACTCCTTGAGAATGGATTAATCCGAGAGGCATATTATCCTAAATGGTTATCCAACCCAGTTTTGGTAAAGAAGCAAAATAAAAAATGGAGAACATGCATTGAATACAAAGACCTAAACAAAGAATGCCCAAATGATTGCTTCCCGCTACCACGGATAAATCAGTTGGTGGATGCAACAAGCGGACACAAATTTTTATTCCTCATGTATGCTTATTTAGGGTACAACCAGATACTGATGTTCAAGCTGGATGAGGATCATACCAGCTTCATAACCGAGTGGGGAGTTTATTGCTACAGGGCCATGCCATTTGGGCTAAAGAATGCGAAAGTTTATGTTGATGATATGCTGGTAAAGTCTAGCGAGGCTGAGAACCATCTTAAGGATCTAGAGGAAATGTTCAGGATATTGCGGAAGTATCAAATGAAGTTGAACCCACAAAAGTGCTCTTTTGGAGTCCAATCTAGAAAATTCTTAGGCTACCTAGTAAGTGCTCAAGGAATCGAAGTGAGTCCTGACCAAATTCAAGCCATAAAGGGTACGGCTGTATCTAAAACCAGCAACGAAGTAATGAGCTTAAACATAAGGGTAGCTTCCCTAAGCAGGTTTATCTCAAAGAAACGGACAAGTATATACCTTTCTTTGATGTGATTAAGAAAAAAAGAACTTTGAATGGGGGAGCATTGCAGGAAAGCTTTCTTGGAATTAAAAAGCCATTTGGAAAAACCACTGATACTCTCAAGTCTCGAGAGCGGGGAAATATTATACATATACATGGCAGTATCAAAACATGCTGTCAGCTCGGTACTCATTAGAGAAGAAAATAAGCACAACTTCCGATATACTGCGTAAGTAGACGATTAAAGGATGCAGAGGTTCGATACCCGATGATAGAAAAATTAGCCTATTACTTGATTCTCACAGCTCGAAAGCTCAGAGCATACTTTCGGGCACACTCGATCGGGGTATTGACCAATTTGCCTCTTAAGCAAGTTTTTAGTAAGCCTGAGAAATCTGGAAGATTAGTAAAATGGGGGATTGAGCTCAGCCAATACGATATAGAATTTCAACCATGGGCTACAATCAAAGGGCAGGAACTGGCAGACTTTGTTAATGAATGCACCAGCTTTATAGAGGAACAATTGGAAAACGAGAATGATCAGAAACCCATGTGGCAATTATTTATGGATTGTGCATCAAATAAACAAGGGGCTGGAGCAGGACATATAATCATAATCCCTGATGGACATTGTTATCATTATTCCATGAAATTAGGATTTCCTGCAACCAATAATGTGGTAGAATATGAATTAATGGTGGCAGGATTAACCTTGGCCCTGGAACTGAAAATCATGCAAATACAGATCTTTTGCAATTCTCAACGGATGGTAAATCAAGTAAAGTAGATATACCTAACAAAAGAGCCTAAGCTATCATTATATATGAAGGAGATATTACGAATGCTTGCTTTGTTTGAGGATTTTTCAATAAATCAAGTACCAAGAGCAGAAAATGCACAGGCAGGCTCTTTAGCAAAATTAGCCAGCTCAAGGAGAGCCCCAGAGACACAAATTGTCCCCGTCGGATATTAGGGAAAGCCAAGCATCCAAAAGGAAACATTCGAGTAAGGGAAGGAATGGCTAGTTATGATAAGATCTCAAGCTAAGTCCCAAGGAGGAAAGGAAAAAGAAAGTGATAAAGAATTAACAGATGAAAGGGTGAATCAAGTAGGGCCAAATAGCACACATGATGTTACATGGTTGTCACCTATTATTGAATACCTTGTTAAAGGAATACTCCCCTCCGACAAAGGAGAAGCAAGGAAAAACAAGATACAAGCTCCTACCTTTGTAATAATGAATGGAATTCTCTATAAAAAGGGATATGATCTACCCTATTTGAGATGTGTGAGCATGAATGATGGAATAAAATTAATGATCGAGGCCACGAAGGGTTTTGTGGAAACCATTCAAATGGGACAAAGCTGGCAAAGAAAATTACGAGGCAAGGGTTTTACTGGCCACAAATGGTAAGCCAAGCCATAGTCTATGTAAAAAGATGCGAAAGATGTCAAAAATACTTAAAGATACTCAGATTGCCCTTAAGTCAATTAACTCCAATTACAAGTCCATGGCCCTTTGATGTTTGGGAAATAGATTTAATTGGCCCATTGCCAATTTCGAAGGAAGGGGCGAAGTATGTCGTAGTGGTCGTTGATTGTTCTACTAAATGGGTTTAAGCGGAACCACTTTAGAAAATCACTTCTGGGAAAGTACTGAGATTTTTTATCAAGAACATCATAACAAGGTTCGGAATTTCCCAAAAAATAATATCTAATAATGAAACCCAATTTGAAAGTGAAGAATTCTCCCCCTTCGACCACAAGAACGGGATTATTAAAAGTTTTTCATCTGTCGCACATCCAAAAGCCAATGGAGCAGTTGAGGCTGCAAATAAAACCATAAAGACAATTCTGAAAAAGCGTCTAAACAAGGAAAAAGGAAACTGGGTAGAGAGTCGCCACTTATGTTATGGGCTTACCGAATGCCTACTAAGACGATAATGGGACATACCCCTTATTCTTTAACATACGGGTGTGAGGTGATGCTACCATTTGAGGCTCAGATTCCCTCACACCGAAGGATTTCCTACGCATTTGATAAGAATCAAGAGTTAAAAAAGAATCATTGGACTTCATACATGAACTAATAGATAATGCAGCGGTAAGAACCGAATATCAGAGAAGAATCTCGAAGTACTATAATTCAAGAGTAAAAGCTCGATCATTTCACGAGGGAGATTTGGTACTCCATAGAGTAATGGCCAATACAAAGAATCCTACGGATGGACTCCTGGGACCAAACTGGGATGGACCAGTAGTCGTTTGTAAAGTAATCCCTCCGGGAGCCTACAAATTGTGTCACCCATACGGCAATATGGTGCCTAGAACATGGAATGCTGAGCATTTAAGGCTGTATTTTCCAAAGATGAATCAATAAAGTGCTGCTTTGAAAAGATAAAGTCTACATAGTCGGGAATGAAAAGCTCCTTATATTTGGATACTACCTAAGATGGAAGCCTACCTAATATGGTAGAAAAGCCTCTATCCACACCGAGATGGCCAGGGCAGAGCACCTCCTAGAGGGAGGGCGGGTAAGCCTTTAGCCGCACCATGAGATGGTCAGGTTAAAGCACCGGACAAGCCCTTGGTCGCGCCTCCGGTCAGGTCAAGGCACCTCCTGGAGGAAGGACGGAGTAAGCCATTATTGATGAAGCACTTACCCTCTTGAGTCGCGGCCGACCTACCCAAGGTCGTAGACGACCTAACTCTGCCGACCTACCCCATCCAATTGCCGACCTACGACCTATCGACATTACCGACCTAACGCCTCTTCCCAAAGTCGCGACCGACCTAACCCCGCCTCGTCGAATCGTGAACGACCTAAATCTCTTCCGACCTAACTCCATCGCTCTTCAACCGACCTACGACTTAAAACCCCGCCTCAATACCACTCCACGACCTAGTTCTTCTGCAAAACCACTCGCGACTTACTCCAATACCTTCCCCATAACCATTGCCGAGTTTGCCCTAACTCGTTGAAGCTCCATAAGTCGCGGCCATTTCATTAAGTCGTTGCCGAGATAAGCTGAAGCCCTAAATCCTGAGTCGCGACCGAGATACTCATAGGTCGTTGCCGAGATAAGCTCCCATGAGTCGTTGCCGAGTTAAACTGATGCCTTCTTCATCAAGTCGCGAACGAATAATTTAGGTCGCAGACTAGTATTGATAAGTCGGAGCCGAGCTAAGTCATTGCCGACCTTAGATAGGTCGTAACCGACCTAAGTATTTTGTTATTTTTTCTTTTGTTTTTTTGGTATGTTGAGTTGTAACGACTATAAATAGTGGGTGAGTTGTAACTTTTGAAGGTTGTTGAATATTGAATAAAATTCTCTTTTGTTAGCTTGTTGCTTTCAATTTCAATTGGTAGTCGAGTGTATCTCCTATCTCCACTAACGTCATTCGAGTGCGCTCGGATCATCGTTTGTTGAAGCCGATTCACGGTATCTTGTGCGCAAGATCAACGTCGAAGAATCGTAGATCTCCTTCCCGGTATCTTCGGATCAACGAGTCAGAGATAGCTAGAGTTCGGTATCTTCGGATCAACGAATTCGGGCATTCCAGTATCCATCAATCCACGAATTGTTACATTCACCGATTGAAGATCGTTTTGAATTATCCGCTGCGTCAGTTTGGTATCAGAGCTTGTTTTAGCCAATCATAGCTAAATCGAGTCTTGGAACCGAGAATTTGAAGTTGTGTTCATCGTGTTCATCATATTTTGCAACAAAGTTGGAGTTTTCGATCCATTTCATTTTGGATCAAAGTGCGAAAGGTGTTTGAAACTTGAAGTGTGAATTTGTTGAAGTGTTTGTGAAGTATTCAATCATGCCACCAAGACGAGTTCAACGTCATCGCAATATTAATGCTTTGTACGGAAGAGAAGAAGCCGATGAGATGGAGCAAAGAATTAACGAGAATTTCAATGAGAAGCTTACGGAAGGGATTGGTCGATTAGAGAGGATGATGTTGGAGATGAGTCAAAATCAGAGAAGAGTATCACCTGAATCGAGCCATGGAAGAAGTAGAATTTCACCACATTCAAATCGAGAGAGAAGTGTCGATAGTGATCATAGAAGCGTGGATCGAGATTGTGATAGAAATGTTGATGATCGAGGTCGAGATAGAAATGTGACTGATCGAGATCGGAGGAATGTAGATCGTAGGAATGTTGGTGGAAGAAATGGTGGTGGTAGAGATGTTGGTGGTCATGATCGACATCGATATACATCGGATGGCGAAGAAGAGTATGATGGTGGTAGTGTTCATGGACGAGGACGTGGACGAGGAAGGAATCAGTCGGAGTACGATCACAAGTGGGAATCTGGGATGAAGACAGAAATTCCAGAATTCAAAGGTGGTATGCAGGCTGAGGAGTTTTTGGATTGGGTGGCTAATGTTGAAGAAATTTTTGATTTCAAAGAAGTCCCAGAACGTCGTAGAGTAAAGTTGGTTGCTACAAGGTTGAGGGGTAGAGCTTTGGCATGGTGGCAGCAAACCAAACTTACACGTGAACGAATGGGGAAGTCAAAAGTTGAATCTTGGGAGAAGATGAAGAAATTGATGAAAGCAACGTTCTTACCTTACAATTATCAATCTCTGATGTATCAACGTTTGCAGAACTTGAGGCAGGGCACAAAGACTGTTAATGATTACGCAGATGAGTTTTATCAGCTTATTGCAAGGAATGATATTATGGAAACGGAAGAGCAGCTGACATCTAGATTCATTGGGGGATTGAGAATGCAGATTCAGGATATGGTTAATATGTTCGATCCAAGATCTGTGGCGGAAGCACATCAGAAAGCGTTGGCTTGGGAGAAGCAGGGACGACGAGGAGGTGGTGTGTTTACGAATTCCAATAATCAAGTGAAGGTTGTTGGTGGAAGTTCTAATGTGTCTAAACCTATCAGTAAACCAGTGGTGAAGGAGGTTGAGAAGGCAAAGGTTAACAACGGTTTCAAATGTTACAACTGTCAGGAGTTGGGTCATAAAAGCAATGAGTGTCCAAAGCCAAAGAAGAGAGCAATGATTGTTGAGGTTGAGGATGAGGATGAAGAAGCTGAATGTTCTAATTCTTTACCAGTTGAGGAGGAAGACTTACTGTCGGGAGATGACGGATACGCATTGATGATGAGGAGAAGTTGTTTAACACCGAAGCAAGAGGAAGAAAGTAGTTGGTTGAGGAACAATATCTTTCAATCTACATGCACTATTCTAGGAAGAGTTTGTAAATTTGTTATTGATGCTGGGAGTTGTGATAATATTATCTCTACAGAAGCAGTGAAGAAGTTGGAGTTGAAAACCGAGAAACATCCTAAACCGTACAAGTTAGCTTGGTTGAGGAAGGGTGGTGAAGTGAAAGTTGGACGTAGAGCTTGTGTGAAGTTTTCAATTGGGCAGAAATACAAAGATGAAATCTGGTGTGACGTCGTAGATATGGACGTTTGTCATTTGTTGCTGGGGAGACCGTGGCAGTATGATCGAGCTGTGCAGCATGACGGACGGACCAACAGTTACAGTTTCATGTTCGAAGGTACAAAGATTACTCTGGTTCCGAAGAAACGCCAACAGGAAGAAAACAAAGTGGAGGAGATTGAAGAACTGAAGACGTTGTTATCTTTGAAGGAGTTTGTTAAGGAGGTCGAGGAGGAATCGGAAGTGTTCTTGTTGATTGGGCGTGAGAGCAGGGAAGAGGTTGAAATTCCAGAAGAAGCAAAGTCAGTATTGAAAGAATTTGAGGATGTATTTCCAGACGAGTTGCCTAAAGAGTTACCGCCGCTGAGAGACATTCAACATCAAATTGATCTTGTTCCGGGAGCAGTATTGCCACATAGACCGCATTATCGAATGAGTCCGAAGGAGCATGAAGAATTGAGGAGACAGGTAGAGGAATTGCTTGAACAGGGGCGTGTGCAGGAGAGTCTGAGTCCTTGTGCTGTACCAGCTTTATTGGTACCCAAGAAGGATGGGACGTGGAGGATGTGCACTGACAGTCGAGCATTGAATAAGATTACTGTGAGATATAGATTTCCAATGCCGAGGTTGGATGACTTGTTGGATCAAATAAGTGGAGCTACTATCTTTTCGAAGATTGATTTGAAGAGTGGATATCATCAAATTCGTATCAGACCAGGAGATGAGTGGAAGACTGCTTTTAAAACTAGGGAGGGTCTATACGAATGGTTGGTCATGCCATTTGGTTTATCCAATGCACCAAGTACTTTCATGAGGGTGATGAATCAGATTTTTCGACCGTTCATTGGGAAATTTGTGGTGGTATATTTCGATGATATTCTTATCTACAGTGGGAGCCCAAAGGAACATTTGAATCATCTTAGAGAAGTGCTGATGGTATTGCGACAAGAACAATTCTATGCTGCAACGAAGAAATGCGTGTTCATGACGCATAGTGTTTTATTTCTGGGGTATGTTGTTTCAGAGAAAGGAATCCAGGTAGATCAGAATAAAGTTGAAGCAGTCAGGAATTGGCCACAGCCGAAGACAATTACAGAAGTGAGAAGTTTTCATGGGCTAGCGTCATTCTACCGAAGATTCATTCCACACTTCAGTAGCGTGATGGCACCGGTGACTGATTGCATGAAAGGGAAACAATTTTCTTGGACGGAGGAAGCTGGGATTGCTTTTGGAAAGATTAAGAAGTTGCTGACATCTGCACCAATTCTTGTATTACCAGATTTTCAGTTATTGTTTGAACTGCATACTGATGCGTCAAAGGTTGGAATTGGAGGGGTGTTGAGTCAGAATGGGCGTCCTATTGCATATTTCAGCGAGAAGTTGTCAGGAGCAAAGATGAGATACAGTACCTATGATGTGGAATTTTATGCTGTTGTTCAAGCGGTGAAGCACTGGCGACATTACTTATTCCAGAAAGAATTTGTTTTATACACTGATCACGAGGCGTTGAAACATTTACAAGGACAAGACAAGATTTCAGCGAGACATGCATCGTGGATTGCTTATTTGCAACAGTTTACTTTTGTCGTTAAGCACAAGTCAGGGGTAACCAATCGTGTGGCTGATGCTTTGAGCAGGAGGAGTCATTTGTTGACAACAATGAAAGTTGAAGTGACAGGTTTTGAATTATTGCCAGAATTGATTGAAGAAGATCCTTACTTTGTGAAATTTGCTGAAAAAGTAAAGGAAGGAAATACGGATGAATTTGTGTTGGTGGATGGTTTTCTGTTTAAAGGAAATCGATTGTGCATCCCAGACTGTAGCTTGAGAATGAAGATTGTTAAAGAACTACATGAAGAAGGCCATGTGGGTAGAGATCGTACGTTGCAGTTAATTTCTCAATCTTATTATTGGCCGTCAATGAGGAAAGAGGTAGAAAGATTTGTGGAGAGGTGTCATATTTGTCAGGTTTCGAAAGGAACAGCGACAAATGCGGGGTTATATATGCCGTTACCCGTGCCTACCAAACCATGGGTTGATATCAGCATGGATTTCGTGTTGGGATTGCCGAGAACTCAGAGGGGAAATGATTCTATATTTGTTGTGGTGGACAGGTTTTCGAAGATGGCACATTTTATAGCCTGTAAGAAGACAGCGGATGCAGTTCGAGTGGCACAGTTATTCTTTAAAGAAATATATCGTTTACATGGTTTACCCGAATCTATTGTTTCTTACCGAGATACTCGATTCCTGAGTCACTTTTGGTTGAGTCTATGGAAGATGGTGGGAACGAAGTTGAAATTTAGTAGTGCATATCATCCTCAGACGGATGGACAAACAGAAGTTGTGAATAGATCATTGGGTAATTTGTTGCGATGTCTTGTGCAGGATAATTTGAAGAGTTGGGACTTAAAGTTGTGTTAGGCAGAGTTTGCTCATAATCATGCTGTTAACCGAAGCACTGGTTACAGTCCATTTCAGATTGTATATTCCAATTTACCCAGTGGACCGTTGGATTTAGCAATAGTGCCACATTTGAAGGGAACCGTTAAACGGGCTGTTGATTTTGTTGACGGGTTGAAAGAATGCCATAGAATCGTTCAGGAACGATTGGAAAAGGCAAATGAGAAGTATAAACAAATGGCGGATAAGAAACGAAGGAGTGTAGTCTTCAAAGAGGGTGATTTAGTTTACGCGGTATTGACGAAAGATCGTTTTCCAGTTGGGACTTACAACAAGTTGAAAGCACGAAAGATTGGACCAGTAGAAATCTTGAAGAAAATCAATGACAATGCTTATCAGTTAAAGTTGCCAGATCATATTCACACTGCAGACGTTTTCAACGTTAAACATTTGGTTCCATATTATGGGGAGGAATTTGTCGAAGGTGACAAGGGTGTGAATTCGAGGACGAATTCTTTCCAACAAGGGGAGGATGATGAAGCACTTACCCTCTTGAGTCGCGGCCGACCTACCCAAGGTCGTAGACGACCTAACTCTGCCGACCTACCCCATCCAATTGCCGACCTACGACCTATCGACATTACCGACCTAACGCCTCTTCCCAAAGTCGCGACCGACCTAACCCCGCCTCGTCGAATCGTGAACGACCTAAATCTCTTCCGACCTAACTCCATCGCTCTTCAACCGACCTACGACTTAAAACCCCGCCTCAATACCACTTCGCGACCTAGTTCTTCTGCAAAACCACTCGCGACTTACTCCAATACCTTCCCCATAACCATTGCCGAGTTTGCCCTAACTCGTTGAAGCTCCATAAGTCGCGGCCATTTCATTAAGTCGTTGCCGAGATAAGCTGAAGCCCTAAATCCTGAGTCGCGACCGAGATACTCATAGGTCGTTGCCGAGATAAGCTCCCATGAGTCGTTGCCGAGTTAAACTGATGCCTTCTTCATCAAGTCGCGAACGAATAATTTAGGTCGCAGACTAGTATTGATAAGTCGGAGCCGAGCTAAGTCATTGCCGACCTTAGATAGGTCGTAACCGACCTAAGTACTTTGTTATTTTTTCTTTTGTTTTTTTGGTATGTTGAGTTGTAACGACTATAAATAGTGGGTGAGTTGTAACTTTTGAAGGTTGTTGAATATTGAATAAAATTCTCTTTTGTTAGCTTGTTGCTTTCAATTTCAATTGGTAGTCGAGTGTATCTCCTATCTCCACTAACGTCATTCGAGTGCGCTCGGATCATCGTTTGTTGAAGCCGATTCACGGTATCTTGTGCGCAAGATCAACGTCGAAGAATCGTAGATCTCTTTCCCGGTATCTTCGGATCAACGAGTCAGAGATAGCTAGAGTTCGGTATCTTCGGATCAACGAATTCGGGCATTCCAGTATCCATCAATCCACGAATTGTTACATTCACCGATTGAAGATCGTTTTGAATTATCCGCTGCGTCAATTATCCACACCATAAGATGGCCAGGGTAAATCACCGAATAAGCCCTTATCCGCACCACGCTATGGCCAGGTTAAGGCACCTTCTAAAGGTAGGACAAAGTAAGCCTTTATCCGCACCATAAGTTGGCCAGGTTAAAGCACTAAACAAGCCCCTGTCCACGCCGCAAAAGGGCTAGGGCAGGGTGCCTCCTGGAGGGAGGTCGGGTAAGTCCTTGGTTCTAGCCTCTAAGATGAGCTAACCAAGAGAACTGGACAAAAATGGACTAAGACGTCCAAGCCCAAGTAGAGGCTCATAAAACAATGGACTAAGATGTCCAAGCCTAAGGAGAGGCTCATTCAACAATGGACTAAGATGTCCAAGCCTAAGGGGAGGCTCATTCAACAATGGACTAAGACGTCCAAGCCCAAGAGGAGGCACATTCACCGGTGAACAAAGATATCTAGGCCCGAGAAGAGGCTCATAAAATTATGGACTAAGACATCCAAGCTCAAGAGGCGGCTAGTTAGATTATTTCTATATATTCAAAACCCGAAGGGTTCATCCATGTCAAAGAGGACAAAAGCAAAGAAGTGAAACAGAACTCCATTTATTTTTACCCGAATCTGGGTTTCGGAACATTCATTTCTGGACTTCATTTGCTAATACCCGGATCTGGGTTTGGGGACTCTCATTTCTAAACATCAGCTATTAATAACCGAATTACGGTTTTGGGTCTTTCATATATAAATTCCATCATCTAACACCCGAATTTGGGTTTCAGATCTCTATCGATCACTGATTATCTTAATATACTTGAATCTGGGTATCGAGACAATTACTCGTTCGAACCTTAATTTGGATGTGAAGTTTCAATAACGGAATTTAATTTATCTATCACAAATACCTAAATCTAGGTATTAGGATATTAATGATCACCTGTAGTCTCTATACTCGAATCTGGATTTCGAGACTATTATTCGATTTCGCTTTAACTCTTTAATCTGGGATTGTGGCACCTATCAAAAGGATATTCCCATAGTTTATTGGTTATTTAACGTATGCCCTAATCTAGGTAAAGGATTTCTTTTTTAACAACAACTGCAATGGAAGTCGGCTTATGTAATAAGTGCCCTAATCTAGGTTGGAGTTTCTTTTGCAAAATTGATTATCTAACATATGCTCAGATTTGGGCTAGGGACTTGAAATAAAGACATTGTTTGCTAGTTTTCATTTAATTTACCATGAAAACCCGAATCTGGGTTTAGAAAATTCACATAGAGGACTATTTTTGGATATTGTTATCTAGATGTTCATTGTCACATTCTCAACATCCAAACTTCACAAGTTAATACCCTAGTCTGGGTTAAATTTCACTGTTTCCTAATCTCTAACAAATCCTAAATCGGGGGTATGGGGCAATAAGAATCGGAATTATCGCAGGCAACTGAAAGTTTTAAGTTGGCCTTCTTAGTGCCAAAGTTAAAGTTGATGATCATTAACTCTAAATGATGCTCACCAACATACGAATGAAGATTCCAGAATTATTTAATGTTTCTAAGAAGATTTTCAAATAATAGCTTATATCCACTATTTGTCGTTATTGAAAATTTCCCAAAAGGAGATCGTAAACTATATCTATTATGCACATTAGTAGTAATTGATTAAACGTCACTGACATATCTAATTAGTTAGAATTGTAATTGATTAACTGCCCGAAAAATGGAGGCATAAATATGTCGACCGTTTACTAAACATGTATGTAAATATGATAATGTGCTAACAATAGCAAATATCACTAACTTTGAATTTTGTAGGAAAAATAAAGTTATGAAGGGTTAGAAAGTTATGAAATCTTTGACCTAAAGAACAAAAGCTTCTTTCATACAAGTGGGACAAAATGTTAGCTATAAAACTTACTTGAAAGCAGAAGTATGAAAGAAGGATAATAAGATTGAGGTTTCGATAAAGAAACAGGCCAAGGCATCATAAAGGACATAAAAAGGGTGTTTCGAAGGCATTGAGCAGGTATTGAGAGAGTCGAAAGTACCAGCTACTCATATAGTACAAAGGCCTTTGACCTAGATGGAAACAGATAGACCCTTCCGCCACTACTAACCTTTCGACACATATAAACAAGCAACGATGACTTTGGAACCCCTTTCGAAAGTAACCGATGGTGTTCCCCCAACTACATGCCAAACCTTTCGAAGTCAAAGGTTTCACCCACACCACAGCCTTTTCGAAAGCATATACAAGCCTTTTGAACCGGTCGAAGTCCATAATATTAAAGGAAGATTCTGCAGCAGCTCACATGCATGCGTTCAGAGGCTACTCAACATCATCGAAACAATTGACAATTGAATATCTTCGAAACCAATATCATCGACCTATAGACAGTGTCAGAAACCCAAAACTTACTTCCACTAACAACAAAAAAGATGAAGAGGCATTCAAGACACCTTTCGACAGTGTCAAAGGGTGCTGTGAAAGAAGCAGTACTCTGAAATCAATAAAGGCGAAACGATCATAAAGACCCTTTCGACTCGGTCAAAAGGTCAAGAAAGGATAAAGGAACTGTTAGAGTTAAACAAGAAGAGCAAAGGACACCTTTCGACAACATCGAAAGGAGGGCCGCCTACATCAATAAATAAGGCCCAAGGGCTCAAGTTTTGGAGACCAAATTCTAGAATCCTGAATTCAATTTCTTTACTCTACTTCCTTTGTGATAATTGTATTCTGAAGAAACCCATAATCAAATTAGGGAAAAAGCTCTATATCTTGTAACTCATTTTGGTTTATGAATAAAAAGGGAAAATGGCTTGATCAATAAGGAGATTGGCGATGAGGAAGATCATTTAGATCATTAGCTAGACTAATGATCAATTGCACTTGATTCTAACCTTTTCTCATGATTTCTTTGTATCTTTGCTATGTATAAGATCAGATTAGGCGTTTCCAATCGATACACATCTATCATCGGAGCCTGGACTTAACACTTAAGGAAAAAGAGATGATATGCTGTCTACATATATTGTTCAGGAAATTTGGAAATGCCCTTATCGATATTATAAAAGAAAATTTAAGTGGATTGTAGGTAATAATAAGCTAAGATGGTTCTGAGAGGGAAAAACCCCTCTCGACTCAATTGAAAGGGGTATTTTCAAAAGGAATCATAGCTTATGGTTGGCTGACAATCATAGTGGAACTCATTCGAAGGGGATCAACCTCGAAGCTTCTTATTGACCCTTTCGAAGAGTATCCATAGCAAGAGTAGTAGGACTGTGAAGTCAAAAGCAGTTAGGTCATACTAATGAAGTAAACACCCCTATCGACATAATTGGAAGGAACTGAATGATACCTTTCGACACGATCGGAAGGTCTTTAGAGTATGAATGATTAACTGCATTCGACCCACTTGGAGGACAAGTCTTTCAGATGTAGTTCTCAAAACTTATCCCAAAACTAACTCTTTGAGGCCTTTCGAATAAACCAACCTAATTGAAAGGCTAGAATTACTTTATTAACCCTTTTGACTAAGTCAAGTTGATCAAAAGGTTGATATAGATTTATCAATCCTTCCGATTGAGTCAACTTGCTCGAGGGGTAGAGCATACACTTTAAACCCTTTCGCCTATGCTAATCTAGTCGAAAGGCATGCTTCTGAAGGAGTAGATCTTCTCAATAACTTGGTCTTGTTTAAATTGAATCACCTTATGAATAGCATTGGGGATGTTGACAAGATCTCTTGTTAACAGAATCCATCATACATGTTCTATACTAAACCTTTTAATTAGTTGTCCTTGCATATATTTTAAGACATTCCTAATTTCTTTTATACTTGCTATAAAAGACAACAATTACAAACTCAACGTTAAGTATTAAAACAACTAAAACTGATTTTTACGCAAGTACATCATTAACAATCAACGGTGTTTTGTTTACTTATGGTTTAGAAATATCCATGTACCTTTTAAAGTTCTTTTCTATGAACACACACTTCATCTACATTTTGACTGGCTTCGAGATCCGATGCTTATAAATGATACTATTAATCATCTCTTATGTAACATCACTCTACTTGGAGGTCCAAAATTCACGACTATGCATGTTGCAGCCATCCATTATTATTAATCCTCAACGACCAAATATGGAGACATTAGATATATTGACACACTAAAACACCAGAATATGGAAAAAATTTAAAGAGCAAACAAATTCCACATTCCATTCCAAAATATTCCAAACTGATTATATAATCCCAATTCGCAGACCACATTTAGGTAACATATAATTATTACAAGATACGCCAAGACCGACTTATAAAGATGCCCCCTTGGTAGATCAGAATATATAGATAGGCAGGAAAACAATTTGCCTTTAGAAACAAAACACGGTGGAAATAAAAGAACTCTAATAAGAAGCTTGCCTCCTGCACGTCCTCGTAAGCATTATTCGTCCAAAAGAACACCTGGAAACCTTAACTCGCAAACTACTCAAAATCAATTGAGTACCATGTTAGTCCTTGAGATGATGGTTTTGATGACAACAACCTTAGAATAAGATTATAAAATATAAATACTAACATTACAGTTTAGATATATATGTATATGCAGGTATCAAGAATGAAGACTGTACAGTATAGAGATTCAAGATATCAAGATTGAAGATGTAACGACCCAGTATTTTGGACCATTCGCATCCATTTTAAGTGTATAGGTAGACACTCATGCCGGAGTTGAATTGCTCAAAATACCGCGTTGTAATTAAAATTTGGCAAAACTCAGCATATACAGTAAATAAAATAATTACAGATCACAGACACAGAGTAATATAACAATAATGCAGCGGAAAACAAAAGGATAGTAGTTCATGAAGCTACTATATATATAACAGAGTTAAACAAGATACAACAGAGGTCTCGAATACAATAGATGTCTCAATACAAAAATCAAATACCAGATCTGAATTCATCACTGGAATCAACAGAATAACTGAAAGCAGGATCGATAGATTGCTGGATCTCCAAGCGAAGCTCCAACTCCAAAGGTGAGTCTCAAATGCTGTATCACTCAGTCTGACCCGAGCGTAAAGCAAAACACAAAACACTCGAGTCAGGATTAACATTCTTATATTAATAAATCCAACTCAAGTGAAATATCAACTAAAATACAAGTAACTTAAAGGATGTTTGGGATAACCATCCTCTAAGGGTCCGTTAAACTATTTACTATGTAGTAATATACGCTATATAATAGTGTCTAAATAAGTAAAGTATAATCATATCGGAAAATAGCGTTAAGGGGATGGAGAACCTTAACGCGGTCGGATCTTAAAATCATAATCGTAGTAAAGCTCGATATGGTAGGTGACACGGCACAACTAGGCAATGCCAGGGTAGATATACCAATTACGCACACGGACTGATGGATACGCATAGCAGCCACTACCGTTCCACCTCGAACAACATTCCCAAATCGGAGGATGGCCATCTAGTCAAATCACAAGTAAGAGTATAATATCGAAGAAATGCGTCCGAGAAGAGGTGCTACCTCACTGGTCCGAGATCGCTCCTGTTTTAGCCACCTTATGCCAACTCACGGGAGTTGGGTCCACGTAACATACCTTAAGAACGCCGCCACCATCCTACTTCATTCTGGAATCTCCACCGCGTACACGGTTGTCAAAGTGGGTTTCGGTATCGACAGAGAGTATGTCCATATCCGATCCCGGTCTCTTTGCCAACCAATCGTTATTATAACACCGTGGTCGTCTCAAAATAGTTATACTTCAAACCAAAATCATTATCATTTCAAAACCCAAATTTAATACGATATCATTTCACTTCAAATATATCCATTTTCAAAATCATATTACTTTCCAAAGTTATAATGCTTTCAAAATCATAGTCTGGAAATCATAGTATTTTGGAAATCATAACACTTTTCTTTTAAACAGTTTAGATATTAAAATTTCGTTATAAAATAAATTAATTTCCTCAAATTTCACAAATCGATTCAAATTAACTCGAATTCCAAAAATTTAATTTAATCAAATCTCAAATCATTAGTTTCAACTCGATTCAGCTTCTAAATAAACCATTTCAATTTCGATTTCAAATACATATCTGAACCATAAATAAGTCATTTCAATTTTGATATATTTCTAAGCTTTAAATATTCATCATTTCAAAACTAAACTCGATAAATTTATATACATATCAAATTCACTTTACAATTATTTAGTTTTGAGATATTAACTTAATCATTTCCATAACATCTAAATACAATTTCAATTTAAAATTTAAATAAACAACAGATCTCATTTAAATATTTATACGTTTGAAATATCCATTTAAGTCACCCTTTCAAATTTCAAGTTGAAAATCACTTCTTTAAATGTTCAAATTCAATACATTTCAAATCAGACTTATTTAAGTATAATTCTTAAATAAATACAATTTCAATCAATTTCAAATCAATACAAATTCTATATTTAAAAATATAGATATTAAATACTTAAACATATTATTTATCAACTTTATTAAATTAACTTTAATAAATCTTTAAAATCAATATTAATCAAAATCATATATTTCTTTTTCAAAACCATAGATATCATTTTCAAAACGTTTATATATAGACCAACGGTGCATGTATATAATTTTCTATCCTATGGTCAAGTGATACGGATATTTATCATTTCAATCCGCAATTTAAAACATATTCGGGTATATATCTTTTCAACCCGAAATCCCAAATTCAATTCAATGAAAATCGCTTGGGTTTATCATTTCAACCCATAACGATTTTCTCCTATTCTACAGATCGTTCGGGTATGTATCATTTCAACCCATAGTGATTCTATGCTAACAGGGAACTTGCAGAGTGATAACAGGTATGAAAATAAAATAACAACAGTAACAGGCATATATCAACAATAATAAATAACAGATAATGGTGTCAGATGTCACAGGTGAACAGATACAGAAGATGACATATATAACAATGTAAACAACTAACATCAGCATATTTCAATTGACATTTCAATTGAAATCAAATTTAATAAATATAAAAACATTAATCGTGAGTGATTGCTCACCTTTCGAGGCTAGAGGAATTTGATAACGAAGTAGATTACGAATCCAAGCGCGAATTCCAAAGAAAAGTGAAATGGGCACGAATTGACGAACAAAATTGATCAATAAGAATAGACGAAATCAAATCAGAATTGGATCGATGAAGATGATTGATATAAGTGAATATATACATATATAACCATATATAACTATATATATATATATACACGAAACTCACTCTTTTAAAATTTCAAACACATATTAAATTTTCTTTATATATATATCAAAATCATTGTTTAAATTATAACACATGAACTAAAATCAAACATGTATACCGTATTAAATTTGAAATAAACACATATATATTAAATACTTTGTATATATTATAAATTATATATACTGTATAAACTTTCATACCTATATATATGTACATTACATAAAATGTTACAAGCTATAAGATGAAAGATAATAAAACAGAATTGCACACCTACAAATACATAGCTATATTATAATTATATGTCCAAACTAACGTCCAAAACTAACAGAAACAATATAAATACCTGAAAACGTCTTTACTGTACCAATATATGATGTAAAATACCTATACCACTAATACTATATATAGTACTGAGAACAGGCGCAGCCCCAAAGCAGTAAAATATCTATAATTCTCTTTTATTATAAAGGCTTCCTATGTAATATGTATTGTTGACCCATATATATACACAAACACACGCTGCATTGTATACAAATAGAAATGTACACCTACATATATAATACGTCCCTATGAAATGTATATATAATATATTAAAAATAATTCAACAGAAAATTTATAAACTTATACAGACTTGATACTATAGCAGTCATATGTAAATAAAATCATCCAACAACCAAAAGTTAACTGATAGAAAATATAAACACTATACGAATTTAATATATATGAAACGTACGAACCTCTATGTAAATGTATATATATACTGTAAATTTAAATTGCCATTACACTGACATATAACATACATATCTGTATTGTTTGTAAATACATATCCGGATGTATATCTAATAACACACGCACACGAAATATACTTTTAAACGAAAAATTTAAAACTACAAATATATATAAATTTACTATAAACAGAACTCAGGCAAACTTCGATATATACATACACATGCATAAACACTTGGGTTACACATATAACAAACTGTAAAACATTTATATACTGCCTTGTTAAACACATATATATATATAAACTAAATATACAGAAAAATGAGATCTAGGCTTACAGATGGAAGGAGGAGGGAATGGAGGACTATGCGGCTTCCGAGAAGGAGGCTAAGGCCGAGTGGTGGTTCGTGGTGTTGTCGGGGTGTGGATGGGAAGACGTGAAGGACTGGGTAGGGGAGGGTGCGAAGAGGGGGAAGCAGCATGCAGTCGGCGAAGGAAGGCTTCGGTGTGGGGTTGGGTGGTGGGCTCGGCATGAGGTTGGAGGAGTTTCGGTGACGTGGGTTAGGGGTTGGGCGTGGGGTGGAAGGCTATGGGGTGGCTGCTATGTGGGTGACGTGGAGGGCGGTGGTGTTTGGAAGCGACTATGGGGAACGACTTGGCTGATGTAGAGGCGGAGGCTGCAGATTTTGGGGAAGGGGTGCTCGGTGCTGCTGCATCAGGGAGGCTGTTAGGAGTGTTCGAGTTGCTTGAGGAGATTGAAGGTTCTGACTTCGGTTTGAGCTGCTTGGGGTAGGCTGACTGGGTGGTTGTAGAGCATGTGCTCGGATGAGGATGGTGATGCGGGTGGTTTACTTGGCACAGTGGGAGACGGCGGCATGGGTTTCTGGCAGTGGGGCTTGGCTTTGGCGGAGGGCGTGTCGGCAACAGGGGTGGGAAGCGGCTGCTGCTCACGGTGGGGAGGAAGATTGTTGTGGCGACGTGAGATCCAGGCAGAGGAAAAATGAATATGAGACGGCTTCAGAAAATAAAAGAAAGGGATGATGAACAGGCTTTCTAAAAGAATAGCAACCACTCTTGGAAAGAAATGAACTGTTCAAAAGATATTAAACAGAAACGAAGGAGATAAAGTGGCAGAAGAAACGTTCCACCGAAATTTTAGATTTAAAAATTCAAAAGCCAAAGGGACGTACAGCTATCCATTGATTTAGCAAAATTTTTTAAAGCAATTTATTATATTACTTAGCCTGCACGTTCAAACTTAAAAAGGCAAACGAAAGCTAACGGTCACAATTCAGGGTACCGGTACGACGCACTGTTTTATTGTTTATGTCGCGTACCGGACCTCAAAATAAAGAAATAAATATACCGCTGAGATCAGCACGACGAGACGATCAAAATGGTATACAAATATTGGTGGTACGATCATCCGATCAAAAGTCGATAATCGGTACCGAAAATGCTGCTATTCAGCCAGAATTAAGATAAACGGAACAACAGAAGTCCAAATTTGACGAAACGAAAGATGACGTCTCACTCAGAAGATGATTTACAAATTTTCCATGTAAAAATATTTAGGTTTGGAAAACATTTTATTATCATCAATTTTAACTGATTAAATTGAAGTAAATTTACGCGCGAAATAAATTTTCATATTTTCGGATGAAAATTTACCAGTTGCTATGTTTAATTAGACGCATTCCAAATATCAAATTTATATTTCGAAATTTTACTGTTTAATTTTTCACAAAATTCAATTAATTAAATAAATAAAACAACTGAAATTTGCGGGTCGTTACACTCTCCCCCACTCAAAACTTTTCGTCCCCGAAAAGGAAGGAAGTAGGAGAATGGAAACAACCAGAAAGAAAAATAGATTAAAAGACAAGATAAGACAATTAATTTATACCATAAAATTTCAAATTAAACTAATTAATATTTAACAATTTGGTTTAATCCACTTCGTTTCACTTAAGTTAAATCAATCTATCTATTCTAAATTCATTGTCTTATTATTTAGTCATTCTCAACTAACAATTTCTAAACTATCAATTTGTATAATCATTTATTATACTCATATTTTATTCAACAAATTTAATTATTTTATTCCAAATCATTATTAAGTTTATTCCACTTAATATATCCTATCGCATATATTTAAACCATATAAATTAATTTAAACCATACAGATTTCAATTTAAGTTAACTTATATTCAGTAATTGATTTTTAATTCAAGGTATTTCCATACTTTAATCAAATTTCAATTTATTAATTTCTTCAAAACAAATTTATTTGTCTCATCTTATTATCCACTTAACTTATACTTCTATTTATCTCTATTAACATCTTTATAATAAAATTAGGTGTATAACCTTTACTATAACACTCAAATCTTTCTTTATAAAGTCATTTTCTATTTTATATTATCCAATTAAATTTTTAACTTCTGAAAATTTTAGGTAAGTTATGTTGAGATGTAATTGAGTATTATACAAATAAGATTTTATAATTCAGTTATTCCCAGTTAACTATTTATCCAAGAATTTTGTCTTTAGTTTATAATTGAAATCATCTTTAATCTAAAATTTAAGAATTTAAATCTCCGATTTACTTCAAACAATTTAGAGATATATATAATATATTTATATCAAATCAAATTAAATCTTAAAATCAGATACCTGTACATATATATACATCAAATTATACTAAAGAAATTCAAATTGAAAGTATATATTTTTTTTCAAAACAAAACTATAGCAAAGCTACAGAATGGTTTCTCCTCTTCGAAACTCGAAAATGAATGTCGATGATGCGGCCGCCATCACCGAAATTATTTTCCAGCAACAAAGAGAAGAGCACTGATTTAAACATTTAAAAATTTCTTTTGAAAACCATTTTATTCGAAAATGTTTTAAATAATACACATTTTAAGACTTTAAAACAAAGTTTGAAATCACCAGAAATTTTTCTTAAATTCTAAATTTAAATCCATTTCAATTCCAAATAAATTTATAAACAATAGTTATTTTGCAATAGTCAGTGACTTACAAACAATAAAATGATAATCAAATATTATCATTTTCAACAACCAACTTATTTAACTTTTAATTCTAGAAAATTTTTCTTATATATTTATAATATAATCATACAAATTTATTTCATTTTTCAAATTTGAAAATTATTTTGTGTCAGTTTGCTCTGTTCAAGTGTTTTGGAAATCCTATCGATAGCGTTGATCAGACGAATCGATCGAAAATCCAAACCAACATCAACAACTCAAACAACACACTATAAACATAAACTATTTTATATTAATTACCAATACGCTCCCTCACACGATGATTCCAGAATTGGATTTCAACACAAGGATGGAGATCCAAATATAGAGGGACTTAAATCAAAGAGAATTCTAATCTAAAAATAGATAGGCTCGAAACGAAGGTTAGATGATTGCATTTCAAACAGGAAGATGGATAAAGTTGTATAAATTACGGGCAACCTTAACTGGGTCAACCGTGACTTCATATATAAGATCGATGTAGAATTCTGAAGAAAATCGACATTCGATTACCAGAGGTAGAATTCGGGTATAGCATAAGATAGCAGCATCGTAAACCGAGGATACAAAAATCTCCGGTGGATCAATACCGATTGTAAAGGAGTTTCACCCCAGTACAAATTATTCGAAGATTGGCGAGACCGCCGATTTATTATAGAGATCATTCGTAGTGGAGTTATGGGATACTCCAGAATCAAAAGACACGAATGGGAAGACACGAATGGACTTTGGAACCGAAGTGAACGTCCCAAAATTCAAAGGAACCGAGTCAAAGAAGAAGGAATTCAAGCTCGAACGAAAGTGATTCCGTAGTTGAATTTACTACATATGCTGAGTTTTGCCTAAAACCAGAGCTCTGATACCACATGTAACGACCCAGTATTTTGGACCATTCGCATCCATTTTAAGTGTATAGGTAGACAATCATGCCGGAGTTAAATTGCTCAAAATACCGCGTTGTAATTAAAATTTGGCAAAACTCAGCATATACAGTAAATAAAATAATTACAGATCACAGACACAGAGTAATATAACAATAATGCAGCGGAAAACAAAAGGATAGTAGTTCATGAAGCTACTATATATAACAGAGTTAAACAAGATACAACAGAGGTCTCGAATACAATAGATGTCTCAATACAAAAATCAAATACCAGATCTGAATTCATCACTGGAATCAACAGAATAACTGAAAGCAGGATCGATAGATTGCTGGATCTCCAAGCGAAGCTCCAACTCCAAAGGTGAGTCTCAAATGCTGTATCACTCAGTCTGACCCGAGCGTAAAGAAAAACACAAAACACTCGAGTCAGGATTAACATTCTTATATTAATAAATCCAACTCAAGTGAAATATCAACTAAAATACAAGTAACTTAAAGGATGTTTGGGATAACCATCCTCTAAGGGTCCGTTAAACTATTTACTATGTAGTAATATACGCTATATAATAGTGTCTAAATAAGTAAAGTATAATCATATCGGAAAATAGCGTTAAGGGGATGGAGAACCTTAACGCGGTCGGATCTTAAAATCATAATCGTAGTAAAGCTCGATATGGTAGGTGACACGGCACAACTAGGCAATGCCAGGGTAGATATACCAATTACGCACACGGACTGATGGATACGCATAGCAGCCACTACCGTTCCACCTCGAACAACATTCCCAAATCGGAGGATGGCCATCTAGTCAAATCACAAGTAAGAGTATAATATCGAAGAAATGCATCCGAGAAGAGGTGCTACCTCACTGGTCCGAGATCGCTCCTGTTTTAGCCACCTTATGCCAACTCACGGGAGTTGGGTCCACGTAACATACCTTAAGAACGCCGCCACCATCCTACTTCATTCTAGAATCTCCGCCGCGTACACGGTTGTCAAAGTGGGTTTCGGTATCGACAGAGAGTATGTCCATATCCGATCCCGGTCTCTTTGCCAACCAATCGTTATTATAACACCGTGGTCGTCTCAAAATAGTTATACTTCAAACCAAAATCATTATCATTTCAAAACCCAAATTTAATACGATATCATTTCACTTCAAATATATCCATTTTCAAAATCATATTACTTTCCAAAGTTATAATGCTTTCAAAATCATAGTCTGGAAATCATAGTATTTTGGAAATCATAACACTTTTCTTTTAAACAGTTTAGATATTAAAATTTCGTTATAAAATAAATTAATTTCCTTAAATTTCACAAATCGATTCAAATTAACTCGAATTCCAAAAATTTAATTTAATCAAATCTCAAATCATTAGTTTCAACTCGATTCAGCTTCTAAATAAACCATTTCAATTTCGATTTCAAATACATATCTGAACCATAAATAAGTCATTTCAATTTTGATATATTTCTAAGCTTTAAATATTCATCATTTCAAAACTAAACTCGATAAATTTATATACATATCAAATTCACTTTACAATTATTTAGTTTTGAAATATTAACTTAATCATTTCCATAACATCTAAATACAATTTCAATTTAAAATTTAAATAAACAACAGATCTCATTTAAATATTTATACGTTTGAAATATCCATTTAAGTCACCCTTTCAAATTTCAAGTTGAAAATCACTTCTTTAAATGTTCAAATTCAATACATTTCAAATCAGACTTATTTAAGTATAATTCTTAAATAAATACAATTTCAATCAATTTCAAATCAATACAAATTCTATATTTAAAAATATAGATATTAAATACTTAAACATATTATTTATCAACTTTATTAAATTAACTTTAATAAATCTTTAAAATCAATATTAATCAAAATCATATATTTCTTTTTCAAAACCATAGATATCATTTTCAAAACGTTTATATATAGACCAACGGTGCCTGTATATAATTTTCTATCCTATGGTCAAGTGATACGGATATTTATCATTTCAATCCGCAATTTAAAACATATTCGGGTATATATCTTTTCAACCCGAAATCCCAAATTCAATTCAATGAAAATCGCTTGGTTTTATCATTTCAACCCATAACGATTTTCTCCTATTCTACAGATCGTTCGGGTATGTATCATTTCAACCCATAGTGATTCTATGCTAACAGGGAACTTGCAGAGTGATAACAGGTATAAAAATAAAATAACAACAGTAACATGCATATATCAACAATAATAAATAACAGATAATGGTGTCAGATGTCACAGGTGAACAGATACAGAAGATGACATATATAACAATGTAAACAACTAACATCAGCATATTTCAATTGACATTTCAATTGAAATCAAATTTAATAAATATAAAAACATTAATCGTGAGTGATTGCTCACCTTTCGAGGCTAGAGGAATTTGATAACGAAGTAGATTACGAATCCAAGATCGAATTCCAAAGCAAAGTGAAATGGGCACGAATTGACGAACAAAACTGATCAATAAGAATAGACGAAATCAAATCAGAATTGGATCGATGAAGATGATTGATATAAGTGAATATATACATATATAACCATATATAACTATATATATATATATATACACGAAACTCACTCTTTTAAAATTTCAAACACATATTAAATTTTCTTTATATATATATCAAAATCATTGTTTAAATTATAACACATGAACTAAAATCAAACATGTATACCGTATTAAATTTGAAATAAACACAGATATATTAAATACTTTGTATATATTATAAATTATATATACTGTATAAACTTTCATACCTATATATATGTACATTACATAAAATGTTACAAGCTATAAGATGAATGATAATAAAACAGAATTGCACACCTACAAATACATAGCTATATTATAATTATATGTCCAAACTAACATCCAAAACTAACAGAAACAATATAAATACCTGAAAACGTCTTTACTGTACCAATATATGATGTAAAATACCTATACCACTAATACTATATATAGTACTGAGAACAGGCGCAGCCCCAAAGCAGTAAAATATTTATAATTCTCTTTTATTATAAAGGCTTCCTATGTAATATGTATTGTTGACCCATATATATACACAAACACACGCTGCATTGTATACAAATAGAAATGTACACCTACATATATAATACGTCCCTATGAAATGTATATATAATATATTAAAAATAATTCAACAGAAAATTTATAAACTTATACAGACTTGATACTATAGCAGTCATATGTAAATAAAATCATCCAACAACCAAAAGTTAACTGATAGAAAATATAAACACTATACGAATTTAATATATATGAAACGTACGAACCTCTATGTAAATGTATATATACTGTAAATTTAAATTACCATTACACTGACATATAACATACATATCTGTATTGTTTGTAAATACATATCCGGATGTATATCTAATAACACACGCACACGAAATATACTTTTAAACGAAAAATTTAAAACTACAAATATATATAAATTTACTATAAACAGAACTCAGGCAAACTTCGATATATACATACACATGCATAAACACTTGGGTTACACATATAACAAACTGTAAAACATTTATATACTGCCTTGTTAAACACACACATATATATATATAAACTAAATATACAAAAAAATGAGATCTAGGCTTACAGATGGAAGGAGGAGGGAATGGAGGACTATGCGGCTTCCGAGAAGGAGGCTAAGGCCGAGTGGTGGTTCGTGGTGTTGACGGGGTGTGGATGGGAAGACGTGAAGGACTGGGTAGGGGAGGGTGCGAAGAGGGGGAAGCAGCATGCAGTCGGCGAAGGAAGGCTTCGGTGTGGGGTTGGGTGGTGGGCTCGGCATGAGGTTGGAGGAGTTTCGGTGACGTGGGTTAGGGGTTGGGCGTGGGGTGGAAGGCTATGGGGTGGCTGCTATGTGGGTGACGTGGAGGGCGGTGGTGTTTGGAAGCGACTATGGGGAACGACTTGGCTGATGTAGAGGCGGAGGCTGCAGATTTTGGGGAAGGGGTGCTCGGTGCTGCTGCGTCAGGGAGGCTGTTAGGAGTGTTCGAGTTGCTTGAGGAGATTGAAGGTTCTGACTTCGGTTTGAGCTGCTTGGGGTAGGCTGACTGGGTGGTTGTAGAGCATGTGCTCGGATGAGGATGGTGATGCGGGTGGTTTACTTGGCACAGTGGGAGACGGCGACATGGGTTTCTGGCAGTGGGGCTTGGCTTTGGCGAAGGGCGTGTCGGCAACAGGGGTGGGAAGCGGCTGCTGCTCACGGTGGGGAGGAAGATTGTTGTGGCGACGTGAGATCCAGGCAGAGGAAAAATGAATATGAGACGGCTTCAGAAAATAAAAGAAAGGGATGATGAACAGGCTTTCTAAAAGAATAGCAACCACTCTTGGAAAGAAATGAACTGTTCAAAAGATATTAAACAGAAACGAAGGAGATAAAGTGGCAGAAGAAACGTTCCACCAAAATTTTAGATTTAAAAATTCAAAAGCCAAAGGGACGTACAGCTATCCATTGATTTAGCAAAAGTTTTTAAAGCAATTTATTATATTACTTGGCCTGCACGTTCAAACTTAAAAAGGCAAACGAAAGCTAACGGTCACAATTCAGGGTACCGGTACGACGCACTGTTTTATTGTTTATGTCGCGTACCGGACCTCAAAATAAAGAAATAAATATACCGCTGAGATCAGCACGACGAGACGATCAAAATGGTATACAAATATTGGTGGTACGATCATCCGATCAAAAGTCGATAATCGGTACCGAAAATGCTGCTATTCAGCCAGAATTAAGATAAACGGAGCAACAGAAGTCCAAATTTGACGAAACGAAAGATGACGTCTCACTCAGAAGATGATTTACAAATTTTCAATGTAAAAATATTTAGGTTTGGAAAACATTTTATTATCATCAATTTTAACTGATTAAATTGAAGTAAATTTACGCGCGAAATAAATTTTCATATTTTCGGATGAAAATTTACCAGTTGCTATGTTTAATTAGACGCATTCCAAATATCAAATTTATATTTCGAAATTTTACTGTTTAATTTTTCATAAAATTCAATTAATTAAATAAATAAAACAACTGAAATTTGCGGGTCGTTACAGAAGACTCATGAGTATCAAGAATATCAAGAATAGCAAGATTATCAAATAGTACAAGATAAGTATTGAGTCTAAACTTCATAATAGCACTGAAATCTTCACTCCATATTTCATTTGGGTTGGAACACATTTCTACCTTTTTAGTGGCTTACAAACCCACGACAAGTAGCTTACAAACCTACGACAAGTGGCTTACAAACCCACGAACATCCTGGTTTTGTACAAGTTCTCCAGTCCTGATGTGATGAGATATTTTGCAGGAAGAAGCTTGCAAAACTACTTCAAAATGATTTTCAAAACTGCTTTTCAAAATGTTTTAGCCTTAAAAATTATCTTTTTAAATGATTTTCAAAAAGATGTTTTAGCCTTAAAATATTCTTTGATTTTTTTTTTAAATAAACTCTTGTTTTAAACTTCATTTGTTTTAAACTATCTTTAATAATAAATTTAATATTTATACTTAGATTTAAATATAAAATTATAGTAAAATTTTATATATATTATTCTCTATATTTACTTATTTTAACTATAGTTAAGTAAATTTATAAAGTTTAAAATAGTTTTAATATAAGATAGAAGTAATTTTCAAAGAAAAACAAATCACCAAAATTTCCTTTGGGATGTCGACATACCCAAGATACCCATGTCAACATAGTGGCAGTTGGTTTCAAAAAATTTGAATTTCAAAAGAACTGTCTATTTGTCATAACCTTTCACGAATAGACATGGTTGTTGTTCTTCTATAAATAGGGGATGTTTTCAACGAATTTTTAATAATTTTTTTCTGGTTTTCACTCCTCTTATTCTTCCACATTTCTTTATATATATTCTTACCATTACTCTGCCGAAATCACCATTGAATTTAACTAGATCATTTCTGGTTTGATTCTCTATCACTATCTCAACAAGATCCCAGTGCTATTCAGAGTTATAGGCTTCTTTGTAATCAATCAAGTGAGAAAAGGTGTGATTGTAGCCTTGGAAATCAATCAAGTGAGAAAAGGTGTGATTGTAGCCTAGGAAATCAATTGGGTGAACTTGTTGCCCAGGAAATCAAGTATCTCTACCCAAAGGATTGTGAATCTGGAGTGGTGTACCTCGTGGCCTTGAAATCGAGGGTTGTAATTGTAAAGATTGTTTTTGAAAGGAAATCTGTACTTGTGTGCGGGACTGGATGTAGGGTAACTCCGAACCAGTATAAAATTCGGTGTGTTCTTTCCTTTACTGCTTTTACTTTGTATTTGCATCTATGTTTGAATCTGTGATCATATCTGTGTCTGAATATTACATACATTTGTATTCAAATTAATATACACTCGAAAAGAATTAGTAATTCCTTAAAACACTATTCACCACCCACTAGTGTTTATACTAGCCTTAAGATCTGTAATCCGCATTTCTCACATTTAGTATCAGAGCAAGGTTTTCAAAGTTTCATAATCTTAATTTTGAAAAGTTTTCAAAATGGCTACCAACATTGGTACTGTTACTAACACTAGTTCTATTATTGGTACTAGTTCATTTGTAGAAGGTCAGTCTACTGCCAGACCACCACTTTTTAATGGCAGTAACTATGCATACTGGGCATGTAGGATGAAAATATATTTACAATCTATATGTATAGTAGATTTTAGGATATTGTGCATTCTCTAATATCCTTGGGAAAGGAATTTTCCGAAGAAGATCAAGTCAGAAAAATCTTAAATTCTCTTACGCCAGAATGGTATCAAAAGAGACTTGCAATCGAAGAGGCAAATGACATCAGTACCTTAAAGATAGAAGAATTAACTGGAAATCTAATGTCGTTTGAAGTCCAAATGATCGAGAGAAGAGAAAGCAAAGCATCTGAAAAGAAATCATGGCATTCAATGCATTAACCGATGGACCAGACTCAAACAGCGATAATGATGAAGAGATAGCCTTTATGACCAAGAATTTTCGGAAATTTTTGAAATACAGAAAGATGAGTAATCTCAAGAGAAACAACTATAAGAATGCAGGAAATCAGAATGTAGTGCCAAACAATATCAAATGCTTCAACTGTGACGAATCAGGCCATATCAAAAGAGACCGTCCGTATCCAGATAAGCAAAACCTTCCTATAAACAATGATTCCATAAAGAAATGAAAACGTGCTTTTACTACTATTCTAGATGACTCAGACTCGTCTTCAAGCGATGATGATCAAAAGACAGATAATTCAAATATGTTCTTCACGACAGTTCACGACTCCAACGAATTCAGAGAAACAGACTCAGAAAAACTTACACATTTATAATACAATTGATTGAAATTGCATGCTTAGAATTGATTGCTTGATTGATTGATTTTGAATTGGTGTGTTGTTTGAAATTTAAAATTTTATTATTATCTTATTATTTTATTATTTTTATTTTTAGTAGTATCATAATATCTTATGGAATATACTAATAATATTTCAGATATATATATATAGACATTAAAAATAATAAGAATATATATATATTAGAATTCTTATGAAAAATAAATTATAGAATTTCAAAGACACATGTCGACATATCCCTACCATGATGTCGACATGGGTACAAAATTTGAAATTTAAAATTTGAATTCAAATGGTTGAATTTCCCTCCACCTTTTCACTTCATTCAATTCTCTGAAAAGGCATATTTTGACCAGAGAATATGTCCTTTGAGAATCTATTTATTCACTATCTTTTATCACATCTTTTCACTTTCATTTTCAAATTCAAACTCTCTCTTCAAAACTTCAAGCTCTCTACTCTCTACTCTAATGGTTCTTCAAGCAACCCTTCCACCATGAGAATTTCCAGAAAGATAAAAGAGCAACTCTTCAATGATCTGGAGGCCATAAAAGTATACATCAATTATGCTAACTATGGAAAAGCCCATCCCGGAAAGTTTGCTTTATTTCAAGATTTTTCTACTTATGAAATTGATTCTCTTTTTGCAAATAATCATGTTCTCAGTCTTATTGATGCTTCTCAAAATGATTTTGTTTGCTATCCAAATCTTGTTAAATTTTTTTATGCAAATCTTAATCGAGGATTTTATAATGGAAACGATGATGAAATTTGGAGTAGTGTCAAAGGCACTAGAATCGTTTTAAATTGTGATCTTTTGCGTACCATTCTCAATTGCAATAATACGGGAATGGATAATTTCTAGTTTTAATATTGATGAAAATGATCGTGAGATGTTTCATCATATTTTTGAAGGAAATGATAATTTTGAATTCAAAAATTGAAACTTTCAACCAAAGCTAGAATTGTCAATCTTCTTTTACAACATACTTTGACCCCAAGATCGGGAATTTTAGCAATCCTACTTCAAAAGTTTTCAAAGCACTTTTTGCTATTTTTGGAAATTATGATGTTAATTGGGCACAAGTTATTTTGGATTAACTTCGTCCCAAAAATCTTGAAATTGGTGATAATACTTTGTATCGTGGAATCTATCTCACTCGGATTTTTAACTATTTTGGAGTAGATTTCAAAGGAGAAGAATTTGTTTCAAGAAAGGTTTTCAATCACTCAAATATTTCTCTTATGAAAATTCCATTTGCTTTTCAACCGTATGAGACTCTTGCCAAAAAGGAAGAGCGTTTGGCTCATAAAGAGATGGAAGAGGAGGAAGAGGAAGAAGAAGAAGAAAGGGATGAAATGGAAATAGAAGAAGAAGAAGAAGGTGAAACATCCTTGGAAAGTATTGATTATCCTCCTAATCCAACCAACAAAACTCTTCTCAATAACCAAAAGACCATTGTTAAGAATCAACCGATTCTTAAACGATCCGTTAGTAAGAAGTTGGATAAAATTTAATCCAAGATGAACAAGTTTATTTCCAAATTAAGCAATGAAATTGAATTCCTTTTTTTGTTATCTAGCTTATCTTATCTCCGGAATAAATGTTAGTATATTATATAAATATATATATATATATACACAGATAATTATTCACAAAATCAAAATAAGCCATCAAAATTCACTGCACCATGTCGACATCCCCCCTATGACCATGTCGACATGTACTGGTCAGAAACGACATTTCATTTTAAATTTGAAATTTGAATAACTACCTTATGTCTATTCATTTCAAACGAATTTTTACACCTATAAATACCTATTTCTTCTAGAATTCATCACTCAATATTATTTCTTATCTACTTTGTCTATCATTCTTCTCTCAAACTAAAAAAATGGCCAATCCAATTCATAATTTAATCGAAAATCTTGAAGAAACTCTTAATTCTTTCAAGAATATTATTTCGTTCATTCTTCGTAACCAGCGACACTTAGAGTTGAGTCAAATGCAGATGATCAAGGAGCAAGAAAGGTATTTCGATGCAATACGATGGATGATTTCCTCCCTGCACAAGGATGATAACGAAGCACATCCTCCAGTCTCTCTCACCAATGACAATGAAAATTGGGAAGCCATTAAAGCAGACCCTATTTTTGGAGAAGAAGGATGGGTGGAAGTTCCTCGTAATGTTTGATTTGATTGCTTTGTTTGATTTGAATTCTTTGCTTTGATTGATTTGATTTCATTTGTTTTGATTTGATATGGATTGATATTTGGTGTGGATTGATATTTGTTGTACAACACATGTATACATATGCATTGATATTTATATGATCTTTGATTAATTATCATGTTTATTAATATAATTATCTCTTAATCTATATATTATATACTCCATTGTATAGTTTATTAATGCAGGTACTTTAGTACAAGAATGAGGGGGAGTTATATAGTTTGGAGTTAGTTTTTGTTGATGACAAAGGGGGAGAAGTATAAAATATAGGATAGTTAGGCATAGATTAAGGGCGAGTTATTAGATTTAGGGGGAGTCAATAGGATAGAAATAATATTTTATAAACAAAGGTTGTCATCATCAAAAGGGGGAGATTGTTAGTCCTTGAGATGATGGTTTTGATGACAACAACCTTAGAATAAGATTATAAAATATAAATACTAACATTATAGTTTGTATATATATATATATGTATATGCAGGGATTTAACCATGCAGGAATCAAGAATGAAGACTGTACAGTATAGAGATTCAAGATATCAAGATTAAAGACTCATGAGTATCAAGAATATCAACAATAGCAAGATTATCAAATAGTACAAGATAAGTATTGAGTTTAGAATTATGTTAAAACTTCATAATAGCATTGAAATCTTCACTCCATATTTCATTTGGGATGGAACCCATTTCTACCTTTTTAGTGGCTTACAACCCACGACAAGTGGCTTACAAACCCACGACAAGTAGCTTACAAACCTACGACAAGTGGCTTACAAACCCACGATCATCCTGGTTTTGTACAAGTTCTCGAGTCCTGATGTGATGAGATATTCTGCAGGAAGAAGCTTGCAAAACTACTTCAAAATGATTTTCAAAACTGCTTTTCAAAATGTTTTAGCCTTAAAAATTATCTTTTCAACTGATTTTCAAAAAGATGTTTTAGCCTTAAAATATTCTTTGATTTTGTTTTTAAATAAACTCTTGTTTTAAACTTCGTTTGTTTTAAACTATCTTTAATAATAAATTTAATATTTATACTTAGATTTAAATATAAAATTATAGTAAAATTATATATATATATATATTATTCTCTATATTTACTTTTGTATTTTAACTATAGTTAAGTAAATTTATAAAGTTTAAAATAGTTTTAATATAAGATAAAAGTAATTTTCAAAGAAAAACATATCACCAAAATTTCCTTTTGGATGTCGACATACCCAAGATACCCATGTCGACATAGTGGCAGTTGGTTTCAAAAATTTTGAATTTCAAAAGAAATGTTTATTTGTCATAACCTTTCACGAATAGACATGGTTGTTGTTCTTCTATAAATAGGGGATGTTTTCAACGAATTTTTAATAATTTTTTTCTGTTTTTCACTCCTCTTCTTCTTCCACATTTCTTTATATATATTCTTACCATTACTCTGCCGAAATCACCATTGAATTTAACTAGATCATTTCTGGTTTGATTCTCTATCACTATCTCAACAAGATCCCAGTGTTATTCAGAGTTATAGGCTTCTTTGTAATCAATCAAGTTAGGAAAGGTGTGATTATAGCCATGGAAATCAATCAAGTGAGAAAAGGTGTGATTGTAGCCTAGGAAATCAATTGGGTGAACTTGTTGCCCGGGAAATCAAGTATCTCTACCCAGAGGATTGTGAATCTGGAGCGGTGTACCTCATGGCCTTGAAATCAAGGGTTGTAATTGTAAAGATTGTTTTTGAAAGGAAATCTGTACTTGTGTGTGGGACTGGATGTAGGGTAACTCCAAACCAGTATAAAATCTGGTGTGTTCTTTCCTTTACTGCTTTTACTTTATATTTGCATCTGTCTTTGAATCTGTGATCATATCTGTGTCTGAATATTACATACATTTGTGTTCAAATTAATATAAACTCGAGAAGAATTACTAATTCCTTAAAACACTATTCACCCTCCCTCTCTAGTGTTTATACTAGCCTTAAGATCCGTAATCCGCATTTCTGACATTCCCAAGAGTTTAAGGGGAAAACAAATACTTCGAGTCAGATATAAAGCCTAGTATGAATAATAATTTTCCATCTCAAACCATTTAGATATCCAGTGAGACCATGTCGCTTAGCAGAATAGGGTTTCCCCTTACTAGTATCCTAAAACATTTATAAAACCATATATCGTGCTCCTACATCCACAATGGTTAAAACATAATATTTCAAAAACTTTATGACGATATGCAAAACAAGTAAATCAAATCTGGATTACCCATCCCCATTCATTCTGACTATCTATCTCAATTATAGCTTCTAGGATTACTATTAACCTATATGGACTATCTGTCCGATATCATAGTTTCATGGGATCACTAAGAACCTATTGGTAACTTCGATATCTTATCTCTTATCCTAGTTTTCATGGGCTAACTAGGAACCTATTGACTGACTATCAATACCTTAATCCGGATATAGTTTTCATGGGATAACTACAAACCTACTAGCCTCTACCAGTATCAAATCATAGTTTTCATGGGCTGACTATGAACCTATTGGCCCTTGCCAATATCATACAGTTTTCATGGGCTTACTATAACCTATTGGCCCCTGCCAATATCTTTAATTAAGATTTTAACCCTGTGAAGTTATATTCACTAGTGGGTCAACCTAGCTGGTTATTCTACCCTTTCCCCAAAATATTGTTATGGGTTAATAACAATGTGAATAATATCTCCAAAATCTTTATTTATGCCATGGATTTTCATTTAAAAATGAGAATGAGTTATTTGTTTTGAAACTTTAAAAATCACTTCCGAAACCACTGGATGACCTTCTTCAAAAGCAGAGAAACCTCTTTTCAAAACTTTGAGTAATTATCTTTCAAAACCAATGATAACTTTCAATGGTATCGAGATACATTCTTTAAAACATAGCTTTGAAACAAATTAAGTATCCTTTCGAAAGAACAGGGTTTACTCTTTAAAAACCTCATTTGGGTAAAAATGGTTATGTATGAAAGTATCTCTTTCGAAACCAACAAAAAATAAATCTGGGGAGAAGTTAATGCTATTGGAACCAACTAGTTCGAAAGAAAAGACCATTGAAATCAAAACTTCGAAGGACAGAGTCGAAACCCCTTTTTGACTCACCATCGAAACCCTCAACACTTTTCGAAATCAATTAGTAAGAAGCTTAACCTAGGTAAAAGCAAGGCTAACCTTTCGAAGGCATTGATGACTTTAATACTTTGAAGGAAAATAGCGGCTAGGTTTCGAGTAGGTCAGAGCTACCCTATCGAAAAATTCTTATTTGAAGAAAAAGTTCCCCTTCGAAAGCTATTTATAATGTCCCTTTCGAAAGCATGGCTTTCGACTATGTTGAAAACTTTAAGTAAAACAAGGCAGGAATTTAACTTTAGAAAAAGACAAAGGTTTCAACTCTATAGGATATCAACTCGGTCAAAAGCCCTTCAAAAACTATGTAGGCATTTATCTCTTTGAAATAGAACCTTGGTTCCGACTGTGACGAAAGCATAGCTTTCGACACCCTACTTTCCGCTTCTAACCAATACACTTCATACCAATTCCATTGATACCATGTGCCTTGGTTCCGACTATGTGGGTTTCGACAAGGATGGTTTCGATTGAGATGGTGCGGTGGTAAAGGAGTCGAAAGGTACTTACTAATAGAGGCGTAACACCTTTCTCTTATTTAAAGGCTGAAATATAGCAACTTTTAGTAATTACTTTCTAATGACTTGCCTATTCGTAAACCATTGATTGGTTGCCATAAAAACTTTTCAAATACTTTGAATTTAAAACTATCACATTTATATAAAGTTAAAACCACAAAAATGTAACGTTTAAGCCCTTCCATATACTAAAACCAATTATTTTAGAAAAGTCCTTTTAAAATAATTTATTTTCCCTAGTAAATAAATTAGGAAAAATTCCCAAAAATTCACAGAGATTCGATTTTATCATGTAATCAAAAATTTAAAATTTTAGACCCAATTTCTTCCTGAAATTCTCAAAATAATTTTTAAACCCAGTTATATCATATTTTTATTAAAAATTCAATTTAAAATTTCCATAGCTTGGAAAATTCTGAAAATTAAAAACCTATCTCCAAAATCACGTTTTACTGAACATAAAAAAATTCCACGGCAATCTGAAATCATAGATTCTCAGTTTTACATCAAAATTGTGCTAATTCATTTGCGCATGAATTAAAATAAATCAACATAATATAACTCAAAGATATCATCGTCCATTTTATCACAAATACGAATTTAAATCATAAATCAGAAACCGTATAATCATAAAATAAAAATAGAGATGGTATGGGATTATTATTCACCTTAAATTTGATAAGGAATTTGAGATTTGTTGTCGATTAATCCTCCCTAGCTTTTGATCCTTAGCTTTGGATTGAAATTCCTTTTTTCCTCCTTGTTAATGACCGACTATCTTAGGGTAATTTTCGTTTTATTTTTGAGTTGAGAAAAATGAACGTGAATGGACAAAAATGAGAATGTATAGCCATGTATAATAGATTGGCTTATTTACTAATTTGCCCATGTGTAATTTAATTATCTTATAAACCAATTAAAAGCCCATTAAATCTTTATTATTATGCACAGACCATTATGTAATTTATTCAAATCTCAATCCCCTTATCGTTATTCTATTTAATTTATCTAATTAAACCTTCTGAATAATGTTATCAAAAATTAGGGATATTACACGCTCCCCCTTTAAAGAATTTCGTCCTCGAAATTCAATAAGGACTAAATACTAAACATAGTAATCATCTGTAACAACACCTAACAACCATGCTAGTGTAACTGACTAGCAACTATCTATATAAATCTAATATAGACATACCCTCAAAGCAGATCAAGATAAGTATCTCTAATCATGTCCACTGTCACCCAAGTACAGTCTTTCCCGTTGTTGCTCCATTGAACTTTCACCAACCTGACTGTCTTGTTCTTTAATCTTTTCTCATCTCTAGCTACAATCCAAACCAATTGTCTAACAAGAGACAAATTAGGCTCTACCACTAAGTCATCCAACCCTGTCGTGGGAATAGTTGTCTTTGGATCATGCTCATACTTGCAAAGATGAGACACATGAAATAAATTATGGACACCTGCCAAACTGCTCGGCAACTCTATTCTGTATGCGAGCATTCAAATCCTCTCAATAATCTAGAATGGACCAACATACCTCGCGGCCAACTTTCCGGACTTCCCAAACCGTACCACACCCTTCATTAGTGATACCTTAATAAAAACCTTATCTCTAACTGAAAATTCTTAGTCCTTACGCCTCTTATCTGGGTAACTTTTCTATCTTGACTGAGCTTCCTTCATCCTTCCTCGGACAAACTCAATCTTCTCTGACGACTCCATAACCAAATCTAGACCTAAGAATAATCTGTCTCCAGTCACCAACCAACATGCTGGTGATTTGCATGGTCTTTCATACAAAGCTTCAAACGGCACCACTCCTACACTAGTCTGATAACTATTATTATAGGAATACTCAACCAAATGTAGGTGATCCTCTCAAGGTCTGCCAAAGTCCAATACACAAGCTCTCAATAAATCCTCGAGTACCTTATTGACTCTCTCTGTATGCCCATCTGTCTTAGGGTGATATGCAGTACTTATGTTAAGCTTGGTACCTTTCACTTCATGTACACTCTTCCAGAATTCACTACTGAATAATGCATCTCTGTTATTGACTATGCTACTAGGAACTCCATGCAATCTAACTATGTTCTTCAGGAACAACTTAGCTAAAACAGGTGTTGTTCTTGTTGATTTAACTGGAATGAAATAGGCACTCTTGGTCAATCTGTCAACTATAACCCATATACTTTCATTATCCCTATTCGACCTCGGCGGCCCGTCTATAAAATCCATAGATATCAATTCCCATTTCCAAACGGGAATCTCTAAAGGCTGAAGCAATCCACTCGATTTCTGATGTTCAGCTTTTACTTGTTGACAGTTTGCACACTTCCTAACCTACAAACCAACATCTCTCTGCATGCCTTCCCAATAGAAGCTCCTTTTCATATCTTGATACATCTTGGTTCCTCTAGGATGAATCGCAAACTTGGATCGATGACATTCTCCAAGAACTTCCTTCCTCAAGGCATCCACGTTCAGAACACACAATGACCTCTTCCTTCTTAGCCATCCTCAGGCTAAAATCCTTTAGATCGTCGATCCCAGTTCCAACCTCAAGCCTTCTAATTCTCTCGGCTGACACCGGATCCTCCTTCTGCTTAGAAGAAATTTTCTCAATCAATATTGGTCGAACTTCTAAGCAAGACAACCTGGCGGAACTCTGACTAGAACCGGCAGTCGATCTTAACTGCACATCACAACTGACTAAAGCTTTTAAATCCTTCCACTCTACCAGCATTGCTAACACCACATTCTGATGTTTTCTGCTAAGAGCATCTACCACTTTATTACCATTTTATGGTGTATATTCTATACCAAAATCATATGCAGCCAAAAACTCCAGCCACCTCTGCTGCCTCATATTCAACTCCCTCTGAGAAAATAAACACCGTAAGGACTTATGATCGGTATACAACTCAAATCACTCTCCTAAGAGATAATGTCTCCAGTTCTTCAATGCGAAGATCACAATTGCCAACTCCAAATCATGAGTAGGATATCTAATTTCATGCGGTCTAAGCTTCCTAGATGCATAGGCAATGACTTTACCATTCTAGATGAACACTTCTCCTAATCCACTTCCACATGCATCAGTATGCACTACCAATCCCTGTTTTCTATCTGGAACTACTAACACGGGTGTGTTGGTCAACAAATGCTTTAACTTAAGGAATGCCTCCTCACATTTGTCGGACCAAACAAATCCCACTTCCTTCTTGGTTAGCTTAGTTAAGGGTGCTGCTATCCACGAGAAATCCTTAATGAACCTCCGGTAGTAGCCAGCAAGTCTAAGAAAACTTCTAATCTTAGTCACTGTCTCTAGTCTCTTCCAATTATTCATGGCTTTGATCTTATCTTAATTGATTGACAATTCTTTCTCTGAAACCATGTATCCATGAAATTTTACCTCTTTCTTCCAGAAATGACACTTAGTAAACTTCGCCTTTAGCTGATACTGCATAAGCATCTCAAGCACCACTCTAAGATGTATTTCATGCTCTCTCTCATCTTTAGAGTATACTAGAATGTCATCTGTAAACACTAGCACAAACCTATCCAAGTACTCTCGGAAAACTCGGTTCATCAAATCTACGAAGAAAGCAGGTGCATTTGTCAATCCAAATGGCATCACCAACCACTCATATGAATCATACTTAGTTCGAAATGCTGTCAAAGGAATACTATCATCTACCACTCTTAACTGATATAAACCTATCGCTAAATCCAACTGAGAAAACTCTCTGGCTCCACTCAACTGATCAAATAGATCATCTATTCTTGGCAAAGGATACTTATTCTTAATTGTCCTTTTGTTTAACTTGCGATAGTCAATGCACATCCTTAACGACCCATCTGGTTTCTTCATAAACACTAGGGCCGCACCCCAAGAAGAACTGCTTGTTCTAGAAAAAATCCTTCCTTCTAGATCCACTAGCTGCACCTTCAATTCCTTCATCTCAGTTGGTGTCATCCTGCTAGATGGTCTACTTACAGGTTTAGCTCCTGGCATAAGATCTATTCTAAACTCAACAGCTCTTTTCAGGGTAGTCCAGTGACCGGTATGCATTAGCAAAGTGACCCTTCTTGTCACACTTATAGCAAACTACCTCGGCCTTTGACTTCTTAGTAGTATCTCCCTTTTGGGCTCCCTTCTTTTTGAAGAACTTCCTTTTCTTCCCCCGAGAACCCTGAGTTTCCACAAACTTTTCTTTAGCTAAATCAGCAAGCAACTCCTCATGGCGAATTGCCATCTCTACCACTATATTAGATGGATCACGAACATGAGTCATGGTCATTCTAGCAAGCTCGGGCATCAATCCCCGAATGAACTTCTCATTCCTTTTGATATCAGTATCTATAATAGCATATCCATATCTAGACAGCTCTTCAAAATTAGTAGCATACTCGACTACTGACATCTCTCCTTGCACTAAATCCATAAATTTCCTCATCAGCTCAGACTTGGAAAACTCTTATACAAACTTCTACTCAAATCTCGTTTTAAAATCAGCCCAAGTTAACTGCTCTTCTAGTACTCTGGCCGTGACACTATTCCACTAATGTAGTGCTGACCCCTACAACTGTCTAGAGGCCAACCTTCACTTATGCACATCATTCAGACCCAAATCAGTAAATATACGCTCACAATGCAACAGCTAATTCTGAACTTCTATGGCACTTTCCGTTCCCAAGAATGGTTTCCTACCCAAACTGGTGTAATCTCTACTCAACAAAAGCAACATTCCCAATGGGAGCAACATGATTAGAACCTCCTACATTTCCAGCAACACCAGCAGCTCCCGCTTGCATCAAACCAGCAAAGAACAGATACATCAACCCCATATCTACTGGTGGATTTCCAGCACTCACATTGGCATCTACATTTTGATTACTAGAATTAGCCCGCCAACCCCGATTCCTCCTAGTAGTGGGTCGAGCATTTTCATTAGTTGTGGTTCTTCCTCCATCGAAATTTCCTATTCTGTTTCCTGCTTTCATATCTCCTTTCTCATAAATCAGCATACGAGCCTTAATAAGATATAGAAGAATGGTCTAACGGAGCGGGAATATGCACACACACACACACACAGATATATATATATATATAACTATATATAGCAAATACAAGTACATTACTTTAACGTTAACCCAAACCCCAATCTTATTATCTGATTTATTGAATTATGTTTGAAAAATCTTTTAGGTTTAAGTTTCTATTAAAGTTTCATAAACCTATGCTCTAATACCAACTTGTAACATCCCTCTACTTGGAGGTTCAAAACTAATGGCTACGGATGCTGGAGTCATCCATAGTTATTAATCCTCGACGACTAAATATGGCAACATTAGATACACATAAACACAAGAATACGGAAAATTTTAAACAGCAAACAAATTCCACATTCCATTTCGAAATAATCCAAATTGGTTACATAATTCTAATTAGCAGACCACGTTCAGATAACATATAATTATTGCCAAGAGCGAGGTATGAAGATAGCCCCTTGGTAGATCAGAGTATATAGATAGGAAAGAAAACAATTTGCCTTTACCAACAAAACACATAGCAGAAATAAAAGAACTCAAATAACAAGCTTGCCTCATGCACATCCTCAGAAGCTTTATTCGTCTAAAAGAACACCTGGAAACCTTAACTCTCAACCTACTCAAAATCAATTGAGTACCTGAGTGTTTAAGGGGAAAACAAAAACTTCGAGTCATACATAAAGCCTAGTATGAATAATAATTTGCCATCTCAAACCATTTAGATATCTAGTGAGACCACACCGCTTAGCGGAATCGGTTTTCCTCTCACTAGTATCCTAAAACATTTATAAAATCATATATTATGCTCCTGCATCCACAATGGTTAAAACATAATATTTCAAAAAAAATATGACGATATGAAAAACAAGTAAATCGAATCTGGATTTCCCATCCCCATTCATTCTGACTATTTGTCTCAATTATAATTTCTAGGATTACTATTAACCTACTAATTGTTTATTTACTATCTGTCCAATATCATAGTGTTCATGAGATCACTAAGAACCTATTGGTAACTCCAATATCATATCTCTTATCCTAGTTTTCATTGGCTAACTAGGGACCTATTGACTGACTGTCAGTATTTTAATCCGAACATAATTTTCATGGGCTAACTACAAACCTACTGGCCCTTGCCAGTATCAAATCATAGTTTTCATAGGCTGACTATGAACCTATTGGCCCCTACCAATATCATAAAGTTTTCATGGGCTTACTGTAAACCTATCGGCCTCTACCAATATCTTTAATTAAGATTTTAACATCTGTTAAGTTATATTCACTACTGGGTCAACCTAGCCGGTTATTCTGCCCTTTCACCAAAATACAGTTATGGGTTAATAATAATGTGAACAATATCTCCAAAATCTTTATTTATGCCATGGTTTTTCTTTAAAAATGAGAATGGGTTATTCGTTTTGAAACTTCAAAACATCACTTTCGAAACCACTAGATGACCTCCTTCGAAAGTAGAGAAAACCTCTTTCAAAACTCTAAGTATATACCTTTCGAAACCAATGATACCTTTTGATGGTATCGAGAAACACTCTTTAAAACATAGCTTCGAAAAAAATGAAGTACCCTTTCGAAAGCATTGGGTTTACTCTTTAAAAACATCATTTGGGTCAAAAAGGTCATACACAAAAGTATATCTTTCGAAACTAATAAAAATAAATTTGGGGAAAAGTTGATGGTGTCGGAACTATCTAGTTCGAAAGCAAAGACCTTTAAAATCAAAACTTTGAAGGACAGAGTTGAAACCCCTTTCGACTCCATTACCTTCGAAACCCTCAACCCCTTTCGAAAGCAATTAGGAAGCGGCTTAACCTAGGTAAAAACAAGGCTAACATTTCGAAGGTATTGATGACTTCAATACTTCGGAATGAAAATAACAGTTAGGTTTCGACTAGGTTGGAACCTACTCTTTCGAAAGCTTCTTATTTAAAGAAAAAGTTCCCCTTCGAAAGCTATTTATAATGTCCCTTTTGAAAGCATTACTTTTGACTATGTTGAAAACTTTAAGTAAAACGAGGCAGGAATTTAACGTTAGAAAAAAAACAAGGGTTTCGACTCTATAGGGTATTGACTCAGTTGAAAGACCTTCGAAAACAAGGTAGGCGTTTATCTCTTTAAATAGAACCTTGGTTTCAACTTTGACGAAACCATGTGCCTTGGTTCTTACCAATGCACTACCAACCATTTCTTACTAATGCACTTCGTACCAATTCCATTGATACCATGTGCCTTGGTTCCGACTATGTGGGTTTAGACAGGGATGGTTTCGACTGAGATGGTGCGGAGGTAAAGGAGTCGAAAGGTACTTACTAACAGAGGCCGAACACCTTTTTCTGGTTTAAAGGCTGAAATATAGCAACTTTTAGTAATTACTTTCTAACAACTTACCTTTTTGTAAACCATTGATTGGTTGCCATAAAAACTTTTCAAATACTTTACATTTAAAACTACCGCATTTATATAAAGTTAAAACCATAAAAATGTAACGTTTAAGCCCTTCCATATATTAAAACCAATTATTTTAGAAAAGTCCTTCTTTTAAAATAATTTATTTTCCCTAGTAAATAAATTAGGAAAAATCTCCAAACATTCACAGAGATTCATTTTCATCATGTAATCAAACATTTAAAAATTTCGACCCAATTTCTTCCTGAAATTCTCGAAATAAATTTTAAACCCAATTATATCATATTTTTCATTAAAAATTCATAATAAAATTTCCATAGCTTGGAAAATTCTGAAAATTTAAAACCTGTCTCCAAAATCGTGTTTTACTTAATATAAAATTTTTCCTTGTCAATCTTAAACCATAGATTCTCGATTTTACATCAAAATCATGCTAATTCATTTGGATATGAATTAAATAAATCAACATAATATAGCTCAAACATATCATCATCCATTTTGTCACAAAAACGAATTTAAATCATAAATCCAAAACCGTATAATCATAAAATAAAAATAGAGATGGTATGGGATTATTATTCACCTTAAATTTGATAAGGAATTTGAGATTTGTTGTTGATTAATCCTCCCAAGCTTTTTATCCTTAGCTTTAGATTGAAATTCCACTCTTCCACCTTGTTCATGGCTGGCTATCTTAGGGTTATTTGTGTTTTATTTTTGAGTTGAGAAAAATGAACGTAAATGGAAAAAAATGAGAATTTATAGCCATGCATAATAGTTTGGCTTATTTACCAATTTTCCTATGTGTAATTTATTTATCTTATAAACCAATTTAGAGCCCATTAAATCTTTATTATTAAGAGCAGCTCATTATGTAATTTATTCAAATCTCAATCCTCTTATCATCATTATTATATTTAATTTATCTAATTAAACCTTTTGAATAATGTTATCTAAAATTAGAGATGTTACATCTTAGATCATATCCAAAAACCCACAAACTCAATATCGCTCCCATTGACTTCGAGACATTTTGGTTATTTTGTATAAATAGTTTACTCTAAATCATTATTTAGAATTTACCGTTTTAACACATACATACCAAAACATAAAGTCATATCATGCGATAATTTGTTTGTAAAACCTGAACTAATCTTGAGCACATTGAATAGTGAATTTATTAAGTTAATTTCAACAATTGGAATTCATGATCGTATTCTTATGGTTATGGCTCACTATACTCCAACTGGATTTGTCTTTATCTTAAAGACACATTTGCAGCCAATGGATTATATCACATTGGATACAACTATCAAAATCGTATTTTGATAATGTACCTGAAATCTATTTCAGATTTACGCATCATACCATATTATAGAGTCAATACTCTTAATGATTTAACTAAACAAAGAGGAATATTTATTTTTGACATTGACAAGAAACTCATGGTTTCTCTTCAATTTTACAAGAATCATTAGATGTTCTAATGTATTTGTGTTGATTTAGGTTTGGTCAATTTCATTTCATCTTTTTTAATAAGTTTTACCATTAGATCATATCCACACTCATTTTATACCAGTAATTTCTTAAATGAAATTCCTTTTCTATTAAGTTGATATTTCTTGAAAAAATAACTGTTTTCCAATGCAACGGAACGGGCAATCATAAGCATTTTATGAATTGCCTTCTATAAAACTGATTTTGCATTAGTTCACAATATTTTTATGTTTACAACATAAATTATTCATCTAGTAACTATCATTCCCAAAATTCTTTTGGGATGATTCCTACAAGATTCATAATGTACAATTTTTACAGGTGGTCTTTCAACTCACACAACTTGCCAACACCTTGACCTATGATATGTAGGGGTTTCTTATAAGTGGAAATTAGGGAGGCATCCCTATCATACTTTCATATTGTAAAGCGGGTCCCTGTCAAAGTTTCATTGTAAAGCGGGTCCCTGTTTTCTAGAAACGAAGAAAAATTATTGCTGAAATGTCAGCAACTTTTATAAATAAGTGCTGATATTTCAGCAACTATCTGTGTCAAAGTTTTATTGTAAAAACAAAGAAAAATTATTGCTGAAATGTCAGCAACTTTTATAAATAAGTGCTGATATTTCAGCAACTTTCATAAACTGTGTTCACAGTGTACATAAATGTTGCTGAAATATCAGCAACTTTTATAAATAAGTGTTGATATTTCAGCAACTTTCATACACTACGTTCACAGTGTACATAAATGTTGCTGAAATATCAGCAACTTTTATGAAATGTTGCATCATGCTCTGCAATAATCGTGAATAAAAAACAGGGACCTAATTTACACTGAAATTTAGTGAAGGACTTTTCGTGAATTTTGAAACTTAATAAGGACCTGTGCCAAAAGTACCCTTCTTATAAACCCTTATCCCATATGGTTTTGTAAACTATCCTTTGGATGATATTAATTTTAATCCTAAGTACTAATCTTATGTACATACCTTTTTGAAAGAGTTTAACTCAACTTCACTCATCATTAATTGTGATTGTTCTAAAAAAGTTTGATTACCCTAACCACTACATCATTATGTATTATAGGAATGAGTGACCTTTGAGATTTAATCTTTAATCATGTTAGGTACATTTGGCACTCTTTCCAATATAGTCATCAATTTAATCAAATCGAATCATTTCTTGCATGTCATTATATTTATTTCCGTATTCTATGAGCTTATCATAGACTTCTACATGCACATCAAATACACATGTCCATGTCTATGACAACTCATTGGTAAATATGACGAAGTAAATGGAACCATTTTGATATTAATGATATTGCAATTGCATACATCTATATATATCGTTCTGAAGAGTTCATCAACCCTTATGATGCTTGTGATGACAGCCCTATGCTACGACACCCAATATAACTAAATAGTGCAATGTTTTAGTCACTCGGCTGATATAAGACATTCACTATGGGTTAAAAGAAATAAAACATCACCGAACCTATCATATGTCTCACAGTGCATGGGATAAAATATAATATACATCATAGATATAAAACATGAGAGACAGTAATAACTAAATGAACCAAAATCAGAGCACAGATTCATAGAGTTATACGACATAGTAATATAGTTTATACAAATTAGAAATAAAATCAAATAAATTTCTCATAAAAAAAGCGAACACTGTCTAGTCTTCACAGTGTTGCACGGTGGAATAAGCATAAAATCTGTATATAATATGAGATAGCTCCATCTAGCTTGTCTTTTGCACAGCTACGGTGTCCCACCAAAATCTATTATCTAGTTTACTCAATTAAGAGTATCTGAGATAATAAGAAGCAAAGCATAAGACCTCGAGTCAAACAATAATCTACTGTGAGTGATAAATGAATCTCAAAATACTATACGAGCCGATATAGTAAGGAACAATGGTATACGAATCACACATGACCTGCCCTTACAACCAAAGAGTTATCACATAACAAATATAATATGAAACCCTACTACGTCATAAGAGCGTATTATAGTAAGTATAATAGCACTTATCCAGCTATCCCTAGTACCTATCTCAAGCAACATCCATGTAGTGATAGACGACGGAAGTAAATAATCAAAGAAAATTAGCATCCATTAAACAATCCTTACTATCACTCAATATGCTTTGTATATATGATAACTTGTATTACGTTTGCCTTGCTAGGGATTAATGGAAATCTCGGTTTTCAGTGTACTCATCTTTAGCTCAAAGGTGATACTAGTGTAAAGAAGGCAAACCCTTCGACAAAGGCAAACCCTTCGACAAAGTCGAAAGGTTCACGTAGGCACAAGGAGAAGAAAACCTTTCGATAATGTCGAAAGGTTCATAATGGCATATGAGGGGCAAACTTTCGACGAAGTCAAAAGGTTCATAGCTGCATATAAAAGTGGAACATTTCGACCCAGTCGAGAGCATGGAGTCGAAAGGGGGGCCGTCTGCATCTATAAATAAGACTCAATGGGTCATGTTTTAGAGATCTGAATTCTCTCATTCTAACCTTGTATTTTCTTGATCAATACATTGTTACCCTAATAGAGTGTTGATATAGGGATTTAATAAAATAGAGTTTTTCATGGATAAAGAGGGAAGTTTTATGCTATATTAATTACTTTACTGTTTGCTTATACTTTTATTAGGTTAACTCCTAATTACAGGTTAAATATCACTGAAAGGTTCTTGTTGACAAGGTCGACAACACTTTTGATACAGTCACCTACCGCAACCTATCGAAGTCTTAGACCCTACAATGTTAATCCTTTGACAAGGTCGACAACTTAATTGGATCAACATCCACTGAAACCTTCCGAGATCATTGACTTTATGGTTTGAACTTTTGACAAGGTTGATAATACATTTGGTATAAACATCAATTACAACCTTCTGAAGTGATCAACTTTGAGACCCAAACCTTTTGACTAGGTCAAGTCTCACTTTAAATATAGATACCTGGACTTTCAAGTCCTAATCCAGAAGAAGCCGTTCCAATACCTTTCAACTTGGATCAAAGAAACATCATTATAAGCGACCTAACCTTTCGACAAGGTCGAAAGCTTCTACATATCCACAGAGAAGTTTGATATCCTACCTAAACCCAAAGAGGACTATAATCCTAACCTTTCGACAAGATAAAAACTAATCTCTAAGGGACAAACTCAAGGAACTTCAACCTAACCAGAGAAGGAAACTTTTTGAAAAGGATCTCACTCTAACTCAATAAAGACGGAAGATTTCATAACCCAGCAGCTATACCTTTCGACAACATCGAAAGGTCTGTTTCGGAAGCTATCAACCAATAAGTCTAAATTTGAAGACAATTCTGAAGGGATTCACATCGACCATTCATAGAAATGAATCCCATCTTTCTTAGCACAACTTTGGAGTGTTGACAAGAAATCTTGTTAACATTTTTGGCACTAGAAGGAGGGCTCGAACCTCCGATCCCTAATCACTTTCACGAAGGATTAATAGAGCACTTTGTTCAAAAAGAAGAAGATGGAAGGAGTCATGAATAATAGTGATATCTCAAAAGAAGAAGTTAAGCCACAATCAACTTTGGAAAACAATATAGTCCCAAACTTTAACTTGGATAATATTGAAATTGGGTAACCTTCGACCTTAAGGATGTTGGAAAACAATGAAATTAAAAGTCCAACATCTGCAACAGCAAATGATAGCCATTCAGGAATTTCTTGAAAGAGATCATCTCAAGGGTCGCTAAAGGATGTGGAAGGAGAAGGTGAGGCACAACGTCTAAATGAAGATCAATATGAGGAGCAAGGAAGTCAGGATAAGAGAAACATTGAGGAATCAAATAGCTTAGACATAGAAAACAGTGGAGGTCACCATGAAAACATTCACAACCAAGTCACAGAGGATACAATAAAAAATGTACTTGAAGAATTAAGGAAATATGTTATCCTGCAAAAGGCTCCTTTTGTTGAAGAAATTATGGCAACTAGCATCCCTTTCCTTATTTAGATTCCCCCACCAAAGTATGATGGAAGTATCGATCCAGATGATCACCTTACGACATTTGAAAATTGGATGAACTTGTATAATGCTTCCAGGACAGTTTGATGCAAACTTTTCCCTACTACTCTTCAAGGAGTAGATATCAAATGGTGTAGGAATTATCAAAAGAAGACCATTTATTCTTTGGAACAATATTTTACTACTTTATGACACAAATTTACGTATTCAGAGATCAATCTATAAGCTTTAGCCTGCTAGCTACAATCAAACAGAAACCGGGAGAACCACTAAATGAATATTTAAAGAGGTTCAATACGGAAGCATTAAAAGCAGAAAATGCAACCGATAGAGATAAGTTAATAGTAGTTCGGTTCGGGCTAATCAAACAAACACCTTTCTAGGAACAACTCTACATTCATGGATGTAGAGATCTACGAAACTTTTATTTTCAAGGTGAGATATTTATTTAGATGGAGAAAAAATATTCTGTGACAAGGGAATCCTAACGAAGACAAAGGATAGAGATCAATTTTGAGTCCTCTAGTAAAAAATTGGAGGGAATGAAAAGTAGGAGGAAATTTAAAAAAGAGATTTCTGAATCCAATTATGTCTATTTGAACAAGCCTCTTTCTTATATTTTTGCTGTAGCAAAAGATTCTGAAAGCTTTTCAATTACTCACTACCAAGCCACCTTAAATCAAACAAAGGCAATGATTATTACGACTACTACAAAGCGAATGGGCATAAGACTGATGAATGCCGCGCCCTGTCGAGAGTGGTCCAAAATGCAATCAAGTCAGGGTCTTTAAAAGAGTTCATCAAAAAAATTTGAATAGCTTCTTATGCCAATAAGAGAATATTCTAGATACTCAAGAACTAACTTTTTCTACAAATGAATAGCAGATTAACAGTCTACTGGGCCATCAAGTGCAGTGGCATTTCTTTACTATGAACTTTTTTTACTCATAAAATTCTAAACTTGATTTGTATTTCAAAATTGATTATGCACTGATTTGAAATTCGAGTGTCATTACAGGTAAAAACAAAACCAGTCCATGGCATTCAGCACACCCTTGGAGCGCAACAATTTCTAGTGACCTGAGAAAGACGACTCAAATGCCTGATATAGAGCAACTATCGATGTTTATGTCAATGTAGTATGAAGTTCAGTTCTCATGAAACCTTGAGCTACTATTAGTTCTTCATCAATTTCTATATATATATATAGATATAGATATATATACCAAAAAGGTCAATGGACCAAAAGAGATTTTCACAAATGTCTCCCAAATTGTTTTTATACCTCTTGGAAGGAGGATAAAAATTACTCTCATACCTCATAATAAGTGGGAACGAGACCATTCAATCTTTCCTCGGAAATGCCTCTTAAGAAGAGGAACAATAACTTTGAAGATAATATATATATATATAAACAAACAAAAAATGTTTTTGAAATTCAACCTCCGACGTCCAATTTGGAGTACAAAAATGTACGTCCAATCCGGAGTACAGAATAATTTTTTTAGAATAAGTCTCCGACGCCGAATTCGGAGATCCTCCTAGGGGGAGGAATTGAACCCCTAACGTCCAAATCACCACTTAGGGCAGGGTCAGGTAAAGCAACCTTCTAGAGGAAGGTCAACTTAACATACACAACATCCCACAGAGTCGAGGGAATCCCAAAAGAGGCACCAAAAAATAATGAAAAACAAAGATGTCTACAACTCAAAAAGAAAGTCAGAACCCAAGAGAATAAAGGGTTAAAGAAAGAAACCTATCAGTTATCTAAGCAAAGTTGGAATCCTAGAAGAGGATACACACAGAGGCAAAGGATATGCTAATTAATTACAAAACTTCCAATCTTAGAAAAATGATTCCTACATCAAAGGATTAAGAAACTTTCAAATCACAAAAAAAGCATGAGACTAGAAAATGGAAGAAGGAATCAATAAAATGGAAACAAAAATAAAGAATAATATGAATACCAACGGAATGGAATAGATAATAAATTTTTAGCCACAAAGATAAAGTACTTCACTCCAAGATCAGGTTAAGAAAGCCACTCCTGAATCCTTTGAGATAAAGTGAACGATTGGATAGAAAAGTCTATTATAACTATATATACATATATACATACACTACTAACATATAGGCACTTCAGGAGCAACACATTTATTAACAGGAAACTTTCCTGTGAATAACCTTAGAATTAAGGTTAGATAAACTTAGCTATATTTTATTTGAAATCTACTAAGTATGTGTAACACACCATATTTTTATAACATTATTTAGAATAATTAATTAGGTAAATTAAATAAATAACATGGATATTAATAAGTTGATAATTGATTAGCTAAGGGCAGCCGTACCATGTTAATATGCAAACTAAAATGAAATAACCTAAGCTAATGTGTTAGGATATGAGAAGGGCAATATGGGAAATAGGTGCAGCTTATACCCTATACCCTTTGAAAATAGAATGTTCACATTCATTTCATTTTACTTAAACTAAAAATACTAAGGTCGGCCACCATTATCATTCTCAAGAAGAAGATTAAAGCTAGGATTCAATGGAAGGGAAACAATCAACTAAATCAACATCAAATCTCACATCTATAATCTCAGAGCTAAGGTGAATAATTATTATATCCCAATTTCTTTTTGTTTTCGATTTTAAGATTAGACCTGAAATGATTTTGCAAATATATGCCATGTTTTGATGATTAAAATTATATATATATATATATATATATATATATATATATATATATATGTTGTTGATGGATTATATATGTTCATGTTAGTTTTATGATATGTTTGACACGGAAACCCTATTTAATGACATCCAAAAGCTTTGAAATTTTAAATATAAGTCAGAAATGATATTTTAGATATGGGTTTCGATTTTCATAACTTTTTGAATTAATATGGATTTTATATTAATTTTCTAGTGAAGGAAATTATTTATTGGGTTATAAATTATTTTCGGCTAAAATATTAATTGTTTGGGGTTGAATTTTTTATATGTTAGGTAACATATTAAATAGATTTTCTGGGATTTTTCCAGATTTTTCCGAAGTGTTATGATGAATATATAAAATTGTTTAAGGTATGGGACTTAAATGTTTTATATATTTAATTAAGGGGAATGGGCATTTTGCAAAATAAAATGATTATTTAATTTTAAAAATAATGGCAGCACATTTTTGAAAAGTAATTGTTAACCAATGAGAATTTGACAAACAAAGGCAGGTTAGTTGAAAAGATTTCCTTTTTAAGTTAAAAACAAAGAAATCACATTTTTTACATGTTTCAGCCTTTACGGCAATAATACTTCCGACCCAGACCTTCCGATGAGGTCAAGAGGTTCAAAGCTTTCGACAAAGTCAAAGCAATGCATACGGTATCAAGCTACTTGGCACGTAATGAATTGTACAGAGTCGAATGGTTGATGGCCAAAGAGGTTAGGGTATGTTTGTATTATAAACCAAAAGCTTTCACCTGCTTTACTTTCGAATAAGAGCTTTCGACTTGGTTGCTTTCGACCAGGTCAGATATTTAAAGTAAGGGTTTTAAACCTTTTGACACAGTCGAAAGGTTACTGCTATTTTAACACTATTCTGTTTTGAAACCTTTCGACACAGTCGAAGGGTTACTGCCACTTTATAAATGTTTTGTTTTGAACCTTTCGACAAAGGCGAAAGGTTTACTTGTTTTTAAAACTAGCCGCTTCTCCATACTTTCAAAAGGAAGCTTTCGACTTAGGTGATTCACCCTTGTTTTATAAATTGAAGTAAAACCCAAAGCTTACGAAAGTGTTGTTTTAAAGAATATGTTTAAAGCTTTCGAAATAGAGCTTTCGACTTAGTCGAAAGGTTGCTTCCAATGATTTCGATAGGTTTGTTTAATTGAATGATTCCAAAAGGTTTTAGTTGAATGACTTCAAAAGGTTTATATTGAATTGTTTCAAAAGGTTTATATTGAATGGTCTCGAAAGGTTTATATTGAATGATTTCGAAAGGTTTAGTTCAATGGATTCGAAAGGTTTAAATGGAAGGTTTCTAAGGGTTTTCTAAGGCAATGTTTTAAAGTGATTTTAAAGAAGGATGTCCAAAGTTTTATAGCTTATGAAAGGTTTGCTTTTCAATGGTTCTGAAAGGTTTGGTGAATAGTTTCAAAAGGTTTAATGTTTGATTTTGAAAGAGAAGATTTAAAAAGTTTAGAAAGAGGTTCTTTCAAATGGTTAAATGTTTTCATCAACTAAATTTTGTGTAAAGAATATACATATATGACATGGTGATATGATTTTGAGTAAAGTTTAAAGATTATATACTTTTCCTTGTTTAAGTTTGATTTAAAGGTTTTTAATCATTTTGAAAATGTTTTCAAGGAAAATTATGGAAGGGGATCCTTAAGTGAAAATGAATCAAATATTAGAAAACCAGATGGGACTAGTATGGAGTCGTGCCCTATACATTAGCTAATAGCCCCGGCTAATTGTTATCCAAATTTCATGTGTGTAGGACTTTGTCGCAGGTAGACTAAAATTATGGTTACATATCGAAAGGAATATATGTTTGTATACATATAGGTTATTGCTGAGCCTGAAAAACCATTAGGATCGGGAAGACCTGGGAGATGATTAAGTTAGGGACAGACCGTCCAGAAGTAAAGTAATTAATAAATAGTTAAGGACAGACCGTTCAGATGGGAAATGTTTAACAAATAGTTAAGTATAGATAGTCCAGAAGAAGAATATCTAACGGGTGTTAGGTTAATTTTGATTATATTATCTAGTAGGCCCGAGTCAGCTAAAGGTTAGAAGTTATCTAAGCAAAACTTGTGTGTTTGAACAGATAGTTCATTATTACCTAATATTTGTGTATGTTTACATAATTATTGCTTTACAGTATTAAAACATTATGGATGCACGAGCCCAGTTTATGGTTTGATGAAAGGTTTTGCAAGGATATGTTTTAAAAGAATGTTAATAAGGGGAAACCCATTCCGCTAAGCGGCATGGTCTCACTTAACAAAATTATTCCGAGATGTATAATATTATTCACACCAGGCTTTATGTCCGACTCGAAGTTTATGTTTTCCGCTTAAACTCTCAGATGCTCAAAATAGATTTGAGTAGGCTGAGGGGTTAAGGTTCCTTTTAGGTTTTAGAATGTTGACGAATAAGCTGCAAGAGGCATGTAGGAGGCAACAGATAGCTACTTAGGATTTGTAGTTCTTGTTATGTTTTGATGGATTTTCTGCTGTGTTGTTTATATTAGGTCTATTATGACCATATGACTCTAATCCACTAAGTGGGTATTTTCATATACCGCTCTTGGTGTAATTTGTAATAATTATAATTGATCTGTGCCTTGGAATGATTTGGGGATTATGCATTATGAATGTGAAACATTTGATTTTGAAATGTAATGAAGTAAATGTGTTTTCTAAAATCTATCTTTTATTTCATATTCAAGTGCTTCTAGTATTATAGATACCATTAACATAGCCGTATTTAGTCACCGGAAGCTAATACTATAGATGATTACAGCATCTGTAGCGCTTAGTTTTGGGCCTCTAGATAGGGGATGTTAAAGCTTGGTATCAGAGCATGGTTTATGAAATACTTTAACTAAAAATGATTTTTGAAAACATAATCCTTAGAAATGAGAGTTAAAATTGTGGTATGGGATAACGTTATAGTAACGTACCTGAATTTGCTATATATAAGTATACGCTATCTCTCTAGACTCCTATCTTAGTTGGGCTATTCATTTGTATCTCACAAGGTCTGAATGCAGATATGGACGGAAGAATATGCAGAGTAAATCTTAAAGGAGATAGCACCACCACTAATGGAAATTCCCGACCAAATACTAGGAGAGGTCCCGGTCAGGCATAAGCTGAAACTATTGGTGCGGGAGTTCCCCAAATAGACATGGGAGCAATGTATCAGTTCTTTGTAAACATGATGCAAGTTGGAATAGTAGCTGGAGTTGTCGGAGGTAATGCTACTGGAGGTGAAGCTCAGGAAGTTCTGATGGTCAATTAGTATGCTAACTTGAGTAGGGATTACATCAAGCTTGGAGGGAAGCCGTTTATTGGTACTGAAGATGCGATCGAGGTGGAAAATTGGCTACTGCATTGCGAGAGAATTTTTGCTGACTTAGGATTGAATGATGCACAGAAGAGGAGATTGGCTTCTACGCAGCTGCAAGGAGCTACTCTATTCTGGTGGAATACTGTTACTTCTAGAGTTGATGAGGAAACCATAACTTGGGAGTAGTTTAGGACAAGGTTTTTAGAAAGATTTATGTCCGTAATGGCACAGTCAGCATTGGTGAGGAAGTTTGCAGAGTTGGAACAAGAAGATATGTCTGTTCTGGAGTATGTGAGGAAGTTTGAGGAGTTGGCCCGATACGGGTATGCTTTGGTTGACACTGTGATCAGGAGGAATGAAAATTTTATAAGGGGCTTGAGGCCAGATTTGATAAGTGCCACTTTACCGCATTTGAGAGATCCCGGTGATGTAGTGGTTGAAATGGCATTAGGGAAAGAAGAGGTGTTAGCTTGCTTGAGGAAGAAGATGAAGGAGGCCCAGATGGGACAGGGCCAGAAAAGGAAGTTTTTCCAGAAAATGAATGCTTAGAAAGGGGGAGCACCGAAGAAAGAAAAGGCTGAAGTGGTTTGCTACAAATGCGACAAGAAAGGACACTATGCTAATTAGTGTTGAACCGGTAAAGGAAAAGGAAAAGATGCTAGTGGAAAGAAGAATGTTAGATGTTTTAATTGTGATCAGCTCGGCCATTACAAGAACAAGTGCCCAGATCCTACAAAGAGAAGTAAGGGGGCAAGTTTATGCTTTGGAGCCCACAACCTCAAGGCTAGTTGTGCAGGACAAAGGGAAGGCTATTTTGGGAGGCTCGCTGTAGATTCACGGTATGTCTATTAGCGTTTTGTTTGATACCGGAGCATCTCATTCTTTTATTTCTTGATGTTTGGTAGATAAGCTTAATTAGAACCCTCATACTTACTTACTTCCTTAAGGGTTGCAAATCCAATAGAAGGGTATGCAACACTTGGGATGAGGTGTGACCATTTAGAGTTTGATTTGCTAGGACATAATTTTGATTGTTGTTTGCATGTGTTTGACTTTGTGGGATTTGGGATTATCCTTGGGATAGATTGGTTAAATATATATGATGATAGGATATTTTTCCATGATAGGAAAATATCACTTAGTCACCCGGATTGTAGTGATCGATAGTTTATACCGTAGAGAACGCAAGTTGTGAAGTGAATATTTATTGGGTATTTTGGAGTTGGAGGATGAGTTGCATTGAGTCTTTGTAGTTAGAGAATTCGTTGATGTATTTGAGCCGATAGTTGGACTGCCACCGAAACGAGCCACAAAGTTTCAAATTGATTTGGTGCTTGGAGCAGAGCCGGTGAGTAGGCCGTCGAGTAGGATGACACCCACTGAGATGATAGAGTTGAAAGTGCAGTTAGTGGATTTGGAAGGCAAGAGTTTTATCCGACCAAGTAGTTCACCATGGGGGGCTACCGTAGTGTTTGCGAAGAAGCCGAATGGATCGTTGAGGCTATGTATCGATTATCGTAATTTGAATGAGAAGACGATAAAGAACCAATATCCATTTCCGAGAATTGACGATTTGTTTGATCAGTCAAGTGGAGCCAAGGTACTCTTTCAGCTAGATTTGGCGATGGGATTTCATCATCTTAGAGTGGCAGAGGATAACATTCCTTTGACCGCGTTTAGGACAAGATATGGATCGTACAAATGGTTAGTTATGCCGTTCGGACTAACTAATGCGCCAACATTCTTTGTGAATCTAATGAATAGAATTTTCCGAGAGCACTTGGATAGATTTGTGTTGGTCTTCATAGATGACATTTTGATATAATCAAAGGATGAGACGGAGCATGAAGTTCATCTTAGAGTTGTGCTCGAAACGTTGAGGGAGCATCAGTTGAAGGCTAAGTTTTCAAAGTGTCATTTTTGGAAGAAGGAAGTAAAGTTCCTTGGTCATGTCGTCTTAGAGAAAGGATTGTTTGTAGATTTGACTAAGATTGAGGCGGTGAATAACTGGAAGAGACCCGAGACGGTGACTGAGTTTAAGAGTTTCTAGGATTGGCTGGATAATATGGGAGGTTTATAAAGGATTTTTTGCGGATAGCTGCACCAATGACAAAGCTTACGCGAAAAGATATGAAGTTTGTATGGACTGATAAGTGTGAGGAAGCATTTCAGAGCTTGAAACACTTATTGACCCATGCGCCGGTGTTAGTGGTTTCGGAGGGGAATAAAGATTTGGTTGTTTATACTGATGCGTGTGGAACATGATTGGGAGCTATGTTGATGCAAAGAGGTAAAGTGATTGCTTATGCTTCTAGACTGCTCAAGCCACATGAAGTTAGGTATCCTACGCATGATTTGGTGTTAGTTGTTGTTATATTTGCTTTGAAGGTGTGGAGGCATTATCTTTTGGGAGAGTGATTTGAGCTTTATACTGATCATAAGTCGTTGAAGTACTTGTTCTCTCAAAAGGAGTTGAACATGAGCCAGCAAAGATGGCTAGAGTTTATTGCTGCTTATGACTTTGGAATTGAATACACACCCGGAAAAGGAAATAAGGTGGCGATGCACTCAGTCGAAACATCAGAATGCAGTAATGGCGGTGATTGCTGAGTGGAAAGATTTGGAAGCATTATCTATTTGTAGTGTGTAGTTTAGATCCGAGGTAGGTTCAAGTGAGGGAAGTGCTATGTTGTCGTGTTTATAAGTTTGACCAGTAATGATTGAGAAGATAGCTTCTAAATAGGAGGAGGATCCAGTTTTGGCTGAATAGTTCAGAAGGTTGAGGGAAGGAACGGAGAGCGATGACCTAAAGGATTTTAGTCTTGAACAAAATGGGTGGTTGATGAAGAAAGGAAGGTTGTGTGTTTTGAATGTAGGAGACATGAGCAAGGAAGTTTTGGATGAGTTCCATCGTTCGAATTTCACTATCCATCCAGGAGGAACGAAGATGTATCAGGATATGAAGAGAAGTTTCTTCTGGGAAGGTATGAAACGGGACATTGGTTCGTGTGTTAAGCAGTGCATGAATTGCTAGCATGCAAAGGTTGAACACCAGAAGCCTAGTGGATTGCTTCAACCGTTAGAAGTTCCGTTATGGAAATGGGATTCCATCTCTATGGATTTTATTGATGGGTTGCCAAGGTCTAGAAGAGGAAATGAAAGCATATGGGTTATTATAGATAGTTTGACTAAGAGTGCCCATTTCATTCCGGTAAAGTCAACTAGAACAACACCTATTTTGGCGAAGTTTTTATGAAGAATGTAGTTAGACTGCACAGGATTCCTTGTAGTATTGTCAGTGATAGAGCTTCTTCGTTTACTAGCGAGTTCTGGAAGAGTCTATAGGAAGCTTTAGGAACCAAGCTCGGCATGAGTACCGCTTACCATCCACAAACTAATGGTCAAACAGAAAGAGTTAACAAAGTTTTGGAGGATTTGTTAAGAGCTTGTGTATTGGATTTCATGGGATCATGGGAAGACCATCTCCATTTAGTTGAGTTCTCATATAACAATAGTTATCATACTAGAATTGGGATGGCACCATTTGAAGCTTTGTATGGAAGACCATGCAAATATCCTGTAAGTTGGTTGGAGACCGGGGATAGATTGGTTCTTGGTCTGGATTTGGTGAAGGAAGCCATAAAGAAGATTGAGTTGATCAGAGTTAGGATGAAGGAAGCTCAATCTAGAAATAAAAGTTATGCTGATAGATGAAGGAAAGGTTTGGAATTTTCTGTCGGAGACTATGTGTTCATTAAGGTTTCATCGATGAAGGGTGTGAAGAGATCGGTAAGTCAGGGAAGTTAGCACCTAGAATCATTGGACCTTTCTGTATTGTTGAGAGGATCGAGAAACTCGCTTATAGAGTAGAGTTACCGAGTAGTTTGGCTGGAGTACATGATGTTTTCCATGTTTCTCATCTTAGGAAATGTGTTAGAGACCCGGAGACTACCATAGCACCTACAATGTTAGAAGATTTAGTAGTAGAACTGGATTTGACCATAGTTAGAAAGCCGATTCAGACCGTGGCTACAGAAGAGAGAAGTTGAGGAACAAGACGGTCAAGTTAGTAAAGGTTCAGTGGAGTAATGATGCTAGAGATTTTACTTGGGAGACAGAGAGCAGGATTAAAGACTCTTACCTTTATTTGTTTGATGGTATGTTCTACCTTTGATTGTTTTGTTGTGTACCTTATCGCAATTCCGAGGACGAAATTCTTTAAGATGGGAGTCTGTAAAACCTTATATTTTTATAACATTATTTAGAATAACTAATTGGGTAAATTAAATAAATAATGTGGAGATTATTAAGTTGGTAATTGATTAGCTAAGGGTAGCCGTGCCATGTTAATATGCAAACTAAAATGAAATAATCTAAGATAATATGTTAGGATATGAGATGGGCAATATGGGAAATAAGTGGAGCTTATACCCTAAACCCTTAGGAGATAGAATGTTCACGTTCATTTCATTTTACTTAAACTAAAAATACTAAGGCCGACCACTATTATCATTCTCAAGAAGAAGATTAAATCTAGGATTGAAGGGAAGGGAAACAATCATCTAAATCAACATCAAATCTCACATCTACAATCTCAGAGCTAAGGTGAATAATTATTACATCCTAATTTATTTTAATTTAGGTTTTAAGATTAGAGCCAAAATGATTTTGCAAGTATATGCCTTGTTTTGATGATTAAAATTATATATATATATATATATATATATATATATATATATATGTTGTTGATGGATTATATATGTTCATGTTAGTTTTATGATATGTTTGACATGAAAACACTATTTAATGACATCCAAATGCCTTGAAAATTTAAATATAGGTCAGAAATGATATTTTAGAGATAGATTTCGATTTTCACAATTTTATGAATTAATATGGATTTTATATTAATTTTTTAGTAAAGGAAATTGTTCATTGGGTTATAAATTATTTTCATCTAAAATAATAATTATTTGGGGTTAAAATTTTTATATGTTAGGCAACATATTAAAATAGATTTTTTGGAATTTTTCTAGATTTTTCCTAAGTGCTATGATGAATATATAAAATTATTAAGGTATGAGACTTAAATATTTTATATATTTAATTAAGAAGAAAGGGCATTTTGTGAAATAAAATGATTATTTAATTTTAAAAATAGTGGCAGCACATTTTTGAAAAGTAATTGTTAACCAATGAGAATTTGACAAACAAAGGCGGGTTAGTTGAAAATATTTCCTTTTTATGTTAAAAACAAAGAAATCACCTTTTTTTACATGTTTCAGCCTTTACGGCAATAAACCTTCTGACCCATACCTTTCGACAAAGTTGAGAGTTTCAAAGCTTTCGACAAGGTCAAACCAATGCATATGGTATCAAGCTACTTGGTACGTAATGAATTGGACAGAGTCGAAGGGTTCTAAGTTGAAGGGTTGATGGCCAAAGAGGTAGGGGTATGTTTGTTTTATAAACCAAAAGCTTTCACATGTTTTGCTTTCGAATAAGAGCTTTCGGCTTGGTTGCTTTCGACTTGGTTGCTTTCGACCAGATTAAATGTTTAAAGTAAGGGTTTTAAACCTTTCGACACAGTCTAAAGGTTACTACTGTTTTAACACTATTCTGTTTTGAAACCATTGGACACATTCGAAGGTTTACTGCCGCTTTATAAATGTTTTGTTTTGAACCTTTCGACAAACACGAAAGGTTTACTTGTTTTAAAAACTAGTTGCTTCTCCATGCTTTCGAATGGAAGCTTTCGACTTAGGTGATTCAACTTTGTTTTATAAATTGAAGTAAAACCCAAATCCTTCAAAAGAGTTGTTTTAAAGGATATGTTTAAAGCTTTCAAAGCAGTGCTTTCGACTTAGTCAAAAGGTTGCTTCCAATGATTTCGAAAGGTTTGTTTAAGTGAATGATTTCGAAAGGTTTTAGTTGAATGACATCAAAAGGTTTATATTGAATGGTTTCGAAAGGTTTATATCGAATGGTTTCGAAAAGTTTATATTGAATGGTTCGAAAGGTTTATATTGAATGATTTCGAAATGTTTAGTTCAATGGATTCGAAAGGATTAAATGGAAGGTTTTCCAAGGTTTTTCTATGGCAATGTTTTAAAGTGATTTTAAAGAAGGATGTCCAAAGTTTTATAGTTTTCGAAAGGTTTGCTTTTCAATGGTTTCGAAAGGTTTGGAGAATAGTTTGAAAAGTTTTAATGTTTGATTTTGAAAGAGAAGATTTCAAAAGTTTAGAAAAGGTTTCTTTCAAATGCTTAAATGTTTTCATCAACTAAATTTTAAGTAAAGAATATATATATATATGACATGGTGATATGATTTTATGTAAAGTATAAAGGTTTTATACTTTTCCTTGTTTAAGTTTGATTTAATGGTTTTAAATCATTTCGAAAATGTTTTCAAGGAAAATTATGGGAGGGGATCCTTAAGTGAAAATGAATCAAATATTAGAAAACAGATGGGACTAGTATGGGGTCGTACCCTATACATTAGCTAATAGCCCCGTCTAATTGTTGTCCAAAATTCCTGTGTGTAGGGCTTTGTCGCGGGTAGGCTAAAATTATGGTTACGTATCGAAAGGAATATATGTTTGTATACATATAGGTTATTGGTGAGCCCGAAAAACCATTAGGATCGGGAAGACCTGGGAGATGATTAAGGTAGGGACAGACCATCCAGAAGTGAAGTAATTAACAGATAGTTAAGTACAGACCGTCTAGATGGGAAATGTTTAAAAAATAGTTAAGGATAGATAATCCAGAAGAAGAATATCTAACAGGTGTTAGGTTTATTATGATTATATTGTCTGGTTTGCCCGAGTCAGCCAAAGGTTAAAAGTTATCCAAACAAAACTTGTTTGTTTGAACAAATAGTTCATTATTACCTGATATTTGTGTATGTTTACGTAATGATTGCTTTACAGTATTTAACCATTGTGGATGCAGGAGCACAGTATATGGTTTTATGAAAGGTTTTGCAAAGATATGTTTTAAAAGGATGTTAGTAAGGGGAAACCCGTTCCGCTAAGCGGTGTGGTCTCACTTAAAATAATTATTTCGGGATGTATAATATTATTCACACCAGGATTTATGTCTGACTCGAAGTTTATGCTTTCCCATTAAACTCTCGGGTGCTCAAAATTGATTTGGGTAGGCTGAGGGGTAAAGGTTCTTTTTCAGGTTTTAAAATGTTGACGAATAAGCTACTGGAGGCATGATGGAGGCAACGGATTGCTACGTAGGCTTTGCAGTTTTTGTTATGTTTTGTTGGATTTTCCGTTGTGTTGTTTATATTAGGTCTATTATGACCATATGACTCTGATCAACTAAGGGGGTATGTTCATACACCCCTCTTGGCGTAATTTGTAATTATTATAATTGATCTGTGCTTGGGAACGATTTGGGGATTATGCGTTGTGGATGTAAAACATTTGATTTTGAAATGTAATGAAGTAAATGTGTTTTTTGAAATATGTGTTTTGTTTCATATTCAAGTGCTTCTGATATTATAGATACCATTAATATAGCCGTATTTAGTCACTGAAAGCTAATACTATAGATGACTACAACATCTGTAGTGCTTAGTTTTGGGCCTCTATATAAGGGATGTTGCAATATGCTATTCTTAGACATATCTATGGCTTCGTACTTATATTAATGGGGTTTTGAATAGTTAATTCGTTAGATGAGATCCTGATGAGACTTAGGATAAAATTTTCAGGAATTTTGAGTTTCAACATTTCTATTGATGCATATTTTATTTTGGATTTCATGAATTTTGAATTCCCATATTGCTTTTTAAGATGATTTGTAGATTTCATATTCATGTTTTCCTTGTCGAATTTTAATGATAACTTTTAATTGAATTCTTGATTTCATGAATTTTGAATTTTCCTATTGGTCCCTTATGATGGTTTATGAATTTCGGATATTGAGTTTCCTCCCATTGAATTTTCATGATGATTTCCCATCATTTGTTTGTTTATTGAGATCCTAATTTCTTAACACATTTGTGGAGTTTCTATGATAATTTTTGGATTTCCCATTGATTTTTTGTGATGATTTGCTGATTTTGTATTCATAATTTCTTTATTAAATCACTATGGTGATTTCCTGCTGAATTATTGGGTTAATGAATTTCTCCACTGATTTCTATGATGATTCGTGAATTTTATGTGTTACAATTCCCATTGAATTTTCATGACGATTTCCTACTAATCACTTGTTTCATGAGTTCATGATTTCTTGGTTCCCTTTATTAGTTTTCCATGATAAATTACGAATTTTCCTTTGATCTTCCGATTTTGAATAAGAATGGACGGGTTTCAGATCACATTTTTAATTCTTGGATTTTTAATTCCTTGATTTAATGGAATTTAAGCTTCCTTACTGATTTTTGTGATGATTGATGAATTTCGTATTTCTTATTTTCCTATTGGAATTTTTGGATGATATTTATTGGGATTTTGGATTGATGAATTTTGAAATTACTTGATGATTTTCATGATTATTTATGAATTTCTGATTTCCTTATTGGGTGTTCGATAATCCTTTATAAGATTTTTTATTTATTGAATTTTGAGACTTCCTTGTGAACCTTTATGGTGATTTGTGAATTTTGCATTCTCAATGGATTTGGGATAATTTCTTATTGGACTTTTAATATAGTAAATTTCAAATTTCCTTTCTGGTCTTCGTAATAATTCATGAATTGGGTTCTCCATACTTCCATGGAAAAATTTGGATGGTTTTCCGCCTGTTTTCTGATTTGTTGAGACTCACGTTTTCCTTTGGATTTTGATGAGAATTTATGATTTTCTCATTCCCGACCGTTTTATTGGATTTTCAGGTCCCTGATTTTAAAAATCTTGTGTTTCCTTAATCATTTTCATCATGATTCGTGAATTTCATATTTCTATTGTCCTTATTGAGGTTTGTGATGATCACTATTTGTATTTCTGATCGAATGAATTCTGAAATTTCCTTGCGGGTTTCCCTGATGTTTTATGGATTTTCTATTCTTGATTTTAACATTTAATTTTGAATGATCTTTTGTCAATTGACCAATTTCATGGATTTTAAAATTTCTCTGTGGATTTTGATGACAATTTATGAATTTCACATCTCCGATTTCCTTATAGGACTTTTACTGGATTCCTTACTTTATAAATTCTATATTCTGCTATTGAATTTTATTAGTCAATAGTGTTAAGAAAGGTTTGACCCAAGGAAGGGATACATGGAGAATATGGTCGATGCTCTCCTAAGGCTCATTTAATTGGATTGTTATCTCCAAGTCAGGTGATATTACTCTACACTCTCAATCATATATGTCCCAAAATCCATTTTATATGGAAATATTAGCAAACAACATCTTCAACTGTAATTCTAAAAATTTGTGATTACTCCTAAAGTCTCCTAGCAAAGTTACAACCTTAATGGAAGTTATAATCTATTTTGCAGGAAGCAAAGAAGGAAGATCATTGGAGTTTTGTCATAAAGAACAAAAGATTCTTTAATATAGGGGGGCTAAATGTTATCCATAAAATATTCTCAGGAATAAAAGTATGAAAGAAGGATCACAAGAGCATCGGGAAAGACCAGAAAGCATTAAGATGGTCTAGTTAATCATACCTTCGAACAAGGAGCTTTCGACTTTGTCGAAGGCTATCTTTCAAAGTACATATGCAGGATGTTATTCCAAAAATCCACCTTTCAACTAAGTATAAAGGTCTTCCAACAAAGATAAAGGAGAAGAAACTCACACCAAACCTTTCAAAGGAGTCGAAGGGATGCAACCATCGGAATTTAATAGCTTCAAACCTTTTGAAGGGGTCGAAAGGTTCAATTAGGGAATTATTACCATTCAAATAAGATGGGGAAGTCAAAGTAAGTGTGAGCATCTCCATCATGACCTTTTCGAAAGCATAGCAAGCCTTTCAAATCTGTTGAAACACATCCAAAATCCCTTTCGACAACATCGAAAGGTTTTATGAAGAAAACAACACTCGTAAGTCAACAAAGAATGGAAGGAAACCTTTCGACAACATTGAAGGGAAGCACAACTCTCGACAACAATCAAGTGAAGAGCAACCTTCCGACAAGGTCGAAGAGTTCACAACAGTGTAAAGAAGGCAAACCCTTCGACAAAGTTGAAAGGTACATGAAGGCATAAAGATAAGCAAACCATTCAACAATGTCGAAAGGTCCATAATAGCATATGGAAGGCAAACCTTTCGGCAATGTCGAAAGGTCCAAAATGGCATATGAGGGGCAACCTTTCGACGAAGTCGAAAGGTTCATAGTTGCATATAAAAGTGGAACCTTCTGACCCAGTCGAGAGCATGGAGTCGAAAGGGGGGCCATAAGACCCAGGGTGTCATGTTTTGGGGATCCGAATTCTCTCATTCTAACCTTGTAGTTTCTTAATCAATACATTGTAACCCTAATGGAGTGCTTATTTGGGGATTTAATAAAATAAAGTTTTTCATGGATAAAGAGGGAAGTCTTATGCTCTATTAATTACTTTATTGTTCGCTTATACTTTTGTTGGATTAACTCCTAATTACAGGTTCAATATCATCGAAAGGTTCTTGTCGACAAGGTCGACAACACTTTTGATATAGTCACCTACTGCAACCTTTCGAAGTCTTCCACCCTACAATCTTAACCCTTAGACATTGTCGACAACTTAATTGGATAAACATCCACTGAAACCTTCCAAGATCATTGACTTTATGGTTTAAACCTTTCGACAAGATTGATAATACATTTGGTCTAAACATCAATTACAACCTTCCGAAGTGATCAATTTTAAGGCCTAAACCTTTCGACTAGGTCAAGTCTCCTCTTTAAATATAGGTACCTGGACTTTGAAGGCCTAATCCAAAAGCAGTCGTTCTAATACCTTTCGACTAGGATCAAAGATACATCATATAAGTGACCTAACCTTTCGACAAGGGCGAAAGCTTCTACATATCCACTGAGAAGTTTGATATCCTACCTAAACCCAAAGAGGACTATAATCCTAACCTTTCGACAAGATAAAAACTAACCTTTAAGGGACAAACATAAGGAACTTCAACCTAACCAGAGAAGGAAACTTTTCCAAAAGGATTTCACTCTAACTCAATATAGACAGAAGATTTCATAACCCAGCATCTATACCTTTCGACAACATCGAAAGGTCTGATTCGAAAGTTATCAACCAATAAGGCTAAATTTGAAGAAAATTCCAAAGGGATTCACATCCACCATTCATAGAAAGGACTCCCGTCTTTCTTAGCACAACTTTGGAGTGTTGACAAGAAATCTTGTTAACATCAACTTTTTGGGAGGGTTCATCCTGAATATCTGGTTGTTAAGGTTGCTGAGTTTGACCAATCGGATGAGATGAATCACTACTTTAGCATTCCAAGAAGGGATGCCAGATTCAAGTGCCATCGGCTCCAAAGATAGAAGATAAGTATATATATTCGGAGATAGCTTGATTGGAGCGATGCTAAGATAAGATATAAACCTAGATAAGAAGTCCGAAAATGGAAGGAACCCTTTGTGCCATATATGTATAGCTCTGTAAGTTAAGAACCCTTTAGGAGGGTTGCCGATGGTGTCATTCTCTGTGAGTGGAATTGCTTCCACTCCGGTGATTCCATAGTCATTGAGAATAGCATCCACTTCATCTTGAGTGGATATTAAAGAACGCTTTGAAGTAGCTTCGACTCCCTTTGGAGAACTCATGACTCTACCAGGTGAAAATGTTTTAATTTGAATTTACAGTTTGTTACGAAGTTAACATTCTCTCAAGGATTAGTAAAAACCTACTACAACAATTTAAACATCAAACAAAACAAGGAACTTCAAATTCTTGGAAGAATGTTAAAGTTAAAAATGAGATATATTGAGAATTCAACATAGTCGAAAGGAAAGGAATAATTAACACTTAACAAATATCTCTCTATAATGTCAAAGGCATAGATATAATCATCCACTAGAGCTTTCGACAAGGTCGAAAGGGAGGGCTAAAGTATATGTCCAATTAGCACCCTTCAACAATGCTGAAAGCTCAATAGGAACTATGTTATTACAAAGGAATTGTTAAAACAAACTTAAAAATTTGAACAAAGTAGACACCGGCCATATTTAATCAACAAACGACCCTTCGACACTACCGAAACCTACAATCCAAATTTTTCATAAAGGAATATGAATGCTATCGAAACACTATATATCAACCGAGTCCAAAGGTTCGAAGTTAAAGTCGTATTGATAAAAATAATAAAAGAACTTGGGATGTTTCGACGATGTTGGAAAAGGATAATGATTAAGTCCCAAATGTTTATTGGAGGTTTCGACTCATTACTAACAAGAGGGTTTGACAGAATCAAAAGGGCTAGATGGTTTCGAAAGCATGCTAAAAACAAAGTTTCAATCAATACTATGTTTTGACTAAGTCGAAAAATTTAGCTTAATTCAATGATTTTATAAAGTGTGCTTTCTTCAACCCAGTTTATAAAGTATATCCATCTCTAACTTAAACAAATTTAAAACAAGTTTACATGGATAGTGGCGAAACCCATGAAACAAAATCTATGCTTCCAAAAATGTGGGTTATGATGCAATAACCAACATCTTCGAAAGGTATTAGAGTCGAAAGCATAAAATTGCCTTCGATGAGGTCAGTTTCGTATGAACTAAACAGCCTTTCGACAAGGTCGATGAAAATAGACGCTAGATTACCTTTCGACTCCATCGAAAGGTCTGAAAAATCAAAACGGCAGATTGTCGCCTCAATCCCTTTCGAAGGAGTAAAAGGGTAAAATTCCTACGCCAACTTTTTTAGTTCGTACATCTCAAAACTTCTGGGCGAAGTTAACTGAAGTTTTCTTCTTCCCCAAACCCGATTTCAACCCAAGAATTCAAAAAAACAAAGAAATTAAGAAAAAAACAATGGACAAGTGAATTGAAATTCAAATCAACTATTTAAAAATCCTTGAGATAAAAATTCAAATTTTCTAAAAAAGCAGCAATAATCATAAAATCTGAATTTGGATTTAAAATGAAAATTAACAGAAATAAATAAATCGAATTGATCCCTGAAATCGAGTCAAAGAATACTTTCAGTTAAATCAAAACGCGAACAATTTTCTGTAAATCAAAACTAAAATTTGAAATCCTGATTGTGAGATTTGAGAAGTTTAAATCCACCGTGAAATAAGAAGAGAAAGAAATTTCAAAAACGAAATAAATAAAACTTACTCAAATCTTGATTTTTGATGAAGGAAAATGAAAATTATTTGGAGGTTTGAAGGTTTCAATTTTTCTTGAAGTTTTTCTCGTTTATAGGTAAATGAGAAAAGGAAAGAGGAAGATGTAATTTATAAGAAAAGTCAGCAAGGGCAGCAAGCCGTTGGATCAAATTTAAACGAACGGTCCAGATTCACACAGGAATGCCAAAAGGCGGGAAGTTTCTAGGTTTCGACATGACTAACTTGGAAAGTCAAGAGCATCCCTTTGCAAGGGGGGCAAATGTTACCATCAAAATTCCTTTCGACCTTGTCGAAACCTTTTTAAGCAGAAGATAAAGAAGAAGGAGCTCCAGCACGTCCTTTCGAATGAGACAAAGGGATGTTATAGCTAAGGTATAGAGGTTCCACAACCTTTGAAGGAGTCGAAGGGATAGCTTAGTCAAATTCCAGAAGATTCTCAACCTTTCGAAGTGGTTAAAAGGGTCGAAAGCACCCTTCTGTTTCAGTGTCCACCTTTCGAAGCAGACGATTCCACATGCTTGAAGACCTTTCGAATGAGTCAAAACAAAACCTTTTGAAGACAAGGAATGACAACTCTTCACATACGCACCAAACTTTTCGAAACCAAAGGTTTCGCCTTCACTCAATCCACTTGGAAGTATGTATGGGCCTAATAAACCCTTTTGGAAGCCAAACCAAACCTTTCGAACTGGTCGAGGCCATTATTATCCAGGAAGGTCTCGCATCAGGTCACAGGAAGAAGTTAAAAAGCAACTAATAGAGTAGAAACCATCTGTATTGCAACACCTTCGAAACCACTTGATAAAGCCTATCGATAAAGTCGAAAGCTCCTGCAAAGCAGCACAGAAAGGAAAAGCGCAACCATCCCTTTCGACAAGGGCGGAAGCATTCTAAAGAAAATACGGCAGCCACATTTCGACCAGGTCGAAAGCATTGGGGTTGAAAGGTGCTAACCCACATCTATAAATAAGACTCAAGGGGTCTGGTTTTGGGGATCCGAACTGAGTCATTCTATACTTGTATTTTCTTAATTACAAAAGATGTAAACCCTAATTTGTAAATTGAATTAGGGGAAATTGATCAATAAAATCTTCTTTGGGTTGAGAAAGGGAAACCATCATATATTCATAATAATTACATAATTGTTTCACAAGCTTTTATCAGGTCTAATCTTGTGTTACAGGTGTCAACCGTATCCAGTGTTTTAAATCTCGGATTTTGGCCAATATCTCGGGAAAATATCTCGGCTATCTCGGGCGATATTTAAAACACTTATAACTAAATAGGCTGCCAAATCTCGGATTTTGGCTAATATCTCGGATTTTTCATCTCGGCCATCTCGGGGAGATTTAAAAGCCTGACCGTATCGAAAGGTCTCTTCCGACTAAGTCGAAGCCCTTATATTTTTCAAGTAATACAAGTTAAATACTCCAGGCCACCTTTCATAAGACTTCTACTTTTGAAAAGATCGAAACCTTATACTAATCCACTCTAACCTTAGATTCCCAACCCAATCTCAGGACATTTAAGACTGCAAATTTCGACAGGGTCAAAACCTCAATCCCAGATTCCTGACCCAAGCTATAACCTCTACACAACTTCAGCCTTCGACAGTGCCAAAACCCACCAAATCGAGTTTTAATCTTGGATTCTTAGTGTTATCTTCAGTGTTTAGCAACCACTTTGAAAGGAAGGCTTTCGAAGGGATTACTATACCATCTCAACAAGCTTGAAAAGCTAATAAGAAAAGGAATTAATCGTTTCGACTTGATCGAAAGGTTGATCTAAACAAGTTTTCACTACCGCAACCTATTGGAAAGGGTAGCCAAAGAGAACCTATACATTATATTCTCCTCAACTTACCTAAAGGAAACTAAGGTCAGGTTTAACCTAGTCCTTTAATACTTAGGGGTGTTGACAAGATTTCTTGTTAACAACAAGTAAGAGAATTTTCCCCAAATTGATTTAGGGTTACAAATGTTTGATTTTCTTTGAAATACGAGAGAGTTCATAATTTCAAAAATTCGGTCCCCAAACTCGGACCCCTAGGTGTAGGATCTAGATTAACCCTAGAGGGGGGGTGAATAGGGTTATAGCAAATTTTCTCAGATTAAACACGTAATCAAACAGCAGATAAATATGCAGAAAAGTAAATCACACACAGAATTTACCCAGCTTCGGCAACCCCTGCCTACTGCTGCATTCCCAGATTTCTATTAGAATTAAACAGTCTCCCGCTTACGAACACTCTAACAGACTCACAAACCCTTGCTCCCGCTTACAAACACTCCTACAGACTCGCACACCCTGCTCCGCCTATAGAGCTTCGTAAACTCGCAAATTCTGCTCCCGCCTATAGAGCTTTGCAAACTCGCACACCCTGCCCACTGAACTAATTCTAACTAGACAATCTGACAACACCTAAACCCTAGGTGGTGATTAACTCTGACTGGACTTTGAAAATACAAACTGAAAAACAAAATACAGTTTAAACCCGGAGCAAAATTGAAATTTAAACTTGATAACTGATTTTGCTCTAGAAAATAATCCCGGCCCAAAGATAAAATAACTAAAATTTAAAACTTTAAAACCCTATTTAAAACTAGGCCGGCCCTATTCAATTATTTTCGATAATACTTCAGCCCGTTCCTTTTATTTACTAAAAATGTCGGCTCGATTCAATTTGTCTTCAATCCCTTCTGTTATTTTACTAGCCCGATCCCCTTTGAGAAGAAAATGGCAATTTCGAAACTAGGGCTTCGGCGATGTGTTGATTCTCTGGCAAATACGAGCTCGATCTTCTTCACAACTTGTTCGACTGAATTAGGGCTTTGCCCTTGTTAGTTTTTCTGGAGAAATTGGAGCTTCGGCTTCGTTGATTCTCTGTAGCTCTGGCTTGCAATGACCTTTGCGTCGGCTCTCTCTCTCTCTCTCTGGAGTTCGTCTGCGATACCGGTATGTGAATTCCTTTTGCTTTGCTGGTTTTGGATTGATTGAATGTGATTCGAGTTATTGGTTTATTGTTCTCTGTTAGCTCAAAACTCGAATAAATATTTTGCCGATGATGTTCATCCTTTTATAGGGTTCGAATCCCTGAATATTCGTTCGTCTATATGTATTTGAATTTGTCAAATTCTTTTCTCTGGCCGCTGATTTTAGTTTCGATGGTTGAGATGATTGCGACTTGTTCAAAAACGTATATTTTGATACTTGATACTCACGTTCCTGATTCATGACTTGGTCAATTTATTTTACCACCACGATTTCAAATCTGCACTGTTCGATCTTTGGCCTTTTTGACTTCGGCTTGTGATATTGTGATGATTTATGACCTTCGTGGTTGAGCTTGAACTCACTGTGTTGTTTCGACCAGTTCACTTCTGATGAGTTTGCATTTTGTACCACTAGTGTTCATGTAGCTCATTTTGCATTCACTGATCTTGCATTCTGGTCAGTGTACTTATTGTTGTCAGTGTGTTATATTGTTCATGTTTTGATCATGACGTCATTTTAGCTCCAGTTGAGCATTATGTAGTTGCCATATCTCGTGCTCGAGCTCTTTGCACCCTGATGCATTCTGGAGTAAATTTTGGTTTGCATTGTTTAGTTGCCACTGTGTTGCATTGAGCTCTGTTGTCTTCACCTGTGTACTTTATTGACATTGTAACTTGTACCTGACTTTGACATACTTGATGCCTTGTTTGTTGCTGGTCTGGTTGCTTGGCATATTCCTGTATTTCTTTGGTCTCTTCTCTGTTGCACTTCACTGTTTTGTTTATCACAGCTGCTTCATTATGTATTAAATGTTGTTGCATTTTAGTTGTAGCTTGGTCTGATGAACTTGAATTAGTAGTCTGCACTTGTTGTTTACTGGTTGTCTTGCTCAGTTGATTCACTTTGCACTCATCTTGGGTTGTAGTGAGCTCTGTTGTATTCATTGTGCATTCTGGTCTGGTTTGCATTCACTGTTGGTAGCTGGGCTTGATTCATTGTTTTGGATTATTGCTTTTGCCTTGAGTATTTGTATACTCCTGCAGCTTTGTACATGCATTGACTTTGTCTTTGTGTATGGTTATTCTTTGGTCTGCCTGGTCTGGATTTTGATATTGTGCTAAGCGATGTGACTTTGTATATATTGCACCTGAGTTGAATCCGCTTTGGTTTTGAACTTGTGTTGAACAATGTGACTTTGAATATATTGCACCTGAGTTGAACCTGTCTGTATATTTGGGTTTGACCTTGTGCTCACCTGTCCCTGTTACTATATCAAGTGTATATACATATATCGGTGTGCACGGCCTTGTGGCATGTGCAGTGATGCACTGTACATGTCACAATGTTCGTATGTGATGAATTCAAATATAAATGATGACGAACAACCCAAATAACTGAGGCAAACATTATTTTCAAAATTCATATTTTGTTTTATACTGCAAAAACCTTTCCTTTTCAATTTTACTACGTCAATGTATATTTCTGCAGATTGCTCAGATGCTGGATTCACATTGTAATGAAGTTGAAGACAAATACGAGTGTGAGTGATACGTAGTGAGGAAACTGATGTAATTATGAAATTATGATGTAATTGTATTGTGATTGAAATTGTATAGTTATAGTGAGAGCTTGAAATTGTACTATCAAAATTGTAATGAATATTTGTTTGAATAAAATATTCGTTCGAATTCCAATTCTGTGTTATTTATTTTATTCAGCAAATATTTATTTTATCTATGAAAAATAAATAGTACAATATCAAATACATTTAAATGAATGTATATATGTTTATTATCATCAAACAAAAAGCATATACATGCATATTCCACAATCTCCCCCTTTTGATGATAACAAACATATATTTAAGATTTTGACTATTGTAAATGTATTTGATTATTCAATTTGCTCCCCCTATTTAAATGCTCTCTTTCTATACAATACTCCCCCTACATATATGCATGAGAATAAAGAATTCAAATGAGCCTTGATGCAATTAGAAAATCTTTGACCTTTACTTTCAAAATCTTAACTTTCCTCTTCCCTTTTGTTATCAGCAAAAGAATAATAGTAATAGAAAAATAGAGATATAGTGATAGACATTAATACAATATTAAAGCTCAATCGAGTGTAATTATTAATTTCAATAAGAAAATCAAACAAAAATCATAAATACTTTAATTGACGCATATTCCACTTTAGAATGATAGGAATGATTTCATCGAATAAAACCATATAGTTGTGTCTATTTGTGGTATATTTATTTTAGGAAATTTGAATATCCACTAACCATGCATAACTGTTAGGACTTTTAAATGAGATTAGTAGTATTCTAAATTTTTATTTTTAATTTAAAAATGAATTCAAGTATCTTCTAACCACGCATAACCGTGAGGACTTTTAAATGGGATTAGAATCAACTTGTCTATTTAATCAATCAATTTTGATATGCGTTCCATACATGCATAACCGCGAGGACTTTTAAATGAGCATGGAAGCACATAATCAAAAATCCAAGTAATTCACCCATGCATAACCGTGAGGACTTTTAAATGAGAGTGAATATTTTGGATATTATTATTTATTGTTAGAAATATAAAAAAAAATGAAGCACAAATGATTTCGCGTTTAAACTACCACATATTGACATACTATATTGTCTTTTTGATGAGTGATGGTCGATAGAAAAATGATAGAAATAGAAATGATCATGGAATATTTATCAACAAAAAGTTTTTATAACCCTTGTTTAAATTTCTAAAGAAATTATCTAATTATACTTTCTCAAGATATAATATATAATTAATGTCAACACTTATCTTATTTTCAAGTACTACAAATCTTTTTAGATAATTATTAGGGGATCAGATTAGTTTAAAATCAATTTCAAAAATAATCAAATAACTAATTTGAAAAGAGTGGTTAACAAAAATTATTTTCTAGAAGGGGTTTAAAAAAAAATTCTGCTAAATTGAAAAATTATTTCAAGTGAAAAATGTGCAGATATTTTCTTCAAATGATGCAGCTAATGAAAGTCAATAAATAATCACATTTCACTAGTAATTTTTCTAACAACTACATTGCCAGTGAAATTTGCATCTGATTTTTACTTTCACTCAGTAATCAGTCGTTTGAAGTCATAGACCAGATTATGAAATTTCAACAAACTCTTTCAGAAAAAAAAATGTTCAACAATGAAATTCTCTTGAAATTGAATTGAAGTCGTGTTAACCATTAAACAAATATCATAGTGTCAGATTTAGGAATCGTAGGATCAACAGTCATAAAACCATCACCATCATTTCAAAGCAATTTCTTAACGTTTCACCAATTTTCACAAAGTTTCAACAATTTCAACAATTTCTCAAAAAACTTTTTATAGCATGAGTAATCAATCAACATCATAATTTGACCAAACAGATTAAATTCAATGATGAAAATGGTTGGTCAACTTTTAAGCACAAATCAAAGTCATGGACAAGAGCAAGTCATGTAAGATCATATCAAGTAATTAGAATCTGTCAACCATCATAATTACTTCGAGTAAATCCATTTAAAGATGAAATCAAAATTAATCATCATCAATTATTTCACATAACTGGCTGATTTAATTCAGACTATGGTGTAGATTCTTACCAGTTATTTATCGTTTGAAAATAAATACAATTACCTGTTTTACCTGTACGATAATCTTTCGTTGTTTGCCCATAGTGAATCTTTCACCTTTATACTAGGCTAAGGAACGTTGATTTGTCGCCCGTTGTGTATCTGGAACAGCCAGAATCCAAATGACACTAATGTTGTTCCTTAGCCTGCCACCACACCTACACGGTTAAAAATTTATGTGACCTATTTGTTTTTATAGGTCCATGGTTGTTAGTGGCAGAATAATTGTGAATAAACAATCCCTTTGGAACCCAAATTTGTTTTGTCCTTTCATTATTGTTCCAATAGACATGAAATTTATTTGTAGAATTTTTAGGAACCCAAACTTGTATAAATTTTGTGTTCTTGTTCCTATAACTATGATGTCCATTTATTTCACATCCAGTAAAGGCACTCTTTCCTTTAGCACTATCAACTTGTGTTTTTCCAAAACCTAGTCCTTTTCTATTGTTAGCAAACAATTGATTTCCAAATAACATATTGAATGATTTTTCTCCTTTTGAAAAGTTACTCAGTGATTTCTCAAGATCTTGGACTTTGGTTTCCAGTGATGTGTTTTCAGTCACAAGTGAGGTGCATCTATTTATAAAATCCTTTCTCCTAGTGTCAATGATTTCCTTAAGACTCAAGTTTTCTTTTTCAAGATTCTCAAAGTTATTTTGAGATTTGATAATTCTGAATCTAAAATTTTGCATTTTTTACAGTCTAGGTTTTGAATATTTTCAAGTTCAGTTTCTAACCTAGTATTTTCACGGGCATGTTCTCTCCTATCAGATTTCAGTTTTTCAATTTTAGAATCTAGAGCATCAACTATTTTAGTAAGATCAAGGCACAAATAAACAAGTTCTTTATAAGAATAGTTCTTTACCTCATTAGATTCCTCTGAGCTTGATTCTGAATCTGATCTTGCCATAAGACACAAGTTAGCCTCCTCTGAGCTATCAGTTGAAACTTCCTCTCCTTCTTCATCATCCCAAGTCACTGCGAAGGCCTTCTTCTTTTTCTTTCCTTTGTTGATTTTGAGAAGTGGGCAATTTTGTTTGAAGTGACCAGGCTTGTTGCAGTTATAGCAGATTAATTCATTTTCAGAGTTGTCAGAATCTTTTGACCTATTACCACTGGTTTTCTTCTTGCATGGCTTGAATCTTGACCTTCTTCTAAGATTATTAACAGCCATTGCAAGCACTTCAATTGGATCTTCTGTTTCATCATCGCTCTCTTCTCTGCTCTTTAAGGCAATCGTCTTCTTCTTTGATTCGGGGTTGTTGCGTTCTTCCTTTGCTTTTAGCTCAAGTTCATACGTCATCAAGTTTCCGATCAAATCCTCCATGCTTAATTTACTCAAATCTTTTTATTCTTGTATTGCTGTGACTTTTGCCTCAAAGTTCATCGGTAAGACTCGTAGAATCTTCCTCACTAGCTCTACCTCAGAGAATACCTTTCCAAGCGCTCTAGCATTGTACACCAAGGTTGAGAAGCATCCAAACATATCCTTTATGCTCTCGCCTTTGTCCATCACAAAGTTCTCGTATTCATTGCTGAACAGGGCTAGACGAGACTCCTTGACTTGAGAAGTTCCTTCGTGTGTCACCTCCAAAGTATGCCAAATTTCATGTGCCATTTTACAATGAGAAATTCTATTAAATTCAGTTTTATCAAGAGCACATATCAAAGCATTCATGGCTTTAGCATTTGTGGTTTTCAATTTCTTATCGTTAGTATCCCACCTATCCCTAGGTTTAGGAATCTCAATATCACCAACAGTTATAGTGGGAGGTGTATAGCCAGTTTCAATAATATCCCAAACATCATAATCTACAGAACTAAGATAAATACCCATCCTAACTTTCCAGTAAGCATAATCACTCCCATTAAACATAGGTGGCCTAACAATAGATTGTCCCTCAGAAAAAGCGTTATTTGAAAAATTCATGACTCTAGAGTTAAAGAGAAAAATACCAGGCTCTGATACCACTTGTAGGATCTAGATTAACCCTAGAGGGGGGGTGAATAGGGTTATAGCAAATTTTCTCAGATTAAACACGTAATCAAACAGCAGATAAATATGCAGAAAAGTAAAACACACACAGAATTTGCCCAGCTTCGGCAACCCCTGCCTACTGCTGCATTCCCAGATTTCTATTAGAATTAAACAGTCTCCCGCTTACAAACACTCTAACAGACTCGCAAACCCTTGCTCCCGCTTACAAACACTCCTACAGACTCGCACACCCTGCTTCGCCTATAGAGCTTCGTAAACTCGTAAATTCTGCTCCCGCCTATAGAGCTTTGCAAACTCGCACACCCTGCTCACTGAACTAATTCTAACTAGACAATCTGACAACACCTATACCCTAGGAGGTGATTAACTCTGACTGGACTTTGAAAATACAAACTGAAAAACAAAATACAGTTTAAACCCGGAGCAAAATTGAAATTTAAACTTGATAACTGATTTTGCTCTAGAAAATAATCCCGGCCCAAAGATAAAATAACTAAAATTTAAAACTTTAAAACCCTATTTAAAACTAGGCCGGCCCTATTCAATTATTTTCGATAATACTTCAGCCCGTTCCTTTTATTTACTAAAAATGTCGGCCCGATTCAATTTGTCTTCAATCCCTTCTGTTATTTTACTAGCCCGATCCCCTTTGAGAAGAAAATGGCAATTTCGAAACTAGGGCTTCGGCGATGTGTTGATTCTCTAGCAAATACGAGCTCGATCTTCTTCACAACTTGCTCGACTGAATTAGGGCTTTGCCCTTGTTAGTTTTGTTGGAGAAATTGGAGCTTCGGCTTCGTTGATTCTCTGTAGCTCTGGCTTGCAATGATCTTTGCGTCGGCTCTCTCTCTGGAGTTCGTCTACGATACCGGTATGCGAATTTCTTTTGCTTTGCTGGTTTTGGATTGATTGAATGTGATTCGAGTTATTGGTTTATTGTTCTCTGTTAGCTCAAAACTCGAATAAATATTTTGTCGATGATGTTCATCCTTTTATAGGGTTCGAATCCCTGAATATTCGTTCGTCTATATGTATTTGAATTTGTCAAATTCTTTTCTCTGGCCGCTGATTTTAGTTTCGATGGTTGAGATGATTGCGACTTGTTCAAAAACGTATATTTTGATACTTGATACTCACGTTCCTGATTCATGACTTGGTCAATTTATTTTACCACCACGATTTCGAATCTGCACTGTTCGATCTTTGGTCTTTTTGACTTCGGCTTGTGATATTGTGATGATTTATGACCTTCGTGGTTGAGCTTGAACTCACTGTGTTGTTTTGACCAGTTCACTTCTGATGAGTTTGCATTTTGTACCACTAGTGTTCATGTAGCTCATTTTGCATTCATTGATCTTGCATTCTGGTCAGTGTACTTATTGTTGTCAGTGTGTTATATTGTTCATGTTTTGATCATGATGTCATTTTAGCTCCAGTTGAGCATTATGTAGTTGCCATATCTCGTGCTCGAGCTCTTTGCACCCTGATGCATTCTGGAGTAAATTTTGGTTTGCATTGTTTAGTTGCCACTATGTTGCATTGAGCTCTGTTGTCTTCACCTGTGTACTTTGTTGACATTGTAACTTGTACCTGACTTTGACATACTTGATGCCTTGTTTGTTGCTGGTCTGGTTGCTTGGCATATTCCTGTATTTCTCTGGTCTCTTCTCTGTTGCACTTCACTGTTTTGTTTATCACAGCTGCTTCATTATGTATTAGATGTTGTTGCATTTTAGTTGTAGCTTGGTCTGATGAACTTGAATTAGTAGTCTGCACTTGTTGTTTACTGGTTGTCTTGCCCAGTTGATTCACTTTGCACTCATCTTGGGTTGTAGTGAGCTCTGTTGTATTCATTGTGCATTCTGGTCTGGTTTGCATTCACTGTTGGTAGCTGGGCTTGATTCATTGTTTTGGATTGTTGCTTTTGCCTTGAGTATTTGTATACTCTTGTAGCTTTGTACATGCATTGACTTTGTCTTTGTGTATGGTTATTCTTTGGTCTGCCTGGTCTGGATTTTGATATTGTGCTAAGCGATGTGACTTTGTATATATTGCACCTGAGTTGAATCCGCTTTGGTTTTGACCTTGTGTTGAACAATGTGACTTTGAATATATTGCACCTGAGTTGAACCTGTCTGTATATTTGGGTTTGACCTTGTGCTCACATGTCCCTGTTACTATATCAAGTGTATATACATATATCGGTGTGCACGGCCTTGTGGCATGTGCAGTGATGCACTGTACATGTCACAATGTTCGTATGTGATGAATTCAAATATAAATGATGACGAACAACCCAAATAACTAAGGCAAACATTATTTTCAAAATTCATATTTTGTTTTATACTGCAAAAACATTTCCTTATCAATTTTACTGCGTCAATGTATATTTCTGCAGATTGCTCAGATGCTGGATTCACATTGGAATGAAGTTGAAGACAAATACGAGTGTGGGTGATATGTAGTGAGGAAACTGATGTAATTATGAAATTGTGATGTAATTGTATTGTGACTGAAATTGTATAGTTATAGTGAGAGCTTGAAATTGTACTATCAAAATTATAATGAATATTTGTTTGAATAAAATATTCATTCGAATTCCAATTCTACGTTATTTATTTTATTCAGCAAATATTTATTTTATTTGTGAAAAATAAATAGTACAATATCAAATACATTTAAATGAATGTATATATGTTTATTATCATCAAACAAAAAGCATATACATGCATATTCCACACTAGGGTCGTATTTATAGATGTAAGTTGACCCCCTTTCGCGCCCATCCTTTCGATACAATCGAATGGCCTTCCTCCTACCTTTTGCGTGTATCCTTTTGATGCGGTCGAAAGGCCTTTTCCCTAACCGTTCTCATTTGTTCTTTCACCTTCACCCTTTCAGATTAGACCTTTCGACCTAGTCGAAAGAATGAACTTGACTACCTTTCGCTGCCGCTAAAGCTTGGGCGCCCTTCTTCTTTGTTTTTAAAAGGAACTTGATTGCTTTTGACTTCATTGAAAGGGGTAGGTGCGCTCTCCACTTTGCGTATCTATGAAGTAAGAGAAGAGTTGAGCTTTCACATGGTTTCGAAAGGATTAATAGGTGATTGTGAAAGGTCACTTGGCTTTCATGTAGAGTTTTCATTATGCTTTCGAAAGGTTCAAACTACTTCGAAAGGCTTGTTCTTACTTTCGAAAGGTGCGTACTAGAAATATGTCTTCAAGTAGTAGATTGACAACAGCGAAACCCACTATTTTGAAGGAATTGGTTCTTGTATGTGAGTATATTGTTCAATACCTTCAAAAGGTGTTTCGAACCCATACTAAGCTCTCTCATATAGGTGGACTCAAACTGCATCGAAAGGTCTAGATGAGGCGGAATGGTGACTTTGTTTTCCTTTCTTTTCTTTCGGAAGCTCTTGTTTCGCTTTACACTTGTAGGTGCATCAGGCGCCTGCAACTCCATCCTATCCTCCTTAAAAGCTATCTCAATACCTTTGAAACACAGTTTTTGAACTGTGGTGAAACCCATATCTTCCATTCTTGTGGAGCCCAACAATTTTTATGTGCCTTCTTTCATGCCTTTATTCTTAAGTGAATTTTATGGTTAACGATATCAAAAGAGAAAGCAAATATGATAAACAATAGGCATTGCTATGTAAAGAGCTCCGGAAATGCAACCCTCATAATCTCCTCGGTTTACCATATGCAATTGCTTTCACTTTCACTCCATTGATCCTTCACTAACTTCACTATTTTCCTCCTAAGTTGCTTCTTATCACGTCTAGTGATATGAATCAGCCTACGAGGTGTCAAAGCTTCCGGCTCAATTTCGATATCATCAAGTTGATTCGGTGCAATTGTCACGTCTATGTCGTGTAAAAACTTCCGCAAATTAGAGACATGGAAGATGTTGTGCACTCCCCCATCTTCTAAGGTAAGCCGACCCTATCACTACAAGAAAACACTTTAATTTCCTACGTTAAATTTCCTACGCCTTTCATACGACATAAGGCGGGGTGTAGGAAAGGTGTAGGAAAGACATAAAAAGAATTAACACCGTAGGAAAGACGTAGGCAATTTCCTACACATTTCCCCCCATTTCTAAGTTTGTAAAAAAACAATTGTAGCATAGGAAATTTCCTACGATAAAAGATTTGGCGTAGGAAAGACATGTGAAGTTTTTTACTCATTTCCTACGCCTGAACTATTTTTCTACTGATTCAATTAGGCGTAGGAAAGGCATAAAAAATTTACTATGCCTTGCCTATGACTGAAGGTGTGGCATATAAATTTTCTACATCGTTCATACGCCCATTCAATCTCCTTACATAGCACTAAATCAATATTATTAAACATAGTTTTATTTCATTACTTCTTATTTTCACTATATATTTCATGATAATTTCATAATTATCTATCAAAATTAAAAGGTTAGAAAATATTACTCGTTTCTAATTAATTAAATGTAATTTATAGATAATAAATATTATTTTTATTACATATTAAGTATTCCTTTACTTATATAATTGGTTAATAATACATAGTTTAGTAGAGTTTTTATATATTTTCTATAATTATAATGATATAATAATGTTGTTGTTTTTCCAATTAGATAATATTTAATAAAGAAATGTATAAAAAATATATTTGTTGTTTCAAAATTCAACCAATGATATATTGTAAACACATAAGTAATATCATTTTGTTCATAGATAGTTCACCTTAATTTTAGATATTTGATTTTGAATGGACCGAATAGTTTTTGATTGAATAGTTTAACGATCGAATATGTCAAAACTTCGAATATATTACATTAGAAATAACCAATCCAATGGTTTTGAATTATTTTTTAATTTATATTATATGAAAAATAATATTATTAATAAATCCTTCTTGCTTTTTTATCTAACCTTTCGTAAAAATTGTATAAAATATTTTAAAAAAATAGCTAAAGAATTCCTACGTCAGTAGACTCAAGACCACGCTTGCCAGAACCCTATATTGCCATCGACTCGCTAAAAAAACTATCTCCTCTCCTGGAAATACCCAAATAAAAAAGCCTTAGTTCTCCTTCATCAATCGCACGCTGACCTCTACTCCACCATCGATAGCTATCTTTCACCGTCGCTGCATCTGCTCCACTGCGTCGTCGTCGCATCTAGTGTCTTCTTCCCAATGCCGATGTCTGTTCCACCACCTTTACCACCTGCATCTCAATGTTCCTGGTAAGGAATTTAATGTTGTAAAAATATATGCAGAGGTGCTAACTAATCTAATTGGGTTATTCATATGTTTGGATATGAATTTATTTGGTTTTTTTGTTCTTTTTGGGTTGGGAATTATGGTTCAATTCTAATGAAAAACGTTTTGAATAATTTGATGGTAATTTTGGTGTGTTTGATTTAATTATGGTTTATTTGAGTATGAGTTTGTTTGTGTTTGTGTTTGGAAGAACCGTGATTGTGTTAGAGAAAACTTGTCTAGTTACCTCAATGTTTGCACTGTCCGATAGTTTGTGCAAACTTTGCATTTGCACTGCCAATGCAAACCTGGAAATTGGGACAATGCAAGCAAAGTTTGCACTATTAGTGCAAACATACAGTTTAATAAAATTTGTCTGATGCTGACATCGTTCTTTAGTTTCATAGCTTCCGCTATAGGTTAATAGAATGTTAAATTAGAGGCACAACTTTGAAATGTTATTATTGACGTCGAACAACAAATGATAAATTTACTGCAAATTAATGTTTTGTAAGCACATCAAATATTGGTTGTTGGTAGAAACAACCAGTTATGATTATAACCCGTATGTCTATGATTGCATAAGTTTTGATCCTTTGGCTGCCACATATCTTGTTGTGATTGATTCTAATGGTAGCTTGTAATATGCTTTATCTAGTGAAAGGGTGTTATCTAAAAGGTCATTATATCTGTCTATGGAGCTATACATTCCACTACATCAATCTGATGTAGTTTTTGATATTGTCCTTGGGTAGATGTAATGAGATTTTTGAGTTTGGTAGATAAATTTAGAAGTATTATATGTTCTGCAGAGCAGAGTAACACAGTTTACAGCCTATGATGCCACATTTTCACATGATTTAGTACTTTCTCAACCTATCTCAATTAGAGAATCAATAATATGAACCTTCCTTTTGTTTTGTTTTTTGTTTTTTTTGTTTTTGCTTTTGAGAACTCGAGGGGGAGCGTAACATAACTTACTACAAATTTGTTATACTTAGTATATAATCTCATATGTTGCTATTCTAACTGCATTTATCATTTAGGTTTTCACATTTGGGTCTGTATCGCCCAAGACATATTTACCCGATGGAGACATTGACTTGACTGCATTCAACCATAATGCAAGCTTAAAGGAAACTCGGGCAAATGAAGTGCGTGATGCTTTACAGAATGGAGAAAAGAACGAGAATTCTGAATTTCGTGTGAAAGATGTTCAGTACATTCAGGTTGAGGTAGGCTAGTGTTTTTTGTTGTCGTGCTTTGATTATTGCGCTTTAAATACAATACAAAACTTTTAAGTGGCTACGGTCGGATCGATTTAAATGAAATAAACTAAGAGATATAGTTTCACTAACACCTTGTACATTCCAACCACAATCTGCACAAATGTTAAAATGAAGATGTAATAATATACTCGCTGAGTAAATGAGATCCATCTTTTAATCACATCAATTATTCATCTCTACTATTAATAAAGAATCGTAGTACATTCTTTATTACCTACATTTAGCGTGATTCAAACGGAGATATATTGACATGTAGTATATTCTATACTACGTAAGACTTGTAGTACTATCACGCACTACCATCAAAGCACCCATTTCAAAAAAATAAAAAATAAAAAGGAGAGAGAGAATTCGAAGTGCATGATTTCTACGGTGTCCTTTTGAAATTCCGAAAATACCTCAATCCATCAACGGAATCTCACCACCAATCTGCAATCACCGTCATCTCCTTCTCAATTACACATCAATAGAATTTTACTATCAATTTGTCATCGATGCCACCAACAAAACAACTTGAAATAAAAAGTGTCATGACACCAAAACCTTTGCACTTACAACACACATACGTCCACTCATTTTTTATATTAAATAAAATGTAAATATCTCTGGATATTTGATGCACGTACGTGCGTTTTATAGTAGTGTTTATAAAAAAAAAATAATGTACATAATGGAACCTAAACCATTGTCTAAATTTATATTAATAATTGTTTTGCACTTTCAAGGCAATAACTGATGCGATAGGAGAGCTTCTATCTATGTTGTGCATACATATGATATCATCCTTATCCTTATATAATGAGTACTACTCATTTCGTTAATCTCATTCACTCAGCATAGAAAGAACTGATGGGTGAGCGAAAAAGTTCAGCTTCTTTCATTGCTGCATACAATGATGAAATTTTTTATGAAAACATTGTCTCTGACATTACTCGGGTAAAGTATAATAATGTCATTATAGATAAATATGTCCTCTGGTATACCACAGCATAACAAAAATCTTCTATCTGTTATTTCTGAAATTCAAGTACATATAAGGATAGCTTGGAAGTTTTCTCAGTGGTTACATAGAGATGTTTTTTGAGGCATACACAGATTTAGATCATCCATATATCATTATGAGAAGGTTTTTATTCTTTTATACTTTGAATTACAAGATAACCAGACATCATGCTTGAACTCTAAAGAAATATGCACCAACATCACAATGTATAATTCAAACAGTTCAAAAAGATTTTCGTTCATAGTCATAAACATTGAATTCAATGCTTATACCCTTCACATTTCAGTGCTTTGTAACATCATCTGTATCACTGCACAATCAAATGAGTTAGCATTATTAGAAGTGATGGTTGAAAAAAGTAAATATATAGTTAATATGATTGATGATAACTCAAACATTGTATTTCTAAATTTAGCTTATATAATGGACACCATTAATAGAACTAAAAAAACATAGCGAAAAAGGAAGAGGTTAACGCTTGATTAGTTGCAAAACTGGAGTCATACCAGCCTCTTACTTCTATTATGAATCGTGCTGCTCTCAGGTTTGTACATGAATTATTTTTCACCTTTTGCAATTGATATTCATTGGTGTGCATACTTCTGTAACCAAATCGCCATTCTTTTTTCCCCTTTGTTGTGGAATGACAGAGGATGCTGAGAAAGAGGGGTTTAATCACACCAGGTGTTACAACTTTAGTAGAATACACAAGTGGAAACTTAGGGATCGCTCTGACGTACATCGGATTAAGAAAAGGATACAAGTTCATTGCAGTTATGCCCAATCATTACCCGACTGAGAAGCGGATGCTGATGAAATATTTGGGCGCTGATGTATCAATAACCGGTATGAATATTCATTAATTTTTTTCCTTCTTTTCTTTCTTTTGAAAGAAAAGGATGACCAAGCCTTTTAATTACCTATAATTTTGAAGAAGAAAAATTTATAGATATTCGGTCCTAATATGCATGCGGATAAATCAAAGAGATCTTGTCTTTGCATTTCTTACTTTTCAATTATTTTTCTTCAAACCCGTGCCTAGGGGATTTGATTCCCAGATTTCTGAATTCGTGGTCAAAAACTTCATACTCTTAGCCCTTAACGTCTTTTAACATTTGTCGTAAAGATTTGAAACTCGGGGATAAAGGTGCATTCGATAGAATCGAATAGATCAAAGCCGAGTATGCAAATGCATATGTTCTTGACCAGTTTGATAATCCAGCAAATCCCGGAACACATGTTATCAACACAGGTAGACAAAATAAAATTAATGTAACAGAAGTCATCTTTGAAGATATCAAATATATGGCAACTAAGTATTATTATAGATATAAATCAGCTTAGGTATACATAGTATAGAAAGCATATGGATTGATCGGGATCAGTCCTTTTTGATTTTTTGACTATTTATGCTGGCATATCAATATGTATGTGTTTTCCTTTTTAACATTAATCATTTTATTACCTTACCATTTTATTCCATAATAATATATTTTACATTGTTAAATGTTTGGTGTTATAAATAGATTCTTGTTTAATGCAAAGTTTAATATAATGCAGAGATATAGAGATGTTACTTATAACGTAAGCGAGGTGATGCACATGAAAGATTGAAGGAGAAACTAAAAGCACACTAAAGGCGAGCTTCAAGAACTTAAGAATTCTTTTTTAGAGTTTAAAAATCTAGTGCTACAACACTTCGATGGAGACCCAAGTCAACACCAAAGCCAACCGAGATAGTCTTGAAGTTATTCCTTCTATGTATGTTATTTAGTATTTGGTTTATGTATGTTATGTAATATTAGAACGTATTGATGTCATGTTTGATGCAATATTTGGATTTAATTAAATAGATATTATAGAGTATTGTTTGTCATATTTGTGGTGGTGGGAAACAAAAGTAGTGGTGATATGGCAAAACTTAATTAAAAAAGGTGTTGGAAAATCCAAAACAAATATAAGGCATGGGAAAGACGTAGGAAAATTTTGAGCGTAGGAAAGGCATAGGAAGGACGTAGGAAAATATTTGAGGTAGGAAGGGCGTAAGAATATACTGGAGGTAGGAAGGGTGTTGAAAATTTATAGCGTAGGAAGGGCGTAAGGTAGGAAGGTCGTGGGAAATTTATTTGCCATGCTCAAATTTCCGACATCTCCTTAGACCTAGGCGAGGAGTAGGAAACTCAGCTTTCCTACACCATTCTACGCCACATTGGCATAGAAAAACTAGAAAATTCTTGTAGTGTATATGCAATGTCCCCAATCCTCTCTATTATCGAAAAAAGACCTATAATCTTGGCATCAACTTTCCCTTACTACTGAATCGAATAACATTCTTCAAAGAAGAAATCTTCTAAAATATCATATCACCGACGGAGAAATCCAAATCTCCACGTCTCTTATCGACTTAGATGTTCTGCCTATCTTGGGCAGCTTCCATCCGTTGTCGAATGATCTCAATCTTCTCTGAAATTTCTCTAATCTTCTCTTGTCCAAACATCATTTCTCACCTACTTCCCACCAACATGAAGAAGTGTTACATGGCCGGCCGTACAATGCTTCATACGGTGCCATACCGATACTGTTAGAAACTCTCTTGTTGTATTTTAATGACAACAACTATACGATTATGCCAAAGAACCTCTAAGCTAACTTGCAGGTACATAAGTATCAAAAGGAGACACAAATAAGTTCAACATGAAGATAAACAGTACAAAAGAGGATAAAAGTATACACATAATAATACAAAGAGATATACACGATGGAGACAAGACGAAAGTGACGAACAAAGTACTATTAGTTAAAGGGTGTCATGTCTAGAGTATACTTATGTAAAATCTTCTCAAAGTGGTATACGCACACATACACCTCATATTTTAAATGAAAATCATGTTTTCAAAAATGCATGGAGCAAGACTCAAACCCGGATCACTAGTTTAGAAAGAAAGTGCTCTCACCAACTGAGCTAAGACAACTTTTGATTTTAAATAGGGTTCAGTCGACTGACTTTGTATATTCGACCGACTGATCTGCGTTCTCTGAACTATGTTCACTGACATTAGTCTGTCAACTGAAATATTCGATTCAGTCAACTAACCATATGTTTAGTCGGCTGAATTAAAGATTTCAGTTGAATGAAACTGCCTGTTTTTGTACCGATTCCTTTCTATTTTAAAAATGTATCTCTGTCAATTCAGTCGGTTGCTTGATATTATTCAGCTGACTGAACAGTCATAACGGCTATATTTTTCAAATTTTCTAAAGAGGTGCTCTTCTCCATGAATAGTTATTCCTCTTCGTTAATGGTTGCAATCATTTATATTGATCATTCCTCTTCACTAAGAGTTGCAACCATACATCCTCTATATAAAGCAAACAAATTCTTGAATTCAAATCACTAACATTCTCTGATTCTCTATGAAAATCTCTAACGTCGATTAATAGTCGCTAGCGACTTTCATTTGGTACCAGAGCCTGGCATTCTACTGATTGTAATGACATTCTAGAACAATGGCCGGAAAGAGAAGATCTAGTGAAAGCTCAAAGATAGTTGAGAAAAAAATTCTGAAAGTAAGCAACTAAAAATTGAATCTCAATAAATGTGCAATGTGGCTACACTCAGATCAAAATCGATACAAAATGATTCTATTTATAATGATCTTTTAGCATTACATGATGGTTTATTTAAAAAATGTAAATTGTTATAAAAGGTCAATAATGTTGCTTTACAGAAATTAAAGTATTGTGAACCTAAATATGATAAATTAAAGGAAGAAAATGATTTCTTCATAAAACAAACTAGAATTCTTGAAACTACCATTGAAGAACTTGTTTCTCAAAATAATTTCCTTTTAAAAGAAAATGAGCTTTTGATTAATAACAATGCTAATCTTTTAAAGGAAAATGAATCTTTTCAAAATAAAATTATATTTTTAGAAAATTCTTTAAATGAATCTAATTTTAGATTTTTGTTTCTTGAAAAAGAGTAGTGCTTTCAATGCTAGAAATTTAGATTTAATTGAAGAATGCAAGCTTTTAAAGTAAATAATGTTATTTTACAAAAGAATTTTGTAACTCTAAAGCAAATTTTGACAAATTAAATGAGAAAGTTACAAAATTCAATAAAGAAAAGGACGATTTATCTTTCTTAATGATAAATACTAAAGTTCACAATAATAAAATTGGTTTAGGCTATAAGTGCGATAAAAGTAAAAATAGTACTAGATATGCATTCATGTATACACATTTTAATACTAGTACTAAAAATAGAGATATTTCTAAAACCACTTAATGTCATGATAGTATTTTACTTAGAAATAGAGAACATTCTTTGAATACTGAATCGATGACAATTAATGTTGATATATGAGTTCCTGCTAATCTAAGCAATCATTATAGACAATTATACATTAGCAATTATTACGACACTATAATTAATAATGAAAGTATGGTTTTAAGGGATCAAGCACATCCAACTGGATATGGTTTCCTAAGTAAAAACAGATCAACCACATCCAACTGGATATAGTTTCCTAAGTCGTAAACTCTATATTTACTCTGTAAAATGAGTATTATTGTGATTATATTTGGCATATCTATTAAATTGCATTAATGTTAAATTGTTTTATTCACTTATCTATGAAACTTATCTCTTTTATATATAAAAAAGGGGTTCACATATACATTAAAAAGTACATAGATTTGTTTCTTAAGAGAAATATTATATATATATTGGGAGTTATTAAAATATAATATGCATATGCCCTTATTTCTTTTTGATAATGACAAATGAGGAGAAATTCATATGCATGTTGATAGGGGGAGATATTATACTTAGGCGGAGCTTTAATCATATTATAATAACATTTTATATAAAATAAATATTTAAAAAATTGTATAGTTGTCATCATAAAAAAGGGAGAGAATGTCAGAATCTCTCTTGTTGGATTTTAATGACAACAACTATATAATTATACCAAAGAACTTCTAAGCTAACTTGCAGGTGTATGCCAAAGTATATACATGGAAATACTAGAAGAGATATACACGACGAAGATAAGGCGAAAGAATATATACAATGAGATATGATGATCGACATCAAAATCGGGGTAAAACTGAAGAAAACAAATAGAGTTTGTATATTATTTTTGTCAGTCCAGATTATATGTACAATCTCCAATTCGATGATCATACACACACAAAAATATATTTTGAAAACTATTTTTACAATATGACTATTTTATAATATATATATATATATATATATATATTCAAAAGAAAATAGTCAAAATATTATTTTATAAAAAAACAGAACGTTTAAAAGGATTAAGAACATTTTGGTTCAAAGTCAAAAGTCAACTTTTATCAATGAATGTCTGAGGAACATTTTAGTTCAATATCAGATGTCTGTTATTTCGTCGTAGACGCCTAAGGAACATTTTAGTTCAACATCAGACGTCTGACATTTTCATTATATATGTCTTGTCATATTGAAATAAAAACGTACTTTTTAGTTCAAATCTAGACATCTGGATTTTTCATAATAGACGTCTATATTGAATCTAGATGTTTGGTAAAAAATTTCCAGATGTCTGGATGCTTGTAACCGGGTTTTTTATTTGGATTTCTGAAAAGACATGTCCCATTTTCTTCAACAGTTGGATCTCCTGCTTTGAATAGTTCTCTCTAATGGTTATTACTATTCAGTCAGAAAATTTCAAATATATAAATAGAGTTGAGAATTCAATTTTATTTTATAACATAACCAAGACTTAATTCTTTATATTATTCAAATCTATACTTATGATTTACAAATATTCTGAACTATTTACTTCATACAATTACACATCCAAATCATCATTTCAAGGAGATTATAGGAAGGGCATACTTAGTATACTTATCTATACTATCTAGAACACAACCAGTCAAGAAACTTTACTACTATTTGTAGTCAAAGTCCTGTTAGAGATATTCATGCACGAAGTCCTATTCGGCAGCTTAGGCAGTTTGTAACGTAGAAGTCCTGTTCAGCAGCTCAGGCAGTTTGTAAAACCTTTTCCTCTGGGTTAAGTGAGGGTATAGTCGTAAATCCAAAAGGAGTTTTGGACTGGACGTAGAACAGGAAGTTCGAACCAGTATAAAAAACTTTGGTGCAATTTGCTTATTGCAATTTTTATACTGTCAGTTTGATATAAATTTTTATTTAGTAAATATAATCATAGTACTTGATCCGCATCGACTTTCATTATATTTTTATATATTACTGCTGCTAGATTATTGCATTTTAATTCCATATCTATACATTTCGCTATCATCGATCCAGTGCATAGCGACTATTAATTGATGCTAGCAACTTTCACTCTATATATTACTTTTGAATTATCAAGTGTTTTCACATACTTTCAAATTGATCATCTATTCATTCAACTTGTGATCAAAACTTTTCAATTTCTTCACGTACACTCAATATACCACTTAGAATAAGATTATAGTGGTTTTACTATATCAACTCATCCTTGTTATTTAAAGCACAAGAAGTCAACAAAACACTTTACTGCTCTTTGTAGTCGAAGTCCTGTTGGAGATCTTCAGGCATGAAGTCCTATTCAATAGCTTAGGCGGTTTGTAATATAGAAGTCTTATTCGGTAGCTCAAGCGGTCTATAATACCTATTCCTTCGGATAAAGTGAGGAAGTTTTTAGTTAAATCCAAAAGAAGTCTGGGCTGGACGTAGAGCGGAAGTTCGAACCAGTATAAAAATCTCTGGTGCACTTTATTTATTGCAATTTTTATACTGCTGGTTTAATATAAGTTTATTTAGTAGATATAATCGTATTACTCGATCCGCATAGACTTGCATTTGGTATCAGAGCCTGAGATTCTAGAGATCATAACAACATCTTAAAATAAATCGCCATAAAGAGATCTAGTCAAAGCAATAGAAAGAGGAAGAGCAATAAAGAAGAATCAAAGGACCAAACAAGCAAATAATTCATGGCTAAACTTAGATCACAATCAGTATGCTTAGACTCTTTATATAAAGATCTTTTGTTAGCTCATGATGAATTATTAAAATATTGTAAAACTTTGAATAATGCTAATAGCATTGCATTAGCTAAGTTAAAAGATTGTGAGCAAAAAATTTCCAATTAAAAAAGGAAAATAATTTTTTTGTAAAACAAACTGGATTTCTGAAAATACGTTAGAAGAACTTGTTTTACAAAAAGATTTCCTACAAAAAGAAAATGAATAGCTAGAAGTTAAAAACAATGGACTTTTGGATGAAATCGATGTTTTGCAAAATAAAGATATATTTTTGAAAGATTCATTAAATAATTCTAATTTTTTCATTTTGTCTCTTGAAAAAGAAAATGAAGCTTTAATTAAAAAGAATTTAGAATCATCTAAAAAATGTGAGATTTTAAAAGATAATAGTAATATTTTGCAAAAAGAAGTTTGTGATTCTAAAGCAAAATTTGAAAGTTAAATGAAAAAAACGTAAATTTTAACAATGGTAAAGATATCTTACCTTCATTGGTTACAAATTCGAAAGCTCACAAAGATAAAAGCGTTTTAACCTATAAACAAGCTAAAAGTAAAAATATTACAAGATATACATTCGTGAATACTAATTTGACTGCTAGTACTAGTAACCAAGATAGTCCTAAAACCACTTATATAGTCATAATAGTACTTTGTTTAGAAATGATAGAAAATATTTTTCAAGTACTAAGCTAATGACTAACAATATTAGAATATGGATTTCAGGTTATATGACTGATCATGATGAACAATTTATATCAGCAACTATTATAAGAATATGATTTGTAATGAAAACTATATTTATAAAGATTCAGTCACACCCAAATGGGCATAGTTTCCTAAAACTTAGGAAATTATAAGAACCTTGGGTATCGCATGATTTAAAATGTTAATTTTTTTAGCAATACCTTAGTTTATAAGCAGTAGTTATTTATTAATGATTTCCAGTCCTACTTATAGCGCTAAAACATAGCAGTTTACTACGAAATTTATACAAAGTATGATTCTCTACGGCACTTTGATTAAAATACTATTGTTTTAATGCTATCAAAAGTACTGTAAAGTAATTACTATTTGATAAAATTCTTTCATTATTTTTATTTCTTTTAGAGGGTACAACTATACATATTTTGGTAAGGTTTTCACCCTGTGATTAACTCCTGGACCCTAACATAGTAAGTGGATACCAAAAAACGATTATTATTTATTGTAGGTACTTGGAGCAACAAAAGGAAAATGATATATTTTGAATTTTAAGGATGTTCCATATATTTGATGGAATTATATGTTTACAATGAAATAAGAATTTCAATAAATTTGGTAAAAATTTAACTTATTTTCATTGTAATTAATATTGGGTTAACCTTTTATTTTTAATATTAAGCTACTTCTGAAAAATAATACTCATATTTTGGACAGTTTAACTTGAATTATTTTGAAATGTCCACTTTTTTTAGATATAAAGAGAACATATATTGAACGAATATATTTCTTAACAATATTTTCTAATAAAAATATATTTACTTAAATGATTTTCATTTATACTTAAAAACATTGTAGTTAAGAAATATTATATAAAATTTATTATATTCCCTCGTTCTTTTTGATAATGATAAAGGGAGAGAAATTCATATGCATATTGATAAGGGAGAGATATTATACTTAGGGGGAGCAATAATCATAATATAATATTATTTTATATAGAATAAATATTTTTCAAAAATTGTATAGTTGTCGTCATCAGAAATGGGGAAAATGTTAGAATATTCCTTATTGGATTTTAATGACAATAACTATACAATTATGCCAAAGAACCTCTAAGCTAACTTGCAAGTACATAAGTATCATAAAGAGACAAACAAATAAGTTCAACATGAAACCTCTCGTCGGCAAAACTTTCTACTGACCATATTTTGATGTGGCTTGAAAATTTGGTTCTCTTTATGCTCCAGAGCCCATCCTCCAAGTTTCATCGATTTGGAGTTGTTTTGTCTTCAATTGGCCTAATTTGACAACCTCTTTTCCTAATTACTAAAAACAGTAACAACCACATCAAAACAATTCATCCGAGCATACATTTTAGCAAATATCATCCAAAAACACTAAATTAACATGGAAATCATATTAAAAATGTTATCCTATCATATTAATAAGTATAAGATAGTGAGATCAAGTAATCACTCACTAAATAACTGAATTACCACTTTAAATATTGAAATCAAGTTTGGACAGCAATGATCCAACCCCCAAAATATCCCAAAGTGGTGAAATCACAATTCAATATGCTAATTACCCCTTAATTACTTGTTTTAGCTAAGTTTTTAAGGAAAAGTGGGATCTTTTTGAAGGAAAGATGAGATGAATGGAGGTTTGGAGAAGTTTTGTGAAAGTGAAAAGTGATTCACTTCAGTTCCCAACACCCCCATTAGGATAATGGGCTTGCGTTTGGGCCCATCTAACTCCTCAAAATCTGTTTGATGGCTTTTAAAACTTAAAACGGTCATATCTCTTAAAAAATGGTAAGTTCATTTTCTTTATATGACCACTTTTTGGATAGGTAAAACACCATCCTGATCCAGTGGAAGTTGTTTCTTCCTCTAATTCGAGTCCTATCAAAAGGTATAGGACATTTAAGGATTTTAAGGGTCAAAATCACTCGATAAAAATTCTACGAGTAGGAAATGTCCTAGGTAGTCATTTCCCAAAGTTATAGAGTCATATATCCTCACATGAATAAACTAATAATATTTTACGGTCCTTCGATATGTAAAATATGAATCGTTACAATGCTCCAACTAAATGAGTGCATAGCATTAATTCTTTGAGATATAATTAACTAGTATCATGTTAACCCAAAAAATGGATCAACACCCTAGTTTGAGTATGAAAGCACCAATCCTGTTCTGACAGAGCAATAACACATATAATAGGTATAGAAAAAGATAGTAAAAGAAAGAAGACAAGGAATTTTTATAGTGCTTCGGCTATTAATGAAGCCTACGTCCACTTTATAGTTTTATTATGACTGATTGCTATTACAAGTAGTGTTTGGTTACAAGGCATTTGATTATCCTTAGCTAGATTGAATCCCCAGAGTTGGAATCCACTGAAGAATCACAGTGAATCCCTTTGGAGAATGTTGTGAGGGAGGTAGAGAGTGAAGAAAGTTTCCAGCAGGGCTTTAGCAACCAGTCGGAGAAGATCCCGTTTATGTTGTAGGTAGGATAGTATTTATAGAGATCGAAGAGCTTATGGGCCAGGCCTATTCGTTGACTACTTGCAGATGGACATAGGAAGAGGCTACGGACCTTAGCTCGCGACCTGAGCCAAAACCGTGGATCACTAGTGATCCATGGTCTATAGATCGCTAGCGATCCATAGTTTATGGCTCGTGTGCGAGCTACTTTCTTAGCTCCTTTTCTGTGCTTCAATGTGCTAGCTCGCTAAGTCTCCTTTGTTTAGTATGGATCGCTGATGATCCATGGTGTATGGATCGTTAGCGATGCATACACTTAGTATAATTTTTGTTGTATCTTCTATGTCTCCTTTACTTCTTTTGTGCCACAGCGATTCACTATCTTGCATTGATCGCTGGCGATCCATAGGGTATGGATCGCAGGCGATCCAAGTACTTAGGCTATTTTTGGAGTCTGAATTTTAGGATGCTTCCATGACCTTGTATTGTTGTTGTTTGCGTAGTCTCATTGCATGTTGCTCTGTTTTGACGACGATCTACTAGCTGGTTATGCTTTGGCTACTGATTGACTAGACGGACACTGGTCCCTTAGTTTAGTCATACTCAGTCATTGCTTTAGACCTGTTTGGTTGAGTTCTGAGCAGTTCTGACTCCATCAAGTCGCCCCATATTCTCCTGGATCCTGATGGGTTAAAAATCCGGATAACATTTGCCTCCCAGAGTATGCCTTTGTTGAAAACAAGGTATGCTCTGGAAGTAACTTCTTTTGATTCTTAATTTTGTGAAATCTAGTTTATCGTATCGAGGTTACCATGCAAATTTGGCTTTGACCGTTGAATTTTCGATGTGAATCATCAGAGTCCACCTCAAGATGTTGTTCTCAATTGACTGACTTCTGACAGCCGTTCTTTTTTTGATTTCAATCTGAATTTCAATTCCTGGTATTGATGAATGCAATCTTTGCTCCGTAGTTTACACAAGGGTTTAGGTTGGTAAGTGGGTGCATGGTGTAGGTTTGGAGTTGTCCTATATAGTTTTAATTCGACCGGTGGTGAAGCTAAGTTTTGTCTCGAAAGATTGTACGCCGTTCTAGAGAGAAGCCTTACTCTTGGTCTTTAACTTCTTCTATTCGAGAATTTGGTTAAATTCCCATCGATGTTTTTGAATTCCAATGTGACGACTTATTCCAAAATCGGATATAGTGGATGAATCAATCGTATTGATCTTCCTATTTATTTATTCCAATGATCCTGAAAAGAAAAGCTTCCTGTGTTGCTTCGGATAGCGGCTCCGTTATCGATCATTGATCGATAACGGGTAAGTGTGGAAGAGATAATTTCAAAGGACGGTATGGATTATTTTTCAAATGTAAGCAAGCTACCTATACTAGATTGTTTGTTCGCAGTATTCAGGATACTGAACTCCTCTCGTGTAGATAACACACTGCATCTGCCCCGGTCAACGCTCAGAACCCGATTGGTCAACATAAGTTGACTTCCTTTGGATTCCGAGCGCTAATTATACGAGGATATTATTTAAAGTAAAACATACCCGATAGAGTTGAATGCTAAGTTTTGTTGTTGAAAATTACTATTTGGTCTTCCAAGCCTTATTTTGGCGGAGGGACTTCCACTCCTCTAGAAGCTGGGTCCTTCGCAACTTAGGCTTCGCTTATTATTCCTATCATATTGGGATGATTGATTACAGTTAAATTACAAGGCACAATTGCTCTTTTAGAGTTGTAGTTGAAGTTCGATCAGGCACAGTTTCAGCCTTCGAAAACTAGCGCATGAGTTATTCAATCACGAATATCCTTCCTTTGTGGTTTTTGGAATTCGATTTGCACGCTAGCTTCTATCTCAGGGGACTATTGGCTTAATTCCTCGGCTTCGAGAATTGCTTTTTATTGAACTATGAGGTAGATTGGTCTAGCCAGTTCTTTAGCTAATCCCCACTTATGCTCAGTTGTGTTCATTTCAATAAAGTGTTGGTGTAAATGCCTTAGTCCGTAGGGCTGATTACTTTTACTACCGAACCAACATGTTTTGGGAGACTAGGTCTTCTAAGCAATAAGTTTGATTGCCCCAGTTTGATTGACACGATAGCTCCTATCTTCGAGAATTAGGGACTTTGTTGCTTGATCCCAAGATTTGAGTTTTATAATGATGTCGGTATGTATTAGAAAGATGCGTTTCAGGCATATTTTGCTAAATTAAATTCTTCTAAGTCCGACTTTGAGATCCTAATCGTGTGTTGGTTTCTATCTTCAAAAAATCATACACGGATGACTCAACTCTGTGGATTTTCCTTGATGTTGTAAACTTCAGATAGCCTGAGATGCCAAAAGGTAGGGCTGAAGATTCAATCACACTCTTGCTTCTATTTTTGAAAGCTGATGTATCGATAGTTACATTTTGGGCTTTCTTCCTAGCATCACCAAACTTCGGGTAATGGCATATTCTGCATGTTGGAAAGAAATAATCTAGATAGACCATAAGTAGTTCATCGATCCTTCTCGTCATTGCTAGACTATGAGCGATGGTTGATTTCTGAATGTTAAATCCTTCATTTCCTTTGTTGGCGATTTTGTTACCATAATGCTCTATTTTGTGATACATAACTGTTTGTACCAAAATTGGGCACAACACTCTTTGGAAGTTTTTGAAGAGATAAAATGAAGAAACTAAATGAAAAAAAGAGGATTATCTAACAAAAACTCCAAAACAGATAATGAAAGTAATAAGAACGCACAGAAACACAAAGAAACGAGTGGTTCAGCGTGTTGCCTACGTCCACTATGAAGTTGATTGCTTTATTGATGTTTCTTTCGTTGATTACAATTGATTTCAGTGGATTACAGCAAATAACAATGATTTACAGCAGTGAAATTCGTTAGTAGCAGCAACAATGGAGTTTTGAACTGGATCCGGTAGAGTCTGGGCGTTGGAGATTTCAAAGAAGAAGCAGATCCTTTTTCTGTATGCCCTGGGGCTCTATTTATAGGTGTAGGAGACTGATATTTCGCTCAGATCTCGGGAGACTCCCCCTGGCACGTGACTAGGCCTGCGCGCCCAAGCCCGTGAAGTTTAGGCCCGATCCGTGATCGATAGGAACGGATTTCGTATCGATCAAGATTTTATCCAATGGAGTCGAAATTTGGCGTGGGCATTCTTTAGCATGTTCGTAAGCTTTTGTGAAAATTTCATAGCATTTGGACTTGTAGATTAGGAGATATGATCGATACGAATTAGGATTTTCGGTTGGCTGTTTCGTTCAACTCCATCATTTCGACTCGATCCCATTCGACTCGATAGCTGCGTGTGATCAAGTGGTGACGTGGCAAGCATTCTCCGGATCGAATCACCTTCTTCGCTGAGTCGATCGAGTCATTCTAGGACTTTCGCTCTGTTCGTATCGAGGCATTTGTGTTGTTCGAATCGATAGAAGGTGGCCCTTGTTTCATGTCGATGGGGTGCACATGGAGTAACTGGACTACGTGGCCTTGTTCGTATCGATTGGAAATGGCTCCATTTGATTGATACAAAGTTGACGTGGCCAGGTGGACTCGAACACTGTTAGCTATCGATCGATACGAATAACCATGACGTGGATCGATGCGAACAAGTTCTTCTTGATGGATACGAAGTAAGGTCAACTGATGGATACGAACTATAGAAGCCTGGTGGATTCGAACAAAGCTCTTTAGGCGATGGATGCGAAGTAGACTTTGGTGATGAATGTGAAGTGGTCACTGGCTGATCGAGTCGAATAGAGGCTTCCCCATGGTTACGAACTCGATCGAGTCGAACAGAGGCTTCCTGATGGATACGAACTTGACCGAGTCGAACAGAGGCTTGGTGGTGGATGCGGAGCTGATCGAGTCGAAGTAAGCTTTCTGATGGATATGAAGTGCACTCACCCGCTGATGGAAACGAAAAAGACCGATGCAAAATGATGGGTCGCGACTCCAATCGATTCTAAACGATGGATACGAATAGATGGGTTTTCCAACTTGCATCGATCATAACTTGAGCATATGAACTTGGATTGACTTGAAAATTGGAACGTTGGCTCTCATAGCCTCGATTGTCGTGTCATATCAATTTTGGCTCGATCTGGACTCGGAAAAAATTCGTCGATATCCATAGTGAGCATGTGTACAACCGATGTCCAAGACGAACCGTCATTGGTTACTAGTCAATTCCTTGGTGTCACGGCCTTGCCAAAAGGCGGGATAACATTTGCCCCCCAAAGTACGTCTTGTGGAAACATGATGTGCTTTGAAACGCTGTAATCTTCATTCTGAATAGCTATCGTCTTTTCGATGAAAGTTGTGATCTTCGGCTGATTTTCCCGATAATGTAAACTGTTGACTGTCAATTGTTGCAACTGATTGCTATATGCTAGTGATTAGCCGTTTGTTGTTGTAATTGTTATCAAATGAATTTCCAATTCCTGTAAATCTGGAATATTGAATATTAGTCCGACATATATGCATATATGTTAATCTGACTCTCGTTGACGTTTGTACGTTCATGAGTTGTTGTCAGTTTATCCCATATCGAATTTCGTATCGATCCCCTCCTGAACCGATGTGAGATTCGAATTGTAACAATGCTCGATGGTCGTTTTTGAATGTTCCTTCGTATCGATCCTCTCCTGAATCGGTGTAGATGGTTAAAACATTGTTTTCGCATCGGTATTCATTGCATTGATGGATACGAAATGAGCATTTTGAATCGATGGATGTGGGGTTCGATGGATACGAAGTGGTCGTTCATATCGATGGAGTTCAATGCCTTCAGAATAGCCCCTGTTGTGTATTTCGAATCGATGAATCTGGTGTCATTGGATACGAATAGACAATTCGTATCGATGGGTTCAAACTAATCGTTCGTATTTCTGCACTGGAGATGGAGTCGAAGATGATCGATACGAATAGTGGTTTCATATCGATGGATTCGAATAGCGCAATGCTCAATGGATACGAACAGAAGTCCCACGATCGATACGAAATAGCAGTCATCTGAGGGTTGATGGATTCGAATGGCTTGTTTGAATCGATCTCGTGGTGATGTTTTGCAACCGGTCGAATCTACTGGGATGCGAATCGTTTTTTGCCTTCACGCTTGAGTCCATATAAATACGGTGGACTTAGTCATTTTACACTTTTTTACTTTTTACTTTGCTGCCTTGTCTTCGAATCGATAAAGGACTTCGAGAAAGAAAAATTGCCTTCGAACCAAACAATCCTTCGATCCTTCGAATCGATCCAACTTGTTCCTTAATCTAGCGCGACAACTTCCGACTTTAGGTAAATAAACAACGAATCCATTCTGAAAATGACGAGACTCGAATCTTAGTGCAAGTTCGTTCAGTGTCGTCGCCGATTCCGTCACTGTTGGTGCCGGGACTTGGTCGACGTTGAATCGAGAAGTAGTAACGGCACATTAATTGCTTGGGGAAGAAGGAGTAAGGAGGGATGCGAAGTAAGGTCGTTCTGAATTTCGTATCAATCGATTGGGGAAGAAGGTGTTTTGCCTCGTATCGATCCTGATGGGGAATTTCGTATCGTTGCCTTGCGTCGGGCTTCACATCGATCATGGAACAGTCGCTTAGCATTGGTTGTTTCGAAACGATCTTGATCGATACGAAGTAGATGACATTAGATCGATACGAAGCAAATGATATCAGATCGATACGAAGCAGATGCTTTCTGATCGATACGAAGCGGATACTTTCTGATCGATACGAAGCGGATGCTTTCTGATCGATACGAACTACGTGCCATGGGATCGATACGAAATTGCCTCTGAACGATCGATACGAACTCAAACCTGTATCCCTGATGGATACGAACGACTTCACGGATCGGTGTGAACTTGAACTTTGATGATTGGTAATGAACCTAACTTCGATGATATCGAAGACTCTTGTGCATTTGAACATCTAACCCCGACGAGCTTCTCTTTGGCATAATTGGACTTGACCGTTGGACTGCATATTTGACTTCCTTTCGAAGCTCGTCGATGGAACTGCAACTTTAACAAAATTTTAACAAATTTTGAGTTGGATTGATTGCTAATTTCTGGATGGTATGGTTGTGATGGTCAGCGATGACGGTCATTCCGACTGAATTTCGAAGTCTTATCATTCACATGCTTTCTTCAATCCTGTAGAACTTCTCAAGTGATATACAGTACTACACTGCACAACACACTCACACACTTTACACTGTGGGATGCATGAGCGTTATTGTCTGCTTAACAATGATTTTTCATAAGCTAGTTAGTCATGGAACCTTCAAGTTCTCAACAGAAGGAACTTCCGAGTTCAATTCCTTCAACCATCGAGATACCGGTCATTGAAGCCGAAGTTATAAATCTAGCTCCGGACGAGCTTCCAGGCGCCTGGTTTATTTGTCGTCCACAAGATTCTATGCCGTCCGGCATCTCCGAAGATATGCTGGGACGGATTTGTTTAAGGCACGGCTTGTCGCTTGACGACGTGTTACTGCCTGGGCCCAATGACAGGCCACATGCTCCCCCGGAGGGGTTTACTGCTTTCAACCGTCATGCCTGTACGACGGGAACATTTCCTCCTTCCAATCAATATATAAGGGAGATTCTATCATTCCTTGGAATAGCCCCATCCCAGCTACACCCCAACGGGTACGCTTTGTTGAATTGCACCTTCATTCTGTTTATGGAGATCCTCTTTCGACCACCAAAGCCGATCGAGATTAGATATCTATTTAACATTAAGAGTCGAGGAGACAGCCCTTCTTTCGCGTTCGTGGAAGCGGTTAGGAACTGCCAAATTGTAACGGGCTCCTGGGGAAGGCTAAGTTACTTTAAATCTAAATGGTTCTACGTTCGGTGCCCCCCTGGATTTGCTAGGCAATGGTTGGATAGACGTAAGCGTTGCAATCTTTCTCTTGAATTATCGAGATAATAATAACCGACTTCAAAACTGACAAACTTCTCTTCTTTTCCAGCCGCAATTTCTCGACCTGATGGTGGATATTTTAGAGAGCTAGTTCGGATCCTCCAAGCGGTTCCGGGCGAAGAAAGGCATATCGACTTGGTTCTAACCGACAGAAACTTAAGGACTGTCGGGCTGATTGAACATAAGCAAAGCATACGGCTGGAAGGGACGCTTAGAGCGGTCTCGAAGAAGAGGTTGAAACGCAAGGCGCCCGGAGTCGTAATAGCTGAAGAAGTTGACCTAGAAAGAACGCCTACTGATAACGAGCTCCAAGCTGGGCCTTCTTCCGATGTTCAGGATTCGGGTGGAAGGAGAAAAGGCAAGGAAGTTGCTCACAAGCGTTCTAAATCCGTGAGATTAAAATCCGTGGTTATGTACTTGCCCGTCCCGGGGATTAGAATTTCGGAGGCTCCTCCCCCGTAAGTAGAGAATCCTTTTGAAGGGCTTGTTGATATTCCGATTCCGGATTATGTGTCGTTTCAACACGACGCCGGGATGGAGGAGCTTGATAATGCTCTTGAACTGAGCGGGTCGCTTGCTATGAGTGCGGCCGACATTTCCGGTTGGTCGGGGGGGTTGCACATGCATACACTTCACTGCACTACGTGATTCATAACTGTAAATCGTCCAACTTAAGAAATCACTAACTCTTCCTTCGTCTCTCATTTTCAGGTACTATCTCTGGGAGAAGTTCAGGCTTGAGAATCTTCGTTCGGTCCGAAAGTCTTCTACCTATTATGACTCCCGCAGGAGAGACTCGGATAGAGACCGTGATCGCGGGTACTCTAGTCAAGAGAGGTACGAGCAGGATAGGGATAGAGAATACAGACATCGATCTAGATCTCGCTCTCCTCCTCTTAAACTGCCATCTCCACCCCCAGTTCTTATTCCACACCCGCCAGAGCCTCCTCGTCACAGGTCGTCTTCTCATACTTCTAGATCCGAGACTCATCTCTAGAGAGTCCAAACCACGGCCTCCATAATTGTAGAGCAGGTCCCAACTGAGCCCACAGGAGAAGGGGCCATTAAATTGGCTCAGATGAGGAAGGAGTTTCCGAATATATGCTTTGATGGCTACGTCTTTCCACCTCACTTGAGGAAAATCCCATATGGAGTTGAAAACACGATGCATGATTACATTCATGACATCTACACCCAATATAGAGAGTGGGTAAAGGCTGCAGAGAAGGCTTCCAAGGTGGCTTTTGATCGAGAAGATGGAATCCGAGCTCGCTCAGAGGGATCGGATCATTCAAGTGCTCACTGCTGAGGCCGAGTCTTCTCGGAAATCGGAAATTGAGGCCACCAATAAAGCTGATGAAGCGAACGTGGCAATGGAGAGGTTGAGGCAGACACATGTTGCCTTGGTGGAGGAGATGGGCCATCGGAATACCACAGTCACCGCCAACGGGATGCGGCGGTCAAGGAACTCAACGAGCTTAAGGCCAAATTCGCTGAGATGGCTAAGGAAAAGGATGGTGCGAATAACGTAGCCCAAGAGGCATGGGAACAGGCTGTTCTGCTCTGGGGTGAAAGGGACGCGGCTGTGGCTAAGGTCTGCATGGTGGAGACTGAGGTTGAGGAGAAAGTGAAGTCGGCCGAGTCCAGGCTAGAGGATGATATCGAAGACCTTCTCGTTGTTTACAACGCTAACGTGCTGAGGCACAGGGGTCTAGCCTGGCTCAATAATTATCCGGCGCATCTCTTCAACGCCTGGGGCCGTTTAGTAAAAGAAGAGAAGGAGGCGCATCTTGGTGAGTCTGTGGATGAGTTTGAACTCGAGAATTGCATTCTGAATGAAGATGAAAGGAAGATTCTTCACGAGTCAATGATTCTGCATGAGAAGGAAAGACTCGGCGCCCAGCATTTCGAAATAGGAGAGGGTTCAGGGGTTGACCATCATGAGGCGAGTCTTGAAGTTCCATCGTCAATCCAGTCCGAATCCTCGTCTGCGGTCGATCCCCAAGCTGTTCCTGCCTACAATCCGGATCAGCCGCAGATGTCTCCGGCTACAGTGCAAGTTACTGAAGCCGTTCCGCCTCCTACAAGTCAAACTGAGGAAGGTATCCGCACATCTGCCTTAAGTCGGAATCTTTGTTTGAATTAAATTCTGACAGTTCTTTTATTCTTTGTCTAGTGATCGATGTTGCACCTGCCAGGCCTTCTGTTACTCATGAATCATATCAAACGCAGGAGGCTACTGTTACAGAAGCGATCACTGTAACTACAATGCCCCCCTTGACGATACACAGGGAAGCACGCTTGTGTTTGATGAGCAGCTGATGGAAGAACTCTTTCACCGTCATGGCGATCCTTTTGCCGACTTGCCATTTGTTATGGGTGGAGGCGTTCCTGCTACAAGTTCTTCAATACCAACCACTGATGCCCCCAGCGAGGCTCGAGCGGTTACTGAAGAGGAGATGTTCGCACAAATTGACGCTGAAATGGAAGCAGCGGCTCATGGTGGCAGTTCTGGAGGTGGAAGGGCGGCACTTGGTCCAGCTCCGCTCAGAATGATATCTCCTGGTGGTACAGTTTTCAATACCAGCGTGCCCATTCCACCTTTTGCACTTGATCCTGTCCCTCCGACTCCGCCCGCAGGAAGCATTCCTATTCATACGAGCTCGGAGGAGGATGTTGAGATCATGCCCCCGCCTGGAGACCGACCACCGAAAAGCAAAGGCTCAAAGAGGAAGGGTAGTGGCGGCTCCAGCGGGTCTGCATCAAAAAGAAAGCCGAGGAAGAAGGAAGATTAGACACGCTCCTTCGGTTTATTTTGGCTTTCATTTTGTCAGCCGTGTATAGATGCGGGTTCGGCCCCTGCTAGTAGGAATTCTTTGTGGAACAAACTTGTACGTGATTTTCTTTTACAAACAATAGAAATGAAACTTCTCTTTTTTGGCTTCTTTTCAGTCATTGTGTATTTGCCTATGCGTTTCAATGTCTGAAGCGCTCTTGTGAAGTCTCATGCTCCGAGTCAAGTTTGTCTTTGTTTGCTAGGTCCGGAAACTGTGGACATTGTTTATGATCGGGAAGTGAGTTGAGTTTTGACGTTGCTCTGCTACAGTCAATGGTCGACACTTAAGTTCTGCCCCCCAGTTTTACGAGTGAGTTGTAGAACATCAGTCAGCGGTTGCTTCTCGCTTGCAACATGTTGAGTCTAGTGCCACTGAACGGATGTTTGAGTCAAGTAGAGACCGAGCGGTTCTTCAATGCTTGTTCGATTGTCGATGATCATATCCGCACTCCGGGGATTCTCATTTGTTTACTGGCGGTTGGTCACGCCAGCTTAAGTTTTAATTATACTTCCGCGATCTAGGGACTTGGAATCGACATTTATACTTCGACTCGCAGTCTGGGAGTTCGGAGTTGATATTCATACTCCGATTTGCGCTCTGGGAATTTGGAGTTGATGTTTATGCTCCGACTCGCGCTTTGGGAGTTCGGAGTTTCTGTTTATACTCCGACTCGCGCTCTGGGAGTTCAAAGTTGATGTTTATACTACGACTCGCGCTCTGGGAGTTTGGAGTTGATGTTTATTCTCTGACTCACGCTCTGGGAGTTCGGAGTTGATGTTTATACCTCGACTCGCGCTCTTGGAGTTCGGAGTTGTTATTTATACTCTGTTTCGCACTTTGGGAACCCGGAGTTGATGTTTACACTCCGACTCGCGCTCTGGGAATCCTGAGTTGATGTTTATACTCCGACTCGCGCTCTAGGAGTTCAGAGTTGTTGTTTATACTCCGTTTCGCACTCTGGGAATCCGAAGTTGATGTTTATACTCCAACTCGCGCTCTGGGAGTTTGGAGTTGTTGTTTATACTCCGTTTCGCACTCTGGGAATCCGGAGTTGATGTTTATACTCCGACTCTCGCTTTGGGAGTTCGAAGTTGATGTTTATACTCCGACTCGCGCTCTGGGAGTTCGGAGTTGATGTTATTACTCCGTTTCGCACTCTGGGAATCCGAAGTTGATGTTTATACTCCGTTTCACCCAATAGGAATCCGAAGTTGATGTTTATACTCCGACTCGCGCTTTGGGAGTTCGGAGTTGATGTTTATACTCCGTTTCGCACTCTGGGAATCCGGAGTTGAATGAAGGATTGTCGTGTATCAATCCTTTTTTGACTTTGATGTGATGGCTGGTCCCCGAGCTCGGGTTTCACTTAGCGAGTGGCTGGTTGCATCACAGTCACTCCCTATTTGAATAAATTCCACCGTATGGTGAAACTTAGCTCTCCGTGCATAGTGATGATTATATGAAGCATTTCAAGTAAATCACAGCTCTGGCTCGAAAAGATTGCATTTTATTGCTGAAATAAGAAAATATGGCAAAGTCAGTTGCCTTATTACAAATTCTAATTTCGAAATGCAGAAAAAAATTGCAAAAATGAAAATAAACTGAATGAATAAACATAGCCTGTTATGTGTAGTAGCAACGAAGACTTTCGCTGTTCCGGGCCCTTGGCAGAGTAAGACCGTCAACGGTCGATAATTTGAATGTGCCATCTCCGAGCCTTCGTTCAATAACATACAGTCCTTCCCACGTCGGCTTCATATGAGAAGGAACCAAATAGATTCTTTTTAGGATGAGATCGCCTAGTTCAAAGGTTCGCGGGTGGACCTTGGCGTTGTACAATCGGGCGACTCGACTTCGATGTGCGTCTGCCCTCAAATCAGCCTCTTCACGCTTCTCATCCAGTAAATCGAGAGATTCAGCAAGTAAGATAGCATTAGTCTTCGGATCGTAGTACGTCACGTGATGTGAAGGTACTTCTAGCTCGACCGGAATAACAGCTTCTGAACCATAAGAAAGAGAGAACGGAGTGTGACCGGTCGCGGACTTGTGGGTTGTTCGGTAAGCCCATAAAGCCATAGGAGGTTCGTCGACCCACTTGACCCCGACCTTCTCCAGTTGTTTTTTCAGAATGGACTTTATAACTTTATTGACTGCTTCGACTTGTCCGTTCGCTTGAGGGTGCGCAACTGCGGAGAATTTCTTTTGGATGTGAAATCGCTTGCAAAAATCTTTAAATTCAACACTGTCGAATTGGGTTCCATTGTCAGTAATAATGGTGTGTGGAAGACCGAATCGACAGATGATATTGCGGACTACAAAGTTGGTTACTTTCTTCGTCGTTATGGTAGCAAGAGCTTCAGCTTCAGCCCACTTTGTAAAGTAATCAACCGCGACGATGGCGTATTTCGCACCACCTTTTGCCAGAGGTAGAGTACCAATGATGCCAATGCCCCACATTGCAAACGGCCATGGGCTGACCATTTGTGTTATCTCGGTAGGTGGGGCTCTAGGAATTCGAGCATGCTTTTGACACCTATCACATTTCTTTGCATAATCCGACGCATCGCGATTCACAATAGGCCATCAATATCCGTATCGAAGTATTTTCTTGGCAAGTGCTTGCCCCCCGGTGTGATCGCCACATTCTCCCTCGTGTACATCGTGCAATACTCATTTAATTTCATCATGAGCGATACACCGGAGTAGAGGAACAGAGTACACTCTTCTGTACATGATTCCATTCTGGATAGTGAATCGTGAGGCCTTCCGAAGGAATTGTCTCTTTTCACTCCTGCGCTCTGGCAGGGTTCCATGCTTAATGTAATTTCTGAGTGGAGTCATCCATGAATCCTTTTCGGGGACGGTTTCGCATACCCAGTCTATTTCTACCCGGTCAATGCTTGGGGAGGTTAATGCTTCTATGGGAATGAGTCCCATTTGCTGAGCTTCACCTGTGCTGGCTAACTTTGCCAATGAATCGGCTTTTTGGTTGTGTTCCCGAGGTATACAATAAATGGCATAATAATCAAACTGATTTAGCACTTCCTAAACTCGAGCTAAGTAAGCAGCCAGCCTTCGATCTCTTGCTTGATACTCTCCTCGTACCTGACACACAACTAATTGTGAATCACAATAAATTTCTACAGCGATAATTCTCAAATCTATGGCAAGCTTTAGTCCAGCTAAGAGGGCTTCATATTCAGCTTCGTTATTGGTCGCATGAAAATCAAACTTCAAAGCATAGCATTTAGATTGGTCTACGGGGGTTCCAAGTACAACACCAGCGCCCGAACACCGGTCGTTTGACGCACCATCAGTATACAGCTTCCAGACGTATTCGGGGGATTTACTGGTCTCGGGCAAGTCCTCTGGAACGGTAAATTCAGCTATGAAATCGGCTAGGACTTATCGTTGAATCGCTCGTCTTGGAGTGTAAGTAATGTCAAACTGGCTCAGTTCGATGTTCCACTTGAGTAACCTACCAGACGTCTCAGTCCGTGAAAGGACCTGTCGTAACGGTTGGTCGGCGTAAACAATAATTGGATGGGCTTGGAAATACGGTCGGAGCTTCCTTGATAAAATAACAAGGCAATAAGCCAACTTCTCTAGCTTCGGATAATTTCTTTCGGCTCTAATCAATCGTTTGCTGACGTAGTATACTGGCTTCTGTATCCTGTCTTCTTCTCAAATTAAGGCAGCGCTGATAGCATTTTCTGATATTGCCAAATATACGTACAATTTCTCATGATCAATAGGCTTTGACAGGATAGGTGGAGTGAATAGATGTTGAACTAGTGCTTGGAAAGCGCCCTCACATTTCGTGGTCCATTCAAAGTTTTGTTTTCCTTTTCGAATCAGGTCGAAGAAGGGAATGCATTTGTCAATGGACTTTGAAATGAACATGCTCAATGCCGCTACTTTCCCATTGAGACTCTGGACTTGTTTTATAGTTTTTGGAGTTTCAAGATTTCTGATAGCCTAGATCTTTTCAGGATTAGCTTCGATTCCCCAAGCATAGACGATAAACCCAAGGAATTTTCCGGATGCAACTCCAAAATGACATTTCAGTGGATTGAGCTTCATTTTGTATTCTCGAAGTATGTTGAACATAGTTTCCAGGTCTTTAACATGGTCAGTGGAGAGTCGTGACTTCACAAGCATGTCGTCTACATATACTTCCATGGTTTTCCCGATTTGATTGGAAAACATCCGATTGACCAATCGTTGATAAGTAGCCCCGACATTCTTGAGTCCGAACGACATAACTTTGTAACAATAAAGTCCCAGATTGGTTATGAAGCTGGTATGTTCTTGATCAGGTAAATGCATTGGTATCTGATTGTAGCCAGAATACGCGTCCATGAAGGATAAGAGCTCATGCCCGGCTGTTGAATCTACTAGCTAATAAATTCTGGGAAGCAGGAAACTGTCTTTAGGACAAGCTTTATTCAGATCAGAGTAATCGACACATGTTCTCCACTTTCCATTTGACTTTCTGACGAGCACGGGATTCGACACCCATTCGGGATATAGCATCTCGAATGAACTTGTTTGCTTTAAGCTTTTCTACTTCTTCTTTAAGGGCAACAGATCTCTCTGGATCCATACCATGCCTTTTCTGTTTGACTGGGACATGCCGCGGGTCAATATTCAGAGTGTGGCTCGCGATGTCCGGCGAGATCCCACACATGTCAGAATGCGTCCAGACGAATACGTCAAGATTCGCTCGTAGAAATTCAACCAATTCCTCTTGAGTTTGCTGGCATAGCTGAGACCCAATCTTTATCATCTTCGAATCATCATCATTGTCAATTGGGACATCGATCGTTAGTTCAGCCGGGGATGCTTGACTTTCTTTAGATTCTCCTTCGTCTTCAGTTTCTCTTGGGTCAAGATCCCTTTGGAATTGGCTAGGGTGCCCGGGCCTAGGCCCGGGCATTAATTATCAATTATCAGCAAAGCGGACGCAGAGAGATTCCTCTACGTCCTTTCCTTTCTCCTTTCGCTGCGCCTCCCGCAGCTCAGCAACATAACAGGCTCTCCCAACAGCCTGATCTCCTTGAATTATTCCCACTCCACGATCGGTGGGAAACTTTAAAGTCAAACACCATGGGGCAATGGCTGCCCTGAATTTAGCGAGGGCCGATCGGCTCAAGAAAGCATTATAAGCGGAGTCTATGTCCAACACAACGAATTGGAACATCCGTACTCTCCGGCGTTCTCCAACTCCTAACTCCACTGGCAGTTCCACCACTCTAGTGGGTATAGTAGCACTTCCGTTGAAACCATGGATTCGGGATTGACAAGGTTTCAAGTCTTTGGCTTCCATTCTCATTTGATCATAAGCTCGTTTAAACATGATGTTCACAGAGCTTCCACTGTCAACTAAGATCCTCTTCATCCAAGCCGGACCTACTTGAGCTGAGATAACCAGTGGATCGATAGTAGGGGCTTCGACTTTGTCAGCGTCTCTGTTTCTGAACACGATGTCATCTGTCATCGTCTTCTGTTGCTTGGCCGGAGCCCCTTCATCGAAACTACTATAACACTCGAAGTCCACATGCCTGATAGAGCTGGCATACGACTCTATTTCCTTCCAGCTTCGGTCTGCTGGATGAGGACCACCACTTATTGTATTAATAACCAACCTCCCGCCAGTACGAACGGGTTCCTCTTGCCTCTCTTGATTTGGTGCACGATTCTAATTCGATGGGCCCGCACCTTCTGACTGTGGTGCCCGGACATACTGATCTAACTTCCGCTCACGTATTAATTTTTCAATGAGATCTTGCAAATGACGACACTCATTTGTATTATGGCCATAACTCTCATGGAATCTGCAAAACTTCCCTGTTTGGACTTGTCTTTCTATTGACGGCTTCGGGGCAGGTTTCTTATATTGCATGGTGTTACAAGTCTGCAAATACACATTTTCCAACAATGTGTTCAATGGAGTATAATTATCGTACATGGGAGCTCTACGTCGTGGACCACGTTTCTGGTCTCGTTTCTTGCTTTGATTTCCACTATCCCTCTGCTGATTTTGCTTATTTTGTATGTTTAACTGAACTTTTCTAGAATTCTCTCCGGATTGTTTAACGGCGATGTTACTCTGAATTCCTTCGATGTTGGGCCCTGCGTCATCCTTCTTCCTAGACCGTTTCGCATCCTCCCTTCTCAAGAATTGGGCAGCCTTGGAATAGAAACGGTCCAATGACGCAGGTGGTTTCCCAGCTAACCAATTTCCGAACTCGGAATCAGGGTCAATCCCTTTAGTCAATGCCATCAGGATAGAGTTGTCATTGGGATTGCTTATTTATGCACACGCAGCATGGAATCGCTCCAAGTAACGTCTAAGTGTTTCTCCGGGAGCTTGTGTAATACTAGACAGAGTGTTTACGTCTTTAGGCCTTGCCACGTGCATACGGAATTTTTCAACAAACTTAGTGGCCATCTGGTCAAAATTAGAAATGGATCGTGGTGGCAAACGAGTAGACCACATAGTTGCAATTCCCCCTAGGGAGATGGGGAAACTACGTCATTTTAGCACATCATCAGCTCTCGCGGCATTCATCAGCCATTCGTATTTCAGGATGTGTTGATTGGGATCAGAACTTCCTTCATAGACGGGCAAAGTTGGCATCCTGAAGCGTCGAGGTGATTCAACATATAATATGTCATCGGTGAAAGGGGTATGACTCCGGGAGATCCCCCAGTCGTCATTACTGAGACCCTGACTTTCATGGATCATTTGATGAATCATCGTTGGTATATGCGGCATCCGGATACTAGGAGCATGCTGGGCCAAGGTGTGGTTGGGTTTCACAGTGCGAGTCTGGACCGGACGCGGTCGAGGGTCCGTGCCTTGCCTCCTTGGTTCAACATTTTCCGAGACATAAGGCTCTGGAGTCTGCTCTCATTGATTACATTGAGGATCAGCTTGGTTTCTAGCATCAACCCCTTGTTCGGTAGTGGTGGTAGTAGCAATGTTGCCTGTGACATGGTAAGGAGCAGCACCTCCTCGGGATGAAGGTCATGTATGATGAATAGCGGATGGTCCAGTTCTGGGTTGTCCTAGGTTTGAGGCAGGTTGGTGTCCTGTGGTTAGGGTGTAGCTTACATCCAGATGTGGGCGCGTGGATATATGATGACCGTCAGATGAGGCTAAACTCTCTGTGGAAGAATAAGAACCTTGGTCTCTTCTGGATCTTCTTCGCCTTTGGCGGTTTAGCTGGTTGGTTAGCTCCATGTTGGCACGCAGCTGTTCAATTAGCTCTTTCCGACTCAGGGTCAATTCTTGGAGCAGCATCTGAAACTCTTGTCTGGTAACCGGGCCTGATGGATCTGAAGGTCCGGCGGCGTCCTGGTTTGATGGAGGTAATTGCGCGGGATTTTGCATGTCCCGTCCTCCTTCATCAGCCGCTATAGAGGTAGTTCGTGTACTTACCATGGTAAATTAATGGAAGTCCTTTATTAGATCTGATGCAAATCTGAATAGAATAGAAGGGCTTCCAAGTCTGAGATCTGGATCTTCTTCGTGGATTTATGCAATCCGGTATCGATAGGAGATCCAAGGAGCAGGAGAAAATTGGGTTTTTTCTTAGTGAAAGCACCAAAGTGTTTGTACCAAAATTGGGCACCACACTCTTCGGAAGTTTTTGAAGAGATAAAATGAAGAAATTAAATGAAAAAAAGAGGATTATCTAACAAAAACTCCAAAACAGATAATGAAAGTAATAAGAACGCACAGAAACACAAAAAAAAGAGTGGTTTGGCGTTTTTCCTACGTCCACTATGAAGTTGATTGCTTTATTGATGTTTCTTTCGATGATTACAATTGATTTCAGTGGATTACAGCAGATAACAATGATTTATAGTAGTGAAATTCGTTAGTAGCAACAGCAATGTAGTTTTGAACTGGATCTGGCAGAGTCTGGGCGTTGCAGATTTCAAAGAAGAAGCGGATCCTTTTTCTGTAAGCCCTGGGGCTCTATTTATAGGTGTAGGAGGTTGATATTTCGCTCAGATCTCGGTAGACTCCCCCTGGCACGTGACTAGGCCTGAGCGCCCAAGCCCATGAAGTTTCAGCCCGATCCGTGATCGATACGAATGGATTTTGTATCGATCAAGATTTCATCTAATGGAGTCGAAATTTGGCGTGGACATTCTTTAGCATGTTCATAAGCTTCTGTGAAAATTTCATAGCATTTGGACTTGTAGATTAGGAGATATGATCGATACGAATTAGGACTTTCGGTTGGCTGTTTCTTTCGACTCCATCATTTCGACTCGATCCCTTTCGACTCGATAGCTGCGTGTGATCAAGTGGTGATGTGGCAAGCATTCTTCGGATCGAATCACCTTCTTCGCTAAGTCGATTGAGTCGTTCTAGCACTTTCGCTCTGTTCGTATCGAGGCATTTGTGTTGTTCGAATCGATAGAAGGTGGCCCTTGTTTCGTGTCGATGGAGTGCACATGGAGTAACTAGACTGCGTGGCCTTGTTCGTATCGATTGGAAATGGCTCCATTTGATAGATACGAAGTTGACGTGGCCAGGTGGATTCGAACACTGTTAGTTATCGATTGATACGAATAATTATGATGTGGATCGATGCGAACAAGTTCTTCTTGATGGATACGAAGTAAGGTCAACTGATGGATACGAACTATAGAAGCCTGATGGATTTGAACATAGCTCTTCAGGTGATGGATGCGAAGTAGACTTTGGTGATGAATATGAAGTGGTCACTGGCTGATCGAGTCGAACAGAGGCTTCCCGATGGTTACGAACTCGATCGAGTCGAACAGAGGCTTCCTGATGGATACGAACTTGACCGAGTCGAACAGAGGCTTGGTGGTGGATGCGGAGCTGATCGAGTCGAAGTAAGCTTTCTGATATATACGAAGTGCACTCACCTGCTGATGGATACGGAAATGACCGATGCGAAATGATGGGTTGCGACTCCAATCGATTCGAAACGATGGATACGAATAGATGGGTTTTCCAACTTGCATCGATCATTATTTGAGCATATGAACTCGGATTGACTTGAAAATTGGAACGTTGGCTCTCATAGCCTTGCTTGTCGTGTTATATCAATTTTGGCTCGATCCGGAATCGGACAAAATTCGTCGACATCCATAGTGAGCCTGTGTACAACCGATCTCTAAGACGAACCGTCATTGGTTACTAGTCAATTTCTTGGTGTCACGGCCTTGCCAAAAGACGGGATAACAATAACCATTATCTAACCAACCTTACGGTTATTCGTGTTTGGACTTTTGAAACATTTCTTTCGATCAGGTATCTGTGCTTTTATCCCTTCTTAAGGGACTAGCTATTTCGAATGTCTGTATTTGGGCAATTGAAAGAGATGGAAATCTATGGGGCGAATTGCTCAATTGCCCTCAGTCTGGCTCTCAATTCCATTCTATAATTGAGGAAGTTCAGGGATTTTATTTCCGACCTCCCATGATTGCTCCCGCTTGACCTTGGCCATATATGCTCTTCTTAGTTGCTGACGTTGTCACGGAAGTTTTGTTCATATGTCAACTCTTGTCTTTGAGAATTGATAACTTATCTGCTTGATTCCAAGCAACATTTCCTCGAGGCTGCCTATCTTTTGGCTATGTCAAAATTCTTTCTAAGTTGAATTCGGGAAATTCGGTTGTGCACCAACTTTCATCCCTAGAAATTAGTACATGGGCAATTCAATCCTAGGGTTTCCTTTCGATGATGCTTTATTCCTGTGAAGTGGTTGATTCCTATGATGAAAGGTCGAACCATCCTGCTGACCTATGAAAGGATATGTCTTTCGGTTGTTGCCTATCATTGGGCAACAGTAGTTTTCTAAAGAGAAGGTAGAAACTTAGTTGAGGACCAACTTCTAGCTCTGGAAGCTAGTGCATCGATGGTTCACTACGATAAGTGTTTCTTAGTGAGTAGATTAAAGTTTTTTTGGCATTGCTGGGGCAATACCGGTACTTAGTGAGTAGAATGTTTCCCGAAGTTGCCAGGGCAACACCGGTACTTATGAAATAGAAAGTTTCCTAGCGTTGCGAAGAACACTGGTACTTAGAAAATAGAAAATTTTCCTGGCGCTGCCAAGGCAACACCAGTATTTAAAAAATAAAAGAAGGCCTTGACATTGGCAAGGAAACACTGACACTCAGGAGGTTGGGATCGATTTTCCCCATCGATTCGGCGGTTCTCTTAATCCAGTTGGGTACTAGTTTCAGCCTTCGAAAACTAGCACTTCGATGGTTGGATTGTAGAAGTATTTTCTTAGTGCTGCCTATCTTCGGGAAGTGTTAAAGTCATGTTGGTGAGGGTCGAATCATTCATCTGATCCTGTAGAGTTGAGTAGATCCTTTTTAACCCAATGTGGCTATTTTCTCAACGTTGGTTAAATCTAGGAGATGCCATGTTCTAGAAGGGTGAGAGTCCCAGGCGTTTCTGCTGTCTAGCTTTGTTCATAAACGTCAAGTATTACCCTTGGAGATGAAAGGCTATTGCTTAACCAATTCCATAGTTTTTCTTACTCACAAAAAATTGAACTTCCTCCCACTGGTTTTTGTTATGATCTGACGACTATCTGTGGAACCCTTCATTTCTAGGCAGGACCCTTCACTTCTATGTGTCAAACTCCAGGTTCTTATACAAAATCTGAAATTGTGGATCAAGTCATCACATTGCCCCTTGTACGATCGCGTTCATTCCTATACTGATCATGGACCAGTAGGGTTCTATAGTGTTTGTCCTGAATCTGTAACACTTAACTTTGCTTGTTTCAGATCATATGCATTATACTGGACTAATAGCATTGTTGTGGATATCAACTTTATACATTGGTTCCAATCTTCGGGAATCAATGTTTTAGCTGCTCGATTTTGAGCGTTATCTCCTTGTCGTTGTCTGTCTTCGGATAACAGCTGGTTTTTTGCAAATTAGGGTTTGAGACCTCATTCGAGCGCATGCTTCTGTCTTTGGAAGCTGGTGCGTTGATGATTTGATTCTGGAAATGCCTTCCGTCATCGTCTATCTCTGTACAATGGTAAGTTCTTCCTTTTATTGAAGTTGGAGCGATCTTTTATCCTTACCAAGTGTTAATGTGTTATGTGCCCTTCAGTCCACAGGGCTGATATTCTGAACACTTGATGCGAAACTAGATGTTTTGGGTAGCTCTCTGGATGACCCCAGTCAAAGCTGTGTCGTAGCTCCTATCTTTGGGAGCTCGTGATTTGAGTGTCTTAACTTTACACATTTTGGTCAAAGATTAGAATTCTTTGTTGAAATATTGGTTTGGGGACTTTGTGGCATTGCCGAAGCAATGTCGATCCTCTTGGGTGGTAGGGATCGGTTCCTGTTAATCCTGAAATAAACAAGTTTCCCGGTGTTGTCAAGATAACATCGATACTTAGAGAATTTTGACGGTCCAGTGATGATGCCGGAGCGACATTGGGAAGTGTTTGCGCAGCTTATGAGATGCATGGTTTATGAGAGTGCGCGGCTTACAAGATGCGCGGCTTCTAGTAGTGCATGGCTTCTGGGTGGTGTGGCTTATGAGAGTGCACGACCTGTGGGATGCACGGCTTTTGGAGGCCCACGGCTTACGAAATGAGCAGCTTATGGGATCGATATGACCCATTAATCCGAAATGGCTTGAAAATTCTTGACGTTGCCAATTTTTGGGTAATGTAAGGAGTTCATGCTTCAAGAGCATGGTTCCATGGCTCAAGAAGTGATGCGCGAAAGTTTGGGCCTTCCCGATGTTGCCGGAGCAACACCAGTTCTCAGGAGGCTGGGATCGAGATTTCCTGTTGATGTGCCAGCTTCCTCAGTGTCCGGACCTGCTACTATTTCCACAGCCTCCATGCTCGTTTCTGCTCCTACTCCTATTTCCATGTCCATGTCTAGATCGCAGCCGGGGCCGAAGTCCGAAAAGATAGCCGCACTTCATAGCTTGGATGACCCTTCTGTGTCTTTGGAGGGTGATGTAACAATGGCAGAAGCTAAGGAGAAGGAAGTTCAAGCTGAGCATCCTCGTAAGACTCAACATGAATTGGTCGCTATCAAGAAGGAGAAGGTTGAAGCGATCAAAGCCTCGAAGAGCTCTCGCAAATCATGAAAGTGCAAAGCAAAGCAAAGAGGAGGATGTTGCCACCGAGGAGTTTGTTGATATCATCGGCAGCGACACCACTCCCGAGACGAGGCAGAAACTGCAAACAATGGGCGGAAAGGGGAGCGATGGAAGGAAGTGCTGATGAGCTTGTATGGAGACTGGTCTGATTTAGGTTCTTTTTGAGTTATTTTGTTCAAGTGCAGAGTTTGCACTTAGTGTTCTTGTCGTGGAGTCTGTATTTTCTTTTTGTTGGCTGGTGTTGTGTGGGTACGGCCCCCACGTTTTGACCCTATGTAAAGAAAATTATAGGCAATACACTGATATTTTTATTGTACTCTTATCTGTCTGTTCATATGTTTTCTATGCACTTGTGCTTGTTTTGTTTACACATATCCAATTTTTATGATTGCCGCCAAAAATTTTATTTGGAGCAACAATTCTTTGTTTGGAGTAACAAAAATTGTGAACTTATTGTTTTCAATTGTTTTTATTTATGTATCGGTGTATGCCTCCCAGTTCATAGGGTTGTTTACTTCAAATGACCGGTAAATTATAGTTTAGATATTTTTCATATTAGACTTGAAATTTGGCTAAGTCCCAGCTTGATTTTCCTTCTTTCGGAAGTTTAGCAATTTTAGCATGTAATCCAAGTTTCTTGTGATATTCTGGTATGTATGCAATATAGCATGTTTGAGAGGAGCACGTTGCATGGGTTAACCGAGGGCGGTTTTAATCATTAATTGTCGTCAGTTGAAAATTTTCTATTGGTTTTTAGCACTCCAATTTTGATGGAGTTGTGCCCATTATTCCCAATCATAGAAGTAGTTGGCGCTGGTCATGAGATGCGCGATGTTCGGGATCGATATGGCTTGTCGATCCGGTACTGATGCTCCTCAGCGTTGCCTATCTTCGGGCAATGTGAGAAGTTTACATTTTAGGAACTTGAGTTTTCGGCGATGTTCCTCGGTGTTTCCTATCTTCGGGCATTGTCGAGGAGTTGGTGTGCGGCTTACGGGAGAGCGGCTTTTCGTGCTCCTCTGTGTTGCCTATCATTGGGCAATGTAAGGAGCATACATTTTTGAAGTTAGCGCGCGGCTTATGAAATGCACGGCTTTTGTTACTCCTCGGTGTTGCCTATCTTCGGGCAACGTGAGGAGCGTATGTTTTGGCACGGCTTATGAAATACGTGGCTTTTGGTACTCCTCGATGTTGCCTATCTTCGGGCAACGTGAGGAGCGTATGTTTTGGCGTGGCTTATGAAATGCGCGGCATTCCGTACTCCTCGGTATTTCCTACCTTGGGGCAACGTGAGGAGCGTATGTTTTGGCGCGGCTTATGAAATGCATGGCTTTTGGTACTCCTCGGTGTTGCCTATCTTCGGACAACGTGAGGAGTGTATGTTTTCATGCGGCTTATGAAATGCGTGGCTTTTGGTACTCCTTGGTGTTGCCTATCTTTGGGCAACGTGAGGAGTGTATGTTTTGGCGTGGCTTATGAAATGCGCGGCTTTTGGTACTCCTCGGTGTTGCCTATCTTCGAGCAATGTGAGGAGCGTAATTTTGGGCCTTCCTGATGTTGCCGGAGCAACATCGGTTTTTAGAAGGCAAGGATCGGGTTCCACCGATCCAGTGGTTTGAGTCGATTTACTTTCGTTAACCCGGCGGGTAGTTATTATGAACATAGTTTTTGGTTCGGGTAACCATGGCTTGGATGATCCTTCCGTGTTTTTGGAAGATGTACACGTCCAAATAGATCAGGCTGCCATGGTGGAGAGATCTATAGCTGACCGCATGAAGATGGATTGAAGAAAGAGCCTATGGGAGGAGTTCAGGGCATGACACTTAGCTCTTGGTCCAAACTGCCATTAGAGAATGGGTCTTTAACTGGCATATAGTCTATGAGGAAGAGGAATTGGTCACCAAGAGTGGTAAAATAGTAGTTGGAAAGAAGTGGGTAAGTATTATGCTAGTATTTCGTTTGTTGCACTAGCTAGGTCATTAAGTCTACGGTTGTCAGAATGCCAGAATTTTTGATCGGGCATAACAGAACTGTGGTATGATTAGTCTCAGCCTTTCTTATGGCTATTCAAGTGTGTGCGATGCCCCTCGTACCACAGGGCTATTGGCGCGCTTGAACTATATGCATGGTCTCCCCACAGCTCGTTTGGTTACTCCCGGTCAAGTGGGCGCAGTTTTCCCAGGTGCCGAATCTTAGCTTGATTCGAGTTGGCCCCTAATTGATCACAAGGTCAGTTCAGTTTTGGCTTAGTTTCTTTAAGCAACTTTAAAGCTCTGGAATTTAGCATTGTTTGTCTCATTGGTCATTGGAAGTGATTCCATTAATTTTGCGGAGTGACTGGTATGATTGTCGATTTGTGGCCCAGAGCGTGACTTCGTTGACTTTGGGGAGCTCTGGATCAGATGACTGCTGATCTTTCAGTTCACCTTCGTGGATATCAGTCATACATAAATTTCGCTAATCCACTGGTTCGCCTTTACGACGCTTTAGTTCGTGAAAGACCTTCCCATTCACGAAGGGTTTTTTGGACTTGATGACCGCTGATTTACCGGTTCACCTTCACGATGCTTTGGTTCAATGAAAGACCTTTGCATTCGGGAAGAGTTTTTTGGATTAGATTACCGCTGATCTACCGGTTCACCTTCACGATGCTTTGTCTTGTGAAAGACCTTTGCATTCGCGATGGGTTTTTTGGATCAGAGGACTCCTGATCTACCGGTTTACCTTCACGACGCATTGGTTCGTGAAAGACCTTCGTATTTGTGAAGGGGTTTTTTGGATCAGATGATCGATGATCTACTGATTTACCTTCATGGTGCTTTGGTTCATGAAAGACCTTCACATTCGCAAAGGGTTTTTTGGATCATATGACCACTGATCTACCGATTCACCTTCATGACGTTTTGGTTCATGAAAGACCTTCGCATTTGCGAAGAGTTTTTTAGATCAGATGACCGCTGATCTACCGTATTACCTTCACGACGCTTTGTTTTGTGAAAGACCTTTTCATTTATGAAGGGTTTTTTTGATCAGATGACTGCTGATCTACCGGTTTACCTTCACGGCGCTTTGGTTCGCGAAGGGTTTTTTTGTCAGATGACTACTGCTCTACCGGTTCACCTTCACGATGCTTTGGTTCGTGAAAGACTTTCGCATTTGCGAAGGGTTTTTTGGATCAGAAGAACGCCGATCTACCGATTCGTCTTCACGACCCTTTGGTTAGTGAAAGTCCTTCGCATTTGCTAAAGGTTTTTTGGATCAGATGACCGCTGATCTACCTGTTTACCATCACGACGTTTGCGAAGGGTTTTTTGGATCAGATGATTGCTGATTTACCAGTTTACCTTCACGACGCTTTCGTTCGTAAAAGTCCTTCACATTCACAAAGGGTTTTTTGGATCAGATGACCGCTGACCTACCAGTTCACCTTCACGATGCTTTAGTTCATGAAAGACCTTCACGTTTGCGGTTTTTTGTGGTCGAATGTCCGGCGACCAAATGGTTTTGGAATTATAATTTGTCGATTCCAAGAGGAGTTTTGGGTCGTGTGTCTGATGGCCCGACGACCTTAAAGCAATGATTCATCGACTTTAAGAGGAATTTTTCGGATTCATCTCGAGGGAACACGGTTTTATCGATTCCTATAGGCTAATGTGTTGGATTTTTTTGTTCGACGATCCTTTGAAAAAGACTTCTCAACGCCACTAGCAACGCCGGTTCCCAAAAGGGGGATTGACATGACTCGTCGAGGGCATAGAAGCATTTCTTTTGCCATGCTATTTGCAATGCCCCAAGTGCCGGTTCTCAGAGAGCATCGCTTTAGGTTACTGTCCCATTCCTTAGTTGCTAGCTAGGTTGAGTGTTATTTGATAATCATCCTTTCGTGTGATTTCGTTAGTTAGTTGGGGCACTTTTATACTGGGTCTTAGTAGCCATGCTTGGGTAGAAGGTCCCTAAGGTCCTGTAGCTCCTTTACCATTTTGTATGTTCTTTAACAAATTACCGGGTTGCCTTCTTCCAATTGCACTACTTCTGGTCTTTAGAACTAGTTTGCCTTCCCATCAAATTCTTCTAGGGTAGTAGGTTGTTTCATCCTTTAATGATTCCTAAGGGCCTTATAGTAGACTGCATTTGTCGCCCTCGCTTCGTCCATATGCTAGTCATACCTACAAAGAAGCAATTTCGAATCGGTTGTATAGTTGTATAAAATATATAGTTGCCATGATAACTTCTTTGGATATTCTGCATGTTGAACGGTTTTGGTGAATGGGTTTCGATTGGGGAAGATGCTCTAATCATTGTCAGACCGGTCCATTTTCAAGTTACGACTGTTTATAATGCTTTAAAATGACATATGCATGATTTTCTATGCTTGAATGATTGGAAATGCTGATTGAATGACAAATAACTTATGATGGGGTCATGGATCAGTGACGATCCTAAAAAATTTCAAACTAGGTGGGATCTATCTTGGGTGACAAAGAAGGCCCCACAAGGTTGCATTCCAAATTTCAAGGTATTCGGAGTTCGAATGTTCGAGTTATGGGAAAAAGAAGATGGATCGACATTAATGAATTAGTGGTATTTTACTTGCAATTCGATCCAAGAAAATTTGCCATTTGCTTGGAGTCAACACATGATTTGCTTGTAGTCGTAGAATTTGAAGTGCTGGGTTGGTGACAAACATTGCTTGGAACCATTTGCATGTTTGCCTGGAGAAAATCTTGGTTTTGCCCGAGTCTAATTTCGGGCCAGAATTTCCTAGGTTTACTTCGAGTCAAATGGGAAATTAGCCGAGTTTGACTCCGAGTCAATCCAAAAGTGATTTTTTTAACGACCATTTTTTACGATTTTAGATTATTTTTTATGACGACCATTCTTGATAGGAGCTCCGTGATGGGATTCGAAGCTCATTAGTTGAGTGTGGTCACCATATCCCATGGGAGTGTGGCCTTGTAATTTATTATATCCCTTTCAAATGACCCAGACCGCGGTCTCGATGGTCGGTTAACGAGTCAGGGTTAAGGGGTGAGGCGCCCTTATTTGGGGGTTCAGGGGCAACGCCCCTGAAGTTCACGGTATATGTTACGACACTTCCAATAAGCTGATTAACTGGAGAAAGAATTGCGACCCAAGGCAATCCAATGGATCGTGAGTGATCCATAGCTTATGGATCGTTGGCGATCCAAAATGTATGCTAGAAAGCAAGCCAACCCCTCAGCATCCTTCTCCCATCTTGTTCCATGTAGGTCGCTGCAAATCAATGAAGTGGTAAGTATCGCTAGCGATCCATATCATAACATATGGACTGCTGGCGATCCATATACTTAGAATATTATTGGACTTTGCTTTCTGGAGTATATGGCGGTCTGCTGAAAAGGTGGGATCGCTAGCGATGCATAGTGCATGGATCACTTGCGATCCATGTAATTAGTTGATTTATGAGCTTTGCCCTTTGGATCACGTCTACTATCTCATGTTGATGTTCTCCATCTAATTTCATAGCTTGTTTCCTTATTTTGATGATGATCCATATGCTAGTTGCATTGGACTGCTATTGGATCATGATGCAAGGAGATTGTTGGACCCACGAGTTAACCATATAGATCGCTGGCGACCCATCACCTTAGCATGTGTTTGCTTTCTTTTTCTTCGATCCTTCTTGGTTGGTTATTCTGTTCTCAATAGCAAACCTTCTAAGCAGAGATTGAGGTTCTAACTTCTGAACCTATCTGATCCAAAATAGATAGCTAGATCTAAGCCTGAGTTCATTTCTCAGTGAAAGCACTAAAATGTTAACACAAAAAATGGATCAACACCCTGGTTTGAGGATGAAAGCACCAGCCCTGTTCTGACAGAGCAATAACACAGATAATAGGTATAGAAAAAGACAGTAAAAGAAAGATGACAAGGAATTTTTATAGTGGTTCGCCTGTTAATGAAGCCTACGTCCACTTTATAGTTTTATTATAACGATTGCTTTTACAAGTAGTGTTTGATTACAAGGCTTTTGATTATCCTTAACTAGATTGAATCCCCAGAGTTGGAATCCACTGGAGAATGACAGTGAATCCCTTTGGAGAATGTTGTGAGGGAGGTAGAGAGTGAAGAAAGTTTCCAGCAGGGCTTCAGCAACCATTCCGGAGAAGATCCCGTTTATGTTGCAGGTAGGATGGTATTTATAGAGTTCGAAGAGCTTCTGAGCCATGCCTGTTCGCTGACTACTTGCAGATGGACATAGGAAGACGCTATGGACCTTAGCTCGCGACCCGAGCCAAAAGCATGGATCGTTAGCGATCCATGGTCTATAGATCGCTAGCGATCAATAGATTATGGCTCGTGTGCAAGCTACTTGCTTAGCCCCTTTTCATTACTTTAGTGTGCCAGCTCGCTAAGTCTCCTCTTCCAATATGGATCGCTGGCGATCCATGGTGTATGGATCGCTGGCGATCCATACACAGTAAATTTTTTGCTATATCTTCTATGTCTCATTTACTTCCTTTGTGCCATAGCGATCCACTATCTTGCATGGATCGCTAGAAATCCATAGGGCATGGATCGCTGGCGATCCAAGTAGTTAGGCTATTTTTGGAGTCTGAAGTTTGGGATGCTTCCATGACCTTGTATCGTTGTTGTTTGCATAGTTTCGTTGCACGTCGCTCTATTTTGATGACGATCTACTAGCTGGTCATGCTTTGGCTGCTAATTAGACTAGACGGACGCTGGTCTCTTAGTTTAGTCATACTCAGTCGTTGCTTTAGCCTTGTTTGGTTGAGTTCTGTGCCGTTCTGACTCCATCAAGTCGTCCCATATTCTCCTGGATCCTGATGGGTTAAAAACCCGAATAACATATCATATGATTCATAATCATATAATAAAAAATTATTTCTCGAAACTACGGCTTAGTCTATAATTCCAAAATAATTGTAAATAATTTTAGATACTTCAGTATTTTCCAATGCATCATATTTATTGTGAAAACAAATACCACATTATAGTTTTATTTCATAATATTCATAATATTCACAATAAAAATTAACTATATCTATTTTTCAATCGAAACCAAAAAATAGTCCTTATTTCATAAATAATGTTCGGTATGTTTTATGAAAATAATTTTCGTAACTTTATGCATTCAACAAATGTTACATAGCACTCTCCCACTATTTATACTACTACTGTAATAGTGTATTGGATTCGGAGGTCCATTATTCACTTAACATAGATTATTTATTTCATATAATGCAAGTAGTTTATAGTACAGAGTTCTTTGATCAAACATCTTCAACTCAAAGAAATAAATCTCATAAAAAACAATTCTCTATATAAAAATATATTTTGGAATAGAAATTGTATTTCTTATTCCAATGTTAAGTATCAATTATTATTACTACAATTCTCGTTTCCGATGTTTTTTATGAAGCAGAAGTGATTATTCACTTTCTTCATCCCAGCTGTATCTTAAATCACATCTACTCTTGTACATTTGTTATTCTTTTTAAATGGTTGACCCATCCAAAAAAACCTTTACTATGATATCATAATGAACCCTCTATAGAAGAACAATCAATCATTCTTAACATTTAAGGACATAAAATATGTTGCACTTTGCATAAACCGATCAAACTGAAGTTTCATCGATCGAAGTCTTAGATCCTTATCGTAGTTTTGGTCTTGTGTTACATTTAACACAGTACAATCCTTTTGTAATCAATCAAATTTAATACTCGGTCTCATAATATTATTTATTGGCTTATTTCGAATAAACTAACTTCATTGAAGTATTGTACACTACGAACTATAATTGTTTTCCATGAGCGTTACAACATGCGCTTCGTGCGTGAATTTTTTTTCTATAAATTGTATATTTTTAACACTTTCAAAAGAAAATTATTTGCATAAATATTTAGCCATATTTTTTCGTTGAAATCGTGTGTAGTTATTAGTTTTAGTTTTTTATTTTTAAGTTGCAACATTTAACTTTTGTTAGTTTTAATTTTTATTTCTATTATTGATTAATTAAGAATGAATTTGTAATGGAAATTTATTTATTAGATCATATTTTTAATTGATGTTAAGATTTGATAATATTTGTAGAGGACGTTTTGAATTGGTTAAAGAAATTATTTGTTGGATTCTATTTTTAAGATATTAATATTTATTTAGTAATAACTGTAGAGTGGCATTTTTGGTAATTTGTACTGGCACAAAAAAGTGTGACACCAAAGGTATTACAACTATTATTAATGATTTATTTCTATTACTAGTGAGTAATGAATGAATTTGTAAAGAAAGTTTATTTATTAGATCCTATTTTGAAGTGACATTAAGATTTGCTAATATTTGTAGAGAACGTTTTTAGTTGGTAAAAATGTTTATTTGTTAGATCATATTTTTAAGATATGAAGATTTATTTAGTAATAACCGTATATGGGCGTTTTTGATAGTTTACGCTGACACCAAAAAAGCGTGAAACCTAAAGTATTACAACTATTGTTAAAGATATAACACTTATATTATATATATCATATATCCATATTCTTGTAATTCTATTAGAGTTTAAAAGTCGTAAAATGCAATACATGGTCTGGACCAAATAAACACATAAGCAACCAAATTATGAATGTATTAAGTAGTTGTAAGATTAGACACTTGCATGGTGTAGAAAACATTAACATGCAAGAAGCATATAATAGTAAGTATATATTATATTTCCATTTGTCAATTTTCAATTCAGTTCATTTGTATATCTTAATTAGTAAATGTTTTATCAATTATGTTAAATGCACAAATTTATCAATATAGATTATTATAACATCATATAGCATATGTTCTTACAATATTAGAAAGATTAAATGTTATAATTTCATTTTTCTAATAAGGCTCTCACTAGTCTTTTATGTTTAGCCAAACCCTAAGTCGAAACATAGAATTCTTTCGACTTCCTAGTGGGTGTTATGACTAGTATGCCTGGGGACTTTGACATTGAGGAAAGCTTAACAAATCATAGGCCCACATATGGTGGATAACTCCTTATCGATTGTATCACATGCAACTCCTAACCCATGATTCCTTGTCTTAATCCCGCCTTTACCTTAAGGAAAGCTCAACAAGTAAAGTGGATTTATTCACTCCAACTTACCAATTCACGACGGTCTAAGTATAATGCACATACATTGAAGAAAGCTCAATAAATAGTGCACTTATCTTACCTCGTATATTCAATATATTGTTAGTACTACACATAACTCCCTAGCTTGAGTAAGCTCAAAAACTGAAAAGCATGCAATTATTCTATTAATATATAAATGATAGAGGATAACTTTATATTAAAGATTAATAACCTTTAATATATTATATCGAGTGATATCCACTTATGGAATAATGTATTTCTTATGAAATACCATCGTGATTCAAGTGTTGGACATGTCTAAATTTACGGTATATGTACAATACGTATGTATTTATCCCTTAGGTCTATTTGGGTTTCTACCATGTTCCACCTTTAGTTTATACATTCATATTACATAAGTTTTATTATTATATAACTTTTATATGTTATATTACTTATATAATAGTCTTATGTATAATTTATTTGTAATCAAACATTATTTGATTAATTTTTATATTAATTCAATATAACATTTATATTTAATAATAATTATATACTATAGCCTTTATAGTATAACACATATGTCTCATACATGTGTATTTTTTAATTTAGTTAATTAACCTTTAATTAATTTAATTAATTAATTAATTTAATTAAACATTTTAATTAAATTGTGTTAATTTCGAAAAATGACATTATATAGATATACGTATACATATGATATCTTAAACATTTTAAAATATCATAATGTATATCAAAAAATATATAAGACATGTATATATATTCCATTAATTAATTAATTAATTAATTTATTCTATTAATCTTATTAATAAATTTAAAATTTTGAAATTATATTATTTTTCAGACGTTTTGAAAAATTTTATTCTATTATAACCATTATAATATATATATATATATATATCTTATTTTATATTTAAATTCTAAATTTAAAAATATTTTAATTTAATTTTCAAACAATTCTAAAAATTAGCCCAAGGCCCAACTCAAATTGGGCATTTTCTATTAGGGACAACCTTTGGGCTCACATATCTGTTTAGGCCAGGCTAGTATCTAGGTAGGGTAGAGTAATAGATTACCCAAACTTAATCCTAGACACTGCCTTTCAAGACACCCTACTAAATGGGCCGTGAGCATTAATTAGTTAACCCTAACATAACTAATTTAGGCTGCATAGGTTATTGTGATTCGATCCATTGATGGAACAGGGCCAGCACGTAGCGGAAGTTACGGGTGAATTCTAATTTTTTTTAACATATTGTATCTTTATTGAGCCTATGAAGTCTAATTTATTTAGAACATTTCTAAATTTTATTTAAATAAAAACTTTTATTTATTTAAAGTTATAAAATGATATTGCATTGTTTGATTTTTATTATATTATATATATATGTACCATATACATATGTGTGCATGTGTGACATATCAATCCGTGCAAGGTATAATATGTCCATATATAGATGATGAGATTTACATTGCAACGGACACGTTAGCTCATCCAATGTACAAACGTATTGTCCAAATGTATGTTTATATATAATTACTCGTACATATAAAATATTATAAATATATGCGCACACACACAAAATTTAATTTATATAAATAGTTTTGTATGAATATATTATTATAAATATATATATATATATATGCATTAAAATACGTATAAAATATTAGTATTATATATATATATCAATATAAATATAATTAAATCATACTTTTTTTATAAAACCAAAATCAATATCTACATACACTAATAATTTATTTATTTTATTATACGTATGTATATATACTAAATATTTATATATAAATATATGTATAATAATATATAAATATATATATATATATATATATTAATGTTTACAAAACTACATAAAATACTTTCTTTTGTATAAATATTTATGACCAGGTCTAGCGCATGACTACTTTGCTAATTTTTTTTAAATTTTGTTTTATTTATTTATTCGTATGAAAATTTAAAATATTAATAAAAAATTATTTTTGAAACTTTATTTCTAGTTATAAATTTTGTGTAAATCCGAAATGACATTTTTGAATTTTGAAAATTTTTACAAAAAATTAAGATCCGAAATAATTTTAAAATTAGTTTCTTTTATTCTCATCTTTATTTAAAAATAATTTTAAAAGATTAAAAAATTGTTTTTTTTTATTTTTTCTACCAATAGTGTATTTTATGCTAATATGATTTTATAAAATATAAAACATATTTTTCATAATTATTTATTTTTGTATAATTAATTTATGTGATTAATTAACTTAAATAATATTTAAATAATAATAAATAATATATAAAAATTATTTTATCGCTGTCTAAAATAATATATACTTAATACCTTATATATTAAAATATATAGCCATATTTAATTAAAGTGTGATGTCATAATTAAATTATAAATTATGTATATCTATTTAAGTATTATATATTAAATAATTAAAATAAAAAAATTGTTTTTTTATTGTAGAGCCGAGCTAATTTGAAACATACATGAAAAATAATTTTTTTAACAAGTACATACATACAACCAAAATAATTTTATGACAATAACATTTGCATATCAGAATCGTCGCCGGACTAAGAGTGTATATATAAATAATATTATATCTAGGCATTTATAATTATATTTGGATCATAAATATACTTACTTCCAATGCCTTGAAGTATACCTTGAAATGATGATGCATGCTTCTTGAAACAATTTCCGATCCAAAAAGTGCTAGTACTTGAACCATTGATCACAAACTATCAAATAACAATTAATTTGATTTGATTTGCACTTCGAAAATCAGGGGATGGAGGGGAAGATCGGCCAACAATAGATCAGGTTAGAGACTTCAAAAAGATCCCTAGCTAATGAGGGTATAGATGCTTAAATAGAGGAAATGAATGAAAGAATTTAGGATCTCATCTTTTACTCGATCTCCTTCCATCTGAGCCATCCATTATCTAGCCTTTCTAGCCCGTATTCTAGCTTCCTACAATGTAACGACCCGCTATTTCATGCCATTCGCATCTGCACATGTCGGAATTGAGTTGCTCCAAATATCATATAGTTAATTTATATTTGGCAAAACTCAGCATATACAGTAAATAAATCAATCATAGAATCACAGACACAGAGTAATATAACAAAAAGCAGCGGAATAGATAAATAGTAGTTCATGAAGCTACTATATAAACAACAGAGTTTGAAATAAAATACATCAGAATATCTCAAATATAGTGTAGTCTCGAATACAAATAGATGACAAATCTGACAAGCAACTGGATAGCTAGAAGCTAAATAGATATAGAAGGATCTCCAAGTGAAGCTCCAACTCCAACAGTGAGTCTCAAATGCTGTGACACTCAGTCTGACCCGAGCGTAAAGCAAAACAAAAAACACTCGAGTCAGGATTAACATTCTTATATTAATAAATTCAAATCAAGTGAAATGTGAACTGAAATATAAGTAACTAAAAGGTTGTTTGAGATTTCCATCCTCTAAGGATCCGTGGAACTATCTACTATGTAGTAATATACGCTATTATAATATGTCTACAGTAAAGTAAAAGTTAAAATAGCGTTAAGGCGTTACCCATATCCCCCTTAACACATTTTTATATATTCCTATAGTCTATACAGTACCGTAATTCCTCCATAAACTGGAGGGCTATGAGAGGACACTACATAGGTATGGTACAAACCAAACTCGTAGAAGGTGCGATAAGGCATGCGACAAGGCACTCGAGGCAATGCCAGGGTAGATATACCGTTTGCGGATCTGGACTGGTGGTAACGCATAGCATCTACTACCGCCCACCTCGTGACAAACTCCCAGAATCAAAGGGTGCATCCAATCAAATCACAAAAGCAATAAAATGGTATCGAAGAAATGTGTCTGATAGGTGGAATGACCTCACTTGGCCCGGCATGGCTCCTGTTTTAGCCGCATCAAGCTAACTCACGGGAGTCAGGGCTATGTAAATACCATATGGCATCGCCACCAAACCATCCTACTTCATTCCGAAATCTCCACCACGTACACAGTTGTTAAAGTGGTTTTCGGTATTGGCAGAGAGTATGACAATATCTGATCCCGGTCTCTTTAACAACCAACCGTTATTATAACACCGCGATCATTTCATTTCAAATCATATTTCAAAACCAAAATATCATATCCATTTCAAAACCAAATCTATACGATATCATTATTCACTCAAATAATATTCATTTCCAAAATCATAATACTTTCCAAAATTTTAACACTTCTGAAATTATAACATTTTTGAAACCCTAACATTTAGGAAATCATCACGCTTGGAAATCATAACACTTTGAAAATTCATAACACTTTGAAATCATATTACTCCCACTTAAACAGTTTAGATATTAAAATAGTATATATAATAAAATAGTTTATATAATAAAATAGTTTATAAAATAAAATAGTTTATAAAATAAATAATTAGTATATTAAAAATAGTTAAAAATTAAAATCGTTTATATTTGATTAATTTATAAAGTAAAATATTAAAATAGTTTTAAATATATTTTAAAATACCTTATATAATAAAATAGTATCCTTAAATTTCACAAACCGATTCAGATCAACTCGAATTCCAAAATTCAATTTAATTTAATCTCAATTTATTAGTGTCAATTCAGTTCAAACCATTTAAAATTTATATCGGTTTCAAATACATATATAAACGACAGTTTAAACCATTTCAATTTCAATAGATTTCAAAGCTTAAATTCATTTATATTTCAAATTCAACCTTATCATTTTTTTTTGTATTCAAAAATTCACTTAGTCAATCCAATATCATTTTAATAAAACCTTAAATTACAATTTATGTAAACTAAATATTCCTTTTAATTTATTTACTTGAAATATTCATTTAATCACTTAAAATCAAAAATCAAGTTATAAATCATATCTTTAAAATCTCAAATTTAATAAGTTTCAAATCAGTTTTATTTAAGAAAAATTCAAATTAATTTCAAATTAATTTCTATTTCTCTTTCCAACTTAATTTATTAAAATTATTATAAAATCTATATTAAAGATATAATATCTAAAAATCAATATTTATTAAAACCACATATATTTCTTTTCAAAACAATGGAAATCATTTTCAAAATATATATATATAGACCAACGGTGCCTGTATATAATTTTCTATCCTATGGTCAAGTGATACAGATATTTATCATTTCAATCCGCAATTTAAATATATACGGGTATATATCTTTTCAACCCACAATCCCAAATTCAATTCAATGAAAATCGCTTGGGTTTATCATTTCAACCCATAACGATTTTCTCCTATTCTTCCAGATCGTTCGGGTATGTATCATTTCAACCAATAGGGAATTTTATACTAACAGAGAACTTGCAGAGTGAGAACAGTTATGATAATAATATAACATATCAACAACAGAGATATATCATCAATAACAAATTAAATAAAATATAAACAATAGGATATGGTGTCATATCCCATAAGTGAACAATTTCAGATAATAGCATATCATATATAGAAATAATAAAATTAACACTTCAATTTAGCAGCATATTTCAATTGCCGTTTCAATTGAAATCAAATTTAATAAATATAAGAACGTTAATCGTGAGTGATTTCTCAACTTTCGAGGTTAGAGAGAAGCACGAGAATGAGATGAGTTATGAATCCAAAGCAAGGTGATATGGGCACGAATTTGACGATCAAAGCTGATGACAAGGAATCGATGAAATCAAATCGGATTTGGATCGATGAATATAATTAACAGACTATACATATGGCTACCATATTAAATTTATATATGTAAACCATTAAAACTTACATCCAAGTTATATTTTAAAACACATATATACATATTTTATAAATTGCCTAAAACAATTTAAACATATAGTTAAAATATATACATAACTTATAAAATAGAACACTAAACATATGATAATGACTTTAACAGGCTACTATGAAAGGTGTATATATATATAGGCTGTAACTAAGCAATATTCAAGATTATAAAGCATGAAAAATATAGTACTATAAACTTATAAAACACTGTAACAACTAGATAAAAAGAAAAATATATGAACTAAACCAGTCAATATATATCTAAACTTATACGGTGTAAAACTAATATATATAGACTAGAGCCAGTAAATACTTATATATAACAAAAGTATAAATATATATAAACTTGTATACTCTTTTATATACACTAGTTATAACTTTAAGATTTAAATCTATTACAAAATACAACCAAGCAAAATCATATAGGAACTTATGTCTGATACATATATATACGAACAAATATATACAGTTTTTTTTATATGGAAAAACGGTTCTTCTTCCCTATAGTAGCTATATATACTTACATATATACACCTTAAAACAATTATTTGATAACAACTATATATATATATAACACTTCGCATATAGACACACAAGCCAAATATGTATAAATAAATATATATATATATATACACAAATACAATACTTTTATTTCAAGTCCAGTATACAGTAATCTGTAAGTACATACATGAACAAAATAGCTAGACTAATATATATACCACTTTAAGCAAAATATGATTTAACACTGTTATAACTGACTCATATAAAATAACTACAAATATATATATATATATATACAAAACATTATTTTATGTTTAACTTTATATATACATAATATATTAGAATGATATATATACCTTAAATGAAGGAGGCTAAGGGGAGACCGAGGTGAAGTACTCGGCAAGGAAACTTTGGCTTGGGTGTAGCGTGAGGCTGGGCAACTGGAAGGGGTCGGAGGCGATTGGTAGGGCGAATGTGTGAGAGGCTACTGAGGAGGCCGAAGGGAAGGCTGCGCGAAGAAACGGGGTGGCGACCTTGTTGGGTTTCTCGACGATGGATGGAGGCTCGGGCAGTTCGCAAGAGAGGGAGGCCGAGGGGAGAGCTGGGTCGGGTTTGGAGATGCAGCGGGCCAGGGAAGTGGGAAAGTGGAGGAGGAAGGTTTTGGGACGTTGAAGGGAAAGTCGGCAATAGAAAGATGAGTGAGGAGGCAGATGAAATCCAAAGGAAGAAGCAGGTTTCTCTTTGAACGAATATAAATATAAATAAAGTAATTTCAACGGTCGAGCCCTTGATTCAGGTGAAAATTGTTAAAGCAATTTATTGATGCTTGGAGTGTAGGCTAAGGTTTGAAATGCAAAGGGAAAATAAAAAGTCAAATTTTTTCTCTTTTGTTCGGTACCAATACGACACTGTTTGTCGTTTTCGTCGCGTACCGGACTTCAAAATACAATAGTAGATATACTACGAGATCAACACTACGATACGATCAGAAAGGTACACATATATCAGTGGTACGATCTAACTATCAAAAGTCGATAATCGGTACTGAAAATGCTGTAAATCTGTCAGAAATAAGATAAAGGGGGCAATAGCCATCCAAATTTGAAGAAACGAAATATGACGTCTCACTCAAAAGATGATTTAAAAATTTATCGTATAAAAATATTCAAGTTTGGAAAACATTTTATTATCATCAAATAGTAACTGATTTAAATTATAAATAAAACTACATAATAAAATAAACATCAATATTATCAGATGAAAATTTACCATTTGCTATATTTAAGTGGACGTAATCCAAATATCAAAAAAAATTATTTCCAAATTTAATTATTTAAAATTTCACAAAAATTCATTTAATTATGTTATTAAAACCATTAAAATTTACGGGTTTTTACACTCTCTCCCACTCAAAACTTTTCGTCCCCAAGAAGGAAGGAGGTAGGAGAATAGAAACAACCAGAAAGAAAATAGATTGAAATACAACAATACACAATTAATTTAAACTATATAAACCCCATTTATTTAAAATTGGTGTATATTCAATTAATTGATTCCAATTTAGTTTATTCAATCAATTAAATTTATAGTGTTCACATTTGATTGATTTCATTTCCATATATTTTCATTCAATTGATTTGTTTCAAATTTATTAACATTTATTACAAAAAATTTCACAACGATTTTTTTTATTTTACTCATTTATTAAATTTATTAGATCAACTATAGTTAATTCCACCTCAACACTCAACTTCAACTATTTAAAACCATATAGATTTCAATTTTAAATAAATTAATGTTCAACAATTTGGTTTAATCCATTTTATTCAACTAATAAATAGTCATTCAATTTAAAATTGATTTTCTTTCATTTTATCAACATTTCTTTCAAACAAATTCATTTTTAAATTAACTCATTTATTTTATCCCTTTATCTTCAGCTAAGTTGATTCCACTAAAATTCAAGTTCACTATTCTTAAGGTCATATTTATCTACTTAAATAGTCTTCCCTTTTATTTACCTAATTTATTTCACTTAACATATTTTGCAACATATATTAGATGTATACAATTTATAACCATATATTATTCAGCCAATTAATTCTCTTTTTATTGTCCAATTCATCATTCAATTTATTATCTATAAATTATCTTAACAAAATATCATTTGATATCCTATTACTTATGTCCTTGTGTATATTATCCAATTAGATTCTAATTACATTTAAAATTTTCTAGGTAAGGTTATATTAATGTTCTGAGTGCAATTAAATACTATACAAATCTTTCTTTAATTTCATCCCTTTTTTTTTATTAAGCGAGATTTTAGCTTGAACAATTTATTACTTAAGTTTCCTTCTTGTACAACTCTTTATTATACCCTAACATGTTAACCTTTTGAAGTTTTAGGCAAGTTATATATATTAGAATGCAATTCAGTGTTATACAAACAAGTTTTATTCATAATCCAACTATTTCAAGTTGGTTTAATTTCATTTATCATTTCAGATATTCCAATTATTCAAAAAAAAATTCACTTTATTTCAATAATCGAAACCATTTCTTAATATGAAACTTAAGATTCAAATTTTTGGTTTCACTTCAAACTATTTTGAATTAATTATATACACATATATTATATAAATCAAATCATATTCAAGAATTTCAAATCAAATCCATTTTCCAAAACAAAAGTGTAGCAAAGCTACTAACTTATTTCTCCACTTTGAAACTCGAAAATGAATGTCGATGATGCTGCAATCATCACCGAAATTATTTTCCAACGACAAATGGGGGAGAGTACAGGTTTTAAACTTTAAAATTATTCTTTTGAAACAATTCCTATTCGAAAATACTTTTATATATATGAAATATAACTCTACATAAAATTAATTCATTTACAAATTTCAAAAACAATATTATGTCAGCTTGCTCTGTTCAAGTGTTTTGGAATTCCTATCGATAGCGTTAGATCGAAACCCAAAATTCAAACTTAACATCTTAAACAACATAATATAAAAAAAATTTAATTACAAAATACACTCCCTCATAAGACGATTCAAAATTTTGATTTTAAAACAAAGATAGAGATTCAAATTGAGATGGACCCTAGTCAAAGAGAATTCTAACTATGAAGATAGACTCGAAAAGAATATAAGATAATTAAATAATAGAAGAGAAAAGATGGATAGACTTATATAAATCGCGGGTGACCTTAACCGGGTCAGCCGAGATTCCAGGAGTAAGATCGATGCAGAAATTCAATTTCCCGCTTGAGAGGGAAAGAAGTGACATCACCAAAACATCAGGATATTTCTTGATTATTAGGGTGTAGTCAAGATCACCAAGCTGAGTATCAAACGAAAAATAGTTTTACCTACATAACCGAAGGCGTTCGACGTTCAATAAGAAGAGAATTTCCCGGATCGTCTACTAAGAAACGGTTCGGGCATGATAGGAAAATAACAACATCGTAAACCGAGGACATAGAAATCTTCGGTGAATCGACGCCTATTGTAAAGGAGTTTCACCCCTTTACAAATCATACTAATATTGTCGGAACAAAAGTGGAGTTATGAGATGCTCCAGTATCAAGAAGAACACGAATAGGGGGTGACAAGAATGGATTTCAGAACGGATGGAAGTTCAAAAAATTCAAAGGAAACCGAGTCAAAGAGGAAGAGATTCAAGCTCGAACGAAGGTGATTCTGTAATTAAATTTACTCTATATACTAAGTTTTGCCTAAAACCAGAGCTCTGATACTAACTGTAACGACCCGCAATTTCGTTCCATTCGCATTCGAACATGTTGGAATTGAGTTGCTCAAAATATCAGATTGTTAATTTATATGCAAAACTCAGCATATACAGTAAATAAATCAATCACAGAATCACAAACACAGAGTAATATAACAATAAGAAGCGGAATAGATAAATAGTGGTTCATGAAGCTACTATATAAACAATAGTTTGAAATAAAATACAACAGAATATCTCAAATACAGTGTAGTCTCGAATATAAACAGATGACAAATCTGACAAGCAACTGCATAGTTGGAAGCTGAATAGATATAGAAGGATCTCCCAGTGAAGCTCTAACTCTAACGGTGAGTCTCAAATGCTGTGACACTCAGTCTGACCCGAGCGTAAAGCAAAACACAAAACACTTGAGTCAGGATTAACATTCTTATATTAATAAATTCAACTCAAGTGAAATGTCAACTGAAATATAAGTAACTTAAAGGATGTTTGGGATTTACATCCTCTAAGGATCCATGGAACTATCTACTATGTAGTAATATACGCTATTATAATATGTCTATAGTAAAGTAAAAGTATTAAAATAGCGTTAAGGCGTTACCCATATCCCCTTTAACACATTTTTATATATTCTCATAATCTATACGGTACCGTAATTCCTTCGTAAACTAGAGAGCTATCAGAGGGCACTCCATAGGTATGGTACAAACCAAACTTGTAGAAGGCGCGATAGGGCATGCGATAAGGCACTCGAGGCAATGCCAGGGTAGATATGCCGTTTGCGGATCAAGACTGGTGGTAACGCATAGCAGCTACTACCGCCCAACTTGTGACAAACTCCCAAAATCAAAGGGTGCATCCAATCAAATCACAAAAGCAATAGAATGGTATCGAAGAAATGTGTCTAATATGAGGAATGACCTCACTTGGCCCGGCATGGGTCCTGTTTTAGCCACATCAAGCCGACTCACAGGAGTCAGGGCAACGTAAATACCATATAGAATCGCCACCAAACCATCCTACTTCATTCTGGAATCTCCACCACGTACATAGTTGTTAAAGTGGTTTTCGGTATTGGCAGAGAGTATGACAATAACCGATCTCGATCTCCTTAACAGCCAACCGTTATTATAACATCGCGATCATTTCATTTCAAATCATATTTCAAAACCAAAATATTATATCCATTTCAAAACCATATCAATGCGATATCATTATTCACTCAAATAATATTCATTTCAAAAATCATAATACTTTCCAAAATTTTAACACTTCTGAAATTATAACATTTTTGAAACCATAACACTTAGGAAATCATAACACTTGGAAATCATAACACTTTGAAAATTCATAGCACTTTGAAATCATATTACTCGCACTTAAACAGTTTAGATATTAAATAGTATATATAATAAAATAGTTTATATAATAAAATAATTTATAAAATTAAATAGTTTATAAAATAAATAATTAGTATATTAAAAATAGTTAAAAATTAAAATAGTTTATATTTAATTAATTTATAAAGTAAAATATTAAAATAGTTTTAAATATATTTTAAAATACTTTATATAATAAAATAGTTTCCTTAAATTTCAAAAATCGATTCAGATCAACTCGAATTCCAAAATTCAATTCAATTTAATCTCAATTCACCAATTTCAATTCAGTTCAAACCATTTAAAATTTATATCGATTTCAAATACATATGTAAACTACAATTTAAACCATTTCAATTTCAATAGATTTCAAAGCTTAAATTCATTTATATTTCAAATTCAACCTTACCATTTCTTTTATATTCAAAAATTCACTTAGTCAATCCAATATCATTTAAATAAAACCTTAAATTACAATTTATGTAAACTAAATATTCCTTTTAATTTATTTACTTAAAATATTCATTTAATCACTTTAAATGAAAAATCAAGTTATAAATCATATCTTTAAAATCTCAAATTTAATAAGTTTCAAATTGTTTTTATTTAAGAAAAATTCAAATAAATTTCTATTTCTCTTTCCAACTTAATTTATTAAAATTATTATAAAATCTATATTAAAGATATAATATCTAAAAATCAATATTTATTAAAACCACATATATTTCTTTTCAAAACCTTAGAAATCATTTTCAATATATATATATATATATACCAACGGTGCATGTATATAATTTTCTATCCTATGGTCAAGTGATACGGATATTTATCATTTCAATCCGCAATTTAAATATATACGGGTATATATCTTTTCAACCTGCAATCCCAAATTCAATTCAATGAAAATCGCTTAGGTTTATCATTTCAACCCATAACGATTTTCTCCTATTCTACCTGATCGTTCGGGTATGTATCATTTCAACCCATAGGGAATTTTATACTAACTGGGAACTTGCAAAGTGAGAACAGTTATGATAATAATATAACATATCAACAACAGAGATATATCATCAATAACAAATAAAATAAAATATAAACAATAGGATATGTTGTCATATTCCACAAGTGAACAATTTCAGATAATAACATATCATGTCTAGCAATTATAAAATTAACAGATCAATTTAGCAGCATATTTCAATTGTCGTTTCAATTGATATCAAATTTAATAAGTATAAGAACGTTAATCGTGAGTGGTTGCTCACCTTTAAAAGTTAGAGAGAAGCACGAGAATGAGATGAGTTACGAATCCAAAGCAAGGTGAGATGGGCACGAATTTGACGATCAAAGCTGATGATAAGGAATCGACGAAATCAAATCAGAACTGGATCGATGAATGTAATTAACAGACTATACATATGGCTGCCATATTAAATATATATATGTAAACCATTAAAACTTACATCCAAGTTATATTTTAAAACACATATATACATATTATATAAATTGCCTAAAATCAATTTAAACATATAGTTAAAATATATACATAGCTTATAAAATAGAACACTAAACATATGATAATGACTTTAACAAGGCTACTATGAAAGGTAAATATATATATAGGTTGTAACTAAGCAATACTCAAGATTATAAAGCAAGAAAAATATAGTACTGTAAACTTATAAAACAGTGTAACAACTAGATAAAAAGAAAAATATATGAACTAACTTTATATATACAGAATATATTAGAATGATATATATACCTTAAATGAAGGAGGCTAAGGGGAGGATGAGGTGAAGTACTTGGTAAGGAAACTTTGGCTTGGGTGTTACGTGAGGGTGGGCAACTGGAAGGGGTCGGAGGCGATTAGTAGGGCGAATGGGTGAGAGGCTGCTGAGGAGGCCGAAGGGAAGGTTGTGCGGAGAAGTGGGGTGGCGGCCTTGCTGGGTTGCTCGGCGATGGATGGAGGCTCGGTCAGTTCGTAGGAGAGGGAGGCCGAGGGGAGAGCTGGGTCGGGTTTGGAGAGGCAGCGGGCCAGGGAAGTGGGAAAGTGGAGGAGGAGACTTGGAAGAAAGAGAGAGGGAGGAAGAAGGTTTTGGGACGTTGAAGGGAAAGTCGGCAATAGAAAGTTGAGTGAGGAGGCAGATGAAATCCAAAGGAAGAAGCAGGTTTCTCTTTGAACGAATATAAATATAAATAAAGTAATTTCAACGGTCCAACCCTTGATTCAGGTGAAAATTATTAAAGCAATTTATTGATGCTTGGAGTGCACGGCTAAGGTTTGGAACGCAAAGGGAAAATAAAAAGTCAAATTTTTTCTCTTTTGTTCGGTACCGATACGACACTGTTTGTCGTTTCCGTCGCGTACCGGACTTCAAAATACAGTAGTAAATATACTACGGAGATCAACACGACGATAAGATTAGAATGGTACACATATATCAGTGGTACGATCATCCTATCAAAAGTCGATAATCGGTACCGAAAATGCTGCAAATCTGTCAGAAATAAGATAAAGGGGGCAATAGCCGTCCAAATTTGAAGAAACTAAATATGACGTCTCACTCAGAATATGATTTACAAATTCATCGTATAAAAATATTCAGGTTTGGAAAACATTTTATTATCATCAAATAGTAACTGATTTAAATTTTAAATAAAACTACATAATAAAATAAACTTCAATATTATCAGATGAAAATTTACCATTTGCTATATTTAAATGGACATAATCCAAATATCAAAAAAAATTCCAAATTTAATTATTTAAAATTTTGCAAAAATTCAGTTAATTACGTTATTAAAACTATTAAAATTTATGGGTCGTTACACTCTCAGCCACACAAAACTTTTCGTCCCCGAGAAGGAAGGAGGTAGGAGAATAGAAACAACCAGAAAGAAAAAAGATTGAAATACAACAATACACAATTTATTTAAACCATATAAACCCCATTTATTTAAAATTGGTTTATATTCAATTAATTGATTCCAATTCAGTTTATTCAATCAATCAAATTTATGGTGTTCACATTTGATTGATTTCATTTCCATATATTTTCATTCAATTGATTTGTTTCAAATTTATTAACATTTATTACAAAAAATTTAACAACAAAATTTGTTTTATTTTACTCATTTATTAAATTTATTAGATCAACCATAGTTAATTCCACCTCAACATCCAACTTCAACTATTTAAAACTATATAGATTTCAATTTTAAATAAATTAATATTCAACAATTTGGTTTAATCCATTTTATTCAACTAATAAATAGTCATTCAATTTAAAATTGATTTTCTTTCATTTTATCAACATTTCTTTCAAACAAATTCAATTTTAAATTAACTCATTTATTTTATCCATTTATCTTAAGCTAAGTTGATTCCACTAAAATTCAAGTTCACTATTCTTAAGGTCATATTTATCTACTTAAATAGTCTTCCCTTTTATTTACCTAATTTATTTCACCTAACATATTTTGCAACATATATTAGATGTATACAATTTATAACCAAATATTATTCAACCAATTAATTCTCTTTTTATTGTCCAATTCATCATTCAATTTATTATCTATAAATTATCTTAACAAAATATCATTTGACATCCTATTACTTATGTCCTAGTGTATATTATCCAATTACATTCTAATTACATTTAAACTTTTCTAAGTTATATTAATGTTTCTGAGTGCAATTAAATACTATACAAATCTTTCTTTAATTTCAACCCTATTTTTTATTAAGCGAGATTTTAGCTTGAACAATTTATTACTTAAGTTTCCTTCTTGTACAACTCTTTATTATACCCTAACATGTTAACCTTTTGAAGTTTTAGGCAAGTTATATATATTAGAAGGCAATTCAGTGTTATACAAACAAGTTTTATTCATAATCCAACTATTTCAAGTTGGTTTAATTTCATTTATCATTTCACATATTCCAATTATTCAAAAAAAATCACTTTATTTCAATAATTGAAACCATTTCTTAATATGAAACTTAAGATTCAAATTTCCGGTTTCACTTCCAACTATTTTGAATTAATTATATACACATATATTATATAAATCAAATCATATTCAAGAATTTCAAATCAAATCCATTTTCCAAAACAAAAGTGTAGCAAAGCTACTAACTCATTTCTCCACTTTGAAACTCGAAAATGAATGTCGATGATGCTGCAGTCATCACCGAAATTATTTTCCAACGTCAATGGAGGAGAGTACAGGTTTTAAACTTTAAAATTATTCTTTTGAAATAATTTCTATTCGAAAGTTCTTTTATATATATGAAATATAACTATATATAAAATTATTTCATTTACAAATTTCGAAAACAATATTGTGTCAACTTGCTCTGTTCAAGTGTTTTGGAATTCCTATCGATAGCGTTAGCCAGACGAATCGATCCAAACCCAAAATTCAAATTTAACATCTCAAACAACACAATATAAAACATTTTTAATTACAAAATACACTCCCTCACAAGACGATTCAAATTTTTGATTTTAAAACAAAGATAGAGATTCAAATTGAGATGGACCCTAGTCAAAGAGAATTCTAACTACGAAGATAGACTCGAAAAGAATATAAGATAATTAAATAACAGAAGATAAAAGATGGATAGACTTATATAAATCGCGGGTGAACTTAACCGGGTCAGCCAAGATTCCAGGAGTAAGATTGATGCAGAAATTCAATTTCCCGCTTGAGAGGGAAAGAAGTGACTTCACCAAAACATCAGGATATTTCTTGATTAACAGGGTGTAGTCAAGATCACCAAGCTGAGTATCAAACGAAAAATAGAACTGGCTACATAACCGAAGGCGTTCGACATTCAATAAGAAGAGAATTTCCCGGATCGTCTACTAAGAAACTGTAACGACCCAGAATTTTGAACAAATTAAATTGAGAATATTTAATTTATTTTAAATATTTGAACGGTGATTTAATTAGAATTCCCGATATAACTTTGAATTTGTCGATTAAATTATAAAATTTAATCTATTGAATGTTGAATAAAAATTCGAATCTTCAATTTTAAACTGGAGAAAAATATTTCTAAAGCTTTTAAAATTCGCATTGATAATATTGAAGATAATAGAAGCTTCAGAATCGAATTTGAAAATGATTTGTTCAGTTTTGAAATCATTCGAATCGATATTTAAAAATAGTGTTTCGAAACACAGTCTCGGAATTCGACGAAACCAGTTCCATTGGGTCCGGAATATTGAATTATTCCCGGATTTCAAATTTCGTATTGATCGGAATTGTTATGTGATCGTACGATAAGCAAAACGCGCTGATATAATATAACAAGATATTTTTGAATATAAAAATATAAATTTTTAATCAACAGCTACCCTATAATTTTGCAATGCCGACCTACTCTCTGTTGAATCCCGTTCTTTGTCCCCCCATTGCTTTACAAATCTCACGTAGAGGATCCCTCTCTCAAATTTTAAATAATCTCGCAAGTTGTTTCAATGGCAGAATGAAATCTCGTTTCCCTCTATTGTTTTCATTCCAACAATTCAAATGGGAACTAACGAAGAGAAAAAATATGGCGAGCATCAGCAAATCAAATAAAAGAAAATCCAATTCGTCCCTCTATTCTTCGGTCCCCATTCGAAAAAATTAGATCCCACTTCCCCTTCTTCGTTGAATCACTCGCGACATCAAGGGGGCACGCGGAAATTAGGCGATCGAAGACTTGGGTTCGGCCTCGTTGAAGTGCGGCACAGGGCGGCAAGCTATGGGGATGCTCGAGAGTCGCGCTCGCGTGAAGCTCACGACTAGGGTATCGCTGTGAGGTTGGAAGGATGTAGGGGGTCGCGAAAGTAGTGCAGAGCACGGAGTCGCGACAGCGCTCGTATGCGTAGGGGACGGCGAGTTCTGGTGATGTCGAGCAAGGCTGATTGATTTCGCGATCGAATTTTAGGGCACGGCATCATTGGAGTCGCGTGGATCGACGATGAGATTTATGGTGGCGTTCGATGGAAGTCGGCGGCAAACCGGAGTGGTCGATCCCGTGAACAAAGCTAGGGTTTCGTTCGAACTCGACAGTAAGTATTTTTACAGATTTTATTCAATGATATTTTCGAGATAAATTTTGAGCAGTTTTAGGATTTTAGTATACTGTTTTTGAACGATTATATTGAAAGAAAAAAATGTTCAAACCTGTAGAGATTATTTTATATGCAGTATAAAAAAATGAAAATAAAATAAAATTTGGTTATTTTAGTTACTAGAAAAAATTATAAACGATGAAATATATATTTATATGCAGAAATGTATTTTAAATGTTAACGATAGTAACAGAAAATTTTAAAAGATTGAAGTTATATGAAAATAGATTTTTCGATATATATATTAATTTAAATACATAATTTAAATTGAAATAGGAATGTACATATAGATAGAATGGTAAAAAGAAGTATCAACTAAATCAAAAATTATTAAACGGAAATTAATTATTCAGTTGATTCAAATATTAATAAATTGTGTAAATATTTATACCAGGTCAAAAGATCGTGAAAAACAAACTGGAGTTGAAATTGGATTGCAAATATAAAAAGGTGAGATTTTTCTCACTCAAAATTAATTGCAGTTTTTGACTGATTGATTGCTATTGGATGTGATATTAGATATAGTAGGATATATCTATATATATATAGCAATATATACATATTGGCATATGTATATATTGGATTGATTGATTTCCCGCCTCGTATAGCGGATGAGACCCTATTGCGCCGTTAGTAAGCGGATGATATTTTATAAATCCCATATACCGCGATATTCCACCTCGAAGTGGAATTGGTATTGTGCTAACGTCTTTGGATGCAGGGAAACAGGTTGGAGGGATCCAACTGGATTCCTCAATTGTATTTATTTTTTTAAAGATATTGATGTATATTCTGTTATCATATTGATATATGATGTTTGTTGTTGTGATTGACTAATTGGTGCTGTTGCATCATCGGATTCAGTTTTGAAGTTTAAAAATAACGACTTTTACTTTAAAAGGATTTTAAAGTGATTTTTGGAAGTAGACGTTTTATTTAATTTTTGAATTAATAAATAAACGTTCAGATTTTAAAGTTATAAAAGTTAAGATTTGTGAATTATAACCAAAAGGTAATTTCTTTTGAATAAATAGTTAAGAAATTTATAAAATGGTTTTAATTGGAATTTTTGAATTATAAAAAACGATGTATGTAAAAGATGTACAAGATTGATATTTATAACTTTAAAATGTTGGTATTATAAAACGAGTTTTTATAAGCGTTAAAATGAATTTTTAAGAATTTATAAATAAATGAAATTTATAAATTGTGAACTTATAAATGGAAATGATTTTGTAATATAAAGGAATTATAAGTATTTAACTTATAATTATGGATTGTTGGTATAAGATTTGAGTTATGAATCGAATTGTTAATAAAGGAGATTTATTAAATTGAAGTTGTTAGAAAATAGAAATAGAATTTATAAACGTTGTTTTATAAATTCGAAATCAATTGGATTTGATAAATTAAATATAGAAGGTTGTTAAAGGAGATATATTCGCGATTTTGGATAGCGAATTATTATTGAAATAAAATGTGTAGAAAATAGTGAAATGTAATTAGTGAAGTATATTCATGATTTTGGATAGTGAATATATCGTTAAGTAAAATGGATAGTTTTGGAAAAGTGACATTGAAAATGAAGTTAAACATTTAAAGATGTTTTTAAAATGTATTATGATATCGAATACATAGATTTCAACATTTTTATTGTTGAAATAGACGTTTTCGAAAAATAAGGAAATGGTGGACTATAACACTGTTGTTATAGTAAATGATTTCCGAAAGGAAATGTTTTATATAGTATTGGGATTTATACATCTATCTTAATTCCGAATCCCTATACTAGTGATTTTGAGTCGTCGTAACGATGTTTTACGTAACATTCGTTTTGACTCAGATAAATGTGTTATAGAAATAGATTTCCTTAAAGAATGAAATATATACTTAACATTTATTTAAGTATATCGAATATTTTCAAATGTTGAAAATAAATAGATTTGTGAATTACTTATTTTTAAATAAGTATGGAATTGCTTTTCAAAACTGAAATGAAACGTTTTTGAGAATTTACCTTCTTAAAGATAAATTGAAATTGAATATTTGAAAACGATTGAAAACGTATATTAGTAGATATTTTGAAAGATATAAATTCACTATGGAATTTATAAAAGAAATGGGAATTCGTTTTAAAAATAAATAAACGTTGATTTATTTTTGAAGTGGAAATGTTATATCTAGTAAAGATATTTTTGGAAAATAAATAATTTGGAAAATTAGTTGGACTCTGATGATGTTGCGCATCTTTATTGATAGTTAAATAACCGACTATTAATAATTACCTTGAATGGTATTTGTTGTGAATTGGATGAATTTGAATGCCACACTTATTTTTGAGTAATCGCTCACTATTCGGGTTAACCGGGAAAGGACCATGGGGTCGTATAACCCATTCTGAATATGTGATACGTCGTTATGAATTGCATTCGAAGACTGGTGTTGAAAACCGGATATTTTTGAAAACGGAAGGATTACCGTCGAGTTACTCTACATCGGCTGATCTCCGATTTAGAGGTTTTATTACCCTTAGTGACGGGAAGTCCGGACGTGATTAGAAAATTATTCGGATAGGCAAGGGCTTCGTGAGAAGTGCCTTCGGTTCTGTTCGATCCCGGAACAGACTTGTATGGATTGTATGTCTGACGTTACAAATTGAGATATAAAGCTGATTTCTTTCAAATACATTTCTGTTGGTGGCGGAGAATTTATTCTCTTAGCTTAACACCCTTCTCTGAGACGTACGAGCTCAGAGGTTATGTAGTTGAAATTTATCAGCGATATACTCCCAATTTGGTAACGTGGCATACTGAGTGTTGCTGTGAAATGATCGTTGTTTGATCATTTGCGATATGATCATTTGTTTGATCTTATATCTTTGTGATCATAGGTTGATCATTTGTTTGACCCGAAGCATGACTTTTTGAGAAGCGTAGCTTTGTGGACGAGACTTCGTCGAGCCTCACACCCTGGAAATGGTCAAAACAGGAAGGATGCAGCAAGGTTATAGGGAGTAGCGCCCCTTAGTGTATGTCATTCCTTCTGGATAGAGGTGGTATCATGGTATGGAGCCTAGATACTTAACCTATGTTGATACTGCTTATTATGTGGTTTGTTGGAATCGGGGATCCTCGGGAAGATCGGTTACGATCGGGGGATGGCATACGCATGTCAGTAGCTACCTATTTTTGCAGAGGTAACCCGGCCTTGTGTTGGCAGAGATCCGGTTAGGTTCTCGGGACGTCATTCCAGAGGCGTTCCTTCGTGGCATAGGAAGTTCCTTAGCCTGACCATTTGTTGGAAATCCAAAGAAACAATACGAGCCTTGTACGGATTTAGTTGTAGAACCTATCATTCAACTATGGTGGCGCCCCACTGTTTGGATGGTAGCTATAGTAGGCATAGTTCGAAATGTCTATGCTGGCTAAGATTAATATTATACTTTCGAAATGTTTTCCACTATGCACTAATAATAATATCCAAAATGATTTGATTTTGCGTAGTAAGCATCTTTGACTAACATAAGAAGAAATCTCCTCCAAGTCTGCGTTTGCATTGTGTGTGTGGTGGGAGGTCTTATGGTAGTTTCATTTTCCAAAAGCATTGCGAATTTGTTTTATTTTCTTTGTGAAAAATAACTATTTTACGATCTCACACTAGTCACCATGACTGACTCGGAGTTTATTGTTTCCCTTCTAAACTCTGGGTGCCCACCAATTTCCACACGGGCAGCCTAGAGTTATGTTATCAGGATATTCTGGATATTCTGGAGCTTTGGAAGCAAGCTGGATGGCGAAACGTATCACCTATACTTTATTTTATTCCGCTGTGTATTCTGTATGAGGACAAGTTATATAACTGTTCATTGTTGTATATTGACTCTGATTGATGTATGTATAAACTGATATAGTTCTTTGTTTTAAAAGACTAGTAATTATCTATTGTATATTGTTCCGCTGCGATGTGTAAGATTCTGATATTGTTTTCTGTTCTGATGTTGTTCTGTTGTTCTTCTTTCTTCTCTTCTTCTTCTTCTGCCTTTTTCTTCTTTTTTTAGAACCCCTCAGGGTTCGTATTTCCATGCCCCTTGAGTTAATCAATGGAGATTAGTGTTTAATCAAGGAGTACGGATTTGCGGGTCTTGACAGAAACGGTTCGGACTTGATAGGAAAATAACAACATCGTAAAACGAGAACATAGAAATCTTCGGTGAATCGACGCTTGTTGTAAAGGAGTTTCACCACTTTACAAATCATACTAAGATTGTCGGAACAAAAGTGGAGTTATGGGATGCTCCAGTATCAAGAAGAACACGAATAGGGGGAGACAAGAATGGATTTCAAAACGGATGGAAGTTCCAAAAATTCAAAGGAAACCGAGTCAAAGAGGAAGAGATTCAAGCTCGAAAGAAGGTGATTCTGTAATTAAATTTACTCTATATACTAAGTTTTGCCTAAAACCAGAGCTCTGATACCAACTGTAACGACCCGCTATTTCGTTCCATTCGCATCCGCACATGTCGGAATTGAGTTGCTCATAATATCAGATTGTTAATTTATATTTGGCAAAACTCAGCATATACAGTAAATAAATCAATCACAGAATCACACACACAGATTAATATAACAATAAGCAGCGGAACAGATAAACAGTAGTTCATTAGGTTACTATATAAACAACAGAGTTTGAAATAAAATACAACAGAATATCTCAAATACAGTGTAGTCTCGAATACAAACAGATGACAAATTTGACAAGCAACTGGATAGCTGGAAGCTGAATAGATTTAGAAGGATCTCCAAGTAAAGCTCCAACTCCAACGATGAGTCTCAAATGTTGTGACACTCAGTCTGACCCGAGCGTAAAGCAAAACACAAAACACTCGAGTCAGGATTAACATTCTTATATTAATAAATTCAACTCAAATGAAATGTCAACTGAAATATAAGTAACATAAAGGATGTTTGGGATTTCCATCCTCTAAGGATCCATGGAACTATCTACTATGTAGTAATATATGCTATTATAATATGTCTATAGTAAAGTAAAAGTATTAAAATAGCGTTAAGGCGTTACCCATATCCCCCTACCACATTTTTATATATTCCCATAGTCTATACAGTACCGTAATTCCTCCGTAAACTGGAGGGCTATCAGAGGGCACTCCATAGGTATGGTACAAACCAAACTCGTAGAAGGTGCGATAGGGCATGCGATAAGGCACTCGAGGCAATGCCAGGGTAGATATACCGTTTGCGGATCCGGACTGGTGGTAACACATAGCAGCTACTACTGCCCACCTCGTGACACACTCCCAAAATCAAAGGGTGCACCCAATCAAATCACAAAAGCAATAGAATGGTATCGAAGAAATGTGTCCGATAGGAGGAATGACCTCACTTGGCTCGGCATGGCTCCTGCTTTAGCCGCATCAAGCCGACTCACGGGAGTCGGGGCTATAAATACCATATAGAATCGCCACCAAACCATCCTACTTCATTCTCGAATCTCCACCACGTACACAATTGTTAAAGTTGTTTTCGGTATTGGCAGAGAGTATGATAATATCCGATCCCGGTCTCTTTAACAACCAACCGTTATTATAACACCGCGGTGATTTCATTTCAAATCATATTTCAAAACCAAAATATCATATCCATTTCAAAACCATATCAATACGATATCATTATTCACTCAAATAATATTCATTTCCAAAATCATAATACTTTCCAAAATTTTAACAATTCTGAAATTATAACATTTTTGAAACCATAACACATAGGAAATCATAACACTTGGAAATCATAACACTTGGAAATCATAACACTTGGAAATCATAACACTTTGAAAATTCATAACACTTTGAAATCATATTTCTCCCACTTAAACAGTTTAGATAATAAAATAGTATATATAATAAAATAGTTTATATAATAAAATAGTTTATAAAATAAATAATTAGTATATTAAAAATAGTTAAAAATTAAAATAGTTTATATCTAATTAATTTATAAAGTAAAATATTAAAATAGTTTTAAATATATTTTAAAATACTTTATATAATAAAATAGTTTCCTTAAATTTCACAAATCAATTCAGATCGACTCGAATTCCAAAATTCAATTTAATTTAATCTCAATTCACCAATTTCAATTTAGTTCAAAACATTTAAAATTTATATCGATTTCAAATACATATATAAACTACAATTTAAACCATTTCAATTTCAATAGATTTTAGAGCTTAAATTCATTTATATTTCAAATTAAACCTTACCATTTTTTTTATATTCAAAAATTCACTTAGTCAATCCAATATCATTAAATAAAACCTTAAATTACAATTTATGTAAACTAAATATTCCTTTCAATTTATTTACTTGAAATATTCATTTAATCACTTTAAATCAAAAATCAAGTTATAAATCATATCTTTAAAATCTCAAATTTAATAAGTTTCAAATCGGTTTTATTTAAGAAAAATTCAAATAAATTTCTATCTCTTTCAAACTTAATTTATTAAAATTATTATAAAATCTATCTTAAAGATATAATATCTAAAAAATCAATATTTATTAAAACCACATATATTTCTTTTCAAAACCTTGGAAATCATTTTCAAAATATATATATATACCAACGGTGCCTGTATATAATTTTCTATCCTATGGTCAAGTGATACAGATATTTAGCATTTCAATCCGCAATTTAAATATATACAGGTATATACCTTTTCAACCCGCAATCCCAAATTAAATTCAATGAAAATCGCTTGGGTTTATCATTTCAACCCATAACGATTTTCTCCTATTCTACCAGATCGTTCGGGTATGTATCATTTCAACCAATGGGGAATTTTATACTAACAGAGAACTTGTAGAGTGAGAACAGTTATGATAATAATATAACATATCAACAACAGAGATATATCATCAATAACAAATTAAATAAAATATAAACAATAGGATATGGTGTCATATCCCACAAGTGAACAATTTCAGATAATAGCATAACATATATAGCAATTATAAAATTAACAGTTCAATTTAGCAGCATATTTCGATTGTCGTTTCAATTGAAATCAAATTTAATAAATATAAGAACGTTAATCGTGAGTTAATGTTCACCTTTCGAGGTTAGAGAGAAGCATGAGAATGAGATGAGTTACGAATCCAAAGCAAGGTGAAATGGGCACGAATTTGACGATCAAAGCTGATGACAAGGAATCGACGAAATCAAATCAGAACTAGATCGATGAATATATTTAACAGACTATACATATGGCTGCCATATTAAATTTATATATGTAAACCATTAAAACTTACATCCAAGTTAAATTGTGAAACACATATATACATATTATATAAATTGCCTAAAATCAATTTAAACATATAGTTAAAATATATACACAGCTTATAAAATAGAACACTAAACATATGATAATGACTTTAACAAGGCTACTATGAAAGGTATATATATATAGGCTGTAACTAAGCAATATTCAAGATTATAAAGCATGAAAAATATAGTACTGTAAACTTATAAAACTGTGTAACAACTAGATAAAAAGAAAAATATATGAACTAACTTTATATATACAGAATATATTAGAATGATATATATACCTTAAATGAAGGAGGCTAAGGGGAGGACGAGGTGAAGTGCTCGGCAAGGAAACTTTAGCTTGGGTGTTGCCTGAGGTTGGGCAACTGGAAGGGGTCGGAGGCAATTGGTAGGGCGAATGAGTGAGAGGTTGCTGAGGAGGCCGAAAGGAAGGCTGCGCGGAGAAGCGGGGTGGCGGCCTTACTGGGTTGCTCGGCGATGGATGGAGGCTCGGGCAGTTCGCAGGAGAGGGAGGCCGAGGGGAAAGCTGGGTCATGTTTGGAGAAGCAGCGGGCCAGGGAAGTGGGAAAGTGGAGGAGGAGACTTGGAAGAAAGAGAGAGGGAGGAGGAAGGTTTTGGGACGTTGAAGGGAAAGTTGGCAATAGAAAGATGAGTGAGGAGGCAGATGAAATCCAAAGGAAGAAGCAGGTTTCTCTTTGAACGAATATAAATATAAATAAAGTAATTTCAACTGTCCAGCCCTTGATTCAGGTGAAAATTATTAAAGCAATTTACTGATGCTTGGAGTGCATGGCTAAGGTTTGAAACACAAAGGGAAATTAAAAGTCAATTTTTTTCTCTTTTGTTCGGTACCGATACGACACTGTTTGTCGTTTCCGTCACGTACCGGACTTCAAAATACAGAAGTAAATATACTACGGAGATCAGCACGACAATACGATCAGAATGGTACACAAATATCAATGGTACGATCATCCTATCAAAAGTCGATAATCAGTACCGAAAATGCTGCAAATCTGTCAGAACTAAGATAAAGGGGGCAATAGTCGTCCAAATTCGAAGAAACGAAATATGACGTTTCACTCAAAATATGATTTACAAATTTATCATATAAAAATATTCAGGTTTGGAAATCGTTTTATTATCGTCAAATAGTAACTGATTTGAATTTTAAATAAAACTACATAATAAAATAAAATTCAATATTATTAGATTAAAATTTACCATTTGCTATATTTAAATGGACGTAATCCAAATATCAAAAAAATTATTTCCAAATTTAATTATTTAAAATTTCGCAAAAATTCAGTTAATTACGTTATTTAAACCATTAAAATTTACGGGTCGTTACATATAACCCCTTATATGAGCCGATCCTATCAGCCCCTTAATGGGCTTTAAACCCATTCAGAACTCGTATAAAATATTATGGAATTAAATATAATTTAACATTTATCGATATCATATATTTAATAGTATTTATTCATCAAATCCAAATCAAATTCTTAGAATTAATATTTCATAAATATTAATTAATTTAATTAATTTATAACAATTATAAATTAATTAAATCGTTTGATCAAAGAAGAATCCATCGTTTCGGTAGTATGACTCTTTAGGTGTAAAGTTGATGAGTGATTAATATCAAACTATTTGAATATTGACGTTCACACATCACTTTCAAATGTATATTGTAAAACCGTTTAATGAATTGTTTATGTAATTATTATATTTTATCATTCCGTTGTGAGATTCTGTGTATTGTTCTCTTCTCTTCTTATACTCTTAAACAAACTTCATTGATAATTTGTCTTTTTGGACGGTTTGAGTTAGACATGTGTGCTACAACAAAAAAGGTATTTGAAACTCCTTTATTTTATCTCTAAATAAAAGATTTTACCTCTACTTTATATTCGAGACCCATTTAAAGACCCATTTAAGACAAATAATGTTGTCTTTAAAATCGGGCCTCTAAATAAATAGAAACAAAAAATATTCATCTCTAAAATATTAAAGACCTCACTAATAATCTCAAGTAAGTTTCTAGAGTAGAAGCTCGTTATGGTTAAAAGCTAGGTCATACTACAAGCTTCCTGACATAGCATGCTTGATACTATTGTTATTTTGAGAAGAAGCATTCATGCATCATGTTCATTTTGAGATAGAACGTTTTCTTGAAGGTTCAATGCTTGATAGTTTCCAAGTTGATCTTGTGTCGTATGTCTCAATAGTTGCACGAAAGATCCAATTTAGTGCAGAAAGTTTCCAAAATTTGATTGAGGCATATGCATAGTCTGATATTTTTTCTTGTGTTTGTTGACAAGTAATAAATTGTGGTTTCAATTGATAAAGTGATTGAGAAGGCAGCCTTTGTGGTTATCACAAAGGCCAACCAAGCTAAATTTTGATCCACCGTCGATTTTTATACAATAAAATTTGGATTTGGAGTTGGAAGGTACTCAATTGATATGTCCAAAGAAATTTACAATGTTCCTAGCTTATCTCTAATCTGGGGCTTTACACAGAAGGTTCCTATTTCTGATGTTATTACAAGAAAAGTCCATGTAGCAATGAGTATGTAAATTTGGTCTCTGTTTTTTCTAAATTAGAAAACGCAAACTAGCTTGCGCTTTCCTGATATAAAATGCAAGTTAACTTGTGCTTTTCAAAAAATATAATTTTTTTAAAAAAAATTCAATTTCAGAAAGCCCAAACTAACTTGCAGTAAAACTTCCAGTGACATCATATGCATTCATAGTGCATTGTAGGAAATGTGCAGTTGCAATAGCAAACCAGATTTATGAACTTTGGTTGTGATACCTTGTAAGAGATTATGCTATAAAGAAACTGAAATTGGCGTGAAAGAAAATAGGTAGAAGTGAATTTATAGGTAAAACCTGAAAAATAGTTGCTTTGAGGAAATTGAATTGTTTGTGGTTGACACATTAGACGGATGCATGCTATTGGTCGACCGCAAACAATTTAATTTTATAACGCTTTTTAAACTGGCCAATATAGTCATCGTTAAGTTCAGTATTTCTAATGCGTCCGATGTGTCGTAAGTTTAATCTGGACAGTTCATTATATGCCGACGTGCTTTATGCATGTAAAATAAATACTCCCTCCGTTTCTATATGTAAGATCTTTTACTAGTTTGCACAAGAATTAAGGAAGCAATCAATTAAGGAATTTTCTCTCTGAATTAACCTCTTTTCATGCACAATTCATTTATTACTCCTATTTTCATGCAGCACTTTATTACTCCCTTCACTTTATTACTCCTATTTTCATGCAGCACGTTTATTACTCCTATGTTCTCTTTCACTTTCTCATGCAACTGGCCAAAATCTGAAATTTCAAATTGCCAAAATCTGAAATTTCAAATTTTAGAATGGATGCAAAACTAAAATTATGTAGCTGTATTTGCTTATTTAAGAAGACAAAATTGTACAGGGAAACATATCCATGGCTTCAAGCAGTAGACATCAACATATTGACCTTAATTTCGTACCTACGAGAGATGAGGAAGAATTTCCATTTGAAGAAGAAAACAACTTGGATATGGAGGATCATGTTCCGGTAATAATTAGATCATCTTCTTTTGGAAATATAGTTCTCGATTTAAATATGGATCCGAATCAAGAGTCGGAGACTCCATTGCTTGAGTTAGATGTTGACCAATTGTTTGAAGAAGATGAACATTTTTCAGCTCAAAATACAGGTACATTTTAACTAAAATATTCATGCTAAAATATTCAGTTCCAAAATTCATACATTGAAGATGCGTCATCTCTATACTTTATACTTTAGGCACTGATTTGATTATGTTATACTTTAGGCTACTTTTTTATTTCTATTCAAAACATTCTTCTGCTCATTCACATTTTACCTGATCTTATTGAACACATTTTACCTACTCATTCACATTTTACCTATTCTTAGAATTAGTTCAAACTGCTAGTATTGACTTTGGTGCATGATTGAAGATGCGTCATTTTACCCATTCTCTGTATTAGGCCATTTTCATCAGCTTCACAGAAAACTAAAAAGAGATGGCTGATAGTTTTCCATTTGGTTCAATTTTTTTAAAGTTAACATAGTCCATTTGGTTTGTCCTTCTATAATGTTCACAGCTACAGAACCATGAACCGAATCTGATTTGTTATTTTAAAAGATGGCTGACATTCTTACTTTTAACATTGTTTGCTGATTTGTTATTTTAAAATATGCAGAAAATGTTGGCATATCTCAAAGGAAACAAAGAAAGTTTTTATCGAATGGTGAAAGATGGGCTATTTATAATGCTTTGTTAGAGAAGAGTGTCAACGGAAAACTAAAAAGAAAAACAACAATGGAAGTATCTCATTTATTTTTGGTAAATATACAAACCGTACGACGAATCTGGAGGCGATCAAAAAATACACCAAATGGAGAGGTCGTCGATGTGTCACATAGACGAACAAATAATTGTGGTCGGAAGAGGGTTTGTATTGACTTAAATCAAGTCCGCGGAGTTCCTTTACATCGACGAACAACCTTAAGATCACTTGCCGGAGCTTTGAATGTGAGCTATACAACACTATTCAGACACGTGAAACAAGGCCTTGTCCGTCGTCACACCAATGCAATTAAACCATATCTGAAGGAAGAACATAAAAGAGCACGTTTACTTTTTTGCATCTCTCAGTTAGACCCAAGAAGCATGCCTCATGAGCCAAAGTTTGTGAACATGTATAATATGATACACATCGATGAGAAATGGTTTTATATGACCAAAAAAACTGATTTGACAGTGAAGGAAATGAAGTTTTTTGGGGGAAAATAGGGATATTTCCTTTTGTCATAGAGAAACCAGTGGAGAGAAGAAGTAGAAATAGAGAGGCGGGGACTATGGAGATAAAACCGATGACTTCGGTCAAGAGAGAGACCGTACGAGCCTTTTTGATCGAAAAAGTTATACCTGCAATACAAAGAAAATGGCCAAGAGAAGATTCGAATAGAACTATCTTTGTTCAACAAGATAACGCAAGAACACACATTGATCCTAACGATGAATAATTTCAGCTTGCCGCTTCACAACATGGTTTTGACATTCGGTTGACATGTCAACCATCAAACTCACCTGACTTAAACATTCTAGACCTTGGATTTTTCAATTCCATTCAAGCATTGCAACACAAGGAGTGTCCAAGAACAGTAGTACAACTTATCTCTGCAGTTGAGAAAGCTTTTAACGAATATCCAGCGAAAAAAGTGAACCACGTTTTTATAACTCTACAACTATGCATGCAAGAGATCATGAAATTTGAGGGTTCGAACAAATATAAAATTCCACATGTGAACAAATACGCACTTGAAAGAGAAGGTCGTCTTCCCACACAAGTTAGTTGCGACTAAAATCTAGTGCAAAATGTTAGGAGTATGTTAGCATAAGAGAAATTATGAGAGCATTTATGTTTTTTGTTACATGGTCACGTCATGAGTAATTGTTTTTTTGTTGCATGGTTACTTGAACAAATAGGTTATGAGAAATCATGGTTGCTGTCATAACAGTTTGCATGGTTACTCAGTTATTTTGTTGTTTGCTGTCATATTATGAGAACAAATACGCACTTGTTTTTTTTGTCATATGCACTTTAATTTTTTATGCTGCATGGCTTTAATTGTAGGAGTTTTATTTGATGCTTCATGGCATATCAAGTCAGGTAGCTTCATTGTACAACCTGTTGATTTTAGTTTGACACATTGGCCTGTATAGTTGCGCTTAAAAGTTGTACAATTACTTTATCAAGTGTTGAACTGCATGAAGAATAACCAACTCGCAAAAAGAAACCAAAGTGATCCACTGTTTCAGCAACAAAATGACAGCAAGTAACCAAAGTGAAACCAAACTGATCCACTATTTCAGCAACAAACAAAACAGACAAAGCACAGCAATTTTAAAAAAACTCTGGATACATCACTTTCAACATGGTATGGATAAGATTCTGCATGTTCGGATCAGGATGGAGTTGCCCTTCATCAAAAGGTATCTTGTTCAAATCAAGCAATTGACGAGCTTCTAAGTTGATGGTGGCAGAATCTTTCTTCTTAGCACTTTCAGCACTTCCATCAGCCACAAACTTTGATGGAGAGGCAATATTTTTTTTCTCCATGGTAGCAAAATCTTGATTTGGTTTGATGGAGTATGAAGGTGTATGCTGTCTATAAATATACAAATTTTGTAAGAGGGAAAGTAAAAAAGAGAGGGAAAAAAAGAGGGAAGAAAGTCATTACTAAAGAAGTAAGTAGTAGTTGGAAATCCAAATAGGTGCATAAAAAGTATCATCATTTATTATGGTTACAGATAAAGAGGCATGAAAAACTTAAACTATCTTATATTTTGAACCACAACAAATTTCTTAGAAGATCTTACATATAGAAACGGAGGGAGTAACATTGATTAATTTAAGCTGCTTAAATATTGAGGATCGAGATCAGACAGAATACTGAGACGTGGAATTTGAGGGCAGTGGATCGTACTTTCCCAGCTTTTTACATATAATTGATATACAAATATCATATTTTTTATTCTTGACCTCCGTAACCCTGCTTTCACCTCAAATAAACTGGTAAACGAAAAGTAAAATGTCAAGCTCCCTGGTTTTGAAATTCAATAAGTATGTACATTAAATATGTAGGTTTTAAAATAAGAAAATGCTAGCTATTTGCTTCCAAAATAAGAAATTACATTAAATTTGATATGGCAAAAAAGAATTGGTTTAAAAAATAAAGGATTTTTAGGTTTAAAAGGAAAAAGGTAGAGAAAAAATTAGGTTATGTTTGGTTTACCGTTTTTAGTTTTGAGTTTTCGTCCATACAAAAATACGAAAAACGCATGTATGTTATGAAAAATGGCCATTTTAGAAAACGAATTTAACACACAAAATAGAAAACAACTTTTTTTCATTTTTCGTGTTTTGAGAAAAACGGAAGCACGAGCAACAATTCATCCTTCCGTCGTTCCTCCATCCACTTCGTGGTCCCCTCCAATCTTCCGTTCATCCCTTCCGACCTCCCTTCATTCTTCTCATATTTTGTAATTAATATTGAAAACTCAAAACATAAAATACAAAATAAACCAAACGACCCCTTAGTTTCAGGGACAAGAAGTTTGTTTTTTAGGCTGAAAATACCTTTTAGTGTAAATCACAGAACGATAGTTGTAACTATAATTTTCAATTTACACTAAAAAGTGTCCTTCAGACTAAAAAACAAATTTGTTGTCCCTGAGACTAAATTTTTTTGCAACTTCTTCCTTGTGCCTATTTACCTGTTTAAAAAACAGGAAATTATTGTCAAGGACAAAAAATTTCAGCGTTTTTGCCTCAAGGACAGGCCTTCAATATTTTATCCTGAAGGACAACTTTATTTAGGTATCAGTTTTTAGTCATTAATAGCAGTTTTTAGGTATCAGTTTGTAGTTATCGGTAGCAGTTTTTAGATATCAGTTTTAGCTTGGTAGCAGTTTTGTTGTCCTTATGAATAATTTTGGAAAATATTTGTCCTTATGAATAATTTTTAGAATAATGTTTGTCCTTATGGTAAAAATATTGAAGTTGTGTCCTTGAGGCAATAAATATACAAATCTTTGTCCTTTAAATTAATTCCCCCTTTAAAAAAATATATACTTTTGAAAGTTTTCTTCCAACAAAATACAAGTTAGTTTGTGTTCTAAACAAGTTTGATTTAGATATTCATATTTGCGGTATGTCTTTTCTCACAAAAAGACGACTGATACTCTAACCCTGTTTAATCCGCACCCATAGCACATTTCATATGTTTCTTCATTTACGGTTCATTAAGAAAAACTTTAACCATATTTTTGAATGAATAACATAAATTTTGAAATTTAGTCGAAAAGAGGCCGAATGTTATATTTTTGTTAATATTTAAAATAGAAACACAACATTTGATCCGACCGTGAAATTTGAAAAATACCCTTACAAACAAAATAGTAGTTCGAAGTTCGAATCTCACCGTAAACAAAAATTAATATCCATCTTCAAATTCAAATTTTGAGACATAAACAAATTCACAAGTTCAACCCCACTTTAATATAAAGATTACATTTTTTTGTATTGTTCAGTTTATTTTTCTCAAACAACATAGAAATTTTAGATTTGATAATTTTATAAGAGACTTTTATATGCATGTGCGTTATACGTGCAAAAAAATACCATTAATATATTATTCTGATAAAACAGATGTTATATGAACTATTAAAACAAATGCTATATGAATTTAACACTATAATCGTGTAGTGTTATATGAATTTAATATTAAATATATGTAATGATGTATCAATTAACAATCCTTTTAAGTATAAAAATAAATGCTATTTTAGTTTATCTAATGCAGTTTATTAGATACTGGTCTAATTTAGTATTATGTTTATCTAATCTATACTATATTATTATTAGTGAGTTGAATTTCAAGCTCACATAGGCCCCCTTGAAATTTGGCAACTGAACAGTCGCATTTTTAATTTCTTTATATTTCAAGCTTTAAAATATGATAACTTTTTCTACATTGATTGGATTTAAGAATCGTTTTCACTATTAAATCTCAAATTTAATTTGCTTTCCAATGATATCCATTGTTGATAGCTAAAAATAAATTTTTTAAAATCATAATTTTATATAGCAGCTTTAATTGCATAATTATTTTGTGTCACCGTTGTGTACTGCGTTTCTGTAACAACATTATTATGATGATCATAAACATTACATAGTAGTTTTACCTAGATTATTATAATGTATTTATTATCTTTTAACATATTTGAAAGGAATGTTTTTTTTGAATTATACAATTATGGTTGCCTTTGAATATTGTAACTACATTATGTAATAAAGTAATAATCTTGATTGTGTTTGATAGTATTCAAACTTAGTGCAGTTATAATTTAACCCCATCAAAAAATGGTGTAATAATTTATAGGCATTTTTTGAATTAATTTAACTACGTTAGCATTTTTTTATTGCATTTACTATTGATGATTTTGACTATATTTGATAATTTTATTCAATTTTAAAACAGTTATAAATTAATGAAATTAAGAAAATGCAATTATAATTTACCATCAAGTTTTGGGTAAATTTAACTATATTTGAAGATTTTTAACCATATTTATGTGATGAAGTAATAAATTTGACTACATTTGAGGAATTTATTCAATCTTAATACAATTAAAATTTAACTACATTAATAAAATGCAGTTATAATTTAATGACAATTTTGAATTATGCATGGTACAAATTGAATATTTCAGCTATATTTATGTGATGCAGTAATAATTTTGGTTGTACACGATGATTTATTCGAGCTTACTGTAGTTAAAATTTAAATGCATTAAGCAAAAGCGGTTATTATTTTGCAGTATTTTTGGAATTAAGCAATTATTGTTTTTGAATATTTTAACTGCATTTGTGTGATGCAATACTAATTTAGCTGTAGAATAATTTTGTTTGATGTTAACGATAGTTATTTAACCATATTATGAAAATATAATTGAAAAATGAATTTTGATTTTTGATAGCTTGAGATGATTAAATAATGACTTCACATAATTAATGCTTGATTCAACCGTGCAGCTCAGCGTTTAATACATTGCTTCCAGGTTTGATGACATAATTTGGCTAAGTTTACCCAATTTCGTTTACAATTACGATGATCAATAATACAATAAGCATATAAGTTGTTGTATTCGGGCTTAAGGTAGATGCATAGTTTAAGTGCTGGGTCAAAACATGTGTTGTAGTGAGAATAATGTTGATAACCACCTAAAAGAGTTTATTTTTTATTTTTTGCAGTAAGTTCTAAAATCACTTGCACCACCACCGTCGGGAAACTTCTAGAAAACAATTGATGAATGTATCTTTGTATAGATTATGTAGTCATAGTTTGATTATTAGATATTGTTAATAGGTCAGACGAGCAGTGAGAGAATTTAGTAATAATACTGCATCAATGATACTTTTGCCTTTTTTGGCTGCAGGTACAAATACCTTCAATGGTTAAAATAATTGACTAATGTAATGCATCTATTAAGGCCAAGAAAAGATCACATATTTGCGCTCAAACCAATATCATAGACACGTTGCTAGCAGTTATTTCTGAGGCTAAAAAATGAATGGACTTCTCACAATTGTTCCCTTCTGTATGTTTTGGATATTTTCAAATATTGGTTACTGCGACCAGCTGTATGCCGTGTTTAGTACCCTGCATCGACATAGATCAGATTCGGTGAACAATAGTAATTTATATTGGAACCCATGTTATTTTCTTATTGCATCATCATTTCTATTTCAATTGAATCTTCTGTTTTACTACTTTTCCCTTGTACTACATCTGTTGCTTTTTTCTTTTTTCTTTTGCTCCATTTTTTCAGCTGTTGACAAATACTTTTCCTGACTGTTTACAAATTTCATCTTATTACTATATTTCTCCCCATTGCAAAAAACTTTTGTTACTCTTATTTAATTGAATCGAACTGCACTGTGTCTTTGTGTCTGCAGTTCACAGTGAATACTTCAACTATATCTATGCACATTGAAGCAGCTGTGTAATTGCAAAAGCAACAATATTGGCGTTATATGCCACAGTGAATATATCTATGCATTAGCGGATAAATTTTTAACACGTTATCCTCTAAATAGTCTGTGAACTTTAACATATTCACTGTAATTGTTTTGTTCGATTTTAATTGTGATTATCATAACCAAATATATCTATGTAATCTTTATCCTACCAAATTGTTATTCATGATGTAACACTATCGTTCAACAATGTTTTTTCATTACCACCGTATTAAAATTTCTTATACATTTGGATATGACCTATGCAACAACAATATTTTTTCAACATCCGTGTGCGAAGCACGGGTTCGCACTAGTTCTTGTTTAATACAATATTCCATGTCTTCAAAACTAAAAGTTAAAACTTGTGTTATTCAAGACTAAAATATCTCTGTTTTTTTCCTTTAAAATAATTCTCTTTTCCCTTTTAAACCCCTTTTTTTTGGCCCCCCTCACATTAAAAATCACGTATACAAACAAATGATCCTGCAAATAATTCCAAACTCTGAAGGCCATCCGTGACTCATAACCACCATTACAGTACAACAAATTATCACGGGAACGCAAGCACTTACTCAATAAAGTCCATGTAACCTATCTATATCATATTGCCAGATTTACTTAGCCATACATAATTATTCCTTAAAAGAAAATATAATTAGATGCTTAAGATCCGTTTGATTTAATTTGTATTTTATGATTTTAGTTTTCAACATTAATTACAAAATATGAGAAAAGTGGAGGTACGAAGAGAGGATGAAAGAAAGACAAAACGCATGACAGATGAGGTGAAGGGACGACGGAACAGTGAATAGTTTTTCGTGCTTTCGCTATTTCTCAGAACATATAAAAAAAAATATTTTTTACTTTGTATGTTAATTTCGTTTTTTAAATTGGTCATTCTTTACAATATACACGTGTCATGCGTATTTTTGTATGTATGAAAACACAAACTAAAAACTGTCAGGCAACTGCACCCTTAATTTTCAAAGATCCACAGCCATAAGAGCAACTTTAGTAGAAACAAATTTGATCTAACCATTCAGTCATCTCCACCGGCGCAATTATCCCTTAAACATTCAGTTGAAAGTTCAATTTTCAGTTCAGAAAACCAGAATAGAACTCCACGCTCATTTATTTATGCTTAGTTTTAGATGTTCATTTAACATATGTCTAACCTAACGTGGGGATCAAATCCTCTGTCCTCAACTTAACTGTTTTTAATCTTTCATGTGATGCATTAGGTCCCACGTAATAATAAGATTATGGCGACGATTGGATGAGATTAAAAGGTACAGATGAGGACGGAGAATTTGGTGAAGATTGTAAAGCTTAGTTAATGTAAGCTCAGTTTTAACCATTATAACTTAACCGTCCATCTACAGACGTCAGTGTTATTATGTAACTGGTGCCATTTTAAAAATGGCCAGTATAAAATTACAAAAAGAAAATAACTAGTAAATGTAGCCAGCCTATGTTTTCCAACGTTGGGTCAATACTGACGCAAATATGTAAATAGTTTGTAAAGGGGTCTTGGTAAGTTTCATAAACTGACAAGACTTTGGGAACTATAACCTTTAATACTTTAAAAAAGCTAAAGGAAATGTCTATATATACAACACATGTAGCTCTCAGTACACACAAAATGAACTACAACTCCAAAACCAAGTTAATTTCCGTTACATTTCTCATATTTCTCATTGCAACCCAGGAATCAGAAGCAGTATGCAACATGAGCACAGACCAACTGGACGAATGCAGGCCATCTGTAAGTGGGCCGAACCCAACCGACCCATCTGTGGAATGCTGCGCTGCATTGAGCGGAGCAGATCTTGAATGCTTGTGCTCGTATCGCCATTCTTTGCTGCTGCCTTCGCTTGGAATAGACCCCGACCTCGCCATGCTTTTGCCTCAGAAATGTGGGCTCACGCCTCCTCAGGATTGCTCTTGAATGTTATTCTTTGCCCTCTGTTCTATTTTTAAGTTTCGGTTTTGTGTTGTACGTATGTAATTGCTTTGCATGGCCTTTGTCGAGAGCAAATCACCTGTACCAAATCCCCTCTGTTCCTCTGTCTCCAACCAACCGAGGACGCCGATTTTCAACCATTTTGCAATTAAACCTCAAACAGCATGTGAAAGAAAGAGGTTTAATTGCAAAATAGCTGAAAATCGACGTCCCCGGTTGGTTGTAGACAGGGGAACAGAGGGGGTTTGGTACAGGGGATTTGATTTCGCCTTTGTCTGTCTATTAATTAGGTTTGGATGAATTTACAATTTTCAGCGTTGGTTATGATTCGGTAAACTAGATAACATCTCATGTCCACTTTTCCGTGTCCCACGTGCATAAATAAACCATAAAGTTGATTATAACCATCTGATTAATACGTGGGATACATTGAGTTAAATCCAGTCATAATAATATTGATAGATAGTTGACACATGGGGCGATGAGTTTGGGGATAGAACATTTGAACTTCTGCTAAACGTTTCAACCATCAAATCTACTTAATTAATTTTTCACCCTCATCTACTACTTAATTTTATAAAGAGATAATGAATGGATGAGACATGTAAATTGAAGATAGAGGAATTTACCACTATTAAAGCTAATATGAAAGTTGTATTTGATGACACTGTTTTTGATGGAGGAGAAATGATGACAATTTTAATTTATGTTTCCTTTGAAAGGGGAAAATGTTGACCAACACATGATACAATTAGAAAATGTTCCACCACAGCGAGGTTGCAACAAGAACGGATTTGAAATGAATTATAAAAACGCAACTAAATAATGCTAAAATCATTAGAAAATATACCAAAGACCTTTCATGGTAAATCTCCAAAAAGAATTTCCTCATCCTAAAATGTACAAGGTACATGTGTATATGTATGTGTACATCCATATATGGACTATTATCGGCTACACCTTGTTTTTTCTACACCTCAAATCCCCTTTAATTTTAACCACATATTCTGAATTAAATAAAAGCTTACTGACGCAGCGGATAATACAAAAACAATATAGATCGATGAACGTCGCAATCTGTGGATTGATGAATACTGAAATGCCCAAATTCGTTGATCCGAAGATGCCGAATTTTAGCTATCTACATCACGTTGATCGATCTCGATACCGTGAAAGTATATCTTCAATTCTTCGACGTTGATCAAGCGCATTTGATTCCGCGAATTGGCTTCACGATCGTTGAATCGAGCGCACTCGATTGAGCGAAGGTGGAGATAGGAGATCACACTCGACTACCAATTGGATGAAAGCACAAAGCTAACAAAGGAAATTTTATTTCAAAATCAACAACCCATTACAAATGGCACCACCAGCCTATTTATAGAAGTTACAAATTACAACACAAATTTTTACAACTCTTAAGTCGGCACCGACTTACGCCTTACCATAAGTCGTACGCGACTTAACAAATTACAAACGACTCAACTTATTTACAAAGTACACGACTTAACAAACAGCAAAGTTCAACGACTTATCCATCTTATCTCTCGACTTATCATATCTCGCGAGTTAGAAGTATTCGTGACTTATCCCCCAGCATCTCGCGACTTACAAAATTGTCTTCACGACTTATCACAATTGCTTCACGACTTATCATCTTGCGAGTTATCCACTTCATCTCTTCGATTTATCAAATCTCGCGAGTTAAGGCAAATTCGGTCACGATTAGTGGAGGCGCTTCACGACTTAGGTTGGAGAAGACGTGACTTAAAGAAAACCCTCGTCTTCACTACTTCGTGATTTAGGGTTAGAGGAAGTGACGAGTCACTGGAAAGGTTTAAGTCGGGTGGTGTTATGTCGTAGGGGTTATGTCGTGGAGGTGTTAAGTCGCGGGTTTGGTAAGTCGTGAATGTGTAGTTATGTCGTTGAATGGAAGTTAGGTCGGAGGTTGTTTGCGACTTATCGTTAGGTCGGAGGGCTGTTTGAATTAGGTCGGGAAGTGTTATGTCGTGGGAATTTGAGTCGTAGGTCGCGGTGGGGTGGCTTAGGTCGGGGAAGTTAAGTCGTGGAGGTGGTAGGTCGTGAGGCGATGGTGATACATTGATGATGGAAGATCGCTTGCGGCATTCCTCGCTCTCGTCTTCGGTATGTGCTGCATCATCCTCCCCAGGTTGAGAAAAATTCGTCCTCGAATTTAAAAGTTCTTTCCCATTGGGTTGTTCATCTCCGCAATAAGGTATAAGATGTTTAACATTAAACACGTCAGAAGTGTAAACATCTTCGGGCAACTTCAACTTATAAGCATTTTCATTGATCCGTTTTATAATTTCTACTAGACCAATCTTTCGGGCTTTCAACTTGTTCTAAGCACCCACCGGAAAACGATCTTTCGTTAACACAGCGTACACCCAATCACCCTCGTTGAACTCCACACTTCTTCTCTTTTTTTCTACCGCTTGCTTATACTTCTCATTTGTTTTCTCCAAACGTTCCTGAACAATTCTATGACAGTCTTTCAACTCATTAACGAAATCTGACGCCCGTTTAATCAATCTTTTCGGTTGTGGTACTATCGTTAAATCCAACGGCCCCTTTGGCAATCTCGAATATACAATCTGAAACGGACTGTAACCAGTGCTTCGGTTAACAGCATGATTATGAGCAAACTCCACCTGACATAACTTTAAGTCCCAACTCTTCAGATTATCCTAAACTAGACACCACAATAAATTTCCCAGGGATCTGTTCACAACTTCAGTTTGTCCATCTGTTTGTGGATGATAAGCACTACTGAATTTCAATTTCGTTCCCACCATCTTCCACAAACTTAGCCAGAAATGACTTAGAAATCTAGTATCCCTGTCTGAAACAATCGATTCAGGCAATCCATGAAGTCGATAGATTTCTTTGAAAAATAACTGAGCCACATGAACAGCATCCGCCGTCTTCTTACAAGCAATAAAGTGCGCCATTTTCGAAAATCGGTCAACCACCACATAAATGGAATCGTTTCCCCTTTGAGTTCGAGGCAAACCCAAAACAAAATCCATACTCACATCAACCCAAGGCTTAGTTGGTACAGGTAACGGCATATATAATCCAGCATTGGTCGCAGTTCCTTTCGAAACCTGACAAATATGACATTGCTCCACAAATCTTTCCACTTCTTTCCTCATTGATGGCCAAAAATAAGATTGAGAAATCAGCTGTAATGTACGGTCTCTACCCACATGACCTTCCTCATGCAATTCCTTCACAATCTTTAACCGTAAACTGCAATCCGGTATACATAATCGATTTCCCTGAAACAGAAAACCATCTACCATCACAAACTCATCCGTCTCTCCTTTCTTTACTTTATCTACAAACTTCATAAAGTAAGGATCTTCAACAAATAACTCTGGTAGCACATCAAACCCTGTCACTTCGACCTTCATTGTAGCCAATACATGATTTCTTCTACTTAATGCATCCGCAACACGATTCGTTACTCCCGATTTGTGTTTCACAACAAACGTAAACTGTTGCAGATATGCAACCCATGATGCATGTCTTTTTGAAATCTTGTCTTGCCCTTGTAAATGTTTCAACGCCTCATGGTTAGTGTAAAGAACAAACTCTTTCTGAAATAGATAGTGTCTCCAGTGTTTAATAGCTTGCACAACAGCATAAAATTCCACATCATATGTACTATATCTCATCTTTGCTCCCGATAGCTTCTCACTGAAGTATGCAATAGGACGACCCCTCTGACTCAACACCCCTCCAATTCCAACCTCCGACGCGTCAGTATGTAATTCAAACAACAACTGAAAATCAGGTAATGCTAGAATTGGTGCTGTCGTCAACAACTCCTTGATTCGTTCAAAAGCAACTCCTGCTTCCTCCGTCCATGAAAACTGTTTACCCTTCATACAATCAGTAACAGGCGCCATCACACTACTAAAGTGTGGAATAAATCTTCGATAGAATGAAGCTAACCCATGAAAACTTCGAACTTCTGTTATCGTCTTGGGTTGTGGCCAATCTCTAATCGCTTCGATTTTACTTTGGTCAACCTGTATTCCTCCATCCGATACAATATACCCCAAAAATAAAACACTATGCGTCATGAACACGCATTTCTTCGTCGCAGCATAAAATTGTTCTTGTCGCAGTACCATCAGCACTTCTCTCAAATGATTCAAATGTTCCTCTGGACTCCCACTATATATCAGAATATCATCGAAATACACCACCACAAACTTCCCAATGAATGGTCTAAAAATCGTATTCATTACCCGCATAAATGTACTTGGCGCATTTGATAAGCCAAATGGCATTTCCAACCATTCGTATAGACCCTCCCTGGTTTTAAAAGCTGTCTTCCACTCATCACCTGGCCTGATACGAATTTGATGATATCCGCTCTTCAAATCAATCTTCGAAAAGATAGTAGCTCCGCTTATTTGATCTAGCAAGTCATCCAACCTCGGCATTGGAAATCTATATCTCACAGTAATCTTATTCAATGCTCGACTATCAGTGCACATTCTCCGCGTCCCGTCCTTCTTCGGTACTAACAAAGCTGGCACAGCACACGAACTCAAACTTTCCTGTACACGCCCCTGTTCAAGCAATTCTTCCACTTGCCTCCTCAATTCTTCATGTTCCTTCGGACTCATTCGATAATGTGGTCTATGCCGCAACATTGCTCCCGGAACAAGATCAATTTGATGTTGAATGTCTCTTAGTGGCGGTAACTCCTTCGGTAACTCATCTGGAAATACATCCTCAAATTCTTTCAAAACTGGTTTCACTTCTTCTGGAATTTTAACCTCTTCACTGCTCTCACGCCCAATTAACAAGAATACTTCCGGCTCTTTCTTAACCTCTTTAACAAACTCCTTCAAAGAAAGCAAAGTTTTCAGCTCCTCAATTTCTTTTGACTTACTTTCTCCTTGTTGTCTCTTTTTTGGAACTAAGATAATCTTCGTACCTTCAAACATAAAACTGTAGCTGTTGGTTCGACCGTCATGTTGTACTGCTCGATCATACTGCCATGGTCTTCCCAAAAGTAAGTGACAAACATCCATCTCTACCACATCACACCAGATCTCGTCTTTGTATTTCTTCCCAATAGAGAGTGGAACACGAACTCGTCTCTCCACTTTCACTTCTCCTCCTTTTCTCAACCACGCTAACTTGTATGGATTCGGATGCTTCTCTGTCTTCAACTTCAATTTTGTTACAGCTTCGGTTGAAATGATATTGTCACAGCTTCCCGCGTCAATCAAAAATTTACACACCTTCCCTAGTATAGTACATGTCGACTGAAAGATATTACTCCTCAACCAACTAGCTTCTTCTTGCTTCGGTGTCAAACACGATCTCCTCAGCATTAGATTACAACCTTCATCTCCTGACGCAATATCCTGTTCATCCTCCTCAACTGGACTTGAATAACCTTCATCAACATCCTCATCCTCAACTTCTACAATCATGGTTCTCTTCTTTGGCTTTGGACACTCATTGCTTTTACCATCTCTTGACAATTGTAACATTTGAAACCATTGTTAACCTTCGCCTTCTCAGTCTCCTTCACCACTGGTTTACTGACAGGTTTAGAAACATTAGAACTTCCACTAACACCCTTCACTTGATTATTGGAATTCGTAAACACACCACCTCCACGCCTTCCTTGCTTCTCCCAAGCCAACGCTTTCTGATGTGCCTCCGCTACAGACCTTTGATCAAACATATTCACCATATCCTGGATCTGCATCCTCAATTCCCAATGAATCTAGCAGTTAGTTGTTCTTCTGTCTCCATAATATCATTTCTAGCAATGAGTTGGTAAAATTCATCTGCGTAATCATTAACTGACTTCGTTCCCTGCCTTAGATTCTGCAACCTCTGGTACATAAGCGATTGATAATTATAAGGTAAGAACGTTGCTTTCATTAATTTCTTCATCTTCTCCCAAGATTCAACCTTTGATTTTCCCATTCGTTCACGTGTAAGTTTGGTTTGCTGCCACCACGCCAAAGCTCTACCCCTCAACCTTGTAGCTACCAACTTCACTCTACGATGTTCTGGAACTTCTTTGAAATCAAAAATTTCTTCAACATTTGACAACCAGTCCAAAAACTCCCCAGCTTGCATGCCACCTTTGAATTCTGGAATTTCAGTCTTTATCCCAGATTCCCACTTGTGATCATACTCTGACTGATTTCTTCCTTGTCCACGTCTTCGTCCATGAACACTACCACCATCATACTCTTCTTCACAATTCGATGTATATCGATGTCGATCCTGACCACCAACATCTCTACTACCATCACGTCTACCACCAACATCCCTTCTATCTACATTCCTCCGTTCTCGCTCATTCACATTTCTATCACGATCTCGATCCACGCTTCTATGATCACTATCAACACTTCTCTCTCGGTTTGAATGTGGTGAAACTCTACTTCTCCCATGGCTCGATTCAGGTGAAACTCTTCTCTGATTTTGACTCATCTCCAACATCATCCTCTCTAATCGACCAATCCCTTCATTAAGCTTTTCATTAAAATTTTCGTTAATTCTTTGCTCCATCTCATCGGCTTCTTCTCTCCCATACAAAGCATCAATGTTGCGATAACGGTTAGCTCTTCTCGGAGGCATGATCACTCTTCGACAAATTCCAACAAAAACTTCACTTCGATCTAAAAATCTTCAAATCAAAACTACCCACTTGTTGAAATCTTCAAAAATCTCCAAACGAACAAATCTCTTCAAAATCTCGATAACCCACTTCTCCAAATGATGTAAATCTCGTACAACTCCAAAAATCTATGCAAACTCCTTGCCTTCTAGCTCTGATACCAAAATGACGCAGCGGATAATGCAAAAACAATATAGATCGATGAACGTCGCAATCTGTGGATTGATGAATACTGAAATGCCCAAATTCGTTGATCCGAAGATGCCGAATTTTAGCTATCTACGTCACGTTGATCGATCTCGATACCGTGAAAGTAGATCTTCAATTCTTCGACGTTGATCAAGCGCACTTGATTCCGCGAATTGGCTTCACGATCGTTGAATCGAGCGCACTCGATTGACCGAAGGTGGAGATAGGAGATCACAACTGTAACGACCCGATATTTTGGACCATTCGCGTCCATTATAAGTGTATAGGTAGACACTCATGCCGGAGTTGAATTGCTCAAAATACCGCGTTGTTAATTTAAATTTGGCAAAACTGAACATATACAGTAAATAGATATAATCACAGATCACAGACACAAAGTAATAAATGCAGCGGAAATAAAAGAGATAGTAGTTCATGAAGCTACTATATGAATATATAAAATACATCAGAGTTTACAACAGAAGAGTAATACGATACATCAGATACAAATCAGAATACATCATTGGAATCATCGAATACTGAAAGCAGAATAGATGGCTGGATCTTCAAGCAAAGCTCCACTTCAAAGGTGAGTCTCGAAAGCTGAACCACTCAGTCTGACCCGAGCGTAAAGCAAAACACAAGACACTCGAGTCAGGATTAACATTCTTATATTAATAAATTCAACTCAAGTGAAATAGCAATTGAAATACAAGTAACTCAAAGGATGTTTGGAATAACCATCCTTTAAGGATCCGTTAAACTATCTACTAGGTAGTAATATACGCTAAGTAGATAATGTCTATCAGTAATATAAAAGATATCAAAATAGTGTTAAGTCATGGCCCATTCCACCCTTAACACATTTTTATTCCCAAAAGCATATACAAGACCGTAGTTTCCCCAAAACCGGAAGTCACCAGAGGGCAATCCATATACTAAAGGTACAAATCAAAATCGTAGTGGTCGCGCATAAATGGAATACAAGTATGACAAGGCACATGAGGCAATACCCAAGGTAGTGATACTACCGTTCGCCTGATCCGGACTGGTGAGAACGCAACGCTGCAGCGCCCGCAACACCGTGAGACAACACTCCCAAAATCAAGGGTGCACCAATCGACAACAAGTATAAGTAGTTCGAAGAAGTGTGTCCACTTGAGGTATCAATCCTCCATTGGCCCGGCACAGCTCCTGTTTTAGTCATTTCCAATTTGACACAAGTGTCAAGGCTATCCATTATCGTTCTCTTTCTTCGGTCATCACGTACATCATTCCAACCACTTCATTCTGGATCATCACTCCGCGTATAGTTATTAAAGTGGTTTTCGGTTTAGATAGAGAGTATATCCATAACCGAATTCCGGTCTCTTTAATAACCTTCGAAATTATTTCACCGATTGGTCGTTTATTTATTTCAAAACCAAATCCATTTCAATTCGTAAATCAACACTTCATTTGTCTTCTAAATCAATTTCCAATATTTACGTTTCAAAACTTCATAATTATCATTTCAAAATCCTATAGTTCAATTTCAATCTATATATTGAAAACAATTCAAATATTGATCCAAGTTCGTATATAAGTTTCATTCCGAAATCATTTAAATAAATTTTATTTAACATTCAAATCAATTTAAACTCATTATCGATTCCATTCAATTTTCGTTAAGTTACTTTATCATTCAAACAATTTCTATTGAATTTCCAATTCATTAAATCCATTATTTAAATCCAACTTATAAATTGAATTAAATTAAATTCATCAAATCCAATTCTTTAAATTTCAAGTCTTACATTAATTTCAATAAATCACATTTTATTTCTTGTTAAAGAAATTCAATTTCAGTTATTTGCTTTCATAAATAATTTTCCAAAACTTAATTAATAAAGAAACTCAATTTCAATTATTTACGAAGTAAAATTCACTTATTCAAAAGTTAAATCTTTCTTATTAAAGAATTTCAATTCAATTTAATCATTAAATAATTCAATCTTATTTAATTATTAAATAATTCAAACTTAATAATTTCAAAGTTTAATAATTTCAAACTTAATTATAATTTCAAACTTGATTATTAAATCATTTCAAAGTTTAACAATTTCAAACTCAATTACAATTATTTCTCAAATTAAACAACATTCTTTCATCGATTATATTGTAAATATTTTGTTTCAGATTTATTAAATATTACAATTTCCTTTCATTAAAATTCAGATTTCAACTTCATTTCAAAACCATAGTATTTATTCAAATAAAATCCTTATTTTATTTTTAAATCAAAATATTGACCAATCGGGTTTTATTTAATTTTCTATATCCAAGGGCAAAGTTCAATTTGGGTATTTATCATTTCAACCCAATTCCAATTCAATTCAAAATCAAAACATAATAAAGGGAACTTGCAGTGTGATAACTGGGATGGTGTCAAAGTAAATAAACAAGCAATAACATCAAACAATAACGATCCAATAATCAATTCAAATAATCCCGAAATAACCGTGTTAATTCGCATTGTTATTTGTACGAATTAATATAATTATTTCTAGAATCTACACTATCATTTCATGTAGATTAAAGATTATTACATACATTACGGTTCTTCACTTGTCATTCAATTTACAATTTCATATATCATCAATTTAACAACATACATTCAGTGGTTCGAAATGTAATTAAACAAATCCTATGTGTCAATAAATTCAACAGTTAAAGGGGTCATATTATACAAATGTCAGTTAATCAAATTTAACATTTAATTATCCTATATCAAGTTAAATTTCATACTGTTTATCATTTAAACATTAACAATTTAACGTCCAATATAAACATCAACAATCAATCAATTATCAGCCAAACTGTATTATCATCACATAAATAATTAACAGATAATGGTGTCAGATGTCACAGGTGAACTGATACAGGTAATAGCATATATAACAGTGTAATTTACTAACAGCAGTATATTTCAATTGTCGTTTCAATTGAAATCAAATTTAATAAATAAAAGAACGTTAATCGTGAGTGAGTGCTCACCTTTCGAGGTTTGAGAGAATAGATAACAGAGCTAGCTACGAATTCCCAACGCGAGTTTGACGTAAAGTACGATGGACAAGAGTTCGATATGCAAGCTGATAAATAGGAATTATGAAGTCAAATCAACAGAATCGATGAAGATAAAGGTATAAGTGAACTGATATATAACTATATATAACTCTTTACATAAAACATATTTGAATTTCAAGCACATATTAAATCAAATATATAAGTAATTCAAACTCCCCTTTTTTTTAAAAAAATAAAAAAAAATAAAACACATAAGACAAACATATTTTATATAGCTGAGGTAGACTTTCATACTTAATATACTTTATACGATATATATACTGTATACACCTAAAACTAGCATATATACCCACAACAGATAATTCAAATTCAGAAATATAACTATACAACTAACGTCTACATATTCTGAACATTTATAAACAAATAAAAGAAACATATATATGCTGTAATTTTTATAACTTATGTACACTCCACTAAATACACTGTAACAAATATAAAGCTGCTAACATATATACTATTGCCTTATCATACAAATATACTTTACTATAGATTTTCAAAGTCAGTACAAACAAAAGTCTAAAAGTAAAACAAAATTTTGTAAAAGTTTTATATATATAACTTAACATATCATATAATATAGAATCATAGATATACTTGTATAAACTATATAGATAACTTTTAAATATAACGTGTAAATAGGATATATATATATATATATATATACTTACAAATATAAACATGCATACTATCAAGTAAACTTATATTCTACATAACAAATCTTTGTACATAAACATCAGATACTACAAAACTAGTATACACAAAACAGCTTACAACATACACTTATCAACGAATATATACCTACATATTAAAATATATATATACGTAACATAAACAAAACATAAATAAATCTATACACTCACCCAACAAGAGATCTCGGCCATAAGATTCGGCGGAGGAGGAGATGGAGGCGGAGTAGCACGGCTGACCTAGGGAAAAGGTGGAGATGATGATGGTTTCGACTTAATGGTGCTTGGTGAGTGGGTGGTGGCTGGAAGGTCAGAGGAGGGTGGGCGAACGGTTGCTAAATGGGCTGCCGTGAAGGGGGAAAGGCTGCGGGGTTGGTCATCGGAGAGGGTGGATCGGCTACGCGCCGAGGCGAGGATCGGCGGTCGTGGTGTGGGCTGGTAGGATGGGGAGGCTGTCATGGTGGTGGTGAGTGCGTCAATGGTCAGGAAGCAAGGGGATGGGTTACAAGGTGTTCGGCATGGAGTGTGGTTGCGGAAGTGGGAAGGCCAGGGGAAGAGGTGGTGGCGAGTTCGGTTAAGGTGGGTGGTTGGTCGGAGCATGGTGGGTCTGGGCGTGGCGGAGGCGAGCTGGGTAGGTGCGGGTTTGGGTTTGGTGGAGATGTCGCGTGGAGGGGTTGAGATGAAGAGAAGGTTGAAAGGGGAGGAAGCAAAATGAATGGGCATGTTGTACCTACAGGCAATATGGAGAGACGAAGCATTCAATTTTCTATTTTTGGTATGGCAGAGACAATAGAAATGAGTTGGAACGGAAAGAAAATGAACCACTAATATTGAATGTAGAGGGATGGCAAAAGTCAGTAATAAATCCCTCGGAAATTTAAAAGCCAAAAGTAAAAGTATAAATGATTGATGGCTGTTGGCTTTTCAACGGTTGGAAAGATTTGAATGTACACAGATATCAAAAAGTTGAAATTTAGTAACCGATACGGCTATCCGTTTTGCGGTTATCGCTGCGAACCGGACTTCAAATCACAGAATTGAATTTACCGCAAAGATCAGCACGACGAGACGATCAAAACGGTATACAGATATCAGTGGTACGATCATCTGATCAAAAGTCGATATCGGTACCGAAAATGCTGCTATTTTGCAGAAAATAAGAACGACGGAGCAATAGATGTCCGAATTTTCAAAAATGACGAACTGACATCTTGCTCAGAAGATGGTTTAGAATTTTTCTATGTAAAAATATTTAGGTTTCGAAAACATTTTATTTTCAACGCTTTTAACTGATTAAATTGATGTGAATTTACGCGCGAAATAAACTTTCGTATTTTCGGACGAAAATTTACCAGTTGCTATGTTTAACTAGACGTATTCCAAATATTAAATTTTTATTTCAAAATTTTATCGTTTAAATTTTTACAAAATTTCAACCAATTACGTTATTAATAGTTGAAATTTTACGGGTCGTTACACTCTCCCCCACTCAAAACTTTTCGTCCCCGAAAAGGAACGAGGTAGGAGAATAGAAATAACCAACAAGAAAACTGATTTGAAATACAAAATAACAATTAATTTAAACCATATAAATTCAAATTTAAATTAATTGATATTCAATAATTGATTTAATCCATTTGATTTTCTTAAGTTAAATCAAGCTTTAACTATTTCTAGATTGATTTTCTTATTATCCAATTATCTTTAATTAACAGTTTCAAAATCATAAATTAGAATAGTCATTTAATAAAATCATTTTTATTCATCAAATTTAATTTTCTTTATTCCAAATTATTGTTAAATTTATTCTACTTAATATATCTAATCACATATATTTAACCCATATAAATTAATTTAAACCATAAAAGTTTCGATTTAAATTAATTTACATCTATTAATTTCTTTTAAATTCAAGGTATTTTCATATGTTGATCAAATTTCAATTTATTAATTCTTTCAAAACAAATTTTATTTTCCTTATCTAATATTCAATTAATCTATTATCATATTTATCTCTATTAACATCTTTATAATAAAATTTAAGTATATAACATTTATTATAACACTCAAATTTTATTTATAAATTCAATTTATATTATATATTATCCAATTACATATTCAACTTCTGAATGATTTAGGTAAGTTGTATTAGAATGCAGTTGAACAATATACAAATAAAATTTTCCCAATTCAATTATTCAAGTTTAAATATTTATTACAAATTTTGGTTTTATTTATAATTAAAATCATTTTTTAACAAAATTTAAGAATTATATTTCCGATTAACTTTAAACAATTTAGAGATATATACAATATATTTATATCAAATCAAATTAAATTTAAAATAAGATACCTATATATATGTGAATCAAAATATACTGAAGAAATTCAAATCAAAATATTATTATTATTTTTTTCTTAAAACAAAACCATAGCAAAGCTATAGAATGGTATCTTCACTTCGAAACTCGAAAATGAATGTCGATGATGCGGCCGCCATCACCGGAATTATTTTCCAGCGACAAAGAGAAGAGCACTGATTTCAACATTTTAAAAATTCTTTGAAAATGATTTCTATTCGAAAATACTTTCAATACTATATACTTTAAAATTTTAAAACCAAAGTTTGAAATCACCGGAAACTAATAAATTCTCAAATTTTTGAATTAGATTCATTTCAAATTCCAATAGATTTATAACCAAGTTTATAAATTCATTTATTTATATTATGCAATAGTCAATGGTTCACAAAACAATAAATGAAAATCAATATTATTATTTCAGACAACAAATTCATTAATAATTTAATTTCAGAAACTTATATATAATATAATCATACAAAACTATTTTGTTTACCATATTTTGAAAATAATTATTGTGTCGGTTTGTTTTGTTCAAGTGTTTTGGAAATCCTATCGATAGCGTTGATCAGACGAATTGATCGAAAACCCAAATCAACATCAACAACTCAAACAACACAGTATATATTAAAACATTTATATATTAGTTTACAAATACATTTCTTTGCTCGACGATACAGGAATGAATTTTCAAAATAAGGATAGGGTTTCAAATTTTATTAATTCAATCAAAGAAAATTTTGATTTGAGAATAAGTTGGAACGAAAGATAAGATGATTATTTAATCGAATAAGGAAATAGCTAATCTTATATAAATTGCGGGCAACCATAACCGGGTCGACCGTAACTTCAAGAATAAGATCAATGCAGAATTTCGAGGCAAATCTACATTCAATCTCAAGAGATGGAATTCAGGTATAGCAGGTAATAGATAGCATCGTAAACCGAGGATACAGAAATCTCCGGTAAAACGATGCCTATTGTAAATGAGTTTACTCCTTTACGAATCATTCGAAGATTGGCGAGACCGCCGATCTATTATAGATAACATTCAAAATGGAGTTATGGGTGCTCCAGAATTGAAAGAAGACGAATAGTGAGGGACACGAATGAATTTCGGAACAGAGGGGAACGTTCCAAAATACAAAGAAAACGAGTCGAAAGGAAGAGATTGAAACTCGAATGAGAGTGATTCTGTAAATACATTTACCCTATATGCTAAGTTTTGCCTAGAGCTACCAAAGCTCTGATACCAACTGTAACGACCCGATATTTTGGACCATTCGCGTCCATTATAAGTGTATAGGTAGACACTCATGCCAGAGTTGAATTGCTCAAAATACCGCGTTGTTAATTTAAATTTGGCAAAACTGAACATATACAGTAAATAGATATAATCACAGATCACAGACACAGAGTAATAAATGCAGCGGAAATAAAAGAGATAGTAGTTCATGAAGCTACTATATGAATATATAAAATACATCAGAGTTTACAACAGAAGAGTAATACGATACATCAGATACAAATCAGAATACATCACTGGAATCATCGAATACTGAAAGCAGAATAGATGGCTGGATCTTCAAGCAAAGCTCCACTTCAAAGGTGAGTCTCGAAAGCTGAACCACTCAGTCTGACCCGAGCGTAAAGCAAAACACAAGACACTCGAGTCAGGATTAACATTCTTATATTAATAAATTCAACTCAAGTGAAATAGCAATTGAAATACAAGTAACTCAAAGGATGTTTGGAATAACCATCCTTTAAGGATCCGTTAAACTATCTACTAGGTAGTAATATACGCTAAGTAGATAATGTCTATCAGTAATATAAAAGATATCAAAATAGTGTTAAGTCATGGCCCATTCCACCCTTAACACATTTTTATTCCCAAAAGCATATACAAGACCGTAGTTTCCCCAAAACCGGAAGTCACCAGAGGGCAATCCATATACTAAAGGTACAAATCAAAATCGTAGTGGTCGCGCATAAATGGAATACAAGTATGACAAGGCACATGAGGCAATACCCAAGGTAGTGATACTACCGTTCGCCTGATCCGGACTGGTGAGAACGCAACGCCGCAGCGCCCGCAACACCGTGAGACAACACTCCCAAAATCAAGGGTGCACCAATCGACAACAAGTATAAGTAGTTCGAAGAAGTGTGTCCACTTGAGGTATCAATCCTCCATTGGCCCGGCACAGCTCCTGTTTTAGTCATTTCCAATTTGACACAAGTGTCAAGGCTATCCATTATCGTTCTCTTTCTTCGGTCATCACGTACATCATTCCAACCACTTCATTCTGGATCATCACTCCGCGTATAGTTATTAAAGTGGTTTTCGGTTTAGATAGAGAGTATATCCATAACCGAATTCCGGTCTCTTTAATAACCTTCGAAATTATTTCACCGATTGGTCGTTTATTTATTTCAAAACCAAATCAATTTCAATTCGTAAATCAACACTTCATTTGTCTTCTAAATCAATTTCCAATATTTACGTTTCAAAACTTCATAATTATCATTTCAAAATCCTATAGTTCAATTTCAATCTATATATTGAAAACAATTCAAATATTGATCCAAGTTCGTATATAAGTTTCATTCCGAAATCATTTAAATAAATTTTATTTAACATTCAAATCAATTTAAACTCATTATCGATTCCATTCAATTTTCGTTAAGTTACTTTATCATTCAAACAATTTCTATTGAATTTCCAATTCATTAAATCCATTATTTAAATCCAACTTATAAATTGAATTAAATTAAATTCATCAAATCCAATTCTTTAAATTTCAAGTCTTACATTAATTTCAATAAATCACATTTTATTTCTTGTTAAAGAAATTCAATTTCAGTTATTTACTTTCATAAATAATTTTCCAAAACTTAATTAATAAAGAAACTCAATTTCAATTATTTACGAAGTAAAATTCACTTATTCAAAAGTTAAATCTTTCTTATTAAAGAATTTCAATTCAATTTAATCATTAAATAATTCAATCTTATTTAATTATTAAATAATTCAAACTTAATAATTTCAAAGTTTAATAATTTCAAACTTAATTATAATTTCAAACTTGATTATTAAATCATTTCAAAGTTTAACAATTTCAAACTCAATTACAATTATTTCTCAAATTAAACAACATTCTTTCATCGATTATATTGTAAATATTTTGTTTCAGATTTATTAAATATTACAATTTCCTTTCATTAAAATTCAGATTTCAACTTCATTTCAAAACCATAGTATTTATTCAAATAAAATCCTTATTTTATTTTTAAATCAAAATATTGACCAATCGGGTTTTATTTAATTTTCTATATCCAAGGGCAAAGTTCAATTTGGGTATTTATCATTTCAACCCAATTCCAATTCAATTCAAAATCAAAACATAATAAAGGGAACTTGCAGTGTGATAACTGGGATGGTGTCAAAGTAAATAAACAAGCAATAACATCAAACAATAACGATCCAATAATCAATTCAAATAATCCCGAAATAACCGTGTTAATTCGCATTGTTATTTGTACGAATTAATATAATTATTTCTAGAATCTACACTATCATTTCATGTAGATTAAAGATTATTACATACATTACGGTTCTTCACTTGTCATTCAATTTACAATTTCATATATCATCAATTTAACAACATACATTCAGTGGTTCGAAATGTAATTAAACAAATCCTATGTGTCAATAAATTCAACAGTTAAAGGGGTCATATTATACAAATGTCAGTTAATCAAATTTAACATTTAATTATCCTATATCAAGTTAAATTTCATACTGTTTATCATTTAAACATTAACAATTTAACGTCCAATATAAACATCAACAATCAATCAATTATCAGCCAAACTGTATTATCATCACATAAATAATTAACAGATAATGGTGTCAGATGTCACAGGTGAACTGATACAGGTAATAGCATATATAACAGTGTAATTTACTAACAGCAGTATATTTCAATTGTCGTTTCAATTGAAATCAAATTTAATAAATAAAAGAACGTTAATCGTGAGTGAGTGCTCACCTTTCGAGGTTTGAGAGAATAGATAACAGAGCTAGCTACGAATTCCCAATGCGAGTTTGACGTAAAGTACGATGGACAAGAGTTCGATATGCAAGCTGATAAATAGGAATTACGAAGTCAAATCAACAGAATCGATGAAGATAAAGGTATAAGTGAACTGATATATAACTATATATAACTCTTTACATAAAACATATTTGAATTTCAAGCACATATTAAATCAAATATATAAGTAATTCAAACTCCCCTTTTTTTTTAAAAAATAAAAAAAAATAAAACACATAAGACAAACATATTTTATATAGCTGAGGTAGACTTTCATACTTAATATACTTTATACGATATATATACTGTATACACCTAAAACTAGCATATATACCCACAACAGATAATTCAAATTCAGAAATATAACTATACAACTAACGTCTACATATTCTGAACATTTATAAACAAATAAAAGAAACATATATATGCTGTAATTTTTATAACTTATGTACACTCCACTAAATACACTGTAACAAATATAAAGCTGCTAACATATATACTATTGCCTTATCATACAAATATACTTTACTATAGATTTTCAAAGTCAGTACAAACAAAAGTCTAAAAGTAAAACAAAATTTTGTAAAAGTTTTATATATATAACTTAACATATCATATAATATAGAATCATAGATATACTTGTATAAACTATATAGATAACTTTTAAATATAACGTGTAAATAGGATATATATATATATATATACTTACAAATATAAACATGCATACTATCAAGTAAACTTATATTCTACATAACAAATCTTTGTACATAAACAGCAGATACTACAAAACTAGTATACACAAAACAGCTTACAACATACACTTATCAACGAATATATACCTACATATTAAAATATATATATACGTAACATAAACAAAACATAAATAAATCTATACACTCACCCAACAAGAGATCTCGGCCATAAGATTCGGCGGAGGAGGAGATGGAGGCGGAGTAGCACGGCTGACCTAGGGAAAAGGTGGAGATGATGATGGTTTCGACTTAATGGTGCTTGGTGAGTGGGTGGTGGCTGGAAGGTCAGAGGAGGGTGGGCGAACGGTTGCTAAATGGGCTGCCGTGAAGGGGGAAAGGCTGCGGGGTTGGTCATCGGAGAGGGTGGATCGGCTACGCGCCGAGGCGAGGATCGGCGGTCGTGGTGTGGGCTGGTAGGATGGGGAGGCTGTCATGGTGGTGGTGAGTGCGTCAATGGTCAGGAAGCAAGGGGATGGGTTACAAGGTGTTCGGCATGGAGTGTGGTTGCGGAAGTGGGAAGGCCAGGGGAAGAGGTGGCGGCGAGTTCGGTTAAGGTGGGTGGTTGGTCGGAGCAAGGTGGGTCTGGGCGTGGCGGAGGCGAGCTGGGTAGGTGCGGGTTTGGGTTTGGTGGAGATGTCGCGTGGAGGGGTTGAGATGAAGAGAAGGTTGAAAGGGGAGGAAGCAAAATGAATGGGCATGTTGTACCTACAGGCAATATGGAGAGACGAAGCATTCATTTTTCTATTTTTGGTATGGCAGAGACAATAGAAATGAGTTGGAACGGAAAGAAAATGAACCACTAATATTGAATGTAGAGGGATGGCAAAAGTCAGTAATAAATCCCTCGGAAATTTAAAAGCCAAAAGTAAAAGTATAAATGATTGATGGCTGTTGGCTTTTCAACGGTTGGAAAGATTTGAATGTACACAGATATCAAAAAGTTGAAATTTAGTAACCGATACGGCTATCCGTTTTGCGGTTATCGTTGCGAACCGGACTTCAAATCACAGAATTGAATTTACCGCAAAGATCAGCACGACGAGACGATCAAAACGGTATACAGATATCAGTGGTACGATCATCTGATCAAAAGTCGATATCGGTACCGAAAATGCTGCTATTTTGCAGAAAATAAGAACGACGGAGCAATAGATGTCCGAATTTTCAAAAATGACGAACTGACATCTTGCTCAGAAGATGGTTTAGAATTTTTCTGTGTAAAAATATTTAGGTTTCGAAAACATTTTATTTTCAACGCTTTTAATTGATTAAATTGAAGTGAATTTACGCGCGAAATAAACTTTCGTATTTTCGGACGAAAATTTACCAGTTGCTATGTTTAACTAGACGTATTCCAAATATTAAATTTTTATTTCAAAATTTTATCGTTTAAATTTTTACAAAATTTCAACCAATTACGTTATTAACAGTTGAAATTTTACGGGTCGTTACAACACTCGACTACCAATTGGATGAAAGCACAAAGCTAACAAAGGAAATTTTATTTCAAAATCAACAACCCATTATAAATGGCACCACCGGCCTATTTATAGAAGTTACAAATTACAACACAAATTTTTACAACTCTTAAGTCGGCACCGACTTACGCCTTACCATAAGTCGTACGCGACTTAACAAATTACAAACGACTCAACTTATTTACAAAGTACACGACTTAACAAACAACAAAGTTCAACGACTTATCCATCTTATCTCTCGACTTATCATATCTCGCGAGTTAGAAGTATTCGCGACTTATCCCCCAGCATCTCGCGACTTACAAAATTGTCTTCACGACTTATCACAATTGCTTCACGACTTATCATCTTGCGAGTTATCCACTTCATCTCTTCGATTTTTCAAATCTCGCGAGTTAAGGGAAATTCGGTCACGATTAGTGGAGGCGCTTCACGACTTAGGCTGGAGAAGACGTGACTTAAAGAAAACCCTCGTCTTCAATGCTTCGCGATTTAGGGTTAGAGGAAGTGACGAGTCACTGGAAAGGTTTAAGTCGGGTGCTGTTATGTCGTAGGGGTTATGTCGTGGAGGTGTTAAGTCGCGGGTTTGGTAAGTCGTGAATGTGTAGTTATGTCGTTGAATGGAAGTTAGGTCGGAGGTTGTTTGCGACTTATCGTTAGGTCGGAGGGCTGTTTGAATTAGGTCAGGAAGTGTTATGTCGTGGGAATTTGAGTCGTAGGTCGCAGTGGGGTGGCTTAGGTCGGGGAAGTTAAGTCGTGGAGGCGGTAGGTCGTGAGGCGATGGTGATACATTGATGATGGAAGATCGCTCGCGGCATTCCTCGCTCTCGTCTTCGGTATGTGCTGCATCACTTACTATGCTCCTCCATTTTCTTCTCCATCATCATCCCAATTTGGAAGCGTCATTGTATAATATTATTAAGCTTTGGTATTGCATCTTTAGCACATTGACCTCCACTCTTGACTCGATTTTTTCGTGATCCGACAATGTACATGATGTCTCTTTTTTTAATCCATGCATTAAATTTATGCCATTTTGAATTCGGTATAATTCAAATTTTTATATATTTGAAGTAGCTTTACTCTTGATGTGATTTTGATTATGAAACCATTTTTATACAAGTGGTTGATAAAGTTAAATTTTCTAATACTCAACTAGATTAAATTTTAATTTTGACATAATTTCGATGCAAGTCTAATTTTATTCAAGATTTTAGTTGGATTTTGTAAACGATAAATATCATTAACACGTCAAATGAATGTGCAATATAGCTTATTCGTATAAGTTCCACAAATGACCTTGAGGTTTGTAATAAATTACGAAATCATTTGAATTTAAATTCATAGATACAAAAGAATAATTTAGATAAAATTTGAATGTGCTCAATGGACATTGGGTTAAGATGTTCGTTGAACAAGCACCCGTTTTTTTTTGTTTCAGTGGACCTAGGTGTGAGATGTTCGTTGAACAAATGCCTAAATTCTAAGTGTGAGTTGAATAAATGCTCCATTTTCAGTATTTTATAGAATTTAAAATCGGACGCTTGTTCAACAACGTTTGAAATTTAGCCCACTACAACAAAAATACCCTATTACAACGTCCTTTTTACAACGGACATATTCTGCCCGTTGTAATAGACGGCTATTACAACGGTCATTTTAGGACCGTTGTAATAGATGCTCTGTCCAACGCCCTTCTTACAACTTGCATTATTTGCCCGTTGTAATAGACAGATATTACAACGGTCAACTTCTGCCCGTTGTAATGGAAGTATATTTTACAACATTCAGCAAATGTCCGTTGTAATAGATCGACTACGAAATTAGGGCACTTCTTTCTCCCGTTATCACGTGGTTTATCATGACATAAAACATAAAACAGCCTCCTATTTTTATTAAGCGGTCAACAAATTAAACTTACCGCTTTCATTTTTATCCTCCAGCTTCACAATACCATTTCAGTACCAAAATCTCAAATCCCTAAATCTATAAACCATTAGTCCTCCTTAACCCTTCCTCCTCTGCTACCTTTCCTCCAACTGGAAGGTCCCGCCGCCTGAAACCTCAAGTCGAGCTAAGATTTGCTTGCGTGATGAACCGACGAGTTTGGATTTCAATAGTAGCTTTCCTAAGAACAATGAACTCTTTACGTGTAAGGTAGGTAAAATTTCCTCTCTCTGTTATGGAAAAGCTTTCGTTTTTCAGTTATTTCACTTGTTGTTTCTTCAGGTCGGTATATACTCTCACCCTAATTCCAATTCTCTCATATCTCCCCAATTCTTTTATTCGATTTTTTATTTTAAAATAAATGGATGGCGCAAATCAATCGGTATTATGTCTACCATGAGGAAACACTCGACGGAGTTTAGGGCATATCTGGATTTGGTAGTCAACGACATATGTAATGATTCCAACATGCTTGATTTCGTATGTATTTTTATTGCAGTTTTTTTCTTTCTGTTTTTGTTACTATATAACGCTTTAGCAAAAAGTATCAGCCAAATGTTTGATTATGTTTTTGTTCGCATAAGTGGTCTCTGGACAATTTTGAAATTACAAAGCTTTATATGAGACATGTCAGTGAAGTATTTGATTTTTCTATTGTGTCCAGTTGATACAAGAGCTTCTTGACAAACATAATGATCTTTAAACTTTTCGTGTTCCTTTTTTATCCTTTTGAGTATATAACTGGTTAACTGAAGTTGTATTATGCAATAATTATGTGTTTTGATATCTGTTGTATACAAAAGAAGTTAGTATGTACACTATTTTGTCAAAGGCAACTTCTAATTATATATAAAAGAAGTTAGTATTTTTTCCAAAGTATAATTTGGTTTAATTTTCTTTGTGCTGTTGAACAGATAATTTATTAATATTTTAAATAAAACACAACTTTTGCCAAATAAAGCCTCTACTGATAATTCTGAAGTTTTAGAAGTTCAGTGTTAAGTGGTTTTAGAGTTAATAAACATTATTCGAATGCTTTTAGCTGCTTATAAGGGTTTAACTTAATGGTGTTGTGCATTTGGTTTTGTTAAAATATAGTTCTCTTTACGTGTGATGCCCATATTTAAGTTTAATCACAGCGAGAGATCGGGTTTTAGAATTATAGAAGTGGCCTCGAAAGAAAACATCAAGGAATTTCTTCCATTCAAGAGATAATTTGCAGGTAGTCAGGAAGCAAGCGTCTGTTTCGAATATGAAGTTCCTTATTTTTGGTTGTTTGGAGATGGTAGGATTTAGATGTGACAGTATCCTTATTTTCCATAGCATCAAAGCTACTAGTAAAAGTTTCATATGCCAAAGAATATAGGAGATGGTCTTTTTTGGATCAATTTTTATATATGTTAGGGCCATGGTGCTTAATTTAATTGTACTAATATATCTCTGAAAAAGTATCTTATAATTCTTCCGAAATATAGTGATAGCATTTACTATTGCAGCTAGAGCGGAGCAGGGGTCTAATGGCAGTGTAGCTGCAGATGCATTATCGAATGTCAAGGACGTGTTACTTCCTATTATCGACAGGAATTCGTATCTTTCAGAGGGAACTAAACAGGTCTTTAACGGTCTATGCATTCATTCTAATATCCCAGTTTTACTCTGTTATCAGCGTTCTTGCATGTGAGGATTCAATTTTATTAGTTTTGTATGCTTGTGCAGTGTTTTTCAATATTTGTAGCAGCATGAATATGTAGGTCGGTACAACAGTTTTTTGGGTTTAATTGCAAGAAAACTGTTTAGCTTTACCCTATATTAAATATTAGGCGACTCATAATATTCTGCCTATCTGATTTTCCCTGATACAGTTTTGGCTTAAGTTTTGGCTATATAACCTTGTTCCATGGTTTTTTGCTTGCAGTAACACCGCGAGAGTAACAATATGCAGGTTCAAGATCGGCTTACCGTGGATGGTTTGGTGAAAAAAAAAGTGCAAGCTATTGGGTTGGCAGAAGAACGTAGTTGCAGAGGGGACGATAGCAAGCATTGATCCTGATGCTTCAGTACATTTTGTAAATCTTGGAGCAAATGCTTGGAAAGTATGGGTTAATGTAGCGGTGGAACCAGAAGCCTTTTTATTTAGGCCAAATTCAGAGATGTAGACTATCAAAGAGGCCGTTGGATCAACCGTCGCGTGGCATAAAGACTTCATCTATGTGGTATAGTATGATTGTACTTAGAACATGATATTTGTAGCGGACTGTTGCGTGTTAATGCTTTATGTATTTGGCATGTAAACTTATCTAACTTTTTGGAGTGTTAGAATTCTATGACTCTAGCTTTAGTCTTTTTGTATGTGATTTTAATTATTTTACGACAATATTTAGTATTAGTATGGATGTATTGCATGGATGCTGCTGTAATTTTCTTTAAAATTTGCATTTATTTTGTAACGGGCAATGTGCGTTGTTATATGAGCTTCATACAACGGTCAATGCATGTTGTGAAACAGGTTATGCAACTAGTATGGTTAGTCTATTGCAACGGGTTATAGCCGTTGTATTATAGTCTATTACAATGGTCATAACCCGTTGTGAAAAGGTATACTGCAACGGTTTTTACAACATGCTTTGCCCATTGTAAAATGTGGTGGATCTATTACAACGAGGCCTATTACAACGGGTATATGCCCGTTGCGAAAACCATATTACAATGGGTATTGCCCATTGTAAAAAGACTGTTTTGTTGTAGTGGCCATAGGTTAGACAAACGTTTAGTATAATTATATTTTCGGAACTAATTAAGCTAAATATGTAATGGATTATAAAATGTACATTGCTATTAGAGAGTGGGTTGGGGTGAATCTAACATTAGGTTTTGAGACACTTCGGACTGGAATTGGATTTGTAGAAAATAATATGTATGTGGAGTGTGAAGACACAAATACCATTTTATTTTGCGTAAATTTACATTTTTCACTATTATTCAATGGCTATGATGGCTACTAGCAAAGCTTTTAGGAAAGCTAATAAGAAAGTTGTATCTAGTGAAGTTATTTTCCAAAGGAGAAGGAAGTGGTAGCTTGTCTAATAGGCATTGGGATTGGGTTCAGATGTTTGTTGAATCAAGCGTCCGTTTTTTTGTTTCCCTAGAGCTAGATGTGAGATGTTTGTTGAACAAATGCCTAAATTCTAAATGTGTGTTGAATAAGTGCTCCATTTTCAGTATTTTATAAAATTAAATCAGACGCTTGTTCAACAAACGTTTGAAATTTAGTCATATATTAAACAAGCGTTTAGTATAATTATATTTTTTGAACTAATTAAGCTAAATTTGTAACCGATTATAAAATGTACATTGCTATTAGAGAGTGATTTGGGGTGAAATCTAACATTTTGTAATGTGTATCCTTGTTGGAAATGCTAGACGAAGGAAAAATCGGTGATTGATTTGCAATGGATTTCCTACAAATCAATTGGTGACAATTTTAGTTTATGTTCCTTAAAAAGGGAAAAGAGTTGACCAACACAATAAAATCTGATAATGTTTCACGACAAAAAGATGGAAATTAGAACGTGTTACACCCACTCTCGATCACAGTATATGGAGCGCGGTCCAATTAACAAAAGAATTGTGAAGTATAGTGCAATAGTCCAAAATGCTTGCAATAGACTAGACAGGTCCCTAGAAAACACTATGCACGAAATCTAATAAAATGAAGTAAGCATGATTAAAAGTTCAGCCAAGCCTATAACACAGTAGTTTCCTTGAACAACAATTAAGCCGTACCGTGAAACTTACTGAATATGTCCATAATATTTAAAATAACTATAACACTATAACAAAACAAAAATACAAATGAGCACTACGCTACCATAAAGCGAAATGAAAACTCAAACTTCCTAGAGTCGGTGCATTTTACAAACAAGACCGAGCTACCATCTTCGACAAACACTGCCCTATCATACCTTCAGAAGGTGCCGTCATTTCCTAGGCCATAAATAATCTCCAGAACCTGCATCGCAATTTACAAACAAAACTAAAACTACTAACACTGCTATGTTTCATGATCAACTTGATTTTCCAAATGCCAAGTGCAGAAGTAGGTCGCTTAGATATATATGGCGCAGCACCAAGGTTGAGCCAAATGCCCAAATTGGGAGTCAAGATAAAGAAACTATGTTGCATTCGCTAACTGAGCTGCACACGTGCATCCATGCCTCCAAAAAAGGAAATCACTTCACCAGACAAAACTGCATAGCCATTATTCTATCAAAGTCTTACTACCATAATTAGACCAAGAAGACGGATCGCATTGCAACATGTCCAAGGTGAAACTGCACCACCATGTGGAAACCAGGTCACATCACCCAGATTCGACCCCAAACACCACCACCACATCAATTACGGACTGCGTCGTCCTTTCATACGAGAACAAGGCCTAAGCAACCCAAGCACAGTGCACTGCACTGACCCCTTAGGATGGATATGGAACGGAATCAACCACAAATCTACAAATTCAGCAATTTCAAACAACAACATTTCAAATTCATATCATCCCACCTAAAATAAATCTTTTCGTCAAAAGCAAACTTTCCCGCCCAAACCTAAATCTTTACGTTGAAAGCAAACTTTTCTGTCTATGGTCACGTCAACAATCTATGCACATTACAACAATCAACAAATGGAAGACACATAGCAACATGGACGGTATGGGGAAGAATGAGGAGGAGTCGCGTGAACAATCCGTGAGAGAATTTCTACTGTAAAATGAAAAATACTACAACGGACTTTTGATTAATTCTCTAAAAAATTACCTTATAATCTTGTACTCATTTCTGTCATTAAAATCAGTGTACGAGGAAGAAGAAAGATAATAATGAATTTAACCCATGGATGTAGGATTCTCTAAAATCTAAACCACGTAAATTTATGTGTCATTTACTTTACTGCACTTATCATTTTATGTTTTTAGCGAATTTTATTTAGCTTTTACTTTGCTAAGTCCAACATCTAATGTATCCTGGGTATTTTAACAAACAGTTGAATTGTCTCTTCGTAATTGTGTAATAAAACAACAACATAATTTCTACCTTAAGGCAAATTTAATACTACCTAAATTTGTTGTTCATAATTATAGAAATGATTAACCCCATAATTACTCTAATCAATTAGGTGTTGTGAGACGAAAAATCTCATTAGCATTTTGGTGCTAGAAGGAGAGCCCCTTCCGGCAAACCTTGATCAGAGTCATAACCTAACTTATTCCTCAAAACTCCCTAAGGAACTCTGAACAATGCAGCTAGGAAATTCTTCTACTCCCTTACCACAAGAACATAAGAACCAAGTTGCAAAAATGAACTGTTAACAAGAAAACTTGTCAACACCCCAATGTTGTTTTTAGGATGAGGTTAGTCCTTTTAGATCTCTTTTGGTTAAGTGGAAGAAGGTAAGATGTGGATAATCCTTTCAGTTCACCCTTTAGAACAAGTTCTTGTTATGATAGCTTTCCCTTATTAACCTTTCGATCCAGTCAAAACGCTCAAATTCCTTTCTTTTCGATCTTTCGAACTGGATGGAGTAGCTTCATTACCCCTTTGAAACAGTCCTTTCGAAGCAGTTGTGGAAGCCTAACGAAAGGCATTAAGATCCAAGGTTATGATCAGTTTCGAATGGTTTTGACCTTGTCGAAAGATGGAGTCTTAAATGTCATAGGTTTGGATTGGGAATTAAAGGTAAAACTGGTTTGGGCTAAGGTTTCGATCCATTCAAAAGTAGAAGTCCAACGAAAGGTGACCTGGAGTCAATAACTGAAGTTACTTGAAAATGCAGAGGTTTGACCATGTCCGAAGAGGCCTTTCGATGGTCGACACCTGTAAACACAATTAGATTTGATAAAAAGCTTTCGAAACAACTAAGTAATCAAGGATTCAAAGATTTTTCCTTTATCAACTCAAAGAAGCCTTTATTGATCAATTCTTCCCAAGTTCAATTTACAAATTAGGGTTAAGCTTTTAGAATTAAGAAAGTACAAGTCTAGAATGAATGAGTTTGGATCCCCAAAACCAGACCCATTGGGTCTTATTTATAGATGCGGGTCAGCACCTTTCGACCTAATGATTTTGACCTGGTCGAAAGGTGGCTTCAGAATTGTCTTTAGAATGCTTCCGCCTTTGTCGAAAGGGAAGGTTGCACCTTTCTTCTCTATGTTGCTTTGTAGGAGCTTTTGACTCTGTCGTTAGGCTGTCTCTAAGGGTTTCAAAGGTCTTGAAATATTGATGGTTTTGACTATGTTAGTTGCTTCTGAACTCTTGCTCGTGACTTGATGCGGAACCTCCCTAGACATTAATGGCTTCGACCGGTTCGAAAGGCTTGGTTTGGCTTTCAAAAGGGTTGTTCTGACCAGTATATGTTTCTGAGAGGTTTGAGTGAAGGCCAAACCTTTGGTTTTGAAAGGTTTGGCGTGCATATGAAGAGTTGTCATTCCTTGTCTTCGAAAGGTGTTGCTTCAACTCATTTGAAAGGTCTTCAAGCATGTAGAATCATCTGCTTTGAAAGATGATCACTGAAGTGGGAGGGTGCTTTCGACCCTTTCGATCCCTTCGAAAGGTTGAGAAACTTTTGGACTTTGGCTGTAGCATCCCTTTGACTCCTTCGAAAGGTCTTGCTAGAGCTTATTCCTCTTGTTCTTCTTTGTTTTCTGTTCAAGCTGGTTTCCACAAGGTCGAAAGGATATTTGGTAGTAACATTTGCCTCCCTTGCGAAGGTATGCCCTTGACTTTCCAAGTCAATCATCTTGAAACCCTGAATGTTTCCCGCCTTTTGGTATTCCAGCGGAAATCTGGGCCATTCAAATCAATCCAATCAAACGGCTTGCCGTCTTTGCTGACTTTTCTTATAAATCACATCCTCCTCTTCTCTTTCTTCATTTACCTATAAACAAGATAAACTTCGAGAAAAATCAAAGTCTGCAAGCTTCCAGATAATTTTTATTTTCCTCCATCAAAAATTCAGATTTAAGTAAGCTTATGTTTTCTCGTTTCCCGTATCTTTTCCCTCTTTCTTTTATTTTACACTAAATCTCAATTTTTCAAACCTTTATTGTTGGGACTTCAAATTTTGGTTTTGATTTACTGGAAACTGTTTGAGTTTTAATTTGATTGAAAGCATTCTTTGATTCAGTTTCATGGTTTAACTCGATTTTCTTCTTTTTTGTTAATTTTCATTTTGAACTCACCCGATCCAGATTCTATCGTTATCGTGGTTTTAGGGAAAAATTTCCTTTACCTAAAAGATTTAAAGATTTTAAGTGATTGATTCTCATTCGAATTCATTTTTTTAATGGTTTTTAAGTTTCTGTGTTGAAATCGGGTTTGGGGAAGAAGGAATCTTTGGTTAACTTTGCCCAGAAGTTTTGAGATGTATGAACCAAAAATTTGGCGCTAGAATTTTACACTTCTACCCTTCGAAAGGAATTGAGGCAGCGATTTACTATTTTGATTTTTAACCCCTTTCGATGGGGTTGAAAGGTAATCTAGCACCTTATTTTATTGACCTTGTCGAAAGGTTATTTAGTTCATACGAAACTGGCCTCTTTAAATGAAATTTTATGCTTTCGGCTCTAATACTTTCGAAGATGTTGGTTATTGCATCATAACTCACATTTTTGAAAGCATAGATTTTGTCCCATGGGTTTCGCAACCATTCATATAAACTTGCTTCAAATTTGTTTAAGTTAGAGATAGACATATTTTATAAACTAGGTCGAGGAAAGCATACTTTGTAAAATTCATAAATCAAGCCAAACGTTTTGACTTAGCCGAAACCTGTTGTATTGATTGGAATTTAGTTATTAGTAGGCTTTCGGAACCATGCATTCCTTTCAATTCCATTGAAAGCTTCCATAACTAATGAGTCAAAACCTCCTATAATCATCTTTCTCCAATATCGTCGAAACATTCCCAGTCCTTTTATTTCTTTTACAATATGACTTCAACTTAAAACCTTTCGACTTAATTGGTATATGTGGTTTTGACAGCATTAATGTTCCCTTGGTAAAACTAAGATTGTAGGTTTCAACAGTGTCGAAGGATCTTTCCTTTTGTTTATTGAATATTGGCAGTGTATACTTTGTTCAAATTTTTACGTTGGTTTTAACTATTCCCTTTTAATAAAAAAGTTCCTATCGAGCTTTCGACATTGTTGAAGAGTGCCGGTTGGACATATACTTTAGCCCTCCCTTTCAACCCTATCGAAAGCTCACTAGATGCTTATATTTGGGTTTTTAACATTGTTGAGAAGTGTTTGTTAAGTGTTAACTTTTATTTCCCTTTCGACTCTGTCGAAAGCTCAATAAATCTCATTTTTAACTTTAACATTCTTTCAAGAATTTGAAGTTTCATGTTTTGTTTGATGTTCAAATTGTTATAGTAGGTTTCTACTAATCCTTAAAAGATTGTTAACTTCATAACAAACTGTAATTTCTAACTGAAACGTTTTCACCTAGCAGAATCATGAGTTCACCAAAGAAAGTTGAAGCTACTTCCAAGCATTCTTTGATATCCACTCAAGATGAAGTAGATGCAATCCTCAATGAATTTAGAATCACCGGGGTGGAAGCCATTCCACCTACTGAAAATGACACCATCAGCAGCCCTCTTGAAGGGTTCTTCGCTTACACTGCTATACACATATGGCACGGAGGGTTTCTTCCTTTTTCGAAATTCTTGTCTAGGTTCCTACCATATCTAGGAATTTCTCTGATTTAGCTATCTCCAAAAGTGTACACCTATCTCCTATCTTTGGAGTTGATGGCACTAGAGTTCGGCATCTCTTCTTTGAATGCTGAAATATTATATCACCTCGTTTGATTGGTTAAACTCAACAATCTTAACAACCAAATCTTCAAGGTGAATCCTCCTAAGAAACTGATATCAGAGGGAGTGAACAAGTTTAGAGACTGGGAGAATTAGTTCTTCTTTGTCAGATTCTTCCCAAATGTTAGCTGGACTTTCTCTACTCCACGTAAGCTCAGATTTCATTATTTCCCTTCCATCTAGTTACATTTCTTTGTTGATCTATGTTTTTTGTCAGGTGCTCCTGCTAAAGAACTAAATGAGGTGGACAAGAGAACTGTGGAGTCTCTAATTGCAGCTTCAATCAGGATTGGGAAATGATTGACCTTGCTAAATCCTACAAAATTATAGAAGTATTCCCTCTTGCCTACCGGTCAAAGGATTCTTGGTCAACCTCCTTCGATCCAATATACATCTTGAAGCAAACGCTTCCTTTCTTTGGAAGACCCTACAAATTTCTCCCCAATGTCACCTATCTGCCCTGACCACTCCGGTAAGTTACAAACGCAACCCTCGTTATCTATTGCCGTGTTGTTTTTCAAGTTATTCTGTCGACTTATAATATATTTGAATTTTCTATAACTGCTCCTCAGGTTGAAAAACCTGCTAGTGGTCTGGCTCCTCTCTCTTTGACTTCTCGTGAGCCATCCTTTTCTCAATCTCTTGCTAAGACGAAGATGGCCATCGAGAGAAAATTAGTTGAATCAACTATGGTGGAGGCCCCTCTCAAGATAGCAAAAATAGTTGAAGTTCCTAATTCCGAGGGGGAGGAGTCTTTAAGTCTTCATAAAGCTTTGGAGAGTCTGATTGTTGAAGCTCCTCTTGACCAACCCAAGATGACTCCCACTGCAGTTGATCCTCTTTCCCGCATCGTTGTTTTGAGCTCTCCGAGTGCGCTTGAGTAGATACGGAAGGCTTTAGAGACGACCCCTTCTCAAAAGCATATTCCCCTTAGGCCATCATTCCCCGCATCTTTAAATAATTTTGAAGAGATTGTCTGATCTATCTTAAACTCTTCTTCTTTTTCTTCCATGCACCCGCCTTCTTCCGTTTCTGATTTGGCGGATCACTATCGCTCTTTAATCGAACAACAACTCTTAGTAGGTTTCTCTTCACTTGACTTTATCGTTACTATTCTTCTTTAAGTTTCTGACTTATGCTGTACGTTTTCTTTCAGATTTCCAAGAGTTGGTTATTTTTGCAAGAACATGCCTCCAAATCTTCTATCGAATCTTCTAAGCTTCAGGAAGAAATTTTTGGCTTAAAGAATCAAGTCTCCCCTTTATCCATAGAAAAAGATGAAACTTTGACTGAACTAGAGCGATTGAGAGCTTCTCTCGCCCAGTCAGAATCCATTATTTTAGAGGAAAGGAAAGCCCGCCAACTCCTTTCCAATAAAAAATTGGCAATGAAAATGACCTTAAAAGAATCCGACGAGGAGAAGATTCGAATGGCGGTCAGACAAGCCTCTCTAAAGGAAAAGTTGGAGAAGAACAAAGCTTCTTTGAAACTAGCAGTCGACACTATATCCGATGCAAAACAGTGAGTGTCATAATTTCTTGACGCCACTCTTGATGAGATTATGATGAATTCTTTCGGAGATGCTTTGATGCTCGCTTACGCCGACAACTTCGACAAATGCCCCAAATTGAGCTTTCCTTCGCTGGACCCTGCTCTTGTCGATAGGGTTATGAGCAAGATCAAACAGATGGAGCATGGAATTGAAGCTGTTGAAAAGGAGGAGATTGACGCCTCCAAAATTCTTTCCTTTGAATTTCCTTCCTTCGAAGTCGAATCTGACTCCGAAGAAGAAGGTGATAAAGATGATACTATCAAAATAGAGGGTGACAATGATGATAACGACAATGATGATATTGATTATGATGATAACATCAATGAAGGTCAAGGTTTAGGTGGCGATAGAAGTGGCCCTACCGAGGCTCCTGAAAAAGATGAAGACGATAATACAAGGGCTTCCGAAAAGGATCCATCTCCTCATAAGGCAGTCTCGCCTGAATCTCATGCACCCTCCGGCCCTCAAGAAGAGCCTGCTTTTTTTGATGTTGAAGTGCCGAAAGAGAAAGAACAAGCTTCCCAATCATCAGTCCTGGTATCTTAGGTATGGAATTCTCGGTTTAAACATCTTTCGCTTCGAAGATAATAATAGTGTAAACCACTTATTTTAGATAAGGAAGAAATCTGTCCATCCCTTTAAAACTAAGCTTGAAAGGAAACAAGCAGAGATTAATAGTTTATATAGGGAGTTAGACAAGCAATTGAGGGAGCACAATATACTTTCTGATAAACATCATAGACAAAATAGAAGTGTGGCAGTGTTAGCATCTTTTAAACATTAAGAAGCTGCCCCACGACTAAGGAGAGCGTGCTTTCGATATGACGCTCTTTTGAAAGAGAACTGGGAACTGATTACCCTTTTCTGGATGTTGATTGAGGAGAGGGACATTTTGGTTAATTTCTTATACAAGGCCTGTTGTAGACACCCAATTGTTGATTTCTCATACTTAGGTGATTTTAGTGGAGGTCTACTTAGGCGCTTACATAAAAGATACTTGGACGAATTCAAATCTGACCCGCATCCCGGAGATTGTTGGAACTTACCACGAATCGGATCCATTCTCCAAGATCTACCTCCTGAAAAACTCAAGTATTATAAGAACAAATTTGTTTCAGAATTATTTACCAAGTCAATTTTGTATGAACCAGATGAATGATTGTGAATATGTAATAATTTTGATTTGTAAGTATTTGTTTTAGTCTTGCTTTTTATACTTAGTTACATTTTATTGTGTTATCACAAAGTGAACGTTCTTCAGGAAATCTTGTCTTTAGAGATTACCTGGGCCAATATGTTAAATTAAGAAAATTTTAACTTGAAAAGGCATCGATTTTGAAATCTTCAAAATTAGCAAGATATTGTTTTCTTAGTGGTATACAAAAACTTTTCATGGAACATCCTCATCTCCACTTCGATTTCCTTGGTGATGAGAAAGAAAAGCTACTTAAGGAGATCCGGACATTCCATACTAAATTAATTTGTGATCGTGATAGTCCTCCAACCGGGGAATGGGACTTTAGTAAATATCCCCGGGTGATTACTTCGGAAGAACTAAACATTCCTTTTGACTCTACGGTTATTCTTTCTACCAATTCATTAAATAAAGTTAGAGACGCTATTTCTCATCTTTAAATATAAAACAAATGTCAATTGTATCTTTTAGTTCCATTGTCATTTTAGTTGTAATCTTTTATCGTAATAATAAAGAGATTGATCATTCTGGTTTTGACTTCATTCTTTTTCTTTTTTATTTGAATAGGAGTTACAGTTATCTGTGGCACCTCTTTCATTAGATTCAGAGTCTCACTTTATTAATCTTAAGGATAAGCTGTTAGCGAAACTTGAAAAGAGTAAACTTCTCGAAGATACTTTACTTGCTCGTTTTCATGGAAATGCCGAAGCCTTAAGATGGCACAAAAGATTATTACTTTAGAAAACTATTGTCAGAAATCTTAAGGATCAAATTGCCAGTTTAGAAGCAGATGTTAATAGTAAGAATGAAATGATTTCCGCTCTGAAGCGTCAAGTTAAATCAAATCCTTCAATTGACTTCAATCATAATATGTCAGAACCATTCCAACATATAACCGATTTGGACATGAAATTGAAGGATAGTCAAGCTTAGTACGAGTTGTTGGAATTTATTATGGGGGATAATATCTCGAGTATTGATTTAACGGTCTCCCCTGCTACTTCATCTGTTGCTAAAACTACAAGATCTACTTCCCTCGTTATCCAGAGATTATGCACTATGACCAATCCTCCCCCAGGCTTAGATGAGAAGGTAGTGGGCAAATGGTGCAGGAAGGTTAATTTCAAAATGATGAAGTATTTTGATGAGCAACAAAAGGTTAAATACTCACAACGTATAAATGAATATGCTGCTAGAATTCAAGAACTCGAACGCGACAAATATTTTCTTTTGAAGCGCATCGCTGAATTGGAAAGGGAAAATAAAACCCTTAGAGGAGAAAATAGAGCTTTCTATTGTTCTTTGAAAAAAAATATTGATGCAATTGACGATGCAGGTAGGATAAGGAAGAAAGAAAAGAAACTCAAAGTGTTCCTTTGCATCGCTATCCACCGCATTGTAGATACTTCAATCGCTGAAAACCTGAACAAGGCTGCTCAAGATTAATGAAAGATTCACATTTATGAAATGTATATACTTTTTCTGTACACTTGTAAATAATTTCATAAGTTATGTAAATTATATAAATTTTGTAAATATCACCTGGTTTGCGATCCTTTCTTATAATGTTATTTTTGAAACACTTGTTTGATAGCTCATACCATAGTTTTTGTATTTGCTGGATGTTTCATTCTTCTTTACTGTTCTGATTTCCCTGAAAAGTATGAAGCAAACAATATTTCTGATTGTTAGCTTTAAATTGATGTATAAGTTTATGCATATCATTCGCAAAGATTAACAAATCATCATGTTAATCATATGGTGATAAATGAAAAGTAGTTATATTTGGTCAAATGTCTGAAACCCATCTTCAGTCATAATAAGAAATAATGAAGACTTTAACTTTAACCTATATTGCTAGAATATCTGAAGCAAGTTGGTAGGAAATCTTATCCTCAACCAGGGATATAAATGTCTTTAGAGAACCATTCCATGGAGATAGTTGATAGTGAGTTAAATATGATCAAGTAATTGAAATCGAGAAGCGATTATCTAAAAATTTGTTAGAAGAAATCTAATGACCCATATTTGGGTATCAATAGATGAAATTTGAAAGTTTAGAAGTCCGAAACCCAGATTTGGGTATTAATGGACGATAACCAAAAATTCATAATAATGATCTTCTTGTAAGAAGTCTTCATCCCAGATTCGAGCATTAGTAATGGATAATCTGAAATCCATAATAGAAATCTTAAGCCCAAATTAGGGCATTAAAGTGAAGTTAAGTAATAGTCATGAAACCCATATTCGGGCATGATAAAGACTACAAGTGATTGATAAAGACTCGAAACCCAGATTCGGGTATCAATGAAATTTAGAGATAAGAGTCCCGAAAACCAGAATTCGGGCATTAATAAGAGGAGTTCTGTTCTACTCCTTAGATTCTGTCTTCTACGACATGTATGAACCATTTAGACCTTGTATGTAGTTGCAATTTGATAGGCTACTTGGATGTCTTAGCCCATAATCTGATATGCCACTTCTTGGGCCTGGACAACTTAGTCCTTTGGAGATATGTCGCTTCTTAGGCTTGAACGTCTTAGTTCATTGTTTGATGAGCCGCTTCTTGGGCTTTGACGTCTTAGTCCATTGTTTGGTGAGCCGATTCTTTGGCTTGGACGTCTTAGTCCGTTGTTTGGTGAGCCTCTTCTTAGACTTGTACATCTTAGTCCGTTGTTTGGTGAGCCTCTTCTTGGGATTGGACGTCTTAGTCCGTCTTAGTCTATTGTTTGATGAGCCGCTTCTTGGGCTTGGACGTCTTAGTCCATTATTGTCTAGTGCTCTTGGTTAGCTCATTCTTAGAGGTTGGAACCAAGGACTTACCCAACCTTCCTCCAGAAGGTTCCTTGACCTGACCAGAGGCGCGGCCAAGGGCTTGTCGATGCTTTAAACTGGCCATAACATGGCGCGGATAAAGGCTACACTCCTTCCTCCAGGTGGTACCCTGCCCTGGCCATAGCGTGGTGTGGAAAGGGGCTTGTTGATGCTTTAACCTAGCCATAGCATGGCATGGATAAAGGCTTACACTCCTCCCTCTAAGAGGTGCCTTAAGCTTACCAGAAGCGCGACCAAGGGCTTGTCGATGCTTTAACCTAGCCACAACATGGCACGGATAAAGGCTTACACTCCTCCCTCTAGGAGGTGCACTGCCCTGGCCATAACGTGGCGTGGACAGGGGCTTGTCGATGCTTTAACCTGGCCATAGCCTGGCGCAGATAAAGGCTTACACTCCTCCCTACAGGAGGTGCCTTAACCTAACTAGAGGTGCAGCCAAGGGCTTGTCTATGCTTTAACCTAGCCATAGCGTGGTGCGGATAAAGGCTTAAACTCCTTCTTCTAGGAGGTGCTCTTCCCTGGCCAACTCGGTGCCAATAGAGGCTTCGACCGTTTAAGGTAATGTCTAGATGAAAGGAGCATTTCACTCCCAACCAAGTAGATCTTTCTTAGAAAAGTAACTCTTTATTGACTTTATTCATGATCTCTTTACAAATTCATTAATTTTGCCTTGATGGAAAAAGCAGATTATCATCCCTTCCAAGGCTCTGCAATGGTTAGTCTCATGTCCATTCATCATGTGGAAATGGCAGTAGGATCTCCCTAAATTTCTTTCCTATTTTGGCTTCTTTTTCTACGATGGCCAATAATTGAGCTCATCCTTGGTTAACAAGTAGACATTCTCTATGGATGTTGTTAAGTGGCATTCTTTAGGAAGTCTAGACTTGAAACTTGTTTCTTGAGGATGGCTTCTAAATCTTTTAGTACTTGGCTCTGGAGTTTCCCCTTAGTTAACTAGTTTTCTCTTTAAAACTCTTTAGGGTTTCAGTGTAGGCATTGTCCCACTTGTGACTTGACCCCATTTGTGTGCAAAGGCATTATAATCAGCTATTATTCCTTTTTCAAAGATTGTGCTTTTGGTATAATGTTGGATTGTTTTTCTCATTTGGTCAAAAAATTGTCACTCCCTCTTTCTTTTCTCCTAAGGCAAAAATTGGGATGGGGCCAACATGAAAAGAATTTAAACTCCATTTAAGTGGATCATAGGCTTCAACTTTCTTTTTCCTTATGATTCTTAAAGCCTTCAACCTTAACAGTTGTTCTTCTTGGAGATTCTTATCATTAGCTGTCTCTAGGGAGAGTCTAATTAAGTGTGGTTCCGAGGATCCTTGCTCATATCTCTTGATTCTTCTAGACATGACGAATTAAGGTCTTAAGTATTTAAGCTTGAAGTAGGATTTGGTTAGAGATAGGTGGTGTTGAATGTTCAACAGAGTCGGAGGTTCGAGCCTTCCTTCTAGTGCCAAAATGTTAACTAGAAAACCTATAAACACCCCAAAGTTGTTTTTAGGACAAGGTTAGTCCTTTTTGATCTCTTTTGGTTAGGTGGAAGAAGGTAAGATGTGGATAATCCTTTCAGTTCACCCTTTCGAATAGGTTCTTATTATGATAGCTTTCCCTTATAAACCTTTCGATTCAGTCGAAACACTCACCTTTCTTTTCAATCTTTCTAACTGGATGGAGTAGCTTGATTACCCCTTTGAAATAGTCCTTTCAATGTAATTGCGGAAGTCTAATGGAAGGCTCTAAGATCCAAGGTTATGATCAGTTTCAAATGGTTTCGACCTTGTCGAAAGCCGGAGTCTTAAGTGTCTTAGGTTTGGATTGGGAATTAAAGATAAAACTAGTTTAGGCTAAGGTTCTGATCCATTGGAAAGTAGAAGTCCAATGAAAGTTGGCCTGGAGTTAGTAACCGAAGTTGCTTGAAAATTCAGAGGTTTCAACCAAGTCGGAAGAGGCCTTTCGATGTGGTCGACACCTATAAAACACAATTAGATCTGACAAAAAGCTTTCGAGACAACTAAGTAATCAAGGATTCAGAGATCTTCCCTTTATCAACATAAAGAAGCCTTTATTGATCAATTTTTCCCCAATTCAATTTACAAATTAGGGTTACAACTTTTAGAATTAAGAAAGTACAAGTCTAGAACGAATGAGTTCGGATCCCCAAAACCAGACCCCATGGGTCATATTTATAGATGCAGGTCAGCAACTTTCATCCCAATTCTTTCGACCTGGTCAAAATTTGGCATTAGAATTGTCTTTAGAATGCTTCCACCTTTGTCGAAAGGGAAGGTTGCGCCTTTCTTCTCTATGTTGCTTTGTAGGAGCTTTCGACTCTGTCAATAGGCTGTCTCCAGGGGTTTCAAAGGTGTTGAAATACTGATGGTTTCAACTCTGTTAGTTGCTTCTGAACTCTTGCTCGTGACTTGATGAGAAACCTCCTTGGATATTAATGGCTTCGACCAGTTTAAAAGGCTTGGTTCGGCTTTCGAAAGGGTTGTTCTGACCAATGTATGTTTCTAAGCGGTTTGAGTGAAGACGAAATCTTTGGTTTCGAACGGTTTGGCGTGCATATGAAGAATTGTCATTTCTTGTCTTCGAAAGGTGTTTCTTCAACTCATTCGAAAGGTCTTCTAGCATGTAGAATCATTTGCTTCAAAAGGTGATCACTGAAGCGGGAGGGTGCTTTCGACCCTTTCGACCCCTTCGAAAGGTTGAGAAACTTTTGGACTTTAGCTGTAGCATCCCTTCGACTCCATCGAATGGTCTTATTGGAGCATCTTCCTCTTGTTCTTCTTTGTCTTCTGTTCAAACTGGTTTCGACAAGGTCGAAAGGATATTTGGTAGTAACATGAACAAACACTTTGCCATCTCATCGGAAAAAAATTGTTGACCCTAAAAATAACCTCGAACCCCAATCTTGATACTCTCAACACCTTCATTGCTCAGATCAATGAAAGGATAACTAGTATCGGGAAGTTGGTAGCTTAAAATCAAAATAGATCTTCAAACTCCCATAGCTCTATGACACATCGTCAAACTTCTCCTATTGCATAGAGAGCGTAAGTAGGATGAGGACGCGACACTCGCGTAGGTAAGAACGGTGTCCAATGAGTACTCGGCTTGCAAATAAAGAAAAAAGGAAAAACACTAATAAACCCAAATATTAAAGGAAAACTTGCGAATTTTAATCCATTATTACTAGAGAAAAATAAAAAACATACTAAATAGGAGAATGAAGCCATTTCAACCTATAGGGGTGCCCTATCATGCATTAGTGAGAAGGATGAGGAGAAGAAAACTGAAGGCTCGTGTGGAATACTTGGCAAGAATATGTGAACAAGGTGATAAGGAGGATGGAAAGGAGATGTGTTCATCTTCACTCAACGAAGCCATTATTGAAGGAGATTTCCCAAATAGCTTCCGGGCTCCAACCATTGAAGAATATGATGGGTTAACCAATCCGATTGATCACTTATGCACATTTGAGTACTATATGGACATCTTGAAGGTTGGAAGGCTGGCCCACTACAAACTATTCTTGGTATACCTTACATGGGCAACGTCAAGATGGTTCAAAAGATATATCTTTATAGAAACCTATTCTTGGGCGTAGTAATCTACAGATTTTCATAGATAGTATCACGCCGGTCATGAAAGCTTACTCGATCCTTATACCCTATCCTCAGTTAAGCACCGAGTGAATGAAAGCTTGCAAAGTTTTGTTAACCATAAATCCATTTAAGAATAAAAGTATGAAAGAAGGATTTCGAAGGCGTCGAAAGTAGGTTTTGCATGTATTAAAGGGAGAAGGCTTTCGAAGGCATTGAAAGCAAGGTTCATGTAACATCCAGTATCCGGAGGCCAAAAGCAAAGCGCTATGGAAGGTGCAGTCATCCACTGTATTAACTTCTGGTGATGAAATACAACAATGTTAATGGTATCTATAATATCAGATGCACTTGAATATGAAAAAAATCATAGATTTCCAAAAACAATAGTTTCAGTGATTATATTTCAAAAATATCATATCCAAGTTACAAAAATCCCAAACGTAATCCTAAGCATTGATCAAATATAATTTACAACAATATGATGAGAGCAACATATGAAAATGCCCCCTTAGATGATCAAAGCAATATAGACATAATTGTCTTAATACACAGCGGAAATAATTTTAAAACAGAATCCCTAAATTAGCTATCCGTCGGCCTCCCGCTCGTCTTTGGATGCTTTATTCGCCAAAATCTGCTAAAATCTAAAAACCTAAACTCTCAGCCTACTCAAATCAAATTTTGTGCACCTGAGAGTTTAAGGGGTAACAAAAACTTCGAGTTGGATTTAAAGCCTGGTATGAATAATATCTGTTACATCTTAGTTTACTGATAAATAGTGAGACCACGGCGCTTTGCGGAATGGGTTTCCTCTCACTAATGTCTCTTGTCAAAACATATATTTTTCAAATCCTTTCCTATAACCAAACTGGTTAATCAACTGATTATAAGAACAATATAGCAATTTTCATTATGCTAAAATAGGAAATAAATAGACTATCTGTCTAAAATCCAAACTATCTGTTCTAAATTTCGAGTCATCTGCTCTTTTCTGGACTGTCTGTCCTAAAATTGATTATATCAATATCTTTTATGCTAAATAATGGGCTATCTGCCCAAAACAGGTAAAAAGGGTGGACTAACTGTCCTTAAAAATTAGCAAGGTCCGTTATGCTAATAAATGAACTATCTGTTCATATCAGAGCTGACTGCTCTTTCTGGACTAACTATCCTCTGGGATGACTGCCCTTAAAATGGACTGACTGTCCGAATTTAAATTGAGCTGACTGCCCGAATTTTCTTTTGGGTTAACCACCCTTCAAAATATCTGAGCTAACTGCTCTACAATATCTGAGCTAACTGCTCTTTAAATTTTTCTTGAAACCTTTTCAAAGTGACTTAGTCCATCAAATCATATATATACAAGGAAAATATATCTTTAGCTTTACTCTAAGCTATTTTTGCCACGTTATATATATACTTTACTCAAAATAATGATGATGTTCAATAAGGATTGTCTATCCTTTAAAATAAGTTAAAGTCCTTTATAACTTAAAACACTTAAGCTATCTGCCTAATTCTTCTATTTGAAACCTTTGTTTAAAACCTTCAAACAACCTTTCAAAAACATAGAAGGTAACTCCTTAAAAATAATTCATAAAACCCTTTGAAAGTATTGAAGGTAACTCCTTCATATCCTTTAATAAACCTTTCGAAATCATTGAAGGTAACTCCTTCTAAACCTTTTAAAAGCTTTCTTTTCATAAGCATTAAAACATATGACATCCGCCTTTTAAATCCTTTAAACCCTAGCCTTTTGAAAACATTACAAAAAAATACATTACGATCTTGCTAGGAGGTTTCTTTTCGACCTAGTCGAAAGGTTTCACCTTTCAGCTTTGTTGAAAGCCTGGGGTACCTCTCATATATAATAAACCTTTCGAAAGCAATGTACCTCAAAACCTTTCGAAGACATTGGGTTCAATTTAAAACACGTGGAAAATCTTTCGAAACCAATCAAAGTTAACTACTTTGAAACCTTTAAAACGTTTCGACTTAAACATTGGATTATGCAAAAGGATCATAAAAACATTGGAGTCGAAAGCAACTGTTTCTAAACCTTTGTAATACCTTTCGAAATCATTAGAAAACAATAAAGTGTTGGTATTAGAACCAACCCTTCGAAATCAATGGAGAGAGGCGGCAAGTTTTTAGAAAATAAAAGATAACCTTTAACTCCATCTGTGTCGAAAGATTTGGAAGCGGAAAATATGCTCTCGGCCTGGCCGAAAGCTATACCTTTCGACTTTGCCGAAAGGTTTCAATTAAAACAAGAAAGCAAACCAACCGAAACCTTTTTCTTTTAAACTTTTTTGACAATTTCGAAAGCTCTTTGTCAAAAGATAGCAGGTTTATTTTCCTTTAAAACCAAACAAAACTTCATCTCCTCCGAAAGCTATAACCTTTCGTCCCTAAACCTTTCGACTCCATCCAATCTACTACGTACCAGTTGCCTGATACCTTGTGCATTGGTATTTTACCTAGCCGAAAGGTTTAAAACCTTTCGACCTTGTTGGAAGGTCTGGAATGTAGGCGGAAGCTCTACCCGAAGGGTTGAAATAGAAGAAAATCTATTTATTTGTACTTTAAAACAGTTCTTTTGTACCCCACTTTCCTTGTTTGTCTAAATTTGATTGGTTGCTAGAATTTTATATTCAAAAATGCTGCCGACTTTTCTTATTTGGAAATTTGAATAATTTTATAAAAGCCCCTTTCTCCTTTATAATTATTTAAAACATTTAAGTCTCATACCTTAAATAATTTTATATAACTATTAAAGCACCTTCAAAAATTATGGAAAAATTCCAGAAAATCAAATAATATGTTCTCTTCAACATATAAATTTTTTGGATCCAAACAATAATTATTTTACCTGTAAATAATTTTATAATCCAAATTAACCTTTTCTTTCGTAGAAAATTCATAACAATTTCACAAAAATTAAAAAAATTCTGAAAATCAAAACCCATCTCTAAAATAACTTTTTAGATCATCTTAAAAATTCGCAAGGCTAACAAATGTCATTTAATTGGGTTTTCCTCTTAAAACATGTCCTAAAATCTATATGAACATACATAAATCATCAACGTGTATATATATCATTCTATCTTTCAATAACATGGCAAACCTTTGTAAAATCATTCAGAATTAACCTTAAAACCGAAACCATAAAATTTAGAGATGTAAACATTATTCACGTTTTGCTTTAATGATTAAGGGGCTAGAGATTTAAATGAGTATGATTTAAATTTGCTTTACTTAAGCTTCTCTTTTGTTTCCTCTTCTTCTTCCTTCGTTAATGGTGGCCGGCCAAGCTTTTAATTTTTGAAAGTGAGAATGAACGTGTGCTTTGAAATACACGGCCTAAGGAAGACAATATAGGAATGGCCTCTTTTCCATAATATCCCTCCTCTAATTCATTTTAAACCTTTCTTTAATTTATTAGTTAAAAGGCACGATTACCTTAATTAAATCAAATCTCAATTCCCTTATCAATACATTATTTTATTTAGTTTATCTAACTAAATCTCCTAACTGATGTTATCAAAAATCTGGAGTGTTACAGACTCCCCTCCTTAAAGAATTTCGTCCTCGAAATTACAATAAGGCTCAAAATAAACAAGAAGGTAAAACATACCATCAAAACAAGTCAGGATAAGTATCTCTAATCCTGTTCTCAAACTCTCAAGTACAGTCTCTGTCATCGTCACTCCACTGGACTTTGACTAATCTGACCATCTTGGTTCTAAGCCTCTTCTCATCTCTCGCAATAATGCTAACTGGCTTCCTCACTACGGTCAAGTCCGGTTCTACCACTAAATCATCTAGCACTGTTGGTGCAATAGAAGTCTTGGGGTCTCTAACACACTTTCTGAGATGAGAAATATGAAAAATCATCATCGACACCTGCCAAACTGCTTGGTAACTCAAGTCTATATGTGAGCTTCCCGATCCTCTCAAGAATAGGAAAAGGTCCGATGAACCTAGGAGATATCTTCCCCGACTTCCCAAATCTAAGCACGCCGTACATCAGTGATACTTTGACGAAAACCTAATCCCTGTTAGCGCCAAAATTGGCACTAACACCCAATCATCGATGAAAGCACCAACTAACAGTTACAGATCATAAACATAGTATATGTAGAGAGTATAAATATTAAGAGTAGTAAAAATTAAAAAAAAAAGCGGTGATAACATAGGATTTATAGTGGTTCGGTTGACTCCGGCCTACATCCACTCCAGAAATTTCCTTTTTATTGATATGAGAATCAATTACAGTTATAATCTGGAGTTTTTAAAACAATAACGGTAGAGCAGCCTTGATGAAGAAGAAGATGGGAAACAGAATCAGATCCATTTTCTAAAGCCCCACATGCTGTATTTATAGGCAAAACCCTAGTTACTGGGCTTCCTGAGTGGTCCACGCCCACCAAGACCATAGCCGATCCAAACCCTAAACACGACGACCGACCCGAGTTTATAATATGCCAATCTGATTTACCCTGGGCATGACCCGAAGCAGGCATATCCAAGACTCGGAGTAAACTAGGCTAGAACTCGGAGCGAAATGACGCCGATCCTATCCTTAAACATGTTGACCCACAATTTTGTTGCTGACCCATTAAGGCTGAACCACATGTGCAAAACCACTAATGCCGAACCATATCTGACCGACCCACCTTAACTTTTCTACCACGACCGAACGATACATGCCGACCCGGGGATATGCGAATACCGACCCCAAGTGAAAGATGTACCGATCCAACTCCAATACCAACCCACTCCAATCACAGATCCACACCACTACCGACCCACTTTAATCACCGATCCACACCACTACCGACCCACTTCAATCACCGATCCACACCACTACCGACCCACTTCAATCACAAATCCACACCATTACTGATCCATACCACTACCGACCCACTTCATCATGACCGAACCACCTTCCTACCGATCCAAAACCTTCACAACACCGACCCACTCGTGAACTCCTACCGACCCAGAGCAACTCGAAGCACAAATCAATGCGACCCGAAGCAAACTCCATGCAAACTCGAAGCAAACCAAGGAACAACTCGAAGTAAACCCTAGGTGACTCCCGACAACTCGAATTTTGTCGAAACCCATATTTCGAGTATACCGTGACTTTTGTCCATCGACTATGCTGAACCCCGACTTCATAATCATGATCATCATCCGTAATTGATCGTCTACCCGTCCAGCCGAACCAAACCCGTCGTATTCCAGCCTCGATACATGAGTAATCAATTTAGTTAAATCCATCTGTTTACAGCCTTGCCAAAAGGTCGGTTAACATTTGCCCCTTAAAACATGCCTTGCGGTAGGAAGGCGTGTTTTGAATAGCCTCAAATCCGGTATCTGAAGTCCATGTTCTATCCATTATCAAGCAACTCCATCCGAATTTGATAGTCCACTCCACGACTTTTCGAGTCGTTATCCAATTCTGAATCCATCCCAAATCTGTTAATCGAATCCATGATCTCTCCGGATCAGTTTATCCGAGTCCGGACCTCTTTGGGTCCGAAAATCCAAATCAAGGACCTTGCCGGGTCCAAATCCAAAGCCAAAATCTGAATCTGATAGCCGAGCTCTAATCCATCCATATCCAATAACCAATAACCGAATCCATGACCTCTCTGGGTCAATATCCAAATCCAGGACCGCTCTGGGTCCATGTCCAAATCCTTAGCTGTTCATAGCCAATATCCAACTTTGTAACCTCTTCGGGTTCTTGCAAAGCGTAATCTATACTCGGCGACCTATGTTAAGTAATGCCATGGTGTTCCTGGTTCGATGTCCCTGAACATTGAGTAGTGCCGTGGCTTAAGTCTTAAGCCAAACCCTGGTCGCTACGGACCCTTGTCGAGCATAGTCCATACTCGACGACCTGAAATAACAAGTGATAGACAATATGGAGCCTAAGTCCTATGCCGAATCCTGGTCTCTCCGGACCCTTGCTGAGCATAATCCATGCTCGACGACGACCTTTTAGCCAAAAGCTAGACAAAAAGTCAATCAAAATCCAATCCGAAATCCAGATCAAACTAGAAAACCAGAAATCCATATCAAAAATCCAAATCAAAATCCAAACCAATAGGCAAGCATCCAAACTAGGAAACCAACGGAATCAGGGTCCAAACCAAACTCCAAAACCAAACCAGAAAAAGCAAATATCCAAATCAGGAAGAAATGCAGATTTCACAAACTAGAGCATCATGGTTTATCATCATCTCAAAGCATGCTTAGGGGCTATCTCCAACCCTGTACATGAGTAAGTGACTTAGCCGTCTACCTAGAGTTTTCTACTTATTCCATACCATCCCGATTAGTTGATGACATGTGCCTTTAACCCAGACTAGCTTCGATTTGTGGCGGATGACGGCTACTTCTGTTCCATCATCGCTATCCAATTCCTCGAAAAGCCAACAAGATCCATATCCCCAATTCCATGCGGAGGGTAGTACCCATCCATTTTCCTTGCTTGGGGGCTTGCCTCCAGTCGTTCCAATCCATGTCCAGGCCAATTAATTCACGTTCCAAGTTCGGGTTCCAACTTCCAGCTATTCCAGCATCCATAGGTTGCTTCCTATCCTCATTCCTATCCTGCCCCCAAGTCCATGAGGAAATCCTAGAACATGCCCTTTTGGACAAGCGTCCATAAATGGTCTCCGACTGCCACTTCCATCCTGCCCTCGGGTTCACTAGGGAATCCTAGATCATCCTCTTCCAAACCTGCATCCAAGTTCTGATCCATGCCAAAATCCATAGCTTCATCTAGCATCCTGCTTACTTCCTTTCCCGGTTCTAATCCTGGATTTCCTCCTCCTTCTTTAGAATCCTGTTGTTTCCATCTTGTCCTAGCCTTCTGTCTCTTCATTGATTGCCTAGCCATTATCTCCAAAATCTAATTTCCTAAGTCTTTAAATCCAAAATCCAAGCTTCAGCATCCCTGAGTGCTAGATTTCTCAATGAAAGTACCAAAATGTTAGCACCAAAATTGGTCACTAATACCCAATCGTCGATGAAAGCACCAACTAACAGTAACATATCATAGATAAAGTGTATGTAGAGTATAAATATGAAGAGTAGTAAAAATTAAAAAGAAAGCGGTAATAACAGAGGAATTATAGTGGTTCGGCTGACTCCGGCCTATGTCCACTCCAGAAATTTCCTTTTTATTGATATGAGAATCAATTAAAGTTACAATCTGGAGTTTTTAAAACAATAACGAAAAAGCAGCCTTGATGAAGAAGAAGAAGAAGGGAAACAGAATTAAATCTCTTTTTGAAGCCCCACATGCTGTATTTATAGGCAAAACCTAAGTTACCGGGCTCCTTGAGTGGTCCGGGCCCACCAATACCATAGCCAATCTAAACCCCAAACACCAGGACCGACCCCGAGTTTATAATATGCCGATCCGATATCCCCTAGGCATGACCCGAAGCAGGCCTATCCAAGACTCGTAGTAAACTAGGCTAGAACTCGGAGCGAAATGAAGCCGATCCTATCCTTAAACATGCCGACCCATAATTTTGTTGCTGACTTATTAAGGCCGAACCACACGTGCCAAACCACTAATGCCGAACCATATCTGGCCAACCCACCTTAACTTTTTTACCAGGACCGAATGATACATGCTGACCCGGGGATACGCGAACACCGACCTGAAGTGAAAGATGTGCCGATCCAACTCCAATACCGACCCACTCCAATCGCCGATCCACAGCACTACCGACCCACTTCAATCCCTGATCCACACCACTACTGACCCACTTCAATCATCGATCCACACCACTACCGACCCACTTCAATCACCGATCCACACCACTACCGACCCACTTCAATCACCGATCCACACCACTACCGATCCATACCACTACCGACCCACTTCATCATGACCGAACCATCGTCCAACCGACCCAAAACCTTTACAACACCAACCCACTCGTAAACTCCTACCGACCCAGAGCAACTCGAAGCACAACTCAATGCGACCCAAAGCATACTCCATGCAAACTCGAAGCAAACCTAGGAACGAATCGAAGTAAACCCGGGTGACTCGCAACAACTCGACTTTTGTTGAAACCCATATTTCGAGTATCCCGTGGCTTTTGTCCATCGACTATACTGAACCCCGGCTTCATAATCATGATCATCATCCATGATTGATCGTCTACCCATCCAGCCGAACAAAACCCGTCATATTCCAGCCTCAATAAACGAGTAGTCGATTTAGTTAAATCTGCCTGTTTACAGCCTTACCAAAAGGTGGGTTAACAGTCCCTAACCGAGAACTCCAATTCTTTTCGTCTCTTATCTGCATGACTTTTCTGCCTAGACCGAGCCTCCTTTATCCTATCTCGAATGACCTCAACCTTTTCTATAGCTTTTTTAACCAATTCTAGACCAAGAATCAATGTATCCTCGGTCTCTAACTAACAAACAGGAGATTTGCATGGCCTCCCATACAAAGCTTCAAATGGTGCTATCCCAATACTAGTCTGATAACTATTGTTATACGAAAACTCGACTAGATGTAGATGGTCCTTCCATGATCCCCCAAAGTCTAGAACACAAGCTCTCAACAAATCTTTCAAGATCTTGTTAACTCTTTCCGTTTGCCCATTTGTCTACGGATGGCAAGCGATACTCATCATAAGCTTGGTTCCTAAAACTTCCTGTCGACTTTTCCAAAACTCGCTAGTGAACAAGGAATCTCCATCACTAACTATGCTACTAGGAACTCCATGCAGTCTAATCACACTTTTCATGAACAACCTTGCTATAACAGGTGTCGTCCTGGTTAACTTAACTGGAATGAAATGGGCACTCTTGGTCAATCTGTCCATTATAACCCATATACTTTCATTTCCCCTATTCGACCTTGGCAACCCGTCTATGAAGTCCATAGAAATAGAATCCCACTTCCACATTGGAATATCTAACGGCTGAAGCAAACCACTCAATTTCTGGTGTTCGGCCTTAGCCTGTTGGCAATTCAAGCACTGCCTTACACACAAACCAATATCCCGCTTCATTCCTTCCCAAAAGAAACTACTCTTCATATCCTGATACATCTTGGTACCTCCGGGATGTATAGTGAAATTCAAACGATGGCATTCTTCTAAGACTTTCTTTCGTATGTTTCCTATACTTGGAACACATAATCTTCCTTTCTTTCTCAACTACCCATTCTGGTCAAGACTGAAATCTTTCAGGTCATTGCCCTTTGTTCCTTCCTTTAGCTTACTGATCCGTTCAGCTAACACTGGATCCTCCATCTACTTAGAAGCAATTCGCTCGATCAAAACTGGTCGAACTTCCAAATAAGACAATATAACTGGATCACCACTAGACCCTGCCTCGGTTCTCCACTGCACTCTGCAATCTGCTAATACTTCTAAATCTTTCCACTTAGCCATCATTGCCAACACTACATTATGATGCTTCTTGCTAAGTGCATCTGCAACCCGGTTGCCTTTCCCTAGTGTGTACTCAATCCCAAAATCATAAGCGGCTATGAATTCTAACCATCTCTGCCGTCTCATGTTCAGCTCCTTTTGAGAGAACAAATGCATCAGCGACTTATGATCTACAAACAGCTCTAACCTTTTTCCCAAAAGGTAATGTCCCCACACCTTCAAAGCAAAAATCACTGCAGCCAATTCTAAATCATGCGTTGAATATCTGACCTCATGCGGTCTAAGCTGTCTATAAGCATAGGCAATCACTTTACCTCTCCGCATCAACACAACTCCTAATCTAGTTCCACACGCATCGGTATAGACTACCAAATAGTGATTCCCCTCTAGAACAACCAACACAAGTGCATGGGTCAATAAGTGCTTCAAACTCTGGAATGCATCCTCATGCTTATTGGTCCACACAAACTTCACATCCTTCCTCGTTAGCCTGGTCATCGGTGCTGCTATCTACGAGAAATCCTTAATGAATCTCCGATAATAACTAGCCAATCCAAGCAAAATCTTAATCTCGGTTACTGTCTTGAGTCTCTTCCAACTATTCACCGCCTCGATCTTAGTCGGATCCATTAATAACCCTTCCTCTGAGACTATATGACCAAGAAATTTCAGCTTCTTCGTCCAGAAGTGACACTTCAAAAACTTCGCTTTTAGCTGATGCTGCCTCAACATCTCAAGCACTACTCTAAGATGAACTTCATGCTCTCTTTCATCCTTATAGTAAATCAAGATATCATCTATGAAAACCAGCACAAACCTATCCAAGTGCTCTTGTAAAATCCGGCTCATCAAATCCATAAAGAAAGCTGGAGCATTCGTCCGCCCGAACGGCATAACTAACCATTCGTACGATCCATATCTGGTCCTGAATGCTATCAAAGGTATACTATCCTCTACTACTCCGAGCTGATGGAAACTTGTTGCCAAATCCAATTAAGAAAATACCTTTGCTCCAATTAGCTGGTCGAACAAATCATCAATCCTGGGCAATGGATATCGATTCTTTATTGTCCTCTCATTTAACTTACAATAGTCGATACATAGCCTCAACGATCCGTCCGGCTTCTTAGAAAACACTACTGCTGCACCCCATGGTGAACTGCTCGGCCTGACAAAACCCTTGCCTTCCAAATCCACTAACTGCACCTTCAACTCCCTCATCTCTAAAGGGGTCATCCTGCTTGGCGGTTTACTCATGGGTTCTGCTCCCAAAACCAAATCTATCCGAAACTCAATGGCTCATTTCGACGGCAATCCAACTACAGGCTCAAACACATCTGCGAATTCTCTAACCACGTATTCTCTAACTACAGGCTCAAACTCAACTAGTAACTCAACTGAACCCACTACTTCAGTAGCCGCAACATTAAAACTGTGTATACGGGCTTTGGGTGGTTTCAAAACCTTAGCCTCCATCCTCATCTGATCATAAGCCTTCTTAAGATGATGTTCACAAAACTTCCACAATCGATCAATATTCTTCTCACTAGCACGGGCCCAATTATGGCAGAGATAACCATCAGATCAATAATATGAGCCTCCTCTCGATCAGCATCTCTACTACTGAACACTATATCATTCGTCATCATACGCTGCTGCTTTGTCGGAGTCCCATCCTCCGTGTTCGAGCAACATTCAAAGTTCACATGTCTCATAGAACTAGCATAACACTCCATTTCCTACCAACTTCTGTCCGCAGGGTGCGGTGCATCAACTATTATGTTTATTACCAACCTTCCGCCGGCCTAGGCGGGCTCCTCGGGCTAGTGCGGAGCTTGTCCTCGGTTGGTATCAGACGTTCCTTGTCCGCCATCCTACGGATCCTTAATAAACTGCTGCAAATTTTTCTGGCGAATTCACTTCTCAATGGCGCTATGAAGGTGCCTAAACTCATTGGTGTTGTGCTCGTAAGACTCGTGAAACCGACAGTACTTCCCGGTTTGCTTTTGTTCTTCAGTCGATTACTTCAAACGCGGCTTCCTATACTGGAAGGTGTTACAGGTGGACATGTAAATGTTCTCGAAAGAGGTATTCAAGGGCGTATAGTTGCTATATGTAGGGATTCATGGCTTCCACTTTCCGGACTCCCTCTTCCTATCAGAATTTCCTTCTCCATCCCTTTTTTGCAGACCCGACATGTTTTGGACATTGACCTGAACCTTTCCAGAGCTCTCTTTGGATTACTTTACTGCAATGTTGCTTTGTACCGCTTCCCCATTTGATCCTGTAACAGTGCTCCTTCTCGACAACCTGGCCTCCTCCTTTCTCATGAACTGGTGTGCCTTTGCATAGAAACGTTGCAGCGTGGCTGGCGGTTTTCTAGCTAGCCAATCACCAGATTCGGATTCGGGATCAACCCCCCTTATCGCAGCCATAAGTATGGCGTGGTCATTTGGATTACTAACCTATGTAGCAGCAACGTGAAATCTTTGTAAATAATCTTTCAGTGTTTCACCTGGAGCATGGATTACGCTGGATAGCAACATCACATCTTTCGGGGCGAGTAGCGTGAATCTGAAACTGCTCAATGAATCTTTTTGCTAACTCATCAAATCTCGAGATTGACCACAGGGGGTAACCTTATGAACCACATTGTAGCAATCCCAAATAGTGTTATAGGGAAGCATCTGCATTTGGTTGCATCATTCGCTCTAGCCTAGTCCATCAACTATTCATACCACATAACATGTTGTCGGGGGTTAGCCTTCCCTTCGTAAGCGGGCATTGTAGGCATGTTAAACCTCCGGGGGTATTCAGCCTATAAAATGTTATCGGTAAACGAAGTATGACTCCTAGAGACTCGCCAATCGTTGTTAGTCAAGCCCTGGTTCTCCCTCATCAGCTGCCTAACCATTGCAGATATGTCCGGAGTCTGGATAGGGGGTGCCAGGTCGGGCTCCATCCTGTGTAAATGTTCTAGCCGGTGTCTCCGGGGCATCTCATGCCCTCTTGGCCAATTATTCTCTAGACGCGTGTCCCGAGGATTCACTTTGCCATCATTCCAGGGAGGTAATTGTTGTTAGTTGCTGAGATGATGGTTTTGACGATGAAAACCTTAGGAATTGTTATAAAATATAAATACTAACATTCTTGTCTAGATATATATGTATATGTAGAATATATATATATACAGGTACTGAGAATGAAGGCTGTACAGTATAAAGATTCAAGACTGAGTATAGAGATTCAAAACTAACGAATTCAAGATTGTAGAAATCAAGACTGAAGACTCATGAGTATCAAGATTATCAAGAGTTAAAGAGTTTAAGATATCAAGATAATTAATAGAATCTAGATTTATGTTAAAACTTCATAATAGCACTAAAATCTTTAGTCGGATTTTAATTATGGAATGGAATCCACCTTCTCGCTTTAATAGTGGGATGGAACCCACGACCTCTTTAGTGGGATGGAACCCATGATCTTCTCTAGTGGAATGGAATCCACGAAATTTTCAAAATGATTTATTTTTTCAAAACTATCTTTTTAAAGTCATCTCTGTCAATTTAAATATTTTAGCCTTAATTCAGAAACTATTTTTAATCGTATTAATTTCAAAATCATCTCTTGTTTTTTAATTTATCTCTTGATTTTAATATTTTAGCTTTAATATATCTATACTTAGTTTTTAATATTACTTTTATATTATAGATTATATATTTAAGATTACTTTCTAAAAACTCCTTTATAAGTTTAAACTATATTAAAAATGGTTTACAAAGTTTAGAAATTGTTTTGACAAGTTTTAGAATAGAAATCATTTTAAAGAAAAATCTATTTTCAAAAATAACATAGGCATGTCGACATCCCTCATCCCCCATGTCGACATGGTAGTCGTAGAATTTAAAATTCAAATTTTCAAAAGAAGTGTCTATTCGTCATAACCTTCCACGAATGGACATGACCGTTGTTCTCCTATAAATACCAGTTGTTTTCAATGAATTTTAAGTTAGTTTTTCTTCATTTCTTTACTCCTTCTTCTCCACTCAAATATTCTCTTATATTTCAAATGCTTTAACAAATCTCTGCTGAAATCCTAAGTGAATCAAACTCGATCATCTCTAGTTCGATTCTCTGCCAATCTCTCTCAAAGATCTCAGTGCTATTCAGAGTTATAGGATCATTTGTAATCAAAGAAGTGCATCGAATCTTTCTCTATCAAAGTGCGATTGGAAAAGGTGTGATTGTGGCCCGTAAATCAATTGGCTGTGATTGTAGCCCGTAAATCAATTAGGTGATCTTGTAGTCTGGTTAAATCAAGAGAGTTTGCCCTGGACTCAGAGACAGGAGGGTGTATCTCGTAGTCTTGAAATCGAGGTTGTAATATCGACATTATATTTGAAAAGAAATCTGCACAAGAAATTGTGAGGGACTGGATGTAAGGTAACTCCGAACCAGCATAAAATTCTGGTGTGTTCTTTCCTTTACTGCTTTTATTTACTATTTGCGTCTATGTCTAATTCTGTGATTGTTTCTGTGTTTGTGAGTTGCATCTGTTTGGATTTAATTTGAAAAGATTTCAAAAAAGATTCATAAAATTAATTAAACACTATCCACCCCCTCTAGTGTTAATTCTGCCTTAGGATCCGTAATTCGCATTTCCTATAATTTGTATGCATTCAAGTGTACTCCGACATCTAAGTTCCCAGTTCCAAGGTGAGTATGACCCCCTAAGTGCAGTTGAGGAGCCATCCTCATGGTTGAGGGATCGACACCGACCCCAAGGGATGGTTCGGCACCGACCTGAACTTATTGCCCGTGGTGGTCTTTCCTATGCTGCTCAATTGCTCCACTACATGTAGTCTCAATCCTATGGTGCCTTCTCATGTGGTGCCCGTCTGATGAAGTTGAGCTGTCAGACTTCGAGTATGAAGCGGGACTTCCTTCGGCATTTTGATGCTGCCATTGAGGAATTTGGTTCATCAAATTGGTATTTGCTTGGATTTGCTCGCTTAGCTGTCTCCGGCTTTTCATTAGCTCCCTCATTAGGTCATTGAATTCTACCTGGTAACGGAATCAGCAAGGTTCTGGGTCGCAACAGGTTCCACATTCGCATTAACGAGCTGGTTGCTTGGCCCTTCTAGTTGGACACTAGCAGTTTCGTTGGCATCGACGTTGTAGGAGGTAGATCAAGTGTGCCTTACCATCTTGGAGTCCTTTGCTTAGATCTTGAGAGATCTGAATAGTATCTGCAGACTTTTGAGAACGAAGCTGGATCTCTTTTGGGGGATTTCTTCAATCTAGTAGAAATAATGACGATCCTAATAGCCCAAGAATCGAGTTTCTCAATGAAAGCACCAAAATGTTAACACCAGAATTGGTCACTAACACCCTAGGATAGATTTGAGTAGCGAGATAAATGAAGAAGTTAAATGAAAAATGTGGAATCACACTATAAATTGCAAGAAAGAACAGAAAAAAGTAAGTACAATAGAATTTATAGTGGTTCAACGTTGATTGCCTACGTCCACTTTGAATGCTCTCTTTATTGCTTTATCAATCACTTGATTACAGATACAATTCACAAGAAAAAGCTTGAATACAAGTTGAAGAAAAGAGAAGATGGGTACAAAAAATGGCAGGGTCTTCCTTAGGTTCCCAAAAAAATCCCCCAGAGTGGCCCTCTGCCCATGTATTTATAGATGGAGGTAGCCTGACATCTTAAAGCTTGGACTACCCCTTGGTCATTTGGGCCCATCACAAAGATAACTCAGCCCAACTCTGCCATTTTAACAATGCCAACCTAAGATTGTCGATGCAACAATGCCGAACTGATAATGCCGACCGCTCCAAGTATGCCGAACTGAAAGCCTTCATATTCTATGCCGACCCAAAGTCACCCACGTCTTATCCCGACCCGATCGCTACTGCATGGTCACACGAAGTACTTCCAGTGCCGACCTTAAGTTGTATGCCGATCCCAAAATATCATTCCAATTCTAGAATATCATGCCGATCCCAAAGGTGTTATTCCGATCCCTCGACCTGATGCAACCTCCAACCAAATGCCAATCCCAAGCTTCTACCAATGCTAACCTCAAGTCCTTCCACCACTGACCCGAAGCAATGCCGACCCGACTCGAATATGCCGACCTCTAGTAGCCATTCATACCGATCCGAAGCCAACCTCTTGGAAACCCGAAGTTGATGCTGAGACGGATCGAAGTAAACACTTCCCTGACTCGAAGCAAACCTCTCAACGACTCGAGGTAGTCCCATCTCTTGACCATTCTCCATTAATAATTAATCTTGACCTCCATAACTACCGTTGTGTAGCCGGGCTAAGGCACTGGGTAACAAATGTCGAGTGTTGGCTGGAATCAATCAGAAATTAATCCGTGAAGGGCATTTGAAGGAATTCATCCAAGATAAGCAAAAAGCACCTCGAACTGGTGATGGTGCGCAAAAATTTCCTAATAATGCTTTCAACCTCTTAGAAGAAAAAGACCCATTAAGCTTGAGTCTGCCATTGAATAGGATTGATGTAATCCATGGGGGACCATACCCAGCGGGGACTAGTAGGGGAGCCAGAAATATATACATTAAAGAAGCTAGAGAGGGAGTGTTCTCCATCTAAGAAGAGCTCTCGCTTAAAATTCAACGACTTAATGTGCCAATGCTAAATCTTGTTGTTGCTCCCCAAGAGCTGAAGAAAGGGATCCATCACCCCCATAACGTCCCCCTTATGATCACGACCCAAATTGGACTTTCTATAGTGTCCAAGGTTCTTGTAGACACTGGGAGCACAGTCAACGTCATTTTCAAACATGTCTTTGATCAAATGGGCATACCAAAAGACAAGCTAGAACCTAGCCTTGAACCTATCTTTGGATTCAATAACAAGGGGTTACTCCAATAGGACAACTGAAGTTGCTAGTGCAGATGGGAGTACCGCCATGGTGTAGGACTTTTGAAACTCTCTTCGTAATCATGAATTAACCGTCATACTACAAAGCTTTCTTTGGCTGACCCGCACTTGATGAGGTGGACGCTTTTGTCTGGCCAAAATATATAATGGTAAAATTCTTAACTAAGAGGGGTCAAGGCACTATCTGCGTAGTACAATTCAGCTCCCGTGAGATGTACTTCGCAATGCTTAATTAATATAAGAGGGAGTATTCTTCTTACTATAATTCTTCTACTCTTTTTCAGTCTTTGGATGATGGATTTTTACATCCAACATTCAAAGAATAAATAAGATCTAATAAAACTAATGAACGTATGTTTGAAAGGTACTTCTCCTATGGGAGCAAGAGAAAAAGAACCGATGCTAACTCCGTAGAAGATGGTGAAATCATCACAGAATTAGATTCATTCAGTCTCTTAAGTGGGACCTTGAGGACCTTGAGGAAACGTGTATAGACTCAAATGATTCAACCAAAATAGTCAAAGTGGGAAAAGAGCTGGAAAGCAGCTTGAAGGCAGATTTAATTCAGTTTCTTAAGTTTAACAAAGATGTGTTTGCATGGTCTCATTCAAATATGGTTGGGATTGATCCATCGTCAAATGATTCAACCAAAATAGTCAAAGTGGGAAAAGAGCTGGAAAGCAGCTTGAAGGCAGATTTAATTTAGTTTCTTAAGTTTAACAAAGATGTGTTTGCATGGTCTCATTCAAATATGGTTGGGATTGATCCATCGGTTATATGCCTGCGCTAAATATTGATCCAGAAGTGACCTCCGCTCGATAGAAGATGAGACAATTTGATAAAGTGCGATCCAACGCCCTAAAAGAAGACGTTAAAAGGCTACTCGAAAATGGATTCATTCAGGAAGTCTTTTACCCAAAGTGGCTAGCGAACCCAGTATTGGTAAAGAAGTCGAATGCAAGTGGAGGACCTATGTTGATTATACTGATTTAAACAAAGCATGTCCAAAAGAATGTTACCCTTTGCCCCAGATAGACCAATTGGTTGATGCAACTAGTAGACACAAGTTGTTATCCCTCATGGATACTTACTCGAGATACAATCAGATACCCATGTTTAAGCCGGGTGAAGAACACACAAGTTTTATTACCGATTGGGGGATTTTCTACTACAAAGCTACTACCGAAGTCATGCATGCCCACCCCTATAAATACGGACCTAGTGTTATGGAGAGGGGGCGATCATTTTTCTTTTCTACCTTCTAAAATCAAAGCATTGTAACCCTAAATCAAATTGGAGAAAAATATCAATTGATTGTAAATCTCATAATTATCTGATAAGGAATATGGACAATGTCGAATATATCCTATTAGACTATGAATGATGACAAACATAGCCGATTTTGCATATGGATAACATTAAACAAAACTTAATTTGCTTATCAACATGACTATGCACTTTGAACATTATGGACATGGACATGCATATAATAAAACTCTGTAGTCCTGAAGCTTAATGTGATTATTCAAAGGGCTTCGGACTAAACAAGAACTTATATGCATAATTACTATTTTTCCTATCACATATGGACATTGGACTTCGAATATAAGGACCAATTACCTAGCCTATTAACATGCTTAATGGACTGTTGTACGAATTTGCTACTTGTCTTCTCTATCTCTCTTGAATATATTGCATAAGCCTTTGAGTATTTTATTCTAAAAGGTTACATAGGTTCTTGAATGTATATTCCAAGTGATCTTAAGGACTCTCAAATGTTTCATTCCAAGTGACTTTAAGGGATTTCCAATATCATATTCCAAGAAAATAGCTAGACTTTCAAATATTTTACATCAACGACTCAGTGGTATTATAAATCCATCTTTTAATGACTTCACCTTACATCTAACCTTGAATGATAAACTAGTTCTTGATGGCACTCTTTGATCATTGCCAATTAAGCCATGCTTAGTTGTGATGTTATCAAGAGTTAGTTTATCACAATTAGCATCATGGGTATTATTACAATTAGCATCATGGGTATTATCACAATTTGCATTATGTACTCTGATATTTAGAGTTTATTTATTATTGTTGACCATTCCTAGGCATGAGATCTATAAATAAGCAACGAACATGGAGAGTGCTTCATAATTCCTGTGTGGCTAGACAGTTCAGAGAATATCCAAGATTATTGTCTTGTAATCATATAAGAAACACTATATATCTGATCTAAAGAAAGTCAATAAGTCAACAGTATATTTAAAGTAACTTCTGCACTTAAATAAAGGTTCGAATTTAAAGACGAGGCATAAAAGAATGAAATAACTAACGATCATTTGGCAAAAAAAATGTCAAAGCCCAAAGATAAACGATAAATTAGAAGATGAATTCGAAGTTTGGGAAAATTATACAGGTGCTAGAAATTTAAACCTATGAAATAACCCAAAAGCTAAGAAGACTATTTCTTAAAGTTTATTTGTGTTAACACAAAGTAATATTTGAGGGAAGGGTGTTATATTTAGATTCTCCAAGAAGGATGGTTGATCAAAATTATCATAAGAGAGCATTCGAGAATCCATTAAGGAGAATATATGATTTAGAAGATAGACCAAGTTGAGGCAAAGAATACTCGAAAAAGAAATTGAAGCATGCTCAAAGTCTGAAGTTTAGAATGGTCAAGATAGTGGCTTGAAAATGAGTAATACGATGCTTGAATTTTTTATTTTTAAAGCATTTGAAATAGTGCTTTAAAAGGGCTCTAAATGTGAAGAAAAACCATGTCAAAAAGGAGTTGAAAGGCAGTCAAGTGGGGAAGTTGAAATTCAAGCATAGGCCTGGTCGAATTCGACCAAGAAGTAGATTTCGACCAAGAAGCATAGGCCTGGTCGAATTGAACCCGTCAAGCTTTAACCTACACTCACGCAAATTGAAGATATTTCCACCTAAGGCCATTCAAATGTGTAGATCCCAGTTATTGAGAATTTTTCAACCAAATATCTTCAGGAGGTACTACAAATTAGGGCTGTTATGTAATGATAAATTTATCATTATCATATCAATACCAGCGTATTAGTAAACTATATAAAACTACATCCATATATCAGTGTTATTGGTATGCTAACGATAAATTTAGTATTATCAACGGTAAATATAGCAGTAAAGATACGTCAAAACTAGTGTTAACGATAAATTTACTAATTATATTAACTTTGTTTTTTCAATATTTGAATTAATCTTTTTAACGGTAATATCATATTTTAAGAAGTTGTTCGTTACTACATATGATGATGTTTGTTTTTTTATTTTTGTTAGGTTTGAAGTCCAATATTAATAAAACTATTATTTTATATTGTTGTATAAATTTTTTGATGAATTAAGAAAACTTTGTATGCTAATTAAAATAAGTCAAAATACTGATATGGATATTAATGAATTTAATATAACGAATAAATATTACTTTTTTTTATGATTATCAAAATTTTAATACAATAAAATTTTAATGTTCATGTACCGATAAACTTACCATTATCAGTTAGGTTTAGCAATTTATCGGTATATCAATAGGTAAAGTGTCGGTAATCATTTTCGACTTACGTATCGGTACGTTAACGGTTTTCTTGTATCGGTAACGGTTAGCATTACCATAACCGCTCTATTACTAGCACCACTCTGCATGAAGAAAATATGAAGATCAATTTTGGCGCCTTTCTCTTTCGATTTTTCAGGTTATCCTCTTATATCTATGTGGTAATCCCTTTTAACATATATAGGGTGAAAATTAATAACATAAACAATAATGGATGGATGCGAATTTTCCAAACTACTATAAACTCTGTGTTTTCTACCTTTGTAAGCAAATATTTTTGATTAAAATCGTCACTTCATCTATTTAGAATCTCTTCATCTATTTAGAAGATTCGTCTGATTATTCTCCTAATATGTTTATTAAGTGGTTCTGTGACAAGGTCGAGACCGATAGATTTTTAGCCAGATAGTTATTCTTAATTAATTTGTTATTTGTTAGATTATTTTCTACGTTCTTGAAAATGCTTAAAGAAAATGTATCAGATTATTCAGATGTGAATAAATTTTCTTGAAGAAATAATTTAGGATAATTATCAGTGTTACATTTCTGCAACCAATGCTTAATGGATACACCAGCCAACATAATCATTCATACACTATAATATATCATTCATATATCAACTTATATGGCATTAAAGTACGACCTCCCTGTTGAAAATCCAACTAAAAGGCATCAAAGCACAATCCTCCTTCCCCTTCACACCCCTCTTCCTCTCCATCGACCTCTCCTCCAACTTCCTAAACCTATCAACCAACCCACACACATACTCCTGCGCCTTCCTCCCTTCGCTCGACAACCCACCAACCTTCTCCACATTCCACCTCTTCACAAAGAACTCGACTATATCCGCATAGTCCTTGCTCGTGTACACCCCAATACGCTGTGCGATGATCGAGTAATGGTTGAACAGGTTTTCGTCTTTGCCATCGAACATGAAATGAGCCGGCATGGTGATTCTATGCTTCATCATGTGTGCCAATGCTAGCATCGTCGTGTTCGGGTCAATTTCGAAGAGCTTTTCTACTATCTTTGTGTAGGCGTGTTCGTGCCGCTTCTCGTCAGATGCGATTAGACCACATATCTTGGCCAGGGTGGTGTCTCCGTACTGCTTTGCGTGTCGGGCGGTGTTTCCGTGGGATATGAAGGTGGCTCTTTCTTGGAAGGATGTGTATACTAGGCCTAGGTATGGGTTGCTGTCTGCACCTGTGCTCTGAAAGATCAAGCAAACCAAAGTGTGTTAATTTTTTTTTTTGTTTTTTGCCAAAATCAAATCTTTATTTATTTATCATATTGTGACCAGAACTAAGCTTTACTTTGTTAAAAAAAAAATTAATTTTTTTTGCTGAATTCAAATATCTACAGTTAAATAATTCATGTTTACACTTTTAGAAATTGCAAATATTTGTAGTTTGGTTGAACTTAAAAACGGAGATGTTCTTTGAGAGTGGATGTGTATTTTGAAACTTAATACGGGTGTTTTACAAAAGTTTCTTGGATTAAATATCTAACCGTTTTGACAAAATTGTTGATTTGAGCAACAAAAATGTTACGCCGACGGAATTCTACATTGTCAATGGGGACATTTTGTCAAACACCCAACAAAAGTTTTAAAATCCATTTCTGTCCCCTTTGAAAAAAAATAGTTTTATGAAACATCCATATCAACTTTTGCAGTGAAAATATGCATTTTAAACTGCATATATACGCAGTTGGAACTATAAATATATACATCCAGAACTACATATATCTACAACTAGAACTGCAAATTTTCATTTTACAAAATTGCGCAGCTATAACTACATATATTTGCAGTTCTAACTGTATATATTTTCAGTTATAGTTGCATATATTTGCAGTTTAAACCGTATTTTTTTGCTGAAAAGAGTTGTTTTGTGGAACTGGTTTTTAAGGATGATTTTTCATGAATTAAATTTGAAACAGCAATTTGAAAATAAAGGGCAAATGCTAATTTCCACGAAAACATAGGTCTAGGGGGTTAAACTACAATAGTAACCAACACCGCCCACACACACCATCCACCCCTCTTTCTCCCCCAAGTTTCAAAGTTCAAGAGGGTTAAATTACAACTAAGTCACACATGCTTTGTTTTAGAAGCAGAACAGAGTATACGAACCATAAAAAGACTAGACATCTAAAACAAATTCCACTTTCAGAAAAATGGTGCATGTTAGCAAATATTAATTTGGTTAAAATGCAGCATTGTCATGGATAAGTAGATCACACCTGCTTTGTTATTGAAACCAGAAGAGGACACAAACACACAAAACTGCTGTTTTAAAAACCAGAGCAAGGATGCATCCAAAAGCATTGATCATTGGGATTAAATATCCAATGGTTTTGAAAGAGTTGGAGCAGGTATATATACCAAGATAAAACGTGAAAACTTACCATGCCATCCCTGATCAGATACTGAATAGTCTTCTCAATCTGCTTCATATCACACCTGCCACTGAAATACAAATATTTGTTAAGCAGGTCGCCATGCCTGTTCTCTTCAGCTGTCCAACCCCTTGTCCATTTAGCCCAAGATGATGTATTAGACCCATTGGTGTCGCAGACGCTATCAAATAAGCTATAAACGAATGACTGGTATGTTGGTAGCGCTTCTTCTGTGATCATGTCACCAACTAAACACACGTAGTATTCATCGGGTATTTCTAAGGCACGTTCTCTTATTCCTTTTATGTTTTCGAAGAATTCTTCATCTGAATGTAATGGATTTGGAAGAAAATCTTGAGGCTGCCATAAATGTTCTACTGGTTTTAGGTGTGTCATTATGTTGCTTTCTACCCAGCCTTCTAAGGAAGAGAAGATTTCAATCTTATCAGGAGTCATTGTCTTCTTCCAGTTTGTTCTGTAACTTTTGTTGTTGTCAGTGTTCCTAAGGAGTAAGAAAATCGTAAATTGCACATATATATATATATGTGTGTGTGTGTGTGTGTGTGTGTGTGTGTATGTGTGTATGTATATGTGTATGTGTTTGTGTATGTACACCATTATTTGTCCAATTTACGATTGTGTACTCGTAAATTTATATGAATAAGTGCAGTTGGATTTAGCTGAAGTAGTTCTACAATTTATTTAGTTGAATGCACGTCACTTGCTCTATTATTAAGAGTTTAAACTTTAAAGAATTGTATTAAAGTGACGGTTGCCGAACAAATTGATTCTTGCTTACACCTTGGAAACTAATTAGTACCTTAAAACCAATTAAGAAAACTGCATTTATTTCAGGAAATTATGATAAGCTTTTAGTAATTAATGCAAAATGTGGAACCGACTAGACATAATACAACAATTAAAGCAAGCAGTTATGCTTAATTGCTTATATCCTATGGATCCTAATCAATATTGCTTTAAAAATCGTAGTGCTAATTAAAGAAAGAGCTCGTGTACAGAATAAGATATGTTATTTGTTTAAACTTTAAAGTCAAAGCATTCGCTTTGATGCTTGAAGTGGTACCATAAATCTACTTCTCTAGCACAGAATATATATTTTTCTGGAATAAAATATCCGTTTACACTTGCACTATTCAAGTTTTCAACTGTTATTATTCTTTTGCTGACAGACATTTATATATCCACCTGTCTTGAATAACCATGATATGGACACTCTGTAACATTAGCGAATCAAAGCTGTAAAATGTTGTGCATGTCTGTGCATGTTTCTGTGTAACATCATTGTGTGCATGTATATTAAAGAATGTCCTCTGTATCAGAAAACTTAGTTGTTATAACAATAAGCTAGTAGCAAGCCCTATAACAATTAGGTTTCTGATATATAAATAGAGCAGTCATCATAAGTTCATAACAAGTACAAAAAATAAACAAACCTAGTGTAACAGAATACAGATAGTAACCTGATGTTCGATGGAAGCGTGTTTGACATAAGAAATTTTGAAGTTTTTGATTCGGAAGAGGAAAACTTTGTCGATGATACAAACGATGACTGACTAGCCATGAGCGAAATGTTATTTGCCATTATGTTTTTGTGATATATGCTTAATGTAGCAGGTTTTGAGTTCAGAACTTATGAATTTGAAGGTGGTGCAAGCATGTATTTATAGATCTCTTGAGTATTCAATTTCACCCATGGAGCTTATGCATTTTACATCAACTTTGGTATGTATATTAATTAATTAGATAATGCCGCTGCATGTGCCTATCTTCAACCATTACCTAATTATGATTCTTTCATGATGGAAGCAAAGCAGTTATGTTGGCCTTTAACATAAAACCTGTCAGAGAAAGATATTGTGTGGTGTTCAGTTTCTTTGATTGCATGTTAATTGAATTCTTGTGACCAAGTAATTGTGTTGCAAATTCATACATTGTGCTGTAACATAATAATAGTGACTGTGATGTTTGACAAATAAGGTGTTCCTATGAGAAAAACACTTTATGCACAAAAGAAAAACATAAAAAATATATTTATACTTTCTGCTTAAATCTTTGACTTCATTATAGGCTGGGAAGTGTAACACAGAAATGTTACCTTTAAGCTTTCCAACTAGTACTCTTTAATGAATCTTTCAATGGTTATAGAAGAATTCTGTTATATGTTTTGCAAAGTTCATTTTATTTTCTGGAAGTCAGACACACGTATAAATTGGATTAATTCATTTCAAAACATTCGACCACACAATCAATTGCTATTATCAGTGGTAATTAATCGACACTCAAATAACTAATTTTTCTTAAGACATGTACATAACTGTGTGTATATCAAACTTTCAATTCTCGAGTTTTGATCATGTTTCGTCCCAATATTCCCGCATATGACTCTCGTATTGGGTGAGGTCTCGGACAAAATGAGTGTTCCACGCGGATATCCAAAAAATCTGAAATCTGTCCGCATCCGCATTCAAAAAGCGGCTAATTAAATATCAAAAATCAAAAAAAAAAATTGCGGATACGAATATGAAAACATCAGCATTCGAAAATTAACCTTTTCGGTTTTTGTCACGATTATATTTCAAATTATGTGTATTTTAGTACAGTAAATAATATTTGTTTTTTATTTTATTAAGTTGTTAGTTTATATAATCTGCACTTAATGCTTTTTAACCGCTCGGAACTATTTATTATCATCATATTTATTAATTTTTAACACTTTCATAGTGAATGGGATTGAAAAATAGTTATATTAAACTAAATTTTTTTTTTATAATTCCTAATTTATTAGTCGTTAGCCGATAGGATAATTATCCGATATACGGCCGTATACACGGATGCGGATATCCGATATTCGTAAATGATTTCGAATGCGGATACCGTTAGGACACTATTAGCATTCGAAAGAATCCGCTGACATGCCTATATTCATATTCATATAGCTAAGGTCAATAAAAAGTTGATATATGTATCCAAAGTCACTAAGAATTGAAAAAAAAAATTTCCTTCAAAATTAAACAACCAACGGTCGGTTTTTCCACCGTTGTGCGGTTATACTAATATTTATTGCTACAAGAGTTCAAATCCTCGATTCTCATATTGTCGTCACGTTACTCCTTTGATATCAACCATTGATTTTTTGATCAAAATGGATCAAAATGCAGAGGGTATTGACCATTCCGCTAATTAATCAAAACACTGTGATGAACTATTGAATTGCATGGGATACGTACAGACACAAAAATTGGCCATTCCGCTAATTAATAAAATCACTGTGATTAATCACTCAGATGATTTGGACGGCTCAAGTCAGGTTTTGAATATAATCAATCCTATTGAGTTTGAACACAAACACAACATGTATAGGCTTAGGAGCATGTCATTAAAAAAAAACAACAATGTACTGTACTTCAATCCAATGTCTACAAAACTAACCATATTGATATTCATTTCATATTGTCCAAAGCACACTTTTATGAGAGTACGACAATCATTCATTTGTGAACAGTGAGAAAACTTGTCTGATGTATATGCTTAAATCTAATGCCTGGTACATCCGAAGCATCAATTGCCCACCTAAAGCTTTTAATGCTTCAAAACTAATAATAAAATGCTTTTGATCCTATTTGAAACCTACTCCCTAGAATCCTGTTTGGTTTGCCCTGTTTTGTTTTGTGTGTTCTTCCAAAAAAAAGAACTGACCACACATGTATTTTTTTTTAAAACAAACAATTTGAAAATCGAAGATAACATAAAAAATAAAATATAATTTTATTTTGTTTTTCGTATTTTGAGAAAATAACAAAAGAATAGAAAATAATCCATACCGTTCAGCGTCCCTTCGTCCCCTCCATTGTCTATCCATAGTCGCTGTGATGACCTAAAATTTTAAATTATGTTCCGTCATTCTTATATTTTGTCGTGGATGTTAAAAACGCAAAACACAAAACAAAAAATGAAACCAAACAGGCCTTTATATTTTTATATTTTTATTTTTTCTTGAATGTATTTCTGAGCTCGAACTCTTGCAATAAAAGATTGCTAGAAGAAACATTCAAGTATTTGTCTTTAACATTATTATAAAGTGGCGTAAATGCCTGTAATTGAGGTGCATACAATATGTCGATGGATATTCAAAATATATGAAATCCGTCCACAACCGTATCCGAAAAATAGATAAATATCTGATATTTGGAAAACGAAAACGGATGCGGATATAAAGTTATCCGCATCCGAAAATTATCCGTTCAGTTTTTGTCAAGATTATAGTTAACATTTTGTATGTTTTAGTACAACGATAAACATGTGCTTATTGTTTTATTAAACTAATAGTTAATATCATATATATGAATTTAACGCAGATTAATTGTCTAGGACTATTTATTATTATTCTATTTGTTTATTTTCGTGCTTTTATAATCAATGTGATTGGAAAAAAATTATACTTAAAGTATAATTTGTTATTGAAACGTTACAGAAGTGTTACAAATCTGATATTAGTAACAGTACAAAAGCGTTTCAAAAATAGTGCTATAAAAGCGTTGCAAATCTGTGTTGCAAAAGCGTTGCTAATCTGTAGCAAATGCGTTGCTAATCTGTTGCAACTGAATTAAATATTAGAATATAATCAGTAAATAGATTACCAATATGTTTGTCCGAGTGCAGCGGTGGCTGTTTCCTTGAAACAATATTGCTCCCTATATGCACCAAAGGATATGAGCAATTTGATTTCCCAGGATGAAACGGACGAACTCCGCGGTGCGGTGCTTGCAGGCGGAGCGACGGCGAACCAAAGAGAATACAGTAAAAGAACAGAGATGTTGGGGAAGAAGTTTGACAGAAAAGTAAGTATGTACTTCGTTTTCTGTCTGCCTATTTATAGGCTCGGGAAGATGCTTGAAACGGATGTGACTGTTGGAAAGGTTGCGACCCTTTACCAACAGACGCGACCGTTTTATAGCCGTTATAATTTGAACGGACAAAAATAAAACTGCTCTGATCGGAACAACCAACCAAGCCAAGCCAACCGCCAATTGCAAAGTGCCTCTAATACGCCTCAAACGCCCATTCGCCCACGCCGCGGGTGCGGGCTCGGGCGCGGGCGCGCGCGTGCGGGGTGGTGCGTTGCACCACCCGCTAAGATGGCTAAGCTTTCAAGTCTTTCTTGTCTCATTGTAACTATAATAGTGTCCACATCTTAGTATATAAACACCAAATGTTTATTATATTTTAAGATGTGGGACTATTCATAGTCACACTTCCCAATGCATAATAATTGCATTTCTCTTTCTTCAATAAATGCCTCTTTCTCATTCATTATTTCCAACATAATTTATTTTTATATTTTTCGATTTATCGATAGTTGACCAATATCATATTTATCGGATATCCGTCCGTATCTGCGAATGCGGATATTCGATATTTGAAAATGATTTCGAATGCTTTCGGTTGGAATTGAGTGCACATTCGCTTGTTAATAATGGTACCGTCTTTGTAAATTGGTTGGGAGCTGCTGTAACCATAAATGTTTCAAAAATATATGCTCCAGCCTACAACCCATGTTCCTTTGAAGACCATTTGCCTGTAAGTTCACCAAGTTCAAGTTTCTAGTTTACTGTTATTCTTGATTCTGCCCCAACATTTTTCTTTATTGTGGCCATGGAAATTTAAAGGTTTTTGAGTCTTTTCAATGCTAGGCAATTAAGACTTTTTCAGGAGCACCTCTTTGGTACCATTTTCATATTCTGAACAATATCATTCAAAGTGCTGCAGAATTTACACACGCACATGCATTAATTATCAACAGTTTGAGCATCCAAAACTTAAAACTTGTATATATATATATATCTGCCAATATCTTTATCAGTTAACACCTCTAAATCAAATATAAAATTTTCATTCGGACAAAATCACCCTTAAAATCGTTGCGTTAGCAGGTCGCGGTTCATTTTAAACCAATCCATGCGGATGAGAATAGCAGAAATGTATAATATCAGTCTTTTTTTTTTTTAATGATGCAACAATTGTTTATTATGATTATTAATAAGCTATACGTATCTGATAATCACGCAAATTAAAACCCAAATTTCGGTGTTGTCCAAACACACAATTACTCAAGATTAATGCAAAATTCAAAGCAAGACCGGCAACATCATCCATGGGCACTAAAATAAGATAACATAAGAAATAAAGCTATAGTGAGTGATAAAACATAAAAAACCAAGTTTGAAGCTAAACGAGTGAGAAAACCTAACAAGCCACGCTCTACTGATGCGTAGTTAATATGAATTTTCAGCCAATAATATTATATTTTATATGTGTGGTTTCATATAAAACCTCGCTCGATCTGAGCGTAGCTCCATACAAAACCTCGTGAGGTCTAAGCAAGATTTCATACAAAAAGTCGCTTGGACTAAGAGCACAATGAACAATGCATTGTTCAATTATAAAAATGAACTGTATTAGCCATCAAACAATCAAATATAGTTTGTTTAGTTGGTCGTGGATAATTCTATACGGTTTTGTGGCTAGTGAGCTGAACATGGGATCGGTTTTTAAAACGGCAAAGACATTGTCGTTTTGTTACAAAAATAGGTTAAAACGCCAAAAAATTTGTCTTTTTTTCAATTTGCAATAAAACAGCAAAGAGTTTTTTATTTTATTTAATTGTGACTTTTTAAAAACTAGGCTCACATTGTTGGTTTTTCATATTTTGGATGCAGAGCTCGTTCACTCAGTGGTCTAAGCGTGGTTTTATTAAAAAAACAACGTTCACAACATCAGTGTGGTTTGTGCTATAAAAAGTGGTGTCACGTCGAAATTTGAAAAATGAAGGTTAATTATGGAAAGAATAGTTAAAAGCAAGTGACGAGTGTGCAATTGTTTTTAAAATATGGGGGTGGAAAGCAAAAATTGTTGTTTGATAGAGCTATCCTATCTTTTAATCAATGTTTCGTTATGATTTTTAAACAGTAGCATAGTACACTAGTTATTGGCTAAATCTGATGTTAACACTTAACTATCTTTTAACCCATGGTCAAACTAACTAAGAAACTAGGTGAACATAGATCGGTTCCGCCTGGTTTGGAGTTTAAACCCTTTCCGCCTCGAATCATACAACTAGTTAAAATCAATAATGTAATATAATTTTTTAATACGGTCCGATTTTGATTCGGTTTAGTGACACTACAATCCGGTTTCAGTTCGATTCGGTTTAAACTCACCTTACATTTTTTTTGAAAATAATCATTATATAAGTAGTAAGAATATTAGTAAAAAAAAGACACATTAATTCGTAAATAATATGTATGGTGTGTATCTTTATACATATCAGAAACTAAAATTGTTCACTACCTAATCGTATGAAGTTCAAACACTCACACAGTTAATATTTTAGCAATTTTAAGCCTATCAAAATAATTTAACTCTACCAAGCGGACCGGTCCTTTTGATGCGATTGATTCAATTATTCAATCAGCAGCCACATTGTATTAAACCGGATTGGTTCAGTTTTGGATATTCGGTTTGATTAGAAAATACAATGCGGTTTATCGAACCGTTTCTTATGTATAAGAAACATTGTATCCATCTATATCTTGATTAGGATATAATTGAGAGTTCAACCATAAAAACTAAATGAACATGAATGCCAAACTGTTAACTTCCCAGCACGGTTAGAAAAATTAAACTATAGCAACGTATTCCAAATCAACAATGATACAAAAGCGTTATAATTAGATCTCCAGTTGCATGCATTAAAATACACCAAATCGTACAATATTCCTAACATGAAGAAAATTAGTCAACAAAAATATATTTTTGGACTATTATCACTAATTATAACATTACTGCAAATCTCAATGGTTATACTTAATTTTTGCACCTACTTGCTCATCACCTACCTTGATTTGATTAATCAATAAATCTGATTTAGATGGATCGATATTCAAATAAATCTGTTGTTTGCAGAGTAATTAATCTCTCTTTCGCTCTCACACACACAAACTACCTTGATATTTCTTTTTGGTACGGAAAATTCTTGCTAAAACCGTGTATGCGTAAGTTCAATAAATGAGTTAAATATTTACTTCAGTGAGAAATTCAATCTTTTATTTGTGGTTTACTATAAATTGCAGAGGTACACAACATACCTGATCGTGCAAAAATGAAAATTTACATCTGCGGTTGTTTTTTTCCAACTTTTACAAGCTAATTATTAGGGCTGGACATTAAGCGCACCGCTATAGGGAAACTGTCCACGTCGAACCGTAAAAACGGTACAGAAACCCGCATCGAATCTTCCAAGTAAAGCAAATACCTCAAATCGGACCGACCCGCATTGAAATAGTTTAATTGCGGTTTGGACGATTAAACCAATCATATTAAACCGGACCGAACCGAAAATTTATACTAGTAACCTTATGATAAAATTATAAGCAACTCATATCTCATTTTAGATTCTAATGATTATATTCTATTTTCAGCGTATGTTGTTGTTATATTAATAAAAATCGTTGTCATAAAGGAAGAATTCCTCTCATTCTTTGAAATAAATGCTAATTATAATTTTATTCTATCCATTTTACTTAATAATTATGCATTGGTTAATGTTGATGTTTGGTTAATCTACTAAACAAATCTAATTTGTAGCTAAATGTTAAATTGAAATATTTATACAATAAAGAACCAATCTTTCATTTCAGTAAAACATTTTGTGTTTTAACCTTTTAAGTATAAAAGCTTCACACAGTTGTCTTTGTAAATTGATTGTTAATGAAAGTAGTTCTCTTATTTCATATTTAATATGGGTTCAAACCGGACCGCACCAAAATCAGACCGTATTACATTAAACCAAACCGAAACCGAACCATTTTAAAAGATTAGCATAATTGTTTGTATTTTTGATAAACCGGAAACGGTGTGCGCTCCAACCGCACCAAACCGACCCGCGCCCACCCATATAGTAATTCTATTTTCTACCTAATCATTTAATATGCTAGGAGATTTGCATGTTCTTAGTAACACATAACATGTTATCCAAAATTATCTCTTTCAAAAAAGAAATGAAAGTCAAATTAGACAGCCTAAATACTTTAAAGTATGATATGGTCATTCATTATTGATTCATTTTACTATTCTTCCAAATTTAGCTTCAGCTTACTCATTATGTGTTACTATGCTTGACGGTTTGTTTTTATTGAATATATTATCATACTATTGATCATCTTTCTAGTCCAAAATGTACTATTCGATGAATCTATTTTTATGTCATTAGCTTTATGAAACTTTAATATTGTTAAAATTTAAGCGTTATTACTTGACCGACCTCTATTTTGGATATTAATAGCAATTATTTCATTGTTAATAATGTCACAGGAGTAGCCTATTACAATAATAATAACAATGTTCCTTGAAGTAATTTTAAGATTACTATTATTATAAACACACCTATACATTGTATTTTTGGTAAACTCTCCATAAATTTCCTTTTCCAAGTATTGGTGAAGTTTTTCGGCTTTGCCACACTCAACTTGATCGTGAGACGACCTTATTACTTATCATCCCCAGGATTAGGAATCAACGAATTATGCTTCGTTAAATTCAACTTTGAGAAGCGACTGTATTGTTGAATGCTTACACAGCCGAGTGGTCTCACTTCAACTACTTTTTGCAATATCGAAGAGTTTTTTTGCGAGCGACAAGTGATTTAATAGCTAAATAGTAGAAAAATGAAAGTAAATGACGTAGATTTTTTTACGTGGTTCGGATTTACGTTAATTCTACGTTTACGAGGTTTTTCATTATATCTTCATGATTTTTGTACAAAATAATTACAATGGCCTTTAAGGCATATAATATCTCCTTTTATTTTAAGAAGAAGTGGTTCCAAAAAGAAGATCCCCTTTCTTCATTGTCTAGTATTTCCTTTTATAGTATGAAGAATACACTATTGGTGGTTGTAATCGCTTTTGATTCTTTCCTTCAATCTCCACCTTTGGATTTTGCCACTTGTCGCTGATCCATGAGCCTTGTTCTTCGTGCCTGGATTGATGACAGATTCTTGAAGGAAAATCATGATATTTGCAGGATCTTGGAAATTCGAAACAGGATGCTTGAAAAATTGTCGGGAAGCTCGGGCTTGTATAGCTTAGCCTTTTCTCACTTGGAATGACAAGTTGCTTTAAGAGGAATGATAAAGAGGCCACTTAGAGGCATTGGTATGCGATTGGTGCATGTGGAGAGGTTCAGTGGTGAACCATTGCCTGTCGTTCAGACCATACTTATACTTCCCTACTGATGCACTTGTTATCTTTATTTAATTTGTCGTTATGTCGGGTCGGAATGGAGTAGCACTTTCTATTCCGTTCTGAGGACTGAGGTAACACCCCTAATTTTATTGACATTATTCAGGAGATTTAATTAGAATAAATTAAATGGAATAATGTAGATAAGGAGCTTGAGGTTGATTAATAAATTAGGTGGTCGTGCTTACTTAATATCTAATAAACTTGTATAAATGGTTAGAAAATCAAACATAAGAGCATTATGGTAAATAACCATACTTCCCACCCTTATACTATTCCAATTAGGTCATACACGTTCATTTCACCAAAACAAAATTATAACCGTAAGAAGTGAAAGCAAGGTCGACCATTAAAAAGAGGAGAAGAGAAAATCATTTGAAAGCTAGGATTCAAGTTAGAAGGAATCAATCTCAATCATACTTCGATTTCCTTATCCAATCTAAGGTGAATAATAATTTCTACATCTCTATTTGATTTTAACATCATATGGTTTGGATTTTATGATAAATCTATTTTATGTTATATTGAATGATGATATGGTTGATTTTGATTTATATATGTATTGAACAAGGTTGCTTAAAAAGTAGACATACACAGTTTTAGGGCAAAACCAAGATGAAATGATTTTTAAATGTCATGAGAAAATTTTATATTATTGGAAAACATGACTTTGGAGATGAGTTTCAATTTTCATAATTTTCCGAGTTTATATGGATTTTATATAAATTTTCTAGTGAAGAAAATGATTTGTTGGGTTATAAATTAATTACGGCTAAAATAAAGATTATTTGGGTTTGAAATTTTTATATGTTGGAAAACATATTAAAATAGATTTTTCCTAAGTGTTTTGATTAAAATATGAAATTATTTAGGGTATAGGACTTAAATGTTTTGTATATTTAATTTAGGAGAAGGGGCATTTTATAAAATAAAATTATTATTTACTTCTGAAAATTAGTGGTAGCATTTTTCTGAAAAGAAATTGTTAACCAATGAGAATTTGACAAAAAAAGGCAGGTTAGTTGAAAAGTTATCCTTTTAAGTTAAAAACAAAGAAATCATACTTTTAGCATGTTTCAGCCTTTTACGGTAATAAACCTTCCGACCCAGACCTTTCGACTAAGTCGAAGGGTTCACTACAAGAATATTCATTTTTAGGAGCACCAAATTGCAGCGTTTTATACAAAATACAGTTTATTATATCTCAACTCGTACCTCAAATCATATTTAATATAGCTAAAACACTACTTCTCATGACATATATCACCTGCGCGCTTTCTTTTTCACCCGCGCTCACTTCCGCTCTTCCATAAAAAAAATTCCCTCCTGAAATTCTTTTCCCTCTCATTCCACTTTTCCCCCAATTTCTTTTCACTCTCAAATTCCCTAATTTCTTCCCCATGTGGATCCTTTCTTTCCTTCTCTTAACGCTACTCCTCTTTTCCTCCACATCCGAACATTGCATCCTCCTTTCTATTTGTACCACTTGAATTAATTAGCCTACCTTTCAAATAACTCCTCGAATTATTTGAAGTTAACTTCGGCATTCTCCTCTTCCATTACTGCTCTACCACCGAGATCTATAACGTTCACTCATTCCAAAGCTCCTCCATTCACCACCGTATTCACCCAAAAAGCTCCACTACGGTGCAATCCAGAGGCTAAGTCATTCGTAATGGCTATAGGGCAGCGTTTCTACTCAAGTCAGGTGGTCCTTTGCTTATGGTCGATGCATGCTGACGATCTACAGTTCTGCTAGTTTGGTGATGCCTATTGGAGTATCCAATGTCAATAAAGATACGTTCTTTTCCCTTGATCTCATCATATTTAATGCTTGCTTATTTGAGTAGTTGTCTAATATCTTGTATGATTAATTCCATATGAAAATTCGAGTAGAGGTGAAGCAGGGAAAATGTCTTTTGTAATGATTCTATGGATGTAAATTATATTCACCTGCAATCAGCAGTTCATAAATATATTTGTGCCTGTGTTCAATGCAACAGTCAAAAATAAGGTCTAACTTGTTAAGATGTTGCACGCTTGGTAAAATACCATTGAGATGCAATCAAAATATGATGAAACATAAAACAGGTTGCACATAGTAATGGTATACAATACATGATCAATAGAAACTCATGATAGAAATTATGCTGCATGTACAATTCCATTTGAGAAACACGAGCAGACTATTCATATGTACTAATAAAGTTACTCCATCTGCTATACATGAATACAGACCACACAGAAAAGGAATATTTTAAATTAAGAATAACCTATATGTTCAGCTGGATTAGTAGAAATGTTCATGGGCTCTGATATGCAGCCTAGCCCTCACAAATAAAGTAGGCAAAAGACAGTTCTAGTGTAATTTTATTGTAAGTTTGGGTGAGTACATAATGTTAATGTAAACCACATTATACAATATGTGAGAAGCAACTAGTTGTTTGCACAAAAAATGGACAAACACCTCAAAGTTGTATGATTTAGTAGATCGTATGTTGTTCTTAGTGATTTGGATGACTTATGCAAATATATGAAAAGCAGAGGCTAAACTGTAAAAAGACACACAGATTTATAGTGGTTCGGCCAGAACGTGCCTACGTCCACTTTATATGTTATTTCTCCTTTAGATCTCAGATTACAAGTACAAAGCTGTGGTACAAGTATCTAAAAGTGTTTGAAAGTTCCTTCCGTGCTTGAGCTCTCAAACTTCTCCCCCATTGTTGTACCCCTGCCCCTCTATTTATAGAGTGAGGCAGGGGGGGCAGGGGTCTTGGATGTATATAGCTGCTGGTGGATCTGGACTGGCGAAATCTGGACTGGCGAAATCTGGACTGGCGAAACCTGGACTGGCGAAATCTGGACTGGCGAAACCTGGACTGGCGAAATCTGGACTGGCGAAACCTGGACTGGCGAAATCTGGACTGGCGAAATCTGGACTGGCGAAACCTGGACTGGCGAAATCTGGACTGGCGAAACCTGGACTGGCGAAATCTGGACTGGCGAAACCTGGACTGGCGACTTTGGTTCGGCAACACCCTGGTTCGACGGTGGGTGGAGTATTGATTGGACCGGTGGTGTTTGGACCGGTAGGACTTTGGTCCGGTACCAACATGGTTCGGTCGTGAGATGGTGAGGTTGGTCCGGTGGAGTTGGTCCGGTTGTTGTTTTGGATTGGTGGTACCATGGTTCGGAGGTAGGAGCATGGAGAGGCTTCTTGGTTCGGCATTGGAGGAGAATGGGCTGGTTCGGCATGGAGAATGCCGAATGGACATGCCGAATGGACCTCGGCATTGGGAATGCCGAATGAAATCTGCCGAATGGGCTTGAGTGTTGGAGTACCGAATGGACTCTGAACCTTGAGTGAAATCCCAGACTTATATATGCTTGCTTGCTTCTTCTTGGCTCGGTCGTGGTGGAAACGCATACAACATTGATATTCCAGTTTTGACCAAAAATGGGATAACACTTTGCCCCCCAAAATATGCCTTGCGGTAGGAAGGCGTGTTTTGTAATGCCATGAGCTGGATGTTCATATCCTATCAACAACCTGTAAAGAGCTTGATAATTGTATATGGCCCCAAATGACGACCGTTCGTGATCGAGCTATTTGGGATGAAGCGCGGCCGTTCATGGTCAAGCGCCTAACTTCAAATGACGACCGTTCGCGATCGAGTCATTTGAGGTGAAGTGCGACCGTTCGCGGTCAAGCGTCTAAATCCATGCGACGATCGTTCGAGATCGAGTCATTTGCGGTGGAATGTGATCGTTCACGGTCAAGCGCTTTACTTCAAATGACGACCGTTCGGGATCGAGCCATTCGAGGTAAAGTGCGACCGAGCCCGGTCAGAGGGCGGACCTCAAATGGCGACCGTTCGCGATCAAGCCACTTGGGGTGAAATGTGACCGTTCGCGGTCAAGCGCCTTACTTCGAATGACGATCGTTCGAGATCGAGCCATTCGTGGTAAGGTGCGACTGTTGGCGGTCAGGGGTGGACCTCAAATGGCGACCTTTCGCGATCGAGCCATTTGTGGCGAGGTGAGTTGTGCCGTTCGAGGCGAGTTTTGCCGTTCGAGGCGAATTTTTGCCGTTCGAGGCGAATTTTTGCCGTTCGAGGCGAATTTTGTGCCGTTCGAGGCGAGTTTTGCCGTTCGAGGCGAGTTGTGACCGTTCGCGATCGGGTGCCGTTCGAGGCGAGTTGTGTGTGTGCCCGGGAGGGCTTTAATATTATCGATGCCAGGTTCACGTTCGAGTGGGTCCCTGGATTGTTTGGGTGCCTGTTCGAGGCGAATAGGTGTGCCCGGGGGGGGCTTAATATTGTCGATACCAGGTTCACGCTCGAGTGGGTCCCTGGATCTTTTTGTCAGGGCGGTTTATCGCCATCTCAGAGCATGCCTAAGGGTCGTTCGCGACCCCGTACACGTGTAAGTAGCTTAGCCATTTCAGAATTATCAGAACCAAATACCCATTCAACAGCTGAGTTTAGAAATAGAAATGTTCAAACAAACCAAGTCTAAATGTTCAAATCAAAACGAAACAAAAGCAAAGCAAAGATGTCAAAGTGTAAATTCTCACTGTGAAACAGTCAATGATCATTCAGAGCATGCCTGGAGATCGTTCGAGATCTCATACATGTGTAAATGATTTAACTGTGTTAGTGGGAAGTTTACGACTTGTTCATCGTTATTTAAATCAGTGGATAACCAAATGGTGTCTTGGTTCAGGGGCAGCCCTGGCTGATGTAGATGGTGGTCGCTTTGGCTCCACCGCTGGAGCTCGCCTCCTTACATACTGAAGAAGCATACCGTTCCTGATATGTCCCTCCACCTCATCTCTCAGATGCCTGCAATCGTTGGTATGATGACCGTTTAGGTCGTGGAACAAACAATATCTGTCTGATCTCCTTTCGTCAGTGGTTGGATCCCTTCGCATTGGTCTACGGTAGGGAACCCGCTCTCTTGTATCTTGATAAATTCGCTCCAAACTCTCATTCAGCTCTGAATAGGTGGTGAATCGTGGCTCTCTTCGTAGCCGCTTTGTCCTGTCATCATTATCCTCAGCCTTTCTCTTTCCATTGCTAGTTTCCGCACCCCTTCCAGGTGGATTTCCGCTCTTGATTGTGTAAACATCATCTTCTTCCCCTCTTTCTGCATTAGCATCTTCCAAACGCAAAAACTTTTCAGCCTCATGATAGAACTCACCTAGATTCATAGGCGGGTCCTTAGTTAACGAATTCTTGAACTCTGTGCTATCAGCTATTCCAGATACAGCCGCCATCATAACCATGGACGGATCTGGTCGATCCACTGATGCTGCTGCCGCATTAAATCGCGTCAGAAAACTCCTCAAAGTCTCTCCAGTTTTCTGCTTCAAGGTTGCCAAAGTCATCACATTCTTAGGTCTCGCAATATGGACCCTGAATTGCCTCATGAATCTCTCAGTTAAATCTGCCCATGTTCCTATGGAGCCGCTCTCCAGTTGCCTAAACCATAACGCTGCGATGTCCGTCAAATACAGTGGAAAGCACCGGGCCATGACCTCCTGTGATGCCCCCAGCACTTCCATGTGCCTCATATACTTAGTAAGATGGACCGCAGGGTCTGTCCTCCCATCGTACATCTCTACCGATGGTAGCTTGAATTCTGGTGGGTTCCTAGCCATCCTAATCGCCGAAGAAAAAGGACTCCTGTTTACATCTTCCAAGTCTCTGTTTACTAAACCGCCTCTCATAGCTTTCCTAACCATCTCTGCTAATCTGTCATTGTCTCCGAGCTGTAGTCCTTGTTCAGTGCCTTCGACCTGCCCCCCGAGTCTGCGGGAGTTGTCGTGTGTTGCCCCCATCTCTCTTCCCTGGGTCGGATCGACATGTTCTGCGTGGGTGCCCCCTAGCACTGGTGCTACGCCAGATGGTCCTGCTCCGTTCTGAACTCCAGTTGCGCCTTGGTTCCGTGCTCCAAGTTGTCCAATCTGTTGAAGCAAGTTCTGGATCATCTCTTCTTGTCTTCTCATCATGGCCTCCATCTCATCCCTGGTGATGAAGACTGAAGCTTGGTTTGCTCCTGAGGAAGCCTCTTGACTCCCTTCCTGTTGACTTTGCTCTGGTGTTGGTCTTCTGCTTGATTGTCTCGCCATGACTCTTCCAATTCGAATCTCTAAACTCTCAAATTCAAATTCCAAGCTGTAGAATCCCTGAGTTCAATTCTCAGTGAAAGCACCAAAAATGTTTGCACAAAAAATGGACAAACACCTCAAAGTTGTATGATTTAGTAGATCGTATGTTGTTCTTAGTGATTTGGATGACTTATGCAAATATATGAAAAGCAGAGGCTAAACTGTAAAAAGACACACAGATTTATAGTGGTTCGGCCAGAACGTGCCTACGTCCACTTTATATGTTATTTCTCCTTTAGATCTCAGATTACAAGTACAAAGCTGTGGTACAAGTATCTAAAAGTGTTTGAAAGTTCCTTCCGTGCTTGAGCTCTCAAACTTCTCCCCCATTGTTGTACCCCTGCCCCTCTATTTATAGAGTGAGGCAGGGGGGGCAGGGGTCTTGGATGTATATAGCTGCTGGTGGATCTGGACTGGCGAAATCTGGACTGGCGAAATCTGGACTGGCGAAACCTGGACTGGCGAAATCTGGACTGGCGAAACCTGGACTGGCGAAATCTGGACTGGCGAAACCTGGACTGGCGAAATCTGGACTGGCGAAACCTGGACTGGCGAAACCTGGACTGGCGAAATCTGGACTGGCGAAACCTGGACTGGCGAAATCTGGACTGGCGAAACCTGGACTGGCGACTTTGGTTCGGCAACACCCTGGTTCGACGGTGGGTGGAGTATTGATTGGACCGGTGGTGTTTGGACCGGTAGGACTTTGGTCCGGTACCAACATGGTTCGGTCGTGAGATGGTGAGGTTGGTCCGGTGGAGTTGGTCCGGTTGTTGTTTTGGATTGGTGGTACCATGGTTCGGAGGTAGGAGCATGGAGAGGCTTCTTGGTTCGGCATTGGAGGAGAATGGGCTGGTTCGGCATGGAGAATGCCGAATGGACATGCCGAATGGACCTCGGCATTGGGAATGCCGAATGAAATCTGCCGAATGGGCTTGAGTGTTGGAGTACCGAATGGACTCTGAACCTTGAGTGAAATCCCAGACTTATATATGCTTGCTTGCTTCTTCTTGGCTCGGTCGTGGTGGAAACGCATACAACATTGATATTCCAGTTTTGACCAAAAATGGGATAACACTAGTCATGAATAATTTGAGGATTGCATATGAATTTTATTGATATTAACGTTGATATATTGTTACTACTTAGCGACAATCTAATAGCAAAAACAAAATGAAGACTAAAATTGACGCAGCGGATTAATAAAAAACAATGTAGATCGATGAAAGTAGCGATCGATGGATTGGAAGATACCGAAATGCCCAAATTCGTTGATCCGAAGATACCGAATTCTAACTATCCCAAACACGTTGATAGCGCACTATTCCGTGTTTAAAGATATGCGATTCTTCACACGTTGATCTAGCGCACTAGATTCCGTGAATCGGCTTCTGCAGTCGTTGAATCGAGCGCACTCGATTAACCGAAAGAGGAGATAGGAGATTACACTCAACTACCAATTTGGTGAAAGCACAAAGCTAACAAAACAAGAGTTTTATTTCAAATCAACTAACTTTTCAAAATGACACAACTTGCCTATTTATAGGCTACAACACATGCTACAGAAAATTACACAAGTCTTAAGTCGTTTCCGACTCATCCCCTATGACCTACGACTCATCATAAGTCGTTCACGACTTATCAGATTACAACACAAACATCACGACTTACGACTTATACAAAACGACTTAACAATATGTACAAAGGAAACAATACAACATATAGATCGGTTTCGACTTAAAATACAACTCAACAAACAACACACGACTCAACTTAAGTCGGTAACGACTTAGACACATCACAGCAGCATCTTCACGCGGCTTAAGCTTGGACGACTTATGAGATAAAGCTTCAATGACTTAAAGAATCAACGGCTCAGATTTAAGCAGCATAGAAATCCATGGCTTCAGTCTTCAGCGACTTAACTTAGGTCGGTAACGTCCTAAAAAGAAAACAGGTAACGACTTAAGAAACCAACGTCAGGGATTAAGTCGGCAGAAAAGATCCACGGCCTCTATCTTCAACGAATTATCTCTTGACTCGTTAGGTCGTTCACGACCTAACACTCCACCAATTCGTTCTGCCTTTTCACCGCGTGACTCGATAGGTCATTCAGGCGACTTAAAGGCCTTGTTAACTCGTAAGTATCCACTAAGTCGTTCCAACGACTTAAAAGCTTCGTTAGGTCGCTGTTCTTTACTAAGTCGTTCCAACGACTTAAAACCCTTGTTAGGTCGGAGCCCTTTGCCCTCGGCTTGGTTAAGTCGTAACCCCCTGGAATTAAGTCGTAGCTTTCCCTCATGTGATTCTATAAGTCGTGGACGACCTATAGTTCCTTCCATAAGTCGTGTGCGACTTACATCCTTAAGTCGTGTGCGACTTAGTCCTTCACCTTTGTCCTAATCTGCATCATCCTCCCCAGGTTGAGAAAAATTCGACCTCGAATTTGTAAATTCTTCCACATCAGCTCATTCGTCCCCATGATATGGTATGAGATGTTTAACATTGAACACATCAGAAGTGTACACATCCTCTGGCAGCTTCAACTTATAAGCATTTTCATTAATTCGTTTCACGACTTCTACAGGACCAATTTTCCTGGCTTCCAATTTGTTATAAGCGCCCACTGGAAAACGATCTTTTGTTAGCACTGCATATACCAAATCTCCTTCATTAAACTCAACCTTTCTTCGCTTCAAATCTGCAGATCGTTTATAATTCTCATTTGCTTTCGCCAATCGTTCCTGAACGATTTTATGACAATCAGTCAACCCCTCAACATAATCAACAGCTCGTTTAACCGTCCCCTTTGGCTGTGGTACTACCGTTAAATCCAACGGTCCCCTCGGTAAGCTTGAGTATACTATCTGAAATGGACTGAACCCAGTACTACGATTTATAGCATGATTATGAGCAAACTCCGCCTGACATAACTTCACATCCCAACTCTTCAGGTTGTCTTGCACAAGACACCTCAACAAATTTCCCAACGATCTGTTTACGACCTCGGTCTGTCCATCCGTTTGCGGATGATAAGCGCTGCTAAAATTCAACTTCTTTCCCACCATCTTCCACAAACTTAGCCAAAAATGACTCAGAAAACGAGTATCCCTGTCCGACACACTCGATTCTGGCAATCCATAAAGTCGATATATTTCTTTGAAAAACAACTGAGCAACATGAACAGCATCCGCCGTCTTCTTACAAGCAATAAAATGTGCCATTTTCGAAAATCGGTCAACCACCACATAAATGGAATCGTTTCCTCGCTGTGTTCTTGGCAACCCCAACACAAAGTCCATACTTACATCAACCCATGGTTTAGTTGGTACAGGTAACGGCATATATAAACCAGCATTAGTCGCAGTTCCTTTCGAAACCTGACAAATATGACAACGCTCCACAAACCTCTCCACCTCTTTCCTCATCGATGGCCAAAAGTAAGACTGTGAAATCAACTGTAAGGTACGGTCTCTCCCAACATGTCCTTCTTCATGTAGCTCTTTTACAATCTTCATTCTCAAACTACAATCAGGTATGCATAATCGATTTCCTTTGAACAGAAAACCATCTACCATCACGAACTCATCTGTTTCCCCATTCTTGACTTTATCAACAAACTTTGCAAAGTAAGGATCTTCGTCAAATAATTCTGGTAACACATCGAACCCCATCACTTCAACCTTCATTGTTGTTAGCAAATGATTCCTTCTACTCAAAGCATCAGCCACACGATTCGTCACTCCTGACTTATGTTTGACAACAAACGTAAATTGTTGCAGATATGCAATCCATGATGCTTGTCTCGCTGAAATCTTGTCTTGCCCTTGTAAATGCTTCAACGCCTCATGATCAGTGTAAAGAACAAACTCCTTCTGAAATAGATAATGTCTCCAGTGTTTAATAGCTTGCACCACAGCATAAAATTCCACATCATATGTACTGTATCTCATCTTCGCTCCCGACAACTTCTCACTGAAATATGCAATAGGACGCCCCCTCTGACTCAACACCCCTCCAATTCCAACCTTGGATGCATCAGTATGTAGTTCAAATAATAACTGAAAATTTAGTAGCACAAGAATTGGTGCAGACGTCAGCAACTCCTTGATCTTCCCAAAAGCATCCCCTGCTTTCTCTATCCATGAAAACTGTTTACCCTTCATGTAATCCGTAACAGGCGCCATCACACTACTAAAGTGTGGAATAAACCTCCGATAGAATGAAGCCAACCCATGAAAACTCCTCACTTCTATTATCGTCTTCGGCTGTGGCCAATTTCTGACTGCCTCAACTTTACTCTGGTCCACCTGTATACCTTCCTTCGAAACAACATACCCCAGAAATAAAACACTATGCGTCATGAACACGCATTTCTTCGTTGCAGCGTAAAATTGTTCTTGTCTCAGTACCATCAACACCTCTCTCAGATGATTCAAATGTTCCTCTGGACTTCCACTATATATCAAAATATCGTCGAAATACACTACCACAAATTTCCCAATGAATGGTCTAAAAATCTGATTCATCACCCTCATAAATGTACTCGGTGCATTCGATAAGCCAAATGGCATTACCAACCATTCGTATAGACCCTCCCTGGTTTTAAAAGCAGTCTTCCACTCTTCACCTGGCCTGATACGAATTTGATGATATCCGCTCTTCAAATCAATCTTCGAAAAGATAGTAGCTCCGCTTAATTGATCTAGCAAGTCATCCAACCTCTGCATCGGAAATCTGTATCTCACAGTAATCTTATTCAATGCCCGACTGTCAGTGCACATTCTCCACGTCCCGTCCTTCTTTGGTACTAATAAAGCTGGCACAGCACATGGACTCAAACTTTCCTGCACACGCCCCTGTTCAAGCAATTCTTCCACCTGCCTTCGCAACTCCTCGTGTTCCTTTGGACTCATTCGATAATGTGGTCTGTGTGGCAACACTGTTCCCGGAACGAGATCAATTTGATGTTGGATGTCCCTCAGTGGCGGTAACTCCTTTGATAACTCATCTGGGAATACATCTTCAAACTCCTTCAACACTGGCTTCACTTCTTCTAGAATCTCAACCACTTCTTGACTCTCTCGCCCAATCAACAAGAATACTTCCGGTTCCTCTTCAACTTCTTTAACAAACTCTTTCAAAGATAATAGAGTTTTCAGCTCTTCAATCTCTTCTGACTTACTTTCTCCTTGTTGTCTCTTCTTTGGAATTAAGATAATCTTTGTACCTTCAAACATAAAACTATAGCTATTGGTCCGATCGTCATGTTGTACTGCTCGATCATACTGCCATGGTCTTCCCAATAATAAGTGGCAAACATCCATCTCTACTACATCACACCAGATCTCGTCTTTGTATTTCTTCCTAATAGAGAATGGAACACGAACTCGTCTATCCACTTTCACTTCTTCTCCTTTCCTCAACCATGCTAGCTTGTATGGATTTGGATGTTTCTCTGTCTTCAACTTCAACTTTGTTACGGCCTCGGTTGAAACGATATTGTCACAACTTCCTGCGTCAATCACAAATTTACACACCTTCCCCAGTATAGTGCATGTCGACTGAAAGATATTACTCCTCAACCAACTAGCTTCTTCCTGCTTTGGTGTCAAACACGATCTCCTCAGCATTAGATTACAACCTTCATCTCCTGACGCAATATCCTGTTCATCCTTCTCAACTGGACTAGAATAATCTCCATCAACATCCTCAACTTCTGCAACCATGGTTCTCTTCTTTGGCTTTGGACACTCATTGCTTTTATGACCCAATTCTTGACAATTGTAACATTTGAAACCATTGTTAACCTTCACCTTCTCAGCCTCCTTCACCACTGGTCTACTGATAGGTTTAGAAACATTAGAACTCCCACTCACACCCTTCACTTGATTGTTGGAATTAGTAAACACACCACCTCCTCGTCGTCCCTGTTTCTCCCAAGCCAACGCTTTCTGATGTGCTTCCGCCATAGATCTTGGATCGAACATATTCACCATATCCTAGATCTGCATCCTCAATCCCCCAATGAATCTAGCAGTTAGTTGTTCTTCCGTTTCCATAATATCATTCCTCGCAATAAGCTGATAAAACTCATCTGCGTAATCATTAACAGTCTTCGTGCCCTGCCTCAAATTCTGCAAACGTTGATACATCAAAGATTGATAATTGTAAGGTAAGAACGTTGCTTTCATCAATTTCTTCATCTTCTCCCAAGATTCAACTTTTGACTTCCCCATTCGTTCACGTGTAAGTTTAGTTTACTGCCACCATGCCAAAGCTCTACCCCTCAACCTTGTAGCAACCAACTTCACTCTACGATGTTCAGGAACTTCCTTGAAATCAAAAATTTCTTCAACGTTAGCCACCCAATCCAGAAACTCTTCAGCTTGCATACCACCCTTGAATTCAGGAATTTCAGTTTTCATTTCCGATTTCCACTTATGATCATACTCTGAATAATTTCTTCCTTGACCTCTTCCTTGAATACTACCACCATCATACTCCTCTTCAAAATCAGATGTATATCGATGTCGATTTTGACCACCAACATCTCTACTCCCATCACGTCTATCACCATTCCTACGAACATGATCTCGGTCATCAACTTTTCTATAACTGTCTCGGCTCACACTTCTATGATCATTATCATTACTTCTCCCTTGATTAGAATGTGGTGAAACTCTACTTCTCTCGTGGTTAGATTCGGGTGAAACCCTTCTTTGATTTCGATTCATCTCCGTCATAAGCTTCTCTAACCTCCCAATGCCTTCATCCAACTTCTCATTGAATTTGTCACTTATACGTTGCTCCATTTGCTCGGCATCTTCCCGTTTATACAAATCTTCAACGTTTTGATGTCGATTAGCTCTCCTTGGCGGCATGTTTGAATACTTCACAAACTCCACAACTCTAGCTCGGAAATGGTGGTTCGCGACTTAACTCCTCTCGGCCAAACTCAAACACTTTTCAACTTTTGATCCAAAAAGAAATGGATCGAAAACTCCCCCTTTGTTGCAAATTTGCGATGAACACGATGAACACCAACTTCTCCAAACTTCAAACCAAATAGCATGGCTCAACACTTCAAGCTCGGCTAATCACTTCAAACTCTTCAAACTTCTTCAAAGAATTGGCTCCAAGACTCGATTTTAGCTATGATTGGCTAAAACAAGCTCTGATACCAAAACTGACGCAACGGATTAATCAAAAACAATGTAGATTGATGAAAGTAGCGATCGATGGATTGGAAGATACTGAAATGCCCAAATTCGTTGATCCGAAGATACCGAATTCTAGCTATCCCAAACACGTTGATAGCGCACTATTCCGTATTTAATGATATGCGATTCTTCACACGTTGATCTAGCGCACTAGATTCCGTGAATCGGCTTCTGCAGTCGTTGAATCGAGCGCACTCGATTAACCGAAAGAGGAGATAGGAGATTACACTCAACTACCAATTTGGTGAAAGCACAAAGCTAACAAAACAAGAGTTTTATTTCAAATCAACTAACTTTTCAAAATGACACAACTTGCCTATTTATAGGCTACAACACATGCTACAGAAAATTACACAAGTCTTAAGTCATTTCCGACTCATCCCCTACGACCTACGACTCATCATAAGTCGTTCATGACTTATCAGATTACAACACAAACATCACGACTTACGACTTATACAAAACGACTTAACAATATGTACAAAGGAAACAATACAACATATAGATCGGTTTCGACTTAAAATACAACTCAACAAACAACACACGACTCAACTTAAGTCGGTAACGACTTAGACACATCACAGCAGCATCTTCACGCGGCTTAAGCTTGGACGACTTATGAGATAAAGCTTCAACGACTTAAAGAATCAACGGCTCAGATTTAAGCGGCATAGAAATCCACGGCTTTAGTCTTCAGCGACTTAACTTAGGTCGGTAACGTCCTAAAAAGAAAACAGGTAACGACTTAAGAAACCAACGTCAGGGATTAAGTTGGCAGAAAAGATCCACGGCCTCTATCTTCAACGACTTATCTCTTGACTCGTTAGGTCGTTCACGACCTAACACTCCACCAATTCGTTCTGCCTTTTCACTGCGTGACTCGATAGGTCGTTCAGGCAACTTAAAGGCCTTGTTAACTCATAAGTATCCACTAAGTCGTTCCAACGACTTAAAAGCTTCGTTAGGTCGCTGTTCTTTACTAAGTCGTTCCAACGACTTAAAACCCTTGTTAGGTCGGAGCCCTTTTCCCTCAGCTTGGTTAAGTCGTAACCCCCTGGAATTAAGTCGTAGCTTCCCCTCATGTGATTCTATAAGTCGTGGACGACCTATAGTTCCTTCCATAAGTCGTGTGCGACTTACATCCTTAAGTCGTGTGCGACTTAGTCCTTCACCTCTGTCCTGATCTGCATCAAAAATGCACATGAAGAACATACGTGGATTAGTTTGCAAACTCTATAGACGAGGTATTAGAAGATTGTATCTAGAATTAAGCTAAACTTTTAACATTAACATCAAGCTTCCTTTTCCCTCTTTCATGTATGATGAACAAATTCATACATTATTTAAAGACCCAAAAGTAGCAATAAACATAAATGCTTAACCTAATAGGATTCCAACAAAGCTAATCATAACACCACCATTGCTTTTGGTCTTTCTTGCAGCTGTTGTTTTATTAATTGAATTATATTTGTTAGCATTTTTTATTTAATTGTAAGTTTTTTTGAAACTTACAACACAAAATAAATATGTTTCCATAGTAATTACGGACCGAAGCCTATTTTTGTTAGAAAAAGGATTAGCCTAGCAGATTTTCAAAAGGCATCGGATTATGTAACTGCTGACCACTTTTGAACATGCAAAATAAATCAAGTACTACTAAGTTCAGTGGTTGGTAAAATACAAAAAAAATCCAATGAATATAACCACTCACTCAACTACTGCTAATTTTAAAAAGTTGAAACTACATGAGTCTATAGCAAATACATTGATCTAGTATCATACAACTTGGGTAATAGAAAATCAAAATTAAGCATATTTTGCACAACCATCAAAATTTAGAGCAGAAGAGAATACTTTTACAAAAAATTAAGCCCTATTATCGTAGAACATCAGCAGAATTTGTTATCGGACAAACATACTGTAAGATCAGGGTTGAAAATATTCATTAGAATGACAAATCTTGTAACTAAAACTTGAAATGGACAATGACATAGTTGACTGCATACCGACATGATTACCTTAGGAGAAACAGTGCATTATCTTCGCAAAATTAGGAGAAGCAGAGCAGTTGTCTAATGTCTTGTATGATTGCTTATTTAATTTTAGTGTTTAGTTTGTCCAGTTTTCCTAACAGAGCACACATTGGCATTTTTGGTACCACTTGATTTCTGTTTGCTTACTAAGTTTAATTTCGTTGTATTTTGCTTATCTACCTGATAGATATATTAGTTCATATGAATAAACTTGCGTCAATTGTCTACACGCTATAGCGGATGTAGTACTGTCGTGTTATTGAATTTTGGAATGTTTAAATTCAGATGGATGCTTTATTAACATTTTATTTATTTCTATTATTTCAATTGTTTCGGTATCAATTTCACTTGTATAACTAATTACTATTTCTACTACACATAAAAAGATTCTTATTTTTTAGATCCAATTCCGCTTGTTTTGGATTGATAGAATTATCTTTTCTTGTATCTAGTTATTTCCACTTCCCTCCTTATAATTTATTTTTATTAAGATGTTTCATTTATTTGTATTCTAAAGTTGTAATTTTATACATATATGATCTGAAGTTATTTGTACTTGCAACAAAATTCTATTTGCAAATGACTATTTAAATTAAATCCCTATTTCTGAGATAGAAAATGCAAACCAAATTGTTCTTGAAAGCCAAACTCCTATAAAAATTTGCTAATGGTGAAAAATGATGTTATTCAATAATAACATACTTAAATAACAACCACTCATAATTATGTAATGCACAAATCAATTTTTAACTTTAGAAAAAGGTTCCAAAGTGCAAGTTGGCCTGCATTGCATGTTTTCAAAAAATACGGACCTGAATTGGCGTATTGATTTTCTTACAATCACATCAGAAATATGATTTGGTACTCAAATCCCAATAGTCATCTCCTATTCGCAAAAGCTGGCTTCGTTAATCAGATAAGCTACAATTTCAAATATAAATTGTATTTGAACCAGTAGTAAATATTTAAACAGTATTAAAAACCATATAAATTAGTTGTATTTAGTTGTTAATTTCTTATTATATGTATATTTTGTATTAACTGGGTGCCTACATTTAAATAATCCATGACTATTTTATTTAGCTTAAAATATATGTATGTTTAAGATTTTATTTATTTATTTACAACACATGACAAGAGGTGCATCTGTCAAATTTTTTTATACCAGAACCTAAAGTCGAACCTAACACCATGGAAACTGGATACATTAACTTGACCACTTCTATAAACTTCTACCAATCATTCTAACTTGAACACCTATATTAGCTTCTACCAATCGTTCTTCATTTCTCTGAAATATTGTTTAAAACTAAGATTTTTTCCAATCATTCAATCTTCCTATGAGGTATCTGTAGACCTCTAACCTTGCTTTATTTTCATCCATGCAACTTAATTCAATGGCGTATTTTACGCAATTAATTGGTAACTTTTTAACAAAATGTGTATTTGATTTTAAGTACAATGGTGAATTTAATAAGAGTAACAATAATAAAGACACTGTGAATATCTTTTCGGCCGTTCATTATATATAGGATGTACACACATATTTAAGCACACACACGTGAAGGATACATATATAGAACGAGTTTACACTTGCTTGAAGCAGATTTTAATAGAATATTTATAATTTTTGGTATAATTTTTTTGTTAATATGTATTGTCATGTATGATTTTGATTGCTTTAAATGGGTTTATGATAAATGAATTTCCTATAATGACCTTATTAGGTAAGGGTCATCAATGCAGACCTATTTTGATTGCTTATACCTTTGTTATCAATATTGTGATTATAAATGACGTTATTCCAAATGATAACTGAAATTCTGTTTTTGATGGTTTATGTTTGATTTTATTTTTTATTTTTACTTTGATGAGCAGGAACCTGTTGAGAAGGTAGCAGCATAGGAGCAGCAAAACCATCAGAGTAAGAAATTAGTCTACTTCCCGCATGATTCTTGATTTTTTTAATCTAGTAATAATATTTAAAATTGAATTTGTGTTTCAATTATTTCTCAGAGCACCTGATTTGGGTTTAGACTATTTTCCAGTCCTTGACAAAAAGAGAATCAAATATTTACTTGCATGTCAATAACAGAGATCTGCTCAATTTGAATAGTAAAAAAATATCACACAAATGCAATAAGAACTAACATACTAAGTCGTCGTGTATTTGAAATAAGTGTGCTGTATAATTTTTAATTATGCTGAATTTAACTAAGTGAATCATACATATATTACAGGCATGCAAGTGGTGCTGTCTAGATTCACGAACAAAGTGAGGATATTTTTTGCAGTTCTTTTCTAGATGTCATTATTCTTTTAGGGCACCCCGATATAACAAATTTATTTAAACTTGTTTATACTAACAAGTTCAATTTTTATAAGCTAACAAGTTTTTGAATTTGCACTTGTAAGAGCATCCCTATATATAACAAGTTTATAAATAGCTAGTTAACTATGTTTTATAAAAATTAAACGAGTCTATAATAATAATAATAATAATAATAATAATAAATTAATTAAGTTTATAAAAATTAACCAAGTTTTATAAAAATTCAATAAGTTTATAAATATTAACTAAGTATTATAAAAATATAACTAAATAATAATAATATTATTAAATTTTATGAAAAATTAACTAAGTAGAATAATAATAAATAATTTTATAAAAATTAACTAAGATTTATAATAATAATAAATTAATTAAGATTTATTATAATAATAATAATAATAATAATAGTTAAACGAGTCTATAATAACAATAATATAATAAATTAACCAAGTTTATGTTTTATAAAAATTCGATAAGGATGTAAAAAATAACTAAGTATTATAAAAATATAACTAAATAATAATAATAACAATAACTTTATAATAATAATAATAATTTTTATAAAAATTAACTAAGTATAAGAACAACAACAACAACAATAATAATAAACTAAAAATTAACTAATTATAACAACAACAACAACAACAACAATAATAAATTTTATAAAAAATTAACTAAGTATAATATTAATAACAATAACAATAAGTGAACCCCGAAGGTCTGACAGCTGCATTTTGCAAATGGGCATCCACTGTGGCATCTCGGTTACACAGAGGTCACTTTTGCAAGGTATGAGTTTTTTTTTCAGTTTTAGGGTAAACGCATCTTGATTGACTGATATAAGTTCATCCATATACCCCTTCATTCTACTAGAGAGCAGATTAGTCATGATTTTATGCAGGACATTGCAATAGACAACATGGCTAAAATCTGAAATATTTCTAGGATCAGATACTTTTGGGATGAGTGTAATTAAGGTGTGATTAATTTCCTTCGCCAGTTTACCACTCTTGAACACGCTCATCACAGCCTCGTATTGATCAGCCTTAATAATGTCCCAATGGAATTTACAGAATTTTTCTTCAAATCCATCTGGTCCAGGCTACTTTCATCTTTGGTTTTAAAGGTTTTTTCTTTATCTTCTTCCATAATTTCTAGGAAATAACATTATATGCACTTTTATGTGTTAATACCTTTTTTACAATAACATTGGCTGGTCTTATGTTGTCATGGATTGTATTATTGTACAAATCAGCGAAATATGTAATAGCCTCTTCAACTGACTCATATTCACTTTACATCAAAGTCCCACTTCCATTTATGAGTTGATTGATCTTGTTTTGGTTCCTCTTTTAGACATATGAACATAAAAGAATTTTGTGCATTTGTCACCCTCCAATAGCCATTTAAACTTTGGTTTCTGTCTGTTCTCTTATGCATAGGTACTTAGTATATGTTGCAGGCTAACTCTACTTCTTTTGTGCTATGTGAGCAATTGTTCGTCTTCAGGGTTCTAAATTAGTCTTATGTATATTGCATTGTTATGCTCTCTAATCTTGTCACACCTCTGTTTAACTAATTATCTGTCTTTTCTCCACTCCCTGAGTTTGTTTTTGACATTCTACAGTTTTTTAATAACGGTAAATAATGCATTGCCTTTATGACCTACGCTTCATCCATTTGCAATTATATGAGAGTAATTTTCCATGCTGACCCATGCATTGTTTTATTTGTATGGTTTTCTTTTGTTTGTCTTATTCACATTTTCTAGAGAATTCATTGTTGATGAAAATTATATCAATTATGCTTTTGATCATATAGTATCTACCACCTCTCCATGTTAATTTTTCACATGTAATACATGGTTCTTGAAGACCAATTGATATTAAACAGTTGAAGAGTTCATCATTTTGTGTTTCATTCATGCTACTGCAGCTTCCACCCATCCTGTCTTCAGCTAGCAATACATTGTTGATTTCCCCCCTCCATCGGGTATGGCTATCTGATTTCATTAACTTCGTCTTTAATATATTTCCATAATCCAGATCTGTAACTATGATTAGTACTTCTGTAAATTGATGACTTTATTTGATGATAACAACGGTCCATTTATCAATATTGTTTATTGAGTATGATGCGGATATCGATATATAGTATAATAAAAGGAATTTTTTCATCCTAATTCGTTTATTTTACTTCAGTCGCATTTTCCTAAACTACTACTTTTACATTCAAAATTGTATTTACAGTTTTTGTTTTTAAATACAGTTGGTCTCTACAGCAATTTGGTTATCTACAGCGATTTTGAAAGAGAAACGAAATAAATCGAAGATGTGAACGGATTGGTCTCTACAACGATTTGGGTACCTCCTTCCATATTTGACTTTAAATACAGTTTTTTCCTATCCATTCGCTTTTTGAGATTTCTATGTTACCTACTGTGGTATGAGTCTCTATCCATTCACAGTTTATCACTATTTATACTTCACTATATATATTATATCAGAACTTCCACTCCTAATTTTTCTTTTGCCTTATCAATCTCTTTACCTCTCCTACCTACTTTATAACATGCTGATTGTATATTAACACTTATTTCACTCTATTTACTAGCTACTAATAATAAAGTTTAGAGGTATGAACTATCTTACCCTCATCTCATATTTCAATACTCTACTGCCTATACCGCTGCTGCTATATGCAGCACCGCTGATCTTTTGACGTAAATCAACACTACGAGCCCCTAGATAATTGTTAAGTTGTTACTGCATGTTTATGAACACTTCACTTGATCAAGGAAATGGATAGTAATTCACTAATTATAAACCAATACTTATTGATGAAAACTATTATCTTGCATCTTTCATGCTTCTTTATTCTTGATCAAATTTGGACTTTGAGTTCTGACTGGCACAACGACTATATAAACATAGACTAGTCCATTATATATACTACATGAATAGTTTTGGATCAACACAAGAGATGTAGGAAATTGCCTCAGTTCAAAACTAGGGCCTCTACTTGCCTCAAATTAAACATGTTCTGGTATCTTTTAAATAAGTATAATTAAAGTAATGAATTAATGAAATAAAATCTTGAGTTATAAAAGTATAATTTTAATGGATGTAAAACCTTAGACATGGACCACGGTTCAAGTCACTGTCCGGTCTGGATAACTATAATATAGAACGTTCAACATTATCTTTATCTTACTACTTTTACCACTTTATTATTTTAGTTTATAATTTTTTCTACTCTTAATTGTACGATAAACTAGGTTGGAATCCGTACATTCCACATGGGCGGTTGTTGGTTTTGATGTTTGATTTATAAGGTGCATACAATTAGTTGAATCGTTACAAGGCGTACATTATACATTGCCTATGTTTTACTGTAATATTGTCTTATTGGTTAATTATAAAAATAGTAGTACCAGTAGTTTCTAAAAGATATAACGTACGGAAGTTTAATATTACAAAGCAGTAGTGCATTAGTGGGATATAGTCGAAACATGTGTAGACATGATACATATGAATACGTAGACGTGATTTGAGTACAAATCTGATTTTATAGCTAAATTTCATAGATGAAATGTAGGCAATCATAGTTGCAAATAGAACTGAGCCGTATGAGATGAAAATCTCACGTACGGTTCTGGAGCGGAGATTTTTTGAATAAAATAAATGAACGACCGTAACGGATGTCAGCTCAATCCGAAAGAAATTATGCGGAAGCTTTACAGAATTATTATGAAGCTACGCGATCAAAAATTGATCCCTATGATCGAAGTTATATACTTTATAATATAGGCCTTATACACACAAGCAACGGGGAGCATACAAAGGCTTTGGAATACTATTTCCGGGCATTAGAACGAAACCTATTCTTACCACAAGCTTTTAATAATATGGTCGTGATCTGTCATTACGTGTGACTATCTCCACTATAGAAAGAAAAAAAAAGATAAAAGGATAATTTTGAACCATAATGGGTGTGAAAACAACCTTTGTAAATCCAAACTCATAGAAAATTCAGATAATTTTGAAGCGACTAACCAACTACATCAGTCATAAAATAAATAGGCACAATGCTATTAACATATTAAAATGTTAGGGAAGAAGATAACATATAGTAAGTCAATGCATCCAAAGTTCATTAACTTATAAAACATATTTGCAATACCAATTATAACTTTAAGAAATAAATTAATACAGACAATTTCAAAGATAGTTATGTTTAAAGTGTTTATAGAGTGGCTATAGACACACATGTATAACTTAGTGTTTATGCAGTTAAGTATTACTATTACACAGCCGTAAATAATCAATTGTATATGGGATGTTAGTATTCTTTAATGATTAGAGATTACTATTTTCTTAGATAAAGCACCTTTGAAGGTGTAAAAGAACAAAAGTAGTTCAAGACATATATGTTGCAGATTCAGGTACAAACTAACACATTGGAAACATAAAGACACAAAGTTCAAATTCAATCAGGGTTAAAAAAATAGAAGAAGTAAAAGTGCTAGTGAAAACTGATAAACTGATTTTAATTAAAATTAATTTATCAAGCATTGGGCCATTGTCATTAACAATCTTCATTGTAGAATTAAGCAAGCATTGGGCCATTATCTTCTTATCCAATTAATAATTAATAATCTTCATTGTAGAATCTGTTCCTTATGTTTGGTTTCTATGGCTACTACTTTCTAGATAACGTATCTTGGACCTTAAAAAATACTAGCATGTATTCGTTCATCAGTGCCACTAAGCTCCTCTTGGTAAACTCAAATTACATGTACTTGGTTTCATTTTAAGTAAGAAACTTTAAGCCTCTTTATTGACATCATCCACATATTTTGACTGTGGCCTTCTTCAAAGTGTTGAGTGAAGGAATATGAAAACATTTATCCCCGTCTTACCAAGATTTGTGGTATCATTCACACTTGTTTCAGAAAGTATTTGCACTTGGAATTATCTTATATGATGGTACACGTATATGTTTCAATATAGCTATACATTTACATATCATCGTCATATGCTTTATCATCAGAGAAAACTGAATTGAAGTTTTAATACATTAATATAGAAATATACATTTACTTATCATCGTCATATGCTTTATCATTAGAGAAAACTGAATTGAAGTTTTAATACATTCATCTTATTTCAGTTAAGTAATTATTCTTTGATGGAAGGTCCTCTATTGCAAGCCACATTTTGATCAGCTTTTTAAGGAATCTGGAAATTTTAACAAGAATTTCCAGTCATGTAAGAATTTTATCAATCATAATCTATCACAATCTATTCTTTGCCTGAACCCTAATATTTCCTCATCTTGCTGCTGTAAAATCAGCTGAGAAACTAACTCCTAAACTAGTGACTTCAACTTGCTTATAAATATGTTTTCTCAGTTCCTATTTTAATTATTCTTCTTAAATTTGGTAGTCTAACGCATGTATTTCATTTTGCTAAAACTACTTGACTGCCAATGCTTATTTGAAATACATATAATGAGATTTACCTGCTAAAAATGATAAGCAGTTCTATATTTGACTGCTAACAACAAGAGTTTTAGTTCCTTCTAAATTTTGATAAGAAACATCGAAAAATAATGAGATGAAATAAAATAGCATGGCAAGCATCTATATCAAATTAACTTGAACTTGAACTTTCTATATTTGATTCTAAATCCATATTTGCTCTCTTCTACCGCTATCTAATTGCATTTTTTGCTTATAGGCAAATTGGACTCTTGAAGAAGACGGACTTGGACTTTCCACGGTTTATTTGCCCTTTTAGCAAGCTCTTTTTATTAGATTATGTTGCTAACATTTTTTCTTAAAACATTGCTCATGAAATATTGTATATTACTAAATTTTCATGTGTATTAAATTACGGTAGCTTTGATTATGTTTAATCTTTATAACTACTTATATTATTAGATTATACCTATTGGTGTTTTTTGAATTAAGCATTTTGTTTTTTAATACATTTTTCATGGCTATTACAACTAGTTTAAAACTGCTGCAGTAGTTGTTAAATGTAGGAAAACCATTAATATAACGCAGCGTTACAGATGTGCTGCAAAATGTTAAAGAGAAACAAGCCGCAACAAAATGAAAATGCTGCAACTATTAAATCTATCATTTAATTTGCTGCTATAATTCCTTTTGCAGCGTTTCAAAAATGTCGTTATAGGACTGGTCCTAATGAAGCATGGTTTTAGTCTACATTGTATAAAACGCTGTTAAATGAGTTGGAAACGTTTCAGAAACGCTGCACAGATAATTAATAGCAGCGTTTTATAAAAGCTTCAGTATCCTTTTTTAGCAACATTTCTGAAAAGGTTGCGGTATCTCCAGACTCTATTACAGCATGACATTAAACAGCGTTCTTCGAAACGCTGCTAATGAGTATAGCAGCATTTTTAAAACGCTGCAAATGGTCTTTTTTGTTGTAGTGGTTATAGCTTTCGACATGGTCAAACCAATGCATATGGTATCAAGTTACTTGATACGTAATGAATTGGACAAGGCCGAAGGGTTCTTAGTCGAAAGTTTAATGGCCAAAGCGGTTGGGGTATGTTTGTTTTATAAACCAAAAGCTTTTACCAGCTTTGCTTTCGAATTAGAGCTTTCGACTTGGTTGCTTTCAACAAGGTCAAATATTTAAAAAGAAAGGTTTTAATTACTGGTTTTGGAACCTTTCGACATAGTCGAAAGGTTACTGTCACTTATCATTGTTTTTTTTTAACCTTCCGACACACTCGAAAGGTTATAGCCGCTTTTTCTAACCTTTCGAAGTAGTTGCTTTCGACAAAGACGAAAGGTTTACTTGTTTTAAAAACCAACCGCTTCTCCCATTGCTTTCGAAAGGTATCAAAGCCTTCGACTTAGAGATGATTTTCCTTTGTTTTATAGTTGAAATGTAACCCAAGCTTTCGAAGGAGTTTCTTTAAAAAGGCGGAGGTCTATTGTTTGAAAAATGTTTTAAAGCTTTCGAAGCAGACCTTCTAACTAGGTCGAACGGTTGCTTCCATTGTAGTCGAAAAGTTTTAAAAGGGGACCTTCAGCATATTTTAACTTGAACCTAGTAAATCTTCGAAAGGTTTATATTTTAAGACTGAATGCTTTCAAAAGGTTTGAATTGTTCAATGGTTTCAATGGTTTCGAAAGGTTTGGATTCGGAAGATTGTTTTGAAGACCATTCGACAAGGTCGAAAGGTTTGGTTTTAAAATATTTGAAAACCCATACTCTAATTTTTGAAGGAAAACCCACAGCTTATATAAAGGAGTTTTATAAGGGTTTTAAGTATGAAATTTTGAAGAAGTATTGCCTTGATAAAAATATAAGTTAAAGGTGTTAACAATGTTTTATGATATGTATTTCAAGGACCTTAAATCCACCGGAGTGGTATTGTTAATTAATGTTTTACTTCTTCAAATATGAGAATATTCATGGATAACCCATAACTGTATTTTGGGGAAAAAGGGGTAGAAGAACCAGTAGGTTAACTCAAATAGTGAATATAAATTACTTAAACTCCCGAATGAGTAGAATTGCATCCATGGGTTCAGGGTGACTGTAACGACCCGATATTTTGGACCATTCGCATCCATTATAAGTGTATAGGTAGACACTCATGCCGGAGTTGAATTGCTCAAAATAACGCGTTGTTAATTTAAATTTGGCAAAACTGAACATATACAGTAAATAGATATAATCACAGATCACAGACACAGAGTAATAAATGCAGCGGAAATAAAGAGATAGTAGTTCATGAAGCTACTATATGAATATATAAAAATACATCAGAGTTTGCAACAGAAGAGTAATACGATACATCAGATACAAATCAGAATACATCACTGGAATCATCGAATACTGAAAGCAGAATAGATGGCTGGATCTTCAAGCAAAGCTCCAACTCCAAAGGTGAGTCTCGAATACTGGTACACTCAGTCTGACCCGAGCGTAAAGCAAAAACACAAAACACTCGAGTCAGGATTAACATTCTTATATTAATAAATCCAACTCAAGTGAAATAACAATTGAAATACAAGTAACTCGAAGGATGTTTGGAATAACCATCCTTTAAGGATCCGTTAAACTATCTACTAGGTAGTAATGTACGCTAGGTAGATAATGTCTATCAGTAATATAAAGATATCAAAATAGGGTTAAGCAGGGCCCATACACCTCTTAACCTGTTTATTCCCAAAAGCATATACAAGACCGTAGTTTCCCCAAAACCGGAAGTCACCAGAGGGCAATCCATATACTAAAGGTACAAATCAAAATCGTAGTGGTCGCGAATAGGATAATCAGTATGACAAGGTACATGAGGCGATACCAACTAGGATACTAGTAGTTGCGTGATCCGGACTGATGTTGGGCATAGCAGCTACTACCCCAACACCGCGAAACAACACTCCCAAAATCGAGGGGTGCACCCAAATCGAATCACAAAAGTAATAGATATGGTATCGAAGAAGTGTGTCCGCTAGAGGTGGCGAACCTCAATGGCCCGGCGCGGCTCCTGTTTTAGTCATGTCAGGGGTCATCCAAAATCGTTCTCTTTCTTCAGTCAACGCGTTCACCAAAACCATCCACTTCGTTCTGGATCAACACTCCGCGTATAGTTATTAAAGTGGTTTCGGTTCAGATAGAGAGTATATCCATTACCGATCCCGGTCTCTTTAATAACTTTCGTAATTATTACACCGATTGGTCGTTTATATATTTCAAAAACCAAATCAATTTCAATTTCAATTTCAATTCGTAAACCAGCATTTCATTTGTCTTTCAAACCATTTCCATAAATTTACATTTCAAAACTTCCAAATTACACTTTCAAAATCTTATAATTCAATTTCAATTTCTATTTAAAACAATTCAAATATTGATCCAAATTCGTATATCAGTTTCATTTCAAAATCATTTAAATTAATTTAATTTAACATTCAAATCAATTTACATTCATTTATCGATTCCATTCAATATTCGTTAAGTAAATTTGTTATTCAAAACAATTTCCATTAAATTTCCAATTCATTAAATCCATTCTTAAGTTCAACTTCATTAAATCAAACTTACAATTTTGAATTAAATTAAATTCATCAAATCAAATTCTTTAAATTTCAAGTCTTACATTAATTCCAAAAATATCACATTTTATTTCTTGTTAAAGAAATTCAATTTCACCTATTTACTTACTTAAATGATTTTCCAAACTTTATTAATAAAGAAACTCAATTTCAAGTATTACGAAGTAAAATTTACTTATTCAAAATTCAATTTAATTTAATCATTAAATAATACAATCTTATTTAATTATTAAATGATTCAAAACTTAATTATTAAATAATTTCAAAGTTTAATAATTTCAAACTTAATTATAATTTCCAACTTAACTCAATAGTTTCTCAACTTAAACAACATTCTTTCATCAATTACATTTTTATAATTTGTTTCAGATTATTAAACATTAACATTTCCTTTCACTTAAATTTAAATTTCAACTTCATTTCAAAACCATATTATTTATTCAAATAAAATCCTTATCTTATTTCAAAATCAAGTTATTGACCAATCGGGTTTATTTAATTTTCTATCCTAGGTCAAAGTTCAATTTTGGGTATTTATCATTTCAACCCGATTCCAATTCAATTAAAAATCAAAGCATAACAGAGGGAACTTGCAGTGTGATAACTGGGATGGTGTCAAAGTAAATAAACAAGCAATAACAACAATCAATATCAATCCAATAATCAATTCAAATAATCCCGAAATAACCGTATTAATTCGCATTGTTATTTGTACGAATTAATATAATTATTTCTAGAATCTACACTATCTTTTCATGTAGATTAAAGATTATTACATTACGGTTTTCACTTGTCATTCAATTACAATTTCATACATCATCAGTTTAAACACATACAATTTAATGGTTCAAGGTATAGTTAACACTATTCTACGTGTCAATTAAATTTAACAGTTAAAGGGGTCATATTATACAAATGTTCGTTAATCAAATTAAACATTTAATTATCCTATATCAAGTTCAATTTCATACTATTTATCAATTTAACATTAACAATTTTAACGTCCAATATAAACATCAACAATCAATCATTTAACAACCAAACTGGATTATCATTACATATATAACAGATAATGGTGTCAGATGTCACAGGTAAACTGATACAGGCAATAACAGTGTAAATATCTAACAACAGCATATTTCAATTGTCGTTTCAATTGAAATCAAATTTAATAAATAAAAGAACGTTAATCGTGAGTGAGTGCTCACCTTTCGAGGCTAGAGATGCACGAGAAGATGACATAGATACGCACACTGATACGGACATAGAGATTGAGTTACGAATCCAAGCAAAACAAATCGGCACGAATTCAACGATCAAAACTGATAACAGAAATCGATGAAATCAAATCAAAACATTCAACATAGCACTAAATAAAACATGTCCTGCGTCACAGTTTAACAATATAATTCTATGTGCTACCGAGATCGAAATTGTCTGAAATTTGGTATGAATAAAGATCAAAACTTGTATTTTAAACTGCAAAAGATTCACTTGTTTTGGACAAGAGACGAGAAAAGTTACGATGTCACGAACATAGACTCAGGCCATGTTTGTAGCAGTGTAAAATAATTTCTAAGTACAAAAGAACAGCTGCCTGGGTCTAACTTACAGATCCTCGACCACTAATCAAACGATGTCGGATTTGGCTGAAATTTGACAGGCATAAACTAGGTAACTTTGACTTCTTTTTAAAAATAAAATTAACCCATTCCGACGTAAGACAGAAGAGATACGATGCGTCAAACATGAACTCAGGTCGTGTTTGCAGCAGTGTAAAATAATTTCTAAGTACAAAAGAACAGCTGCTTGTGTCTAACTTCCAGATCCTCGACCACTAATCAAACGATGTCGGATTTTGCTGGAATTAGACATGCATAAACTAGGGAATCTCATCTTTCAATAAAAAAAAGAATCATTGAATTTCGATGGAAAATGAAAGAGATACGCTGCGTCAAACATGGACACTGGTCGTGTTTGTAACAGCGCGAATAATTCTAAGTACAGCTGAAAACATTCAACGGTCCAACTTCGGACATCAAAACGGTGTAACAAATTACATCCGAATGAAATGAAATCTTGCAGACATATACTAGAGAATCTCAACTTCAAAAAAAAAAAAATCGTTGTTCTTAAACCCATATATTTTAAAAGTCAGTATTCAAGTTAAAGCCCGTATAACCCAAATAATTTACATTTTCAAACAATACTTTTATATGAAATCCCACAAATAAAATATACTGTAACCAAATACATATCATTGTGAACATATATAATGCTATACACAACTTTGTAAGCTATAAAATAATATCTCAAACTTACATACATAGCAGACGCGACAAATGAATATATGCAGTGACATATAAACTGCATGCTACAGTGTTATATATATAACAAAATAGGAACTATAACTATACTATGCGAACACTACAACAATATATATAAGTTGAGTATATACTGTCATACAAAAATCTAAGTATATACAAATATCTTATATACAACTTCCATATACTTTAGAATATATATATACCTTTAAATCAGGTCAGGTTATCAAGATAAAACAAAATACTTCAAAACTATGAGCCTGCAAATACTAAAGACTTAGCATCAAACAAAATGTAAACTTACATATTTCAGAGGCAAGAAAAAAAAAAAGGAAGAGCGACTAAGGGAAAAAGGAGGTCGGCACAAGCTTCAGTGGAAAAGTTGTCTTGGTTGGTTGCGTCAGAGGTTGCTGCGGGTTTTAGAATGGAAGAAGGCGGGTAGGGGCGAAGGCGGCTTCCAGATCGAGGTTGCTAGGTGTTGGAGCGGAAGAGGAGAGGAACGGCGAGAGGATGATGAGGCTTTGGAAGAAAGAAGGCCGATAGGTTGTGAAGCTTCGATTATCAGGGTGGCAGGCGGAGCTACGGGGTGTGGAGGTGATAGCGCAAGCTGGCGGAGGCGAGGGAATGACTTGGTGTTCGGTGGCTTTGGGTGCTCGGCGGTGTGCGGGTGCGAGAGCCAGAGGTTAGGTCGAGTGAATAATTTGAGGCCGAGGTGCGAATTTGGGGTTTGGAAATACTTGTTCGGCCATGAAGGTTTGCAAGGAAAGAGGAAAGAAATAAGGGAGAGGAGAAAGGATTCATGGATAGAAATGCACGTGAATGGAAGTAATGATATTATCTTTCCAAAGCAATTGGAAAGTAGCATGCGGACCAGTTTTATTATCTTATTTGAAATGGAACCAAACCCCAAAAGCAATACAAATCGTCTCAACATAAATGAAATAGGAATTAGTGTCAGTCATAAAGTTAAATTTTGAGAGGTGAAAAGGACTGCAGGCTTTTGACAATTAAACGGCGGAATGTGAAAGAAAAAAAAGAAACCAAAAGTTAGAATTGGGTACCGATACGATAAATCGTTTTACCGATTTCGTTGAGTACCGAACTTCGAAACACACAAACGAATGTACTGTGCTGATCAGCACAACGGGACGATCAAAATGGTATACTGATATCAGTGGTACGATTGAATTATAAAAATTCGAATTTTTCTACTAGCGGAAAATGCAAGAAAAACACTGAAAAATAAGATCGACGGAGGCAAAGATGTCCGAATTTGGAAAAACGACAAACTGACATCTTGCTCAGAAGATGATTTAGAATTTTTCTATGTAAAAATATTTAGGTTTCGGAAACATTTTATTTTCATCGTTTCTTAACTGATTAGCTTGAAGTGAATTTACGCGCGAAATAAACTTTCATATTTCCGGACGAAAATTTACCGGTCGCTATGTTAAACTAGACGCATTCCAAATATCAAATTTATATTTCAAAATTTTATCGTTTAAAATTTCACAAAATTTCAACTAATTACGTAAATAAAACAGTTGAAATTTACGGGTCGTTACAGTGACTAAAAATATAGGATGCCTAAACTTTGTAGTTATTGGGGATAAACCAAAAGGTTTATAGTAAACCTATGAAAACTATGATAAGGTAGTTATTGGTGCATACCAAGAGGTTCATAGTAAACCCATGAAAATTATGATAAGGTAGTTATTGGTACATACCAAAAGGTTCATAGTTAACCCTTGAAAACTATGCATAAGGACAGTTGGCAGGGGCTAATTCGTTTGTAGTGAACCCATGAAAACTGTATTCGGATTAAGAATTGACATCAGTCAATAGGTTCCTGGTAAACCCATGAAAACTAGGATAAGTAAGTGGCTAATGGAAGTATCAGTAGGTTCCTAGTCAACCTATGAAAACTAGGATGTGAAGTGAGTTACTGGATAAGTTCATAGGTTCCTAGTCAACCCATGAAAACTAGGATAAGGTGATTAGTAATTGGAATGACTAATAGGTTCAGGAGGACCTATGAATTAATTAAGTTAACTAGCAGAAGCCTATAGGTTCTTAGCGATACCATGAAAACTATGAATATGATAGGGTGCCTATTAGTTATAACAAGGTTATTAGTAAACCCATGAAAACTAAAAAAGTTAATAGTTGACCATAGAAACCATAATAATGATAGGGTGTTAGATTAAACTGGGAATGGGAAAATCATATTTATTTTCAAGTATGCAAATCATCATAATGTTTTAAAATGTATGTTTTAACCATTGCGGATGCAGGAGCATAAATTTTGGTTTTATAAAGGTTTTAGGATACTAGTGATGGGAAAACCAGTTCCGCTAAGTGGCGTGGTCTCACTAGATATCTAAAAGGATTGAAATGTTAGATTATTATTCATACAAGGCTTTATGTCTGACTCGAAGTTTTTGTTTTCCCCTTAAATTCTTGGGTACTCAATTGATTTTGAGTAGTTTAAAATTTAAGATTCTCAGGTTTTCTTCTCTGATGAATAAACTTCCGTAGGCGTGTGGGAGGCAGATAGTTATTTAGAGGTTTTCTTTCCGCTGTGTGTTTTGTTTGTAAAAGCAGATTTATTAGCCTTACTATATTCTCTGATCAACCAAGGGAGCATCTTCATACGTCGCTCTTGGCGTAATTGTAATAATTATATTTTGCTGAACGTGGTTAACGTAATTTGGGGATTATGTAATGAACAAGAAATTTTTTGGATTGAATGTGGAAATATGTTTTTAAATTGTTAAAATTTTTCCATATTTCTGTGATCTGTGTATCAATGTATCTAGCACCGCCGTATTTGGTGGCCGAAGATTAATAATTATGGATGACTGCAACATCCGTAGCCATTAGTTTTGGGCCTCCAAGTAGGGGGATATTACAAGTTGGTATCAGAGCATAGGTTTATGAAACTTTAAAAGAAAAGTTAAACCTAAAAGCTTTTTCAAACTTAATCCAATGAATTCGAAAATAAGATCGGGGTTTGGGTTAATGCTATAGTAACGTACTTATATTGGATATACAGGTATATATCTAAGTATGTATTCCCCTCTCTCTTAGACCGTTCTTCTGTATCTTACTAAGGCTCGTATGCAGATATACGAGAAAGAGGATATGGAGGCATGAAACAGAAGAGGAAATCTAGGTGGAGGAAGCACCTCAACCAATGGAAATGCTCGACCTAATACTCGGAGAAACAAAGGTCGATAGGCTAATGCTAACCAAAATGCTGAGGCCAATGTAGGTGCTGGAAATCCGCCAGTAGATGCGAGGATGGTGTATAGGTTATTGGCTAATCTTTTGCAAGTGAGAACTGCTGGGAATGTTGGTGGAGCTAATCATGTAGTGTCGGTTGGATATAACTATGCTAAGTTGAGTAGAGACCATGTCAATCTAGAAGGAAAGTCGTTTGCCGGAACGGAAGATGCCGTTGAAGTTGAGAACTGACCGCTGAACTGTGAAAGGATTGTTAACGACTTAGGCTTGAATGACAAAGAGAAGAGAAGGCTAGCCTCTAGACAATTGCAAGGGTTAGTGCTTCATAGGTGGAACAGTGTGACGATCGGGGTGCCGGAGGAAGAGTTGACATGGGATGACTTCAGGAGAAGGTTTGAGCAGAGGTTCTTATCTGAGGTTACCAAGTCGGCACTAATGAGGAAGTTTACGGATCTTGTCCAAGGACAAATGTCTGTGATCGAGTATGATGCTAAGTTTGATGAGCTATCTCAATATGGTTATGCTTTGGTTGACACTGATGTCAGAAGGAATGAGAGATTCATTAGAGGTTTGAGGCCAGAGCTAGGCAGAATGGCTATGACTCATATTATAGAGCCTTACCATGTGATGGTGGAGATGACCGTTCGCCATGAGGAGATGCTTGCTGTTTCAGCTCGGGAGAAGCCAGTTGAGTCCCAGGGTTTTCATGGAAGAAAAAGGAAATTATTTAAGAAGAAAGGAGCCTAGAAAGGGGAGGCTGCTAAGAAGGCGAAGGGTGATTTGTTGTGTTATAAGTGTGATAAGAAGGGCCATTATGCCTACGAGTGCAGAACTGGTAAAAAAATAAAGCCTGCGGAGAAGAAGCATGTGAAATGCTTCAACTGTGACCAAGTTGTGCACTATAAGAACCAATGTCCAGAGCCAATCAAGACGGACAAAGGGAAGGTGTTTGCTATTGGACCACCATCATCTTCTAAATCCACTGTAGTAGTGAAAGTGAAAACTGTGACGGAAGGTACGCTTTTGATACATAGTATACCAGTTAGGGTACTTTTTTGATATTGGTGCATCACATTCATTTATATCTTAATATTTGGTTGATAGGTTAGTAGAACCCACATACTTTGTTACTTCCTTAACGGTTGCAAATCCAATAGGAGGGTATGCAACTCTTAGGATGAGATGTGACCAGTTAGAACTTGAGTTGTTAGGCCATACGTTTGCATGCAGTTTGTATGTTTTTGATTTCATAGATTTCGGGATCATCTTAGGTATGGATTGGTTGGGTAAGTATGAGGCTAGGATATTTTTCCAAGATCGGGAAATATCATTGAGGCACCCAGATAGTTATAACCGAATCATTTTCTCGGTGGAAAATTCCAGTAAGACTGTTTGTGCTTTGTTGAGTACCGTGGAGGTTGGAGAAGGGCTTTATCAGGTTCGTGTAGCCAGAGAGTTTGCAGATATATTTGAGCCGGTCACTGGACTACCCCCGTAACGAGCTGTTGAGTTTCGAATAGACATTATACCAAAAGCTGAACCTGTCAGTAGACCACCTAACAGGATGGCACGACAGAGATGAAGGAATTGAAGGTGCAGTTAGTGGATCTTACAGAAAGGAATTTTATTAGACCAAGTAGTTCGCTTTGGAGAGCAGCTGCGGTGTTTGTGAAGAAAACAGATGGGTCGTTAAGAATGTGCATTGACTATCGTAAGTTAAACGAGAGGACGATCAAAAATAGGTACCCTCTGCCAAGGATTGACGATCTATTTGATCAGTTGAGTGGAGCTGGAGTATTTTCCCAATTGGATTTGGCGATGGGGTTCCATCAGTTGAGAGTGGCGGAGGATAATATTCCTTTGACTGCATTTCGAACTAGGTATGGTTCATATGATTGGTGAAGGATAAAATTGCTTTCATTTTAAATAATGTTTTACTAAATGCATCATAAGCATCAACTCCATTACTCCACAAATAATGCAAATCTTCAATCAAAGGTGCCAAATATACATCAATATCGTTCCCGGGATGCTTTGGACCAGGAATATGTAATGTTAACAAAATATTTTCCTTCTTCATACACAATATAGGTGAGAGATTGTATGTCACAAGAATTACCGGCCAACAACTATATTTGAAACTCAACATAGAAAATGGATTGAACCCATCTGTAACAAGGCCAAGTCTAAGATTGCGTGGATCGGTTGAAAAATATTTCCATCGTTCAACCACCATACTCCATGCCATAGAATCCACCGGATGACGCATTTTTCCGTCATTGCTTCTATTATTGAAATGCTATCTTAAATCTTCGGCCATCTTCTGAGATCTAAACATTCTTCTAAATCTTGGAATTATTGGAAAATATCTCAACACTTTAATTAGAACACCTTTTATAGGCTCCTTGGTATCTTGATTTACCTTCCATCTTGAAGAACCACATTTTGCACAAGTTTTGAAATCTTTGTATTCTTTTCTAAAAAGAATACAGTCATTCTCACAAGCATGTATCTTTTCAAAACCCATGTCAAATGCTTTAAGAAATTTCTTTACTTCATATAAAGTTTTGGGAAGTACTTTATCCTTCGACAAAAACAATTATTGAACGTTCAACAGCTTGTTAAACCCACTATCGGACAGGCCAGTCTCACATTTAAAATTATATAAGACGCTGATGGAGGATAATTTTTTATGGTCTGCACATCCGGGATACAATGGAGTTTCTGCATCTTCCAAATTCTTAAGTAGTTCATCCTCTCTTCTTAGAGAATCATCGTTATCCTTATCATCAGCAAAAAAATCATGATTCATAAAATCCTCATCTTCATAGTGAATCATCTTGAATAAGTCATATGTGTCAAACAACTTTGTTTTTTTAATCTATATTTATTTTCTCATGGCAATACCATCTACTACTCTTATATTTAGAATCCATTCCTTTTGTAATTAAATGCTCAACGATGATGTGGTCATCATGCCGACTAAGATTTCGACAATCTATACCTTGGCACAAAAATTTCTCCATATTTCTTAGCTTTCTTTTTGCCACATGCACAAAATCCAAAGCTCCTTTCCGGTATTCTGCACTCGTCCTATGACAAAAATTAAAAACATTAAAAAAATGACTTCTAATATTATCGTATATGTGTTAATTCTCAAAAAACATTTTATGTTAACCATTATATAGTCACTTGTTTAGATACACCTAATCTTTTTCCATCGGGAATATATGCAATCAAATAAGTTTCCAAACTTTGATGTAGAATTTGATTTTCTATTATAATCAAGCAACAAAATACTTAAGTTTTCTTTTGCTTTCAGTAGTGATAGTTGTTAGATAAATTGCAATGGAGTTCATTACCTGCAAAGGATTCACATTAATATTCAACTAATCAATGGACTAGAGATGACTGAAGCACTGCTGGTTTGATTTGCTTAGGCACCATATTACATTTTATTTTTACAGACTTAATAAAAGCAGTGTAAAACAAAATTTTATTCGGTGGAAACAAAATCGTAAAATTTGTTCTAAGATTCGTTCTATGTGACTGTACATAACTATTTGAATTCAGATCAGTATAAATGCACAATGTCTGCAGCACCAACTGCATATGCAAGTATATATTAAAGGTGAACCAATTGCAAAATTTAACAGCAAAAATTACAATAGTATTATTATTTATGCACCTAATCACTAGCTAAGTTCCCAATGTATGAGCGAGTGTAGTAGATTTTCATTTTCAAACCTGTAGGAGTTCACCAAATATTTCGCATGTATGATTAACACTAGAAATATGAGATTGAAAACCTAAACTAACAATCCTATTGGCCTTTGGTGTACAACAAGCAAAGGTATGTGCTTTCAATGTGTATGACTTATTTATAGTTGTAGAAGACACTTTACAGGTGGTGGGAAAATGAAATATGTAAATAATAGCTTCATATATATCAATATTCTTTATATTTTGTACATATTGATTAGGGGAAAGATACAAAAGTCTTAATTACATCCTTTTTTTAAGAGTCAGGTAAATTGCTAACACTCTCATAAGTCTTGCATTGCTCTACTTATGAAGGCTCAAATTCACTGTTCAAATTCCTTATTTTTATATATTATTAGTTCACACACATTAGATGTGTGATAGTTTAATACAAGATCATTATATCTAACTCTATTTTTTCATTGCCATCTAAATGGGACATTTTCTAAAAAAATTAAGAATTATCATCATCTGTTATGTAGTAAGCAAAGTTCCCGATGCCCTTTTGGCAAGGCAAGAAACCTGACTAAGAGGTTAAAGAGGTGAACATCATGAAAAATGCTTTTAGCAAGTTACGGTACTATGAAATATATCAACAGTTAAAACATTGTCGATGTTTTCAAATACATTCGCATAACATAGGTGTATTATCTAGCACTACGTGAAATTCAAAAGTTGGAGAATAAGCATGCCTTATACAACATTTCACAAGCTATCAAAGAAAAACTTAAACATATAAGTGTATATTGTAATTGTAAACAAAACAAGGTTGACAAAACAAAACAAGGCCGACAAGCTATAAAACAAAACAAGGCTATATGGAACAAATAAGTGTATACTGTAAAACATATAAGTGTATAATGCAAAACAAATAAGTGCACATGTTCAACTTGGATATCTGTATTTGTGAAGGCATACTTAATTTCAAATTTAGCTGAAATTGCCCATGCCCACGATTGAAATGCTTACGTACAAATTCTGTCCACTTTGAAAACTAGGTTATTACTATATATCTAATAAGAATGCGATCAATGCTTCTTTATTTTGAATAAGATCAAACAACATGCTCATAATCAGAAACCCATGGATGCTGGTTAACTCAATTTAGCATGTTTACCAGCATATTGATACATGCGTCACTCATCTTAGCATTATATTCTTTATCGCCTCCATGTTTTCATTTAAAAGATGGATATTAACTCACTACTGCTAACCCCCAACTTATTCTTCCTAGACTAACTCCCACGAGAACTATGCAATATGAGGCTACCAACTGCATAATTAGTCTCAATATTTTCATTATTATAGTTAGATCCATTTGGAATAATTAAAATACTTTGAAAAAAAAGATTTTATGCACTAATTTTTCTACCTGCTACGTTATGTTATATATTCGTGTTATCTTCAAGTTTAGGTGAACAAGTTCGATTATGATGAATTGAGTAAAAAATAAAGGAAGAGGAGGAACAAGTTTGATTATGGTGAAAAAGTTTATCCTTCTTTAAACATCGAAAGATATTTTTGCAAGATTCAATATGAATTCGGTAAAAATAAAAGAATAAAGGACTTTCTAGTGGAGGAAGAGGAAGAGGAGATATAATAATAATAATCAAGAAAAACAATTTTATTTTTAAATGTTAAGAAGTTATTTTTAAAATGCATAGATAGAGCATGTTTTGAGAAATTCTTTTAAAAATTCGAACAGAGCATCCAAAAGTTCTCCTAAAATAAAAGATAAAATCAAATGTTTACCCATTAAGCATGTCAAATGCTTATATTGAAGGTAACACACTTCTAAATTTTTTTTCTCCAACCCATTTTGTTCTAACACACTACACATTTTAGGTTGTTCAAAGTAAATTCAACATAAACATATTTTACTCTCATGGGTACTATTTACTTAATGTGTTTTTACTTTAGTTTAGATGTCGGTCAAAATTCATGACAATGTGTACATAGTTATACCTTGTCATATTGCAGATCAAGTGTATCTGAACAACCTTCAAAATTATTAGTTTTTGGTATTGATTTCAACAAAATATATGCAGTTCAATATAGTTCACTAAATTTCCACTAACAATTTGTTTTATACCAACTTTGGACGTCAATTCAGAAATTTATTGACAATTATACATATAAATTTATATCAAAATTGGACTGCTAGAACACGGTTACATAATATTATAGTTGATATCTCTATCAAAATACTAAGAGAATCAGTATATGAATTTAAGAAGACTGAGACCGTTTAGTACAGAACAGTTGCTACTTTTTATTTAATTTATTCATTCCAAATTAAAAGGCACTCTCTTTTAGTTTTTTCTCTTAATTTTTGTTTCCTTCCTCGTGCATACTTTATATTTTCATTGTTCATATTATTATTTGCTTGGACAAACTTTCCCTTCAAGAATATTGTATACGAGTGTACTTATAACCTTTTTACTTTGATTCTGATGTCAACTCATTATATAATTATGTTTAGATTTCTATAAATTTGAGAATTAAAAAAAGTCAAACTATACAAGAAAACAACTAGGATTCTATCATCTTCTTAGTTTTGAACCAGAAACCCGACTTTCATGATGACTAGAAATATGGCAAAACAACAAGGGCCTAACACATTAGCATATCTAGATTAAGTTAAATCAAAACCAGATATATAGAAATAGCCTTATCATTTTCACATCTAGTATACCTTAACATGAATATTTTGCATTCATGCCTTCCTCTTAGACATTTAAAAAAAATCTTAATGGCGTGACGGTCCAGATCTACTTATTCTTATTGTTTTTTTTCATTTTTGAATCGTTCTTCTTTGATTGTACTGCACATTAAGAAAACTGTCCTAATTATACAACAAATATGTGCATTCGCACACAAAATGAGTTTTGAAATTAACGTCGATTTATAAATTTCCATATTGCTCATCAGATTCAAATTCCTTGTTTGTTTATTTATGTTCTACGTGCTGTTTGTTTTGAAAAAGTAAAGTGGAAAACTTTGATTGGTAATGTATCCACTACATTAAAGCAAATAAAATTTCTACATTTTCCTATCTATATGTGACAAGGGTGATTTCTTCAAGCAATAATATATCAACAAAAATATGCACCCTAAAAATTATATAATACCAACGAACAATATACTGTCAGCTATACCAAATGACACTGGTTTCAGTTTTCATGTGACTGGGATGGAGATGTAAATATGCTATGTTTTTAACACTGTTCTTTTGTTAATTAATTATTGTTGATGGTTATTGTAGTGCCCTTTCTTCTTAAAGAACCAACCTTATTATTGTTAACTCAAAAGGGGTAACCCTCAGCATGCCTATTTGGTTATGTATGTAATTTGTGTCATATGTTTATTTTATACATAAAAATTAAAATTAAGTGGTTGTAATAATAATATTTCCATCGATTATCTGAAGCACATAACTATTCATTAATTAATGATACAACAATATTAAACTACAAACATCTTACTTTGAAGCAGAAGCATATTGTAATTTCAAACCATAGAAATTTCAGCAACCATACCTAATAGCTTTGTGTACCAAACACTAATTTTCACCAATCACTTTCTTAAACTAATTTTATCCCATGTTCTAATATACTACAATAAATATCTATTTCAGTTAAACTAATCACATAACCATGCCGTAAACTGTAAAAGCAACATATTTTGATATAACAACGTATTCCTACTGTTCGGCATAATAATCACTTAATTCCGTAAACTGTAAAAGCGATTACCTGATTTGTAGATTCAGGGCGTGAACAAAGCGGAGGGGAGACGAAGTGGATGGGTGCTGATTTACTAGGTAGCGTGATGGGAGCTGTTCCAAGAAGTAGCATGTGGAGACGGTGCGGTAGTGGATAAGACAGTTGAAGCAATCGAGAGGAGGGAAATTTAGTTGAAAGAGGGAAAAAATTTACCCGTGGAAGGAAAAAGAAGGCCGTGGAGGGAAATAGGAGGAAAAAACGTGACAAGTTTTGTATCGGTATAAAGTAAGGCGGCAACCCTAAAATTAAACAAAAATAATAATAATGAGAAAAGGTAGTATTTGTTGGACTTAGACTACAAATGCTACCAATAATTGCATCCAAAGGTAGGTTTTCTTGTAGTGATACCTTCCCAAAATGAAACTTCTCTTCATATCCTAATACATCTTCGTTCCTCCTGGATGGATAATGAACCTCGAATGATGGCACTCATCCAAAACTTGCTTCCTCGTGTATCCTACATTTGGAACACACAACCTTCCTTTCTTCCTCAACCACCCATTTTGGTCAAGACTGAAATCCTTTAGGTCATCGCTCTCTGTTCCTTCCCTCAACCTTCTAATCCGTTTAGCCAAAACTGGATCCACCTCCTGTCTAGAAGCTATCTTCTCAATCATTAGCGGTCGAACTTGTAAACAAGACAACATAGCACTTCCCGCACTTGAACCTTCCTCGGATCTAAACTACACACTACAAGCTGATAATGCTTTCAAATCTTTCCACTCAACAATCATAGACAATACTGCATTTTGATGTTCCCGACTGAGTGCATCCGCCACCTTGTTTCCTTTTCCGGGTGTGATCAATTCCAAAATCATAAGCAGCAACAAACTCCAACCATCTCTGCTATCATGTTCAGCTCCATCGGAGAGAACAAGTACTTCAATGAATTATGATCAGTATAAAGCTTAAATCGCTCTCCCAAAAGATAATGTCTCCACACCATCAAAGAAAATATAACGGCAGCTAACTCCAAGTCATGCGTTGGATACCTTACTTCATGTGGTCTGAGCTGTCTAGAAGCATAAGCAATCACTTTACCTCTTTGCATCAACACATCTCCCAATCCAGTTCCACACGCATCAGTATAAACAACCAAATCTTGATTCCCCCCGGAACCACTAACACCGGTGCATGGGTCAATAAGTGTTTCAAACTCTGGAATGCTTCCTCACACATATCAGTCCATATGAACTTCACATCTTTTCGCGTAGTCATCAGTGTAGCTATCCGCGAAAAATACTTTATAAACCTTCGATAATATCCAGCCAATCCAAGAAAGCTCTTAATCTCGGTCACCATCTCGAGTCTCTTCCAATTATTCACCGCCTTAATCTTAGTCGAATCTACAGACAACCCTTTATCTGAGACGACATGACCAAGGAGCTTCACTTCCTTCTTCCAAAAATGACACTTCGAAAACTTAGCCTTCAACTGATGCTCCCTCAACATTTCGAGCACAACTCTAAGATGAACTTCATGCTCCTTCTCATCCTTAGAGCATATCAAAATGTCATCTATGAAGACCAACACAAATCTATCCAAGTGCTCTTGGGAAATTCTATTCATCAGATCCATATAGAATGCTGGCGCATTAATTAGTCTGAATAGCATAACTAACCTTTCGTATGATCCATCCTTGTCTTAATCGCCGTCAAAGGAATACTATCCTCTGCCACTCTAAGCTGATGAAATCCCATTGCCAAATCCAGCTGAGAGAATACCTTGGCTCCACTTAATTGATCGAACAAATCATCAATTCTCGACAATGGGTATCGGTTCTTTATCGTCTTCTTATTCAATCTACGATAATCGATATATAGCCTCAACGATCCATCCGGCTTATTCACAAACACTACGGCAGGCCCCTATGGTGAACTACTTGGTCGGATAAAACTCTTGCCTTCCAAATCCACCAACTGCATCTTCAACTCTCTCATCTCAGTGGGTGTCATCCTGCTCAGCGGCCTACTAACCGACTCTGCTTCAGGCACCAGATCAATCCGAAACTTTATGGCTCGTTTCGGTGGCAGTCCAACTACCAGCTCAAATACATCAGCAAATTCTCTAACTATAAAGACTCGATGCAACTCATTCTCCAACTCCATAATACCCAATAAAGCATTCACTTCACAACTAGGGTTCTCTATGGTATAAACTATCTAATCACTACAATCCGGGTGACTAAGTGATATTTTCCTATCATGAAAGAATATCATAGCATCATATTTACTTAACCAATCCATCCTAAGGATAACCCCAAATCCCACAAAGTCAAACACATGCAAACAACATAAAAAATTATGTCCTAGTAAATCAAACTCTAAATGGTCATACCTCATCCCAAGCATTGCATACCCTCCTATCAGATTTGCAACCCTTAAGGAAGTAACTAAGTATGAGGGCTCTAGGTTAAGCTTCCTACTAAACATCAAGAAATAAAAGAATCTGATGCTCTAGTATCAAATAGAACGCTAACATACATACCGTGAATCTGCAGCGAGCCTCCCAGAACAGCCTCCCCTTTGTCCTGCACAACTGGCCTTGAGGTTGTGGGCTCCAAAGCATAAACTTGCCCCCTTCCTTCTCTTGCAGGCTTTAAGCACTTGTTCTTGTAATGACCGATCTAATCAGAATTAAAACATCTAACATTCTTCTTTGCACCAGCCACTTCTCCTTTTCCTTTACCGGTTCGACACTCATTAGCATGGTGTCCTTTCTTGTCGCATTTGTAGAAAACCACTTCAGCCTGTCCTTTCTTCTGTGCTCCCCCTTTCTGAGCATTCTTTTTCTGGAAAAGCTTCCTTTTCTGGCCCTGTCCCATCTGGGCCTCCTTCATCTTCATCCTCAAGCAAGCCAACGCCTCTTCTTGCCTTAATGCCATTTCAACCACTACATCACTAGGATCTCTCAAATGCGGCAAAGTGGCACTTATCATCTCTGGCCTCAAGCCCCTTATAAACTTTTCATTCCTCCTGATCACAGTGTCTACCAAAGCATACCCGTATCGGGCCAACTCCTCAAACTTCCTCGCATACTCTAAGACGGACATATGTCCTTGTTCCAACTCTACAAACTTCCTCACCAATGCCGACTGCGCCATTACAGACATAAATCTTTCTGAAAATCTTCTCCTAAACTCCTCCCAAGTTATGGTTTCCTCATCAACTCCAGCAGTAACAGTAGTCCACCAAAATAGAGCAGCTCCCTACAGCTGCCTCGAAGCTAATCTCCTCTTCTGTGCATCATTCAATCCTAAGTCAGCAAAAATTCTCTCACAATGCAGCAGCCAATTTTCCACCTCGATTGCATCTTCAGTACCAATAAACAGCTTCCCTCCAAGCCTGATGTAATCCCTACTCAAGTTAGCATAATGATTGACCATCGGAACTTCTTGAGCTCCACCTCTAGCAGCATTACCTTCGATAACTCAGATGGATATTCTAGCTTGCATCATGTTTACAAAGAACTGATACATTGCTCCCATGTCCATCTGGGGAACTCCTGCACCAACAGTTTTAGATTGTGCTTAACCGGGACCTCTCCTAGTATTTGGTCGGGCATTTCCATTAGTGGTGGTGCTATCTTCTTCGAGATTTACTCTGCCTCTTCTTCCCTCCATATCTGTATTCAAACCTCATGAGATCCAGATGAATAGCCTAACTAAGATAGGAGCCTAGAGAGATAGCATATACTTATATATATATAGCAAATACAAGTACGTTACTATAACGTTATCTAATACCCCGATCTTAACTCTAATTTCTAAGGATTATGTTGTCAAAAATCATTTTAAGTTAAAGTATTTCATAAACCATGCTCCGATACCAAGCTGTAACATCCTCTATCTAGAGGCCTAAAACTAAGCGCTACAGATGCTGCAGTCATCTATAGTATTAGCTTCCGGCGACTAAATACGGCTATGTTAATGGTATCTATAATATCAGAAGCACTTGAATATAATACAAAATGCAGATTTCAAAACAACTTTTTTTCATTACATTTAAAATAGATGTTGCATATTCTTAATACATAATCCCAGGACGTTCCCAAGCATAGATAAAATATACTTAATACAAGATACGCCAAGAGCGGTATATGAAGATACCCCCTTGGATGATCAGAGTTATATAGTCATGATGGACTTAATACAAACACAGCAAAAATACAAAAAAACATAAAACTGCAACTCCTAAATAGCTATCCGTTTGCCTTCTACATGCCTCCGGTAGCTTTATTTGTCATCCTACTAAACCTGAAAAAGTCCTTAAACCCTCATCCTACTCAAATTAATTTTGAGCACCCGAGAGTTTAAGGGGAAAACATAAACTTCGAGTCAGACATAAAGCCTGGTATGAATAATATTAAACATCCGGGAATAATTATGTTAAGTGAGACCACGCCGCTTAGTGGAACGGGTTTCCTCTCACTAACATCCTTTTAAGACATATCTTTGCAAAACCTTTCATAAAACCATATACTGTGCTCCTGCATCCATAATGGTTAAATACTATAAAGCAATCATTATGTGAACATACATAAATATCTAGTAATAATGAATTATCTGTTCAAACACACAAGTTTTGTTTGGATAATTTTAACCTTTGGCTGACTCAGGCCTAACAGACAATATAACCAAAATTAACCTAACATCTGTTAGATATTCTTCTTCTGGATTATCTTTCCTCAACTATCTGTTAAACATTTCCCATATAGACGGTCTGTTCTTAACTATCTGTTAAATACTTCACTTTTGGACGGTCTGTCCCTAACTTAATCATCTCCCAGGTCTTCCCGATCCTAATGGTTTTTCGGGCTCACCAATAGCCAATCTGTATACAAACATATATTCCTTTCGGTGTGTAACTATAATTTTAGTCTACCTGTGACAAAGCCTTACACACTGGAATTTTGGACAGCAATTAGCTGGGGCTATTAACTAATGTATAGGGTATGACCCCATACTAGTCTCATCTGGTTTTCTAATATCTGAGTCATTTTTACTTATGGATCCCCTCCCATAATTTTCCTTGAAAACAATTTCAAAATGATTTAAAATCTTTAAATCAAACTTAAACAAGGGAAAGTATATAATCTTTATACTTTACTCAAAATCATATAACCATGTCATATATATATTCTTTACTCAAATAGTTGCTGAAAACATTTAACCATCTGAAAGAACCTCTTTTCTAAACCTTTGAAATCATCTCTTTCAAAACCAATATCAAACCTTTCGAAATCATTCCTCAAACCTTTCGAAATCATACATCAAACCTTTCGAAACCATTCTCTAAACCTTTTGAACCCATTGAAAAGCAAAAATTTCGAAAGCTATAAAACTTTAGACATCCTTCTTTAAAACCACTTTAAAACATTGCCTTAGAAAAACCTTGGAAAACCTTCCATTTAAACCTTTCGAATCCATTGAATTAATCCTTTCGAAATCATTCAACTAAAACCTTTCGAAACCATTCAATAAACCTTTCGAAACCATTGAACTAAGCCTTTCTAAATCATTCAACTAAAACTTTTCGAAACCATTAGACTAAACCTTTCGAAATCATTCAACTAAAACCTTTCGAAACCATTGGACTAAACCTTTCGAAATCATTCAACTAAAACCTTTCGAAACCATTGGAAGGAACCTTTAGACTTTATCGAAAGCTCTACTTCAAAAGCTTTAAACATATCATTTTAAACAACTCTTTCGAAAGCTTTGGGTTTTACTTCAATTTATAAAACAAGGGCGAATCACCTAAGTCAAAAGCTTCCTTTCGAAAGCATGGAGAAGTGGCTAGTTTTTTTTAAAACAAGTAAACTTTCACCTTTGTCGAAAGGTTCAAAACAAAACATTTATAAAGCGACGATAACCCTTCGACTGTGTCAGAAGGTTTCAAAACGAAACAGTGTTAAAACAACAGTAACCTTTCGACTGTGTTGGAAGGTTTAAAAGCTTTATATTTGACTTGGTCGAAAGCAACCATGTTGAAATCTCTTATTCGAAAGCAAAGCAGGTGAAAGCTTTTGGTTTATAAAACAAACATACCCCAACCTCTTTGGCCATTAACCTTTCGTCTAAGAACCCTTCGACTTTGTCCAATTCATTACGTATCTAGTAGCTTGATACCATATGCATTGGTTTGACCTTGTCGAAAGCTTTGAGCCTCTCAACCTTGTCAGAAGGTCTGGGTCAAAAGGTTTATTGCTGTAAAGGCTGAAACATGTAAAAAATCTAATTTCTTTGTTTTTAACTTAAAAAGGAAATCTTTTCAACTAACCTGCCTTTGTTTGTCAACCCCAAATAATAATTATTTTAGCCGAAAATAAATTATAACCCAACAAACAATTTCCTTCACTAGAAAATTAATATAAAATCCATATTAGTTTAGAAAATTTTGAAAATCGAAACCCATCTCTAAAATTTCATTTCTGACCTATATTTAAATTTTCAAGGCATTTGGATGTCATTAAATAGGGTTTTCATGTCAAACATATCATAAAACTAACATGAAAATATATAATCCATCAACAACATATATACATAATTTTAATCATCAAAACATGGCATATACTTGCGAAATCATTTTGGATCTAATCGTAAAACCGAAAACCAAAAGAAAATGGGATGTAGTAATTATTCACCTTAGCTTGAGATTATAGTTGTGAGATTTGATGTTGATTTAGTTGATTGTCTTCCTTATTTTGAATCCTAGCTTTAATCTTCTTCTTGAGAATAATAATGGTGGCCGACCTTAAGAAATTTTAGTTTGAGTAGAATGAAAATGAATGTGAGTTACATTCCTAAGGGTTTAGGGTATAAACCTTACCTATTTCCCATATCGCCCTTCTCATATCCCAACATATTAACTTAGGTTATTTCATTTTAATTAACACACTAACATGGCACGACTACCCTTTTTTAATCAAATCTCAACCTTTTAATCTCCACATTATTTATTTAATTTACCCAATTAATTTTTCTAATTAGTGTTATAAAAATATAAGGTGTTACAGTGTTGGTGTTCATAGATGACATTTTGGTGTACTCTAAAGATGAAAGAGAGCATGAGATTCATCTTAGAGTGGTGTTGGAGATGCTGAGGCAGAATCAACTGAAGGCTGGAAGAGAGAAGTTAAGTTTCTTGGTCATGTGGTTTCAGAGGAAGGACTGTCAGTTGATCCAGTTAAGATCGAGGCGGTCAATAATTGGAAGAGACCAGAGATGGTAACCGAGATTAGGAGTTTTCTTGGACTTGTTGGCTATTACCAGAGATTCATCAAGGATTTCTCGTGGATAGCAGCGCCTTTGACTAAGTTGACCAACAAGGACGTGAGGTTTGTTTGGTCCGACAAATGTGAGGAAGCATTCCCTAAGTTAACACATTTATTAACCAATGCGCCAGTACTAGTAGTTCCAAACGGTAACCAAGGGTTGGTAGTATACACTAATACATGTAGGACTGGATTGGGAGCGGTATTGATGTATAAGGGCAAAGTTATCGCTTACACATCTAGGCAGCTTAGACCGCATGAGGTAAGGTATCCTACTCACGACTTGGAGTTAGCTACGGTGATTTTTTCCTTGAAGATTTGGAGGCATTATTCTTTTAGGAGAGAGATTTGAGTTGTATATCGATAATAAGTCATTAAGTATTTATTCTCTCAAAAGGAGTTGAATATCATATAGTAGAGGTGGCAGAAATTTTGGTTTCTTATGATTTTGGTATAGAGTATACTCCAGGAAAAGGAAATAAGGTAGCAGCTGCTCTCAGTAGAAAACATCAGAATGTGATGTTATCAATGTTGGCATAATGGAAGGATCTAGAAACTTTAGCCAGTTGTGGGGTGCAGTTGAGATCTACTACTAGTTCTAGTCAGGGTACTACCATGTTGTCTTGTTTAGAAGTGCGACCAGTGCTGATTGAGAAGATAGCTTCTAAGCAGAGAGAAGACCCAATTTTAGCTGAGATGTTTAGAAAGCTTGAGGTCGGATAAGATATTGATGACCTAAAGGATTTTAATCTTGACCAAAGAGGATGGTTGAGAAAGAAGGGACGGTTATGTGTTCCAGGTGTAGAGAACTTAAGGAGAGAAGTTCTAGAAGAGTGTCATCGATCGAAGTTTACGATTCTTCATGGAGGAACCAAGATGTATCAAGATATTAAGAGGAGCTTTTATTGGGAAGGCATGAAGATGGATGTTGGCTTGTGGATTAGGCAGTGTATTAACTGCCAACAAGTGAAAGACGAACATCAAAAGCCAAGTGGGTTACTTTAGCCTTTTGATATTCCAGTTTGGAAGTGGGATTCGATATCGATGGATTTTATAGATGGGTTGCCAAGGACAATTAAAGGAAATGAAAGCATATGGGTTATAGTGGACAGGGTGACCAAGAGTGCCCATTTCATTCCAGTAAAGTCAACCAGGACGACACCTGTTTTAGCAAAGTTGTTCATGAAGAACATAGTTAGACTTCATGGGATTCCTAGTAGCATAGTCAGCGATAGAGATCCATTGTTCACTAGAGAATTTTAGTGGAGTCTGCAAGAGGTATTAGGTACCATGCTCAAGATGAGTACAGCTTATCATCCACAGACGGATGGACAGACAGAGAGAGTCAACAAGGTACTCGAAGATTTGTTGAGGGCTTGTGTATTGGACTTTGGTGGATCTTGGGAAGATCACCTACATCTGATTGAGTTATTCTATAATAATAGTTACCGGACTAGTAAGGAATGGCGCCTTTTGAAGCTTTGAGTGGAAGGCCATGCAAAACGCCAGCATGTTGATTAGATACTGGAGAAAGATTGGTCTTCGGTCCAGATTTTGTTAGAGAGGTGTTAGAAAAGATTGAGTTAATCCGAGGATGGATGAAGGAAGCTCAATCCAGGCAGAAGAGTTACACAGATAAAAGGCATAAGGACTTAGAGTTCTTAGTAGGAGACAAGGTTTTCATTAAAATATCATCGATGAAGGGCGTGGTACAATTTGGAAAGTCCAGAAAGTTGGCCCCAAGGTATGTTGGTCCATTTCAGATTGTAGAAATTATTGGAAATCTTGCTTATAGAGTAGAGTTGCCGAGCAGTTTGGCAGGTGTCCATAATGTATTCCATGTGTCTCATCTTCGTAAGTATGTGCATGATCCAGAGGCTACTATTCCCCAGACAAAGTTGGAGGACTTGGTCGTAGAGCCTGATTTGACTTTCGTTAGACAACCAGTTCAGGTTGTAGCGATAGATGAGAAGAAATTAAGGACCAAGACAGTCAAGTTGGTGAAGGTTTGGTGGAGTGAAAATGAGAAAGACTGTACTTGGAAGACGGAGGACAGTATTCGAAAGGCTTATCCTAATCTGTTTTGATGGTATGTCTACAGTAGATTTACGTAGATTGGTTGCTAGGAGATGTTACAGATGATCGCTATGTTTTCTAGTTAGTCCTTACCGAATTTCGAGGATGAAATTCTTTAAAGAGGGGAGCCTATAACACCCCTAATTTTATTGACATTATTAAGGAGATTTAATTATAATAAATTAAATAGAATAATGTAGATAAGGAGATTGAGGTTGATTAATAAATTAGGTGGTCGTGCTTTACTTAATATCTAATGAACTTGTATAAATGGTCAGGAAATTAAACATAAGAGCATTAGGGTAAATAACCATACTTCCCACCCTTATATTATTCCCATTAGGTCGTACATGTTCATTTCACCAAAACAATAATTATAACCGTAAGAATTGAAAGCAAGGTTGGCCATTAGAAAGAGGAGAAGAGAAAATCAACTAAAAGCTTGGATTCAAGTTAGAAGGAATCAATCTCAATCATACTTCAATTTCCTTATCCAAACTAAGATGAACAATAATTTTTACATCTCTATTTTGATTTTAACATCATATGGTTCGGTTTTTAGGATAAATTTGTTTTTTAATATATTGAATGATGATATGCTTGATTTTGATTTATATATGTATTGAACAAGGTTGTTTAAAAAGTAGATATACACAGTTTTAGGGCAAAACCAAGATGAAATGATTTTTAAATTCCATGGGAAAATTTTAGAAAACATGATTTTGGAGATGGGTTTCAATTTTCATAATTTTCTGAGTTTATATGGATTTTATATAAATTTTCTAGTGAAGAAAATCATTTATTGGGTTATAAATTAATTACGGCTAAAAGTAAGATTATTTGAGTTTGCAATTTTTATATGTTGGAAAACATATTATAATAGATTTTCTGGGATTCTTTCAGATTTTTCCTAAGTGTTTTATTGAATATATAAAATTATTTAAGCTATGGGACTTAAATGTTTATATATTTAATTAAGGAGAAGGGGCATTTTATAAATTAAAATTATTATTTATTTCTAAAAATTAGTGGCAGCATTTTTCAGAAAAGAAATTGTTAACTAATGAGAATTAGACAAACAAAGGCAGCTTAGTTGAAAAGTTATCTTTTTAAGTTAAAAACAAAGAAATCATACTTTTAGCATGTTTCAGCCTTTTACAGTAGTAAACCTTTCGACCTAGACCTTTCGACTAAGTCGAAGGGTTATAGCTTTCGACAAGGTCAAACCAATGCATATGGTATCAAGTTACTTGGTATGTAATGAATTGGACAAGGTCGAAGGGTTCTTAGTCGAAAGGTTGATGACCAAAGAGGTCGGGGTATGTTTGTTTTATAAACCAAAAGCTTTCACCTGCTTTGCTTCCGAATTAGAGCTTTCGACTTGGTTGCTTTCAACCAGGTCAAATGTTTAAAAAGAATGGTTTTTATTACTGGTTTTGGAACCTTTTGACACAGTTGAAAAGTTACTGCCGCTTATCATTGTTTTGTTTTCAACCTTTCGACACAGTCGAAAGGTTATAGCCGCTTTTTCCAACCTTTCGAGTCGTTGCTTTCAACAAAGATGAAAGGTTTACTTTTTTTAAAAACCAGCCGCTTCTCCCATTGCTTTTGAAAGGTATCAAAGCCTTCGATTTAGATGATTTTCCTTTGTTTTACAGTTGAAATGTAAACCAAGCTTTCGAAGGAGTTGCTTTAAAAAGGCGGAGGTCTATTGTTTTAAATGAAATGTTTTAAAGCTTTTGAAGCAGACCTTCCGACTAGGTCGAAAGGTTGCTGCCATTGTAGTCGAAAGGTTTTAAAAGAGGACCTTCCGCATATTTTAACTTGAACCTAGTAGGTGTCACATCCCCTATTTGGAGGCCCAAAACTAAGCGCTACAGATGCTATAGTCATCTATAGTATTAGCTTCCGACGCATATATACGACTATGTTAATGGTATCAATAATATCAGAAGCACTTGAATATGATACAAAACACTGATTTCAAAACCACAAATTACACGATTACATTTTCCTGATCAAATTGTTTCACATTCACTTAACATAACCCAAATCGTTTCCTAGGTACATATTAAATATAATCATTACAAATTACGTCGAGAGCGGTATATGAAGATACCCCCACGGTTGATCAGATTCATATGGTCATATTAGACCTAATACATAACATCAAAGCGGAAAATCCATCACAACACAATAATAAACAACAAATCCTAAGTAGCTATCCATTGCCTCTGCATCCTTCGGTAGCTTATTCGTCAACATTCTAAAACCTAAAAAGAACCCTAACCTCTTAGCCTACTCAAATCAATTCTGAGAACCCGAGAATTTAAGGGGAAAACATAAACTTCGAGTCAGACATAAATCCTAGTGTGAATAATATTATACATCCCAGAATAATTATGTTAAGTGAGACCACGCCGCTTAGCGGAACGGGTTTCCCCTCGCTATCATCCTTTTAAAACATATCTTTGCAAAACCTTTCATAAAATCACATACTATGCTCGTGCATCCACAATGGTAAAATACTATAAAGTAAAAATTATGTAAACATACATAAATATTAAGCAATAATGAACTATCTGTTCAAACGCACAAGTTTTGTTTGGATAACTTTTAACCTTTGGCTGACTCGGGCCTACCAGACAATATAATCAAAATTAACCTAACACTTGTTAGATATTCATCTTCTGGATTTTCTATCCTTAGCTATCTATTAAACATTTCCCATCAGGACGGTTTATCCTAAACTATCTGTTAAATATCTCACTTCTGACCGTCTGTCCCTAACTTAATCATCTCCCAGGTCTTCCCGATCCTAATGGTTTTTCAGGCTCACCAATAACCTATCTGTATACAAACATATATTCCTTTCAGTGTGCAATCATAATTTTAGTCTACCTGTGACAAAACCCTACACACTGGAATTTTGGACAACTATTAGCTGGGGCTATTAGCTAATGTATAGGGCGCGACCCTATACTAGTCCCATCTGGTTTTGTAATATCTGAGTCATTTACAATTAAGGATCCCCTCCCCTAATTTTCCTTGAAAACATTTTCAAAATGATTTAATCCTTTAAATCAAACTTAAACAAGGAAAAGAATATTATCTTTATACTTTAGTCAAAATCATATCACCATGTCATATATATATATCCCTTACTCAAAATTTAGTTGGTGAAAACATTTAACCATTTGAAAGAACCTCTTTTAAAACTTTTGAAATCATCTCTTTCAAAATCAAACCTTAAACCTTTCGAAATCATTCCTCAAACCTTTCAAATCCATTTAAAAGAAAACCTTACGAAAGTTAAAAACTTTGGACATCCTTCTTCAAAACCACTTTAAATCCTTAGAAAAACCTTTGGAAAACCTTCCTTCATAAACCTTTCGAAATCATCTAATAAACCTTTTGGTACTATTCAATAACAAATCCGTCGAAGGTATAAAACCTTTCAAAACATAAACCCTCCGAAGGTATACTGGGTTCAATTCAAAACAATTTGGAAACCTTCTTCTAAAACCATTCGACCTCATTGGAAACAACATTTCGAAAGCTTTGGATTATACTATATAAAACAAGTGTAAATCAACTAAGTCGAAAGCTTCCTTTCAAAAGCATTGGAGAAACAGCTAGTTTTAAAAACAAGTAAACCTTTAGACTTGGTCGGAAGGTTCAAAAACAAAAGATTTATATATAAAGCGGTAGAAACCCTTCCGCAACGTCGAAAAGTTTCAAAACAAAGTAATAGTGGAAGCAGTAGTAACATTTCGGCTACATCGGAAGGTTTAAAATCTTTCTTTATAAATAATTTGACTTGGTCAAAAGCAACCAAGTCGAAAGCTCCAATTTGAAAGCAAAGTAGGCGAAAGCTTTTAATTTATAAAAAAATAATATTCCAACCTCTTTGGTCATCAACCTTTCGGCTTTATTGAATTCGTTACGTACCAAACATTTGATACCTTATGTATTGAACTTTGACCATGTCGAAAGCTATCCTTTCGACTATGACGAAAGGTCCGGGGTGGAAAGTCTATTGTCGTATTGGCTGAAACATGGAAAAAGTGTGATTTTTGTTTTTAACTTTAAAAAGGAAAGTTTTCAACCAACCTGCCTTTGTTTGTCTAATTTTCATTGGTTAATAAATACTGTTTCAGAAATATGCTGCCGCTATTACTAAAACTAAATATTCATTTTATTTTGCAAAATGCCCCTTCTCCTTAATTAAATATATAAAACATTTAAGTCTCATACCTTAAATAATTTTATATATACATCAAATGACTTAGGAAAAATTTGGAAAAATCCCAGAAAATCTATTTTAATATATTGCCTAACATATTAAAATCTCAAACCCAAATAATTTTTATTTTAGCCGAAAATAATTTATAATCCAATAAACAATTTCCTTCACTAGAATGTACTTTCCGATAAATATCATAGGCTTGATAGGAGTCCATCATTGTTGGTGTCATTTAAGCATCTAAAAGCTGCCCCCTACTAAAGAGAGCACGCCTTCGCTACGACGCTCTCTTAAAAAAAACGGGAGTTAATCACCTTATTTTGGAGCTGATTGAAGAGAGAGATATTTTAATCAACTTCTTATATAAGGCCTACTGTAGACACTCAATTGTTGATTTTTTATATTTAGGCGAATTTAGTGGGGTTCTAATTAGGTGTTTTCATAAGAGATACTTGGATGAATTTGGATCTAACCCACACCCTGGAGCTTGTTGGAACATACCACGGGTCAGATCCATTCCCCAAGATCTCCCTCCTGAAAAATTTAAGTATTATAAGAACAATTTATCTCTGAATTATTTTCTAAGTCTATTTTTTATGAACTAGATGAATAATTGTAAACCTGCAATAATATATTGATTTGTAAATATTTGTTTTAGTCTTGCCCTTTATGATAAGCTTTTTCTTATTTTATTATCACAGAGTGACTCTTCATCAGACCAACTTGTTTCTAGAGACCATTTAAGCCAATATGTTAAATTGAGAAGATTTTATCTTGAAAAGGCATCAATTTTAAAGTCTTTAAAGTTATCAAGATGCTGTTTTCTTAGAGATTTACAAAAACTCTACTTGGAATATCCTCGTCTTCACTTTGATTTCCTTGGTGATGAGAAAGAAAAGCTTCTTAAGAAGATCAGAACATTTCATACAAAATTAATTTGTGGCCATGATAGTCCTCTAGCTGGAAAGTGGGATTATAGCAAATGTCATCCAGTTATTACTCCAAAAGGAGTCAATATTCCTTTTTATTTGACAGTTACCCTCTCCGCACATTCATTAAATAAAGTTAGAAATGCAGTTTCCCAACTTTAAATATAAAACAATTGTCTGTTGTATCTTTCAATTTCGTTGTTACTTGAGTTGTAATCTGTTATCATAATAATAAAGAGATTTTTCATTCTGATTTTGACTCCATTTTGCTTCTTTTTCTATTTAAATAGGAGTTACAATTATCAGCAGCTCCTCTCTCACTTGATTCAGCGTCACACTTCGCTAATCTTAGAGATAAGCTATTGACAGTATTTAAAAGGAGCAAACTCCTTGATGACACTTTACTCGCATGCTTTCATGGAAACGTTGAAGCTTTAAAATGGCATAAAAGATATCTACTTCAGAAAACCATTGTTAGAAACCTTAAGGATCAAGTTGCCAGCTTGGAGATTGATATCAAAAGCAAAAATGAAATGATCTCTACACTGAAGCAACAAGTAAAGTCCAATCCTTTGATTGACTTTGACCAGAAAATGTCGGAACTCCTTCAACAAATAAGTGATTAAGAGATAAAACCGAGGGATAGCCAAGCTCAATGCAAATCGCTTGAATATATCATGGGGGATAATATTTAGACTATCGATTTATCGAATCCCTGTGCTACTCCTTCCGTTATTAGACCTACAAGATCCACTTCCCTCGCCGCTCAGAAATTCCCCACAATGACCAATTTACTCTAGGCTTAGATGAGAGGATAGTGGGTGAATGGTGTAGGAAAGTCAAGTTTGAAGTGGCAAAGTATTTTAATGAGCAACAAAGGATTAAATTTTCTCAACGTATAAACGGGTATGCTGCCCGAATCCAGGAGCTTGAGCACGGTAACTACTTCCTCCAAAAGCGCGTCGCGAAACTAGAAAAAGAAAATAAAACCCTTAGAGGCGCGAACAGAGCTTTCAACCGTGCTTTGAAGACTAACATTGATGCAATCGACGATGCATACAGGATAAGAAGGAAAGAAAAGAAACGTAAAGAAGTCCTTTGCATCGCAATTCGCCACATAGTTGATCCCTTGATTGCTGAGAATTTGAGCAAAGCTTCTCAAGATTTGTGATATACTTGTATTCGTGAAATGTATATACATATTCTATATATTTGTAAACAGTTTCATAAACCATGTAAATCATATAAACCTTGCAAATATCACCTGATTTGGGATTCTTTTCTGTAATATCATTTCTGAAGTGCTTGTTTGATAGCTCATGCTATTAATTTTGTATCTTCTGAATCCCTTACTCTTCTTTGCTGTTTCGATTTCCCTGAAAAGTATGAAGCAAACAATATTCCAATTGTTAGCTTGAAATTGACATATAAGTCTATGTATATCATTTTTGTAGATTAACAAATCATCATGTTAATTACATGCAAAGTAGTCTATATCAAATGTCTAAATCCCATCCTTAACCATGATGAGAAATAATTAAGAATATAACTTTAACCATTTTTCTGGAATGTCTGAAGTTTGTTGATATAAATTCCAGCCCTGAAGCGGGGTATAAATGTGAGAGAGTCATTCTCTAGAGATAGTTAATAAAGGGCCTAATACGAAAAAGTTCAAAAATCATTATCTGAATATTTGCAGTAGAAACCCAATAACTCGTTCTTGGGTATTAATAAAATTTGAAGATTTTGAAATCCAAAACCCAAATTTGGTATTAGTGGAAACTTTTAATAATGATCTTCTTGAGAATAATCTTTGACCCAGATTCGGGCATTTATGATAGAAATCCATAATAGAATTTTCAAGCCCAGATAAAGGCATTAACAGGTAATAATCTTGCAACCCAGATTTGGGTAGACCATAAGTGATTGATAAAGATCCAAACACAGATTCGGGTATTAATAGACGAAATTCAGAAATGAGAGTCCAAAAATCTAGATTCGGGTATTAATAGATGAAATTCAAAAATGAGAGTCCAGAAACCCAAATTCGGGTATTAATAGACGGAGTCTTGCTTTACTCCTTAGATTTTGTCTTCTTTGATATACATAAACCCTCTAGGCTTTGTATAGAGTAATAATATGATTGGCTGCCTCTCGAGCTTAGACGTCTTAGTCCATAATTTGATGTGCCACTTCTTGGGCCTAGACATCTTAGTCCATTAGAGATATACCGTTTCTCAGGTTCGGACATCTTAGTCCATTATTTGTTGAGCCTCCTCTTGGGATTGGACATCTTGGCCCATTGTTTGTTGAGCCTCTTCTTGGGCTTGGACATCTTCGCCCATTGTTTGTTGAGCCTCTTCTTGGGCTTGGACATCTTAATCCATTATTGTCCGGTGCTCTTGGTTAGCTCATCTTAGAGACTGGAACCTAGGACATACCACACCTCCCTCTAGGGGGTGCCTTGCCCTGACCATAGCCTGGTGCGGACATGGGCTTATTCGGTGCTTTAACCTGGCCATAGCATTGCATGGATAAAGGCTTACTCCGTCCTCCCACCAGGAGGTGCTCTACCCTGGCCATAGCGTGGCACTGATAGGGGCTTGTCATGTGCTTTACCCTGGCCATAGTATGGCGTGGATAAAGGCTTACTACGTCCTCCCTTCAGGAGGTTCCTTGACCTGACTAGAGGCACGGCCAAGGGCTTGTCCGGTGCTTTAACCTGTCCACACTACAAGAAAAGATGTTATTAATAACGTCATTTAATAATGCGTTATTCTAAAGCGTTATTGTTTACATTTAATCATTTGTTTTTTAACTCATTTTGTTTTGTACCGTGCTGTGTAACGCTCTTGGCTCCAAAATTTTCGTATGCTCTCCAGAAAAACAATTAACCAGTTTCATCTCCCTCCCAAAAAAACTTAACCATTTTCATATCCCTCCCAAAATAGCACTGTCAATTTTCGTCTCCAACGAAATAACCCTAATCAAAACTGTTCGCTCCATCTCAGATCTTCACAGCCATTCTCCTCCACTTCAATAGTTCACTCCTCAGTAGTCAACTCGATGGCGACTGGAACCCTAATTGCCGATCTTTGATTTCGCCGTCACTGAAGAAGAAGAGTTGGAGAAAGCGGAGAAGGAAAAGGAGGAGTCCGAGGAAGAGAACGTTGCTACTGTTGAGGTTGTTTTGGTAGCAGAGGAGAAAGCAGAAGCTTAGCTTTTATGGTAATTTACTTCTTATTGTTATATTATTAATTGGAAAGTATAGCAATTCTTTAAGAGATTGGGTATTATTACTTGTGATGTTTATGTGCTTGGGATGGTAGAGCATAATTTAGGGATTTTGCAATGTACACTTGGTCATATTACTGATTTTTGTAAGAACAAGAATAACCACTTTTTACAATATAAGGTGAAATATTATTTGAAATTCTATGTGATGTTTACCAACATCAACTTATTGATAATTAGTTGTGTTATGGTTGAATTGGTTATGATCACGATAAGTGGATTCTGGATTGTAAAAGCTCATTCCCGATGCATGGTTATTTTGTTTCATTTTGGAAATTATTTCGTATTTTTATTATGGTTATCTGAACATTTCTCAATTTTTTTGCTATAGAGTTTTACCTCGAGCACGTCGTAATCTTATTAGCAATTGATGTGTGACATATGTCAATATTTATGTTATTTAAAAAAATGGTAAAACCAATAAAGCAGGCACCTCATAACATGCTTATTTTGTTTTATTTTGTGAACCAAACTAGTTCTGCAATTTAGGCCACAAAATTTATTTCATAAATTTAAAATCATTGAGGGTTTGTTATTTGGATTTCAACTATCCTTGTTTCACTAAATGGGGTAATCTGAATCCTCGTATATTTCAAGAAGGCCTTAGTTCAGATTTGGACTGAAGAAGTTTTGATTTCATAATAATTTGGATTTGCAACAAGCTCTGATCCTAATAGCCATGTTGGTTCGATTTTGCTAATTAGTGTATCTCAAGTGCTAGTGATAAAAAGTGCTTTCGTAATATATAAGTCTGATTTCATAATTATCTTCCTTCTAGAGATATTTGATCGCTACAAGCATTTCACTTAGCTAATTAGTGTATCTCAAGTGCTAATAAAAGGTGTTTTTTGTAATATATGTCCGCTTTCAAAAATAACAAGTAAATCAAGCCAATTTCCAAAACATGGACTTGTCAGATGCAAATGGTACCCTGAGTTCATTGTACTTCTTAAGATTTAATGTGTGTGTATGAGGTTGTGTGCAACATGTATAAGTAATATAAGAAACTGACATATCGAAGTGCTTAAGTTGTTGTTCAAACCGTCTACAAAAAACATTTAATCCTTTATTTTCCTAGATGCTTGATCCTATACATTAATTAGTTTTATTTACTCAAGTACATAATCATAATGAAATTGCATGCGCTTCTGTATTTTTTTTACATTTTCAATTCATCATGCTTAAGCTTTGCTTAGTAATTTAAGACCAAAAATCCTGGTTTGCAGAAATTGTGAAATGAATTTTTAGTGTTCTTTTATTTGGTAAATAATTCACAAGCGTGTTATAAATAGACCAGTATTTGACAAATTTATTTCAAATATATTTGATTTTAATTAGCCATGGTAAATAATCCATAAGAATTTTGAATTTGTTTCTCCCTCCTGCAGGCACAATTTTTTTTTACATCAGTTGTTAATGTTGCAGTTTAACTTGTTTTATTAATTCTAAGTAAATTTGCATCATGTTTCATATAAGCTTATGTCTTCATGATTTGCATCAATTTGTGCAGATACTTGATTATATGCTTCATGCAGCCCTTTTACCACATCAGATTCCTTGAGATTCATGTTCTAGACTTGTAGATTTTTATTTACTTGTTTAATATTTGTAATAAGATTATGAGTGAAATCCCCTCATGTTGTAGCTTTATGCCCCTCTAATACACATTGCTGATATCCTTCAATATTACACCATGTATTGATATATCTGAAAGGCACATTCTTTATTTTTATTTTCTTTTATATAAAATGTATCCAAACTAATGCATTATATCTATTTGCTTGTTTTAACTATGCAGGTAAATGAAAATTTATTTTCATGCTTTATGTTGATCGAGTAAAGGATTAGGAAGGAGAGGGAGAAAGTTGACTTCAGAAATTAAGGTATAATTCTACCTCAGTGCTTTCACTAGATTAGCTACTTTTTGATAGTCTATTAAAAACTTAAAATTGTTATTTACTGTGATGTTTTTACCATTTACTATGATATTTATAAAAGCCGGGTTTAATTAACATTCCATTAGTTTTACAATCCATGCCGATCTGATAGTTTACTGTGAACTGTAAAGTACTAAGATCAGCATGGGCTTTCAAGTGTCAACTGAAAAGCTACTATTTACTGTAAAGTACTTGTAGAAAATATCTATTTTAACATATTTTAGCTATCATTTGTAGTTGCTTTAGAACATTTTGAGACTAATATTTTTCCTCTTGGAAGCCCAGTGTTTACACATATAAGATAGGTGTACTGATGATTGATTAATTATAGCTATATGTATGTTTTTTCCCAATGCTATATGATTTGAAAAAATAGTAAGAGAATTACACACTAAATTGTAGGGTTCAGTTTATGTGAAAGTGTAAATAAAATTGAGACGTTAATGATCATTATGGAACATGTGCGGAATAATCTAAAAATATGGCTGAAATTCCTATTAACGTGAAAAAGAAATACCGTTCATTGAAACATTTTGGAGTAGCTTGATAACTCATTACTAAAAGATTCCTTTCTTCTTAAAACGATATTCCTGAAATCAACTATTAAAATTATATATTGGATATCTTAATTAGGATACATAAATCTATAAGAGCTAAACCATGGAGCAAAATTTCGGAAAGATTAAAATATTTATAGTTTTAAATTTTTATACTTCTAAAAAAAAATTGAACTTGGAAATTTTGTAGTTCAGCAATTTTAAAATTCACTAAGTAAATTTTTTTTTTCACATATCATATGAACTTTCCTTAAGCTTACTGTTTAATGCTTACTACCTTCTACAACATTGATTTGAATTTGCTTGCTTCAACATAAATTAAACGTAAATTTAATTCGTCCAAAATCTAAAATACTGAGAAAATAGTGGGAAATTCTGAAAGCCATATTGTTGCTCTTTTAAACCTGCATTTTGAGTTTAGTTCATTAAAATGAGTTCTTAGTTTGTCTAAAATCAGTAGTTTTTGTTTAACTTAATTGTTGGGTGGTCCTTTATCTCAATCCTACGATGGGACTTGCTAACCAGTTAGTAAAGTTTACCCTGGCCATGATCCTGTTGAGTTGCTAAGATTAGTTTTTTCTTCTTTTTCCAAATTACTATTTTATATTTATATCATTATAAGGAAGTGGTTGTTTGTTTGATGTTCAACAGATACTGATAAAATGAAGGATATACATCATTTTGTGGCCATTTGTTAGCTATTAAGGAATATATTTTGATAAGAAAAAAGATTACACTAATCATTAATTCAAAACTGGGCATTTGCTCCATTTGTAAACTAAGCATTAAATTCCATTTTGTAAAAACTATGTGATGCTCGGTATATAAGTAAGATAGATCCAGTTCTTTATTTAGGTTTATCCTCAAGATAAAAGTTCTATGATTAGAACAGCGGACAATTTTCAGCTTTGGTGATACAACTAATCTTTAGATTATTTTTATATTAGCAAATTATAGATAATAAATGTGCAACTTTTTCATCATAATCCATACTGCCAACTAAATTAATTTTTTTACACAAACAAATTGATTTTTCTTGCTTATTACATGTAATTAAGACCGATCCAGTGCTTTATTTTTAATTTATCCTCAAGAAAAAAGTTTCATAATTAGAACAGCACATAACTTTCAGCTTTATTTATACAATTTAGTTACGAAATTTGTGCACATGATTTTTAGCATAAGACAATGAGTTTGGAATAAAATTTTGCTTATTATGTCTTGGGTTTACTTTGGAGATTTAGTACATTGTAGTATCTGAGTAAGGTTACAAATGCAAATATTTGAAGTATTTCTGTACCAACACTACTTTAGTTCTATTTCTTAGGTCAAATGAACAGAACTGATTTCAAAACATTTTTATAACTGTTCTTGAACATAAAAAATATTTTGCAGAAGCATAATGTTAAATAAGAAATCAACAGTACATAGTAAGATTTACACATTAATGAATTTTGCAACATCTGGTTTAATACTATTGATTGTTTTTGTAAACATTACAATGATTATTTGCAGGTCCTCTATATAGCAGTAGCATTACATTGGTTAGCTATCTAAATTTTCATAGTTAACTAGAATGGAGATGGTCACATAGTAGGAAAATTTAACTTATAGATTATCATTATCACCTTTGTCTTTTTTCCAAATGAATAGGTCGGTCACTTGAATTATTGTGTTACCTCGTCCTGTAATTGTACCTCCTATCAACTATGACATGGTCTATTCCCCTTCAAAAGCCTCCCCCTCATGTTTGGTGTGTTAAGGACAATATAGTGACTCTTATCGAATTTTTCCCCTCAAGTGAAATCCTTTCTGAGAACACCAAAAACTGGAAGTCCTTTGTAGTTGTAGCCGCTGCTTCAGGCAGTTTCTCCCATGGTGGTTATATGCTAAAAAAAGATCATAAGTCATTATTATACTCCTGAACCAATAATGAAAATGACATAAATGAATATCTTACATCTATGTCAAACCCTCGGATAGAATGATACTTTCAATTATTCGTATATATAGGATTAAATGTTTGTCATGTTGATGCAACTTTTGTGTCTACTCTGTTTGTTTAATGAACAAGATGATAGTTTGGTTTTTCAGGTGAATAAGTGTCTTTCAATATTTTTCTCAACAATGATATAATGCATAATAATCGTGTATATGAGATATTTTATATGCTCTAGATGAGAGAGAAAATAGTGACCACATCGTACTAAATGTGACATTGCGGTTTCGAACCCACTAAATCCAATTTTGTTGAATTCGTGAACTAGGATTACTTTAGAAAATGATATTATAAGGTACAAACAATTAGGCAGTCTTTGTTTCAATATAAAATTCTAGTAAAAGACATTCATTCATCATCCTCTCTTTCCTTTCCCAGGAGACATTTCAAATATGTAGTCGGAATAATTATCCCTATCAGTTAAGTCAACGAATAACCAAATTCAACTACCTTCTTGTACCTGTAGGTGGTCATATCCCCTTAATCATCATGAATTCTTCACTAATCTATTTCATACTAATATTTGTTCTCACAATAAACCTATTATCATTGGTATGTATCTCAATCGATCATTTCATAACAGCTAATTATATGCTAATGGAAAAAGATTGGGTTCATTTACATAGGTAAGTAGATAATTAAATATTCCCAACCATGTTTAATTTCATAAAATAAAAATATTTGATGTTAAAGTCAACTATTATGTTGAATTTTTTTCATTATAGAACTTCCAAGGAGTACTCGCAAGGGGCAAGATGTTTCGTAGAAGCTGCAAAGAGAAATATAAGAAATGTAGAGAAGCTTTTATGTCCTTGTTTAGATTGCCGAAATCTTAGTCGACAACATGATGATATTATCGTTGAACATTTAATTATAAGGGCGATGGATCCTAAGTACAAGAGTAGTACTAAGTGGTATCATCATGGCGAACAATTAAATATGGGCGTAGACATGAAGTTGGACAATACATTTGATCTACTTAAAGCTATTCATTTTGAAGATGAAGATTTTTTGAATCATACTTTTTTTACTGATGTTAAAGAAGACGAGGATGTTCAAAAACGTGAGGATGATTTACTTAAGAATTTAGAGGATGCAGAAACCCCCTTATATCCTGATTGTGTAGGTCAAACTAAACTATCCACCATCACTGCTTTGTATAATCTTAAATGTGAGGTTGGATTATCTGATACTGGTTTTGATAAGCTTTTGAACGTACTATAGTTGTTGCTGCCGGTGAATAATGTACTTCCTAAGAATTTGTATGATGTAAAAAAATTTCTCAAAGTATTTGACATGGAGTTTGAAAAGATTCATGCTTGTAAGAATGATTGTTGTCTTTTTAGAAAAGAGTTTCAAGATTTAGAAAGTTGTCCGAAATGTAACTCTTCGAGATGGAAGATAAATGAGGGCACTCAGGAGATTATACGTGGTGTTCCAGCTAAAGTGTTGAGGTATTTTCCAATCATTCCTAGATTTAGGAGAATGTATAGATCTCAAAAGATGGTAGAAGATCTAAGGTGGCATTTTAACAATAAAAGCAGTGATGGAAAAATGCGACATCCTGTAGATTCTGTAACATGGAATGCAGTGGACGAGAGGTGGAAAGCATTTTCATCTGATCCACGCAATCTCAGACTTGGTCTTTCTATAGATGGTGGCAATCCATTTGCCTCGATGAGCTCCAAACATAGTTGTTGGTCAGTAATGCTTGTGACATATAATCTCTCGCCTATGTTATGTATGAAAAAAGTAAATATTATGCTAACATTAATAATTCCTGGTCTAAAGCAACCTGGAAATGATATTGATGTATACTTGGTGCCTTTGTTAGAAGACTTAAATTATTTATGGAATAATGGAATTGATATATATGATGCATTCAGTAAATCGGTTTTTAATTTAAGAGCAATTTTACTATGGACAATAAATGACTTTCCAGCCTATGGAAATCTTGCAGGATGTTGTGTAAAAGGCGAAAAAACTTGTCCATTATGTGGTGTTAACACTCATCATCGGTGGTTGAATCATTGTCGGAAAAGTGTTTACATGGGACATAGAAGGTTTCTAGATCCTTCACATCCATGGAGGAAACAAAAAACTTGGTTTGATAACACTGTAGAGGACGTTAATAGACCTAGAATTCTAACGGGAAGAAATATTTCTGCTATTTTAAATGGTTTTCGAAATGTTTTTTGAAAAGATAAGAATGAAGAAAAAATAAGGAAGATGAGTAAGAAGAAGCTAAAGACGGATTTGAGTAAGAAGATAAAAAGTAAAAAGAGGAAGAGTACTCACACTAAAGAAGATGATAGAAAAAAAGAGCTAATAAGGTGGAAAAAAAGATCAATCTTCTTTGATTTGCCATATTGGGAGGTTAGTATTAAAATTATATTTTCTTTCATTTACCTAACAATATAAAAGTTAATAAATTGTTGTATTATTGATATTTGTAGGAACTTTCCTTGCGACATAATTTAGATGTGATGCATGTTGAGAAAAACGTCGCTGAAAGCCTACTAAGCACGATGTTGCATGACAATAAATCGAAAGATGGAATTAATTCTAGGAAGGATTTGGAGGATTGGGGGATTCGACAAAGTCTTTATGCACAACCTCGTGGGAATAGAACATATCTACCACTGGCCCCATATACGTTGTCATTGTCAAAAAAAAATTTTTTGTAAGAGGTTACATGATTTTAAAGGTCCTGATGGTTATTGCTCAAATTTCAAAAGGTTTGTATCATTAGAAGATTGCAAAGTCAGTGGGTCGAAGTCGAATGATTATCATGTCCTAATGCAACAATTATTATCTGTTGCGGTTAGAGGTTTATTACCAAAGAAAGTTAGAACACTAATAATTCGTTTATGTTCGTTTTTCAATAAAATATGTCAACGTGTTCTTGAAAGAGAGATGTTGCAACAACTTAATGATGAGATTATTGAAATTTTGTGTGGATTCGAAAGATATTTTCCACCTTCCTTTTTTGATATAATGATACATTTGACAATTCATCTTGGAAGAGAAGCGCAATTGTGTGGTCCCATTCATTTTCATTGGATGTACCCTTTTGAAAGGTATATGAAAACACTTAAAGATTATATAAGGAATTATGCACGACCTGAAGGGTGTATTGCAGAATCTTATCTTGCGGAAGAATCAATGAGATTTTTTAGTGAATTTCTACAAAGGAAAGTACAAATGGAGGAGAAAGAATTTCGAAATGAAGATTATGAAAACAATGTGATACTCGAAGGATGTCTAATTTTAAAACCAAAGACAATTACATTGTCATCGAATGAAAAAGATATTGCTCATTTGGCCGTGCTAATGAATATGGCTGTGGTGGAACTATATTTAGAGTAAGTACAAATTATATTTTGTTTATACCTTTATAATAAAATTTTGATGTTCAATATAACTTGGGTAAAATTATTTAAACACCAGTATGCATTTGGAGGAGTTACAAAATTTTGATAAGCGTATGGAAAAAAATGCGACATTGCTGTGGAAAAAACATACAGATAATTTCTCAAATTGGATTAAAAAGAAGGTTAGTTTAATTTTAATTTATCCTTCCATTGACAAAAAAGATTTCTTTTAACTTCAAAATTTATGTAAAATGATTTGTTTGCAGATACCTATTCAATCCACAAGTGATGAAATACTAAAATGGATTGCCTTTGGCCCAAGTAGTAATGCATTGTCCTACAAAGGATATATAATTAACGGACATCGTTTTCATACAAAAGATGTTGAAAGAGAAACCCAAAACTACGGAGTTACTTATGATGCAACTACCATGTGTAGGGCAAGTGCAAAAGATATTTCTCAAAGAGTTGATGTGGTCACTTATTATAGGGTAGTGACGGACATAATCTTGCTAGACTATCATGTTTTTATATTCCCATATTTATGTGTCACAGGGAAAATATAGGAAATGGAGTGAAGGTCGAAGACGGATTCACTCTTGTCAATTTACAACAAAATCAATCTTCATTTGTAAAAGATCCATACATCCTTGCATCTCAAGCAAAACAAGTTTTTTATTCAAGAGAGAATAATCACTCTAATTGGTATGTTGTAATGAAAGCACCACCAAGAGGTTATCATGAATTAGAGACAGATGATCCTGTTATGGAAGTTAGCTTTGTTAGGAAAGATTGTGAAGAAACCGACATGGATATTGATTCCGTGGAGAATATTAGCTATGTTAGAGAAGATTGTGAAGGCATATTTGAGTAGATTTCCAGTTTTATTTGCTTATGAGGTTTGTAATTCCTACTTATTTGCTAGTGATAGATATACGATATGAATTATCCCCTTAATGGTTGTATTTTGTTTCGAGTCCCTCTAAAATTCTTTTCCATATCAAAAAAGCAGTCCCTTCAACAACTTGTCTCTGCCTATTCTTATTTCAGCCTAATTTTATTGGTGATGGTTCTTGCTCTCTGTATATACTTGTTTCTTGTGTGCCAACTTATTTTTAACCTGACAAAGCTTTAAATAAGATATGTACACACTTGTAACAGTGATCATGTATGCAAGTACGTGTTTTCTTTTTGATAATTAAATCAATTATTTTGATAGATCAGATTCCTTTACGACATTTGAAACATCCAACAATCCAAGTTAATCCAAGTTAAAACAAATTCATGTTTTCATTTTTATTTTACATAATTTCGTTAAACTTCAAATGCAAACTTACCTCTACTAACCACACTTGTAGTTGTAATAAATTTTTTGCTTCATATAAATTTTTGCTTCATATTTTATTGTACCGTGCATAAATGAAAATACTTTGATCATTTTATCTGTTTGCTATTGATAAGATATTCATCATAAATAAGTTGTTCATTGTGATTACATAAGGTTGATATATTTTATTTTTGTTCATGTCAGCATCATTTGCATTAAAATATGTCATTTGCATTTAAATTTTCTTTTATAACAAAATAACTCATGCACTGTTCATTTTTGCTCAGGATTTGCTCATTGGAATTCAAAATGAGCAAGATTGGGAATGTGATAACGAGAGCTCACATGCAAAAAAATATCGACAAAGAAAAAAAGAAAGGTGCAAGAAATAAGCAGCTTGAAGACAATCAAGTAGACGATGAGATTCATAACGAAGACAATCCACAAGCATTAGAAAAAAATCAAGTACAAACTTTTCTCATAATAAATCTTGCTTCATTACTAAATAATGGATTTATTTCAATTTACTTGGCGATTTTCCTGTTCGGCTACTAAATAATAAATCAAGTACAATCTGAACCTGGTTGCTGAAATCATTTTGAGAAATTTCAGTCTTGGGTTTATCTGTAGTTATGCTTATGCTTTTGTTTCCTACCCCTAGGGTGGATGCTTTTCGATATCTCTTGTTCTGTCTTCAAAATCCTTTCAAACTTTGATATTCATTTAAAATCCTGTCATATGTGTAATCTGAAACTTCTCACTTTCAAAAATATACAGTTTAAGTACTCGGAAGAATAAACTTTAATGAATGCCCAGTTTCATATGGGAGATTTTACAGGTATATACTTCTGTGAACTAGTTTTTGGAAGCATAAAATCTTTTGTCTAAGGTCAAGGATTTGTAGTTATACAAGTTCCATTTTCTACATAAGTTCTGAATATACATATAAACTTACGTAGGCCTCCAGTTTTTAGGAATGCAGTCCTCTAATATGTTCATAAAAGCTCCAGGTTTTCAGGAGACATAAAGCTTGATATAAGTGCAGGATTTTACGCATGCATAAAACCAAGTTTAATAGGAGCATATATGAAACTCGAGCAAAATTTAAACAGTATATTTTTGAAAGTGAGAATTTTATGGGCTTTTATGATCTAATTTGTAAATTTTTTTTTTATATATAGAAAATAGGGAAGAAGAGTAAGGCTGTGAAAAAGAGAGGTCGCATGCAAAAAGAAATTGACGAACATAGGAAGAAATGTACAAAAGAGGAGTTGTTTGAAGACAATCAAGTAGAATACGAGGTTTCTATTGAAGACAACCCACATGCATTAGAAAAGAATCAAGTACAAATCGATCCAGAAAACAATGCTGAAATACAAGACAACCCACAAACACTTGAAGACAACATAGTTCAGTCGGAAGGAAATCCGAGAAGAAAACCTAAAGGGCCAACCAAAGTTAGAAGACTTCCATTCAATTCTTTGGAGCAAATAGAAGTTCAATTTAATACCGCAGGCGAACCAATAGGACCGGGGTCGGTCAAATTATCTTCTTACTTAGGACCACTTGTACGAGAAATTGTTCCGGTTACACTAGGTAATTGGAAGCAACTTAGTACCGAATTAAAAGATGTTTTATGGGAAAGCATTCAGGTGACACTCTCTTTTGCTTTAAGATTAAATCTTATATTAATTGCTTACCTCAAACACTTTACGCCGAATTTTGATTGTCGCAGGCAAGGTTTAAATTGGATTTAAATTGGCACAAAACATTGGTTTTTCAACAAATGAGTGGTATTTGGCGGGCATCAAAATGTAGATTAGTTCGGCAGTTGGTACAAGCAAAGTCTATAGAAGAAAGACTTCAGTTGAAACCATCTAACATTAAATGTATGATTAAGCGGAAGAAGTTTATCAAGTTGAAAACAAGTTCGGAATTCAAGGTATGAGAAATTTCAGTCATCAAATACATATTAAAGAATGATGCAGATAAAAAATATTAAAACTAGTGTACATATCAAATGAAAATACAATATTTTGTTTGCATTTGAAGTCATGGCATATTTTCAGTTTTCAAAATCAAAAGTAGATGATTGGCATTTGTACATATCAAATTACATATACTAGACATTGTTAAAACTAGTGTATAGTAAATCTGAAATCAAGCGATATGACGTTTAGACATATAGTAAATCTTTCATACCCATATATTCGAAACCTTCAAAACCAAAATTAAGGAATTCTAACACAAAATTAGTATGCATACTAAATTTTGTATTTAAAATTTGATATATTTATAACCATTGTGTACAAAATACTCGTTTATATTCAAAGCTGTAAAAATATGAACTTTGTTATGAGTTCAATGATTACTCCAAAATTTCCTTCATATGATACTCATACCTGAAGAAAAAAAGCAGAAATTTGTATAAAAAACTGTCTCTAAGGCCTTAAACATATAAAATTTATATTTTAGGAATTCATGCTTATAGTTACATACTTTAGGGGTAGATATATTTTGGAGACTAATAATACCCTATTTGAAGCTCAACGTATGTGAAACTTGATAATATTAAAACCTGGCAGACCTATATGCTTTCAAAACCTTTTGTCCTTCGAAATCTTTGGCCCTATGAAATCATTACATACGAAACTTCATTTACAAAATCCGAGTTCACTAACAAATTTCTTTCTTTCTTACATTTATTGAAATGATTCTTATTTTAGGCTTTGAGCGAGAAGAACAAAGCTATTAGACAGAGGCAGTTGCCACACACATGCAGTCGTAGAGGAATGGCTCGACTGGCTGAAGATTTGGTAAGAAAATAGTAGTTTTATTTACTGCAATATTTATGAAAACTTTTAAGTTAATGAAATTTGTTGTTTGGTGTTCTTTTGAATGTAGAAAAGCGAAAGTGGTGATCGCTCTTCTGTCCCTAGAAGTGAAGTTTGGATCAAATCTCGCACTAAGAAAAATGGTGAACCGGTGAATTTGATTGCTGCAGATGCTATAGTAAGTTCATACTTTTCAAATACTTATGGTACATATATAAATACTTGTGTGATACATGTTTACTTGTTTAGCATTCTCCAACTTAATATATATGCATCGCCTGACTTAGGCATCACCTAATTGCTTGAATTAATTTGATCTTAGCTTGTTCCAAATAAAAAAAAACCTCATCAGTTTCCTAATGTTTTGACTGTATTTCAGCATTTAAGTTTATTTGTAATCATGCACTTGAATTTGTAAAATGTTGGAACTCTGTGTATGGTTTAGCTTTATGATAATTTCTAGTATTTCTGTAAATGATTTGCAGTTGGCTGTCATAGAGGTTATTTATGATAGTGACGAAGAATTGTTTTAGTATGTATGAAAATGCATTAGCAGCTATTACGCTAGAGGAACCTCTAAAATGCTATATAATGTTCCAATAAGTTGTTACGGTGGCGCTAAATAAATTTTTGTATACAAATATTGTCAGCATATTGTAAAATCCAGCTTTTGGTGTGGAGAAGAATCTGTGCAACTGGTGTATATTTCTAATTGTCTATGACATAAAATTAACACACTGCACTGTGTTTTATTGAATTATGCGATGAAATTTATTTTATAGTACATGGTCTTGAGTCTCATATTGTGGCAAATCCTTGTACTGCCTAATAATTTTAATAGCAAGAGGCTGCTAATATTAATTAATTTCTTAAAGAAAATGGAGCAAAGAGATACCGTGTTGTAGGATTATTGTATTTTAGTTTGAATTCCCCTTAAGTCTGCAAACTTAGTATAATGTTTTCATATATTGCTCCTTCGGTCTGCAAAATTTTAGCTCCTGAATATGTGAGAGATTCGAGAGATCTATAAACTTCGAGAAAATTATTTTTCAGGTATTAACTTCCCTCCCAAATATCAGATTTAAGCAAAACAGTATGTGTGTAGCCTGAAAATAATCTACTTCGTAGTATAACCTGTACAAATAATATAAAATATTGTTGATTTGTGATATACACACAATTGGCTCCCTTGTTTGCAAAAATGTTTTGAGCATGTCATATTTTGACTAAATTCTCATGCTAATTTAGCTTAAACTCAGTCGACTAATCATCTGAATGCATCTCATATATTTCTGTTGGTTTTGGCATGTTGCATCTCATATATTTCTGTTGGTTTTGGCATGTTGCCAAATCAAGTGTAAAATTATGCATCTGCTAGAACATTCTACATCCAACCCAAAAAATAAATCAATCACCAAATTTAATCCAAGCTAAAATAAATTTGCAAGCTTCTTAGTGTGTTTCCTATTTTAATTTAAATACTACGTTTTAATTTAAACTGCAATAATATGAAATTAATCATGTTTTGTAGGAAAAGATTAAAAAAATTGTAAGTGTTTCACAATCGAGCTCGCCAATTAATTATAGATCAGATACACTTGCACAAGTGCTAGGGCAAGAAAGACCGGGTCGACTTAGAGCGATGGGAAGAGGAATGAGTCTTAGTAGAGCAGCTTTATCGGAAGTTAAGGATAAGCATACACTGCAACTTGAAAATAAATTGTTGAACTTAGAGAATAGATTTCTACAACTAGAGAAAAATCAGGTAAGAATTATCATTACATTTTGATCACTAATTGCTTGCACACTTGAACACTTGCATACAGTCACTTGAACAGTTGCACACTTCAACCATTATACACTTGAATACTTGCATACTTGAACAGTTTGCATTACCAGACTTACAAAATGACATGTTTTTTTTTATTTTGACAGAAGTGGGACAGAAGTAGACACAGTGGGACAAAAGTAAACAAACCTCAAGTAAATTTTTTTTATTGGTTTCACATCTTTGTATTTTAACATTTTATTCAATTAGTAACATAATTTTCCTATGTTTAAATGTAGTGCAAATTTGATAAAAATATGAAGAAGTGTGATTTATTGGATTGGCGAGGGAATGAAGAGATCGTTGCTGCAGGAAGATTCGTGTCAGACGATCAAAATAAGATTGTCAATGATGTTCCTTTAGGGCCGGATGCGATGATAGTTTTAGTTGACTGTCCAATCAAGCTTGATGCTTTTCTATGGAGGTCTACACCTTCTTTCACACTTATTGGGGAAGCAAAGGATAATATTGTGGTGTGGCCGAAGAATAGAGTTGTTTTAAATTCAACCGATCACATTGAAGAAGAAGAGGATAAGGTAAAAAAATTCTTCACAATGAACATGCAATTTTATTATATACATTATTTACTAAATAAATATTTTTACCTCTAATAGAGTAGAAATAGCAGCTTAGAATGCAAATGCAAGATTATTGATTGGGGAGGGAGCAAGCAATTAGTGGCTTTAGGACGATTACATTCGAGCATCTCAGAGGAAATTGTTAATGATGTTCCTCTTGGGCCATCAGCTATGATTGTTTGGATAGATGATCCACTAAATCCAGAAGCTTTTTTGTGGAGGCCAGCCCCTGGTTTGATCCGAATTGCGGATGCTGTTGGTAAGAAGGTTGCATGGCATGAATCGCAAGTAGTTGTTGAGATGGTTGACACTACAGCTCCTATTACGCCTATGGATGTGGTGAAAACATTTATGGTACTTGATTTTTATTGTGTGTTTCTATTTTTTAATGATTAGCAACTTCATTATTTTTTTCTTTTTTCAACTTACAGACTGCAAATTCAAGAACAAACAATAAATGCAAGTTAATGGATTTATCGGGAAATGGGAAAGTAGTTGCTTTAGAATGGGTGGAGTCAACCGGTCCAAATGCAAGGGTGCATTTCAAACCACTAGGACACAATGCAGTTAAAGTTTGGATAATGACCGTAAAAGAGTCAGCGGTAGAGCTATGGAGGCAAACATCCGAATTACAGTACATGGAAGATGCCCTCTCTTCTGTTATAGCTTGGCCTGCTACGCATGTCTTAATGGAATGAATTTTGAGTAAGTCTTTACCGTTCATTTTTTTGTTTATTGTTACATTTAGTTATTAGCTTTAAATTCTGGTTGGTGGAGTACCAGTTGTAGTGGTTTGTTTGTAGTTGACTATTTGGGATTCAGGGATGAGGTAGAGATGATACAGTTGAAAAAATTCTAAAGTGGATTGTATATGATGATTAACCACATTAAAAGCTATAGCTTATAAGTTCTACAACACATAATTATATATTAATATTATAAATTGTATGCATAAAGTTAACTTGTTGTGTATACAAGGTTTAGCTTTTACAAAACATGAACTTTATAACATATTGCACTGGAATTTCCTATTAACGTATTTTAGATTACGTACAAAACCATAAGGGAAAAAGCTATAGGATCGATATGTGAAATATTTATAGAAAAATAAACATATTGTTCCCGAACCTTACTTTTTCAGTAGTTATAAGATACCAAAACAAGTTCACATATGAAGAGTTAGAAGTAAGAAAGAGACTAAATGTAGTTTGGACGAGTAATAGGATTGAAGAATAAGCAGCAGTTTTGGAATAACAGAGTTCTATGGACCAAATCCCTAGAATACGAATATGTTGATCTTATGTACAATTGGAATTGATCATAGATCCAATATAAATGCTTATGGAGATTAGTATATATGTTCAAGCCTTAGACTGCATAATATGCTTCAATCATTTTCTGTTTCTTTGTGTTAACTTCGCAGGCTTATTTGGAAGGAAGCAAGGTCCTTAGTACGCAACTAGATCAGATCTTGCATGTTGGAACTCTGTAATGTTTGTAAGGATTGCTTTAATGTTTGTACTGTGTAATGTTTGTACACTTATTAAATTGACATTATTTTCTGTTTCTCTGTGTTAACTTGGCTGCAGGCTTATGTTTTATTCAATGGTTATGCACTTGCTTTAATGTTTGTATACTGTAATGAAAAATATATCACATTTCTTTCTGAGCATGCTATTGTGTTATATTTGTTGATTATAATCTTTATTCGTTTATGAAGATTTAGTTTGATTGCTATTATTAAAATGTAATATATAGGCATAACTCTTGAAAAGTGTATCTACGATTTTTATAGCGGCATATATGAGCTGTAAAAGAATTTATCAATACTATAACATGTTGATTTAATAGCGTGAAATGACCGCTATTGAATAAATATTTTATAGTGGCAAAATGGTGTTAAAAAGATTTCCAATTCCATTAAGATTCAGCTGTATTATAGCGGCTATAATGAGCTATTGAATAAATATTTTATAGCGGCAAAATGGTGTTATAAAGATTTCCAGTTCCGTTGAGATTTAGCTGTATTATAGCGGCTATAATGAACTATTGAATTAACGTACCATAGCGGCGAATTTGCGTTATAAAACTAAGCTCAACCATAGCGGCATATTTTGTGTTATAAATATTCAACAGTTTTTTATAACATGTCGATATACAGCGCTTATCAAACCGCTATGGTTGTGATTAATAGCGGCTATATGCCGCTATAAAAGACACTTTTTGTTGTAGTGCCATAGCGTGGCATGGTTAAAGGCTTACTTCGCCCTCCCTCCAGGAGGTTTTCTGCTCTGGCCATCTTGGCTCAGATAGAGGCTTTCTGCCATCTTAGGTAGTCTACCTTCTTAGGTAGTATCCAAATTCAAGGAGTATTTCACTCATAACCATATTGATCTTTCTTAGAAAAATAACTCTTTATTGGTTTTTCTCATGTTCTCTTTACAAATTCATTGATCTTTCCTTGATGGAAGAAATTGATAATCATTCCTTTTAGGGCTCTGCAATGATTAGTATCATGCACGTTCATCATGTGATAGTGGCAGTAGGATCCCTCTAGATTCCGAAAGGGGTTCAAGCTCTATTTCTCGGGATCATATGATTCCACTTTTTTCTTGTTTATAATTCTTAGAGCTTCTAATCTCAGTCTTTGCTCATCATTTTGGTTGGAATCCTTGATGATCCTTGGGGAGAATCCTATCAAATGTGGCTCGGAGGATCCTTGCTCGGATCTTTTGATTCTTCTAGCCATGATTAGGCCAAAGTAGACAAGCTTGAGATTGAAGTAAAGTGAGTTAGAGACAAGTAGTGTTGGATGTTCAGCCAATTCGGAGGTTCGAGCCCTCCTTCTAGCGCCAAAATGTTAACGAGAAATCTTGTCAACACCCAAAAGTAGAATTTAAGGACGAGGTCAATTCCTGATTTCTTTTAGTTGAATTAAAGAGCATGGAATGTATGGATTTACTTTAGTATTCTTTCGAACAGGTTGTTGTGGTAAATATTCATTCAGTTCGACCTATCGATTCAGTCGAAACAGCTAATTCCTTTACTTAATAACCTTTCGACCTTAATGAAATAGTGTGGATTTCCTTTCGTAAGCTCTCCTTTCGGTTCAGTTGAGATACCCTGGATAAGGTTTGCCTTGGTAGGTTTCGACCTAGTCGAAGGCTTTAGTTGTTTTGTGGTTAGGACATTATCTAAGAATCTGCGACCGAGGTTTTGACCCTATTGAGGGTGAAGTTGCTTAGGTGTTAAGACTTGAATCAGGAATCTGGAGTTTTGGTTTTGACCTTGTCGGAAGCTGGATCTTTAGGCACCGTGTATTAGGTTGGGGTTTCTTAAGTTTAAATGAATGAAGGTTAGGTTTTGACCTTGTCAAAAGCAGAAGCCCAAAAGTAATTAGCCTTAAGTATTTAACTGCAATCACTTGAATATGACAAGTTTCGATTGGGTCAGAAGGGACCTTTCGATATGGTCGTTACCTGTAACACAAGGTTGGTTCTGATAAAAGCTTGAGAAGTAGTAAAGTAATTAGAAATACTGAAGACTTCCATATCTTAGCTCTAAGGAGACTTTATTACTCAATATCCCCCAAATCAATTTAGAAATTAAGGTTTTACAGCTCTTTGGATTAGGAAAATACTAGCTTAGAATGACTAAATTTGGATCCCCAGAACCAGACCTCTTGGGTCTTATTTATAGATGCGGGTCGGCACCTTTCGACCCCAATGCTTTAGACCTGGTCAAAAGGTGGCTACCGTGTTGACACTAGTATGCTTCCGCCTTTTTTGAAAGGAGCGGTTGTGCTTTCCTTCTCTCTGTTGCTTTGTAAGAGCTTTCGACTCTGTCGATAGGCTTTATCAAGTGATTTCGAAGATGTTGAGTTGCTGAGGGTTTCGATGCTGTTGGTTGCTTTCGAACTCCTGTCTGTGACTCGAAGCGAAACCTCCTTGGACAATAATGTCTTCAATCGGTTCAAAAGGCTTGGTTTAGTTTTCGAAAGGGTTGTTTAGATCAATACATGCTTTCGAGTGGTTTGAGTGAAGGCAAAACCTTTTGTTTCGAAAGGTTTGGCTCATATTTGAAGAATTACCCTTCATTGTCTTCGAAAGGTGTTACTTCAACTCATTCGAAAGGTCGTCAATCATGTGGAATCACCTGCTTTGAAAGGTGGCTACTGAAGGGGGAAGGATGCTTTCGACCCTTTCAACTCCTTCGAAAGGTAGAGAATCTTCTGCATCCTTTCGACCCCTTCGAAAGGTTTTGAAGTTCTTGGACTTTTACTGTAGCATCCCTTCGACTTTTTCGAAAGTTCAAGTCATAGCCTTTTTTTCCTGTTCTTCTTTGTTCTCTGCTCATAAGGGTTTCGACCTAGTCGAAAGGAATTTTTGGTAGTAACAGTAGTGCATTCTGGGCTGATAGAGAATACACTATTTTGGAAGGAACTCTTCGTGCATGGGTGTAAGGAATTACAAGACTTCCATTTTCAAGCCAATAAATTCATTCGAATGGATGAATTATGTTATGATAAAAAGAAAGCTAATCTTAGGAAGGAGAGTGGAAGATATGGATCAGATCGGGGACACAAAAGAACAAGGTGGGAGGAGCCCAATACTAATTCAATTTCTTTAAACAAGCCATTGTTTTATATATACGCTATGACTAAAGAGAAAGTTAACTTTCTGACTTCGTTCAATGCTAGAAATTATCCTGAATAGAGAAAGTCGGACGACTACTGCGCTTATCACAAAGCGAATGGCCATAAAATTGATGAATGTCGATTGTTGGCTGGAGTCGTTTAGAAATTAATCCGTGAAGGGCATTTGAAGGAATTCATCCAAGATAAACAAAAAGCACCTCGGACTGGTGATGGTCCGCAAAAATTTCCTAATAATGTTGTCAACATCTTAGAAGAAAAATATCCATTAATCTTGAGTCCGCCATTGAATAGGATTGATGTAATCCATGTGGGACCACACCCAATGGGGACTAGCAAGGGAGCCAGAAACAGATACATTAAAGAAGCTAGAGAGGGAGTGTTCTCCATCCAAGAAGAGCCCCCTCTTAAAAGTCAACGACTTAATGTACCAATGCCAAATCTTGTTGTTACTCCCCAAGAGTTGAAGAAAGGGATCCATCACCACCATAATGACCCCCTTATGATCACGGCCCAAATTGGACTTTCTATAGTATCCAAGGTTCTTGTAGACACTGGGAGCGCAGTCAACATCATTTTCAAACATGCCTTGGATCAAATAGGCATACCAGAAGACAAGCTAGAACCTAGCCTTGAGCCTATCTTTTGGTTCAATAACAAGGGGTTAACTCCAATAGGACAACTGAAGTTGCTAGTGCAGATGGGAGTACCGTCATGCTGTAGGACTTTTGAAACTCTCTTCATAATCATCAATCAACCGTCATACTACAATGCTTTCATTGGCCAACCCGCACTTGATAAGGTAGAAGCTTTTGTCTCGCCAAAATATCTAATGGTAAAATTATTAACTAAGAGGGGACGAGGCACTATCCACGAAGAATAATTCAGCTACCGCGAGATGTACTTTGCAATGCTTGATCAATATAAGAGAGAGTATTTTTCTTACTATGATTCTTCTACTATTTTTCAGTCTTTGGATGATGGATTTTTACATCCAAGATTCGAAGAATAAATAAGATCTAATAAAACTAATGAATGTATGTTTGAAAGGTACATCTCCCTTGGGAGCAAGAGAAAAAGAACCTATGCTGACTCCATAGAAGAAGGGGAAATCATCACAGAATTGGATTCATTCAGTTTCTTAAGTGGGACCTTGAGAACCTTGAGGAAACATGTATAGACTGAAATGATTCAACCAAAATAGTCAAAGTGAGAAAAGATCTTGAAAGAAGCTTGAAGGCATTTTTAATTCAGTTTCTTATGTTTAACAAAGATGTGTTTGCATGGTCTCGTTTAGATATGGTTAGGATTGATCCATCGATCCTGTGCCATGCACTAAATATTGATCCAGAAGTGACCCCCATTCGATAGAAGAAGAGACAATTTATAAAGTACGATCTGACGCCCTAAAAGAAGACGTTAAAAGGCTACTCGAAAATGGATTCATTCAGGAATTCTTTTACCCAAAGTGGCTAGCGAACCCAGTATTGATAAAGAAGTCAAATGAAAGTGGAGGACCTGCGTTGATTATACTGATTTAAACAAAGCATGTCCAAAGATTGTAACCCGTTGCCTCGGATAGACCAATTGGTTGATGCAACTAGTAGACACAAGTTGCTATCCCTCATGGATACTTACTCGGGATACAATCAGATACCCATGTTTAAGCTGGATGAAGAACACACAAGTTTTATTACCGATTGGGTGATTTTCTACTACAAAGCTACTGTCGAAGCTGTTGCCGAAGCGTGCCGAAGTCATGCACGCCCACCCCTATAAATACAGACCTAGGGTTATGGAGAGGGGGCAATCATTTTTCTTCTCTACCTTCTAAAATCAAAGCATTGTTACCTTAAATCAAATTAGAGACAATTACCAGTTGATTGTAAATCCCATAATTATCTGATATGGAATATGGACAATGTCGAATATATCCTATTAGACTAAGAATGATGACAAGCATAGCCTATTTTGCCTATGGATAACATCGAACATAACTTAATTTGCTTATCAACATGACTATGCACTTTGAACGTTATGAACATGGACATGCATATAATAAAACTCTATAGTCCTAAAGCTCAATGTGATTATTCGAAGGGCTTCAGACTAAACAAGAACTTATATGCATAATTACTATTTTGCCTATCACATATGGACATTGGATTCGAATATAAAGACCAATTACCAAGCCTATTAACATGCTTAATGTACTATTGTACGAATTTGCTACTTGTCTTCTCTATCTCTCTTGAATATATGGCATAAGCCTTTGAGTATTTTATTCTAAAAGGTCATATAGGTTCTTGAATGTATATTCCAAGTGATCTTAAGGACTCTCAAATGTTTCATTCCAAGTGACTCTAAAGGATCTCAAATATCATATTCCAAGAAAATAGCTAGACTTTCGAATATTTTACATCAACGACTCAGTGATATTATAAATCCATCTTTTAATGACTTCACCTTACATCTAACCTCGAATGATAAACTTGTTCTTGATGGTACTCTTTGATCGTTGCCAAGTAAGCCATGCCTAGTTGTGATGTTATCAAGAGTTAGTTTATCACAATTAGCATCATGGGTGTTATCACAATTGGCATTATGTACTCTGATATTTAGAGTTTATTTATTATTGTTGACCATTCCTGGGCACGAGATCTATAAATAAGCAACGAACATGGAGAGTGCTTCATAATTCCTGTGTGGTTAGGCAAATCAGAGAATATCCAAGATTATTATCTTGTAATCATATAAGAAACAATAAATATCTGATCTAAAGAATGTCAATAAGTCAACAGTATATTTAAAGTAACTTATGCACTTGAATAAAGGTTCAGAATTTAAAGACAAAGGCATTAAAGAATGAAATAACTAACGATCATTTGGCAACATAAAATGTCAAAATCCAAAGACATGATAAATTAGAAGATGAATTTGGAGTTTGGGAAAATTATAATGCTAGAAATTTAAACCTATGAAATAACCCAAAAGCTAATAAGACTATTTCTTAAAGTTCATTTCTGCTAACACATAAGTAATATTTGGGGGAAGGTGTTATATTTAGATTCTCCAAGAAGGATGGTTGATCAAAATTATCATAATAGAGCATTCGAGAATCCATTAGGGAGAATATATGATTTAGAAGATAGACCAAGTTGAGGCAAAGATTGCTCAAAAAAGCAATTGAAGAATGCTCAAAGTCTGGAGTTTAGAATGGTCAAGATAGAGGCTTGAAAATGAGTAACACAATGCTCGAATTTTTTATGTTTAAAGCATTTGAAATAGTGCTATAAAAGGGCTCTAAATGTGAAGAAAAACCATGTAAAAAAGGAGTTGAAAGGCAGTCAAGTGGGGAAGTTGAAATTCAAGCATAGGCTTGATCGAATTCGACCAAGAAGTAGATTTTCGACCAAGAAGCATAGGCCTGGTCGAATTTAACCCGTCAAGCTTTAACCTACACTCACACAAATTGAAGATATTTCCACGTAAGCCCAATCAAATGTGTAGATCCCAATTATTGAGAATATTTCAGCCAAATATCTTCAGGAGGTACTACAAATTAAGGCTGTTATGTAATGATAACTTTATCATTATCATATCAATACCAGCGTATTAGTAAACAATATAAAACTACATCCATATATCAGTGTTATCAGTATGCTAATGGTAAATTTAGCATTATTAACGGTAAATATAGCACTAAAGAAACGTCAAAACTAGTGTTAACGATAAATTTACTAATTATATTAACTTTATTTTTTCAATATTTAAATTAATCTTTTTAACGATAATATCATATTTTAAGAAGTTGTTTGTTACTATATATGATGATGTTTGTTTTTTTTGTTAGCTTTGAAGTCCAATATTAACAAAACTATTATTTTATATTGTTGTATAATTTTTTTGATGAATTGAGAAATCTTTCTATGCTAATTAAAATAAGTCAAAATGCTGATATGGATATTAATGGATTTAGAATAACGAATAAATATTTACTTTTTTTTTATGATTATCAAAATTTTAATACAATAAAATTTTAATGTTTTATGTACCGATAAATTTACCATTATCAGTTAGGTTTAGCAATTTATCGGTATATCAATAGGTAAAATGTCGGTAATCATTTTCGACTTACGTATCGATACGTTAACGGTTTTCTTGTATCGGTAATGGTTACCATAACAGCTCTACTACTACTACCACTCTGTATGAAGAAAATATGAAGATCAATTTTGATGCCTGTCTCTATCGATTTTTCAGGTTATCCTCTTATATCTGTGGGGTAATCCCTTTTAACATATATAGGGTGAAAATTAATAACATAAACAATAATGGATGGAGGCCAAATTTTCAAACTTCTATAAACTCTGTGTTTTCTACCTTTGTAAGCAAATATTTTCGATTAAAATCGTCACTTCATCTATTTAGAATCTCTTCATCTATTTAGAAGATTCGTCTGATTATTCTCCTAATATGTTCATTAAGTGGTTCTGTGACAAGGTCGAGACCGATAGATTTTTAGCCAGATAGTTATTCTTAATTAATTTGTTATTTGTTAGATTATTTTCTACGTTCTTAAAAATGCTTAAAGAAAATGTATCAGATTATTTAGATGTGAATAAATTTTCTTGAAGAAATAATTTAGTAAAGGGGCTTTGCACGAAAGGTCTCTATTTTTGATGGTGTTACAAGAAAAGTCCCTGTAGAAATAAGTATGTAAATTAAGTCTCTGTTTTTTCTAAATAAGAAAACGCAAGTTAGCTTGCGCTTTTTAAATTTTCAAAATTTTCAAAATCAGAAAGCGCAAACTAGCTTGCGCTTTCCTAATAGATAGCGCAAGTTATCTTGCGATTTTCAAAATTTTTAAAAGTTTTAAAATTTTCAAAAAAATTTCAAAATTAGAAAGCGCAAACTAGCTTGCGCTTTTTTGATAAAAAGTGCAAGTTAACTTGCGTTGAAAATTTTCGAAAATTTCAAAAATTTTGAAAAATATTTCAAAATTAGAAAAGTGCAAGTTATCTTGCATTTTCTGTCAGAAAAATGCAAGACACTTTGCGTTTTTTTATTTTTGAAAAATAGGGACCAAATTTACATATCCATTTCTGCAGGGACTTTTTGTATAACAACATCAAAAATAGGGACCTGTGACTCTTTTCTTGTTTAGGATAAATATATTTATAGGAATTCATTTACATCTTCTTTATATATAGCTTTATCAGCGTTACATTTTCTGCGACCAATGCTTAATGGATACACAAGCCATCATAATCATTCATACACTATAATATATCATTCATATATTAACTTATATGGCATTAAAGTGCGACCTCCCTGTTGAAAATCCAACTAAAAGGCATCAAAGCACAATCGTCCTTCCCCTTCACACCCCTCTTCCTCACCATTGACCTCTCCTCCAACTTCCTAAACCTACCAACCAACCCACACACATACTCCTGCGCCTTCCTCCCTTCGCTCGACAACCCACCAACCTTCTCCACATTCCACCTCTTCACAGAGAACTCGACTATATCCGCATAGTCCTTGCTAGTGTACACCCCAATACGTTGTGCGATGATCGAGTAATGGTTGAACAGGTTTTCGTCTTTTCCATCGAACATGAAATGAGCCGACATGGTGATTCTATGCTTCAGCATTTGAAATAGTGCTTTAAAAGGGCTCTAAATGTGAGGAAAAACTATGTCAAAAAGGAGTTGAAAGGCAGTCAAGTAGGGAAGTTAAAATTCAAGCATAGGCCTGGTCGAATTCGACCATGAAGTAGATTTTTGACCAAGAAGCATAGGCCTGGTCGAATTGAACCCGTCAAGATTTAACCTACACTCACGCAAATTGAAGATATTTCCACCTAAGCCCATTCAAATGTGTAGATCCCAGTTATTGAGAATATTCTAGCCAAATATCTTCAGGACGTACTACAAATTAGGGCTGTTATGTAACGAAAATTTATAATTATCATATCAATATCAGCGTATTAGTAAATTATATAAAACTACATCCATATATCAGTGTTATGAGTAAGCTAACGGTAAATTTAGCATTATTAATGGTAAATATAGCAGTAAAGAAACGTCAAAACTAGTGTTAACGATAAATTCACTGATTATATTAACTTTGTTTTTTCAATATTTAAATTAATCTTTTTAACGGTAATATCATATTTTAAGAAGTTGTTCGTTACTATATATGATGATGTTTGTTTTTTTATTTTTGTTAGGTTTGAAGTTCAATATTAACAAAACTATTATTTTATATTGTTGTATATATTTTTTGATGAATTAAGAAAACTTTCTATGCTAATTAAAATATGTCAAAATGCTGATATAGATATTAATGGATTTAGAATAATGAATAAATATTTACTTTTTCTATGATTATCAAAATTTAATACAATAAAATTTTAAAGTTTTATGTATCGATAAATTTACCATTATCCGTTAGGTTTAGCAATTTATCGGTATATCAATAGGTAAAGTGTCGGTAATCATTTTTGACTTACGTATCAATACGTTAACGGTTTACTCGTATCGGTAACATTTATCATTACCGTAACAACTCTACTACCAGTACCACTTTACATGAAGAAAATACGAAGATCAATTTTGGCGCCCGTCTCTGTCGATTTTTCAAGTTATCCTCTTATATCTATGTTGTAATCCCTTTCAACATAGATAGGGTGAAAATTAATAACATAAACAATAATGGATGGAGGCCAATTTCCCAAACTAATGTAAACTCAGTGTTTTCTACCTTTGTAAGCAAATATTTTCAATTAAGGTTCTTTTCGCAAAATGGGCCGCCAGCGTTGCGTCTGCGTCTGACGCGTCGGACGCGTCGGACGCAGCGTACGCGTCTACTGCCCCCAGTTCAAATGAACCATTCACGTTAGACGCATCCGATGCGTCGGACACCGTCTAACGCGAACGGTTCGTTCTCAACCGCCATATACCCCTTCACTCACTATATATACCATTCCATTTCTCAACCAAATTACCAACAAAAAAACCAAAATATCCGAAAATTCAACAATTTCTACAAGATTCGTTAATTTTTTTCAGGTAAATTTTCTTATATTGGCGTTATTCGTATTATTATCTACCATATATATTTTTGTCAGATTTTTTTGAGTTATTTTTTAACTTACTTTTTTTAGAATGTCTAGCCACTCTGCTTTTTCTTCTATCAGAACCATCCTCGACTAGAATGCTGACAGGACAAACGCGTTCATCGATGTTTTTTTCAAAAACATTGATACGCGTGCCCACCGTGTTGCATAGTGGTACGAAGGTATCACAGTCCTGTTCAACGTAAGAACTGATCTGGATTACAACGTTGGACAAATGAAAAACAAGTTCGATAATCTAAAACGTGAGTGGAGCCCATGTAACAAGCTGCTACAGATTCCAGGTGGCTATTGGAACGAAGAACAAGACACGGTTGGTGGATTCAACGAGTGGTGAGATACAGTTGCAGCAAGATACCGCAAATACAAACATGCCTCGCCTGCTCGTTTTAGGCAGTTGGACGTGATTTTTGATGGCTGCATCCGAACTGACAAATGTTAGTTCATAATTCCACCAGATCTACCTATTCAGCTATAGTTCGACGCACGGCTTTATCGCGACTATCTTAGGGGTGATGCTGTGGAGATCTCCAATCGTAGAGTGCCTAGACAACAACAACCCACTGGTGGTCCTTCTAGGTCTGTTGGCAGTTCTTCGCATGATCTGACTCTTGCTGGGTGTATGGAAGCGAAGCAGAAGGATGACGATTATGAAGAATGGAAGATCGCGATTTGTTTGGCCGAGTATGATAATAGAGGTTTCAATCCTTTACATGCCCTGCTGGACAACCACGAGCAGCTTAGAAAGGCTGTTATTTATTTTGTTGTCCAGTTGAAAAGAAGAATGTAGTTTGTTTTATCTACATTTTATTTTCTGCATTTTTATTCGGTACTTTTATTTCTGCATTTGTATTGTGAATTCTGAACTATAAATTTTTATTTTTGTATTTGTATTCTGTATTTAAAAATAATTAACGTAAATAAAATAATAATATAAACAAATAATAAAATAATAATTTTGACCCTTTCGCGTTGCTCCTTTCTAAGAAGAATGCATTCATCTATTTAGAATCTCTTCATCTATTTAGAAGATTCGTCTGATTATTTCCTAATATGCTTAAGTGGTTCCGTGACAAGGTCGGGACTGATCGATTTTTAGCTAGATAGTTATTCGTAAGTAGTTTGCTATTTGTTAGGTTATTTTCTACGTTCTTGAAAATGCTTAAAGAAGATGTACTCAGATTATTCAGATGTGAATAAATTTTCTTGAAGAAATAATTTAGGATAAATATATTTATAGGAATTCAGTTACATCTTCTTTATATATAGATTTATCAGCGTTACATTTTCTGCGACCAATGTTTAATGGATACAGAAGCCAACATAATCATTCATACACTATAATATATCATTCATATATTAACTTATATGGCATTAAAGTGCGACCTCCCTGTTGAAAATCCAACTAAAAGGCATCAAAGCACAATCGTCCTTCCCCTTCACACCCCTCTTCCTCACCATTGACCTCTCCTCCAACTTCCTAAACCTACCAACCAACCCACACACATACTCCTGCGCCTTCCTCCCTTCGCTCGACAACCCACCAACCTTCTCCACATTCCACCTCTTCACAAAGAACTCGACTATATCCGCATAGTCCTTGCTCGTGTACACCCCAATACGCTGGGCGATGATCGAGTAATGGTTGAACAGGTTTTCGTCTTTGCCATCGAACATGAAATGAGCCGGCATGGTGATTCTATGCTTCATCATGTGTGCCAATGCTAGCATCGTCGTGTTCGGGTCGATTTCGAAGAGCTTTTCTACTATCTTTGTGTAGGCATGTTCGTGCCGCTTCTCGTCGGATGCGATTAGACCACATATCTTGGCCAGGGTGGTGTCTCCGTACTGCTTTGCGTGTCGGGCGGTGTTTCCGTGGGATATGAAGGTGGCTCTTTCTTGGAAGGATGTGTATACTAGGCCTAGGTATGGGTTGCTGTCTGCACCTGTGCTCTGAAAGATTAAGCAAACCAAAGTGTGTTAATTTTTTTATTTTTTTTGCCAAAATCAAATCTTTATTTGTTAATCATATTTTGACCAGAACTAAGCTTTACTTTGTTAAAAAAAATTAATTTTTTTTTTGCCGAATTCAAATATCTACGGTTAAATAATTCCTGTTATGAACAGAGTATACAAACCATAAAAAGACTAGACATCTGAAACAAATTCCACTTTCAGAAAAATGGTGCATGTTAGCAAATATTAATTTTGTTAAAATGGAGCATTGTCATGGATAAGTAGATCACACCTGCTTTGTTATTGAAAACAGAAGAGGACACAAACACACAAAACTGCTGTTTTAAAAACCAGAGCAAGGATGCATCCAAAAGCATTGATCATTGGGATTAAATATCCAATGGTTTTGAAAGAGCGGGTGCATGTATATATACCAAGATAAAACGTGAAAACTTACCATGCCATCCCTGATCAGATACTGAATAGTCTTCTCGATCTGCTTCATATCACACCTGCCACTGAAATACAAATATTTGTTAAGCAGATCGCCATGCCTGTTCTCTTCAGCTGTCCAACCCCTTGTCCATTTAGCCCAAGATGATGTATTAGACCCATTGGTGTCGCAGACGCTATCAAATAAGCTATAAACGAAATTTTGAAGTTTTTGATTCGGAAGAGGAAAACTTTGTCGATGCTACAAACGATGACTGACTAGCCGTGAGCGAAATGTTATTTGCCATTATGTTTTTGTGATATATGCTTAATGTAGCAGGTTTTGAGGTCAGAACTTATGAATTTGAAGGTGGTGCAAGCATGTATTTATAGATCTCTTGAATATTCAATTTCACCCATGGAGCTTATGCATTTTACACCAACTTTGGTATCTATATTAATTAATTAGATAATGCCGCTGCATGTGCGATCTTCAACCATTACCTAATTATGATTCTTTCATGATGGAAGCAAAGCAGTTGTGTTGGCCTTTAACATAAAACCCGTCAGAGAAAGATATTGTGTGGTGTTCAGTTTCTTTGATTGCATGTTAATTGAATTCTTGTGACCAAGTAATTGTGTTGCAAATTCATACATTATGCTGTAACATATAAATGCTGACTGTGATGTTTGACAAATAAGGTGTTCCTAAGAGAAAAACACTTTATGCACAAAAGAAAAACAGAAAAAATATATTCATTGGTGTTACTTTCTGCTTAAATCTTTGACTTCATTATAGGCTGGGAAGTGTAACACAGAAATGTTACCTTTAAGTTTTCCAACTAGTACTCTTTAATGAATCTTTCCATGGTTATAGAAGAATTCTTTTATATATGTTTTGCAAAGTTCATTTTATTTTCTGGAAGTCAGACACACGTATAAATTGGATTAATTCATTTCAAAACATTCGACCACACAATCAATTGCTAATATCAGTGGTAATTAATCGACACTCAAATAACTAATTTTTCTTAAGACATGTACATATGTGTATATCTAACTTTCAATTCTCGAGTTTTGATCATGTTTCGTCCCAATATTCCCGCATATGACTCTCGTATTGGGTGAGGTCTCGGACAAAATGAGTGTTCCACGCGGGTGTATACCTCGAATTGCCATCTTAGATCATGAACCCATCTCAGGACTATTTCAAAATAACTTACCTGTCTAAAATTGACATTTATTTAATGTCTGTTATCTAAATATATTTTATAAAAAAATTTAACATACTTGATTTGAATAGAAGGACATTGGATGCATTAGAAAGAGATTTTTTCCTTAGAGGAGACTAGCAGCTTTATTAGTTAAGTGGTAATTAAAATTTCTTTTACTTTGAACATTGTTGAAAATGTACGAAATCATTATTGTGATTTATTCGAATAAATGAAAGAAAATTAGGTCAATTACTCGACAATAATTACTAGGATAATTTCATGCGAACCCATCTAAATTGAAAAAGTAAATGAAAAATTTATAATTTTGAACTAGATCTCAAATTGGAAACTCGGTTCAAATTTTGGTTGAGATTTTAATCTCATAAATGAAACGAGTGTCAAACAAATGAACTTTAGGGTGAAACTGATAAAATTTAAAACACTTGTATCTCCCTCATTATTATACGTGTATATTTTTCACAAAAGTTAGTGCTTATTTGAATATGTCTACGTAATAAATTTGATATTCAAAGCTAACAACGTTTTAATAATATTTAAGGAGAATTAATTTAAAGGACAAAAATTTAAATATTTTTAGCCTCAAGAACACGACCTCAATATTTTAACCACAAGGACAAACATTCTTCTAAAAATTATTCATAAGGAAAAACATTCTTTTAAAATTATTCATAAAGACAAACATTCTTTCAAAACTGCTACCGAACTACTAAAAATTATTACCGATAACTACAAACTGATACCTAAAAACTGTAAAAACTGATACCTAAAAGTTGTCCTTCAACTAAAATACTGAAAGTCCGTCCTTGAGGCTAAAATGTTGAGAAATTTTGTCATTGACAATAATTGCCTGTTAAAACAAATCTACTAAAAGAAATTGAAAACTTTGCTGCCCCCCCTCCGAGGTGTTGCCCCCAAACAGCTGCCTTGACTGCCTTGCACTGGGGCTGGGCCTGCGGCTAATTAATAAAATCACTGTGATGAATTATTGAATTGCATGGGATACGTACAGACACAAAAATTGGCCATTCTGCTAATCAATAAAATCACTGTGATTAATTATTGAATTGCATGGGACACGTACGGACACAAAAATTGACCAGAGGAGATGAACCGACGGGATATGATACATACAAGACCCTGTCCAAACAATCAGCTTTAACCTAACTATGAAACGGTTGGAAGCAACAAGCCAGTATATATATATATATATATATATATATATATATATATATATATATATATATATATATATACCAATCAACCTTGATTTTAGATTTTACATAATAAGGCGAAATCTGAAGCCAACTACAAAATTCACACTAACCATATTTGTCAGGTTTTGAATATAATCAATCCTATTGAGTTTGAACACAAACACAACATGTACAGGCTTAGGAGCATGTCATTGAAAATAAAAAAAAACAACGTACTTTACTTCAATCCAATGTCTATAAAACTAACCATATTGATATTCATTTCATACTGTCCAAAGCACACTTTTATGAGAGTACGACAAGCATTCATTTGTGATTAGTGAGAAATCTTGTCGATGTATATGCTTAAATCTAATGCCTAGTACATCTGAAGCATCAATTGCCCACCTAAAGCTTTTAATGCTTCAAAACTAGTAATAAAGTGCTCTTGGTCCTGCTACTGCTGTCAATGAATACATGAAAGATCCAAACGGATAAATATCCGATATTCAAAAAAACGGAGGAGGATAGAAAACGAAGACATTCGCATCCGAAAATCATCAATTCGGTTTTTTTCAAGGTTATAGTTTAAAATATATGTGTATTTTATTACAATGAAATATTTATTTTCTTATTAAGCTAGAAGTTTATATTATATGCACTAAATGCATATCACAAAAAGTCACTGTCCATAAATCCATGTAAATTAGGTCCATATTTTGTTAATTTTTATCAAACTGTCCCCTTTTAGAAAACCGGCGCAGCATGGAAATCAGGGGCAAAAGTGACATAAATTACACAAAAACTAAAAATATGAATCTAATGTTCATAACTTTTTCAAAAAAGACTGTTCTTCCATTATCTTTTAATTATAGGAATTTGACAGTCATTACTTATATTATCATTGTATTTATTTATTTTTAATATTTTAATAATCAATGAGATTGAAAAATGTTAATGTTAAACTAAAAATTATCATTTATGTTTTTTTATTTATTGGTTGTCAGCAAATATGATAATTATTCGATATTCGTCAGTTTTCGTGGATAAAGATATTCGATATTCGAAAATAATTTCGTATGTGGATACGGATATGACACCATCCGCATCCCAAAGTATCCGTGTACAGACCTGGATCCTACTTTTGTTGAAACCCACTTCTTAGATTTTTTTTATTTTTACATTTTTCTTTTTTATCTGAATGCAACATTATTATAATGGGGGCGTAAATGCCTGCAATTGAGTTGCTTACAAGCTTTTTTATTACTATTTAATTTTTTTTTTGCCTTTGAGGTGTTTGCTTTCGGTTATAATTGAGAATGAGAGGGGGCACAGTCAGTTGTTAATAATGGTAGCGCCTTTGTAAATTGGTTGGGAGCTGCTGTAACCATAAATGTTTCATAAATATCTGCTCCAGCCTACAACCCATGTTCTTTTGAAGACCATTTGCCTGTAAGTTCACCAGGTACAAATTTCTAATTTACTGTCATTCATGATTCTGTTCACCAGGTACAAATTTCTAATTTACTGTCATTCATGATTCTGCCCCAACATTTTTCTTTACTGCCTAACAAAGTTTTTAAACTCCAATTATTATTGGCCATGGAAATTTAAAGGTTTGAATCTTTTCAATGCTAGGCAATTAAGACTTTTTCAGGAGCACCTCTTTGGTACCATTTTCATATTCTGAACAATATCATTCAAAGTGCTACAGAATTTACACACACACATGCATACATTAATTATCAACATTTTGAGCATCCAAAACTTGTATATATATCTGCCAATATCTTTATCTGTTAACACCCCTAAATCAAATATAAAATTTTCATTAGCGTTAGCAGGTCGCAGTTCATTTTAAGCGAATACATGCTCATGAGAATAGCAGATATGTATAAAATCAGTAAATATAAAGGTAGATTCGTTAAAAACCAACCTCGAATCTATTGAGATAATATAAGAAACAAAGCTGTAGCGAGTAATAAAACATAAGAAATCAAGTTTGAAGCTAAACGAGTGAGGAAATCTAAAAAACAACGCTCTTCTTCTGCGTAGTCAATATGGTACATGGTTTCATATAAAACCTCGCTCGATCTGAGCGTAGCTCCATACAAAATCTTATTAGGTCTAAGCAAGATTTCATACAAAAAGTCGCTTGGACTAAGAGCACAACGGACAATGCATTTTTCAATTATAAAAATGAACTGTACTAGCCATCAAATAATCAAATATAGTTTGTTTAGTTGGCCGTGGATAATTCTAAACGGTTTTGTGGCTAGTGAGCTGAACATGGGATCGGTTTTTAAAACGACAAAACATTGTCGTTTTGTTACAAAAATAGGTTAAAACGTCAAAAAATTTGTCTTTTTTTTTTTGGATGCAGAGGTCGTTCACTCGGTTGTCTAAGTGTGGTTTTATCAAAAAACAACGTTCAACATCAGTGTGGTTTGTATTATAAAAGGTGGTGTGGTGTCCAAATTTGAAAAAATGAAGGTTAATTATGGAAAGAATGAGTTAAAAGCAAGTGACGGAGCATGCAATTTTTTTTCAAAATATGGGGTGGAAAGCAAAAATTGTTGTTTGATTGAGCTATCCTATCTTTTAATCAATTGTTTCGTTATGATTTTTAAACAGTAGCATAGTACACTAGTTATTGGCTAAATCTGATGCTAACACTTAACTATCTTTTAACCCACGGTCAAACTAGCTAAGAAACTAGGGTGGACGTCGATCGGTTCCGTCTGATTTGGAGTATAAACCATTTCCGCCTCGAATCATACGACTAGTTAAAATCAATAACTATAATATAGTTTTTTAATACGATCTGATTTTGAATCGATTTAGTGACACTACAGTCCGGTTTCGGTTCGGTTCCATTCAAACCCATATTACATTTTTTTTGAAAATAATTATTAAATAAGTAGTAAGAATATTAGTAAAAAAACTCTAACGAATTCAAATAAAAGACCCATTCATTCCTAAATAATATGTATGATGTGTATCTTTATACATATCAGATGCTAAATTGTTCACTACCAAATCGTATGAAGTTCAAACACTCGTACAGTTAATATTTTAGCAATTTTAAGCCTATCAAAATAATTTAACTCTACCAAACGGTCCGGTCCGTTTTGATGTGATTGGTTCAATTATTCAATCGGCAGCCACACTGTATTAAACCGGATCGGTTCAGTTTTAGATATTCGGTTTGATTAGAAAATACAGCGCGGTTTACCGAACCGTTTTAGTGGTTCGGTGGGGTCTGTATTCGTATGTCGATGCGGTCTATGCTGTCCCTATAAGAAACATTATATCAATCTATATTTTGATTAGGATATAATTGAGAGTTCAACCATAAAAACTAAATAAACATGAATGCCAAACTGTTAACTTCCAAGCACGGTTAGAAAATTCAAACTATAGCAACGTATTCCAAATCAACAATGATACAAAAGCATTATAATTAGATCTCCAGTTTGCATGCATTAAAATACACCAAATCTTACAATATTCCTAACATGAAGAAAATTAGTCAACAAAAATATATTTTGGACTATTATCACTAATTATAACATTACTACAAATGTCAATGGTTTATACTTAATTTTTGCACCTACTTGCTCATCACCTACCTTGATTTAATTAATTAATAAATCTGATTTAGATACTTTGTAGAAAATATGTGTATATTAAAAAAAAGGTTGGAGACTAGAGAGAAGAAACTTGTTCTCACTAATCCACACAACTCACACACAAAGAGAAGAAACTTGTTCTCACAAATAATATTTTATTATTATTTTTTCTTTGCTTGATTACTTGATTGCTTAATTACTCTTACTTCCAAGTGAGGGGAGAGCTCCTCTATTTATAGTCCCTAATAGATCATTCTAGAATTACTTTTACTTGATTACAAAGAAAACGTAATTCTAGAAATGCTTTTACTTGATTACAAAGGAAACGTAATTCTAGAAACGCTTTTGTAATTCAATAAATCAAGTTTATATTCCAACACCCCCCTTTAAACTTGATTTGCCCCCCTTTGAGCTAAACTTTTACGCATACCAAGTTTCTTCTTTAACTCCTTGGAAAATCTCCAACTTCAATCTTGGTCCAGTGTCATAAATTTTGAATGAGTCATATATGTTATCTTTCCATTCTATCTTAAATTTACTCTTGCAATCTTTAACCAATCCAATATCTTCGTGAAATTCATCGTTGGTCTCTTTGACTTCCGCTTTGATTTTTTCCTTTTTTACTTCTTTATTATTCTCCATTTTCATTTCTTTAAACTTTTGCTCATATTTTAAATCTCCTCCAATATCTTGAATTTCTTCACCTTGATTAACAACTTCTTCATTTTCATCTTCTTTCCTTTTGCACTTTATATTATTTGCATTATCTGTGTTGACTTTATCTTCTTCATCTTCGTCTTCTACATGTTTTTCTTCCTCTTTCACTTTCTTCTTCACCTTTACAATTTTTACTACCTTAGTAGCCTCCTTTTTCACTTCATTGGTTTTTGTATGCTCTTCAGCTTCTATCCTTTTGACTTTCTCTTTGGTTACTTCTACGATCCTTGGTTGCTCTCTATCTTTCATTTGCTGAATTTTCTCTACTTCTTTGATCATTGGCAGCTCTTTTGCAACGTTCTCCTCCGCATCATTCTTCGTTGTCTCTTTCTCTTCCTTCGCATCTTTCTCTCTCAACTCATAGTTTTTCTTTTCGCCCTTCTCACTATTCTTTTTTTCTTCTTTCTCATCAATTAGATTGCCTTTTTCTATTATTTTTGCAACATTTTTTCCATATACTTCTTTCAAAAAATTCCAAGAATCTTTTGCAGAACTTTCTCCAAGAATATGATCATACGCTACTTCATCGACGTTCTCACTCATCACATCACGAGCACGATGGTCCTTCCATCGTAATTTCGCAAATGCTTTCTTGTCAATTTGTGACATGCTTTCCAAATCATTCGGCCATTCATAATCATTTTAGACGATCTTCCATAATCCCTTGGAGATTAACTCGTCTTTCTTTTTAATACTCCATTCTTCAAAATTTTCTTTTGTGAGAACAAACGACGAAAGAAATAGAAATCCCATGATTTTGACCTGGCTCTGATACCACTTTGTAGAAATATGTATATTAAAAAAAAGGTTGGAGACTAGAGAGAAGAAACTTGTTCTCACTAATCCACACAACTCACACACAAAGAGAAGAAACTTGTTCTCACAAATAATACTTTATTATTATTTTTTCTTTGCTTGATTACTTGATTGCTTAATTGCTCCTACTTCCAAGTGAGGGGAGAGCTCCTCTATTTATAGTCCTTAATAGATCATTCTAGAATTACTTTTACTTGATTACAAAGAAAACGTAATTCTAGAAACGCCTTTACTTGATTACAAAGGAAACGTAATTCTAGAAACGCTTTTACTTGATTACAAAGGAAACGTAATTCTAGAAACGCTTTTGTAATTCAATAAATCAAGTTTATATTCCAACAAGATCGATATTCAAATAAATCTGTTGTTTGCAGAGTAATTAATCTCTCTTTCGCTCTCAAACACACAAACTACCTTGATATTTCTTTTTGGTACCGATAATTCTTGCTAAAACCATGTATGCGTAAGTTCAATAAATGAGTTAAATATTTACTTCAGTGAGAGATTCAAACTTTTATTTGTGGTTTACTATAAATTGCAGAGGTACATAACATACCTGATCATGCAAAAATGAAAACTTATAGCTGCGATCGTTTCTTCCAACTTTTACAAGCTAATTATTAGGGCTGACCATAAACCGCATCGCTACAGGGAAACCGTCCACGTCGAACAGCAAAAACGGTACAGAAACCTGCATCGAATCTTCCAACCAAAGCAAATACCCGAAAATCGGCCGACTCGCATCGATACAGTTTGGTGGCGGTTTGAACGATTGAACCGATCATATTAAACCGGACCGAACCGAAAATTTATACTAGTAACCTTATGATAAAATTATAAGCAACTCATGATTCTAACGATTATATTCTATTTTCAGCGTATGTTGTTGTTATATTAATAATAATCGTTGTTATAAAGGAAGAATTTATAGTTATAGTATACTATTTTTCATCTTCTTTGGTATAAATGCTAATTATAATTTTATTCTAGCCATTTTACTTAATGATTATGCATTGATTAATGTTGATGTTTGGTTAATCTACTAAACAAATCTAATTTGTATATAAATGTTAAATTGAAATATTCATACAATTAAGAACTAATCTTTCATTTCAGTAAAACATTATGTGTTTTAACCTTTTAACTATAAAAGCTTCACACAGTTGCCTTCGTAAATTGATTGTTAATGAAAGTAATTCTCTTATTTCATATTTAATATGGGTTCAAACCGGACCGGACCAAAATTAGACCGTATTACATTAAACAGAACCGAAACCTAACCATTTTAAAAGATTAGCATAATTGTTTGTATTTTTGATAAACCGTTTGATGTGGTGCGGAAACGGTGTGGGCTCCAACCGCACCAAACCGACCCGCGCCCACCCATAGTAATTCTATTTTCTACCTAATCATTTAATATGCTAGCAGATATGCATGTTTTTAGTAACTCATAACATGTTATCCAAAGTTATCTGTTTCAGAAAAGAAATGAAAGTCAAATTAAACAACATAAATACTTTAAAGTATGATATGGTCATTTATTATTGATTCATTTTACTATTCTTCCAAATTTAGCTTCAGCTTACTCATTATAGTAATACAGTTTGTTTTTATTGAATATATTATCATACTATCGATCATCTTTCTAGTCCAAAATGTACTATTTGATGAATCTATTTTTATGTCATTAGCTTTATGAAACCTTAATATTGTTATAATTTAAGCGTTATTACTTGACCGACCTCTATTTTGGATAATAATAGCAATTATTTCATTGTTAATAATGTCACAGGAGTAGCCTATTACAATAATAATAACAATGTTCCTTGAAGTAATTTTACGATTGCTATTATTATAAACACACCTTTATATTGTATTTTTGATAAACTCTCCATAAATTCCCTTTTCCAAGTGTTGGTGAAGTTTTTCGGCTTCGCCACACTCAACCTGATCGTGAGACGACCTTATGACTTGTCGTTCCACGATTAAGAATCAGCGAATTTAAGCTTCGTTAAATTCACCTTTGAGAAGCGACTGTATTGCTGAATGCTTACACAGCCGAGTGGTCTAACTTCAACTATTTGTTGCAATGTCGAAGAGGTTTTTTGCGAGCGATAAGTGATTTAATAGCTAAATAGCAGAAAAATGAAAGTAAAGGACATATTTTTTTTTACGTGGTTTGGATTAATGTTAATTCTAAGTTTACGAGGTTTTTCATTATATCTTCATGATTTTTGTGCAAAATAATTACAATGGCCTTTAACGCATATAATATCTCCTTTTATTTTAAGAAGAAGAGGTCCCAAAAAGAACTTTCGACCCCATCGAAAGGTACGCATGTTTCATTAAAATGAGATAGCTGCTCTCGACCTCATTGGTTTCACCTCTTTCGTTGATGATCCACTTCGAAAGGGATGTAGATGTAATGGGAGGTAAACCCCTTTCGAATGAATCCCTTTCTTAAAATTCGCTTGCTAACTACAAACTGGATTCCCTTCGGAACACCCATTTCGACTAGGTCGTAAGGAGCTTCATCCTTTCGAAATAGATCCAGATTGTAATTTCCTAAACTTCATTCAGTTTACTTTGCATAAGATCAGCCTGGATATTCCTAAGTTTCATAAACTCATCAAAGTCGAAAAATCATCTCCATTTTTATTTCTTGCATTTTGATTTCGACGAAGATGTGGTTTGAATGATCATATCCAGGTCAATCTTAATGTTTCGCATAGACAAAAAGAAGATAATAGAATAAGATAGAATCATGTGCAATGGATCATTAGTCTAGCTAATGATCATAATTATCTTCCTCATAATCCAAATCCTTAATGAATTCGCCATCTCTTCATTTTTTATTAATCCAAAATGAGTTACAATTATGAGAGCTTTCCCCAAATTGATTTTGGGTTTACAAAGATGTTTGTTGTTGCAAAGAAATTGAGATAAGGGAAATGAGCTTAGGGTACCAAAATCTTTGGTACCTTTCGATGCCGTCGAAAGGTATATTTTCCTCTCAATAAGTATTTTCGAATTAATGGGGTTACGACTCAGTCGAAACCTCCTTTTGAAGTGTTTCAGATGACTTAAGGTTGGGACTTAATGATATCGGAGATAGGTTGAATTAGTTGGGTTTCAATCTCATCGAAAGGATAAGCTTGGGCTAAGACTTCTATAAAGTATAAGATCTATAGGTTTCGACTTAGTCAAAAGGAAACCTATCGGTCAGGTTAACAGCAAATCGACGTATCTGTGCGAGATAAGAAACTCAGAATTGTTATATACATATGATTATCATAATCTCCTTTTATTTGATCTTAATTATTAGAATTGACCAAATCCACAATTTGATTTGGGAATTAGGGTTTACAAGCTTTTAGAAAATACAAGTGAGAAGTGAAGAAATCGTATCCCCTAACAACTGATCCCTGGGGTCTTATTTATAGGCGCGGGTTGATACCTTTCGACTCCAAGCTTTCGACACGGTCGAAAGGGCCTTAGTCAATATTCCGTTGCCGCTAGAGGTTGGGCCTCTCTCTCTTGCTTTGTTTCCTTTTGACTTCATCGAAAGGAATTGCTTGTTAGCCTTCGACCTTGTCGAAAGGTCTATTGATGCGCTTTTAACTTGAATGTTGATGTGTCGAATGAGTTGACCTAAGCGCTGGTCTTTGTTGCTGTCGAAACATGCTTTCTTTTGGGTTTCGAATGAGTCGAAACATCTAAAAGGCTTTATTGTAAGTGGTATCCTATGAAAGCTTCTGCCCTGGCTAATTCGGAATCTTACACTTTTTTGGTAATAGATGTGTAGTTTTTCATTCATAGGTGAGTATGGCCATAACCGTTTCGAAAGGTTATATATGGTTTCGAAAGGGTTGATTTGATTGAACATACTTCCGGTGGAAGTGAGTGAAGGCGAAACCAAATCGTTTCGAATGGTTTGGCGCAAGATGTAGAAAGTCTACTATCCATTGCTCTTAAGAGGTGTCCTTTGAGCTCTATAGGAGCTGCTAACATGCTTGCTAATGTCTTCTAAAGGTAGCTTTCACTCTCATCGAAAACTTTCTGTTTACTCTGTCGAAACGTCCAGTTAACCTCCTCGAAAGGTACTGTTGGCGCTTTCATCTCTTTGTCGAAAGCTATGTTAGATCATCTTGGTGCTTTTTGATCTTTATCAATGCTCTCGCCCCTTCTTTTATACTTTTTTTCATGTGAATATTTTATGGATAACATTTAGCCCCCCAAGTATGAAAGAAGCTTTAATTCTTTAGGACAAAAATTCCAACGAACCTCTTTCTTCATTTCCTGTGAAAAATATAATAACGTTCTTTAAGGTCATAACTTTATTACCAGACCTCAATGGGTAATTTTAAATTTATGAAGTCAATGTTCAAGATGTTATTTTGTAATATATTCGGATAAAGTATTCTGAATAACACATGTTAACAAGATTTCTTGTCAACACCCCAAAATTATGCTAAGGAATGTGGATTATTCTTTAGGCAAATAACGTAGAGAGGAAAGAATACATCCTTCTTAAATTTCCTTTCAAATAGGCTTTAGTAGGTAGAGATTGCTCAGGTAGATCTTTCGACTGTGTCGAAAGGCTGGGGTTTCGTGATAAGTGACCTTTCGACCCTATGGAGCTAGTGTTGATTCTTTTTAGAAGTTTTCCTTTTTGCAATAAATGAAATACCCTGGGTAGGTTTTTCTTAGTTGGATTCGACTTTGTCGGAAGCTTTGGTTATTGATAAGCTGGGACTTTATCCTTGAATTTGAGACTGTGGCTCCGACTCTGTCGAAAGAAAGGTGGTTTAGGTGTTAAAACTAGATCCAGGAATACGAGATAGGGGTTTCGACTCCGTCGGAAGCTGTGAGCTTAACCTCCTTGGGTTTGAACTAGTAATCACAAACTACAGAGTTTTTGGTGAAGGGTTTCGACCTTGTCGAAAGCTTGAACCTCGAGCTCCTTGTACTAGTTGATGATTTAAGTAAGTTGTGACCAGGTTTCGACCTTGTCGAAAGCTAAAACTCGGAGGAAGGTTACTTGAAGAATGAACTTGGAATGGTTTAAATCTTGATAGGTTTCGACTGAGTCGTCAGTGGCCTTTTGATTAAGGCAAAACCTGCAATACAAGAGTGAGACTAAGAAGAGATTTGATAAAATGATAAGTAATCTAAAATACTTAGAACTTCCCTTTTATAAGCAAAAGATAGCTTTATTGTTTCAAATCCCCCACTAGACTTGTAATTAGGGTTAAAACACTTTTGATTAAAGAAATACAAATTTGGAATCGGAGGAATCGGATTCCTAAAACGTGACCCCTTGGGTCTTATTTATAGATGCAGGTCAGCACCTTTCGACCCTGATGCTTTCGAGTGGGTCGAAAGGTGGCTACTGAGAGACTTAAGCATGTTATCGCCTTTGTCGAAAGGTACGGTGGTGCTCCTCTTCTTTGAGTTGTCTTGTAAGTGCTTCCGACTCTGACGATATCCTTTGCTCATTGGTTTCGACGATGTTGGTTACGCCTGTGCTTTTGTTTCCGATCTGATGCGGAACCCTTCCTAGACCACAGTGGTTTCGACTGATTCAAAAGGCTTACTAAAGCTTTCGAAGGGGTTGCTTAAGGTAAGGCTTGCTTTTTGGGAGTTTGAATGAAGGCGAAACCATTGGTTTCGAATGGTTTGGTATATGTTCAAAGTGCTATTCTTCATTGTCTTCGAAGGTGTGGCTTGGATTTAATTGAAAGGTCTTTATCTAGTCGAAAGGTTGTAAACGAAGGCGAAAGGGTGCCTTCAACTTCTTCATCTTCTTCGAAAGGTAAGAACCCTCTGGATATTGATTGAAGAAACCTTCCGACACCTTCGAAAGGTCATGAAGCTTCCAGACTTTGATGGCAGCATCCCTTCGACTCTTTCGAAAGTTTTAGCCGGAGCTCTTCTCTCTTGTTCTTTCCATAAAGAGGTCTCGACTTAGTCGAAAGGTGGATTTTTGGAGTAACATTTGCCCCCTTTGCCAAGGGATGCACTTGACTTTCCAAGTCAACTTTGACGAAACCTAGAACCTTCCCACCTCTTGGCCTTCCCGCGTGGATTTGGGGCGTCCATTTAAATTTGATCTAGCGGTTGATAGATCTTGTCGACTTAAAGTACGCTTTTCTTCTTCTTCCTCTTTCACTTTTCTATAATCAAAATTCCAAGCACGAGTAAAATAATCTAAAAATTCTCAATCTTTCAACTTTCTTCCAGAAATCAAAATAATCATCAAATCTAATCCGTAAGTTTAGATTTGACTCTATTTTGCTAGTTTTACTTTCTTTGTTCATGTTTTAATCGATTTTTGCTTTTTTAGTTTTCAAAATCGAAATTTGATTTTGAATGCCCGACTCTCGACTTTTTGAGAGCAGATTTGTTTTGATTTGTTGAGAAGCTTTTTCTTAATTCACTTTTATGAATTAATAGAGTTCGTTTCTCGTTTTGGATTTTCATCCCAACATTTACAGTTTCTGTTCTTCCTTAGTAAATCTGGATTTTCTATTTAATTATAATTATAATTATAATTTTATACTTATGAAATCGGAAAGGGTTGATTGCTGTTGTAATCCATTTTATTTCTCTATTTTTTTGCAATTTGTTTTCTTATCGGGTTTGGTTAATAAATTTTGAAACCCTGGATTTGCAATCGGGTTTGGAGAAGGCGGTGGAACTTGTTTTCTTCGCCCAGAAGTTTCAGATGTACAGATGAAAAATTGGCGCCATAGAATGACCTTTCCACCCCTTTGAAAGAGATTGAGATGGCAATATTGGATTTGCTTCCTTAGCCTATTTTGATGGGGTCGAAAGGTGTTGTGGTGCCAATTTGATCAACTTTGTCGAAAGGGTATGTAGTTAAGTAGAATGTATCTACCCCTTTAATAGCAAAACGTTTCAACTTAGTTGAAACCTTTTGTTTCGATTGCAATACATTTTCCTCAGTTAATTTTTGGAATCATTAAATCCTTTCAACCCTTTCAACACCACTTAAATCTACTGAGTCGAAACCCTCTAGAGTTGTTTTTCTTCAATGTTGTCGAAACGTTCTAAGGGCACGTAAGTTTAACTTGGGACCTTTCGACTCGATGAGTATGTGAGGTTTCGACAACATTTGTATTTTTCTTAAGAAACCTAAGTTTTTGGTTTCACAGTGTTGAAAGGTCTTTTTACTTGGTTTATGGAGTGTTAGTAGCGTATATTTTTTATTCAAGTTTTAAGTTTACTTGGACTACCTCCTTTTAGCAATTTGGTTCCTGTATAGCTTTCGTCACCGTCAAAAGATATCGATTAAACAATTATTTTGACTTATTCTTTCGACCTTGTCGATAGCTTAAGGAACTCTTATTTAGGCTTTCGACAATGTCGAGATGTACTTGATAAGTGTTGATGTCTTTGTTCCTTTTGACACTTTTGGAAGCCCAATGCCTTTGACTTTTAAATTAAACATTTTTCAAAAATTCAAAGTTTCATGTTTGATTTTTGTTTAAGTCACTTGAATTGGTTTGACTAATTCTTAAAAGAATACTATGTCCATATGAAACTTGAAAATTTTAACTAAAACATTTTCACCTGGCAGAATCATGAGTTCTCCAAAGAAAGTTGAAGCTACTTCAAATCGTTCTCTGATATCCACTCAAGATGAAGTGGATGCTATTCTCAATGACTTTGGAATCACCGAAGTGGAATCCATTCCCCCTATAGAAAATGACACTATCAGCAGCCCTCCTGGAGGGTTCTTTGCCTACACCGCTATACACATATGGCATGGAGAGTTTCTTCCATTCTCGGACTTCCTATCTATATTCCTGTCTTATCTTGGAATTGCCCTGATTCAGCTGTCTCCGAATGTATACACCTATCTTCTATCTTTGGAGTTGATGGCAATTGAATCTGGCGTCCCATCTCTGAATGCGGAAGTATTGAACCACTTGACTCAATTAGTCAAACTTAGTGCTCTTAATCACTAGATCTTCAGAGCTAACCCCCCGAAGAAGCTTAAATCGGATGGGGTCAACAAATTCAAAGACTGGGAAAACCAGTTTTTCTTTGTCCGATGTTTCCCAAATATTAGTGGGACCTTTTCTTCCCCCCGTAAGTTCAAAATTTTATGATCTTTCTTTCATTTTATTACTTCCCGTGCCTAATCTCTATCTTATACCAGGTTTTCCCGCCAAGGAACTAAACGAAGCAGCCAAGAGAACGATGGAATCCCTTATCGCAGCTTCTGCTAAAATCAAAAATTGACTAAAGTTGCTGATACGCTCGAACTTGAGGAAGCATTCCCTTCTTCTTCTTGGCCAAAGGGTTTTGGGACTACCCCCTTTATTCCAATATACTTCAAAAGGAAAGCGCTTCCTTGACTTAGGAGACGCTGAACACTTTTCTCCCATGTCACCCATCTATGCAGATCATTCCGGTAAGTTATGGGCTAAGCATTTGCTTTCAATCTCTGTTGCTTCCCGAATTATCTCGCTAACTTTTAATCTGCTTGGGATCTTTATAGCTGTTTCTCAGGTTACAGTGCCCGTTATTGGTGCTGCCCCTCTTCCCTCAATTTTTGGAGTGCCATCAATTATCGAATCTTACGCCAAAACCAAGAAAACTTTAAAAAGAAAATTGATGGAATCGTATGAAACAGAGCCACCAAAGAAAGCTGCTAAAGTTATAGACATAGAGGAGGAGGGACGTTCATCGCTAGACAAAGCTCCGAAAAGCCCAGTTGTTGAAGCTTCCAAAGACAAACCAGTGCAAACCCCAATTGCATTTGATCCCATCTCTCGCATCCCTATTTAAGATTCGCCAGCTGCTTCTAGACAAATGCAACTGGCTTTAAATATGCCTCCTACTCCAAAGCACATTCCTTCTCAACCATCATCTTCTTTTCCTTCTGCTATCAACTTCAAAGAGATAACCGAGTCTATCCGTCACTCGGAGTACTTCACTTCAATTCTCCAGCCTTCTTCCATTCCAGATTTGGCAGGGCACTATTGCTCTCTAATTGAGCAACAACTTCTGGTAAGTCTCTCTTCAACTGACCATATCATAATTGGTTTTTTTCTAAATCACTAATTTGTGTTACATTTCTCCTTTTAGATTTCTAAGAGTTGGCTAGCTTTAAATGAACATGCATCAAAGTCTTCTGCTGAATCCTCCAAATTTCAGGAGGAAATTTCTAACCTTAAAAATCAAGTGTCCTCTCTTTCCCCTTCTAATGATGAAGCTTCCTCAGAGCTAGAAAAAAGCTTCTCTTGCCCAAGTTGAAACCGATCTCGCAGCAAAATGACAGGCTTGTCAACTTCTTGCTGATGAGAAATTTTCCATGGAGCTTACTTTAAAAGACTCTGAAGACGAGAAAGCTCGTTTAGCTACAAAGAACATCTCTCTGAAGGAAAAGTTCAAGAAGACAAGGGCTTTATTGAAACTCGCTGTCAATACCATTTTTGACGCTAAGTAGCGAGTGTCTCAATTTATTGGTTCTACTCTTGGGCAAATGTTGCTGAACTCCTATGAAGAGGCCCTTATGCTCGCCTATGCTGACAACTTCAAGAAGTGTCCTGACTTTGGTTTTCCTTCGCACGATTCTGCCTTGGTTGAGAGAGTAATGGGAAAGACTGATCAAATCTAACAAGGGATTGAACCCGCAGACGAGGAGAAAATCTATGCCTCTGAGATCATTTCTTTTGATGTCCCCTCCTTTGAAATCGAATCAGACTCTAAGGATGAGGGTGATAAGGATGATGCCGCCGGAGAGGGAGGCGAGGATGATGGTGTTGACAATTATGATGATAACGATGACGATGATAACCTTACTGGTGGTCAGGGCCAAAGTGGAGACGGTGGAGCTCACCACGAAGCCTCTGATAAGCATGGGGATGATAACACCAAAGCTTCAGAAAAAGTGCCCACTCCTCTTGCAACTACTCCGCCTGAACCTGTTGGGCATTCTGTCCCTTAAGAGGATGAGCCTGCTCCTGTTAATGTCGATGAGTTTAAAGGGAAAGAGTGGGCTTCTCATACCTCTGTTCCAATGTCATAGGTATGGGATTCTCTATTTAACTGTCTTTCACTTCAAAGGTTATAATAGTGTAAATCATTTTTTTAGACAAGGAAGAAGTCCATCCTCCCCTATAAAACACAACTTGAGAGAAAACAAGCTGAAATTAACAAGATATATAGGGACTAAGACAAACAGATAAGTGAGGATAACGCAGTCTCCGATAAGTATCATAGGCTTGACAGGAGTACCTCAGTGCTGGCATCTTTTAAACATTAGAAGGTTGCCCCCTTATTAAAGAGAGCGCGCCTTCGATACGACGACCTCTTAAAAGAAAATCAAGAGTTACTTACCTTATTTTGGATGCTGATCGAAGAGAGAAACATTTTAGTCAAGTTTTTATATAAAGCCTATTGTAGACATTCAATCATTGATTTTTAATACTTAAGTGAATTTAATGGGGGTCTTCTTAGACGTTTTCACAAGAGATATTTAGATGAATTCGAATCTTACCCACATACTGGGACTTGTTGGAACTTACCATGGGTTAGATTGATTCCTCAAGATATCCCCTCTGAAAAGCTTAAATATTATAAAGGCAGATTTGTATCTGAATTATTTTCTAAGTCTGTACTGTATGAACCAGATGAATAGTCGTAACATGTAACATTGGATTGATTTATAAATATTTGTTTTAGTTTTGCATTTATGCTTAGTTCCGTTTTATTATATTATTTCAAAGTGACTGTTCATTAGGTCGCCTTGTAAATAGGGAAAATTTAAGCCAATACGTCAAATTGAGACGATTTTATCTCGAAAAGGCATCAATATTTAAATCTTCAAAATTAACAAGATACTTCTACCTTAGAGGCTTACAAAATCTTTACTTGGAGTACCCTCGACTTCGGTTCAATTTTCTTGGCGATGAGAAAGAGACATTTTATACAAAATTAATTTGCGGCCGTGATAGTCCTCCAATTAGAAAGCAGGACTATAGTAAATGTCCCCCAGTGTTAACCCCGGAGGGACTAAATATTCCCTTTGATTCTACAGTTAATCTTTCTGCTAATTCATTAAATAAAGTTAAAATGCAATTTCTAGGCTTTAGATGTTAATCAATTGTCTATTGTATTATTATTTATTTTTTTGACTACGTTGTTGTTTGAATTCTAATCCTTTGTTACAATAATAAAGAAAATTTTCATTATGATTTTGATTCTGTTTTATTTCTTTTGCTTAAAAAAGAGCTACAACTATCCACAGTTTCTCTTCCCTTTAATTTATTGTCATGCATCGATGTTCTTAGGGAGAAATTGTTGAAAACAAGTGGAGCGATTGTGCTTAGTGACGATATCTTATTAGAATGCTTCTTAGGCAATGCCGACGCTTTGAAATGGCATAAAAGATATTTTCTTCAGAAAACCATCGCCGACAATCAAAAGGATCAAATTGCCTATCTTGAGGCTGAAGTTAAAAGTAGGGAAGAAACTATTTCCACACTTAAGCGACAGGTGAAGACAAATCCCTCAATCGACTTTGATCATAAGATGTCAGAGCTTATACAACAAATAAACGACCTAGAATTGAAACTGAAGGATGGTCAGGCACAATGTGCTTCATTGGAATTTATCAGGGGGGATAAGACTTCAAACATTGATATACTAATCCCTTGCGCTACTCCTTCGGCTACTAAATCTATAAGGTCAGCACATCTCGCGGCCCAGAAATTCCCTACTATGTTCAACCCTCCCTCGGGCTTAGACAAGAACACATTGGGTAACTGGTGTAGGAGAGTCAAGTTTGAAATAGCCAAGTATTTTGATGAGCAACAAAAGGTGAAATATTCTCAGAATATAAATGGGTATGCCGCCAAAGTTCAAAAGCTCGAACGAGACAAATACTTCCTCCAGAAGCGTGCTGCAAAGCTAGAAAGGGATAACAAGACCCTTAGGGCTACAAATAGAGCTTTTAACCGCGCTCTGATGACTAACATTGAAGCGTTCGATGACGAATACATAGTAAGGAAAAAAAGAAGCTCAAAGAAGTTCTCTGCGTAGCGATTCATCATGTAGTGGACCCTTCAGTTGCTGAGACTCTTGATAAGGCTGCTAAAGACTTATAATTTATTTGTATGTTTGATATGCATAAAATCGTCTTATACATATGTAGATAACTTCGTAATTTTGTAAATTATCTCATGACTTATGCAAATCATATAAATTTTGTAAATATCACCTGATTTGTGATTCCTTTCTGTAATGTCATTTCTGAGACGCTTTTTGATAGCTCATTCATTACTTCCGTATTTGATGAATCTTTCATTTCTCTTTGCCGTGTTGACTTTCCTGTAAAGTATTGAGCAAATAGTATTTCTAATTGTTATCTTAAAATTGTCATATCAGTCTATATATATCATTAACTTAGATTAACAAATCATCTTGTTAATTGCATGGAATGTAATTTGTAGTAAACATTTAAATACCATCTTTTAACCGTGATGAGAGATAATAAAGAATTTAACTTCGACCATTCGGCTAGAATATCTGAAATTCACAAGGGTATTAGATCATAATTCTTTAAGAGATAATTAATAAGGGATTGAATCCAGAAATCATTGCCTGAATATTTGTAATTGAATCTCGGAGTCCCATTCTTGGGACTTAGTGGAATTTGAAAAATTAGAAATCTAATTCCCAGATTCGGGTATCAACGAAGACTTATAACAGTGATTCACTTGAGAGTATTTTTGACCCCAATTCGGGCATTTGTGATAGATAAATAGAAATCCATTATTGAAATTTTACACCCAAATTAGGGCTCAAATAAGTAATTGTCTCGATACCCAGATTCAGGTATGTTAAGATAATCAGTGATCGATAGAGACCCAAAACCTAGATTCGGGTATTAATAAATGAAGTTCTGATATAAATATCTTGAAACCCAAATTCGGGTATTAATTGACGACATTTAGACATGAAAGGCCCGAAACCCAGATTCGGGCTTTAATAAATGAAACTCTAGTATGAGAAACCCGAAACCCAGATTCGGGTATTAATAGACGATGTTTAGAAATGAAAGTCCCAAAACCCAGATTTGGGTATTTATAAGTGGAGCTCTGTTCTAATCCTTTGATGTGTGAACCCTCAAGGTCTTATACAGAAGTAATTTGTCTAGTTGCCTCTTGAGCTTGGATGTCTTAGTCCATAATTGGAAATGCCACTTCTCGGGCTTGAACATCTTAGTTCATGATTTGATGAGCCTCTTCTTGGGCTTGGACGTCTCAATCCATTATAAAATGAGCCTCTTCTTGGGCTTGGACATCTTAGTCCATTGTTTAATGGGCCTCTTCTTGGGCTTGGACGTCTTAGTCCAATGTTGTCTGATGCTCTTGGTTAGCTCATCTTAGAGACTGGAACCAAGGACTTACCCGACCTCCCTCCAGGAGGCGCCCTGCCTTAGCCCTTTTGCGACATGGACAGGGGCTTGTTCGGTTCTCTTCCCTGGCCATCTTATGGTGCAGATAAAAGCTTACTCCATCCTCCCTCCAAGAGGTGCCTTACCCTGGCCCTTTTGCGATGCGGATAAGGGCTTGTTTGGTGCTTTAACCTTGCCATCTTATGGCGCGGCTAAAGGCTTACTCTGTCCTCCCTCCAGGAGGTGCCTTACCTTGGCTATAGCGTGGCATGGATAATGGGTTGTTCGGTGCTTTAACATGGCCATCTTGTGGCGCAGTTAAAGGCTTACTCTGTCCTCCCTCTAGAAGGTGCTCTACCCTGGCCAAATCGACGCGGACAGAGGCTTTCCTACCATCTTAGGTAGTATCCAAATATAAGGAGCATTTCACTCCCAACCATGTAGATTTTTCTTTAAAAAGCAACTCTTTATTGATTCTTTCTCAAAATTTCTTTACATATTCTTTGATCTTTCCTTATCGAAAGAAATTTATGATGATCCCCTCTAGGGCACTGCAATGGTTAGTTTCAAGACCATTCATCATGTGTTAATGACAATAGGACCCTCCCTGGTTTCTTTCATGTTTTGGCTTCCTTTTCTGTGATGGCCAGTAGTTAAGCTCATCCTTTGTAAGCAAGTAGACATTCTCTATGGAAGTTGTCAAGTTGCACTCTTTTGGAAGTCTAGACTCGAAACTTGATTCTTGCGGATGGCCTTTTGACCTTTTATTTCTTGGCCTTATTATTTCACACTCTTCAATTGCTTTTCTTTTTACCACCCTTTGAATTTCTTGAGTTAGAAGTGCTTTTGCTGTAGTTGGTTGCCACTTATGTGCAAAGGCATTGTAATCATCCATTATCTCTTTCTCAAAGATGGTGCCTTTGGAATATTGTTGGATTGTTCTTCTCATTTGATTAAAGATATTGTCACTTCCATTTGTTTTCTTTCCTATTGCAAAGAAGGGGGTGGAGCCAACATGAAAAGGATTTAGACTCCATTTCTCAGGATCATAAGATTCCGCTTTTTTCTTGTTTATAATTCTATGAGCTTCTAGCCTTAATCTTTGCTCTTCATATTGGTTGGAATCTTTGATGATCATTGGGAAGAATATTTCCAAGCGGGGTTCAAATGAACCTTGTTCAGATCTTTTTATCCTTCTGGCCATGATCAAACCAAAGTAGATGAACTTAAGATAGGGTTGAGTGGGGTTAGAGAATAGTAGTGTTGTGGCTATTAACTACAAAGTCGGAGGTTCGAGCCCTCATTCTAATGCCAAAAATGTTAAAAAGATTTCTTGTCAACACCCCAAAAGTATCCGTGTACAGACTTGGATCCTACTTTTGTTGAAACCCACTCCTTAGATTTTTTTTTATTTTTACATTTTTCTTTTTTGTCTGAATGCAACATTATTATAATGGGGGCGGGTCGTAAATGCCTGTAATTGAGGTGCTTACAAGCTTTTTTATTTTTTTATTTTTTTTACTTTTGCCTTTGAGGTGTTTGCTTTCGGTTATAATTGAGAATGAGAGGGGGGGCACAATCACTTGTTAATAATGGTAGCGCCTTTGTAAAATGGTTGGGTGTTGCTGTAACCATAAATGTTTCGTAAATATATGCTCTAGCCTACAACCCATGTTCCTTTGATGACCATTTGCCTGTAAGTTCACCAAGTTCAAATTTCTAGTCTACTGTCATTCATGATTCTGCCCCAACATTTTTCTTTATTGCATGACAAAGTTTTTAAACTCCAATTATTATTGGCCATGGAAATTTAAAGGTTTTTGCGTCTTTTCAATGCTAGACAATTAAGACTTTTTCAGGAGCACCTCTTTGGTACCATTTTCATATTCTGAACAATATCATTCAAAGTGCTACAAAATTTACACACACATACATTAATTATCAATAGTTTGAGAATCCAAAACTTGTATATATATCTGCCAATATCTTTATCTGTTAACACCCCTAAATCAAAAATAAATTTTTCATTAGCGTTAGCAGGTCGCAGTTCATTTTAAACGAATACGAGAACAACGGATATGTATAAAATCAGTAAATATAAAGGTAGATTCGTTAAAAACCAACCTCGAATCGATTGAGATAATATAAGAAACAAAGCTGTAGCGAGTGATAAAACATAAGAAACCAAGTTTGAAGCTAAACGAGTGAGAAAACCTAACAAGTTACGCTCTACTGATGCGTAGTTAATACGAATTTTCAGCCAATAATATTATATTTTTTATGTACGTGGTTTCATATAAAACCTCGCTCGATCTGAGCAATGCTCCATACAAAACCTCGTTAGGTCTAAGCAAGATTTCATACGAAAAGTCGTTTGGACTAAGAGAACAATGAACAATGCATTGTTCAATTATAAAAATGAACTGTATTAGCCATCAAACAATCAAAGATAGTTTGTTTAGTTGGTCGTGGATAATTCTAGATGGTTTTGTGGCTAGGGAGCTGAACATGTGATCGGTTTTTAAACCGGCAAAGACATTGTCGTTTTGTTCCAAAAATAGGTTAAAACATCAAAAAAATTGTCGTTTTTTTCAATTTGCAATAAAATAGCAAGGAGTTTGTTATTTTATTTATTTGTGACTTTTTAAAAACTAGGCTCACATTGTTGGTTTTTCATATTTTGGATGTAGAGGTCGTTCACTCAGTGGTCTAAGTGTGGTTTTATTAAGAAACAACGTTCAACATGAGTGTGGTTTGTATTATAAAAAGTGGTGTGGTGTCCAAATTTGAAAAATGAAGGTTAATTATGGAAAGAATGAGTTAAAAGCAAGTGATGGAGCGTGCAAATTTTTTTTTAAATATGGGGGTGGAAAGCGAAAATTGTTGTTTGATAGAGCTATTCTATCTCTTAATCAATGTTTCGTTATGATTTTTAAACAGTATCATAGTACACTAGTTATTGGCTAAATCTGATGCTAACACTTAACTATCTTTTAACCGACGGTCAAAGAAACTAGGGTGAACGTGGAACGGTTCCGTCTGGTTTGGAGTTTAAACCCTTTCCGCTTTTGGTTCGGTTTAATGACACTATAGTCCGGTTTTGATTCGGTTCCATTCAAACCCATATTACATTTTTTTTTGAAAATAATTATTAAATAAGTAGTAAGAATATTAGTAAAAAAACTCTAACGAATTCAAATAATAGAAACATTCATTCCTAAATAATATGTATGATGTGTATCTTTATACATATCATATACTAAAATTGTTCACTACCTAATTATGAAGTTCAAACACTCATACAGTTGATATTTTAGCAATTTTAAGCCTATCAAAATAATTTAACTCTCCCAAGCGGTCTGGTCCGTTTTGATGTGATTGGTTCAATTATTCAATCGGCAGGCACACTCTATTAAACCGGATCGGTTCAGTTTTAGATATTCGGTTTGATTAGAAAATACAATGCGATTTACTGAACCGTTTTAGTGGTTCGGTGGGGTCTGTATTCGTATGTCGATGCGGTCTATGTTGCCCCTATAAGAAACATTATATCAATCTATATCTTGATTAGGATATAATTGAGAGTTCAACCATAAAAACTAAATGAACATGAATGCCAAACTGTTAATTTCCAAGCACGGTTAGAAAAATCAAACTATAGCAACGTATTCCAAATCAACAATGATACAAAAGCATTATAATTAGATCTCTAGTTGCATGCATTAAAATACACCAAATCATACAATATTCCTAACATGAAGAAAATTAGTCAACAAAAATATATTTTTGGACTATTATCACTAATTATAACATTACTGCAAATCTCAATGGTTTATACTTAATTTTTGCACCTACTTGCTCATCACCTACCTTGATTTAATTAATTAATAAATCTGATTTAGATGGATCGATATTCAAATAAATCTGTTGTTTGCAGAGTAATTAATCTCTCTTTCGCTTTCACACACACAAACTACCTTGATATTTCTTTTTGGTACGGAGAATTCTTGCTAAAACCGTGTATGCGTAAGTTCAATAAATGAGTTAAATATTTACTTCAGTGAGAAATTCAAACTTTTATTTGTGGTTTACTATAAATTGCAGAGGTACACAACATACCTGATCATGCAAAAATGAATTTTTTTATCTGCCATTGTTTTCTTCCAACTTTAACAAGCTAATTATTAGGGCTGGACATAAACCGCACTGTTATAGGAAAACCGTCCACGTCGAACCGTAAAAACGGTACAGAAACCCGCATCGAATCTTTCAATCAAAGCAAATACCTCAAACCGGACCGACCCGCATCGATACAGTTTGGTTGCGGTTTGGACGATTGAACCGATCACATTAAACCAGACCGAACTGAAAATTTATGCTAGTAACCTTATGATAAAATTATAAGCGACTCATACCTCATTTTAGATTCTAACGATTATATTCTATTTTCAGCGTATGTTGTTGTTATATTAATAATAATCGTTGTCATAAAGGAAGAATTCATCTCATTCTTTGGGATAAATGCTAATTATAATTTTATTCTAGCAATTTTACTTAATGATTATGCATTGATTAATGTTGATGTTTGGTTAATCTACTAAACAAATCTAATTTGTAGTTAAATGTCGAATTGAAATATTCATACAATTAAGAACTAATCTTTCATTTCAGTAAAACATTATGTGTTTTAACCTTTTAACTATAAAAGCTTCACACAGTTGCATTCGTAAATTGATTGTTAATGAAAGTAATTCTCTTATTTCATATTTAATATGGGTTCAAACCAGACCGGACCAAAATCGGACCGTATTACATTAAACCGAACCGAAACCGAACCATTTTAAAAGATTAGCATAATTGTTTGTATTTTTGATAAACCGTTTGATGTGGTGCGAAAACGATGTGGGCTCCAACCGCACCAAACCGACCCGCGCCCACCCATAGTAATTCTATTTTCTACCTAATCATTTAATATGCTAGCAGATATGCATGTTCTTAGTAACTCATAACATGTTATCCAAAATTATCTGTTTTAGAAAAGAAATGAAAGTCAAATTAAACAACATAAATCCTTTATAGTATGATATGGTCATTCATTATTGATTCATTTTACTATTCTTCCAAATTTAGCTTCAGCTTACTCATTATAGTAACACGGTTTGTTTTTATTGAATATATTATCATATTATCGATCATCTTTTTAGTCCAAAATGTACTATTTGATGAATCTATTTTTATGTCATTAGCTTTATGAAACCATAATATTGTTATAATTTAAGCGTTATTACTTGACCGACCTCTAGTTTGGATAATAATAGCAATTATTTCATTGTTAATAATGTCACAGGAGTGGCCTATTACAATAATAATAGCAATGTTCCTTGAAGTAATTATACGATTGCTATTATTATAAACACACCTTTATATTGTATTTTTGATAAACTCTCCATAAATTCCCTTTTCCAAGTGTTGGTGAAGTTTTTCGGCTTCGCCACACTCAACCTGATCGTGAGACGACCTTATGACTTGTCGTCCCACGATTAAGAATCAACGAATTTAAGCTTCGTTAAATTCACCTTTGAGAAGCAACTGTATTATTGAATGCTTACACAGTCGAGTGGTCTAACTTCAACTATCTGTTGCAATGTCGAAGAGGTTTTTTGCGAGCGATAAGTGATTTAATAGCTAATTAGTAGAAAAATGAAAGTAAAGGACATAGATTTTTTTACGTGGTTTGGATTAATGTTAATTCTAAGTTTACGAGGTTTTTCATTATATCTTCATGATTTTTGTGCAAAATAATTAAAATGGCCTTTAACGCATATAACATCTCCTTTTATTTTAAGAAGAAGAGGTCCCAAAAATAACTTTCGACCCCATCGAAAGGTACGCATGTTTCATTAAAATGAGATAGCTGCTCTCGACCTCATTGGTTTCACCTCTTTCATTGATGATCCACTTCGAAAGGGATGTAGATGTAATGGGAGGTAAACCCCTTTCGAATGAATCCCTTTCTTAATATTCGCTTGCTAAATACAAACTGGATTCCCTTCGGAACACCCCTTTCGACCAGGTCATAAGGAGCTTCATCCTTTCGAAATAGATCCAGTTTGTAATTTCCTAAACTTCATACAGTTTACTTTGCATAAGATCAGCCTGGATATTCCTAAGTTTCATAAACTCATCAAAGTCGAAAAATCATCTCCATTTTTATTTCTTGCATTTTGATTTCGACGAAGATGTGGTTTGAATGATCATATCCAGGTCGATCTTAATGTTTCGCATAGACAAAAAGAAGATAATAGAATAAGATAGAATCATGTGCAATGGATCATTAGTCTAGCTAATGATCATAATTATCTTCCTCATAATCCAAATCCTTAATGAATTCGCCATCTCTTCATTTTTTATTAATCCAAAATGAGTTACAATTTTGAGAGCTTTACCCAAATTGATTTTGGGTTTACAAAGATGTTTGTTGTTGCAAAGAAATTGAGATAAGAGAAACGAGCTTAGGGTACCAAAATCATTGGTACCTTTCGATGCCGTCGAAAGGTATATTTTCATCTCAATAAGTATTTTCGAATTAATGGGATTACGACTAAGTCGAAACCTCCTTTTGAAGTGTTTCAGATGACTTAAGGTTTGGAATTAATGATATCGGAGATAGGTTGAATTAGTTGGGTTTCAATCTCATCGAAAGGATAAGCTTGGGCTAAGACTTCTATAAAGTATAAGATCTATAGGTTTCAACTTAGTCAAAAGGAAACCTATCGGTCAGGTTAACAGCAAATCGACGTATATGTGTGAGATAAGAAACTCAGAATTGTTATATACATAAGATTATCATAATCTCCATTTATTTGATCTTAATTGTTAGAATTGACCAAATCCACAATTTGATTTGGGAATTAGGGTTTATAAGCTTTTAGAAAATACAAGTGAGAAGTGAAGAAATCGTATCCCCTAACAACTGATCCCTGGGGTCTTATTATAGGCGTGGGTTGATACCTTTCGACTCCAAGCTTTCGACACGGTCGAAAGGGCCTTAGTCAATATTCCGTTGCCGCTAGAGGCTGGGCCTCTCTCTCTTGCTTTGTTTCCTTTTGACTTCATCGAAAGGAGTTGCTTGTTAGCCTTCGACCTTGTCGAAAGGTCTATTGATGCGCTTTTAACTTGAATGTTGATGTGTCGAATGAGTTGGCCTAGGCGCTGGTCTTTGATGCTGTCGAAACATGCTTTCTTTTGGGTTTCGATTGAGTCGAAACATCTAAAAGGCTTTATTGTAAGTGGTATCCTGTGAAAGCTTCTGCCCTGGCTAATTCGGAATCTTACGCTTTTTTGGTAATAGATGTGTAGTTTTTCATTCATAGGTGAGTATGGCCCTAACCGTTTCGAAAGGTTATATATGCTTTCGAAAGGGTTGATTTGATTGAACATACTTCCGGTGGAGGTGAGTGAAGGCGAAACCAAATCGTTTCGAATGGTTTGGCGCAAGATGTAGAAAGTCTGCTATCCATTGCTCTTGAGAGGTGTCCTTTGAGCTCTATAGGAGCTGTTAACATGCGTGCTAATGTCTTCGAAAGTAGCTATCACTCTCATCGAAAACTTTCTATTTACTCTGTCGAAACGTCCAATTAACCTCCTCGAAAGGTACTGTTGGCGCTTTCATCTCTTTGTCGAAAGCTATGTTAGATCATCTTGGTGCTTTTTGATCTTTATCAATGCTCTCACCCCTTCTTTTATACTTTTTTTCATGTGAATATTTTATGGATAACATTTAGCCCCCAGTATGAAAGAAGCTTTAATTCTTTAGGACAAAAATTCCAACGAACCTCTTTCTTCATTTCCTGTGAAACATATAATAACGTTCTTTAAGGTCATAACTTTATTACCAGACCTCAATGGGTAATTTTAGATTTATGAAGTCAATGTTCAAGATGTTATTTGGTAATATATTCGGATAAAGTATTCTGAATAACACATGTTAACAAGATTTTTTGTCAACACCCAAAATTATGCTAAGGAATTTGGATTATTCTTTAGGCAAATAACGTAGAGAGGAAAGAATACATCCTTCTTAAATTTCCTTTCAAATAGGCTTTAATAGGTAGAGATTGCTCAGGTAGATCTTTCGACTGTGTCGAAAGGCTGGGGTTCCGTGATAAGTGACCTTTCGACCCTATGGAGCTAGTGTTGATTCTTTTTAGAAGTTTTCCTTTTTGCAATAAATGAAATACCCTGGGTAGGTTTTTCTTAGTTGGATTCGACTTTGTCGGAAGCTTTTGTTATTGATAAGCTGGGACTTTATCCTTGAATTTGAGACAGGGGCTCCGACTCTGTCGAAAGAAAGGTGGTTTAGGTGTTAAAACTAGATCCAGGAATACGAGACAGGGGTTTCGACTCCGTCGGAAGCTGTGAGCTTAACCTCCTTGGGTTTGAACTAGTAATCACAAACTACAGAGTTTTTGGTGAAGGGTTTTGACCTTGTCGAAAGCTTGAACCTCGAGCTCCTTGTACTAGTGGATGATTTAAGTAAGTTGTGACCAGGTTTCGACCTTGTCGAAAGCTAAAACTCGGAGGAAGGTTACTTGAAGAATGAACTTGGAATGGTTTAAATCTTGATAAGTTTTGACTAAGTCGTCAGTGGCCTTTTGATTAAGGCAAAACCTACAATACAAGTGTGAGACTGACAAGAGCTTTGATAAAATGATAAGTAATCTAAAATACTTAGAACTACCCTTTTATAAGCAAAAGATAGCTTTATTGTTTCAAATCCCCCATTAGACTTGTAATTAGGGTTAAAAAACTTTTGATTAAAGAAATACTAATTTGGAATCGGAGGAATCGGATTCCTAAAACGTGACCCCTTGGGTCTTATTTATAGATGCAGGTCAGCACCTTTCGACCCTGATGCTTTCCACTGGGTCGAAAGGTGGCTACCGAGAGACTTAAGCATGTTTTCGCCTTTGTCGAAAGGTACGGTGGTGCTCCTCTTCTTTGAGTAGTCTTGTAAGTGCTTCCGACTCTGACGATAGCCTTTGCTCATTGGTTTCGACGATGTTGGTTACGCCTGTGCTTTTGTTTCCGATCTGATGCGGAACCCTTCCTAGACCACAGTGGTTTCGACTGATTCGAAAGGCTTACTAAAGCTTTCGAAGGGGTTGCTTAAGGTAAGGCTTGATTTCTGGGAGTTTGAATGAAGGCGAAACCATTGGTTTCGAATGGTTTGGTATATGTTCAAAGTGCTATTCTTCATTGTCTTCGAAAGGTGTGGCTTGGATTTAATCGAAAGGTCTTTATCTAGTCGAAAGGTTGTAAACGAAGGCGGAAGGGTGCCTTCAACTTCTTCATCTTCTTCGAAAGGTAAGAACCCTCTGGATATTGATTGAAGAAACCTTCCGACACCTTCGAAAGGTCATGAAGCTTCCAGACTTTGATGGCAACATCCCTTCGACTCTTTCGAAAGTTTTAGCCGGAGCTCTTCTCTCTTGTTCTTTCCATAAAGAGGTCTCGACTTAGTCGAAAGGTGGATTTTTGGAGTAACATTTGCCCCCCTTGCCAAGGGATGCACTTGACTTTCCAAGTCAACTTTGACGAAACCTAGAACCTTCCCACCTCTTGGCCTTCCCGCGTGGATCTGGGCCGTCCATTTAAATTTGATCTAGTGGTTGATAGCTCTTGTCGACTTAACGTACGCTTTTCTTCTTCTTCCTCTTTCACTTTTCTATAATCAAAATTCCAAGCACAAGTAAAATAATTCTAAAAATTCTCAAACTTTCAACTTTCTTCCAGAAATCAAAATAATCATCAAAAATAATCCATAAGTATAGATTTGACTCTATTTTGCTAGTTTTACTTTCTTTGTTCATGTTTTAATCGATTTTTGCTTTTTTAGATTTCAAAATCGAAATTTGATTTTGAAATGCCCGACTCTCGACTTTTTGAGAGCAGATTTGTTTTGATTTGCTGAGAAGCTTTTTTTTAATTCACTTTTATGAATTAATAGAGTTCGTTTCTTGTTTTGGATTTTCATCCCAACATTTACAGTTTCTGTTCTTTCTTAGTAAATCTGGATTTTCTGTTTAATTATAATTATAATTTTTATACTTATGAAATCGGAAAGGGTTGATTGCTATTGTAATCCATTTTATTTCTCTTTTTTTTTGCAATTTGTTTTCTTATCGGGTTTGGTTAATAAATTTTGAAACCATGGATTTGCAATCGGGTTTGGAGAAGGCGGTGGTACTTGTTTTCTTTGCCCGGAAGTTTCAGATGTACAGATGAAAAATTGGCGCCATAGAATGACCTTTCCACCCCTTCGAAAGAGATTGAGGTGGCAATATTGGATTTGCTTCCTTAGCCCATTTTGATGGGGTCGAAACGTGTTGTGGTGCCAATTTGATCAACTTTGTCGAAAGGGTATGTAGTTAAGTAGAATGTATCTACCCCTTCGATAGCAAAACATTTCGACTTAGTTGAAACCTTTTGTTTCGATTGCAATCCATTTTCCTCAGTTAATTTTTGGAATCATTAAATCCTTTCAACCCTTTCAACACCATTTAAATCTACTGAGTCAAAACCCTCTAGAGTTGTTTTTCTTCAATGTTGTCGAAACGTTCTAAGTGCACGTAAGTTTAACTTGGGACCTTTCGACTTGATGAGTATGTGAGGTTTCGACAACATTTGTATTTTTCTTAAGAAACCTAAGTTTTTGGTTTCACAGTGTCGAAAGGTCTTTTTACTTGGTTTATGGAGTGTTAGTAGCGTATATTTTTTATTCAAGTTTTAAGTTTACTTGGACTACCTCCTTTTAGCAATTTGGTTCCTGTATAGCTTTCATCACCGTCAAAAGATATCGATTAAACAAATATTTTGACTTATTCTTTCGACCTTGTCGATAGCTTAAGGAACTCTTATTTAGGCTTTCGACAATGTCGAGATGTACTTGCTAAGTGTTGATGTCTTTGTTCCTTTTGACACCGTCGGAAGCCCAATGCCTTTGACTTTTAACTTAAACATTTTTCAAAAATTCAAAGTTTCATGTTTGATTTTTGTTTAAGTCACTTGAATTGGTTTGACTAATTCTTAAAAGAATACTATGTCCATATGAAACTTGAAAATTTTAACTAAAACATTTTCACCTGGTCGAATCATGAGTTCTCCAAAGAAAGTTGAAGCTACTTCAAAGCGTTCTCTGATATCCACTCAAGATGAAGTGGATGCTATTCTCAATGACTTTGGAATCACCGGAGTGGAAGCCATTCCCCCTGCAGAAAATGACACTATCAGCAGCCCTCTTGAAGGGTTCTTTGCCTACACCGCTATACACATATGGCATGGAGGGTTTCTTCCATTCTCGGACTTCCTATCTATATTCCTGTCTTATCTTGGAATTGCCCCGATTCAGCTATCTCCGAATGTATAAACCTATCTTCTATCTTTGGAGTTGATGGCACTTGAATCTGGCGTCCCATCTCTGAATGCGGAAGTATTGAACCACTTGACTCAATTAGTCAAACTTAGCGCTCTTAATCACCAGATCTTCAGAGCTAACCCCCCGAAGAAGCTTACATCGGATGGGGTCAACAAATTAAAAGACTGGGAAAACCAGTTTTTCTTTGTCCGATGTTTCCCAAATATTAGTGGGACCTTTTCTTCCCCCCGTAAGTTCAAAATTTTATTATCTTTCTTTCATTTTATTACTTCCCGTGCCTAATCTCTATCTTGTACCAGGTTTTCCCGCCAAGGAACTAAACGAAGCAGCCAAGAGAACGATGGAATCCCTTATCGTAGCTTCTGCTAAAATTAGAAATTGACTAAAGTTGCTGATACCCTCGAACTTGAGGAAGCATTCCCTCCTTCTTCTTGGCCAAAGGGTTTTGAGACTACCCCCTTTGGTCCAATATACTTCATATGGAAAGCGCTTCCTTGACTTGGGAGATGCTGAACACTTTTCTCCCATGTCACCCAACTGTGCAGATCATTCCGGTAAGTTATGGGCTAAGTATTTGCTTTCAATCTCTGTTGCTTCCTGAATTTTCTCGCTAACTTTTAATCTGCTTGGCATCTTTATAGCTGTTTCTCAGGTTACAGTGCCCGTTAGTGGTGCTGCCCCTCTTCCCTCAATTTTTGGAGTGCCATCAATTATCGAATCTTACGCCAAAACCAAGAAAACTTTAAAAAGAAAATTGATGGAATCGTCTGAAACGGAGCCACCAAAGAAAGCTGCTAAAGTTATAGACGTAGAGGAGGAGGAACGTTCATCGCTAGGCAAAGCTCCGAAAAGCCCAGTTGTTGAAGCTTCCAAAGACAAACCAGTGCAAACCCCAATTGCATTTGATCCCATCTCTCTTATCCTTATTTCAGACTCGCCAGCTGCTCCCAAACAAATGCAATTGGCTTTAAATATGCCTCCTACTCCAAAGCACATTCCTTCTCAACCATCATCTTCTTTTCCTTCTGCTATCAACTTCGAAGAGATAACCGAGTCTATCCGTCACTCGGAGTACTTCACTTCAATTCTCCCACCTTCTTCCATTCCACATTTGGCAGGGCACTATTGCTCTCTAATTGAGCAACAACTTCTGGTAAGTCTCTCTTCAGCTGACCATATCATAATTGGTTTTTTTCTAAATCACTAATTTGTGTTACATTTCTCCTTTTAGATTTCTAAGAGTTGGCTAGCTTTAAATGAACATGCATCAAAGTCTTCTGCTGAATCCTCCAAATTTCAGGAGGAAATTTCTAACCTTAAAAATCAAGTGTCCTCTCTTTCCACTGCTAATGATGAAGCTTCGTCAGAGCTAGAAAAAAGCTTCTCTTGCCCAAGCTGAAACCGATCTCGTAGCAAAATGACAGGCTTGTCAACTTCTTGCTGATGAGAAATTTTCTATGGAGCTTACTTTAAAAGACTCTGAAGACGAGAAATCTCGTTTAGCTACAAAGAAATCTCTCTGAAGGAAAAGTTCAAGAAGACAAGGGCTTTATTGAAACTCGCTGTCAATACCATTTTTGACGCTAAGTAGCGAGTGTCTCAATTTATTGGTTCTACTCTTGGGCAAATGTTGCTGAACTCCTATGAAGAGGCCCTTATGCTCGCCTATGCTGACAACTTCAAAAATTGTCCTGACTTTGGTTTTCCTTCGCACGATTCTACCCTGGTTGAGAGAGTAATGGGCAAGACTGATCAAATGTAACAAGGGATTGAACCCGCAGACGAGGAGAAATTCTATGCCTCTGAGATCATTTCTTTTGATGTCCCCTCCTTTGAAATCGAATCAGACTCTAAGGATGAGGGTGATAAGGATGATGCCGTCGGAGAGGGAGGCGAGGATGATGGTGTTGACAATTATGATGATAACGATGACGATGATAACCTTATTGGTGGTCAAGGCCCAAGCGGAGACGGTGGAGCTCACCACGAAGCCTCTGATAAGCATGGGGATGATAACACCAAAGCTTCAGAAAAAGTGCCCACTCCTCTTGCAACTACTCCGCCTGAATCTGTTGGGCATTCTGTCCCTTAAGAGGATGAGCCTGCTCTTGTTAATGTCGATGAGTTTAAAGGGAAAGGGTGGGCTTCTCATACCTCTATTCCAATGTCATAGGTATGGGATTCTCTATTTAACTGTCTTTCACTTCAAAGGTTATAATAGTGTAAATCATTCTTTTTAGACAAGGAAGAAGTCCATCCTCCCCTATAAAACACAACTTGAGAGAAAACAAGCTGAAATTAACAAGATATATAGGGACTTAGACAAACAGATAAGTGAGCATAACGTAGTCTCCGATAAGTATCATAGGCTTGACAGGAGTACCTCAGTGCTGGCATCTTTTAAACATTAGAAGGTTGCCCCCTTATTAAAGAGAGCGCGCCTTCGATACGACGCCCTCTTAAAAGAAAATCGAGAGTTACTTACCTTATTTTGGATGCTGATCGAAGAGAGAAACATTTTAGTCAAGTTTTTATATAAAGCCTATTGTAGACATTCAATCATTGATTTTTCATACTTAAGTGAATTTAATGGGGGTCTTCTTAGACGTTTTCACAAGAGATATTTAGATGAATTCGAATCTTACCCACATACTGAGACTTGTTGGAACTTACCATGGGTTAGATTGATTCCTCAAGATATCCCCTCTGAAAAGCTTAAATATTATAAAGACAGATTTGTATCTGAATTATTTTCTAAGTCTGTACTGTATGAACTAGATGAATAGTCGTAACATGTAACATTGGATTGATTTATAAATATTTGTTTTAGTTTTGCCTTTATGCTTAGTTCCGTTTTATTATATTATTTCAGAGTGACTGTTCATTAGGTCGCCTTGTAAATAGGGACCATTTAAGTCAATACGTCAAATTGAGACGATTTTATCTCGAAAAGGCATCAATATTTAAATCTTCAAAATTAGCAAGAAACTTCTACCTTAAAGACTTACAAAAAATTTACTTGGAGTACCCTCGACTTCGGTTCAATTTTCTTGGCGATGAGAAAGAGACATTTTATACAAAATTAATTTGCGGCCATGATAGTCCTCCAATTAGAAAGCAGGACTATAGTAAATGTCCCCCAGTGTTAACCCCAGAGGGACTAAATATTCCCTTTGATTCTATAGTTAATCTTTCTGCTAATTCATTAAATAAAGTTAAAATGCAGTTTCTAGGCTTTAGATGTTAATCAATTGTCTATTGTATTATTATTTATTTTTTTGACTACGTTGTTGTTTGAATTCTAATCCTTTGTTACAATAATAAAGAAAATTTTCATTTTGATTTTGATTCTTTTTTATTTCTTTTGCTTAAAAAAGAGCTACAACTATCCACAGTTTCTCTTCCCTTTAATTTATCGTCATGCGTCGATGTTCTTAGGGAGAAATTGTTGAAAACAAGTGGAGCGATTGTGCTTAGTGACGATATCTTATTAGAATTCTTCTCAGGCAATGCCGACGCTTTGAAATGGCATAAAAGATATTTTCTTCAGAAAACCATCGCCGATAATCAAAAGGATCAAATTGCCTATCTTGAGGCTGAAGTTAAAAGTAGGGAAGAAACTATTTCCACACTTAAGCGACAGGTGAAAACAAATCCCTCAATCGACTTTGATCATAAGATGCAGAGCTTATACAATAAATAAGCGACCTAGAATTGAAACTGAAGGATGGTCGGGCACAATGTGCTTTATTAGGATTTATCAGGGGGGATAAGACTTCAAACATTGATCTACTAATCCCTCGCGCTACTCCTTCGGCTACTAAATCTATAAGGTCAGCACATCTCGCGGCCCAGAAATTCCCTACTATGTTCAACCCTCCCCCGAGCTTAGACGAGAACACATTGGGTAACTGGTGTAGGAGAGTCAAGTTTGAAATAGCCAAGTATTTTGATGAGCAACAAAAGGTGAAATGTTCTCAGAATATAAATGGGTATGCCGCCAAAATTCAAAAGCTCGAACGCGACAAATACTTCCTCCAGAAGCGTGCTGCGGAGCTAGAAAGGGATAACAAGACCCTTAGGGCTACAAATAGAGCTTTTAACCGTGCTCTGAAGACTAACATTGAAGCGTTCGATGACGAATACATAGTAAGGAAAAAAAAGAAGCTCAAAGAAGTTCTCTGCGTAGCGATTCATCATGTAGTGGACCCTTCAGTTGCTGAGACTCTTGACAAGGATGCTAAAGATTTGTAATTTATTTGTATGTTTGATATGCATAAAATCGTCTTGTACATATGTAGATAACTTCGTAATTTTGTAAATTATCTCATGACTTATGCAAATCATATAAATTTTGTAAATATCACCTGATTTGTGATTCCTTTCTGTAATGTCATTTCTGAGAATTCATTACTTCCGTATTTGCTGAATCTTTCATTTCTCTTTGCCGTGTTGACTTTCCTGTAAAGTATGAAGAAAATAGTATTTCTAATTGTTATCTTAAAATTGTCATATAAGTCTATATATATCATTAACTTAGATTAACAAATCATCTTGTTAATTGCATGGAATGTAATTTGTAGTAAACATTTAAATACCATCTTTTAACCGTGATTAGAGATAATAAAGAATTTAACTTCGACCATTCGGCTAGAATATCTGAAATTCACAAGGGTATTAGATCATAATTCTTTAAGAGATAGTTAATAAGGGATTGAATCTAGAAATCATTGCCAGAATATTTGTAATTGAATCTCGGAGTCCCATTCTTGGGACTTAGTGGAATTTGAAAAATTAGAAATCTGATTCCCAGATTCGGGTATCAACGAAGACTTATAACAGTGATTCACTTGAGAGTATTTTTGACCCCAATTCGGGCATTTGTGATAGATAAATAGAAATCCATTATTGAAATTTTACACCTAAATTAGGGCTCAAATAATCTCGATACCCAGATTCAGGTATGTTAAGATAATCAGTGATCGATAGAGACCCGAAACCAAGATTCGGGTATTAATAAATGAAGTTCTGATATAAATATCTCGAAACCCAAATTCGAGTATTAATTGACGACATTTAGACATGAAAGGCCCGAAACCCAGATTCGGGCTTTAATAAATGAAACTGTAGTATGAGAAACCCAAAACCCAAATTCGGGTATTAATAGAGGATGTTTAGAAATGAAAGTCCCAAAACCCAGATTCGGGTATTTATCAGTGGAGCTCTGTTCTAATCCTTTGATGTGTGAACCCTCCAGGTCTTATACAAAAGTAATTTGTCTAGTTGCCTCTTGAGCTTAGATGTCTTAGTCCACAATTGGAAATGCCTCTTCTCGGGCTTGAACATCTTAGTTCATGATTTGATGGGCCTCTTCTTGGGCTTGGACGTCTCAGTCCATTATAAAATGAGCCTCTTCTTGGGCTTGGACATCTTAGTCCATTGTTTAATGGGCCTCTTCTTGGGCCTGGACGTCTTAGTCCAATGTTGTCCGGTGCTCTTGGTTAGCTCATCTTAGAGACTGGAACCAAGGACTTACCCGATCTCCCTCCAAGAGGCGCCCTGCCTTGGCCCTTTTGCAACGTGGACATGGGCTTGTTCGGTGCTCTTCCCTAGCCATCTTATGGTGCAGATAAAAGCTTACTCCATCCTCCCTCCAGGAGGTGCCTTACCTTGGCCCTTTTGCGATGCGGATAAGGGCTTGTTCGGTGCTTTAACCTTGCCATCTTATGGCGCGGCTAAAGGCTTACTCTGTCCTCCCTCCAGGAGGTGCCTTACCTTGGCCATAGCGTGGCATGGAAAATGGGTTGTTCGGTGCTTTAACATGGCCATCTTATGGCGTAGTTAAAGGCTTACTTTGTCCTCCCTCCAGAAGGTGCTCTACCCTGGCCAAATCGACGCGGACAGAGGCTTTCCTACCATCTTAGGTAGTATCCAAATATAAGGAGCATTTAACTCCCAACCATGTAGATTTTTTTTTAAAAAGCAACTCTTTATTGATTCTTTCTCAAAATTTCTTTACATATTCTTTGATCTTTCCTGTTCGAAAGAAATTTATGATGATCCCCTCCAGGGCACTGCAATGGTTAGTTTCAAGACCATTCATCATGTGTTAATGACAATAGGACCCTCCCTGGTTTCTTTCATGTTTTGGCTTCCTTTTCTATGATGGCCAGTAGTTAAGCTCATCCTTTGTAAGCAAGTAGACATTCTCTATGGAAGTTTTCAAGTTGCACTCTTTTGGAAGTCTAGACTTGAAACTTGATTCTTGCGGATGGCCTTTTGACCTTTTATTTCTTGGCCTTATTATTTCACACTCTTCAATTGCTTTTCTTTTTACCACTCTTTGAATTTCTTGAGTTAGAAGTGCTTTTGCTGTAGTTGGTTGCCACTTATGTGCAAAGGCATTGTAATCATCCACTATCTCTTTCTCAAAGATGGTGCCTTTGGAATAATGTTGGATTGTTCTTCTCATTTGATTAAAGATATTGTCACTGCCATTTGTTTTCTTTCCTAGTGCAAAGAAGGGGGTGGAGCTAACATGAAAAGGATTTAGACTCCATTTCTCAGGATCATAAGATTCCGCTTTTTTCTTGTTTATAATTCTAAGAGCTTCTAGCCTTAATCTTTGCTCTTTATCTTGGTTGGAATCTTTGATGATCATTGGGAAGAATATTTCCAAGTGGGGTTCAAATGAACCTTGTTCAGATCTTTTTATCCTTCTGGCCATGATCAAACCAAAGTAGATGAACTTAAGATAGGGTTGAGTGGGGTTAGAGAATAGTAGTGTTTTGGCTATTAACTACAAATTCGGAGGTTCGAGCCCTCCTTCTAATGCCAAAAATGTTAACAAGATTTCTTGTCAACACCCCAAAAGTGTGCTAAGGAATTTGGATTATTCTTTAGGCAAATAGTGTAGAAAGGAAAGAATAAATCCTTCTTAAATTTCCTTTCAAATAGTTTTAGTTGGTAGAGATTGCTCAGGCAGATCTTTTGCAGTGTCGAAAGGCCAGGGTTCCATGATAAGTGACCTTTCGACCCTGTGGAGCTAGTGTAGATTCTTTTTAGAAGTTTTCCTTTTTGCAATAAATGAAATACCCTGGGTAGGTTTTCCTAGTTGGATTCGACTTTTTTCGAAGCTTTGGTTATTGATAAGCTAGGACTTTATCTTTGAATTTGAGACAGAGGTTCTGACTCTGTCGAAAGCAAGGTGGTTTAGGTGTTAAAACTAGATCCAGGAATATGAGACAGGGGTTTCAACTCCACCGTGCTGTGAGCTTAAATTCCTTGGGTTTGAACTAGTAATCACAAGCTACAGAGTTTTTGGTGAAGGGTTTTGACCTTGTCGAAAGCTTGAACCTCGAGCTCCTTGTACTAGTTGATGATTTAAGTAAGTTGTGACCAGGTTCCGACCTTGTCGAAAGCTATAACTCGGAGGAAGGTTACTTAAAGAATGAACTTGGAATGGTTTAAATGTTGATAGGTTTCGACTAAGTCGTCAGTGGCGTTTCGATTAAGGCGAAATGTGACGACCCACCTTTCTGACCCCTGAGAACGACACTTAATACATCCATGGTATTCATGTGCCGTTGCCCAAGCATCTGAAAGAAGAGTTGTCATGGGGTATAATATAAGAACACAATAATAATCTCACAATGGAATGGTTAAATATAACATAAAAATAAGACAGTACATAAGGTTACTCCCAACATGGGGTTATCAGAGTTACAAAGTACTACTATCAGTCTAGGTAGTTATAACAACCTGCCTTTAAATATACATACATAGAGTCAACATCTCATAACAGCGGAAATAAATAGCTAGATAGATAAGGAGCCTCCTGCCCGTCCACCATCTTCAAAAGAGCCCAAAGAAACCTGTCATTTCCGGACTACTCAAATATAAATGAGTACCCGAGAGTTTAGGGAAAACAAACAATTCGGGTCGGACAATAAGTCCGGCATGAGTAAACTCCAAATAAAAAAAACAGAACACACAAAATAATCGGTGAGACCACGTCGCAAAAACGCAGAACGGGTTACCCCTCACAAGGACAACATCCAAGCATAAAAGAATGGACACAAATAATTAAACATCGCCAATAGCGCAAGACACTTCCCGATGCAATTAAGAAAGAATCAATCCAAAGATGTGAATCAAAAATAAGGAAAATGAATTTTTCCAGCAATGACTAGGAGGGTGCGCCCCCCTTATCGAAAGTATACCTCTAGAAAATATACTTGAGAACTACGATGGCTCTCGGAAACCTCCAAGCCGGACCCCGCCAACCTTACCGAGTATCCGAGTATTTCACATCTCCGTGCGCATACAACCGAAACCAATCTAGAGTAGATGTGAAAATACCCTAATGGGAGCAACCCCACATAGCTTGGCCCCCACTCCCTCTTTATTTAGTCATTTCCGATAAAGGATATCAATGCTCTAAATGTGCAACAAATCGTCTTAGATTGATGAAACAAAAACAAAAGGAAGAAGGGTATCAAAATTGATAGTCAAGATATCAACTATCGGAAATAACAAAACGATCGTATATGGAAATTAAATCTTATACTTTTTCAATGCTTGGAAAATATCCATATACTTATCTCATCGATATAAGTATATTCACAAAACATTTGGGAGGATTTCATATTTCAAAAGCATACTTAGATGGGTCAAAAACAATTGTATATAAGAAATGTGAATGTTTTCCATTATAATTATAAAGATCATTTATGGAAATCAAATCTCCTACACTTGTCACGTTTCCAATATTCTCGACTTACTCTACCCCTCGTCCAGAAACAAAGCCAGGTAAGTCAGGGCACTGGTTGCTCCTAGCCTTGCCTAGACACTTCGGTTCCAGATCTCACAGATAGAGGATCAATCTACTCATCGGCTTTTAGTGCCAAGTATAGGATACTTACTTTCCATAAATAACATATTTAAATCATTATATAAATTTCAAAACTCCTTTAAAATACTTTAAACCAAGATTAAAAACTTGCATTCAAATCATAACTTAAATCCATCATCTTTAAAGGAGAATACGACCAAGAGGGGTGAAGCTCCCTCTTAATCAAATGAGATAGCTAAAAGGGGTGTTATTTCCTTTTAACCAAAAAGTCACTAAATGTCAATCCTAAGTTAAAAGATAGTGTAAGTTCCCTTTAACTAAACATCAAAGTTATTGCACATAAACTGGCCGAGCACAAATAAAACAACCAAACAAAAATAATAACAAACTCATTATTATTAACAATTTACAATCAATAGTTAACACAACATTTTTCAAAATGTGAATGAGTCAAAGGAAAGAGATTAAGATTACACTGACTGTAAAATAATTAAATTATACTCACAGAATAAGTTATACCCACTAAACTATGAAAACAAGGAATATACTCACAGAATAAGTTATACTCGCTAAACTATGAAAGCAAGGAATATACTCACATCCTATTTGCTTTGATGGAGACTTGGAATACTTCACCTTTGATAATGAATTTTTGTTCTTTTCTTTAGTTTTTGAATGAATTAAAATGAGATATGAACTTGGCTATTTATAGGATAAGAGAAGGGTACTTTAGTGATTTTCTATAGCCTAACCAGATTCGACCAGATTTTGGTCCAATAGAAAACATCATGATGGCTTAATTTAATTCGACCAGATTTTGGTCCAATAGAAAACATCTTGATGGCATAATTTGATTCAACCACATTTTGGTCCAATAGGAATCCTCCTTATCAACTATGACATAACATGATTTGACCAGATTTTGGTCCAATGGCAACCATCCACATGGCAGAACCTGATTCGACTAGATTTTGGTCCAATGGCAACCATCTGCATGGAATATAATAATCATTATGCTATTCTGTTTCATTAGGCAAGTAATTATACTGTTCTATTTTATTAGGCAGGTAATTTTACTATTCTATTTTATTATCAAAGATTAATAATTCTGTCTTGTTTTATTAGGCAAGTAATTATACTATTCTGTTTTATTAGGCAGGTATACTATTCTATTTTATTATTAAAGGTTAATAATTCTGTCTTTTTTTTTTGGGCAAGTAATTATACTATTCTGTTTTATTAGGCAGGTTTAATAATTCTTTCTTGTTTTATTAGGCAAGTAATTATACTATTCTGTTTTATTAGACAAGTAATTATACTGTTCTGTTTTATCAGGCAAGTAATTATACTATTTTGTTTTATTAGGGAATGTTAATAATTCTCTCTTGTTTTATTAGGCAAGTAATTATACTATTCTGTTTTATTAGGCAAGGTTAATAATTCTCTCTTGTTTTATTAGACAAGTAATTATACTATTCTATTTTATTAGGCAGGGTTAATAATTCTTTCTTGTTTTATTAGGCAAGTAATTATACTATTCTGTTTTATTAGGCAAACTTATTCTTAAATAAATTGCTTCCCCTAACCGCCTTATAACTCGAACCTTCTTTAAACTAGCATTTTACATCAGTTTAAAAAAATCCATTCGAGACGTTTTATCCAAATTTGTGTTCTAGATATAAAATCCATTATTTAATCATTTAGAAACATATTAACTATTCAATTTCTACGTGATTAAATTATGGATCGTTACATCCTTCCCTTCTTAAAAAAAATTTCGTCCTCGAAATTAATCAGATAAACTGTAGATATCAAAGAAACCCAAATGATATCATATATACCACACAAAGATATAAGGAAAGTGACCTCAACACAACTGGTGAGTACACTAAAAAGAAACAACAAAATACAAACAACAACTACATCAACTCGGGATAAGAATCCCTAATATAGTCCTTAGTTTCCCAAGTACAATCTCTAACATCTCCACTCCACTGAACCTTAACAAGATTCACAACCTTCTTCCTTAATCGCTTTATATCTCGAGCGACAATACGAATAGGCTGCCTAAGAATGGTTAGGTTAGGCTGAACCTCCAAATCAACTTGTTGTCCCGATTCTACTATCATCGAAGGGTCGTGTACATACTTACGTAAATGAGATATGTGAAATATGTTGTGCACATCTGATAGTCGATCTGGTAACTCCACACTTTATATGCAAGTTTACCAATCCGGTCCAGTATGGGAAAGGGGCCAATATATCGAGGAGCTAACTTCCTTGTCTTCTCAAACCTCACGACACTTCTCAGAGGAGAGACTTTTACAAATACCAAGTCCCTGACTAAAAACTCTAGATCCCTACGCCTTTGATCTGCATAACACTTTTGCCGATCTTGCGCTTCCTTCATATTTCTTCTAATATCAGCTACCTTTTCATTGGCTTCTAAGATTATGTCGGGTCCAAGAACAAGTCTATCTCCAGATTCAACCCAACACGAAGGAGAACGAAATGGACAACCATAAAGAGCTTCGAAAGGGGCCATACCAATGCTTGCTTGATAGCTGTTGTTATAAGTGAATTCGACTAAGGGTAAATGATCTTCCCAAGAACCCCCGAAGTCTAGAATACATGCTCGCAATAAATCTTCCAAGATTCGGTTCACTTTCTCCGTTTGCCCATCTGTTTGGGGATGGTATGCTGTACTTAGACTTAGCTCAGTCCTTAAAGCAGTCTGTAGTCCCTCCTAGAACCTACTAGTGAATATTGGGTCTTGGTCACTTACAATAGTACGAGGAATCCCATGGAGTCTCACAATTTCCTTCACATACAAACTCGCCAGACTCGTAGCAGTCCTAGTCAGCTTAACAGGAATGAAATGGGCACTCTTGGTTAGTCGTTCGATTATAACCCAAATGCCATCATTACCTCTTCTTGACCTAGGAAGTCCATCAATAAAGTCCATAGATATCTGCTCCCACATCCACTTTGGGATCTCAAGTGGCTGAAGCAATCCAGCTGTCTTCTGCTGGGCACTCTTAATCTGCTGGCAGTTTGCACAACGACTCACAAAGATTGAAATATCTTGCTTCATCCCCTTACACCAGAATACCATCTTCTTATCTTTGAACATCTTGGTCACTCCTGGATGAAAAGATAATTTTGAATCATGGCATTCGGCTAACACTTCTTGCCTAAGTCCATCAAAGTCTGGAACACAAATACGCCCATTCATTTTCAATATGCCTCGGAGATCAATCTCAAAGCTAGAAACAACACCTTCTTCAATATCCTTCTTAAGTCGAGCTAAAATAGGATCTGCCTCTTGACTGGATGCAATTCTCTCTAAAAATATTGGCTGAACTTCTATATTTGCAACCATTGCTACATTCCTACTCAATGCATCAGCAACGACATTTGCTTTTCCAGGGGTATAAAGAACATCTAGATCATAAGAGGCGAGAAACTCCAGCCAACTCTGCTGCCTCAAATTCAAATCTTTCTGTGTAAAAAGGTATTTTAAGGATTTATGGTCCGTGTATAACTCGAACCTTTCACCCAAATGATAATGCCTCCACATCTTTAGAGCGAAGAAAACAACTAAAAGCTCCAAATCGTGTGTAGCATAATTTTTTCATGCGGCTTTAGCTGTCGACTCGCATAGGCAATGACTTTCCCATGCTGCATCAGAACTTCTCCCAATCCGGTTCCACAAGCATCTGTATAAACGGTTAAACCTTCGCTCCCATTTGGAATGGTTAATATAGGAGCGCTAGTCAACTTCTCTTTCAATTCGTTGAATGCTTGATCACACTTAGAAGTCCAAACAAACTTAACATCTTTCTTTGTTAACTTTGTCAAATGAGAAGCAATCTTCGAGAAGTCCATGATAAACCTACGGTAAAAACCAGCCAATCCTAAGAAACTTCTAACTTCCGTCGCACTTTCAGGCATCTTCCAGTCTTGAACCGCCACAACTTTAGCTGGGTCCACCGATATGCCTTCTCTCGAAATAACATTGCCTATAAACCTAATTTTGGATTTCCAGAAATGGCACTTGGAAAACTTAGCCTTCAACACATGGCTTCTTAAGGTATCGAGTACGACACAGAGATGATATTTGTGTTCCTTCTCTGTCTTGGAATAGATAAGAATGTCATCAATAAAGACGAGAACAAATTTATTAAGAATGTCTTGAAATACTCGATTCATTAAGTCCATAAAATAAGCGGGTGCGTTAGTCAATCCAAATGGCATAACTAACCGCTCGTAGAAATTTTCAGGAGTTCGAAAAGCTGTTAAGGGAACACTCTCCTCTGCCACTCTTAATTGGTGGAAACCGGTGGCAAGATCTAATTGAGAAAATATCCGAGCACCGTGGAGTTGGTCAAACATATCATCCATCCTTGGCAAAGGATATTTATTCTTGATTGTCCTTTTGTTCAACTCCCGATAGTCTACGGATAACCTTAGAGAACCGTCCGCCTTTGTAATAAAGACGACTGGCGATCCCCAACTCGAGGTACTATGTCGGATCAAGCCCTTCTACAACAAATCATAAGTCTGCCTTTCTAACTCCCTCTTCTCTTTTGGAGCCATCCTTTGTAAGGGTTGTATAATAGTTCTAGTTCCCGGAACCAAATTAATACGGAACCCGACTTCACAGTGAGGAGTTAAACCTTGTACCTCGTCAAAAATATCTGTGAAATCTCGAACAACTGGTACATCTCCTAGCTCCGCTTTAGCCACTTCGAGTGAATAGAGAAAACTGCTCACTAACTTCTTAGGCTCTTCACAACTAATATCAACACCAACATCTCCTACATCACTAACTCTAATGAGCCTTCTACCACAATCCAAGATAGCTTTAAACTTAGATAACCAATCCATTCCCAGCAACACTCCAAAATCCATAAACCCAAGAACAAAGAAGTCAAAAGGAAAGAGATGATTTCGACAAGACATAAGTACATTTAGACACACAATGTCAAGATTTGTCGGACCTCCAATTTGGTTTGACACACAAAGATGATTACTTCTGATAACATATTTAAGGTTTAGTTTGTCCATTAAATGATAAGAAATAAAACTATGGGAAGCTCCTGTATCAAATAACACCCTTACAGGAATATCATAGATGGATAATGTACCTTGCAACACTTGCTTCCCTTTTTGATCTGAAGAAGTGGATGGTATCTCTTTAATGGTAAAAGTCAATCCTTGAGATCCCTTTTTAGGAATCAGGGCACTCATTCTTCATATGTCTTGGCTGGCCGCAATTAAAACATGTGGCAATTGGGCAATGATTTGCAAAGTGGCCCATCTTATTGCACTTGAAACAAAGAATGTTGGCCAAGTTGGTCCGCTTCTTCTGTGCTGGAGCACTATCTTCGGGTTTCTTCCCTGCACCCTATTTCTTTCCCTTAAACTTACGCTTGAAGTTTGGCTTTCCATCAACTGGTATAACTGATAAAGGCTTGGCACTTACTACTGGTACTACACCCTTTTGGACTACTTCCTTAATATCAAGAGCCTTAAAACTCAAAGCCATGCTAATAATTAAGAGAAATACAGATTAAGGATCTTAAGGCTAGGATTAACACTGGAGGGGGGTAAATAGTGTTTTTAAGAAATCTGTTAATCTTTTTGATTTTATCTTAATTTGTTAACAATGTATGCACTAATCAGACACAGATATGAACACAGAATCAAACACAGATGCAAATATAAAGTAAAAGCAGTAAAGGAAAGAACACACCGGATTTTATACTGGTTCGGAGTTACCCTACATCCAGTCCCGCACAACTAAGTACGGATTTCCTTTCAAAAGCAATTCAACAATTACAACCCTCGGTTTCAAGGGTACGAGGTACACCCTCCAGAATAACAATCCTCTGGGTAGAGATACTTGATTTCTGGGGCAAAAAGTTCACCCAATTGATTTCCAAGGCTACAATCACACCTTTTCTCGCTCAATTGATTTCCAAGGCTACAATTACACCTTTTCTCCCTCGATTGATTACAAAGAAGTCTATAACTCATATTAGCACTTGGATCTTGTAGAGATAGTGATGGAAAATCACACTAGAAATAATCGAGTATGATTCGATGTTGATTTCGGTAGAGTAATGGTATGATTTTGTATTAAGAAATGTGGAAGAAGAAGAGGAGTGAAAACCAGAAAAATATGATTGAAAATTCGTTGAAACTGACCCCTATTTATAGAAGAACAACAGTCATATCCATTCGTGAAGAGTTATGGCGAATAGACACTTCTTTTCAAATTTGAATTTTGAAGCCAACTGACACTATGTCGACATGGGGTATATGGGTATGTCGACATCCCAAAGGGATTTTTGGTGTTTTGATTTTCTTTGAAAATAACCTCTATTTTATATTAAAATTATTTTAAACTTTATAAATATACTTAACTATAGTTAAAATACATAAGTAAATATAAAGAACAATATATACATAATTTAACTATAATTTTATATTTAAATCTAAGTATAAATATTTAAAAGTTAAATATATTATTTGAAAAGATAGTTTAAAATCAGGAGTAATTTGACTCTGAAAATAAAGATGTTTTTGAGGTTAAAATTATTTAAAATCAGGACAGAGTGTTTTGAAACTTTTAAAGGGAATGTTTTGAAATCATTTTGAAAACAAGATAATTTTATAAAATCATTTGAATTAAAATTAGTGGATACAAAACAATGTCCCACTAGATTTTCGTAGGTTCCATCCTACATAGGGTTCCATCCCTTTAACGGGCTCGAAGTGGATTCCATTCCACGAATAAATTGGATATTAAGATGTCAGTGCCTTTCTATGAGTTTTAACAAATATTCCTTATAAAACAAACTTAACCTTGAAATCTTGAACTCTTGATAATCTTGATAATCTTGATACTCATGAGTCTTCTACCGCTATATCTTGAATCTCTATACTGTACAGTCTTCATTCTTGATACCTGCATGGTTAGATCCTGCATATACATATATATATATATATAAACTTGTAATGTTAGTATTTATATTTTATAATCTATTCTAAGGTTGTTGTCATCAAAACCAACTCCTCAAGGACTAACAATAATGTTGGTGAACATACCCACAAGATGATTGGTCATTTCACGATGGAACACTGGTCGTATTCCATTCGCAAACATTTCATTTTTTTTGAATGGTGTGTCTATCAATCCAAGTCCAAAATGGGACTTTAGAGGATAAATATTATTATAACAAAAATTACAAATACGCTCTCTTAAGATTAACTCATTCTAGGGCATCACTTACCCTATCTCTAATGAGTTGTACCCCAATCATGTGCCATTGCCTAAGTATCTGAAAGACGAGTTGTCATGGGGTAAAATATAAGAACACAACAATAATCTCACAATGGAATGGTTAAATATAACATAAATATAAGACAGTACATAAGGTTACTCCCAACATGGAGTTATCAGAGTTACAAAGTACTACTATCAGTTTAGGTAGTTATAACAACCTGCCTTTAAATATACATACATAGAGTCAACATCTCATAACAGCGGAAATAAATAGCTAGATAGATAAGGAGCCTCCTGCTCGTCCACCATCTTCAAAAGAGCCCAAAGAAACCTGTCATTTCCGGACTACTCAAATATAAATGAGTACCCGAGAGTTTAGGGAAAACAAACAATTCGGGTCAGACAATAAGTCCGGTATGAGTAAACTCCAAATAAAAAAAACAGAACACACAAAATAACCGGTGAGACCACGTCGCAAAAACACAGAACGGGTTTCCCCTCACAAGGACAACATCCAAGCATAAAAGAATGGACACAAATAATTAAACATCGCCAAGAGCGCAAGACGCTTCCCGATGCAATTAAGAAAGAATCAATCCAAAGATTTGAATCAAAAATAAGGAAAAGGAATTTTTCCAGCAATGACTAGGAGGGTGCACCCCCCTTATCGAAAGTATACCTCTAGAAAATATACTTGAGAACTACGATGGCTCTCGGAAACCTCCAAGCCGGACCCCGCCAACCTTACCGAGTATCCGAGTATTTCACATCTCCGTGCGCATACAACCAAAACCAATCTAGAGTAGATGTGAAAATACCCTAATGGGAGCAACCGCACATAGCTTAGCCCCCACTCGCTCTTTATTTAGTCATTTCCGATAAAGGATATCAATGCTCTAAATGAGCAACAAATCGTCTTAGATTGACGAAACAAAAACAAAAGGAAGAAGGGTATCAAAATTGATAGTCAAGATATCAACTATCGGAGATAACAAAACGATCGTATATGGAAATTAAATCTTATACTTTTTCAATGCTTGGAAAATATCCATATACTTATCTCATCGATATAAGTATATTCACAAAACATTTGGGAGGATTTCATATTTCAAAAGCATACTTAGATGGGTCAAAAACAATTGTATATAAGAAATGTGAATGTTTTCCATTATAATTATAAAGATCATTTATGGAAATCAAATCTCCTACACTTGTCACGTTTCCAATATTCTCGACTTGCTCTACCCCTCGTCCAGAAACAAAGCCAGGTAAGTCAGGGCACTGGTTGCTCCTAGCCTTGCCTAGACACTTCGGTTCCAGATCTTACAGATAGAGGATCAATCTACTCATCGGCTTTTAGTGCCAAGTATAGGATACTTACTTTCCATAAATAACATATTTAAATCATTATATAAATTTCAAAACTCCTTTAAAATACTTTAAACCAAGATTAAAAACTTGCATTCAAATCATAACTTAAATCCATCATCTTTAAAGGAGAATACGACCAAGAGGGGTGAAGCTCCCTCTTAATCAAATGAGATAGCTAAAAGGGGTGTTATTTCCTTTTAACCAAAAAGTCACTAAATGTCAATCCTAAGTTAAAAGATAGTGTAAGTTCCCTTTAACTAAACATCAAAGTTATTGCACATAAACTGGCCGAGCACAAATAAAACAACCAAACAAAAATAATAACAAACTCATTATTATTAACAATTTACAATCAATAG